>JALAZF010000146.1:0-10000000 GCA_022829125.1 Lathyrus tuberosus
TGCAGAGCCAGTAGTAAATAACAGGAATACTAGTAACTAAAATATAGTAACAGTAGAAATAAATTAGTAGCAGAACTGGACGAAAACAGTGTTAAGAGCAAAATTAAGCGGTATATTTAGTTGCCCGGAATCGAATGAAAATTTTTGGGGAAGTTCGTAATAATTAGTAGGCAGTGTGGTTGATTTATTTTGTTGAAAAGATGCTGGAAGTTGAAAACAGTAGGAATTTTAGTCGCCCGGTAAAATTAAGCGGTATATTTAGTTGCCCGGAATCGAATGAAAATTTTTGGGGAAGTTCGTATATACGAGTAGATACGTGAATGGTGTTTATTTTTGTCAAATTAAGTTGAATGCGTGGATTTGCAGGTACAGTTGATTGAATTGGTTTTTCGTCCCAAAATATGGACATGTTTTGGTTGGAGGCTTAAATAGCCAAAATTGAAAGTTGTTTATGTTGTGCTGAGTTGTATTTGTTGTGTTGATGTTGTTGATTGTATGTCGTTCATATGTCACATACATTGCATTGTTTAAGTTGGCCTTGATGGCATTGATTAAGTTGGCCCTTGATGGCACCTGTTTAAGTTGAAAATTGCCTCGATAATCTGGCATATGTTTAAGTTGGGAGTTCTACTCCGAAATGGTACCACATGCATCTGCATAAGTTGAGTCGCATTGAGTCGTATTAATGGATTTGTTGTTATGATGAATGTTGATTGGTTGTGATATGGTTGTTAGTTGTGAAGTGGTGAAACTTGTATGATTCTAATTTTAATATATTAATTATCATACTTTTGATTATATTATTGGATATCTCACCCTTTCTTTGTTTCGCCGTTGCCTTTATGTTGGTAACGTGCAGGTAATCCGGAATGAAGGAAGCCTACCTTCATTAGTTCGAGTTGGTGGTTGTCGCTCTGATACGTAGCACTCGGGGGGATAATCGCGTGTTTTTCCTAATGATTGAATTATGTTTAAGTTGCTGAATTTTATATTGTTTTTATTAAAAGCTTACATTTGAAGTTGTTTTATGTTGGATGAAGATGCTTTAACTATTTGAATGGTAAAGACTTGTTGATTGGAAGTTGTTGTTTTTGTTGAATTCAAAATTAAGAAAATTTTATGTTGAACTTATGAATCCGCTGCATGAAAGTTAAAGTTGTTATATTTTAAAGACTGAACAAGTTCGAATCAGTTATCCGGAGAGTTGTATTATTTATGTATGAATTACAGGTGATTGTATGATATGTTAAAGTTGAAATGAATGTGACATCTTGTATGTTGTAATTTTATACTCTGATATTATATAATTACGTTGGGTAGAATCAAGGTGTTACATTAGTGGTATCAGAGCAGGTCGGTCCGTCCGGCCAAGTTGTCGAGTCGTAGTGTAGTTTATCAATCGAGTATCGTTAATTAGTTCTAATCGTTGTTTATGTTGCAGTGATAAGTTGAGATGGCTGGAAGGAACGATGCTGCAATGGCTGCTGTAATGCAAGCAATGGCTCAAGCTGTGCAGAATTTACCGAACGCTGGCGAGAATGATGGATCTCGTAGTTTGGCGACATTTCAGAGAGAGAATCCGCCTACCTTCAAGGGCAAGTATGATCCTGATGGAGCGTTGGATTGGTTGAAAGAGATTGAGAGGATCTTCCGGGTGATGGACTGCACTCCAGCGCAGAAGGTTCGATATGGGACTCATATGCTAGCAGTCGAAGCTGATGACTGGTGGCTAGATACTCGTCAGAGGTTGGAGACTACAGGTGAAGTCATCACTTGGGATGTGTTCCGAAGGGAGTTTCTGAGGAAGTATTATCCAGAAGATGTCCGTGGTAAGAAGCAGATTGAGTTTCTTGAGCTAAAGCAAGGAACTATGTCGGTTACTGATTATGCTGCGAAGTTTGTTGAGTTGGCTAAGTTATACCCGTACTATACCGGTGATGATGCTGAGTTTTCTAAATGCATCAAATTTGAGAGCGGGTTGCGCTCTGAAATCAAGAAAGCTATTGGGTATCAGAAGATTTGTGTCTTTTCTGATTTGGTCGATAGTTGCAGAATTTATGAAGAGGACAACAATGCTCACTACAAAATTGTTAGTGATAGAAGAGGCAAGCAACAGCAGAACCGTGGTAAGCCTTATGATGCTCCAGCTGGAAAAGGTAAACAGAGAGCGACTGAGGGCAAGAAGACTAGTAGGGGAGATGCTCCTGCTGGCATAACTTATTTCAATTGCGGGAAACCTGGCCATAAGAGTACTGCGTGCAATCAAGAGGTGAAGAAATGTTTTCGTTGTGGTAAGATGGGACATACTATGTCTGAATGTAAGCATAAGGAGATGGTCTATTTTAATTGTGGTGAAGAGGGGCATATTGGTAATCAGTGTCCGAAGCCAAAGAAAGCTCAGACCAGAAAAGTGTTCGCGTTAGCAGGAACTCAGACAGCTAATGAGGACAGACTTATCAGAGGTACATGTTTCATTAATAGTACTCCTTTAATTACTATTATTGACACTGGTGCTACTCATTGTTTTGTTTCTGCTGATTGTGTTCAAAGATTGGGTCTTAAATTGTCTACTATGAATGGAGAAATAATCGTCGAGATTCCAGCTAAGGGATCGGTGGACTACTTCTCTTGTGTGTTTGAGGTGTCCTTTATCGATCTTCGATAAAGACTTTTATGTTGATTTTGGTTTATTTGCCGTTGAGCGGAATGGATGTAATCCTAGGTATGAACTGGTTAGAGTATAACTATGTTCATATAAACTGTTATCGCAAGTCGGTGAGGTTTTCTACTCCAGAATAGGAAGGAGTTGGATTGTTGTCTTTCAGAGAATTGCAGAAATTGATGAAGGAGGAAGCTCAGATGTTTTCATTGATGGCAACGCTGTCTATTGAGAGTAAAGCAAAGATTGATGAATTGCAAGTGGTGAATGAATTTCCTGAAGTTTTCCCTGATGAAATTCCTGATGTGCCGCCAGAGAGAGAGGTTGAATTTGCAATTGATCTTGTACCTGGTACTAGACCTGTTTCGATGGCACCATACAGAATGTCGGCATCCGAGCTGTCTGAATTAAAGAAGCAGTTGGAAGAGTTACTTGAAAAGAAATTTATGTGACCAAGTATATCGCCGTGGGGAGCTCCAGTGTTGTTAGTAAAGAAGAAAGATGGAAGTATGAGACTTTGTGTTGATTATAGACAGCTGAATAAAGTGACAATTAAGAACAAGTACCCACTTCCAAGAATACATGATTGATGGATCAATTGGTAGGTGCTCGCGTGTTTAGCATGATCGATCTGAGATCGGGTTATCATCAGATTAAAGTGAAAGATGAGGATATTCAGAAGACGGTGTTCCGAACACGGTATGGACACTATGAGTATTCGGTGATGCCCTTCGGTGTTACAAATGCGTCGGGAGTATTCATGGAATACATGAACCGCATTTTTCATACTTATTTGGATCGTTTTGTGGTTGTATTCATTGATGATATTCTGATTTATTCTAAGTCAAAAGAAGAGCATAAAGAACACTTGAGAACAGTATTGGAAGTTTTGAAAGACAAGAAGTTGTATGCGAAGCTGTCCAAGTGCGAATTTTGGTTAAAAGAAGTCAGTTTTCTTGGTCATGTCATATCTGGTAGTGGCATTGCTGTGGATCCATCTAAAGTAGAGGCTGTTTTAGAATGGGAAACTCTGAAGTCAGCTACCGAGATTAGAAGTTTTCTGGGACTAGCTGGTTATTATAGAAGGTTTATTGAAGGGTTTTCTAAGTTAGCACTTCCGTTAACTAGATTAACTTGTAAAAGTAAAGCTTTTGTGTGGGATGTTCAGTGCGAAGAGAGTTTTACAGAATTGAAGAAGAGGTTGACTTCGGCCCCGGTTTTGACATTACCGAATCCATGAGAACCGTTTGTGGTTTATTGTGATGCTTCGTTGATGGGTTTAGGAGGTGTGCTTATGCAGAATAATAAAGTAATTGCTTATGCATCTCGACAGTTGAGAACTCATGAAAGGAATTATCCTACGCATGATTTGGAACTTGCTGCAGTGGTTTTTGTGCTGAAAATTTGGAGGCATTATCTCTATGGCTCTAGATTTGAAATTTATAGTGATCATAAGAGCTTAAAATATTTGTTTGATCAGAAAGAGTTGAATACGAGACAACGCAGGTGGTTGGAATTACTAAAGGATTATGATTTCGGTTTGAACTATCACCCAAGAAAAGCTAATGTAGTGGCTGATGCTTTAAGCTGAAAGACTTTATATATGTCAGCAATGATGGCTAAAGAATTGGAATTAATTGAATAATTCAGAGATATGAGTTTAGTTTGCGAAGTAACGCCGTAGAGTGTTACTCTGGGGATGTTGAAGATTAACAATGATTTTCTGGACAGTATCAGAGAAGCTCAGAAGTTAGATGTGAAATTGGTAGATTCGATGGTTGGAATCGATCAGTCAGAGAATAATGATTTTAAATTGGATATGCATGGTGTGTTGAGATTCCCCGATTGGATTTGTATTCCTGACGATGCAAATATGAAAAAGATGATTCTTGAGGAAGGTCACAGGAGCAATTTGAGTATTCATCCAGGAGCTACAAAGATGTATCACGACTTGAAGCAATTGTTTTGGTGGCCTGGGATGAAGCGCGATGTGGCGCAATTTGTGTATGCGTGTTTAACCTGTCAGAAATCGAAAGTTGACCATCAGAAACCTGCAGGGTTGATGCAACCGTTGGAAATTCCAGAATGGAAATGGGACAGCATTTCTATGGACTTTGTGACAGGGTTACCTAATACCTTAAGAGGACATGATTCTATATGGGTGATTGTTGATAGGCTTACGAAGTCGGCTCATTTTATACCTATTAACATCACTTTTCCAGTGCCGAAGTTGGCGGAGATTTATATTCGTGTAATTGTGAAGCTGCATGGTGTTCCTTTGAGTATTGTGTCGGATAGAGATCCGAGGTTTACTTCCGATTTTTGGAAGAGTTTGCAAGAAGCGTTGGGTTCTAAGTTGAGGTTGAGTTCGGCATATCACCCTCAGATGGATGGTCAAACTGAGAGGACTATTCAGTCGTTGGAGGATTTGTTGCGAGCATGTGTTCTGAGCAAGGGGGTTCGTGGGACACCCATCTACCGTTAATAGAGTTCACTTATTATAACAGTTACCATTCTAGTATCGGGATGGCACCTTTCAAACCGTTGTATGGTCGGAGATGTAGGACCCCTTTATGTTGGCATGAATCCGGAGAAAGTATAGTGATGGGACCGGAAGTTGTTCGACAGACTACTGAAAAGGTGAAGTTAATCCGAGAAAAGATGAAAGCTTCACAAGGTAGACAGAAGAGTTATCATGATAAGCGAAGGAAGGATTTAGAATTTCAAGCTGGTGACCATGTATTTTTGAGAGTCACGCCTGTGACTGGTGTCGGACGAGCTTTGGAGTCTAAGAAGCTCACTCCTCATTTTATCGGTTCATATCAGATTTTGGACAGAGTTGGAAAAGTTTCTTATCGGGTGGCATTACCGCCAAATCTTTTGAATTTGTACGATGTGTTTCATGTGTCACAACTCCGGAAGTACATTTCAAATCCGTCTCACGTGGTTAGTATGGATGACGTACAAGTACGAGATAATCTTACCGTGGAAACGATGCCTGTACGAATTGCGGAACATGAGATGAAGACCCTAAGAGGACAGGAAATTGCATTGGTGAAAGTTGTCTGGTTGGGAACTACTAGAGAAAGCATGACATGGGAATTGGAGAGCAAGATGCGAGACTCCTATCCCGAGTTGTTTGAATCAGGTAAATTTTCGAGGACGAAAATATTCTAAGTAGGGGAGAGTTGTAACGCCCCGAATATTTAATTATTTATTTAATTAAATATTTAATTAATTATTTGTGATTATTCGGTTAATTTTGTATTGAGGAGATTTAATTGGTAAGTTGGTATTTAAGTTGGTTTAGTCCTAGAATTATATTAGAAATATATAATTAAAATATTATTAAGTAATTTCCGAATAATTGATGATATGTCGAATATATGGTTTAAGTAGTTAAGTTGATAGTCGGGTAAAATTAGCAGAGAAATTAACACTATGATTAATATTGTATTTTTATTAAATTGATCTTGTGAGAAATAGTACTATTGGGCCTACATTGGGGTTTTTAGTAGCAATTAAGGGTGTGTGAGAACTTAAGCCCAATTAGAAACTAATGCTTATAATTCTATTAAATTAAAATAATAGAAAAGAATAGTAGGGAGTGGGATATCAGTTAGAGGAAAAAGTTGAGAACGTGAGCATTGGGGATAGGAGAAGAAAAGCTGCGATAGTATTAGGGAGAAGAAGAGGAGAAAATTGCTACCGGTGCTAAGAATCAAGAAATTCGAGCTACCTTCGATCCAATCAGGTAAGGGTGGGGGTTCGAATTTTATAACCGGGAGAATGATAGTTAGTATGTAGGAATTGGGATTTATATAATTTTTCACTGTGTGGTATTTATTGGATTGAAATTGGTATATTATAGAGACCCATTATCATTTGATAGAGTAATTAGAAACCATATTTCAAACTGTAGCGATGTTGACTTTTAATTAACTCTTGAGGCATTTGTCTAGGTGGCTTTGTAATGGGTTTATATAATAATGGAAAAAGTGGAGATTTGATATAATGTATATATCTTTCACATGGAAGACAACAAGGAACAAAAAAACAAAAAAATTGCAGTATGTGTGTATATGTTGGTCACGTGTGTGTGTGTGTGTGTGTGGGGGGGGGGGGGGGGGGGGGGGGGGGGGGGGGGGGGGGGGGCGGTCAATGGTATAATGGAACTCCACTTTCCTTTCAATCTCAGGCGCTACTGTAGGGGAGGGTAGCATGACTTGTGATTAATTTTTTTTGTTTTAGTTAATTAATTAGTCCAATTGGAATATAGTATATATGTTTAGTAGAGTTATTATTATAGCAGAATAATTAAAATAGCTGAGTTATTAAATAGCAGAGATTTAATAAATCACAAGGTCAATATATATATATATATATATATATATATATATATATATATATATATATATATATATATTTAGCTGGGATGGTTTTAGTTGCAGAGCCAGTAGTAAATAACAGGAATACTAGTAACTAAAATATAGTAACAGTAGAAATAAATTAGTAGCAGAACTGGACAGAAAACAGTGCCGAGAGTAAAATTAATCGGTATATTTAGTTGCTCGGAATCGAATGAAATTTTTTGGGTGAAGTTCGTAATAATTAGTAGGCAGTGTGGTTGATTTATTTTGTTGAAAAGATGCTGGAAGTTGAAAACAGTAGGAATTTTAGTCGCCCGGTAAAATTAAGCGGTATATTTAGTTGCCCGGAATCGAATGAAAATTTTTGGGGAAGTTCGTATATACGAGTAGATACGTGAATGGTGTTTATTTTTGTCAAATTAAGTTGAATGCGTGGATTTGCAGGTACAGTTGATTGAATTGGTTTTTCTTCCCAAAATATGGACATGTTTTGGTTGGAGGCTTAAATAGCCAAAATTGAAAGTTGTTTATGTTGTGCTGAGTTGTATTTGTTGTGTTGATGTTGTTGATTGTATGTCGTTCATATGTCGCATACATTGCATTGTTTAAGTTGGCCTTGATGACATTTATTAAGTTGTCCCTTGACGGCACCTGTTTAAGTTGAAAATTGCCTCGATAATCTGGCATATGTTTAAGTTGGGAGTTCTACTCCGAAATGGTACCACATGCATCTGCATAAGTTGAGTCGCATTGAGTCGTATTAATGGATTTGTTGTTATGATGAATGTTGATTGGTTGTGATATGGTTGTTAGTTGTGAAGTGGTGAAACTTGTATGATTCTAATTTTAATATATTAATTATCGTACTTTTTATTATATTATTGAATATCTCACCCTTTCTTCGTTTCGCCGTTGCCTTTATATTGGTAACGTGCAGGTAATCCAGAATGAAGGAAGCCTACCTTCATTAGTTTGAGTCGGTGGTTGTCGCTCTGATACGTAGCACTCGGGGGGATAATCGCGTGTTTTTCCTATTGATTGAATTATGTTTAAGTTGCTGAATTTTATATTGTTTTTATTAAAAGCTTACATTTGAAGTTGTTTTATGTTGGATGAAGATGCTTTAACTATTTGAATGGTAAAGACTTATTGATTGGAAGTTGTTGTTTTTGTTGAATTCAAAATTAAGAAAATTTTATGTTGAACTTATGAATCCGCTGCATGAAAGTTAAAGTTGTTATATTTTAAAGACTGAACAGGTTCGAATCAGTTATCCGGAGAGTTGTATTATTTATGAATGAATTACAGGTGATTGTATGATATGTTAAAGTTGAAATGAATGTGACATCCTGTATGTTGTAATTTAATACTCTGATATTATATAATTACGTTGGGTAGAATCAGGGTGTTACAGTATGAAGAGACTTGTTTTCCTACAAAAAACCCATATCCCACTCACAAGTGTGATCTAGACACAACAAGGTGGTCCATAGAAAGGTCGCCTAAACCATAGGACTTAGAATGAAAACCCCCAGCCGCAACGAATTCTCACAGGACGGAAGTATTCTCAAGCGAATCACGATCTGGGATGTGGCTCTCGTGGTAAACCAACGCACAAAATGCAGGCCTCACGACTATCCACGTTCTAGCCTATGTGTATGCTAATCCCGATGTTAAGACTTTTCTCTCTAATAACATCTACCCATCCCAACAACAGCAGAATATATAGCAGATATCCAGAATATACAGCATATGAATATTCAAAGCAGTAAAGAATGCAGTAAAAAAACATAAAGAAAAGTAAAGCATAAAGATAAAGCAAGTAAAGCGCAAAAGATAAACACCCAAACAAGCAAAAAAGCAAACAAAACTAGGCGAGACCCCAACTTGCAAGAGTAAGGAATCTCTAGCAGAATCGCCAGCTGAAGCTTAGCGGGATTATACCTGAGTCAATCGCATACTCAAAGATACAACAGAGTTGCCACCAAACTTTATTTAGTCCCAAAGGACAGGGAAAATATCGATAAAACCCAAAGGGAAGAGAAACGGGTCAGGGGGTCGGTTATGCGAAAGGAAGGTACTAGCACCTTACGCATCTGTCGTACTCGACGGGAACCATTTCGCTTGCTGCTAGGCTTGGATGGATTATCTAAAGGCTTCTAGCTAAAAGAAGAGGAGAGAAAGGAGAAAAAAGAAAGAAAGAAAGCGCTCGTGGAGGATTAGGGCCCTCGTGCCTACGTACCCTCATAGTGCAATGAGGAAATCAGAGCGGCGTAGTTCAAAGGAACCAGGGAAGAGAAGAAGAATGGAAGAAGGTGGAAGTTTGATTGCCAAGATTATCGCAATCTCGTGCCTACGTATCTTACATTCGAATGAATGCAGAATCAGAGCATTCGTAGTTCGGAGAACTAAAACGGAAAAGGAAAAGGAAAGTGGTGTCAAAACCAAGAGCAAAAGAGGTAGAGAAAGATCCGCTGGGGATGCAAAGAGAATTGGTGTCAGAACCAAGAAAGGAGTGCAAAGGAAAATATAGTAACTGTGCTAAGGATAAAGTGCAAGAGTGGTGTCAAAACCAGGAAGATAAAGGAGCAACCAGAATAAAAAGGGCTCCAATGGGGAGTAAGAGAGCAAAGAATTATGATGGGGATCATAGGGTTAGTGACCCTACTGGGGAACAAACAAGGGATGGTGTTGAAACCAAAAGAAAACAAGACTTGGTATGTTAACTGACTGGCAGTGATTAACCGAAGAAAGAAAGTAAGACTCTGTGGGGGGAAAAAGGGCTTGGTGTCCACGGACAGGCTGTGATGAACCAAAAGGGGAGAGTACTAAACCAAGAGAATGTGTTTGACTCTGAAAGGATTTTGGTATATTAACTGATAAACAGTGGTTAACCGAAACAATAAAAGGTTGCAACTCTGCGGGGAGAGAAAGGTTTTAACAGATGGACTGTGATCAACCAAAAGAACAGGTGTAGAACCAAGCGATGGTTGTGACCCACTGGGGATATTGGTACTGACTGAACAAACAACACTTGACCAACGAAAAGGGTATTGGAACCAAAAGAAGGTTACTAACCCAAGGGTGCAAGTATTCGAACCAATAGAAGGTTGATAACTCACCGGGGTATTGGTTTTAACAAAAGGACTGTGATTAACCAGAAAGAATGAGTGATTAACCAAGAGAAGGTTATTAACTCAAAAGGAGTTCAGTATATTAACAGACGGGCTGTGGTTAACTGAGAAGGAGTGCAAATTGGTGTTTTAACTGATAGGAAGTGGTTAACCAATCAAAGAGAGAAGAACCAAGAGATGGTTGCGAACTCTGATAAGGTTTCGGTGTTTAACAGAAAGACTGTGTTTAACCGAAGAAAAAAGGATTGAGACTCTTCTGGGGAATCAATAGGCAATGATCGACCAAGAGAGAATATTGAGACAAGAGGTCGGTGTTAACCCAAGAGACGATGATCTTTAAACAAAAGAATGCTGATTGATTAAAAGGTAGATTGAAAAGGAGTAGGAGTGATCAAGGATCGACTCGACTGAGGAAAAGAGATATGCTACCGCCTAGAGATAGAGGTGACTAAGCCAGGCACAGGGTCATTCGTCCCCTACCTGAGGTAGTCAGAATGAGAGCAGGAATTCTCCATTCTCATTCCTTCTCTAACACACAGGGTGTAGTGCAGAAATTGAAACGGACAGCCTAACAGCTCCCAATTGTACAGTGCTCCAGTGTCGCTCAAAACTCCGACTCGGCCGGGGATCAAGAGAACAAGGTTCTAGAGAAAAACCTAAAGAGAGGGAAAAGGGAAAATCAACTAATCGAAACAAGGTTTCGATTAATCAATAAAGGGAATCGATGTGCTAACAATTCTCCAAAGAGATGGAAAATCGTTAAAGAAAAAGTGTGGATTATTGATTGTAAAAGATTGAATTGTCTCAAGAAAGACAAACCCAATGCAATAGCATGGCAAACAGTACCAAACATTAACGCCAATCAGGTAATCGAGTGAGCAAAAGATGTACAAGAATGATTATGATCCTACAAATGCCAAGAATATGAGCAATTGCATAATCGATAAATCGTGCATTGAAATTTTGTAAGCATGTTTCATACAGAGGCTAAACAGCACCTAAAACATCCACACATATCAAGCATATCAATCCATGAAAGTTAGAGGAGGAAAGAATGTCAAACAAGCTTGAAAATAGGCAAAAATGGCATTCTAGTTCAGTGTTAATCGATTAACACTTTTGCACTGCAAAGTGTTAATCGATTAACACTTGAAAAACAGCAAAATTACACTGATTAATTGATTAACACTTTTGCACTGAAAAGGGTTAATCGATTAACACTAAAGCAGGGGCAAAACAATAGTTTTCAAAAGTGCTTTCGACAGTTAATCACTTATTTGAACATCCACCTGCTATGGTTTACATTTGTGCACGAAAATCACATGAATTATGAGCAATAAATCATATAATTGAAAGCATTAACATGGAGATCAAAGCTCAAGCAAATCACATGATTAAATGAACCAAAAAAATGATCGAATACGAAAACGTTCAAAACAGTAAAATGAGTTAAGAAGGACCAACCTACAAGGCTGAGATGTGCCTTGGATGTTGTTGCAAATGAATCTTGATGAAGATAATCAAAGAAAACCATAGGAATCTTCAATTGTAGCCGAATCGTATCGAAACCGAGCAAATTGCGATGAAATCTTAAAAACACGAATTCACACCGTAGGATCTTGAAGCAATCACTTGAGATGAATCAAAAGCTAATAAAACTTCAGAAAGTCAAGTAGAATTGCAAGGTGATGAAGGTTAAGCTCAAGAAATAATCACTTCCAAGGTGAAAGTGATTATTCTTCAATGGTGAAGAAGAGCTATATAGAGGTTTGGGAAGAAAATGGAGATAAAGATGAAGAAGTTGCAGAAAAATTCAGAGAGAATGTGAGAGAATTGAGACTGAAGAGAGTGAAGAATTGTGAAAATGATTGTGAAGTGGTTGAGGGTTTTTGAAAATGATTGAAGGTTTGTTTATATAGAGGCTAGGTATGGAGTGTGATTGGTTTGGAATATGCTTTGGGGCTAGGTTGGGAGCTAGGTTAGGAGTTAGTTACACTTGACTCACCGAGTCAGCGGTTAACTTGGTTAGTTAGGTAGCTAACTCAGTGGAGCAATCCCAATGCAATTCTAGATCAATGGCTCACATGCTTGGATGTTAAGGAACATGGTGCACTTAGTTCAAAGTGATACATTGGAGTAAATGTAAGTGGAGTGTCTTGAATAGTCTTGAGATGTCTAGAGATGTCTAGAATGTTCCACACACTGCTAGAATCAAGTAGAATCCCAAAATGTGGAGAAAAAGTTGCTGTCATGAAAAAGCAGCAGAATCTGCCCATTTTACATGTGTTAATCGATTAACACATTTGCACTACAAATGGTTAATCGATTAACCATGCCAAAATTCCCCAATTTTGCTTGAAAAATGGTGTTGTGGCCACGGTTCCGATTTTCAAACTCTTGCTTTGATGAATAGGCATAGAAACCCTTGTTTTGTGCTTATTTTGATAATGTGATATCTTTATGAGGATGTGATTAATCGGGCTTGGAAAACCTGAACATTCCTGTAACAAAATCATAGAGAGAAAAAAAGTGCTAATGCGTATGCCAGCGATGCGAATGTACATGCTTATGCAAAAGGCAAAAGGGAAGTCAAATTTTGAATTACGACAATTACGATACTGAAGGATGCTATGCTCCTCCCAATTCATTAGAAACTAATACTCTGATGAAAGATTATTTTGACTACAGCTCGGACGACCCCATGGATGATTTACCTGTTTGGGAGCTTTACATGGAAGATCCAGGATATCAAAGCCAGTCCGAGAATGCATATTTTTTAGATAACTCTGAAAGAGATTCATCTGTTCCTTCAGAAGCATGGAGGCCTTACTCAGAAAATCCTGAACATACCAAACATTGTCTTGATAAAGTGGCAAGAATTGCTGGACAAGAATTTATCAACTTTGCACTACCTGAAGTCAATGTCATCGAGGAAGACAACCCCTCAGAAACTTGGGATACCTTGGGACAACCAAGCGAAAAGTTTGACTTTCTGGTCAAGTATACAGCTCCCGAAAGCTCTCGCATCATGATTGAAGACATTCAGCCCACGAGATGGGGAGATCCTCCTGATCAAGAGGAAACATGTGAAAAAGCAACAAAAACTTTTTCTGCTAAAAACTCCGCATGAGAAGAAGACTCTAGTGATCCGACTCCGCCAGAAATCAGTGTCATTACTAAAGAAAATCCCAAAAGGAAAATACCTGACTTTGTAATCCACAGAGGAGTTCGTCACAATTGGATAGCTGTTGATGTCCCGAATGTTGTTCACATCTCAAAGTAATTGCCTCGTCTTTATTTTGACCTCTCACCTTGCCTGAGTGAAAGGATATTTTATATAGGGCATCGTTTCCTGTAAATATTTCCTCTTTGCCTTGCCCAAGACAGATGAGTTTTGTTTTATAGGGCTTGTGTTTCAAGAATTGACAAATCATAAATAAAGATGTCATTCTAAATTCCCGCGTTTATTGTTGTTTTCGCTTTTTGCTTTTTCAGAAAATGGTAATCCTAAAACAGACAAAAATAACAAACGTTTTCAAAATACACTGCACACCACTTTTTGCATTTTTTCTATCTTTTCTAAAAGGAATCATCAATCACATTATGCAGATTAATTGTTAAAAACCCCGTTGAAACTTATGATCCAACGCCTTCTCCCAAAAATCTTATTTTTTGCCATTGAAGCCAAAATGTCCGCCAGTAAAACAAAAATTGAGAAGGACTCATCCAGATATGCCCATCAAAATCAAAGAAGAAGTCCAAAAACAGATCGATGCAGGCTTCCTTGCCACATCAGAATATCATCAGTGGCTATCCAACATAGTGCCAGTTCCCAAGAAAGACGAAAAGGTCAGAATGTGTGTAGACTACAGGGATTTAAACAAAGTAAGTCCAAAGGATGATTTCCCCTACCACACATTACATGTTAGTGGATAGCACTACAAAATTCAAAGTTTTTTCCTTCATGGACGGATTTTCAGGCTATAACCAAATCAAAATGGCGCCAGAAGACATGGAAAAAACCTCATTCATTACGCCATGGGGAACCTTTTGCTACAAAGTGATGCCGTTTGGATTAAAGAATGCTGGCGCAACTTATCAAAGGGTAATGACAACTCTATCTCATGACATGATACACAAAGAAATTAAAGTGTATGTGGACGACATGATTGCCAAGTCTGAGACAGAAGAAGAACATGTGGAAAATTTGTCAAAATTATTCAAGCGTCTGAGAAAATACAAACTCCGCTTGAATCTCAACAAATGTACATTTGGTGTTCGCTCAGGAAAGTTTTTGGGATTCATCGTTAGCCAGAAAGGAATTGAAGTTGATCCTGACAAAGTCAAGGCCATTCAAGAAATGCCTTCACCCAGAACAGAAAAGAAAGTAAGAGGATTTTGAGGACGCCTAAATTACATCTCAAGATTCATATTCCTCATGACGACAACATGCGCACCGATTTTCAAGCTACTCCGAAAGGACCAAGGATATGTATGGACAAAAGATTGCAAAAAGGATTTTGAAAGTATCTAAGAATATTTGTTGAACCCACCTATCTTGTCTCCTCCGGTAGAAGGAAAACCCCTGATCATCTACTTAACAGTCCTAGAAGATTCCATGGGTTGTGTGCTAGGTCAACATGATGAAACAAGAAGAAAAGAATATGTCATTTACTACTTGAGCAAGAAATTCATGGACTGTGAAACTCGATACACTATGCTCGAAAAATCTTGTTACGCCTTAGCTTGGGCTGCTAAACGTCTTCGCCAGTATATGATTTTTCATACCACTTAGTTAATCTCCGAAATGGATCCGATCAAGTATGTCTTCGAGAAACCTGCTTTAATTGGAAGGATTTCCCATTGGCAGATGTTGCTATCAGAATACGACATCGAGTACCATGCTCAGAAAGCCGTCAAAGGAAGTACTTTAGCAGATCATCTGGCTCACCAACCAATTGACGATAACGAATCTATCACATTTGACTTCCCAGACGAAGATGTGATGTAGCTAAAGATGAAAGATTGCGATGAACCGCTACCAGACGAAGGGCCAGAGCCAGGATCCCAGTGGGGATTAATATTCGATGGAGATGTCAACGCTTATGGGAACAGAATTGGGGCAATCATTGTTACACCGCAGAGTAGCCATATTCCTTTCACCGCCAGATTAGTGTTCAAATGTACAAATAATGAGGCCGAATATGAAGCTTGTGAGGGCTAAGATCTTTCATCTACTTTGTTTTAATGATGTCAACAAATATGCTAAGTATTAGATTGTAATTTGAGCGGTATCACTTCACTTGTCGGGCAAATTACATCTAATCAATGTTGTTCATGTGTCTAGACATATAGGACTTTTCCTTATCCATTAATACATGTGCATGATCATTATACTGGTGTCTAGTATGTTTTTCTGGGTCTTGGTCAGTTAAAATGTGCAGAAAAAATGAGTTTTATGTAAAAATACAGGTTATGCGTTGACCTACCCTGTTCATGAGTCGACTCATGCTTACTGGTGCAAAACTGGTGAAATGACCGGGAAAGCGCATGATTCTGGGAATGCAAAAATTGCATTCTTGCTTCGACGCATGATGCCTCTGGGTCGACGCATACGTGTCAAATTTTCACAGTATTTTCCACGGGTCAGCGCACGCCGACCCTCATTAAAGTATAAGTCGACCCAAACGCGCCTGAACTGATTTTTTCACTTAAATTTTTTCTATTATTTCTGTTATAACTTTTAGTGGGTCAATTCATTCTCTATAAATAGTTTGGTCATCTCATTATCCAAAACAACAAGAAACGTGAAAATACATGCCATTTCTCTCTTCATCTTCATCTTCTTCATTGAAAAAACAAACAATCACACATAATCATCTTTGTTTGTGTCACCCATTGATCGAAGACATAACGTTCAGAATTTAGGAAGTGTATGATCTTCATTTTCTGGGTTGAGAGCTTGTTAGGTGTTTCTTGAATAAAACCCTAGGTTTTATCCTCCAAGAATCAAAGGAGATTTTGGGGGTTTTTGGCACAAACCGTTTCGTTCTACAGGGATTCAGCCGTGCGAAGGTAACTGAAGAACGGATTTTTATTTTGGTTTAGTAGCTACAGTCGGAGGATCGTAGAAGAAAGGTTTGGGGATCGAATTGCGGAGAATGGAAGTCGGCCGAGTGATGGTAATTGAAGAACGGTGGTTTCTTGTAGTTTAGTAGCGTGGGACGGTGACTTGTTCAACCGAATTCGTGGCACTTGATTCGTCTTGAATCAAGGGAAGAGAAGGCTCTGCATCAACGATAAAAGACGTTTGGGAGTTTGGATGTTCATAGTTCTTCTCTTGTAATAAACAATTTGCAACAGCTGCATATATATATATATATATATATATATATATATATATATCTCAATTCCAATTGTGGAATTGGGGGCAGAGGTACCCAATGCGAGGATGATTGGGGAACTGCCTAATCAAATCTCGTTTGTTCTCTCTTTCCCTTAACTCTTTTACATTTCAGTTTATTCGAATTTGCAAAGTCTCAACGTATCAAAATTTCTGAGGTGGCGTAATCTCGAGCTGATAAACTGTTTTGTCAAAAATTGATACAATTCCTTGAATTGTATCTAGGAGCAGCTTGACTTTACATTCCATAGAAATTCTGCACTTAGTGTGTTTACGCACACCAAGTGTTTGATAATTTGTTTCAAAGCAAAAAATCGAACGCATTTGAAATTTAGTGTTTGTCAATTGACCTCGTTGGTTTGGATCAAATATCAAGCTAGCTGTCATACCCCAAATTTTGACCACTAAGATTTCCCATCATTGTGCAAATCATCAGCACAATATGGATGTACCTTTGTGCCTCATCAATTTCCTCAAGGGTTGTTGAGCACTCACTACAATCCAACTTAGGGTTTTCAAGCCCTCTCAGAGCCTTAGACAAAGGATCAATCAAGGAATGACATGATCCTCGACTTGTCTAAACCTCTCAAACATCCACAAAGGATCGAGAGGACTCCCACATCAAGAATCAAGCACAAGGTTGCAACATTCCAAGTGGATCAAGCCTCAAGATCGCCAGTGTCACCAAATTAGGGTTTTGGTCGACCAAGGCTTCCAGATGGAATTTTTCCTCTGGGCATGATCCAATGCTTCAAAGCATAACTCAAGATGCTCCAAGGGACCTCATTAACCCAATCATCAAGTCAATTTTGCCTCAGGGGATGCATACAATAAAAATCAGGAATTAGGGTTTCTTGACCTAATTCACCCCTAAGTTGACTTTTGGGACAAAACATGATCCAAGACCTCAAGAGAGGGTATGAGGGGCTCTGACACACTACATTGATCCATTTGTAACAATGGATTAATCCAAGAAGCTTGAATCACAAGTTTCAATTTCATCAGGATCACAATTAGGGTTTTGAGGAAAAAGTCAAATGTGCCTTTGACTTTTGACCCAGGCATGCTTCCAAACCTTTTGACATGATTCAATACACCCTATAACACCCATGGAACATGTCAATAAAGTTTGATTTAGGTCAAGGACTTGATTTCATAGAGGATCGCACAGTTTGGAATTCATCAGACAAAAAGTCAACTGTGCACAAAAGTCAACTTTGACTTTTTGAGATTTTTCACAATTCTGGTTCCTTGACCCTAAAATGATGTTAATATGTGAGTGGGATCATCATTCATCAAGAAAAATCAAGAAAATTGGGATAACTTGTAAAAGGGGTAGCCATAAAAAACATAGAAATTTTCTAAGTTATGGAACAAAGTGGCTAGGGTACCAACTTTGGAGGATCATAACTCCTAAACCACAAGGTCATTTTTCCCCATTCAAAGATGGATTTTTAGCTCTCATGGCCCTCTACAAAAGCTTCAACTAGCACTCATTCCAATTCCCCATGGATTTCAAGTTATGGAATGACCAAAATCACAAAAAGTGAAAATGTCACCTTTTTCCAACACTTAGTGAAATTTTCACTAAGTCAGAATCTGCCTTCCCTTTTTCCAAATGTAGGGGCATTTTTCACTTGGATCCAAAAAGTATCAAGACAAACTATGATCACACATATGTTGTATCATATAAGAGCTTTCCAAAATGGCCAAGAACCCCATAAAATTCCACTTGAGCCATGAGATATGACAATGACAAAGTGCCTTGCTGCAAACTGTCATGGCAATGAAGATTTGTGCATTTTGCTCTATTTGCCAAATTTGTGCAAATGACAAACAACTCTATCCATCTGAACACCTCAGGGGGAGACCAAGGAGGGACAAACACTAATCCCAAGCCTCCTAAGTCCTTAGAACTAAAAATAGCATGCCAAACCTTGAAATCCCTAAAGAGGGGACAAGACTCCAATTTTTTTTGGAGCATTCAATAGATGCACCAAGGTGGCATGGACTGAGCCTCTTCCAACTGAATTCAGTCAAGACATATCCAAGACCAAGGGAACCAGCAGCCTGTGCCCTAACCTCTAGTCAATGGCTAGAGGAGACTTGAATTCCCATTGATCAACATTGGCCAAACCTCCGCAGCACTTGCCATTCACTATTGCTTGCAAAAAAAACTTGCTCTACTATAAATAGAGCTCATTTGTGCTCAGTTTGAGTACACCAAAGCCATCAAACAGATGCTTTCCTCAGAATATCTTCCTTCACTCCAAATTTGCCTTTCAAAGCAAGTCACTATCGGGTTTTGAATTTGAGAGTAATTTTATCCAAACCAATCACATACACACCTCCTAAACATCATATAGAAGTGATCCAAACTCTTAAACAACAACTGTAACACTGATTTCTCAGAATCAGCATCCAACTGCTGAAACTTTTAGCAGACTTGCAGTTGGGGTACCATCTTCAGTTTCAGCTTGTTTCAAACCACTCTAAGCATTCAGACACATCACTTGGCACCTAAGGAAGCTGTGCAAACCATTGGAACGAGCTTGCAACACCTCTAACACAAAACACGATCACCAGCTGCAAGAGGTAAGCATGAACTCTTCTAACTCTATGATCCATGCATTTTTTGCTGCACAATAATTTGGCCATATGTTCATAATCATGCATAGAGTGTTTCCCCTCAATCAATTGCTTTGTTTGAATCGTGTATGGAATTTCTGAGCCTTCATGCAAATTTTAGGGTTCTTGAGGTTTCTCTTTGATTTCTTATTTAATTCTTAAAATAAATGAAATTAAAGACCATAGACATGATCGTGAGGTGAAAACGAGCAGATTGATATGTAGATTGCATGATATCATCAAGTATTCAGTGAGATTGGATAGAAAATGCAAATCTGCAAAAACAGAGGGTGGCGCGTGTTCTTGCCATGTTCTTGGGGCCCTTTTTGAAAATTCAAATATTTGAATTTTGTTATTTAATTGATTCAAAAATTAATTTCTCTCTGAATTTTAATGATTTTGAGTTGATTCTTTTTTTAATAATTCACAAAAATGTTAAAATATTTTATTTTACCAAAAAATCCCAAAAATATTAATTATTTCACATCCTTGATATTTTTGCAAAGAATTAACATTTTATTTGTTTTTCAACATTTAAAATATTTTTTTCCTTGATTTTCCAAGATTAATTGGTTTCCAATCATTTTTTGGTTAGAAACATGATTTTTGGAACATTGATCCAAGATCACAATTTATTTTCACACATGTTTAACAATTTTGATCATTTTAATTCTATTTTTATTCAATTAAAATACATTTTGAAAACAAATTAGGGTTTTTGATTAATTCAACCCTCATCAAACTTTTTCAAACTCACGGGCCTCTAATAGAGTGTAAGACCCAATCCCTATTTGAAACCAAAATATTTTGGGCCTCAGTCATTGTGTAAGCCCAACACATTTTCAAGAATCCCGGCGTGATCGCCAGTTTAAATTAAAACACATTAGGCCTCTCCCTGAGTTGTAAGCCACATTCTTTTTCTTGAAATCACTCATGGGCCTCTAATAGAGTGTAAGACCCAATCCCCTTTTAACCAAAACCATTTTGGGCCTCAGACATTGTATAAGTCCCCCTACGTTAAAAGAAAAACCTCGGCACGATCGCCGGGTAGAAACAAATCATCTGGGCCTACCATCGTGTTATAAGCCCCATTCCTTTTCTTTAAACACCTTTGGGCCTCTTGAGAGAGTGTAAGACTCATCCCTTTGTACAGAAAACCTTTTTGGGCCTCATTCACTTGTATAAGTCCCTGTACAAATTCAAAACAACAGTGCAATCACTGATAAAACCTTGGGCCTCTCCTCGAGCTATAAGCCCCAACGATCTCTTTCAAAATACTTTCTCCTTTTGAATATGTTGTTATCCAACTTTCTTTGTTGAACAACTAACCAAACAACATGGAAGCTCTACAATGGGTAAGTGTTTATCCGCTTTCATATATATATATATATATATATATATATATATATAACTGTATTGTGGGGCTGTTTCACTGTAAGTCTTCTTTCACAAACTTTTATATACTTCTCACATATCAACTATGTAATACTAGTATAGTTATTTAGAGTTTTCCCTGGCAACTACGTCTAGCACTAGGTAAAGCCCTGTTGGTCACTCTTAAATACAAACAAAACTAGATCCCCATAGGATTTCCAGATACAGTCTTTGTAACACCCCCAATCTATACCCCCAATTAAATAAAGCGATAAAAATTTCATCAGAGTATAATTAAACATTCATGGCATAGACGAAGGCGTCACATCAATTGAGACAAAACACAATACACCTGCTAAAAAAGATATGCAACAATCAGGTAGCAAATAACAGAGGAACTTAGTTCCTACTACCCACAATTTAGATACAGAATAAAAGTGGAAAATCTGCAACTGAGTCTCATATATATATATATATATTTCACATAAAAAGTTTGTCTGTCATACACAGATCCATACATATATAATCCAAAAGATATATATATACATATACACAAATAATCACAACGATCTCCCCGACTACCCGGTGCTACATATTAGAGCCGTCTGACAACAAATTGAAGACCTAAGCTTCACAAAAAGACCTCCAGCATCTAATCTGCAATGCCTCATAGAGCATTTAAAAACAGCAGAAGGGTGAGAAACACAATCAAAATATAATTGCATACAATTATCCATTAACCCAAAAATACGCATATAAAATATTCTCACCACAACTTACACCATAATTCACGTACAAACCAACACAATGAATTTTCTCATATATCTGTCACAAAGGCATATCAATCATGCACAATTCAATTATCACCAACACACACACACACACACACATGTATATATATATATATATATATATCCCAGCTCATCAATTGCATTCACAATTTCACACAAAATCAATCCATTCATGATTTAAGCATATGCACAGAGACCGACACAACGACTCTATGCAATGCAATGCGGTACCATCCATCTGTCATCTCATCACTAGTTCACTCAGGAACTATTGGAACCATTGCTTGTTACTTAGTGTAACTCCCCGTCGGGCAAACGATGTTCCCTGTCGCTTTAGGTCCTCTTGGTATAAGGCGCACGACGTTTATGGATCGCTTTAGGTCCTCTTTGTATAAGGCGCACGATCCGATCGCTTTAGGTCCTCTTTCTATAAGGCGTACGATCGTCTATAATCATCGCTTTAGGTCCTCTTTGTATAAGGCACACGATGTTATAGCGGATTCCCTCTGGAATCATTTCGTCGCTCACACCCACTAGGGCACACAACATCACAAGAATGCATATCATGATGCTTGGCATACAACGACTCATGGCATTCAAATGCACACATATATGCAACCATAACCATGCATATATAATCAACCACAACACTTGCATTTAATTGCCCTTAGGCCACAAACCATCATCACAACATTTAATCGCATGCATTCACATCATATAACATCACACCAGTCATACAATACATATCACAAGCATATTGCATGATAACACATCAAATACACACCCTTAAAATGGTATAAGTCGATACAACGATACATTTCCAAATTCTAGACATAATTAAATCAGCCAACAATCTCAAAAACCATTTTAAAAAGAAAGAACAACTCAATAGCTTTCTAACGCACCCAACCGCGCCCCAATCCGACTTACGGATCAAACGTTATGAAGAAAACAAAATTGCACAAACTGCCATGTTCGCTAGGCGAACCTTCTAGCGAGCATTCGCTACCACCTTCGCTAGGCGAATGTCTAAGCGAAACCACAATCAGACCAAAATAGACACAAAGTTTGCTAGGCGAACTCCTTGGCGAACCCTCGCCTTGCCGTTCGCTTCGCGAATCCGTGGGCGAACCAAGGCAGCAACAACCATAACCAAAAAGATACAAAGTTCGCTAGGCGAACAATGTTAGCGAACATTCGCTGACCTTCGCTAACTGGCTCGCTAGGCGAACCCGCGAAAATCATTCGCTTTTACTTCGCCCCAGGTTCGCTAGGCGAACCAAGGAAAACCCAGAAATTCTGCAGCGCTGTTTTGGGTCCAAAAACCAAATTTTTCAACCAAAATCTCTTCCAAACCAAAACATAACAATCAGAACATAACCCAATCATGGTAACAAGTATTCTACAACATTTATATCACATTTCAACCGCGAAAACATCGATCCCCAATCATTTCTCTCATTCCAACCTAGAATTGAAAAGCTATGAAACACAATGAACATTCCAACACACACATACATAATCATACACAAGCATAAGATAATCGAGTTTCGCACCCTTACCCGATTAATCGTGTTTGAAACGTCGGTTGATCAATTTTCTTAAATCCCAAGTTTCCTCTCTTTTTCTTCTCTTCTTTTTCCTTCTTTCTCTTTTTCTTCTTCTCTTTTTCTTTCTCTCTAATTTTCTCTCTTTCTATTTCTATTTTCTAACTTAAGGAAAAATAAAGTGAAATGACCAAAATACCCCTACACTCAAATATGTCGCAAACGTTCCCAAAACGCGATAAAACATATTCACGATGAAAAATAACATATTATCAAATAAAAGTCAAAAATAAAATAAAATAATAATAAAATAATCAAAACGACTCAATTAAATAAAAATGACAAAAACTGGGGCATTACAACTCTCCCCCACTTAGAAATTTTCGTCCTCGAAAATATTACCTGAGACGAACAACTCCGGATATGACTCCCGCATCCGACTCTCCAACTCCTAAGTCAAATTTCCCTCAGCAGCGCCTCCCCACGCTACCTTCACAAGCACAATATCCTTGCCTCTTAACCGCTTCAACTCGCGATCCAAAATCCTCACTGGAATTGCCTCCACCATAAGGTTCTCCCTTACCTCAACCTCATCCATCGGAATCACATGCAATGGATCCGGAACATACTTCCGAAGCTCTGAAACATGGAACACATCATGCAAATTCAAAAGACTCGGCGGCAACGCCACCCGATAAGCCACAGCACCCACTCTCGCGGATATCTGGTAAGGACCAATAAACCGAGAAGTAAGTTTCTTCGATTTTAATGCACGACCAACGCCCGTCACCGGTGTAGCTCTTAGAAATACATGATCTCCTTCTTGAAACTCAAGATCTTTCCTTCTTCGATCATGATAACTTTTCTGCCTACTCTGAGAAGCTTTCATTTTCTCACGAATAAGTTTCACTTTTTCTGTAGTCTGTTGCACTAACTCCGGTCCAACCACCGAACTCTCACCAGATTCGTGCCAACACAAAGGTGTTCGACATCTTCTCCCGTACAACGCTTCAAAAGGTGCCATTCCAATACTCGAATGGAAACTGTTGTTATACGTGAATTCCACCAACAAAAGCTAACTATCCCACGCACCACCTTGCTCAAGAACACAAGCTCTCAGCAAATCCTCCAACGACTGAATCGTTCTCTCGGTCTGACCATCCGTCTGAGGATGATAAGCAGAACTCAACCTCAACTTGGAACCTAACGCCTTTTGCAAACTTTCCCAAAATCTGGAAGTAAACCTCGGATCTCGATCTGAAACAATACTCAACGAAACACCATGTAATTTCACAATCACACTGATATAAATATAAGCCAACCTCTCCAAAGAAAAACTGATGTCAATCGGAATGAAATGCGCCGATTTAGTTAGCCTATCCACAATCAACCAAATGGCATTATGTCCCCTTTGAGTGTTCGGCGACCCTGTCACAAAATCCATAGAAATGTTGTTCCATTTCCACTCGGGAATATCCAACGGTTGCAACAATCCACTAGGCCTCAGATGTTCTACCTTTGACTTCTGACACGTCAAACACGTATAAACAAACTGAGCCACATCTCTCTTCAATCCAGACCACCAGAAAATCTTCTTTAAATCTTGGTACATTTTATTAGCTCCCGGATGTATACTCAAATTACTCCGGTGTCCTTCTTCAAAAATCATCCTTTTCAACTCCGAATCATAAGGAATGCAAATCCTACCCCGAAATCTCAAAACACCTTTATCGTCCACTTTAAAGTCCTCATTCACACTTAGATCCCCAACCGTCATCAAATGAACAAATTTCACATCCATCTTCTATTTCTCACTAACAGTCAACAGAAAATCATTAGTAACCTTTAACATTCCAAGCCTCACGCTATCCGACGTCAATTCACATACCAAACTCAAATCTCTAAATGATTCCAAAAGTTCCCACTCTTTAACCATCAAAGCGGACATATGCAACGATTTCTGCCTTAACGCGTCAGCTACCACATTAGCTTTACCAGAATGGTAATTCAAGCTAAAGTCGTAGTCCTTCAAAAATTCCAACCATCTCCGTTGCCTCATGTTCAACTCTTTCTGATCAAACAAGTATTTCAAACTTTTATGATCACTAAAGACTTCGAATCTTGCACGGTAGAGATAATGCCTCCAAATCTTCAACACAAAAACCACAGCCGCTAATTCAAGATCATGAGTAGGATAATTTTTCTCATGAACCCTCAATTGCCTTGAAGCATAAGCTACAACCTTACCTCCCTGCATCAATACACCACCTAAACCAATCAAAGACACATCACAATACACCACAAATGGTTCACTAGGATTCGGTAAGATCAAAATTGGAGCTGTAGTCAATCTTCTCTTCAGCTCACTAAAACTTTCCTCACATTGAATATCCCAAATGAACGCTTTACCCTTACAAGTCAACTGGGTCAATGGAAGTGCTAACTTAGAAAAACCTTCAATGAACCTCCGATAATAACTAGCTAAACCCAAAAAGCTTCTAATTTCAGTAACAGATCTAGGAGCTTCCCATTGTAGAACTGCATCTACTTTAGATGGATCCACAACAATACCATTACCTGAAATTACGTGCCCAAGAAAACTCACTTCTGACAACCAGAACTCACACTTGGACAACTTGGCAAAAAGTTTCCTTTCCATCAAAATTTGCAACACAACACGCAAATGCTCCGCATGCTCCTCTCGAGACTTAGAATAAATCAAGATATCACCAATAAATACAACAACAAATCGATCCAAATGCTCATGGAAAGTACGATTCATATACTCCATAAACACACCCGGCGCATTAGAAACCCCGAACGGCATCACATAATATTCATAATGACCGTATCGTGTCCTAAAAGCCGTTTTCTGAATATCTTCCTCTTTCACCCTAATCTGATGATACCCTGACCTCAAATCAATCTTACTAAACACATACGCGCCAACCAACTAGTCCATCAGATCATCAATTCTCTGAAGAGGATACTTATTCTTAATCGTCACCTTATTCAGTTGGCGATAATCAATACACAATCGCATACTTCCATCTTTCTTTTTCACCAATAAAACTGGAGCACCCCAAGGCGATACACTTGGCCTCACAAACCTCTTTTCTAATAATTCATTCAACTGCCTCTTTAACTCAACCAACTCAGATGCCGACATTCGATATGGTGCCATAGACACAGGTCTAGTACCAGGAACTAGATCTATAGAAAACTCCACCTCTCTCTCTGGAGGCACATCTGAAATATCCTCAGGAAACACTTCTGAAAATTCACGCACAACTGGAAACACATAAATTGAAACTTGACTATCCACAGTCAACGATGCGAACAACCCAAACAACTGAGCTTCCTCCGCCAAAAGTTTCTTCAACTCTTTGGTAGATAAGAAACTTGAGTCCTCGTCTTCCTCAAGAGAAGGAAATCTTACCAGCTTATGATAACAATCAATATGAACCCGATTAAACTGCAACCAATTCATTCCCAAAACCACATCTAAACCCTCCAACGGAAAACACACCAAATCCATCTTAAAATCTTTACCATAAATGGTCAAAGGACAACTTAAACAAACCAAAGAAGTAGTTACTAGCCCCATTGCTGGAGTATCAATAACCATCTCACCATCCATTGAAGACAACACAAGATTCAAACGCTTCACGCACTCAGACGAAATAAACGAATGAGTCGCTCCAGTATCAATAATAGCAACTAAAGGTGTACTATTAATAAAATAAGTACCTCTGATCAGACGGCCTGCACTTGTAATCTGAGTTCCCGCCAATGCAAAAACTTTCCCACTAGTTGGAGCTTGCTTCGGTTTTGGACACTTCGTACTAATATGACCAGGTTCACCACAGTTGAAACACCTCGCCACACTCTTCCTCTTACAATCAGCTGCGACTTGTCCTAAACCTCCACAATTGTAACACTTCCTCATATCCTTACTACATTCGAACTGACGATGTCCTAATTCACCACACCTAAAACATCTCGGAGAATTAGACATACCTCCTCCACTTGGCCTTCTCTCAAAATTACCCCTTTGCTTACCCTTGTCGGCTGGTGTCACATAAGGACCACTACGAAACGGCTGCTTCCCTTTCCTTTCGTTCACACTCTTATAATGAGTAGAACGGGCTTTGCTATCTTCTTCATAAATCCTACAACAATCCATCAAATCTGAAAACCTCCGAATTCTCTGATAACCAATTTCCTGCTTAATCTCAGGACGCAACCCACTCTCAAACTTCACACACTTAGAAAACTCCGCAGTCTCTTCAGCATAATGTGGATAAAACTGCACAAGCTCCACAAACTTAGCAGTATAATCAACAACAGACATACTACCTTGTTTCAATTCGAAGAACTCTATCTCCTTCTTTCCTCTAACATCTTTGGGATAATACTTCCTCAGAAACTCAACACTAAACAAAACCCAAGTGACTTCTTCCTCTGCAGCTTCCAACACATGACGAGTACTAACCCACCAATCATCTGCTTCCTCCTGCAACATGTGAGTACCCAGTCTCACCTTCTGATCCTTAGCACAATCCATCACTCGGAAGATTCTTTCAATCTCCTTAAGCCAAATCTGAGCACCATCAGGATCATGTCTCCCTTTGAAAATAGGCGGTTTGTTCTTCCTGAACTCATCATTCCCAGCAGCATTAGGTGCACCCTGCACAGCCCGAGCCATAGCTTGCATAGCAGCAGCTAAAGCAACGTCATTCCTACCAGCCATATTCTGTTCATTTCCAATAACAACAACTATGGTTAAACAAACAGCTCACCCAAACACAAACATCGACAAGGACTGACACAAACTGACACGGACTGGCTCTGATACCACTTAATGTAACACCCCCAATCTATACCCCCAATTAAATAAAGGGATAAAAATTTCATCAGAGTATAATTAAAAATTCATGGCATAGACGAAGGTGTCACATCAATTGAGACAAAACACAATAAACCTGCTCAAAAAGATATGCAACAATCAGGTAGCAAATAACAGAGGAACTTAGTTCCTAATGCCCACAATTCAGATACAGAATAAAAGCGAAAAATCTGCAACTGAATCTCATATATATATCACATAAAAATGTTTGTCTGTCATACACAGATCCATACATATACAATCCAAAAGATATATATATACATATACACAAATAATCACAACGATCTCCCCGACTACCCGGTGCTACATATCAGAGCCGACCGACAACAGAATGAAGACCTAAGCTTCACAAAAAGACTTCCAGCATCTAATCTGCAATGCATCATAGAGCATTTAAAAATAGCAGAAGGGTGAGAAACACAATCATAATATAATTGCATACAATTATATATTAACACAAAATTACGCATATAAAATATTCTCACCATAACTTACACCATAATTCACGTACAAACCAACACAATGAATTTTCTCATATATCCGTCACAAAGGCATATCAATCATGCACAATTCAATTATCACCAACATATATATATATATATATATCCCAACTCATCAATTGCATTCACAATTTCACACAAAATCAATCCATTCATAATTTAGGCATATGCACAGAGACAGACACAACGACTACATGTAATGCAATGCGGTACCATCCATCCATCATCACATCACTAGTTCACTCAGGAACTATTGGAACCATCGCTTGTTACTTAGTGTAACTCCCCGCCGGGCAAACGATGTTCCCCGTCGCTTTAGGTCCTCTTGGTATAAGGAGCACGACGTTTATGGATCGTTTTAGGTCCTCTTTGTATAAGGCGCACGATTTGATCGCTTTAGGTCCTCTTTGTATAAGGCGCGCGATCGTCTATAATCATCACTTTAGGTCCTCTTTGTATACGGCGCGCGATCGTCTATAATCATCACTTTAGGTCCTCTTTGTATAAGGCACACGATGTTATAGCAGATTCGCTCTGGAATCGTTTCGTCGCTCACACCCACTAGGGCACACGACATCACAAGAATGCATATCATGATGCTTGGCATACAACGACTCATGGCATTCAAATGCACACATATATGCAACCATAACCATGCATATATAATCAACCACAACACTTGCATTTACTTGCCCTTAGGCCACCAACCATCATCACAACATTTAATTGCATGCATTCACATCATATAACATCACACCAGTCATACAATACATATCACAAGCATATTGCATGATAACCCATCAAATACACACCCTTAAAACGGTATAAGTCGATACAACGATACATTTCCAAATTCCTGACATAATTAAATCGGTCAACAATCTCAAAAACCATTTTAAGAAGAAAGAACTACTCAATAGCTTTCTAACGCACCCAACCGCTCCCCAATCCGACTTACGGATCAAAACTTATTAAGAAAACAAAATTGCACAAACTGCCAAGTTCACTAGGCGAACCTTCTAGCGAGCATTCGCTACCACCTTCGCTAGGCGAATGTCCAAGCGTAACCTTAATCAGACCAAAACAGACACAAAGTTCGCTAGGCGAACTCCTTGGCGAACCCTCGCCTTTCCGTTCACTTCGCGAATCCCTGGGCAAACCAAGGCAGCAACAACCATAACCAAAAAGATACAAAGTTCGCTAGGCGAACAATGTTAGCGAATAATCGCTAACCTTCGCTAACTGGCTCGCTAGGCGAACCCGCGAAAATCATTCGCTTTTGCTTCGCCCCAGGTTCGCTAGGCGAACCAAGGAAAACCCAGAAATTCTGCAGCGCTGTTTTGGGTCCAAAAACCAAAATTTTCAACCAAAATCTCTTCCAAACCAAAACATAACAATCAGAACATAACCCAATTATGGTAACAAGTATTCTACAACATTTATATCACATTTCAACCGCGAAAACATCAATCCCCAATCATTTCTCTCATTCCAACCTAGAATTGAAAAGCTATGAAACACAATGAACATTCCAACACACACATACATAATCATACACAAGCATAAGATAATCGAGTTTCGCACCCTTACCCGATTAATCGTGTTTGAAAAGTCGGTTGATCGATTTTCTTAAATCCCAAGTTTCCTCTCTTTTTCTTCTCTTCTTTTTCCTTCTATCTCTTTTTCTTCTTCTCTTTTTCTTTCTCTCTAATTTTCTCTCTTTCTATTTCTATTTTCTAACTTAAGGAAAAATAAAGTGAAATGACCAAAATACCCCTACACTCAAATCTCTCGCAAACGTTCCTAAAACGCGATAAAACATATTCACGATGAAAAATAACATATTATCAAATAAAAGTCAAAAATAAAATAATATAATAATAAAATAATCAAAACGACTCGATTAAATAAAAATGACAAAAACTGGGGCATTACAGTCTTCCCTCCTCTTGGGGTTAAACAATATGGAGACGTGAAAGCCAGCATTCTCGGTGAACCCTTTCTCAGACTATCACCCTTAGAAATTGTTAAAGAAACTCTAACTCCCCTGATATGATCTTTTCTCTGTGAATGGCATCTCTTGAGTTTCTTCCAAATTCTCAGACTTTCCTTGCTTGATCTATTCTCGGTGAATAGCATATCTTGAACTACTCGGGGTTTGGGGACCCACAAGCTTCCTAAAAGCATCCCCGCCTCCTCTTGGACGTTGTACAAGGACCCTTCGGCTTCTTACAGGCTCTCATGCCTTCTCTTGGGCTTAGTACAAAGACCAAGAGACCTCTACAGGTATAGGAACATAACCTAGTCATCAATTTGCTAGAGATGTCTTTCTGAGTCAAGCGTCAGACCAGTTAGTGGGTTGACCTTCATCCCTTAACATACCAGCCTTCTCTTGGGCATCATACAAAGATCATTCACTATCTGAGAATTGATTTCTCCAAAACACCAGTAGACTTGGACAGTCTTAATACCCGGGGGATTTCCCCTTTTCCTTAAAGAACAGGAAATAACCCCGATCCTCGGATCAATACCAAAGCACAACCTTACCTATAATCTTTATAAGAACTGATTTTCTCTTTTATCCAACACACTAGACCTGTCACTCAATTGAAACAGTCACCAGCACAAGTAGCCTCCTATTGGGCTTTGTACAAATGATTCTCCCCAGTGGAGCTAACCTCTCAGACTCTCTTGTTGAGTCAACCTTCTTTAGCCTCCATCTTGGGCTTTGTACAAGATACGCGCAATCACTCTCTTGTTGAGTATAAAATACTCTCTTGTTGAGTCACACCCTTTTAGCCTCCATCTCGGGCTTCGTACAAGATATAAATCACTCTCTTGTTGAGTATAAAAGACTCTCTTGTTGAGTCACACCCTTTTAGCCTCCATCTCTGGCTTCGTACGAGATATAAAACACTCTCTTGTTGAGTATAAAAGACTCTCTTGTTGAGTCACAACCCTTTAGCCTTTATCTCGGGCTTTGTACGAGATAGAAAAACACTCTCTTGTTGAGTATAAAAGACTCTCTTGTTGGGTCAATCACCCTTTTAGCCTCCATCTCGGGCTTCGTACGAGATATAAATCACTCTCTTATTGAGTATAAAAGACTCTCTGGTTGAGTCAAAATTTTAGCTATATGTCAAACGGATAAATCACTCTCTTGTTGAGTATGAAATACTCTCTTGTTGAGTCAATCAACCTTCAGACTCTCTTGTTGGGTCCATCACCTATTCAAGGCTCTCTCGTTGAGTCAACCTTTTCATCCTCCGTCTTGGGCTTCGTACTAGACACATATAAACACTCTCTTGTTGAGTATAAAAGACTCTCTCATTGAGTCCATCTTCCCTTCTCGCCTTCGTCTCAGGCTTCATACGAGACACCAAATTACTCTCTTGTTGAGTATGACAGACTCTTTTGTTGAGTCAAACCCTTTTAGCCTCAATATTGGGCATTGTACAGGACAGAAAGAACATTTTCCCCGGAAAGTCAAACTTCTAGCCTCCTCTTAGGCTTTTTATAAAGAAAACCCCGGTTGAGTCAATCAACCTTTTAGCATCAAAATTGTGCACTGCCCACACCATACAAACATCAACAACTCCTCTTTAGAGATGACAAATTCTCTCTCAGCCAAAACCCTTTAGCTTCACATCTTGGGCTTTGAACAAGATACAAACCACCTTTCGCTTCACGTCTTGGGCTTTGAACAAGACACTAAAAACACCTTTTTCGTCCGATAGAATAGGAGGAACTACGATCGCTCTGATTTCCCTGTTTCGTCAAATGGGAATACATAGGCCTAAGATTACAAAACTCTTAGCGAGCATACTAATCAAAAATTCAAAATTCCATACCTTCACACATCAATCGAAAAGCATCAGTCCTAACATCTTACCATTAGCCTAGACACTGTTTTTAGGTTAATAACCCAAAGGGAGAACCCCCTATTTTGATAGCATCTGTAAACCAACAGTTTTGACTGTTTAAGCTCAGTTTGCAAGCAGGGTTAATTGGAGACATCTATTTCCCTTCCTTATTCAACTCAATAGCATAAAAATGAATCAAACTATAGTAACAAAGCAATAGTGATTCGAAACCACAAAAACCGCGCTACAAAAAAATGGCGACCACAGTGGGAGCCAAAGTAAGATCTAGTCATCGTCGTCCCCATTTTCCACAGAAAAATGGCGATCACTGTGGGAGGCATTCTTTCTTGCTTTCCCAAGGGTTGAAACCCTAAATTTAGTTCACAGAAATGACAACTCTGCTGGGGGGTCATTGTCTGTATAGGATCATAAGCCTAGAGGTCTAGGATGATTAAGACAAATATATATACTGCTGTTCCTAATTGATATCTATGTTTATTTTTCTGCTAATGGGAATGCGTGTGATGCCGCATGTGGAAAGATTGAGTATACACCTAAGATAGGTGATGGCAATGCAGGTAATCTTGCGGGGAGTGAATCCCAGTTAAGAGTCCCCGATCGACCATCAAACTCAGTGGAGACTCCCTTTGCAGATACATTGCGTATACGACTTCGGTTGTTAAAAGTAGTGTGGTCGACTGGGTTATCTGAGAAGCTGAGGTTTTTAGTAGGCTGAAACCATTTTGTAGTGCGGAAGCTATCAGAAATTGTTGTCACGCGATACTACCCTCATCTGAGATCACTCTAGGATACATCAGCTCGCTGGCGATCCGCTTGCTGTTGTTATCCCAAGAGGGGTCAATGATTTTGCGGACAGGTACAAAAAATCACCAGTATAAGCCTTTGGGAGGGGGGGGGGGGTAGAGCCTTGACTTCATGACACCGACCCTTTTGACCCCATGTTTTTTTCTATGTTTTTGTGTGCTGCATTCATGCATTCATCTAAAAACATTAAAACAAAAAAAATCTTCTCTTCTAGTCTCTCTTTTTCAAATTAATCTAAGACAATGATTGCAAATGTCAGATAAAAAGATTGCGCTAATGGATTTTGGTAGAAGGAAAACTCATAAGTACACCTTCAAGGTTACAAAACTAGAGGATTTGAGAGGTTTGGCGAGGATGATAACCAATCCTGAGGCTTTCAGAGCCAAGTATGGAGGACTGCTATCCTTGTTAAGGGTCCACGTAATTGAAGGAATCCTGTCCATACTAATCCAGTTTTACGATCTGGTCTATCACTATTTCACATTCCCGGATTATCAACTAGCACCAACACTGGAGGAGTACTCTCACATGACTGATCTACACATTACTGATCAAGCTCCCTTTTCTGGACTGGAAGAAATTCCAAAGGATCAAACCATTGCAAGAGCAATCTATTTGGATGAGTCAGAGGTCAGGACTCACATGACCACTAAGGGTGGAATCTAGGGTTTGCCAGCCCAGTTCTTGACAAAGAAAGCTCTATACTTTGCTAGTATAGGGAACGTGGCCGCTTTCGAGAGCATCTTTGTTTTGCTTACCTACGGGTTATTTTTGTTTCCCAACGTCGATAACTTCGTAGATATCAACGCCATTAAGATTTTTCTGATTCGAAACCCTGTACCGACTTTGCTCGCAGATGCTTATCATTCAGTACACTTAAGGAATTTGTATAGCGGAGGAATGATCACATGTTGTGTACCCCTGCTGTACAAATGGTTCATTTCCTAATTTGCCCAAGTCTGCTGCCTTTTGGGATCAAAAGAATACTTTACGTTGGTCACAGAGAATCATGTCTCTTACCAACTCTGACATCAATTGGTACAATCGAATCTATGACGGGATCATGATCATTGACCGTTGTGGAAATTTCCCAAATGTACCCCTTATAGGAACTAAGGGAGGAATCAATTATCATCCAATTTTAGTTCGTCGTCAATTTGGATACTCGATGAGGCATATCCTGCGTAATGCTCATCTGGAAGGTCTTTTCTTCAAGGAAGGAGAAAATGACAGGGCACTAAAGACATAAATAGTGCATGCCTGGAAACACGTTCATAGAAAAGGACGAGAGTCTCTAGGAAAACTAGACTGTGTCTCGGTGGAGCCTTATCTCCACTGGGTACAAACTAGAGCTCTCAAGCTGAGGATGCCTTCCCTCGTCAGGAAGTTCTTTCATTAAGTGACTCTGCCCTTTATTTTATGTCTGAGACGGAAAAACTTCAGGTTACTCTCAGCAAGGTTCAACAGGAGAAGAGGTCTTTGAGGTACAAGTACCGTATTCTCAATGTGGAATGCAAGAAAATATAGCAACTCTTAAAGGAAAAAGATGCTCTGATCGAGATTTTAGAGAAACATGCTGTTGAAAATCAGGATGACCAAAGGAATTTGCTCGCTCCTTTCACTTGACAAAGGAATGACAAACCGGCAACGGCCGAAGAGCCCCGGTCAAAGAAAAGGAAAGTACCAGAACCAACACCTGAGCTCTCCTCAGAGAGGACTCGGGATCCATTAGCTTAGATTTCCTTTCGTAACATTATGTAAATTATTGTATTTCCATTTATGCTATCCTTTGAATTCAATAAAATGGGGTTTCCCCACTGTTTGATGTTTACAATCCAATTGTCGAAGTTTACTTTGAATAAACAAAAAATGTACAATTAATATAATCATTGCATATCATTCATCATTCTCGCGTAACGCATTCATCTTACCTACAAATCTCACGTTTGCGTCTCGATTCTAGAGTCAAACTGTCTTATTCGTACAATACTCAGGCCAATCGTCAGAAAAAGATGGATGATCTCGAGGAAGAGAACAGAGAGTTGAGGGAAGAGATCGACACTTTGAAAGAGGATCTGAGAAAGCTTCATAATGACACGCAAGCTCTAGCAGAAGCCCAGATGCAACAACAAAGGACTGTGATCTCGGAGATCACATCAACGCCCATAGTGGAGAAGTATGATCCTAGGTAAAAAATGCCAAAAGATCGTCCCTGGGGCATGCCTATTAACTATATCCCGGAAGGATATATTCTGCCGGTCACTGAAGATTCGGAAACTTCAGTAGGAGTCGTGGGCCTGAAGGTTACAAACTTCGGGAAAACGAAGATACCAAGGGCATGATAGCAACTCCTGAAGGTTATAAACTTCGGGAGGCACCGAGAGTCTCAGCCATAATAATTATACCACCACCCGTGGTACACACTGTCCCAGAAGGACAGATTCCACAGATACCTTCTGGTGGAAACGAAAGTATGTTCGACAGAATGAAAGAGTTCCAGGAACAATTCCTGGAGATGCAGAAAGAATTGCAAGCCCTTCGCGGTCAGGATTTATTTGGGAAGGATGCCGTAGACCTTTGTTTGGTCCCTAATGTGAAAGTTCCGCACAAGTTCCAGGTACCCGATTTTGAAAAGTACAAGGGTAACTCTTGCCCTCAGAGCCATCTGGTGATGTACGCTCGACGAATGTCAGCTTAGACAAAGAACCAGGAGCTACTAATTCACTACTTTCAGGATAGTTTAACCGGTGCCGCATTAAAATGGTACATGGGTTTAAACCGCACTAAGATCGGCACTTTCAGAGATCTTGGCACTGCTTTCGTTCAACAGTATAAATATAATTTGGACATGGCACCAGATAAAGATCAACTCAGATCAATGTCACAAAAGGACAAGGAAACCTTTAAGGAGTACGCTCAGAGATGGTGTGAAGTTGCCGCTCAGATTTGTCCACCTCTTGAGGAAAAAGATATGACGAAGATCTTCTTAAAGACCTTGAGCTCATTTTACTATGACAGAATGGTCGCTAGTGCGCCCAGTGACTTCATCGAAATGGTGGGCATGGGAGTTCGTCTTGAGGAAGCAGTCCGAGAAGGACGTTTAGTTAAAGACGCTGGATCATCAAGTAGTACAAAACGATATGGTAGTGCTCTCCCTAAGAAAAAAGAGCAGGATATTGGGAATATCTCTCTCGGAAAGCAAAGGCGATGATATCAACCAGTAGCAGCTATAACTCCTGCTATCAACCCTGCGCCTACGTATCAACCTCAGGTTGCGCCTAGCCAACAGAATCAACAGCAATATCAGCAAAGGACACAACCGCCTCTTCAGCAGGCTCGTCCTCTATATAACAACAACCGTACAACGCAACCACCAGGGTTCGACCCTATACCCATGTTGTACGCAAAGCTATTTCTGTTACTGCTGGTCAAGGGGCATGTTCAGACCAAGGCTCCTCTCGCAATACCAGAAAATCCGCCTTTTTGGTTTAAAACGGATCAGACTTGTCCTTACCATCAAGGAGGACCAGGGCATAACATAGAAAACTGTCTCAGTTTCAAATCCGATGTGCAAAAGCTTGTTAGGAGCGGGGTCTTATCTTTCAAAGATATGAATCCTAATGTTCTCACAAACCCGCTGCCTCAACACGAGAAAGCCGCGGTAAATTTGATAGAAGGAGAATCCAATAACAACTATCAAATGCACGATGTACTCTTATTAAGGGCCAACTTGGTCAAGATGCATTGTAGAAAGAGTGGATACGGCCATGTGCCACCTCATAATTATCACCAGTTTTATATCTTCTCTAAGAACAATCAGGGATGTTCTGTGGTGCAAGCAGCTCTACAGGAACAATTAGATCTCGGATGGATCCAGGAGCATCAAGTTCGTGGAGTCAACATAACTTATACGAGTTCCAACATCATTCAGAACCAGGACATCCGTGCGATGAATTTCAACTTAGTGGCAATGCACTCAAGGCAAATCTAGTATCATAATCTGCCGCGTCACGATTACAATTCCTGTTTGACTTGCTCGGTAAACAAACAGGGATGCTCTTTTGTACAAGAGGCCCTCCAGCGTCAGATGGATCTTGGATGGATCCAGGACTACCATGATAGAAATCCATATCAAGTGAACATGGTTCAAATCTTCGATATTTGTTTAATGAATACCAGCTTGGTGGAGTTACACACTACACAAGTCCAACTCAGTTTTCTCACTTCACATGATTATCTGAGCTGTAAAGTATGTCATGAGAGTAACCAAGGGTGCGCTCTCGTTCAAAGGACTTTGTAACACTTGCTAAACCATTGGTGGCTTCCGATTTACATGAATGAAGACACGCAACAAATCAGTATGGTTGACGGGAACCCTACTCGGCATCAAAGTCAGGATGTCTGATCTATGGAAACAGATCTAGTGAGGTTACACTACATTCAAAGCGGACGTGGCCAGGTGCCACCACATAACTACGAGCGATGTAGAGTCTGCTCAAAAAATAATCAAGGATTCTACCTCGTGCGAGCAGCCCTTCAGAGTCAGTTGGACCGTAAAGAGATTCGACAATATTCAATTTTGGGGTCCATTAACTGAACACTAGACTATTTCGCCGACTAGATCAAAGATGTTGTTGTAATCTCTTATCCTAAAAGGACCAAGGATGTTTGTACCATCATCCCACTACTTGACGAATCGAAGGTTCTTAACCATGAATTGATTGAGGTTACTTACGACAGTCAGAAAAATCAGAAGGCTCATGTAGTTAGCTATCTACCAGGACCACTACCGTATGAATCAACTAAGGCGATCCCTAACAAATACGGTGCAACAACAGTTGAGAATGGAAAGGAAATTCCATTACCCTCCGTCGTGAATATTGTAGACATCAGTCGAGTAACACGAAGTGGTCAAATCTTCAACAGTGGAGTTGGAGAACTTAACAGAGAAAAGGAACTTCAAACGGAAGCTCCCAATCTGCCAATCGGTCAATCCAGTGATCCCGACCTTTCAAAGAACGATGATGAGATGCTGAAGCTCATCCAAATGAGTGAATACAACATTGTTGATCAGCTGTTACTAACTCCTTCAAAAATCTCAGTGCTATCACTTTTACTCTGTTCCGAAGCCCACAGAGAGGCTCTACAGAAAGTCTTAGAACAGGCCTTTGTGGAACAGGATGTGTCAATACAACAATTCGATAGCATCGTCTCTAAAATCACTTCCTGCAACAACTTGGGGTTTAGTGATGAGGAATTTCCAGAAGAAGGCAAAAGCCACAACATGGCACTCAATATCACAGTCAACTTCCAGGACGAAGCTTTAGCCAGCGCAACATCATGCCGAAGTCCACTCTGACGCAATTATCATTCAAAAGATCTCCGATGAGAGGCAGTGAGGTTATCGTCAAAGCATTTGACGAATCCAGGAAAACAGTTATCGGCGAAGTCAACCTTCCCATAACTATCGGTCCTCACACTTTCCTGGTCACTTTCCAGGTCATGGACATCCGGGCAATATACAGTTGCTTATTAGGAAGACCTTGGATACACCAGGCTGGGGCCATCACTTTGACACTTCACCAGAAGCTAAAGTTTGTCAAGAACAACCAACTCGTCACGGTCTGTGGAGAACAAGCCCTGATCGTGAGTAACCTTTCATTATCCACTTGTGTAGAACCCGAGGAGGTTATTGGAACTCAGTTCCAGGCCCTTTCGGTGAGCAATGTGGGTTAACTAGAGAAGGGAGCATCGAATTCCTTATACAAAGATGCTCTCAAAGTAATCAAGAGTAACAGGGCAAAGGGATGGGGATAGCTCGTCATCCCTACGGACAATAAAACAAATAAGGGTCTTGGTTTTTCTGCAACCTATAGACGACTGCTAATGATGAAAATCTTCATCCCATTCAGAACTTCTTCCATAGTGGAGGTTTCCTCCACCCAGTATCTCAAGAAGTACATACCATCAACGAGGGAGATTCCTCCGACACCGATGAGGAATGGAAGTCTTATCTTAACAAGGACAGTTATATGTCTCAGGAAGAGGTGCCTAGGCCATTCTACTATCCCACACAGAGTCCGAGATTTATACCAAGGTCAGATATCGAAATGATATATGGAGATTGTGATCTGGAAGGATACCGTGCTCCGCCAAATTCATTAGAGGAAGACACTCCGATGAAGTACAATTTTGACCACGACTATTATGGCCCGATGGACGGTCTGCCTATCTGGCAGTCGTACCCAGGAGACTTGGGGCAAAAAATCAGTCGAATAATGAAAATCAACTGAGCGTCATTGGAAAAAGTACCTGCGTCCCCACCGAATCATGGGATCAACACTCAGGTCATTTAGAAAATATCCAGCACGACGATGAATTCGCAAAGTTTGCAAGACTAAAATTCATCAACTATTCTTTTCCCATGGCCAACGTCATCGAGAGAGATGACTCCTCCAGTCCCAAAGAGGTGTGTGACACCTTGGGACAACCAAGTGGAAAATTTGACTTTATGGTCAAATACACCGCTCCCGAAAGCTCTCGCATCAGGCTCGAAGACATTCAGCCAACTGGATGGGAAGATCCACCTGAGAGTACAAATATTATGCAGAATACAACTGAGGAATCCTCCTACAACAACTCTGCCTGGGAGATAGATTCCAATGATCCAGCTCCGCTAGAAATCAGCGTCATTTCTGAGGACCAGCCAAGAAAGAAGGAACCAAACTTTGTGATTCACCGAGGAGTTCGCCGCCAATGGGTTGTCGTCAATGTTCCAAAGATCGTTCATAAGTCTAAGTAATTTCCGTCTTTATTTTAACCTTTCACTCTGCCCCGGTGAAATGGATGTTTTGATAGGGCTCACTTTTTGTAAATATACCTCTTCGCTTCGCCCAAAGCAACAGAGTTTTGTTTTATAGGGTTGTAGTTTCAAGAATCGACGAGTTCATAAATAAAATAACGTCGTTCTATAATTTTCGCATTAATTGTTGTTTTCTCTTTTCACTTTTTCAGAAAATGGTAATCCTAAAAAACAATTCAAATAATAAAAACAAGCAGTTATCAGAAAATACACTGCACCCACTCTTGCATTCTCTCTATCACTTCTAAAAACAAATCATCACGTTATGCATATTGCTTGTTTTAAACCCCGTTGAAACATACGATCTGATGCCTTCTCCCAACTTTGAATTCTCGGTATTTGAGGCTGAAGAAGAAGATGACGAAGAAATTCTAGAGGAGATCTCTTGACTACTCAGACAAGAGGAAAGGTCCATTAAACCTCACAAATAGCTGTTGGAAATGGTCAACTTGGGTTCAGAGGAAGAGAGAAAAGAGGTTAAAATTGGGGCACTGCTCAGTTCAACTGTCAAAGAAAGTTTGACAAAGCTTCTCAAAGAGTTTCCCGATGTATTTACTTGGTACTATCAGGATATGCTAGGGTTGGATACCAGCATTGTGGAAAATCATCTACCGTTAAGATCAGAATGTCCGCCAGTAAAATAGAGGTTAAGACAGACTCATCCAGACATGGCCATCAAAATCAAAGAGGAAGTACAGAAATAGATTGAGCGGGTTTCCTCGCCACATCATATTATCCTCAATGGTTAGCCAACATAGTACCAATTCTGAAAAAGGACGGAAAGGTCAGAATGTGTGTAGACTACAGGGATCTAAACAAGGCTAGTCCAAAGGACGTCTTTCCTTTACCACACATTGGCAGGCTGGTAGACAGTACGTTGAAGTTCAAAGTCTTCTCCTTCATGGATGGATTCTCGGGCTATAATCAAATAAAAATGGCGCCGGAAGATATGGAGAAAACTTCCTTCATCACCCCATGGGGTACCATTTGTTACAAGGTAATGCCGTTCGGTTTGAAGAACGCCGGTCCAACCTATCAAAGGGCCATGACTACTCTGTTTCATGGCATGATACACAAGGAAATCGAGGTATATGTTGATGACATGATTGCCAAATCTAGAATAGAGGAGGAGCATGTGACCCACCTGTCAAAGCTATTCTAGCGGTTGAGAAAGTATAAACTCTGCTTGAATCCCAACAAGTACACCTTCGGTGTCCGTTCAGGGAAACTGCTAGGGTTCATCATCAGCCAGAAAGGAATTGAGGTTAATCCTGACAAGGTCAAGGCCATTTAAGAAATGTCTTCTCCAAAGACTGAAAAACAAGTCAGGGGATTCCTGGGACGTTTGAACTACATTTCCAGATTCATATTCCTCATGACCGCGGCATGTGCGCTAATCTTCAAATTACTCAAAAAGAATCAGGACTGCGTTTGGACAGAAGACTGCCAAACTGCCTTCGGCAGTATCAAAGAATACCTGTTGAACCCACCGATTCTATCACCTCCAGTGGAAGAAAGACCACTGATCATCTTCTTAACAGTCTTGGAAGACTCAATGGGTTGTGTACTTGGCCAAAAAGACGAAACCAAAAGGAAAGAGTCTGCCATCTACTATTTAAGCAAGAAATTTACCGAGATTGAAATGCGGTACACTATGCTTGAGAAAAATTGCTGTGCTTTGGCTTGGGCAGCCAAACGTCTTCGCCAGTACATGATTCGTCACACTACTTGGCTAATCTTTGAAATGGATCCAATCAAGTATGTCTTTGAAAAGCCTGCTCTCACAAGAAGGAGAATCACATGGCTGATGCATTAGCCACCCTCTCTTCCATGATTAATGAAGGTCAGTGGAACGACTTACCTAAGATTAACATAATGCGCCTTGAACGGCCGGCCTACATCTTCACGATTGAAGCCGTCGTAAACGACAAACCTTGGTATCATGATATCAAATGCTTCCTTCAGAAACAGGAGTACCCACATAGGGCATCCAGAAAGGACCGAAAAACCCTCAGAAGACTGGCTGGCAGCTTCTTCCTGAGTGGTGATACACTCTATAAGAGAAACTTTGACATGGTCTTGCTCTGATGCGTAGACAGACCAGAAGCAGACATGCTGATAAAAGAAATTCACGAAGGATCATTTGGCACTCATGCCAACGGACACACAATGGCGAGAAAAATTCTGAGAGCAGGGTACTATTGGTTGACAATGGAATCCGACTGCTACAAGTACATGAGGAAGTGTCATAAGTGTCAGATCAACTCAGACCACATCTATGTACCGCCAACGTATCTCAAAGTTCTTTCTTCCCCATGGCCTTTTTCAATATGGGGAATCGACATGATTGGCATGATCGAACCCAAAGCTTCAAATGGACATTCGTTCATCCTGGTAGCCATTGACTACTTCACCAAATGGGTCGAAGCAGCGTCATATGCCAATGTAACCCAACAAGTGGCGGTCCGATTTATCAAAAATAATATCATTTGCCGTTATGGTGTTCCAAGCCAGATCATTACTGATAATGGATCTAACTTGAACAATACGATGATGAAAGAGTTGTGCGCAAAGTTTAAAATTGAACACCATAACTCATCTCCCTACCGACCCAAGATGAACGGAGCGGTAGAAGCGGCTAACAAGAACATCAAGAAGATTGTTCAAAAGATGGTTGTAACCTACAAAGACTGGCATGAGATGTTACCCTTTGCTCTTCATGGTTATTGCACGTCTGTCTGCACTTCAACAGGGGCAACCTTTTTCTCTCTAGTATATGGCATGAAAGCAGTACTTCCTATAGAAGTAGAGATCCCATTGATCCGGGTATTGATGGAAGCTCAACTAATAGAAGCTGAATGGTGTCAAAGTTGACACGATGAACTGAATCTAATTGAAGAAAAACGAATAACAACACTATGCCACGGTCAGTTGTATCAACAGAGAATGAAGAAGGCGTTTGATAAAAAGGTCAAACCCCGCGTCTTCAGAAAAGGAGACCTCGTGCTCAAGAAGATACAATCATTTCTCACTGATTCTCGGGGCAAATGTACTCCGAATTATGACGACCCCTATGTGGTCAAGAAAGCTTTCTCAAGCGGTGCCCTGAGACTTGCAACCATGAATAGAGAGAAGTTTGCCTACCCCACAAATGTTGACGTAGTCAAGAAATACTTCGCCTAAATAAAAATAAAAAGAAGAAAAAAAAAACGTCTCGGTGGATTGGAAACCCGAAAGGGCGGTCCAGGAAAAAATTAGAGACATGATCAAAAATCATCCCGGTGGATTGGAAATCTCAAAGTACAATCTAGGCAAAAATTAGGGATTAATGGCAAGTAACTACATCCAACAAATGGGTAAATCCCCCAGCAACAGTAATGCCATCCGTCAGGAAAACTCCAGTCAAGGTCATCCTCGACAGAAGCTCAAGATGTCCAGAATTCAAAGTTGGTAGAAGGATAACGGTCGTTATGTTTTAATGTAGCCCTTTTCCCTAAAATTACCATTTTCTAACTTTGTAAATACTCCATGGAATCACGCGCTTGGCTGATTTCCATCCTATCAATAAAATTTGAGCCCTAGTGCTTTTGTTTGCAATTCTTATTTGTTTTAGCTTTACAGAACGATGTTTTAACATGATTAAAGATTCTTGAAATAAAACAAAAACGAATTTACTTGTTAAACATTTCCTGCTTTTAAAATAAGATGGCAATTCTTTTGACTGTTGAACATCGAAAGAACATCGATCGCTTCTCCAGAAGTAATCGAACCTCAAAGTGCAGAATCAAAGTATTCCTTCTAAACCAGTGTGCCTGTATGAAGGATTAGCTATGTCAGAGACCATGTTTCATCTGACATCCCCGGCAGAGTTCTCACCTCCTAAGTCCGACCAGCGTAGCTCCCAATAGAGACTATCTCTCTTAAGCAAGGCAGAATTGCAATCTTGAACCAGTGATACTTTTCATCTCCTGTTGTGGCCGAGTATCCAGTCGTGTTTATCCATTAGTCTGTATGTCGCGTCAGTTTTGTTAGCATATACATACATACATCATACATTATTGATTTACATTCATACTCATATTGTATCACTATCACTCTAGTCGGTCTTACCCCCTAGTAATAAAAGTCCTCTAGTCAATTGAGTTGTCAGGTCTTTCCTCGTCAGGAAGTGAATCATCTAAGCAATCTCTCTCCAGTTTATCTCTGGATTAGAGATGGTCTTCGACTACTTTGATAACTTGAACCTCTGAAAAGCCAGAGAACCTTCGACGAACATCACTCTTCGCCATCGGAGATGATATATTCGCTTTCCCGGATTAAGGAAAATCCCAAGGGAAAGCCTCTTAATCAAAGATTCAGCAATACACCTTTTTTTCTCCGAAAACATTTTCTGACGAAAAGGTCATCAGCACCTCAAAACTGGATCACCCCATATGGCATTTCTCCGAGAAGATCCCGAGAAAAGTATGATGTAATACCCCCAAACAGGAAGCAGTCTTTCAAGAGACTCATTTTCCCTAGTAGAGTCAACAAATGGCATCTCCAACAGAGAAGTTTGTACACCTCTACAACTCAGACAGATGGGTTCCCCAGCAAGTCTGACATCAAATCTTTTTCCATCAAATAGCATCTCTCCAGGAAAATTCGGTGAAAAGTTTAAAGAAAAACCGCTACAAACAGCGTCATTTGTCAAGAAGTTTATTGACAAAAGAAATTGAGACCAGTTCCTTGGTAGGAAACCAGGATCGAGGGGAAGTTTATTTCAGAACTAAGACCAGTTCCTTGGTAGGAAACCAGAATCGAGGGGAAGTTTATTTCAGCAACTGAGACCAGTTCCTTGGTAGGAAACCAGGATCGAGGGGAAGTTTATTTCAGAAACTGAGACCAGTTCCTTGGTAGGAAACCAAGATCGAGGGGAAGTTTATTTCAGCAACTGAGACCAGTTCCTTGGTAGGAAACCAGGATCGAGGGGAAGTTTATTTCAGCAACTAAGACCAGTTCCTTGGTAGGAAACCAGGATCGAGGGGAAGTTCATTTCAGAAACTTAGACCAGTTCCTTGGTAGGAAACCAGGATCGAGGGGAAGTTTTACCTTTTCTAAGCATCATCGCTTAACAAAAGAAGATGAATGTGTAAGCTACCATTCATAACCACCATCAAAATTTCAGGTATTCCAATATTTAATCCTCTTGCACCCCGAATGCTCGAATACCTTCGCCATTCACACCTTCGGGTCCAAGAAGATTAAATAGGGGCATCTGTCATAACCCAAATTTTGACCACTAAGATTTCCCATCATTTTGCAAATCATCAGCATAATATGGATGTACCTTTGTGCCTCATCAATTTCCTCAAGGGTTGTTGAGCACTCACTACAATCCAACTTAGGGTTTTCAAGCCCTCTCAGAGCCTTAGACAAAGGATCAATCAAGGAATGACATGATCCTCAACTTGTATAAACCTCTCAAACATCCACAAAGGATCAAGAGGACTCCCACATCAAGAATCAAGCACAAGGTTGCAACATTCCAAGTGGATCAAGCCTCAAGATCGCCAGTGTCACCAAATTAGGGTTTTGGTAGACCAAGACCTCCAGATGGAATTTTTCCTCTGGGCATGAGCCAATGCTTCAAATCACAACTCAAGATACTCCAAGGGACCTTATAAACCAAATCATCAAGTCAATTTTGCCTCAGGGGATGCATACAATAAAAATCAGGAATTAGGGTTTCTTGACCTAATTCACCCCTAAGTTGACTTTTGGGACAAAACATGATCCAAGACCTCAAGAGAGGGTTTGAGGGGCTCTGACACACTACATTGATCCATTTTTAACAATGTATTAATCCAAGAAGCTTGATTCACAAGTTTCAATTTCATCAGGATCACAATTAGGGTTTTGAGAAAAAAGTCAACTGTGCCTTTGAATTTTGACCCAGGCATGCTCCCAAACCTTGGGACATGATTCAATACAGCCTATAACACCCATGGAACATGTCCATCAAGTTTGATTTAGGTCAAGGACTATATTTCATAGAGGATCGCACAATTTGGAATTCATTTGACAAAAAGTCAACTGTGCACAAAAGTCAACTTTGACTTTTTGAGATTTTTCACAATTATGGTTCCTTGAACCTAAAATGATGTTAATATGTGAGTGGTATCATCATTCATCAAGAAAAATCAAGAAAAGTGGGATAACTTGTAAAAGGGGTAACCATAAAAAACTTAGAAATTTTCTAAGTTATGGAACAAAGTGGCTAGGGTACCAACTTTGGAGGATCATAACTCCTAAACCACAAGGCCATTTTTCCCTATTCAAAGATGGATTTTTAGCTCTCATGGCCCTCTACAAAAGCTTCAACTACCACTCATTCCATTTCCCCATGGATTTCAAGTTATGGAATGGCTAAAATCACAAAAAGTGAAAATGTCACCTTTTTCCAACACTTAGTGAAATTTTCACTAAGTCAGAATCTTCCTTCCCTTTTTTCCAAATGTAGGGGCATTTTTCACTTGGATCCAAAAAGTATCAAGATAAACTATGATCACACATATGTTGTATCATATAAGAGCTTTCCAAAATGGCCAAGAACCCCATAAAATTCCACTTGAGCCATGAGATATGACAATGATAAAGTGCCTTGCTGCAAACTGTCATGGCAAGGAAGATTTGTGCATTTTGCTCTGTTTGCCAAATTTGTGCAAATGACAAACAACTCTATCCATCTGAACACCTCATGGGGAGACCAAGGAGGGACAACCACTGATCTCAAGCCTCCCAAGTCCTTGGAACTAAAAATAGCATGCCAAACCTAGAAATCCCTAAAGAGGGGACAAGACTCCAATTTTGTTTTGGAGCATTCAATGGATGCACCAAGGTAGCATGGACTGAGCCTCTTCCAACTGAATTTAGTCAAGACATATCCAAGACCAAGGGAACCAGTAGCCTATGCCCTAACCTCTAGTCAATGGCTAGAGGCGACTTGGATTCCCATTGATCAACATTGGCCAAACCTCTTCAGCAATTGCCATTCACTGTTGCTTGCAAAACAAACTTGCTCTACTATAAATAGAGCTCATTTATTCTCAGTTTGAGTACACCAAAGCCATCAAACAGATGCTTTCCTCAGAATCTCTTCCTTCACTCCAAATTTGCCTTCCAAAGCAAGTCACTATCGGGTTTTGAGTTTGAGAGCAATTCCAACCAAACCAATCACATACACACCTCATAAACATCATATAGAAGTGATCCAAACACTTAAACAACAACTGTAACACTGATTTCTCAGAATCAGCATCCAACTGCTGAAGCTTTTAGCAGACTTGTAGTTGGGGTACCATCTTCAGTTTCAGCTTGTTTTAAACCACTCCAAGCATTCAGACACATCACTTGGCACCTAAGGAAGCTATGCAAACCATTGGAACCAGCTGCAACACCTCTAACACAAAACACAATCACCAGCTGCAAGAGGTAAGCATGAACTCTTCTAACTCTATGATCCATGCATTTTTTGTTGCACAATAATTTGGCCATATGTTCATAATCATGCATAGAGTGTTTCCCCTCAATCAATTGCTTTGTTTGAATCAGGTATGGAATTTCTGAGCCTTCATGCAAATTTTAGGGTTCTTGAGGTTTCTCTTTGATTTCTTATTCCATGCTTAAAATAAATGAAATTAAAGACCATAGACATGATCGTGAGGTGAAAACGAGCAGATTGATATGTAGATTGCATGATATCATCAAGTATTCAGTGAGATTGGATAGAAAATACAAATCTACATAAACAGAGGGTGGCGCGTGTTCTTGCCATGTTCTTGGCGCCCTTTATGAAAATTCAAATATTTGAATTTTGTTATTTAATTGATTCAAAAATTAATTTCTCTCTGAATTTTAATGATTTTGAGTTGATTCTTTTTTTAATAATTCACAAAAATGTTAAAATATTTTATTTTACCAAAAAATCCCAAAAATATTAATTATTTCACATCCTTGATATTTTTGCAAAGAACTAACATTTTATTTGTTTTTTAACATTTAAAATATTTTTTTCCTTGATTTTCCAAGATTAATTGGTTTCCAATCAATTTTTGGTTAGAAACATGATTTTTGGAACATTGATCCAAGATCACAATTTGTTTTCACACATGTTTAACAATTTTGATCATTTTAATTGAATTTTTATTCAATTAAAATACATTTTGAAAACAATTTGGGGTTTTTGATTAATTCAACCCTCATCAAACTTTTTCAAACTCATGGGCCTCTAATAGAGTGTAAGACCCAATCCCTCTTTGAAACCAAAATATTTTGGGCCTTAGTCATTGTGTAAGTCCCAACACATTTTCAAGAATCCCGGCGCGATCGCCAGTTTAAAATAAAACACATTGGGCCTCTCCCCAAGTTGTAAGCCTCATTCTTTTTCTTGAAATCACTCATGGGCCTCTAATAGAGTGTAAGACCCAATCCCCTTTTAACCAAAAACATTTTGGGCCTCAGACATTGTATAAGTCCCCCTACGTTAAAAGAAAAACCTCGGCACGATCGCCAGGTCGAAACAAATCATCTGGGTCTACCATCGTGTTATAAGCCTCATTCCTTCTCTTTAAACACCTTTGGGCCTCTTGAGAGAGTGTAAGACTCATCCCTTTGTACAGAAAACCTTTTTGGACCTCATTCACTTGTATAAGTCCCTGTACAAATTCAAAACAACAGTGCAATCACTGATAAAACCTTGGGCCTCTCCTCGAGCTGTAAGCCCCAACGATCTCTTTCAAAATACTTTCTCCTTTTGAATAAGTTGTTATCCAACTTTCTTTGTTGAACAACTAACCAAACAGCATGGAAGCTCTACAACGGGTAAGTGTTTATCCGCTTTCATTTACCGCTTTCATATATATATATATAACTGTATTGTGGGTCTGTTTTACTGTAAGTCTTCTTTCACAAACTTTTATATACTTGTCACATATCAACTGTGTAATACTAGTTTAGTTATTTAGAGTTTTCCCCAACAACTACGTCTAGCACTAGGTAAAGCCCTGTTGGTCACTCTTAAATACAAACAAAACTAGATCCCCATAGGATTTCTAGATACAGTCTTCCCTCCTCTTGGGGTTAAACAATATGGAGACGTGAAAGGCAGCATTCTCGGTGAACCCTTTCTCAGACTATCACCCTTAGAAATTGTCAAAGAAACTCTAACTCCCTAGAGATGATCTTTTCTCCGTGTACGACATCTCTTGAGTTTCTTCCAAATTCTCAGACTTTCCTGGCTTGATCTATTCTCGGTGAATAGCATGTCTTTAACTTCTCGGGGTTTGGGGACCCACAGGCTTCCTAAAAGCATCCCCGCCTCCTCTTGGGCGTTGTACAAGGACCCTTCGGCTTCTTACAGGCTCTCATGCCTTCTCTTAGGCTTAGTACAAAGACCAAGAGACCTTTACAGGTATAGGAACAGAACCTAGTCATCAATTTGCTAGAGTTGTGTTTCTGAGTCAAGTGTCAGACCAGTTAGTGGGTTGACCTTCATCCCTTAACATACCAGCCTTCTCTTGGGCATCATACAAAGATCATTCACTATCTGAGAATCGATTTCTCCAAAACACCAGTAGACTTGGACAGTCTCAATACCCGGGGGATTTCCCCTTTTCCTTAAAGAACAAGAAATAACCCCGATCCTCGGATCAATACCAAAGCACAACCTTACCTATGATGTTTATAAGAACTGATTTTCTCTTTTATCCAACACATTGGACCTGTCACTCAATTGAAACAGTCACCAGCACAAGTAGCCTCCTCTTGGGCTTTGTACAAATGATTCTCCCTGTAGCGAACGAAATTGGACGTGTTTCTTAAGCACTGTCGCTCATTGGGGATTACTACAGTTTGATTCATTTTTTATCCTATTGAAGCTGATGAAGGAAGGGAAATAGATGTCTCTAATTAACCCTGCTTGTATACTGAGTTTAAACAGCGGTCTGTTAGGTTACGGATGCTATATGGTAATGGGGCATTTTTCTTCTGACTTACTTTTTTTTTAAGAGTGAAAACATTGGACGGTTCATGGGTAGGATGTTTATGACTGAGGGTATGGGATTTTGAGTTTTTATTTATTGTTCTCGCTAAGATTTTTCTTTCAATCTTATGCCTACTTATTCCCGTTTTCCGAAACAGGGAAATCAGAGCGATCGTAGTTCCTCCTATTCTATGGGAGGAAATGGTGTTTTGGTGTCTTGTTCAAAGCCCAAGACGTGAAGCTGAAAAGGTGGTTTATATCTTGTTCAAAGCCCAAGATGTGAAGCTAAAATGGTCTATTTGTATCTTGTTCGAAGCCCAAGATTGAAGCTAAAAGGGTGTTGACTTTAGAGAGAATTTGTCATCTCTAAAGGGGGTCTGTTTGTCACGACTGTTAGGTGACTGACTATAAAGGAGGATTACTTTAACCGGGATATGTGAATCCTAGCAATGCCATAATTTCCTTTATAGGGGGTTTTAACCTGAAGGAGAAGACTTTAACTCAGTGTAGAGCAATGCTATCTTTCCTTAGGAATTTCTCATGCTAAAAGAAGGACTGTGGCGTGGATGTAAATAATCCAGAGGCTTGCCGCTTACAGCAGTTAGATGAAAGGAATTGTTGATGTTTGTATCCTGTGAACAAGGCACAATTTTGATGCTAAAAGGTTGATTGACTCAACCGGGGTTTCCTTATACAAAGCCTAAGAGGAGGCTATCGACCCAACAAGAGGGTGATTTTGTGTGTCTAGTACGAAGCCCGAGAGAGAGAGGCTAAAAGGGTTGACTCAACAAGAGAGTGCTTGGTATCTCGTACGAGCCCGAGATGGAGGCTAAAGGGGATTGACCCAACAAGAGAGTCTTTTATACTCAACAAGAGAGTGTTTTTGTATCTCGTACAAAGCCCGAGAGGGAGGCTAAAGGGATTATTGACTCAACAAGAGAGTCTTTTTATATCTCGTACGAAGCCCGAGATAGAGGTTATGGTTATTGTTTCAGTTGAGTGACAGGTCCAATATGCTGATTTAAAGAGAAAATCAGTTCTTATATGAGTAATGTTTGCACTCAGGGATTTTGATTCGAGGATCAGGGGTATTTCCTGTTCTTTAAGGAAATGGGAAATCCAAAGGGGATTGGGACTGTCCAAGTCTGTGGGTGTTTTCCCTATTTTTGAAAGGGGCTTGAGAATGCCTTCGAGACTCAAGGAAGTTAGACTGTCCAAGTCTAGAGTTTTGTCTTTTGTACTATGTTTTAGAGAAACCGTAGTAGTACATTCACGGTTGAAAAATCTAGACTCTTTGAAAGACTGTTCTATTAAGATGACTAATTTCGGTTCCTATACCTCTAGGAGGTCGTTGGGAAAATTTGTACGAATCCCAAGAGGAGGCTGGAATCTTTTAAGAAGCCAAGGGACAATTTGTACGAAGCCCAAGTGGAGGCTATCATTCCCGGAGGAAGAAATCATTTATACGAAGCCTAAGAGGAGGTTGTGAATACTTCTAAGGAGCCGACGGGTCCTTGTACAACGCCCAAGAGGAGCCGTGGATGCTTTTAAGAAGCCTGTGGGTCCCCAAACCCCGAGAAATTCAAGACAGACTATTCACAGAGAATAGATCAAGCCAGGAAAGTTTGAGAATTTGGAAGAAACTCAAGAGATGCCATTCAGGGAGAATAGATCAACTCTGGGGAGTAGAGTCTCTTGACAATTCCTAGGAGGACAGCCGAAGAGAAGACTGTATCTGGTACTCCTATGGGGATCTAGTTTAGTCTATTTAAGAGTAATCAACAGGGCTCAGTGCTAGACGTAGTTTCCGGGGAAACTCTAAATAGCTATACTATTATTACACAGTTGATATGAGTTTATGAAAGGAGACTTACAGTGAAACAGCCCCACAGTACAGTTATATGTATATGAAAGCGGGTAAAGAAAGAGTATAAACACTTACTCGGTTGTAGAGCTTCCATGTTGTTTTGTTAGTTGTTCAACAAAGAAAGATTGAAAACAACAGTATATTTCAAAATCAAAGGAGAAAGTATTTTGAAAAGAAAGATTGGGGCTTACAGCTCAAGGAGAGGCCCAGGGTTTTTACCACTGATCGCACTATCGTTTTGTACAGAGGCACTTATACAAGTGATTGAGGCCCAAAAAAGGTTTTCTGTACAAAGGGGTGGGTCTTACACTCTCTCAAGAGGCCCAATGCGTGTTTAAAAAACAAGAAATGGGCCTTACTACTCGAGGGTAGGCCCAGATGATTTTTCGTTGAAAATGGCGATCGCGCCGAGATTTTGAAAACGCAGTGGGTCTTATACGATGGTTGAGGCCCAAAATTGTTTGGTTTTCAAAAGGGGTTGGGTAATTGAGGCCCAAAAGTTTTAAATGGGTCTTATAGCTCGAGGAGAGGCCCAAGTGGTTTGTTTTTAAATGGGCGACGATCGCGTCAAACTTTTCTTTTAACGCAGAGGGACTTATACAATATCTGAGGCCCAAAATTGTTTTGATTAAAAGGGGATTGGGTCGTACACTCTATTAGAGGCCCATGAGTGTTTGAAATTGTTTGATGAGGGTGAAAATCAAAGAAACCCTAATTTGTTATTCTTTAAAAGTAAATATTTAAAGAAAATCAAATAAAATACCAAATAAGTTTGAATAAACCATTTTTGATTTTTGTTTAAGGTTTGAAAAATGAATTTTTAACCACAAGAGATATTAAAACTCATTTGGTCTTGATTTTTCAAGATAAATGTTCATTTTAAAATGTTTAAAACAAATAAAAAATGAAGTTATTCGCAAAAATACTAATTATATTAAATAAATAATATAAACTTAATTTTCTTTGTGGAATAAAATATTTCAACATTTTTGTGATTTTTTGCAAAAAGAACCAATAAAAAATAATTAAAATTGAAAGAGTTATTAATTTTCCAATTAATTAATAAAACATAAAATATTGGAAAAAATGGCAAAATATGAAAAAACACAAAATGGCATGGGTGGGGTTTGAACCCACAACCTCAAGGTCACAAGGCGTGCGCCTTACCACCGGGGTGGTGACACATCCATTATTTGAAGTGAAACCACAAATATACAAGTCATGCCTTTGTTTTAGGCCTGGCCCAGGCAAGGCAAGGCAAGTTTTGGCTCAGAAATGTGAAGGTCATAACTTTCTCAATTCTTAATGGTTTGAGACAAAATTTATATGCATCAGGACTAGAATTTCACAAGGAATCCAATGGTGGTGGTATTTTTTTCAGATCACACTCCCTCCTCAAAACCCGATAGTGGTTTTGAAAAAGGCCTATGATTGCATTTTCTATGCTACACTTTGATACATGCATGAATTACATGATCAATTGGTTCAAACACAACATATTTAACATGTATGAGGTGTGCATCATCAGTGGACTTCAAAGCATGGCATATTTTGGAAAGTTCAAGTCATGAGGCTTACCTCTTTTTGAGCTTTTTGGAGTTTTTGTGCAATCTGTCAAGCCTCTTGTTCCAAAAATGATTTGATGCTTTAGACACACTCAAATGACCCCTTAGAAGCTTTTAGGATGACTGGAATCAGCTGGTACCTGCAGAAACACAAACTGGCCCTTTCTTGCAAAAGGGGTTAAAAGTGACCAAAATAGCAACTCTCTCAAATGGTGTTCCAGATGGAGGGGACCATTTGGGACAGTTCAAGGATGATATTTGGAGTGTGTTTGAGGTTTTATCTGGTTTGGAAAGTGACTGAATCAAGACATAGCTTGAAAAATGCACAAAAAGCCTATTTTGAGGTTTTGAGAGGTGACTTTGGGATTTTGTGATTACAGGTCACTTGTGAGAGTTTGGATCACCTACATATGATGTTTATGAGGTGTGTGTGTGTGTGATTGGTTTGATTGAAAAAGCTCTCAAACTCAAAAACTCAGAGTTACCTTGCTAAAGAAGGCATTTTTGCCAAGAGAAAGGGATTTTTTGGAAAACATCTGTTTGATGGCTTTGGTGTCCTCAAACTGAGCACAAATGAGCTCTATTTATAGCAGAGCAAGTTTGTTTTGGGATCAATAGTGAATGGAAACTGCATCATAGGTTTAGCCAATGTTGGCAAATGAAAATCCAAGTCTCCTCTAGCCATTGACTAGAGGTTAGAGCACAGAGCTTTGGTTCCCTACTTGTTGGAGGAATCTTGACTGAATTCAGTTGCAAATATGTCAGTTCATGCCACCTCTAAGCATCTATTAAATGCTCCAATCCAAAATTAGAGTCTTGTCCCTCTTTTAAGCAATTCTAGGTTTGGCATGCTACTTCTTGTTCCAAGGACTTTGGAGGCTTGGCTCAGTGATTGTCCCCTTTAGATTTGATCCTCAGATGTGTCCAAGATGATGACAAGGCTTGAAATTGGCTGATTTTGGTAAATCGACCAAAAATTCATAATTCTGCCTTGCCTTGGCAGTTTTCAGCAAGGCATTTTGCCACTACCATAACTCTTAGCTCAAATTGAATTTGGTGATGTTCTTGGCCATTTTGGAAAGCCCTTATATGATACAACAACTGTTTGATCATATTTGGTTTTGATACTTTTTGGATTTAAGTGAAAAATGACCCTACATTTGGAAAAAAGTGAAGGCAGATTCTGACTCAGTGAAAATTTCACTAAGTGTTGGAAAAAAGTGACATGTTCACTTTTTGTGATTTTGATCAATCCATAACTCAAAATCCATGAAGAATTGGAATGAGGTCTAGTTGAAGTTTTTGTAGAGGGCCATGAGATCTACAAATCAAGCTTTGGATGGGGAAAAATGGCTTTGTGGTTTAGGAGTTATGATCCTCCAAAGTTGGTACCCTTGCCACTTTGTTCATAACTTAGAAAATTTTCTAAGTTTTTATGGTTACCCCTTTTACAAGTTATCCCACTTTCTTTGATTTTTCTTGATGAATGATGATTCAAATCATACATTAACATAATTTTAGGGTTAAAAAAGCATAATTGTGAAAAATCTCAAAAAGTCAAAGTTGACTTTTGTGCACAGTTGACTTTTTATCAGATGAATTCCAAACTGTGCGATCCTTTAGGAAATCATGTCCTTGACCTAAATCAAACTTGATGGACATGTTCCATGGGTGTTATAGGGTATATTGAACCATGTCCTAGGGTTTGGGAGCATGTCCTGGTCAAAAGTCAAAGATACTGTTGACTTTTCTCGCAAAACCCTAACTGTGGTACTGATGAAATTGAGACTTGCTGCTTAAGCTTCCTGGATCAATCCATTGTTACAAATGGATCCATGTGGTATGTTGGAGACCCTCAAATCCTCTCTTGAGGTCTTGGCTCATGATTTGTCCCAAAAGTCAACTTAGGGGTGAATTAGGTCAAGAAACCCTAATTCCTGATTTTTGATGAATGCTTCCCTAGAGGCTAAATTGACTTGATTCTTGGGCCCATGAGGTTCCATGGAGTATTTTAGGATATGCTTTGAAGCAATGGCTTATGCCCAGAGGAAAATTTTCATCTCGAGGCCCTGGTCGACCAAACCCTTAATTTGGTGACACTGGCGATCTTGAGGCTTAATTCACCTGGAAGGGAGCAGCCTTGTGCTTAATCCTTGAAGTGGGAGTCCTTTTGATCCATTGTGGATGTTTGAGAGGTTAGAAAAGTTGAATATCATGTCATTTCTTTATTAATCCTTTGTCTAAGAGCTCTGAGAGGGCCTGAAACCCTAAGTTTGATTGTAGTGAATGCTCACCCATCTTTGGGGAGACTAATGGTTCATCCATATTGTGATGATGATTTTCACAATGATGGTCAAAATTTGGGGTATGACAGGTTCCCCTATTTAATCTTCTTGGAACCGAAGGTGTGAATAACGAAGGTATTCGGGCATTCGGGGTGCAAGAGGATTAAATATCAGAATACCCTAAATTTTGATGGTGGTTAAGAATGGTAGTTCACGTATCCTTCTTCTTTTGCTAAGCAATGATTCTTAGAAAAGGTAAACTTCCCCTCGATCCTGGTTTCCTACCAAGGAACTAGTCTTAGTTTCTAATGTAAACTTCCCCTCGATCCTGGTTTGCTACCAAGGACCTGGTCTCAGTTTCTTTTGTCAATAAACTTTCTTGACCAGGGACGCTATACGTAGCGGTTTTCCTCAAACTTCTCGCCGAATTTTCCTGGGGAGATGCCATTTGATGGAAAAAGTTTGAGGTCAGACTCGCTGGGGAACCCAATCGTCTGAGTTGTAGAGGTACACAAACTTCTCTATTGGAGACGCCATTTGTTTCTACTGGGGAAAGCAAGTTTCTTGAGAAACTGCTTCCGCTTGGGGATATTACATCATACTTTTCTCGGGATCTTCCCAGAGAAATGCCATATGATGTGATCCAATTTTGAGGTGCTGATGACCTTTTCATCAGTGGTTTTTTTCGGAGAGAAACTGTTGTATTGCCTAATCTCTGCTTAAGAGGCTTCCTCTAGGGATTTTCCTTAATCCGGGAAATCGAAAATATCATCTTCAATGGCGAAGAGTGACATCGGTTGAAGGTTCTCTGGTCTTTAAGAGGTTCAAGTTATCAAAGTGGTCATGGGCCAATTCTGATCAAGAAATAAACTGGAGGAGAGATTGTTCAAACACAACATTTCTTGACGAGGAAAGAACTTGACAACTCGATTGAGAAGACTGTCACCACTACGGGACAAGACCGACTGGAGTGATAGTGATGCAATATGAATGTGAATGCAAATAAAAAATGCATGATGTATGTATGTATATGCTGACAAAACTGACGCGACATACAAACTAGTAGATGAACATGACTGGATACTCGGCCACAGTGGGGCGTATAGAAATATCGCTGGTTCAAGATAGAAATTATGCCTTGCTTAGGAGAGATAGTCCCTGCGGGGAACACCGTTGGTCGGGCTTAGGAGATAAGAACTCGGCCGAGGGTATCAGATGGGAAAGCCGCATCTGATACAGCTGATCCTTTATTCAGGCGTACTGGCTTAGAAGGAATACTTTGATTTTGCACTTTGAGGTTCGAACACCTTTGGAGAAGCGATCGATGTTCTTTCGATGTTCAACCGTCAAAAGAAATTGCCATCTTTATTTTAAAGCAGACAAGTTTTAACAAGTAAATTCATTTTTGTTTTATTTCAAGAATCGTTGATCATGTTAAAATGTCGTTCTATAAAGCTAAAACAAATGAGAATTATAAACAAAAGCACAAGGGCTCAAATTTTATTGATAAGATGGAAATCAGGCAAACGCGTGATTTCATAGAGTATTTACAAAGTTAGAAAATGGTGATTTACAGGGAACAGGGCTACGTTGAAACATAACGACCACTATCCTTCTACCAACTTTGAATTCTGGGCATCCTGAGCTTCTGTCGAAGATGACCGTGACTGGAGTTTTCCTGATGGATGACGTAACTGCTGCTGAGGGACTTGCCCCTTTGTTGAACGTAGTTACTCGCCATTATCCCTAATTTTTGCCTGGATTGTACTTTGAGGTTTCCAATCCACCGGGATGATTTTTTTTCATGTCTCTAATTTTTTCCTGGACCGCCCTTTCGGGTTTTCAATCCACCGAGATGTTTTTTTTTAGTTTTAGGCGAAGTATTTCTTGACTACATCAACATTCGTGGGGTAGGAAAATTCCTCTCCGTCCATGGTTGAAAGTCTCAAGGCGCCGCCTGAGAAAGCTTTCTTGACCACATAAGGGCCATCATAATTCGGAGTCCACTTGCCCCGAGAATCAGTGAGAAATGATTGTATCTTCTTGAGCACAAGGTCTCCTTTCCTGAAGACGCGAGGTCGAACCTTTTTGTCAAACGCCCTCTTCATTCTCTGTTGATACAACTGACTGTGGCATAGTGCCGTTATTCGCTTCTCTTCGATCAGGTTTAATTCGTCGTGTTGATTTTGACACCATTCAGCTTCTGTAAGCTTAGCTTCCATCAATACCCGGATTGATGGGATCTCTACTTCTATGGGGAGCACTGCTTCCATGCCATACACTAGAGAGAAGGGGGTTGCCCCTGTTGAAGTGCGGACAGATGTGCGATAACCGTGAAGAGCAAAGGGTAGCCTCTCGTGCCAGTCTTTGTAGGTTACAACCATTTTTTGAACAATCTTCTTGATGTTCTTGTTAGCCGCTTCTACCGTTCTGTTCATCTTTGGTCGGTAGGGAGATGAGTTATGGTGTTCGATCTTGAACTCTGCGCACAACTCCTTCATCATCTTATTGTTCAAGTTAGATCCATTATCGGTAATGATCTGGCTCGGAACACCATAACGACAGATGATATTGCTTTTGATAAATCGGACCACCACTTGTCGAGTTACATTAGCGTATGACGCTGCTTCGACCCACTTAGTGAAGTAATCAATGGCTACCAGGATGAACCGATGTCCGTTTGTAGCTTTGGGCTCAATCAAGCCAATCATGTCGATTCCCCATATGGAAAAAGGCCATGGGGAAGAAAGAACTTTGAGATGTGTTGGCGGTACATGAATTTTGTCGGAGTATATCTGACACTTGTGACATCTCCTCATGTACTTGTAGCAGTCGGATTCCATGGTCAACCAATAGTACCCTGCTCTTAGAATTTTTCTCGCCATTGTGTGTCCGTTGGCATGAGTGCCAAAGGATCCTTCATGAATTTCTTTTATCAGCATGTCTGCTTCTAGTCTGTCTACACATCGGAGCAAGACCATGTCAAAGTTCCTCTTATAGAATGTATCACCGCTCAGAAAGAAGCTTCCAGCCAATCTTCTGAGGGTTTTCATGTCCTTCCTTAGTGCCCCAGGTGGGTACTCTTGTTTCTGAAGGAAACATTTGATATCGTGATACCAAGGTTTGTCATCTATGACTGCTTCAATCGCGAAGATGTAAGTGGGCCGTTCAAGGCGCATTACGTCAATCTTAGGTAAGTCGTTCCATTGACCTACACTAATCATATAAGAGAGAGTGGCTAATGCATCAGCCATGTGATTCTCATTACGAGGGATGTGATGAAACTCGATTCTGTTGAAGAAGGGTAGCAACCTTCTTGCATAATCTTTGTAAGGAATCAATCCTAGTTGGTATGTGTTCCAATCTCCTTTAATTTGATTGATAACCAGGGCTGAGTCGCCATACACATCCAAGTTTTTTATCCTCAAATCAATTGCTTCCTCGAGACCCATGATACAAGCATCATATTCGGCCTTGTTGTTCGTACACTTGAATGTCAATCTGGCGGTGAAGGGAATGTGGGTACCCTGAGGGGTAACAATGATCGCCCCAATTCCGTTTCTGTAATGATTAACGACTTCGTCAAAGATAAGTCCCCATTGGGAACCTGGTTCTGGCCCTTCACTGGGTAGCGGTTCATCGCAATATTTCATTTTAAAATACATGACATCTTCGTCTGGGAAGTCAAACCCGATTGATTCTTGATCGTCAATCGGTTGATGAGCCAAATGATCGGCTAAAATACTCCCCTTAACGGCTTTCTGAGCGTGGTACTCTATGTCATATTCTGATAGCAACATCTGCCAACGGGCAATCCTTCCCGTGAGAGCAGGTTTTTCAAATACATACTTGATTGGATCCATTTCTGAGATCAACCAAGTAGTGTGATGAATCATGTATTGTCGAAGACGTTTGGCTACCCAAGCCAAAGCGCATCAAGTTTTCTCGAGCATCGTGTACCGAGTTTCACAGTCGGTAAATTTCTTGCTCAGATAGTAGATGACAGACTCCTTCCTTTTGGTTTCGTCTTGTTGGCCAAGTACACACCCCATTGAGTCTTCCAAGACTGTTAAATATATGATCAGTGGTCTTCCTTCCACTGGAGGTGATATTATTGGTGGGTTCAACAGGTATTCCTTAATACTGTCGAAAGCGGTTTGGCAGTCTTCTGTCCAAACGCAGTCCTGATTCTTTTTAAGTAATTTGAAAATTGGCGCACATGTCGCGGTCATGAGGAATATGAATCTGGAGATGTAGTTCAAACGTCCCAGGAATCCTCTGACTTGTTTTTCAGTCTTCGGAGAAGGCATTTCTTGAATGGCCTTGACCTTGTCAGGATCAACCTCAATTCCTTTCTGGCTGACGATGAACCCTAAAAGTTTCCCTAAACGGACACCGAAGGTGCACTTGTTGGGATTCAAGCGGAGTCTGTATTTTCTCAACCGCTCAAATAGTTTTGACAGGTGGGTCACATGCTCCTCTTCTGCCTTAGATTTTGCAATCATATCATTGACATATACCTCGATTTCTTTGCGTATCATGTCATGAAAAAGAGTAGTTGTGGCTCTTTGATAGGTTGGCCCGACGTTCTTCAAACCGAACGGCATTACCTTGTAACAAAAGGTACCCTATGGGGTAATGAACGAAGTTTTCTCCATGTCTTTCGGCACCATTTTGATCTGGTTATAGCCCGAGAACCCATCCATGAAGGTGAAAACTTTGAACTTTGCTGTAATGTCTACCAGCATGTCAATGTGTGGTAAAGTAAAGTCGTCCTTTGGACTAGCCTTGTTTAAATCTCTGTAATCGACACACATTCTAACTTTTCCGTCCTTTTTTGGGACGGGTACGATGTTGGATAACCATTAAGGATATTCTTAAGTGGCGAGGAAACCCGCGTCAATCTGTTTTTGTACCTCCTCTTTGATTTTGATGGCCATGTCCGGGTGAGTCCGTCTCAACCTCTGTTTTACTGGCGGACATTCCGATCTCAACAGTAAGTGATGTTCCACGATGCTGGTATCCAACCCTGGCATATCCTGATAGGAACAAGCGAATACATCGGGGAATTCTATGAGAAGCTTTATCAAACTCTCTTTGGCAATTAGACTGAGTAGCGCCCCAATCTTGACTTCTTTTCTCTCTTCTTCTGAGCCCAAGTTGACTGTTTCCAGCAACTCTTTGTGAGGCTCAATGGACCTTTCCTCTTGTCTGAGTAGTCGGGAGATCTCTTCTGGGATTTCGTTGTCAACTTCTTCTTCAGCCCCAAATACCAGGAACTCAAAGTTGGGAGAAGGCATCAGATCGCATGTTTCAACGGGGTTTAAAACAAGCAATCTGCATGACGTGATGATTCGTGTTTAGAAGAGATAGAGAGAATGCAAAAGTGTGTGCAGTGGTTTTTCTTTTACTGCTTGTTTTTATTGTTGTTTTTTTAGGATTACCATTTTCTGAGAAAAGCAAAAGAGAAAACAGCAATTAATGCGAAAAATTACAGAACGACGTTATTTTATTAATGAACAAGTCGATTCTTGAAACTACAGCCCTATAAAACAAAACTCAGTCGCTTTGGGCAAAGCGAAGAGGGAAATTTACAGAAAGTGAGCCCTATCAAAACATTCATTTCACCTGGGCAGGGTGAAAGGTTAAAAACGGCAATTACTTTGACTTTTGAACAACTTTCGGAATATCGACAGCAACCCATTGGCGGCGAACTCCTCAGTGAATCACAAAGTCTTGTACTTTCCTTGATTTGTCTTCAGAAATAACGCTGATTTCTGGTGGAACAGGATCATTGGAATCTGTCTCCCAGGCAGAGTTGTCGTAGGAGGATTCCTCTGTTGTATTTTGCATAGTATATGTGCTCTCAAGTAGATCTCCCCATCTAGTTGGTTGGATGTCTTCGAGCCTGATACGAGAGCTTTCAGGAGCGGTGTACTTGACCATGAAGTTGTATTTTCCACTCGGTTATCCCAAGGTGTCCCACACTTCTTTAGAACTGGAGGAGTCATCCCTTTCGATGATGTTGACCTTGGGAAAAGCATGGTTGATGAACTATAATCCTGCGAACGTTGCAAATTCATCGTCGTGTGGGGTATCTTCAGGATACCCTGGGTGAGGATCCCATGACATCGTGGGGACACAAGTATTATTTTCAATGATGCTTAGCTGATTTTCATTGTTCGGCTGATTCTCTTGCCCCAAGTCTCCCGGATACGGCTGCCACATTGGCAGGCCAGCCATTGGGCCATAATAGTCGTGGTCAAAGTTGTCTTTCATCGGAGTGTTTTCCTCTAATGAGTATGGTGGAGCATGGCATCCTTCCGGATCACAATCTCTATATATCATTTCGACATCCGACTGGGGTATAAATCTCAGACCCTGTGCAGGAAAGCAAAATGGAGTCTGCGTTTCGTCCTGAGACATATAACCATCCTCGTTAAGATTGGACTTCCATTCCTCATCTGTGTCAGAGGGATCCTCCTCATTGATAGTGTGTACTTCTTGGGTCACCGGTTGAAGGAAACCTCCACTATGAGAGAAGTTCCGAATGGGATGAAGACTTTCATCGCTGGTAGTAGCTGTCTGGGTACAGGTTACAGAAAAACCAAGACCCTTCTTTGTTTTATTGTAAGTAGGAATGACTAGCTGTCCCCATCCTGTTGTATTGGTACTCTCGACCGCTTTGATAGCATCTTTGTATGAGGAAATCGAGGTTCCCTCTTCGGATCGATTGTCCTTGCTCACCGAAAGTGCTTGGAACTGAGTCCCAACAATCTCCTCGGGTTCTACACAAGTAGATGATGATAAGTTACTCATGAGCAAGGCTTGTTCTCCACAGACCGTGATGAGTTAGTTGTTCTAGATGAACTTTAACTTTTGGTCGAGGGTCGAGGTGACCGCCCCAGCCTGATGTATCCAAGGTCTTCCTAATAAACAATTGTACGTTGCCCGGATGTCCATGACCTGGAAAGTGACTTTGAAATTGTGAGGACCGATATTTATGGGAAGGTCGACTTCGCCGATAACCGTTTTTCTGGATCCGTCAAATGCTTTGACGACGACCTCGCTGGTTCTTATCGGGGGTCCTTTGAAGGATAGTTGCATCAAAGTGGACTTTGGCATAACATTCAGGGCTGACCCTGTGTCTACTAGTATTCTGGCTAAAGCATCGTCCTGGCGGTTGACTGTAATATTTAGCGCCATGTTATGACGGCGACCCTCTTCAGGTAATTCCTCATCACTAAATCCCAAGTTATTGCAGGAAGTGATGTTAGAGACAATGCTATCGAACTGTCTGATTGTTACATCCTGTTCCATAAAGGCTTGCTCCAAGACTTTCTGTAGAGCCTCCCTGTGCGCTTCTGAACTGAGTAACAGTGATAATACCAAAATCTTTGAAGGAGTTTGTAACAGCTGATCAACAATGTTGTATTCACTCCTTTGGATGAGCTTCAGCATCTCTTCATCGTTTTTCGAAAGGTCGGGATTACTGGATTGACCGAATGGTGGATTGGGAACTTCTATCTAAGGTTCCTTTTCTCTGTTGGGTTCTCCAACTCCTCTGTTGAAGATTCTACCACTCTGTGTTACTCGACTAATGTTTGCAATATTTACGACGGAGGGTAATGGAATTTCCTAACCATTCTCAATTATCATTGCACCATATTTGTAAGGGATAACCTTAGTTGATTCATACGGTAGTGGTCCCGGTAGATAGATGACTATGGGAGCCTTCTGATTTTCCTGACCATCGTAAGTAATCTCGATCTGTTCCTGGTTGAGAACTCTTGATTCGTCAAGTAGAGGGATGATGGAAAAAACATCCCTGGCCCTCTGATGATCAGAGATTACGACAACATCCTCAATTTGATCAGCGAGGTAGTCCGGCGCCAAGTTGATTGGTCCGGAACCCGGATATGGGCAAATCTCTCTACGATCCACCTGACCCTGAAGAGCTGCTCGCACAAGGTAACATCCTTGGTTACTTTCCAAACAGACTCTACAATGTTCATAGTTGTGCGGTGGCACCTGGCCACGCCCGCTTTGAATGCAATGTAACCTCACTAGGTTAGCTTCCATAGATCGGACATCCTGACTTTGACGCCGAGTAGGGTTTCTGTTATTGATACTAATTTGCTGAGTATCTTCATCCATATAGATTGGCATCCACCAATGATTTAACAAGTGCTGAAGTGCCTCCTGGACAAGGGCACAACCTTGATCGTTTTCGCAACCCGCTTTACAGCTCTAGTAATCATGTGATACCAGGAACCCGAGGCGGACCTGCTCAGCATGTAACTCTACCAGGTTGGTATTCATTAAACGAATGTCGAAGATTTGAACATGTTGATCTGATAGGGATTCCTGTCATGGTAGTTCTGGATCCATCCAAGATCCATCTGACGCTGGAGGGCCTCTTGTACAAAAGAGCATCCCTGTTTGTTTACCAAGCAAGTCAAACAAGAACTGTAATCGTGTCGTGGCAGATTATGATACTGGCTTTCCCTTGAGTGCATTTCCCCCAAGTTAGCATTCATCGTACAGATGTCGTGGTTCTGAATGACGTTGGAATTCGTGTAAACCATGTTAACTCCACGAACTAGGTGCTCTTGGATCCATCCTAGATCCATCTGTTCTTGTAGAGCTGATTGTACCACAGAACATCCTTGATTGCTTTTAGAGCAGATGTTACACCGATGATAATTATGAAGTGGCACATGTCCATATCCACTCTATCTACAATGCATCTTAACCAAGTTGGTTTTCAATAAGAGTACATTGTGAATTTGATAGACTTTGTTAGACTCTCCTTCTATCAGATTGACCGCGGATTTCTCATTTTGAGGCAGCGGGTTCGTGAGAACATTGGGATTTGTATCCTTGAAAGATAAGACCCCACTCCTAACAAGCTTTTTCATGTCGGATTTGAAATTGAGATAGTTCTCTATGTTATGCCCTGATCCTCCTTGATGATAAGGGCAAGTCTGATCCACCTTAAACCAGAAAGGAGGATTTTCCGGTACTGCAAGAGGAGACTTAGTCTGGATGTGCCCCTTGGCCAGTAGCAACGGAAATAGTTATGCGTATGATACGGGTATAGGATCAAATCCTGGTGGCCGCGTTGTACGGTTGTTATTGTATGGAGGACGAGCCTGCTGAAGAGGCTGTTGTGTCCTTTGCTGATTAGGTTGGCTCTGCGTAACCTGAGGTTGATACGTAGAAATAGACGCAGGATTGATAGCAGAAGTCACAGCCGCTACTGGCTGATATCGTCGCCTTTGCTTTCCGAGAGAGATATTCCCATTATCTTGCTCTTTTTTCTTAGGGAGAGCACTACCGTATCGTTTTGTATTACTTGATGATCCAACGTCTTTTATTAGACATCCTTCTCGAACAGCTTCCTCGAGACGTACCCCCATACTGACCATTTTGGTGAAGTCACTGGGTGCACTGGCAACCATTATGTCGTAGTAAAATGAGCTTAAGGTTTTTAAGAAGATTTTTGTCATCTCTTTTTCCTCAAGAGGTGGACAAATTTGGGCGGCAATTTCACACTATCTCTGAGCGTACTCCTTAAAGGTTTCCTTGTCCTTTTGTGACATCGATCTGAGCTGATCTCTGTCTGGTGCCATGTCCAAATTGTATTTGTATTGTTGGATGAAGGCAGTGCCAAGATCTCTGAATGTGCTGATCGTAGCGCAGTTTAAACCCATGTACCATTTTAATGCGGCACCGGTTAAACTATCCTAAAAGTAGTGAATCAGTAGATCCTGATTATCCGTCTGAGCTGACATTCGCCAAGCGTACATCACCAAGTGACTCTAAGGGCAAGAATTACCCTTGTATTTTTCAAAGTCGGGCACTTGGAACTTGTGCGGAACTTTCACATTGGGGACCAAGCAGAGATGTGCGGCGTCCTTTCCAAATAACTCCTGACCGCATATGGCTTGCAGTTCCTTTTGCATTTCCAGGAACTGTTCCTGGAACTCGTCCATCCTGTCGAACATAGTTTCCTTTATACCAGAAGGTATCTGTGGAATCTGTCCTTCCGGGACAGTGTGCACCACAGGGGGTGGTACCGTTACTACGGCAGTGAATCTTGGCGTTTCCCGAAGTTTGTAACCCTCAGGAGTCCTCAATATGCCTCTGGCATCCTCGCTTTCCTGAAGTTTGTAACCTTCAGGCCCAGCGGCTTCTGCTGAAGTTTCCGGATCTCCAGTGATTGGCGGAACAAATCCTTCCGGGATATAGTTAACAGGCATGCCCCAGGGACGATTTTTCGCCATTTTGTACCTAAGATCATACTTCTCCACTATGGGCGTTGAGGTGATCTCTGAGATCACAGTTCTTTGTAGCTGAGCTTCTGCCATGTCTTGCATGTCGTTACGAAGCTTTCTCATATCCTCTCTCAGAGCGTCGATCTCTTCTTTAAACTCACTGTTCTCTTCCTCAAGATCATCCATCTTTTTCTGATGATTGGCCCGAGTATTGTACGAATGAGACAGTTTGACTCTAGAATCGAGACACAAACGTGAGACTCGTAGGTAGGGAGAATACGTGACATGAGAATGATGAATGCAATGATATATTAATTGGTTTTTGGTTTAATGAAAATAAACTTGGACAATTAGATTGAAAATATCAAACTGTGGGGAAACCCCGTTTTATTGAATTCAAAGGAATGCGGAAATGAAAATACAGTAGATTACAAGGTGCGGAAACAGAAACCTAAGCTAATGGGACCCGAGCCCTCCCTGAGAAGAAATCGGGTGCTGATTCTGGTACTTTCCTTCTCTTGGACCAAGGCTCTTGGGCCGTTTTCGGGTTGTCATTCCTTTGCCAGGTGAAAAGAGTGAGCAAATTCCTTGGGTCATCCTGATTTTCTACAGCATGCTGCTCCAAAATTTCAATCAGAGCATATTTATCCTTCAGTAGTTGCTGTATTTTGATACACTCCACATTGAGGGTGCAGTACTTGTTCTTCCAAGACCTTCTCTCCCGCTGAACTTTGTTGAGAGTAACCTGGAGTTTTTCCGTTTCATTCATGAAGTACATGACAGACTCCCTTGGCGGAAGAACTCCGTGATGAGGATAAGGCATCTTTAGCTTGAGAGCTCTAGTTTGTACCCAGTGGAGGTAAGGCTCCACCGAGACACAGTCCGGTTTTCCTAGAGACTCTCGTCCTTTCTTATGAACATGTTTCCAAGCGTGCACTATTTCCATCTTTAATGCTCTGTCATTTTCTCCTTCTTTGAAGAAAAGACCTTCCAGATGAGCATTCCGCGGGACATGCCTCATCGGGTATCCAAATTGACGACGAACCAACACTGGATGGTAATTGATTCCTCCCTTAGTTCCTATGAGGGGTACATTATGGAAATTTCCACAATGATCAATGATCCGGATTCCCTCATAAATCCTATTGCACCAATCTATGTCAGAGTTGGTAAGAGACATGATTCTCTGCGACCAACGTAAAGTATTCTTTTGATCCCCAAAAGTAGCAGACTTAGGCAAATGGGAGATAAACCATTTGTATAGCAGAGGTACACAACATGTGATCTCCCCTCCGCTGTATAAATTCCCTAAGTCTACAAAATGATATGCATCTGTGAGTAAAGTTGGCATAGGGTTTCCAATGAGAAAAACCTTAATGGAGTTGATATTGACAAAGTTATTGATGTTGGGAAACAAAAATAACCCGTAGGTGAGTAAAACAAAGATGCTTTCAAAAGTAGTCATGTTCCCTATACTAGCAAAATACAAGGCCTTCTTTGTCAAGAACTGGGTCGGCAAACCTTGTATGCCACCCTTAGTGGTCATGTGAGCCCTGACCTCTGACTCGCCCAAATAAATTGCTTTTGCAATGGTCTGATCCTTTGGAATTTCTTCCAGTCCAGAAAAAGGAGCTCGATCAGTGATGTGTAAATCAATCAGATGAAAATATTCCTCCAGCGTTGGTGCGAGCTAATAATCCGGGAATGTGAAACAGTGATAGACCAGATCGTAAAACTGAACGAGTGCATCCATGATTCTTTCAATTACTTAAACCCTTAATAGAGATAGCAAACCTCTATACTTGGCTTTGAAAGCCTCTTGGTTCGTGACCATTCACGCCAAACCTCTCAAATCCTCTAGTTTTGGAACCTTGAAGGTATACTTATGAGTTCTCCTTCTACCGAAATCCATGAGCGCAATCTTTTTCTCTGATATTTGTAATCATTGTCTTAGTTTAATTTGAAAAAGAGAGACTACAAGAGAAGTTTTTCTTTGATGTAATGTTTTTTATTTAAATGAATGCATGAATGCAGCACACAAAAACATAGAAAAAACATGGGGTCAAAGGGTCGGTGTCATGGAGTCAAGGCTCTACCCGTCCCAAAGGTTTATACTAGTGATTTTTGTACCTGTCACTCAACATCATCAACTCTTGTTGAGAAAAACACCAGCGGGCCGTGAACCGTGCTAGGTGTTTTTTTCCTAAGAGTCCTCAAAAGAGGGTGGTATCGCGTGACAACCATTTCTGATAGCTTCCGCACCACTAAAGGGGTTTTTCCTAGGTGTATACTCAATCTTTCCACATGCGGCATCACACACATTCCCATTAGCAGAAAAATAAACACATATATCAATTAGGAAAAGCAGTATATATATTTGTCCTAATGTCCTAGACTTTTAAGAGTTATGAATCCTATGTTCCTGACAGAAAACGGCTCCCCGGCAGAGTCGCCATCCTGTGGTTCCTTCCCAATTTTAAAGGTTTTTGACCTAAGATCCTAGTAAAGTCAACAAAAAGTCCTATCCCCAGTGAAGGCACTGCCCAAAAAGGACTTGTCCAAAGTTTTCACCTTAGATTATAAGAACGAGAAGAATTCGGCCCCACGGTGGGCGCCACTTTTCTGTGGCGAACACCGCCATAAAAAATGACTTGTCCAAGGTTTTCACCCTAAATTGTAAGATTGAAAGATAAGGGCCCCACGGTGGGCGCCACTTTTCTGTGACGAACACCGCCATAAAAAATGACTTGTCCAAGGTTTTCACCTTAAATTGTAAGATTGAAAGATAAGGGCCCCACGGTGGGCGCCACTTTTCTGTAGCGAGCGAAACTTGACGTGTTTCTTAAGCACTGTCTCTCTTTGGGGGTTACTACAGTTTGATTCATTTTTTATCCTATTGAAGCTGATGAAGGAAGGGAAATAGATGTCTCCAATTAACCCTGCTTGCATACTGAGTTTAAACAGCGGTCTGTTAGGTTACGGATGCTATATGGTAATGGGGCCTTTTTCTTCTGACTTACTTTTATTTTAAGAGTGAAAACATTGGACAGTTCATGGGTAGGATGTTTAGGACTGAGGGTATGGGATTTTGAGTTTTTGTTTATTGTGCCCGCTAAGATTTTTCTTTCAATCTTATGCCTACTTATTCCTGTTTTCCGAAACAAGGAAATTAGAGCGATCGTAGTTCCTCCTATTCTATGGGAGGAAATAGTGTTTTGGTGTCTTGTTCAAAGCCTTAGACGTGAAGCTGAAAAGGTGGTTTATATCTTGTTCAAATCCCAAGATGTGAAGCTAAAAAGGTCTATTTGTATCTTGTTCGAAGCCCAAGATTGAAGCTAAAAGGGTGTTGACTTTAGAGAGAATTTGTCATCTCTAAAGGGGGTCTGTTTGTCACGACTGTAGGGTGACTGACTTTAAAGGAAGATTACTTTAACTGAGATATGTGAATCCTAGCAATGCCATAATTTCCTTTATAGGGGGTTTTAACCTGAAGGAGAAGACTTTAACTCAGTGTAGAGTAATGCTATCTTTCCTTAGGAATTTCTCATGCTAAAAGAAGGACAGTGGCGTGGATGTAAATAATCCAGAGGCTTGCCGCTTACAACAGTTAGATGAAAGGAGTTTTTGATGTTTGTATCCTGTGAACGAGGCACAGTTTTGATGCTAAAAGGTTGATTGACTCAACCGGGGTTTCCTTATACAAAGCCTAAGAGGAGGCTATCGACCCAACAAGAGGGTGATTTTGTGTGTCTCGTACGAAGCCCGAGAGAGAGGCTAAAAGGGTTGACTCAACAAGAGAGTGATTTGTATCTCGTACGAAGCCCGAGATGGAGGCTAGAGGGGATTAACCCAACAAGAGAATGTTTTTATATCTCGTACAAAGCCCGAGATGGAGGTTAAAGGGATGATTGACTCAACAAGAGAGTCTTTTTGTATCTCGTACGAAGCCCGAGATAAAGGCTATGGTTATTGTTTTAGTTGAGTGACAGGTGCAATATCCTGATTTAAAGAGAAAATTAGTTCTTATATGAGTAATGTTTGCACTCAGGGATTTTGATTCGAGGATCAGGGGTATTTCCTGTTCTTTAAGGAAATGGGAAATCCAAAGGCGATTGGGACTGTCAAAGTCTGCGGGTGTTTTCCCTATTTTTGAAAGGGGCTTGAGAATGCCTTCGAGACTCAAGGAAGTTAGACTGTCCAAGTCTAGAGTTTTGTCTTTTGTACTATGCTTTAGAGAAACAGTAGTAGTACGTTCACGGTAGAAAGATCTAGACTCTTTGAAAGACTGTTCTATTAAGATGACTAATTTCTGTTCGTATACCTCTAGGAGGTCGTCGGGACAATTTGTAAGAAGCCTAAGAGGAGGATGAAATCTTTTAAGAAGCCGAGGGACAATTTGTACGAAGCCCAAGAGGAGCCTATCATTCCCGGAGGAAGAAATTATTTATACGAAGCCTAAGAGGAGGCTGTGAATACTTCTAAGAAGCCGACGGGTCCTTGTACAATGCCCAAGAGGAGGCGGGGATGCTTTTAAGAAGCCCGTGGGTCCCCAAACCCCGAGAAATTCAAGACAGGCTATTCACAGAGAATAGATCAAGTCAGGAAAGTTTGAGAATTTGGAAGAAACTCAAGAGATTCCATTCACGAAGAATAGATCAACTCTGGGGAGTAGAGTCTCTTGACAATTCCTAGGAGGACAGCCGAAGAGAAGACTGTATCTGGTACTCCTATGGGGATCTAGTTTAGTCTATTTAAGAGTGATCAACAGGGCACAATGCTAGACGTAGTTGCCGGGGAAACTCTAAATAGCTATACTATTATTACACAATTGATATGAGTTTATGAAAGGAGATTTACAGTGAAACAGCCCCACAATACAATTATATGTATATGAAAGCGGGTAAAGAAATCGTATAAACACTTACTCAGTTGTAGAGCTTCCATGCTGTTTTGTTAGTTGTTCAACAAAGAAAGATTGAAAACAACAGTATATTTCAAAATCAAAGGAGAAAGTTTACAGCTCAAGGAGAGGCCCAGGGTTTTTACCAAAGATCGCACTATCGTTTTGTACAGAGGGACTTATACAAGTGACTGAGGACCAAAAAAGGTTTTCTGTACAAAGGGGTGGGTCTTACACTCTCTCAAGAGGCCCAAAGAATGTTTAAAAAACAAGAAATGGGTCTTACTACTCGAGGTAGGCCCAGATAATTTTTCGTTTGAAAATGGCGATCGTGCCGAGATTTTGAAAACGCAATGGGTCTTATACAATGATTGAGGCCCAAAATTGTTTGGTTTTCAAAAGGGGTTGGGTATTACACTCTAATAGAGGCCCAACAGTTTTGAATGGGTCTTATAGCTCGAGGAGAGGCCCAAGTGGTTTGTTTTTAAACGGGCGACGATCGTGCCAAACTTTTCTTTTAACGCAGAGGGACTTATGCAATATCTGAGGCCTAAAATTGTTTTGGTTAAAAGGGGATTGGGTCTTACACTCTATTAGAGGCCCATGAGTGTTTGAAATTGTTTGATGAGGGTGAAAATCAAAGAAACCCTAATTTGTTATTCTTTAAAAGTAAATATTTAAAGAAAATCAAATAAAATACCAAATAAGTTTGAATAAACCATTTGTGATTTTTGTTTAAGGTTTGAAAAATGAAGTTTTAATCACAAGAGATATTAAAACTCATTTGGTCTTGATTTTTCAAGATGAATGTTCATTTTAAAATGTTTAAAACAAATAAAAAATGAAGTTATTCACAAAAATACTTATTATATTAAATAAATAATATAAACTTAATTTTTTTTTTGTGGAATAAAATATTTCAACATTTTTGTGATTTTTTGTAAAAAGAACCAATAAAAAATAATTAAAATTGAAAGAGTTATTAATTTTCCAATTAATTAATAAAACATAAAATATTGGAAAAATGGCAAAATATGAAAAAATACAAAATGGCATGGGTGGGGTTTGAACCCACGACCTCAAGGTCACAAGGCGCGCGCCTTACCACTGGGTGGTGATACATCCATTGTTTGAAGTGAAACCACAAATATACAAGTCATGCCTTGGTTTTAGGCCTGGCCCAAGGCAAGGCAAGGCAAGTTTTGGCTCAGAAACGTGAAGGTCATAACTTTCTCAATTCTTAATGGTTTGAGACAAAATTTATATGCATCTGGACCAGAATTTCACAAGGAATCCAATGGTGGTGGTAGTTTTTTCAGATCACACTCCATCCTCAAAACCCGATAGTGGTTTTGAAAAAGGCCTATGATTGCATTTTCTATGCTACACTTTGATACAAGCATGACTTACATGATCAATTGGTTCAAACACAACATATTTAACATGTATAAGGTGTGCATGATCAGTGAACTTCAAAGCATAGCATATTTTGGAAAGTTTAAGTCATGAGGCTTACCTCTTTTTGAGCTTTTTGGAGTTTTTAAGCAATCTGTCAAGCCTCTTGTTCCAGAAATGATTTGATTCTTTAGACACACTTAAATGATCCCTTAGAAGCTTTTAGGATGACTGGAATCAGCTGGTACCTGCAAAAACACAAACTGGCCCTTTCTTGCAAAAGGGGTTAAAAGTGACCAAAATAGCAACTCTCTCAAATGGTGTTCCAGATGGGGGGGACCATTTGGGATAGTTCAAGGATGATATTTGGAGTGTGTTTGAGGTTTTATCTGGTTTGGAAAGTGACTGAATCAAAACATGGCTTGAAAAATGCACAAAAATCCTATTTTGAGGTTTTGAGAGGTGACTTTGTGATTTTGTGATTATAGGTCACTTGTGAGAGTTTGGATCACCTACATATGATGTTTATGAGGTGTGTGTGTGTGTGATTGGTTTGATTGAAAAAGCTCTCAAACTCAAAAACTCAGAGTTACCTTGCTAAAGAAGGCATTTTTGCCAAGAGAAATTATGGGATTTTTTGGAAAGCATCTGTTTGATGGCTTTGGTGTCCTCAAACTGAGCAAAAATGAGCTCTATTTATAGTAGAGCAAGTTTTTTTTGGGATCAATAGTGAATGGCAACTGCAGCAGAGGTTTGGCCAATGTTGGCAAATGAAAATCCAAGTCTCCTCTAGCCATTGACTAGAGGTTAGAGCACAGAGCTTTGGTTCCCTACTTGTTGGAGGAATCTTGACTGAATTCAGTTGCAAATGTGTCAGTCCATGCCACCTCTAAGCATCTATTAAATGCTCCAATCCAAAATTGGAGTCTTGTCCCTCTTTTAGGCAATTCTAGTTTTGGCATGCTACTTCTTGTTCCAAGGACTTTGGAGGCTTGGCTAAGTGATTGTCCCCTTTAGATTTGATCCTCAGACGTGTCCAAGATGATGACAAGGCTTGAAATTGGCTGATTTTGGCAAATCGACCAAAAATGCAAAATTCTGCCTTGCCTTGGCAGTTTTCAGCAAGGCATTTTGCCACTACCATAACTCTTAGCTCAAATTGAATTTGGTGATGTTCTTGGCCATTTTGGAAAGCCCTTATATGATACAACAACTGTTTAATCATATTTGGTTTTGATACTTTTTGGATCCAAGTGAAAAATGTCCCTACATTTGGAAAAAAGTGAAGGCAGATTCTGAATTAGTGAAAATTTCACTAAGTGTTGGAAAAAAGTGACATTTTCACTTTTTGTGATTTTGATCAATCCATAACTCAAAATCCATGAAGAATTGGAATGAGGTCTAGTTGAAGTTTTTGTAGAGGGCCGTGAGATCTACAAAGTTTTTGGATGGGGAAAATGGCTTTGTGGTTTAGGAGTTATGATCCTCCAAAGTTGGTACCCTTGCCACTTTGTTCATAACTTAGAAAATTTTCTAAGTTTTTATGGTTACCCCTTTTACAAGTTATCCCACTTTATTTGATTTTTCTTGATGAATGATGATTTAAATCATACATTAACATCATTTTAGGGTTAAAAAACCATAATTGTGAAAAATCTCAAAAAGTCAAAGTTGACTTTTGTGCACAGTTGACTTTTTATCAGATAAATTCCAAACTGTGCTATCCTTTAGGAAATCATGTCCTTGACCTAAATCAAACTTGATGGACATGTTCCATGGGTGTTATAGGGTATATTGAACCATGTTCTAGGGTTTGGGAGCATGTCCTGGTCAAAAGTCAAAGATACAGTTGACTTTTCTCGCGAAACCCTAACTGTGGTACTGATGAAATTGAGACTTACTGCTCAAGCTTCCTGGATCAATCCATTGTTACAAATGGATCAATGTGTTATGTTGGAGACCCTCAAATCCTCTCTTGAGGTCTTGGCTCATGATTTGTCCCAAAAGTCAACTTAGGGGTGAATTAGGTCAAGAAACCCTAATTCCTGATTTTTGATGAATGCTTCCTTAGAGGCTAAATTGACTTGATTCTTAGGCCCATGAGGTTCCATGGAGTATTTTAGGATATGCTTTGAAGCACTGGCTCATGCCCAGAGGAAAATTTTCATCAGGAGGCCCTGGTCGACCAAACCCTTAATTTGGTGACACTGGCGATCTTGAGGCTTGATTCACCTGGAAGGGAGCAGCCTTGTGCTTAATCCTTGAAGTGGGAGTCCTTTTGATCCATTGTGGATGTTTGAGAGGTTAGACAAGTTGAATATCATGTCATTTCTTGATTGATCCTTTGTCTAAGAGCTCTGAGAGGGCCTGAAACCCTAAGTTTGATTGTAGTGGATGCTCACCCATCTTTGGGGAGACTAATGGTTCATCCATATTGTGATGATGATTTTCACAATGATGGTCAAAATTTGTGGTCAAAATTTGGGGTATGACACTCCCTAGTGGAGCTAACCTCTCAGACTCTCTTATTGAGTCAACCTTCTTTAACCTCCGTCTTGGGATTTGTACAAGACACGCACAATCACTCTCTTGTTGAGTATAAAAGACTCTCTTGTTGAGTCACACCCTTTTAGCCTCCATCTCAGGCTTCGTACGAGATATAAATCACTCTCTTGTTGAGTATAAAAGACTCTCTTGTTGAGTCACACCCTTTTAGCCTCCATCTCGGGCTTCGTACGAGATATAAAACACTCTCTTGTTGAGTATAAAAGACTCTCTTGTTGAGTCACAACCCTTTAGCCTCTATCTCGGGCTTTGTACGAGATAGAAAAACACTCTCTTGTTGAGTATAAAAGACTCTCTTGTTGGGTCAATCATCCTTTTAGACTCCATCTCGGGCTTCGTACAAGATATAAATCACTCTTTTGTTGAGTATAAAAGACTCTCTGGTTGAGTCAAACTTTTAGCTATAAGTCAAACGGATAAATCACTCTCTGGTTGAGTATGAAAGACTCTCTTGTTGAGTCAATCAACCTTCAGACTCTCTTGTTGGGTCCATCACCTGTTCAAGGCTCTCTTGTAGAGTCAACCTTTTCAGCCTCCGTCTTGGGCTTCGTACTAGACACATATAAACACTCTCTTGTTGAGTATAAAAGACTCTCTCGTTGAGTCCATCTTCCCTTCTCGCCTCCGTCTCGGGCTTCATACGAGACACCAAATTACTCTCTTGTTGAGTATGACAGACTCTTTTGTTGAGTCAAACCCTTTTAGCCTCAATATTGGGCGTTGTACAGGACAGAAAGAACATTTTCCCTGAAAAGTCAAACTTCTTGCCTCCTCTTAGGCATTGTATAAAGAAAACCCCAGTTGAGTCAATCAACCTTTTAGCATCAAAGTTGTGCACTGCCCACAACATACATATATCAACAACTCCTCTTTAGAGATGACAAATTCTCTCTCAGCCAAAACCCTTTAGCTTTACATCTTGGGCTTTGAACAAGATATAAATCACCTTTCGCTTCAAGTCTTGGGCTTTGAACAAGACACCAAAAACACCTTTTTACTCCCATAGAATAGGAGGAACTACGATCGGTCTGATTTCCCTGTTTCGTCAAACGGGAATACGTAGGCATAAGATTACAAAAATCTTAGCGAGCATACTAATCAAAAACCAAAAATCCCATACCTTCACACATCAATCGAAAAGCATCAGTCTTAACATCTTACCAATAGCCTAGACATTGTTTTTAGGTTAATAACCCAAAGGGAGAACCCCCCTATTTTGATAGCATTTGTAAACCAACAATTTTGATTGTTTAACCTCAGTTTGCAAGCAAGGTTAATTGGAGACATCTATTTCCCTTCCTTAATCAGCTCAATAGGATAAAAAATGAATCGAACTGTAGTACCAAAGCGATAGTGATTCGAAACTACAAAAGCTGCGCTACACAAGCGATACTTTATTGATTGCGTTTTAACTTGTGTTAATCAAACTGAATTTCTCTCATCCACAATTCATTCCAAATATTATCGTGCATATCTGATCCTTTTAGTAGAAGGTTCGTTGTAGACGTGTGATTCAGTGGTTGCTTCCGTTAAACATTTTTAAAACCAAATTTTTGGTAACCATTTGCGTGTAAAACTCAAGGGATCTATTCAACTCCCCTTCTAGATCCATAGCCATCGTCTAACAAAGCTTGCATCATGGGTCCCAAAGAAGCTATCGACTTAAGGATAAAGAACTTGTACGTGTATGGAGACTCAGCTTTGGTTATAAATCAGATTAAGGGAGAGTGGGACACACGCCAGATTGGATTGATTCCTTACAAAGACTACACAAGGAGGTTGTTATCTTTCTTTAGCAAAGTTGAATTTCATCACATTCCTCATGAAGAAAACAACATGGCTGACGCACTAGCTACTCTATCCTCCATGATTACTATAAATCGATGGAACGACGTACCCAAGATTGACATAATGTGCCTTGATAGGCCACTTACATATTTACTGTTGAAGCGGACATCGATGACAAGCCATGGTATCATGATATCAAATGTTTCCTTCATAGACAGGAATACCCGCCTGGGGCATCAAGGAAAGATAGGAAGACTCTCAGAAGACTGGCTGGAAATTTCTTCCCAAACAATGATGTACTCTTAAAAAGAAACTTCGACATGGTTTTGCTCAAATGTGTGGATAGGCACGAAGTAAACATGCTAATGAAAGAGATTCACGAAGGATCCCTTGGCACTCATGCCAATGGACATACAATGTCAAGAAAAATTCTAAGAGCAGGATATTATTGGTTAACAATGGAATCTGATTGTTACAAGTACATGAGGAAATGTCATAAATGTTAGATTTATGCTGACAAGATTCATGTGCCTCCGACTCTTCTCAAAATTCTCTCTTCCCCATGGCCTTTTCCATATGGGGAATCGACGTGATTGGGATGATTGAACTCAAAGCTTGAAACAGACATCGCTTCATCTTGGTGGCTATTGATTATTTCATCAAGTGGGTCAAATCAGCATCATAAGCCAATGTAACCAGACAAGTGGTGGTCCAGTTTATCAAAAACAACCTCATCTGCCATTATGGTGTTCCCAGCCAGATCATTACTGATAATGGATCGAACCTGAACAACTAAATGATGAAAGAATTATGTGCTGAGTTCAAAATTGAACACCATAAATCTTCTCCCTACCGGCCGAAGATGAATGGAGCGGTTGAAGCAGCTAACAAGAACATTAAGAAAATCATTCAGAAGATGGTTATGACTTACAAGGATTGGCACGAAATGCTCCCATTTGCTCTTACCGGTTATCACACATCTGTTCTTACTTCAACAGGGGCAACCCCTTTCCCTCTAGTATATGACATGGAATCAGTGCTCCCCATTGAGGATGAGATCCCGTCCATGAGAGTATTAATGGAAGCCAAGCTAACAGAAGTTGAATTGTGTCAAAAAAGATACGACGAACTAAATCTCATCGAAGAAAAAAGAATGACAGATTTATGCCATGGTCAGTTATATCAATAAAGGATAAAGAAAGCTTTTGACAAAAAAGGTCTGACCTCGGGTGTTCAGGGAAGGTGATCTCGTGCTCAAGAAGATCCAATCTTTCCTCACCGACTCCAGGGGCAAATGGACCCCAAATTATGATGGCACATATGTTGTTAAGAAAGCCTTCTCAGGTGGTGCCTTAAAACTCACAACTCTGGATGGCGAGGAGTTCACTCGACCTACAAATGTCAATGCAGTCAAGAAATACTTTGCCTAAAAAATATAGCTCGCTAAGTTGAAAATCCGAAAGGGCGGTCCAGGAAAAAAATTAGAGACATAAACAATCATCCCGATATATTGAAACCTGAAAAGGCGATCTAGACAAAAGTTTGGGATATATGGCAAGTAACTGCATCTAAAAGGATTGGATCATCTCAGGCGAACGTCATCTATCAAATAATTTTTAAGCAAATCACTTTCAACGGAAGCTCAAGAATACTTGGAATTCAAAGTTGTTAGAAGGATAATGGTCATTATGTTTCAATGTAGCCTTTTCCCTTTAAATTACCATTTTCTAACTTTGTAATGCTCCATGGAATCAAGCATTTGGCTGATTACCATCCTATTAATGAAAATTTGAGCCTCTGTGCCTTTTGGTTGCAATTCTCACTTTTATTCTGCCTTGCAAAATGACATTTTATTTGATTTTCATTTTTTTGAAACAAAAAAAAAAGAATTTGCCTTGTTGCTTTTATGATAAAGATGGCAACTTCCTTTGATTTATGAGCATAATAAGGAATAACAACGGCTTCTCCAAGAGTGATTAAAACCTCAAAATGCAAAATCAAATGTACTTGTGATCAACCTCGCAAATATACCGAACAACGGATCATTACCTCAAACAGATAAGATTGGACATCTTATTCATCCCCCAGTAAGCATCGAGTTTTCTACCAAATGAATGTTGACATCAGGATGAAGGTTTAGCCTCCAAGAATCAAGATAAGATCTGGTCATTTTCCCCAAACAGGGTTTTACCATTAAAAAACACCAGTGATGCCTCTATTCCCCATAATGGTCGAGTGTCCGGTTTTGTTCATCATCGGTTTGTGTGTCGTGTCTGTTTTGTCAGCATAAGCATAACATTCATTCATACATCATACATTATCAATTCATATTCGTATTCATAATGCATAAGTTACGTCATTCACTTTGGTTGTGTTTATCCCCAAATGATTCCCTCTCTCCAATAGAGTTGTCAACTTTAAGCAGAAAATATACATTCTTTCTAAATCCCCACTGAGTTTGGTTCTCGTGGAAGTTTCACTTCATTTCTCCTTTTCACACATGGATAGGATAAAATTCCCAGTTTGAGTTCATTCCTCGTCTGGAAGTATCCTCCTTTACACAGTCTCTCTGGATTGAAATCGGTCCTTGACCATTTTTGATAACTTAAACCTCTATGGGAGAAGGACATCCAACGGAACCGTACTCTTCCCCAGCGAAGACACAATTTACTTTCCCGGATAAAGAAAAGTCCTTAGTGAAAGCTCCTCTGGGTAGTAAGGACATTGTAGCGCGATTTTTGTGGTTTCGAATCACTATCGCTTTGGTACTACAGTTCGATTCATTTTTTATCCTGTGAAGCTGATTAAGGAAGGGAAATAGATGTCTCCAATTAACCCTGCTTGCATACTAAGGTTAAACAGTCAAAACTGTTGGTTTACAGATGATATCAAAACAGGGGGTCTGTCTTTAGGTTTATTTCGTTTAAGAACTGAGTGTCTTGACTGTATATGAGGCTTTTGGTTAGGATACTAGACTTGATTTTCTTTTATTGATGTATGGAGGTACTGGATTTTGAGTTTTTGATTAGTACGCTCGCTAAGATTTCGCAATTTTATACCTACGTATTCCCGTTTAACGAAACATGGAAATCAGAGCGATCGTAGTTCCTCCTATTCTATGGGAGGAAAGAGATGTTTTGGTGTCTTGTTCAAAGCCCAAGATTGAAGCTAAAAGTGATTTGTATCTTGTTTAAAGCCCAAGATATGAAGCTGAAGGGTTTTTTGTGTCTTGTTCAAAGCCCAAGATTGAAGCTAAAGGTTTGACTGAGAGAGAACTTGTCATCTCTAAAGAGGAACTGTTGATGTTTGTATGCTGTGAGCACAAATTTGATGCTAAAAGGTTGATTGACTCAACCAGGGATTTCTTTATACAAAACCTAAGAGGAGGCTGGAAGTTTGACTTTTCCAGGGAAAATGTTCTTTCTGTCCTGTACAACGCCCAAGATTGAGGCTAAAAGGGATTTTTAACTCAGTTAGGGAGGTTTATATGTATCTTGTACAAATCCCAAGATGGAGGCTGAAATGAGTTTGACTCAACAAGAGAGTGCTTTTGTGTGTCTTGTACAAAGCCCCAGACGGAGGCTAAAAGAGTTTGACTCAACAAGAGAGTCTGAAAAGGTGATTGACTCAACAAGAGAGTCTGAAAGTTGCTTGACTCAATAAGAGAGTCTTTTATACTTAACAAGATAGTGATTTGCTGTCTCATACAAAGCCCGAGATAGAGGCTAAAAGGAACGTGACTCAATGAGAGAGTCTTGAAAGGAAATGGACTCAACAAGAGAGTCCGAAGAGGTTAGTTCCGCTGGACAGAATTATTTGTACAAAGCACAAGAGGAGGCTGACTTCCTGAGGAAGGATCATTATACAAAGCCTAAGAGGAGGCTAGCTTACTGCTGATGTAACACATATATATAATATAATACATCAAAGCATCCATATCATACATGAATTCATGTTGTGGTACTGAAATACCATAAGTCCCTAGTTAACACATTATACATATACATGCCCAAAATACCTAATACAAAAAAACTATGGCATCATATATAAAAGATGTTGCAACACTAAGAACTAGATCAAATAATGATCTCAAAATAATCTTCACCGCGGAAGTCTTGCCATCCCAAAAAGCTCAGATAGTAAGGAAGGTTAAACAACTTTATCCTTACCCTTCGCCGAACCTGTAGTACCTGTAGAATAATCAACAACGTGGGGTGAGATACATCAAATCTCAGTGAGTTCCCTATCTTATAGGTCCTCTCGGCTTTACAAGATTCTATCACACCTAACTCAAGTCAAAAGGGGAAGGGAAGTGACTTTGAGTACTCACACACACTATATGGATTTATGTTTGTGAGTCTGTTAACTCACACTATCACCATGGGATAAGTCCGGAGCCTGTTAACTCAAGAAACTCACTAATCGATAACCTTACCAAGGCATCCCCTTTTCCCGTCCGCTTCTACGTCTAGAAGTCGACCCGAGTCATGGATCCTTGTAGTTACTTGGCATACGAAATGGATTCGGGATCATCGGCCTGTTAACCGTGAACTGTCACTTCTCATGGCCTGTTAACCATCACAAGTCTCTTTACCATATAGGCTCCATTCGTACTACACGAGGGAATCTAACCTGCCAAGTAATTGTGCATACGTTTCAGAGGAGGAGGAGGAGCTCGAGTCTCATGAAACTACACCTCAAGATAAATGGTTACGATTACGTGATCATATACCCAATGCGATTGTATTCGACAATCACAAGGCCACATTCGCCTTAAGACCTCTTTTGTCTTTTCTCAATTAACCACAACAAAACATGATCCATACTAGTGTAATTATTTCCATACCATTCGGTAATAGACACACGCCTCGGCCTCTCATGCACGAGCGTCGTCATTATGTTATTCACCACTTTCCTAGCCGTTACGAGGTTCCAATACAGTTTATGGTAATATTCCTCACTCTACCTATTTCATATTTTAACATGCATTACTCTCAATCATGTTCAACATCAACATTAGGCAAAGCATATCACAATTTCACATTAAAAATACATGTAATAATTCAAACATAAGCTATACCACTTTTGGGTTCCCTCTGATTATTTAATCGGGCTATTAAAGTCGATAATTTTCACTTTCATCTTATAGATTATTTCCATAGCTTTCTATCGGTACCAAGAACATTTAAAACGGATAAACGAGTCAAAAGTTATGAACTTTTGAAAAGAAAATAGTTTTCTTTTGTTCCAGGTCGTGCTAAGCGGGCCCCACCCCACGCTAAGCGCACTACTCTCGACCTGATGGAGGCAAAAATTCTCCAGACCGCGCTTAGCGGGAAATACCGCGCTGAGCGCGCTCTGCGTTATGCTTGAAAAAATTCCTGTTAACAGCAGCCTTCCAACCACAATTTCATCCCTAAAACCATACCCAATCAACCAATAGGGGTGTGTTATCATGGTTCTATCATGGTTTATCCAACAAACTTCACAAACTTAATTTCTAACCATATTACATAATTCCCACACAAAACCCTAACATTTCAATTTAATAACAAACATAATAACAATTATCAATAGATGATTCTACATATATATTGATCATACCACATGATTTATAACACAATTCAATCGTTAGATTCTTTGATTTTGCGAAAAAACTCATTTTCCTCCAAATCTAACCTAACTCTAAAACCCTCAAGAAATTCTACAATAAGGTTTCTATCTAGAACCCACCTGGATTAGAAGATGAGGATGAAGAAGCTGAGATGAATTGATGAAGAATGGATGATGACTCTTGCTCTTGAACTCTTGGATTTCCTCTTCTCTCTTTTTCTCCCTTTACCTTTCCTTCTTCTTCCTTCTCTCTATTTTCTCTCTCCAATGTTACTACTTTGGCCAAATGAGGGAAAAGGAAAAGATATAGAGAAACTCATTAATTAGTAATACTACTAATTGTCCGAATTATCTCAAATGCACCAATTAATAAAACCTCAGAGTTAAATAATATTAATCTGATATGCTCTGAGCTCATCAGTTTACTCTAATTATTTTACCCAATAATTCTCAGAGTAAACCAGAACCCAGTTGATCATAATAATATTATCTAGAGTGAAATAAATTTATGGGGTATTACAGGATTATTGAGATCCTGAAGCGGGTCCAAGTATGGGGAACTCTCATGAGAGAGACTGGGCTTCTACTTATGTTTAGAAGGAACTTAAGAATGTCTTTGAGACTCAAGGGGTTTAGACTGTCCAAGTCTACTGGTGTTGAAGAGTTTTATCTTTTGTAGGATGCCCAAAAGAGGGCAAGGGCCTTAAGGGATGAGAATCAACCCTAAAGTGGCCTGAGGTTTGACACTGGAAAGACTGCTCTAGCAAAGGATGACTAAGTTCTGTCTTATACCTTTAAGAGGTCGTCAGGGTCCTTGTATTAATCCCAAGATAAGGTATGAGAACTTCTAAGAAGCGGAAGGGTCCTTGTACAACGCCCAAGAGGAGGCGGGGATGCTTTTAGAAAGCCTGTGGGTCCCCAAACCAAGAGAAGTCCAAGAAATGCAATTCACAGAGAAGAGATCATTCCAGGAAAGTTCGAGAATTTGGAAGAAACTCAAGAGATGCCATTCACTGAGAAAATATCATGTCTGGGAGTTAGAGTTTCTTTGACAATTTCTAAGGGTGACAGTCTGAGAAAAAGTTCACCGAGAATACTGCCTTTCTCTTTGTTCCATATTGTTTAACCCCAAGAGGAGGGAAGATTGTATCTGGAATCCTACGGGGATCTAGTTTTGTTTGTATTTAAGAGTGACCAACAGGGCTTTACCTAGTTCTAGACGTAGTTGCCGGGGAAAACTCTAAATAACTATACTAGTATATATACAGTTGTTATATGACGAGTATTTAAAGAGGGTATGAAAGAAGGCTTACAGTGAAACAGGCCCACAATACAGTTATATACATATGAAAGCGGATAAATACTTACCCGTTGTAGAGCTTCCATGTTGTTTCGTTAGTTGTTCAACAAAGAAATTAAAGAAAGTTTTGATAACAACATATATTTGAATTCAAAATCAAAGGAGAAAGTGCTTTGAAAAGATTGTTGGGGCTTACAGCTCAAGGAGAGGCCCAAGTTTTAACGATGATCACACCGTTGTCTTGAAAATTGTACAGAGGGACTCATACAATATGTGAGGCTTAAAAAGTTTTTATGTACAAGGGGTGGGTCTTACTCTCTATTAGAGGCCCAAAGATTTATTTTTGTACAAGAGATGGGACTTACAACTCAAGGAGAGGCCCAAGGTTATTTGTTTAAAAATGGTAATCGCGCCGAGGTTTTTGGAAATACAGTGGGTCTTATACAATATCTGAGGCCCAAATCATTTTGGTTTCAAAAAAGGGTTGGGTCTTACACTCTATTAGAGGCCCAAAGAGTTTGAAAATGAATAAAGATGGGTCTTATAGCTCAAGGAGAAGCCCAGTTGATTTTGTTAAAAAGGCGACGATCGCGCCGAACGTTTAAAAATATACAGAGGGACTTATACAATGTGTGATGCCCAAAGGTATTATTTACAAAAGGGTTTGGGTCTCACACTCAATTAGAGGCCCAAAAATTATTTAAAGAAAAGAAATGGGACTTATAACATGAGGGTAGGCCCAGATGATTTGATTTTGAACTGGCAATCGCGCCGAGATTTTCTTTTAACGCAGAGGGACTTATACAACATCTGAGGCCCATAAAGGTTTTGGTTAAAAGGGGATTGGGCCTTACACTCTATTAGAGGCCCAGGGTGTTTGAAAATAATTGATGAGGGTTGAATTAATCAAAACCCTAATTTTGCTTAAAAAGGAATTAATTTTGTTAAAAAATTAATAAAAAGTATTGAAAACATGTGAAAAATGAGGGGTGATCTTGGATCAATGTTTCAAAAATCATGTTTATATCCAAAAAATGATTGGAAACCAATTAAATTTGGAAAATCAAGGAGGAAAAAATATTTTAAATGTTAAAAAACAAATAAAAGATTAATTCTTTGAAAAAATATCAAGTATATGAAATAAATAATATTTTTGGGAATTTTTAGAAAAGTAAAATATTTTAACTTTTTTGTGAATTATTAAAAAAAAATCAACTCAAAATCATTAAAACTCAGAGAGAAATTAATTTTTGAATCAATTAAATAAAATCACAAAATTCAAATATTCAAATTTGTGAAAAAGGCGCCAAGAACATGGGCCAAGAACACGCACGAAGGGAGTTTGGCTCAGATTTACATTTTCTATCCAATCTCATTGAATACTTGATGAAGTCACACAATCCACATATCAATCTGCTCGTTTTCACCTCGTGATCATGTCTATGGTCTTTAATTTCATTTATTTTAAGCATGGAATAAGAAATCAAGACAAAACCTCAAGAACCCTAAAATTTGCATGAAGGAAGAGAATTTTGATACACGATTCAAACAAAGCAATTAATTGAGGGGAAACATTCTATGCATGATTATGAACATTTGGCAAAAGTATTGTGCGAGGAAATATGCATAGATTAAGAGATGACCAAGTTTAGGCATGTAAGGTCGTGACAGCAAGAGCAATGTGATTTTTGAGTTTGAGGTGTTACAGATGAGTTGTGATGATCTGAACAGCTTCCCTGCACCATATGGAGCGTGTTTAAATGCTTGGACTTGATTGGAAATGGATGGATCACTTCATGGCATCTCAACTGTAACTTGATTGAAAACATGAGCAACTGGCTGGTTATTCTGAGATATCAGTGTTACAGTTGTGTGTTAAGTGTTTGACCAGCTCCCATATGATGTTTATGAGGTGTTAGAGCAATTGGTTTGAGTGTAATTGCTCTCTACTGAAAAATTCGATAGTGACTTGCTAAGAAATGCATTTTTGAGAGTGAGAAGATGATTTTGAGAAAAGCAAGTGTTGTAGGCATTTGGTGTACTAAAACTGAGTGCAAATGAGCTCTATTTATAGTAGAGCAAGTTTGTTTTGCAAGCAATAGTGAATGGCAACTGGTACAGGCCTGTGGCCAATTGGATCATTTTGGAATCTCAAGTCTGCTCTAGCCATTGACTAGAGGTTAGAGCACAGGGATTTGGTTCCCTAGTTCAGAGATCATCCTTGACTCATTCAGTTGGAAAAGGCTCGGTTCATGCCACCTTGGTGCATCCATTGAATGCTCCAAAACAAAATTGGAGTCTTGTCCCCCTTTTAGACATTTTTAGGTTTGGTATGCTACTTTTAGTTCCAAAGACTTGGGAGGCTTATGGATCAGTGTTTGTTCATCCTTGGTCTCCCCCTGAGGTGTTCAGATGGATAAACTTGTTTGTCATTTACACAATTTGATAAAATCGAACAAAATGCACAAATCTGCCTTGCCATGACAGTTGCCGCCAGGCATATTGCCATTGTCATAACTCTTAGATCAAATGGAATTTGATGAAGTTCTTGGCCATTTTGGAAAGCTCTCATATGATACAACATATGGGTGATCATAGTTTGTCTTGAAACTTTTTGGATCCAAGTGAAAAATGACCCTACATTTTGAAAAAAGAGAAACAGATTCTGACTTAGTGAAAATTTCACTAAGTGTTGGAAAAAGTGGCATTTTCATGTTTTTGTCATTTTAGTCACTCCATAACTAAATATCCATGAAGAATTGGAATGAGGTGTAGTTGACACTTTTAAAGTATTCCATGAGATCTACAAATCCATCTTTGCATCAGCCAAAATGGTTTCTTGGATCACAAGTTATGATCCTTGGAAGTTGGTACCCTAGCCACTTTGTTCCATAACTTAGAAAATTTCTAAGTTTTTTATGGTTACCCCTTTTACAAGTTAACCCACTTTTCTTGATTGTTCTTGATGAATGATGATTCAAATCACACATTAACATCATTTTAGGGTTAAAGAACCATAATTGATCAAAAAAATCAAAAAGTCAAACTTTGACTTTTGGGCACAGTTGACTTTTTATCAAATGAATTCCAAACTGTGCGATCCTCTATGAAATCAACTCCTTGACCTAAATCAAACTTGATGTATTGATTTCATAGGTGTTATAGGGTGTATTGAATCATGTCCCAAGGTTTGGGAGCATGTCCTGGTCAAAAGTCAAAGGCACAGTTGACTTTTTTCCGCGAAACCCTGACTGTGGTTCTGATGAACTTGACACTTGTGAATCAAGTTTCCTGGGTAAATCCATTGTTGCAAATGGATAAATGTAGTATATTGGAGGCCCTCAAATCATGTCTTGAGGTCTTGGCTCATGTTTTGTCCCCAAAGTCAATTAGGGGTGAATTCGGTCAAGAAACCCTAATTCCTGATTTTTTTATAAATGCATCCCCTGAATCTAAATTGACTTGATGATTGGGTCCATGAGGTCACTTAGAGTATCTTGGGTTATGCTTTGAAGCATTGGCTCATGCCTAGAGGAAAAATTCCATCTGGAGGCCCTGGTCGATCAAAACCCTAATTTGGTGACACTGGCGATCTTGAGGCCTTATCCACTTGGAATGTTGCAGCCTTGTGCTTGATCCTTGATGTGGGAGTCCTCTTGATCCATTGTGGATGTTTGAAAGGTTTAGACAAGTTTAAGATCATGTCATTTATTGATTGATCCTTTTTCTAAAAGCTCTGAGAGGGCTTGAAACCCTTAATTTGATTGTAGTGGATGCTCACCCATCTTTGGGGAGACTAATGAGGTATGATGGTTCATCCATATTGTGGTGATAATTTTCACAATGATGGGAAATCTTAGTGGTCAAAATTTGGGGTATGAAAGATGCCCCTATTTAATCTTCTTGGACCCGAAGGTGTGAATGGCGAAGGTATTCGGGCATTCGGGGTGCAAGAGGATTAAATATCGGAATACCCAAAATTTTGATGGTGGTTATGAATGGTAGTTCGCGCATCCTTCTTCTTTTTCTAAGAAATGATGCTTAGAAAAGGTAAAAACTTCCACTCTATCCTGGTCTTTTACCAAGGAACTGGTCTTAGTTTCTGGAATAAACTTCCCCTAAATCCTGGTTTCCTACCAAGGAACTGGTCTAAGTTTCTGGAATAAACTTTCCCTGATCCTGGTTTCCTACCAAGGAACTGGTCTCGGTTTCTTTTGCAAACTTCCCCTCGATCCTGGTTTCCTACCAAGGAACTTGTCTCATTTTCTGATGTAAACTTCCCCTCGATCCTGGTTTCCTACCAAGGAACTAGTCTCAGTTTCCGAAATAAACTTCCCCTCGATCCTAGTTTCCTACCAAGGAACTGGTCTCAGTTTCTTTTGTCAATAAACTTTATTGACAAGGGACGCTATTTGTAGCGGTTTTCCTCAAACTTCTCGCAAAATTTTCCTGGAGAGATGCCATTTGATGGAAAAAGTTTTGATGTCAGACTTGCTGGGGGACCCATCTGTCTGAGCTGTAGAGGTGTATAAACTTCTATGTGGGAGACGCCATTTGTAGGGATGGCAGAAATACCCAAACCTGCGGGGCCCACCTGCACCCGAACCCGAGTCAACGGGTGAAAACCCGAGTTGACTGGGTTTGGGTTCGGGTTCGGGTGCCACCCGATATTTCGGGTGCGGGTTTGGGTAGTGTAAAACCCATGCCCGAAACCCGAAACCACACCCGATATATATATATATATATATATATATATATATATATATATATGTATATTTATATTTATATATATATATATATATATATTTTTTTTTTTTTTTTGAGTTTTTGCTACGGGTTCGGGTTTGGGTGAAAAAACCCGAACCCAACGGGTGTGGGCGTGGGTGTTATTTTGCCACCCGAATAGCCTTTGGGTTCGGGTTCGGGTTCGGGTGGTGATTTCGGGTGCAGGTTTAGGTAGTATGAAACCCGCACCCGACCCGACCCGTTGCCATTCCTAGCCATTTGTTGACTCTATTGAGGAAAACGAGTCTCTTGAGATACTGCTTTCTATTTAGGGGTATTACATCATACTTTTCCTCGAGATCTTCTCAAAGAAATGCCATGTGATGTAATCAATTTGGAGGGGCTTCCTCTAGGGATTTTCCTTAATCCGGGAAAGCGAAAATATCATCTTCAATGGTGAAGAGTGACGTTTGTCGAAAGTTTTCCTCCTTTTCAGAGGTTCAAGTTATCAAAGTGGTCGAGGACAGTTTCTAATCCAGAGATAAACTAGGAGAGAGATTGCTTATACGATTTACTTCCTGACGAGGAAAGAACTGACAACTCGAGTGAGAGGACTTTTATAACTAGGGGATAAGACCGACTGGAGTGATAGTGATGCAATATGAATATGAATGTAAATCAATAATGCATGACGTATGTATGTTTATGCTGACAAAACTGACGCGACATACAGACTAGTAAATGAACACGACTGGATACTCGGCCACTGCTGGGGACGAAGAAGCACCATTTGTTCAAGATAGCAATTTTGCCTTGCTTAGGAGAGAGATGGTCCCTGCAGGGAAGAACGTTGATAGGGCTTAGGAGATAAGAACTCGGTCTGGGATGTCGGACGGAATATTCGCATCCGACACAGCTGATCCTTCATTCAGGTGCACTGATTTAGAAGGAGTACCTTGATTCTGCACTTTAGAGGTCGATTACTTTTGGAGAAGCGATCAATGTTCTTTCGATGTTCAACAGTCAAAAGAAATTGCCATCTTTATTTTAAAAGCAGAAAAAGTTTGACAAGTAAATTCATTTTTGTTTTATTTCAAGAATAGTTAATCATGTTAAAATGTCGTTCTGTAAAGCTAAAACAAATTAGAATTGCAAACAAAAGCACTAGGGCTCAAATTTTATTGATAGGATGGAAATCAGCCAAGCGCGTGATTCCATGGAGTATTTATAAAGTTAGAAAATGGTAATTTAAGGGAAAAGGGCGACATTGAAACATAACGACCACTATCCTTCTACCAACTTTGAATTTGGGGCATCCTGAGCTTCTGTCAAAGATGACCTTGATCGAGATTTCTGATGGATGTGTAGCGAGCGATTTTTGGGCGTGGTTGCGAAGCACTACCGCTCTTTGGTATCTACAGCTCGATTCATTTTTTATCCTATTAAAGCTGATGAAGGAAGGGAAATAGATGTCTTAAATTAACCCTGCTTGCAAACTGAGGTTAAACAGTCAAAACTGTTGTTTTACAGATGCTACAAAGATTCGGGGTCTCTATTAGGTTTATTTTGTTAAAAGTGGTGTTCGGTCGATTGGTGGATGTATGAAAGTATGGGATTTTGGGTTTTTGTTTAGTGTGCTCGCTAAGATTTTTCTTTCAATCTTATGCCTACGTATTCCCGTTTACCGAAACAGGGAAATCAGAGCGTTCGTAGTTCCTCCTATTCTATGGGAGGAAATGGTTGTTTTGGGGTCTTGTTCAAAGCCCAAGACGTGAAGCGAAATGTGTTTGTATCTTGTTCAAAGCCCAAGATATGAAGCTAAAAGGGTGTTGACTTTAGAGAGAATTTGTCATCTCTAAAGAGGGGGTTGTATGTCACAACTGTTTATAAAGGAGAATTACTTTAACCGGGATGTGTGAATCCGGCAATGCCATAATTTCCTTTATAGGGGAATTCCAACCTGAAGGGGAAGACTTTAACTCAGTGTAGAGCAATGCTATCTTTCCTTAGGAATTTCTCATTCTAAAAGAAGGACAGTGGCATCGATGTAGATGATCCAGAGGCTTGCCGCTTACAGCGATTAGACGAGGGAAAAGGAGTTGTTGATGTTTGTGTACTGTGAACGAGGCACAACTTTGATGCTAAAAGGTTGATTGGATCAACCATTGGTTTTCTTATACAAAGCCTAAGAGGAGGCTATGGGGTTGATCCTACAAGAGGATCTTTTTGTGTCTCGTACAAAGCCCGAGAGAGAGGCTAAAAGGGGTTGATCCTACAAGAGGATCTTTTATACTCAACAAGAGAGTGTTTTTGTATCTCGTACAAAGCTCGAGATGGAGGCGAAAGGGGTGATTGACTCAAAGAGGGAGTCTCTTATGTGTCTCGTACAACGCCCAAGAGAAAGGCTAAACGTTGTTTGACTCAACGAGGGAGTCTTTTGTATCTCATACGAAGCCCGAGAGAGAGGCTAAACGTTTGCTTCGCTGGGAAGAATCATTGTACAAAGCCCAAGAGGAGGCTATTGTAACTGTTTCAGTTGAGTGACAGATCCAGTATACTGATTTAAAGAGAAAATCAGTTCCTATATGAGTAACACTGTACTCAAGGATTTGATTCGAGGATCAGGGTTATTCCCTATTCTTTAAGGAAATGGGAAATCCAAAGGGTATTGAGACTATCCGAGTCTACGGGTTTTCTTCCTATTTAACGAAGGGGTCACTTGAGAATATCTTTGAGACTCAAGGATATTAGACTGTCCGTGTCTAGAGTTTCATCTTTTGTACTATGCTTTGAGAAACAGTAGTAGACTCTTTGAAAGGATTGTTCTATAAAGATGACTAAGTTCTGTTCCTATACCTCTAGGAGGTCGTCGGGACAATTTGTACGAAGCCCAAGAGGAGGCTGAAAGCTTTTAAGAAGCCGACGGGTCCTTGTACGAAGCCCAAGAGGAGGCTATCATTCCCGGAGGAAGAGATCATTATACGAAGCCTAAGAGGAGGCTGTGAATACTTCTAAGAAGCCGACGGGTCCTTGTACTAAGCCCAAGAGGAGGCGGGGTTACTTTTAGGAAGCCTGTGGGTCCTTGTACGATGCCCAAGAGGAGGCCGATGCTTTTAAGAAGCCCGTGGGTCCCCAAACCCCGAGAAATTCAAGACAGGCTATTCACAAGGAATAGATCAAGCCAGGAAAGTTCGAGAATTTGGAAGAAACTCAAAGATGCCATTCACGGAGAATACATTCATCTCTGGGAGTAGAGTTTCTTGATAATTCCTAATGAGGACAGCCGAAGAGAAGACTGTATCTGGTGATCCTATTGGGGATCTTGCTGTCTATTTCTACGAATAAACGAAACGGCTTTACCTAGTTCTAGACGTAGTTGCCGGGGAAACTCTAAATATCTATACTATTATTACACAGTTGATATGAGTTTATGAAAAAAGACTTACAACGAAACAGCCCCACAATACAGTTATGTGTATATGAAAGCGGTAAATGAAAGCGTATAAACACTTACTCGGTGGTAGAGCTTCCATGCTGTTTGGTTAGTTGTTCAACAAAGAAAGATTGAAAACAACAGTATATTTCAAAATCAAAGGAGAAAGTGCTTTGAAAAAGAAAGATTTGGGGCTTACAGCTCAAGGAGAGGCCCAGGGTTTTATCAGTGATTGCACTGTTGAATTAGTACAGAGGGACTTATACAAGTGACTGAGGCCCAAAAAGGTTTTCTGTACAAAGGGATGGGTCTTACACTCTCTCAAAAGGCCCAAAAAGTTTTTAAAGAAAAAGAGTGGGGCTTATAACACGAGGGTAGGCCCAGATGACTTTTCGTTAAAAATGGCGATCGCGCCGAGGTTTTCTTTTAACGCAGAGGGACTTATACAATAAGTGAGGCCCACAAAGTTTTGGTTAAAAGGGGGTTGGGTCTTACACTCTATTAGAGGCCAAAAAGTTTTGAATGGGTCTTATAGCTCAAGGAGAGGCCCAATTGATTTTTAAAAGGCGATGATCGCGCCGTTTGTTTTTTACGGTATCGGGACTTAGACAATACACTCAGGCCCAAAAATGATTTGGTCAAAAAAAGGATTGGGTCTTACACTCTATTAGAGGCCCATGAGTGTTTGAAAATGATTTGTTTGAGTGAAAATCAAAGAAACCCTAATTTTATTCTTTAAGAGTAAATATTTAAAGAAAATCAATGAAAAATACCAAATAGGTTTGAATAAACCACTTGTGATTTTTGTTTAAGGTTTGAAAAATGAGGTATAAATCACAAGAGATATTAAAACTCATTTGGTCTTGATTCTTCAAGATGAATATTCATTTTAAAATGTTAAAAAACACAAAAAAAATGAATTTATTCACAAAAATACTAATTATATTAAATAAATAATATAAACTTAATTTTTTTTGTGAAATAAAATATTTTAATATTTTTGTGATTTTTTGCAAAAAGAACCAATAAAAAATAATTAAAATTGAAAGAGTTATTAATTTTCCAATTAATTAATAAAACATCAAAGTATTGGAAAAAATGGCAAAATGTGAAGAAAACACAAAATGGCATGGGTGGGGTTTGAACCCAAGACCTCAAGGTTACAAGGCGCGCGCCTTACCACTAGGGTGGTGATACATCCATTGTTTGAAACAAAACAACAAATATACAAGGCATGACTTGGTTTTAGGCCTGGCCCAAGGCAAGTTTTGGCAAGTTTTGGCTCAGAAACGTGAAGGTCATAACTTTCTCAATTCTTAATGGTTTGAGACAAAATTTATATGCATCTGGACCAGAATTTCATAAGGAATCCAATGGTGGTGGTAGTTTTTTCAGATCACACTCCCTCCTCAAAACCCGAGAGTGGTTTTGAAAATGACCTATAATTGCATTTTCTATGCTACAACTTGGTACAAGCATGGATTACATGGTGAATTAGCTCAAACACAACATATACAACATGTATGAGATGTTTATGATCAGTGGACTTCAAAGCATTGCAGGATTCAAAGATTCCAAGTTGTGAGGCTTACCTCTTTTTTGAGATTTTGGAGCTTTTGTGCAATCTGTCAAGCCTTTTGTTCCAGGAATGATTTGATGCTTTAGACACACTCAAATGATCCCTTAGAAGCTTTTAGGATGATTGGAATTGACTGGTACCTGCAAAAACACAAACAGTCCCTTTCTTGCAAAAGGGGTTAAAAGTGACAAAAAAGCAACTCCCTCAAATGGTGTTCCAGATGGTGGGAACCATTTGGGACAGTTCAAGGATGATATTTGGAGTGTGTTTGAGGTTTTATCTGGTTTGGAAAGTGACTGAATCAAGACATGGCTTGAAAAATGCAAAAAAGTGCCATTTTGAGGTTTTGAGAAGTGACTTTGTGATTTGTTGATTACAGGTCACTTGTGATAGTTTGCACACCTTACATATGATATATATGATGTGTGTGTGTGATTGATTGTGATGGAAAAGCTCTCAAGCTCAAAAACCCAGAATTACTTGCTTTGGAAGGCAAATTTGAGGTGAAAGAAGAGATTTTGAGGAAAACATATGTTTGATGGCTTTGGTGTACTCAAACTGAGCACAAATGAGCTCTATTTATAGTAGAGCAAGTTTGTTTTGGGATCAATAGTGAATGGCAACTGCAGCAGAGGTTTGGCCAATGTTGTCCAATGAGAATCCAAGTCTCCTCTAGCCATTGACTAGAGGTTAGGGCACAGGGCTGTGGTTCCCTTGGTCTTGGATAAGTCTTGACTGAATTCAGTTAATAATGGCTCAGTCCATGCCACCTTGATGCTTCCATTGAATGCTCCAATCCAAAATTGGAGTCTTGTCCCTATTTTGGCAATTCTAGGTTCAACATGCTATTTCTTGTTCCAAAGACTTTGGAGGCTTGGCTCAGTGATTGTCCCCTTTATATTCAATCCTCAGAGGTGTCCAAGTGGATAGGAGTATTTGGATTTTCATAATTTTGGCAAATCGAGCAAAAGTGCAAAATCTGTCTTGCCTTGACAGATTTCAACAAGGCAACTTGCCAATGTCATATCTCATGGCTCAAGTTAAATTTGGTAATGTTCTTGGTCATTTTGGAAAGCCCTTACATGATACAACAACTGTTTAAACATGTTTGGTTTTGATCTCTTTTGAATCCAAGTGAAAAATCCCCCTACATTTGGAAAAAAGTAAAGGCAGATTCTGACTTAGTGAAATTTTCACTAAGTGTTGGAACAAAGTGACTTTTCTTGATTTTGATCACTCCATAACTCAAAATCCATGAGGAATTTGGACATAGGTCAGTATGAAGCTTTTGTAGAGGGCAATGTGATCTACAAATCAAGCTTTGAATGGGGAACAATGGCCTTGTGGTTTAGAAGTTATGATCCTCCAAAGTTGGCACATTAGTGTCACTTTTTCCATAACTTAGAAATTTTTCTAAGTTTTTATGGTTACCCCTTTTACAAGTTATCCCACTTTCTTTGATTTTTCTTGATAATGATGATTCAAATCATACATTAACATCATTTTTGGGTTAAAAATCCATTTTGGTAAAAAATCTCAAAAAGTCAAAGTTGACTTTTGTGCACTGTTGACTTTTTATCAGATGAATTCCAAACTGTGCAATTCTTTAGGAAATCATGTCCTTGACCTAAATCAAACTTGATGGACATGTTCCATGGGTAGTATAGAGTGTATTGAATCATGTCTTAGGATTTGGGAGCATGTCCTGGTCAAAAGTCAAAGTTACAGTTGACTTTCCTCGCGAAACCCTAATTGTGGTGCAGATGAATTTGAGACTTGTTGCTCAAGCTTCTTGGATTAATCCATTGTTGCAAATGGATCAATAAAGTATATTAAAGCCCCCCAAATCATGTCTTTAGGTCTTGGTTCATGATTTGTCCCAAAAGTCAACTTAGGGGTGAATTAGGTCAAGAAACCCTAATTCCTGATTTTTGATGTATGCATCCCCTAAGGTCAAATTGACTTGATGATTGGGCCCATGAGGTTCCATGGAGTATATTAGGTTATGTTTTGGATCATTGGCTTGTGCCCAGATGAAAAATTTCCATCTGGAGGCCCTGGTCGACCAAAACCCTAATTTGGTGACACTGTCGATCTTGAGACTTGACCCACCTAGAAGGGAGCAGCCTTGTGCTTAATCCTTGAAGTGAGAGTCCTTTTGATCTATTGTGGATATTTTAGAGGCTAGACAAGTTAAAGATCAAGTCATTCCTTGATTGATCTATTGTCTAAGGCTCTGAGAGGGCTTAAAACCCTAATTTTGATTGTAGTGAATGCTCAACAACCCTTGAGGCATTTGATGAGGCATGATGGTTCATCCATATTATGATGATGATTTGCACAATGATGGGAAATCTTAGTGGTCAAAATTTGGGGTATGACAGATGCCCCTATTAAACTTCTTGGACCCGAAGGTGTAAATGACGAAGGTATTCGGGCATTCGGGGTGCAAGAGGATTAAATATCGGAATACCCGAAATTTTGATGGCTATGAATGGCAGCTTGGGCATTCATCTTCTTTTGCTAAGAAATGATGCTTCGAAAAGGCAGACTTCCCCTCAATCCTGGTTTTCTACCAAGGAACTGGTCTCAGTTTTCTTTTGAAATAAACCTCCCCTCGATCCTGGTTTGCTACCAAGGAACTGGTCTAAGTTTCTATTGTAAACTTCCCCTCGATCCTGGTTTCCTACCAAGGAACTGGTCTCAGTTTCTTCCGTCAATAAACTTTATTGACAAGGGACGCTATTTGTAGCGGTTTTCCTCAAACTTCTCGTCGGATTTTCCTGGGGAGATGCCATTTGAGGGGAAAAAATGACGTCAGACTTGCTGGGGAGCCCAATCATCTAAGTTGTAGAGGTGCAAAAACTTCTCTATTGGAGACGCCATTTGGCGACTCTATCTCGAGAAAATGAGTCTCTTGAGAGACTGTTTCTGCTTGGGGTCTTACATCATACTTTTCTCGGGATCTTCTCGGAGAAATGCCATATGATGGGCTCCAATTTTGAGGTGCCGATGACCTTTTCATCAGCGGTCTTTCGGAGAAAGGCAGCTGTACTGCCAAATCTCTGCTTAGGAGGCTTTCTCTGGGGATTTTCTTTAATCCGGGAAAGCAAGGATATCATCTTCAATGGCGAAGAGTGACATTTGTAGAAAGCTTCTCTGGCTTTTTAGAGGTTCAAGTTATCAAAGTGGTCGAGTGCCGACTCTAATCCAGAGATACACTAGAGGCGAGATTGTTCAAACGCAGCATTTTCTGACGAGGCAAGAACTGACAACTCGATTGAGAAGACTGTTATCACTAGGGGACAAGACTGACTAAAGTGATAGTGATGCAATATGAATATGAATGCAAATCAAATTCATGATGTACGTATGTATGTATATGCTGACAAAACTGACGCGACATACAGACTGACGAGTGAACACGACTGGATATTCGGCCATCGCGGGGCGAAGAAGTATCGTTGATAAAAAAAGTAGCAATTCTACCTTGCTTAGGAGAGATAGTCCCTGCGGGGAATACCGTTGATCGGGCTTAGGAGATAAGAACTCGGCCGAGGGTATCCGATGGAATAGTTGCATCCGACATTGTTGATCCTTCATTCAGGCGCACTGGCGTAGAAGGAGTACTTTGATTCTGCACTTTGAAGTTCAAACGCCTTTGGAGATGCAATCGACGTTCTTCCGATGTTCAACAGTCAAAAGCAATTGCCATCTTTAATTTAAAAGCAGAAAAAGTTTTAACAAGTAAATTCATTTTTGTTTCATTTCAAGAATCGCTAATCATGTTAAAACGCCATTCTGTAAGGCTAAAACAAAGAAGAATTATAAACAAAAGCACAAGGGCTCAAATTTTATTGATAAGATGGAGATCAGCCAAACGCGTGATTCCAAAGAGTATATACAAAGTTTGAAAATGGTAATTTAAAGGGAAAAGGGCTACGTTGAAACATAACGACCACTATCCTTCTACCAACTTTGAATTCGGGACATCCTGAGCTTCTGTCAAATATGACCTTGACTGGAGTTTTCCTCCGATGGATGATGTAACTGCTGCTGAGGGACTTGCCTCTGTTAAACATAGTTACTTGCCATTATCCCTAATTTTTGCCTGGATTGTACTATGAGATTTCCAATCCATCGGGATGATTTTTTTCATGTCTCTAACTTTTGCCTGGACCACCCTTTCGGGTTTTCAATCCACCGAGACGTTTTTTTTTAATTTTTTTTTAGTTTAGGCGAAGTATTTCTTAACTACATCAACATTCGTGGGGTAGGAAAATTCCTCTCCGTCCATGGTTGCAAGTCTCAAGGCACCGCCTGAGAAAGCTTTCGTGACCACATAGGGGCCATCATAATTTGGGGTCCATTTGCCCCGAGAGTCCGTGAGAAACGATTGTATCTTCTTAAGCACGAGGTCTCGTTTTCTAAAGACACGAGGTCGGACCTTTTTTTCGAACGCCTTCTTCATTCTCTGCTGATACAACTGACCGTGGCATAGTGCCGTGATTCACTTCTCTTCGATCAGGTTTAATTCGTCGTGTAGACTTTGACACCATTCAGCTTCTGAAAGCTTAGCTTCCATCAATACCCGGATTGATGGGATCTCTACTTCTATGGGGAGAACTGCTTCCATGCCATATACTAGAGAGAAAGGGGTTGCCCATGTTGAAGTGCAGACAGATGTTTGATAACTGTGAAGAGTAAAGGGTAGCATCTCGTGCTAATCTTTATAGGTTACAACCATCTTTTGAACAATCCTCTTGATGTTCTTGTTAGCCGCTTATACCTCTCCGTTCATCTTGGGTCGGTAGGGAGATGAGTTATGGTGTTCGATTTTGAACTCAACGCACAACTCTTTCATCATCTTGTTGTTCAAGTTAGATCCATTATCTATAATGATCTGGCTCGGAACACCATAATGGCAGATGATATTGTTTTTGATAAATCGGACCACCACTTGTCGGGTTACATTAGCGTACGACGCTGCTTCGACCCACTTGGTGAAATAGTCAATGGCTACCAGGATGAACTGATGTCCGTTTGAAGCCTTAGGTTCGATCAACCCAATCATGCCGATTCCCCATATGGAAAAAGGCCACGGGGAAGAAAGAACTTTGAGATGTGATGGCGGTACATGAATTCTGTTGGAGTATATCTGACACTTGTGACACCTCCTCATGTACTTGTAGCAGTCGGATTCCATGGTCAACCAGTAATACCCTGCTCTCAGAATTTTTCTCGCCATTGCGTGCCCGTTGGCATGAGTGCCAAAGGATCCTTCATGAATTTCTTTCATAAGCATGTCTGCTTCTAGTCTGTCTACGCATCGGAGAAAGACCAAGTCAAAATTCCTCTTATAAAGAGTGTCACCGCTCAGGAAGAAGCTTCCAGCCAATCTTCTGAGGGTTTTCCTGTCTTTTCTGAGTGCCCCAAATGGGTACTCTTGTTTCTGAAGGAAGCATTTGATATCGTGATACCAAGGTTTATTGTCTATGACTGCTTTGATCGTGAAGACGTAAGCGGGCCGTTCAAGGGGCATTATGTCGATCTGAGGTAGGTCATTCCATTAACCTACACTAATCATGGAAGAGAGAGTGGCTAAGGCATCAGCCATGTGATTCTCTCTACGAGGGACGTGATGAAACTCGACTCTGTTAAAGAAGGGTAACAACCTTCTTGCATAGTCTTTGTAAGGAATCAGTCCTGATTGGTATGTGTTCCAGTCTCCTTTTATCTGATTGATAACCAAGGCTGAATCGCCGTATACGTCCAAGTTTTTTATCCTTAAATCAATCGCTTCTTCGAGACCCATAATACAAGCTTCGTATTCGGCCTCGTTGTTCGTACATTTGAACGTAAGTCTGGCAGTGAAAGGAATGTGGGTACCCTGAGGGGTAACAATGATTGCCCCAATTCTGTTTCCAGAATGATTAACTGCTCCGTCAAAGATAAGTCCCCATTGGGAACCTGGTTCTGGCCCTTCACTGGGTAACGGTTCATCGCAATCTTTTATTTTTAGATACATGACATCTTCGTCTGGGAAGTCAAACCCGGTTAATTCTTGATTGTCAATCGGTTGATGAGCCAAATGATCAGCTAAAATACTTCCTTTAACGGCTTTCTGAGCATGGTACTCTATGTCATATTCTGATGATAACATCTGCCAACGGGCAATTCTTCCCGTGAGAGCATGCTTTTCAAAGACATACTTGATTGGATCCATCTCGAAAACCAACCAAGTAGTATGAAGAATCATGTATTGGCGAAGACGTTTGGCTGCCCAAGCCAAAGCGCAACAAGTTTTCTCAAGCATCGTGTACCGAGTCTCGCAGTCGGTGAATTTCTTGCTCAGATAGTAGATGGCAGACTCTTTCCGTTTGGTTTTGTCTTGTTGGCCAAGTACACATCCCATTGAGTCCTCTAGGACTGTGAGGTAAATGATCAGTGGTCTTCCTTCCACTAGAGGTGATAGAATCGGCGGATTCAACAGGTATTCCTTAATACTGTCGAAGGCTGTTTGGCAATCTTCTGACCAAACGCAATCCTGGTTCTTTTTTAGTAATTTGAAAATCGGCGCACACGTGGCGGTCATAAGGAACATGAATCTGGAGATGTAGTTCAAACGTCCCAAGAATCCTCTGACTTATTTTTTAGTTTTCGGAGAAGGCATTTCTCGAATGGCCTTGACCTTGTCAGGGTCGACCTCAATCCCTTTCTGGCTGACGATGAACCCTAAGAGTTTCCCCGAACGGACACCGAAGGTGCACTTTTTGGGATTCAAGCGGAGTTTGTACTTCCTCAAACGCTCGAATAGTTTCGACAAGTGGGTCACATGCTCCTCTTCTGTCTTAGATTTTGCAATCATGTCATCGACATATACCTCTATCTCTTTGTGTATCATGTCATGAAACAGAGTAGTCATGGCCCTTTGATAGGTTGCCCCGGCGTTCTTCAAGCCGAACGGCATCACCTTGTAACAAAAGGTACCCCATGGGGTAATGAACGAAGTTTTCTCCATGTCTTTCGGCGCCATTTTGATCTGGTTATAGCCCGAAAATCCATCCATGAAGGAGAAAACTTTGAACTTTGATGTGCTGTCTACCAGCATGTCAATGTGTGGTAAAGGAAAGTCGTCCTTTGAACTTACCTTGTTCAGATCCCTGTAATCAACACACATTCTTACCTTTTCGTCCTTTTTGGGAATGGGTACGATGTTGGCAAACCATTGAGGATATTCAGATGTAGCGAGGAAACCTGCGTCAATCTGTTTCTGTACCTCCTCTTTGATTTTGATGGCCATGTCCGGGTGAGTCCGTCTCAACCTTTGCTTTACTGGTGGACATTCCGATCTTAACGGTAAGTGATGTTCCACGATGCTGGTATCCAACCCTGGCATGTCCTGATAGGACCAAGCGAATACATCGAGAAATTCTCTGAGAAGTTTTATCAAACTCTCTCTAGCAGTTGGACTGAGCAGTGCCCCAATCCTGATTTCCTTTTTCTCTTTTTCCGAACCCACATTGATCGTTTCCAACGGCTCTTTGTGAGGTTCAATTGACCTTTCCTCCTGTCTGAGTAGTCGAGAGATCTCTTCTGGAATTTCGTTGTCAACTTCTTCTTCAGCCCCAAATATCGGGAACCCAAAGTCGGGAGAAGGCATCGGATCGTATGTTTCAACTGGGTTTAAAACAAGCAATCTGCATGATGTGATAATTCATGTTTAGAAGAGATAGAGAGAATGCGAGTGTGTGCAGTGTATTTATTTTACTGCTTGTTTTTATTTGAATTGTTTTTTAGGATTACCATTTTCTGAAAAAGCAAAAAGAGAAAACAACAAATAGTGCAGGAATTACATAACGACGTTATTTTATTTATGAACAAGTCGATCCTTGAAACTACAGCCCTATAAAACAAAACTCTGTCACTTTGGGCGGAGCGAAGAGGGAGAATTTACAGAAAGCGAGCCCTATCAAAACATCTGTTTCACCTGGGCAGGGTGAAAGGTTAAAGATGGCAATTACTTTGACTGATGAACGATCTTCGGAACCTCGATGGCAACCCATTGGCGGTGAACTCCTCGGTGAATCACAAAGTCTGGCACCTTCCTCAATTTGTCTTCAGAAATAACACTAATTTCTGGTGGAGTAGGATCGTTGGAATCTGTCTCCCAGGCAGAGTTGTCGTAGGAGGATTCCTCTGTTGTATTTTACATAGCATTTGTGCTCTTAGCTGTATCTCCCCATCCAGTTGGCTGGATATCTTCGAGCCTGATACGAGAGCTTTTGGGAGCGGTGTACTTGACCATATAGTCAAATTTTCCACTTGGTTGTCCCAGGGTGTCCCACACTTCTTTGGAACTGGAGGAGTCATCCCTCTCGATGACGTTGACCTCGGGAAAAGCATAGTTGATGAATTCAAGTCCGGCAAACATTGCAAATTCATCATCGCGTTGAGTAGTTTCTGAATGACCTGAGTGTTAATCCCATGACATGGTGGGGACACAGGTATTCTGTTCAATGACGGTCAGCTGATTTTCATTGTTCGGCTGACTTTCTTGCCCCAAGTCTCCTAGATAAGGTTGCCACATTGGTAGACCATCCATTGGGCCATAGTAGGTGTAGTCAAAATTGTCTTTCATCGGAGTGTCTTCCTCTAATGAATTTGGCGGAGCACGGCATCCTTCTGGATCACAGTCCCCGTATATCATTTCGATGTTTGACCTGGGTATAAATCTCGGACTCTCTGTAGGAAAGCAAAAAGGAGTTTGCGTTTCGTCCTGAGACATATAACCGTCCTTGTTAAGATAGGACTTCCACTCTTCCTCTGTGTCAGAGGGATCTTCCTCATTGATAGCATGGACTGTTTGAGGGACTGGGTGAAGAAAACCTCCACTGTGGAAGAAGTTCTGAATGGGATGAAGACTTCCATCGCTGGCAGCTGTCTGGGTACAGGTTGCAGAAAAACAAAGACCCTTCTTTGTTTTATTATCAATAGGAATGACAAGCTATCCCCATCCGGTTGTATTGGTACTCTCGACCGCTTTGATAGCATCTTTGTATGAGGAAATCGAGGTTCTTCCTTGGGATTGATTGTCCTTGCCCACCGACAGCGCTTGGAACTGATCGCGACTTTATGAGTCAAATGAGGGTTACTGCAAGTATACAGTTGTATCGCGTAGTTTTAAAAGATTATCGATCCCACAGAGACTAGAAATCGAACGCACCGTTATCTATCATTACTATGTTTATCTAAGGCTAATCAGAATTTGGTTTTTAGTTCAAACGGAAAATTAAAGGGAAATTAAAATTTGGGAATACTAGTTATGAATAAGTTATTGGTATATAATTCGGTAATCTACGTAAAATTAATTAAACCTAAGCCTATAGAGATTTATCACCCTATTCATCTGTAGGAAAAACCGGTTTAAAAGCCCTCAACTCACACTCCCGTGGTTCTTGCTTCGGACTATACTTCTAAGTCAATACGTCTGCTCTCGCTAGCCCGTATGAGGTTAAAAATAATTTTTGAAAACTAATTGAACCTAATTAACTTTAAAGCGCTTCCGCTGTTTTTAAAACTAAAGCCAGATTTCAGCTATCCGGGTAAAGCCTCACACTCCCGTGGTCTCGACTTTAACCTATGTTACCTTTTTTACTCTCGTAATAAAATTGGGTTTTAAATTAAGAAATTGAAGCAAGAAGAAGGATTGATTATTGGTTTTAGCTTAGAGAAAATTAATTCATTTTAGTTACTTCATTATACACCGATAATATCGGTTTAGCTCGACATAATTAGGAAATTAAACGCGAAGGCAAGGAAATAAATAAACACAGACATAACTAAGAAATAAATAAACAATGCTTGAATTAAATAACGAAACCTGGAATTCAGTAATAATGGCAACAACAATCCCTCCACAAGCCGGTAGGTTCTTGCTTGAATGTAATAAATTGCGAAGGTTGAAGGCAATGAAACAAAGAAAACTAAAGCTAAGTTGTAACAGTTCTTCGGTGTGAGAAACTGTCCCTTTTGTTCGGTAATGGTTAACAAGGAATTGGAAATGCAAAGTAAAAGAAATGAAATAAAAACTCTAGAAACAATTTGGCAGCAAGACAGTACACTTTGAAAGCAAGATTGGCCACCCCTTTGTTCTTCATGAATGCTTCTATTTATAGGCTCAGCTAAGGTAGAAGATGGAGAAAATTCAGCCACTCATGCTGACGGTTACACCACGTTGGACCTAGAAAACTTCGGAGGAAAATGGCATCGTGTGAAACTGCTTCTCTGAGAATTCGTAGTTAAGTCTCTGCATCCAACATGTAAATTAAGTGCATGACGATCGTGGTGATATGTGATGGTCGTGGTGTACTTTGAAGCTTCCACGGTCGTGGCACTCCCATGACGATCGTGATATCAGTAGAAAATGGATTTCTTCAATTTTTCTTCTCTTTTCTGCTCTTTTCTTGCATGTTTTGGTTCTTTTCCACATTTAGCATACTTTGACTTGTGAAATATGATTACCTGCAAAAACACTTAAATAATCTCGAGAAAATCGGATATTAGACGAAAAACGAAATAAGAAACTAACATAAATCGAAGTAAAAATATGATATAAATTCGTGTTATCAAACTCTCCCACACATGAATCTTTGCTTGTCCTCAAGCAATCAATCTATTAAAACGGACAAACTGTATCAAATGCACATACCTGGCATACCAATGGTGTTGAAAAAGAGTTTCTTGTTAGTTAGACGGGTACTAGTGTAAAACACTAAGGATACAATAACGACACAAAGCAACAAGCTTGTCATAGACCTCTCTTTTGTACAATCCAGTCCAAATCATCATAGTTCAACCATAGTTTTTCATATCTATTTCACCCGGTTTCATTCTAACGCAATCACATTAAGCCCTTTGCCTTATTCACGCACGTAGTGGAGTAACTGGTTAGTGACTTTGATCCCATTTTCTCGCACGGGGCCTGATACACAAATGTGGTAACCCTTTATACATCCCATTCGTAGATTGCGGGGGATCGAACAGTAGTTCGCCCTACCAAGTTCAGAATCAGGTACCTCTGAACCAATCAACAACAGATTTTCTTTCTTTTCTTGCACATTTTCATAACTGTGAGAGTTGTTGCATAATCTATTTATTTTTTCTCGGCATATAGATAAGAAAGATTTTTTTTTCTTCTTTTTCTTGATTGGGCATCAAACACTTATATTCATCGGTTCCCCACGTGGTTTGTGATATAGACGGTGCTGACTGCTAATATAAACTACTAAGGGTTACTTTAGGACTGAACTCAAGGTATCGTATAATAAGTGTCGAAACTGATATCGCATACGCAAGAGGTCTAAGGTGTCAAGACGGTATCGATCTTGTTAGCACTTTCCCAGCTTCCTAACATAGTTTAAAGCTTGGTATGTCACAGATGTGCATTAATCGTAAAAAAAAATTCGTTATGGCGGAATAAAGTGAGGAAATCGGATAACTGAACGAAAATATTCATATATTACTTTGATAAGGAAAAAAAAAAGAAAGTACAAGAAAGGGAAATGATGGAAATAAATCTAACTCTCCCACACTATATCGGACATTGTCCTCAATGTTGCGATATAAAGGGGAATACAAAGGAAAACTAAAAAAAAAAAACAAAATACAAAAAGCAAAATAAAATCAAGGTGGACCACGTCCTCTTCCTCTAGAGCGTCCTCTGCCATGCTGTGCTACGTGATCAGGAATGCCCACGTGATGGATGTACTCGTGTAAGCTCTGCACTCGCACTGTCAATGCACCCATCTCCTCGATGACACCGTCAAGTCTTTGACCTTGGTCAACTTGCCCTTGCTAGATCTGACGCATAAGTGTCAACATTTCATTCTGTTGCTGGGTTTGTTGCCATATAGCCCTCAGGATTTCATCATTAGTAACTGGGTCTTGGTCAGGGTGACGACGACGTCTGGAGGTCGAAGGAGCATCATTGGCCAGCGGTGGTTGGTTTTCAGGGGCGTTATCCATTTCTTGCTCCATCTCATCAACAGGTCCCTGTGCTTGATCATTTGGAGCTGGCGCATTTTGCTCAAGAGCATTAAGATCAAAAAGCCAATTGGCCATATTCTGAGGGTCAATGCGACTCCTGCAAGGCATGATGATACTTCTTACGGTTTTGGCTCGGACCATAGGATGGTATTTTCCATCTCGTCGTAACTTGATGAGCTGAGAGTTTCTGCAATAGTCTATATTAAGGAAGACTGGAGGCAAGGAGGGTAGTCTAGCAAGGTCGTTTTCCAAATTCAAACTGAGTGCAATAGAGGTGACAATCTCTCCAAAGTAGAAGGGTTTGGAGCCTCTAGCACAGTTCGAGTGTATGTGTGCTAGTAAAAATGGTGCGGCATTGATTAGCTCTGGATGAAAAATACAATGAAGGAAAAACAACTCTTTAGAATTCACCTTATGGTTACTATCTCGTGCAAAGATGGTGCTTCCAAATGCGCGGTGGACGTATCTGACGGCTGGGTTGTGGATGAATGTTGCGTTAAGGCTATCCCAGCTCTCAACTGTTGTTCCCGTTAATTGATTCCATAGTTGGAACGCTACTTGATAGAAAGTTTCCTGTGGTACTCGGTGATGGACATTCTCGCCGTGTTTGAAACCAAGCATTCCGGCAAGCAGATCTTGTTCGATTGAGTACTCTTTGCCGAACATGCGGAACTTTGCGACTCCGGATAATTGGTTTGTTTTTCCCGGAGGGGTTATGTAATTAAAGGAACTGAGGAACTCTAAAGTGAGGTCTTCGTAAGTGGGCCAGCTCTGAGTGCATAGCTGCCAAAGACCGGTATTCTGTAACATCCATTGAACTCCCTCAAGCATGCCGAGTTCTTCTAAGCATGCAATGTCAACATAGCGGGTCGGTTGAACGGAATGGTGGTAGAAGTCGATATACCAAGCTCTTTGGCGTTCTCCCGCCTCTCCATCATGGAAGTTTAATGTGGATAAATCTGGAATTTCACGTGCCATTGTTTTGTTAAAGAGGGTTTTGGGAAGAAAATGGGTTATGGAATTCGAGGGTTTGTGAAAAAGAATTGCGTACGGTGTGAGTATATAGGGTAATGGTAAGTTGAATGGTTGTGGAAATGATTAATGTGGGTTTAATGGTAATGGGACGGTTGTGGAATTGTAGAAGGTAATGGGATGGCTAGGGTTTGAATGAGAGGAAGAAGAGGGAACGAAAGAAACAATTCAGTTTTTACGCAAAATTCGTTTCAAACCCGCGTGACGGTCGTCACGGGGTCGTCACGATCGTGACGTCCACAAAATCTGGGTGGTGAAATTGTTTAATGACAGACACGATTCCAAACACATTAATTCAATAGCAGGTTATAAAGAGCACATGGAAATAGCAGTAATTTCATACACATAGATAAGTAACATTATAACTCAAATTAATATAGAATGAAAAGAATAGGAATGGAATTTGAAATCACAGAGATTGAATAGCAGCAGTAAATGAAATTTTTATTTAAAACCAGAAAGGTGCTAGTTAAACTACTAGCACTATATCAAAAATGTATGAAATCAAATTATTCTCAACATGAAAAGATGAAAACAGAAATAATGTAAATTGTTCTAAAGTAAAATGCATAGAAAGTAAGTCTTGAAAATAAGGTGCTTCATAAATCTAGCCAAGGCGTTTCTTCAAAGATACGATGGCTTGATTTAAATGATCAAACTGTTCAACGGTCATGTCCATAAGTCCAACAATATTTTGACGCACAGTGTTAAGCTCATCCTTCACTGAATTGATTTCTTTATGATATTCATCCATAGTCTTTAAGATAGAATTCAGATTAGAAGCATAATCAGTGGCATCTGCTTTAGGAATGTCAATGTTCTCTTGGAAATCCATATAGTCAAGATCATGGTAATGAGGGGGTATTTTTGGGTCGATCTCAGGTTCAGGAAAGGTTTCTTCTGGTTCAGGCACGGGTTCATCAAGGTTATATAGCCAGTTATGTTGATCGTGCACACTTGTGCGTTCATGATTTGGAAGTGTAAAGTGTGGTACGACAACATTGTTAATTAAAAGCTGGAAATGGTTCGGACCTTGGTCCCTAATCATAGCCCTATTGAAGCAAAAGGTGATATTCATGGGTCTAAATTCTCCAAAGGGGTTAATCTTAGAAAGTCGAGTTCTGAATCCCATAGCATCAGCTATCTTAGTAACCAGGCTACCTATCAAAATTGGACTGTTATCATTATTGATAAGTTTGCAAAAGTTATTTAGCATAAAAGTGAGTCCATTAACCTCTCTAGACTGAGAAGCACAAAACATAATAAAAAACTCATCCCTCGAAACAGTGTTATCATTTTCAAGTTTACCAAACAGGGTATAGGCCAGGATCATATGAAAGTAACGGAAAGCGGGGTTATGTATTTCTGTTGAAAGCATAGGGTCCATGTCAAAATCAGGTTTCCCTGAAATTCTACCCCAAAAGTCACTCAGCTCTCCAACTAACACTAAGTCCTCTTGAACCACAGAGAAAACATGGGGTCCTTCAGGAAATCCCAAAAGATCCGACAATTCCTTTATGGTGAACTGGCAGCTGTATCCAAATAATCTAAAGGTAATTCTTCCTCTGGTTAAACCTTTTCCACAGTGAGGGTTATAGCTCAAAGAGCTCAGGAATTCTAAAGTCAACCTACGGTAGCACTTATGTTTCTTATTGGCAAAACCCTCCCAACCTAACTGGCTAAACAGAAAGTCTACGCTCTCACCTACACCTAAGGCGGTCATGGTGGGTCTGTGGGCGAATTTTGTCAAGGAAAAAGGTCTAAGAGACAAAGCCTCATAGCGATGCCACTGTGCTCCATCTCTGAATTCTACTGGCATGTTATCCTCGTTTGCCATTAGTTAGTACTTTTTGCAAAAATGAAAGCAGAATAGGAGAACAGAGAGAGTAGAAAGACTTTATAATCCTGTAGTTTTTTCAATTTTTAAGATCAGCACAATATTTTCAATTTAAATTTAAAACGATATAAATGAAATTGAAAATTTGCAAAATAACAAAAAAAGGCATAGAAAACATAAAGAAATAACTAATATAAAGCATGAAAAACAAAAATCATGGGTTGCCTCCCATCAAGCGCTGTTTTTAACGTCGAAAGCCTGACTAATTCAATTAGATGCTTAGTTAGGAGGTTCGGTGGGCAACTCTAAAAGTCTTAGGCAGTTCAAATAATCTCTATTTTCAATGCTGTGATAGTGTTTTAGACGTTGCCCGTTGACTAAAAATGGATTACTATTCCTCCCCTTTATTTCTACCGCTCCACTTTGTAGAATTTTTGTAATCTCGAAAGGACCGGACCATCTAGACCTTAATTTCCCAGGGAAGAGTTTTAATCTTGAGTTAAATAGGAGTACAAAGTCTCCCACACTAAATTCTTTCCTAGATAAGCGCTTATCGTGCCATCTTTTAGTTCGTTCTTTATATATCTTAGCATTCTCGTAAGCGTCTAATCTTAACTCTTCTAGTTCATGCAGATCTAGGATACGTTTTTCACCTGCGGAATCATACCTTAAGTTCAATGTTTTAATAGCCAAATAGGCCTTATGTTCTAATTCCACTGGTAGATGGCAAGATTTGCCATAGACTAGCTTAAAAGGTGTAGTTCCGATTGGTGTTTTGTAGGCCGTCCTATATGCCCATAAAGCTTCGTTGAGTTTTGATGACCAGTCTTTCCTAGAGGTGGCTACGGTCTTTTCTAGAATTTGTTTTATTTCTCGGTTCGAGACCTCAACCTGTCCACTTGTTTGTGGATGATATGGTGTTGCTAAGCGGTGTCTTACTCCATACTTCGATAGTAATTTGTCAAATATTTTTGATATGAAATGAGAACCACCGTCACTTATGACAAGTCTCGGCACACCAAATCTGGGAAAGATTGTGTTTTTAAAGAGCTTTATGACTACTCGTGCATCATTTGTAGGAGAAGCTATTGCCTCAATCCATTTTGAAACATAATCGACGGCTACGAGTATATATTTATTTCCAAAGGATGATGGAAAGGGTCCCATAAAGTCAATCCCCCATACATCAAAGAATTCTACTTCTAATATACCTTTTTGAGGCATCTCATCGCGTCTTGATATGTTACCAGTGCGTTGGCACCGGTCGCAGTTTAGTATTGTGATGTGGACATCCTTCTAAAGGTTGGGCTAGACTAGGCCAGATTGCAAGATCTTAGCACATGTCTTTGAGGTACTAGCAAGTCCTCCATAAGGAGCAGAATGACATTGAGAGATGATGTTTTCTATTTCTTCTTCTGGGACGCAACGACGGAAGATACCGTCGGCTCCTCTCTTAAACAGCAAGCGTTTATCCCAATAATAATGTTTTAGATCATGAAAGAATTTTTTCTTTTGTTGATAAGATAAGTCTGGTGGAAGTACTCCAGCTGCTAAGTAGTTGACTATGTCAGCATACCATGGCAGGGTTGTGTGCATGTTAATTTCTTCCACGACTTCTTCCATCTTTGGGTCATTCAACTGTAGAGTAGACATATCACTTTCTAGTTGGGCTATGAGTCGTTCATATGGGAAATCCTCATTAATGGGTACTGGCTCTGGTTTAATGCCCTATAATCTGGATAAGTGGTCTGCTACTACGTTTTCGGTTCCTTTCTTATCTTTGATCTCTAAATCAAATTCTTGTAGAAGTAGGATCCACCTTAACAGTCTAGGTTTTGCATCCTTCTTGTTAAGTAAATATCTAATAGCTGCGTGGTCTGTGTAAATGATGATCTTAGCTCCCACTAGGTAGGAACGGAATTTGTCAAGGGCAAAGATCATGGCTAGAAGTTCTTTTTCTGTAGTAGCGTAGTTCATTTGGGCGAAATCTAAAGTTCTACTTGCATAGTAAATGGCATGAAGTTTTCTATCCCTCCTCTGTCCTAAGACTGCACCTGCAGCATAATCACTTGCGTCACACATAATTTCGAAAGGTAATCTCCAATCTGGCGGTTGCATGATAGGTGCGGTAATAAGAGCTGTTTTCAGCTGTTCAAACGCTTTTAGGCATTTCTCATCAAAGATGAATTTAGCGTCTTTCATTAATAGACCGGTAAGGGGTTTAGTGATTTTCGAGAAATCCTTTATGAATCGTCGGTAGAAATCGGCGTGTCCTAAGAAACTTGGTATTTCTCGTATGGTTTTCGAAGGTTAAAGATCTTTTATAATTTCTATCTTAGCTTTATCAACTTCAATTCCTCTATCGGATACAACGTGTCCAAGTACAATTCCTTCATTTACCATAAAATGGCATTTCTCCCAGTTTAATACAAGATTAACTTTTACGCATCTTTCCAATACCATTTCTAGGTTCGATAGACATCCTTCGAAGCTCTGCCCACATACGGAAAAGTCATCCATAAACACTTCCATAATGTCATCTATAAAGTCAGCAAAGATTGACATCATGCATCTTTGGAATGTGGCAGGTGCGTTACATAGTCCAAACGGCATTCGCCGATAAGCAAATGTACCATAGGGACATGTGAAGGTCGTCTTTTCTTGGTCATCAGGATGAATAGGAATTTGAAAGAATCCTGAGTAACCGTCTAAATAGCAGAAGTATGAGTGTTTAGCCAATCTTTCCAACATTTGGTCAATGAAAGGCAATGGGAAATGGTCTTTACGAGTGGCTTTATTTAACTTTCTATAGTCGATGCACATTCTACTTCCAGTTACAACCCTTTTTGTTATAGATTCACCTTTTTCGTTCTTAACGACTGTAACACCTCCCTTCTTTGGAACGACATGTACTGGGCTAACCCATTGACTGTCTGATATCGGGTATATGATTCCTGCTTCTAAAAGTTTTTTCACTTCGTCCTTGACTACAGTGCTCAAGATCGGGTTAATCCTTCTCTGATGTTCCCTAGAGGATTTACAGTCTTCCTCCAGCATAATGCGGTGCATACAAATAGAAGGGCTTATTCCTTTAAGATCAGCGATGTTATAGCCTAACGCGGTTGGATATTTTCTTAAGACATCTAATAGTTTCTTCGTTTCGGTCTGTCCTAAGTCTGCGTTGACTATTACAGGTCGTTCGAGAGCTTCGTTTAGGAATTCATACCTTAAATTTTTGGGTAATGTTTTCAGTTCTAGGGCTGGGTTCTTTGGGCAAGGTAGATGATCTGGTGTAACTGCTAAGCATTCGCTTAGGCTATCGTCTTGATAAGGTTCACGCCAGTTATCATCTTCGAAAATCGGAGGTATAGGAATTTTTAGAATATCTGAATATATGGTCGGTTCCATCTCGATTTCTCTTACGCACTCATCTATGACATCTAGTAAATAACATGTGCCGTCTATGGCTGGAGCTTGTAAGAATTGTGTCAAGATAAATTCAACTTTCTCTTCACCAACTTCAAAAGTTAGCCTGCCTCTCTTTACATCTATAATTGCTCCAGCAGTAGCTAGGAATGGCCTTCCTAATATGATAGGAGTAGTAGATTCTTCTGTAATATCCATGATTATGAAATCAGTAGGGATATAGAATTGTCCTATACGAACTGGAACATTCTCTAGTATACCAACTGGGTATTTAACAGAGCGGTCAGCTAATTGCACAGACATCTTAGTTGGTCTTAATTCTCCCATATAAAGCTTCTTGCAAATGGATAAGGGTATAACACTAATACTGGCTCCTAAGTCGCACAGAGCTTTGTCTATGACGAACTTCCCAATTACACAAGGTATTGAGAAACTACCTGGGTCTTTCAGCTTAGGAGGCATTTTGTTTTGAATTATTGCGCTACACTCAGCAGTAAGCGTAACTGTTTCGTTTTCCTCAATCTTTTTCTTATTGGATAGGATTTCTTTTAGGAACTTAGCGTACGAGGGCATCTGGGTGATGGTTTCTGTAAAGGGTATCGTGATGTTTAATTGTTTCAGAAGTTCAACAAATTTCTTAAATTTCCCTGCGGTTTTAGAACTTTTCAATCTTTGAGGATACGGAATAGGTGGCTTATAAGGTGGTGGAGGCACATAAGGTTTTTCTTTGTTTACATCCTCTTGGTTATTATCTTCCTTTTCCTTGGGTTCACTCTCCTTCTCAGTTGTTTGGTCGTTAGCAGACTTTTGGTACATGGTTGGATTTTGAAGTCTTGGGTCAATGGGTCCATCTAATTCTTTTCGACTTCTCAGTATAATAGCGTTTGCATGTCCTTTGGGATTAGGTTGTGGCTGTCCAGGAAATGTTCCAGCAGGAGCAACAGTAGGTGCTTGTTGTTGAGCCACTTGGGAAATTTGTGTTTCAAGCATTTTGTTGTGAGTGGCCAAAGCGTCTACTTTGTTTGCTAACTACTTAATCTGTTCACTAGTGTGTACGTTTTGATTCAGGAACTCTTTGTTTGTTTGGGTCTGGGTAGCTATGAAGTTTTCTATCATCAGTTCGAGGTTAGACTTCCTAGGAACATTTGGAGCAGCTGTTGCAGCCTTTTGATAACCTGGTGGTGCAGCAGGTGCTTGACCAGGTGCATACAGTGCATTGTTGTTTTTGTAAGAGAAGTTGGGGTGATTCTTCCAACCAGGATTGTAGGTATTTGCATAGGGGTTTGCTTGAGCATAATTTACTTGATCTTGTAGCGAGCGATTTTGGACGCGGTTCTTAAGCGCTGGTCGCTCTCTGCGGTTGAGCTTGAAACTACAGGTCGATTCATTTTTTATCCTATTGTGAGCTGAATAAGGAAGGGAAATAGATGTCTCCAATTAACCCTGCTTGCATACTGAGTTTAAATAGCGGTCTGTTAAGTTACGAATGCTATCAATGTGGGGGGCCTTTGTACTAGTTATTTGTATTTTCGCCAATACTGTTTTCTTTCTTTCTAGGACTTTCTAGCGGGGAACAAGGATTAGGATGTTAGGACTGATGCTTTTGAATTACTGCTTTTGATTGACGGAGATATGGGATTTGGGTTTTTTGTTGATTGCGCTCGCTAAGATCTTTTCTTTCGATCTTATGCCTACGTATTCCCGTTTACCGAAACAGGGAAATCAGAGCGTTCGTAGTTCCTCCTATTCTATGGGAGGAAATTGGTTTTTGGTGTCTTGTTCAAAGCCCAAGACGTGAAGCGAAAGGTAGTTTGTATCTTGTTCAAAGCCCAAGATGTGAAGCTGAAAAGGTCTATTTGTGTCTTGTTCAAAGCCCAAGACGTGAAGCTGAAAGACCTCAACTTTAGAGAGAATTTGTCATCTCTAAAGAGGGGAGAAGGGGAATTACTTTAACTGGGATACGCGGATCCGAGCAATGCCATAATTTCCGAAGAAATGGTTTTAACCTGAAGGAGAAGACTTTAACTCAGTGTAGAGCAATGTCATTTTTCCTTAGGAATTTCTCATGCTAAAAGAGGGACAGTGGCGTGGATGTAGATGATCCAGAGGCTTGCCGCTTACAGCAATTAAATGAAGGTGAAAGGAGTTGTTGATGTTTGTATACTGCGAACAAGGCACAACTTTGATGCCAAAAGGTTAATTGGATTAACCAGTGGTTTTCTTATACGAAGCCTAAGAGGAGGCTAATTTCCGCTAGGAAAATCATTATACAAAGCCTAAGAGAAGGCTATTTTGTGTCTCGTACAAAGCCCGAGAGAGAGGCTAAAAGGGTTGACTCAACAGGAGAATCTTTTATACTCAACAAGAGAGTTTTTTGTATCTCGTATGAAGCCCGAGATGGAGGTTGTTGCTTGTTTGACTCAATAAGAACCTTTTTTTTGTATCTCGTATAAAGCCCGAGATGGAGGCGAAAAGGGTAATTGACTCAATGGGGGAGTCTCTTATGTGTCTCGTACAAAGCCCGAGAGAGAGGGTAAACGTTGTTTGACTCCACTGGGGAGAATTTTGGTATCTCATACGAAGCCCGAGATGGAGGCTATTGTAACTGTTTCAGTTGAGTGACAGATCCAATATACTGATTTTAAAAGAGAAAATCAGTTCTTATATGAGTAACAATGTACACAGGGATTTAATTTGAGGATCAGGGATATTTCCTTCTCTTTGAGGAAACGGGAAATCCAAAGGGTGTCGAGACTGTCCGAGTCTGCGGGTTTCCTTCCTATTTAACAAAGGGTGCTTGAGAATGTCTTTGAGACTCAAGGAAGTCAGACTGTCCGTGTCTAGAGTTTTATCTTTTGTACTATGCTTTGAGAAACAGTAGTAGACTCTATGAAAGGACTGTTCTATGAGGATGACTATGTTCTGTTCCTATACCTCTAGGAGGTCGTCGGGACAATTTGTACGAAGCCCAAGAGGAGGCTGGAAACTTTTAAGAAGCCGACGGGTCCTTGTACGAAGCCCAAGAGGAGGCTATCATTCTCGAGGGAAGAGATCATTATACGAAGCCTAAGAGGAGGCTGTGAATACTTCTAAGAAGCCGTAGTGTCCTTGAATAATGCCCAAGAGGAGGCCGATGCTTTTAAGAAGCCCGTGGGTCTATCATCTCCTTTCCATTAGGAGAGATAACTCTTTTAAAGATAAAAACCACTGGTAAACGTGCGAGGTTTACTATCCAGCGACTTTTAGCTTTTAAAGAGGGTTCCTTAGTTAAGGTCCAAGATTATGACCGTAGTGGGTACCCAAACCCCGAGACATTCAAGGCAAGCTATCCACAAGGAATAGATCAAGTCAGGAAAGTTCGAGAATTTGGAAGAAACTCAAAGATGCCATTCACGGAGAATACATTCATCTTGGGGAGTAGAGCTTCTTGACGATTTCTAAGGAGGACAGCCGAAGAGAAGACTGTATCTGGTGCTTCTATTGGGGATCTAGGCGTCTATTTCTACGAATAAGTGAAACGGCGTCACCTAGTTCTAGACGTAGTTGCCGGGGAAACTCGAAATATCTATACTATTATTACACAGTAGATATGAGTTTATGAAAGGAGACTTACAGTGAGCAGCCCCACAATACAGTTTATAATATGAAAGCAGTAAACGAAAGCGATAACCACTTACTCGGTTGTAGTGCTTCCATGCTGTTTGGTTAGTTGTTCAACAAAGAAAGATTGAAAACAACAGTATATTCAAAATCAAAGGAGAAAGTGCTTTGAAAAAGAAAGATTTGGGGCTTACAGCTCAAGGAGAGGCCCAGGGTTTTATCAGTGAGCGCACTATTTGACTTTGTACAGCGGGACTTATACAAGTGACTGGGGCCCAAAAAGGTTTTCTGTACAAAGGGATGGGTCTTACACTCTCTCAAGAGGCCCAAAAAGGTTTAAAGAAAAGAGTGGGACTTATAACACGAGGGTATGCCTAAATGATTTTTCGTTTAAAAATGGCGATCGCGCCGAGGTTTTCTTTTAACGCGGAGGGACTTATACAATAAGTGAGGCCCAAAATTGTTTTGGTTAAAAGGGGGATTGGGTCTTACACTCTAATAGAGGCCCAAAGTGTTTTGAATGGGTCTTATAGCTCAAGGAGAGGCCCAAGGGTTATTTTGAAAAGGCGACGATCGCGCCGTTTGTTTTTGACGGTATCGGGACTTATACAATATAATGAGGCCCAAAAATGATTTGGTCAAAAAAGGATTGGGTCTTACACTCTATTAGAGGCCCAAAAAGTTTTAAGAAAAAGAAATGGGTCTTACTACTCGAGGGTAGGCCCATATGGTTTATTTTAAAAAAAAAAGCGACGATCGCGCCGTTTACTTGTACAGAGGGACTGAGGCCCAAAAAGTTTTTGTACAAGGGGGGATGGGTCTTACACTCTCTCAAGAGGCCCAAAGTGTTTTGAAAATGATTTATGAGGGTTGAATTAATCCAAAACCCTAATTTGTTTTCAAAATGTATTTAATTGAATAAAAATTCAATTAAAATGATCAAAAATTGTTTAACACATGGAAAACAAATTGTGATCTTGGATTAATGCTTCAAAAATCAAGTATTGACCTACAAAATAATTAGAAAGCATTAAAAGTTGCAAAATCAATGTAGAAAAAATATTTAAATTGCCAAAAACAATTAAAATATTAATTCTTTGCAAAAATATCAATTATATGAAATAAATAATATTTTTGGGATTTTTTGTGAAAATAAAATATTTTGACATTTTTGTGAATTATTAAAAAAAGAATAAACTCAAAATCATTAAAACTCAGAGAGAAATTAATTTTTGAATCAATTAAACAAAATCACAAAATTCAAATATTTGAATTTATGAAAAATGGCGCCAAGAACAGCTGAAGAACACGCGCGTGTTCTTGGTTTCTCAGATTTGCGTTTTCTATCCAATCTCCATGAATACGTAATCATATCATGCAATCCACATATCATTATGCTCGTCTCAACCTCACGATCATGTCTATGTAATTTAATTTCATTTAAATTAAACATACAACAAGAAATCACGAAGAGACCTCAAGAACCCTAATTTCTGCATGAAGGCTAGGATTTTTGATACACGATTCAAACAATGCAATTAATTGAGGGAAAACATTCCATGCATGATTATGAACATATGGCCAAATTATTGTGCGAGGAAATATGCATAGATTGAGAGATGACCAAGTATGTGCTTACCTCCAAGTCGTGACAGCAAGTTCAAAGTGATTTTTGATTTGGAGGTGTTACAGGTGAGTGGTGATGATCTGAACAGCTTCCCTACACCCTATGGATCGTGTTTGGATGGTTGGACTTGATTGAAATTGGCTGGATCATTTTGTGATACCTCAGTTGCACTTTGGTTAAAACCTTGAGCAACCAGCTGGTGATTTTGTGAAATTGATGTTTCAGAAGTAATCTAAGTGTTTGATCAGCTCATATGTGATGTATGTGAGGTGTGTGAGTGATTGGTTTGATTGGAATTGCTCTCAAACTCAAAACCCGAAAACTACCTTGCTAAAAAAGGCATTTTTGCCAAGAGAAAGAGATTTTGATGAAAGCATCTGTTAGATGGCTTTGGTGTACTTAAACTGACCACAATTGAGCTCTATTTATAGTAGAGCAAGTTTTTTTTGCAAGGAATAGTGCATGGCAGCTGGTAAGTAGGTTTGGCCAATGTTGGCAAATGAAAATCCAAGTCTCCTCTAGCCATTGACTAGAGGTTAGGGCACAGAGCTTTGGTCCCCTTGGTCTTGGATAAGTCTTGACTGATTTCAGATGAGAATGGCTCAGTCCATGCCACCTTGATGGTTCCATTGAATGCCTCATTCCAAATTTGAAGTCTTGTCCCTATTTTGGCCATTCTAGGTTCAACATGCTATTTCTTGTTCCATGGACTTTGGAGGCTTGGCTCAGTGATTGTCCCCTTTAGATTCAATCCTCTGAGGTGTCCAAGTGGATAGGAGCAATTGAATTTGGCTGATTTTGGAAAATCGACCAAAGTTGCAAATTCTGCCTTGCCTTGACAGATTTCAGCAAGGCAACTTGCCAATGTCATATCTCATGGTGTAAGTTGAATTTGGTAATGTTCTTGACCATTTTGGAAAGCTCTTACATGATACAATAACTGTTTGAACAAGTTTGGTTTTGATCTCTTTTGATTCCAAGTGAAAAATCCCCCTACATTTGGCAAAAAGTGAGGCAGAATCTGACTTAGTGAAAATTTCACTAAGTGTTGGAAAAAGTGACATTTTCACTTTTCAGCCACTTTGATCACTCCATAACTCAAAATCCTTAATGAATTGGAATGACTTGTAGTTGAAGTTTTTGTAGGTGATAATGAGGGCTACAAATTCATCTTTGGATGAGAAAAAATGGCCTTGTGGTTTAGGAGTTATGGTCCTCCAAAGTTGGTACCTTTGCCACTTTATTTTTAACTTAGAAAAATTTCTAAGTTTTATGGTTACCCCTTTTACAAGTTATCTCACTTTTCTTGATTTTTCTTGATGAATGATGATTCAAATCATACATTAACATCATTTTAGGGTTAAAAATCCATTTTGGTGAAAAATCTCAAAAAGTCAAAGTTGACTTTTGTGCACAGTTGACTTTTTATCAGATGAATTCCAAACTGTGCAATTCTTCATGAAATCATGTCCTTGACCTAAATCAAACTTGATGGGAATGTTCCATGGGTGTCATAGGGTATATTCAATCATGTATTAGGGCTTGGGAGCATGTCCTGGTCAAAAGTCAAAGTTACAGTTGACTTTTCCCCTAAAACCCTAATTGGGGTGCAGATGAAATTGAGACTTGTTGCTCAAACTTCTTGGATCAATCCATTGTTCCAAATGGATCAATATGGTATATTAGAGACCCTCAAATCATCTCTTGAGGTCTTGGCTCATGGTTTGTCCCAAAAGTCAACTTAGGGGTGAATTAGGTCAAGAAACCCTAATTCCTGATTTTTTATGAATGCATCCCCTGAGGCAAAATTGACTTGATGCATGGGTTCATGAGGTTCCATGAAGTATATTAGGTTATGTTTTAGATCATTGCCTTATGCCCAGATGAAAATTTCCTTCTGGAGGCCCTGGTCGACCAAAACCCTAATTTGGTGACACTGTCGATCTTGAGACTTGATCCACCTAGAAGGGAGCAGCCTTGTGCTTAATCCTTGAAGTGGGAGTCCTTTTTGATCCATTGTGGATGTTTGAGAGATTAGACAAGTTGAAGATCATGTCATTTCTTGATTGATCCTTTGTCTAAGCACTCAGAGAGGGCTTGAAACCCTAATTTGATTGTATTGGATGCTCACCCATCCTTGGGGAGGCTAATGAGGCACAAAGGTACATCCATATTGTGATGATGATTTTAACAATGATGGAAAATCTAAGTGGTCAAAATTTGGGGTATTACAGATGCCCCTATTTAATCTTCTTGGACCCGAAGGTGTGAATGACGAAGGTGTTCGAGCATTCGGGGTGCAAGAGGATTAAATATCGGAATATCCGAAATTTTGATGATGGTTATGAATGGTAGCTTACGCATTCATCTTCTTTAGCTAAGCAATGATGCTTAGAAAAGGTAAACTTCCCCTCGATCCTGGTTTCCTACCAAGGAACTGGTCTCAGTCTCTTTTGAAATAAACTTCCCCTCGATCCTGGTTTCCTACCAAGGAACTGGTCTTAGTTTCTGATTTAAACTTCCCCTCGATCCTGGTTTCCTACCAAGGAACTGGTCTCAGTCTCTTTTGAGATAAACTTCCCCTCGATCCTGGTTTCCTACCAAGAACTGGTCTTAGTTTCTTTTGTCAATAAGCTTTATTGACAAGGGACGCTATGTGTAGCGGTTTTCCTTCAAACTTCTCGCCGAATTTTCCTGGGGAGATGCCATTTGACGGAAAAAGGTTTGATGTCAGACTTGCTGGGGAACCCAACGTCTGAGTTGTAGAGTTGCACAAACTTCTCTGTTGGAGACGCCATTTTCCGACTCTATCTGGGGAAAGCGAGTCTCTTGAGAGGCTGCTTCTGCGTGGGATCTTACATCATACTTTTCTCGGGATCTTCCCGGAGAAATGCCATATGATGGGGTCCAATTTTGAGGTGCCGATGACCTTCTCATCAGTGGTTTTTCGGAGCACAACTGGCGTGCTGCCGAATCTCTGATCACGAGGCTTTCCCTGTGGATTTTCCTTAATCCGGGAAAGCAAGGATATCATCTTCAATGGCGAAGAGTGATGTTTATTGAAAGTTTTCTCTGGCTTTTCAGAGGTTCAAGTTATCAAAGTGGTCAAGGACCAACTTCTTTCCAGAATTAAACTGGAAGCGAGGTTGTTCAGACACAGTATTTCCTGACGAGGCAAGAACTGACAACTCGATTGAGAGGACTTCTACGACTAGGGGACAAGACCGACTAGAGTGATAGTGATGCAATATGAAATGTGAATGTAAATAAAAAATGCATGCTGTATGTATGTATATGCTGACAAAACAGACGCGACATACAGACTAATGGATGAACACAATTGGATACTCGGCCATCGCGGGGCGAAGAAGTACCGTTGATTCAAAATAGCAATTCCACCTTGCTTAGGAGAGATAGTCCCGTTGGGAGCTATGTTGATCGGGCTTAGGAGATGAGAACTCGGCCGAGGCGTGTCAGACGAAACAAGGTCTCTGACACAGTTGATCCCTTCATTCAGGCATACTGGCTTAGAAGGAGTACTTTGATTCTGCACTTTGAAGTTCGCTTACTTCGGGAGAAGTGATCGATGTTCTTCTGATGTTCAACAGTCAAAAGAAATGCCATCTCTAATTTAAAAGCAGAAAAATTTTAACAAGTAAATTCATTTTTGTTTTATTTCAAGAATCGCTGATTAAGTTTAAACAACGTCATTCTGTAAAGCTAAAACAAGTAAAGAATTACAAACACAAGCACAAGGGCTCAAATTTTATTGATAAGATGGAGATCAGCCAAACGCGTGATTCCAAAGAGTATATACAAAGTTAGAAAATGGTAATTTACAGGGAAAAGGGCTACGTTGAAACATAACGACCACTATCCTTCTACCAACTTTGAATTCGGGACATCCTGAGCTTCTGTCGAAGATGACCTTGACTGGAGTTTTCTGACAGATGATGTAACTACTGTTGCTGAGGGACTTGCCTCTGTTGAACATAGTTACTTGCCATTATCCCTAACTTTTGCCTGGATTGTACTATGAGATTTCCAATCCATCGGGATGATTTTTTTTTTATGTCTCTAACTTTTGCCTGGACCGCCCTTTCGGGTTTTCAATCCACCGAGACGTTTTTTTTTTTTTTTTTTTTAGTTTTAGGCGAAGTATTTCTTGACTACATCAACATTCGTGGGGTAGGCAAATTCCTCTCCGTCCATGGTTGCAAGTCTCAAGGCGCCGCCTGAGAAAGCTTTCGTGACCACATAGGGGCCATCATAATTTGGGGTCCATTTGCCCCGAGAGTCAGTGAGAAATGATTGTATCCTCTTGAGCACAAGGTCTCATTTCCTGAAGACACGAGGTCGGACCTTTTTGTCGAACGCACTCTTCATTCTCTGTTGATACAACTGACCATGGCATAGTGCCGTGATTCGCTTCTCTTCGATCAGGTTCAGTTCGTCGTGTCGACTTTGACACCATTCAGCTTCGGTGAGCTTAGCTTCCATCAATACCCGGATTGATGGGATCTCTACTTCTATGGGGAGAACTGCCTCCATGCCATATACTAGAGAGAAAGGGGTTGCCCCTGTTGAAGTGCGGACAGATGTACGATAACCGTGAAGAGCAAAGGGTAGCATTTCGTGCCAATCTTTATAGGTTACAACCATCTTTTGAACAATCTTTTTTATGTTCTTGTTAGCCGCTTCTACCGCTCCGTTCATCTTGGGTCGGTAGGGAGATGAGTTATGGTGTTCGATCTTGAACTCTGCGCACAACTCTTTCATCATCTTATTGTTCAAGTTAGATCCATTATCAGTAATGATCTTGCTTGGAACACCATAACGGCAGATGATATTGTTTTTGATAAATCGGACCACCACTTGTCGGGTTACATTGGCGAATGACGCTGCTTCGACCCACTTGGTGAAATAGTCAATGGCTACCAGGATGAAGCGATGTCCGTTTGAAGCCTTGGGCTCAATCATACCAATCATATCGATTCCCCATATGGAAAATGGCCATGGGGAAGAAAGAACTTTGAGATTTGATGGCGGTACATGAATTTTGTCGGAGTATATCTAACACTTATGACACCTCCTCATGTACTTGTAGCAGTCAGATTCCATGGTCAACCAATAGTACCCGGCCCTGAGAATTTTTCTCGCCATTGTGTGTCCGTTGGCATGAGTGCCAAAGGATCCTTCATGAATTTCTTTCATGAGCACGTCTGCTTCTGGTCTGTCGACGCATCGGAGCAAGACCATGTCAAAATTTCTCTTATAAAGAGTGTCACCGCTCAGGAAGAAGTTTCCAGCCAATCTTCTGAGGGTCTTTCTATCTTTTCTGAGTGCCCCAGATGGGTACTCTTGTTTCTGAAGGAAGCATTTGATATCGTGATACCAAGGTCTGTCGTCTATGACTGCTTCAATCGCGAAGATGTAAGCGGGCCGTTCAAGGCGCATTATGTCGATCTTAGGTATGTCATTCCATCGACCTACACTAATCATGGAAGAGAGAGTGGCTAATGCGTCAGCCATGTGATTCTCATCATGAGGGATGTGATGAAAGTCGACTCTGTTGAAGAAGGGTAACAACCTTCTTGCATAGTCTTTGTAAGGAATCAATCCTGATTGGTATGTGTTCCAATCTCCTTTTATCTGGTTAATAACCAGGGCTGAGTCGCCGTATACGTCCAAGTTTTTGATCCTTGAATCAATCGCTTCTTCGAGACCCATGATACATGCTTCGTATTCGGCCTCGTTGTTCGTACATTTGAACGTAAGTCTGGCAGTGAAAGGAATGCGGGAACCCTGAGGGGTAACAATGATTGCCCCAATTCCGTTTCCATAATGATTGACTGCTCCGTAAAAGATAAGTCCCCACTGGGAACCTGGTTCTGGCCCTTCACTGGGTAGCGGTTCATCGCAATCTTTCATTTTTAGATACATGACATCTTCGTCTGGGAAGTCAAACCCGATTGATTCTTGATTGTCAATCGGTTGATGAGCCAAATGATCGGCTAAAATACTTCCTTTAACGGCGTTCTGAGCATGGTATTCTATGTCATATTCTGATAGTAACATCTGCCAACGGGCAATCCTTCCCGTGAGAGCAGGTTTTTCGAAAACGTACTTGATTGGATCCATTTTGGAGACCAACCAAGTAGTATGACGAATCATGTATTGGCGAAGACGTTTGGCTGCCCAAGCCAAAGCGCAACAAGTTTTCTCAAGCATTGTGTACCGAGTTTCGCAGTCGGTGAATTTCTTGCTTAGATAGTAAATGGCAGACTCTTTCCGTTTAGTTTCGTCTTGTTGGCCAAGTACACATCCCATTGAGTCCTCTAGGACTGTGAGGTAAATGATCAGTGGTCTTCCATCCACTGGAGGTGATAGAATCGGAGGATTCAACAGATATTCCTTGATACTGTCGAAGGCGGTTTGGCAATCTTCTGACCAAACGCAATCCTGGTTCTTTTTGAGTAATTTGAAAATCGGCGCACACGTCGCGGTCATAAGGAATATGAATCTGGAGATGTAGTTCAAACGTCCCAGGAATCCTCTGACTTGTTTTTCAGTTTTTGGAGAAGGCATTTCTTGAATGGCCTTGACCTTGTCAGGATCAACCTCAATTCCTTTCTGGCTGATGATGAACCCTAGTAGTTTCCCCGAACGGACACCGAAGGTGCACTTGTTGGGATTCAAGCGGAGCTTGAATTTTCTTAGACGTTCGAACAATTTTGACAGATGTTCAACGTGCTCATCCTCTGTTCTTGATTTTGCAATCAAATCATCGACATATACCTCGATTTCTTTGTGTATCATGTCATGAAACAGAGTAGTTATGGCCCTTTGATAGGTTGCCCCGGCATTACCTTGTAACAAAAGGTACCCCATGGGGTAATGAACGAAGTTTTCTCCATGTCTTTCGGTGCCATTTTGATCTGGTTATAGCCCGAGAATCCATCCATGAAGGAGAATACTTTGAACTTTGCTGTGCTGTCAACCAACATGTCAATGTGTGGTAAAGGAAAGTCGTCCTTTGGACTTGCCTTGTTCAGATCTCTGTAATCAATACACATTCTGACTCTTCCGTCCTTTTTGGGAACGGGTACGATGTTGGCTAACCATTGAGGATATTCAGATGTAGCGAGGAAACCCGCGTCGATCTGTTTCTGTACCTCCTCCTTGATTTTGATGGCCATGTCCGAGTGAGTGCGTCTCAACCTTTGCTTTACTGGCGGACATTCTGATCTCAACGGTAAGTGATGTTCCACGATGCTGGTATCCAACCCTGGCATATCCTGATAGGACCAAGCGAACACATCGGGAAATTCTTTGAGAAGATTTATCAAACCCTCTTTGGCAGTTGGACTGAGCAGTGCCCCAATCCTGATTTCTTTTCTCTTTTGTTCTGAACCCAAGTTTACCGTTTCCAACGGCTCTTTGTGAGGTTCAATGGACCTTTCCTCTTGTCTGAGTAGTCGGGAGATCTCTTTTGGAATTTGGTCATCATTTTCTTCTTCAACCTCGAATACCGGGAACTCAAAGTTGGGAGAAGGCACCGGGTCGTATGTTTCAACGGGGTATAAAACAAACAATCTGCATGACGTGATGATTCGTGTTTAGAAGAGATAGAGAAAATGCAAGTGTGTGCAGTGTTTTGATTTTACTGCTTGTTTTTATTATTGAATGTTTTTTTGGATTACCATTTTCTGAAAAAGCAAAAAGAGAAAACAGCAATTAATGCGGAAATTACAGAACGACGTTATTTTATTAATGAACAAGTCGAATCTTGAAACTACAGCCCTATAAAACAAAACTCTGTCGCTTTGGGCAAAGCGAAGAGGGAAATTTACAGAAAACGAGCCCTATCAAAATATCAGTTTCACCTGGGCAGGGTGAAAGGTTAAAAGATGGAAATTACCTCGACAGCAACCCATTGGCGGCGAACTCCTCGGTGAATCACGAAGTCTGGCACCTTCCTTGATTTGTCTTCAGAAATGACACTGATTTCTGGTGGAGCAGGATCATTGGAATCTGTCTCCCAAGCAAAATTGTCGTAGGAGGATTCCTCTGTTGCATTTTGCATAGTATTTGTGCTCTCAGCTGTATCTCCCCATCTAGTTGACTGGATATCTTCAAGCCTGATACGAGAGCTTTCAGGAGCAGTGTACTTGACCATAAAGTCGTATTTTCCACTTGGTTGTCCCAGAGTGTCCCAAACTTCTGTGGAACTGGAAGAGTCATTTCTCTCGATGACGTTGACCTCGGGAAAAGCATAGTTGATGAATTCTAGTCCTGCGAACGTTGCGAATTCATCTTCATGTTGAGTAGTTTCTGAATGACCTGAGTGTTGATCCCATGACATGGTGGGGACACAGGTATTCGGTTCAATGATGCTCAGCTGAGTTTCATTACTCGGCTGACTTTCTTGCCCCAAGTTTCCTGGGTAAGGCTGCCACATTGGCAGGCCATCCATCGGGCCATAGTAATTGTGATCAAAGTTGTCTTTCATCGGAGTGTCTTCCTCTAATGAATTTGGCGGAGCACGGCATCCTTCCGGATCACAATCTCCATAGATCATTTCGACATCTGATCTTGGTATAAATCTCGGACTTTCTGTAGGAAAGCAAAAAGGCATATGCACCTCTTCCTGAGACATATAACCGTCCTTGTTAAGATAGGACTTCCACTCTTCATCTGCATCAGAGGGATCTTCCTCATTGATAGCATGAACTGTCTGAGACACTGGGTGAAGAAAACCTCCACTGTGGAAGAAGTTTTGAAGGGGATGAAAACTTTCATCGTTGGCAACTATCTGGGTGCAGGTCGCAGAAAAACCAAGACCTTTCTTTGTTTTATTGTCAATGGGAATGACAAGCTGTCCCCATCCTTTTGTATCGGTACTCTCGACTGCTTTGATAGCATCGTTGTATGAAGAAATTGAAGTTCCTTCTTTGAACTGATTATCCTTGCTTACCGACAGTGCTTGGAACTGGTTTCCAATAACCTCCTCGGGTTCCACACAAGTAGATGATGATAAGTTACTCACAAGCAAGGTTTGTTCCCCACAAACCGTGACAAGTTGATCATTCTTGACGAACTTTAGCTTTTGGTGGAGGGTTGAAGTAACCGCTCCAGCCTGATGTATCCAAGGTATTCCTAATAAACAACTGTATGTTGCCCGGATGTCCATGACCTGGAAAGTGATTTGGAAAGTGTGAGGACCAATAGTTATGGGAAGATCAACTTCGCCGATAACTGTTTTTCTGGATCCGTCGAATGCTTTGACGATGACCTCGCTGACTCTCATCGGAGGGCCCTTGAATGATAATTGCATCAAAGTGGACTTCGGCATAACATTCAGGGCTGACCCTGTGTCTACCAGTACGTTGGCTAAAGCATCGCCCTGGCAGTTAATTGTAATGTTGAGCGCCATGTTATGACGGCAACCCTCTTCAGGTAATTCCTCATCACTAAATCCCAAATTATTGCAGGAAGTGATGTTAGAGACAATACTATCGAACTGTCTGATTGTTACATCCTGTTCTACAAAGGCTTGCTCCAAGACTTTCTGTAGAGCCTCTCTGTGTGCTTCTGAACTGAGTAACAGTGATAATACTGAGATCTTTGAAGGAGTCTGTAACAGTTGATCAACAATGTTGTATTCACTCCTTTGGATGAGCTTTAGCATCTCATATTTGTCTTTTGAAAAGTCGGGATTACTAGATTGACCGACTGGTGGATCAGGAATTTCTGCCTGAAGTTCCTTTTCCTTGTTGGATTCTCCAACCCCTCGGTTGAAGATCCGACCGCTCCGTGTTACACGACTGATGTCTGCAATATTCACGACGGAGGGTAATGGAATTTCCTTTCCATTTTCAATTGTTGTTGCACCGTATTTGTAAGGGATTGCCCTAGCTGATTCATACGGTAGTGGTCCTGGTAGATAGATGACTACAGAAGCCTTCTGATTTTTCTGACCATCATAATTAATCTCGATTCGTTCCCGGTTGGGAACCTTAGATTCGTCAAGTAGAGGAATAATGGCAAAAACATCCCTGGTCTGGTGATGACCAGAGATCGTGACGACATCCTCAACTTGATTGGCAAGGTAGCTCGGCGACCAAATGATGGGTCCTGAACCTCGATATGGATGAATTTCTCCATGATCGATCTGACCCTGAAGAGCTGCTCTCACAAGGTAACACCCTCGGTTACTTTCCGAACAGACGCCACAACTGTCATAGTGTGTGGAGGCACCTGGCCATGCCCACTTTGAATACAATGTAACCTCACTAGGTTACCTTCCATTGATCGGACATCCTGACTTTAACGACGAGTAGGATTCCTGTTATTGATACTAATCTGCTGAGTATCTTCGTCCATATAGATTGGCATCCACCAATGATTTAACAAGTGCTGAAGTGCCTCCTGGACAAGGGTACAACCTCGATCATTTTCGCAACCTGCTTTACAGCTTTGATAATCATGTGATATTAAGAATCCGAGTCGGACCTGCTCAGCATGTAACTCTACCAGGTTGGTATTCATCGTGCGAATGTCAAAGATCTGAACCATGTTGATTTGATAGGAGTTCCTATCATGGTAGTCTTGGATCCATCCAAGATCCATCTGACGCTGGACGGCCTCTTGTATGAAAGATCATCCCTGTTTGTTTGCCGAGCAAATCAGACAGGAACTGTAATCGTGTCGCGGCAGATTATGATACTGGCTTTGCCTTGAGTGCATCACCACCAAGTTGACATTCGTTGCACGGATATCGTGGTTCTGAATGACGTTGGAATTCGTGTAAATCATGTTAACTCCACGAACTCGGTGCTCTTGGATCCATCCAAGATCCATTTGTTCCTGCAGAGCTGCTTGCACTACAAAACATCCCTGGTTATCTTTAGAGCAGATATCACACTGGTGATAATCATGAGGTGGCACATGGCCATATCCACTCTGTCTATAATCCATCTTGACCAGATTGGTCCCCAATAAGAGTACATCGTGAATTTGACAGACATTGTTAGTCTCTTTCTCAATCAGATTGACTGCAGCCTTCTCATGTTGAGGCAGCGGGTTCGTAAGAACATTAGGATTCGTATCTTTGAAAGATAAGAGCCCGCTCCTAACAAGCTTTTGCACGTCAGATTTGAAATTGAGACAAGTCTCAATGTTATGCCCTGAACCTCCTTGATGATAAGGGCATGTTTGATCCGCTTTAAACCAAAAAGGCGGATTTTCCGGAACTGAAAGGGGAGACTTAGTCTGGATGTGCCCCTTAGCCAGCAGTAACGGAAATAGTTCTGCGTATGTTACGGGTATAGGATCAAATCCTGGTGGCCGTGTTGTACGATTGTTGTTATATGGAGGACGAGCCTGCTGAAGAGGCTGTTGTGTCCTTTGTTGGTCAGGTTGGCTCTGCGCAACCTGAGGTTGATACATAGGAACAGGCGCGGGGCCGATAGCAGGAGTAACAGCTGCTACTGGCTGATAACGTCGTCTTTGCTTTCCGAGAGAGATATTCCCAATATCTTGCTCTTTTTTCTTAGGGAGAGCACTACCGTATTTTTTAGTACCACTCGTCGATCCAGTGTCTTTCACCAAACGTCCTTCTCGGACGGCTTCCTCAAGACGTACACCCATGCCGACCATTTCGGTGAAATCACTGGGCGCACTGGCAACCATTCGGTCATAGTAAAATGAGCTTAAGGTTTTTAAGAAGATTTTTGTCATCTCTTTTTCCTCAAGAGGTGGGCAAATTTGAGCGGCATTTCACACCACCTTTGAGCATACTCCTTAAAGGTTTCCTTGTCCTTTTGTGACATTGATCTGAGTTGATCTCTGTCGGGTGCCATGTCCAAATTGTACTTGTATTGTTGGACGAAGGCAGTACCAAGATCTCTGAAAGTGCTGATTGTAGTACGGTTTAAACCCATGTACCATTTGAGTGCGGCACCGGTTAAACTATCCTGGAAGTAGTGAATCAGCAGGTCCTGATTCTCCGTCTGAGCTGACATCCGCCGAGCGTACATCACCAGATGGCTCTGAGGGCAAGAGTTACCCTTATATTTTTCAAAGTCGGGCACTTGGAACTTGTGCGGGACTTTCACATTTGGGACCAAGCAGAGGTCTGCGGCGTCCTTTCCAAATAGATCCTGACCGCGAATGGCTTGCAGCTCTTTCTGCATTTCCAAGAACTGCTCCTGGAATTCATCTATTCTGTCAAACATAGTTTCCTTCTTACCAGAAGGTGTCTGTGGAATCTGTCCTTCCGGGACAGTGTGCACCACAGGGGGTGGTACTGTGACTACGGCAGTAAGTCTTGGCGTCTCCCGAAGTTTGTAACCTTCAGGAGTCTTTAGTATGCCCCTGGCATCTTCGCTTTCCCGAAGTTTGTAACCTTCAGGCCCAGCGGCTTCTGTTGTGATTCCCTGATCTTCAGTGATCGGCGGAACATATCCTTCCGGGATATAGTTAACAGGCATGCCCCAAGGACGATCTTTCGGCATCTGATACCTATGATGGGCTTTGAGGTGATCTCTGAGATCACAGTCCTTTGTAGCTGAGCTTCTGCCATGGCTTGCATGTCGTTACGAAGCTTTCTCATATCCTCTCTCAGAGCGTCGATCTTTTCTTTCAACTCTCTGTTCTCTTCCTCAAGATCATCCATCTTTTTCTGACGATTGGCCCGAGTATTGTACGAATAAGACAGTTTGACTCTAGAACCGAGACACAAATGTGAGATTCGTAGGTAAGAAGAATACGCATTGTGAGAATGATGAATGCAATGATTATATTAATTGTTTTTTTTTGTTTAATCAAAATAAACTTCGACAATTAGATTGCAAATATCAAACAGTGGGGAAACCCCTTTTCATTGAATTCCAAAGGATTACAGAAATGGAAATACAGTAGATTACAAAGTGCAGAAATAGAAACCTAAACTAATGGGTCCCGAGTCCTCTTCTTTGACCGGGGCGCTTGGGCCGTTGTCGGGTTGTCATTCCTTTGCCAGGTGAAAGGAGCGAGCAAATTCCTTTGGTCATCTTGATTCTCTACAGCATGCTGCTCCAAAATTTCAATCAGAGCATCTTTCTCTTTCAGTAATTGTTGTATTTGGATACACTCCATGTCGAGGGTGCGGTACTTGTTCTTCCAAGATCTTCTTTCCTTTTGAACTTTGTTGAGAGTAACCTGAAGCTTTTCAGTTTCCGTCATGAAGTACATGACAGTTCCCCTCGGTGGAAGAATTCCGTAATGAGGATAAGGCATCTTTAGCTTGAGAGCTCTAGTTTGTACCCAATGGAGATAAGGCTCCATCGAGACACAGTCCGGTTTTCCCAGAGACTCTCGTCCTATCTTATGAACATGTTTCCAAGCTTGCACTATTTCCATCTTTAGTGCTCTGTCACTTTCTCCTTCTTTGAAGAAAAGACCTTCCAGATGAACACCCAGTGGGATGTGTCTCATCGGGTATCCAAATTGACGAAGAACCAATATCGGATGATAGTTGATTTCTCCTTTAGTTCCTATGAGGGGCACGCTGGGGAAGTTTCCGCAACGCTCAATGATTCTGATTCCCTCATAAATCCTATTACACCAATCTATATCGGAATTGGTGAGAGACATGATCTTCTGCGACCAATGTAAGACACTCTTGCAATCCCAAAAAGCAGCAGACTTGGGCAAGTGAGAGATAAACCATTTGTAGAGCAAAGGTACACAGCATGTGATCTCCCCTCTGCTGTACAAATTTCCTAAGTGTACAGAATGATACGCATCTGCGAGCAAAGTCGGCACAGGGTTTCCAATGAGAAAAACCTTAATAGCGTTGATATCGACGAAGTTATTGATGTTGGGAAACAAAAATAACCCGTAGGTGAGCAAGACAAAGATGCTTTCAAAAGCAGTCGTGTTCCCTATACTGGTAAAATACAGGGCCTTCTTTGTCAAGAACTGGGCTGGCAAACCTTGGATGCCACCCTTAGTAGTCATGTGAGTCCTGACCTCAGACTCGTCCAAATGAATTGCTCTTGCAATAGTCTGATTCTTTGGAATTTCTTCCAGTCCAGAAAATGGAGCTCGATCAGTGATATGTAAATCAGTCAGATGAGAATACTCCTCCAGCGTTGGTGCAAGATGGTAATCCGGGAATGTGAAACAATGATAAACCGGATCGTAGAATTAAATGAGCGCGTCCATGATCCCCTTAATCACATGGACTCTTAACAGTGGTAGCAAACCACCGTGCTTGGCTCTGAAAGCCTCTGGGTTAACGATCATCCTCGCTAACTTTCTCAAATCCCCTAGTTTTGGAACCTTGAAGGTATACTGGTGAGTTCTCCTTCTACCAAAATCCATTAGCGTAATCCTTTTCTCTGATATTTGAAAAACAGAGAGACTAGAAGAGAAGTTTTTTGAATGTTTTAATGTTTTATTAAATGAATGCATGAATGCAGCACACAAAAACATAGAAAAAACATGGGGTCAGAGGGTCGTTGTCATGAAGTCAAGGCTCTACCCATCCCCAAAGGTTTATACTAGGGTGATTTTTGTACCTGTACTCATTATCATCAGCTCCTCCCAGGAAAGCAAAACAACAAGCGGATCGCCAGCGAGTTGTAGAGCAATCTTAGAGTAAGTGCCATTCACCGAGAATAGATCACCAGCCTCAAATGAGGGTAATATCGCGTAACAACTATTTCCGATAGTTTCCGCACTATGAAAGGGTTTGGCTCCTCAGCTTCTCAGACTTAACAACCGGCCCATTGGCTAGAAGAGTGAATGGATTGCGTTGGTCAGCCTCCACTGAGGTTGATGGTCGACCCTGTCGCCACCACTTATCTTAAGTGTATACTCATTCTCACCACATGCGGCATCACACGCATTCCCAGTAGCAGAAAAATAAACACGTATAGCAATTAGGAAAAGCAGTATAGATATTTGTCCTAATCATCCTAGACTTATAAAGCTATGATTCCTAAGTTCCTGACAGAAATGGGTTCCCCGGCGGAAGCCCCAATCTGTGGTTCCCTGCCTAAGAGATGGACCAGCATAGGTCAATCTTTCTCTTCGGTAGAATTCCCATTTTCCGTAGGAAACGGGGATGATGCCCTAAGGCAGAAAAGGAGACTCCCCAGTAGAGTCGCCATTTGTGTAATTTTTCACACAAGAGAAGTAGAAAGAAAGGAACGGGCCCCACGGTGGGCGCCACTTTTCTGTAGCGAGCGATTTTGGACGCGGTTCTTAAGCACTGGTCGCTCTCTGCGGTTGAGCTTGAAACTACAGGTCGATTCATTTTTTATCCTATTGTGAGCTGAATAAGGAAGGGAAATAGATGTCTCCAATTAACCCTGCTTGCATACTGAGTTTAAACAGTGGCCTGTTAAGTTACGAATGCTATCAATGTGGGGGGGCCTTTGTACTGGTTATTTGTATTTTTGCCAATACTGTTTTCTTTCTTTCTAGGACTTTCTAGCGGGGAACAAGGATTAGGATGTTAGGGCTGATGCTTTTGAATTACTGCTTTTGATTGACGGAGATATGGGATTTGGGTTTTTTGTTGATTGCGCTCGTTAAGATCTTTTCTTTCGATCTTATGCCTACGTATTCCCGTTTACCGAAACAGGGAAATCAGAGCGTTCGTAGTTCCTCCTATTCTATGGGAGGAAATTGGTTTTTGGTGTCTTGTTCAAAGCCCAAGACGTGAAGCGAAAGGTAGTTTGTATCTTGTTCAAAGCCCAAGATGTGAAGCTGAAAAGGTCTATTTGTGTCTTGTTCAAAGCCCAAGACGTGAAGCTGAAAGACCTCAACTTTAGAGAGAATTTGTCATCTCTAAAGAGGGGAGAAGGGGAATTACTTTAACTGGGATACGCGGATCCGAGCAATGCCATAATTTCCGAAGAAAGGGTTTTAACCTGAAGGAGAAGACTTTAACTCAGTGTAGAGCAATGCCATCTTTCCTTAGGAATTTCTCATGCTAAAAGAGGGACAGTGGCGTGGATGTAGATGATCTAGAGGCTTGCCGCTTACAGCAATTAGATGAAGGTGAAAGGAGTTGTTGATGTTTGTATACTGCGAACAAGGCACAACTTTGATGCCAAAAGTTTAATTGGATTAACCAGTGGTTTTCTTATACGAAGCCTAAGAGGAGGCTAATTTCCGCTAGGAAAATCATTATACAAAGCCTAAGAGGAGGCTATTTTGTGTCTCGTACAAAGCCCGAGAGAGAGGCTAAAAGGGTTGACTCAACAGGAGAATCTTTTATACTCAACAAGAGAGTTTTTTGTATCTCGTATGAAGCCCGAGATGGAGGCTGTTGCTTGTTTGACTCAATAAGAACCTTTTTTTTTGTATCTCATATAAAGCCCGAGATGGAGGCGAAAAGGGTAATTGACTCAACGGGGGAGTCTCTTATGTGTCTCGTACAAAGCCCGAGAGAGAGGCTAAACGTTGTTTGACTCCACTGGGGAGAATTTTGGTATCTCGTACGAAGCCCGAGATGGAGGCTATTGTAACTGTTTCAGTTGAGTGACGATCCAATATACTGATTTTAAAAGAGAAAATCAGTTCTTATATGAGTAACACTGTACACAGGAATTTAATTTGAGGATCAGGGATATTTCCTTCTCTTTGAGGAAACGGGAAATCCAAAGGGTGTCGAGACTGTCCGAGTCTGCGGGTTTCCTTCCTATTTAACGAAGGGTGCTTGAGAATGTCTTTGAGACTCAAGGAAGTCAGACTGTCCGTGTCTAGAGTTTTATCTTTTGTACTATGCTTTGAGAAACAGTAGTAGACTCTATGAAAAGACTGTTCTATGAGGATGACTATGTTCTGTTCCTATACCTCTAGGAGGTCGTCGGGACAATTTGTACGAAGCCCAAGAGGAGGCTGGAAACTTTTAAGAAGCCGACGGGTCCTTGTACGAAGCCCAAGAGGAGGCTATCATTCCCGGGGGAAGAGATCATTATACGAAGCCTAAGAGGAGGCTGTGAATACTTCTAAGAAGCCGTAGTGTCCTTGAATAATGCCCAAGAGGAGGCCGATGCTTTTAAGAAGCCTGTGGGTCTATCATCTCCTTTCCATTAGGAGAGATAACTCTTTTAAAGATAAAAACCACTGGTAAACATGCGAGGTTTACTATCCAGCGACATTTAGCTTTTAAAGAGGGTTCCTTAGTTAAGGTCCAAGATTATGACCGTAGTGGGTACCCAAACCCCGAGACATTCAAGGCAAGCTATCCACAAGGAATAGATCAAGTCAGGAAAGTTCGAGAATTTGGAAGAAACTCAAAGATGCCATTCACGGAGAATACATTCATCTTGGGGAGTAGAGCTTCTTGACGATTCCTAAGGAGGACAGCCGAAGAGAAGACTGTATCTGGTGCTCCTATTGGGGATCTAGGCGTCTATTTCTACGAATAAGTGAAACGGCGTCACCTAGTTCTAGACGTAGTTGCCGGGGAAACTCGAAATATCTATACTATTATTACACAGTAGATATGAGTTTATGAAATGAGACTTACAGTGAGCAGCCCCACAATACAGTTTATAATATGAAAGCAGTAAACGAAAGCGATAACCACTTACTCAGTTGTAGTGCTTCCATGCTGTTTGGTTAGTTGTTCAACAAAGAAAGATTGAAAACAACAGTATATTCAAAATCAAAGGAGAAAGTGCTTTGAAAAAGAAAGATTTGGGGCTTACAGCTCAAGGAGAGGCCCAGGGTTTTATCAGTGAGCGCACTGTTTGACTTTGTACAACGGGACTTATACAAGTGACTGGGGCCCAAAAAGGTTTTCTGTACAAAGGAATGGGTCTTACACTCTCTCAAGAGGCCCAAAAAGGTTTAAAGAAAAGAGTGGGGCTTATAACACGAGGGTATGCCCAAATGATTTTTCGTTTAAAAATGGCGATCGCGCCGAGGTTTTCTTTTAACGCGGAGGGACTTATACAATAAGTGAGGCCCAAAATTGTTTTGGTTAAAAGGGGGATTGGGTCTTACACTCTAATAGAGGCCCAAAGTGTTTTGAATGGGTCTTATAGCTCAAGGAGAGGCCCAAGGGTTATTTTGAAAAAGCGACGATCGCGCCGTTTGTTTTTGACGGTATCGGGACTTATACAATATACTGAGGCCCAAAAATGATTTGGTCAAAAAAGGATTGGGTCTTACACTCTATTAGAGGCCCAAAAAGTTTTAAGAAAAAGAAATGGGTCTTACTACTCGAGGGTAGGCCCAGATGGTTTATTTTTAAAAAAAAAGGCGACGATCGCGCCGTTTACTTGTACAGAGGGACTGAGGCCCAAAAAGTTTTTGTACAAGGGGGGATGGGTCTTACACTCTCTCAAGAGGCCCAAAGTGTTTTGAAAATGATTTATGAGGGTTGAATTAATCCAAAACCCTAATTTGTTTTCAAAATGTATTTAATTGAATAAAAATTCAATTAAAATGATCAAAAATTGTTTAACACATGGAAAACAAATTGTGATCTTGGATTAATGCTTCAAAAATCAAGTATTGACCTACAAAATAATTAGAAAGCATTAAAAGTTGCAAAATCAATGTAGAAAATATATTTAAAATGCCAAAAACAATTAAAATATTAATTCTTTGCAAAAATATCAATTATATGAAATAAATAATATTTTTGGGATTTTTTGTGAAAATAAAATATTTTGACATTTTTGTGAATTATTAAAAAAAGAATCAACTCAAAATCATTAAAACTCAGAGAGAAATTAATTTTTGAATCAATTAAACAAAATCACAAAATTCAAATATTTGAATTTATGAAAAATGGCGCCAAGAACAGCTGAAGAACACGCGCGTGTTCTTGGTTTCTCAGATTTGCGTTTTCTATCCAATCTCCATGAATACGTAATCATATCATGCAATCCACATATCATTATACTCGTCTCAACCTCACGATCATGTCTATGTACTTTAATTTCATTTAAATTAAACATACAACAAGAAATCACGAAGAGACCTCAAGAACCCTAATTTCTGCATAAAGGCTAGGATTTTTGATACACGATTCAAACAATGCAATTAATTGAGGGAAAACATTCCATGCATGATTATGAACATATGGCCAAATTATTGTGCGAGGAAATATGCATAGATTGAGAGATGACCAAGTATGTGCTTACCTCCAAGTCGTGACAGCAAGTTCAAAGTGATTTTTGATTTGGAGGTGTTACAGGTGAGTGGTGATGATCTGAACAGCGTCCCTACACCCTATGGATCGTGTTTGGATGGTTGGACTTGATTGAAATTGGTTGGATCATTTTGTGATACCTCAGCTGCACTTTGGTTAAAACCTTGAGCAACCAGCTGGTGATTTTGTGAAATTGATGTTTCAGAAGTAATCTAAGTGTTTGATCAGCTCATATGTGATGTATGTGAGGTGTGTGAGTGATTGGTTTGATTGGAATTGCTCTCAAACTTAAAATCCGATAGCTACCTTGCTAAGAAAGGCATTTTTGCCAAGAGAAAGAGATTTTGATGAAAGCATATGTTAGATGGCTTTGGTGTACTTAAACTGACCACAATTGAGCTCTATTTATAGTAGAGCAAGTTTGTTTTGCAAGGAATAGTGCATGGCAGCTGGTAAGTAGGTTTGGCCAATGTTGGCAAATGAAAATCCAAGTCTCCTCTAGCCATTGACTAGAGGTTAGGGCACAGAGCTTTGGTCCCCTTGGTCTTGGATAAGTCTTGACTAATTTCAGATGAGAATGGCTCAGTCCATGCCACCTTGATGGTTCCATTGAATGCCTCATTCCAAATTTGAAGTCTTGTCCCTATTTTGGCCATTCTAGGTTCAACATGCTATTTCTTGTTCCATGGACTTTGGAGGCTTGGCTCAGTGATTGTCCCCTTTAGATTCAATCCTCTGAGGTGTCCAAGTGGATAGGAGCAATTGAATTTGCCTGATTTTGGCAAATCGACCAAAGTTGCAAATTCTGCCTTGCCTTGACAGATTTCAGCAAGGCAACTTGCCAATGTCATATCTCATGGTGTAAGTTGAATTTGGTAATGTTCTTGACCATTTTGGAAAGCTCTTACATGATACAACAACTGTTTGAACAAGTTTGGTTTTGATCTCTTTTGATTCCAAGTGAAAAATCCCCCTACATTTGGCAAAAAGTGAGGCAGAATCTGACTTAGTGAAAATTTCACTAAGTGTTGGAAAAAGTGACATTTTCGCTTTTCAGCCACTTTGATCACTCCATAACTCAAAATCCTTAATGAATTGGAATGACTTGTAGTTGAAGTTTTTGTAGGTGATAATGAGGGCTACAAATCCATCTTTGGATGAGAAAAAATGGCCTTGTGGTTTAGGAGTTATGGTCCTCCAAAGTTGGTACCTTTGCCACTTTATTTTTAACTTAGAAAAATTTCTAAGTTTTATGGTTACCCCTTTTACAAGTTATCTCACTTTTCTTGATTTTTCTTGATGAATGATGATTCAAATCATACATTAACATCATTTTAGGGTTAAAAATCCATTTTGGTGAAAAATCTCAAAAAGTCTAAGTTGACTTTTGTGCACAGTTGACTTTTTATCAGATGAATTCCAAACTGTGCAATTCTTCATGAAATCATGTCCTTGACCTAAATCAAACTTGATGGCCATGTTTCATTGGTGTCATATGGTATATTCAATCATGTATTAGGGCTTGGGAGCATGTCCTGGTCAAAAGTCAAAGTTACAGTTGACTTTTCCCCTAAAACCCTAATTGGGGTGCAGATGAAATTGAGACTTGTTGCTCAAACTTCTTGGATCAATCCATTGTTCCAAATGGATCAATATGGTATATTAGAGGCCCTCAAATCATCTCTTGAGGTCTTGGCTCATGGTTTGTCCCAAAAGTCAACTTAGGGGTGAATTAGGTCAAGAAACCCTAATTCCTGATTTTTGATGAATGCATCCCCTGAGGCAAAATTGACTTGATGCATGGGTTCATGAGGTTCCATGAAGTATATTAGGTTATGTTTTGGATCATTGCCTTGTGCCCAGATGAAAATTTCCATCTGGAGGCCCTGGTCGACCAAAACCCTAATTTGGTGACACTGTCGATCTTGAGACTTGATCCACCTAGAAGGGAGCAGCCTTGTGCTTAATCCTTGAAGTGGGAGTCCTTTTTGATCCATTGTGGATGTTTGAGAGATTAGACAAGTTGAAGATCATGTCATTTCTTGATTGATCCTTTGTCTAAGCACTCAGAGAGGGCTTGAAACCCTAATTTGATTGTATTGGATGCTCACCCATCCTTGGGGAGGCTAATGAGGCACAAAGGTACATCCATATTGTGATGATGATTTTCACAATGATGGGAAATCTAAGTGGTCAAAATTTGGGGTATTACAGATCTGTAGAGGCTCCTGCTAAAACTTGGCATTCAGGGGCAGCGTGTCCAGCTGTTCCACATAATTCGCAGTTTGGCGCTACAGCAGCCACGGTGGCTGTGGGTGTCATGGTCAAGTTGTCTATCTTTTGAGCGATTGCATCTACCTTAGCACGGACGACATCTAGGCTAGATACTTCGTACATTCCTCCTTTTGGTTGGGATTTCTCCACTTGAGTTCTTTCACCTCCCCATTGGTAGTGATTCTGAGCCATGCTCTCGATGAGTTGTTAGGCTTCATCATAGGGTTTATCCATGAGTGTACCACCAGCGGCGGCATCTATTGTCAATCTTGTGTTGTATAAGAGACCATTGTAAAAAGTGTGGATAATTAACCAATCCTCAAGACCATGATGTGGGCATATCCTCCTCATATCTTTGTATCTTTCCCATGCATCATATATAGACTCGTTGTCTTTTTGTCTGAAGCTGTTGATTTGGGCTCTCAGCATAGCTGTTTTGCTTGGCGGAAAATATCGTGCCAGAAAGACCTTCTTTAAATCTTCCCAAGAAGTAATAGAATTTGATGGCAAGGATTTCAACCAAGCCCAAGCTCTATCTCTTAATGAGAAAGGGAAAAGACGTAGTCTTATGGCGTCTGCGGTTACACCATTTGCTTTCACTGTGTCTGCATACTGCACAAACTTAGTTAGATGTTCGTTCGGATCTTCTGTTGGGTTTCCAGAAAATTGATTTTGTTGCACAGCAGATAACAGCGAGGGTTTCAACTCGAAATCGTTTCGGTTGATAGCTGGAGCGACAATGCTGTTGTGAGGTTCTTGTTGAGATGCGGCAGCATAATACTTAAGAGGTCGGTTCTGTGGTGGATCTTCCATGTATGGTTCTGATTCGGAATCTGATTCGGATTCAAGTTCAGGATCTGATTGAGATTCAGGTTCTGATAAAGGAAAAGGGATATCGTGAGCTAAGCAGTATTCTTGGATACGTCTTTTTAAAATAAGAAGACGTTCAGGTTCGTCTGTTGGTCATACGAGGTCTTCGCCAGAAGAGCGAGTACTTGGCATACAATCAACAGAAAGGGAATTTTGGTTTTTGCCTTAGTCTATACGGCGTAACAAAGGAATTAAGAGATGTCAACTTAATTAGTCCCCGGCAACGGCGCCAAAAACTTGATCGCGACTTTATGAGTCAAATGAGGGTTACTGCAAGTATACAGTTGTATCGCGTAGTTTTAAAAGATTATCGATCCCACAGAGACTAGAAATCGAACGCACCATTATCTATCATTACTATGTTTATCTAAGGCTAATCAGAATTTGGGTTTTTAGTTCAAACGGGAAATTAAAGGGAAATTAAAATTTGGGAATACTAGTTATGAATAAGTTATCGGTATATAATTCGGTAATCTACGTAGAATTAATTAAACCTAAGCCTATAGAGATTTATCACCCTATTCATCTGTAGGAAAAACCGGTTTAAAAGCCCTCAACTCACACTCCTGTGGTTCTTGCTTCAGACTATACTTCTAAGTCAATACGCCTGCTCTCGCTAGCCCGTATGAGGTTAAAAATACTTTTTGAAAACTAATTGAACCTAATTAACTTTAAAGCGCTTCCGCTGTTTTTAAAACTAATGCCCGATATCAGCTATCCGGGTAAAGCCTCACACTCCCGTGGTCTCGACTTTAACCTATGTTACCTTTTTTACTCTCGTAATAAAAGTTGGGCTTTAAATTAAGAAATCGAAGCCAGAAGAAGGATTGATTATTGATTTTAGCTTAGAGAAAATTAATTCATTTTAGTTACTTCATTATACACCGATAATATCGGTTTAGCTCGACATAATTAGGAAATTAAACGCGAAGGCAAGGAAATAAATAAACACAGACATAACTAAGAAATAAATAAACAATGCTTGAATTAAATAACGAAACCTGGAATTCAGTAATAATGGAAACAGCAATCCCTCCACAAGTCGGTAGGTTCTTGCTTGAATGTAATAAATTGCGAAGGTTGAAGGCAATGAAACAAAGAAAACTAAAGCTAAGTTGTAACAGTTCCTCAGTGTGAGAAACTGTCACTTTTGTTCGGTAATGGTTAACTAGGAATTGGAAATGCAAAGTAAAATAAATGAAATAAAAACTCTAGAAACAATTCGGCAGCAAGACAGTACACTTTGAAAGCAAGATTGGCCACCCCTTTGTTCTTCATGAATGCTTCTATTTATAGGCTCAGCTGAGGTAGAAGTTGGAGAAAATGCAGCCACTCATGCTGACGGTTACACCACGTTGGACCTAGAAAACTTCGGAGGAAAATGGCATCGTGTGAAACTGCTTCTCTGAGAATTCGTAGTTAAGTCTCTGCATCCAACGTGTAAATTAAGCGTATGACGATCGTGGTGATATGTGACGGTCGTGGTGTACTTTGAAGCTGCCACGGTCGTGGCACTCCCATGACGATCGTGATATCAGCAGAAAATGGATTTCTTCAATTTTTATTCTCTTTTCTGCTCTTTTCTTGCATGTTTTGGTTCTTTTCCACATTTAGCATACTTTGACTTGTGAAATATGATTACCTGCAAAAACACTTAAATAATCTCGAGAAAATCGGATATTATACAAAAAACGGAATAAGAAACTAACATAAATCGAAGTAAAAATATGATATAAATTCGTGTTATCAGGAACTGCGTCCCAATAACCTCCTCGGGTTCTACATAAGTAGATGATGATAAGTTACTCACGAGCAAGGCCTGTTCTCCACAGACTATGACAAGTTGATCGTTCTGAACGAACTTTAGCTTTTGGTGGAGGGTCGAAGTGACCGCTCCAGCCTGATGTATCCAAGGTCTTCCTAATAAATAACTGTATGTTGCCCGGATGTCCATGACCTGGAAAGTGACTTGGAAAGTGTGAGGACCGATAGTTATGGGAAGATCAACTTTGTCGATAACTGTTTTTTTGGATCCGTCGAACGCTTTGACGACGACCTCATTGGTTCTCATCGGAGGGCCTTTGAATGATAATTGCATCAAAGTGGACTTCGGCATAACATTCAGGGCTGACCCTGTGTCTACCAGTACGCTGGCTAAAGCATCGTCCTGGCAGTTAACTGTAATGTTGAGCGCCATGTTATGATGGCGACCCTCTTCGGGTAATTCCTCATCACTAAATCCCAAATTATTGTAGGAAGTGATGTTAGAGACAATGCTATCGAACTGTCTGATTGTTACATCCTGTTCCACAAAGTCTTGCTCCAAGACTTTCTGTAGAGCCTCCCTGTGGGCTTCTGAACTGAGTAACAGTGATAACACCGAGATCTTTGAAGGAGTCTGTAACAGCTGATCAACAATGTTATATTCACTCCTTTGGATGAGCTTCAGCATCTCATCATTATTTTTCAAAAGGTCGGGATTACTGGATTGACCGACTGATCGATCGGGAACTTCTGCCTGAAGTTCCTTTTCCTTGTTAGGTTCCCCAACTCCTCGGTTGAAGATTCGACCGCTCCGTGTTACATGACTGATGTCTGCAATATTCACGACGAAGGGTAATGGAATTTCCTTTCCATTTTCAATTATCGTTGCACCGTATTTGTAAGGGATAGCCTTAGTTGATTTATACGGTAGTGGTCCCGGTAGATAGATGATTATGGGAACCTTCTGATTTTTCTGACCATCATAAGTAATCTCGATCCGTTCCCGGTTGGGAGCTTTAGATTCGTCAAGTAGAGGGATGATGGCAAAAACATCCCTGGTCATGTGACGACCAGAGATTGTGACAACATCCTCGACTTGATTGGCAAGGTAGTTCGGCGACCAATTGATGGGTCCAGAACCCGGATATGGGCGAATCTCTCCACGATCCACCTGACCCTGAAGAGCTGCTCTCACAAGGTAACACCCTTGGTTACTTTCCGAACAGACACTACAATGGTCATAGTCGTGTGGTGGCACCTGGCCACGCCCACTTTGAATACAATGTAACCTCACTAGGTTAGCTTCCACAGATCGGACATCCTGACTTTGACGTCGAGTAGGATTCCTGTTACTGATACTAATTTGATGAGTATCTTCATCCATATAGATTGGCATCCACCAGTGATTTAACAAGTGCTGAAGTGCCTCTTGGACAAGGGTACAACCTCGATCATTTTCGCAACTTGCTTTACAGCTTTGATAGTCGGGTGATATTAAGAATCTGAGTCGGACCTGCTCAGCATGTAACTCTACCAGGTTGGTATTCATCATGCGAATATCGAAGATCTGAACCATGTTGATCTGATAAGGGTTCCTATCATGGTAGTCATGGATCCAACCAAGATCCATCTGACGCTGGAGGGCCTCTTGTATGAAAGAGCATCCCTGTTTGTTTACCGAACAAGTTAGACAGGAACTGTAATCGTGTCGTGGAAGATTATGATACTGGCTTTGCCTTGAGTGCATCGCCACCAAGTTGACATTCATTGCACAGATGTCGTGGTTCTGAATGACGTTGGAGTTCGTATTGACCGTGTTAACTCCACGAACTCGGTGCTCCTGGATCCACCCGAGATCCATCTGTTCCTGTAGAGTTTATTGCACTACCGAACATCCTCTATTACTTTTAGAGCAGACATCACATTGATGATAATTATGAGGTGGCTCATGGCCATATCCACTCTGTCTACAATGCATCTTGACCAAATTGGTCCTCAATAAGAGTACATCGTGAATTTGATAGACATTGTTAGACTCTCTCTCAATCAGGTTGACTGCAGCTTTCTCGTGTTGAGGCAGCGGGTTCGTGAGAACATTGGGATTCGTATCTTTGAAAGATAAGAGCCCGCTCCTAACAAGCTTTTGCATGTCAGATTTGAAATTGAGACAGTTCTCTATGTTATGCCCTGATCCTCCTTGATGATAAGGGCATGTTTGATCCACCTTAAACCAAAAAGGAGGATTTTTCGGTACTGTAAGAGGAGACTTAGTCTGGATGTGCCCCTTAGCCAGTAGTAACGGAAATAGTTATACGTACAACACAGGTATGGGATCAAACCCTGATGGTCGCATCGTACGGTTGTTGTTGTATTAAGGACGAGCCTGCTGAAGAGAATGTTGTGTCCTTTGCTGATTAGGTTGGCTTTGCACAACCTGAGGTTGATACGTAGGAATAGGCGCAAGGTTGATAGCAGGAGTTACAGCTGCTATTGGTTGATAATGTCGCCTTTGCTTTCCGAGAGAGATATTCCCAATATCCTGCTCTTTTTCCTTAGGGAGAGCACTACCGTATCGTTTTGTACTGCTTGATGGTCCAGCGTCTTTTGCCAAACGTCCTTCTCGGACGGCTTCCTCAAGACGAACTCCCATGCCCACCATCTCGGTGAAGTCACTGGGCGCACTGGCAACCATTCTGTCATAGTAAAATGAGCTTAAGGTCTTTAAGAAGATATTTCTCATCTCTTTTTCCTCAAGAGGTGGACAAATCTGAGCGGCAATTTCACGCCATCTCTGGGCGTACTCCTTAAAGGTTTCCTTGTCCTTTTGTGACATTGATCTGAGTTGATCACTGTCCGGTGCCATGTCCAAATTATATTTTTATTGTTGGACGAAGGCAGTACCAAGATCTCTGAATGTACTAATCGTAGCACGGTTTAAACCCATGTACCATTTTAATGCGGCATCGGTTAAACTATCCTGAAAGTAGTGGATCAATAGATCCTGATTCTTAGTCTGAGCTGACATTCGCCGAGCATACATCACTAAGTGACTCTGAGGGCAAGAGTTACCCTTGTACTTTTCAAAGTCGGGCACTTGGAACTTGTGCGGGACTTTCACATTGGGGACCAAGCAGAGGTCTGCGGCGTCCCTTCCAAATAGATCCTGACCGTGAATGGCTTGCAGTTCCTTCTGCATTTCCAAGAACTGTTCCTGGAATTCATCTATTCGGTCAAACATAGTTTCCTTTTTACCAGAAGGTATCTGTGGAATCTGTCCTTCCGGGACAGTGTGCACCACAGGGGGTGGTACCGTGACTACGGCAGTGAATCTTGGCGTTTCCCAAAGTTTGTAACCTTCAGGAGTCTTCAATATGCCTCTGGCATCTTCGCTTTCCTGAAGTTTGTAACCTTCAGGACCAGCGGCATCTGTCGCGATTCTCTGATCTTCAACGATCGGCGGAACATATCCTTCCGGGATCTAGTTTGCAGGCATGCCCCAGGGACGATCTTTCGGCATCTGATACCTAGGATCATACTTCTCCACTATGGCCGTTGAGGTGATCTCTGAGATCACAGTCCTTTGTAGCTGAGCTTCTGCCATGGCTTGCATGTCGTTACGAAGCTTTCTCATATCCTCTCTCAGAGCGTCGATCTTTTCTTTCAACTCTCTGTTCTCTTCCTCAAGATCATCCATCTTTTTCTGACGATTGGCTCGAGTATTGTACGAATAAGACAGTTTGACTCTAGAGCCGAGACACAAATGTGAGATTCGTAGGTAAGAAGAATACGCATTGTGAGAATGATGAATGCAATGATTATATTAATTGTTTTTTTTGGTTTAATCAAAATAAACTTCGACAATTAGATTGCAAATATCAAACAGCGGGGAAACCCCTTTTTATTGAAATTCAAAGGATTGCGGAAACGAAAATACAGTAAATTACAAAGTGCAGAAACAGAAACCTAAGCTAATGGGCCCCGAGAAAACTCGGGTGCTGATTCTGGTATCTTCCTTTTCTATGACCGGGGCTCTTGAGCCGTTGTCGGGTTGTCATTCCTTTGCCAAGTGAAAGGAACGAGAAAATTCCTTTGGTCATCCTGATTCTCTACAGCATATTGCTCCAAAATTTCAATTAGAGCATCCTTTTCTTTCAATAGTTGCTGTATTTTTATTCACTCTACGTTGAGGGTACGGTACTTGTTCTTCCAAGACCTCCTCTCCCATTGAACTTTGTTGAGAGTAACCTGAAGCTTTTCAGTCTCAGTCATGAAGTACATGACAGACTCCCTCGATGGAAGAACTCCATGACGAGGATAAGGCATCTTTAGCTTGAGAGCTCTAGTTTGTACCCAGTGGAGATAAGGCTCCACCGAGACAAAGTTCGGTTTTCCTAGAGACTCCCGTCCTTTCTTATGAACATGTTTCCAAGCGTGCATTATTTTCGTCTTTAGTGCTCTGTCACTTTCTCCTTCCTTGAAGAAAAGACCTTCTAGATGAGCATTCTTGGGAACATGCCTCATCGGGTATCCAAACTGACGGCGAACCAATATCGGATGATAGTTGATTCCTCCCTTAGTTCCTATAAGGGGTACGTTGGGGAAGTTTCCACAACGGTCAATGATCCTGATTCCATCATAAGTCCTATTGCACCAATCTATGTCAGAGTTGGTGAGAGACATGATCTTCTGCGACCAGCGCAAGGCACTCTTATGATCCCAGAAAGCAGCAGACTTACGTAACTGGGAGATAAACCATTTGTAAAGCAAAGGTACACAACATGTGATCTCCCCTCCGCTGTACAAATTCCCTAAGTGTACAGGATGATACGCATCTACAAGCAAAGTCGGCACAGGGTTTCCAATGAGAAAAACCTTAATAGCGTTGATATCGACGAAGTTATTAATGTTGGGCAACAAAAATAATCCGTAGGTGAGTAAAGTAAAGATGCTTTCAAAAGCAGTCACGTTCCCTATATTAGCGAAGTACAGAGGTTTCTTTGTCAGAAACTAGGCTGGCAAACCTTGTATGCCACCCTTGGTAGTCATGTGAATCCTGACTTCTGACTCATCCAAATGAATTGCTCTTGCAATGGTCTGATCCTTTGGAATTTCTTCTAGTCTAGAAAATGGCGCTCGATCAGTGATATGTAGATCAATCAGATGAGAATATTCCTCCAGCGTTGGCGCCAGCTGGTAATCTGGGAATGTAAAGCAGTGATAAACTGGATCGTAGAATTGAACGAGCGCATCCATGATTCCCTCAATCACATGGACTCTTAACAGAGGTAGCAGACCTCCGTACTTGGCTCTGAAAGCCTCTTGGTTTGTGATCATTCTCGCCAAACCTCTCAAATCCTCTAGTTTTGGAACCTTGAAGGTGTACTTATGAGCTCTCCTTCTACCAAAATCCATTAGCACAATCCTTTTCTCTGATATTTGAAATCACAGTCTTAGTTTAATTTGAAAAACAGAGAGACTAGAAGAGAACATTTTTTTAAATATTTTAATGTTTTTTAGATGAATGCATGAATGCAGCACACAAAAACATAGAAAAAAAATGGGGTCAAAGGGTCGTTGTCATGGAGTCAAGGCTCTACTCATCCCAAAGGTTTACTAGTGACTTTTGTACCTGTCTCTCATCATCATCAACTCTTGTCAAGAAAACCCCAGCGGGCCGGGAACCGTGCTAGGTGATGTTTTTTGAAGAGTCCTCAGAAGAGGGTGGCATCGCATGACAACTATTTCCGATATCCTCTGCGCCACTAATTTGCTCCTCAGCTTCTTAGACATCACAATCGACCCATTGCCTATGAGAGGGAATGGGTTGCATTGGGAAGCCTCCACTGAGGTTGATGGTCGACCTTGTCGCCATCACCTATCTTAAGTGTATACTCAATCTTTCCACATGCGGCATCACACGCATTCCCATTAGCAAAAAAATAAACACATATATCAATTAGTAAAAGCAGTATATATATTTGTCCTAATCATCCTAGACCTTTAAAGCTATGAATCCTATGTTCCTGACAGAAAATGGGTTCCCCGGCGGAAGGCCCAATCTGTGGTTTTCACACGAGAGAAGAGAAAAAAAGGTTAGAAGAGCCCCACGGTGGGCGCCACTTTTAAAGTTTCCACCTAATAGATGGGAAGAGAACAAGATCTCGCTACAAAGGTGAGATAGATCCCAATGACACTACCCCAGCAGAGTCGCCATTCTTCTGTAGCGAGCGATTTTTGGGCGTGGTTGCGAAGCACTACCGCTCTTTGGTATCTACAGCTCGATTCATTTTTTATCCTATTAAAGCTGATGAAGGAAGGGAAATAGATGTCTCAAATTAACCCTGCTTGCAAACTGAGGTTAAACAGTCAAAACTCTTGGTTTACAGATGCTACAAAGATTCGGGGTCTCTATTAGGTTTATTTTGTTAAAAGTGGTGTTCGATCGATTGGTGGATGTATGAAAGTATGGGATTTGGGGTTTTTGTTTAGTGTGCTCGCTAAGATTTTTCTTTCAATCTTATGCCTACGTATTCCCGTTTACCGAAACAGGGAAATCAGAGTGTTCGTAGTTCCTCCTATTCTATGGGAGGAAATGGTTGTTTTGGTGTCTTGTTCAATGCCCAAGACGTGAAGCGAAAGGTGTTTGTATCTTGTTCAAAGCCCAAGATATGAAGCTAAAAGGGTGTTGACTTTAGAGAGAATTTGTCATCTCTAAAGAGGGGGTTGTATGTCACAACTGTTTATAAAGGAGAATTACTTTAACCGGGATGTGTGAATCCGGCAATGCCATAATTTCCTTTATAGGGGATTTCCAACCTGAAGGGGAAGACTTTAACTCAGTGTAGAGCAATGCTATATTTCCTTAGGAATTTCTCATGCTAAAAGAGGGACAGTGACATGGATGTAGATGATCCAGAGGCTTGCCGCTTACAGCGATTAGATGAGGGAAAAGGAGTTGTTGATGTTTGTGTACTGTGAACGAGGCACAACTTTGATGCTAAAAGGTTGATTGGATCAACCAGTGGTTTTCTTATACAAATCCTAAGAGGAGGCTATGGGGTTGATCCTACAAGAGAATCTTTTTGTGTCTTGTACAAAGCCCGAGAGAGAGGCTAAAAGGGGTTGATCCTACAAGAGGATCTTTTATACTCAACAAGAGAGTATTTTTGTATCTCGTACAAAGCCCGAGATAGAGGCGAAAGGGGTGATTGACTCAACGAGGGAGTCTCTTATGTGTCTCGTACAACGCCCGAGAGAGAGGCTAAACGTTGTTTGACTCAAGGATGGAGTCTTTTGTATCTCGTACGAAGCCCGAGAGATAGGCTAAACATTTGCTTTGCTGGGAAGAAGCATTGTACAAAGCCCAAGAGGAGGCTATTGTAACTTTTCAGTTGAGTGACAGATCCAGTATACTGATTTAAAGAGAAAATCAGTTCTTATATGAGTAACACTGTACTCGAGGATTTGATTCGAGGATCAGGGTTATTCCTTATTCTTTAAGGAAATGGGAAATCCAAAGGGTATTGAGACTGTCCGAGTCTACGGGTTTTCTTCCTATTTAACGAAGGGGTCACTTGAGAATATCTTTGAGACTCAAGGATATTAGATTGTCCGTGTCTAGAGTTTCATCTTTTGTACTATGCTTTGAGAAATAGTAGTAGACTCTTTGAAAGGACTGTTCTATGAAGATCACTAAGTTATGTTCCTATACCTCTAGGAGGTCGTCGGGACAATTTGTACGAAGCCCAAGAGGAGGCTGGAAGCTTTTAAGAAGCCGACGGGTCCTTTTACGAAGCCCAAGAGGAGGCTATCATTCCCGGAGGAAGAGATCATTATACGAAGCCTAAGAGGAGGCTGTGAATACTTCTAAGAAGCCGACGGGTCCTTGTACTAAGCCCAAGAGGAGGCGGGGTTGCTTTTACGAATCCTGTGGGTCCTTGTACGATGCCCAAGAGGAGGTCGATGCTTTTAAGAAGCCCGTGGGTCCCCAAACCCCGAGAAATTCAAGACAGGCTATTCACAAGGAATAGATCAAGCCAGGAAAGTTCGAGAATTTGGAAGAAACTCAAAGATGCCATTCACGGAGAATACATTCATCTCTGGGAGTAGAGTTTCTTGATAATTCCTAATGAGGACAGCCGAAGAGAAGATTGTATCTGGTGATCCTATTGGGGATCTAGCTGTCTATTTCAACGAATAAACGAAATGGCTTTACCTAGTTCTAGACGTAGTTGCCGGGGAAACTCTAAATATCTATACTATTATTACACAGTTGATATGAGTTTATGAAAAAAGACTTACAGCGAAACAGCCCCACAATACAGTTATGTGTATATGAAAGCGGTAAATGAAAGCGTATAAACACTTACTCGGTTGTAGAGCTTCCATGCTGTTTGGTTAGTTGTTCAACAAAGAAAGATTGAAAACAACAGTATATTTCAAAATCAAAGGAGAAAGTGCTTTGAAAAAGAAAGATTTGGGGCTTACAGCTCAAGGAGAGGCCCAGGGTTTTATCAGTGATTGCACTATTGAATTCGTACAGAGGGACTTATGCAAGTGACTGAGGCCCAAAAAGGTTTTCTGTACAAAGGGATGGGTCTTACACTCTCTCAAGAGGCCCAAAAAGTTTTTAAAGAAAAAGAGTGGGGCTTATAACACGAGGGTAGGCCCAGATGACTTTTCGTTAAAAATGGCGATCGCGCCGAGGTTTTCTTTTAACGCAGAGGGACTTATATAATAAGTGAGGCCCAAAAAGTTTTGGTTAAAAGGGGGTTGGGTCTTACACTCTATTAGAGGCCCAAAAGTTTTGAATGGGTCTTATAGCTCAAGGAAAGGCCCAATTGATTTTTAAAAGGCGACGATCGTGCCGTTTGTTTTTGACGGTATCGGGACTTATACAATACACTGAGGCCCAAAAATGATTTGGTCAAAAAAAGGATTGGGTCTTACACTCTATTAGAGGCCCATGAGTGTTTGAAAATGATTTGTTTGAGTGAAAATCAAAGAAACCCTAATTTTATTCTTTAAGAGTAAATATTTAAAGAAAATCAATGAAAAATACCAAATAGGTTTGAATAAACCACTTGTGATTTTTGTCTAAGGTTTGAAAAATGAGGTATAAATCACAAGAGATATTAAAACTCATTTGGTCTTGATTCTTCAAGATGAATATTCATTTTAAAATGTTAAAAAACACAAAAAAATGAATTTATTCACAAAAATACTAATTATATTAAATAAATAATATAAACTTAATTTTTTTGTGAAATAAAATATTTCAACATTTTTGTATTTTTTGCAAAAAGAACCAATAAAAAATAATTAAAATTGAAAGAGTTATTAATTTTCCAATTAATTAATAAAACATGAAAGTATTTGAAAAAATGGCAAAATGTGAAGAAAACACAAAATGGCATGGGTGGGGTTTGAACACAAGACCTCAAGGTTACAAGGCGCGCGCCTTACCACTGGGGTGGTGATACATCCATTGTTTGAAACAAAACAACAAATATACAAGGCATGACTTGGTTTTAGGCCTGGCCCAAGGCAAGTTTTGGCTCAGAAACGTGAAGGTCATAACTTTCTCAATTCTTAATGGTTTGAGACAAAATTTATATGCATCTGGACCTGAATTTCATAAGGAATCCAATGGTGGTGGTAGTTTTTTCAGATCACACTCCCTCCTCAAAACCCGATAGTGGTTTTGAAAATGACCTATAATTGCATTTTCTATGCTACAACTTGGTACAGGCATGGATTACATGGTGAATTAGCTCAAACAGAACATATACAACATGTATGAGATGTTTATGATCAATGGACTTCAAAGCATTGCATGATTCAAAGATTCCAAGTTGTGAGGCTTACCTCTTTTTTGAGATTTTGGAGCTTTTGTGCAATCTGTCAAGCCTTTTGTTCCAGAAATGATTTGATGCTTTAGACACACTCAAATGATCCCTTAGAAACTTTTAGGATGATTGGAATTGACTGGTACCTGCAAAAACACAAACAGTCCCTTTCTTGCAAAAGGGGTTAAAAGTGACCAAAATAGCAACTCCCTCAAATGGTGTTCCAGATGGTGGGAACCATTTGGGGATAGTTCAAGGATGATATTTGGAGTGTGTTTGAGGTTTTATCTGGTTTGGAAAGCGACTCAATCAAGACATGGCTTGAAAAATGAAAAAAAATGCCATTTTGAGGTTTTGAGAAGTGACTTTATGATTTTGTGATTACAGGTCACTTGTGATAGTTTACACAGCTTACATATGATATATATGAGGTGTGTGTGTGATTTATTGTGATGGAAAAGCTCTCAAGCTCAAAAACTCAGAATTACTTGCTTTGGAAGGCAAATTTGAGGTGAAAGAAGAGATTTTAAGGAAAACATCTGTTTGATGGCTTTGGTGTACTCAAACTGAGCACAAATGAGCTCTATTTATAGTAGAGCAAGTTTGTTTTGGGATCAATAGTGAGTGGCAACTGCAGTAGAGGTTTGGCCAATGTTGTCCAATGAGAATCCAAGTCTCCTCTAGCCATTGACTAGAGGTTAGGGAACAGGGTTGTGGTTCCCTTGGTCTTGGATAAGTCTTGACTGAATTCAGTTGAGAATGGCTTAGTCCATGCCACCTTGATGCTTCCATTGAATGCTCCAATCCAAAATTGGAGTCTTGTCCCTATTTTGGCAATTCTAGGTTCAACATGCAATTTCTTGTTCCAAAGACTTTGGAGGCCTGGCTCAGTGATTGTCCCCTTTAGATTCAATCCTCAGAGGTGTCCAAGTGGATAGGAGTATTTGGATTTTCACAATTTTGGCAAATCGAGCAAAAGTACAAAATTTGTCTTGCCTTGACAGATTTCAACAAGGTAACTTGCCAATGTCATATCTCATGGCTCAAGTTGAATTTGGTAATGTTCTTGGTCATTTTAGAAAGCCCTTACATGATACAAAAACTGTTTGAACATTTTTGGTTTTGATATCTTTTGAATCCAAGTGAAAAATCCCCCTACATTTGGAAAAAAGTAAAGGCAGATTCTGACTTAGTGAAATTTTCACTAAGTGTTGGAACAAAGTGACTTTTCTTGATTTTGATCACTCCATAACTCAAAATCCATGAGGAATTTGGACATAGGTCAGTATGAAGCTTTTGTAGAGGGCAATGTGATCTATAAATCAAGATTTGAATGGGGAACAATGGCCTTGTGGTTTAGGAGTTATGGTCCTCCAAAGTTGGCACATTAGTGTCACTTTTTCCATAACTTAGAATTTTTTCTAAGTTTTTATGGTTACCCCTTTTACAAGTTATCCCACTTTCTTTGATTTTTCTTGATGAACGATGATTCAAATCATACATTAACATCATTTTAGGGTTAAAAATCCATTTTGGTAAAAACTCTCAAAAAGTCAAAGTTGACTTTTGTGCACAGTTGACTTTTTATCAGATGAATTTCAAACTGTGCAATTCTTCAGGAAATCATGTCCTCGACCTAAATCAAACTTGATGGACATGTTCCATGGGTAGTATAGAGTGTATTGAATCATGTCTTAGGGTTTGGGAGCATGTCCTAGTCAAAAGTCAAAGTTACAGTTGACTTTTATCGCGAAACCCTAATTGTGGTGCAGATGAATTTGAGACTTGTTGCTCAAGCTTCTTGGATTAATCGATTGTTGCAAATGGATTAATATAGTATATTAAAGCCCCCCAAATCATGTCTTTAGGTCTTAGTTCATGATTTGTCCCAAAAATCAACTTAGGGGTGAATTAGGTCAAGAAACCCTAATTCCTGATTTTTGATGTATGCATCCCCTGAGGTCAAATTGACTTGATGATTGGGCCGATGAGGTTCCATGGAGTATATTAGGTTATGTTTTGGATCATTGGCTTATGCCCAGATGAAAATTTTCCATCTGGCGGCCCTGGTCGACCAAAACCCTAATTTGGTGACACTGTCGATCTTAAGACTTGATCCACCTAGAAGGGAGCAGCCTTGTGCTTAATCCTTGAAGTGGGGGTCCTTTTGATCCATTTTGGATATTTTAGAGGCTAGACAAGTTGAAGATCAAGTCATTCCTTGATTGATCCTTTGTCTAAGGCTCTGAGAGGGCTTAAAACCCTAATTTTGATTGTAGTGAATGCTCAACAACCCTTGAGGCATTTGATGAGGCATGATGGTTCATCCATATTGTGATGATGATTTACACAATGATGGGAAATCTTAGTGGTCAAAATTTGGGGTGTGACAGGATGGTGTAACTGCTCCTGAGGGGCTTGCCCCTTTGTCGGTCGGAGTGACTTGCCATTATCCCTAACTTTTGCCTGGATTGTACTTTGAGGTTTCCAATCCACCGGGATGATTTTTTTATTATGTCTCTAATTTTTTCCTGGACTGCCCTTTCGGGTTTTCAACCCACCGAGACGATTTTTTTATTTTTATTTTTTATTTAGGCGAAGTATTTCTTAACTACATCAACATTCATGGGGTAGGCAAACTCCTCTCCATCCATGGTTGCAAGTCTCAGGGCATAGCCTGAGAAAGCTTTCTTAACCACATAAGGGCCATCGTAATATCAGAGTCCATTTGCCCCGGGAATCAGTGAGAAAAGATTGTATCTTCTTGAGAACGAGGTCTCCTTTTCTAAAGACGCGAGGTCGATCCTTTTTGTCAAACGTCTTCTTCATCCTTTGCTGATACAATTGACCATGGAATAGTGCCGTTATTCGCTTTTCTTCTATCAGATTCAATTTGTCGTATCGACTTTGACACCATTCAGCTTCTATTAGCTTAGCTTCCATCAATACCCGGATTGATGGGATCTCTACTTCTATGGGAAGCACTGCCTCTATGCCATATACTAGAGAGAAATGGGTTTCCCCTGTTGAGGTGCGGACAGATGTGCAATAACCGTGAAGAGCAAAGAGGAGCATCTCATGCCAGTCTTTGTAGGTTACAACCATCTTTTGAACGATCTTGTTGATGTTCTTGTTAGCCGCTTCTACCGCTCCGTTCATCTTGGGTCGGTAGGGAGATGAGTTATGGTGTTCAATCTTGAACTTAGCACACAACTCTTTCATCATCTTATTGTTCAAGTTGGATCCATTATCAGTAATGATCTGGCTAGGAACACCATAACGGCAGATGATATTGTTTTAGATAAATCGGACCACGACCTGTCGGGTTACATTGGCGTATAATGCTGCTTCGACCCACTTGGTGAAGTTATCAATGGTTACCCGGATGAACTGATGTCCGTTCGAAGCCTTGGGTTCAATAATGCCAATCACGTCGATTCCCCATATGGAAAAAGGCCATGGGGAAGATAGAACTTTGAGATGTGTTGGCGGTACATGAATTTTGTCTGAGTATATCTGACACTTGTGACACCTCCTCATGTACTTGTAGCAATCGGATTCCATTGTCAACCAATAGTACCCTGCTCTCAGAATTTTTCTCGCCATTGTGTGTCCGTTGGCATAAGTGCCAAAGGATCCTTCATGAATTTCTTTTATCAGCATGTTTGCTTCTAGTCCGTCTACACATCGGAGCAAGACCATGTCAAAGTTCCTCTTATAGAGTGTATCGCCGCTCAGGAAGAAACTGCCTGCTAGCCTTCTGAGGGTTTTTCTATCTTTCCTGGATGCCCCAGGTGGGTATTCTTGTTTCTGAAGGAAGAATTTGATATCGTGATACCAAGGTTTGTCATCCATGACTGCTTCAATCGCAAAGATATAAGCGAGCCATTCAAGGCGCATTATGTCAATCTTAGGTAAGTCGTTCCATTGACGTATGCTAATCATGGAAGAGAGAGTGGTTAATGCATCATCCATATGATTCTCCTCACGAGGGGTGTGATGAAACTCGATTCTGTTGAAGAACGGTAACAGCCTTCTCGCGTAGTCTTTGTAAGGAATCAATCCTGATTGGTATGTGTTCCAATCTCCTTTGATCTGATTGATAACCAGGGTTGAGTCGCCATATACATCCAAGTTCTTGATCCTTAAATTGATCTCTTCTTCGAGACCCGTGATACAAACTTCGTATTCGGCCTCGTTGTTTGTGCACTTGAATTTTAGTTGGGCGATGAAAGGAATGTGGGTACCCTGAGGTGTTATGATGATTGCCTCAATTCTGTTTCCATAATGATTGACAGCTCTGTCAAAGATAAGTCCCTGCTGGGAACCTGGTTCTGGCCCTTCTTTGGGTAGTGGTTCATCGCAATCTTTCATTTTCAAATACATGACATCTTCATCAGGGAAGTCAAATCTGACTAATTCCTGATCGTCAATCGGTTGATGAGCCAAATGATCGGCTAAAATACTTCCCTTAACGGCTTTTTGAGCATGGTACTCGATGTCATATTCTGATAACAACATCTGCCAACAGGCAATCCTTCCCGTGAGAGCAGGTTTTTACAAGACGTACTTGATCGGATCCATTTCGGAGATTAACCAAGTAGTGTGACGAATCATGTACTGGTGAAGACGTTTGGCTACCCAAGCCAGAGCACAACAAGTTTTCTCAAGCATAGTGTACTGAGTCTCGCAGTCGATGAATTTCTTAATAAAATAGTAGATGGCAGAGTCTTTTCTTTTCGTTTCATCTTCTTGGCCAAGTACACAACTCATTGAGTCCTCCAAGACTGTTAAGTAAATGATCAGTGGTCTTCCTTCCACTGGAGGTGATAGAATCGGTGGGTTCAACAGGTATTCCTTGATACCGCCGAAGGCAGTTTGGCAGTCTTCTGTCCAAATGCAGTCCTGATTCTTTTTTAGTAATTTGAAGATTGGCGTACATGTCGCGGTCATGAGGAATATAAATCTGGAAATGTAATTCAAACGTCCCAGGAATCCCCTGACTTATTTTTCAGTCCTCGGAGAAGGCATTCCTTGAATGGCCTTGACTTTGTCAGGATCAACCTCAATTCCTTTCTGGCTGACGATGAACCCTAAGAGTTTCCCTGAACGGACACCGAATGTGCACTTATTGGGATTCAAGCGGAGTTTGTATTTTCTCAGACGCTCAAATAGTTTTGACAGGTGGGGCACATGCTCCTCTTCTGTTTTAGATTTGGCAATCATATCATCAACATATACCTCAATTTCTTTGTGTATCATGTCATGAAACAGAGTAGTCATGGCCCGTTGATAGGTTGCCCCGGTGTTCTTCAAACCGAACGACATTACCTTGTAACAAAAGGTACCCCATGGGGTAATGAACGAAGTTTTATCCATGTCTTTCGGCGCCATTTTTATTTGATTATAGCCCGAGAATCCATCCATGAAGGAGAAGACTTTGAACTTTGTTGTACTGTCAACCAGCATGTTAATGTGTGGTAAGGGAAAGTCATCCTTCGGACTGGCTTTGTTCAGATCCCTGTAGTCTACACACATTCTGACCTTTCCGTCCTTTTTCGGAACAGGTACTATGTTGGCTAACCATTGAGGATATTCTGATGTGGCAAGGAAACCCGCGTCAATCTGTTTCTGTACTTCCTCTTTGATTTTGATGGCCATGTCTGGATGAGTCCGTCTTAGTCTTTGTTTCACTGGCGGACATTCTGATCTTAACGGTAGATGATGTTCCACGATGCTGGTACCCAACCCTGGCATGTCCTGATATGACCAAGCAAATACATCGGGAAACTCTTTGAGAAGCTTTATCAGACCTTCTTTGACAGTTGAATTGAGAAGTGCCCCAACCTTGACTTCTTTTCTCTCTTCTTCTGAACCCAAGTTGACCGTTTCCAACGGCTCTTTGTGAGGTTCAATGGACCTTTCCTCTTGTCTGAGTAATCGGGAGATCTCTTCTGGAATTTCTTCGTCATTTTCTTCTTCAGCCTCAAATACCGAGAATTCAAAGTTGGGAGAAGGCATTGGATCGTATGTTTTAATGAGGTTTAAAACCAGCAATCTGCATGACGTGATGATTGCTTTTAGAAGAGATAGAGAAAATGCATGAGTGTGTGCAGTGTAAATTTTTTTGGAAAACTGCTTGTTTTTATTATTTGTTGTTTTTTTAGGATTACCATTTTCTGAAAAAAGAAAAGAGAAAACATCAATAAATGCGGAAATTACAGAACGACGTTTATTTATTTATGATTTGTCGATTCTTGAAACTATAGCCCTATAAAACAAAACTCTGTCGCTTTAGGTGAAGCGAAGAGGGATATTTACAGAAAGTGAGCCCTATTAAAACATCCATTTCACCTAGGCAGGGTGAAAGGTTAAGATAAAGATGGCAATTACTTAGACTTATAAACAACTTTCGGAACATCGACTGCAATCCATTGGCGACGAACCCCTCGGTGAATCACAAAGTATGGTACCTTCTTTCTTTGCTTGTCTTCAGAAATAACACTGATTTCTGGTGGAGCAGGATAATTGGAATCTGTCTCCCAGGCAGAGTTATCGTAGGAGGATTCCTCAGTTGTATTTTGCATAGTATTTGTGCTCTCAGGTAAATCCCCCCATCCAGTTGGCTGGATGTCTTCGAGCCTGATACGAGAGCTTTCAGGAGCGGTGTACTTGACCATGAAGTCGAATTTTCCACTCGGTTGTCCCAAGGTGTCCCACACTTCTTTAGAACTAGAGGAGTCATCTCTCTCGATGACGTTGATCTCGGGAAAAGCATAGTTAATAAACTCTAGTCCGGCAAGCTTTGCCAATTCATCGTCGTGGTGGATGTTTTCTGAATGCCCTGAGTAATGATCCCATGCCATGGTAGGGACGCAGGTATTATTCTCAATGATGCTCAACTGATATGCATCGTTCGGCTGACTCTCTTGCCCCAAGTTTCTTGGGTATGGCTGCCAGATAGGCATGCCATCCATTGGGCCATAATAGTCGTGGTCAAAGTTATCTTTCATTAGAGTGTCCTCCTCTAATGAGTTTGGTGGAGCACGGCATCCTTCTAGATCACAATCTGCGTATATCATTTTGACATCTGACCTTGGTATAAATCTCGGACTCTGTGCAGGATAGCAAAATGGCGTAGGCACCTCTTCCTGAGACATATAGTCGTCCTCGTTAAGATAGGACTTCCACTCTTCATCTGTATCGGAGAAATCACCCTCGTTGTTGGTATGTACTTCTTGATATACTGGGTGAAGGAAACCTCCACTGTGGAAGAAATTCTGAATGGGATGAAAACTTTCATCGTTAGTAGTTGTCTGGGTACAGGTTGAGGAAAAACTAAGACCTTTCTTCTTCTTATTGTCAGTAGGAATGACAAGTTGTCTCCATCCCTTTGCATTGTTACTTTTGATCACTTCGAGAGCATCTTTGTATGAGGAGATCGATGTTCCTTTCTCTTATTATTCTCATTGCTTACCGAAAGTGCCTGGAACTGAGTTCCAACAACCTCCTCGGGTTCTACACAAGTGGATAATGAAAGGTTACTCACGATTAAGGCTTGTTCTCCACAGACCGTGACGAGTTGGTCATTCTTGACGAACTTCAGCATCTGGTGAAGTGTCGAAGTGACTGCCCCAGCCCGGTGTATCCAAGGTCTTCCCAACAAATAGTTGTATGTTGCTGGATGTCCATGACCTGGAAAGTGACTTGGAAAGTGTGAGGACCGATAGTTATGGGAAGGTCGACTTTGCCGATAACTGCTTTTCGGGATCCGTCAAATGCTTTGACGACGACCTCACTGCCTCTCATCGAAGATCCTTTGAATGATAGTTGCATTAAAGTGGACTTCGGCATAACATTGAGAGTTGATCTGATATCTACCAGTACGCTGGCTAAGGCATCGTCGTGGCAGTTAACTGTGATATTGAGTGCCATGTTGTGACTTTTGCCTTCTTCTGGCAATTCCTCATCACTAAACCCCAAGTTGTTGCAGGAAGTGATGTTAGAGACGATGTTGTTGAATTATCTTATTAACACATCCTGTTCCACAAAGGCATGTTCTAAGACTTTCTGTAGAGCCTCGCGGTGGGCTTCGGAACTGAGTAAAAGAGATAACACAGAGATCTTTGAAGGAGTTTGTAACAGCTGATCAACAATGTTGTATTCACTCCTTTGGATGAGCTTCAGCATCTCATCACCGTTCTTTGAAAGGTAGGGATCACTGGATTGACCGAATGGTTGATTGGGAGCTTCTGCCTGAAGTTCCTTTTCTATTTTAGGTTCTCCAACTCCTCTGTTGAAGATTCGACCGCTCCATGTTACTCGACTGATGTCTGCAATATTCACGATGGAGGGTAATGGAATTTCCTTTCCATTCTCAATTGTTGTTGCACCGAATTCTTAAGGGATCGCCTTATCGGATTTGTACGGCACTAGTCCCGGCAGATAGATAACTACAGGAGCCTTTTGATTTCTCTGACTGTCGTAAGTAACTTCAATCAGTTCTTGGTTAAGAACCTTTGATTCGTCAAGTAGAGGGATGATGGTACAAACATCTTTAGTCCTCTCGCGATCAGAGATTACAACAACATCCTTGATTTGGTCAGCAAAATAGTCGGGCATCAAGTTGATGGACCCCGAAACTGGACATGGTTGAATCTCCTCGTTGTCCAACTGGCTCTGAAGGGCTGCTTGCACGAGGTAACATCATTGGTTATTTTCTGAGCAGACTCTACAGCGCTCGTAGTTATATGGTTGCACCTGGCCACACCCTCTTTGAATGCAATGTAAACTCACTAGGTTCGCTTCCATAGGTCGAACATCCTGACTTTGATTCCTAGTAGGGTTCCCATTAATCATGCTGACCTGTTGCGTGCCTTTGTCTAGATAAATCGGAAGCCACCAATGGTTTAACAAGTGTCGCAAAGTTCTTGAACGAGAGCACATCCTTGGTCACTCTCACAGCATATTGTACAGTTCCGATACTCATGCGAAGTCGAAAAACCGAGCTGGACTTGCTTAGCATGTAATTCTACCAAGCTGGTATTCATCAAGTGAATATCGAAGATCTGAATCATGTTGATCTGATAAGGATTTTAATCATGGTAGTCCTGGATCCATCCAACTTCCATCTGACGGTGGAGGGCCTCTTGTATAAAAGAGCATCCCTAATTATTTACCGAGCAAATCAGACAGGAATTGTAATCGTGCCGCAGCAGATTATGATACTGGCTTTGCCTTGAGTGTATTGCCACTAAGTTGACATTCATTGCACGGATGTCGTGGTTCTGAATGATGTTGGAATTTTTGCATAAGTCATGTTTGTAGCACGATTTTTAGGTGGTTGCAAAGAACTATCACTTTGGGGGTACTACAGTTCGATTCATTTTTTATCCTATTGAAGCTGATTAAGGAATGGAAATAGATGTCTCCAATTAACCCTGCTTGCATACTGAGTTTAAACAGATGACTGTTGATTTACAGATGCTATTAAGATTGTGAGTCTCTCTTAGGTTATTTTGTTAAAAGAAAACAGTGTCTAGGCTATTGGTAAGATGTTAGGTCTGATGCTTTTCAATTGATATATGAAGGTACGGGATTTTGGGTTTTTGATTAGTATGCTCGCTAAGATTTTTGCAATCTTATGCCTACGTATTCCCGAAACAGGGAAATCAGAGCGATCGTAATTCCTCCTATTCTATGGGAGGAAAGAGGTTGTTTTGGTGTCTTGTTCAAAGCCCAATACGTGAAGCTAAAGGTGGTTTGTATCTTGTTCAAAGCCCAAGATGTGAAGCTAAAGGGTTTTGGATGAGAGAGAATTTGTCATCTCTAGAGAGGAGTTGTTGATGTTTGTATGCTGTGAGCAAGGCACAACTTTGATGCTAAAAGGTTGATTGACTCAACCGGGGGTTTCTTTATACAAAGCCTAAGAGGAGGCTAACAGTTGACTTTTCCGGGGAAAATGTTCTTTCTGTCTTGTACAAAGCCCAAGATTGAGGCTAAAAGGGATTTTGACTCCGTTGGGACGAATGTATCTTGTATAAAGCCCAAGATGGTGGCTGAACTGGGTTTGACTCAACAAGAGAGTGCTTTTATCTGTCCTGTATAAAGCCCAAGATGGGAGCTAAAAAGGTCGACTAACACAAGAGAGTTTTGAAAAAGTGGTTGACTCAACAAGAGAGTCTGAAGGTTGAATGACTCAATAAGAGAGTCTTTTATACTCAACAAGAAAGTGTTCTTCTATCTCGTACGAAGCCCGAGATTGAAGCTAAAAAGTTGGTTGACTCAACAAGAGAGTCTTTTATACTCAACAAGAGAGTGTTTTTATATGTCTTGTACAACGCCCAGGACGGAGGCTAAAAGTTGTTGACTCAACAAGAGAGTCTAAAAAGGTTAGCTCCGCTAGGGGGAACCATTTATACAAAGCCCTAGAGGAGGCTGACTTCGCTGAGGAAGGATCATTATACAAAGCCTAAGAGGAGGTTATCTTACTGCCGAGGATTATTGAGATCCTTAGGTAGGTCCAAGTATGGGGAACTCTCATGAGAGAGGCCGGGTTTCTCATGGAGATTGATCTAGAGTGGTCGGTGTTTTTTTCCCATGTTTCAAAGGAACTTGAGAATGTCTTTGAGACTCAAGAGGTTTAGACTGTCCAAGTCTAGGGTTTTATCTTTTGTACAATGCCCAAGAGGAGGCACGGGCATTAAGAGATGAGTATCAACCCGAAAATGGCCGAAGGTTTGACGCGGGAAAGACTGATCTAAGAGGTCGTCAGGGTCCTTGTATTAAGCCCAAGAGAAGGCGTGAGAACTTCTAAGAAGCCGAAGGGTCCTTGTACAACGCCCAAGAGGAGGCAGGGATGCTTTTAGGAAGCCTGTGGGTCCCCAAACCAAGAGAAGTTCAAGAAATGCAATTCACAGAGAAGAGATCATTCCAGGAAAGTTCGAGAATTTGGAAGAAACTCAAGAGATTCCATTCACGGAGAAAAGATCATCTCTGGGAGTTAGAGTTTCTTTGACAATTTCTAAGGGTGACAGTCTGAGAAAAGGTTCACCGAGAATACTGCCTTTCTCTTTGTTTCATATTGTTTAACCCCAAGAGGAGGGAAGACTGTATCTGGAATCCTAAGGGGGATCTATTCTTGTTTGTATTTAAGAGTGACCAACAGGGCCTTACCTAGTGCTAGATGTAGTTGCCAGGGAAAACTCTAAATAAATACACTATTATTACACAGTGGATATGTGATAAGTATATAAAAGGATGTGAAAGAAGACTTACAGTGAAGCAGTCCACAATACAATTATATATATATGAAAGCAGTAAATGAAAGCGGATAAACACTTACCCGTTCTAGAGCTTCCATGTTGTTTGGTTAGTTGTTCAACAAAAAAATTAAAGAAAGTTTTGATAACAACATATATTTGAATTTAAAGTCAAAGGGGAAAGTGCTTTGAAAATATTGTCGGGGCTTACAGCTCAAGGAGAGGCCCAAAGATTTAACGATGATCGCACCGCTGTTTTAAAAACTGTATAGAGGGACTTATACAGTACGTGAGGCCAAAAAAGTGTTTTATGTACAAGGGGATGGCTCTTACACTCTATTAGAGGCCCATGAGTGATTTTAAGAAAAATAATGGGGCTTACAACTCAAGGAGAGGCCCATGGGGTCTTGTTTAAAAAAGCGACGATCGCGCCGTTGCTTTGAAAATACAGTGGGACTTATACAATGACTGAGGCCCAAAAAGTGGTGTATTTACAAAAGGGATGGGTCTTACACTCTAATAGAGGCCCAAAGATATTTGAAAATGATTGATGAGGGTGGAATCAATCAAAACCCTAATTCTAACATTTTTAAAAGGAAGTTCTTAAAGAAAATCAATAAAAATGATAAAACACCAAATAAGCTTGAATAAACAACTTGTAATTTTTGGTTAAGGTTTGAAAAATTAGGTTTTAATCACAAGATGAATTAAAACTCATTTGGTTTTGATTTTCAAGATGAATATTCACTTTAAAAATGTTTAAAAACAATTAAAAATGAATTTATTCATTAAAATACCAACTATATTAAATAAATAATATAAGTTTGATTTTTTTGTGGAATAAAATATTTCAACATTTTTGTGATTTTTTGCAAAAAGAACCAATAAAAAATAACTAAAATTGAGGGAGTTATTAATTTTTCAAATCATTAAAAATAATAAGAAAAATAACAAAAATGTGAAAAAGTGGTAAAAAAAGAGGATTTGGGGCGAGGGGGAGTCGAATCCCAGATCTCTTGTGTGCAGTGCGCGCGTCCTACCACTGGGGTGGTGAACATCCGTGTATTAAACCCCAGCCATAAATATACAAGGCTTGTCTTGTTTTTGGCCCCTGGCCAAGGCAAGACAAGGCAAGATTTTGGCCAAAAACGTGAAGCTTGTAACTTTCTCATTTCTCCATGGATTGGGACAAAATTTAGGTCTATCCTGCCTAGAATTTCACAAGGAATCCAATGGTGGTGGTGGTTTTCTCAGATGAGGTCCCCATTTTAAAACCCGATAGTGGTTTTGAAATAGGCCTCCATTTGCATTTTCTGTGCTGCCTCATGGTACAGGCATGAATCACATGATGAATTGGTCCAAACACAACATATATAACGTGTATGAGATGTGTATGATTAATGGACTTCAAAGCAATGCATATTTTAAAGAGTTCAAGTTGAGATGCTTACCTCTTTGGGAGCTTTTTGGGCAATCTGTCAAGTGCCTTATTCAAGAAATGTTTTGATGCTTTGAACACTCTCAAATGATCCCTTAGAAGCTTTTAGGATGATTGGAATCAGCTGGAAACCTCAGGAATGGAAACTGGCCCTTTCTTGCAAAAGGGGCAAAAGTGACCAAAATAGCAACTCTCTCAAATGGTGTTCTAGACGTGGGGAACCATTTGGGACAGTTCAAGGATGATATTTGGAGTGTGTTTGAGGTTTTATCTGGTTTTGAAAGTGACTGAATTAAGACATGGCTGGAAAAGTGGAAAAAGTCCTATTTTGAGGTTTTGGAGGGGACTTTGTGATTTTGGTGTTACAGGTCACTTGTGAGAGTTTGGAGAGCTTAGATATGACATATTGGATGTGTTTGGATCATGAGCTGTAATGGAAAATGCTCTCTAAATCAAAAACTCAGAGTTACCTTGCTAAATAAGGCATTTTTGCCTAGAGAAAGAGATTTTGAGGAAAGCAAGTGTTGTAGTGCTTTTGTGTACTCAAACTGAGCACAAATGAGCTCTATTTATAGTAGAGCAAGTTTGTTTTGGCTGCAATAGTGAATGACAACTGCTGCAGAGGTTTGGCAAATGTTGATCAATAGGAATCCAAGTCTCCTCTAGCAGTTGACTAGAGGTTAGAGCACATGATGCTGGTTCCCTAGTTCTTGGATAAGTCTTGACTGAATTCAGTTGGAAAGGGCTCAGTCCATGCCACCTTGGTGCATCCATTAAATGCTCCAAACCAAAATTGGAGTCTTGTCCCTCTTTTAGGCATTTCTAGGTTTGGCATGCTACTTTTGGTTCCAAGGACTTGGGAGGCTGATGGATCAGTGTTTGTCCCTCCTTGGTCTCCCGCTGAGGTGTTTAGATGGATAGACTTGTTTGTCATTTGTACAAATTGCCCAAATCGAGCAAAATGCACAAATCTGCCTTGTTATGATAGATGCAACAAGGCATGTTGCCACTGTCATAACTCTTAGCTTAGGTTGAATTTGATGGGGTTCTTGGCCATTTTGGAAAGCTCTCATATGATATAACATATCTGTGATTATAGTTTGTTTTGATACTTTTTGGATCCAAGTGAAAAATTCCCCTACATTTTGGAAAAAGTGAAACAGATTCTGACTTAGTGAAAATTTCACTAAGTGTTGGAAAAAGTGACATTTCATGTTTTCAGCCATTTTGATCCAACCATAAGAGCTACAAATCTATGATGAATTGGAATGAGGTGTAGTTGACACTTTTAAAGTATGCCATGAGAGCTACAAATCCATCTTTGGATCAGCCAAAATGGTTGCTTGGATCTCAAGTTATGATCCTTGGAAGTTGGTACCCTAGCCACTTTGTTCCATAACTTAGAAAATTTCTAAGTTTTTTATGGTTACCCCTTTTACAAGTTATCCCACTTTTCTTGATTTTTCTTTATGAATGATGATCCCAATCACACATTAACATCATTTTAGGGTTAAAGAACCATAATTGTGAAAAATCTCAAAAAGTCAAAGTTGACTTTTGTGCACAGTTGACTTTTTGTCAGATGTCCTCCAAACTGTGCGATCCTTAATGAAATCAAGTCCTTGACCTAAATCAAACTTAATGGACATGTTCCATGGGTGTTATAGGGTGTATTGAATCATGTCCCAAGGTTTGGGAGCATTCCTGGGTCAAAAGTCAAAGGCACAATTGACTTTTCCCGCGAAACCCTAATTGTGGCTCTGATGAATTTGAAACTTGTTGATCAAGCTTCTTGGATCAATCCATTGTTGCAAATGAATCAATGTGTTTATTAGAGACCCTCAAATCATGTCTTGAGGTCTTGGCTCATGTTTTGTCCCATAAGTCAACTTAGGGGTGAATTAGGTCAAGAAACCCTAATTCCTGATTTTTGGTGAATGCATGCCCTGAGGCTAAATTGACTTGATGATTGGGTTTAAGAGGTCCCTTAGAGTATTTTAAGTTGTGCTTTGAAGCATTGGCTCATGCCTAGAGGAAAATTTCCATCTGGAGGCTCTGGTTGACCAAAACCCTAATTTGGTGACACTGGCGATCTTGAGGCTTAATCCACTTGGAATGTTGCAGCCTTGTGCTTGATCCTTGATGTGGGAGTCCTCTTGATCCATTGTGGATGTTTGAGAGGTTTAGACAAGTTGAAGATCATGTCATTCCTTGATTGATCCTTTGTCTAAGAGCTCTGAGAGGGCTTGAAACCCTAAGTTTGACTGCAGTGAGTGCTCAACAGCCCTTGAGGAGATTGATGAGGCACAAAGGTACACCCATATTGTGCTGATGATTTGCACAATGATGGGAAATCTTAGTGGTCAAAATTTGGGGTATGACAATGTTGACCCCACGAATTCGGCGATCCTGGATCCATCTGAGATCCAACTGTTCCTGTAGAGCTGATTGTACCACAGAACATCCTTGATAGCACCACACTCGTGATAATTGTGAGGTGGTATATGGCCATTCCTGCTCTGTCTGTGATGCATCTTGACCAGGTTGTCCCATAATAAGAGTACATCATGAATTTGATAGCTGTGGTTAGATTCTCCCTCTATCAAATTTACCGCGTCTTTCTCGTGTTGAGGCAGCGGGTTCGTGAAAACATTCAGATTCGTATCTTTGAAAGATAAGAACCCGCTCCTAACAAGCTTTTGCACATCAGATTTGAAACTGATATAATTTTCTATGTTATGCCCTGGTCCTCCCTGATGATAAGGACAAGTCTGATCCGCCTTGAACCAAAAAGGCAGATTCTCTGGTATTGCAAGAGGAGACCTGGTTTGGACATGTCCCTTGACCAGTGAGAGTGGAAACAATTTTGCATACAACATCAGTATAGGGTCAAACCCTGGTGGTCGCGTTGTACGGTTGTTGTTATACGGAGAACGAGCCTGCTGAAGAGGCTGTTGTGTCCTTTGCTGATATTGTTGTTGATTCGGTTGGCTTTGCGTAACCTGAGGTTGATATGTTGGAACAGGCACAGGGTGGATAGCAGGAGTTACAGCTGCTACTGGTTGGTATCGTCGCCTTTACTTTGCGAGAGAGATATTCCCAATATCCTGCTCTTTTTTCTTAGGGAGAGCACTACCGTATCTTTTGGTATGGCTTGATGATCCAGTGTCTTTGTTTAAACGTCCTTCTCAGACTGCTTCCTCAAGACGAACTCCCTTGCCCACCATCTCGGTGAAGTCACTGGGCGTACTGTCGACCATTCTGTTGTAGTAAAATATGCTCAAGGTTTTCAAGAAGATCTTTGTCATCTTTTTTTACTCGAGAGGCGGACAAATCTGGGTGGCAATTTCACACCATCTCTGAGTGTACTCCTTAATGGTTTCCTTGTCCTTCTGCGACATGGCTCTGAGTTGATCTCTGTCCGGTGCCATGTCCAGGTTATAATTATATTGTTGCACGAAGGCAGCGCCAAGATCTCTGAAAGTGGCGAACTTAGTGCGGTTTAATCCCATGTACTATTTTAATGCGGCATCGGTAAAACTGTCCTGAAGGTAGTGGATTAGTAGCTCTTGGTTCTTTGTCTGAGTTGACATCCTCCGAGCGTACATCACCAAATGACTTTGAGGGCAAGAGTTACCCTTGTACTTTTCAAATTCGGGCACTTTGAACTTGTGCAGAACTTTCACATTGGGGACCAAACAAAGGTCTATGGCATCTTTTCCAAATAGGTCCTGACCGCGAAGGGCTTGCAGTTCTTTCTGCATCTCCAGGAACTGTTCCTGGAACTCATCTATTTTGTCGAACATACTTTCATTTCGACCAGAAGGTATCTGTGGAATCTATCCTTCCGGGACAGTGTGTACCACGGATGGTGGTATAGTCATTACGGATGAGACTCGCGGTGCTTCCCGAAGTTTGTAACCTTCAGGAGTTGTTGTCATGCCCCGGGCATCTTCTCTTTCCCGAAGTTTGTAACCTTTAGGCCCAACGGCTCCTGCTGCAGTTTTCGGATCCTCCGTGATCGGCAGAATATATCCTTCCGGGATGTAGTTGAGTGGCATGCCCCAGGGACGATCTTTCGGCATTTTATACCTAGGATCATACCTCTCCACTATGGGAGTTGATGTGATCTCTGAGATCACAGTCCTTTGTTGTTGCATCTGAGCTTCTGCCAGAGCTTGCATGTCATTATGAAGCTTTCTCAGATCCTCTTTCAGAGTGTCAATCTCTTTCCTCAACTCTCTATTCTCTTCCACGAGATCATCCATATTTTTCTATCGATTGGCCCGAGTATTGTACGAATGAGACAGTTTGACTCTAGAATCGATACACAAACGAGAGATTCCTAGGGAAGAAGAATGCGTTATGTGAGAATGATGAATGATATGCAATGATTATATTAATAGTATATTTTTTTGTTTAATCAAAATAAACTTCGACAAATTGGATTGTAAATCTCAAACAGTGGGGAAGACCTCGTTTTATTGAATTCAAAGATTGCGGAAATAGAAGTACAGTAATTTACCAAGTGCTGTAAAAGGAAATGTCTAAACTTATGGATCCTGAGTCCTCTCTGAGGGGAGCTCTGGTGCTGATTCCGGTATTTTCCTTTTCTTTGACCAGGGCTCTTGAGCCGTTGTTGGGTTGTCATTCCTTTGCCAAGTGAAAGGAGTGACCAAATTCCTTTGGTCATCCTTATTTTCTACAGCATGTTGCTCTAAAATCTCAATCAGAGCATCTTTTTCTTTTAATAGTTGCTGTATTTTCTTACATTCCACATTGAGAATATGATACTTGTTCCTCCAAGACCTCTTCTCTTGTTGAACTTTGTTGAGAGTAACCTGAAGTTTTTCCGTATCAGACATAAAGTAAAGGACAGGGTCCCTTAATGGAAGAACGCCCTGACGAGGGTAAGGCATCCTCAGCTTGAGAGCTCTATTTTGTACCCAGTGGAGATAAGGCTCCACCGAGACACCGTCTGGTATTCCTAGAGACTCTCTTCCTTTCCTATGAACATGTTTCCAAGAATGCACTATTTCTGTCTTTAGTGCCCTGTCATTTTCTCCTTCCTTGAAGAAAAGACCTTCCAGATGAGCATTATGCAGTACATGCATCATCGGGTATCCGAGTTAACGACAAACTAAAACTGGATGATAATTGATTCCTCCCTTAGTTCCTATAAGGGGTACATTTGGGAAGTTTCCACAGTGGTCAATGATTCTGATCCCGTCATAGATTCGATTGAACCAATCGATGTCAGAGTTGGTAAGAGACATGATTCTCTGCAACCAACATAAAGAACTCTTAGGATCCCAAAATGTAGCAGACTTGGGCCAGTGGGAAGTGAACCATTTGTACAGTAGGGGTACACAGCATGTGATCATTCCTTCGCTGTACAAATTCCTTAAGTGTACAGAATGATAGGCATCTGTGAGCAAGGTTGGCACAGGGTTTCCAATCAGAAAAACCTTAATAGTGTTGATATCAACGAAGTTATCAACGTTGGGAAACAGAAATAACCCGTAGGTGAGCAAAACAAAGATGCTCTCGAAAGTGGCCACGTTCCCTATACTAGCAAAGTACAGAGTTTTCTTTATCAAGAACTGGGCTGGCAAACCCTGGACACCACCCTTAATGATCATGTGAGTCCTGACTTCTGACTCGTCTAAATAGATTGCTCTTGCAATGGTTTGATCCTTTGGAATTTCTTCCAGTCCAGAAAAAGGGGGCTTGGTCAGTGATAGGTAAATCAGTCAGGTGAGAGTACCCCTCCAGTGTTGGTGCTAGTTGATAATCCGGGAATGTGAAACAGTGATAAACCAGATCGTAGAACTAGATTAGCATGGACAGGATTCCTTCAATTATATGGACCCTTAAGAGAGACAGCAGTCCTCCATACTTAGCTCTGAAAGCATCAGGGTTGGTGATCATCCTTGCCAACCCTCCTAAATCCTCTAATTTTGGAACCTTGAAGGTGTACTTGTGAGTCTTCCTTCTACCGAAATCCCTAATGCAATCTCTTTATCTGACATTTGCAATCATTGTCTTAGTTTAATTTGAAAAAAGAGAGACTAGAAGAAAAGATTTTTCTTTGTTTTAATGTTTTTTAAATGAATGTATAATGCAGCACACAAAAATATAGAAAAAACGTGGGGTCAAAGGGTCGGTGTCATGAAGTCAAGGCTCTACCCATCCCCAAAGGTTTATACTGGTGATTTTTTGTACCTGTCCTCAAAATCACTGACCCCTCTTGGGATAACACAGCAAGCGGATCGCCAGCGAGTTAAAGTATCTTAGAGTAGTCTCAAATGAGGGTAGTATAGCGTGACAACTATTTTCGATAGCTTCCGCAATACAAAATGGTTTCAGTCTACTAAAATCCTCAGCTTCTCCGATAACCCAATCGAACAATCTGCTTTCAACAACCGAAGTTGTATAGGCATTGAATCCGCAAAGGGCATCTCCACTGATTCGATGGTCGACCAGGACCTCTTATCTGTGATTCACTCCCCGTAAGATTACCCGTCTAGTGCCATCACTTGTCTTAGGTGTATACTCAATCTTTCCAGATGCGGCATCACACGCATTTCCATTAGAAGAAAAATAAACACGGATATCAATTAGGAAAAGCAGTATATATATTTGTCCTAACATCCTAGACCTCTAGTCCTATGATCCAATACAGACAATGACTCCCCAACAGAGTCTCCATTTCTATGGAACTTTGTGAATTTAAAGTTTTCTACCTAAGACTGTAAAAAAGAATGCCTCCCACTGTGGTCGCCATTTTTTCTGTAGCGCGATTTTTGTGGTTTCGAATCACTATCGCTTTGGTACTACAGTTCGATTCATTTTTTATCCTGTGAAGCTGATTAAGGAAGGGAAATAGATGTCTCCAATTAACCCTGCTTGCATACTGAGGTTAAACAGTCAAAACTGTTGGTTTACAGATGCTATCAAAATAGGGGAGTCTGTCTTTAGGTTTATTTCGTTTAAGAACGGAGTGTCTTGACTGTATAGGAGGCTTTTGGTTAGGATACTAGACTTGATTTTCTTTGATTGATGTATAGAGGTACTGGATTTTGAGTTTTTGATTAGTATGCTCATTAAGATTTCGCAATCTTATTCCTACGTATTCCCGTTTAACGAAACAGGGTAATCATGGGAGGAAAGAGATGTTTTGGTGTCTTGTTCAAAGCCCATGATTGAAGCTAAAAGTTATTTGTATCTTGTTCAAAGCCTAAGATATGAAGCTGAAGGGTTTTTTGTGTCTTGTTCAAAGCCCAAGATTGAAGATAAAGGTTTGACTGAGAGAGAACTTGTCATCTCTAAAGAAGAATTGTTGATGTTTGTATGCTGTGAGCACAAATTTGATGCTAAAAGGTTGATTGACTCAACCGGGGATTTCTTTATACAAAGCCTAAGAGGAGGCTGGAAGTTTGACTTTTCTAGGGAAAATGTTCTTTCTGTCTTGTACAAAGCCCAAGATTGAGGCTAAAATGGATTTTTGACTCCGTTGGGAAGGTTTAGATGTATCTTGTACAAAGCCCAAGATGGAGGCTGAAATGAGTTTGACTCAACAAGAGAGTGCTTTTGTGTGTCTTGTACAAAGCCCCAGACGGAGGCTAAAAGAGTTTGACTCAACAAGAGAGTCTGCAAAGGTGATTGACTCAACAAGAGATTCTGAAAGTTGCTTGACTCAACAAGAGAGTGATTTACTGTATCGTACGAAGCCCGAGATAGAGGCTAAAAAGAAAGTGACTCAATGAGAGAGTCTTGAAAGGAAATGAACTCAACAAGAGAGTCTAAAGAGGTTAGTTCCGTTGGGGAGAATCATTTGTACAAAGCCCAAGAGGAGGCTAACTTCCTGAGGAAGGATCATTATACGAAGCCTAGAGGAGGCTAGCTTACTGCTGAGGATTATTGAGATCCTGAAGCAGGTCCAAGTGTGGGGAACTCTCATGAGAGAGACCGGGCTTCTGCTTATGTTTAGAAGGAACTTGAGAATGTCTTTGAGACTCAAGGGGTTTAGACTGTCCAAGTCTACTGGTGTTGAAGAGTTTTATCTTTTGTAGGATGTCCAAAAGAGGGCATGGGGCCTTAAGGGATGAGAATCAACCCTAAAGTGGCCTGAGGTTTGACACTGGAAAGACTGCTCTAGCAAAGGATGACTAAGTTCTGTCTTATACCTTTAAGAGGTCGTCAGGGTCCTTGTATTAAGCCCAAGCGAAGGCATGAGAACTTCTAAGAAGCCGAAGGGTCCTTGTACAATGCCCAAGAGGAGGCGGGGGTGCTTTTAGGAAGCCTGTGGGTCCCCAAACCAAGAGAAGTTCAAGAAATTCAATTCACAAATAAGAGATCATTCCAGGAAAGTTCGATAATTTGGAAGAAACTCAAGAGATGCCATTCACGGAGAAAAGATCATCTCTGGGGAGTTAGAGTTTCTTTGACAATTTCTAAGGGTGATAGTCTGAGAAAAGGTTCACCGAGAATACTGCCTTTCTCTTTGTTCCATATTGTTTAACCCCAAGAGGAGGGAAGACTGTATCTAGAATCCTACGGGGATCTAGTTTTGTTTGTATTTAAGAGTGACCAACAGGGCTTTACCTAGTTCTAGACGTAGTTGCCGGGGAAAACTCTAAATAACTATACTAGTATATATACAGTTGATATATGACGAGTATTTAAAGAGGGTATGAAAGAAGACTTACAGTGAAACAGCCCCACAATACAGTTATATACATATGAAAGTGGTAAATGAAAGCGGATAAATACTTACCCGTTGTAGAGCTTCCATGCTGTTTCGTTAGTTGTTCAACAAAGAAATTAAAGAAAGTTTTGATAAAAACATATATTTGAATTCAAAATCAAAGGATAAAGTGCTTTGAAAAGATTATTGGGGCTTACAGCTCAAGGAGAGGCCCAAGTTTTAACGATGATCGCACCGTTGTCTTGAAAACTGTACAAAGGGACTCATATAATATGTGAGGCCCAAAACGTTTTTATGTACAAGGGGATGGGTCTTACTCTCTATTAGAGGCCCAAAGATTTATTTTTGTACAAGAGATGAGACTTACAACTCAAGGAGAGGCCCAGGGTTATTTGTTTGAAAACGGCGATCGCGCCGAGGTTTTTGAAAACACAGTGGGTCTTATACAATATCTGAGGCCCAAATCATTTTGGTTTCAAAAAAGGGTTGGGTCTTACACTCTATTAGAGGCCCAAAGAGTTTGAAAGTGAATAAATATGGGTCTTATAGCTCAAGGAGAAGCCCAGTTAATTTTGTTAAAAAGGCGACGATCGCGCCGAACGTTTGAAAATATACAGAGGGACTTATACAATGTGTGAGGCCCAAAGGTATTATTTACAAAAGGGGTTGGGTCTTACACTCTATTAGAGGTCCAAAAATGATTTAAAGAAAATAAATGGGACTTATAACACGAGGGTAGGCCTAGATGATTTGATTTTGAACTGGCGATCGCGCCGAGATTTTCTTTTAACGCAGAGGGACTTATACAACATCTGAGGCCCAAAAAGGATTTGGTTAAAATGAGATTGGGTCTTACACTCTATTAGAGGCCCAAGGTGTTTGAAAATGATTGATAAGGGTTGAATTAATCAAAACCCTAATTTTGCTTAAAAAGGAATTAATTTTGTTAAAAAAATAATAAAAAGTGTTGAAAACATGAGAAAAATGAGTGGTGATCTTGGATCAATGTTTCAAAAATCATGTTTATATCCACAAAATGATTGGAAACCAATTAAATTTGGAAAATCAAGGAGGAAAAAATATTTTAAATGTTTAAAAATAAATAAAAGATTAATTCTTTACAAAAATATCAACTATATGAAATAAATAATATTTTTGGGAATTTTTGGCAAAATAAAATATTTTAACATTTTTGTGAATTATTAAAAAAAGAATCAACTCAAAATCATTAAAACTCAGAGAGAAATTAATTTTTGAATCAATTAAATAAAATCACAAAATTCAAATATTCAAATTTGTGAAAAAGGCGCCAAGAACATGGGTCAAGAACACGCGCGAAGGGGGTTTGGCTCAGATTTGCATTTTCTATCCAATCTCACTGAATACTTGATGAAATCACACAATCTACATATCAATCTGCTCGTTTTCACTTCACGATCATGTCTATGGTCTTTAATTTCATTTATTTAAGCATGGAATAAGAAATCTAGACAAAACCTCAAGAACCCTAAAATTTGCATGAAGGCTGAGAATTTTGATACACGATTCAAACAAAGTAATTAATTGAGGGGAAACATTCTATGCATGATTATGAACATTTGGAAAAAGTATTGTGCGAGGAAATATGCATAGATTAAGAGATGACCAAGTTTAGGCTTACTTGAAGGTCGTGACAGCAAGAGCAATGTGATTTTTGAGTTGGAGGCGTTACAGATGAGTTGTGATGATCTGAACAACTTCCCTACACCATATGAAGTGTGTTTGAATGCTTGGACTTGATTGGAAATGACTGGATCACTTCATGGCATCTCAACTGCAACTTGATTAAAAACATGAGCAACTGGATGATGATTCTGAGAAATCAGTGTTACAGTTGTGTGTTTAGTGTTTGATCAGCTCCCATTTGATGTTTATGAGGTGTTAGAGCAATTGGTTTGATTGGAATTGCTCTCTACTGAAAAATTCGATAGTGACTTGCTAAGAAAGGCATTTTTGAGAGTGAGAAGATGATTTTGAGAAAGGCAAGTGTTGTAGGCCTTTGGTGTACTTAAACTGAGTGCAAATGAGCTCTATTTATAGTAGAGCAAGTTTGTTTTGCAAGCAATAGTGAATGGCAACTAGTACAGGTCTGTGGCCAATTGGATCATTTTGGAATCTCAAGTCTCCTCTAGCCATTGACTAGAGGTTAGAGCGCAGGCCTTTGGTTCCCAAGTTCAGAGATTATCCTTGACACATTCAGTTGGAAAAGTCTCGGTTCATGCCACCTTGGTGCATCCATTGAATGCTCCAAAACAAAATGGGAGTCTTGTCCCCCTTTTAGGCATTTTTAGGTTTGGCATGCTACTTTTAGTTCCAAAGACTTGGGAGGCTGATGAATCAGTGTTTGTTCCTCCTTGGTCTCCCCCTGACGTGTTCAGATGGATAAACTTGTTCATCATTTGCATAATTTGATCAAATCGAGCAAAATGCACAAATCTGCCTTGCCATGACAGTTGCAGCAAGGCATATTGCCATTGTCATAACTCTTAGCTCAAATGGAATTTGATGGAGTTCTTGGCCATTTTGGAAAGCTCTCATATGATACAACATATGGGTGATCATAGTTTGTCTTGACACTTTTTGGATCCAAGTGAAAAATGCCCCTACATTTTGAAAAAAGTGAAACAGATTCTGACTTAGTTAAATTTTCACTAAGTGTTGGAAAAAGTGGCATTTTCATGTTTTTGTCATTTTGGTCGCTCCATTACTAAAAATCCATGAAGAATTAGAATGAGGTGTAGTTGACACTTTTAAATTATGCCATGAGATCTACAAATCCATCTTTGGATCAACCAAAATGGTTGCTTGGATCACAAGTTATGATCCTTGGAAGTTGGTACCCTAGCCACTTTGTTCCATAACTTAGAAAATTTCTAAGTTTTTTATGGTTACCCCTTTAACAAGTTATCCCACTTTTCTTGATTTTTCTTGATTAATGATGATTCAAATCACACATTAACATCATTTTAGTGTTAAAGAACCATAATTGATCAAAATATCAAAAAGTCAAACTTTGACTTTTGGGCACAGTTGAATTTTTATCAAATGAATTCCAAACTGTGCGATCCTCTATGAAATCAAGTCCTTGACCTAAATCAAACTTGATGGATTGATTTAATAGGTGTTATAGGGTGTATTGAATCTTTTCCCAAGGTTTGGGAGCATGTCCTAGTCAAAAGTCAAAGGCACAGTTGACTTTTTTCTGCCAAACCCTAACTGTGGTTCTGATGAACTTGAAATTTGTGAATCAAGTTTACTGGGTCAATCCACTGTTGCAAATGTATCAATGTAGTATATTGGAGGCCCTCAAATCATGTCTTGAGGTCTTGGCTCATGTTTTGTCCCAAAAGTCAACTTAGGGGTGAATTAGGTCAAGAAACCCTAATTCCTGATTTTTTGGTAAATGCATCCCCTGAGGCTAAATTGGCTTGATGATTGGGTCCATAAGGTCCCTTAGAGTATCAAGGGTTATGCTTTGAAGCATTGGCTCATGCCCAGAGGAAAAATTCCATCTGAAGGCCCTAGTCGACCAAAACCCTAATTTGGTGACACTGGCGATCTTGAGGCCTAATCCACTTGGAATGTTGCAGCCTTGTGCTTGATCCTTGATGTGTGAGTCCTCTTGATCCATTGTGGATGTTTGAGAGATTTAGACAAGTTTAAGATCATGTTATTTCTTGATTGATCCTTTGTCGAAAAGCTCTGAGAGGGCTTGAAACCCTAATTTTGATTATAGTGGATGCTCACCCATCTTTGGGGAGACTAATGAGGTATGATGGTTCATCCATATTGTGGTGATGATTTTCACAATGATAGAAAATCTTAGTGGTCAAAATTTGGGGTATGACAGACATCACATATCCCAAGAAATATCTACCAATCGACAAATGGCAGTCTCTTTCAAAACAGTTTGTCTATCTCCATCAAAGATAAGTTTATTCCTTATTAGAATCCACGTCTGACAAAACAAGTGGCAATCTCTTAAGAAGCTTGTTCTTGTCCCAAAAATTCCCAGCAGGTCGACAAATGGCAATCTCTTCCCGAGATGTTTTTCCTTCTTTCAACAAAGTCATCAGCACCTCAAAATAGTCTTTCATCTAATGGCATCTCTCCGAAGAAGTCTCGAAGGGAAATATGATGAAATCTCCCTAAGAAAATGGCATCTCAATAGAGAAGTTTGTAAAACTCTGCATTACAGTCTGTGGCATTCCCAAGTAAGTCTGCTATCAGGTCTTTGCTCATCCTATGGCATCTATCTGAAGAAGTCTCGAAGAGAAGTATGATGAAGCTTACTTCCATCAAATGTCATCTCCTCAAGTGAATTCCAGCGGGAAGTTTGATGAAGGCCCTCACAGATTTTGAAATCTGTCCTACAAGATAATTAGCTCGCATCTCCTCGAAGATCCTCGACAAAGTTATTAATCCAGTAAATGATCACCTTTTCAGAAGCTTGTCTGCCTAAACCTTATCAAGAGAAAGACTTGATAAGAATAAACTGAGACCAGTTCCATGGCTGAAGGCGAGGATCTAGGGGAAGTTTATTTCAAGAAACTAAGACCAGTTCCATGGCTGAAGACCAGGATCGTGGGGAAGTTTCACCTTTTCTAAGTAGAATTACTTAGTAAAAGAAGATGGATAAACATATTCCAGCATTGGAAAATTTTCACTGTTCAAGTTATCATATCATCTACATTCGCAGTCAAAATTCTGGGTATTCTGATATTTAATCCTCTTTTACCTTAAATGTCTGAATATTTACATCATTCAGGTCCAAGAAGATTAAATAGGGGCATATGTCATACCCTAACTAAGATTCCATATCATTTGCATATCATATGAACATACTCTCATGCATCACTAACCCATCACAAGTACAAGATATGTGTGCTTACTTGCTTCACAGGTTAGGTGATCCCCCTAAAGCTCAAGCAGATGAATTATCAAGGAATAAACATCATATTCAACACCACAAATCTCTATATTATCCATGAAGATCAAGAACTTCCAATCAACAATAATCAAGTGCAAAATTGCATCATGACAAGCTCATCAAGCCTCAAGACCTTGAGTACACCAAAATCAGGGTTTTTGACCTAATTCAATCCCTGGGATAACTTGCGGAGAAAGGCATGATCCAAGACCTCCAGATATGTTTCAAGGACCTTAAATAAATCAATTTAGTCCATTCATATGATTGGATTGATTCAAAGAACTTGATTCACAAACAATGCAAGAATTCAAATCCATCTAAGCCACAAACTATGGGTTTGATGAAAAGTCAACCATACCTTTGACTTTTGGCCAAGACATGATCTCCAACCTTGGGATATGATTCAAGGCACTCAAATATACCCTTGAAGTCCATTCATAAGTTTAAAATCACCTTGGGATTGTAGCGTCGGTTTTTTGGTGACGCGGCCACCTACCACATTTTGGTGCTACTTTCTGATTTCTGTATTTATCCTATGAAGCTTGAAAGGAAGGGGAATATATCTTAAACTAACCCTGCACGCAAGTGTTTTCTTTAACAAATGCTAAGAGATCGGGGATCGGGGTTTGGTTATACAAAGGGAAGCTATTCAAACCCAAATTATCTATAGTAATCTATAGGAACCTTCTTTTGCATGTATTTCGGCTTTTTGGAATGTTTTCTTGTGTTTGTATTCTATTGATTGGGAAAGTTTCTCCTTTGGGAGGGTTAAGAGAATGTTTTTGTGTTTTCGGGTTTTCTATTGTATTTGGGAAGGTACTGGACTCCCAAGGTTGAAGCTAAATGAAACTGACTCCACTGGGGAAGGTTTTATTTGAATATCTTGTTTGAAGCCCAAGATGATGAAGCTGAAAAGTTTGAGTATAGAGAACTGACTCAATGAGGGGTATGATGTTTGTTTGGTATAAAGCCCAAGATTGAGGCTAACAGGGGAATATGAAGCCTAAGAGGAGGCTGACTTTTGCTAAGGATTCTTGAAATCCAGGAGAAGGTCTAAACTGTATTGGGGAATCCAAAGGGGAACTAACTCTTGTTAGGGAATTAGGGAAGAGTTGAAGTACCAGATGCCATGAGGCTCTGATTCTGTTAGGGATTTGTTGATGGTATATTGACCCTGGATGGGATTTTCAAGGTGAAAGTTAAGCCTTGTTGGGGGGTCTGAGGAGTTTAGAGGTGAGTTTGAAAGAAGATTATGAGGGTGAGACTTTCCAAGTCTACTTGATTGAAGCCCAAGAGGAGGCTGAGACTACCCAAGTCTCTTAAGAAGAGGTAAACTCTGGTTGGAGAGAGAAATCTTTGTACGATGCCTAAGAGGAGGCTGAGGGTATTAGAGATGTAGATTAACCCTTGAATGATAGGATGTTCTGAAATTTTGACTCTCTTGGGGATTGAACTAGTAGAGATGACTAAATTATATCCTATGCTTTTAGGAAGCCTTTGGGTCCTTGTACTAAGCCCAAGAGGAGGCTAGGGATCTTTTAAGAAGCCTGGTGGTCCTTGTACTAAGCCCAAGAGGAGGCTGAGGATGCCTCTAGGAAGCCTGTGGGTCCAAGCCTAAGAAAATTTCAATAAAGGTTTCACCAGGAATAATCCTTTCTTTGTTGAACAGTTCTAAGGTTTAAAGAAATTCAAAAGAGGTTTCACTGGGAATTAATCCTCTCTGGGGAAATGAATTTCTTGTATATGTTTCTAATTTTTGACAGTCTTAAGGAAAGTTTCACCGGGAATAATGTCTTTCTCTGGTCCATATTGAATAAAGCCCAAGAGGAGGCAGACTGTATTGAGGGAAGTTTCCTACGAGGGAACTAGTTTTGACTAAGTTAGAAGTAACCTCTGGTTTGACCTAAGTGTAAACCTAACTGCTAGGGAAATTCTAGACAGATATGCATAAGTATATACATATAAGTGAATTAACAGGTATATAAACAAGTATGAATTGAATTGAAAAGATGTTGGGTCTTACACTCTGAAAAGAGGCCCAAGTGTATTGTGGTTGATTGTATTGAGTACAACTATATGATTAGGGTTTTAAGAAATTGAAGAAAGTTTTGAGAAAACTTTGAGTTTGAATTTTAATTAAATGAAAGTTGTTTAAAAGAAAAGAATGTTTGGGGCTTATAACTCAAAGAGAGGTCCAAGTGGTCTAAGAGCAGTTCCACCGGGAATAATGCTCCTCTTAGAACCAGTTTAAAACAGACAGATGATTTTGAAAACAGAGGTATGGGGCTTAGAAATCAAGGAGAGGCCCATGGAAGTTGTTTATTGTTTAAAACAAAGTTTATGTACAAAAGACTGGGGCTTATACTCAAAGAGAGGCCCAGATGACTTGTTTGAAAACAGTGATCGCACTGCGATACTGAAAGATGTTTATGGGACTTATACTATAGCAGAGGCCCAAAATTTATTTATGTACAAATAGTTTGGGTCTTACACTCTATTAGAGGTCCGTGTTTGAAAAGAAGAAAAGTGGGGCTTATAATCAAGGAGAGACCCAGATGAAAAATAATGAACGCGCCGTTGTTTTGAAAATCGCACTGGGGCTTATACGATGAGAGAGGCCCAGAAATTATTTATTTACAAAAGAGGTTGGGTCTTAAACTCTATTAGAGGCCCAAGTGTATTTCAAATGAAGTTTGAAAATTTAAAATCAAGGAAGAACCCTAATTTCAATTAAAAATACATTTTTTCAAAGAAAAATTAAATAAAAATGATATATAATATCAAATATATTCAAAAACATGTTGTGAACTTTGAAAATTGTTTGAAAATAGATGTTTTAATCCACAAGATGATTTGAACTCAATTTATTTTAAAAAATCAAGAAAAATAATTTATTTAAAAAATGTTTAAAATAAATAAAAAGAAATTCTTTGAAAAAGTCAAAAATATATCAAATAAAAATATTTTTTTGATTTTTTTGTGGAATTAAATATTAAAATGTATAAATGATTTATGTTTAAAAAATCATTTGAAAAAGATAAAAAATGAGAGAGATATGACATTTTGAAATTAATTGAAAATATTAAAAATATTTGAAAAATAAAAAATTTTGAAAAAGGGCGCCAACGACTCCTTCTTCTTCCTCATGTGTGCCCGCCATGGATGATTTGAAAAAGTTCACATATCTCACTCAATACGTAATGAAAATGACTTTTGTAAACATGAAAGTTGCTCGTTTTTTAACAAGGATTTCAATGATACCAATTAATTGCATTTCTTTTAAGTGTGGAGTGAGAAATCATGTGAAGAACAGATGAACCCTAATTTTTGCAAGAACACTATGAAATTCCATACACGATAGCTTCAAAGCAATTAATTGAGGGGAAACACTCTACACAAGTGCAGAAACATGTTTGTAACTCGAAAACACATTTATGATGCATGGATCATAGAGTTTGAGAGGTTCAGGCTTACCTCTGCAAGAGGAATTTGAATCCTCAGTTGTAGGTGTTGTAGATGTGTTTGAATGATCTAGACTACTTCAATGGACCCTAGTGAGTGTGTTGAGAAGCTTGGAATGGATTGAAAACCTCTGGATTGGTGGGCACGACTCCAACTACATATGGCTTTGGGGTGGGGCATGAACTTGATGAATATGGTGTTACAGATGTTGTTCAAGTGTTTAGATCATTCATATATGATGTATGTGAGGTATTAGAACCATTTGTTTGAGCTGAATTGCTCTCTATTTCAAAACACGATTCTCACTTCTTTGAAAATGGATTTTTGAGGTTCAAGAGGGAAATGGTGGAAAACATGGATTCTGATGTTTTGGTGTGTGTTGATCAGTCACAAATGACCTCTATTTATAGTAGAGGAAGTTTGTTTTGCAAGGAATAGTGAATGAAGGCTGATCATAGTGTGTAGCTAGGTAGCCATTGACTTTGATGTTTCAAAGTGCCAAGTCTCCTCTAGCTTGACTCAATTCAATTTCTGCAGGTTTGAACACTCAGAGCTTTGGACTGAATCTTGACTGGTTTGGATTGATATGGCTTGGTTCATGACACCTCAATGCATTGCATTAATGTAACCTTGCCAAAATTGAATTTCAAAGTTCATGTCATGATGGACTTGCACATGCTTAAGTGGAGTTCGTGCCTCTTTGATCAGGTAGCAAGTGAGTCATCAAGAGTTTTGTGTTTTTGGAAGATGACAAAGTTGGCAAAGTGACAAAATTTGAAGGAGGAAATCGTGTGGCACAATTCATGCACTAATGTTGTCTTGAAAAACCATAATATTATGTCATGTTGCAAGGCTTGTAACTTCTTGCTCAAGGTGAATTAGAATGAGTTCTTGTACTTTTTGAAAAGCCCATATATCATACTTCAACTTTGATGTTTAACTTTGGTATTGATTCATCTTGGATCATGATGGAAATTGCCTCCAAAGTTGGACAAAACATGAGACAGATTCTGTCTCAAATTTTTCTAAGTGTTTAAAAAATGTCCATTTCTTAATTTTTGTGATTTTGATCAATCCATAACTCAAAATCCATGAAGATTTGTGTCATACCCCAAATTTTGACCACCAAGATTTCCCATCATTGTGAAAATCATCATCACAATATGGATGTACCATCATACCTCATCAATCTCCTCAAAGATGATTGAGCATGCACCACAACCAAGAATTAGGGGTTTGAGCCCTCTCAGAGCACATAGACAAAGGGTTAATCAAGAAATGACATGATCTTCAACTTGTCTAACCTCTCAAACACCCATAAGGAATCAAGAGGACTCCCACATCAAGAACCAAGCACAAAGTTGCTACATTCCAAGTGGATCGGGCCCCAAGATCGACAGTGTCACCAAATTAGGGTTTTGGTCGACCAAGGCCTCCAGATGGAAATGTTTCCTCTGGGAAAGAGCCAATGCTTCAAATCATAACCCAATATACTCCAAGAGACCTCATAGACCCAATCATCAAGTCAATTTAATCTCAGGGGATGCATTCATCAAAAATCAGGAATTAGGGTTTCTTGACCTAATTCACCCCTAAGTTGACTTTTGGGACAAAGTATGAGCCAAGTGTAACGCCCCAGTTTTGTCCGTTTTATTTAATCGAGTTGTTTTGATTATTTTTATTATTATTTTATTTTATTTTTGACTTTTATTCGGAAATATGTTATTTTTCAATGTTGTGATATTTTATCGCGTTTTGGGAACGTTTACGAGATATTTGAGTGTAGAGGTATTTTGGTCATTTCACTTTAATTTTTCTTAAGTTAATAGAAATAGAAATAGAAAGAGAGAAAATAGAAAAGAAAGAAAAAGAGAAGAATAAAAAGAGGAGGAAAGAAAAGAAGAGAAGAAAAAGAGAGAAAACTTGGAAAATCTAGGAATCGAAACAACCGACTTTTCAAACACGATTAAATTGGGTAAGGATGCGAAACTTGATTATTATATACTTGTGTATGATTATGTATGTATGTTTTTGGTTGATATTGGATTGAAATTGAATATGGAGTGAAAAACCATAATATGTGGAAATTTTTACAATTCAATTAAATTGTGTCGGAAATCATGTTTTCAAGTCTCTTATTGTTGATACATGTTAGATACATGTTGTTAGGCATTGTATTGGTAATTTTTCTGGTGTATAGGTGAAAATTGGATTGATTTAGGATTGAAAACGCAGAAAAAATTATGCAGAAAAATTCTGGGTTTCCACTGCCGTTACGCGTACCAGGCATGTCCATACGCGTATTGGCTTGGGCAATATGCGTATGGGAGGTGCATTTGAGGGCAATACGCGTAATGAATTTCATTTCTCTCGGCCATCTGCTGAAATGCGTAATGGTACATGTAAGATTTTGGACAATACGCGTATGGCTCAGGGCAATACGCGTATGGCCAGGATGATTGCAAAATGTGTTTTTTTCGCGATGTCTTTTCTTGTTTAGTCCGTAACTTGTGTTTCGATTATCCGTTTTTAACATTCTTGGTATCGTTGAATAGCTATTGAATGTACTTTCTTATGATGATAGTTTTGAGATTGTTGCCCGATTTAATTATGTCGGGAATTTAGAATAGTGTCGTTTTGTTGACTTTTGTCGTTATAATTGTGTGTAATTGATGTGTATCATGCAATGTGTTGTTGTTATGGATATGGTATGACTTGTGTGCTGTTGTATGGTGTAAATGCATGTGTTTAGATGGCGTGATGATGATTTGTGGCCTTATGACAAATAAATGCATTGTTTTGGGCTTGAATTGCAAAGTATGATTAATGTTGATTGAGATGATTGCATGTATGTGTGCATTTGAATGTCATGAGTCATTGTATGCCAAGCATCATGATATGCATTCTTGAGATGTCGTGTGCCCGTGTGGGGTGTGAGCGACGAATCGATTCCAGAGGGAATCCGCTGTAATGTCGTGTGCCCGTATGGGGTGTGAGCGATGATAATAGACGATCGTGTGCCCGTGTGGGGTGTGAGCGATCTATAAACATTGTGTGCCCATGTGGGGTGTGAGCGACGGGGAACATCGTATGCCCGATGGGGAGTTACATTAAGTAACGAGCGATGATTCCAATAGTTCCTGAGTGAACTAGTGATGAGGATGATGGATGGATGGTACCGCATATGCATCGCATGGAGTCGTTGTGTCGGTCTCTGTGCATTTGCATAAATTGTGAATGGATTGATTTGGTGTGGAACTGTGAATGTCGTTGATGAGTTGATATCTATATATTCGTGGTGATGATAATTGTAGTGTGTGTGATTAATATGCATGGGTAATGGACATACGAGATATGCATTGTGTGGTGTGGTATTTGATTAGGGTGTAGTTGTGGTGAGAATATTTTATATGTGTACTTTTGTGTTACTATATAATTATATGCAATTATATTATGATTGTGTTTCTCACCCCTTCTGTTGTTTTATAATGCTCTATGTGGCATTGCAGATTAGATTGCTGGAGGTCTTTTTGTGAAGCTTAGGTCTTCATTCTTTTGTCGGTCGGCTCTGATATGTGGCACCGGGTAGTTAGGGAGACCATTGGTGATTTGTGTATATATGTATATGTTTCTTTTAGGATTGTACATGTATGATGGTATTTGGCAGACAAACTTTTCATGATATATATATATATATATATATATATATGAGATTTCAGTACAGATATTCCGCTTGTATTCTATATCTGAATTGTGGGTAGTAGGAACTAAGTGCCTCTGTTAATTGCTACCTAATTGTTACATATCTTTATGAGCAGGTGTATTGTGTTTTGTCTCAATTGATGTGACCCCTCGGTCTATGCCATGAATGTTTTAATTATACTCTGATGAAATTTTTATCGTTTTTATTATTTTGGGGTATAGATTGGGGGTGTTACATTAAGTGGTATCAGAGTCAGTCCATGTCAGTTGTGTCAGTCCTTGTTGGTGTTTGTGTTTGGGTGAGCTGTTTGTTTAACCATAGTTGTTGTTATTGGAAATGAACAGAATATGGCTGGTAGGAACGACGATGCTTTAGCTGCTGCGATGCAAGATATGGCTCGGGTTGTGCAGGGTGCACCTCATGCTGTTGGTAATGATGAGTTTAGGAAGAATAAACCGCTAGTCTTCAAAGGGAGGCATGATCCTGATGGTGTACAGATTTGGCTAAAAGAGATTGAAAGGATTTTCCGAGTGATGGATTGTGCTGAGGATCAGAAGGTGAGACTGGGTACTCACATGTTGTAAGAAGAGGCTGATAATTGGTGGGTCAGTACTCGTCAGGTGTTGGAAGCTGCAGAGGAAGAAGTCACTTGGGCTTTGTTTAGTGTTGAGTTTCTGAGGAAATATTTTCCCGAAGATGTAAGAGGAAAGAATGAGATAGAGTTCCTGGAGTTGAAACAAGGTAATATGTCTGTTGTTGATTATACTGCTAAGTTTGTGGAGCTTGTACAGTTTTATCCCCATTATGCTGAAGCGACCGTGGAGTTTTCTAAGTGTGTAAAGTTTGAGAGCGGATTGCATCCTGAGATCAAGCAGGCAATCGGGTATCAAAGGATTAGGAGGTTTTCTAATTTGGTAGACTATTGTAGGATTTATGAAGAGGATAGTAAAGCTCTTTCTACTCACTATAAGAGTGTGAGTGATAGGAAAGGGAAGCAACAGTTTCGTGGTGGTCCTTATGTGACACCAGCGGATAAGGGTAAGAAAGGGGTACTTTAGATCGAAGGCCAAGTGGAGGAGGTATGTCTAATTCTTTGAGATGTTATAGATGTGGTGATTTGGGACATCGTCAGTTTAAATGTAGGAAAGATATGAGGAAGTGTACCAATTGCGGAGGTTTAGGGCATGTAGCGGCTGATTGTAAGAGGCAGAATGTGGTGAAGTGTTTCAACTGTGGCGAACCTGGTCATATTAGTACAAAGTGTCCGAAACCGAAGCAAGCTCCAGCTGGTGGGAAGGTTTTTGCATTGGCAGGAACTCAGACTACAAGTGCAGATCGTCTGATTAGAGGTACTTGATTTATTAATAATACGCCTTTAGTTGCTATTATTGATACTGGAGCGACTCATTCGTTTATTTCGTCTGAGTGCGCGAAGCATTTGAATCTTGTGTTGTCTTCGATGGGTGGTGAGATGGTTATTGATACTCCAGCAATGGGGTCAGTAACTACTTATTTGGTTTGTTTAAGTTGTCCTTTGACCATTTATGGTAAAAACTTTGAGATGGATTTGGTGTGTTTACCTTTGGAGGGTTTAGATGTGGTTCTGGGAATGAATTGGTTGCAGTTCAATAGGGTTCATATTGATTATTATCATAAGTTGGTAAGATTTCCTTCTCTTGAGGAAGACGAAGACTCGAGTTTCTTATCTACCAAAGAGTTGAAGAAACTTTTGGCAGATGAAGCTCAGTTGTTTAGGTTGTTTGCATCATTGACTGTGGATAGTCAAGTTTCACTTGATGTGTTTCCTGTTGTGTGTGATTTCCCGGAAGTGTTTCCAGAGGATATTTCAGACTTGCCTCCAGAGAGAGAGGTGAACTTTTCTATAGATCTAGTTCCTGGTACTAGACCTATTTCTATGGCACCTTATTGTATGTCGGCATCTGAGTTGGTTGAGTTAAAGAAGCAGTTGAATGAATTGTTGGAAAAGAGGTTTGTGAGACTAAGCGTTTCTCCTTGGGGTGCTCCAGTTTTATTGGTGAAAAAGAAAGCTGAAAGTATGCGATTGTGTATTGATTATCGCCAGCTGAATAAGGTGACGATTAAGAATAAATATCCTCTTCCAAGGATTGATGATTTGATGGACTAGTTGGTAGGAGCTTGTGTGTTTAGTAAGATTGACTTGAGGTCAGGGTATCATTAGATTAGGGTGAAAGAGGAAGATATTCAGAAGACGGCTTTTAGGACACGTTACGGTCATTATGAATATTCTGTGATGCCGTTCAGGGTTTCTAATGCGCCAGGTGTGTTTATGGAGTACATGAATCGTATCTTCCACGAGCATTTGGATCATTTTGTGGTTGTGTTTATTGATGATATCTTAATTTATTCTAAGTCTCGAGAGGAGCACGCGGATCATTTGCGTATTGTTTTGCAGGTTTTGAAAGAAAGAAAACTTTTTGCTAAATTGTCCAAGTGTGAGTTCTGGTTCTCTGAGGTGAGTTTTCTTGGGCACTTGATTTCAGGTAATGGTATTTCTGTGGATCCATCTAAAGTAGAAGCAGTTCTACAATGGGAGGCTCTGAGATCCGTTACTGAAATTCGAAGCTTTTTGGGTTTGGTCGGATATTATCGAAGGTTTATTGAAGGTTTTTCTAAGCTAGCACTTCCTTTGACCCAGTTGACTTGTAAAGGGCAAGCATTCATTTGGGATATTCGGTGTGAGGAAAGGTTTAGTGAGCTGAAGAGAAGATTGACGACAGCTCCGATTTTGATTTTGTCGAATCCTACTGAACCATTTGTGGTGTATTGTGATGCGTCTTTGATTGGTCTAGGTGGGGTGCTAATGCAAGAAGGTAAGGTCGTGGCTTATGCTTCTAGGCAATTAAGGGTGCATGAGAAAAATTACCCTACGCATGATTTGGAATTAGCGGCTGTGGTGTTTGTGTTGAAGATTTGGAGGCATTATCTCTTTGGTGCAAGGTTTGAAGTCTTTAGTGATCACAAAAATTTGAAATATCTGTTTGATCAGAAGGAACTGAATATGAGGCAGCGGAGATGGTTGGAATTTTTGAAGGACTACGACTTTGGCTTGAATTACCATCCTGGTAAAGCGAATGTGGTAGCCGATGCGTTGAGTCAGAAATCATTGCATATGTCCGCTTTGATGGTTAAGGAGTGGGAACTTTTGGAATCGTTTAGAGATTTGAGTTTGGTATCTGAATTGACGTCGGATAGCGTGAGGTTTGGAATGTTGAAGGTTACTAATGATTTTCTGATGACTGTTAGTGAGAAACAGAAGCTGGATGTGAAATTTGTAGATTTTATGTTGGTTGGAGAAAAAGATGCGAATAGTGATTTTAAAGTGGATGTTAATGGTGTTTTGAGATTCCGAGGTCGAATTTGTATTCCGGATGATTCGGATTTGAAAAGGATGATTTTGGAGGAAGGACGCCGGAGTAATTTGAGTATACATCCGGGAGCTAATAAAATGTACCAAGATTTGAAACAGATTTTCTGGTGGTCTGGATTGAAGAGAGATGTGGCTCAGTTTGTGTATGCGTGTTTGACGTGCCAAAAGTCGAAAGTGAAACATCAGAGGCCTAGTGGTTTGTTGCAACCGTTGGATATTCCTGAGTGGAAATGGGATAGCATTTCTATGGATTTTGTAACAGGGTTGCCGAATACACTGAGGGGGCATAATGTTATTTGGGTGGTGGTGGACAGACTAACTAAATCGGCGCATTTCATTCCGATTGACATCAGTTTTTCTTTGGAGAGGCTAGCTGAGATTTATATCAGTGTGATTGTGAAATTGCATGGGGTTCTGTTGAGTATTGTTTCGGATCGAGATCTGAGGTTTACCTCGAGATTTTGGGAAAGTTTACAAAAGGCGTTGGATTCTAAGTTGAGGTTGAGTTTGGCTTATCATCCTCAGACGGATGGACAAACGGAGAGAACGATTCAGTCGTTGGAAGATTTGTTGCGGGCTTGTGTTCTTGAACAAGGTGGTGCGTGGGATAGTTATCTTGCGTTGGTGGAATTCACGTATAATAACAGTTTCCATTCTAGCATTGGAATGGCACCTTTTGAAGCGTTATATGGAAGAAGATGTCGAACACCGTTGTGTTGGCACGAATCGGGTGAGAGTTCTGTGGTTGGACCCGAACTGATTCAGCAGACTACAGACCAGGTGAATCTTATTCGTGAGAAAATGAAGGCTTCTCAGAGTAGGCAAAAGAGTTATCATGATCGTAGAAGGAAGGATCTAGAGTTTCAAGAGGGCGATCATGTATTTCTGAGAGTTACGCTGGTAACGGGTGTGGGTCGTGCATTGAAGTCGAAGAAACTTACTTCTCCGTTTATTGGTCCTTACCAAATATCCGCGAGAGTGGGTGTTGTGGCTTATAGGGTGGCGTTGCCGCTGAATCTGTTGAATTTGCACGATGTGTTCCATGTTTCACAGCTTCGAAAGTATGTTCTGGATCCGTCGCATGTGATTCCGATGGATGAGGTGGAGGTAAGGGAGAACCTTACGGTTGAGGCATTACTAGTGAGAATTTTAGATCGCGAGTTGAAGCGGTTAAGAGGCAAGGATATTGCACTTGTGAAAGTAGCGTGGGGAGGCGCTGCTGAGGGCAATTTGACTTGGGAGTTGGAGAGTAGGATGCGGGAGTCGTATCCAGAGTTGTTCGTCTCAGGTATATTTTCGAGGACGAAAATTCCTAAGTGGGGGAGAGTTGTAACGCCCCAGTTTTGTCCGTTTTATTTAATCGAGTCGTTTTGATTATTTTTATTATTATATTATTTTATTTTTGACTTTTATTCGAAAATATGTTATTTTTCAATGTTGTGATATTTTATCGCGTTTTGGGAACGTTAGCGAGATATTTGAGTGTAGGGGTATTTTGGTCATTTCACTTTAATTTTTCTTAAGTTAATAGAAATAGAAATAGAAAGGAAAGAAAAAGAGAAGAAGAAAAAGAGGAGGAAAGAAAAGAAGAGAAGAAAAAGAGAGAAAACTTGGAAAATCTAGGAATCGAAACAACCGACTTTTCAAACACGATTAAATCGGGTAAGGGTGCGAAACTTGATTATTATATACTTGTGTATGATTATGTATGTATGTTTTTGGTTGATATTGGATTGAAATTGAATATGGAGTGAAAAACCATAATATGTGGAAATTGTTACAATTCGATTAAATTGTGTCAGAAATCATGTTTTCAGGTCTCTTATTGTTGATACATGTTAGATACATGTTGTTAGGCATTGTATTGGTAATTTTTCTGGTGTATAGGTGAAAATTGGATTGATTTAGGATTGAAAACGCAGAAAAAATTCTGCAGAAAAATTCTGGGTTTCCACTGCCGTTACGCGTACCAAGCATGTCCATACGCGTATTGGCTTGGGCAATACGCGTATGGGAGGTACATTTGAGGGCAATACAGGTAATGAATTTCATTTCTCTCGGCCATCTGTTGAAACGCGTAATGGTACACGTAAGATTTTGGACAATACGCGTATGGCTCAGGGCAATACGCGTATGGCCAGGATGATTGCAAAATGTGTTTTTTTCGTGATGTCTTTTCTTGTTTAGTCCGTAACTTGTGTTCTGATTTAATTATGTCGGGAATTTGGAATAGTGTCGTTTTGTCGACTTTTGTCGTTATAATTGTGTGTAATTGATATGTATCATGCAATGTGCTGTTGTTATGGATATGGTATGACTTATGTGTTGTTGTATGGTGTAAATGCATGTGTTTAGATGGCGTGATGATGGTTTGTGGCCGTGTGACAAATAAATGCATTGTTTTGGGCTTGAATTGAAAAGTATGATTAATGTTGATTAAGATGATTGCATGTATGTGTGCATTTGAATGTCATGAGTCATTGTATGCCAAGCATCATGATATACATTCTTGAGATGTCGTGTGCCCGTGTGGGGTGTGAGCGACGAATCGATTCTAGAGGAAATCCGTTGTAATGTTGTGTGCCCGTGTGGGGTGTGAGCGATGATTATAGACGATCGTGTGCCCGTGTGGGGTGTGAGATCGGGTCGTGTGCCCGTGTGGGGTGTGAGCGATCCATAAACATCGTGTGCCCATGTGGGGTGTGAGCGACGGGGAACATCGTATGTCCGACGGGGATTTACATTAAGTAACGAGCGATGATTCCAATAGTTCCTGAGTGAACTAGTGATGAGGATGATGGATGGATGGTACCACATATGCATTGCATGGAGTCGTTGTGTCGGTCTCTGTGCATTTGCATAAATCATGAATGGATTGATTTGGTGTGGAACTGTGAATGCCGTTGATGAGTTGAAATCTATACATTCGTGGTGATGATAATTGTAGTGTGTGTGATTGATATGCATGGGTAATGGACATACGAGATATGCATTGTGTGGTGTGGTATTTGATTAGGGTGTAGTTGTAATGAGAATATTTTATATGTGTACTTTTGTGTTATTATATAATTATATGCAATTATATTATGATTGTGTTTCTCACCCCTTATGCTATTTTATAATGCTCTATAAGGCATTGCAGATTAGATTGTTGGAGGTCTTTTTGTGAAGCTTAGGTCTTCATTCTTTTGTCGGTCGGCTCTGATATGTGGCACCGGGTAGTTAGGGAGACCATTGGTGATTTGTGTATATATGTATATGTTTCTTTTGGTATTGTACATGTATGATGGTATTTGGCAGACAAACTTTTCATGATATATATATATATATATATATATATATGAGATTTCAGTACAGATTTTCTGCTTGTATTCTGTATCTGAATTGTGGGTAGTAGGAACTAAGTGCCTCTGTTAATTGCTACCTGATTGTTACATATCTTTATGAGCAGGTGTATTGTGTTTTGTCTCAATTGATGTAACCCCTCGGTCTATGCCATGAATGTTTTAATTATACTCTGATGAAATTTTTATCGTTTTTATTATTTGGGGGTATAGATTGGGGGTGTTACAGCAAGACCTCAAGACATGATTTGAGGGCCTCCAATACACCACATTGATCCATTTATAACAATGGATTGGCCCAAAAAGCTTGGTCCACAAGTTTCAATTTCATCTGGACCACAATTAGGGGTTTGAGGAAAAAGTCAATTGTGCCTTTGAATTTTGACCAAGACATGCTCCCAAACCTTGGGACATGATTCAAAACACCCTATAACACCTATGGAATCTATCCATTCGATTTTATTTAGGTGAAGGACTTGATTTCACAAAGGATCGCACAGTTTAGATTTCATTTGATAAAAAGTCAACTGTGCACAGAATCAAGTTTGACTTCTTGGATTTTGTCATAAATATGGTTCTCTTAAGTCAAAAATTATTTTAATGTATGGTATGGATCATCATTCATTAAGAAAAATCAAGAAAAGTGAGGTTTCTTGCGAAAGGGGCAACCATACGAAACCAAAAATTTTCTAAGTTATGGAACAAAAGTGATTTTGGTGCCAACTTCCAAGGATCATAACTTGAGATCCAAGAGGCCATTTTGAGTGATCCAAAGTTGGATTTGTAGGTCTTGTTGCACTCTACAAAAGCTTCAACTACCCCAGACTCCAATTCTTTAGGGATTTTAAGTTATGGAGTGATCAAAATGACAAAACATGGAAATTACACTTTTTTCCAACACTTAGTGAAAATCTGCCTAAGTTACCAGCCTTGAACATCAATGTTCATGAGGATTTTTCAATGGGATCTAAATAGTTTCAAAACAAACTATGATCACACATGTTTTGTATCATATGAGGGCTCTTTAAAAAGCAAAAGAACCTCCCATAACTCAACCTGAGCAGGGAGATATGAAACCCTCAAAATCACCATTTCCAACTGTACTAAGCAAGGCAGAATTTGGTGTTTTGCTCGATTTGGAAAATTTGGACAACTCCAAAACTTGTCATCTATTTGGACACATCTGAGGATAAAACAAAAGGAGAATGATCTGATTCCCAAGCCTCCAAAGTCCAAGAATCTACACATAGCCATAACAAACCTAAAAAGGCTAAAAAGGTGTCAAGACTCCAATTTTGTTTCCAAGCATTCAATGGATGCACCAAGGTGGCATGGACTGACACATTCCTAACTGAATGAGTCAAGAATAAACTCTGAATCAAAGGACCATAGGCCTGTGCCCAAACCTCAAGTCAATGGCTTAAGGAGACTTACGATTCCCTTGGATCAACATTGGCCAAAGGCCTGCTGCAGTTTCCATTCACTATTGATGCCAAAACAAAATTGACACACTATAAATAGAGCTCAATTGTGATCAGTTTGAGTACACCAAAGCACTACAACAGATGCTTTCCTCAAAATATCTCTCTTTAGGCCAAAATGCCTTCTTTTGCAAGTCATGTATGAGTTTTTGAGTTAGAGAGCAATTCCACCACAGCTCATGGTCTAAACACATCCAATATGTCATATCTAAGCTGTCCAAACACTCACTTGTGACCTAACACACCAAAATCATAAAATCCACTTCCAAAACCTCAAAATTGGACTTTTCTGCATTTTCCAAGCCATGCCTTGATTCAGTCACTTCCAAAACCAAACAAGGCCTCAAACACATTCCAAATATTATCCTCAAACTATCCCAATTGGTTCCCCTCATCTGGAACACCATTTGAGAGGGTTGCCATATTGGTCGCTTTTGTCCCTTTTGCAAGAAAGAGCTAAAACTTGTTCCTGAGGATTCCAGCTGGTTTTGATCATCCTAAAAGCTTCTAAAGGATCAATCAAGAGTGTCCAAAGCATTAGATTACTTCTGGCACAAGGATCTTGACAGTTAGCACAAGAAGCTCCAAGAGGTAAGTGCATCACAACTTGAACTCTTTGAATTATGCATTCCTTTGATGTCCATTGATCATAAACATCTCATACATGTTGTATATGTTGTGTTTGAACCAATTTGCCCTGCTATAGTTGACTAAGTAGTGAGATAGCATAGAACATGCAAATCTAGGCCTATTTTGAAACCACTATCGGGTTTTAAAATAGGGAAACTTTCTGAAAATTCCAAAAGCACCATTGGATTCCTCATGAAATTTTAGGCCAGATGCACCTAAATTTTGTCTAAATCCATGGAGAAATGAGAATGTTAGAGGCTTCACGTAAATTGCCAAAACTTGCCTTGCCTTGCCTTGCCTTGGCCAGGCCTGAAAACAAGGTGTCATACCCCAAATTTTGACCACATAGATTTCCCATCATTGTGAAAATCATCATCACAATAGGGATGTACCTTTATGCCTCATCAATCTTCTCAAGGATTGTTGAGCATTCACTACAATCTAAGATTAGGGTTTCAAGCCCTCTCAGAGCTTTTAGAAAAAGGATCAATCAAGAAATGACATGATCTTCAACTTGTCTAAACCTCTCAAACATCCACAAAGGATCAAGAGGACTCCCACATCAAGAATCAAGCACAAGGTTGCAGCAGTCTAAGTGGATCAAGCCTCAAGATCGCCAATGTCACCAAATTAGGGTTTTGGTCGAACAAGGCCTCCATATGGAAATTTTCATCTGGGCATGAGCCAATGCTTCAAAGAACAACCAAAGATGTTCCAAGGGACGTCATGAACCCAATCATCAAGTCAATCTAACCCCAGGGGATGCATATAATAAAAATCAGGAATTAGGGTTTCTTGACCTAATTCACCCCTAAGTTGACTTTTGGGACAAAACATGAGACAAGACCTCAATACATGATTTGAGGGTCTCTAACACACAATATTGATCCATTTGCAACAATTGATTGATCCAAGAAGCTTGATGCACAAGTTTCAATTTCATCTGGACCACAATTAGGGTTTCGGGGAAAAAGTCAACTGTACCTTTGACTTTTGACCCAGGCATACTCCCAAACCTTGGGCCATGATTCAATACACCTTATAACACCCATGGAACATGTCCATCAAGTTTGATTTAGGTCAAGGACTTGATTTCATAGGGGATCGCACAGTTTGGAATTCATCTGGTAAAAAGTCAACTGTGCATAAAAGTCAAAGTTTGATTTTTTGAGATTTTTCATAATTATGGTTCTTTAACCCTAAAATGATGTTTATGTGTGATTTGAATCATCATTCATCAAGAAAAATCAAAGAAAATGGGATAACTTGTAAAAGGGGTAACCATAAAAACTTAGAATATTTCTAAGTTATGGAACAAAGTGGCAAGGGTACCAACTTCCAAGGATCATAACTTGAGATCCAAGCAACCATTTTGAATGATCCAAAGATGGATTTGTAGATCTCATGGCATACTTTAAAAGTGTCAACTACAGCTCACTCCCATTCCTCATGGATTCTAAGTTATGGAGTGATCAAAATGGCTGAAAACACAAAAGTGACATTTTTCCAACACTTAGTGAAATTTTCACTAAGTCAGAACCTGCGTTATTTTTTCCCAAAAGTAGAGGCAGTTTTCAATATAATTCAAGTTGGATCAAAACCAAAGTTGGACATCACATTAAAATAGGATATATCAGCTTTCCAAAATGTCCAAGAACTCCATCAAATTCCATCTGAGCTATGAGTTATGATGACTGCAACATGCCTTGATGCAAACTGTCACACAAGACAGATTTGTGCATTATGTCTCGATTTGATCAATTTGAGCAACTCCAAGCCTTGTTATCATTTTGGATACATCTGAGGATAAAACAAGGATGGAGTGATCTGATCTCCAAGCCTCACAAGTCCATGAATCTACAAGTAGCATGCCAAACCTAAAAAGGCTAAATTATGCCAAGAATTCAATTTTGTTTCCAAGCATTCAATGGATGCACCAAGGTGGCATGAACTGAGCCTATTCAAACTGAATTCAGTCAAGGCTTATCTCTGAACCAAAGCTACAAAGCCTGTGTTTTAACCTCTAGTCAATGGCTAAAGAAGACTTGAGATTCCAAAGTGATCACATTGGCCACAGACCTGTACCAGTTGCCATTCACTATTCCTTGCAAAACAAACTTGCCCTACTATAAATAGAGCTCGTCTGTGATCAGTTTGAGTACACCAAAGCACTGCAACTGATGTTTTCCTCAAAATCACCATCTCACTTCCAAAATTGCCTTCTAAAGCAAGTCACTATCGGGTTTTGAGTTTGAGAGCAATTCCAAACAAACCAATCACACACACACACACACACCTCATAAACATCATACAGAAGTGATCCAAACACTTAAACCACGTCTGGAACACCAATTTCACAAAATCACCAACCAATTATTCAAGGTTTTAACCAAGTTGCAGTTGAGGTACCATAAATTGTTCCAGTCCATTTCCAATCACTCCAAGCATTCAAACACATTCCATATGGTGTAGGAAAGCTGTTCAGATCATCACAACTCATCTGTAACACCTCCAACTCAAAAATCAAATTGCCCTTGCTGCCACGACCTTCAAGTAAGCCTAAACTTAGTCATCTCATGATTCATGCATATTTCCTCGCACAATACTTTTGCCATATGTTCATAATCATGTATGGAGGGATTCCCCTCAATTAATTGCTTTGTATGAGTCGCGTATGGAATTTCTGAGCCTTCATGCATAATTTAGGGTTCTTGAGGTTTTGTCTTGATTTCTTATTTCATGCTTAAAATAAATTAAATTAAAGACCATAGACATGATCTTGAGGTGAAAACGAGCAGATTGATATGTGGATTGTGTGATTTCATCAAGTATTCAGTGAGATTGGTGAAAAAATGAAAATCTGGGCAAAACTCAGAACACGTGCATGTTCTTGAGTGTTCTTGGCGCCCTTTTTTGAAAATTCAAATATTTGAATTTTGTGATTTTATTTAATTGATTCAAAAATTAATTTCTCTCTGGTTTTTAATGATTTTGAGTTGATTCTTTTTTTAATAATTCACAAAAATGGTAGAATAATTTAGTTTACAATAATTTCACAAAAATATTATTTATTTCATATACTTGATATTTTTATAAAGAATTAATTGTTATTTGTTTTTTGACATTTAAAGTATTTTTTCCTTCTTGATTTTCCAAACTTAAATAGTTTCCAATCATTTTGTAGATAAAAACATGATTTTTCAAACATTAATCCAAGATCACAACTTGTTTTTCACACATGTTTGATAATTTTGATAATTTTAATTAATTTTTTTATTTAATTAAAATACATTTTGAAACTAATTTAGGTTTTTGATCTTAATCACCCTAAACAAATCTTTTTCAAACACTTTGGGCCTCTAATAGAGTGTAAGACCCAACCCCTTTTGAAAACCAAAACCTTTTTGGGCCTCAGTCATTATATAAGACCCACCGTGTTTTCAAAAACCTCGGCGCGATCGCCGTTTTCAAACAAACCAACTGGGCCTCTCCTGGAGTTGTAAGCCCCATTCTTTTTTCTTAAAACCGCTTTGGGCCTCTAATAGAGTGTAAGACCCAACCTCTTTTGAAAACCAAAACCTTTTTGGGCCTCAGTCATTGTATAAGTTCCTGTACAGTTTTCAAAATAATGGTGCGATCGTTGTTTTTTCATTGGGCCTCTCCTTGAGCTATAAGACCCATTCGTTTCTTAAATAAACTTTGGGCCTCTAATAGAGTAAGACCCAACCCCTTAGTAAGAAAAAACTTTTTGGGCCTCAATGCATTGTATAAGTCCCGATACAGTCAGAAATCTCGGCAATATCGTCACCTTTTTTTTAACAAAACAACTGGGCCTCTCCTTGAGCTGTAAGCCCCAACAATTTCTGTTCAAAATACTTTCTCCTTTGATTTTGACTATATAGTTTTCATCAAAACTTTCTTTAATTTCTTTGTTGAACAACTAACAAAACAACATGGAAGCTCTACAACGGGTAAGTGTTTATCCGCTTTCCTTTACTGCTTTCATATATATAACTGTATTGTGGGAAGCTGCGCATGGTTAGTCTTCTTTCATACCTCTTTTAATATACTTGTCATATATCAACTGTGTATATACTAGTATAGTTATTTAGAGTTTTCCCCGGCAACTACGTCTAGAACTAGGTAAAGCCCTGTTGGTCACTCTTAAATACAAACAAAACTAGACCCCCCATAGGATTCCAGATACAGTCTTCCCTTCTTTTGGGGTTAAACAATATGGAACTAAGAGAAAGGCAGTATTCTTGGCGAACCTTTTCTCAGATTGTCACCCTTAGAAATTGTCAAAGAAACTCTACTCCCCAGAGATGATCTTTTCTCCGTGAATGGCATCTCTTGAGTTTCTTCCAATCCCTCGAAATTTCTTGGAATGATCTCTTCTCTGTGAATTGCATTTCTTGAACTTCTCTTAGTTTGGGGACCCACAGGCTTCCTAAAAGCATCCCCGCCTCCTCTTAGACGTTGTACAAGGACCCTTCGGCTTCTTAGAATTTCTCATGCCTTCTCTTGGGCTTAATACAAGGACCCTGACGACCTCTTAATGGTATAAGACAGAACTTAGTCATCCTTTGCTAGAGCAGTCTTTCCAATGTCAAAACTCTGGCCATTTTAGGGTTGATTATCATCCCTTAATGCCCTGCCTCCTCTTGGGCATCATACAAAAGATAAAACTCTTTCACACCACTAGACTTGGACAGTCTAAGCCTCTTGAGTCTCAAATACAATCTCAAGTTCCTTTCAAACATAGGAAAAAAACACTGATCACTCTGGATCAATCTCCAGCCGAAACCCAGTCTCTCTTATGAGAGTTCCCCACCCTTGGGCCTGCCTATGGATCTAATCCTCAGCAGTAAGATAGCCTCCTCTTAGGCTTTGTATAGTGATCTTTCCTCAACACACTCAGCCTCCTCTTGGGCTTTGTACAAATGATTCTCCCCAGCGGAGCTAGCCTTTGCAGACTCTCTTGTTGAGTCAATCTCCTTTTAGTCTTAATCTCGGGCTTCGTACGAGACAACAAATCACTCTCTTATTGAGTATAAAAGACTCTCTTGTTGAGTCAATCAACTTTCAGACTCTCTTGACGAGTCAATCACCTGTTCAGCACTCTCTTGTTGAGTCAACTATTTAGCCTCCGTCTTGGGCTTTGTACAAGAAATATAAAAGCGCTCTCTTGTTGAGTCAAACTCATTTCAGCCTCCATCTTGGGCTTTGTACAAGATACATATAAACCTCCCCAATGGAGTCAAAAACCCCTTTTTAGCCTCAATCTTGGGCTTTGTATAAGAAAGAAAGAACATTTTCCTCGAAAAGTCAAACTTTTAGCCTCCTCTTAGGCTTTATATAATGATATCCCCAAAGAGTCTGTCTCTTTTTTTTGCCTCAATCTTGGGCCTTGTACAAGACATATACACTCTCTTGTTGAGTCAGTCTTTTCTAGCCTCCTCTTAGGCTTTGTATAAAGAAATCCCTCAATCGGGTCAATCAACCTCTTAGCATCAACCTTGTGCTTTGATCAAGGCACACAAAAATCAACAATCCCTCTTTAGAGATGACAAATTCCCTCTCAGTCGAACCTTTTTAGCGTCATATCTTGGGCTTTGAACAAGATACAAATTACCTTTTAGCTTCAATCTTGGGCTTTGAACAAGACACCAAAACATCTTTTTCCTTCCTTAGAATAGGAGGAACTACGATTGCTCTGATTTCCCTGTTTCTTTAAACGGGAATACGTAGGCATAAGATTGCGAAATCTTAGCGAGCATACTAATCAAAAACACTAACTCCAGTACCTTCATACCTTAATCAAAAACATCAGATCTAGAACCTTACCAAAAGCCTCAAGAACCGTCAAGGCACTCTATTCTTAAGCAAAATAACCTAAGACAGACCCCCCTATTTTGATAGCATCTGTAAACCAACACTCATCTATTTAAACTCAGTATGCAAGTAGGATTAATTGAAGACGTCTATTTCCCTTCCTTAATCAGCTTCACAGGATAAAAAAATGAACCGAACTGTAGTACCAAAGCGATAGTGATTCGAAACCACAAAAACCGCGCTACAGAAAAATGGCGACCACAGTGGGAGCTTCTTCTCCCAACTCTTAGGTAGAATCCCTTAAGTTTAGAAGGTACCACAGTGAATGGCGACTCTGCTGGGGATAATAGGATTATAGAGGTCTAGGATGTTAGGACAAATATATATATATATTGCTTTTCCTAATTCATATCCGTGTTAATTTTTCTGCTAATGGGAATGCGTGTGATGCCGCATGTGGAAAGATTGAGTATACACCTAAGATAAGTGATGGCACTATACGGGTAATCTTACAGGGAGTGACTCCCAAATAAGAGGTCCCGGTCGACCATCGAATCGGTGGAGATACCCTTTGCGGATTCAATGCATATACGATTTTAGTTGTTGAAAGCAGATTGTTCGATTGGGTTATCTGAGAAGTTGAGGATTTTAGTAAACTGAAACCATGTTACTATTTTGTAGTGCGGAAGCTATCGGAAATAGTTGTCACGCGATACTACCCTCATTTGAGATTACTCTAAGATACATCAGCTCGCTCGGGTGATACCAGCCTGCTGTTGTTATCCCAAGAGGGGTTAGTTATTTTGAGGACAGGTACAAAAAATCACCAGTATAAACCTTGGGGATGGGTAGAGCCTTGACTTCATGACACCGAACCTTTGACCCCATGTTTTTTCTATATTTTTGTGTGCTGCATTCATGCATTCATTTCATTAAAAAAGTTTAAACTAAAGAAAAAATTTCTCTTCTAGTCTCTCTTTTTCAAATTAAACTAAGACAATGATTGCAAATGTCAGAGAGAAAGATTGCGTTATGGATTTTGGTAGAAGGAAGACTCACAAGTACACCTTCTAGGTTACAAAACTAGAGGATTTGAGAGGGTTGGAAAGGATGATTACCAACCCCAATGCTTTCAGAGCTAAATACGGAGGACTGCTGTCTCTGTTAAGGGTCCATGTAATTGAAGGAATCATGTCCATGCTCATTCAGTTCTACGATCCAGTTTATCACTGTTTCACATTTCCGGATTACCAGCTCGCACCAACGCTGGAGGAGTACTCTCACCTGACTGATTTACCCATTACTGACCAAGCTCCCTTTTCTGGACTGGAAGAAATTCCAAAGGATCAAACCATTGTAAGAGCAATCTATTTGAACGAGTCAGAAGTCAGGACTCACATGACCACTAAGGGTGGAATCCAGGGTTTGCCAGCCAAGTTCTTGGTAAAGAAGGCTCTGTACTTTGCTAGTATAGGGAATGTGGCCGCTTTCGAGAGCATCTTTGTTTTTCTCACCTACGCATTATTTATGTTTCCCAACATTGATAACTTCGTTGATATCAACGCTATTAAGGTTTTTCTGATTGGAAACCCTGTACCAACCTTACTCGCAGATGCTTATCATTCTGTACACTTAAGGAATTTGTACAGCGGAGGAATGATCACATGCTGTGTACCCCTGCTATACAAATGGTTTACTTCTCATTTACCCAAGTCTGCTGCATTTTGGGATCATAAGTGTCGTAACCCAAAATTTGACCTTCCTCTTTTGCCTTTTGCATAAGCATGCGCATTCGCATCGTCAGCATATGCATTCGCACTTTTCTTTGTGTGTTTCTTGTTACAGGATCTACAGGTTTTCCATGCCCGATTAATCGCATCCTCTCAAGATTATTTCATCACCAAAACAAGCTCAAAATAAAGGTTTCCATGTTTATTTATCAAGACAAGAGTTGGAAAATCAATAACGGGACTTCTGCATCATTTTCCAAGCAAATTTGGGGAAGTTTAGCTGAAGTAACCGGTTACAACATAACTGATAACCGGTTACACAGTGTAAATTTCACCAGAAACCACATTTTTCAAGCATGTAACCGGTTAGCAGATATGCTGTAACCGGTTACCACGTACAAAGTTGCAGATTCTGCTACATTTTTGGGACAGTAGTGTCACGGTGAAAATGGGATACCATAGTTATTTGTTAACTAGGATCGCATTTTTAATGTCACCACCGGTCTTTGATTTTATCCATAAGGAAGGGAGAAAAACCGAATTCCCACAATGCAATACAGATGCGCTAAGATTCTAAGTTCGGGGGTTGGTTATACCTAGGGAAGGTGTTAGCATCCTAGATATCTGTAGTACTCTACAGGAACCTCTTGTTTTATTATGTTATTTGTTAATCGTTATCTGTTTGCTAAAGGTTAAGGGGTAGGGAGACCTATAGGGAAGTATGAAATGCATATGCACCATGCACGATAATTAATTACCATGCATGGGGTTTTCCCTTGGATGTTACACAATTAATTATAAGATTTAAACGAGAGTGCTAGCAAAGTGGTGCTAGTCTTGTGTATGGTGACCAAAGGTTGATGGCGGTGCTCGAAAACAATCGACTTACATGGGTAGAAAATGGCTCGACGTTGGATAAAGAGTTTTATGTTTTGAAAGGTTTAGCATACAAAAGCATAATGAGACAATCAAATGAGATGCACACATCAAGTATAATAGCAAACACACAAATAAGTAAGGCATGATATCAACTAAAGATTCTAATCTATGTCACTCAAACATACGCTTTAGCGCGAGGAATTCTAAAAGAAAAGTTTAATAATTTTAAAGGGAAATAAAAAGTTTATTATTTTTGAGAATTGTTAAAGATTATTATTAATCTACAAAAAAAAGTTAAAGGTTTTCTTATTAATAAAAAAAATTTAATTTTAGTATTTTAGTAAAAAGTTTTCATTATTTTTTTTAAAAGATATACTAATAGAAAAAAGTTTTAACAAAAGTTTTTTTTATTAATGAAAATTTTTTTGGTTATATTTTATGCAAGAGTGATTTTTTGAAAATAAAAAGAAGTTATATTTTAAAAGGGGTTATGTAAGAGTTTCTAATTTTTTTTATTATTTTTTTTTAGAACAAATTTTAATTATTTTGAAAAAGATGAATTTCTAAATTTTTATGAATTTACTTATTTAAAAAAAAAAAAGGAAATATTAATTAAACAGAGGGATCCTATGCGTGCCAGGTGAGAGGGTCCATCGTGGACCCTCAGATCACAGCCACTGGTTACGTGCGAAGGGTGATTTGACGGACATGACAATGGGTGCATGGCATGTGGTGTGTGTACGCATATGTAGGATCATCACAAAGAAAAGAAAAGAGAGAAAGACACTCTCTCATTCTCAGACCCTCTTGTTACTCCCTCTTTCTTTCTCTCAAAATAGGGTTTGAACCCTAATCCTAGCCGCCGCTACCTCTCTCGTGTTCTCCGTTCTCTCTCGATCGATTAAACAATGGCCCTAACTACCCTAAATCCCACAAAGTCCCAACCCCAATTTCATTAATATTTCACGGTTTACTTGTTACAGATGCGATGATTTAAAGCAAAAACAAAAAGAAAGGATGGCCGGCGTTGATGGCGATGCGGTGGGAGAGACAAGGCGATTCCCGACAATAGCAGTGATTAGTGGAGAGATTTCACGACAGTGGTGAAACATTGACTTCGTGAGGGTGGCGGCTCTGCGTCTCCTGTTCCGGCGGTGTAGTGATGACGCTTTGTGTGAGTTCGAAGCTGACGACGACAGCGGCACGATGGCTTTGTAATCGAAGAGGATAGGTCACGATGTCGGCGACGTCGAAGGTACAACTTCTCTTCCAATTCTATGTCATGTTGCTGTGAATTTCTGATGATGTCTGCTTATTTTGCTGTTTATCCGTGATGCCACTTTGTTGCGTGTATGGTATGTGAACTGATTTTTCTTTGGTGAATTTTTTTGTCGATGGTTATTGAATGGGATAGGGCAAGATTGTATGCGTATGAATCTCTTTTGGTGTGAAAGTGTTTTTACTCACTAATTGAATATGCGAATTCTTGTGAAGGTTGGTGGTTTCTTTCTCTGGTGTGAGTTTTTGATGTCTATCCCTTTTTGAATCGTGTTGTCTTGCCCTTATATAGGAGAGTGTGAATTGAATTGAATTAAACTGCTGATTTGTTATTGGTTTTGATTTTAGAAAGAAAACATCAGCTCTTATTTTCTTGCTATGAATACACGATTTCGGTTTTGGAAAGAATTGATAAATGAGATTTCTTGCTCCCTTTGATCGTGATTCTCATGGTTTTGATGATTTCGATTTTGAATAGATTTCTGATTTCTTGCCAAAACTGTAATGGAACTTGCCTTCACGTTTTGATTTGATGACCACCTTTAAACCGTGATTGAAACTTTCCTTCTTTAAACTCAAGACAATTGATATGGTACCATAAAAAAATTATCAATTTTAACTCATCTTGTCTGATTACGTTTTGGGAGGTCTTTATTCTAATACGATCTTGTCTGATTGTGCTTTGATTGCTTTTCAGTTTCCTTGCTTTCTTTTATGATTTACTGCCATGAATATGTGGTTGATTAGTTTCCATTTTCAATTTATACTGTCCTGCGATTGTGAAAACCTTTTTTCCTGTGTGGATTCTGTTGCTTCTTTAATTCAAAGACTTTGATTGTGTCTTGATTCTGAGATCCTTTCCATTTTCGGTTTGTTTTGGATTGTGATTCCCTTTGTAATTTAACAGGTCTGGTTGCGTTTGGAAAAATGTATGTGGTTCACGTGAACTGGTCTTGACTCCTACCATCACAAAGCGATCTTGCAGCATCAATACAACCATACTTGGCGTAAAAAATCACTCAAAGAGGTACACACATTAACATCCTAAACCTATCCCTCTTTAACAACCGAACCATGCGTCTGAAAAAACTTGGTTGAGACCAAACCACTTTGTGCCAGCTTTCACAACACTAGCTAAAGTGTATTCAATCGGTTTTCTCATTACAATTCTCATGAACTCACCAAAATAACAGCAATGCTTCTATACTGTAATTATGCTGAATGCAGATTTGGAAATGTTTGAAATTGTAATTTAACCATGTCGTGCTGGTATGCGATTTAATTACGATTGATGTTGCCGTAAATGCATGATTTGTTGCTTCTGATTCTGTCCTCAATGCTAACCATTTACATTTTTGTTCAGGCAACACATTAATACCGAGTGTCGGTAGAGCTTCCAAGCTAGTTTGACAGATTGTCCATAAAATGCATGATCTATAGCAGTAAGGTCACCAAACACTTCCGAAATGCAGCCCCACGTTTGATCGTACAAGAAACGTGCACATGGTGTCTTGAACCCATGTTTGTTTTCAAGCATTTTGTTCCCTTTATCAAATTCAAGACGTCAATAGAGACATTGGAGCATTGGATGCATTCCACTATCAAAAGAGAAGCCTTTTAGATGCTCAACGACAACTTGATAATTTCCTCTTTGCCTTTTGGCCTCTAGGTCCTTGTACGTCTTGTAATCTTGGAATGAGGGTTTGACGAACCTTGAGTTACTTTTTTTTGTAATTTTTGAATGATTAGTGAACTAATTTAATCATTTTCACTTGCTCCATTTGCTTTATGTACATCACGGATGGCTTTGTAACTTCCACTGAGAAACATTATAGGAAAGACAAATTTGTAGCACGGCACTTTGAGTCAGAATTTTATGTATCCAATTACGAGCTTAACTTGTGAATCACCCTTGAATTGTGAGCTTTCAATTTTCATTTTGGAAAAGGCTTTTGAAATTCACCTTTTTTGATCTTGTGTAGAAATTAAACTTAAATTTGGATGAGCATTGGAGCTTGAATGATGATGTATCTACGTTGATCTTGAGCTGATAAACCTTAAAAATTGATGACCTGAACACTTGAATCTAGTGGAATTTAATCAAGCCAAAAAACTCCTTTGTATTAAAACTCTTGATAACTTATGGTGTAGTTCCCTTTGAAAACCTCTTGCTTAAACTTGATTCCAGGGTTTTCACCCAAATCTTACCATTTCAGGCGTACAGTTCACAAACTACCAAAATCCAAACTCTTCCACTTGACAACTAATGATTCAACTTTACGAACAAGACCAAACTATGCCATGAGAAATCCTTGAAACTGAGGATACCACTTGTAATGCAACTCACTTGTATTGACTGGGGGACCATAAGAATGAGGCATGTTCTTCCTCCATCTCCACAGGAACTCAACTTGAACCGGAATCACAATGAGCACACATACACAATCTTTATGACCTTTGAACCTTCTGCACCAGTCTTAATTTCACAAATGAAAACAAACAGACAAAGTCTGATAAATTGGTTAGCTATGCATGGATGATTGACCCAGAAATGATGTGATATACTATGCAGATAATGCGAACTGAAAATAGAATCTTAGGGTCAAAAATTAGGGTATGACAGATGCCCCTATTAAAGTTTCTTCTATTCGGAGATATGGTGATTGAAATCCTCGTCTCGACATGATAGGAGAGACTTAAATACAAACATGCACAATTTTTGGCCCTAAGATGCCACAAGATGCACATGATATGCCATGAAATGATATGAATGCAAGAAAGAGATCCACAGGGGATAACAGTATATAGAAGATGCTGGAACATAGTTAACGAATGGAAGACCCAACGAGGAACAATTTAGCAAAGCAAGACTCCTCGGGGAAAGATCCAACTCCACTGAGGAAGAGACTACCAATTTGCAATCAAAAGGTAGCTTAAACACAGGGTATGTCCAAATAGAACAAAGGTGTGTATTGCCTACTACCAAGGATGTGGTAGCTTGAACAGCAGGCAAGAAACTTGAAAAGAAGGATAACTTACTACCAACAAATGGTAGCCTAAGCAAAGGCATCCAGTTGAAATGAAAGGGCGTATATTACCTACTATCAAGTATATGATAGCCTAAGCAAAGGTAATAGACTTGAAAAGAAGGATCACTTACTGCCAATTTGTGGCAGCCTAAGCAGAGGTGTCCGACCAAAAAAAGATGCGTTACCTACTATCATACATATGATAGCCTAAGCAGAGGTAAACACAGAGGGAAAGATGACCTACTACCAATCTTGGTAGCCTAAGCAAAGGTATCTGACCAAAATAAAGACATATTACCTACTATCAAACACGATAGCCTAAGCAGAGGTAATAGACTGGGAAAGAAGGATCACCTACTGCCAATTTGTGGCAGCCTAAGCAGAGGTGTCCGACCAAAAAAAGATGTGTTACCTACTATCAAACATATGATAGCCTAAGCACATAGGGAAAGATGACCAACTACCAAACATGGTAGCCTAAGCAAAGGTATCTGACCAAAATAAAGACATATTACCTACTATCAGACACGATAACCTAAGCAGAGGTAATAGACTGGGAAAGAAGGATCACCTACTGCCAATTTGTGGCAGCCTAAGCAGAGGTGTCCGACCAAAAAAGATGCGTTACCTACTATCAAACATATGATAGCCTAAGCAGAGGTAAACACATAGGGAAAGATGACCTACTACCAAACATGGTAGCCTAAGCAAAGGTATCTAACCAAAAGATACGATATATTACCTACTATCAAACATATGATAGCCTAAGCAAATATAATAACCAAAAGGAGAGATCACCTACTACCAAACATGGTAGCCTAAGCACAGGTGTCTGACCAAAATAAGCTTCCATGATCAAAATATGATTCAGCTTCTTCTTTAACTAAATGTTCCACTTAGAAAGGATAAATAAAATTTCCCAATGCTTCAAGGTTGTATGCCATGGACGGGTCTCAGTTTCTTCTTTGATCAAGGTTTTTCACTTGAAAAGGGTAAAATAAACCTTTCAACGTTTAGAGGTTGTATGCCACGAGCAGGTTTTCAAATAGAATGCTGCAAGGTTGTATGCCACGAGCAAGTCCGAAAATAAACGCTTTGAGGTTGTATGCCACGAGCAAAGTCTTGAAATAAAAGCTACAAGTTTGTCTGCCTCGAGCAAAGGTCTTGAAATAAAAGCTGCGAGGTTGTCTGCTTCGAGCAAAGGTCTTGAAATAAAAGCTACGAGGTTGTCTGCCTCGAGCAAAGGTCTTGAATTCCTCCTGGAAAGGCGAATACTTGTTGGAAAGTAACTTCACAGGGGATTGGAATTTCCACTGGAGATTGAAGACTTCAGCGGGAATCTATAACTTACTGGAGATTAGAAAATATCATCGGGGATCTTCTGAAGAGATGGAGGTCCGGTTGACTTGTAAACATGTCTTCTCAAATAAAGAGAAAGATCATCTGAATCTTCACCAAACTTCTCGAAGAGATGCCATTTGATGGAAGTAAATTGAATAATGGACTCACTGGAAGAATTTCACTGAGGAGCAATAATGTTGTAGTTTGAAATAAAATCCTTGTAACGGGAATTCTCAAATAAAGAGGGAACCTGTAAAGTCTTCGACAAACTTCTCTGACAGATTTCCGGAGAGATGCCATTTGATAGAGAATAAGTTGATGATCCTGATAACTTTTGGGGATAGACAAACTGTCTTGAAAAGAGACTTCCATTTGCCATTCAAATAGAAAACCTGAGAACGAAACAAGCTACTCAAATAAAGAGGCTGCCACTTGTCGTCTGGGTATGAATTCCAAGAAAATGTTGTAATAACACTGCTTAGAGAAATATTTTATCTTTAATGGTGATCTTCAAACAGATTTTTTCCTAGGGAGACAAAGTGCAAAATAAATGCACGCTCAATTTGGGTTCAAAAGCTTAGAGAGATTCAAAATTGTGATTGTCAAGGACCAAAGTTCAATTCAGGAAATAACTGAAGAGAAACGGTCAAGCAAGACTATATCCAGTGAGGAATGAACTCGACTGGGGTTTTATCCTTATCCAAAAATGGAAAATAAAACTAAAGCAACCATCTTCCACGAGGATCGAACTCAGTGGGGAATTTAGCAAGGATGTGCTCTTTCTGCCTAGGGCTGACGATTCTACTTGGAGGGAGAAGACAAACCCGATCACTTGGGGGTAAACACAACCAAGGTGAAAGAACAAACAAACAAGCACAAAAATGCAAAATGCATCGATGCCATGTGTCTATATGAATGAATGTATGCCATATTATGCTTATGCTGACAAAACAGACAGAGAGAAGTAAACTGGAGATGAAATAAACATCTCGACACGGATACTCAGCCAAACTTCACAAGATATATCATCACTGGGGATGATTGGAAAACCACATATGTAGACAAAGTCCTGCTTCAAGGCTTCAGCTTCTCTAGGAAAAGAGAGCACTCCACTTGGGGATGAACATCATGACTTCACTTAGGGGATTGTCAAGATGAATCCGGCTACTCTGTTGGGGATGAGAAAGATCCACTGGGTAAAGAATCAAACTCATGATTGGAGAGACTTCATAAGGGATAAAATAAATATCCACTACGAACTAAAGTAATCTGAAAGGAAGTTGTAATTTGAAATGTCAGAGCTGAGTCCACACAGAGGATAAAATAAATATCCACTTCATTGGGGGAAGCTTGGATCAAAGTTGCAAACTGAAGATCTCAGAGTTGAGACTTCATGGGGATGAAATAAACATCCACTACGTTGGGGAAGGTTGGAGCCAAAGAGATTTACTGGAAATTTTTAGGTCACCAACTGGGGAAATCTTGTATCAAACCTACCATAACTTCTTGAAGTAGAGATTCATCGGGGAATAGTTATGACCGCTGAAATAGAGCTTACTGGGGACATGGGTGAAAAATGTTGTGAGGACAATGTAACTCTACACTGATGAACTGCGTGGTAGTCGCCATTTCGGACAACAGTTGTTGTGAATAGATGAAAGTCTTCAATTCTCAAATGCCCCAGATCACATGGTTTATGAGAAGAAGTCATTTCAAGAGGATTTTACAGAAAACTTGGCATCCAAGATGTTCCAATGTCTTCTAACTCTTAGAGAGATTTGTCGAATCTCGACGTAACTGCCCCAGATTGACTGTGTTTTGCATAACTGAAGCTTCAAACTTGCCCCCTTGAGGATGGTCAGACTGTGAGAGCAACAACTGAGAAGCAACTTGCCCCTGTTTAGCAGAGTCTTCAGGAAACATGCCCCTGGATATGATCATATTTTTTGAAATAATTCCATTTACTCATCAGAGTTTCAAGTCTAAAAGGAACGAGCTCATTACTGATGCTCATATGCAAGCTTCTATGATGTCGAGCAACGTTAGCATGTAGAAAAATGTTAATTATGAAATGGGTAATGCAACACACACGTTGGTCTTGAAGTTTTTTTTTTTAAATATCACAATAACCTGTGACTGTATCACCAGTTGGGATATGAAATTGATTTATTTTACAAAGCCAACGCAAATTTTGAGCATAGCTCATAGGAGTCGGGAAATGTTATCTCATCGAGTATGCTTTCAAATAAACCCTGCTTCAATTAGGTCTTTTGAGGGTTGTATCGTGGCTTGGTTCACGGTTTAAGAAACAAAGGATAAAAGCTCAAAGTTTATTTGTACCCACCCATTATTCGTGATGTTCTCCAATCCTATGTTCAGCTAACTGACACGAGTACTCATCCCTCAAGAGGAGTTTTGATATGGTTGAGAAACCACTGAGGATTTGGACATGACAGTCACTCTCCTATTTGCTTTTGGTGTTTGATCACACGACTTTGTTATTTACTGAAGATTTTTCTTTGTGATCCTTTATTTTCGCTTTCACATTCTTTGTTTTATTCCCTAACTTTTACCTGGACGAAATCTTCTGGATTTGAATTTGAAGTCCAGCGGGATGCCCCAATTTTGCCTAAGTCTCCTTCATAGGTTTTGACTTAGCGGGTTTTTCTTTTTTCTTTTTGATTTATGAACAAGTCGTGTGACTCTAAGTCATTTTGACCTTTTTGAAAGGATTGTGACTGCCTCACTCTTTAGATAGTCAAGGGAAAACCATTGTGGATTTGACTTCCAGCCTCTTAACTTGTAAGGGATGGATAAAGTGGATTCTCGGATGTTCACTCCTTTTTTGAAAGTTTGGGCGCTCGATCAGCTTAACTGAACACTACCCTGCCCCAGGTTAAAATTGAGGGTTTTTTTTAATTTTATTTTTTATTTTGGAAAAGAAAACTCCTACTTCAAGGCTCAAAGGGGTTAACGAGGGTTTATCTCCCTTATATCTCCGGTGTTTGGGATTTGAAACAATCCCTTACATCCTCAACGGGGTTTTATTCAAAAGCATACGACAAGAGATCTTGCATTTGATTTTCTTCATCCTCCCTCCAATTCTCTACCAGAGCAAAAGATTGGGTCAAGTTGGTATTATAAAATAGAAAGAGCATTTAAAATGAGTGAAACGAAGGGATTTCTTCAAAACAAACATTATTCATTGCATTAATGATTCAAAATAACAAGTTCTCACACGCAAAACAAGTGCATTAACGAACGTAAAAAATTACATATGAAAACAAAAAACAAGCTTAAAATATGACGAGACATAGCCTAGAGAAAATTGTCCTCTGTATCAATCCACCATGTGCAAGGAGGGGATTACTTATTGTTCAAGTAAGAGATGGATCTCAACTTGGGGTTCGCACAATTCGAAGGACAAGACTCCCTTTTGAATCATCTCTTTCACTTTCTCCTTCAAGACATAGAATTCCTCGATATCATGTCCAGGTGCCTCTTGATGGAAGGCACAGGGGGCATCAGCTGTGAAGTAGCTCCTATGGGCCACTGGGATGGCTAGTGCAGTTTCCTTCTTGATCAAACCGTATTGTAAGAGGATAGGGAACAGCTCGGCGTAGAGCACAGGGGTGTCCCTAGATTCACCACTTTGCTCAGCTGGCCGATTGGTGGAGGAGAAACTATCATGGTGTTGGGATATAACCACATCTTTGACCCAATTCATCAGGCTCCTCTTGGTAGCCTTCAAGTTTGCAACTTTGTCACAAAGCTCTTGATTTTCCAGCTCTCGGGTGTCTATCAGATTCTTCATTGCAGTGGAAAAAGTTTCCATGTTGGCATTCAAAGTGGCAATCTCCGCTCGGAGTGCTTGGTTTTCTTGTTCCAAATGATCCATCTTTTTGGCTCAAGTACCGCGCTTATAATGACTTGGCTATGGTAGAAGAAGCAAATATGAGAACTTGGAATGCAAAGGATGCGATGCTAATGATGTATGTAAATGTATAATGCAAATGAATTTCAAGGAACTCAAAGGTTGTGTTGCAAACACCATAAAGTGGATAAAACTTTTGAGTGAATGAAAAGGTCTCATTTCATTGAGTTTCTCTTTTTTTTTTTGAAGGGTTACAAAATAGAGTACGATTTCCAAAATCCACGGTAAAACCTATGATGTTTGCAAGACAACTCTAAATTCCTTGAAAGGTTAGAAATGGTGCATGAATGCATGGATGGATGAGTGAATGTATGCACAAACACAGGTATACCCAGATTCACAGGTTCACATATATACATGCAAAAAAAAGCAGGGGCCTAGGTTTGAGGATCACGAGCATGGAGCCATGGTCTACCCATCCCAAAAGGTATGTACTATGGGTTTATTTGTACCTGTACAACGGGTTCTACAAAGTTCCCAGAGTCTACAATCCATCTTACAGATATTATCAATTTTCCAAATCACTTGATGGTCAATAATATTCTCGAGAGAATCTCGTCTGAGTGTAGTATCGCGTAGCGACTATTGCAGAAATAGACTCCCGCATAGTTCCCGCACTACATCCTAATAGTCCAAGTTGGGTTAAAGGTAACTACGGTCCCCAGTCTCGATGGCCTTTAGTTCAAAATAATATCGTCTTCACGAATGGACTCGTTGAACAAAATTAAATTCGAGAGGGCCTAGACTGAGTGGTGAAGTCTCAATTCAACTTCTTCAGGAATCGACTCCCTCAAAGTATCCTTGAATTCTCATCGTTCCTATCATAATTTTCACTCTAGTCCAGGTGTAGGACTTTGTCTCACCACTCAAAGTGACAACCCAAGCAAACATAACAAATACATATATATAACAAAAAACATAATTAATCAAGTTAGGGGGAACCCTCTTATGATTGTCCCCAGTGAAGTCGCCATTTCTGTCGCGGTGAAAATTGGATACCATAGTTATTTGTTAACTAGGATCTCATTTTTAATGTCACCACCGGTCTTTGATTTTATCCATAGGGAAGGGAGAAAAACCGAATTCCCACAATACAATGCAGATGCGCTAAGATTCTAAGTTCGGGGGTTGGTTATACCTAGGGAAGGTGTTAGCATCCTAGATATCTGTAGTACTCTACAGGAACCTCTTGTTTTATTATGTTATTTGTTAATCGTTACCTGTTTGCTAAAGGTTAAGGGGTAGGGAGACCTATAGGGAAGTATGAAATGCATATGCACCATGCACGATAATTAATTACCATGCATGGGGTTTTCCCTTGGATGTTACGCAATTAATTATAAGATTTAAACGAGAGTGCTAGCAAAGTGGTGCTAGTCTTGTGTATGGTGACCAAAGGTTGATGGCGATGCTCGAAAGCAATCGACTTACATGGGTAGAAAATGGCTCGACGTTGGATCGAGAGTTTTATGTTTTGAAAGGTTTAGCATACAAAAGCATAATGAGACAATCAAATGAGATGCACACATCAAGTACAATAGCAAACACACAAACAAGTAAGGCATGATATCAACTAAAGATTCTAATCTATGTCACTCAAACATACGCTTTAGTGCGAGGAATTCTAAAAGAAAAGTTTAATAATTTTAAAGGGAAATAAAAAGTTTATTATTTTTTAGAATTGTTAAAGATTAATAATAAAAAAAAAATTTAGTTTTAGTAATTTAGTAAAAAGTTTTCATTATTTTATTTAAAAGATATACTAATAAAAAAAAAGTTTTAACAAAAGTTTTTTTTATTAATTAAAATTTTTTTGGTTATATTTAATACAAGAGTGATTTTTTGAAAATAAAAAGAAGTTATATTTTAAAAGGGGTTATGTAAGAGTTTCTAATTTTTTTTATTATTTTTCTTTTTACAACAAATTTTAATTATTTTGAAAAGGATGAATTTTTGAATTATTATGAATTTATTTATTTTAAAAAAAATAAAAGGAAATATTAATTAAACGGGGGATCCTATGCGTGCCAGGTGAGAGGGTCCATCGCGGACCCTTAGATCACAGCCACTGGATACGTGCGAAGGGTGATTTGACGGACATGATAATGGGTGCATGGCATGTGGTGTGTGTGCGCATGTGTAGGATCATCACAAAGAAAAGAAAAGAGAGAAAGACACTCTCTCATTCTCAGACCCTCTCGTTGCTCCCTCTTTCTTTCTCTCAAAATAGGGTTTGAACCCTAATCCTAGCCGCCGCTACCTCTCTCGTGTTCTCCGTTCTCTCTCGATCGATTAAACAATGGCCTAACTACCCTAAATCCCACAAAGTCCAACCCCAATTTCATTAATATTTCACGGTTTACATGTTACAGATGTGATGATTTAAAGCAAAAACAAAAAGAAAGGATGGCCGGCGATGATGGGGATGCGGTGGGAGAGACAAGGCGATTCCCGACAATAGCAGTGATTAGTGGAGAGATTTCACGACAGTGGTGCAGCGTTGACTTCGTGAGGGTGGCGGCTCTGCGTCTCCTCTTCCGGAGGTGTAGTGACGACGCTTGGTGTGAGTTCGAAGCTGACGACGACGGCGACACGGTGGCTTTGCAATCGAAGAGGATAGGTCACGATGTCGGCAACGTCAAAGGTACAACTTCTCTTGCAATTCTATGTCATGTTGCTGTGAATTTCTGATGATGTCTACTTGCTTTGCTGTTTATCCGTGATGCCACTTTGCTGCGTGTATGGTATGTGAACTGATTTTTCTTTGGTGAATTTTTTTGTCGATGGTTGTTGAATGGGATAGGGCAAGATTGTATGCGTATGAATCTCTTTTGGTGTGAAAGTGTTTTTACTCACTAATTGAATATGTGAATTCTTGTGAAGGTTAGTGGTTTCTTTCTCTGGTGTGAGTTTTTTATGTCTATCCCTTTTTGAATCGTGTTGTCCTGCCCTTATATAGGAGAGTGTGAATTGAATAGAATTAAACCACTGATTTGTTGTTGGTTTTGATTTTAGAAAGAAAACCTCAGCTCTTATTTTCTTGCTCTAAATACACGATTTCGATTTTTGAAAGAATTGATAAATGAGATTTCTTGCTCCCTTCGATCGTGATTCTCATGATTTTGATGATTTCGATTTTGAATAGATTTCTAATTTCTTGCCAAAACCGTAATGGAACTTGCCTTCACGTTTTGATTTGATGACCACCTTTAAACCGTGATTGAAACTTTCCTTCTTTAAACTCAAGACAATTGATATGGTACCATAAAAAAAATTATCAATTTTAACACATCTTGTCTGATTGTGTTTTGGGAGGTCTTTATTCTAATACGATCTTGTCTGATTGTGCTTTGATTGCTTTTCAGTTTCCTTGCTTTCTTTTATGATTTGCTGCCATGAATGTGTGGTTGATTAGTTTCCATTTTCAATTTATACTGTTCTGCGATTGTGAAAACCTTTTTTCCTGTGTGGATTATGTTGCTTCTTTAATTTAAAGACTTTGATTGGGTCTTGATTCTGAGATCCTTTCCATTTTCGGTTTGTTTTGGATTGTGATTCCCTTTGTAATTTAACAGGTCTGGTTGTGTTTGGAAACTGTATGTGGTTCACGTGAACTGGTCTTGACTCCTACCATCACAAAGCGATCATGCAGCATCAATACAACCATACTTGGCATAAAAAATCACTCAAAGAGGTACACACATTAACATCCTAAACCTATCCCTCTTTAACAACCGAACCATGCGTTTGAAAAAACTTGGTTGAGACCAAACCACTTTGTACCAACTTTCTCAACACTAGCTAAAGTGTATTCAATCGGTTTTCTCGTTACAATTCTCATGAACTCACCAAAATAACAGCAATGCTTCTATACTGTAATTATGTTGAATGCAGATTTGGAAATGTTTGAAATTGTAATTTAACCATGTCATGCTGGTATGCGATTTAATTACGATTGATGCTGCCATAAATGCATGATTTGTTGCTTCCGATTCTATCCTCAATGCTAACCATTTACATTTTTGTTCAGGCAACACATTAATATCGAGTGTCGGTAGAGCTTCCATGCTAGTTTGACAAATTCTCCATAAAATGCATAATCAATAGCAGTAAGGTCACCAAACACTTCCGAAATGCAGCCCCACATTTGATCGTACAAGAAACGTGCATATGGTGTCTTGAACCCATGTTTGTTTTCAAGAATTTTGTTCCCTTTATCAAATTCGAGACGTCAATAGAGATATTGGAGCATTGGATGCATTCCACTATCAAAAGAGCATCCTTTTAGATGCTCAACGACAACTTGATAATTTCCTCTTTGCCTTTTGGCCTCTAGGTCCTTGTACGTCTTGTAATCTTGGAATGAGGGTTTGACGAACTTTGAGTTACTTTTTTTTTGTAATTTTTGAATGATTAGTGAACCAATTTAATCATTTTCACTTGCTCCATTTGCTTTATGTACATCATGGCTGGCTTTGTAACTTCCACTGAGAAACATTATAGGAAAGACAAATTTGTAGCACGGGCACTTTGAGTCAGAATTTTATGTATCCAATTATGAGCTTAGCTTGTGAATCACCCTTGAATTATGAGCTTTCAATTTTCATTTTGGAAAAGGCTTTTGAAATTCACCTTCTTTGATCTTGTGTAGAAATTAAACTTAAATTTGGATGAGCATTGGAGCTTGAATGATGATGTATCTACGTTGATCTTGAGCTGATAAACCTTAAAAATTGATGACCTGAACACTTGAATCTAGTGGAATTTAATCAAGCCAAAAAACTCCTTTGTATTAAAACTCTTGATAACTTATGGTGTAGTTCCCTTTGAAAACCTCTTGCTTAAACTTGATTCCAGGGTTTTCACCCAAATCTTACCATTTCAAGCGTACAGTTCACAAACTACCAAAATCCAAACTCTTCCACTTGACAACTAATGATTCAACTTTACGAACAAGACCAAACTATGCCATGAGAAATCCTTGAAACTGAGGATACCACTTGTAATGCAACTCACTTGTATTGACTGGGGGACCATAAGAATGAGGCATGTCCTTCCTCCATCTCCACAGGAACTCAACTTGAACCGGAATCACAATGAGCACACTTACACAATCTCTATGACCTTTGAACCTTCTGCACCAGTCTTAATTTCACAAATGAAAAGAAACAGACAAAGTCTGATAAATTGGTTAGCTATGCATGGATGATTTACCCAGAAATGATGTGATATGCTATGCAGATAATGCGAACTGAAAACAGAATCTTAGGGTAAAAAATTAGGGTATGAAAAGCAGCTATGCACTCTCTTTGGTCTTTGTTTCTACATTATTCTAGTAGCAGGTGGAACATTCTAGAAAATTCAAGACCATTCAAGACATTTCCCTTTCATTTATTCAATGCATCACTTTAAATTAAGTGCACCATGTTACCTAATTTACAAGCATGCCAACCTTTGGATTTTCAAGCTCACGTTGGGATTGTTACCGAGTTGATCCTAACTAACCGAGTTAACCGCCTTGACTCAGTGAGTCAAGTGTAACTAACTCCAACCCTAATTCCAAACCTCCCAAAGCTAAGTTCAAACCAAAGTCCAAAGCTATCACACTCCAAACCAAAAGTCTATATAAACAAAGCCTCTCTCATTTCACAAGGGGCTCTACAATCATTCACACAATTTCACACTTTCTTCACTCTCAATTCTCTCATTCTCCTCTGCATTTTTCTGCAACTTCTACATCTTCATCTCAATTCACATTCCAAAACCTCACCAAAAGCTCTTATTCTTAAAGGATAATCACTTTTCACATTGAAAGTGATTAATTCTTGAGCTTAACCTCCATCATTTGGCATTCTTTGGTTGGATTTCTAGAATTACATCTCATTCTACTTCAATCCAAGGGCTTCACACCATTTATTTTGGTGCAAGTTCGATTTTGGTGCATTTTCGCGTTTTTGATCGGTTTCAACGCATTTCGTCTACAAATCAAGGATCCTCTGGTTTTCTTTGATTTTCTGCATCAAGATCTCTTTGCAACATTTACCAAGCCAAATCTCCGGCTTGTAGGTTGGTGGATCTAACTAATTTTATCGTTTCGCGCATTTTTGTATCGCTCGCAATGTAGTAGATAATTGTTGTGTGTGATTTGGTTTTGCATTTGTTTGATTCATGATCCTAATGTGTTAGTTGATTTTATCACCGTTTATTTGTTGTTTTCAAGTTTAATTTTCGTGCACAAATTCATTTCCTAGCATGTGGTGGTTGGCATTAGTGATTATGTGTTGAAAACTACTTTTGAAAAGCTGTTTTTACTGTTATTTTTGCCTCTGTTACAGTGGTAACCGGTTAGCAGTTATGCTGTAACCGGTTACACAGTGCAATTTTCTCCAAAAACACGTATTTTCAAGCATGTAACCGGTTAGCACATATGCTGTAACCGGTTACCACGGTACAGAATGCCATTTTCTTGCATTTTTAAGCTTGTTTGCCATGCTTTCTTCATTTTAACTTCCATTGATTGTCATGCTTGATTTTATGGATGTTTTTAATGTCCTTTCACTTCTGGTTGAAGCAAATTCATGAACTTTCGATGCACATTTTCGATTATTCATTTGTTTCATGTTCTTAGCATTGTATGAACATAGCAATTCTTGCACTATCTTTGTTCACATGATGCATGATTTTGTGTGGCCTTTTGATGATCATTTGGCACTGTTTTGCACATTCCATTTTAGATTTGTATTAAGTTTATTCTTCATGGATAAACTTAATCTTGTATAATCAATAATTCACTCCTTTTTGTTTTAATGACTTTTCACCCTCTTTGGAAAGTTGTTAGCATGTTTATCCCTTGATTAATTGATCGAAACTTTGTTTCGATTAATCGATCTTCCCTTTTCCTCTCTTTAGGCCTCCTTTAGAGCTTTCTCTCTCGTTCCCCCCCGTGGAGTTGGAGTTTCGCGCTGCGCCTTGTATCGGAGCACTGTACAAATTGACGTCGTTATGCTGTCCGTTTCTCTACGCATGAGCACTGTACAACATTGGAGCGGTTGTGCTGTCCGTTTCATTTTCCACACTATATTTTGGGTGCTAGAGAAGGAATGAGGATGGAGTTTTTCCACCCTTATTCTTGCTATTTCTTTGGTAAGGGCGTCTTGTCCTCTCCTCGAGAATAGTCACCTCTATCCTCCAGCTATAGTGTTTCTCATTCCCCCTATCAAATTGATCCTTGATCACTCTTCTCTCTTTGCGATCCTTTTCGATCCTTGATCACTCCTATCTCTTTCAATCTCTCCTTTTGATCAATCACCATCCTTCTTGGCTGAGATCATTATTCTTGCGCTAGCAATCTCTCTTTGTTCCATCACTCCCTTATTCTTGTAATCAATCATTGCTTTTTTATTCCCCTGAAGAGTTTCAATTCTCTCTCTTTGGTCCAACACAGTCTTCCTGTCAAGACCATTTTTCCATGGAGTTTGCAACCTTCTCTTGGTTCTTCTCCTTTGTTGGGTTAATCACCTATTCTTGGTTAATCACCCTTTGCTTCAATTAATCACAGTCCGTCTGTTAATCACTAAGCACCTCTTCTGTTAACCACCTCTTTTTGGTTAATCACCCTTTTCTTCAGTTAACCACAGTCCGTCTATTAAAATACTGAACCTTTTCGAGTTAATCACCTCCTCTTGGTTAATCACTCGCTTTTCTCTTCGGTTAATCACAGTTCGTCTGTAAACACCGAATCCCCCGCAGTTGGCAACCTCCCCTTGGTTCGAATACTTGCACCATTGGGTTAGTAACCTTTCTTTGATTCAAATACCCTTTCCTCGGTTGAGTACTGTCTGTTCAGTCAGTTTACCGAACCTCTTTGGGTCACGACCTTTGCTCGGTCCACCACCCGTCCTTTGGGTCATGACCTTTGATCGGTCCTACACTCGTGCTTCTGGTTAGTCACAGTTTCCTTTGTTAAAACCAATGCTTCTCTATTCCCACAGAGTTGCAGTCCCTTCTTTCCTCAGTTAACCACTGTTCATCAGTTAATATACTGAGGCCACTTCAGAGTCAAACACCTTCTCTCGATTCAGCACTCTCTCTCTTGGTTTATCACAGTCTGTCTGTTGACACCACATTCTTTTCCCCACCAGGGTCCTACTCTCTTTCTTCGGTTAACCACTGCCAGCCAGTTAATATACCGAGTCTCCTTTTTCTCTTGGTTTTTACACCATCCCTTTTATTCGGATCCCCAGCGAAGTCCTTCCTATTCCCTTTGCTCTTACTTTCTTGGTTACGACACTAATTCTCTTTGCTATCCCCAGCGGAGTTTCTTTCATGCTTGGTTTTGACACCATTCTTTTCCTAGTCTCTTGTGTAAACGCTCTTACTGCGGGGTCTTCCCCAATAGAGTTTTCTTTCATTCTTGCTCTTGGTTTTGGTACCACTTCTTTCGTCTCCTTGTTTCTTTCTTGTTTTGTTTTCCGTTCAGTTCCCTGAACTACGGAAGCTCTGATTCTGCATTCTTTTGAATGTCAGATACGTAGGCATGAGATCGCAATGATCTCAGCGAGCACACTTCCACCTTTCTTCCGTCTTCCTCCTTTTTCTTCCTTCTTCTTCGTCCCCTGGTTCCAAGAACTACGGCGCTCTGACTTCCTCATTGCACTATGAGGGTACGTAGGCACGAGGACTTCGTTCCTCCGTGAGCACTTTCTTTCCTTCCTTTCTTTTTCCCATTTTCTTCCTCTCTCTCCTCTTTCTTTTAGATAGAAGCCTTTAGATAGATAACCCATCCAAGCCTAGAAGCAAGCGAAATGGTTCCCGTCGAGTACGACGGATGCGTTAGGAGCTAGTACCTTCCTTTCGCATAACCGACCCCCCGTTCCCGTTTCTCTTCCCCTTGGGTTTTATCGATATTTTCCCTGTCCTTTGTGACTAAATAAAGTTCGGTGGCGACTCTGTTGTATCTTTGAGTGTGCGATTCACTCAGGTAGAAACCAACCATCTTCAGCTGGCGACTCTGCTGGGGAGAGATTGACCTCTTGCTGGTCAATCCCTTGAGGGGTCTCGCCTAGTTTTGTTTGCTTTCTTGCTTGCTTGGGTGTTTATCTTTTGCGCTTTACTAGTTTTATCTTTACACTTTATTCGCTTTATGTTTATTTATTGCATTTCTTTACTGCTTTAAATATTCATATGCTGTATATTCTGGATATCTGCTATTTTCTTTGCTGTTGTCGGTTGGGTTGCTACTTAAGAGATAAGCCCATTACACAGGCTTGAGAGTACATTTAGGATTAGAGTGGAAAGTAGTGTAGCCTACGTAGCATCTTGGTACGTATGGTTTACATGAAATCCACACCCAGACGAGGTTTTCTTGGGAGATGTTCTAATTTGCGCGTCTTGTGCATCTCGGGGTGTTAACCTAGAAAGCTGTCGACTCTGGTGACCATTCCCGAGGACCCAGTTGTGGCACTCCTCCCAAGGAACGATAATGGCAGACCAGAAACGGCAAACCCATTACGTTTCCTTGATCTGAGGACCCAAAGTTGTGAACTTGCCATAGGATGACCGTTTTGGGGGGAATCAGTGGACGACCTCTTTGTTTGGCGATAGTATTGTACCCCGACGGATGAATGTACTATTGTTTCTCAAATCGAGAATCCGAAACTAAGAATCCCACTTTCTATATCACACCTGTGAGGGGGATATCGGGTTTTTCTGCAGGAAACCAAGACTCTTCCAACCTTTGTTCTCACTGCTTCAGATCTCGCACCAACGCAACACTACCTTTGTAGATGTTCAGATTTGACTATTCAGACTATGCTGGCTTGTTGATTCTGATGTTGCATATCATCTCATCATGTCAAATTAATTTTTGTATAAACATTTTAAAACTTTATTTTGGCATAAATTGCATTCATTCATGCCCGCATATGCACGTCCCTTCATCTGAAACTGTTGTTCATCCTTGTCCGCATTCCTTGTAGCAAGACGACGACTCGACATCAGTATTTTACTCGCTCAAAAAAATCCAAAATCATGGCTGACTTCGAAGATGAGAACGCTGCTTGCAAGGAAACTCTGGCACAATTCCAAGGTCGGATGGATCAGTTTCAGACGAACATGGATGTCATTATAGAGCTCCTTCGTGCTCAGAGGGATGCTACTGCTGCTCCCACTGTTGTTGCAACCACTACTGATGCAACTGTTGTCACTCCTATTGTGACCATTCCTCCTGTTGTTATGGCTACTCCTGTTGTTGTTGTTCCTTCTCCTGTTAGAGTTGAAGTACCAGTTGAGCCTGTGAATCAGCCTGCTGTTCATCCTAGTTTGAACCAGATGCCCGCTGGTTTTCCTTGGGGCATGCCTCCGAATTACACTCCTCAGCTTGCAAATAATGGTAGTGCCTTCATGCCATATCAGCCTTTTGTTGCACCCATGCCTAATGGGAATGCTGCTGCTTATCCATGGGTCATGCCTACTCCAGTCCCGCCTCCAGTGGTGAATGATGATCCTGAGAATCTTCAGGCTCAAAGTCATCAAACTGCCGAATTGGTCGACACCGAAACTTCTGATGATGAAGAGCATGTGTATAGGGGTCCTCCTATTCATGTGCCGGTTCCATCTCAAGCTGCTCAAACTGCTGTTCCGAATGCTCATCCTGGGATGTTTTATCCTGGGGCATCTTCCTCAGCTGCTGGGGTACCTCCTCCGAATTATCTGTATGGTGTTCCAATGGGTCAAAACGCTGGTCAAATGGTTAATCCGGGTTTGGTGTATCCTTCTCAGTTTGCTACTCAGCAAGTGAATGCTCCTGCCGCTTCTCAGCTGCCAAATCCTCAGGTTCTTGTCAGGCCCAATAATCAGAATAGATCTATTGACTATAAATTGTTGGAAGATCGTATCAGGGCTATTGAAGGGTTCTCTACTTTTGGCATGGAAGCCAAAGATTTGTGTCTGGTTCCAAATGTTGTGCTGCCACAGAAATTCAAGATACCTGATTTGCCAAAGTATAAAGGCTTGAGCTGCCCGCGTAGTCATATCACTATGTACTGCAGGAAGATGGCCTCCCACATTGATAATGATGAATTTCTTATTCATTGTTTTCAAGATAGTTTGTCTGGTGCTTCATTAGATTGGTACATGGGCTTGGAGCGCAGCAAAATCCGTACTTGGAGGGATTTGTCTGAAGCGTTCGTGAGACAATACAAGTATAACCTTGATCTGGCGCCTACTAGATTGCAATTGCAGAATCAGTCCCATCGCTCTGCTGAAACATTCAAGGAGTATGCACAAAGATGGCGTGAGATGGCATCTCGTGTGCGACCGACTCTCTCTGATAATGAGTTGGTTGACATCTTTATGGGTACATTGCAAGGATCTTACTATGAGAAAATGGTGGGTAGTTCTTCATCGAACTTCGCTGATGTTGTAACGATTGGTGAACAAATTAAAAAAGGTTTGAAGACTGGAAAGATTCTTAGTGCTACTTCCCAGCAGCCAGCCACTCGGAAATCTCAAAATAATCAGTCCAAGAAAAAGGAAGGTGAAGCCAACGCTGTGACAACTCAAGTTTCTCCTCAGTATCAAGCTCCCATGGCTCCCTTGCCGTACTATCCATATCCATACATTGCTGCTGCACAGTATCAACAACCTCCATATCAGTATCATCCGCAACAACCAACTCAGAATGCTCAGAATCAGCAACAGAATCAACAGAACAACAAAAATCAGCAGAATCAAAACCATCAGAACAAAAATAGTCAAGGAAACCGTAAGCGTCTGAATTTTGATAGAATTCTGGTGTCATACACGAAACTGTTTCCTTACTTGGTTTGCCAAGGGGCAATTGTCCCCAAGCAGATTGCGCCTGCAATTCCTCCATTTGGCCCGAAGCATAACCCAAATGCATCTTGTGCCTATCATGCTGGATACATAGGACATGCAACAGAGGATTGCTTTGTTTTCAAAACCAAGGTTCAGGAACTCATTGATAAGAAGTTTCTGACTTTTGCTGAGGAAGGACCCAACATTCAAAGTAACCCGTTGCTGAATCACGTTGGGCCTGCGGTTAACATGATTGGGGATAATTCCAGGGCTGAATTGATCAGGTATGTCGACGAAGTAAGGACCCCAATGGCTGTGGTTTTCAAGAAATTGAAGGAACATGGGTTGTTGAAAGGGTTGCATGGTAAGTGTCAGATTTGTGACGATAATCCCAACCAGTGTCAAAGGCTGAAGGGTTGTGTCCAGATTCTGATGAACCGTGGCGAAGTGCAATTTTCCAGATCTAAACCTGTTGAGGAAGTTGCTGCTATTGAGCCATTCACCATCATCTATAGGAAGGTTCCTGTAGAATCCCCTAAACAGAAGAAGGTGCAACCCATCGTTGTTTGCCCGCCAAAGCCGTTTCCGTATCAGAATTCTAAGGAGGTACCATGGAATATGGGTCTACTGTGTTTTCTGGAGGTCAAGAGATAAGGTTCGCCGAATCAGAGATCGTGAATGTTACAGCCGGTGGAGGTATGACTCGTAGTGGACGAGTGTTCACCCCGAAGGTCACTAAGAAGCCCGTACAAATTCCAATTGTTGTTTCTCCCAAGGAGACACCTGCATTCGTAACCCCTGTGGTTCAACAAGGGGCATCTACTGCCATTCCAGTATTGACTATCCCATCTGAGGATGTTTCAAAGAGCAAGGAGACCCTTGATGATCAGGAGTTCCTTAAGCTGATCAAGAAAAGTGACTTTAAGATTGTGGATCAGCCGGGTCAGACTCCCTCGAAGATCTCAATTTTGTCCTTACTCATGAGTTCGCCTGCGCACAGATCAGCTTTGATGAAGGTGTTGAATAGTTCCCATGTCATGCAAGATATATCCGTCGTCGAATTCGATGATGTAGTGGCAAACATAACTGCAAGTCGGTATTTGGGCATTAATGAATCAGAATTTCCTCCTGAAGGAACTGCACATATCTGTAACCTGCACAGACATCCTATTATCTCGTGTTCTAGTGGATACTGGTTCTTCTCTTAATGTGATGCCTAAGGGCACATTGAGTCAATTACCAGTGGAAGGAATCGAGATGAAACCAAGTGCCTTAGTTGTCAGAGCCTTTGACGGTTCTTGAAGACAAGTCATTGGAGAAGTGGACTTACCCATCAACATTGGGCCGTATCTATTTACCATTACTTTCCAAGTGATGGATATCAATCCAGCGTACAGTTGCCTACTGGGTCGTCCGTGGATCCATGCTACAGGTGCAGTTACCTCCACTTTACATCAGAAGTTGAAATTCATGTTTGGTGATCAGCTTGTCATTGTCTGTGGTGAAGAGGATCTGATTGTGAGCGAGTTATCATCTTTCTGATATGTCGAGACCGAAGAAGGCATAGCTAAGGTGTCGTTGCAGTGTCTCGAGTTCGAAGATGTCAGCTCTGCTTCAACTAGTCAAAGTAGATCACCATAATTGACTTTAGCGTCTGCTAAGAGTGCTAAAGAGACCATCGACATAAGTGCCTTGCTAGACTGGGGGCACGTGATTGATGTGGTTGAAAAGCATAATCGTTTTGGAGTGGGTTATCATCCTGGTCGTCAATCTGGTTCCTCTGATAAGAAACAATGCAACTTTGTCAAGTTCCACAGCGCGGGTTTCCAGCAGGGTGACATCGTGGCAGCTGCTAATGATGCCGGTCCTAGTAATCAGACTTCAAGTTTTGTGCACAAGTGTCCGACGGGTTTCAAGCTCAACAATTGGACATCTACCGTGATTCCTGTGGTCTTCCCATATAACATGTAATGCATTTTGCTTTTTCATTCCCTCGTCCTCGCCCGAGACGAGTGGATAGCTTGTAAAGGGCCTCACGCTTTTGCAATATTATGTGATCAATAAATAAATTTTTTTTGCATTCAAAATCATGCTCTATTCTCTTTCTTTATTTTACTTTTCATAAATAAATGGCAAAAGTTTCTTTTCTTTTTTCACTTTTAAAAATATCTCATTCTAAACATATTAATAAACATGCAAAACTAATAAAAGCATTGATAACAACATGGCAAACATCCATTGTAATTCTGGAATTCCAATTAACCAAGCTGAAGAAGATGGTAAGGAAGATTGTGAATTACCGGCTGAATTGGCAAGGCTCCTTGAGCAAGAGCGTAGAGAGATTCAGCTACACAAAGAGCCAGTAGAAGTTGTCAATCTTGGTACTGATGAGGTCAGAAGAGAAGTTAAGGTTGACGCATCCCTCGCAAAGCATGTACACTCTGAGTTGGTCAAGTTGTTGAAAGAGTATGTTGACATCTTCGCCTGGTCCTATCAAGATATGCCTGGGTTGGATACTAACAATGTTGAACATCACTTGCCACTCAAGCCCAGATGTCCTCCTGTCAAGCAGAAACTCAGAAGGACTAGACCCGACATGGCACTCAAAATCAGAGAAGAGGTAAAGAAGCAGCTTAACGCTGGGTTCCTCGCCACTTCCAAGTATCCTGAATGGATTGCCAACATCGTCCTGGTTCCCAAGAAGGACGGCAAAGTCAGAATGCGTGTGGATTATCGAGATATCAATAAAGCAAGCCCGAAGGATGATTTTCCTTTACCTCATATCGATGTCTTGGTAGACAACACTGCGCAGTTCTCTATCTTTTCCTTCATGGACGGTTTTTCAGGATATAATCAGATCAAGATGTCCCCAAGTGATATGGAGAAGACTACTTTTATCACGCCATGGGGTACATATTGCTACAAAGTCATGCCATTCAGTCTAAAGAATGCAGGGGCAACATACCAGCGTGCCATGACAACCCTCTTTCACGATATGATTCATAAAGAGATTGAGGTTTACGTGGACGATATGATTGCCAAGTCCAGAACTGAGGATGATCACTTGGTTCATCTGAAGAAGCTGTTTGACAGACTCCGGAAGTTTAGATTTCGGTTGAATCCTGCGAAGTGCACCTTCGGAGTTCGATCTGGTAAACTGTTGGGCTTTATTGTGAGTCAGAAGGGCATTAAAGTTGATCCTGATAAGGTTCGGGCAATTCAGAACATGCCGCCTCCCAAAACAGAAAAAGAAGTCTGTGGCTTTCTGGGCAGACTCAATTACATTTCAAGGTTCATTTCCCATTTGACGGCTACCTGTGAACCAATGTTTAAACTACTAAGGAAAAATCAATCGGTTAAATGGAATAATGATTGTCAGGAAGCATTTGACAAAATAAAATAATACTTGCAAGAGCCACTGATCTTAGTACCGCCGGTTCCTGGTAGGAAATTAATTATGTATCTCACCGTTCTCGATGAATCGATGGGATGTGTATTGGGTCAACATGATGACACTGGTAGGAAAGAACATGCAATTTACTATCTGAGCAAGAAGTTCACTGATCGTGAGACCAGATACTCACTCTTGGAGAAAACTTGTTGTGCTCTGGTCTGGGCTGCTCGACGCCTACGACAATACATGATTTTCCATACTACTTTGTTGATATCCAAAATGGATCTGATAAAGTACATATTTAAAAAGCCTGTTGTCTCTGGAAGGATTGCTCGGTGGCAGATGCTGTTAACTAAGTATGGTATCCAGCATGTTACCCAGAAAGCAATAAAAGGGAGCGTCTTGTCTGACTACCTTGCTGTTGCGATGAGAATCGGATAACAAGCTATTAATTAACTTGCATCGCAAAACTTTGAAGTTCACCACCGACTTTGATTTATCCAAAGGAAAGGTTCAAGATCGAGAAAAACCTAAAGGGGGGAGATCTAAGGTTCGGGGGTTGGTTATACTAAGGGAAGGTATTAGCACCCTAAGTATATGTAGTACTCTATAGGAACCTCTTGTTTAAGTTTGTGTTAGCTATAGTTGCTTGCTAAAGGAATGTGCTAAGGTAAAGAAAGACCTAAGTATGTACACTAAGTTTGCTCGCCAAGACGTCGCATCTTGTGCCTACGTATATGATTAAAGAATCAGAGCAACCGTAGTTCACCTAACTAAGGGTGAAAGAGGAACCATTGACTATGGCCAAAGTTCCAAAGGGAAATGAGTATGAGCTCATTTTAGAGTTCACGATAACTCTCTAAATCTAAATTATAGGGGAAAAGTGAGTTCTCATGATGGTGAGAATCACATAGAGTTCAAAACTCTAACCTATTGATAAGTTATGATTTCAAGGCTCTCATGAGGCCAAGAAATGGGATAAGCTCTTATGAGGCTAAGGTAGGAAATGGATCTTATGAGGCCAAGGTGGGGTAATTTGTTTATTGACTTATGAGTCAACTGAGGGGAACTTTCCTTTGGAATAGGGGATGTGTCAAATGAAACGGAAACCACAATAGTTGTCCACAAGACTTTATCAGAAAATATTTACAAGTCCCACCAAAGGGGGAAATGAAAAGTTAGTACCCAAAGTGGTTAAAAATTGAAAATGAAATAGAAATAGTCTCGTCTTAATCATGATTTAATCGAGAAATCAATAATCAATGATTCTTTGACTTTCATCGACTAAAAAGTGAATGAAACTGAAATAAAAATAAAGTGGTCTCATATTGATCAAAGTTTTATCGCTTTAATGAGATCACCCAAACCATGAAGTTTGTTATATCATCGACCAAAATAAAGAAAATGGGATCGAAATGAAAATAAAGTTTGTCTTGTCTAAATCAAGATTTGAATCGGTAAATCGATAATCTCGATATTTAACTTTCATTGACCAACAAAAATAAATAAAAAGGTGGCCTCATATTTATCAAGACTTTATTGATTTAAAATAAATCAAAGTCAAGATTTGTGTAATGTCATTGGCCTAAATAAAAATAGGAAATGGAATCGAGATGAAATTAAAGTTAATCTCGTCTTAATCAATATTTAATTGGAGGATCGATAATCTTTTGATATTCGACTTTCATTGACCAACAAAAATAAAGAAATGAGCCTCATACATATCAAGACTTTTAGTCATTTTGAATAAATTAACCAAGTCATGATTTTGTAATATCATTGGCCCAAAATAAAGAAAATGAAGTAAAAATAAGGTTGATCTCGTCTTAATCAAGATTAAAATCGGTAAATCGATAATCTTGATATTTGACTTTCATTGACCAATAAAAGAGGATGGAATTGAAATGAAAATAAAGGTGGTCTCGTCTAAATCAAGATTTAACTCGATAAAATCGATAATCTTAATATTTGACTTTCATTGACCAATAGAAATAAACAAGTGGCCTCATATTTATCAAGACTTTTAGTGATTTGAACAAATCCACCAAGTCATGATTTTTATATATCAATGGCCAAAAATAAAGGAAATGAAATGCAATGAACCACTAAGTTAAGTGGATTAACATGAATAAAATTAATAAAAACATAGAAAGGCTAGAGATTAAAATCTCAAAAACTTGTTAAAAAAAAGTTAATAAAATGAAAATGATTTTTAAAAAAAAAGAGAGGAGGGGCGTTGTGTATGGGCTTGCGAATAGAAAAAAAAAGTGAGTGAGAATCATATGGGTCCATGAAGCCCATCATCTCACAAAAATATATTTAGTAAAAGGAAAATATAATATTGAAACAAATCAGTGATCCAAAAGGCTCAGCTGAACGGATTGGTTTTAAATTGAAAAGAAAAAAACAAAATTAGGTTTTTTATCCTCCAAGGCAAAACACGGTCCAAGTTCATCAGATGCTTTTTTGGAAAACAAAACCCAATGGCCATATGTAAATCAGAAACTAACAAGCTTCATCCTCTTTTCAAACGAGCGAGAAATGGAAAGAATACGCTCAGATTTTCCATCATCATCATCGTGTTTCAAAGCAAGGAAAAGATTCGGAACGTGGCGACACCGACCTTTCTCCCTTGCGATTCGACTTCATCAAGAATCGAGTTCAGATCCTTGATCCATTCAAGCCAGGTTTGTGTTGATTTGTCTTCAGATCTCAGTTTCTCTTCCTCTCAATCTCTCTCTGTTTCCGTGATGGTTGAGTGTTTATGGGTTTGTAGATGGTTATGGAGGTTCGATGACGAAGGAGGACGAAAGGCGGATTAAGGGTCGACGGTTGAAAGAGGGTTGAAGATGTTGAGTGGTTTTGGTTGTAGGTTGAAGTTTGTTGTTGTTTAGGGATTTGGATGATGATGAAGATTATGGAGAGTTTGAAGGATTCAGTTCTGGGTTTGGGTTAATGATGCTGAAGGAGTTTGGTTGTTATTGATATTTGATGGAGGCAGAAGGTTTTTGTTTGTTTAATGGTGGAAAAGAAAAAAATAGAGGGAGTGGGTGGTTGTTGTGATGAGTGAGGTGATGAAGTGAAGGGTTACATGATGAAAGATGGTTTGTGGTTCTGCTCGTTTTGGTTCCCGATTGAGAACGTTGGAGCAGGTGTTTTGTAGTGGAGCCGGATTAAAGAAAGGTTCGGTTCGTGTTAAATAATGAGAAGGTTTTTGTTTTTCAGAATTTTCTTTTCCCTCCTTTGAAATTTTCGGTCTCCCTCCCCCCCCCCCCCCCCCAATTCTCTTCATCTGTTCCTTTTAAAAAACAATTAGACTTGTTGGATAAGTCTTCAATAACAGGTTTTGATGTAGAACTTTGGTTGAGGTAGCAAGGAGCGTTTGGCGTGATATAGTCTTATTATAGTGAGGAGTATTGTTGTTGTTTCTTTTTCATTGTGCAGGCTTGTAACAGACTTACTTTGTGTTGCGGGTCCTTTGTTAGCTCCAATTTGGTTTAATTTTTGGTTAAGGCTTTTTACTGGAACACGAGAGGCTTTATTGGTTGGAGTGAATTGCAAGTTGTATTGGTTGTGGTATTGTTCACAGGAAATTGCATTATTTAACAAGTTGGTACATAGAGTGGGGCCATCATGTTGTAGCTATACCATGTTTTTGCTTCAATTGAAATTTTGGTCAAATCCTCTTGAATTCAATTAACAATCGGTCACGGTTCAAATGTACTTGTTGCAAGCTCTTGATTGTAATCGAATTCGTATAGTAATGGTTCAATAGTGCTTATAAAACAGTGCCTTTATTTTTCTTTGAAAACTTGTAATGTGAATGATGAAAGTATGCCTCCTTTTTTGAATGGCTTTTTTTGTAATGAAATAAAAAATAAAATAAAAACAAGGATAAGAATAATTATGGTTATTAAAATAGGAAGTGGATAATTGAAAAAGAAAATGGACTAAAATGGATAATGAAATTGGAAATTGGACAAAGAAAATGCGGATAAAAATAAATGGACTTTTTATTGTGAATGGACATGAAATTGGATCAAGATGGATATTGGGTTTAGGAATGGATAATGAAGTGAATTGAAAGATGGATTTTGGATAACAGATATGGGTAATTGGATAAGAAAAATGGTTTAGGAAAGTGGATTAAATTGGAAATGAGATGTAGGATTGGATTAAGAAATGAAAATGGATAATGAAAAATGGATAAAACGGTTATGGGAATGGACATACGCTTCCACACTTAAACAAAACCTAAACCTTGCCAATTGCACTTGACTACCATAACTCCTGAATTACATGACCAAATACTTGCACACAACCTGAAACGTACCAACTGCTCTACTCTCTTTGATGGCTCTACAACCTCAATTGAACTGAAACAGTACTGCACACACCATGAACCAGCTAACCTTAGGAGACTCAACTGAACAATATTTGTCAATCATAAACTCTAAGGGTGAGAAACCCTAATCCTCGTGCCTTAAGTGCACACTTATGAAACAAATGACTGGATGAGAACCAAAACCCTAATTCAGAATCTCTGCCATAGCTTGATAACCCGATACCGATACAAACCACTTGTTCGACCAAGATTAGGTCAAACTTCCATTGAATCTCAAACCATACCACACAGACCCTTGAAGTCTCTTGAAATAAAACCTAAATTCACAAATGAAACAAAACGAACAAAAACTGATAAAATGGTTAGTTAATAATGCATAGGTGATTGATCTATGATGCTCATGCGAAAGATGTTATGACATCTAAGGGGTAAAATTTGGGGTACAACACTTGCTCATCAACCTATAGAAGGTTATTAACAGATGAAGTTTGACTTTCCCGATGAGGATGTTCTGTTTATTAGAGATTATGAGACTCCAGATCCTGATATAGGACCCGAACCATGGGCGCGATGGACGCTCATGTTCGACAGTGCCTCCAATGCTAAAGGTCGTGGAATTGGGGCTATCCTCATCTCTCCAACAGGTTTTCACCTTCCCTTCACTGCTAGATTATGCTTTGCATGCACCAACAATATGGCTGAATACGAAGCATGTATATACGGTATTGAAGCGGCTATTGACATGAGAATCAAGATTCTTGAGGTCTATGGAGATTCTGCCTTGGTCATCGGTCAAGTTAGAGGGAATTTTCTGACTCGGGATTCCAAGCTGGTTCCGTACCAACAACATATAGCGAAGTTGATTCCTTACTTTGATGAGATCACTTGTCATCATATTCCCAGAGAGGAAAATCAACTAGTTGATGCTCTTGCCACTCTAGCATCCATGTTCAAGGTCAAGTGGAAGAATGAAGCTCCTCATATCCGTATTGATCACTTGAACCAACCAGCACACTATTTAGCAATCGAGGATGAGTCTGATGACAAGCCTTAGTTCTACGACATCAAAAGATATCTGGAAAAACAGGAATATTCCAAGGGTATCACCATCACTGACAAGAAAGCTCTTAGGCGGCTTTGCGCCAAATTCTTCTTAACTGGTGGTATACTGTACAAGAGGAATTATGATTCCGTGTTGCTCAGATGCATGGATAGACACGAAGCAAACACAATTATAAGGTCCATACATGAGGGCTGCGAGGGTGTACATGCTAAAGGTCCTGCTATGGCCAAGAAGATTCTTCGGGCTGGGTATTACTGGACAACGATGGAGGTAGATTGTTACAAATTTGCCAAAAGGTGTCACAAGTGCCAAATCTACGGAGACAAGATCCATGTGCCTCCAACTCCTTTGAATGTCTTAACTGCACCTTGGCCATTTTCCATGTGGGGTATAGATATGATTGGAATGATCGAGCCGAAGGCTTCCAACGGTCATCGATTCATTCTAGTTGCTATCGACTACTTCACCAAGTGGGTTGAAGCTGCTTCCTGTGCAAACGTTACATGACAAGTGGTTGCTAGATTTATCAAGAAAGAGATAATATGCCGTTATGGCATTCCTAGAAGCATTATCACGGACAATGCAAGCAACCTGAATAACAATATGATGAAGGAGTTGTGTCAAGAATTTAAGATCGAGCACCACAACTCTTCACCATATCGGCCCAAGATGAATGGCGCCGTCGAAGCAGCAAACAAAAACATCAAGAGGATCATCCAGAAAATGGTCAAGACTTACAAAGACTGGCATGAAATTCTTCCTTTTGCACTACATGGCTACAGAACTTCAGTTCGTACTTCTACTGGGGCAACTCCGTACTCACTCGTGTATGGTATGGAGGCGGTTCTACCCATCGAAGTCGAAATTCCTTCACTAAGAGTCATCATGGAAGTAGGCCTTGATGAAGCCGAATGGGTTCAATCCAGATACGACCAGCTGAATCTCATTGAAGAGAAGCGTCTTGCAGCCGTTTGTCATGGTCAATTGTATCAGAGATGCCTCAAGCGAGCTTTTGACAAGAAAGTTCTTCCTCGAACGTTCTGTGAAGGCGAACTCGTGCTCAAGAGACATTCACCTGTTCACTCGGATCCACGAGGCAAGTGGACTCCCAATTACGAAGGACCCTTTGTTGTCAAGAAGACCTTCTCAGGCGGAGCCCTGATCCCCACCACAATGGATGGGGAGGAGTTGCCATCTCCCGTGAACTCCGATACAGTAAAAAAATATTATGCCTAAAAAAATGGATAAAAGTCCGCTAGATTGACATCCGCAAGGACAATCTAGGCAAAAATGGACGTCCCGATGGTAAAAAAAAACATAAATGACCATGCAAAAGTTAGGGACAATGGAAAAAAACAATAATATCCCGCTAAGTTGAAAACCCGAAAGGGCGACTTAGGCAAAAATGGGCATCCCGGTGGACGAAAAAAATGTGAAAACATGTCCAGGCAAAAATTAGGGATAAAGGCATTGACTGTGAACACTTGAGCCTCTCTTCGTCACAGCTAGACCTCAGACGGTAACAGAGCAGTCCAATCATCATCGACTGGTGCAAGGCGTTGGAACCTAGACTTATAGTGGATGGTGGCCAATGTTGTAATCAATACAAAGCATGATTTCCCTTTGCCATTTACATTTGTTTTTCAATTTTATTGCAAACTTCCTCATCAAGGATATTGCATCCTTGTACACACTTTATGTACAAAAGTTTTACATTCAATAAAATGCATCCTTTGTTATCTCAATTTGTTTTCATTCCAGTATTTTGTGTGCAAAATAAACAATTATTTGTGATCATATAATACTAAAAAACGTTGAGAACAAAAAAAAGCTAAATCAACAGAGAAAGCATTATGCATTGCATGTGCTACTGGTAACTCCTGCAGGGTGATCGGTAATATCCATTGGTAAGCCTAACGCCTGGCCAGCAATGTTTTGATTCAGTGAAGAAGTTATTGTTTCCTCAGCAGTTCCTCAGCAGAGTCATCATTCTCCCCAGCAGGTTGCCAAGGTGTTCCCCAACAAAGACGCTTTGTCCTCTTTTCCCCAGCAAGGGTTGTGCATCTTCTCCAATGATTAGGAACTATCTGTCACCAGCAGCAGTGGTTTCTCCTCAGCTGAGTCAACATGATTTAGGAATCTCTTTTCCCCACGCAGGGCCAATCTTGGTAGGAAGGATTGATTTAATTCTTTCATTCCCAACAGAGACAGCCATAGTGATTTAGAAACCTGAGATGTTCTCAGTTTCTTTCCCCAGTGGAATCATCGTCCTTCGTGAACTCTCTTCTCCAGTAGAGTTTGCCTTTATCTGTAGGTCCTCTCCCCGACCGAGGGTGTCGAAGTCATTTTGCTATGGTTTATGCCTAATCACTTTTCATTGTGCCTCAGCTTGAGCCTTTGCATTGCATGATATCAAGCATCATGTAGAAGCGCATACATAGCATATGCATCGATCATACTCCCTCTCTTTTTGCCTGACTTATCTCCCAGTAGATTTTCAACAAACCTTGCACTTACTTATCAATCTTTAAACACTTTCAACTCTTCTTTTGTCGCCGTCGGCCAAATTTTTGAGCTACTCTTTTATATAATCCCCTTTTACCTCGAATCATCGAAAAGCTAGCGCAATTCGTACATTCAGGTCCAAGAGGATTAAATAGGAGCAGCTGTCGTAACCCAAAATTAGACCTTCCTCCTTTGCCTTTTGCATAAGCATGCGCATTCGCATCGTCAGCATACGCATTCACACTTTTCTTTGTGTGTTTCTTGTTGCATGATCTGCAGGTTTTCCAAACCCGATTAATCGCATCCTCTCAAGATTATTTCATCACCAAAACAACCTCAAAATAAAGCTTTCCATGTTTATTTATCAAGACAAGAGTTGGAAAATCAATAACGGGACTTCTGCATCATTTTCCAAGCAAATTTGGGGAAGTTTAGCTGAAGTAACAGGTTACAACATAACTGACAACCGGTTACCTAGTGTAAATTTCACTAGAAACCACATTTTTCAAGCATGTAACCGGTTAGCAGATATGCTGTAACCGGTTACCACGTACAAAGTTGCAGATTCTGCTGCATTTTTTGGACATCAGCTATGCACTCTCTTTGGTCTTTGTTTCTACATTATTCTAGTAGCAGGTGGAACATTCTAGACAATTCAAGACCATTCAAGACATTTCCCTTTCATTTATTCAATGCATCACTTTAAATTAAGTGCACCATGTTACCTAATTTACAAGCATGTCAACCTTTGGATTTTGAAGCTCACATTGGGATTGTTACCGAGTTGATCCTAACTAACCGAGTTAACAGCCTTGACTCAGTGAGTCAAGTGTAACTAACTCCAACCCTAACTCCAAACCTCCCAAAGCTAAGTCCAAACCAAAGTCCAAAGCTATCACACTCCAAACCAAAAGTCTATATAAACAAAGCCTCACTCATTTCACAAGGGGCTCCACAATCATTCACACAATTTCACACTTTCTTCACTCTCAATTCTCTCATTCTCCTCTGCATTTTTCTGCAACTTCTACATCTTCATCTCAATTCACATTCCAAAACCTCACCAAAAGCTCTTATTCTTGAAGGATAATCACTTTTCACATTGAAAGTGATTAATTCTTGAGCTTAACCTCCATCATTTGGCATTCTTTGGTTGGATTTATGGAATTACATCTCATTCTACTTCAATCCAAGGGTTTCACACCATTTATTTTGGTGCAAGTTCGATTTCGGTGCATTTTCGCTTTTTTGATCGGTTTCGACGCATTTTGTCTACAAATCAAGGATCCTCTGGTTTTCTTTGATTTTTTGCATCAAGATCTCTTTGCAACATTTACTAAGCGAAATCTCCGGCTTGTAGGTTGGTGGATCTAACTAATTTTATCATTTCGCGCATTTTCGTATCGCTCGCAATGTAGTCGATAATTGTTGTGTGTGATTTGGATTTGCATTTGTTTGATCCATGATCCTAATGTGTTAGTTGATTCTATCACTGTTTATTTGTTGTTTTCAAATTTAATTTTCGTGCACAAATTCATTTCCTAGCATGTGGTGGTTGGCATAAGTGATTATGTGTTGAAAACTATTTTTGAAAAACTGTTTTTACTGTTATTTTTGCCTCTGTTACAGTGGTAACCGGTTAGCAGTTATGCTGTAACCGGTTACACAGTGCAATTTTCTCCAAAAACACGTATTTTCAAGCATGTAACCGGTTAGCACATATGTTGTAACCGGTTACCACTGTACAAAATGCCATTTTCTTGCATTTTTAAGCTTGTTTGCCATGCTTTCTTCATTTTAACTTCCATTGATTGTCATGCTTGATTTTATGGATGTTTTTAATGTCCTTTCACTTCTGGTTGAAGCAAATTCATGAACTTTCGTTGCACATTTTCGATTATTCATTTGTTTCATGTTTTTAGCATTGTATGAACATAGCAATTCTTGAACTATCTTTGTTCACATGATGCATGCTTTTGTGTGGCCTTTTGATGATCATTTGGCACTGTTTTGCACATTCCATTTCAGATTTGCATTAAGTTTATTCTTCATGGATAAACTTAATCTTGTATAATCAATAATTCACTCCTTTTTGCTTTAATGACTTTTCATCCTCTTTGGAAAGTTGTTAGCATGTTTATCCCTTGATTAATTGATCGAAACATTGTTTCGATTAATCGATCTTCCCTTTTCCTCTCTATAGACCTCCTTTAGAGCTTTCTCTCTCGTTCCCCACCGTGGAGTTGGAGTTTCGCGCTGCGCCTTGTATCGAAGCACTGTACAAATTGACGACGTTAAGTTGTCCATTTCTCTACGCAGGAGCACTGTACAACGTTGGAGTGGTTGCGCTGTCCGTTTCATTTTCCACACTATATTTTGGGTGCTAGAGAAGGAATGAGGATGGACTTTTTCCACCTTCATTCTGGCTATTTCTTTGGTAAGGGCGTCTTGTCCTCTCCTCGAGAATAGTCACCTCTATCTTCCAGCTATAGTGTTTCTCATTCCCCCTATCAAGTTGATCCTTGATCACTCTTCTCTCTTTGCGATCCTTTTCGATCCTTGATCACTCCTATCTCTTTCAATCTCTCCTTTTGATCAATCACCATCCGTCTTGGTTGAGATCATTATTCTTGCACTAGCAATCTCTCTTTGTTCCATCACTCCCTTCTTCTTGTAATCAATCATTGCTTTTTGATTCCCTTGAAGAGTTCCAATTCTATCTCTTTGGTCCAACACAGTCTTCCTGTCACGACCATTTTTCCCAAGAGTTCGCAACCTTCTCTTGGTTCTTCTCCTTTGTTGGGTTAATCGCCTATTCTTTGTTAATCACCCTTTGCTTCAGTTAATCACAGTCTGTCTGTTAATCACTGAGCACCTCTTGGGTTAATCACCTCTTTTTGTTTAATCACCCTTTTCTTCAGTTAACCACAGTCCGTCGGTTAAAATACTGAACCTTTTCGAGTTAATCACCTCCTCTTGGTTAATCACTCGCTTTTCTCTTCAGTTAATCACAGTCCGTCTGTAAACACAGAATCCCCCGCAGTTGGCAACCTCTTCTTGGTTCGAATACTTGCACCCTTGGGTTAGTAACCTTTCTTTGGTTCAAATACCCTTTCCTCGGTTGAGTACTATCTGTTCAGTCAGTTTACCGAACCCCTTTGGGTCACGACCTTTGCTCGATCTACCACCCGTCCTTTGGGTCACGACCTTTGATTGGTCCTACACCCGTGCTCCTGGTTAGTCACAGTTTCCTCTGTTAAAACCAATGCTTCTCTATTCCCACAGAGTTGCAGTTCCTTCTTTCCTCGATTAACCACTGTTCATCAGTTAATATACCGAGGCCCCTTCAAAGTCAAACACCTTCTCTCGGTTCAGCACTCTCTCTTGGTTTATCACAGTCCGTCTATTGACACCACATTCTTTTCCCCGCCAGGGTCCTACTCTCTTTCTTCGGTTAACCACTGCCAGCCAGTTAATATATCGAGTCTCCTTTTTCTCTTGGTTTTGACACCATCCCTTTTATTCGGATCCCCAACGGAGTCCTTCCTATTCCCTTTGCTCTTACTTTCTTGGTTACGACACCAATTCTCTTTGCTATCCCCAGCGGATTTTCTTTCATTCTTGGTTTTGACACCATTCTTTTCCTAGTCTCTTGTGCAAACGCTCTTACTGTGGGGTCTTCCCCAATAGAGTTTTCTTTCATTCTTGCTCTTGGTTTTGACACCACTTCTTTCGTCTCCTTGTTTCTTTCTTGTTTTGTTTTCCGTTTAGTTCCCTAAACTACGGAAGCTCTGATTCTGCATTCTTCTGAATGTCAGATACGTAGGCATGAGATCGTAATGATCTCAGTGAGCACATTTCCACCTTTCTTCCATCTTCCTCCTTTTTCTTCCTTCTTCTTCGTCCCCTGGTTCCAAGAACTACGGCGCTCTGACTTCCTCATTGCACTATGAGGGTACGTAGGCACGAGGACTTCGTTCCTCCGCGAGCACTTTCTTTCCTTCCTTTCTTTTTCCCCTTTTCTTCCTCTCTCTTCTCTTTCTATTAGCTTGAAGCCTTTAGATAGATAACCCATCCAAGCCTAGAAGCAAGCGAAATGGTTCCCGTCGAGTACGACGGATGCGTTAGGTGCTAGTACCTTCCTTTCGCATAACCGACCCCCCGTCCCCGTTTCTCTTCCCCTTGGGTTTTATCGATATTTTCCCTGTCCTTTGGGACTAAATAAAGTTTGGTGGCGACTCTGTTGTATCTTTGAGTGTGCCATTCACTCAGGTAGAAACCAGCCATCTTCAATAAGAATACTTTACGTTGGTCGCAGAGAATCATGTCTCTTACCAACTCCGACATCGATTGGTACGATCAAGTCTATGATGGGATAAGAATCGTTGACCGTTGTGGAAACTTCTCTAATGTACCCCTCATAGGAATTAAAGGAGGAATCAATTATCATCCAGTTTTAGTTCGTCGTCAATTTGGATACCCGATGAGACATGTCCCACGTAATGTTCATCTGGAAGGTCTTTTCTTCAAGGAAGGAGAAAATGACAGGGCACTAAAGACAGAAATAGTGCACGCCTGGAAACATGCTCATAGGAAAGGAAAAGAGTCTTTAGGAAAACCAGACTGTGTCTCTGTGGAAACCTTATCTCCACTGGGTACAAACTAGAGCTCTCAAGCTGAGGATGCCTTACCCTCGTCAGGAAGTTCTTCCGTTAAGGGACCCTGTCCTTTACTTATGTCTGATACCAAAAAACTTCAGGTTAATCTCAACAAATTTCAACAGGATAAAAGGTCTTAGAAGAACAAGTACCGTAACCTCAGTGTGGAGTGTAACAAAATACAGCAACTGTTGAAAGAAAAGGATGCTCTGATTGAGATTTTAGAGCAACATGCTGTAGGAAATCAAGAAGATCAAAGGAATTTGCTCGCTCCTTTCACTTGGAAAAGGAATGACAACCCGACAATGGCTCAAGATCCCCAATTAAAGAAAAGGAAAGTACCAGAACCAGCACCTGAGCCCTCCTCATAGAGGACTCAGGATCCATTAGCTTAGACTTTTCCTTTTACAGCACTTTGTAATCTACTGCATTTCCATTTCCGCAATCTTTGAATTCAATAAAACGGGGTTTCCCCACTGTTTGATATTTCCAATCCAATTGTCGAAGTTTCTTTTGATTAAACAAAAAAAATTAATTAAATATAATCATTGCATATCATTCATCATTCTCACGAACGCATTCTTCTTCCCTACGAATCTCGCGTTTGTGTCTCGATTCAAAGTCAAGTTGTCTTATTCGTACAATACTCGGGCCAATCGTCAAAAGAAAATGGAGAATCTCGAGGAAGAGAACAGGGAGTTGAGAGAAGAACTCGACGCTCTGAAAGAAGATTTGAGAAAGCTTCACAATGACATGCAAGCTTTGGCAGAAGCTCAGATACAAAGGACTGTGATCTCGGAGATCACATCAACGCCCATAGTGGAGAAGTATGATCCTAGATATAAAATGCCGAAAGATCGTCCCTGGGGCATGCCTATTAACTATATCCCGGAAGGATATATTCCGCCGATCACTGAAGATCCAGAAATTACAGCAGGAGCCGCTGGGCCTGAAGGTTACAAACTTCGGGAAAGCGAAGATGCCAGGGGCATGACAGCAACTCCCTAAGGTTACAAACTTCGGGAAGTACCAAGAGTCACTGCCATAATGACTGTACCACCACCCCTGGTACATACTGTCCCAGAAGGACAGATTCCACAGATACCTTCTGTTGGAAACAAAAATATGGATGAGAGAATGAGGGAATTCCAGGAACAGTTCCTGGAAATGCAAAAGGAACTGCAAGCCATTCACGGTCAGGATTTATTTGGAAAGGACGCTAGAGACCTTTGCTTGGTCCCCAATGTGAAAGTTCCGCACAAATTCACAGTGCCCAAATTTGAAAAGTACAAGGGTAACTCTTGCCCTCAAAGCCACTTGGTGATGTATGCTTGGAGGATGTCAACTCAGACAAAGAACAACCAGCTACTGATCCATTACTTTCAGGATAGTTTAATCGGTGCCGCACTCAAATGGTACATGGGGTTAAACCGCACTAAGATCGTCACTTTCAGAGATCTTGGCGTTGCCTTTGTGCAACAATATAAGTATAACCTGGACATGGCACCGGACAGAGATCAGCTCAGAGCCATGTCACAGAAGGACAAGGAAACCTTTAAGGAGTACGCTCAGAGATGGCGTAAAATTTCCGTCCAGATTTGTCCACCTCTTGAGGAAAAAGATATGACAAAGATCTTCTTAAAGACCTTGAGCTCATTTTACTACGACGGAATGGTCGCCAGTGCGCCCAGTGACTTCACCGAAATGGTAGGCATGGGAGTTCGTCTGGAGGAAGCAGTCCGAGAAGGACGTTTAGTAAAAGACGCTGGATCATCAAGCAGTACCAAAAGATACGGTAGTGCTCTCCCCAAGAAAAAAGAGCAAGATATTGGTAATATCTCTCTCGGAAAGCAAAGGCGACGGTACCAACTAGTAGCAGCTGTAACTCCTGCTATCAACCCTACGCCTATTCCTACGTATCAACCTCAGGTTGCTCAGAGACAACCTAATCAACAACAATATCAGCAAAGGACACAACAGCCTCTTCAGCAGGCTCGTCCTCCGTACAACAACAACCGTACAACACGACCTCCAGGGTTTGACCCTATACCAATGTTGTACGCAGAACTGTTTCCATTACTACTGGTCAAGGGGCATGTCCAAACCAGGGCTCCTCTTACAGTATCGGAAAATCCGCCTTTTTGGTTTAAAGTGGATCAGACTTTTCCTTACCATTAAGGGGGACCAGGACAAAACATAGAAAAATGTCTCAGTTTCAAATCCGATGTGCAAAAGCTTGTTAGGAGCGGGGTCTTATCATTCAAGGATACAAGTCCTAATGTTCAGACGAACCCGCTGCCTCAACATGAGAAAGCTGCCATAAATTTGATAGAGGGAGAATCTGACCACAGCTATCAAATTCATGATGTACTCTTATTGAGGGCCAACCTGGTCAAGATGCATCGCAGACAGAGTGGATACGGGCATGTACCATTTCATAACTATAACCAGTGTGATATCTGCTCTAAAGACAACCAAGGGTGTTTTGTGGTGCAATTAGCTCTACAGGAACAGTTGGATCTAGGGTGGATCCAGGATCACCGTATTCGTGGGGTCAACATGACTTATGCAAATTCCAACATCATTCAGAACTACGACATCCGTGCGATGAATGTTAACTTGGTGGCAATCCACTCAAGGCAAAGCCAATATCATAATCTGCCACGGTACGATTAAGATTCCTGTCTGGTCTGCTCGGTAAACAAACAAGGATGCTCTTTCATACAAGAGGCCCTCCAGCATCAGATGGATCTTGGATGGATTCAGGATTACCGCGATAGAAATCAGTATCAAGTGAATATGATTCAAATCTTTGATATTCGCTTGATGAATACCATCTTGGTGGAGTTACGCGCTACACAAGTCCAGCTCGGTTTTCTGACTTCGCATAATTATTAGAATTGTAAAGTATGTCGTGAGAGCGACCAAGGATGTGCTCTCGTTCAAAGAACTTTACAACACTTGTTGAACCACTGGTGCCTTCCGATCTACATGGATGAAGACACACAACAAGTCAGTATGGTTAACGGGAACCCTACTCGGCATCAAAGTCAGGATGTCCGATCAATGGAAACAGACCTAGTAAGGTTACACTGCATACAGAGCAGACGTGGCTAGGTGCCACCACACAACTATGAACATTGTAGAGTTTGCTCGGAAGATAATCAAGGATGTTACCTCGTGCGAGCAGCCCTTCAAGGTCAATTGGATCACAAAGAGATTCGACCGTGTCCAAGTTCTAGGTCAATCAACTGGACGCCAGACTATTTCACTGATCAGATCAGGGATGTAGTCATAATCTCTGTGTCATACCCCAAATTTTGACCACTAAGATTTCCCATCATTGTGCAAATCATCACCGCAATATGGATGTACTATTATGCCTCATCAGTATCCCCAAAGATGGGTGAACACTTACTACACTCAAACTTAGGGTTTCAAGCCCTCTCTTAGCTTTTAGACAAAGGATCAATCAAGGAATAACATGATCTTTAAGTTGTCTAACCTCTCAAACATCTACAAAGGATCAAGAGGACTCCCACTTCAAGGATTAAGCACAAGGCTGCTCCCTTCTAGGTGGATCAAGCCTTAAGATCGCCAGTGTCACCAAATTAGGGTTTTGGTCGACCAGGGCCTCCAGATGGAAATTTTCCTCTGGACATGAGCCAATGCTTCAAATCATAACCTATGATGCTCCAAGGGACATCATAAACCCAATCATCAAGTCAATTTAGCCTCAGAGGATGCATACAGTAAAAATCAGGAATTAGGGTTTCTTGACCTAATTCACCCCTAAGTTGACTCTTGGGACAATTCATAAGCCAAGACCTCAAGAGAAGATTTGAGGGTCTCTAATAAACAACCTTGATCCATTTGCAACAATGGATTGATCTAAGAAGCTTGAGCAACAAGTCTCAATTTCATCAGAGCCACAATTAGGGTTTTGCGAGAAAAAGTCAACTGTAACTTTGACTTTTGACCAGGACATGCTCCCAAGCCCTAGGACATTGATCAATATACCCTATAACACCCATGGAACATGTCCATCAAGTTTGATTTAGGTCAAGGACATGATTTCCTAAAGGATTGCACAGTTTGGAATTCATCTGATAAAAAGTCAACTGTGCACAAAAGTCTACTTTGACTTTTTGAGATTTTTCATAAAAATGGTTTTTTAACCCTAAAATGACGTTAATGTATGATTGTAATCATCATTCATCAAGAAAAATCAAGAAAAGTGGGATAACTTGTAAAAGGGGTAACCATAAAAACGTAGAAAATTTTCTAAGTTATGAAATAAAGTGGCAAGGGTACCGACTTTTGAGGATCATAACTCCTAAACCACAAGGTCATTTTTTCCCATCCAAAGCTTGATTTGTAGCTCTCATTACCCTCTACAAAAGCTTCAACTACACCTTATTCCAATTCATCATGGATTTTGAGTTATGGAATGATCAAAATCAAGAAAAGTGAAAATGTCACTTTTTTCCAACACTTAGTGAAATTTTCACTAAGTCAGAATCTGCCTTCACTTTTCTCCAAATGTAGGGGCATTTTTCACTTGGATCCAAAAAGCATCAAAACCAAATATGATAAATCAGTTGTTGTATCATATGAGGGCTTTCCAAAATGGCCAAGAACATCACCAAACTCAACTTGAGCCATGAGTTATGATAATGGCAACATGCCTTGCTGAAAACTGCCAAGGCAAGGCAGATTTTGGAGTTTTGCTCGATTTACCAAATTTATGCAATTCCAAGCAACTCTATCCATCTGAACACCTCAAGGGGAGACCAAGGAGGAACCAACTCTGATCCCAAGCCTCCCAAGTCTTTGGAACCAAAAATAGCATGTCAAACCTAGAATTACCTAAAAGTGGGACAAGACTCCAATTTTGGATTAAAGCATTTAATGGATGCAGCAAGGTGGCATGGATTGAGCTTCTTTCAACTAAATTCAGTCAAGATTCATCCAACAACTAGGGAACCACAACTCTGTGCCCTAACCTCTAGTCAATGGCTAGAGGAGACTTGGATTTCCATTGGACAACATTGGCCAAACCTCTGTTGCAGTTGCCATTCACTATGGATCCCAAAACAAACTTGCTCTACTATAAATAGAGCTCATTTGTGATCAGTTTGAGTACACCAAAGCCATCAAACAGATGCTTTCCTCAAAATCTCTTCTTTCACTCCAATTTTGCCTTCTAAGGCAAGTCACTATCGGGTTTTGAGTTTGAGAGTTTTTCCAATCAAACCAATCACTCACACGCCTCACATACATCATATAGAAGTGATCCAAACACTTAAACAACATCTGGAACACTGATTTCACAAAATCACCAGCCAGCTGCTCAAGGTTTTAACCAAGTTGTAGTTGGGATACCATCTTCAGTTCCAGATCATTTCAATGCATTCCAAGCATTCAGACACACTCCATGGCACCTAGGGAAGCCATCCAGATCATTGGAACCTAGCTGTAACACCTCTAACATAAAACACGATCACCAGCTGCAAGAGGTAAGCATGAGCTCTTCTAACTCTACGATCCATGCAATTTTTGCTGCACAATAATTTGGCCATATGTTCATAATCATGCATGGAATGTTTTCCCTCAATCAATTGCATTATTTGAATCGTATGTAGAATTTCTGAACCTTCATGCAGAAATTAGGGTTCTTGAGGTTTCTCTTTGATTTCTTATTCCATGTTAAAAATAATTGAAATTAAAGACCATAGACATGATCGTGAGGTAAAAACGAGTAGATTGATATGTAGATTGCATGATATAATCAAGTATTCAATGAGATTGGATAGAAAACGCAAATCTGCAGAAACAGGGGTGGCGCGTGTTCTTGCCCTTGTTCTTGGCGCCATTTTTTGAATATTTGAATTTTTGAATTTTTGTGATTTTATTTAATTGATTCAAAAATTAATTTCTCTCTGAGTTTTAATGATTTTGAGTTGATTCTTTTTTTAATAATTCACAAAAATGTTAAAATATTTTATTTTACCAAAAAATACCAAAAATATTATTTATTTCAAATAATTAATATTTTTGTGAAGAATTAATATTTTAATTGTTTTTGACATTTAAAATATTTTTTCCCTCTTGATTTTGTAAATTTTAATGCCTTCTAATCATTTTGTAGGTCAAAACATGATTTTTGAAATATTAATCCAAGATCACAATTTGTTTTCCACATGTTAAACAATTTTTGATCATTTTAATTGAATTTATTATTCAATTAAAATGCATTTTGAAAACAAATTAGGGTTTTTGATTAATTAAACCCTCATCAAACTTTTTCAAACACTCTTGGGCCTCTATTAGAGTGTAAGACCCAATCCTTTGTAAATACAAACCTATTTTGGGCTTCACTTATTGTATAAGTCCCGTTGTATTTCAAAAAAGTTCGGCGCGATCATCGCCCGTTTAAAACAAAACATCTGGGCCTCTCCTCGAGCTATAAGACCCATTCAAAAAAATTTGGGCCTCTAATAGAGTGTAAGACCCAATCCCCTTTTAACCAAAACATTTTTTGGGCCTCAGACTTTGTATAAGTCCCACTGCGTTAAAAGAAAACCTCGGCGCGATCGCCAATTCAAAAGTAAACCTTCTGGGCCTACCCTCATGTTATAAGCCCTATTTCTTTTTATTTTAATCATTTTGGGCCTCTTGGGAGAGTGTAAGACCCATCCCTTTGTACATAAAACCCTTCTTGGACCTCAGTCACTTGTATAAATACCTGTACAAAACCACAGTGCAATCACTGATAAAACCTTGGGCATCTCCTTGAGCTGTAAGCCTCAACATCTTTTCAAAGTACTTTCTCCTTTGATTTTGTATATAATATTGTTATCAAAGCTTTCTTTGTTGAACAACTAACAATACAGCATGGAAGCTCTACAACCGAGTAAGTGTTTATATGCTTTCATTTACCGCTTTCATATACATATAACTGTATTGTGGGGCTGTTTCACTGTAAGTCTTCTTTCATAAACTCATATCGACTGTGTAATAATAGTATAGATATTTAGAGTTTCCCCGGCAACTACGTCTAGCACTAAGCCCTGTTGTTCACTCTTAAATAGACTAAACTAGATCCCCATAGGTTTACCAGATACAGTCTTCCCTCCTCTTGGGGTTAAACAATATGGAGATGTGAAAGACAGATTCTTTTTGAACCCTTTCTCAGACTGTCACCTTTAGAAATTGTCAAAGAAACTCTACTCCCCAAAGATGATCTTTTCTCCGTGAATGGCATCTCTTGAGTTCCTTCCAAATTCTCGAACTTTCCTGGCTTGATCCATTCTCGGTGAATGGCATGTCTTGAACTTCTCAGGGTTTAGAGACCCACAGGCTTCCTAAAAGCATCCCCGCCTCCTCTTGGGCGTTGTACAAGGACCCGTCGGCTTCTTAGAAGTATTCACAGCCTCCTCTTAGGCTTCGTATAAGGAGTCTTCCTTCGGGAAGAGAGCCTCCTCTTGGGCTTCGTACAAATTGTTCCTCGGCTTCTTAAAAGTTTTCAGCCTCCTCTTGGGCTTCGTACAAATTGTCCCGACGACCTCTTAGAGGTATAGGAATAGAAATTAGTCATCTTAATAGAACAATTTTTCAAAGAGTCTAGCTCCTACTACTGTTTCTCTAAGCATAGGGCAAAAGATAAAACTCTAGACATGGACAGTCTAATCTCCTTGAGTCTCGAAGGCATTCTCAAGCAGGGAAAAACACCCGTAGACTTGGACAGTCTCGAATATCCTCCGAATTTCCCATTTCCTTAAAGAACAGGAAATAACCATGATCCTCTGATCAAATCCCAAAGCATAGCGTTACTTTTAATCAGTCTCTTTATAAGAACTGGTTTTCTCTTTTAACCAACATACTGGACCTGTCACTCAACTGAAACATCCAACTTTTTGCCTCCATCTCGGGCTTCGTACGAGATACAAAATCACTCTCTTGTTGTGTATAACAGATCCGCTTGGGTCACAACCTCTTTCAGCCTCCATCTCGGGCTTCGTACGAGGTACAAAGACTCTCTTGTTGAGTCAAGCGCCTTTAGCCTCCGTTTTGGGCTTTTTACAAGACACAAACAAAACACCCTCTTGTTGAGTCAACCCTTTTAGCCTCTCTCTCGGGCTTCGTACGATACATATAAAAACACCCTCTTGTTGGGCCACTAGCCTCCTCTTAGGCTTTGTATAAGAAAACCCCAGTTGAGACAATCAACCTTTTAGCATCAAAGTTGTGCCTTGTTCACAGTAAATAAACATCAACAACTCCTTTTCCCCCCATCTAATTGCTGTAAGCGGCAAGCCTCTGGATTATTTACATCCACACCACTGTCCCTCTTTTAGCATGAGAAATTCCTAAGGAAACATGGAATTGCTCTAAACTGAGTTAAAGTCTTCTCCTCTAGGTTGAAAAGCCCCTATAAAGGAAATTATGGCATTGTCGGATTCACATATCCCGGTTAAAGTAATTCTCCTTTATAAACAGTTGTGACAAACATACCCCTCTTTGGAGATGACAAATTCTCTCTAAAGTTAACACCCTTTCAGCTTCACATCTTGAGCTTCGAACAAGATACAAATAGACCCTTCAGCTCCACATCTTGGGCTTTGAACAAGATACAAACCACCTTTAGCTTCATGTCTTGGGCTCTGAACAAGACACCAAAACACCATTTCCTCCCATAGAATAGGAGGAACTACGATCGCTCTGATTTCCCTATTTTGGTAAACGGGAATACGTAGGCATAAGATTGCAAGAAAAATATTAGCGAGCACACTAAATCCAAAACCCAAATCCCGTACCTTCATCCATCAGTCCTAGCGTCTTACCCATGAACATTCCTGGAGTTTCGTTTTAGACAAAGTAAGAAGAAAAAGGCCCCATTACCATATAGCATCCGTAACCTAACAGACCGCTATTTAAACTCAGTATGCAAGCAGGGTTAATTTGAGACATCTATTTCTCTTCCTTCATCAGCTTAATAGGATAAAAAATGAATCGACCTGTAGTACCCCAAAAGAGCGACAGTGCTTAAGAACCACGTCCAAAATCGCTCGCTACAGGTACGTTGCAGGGATCCTACTATGAGAAAATGGTGGGTAGTTCTTCATCAAACTTTGCTGATATCGTAATGATTGGTGAACGAATTGAGAACGGGTTGAAGACTGGAAAGATTTCTGGAGCTGCTTCCCAGCAGCCGACTAACAGAAAGTCTCAGAACAGTCAGTCAAAGGAAAAGGAAGGTGAAGCCAACACTATGACAGCTAAAGTCTCTCCTCAGTATCAAGCACCCATGGCTCCCATGCCTTACTATCCATAGTCGTACATTGCTGCTGCACAATATCAATAACCTCTGTACCAGTATCATCCGCAACAACCAGTTTAGAATGCTCAGAATCAGCAACAGTCGCAGTCGCAACAACAGACTCAATAGAACAATAGAAATCAGCAGAATCAAAACTGTCAAAACAACAACAATCAAGGAAATCGTAAGCGCCCAAATTTCGACAGAATTTCAGTGCCCTATACTGAATTGTTCCCATACTTGGTTCATCAAGGGGCAATTGTTCCTAAGGAGATCACACCTGCAATTCCTCCATTCAATCCAAAACATAATCCAAATGCATGTTGTACTTATCACTCTAGATACATAGGACATGTAACAGAAGACTGTATTGTTTTCCAAACCAAGGTTCAGGAGCTCATTGATCGGAATATTTTGACGTTCGCTAAGGAAGGTCCTAACATTTAGCATAATCCATTGCCCAATCACGGTGGACCTGCGGTTAACATGATTGAGGATAATTCAAGGGTCGACCTGATCATGGATGTTGATGAGGTAAAGACTCTAATGACTGTGGTTATTAATAAATTGAATGAACATGGGTTGTTGAAAGGGTTGCATGGTAAGTGTCAGATTTGTGACGATAATCCAAACCAGTGTCGAAGGCTTAAGGGTTGCGTCCAAATTTTGATGAACCGAGGTGAAGTTCAATTTGCCAGATCTAAGCCTATTGAAGAAGTTGCTACTATCGAGCCATTCACCATCATCTATAGGAAGATTCCTGTTGAATCCTCTAAAAAGAAAATACAAGCTATCATTGTTTGCCCGCCAAAACCGTTTCCATATCAGAATTCTAAGGAGGTACCTTGGAGATATGGGTCTACTGTGTTTACTGGAGTTCAAGAGATAAGGTTTGCCGAGTCTGAGATTGTGAATGTTACAGCCGCTGGAGGTATGACTCGTAGTGGACGGGTGTTCGCTCCGAAGGTCACTACAAAGCCTGTTCAAGTTCCAACTGTTGTTCCTCCCAAAGAGAATCCAGCATCTGCAACCCCTAGTGTTCAGCAAGAGGCATCCAATGTTATACCAGTGCCAACTATTCCGTCCGAGGATGTCTCAAAGAGCAAAGAAACTATTGAGGATCAAGAGTTCCTTAAGCTGATCAAGAAAAGTGACTTTAAAATTATGGATCAGCTGGGGCAGACTCCCTCAAGGATATCGATCTTGTCCTTACTCATGAGCTCACCCGCACAAAGATCAGCTTTGTTGAAAGTCTTAAACACTTCCCACGTGATGCATGATATATTCGTTGTCGAGTTCGATGATGTAGTGGCCAATATAGCTACAAGCAGACACTTGGGTTTCAATGAATTAGAATTACCTCCTGAAGGAGCTACCCACAATCGAGCATTACACATATCTGTAACTTGCATGGACGCCTTATTATCTCGTGTTCTAGTGGACACCGGTTCTTCCCTCAATGTGATGCCTAAGGGCACATTGAGTCAATGACTGGTAGAAGGGAGCGAGATGAGGCTGAACGCCTTAATCGCCAGAGCCTTTGATGGTTCTCGAAGGCAACTCATTGGAGAAGTGGATTTACCCATCAAGGTTGGACCGCATTTGTTCATCATTACTTTCCAAGTGATGGATATCAATCCCGCATACAGTTGCCTATTGGGTCGCCCGTGGATTCACGCCGAAGGGGCAGTTACTTCCACTTTACATTAGAAATTGAAATTCATGTTCAACGATCACCTGGTCATCGTCTGTGGTGAAGAGGATCTGATTGTAAGCAAATTGTCATCTTTCCGATATGTTGAGACCGAAGAAGGCATAGTTGAGGTGTCGTTGCAATGTCTCGAGTTCGAAGATGTCAGCTCTGCTTCAACTAGTCAAAGTAGATCACCGCAAATGACCTTGGCATCCGCCAAGAGTGCTAAAGAGACCATCGAGAAACGTACCTTGCCTGGCTGGGGGCATGTGATTGATGTGTTTGAAAATCATAATCGATTCGGATTGGGTTATCGCCCTGGTCGAAAAGCTAATTAACATGGCCAGAAGCAGTGCAACTTGATCAAGTTCAGTAGCGCAGGTTTTCAAAAGGGAGACATCGTGGCAGCCATTGATGATGCCGGTCCTAGCAATCAGATTTCAAGCTTTGTGCGCAAGTACCCACCAGATTTTGAGCTCAACAATTAGACATCTACTGTGATTCACGTGGTTTTCCCAACAAACATGTAATGCATTTTGCTTTCTCATTCCCTCGTCCTCGCCCGAGATGAGTGGATAGCTTGTAAAGGGCCTCCCGCTTTTGCAATATTATGTGATCAATAAATAAAAGTTTTTGCATTCAAAATCATGCTCTATTTTCTTTCTTTATTTTACTTTTTCACAAACAAATGGTAAAAGTTTCTTTTATTTTCACCTTTACAAAGTAGCTCATTCTAAACATATTCATAAACATGCAGAACAAATAAATGCATTGATAACAACATGGAAAACATCCATTGTAATTCTGGGATTCTAATCAACCAAGCCGAAGAAGATGGTGAGGACAATTGTGAATTACCGGCTGAACTAGCAAGGCTCCTTGAGCACGAGCAGAAAGAGATTCAGCCACACAAAGAGCCAGTGGAAGTTGTCAATCTTGGTACTGATGATGTCAGAAGAGAAGTCAAGGTTGACGCTTCCCTCGCTAAGCATGTACACTCCAAGTTGGTCAAGTTATTGAAAGAGTATGTTGATATTTTCACTTGGTCTTATCAAGATATGCCTGGGTTGGATACCAACATCGTTGAACATCACTTGCTACTCAAGCCCGGATGTCCTCCTGTCAAGCAGAAACTCAAGAAGATTAGACCCGACATGGCACTTAAAATCAGAGAAGAGGTAAAGAAACAGCTTGACGCTGGATTCCTGGCCACTTTCGAATATCCTGAATGGATCGCCAACATCGTCTCGGTTCCTAAGAAAGACGGGAAGGTCAGAATGTGTGTGGATTATCGAGATCTCAATAAGGAAAGCCCAAAAGATGATTTTCCTTTGCCACATATTGACGTCTTAGTAGACAACATGGCACAGTTATCTGTCTTTTCCTTCATGGACGGTTTCTCAGGATATAATCAGATCAAGATGTCCACAGCTGATATGGAGAAGACTACTTTCATCATGCCATAGGGTACATATTGCTACAAAGTCATGCCATTCGGTTTGAAGAACGCATGGGCAACATACCAACGTGCCATAACAACCCTCTTTCACGATATGATTCATAAAGAGATTGAGGTTTACGTGGACGTTATGATTTCCAAGTCCAAGACTGAAGATGATCACCTGGTTCATCTGAAGAAACTGTTTGACAGACTCCAGAAGTTTAGACTGCGGTTGAATCCTGCGAAGTGTACCTTTGGAGTTCGATCTAGTAAACTGTTGGGCTTTATTATGAGTCAGAAGGGGATCGAAGTTGATCCTGAAAAGGTTCGAGCAATTCAGAACATGCCTCCTCCCAAAACAGAAAAAGAAGTTCGTGGCTTTCTAGGCAGACTTAATTACATCTCCAGATTCATTTCTCACTTGACGGCTACTTGTGAACCGATGTTCAAATTATTAAGAAAAAAATCAATCGGTCGAATGGAACAATGATTGTCAAGAAGCATTTGACAAAATAAAACAATATTTGCAAGAACCACCGATCTTAGTACCGCTGGTTCCTGGTAGGCCTTTAATCATGTATCTCACTGTTCTCGATGAATCAATGGGATGTTTATTTGGTCAACATGACGACACTGGTAGAAATGAACATGCAATTTACTATCTGAGCAAGAAGTTCACTAATTGTGAGACCAGATACTCACTCTTGGAGAAAACTTGTTGTACTTTGGTCTGGGCTGCTCGACGCCTAAGACAATACATGATTTGCCATACTACTTTATTGATATCCAAAATGGATCCGATAAAGTATATATTTGAAAATTCTGCTGTCTCTGGAAGGATTGCTCGGTGGCAGATGCTGTTGACTGAGTATGACATCCAACATGTTACCCAGAAAGCAATAAAAGGGAGCGTCTTGTCTGACTACCTTGCTCATCAACCTATGGAGGGTTATCAACAAATGAAGTTTGACTTTCCCGATGAGGATGTTCTGTTTATCAGAGATTATGAGACTCCAGACCCTGACATAGGACCCAAACCAGGGGCGCGATGGACGCTCGTGTTCGACGGTGCCTCCAATGCTAAAGGTCGTGGAATTGGTGATATCCTCATCTCTCCAACTGGTTTTCATCTTCCCTTCACCGCCAGATTATGCTTTGCATGCACCAACAATATGGCTGAATACAAAGCATGTATCTACGGTATTGAAGCAACAATTGACATGAGAATCAAGATTCTTGAGGTTTATGGAGATTCTGCTTTGGTCATAGGCCAAGTCAGATGGAACTTTGTGACTCGGGATTCCAAGCTGGTTCCGTACCAAAGACACATCGCGAAATTGATTCCTTAATTTGATGAGATCTTTTTCCATCATATTCCCAGAGAGGAAAATCAACTAGCTGATGCTCTTGCCACCCTGACATCCATGTTCAAGGTCAAGTGGATGAATGAAGCCCATTCTATCCGCATTGATCATTTAAACAAACCAGCGCACTGTTTAGCAATCGAGGATGAGTCTAATGACAAACCTTGGTTCTACGACATCAAGAGATATCTGGAAAAACAGGAATATCCCGAGGGTATTACTATCACTGACAAGAAAGCTCTTAGACGACTCTACGCCAAATTCTTCTTAAGTGGTGGTATACTGTACAATAGGAATTATGATTCCGTGTTGCTCAGATGCGTGGATAGACACCAAGCAAACACGATCATAAGGTCCATACATGAGGGTTGCGAGGGTGTACATGCAAAAGGTCTTGCTATGGCCAAGAAGATCCTTCGAGCTGGGTATTACTGGACAACCATGGAGGTAGATTGTTACAACTTTGCTAAAAGATATCACAAGTTCAAAATCTATGAAGACAAGCTCCATGTGCCTCCAACTCCATTGAATGTTTTGACTTCACCTTGGCCATTCACCATGTTGGGTATTGATATGATTGGAATGATCGAACCGAAGGCTTCCAACGGTCACCGATTCATTCTAGTTGCTATCGACTACTTCATCAAGTGGGTTGAAGCTGCTTCTTACGCAAATGTTACACGACAAGTGGTTGCCAGATTCATCAAGAAAGAAATAATTTGTCGCTATGCCATTCCTAGCAGCATTATCACTGACAATGCCAGCAACTTAAACAACAAGATGATGAAAGAGTTGTGTCAAGAATTCAAGATCGAGCACCACAACTTTTCACCATATCGGCCCAAGATGAACGGTGTCGTTGAAGCAACAAACAAAAACATGAAGAGGATTGTCCAGAAAATGGTCAAAACTTACAAAGATTGGCATGAAATGCTTCCCTTTGCACTGCATGGCTACATAAATTCAGTTCGAACTTCTACTGGGGAAACTTCGTATTCGCTTGTGTATGGTATGGAGACTGTTGTACCCATTGAAGTCAAGATCCCTTTGCTCAGAGTCATCATGGAAGTAGATCTTGATGAAGTTGAATAGGTCTAATCCAGATACGACCAGCTAAATCTTATTGAAGAAAAGCGCCTTACAGCCGTTTGTCATGGTCAATTGTATCAGAAATGCCTCAAGCGAGCTTTTGACAAGAAAGTCCTCCCTCGAGCGTTCCAAGAAGGTGAACTCGTACTCAAGAGGTATTCACCTGTTCACTTGGATCCACGATGCATGTGGACTCCCAATTACGAATGACCCTTTGTGGTTAAGAAGGCCTTCTCAGGTGGAGCCCTGATCCTCACCACCATGGATGGGGAGGAGCTGCCATCGCCCGTGAACTCCGATGGAGTCAAAAAATATTATGCCTGAAAAAAAAAGGATAAAGAGCCCGCTAGATTGATATCCACAAGGACAATCTAGGCAAAAATGGGTGTCCCGATGGACCGAGAAAAAAGAAATGTCCATGCAAAAGTTAGGGACAATGCAAGAAAATAATAATAGCCCGCTAAGTTGAAAACCCGAAAGGGCGACTTAGGCAAAAATAGGTATCCCGGTGGACGAAAAAAAATAGAAATATGTCCAGGAAAAAATTAGGGATAAAGGCATTTGACTGCGAACACTTGAGTCTCTCTTCATCAGAGCTGGACCTCAGACGATGACAGAGCAGCCAATTCATCATCAACTGGCGTGAGGCGTTGGAACCAAGACTTACAGTGGATGGTAGCCAATGTTGTTATCAATGTAAACCATAATTTCCCTTTGCCATTTACATTTGTTTCTCAATTTTATTTTAAATTTCCTCATCAAGGATTTTTGCATCCTCGTACACATCTTATGTACAAATATTTTGCATATTCAATAAAAATGCATCACTTAATTTCTCGAGTGTTTTCTTTTCACTATTTTGTTTGCAAAATAAACGATTATTTGTGATCACATAATATTATAAAGCATTGAGAATAATAAAAAGCTAAATCAATGGAGAAATCATTATGCATTGCATATTTCATTGGTAATCTCTACTGGATAATCGGTAAAATCCATTCGCAAGCCTAATGCCCGGCCAGCGCTATGATGGTTCTTTGAAGAGGTTGTCGTTTCCTCAGCTGAGTCATCGTATCCCCAGCAAGTGCCATTATGGTTCTTCAGAAATGTTGGTTACCATCTATTTCCCCAGCATATCCATAATGTTCCCAATAAAGTCGCCATGATATGCCCTAAAGCTGAGAGGTGATTGTTCTTATCCCCAACAAAGGTCGTGTGTCATCCCTTACAGGTCAAAACCGTCATTCCCTAGTGGCAGTATGTTTCATATTTCTGTTCTCCCCAAGAAGAGAAGATCATTCGGACATTGGAATTCTCTAAGAAAAATCAGTCAAGGTTGGAAGGTTGTTCCCCAGACATTGGAATTCTCTAAGAAAAATCATATTTCGCCAGCGGAGTCGTCACCATCTGTGGATTCTTTCCCCAGCTAAGGATGTCAAGTTTGTTTTGCTACAAGCATCACCTACCTGCAGTAATATACCTTAACCTAGACCGCTGCATGACATAATATCAAGCATCATGTAGAACATCACATACATAGCATATGCATCAAGCATACTTCCTTTTGTCCTGATTTATCTCCCCAGCTGATACTCAGCTAACTTCTCACCTGGTCAAATTCTCTACACTTGCACTTCCTTTTTTGTCGTCGTCGGCCAAATTTTCGAGCTACTCTTTTATTTAATCCCCTTCTACCTCGAATCATCGAAAAGCTGGTGCAATTCGAGCATTCAGGTTCAAGAGGATTAAATAGGGGCAGCTGTCATAACCTGAAATTTGACTTCCCTTTTGCCTTTTGCATAAGCATGTGCATTCACATCCCTGGCATACGCATTAGCACTTTTTTCTCTCTCTGATTTTGTTGCAGGAATGTTCAGGTTTTCCAAGCCCGATTAATCACATCCTCACAAAGATATCACATCATCAAAATAAGCACAAAACAAGGGTTTCTATGGCTATTCATCAAAGCAAGAGTTTGAAAATCAGAACCGTGGCCATAACACCATTTTTCAAGCAAAATTGGGGAATTTTGGCCTGGTTAATCGATTAACCATTTGCAGTGCAAATGTGTTAATCGATTAACACATGTAAAATGGGCAGATCCTGCTGCTTTTTCATGTCAAGTGTAACTAACTCCTAACCTAGCCCCAAAGCACATTCCAAACCAATCACACTCCATACCTAGCCTCTATATAAACAAACCTTCAATCATGTTCAAAAACCCTCAACCATTTCACAATCATTTTTCCAATTCTTCATTCTCTTCACTCTCAAATCTCTCACATTCTCTCTGAATTTTTCTGCAACTTCTTCATCTTTATCTCCATTTTCTTCCCAAACCTCATTATAGCTCTTCTTCACCATTGAAGAATAATCACTTTCACCTTGGAAGTGATTATTTCTTGAGCTTAACCTTCATCACCTTGCAATTCTACTTGACTTTCTGGAGTTTTATTATCTTTTGATTCATCTAAAGTGATTGCTTCAAGATCCTACGGTGTGAATTCGTGTTTTTGAGATTTCGTCGCAATTTGCTCGGTTTCGATACGATTCGGCTACAATTGAAGATTCCTCTGGTTTTCTTTGATTATCTTCATCAAGATTCATTTGCAACAACATCCAAGGCATATCTCAGCCTTGTAGGTTGGTCCTTCTTAACTCATTTTACTGTTTCGAACGTTTTCGTATCATTTGCGATGTAGTTTCGATCATTTTTTTTTGGTTCGTTTAATCATGTGATTTGCTTGAGCGTTGATCTCCATGTTATTACTTTCAATTATATGATTAATTGCTCATAATTCATGTGATTTTCATGCACAAATGTAAACCATAGAAGGTGGATGTTCAAATAAGTGATTAACTGCTGAAAGCACTTTTGAAAACTGTTTTTTTTTCCCCTGCTTCAGTGTTAATCGATTAACACTTTGCAGTGCAAAAGTGTTAATCGATTAACTAGTGTAATTTTGCTATTTTTCAAGTGTTAATCGATTAACACTTTGCAGTGCAAAATTTTTAATCGATTAACACTGAACCAGAATGCCATTTTTGCATATTTTCAAGCTTGTTTGACATTCTTTCCTCCTCTAACTTTCATGGATTGATATGCTTGATATGTGTGGATGTTTTAGGTGTTGTTTAGCCTCTGTTTGAAACATGCTTATAAAATTTCAATGCACGATTTATCGATTATACAATTGTTCATATTCTTGGCATTTGTATGATCATAATCATCTTGCACATCTTTTGCTCACTCGATTACCTGATTGGTGTTAATGTTTGGTACTGTTTGCCATGCTATTGCATTGGGTTTGTCTTTCTTGAGCAAATTCAATCTTGTATAATCAATAATCCACACTTTTGCTTTAACGATTTTCCATCTCTTTGGAGAATTGTTAGCACATCGATTCCCTTTGATTGATTAATCGAAACCTTGTTTCGAATTAGTTGATTTTCCCTTTTCCCTCTCTTTAGGTTTTTCTCTAGAACCTTGTTCTCTTGATCCCCGGCCGAGTCGGAGTTTTGCGTGACACTAGAGCACTGTACAATTAGGAGTTGTTACGCTGTCCATTTCAATTTCTGCACTACACCCTGTGTGTTAGAGAAGGAATGAGAATGTAGAATTCCTACTCTCATTCTGTCTACTTTAAGTAGGGGACGAATGACCCTGTGCTTGGCTTAGTCACCTCTATCTCCAGGCGGTAGCGTATCTATTTTCCTCAGTCGAGTCAATCCTTGATCACTCCTACTCCTTTTCAATCTACCTTTTGATCAATCACCATTCTTTTGGTTAAAGATCATCGTCTCGTGGGTTAACACCGACCTCTTGTCTCAATATTCTCTCTTGGTTGATCATTGCCTATTGATTCCCCAAAAGAGTCTCAATTCTTTTTTCTTCGGTTAAACACAGTCTTTTTATTAAACATCAAAACCCTAGCGGAGTTCGCAACCCTCTCTTGGTTCTTCTCTCTTTGATTGGTTAACCACTGCCTGTCAGTTAAAACACCAATTTGCAATCCTTCTCAGTTAACCACAGCCCGTCTGTTAACATACTGAACTCCTTTTGAGTTAATCACCTTCTCTTGGTTAATCACTCATTCTTTCTGGTTAATCACAGTCCTTTTATTAAAACCAATACCTCGGTGAGTTAGTAACCTTCTCTTGGTTCGAATACTTGCACCCTTGGGTTAGTAACCTTCTTTTGGTTCCAATACCCTTTTCGTTGGTCAAGTGTTGTTTGTTCAGTCAGTACCAACATCCACAGTGGGTCACAACCATCGCTTGGTTCTCCACCCGTTCTTTTGGTTGATCACAGTCCATCTATTAAAACCTTTCTCTCCCTGCAGAGTTGCAACCTTTTATTATTTCGGTTAACCACTATTTAGTAGTTAATAAACCGAAATCCTTTCAGAGTCAAACACCTTCTCTTGGTTCAGTACTCTCCCCATTTGGTTCATCACAGCCTGTCTGTTGACACCAAGCCCTTTTTCCCCCCACAGAGTCTTACTTTCTTTCTTCGGTTAATCACTGCCAGTCAGTTAACATACCAAGTCTTGTTTTCTTTTGGTTTCAACACCATCCCTTATTTGTTCCCCAGTAGGGTCGTTATCCCTATGATCCACATCACAATTCTTTGTTCTCTTACTCCCTAGTGGAGCCCTTTTTATTCCGTTTTCTCCTTTATCTTCCTAGTTTCGACACCACTCTTGCACTTTATCCTCAACACAGTTACTATCTTTTCCTTTGCACTCCTTTCTTGGTTCTGACACCAATTCTCTTTGCATCCCTAGTGGATCTTTCTCTACCTCCTTTGCTCTTGGTTTTGACACCACTTTCCTTTTCCGTTTTAGTTCCCCGAACTACAGATGCTCTGATTCTGCATTCATTTGAATGTAAGATATATAGGCACGAGATTGCGATAATCTTGGCGAGCAAACTTCCACCTTCTTCCATTCTTCTTCTCTTCCCTGGTTCCTTTGAACTACGGCGCTCTGATTTCCTTATTGCACTATGAGGGTACGTAGGCACGAGGGCCCTAATCCTCCGCGAGCAATTTCTTTATTTTTTTACTCAATTCTCTCCTCTTCTTTTAGCTATAAGCCTTTAGATAGATAACCCATCCAAGCCTAGAAGCAAGCGAAATGGTTCCCGTCGAGTACGACGGATGCGTAAGGTGCTAGTACCTTCCTTTCGCATAACCGACCCCCTGACCCGTTTCTCTTCCCCTTGGGTTTTATCGATATTTTCCCAGTCCTTTGGGACTAAATAAAGTTTGGTGGTGACTCTGTTGTATCTTTGAGAGTGTGATTCACTCGGGTATAATCCTGCTAGCTTCAGTAATCTCCGTAGATCATCTTGACATCTGATTTTGGAGTACATCTGGAGTTTTGCTGTGGATAGAAAAATGGCAAGTATGTCTCTTCTTGTGATATATAACCTTCATCATTGAGGTATGACTTCCATTCTTCTTCTGGATCGCAAGAATTGTCTTTGAAATCATCTCCCTCGATGGTGTGGACCTCTTGAGAAGTAGGATGGAGGAAACCTCCGCTGTGGAAGAAATCTTGAATAGAGCGAGTGGCCTCATTCTTCTTTGTAGTCTTGGTAAATGCTGGCATAAAACCAAGACCTTTAATTATTCTGTTATCGATAGGAATCACAATTTGTCCCTATCCTTTGGTGATACCATTTTCCACTATTCGAACAGCGTCTTGATATGAGGAAATGGGTGTTCCTTTTTCTGAAATTGAATCCCAACAAATTCTTCTGGTTCCAAATAGGGTAATGATGATAGATTGCTCACGATTAAAGCTTTTTCTCCACATATCGTGACTAACTTGTTGTTCTTTACAAACTTCAGCTTCTGGTGAAGTGTTGAGGTGACTGCTCCTGCTTCATGGATTCAATGTCGTCCCAATAAACAATTGTATGTTGCTTGGATATCCATCACTTGGAAGGTGACTTGGAACGTGTGGGGACCAATGGTTATAGGAAGGTCCACTTCGCCGATAACTGTTTTCCTAGATCCGTCAAAAGCTTTTACTATGATCTCGCTGCCTCTCATTGGGGTGCCTTGAAAAGATAGTCGCTCAAGAGTTTATTTTGGCATGACATTTAGGGATGAACTAGTGCCTACCAGTATGCTTTCCAGAGCATCGCCTCCGCAGTGGATTATGATATTGAGTGCCATGTTATGATTTTTACCCTCTTCTGGGAGCTCTTCATCACTGAAACCTAAGTTGTTACAGGAAGTGATGTTAGAAACGATGTTATCAAATTGGTTCACTGTTACTTCTTGTTCCATGAAGGCTTGTTCCAAAACCTTTTGTAAAGCTTCCCTGTGATCTTCTGAATTTAGCAGAAGGGGTAATACAAATATCTGGGAAGGAGTATGCAATAACTTATCCATAATGTTGTACTCACTCTTCTGAATTAGTTTTAAAATTTCATCATTGTCTTTCACCTGATCTGTACCACTTGACTGGCCAATATTTTTATCAGGAGCTTCAATTTAAAGTTCTTTTTCTTTTGTGGGATCTTCTGTTCCTCTGTTGAAGATTCTACCACTTCGGGTGACACGGCTTATATCAGCGATGTTGACAATGGATGGCAGTGGGACTTCCTTTCCGTCCTCCATCATGGTGGCACCATATTTATAAGGAATGGCTTTCTCTGATTCATATGGCACGGGCCTGGTAAGTAGATGACCAAAGGAGTTACGTGACTCTTTCGACTGTTGTAGGCAATCTTTATTGGTTCCAGTTTGGGGATATTGGGAATTTTTCCATTGTCGAAAGGGATCTCCAAATGCTTTGGTTCACTGAGCAGGGGAATTATGGTGAATACATGTTCATCAATTCTGTAATTGATGGATTTTCTTTCATTGAAGATTGTGATGGTCCTTTGGTCTAACAGCCCCTGAATCTCATTTCGGATGCGGAGGCAACCATGTCGGCTTTTGCGGCATTTTCTGCAGGCTGAGTGATCATGGTGATTTGGACCAAAGTAGTTAAGTCCACACAAGCTTTTGTGAAATTTGACCAATGACGTTTCAATGTGTTTGACATCATGAACTGCGTACTGCCCTGGGAAATCTTGTACCATATTGATTGATTGATAATCCCCCATTCTGTTTGGTAGGATCTCTCCTCGGTCTATCTGATTCTGGAGAGCTGCCCGTACCAGGTAACATCCTTGGTCATTTTCTGAGCATATCCTGCAGTGTTCATAATTGTGGGGAGTTACTCGACCATATCCATTATGTATGCAATACATCTTTACCAAGTCTGTTTCCAACAAGCGAATGCCACAGCTTCTGTGTCTACTTGGGTCTTCATCAGCTATGTCGACTTGATGAGTTTCTATGTTTGGTATATCAGGAACCACCAGTGATCTAATAAGTGTTGAAGAGTTCTTTGTACGAGCGCACAACCTTGATCATTCTCAGAGCAGACTTTACAGTCCTGATAATTGTGTGATGCTAAAAAGCCAAGTTGAACATGTTTGGCATGTAATTCTACCAAACTTGTGTTCATTAGGCAAATGTCAAAGATTTGAACTCTGTTTGGACATTTATTAATCATGTTGATCTGATGATCATCCCTTTCGTGATAGTCTTGGATCCACCCTAGATCCATTTGACGTTGGAGAGCCTCCTGCACAAAAGGACGTCCTTGATTATCTTTTGAACGAATCGGGCAGACGTTGTAGTCGTGCGATGGCAGATTGTAATATTGACTTTGTCTGGAGTGCATCGCCACCAGATTTACATTCATTGCGAGAATGTCAAAATTCTGAATGATACCGATACATTTGTAAACCAAGATTACTCCATGGATTATGTGTTCTGGATCCAACCCAGATCCATTTATTCTTGAAGAGTTGTCTGTACAATGCTGCACCCTTGGTTATCTTTGGAACAAATATTACACTGATGATAGTTGTGAGGTGGCACATGACCGTACCCACTTTGTCTACAATGCATCTTCACCAGATTTGTTCCTAGTAAGCGCATGTCGTGGATCTGATAACTGTTGTTAAGATCTTTGTCAATTAAGTTGACAGAGGCTTTCTCATGCTGAGGTAACGGATTACTTTGAACATTTTGATTAGTGTCCTTGAAAGACAAAACTCCATTCTTGACAAGCTTTTGTACATCGAATTTAAAACTAAAACAATTCTCAATGTTATCCCCCGGTGCTCCTTGATGATAAACACAGAATTGGTCAGCCTTGAACCAATAAGGGGGGATTCTCAGGAACGACAGGAGGAGTCCTAGTTTGGATGTGTCCTTTTGCCAGCAAAATAGGGAATACTCTGCATATGGCATTGGGATAGGATCAAAACCAGGTGACCTTGAAATATGATTATTTTTGTTGTATTGCGGGCGAGCCTGTTGAAGAGGCTGTTGCTGCCTTTGCTGATACTGTGGTTGTTGAATTTGCTTATTTTGAGAAATATGTGGTTGATATGTCGGGATTGGTGCTGAGTTGATAACTGGAGATACCGTTCCTACCTGTCGAGGTTGGTTTCGCCTTTGTTTACCTTGTGAGATAGTGATGATATCTTGCTCTTTCTTCTTTTGTAAAGCGCTTCCATACCTTTTGCTACTACTAGATGGTTCTGCGTCCTTAACCAATCGACCCTCTCGGACTGCTTCCTCAAGGCGTACTCCCATGTTCACCATCTCAGTGAAGTCACTAGGCGCACTTGCGACCATTCGGTCATAATAGAACGACCTCAAGGTTTTCAAGAAGATTTTTTTCATTTCTTTCTCCTCGAGAGAAGGACAAATCTGGGCGGCAATTTCACGCCATCTCTGGGGGTATTCTTTGAAGCTTTCCTTATCCTTTTGAGACATTGCTCTGAGTTGATCCCTATCAGGTGCCATATTCAAATTATACTTGTACTGCTGAACAAAAGCTGCTCCAAGATCTCTGAAGGTACTGATCTTTGTACGGTTTAACCCCATTTACCATTTGAGTGTGGCACCGGTTAAACTGTCTTGGAAGTAATGGATTAGTAACTATTGATTTTCTGTCTGGGTAGACATCTTTGAGCGTACATTACCAAGTGAATTTGAGGGAAAGAGTTTCCTTTGTACTTCTCAAAGTCAGGCACCTTAAATTTGTGTGGTATTTTAACTTTTGGGACTAAGCAGAGATCGGCAGCATCTTTCCCAAACAAGTCCGGTCCGCGAATGGCATGAAGTTTTTTCTGCATTTCCAAGAACTGTTCTTGGAATTCATTCATTCTTTCATATAATTATATATCCTTGCCAGGAGTGGCATGAAAGATCTGTTCCTCTGGGATAATAAGTATCACAGGTTGTGGTATAGACATTACTTCGGTAACTCTTGGTGCCTCTGTGACCTGAAGTTTGTAACCTTCAGTTACATGAGTCTCTGTCGTAGCTCTTGCGTCTTCATTCACCTGAAGTTTGTAACCTTTAGGTTTGGAAGTTCCCGCTGTGGCTCCTAGGTCTTCAGTGACCGGAGGTATATATCCTTCAGGCACAAAATTGAAAGGCATGCCCCAGGGAAAACCTTTAGGCATGTTGTACTGAGCAAGACTGACGGGTACCTCAAATGTTGGTGCAGATACAATTTCTGAGATCACAGTTCTTTGTGACGGTTGATCCTGAGCTGCTGCTAGTGATTCAATCATGACGTTGAGTCTTTCCATACTTTCTTTCATAGTATTAACTTCCTCTCTTAGCTCTTTATTTTCCTTTTCAAGATAGTCCATTTTCTTCTGACGATTGGCTCGAGTATTGTATGAATGAGACAGTTTGACTCTAAAGTATGATAAGTGTGTAAGTTTTTATGAAAAATGTGTGAAATGCTAGAATGATGCATGATGTGCAAAGAAATGGAAATGCTTTTTTTTGTTTTTAAAAGAACTCTTAACAATTATGTTTTAAATATCACACAGTGATGGAAAACTTTTTACTAAATTCAAAGGATTACAATATCTTACAGGGAAAAGTACATTATTTTACAAAGTATAGGAAGGAAAACTAGGCCTATGAATCCTAAGGAATCTCTGACGAAGGTCTAGATGCTGGTTGCTGACTCCTTTTTTTCTTCTTTGATCGGGCCTCCTCAACCGTTGGCGGGTCGATAATCCTCTGCCAGGTGAACGGAGAGAGTAAACTTTTCCGTTCCTCTTGACTTTCTATAGCATGCTGCTCTAGTATCTCAATCAAAGCATCTTTTTCCTTCAGTAGTTCTTGGATCTTTGTGCACTCTGAGCTGACAATCTGATACTTTTTTCTCCAAGAGTTCTTTTCACGTTGAGTTTTGTTAAAAGCGTCCTGAAGTTTCTCTGTATCGTTCATGAAGTAGAGGATAGATTCCTTTAGGGGAAATACTTCTTGACGAGGGTAAGACATTTTTAACTTGATGGCTCTGGCTTGTACCCATTGGAGATAAGGCTCCGCAGAGATGCAGTTTGGTTTTCCCGGAGACTCTCTTCCTTTCCTATGAACATGATGCCAGGCATGCACAATTTCTTCCTTAAGTGCTCTGTCATTTTCTCCTATCTTGAAGAAAAGACCTTCCAAATGAATGTTGTAAGGTATATCCCTCATAGGGTAACCAAGCTGACGACGAGCTAAAACTGGATGATAATTGATCCCTCCTTTAGTACCAATGAGGGTTACATTGGGGAAACTTCCACATCTGTTAATGATCTTTATTCTGTCATAGACTCGATTGTACCAATCTATGTCAGAGTGAGTAAGGGACATAATCTTTTGCGACCATCGCATACCACTTTTGAGATCCCAAAAAGCAGCAGATTTGGGTAAGTGGAAAATAAACCATTTGTAGAGTAATGGTACATAGCATGTAATCATCCATCCGTTGTATAAATTTCTTAAATGTACTGAGTGGTAAGCATCTACAAGCAAGGTTGGGACTGGATTCCCAATCAAGAATATTTTGATAGCATTGATGTCTACGAAATTATCAATGTTGGGAAAAAGGAATAACCCATAGATGAGTAGAACAAAGATATCCTTGAAAGAAACTATGTTTCCTATGCTGGCAAAATATAGGGCTTTTCCAATAGAATCCTAGCTGGTAGACCTTGAATTCCTCCCTTAGTGGTCATGTGAGTTTTGATATCTGAAACTTCCAAAGAGGTAGCCCTCGCAATGGTTTGATCTTTAGGAATCTCTTTCAGCCCTGAGAATGGGTCTTGATCAGAAATGGGTAAATCAATCAGCTGAGAGTACTCTTCCAATGTTTGTGTGAGCTGATAATCTGGAAATGTGAAGCAGTGGTACACTGGATCATAAAACTGAACCAATGTAGATAGGACTCCTTCCACCATGTTGACCTTCAAAAGGGATAAAAGTCCCCCATACTTAGTTCTGAAAGCTTCACGATTAGTAATCAACCTTCCCAATCTTCTCAGGTCTTCAAGTCTAGGACTTCACAAGGTGTATTCCTAAGTTTTCCTTCTACCAAAATCCATAGCACAATTTCTGATATTTGCAACACCCTATTTTTTTTAGTTCTTTTGGAAAAAAATTTGAAAAATTTTAATGAATGCATGAACACAAATATTTACAAACAAGGGTTTAAGGGTTTATCGTCACGAGCATGGAGACATGGATCTACCCATCCCAAAGGTATGTACTAGGGGTTCTTTTTGTACCTGTAGAACGAGTTCTAACAAGGTTCCCAAAATCACTAACCCCTCTTAAGAATATTACCAGCAAACCGATTGACTCATCAGAGCTGTAATATCCCTAAGACGGATCTCATTCGAGTGTAGTATCGCGTATCAACTATTTCCGATAGTCACTGCACTACGTCCTAAAATGGCCGAATGGTTAAATATTTACTAATTCTTAGTTTCACGGGTGCCCAGTGGAAAAAGTAATGTTTTTACGACTTGCTCGCTTAACATCAGTAATTCCAAAAGGGTACCCCTACTGATTTGGTGGACTTTCAAGTTAGCTTGGTCAGGATTGACTCCCTATAAGCCTTCTTGATTCTTCCACCTCCTATCTTAAAAGATGCTCTCAAGCCCACTGAGGACTTTTTGACTCACCACATGTGTATTAATCACATTCCCAAATAAAAGCATTTTAACAAGTATGGAAAATAAGCAGATAGTATGATGGAAAATAGCAAATGATATCACATGAGAAAACAAATAAGCAAATAAAACAGTAAAAATATATGCAATGCAAGGCTTAACCCTCTTAGACAGAAAAAAAAAAGAATCTCCCCAGTGAAGTCGCCATTTTTTTATAGCTCCAGTTTTCGTGATGCGACCACTACCGCATTTAGTGCTACTTTCTGATTTCTAATATTTATCCTATGATGCTTAAAAGGAAGGGGAAGATACCTTAAACTAACCCTGCCGCAAATGTTTTTCTTACAAAAGCTAAGAGATCTGGAATCAGGGGTTGGTTATACTGAGGGAAGCTATTAACACCCTAAGTATCTATAGTAATCTATAGGAACATTTATTGTATATGTTTCTACTGTTGAATTACTTGGTTGCTTAAGTTTGTTTGCTGCTAAATTGGGAAATTTTCTCCTTTGTGAAATTTGAGGAAATGTTTTTGTTGTTTTTATGGTTTTCTATTGTTTTTGGAAGGTACTTGACCTAAGGTTTTTGTATTAGTGTGCTCGCTAAGATTTCACAATCTTATGCCTACGTATTCCCACAAAGAGACTTGGGGAAATCAGAGTGTTCGTAGTTCCTCCTAATCTATGGGAGGAAAAGTTTGTCTTGTGTCTTGTTCAAATCCCAAGATGATGAAGCTAAAGGAGTGTTTGAAAGATTTGACAAATTGTCATCTTTAAGGGAAATATCTCACTTATTCACTAAAATCATTTGAGAGTGATGTCATAAGGGAAAGAGCTTTAAACTTATTGTATTAAGCAATACCCCTTTTTCCTGTATGAATTCTTTATATACTAATAGAAGGATCTTAACTTGGATATAGAATTGACAAGTGTGCCACTTATATCAGTTAGATGAAAGAAAAGTTTTTGAACCATGATATAGAAGGGGCTCCAACTTGGATTTTGAATCAACAAGAGTGCGACTTACATCAATTATCTGGAAAAAGAGTTTTTATTGTTTGATTTCAATTGTAGTTATTAGAAGATATATCTTCCTACAAAGATGGCTCAAGGTCTCATCTGTGAGGAGATGAATTTGTTTGGGTATCTTGATTGAAGCCCAAGATATGAAGCTAAAAGATTGAAAACTGACTCAACTGGGGAGTTTAAATTGTCTAGTACAAAGCCCAAGATTGAGGCTGACTTACTGAGGAAGTTATCTTGTATGAAAGCCTGAGAGAAGGCTAATGACTATTGAGGAAGTTTGAAGAGACTGGCTCAATGCTGAGGATTTGACTGACTCTTTTAGGGATTTTATTTGTATCCTGTACAAGGCCCAGGATGAATAAGGTTAAAAGAGTTTATTGTATCCTGTACAAAGCCCAGGATGGTGAGGCTAAAATATTTTATTTGTGCTTTTAAGAAGCTTGAGGGTCCTTGTATAAAGCCCAAGAAGAGGCTAGGGGGTTGAATGAGACTTCCCAAGTCTCCTTGTATGAAGCCCAAGAGGAGGCAATCTTCTGGGGAGATTCTTTGTATGATGCCCAAGAGGAGGCAATGATGCTTGTATAAGGCCCAAAAGGAGGCCAGGGAACTATTTGTTTGAACTAAGTTGTGATTGAAGGGATCCTATTGTTTTACCTATGTCTAAACTAAGGATAATATAAATGTCAAGAGAAACTTAACTGAATATGGACAAACATGATTGAAGATTAACAAATATAGATATTGATATGACATGTTTGAATTCATGGAAGATTTGACATCTTTAGGGTTTTTGAATGTGTTACTTGTGTGTTTTATTTTATTCACAAAGGTGTTGGGTCTTACACTCTAAGCAGAGGCCCAAGATTTATTGAAAAGAAAATAAAAGGTGGTGGGTCTTACACTCTTGACAGAGGCCCAAGATTTTGAAATGTAATGGGTCTTACACTCTAAGCAGAGGCCCAAGATTTATTCTATGCACAAGTGTCGTACCCCAAATTTTGACCACTAAGATTTCCCATCATTTTGCAAATCATCATCACAATATGGGTGTATCATCATGCCTCATCAGTCTCCCCAAAGATGGGTGAACATTCACCACAATCAACTTAGGGTTTCAAGCCCTCTTAGAGCTCTTAGAGAAAGGATCAATCCAGGAATGACATGATCTTCAACTTGTCTAGCCTCTCAAACATACAATGGATCAATAGGACTCTCACATCAAGGATCAAGCACAAAGTTGCAACATTCCAAGTGGATTAAGCCTCAGGATCGCCAGTGTCACCAAATTAGGGTTTTGGTCGACCAGGGCCTCCAGATGGAAATTTTCCTCTGGGCATGAGCCAATACTTCAAAGCATAACTTGGATTACTCCATGGGACATCATAAACCCAATCATCAAGTCAATTTAGCCTCTGGGGAAGCATTCATAAAAAATCAAGAATTAGGGTTTCTTGACCTAATTCACCCCTAAGTTAACTTTTGGGACAAAACATGAGCCAGGACCTCAAGGGATGATTTGAGGGTCCCTAACACACTACATTGATCCATTTGCAACAATGGATTGATCTAAGAAGCTTGAGAAACAAGTTTCAAATTCATCAGAACCACAATTAGGGTTTTACGAGAAAAGTCAATTGTGCCTTTGACTTTTGACTAAGGCATGGTCCCAAACCCTAGGACATGATTCAATACACCCTATAACACCCATGGAACATGTCCATCAAGTTTGATTTAGGTCAAGGACAGGATTTCATAAAAGATTGCACAGTTTGGAATTCATCTGACAAAAAGTCAACTGTGCACAAAAGTCAAACTTTGACTTTTTGAGATTTTTCACAAATATGATTCTTTGACCCCAAAATGATGTTAATGTATGATTGGAATCATCATTCATCAAGAAAAATCAAAGAAAGTGGGATAACTTGTAAAAGGGGTAACCATAAAAAACTTAGAAATTTTCTAAGTTATGAAATAAAGTGGCAAGGGTACCAACTTTGGAGGATCATAACTCCTAAACCACAAGGCCATTTTTTTCCATCCAAAGTTGGATTTGTAGCTCTCGTTACCCTCTACAAAAGCTTTAAATTGAACTCATTCCAATTCCTCATGAATTTTGAGTTGTGGAATGATATAAATCACAAAAAGTGAAAATGTCACTTTTTTCCAACACTTAGTGAAATTTTCACTAAGTCAGAATCTGCCTTCACTTTTTTCCAAATGTAGGGGCATTTTTATCTTGGATCCAAAAAGTATCAAAACCAATTATGATCAAACAGTTGTTGTATCATATGAGGGCTTTCTAAAATGGCCAAGAACTCCATCAAATTCCACTTGAGCCATGAGATATGACATTGGCAATATGCCTTGCTGAAAACTGTCATGGCAAGGCAGATTTGTGCATTTTGCTCGATTTGTTCAAATTTTGCAAAGGGCAAGCAACTCTATCCATCTGAACACCTCAAGGGGGGGCCAAGGAGGAACCAACTCTGATCCCAAGCCTCCCAAGTCTTTGGAACCAAAAATTGCATGCCAAACCTAGAAATCCCTAAAGAGGGGACCAGACTCCAATTTTGTTTTGGAGCATTCAATGGATGCACCAAGGTGGCATGGACTGAGCTATTTGCAACTCAATTCAGTCAAGACTTATCCAAGACCAAGGGAACCAGCAGCCTGTGCCCTAACCTCTAGTCAATGGCTAGAGGAGACTTGGATTCTCATTGCTCAACATTGGCCAAACCTATGCAGCAGTTGCCATTCACTATTCCTTGCAAAACAAACTTGCTCTACTATAAATAGAGCTAATTTGTGATCAGTTTGAGTACACCAAAGCCATCAAACAGATGCTTTCCTCAAAATCTCCTTCTCACTTCCAATTTTGCCTTCTAAGGCAAGTCACTATCGAGTTTTGAGTTTGAGAGCAATTCCAATCAAACCAATCACACACACACCTCATAAACATCATATAGAAGTGATCCAAACACTCACATAACATCTGGAACACCAAAATCACAAAATCACTAGCCAATTGCTCAAGTTCTTGACAAATTTGCAGTTGGGGTACCATCTCAAGTTCCAGATCATTTCAAACCATTCCAAGCACTCATACACACTCCATGGCACCTAGGGAAGCTATCCACATCATTGGAACCTAGCTGTAAACCTCTAACACAAAACACGATCACCAGCTGCAAGAGGTAACTCTATGATCCATGCATTTTTTACTGCACAATAATTTGGCCATATGTTCATAATCATGCATAGAGTGTTTACCCTCAATCAATTTCTTTGTATAAATCATGTATGGAATTTCTGAACCTTCATGCTGAATTTAGGGTTCTTGAGGTTTCTCTTTGATTTCTTATTTCATGCTTAAAATCAATGAAATTAAAGACCATAGACATGATCGTGAGGTTGAAACGAGTAGATTGATATGTAGATTGCATGATATAATCAAGTATTCAGTGAGATTGGATAGAAAACGCAAATCTGCAGAAACAGAGGGAGGGCGTGTGTTCTTGCCTTGTTCTTGGCGCCCTTTTTCAAAATTTCAAATATTTGAATTTTGTGATTTTATTTAATTGATTCAAAAATTAATTTCTCTCTGAGTTTTAATGATTTTGAGTTGATTCTTTTTTTAATAATTCACAAAAATGTTAAAATATTTTATTTTACCAAAAAATCCCAAGAATATTATTTATTTCATATAATTGATATTTTTGCAAAGAATTAATATTTTAATTGTTTTTTACATTTAAAATATTTTTTCCTTCTTGATTTTGCAAATTTTAATGATTTCTAATCATTTTGTAGGTCAAAACTTGATTTTTGAAACATTAATCCAAGATCACAATTTGTTTTCACATGCTTAACAATTTTGTTCATTTTAATTGAATTTTTTATTCAATTAAAATACAATTTGAAAACAAATTAGGGTTTTTGATTAATTCAACCCTCATCAAACTTTTTCAAACACACTTTGGGCCTCTAATAGAGTGTAAGACCCAACCCCTCTTGGAAACCAAAATCATTTGGGCCTCAGTCATTGTATAAGACCCACGGCGTTTTCAAAAATCTCGGTGCGATCGCCAGTTCAAAAAAATGAACCCTTGGGCCTCTCCTCGAGCTATAAGACCCATTCAAATATTTGGGCCTCTAATAGAGTGTAAGACCCAATCCCTTTTTAACCAAAACCTTTTTTGGGCCTCAGATATTGTATAAGTCCCTTTGCATTGAAAGAAAAATCTCGGTGCGATCGTCATTTTTCAAAAATAACCTTGGGCCTCTCCTTGAGTTGTAAGCCCCATCACTTGTATAAAAATAAACCTTTGGGCCTCTTGAGAGAGTGTAAGACCCATCCCTTTGTACAGAAAACCTTTTTTGGGCCTCAGTCACTTGTATAAGTCCCTGTACAAATTCAAAACAACAGTGCAATCACTGATAAAACCCTGGGCCTCTCCTTGAGCTGTAAGCCCCGACAATCTTTTCAAAGCACTTTCTCCTTTGATTTTGAATATACTGTTGTCTTTCAATTTCTCTTTGTTGAACAACTAACCAAACAGCATGGAAGCTCTACAACCGACTAAGTGTTTACCTGCTTTCTTTACCGCTTTCATATATATATAACTGTATTGTGGGGCTGCTCACTGTAAGTCTTCTTTCACATACTTTATATACCGTGTAATACTAGTATAGATATTTAGAGTTTTCCCCGACAACTACGTCTAGCACTAGGTTAAGCCATGTTGATCACTCTTAGAAATAGACAAAACTAGACCCCCTATAGGAGCACGAGATACAGTCTTTTCTTCGGTTGTCACCTTTAGAAATTTTCAAAGAAACTCTAACTCCCCAGAGATGATCTTTTCTCCGTGAATGGCATCTCTTGAGTTTCTTCCAAATTCTCGAACTTTCCTGGCTTGATCTATTCCCTGTGAATAGCCTGTCTTGAATCTCTCGGGGTTTGGGGACCCACAGGCTTCTTAAAAGCATCCCCGCCTCCTCTTGGGGGTTGTACAAGGACCTGTCGGCTTCTTAGAAGTTTTCACAGCCTCCTCTTAGGCTTAGTATAATGATTCTTCCTCAGCGAAGAAAGCCTCCTCTTGGGCTTCGAACAAATTGTCCCTTTCGGCTTCTTAAAAGTTTCCTGCCTCCTCTTGGGCTTCGTACAAATTTTCCCGACGACCTCTTAAAGGTATAGGATCAGAAAATAGTCATCTTAATAGAGCAGTCTTTCAAAAGAGTCTAGACCTTTACCCCTTTATATTCCAGCCTTCTCTCAGGCATCATACAACATGCCTTCGCTATCTGAGAATATACTTCTCAAACGTCAGTAGACTTGAACAGTCTCAATACCCTTGGGATTTCCCATTTCCTTAAAGAACAGGAAATAACCCTGATCCTCCGATCACAACCTTACTCATAATCTTTCTTTTCATAAGAACTGATTTTCTCTTTTATCCAACACTGGACCTGTCACTCAACTGAAACAGTCACCAACCTTAGCCTCCATCTCGGGCTTCGTACGAGATACAAAAACACTCTCTTGTTGAGTATAAAAGACTCTCTTATTGAGTCAGTCCCCTTAGCCTCCATCTCGGGCTTCGTACGAGATACAAAAACACTATCTTGCTGAGTATAAAAGACTCTCTTATTGAGTCACCCAACCCTTTAGCCTCCATCTTGGGCTTCGTACAAGACACACAAAAAACACTCTCTCTTTGAGTATAAAAGACTCTCTTGTTGATTCATCAATCCTTTTAGCCTCCATCTCGGGCTTCGTACGAGACACATAATTACTCTCTTGTTGAGTATAAAAGACTCTCTTGTTGAGTCAATCTCCTTTCAGCCCCCATCTCGGGCTTCGTACGAGATACAAATCACTCTCTTGTTGAGTATGAAGGACTCTCTTGTTAAGTCAATCTCCTTTTAGCCTCCATCTCGGGCTTCGTACGAGATAGCAAAACACTCTCTTGTTGAGTATAAAAGATTCTCTTGTTGAGTCAACCCTTTTCAGCCTCTATCTCGGGCTTCGTATGAGACAGATAAAAAACACCCTCTTGTCGGGTCACTAGCCTCCTCTTAGGCTTTTTATAAGGAAAACCCCGGTTGAGTCAATCAACCTTTTAGCATCAAAGGTGTGCCTCGCCACAGTATACAAACATCAACAACTCCTCTTTAGAGATGACAAATTCTCTCTAAAAAAAACTCTTTAGCTTCACATCTTGGGCTTTGAACAAGATACAAATAGATCATTCAGCTTCACATCTTGGGCTTTGAACAAGATACATATACTTGCTTTAGCTTCACGTCTTGGGCTTTGAACAAGACACCAAAACAACCTTTTTCCTCCCATAGAATTGGAGGAACTACGATCGCTCTGATTTCCCTGTTTCATTAAACGGGAATACGTAGGTATAAGATTGAAAAAATCTTAGCGAGCATACTAATCAAAAAACCCAAAATCCCATACCTTCATACATCAATCGAAAAGCATCAGACCTAACATCCTCACCAATGATCCAGACACCGTGTTCTTAGGCAAAATAACCAAAGATTGGGCCCCACATCCACATAGCATCTGTAAACTAACAGACCGCTGTTAAAACTCAGTATGCAAGCAGGGTTAATTGGAGACATCTATTTCCCTTCCTTCATCAGCTTCAATAGGATAAAAAATGAATCGACCTGTAGTACCCCAGAGCGGCAGTGCTTAAGAACCACGTCTAAAAATCGCTCGCTATAGAAAAATGGCGCCCACCGTCGGGCTTACTTCTCTTTCTTACAATCTTCGGTAGAAATCTTTAGTTCAGAAATGCCATAGAAAGGGCGACTTCGCTAGGGACGATCATTCTTTCTTCTATCTCTTGGATTGAAATTCAAGTATCACAGAAATGGCGACTCTGCTGGGGAGTCATTGTCTATTTAGGATCATAAGACTAGAGGTCTAGGATGATTAAGACAAATATATATACTGCTTTTCCTAATTAATATATGTGTTTATCTTTCTGCTAATGGGAATGCGTGTGATGCCGCATGTGGAAAGATTGAGTATACACCTAAGATAGGTGATGGCAATACGGGTAATCTTACTGGGAGTGAATTCCAGTTAAGAGCCCCCGATCGACCATCAAACTCAGTGGAGACTCCCTTTGCAGATACATTGCCTATACGACTTCGGTTGTTTAAAGTAGTGTGGTCGACTGGGTTATCTGAGAAGCTGAGGTTTTTAGCTGACTTAAGCCATTTTGTAGTACGGAAGCTATCGGAAATAGTTGTCACATGATACTACCCTCATCTGAGATCACTCTAGGATACATGAGCTCGCTGGTGATCCGCTTGCTGTTGTTATCCCAGGGGGGTCAATGATTTTGCGGACAGGTACAAAAAATCACCAGTATAAACCTTTGGGGGGGGGGGGGGGGGTAGAGCCTTGACTTTTATGACACCGACCCTTTGACCCCATGTTTTTTCTATGTTTTTGTGTGCTGCATTCACGCATTTATTTAAAAAACATTAAAAATAGAAAAAAATTTCTCTTCTAGTCTCTCTTTTTCAAACTAAATTAAGACAATGATTGCAAATGTCAGATAAAAGGATTGTGCTAATGGATTTTGGTAGGAGGAAAACGCATAAGTACACCTTCAAGGTTCCAAAGTTAGAGGATTTAAGAGGTTTGGCGAGAATGATCACCAACCACGAGGCTTTCAGAGCCAAGTACGGAGGACTGCTGTCCTTGTTAAGGGTCTATGTAATTGAAGGAATCCTATCCACACTAATCCAGTTCTACGATCCGATCTATCACTATTTCACATTCCCGAATTATCAGCTAGCACCAACGCTAGAGGAGTATTCTCACCTGACTAATCTGTATATCACTGATCAAGCTCCATTTTCTGGACTAGAAGAAATTCCAAAGAAGCAAACCATCGCAAGAGCAATCTATTTGGACGAGTCAGAAGTCAAGACTCACATGACCACTAAGGGTGGCATCCAAGGTTTTCCAGCCCAGTTCTTGACAAAGAAAGCTCTATACTTTGCTAGTATAGGGAATGTGGCCGCTTTCGAGAGCATCTTTATTTTGCTCACCTACGGGTTATTTTTGTTTCCCAACATTGATAACTTCGTAGATATCAACGCCATTAAGATATTTCTGATTGGAAACCCGGGTACCGACCTTACTCGTGGATGCGTATCATTCAGTACACTTAAGGAACTTATACAGTGGAGGAATGATCACATGCTGTGTACCTCTACTGTACAAATGGTTCACTTCCCATTTGCCCAAGTCTGCTGCATTTTGGGATCAAAAGAATACTTTACGTTGGTCGCAGAGGATCATGTCTCTTACTAACTCATACATCGATTGGTACAATCGAATCTATGACGGGATCAGGATCATTGACCGCTGTGGAAATTTCCCAAATGTACCCCTTATAGGAACTAAGGGAGGAATCAACTACAATTGAATTCTCGTTCGTCGCCAATTTGGATACCCGATGAGGCATATCCCGCGTAATGCTCATCTGGAAGGTCTTTTCTTTAAGGAAGGAGAAAGTGACATGGCACTAAAGACGGAAACAGTGCATGCTTGGAAACACGTCCATAGGAAAGGACGAGAGTCTCTGGGAAAACCAGACTGTGTCTCGGTGGAACCTTATCTCCACTAGGTACAAACCAGAGCTCTCAAGCTGAGGATGCCTTACCCTCATCAGGAAGTTCTTCCATTGAGGGACTCTGCCCATTATTTTATGTCTGAAATAGAAAAACTTCAGGTTACTCTCAACAAAGTTCAACAGGAGAAGAGGTCTTGGAGGAACAAGTACCCTATTCTCAATGTGGAATGCAAGAAACTACAGCAGCTATTAAAGGAAAAAGTTGCTCTGATTGAGATATTAGAGTAATATGCTGTGGAGAATCAAGAAGATCAAAGGAACTTGCTCGCTCCTTTCACTTGGCAAAGGAATGACGACCCGACAACGGCTGAAGAGCCCCGGTCAAAGAAAAGGAAAGTACCAGAATCAGCACCTGAGCTCCCCTCAGAGAGGACTCAGGATCCATTAGTTTAAATTTCCTTTTTTCAGCACTTTGTAATCTACTCTATTTCCGTTTCTGCAATCCTTTGAATTCAATAAAACGGGGTTTCCCCACTATTTGATATTTGCAATCCAATTGTCGAAGTTTACTTTGAATAAACAAAAACATACAATTAATATAATCATTGCACATCATTCATCATCTCCCGTAAACGCATTCTTCTTACCTACAAATCTCACGTTTGTGTCTCGGTTCTATAGTCAAACTGTCTCATTCGTACAATACTCAGGCCAATCATTAGAAAAAGATGGATGATCTCGAGGAAGAGAACATAGAGTTGAGAGAAGAGATCGACACTCTAAAAGAGGATCTGAGAAAGCTTCATAGTGACATGCAAGCTCTAGTAGAAGCCCAGATGCAGCAACAAAGGACTGTGATCTCAGAGATCACATCAACGCCCATAGTGGAAAAGTATGATCCTAGGTACAAAATGCCGAAAGATCGTCCCTGGGGAATGCCACTTAACTATATCCCAGAGGGATACATTCCGCAAATCACTAGAGATCCGGAAACTTCAGCAGGAGCCGCTGGGCCTGAAGGTTACAAACTTCGGGAAAGCGAAGATGCCAGAGGCATACCAACAACTCCTGAAGGTTACAAACTTCGGGAGGCACCAAGATTCGCTGCCATAGTAACGGTACCACCCCCTGTGGTACACACTGTCCCGAAAGGACAAGTTCCATCGATACCTTCTGGAAGGAGGAAAAGTATGTTCGACAGAATGTATGAGTTCCAGGAACAGTTCCTGGAAATGCAAAAAGAACTGTAGGCCCTTCGCGGTCAGGATTTATTTGGAAAGGACGCCGCACACCTTTGTTTGGTCCCCAATGTGAAAGTTCCACACAAGTTCCAGGTACCCGACTTTTAAAAGTACAAGGGTAACTCTTGCCCTCAGAGCCATTTGGTGATGTACGCTCGGTGAATGTCGGCTCAGACAAAGAACCAGGAGCTACTAACCCATTACTTTCAGGATAGTTTAACCGGTGCCGCATTAAAATGGTACATGGGTTTAAACCGCGCCACGATCGGCACATTCAGAGATCTTGGCGCCGCCTTCTTTCAACAGTACAAATACAATCTGGACATGGCACCGGACAGAGATCAACTCAGATCGATGTCACAAAAGGACAAAGAAACCTTTAAGGAGTACAGTCAGAGATGGCGTGAAATTGCCGCTCATATTTCTCCACCTCTGGAGGAAAAAGAGATGACAAAGATCTTCTTGAAAACCTTAAGCTCATTTTACTACGATAGAATGGTCACCAGTGCGCCCAAAGACTTCACCGAGATGGTAGGCATGGGAGTTCGTCTTGAGGAAGCCGTCCGAGAAGGGCGTTTAGTGAAAGACGCTGGATCATCAAGTAGTACAAAACGATACGGTAGTGCTCTCCCTAAGAAAAAATAGCAGGATATTGGGAATATCTCTCTCGGAAAGAAAAGGTGACGTTACTAACCAGTAGCAACTGTAACTCCTGCTATTAACCCTGCACCTGTTCCTACGTATCAACCTCAGGTTGCGCATAGCCAACCTAATCAACAACAATTTCAGCAAAGGACACAATAAACTCTTCAGTAGGTTCGTCCTCCATACAACAACAACCGTACAACTCGACCACCAGGGTTTGATCCTATACCGGTGTTGTACGCCGAACTGTTTCCTTATTACTGGTCAAGGGGCATGTCCAAACCAGGGCTCCTCTTACGATACCGGAAAATCCACCTTTTTGGTTCAAAGCGGATCAAACTTGCCCTTATCATCAAGGAGGACCAGGGCATAACATAGAAAACTGTCTTAGTTTCAAATCCGACATGCAAAAGCTTGTTAGGAACGGGGTCTTATCTTTCAAAGATACGAATCCTAATGTTCTCACGAACCTGCTACCTCAACATGAGAAAGCTGCTGTTAATTTGATAGAAGGAGAGTCTAGATACAGCTATCAAATTCATGATGTACTCTTATTAAGGGCCAACTTGGTCAAGATGCATTGTAGACAGAGCGGATACGGCCATGTTCCACCTCATAACTATCACCAGTGTGATATCTGCTCTAAAAAAAATCAAGGATGTTCTGTAGTGCAATCCGCTCTGCAGGAACAATTGGATCTCAGATGGATCCAACAACACCGAATTCGTGGGGTCAACATGGTTTATACGAATTCCAATATCGTTCAGAATCACAATATTCTAGCAATGGATGCCAACTTGGTGGCAATGCACTCAAGGTAAAGCCAGTATCATAACCTGCCACGACACGATTACAATTCATGTCTGACTTGCTCGGTAAACAAACAGGGATGCTCTTTCATACAAGAGGCCCTCCAGCGTCAGATGGATCTTGGGTGGATCCAGGACTACCATGATAGAAATCCCTATCAAATTAACATGGTCCAAATCTTCGATATTCGTTTAATGAATACTATCTTGGTGGAGTTACACGCCAGGCAGGTCCAGCTCAGTTTTCTCACTTCGCATGATTATCTGAGCTGCAAAGTATGTCGTGAGAGTAACCAAGGGTGCACTCTCATTCAAAGAACTTTACAACACTTTTTTAACCACTGGTGGCTTCCAAACTATATGGATGAAGACACGCAGCAAATCAGTGTGGTTGACGGGAACCCTACTCGGCATCAAGGTCAGGATGTCCGATCAACAGAAATAGACCTGGTATGGTTGCACTGCATTCAGAGTGGACGTGACCAGGTGCCACCGTATAACTATAAACGTTGTAGGTTCTACTTGAAAAATAATCAAGGATGCTACCTCATGCGAGCAGCTCTTCAGGGCCAGTTGGACCGCAAAGAGATTCAACCATATTCAGTTTCTGGGTCCATCAACTGGACGCCAGACTATTTCGCTGATCAAATCAAAGATGTTATTGTGATTTCCGATCATCAAAGGAACGGGGATGTTTGTGCCATCATCCCCCTACTTGAAGAATCAAAGGTTCCTAACCGGGAATTGATTGAAGTTACTTACGACAGTCAGAAAAGTCAGAAGGATTCTGTAGTTATCTATCTACCAGGACAATTACCGTATGAATCAACTAAGGTTATCCCTTACAAGTACGATGCAATAACAGTTGACAATGGAAAGGAAATTCCATTACCCTCCGTCGTGAATATTGCAGACATCAGTTGAGTAACACGGAGTGGTAGAATTTTCAACAGAGGAGTTGGAGATCCCAGCAGAGAAAAGGAACCGCAAACAAAAGTTCCTAATCCATCATCCGGTCAATCCAGTGATCCCGACCTTTCGAAAAACAATGATGAGATGCTGAAGCTCATCCAAAAAAGTGAATACAACATTTTTGATCAGCTGTTACAAACTCCTTCAAAGATCTCGGTGTTATCACTTTTACTCAGTTTCGAAGCCCACAGAGAGGCTCTACAGAAAGTCTTAGAGCAGGGCTTTGTGGAACAGGATGTGTCAATATGACAGTTTGATAGCATCATCTCTAACATCACTTCCTGCAACAACTTAGGATTCAGTGATGAGGACTTGCCAGAGGGAGGCAAAAGTCACAACATGGCGCTCAATATCATAGTCAACTGCCAGGACGATGCTTTAGTCAGCGTACTGGTAGACACCAGATCGTCCATCGACGTTATGCCGAAGTCCACTTTATTGCGACTATCATTCAAAGGATCCCCGATGAGGGACAGTGAGGTCATCGTCAAAGCCTTTGACGAATCTCGGAAAGCAGTTATCGGCGAAGTCGACCTTCCCATAACTATCGGTCCTCACACTTTCCTAGTCACTTTCCAGGTCATGGACATTCGGGCAACATATAGTTTCTTATTAGGAAGACCTTGGATACACCAGGATGGGGCAGTCACTTCAATGCTGCACCAGAAGTTGAAGTTCGTCAAGAACGATCAACGTGTCACGATCTGCGGAGAACAGGCCCTGATCGTGAGTAACCTGTCATTATCTACTTGTATAGAACCCGAGGAGGGTGTTGGAACTCAGTTTCAAGCGCTTTCGGTGAGCAATGACAATCAATCAGAAAAAGAAACATTGATTTCCTCGTACAAAGATGCTCTCAAAGTAATCAAGAGTAACAGCGCAAAGGGATGGGGACAACTTGTCATCCCTACAGACAATAAAACAAAGAAGGGTCTTGGTTTTCCTGCAACCTATACCCAGACTGCCACTAACGGTGGAAGTCTTTATCCCATTCAGGACTTCTTCCATAGTGGAGGTTTCCTTCACCCAGTGTCTCAAGAAGTCCACACTATCAACGAGGGATATCCCTCCGACATGGAGGAAGAAAGGGAGTCCTATCTTAACGATGACGGTTATATGTCTCAGGAAGAGGTGCTTACACCATTTTGTTATCCCGGACAGGGTCCGAGATTTATACCCAGGTCAGATGTCAAAATGATATACGGAGATTGTGATCCAGAATGATGTCGTGCTCCACCAAATTCATTAGAGGAAGACACTCTAATGAAAGACAACTTTGACCATGACTATTATGGCCCGACGAATGGTCTGCCTATCTCTGGCAGCCATACCCAGGAGACTTAGGGCAAGAAAATTAGCCGAACAATGAAAATCAGCTAAGCGTCATTGAAACAAATATCTGCGTCCCCACCATATCATGGGATCAACACTTAGGTCATTCAGAAAATATCCAGCACGACGATGAATTTGAAAACTTTGCAGGATTAGAATTCATTAACTATGCTTTTCCCGAGGTCAACGTCATCGAAAGGGATTACTCCTCCAGTTCCAAAGAAGTGTGGGACACCTTGGGACAACCAAGTGGAAAATACAACTATATGGTCAAGTACACTGCTCCTGAAAGCTCTCGTATCAGGCTCGAAGACATCCAGCCAACTGGATGGGGAGATTTACCTGAGGGCACAAATACTATGCAAAATACAACAGAGGAATCCTCCTATGACAACTCTGCCTGGGAGACAGATTCCAATGATCCTGCTCCACCAGAAATCAGCGTTATTTCTGAAGACAAACCAATGAAGGTGCTAGACTTTGTGATTCACCGAGGAGTTCGCCGCCAATGGGTTGATGTCGATGTTTCGATGATTATTCATAAGTCCAAGTAATTGTCGTCTTTAACCTTTCACCCTGCCCAGGTGAAACGGATGTTTTGATAGGGCTCACTTTCTGTAAATTTCCCTCTTCGCTTCACCCAAAGCGACAGAGTTTTGTTTTATAGGGCTCTAGTTTCAAGGATCGACAAAATCATAAATAAAATAACGTCGTTTTGTAATTTCCGCATTAATTGATGTTTTCTCTTTTCGCTTTTTCTTAGAAAATGGTAATCCTAAAAAACAATTCGAACAATAAAAGCAAGCAAAAAAAAATACACTGCACACACTTTTGCATTCTCTCTATCTCTTCTAAACACAAATCATCACGTCACGCAGATTGCTTGTTTTAAACCCCATTGAAACATACGATCCAATGCCTTCTCCCAAATTTGAATTCCCGGTATTTGAGGCCGAAGAAGAAGAGGAAGCAGAAATTCCAGAAGAGATCTCCCGATTACTCAGACAAGAGGAAAGGTCCATTGAACCTCACAAAGAGCCGTTGGAAACGGTCAGCTTGGGCTCAGAGGAAGAGAGAAAAGAAATCAGGATTGGGGCACTGCTCAGTCCAACTGCCAAAGAGAATTTGACAAAGCTTCTCAAAGAATTTCCCGATGTATTCGTTTGGTCATATCAGGATATGCCAGGGTTGGATACCAGCATCGTGGAACACCATTTACCGTTAAGGTCAGAATGTCCGCCAATAAAGCAGAGGTTGAGAAGAACTCACCCAGACATGGCCATCAAAATCGAAGAGGAAGTACAGAAACAAATTGACGCGAGTTTCCTCGCCACATCAGAGTATCTTCAATGGTTAGCCAACATAGTACCAGTTTTGAAAAAGGACGGAAAGGTCAGAATGTGTGTCGACTACAGGGATCTGAACAAAGCAAGTCCAAAGGATGACTTTCCCCTACCACACATTGACATGCTGGTTGACAGTACAGCAAAATTCAAAGTTTTCTCCTTCATGGATGGATTCTCGGGCTATAACCAGATAAAAATGGCGCCGAAAGACATGGTGAAAACTTCGTTCATCACCCCATGGGGTACCTTTTGTTACAAAGTGATGTCGTTCGGTTTGAAGAACGTCGGGGCAATCTATCAACGGGCCATGACTACTCTTTTTCATGACATGATACACAAGGAAATCGAGGTATATGTCGATGACATGATTACCAAATCTAAAATAGAAGAAGAGCATGTGACCCATCTGTCAAAACTATTCGAGCGGTTGAGGAAGTACAAACTCCGCTTGAATCCCAATAAGTACACCTTCGGTGTCCGTTCAGGGAAACTCTTAGGGTTCATAGTCAGCCAGAAAGGAATTGAGGTTGATCCTGACAAGGTCAAGGACATTCAAGAAATGCCTTCTCCGAAAACCTAAAAACAAGTCAGAGGATTCCTGGGACGTTTAAACTACATCTCCCGATTCATATTCCTCATGACCGCGACGTGCGCGCCGATTTTCAAATTACTCAAAAAGAATCAGGACTGCGTTTGGACAGACGATTGCCAAACCGCCTTCGACAGTATCATGGAATATCTATTGAACTCACCGATTCTATCACCTCCAGTGGAAGAAAGGCCACTGATCATCTACTTAACAGTCTTGGAAGACTCACTGGGTTATGTACTTGGCCAACAAGACGAAACCAAAAGGAAAGAGTCTACCATCTACTATCTGAGCAAGAAATTCACCCACTGTGAGACTCGGTACACTATGCTTGAGAAAACTTGTCGTGCTCTAGCTTGGGCAGCCAAACGTCTTCGCCAATATATGATTCGTCACACTACTTGGTTAATCTCAGAAATGGATCCAATCAAGTATGTCTTTGAAAAGCCTATTCTCACGGGAAGGATAGCCCGTTGGCAGATGTTATTATCAGAATATGACATAGAGTACCACGCTCAGAAAGCCGTTAAGGGAAGTATTTTAGCCGATCATTTGGCTCATCAACCGATTGACGATTAGGAATCAGTCGGATTTGACATCCCAGATGAAGATGTCATGTACTTGAAAATGAAAGATTGCGATGAACCGCTACCCAGTGAAGGGCTAGAACCAGGTTCCCAATGGGGACTTATCTTTTACGGAGCTGTCAATCATTATGGAAACAGAATTGGGGCTATCATCATAACACCTCAGGGTACCCACATTCCTTTCACTTCCAGACTTACGTTCAAGTGCACGAACAACGAGGCCGAATACGAAGCTTGTATTATGGGTCTCGAGGAAGAGATCGACTTAAGGATCAAAAACTTGGATGTATATGGCGACTCAGCTCTGGTCATCAATCATATCAAAGGAGATTGGAACACATACCAATCAGGATTGATTCTTTACAAAGACTATGCGAGAAGGTTGTTGCCTTTCTTCAACAGAATCGGGTTTCATCACATCCCTCGTGATGAGAATCACATGGCTGATGCATTAGCCACTCTCTCTTCCATGATTAGTGTAGGTCAATAGAATGACCTACCTAAGATCGACATAATGCGCCTTGAACAGCCCGCTTACATCTTCACGATCGAAGCAGTCATAGACAATAAACCTTGGTATCACGATATCAAATGCTTCCTTTAGAAACAAGAGTACCTGCCTGGGGCATCCAGAAAAGATAGAAAGACCCTCAGAAGACTGGCCGGAAGCTTCTTCCTGAGCGGTGATACACTCTATAAGAGAAATTTCGACATGGTCTTGGTCCGATGTGTAGACAGACCAGAGGCAGACATGCTGATAAAAGAAATTCACGAAGGATCCTTTGGCACCCATGCCAACGGACACACAATGGCGAGAAAAATTCTAAGAACAGGGTACTACTGGTTGACCATGGAATCCGACTGCTACAAGTACATGAGGAGGTGTCACAAGTTTCAAATATACTCAGACAAAATCCATGTACCGCCCACGCATCTCAAAGTTCTTTCTTCCCCATGGCCTTTTTCCATATGGGGAATCGACATGATTAGCGTGATTGAACCCAAAGCTTCGAACAGACATCGGTTCATCCTAGTAGCCATTGATTACTTCACCAAATGGTCGAAGCAGCGTCATACGCCAATGTGACCCAACAAGTGGTGGTCCGATTTATCAAAAACAATATCATCTGCCGTTATGGTGTTCCGAGCCAGATCATTACAGATAATGGATCTAACTTGAACAACAAGATGACGAAAGAGGTGTGCGCTAAATTCAAGATCGAACACCATAACTCATCTCCCTACCGACCCAAGATGAACGGAGAGGTAGAAGCGGCTAATAAGAACATCAAGAAGATTGTTCAGAAAATGGTCGTAACCTACAAAGACTGGCACGAGATGCTACCCTTTGCTCTTCACGGTTATCGCATGTCTGTCCGCACCTCAACAGGGGCAACCCCTTTCTCTCTTGTATATGGCATGGAGGCAGTGCTCCCCATAGAAGTAGAGATCTCATCAATCTGGGTATTGATGGAAGCTAAGCTTACTGAGGCTGAATGGTGTCAAAGTTGACACGACGAACTAAATCTGATCGAAGAAAAATGAATGACGGCACTATGCCACGGTCAGTTATATCAACAAAGAATGAAGAAGGCGTTTGACAAACAGGTCCGACCTCGCGTCTTCAGGAAAGGAGACCTTGTGCTCAAAAAGATACAATCATTTCTCACTGATTCTCGGGGCAAATGGACTCTGAATTATGACGGCCCCTATGTGGTCAAGAAAGCTTTCTCAGGCGGCGCCTTAAGACTCGCAACCATGGACGGAGAGGAATTTGCCTACCCCATGAATGTTGATGTAGTCATGAAATACTTCGCCTAAACTAAAAAAAAAACGTCTCGGTGGATTGAAAACCCGAAAGGGCGGTCCAGGCAAAAATTAGAGACATAATCGAAAATCATCCCGGTGGATTGGAAATCTCAAAAGTACAATCCAGGCAAAAGTTAGGGATAATGGCAAGTAACTACGTCCAACAAAGGGGCAAGTCCCTCAGCAGCTGTTACATCATCTGTCAGAAATCTCGATCGAGGTCATCTTCGACAGAAGTTCAGGATGTCAGGAATTCAAAGTTGGTAGAAGGATAGCGGTTGTTATGTTTCAATGTAGCCCTTTTTCCCTTAAATTACCATTTTCTAAACTTTGTAAATACTCCATGGAATCACGCATTTGGCTGATTTCCATCCTATCAATAAAATTTGAGCCCTTGTGCTTTTGTTTATAATTCTCATTTGTTTTAGCTTTATGGAATAATGTTCTTTAACATGATCAACGATTCTTGAAACGAAGCAAAAATGAATTTACTTGTAAAACTTTTTTTGCGTTTAAAATAAAGATGGCAATTTCTTTTGACTGTCGAACATCAGAAGAACATCGATCACTTCTCCAGAAGTGGTTGAGCTTTAAAGTACAGAATCAAAGTACTCCTTCTAAACCAGTGCACCTGAACGAAGGATCAATTATGTCAGAGACCATGTTTCATCTGACACCCCCGGCAGAGTTCTCATCTCCTAAGCCAGACCAACGTAGCTCCCAACAGGAACTATCTCTCATAAGCAAGGCAGAATTGCTATCGTGAACCAGTGATACTTTTCATCCCCCACTATGGCCGAGTATTCAGTCGTGTTCATCTACTAGCCTGTATGCCGCATCAGTTTTGTCAGCATAAACATACATACATCATGCATTATTTATTTACATTCATATTGCATCGCTCTCACTCTAGTAGGTCTTATCCCCTAGTGATAAAAGTCCTCTCAATCGAGTTGTCAGTTCTGTCCTTGTCAGGAAACGTTGCGTCCAAACAGTCCCTCTTCCAGCTTATTTCTGGATTGTAGCAGGCTTTTGACCACTTTGATAACTTGAACCTCTGAAAAGGCAAGAAAACATTCAATAAACATCACTCTTCGCCATTGAAGATGATATCTTCGCTTTCCCAGATTAAGGAAAATCCCCAGAGGAAGCCTCTTAACCGAGGACTCTCAGCAGCACATTGGTTCTTCTCTCCAGAAAATCAATGTTAACAAAGTCATCGGCACCTCAAAATTGGATCACATCATATGGCATTTCTCCGAGAAGATCCCGAAGAAAAGTATGATGTAATATCCCCAAGCTGGAAGCAGTCTCTCAAGAGACTCATTTTCCCCAGTAGATTCGACAAATAGCGTCTCCAACAGAGAAGTTTGTGCACCTCTACAACTCAGACGGCTGGGTTCCCCTAGCAAGTCTGACATCAAAACTTTTTCTGTCAAATGGCATCTCCCCAGGAAAATTTGGCGAGAAGTTTGAGGAAAACCGCTACGAACAGCGTCCCTTGTCAACTAAGACCAGTTCCTTGGTAGGAAATCAGGATCGAGGGGAAGTTTATATCAGAAACTTAGACCAGTTCCTTGGTAGGAAACCAGGATCGAGGGGAAGTTTATATCAGAAACTTAGACCAGTTCCTTGGTAGGAAACCAGGATCGAGGGGAAGTTTATATTAGAAACTTAGACCAGTTCCTTGGTAGGAAACCAGGATCGAGGGGAAGTTTATATCAGAAACTTAGACCAGTTCCTTGGTAGGAAACCAGGATCGAGGGGAAGTTTATTTTAGAAACTTAGACGAGTTCCTTGGTAGGAAACCAGGATCGAGGGGAAGTTTATTTAAGAAACCGAGACCAGTTCCTTGGTTGAAACCAGGATCGAGGGGAAGTTTATTTCAAAAATCGAGACCAGTTCCTTGGTGGAAATCCAGGATCGAGGGGAAGTTTTTACCTTTTCTGAGCATCATTGCTTAGCAAAAGAAGATGAATGCATAAGCTACGATTCATAACCACCATCAAAATTTCGGGTATTCCGATATTTAATCCTCTTGCACCCCGAATGCCCGAATACCTTCGCCATTCACACCTTCGGGTCCAAGAAGATTAAATAGGGGCATCTGTCATACCCCAAATTTTGACCACTAAGATTTCCCATCATTGTGCAAATCATCATCATAATATGGGTGTATCATCATGCCTCATCAGTCTCCCCAAAGATGGGTAAACATTCACCACAATCAACTTAGGGTTTCAAGCCCTCTCAGAGCTCTTTGACAAATGATCAATCTAGGAATGACATGATCTTCAACTTGTCTAGCCATTCAAATATACAATGGATCAAGTGGACTCCCACATCAAGGATCAAGCATAAATTTGCAACATTCCAAGTGGATTAAGCCTCAGGATCGCCAGTGTCACCAAATTAGGGTTTTGGTCGACCAGGGCCTCCAGATGGAAATTTTCCTCTGGGCATGAGCCTATACTTCAAAGCATAACTTGGATTACTCCATGGGACATCATAAACCCAATCATCAAGTCAATTTAGCCTCTGGGGAAGCATTCATCAAAAATCGGGAATTAGGGTTTCTTGACCTAATTCACGCCTAAGTTAACTTTTGGGACAAAACATGAGCCAGGACCTCAAGGGATGATTTGAGGGTCCCTAACACACTATATTGATCCACTTTCAACAATGGATTGATCCAAGAAGCTTGAGTAACAAGTTTCAAATTCATCAGAATAACAATTAGGGTTTCGCGATAAAAGTCAATTGTGCCTTTGACTTTTGACCAAGGCATGCTCCCAAACCCTAGGACATGATTCAATATACCCTATAACACCCATGGAACATGTCCATCAAGTTTGATTTAGGTCAAGGACATGATTTCATAAAAGATTGCACAGTTTGGAATTCATCTGACAAAAAGTCAACTGTGCACAAAAGTCAAACTTTGACTTTTTGAGATTTTTCACAAATATGGTTCTTTGACCCCAAAATGATGTTAATGTATGATTGGAATCATCATTCATCAAGAAAAATCAAATAAAGTGGGATAACTTGTAAAAGGGGTAACCATAAAAAACTTAGAAATTTTCTAAGTTATGAAATAAAGTGGCAAGGGTACCAACTTTGGAGGATCATAACTCCTAAACCACAAAGCAATTTTTTTCCATCCAAAGCTAAATTTATAGCTCTCATTACCCTCTACAAAAGCTTCAAACTGAACTCATTCCAATTCCTCATGAATTTTGAGTTGTGGAATGATCAAAATCACAAAAAGTGAAAATGTCACTTTTTTCCAACACAGTGAAATTTTCACTAAGTCAGAATCTGCCTTCACTTTTTTCCAAATGTAAGGGCACTTTTCACTTAGATCCAAAAAGTATCAAAACCAATTATGATCAAACAGTTGTTGTATCATATGAGGGCTTTCCAAAATGGCCAAGAACTCCATCAAATTCCACTTGAGCCATGAGATATGACATTGGCAATATGCCTTGCTGAAAACTGTCATGGCAAGGCAGATTTGTGCATTTTGCTCGATTTGCTCAAATTTTGCAAAGGGCAAGCAACTCTATCCATCTGAACACCTCAAGGGGGGACCAAGGAGGAACCAACTCTGATCCCAAGCCTCCCAAGTCTTTGGAACCAAAAATAGCATGCCAAACCTAGAAATCCCTAAAGAGGGGACAAGACTCCAATTTTGTTTTGGAGCATTCAATGGAGGCACCAAGGTGGCATGGACTAAGCTATTTGCAACTGAATTCAGTCAAGACTTATCCAAAACCAACGGAACCAGCAGCCTGTGCCCTAACCTCTAGTCAATGGCTAGAGGAGACTTGGATTCTCATTGCTCAACATTGGCCAAACCTATGCAGCAGTTGCCATTCACTATTCCTTGCAAAACAAACTTGCTCTACTATAAATAGAGCTCATTTGTGATCAGTTTGAGTACACCAAATCCATCAAACATATGTTTTCCTCAAAATATCCTTCTCACTTCTAATTTTGCCTTCTAAGGCAAGTCACTATCGGTTTTTGAGTTTGAGAGCAATTCCAATCAAACCAATCACACACACCTCATAAACATCATATAGAAGTGATCCAAACACTCACATAACATCTGGAACACCAAAATCACAAAATCACTAGCCAATTGCTCAAGTTCTTGACAGATTTGCAGTTGGGGTACCATCTCAAGTTCCAGATCATTTCAAACCATTCCATGAACTCATACACACTCCATGGCACCTAGGGAAGCTATCCACATCATTGGAACCTAGCTGTAACACCTCTAACACAAAACTTGATCATCAGCTGCAAGAGGTAAGCATGAGCTCTTCGAACTCTATGATCCATGCATTTTTTGCTGCACAATAATTTGGCCATATGTTCATAATTATGCATAGAGTGTTTACCCTCAATCAATTGCTTTGTATAATTTGTGTATGGAATTTCTGAACCTTCATGCAGAATTTAGGGTTCTTGAGGGTTCTCTTTGATTTCTTATTTCATGCTTAAAATAAATGAAATTAAAGACCATAGACATGACCGTGAGGTTGAAACGAGTAGATTGATATGTAGATTGCATGATATAATCAAGTATTCAGTGCGATTGGATAGAAAATGCAAATCTGCAGAAACAGAGGGATGGCGCGTGTTCTTGCCTTATTCTTGGCATCCTTTTTCAAAATTTCAAATATTTGAATTTTGTGATTTTATTTAATTGATTCAAAAATTAATTTCTCTCTGAGTTTTAACGATTTTGAGTTGATTCTTTTTTTAATAATTCACAAAAATGTTAAAATATTTTATTTTACCAAAAAATCCCAAGAATATTATTTATTTCATATAATTGATATTTTTGCAAAGAATTAATATTTTAATTGTTTTTGACATTTAAAATATTTTTTCCTTCTTGATTTTGCAAATTTTAATGATTTATAATCATTTTGTAGGTCAAAACTTGATTTTTGAAATATTAATCCATGATCACAATTTGTTTGCACATGCTTAACAATTTTGTTCATTTTAATTGAATTTTTTATTCAATTAAAATACATTTTGAAAACAAATTAGGGTTTTTGATTAATTCAACCCTCATCAAACTTTTTCAAACACACTTTGGGCCTCTAATAGAGTGTAAGACCTAACCCCTCTTGGAAACCAAAATCATTTGGGCCTCAGTCATTGTATAAGACCCACGGCGTTTTCAAAAATCTCGGTGCGATCGCCAGTTCAAAAAAATGAACCCTTGGGCCTCTCCTCGAGCTATAAGACCCATTCAAATATTTGGGCCTCTAATAGAGTGTAAAACGCAATCCCTTTTTAACCAAAACCTTTTTTGGGCCTCAGATATTGTATAAGTCCCTCTGCGTTGAAAGAAAAATCTCGGCGCGATCGTCATTTTTCAAAAATAACCTTGGGCCTCTGCTTGAGCTATAACCCCCACCACTTGTATAAAAATAAACCTTTGGGCCTCTTGAGAGAGTGTAAGACCCACCCCTTTGTACAAAAAACCTTTTCTGGGCCTCAGTCACTTGTATAAGTCCCTGTACAAATTCAAAACAACAGTGCAATCACTGATAAAACCCTAGGCCTCAACTTGAGCTGTAAGCCCCGACAATCTTTTCAAAGCCCTTTCTCATTTGATTTTGAATATATTGTTGTCTTTCAATTTCTCTTTGTTGAACAACTAACCAAACAGCATGGAAGCTCTACAACCGAGTAAGTGTTTACCTGCTTTCTTTACCGCTTTCATATATATATAACTGTATTGTGGGGCTGCTCACTGTAAGTCTTCTTTCACATACTTTATATACCGTGTAATACTAGTATAGATATTTAGAGTTTTCCCCGACAACTACGTCTAGCACTAGGTTAAGCCATGTTGATCACTCTTAGAAATAGACAAAACTAGACCCCCTATAGGAGCACGAGATACAGTCTTTTCTTCGGTTGTCACCTTTAGAAATTTTCAAAGAAACTCTAACTCCCCAGAGATGATCTTTTCTCCGTGAATGGCATCTCTTGAGTTTCTTCCAAATTCTCGAACTTTCCTGGCTTGATCTATTCCCTGTGAATAGCCTGTCTTGAATCTCTCGGGGTTTGGGGACCCACAGGCTTCTTAAAAGCATCCCCGCCTCCTCTTGGGGGTTGTACAAGGACCTGTCGGCTTCTTAGAAGTTTTCACAGCCTCCTCTTAGGCTTAGTATAATGATTCTTCCTCAGCGAAGAAAGCCTCCTCTTGGGCTTCGAACAAATTGTCCCTTTCGGCTTCTTAAAAGTTTCCTGCCTCCTCTTGGGCTTCGTACAAATTGTCCCGACGACCTCTTAAAGGTATAGGATCAGAAAATAGTCATCTTAATAGAGCAGTCTTTCAAAAGAGTCTAGACCTTTAACCCTTTACGTTCCAGCCTTCTCTCAGGCATCATACAACATGCCTTCGCTATCTGAGAATATACTTCTCAAACGTCAGTAGACTTGAACAGTCTCAATACCCTTGGGATTTTCCATTTCCTTAAAGAACAGGAAATAACCCTGATCCTCCGATCACAACCTTACTCATAATCTTTCTTTTCATAAGAATTGATTTTCTCTTTTATCCAACACTGGACCTGTCACTCAACTGAAACAGTCACCAACCTTAGCCTCCATCTCAGGCTTCGTACGAGATACAAAAACACTCTCTTATTGAGTATAAAAGACTATCTTGTTGAGTCAGTCCCCTTAGCCTCCATCTCGAGCTTCGTACGAGATACAAAAACACTCTCTTGATGAGTATAAAAGACTCTCTTATTGAGTCACCCAACCCTTTATCCTCCGTCTTGGGCTTCATACAAGACACACAAAAAACACTCTCTCGTTGAGTATAAAAGACTCTCTTGTTGAGTCATCAATCCTTTTAGACTCCATCTCGGGCTTCGTACGAGACACATAATTACTCTCTTGTTGAGTATAAAAGACTCTCTTGTTGAGTCAATCTCCTTTCAGCCTCCATCTCGGGCTTCATACGAGATACAAATCACTCTCTTGTTGAGTATGAAGGACTCTCTTGTTGAGTCAATCTCCTTTTAGTCTCCATCTTGGGCTTCGTACGAGATAGCAAAACACTCTCTTGTTGAGTATAAAATATTCTCTTATTGAGTCAACCCTTTTCAGCCTCTATCTCGGGCTTCGTATGAGACAGATAAAAAACACCCTCTTGTCGGGTCACTAGCCTCCTCTTAGGCTTTGTATAAGGAAAACCCCAGTTGAGTCAATCAACCTTTTAGCATCAAAGTTGTGCCTCGCCACAGTATACAAACATCAACAACTCCTCTTTAGAGATGACAAATTCTCTCTAAAAAAACTATTTAGCTTCACATCTTGGGCGTTGAACAATATACAAATAGATCCTTCAGCTTCACATCTTGGGCTTTGAACAAGATACATATACTCCCTTTAGCTTCACGTCTTGGGCTTTGAACAAGACACCAAAACAACCTTTTTCCTCCCATAGAATAGGAGGAACTACGATCGCTCTGATTTCCCTATTTCGTTAAACGGGAATACGTAGGCATAAGATTGAAAAAATCTTAGCGAGCATACTAATAAAAAAAACCCAAAATCCCATACCTTCATACATCAATCGAAAATCATCATACCTAACATCCTCACCAATGATCCAGACACCGTGTTCTTAGGCAAAATAACCAAAGATTGGGCCCCACATCCACATAGCATCTGTAACCTAACAGACCGCTGTTAAAACTCAGTATGCAAGCAGGGTTAATTGGAGACATCTATTTCCCTTCCTTCATCAGCTTCAATAGGATAAAAAATGAATCGACCTGTAGTACCCCAGAGCGGCAGTGCTTAAGAACCACGTCCAACAATCGCTCGCTACAACAAGGGTGATGGGTCTTACACTCTAAGCAAAGGCCCAAGATTTGAAATTGTGATGCCACTAGGGCTGTGTTTGATGGGAGTTGAAGATTGAAGTTTGGATAGATGAAAAGCTTTTGAGATATTAAAGAAAGTTTTGAGGAAGAGGGGAGGGAATTACACTCTAATAGAGGCCCAAAAGTGTTAAAAATGTAATTGAAAATGTGATGGGTCTTACACTCTAATAGAGGCCCAAGATTTTGAAATGTAATGGGTCTTACACTCTTGATAAAGGCCCATGAGTTTTGAAATCAAACGATGATTTTGAAAGTTTATTTGAAAGATGATGTGTATTTTAAAGAGATGTTTTTATCATGGTGAAAATTTATGAAAGAAAAAACTTGAACATTGAAGCAAGGATATCAATTAAACATGTTAAGACAAGTTGATAACAATCAAGCATTCATATTAGGGTTTAAACATGGGTTTGGATAAAGTGGAAACATTACACAGTTCATACAAATAAACATGTATATGAAAACATTTTCAAGGAAAAGTTCAAATGTTTTAGGAGCATATAGACATGGTATGATCAACACAAGGGCACATAAACATATTAAAATCATGTAATCATGGAAGAAAATCAACATGTTAAGGCAAATGATTAAGCAAAAATTCAATGGTATGTTTGAAAGTTCATCATTCATTCACATGTAAACATACACTTAAAAATGGATTAAAATCAAGTGAGGATAAGGATGTACAAATTCACATCAACATTTAAGGTTCATACAAGATGTATATCGTTCAAACAAGTCATTGTGAGCAAGGAAAGGCAAGGAATTATTCAAAAGAATCAAGAAGTTCTTTAAGAAACCCTAAAAATATAACATACTTTGAACACTCATAACTATGAGAAAACTAATTATTTTTGGTATTTTCTTTTTATAATTAGAAAATAGACATTATCATGAACAATTTTCCAAATGAATGGGTTCAAAATGATTAAAAATGAGAAAGTTATGGACATTTGAAAATGTGAAGAAAAGTGAAGAAAATAAGTGATTAAAAATATGGGAAATGGTCCCCATGGGTGTTGAACCTAGGTTACCACGCTGATAGCTCAAAACAACAACCAACTCTACTACACGCGCGTAGTGATTATATATGGCAAGCAATATATTATATGTGTTGAACACTTAAAAAATTAGAAAAATTAAAAGAACGAGGGCGAGGGGGATTCGAACCCTAGTTCTGGTAGGCATAAGTACTCAAGGGCGCGCAGGTTTAACCACTGGGGTGGTGATACATCCGTGTATCAAACCATACCCATTAATTGATAAGGGTGAGCATGACCTGAGGCCAGACCAAGCCAAAGGCTCCATGGCTGGTTTCTTGCCCAAGGAGGCCAGGTTTTTCTTCATTTGCAAGAAGGGTATAACTTGTTCATTTCTCCATGAAAATGGATGAAATAAAGATGGATCCTGCCTAGAATTTCTTGAGGAATTCAATGGTGGTTTTAGATTTTTCTAAATATGCCTACATTTTAAAACCCGATAGTTGTTTCAAGAAGGCTTCAAACTTGCAAGTTCTATGCTATAACTTTATACAATCAATAATAGCATGATAAAACAGTTCAAACACAACAAATAAGACATATATGATATGATCATGATCAATGTACATCAAAGCAAAGCATATTTCTCAAAGTTCAAGTTCTTAGGAAGCTTACCTCTTGAAGCTCACTTGTCAATTTTCAAGAAACTTATTGCAGAAGTAAACTAATGTTTTGGACACCACCAATACATCTTATAGAAGCTCCTTGGATGCTTGGAATCAAAGGGAAACCTCTAGAACAGGATCTGACTCCTTTTTGCAAAAAGTGTCAAAAGTGGTCAAAATGGAAACTCCTTCAAATGGTGTTACAGTTGAGAAATTCTTATTGGAACAGTTTAGGGATGTTATTTAGAGAGTGTTTGGAGTGTTGTTTGGCTTTGAAATTGGCAGGATCAAGACATGGCTTGAAAAATGCAGAAAAGTCAAAATATGAGGTTTTGATGGTTGACTTTCTGATTTTGGTGATTTGAGATGAAGATGAGGGTTTGGACACCTCCAATGGATGATTTGTGATTGTTTGGATGATTTGTGATGTGTTTGGATGGTTGTATGAGTGGCAAAGACGTCGCCGACCTCTGTTTGGTCCCTAATGTAAAGATACCACACAAATTTAAGGTGCCTGACTTTGAAAAATACAAAGGCAACTCTTGCCCTCAAAGTCATTTGGTAATGTACGCTCGGAAGATGTCTACCCAGACAAAAAACCAATGGCTACTTATCCACTACTTCCAAGACAGTTTAACTGGTGTTGCACTCAAATGGTACATGGGTTTAAACCTCACCAAGATCAATACTTTCAGAGATCTTGGGGCAGCCATCGTTCAGCAGTATAAATATAATTTGGACATGGCACCAGATAGGGACCAGCTCAGAGCAATGTCCCAGAAAGATAAAGAAACCTTCAAGGAATATTCTCAGAGATGGCGTGAAATTGCCGCCCAGATCTGTCCTCCTCTTGAGGAGAAGGAAATGACAAAGATCTTCCTAAAAACATTAGGCTCATTTTATTATGACCGAATGGTTGCAAGTGAACCTAGTGACTTCACCTAAATGGTGAACATGGGAGTACACCTTGAGGAAGCAGTTCGAGAAGGTCGGTTAGTCAAAGAGGCAGAGCCGTCCAGCAGTACTAAAAGATATGGTAGTGCTCTTCAAAAGAAGAAAGAACAAGATATCAGTAATATCTCCTAGGGAAAGCAAAAACGAAGGTATAATCCTTGGCAGGTAGCAGCAATAACTCCCGCTATCAACCCAACGCCAGCTCCGACATATCAACCTCAGATTGCTCAGAGCCAGCCAAGTCAATAATAGTATCAGCAAAGGCAGCAACAGCCTCTTCAGCAGGCTCGCCCGCAGTACAATAACAACAATCGTACTACACAATCACCAGGGTCTGACCCTATACCAATGTTATACGCAGAGTTATTTCCACTTCTACTAGCCAAGGGGCACGTTCAAACCAGGACTTCTCTTGCAGTACTGGATAATCCATCCTTTTGGTTCAAAGCAGATCAATCGTGCCCTTACCATCAAGGAGGACCAGGACATAACATTGAGAATTGCCTCAACTTTAAATTTGATGTATAAAAGCTCATCAGAAACGGGGTTTTATCCTTCAAAGATACAAACCCAAATGTTCAGACAAATCTGATGCGGCAACATGAAAAAACTTCGGTAAACTTGATAGAATGAGAACTCAGCAAAAGTTATCAAATTCACGATGTGCACCTACTAGGAGCAAATCTGGTGAATATGCATTGCAGAGAGCGGGTACGACCATGTACCCTCTCACAACTATCACTAGTGTGATGTCTGTTCTAAGAACAACCAAGGATGTGTTATCATACAAGCAGCTCTTCAAGAACAAATGGATCTAGGCTGGATTCAGGATCACAAGATTCGTGAAGTAAACATGGCCCATGCACATCCAAACATTGTTCAAAATCATGACATTCATGCAATGAATGTCAATTTAGTGGCAATACATTCAAGACAACATCAGTACTACAATTTTCCGCTGCACGATTACAACGCTTGTCCAATTTGCTTTAAAGACAATCAGGGATGCTCTTTTGTACAAGAGGCCCTCCAGTGTCAAATGGACCTTGGATGGATCGAAGACTACCATGAAAGGAATGATCATCAGGTCAACATGGTTCAAATCTTCGACATTCGTTTAATGAATACCAGTCTAGTGGAATTGCATTCCAAGCAGGTCAGACTCAGTTTTCTGTCCCCGCATAATTATCAAGACTGCAAAGAATGCTCCGAAAACGATCAAGGTTGTGCACTTGTACAAAGAGCTCTTCAACATTTGTTGGACCATTGGTGGCTCTCAGTCTACCAGAACGAGGACACACAACAAGTTAGCATAGCCAATGGAAATCCAGGCAGACACCAAAGTTGTGACGTCTGTTTGCTGGAAACGGATTTGGTAAAAATGCACTGCATATAGAGTGGGTACGGTCGGGTACTACCTCACAACTATGAACGTTGTCGAATATGTTCAGAAAATAACCAAGGGTGCTACCTCGTGTGAGCAACTCTCCAGCATCAGGTGGACAAGGGGAAACCCAACTATGCCTGAATTCTCAGTCAATCAACATGGTGCAAGGATGTCTCCTTGGCCAAAACAAGGTCCAAAGACTACTGGACAAAAGGGCTATCACGGTCTCCGATAAGAAAGAATCTGTTAATTACGAAATTAACAAGGATGTTTTCACCATAATTCCTTTGCTCAAGGAACCGAATCGCGTGGAAATCCCTCCTGACAGTAGAAAGGTTCCCAACCTGGAACCGATTGAGGTCGCTTATGACTGTCAAAAGACCCAAAAAGCCCTTGCGGTCATCTACTTACCAGGACCAATACCGTACAAGTCAGAGAAAGCTATTCCGTACAAGTACGGTACGACTACAATAGAAGATGGAAAAGAAGTTCCACTGCCATCCGTTGTCAATAATGCTGATATCAGTCGGGTCACCCGAAGCGGTCGAATCTTAAATAGAGAAGTTGGAGAACCTGCAAAAGAAAGGGAACCTCAAGTTGAAGTTCCTAATCAACAAATTGGTCAATCTAGCAACACGAACCTGTAAACTACAATGATGAAATGCTAAGGCTCATCCAGAAAAGTGAGTACAACATTGTGGATCAATTGTTGCAAACTCCTTCTCGGATCTCCGTATTATCTCTTCTGCTCAGTTCAGAAGCTCACATAGAAGCTCTACAGAAAGTCTTGGAACAAGCCTTTGTAGAACAAGATGTGACAGTAGGTCAATTTTACAGCATTATCTCCAACATCAGTTCCTGCAACAATTTGGGATTCAGTGATGAAGAACTGCCGGAGGAAGGCAAGACCCATAATATGGTACTCAATATCACAGTCAATTACCAGGATGATGCTTTACCCAGCGTACTGGAGGACATAGGTTCATCTTTGAACGTCATGCCAAGGTCAACTTTGGTACGACTATCTTTTCAAGGTACTCCCGTGAGAGGCAGTGAGATCATCGTCAAAGCCTTTTACGGATCCTGAAAAACAGTTATCGGTGAAGTCGACCATCCCATAACCATTGGTCCCCACCCTTTCCAAGTCACTTTCTAGGTCATGGACATCCGAGAAGCATACAGTTATTTATTAGGAAGACCTTGGATACATGAAGCAGGGGCAATCACTTCAACACTTCACCAGAAGCTGAAGTTTGTCAAGAACGACAAGTTGATCACAGTATGCAGAGAACAAGCTTTAATCGTGAGCAACCTATCATCATTTTCATATTTAGAACCAGAGGAGGTTGTTGGAACCCAATTTCAAGCACTCTCGGTGAGAAATGAGAATCACCAAGAAAAAGGAACGTCAATTTCCTCGTACAAAGACGCTCTCCAAATAATGGGAAGGGATGACATAAAAGGATGGGGATAAGTTGTGATTCTTGTTGATAACAAGATAAGAAAAGGTCTTGGTTTTTCTTCAACACTCACCAAGACTACAAAAAGGGATGAAAGCTTTCGTCCCATTCAAGATTTCTTCCACAGCGGAGGCTTCCTTCACCCGATTTCTCAAGAAGTCTACACCATCGAGGAAAACAACTTCTCTGATACGGACGAAGAGTGGAAATCCTATTTCAACGATGAAGGTTATATATCTCAGGAAGACACGGGCATGCCATTTTGCTCTCCAAAGAAAAATTAAAGATATATACCAAGATCAGATGTCAGAATGATCTACAGAGATTGCGATCCCGAAGGATGTCGTGCTCTTCCTAACTCATTAGAGGAAGACACACTGATGAGAGACAACTTTGACTATAATTCATATGATCTCATGGATGATTTGCCTATCTTGAAGCCTTACCTAGAAGACTCGGGGCAAATGAGTCAGCCAGATAATGCATATCTGCTAAGTGACCTTGAGAAAAATACACCTGTTCTCCCAGAGTCATGAAATCCTTACCCAGAACATTCCGACAATTTCCAATGCCACGTAGATGAATTTGCAAAGATCGTGGGACAAGAATTTATCAACTTTACATTTCCTGAGGTCAATGTCATTGAAAAAGATGACTCATCTATTCCCATAGAAACTTGGGATACTTTGTGGCAGCCAAGCGGCAAGTACGACTTTCTAGTAAAATACACTGCTCCAGAAAGCTCTGCATCAAATATGAGGACATCCAGCCAACTTGATGGGGAGATCCTCTTGAGGATGAAAATACTATTGAATATGCGATAGAAGTGTCCTCTTATGATAAATCTGCATGGGAAGAAGACTCCAATAATCCCACTCGTCCAGAAATCAGTGTCATTACTGAAGATAAACCGAGAAGAAAGATACCGAAATTTATGATTCACAGAGGAGTTCGTCGCCATTGGGTTGCAGTTGATGTTCCGGATGTCGTTCATAAGTCGAAATTACTTGTTTTAAACCCCATCGAAACATACGATCCAATGCCTTCTCCTAACTTTGAGTTCCCGGTATTTGAAGCCGGAGAAGAATAGGACGAAAAAATTTCAGAAGAAATCTCCTGACTACTCAGACAAGAGGAAAGGTCCATTGAACTTTACAAAGAGCTTGGGTTCAGAAGAGGAGAGGAAAGAAGTCAAAATCGGAGCACTGCTCAATCCAACTGTCAGAGAAGGCTTAATGAAGCTTCTCAAAGAATTTCCAGATGTGTTTGATTGGTTCTACCAAGACATGCCAGGATTGGATACCAACATCGTGGAACATCACTTACCACTGAAACCAGAATGTCCTCCGGTTAAACAAAAATTGAGAAGGACTCACCCTGATATGGCCATCAAAATTAAGGAAGAAGTGCAGAAACAGATCGACGCAGGTTCCCTTGCCACCTCAGAATATCCTCAATGGCTAGCCAACATAGTGCCAGTTCCAAAGAAGGACGGGAAAGTTAAAATGTGTGTAGACTACAGGGATTTAAACAAAGCAAGTCCAAAGGATGATTTCCCCCAACCACACATAGACATGCTAGTTGATAGCATAACAAAATTCAAAGTATTCTCCTTCATGGATGGATTATTGGACTATAATCAAATTAGAATGGCACCAGAAGACATGGAGAAAACTTCATTCATCACCCTATGGGGCACCTTTTGTTATAAAGTAATGTCGTTCGGTCTGAAGAATGCAGAGGCAACTTATCAAAGGGCCATGACAACTCTGTTTCACGACATGATACACAAAGAAATCGAAGTATATGTCGATGACATGATTGCCATATCTAAAATAGAAGAAGAACATGTGGAGAATTTGTCAAAGTTATTCGAGCATCTGAGAAGATATAAACTCCGCTTGAATCCCAATAAGTGCACATTCGGTGTACACTCAGGAAAACTCTTGGGATTCATCGTCAGCCAAAAAGGAATTAAGGTTGATCCTGACAAAGTCAAGGCCATTCAAGAAATACTTGCTCCAAAGACTGAAAAACAAGTAAGAGGATTTTTGGGACGTCTAAATTACATCTCAAGATTCATATCCCTCATGACCGCGACATGCACTCCAGTCTTCAAACTACTCAGAAAGAATCAAAGTTGTATATGGACAGAAGAATGCCAAAAGGCTTTCGACAGCATCAAGGAATATCTGTTGAATCCACCGATTCTGTCTCCTTTAGTGGAAGGAAGACCACTGATCATTTACTTAACAGTCTTGGAAGACTCCATGGGCTGTGTGTTGGGCCAACAAGACGAAACAAAAAGAAAAGAGTCTGTCATTTATTACTTAAGCAAGAAATTCACAGAATGTGAAACTCGATACACTATGCTCGAGAAAACTTGTTGCGCTTTAGCTTGGGCAGCTAAACGTCTTCGACAGTACATGATTTGTCACACCACTTGGTTAATTTCCGATATAGATCCAATCAAGTACGTCTTTGAAAAGCTTGTTTTAACAGGAAGGATTGCCTGTTGGCAGATGTTGTTATCAGAATACGACATCAAGTACCATGCTCAAAAAGCCATCAAAGGAAGTGTTTTAGCCGATTATTTTGCTCATCAACTGATTGACGATCAGGAATCAGTCAAATTTGACTTCCCAGACGAAGATATAATGTACCTGAAAATGAAAGATTGCGATGAACCGCTACCAAACGAAGGACCAGAACCCGGTTCCTTATGGGGACTAATATTCGACGGAGCTGTCAACACTTATGGAAATGGAATTGGGGCAATCATTGTGACATCTCAGGGTACCCATATTCCTTTCACCGCCAGATTGGCATTCAAATTTACAAGCAATGAGGCCGAATACGAAGCTTGCATCATGGGGCTCGAAGAAGCAATCAACTTAAGGATAAAGAACTTGGATGTGCATGGAGACTCAGCCCTGGTTATAAATCAGATCAAAGGAGAGTGGAACACTTATCAACCGGGGTTGATTCCTTACAAAGACTACGCGAGAAGATTGTTACCCTTCTTTAATAAGATTGAGTTTCATCATATTCCTCGTGAAGAAAACCACATGGCTGATGCACTAGCTACTCTATCCTCCATGATAGTGTGAGTCGATGGAACGACGTACCCAAGATTGACATAATGCGCCTTGATAGGCCTGCTTACATCTTTGCAATTGAAGCAGTCATAGATGATAAATCATGGTATCACGATATCAAATGCTTCCTTCAAAGACAAGAATACCCGCCTTGGGCATCAAGAAAAGATAGGAAGACCCTCAAAAGACTAGCTAGAAACTTCTTCCTAAACAATGATATACTCTACAAGAGAAACTTTGACATGGTTTTACTCAGATGCGTAGACAGACAGGAGGTAAACATCTTAATGAAGGAGATTCATGAAGGTTCCTTTGGTACTCATGCCAATGGACACACAATGGCAAGAAAAATTCTGAGAGCAGGATATTATTGGCTGACAATGGAATCTGATTGCTACAAGTACATGAGGAGGTGTCACAAGTGTCAGATATACGCCGACAAAATCCATGTACCACCAACGTATCTCAAATTTCTTTCTTCTCCATGGCCTTTTTCTATATGGGGAATCGACATGATTGGCATGATTGAACCCAAAGCCTCAAACGGACATCGGTTCATCCTAGTAGCCATTGACTACTTCACCAAATGGGTTGAAGCAATATCATACACCAATGTGACTAGGCAAGTGGTGGTCCAATTTATCAAGAACAATTTCATCTGTCATTATGGCGTTCCAAGCTAAATCATTACTAATAATGGATCGAACCTAAACAACAAGTTGATGAAAGAATTATGTGCTGAGTTCAAGATTGAACACCATAACTCATCTCCCTACCAGCCTAAAATGAATGGAACGGTAGAGGCAGCTAACAAAAATATCAAGAAGATCATTCAAAAGATGGTTGTAACCAACAAAGATTGGCACGAGATGCTACCCTTTGCTCTTCACGGTTATCGTACATCCATCTGCACTTCAACAGGGGCAACCCCTTTCTCTCTAGTATATGGCATGGAAGCAGTGCTCCCCATAGAAGTAGAGATCCCGTCAATGAGAGTATTGATGGAAGCCAAGTTAACCGAAGCTGAATGGTGTCAAAGCCGACACGATGAACTGAATGGAAGCCATGGTCAGTTATATCAACAAAGGATGAAGAAAGTGTTCGACAAAAAGGTCTGACCCCGTGTCTTCAGAGAAGGTGACCTCGTACTTAAGAAGATACAATAATTTCTTACTGATCCCAAGGGAAAATGGACTCCAAATTATGATGGCCCCTATGTTGTTAAGAAAACCTTCTCAGGCGGTGCCTTGAGACTCGCAACCATGGATGGAGAGGAGTTTACCTACCCCACAAATGTTGATGTAGTCAAGAAATACTTCCCCTAAATGAAAAAAAAAAAACGTCTCGGTGGATTGAAAACCCTAAAGGGCGGTCCAGGCAAAAATTAGAGACATACAAAATATATATAATCATCCCGATAGATTAAAAACCTGAAAAGACGATCTAGGAAAAAATTAGGGATTTATGGCAAGTAACTGCATCCGACAAGATTGGCTCCTTAGGGGCAACGTCATCTGTCGGGAAAACTTTAGTCAAGGTCACCTTTGACAGAAGCTCAAAAATATCCAAAATTCAAAGTTGGTGGAAGGATAGTGGTCGTTATGTTTCAATGTAACCCCTTTCCCTTTAAATTACCATTTTCTAAAAACTTTGTAATGCTCCATGGGATCACGCATTAGGCTGATTACCATTCTATCAATAAAAATTTGAGCCCTTGTGCCTTTTGTTTACAATTCTCATTTATTCTGCTTTGCAAAATAACATTTTAATATGATCAACGGTTCTTGAAAAAAATGAATTTACTTTTGTTTTCAAAACGGAAATTTCAAATTTTACTCTGCTTTTAAAATAAGGATGGCAATTTCCTTTTGATTACTGAACACAAAGGGGAATATCGACGGCTTCTTCGGAAGTGATCAAACCTCAAAATGCATAATCAAAATACTCCTTGTGATCAGTACACCCTGAATGAAGGATCGTTTGTTTCAAATGGAATGTCCCATCTGTTATCCCCGGTAGAGTTTTTACCTCTAAGAACCAATGATTGGTTTTTCTCCCCAGTAGAGTCTACCCTTGAAAAGCAAGAACGGGTTTCTATCCCTAGCAGGTTTGTACCTCTGGGAACCAGAACAAACATAGAAATCCCAGTTCCCAAACAAAAGTACTACCTTCAAAATCTCCAGTAATACCCCCATCTACCAGAGTGGCTGAGTATTCAGTTGGACTCATCGTCGGTCTGTATGTCATGTCGATTTTGCCAGCATAAGCATTTCATACATATATAATGCATAATTGATTCATAAGCATGTCGGTTCCTTTCTATGTCAGATAGAATAAAATCCTGGTTTGAATTCTTTCCCCGTCAGGAAATGTATCGTCTAAACAATCTCCCTCCAGTTTATTCTTGGATTGGAAATCGATCCTCGACCACCTTGACAACTTGAACCTCTAAAAGGTAAAGAGACATTTGGATATACACATTTAGAACATCACTTTTCGCCGAAGATGACATTTTGCTTTCCCGGATTAAGGAAAATCCCCCCGTGGAAGCTTCTCAACAAAAGACTCGGGCTAACATGGACATCACATCCTCCAAGAAAAATCTACTGATCGGCAAAATAAGGAAGTTTGTTCTTGCCCTCATAGATTTCCAAGTAAAGTCAAAAAATGGCAATCTATTTCTGAGAAGTTTTATCCTACTTTCAAAGAGGTCATCAGCACCTCAAATTTGAATTACATCACATGGCATCTCTCCGACAAAGGCTCGAAGGGAAGTATGATGTAACCTCTCCAAGCAAATGGAATCTCCAACAGATAAGTTTGCATACCTCTGCAGTTTATACAAAGGGTTATCCCCGACAAGTCTGACATCAAATCTTTTTCCAATCAAATGGCATCTCCCCGATAAATCTCGGCGAGAAGTTTGATAAAAAAACCATCACAGATAGCATTCCTTGTCAAGGAAAGAACTCGACAAGAAGAAACTAAGACCAGTTCTGTGGCTGAAAACCAGGATCGAGGGGAAGTTTATTTCAAAAGAAATTGAGACCAGTTACGTGGCTGAAGACCATGATCGAGGGGAAGTTTATTTCAGAAGAAACCAAGACCAGTTCCGTGGCTAAAGACCAGGATCGAGGGGAAGTTTATTTCAAAAGAAAACTGAGACCTGTTCCATGGCTGAAAACCAGGATTGAGGGGAGGTTTATTTCAAGAAGAAACTGAGACCAGTTCTGTGGCTGAAGACCAGGATGGAGGGGAAGTTTTACCCTTTTCTACGTAGCATTACTTAGTAAAAGAAGATGGATCAGTAAAGTTGCAAATCAGCTACCATTCATAACCACAATCAAAATTTTGGGTATTCTAATATTTAATCCTCTTTTACCATGAATGTCTGAATGTCTTCGTCATTCACACCTTCAGGTCCAAGAAGATTAAATAGGGGCATCTGTCATACCCCAAATTTTGACCACACGATTTCACATCATTGTGCAAGTCACCACCATAATATGGATGTACCTTCATGCCTCATCAATCCTCTCAAAGATTGTTGAGCATTCACCTCTAGCCAAGAATTAGGGTTTTGAGCCCTCTCAGAGCATCCAGACAAAGGATCAATCAAGAATTAACATGATCTTCAACTTGTCCAACCTCTTAAACATCCATGAAGGATCAAGAGGCCTCCCATATCAAGAATCAAGCACAAGAATGCAACATTTCAAGTTGGTCAAGCCTAAAGATCATCAGTGTCACCAAATTAGGGTTTTGGTCTACCAAGGCCTCTAGAGGGAAATTTTCATCTAGGCATGAGCCAATACTTCAAAACATGATTCAAGAATCTCAAAAGGACTTCATGAGTCCAATCATGAGTTCAAGATAGCCTCGGGGGATGCATTCATCAAAAATCATGAATTAGGGTTTTCTTGATCTAATTCACCCCTAAGTTGACTTTTGGAGCAAGGCATGAGACAAGACCTCAAGAAATGTTTTGAAAACCTCAAGTATCTTATATTGATCCCCTCACAAGTTTAAATTGACACAAAGAACTTGGTTTACAAGCAATGCAAAGATTCAAATTTATCTGGACCACAAACTAGGGTTTCTGAGAAAAAGTCAACCATACCTTTGACTTTTGACAAAGACATGATCTCAAACCTTGGGAAATGATTCAAGACACTCTAAAACACCTATGGAATTCATCCATTAGGTTTAATTTAGCCCAAGGACTTAATTTCATAAAGGATCACAAAGTTCAAAATTCATCTGGTACAAAAAGTCAAATGTGATCAAAACCAAGTTTGACTTTTGGAATTTTTTTACAAACATGGCTTCTTTAAGCCAAGAACAATTTCAACTTATGATTTGGATCATCATCCACAAGAAAAATCAGGAAAAGTGAGGTTACTTGCAAAAGGGGCAACCTTAAGAAACTTAAAATTTCACTAAGTTATGGAAAAAAGTGATTTTTACCCAACTTTGTAAAACCATAACTTGTGATCCAATTAACCATTTTCTCCCATCCAAAGCTCAAATGAAAGCTCTCACTACATACTACAAGATTTTCAACTACACCATATTGCAAATATTCATGGATTTTAAGTTATATATTGATCAAAATCACAAAAATTAAGAAATGAACTTTTTCTTGACACTTAGAAAAATTTTAGGCAGAAACTGTCTCATGTTTTGCCAAACATTGGAGGGATTTTTCATTATGATCCAAGATGAATCAAGACCAGATGCAAACATCAAAGTTGAAGTATGATATGTGGGATTTTTAAAAGGTACAAGAGCCTCTCATGATTCAATTTGAGCTAGGAGTTAAGAATCTCACAAAATGGCAATTTTCACCTGGTTTTCCAAGGCAGATTTAGCAACAACACTTAATTTTGTCATTTTTATGACTTGGTAAGCCTTGTCACCATGCAAGATAAGTTTCTAAGATGTAATGCACCTGTTATCTGCAGAGGAATCATACCATAGAGCCTTGCAAGTCAAGACATTATCCCTTAGGCATGTGAAATTCAATGTTGCAAACCCAAAAACTTCAATTTTGTCATGGAGCATTGAAAAGATGCATAGAGGTGGCATGTATCAGTACATGACAGTCCAATTGAGTCAAGATTGGTTCAAAAAATCAGAAGACCTAAAGCTACAAAGTTCAGCTCAAGTCAATGGCTAGAGGAGACTTGGTACCTTAGCATTCAAGGCATGATACATGGGCATATCCTTTGGATAATAAAGTGATCCAGCATCCATTCATTATTCCTTCAAAAATAAAATTCCTCTACTATAAATAAAGGTCATTTGTGACTGATTTCAACACACCAAAATAATAAGAAAGCCTTGTTTTCTCACTTCCTTTCTCTTGCTCCAAATTTCAAGTTTCAAGGATCAAACTTGGAATTCTCAAAACCAGAGCTTGAATCACTCAAGCAACCATCCAAACACTTCACAAATCATCCCTTGGAGGTGTTCAAACCTTCATCTTCAACTCACAACACCAAAATCAGAAAGGCAACCATCAAAACCTCAAAATTTGATTTTTCTGCATTTTTCAAGCCATGTCTTGATCCAATCACTTTCAAAGCAAAATAAAACCTCAAACACTCTCCAAATCTCACCCCTAAGTTGTTCCAACAAGTCTCCCTCAACTGTTACACCAATTGAGGGAGTTACCATTTTGGTCACTTTTGCCACTTTTGCAAGAAAGAGCCGATTTCTGTTCCAGAGCTTTCCAGTTGATTTTGATCATCCTAAAAGCTTCTAAGGGGTCTATTAAGAGTGTCCAAAGCATTGGATTACTTCTGGCATAAGCATCTTGAAAGTTAGCAAGTGAAGCTTCAAGAGGTAAGTGCATAACAACTTGAACTTTGTGAAATATACATTTCTTTGATGTCCATTGATCATGAACATGTCATACATATCATATGTGTTGTCTTTGAACCAATTTGCCATGCTATTATTGCTTGTATGAAGTTGGAGCATAGAACTTGCAAATTTTGACCTATTTTGAAACCACTATCAGGTTTCAAAATGTAGGCATTTTTAGACAATTCTAAGACCACCATTGGATTCCTCATGAAATTCTAGGTAGGATCCATCTTTATTTCATCCATTTTCATGGAGAAATAAGAAAGTTATGGCCTTCTTGCAAGAGACACAAAATCAGGCCTCCTTGGGCAAGGGCCAGGCCAAGGCGCCTTGGCCAGGCCTAGAATCATGCTACCCATATGTATTCATGGGGTGGTTTTAATACACGGATGTATCACTATCCTAGTGGTAGCAGCGTGTGTTTTCAAGTGTGTTTGGCTGGAGGGCGTGGGTTCAACACCCACCCATGCCATTTTGCCCAATTTCGACTATTTTTCATATCTTTGTTATTTTTTTTTATTATTTCTTAATTGATTTCAAAAATTCATATCTCTCTCATTTTTAATCTTTTTCAAATGATTTTTTAAACATAAATCCTTCACATATTTTATTCCACAAAAAAATCAAAAAAAAAATATTTTATATTTGACATATTTTTTAATTTTATGAAGAATTTCCTTTTAATCGTTTTTAAACATTTTAAATAAATTATTTCTCGATTTTTCAAAACCAATTGAATTTCAAACCCTCATGTGAATAAGACATCTATTTTCAAACATTAATCAAAGTTCATAACATGTTTATTAAATATATTTGATATTTATATCATTTTTTATTTAATTTTTCTTTGAAAAAATGCATTTTAAAATAAAGTTAGGGTTTCTTCCTTGATTTTAAATCTTCAAACTTTCAACAAACATTTTGGGCTGTAATAGAGTGTAAGACCCAACCCCTTTGTAAATAAATAATTTTGGGCCTCAATTGTAGTATAAGTCTCAGTACAATTTTCAAAAATAACGGTGCGTCCACTGTTTTTCAAATGGGCTTCTCCTTGAGTATAAGCCCCGTTTTTATTTCTTTCAATAAACATTTTGGGCCTGTAACAGAGTGTAAGACCCAACCTCTATGTACATATATAAATTTTGGGCCTCTGTTAGAGTATAAGTCCCACAACCTCTTTCAGTATTGCAGTACGATCACGGTTTTCAAAATAAGTCATCTGGGCCTCTCCTTGAGTATAAGCCCCAATATTTTGTACATAAACTTTGTTTTAAACAATAAAACATCTTCCATGGGCCTCTCCTTGAGATGTAAGCCCCATACCTCTGTTTTCAAAATCATCTGTCTATTTTTAAAATAGGTACTAAGAGGAGCATTATTCCCAATGAAACTGCTCTTAGGCCACTTGGGCCTCTCTTTGAGTTATAAGCCCCAAACTTTCTTTTAATTCAAATTAAAATTAAAAGTTTTCTCAAAACTTTCTTCAATTTCTCAAAACCATAATCATACAGTTGTAATTAATTCAACCAATCACAATACACTTGGGCCTCTTTTCAGAATGTAAGACCCAACATCTTTTCAAATCAATGCATACTTGTTTATATATTTGTTAATTCACTTATTTATATATGCTTGTGCACACCTATCTAGAGTTTCCCCAGCAGTTAGGCCATCCTCAATTCACACTTAGGATAAACAGAAGGATACTCATAACTTAGATCACTAACTAGTTCCCTCATAGGAAACTTCCCCAATAGAATCTGCCTCCTCTTGGGCTTTATTTAATATGGAACAAAGAAAGGCATTATTCTCGGTGAAACTTTTCTTAAGACTGTCAACACTTAGAAACATATAAAAGTAATTCATTTCCCCAGAGAGGATTAATTCCCGGTGAAACCTCTTTTGAATTTCTTCAAACCTTAGAACTGTTCAACAAAGAAAGGATTATTCCTGGTGAAACCTTTCTTGAACTTTTCTTAGGCTTGGACCAACAGGCTTCTTAAAAGTTCCCCACAACCTCCTCTTGGGCTTAATACAAGGACTAATAGGCTTCTTTAAATTTCCACACATCCTCCTCTTGGGCTTAGTACAAGGACCCACAGGCTTCCTAGAAGTTCCCCTCAGCCTCCTCTTGGGCTTAGTACAAGGACCCAAAGGCTTCCTAAAAGCATAGGATAGAATTCAGTCATCTCCACTAGTTCAATCCTCAGGAAAGTCAAAACTCTAGAACATCCAATCAGTCAAGGGTTAATCTTCATCTCTAGAACCCATAGCCTCCTCTTGGGCATCATACAATGATCTCTCTCCAACCAGAGTCTACCTCTTCTTAAGAGACTTGGATAGTCTCAGCCTCCTATTGGGCTTCATACAATTAGACTTGGAAAGTTTCACCCTCATAACCTCCTCTTGGGCTTCATACAAGTAGACTTGGAAAGTCTCACCCTTATAGTTTCCACTTGGACTTCACACAAGGACCCTCAGGCTTCCTAAAAGCATAGGATAGATCTTGATCATCGTCACCAATACATCAATTCCCAGAAGAGTTAAAACCTCTAAGGTTTTCAAACTCATCTTTAAATCCCCTCTGACTCCCTACAAGGCTTGACTTTCACCTTAAAAATCCCCAGCCAGGGTCAGGTTACCATCAACAAATCCTCAAAAGAATCAGAGCCTCATGGCATTTGATAAATCAACTCTACTCAAATCACCAGCAAGGGTTAGTTTCCTTTTGGATTCTCCAACACAGTTTAGACCTTCTCCTGGATTTCAATAATCCTCAGCAAGAGTCGGCCTCCTCTTAGGCTTCATATAATGATTTTCCCAGTCAGCCTCAATCTTGGGCTTTGTACAAGACAAACATCATACTCCCCAATTGAGTTAGTTTTCTTTAAAAGCTACTCAAACTCTTCAGCTTCATCATCTTGGGCTTCAAACAAGATAACCAAATATATTATCTCCAGGGGAGTCAGTGTTCAAATCTTTTTTAGCTCCAACCTTGGGCTTTGATCAAGGTACAAAACCCATCATCCCCAGAGATGAGACCATGAGTCCTCTCTGTAGGAGAACATCCCCTCTATACATCACATATCAAAACAAATTATCAAAACCTTTTCCCAAATAAATTATTGTAAGTGGCACACTTGTTGATTCAAAATCCATGCTAGAGTCCCTCCTTTATCATGGTTAAAATTCCCCTTTCATCTAACAGCTATAAGTGGCAAGCCTCTGGATTCTACACATCCAACACAATGTCCCTCTCTTAGCATGAAAAACTCATAAGGAAAAAGTGGCATTGCTCTACACTGAGTTAAAGCTTCTTCCTTCATGACATCTCTCTTATAAAGGAAATTATGGCATTGCTGGATTCCATACATTCCAGTTAAAGTAATTTCCCTTATAACCAATTACTCAACATTTTGTGATGAATAGATGAGGTATCTCCCTTTAGAGATGACAAATTCTCTCACAGTCAAAATTTAGCTTCAATCTTGGGCTTTGAACAAGACACAAAAACTCTGCTAGCTTCAATCTTGGGCTTTAAACAAGACACCAAATTTCCTCCCATAGAATAGGAGGAACTACGATTTCTCTGATTTCCCAAAACTCTTTACGAGAATACGTAGGCATAAGATTGTGAAATCTTAGCGAGCACACAAATCAAAAATCTTAGGTCCAGTACCTTCTCAAAAACAATAGAAAAAACCAAAAACAACAAAAACATTTCCTCAATCCTCCCAAAGGAGAAATTTTCCCAATCAACAGCGGATAGACTTAAGAAAGCATTTCAAACAGTAGAAACATATGCAAACGAAGGTTCCTATAGATTACTATAGATACTCTGGGTGTTAATAACTTCCCTTTGTATAACCAAACCCCGATCCCCGATCTCTTAGCATTTGTTGAAGAAAACACTTGCGTGCAGAGTTAGTTTAAGATATCTTTCCCTTCCTTTTAAGCTTCATAGGATAAATAAGAAATCAGAAAGTAGCACCAAATAGCGGTAGGTGGTCGCGTCACCAAAAAAACGACGCTACAGGTTCCTATAGGATATTATAGATACTTAGGGTTCTAGTACCTTCCCTTAGTATAACCAACCCCCGAACCTTTAGATCTCTTCGCATTGTTGTTACATTGCACAATTAGGGTTTTATTCGATCTTTTCCCTTTCTTTTGGATAAATTAAAGTTTGGTGGTGAACATTCAATGTTTTGTGATTCAAGTTGATATAATAGCTTGATATTCGATTCTTACCGCGACAGCTGTTAAACGATTACACCATGCAGAAAGTGAATTCTGAGGCGCAGGCAAGGGTGTAATCGATTACACCAAAAGTGTTAACCGATTACACCTGCAAAAACAGCATAATCAGATTTTCGAAAAGCACTCTTCGAAATCACTTATCGCATGTAATCGCAGTGTAACATAGTATGGAAGAAGATGCAAAATTCATGTTAATTCAGAGCAATAAAGAACTAATAGAATCAAGCATGCAAAGCAATTATTCATGTAGCAAAGTAACAACTAAGCACTACATTGCGAAAATGCAAAATCGATCGAAAGCGATAAATTAAGCAAGATTCACCAACCTACATGGCTAAGATTTGCCTTGGTAATTATTGTGATCAAATGTGATTAAGAGGAGCTTAGAAAACTAGAAAATATAGATATCTCTAGCAATCTGTGGCGAGAAAACGGAAAATAATGCAATAATTGCTTCGGATCCGAATTTGCACCAAAACTCCTTCAATAATCAACTTTCAAAGCTTGAATTGAAGCAAATATTGATGTTACTGCAGGATTCAAAGATGAAAATGAAGATGAATTAAGGTCTAGCTCAAAGAATAGAAAGCTTCCATGCAAAGCTTGCTAAGCTTTAATGGTGGAAGAGCTTTAGTGAGGTTTAGGGAAGAAGATGATGATTGAGAGAGAGTGCAACAGAAAATTCAGAGAATGGAGAGTGAAAATTCAGAGCAAAATGAGATTGAAGAGTGAAAAATTCATAATCAAAGTGAAAGTTAGGATCAAGGTCCTTAAATCAATATGAAGGGTTCGCTTATATAGCGCATAGGCTTGGAGTGAGTGCAGGTTTGAAACTTGGTATGGAGGTAGTTAAATGAGGTTTGGCACTTGGTTTGGAGTTAGTTAGATCCAACTCACTGAGTTGGGGTCTAATTCAGTTAGTTATTGGTTAACTCGATTAGAGAATCCCCGTGCAACTCCATGATCAAGTTGTCTAAATGATTGGAAATAAGGGTGCATGGTGAGCATTATTGATAGTGAGGTAGTGTAGCAAACGTAGCTGATATTTTCTGGGGTAATCACATGTCTAGAACCTTCCACAAGATGCTAGAGTGATGTAGACCAAAGGAGAAGAGTATTAGTTATTGCAGTGCTGAGAAATCACTGAAAATCATTAAAAATAGCAGGTGTAATTGGTTAACAGGAATGTTGTTAATTTATTACACCATACAGAAAGTGTCTTCTTGGGATGATTTCTGAGGGTGTAATCGATTAACCTGATTTAGTTAATCGATTACCATATGTAAAACCTCACATTTTGGCTTGAAATGAAGTGTTTTGGCTGTGGTTCCATGTTTTGACCCCTTGCTTTGATAAATAGGCATAGAAATCCTTCTGTTTTGCCTTTATTGATCTTGTGATGACTCTGTGGGGGATATGATCATAACCTCAAGATTCTTCGGGGATTTGAATATATACCTGCAATGAATTCACAGATACAAATGCTGATGTGTATACCAGGAATGCAAGTCCAGATGCTTATGCAAAAAGGTAAAAAAAGAGGTCAAATTTTGGGTTACGACACCCACTATGGACATTCGACAGAGCTAAATAGGCCTCGGCCTCACTAAGGCATTTGAGTAAAGCTCCCTCAAACGTCTTTTTAAACAGTTCATTTCCCATAAGAGTATAACTCAATGAATGATACCTAACTTTTTGCTCCACAGACGTTGTTGGATTCTTTAAGTAGTCCACTATTGGTTTTCTCCAATCTGCATCTGTCAAGTTGTCAATAACCAATATCTTGAAGTTCTCTTCATCTGCGTAGCCTAACTTTGTTGTTTCCAAATCTGGCGAAGACAATCTGGTCGCCATTACTTTCCCTCGAACTTTGATCTCATCTTCCAACTTTTCTTTAGAAACTTTGTACCCATAACCAATTTGATCCAAGTCATTGGCCTCCTGATTCTTCAGTCAAGGAATGTGTCTAATGTCTACCACTTAGAATTTTCGTAGTAGTCGATTTGCTATCACAAAGTACATTATTAAATTTTCTTTGACACATTTATACTCCTTTGTCAACTGTTTGACAACCAATTCAGAATCACCGAAGATTTCGACTCTAGTTGCCCCCAACTCCAATAGAATTTCAAGGCCGACTATCAAAGCCTCGTATTCAGCCTCATTGTTCGAACAAGGACCTACGATCCTATATTTAAATCTTTTTGGAATTTTATTAGGAGAAATAATTAATATCCCAATACATGTTCCATCATTGTGACTAGAACCATCGAAATATAATTTCCAAGGCTCAAGTTCCAAATAGTTTTGGGAGTTTTCGACTACATAGTGGTCGACTATAAAGTCTGCGACCACTTACCCCTTCATGGCCTTTAAAGGCACATAAGTTAGGGAGTACTCAGTTAGGGCAAGTGCCCATATTCCAATTCAACTATGCAGAATTGGCTTAGAAAGCATATCTTTAATGATATCAAAATAAGACGAAACATACACATCAATAGGCTTTATATAGTATTTCAACTTTGTACATGAAAAATACAAACAAAGACACAATTATTCAATCATAATATATCTAGTTTCGGCATCATTAAGGACTCGACTAAGATAGTAAATGGCCCTTTCGATGCCATTTTCGTCTTCTTGAGCAAGCATGCTCCCTATAGTTACATCAGACGCAGAAATGTACAATCTTATACTTTTACTTCTACAAGGAGGCAACACGATTGGAGGATGAACAAGATACTCTTTAATTTTATCGAAAGCTTCCTGTTGCGCATGCCCCCATTCGAAGCCTTCATTCTTCAGTCGAAGTAGAGGAGAAATGTCCTGAGTCTTGCCGCTCAAGTTCGAAATAAACCTCCTTAAGAAGTTAATCTTCCATAGTATCGACTGCAGTTCCTTTTTTGTTGATGGTGCTTTCTCCTCCATAATGGCCTTAGTCTTGTTCTGATTTATTTCAATTCCCTTCTTGTGAACCACAAAGCCCAAGAAATCTCCTTCCTGTACACAAAATGCACATTTGAGAGGATTCATTTTCAAACCATTTCTTCTCATCCTTTCGAATTACTGTCGAAGATGGTCTATATGATTTGTTCCTGACACACACTTAACAATTATATCGTCAATATAAATCTGCATAAATGTTTCTATAAAATCATGAAAAATGGAATTCATTGCTCTTTGGTAGGTTGCCCCAGTATTTTTTAAGCCGAAAGGCATCACCACCCATTTGTAGGCGCCCAAAGCTCTAGGACATTGAAATTTCATTTTTGACACATCTTCGTCAGCAATGAATATCTGATTATACCCAGAGTATCCGTCGAGCATACTAAGATACTCGTAGCCTGCAGTGGAGTTGACAAGCATCTCTGCCACATGCATTGGATACTCGTCCTTTAGGGTCGCAGCATTCAGATCCATGAATTCAATGCAGACCCTCAAAGTCCCATTATTTTTATTGACGAGAACTATGTTAGCGATCCAGTCGACATACCTGGTTGTACGGATGAACTTACATTTGAGAAGTCTTTTGACTTCTTTCTTGATCTTCAACAAGATTTCTGGTACAAATTGTCTTGGAGTTTTCTTAATTGGCTTTCTTCTAGGCTTGATGGGAAACTTTAGTTCTACCAATTCCCTACTCAATCTAGGCATCTTGTCGTAATCCCAAGCGAAGCAGTCTTTGTATTCCTTCAAAAGTTATATCACTTTGACTTTGATTTTTGAACCAAGGTTGGCGCTTATGTACGTCGGTCTTTTAACTGTACCTTCTCCTATATCAATTTTCTCTAGGGGATCCTGCGCTAGCATTTTTATGTTGGGTGCCAGCGGGTTCCTTTCGAATCCCAAAGGCTCATCGTCATAGATGGCATCGAGCCTCTGGCTTTGCACTTCGTCTTGAATCTTATCAGATGGCTCTGGTTCAAAGTCTATCCCAGGCCCCTCAAGGTGCACATCAGCTTTGTTGGCTTCGACGGCCATATATTTAACTTCGGTCTCTAAGACCGCTTTTAATCTATTTTCGACTACATAAGCCGAAATCTTTTCCAATATTTCAGACTCAGACATAATCACCGAACTCGTCTCCCTAGCCAGTCGGCTGGATGTCCGACGTTCCTTCAAATTCAAGGTATTCTCCTATGACCTCTCTATCCCATCGAAACCCATAAGTTGGGTGTAGATGAAGGGAGTAATATGTTGCATCAACAGGGTTGAATGCAAAATTAGCAGGCCTGCATTGAGCAATGTTCGCTAAATTTCTGTCGAAATTCCGCATATCCACATGATTAACTTTAGCCATAAAATAACTCTGATTTGCTTCAATGTTCTCCATTATGCCATCATTCCGCCATATCGAGATCCTCTGATGGAGCGAAGAGGGCACGACTCTAATGTCGTGTATCCACTCACGACCCAATAGTAGGTTTTTATTGGCTTTCGATTCAAAAACCATAAACATGGTTGGCCTGGTAATGGTTCCAACTGTTAAATCCACCTGGATCACTCCCAAGGTATGTCTAATCTTTCCTTCGTAATTTGTTAAGACCATGTTATGAGGCTTGAGGTCTGTATCAAACTTTCCCACTTTCTGCAACATAAAGTGCGGCATAAGGTTCACTGCTGCTCCACCATCCACCGGGATCTTATTAATTCCCACATTTTCCACCTTTCCTCTAACGAAAAGAGGTTTTAGATGACTTTTCATTGCTTCGTCTGGACTTTCGAAGAAAGCATTTTGCTCCTCGACACAGCCGTTATTATGTAGTAACACGCTGGCCTATGTCTGGCCATTTTAACTTCCATCACTTCCTCAGACTCTTCGACCTCCGTAATTTGGTCATACTCTCTAGGTAATATAGAAACCACATTGAAGTTTATGTCCAAAGAGGGCTCCGACCCTGTGTCGAAGTTATTAGTTATTATATCATCATCCATCGGTGGTAATTCTGACTTATCTTCAGATTCTTCCTTTCGAGCAGGGAAAAGATTCCTACCCACTGGCTTTTTCTCTTTATCTTTGTCCTTCCTTGGAGGTTGGTTGGTACTAGACTCCGTTATTACCTTTTCGTTGGCCTCCCTTTCCGTTTTCCTTCTCCTCTGTTGCCTTCTCCACTAAGACCTCGACATGGGGTTTTTACCCTTGTAATTCTCAGATTTGTAGGCTTGTTGTTTTGACACCTGGAACTCCCTCTAATAGGCTATCAAGAATCCTCGACCCACTTCAAAACTCTGTCATTTCTCCTAGCCTCGCTCCCCCTTCTCAGCGGGCTTCATCCACCTTCCTCTGGGAGCATCAGTAGTTGGTTTGAAGGTAGCTGGCATGTTCGCCTAGAGACTTGGACCTCCTTGCTCTTGCCTTCGAGGGACTCCCCTTTTGTAGAAGGTGTAGGGACCGCGGGTATCTTTCCAGTTCCTCATGCGACTAGCCATTCAAACTCTTTCTATGTTTTCAGCTGATTTCTTGTTGAAGACAGAATTGCACCTATGGCACAACAATACCTCAGACTTCTTTCGCTGGCATTGGTGAAGGAACTCCACCAAGCTTTCATCATTCTTTGGGTAAGCCACCTTCACTTTCTCTTCGCTCCGTTCGACACTTTCCTCATCAGCTTCCATCTCAGTTTCTTCGCTTACTTCGACCATGTTGACTTCCAGATTGGTGCCATCAATGATCTTCAGCTTTTTCAATTTGACCCTAAGGCCCTCAGTAGCCTCAGCTCTCCTGATTGAAACCCTCAGTAGTTTATACCATAGTAGTGTTTTTGTCACATCCTTCAAATTCTTCGACCATGTTGACAATGGCCGGCTCAGTGTAGTGGGCATCTGCACCTGGAGGGGGTCTGAGTCGATCTTCATCTGAGACTTAATCTTGTCTCCAAACTTCAGCCTTCCATCCTTAATTGCATTCTGTACCAAATCCCTAAAAAGAAAACACTGTGAGGTTTTGTGGCCTAAAAAATTATGATATTTACAAAAACATCGTTTCTTTTGTTGTTCTAACGAAGGTATTTTAGTGCCAAGAGGCACTATCATTTGGCCATCTTTGACTAGTAAGTCAAAAATTTCGTCACACTTAGTGACGTTGAAAGTGTATGTTCTCTTTGGGAATTTATCATTTTTTCTGGTACGACGAGATTCTTCCCATTCGAAGGCGCAAGAACCTTCCATGAATAGGGTGGCCCTTATTTTAATTCAGCCAGCTCGATTTCATTTTTGTCGAAGCTTAAAGGGTCATTATATGCTTCTTGATTGTCTTTATCTAATTCAACGTATGTTATCCTTTCTCTCTTATTATTCTTAGTTGCTCTAGCTTTTTTAGCCTTTAAGCGCTCTACCTGTCGAACCCTATCAGCCAACTGGGCCACATCCCTCAAATATTGGGTGTCTAATTTCTTTCTGATGGAGTAATCTAAACCACCAGCGGCCATTTCGACCAATTTGTGCCCAGGCACTTGTGTGGAACACCTTGCCTTTAACAAACGAAACCTATTGAGATAATTGTATATTGGCTCAGTAAGTTTATGCTTAATACTAGACAATTCCTTCAAACTAATCTTCTACTGCCCCATGTAAAATTGTTCATGGAACAGTCTTTCTAAATGAGTCCAATCATGAATCGAATTCGCTGGGAGCGTCGTGAACCATGTAAAGGCATTTTTAGTGAGTGAACTAGGGAAATATTTTATTCTTAAATTTTCATTATTTGCAAGGTCTCCTGCCTCAATTAAATATCTCGCCACATGTTCGACAGTAGATTCACTAGTGTCCCCATAAAATTTTGTAAATTTTTGGACCTTCAATCCCCTAGGCAATTCAGTTTGTAAAATATAATCCGACAATGAGGAAATATAGTTTGGCCTATGAAGGCCAATATTTACTCCATTTCGTGCCATAATCCTTTCGACCATGGCAGCCAAGTTATTATCTCCTGCCATATCATCATATCGAACTTGATGTATGACTTCGTCAGCATCTTGATTCCTGTTGACCATTACCACGCTTGGTTTATGCTCTCTTGGCACTGGTTGTTCGATTCTAGGGGGTTCGATTCTAACTCCTTGATTTGCCACATCTACACGCGGTGCATTTCGCTGGGTTTGGTTAATGGTAAGATCCTCTTCAAGGATTTCCCTCTGGTTTTCGACCACCAACTCCCTTCGAAGTTGTCGAGGCGCTTGTGGAACCCCAAAGAAGTCTGTAATTCGAGTCATCTATGTTGCCAACTATTGGTTCGTTTGGGTTGTGTTTCGAATCAAAGGATTGAATATTGTGCCCATCTTTTGGGCAAGCATATGGACCATGTCATGGTTACTTTCGTCCATTTACTGCCTTAAAACTGCTTCAGAGCTTGTAGTAAAATTGGGCATTGGTTAGGAAGAGAATCTCATCCCTGGGGGTGGGTTAATTCGACCCATATTATTAACAGTAGATCCAGACCCTTGGAGAGGCGAGAAAGTGTTCACCACTAGGTCAACGAACGCGCAGTCGCATTATGTAAATTTGCCATCATCGAAGTTGGCATGCCATATGGTTGTTCGCGACGATTTAAAGGCATTGAAAATCCAAACACATAAGGCCTGAATACGCTAGGTCCTACTAGAGGATGGGTCACCGGTTAACCTTGCGTCCTCATAGGAGATAAATTTGGTCCACTATGAGCGTTCGACGGAATGGCCGTCGTACTCGGCGTGGATTGAATTGCTTCGGACACAGACGTTGTGGTCGTAGTTTCCCCCGTTGAAATAGGGGGTTGTTCTCCATTATTATTTGGCGGATTCACCATCCTTCTTACGTATCTCCTTCTTGGTATTGCTTCATTATTAGTGGCTATTTTACTAGTTCTTAATCTCATGCAACGAAGTTAAAAAAAACACAAGAAATGAAGAACTTCTAAATATTTTCAAAAATTTAAATTAAAAGCACTGGTCCCATTGGGTGTGCCAATTTGTTTACCGTCGAAATTGGTAAACAAGCTGAAATTCTGGCACGCAGATACCATATGTCGAGAAACATGTCACAACACTGGAATTAAAACAGCTTGATCACACAAATAAAAGTGCAAAAGCTTAAATGACAAAAAAGTAAAATAGAAACACCAGTAATTGTTAACCCAGTTCGGTGCAACTAACCTACATCTGGGGGCTACCAAGCCAGGAAGGAAATTCACTATGATAGTATTAGTTCAAAGCTAAACTCCCTCGTTTATAACTTCTCGCCTAATCCCTACCTTGTGCAACTTCTACCTAGAAATCTTCTAGATATGAGATCCCCTTCTCACTTCCTAATCAGTCACAGTCTCAGTGACAATTCAACAACAACCAACAATAGAAGTAGCACACTTCCAAGACAATACTTGGTTTTTCTTAAAAGCTTCAACCAAGAACAATATACTCTTGCTTAAAAGCTTTAGAGTGAACAATTAACAATTAACAATCAGTCTACCTCAATGCATCAGAAGATACATGAGTGACATACAAATAACATACACTAAACCCTAAAGACCACCAAAACATGGCTAATCCTAATGTTCCAAATTCCACGTGATTCTCTTTCTCAATACGGTTAGTTCTTCTCTTTAAATAGCCTTCTGTCCACTTAGGCATGGGCTCATGAAACGCACAAATAGTAGCAATCAGTTTTAACTCACTGTAAAGAATCTTGCACAATAATAGGAGCAAAATGCAAAATTTCCTAAATAGGCTCAAGTATCCTTTTTACAAAAGCTAACAGAACCTGTCATAACAGAAATTCCCACAATATACTCCCATGAATAATGCACACGTGTGAATCAGAACACGCTCAATAATCACACTAAGATTATCAAAATAGTCATGCCTTAACTTTCTGGTATAACATGTCCTGGAACATGTCACAACATCATGCTGAACATGATGTATGATTGTCATGGCAGAACATTTAGTTTAACATCTTGCTAACCGCGTGTTGTTTTACCAAAATGTAGCCAATCCATTAATCACATAACTTACAATCTCTCCCTTTGAAATTTTTTGGCTAAAACAACCTTATCACACATCAGAGGCATACACAACGGAATCAAAACACAGACAGCAAGAACCCCAAACCCCAAACACAATGCTGTTAAAACAATAGAGCATACCTAATAGCACAATGTCAAGACATCAGGTCTGACATCACAAAATAATCAAAACAACACAAGCTACATGAGAACATGTAAGCTTTGTACAAATTGCAACTTCGCAGCAATAGATCAGACAGGTACACAACTCTCCCTGTCATACATAACCAGTACTCCCCCTGAAGGGGAAAACCAAAATCACAAGAAAAATACACATGAACTCTTGCAAGTTCTTACAGTAGAACCAAACTAAAAAAACACCAAACATAAGCACTATCCCCCTAAACATCACAACCTGCTGCAGAGAAAATGCATTCTCCCAGACACAGCATATGGTTCCACAGCAGTAGCAGCAGCAGGAAGCATGACAGACTATCATGCTACCTCTAAAAAGTTGCATACAGCCAGCAAAAACAATGAAAACTACTCTTCCTAAGCAGTAGTAAAACACATTAGTAGTAAAACACATGACATGAAGTCATGACATTTGATCCAACATCAGAAAAAAGAAACATAATAACACTTTACTCCCCCTTTTTAGCCAAAAATTGACAAAAAGAACACAGAGTAAATGTAAACAATCATAAATGGAACCACACATGCATAAAGCAAACACATAAATGGAAGCACAAAACATTTGTAATGGAAACAAACACTTTGATCATCTTCAGGTGATCTACCACCTCTTGCCCCTGTCAAAGATCCTTCTGCACTCTTTGTTGCTGTCATATATTTTCTTCAAATCATCCTTTTTATATGGAACAGATCTTTTGCTCAATCCCTTAACAATAATAACTTGCTTAGGCTTACCAAGCATCAGCACAAAGAGGAAGGATGCAGTATCTATTGCATTCCTCCATATCTATAATTGTTGTAACTCCTTAATAGTGCAAGTTCCTACATCATAGCTTTTGTCCTTAATTTGATCTGCATATGAGGCATTAGTAAACTTGACAGTCACTTGTTCCTCAGTGGCCATGTGCTCAAGAGTAACAATTTTGTCCTCAACAAGATCCCTAATAAAATGATGATGAATGTCAATATGCTTTGTCCTGCTATGTTGGATGGGATTCTTGGATATATTGATTGCGCTCAGATTGTCACAATATAATGTCATGACATCCTGTTCGACATTATATTCCTTTAGCATTTGTTTCATCCAAATCAATTGAGATCAATTGCTTCCTGCAGCAATATATTCAGACAAAGACACACAATTTTACTTTTTGATGAACCAAGATATAAGATTGTTTCCCAAGAAGAAACATCCTCCAAAAGTACTTTTTCCATCATCAGCACTACCTGCCCAGTCTGCATCACAATACCCTACAAGCATGGAATTTGGACTATGAGAATACAACATTCCATAATCACTAGTACCATTGATATATTTCAAGATTCTCTTCACTTGAGTAATGTGGCTCATTTTAGGCTCAGCCTGATATCTAGCACAAACTCCTACAACACACGTGATTTCTAATCTAGCTGTAAGACATAGTAGACTACCAATTATATTCTCATATAAACTTTGATCCACATCAACACCTTTTTTCTTAGTAGAAGACATGATGTCTGGAACATCTTGTTCGATATCATACTCATAGTCACTTGATGGCACTTCCTTTCTTGTCAATGACCTTTTCTTGGTAGCAAGGACCATACCTTTACTCCATCCTTTGTCAGGTCTAACCTTAGTACTTTTCTTGGATGCCTTAGAAGGCTTGCTTATATACACACCAACCTTCCCCTCTTTGTTCCTCAATCTTTTAACAATACCAGGAGCCAATTTCTTTCCTATAGGCTCATCATCAGAATCTAGACCATCTACATTGACAATGTCAATATACTGATCCTTCTTCACACCAACACTCTCTTCTTTATCTTCAGCAGATATATTATTATCATCAGAATCATCTCTTTTACCACCAACAGTATCATCTTCAGCCACATTCTCATGAGATTTTTCAGGAGACTTACTCTAAAAGTTTTCTTGTGTGGTTTCAACATAATGATCAGGTCGGGCCAAGGATGTTATGACATCAGACTCAAAGTCAGTAACCAAGATCCTAGAGAGAGACATATGAACACTTGTATCAACAGTGTCATTAACAACAACATTCAAACTAGATTGACTTAGAGTTTATTCTGCTTTAGGGTTATCTAGACTCACAGTTTCATAGGTAACAACATTTGAAACATTTAAAATAGCAACATTTAAACCAGAAGTATCAACAACACCCACAAAGGCATACCTCTTTCCACCAAGTCTTTCAACATGCATTGGCCCCATTAAGTCCATATGAAGAAGTTCTAGAACTTTGGAAGCATTCTGATGTTGTGACTCGGTATGTGACATCTTGATTTCCCTCCCAAATTGGCACTTATCACAAACTCTGATCTCTTCAATCTTGAGCTTTGCCAATCCCTCTACAACTTGTTCAGATATGATTTCCTTCATTATATTATACTTATCACATGTTCTATCAGGATACCAATCTTCTTTGGTAGAAGTCTTGAGAGAACCATGAGCCATGAGATATAGCTTTATATCATTGACTTTCCACTTGCCCTTTGCCTTGTTTACTTGATTGTTATAAGGTTTAGGATAACCATACAGCCTATAATATAAGGCTCTTATATGACACTGCTTTCCACAATGGGGACATCTCTTGGGTTGGAACTTCCTCTTTGTAACCAAGGTGTCATTTCTCTTTTTAGGATAGATATGTCTAGCCATAGAAGATTTTTCCTTTTTGTTATATCCAATTCATGTTGGACTTCCAGCATATCTTCCAGCTTTGAGTATACCATCTAACACATATGTTCCATTGTTTAACATTCTAACAGGCTTGGTCATATGTTCTAGATTAGAGGTCACTAGGGATACTTCACTCTAGAAATCAAACACTTCAGTAAGCAATTCCTTCTTCTCAACCTGCACTTGTCTTATGACAAGATTTAGTTTTTCACCCTCCTTGCACACTTCTTCAATTTTGACACATAAGTCTTTGAACACGGCAGCTAGCTCTTCATACAATATCTTATTTCCTCCTACAGAGTCACATTTCCCAGAGAAGTCTTTAAAAAGCTTGATATCTTCATTATCCTTTCCACATTCAGAGTCATCCTCAGTCCAAGAAACAGTCATTCTTTTTTGTTGTTTCTCGAGATATGTTGGGCATTCTACACTAAACTATCTTATTCCTTGACACTCATAACATTAAACGCTTTTGTCTTTTTCTTGAGAATCATAGTTCTTGATGGTGCCAATAGAGATGTTCTTGACATTTAGTCTTGTTTTTCTTTCCATCTTCTCTAGTACTTGATTGCCAATAGTATTTGACATTCCTTCCTTAGTGTCAAGATCATACTGAGTCTCTATATCTTCAATATTGGATAAAAAATATAATCTCTTGTTTTTCTCCTTTGACTTGTCACGGATGGCCTGTTCAGAGGTTTGAAGAGATCTAATAAGTTCATCAACCCTCATGTCGCTGATGTCTTTAGCTTCTTCAATAGTTGTCACCTTTATATCAGATCTCTTAGGTAGAGCTCTGAGAATTTTTCTAACCAACTTTTCTTCAGACATCCTTTCTTTAGTTGTGCATTCATGAGTTGTCCTGAGGATTTCCCAAGCCTCTTTAGCCATAATACATGTACTTATCAACCTGAAAGTATTCTCGTATACTCCATTGAATAAGGCATTCAAGGCTTTAGAGTTTCCAAGAGCTAATTCATCTTCCTCTTCTGACCAGTCTTCTTCTGGCTTCAAGGACTCATTGTCATATTTGTCCTTCATAATGGGGTGACCCTAACTTTCCAAGACAACTTTCCATGATTTGCTCTAAATAGATTTTAGGAAGTCTATCGCACGATTCCTCCAGCAGTCATAGTTGGATACATCCAAAAGTGGTGGTCTGTTGTTGTATCCTTCTTCCTTGTCCATGGTACCAGAAAAATACTCCCTGGAGCTCACCCAAAAATAGAACAGGGTGACCTTCTCTAATGCCAATTGAAATTCTGGCACGCAGATACCAGATGTCGAGATAGATGTCACAACACTAGAATTAAAACAGCTTGATCACACAAATAAAGGTGCAGAAACTTAAATGACAAAAAAGTAAAAAAAAAAACACCAGTAATTGTTAACCCAGTTCGGTACAACTCGCCTACATCTGGGGGATGCCAAGCCAGGAAGGAAATTCACTATGATAGTATTAGTTCAAAGCTAAACTCCCTCGTTTACAACTTCTCGCCTAATCCCTACCTTGTGCAGCTTCTACCTAGAATCCTTCTAGATATGAGATCCCTCTCTCACTTCCTAATCAGTCACAGTCCCAGTGACAATTCAATAACAACCAACAATAAAAGTAGCACACTTCCAAGACAATACTTGGTTTTGCTTAAAAGCTTCAACCAAGAATAATACACTCTTGCTTAAAAGCTTTAGAGTGAACAATTAACAATTAACAATCAGTCTACCTCAATGCATCAGAAGATACATGAGTAACATACAAATAACACACACTAAAGCCTAAAGACCAACCAAAACACGGCTAATCCTAATGCTCTAAATTCCACGTGATTCTCTTTCTCAATAGGGTTAGGTCTTCTCTTTAAATAGCCTTCTGCCCACTTGGGTCTGGGATCTTGAAGCACACAAATAGCAGCAATCAATTTTAACTCACTACGAATCATCCTGCACAATAATAGAAACAAAATACAAAGTTTCCTAAAAAAGGCTCAAGTATCCTTTTTACGAAAACTAACTGAAATTTTCATAACAAAAATTCCCACAATATACTCCATGAATAATGCACATGTGTGAATCGGAACACACTAAAAAATTACACTAAAAATACCAAAATAATCATGCCCTAACTTTCTGGTATAATATGTCCTGGCACATGTCACAACATCATGCTGAACATGATATCTGACTATCATGGCAGAACATCTAGTTTAACATCTTGCTAACAGCATGTTGTTTTACCAAAATGTAGTCAATCCACAAATCACAGAACTTACACAAGCGTTAGTCTTCCAAAAGTTTTATATCTTTGGTTACTTACAAGATCGACTAGATTGATCCTAGGACATGTGCTTTTATTCGTTCTAAATTTTGTGATGTATGAACATTTCGACAATGTTTTGTTGATTAATTAAAGGTATACTACAATTCTTAAAGAAATGCAGAAATGTAGATTGTAAAGTAAATGACTTCAAAGTAAATTTGCAGGAAGTGTAAATGACAATATCTTAAATGATTCAATGAAAATTATAAAAGTATGGTGGTCACACGTACATTTCACTCAGGAAACTCTTCTCTTAACACACACAGATACTTGGAGTAAATTTGAGTTTTTGTACAAGTTTGAACACCTGAATCCTAACTGCTAAGACTCATATTTATAACGAATCGAAAATAACTATAATCTAACGGTCTTCTCGTCAGAAAATGCCACGCCTTCGATTTGCATGCATTTCGATGCTCAAAACTCTCCATGTGTCTTCAAGAAACGGATAAGGCCAAAAAATAGTTATCAACCTTATTTTGAATTGTATTCGTCGAACGTTACTCCAAGCAATTCCGTCGAACTCAAATCTAGACCAAAAATATTTCTAAGTCCTAGACCATAATTTCCTGTATGCAACGAAAGTCTTCTTCGACTATATCCTTGAAAACCTTTCTATCGAACACAACATATTCTTTCTTAGAATATCTTTTCAAATTCCACTAGCTTATTTCAAATATTCATATGCGTCGAAATTCGAGTCAACACCTCCGTGTCAGCAGTAACCGATGGGACCGACTCACCAACAGCAGCAACCTCCTCCTCAACAACATCCTCAGCAACTGGATCAACAACCAGATTAACAACAGGATCTACCACAAGATCAACCACCGGATCAACTACAAGAGCAACCACCGGATGCTCAATAGGATCAGATACAGCAACATCTGGAACCACCTCATCTGTAGGCTGCTCTATTGATCAACCTAGTCAGCGTCGAATGGAACGAGGTGCCCAGAACTGACCTAACTCAGTCAACCGTTTCCGGTATGAACCGGTTGAGACCACTCGTACTGCCCGTATCTAGGAAGACTCAACATCAGCACCCCTGGCAGCCCTACTCTGATCTGCCGCTCAATCAACAGCTCTCTATGCAATAATGATGTCTCTTCCTCTGAATTTCACTGCAAAATAAGAAAAATGTCAAAATAAAAAAAAATTGCCAACTACCGGAAATTTCAAAATTTCCGGTACTAAACAAAATTTCTGCACATACCAGAAATTTCAAAATTTCTGGTACAAAACAAGTTTTTTATAACTACCGAAAATTTTGAAATTTTCGGTATAAAGAATGTGATTTGTACAAGAAATTTTGAAATTTCCGGTATACATTTTAAAGAAAATACTGGAAATTTTGAAATTTCTGATACATATTTCACTAAAAATACTGGAAATTTGGAAATTTCCGGTGAAAAACTCATTGTTTTTCCAATTTCCGGATGCACGCTCGAAATTTCTGATACCGCCCTTAAGATTTCAAATTTCCTCCCTCAACATGTGAATAGAGGTGTGCATGGTTACCAAATTACAAGAACCAATCCATTTTATTGGTTATAATTTAAAAACCAAACTATTTTTTTATAAAAACTAAATTAAAAATGTAAAATGATTTCAATTCGGTTTAAAATTGGTTTAAACCGATTTTTTTATCAAAACTGATTTTCAAGTAAATTGTAGCTTATTTGTTATTAGAATTTCTGTCGTGTAACTTAATACTGTTATATAGCATAACCTCTCCTTTCTTTTAAATGTACTGATGATTATATTCATTCATTAATATGCTTTTTAAAAAAATAATAATAATAATTGAAATAAATAATAACATTCAGATGAGACAATTGAAGTTAATGAATTTGTTTTGCCATTCTAATAACATTTAGAAATTTGTATGGTTTTATAAGTTATTCTTATGAAACATTTCGATCTCTCATGAAAAATGCAATTTAATAAGGATTAGAAAATGAATAGTGATATAGATATGAAAAATGTATTTAATTCATATTATAGAAATTAAAAATAGTTAGATTAAATTAAAATATTATATAAAAAAAGTATAATTTAAAATGAAGAGAAGTTAATTTTTAAACTACGCGAATTAGAATGATCGAACAATCGATGTTTATGTGATATATCAAATCATTTGTGGAATTGAAATTAATTTGATATTTAGACACCTTATCGATACCCTGTTAATTTATTAATATCATGTTCATTTGATTTTATGGATAATAATTGGTTATAAAAAATGGAAACCGGTTTTTTGTTTTGGTGACAAAATGGGTCTGGATCAGTTTCCATCTAACACAAATTGAGTTTTTAAAAATTGAAAACTGAATTTTAAAAGTGGTTTTTGTAAACCAGTATTTTTCACACCCATACATGTGAATTTCAAAAATTTTGAAAATAATTTTGCAGGTTTACTATTGTATTTTCATACGCTTTAAGGGGTGCTAGATATAACTGAGGGGTGTTATGTTAAATCCTCTAGATATCACTTCTCAAGATATAACTAATAGATATCACTTCTCTTTATAATATAAATTAGAATATTTTCTTTAAAAAATACAATCTTGTAAATATTAAAGTGCTTAACATATTTTTGGTCATTATAAATATTTTATAATTCAATTTTTGTCTCTTTAAAAAATTTCTTTGAATAATGTTTCTTTTAAAGTTTTTAGTCCATAATTTTGATCATTCCCGTTAATGATTATTAACAAAAACTGACGTAACACGATCCATCGAAAAATTTTGCTACCTGAATGTACACATAGTGGTAGCGGGGCAAATATGCTAACGTGCATCATATTTCATTCAATTAAAATTTATAACTGCTGTAATGAAAATTGAATAAATGTGGTTTGATCAATTTATAGTACTTGTCATAAATTCATGGCCGTTAGCTCATATTACATCACAATTTACTGTGCATTTTCTTCTCATGCCTTTTTGTTTCCTCTTAAAACTAGAGATAGTTGGTTATCACTGTAGCCATCTTTCAGATTTTTGGTGAGACGAAAATAAAGGAACTTCGATGCCTACATACATTTGTTATTGAAGATTTGTTTCAGGATGAGATGAGAAAGGGAAACAGAGATGATGATAATGCCTATTAGTTAGGCTTGTTTTCAGTTTTACCAATTCATTTTAATTACGTTACAGTTACATTTTGAGTTGTATTTTCCTCACTCTTTCTCTTGATTGTTTCGCAACCAATCTAACGTTATTATTGTAAACTCAGGATCTTATTGATTTGATATCATCTTTTCATTGAACCCAGGATCTTATTGATTTGATATCATCTACTGGAAATTCAGAGTGTATCGAATGTGTTGAGTTTTTTCCGGGCATTCATCAATATCGGCATATATAAGGGAAAGCTCTGGGATTTCGTTGCTCAATTTACAGGAATGCAGGGAGAATGTGGCTGCAAACTCAACACCTAAAAACGAGTAAAAAAACATCAATGTCACTATCTTAATCACAAATTCTTGATTTGAATTTCTTAATGACAACTATCTTAAAAAACACTATGAATGATGTTCAATTGCATTCATCCAAATTCAAACAAACTAAATTTCAAAACATCTTGTAACAAAATTTCAACCAAAAAACTATATAGTTCAGTTCAGATATTTCAGTGGAGACACATATTCTAAGAGTTCCAACATCAAGCACCTGGTGTTCTCTTCAAACAGCTCAATAATTTGCATTATGCATAATTGAGGGAGAAGTAACAACATGGCATGAAGCTCCATAATTGATAACAGCCTGCAAACAATCATGTAACAGACAATCAAATACACACCTTATATGAGAAATCACGTATAGAAATAAGCCAGTTCCAGTTGATATGTGTGAGGATTTGATATGTGTGAGAATTTGAGTGAATTTGAGTGAGGATTTGATATGTGTGAGGATTTGACAAGTGTGCATGCAACAATTAACTGAATGTTTTAAGAATGTTTTGTTCATCATTGGTGAAGATCATGATCATGAATATTGTAGTAGTCCAAAAATGGGATGAGGTGGGCAGACCAACTTAGATGTTTGAGTTCAAAAGTCAAGTTCGTCCCGTTTACTAACGAGTTTGCGGGGCTCACCAAATTTTTTTTTTTAACTTTATTTATATTTTTTTTTTAATAATTTACTACTTTATGAACACTTTGATTTTTTTACTTACAAACTTTTATATCGAGCTAATTTTTTATTCTATATACCATTACCATCTAGAATAATACACACTTTTAAGAATCATTAAACAATTAAATATATAAAAAGTTGTAGTATTTTACTAAGCAATAATACAAAAAAATTACTACTTTGCTTCTCAATTTTTTATTTTTTATCACATAAATGATTGATTTTCATGGTTGCGGCTTGCATCCACCATCTCGGTAAGCGAAATAACATGAAAACAAAATTTTCAATTCATTGTGACATTAGACGTAAGTATTCAATTTCACTTTTTTTATCAATAAAGAGAAAAAAAATAGTGGATTAACCTCCTCAATGCACTGCTCAATTTTTATTCTAAGTAAAAAAAAATTAACCAAAACCCGCGAGCAAAATCCAGTAAGCCACGCGCCCGCGCCATTTTTAAAGTGGGTCGAATCAACTTAAGGCTTCGAACTAAAAACCTTGGTTCAGTCCGCTAAAAATAATGGGTCAATCGGGCTAGTCCGGTGGACCCGCCATTTTACTACTCATACTTTTAGGTGAATGTATACTATGCACTTTATTTCAGAAGACTTTTTATAGAGTGATAGTTACATAATTAATAAGTTTTGAATGATAATTTTTTTTTTCACTAACTGTTTTTAAGGAGGTTTGTAACTCCTAAAATCTATTGTATTTTTTATAGCATTTGTCACGTTGTTACTGCCATGTGTATACTCAGGCACCAAAAATCTTCTATGTGGTGTGTTAGTGTTTGTTAATAGCCGTTGACGAAAGGAATCAAAAGTGTGGACAAAAAAATTATAAGCATCATTTTTTGAAAAAAATTAGAGAATTAAAAGTGAAATTTAAGATATTTAGGAAGACCACATACATATTTAGTCCAATATTTTATTAATGAAATTGTGATTTAAAGTGAAACTTTTAATATCATAATAAAAAATGAGAGAGCGTGTTTTTAAAAATATCTCATTAGTAAAAATTCTATCTAATATCTATAATATAAGAAAATTTGATGTTTTGGAAAATACTATTATGCCCTACCCTCTTATTCTGCCACCTCATCAAATTGAGGGTATTTTGTGTCCAAATATTACTTTTTTGCAATTGATGATGTCATTTTGTTCTATTTCAACTACATATTTAGTCAATTAAGCCATGGTTTGCTTGGTGTAGTTGGTATGATGATGTCACATGGTTCCAAACCAACTTTTTTTTCTTTTCTCTTCATCTAATGACAGATTTAATTTCAATTCTCTTTCTCCCACTTTTCACTTTTCATTTTCCTCTTCTGTCACTTTTCTCTCTCTCTCTCTCTCTCTCTCTCTCTCTCTCTCTCTCTCTCGTCCAGAACCCTTTTTTTTCTTTGCCTTCTTCATTTCTCTCTTTTTCTTCTTTGTTCTACTTCATTCAGGTCTGGATGTAGATAATCAATTGTAGTCTATAAGTTAGAGTTACTTTTTTCCTTTTCTTTTTTGATAACAAGGCAATGTTGTTATCTTCTTCTTCCATCTCGCCTTTGACTTCTCAGATGCTAATATACTTTTATGTTTGTGAACAGATTATAGAGCTGTCTAACATGAAGGAAGATACTCAAAAGAAGATTCATGTTATGATTGGAAAGTTTGCAGAAAAAGGACTACGTTCACTTAGTGTTGCTATAGTTAGGTAATTTTTTGGATTCATGTTTGAAGTTTTGTATTGAAAATATTCATTTCATTTCATAATCATAAACTCTTTTGATTCATCTATACAGAAAGTTCCTGAGAAACAAGAATGAAAAGAAAAGCATACCATCTGTGCATCCAAAACCATCTTTCTCGTGTTTCTTTGCCTTCTCTGTGTATTTTGTGTCGTACTTTTTTCGAAAATTATATCTTCTCCTTCCCTTTTATTTTGACCTAAGATTGTTGGTGTTACAAGAATGAGGGAAGATTGCAGCGGCGTTTCCGTCGATTTTACACCGATATGCGATATCGCAGTTTTAGATCTGTGATGAATCAAAATGTTTCTTTCATCTTTCAATCTTCTGAATCGTTTTGAACAACTTCTATCTTCCGTTCATATACGATTTTAGGTTTTATTCTTACTTTAAATTTTAGATCAGTGATGTTTCAGAACTATGACATCATTGATGTTTTTAAGATCTGTGAAAAAAATCAACGATGTTTTTCAGATATGTGAAATCAAAGAAGATCTAAAAAATTTGAAAGATTTGTTATGTTTTTTAGATCTTTGAAATCTTCACTTTCGTACTAACTTTAACTTTGATTCATCTATTTTTCACCATTTTAACCTTGCTTCATATTTTGGTTTTGAATTGAGGTGTTGGTTTAATGCATTCAGATTTTATTTTTCAGGTTATTCAAGTGGTTTAACACATTTGTTTGTCATCAGCAACATCAAAGGGTGTTAAAGGTGAATTAATTGATAATATTTTAGGATTTTATTTTAGTTTTTTTTGTATTGGTTTTGATTATAATGATCTATTATGAAAGATGCTGATTTTTTGTTTGTGTTTTTGTTGGAATGAAGAAAAAGAAGATTTTGATTATGAGAAACTAATTCAAGTCTTATAGAACAAAAGGGTTCATTAGTTTTGATGAATTATATGTTAGTTTAAAAGTTGAACATTTGATTATTCTTAGGATTAGATTTAGTTTTTTTTTTCTGTTAGATATCTACATTATTTGATTTCACTGAGTATTTTATTTATGCTTTATTTACCAATCTCTATTTATTTTTTCCTTCTGATTATTTGTTTTTTTAATGGGTTTTATGGGTATTAGTTTTGTAGATTCTTTTGTGTTTTTTATAGTGAACCTGTTTTCATGGCAGAAGCTCTCTCGGTGATACCGACCGCCGTGCTCCGTAATCTCGCCGACAAACTCTATGAGAAACACAAAAACAGTGATAATTTTACGTGGTAATGCTTTTTTCCTCTAAATAGATTGAAGCATGCACCAATGTCAGTTTAGTTCATCTTCTCAAGTTCAATCGCATTTCTATGTTCTTGATTGTTTCATAACATTGTATATTTTATATCTTATCATCATTTTTTTAGGATGGTTAATTGACTTCTTAAAGTTGCTCAAATTCGCCCTTCTGGTGTTTCAGTGATGGAGTTAATTTCAACAACAAATGTTTTTTTCTTGTCCTGCATATCTAAGGATTGGTTGGTGATCAGTGATAAGCTCAAGAAGAACCACGCAAAAACTATTCATTAGTATTGTTTTATCCTCAATAATATTATAGTTGTAAGTTCATTTCTTCATTTGGTGAGAAAAGGTTATTTGTTTCGATATGTTGAAAATGACTATTTTCTGAATCGCAACATGACTTATCATTTTAATGGTTCAATTTGATTATTGATACAGGAAGTCAAAAGAAGTGGTATGAAATGTTTGGTTGTAGGAATTCCAAAACCATTGATAATGATATCCAAGTGAGTCATTTTTCTTACACATTATAGTTTCCACTTCATATTATTTGAATCCATTTATTATGAACCATTAGCATCACTCATTGGTAAATTTCATACTTCTCTTTGACACTGTTGTTGAAGAGGCTCAACGTGCTATAAATGTAGCAGAAGCTGAAAGTGTTGAAAATGGCATTGGTGTCATCAAGCTGATGGGTCGAGACATTGGTAAGTTTCATACACGTTCATAACACCATTACTAACCAGCGTGATATATAGCGACTATAATAGTGTTATGTCATAGTGGAATTTGAATAAAATGTTATTTTCTGTTATTGCAATCTGATACTGATTACAGCGATTCAACGTGCAGGATTTATTATGATGTATGCTACTCTTGCAAGTATAGATGTCGGTTGTACCACTTTATCTTATAAATGTTGAAAGCACCATCTTTATATGAAACAATACGTTAATGGGTTTTTGCTTTCTCTGTGTGTTGTGTTTCACTCTTAGCCACATAATTTTATGCTTAATAATATTATGACATCGATTTGTGCGAGTTTGAGAGACATGGTCATTGGTAAAATCAAAACTATAGAGAATGAGATTGAGATACATATATTGAAAATTAATTATTTCGATCTACAATGCAACCTTCGCATGTAAAAGCATCTTGGAACTACAATGCTTTGAGAATATTTTGGCCATTGGGTTGTGTCGGTGGAGCTTTGGTGTAAGTATCTTTTGCATATTCTCTATCAATTATTTTACTTATGTATTCTTCAAATTGTTTTAAAAAGTTTGAATAATATCAATTTATGTTGTTATTATTTTTTATGATTTAGATCTCATAACATGACAGATTTTCTAATGTATTAAATGTATTTAAGTTTCTGCATCAGTTCGGCTAGAGATCCGTCCTACAGGAAAGATAAAGTTTGTAAGTACAATGACTTTTTCATAACAGTCTACTAAATATTATCTTCAATTTGTATTGTTTAATGGTATTGAAATCTTTTTTATTGCATCTTGTGGCTTAACCTTAAATTTTATATTTATAACAAATTTTAGTTATACAATTGTGTGTGAAATCATTTCCTTCTAGCATTACTATTTTATAAAAATTACATTTAATGAGTGCTTGTGTGTATTTGTAGGAATATATGTGTATAAGAACTTCATAATGGACAGATTGTAAAAGACATTGTTGAATAACATTATAGGAGAGTATTTTATTTAGATGGAATCAAAATGTATTTATGAATTTTTTTTTTGTTTTACTTTGTAACAGGTGTAGCTACAACTTTTTTTTTATTAATCTGACAAGTGCAATCTGCACAATATTGGTACTACTAATTAATGATAGTGTAAAGTTTTAGCATTAAATAGAAATTTGGACAATTTTTTTAGTGTAGCTAATGATGATCAATATAATTCTGTCGTCATTCAATTTTTTACCATCAAATATCATAAGAGACATTTATCGGTGGTAAATAATTTTAAGGGCTAATAAATTCTAATTTGAGGAAATGTTTTTTTGGTTAATAAATTTTAAATGGACATAATTACATTTATGTCAAGATAATAATGACATTCCTTGACCTAAAATGGTATATGGATACAATTTTAAAATTTGTTTTTAAAATTTAATGTGTACATCTTAAATCTTTAATATATTAAAGAAATATAATATGTAATAAATTTGTTGATCACTTATTTTGTCTAAACCTTTCGTATTCTTATTTTTTTTTAATTAATAAATATACAAATAAAAAATAAAAAAATTATATAGAGACTATTATCATTAAAAAAAATGATAGTTTTGTATAAAAAAATAAGACATAGAGATTAAATAAAAAGAGTTCACAAAATATATTAATTCAATTCATAGTAACATATTAAAAATGAATATTATATTATTTAGCTCATGTATGGTTCACGATTCAAGAGATAGCTCATGTATGGTTCACGATACATGAGATTGAAAAATACTGATATATGCATTGACTAATTGGTGGTGGATATTTTTAGTAAAAAAATAAATAAATTGGTGGTGGGTATTTATTATCAGATTGAGCTGGCAATGTACTGATATAACATTTAATGTTAGATTTACCTTTTTTTTTAATTTTTTCTGACATTTGATACCAATTCTCAATTATATAACTTCAATCCTCATTAATTTTCTCTCAATTTTTTCTGTCAGCTCTTTTTTCAAATTCAATTATTCAAATTTTCTCTTTTTATTCATTTACTTCAAATGTATTAATATATTTTATTTTTTATTATTATTTTTAAGTTATGTTCTTTGCCTACCTTGCAATCACAACTTTTCAGAAAAAAGCTTGTACTACCTCCGTTTTTTTTATAAACCGCTTTGGAAAAAAAAATTGTACCACAATATAAGTCGTTTTATAATACCAATGAATCATTAATATTATTTTTTCTACTATACCCTTAAATATTTATTATTTTCTCTCATTTCATTTAAGTAAATTTGTCTTTCCAATATCATTAATAGAGGACAATTTTGTAAAATCATTCATAATTTCTCTTTTCCATACTACATTTATTACATTTCTTAATATGTGTGAAAATTTAAAAACAACTTATAATAAAAAACAGAAGGAGTATATATTTAACAAAATTTAGAAAATTGTTTCAAAAAATTAATTAAAAAATTTTTGTTTTAATGATCTTTGTAACAAAATTTAATAAAATTTGTATTCTATTCCTATCTTTAGACCCATGGCCATGCTTTCTACTTGTCGCATCATCTTAATAATTAAATTCACTATTTATTTTCTGTCAATCACTTATATTCACCATATTAATATACTTATAATATTGTTGTTTCTAATATTTTCTGTATAGAAGTACTAATATTTAACTTTTAAAAGTTGTCAACATTTTGTTATAATATTTCACAATAAATTTGACAATTATTAATTATATTCAATATCTTTAATTATTATCATTATTATTATATTTTTTTTATTATTACTACCATTACAATTAATAAATCGTGTCTTTATAATAAAAATTTGACCATTATTACTATTATTCAATAGTTTTAATTATCATTATTATCATTATTATCATGTTTATTTTTAGTATTATTACCATTACCGTGAATCAATTGTGTCTTTAAAATAATCACAAAAAGACAAAATTATTTTTTTACAATAAGAAAATAAGGAAATCATTACAAATTTACAATAAGAAAATCATTTACAATATTAAATTTAATTTGCTATTATTGTATTCCGTAATCAATAATATTAAAATTTTAAATCATAACATGATTAATAAATTTTATTACACTTTATGAGAAACAAAATCATAATCAATAATTTTAAATTTTAAATATAAGTTACTTTTTACTTTGTGTCATTTATACCATAGATTCATCATTAAATTATTAATAAATCTTATTACACTTTATAAAAACTATCTATTTCTTTTAATATTATTTATTATTTATAATTTAATCACATTCGTTTATTCTATTTTTAAAATAATAATTTTTTACTTTTTTTTTTATAATTACCGTTAAGCAAAATATGGGAAAACGTTTTGACATTGATATATGAAATTATGATTTCAAATATTTAACATATATTTCTTTAAAAAAATTTAAGTTATATTATCGAATAAATATTAGTCATTGATATAAATACGAGAATAATAGATTATGTGTTATTGATATAAATATTAGTCATTTATGACATTAAAATGATAATTTAATAAATGTGTGTAATTGAAAAAAATACAAAATAATACACGAATAATTATGTGTTAGATTTTTTTAGATATTTTAACATGTTTATAGAATAATATATATGTCATTAATTGAAATTTATACAATAAAATAAAGATTATAGAAATATGCCTCATCAATATAAAAATGGGGACAAAATATAGTATTGATTCAAATACAAAAAATATGTCATTTATCAATTAATTACAAATATATTTAAATATTTTATTTTTATTTTTATTTTTATTTTTGATTTAGTGGATAAAATGTAACATAATTTCTTATCTTTTCTTATCACAATTATATTATTAATTAGTTTTAATATGAATCATATATATTTATTAACTCCATTTTCATTGCAAATTAAAATACAAATTATTTAAGTGTTTTTATTTGAAATAAATATGCGTAGACACATTAGTTTACTACAAAATTAAATGTGCACATTGTTTGCACATTATTTTAGAGCTAATTATTACTCCCTCCGTCTCACAATATGTGTCCTCTTTTATTTTTTTATTTGTCTCAAATTATTTGTCCCTTTAGAATACCAATGTAATATTTATTATTTCTTTCCACTAACTTACCCTTATTTATTGTATTTTAATTCATTTAACTACTCCACTATCTATTATTAATAAGGTTATTTTAGTAAATAACACTCGTTTTATCATTGAAATTAACACAATTAATCATTATCTTAAAAAATGTGAAATTCTCAAAGAGAGCACCTATTGTGAGACGGAGGGAGTAATATTTTAAAACTTTGTGTTATTTTAGCATTTAATTGGATATTGATTTTCTATAAAATGTCTCAAGAAAACATCAAACGGGAAAAAAAAGATAAAAAAATTGAAAACAAAATAATATCAAACATTAATTGATGATTTAAGACATGTTTCTTAAGTGTCAACGTCAAATTTATAATTAGACAATTAATTTTTGGAAAAAATGATGCACTGGCAGTGTAAATTTTTTTTACACTGTCAATCAATGACGATCATGCATCCCGCTAAGTCATATTGAAAATTTAAAATTAATTATATGACATGGCAGAATGATATATTTCTATTGGATAACAGTGTAAAATATTTTTACATTGTCAGTGCATAAGAATTAAACTCGTTTTTTTCTATTTTCTTCTTTGTATTCATATCTACACATTCAAAAAAATCCAATAAAAATATTATTGTTTTAAACGGACACAACTTTAATTTTGATTAAAAAAAAATTATATACGAAAAAAATACTATTATAATAAACGGGCACAATTTTAATTTTGATTCAAATTTTTTTATATACAAAAAAAATATTATTGTTATAAACGGGCACAACTTTAATTTGATTCAATTTTTTTTATACACGAAAAGCATACTATTGTTATAAACGCGCACACCTTTAATTTTGATTCAAATTTTTTTATATACGAAAAAAATACTATTGTTATAAACGGCCACAACTTTAATTTTGATTCAAATTTTTTTCTATACGAAAAAAATACAATTGTTATAAACGGACATAATTTTACTTTTGTTTCAATTTTTTTTTATATACGAAAAAAAATACAATTGTTATAAACGGTCACAACTTTACTTTTGATTCAAATTTTTTTATACGGAAAAAATACTATTGTTATAAATGAGCACAACATTAATTTTGATTCAAATTTTTTTATATACAAAAAAAAATACTATTGTTATAAACTAGCACAAATTTACTTTTGATTCAAATTTTTTTGTATACGAAAAAAATACTATTGTTATAAACGAGCACAACTTTACTTTTATTTCAAATATTTTTATGTACGAAAAAATACTATTGTTATAAACGCGCACAACTTTAATTTTGATTCAAATTTTTTTATATACGAAAAAATACTATTATAAACGGCCACAACTTTAATTTTGATTCAAATTTTTTTATATACACAAAAATATAATTGTTATAAACGGACACAACTTTACTTTTGTTTCAATTTTTTTTATATACGAAAAAAATACAATTGTTATAGGCACAACTTTACTTTTGATTCAAATTTTTTTATATACGGAAAAAATACTATTGTTATAAACGGGGATAACTTTAATTTTGATTAAAAAAATTTTATATACGAAAAAAATACTATTGTTATAAACAGACACAACTTTAATTTTGATTCAAATTTTTTTATATAAGATAAAATACTATTTATATAAACGGGGACAACTTTAATTTTGATTCAAATATTTTTATATACGAAAAAATTAGTATTATTATAAACGCGCATAACTTTAATTTTGATTCAAATTTTTTATATACAAAAAAAAATACTATATGTTATAAATGGCCACGCTATTTTCTTATACTTAGCAATACAAATTTTTAATTTCAATCATATCTATTTTTATAATTTTACCATATTTCTTTTCAAGTTGATTAACAATTACGCGTGCATAACATAAAATCCTCGAACAGACAGACTCGTGCAAACGCACAGGTTCGTTACTAGTTAAGAAGAAAATAACAAAAAATATAAATAAATAATAAATTTTTGAAGAAGTTAATGAATTTAGTAGAAATATATTTTATGATTGAATATTTTTACGGCATTTAATAAGACTCTGCCATCTCCTCAAAGTTAATACGAAAAATTCGATTTAAATGTGGGTGAGAGTACGTTTAGGAAAAATCTAGTTTTTAATTACAGAGACGGGAACGAAGATGCTAGTACCCGACCCACACACCTATTAATTTTTTTTTTCAATAACTTTATTATTACTTTACTTTTTTAATCTTAAGATAGAAAATTTATTATAATTATTATACATTTTTTAAAATATAGATTTAATCAAAATTATCAAGCATTATCTTTATTACTAAAATATCAAATATTTAGTTTAACTATTAATTTTTGTTGCTATAGATAAAAATCAATTTTAGAGGATGGGTGGGACAGGCGGGGAAACCCGTTTCCCATTGGGGTGGAGCTGAGTGGCAATTTTTTATTTCCGATTGGAGGTGGTGAGAACAGCATAATGTGAATTAGTTCATAATATTATAATATTATACGTTCAATTTATTGAGTAAGTCATAATCCATGTCTTACAACCATAACAATTTGAATTGACCATAAATATCCATTTTCTTTCGGCTTTAAAAAAATGGATTTTTTCTTTGTATTTTTGAAAATGGATTTTACAAAAACGTTTTTCAAAATATTACAAGTTTTTTTAAATTTGTTTTTTATAAATTAAAAAATCAATTTTGACATTTTATAACATTAATATATATTATTGAAGACCAAAACATAGTCAAAATCACCATTTTTTTTAAAAGTTGTATTTCAAAAATGATTTTCATGAAAAGCTATTTGAAATAGCTTCAAAATTAAGTGATTTTTTGAAATTTTGATATCCAAAAAAAATTTCGATAAAATGATAAATTACCTAAAATAACATTTTAAGAATAACTATTCAAACCAAATTTTCATTTGAAGCTTTTATGAAAAGTTTCTTTTTAAAATTTTTTTCTACAAAATTATGTTACACTATAAAAATCATTTTTAAAAAAAACCAAAACAAACGGGCCCGAAATTTGACTACTGCAGTCCTATGTCAACAATTTGAGAGAGAATCTTTCTTAAGTATATCATCATTAAATTTCTAAAGCCAAGTTGAAGAAGACATTCTTTAAATTTAACTTCACAATTTTTTTCAAATTGGGTGATTCATGTTCTAAATTCCATGACTTGATCCTATAAAGACTTGAAACAGAAACATGTGACAGGCATCCTGCCTGTTTTTCTGATTTTGTTAGTTTTTTCTTTGACTTTCAACTCTTCTTTTCTTCTTTGATCTTCCAACTCTTTAATTGCTCTTTGTCCAATCATATCTAACCTTGCTATCTTTCTCTTGTAATGTTCTATAACATTTTCTCTTTTGTAATCCAATGCATTCTGTAGTTACAGAAAAATTATATCATGTGTTCATAAAAATTTAAAAGTAGAAATCCAACAATTTCAAAGCTAACCTTTTTCCTTTCCATTTGGATTTTGGCTTGGATTCTTTTCTCACCTTCCCAAGAAAGGATTTGGAGCTTCATCTTCTCATACCTGAATTTTCTTGCATTGTCAAGAATATACTAAATCTATATTTGTTGACTCTATATATCACTTTAACAACTATTACCTCTTTTGAATCCTTTGTAGCTTAGCCTTTTCCCAAGCTTCTGCTTCTGCCTTATCATTTTTGTTATGTATTATAATCCCTTTTTGCTTTTGATACCCTCCAATTGGGGATACACCACTAGAACTTCTAAGAGGTAAAGCACCTTCTCTTGTCCTTGATTCTTGTCTAAATGGCATTTTCATTGAAGTTTCACCTTGATGGGACCCACATAACATGTTAAATAATTTTTGGGGGAATTACACTCGCCTATCGTGAGGTCTATAAAAATGATATCGACATATTTTTTTAAATATATATTAATCTCCATTAAATTTACATATACACATAATATTTTTAACGACATTAAAAAAACTATATGTATAGCTAACATTTTTCTACATTTTTTTAGTTGTTACTAAGGTTAGTACATATTTTAAAATTATAAAGATGTCTCTGTCATTTTTACAAACCTAAGGAAGGTTATCGTAATTTTCTCAATAATATCTTTTGAGCAAAGATATAAGATATATTTAAGTAAGTATCTAGTTACCATAACTTGGTTGCCTTGGTATATTCTCCTCTTTTCCTCTCATAGATTGGTTCTTTGAAAACTTTGGATTATTTCTTATTTTCTTCATATCAAGTAACCCTGCTTCTTCTAATGAATAAATGGAAAATGCAGCAGCTGCTACTGCAGTTACAAATTCATCATCTCTTGTTTGTTTATTTGTTTGTGGACTAGATAATGACACTCTAGAATAACACACAACTGATTTTTTGTTAGTATAGTGAATAATTTGTTATCAGTAACAAACAAAAAAACTATTTTTACATTATACGAAAACCAAATAAAAAGAATGCATATCAATGGTTTTTCTCGTAATGTTTATAATCAGTTATAATCTCGAGTTTTGATCAAGATCAAACAGTCAAAATTTTGAGTTTCTAATTTGTTAAATAATTATAAAAAAATTCCAACGACTTAGTTACCTTCTTTGGTTTAACCTATTTTCCATTTCTTGAAACTTGAAAAATGAGTTGAAATGTCTTTCTCTTATAGTTATGTGATTGAAGATAGATGGGTACTGTAGTTATTCATTCTTCATATTTATAAAAGATGAATATGACATGCAAAGAAGCAAGATGAAATGCATTTCATAAGTAGTCTTTAGAGGAAGCAAAGAATCTTATTTTAATTTGTGTCAAAATATGCACATAAACCTCTATTGACAACTTGTTAGAACTTTTGGTTTCAAGCATTGCTTTATGGCTAGAAAGACAACTTTGGTACACAACTTTTAAAGTTTTTTTATTAATATGGAATGATGATGATAACATGAATACACAACTATTCCTTTATGCCTTGGAATGTAAGGGTATAATTGCACGTTCGTACGTGGATGATGAGACATTAATTAAACGTTTTAGTTTTGATTCATGGCTATGATAAATATTTTACCAATCCATGTTTATTATTTGAAAACTCCCATGTGATTAGAAAAAATGGCATAGAACATTGTGGCTCGAGGTCTTATTTGAAGGTAAGCGCATAAATGTTGAAAAGAACAAGTGTAATTCCTAGAATGAGAATAAATCATAGAAGGAGACAACATGAAGCACGCAAATAAAAAAGTTGAAGTTAAAACGAGGAGAAAGGTAAGCAAATACCATAATCACTAAACCAATGTCATGCATAGGAAACTCACATAAAGGAAACCACACATATTTGTTATCTTTGGGGTCGAGAGTAACTATGGTTCACTTTTCGGGTTCACCCAAAGAAATTGGATGTTAAAGTTCCTTAACCCATCGGGTCTTAAGTATATGGACTAGCAACCTAAATACATTCTATTTATGCTAGATTGTAAGTGGCTGATGTCTTTCGGAATGATAAATTCGCCAGAAGAAAGTCACAGAGAGTCACCCATAATTACATGTCTAAGGAAAGAGTTGAGTTAGTAGAATGTCTTCTCAAGAAACTTTATGAGTTAGAAGTTTCTAAATGTGAAACTTCCAAAAATTCTACACAGTCAAGATTTTTACTTCATAAACCATGCAATCAAACCGAACAAATCCAGAAAAGCAAAATCATACAAAACCTAGAAGATATTGATTTCTAGCCAACTCTACTTAGAAGCCATACAAGTCCCACAAATACGAAAGAGGAAATTATCTACTTTCATGAAAACACAGAGGAGGTACATGTTGCTTAAAAATGTGTCACATGCAAATACACGTGTATATTTAAAAGTAGCAAGTGATAAAAAGTAATAATATCGTACCCACAGGGAGTGAATGTTACTTAGATTGATTTTACAAGAAACTATCTTTTAAAATTAAGCACGAGCAAGGATAAAAATAATATATGTGTGTCAGAAGCTCAGTTTTCTTCGTAAACCAGATCTAAACAATGTAAGGAGAGAGTGATACTATATCAAGAGAGTGTATGTTGAGCTATGGTCTATTAATATTAGTGAAGTAAATATGTGTTCATGATGTGTAATGTCGTTCTAGGAAATGCCAGAGTGATCTAGAAGTGTATTTCTACAACATCAAAGCATGCCTTATAAGGCAATGGAACAAATCTCTAAGTCACACTTATAAATCTAAAATATGTCTATTTGTATTCTGAAATCCCTTATAGTTGTAGTTCCTTATCTCTAAGTGAACTAATCAAGTGAATATTTATATCCTACACTTTTCAACTACTTTTATTATGAAATTCACTTGTTGGATCTCTCGCAACAACAAGTTGTTATATTTTTCTAAGTTGATCATTCAAATAATCAAATTTGTATGCAAGTTATCATATAATAAAACAAGACACTAAATAACACATCACTTAACATAAAAACAACATAACATTAACTTCTCATTGATCAACAAATGAAAGGTTTAGCTCATAATGAGCTAAGTACAAACTACAGACATGGTTCTCATAGGATATATTCTTAAACAAATACTGAAAAATAAATGTAAACCTAAAAGTAACTTGAAGACTTCTTGAGATGGATAATCAACAAGAGGCAACTCTAGTCACGCCAGGTCTCAACAGTTGGTACAGGAAATAGTGAGAGAAGAAACTCTCTTTTCTCTCCAATAACCTCACGTTATTATCTTTTGTATTTTCTATTGGAAAAAGGTTGGACTCTTCTTTCAATCTCCATCAAGGTCTATTTATAAGCCTTCAATGGGTTCCTTGTGATGTCTTGGATCATGGGCAAAAAATGAGGAAATCAAATCAAGCCCATTACATAAATCAGCGCCATCACATCATTTCTTCTGCTTAGTATGCAAGGAATCAGGTACTAGGGAACAATTGTGGGGGATAAGATGTCTTGTGACGGGCTGCCACAGCAGGGTGCAGGTAGCGCTGTCCTCTTTTGCAGAGCGCGCAGATTAGTGGGTGTGCCATTGTACCTTCTTTTGTCTTCTAGCTCCCCTTGGTCTTATCCACTTGATTCAAAGGAATTTTCATCAATACAAAGCAAAGATTCCCTCCAATTCATCAATCCTTCCACGTTTGCCCTAGGAACCCAGTTGTCTTATCCATTTTTCTCCTTTAGTTGAGTTCATCTTTTTGCTTCAGTTTGCGCTCCCATGCCCTGTCCATTGTAATCTTGCCTCACCTCGGCTGAGTTAACCTTAAATCAAGCAATAAACACATCAAAATAACTAAAGGGAGCACCTATTATGCTCCAAGCAAATTACTATAAAAACAACTAAAATGAACTAATACAACAACTACAAAGAAATTTAACTAGTAATAAAGAAAGATTAAGGTATGTAATAACTCACAAAATGTGGGTTATTAGTACACATAAATATTTGAGGAAGCTCATGTAAAAAAGCTTCAATAAAGGCAAGGAAATGAAGAAAATGGACACATAAGGCCACGAATCCCAAGATATCCGAGAAAAACATAAAAAAGAGCAAGCGAATCGGTAGATATTTATAAAGGAACAACATACAAGAAATAGAAGTTATTAATCGATCTTGGCAATATGATCTACGATTATACCCAACGCCTAAATAATAGGTGCCCCAAATATATAAATATTTGGAGTGTAATCGACATATGTCACGCTAAATAACAAAAAAGGTGAATAGCCAAAATTAACCTTTGTTTCCAATAAAATTTTGACCCTTCACTATTTTCCCTAAAAAGGTATTCATGAACCTGAAAGTAACTCAAAAGGATACAACTGATGTCTAAGCCAAGAGTTGGGATCCAATTCTTAGTATGAGGCAGACAACCTATTGTCATAGCTCAGAAATCCCTAATCATAAAGGTATATGCAAAGGTGTATCAAGCTGCAAGTCACACCCTGACTGTGATGGACTAGACTCGAGGGGCTATTGTTTCTAACTGGTTCAAACCTAGTGCCTCAATCCAATACTGGGGGCTCTATAGTACGAAACCTAATAAGGAAAGTTATACGTTAAGACATTTCATAAATAATGGCATCACAAGAAGAAAAAAAACATCATTCTTCGAGCTGTTATTCAAAGGAATGTTCTAGGACCTTGGAAACAAACATGGATTTACCCTAAGAAATCATCTGATTCAAACCAATGATTGGAACAAAGTCTTCAACAAAAAAAAAACAAAACAAATTAAAAATCCACATCTTTCATCCTCAAAGGTGATGGTTGGACCAACATCCAAAGGTTTCCCAAAACCCTAGTTGAATCCTTATATAAAAAAAATTCCAACATTAAATCAAGGTACACATAAAATTTCCAATATTTCTTACCTCTCATTTCTAATAGTCTCTAAAATAGACATCTAAGTATTTGTAGGCATTACCCCCAAACTTTTGACGAAGTGGTGAAAATACAATATGGGGTGAAATATGTTATTGGTTTTTGAAAAGCTTTTGTGAAACAACTGATTTTGGGTTTATTGATTTTAATAAATGAGAAGAAGAAGAAGAAGAAGAAGAAGAGATTAAGCAGTGGAAACTAATAATTATCAAAGTATAAAAAAACATGGCAAAAAACTGAAGTGACAATAAGGGGCAAGAATGTCTAAAACTCATAAAAAATAAATCCCCCCTCCTCCTTAGTTTAAGCGTTCATCAGCAAGTGAGTTTCAATCTTCCGTTTCTGACGTTTCCGTGAAGTCTCGTCCTGAGTAGTGACACCCCTGACATAACCCAACTCCTTGATGAAAGTAACCAACCGTCTCTTTCGATAAAATTGCTACTGGTACAGGTCATCCTCCGTGTAGATATATAATTCATTCCCTATTAGGAAATGACAATAAAAGTTTTCTCTTTCCATTTCATTGCTTTATTTTGCTCCCACTTCTGCAAGCTCATATGAGTTGCACAACTCCTCTTCACCCCTAATTCTTTTTTCACAACATTTTCCCAGGTACGAATTTCCTTGTATATCATCTCTTTTTGTACTAAGTAAGGTTTATGAAGAAATGTTTGAAATAGGGCTTAGGTTAGAGTAAAGCCATAGGTTTTTAGGGTTATAGTTAGCCCCTTTGACGATTGCGACAATGGTGGTGGTTTCTTTTTGTTCTAATATTTTCCCGGGAAGAAAAAGATAATGGCTACCCCTTCCATCGTGCCCAAGTACATTGAGGGCATTGGATCTTATTACACTTCTAACAAACAGATCCTCCCTTTCTGAACAAAAGTGGAAGGTTCCTCTTCAAAAGATGAAGAAATGGTTATTTTGAAGGCATTTTCATCGTCGGAGAGGGTGGCCACGTATGTCCCCTCTGATCTTCCTTCTTCTTACTTTTACTTCTACATCCCTTTTATCAAGGACGTGGGGGTTATTTTACCTTTTCCCCTTTTTCCATGGAGGTTTTGAGGGCTTTTAACATCACGCCCTCTCAACTATTCCTCCAACAATTGGGGTTTTATCAGGGCTTTTAAGATGGTTTATGAAAACCTAGAGATTGCTCCTACTCTAGGAGGATTTTTCTCATTTTACACCACCAGACTGGCGAAGGGTAGCTGGGTATCCTTAGGTGGTATATTGGGAAAGACCCTTTTTGCGTCTTACTCTAATTACTACAAGAATTTTAAGGACAAGTTTTTCCGTGTGAGGAGGCGAGAAATTTTTGTTGGAGTGTTAGGGGTGAATGATGCCCCTCTTTCCCTTAGCCTAGACAAATGATCCTGTGGAGATTGCTGGATATGACAAGAAGCATCTTACCCTCGATGAGGTGAGGATTGTTCGCCTCTTAGTAAAGTTTAAAGTCATAGACCCGTGTTCATTCATTAAATGGCAGTTGGAGGGCGGTAACCATCTCACCGTTTATCTAAGTAAAATTTTTATATTGTTTCCCTTTACGGGTATTTTTAGATAGAATTTGTGACCTCTATGCATTGTTTTACAAATCAAATGGTGAAGATTTTTGTTGTAGAAAAGAGAAGAAGATGGGAGAAGATTCAGGCTGCTAGTGGAGAGACTAAGGCCCTAGAGTCACCTAGAAGGTTTCACCATCAAGGGAAGGAAAAGGCAAGCTGAGGATTCAGGTCCAAATTCCTCCAACATTAAGGCTTAAAAGCTTGAGGAGGGTTTTTTTCCTGTTGTTGGCGCCGTCTCACCTGTTCTAGCTAAAAATGGTTAGACCACCAAAAGTGTTAGTTCTCCTTATTCGGGATAAGGAGAGCTACGCTATCTATACTATAGAGTATGTTGGGGATTTTAGAGCTATACAGGTGTTGTATATTATCTCAAGATGGATGTGTCTTGCTTAACCCTCATGCGGGAGCCCCATTATATAACTTCTATTAAGACAAGCTATTAAGAGAAGTCTCTTGGCCTTCTGGCGTTATGTGGCCATCATTGTCGTAACTTCCCTCCATGAATACAGGCTTTTAAGCTTTGGTAACGTCTGCATTGATGCGCTGCCACCGTTACAACTGTTGGAGTGGCATTTGACGAGCTCGTGACCGACATCGGTGCCGGGTTAGTGGGGTATAGTACCCGGCCTTGTAAGAACTCGGATGATGGGAGTCGGGCTCCCTGACTGAGTCGGGTTGTGTATGAGGCTTGTCTAGCTCTCTTCATTGTACGATCTTTCCTGCTACCATAGTCTAGTTCACGCTTACCTTTATCCGACTACTCAACTCGGCATCAAATATATTTGGCATGTACATAAGCTCCCCAAGTACTATATCCGCTTATAGGGGTGCAATACTCGATAGTGACATGAGCCCGGATATATGTGACGAGTTATAGATCGGATTTTATTCTTAGGCCCTTACGTGTCAAAAATTTCTTGGAGGGTCGTGTCCTTTCAATTCCCCCAGTATAATGATGACTATTAAAGGCTACTCCCTAGTTACTCTTGAGTCTTTTATCAGAATTCCCCTTTTCTTCTTCTCATTTCTACATTCAATATGTTTTCCCTCTCAACCAGAACGTTTTCCAATCTCCAAGGCTTCTTTACTCGCAGGTATCCTTCCATTACTTCTAATTTTAATTTTATTCTTCAATTTGGTTTTAGAAATATGGTAGTCTTTAGTAAACGAGACAGTGAGTGTGGTAGTAGCGAAGTTCGTATGAATGCCATGGAGAGAAAGGAGTTGGGGGAACAATGCATGTGGGAGATAGAAAGTGCTTTAGGACCAGAAGAGTATAGACGAGTCATGAACGAAATCTATGGCGATGTTCTTACTTCTGGAAATAATTTTGATTCTGGCTCATCTTCCTCAGGTTTTGTAGAGATTTCAATGACGACTGCTGCTCCTTTTGATCTTGAGGTCATGAACCATAAGAATAGTACCTTTGATGACGTAGAAATCGCGAAACTCTGATCCCTAAGGCAAATATCTTCAAACTGGGTTCGAAGATGATGTTGTCTTGGAATCGTGTATTCCCGGAGAGTGCGTTTGTATACCGCACCCCAAAGGCGTTAAAGAAGACTTTTTCTACTTCTATGTCGGGGTTCTAGAAGATTTTAATATACAAATGCCTTTTTCTAACTTTGAAGCGGATGTGTTGAAAGTCGTGAACATAGCTCCCTCTCAACTTCGTCCCAACAGTTGGGGTTTCATAAAGTCTTTCGAACGGGTTTGTGAGGTCTTAGATGTCGTCCCTATAATTGGTTTGTTTTTCTCTTTCTTTGAAGGGAAAGGTGTCGATAATTGTAGTTGGATACAAATCAGTGGGATTCCCGGGCGGAGTTTCATCCATGCCTATACTTCTAATTATAAAAATTATAAGAATCATTTCTTAAGGATAAAGAGTGGACCGAGGTGTCCACAAGTGTTGTACTCTCTGGATAGCCAGCCCCGTTTTCCCTTTTATTGGGCCGAGAACCCATTGCCGATCACTGGTTTCAACTGCGAGAAACTGAGTAAATTGGAAACTCAATCTTTGATTGTTCATGATTCCTTCTGTATGATGAAGGTTAAGGAATTTCTACCTTTAAAGCCACTGAGGACGTTAACAAAGTAAAATCTATTAGTCGGCAGAAGATTATGCAGAATATTAGCTCTTACCTGATGCAGTGTGCTGTTCTTGCCAGGGGTCTATTTGAATTTAGTGATGACTCTGAGGCGGAGAAGCTTAAGCTGAAGGAAGAGGTTTCCCGGCTACAAGAAGCCCTCAAGGATCAATCAGAAAAGCTTTCCGGTTTAGAGAAAAACCTGGCTGAGGAGAAGAAGAGCAAAGAGACTCTTTAATATGAACATAAGTCAGCTTTGTCCAAGGTTGCTGAGGAGCTTAGGCAAGTCAAAGTCTCTCAGCAAGAGCTTTCAGTTTCTTATACCGAACTCACTGAGTCTCTTAAGAAGGCTCAGATTGAAGTTCTCTCCGCTGGTGACGAGGCCTTTGACAGGGCAAAGGAGCAAGTTTTGTGTCTCCATCCCGGGCTGGATCTGTCTGAAGTTGACTACTTCAAAGTGGTGCAGGATGGCTGCCTTATAGATCTGGACGAGCTTGAAAAGAATAATCCGGAGAAGACTCCTGCTCCTGTCAATGGTGGGAATGAGACCCCAGATAATATTGGCGCTGATGGTACCTCGGTTGTTGAATATTCGTCTTGTATTAGTTAGTCATCCTTCTGGATGCATTTTTGATGTATTTTGGCGAGGGAGTGTGGTGTTGTCCCCCCTTATGCTTATGAATTTTCAGCCTCCAGGCTTTGCAATGTACAATTTTTTGGCCTCTCTGAGGCTTTTGTTTATGTCACTGCTTTTTATCATGTTTGTTTCTTTGCAAAATAATCCCGTTCATATATCCAACCCCTCGGGCACTAAGTTAGACTAACTTAGGGTGTCCGATTATAGATTGTCGGGTATTATTTTTGCTTCCGCTTTTTCTTAATTTCCCTGACCTTTCAGGTAGCTTACTGTGAGGCTAATTATTAAGGAGCCTTTTAGTTATCTTGTGTGTATAGTCTTCACACTTTTGGGATTCCTGGACTCTTGTAGACTTAGGCGTCAATTATTGTATGTACTCGGGCGACCCTTCAACTGAGACTTGCTCCTTTCTTATTGGTATTTTGCCATGTATGACTTTTTTACTTACAAGCCTCAAGTATCTTTTGATGTGTTTTGGGCTTAGATGTTTTATCATCTTTATGTTAGATTGTCTGGCTTGTGTGTACGGAGCTAAATAGACATGTTTGTTCAACCCGTTTACGTGGAGCATTTGTGGGCAACCTATGTAAGCGGAGTAAGTCAACACGTTTATAGGAGTTTAATCAACCTGTTTATGGGAGACCTATGTAGGCAGAGCAAGTCAACACATTTATAGGAGTTTAATCAACCCGTTGATGGGCGACCTATGTACGCAGAGCAAGTCGACATGTTTATAGGAGTTTAATCAACCCGTTTATGGGCGACCTATGTACGCAGAGCAAGTCGACACGTTTATAGGAGTTTAATCAACCCGTTTATGGGCTACCTATGTACGCAGAGCAAGTCGACACGTTTATAGGAGTTTAATCAACCCGTTTATGGGCGACCTATGTAAGCAGACATGTCGACACATTTATAGAAGTTTAATCAACCCGTTTATGGGCGGCCTATGTTCGCGGAGCAAGTCGACACGTTTACAGGAGTTTAATTAACCCGTGTATGGGTGACCTATGTACGCGGAGCAAGTCGGCACGTTTATAGGAGTTTTCTGAGTTATAACTCATCATTTCCAGCCGATCACCTATAACAAGACATAATAATTTTTTAAGTCTGGGTGCCTCGTTAAAAACCCTTGCCCTTGCAAGGGAAAAGAGTGAAACCCAGATCCTTTATTCATTATTGGAATACATCAGATTTAGCTAAAGTACAGCCTAAGATTGGATACATTCCATGTCCTAGGTATTTCTATTCCTTCTAATGTTTCTAGCTTATATGATCTGTTGTTTAGCTTTCAAATTACCCTGAACGGGCCTTCACAATGGGGGCGAGCTTTCCTTTGTTTTTTGGGTCTGTGATTTTCTTCAAGACCAGGTCGCCTTCTTGGAACTCCCACTACCGGACTTTTAGGTTGTACCTTCTTGCCAACCTCTGTTTTGCAGCAGCTTCTCTGATCCGTGCTATTTCTCTAACTTCGTCTATCTGATAAGCCGAGATGTTTAAATTTTCCATGTTGGTGATTTCATCAAAGTGTTCTCGTCTCTAAGTCGGAGTGTTGATTTCCACCGGTATCATTGCATCAGCTCCATATACCATCCTGAATGGTGTTTCATTAGTGGTAGAATGTGGTGTTGTGTGGTATGACTACAAGATCTCTGGCAAGTACTCGGCACATATTCCTTTCGCTTCCTCCTGCTTCTTTTTTATCCCACCCAGGATAATCTTGTTGGCAGCCTCTGCTTGGCCATTGGTTTATGGATGTTCTACCGATGTGAACTTGTTCTGTATTCCATAATCCTTAAAAAATTCTACAACTTAGGTGCTTGCAAATTGAGCTCCATTGTCCGAGACTATAACTCCTGGAAAACCAAATCATCATATGATGTTCCTCTAATAAAACTTACGAACCTTCTCGGCAGAGATCCGAGCAATAGCCTCGGCTTCCACCCACTTGATAGAACGACCATGGGGATGTAATCAGATGGAGCGACTTGGCTGGTAAGTGTTTGAATGGAGCGAATACTTGGCACTTTTCACACTTGCTAGCTATTCGATGCAGTCTCGCATCATATGTGGCCAGTAGTACCCGACTCTTAGGATCTTTCCAGATAGTGTTCTCCCACTAATATGGCTACCACAAGCTCCTTCATGGACTTATTTGATTACTAGTTCCATCTCAGACTCTGACACGCATCTGAGCATATGTGTTGCCCTGCCCATCTTATACAATGTGTCCGAGATTATGATATACCGGAAAGCTATCCTTTTAATCTTCCGGGCTTCATTGACGTCTTCGGGTAATACTTCCTGAGTCAAGTAGCTGATAATGGGTCTCATACACCCTTGGACATTCTCTATGGTTACACTTCTTCTGATTGAATGTTGGGTGCTTTGAGAACTTTTTGAATTACGGTCTTATTAATTCCTGAATTTTTTTAGTTGGCCAGTCGAGCTAGGAGGTCGGCCTGGGCATTATCTTCTCTTGGGATGTGGACAACTTCGAATTCTGAGAACGCTTTGGATATCCCTAAAGCTTTCTAAAGGTACTTTATCAGGGTGGAATTCTTTGTCTGGTACTCGTTCTTCATTTGTCCGACCACTAGCTAGGAATTAGTTTTTACCAACAAATGTGTTACTCTGACTTCTCTTGCCAATTTCATTCCGCAATAAAGGATTCGTACTCTGCCTGGTTGTTACTAACCTGAAAATTGAAACATAAAGAGTATTCTAATGTTAGATCTCTGGGTCCTTCCAAAAAGATTTCGGCTCCGCTTCCCTTGAGATTTGAAGATACATCTACATAAAGGATCCATCTGCTTGAGATTTCTTCTCCAGCCGGTGCATTTAGTTCAACCACAAAATCGGCCAGTGTCTGCGACTTAATACTAGTCCTGGGTACAAAGTTGATGTCGTACTCGGAAAGCTCTATTGCCCACTTGACCATCCGTCCTGCCAAGTCAGGTTTTCTCAGTATTTGTTTGATTGGGTAATTCGTCTTTATTGTGATGGGATGACCTTGAAAATAATGTCTCAACTTCCGGGCAGTGATGACCACTACCAGCGCTAAACGTTCAATCTTCTGGTACCTTAGCTCTGCTCCTTTTATAACTTTGCTGATAAAGTATACAGGTCGCTCTCCGTCTTCTCCATCTTGTACCAAAACCGAGCTCAGGGCTTTATCCATGACCGACAAGTATAGGACTAGAGGTGTATTTTCATTGGGCCTTACTAGGATAGGAAACGCTTTACTTCTTGGAAAGCTTCTTCACATGCCTCTTTCCATTCAAACTCCTTAGATTTCCTTATGGCTGCAAAGAAATGTATTGACTTGTCTCCTGCACATGATAGAAATCGTGATAATGCAGCCAACCTCCCTGTCAGCTGTTGGACCTCCTTTTTCGTGGTTGGACTTCTCATATCTATTATCGCCTAGCATTTTTTTGGGTTTGCTTCTATTCCTCAGTTGGTGAGTATGAATCCGAGGAACTTCCCGGCTTGTACTCCAAAGGTGCACTTGTCCGGGTTCAGTCTCATGTTGTAACTTCTAATGGATGCGAAGGTTTCAGCTAGATCCTTCACATGTGACCGGTTTTGACTCATCTTGATCACCATGTCATCTACATAGACCTCCATATTCCTCCCCATCTGAGTAGCGAATACCTTATCCATTAACTTCTGGTAAGTAACCCCTGCATTTTTTAGTCCGAAGGGCATGACCTCATAGTAGTAATTACTCTGATGAGTCATGAAAGCAGTTTTTGGTGTGTCTATTGGATCCATGCGGATCTGGTTGTACCCGGAGTACGCATCCATGAAATTGAGTACACGGAAACCTGATGTAGCATCTATTAGTCGGTCAATATTTGGCAGTGGATACGAATCTTTAGGACATGCTTTGTTGAGGTTCGTAAAGTCCACGCACATTCGCCATTTTCCAGATTTCTTTTTTACCATCACATCATTAGATAACCAAGTCAGATACTTGATCTCGTTGATGAACCCGGCCTGTATCAACTTCTCGACCTCTTCTGCAATTGCCTTTCTCTTTTCATCGCCACCCTTTCTTTTCCTTTGAGATACCGGCTTGATGTCTGGATCGATTTCCAAATGATGGCACATGAAATTAGGATTTATCCCTAGCATGTCTGAGGGCTTCCACGCAAAAAGGTCAACATTGTCCTTTAGCGCTTGGACGATCTCTTTCTCTTCTTCCAGGGACAAGTTGACTCTGATGTGTGTAACATGGGATGGTAGATGCCCAATCTGAACTTGCTTTGTTTCTTCATTGGGCACTATATTCTCTTCAACTGAATCATCACGTGGGTCTATGTCGACCAGGTTGACTTTGAGGGAATTCTTGGGATCTGCTTCTCCTGTGGGCTCCTTTTTTTTCAACTTCAAGCTGTCCTTATAACACTTTCTCGCTAGCCCATGTTCGCCTTTGACAATTCCAACCCGACCATCTCCAAGTGGGAATTTCATTGTCAGATATAGAGTTGAAAGCGAAGCTTCTAGGGCATTGAATGATGGTCGACCTATAATGATGTTATAGGGTAAATTAACATTGACTATCAAGTACCTTACTCAGACAGTCTTTGCATTCGCCGTGTTTCCAAGGGTTGTCGGCAATGCTAGATGTCCGAGCACCTGAAACTGTTCTCCTGAGAATCCTACTAGACTGCCTTTGAATGGTAGCAACTCGGTCGCATCAAGCCTCATTCCTCTGAATGCATCCCAATACAATACGTCGGCTGACTTCCAGGATCTATTAGTACCCTCTTAACACTCCAATCTTTTATCTATACTTTATTAACCATAAGGTCATTCTCATGAGCCAAGACTCATATGGCGTCTTGTTTAGAGAATGTTACATTATCTAAGTTGCCCTCCAGTTTCTCTGGGGATTTCTGGTCGATATGCATAACTGCTCTAGCATATCTATTTCTGGCTGAACTTGTCTCTCCACCACCAGCAAACCCCCCAGAAATGGTATTTAGGGTGTGCCAGGCTGCCTTTGTCTCGTGACCTTCTTCAGTATCTGAACTTTTCTTCCGGGATGACTTTTCTGGTCCGTGATCATCTCGGCGAGGACTTCTTTTGTTACCTTGTGGTCGAGAATCTTTCACGTATGCCAAGAGGTGTCCCCTTTGGATTAGAGCTTCAACTTCCTTTTTCAGCTGCTGACAGTCCTCGGTGTGATGTCCCAGTACATGGTGGTAATTATACCAAGCCTCAGGTTGCCTTCCCATGTTTGTGTTGGCTCTTTTGGGACGATGAGGATCTGGTAACAGATTCACGTGGCCGACTTCTTTAAGGATATCTCCCATTCTTGTATTTAGTGGGGTGAGGTCTCTATCCGGCTCGTACGGCTGTCTGTATGGTCTAGGAGCATGTTGCTCGCGCGCAGCTCCCCGAGGATGCTCTTTCCTCCTGTTTGACACCTCTTCTTTGCTCTTTGTATTTTCATTGTTGTCCCAAGCTCTTTTCTCTTAGTTACTTTCTTCTCCTTTGATGTAACATTCAACCCAGGTAGTGATCTCATCCATGCTGATAGTCGGCTTCTGAGCCAGTGACTCATTGAATTTTTCGGCTCGTAATCCATGCTGAAAAGCCCCCACAAAAAGCTTCTGATTTGGATGAGATACTTTGAGGGTTTCCTCATTGAATCTAGCTAGGTACTCATGTAGTGTTCTGCCTGCTTCTGTCGGACACTGAACAATGCAGTCGTGGACACCTTCTGGAGTTTGCTTGTCGAGAAGTGTTGCACTAACTTCTTAGTTAGGTCCTGGTAGCTTATGATGGAGATCCGAGGAAGGCTCATGTACCATCTTAGGGCTACATCCTTCAAGGTTTCGGCCATGAGTTTGCACTTCAGTGAGTCCGAAGGGGCAACTATGGCCATCTTATTATTGATGGCAATGGCATGCTCCTGAGGGTCTGTCTTCCCATCATAAGAAGTTAATGATGGTGCTTTGAATTTTTTGGGTACGTGGTCATCCCAAATCTCTTGAGAGAGAGGTTGTGGTTCGAGAACCTCTTCCTTATCATCACCGCCAGCTTGACTTTGCTGCTGCAGCTCTTGTATGTTGTCTTGTAGCGTTTCATTCTGTTGTCTCATGGTCTCCATCATAGCTAGTAGTTGAGCCGTGTCTGAAGGATCTCCTTAAGAAGTCATGTCGTTAGTGAAAGGTGTGGCTTGGGAAAGTTTTACCTAGGCCCCACGATGGGCGCCAAATGTCCTAGCAAAAAATGGTTAGACCACCAAAAGTGCTAGTTCTCCTAATTCCGGATAAGGAGAGCTACGATGTCTATACTATAGAGTATGTTTGGGGATTTGAGAGCTATATAGGTGTTGTATATTGCCTTCTATTAAGACAAGCCATTAAGAGAAGTCTCTTGGCCTTCTGGCGTTATGTGGCCATCATTGTCGTAACTTCCCTCCATGAATACAGGCTTTAAAGCTCTGGTAACGTCCGCATTGATGCGCCGCCACCGTTACAACTGTTAGAGTGGCATTTAATGAGCTCGTGACCGACATCGGTGCCGAGTTAGTGGGGTATAGTACCCAGCCTTGTAAGAACTCGGCTGATGGGAGTCGGCTCCCTGACCAGGCCGGGTTGTGTATGAGGCTTGTCTAGCTCTCTTAATTGTACGATCTTTCCTGCTACCATAGTCTAGTCCGCGCTTACCTTTATCCGACTACTCAACTCAGCATCAAATATATTTGGCATGTACATCACCCACAACTAGGAAGACGAGCACTCGACGCAATCTGAAAGCGAGACTCCTCCACCTCATACTACTTTATATAGTGATGTCGATTTCAACACTCTTAAATTCAAGAGTTCTCACCTCCCTTTATCCAAGGAGTTTCTTGACAACAACCAAACCCTCAAATCTAAATCGACTCATGTGGTCGTAAGCATGAAGGATAACCTTCTGATGAGGGAGTTTTTGCTAGAGGATGTTAATCGGTAGAGGCGAGATAAGTCTGATATAGAGATGGAGGAATAAATCTAGAAGTATATGAATGCCTACAATGAGAGCCATATACTACTGAAGGCCTTGCAAAAAAACAAGGAGACTGGGATAAGAAGTTGATGGATGTGAAGGCCAAAGCTAAGGAGATCACTGCTAAAGAGCTTCCCTTCTTTGCCAACAAGAGCTGAAGGCGGAGATTCCAGAGCCTACTGATGAGTTGGTGTCTACCCCTGATGTATATTTTGAGCGGGAAAAAGAGCAGGTTTCCTTTATTTATCCCATGATGGATCTAAGCAAGTTGGACTTCCTTAAGGTTTTTCGCGATTGTCGGCTAGTGAATGAAGAGGCAAAGTCCCCTTTAGAACCTAAATATTCTTCTCCAACCAAGGACACCCCTATAACACCCCAAAATTTGTATTTAAATTTTATTCCTTAAATTCAAATTTCAGTGCGTTTAATGATTTTTTATTTTTTAGAAAATTAAAATATAGATGTTGAATTTGTTAGTAAGAAAATATTAATAACAACTGAAATATGAAGGGTAGAATTATCTAAGAAATTAAGGGTTAGCAGAAAATTAATAAGAATAAAAGGGAAGTTCGAAAATCATGGGTTAGTGGAAAGTCAAGGGATGAAAAAGGCTAAAAAATTAAGATAGTTAAATTGAATTAAAAATAAATAAAAAATAGTTCTTATAAAAAGCGGATAGAATGAGAAACGGGAAAAAAGGCTACGTATTTTTTGAGAGAGAGGAAGAAAGGAGACAAACCCTAGCAACAATTTGTGAAAGGAGAAGGTTCTCCCATCACCAAAAATTCAAGAAATTTCTGCTTAATCGAGGTAATGGGCGGATTATTCTATAATCGGTATTTTGGAAATAAGATATCGGGGTTTCCTTTAACCCCTATTAGGTTTATGTTAATTAATGATGAATATGAGATTCTAGGGTTTTAAGCAAAAAAAATCATGTTTGTGAGAACTATGTGTGATGCTTGTGGTTTCATGTCATGCCATGATTGATACTGTTAATTTATGTAATCCTGATACGTTGATGTTTTGTTGAGGTTGTGTGGATGAATTAATGCCATATTGAGGTTATATTAATGATATGATATTATTGCTAATTAATGTTATCATGATGTTGAAGATTGATGATAATGGTAATTTAAGAAATAGATGTTGAATCAATGGTGTAAGATGTTTTACTATGATAATATATGTTTAAAATTGAATTAAGATATGTTTAGGTTGAAGAAATTGGATTTCTAATGTTAGGCTTCGAATCATATCATCTCTGGGTATTTTCTGCTTCATCATCTTGTATAAGCTAAACTATTTTCTCTTGGTATTTTAAACTGCTTTTATATTGGTATATAATATCTTAGACATCATGTCTGACATCTATCCCTAGAATCTATTATTTGTCATAAACCAGTTGTTCACGTTGTCCCAGTTATCTGGTCTAATATATCTCCTCTTGAGAATAGAATTACAAGTACAATCTGAGGGGTCGAAAAGCAGCTCGAGAGTGCTATCAAAGTAGCTTGGAGACACCTAGAGAAGAGCTCTCCCTTGTTGATGTCCCTCATTCCAAAGTTCCAAATACTAAATTTGAGCAATGGGGCCCCAGGCTGAGAGTAGTAGTGGGAAGGCTCACCCCCAGGAAAGATTTGAAGGAGGTCTAGATAGGTCATCACGCCTATCAGGTGACGAAGATAGGTATTTCATTATCCACAGAGGAGGAACGAGAACTAGTTGACCAACTCATTAAGAATGTTGACCTGTTCGCTTGGGCTCCCTCCGACATGCCAAGAATAGACACCAAAGTTATGAGCCATCACCTTGCCATCCACCATTCAGCCAGACCAGTGGACCAAAGGAAGTAGAAAGTTGGTGAGGAAAAAAAGGGCCACCAATGATGAAGAGGTGGGAAACTGTCTAACTTCAGGTTCATCACAAAAAAATACCCCACCTAGCTAGCCAACGTGGTTCTAGTACGGAAAGCTAACAACAGATGTCACATGTGTGTAGATTTCACTGATCTGAATGCTTCCTGCCCTAAATATCCGTACCTGCTTCCATACATTGATCGCCTCATCGAAAGATCATCAGGATACCACACATTGAGCTTCATGGTTGCATACTCGGTATACAACCAGATTCAAATGGATCCCCTGGACGCGCCCAAAATAGCCTTCATGTCTAATCATGGCAACTACTACTACAATGCAATGCCTTTCAGCCTTAAGAACATTGGCGCCATCTACAAGTACCTCATGTATGAAGTATTTGACCACCAGATACAGTGAAACCTGGAGGTCTATTTCGACGACATGATAATTACGACTATTGAAGGGCACAATCATGCAGAAGACTCGGAAGATGTTATGCAGTCACTCAAAAAGTATAATATCTAACTAAACCCTGCGAAGTGTTCTTTCGGGGTCCAGGCGGGGAAATTTCTAGGTTTCATGCTGACACATAGAGGCATTAAGGCCAACCCAGACCAGTGCCAAGAAATCATCTTGATGAGGACACCCACCAACGTAAGGTAAGTAAAACAACTCATAGGTCGCATTGACACCCTTTCTCGCTTCCCTTCCCGCGCATGCGACAAAGCCTTCCTCTTTTTTGTCGCATTAAATGAGAAAGAGAGGTTTGAGAGGGGTCATTGTTACTCTTTAACCTCTTGGTTATAGTTCAGGCGATGAGCTAAATCATTGTCAAGGAAATATACAAGGCGGAGAAACCTAAGTATTTTGTAAGCAAGGTGTTTAGAGGCGCCAAAGCATGCTATCAAAAAATTGAGAAATGGTGCCAGCTGTCGTAATTACATCGAGGAAATTGAGACCATACTTTCAGGGTCACGAGATTATGGTAAAAACCAACTATTATGTTCGGTAAGTCTTGAAGAAGCCCGATCTAGCGGGGAGGATGGTATTCTGGGAACTAGAGCTCTTGGAACACGACATCTAATATGTCTCAAGGGGGAGCATCAAATCACAAGCTCAAGCAAATTTTGTGGTAGAAATCAGCTTGCCAGTAGAGGAAGAGACACCCACAAAATGTGAATTGTAACGCCCCATTTTATTTTAAATTATTTTTCGTAATTTAATTATGTGAAGTTGTGTGTTTAGATGTGATTATGTGTGCTTTGTTGTGATTGGGGTACCCTGCGGTAGGGGTTAGTGACCTTAATGTTGATGATCTTAAGGGTGAGGGATGTGTGGCTAATTTTGTAGAAATGGATGGTGTGGTGAGAATGATTAATAAGTATTATTAGTAATAATTGACTAATATTATTAATTTAAATCATTAAGAGATAATGTTATTATTATTTAAGTTGTAAAATTTATTTGTAATAATAATATTGGAATTATAATAATATAAAAATATTAAGGTGAAAATAAGAATGAGGGGAAGAATTGGTAATTGAGAGAATATTGAGGACATAATAGAGAGTTTGAGGAGTAAGTGAGGGCATAAGAGGCAAACCATAGAAAGGGTCCTACGGTTAAAGAAGTAAAACAAGGAAATAGATTTCATTCTGTACGATCGTGACTTTTGAGAAGAACGGAAGAAAGGCTAGGGTTGAAGAAGAAGAAGAGGGAACCACCATTTGTGAAGGTTAGGAAGCTCAATTACAAGGTAAGGGTGGTGTTCTGATCTTCTAAGGGTTAGTATGTTGAATAGTGGGTAAAAGTTAGGTTCTTACCTTATGGGTTATGTTGTTCTATGATATGTTGTTGTGAAGTAATTGATATTGAAATTGTTTAATGGGTATGTGATGAATGATGATTTCTTAATTGGTATGTGATGAATTTTGTTGCCTATATGTGCGGTGTTTCTGTTTTGGAATTGTTGAAAAGTTCCTCCATTGTCGAGTTTGAAGTTTCGAGTCGTAAGTGAAGGAGTGAGAAAAACACAAGAAAGGGGGGTTTGAATTAGGTTTTCAAAATGAAAGCTTTTTGTGAAACTCAAACAAAGATCACAAACAAACTAGCAATAGAGAAAGACACACGATATAGCCTGGTTCACTTGAAAACTATCAAGTTAATCCAGTCCACCCGCCAAGGTGATTTCGCCTTATACACAAGGACTTAATCCACTATAGCCAAACTAATTACAACTGCACTAGCAACTGCTGGTGGCTAACATACACAGACTAACTGTCTCTTCTTAAGGATTCTGACCCAACTGGTCCCTTAAGGAATACAAACAACTGTTTGATCAAATATGATGTTTACAATGAAATGCTTCTACACAAGCTGATATAAACACAATTTCTAGCTCAAACTAACTTAGAGAAAATCTATACAGTATGAACAAATTTTCTTCTTTGAATTATAGTGCTTTACTGTTCACTCATGGATTTCTCTATTAGCATTTCTGTGTTTCTTTCTCGTATGAATCAGTGTCTTAGTATACATCTTTTTCACACTTGGTGTCACATGATTCTTCTAGTGATCAAGTCTTTATATAGCCAGAAAAAGATCCGTTGAGGGGCAGATCAGGAATATTAGTAAAATTGTTGGGGACTTGAAATAATGTCGTTATGCTAGGATGAAAATTGTACACTGAAATTGTCCTTTGTACCAGCAAATCAGGGTAGTGGAATGGTAGTGGAAAAGAACGTGTTTGATATGTACTATGTACTATTTTCCCTAGTAAACGTTTCATCTTCTTCTATTCATCAGAGGCTTCTTAATATATATGGTTGAAGCATGATCAGAAGAATAAATCACTGGGTCTTCAGAGTCTTGAGTCTTCAGAACTTGTTTAGCAGAACCTTGTCTTCTGAGTCTTCAGCCCTCCTTCTTCAGAACCCTTGGTTATCAGAAACTTAAGTCTTCAGAGTCTTCAGAACTTGTTCAGCAGAACCTTGTCTTCAGAGTCTTCAGCACTCCTTCTTCAGAACCCTTGCTTATTAGAAACTTAAGTCTTCTGAGTCTTCAGAACTTATTTAGCAGAACCTTGTCTTCATAGTCTTCAGAACTTGGTCTTCAGAAACTTAAGTCTTCAGAGTCTTCAAAATGTTGTTCATCAAAACCATGTCTTCAGAGTCTTTAGCACTTAGTCTTTAGAAGATAAATATCAGAGTTATATTCAGAGCCAGAATCCAAGAGAACATTGCAGCATCAACATATTGTCTTCTTAGAGTCTTTCTGAAGTAGAGTAGATCAGAAGCAATCTTGCTTCTTTGACGCAGAAGCGACTTTTGATTATTTGAGAGTGACGTTCCACATGATATCTATCAGAGTCAGAGCTATCTTTATCAGAGTCAATACTTTAGAAAACAAACGTTAGAGTACCAAAATTGTTCTCACACAAATACAACTTTGTTATTATCAAAACTTAGAGATATCTTGCAGAACCAAATCTTGTTCTAACAGTAAGTATGAAATTGATGATGATATGATGTTAATCCATGAGTAAAAAATGGTATGATTAAGTTTTAGGATGTTATTTTAGTATAAAATTGAGTCTATGGTGAGGGGTTTTCGTAGCATAGGCTCTGGTATGAAAACCTGGTGTGAAAGCGTGTTTAAAAAAAAGGGATTTTTGAGGTTCGGAACATCATGCGTCGACCTCCAGGGTCTTCTGGGTCGACCTGACGGTTCCCAAATCAAATATTGTGAAAATTGGAACAGTATGCGTCGACACACAAGCCTTCGCGTCGACCTGTATACCCTGTACGTCTACCCTTGTGTCGACACATAGGCAGAAAAATGCCAGAAACAGTTTTGATCATAACTTTTTAACCGTTTATCCAAATGACGAACTGTTCGAAGCTTTGGAAAGCTAGTGAGTAGAACTTTAACATGGAATAAATAGATGAACCATTTTCCCAATATTTTTATGTGAAATTCTGGTAGAAGATCTCAGATGTCCTGAGAGATGTCGAGACACTTGATCTCTGCTTCACACACAAGGATAATAAGGAGCAGAATATAAAATGCAGAAAATAAAGAAACACACAAGAATTGTTAACCTTGTTTGGTGAACAACAACACCTACATCTGGGGATACCAAGCTAGGAATGAAATCCACTAAATAGTATTAATTCTAAGCTAAACACCTCTGGTTTACAACTTATCACTTAATCACTACCCGTGCTTAATTTCTACCTAAGACAATTCCTAGGTATGAGACCCTTCTCAATCCCCTTTCAATCACAGCAGTGAGAGAAATTACAACTCAATGTAAACAGTCAAGCTCTAGTATAAACACGACACAAGAGAGGCTCACAAAATACAAACCCTAAACTCTCTAGGTAACAGTCTATTTTTTTCCCACACTTTTCCTAGGTTAAATCCATCCTATTTATAACAATAAACATGACTGGATTTGGGCTTCAGAAATGTAGCAATTCTGTTCCACAGAATCTGTAACTAATTCCCCTCTAGAATAGTTTCTTCAATCCTAAGTTTCCTACAGTGTCTCCACACTTAGAAATAACATCTTTAAATTATAATCAAAATCTCTGATTCCTCAATCTTGGACGCCACCTAGGAAAAACAATTAATCCCAAAATAATTTGAAATATGGAATAACATAATTAAAAACTGAAAAATAACAGACAAAGATGTTGAATCATCATGATAGGACATCTTGTCCAACATCTTGATCTTCAGTTAGTTCTTCATTGTCTCTCCCGGGATTTTCATCCTAGTACAAACGCGAAAGTGGCACCGAAACAGAGTCGCCAGCAATGTGTATTTATCCCAAGAGAGGGAAAGGAAACACTGCATAAACCTGAGGGAAAGAAAAGAGCATGGTCTTACGACCAAGAGAACTGGGTTCGGGATTCGGTTACGCGCGGGGAAGGTATTAGCACCCCCTCGCGTCCATCGTACCCGATGGGATCCAAGCTTGCTGCTTCAATCAAAGGGTGATAGAAAAGATACTGGAAAAGGAACTGCTAACTGGAGAACTGGAAAGGGAAAGGAGAGAGAAAGAGAAACAAATGTAGGGAAAATAAAAGAAGTGCTCGAATGGGCCCTACCCCACTTCCTACGTATCTCATCTAGAACTTGAGAATCAGAGCGACGTAGTTCCCCTCACCTAGGGAAAATTGTTTGTGTTTTTTAGTGGAAATGTCAATGTTCGCGTTCCAGCAGTTAGGTGTTGCAGCTCGCTGTAGGGAGACTTAGGCGTTACCTGTTTGCGGTGGAACGGACGTGACGAATCCTTAAGGAGTAGAATGAAGGAGATGAGAAGAGAATTTGTTTGTTTGTTTTTATCTTTTGAAAAGAAGTATTTTGATTGTTTTTTGTTTTGTAACTCGTATTGTATTTGAGTCTCTCATGTAGGATCGAATGCCTCGCGTATCGACCCAAGACAGGACGTATGCTAAACATTCTAAGAAAGTGAGAGAAGACCCCACACTTCCTTGTTCCCACATGAAAGGCCTAAATACAATAGGTGTTATGCCTTTATTAAGTGTTTTTTACTTTTGTTATAAGATGAGAAGAAGAGACTCAAAAGAGGCAAAGGTGAAAACTAAGGGGAGACTAAGACACACCCTAGTGTTAGCATGTTTGGAGATCCTATGGTTAATGTGGTTTAACAAACCTACTTCTAGAAGAAAGAAGAAGAAGAGCAAAAGAAGCAACTTACTTCCAAAATGGAAGTTAAGTTGATCTTAAAGAGGGATGAAGAAGAAGTTATTCAAGGAAAGCATATAAATGCTTATCATGATCACAAGTTGAATTATTAAAAGCAATAAGCGAAGGTGAAAGAAAGAAGTGTATGTGGAAGCATATCCACACACTTACTTACCCTTAGCACCTACATGAAAAGGTTAGTTCAAAAACTATTCACAAAAATCCTAAGTAAAAGAACTTGGTCAAACAAGCCAATGGAAGGAAATAATGAAAACATCAGCTATTACAGCCCACATGCAACAGAACAGCAGTAAATTCAGCTTCATATACCAAACAGCAAACAACAGCTCAAGTTTAGCATACAAAATGGGTGTAACAAGCATTTGCCATCACATACTACATCATACATGTGTATAGGCAGCAGTGAAAAATCAGGGGCAGCATGCACTCACAAACAATTTCAATCATAAAAGAACAAACATGCTTCAAGCCTTGCACATTATTCAATCAATCATGATCACAATCACATTACAAATCATGGTGAACAATCCTTGAAATCAAACATGTTATAATGCACATTACAAAAGAATACACATTGTCAAGAATATGAGCAAGTCAAAAACAAGTATACATCTCTTGAAATGGAAAGCAAATGAACATGCACATAGTAATTCCAGCAACATAACATCAATTAGCAATTAATAAGCTCAAAGTGTGTGCATCATGTGTTCATCACATCAATTAATCTACAATGCAAACATTATGTTCAATGATGAAAAACAAAGACACGCGTGTCGTGAAATCGAGTTCGTACTGTAGTGTGAGTTAAAATAGCTCAAAAATAATCCACCAATCATCAATGCATTGATCCATGAAGTTTAAACATGTTAAGGACCTCAAACAAGCAAGAAAATGCACAAAAATACACATTTTGTCCCAGAGTAACCGGTTAACAAATGGTGAGTAACCAGTTACTTAGTTAAAAATCAAATAGTTTACGCAAAAATACACATGTTAACCGGTTAACAAACGGTGTAACCGGTTACTCTGGGTCAGTGGCCAAAAAAACTAGTTTCAAAAGCACTTTTCAACAGCAAATCACTTCTCCAAACTTCCATATGAACATGTCATCAATTAGGCATGAAATTACATTGAATTACAGTCAACAAACATCAATTGGATTCAATTAACAATCACACCAAAAATCAAATTCAAGCATATGAATCCAAATCAAAAATCCACAAAGATCTACATCGAATAAGTTGCGAATAAGCTAAAAACAGTGTAGATTTAGGGAAAACTAACCTACAAAGCGGAGACTTGCTTTGGTAATTGTTGCAAAGTAATCTTGGTGCAGAAAATGAAAGAAAACCAGAGATTCTTCAATCAATAGCCGAAACGTGTCGAAACCGAACGAAATCGCAAAAATCCTCCAAAATCCAACTTGCACCAAAATAAATGGTGAGAAACCTTTGGATTAAAGAAGAACAAGCTGCAATTCCAAAAAATCCAACCAATGCAAACCAAGAGATGAAGTTTAGCTCAAGAATTAATCACTTTTCAATGTAAAAAGTGATTATTCTTCAAGAAATAAGAGCTTTTGTGTGTGGTTTTGGAAGAGAGAAGTAGAAGTTGTAGCAAAGTGAAGAGAGAAAATGAGAGTGAAAATGTGAGAAATTTTAGAAAATGGTTGAAGGTCCTTGAAAATGAGTGAAGTATCTCTTAAATAGATTTTAGGTTTGGAGTATAAGAGGTTTGGAGTGAGGTTTGGAATGAGGTTTGGGTTTGGAGCTAGGGTCGGAGTTAGTTAGACTCAACTCACCGAGTCAAGTTAGTTAACTCGGTTAGTTAGGATCAACTCAGTTGCTTGGAAAACAAGGAACCACAATTGGTGTGTGGGTGTATGACTTGGGCTGCAAGTAAGGCCTTGTGACTTGTGAACTTTCAGCATGAAGCCACCATGTTCGAGCCCTTGTATGACCTTCATAACTTATTCAAATGAAAAAATGTCCAACATCAAAGTTGAAGAGGGCATGGAGATTAACAACTTTGCTGTTCAACAATTTTTCATTTGAAGCCTTCTTGATGTAGAAAATTGGCTTGACATTTGGCACGCCAACTATTCGATGAAATTATGGCCTATGGGCCTGCGCTTGCCTTGCCATGACTTGAGATTTGCCTTGATTTTACCAAACTTTGATTGATCATAACTCCCTCAATTTTGATCCGATGGAAGAGTTCTTTATATGGATTTGAAGCTTAGAACATGAACTTTAATTGGATCAACTTGGGCCTAAGATTTGGAGCTTTTATCTTGGAGAAAGAGAGCCTCAAAGTGTAGTGCAAAATGGTCCAAACTTGCCATTTTTGGAAACCCTAAAGTTTCTATTTTTGGCAATTTTGTAATTTCTCGATTTTTCATGATTCGTCCACAATTTCTTGATCAAATCTTGTCCAATGAACATATATAACTTGAATTTTATGAATTTGACCTTAAAAAGTCAGGAGTTGACTTTTTTCACTGCACAGTTGACTTTTTCCCCAATTTCTTGATTATCGAGCAACTGATCAATTGAACCTCTTCTGAAATGAACCAATGGCCAATCTTCCATCCTTAGACACTTAATATCATGTAGAAAACATTGAAATCAAGTTTGAATCAAAATTTCATCAGGAGAACCCTTGAATCCAAAACCCTAATTTGGACTGTTTTTTGTGATAAGAGGTGATGCATTGCCCAATCTTCTTGATGATTTCCTTTCTTTCAATGACTTATGGGATCAATTGGGATGATATATGACATAATAGACCTTTAAGATTTGTTGAGAAACCCTTGACTCTTATTCTTTTGCATTGGATGATCAACCCCTTTGAGAAACAACTGATCACATGCCCTTATGCAAGATGCAATGCTAAATGCTTGATGTTTTATTTTTCTATGCTTGAATGCAATGCAATGAAGTGAAAGCACATGCTAAATGATATGAAGAAAAGAGAGGGCAAATTTTTGGGTATTACAGTTGCCCCTATTCAATCATTGTAGACCTGAATGGATGATAGCAGTTGCTTTCAGACTTTCATGGTATGGAGGGATTGAATACCGAAAATAACCAGAAAATTTGCACTCTGTAGAGAAGAAGAAAAGGGATATAAACTGGCTCAAATGAACTCTGGTTGGAAAAGAAATTCTGATGATAACCATAACACTGGAGAGATATCTCTTTGGACGACGCCAGACGACTACTGGCTTGCCACACTACGGGTGGACTTTAGCAATGTCTTTTAGCACGACGCCAGATGACTAATGGCTCGCCACATTACGGGTGGACTTTAGTAATGTCTTTTAGCACGACGCCAGACGACTACTGGCTCGCCACACTACGGGTGGACTTTAGCAACATCTTTTAGCACGACGCTAGACGACTACTGGCTCGCCACACTACGGGTGGACTTTCAATGTCTTTTAGCACGACGCCAGACGACTACTGGCTTGCCACACTGCGGGTGGACTTTTGCCAATCTGCGGTTGAACTTTGCAGCTGAATTTCCACACTGCGGGTGGACTTTTGCCAATCTACGGTTGGACTTGCCAATGATTTGCCACCCTTGGATAGACTTTTGCCAATCTACGGTTGGACTTAGCTGCGGTCTTTTAAAGGGAGTCAGACGACTACTGACTTGCCACACTGCGGGTGGACTTGCGCCAAGCTATGGTTGGACTTGCCGATGATTTGCCACCCTTGGATGGACTTTTGCCAATCTACGGTTGGACTTGCCAATGATTTTCCACCCTTGGATGGACTTTTGCCAATCTACGGTTGGACTTTGAGAATTTTCCACCCTTAGATGGACTTTTGCCAATCTACGGTTGGACTTTGATAACGTCTTTTAAACAACGCCAGACGACTACTAGCTTGCCACACTACGAGTGGACTTCTGCAAAATTCCAATACTGGATTACGCTCTGCATGCACGTCAGACGTCCCTGCTGACTCTACTGAGGGAGAGTTATCAATAATTTGACCTTAGAGACTCCTGAAAGGATAGTATCTCTGTTGGAGAATGAATAAACAGTCTGTTTGCTTCGAATTATCACACTTGCCAAAAATAAATTGGATTTTGAGATATGGATAATGACTCTGTCAGGAATTACCTCAACTTCCAGGGAACACAACCTGGTCATAGCAACTCCGCTGAGGATGAGCATTTTCTGACTTGGCCGGGGAAAGAATGTACCAACACTCTGCCGAAGAAGACAAGTCATTGAAACTCTGCTTGGGGATCTATCAAACCCGAGGAGAATCTGCTAACACTCTGCTGAGGAAGAAATTCTATTGGCCTGTTAAACTTCTGTGAGGAAGAAAAAACAGCTCAGTTGGGAAGTATTATTGACAAAATTCAATGCTGAACTCTGTGGGGAGTACAACTACCAGAGATACGATCTTGCTGGGGGAGACCTACTCCGTCAAGGATACACAAATCCTGGTTAGAAGACCTTCTGTCGTGACTTGCCGGGAAATAGTCCTTATACCTGCTGGGAAAGCACAAAGCAAATGCACCGTGACCTGTCGAGGAACAAAGTTGTCAAGCTTAGAATAAGAGCCACAATGTCCCATACGAGTCAAACCTTCTGCTTGATGACTCCACTGGGGATAATGAGTTGACGACAAACTCTGCCGGGGAGAATTGCTTCCAAACGTCTCTCGCTGGGGAATGTCCCTTAAGAGGATTTTACAGAAAACCACCCATCTTTAAACTCTTGGGCAAATGCCGAGCCTTGAGCTAGACACTCTACTGGAGATAATAGATCTGGAACTCATCCCGCTGGGGATTTTATGATGCCCCATGTTTGGGAGGGTCACCAACTCACTTTTTCCCCAGATCGTACGGTGTATTTGAAGAAAACGTCCCAAGAGGATTTTACAGAAGATTCGGCGTCCTCAAACTCCTGGACACTCGTTAAGTCTTGAACATTAACAGCGAGGCAACTCTACTGGGGAATTCACAATTGTTATCGACATAGAAAAGCTTGTAGCTGTTGGAAATACTGAATAGGAGAATCGACTTAATAAGATACAACACTACCCAGTTGATATCAACTTGTCGATATCGATTCGTCGTGAGCGACCGACGGCCGAAGATGGACTTAATCAGTAAATGTTGTGACAAAAGTGACGTGGGGACCCTTCTTGAACATGACTGCCCCGATATTCTGCATGGGGATAAGTGATTACTTGTCTGGAAGAAATGATCCATGCTCTTGGAAAGACTTCAATCTGTTACCTGCAACAAAAGAATATGCACACATGCCCCAGGATATGACTTCTGCAACTGAGAAAATCCAACTCTGAACCACCACTTTTTGGGGAGAAAGGTTTTGATGCATCTCTTGCTGGGAACATGATTAATGAAGCATGCTGAAAATAGGGGACCACAAATGCCTTGGGTTGGAATGCCCCTTTGTTTCAAGCCTTTTGGCTAATTGACTGCATATGCGTGAACAACAATTTTTTCTTCAGTTTTCTGTTTGCCCCAGTCCAACATGGTCCACCAAAAGAAATTGTCCCAAGAGGATTTTACAGAAGACTTGACATCCAAAACGCCTCAATGTCTTCAAACTCTTGTAGAGATTCGTCGGATCTCAAAGTAACTGCCTCAGACTGTATGGTCTACAGAGGAATTCGCCTCGAGAAGATTCATGAACAATCTTATATCCCCGTGAGATATTCTGCCCCAATACTCTGAACCCTGGATAGGCTGATCAGTCGTCTGGATGGACTAACTTCTCATGCTCTTGGGATGGCCTACCCCAGTATGAACCTTGAAGTGGTTTTACCCTGACTACTGATCTTCGAAGGAAGACCCCGAGTACATGCCTTTAGAGAGGTTTAAATCTCGATGCCCCAGATTGACTGAACTATGAAGAGATTGCTCGACGTGATTGGCCCAAATTGGCTACACCTTATAGAGATGATTCGACGTGATTACCCCAAATCGACTACGTCTTAACACACCTTGTTGGAAGAGCTCCTGCTCGACAAAGTTTCCTGAGGAAGTGCCATTGGATGTGGCTGTCCTTCGGGAGTTTCAGAATTCTCAACTCGGCAAGATTAAGCTTCTGGACTGAATTTCCATATGTAAACTTCTTTTGATGTCAAACAAATGTATGCAAGCAGAAAATGTTTTAATCTGAGAATGAAAATTCTAATGCAACACACATGTTAATCTTGAAGTTTTACTGAAAAGATGTCGCAAAGCTGTGAACGAATCACTGCTTAGGATACGACATTGATTTTTGAATAAAATAAAGCATGCACATGCAATACCAACCAGATCTTTTAGCATCACTCATAGGAGTCAGGAACGCTATCTCATCGGAGTACGCTCTTGAAATAAACCCTGTTTCAATTAGGACTTTTAAGGGTTGTATCATGGCCTGGTTCACGGTTTTGAGAAAAAAGGATTTAAGGCTCAAAGTTTATTGGTGGGACCCACTCTTCGTGATATTCTCCAGTCCTACATTCAGCCAATTTGCACAAGCGCTCGCCTCTTAAAAAGATTTTGTGATCTTTAAGGAATCCATGCACTGATGGTTTGAGACAATGAGGTTTTGGAGCAGCAGTCACCCCTTTTGCCTTTGTGTCTGCGTCACACAACTTTGTTCTTGCTCGAGGATTTTCTTGGGTAATCCTGTTCGCATTTTGCTTTCACATTCTTTTTTTGCTTATCCCTAACTTTTGCCTGGACAGATTCTTTTGAATCTTTGATTTTGGAGTCCAGCGGGATGCCCTAACTTTTGCCTAAGTTGCTTGTTTTCAAGTTTCAACTTAGTGGGCTTTTCATTTCTTTTTATTTTCATTCTCTTTCGGAACAAATCGTGTGACACTGGCTTATCTTGACTTTGTTGGAAGGGTTGTGACTGCCTCACTCTATAATCGTTGATGGATAACCATTGTGGTTTCACATCTCTTGACTTCTTGACGGTGGAATAGAAGGTAATGGATCCTCAGATGCACACTCCTTTTTGAAATTTGAACACTCGGTCAAATTAACTAACGCCTACCCTGCCCCTGGGTTAAATGTGAGGGTTTTTTCGTACGAAATAAACTCCTACTTCAAGGCTCAAAGGGGTTAACGAGGGTTTATCTCCCTTATATCTCCAGTGTTTGGGGAGTTGAAACAATGCTTGTACATCCTCAACAGGGATCTTATTCAAAAGCACACCCCTAGAGATTTTTGCGTTTTCAAATCATCATCCTCCCTCAAAGAGTTTAAGCAAGAAAATTGGTATTGCAATTCACATTAACATTAAATGAGTGAACACAAACGACATTCTTCAAGAAAACATATTCATTGCATTAAAATCATCATACCAAATGCAAACAAGTTTTAACATGCAAACAATGTCTGAACAAACAAATGAAAGCTATATATGAAAAAGCAGCAAAGAAACGAAGATTGCCATTGTTGAGGAGGCTTGACTCCGTCTGGACTGACTGCTTCGGGAGCTATTTTCCCTTTTTTACGTGCTTGCTTGGGAAGCTCTAGCTAACGTACAGACCATCTACAGTGAAAATAATGATCCCAGCGTCAATCAGATCTTGTACTTTATGCCTGAACACCTTACAATCTTCAATGGCATACCCCTGTGTCCCTGAGTGGTACTCACACCTAGCGTTCTTGTCATAAGCTGGCGGAAGGGGATACGGGACAGGAGTAACCTCCCTTAACTGAATCAAAGAGTCTTGAAGTAAACGGCCAAGCAGCTGACTGTGAGAAACAGTAATGGGATCAAATTTTCTCTCGGGCTTTCTGGGTCTTTGATATTTCCTCTGGGAACTAGTCTGCTGCTGATACTGATTCGAGTACTCCTCTCTTCCCAGCATTTTCCTTTTCAAACTTGGCCTAAAGATCGGGAACAAGTCGCTGATATGGGGATTTTGAGACCAAGGACTGCAAGACATGCCCTTGACTTGATGCCGCTTCAAGGGGGAGCGTCGGGAAATTCATATTTTTTGCAGCATTGGAGCAGAATTACTCGGTATGCTTACGCCGCCCGGCGCGAAATCTATCGCTTTTGAATCAATCAGATCTTGGACCACATTATGAAAGGCTTTACATTTTTTCACATTGTGCCCCGGCGCACCAGAGTGAAAATTGCAATGGGCACTTGCATCATAATTGAGTGGGAGTTTTCCACTAGGGGGATTTATTGTCCGAAGTTCAACCAATTGGAGTTGAAGTAGGTACCTCAACAACTGAGCATAAGGCATAGGAAGCGGATCAAAGATTCTGTCAGTTTTCTTCGACTTTGGTAGGTACTTCCTAGCCTTGGGGCTGTCTAGGGAAACAAGAGGTAACTGCTGGTGAGTAAGTTTCTGAATTCCAGGTTGTGCAGAAAATCCGTGAGGCATATCACTCTTTGGGATAGATTCCACAGGCAATGGTGGAACGACAACTTCTATTATAGCCTCAGGTGTGGTATTATCATCCTTCCTGAGCATATTTCTCACAACTTCCATAACCAGACTCATTTGGGTCTTCACTTGATTGACCTCTTCCTTCAACATTTTCTGGTCTTGAATTAAAGCTTGCATGTCCCTCATACACTGCCCCATTTGGCTTCGCATCTCCCTTAATTCTGCCTGCACTTGATCCATGGTTCTGGCTTGGTTTCTGCGAGTTGTGTATCGGTGGACGTGGGTATCAGCTATAATTCCTGAAACCAAATAAAGGTTAGAGACCCTGCAACGAGTACCTGAAAAACAAGCAACAGAATGCAAAATGATATGCAATGCAATGCAAATGCAAATGCCATGTTTATCACTTCCAGGGCATTTCACACCCTGATTCCAGTCTTAATCACAAGAATCTCAAGGATAGTCACATAATATTGAGATAAAAATATTGCGAAGAACTCTACCATGATAATGTGCTGGTGAATAACGTGATGCCGAAGAGACCCCCTTTTGAATAAACCATTCATTGAATTCAACAGAACACCAATAAGTGCCAAAACATTTTACAATGAGTTCGTAAATGGGAAATACATCAAGAAGATGACTCCATCAACAAGCCTGATGGTAGCCAACAATACATCATCAAAACTACATTAAAAGGACAGGAATCAAGATCAAACATCTAACTCCAAATCTTTCAATTTCTCACTAGAATGCTTGATTTCTTCAAAAAGGATTCTAGTGCGTTGATGACCCGACTTTTCAATCAACTCCTTGATTAAAATGTCTCTCCTATTCAGAGCTTCAGTTAATGAATCTGCGTGCATCAAGAGAGCTTCACCAACACTTACTTCCTTAAACCTTTTCACCCCAGCTTGTATCTTGAGTCTTCCCATTTCCACCATGGCATCCTCAAGCTTTGCCTTGGACCTCTTTAATTCATCATTAACCTTCTCCATCTGCTCCTGGCTCTTTGCAAAGTCTTCTCAATGCTTTCTGCGTTGTTCATGCGCTCTAAGCAGCTCATCGTCTTTGGCTTTTAACTGTTCATGTAACCCTGCATTCTCGAGCCTGACCTCATCCCAGGCTTGCTGAAACTTGGCTAACTTCTCTTTGTTCTGCGCTAAGACCTGTTTGGTCTTCTTGTGGGCTTGAGTAGCAGCATCGGCTCCTTTCCTAATTTTCTGAAAATGTTGAACTCTTTCGGAGAAATCCTTTTCTTTTGCAGCTAAAATTTTTTCAGCATCTTGGTCTCTATGCTCCAATTCTTTATTGGCGTACAAAGCATTTTGAAGAAGACTACTCAGGTCCAAATTCTCCACCCCAAGCTCTTTCATTGTAGCTTGCAGTTTGTTAAACTCCTCCATGGGAACGGTGGTAGGTTGTTCCGGGATTGCTGGATATAGAGGTGGCTCTCTTGAAAAGGGCAAAAGAACCTCTTCAACCTTTCTCTGAACGCATTATGTATACTGTGGATAGGCTCTACAATCACCTTTTCCAAAGATAGTCTTCCCAGTCTTGTGAAGGTGCCCCCAAGCAAGCACAACCCTTCTTAACACTTCTGTATCTTCATCGCCATTAAAGAATAAAGACTCTTCTACATGTTGGTCTTCAGAAGGGTTCCTTGAGGCATACTCGAATTGTCTGATAGCCAGGATTGGGTTGTAGTTAATTCCCCCTTTCCTGCCTATCAGAGGCACATTCGGGAAGTTTCCGCAGCTAGTAATGATCTCTACTCCTTGCAACTGCCGGTCAAACCAAACAATGTTATCAGCAGCCAACCCCATTATCCGTTTATACCATTTTAGAGAATCCCTAGTGTCCACAAACCGCACCAGATTGAGATAAATGTTTCAGGAACCAATCAGACAAAAGCGGAGTACAGCAGTTGACAGGACCTCCTCTTCTTTTCTCATTTTTGAAATGCACCGAGTGGTAGAAATCACCCAACAGAGTAGGAACAGGATTTTTCCAGATAAAAACCCTCACAGCGTGCATATCCACAAAGTGATGTTGGTTAGGAAATAAAATGATGCCATAGATACACAAGGCCAGGATAGAATTATAGACCGTCTAATTCTTGGCATTGGCACATTCCTGAGCTTGATCTGTAAGAAATTCCAAGTGAAAACCTTTGATTCCGCTTTTACTAGCAACATTTCTCTTCAGCACTGACTGTTCCACCTGTAGGCCGTTGCAATTTCTTCTATGCTGGGGTGATCTCCAGAAAAGAATGACACATTTGATTTGACTGAAATACCCAAGATGAATGAAAGCTCCTCCAGTGTAGGCATCAAGATATACCCCGGAAAGACAAAGTACTTTGTGACGGCTCATAGAACTGCAGTAGAGTGTGGAGGGCATCATGCTCATACTTTGTAATGTTACGGGCCATTTTCTCCAATCTCCCATATTTCTTCTGGAAAGTGATAAGAACACCTGGGTCGGCCATGGCTATCATTTTGTGAAGTAGATCCAATGTCGGCTCTGGAAATTTGTAAGCAACATTATTCTTCCTCTTAGCATTTGCCTCCGTCGAACCCATGGACTGGAATCAGAGGTAAAATAAGCACCTGGAAATGCCAAACATGAATGTTATGTTATGATAATGCAATGCAAAAGGGCATGGTATCAGTGCTCTGTGTATGTGCTGGACTGTGTGCACGGTGTCTGTACAAGTCTGAGAATAATACTGCAGATAGAAACCCACTGACTGTAACAATTTACACCAACTTTCTATGAAAATATCAGGGTATCAGGGTATGTGGGAGGCATGGTCACCTGCAAACCTGTAAACACCCGCCCATCCTCACATGTGGGTACTAGAACAATGGTTCCTCAGTTTCGGATTCTCTATTTGAGAAGCAATAACACATTCAGCCCGTAGGATACAATGCTATCGCCAAACAAAGAGGTCGTCCACTGATTCCCCAAAAATAAGGTCATCCTATAGCAAGTTCTCAGCATTGGGTCCTCGGATCGAGAATGTGCAATGGGTTTGCCACATAATGTGGTCTGCCACTATCACATCTCGGGAGGAGTGCCGCAACTGAGTCCTCGGGAATGGTCACCAGAGTCGACAGCTTTCTAGGTTAACACCCTGAAATGCACAAGACGCGTAAATCAGAACATCTCCCAAGAAAACCTCGTCTGGTTGTGGATTTCGTATAAACCATACATAACAAGATGCTATGTAGGCCACACTACCGTCCACTCTAGTCCTATGTATGTACTCAAGCCGCTGTAATGGGCTTATCTCTCAGAATACCCCTCCCGCCAAACAGAAAATCAGCACAGCACAGTCCAGTATAGCATAATATAACATATGAAATGAAAATGCTAAAATGAGGTAAATACAGTAATATACAGTAATGCAGCAATACAGTAAATAGCAATACAGTACAACAGTAAATGCAGCAAAAAGAAAACACCCAATGAAAGAAAAACATACAAGCGCAAGGATTGACTCGCTAAGGAAACCAGAGATTCTGGGTTCGATTCCCCAGCAGAGTCGCCAGCTGTCGCTCCTGGGATTTTCATCCTAGTACAAACGCGAAAGTGGCACCGAAACAGAGTCGCCAGCAATGTGTATTTATCCCAAGAGAGGGAAAGGAAACACTGCATAAACCTGAGGGAAAGGAAAGAGCATGGTCTTGCGACCAAGAGAACTAGGTTCGGGAGTCGGTTACCCGCGAGGAAGGTATTAGCACCCCCTCGCGTCCATCGTACCCGATGGGATCCATGCTTGCTGCTTCAATCAAAGGGTGATAGAAAAGATACTGGAAAAGGAACTGCTAACTGGAGAACTGGAAAGGGAAAGGAGAGAGAAAGAGAAACAAATGTAGGGAAAACAAAAGAAGTGCTCGAATGGGCCCTACCCCACTGTCTACGTATCTCATCGGGAACATGAGAATCAGAACGACGTAGTTCCCCTCACCTAGGGAAAATTGTGTTTTTTAGTGGAAACGTCAATGTTCGCGTTCCAGCAGTTAGGTGTTGTAGCTCGTTGTAGGGAGACTTAGGCGTTACCTGTTTGCGGTGGAACGGACGTGACGAATCCTTAAGGAGTAGAATGAAGGAGATGAGAAGAGAATTTGTTTGTTTGTTTTTGTCTTTTGAAAAGAAGTATTTTGATTGTTTTTTGTTTTGTAACTCGTATTGTATTTGAGTATCTCATGTAGGATCGAATGCCTCGCGTATCGACCCAAGACAGGACGTATGCTAAACATTCTAAGAAAGTGAGAGAAGACCCCACACTTCCTTGTTCCCACATGAAAGGCCTAAATACAATAGGTGTTATGCCTTTATTAAGTGTTTTTTACTTTTGTTATAAGATGAGAAGAAGAGACTCAAAAGAGGCAAAGGTGAAAACTAAGGGGAGACTAAGACACACCCTAGTGTTAGCATGTTTGGAGATCCTATGGTTAATGTGGTTTAACAAACCTACTTCTAGAAGAAAGAAGAAGAAGAGCAAAAGAAGCAACTCACTTCCAAAATGGAAGTTAAGTTGATCTTAAAGAGGGATGAAGAAGAAGTTATTCAAGGAAAGCATATAAATGCTTATCATGATCACAAGTTGAATTATTAAAAGCAATAAGCGAAGGTGAAAGAAATAAGTGTATGTGGAAGCATATCCACACACTTACTTACCCTTAGCACCTACATGAAAAGGCTAGTTCAAAAACTATTCACAAAAATCCTAAGTAAAAGAACTTGGTCAAACAAGCCAATGGAAGGAAATAATGAAAACAGCAGCTATTACAGCCCACATGCAACAGAACAGCAGTAAATTCAGCTTCATATACCAAACAGCAAACAACAGCTCATGTTTAGCATACAAAATGGGTGTAACAAGCATTTGGCAGCACATACTACAACATACATGTGTATAGGCAGCAGTGAAAAATCAGGGGCAGCATGCACTCACAAATAATTTCAATCATAAAAGAACAAACATGCTTCAAGCCCTACACATTATTCAATCAATCATGATCACAATCACATTACAAATCATGGTGAACAATCCTTGAAATCAAACATGTTATAATGCACATTACAAAAGAATACACATTGTCAAGAATATGAGCAAGTCAAAAACAAGTATACATCTCTTGAAATGAAAAGCAAATGAACATGCACATAGTAATTCCAGCAACATAACATCAATTAGCAATTAATAAGCTCAAAGTGTGTGCATCATGTGTTCATCACATCAATTAATCTACAATGCAAACATTATGTTCAATGATGAAAAACAAAGACACGCGTGTCGTGAAATCGAGTTCGTACTGTGGTGTGAGTTAAAATAGCTCAAAAATAATCCACCAATCATCAATGCATTGATCCATGAAGTTTAAACATGTTAAGGACCTCAAACAAGCAAGAAAATGCACAAAAATACACATTCTGTCCCAGAGTAACAGGTTAACAAACGATGAGTAACCGGTTACTTAGTTAAAAATCAAATAGTTTACGCAAAAATACACATGTTAACCGGTTAACAAATGGTGAGTAACCGGTTACTCTGGGTCAGTGGCCAAAAAAACTAGTTTCAAAAGCACTTTTCAACAGCAAATCACTTCTCCAAACTTCCATATGAACATGTCATCAATTAGGCACGAAATTACATTGAATTACAGTCAACAAACATCAATTGGATTCAATTAACAACCACACCAAAAATCATATTCAAGCATATGAATCCTAATCAAAAATCCACAAAGATCTACATCGAATAAGTTGCGAATAAGCTAAAAACAGTGTAGATTTAGGGAAAACCAACCTACAAAGCGGAGACTTGCTTTGGTAATTGTTGCAAAGTAATCTTGGTGCAGAAAATGAAAGAAAACCAGAGATTCTTCAATCAATAGCCGAAACGCGTCGAAACCGAACGAAATCGCGAAAATCCACCAAAATCCAACTTACACCAAAATAAATGGTGAGAAACCTTTGGATTGAAGAAGAACAAGCTACAATTCCAAAAAATCCAACCAATGCAAACCAAGAGATGAAGTTTAGCTCAAGAATTAATCACTTTTCAATGTAAAAAGTGATTATTCTACAAGACATAAGAGCTTTTGTGTGTGGTTTTGGAAGAGAGAAGTAGAAGTTGTAGCAAAGTGAAGAGAGAAAATGAGAGTAAAAATGTGAGAAATTTTAGAAAATGGTTGAAGGTCATTGAAAATGAGTGAAGCATCTCTTAAATAGATTTTAGGTTTGGAGTATAAGAGGTTTGGAGTGAGGTTTGGAATGAGGTTTGGGTTTGGAGCTAGGGTCGGAGTTAGTTAGACTCAACTCACCGAGTCAAGTTAGTTAACTCGGTTAATTAGGATCAACTCAGTTGCTTGGAAAACAAGGAACCATAATTGGTGTGTGGGTGTATGACTTGGGCTGCAAGCAAGGCCTTGTGACTTGTGAACTTTCAGCATGAAGCCACCATGTTCGAGCCCTCGTATGACCTTCATAACTTGTTCAAATGAAAAAATGTCCAACATCAAAGTTGAAGAGGGCATGGAGATGAACAACTTTGCTGTTCAATAATTTTTCATTTGAAGCCTTCTTGATGGAGAAAATTGGTTTGACATTTGGCACTCCAACTGTTCGATGAAATTATGGCCTATGGGCCTGCGCTTGCCTTGCCATGACTTGAGATTTGCCTTGATTTTACCAAACTTCGATTGATCATAACTCCCTCAATTTTGATCCGATGGAAGAGTTCTTTATATGGATTTGAAGCTTAGAACATGCACTTTAATTAGCTCAACTTGGGCCTGAGATTTGAAGCTTTTATCTTGGAGAAAGAGAGCCTCAAAGTGTAGTGCAAAATGGTCCAAACTTGCCATTTTTGGAAACCCTAAAGTTTCTATTTTTGGCAGTTTTGTAATTTCTTGATTTTTCATGATTCGTCCACCATTTCTTGATCAAATCTTGTCCAATGAACATATATAACTTGAATTTCATGAATTTGACCTTAAAAAGTCATGAGTTGACTTTTTTCACTACACAGTTGACTTTTTCCCCAATTTCTTGATTATCGAGCAATTGATCAATTGAACCTCTTCTGAAATGAACCAATGGCCAATCTTCCATCCTTAGACACTTAATATCATGTAGAAAATGTTGAAATCAAGTTTGAATAAAAATTTCATCAGGAGAACCCTTGAATCCAAAACCCTAATTTGGACTGTTTTTTGTGATAGGAGGTGATGCATTGCCCAATCTTCTTGATGATTTCCTTTCTTTCAATGACTTGTGGGATCAATTGGGATGATATATGACATAATAGACCCTTGAGATTTGTTGAGAAACCCTTGGCTCTTATTCTTTTGCATTGGATGATCAACCCCTTTGAGAAACAACTGATCACATGCCCTTATGCAAGATGCAATGTTAAATGCTTGATGTTTTATTTTTCTATGCTTGAATGCAATGCAATGAAATGAAAGCACGTGCTAAATGATATGAAGAAAAGAGAGGGCAAATTTTTGGGTATTACATTCATGTTAGGACATCTTGTCCAACATCTTGTTGTCAAGTTAGTTTTACCAAATTGATGCCAACCTCAAAGGCTTGGACTCATCAATCTCCCCCTTTGGCAGATTTTGGCTAAAACTAACTAAATGAAACTTGCAGACAGAAAACCATAGTCCGAGGCCAAGAATAAGAACATTAACAGAGGGAAAACTAAAGCCTAAAGCCTCCCCCTCAAGCAGTTCCTTCTTCTACAAGCAACGGATTAACATACTCCCCCTTAATGCTTAGCAGCAGCAGAAGTCAGTGGTTAGCAGTCAGTGGTTAGTAAAGTTAGTATTACTCCCCCTTTTTAGCCATAATATGACAAAGGTAGTTAAACTAAATAAATAACCAAGCAATAACATAAAGTATTAGAGAACAAAACAAGCACATAAAGTGCCAAAAATAATTCTGGGCATTAAGCCCTTACATAACCACACAAAAAAACAAGACAACATTTAGCAGTCATCTTCAGTTTCTTCATCACCCTCTTCCTCTTCTTCATACCAGGATATAGTTGTCCAGTAATGCTTAACCTGAGAGTTGTCTTTGAAGACCTCTCTCTATTTGGTGGGAACACATGTGCACTTACTAGAATAGCATTCCCACACCAAGCTGACTGCTACAAATCTTCAGACAGGCAAACTCCAAGCCTGCCTCTCAACACTTCAAATTGATTAGCATCCAATGCTTTAGTGAAGATGTCAACTAACTGATTCTCTGAGGCAACATGCTCCGAGGTTATAACTTTGTCTTCCACAAGATTTCTAATAAAGTGATGCCTGATGTCAAAATGTTTGGTTCTGCTGTGCTGAATAGGATTCTTTGAAATATTAATGACACTTAAGTTGTCACAGAAAAATGTCATGACATCTTGGTTGACATTATACTTAGTCAGTATCTGCTTCATCCACACCATTTGAGAATAACTGCTACCTGCAGCTATGTATTCAACCTCAGTAGTAGGTAAAGAAACACAATTTTGTTTCTTACTAAACCATAAAATCAAGTTGTTTCCCAGAAAGAAACATCCACCAGAGGTGCTCTTCCTATCATCAGCACTCCCGGCCCAATCAGCATCACAATATCCTATTAACATGGAATTAGAACTTTGAGAATACATCAGACCACAGTCGCATGTACCATTCACATACTTCAGAATTCTTTTGACTTGATTAATATGACTAACTTTAGGTTCAGCCTAATATCTAGCACAGACTCCTACCGTAAAAGTTATGTCAGGTATGCTTGTAGTAAGGTATAGAAGACTGCCAATCATACTTTTATACAAACTCTAATCAACACTAACACCCTTTTCATCCTTAGACAACTTCAAGTGTGTAGGAGCAGGAGTTCTTTTGTGGTTAGCATTCTCCAAGTCAAAATTCTTCACAATACTCTTAGCATATTTCCCTTGACAAAGGAATATGGAATCTTCCATCTGTTTGACTTGGAGACCAAGAAAGTAGGTTAATTCACCCACTAAACTCATCTCAAACTCAGATTGCATTAGCTTGATAAAGTGTTGAACCATCTCATCCGACATCCCTCCAAACACAATATCATCAACATATATTTGAGCTATCATGAGTTTTCCATCCCTCTCTTTAACAAAGAGGGTTTTGTCAATTCCACCTTTTCTCTAGCCATGGTTGATGAGGAATTCAGTTAGTCTCTCATACCAAGCCCTTGGAGCTTGTTTCAACCCATACAAAGCCGTCTTCAATTTGAACATATGATCTAGAAATGTAGGATCAACAAATCCTTTAGGTTGTTCCACATATACTTCTTCATTCAAGTGTTCATTCAGAAAGGCACTCTTAACATCCATTTGAAATAGCTTGAATTTCAACAGGCAAGCTACTCTAAGTAATAGTCTAACAGACTCCAATCTAGCAATAGGAACAAATGTTTCATCAAAGTCCACTTCTTCAATCTGAGTGTACCCTTGAGCAACAAGTCTAGCCTTGTTTCTCGTGACCACACCTTGCTCATCAGACTTGTTTTTAAACACCCATCTTGTACCAATCACATTTGACCCTTCAGGTCTTGGCACAAGATTCCAGACCTCATGCCTTTTGAACTGTCACAGTTCCTCTTGCATAGCATTGATCCAGAATTCATCAGTCAAGGCCTCTTTGACATTCTTGGGTTCCAACTTTGAGACAAAACAAGCGCCAGCAACAATATCTCGTGACTTGGTCATTCTTCCACCATTTGGATCTCATATTATAAGCTCCTTAGGATGATCTTTATGAACTCTGATGGAGGGTCCCTTGTCAACCTTTTCAGTCTCTACAGATTCAAGATTAACATCATTTGAGTCTGCAGCACCTTCAGGAGCATCATGTGACGTTCCAACATCCTCTGTGACATCTTCATCACCCATGGGAAAGAATGCTCCAATATCATCAGTGACACCAGCTTCTGTAGTTGAGTTATCAACCATAACATTTATGGATTCCAGCACAACCTTAGTTCTTGAGTTAAAAACTCTGTAGGCTCTGTTATTTGTAGAGTATCCCAGAAATATTCCTTCATCATTTTTGGGATCCATCTTCCTCCTTTGCTCACGGTCATCCAAAATGTAACATTTGCTTCCAAAATTATTGGAAGTATTTCACTGTTGACTTTCTTCCTTTCCACAGCTCATATAATGTAGCAGATGTGCCAGATCTGATGGTTACTCTGTTTAGAATGTAACAAGTTGTGTTCATGGCTTCAGCCCAAAAATGATATGGAAGTTTCTTGGCATGAAGCATGACCCTTGAACATTCCTTAATTGTCCTATTTTTTCTCTCAACCACGCCATTCTGTTGAGGAGTGATGGGTGAAGAAAACTCGTGACTAATTCCTTCAGAGGAACAAAAATCATTAAACTTGCTATTTTCAAATTCCTTCCCATGGTCACTTCTGATCCTAACTATGCCACAATCCTTCTCCCTTTGAAGTTTTTGACACAGTTCTTTGAACACTTCAAATACTTCTGATTTCTCCTTGATAAAATGCACATATGTGTATCTAGAGAAGTCATCCACCACAACATAAGCATACCTCTTTCTGCCGAGACTTTCAACCTGCATAGGTCTCATCAAGTCCATATAAAGTAGCTCCGAGATTTTTGAAGTGGTTAGATGTTGAAGCTTCTTATGTGGCATCCTTGTCTGTTTTCCAGTTTGACATTCTCCACATACTCTTCCTTCATCTATTTTTAGATATTAGGGATACCTCTGACAGCCTCCTTAGACAAGACTTCTTTCATTCCCTTTAAGTGCAAGTGACCAAGTTTCTGATGCCACACCTTCACCTCATCTTCTTTTGACATCAAGCAGGTGGAGGGACACTTTGTTTCAAGGGGAGTCCATAAGTAACAATTATCCTTGGATCTAGTACCCTTCATGATAACTTCCTCTTTATCATTTGTTACCAGACACTAAGATTTTGAGAAGTTAACCTTGAGACCCTGGTCAAACAATTGGCTAATACTTATCAGATTAGCAGTCAATCCTTTGACAAACAACACTTTATCCTGGCTAGGCTGCCCAATATAATTCAGTTTCCCAACACATTTTATCTCACCTTTTGACCCATCTTCAAAGGTGACATAGCTAGTGGAATGTGGTTTAATATCAACTAAGAACTTCTTAACACCAGTCATGTGTCTAGAACAACCACTATCAAAATACCAGTGTTCTCTAGCAGAGGCTCTCAGAGAGGTATGAGCTATGAGGGCGACAATTTCATTCTTAGGAATCCACTTATTCTTTGCTTTAGCAGCTTCCTTTCTCCTTCTGGGTCGAGTTGATGATTTGGAATAACCATGCAACTTGTAGCAGTAAGACTTTATGTGACCATACTTACCATAGTAATGACACTTTTTGTCTTGATTGTTTCTTCCCGAGGAGTTCTTCTGAGGTCTTTGATGATGTTGGGACATCCTACTTGACACCGTTTGATCCTGCTTTCTTTTCTGTTGAATAGAGTTCACACCAGGCCTTTGTCCTTTATTCCCAACTTGATCATTGTAACCAAGTCCTCTTCCATTTCCAGCATTTCTTCCTGATTTAAGAATTTCATCCAGCACATCTGAACTGCTATTGAGCATTCTTGTGTACTTAGTCATATTTTTAAGTTTTGAATTGAGCAACACAACTTCATCCTCCAGATCAGAAACGGTGTCCAAGTGCTTTAGTCTTTCATCACAAAGTTGAGCAATAAGATTCAGCTGATCCTTCCCTAATTGACAAACTTCAGCACTTCTGATGCACAACTCCTTATAAGAGGCAGCCAGATCATCAGCAGTGAGATCTTCAACATCTGATTCCTTGTCTGAATCATATACTCCAGTAAGTGCAAAAACATGTTTAGCAGTTTCTCCGTCGCTTGATGAGTCATCTTCAGACCAAGAAATAGATAACACTTTCTTCTCCTTCTTAAGAAAGATAGGACACTCTGCTCTTATGTGTCCTGTCGTAACCCGAAATTTGACCTCCTCTTTTTGCCTTTTGCATAAGCATGCGCATTCGCATCGCCGGCATACACATTCGCACTTTTCTTTATGTGTTTCTTGTTGCAGGATTTTCAGGTTTTAAGCCCGATTAATCGAATCTTCACAAGGTCATCATCAAAACAAGCACAAAACAAGGGTTTCCATGCCTATTCATCAAAACAAGAGGTGGATAATCGAAACCGGGACTTCAGCACTTGTTCCTAAGCCATCTGAGCATTTTTTGCCTAGCGTAACCGGTTACTCAATATAAGGTAACCGGTTACTCAGTACAAATTTGCAGTTTCTGTTGCATTTTTGGGACAGCAGCTATGCACACTCTTTGGTCTTTGATTCTACATTGTTCTAGCAGCAGGTGGAATATTCTAGACTCTTCAAGTGATTCATTGGCATTTACTACAATGTACCTTTTCCATTCAAGACTACCATGCACCTCTTTTTCATAAATTGTGAACCTTTGCATGTGAAGCTTACATTGGGATTGTTACCATTCATTTTTGGAATTTTTCAAGCTTGTTTTCCATGCTCTCTCCCTCTAACTTCCATGGAATGATATGGTTGATTTTTAGGGATGTTTTAAGTGACGTTTAACTTCTGTTTGAAGCATATTCATGAACTTTCGATGCACGCTTTCGAATATTCAATTTGTTCATATTCTTAACATTGTATACACATGACCATTCTTGCACACTTTTGCTCACATAATGACATGATTTGTGTTGCATTCTAAATTTCATTTGGTACTGTTTTGCACTCTCTTTCATTAAGTTTGTTCTTCATGGATAAGCTTAATCTTGTTTAATCAACAATGCACCCTTTTGCTTTAATAATTTTTCATTCATTTGGAAAATTATTAGCATGTGCCTCCCTTGATTAATTAATCGAAACTTCGTTTCGATTATTAATCTTCCCTTTGGCGTTTCTCTTTAGGCTTCCTTTAGAGTTTTCTCTCTCTTGATCCCCTGCTAAGTTGGAGATTCGCGCGTCGCACGACACTGGAGTGAAATCTGCGTATGATTCCCCTTTTGGAAGGTTCAATACTATTTTGTGGCATTCCTTTATTTGAGAAGCCTGAGGCGATGCAGTTAATACCTTTTGTGACTCCAATGAATGGTAAGTCTCTTCGGTTTGATGGGACAGTTTATTGTTGAGATTTTGTTTACTCCGATAAATGGTAAGTCTCTTCGGTTTGATGGGACAGTTCGTTGTTGAGATTTTGTGCCTCCAATGAATGATAAGTCTATTCGGTTTGATGGGACAGCTCGTTGTTGAGATATTGTGACTCCAATGAATGGTAAGTCTATTCGGTTTGATGGGACAGTTCGTTGTTGAGATTTTGTGACTCCAATGAATGGTAAGTCTCTTCGGTTTGATGGGACAGATCGTTGTTGAGATTTTGTGACTCCAATGAATGGTAAGTCTCTTCGATTTGATGGGATAGTTCGTTGTTGAGATTTTGTGACTCCAATGAATGGTAAGTCTCTTCGGTTTGATGGGACAGTTCGTTGTTGAGATTTTGTTTACTCCGATGAATGGTAAGTCTCTTCGGGTAGACGGGACAGTTCGTTGTTGAGATTCTTCCACTCCGATGAATGGTAAGTCTCTTCGGTTAGACGGGACAGTTCGTTGTTGAAGTTTTCTACTCTGATGGATGGTTAGTCTCTTCCGTATGCAAGAGATAGTTTATTGTTGAGGTATTGATTTTCCCTAGTGGAGCCTTGCTGTGCTAAGTCTTCCCTGTTGAGTTATATCCTTGTTATGTTGTGGTTTATTTCCATATACAATTATCCCCAGTTTGAATCTTTTCCTCAGATGAGTCCTAGTAGTTGTGCGGTATGTTCCTCGGCTAGTTGGTGGTCTCCCGTGATATGTTTCCCCAGTGGAGTTTCATTCTCCCGTTCTTCTTTTTGTTTATCTCCTGTGGCATATTCTCCCCACAGTGGTCTTGTGTCTGCATACCATTTGCATAATCATATCATTTTGTGGTCTCTTAGGGCCAAAAATTGGGTTTATTGTTATATTTAAGTTTCTTATATCTCGTCGAGACAAAGATGTCAATCTTCTTATCTATAGATAGAAAAAACTTAAATACGGGTAGCTGTAATACCCTAATTTTTACCCCTAAGATCCCACATATCATTTGCATCTCATATCACAAACAAGATCACAGTTTGTGTTTATCTCGAGTATCTGTATATTATTCTTATTTGCTTTATACTTGACTGTGTTTACTAACCTTTAACCAAAATACCAAAAATATTTTTCAATTTTTGCTTGTTTCTTCTTCTCTGTGTGGTTAGGGTTTTGCAGGGAAATTGATGGAAAAAGTATGGCTTGGAGTCAAATGTGGCTGTTTGTTCATGATCCAGTTCAGATGGAAGTTGGACCTAATTTTGGTCACACTATCAAGAGATTACTTCAAGTGCAAGTTACCTGTTTCAGTGGGCTATTTCTCAAGTAGTGGCTGTTCACAAGTCAAGGTTGTCTTGTGTGGGATCCATCAGGTTATCAAGCAGTGGTTTACAAGAAATCAGGTTCATCGTGGTCCATCAGTCCAAGTTGTATTCATCTGTGGATTTATTTTCCTGGAGATTGATTAAGACAAATTCAAAGTGGTTCAGAACTTACTTCATATTGACCAAAGATTCGGAGAATTATGGAAAAGTTCAAGTGGATTCAGATAATAGTTGCTAAGTTATCCAGTGGACCAAGTTTTGTTCATTCATTTTTATTAGAGGTTGGTGGAGAAAGCTTAAGTGTGGTGTTGGATTAAATTCAATCAAGCTGTGCATCAATGGCGTTTGATAACGGGTTCATGTTCATTATTCAAGTTGTGGAATTAAGAATCAAAGCTTCATAGCTATAAGTGGGAAATATTGGTGAAAATCCATTATCCGTCTTCCATTTCAATATCCGTTTCATTATTTCAAATAACCAATTATCCATTCAAAACCCACATTTTATCCATTATCCATATTTAATCCTTTTTTTTATATCATAATTTTTTTTTTCTTTTCAACTATAATTTTGCTAACCATTTGTCCATGACTATTTTGTTTCAAACCATGATCCATTACCAAATAAATTACAAGAAAATAAAAAGAAAACATGCTCATGATAATTATCCAAGTTTCCAAATGCCTTCATCTTCCGAAGACTACGAGTGTGTTGAGCTCTTGCTGTTCTTTGGGAGTTGGGTGTCAAGCACAAGCTTTGGCTATTAAAATGGGGTTTGATCATGGCTATACTGCTGTCGACAATGCGACTATAACCATGTATCCATGCTTTGGAGAGGTTTATGAGGCTCTAAAAGTTTTCAAGAGAATGGAAGAAAGTAGGGATCTTGTTTCATGGAATGTAATGATTTTGATGTTTTTTCAAGAGAATTTTAATGAGGAAGCTATCTTGACCTATATGAAAATGAGGAGGGAAGGAATTGAACCAGATGAGTTTACTTATGGAAGCTCGCTAGTGGCATTGGACTCTCTACAAATGGTTGAGATGTTCCACTCCCTCCTTTGCAAAATTGGACTTATCAAAGTTGAAGTCTGGAATGCATTGATTTCTTCACACTCTAGAAATGGAAAGATAAAGTGTGCCTTTCAAATCTTCTCCAATCTTCCCTATAAAAGTTTGATATCCTGGAATGGTATCATATCCGGGTTCTTGATGAATGGATGCCCAGTCCAAGGGTTAGAGCAATTCTATGCATTACTTAATACAAATCTCAAGCCAAATGCCTACTCCTTCAGTTTTGTTTTGAGCATCTGCTCTTGCATCTCAGACGTGGATCATGGGAAACAGGTTCATGGTTACTTACTATGGCATGGTTTTGATTCAGAAATCTCTTCGGGTAACGCCCTGGTGACAATGTATTCCAAATGTGGATCTCTAGATAGGCCGTTGAGTGTATTTAATGCAATGGTAAAAAAAGATACAATCACTTGGAATGCTATCATATATGCTTATTCACAACATGGACAGGGGAAAGAAGCTGTGCGCTATTTTGAGGCAATGCAAATCTCCCCCGAAAACAAACCAAACCAGGCTACATCTACGCTTTCTTCATATTCGTCGAAGTGTCAGTTGGTGTTTTACGCGAGGCACAATATTTCCAGAATGTTATGCATGACAGTTTCCGCCTTAGATCAACATTTATGGCTGCTATATTCAAAAAATCATTGAGGCTAACTCATGAAAGTAGAAAGAAGTTCTCATGAAGGATCTTGAGACTTTGATTGCAACACCGTCTTCACCATGTACTCGGCATTGAAGCTTCTCAAACATGTGCCTGATGATTCACACGACACTGCCGATTTCATTTCCCAGGACGCACAAACTTCCAAAGCTACACATGATAGGCAAGATAATCCCGAAGATGCCGGCTTAAACCTTGAAAATGAAACCATTTCATCGCTGCAGCACAAAGAATATGTGCAGATGACTTTAGATTTAGAAGCTGCAATTTCTCATATCCATGACTTTGTTTTGTTACTAGGCAAAGAGGCGATTCCATTTCATGACGTATCTGCCGATGGAAATGAAATGAGCGCAAAGATTTAATACCAATTGTAGTCGTGAAGCTTGAGAATCTTCACATGGTTACCACTTCTAATAATCATCAAAAATATAACCAGCTCAGCATACAGTACGTGAACTTGGAGCTTAAGCGGACCGGAGCTCCTTTGGCATCAATGCTTCGCAGGCATCAATTGGATTGCAGTGAACCAAATGATAGTGTACTGAAGGTTGCTTTTGTTATACTCACGTCCAGTTCAAGGAACATGACACCAGTAACCATTCAGAAGCTATTGAAGCAGCTACTAAAAGAGAGTGCATTCTTCCATATGAACAATGTCTTCAGGAGAATAGTGAGTGAATTAATGCCGAGCTATTGTGCTTCAGAACCGCCTGCTTGCAAGAAATGACATAGATGAAGGAAATGATGACAAACTTTTTGAAGCTCATAGTCATATCAAAAGGCATCGCAGTGTGTGCAACAGTACTCTTCATTTTTACCTTGCCTTTTAAACTACTGATGACGAGCAAAGCAGCTGCAACTTATCATCTGGATACTGCTTTTTGTTAAGTCACGGTATGGAAGGTTGGTGGCTTGATGATGTTGTCAGTGGTCTAAGTAAAGCATTGCAAAAGAAAGGGAACCTTGTTGAAATTGTACTTCCCAAATATGAGTGTATGCAATATAATCACGTTGGTTTTGTTCCGTCGAAGTTGGAAGTTGGCAGTGGTAGCAAAATCGGTAACATGTCACCTCTCAATCAACTCGTTAACAGAGGCGTTTTCTCCACTCGATCCTAACATACCTGAATTAGAGTTTGATACCAACGATGAGTTGATCGTCAATCAATTTCTTAATCCTATTTCTGAAACGGTTTTCGATAAGTATGTATTGTCTAACAAGGAGTAGTTGCTTGATGAACAAAATTCCTGAAATAACTGGACAACCTATTGTTGGCGTCTGGCGCAGTTTCTTTGAAGCACGTGGAGACAATTACTATTTTCAAATTCTTGACAGAGGTGTTTCCACATCTGATTTCTAAATATACTGCAATTACAAAGGTGTCAGGTAATAATTCATGGAGTTGGACTCTACTAAAGATCAGATTGTAGAAGTAACGACGTAATCATTGCTCTCGCACGTGAAGCTAATTGGATTGTTGACGCCAGTGCTTACCAACCGCCAGTGCTTACCTCCTTCTCATATAGGATCATTAGCGGCAAGAGTTTACAAAGCATACCAAAAGTCTACATGTTAAAATTCCTGAGGTTGCAAATGAAGATCAGGGCCGGCCCTTTGCAAGTGCAGCAAGCGCTACCGCACAGGGCCCCAAATTTTAGAGGGCCTCAAATTTTAAAAGCTCCAATTTTTTTTCATAAATATTAATAAAAATAAATAAAATATTATAATAAAAACTCAATAAATAAATAAAAATGATATGATAAAAACCCAATATATAAAAAAAAATGAGATTGATCAAAACTCAAAATAATTATAACTAAATTTATTTTTAATTAATACATAATTGTATTTTTGTATTTTTTTAATTATTATAATACTTTTTAAAAAAAAATTTAGGTCCATTTTTAAAATTAGAACGGGGCCTCCGAGATGATTGGGCCGGCCCTGATGAAGATAATGACCAAGAGAGAAAATCAAGAACATAAAGGGAAATTACATGGTCCCAGTGATGCAAACAACAGACCTCACACTATTCTTGTCGGGCTTCATGCATGCGGTGATCTTTCAGTGATTATGTTGAAGACAGACTTAGACTGCAGAAATGTTAAAGCTGTTATTAGTATTGGTTGCTGTTATAGTCTACTATCTGAACAAAGCAGTAGGGATGGTGAATCTCAATGTGGATTTCCAATGAGTCATGCTGTGAGATCCACTGGCTTATCACTTGGAAAAAGTGCACGTGATCTTGCTTTCCAGAGTGCAGAGAGATGGAGGAACCTTGATATGCATGCTGGCATTCACAACTTTGAGTTACACACTTTTCGCGCTGCGTTTCAAATGGTTCTTTCCAAATATTATCCGAAAGTTGCAATGAGTACTCCTTCAATTAGGCATAAAGCAAAGGCTCTGCGTAGGCAAAACCGAAAGAGATATACAGAGTCGGAGCTGCATGTCAAAGGAAGTGCTTATCATATGAGACAAAATTTCCCTGCTGAATCAAAAAACTGAAGGGACTTTCGGCTCAACATCAGAAACTCAAACCTTACCTGGTGAAATTTCCTCTAATGAAAGTACTGGATTGTTATGGACGAGCTTAACTTGGTTCCATATGAGGTGCTGGAAGCATTGAGCCAATTACTTGATGATAACAATGAGCTTTTTTGTTCCTGAACTGCAAGAAACAATTAAAGCATCACCCTTGCGATATTTGTTAAGCATGTGATCCTATTACTAAGCTTCTTCATCTTGTACTCAGTTTCAACTCATACCACTTGCCAAGTCTGTCATGTCGGCCAACACAGCCTGAAAACTATAAGCTTTATGCTTGCTTTTAAGGTTGAATATCCAAACCTGTTCAAATCATGAAGGTGCAGATATTGATGCTTTTTTTTTGTTTTTGATTTGAGTACATTGAGAGGATGGGTGAGAGAGATGGAATTTGGACATAGCACCGAATAAACCGTCTGTTCAACTGACTTCCACTTGCCGTCACAGCCCTCCAAGTACTTTGACGTATTATGAAAATCAGGACTCAGTTGATAGTAGCTCAAGTAGAGGGAATAATTTTGAACCCATTCAGAGGATGCTCATTGTTGATATGAAATTTGGTCCTGATTCAACATTTGTTTTTGTGTGTATCCTGAGACCTCAGTTACTTGTTGCACTAGACTTTCTTCTTGTTGTAGTTGAGTTTTCTTTGTTCAACACTCAGCAGTATGCTATCATTTGAAGAACACAACTCATCCATGACATGAAACGCCTCTCCCTTCTTTGTACTCTTCTAGCTTGTTTTGTATATGACAAAGAGAAGACAGGTTTTGGCAATGTCATTGATGTAGCAAACCATTCAATTAACAATGAAGATCAAATTGAAGATAATATGAAAAGAGTTCGCAAGTCGCTTTATGTTTCAAAGACTGTCAGTACATTAAAGAGAAGGGACCGTTCTTTTTCGAGAATGTCTCGGGTGGGCTTTAGAACAGTTTCGGTTTCAAATCTGAGATGAGATGAATGTGAGAATTTCCTTCAAAGAAGCTGTTGCACTAAATAATTTCCTCCTTCAGCAGCCTTCACACAAGTTAACCAAGACAAATGCGGACTTGAGCATGATGAAAATAGATAATGGCCCTTCACACTTTGAATCCTTCAATCTTGGTCAGCTGAATACAAAGCCAGAAAGGTCAAATTATCCTCTGCAGGCTGGATCGAATCTCCTTCGGAATAATATTGACTTGCACCATGATCAAAATTTCATACCTTTTGGAATTCAACAACAACATCTCAAGCCGTGCTAGCTGCAAGATTTAAGAAGTACTTGATACAAAACACAAAGCCATATTTCCAAGCTCCAGGTTTGTTGCGAGCCATATTTCAAATTGAAGCCGTGAGCTGATGATCCACGTCACCTGCAGAATACAAGTTTCAACAATATGTCATATAAGTTGAGAATCCACGTCACGTGAGCTGCAAATTGGAAAATCCAAAAACGACACAAATATATTTCAGCACAAGTCACGCACAACTCGCGAATTCAAAACGCAAAAATTTCTCACAAACGACACTCATTCACCTCACTCTCCATCTATAAATACAACACATCTCTCATTCATTTTCTCAAGCTTTTCAAGCCACCAAAACTCTGCTATTTTTTCCTCTCGTTTCTCACTTCACGAAACCGTTTTCTCACGTCACTTATCTTCCATTTTTCTTCAATTCCACTCTCCTTTCAAACAAAATACCAGCCAGAGTAGATAGAAGAAGAAGAAGAAGATTTGTTTCATCATTTACCTGAGTTTTGAAGGTAGAATCGGAGCTATTCGCGTTTTCGTTTTGAACTTGTTGTTGCTTGAATCTCGAAATTGATTGTTGCCTTGAGTGTAGTTTTGAATTCCGTTTGTTTCCGCGTAATTTTTAAGCTCCGTCGTTGCCGGCGTGGAGCTCCGGCGCGGCGGAGCAGTGTTATCCATGTTTTCCTTCGTGCGAGCTATGTGAGGAAGATGATGAAACTTATGTTTCTGATTCCATTTTCTTTTTTTTTGGTTTTATTTATAAAAAAAAAGTAGGTCTTCATCAATTAGCATGGGCCTACCGTGTGTTCTAGTTTACTGACACCACCATTATTTTCTTTCAAAACCTCCATCTGTTTCTTTCTTCTTTTAAAATTTTTCTTAATTCAAGTTTATTTTTAGTACTATTTTACTTTTACTTTTTTTATGACTTCTTTTTAAAAATAGATTTCAATTTTTTTTTTGTTATCTTTGCATCTTAAATTTTGTTTTTGAGATTTTTTTTTTGAAGAATTATTTGAAGTTATTTCATTCTTCATTTTATTTTGAATTTTTATATTGATTAATTGTTGGTTGTTTTAGATTTTGAATCTTGATAAGATCTCATCAATATCAATGGACTTTGGGTGTCGATTTTATCCACCAAGAGAGGTGATTGATATTGATGATGATTAAATCGATTTAAGATTCAAATTGGTGGTTCTTTTCATCTTGACCTCTTTCTTCTTCTTCTTTTTTTATTTTGATCGATGAAAGTCTTATGGATCTTAGAATTTCTTTGTTGAATTCTTGATCAAGACTAGATCGCTACCTATTTTCTTTTCGTGCGGTATTGCTTTCGGATGACGATTTACATATCGTTCGTCTAGCATGCATTATCACAAAGATTTATTGACCGGCCTCATTGTAGGGTAATTACTCCGTAAATTACTCAGCGATTGCTTAACATAGCGCAACATATGTCCCGTATCGGAAAACTATCAAGAATGATTGATTATTTGTCTTTTGGTTCAAAACTTATGAAACTTGTTGTTAGGAGGTTTTGGTCTTATCAATCCTCTAATGAGTTCTCATTAACCTTGACCTAAGTGCAATTATTCAATTATTATTGATCACTTACTCTAACAACTAATTACTAACTTACTAACAATATTATTGTATTAATTTTGTTTATGTTTCCTTCTTGCTCCCTATCTCTCTTTTACTTTTATGCTCCATTATTATCATTTCATATCATGTTTATGCTTCCGCAATTTTTTCTTTGTCCGTTGGACACATGTTTATGTTTATGTCATTTTTCCTTTGTCCATTTGGACCATATTATCTTGTGTTTTTATTTTTCCTTTGTCCATTTGGACTCAAAAAACACTAATAAAGGATTAAACCACTAAAAGACTTATGCTCTTAATGATGGACTATGACCACTATCCCTTGCTTTGGAGGACCTTCTTGACTTGATTATGGACTTATGGACTTAGAATTAGGATTCTCTCCCTTATGCTTTGGACAATTATGGAGTTTGATATTCTAGCCTTTATTTGGCTTGCTTATTGGCTTAAGATGATGGAATTATATTCTTATTATGCTTTGAAGAGTGTCTCCATGTGGTTATATCTTTCTTACTTAGCTTTTATTTTATGCACTAGGATAGTCACTTCTTCTCCACCCCTTCTTAAATTTTCAATACCTTATCCCTTTTTCAAAAATTTCTTCTTTTCAAACTTAAAACCGCTTTCATAGTAAAACGTTGACTTTGGTCAAGTGATCTTTAAACTTTGTTTTCTTTAATAAATGTCAATCCATCTTAATCATATTTTGACCATTTCAAAAAGACATAAAAAATACAAAACTCATCCAATTTTTTTTTGTGCTTTTATGCACCTTTTTCTTTTAAACCTTTCAAAAAGAATTAGACATGAGTCATTTTTTTGATGAGATGTAAAGCTCCTAACCATGGTATTTTGAGGAAAGTATGGTCGTTTTCTACTTAGATGTTGAAGTGATTAGTCTTGTTGATGTTAATCCAAGCAAATCCTCCATCTTAATATGATGTAAATGCCTCTTTCCCATACCTTTGGGTAATTAGTTGAGTATTCTCTCTTGAGAATAACGGGTTGTCTTTTTCAAGATTAAAAAAACCATAACCAATAATTTTCATTCTTTGTACCACGAACTACGAGGTTTTGATCCTCCATTGCACATTGTGGGTACGTAGGCATGAGGCGATAAGTCTCTCCAAACACAAAAATCTAAAAAATATTTCTCTTCTCATCTCCCCAATCTCTTTTTCAAGCAAACCATTTTCAAACCAAAAGCGGTAGATATTTCAGAGGGCTCCTATAGAGTACTATAGACGTTTTGGGTGCTAACACCTTCCCATTGCGTAACCAACCCCCCTTACCCATTCTCTGTTTGTTCTTGTTTTTTAGAACTCTTTAGGTTTTGTTCGCTCTTTTTCCTTTTCCTTTGTGGAATAAATAAAAGCGCGGTGGCGACTCTTGCTTTATGAGTTAAGTTAATCAATAGCTGGAATAAATTTCAGCTGAAGGGCGCAGAATCCTCAAAGGTGCAAAATAAATGCACTCTTAATCTAGGTTTCCACAGCCTAGAGATCCAAAAAAATATTGCAGGGGACCAAAGTTCAATCCAAGAACAAGCTGGAGAGAAACGGTCAAATAAGACTCATCCCGAGGAGGATATATCTCAACTAGGGATTAATTCTATCTAGATAATGAACTAGAAAGGAAACTGAATCAAAATCTTCCACGAGAAACAAACTCAGTGGGGAATTAACAAAGATAGGCATTTTCTGCTTAGGGGTCGACACTCTAAATGGAGAGAGGACACACATGCTCTGCGGGGATAACAGCACCAGAGAGCAAAGAAGCACCAACACAAATGCAAAATGCATAATGCAACAACAATATGCTATGCACAACAAATGAATGGGCATGCGATGCTTATGAGTATGAATATGCTGACAAAACAGACATAAAGGATAAACAGAGGGTGGAATAAACATCACCACACCACTGAATACTCGGCTAATCTCAACAAGATGGAGATGTTATTAGCAACTCTACTAGGCATTTAGCTGAAGAAATCCAGCAAGAGATAAACAAAAGCCATCAAAGGAAAATAAATCCTACTACGAGGCTCAAATCTTGCTGGAAAGGAATATACTCCTTGGGGAGAAACCTAAATATCCATCTTCTAACATCGATGATCCACAAAGAGGATAACAACATAAACTCTGCTTTGAGGATGGGAGGAAAGCTGTTGGGGAATCATATAAACCAAATCTTTCTGAATCTTCCTGGGGATCGTAAAAATTCACAGGAACTTCCATTTCAAAAGGATGAAGAGATCTGCTGCAGAGAAAAAAAATGAATCCGCTGAGGATTGTAGACATATAAACATCTATGCAAAAATCCACTGGGAAAACAAGGCAGATCTGCTAGAGATACGAGAACATTCTCAGAGGATTAACCAATTATGAGCAAAGCATCCTGAACTTGCTGGGAAAACAGCAAAAAGTCAAACTGTGGGGGATTTTAGATCAATACTAATCATGAATGAGAGAAAACCCAACAGGTGACTAGTATATCAATATTCCTTGAATATAGTTATCATGAGCGACTTTACTGGGGAATAGCCACAATAGTGATGCATAATCTTCACTAGGAGGATAAATCTCTGAAAAATAATCCGGAGAGAAGTACATCTTGGACTTGTCGGGGGAAATGAGAAATTAACCTCACTGCTTTATGATTGGAAATGATAATACACTGCCTCTGTTGGAGAATCATCAAGGATAAATCCCTGTGTAGAATAACCTAGAGAGAAAAACATCCACAAGACAAGATGAAACACGACAAGCGATCACCACGTCAATGCTTCTTAGAAGAAAATAACATCGCTCTCTGTTTGGGGTCATCCAAAGCAACAACAACACGTCTAGAGGGTAAAACTCTGAGTGAAGATTCCTCATATGATTTCTGTTGGGGACAGCAAAAATGAATCTCTGTGTGGGAACTACCATTAAGGAGATGTGGACCTCAAAACTACTCAACTGCCTGACCATAACATAATTAGCTGGAGAAGGTTCGGATCAAGACCTAGCTGGGGAAAAACCAAACAGCATTGGACCTTATGAATTCAACACATCATAACAAACCCATCATCTTGTCAACAACTAATCACATTCATAAGAACAAGCTCTGCTGAGGAAATATCAACAAACTCTACTGAGGATCTGTCAATAAATTCTGCCAAAGGAGCGAGAACGAACCCTGTTGAGGAAGACATTGTTCCTACCATTCTTGGAATAACCGTTGACATTCTTTTTTATATTCATAAATCAAAGAAAAATGTTTTTATAATTTTCAAAAATTTAAATCAATTATTCACATTTTGTTTCAAAAATCATCATCAGCAATAAATGAAATTTTGCAAACAGAAACAAAATAAGAATTACAAATAAAGGGACAAAGGCCCAAATTTTATTAATAGAATGGAAGTCCGCAAATGGCATAACTCCATGGATCATTACAAAGTTTGAAAAATGGTAAATACATGGAAAGGGTTACATTGAAATACAATGACCACTATTCTCCCCAACAACTTTGAATTCCGATGTGCTCAAAACTTCAGCTGAGGATGATTGAAGCAGAATCCTTAATGGACAATGTTGCTTTCAAATGATCAAGACTGGCCAGATGCAGTTACTTGCCATAATCCCTAACTTTTGCCTAGATTGTCCTCTCAGGTTTTCAATCTACAGGGATGATTATTTCTATTTTTGTCTCTAATTTTTGCCAGGACTGCCCTTTCGGGTTTTCAGCCCACCGAGACGCTCATTTTTGTCTAAGTCGCCCTTTCGGGTTTTCAACTTAGCGAGCTGTTCTTTTATTTTTTAGGCGAAGTATTTCTTGACTGCATCGGCATTCACAGGACGAGTGAACTCTTCACCATCCATAGTTGTAAGAAGTAATACACCGCCAGAGAAGGCTCTCTTAACAACATATGGGCCTTCATAATTAGGAGTCCACTTGCCCCTAGAATCATTGGTAGAAGTCGAGATCCTTTTGAGCACGAGGTCGCCTTCTCTGAACACACGAGGTCTAACCTTCTTGTCAAAAGCTTTCTTCATTCTCTGTTGATACAATTGGCCATGACACAAGGCCGTCATTCTTTTCTCCTCAATCAAATTCAACTGGTCATATCTGCTTTGGCACTATTCAGTCTCAGACAATTCAGCTTCCATCAAAACTCTCATAGAAGGGATTTCAACTTCTACTGGGAGCATTACTTCCATACCGTAAACAAGAGAGAAAGGGGTTGCCCCTGTTGAAGTGCGGACGGATATACGATACCCATGTAAAGTAAAAGGGAGCATCTCATGCCAATCCTTGTAAGTAACAACCATCTTTTGAACAATCTTCTTAATATTCTTATTAGCAGCTTTAACAACCCCATTCATCTTAGGTCTGTAAGGAGAAGAATTATGATGCTCAATCTTAAACTCACCGCATAATTCCTTCATCATCTTGTTATTCAAATTTGACCCATTATCAGTGATGACTTTGCTCGGAACTCCATACCGACAGATGATTTGGATCTTGACAAACCGGACCACTACTTGCTTGGTCACATTGGCATATGATGTCGCTTCAACCCACTTGGTAAAATAGTCAATAGCCACCAATATGAAACGGTGTCCGTTTGACGCTTTAGGCTCAATCATTCCAATCATATCAATGCCCCACATGGAGAAAGGCCATGGAGAAGAGATAACATTGAGAGGAGTTGGAGGCACATGAATTTTGTCAGCATATACTTGGCACTTATGGCACTTCTTCACAAATTTGCAACAGTTAGATTCCATTGTCAGCCAATAGTAACCTGCCCTCGACATCTTCTTAGCCATTGCATGCCCATTGGCATGGGTACCAAATGATCCTTCATGAATTTCTTTCATCAACATGTATGTTTCGTGTCTATCCACGCATCTGAGCAAGACCATGTCATAATTTCTTTTATACATCACATCATTATTCAAGAAGAAACTACCAGCCAATCTTCTCAATGTCTTCTTATCTTTCTTGGAGGCCCCAAGCGGGTACTCTTGATTTTGAAGAAAGCATTTAATATCATAATACCACGGTTTATCACCAATAATCTCTTCAACGGAAAACACATGAGCTGGTCTATCAAGCCGCATAACATCGATTTTGGGCACATCATTCCACCGATTCACCACAATCATGGAGGATATAATGGCTAAAGCATCCGTCATTCGATTTGCTGCTCTGGGTACATGGTGAAACTCAACCTTATTGAAGAAAGTTAACAACCTTCTTGCATAATATCGATAACACTACGCCAAATAAGCTATTTAATAGCGTTTTTTTTTGTTTTTGATAGCGCTTAAAAGCGCTATTAACCGCGTCGCTATTGTAAATGTTTTTTGTTTAATAGCACTTTTAAAGCGCTATTAAATTACTAGTTTTTAATAGCGTTTTTCCTTAAGCGCTACCGAAGTGGGCATTTTGCGCGTTTTTTGATAGCACTTTCAAATTAAGCGCTATTATAGAGCACATGTTTGATAGCACTTTCAAAATAAGCGCTACTATATGGCACATGTTTGATAGCACTTTCAAACAAAGCGCTAATATATGACACATGTTTGATAGCACTTTCAACAAAAGCGCTAACATATGACACATGTTTGATAGCACACTCTCTTAAAAGTTCTATTATAGGATGTTTTATTAATAGCACTCTCTACAAAACGCTATTATAGTACACATTAATTTTTTATTCAAAATCATTCTTTTGGTTTGCAAATATCAAAAAGATACATTCAATTCAATACCAAATAACGCTTGAAGTTACTCATTGCATACATATGATCCATCAATACCAAATAACATTTTAAACCAAATCCACTTGTTTAGAAATATCATAACATATATAGAGGAAAGATAAGGGCGGTGTAACAATTTATGTTGCATTGAATAAATTATAAACTAAAATTCAAACAAATTTGTTCATCATTTATGACATTAATATTGAGTACTAATAAGCATAAAATACATGACTTTTCACATAACCATATCTTGACTCTATGCACTCTTTCTTCATGTGTTGCCTCTCCAAGACTTTGTAGACTTCACAAAATTAATGAACGAACAAATGGAAAATTCATTACATCACACAAGTCAAAAATCAATTCAAGTGCAAGAAGTAAAAAACTTAAAAGGTATACAACCTCTCTCACTTACCCATCATATGCTGGCACAACTTCAAACATGTAAAATTTTTAGCTTCTTTAAATCTAGATTGAGGTGAATCCGATTGTTGCTGAATGCCGATTAGGCGATAACTGATTCAACAAAACATTATTGTAGTTAGACACTATTAATGTGCCATACATACACTATTGTGATAGATGATCTAGTTAGACACTACAATTTCTACTGCAATTTTGAATAGAATTCATAACAAACAATCATTATATCCATATAATAGCAGACAATGACAACAAACTAAGTGAGCCATATGCAAAGATGTAGAGACATACTTAAGCTTATGTAAGTAGATGTCTCGTTCTTTAAGTATGGATGATGAAAGTCTCTAATCATAAGGAACATCAATTATTGGATTAACTTCTATGCCAAATTCAATACACCACTTAATCCACTCTTTCCATATAGAAGAAAGAGGTCCTGCAAATAAATACAATACATCATGAAACTTAACTAGGCCTATAACATGATAGAAACACATTTTACACATGAAATCGAGATAATAAACACACCCGCTATCAAGACGTGACTTATAATCAGGATGATCTGTCTGGTTGTAAGGGTCCAGCAATATGCACTTAAGCCAGCAATTTACAGCAAAAAGAAGCTGCAAAATGAACAAATTTTCATATACAATAGTTCTATCTCATAAGTGCTAATTTCATAACTATTTTCCAAACAGAACTATATGAACAAATTCTTTCAATACGTTGATATTCTTGCAAAAGAATTCATTCAGAATCTATGTCTTCATCCACATAAATATAATTGTGATAGAATTGATAAACATTGTAAGCTGTAACTATAAGCAGACAAAAACATTTCACAAAACCAATTATCGAGGCGAAAATAAAATCCCCGCGTTCTTGCTTTTCTTTTTCTTTTTCTTTTCATCAAGAGCTAAGCACAACAAGATTCAATCCTCACACATAAGAATAAATACAACAAATTAAGATATGAATAAATGCAACAAATTAAATCATGTCATCATGTGAGATGAATCAATGTTATTGGGAATACTACCACAAAATAAATTGAAAAAGGAAAATAAATTTGGTTGAGGCAATTTACCGAACACTTAGTGTGCAAGTTGCAAACGGTGGAAATGACAATATTTCGATATCGATTCATAAACCACAACCTGCAACAACAACAAAGGAATAGTAAAATTAGTAAGAAATTAGATAATTAATCGAAGAATTAAGTGATTTTCAGCACACACACGTTTTGTATGGGAGCTTACTGTACTCCTCTTGAATATCCAAGAGAATGAAATCATCATATTCTGCTACTTCATTTTTAAATGCAGACATCTTTGAATTATCACTTGTTCTTCTAAACTGCAAGTAACAAACCAAAATTACAGATTGCAACATTTTCACAAATTTGAATCTATAGCTAATAAATTGGAAGTAAAAGAATAAAGTTGAAGGCCTTGTTGATCGGACAGGAACCACGTCTTTCTCAGCGATTCTCTCCGACGAACAGATCCAAACCCGACGGCGGTGGAATGTTCCCAAACGACTTTAACTGATCTTGTATTTGAGTTGAAGCTACGGTGTCCGTGAAATGGACGGAAAAAGAGAAAAATGGCGATGCTTGGGAGAAAGGCGGAGAGAACAAGAAAAATGGCAGATCTACGAGACAAGAAGGCAGCGGCGTTGTGGCCATGAAACTTGGAGGCAGTCGAGCCCGGGCAGCTCCCCTACCTTGCCGAACGCTGGCTCCGCCACTTTCATTCATAATAACTCCTTCAAGATATTAAGAATATACATTATAATTATTACTTTATTGACAGCAATCAAGAAAGGCCACTTCATAAGACAAATTAGTTAACATACCATCTTCTCTGACTACACCATCATGTCCATCTGACGAATAAGGATCTAATGCAACATCTGTGTAAATAATCTGACGAGAAATTGAATGCAAAAGGATATTAGATTAATTTTTCTTCAGATATTCACTAGAAAAATATAACATTCTCGAATCTTAAAAGCTATGTTCACTTACAAGATCAGGGTACTTATCCTTGAGCAATCGTGTAGTCCGAGGCACTAAACCATCCTCATTGTATGCTTCATCTCCTGTGGGAGTCTAAAGGGGGAAACTTGTTATACTAGATTGCATTTATTCTATCGAAAAATTATGGTATGTAGAAGAGAGAATAAAACCTTCAAAGCATCTGGAATATTGGGGAAGAGCACAACACTGTTAACACCAACATCCCGTGCTTTTGCAACCTAAATTATAAAAATACTCACTGAAATTAAACTAAAATTCAATTAGGAATAACAAGAATGAAGTCACCATCACACGCAGTTTTGAAGATAAAAAAAAAAAAGATTAAAAAAGAAAAGGCTTTATGTCTGAGTGAGTCAATGTACTCATTAGTTGTAAATTATAATATACAAAGGCTTTGTGTCGGCGTATGAAGTAAAATACCCAACAAAACTTACCAATATTCCCTATCATGGCATGATTCAGAAATGTCAAATACTCAGATCAATTAATAAATATGTCCAAACTCCTATACCATATTGGTAATAATCAAACTTCCAAAACACATCTTAAATAATACTTCAAACAATGAAGCTAAACCATAGAGTAGATAAGAAGATTTTATCTTGTTTATCACAGAAATAGCATGAAAGCAACAAATTAATGTGAACATTGGAATAGAATTATGCTAAAAAATAGTTGCATAATCTCCCATTAAACATTCTTTTTTTACAGCACTAGACATCCTTTACCCCAATTCAATACCACTTATGAACGGTTTAGTCATATTTGCTTGTTTGTGATTGATCTCATCGCTACATTCTCAAGATCCCACTTCATATTAACAATGATCTTAGCTAAAATGTAAGATTTAAAACATGAAAACGATGCTTGAGAAGTCAAATAGCACGAGAGTTCATTTAAACAAAAGGGAAAAGAGTGGACTGATTGAAAACCTCTTCCAAAAGTCCATGTCTCCAACCATGCCTGTAGCATCCAGGCATAACACCAATAGGCGTATCCTCCTCACCTGCAAAAAGGGGTCAAATCTTCTCAAAATCTAAAAGCAAATAATCACAAATACAATAAAATCCAACTCACACCTACAAGCCAACAATGTAAGCATATTTATATACAGGTAACAACCCTAAAAGCTATACTGAAAAAAGAAACACAAGCCATAAAAACTAACCTTCATGAAAAAAAAAGTGGATATACTAAATTCGCAGGTGATAGAGTTGTTTCCTGAAACGCCGATCTAAGTGCAGGCGATCTTCTATTCCGGCGGGGACGCCTTAGAATTGGCTAACAAAACGGAAAAATCAAAATCAACTGAAACCTTTCGCGTAGCAATGCACGCCATAATGAAGATAATACTCACAAGTGAAGGAGCAACTGGGGTTCCAGCTGGTGCCACCAGTGTAGGCGGTACTAGAGGTGCTTCGGGTACTTTACCGGCAACAACTGCGGCTTCAAAATCTGAGTCACTTGCTCTGACCGTGAAAAGACTTGGAGGTTATCGGCACTTTGATGAAGAGAAGCTCAAATAGTTACTGTGCAAAATAAATAGAATTCAAATTCAAAATCAAATGCAGAACAAACGGTAGAATATGTTTGCTAAACATACACTCTCTTACTGTGACATGTGAATAAACCAATTTGGCATCGGATTGTTTCCTCGACTGAAACCTTTCGCTTAGCAATGCACGTTATAATGAAGATAATACTCACAAGTGAAGGAGCAACTGGGGTTCCAGCTGGTGCCGCCAGTGTAGGCGGTACTAGAGGTGCTTCGGGTACTTTACCGACATCAACTGTGGCTTCGAAATCTGAGTCACTTGCTCTGACTGTGAAAAGACTTGGAGGTTGTCGGCGCTTTGATGAAGAGAAGCTCAAATAGGTACTGTGCAAAATAAATAGAATTCAAATTCAAAATCAAATGCAGAACAAACGGCATAATATGTTTGCTAAACACACACTCTCTTACTGTGACATGTGAATAAACCAATTTGGAATCGGATTGTTTCCTCGACTTCACCAGCGATGAACTCGCCTGTAGCAACGAAAAACATCACAATCAACATACTGAAATCGATAGCAATAAAATAAACAACCCAATTAAGCTGAAAAAGACGTGAGTGAGAAAAAAAACTAGATAACTCCAAAACAAAGATCCGTTCATATAAATTTTTCAATCCGAATCCCTAAAAATCAATCTCCCAATCGCGGAGGAGAGAGAGTAACACTGCTCTCAATAACAAAATCGGAGTTTCGATTCTGAGATATGAATTTACCTGGACAAATCTGCCGCAACCATATATGGAATCGGCGGAAGCAATTGAAATGGAAGAAGTAGCGACGAGTAGTAAGAAGAGAAAAGCGTCGCCGATCGACATTTCGGATCCGAGTTTGGGCGGTGATTACGATCAGCTTAGAGGGGATGCCAAATTGGATAATGTCGATGGTGATTTGAGATCAACAAAGGTTTGGGAATTCAAGGTTAACAGTGTGTTTGGAGAATCATGCACAGAACAGTGAAGGTATATCTGAGAAGGAACCGAAGCAATGTCTGAGATGAAGAAGATCACAGGAGGGATGGTGGGGTTACTGGAACATGACAAGATGAAGAAGAATCAGTCAGTTTTTGCGATGAAGAAGATTAGGGGTTTTTGGTGGAGAATGACCAAAATAAAAAATATCTACCAATAAGTGTTTTGGTTTTTTATTTTTATTTTATTAACTATTTTATATTTTATTAATAATAATAGTGTTTTGTCAAAAGTGTTATCTTAGTGTATAATATTAATAGCGTTTTGAGAAAAACGCTATCTTACTTAAGTTTAATAATAGCATTTTTTTACAAAGTGCTATCTTAGTGTATAATATTAATAGCCTTTTGAGAAAAGCGCTATCTTACTTAAGTTTAATAATAGCATTTTTCTACAAAGTGCTATTAAAATCACATTGTCTGTATTCTATAATAGCGCCCGACCATAAAGTACTATTATAGATATGTTTTTTCCTTTTTAATAGCACTTACTTTAAAAGTGCTATTAAATTAGGAGATACAAAATATCAAATTTGGCGTAGTGTAAGGAATCAAATCAGGTTGACGTGTCTCCCATTCTCCTTTAATCTGATTAATCACCAGGGCAAAATCTCCGTATACATCAAGAATCTTGATTCTTAAATCAATGGCTTCTTCCAATCCCATAATACATGCTTCATACTCAGCCGCATTATTTGTGCAAGTGAACATCAACCTTGTAGTGAAAGGAATATGAGAACCATGAGGAGTAACAATTATTGCCCTAATACCATTGCCATACTCATTAACAGCTCCGTCAAAAATCAAACCCCAACGGGATCCAGGCTCAGGCCCTTCATCAGGTAATGGTTCTTCACGATCTTTAACCTTTAGATACATCACATCTTCATCAGGAAAATCAAACCTGATAGGTTGGTAATCATCAATTAGCTGGTGTGCCAAATGGTCAGCCAAAACACTTCCTTTTATTGCTTTTTGAGTTCGGTACTCGATATCATATTCTGACAACAACATTTGCCAACGAACAATCCTCCCAATTAAAGCAGGCTTTTCAAAGATATACTTGATTGGATCCATTTTGGATATCAACCAAGTCGTATGGTTCAACATATACTGGCGGAGACGCTTGGCAGCCCAAGCTAAAGCACAACATGTCTTTTCAAGCATTGAATACCGAGACCCACAATTGGTGAACTTCTTGCTCAAATAATAAATGGAAAATTCTTTCCGACCAGATTCGTCTTGTTGACACAGAACACAGCCCATAGACTCTTCCAGCACAGTCAAATACATGATCAAAGGTTTTCCTTCCACGGGAGGAGACAAAATCGGAGGTTCAAGCAGATACTCTTTAATTCTTTCAAAAGCTTTCTGACAATCCTCTGTCCAGACACAACCCTGATCTTTGCGAAGAAGCTTGAAGATTGGCGTACAAGTGGCAGTCATATTGGATATAAATCGGGAGATATAATTCAAACGTCCCAAGAATCCTCTTACTTGTTTTTCTGTTTTGGGCGCAGGCATTTCCTGAATAGCTTTAACTTTACCAGGGTCAACTTCAATGCCTTTTTGGCTGACAATAAAGCCCAACAATTTTCCAGAACGGACACCAAAAGTACATTTATTAGGATTCAAACGGAGCTTAAACTTTCTCAAACGTTGAAACAACTTCAATAAGTACTCAATATGATATTCTTCAGTCTTCAACTTACAAATCATATCATCCACATAGACCTCAATTTCTTTATGCATCATATCATGGAACAAAGTAGTCATAGCTCTCTAGTACGTTGCACCAGTATTTTTCAAACCGAAGGGCATCACTCTATAACAGAATGTTCCCCAGGGTGTAATGAATGTTGTTTTTTCCATATCCTCGGGTGCCATCTTTATCTGATTATAATCGGAAAAACCATCCATAAAAGAAAAGATACTGAATTTAGCAGTATTATCTACCAACATATAAATGTGTGGCAATGGAAAATCATCTTTCGGACTTGCTTTATTCAAATCTCTATAGTCAACGCACATTCAGACTTTTCCGTCTTTCTTTGGAACATGCACAATATTGGCCACCCATTGATGATACTCAGAAGTCACAAGAAAACCAACATCAATCTACTTTTGAACCTCCTCTTTGATCTTCACAGCCACGTCGAGATGAGTTCTTCTCAATTTCTGCTTTACAGGTGGACATTCAGGCTTCAATGGCAAATGGTGCTCCACAATATCAGTATCAAGACCAGGCATGTCTTGATAGGACCAAACAAACATGTCAACATATTCTCTAAGAAGCTCCACAATCCTCTTCTTAACATCTGACCGAAGCAGTGCCCCAATCTTGACTTCTTTTATATCATCATCTGAACCCAAATTAACCAATTCCACTGGCTCTTCATGAGGCTGAATGGCTTTTTCCTCGTGCTCAAGCAACCGAGAAATTTCATCTGGAATCTCCTCAATATCCTCTTCTTCAGCTCCAAACATGGGGAACTCAAAGTTGGGAGGGGGCATAGGGTCATTGTTTTCAATGGGTTTATCAATCAATCTGCACAATGATTTATGTTTGATTTTAGAATATGAACAAGAAGTGCAAGTATCATGCAGATAAAAGTGACTATCACATTATTATTTTTTTTGGTTTTTTATGTTACCATTTTTCAAAAATAAAGCAAAAAGGGAAAACATAATATGGATAAACAAAATAATATTTTATTGATGATGATAAAATTTGAAACAAAGCCCTCACAAATTCACTTTCACCTTGGGCAGAGTGAAAGGATTTTTGAAAGAAACAAAAACAAATTACTTTGAAATATGAACAATAGTAGGAACATCAACAGCTATCCAATTCTGGCAGACTTGTCCATGTGTCACGAAATTGGGAAGTTCTTCTTCTTCATCATCTTCAATGATGGCAGCAGTAGAGTGATCTTTGTTGATGAATCCGGCGCTGTGAAAGGTCTCATTAATACGCTTCAAATCTCTTCTGACTGCACCAGGCGTAAAGCCTAAACCAGTTTTGCCCAAGTTATCAACCACATCAATGACTCAGCCCCAACCGTCAGACCGACCAGTTTCTAACACATGCAGAGCATCTTTCAAAGAAGACATGGGTAACTCATTCTTCTTAACAGCTTTGTCATTAAGAGAAAGAGCTTGGAACGGAGTTCCAACAGTTTCATCAGCATTAACATACGAAAAGGATGAAAGATGGCTCACCAGCATCGCTTGCTCACCTCCAACAATTACCAGCTTATCATTCTTAACAAATTTCAACTTCTGATGGAGAGTCGAAGTCACTGCCCCAGCTTCATGAATCCAGGGTCGGCCAAGCAGACAACTATAAGTAGGACGAATATCCATTACTTGAAAAGTAATATGGAAGAAGCATGGTCATATTTTGATTGGAAGATCAACCTCTCCAATCACAATTTTTCGAGATCCATCAAAAGCTTTAACAACAACTCCACTATACCTTATGGGAGGACCTTGGTAAGAAAGCCTTGATAAAGTAGATATGTAAAGAAGAGCCAGTATCAACTAACACACTGGAAAACGCATCTTCTTGACAGTTCATGGAGATATGTAAAGCCAAATTGTGATTTCTCCCCTCCTCGGGTAACTCTTCATCACAGAAACTCAAATTATTACATGCGGTGAGGTTGGAAACAATGCCATCAAACTGATTAACAGTCACATCATGCTCAACATATGCTTGTTCCAATACCTTCTGCAAAGATTTCCTATGAGCTTCAGAATTCATCAGTAAGGACAACACTGAAATCTTGGACGGGGTGTGCAAGAGTTGATCTACAACACTGTACTCACTCTTCTTGATCAATTTCAAAACTTCATCCTCATAAACCTTTGAACCACTGGACTGACCAGAAACATCGATATTACTCTCATCTTGATGTTGTTTGCCAGTAACAACACTCTCCATAATCTTTGGAGGCTCATGAGCAAAGACACGACCACTTCGGGTCACTCTACTCACATCAGCGATGCTTACCACAGAAGACAAAGAAGGAATGTGCACTTCCTTACCATCTTCTACCATGGTAGCATTATACTTATATGGAACAACCTTGTCAAGATATGGTACTGGTCCGGGCAACCGAATAACCAAAGGCGTAACAGCTGTCTTTCGACTATCATAAGAGATAACAACTCGTTTAGGAATATTAAAACGTGGCTCAATAACATTCACCTCATTCTGATATTCATCTCTTTTAGCAGTGACCTCAATCAAATTCTCGTCCATCATTCTTTGAATGTCCCTCTTCACTATCACACAACCACGCGGATTCACGAAACAGACACAACAAGCTGCATAGTCATGATCAATATCATGGTATTCACTCAAAAGTGCATGCATTTCCACAAGAGATCTTCGGATCCAACGGATATCAAAATTTTTGAATGTACCAGGACAACCATAAACCATATTGACAGACGCCTTGCCATGATTAGGCAGCGGGTTCGATTGGACATTAGGATTGGAATCTTCAAAAGATAAAATACCACTTCTAGCCAACCTTTGCACTTCCATCTTCAATGGATAACAGTTCTCAGTGTCATGCCCAGCTCCTCCCTGATGGAAAGCACAATGAGCTTAAGACTTATACCACCATGGTGAATCTTTTGGAACAGCAGGTGGTGGACGGGTCTGAACAAGATTCTTCTTAATTAAACAAGGAAGCAATTCTGTGTAGGTCATTGGAATCAGATCAAAATCTTTTCAAAAACGGTCCCGTTGATTGTTCTATTAATTAGAGCGTTGTTGAGCAGGAGCTGCTTGAACAACAGGAGTTGAATTGATAACAGGAGTAATAGATGCAACGTGTTGTTGACACTGATTGTTTCTATTGCGAGGTCTTCTATACCTTTCTCGAGAAACGGCATTGATCTCTCCTTCTTTCTTTTGGGCAAATCCTCCACTATATTTTTTAGAACTTCCAGTAGAATTGCCATCTTTCGACAAACGTCCCTCACGGACACCCTCTTCCAATCTCATCCCCATATTAACCATCTCAGTGAAATCACTTGGGGCACTAGCAATCATACGCTCATAATAGAAAGGACTCAGAGTTTTCAAAAAAATATTGGTCATCTCCTTTTCTTCCAAAGGAGGGTTGATCTGAGCAGCAATCTCGCGCCACCTTTGCGCGTATTCTTTGAATGTCTCCTTATCTTTCTGAGCCATTGCCCGAAGCTGGTCACGATCAGGAGCCATATCCACATTATACTTATACTGTTTCATAAATGCCTCACCCAAATCTTCGAAAGTGCGAACTCGAGTACTGTCGAGTCCCATATACCATTTCAAAGTTGCACCAGACAAACTATCCTGAAAGTAGCGAATGAGAAGCTGATCATTATCCTTCTGAGCCGACATCTTACGAGCATACATAGTCAAATGACTCATCGGACAAGAGTTACCCTTATACTTTTCAAAGTCAGGGACTTCGAACTTATGTGGGATCTTCACATTAGGAACCAAGCATAACTCATGAGCATTCTTTCCAAACAACTCTTTACCTCTCAGAGTTTTGATTTCTTTCTGCATTTCAGCAAACTGGTCTTGAATCTCTTCCGTTATATCATAAGCACTGGAATTTTCACTTGGGGCAGTGTGGAAAATCTGCTCTTCACCAAAAGGAATGGCATGAACCACATGCGGTGGTACAGTCATCACAGGTTGAACGGTAGGAACAACTAGAATTTCAGGAGGCGGTGGTGGTTGATAACCCTCAGGAACAAAGTTATGAGGCATACCCCAAGGGAAACCAGGAGGCATGGAGTATTGAGGAACACTAGCATGCGCCACAGAGATGGGCGTAGAGACAATCTCAGAAATGACTGTACTTTGCACAGAAGTTGAAAGCGGAGGAGGAGGTGGTGGTGGCTGATTCTGAGCAGCCACCAGGGCTTCCATCATAGCAGCAAGCCTTTCCAAACCATCCTTCAGAGTTGATACTTCTTCACGAAGCTCACGGTTCTCTTGTTGCAATTGATCCATCTTTTTCTTCAGATTAGCCCGAGTATTATACTGGTGCGACAGCTTGGCTGAATGAATACCAAAGGGAAACAATAACACACCTGGGGAAGGCAAGAAATAATGCAGAATGATGCTAATGCTAATGCAAAAATGCAAACGTTTCATTCAATTTTCAAGGATCTTTAAGATATAAAGCAATTGCAAACTTCACAAAGAAATAACACTTTTTGAAATACTGATAAACATCTCATTTTATTGAATATTTTCTGTGATGTTTGCAAAAGGAAAATCTCTAAAATCCTTGAAAATCGACTGAAACAGAATGTCCATGAATGCATGAGTGCATGTATGCAACAACCACAAACAAGATCACACAAAGCACACGGGTTCAAGGTTCTGAGTCACGAGCGTGGAGCCGAGGTTAAGAACCAATCCATAAAGGTATGTACTAAGGGTATAACACCTGTCGAACAAGGTTCTAAAGAAGTTCCTAGAGTCTACAACCCATCTTTCGGATATTATCGATTTTCCAACTTTCTTGGTAGTCAATAATATTCTCAAGAGAGTCTCGTCTAAGTGTGGTATCGGGTAACAACTGATTCAAGTCTGCACCTGAATAGCCACCGCACCACGTCCTAATAAGGCCAAGATAGGTTAAGGGTTCTAAAGTCCTCAGCTTCGGGTTTTCAGATCAAGAAGCATAACGGGTTTGCCATTTCTGGTCTGCCATTATTGCCTCTTGGGAGGAGTGCCTCTACTGAGTCCTCGGGAATGGCCGCCAGAGTCGACAGTTTTCCAGGTTACATCCCATTATCTGCACCATTATGCAGGATAGAACATTACCAAAGAAAACCTCGTCTGGATGTGGAATTTTCGTGTATACTAAGTCTGGCCAAATGCCACACAAGTCACACTACTTTCCACCCTAGTCCTAGGTGTATACTCAAGCCGGGGTATTGGCCTTATCTCACCACGCAGATCACCAAGCACCCTGACAGAACAATCAATAACAAACAAATCAGGCAAAAAGCAATAAATAAATCCAAGTAGGCTATACCCCTTAAGGGATGGACCAGCAAGAGGTCAATCTTTCCACAGCAGAGTTGCCACTTTCCTGTAGCGGGGAAATTTGTGAGTGTAAGCTATTGATTAACTTAACTCATAAAGTAAGATTCGCCACTGCACTTTTATTTATTCCACAAAGGAAAAGGAAAAAGAGCGAACAAAACCTAAAGAGTTCTAAAAAACAAGAACAAATAGAGAATGGGTAAGGGGGGTTGGTTACGCAATGGGAAGGTGTGAGCACCCAAAACGTCTATAGTACTCTATAGGAGCCCTTTGAAATATCTACTGCTTTTGGTTTGAAAATGGTTTGCTTGAAAAAGAGATTTAGGAGATGAGAAGAGAAATATTTTTTAGATTTTTGTGTGTGGAAAGACTTATCGCCTCATGCCTACGTACCCACGATGTGCAATGTAGGATCAAAACCTCGTAGTTCGTGGTACAAAGAATGAAAATTATTGGTTATGGTTTTTTTTTATCTTGAAAAAGACAACCCGTCATTCTCAAGAGAAAATACTCAACTACTTACCCAAAGGTATGGGAAAGAGGCATTTGCATCACATTAAGATGGAGGATTTGCTTGGATTAACATCAACAAGACTAATCACTTCAACATTTAAGTGGAAAACGACCATACTTTCAACAAAATACCATGGTTAGGAGCTTTACATCTCATAAAAAAAATGACTCATGTCCAATTCTTTTTGAAAGGTTTAAAAGAAAAAGGTGCATAAAAGCACAAAAAAAATTTGGATGAGTTTTGTATTTTTTATGTCTTTTTGAAATGGTCAAAATATGATTAAGATGGATTGACATTTATTAAAGAAAACAAAGTTTAAAGATCACTTGACCAAAGTCAAGGTTTTACTATGAAAGCGGTTTTAAGTTTGAAAAATAGAAAGTTTTGAAAAAGGGAGAAGGTTTTGAAAATTTAAGAAGGGGTGGAGAAGAAGTGACTATCCTAGTGCATAAAATAAAAGCTAGAGTAAGAAAGATCTAACCACATGGAGACACTCTTCAAAGCATAATAAGAATAGAATTTCATCCTCTTAAGCCAATAAGCAAGCCAAATAAAGGCTAGAATATCAAACTCCATAATTGTCCAAAGCATAAGGGAGAGAATCCTAATTCTAAGTCCATAAGTCCATAATCAAGTCAAGAAGGTCCTCCAAAGCAAGGGATAGTGGCCATAGTCCATCATTAAGAGCATAAGTCTTTTAGTGGTTTAATCCTTTATTAGTGTTTTTTGAGTCCAAATGGACAAAGGAAAAATAAAAACACAAGATAATATGGTCCAAATGGACAAAGAAAAAATGACATAAACATAAACATATGTCCAACGGACAAAGGAAAAATTGCGGAAGTATAAACATGATATGAAATGATAATAATGGAGCATAAAAGTAAAAGAGAGATAGGGAGCGAGAAGGAAACATAAACAAAATTAATACAATAATATTGTTAGTAAATTAGTAATTAGTTGTTAGAGTAAGTGATCAATAATAATTGAATAATTGCGCTTAGGTCAAGGTTAATGAGAACTCATTAGAGGATTGATAAGACCAAAGCCTCCTAACAACAAGTTTCATAAGTTTTGAACCAAAAGACAAATAATCAATCATTCTTGATAGTTTTCTGATACGGGACATATGTTGCGCTATGTTAAGCAATCGCCGAGTAATTTACGGAGTAATTACCCTACAATGAGACCGGTCAATAGATCTTTGTGCTAATGCATGCTAGACGAACGATATGTAAATCGTCATCCGAAAGCAATACCGCACGAAAAGAAAATAGGTAGCGATCTAGTATTGATCAAGAATTCAACAAAAAAATTCTAAAATCCATAAGACTTTCATCGATCAAAATAAAAAAAGAAGAAGAAGAAAGAGGTCAAGATGAAAAGAACCACCAATTTGAATCTTAAATCGATTTTTAAAAAGAAGTCATAAAAAAAGTAAAAGTAAAATAGTACTAAAAATAAACTTGAATTAAGAAAAAATTTAAAAGAATATTTAAAAGAAGAAAGAAACAGATGGAGGTTTTGAAAAAAAATAATGGTGGTGTCAGTAAACTAGAACACACGATAGGCCCATGCTAATTGATGAAGACCTACTTTTTTTTTTTTTTTTTAAATAAAACAAAAAAAAAGAAAATGGAATCAGAAACATAAGTTTCATCATCTTCCTCACATAGCTCGCACGAAGGAAAACATGGATAACACTGCTCCGCCGCGCCGGAGCTCCACGCCGGCAACGACGGAGCTCAAAAATTACGCGGAAACAAACGGAATTCAAAACTACACTCAAGGCAACAATCGATTTCGAGATTCAAGCAACAACAAGTTCAAAACGAAAATGCGAATAGCTCCGATTCTACCTTCAAAACTCAGGTAAATGATGAAACAAATCTTCTTCTTCTTCTTCTATCTACTCTGGCTGGTATTTTGTTTGAAAAGAGAGTGGAATTGAAGAAAAATGGAAGATAAGTGACGTGAGAAAACGGTTTCGTGAAGTGAGAAACGAGAGGAAAAAATAGCAGAGTTTTGGTGGCTTCAAAAGCTTGAGAAAATAAATGAGAGATGTGTTGTATTTATAGATGGAGAGTGAGGTGAATGAGTGTCGTTTGTGAGAAATTTTTGCGTTTTGAATTCGCGAGTTGTGCGTGACTTGTGCTGAAATATTTTTGTGTCGTTTTTGGATTTTCCAATTTGCAGCTCACGTGACGTGGATTCTCAACTTATATGACATATTGTGGAAACTTGTATTCTGCAGGTTACGTGGATCATCAGCTCACGGCTTCAATTTGAAATATGGCTCGCAACAAACCTGGAGCTTGGAAATATGGCTTTGTGTTTTGTATCAAGTGCTTCTTAAATCTTGCAGCTAGCACAGCTTGAGATGTTGTTGTTGAATTCCAAAAGGTATGAAATTTTGATCACGGTGCAAGTCAATGTTATTCCGAAGGAGATTCGATCCAGCCTGCAGAGGATAATTTGACCTTTCTGGCTTTGTATTCAGCTGACCAAGATTGAAGGATGCAAAGTGTGAAGGGCCATTATCTATTTTCATCATGCTCAAGTCCGCATTTGTCGTGATTAACTTGTGTGAAGGCTGCTGAAGGAGGAAATTATTTAGTGCAACAGCTTCTTTGAAGGAAATTCTCACATTCATCTCATCTCAGATTTGAAACCAAAACTGTTCAAAAGCCCACCCGAGACATTCTCGAAAAAGAACGGTCCCTTCTCTTTAATGTACTGACAGTCTTTGAAACATAAAGCGACTTGCGAACTCTTTTCATATTATCTTCAATTTGATCTTCATTGTTACTTGAATGGTTTGCTACATCAATGAAATTGCCAAAACCTGTCTTCTCTTTGTCATATACAAAACAAGCTAGAAGAGGACAAAGAAGGGAGAGGCGTTTCATGTCATGGAGGAGTTGTGTTCTTCAAATGATAGCATACTGCTGACTGTTGGAATAAAGAAAACTCAACTGCAACAAGAAGAAAGTCTAGTGCAACAAGTAACTGAGGTCTCAAGATACACACAAAAACAAATGTTGAATCAGGACCAAATTTCATATCAACAATGAGCATCCTCTGAATGGGTTCAAAATTATTCCCTCTACTTGAGCTACTATCAACTGAGTCCTAATTTTCATAATACGTCAAAGTACATGGAGGGCTGTCACAGCAAGTGGAAGTCAGTTGAACAGACGGTTTATTCGGTGCTATGTCCAAATTCCATCTCTCTCGCCCATCCTCTTAATGTACTCAATTCGAAAACAAAAATAAAGCATCAATATCTTCACCTTCATGATTTGAACAGGTTTGGATATTCAACCATCAAAGCAAGCATAAAGCTTATAGTTTTCAGGCTGTGTTGGCCGACATGATAGACTTGGCAAGTGGTATGAGTTGAAACTGAGTACAAGATGAAGAAGCTTAGTAATAGGATCACATGCTTAACAAATATCGCAAGGGTGATGCTTTAATTGTTTCTTGCAGTTCAGGAACAAAAAAGCTCACTGTTATCATCAAGTAATCGGCTCAATGCTTCCAGCACCTCATATGAAGCCAAGTTAAGCTCGTCCAGAACAATCCAGTACTTTCATTGGAGGAAATTTCACCAGGTAAGGTTTGAGTTTCTGATGCTGAACCGAAAGTCCCTTCAGTTTTTTGATTCAGCAGGGAAATTTTGTTTCATATGATAAGCACTTCCTTTGACATGCAGCTCCGACTCTGTATATCTCTTTCGGTTTTGCCTACGCAGAGCCTTTGCTTTATGCCCAATTGAAGGAGTACTCATTGCAACTTTTAGATAATATTTGGAAAGAACCATTTGAAATGCAGCGCGAAAAGTGTGTAACTCAAAGTTGTGAATGCCAGCATGCATATCAAGGTTCCTCCATCTCTCTGCACTCTGGCAAGCAAGATCACGTGCACTTTTTCCAAGTGATAAGCCAGTGGATCTCACAGCATGACTCATTGGAAATCCACATTGAGATTCACCATCCCTACTGCTTTGTTCAGATAGTAGACTATAACAGCAACCAATACTAACAACAGCTTTAACATTTCTGCAGTCTAAGAAAGTCTTCAGCATAATCACTGAAAGATCACCGCATGCATGAAGCCCAGCAAGAATAGTGTGAGGTCTGTTGTTTGCATCACAGGGACCATGTAATTTCCCTTTATGTTCTTGATTTTCTCTCTTGGTCATTATCTTCATTTGCAACCTCAGGAATTTTAACATGTAGACTTTTGGTATGCTTTGTAAACTCTTGCCGCTAATGATCCTATATGAGAAGGAGGTAAGCACTGGCGGTTGGTAGTTCCATCAGCGTCAACAATCCAATTAGCTTCACGTGCGAGAGCAATGATTACGTCGTTACTTCTACAATCTAATCTTTAGCAGAGTCCAACTCCATGAATTATGTACCTGACACCTTTATAATTGCAGTATGTTTAGAAATCAGATGTGGAAACACCTCTGTCAAGAATTTGAAAATAATAATTGTCTCCACATGCTTCAACGAAACTGCGCCAGACGCCAACGATAGGTTGTCCAGTTATTTCAGCAATTTTGTTCATCAAGCAACTACTCCTTGTTAGACAATACATACTTATTAAAAATCGTTTCAGAAATAGGTTTAAGAAATTGATTGACGATCAACTCATCGTTGGTATCAAACTCTAATTCAGATATGTTAGGATCGAGTGGAGAAAACGCCTCTGTTAACGAGTTGATTGAGAGGTGACATGTTACCGATTTTGCTACCACTGCCAACTTCCAACTCCGACGGAACAAAACCAACGTGATTATATTGCATACACTCATATTTGGGAAGTACAATTTCAACAAGGTTCCCTTTCTTTTGCAATGCTTACTTAGACCACTGACAACATCATCAAGCCACCAACCTTCCATACCGTGACTTAACAAAAAGCAGTATCCAGATGATAAGTTGCAGCTGCTTTGCTCGTCATCAGTAGTTTAAAAGGCAAGGTAAAAATAAAGAGTACTGTTGCACACACTGCGATACCTTTTGATATGACTATGAGCTTCAAAAAGTTTGTCATCATTTCCTTCATCTATGTCATTTCTTGCAAGCAGGCGGTTCTGAAGCACAATAGCTCGGCATTAATTCACTCACTATTCTCCTGAAGACATTGTTCATATGGAAGAATGCACTCTCTTTTAGTAGCTGCTTCAATAGCTTCTGAATGGTTACTGGTGTCATGTTCCTTGAACTGGACGTGAGTATAACAAAAGCAACCTTCAGTACACTATCATTTGGTTCACTGCAATCCAATTGATGCCTGCGAAGCATTGATGCCAAAGGAGCTCCGGTCCGCTTAAGCTCCAAGTTCACGTACTATATGCTGAGCTGGTTATATTTTTGATGATTATTAGAAGTGGTAACCATGTGAAGATTCTCAAGCTTCACGACTACAATTGGTATAAAATCTTTGCGCTCATTTCATTTCCATCGGCAGATACGTCATGAAATGGAATCGCCTCTTTGCCTAGTAACAAAACAAAGTCATGGATATGAGAAATTGCAGCTTCTAAATCCGAAGTCATCTGCACATATTCTTTGTGCTGCAGCGATGAAATGGTTTCATTTTCAAGGTTTAAGCCGGCATCTTCGGGATTATCTTGCCTATCATGTGTAGCTTTGGAAGTTTGTGCGTCCTGGGAAATGAAATCGGCAGTGTCGTGTGAATCATCAGGTATATGTTTGAGAAGCTTCAATGCCGAGTACATGTTGCAATCAAAGTCTCAAGATCCTTCATGAGAACTTCTTTCTACTTTCATGAGTTAGCCTCAATGATTTTCTGAATATCGCAGCCACATATGTTGATCTAAGGCGGAAACTGTCATGCATAACATTCTGGAAATATTGTGCCTGGCGTAAAACACCAACCGACACTCCGACGAATATGAAGAAAGCGTAGATGTAGCCTGGTTTGGTTTGTTTTTGGGGGAGATTTGCATTGCCTCAAAACAGCGCACAACTTCTTTCCCCTATCCATGTTGTGAATAAGCAGATATGATAGCATTCCAAGTGATTGTATCTTTTTCGACCATTGCATTAAATACACTCAACGACCTATCTAGAGATCCATATTTGGAATACATTGTCACCAGGGCGTTACCCGAAGAAATTTCTGAATCAAAACCGTGCCATAGTAAGTAGCCATGAACCTGTTTCCCATGATCCACGTCTGAGATGCAAGAGCAGATGCTCAAAACAAAACTGAAGGAGTAGGCATTTGGCTTGAGATTTGTATTAAGTAATGTATAGAATTGCTCTAACCCTTGGACTGGGCATCCATTCATCAAGAACCCGGATATGATACCATTCCAGGATATCAAACTTTTATAGGGAAGATTGGAGAAGATTTGAAAGGCACACTTTATCTTTCCATTTCTAGAGTATGAAGAAATCAATGCATTCCAGACTTCAACTTTGATAAGTCCAATTTTGCAAAGGAGGGAGTGAAACATCTCAACCATTTGTAGAGAGTCCAATGCAACTAGCGAGCTTCCATAAGTAAACTCATCTGGTTCAATTCCTTCCCTCCTCATTTTCATATAGGTCAAGATAGCTTCCTCATTAAAATTCTCTTGAAAAAACATCGAAATCATTACATTCCATGAAACAAGATCCCTACTTTCTTCCATTCTCTTGAAAACTTTTCGAGCCTCATAAACCTCTCCAAAGCATGGATACATGGTTATAGTCGCATTGTCGACAGCAGTATAGCCATGATCAAACCCCATTTTAATAGCCAAAGCTTGTGCTTGACACCCAACTCCCAAAGAACAGCAAGAGCTCAACACACTCATAGTCTTCGGATGATGAAGGCATTTGGAAACTTGGATAATTATCATGAGCATATATGTTTTCTTTTTATTTTCTTGTAATTTATTTGTAAGAAATGTAATGGAGTTTGTTTTATTTGGTAATGGATCATGGTTTGAAACAAAATAGTCATGGACAAATGGTTAGCAAAATTATAGTTGGAAAGAAAAAAAAAATTATGATATAAAAAAAAAGGATTAAATATGGATAATGGATAAAATGTGGGTTTTGAATGGATAATTGGTTATTTGAAATAATGAAACGGATATTGAAATGGAAGACGGATAATAGATTTTCACTAATATTTCCCACTTATAGCCATGAAGCTTTGATTCTTAATTCCACAACTTGAATAATGAACATGAACCCGTTATCAAACGCCATTGATGCACACCTTGATTGAATTTAATCCAACACCACACTTAAGCTTTCTCCACCAACCTCTAATAAAAATGAATGAACAAAACTTGGTCCACTGGATAACTTGCGATTGAAGCAACTATCATCTTAATCCACTTGAACTTTTCCATAATTCTCTGAATCTTTGGTCAAAATGAAGTAAGTTCTGAACCACTTTGAATTTGTCTGAATCAATCTCCGGGAAAATAAATCCACAGATGAATACAACTTGGACTGATGGACCACGATGAACCTGATTTCTTGTAAACCACTGCTTGATAACCTGATGGATCCCACACAAGACAAACTTGACTTGTGAACAACCACTACTTGAGAAATAGCCCACAGAAACAGGTAACTTGCACTTGAAGTAATCTCTTGATAGTTTGACCAAGATTAGGTCCAACTTCCATCTGAACTGGATCATGAACAAGCAACCACATTTGACTCCAAGCCATACTTTTTCCATCAATGTCCCTGCAAAACCCTAACCACACAGAGAAGAAGAAACAAGCAAAAATTGAAAAATATTTTTGGTATTTTGGTTAAAGGTTAGTAAACACAGTCAAGTATAAAGCAAATAAGAATAATATACAGATACTCGAGATAAACACAAACTGTGATCTTGTTTGTGATATGAGATGCAAATGATATGTGGGATCTTAGGGGTAAAAATTAGGGTATTACATGGAGCACTGTACAACTTAGAGCTGTTACGCTGTCTGTTCCAACTTCTACACTACACCCTGTGTGTTAGAGAAGGAATGAGAAGGGAGAATTCCTACTCTCATTTTGACTACTTCAGGTAGGGGGCGAATGACCCTGTGCCTGACTTAGTCACCTCTATCCTCTGGCGGTAGTGTATCTCCTTCCCCAGTTGAGTCGATCCTTGATCATTCCTATCTCTTGGCTTGTTTACCTCTTTCTGCATCTCTTTTGGTCAATCAACACATTCTTGGTTAAGATCACCGTCTTTGGGTTAGCAAACTCTCTTTGTTTCAATACCCTACTTTCTTTTCTTGTGGTCAATCATTGCTTTTGCTTCCCCAAGAAGAGTTTCATTTCCTTTTTCGGTTAAACACAATCTTTCTGTTAAAACCGCATTCCCAGGAGTTCGCAACCTTCTCTTGGTTCTTCTCCTTTGTTTGGTTAATCATTGCCTGTCAGTTAAAACACCAATTTGCACGTCTTCTCAGTTAACCACAGTCGATATGTTAACACACTGAGTTACTCTTGGGTTAATCACCTTCTCTTGGTTAATCACCCATTCTTTCAGTTAAGCACAACCAGTCTGTTAAAACACTGAACCCCTTTTGAGTTAATCTCATTCTCTTGGTTAATCACTCGTTCCTTTTCGGTTAATCACAGTTTCTCTGTTAACACCGATTCCTCAGCGGTTAGCAACCTCTTTTGGTTCAATACCCTTTTTGTTGATCAAGTACTGTTTGTTCAGTCGGTATCGACATCCCCTTTGGTTCACAACCGTTCTTTTGGTTGATCACAGTGTAGCGAGCGATTTTGGACGCGGTTCTTAAGCGCTGGTCGCTCTCTGCGGTTTGACTACAGGTCGATTCATTTTTTATCCTATTGTGAGCTGAATAAGGAAGGGAAATAGATGTCTCCAATTAACCCTGCTTGCATACTGAGTTTAAACAGCGGTCTGTTAGGTTACGAATGCTATCAATGTGGGGGGGCCTTTGTACTGGTTATTTGTATTTTCGCCAATACTGTTTCTTTCTTTTCTTTCTAGGACTTTATAGCGGGGAACAAGGATTAGGATGTTAGGACTGATGTTTTTGAATTACTGCTTTTGATTGATGGAGATATGGGATTTGGTTTTTTGTTGATTGCGCTCGCTAAGATCTTTTCTTTCGATCTTATGCCTACGTATTCCCGTTTACCGAAACAGGGAAATCAGAGCGTCCGTAGTTCCTCCTATTCTATGGGAGGAAATGGGTGTTTTGGTGTCTTGTTCAAAGCCCAAGACGTGAAGCGAAAGGTGGTTTGTATCTTGTTCAAAGCCCAAGATGTGAAGCTGAAAAGTCTATTTGTGTCTTGTTTAAAGCCCAAGACGTGAAGCTGAAAGACCTCGGCTTTAGAGAGAATTTATCATCTCTAAAGAGGGGAGAAGGAAAATTACTTTAACTAGGATACGCGGATCCGAGCAATGCCATAATTTCCGAAGAAAGGGTTTTAACCTGAAGGAGAAGACTTTAACTCAGCGTAGAGCAATGCCATCTTTCCTTAGGAATTTCTCATGCTAAAAGAGGGACAGTGGCGTGGATATAGATGATCCAGAGGCTTGCCGCTTACAGCGATTAGATGAAGGGAAAGGAGTTGTTGATGTTTGTGTACTGTGAACGACGCACAACTTTGATGCTAAAAGGTTGATTGGATCAACCAGTGGTTTTCTTATACAAAGCCTAAGAGGAGGCTATTATGTGTCTCGTACAAAGCCCGAGAGAGAGGCTAAAAGGTTTTGACTAAACGGTGGAATCTTTTGGTATCTCGTATAAAGCCCGAGATGGAGGATAAAAGTTGTTTGACTCCGCTAGGGAGAGTCATTGTACAAAGCCCAAGAGGAGGCTATGTCAGTTAAGTGACAGGTCCGGTATACTGATTTTGAAAGAGAAAATCAGTTCTTATATGAGCATCACTGTACTCATAGGTTAGATCTGAGGATCGGGGTGGTTTCCTTTTCTTTGAGGAAACGGGAAATCCAAAGGGTATTGAGACTGTCAGAGTCTGCGGGTTTCCTTCCTATTTAACGAAGGGGTCACTTGAGAATGTCTTTGAGACTCAAGGAAGTTAGACTGTCCGTGTCTAGAGTTTCATCTTTTGTACTATGCTGTGAGAAACAGTAGTAGACTCTATGAAAGGACTGTTCTATGCAGATGACTAAGTTCTGTTCCTATACCTCTAGGAGGTCGTCGGGACAATTTGTACGAAGCCCAAGAGGAGGCTGGAAATTTTTAAGAAGCCGACGGGTCCTTGTACGAAGCCCAAGAGGAGGCTATCATTCCCGGAGGAAGAGATCATTATACGAAGCCTAAGAGGAGGCTGTGAATACTTCTAAGAAGCCGTGGGGTCCTTGAATAATGCCCAAGAGGAGGCGGGGTTGCTTTTAGGAAGCCTGTGGGTCCTTGAACAATGCCCAAGAGGAGGCCGATGCTTTTAAGAAGCCCGCGGGTCTATCATCTCCTTTCCATTAGGAGAGATAACTCTTTTAAAGATAAAAACCACTGGTAAACGTGCGAGGTTTACTATCCAGCGACTTTTAGCTTTTAAAGAGGGTTCCTTAGTTAAGGTCCAAGATTATGACCGTAGTGGGTACCCAAACCCCGAGACATTCAAGGCAAGCTATCCACAAGGAATAGATCAAGTCAGGAAAGTTCGAGAATTTGGAAGAAACTCAAAGATGCCATTCACAGAGAATACATTCATCTTGGGGAGTAGAGCTTCTTGACGATTCCTAAGGAGGACAGCCGAAGAGAAGACTGTATCTGGTGCTCCTATTGGAGATCTAGGCGTCTATTTCTACGAATAAATGAAACGGCGTCACCTAGTTCTAGACGTAGTTACCGGGGAAACTCAAAATATCTATACTATTATTACACAGTAGATATGAGTTTATGAAAGGAGACTTACAGTGAGCAGCCCCACAATACAGTTTATAATATGAAAGCAGTAAACGAAAGCGATAACCACTTACTCGGTTGGAGTGCTTCCATCCTGTTTGGTTAGTTGTTCAACAAAGAAAGATTGAAAACAACAGTATATTCAAAATTAAAGGAGAAAGTGCTTTGAAAAAGAAAGATTTGGGGCTTACAGCTCAAGGAGAGGCCCAGGGTTTTATCAGTGAGCGCACTGTTTGACTTGGTACAGAGGGACTTATACAAGTGACTGGGGCCCAAAAATGGTTTTCTGTACAAAGGGATGGGTCTTACACTCTCTCAAGAGGCCCAAAAAGGTTTAAAGGAAAAAGAGTGGGGCATATAACACGAGGGTAGGCCCAAATGATTTTTCGTTTAAAAATGGCGATCGCGCAGAGGTTTTCTTTTAACGCGGAGGGACTTATACAATAAGTGAGGCCCAAGATGTTTTGGTTAAAAGGGGGATTGGGTCTTACACTCTAATAGAGGCCCAAAGTGTTTTGAACGGGTCTTATAGCTCAAGGAGAGGCCCAAGGGTTATTTTGAAAAGGCGACGATCGCGCCGTTTGTTTTTGACGGTATTGGGACTTATACAATATATACTGAGGCCCAAAATGATTTGGTAAAAAAAAAAGGATTGGGTCTTACACTCTATTAGAGGCCCAAAAAGTTTTAAGAAAAAGAAATGGGTCTTACTACTCGAGGGTAGGCCCAGGTTTATTTTTAAAAAAGGCGACGATCGCGCCGTTTACTTGTACAGAGAGACTTATACAATGAATGAGGCCCAAAAAGTTTTTGTACAAGGGGGGATGGGTCTTACACTCTCTCAAGAGGCCCAAAGAGTTTTGAAAATGATTTATGAGGGTTGAATTAATCCAAAACCCTAATTTGTTTTCAAAATGTATTTAATTGAATAAAAATTCAATTAAAATGATCAAAAATTGTTTAACACATGGAAAACAAATTGTGATCTTGGATTAATGCTTCAAAAATTAAGTATTGACCTACAAAATAATTAGAAAGCATTAAAAGTTGCAAAATCAATGTAGAAAAAATATTTAAAATGCCAAAAACAATCAAAATATTAATTCTTTACAAAAATATCAATTATATGAAATAAATAATATTTTTGGGATTTTTTGATAAAATAAAATATTTTAACATTTTTGTGAATTATTAAAAAAAGAATCAACTCAAAATCATTAAAACTCAGAAAGAAATTAATTTTTGAATCAATTAAACAAAATCACAAAATTCAAATATTTGAATTTCTAAAAATGGCGCCAAGAACAAGCTGAAGAACACGCGCGTGTTCTTGGTTTCTCAGATTTGCATTTTCTATCCAATCTCCATGAATACGTAATCATATCATGCAATCCACATATCATTATGCTCGTCTCAACCTCACGATCATGTCTATGTACTTTAATTTCATTTAAATTAAACATACAACAAGAAATCACGAAGAGACCTCAAGAACCCTAATTTCTGCATGAAGGCTAGGATTTTTGATACACGATTCAAACAATGCAATTAATTGAGGGAAAACATTCCATGCATGATTATGAACATATGGCCAAATTATTGTGCGAGGAAATATGCATAGATTGAGAGATGACCAAGCATGTGCTTACCTCTAGGCCGTGACAGCAAGTTCAAAGTGATTTTTGATCTGGAGGTGTTACAGATGAGTTGTGATGATCTGAACAGCTTCCCTACACCCTATGGATTGTGTTTGGATGGTTGGACTTGATTGAAATTGGCTGGATCATTTTGTGGTACCTCAGTTGCACTTTGGTTAAAACCTTGAGCAACCAGCTGGTGATTTTGTGAAATTGATGTTTCAGAAGTAATCTAAGTGTTTAATCAGCTCATATGTGATGTATGTGAGGTGTGTGAGTGATTGGTTTGATTGGAATTGCTCTCAAACTCAAAACCCGATAGTGACTTGCCTTAGAAGGCAAAATTGGAGTGAAAGAAGAGATTTTGAGGAAAGCATCTGTTAGATGGCTTTGGTGTACTCAAACTGACCACAATTGAGCTCTATTTATAGTAGAGCAAGTTTGTTTTGCAAGGAATAGTGCATGGCAGCTGGTAAGTAGGTTTGGCCAATGTTGGCAAATGAAAATCCAAGTCTCCTCTAGCCATTGACTAGAGGTTAGGGCACAGAGCTTTGGTTCCCTTGGTCTTGGATAAGTCTTGACTGATTTCAGATGAGAATGGCTCAGTCCATGCCACCTTGATGGTTCCATTGAATGCCTCATTCCAAATTTGAAGTCTTGTCCCTATTTTGGCCATTCTAGGTTCAACATGCTATTTCTTGTTCCATGGACTTTGGAGGCTTGGCTCAGTGATTGTCCCCTTTAGATTCAATCCTCTGAGGTGTCCAAGTGGATAGGAGCAATTGAATTTGGTTGATTTTGGCAAATCGACCAAAGTTGCAAATTCTGCCTTGCCTTGACAGATTTTAGCAAGACAACTTGCCAATGTCATATCTCATGGTGTAAGTTGAATTTGACAATGTTCTTGGCCATTTTGGAAAGCTCTTACATGATACAACAACTGTTTGAACAAGTTTGGTTTTGATCTCTTTTGATTCCAAGTGAAAAATCCCCCTACATTTGGCAAAAAGTGAGGCAGAATCTGACTTAGTGAAAATTTCACTAAGTGTTGGAAAAAGTAACATTTTCACTTTTTAGCCACTTTGATCACTCCATAACTCAAAATCCTTAATGAATTGGAATGACTTGTAGTTGAAGTTTTTGTAGGTGATAATGAGGGCTACAAATCCATCTTTGGATGAGAAAAAATGGCCTTGTGGTTTAGGAGTTATGGTCCTTCAAAGTTGGTACCCTTGCCACTTTATTTTTAACTTAGAAAAATTTCTAAGTTTTATGGTTACCCCTTTTACAAGTTATCTTACTTTTCTTGATTTTTATTGATGAATGATGATTCAAATCATACATTAACATCATTTTAGGGTTAAAAATCCATTTTGGTGAAAAATCTCAAAAAGTCAAAGTTGACTTTTGTGCACAGTTGACTTTTTATCAGATGAATTCCAAACTGTGCAATTCTTCAGGAAATCATGTCCTTGACCTAAATCAAACTTGATGGACATGTTCCATGGGTGTCATAGGGTATATTCAATCATGTATTAGGGTTTGGGAGCATGTCTTGGTCAAAAGTCAAAGTTACAGCTAACTTTTCCCTTAAAACCCTAATTGTGGTGCAGATGGAATTGAGACTTGTTGCTCAAACTTCTTGGATTAATCCATTGTCCCAAATGGATCAATATGGTATATTAGAGACCCTCAAATCATCTCTTGAGGTCTTGGCTCATGATTTGTCCCAAAAGTCAACTTAGGGGTGAATTAGGTCAAGAAACCCTAATTCCTGATTTTTGATGAATGCATCCCTTGAGGCAAAATTGACTTGATGCATGGGTTCATGAGGTTCCATGAAGTATATTAGGTTATGTTTTGGATCAATGTCTTGTGCCCAGATGAAACTTTTCATCTGGAGGCCCTGGGTGATCAAAACCCTAATTTGGTGACACTGGCGATCTTGAGGCTTGATCCACCTAGAAGGGAGCAACCTTGTGCTTAATCCTTGAAGTGGGAGTCCTTTTGATCCTTTGAGGATGTTTGAGAGATTAGACAAGTTGAAAATCAAGTCATTTCTTGATTGAGCCTTTGTCTAAAGCTCAGAGAGGGCTTGAAACCCTAATTTTGATTGTAGTGGATGCTCACCCATCTTTGAGGCATTTGGTGAGGCATGATGGTTCATCCATATTGTGATGATGATTTGCACAATGATGGGAAATCTTAGTGGTCAAAATTTGGGGTATGACACACAGTCTATCTGTTAAAACCTTTCTCCCCATAAAGTTGCAATCTTCCTTTTCCTCGGCTAACCATTATTTATCAGTTAACATACCAAAACCCTTTCAGAGTCAAACACATTCTCTTGGTTCAATACTCTCTCCTTTTTGGTTCATCATAGCCTGTCTGTTGACACCAAGTCTTTTATCCCCTCCAGAGTTGTTATCTCTTTTTCTTCGGTTAATCACTGCCAGTCAGTTAACCTACCGAATCCTGTTTCTCTTGGTTTTGACACCATTCCTTTCGTTTTTCCCCAGCGCGGTCACCCTTTATGCTCAGGTTTCCCCAGTAGGGTTCCCTTTTTCCCATCAGAGTTTCATCTCTTTTCCTCTCCGGTTAACCACTGCCAATCAGTTAATATACCGAGCTTTTATCCTTTCGATCCCCAGTAGGGTCACTACCCTCTGGTCCCCAGCACTGCCGCTTTGTTCTCTTACCTCCCCAGTGGAGTCTCTTCTATCTTTTTTTTCTTCATTTTTCCTTTCTTGGTTTTGACACCATTTCTTTTGGGACCCCAGTGGAGTTTCCTTCTTCTTGCGCTCTTGGTTTTGACACCGCTTTTCCTTTCCTTTTCTGTTTTCCGTCTTAGTTCCACGAACCACGGAAGCTTTGATTCTGCATTCGTTCTAATGTCAGATACGTAGGCACGAGATCGCAATGATCTTGGAGAGCACCATTCCACCTTCTTCCATTCCTCTTCTTTGTCCCTGGTTCCATGAACTACAGAGCTCTGATCTCCTTATTGCACTATGAGGGTACGTAGGCACGAGGGCCCCAATCCTTCGCGAGCACTTTCTTACTTTCTTTCTTTCTTTTCCTTTCTCTTTTCTCTTCCCTCTCCTCTTCTTTTAGCTAGAAGCCTTTAGATAGATAACCCATCCAAGCCTAGAAGTAAGCGAAATGGTTCCCGTCGAGTACGATGGATGCGTAAGGTGCTAGTACCTTCCTTTCGCATAAATGACCTCCGTTCCCATTTCTCTTCCCCTTGGTCTTTATCGATATTTTCCCCGTCCTTTGGGACTAAATAAAGCTCGATGGCGACTCTGTTGGATCTTTGAGTGTGCGATTCACTCGGGTATAAACCAACCATCTTCAGCTGGCGACTCTGCTGGGGAGTCCTTGTGCTTGCAAGTTGGGGTCTCACCTAGTTTTGTTTGTTTTTCTTGTTTGTTTGGGTGTTTATCTTTTGCGCTTTACTCGCTTTATTTTACTTTATTTAGCTTTATGTTTATTTATTGCATTTCTTTACTGCTTTGAATATTCTTATGCTGTATATTATGGATATCTGCTATATATTCTGCTGTTGTTGGGATGGGTAGATATTATTGGAGAGAAAAGTCCTAACACTGGGCTTAGCATACACATAGGCTAGAACGTGGATAGTCGTGAGGCCTGCGTTTCACGCGTTGGGTTACCACGAGAGCCACATCCCAGATCGTGATTCGCTTGAGAATACTTCCGTCCTGTGAGAATTCACTACGGCGGGTGTTTTCATTCTGAGTCCTATGGTTTGGGTGACTTTTCTAGGGACCGCCTTGTTGTGTTTAGATCACACCTGTGAGGGGATGGGTTTTTGCAGGAAACCAAGCCACTTCATACCTTTGTTCTCTCACACACGTCAGATTTTGCACTGACACATCAGATTATGTTACACCGACATAGAATTATATAAAGATATCCAGTTTGTTCAGATTTGATTGTTCAGACTGTGATGGCTTCTTGTTGTTTGTGTTGCATATCATTTCATCATGTAAATTAATTTTTGCATGTGCATTTCTAGGTTATTCGAAGACTTATTCTTTGTTGACATTATCATAGAGATGAGTACTAGTTGTCGAGGAATTTTTAGCTACAAGTTTGTGGAGCCCAACCTAGGTACTTTGAGAGGTTTAGTATCCCGTGTGGTTGAAGATAACAGAGGGGTATTCAAAGACAGTTATGGTAATCTATTGTCCATCCTCAAGACAGAAGTCAACATCACCACCATTCATACTCTGGTTCAGTTTTATGATCCGCCACTTAGGTGCTTCACATTTCAGGATTATCAGTTAGCACCTACACTCGAAGAGTATGCTTATATTATGGGGGTTGAGATCAAGAAACAGGTTCCTTTTGTCTACACCAGTGGTTGTCCGAAGTTTCCTCTTATTGCTGATGCTCTATGCATTAGTAAGAAGGAAGTGGAGGACAATCTCAAGACCAAAGGGAAGGGTATTCGAGGGTTTACTTCGAAGTTCTTGGCTGATAAAGCCACTTACTTTGCTACGGACGAAAAATGGAAGGCTTTCAACGCCGTTCTTGCTTTGTTGATATATGGGATTGTCTTATTTCCGAACATGGAGGATTTCACAGATCAGGCTGCCATAAGCATATTCTTGTCCAAGAACCCTGTTCCGACGCTCCTTGCTGATACCTATCATTCTATTCATTCGAGGAATGAAAAGAAGAAGGGAACCATTGTCTGTTGTGCTCCTCTGCTGTACCGATGGTTCATGTCTCACCTTCCACAGAAGGGTCCCTTTGTTGAGAATAAGGGTAATCTCAAGTGGTCGCAATGAATCATGTCTCTTACTGCTGATGACATTTCTTGGTATTCTCGAGTCTTCGACGATGCTAAGATCATTCTTCATTGTGGGAAATTCTCCAATATGCCTCTCCTGGGTACAAAGGGTGGAATTAACTATAATCCGATACTTGCCTTCCGTCAGTTGGGATATCCTATGGTTGCCAAGCCAGATCCTGAGGTAGTGGAAGAATTCATCTTTCATGGAGGGGTTATTGACATGGGATCGCTGAAGAGGTTTAGTGCCACTTGGATTCAGATTCACTTCGAAGGAAGAGCCGATTTGGGTAAGAAGAATTGCATAGCCAAGGAAGCTTACACACTTTGGGTCAAAGAGCGCGTCAAAGAGATCTTGTTGCCATTTTCTTCTGAGCCTTCCATGAATGCCAAGCCTCCTGAACTTGCCATTGTTCCTCCATCTGAAGCCGACCAACTCAAGCTGACTATTGAGAAGTTGAAGAAGGAGAATGTCGATCTTCGTCTCAACCTTGGTAGAGTCACTTCTGAGAAGGAAAACCTATAGATTGAGCTCCATCAGAAGCGTGAGTGCATGCTCAAAGAGGTGGAGGTTGAACAGAACAAGCGAAGGAAAGTGGGTGATTCTTTGAAGAGTACCTATGATGGACTTGCTTCAAAGAAGAGACAACTCTCCGATACCCAGTATCAAGCATATAAGGATGAATTGAGCTTCAAGAAGCAGCTTGAAGAACTTCAAGGGAAGTTATCCGAGTTCAAGACAAAGTGGCAAAGTGAGCATGTCCATGCTAATCAGTTGGCAAAGGACTTTTCTCAGTGTCAAGCCCAGCTCGACAAAGTCTTCGGTGAGATTCAGAAGTTGCAAGATCAAGCACATCAGAGCCGAGAGTAGATTAATCAGCTCAACACAGAGAGCATTCATTGGGAGCAACAAAGCTGTCATCTACAAAACCTCTTGGACCAGAAAGAGGCCTTTCTTTAGGATATGCTTCAGGGACCTAACCATTCCTTACTACGCAACCTCATGAAGGATGCAAAGTATTGGAGTGAGAGGCATGGCCGTCTAGCCAGATTTGCTGAGCATGCACTGGAGGACTTACCTGGGTTGTTGAGGGATGAATATGCCGATGTGTTGCCACACCAGCTTCCTTGGGTTGTTTTCCACTTCTTGTCTGTTTGCAGGGTGGTCTTTGATAGGATCCGTGCTGATTTTATTATAGCCCAAAAGGCAGATATTTGATTTGTACTTGACTTGTACTTTTTTCTTTTATTGTTGAATGAATGAATGAAGTTTCTCGCCAACTTTTTCACCTTTACTTGTATGCTTTATGATTTCTGTCAACAAAGATAAGTTTAAGAATTCCCGGAATTTAAAACTTTATTTTTGCATACATGACATACATTCATTTGCACACATATGCACGTCCCTTCATCCGAAAAACCATTGCTCATCCTTGTCTGTCTTTTGTTTGTAGAAAGACGACGACTCGACATCGGCATTTCACTCGATTAAGCAAATCTAGAATCATGGCTGACTTCGAAGCTGAGAACGCTTCTTATAAGGAAACTCTGGCTCAATTCCAAGGTCGGATGGATCAGTTTCAGACAAACATGGATGTTATTATGGAACTCCTTCATGCTCAGAAAGACGCTTCTGCTGCTGCCACTGTTGTTGCAACTGTCACCGATGCAACTGTTGTCACTCCTATTGTGACTATGTCTCATGTTGTTACGACTACTCCTGCTGTTGTTCCTTCTCCTGCTACGGTTGAAGTGTCAGTCGAGCCTGTGATCCAGTCTGTTGTTCATCCGTCAAATTCTCAGTTTGGTTTGAACAAGATGCCTGCAGCTTTTCCTTGGGACATGCCTCCAAATTACACTCTTCAGATTGCAAATAATGGTAGTGCTTTCGTACCATATTAGCCTTTTGTTGTGCCCATGCCTAATGGGAATACTGCTGCATATCCATGGGGTATGTCTACTCCTGTTCCACCTCCAGTGGTGAGTGATGATCATGAGAATCTTCAGGCTCCGACTCATCAGACTCCTGTATTGACCGACATAGAAACTCCTGATGAAGAAGAGCATGTGTATAGGGGTCCTCCTATTCATGTTCCGGTTTCATCTCAAGCTGCTCAAACGACTATTCAGAATGTTCATCCTGGAATGTTCTACCCTGGAGCATCTTCATCCACTGCTGTGGTACCTCCTCCAAATTATCAGTTTGGTGTTTAGTTGGGTCAGAATGCTGGTCAGATGGTTAATCCGGGTTTGGTATATCCTTCTCAATTTGCTACTCCGCAAGTGCACGCTCCGACCGCATCTCAGCTGCCAAATCCTCAGATTCTTGTCAGGCCTACTAATAAGAATATATCTGCTAGTTACAAGTTGTTGGAAGACCGTATCAGAGATATTTAAGGGTTTTCTGCTTTTGGCATGGAGGCCAAAGACTTATGTTTGGTTCCGAATGTTGTACTGCCGCAGAAATTCAAGATACCTGAGCTTCCAAAGTATATAGGTTTGATTTGCCCGCGTAGTCATATTACTATGTATTGCAGGAAGATGGCATCCTATATTGATAATGATGAATTGCTAGTTCATTGTTTTCAAGATAGTTTGTCTGGTGCTTCGTTGGATTGGTACATAGGCTTAGAACGCAGCAAAAGCCGTACTTGGAGGGATCTGTCTGAAGCGTTCTTGAAACAACACAAATAAAATCTTGATATGGAGCCTACCAGATTACAGTTGCAGAACCAATCTCAGCGCTTAGCTGAAACATTTAAAGAGTACATTACAAGGAGTTGGCATATCGTGTGCGACCTGCTCTCTCTGACAATGAGTTGGTTGACATCTTTATGGGTACATTGCAAGGATCCTATTATGAGAAAATGGTGGGTAGTTCTTCATCGAACTTCGCTGGTGTTGTAACCAGTGGTGAACGAATTGAGAATGGTTTGAAGACTGGAAAGATTCCTGGAGCTGCTTCCCAGTAGCCGGCCAATAGAAAATCTCAGAACAGTCAGTCCAAGAAGAAAGAAGGTGAAGCCAACGTTGTGACAACTCAAGTTTCTCCTCAGTATCAAGCACCCATGGCTCTTATGCTTTACTATCCATATCCGTACATTACTGCAGCACAATATCAACAACCGCCATATCAGTATCATTCCCAACAACCAGTTCAAAATGCTCATAATCAGCAACAACCGCAACCTCAACAACAGACTCAACAGAATAATAAAAGTCAGCAGAATCAAAACCGGTAAAATAACAACAATCAAGGAAATCGTAAGCATTCGAATTTCGACAGAATTTTGATGTCATACACTGAATTGTTCCCTTACTTGGTTCACCAAGGGGCAATTGTTCCTAAGGAGATCACACCTGCAGTTCCTCCATTCAATTCGAAGTATAATCCAAATGCGTCTTGTTCCTATCATGCTGGATAAATAGGACATGCGACAGAGGATTGTTTTGTTTTCAAAATCAAGGTTCAAGAGCTCATCGATCGAAAGATTTTGACTTTTGTTGAGGAAGGTCCTAACATTCAGCATAATCCATTACCCAATCATAGTGGACCTGTGGTTAACATGATTGAGGATAACTCAAGGGCTGAATTGATCATGGATGTCAATGAGGTAAAGACTCCAATGACTGTGGTTATCAAGAGATTAATTGAACATGGGCTGTTGAAAGGATTGCATGGTAAGTGTCAAATTTGCGATGATAATCACAACCAGTGTCGAAGGCTGAAGGGTTGTGTCCAAATTTCGATGAACCGAGGAGAGATCCAATTTGCCAGAGCTAAGCCTATTGGAGAGGTTGCTACTATCGAGCCATTCACCATCGTCTATAGGAAGGTTCTTGTTGAAACTCCTAAGCAGAAGAAGGTACAACCTATCGTTGTTTGCCCGCCAAATCCATTTCCATATCAGAATTCTAAGGAGGTGCCTTGGAGGTATGGGTCTACTGTGTTTTCTGGAGGTCAAGAGGTAAGGTTTGATGAGTCTGAGATTATGAAAGTTACAACCACTGGAGGTATGACTCGTAGTGGACGTGTGTTCGCTCCGAAGGTCACTACAAAGTCGGTTCAAGTTCCAACTGTTGTTCCTCCCAAGGAGAAGCCCACATCTGTAACCCCTGCTATTCAACAAGGGGCATCTACTGCTGCACCAGTGCCAACTATTTCGTCTGAGGATGCTTCAAAGAACAAAGAGACCCTTAATGATCAAGAGTTCCTAAGGTTTATTAAGAAAAGTGACTTTAAAATTGTGGATCAGCTGGGGCAGACTCCCTCAAGGATCTCGATTTTGTCCTTACTCATGAGTTCACCCGCGCACAGATCAGCTTTGTTGAAGGTCTTGAACACTGCCCACGTGATGCATGATATCTCTATTGTCGAGTTCGATGATGTAGTGTCCAATATAACTACAAGTCGATATTTTGGTTTTAATGAATCAGAATTGCCTCCGGAAGGAGCTGCCCACAACAAAGCACTGCACATATCCGTAACTTGTATGGATGCCTTATTATCTCGCATTCTGGTGGACACCGGTTCTTCTCTCAATGTGATGCCCAAGGGCACATTGAGTCAGTTACTGGTAGAAGGGAGCGAGATCAGGCCAAGTGCCCTAGTTGTCAGAGCCTTCGATGGTTCTCGAAGGTAAGTCATCGGAGAAATGGATTTACCCATCAAGGTTGGACCACATTTGTTCACCATTACTTTCCAAGCGATAGATATCAATCCCGCGTACAGTTGCCTATTGGTTCACCGGTGGATTCATGTCGCAGGCGCAGTTACTTCCACTTTACATCAAAAATTGAAATTCATGTTTGACGATCAAATAGTCATCGTCTGTGGTGAAGATGATCTGATTGCGAGCGAGTTATCTTCTTTTCGATACGTCGAGACCGAAGAAGGCATAGATGAGGTGCCGTTGCAGTGTATTGTGTAACACCCCCAATCTATACCCCCAATTAAATAAAGCGATAACAATCAATCAGAGTATAATTAAACATTCACGACATAGACCGAGGGGTCACATCAATTTGAAACAAACATACAACAATCTGCTCATATAATATGCAACATTCAGGTAGCACATAACAAAGGAACTGAGTTCCTACAACCCACAATTCAATTACAGAATAAAAGCGGAAGATCCGTAACCGAATCTCATATATATATATATATATATATATATATATATCACAAAAAGTTTGTCTGTCATATACAACATCATACATGTACAATAAAAAAGATACATGTATACATAATACAAAATAATCACACTCGATCACCCCGACTACCCGGTGCTACATATCAGAGCCGACCGACAAAAGAATGAAGACCTAAGCTTCACAAAAAGACCTCAAACATCTAATCTGCAATGCCTCATAGAGTATTAAAAATAGCAGAAGGGTGAGAAACACAATCATAATATAATTGTATGTAATTATATAATAACACACAATTACGCCAACATAATATTCTCACCGCACTATACGCCATAAATCAAGTACAAACCAACACAATGAATTTTCTCACATATCGGTCACAAAAGCATATCAATCATACACAATACAATTATCACCAACACGTATATTCATATATCAACTCATCAATTTCATTAACAATTCCACACATAATCAAACCATTCATGATTTATGCAAATGCAAAGAGACACAACGACTCTATGCATATGCACATGCGGTACCGACTTCCATCAATTCTCATCACTAGTTCACTCAGGAACTATTGGAACCATCGCTCGTTACATCACTATAACTCCCCGTCGGGCATACGATGTTCCCCGTCTCTCACACCCCACACGGGCACACGACGTTTATGGATCGCTCACACCCTACACGGGCACACGACCCGATCGCTCACACCCCACACGGGCACACGATCGTCTATAATCATCGCTCACACCCCACATGGGCACACGACGTTATAGCGGATTCCCTCTGGAATCGATTTTTCACCCACACCCCACACGGGCACACGACATCACAAGAATGCATATCATGATGCTTGGCATACAATGACTCATGACATTCAAAATGCACACATATACACATCCATAATCATGCATATATCATCAAATACCACACATTGAATTTTCTTGCCCTTAGGCCACAAATCATCATCACAACATGTATCACGTGCATTTTCATTTCACAACAGTACACAAGTCATATAATATCCATATTAACAACACATTGCATGATACACATCAATTACACCCAATGATGACGGCGAAAGTCGACAAAACAACGCATTTCCAAATTCCCGACATAATTAAATCGGCCAACAATCTCAAAACCATCATCATAAGAAAGTACATGCTACAAGCTTCCTAACGCATCAAACCATGCCCCAAACCGACTCACGGATCAAAAGTTACAAAGAAAACAAATTGGAATAAACTGTCATGTTCGTAGTGCGAAGCTCCTAGCGAGTCCTTCGCTCCCTCATTCGCAGTGCGAATGTCCTAGCAAATAGTGGCAAAAGCAAAATAGCATAGAAAATTCCCAACGTTCGCAGTGCGAACTCCTAGCGAATGCTCGCCACCCCATTCGCAGTGCGAATCCTCCAGCGAACAGTGGCAGAATGAAAAATAATACAACGTTCGCAGTGCGAACCTCAAGCGAACGCTCGCCACCCATTCGCTGGCCATTCACAGTGCGAACCTGCGATTTCAGCAAAACCCAGCAGCGCACCAGATCACCCAAAAACCATATTTTCTCCACCAAAACATTTCCAAACCAACATATAACAATCAGAACCTAGTCTAATCAGGGTAACAAGTATTCTACCGCATTTACATCAATTTCTAACCGCTAAAACATCGATTTCTCTCTATCGACCTAGAATAAAAAACTATGAAAACACAACTAACAATCCAATACACACATACATAATCATACACAAGTATAGTATAATCGAGTTTCACACCCTTACCTGATTAAATTGTGTTTGAAAAGTCGGTTGAATCGGTTCCTAGATTTTCCAAATTTTCTCTCTTTCTCCTTTCTTTCTCTTTTCTTGCTTCCTCTTTTTCTTCTCTTCTTTTTCTTTCCTTTCTATTTTTTCTCTCTTTCTATTTCTATTTCTATGAAAAAAATATAATATCTACCCGACAAAAGACCAAAATACCCCTACACTCAACTATCTCACAAACGCTCCCAAAACGCGATAAAATATAATCTCGATGAAAAATAACATATTTTCGAATAAAAGTCAGAAATAAAATAATATAATAATAAAATAATCACACGACTCAATTAAATAAAAATACTAAAACTGGGGCATTACATCTTGAGTTCGAAGATGTCAGCTCTGCTTCAACTAGTCAAAGTAGATCACTGCAAGTGACCTTAGCATCCGCCAAGAGTGTTAAAGAGACCATCGAGAAAGCTTCCTTGCTAGGCTGGGGGCATGTGATTGATGTGGTTGAAAAGCATAATCGTTTTGGATTGGGTAATCATCCTGATCGACAATCTAGTTCACTTAGTCAGAAGCAGTGCAAATCGATCAAGTTCAGTAGCGCGGGTTTTCAAAAGGGTGACATTGTGGCAGCCATTGATGATGCTGGTCCTAGCAACCAGATTTCAAGCTTTGTGCGCAAGTGTCCGCCGGGTTTCAAGCTCAACAACTGGACATCTACCGTGATTCCTGTGGTTTATCCAAATAACATGTAATGCATTTTGCTTTCTCATTCCCTCGTCCCCGCCCGAGACGAGTGGATAGCTTGTAAAGGGCTTCATGCTTTTGCAATATTATGTGATCAATAAATAAAAGTTTTTTGCATTCAAAATCATGCTCTATTTTCTTTCTTTATTTTACTTTTTCAAAAACAAATGGCAAAAGTTTCTTTTTATTTTCACTTTTCAAAATAGCTCATTCTAAACATATTCATAAACATGCAGAACCAATAAAAGCATTGATAACAACATGGAAAACATCCATTGTAATTATGGGATTCCAATCAACCAAGCCGAAGAAGATGGTGAGGAAGATTGTGAATTACCGGCTGAACTAGCAAGGCTCCTTGAGCACGAGCATAAAGAGATTTAGCCACACAAAGAGCCAGTGGAAGTTGTCAATCTTGGTACTGATGAGGTCAGAAGAGAAGTCAAGGTTGGCGCATCCCTTGCTGAGCATGTACACTCCGAGTTGGTTAAGTTATTGAAAGAGTATGTTGATATCTTTGCCTGGTCTTATCAAGATATGCCGGGGTTGGATACCAACATCGTTGAACATCACTTGCCACTCAAGCCCGGATGTCCTCCTGTCAAGCAGAAACTAAGGAAGACTAGACCCGACATGGCACTAAAAATCCGAGAAGAGGTAAAGAAATAGCTTGACGCTGGGTTCCTGGCCACTTCCGAATATCCTGAATGGATTGCCAACATCGTCCCGGTTCCAAAGAAAGACGGAAAGGTCAGAATGTGTGTGGATTATCGAGATCTCAACAAGGCAAGCCCGAAAGATGATTTTCCTTGGCCTCATATTGATGTCTTGGTGGATAACACAGCGCAGTTCTCTGTCTATTCCTTCATGGACGGTTTTTTAGGATATAATCAGATCAAAATGTCCCCAGCTGATATGGAAAAGACTACTTTCATCACGCCATGGGGTACATATTGTTAGAAAGTCATGCCATTTTGTCTGAAGAATGCAGGGGCAACATACCAACGTGCCATGAAAACCCTCTTTCATGATATGATTCATAGAGAGATTGAGGTTTACGTGGACAATATGATTGCCAAATCCAAAACTGAAGATGATCATCTGGTTCATCTGAAGAAACTGTTTGACAGACTCCGGAAGTTTAGACTGCAGTTGAATCCTGCGAATTGTACCTTCAGAGTCCGATCTGGTAAACTGTTGGGCTTTATTGTGAGTCAGAAAGGCATTGAAGTTGATTCCGACAAGGTTCGAGCAATTCAGAACATGCCGCCTCCCAAAACAAAAAAAGAAGTTCGTGGCTTTCTGGGCAGACTTAATTACATCTCAAGGTTCATTTCCCACTTGACGGCTACCTGTGAACCAATGTTCAAATTACTAAGAAAAAATCAATCGGTCGAATGGAACAATGATTGTCAAGAAGCATTTGACAAAATAAAACAATATTTGCAAGAACCACCGATATTAGTACCGCAGGTTCCTGGTAGGCCTTTGATTATATATCTCACTATTCTCGATGAATCAATGGGATGCGTATTGGGTCAACATGACGACACTGGCAGAAAAGAACATGCAAATTACTATCTGAGCAAGAAGTTCACTGATTGTGAGACCAGATACTCACTCTTGGAGAAAACTTGTTGTGCTCTGGTCTAGCCTGCTTGACGCCTAAGACAATATATGATTTGCCATACTACTTTGTTGATATCCAAAATGGATCCGATAAAGTACATATTTGAAAAGCCTGTTGTCTTTGGAAGGATTGCTCGGTGGCAGATGTTGTTAACTGAGTATGATATCCAACATGTTACCCAGAAAGTAATAAAAGGGAGCATCTTATCTGACTACCTTGCTCATCAACCTGTAGAGGGTTATCAACAAATGAAGTTTGACTTTCCCGATGAGGATCTTCTATTTATCAGAGACTATGAGACTCCAGACCTTGATATAGGACCTAAACCAGGGGCGCGATGGACACTCGTGTTCGATGGTCGACAAAACAACGCATTTCCAAATTCCCAACATAATTAAATCGACCAACAATCTTAAAACCGTCATCATAAGAAAGTACATGCTACAAGCTTTCTAACGCATCAAACCACGCCCCAAACCGACTCACGGATCAAATGTTACAAAGAAAACAAATTGGAATAAACTGTCATGTTCGCAGTGCGAAGCTTCTAGCGAGTCCTTCGCTCCCTCATTCGCAGTGCGAATGTCCTAGCGAATAGTGGCAGAAGCAAAATAGCCTAGAAAATTTCCAACGTTCGCAGTGCAAACTCCCAGCGAATGCTCACTGTCGCACCTCGAAAATTCATCGAAAATACGACCCTCGCGCGAAAGGCGCGGAAAACAGTTCGACAGAGTCGCCACCGAACTTTATTTATCCCAAAAGAGGGAAAGGAAAATATCGAGAAAACCTTTAAGAGAACGGATAAGAACATGGTCGTCGCAACCACATTCCGGGCTCGGGAGTCGGTTACGTGAGGGGAAGGTACGCGCACCCCCTCACGTCCGTTGTACCCAACGGGAACCTCTTAGTTCGATTTGTGAGGAAATGTTATCTAAGCTTGTTTGTTTTCTTCTCAATGGTATAAACGAAAAGGTAAGGTAAAAAGGTTTCGATTACTAAGGACATGGGGTGGTTTTAGTATAGGGTGCTCGGCAAGGATTGTGAACCCTCGGGCCTACGTATACTCATTCGGACGAGAATGAGGAATCAGAGCAATCGTAGTTCGACTACGGGGTTTGATGGAAAAAGATGGTAGTGTGAAGGTAGACGCAAACGGGGGAAAAAGAAAAAGTGTGCTCGCCAAGATCATCGCAATCTTGTGCCTACGTATCTTTATTCGGACGAGAATAAAGAATCAGAGCAGTCGTAGTTCGTGGTACGCCCACGAAAAGGGGGGTTAGGGTTTGAATTTTAGGAGACGAAAGATTGAATGACATACAACCCAAGGGCGTGCCTCGAGAGCATTCACTCAAAAATCCAAGGAATGCGTGACTCCAAGAACTCAGTTCTTTCGTGAGTTGATTGCGAAAATGTTTAATAATGATTAAGTGTTTTAAGACGAAAGGGTGAATGAACAACAACCCAAGGGCGTGCCTCAAGAGCCATTCATTCGAAGACACAAGGAATGCTAGATTCCAAGAATCTCCTCCTTTCGTTAGTTGATTAAAAAAAAAGCGTTTGAAAAAGATTGGGTCGAATTGGTTGAGGAAAGAGGTGAGGATCAATACTAGTCCCTAGGGGTGCTCCTAGTAACGAAACCATGGAATGTGCGAATGTGCATTCAACGACGAGTCAAAGGCACTCGACTTACGAGAATGTTTTAAAGAGTGGCTCGACGACGAATCGAGGATTGGTTCGGAAATGGTTTGATTTGCTACATGTTTTAGGGCGAATGACGATTATCCGATAAACGAGACGTCGGCCTCGCAACCAATTAATCGGGGCATTATTGGGATGCTAGATCCAACGACACCTTTTTCATTCGATTTGTTTATGAAATATTGTTTGATGAACAAAAAAAGTACCACGTGGAATGCTAGACTCCAATGCATTCCTTTGTCCAAATAGTTAAGGCGAGTGTTTTAGGAGCGAAAATGTCGAGTGATCGCCACCTAAGGCGTGCACCCCAATAGCGGTCACTCAAGAACCCAAGAGGTGCTAGACCTCAAGAATTCAATTCTCTCGCAATTTAATTAAGAAAAAAAAGGTTTGAATATGTGTTTTAATCGGGAATTAAATGCTTGAACAAATGATTAGATAAATGTGAATGTGAATACGATATAAATATGAACAAGAATGAACGATAATATAATCAAGATAATATTCGACGGAAAAAATAAATAAGATAATATTGACAAGAGGTTAAAGTTGACATGAAATAAAAATGGTCTCGTCTTAATCGCGATTTAATCGGTAAGTTGATAATCGGATTTTTGACTTTCATCGACCCAAAATGAACATAAAAGAATATACGAAATGAAAATTAAATAGAAGTTAGAAATTAAATCGGAAATATGAATAAAGGCATAAAGGTCTCACCTTTATCGAGGTTTAATAGAGAATTCGATAAATCGATCGATATTTGGTTTTCATCGACCTAAAATAAATGTAAGCAACAATAAAAATGAAATAAAATCGATAAAATGAATACAAGAGGATAAAGGTCTCACCTTTATCGAGATTTAATCGAGAAATCGATAAATCGATCGATATTTGGTTTTCATTGACCTAAACTAGATGTAAATGAACCAAAAAATGATAAAAATGAAAATGACATGAAAAATAATAAAGGTCTCACCTTTATCGAGATTTAGTCGAAAAAAATCGACAAATCCATCGATATATGTTTTCATTGACCCAAAATACTAAAAAAAATCTAAATAAATAAAATGATAAATACAAAATAAAATGAAATAATCGAAATAAAAGTGAATAAAAAATGGTGGGCCTCAAATGGATCAAAACCTAATCGATTTGATTAAGTCATGAATATTTTTGTGTCATTGGCCCTTAAATAAATGAAAATAGAAATTAGGAAAAACATAAATTACTATTAAAAAAACTTAGAATCAATTAGCAAATCTAAAAAAAAAGGATTGTTTAACAAATTTATTAAAAAACAAAAAAGGGGGGGTGTGTATGAACCATGGAGGTGAAAATGGGCATAGAATCCTCGTGGGCTTAAAGCCCACTCATCCATTAAAGCAAAGCGGACGGATGGAAAGAGAAGGGGTGCGGATGAACATGTGAGTATGGGTGGTAATCATTATGGGCTTTGAGCCTATACTTCTAAAAATGGCACAGTGAATCCAAAAACAAGGATATGGACCATATAACACGGTTCACAATTCCTTTTTAAACAACCAAACAAAACTTTATGACCTTTTTAAAAGAAATAAAACTCAGAAGCATCCCCTGCTTCTTCATCACGTTCAAAAGAAGAAAAAAAGAAAAAGTATAGCGAAGAAACCCAAAAGCCAACGCCGTTAACGGCCCGATCGAACCTTCTTCGCCGTGTGGAAACACGTTATCCGTCCCGCTCGATCTTCGATTTTTCGCTCAGGTTCGTTAATGATTTTTGTTTGGTTTCGTTCCAAAATCTCTCATCTCCTACTCTTTCTCTGTCTTGACTTTGGAAAAAAAAGAAAAAAGGGTTGTTCTTGTTGATTTTGAATTGGTTCGAAGGTTGAGGAAGGTTTGGGGATTTTGTGGGTCGTTTGATTTGGGGTTGAAGGGAGTGATTAATGGTTGGGTGTGAGTCGCTTGAATGGGTGTTGCGGGTTGGTTTTAGGTTGATTTTTGAAGGTTGTTATGGATATGAAGGGTTGTTGACGTTGGTGAAGATTTGGGAAATTGAGTTATGACTGAGCCGATTCGGAGGTGAAGGATGAAGGAGGATTTGGGTTCGTGAAGGGTTGGGGAAATAGGATTTAACGGATTGAGTTATTAGCGGCTCCAGCCTCCCCCAAAGAATGAAAATGTCAGTCTATTTATTGAATCAGTGGAGGGTATAATAGGAATAGGATTATACGAGCTGGAAATTGCAATTCCGTACGAATTCGTGACGTTTTGTGAACCAGGATTTGCTGTGACGTGTCCGTTTTTTTTGTGCAGGTTGTTTTGAATCATGATTTGTGTGATATGGTTGTTGGTTATGCAGGTTTTCTCACGTGATTGTTTTCATGGTTCATGTGCAGGTAACGGTGTGTAGTGGAGCATGAAGGTTGCTACGTGAGGCGTGGTTTGTGGGATGGCTGGGGATTTTGCAGCAGCTGTTGGGTGTGGTAGCAGGAGAAATTTCCTAGCTTAGAGTTTTGGTGGTTGTACATGAACATTAGATAAATGCAGATTTGTACATTATTTTATGAATGAACTTGTGAAATAAATCTTTTGTGAAATGTTTTGACTTTTCCTATGCGACATTTTTTGCAATTTGTTTTATTGGGTCATTTTTTTTGCAGTGGATTTATATGGTAATAGGTCTTGATTTTTGGATAATGGTTTGTAAAAAAAGAAAAAAACAAAAGTGATAAATGGGCCCTTTGGAAAGGAAAGAATATATATACAAAAAAAAAATGGTCGTATTACTCTTTGCACCCTCCCAATTTTACTTGAATAGAGAATGGGCTTATTAATTCTAAACTCTAAATGGGCCTGTCTTATTATTTTAGACTTTTGGGTTTTGTATATTTTTTTGGAATTTTGTGATGGATAATGAAAACTAGTAGGGAAAGAAATGGTTAAATTGGATATTGACAATGGATTTAAACAATGGATATCATGAATTTGAATGAACTTGAAATAGATTATGAGTGGATAGCTGAATAATAAAAAAATGGATAATGAATGGATATCTAAATAAGGAAATTGGATAATGGAATTGGGTAATATGGACATAAAATGGATAATGGATATTGATGGATAATGGATTTTAAATGGATATGGATAATTGAATAAAAGAGAAAGGGCTAAAAAGTAAATATAAAAGAATAAGAAATAAAAGAGAGATAAAGAAGACAACACATTTTTTTGGATTTTTTCTGAATAATTGTCTGTGGATGGATTGTACAGATGAATATATACAGGTAGGACAAATTTGGGGTATGACACTCACCACTCCATTCGCAGTGCGAATCCTCCAGCGAACAGTGGCAGAATGAAAAATAATACAACGTTCGCAGTGCGAACCTCACGCGAACGCTCGCCACCCATTCGCTGACCATTCGCAGTGCGAACCTGCGATTTCAGTAAAACCCAGCAGCACACCAGATCACCCCAAAACCATATTTTCTCCACCAAAACATTTCCAAACCAACATATAACAATCAGAACCTAGTCTAATCATGGTAACAAGTATTCTACCGCATTTACATCGATTTCCAACCGCAAAAACATCAATTTCTCTCTATCGACCTAGAATTGAAAACTATGAAAACACAACAAACAATCCAATACACACATACATAATCATACACAAGTATAGTATAATCGAGTTTCGCACCCTTACCCGATTAAATCGTGTTTGAAAAGTCGGTTGAATCGGTTCCTAGATTTTCCAAATTTTCTCTCTTTCTCCTTTTCTATCTCTTTTCTTTCTTCCTCTTTTTCTTCTCTTCTTTTTCTTTCCTTTCTATTTTCTCTCTCTTTCTATTTCTATTTCTATGAAAAAATATAATATCTTCCCGACAAAAGACCAAAATACCCCTACACTCAACTATCTCACAAAAGCTCCCAAAACGCGATAAAATATAATCTCGATGAAAAATAACATATTTTTGAATAAAAGTCAGAAATAAAATAATATAATAATAAAATAATCACACGACTCAATTAAATAAAAATACTAAAACTGGGGCGTTACAACTCTCCCCCACTTAGAAATTTTCGCCCTCGAAAATATTACTTGAGACGAACAACTCTGGATACGACTCCCGCACCCAACTCTCTAACTCCCAAGTCAAATTGCCCTCAGCACCGCCTCCCCACGCCACTTTCACAAGCGCAATGTCCTTGCCCCTTAACCGCTTCACCTTGCGATCCAAAATACTCACCGGTAATGCCTCAACCGTAAGGTTCTCCCTTACCTCAACCTTATCCATCAGAATCACATGCGACGGATCCGGAACATACTTCCGAAGCTGTGAAACATGGAACACATCATGCAACTTCGACAGATTCGGCGGCAACGCCACCCTATAAGCCACAACACCAACTCTCGCGAATATCTGGTAAGGACCAATAAACCGAGAAGTAAGCTTCTTCGACTTCAATGCACGACCAACACCCGTTACCGGCGTAACTCTCAAAAATACATGATGACCCTCTTGAAACTCGAGATGTTTCCTCCTTCGATCATGGTAACTCTTTTTCCTACTCTGAGAAGCCTTCAGTTTCTCGCGAATAAGCTTCACCTTTTCCGTAGTCTGTTGCACCAACTCCGGTCCAACCACCGCACTCTCACCAGATTCGTGCCAACACAACGGCGTTCGACACCTCCGTCCATACGACGCTTCAAACGGTGCCATTCCAATACTAGAATGGAAACTGTTACTATACGTGAATTCAATCAACGCAAGATAACTATCCCACGCACCACCTTGTTCAAGAACACAAGCCCTCAACAAATCTTTCAACGACTGAATCGTTCTCTCCGTCTGTCCATCCGTCTGCGTATGATAAGCCGAACTTAATCTCAATTTAGATCCTAAAGCCTTTTGCAAACTTTCCCAAAATCTCGAGGTAAACCTCGGGTCTCGATCCGAAACAATACTCAACGGAACCCCATGCAGCTTCACAATCACACTGATATAAATCTCGGCTAACCTCTCCAAAGAAAAACTGATGTCAACCAGAATGAAATGCGCCGATTTAGTAAGTCTGTCCACAACCACCCAAATCGCATTATGTCCCCGCTGAGTGTTCGGCAACCCTGTCACAAAATCCATAGAAATGCTATCCCATTTCCACTCAGGAATATCCAACGGTTGCAACAAACCACTAGGCCTCAGATGTTCCACCTTCGATTTCTGACAAGTCAAACATGCATACACAAATTGAGCCACATCTCTTTTCAAACCCGACCACCAGAAAATTTTCTTCAAATCTTGGTACATCTTATTCGCTCCCGGATGTATACTCAAATTACTCCGGTGTCCTTCCTCCAAAATCATCCTGAAATTCTGGTATATCAGACTACAAATGTCCTATAGAATGTCTGGACATCTGATCTGAACAAAACAGCATGACAAGGTATAAACAATTAAAACTAGTACAGAAACGCATAAACCACACACAGAATTTGTTCACCCAGTTCGATCTAACAATCTACATCTGGGGGCATACCAAGCCAGGAAGGAAGTCCACTCTTGGCAGTATCAAATTACAGACTCAACAACCAAGTTGACAATCTCCTAATTTAATAACTACCCAATGACCCTTCTACCTAAGTCCTCCCTAGGTAAGAGACTCCATCTCACTTCCAATCATCGCAATGATGTCTAGCAGTCAACACCTCAGCCACTGCATCAACAACTTGATTTCCAACAGCTCTTCAATCACATAAAAATAGAAGACACACTTAATAACAATACCTAGACATGACACACATGACTAAGAACAATACTCAGAGTTGCTTAACAGCTTCCTCCAAGAACAACACTCACTCTTGCTTAAAAGCTTCGAGGAGTACAGTGACCATCTCATAATCTGAGTGGTTCACACATACCAACTCTCCTAGAGAGTGGTTCACAAAAACAAAATCCTAATAATTTTACATCTTGGAATCGTTATCATTCTAGGTTACAATGCATCTATATATAACCTATTCCCAACTGGATTTGGGTCTTCAAAATCGCAGCTTAAAGCTGTTACAAATCAACAGAACCTTCTGCTATATAATAGGTCTTCAATCAAATGTTTCCTAATATGTCTCCATATTTAGAAAGTAGTGAAAATCTGAAAACCAACACAAAATCTCAACCCAAAATACTTTGGATGCCACATAGGATAACTAAATATTCACAGAATATTCAGTAACAAATACCAACAACAAAATCTTCTTTCAATCCAATAACAGACGCGATGTCCTATGATCCAGGATGGGACATCTTTATCCGACATGTTTAATGCAGAAAGTTAGAACATCTTGATTAACCATTACATGACAGCAACATTGTTTTACCAAAATTGTAGCCAATTACAAGAACCAACAATCTCCCCCTTTGGTTAATTTTGGCTAAAACAATCTCAGCCAACATCAAAAAAAGAAAACTTGCAGCGGATAAACACCAACCTCCAAACAGCTACTAACATTCACTACACAGCCAGCATCAGCAACATCCCACAGCTGTACCAAACTAGAATCACACCAGACAACAAGACAATACCTAGGCTAACTCTCCCCCTTTTTAGCCACAATTGGACAACCTCTTAACCTACCAAGGCAGCAAACACGAAGTTCTGACATTTAATTTGACAACAACAAATAAGTGGCTTCCCAAGAAAAAACAAGTTCCCAAACCAAAGACTGCTTTGACTGGTCAGGCGATACAAACAAAGACTCTTTATGCAGTATAAAAACCCAGCCTCCTTGCGTCTAACAACATACCACAGATAGAACCATGAGTCAGTCTAACAAAGATGCAGGGAAGAGACACGTGCAAGAGGTCAAGAAACCAGATCCACAGAAGTTGAAGAACAAAACAGTGTCTACAGTTGGGGCAACTTCAGGAGCAACAAGACCAAGAAAAACATCAGAGACAAGGATGAAGGCCATCAAAAAACCTCCAGTGCAACTTCAAGCTTCTGATGATGAATGGGACGAAGACTGGAAAACTTTTCTTGATTCAGGGGGTTGGGATAATCTTTAGACCCTTTGTTTGTTGCTTTTGATGTACTAAAATCTAGTCTTGTATGCTTTCAGCAGTGGAATAAAATCCTGTTTCCTTTAAACTAAGCATATGCAATAAAGATCACAACTGCACAAGACACATCCCAACATACTCAGGATAGAACAGACTATTCTACATCCTTGAGAAACTGGTTTAAACCCAAAATTCAGGCTATACTGAACAAACCTACTCTCCCTTTTTGGCAAATAAGGCAACTATGCAATAAGGGCAACCAACTAGTAGCAGAACACATCCAACTCAGAAGCTTGTACAACTTTGATTCAATACATTGACAACCCAATGACATGACCAAGATCAACCAGTCAAGTCCACCCAGAACTAAACCAGTCACACAATGTCATGACATCTTGTCTGACATTACACCCTCACCAGAGGTACATTATCATAGATTTTTGCAACCACAAGCAATCTTCATAACCAACTGTACTACTGCAGTTACAAATCCCAAAACAGAAGTCCAACTCCCCCTATCTAAGATAACCAGTGCACCTTTGCAAGAAGAACACCTTCAATGAATGGAAAACATAAGACTCATCTATATGTCTTCAAGAGCGCACCCTCTGTTCAACATACCTGCTGAGCGCATTCACTTAATGCTCGATCCTCAAGCAAACCAAGTACCACGCTAGTACAATTAACAGATAGAAGTTCTCCTCCTATATTTCACGAATGATGCTCCAAAAAAAAACTTCAGCACCGAACTGATCCAGTTCTAGCATGTCATATTCACATCAGACATCCAAGATAGTCCTCAACCCATCATTCTCCCGTATGGTAAGATAAACACCTCTTAGACAAAAAGTGATCTCAGAATCCTACTCCAAGGATAACTAACCCAAAGATGTTCTAACATTGGTTAGGACATCTTCCACATATCATAGACACCACACATCATGGTTCTGGATATGCTCCACCACTAGTCTTACTATCTGCATAGTAATCCAACTGAAGATCTTCAACCAACACTGCGCCACCAGCTTGAACAAAGAAAACTTCAGAAACCCAGAGAGAAATAAACTCTCATTCACCAAAAGACGATATGCTTCAACCCAGAACTTCTGCCACAAGCTCCCAGAGAACCAGACTCTCCTTACAATTTCAACTAACTCATCTTCTACACAAGAGCAATCAGGTTCAATCATCCTCAAGTTCTAAAGTATAAACACACTGCCTTCCACTGAACTCTAAGTAAACTCCTCTTACACACATCAAGACAAGTGTGACATCTCCAACATCTGCAGAGAAAAATGAATTCTCCAAGACACAACCAATGCGGTCCTTCACACTCCTCCTCAGAAGCATGTGCGCACAGGATTCAAACAAATAGCTTCACCCACCAAAACACCATCCAGCAGCCTAATGTCATAGCATGTTATCTGACATTATATCCTCATAAGAGGCAACCAATCTCCACAAGCATGCAAGCTTCACAATATATTCACCTTTGCAGCAAAATCTATAGACAAGTACTCCCCCTGTCATGGATAACCAATGCTCTAGATGAAGATTAACATTTGAGCACCAGATCTTCACACGATTGCTGAGCATATTCACATATTGTACTCTCACTCCTAGAGAACACAGACACTGCTCACAACCTCCACGAATTCTCAGCTTACTTATAAGCTTTACTGAGATCTAATCTCTTCAAGAGAAAGAACAGCTCTTAAACAAACCTTCCTGATCAAATCACCTCATTTGAGAAAAATGCTTGAGCATCCAACTCCACATGCACAGTCTCAATCATATTCCAAATATAACCATTAACAATCATGATGTTACAACATCATTTGGGACATCAGCTTCCCATCACCATTCAAAGGACTCATTGCGCATGAAAGATCTTCAAGAAGCTCCCATCAAAATATCTATCGTTAGTCAGATAGGACTACCTTCTCGGACAAGGTAGGACAATTGGTTTGACATTCTTCTTTTGCACACGTCAGGCATCTGCTGATCCTTCTTCATGACAACCATTCAAAACCAGATCATACACACATGCAGGAACCTGCATACTCTACGTCTCAAGAATCTTATTTTCAAACTTCTCATGCAGATACCAGGGAACCATAATCCTTTGGTCCCAAAAACACCAACTCCTCCTTGCTCTAAACACAAAACTGAAATGCTCCTCCTAGATGGTTTGGATGACACCCTAACACTAAAGACACCAGCCAACTAGTCAGGTTAACATATCTCCTCTGTGCACAACCCTTTGAGTTTCTCTTCCACTAGAACAAGAGTTCCATGCTCTCATAGACTTGATAGTGATATCAAGTTTGAGTAAACAACCCCCATCCTGCTTTTGAGAAATACCACCAGACATATTGAGAAAAATAAATTCTCAATACAAAGATGTCAAGACATTATGTCTGACATTTCTACGAGTTCTTCCATCATCAGATTAAGGACTCTCCTTTATTAACTGATAAGAACTCCTAAGGACATTATTCATTCTCCCATCCAATAGCTGCACATCCTTTGGTTGGTACACACATATAACTCGAATAGAATCTGCTCCATGGCCATAAACAAGATTCCATACATCTGGCCCATTATATCAGAAGGAACTTCCAGATTTCAAAGAGAGTGTCCTTGACATTTGAGCTTGACCTCCACACAAAACAAACAGCCTTTGTACACTAATCTAACACACTTATCTAAGACATGTTTCAGCCAACCCAGATGCCTCCTCTTCCAATCTAGGAATGTGATCAATACACATTTGTTTAGCCCCCCAAGCATCTGCTTTGCCATTCCTTTAGACAACAAAAACAACACAATTCTGATGTGATGTTCTAATACAAAATAGGACATCATTCCAAGGAACACACAAGGAGATCAAGGACTGGAGAGTAGCCCTTTTAGGAATAGAGGCAAAAGTAAATTACTTCTCTTCCTTATAACTTCACTTATCAATGCCTTTATGAGTGGACTTGAACAATAATCTTCAAGTATCGTGGACAAAGTAAGTTGAAGCAGTTTTGCATATATCCCATCACCATAGTGTATACATTCAGAGAAGAATAACCTCCTCAATTGCAACCTCAGGAGTTTTCAGATAGATACGCAGCAGATCAAAACACAAACTCCTCAAAACGTTCAGGTGTCACATATCACCCCTAGCCTCATAGTCCAGGTGACACCACAATACCACAGGTTTGAAAATAAATCAAACCTAACGTAACCACAACACAGCAGCTTTTCAACCACTCCTCCAAGCCTTCAGCACATGCCACTGCCTGTCACGAACAGTCCATCCTCCACTTCTAGGGACCATTCTCACACCTATATGAACTACTCCAAGTTCAAACAACTTTTCAGTAGAAAGCTTCTACCTTGACTATGAACCAGAAAGTATCTTCCCTCGGATCTCATCCAGATACAGAACAGAATGACCTGCTCTGATACCAATTAAAATTCTGGTATATCAGACTACAAATGTCCTATAGAATGTCTGGACATCTGATATGAACAAAACAACATGACAAGGTATAAACAATTAAAACCAGTACAGAAATGCATAAACCACACACAGAATTTGTTCACCCAGTTCGATCTAACAATCTACATCTGGGGGCATACCAAGCCAGGAAGGAAGTCCACTCTTAGCAGTATCAAATTACAGACTCAACAACCAAGTTGGCAATTTCCTAATTTAATAACTACCCAATGACCCTTCTACCTAAGTCCTCCCTAGGTAAGAGACTCCATCTCACTTCCAATCATCGCAATGATGTCTAGCAGTCAACACCTCAGCCACTGCATCAACAACTTGATTTTCAACAGCTCTTCAATCATAGAAAAATAGAAGACACACTTAATAACAATACCTAGACATGACACACATGACTAAGAACAATACTCAGAGTTGCTTAACAACTTCCTCCAAGAACAACACTCACTCTTGCTTAAAAGCTTCGAGGAGTACAGTGACCATCTCACAATCCGAGTGGTTCACACATACCAACTCTCCTAGAGAGTGGTTCACAAAAACAAAACCCTAATAATTTTACATCTTGGAATCATTATCATTCTAGGTTACAATGCATCTATATATAACCTATTCCCAACTGGATTTGGGCCTTTAAAATCGCAGCTTAAAGCTGTTACAAATCAGCAGAACCTTCTGCTATATAATAGGTCTTCAATCAAATGTTTCCTAATATGTCTCCATATTTAGAAAGTAGTGAAAATCTGAAAACCAACACAAAATCTCAACCCAAAATACTTTGGATGCCACATAGGATAACTAAGTATTCACAGAATATTCAGTAACAAATACCAACAACAGAATCTTCTTTCAATCCAATAACAGACGCGATGTCCTATGATCTAGGATGGGACATCTTTATCCGACATGTTTAATTCAGAAAGTTAGAACATCTTGATTAACCATTACATGACAGCAACATTGTTTTACCAAAATTTTAGCCAATTACAAGAACCAACACATCCTTTTCAACTCTGAATCGTCCGGAATACAAATTCTGCCTCGGAACCTCAAAACACCTTTATCGTCCACTTTAAAGTCCTCATTTTCACTTTTATTACCAACCGTCATCAAATCCACAAATTTCACATCCATCTTTTGTTTCTCACTAACCGTCAACAGAAAATCATTAGAAACCTTCAACATTCCAAGCCTCACGCTATCCGACGTCACTTCACATACCAAACTCAAAACTCTAAACGATTCCAAAAGTTCCCACTCCTTAACCATTAAAGCGGACATATGCAACGATTTCCGACTCAACGCATCGGCTACCACATTAGCTTTACCCGGATGGTAATTCAAGCCAAAGTCGTAGTCCTTCAAAAATTCCAACCATCTATGTTGCCTCATATTCAATTCTTTCTGATCAAAAAAATATTTTAAACTTTTATGATCACTAAAGACTTCGAATCTTGCACCGTAGAGATAATGCCTCCAAATCTTCAATACAAACACCACAGCCGCTAATTCCAAATCATGAGTAGGGTAATTTTTCTCATGCACTCTCAACTGCCTCGAAGCATAAGCCACGACCTTACCTTCTTGCATCAGAACACCACCTAGACCAATCAAAGACGCATCACAATAGACCACAAACGGTTCATTAGGATCCGGTAAAATCAAAATCGGAGCTGTCGTCAATCTTCTCTTCAGCTCATTAAAACTTTCCTCACACCGAATATCCCAAACGAACGCTTAACCTTTGCAAGTCAACTAGGTCAAAGGAAGTGCTAGCTTAGAAAAACCTTCAATAAACCTTCGATAATAACTGGCTAATCCCAAAAAGCTTCGAATTTCAGTAACGGATCTCGGAGCCTCCCATTGTAGAACTGCTTCTACTTTAGATGGATCCACAGAAATACCGTTACCTGAAATCACATGACCAAGAAAACTCACTTCCGACAACCAGAATTCACACTTGGACAATTTAGCAAAAAGTTTTCTTTCCTTTAAAACCTGCAACACAATGCGCAAATGCTCCGCGTGCTCCTCCCGAGACTTAGAATAAATCAAGATGTCATCAATAAACACAACAACAAATCGATCCAAATGCTCGTGAAAAATACGATTCATATATTCCATAAACACACCTGGCGCATTAGAAACCCCGAACGGCATCACAGAATATTCATAATGACCGTATCGTGTCCTAAAAGCCGTCTTCTGAATATCTTCCTCCTTCACCCTTATCTGATGATACCCTGACCTCAAATCAATCTTACTAAACACACAAGCACCTACCAACTGGTCCATCAAATCATCAATCCTTGGAAGAGGATACTTATTCTTAATCGTCACCTTTTTCAACTGGCGATAATCAACACACAATCGCATACTTCCATCTTTCTTTTTCACCAACAAAACTGGAGCACCCCAAGGCGACACACTTGGCCTCACAAACCTCTTTTCCAACAATTCATTCAATTGCTTCTTTAACTCGACCAACTCAGATGCCGACATTCGATATGGTGCCATCGATACAGGTCTAGTACCAGTAACTAGATCTATAGAAAACTCCACCTCTCTCTCTGGTGGCAAGTCCGAAATATCCTCAAGAAACACCTCCGGAAAATCACACACAACTGGAAACACATCAAGTGAAACTTGACTATCCACGGATAACGAAGCAAACAACCCGAACAACTGAGCTTCATCCGCCAAAAGTTTCTGGTAGATAAGAAACTCGAGTCATCGTCTTCCTCAAGAGTAGGAAACCTTACTAGCTTATGATAACAATCAATATGAACCTTATTGAACTGCAACCAATTCATTCCCAAAACCACATCTAAACCCTCCAACGGTAAACACACCAAATCCATCTCAAAGTCTCTACCATAAATGGTCAAAGGACAACTTAAACAAACCAAAGAAGTAGTTACTGATCCCATTGCTGGAGTATCAATAACCATCTCACCACCCATCAAAGACAACACAAGATTCAAACGCTTCACGCACTCAGACGAAATAAACGAATGAGTCGCTCCAGTATCAATAATATCAACTAAAGGTGTACTATTAATAAAACAAGTACCTCTGATCAAACGGTCTACATTTGTAGTCTGAGTCCCCACCAAGGCAAAAACTTTCCCACCAGCTGGAGCTTGCTTCGGTTTCAGACACTTCATACTAATGTGACCAGGTTCACCACAGTTGAAACACTTCACCATATTCTTCCTCTTGCACTTAGCTGCTACATGCCCTAAACCCCCACAATTGGTACACTTCCTCATATCTTTCCTACATTCAAACTGACGATGCCCCAATTCACCACATCTATAACATCTCAAAGAATTAGACATACCTCCTCCACTTGGCCTTCGATCAAAAGTACCTCTTTGTCTACCCTTATTAGCTGGTGTCACATAAGGACCACCATGGAACTGTTGCTTCCCTTTCCTCTCGCTCACACTCTTATAGTGCATAGAACGAGCTTTACTATCCTCCTCATAAATCCTGCAACAGTCCACCAAATCAGAAAACCTTCTTATCCTTTGATAACTAATAGCTTGCTTAATATCAGGACGCAAGCCGTTCTCAAACTTCACACACTTAGAAAACTCCGCAGTTGCTTCAGCATAATGAGGATAAAACTGCACAAGCTCCACAAACTTAGCAGTGTAATCAACAACAGACATGTTACCTTGTTTCAATTCCAAGAACTCTATCTCCTTCTTTCCTCTAACATCTTCGGGAAAATACTTTCTCAAAAACTCAACACTAGACAAAGCCCAAGTGATCTCTTCATCTCCAACTTCCAACACCTGACGAGTACTAACCCACCAGTCATCTGCTTCCTCCTACAACATGTGAGTACCCAGTCTCACCTTCTGATCCTCAGCACAATCCATCACTCAGAAAATCCTTTCAATCTCTTTCAGCCAAATCTGAGCGCCATCAGGATCATGTCTCCCTTTGAAGACAGGCGGTTTGTTCTTCCTGAACTCATCATTTCCAGCAGCATTAGGTGCACCCTGCACAGCCCGAGCCATAGCTTGCATAGCAGCAGCCAAAGCAGCGTCATTCCTACCAGCCATATGTAGCGAGTGATTTTTGGATGTGGTTGCGAAGCACGGTCGCTCTAGTACTACAGCTCGATTCATTTTTTATCCTATTAAAGATGATGAAGGAAGGGAAATAGATGTCTCCAATTAACCCTGCTTGCAAACTGAGGTTAAACAATCAAAACTGTTGGTTTACAGATGCTACAAAGATTCGGGGTCTCTCCTTGGTTATTTTGTCGAAAAGGGGTGTTTTAAGCTATCGGTTAGGATGTTAGGACGAATGTATATAAAAGTATGGGATTTTGGGTTTTTATTTAGTGTGCTCGCTAAGATTTTTTTTCAATCTTATGCCTACGTATTCCCGTTTTTTCCGAAACAGGGAAATCAGAGCGATCGTAGTTCCTCCTATTCTATGGGAGGAAACGGTGTTTTGGTGTCTTGTTCAAAGCCCAAGACGTGAAGCGAAAGGTAGTTTGTATCTTGTTCAAAGCCCAAGATGTGAAGTTGAAAGGGTTTGACTTTAGAGAGAATTTGTCATCTCTAAAGAGGGGTTTGTATGTCACAACTGTTTATAAAGGAGAATTACTTTAACCGGGCTGTGTGAATCCGGCAATGCCATAATTTCCTTTATAGGGGATTTTTAACCTGAAGGAGAAGACTTTAACTCAGTGTAGAACAATGCTATCTTTCCTTAGGAATTTCTCATGCTAAAAGAGGGACAGTGGCATGGATGTAGATGATCCAGAGGCTTGCCGCTTACAGCAATTAGATGAAAGGGAAGGAGCTGTTGATGTTTGTGTACTGTGAACGAGGTACAGTTTTGATGCTAAAAGGTTGATTGGATCAACTAGTGGTTTTCTTATACAAAGCCTAAGAGGAGGCTATTGGCCCAACAAGAGGGAATTTTTATGTGTCTCGTACGAAGCCCGAGAGAGAGGCTAAAAGGGTTGACTTAACAAGAGAATCTTTTGGTATCTCGTATAAAGCCCGAGATGAAGGCTATTTGACTCAACAAGAGAGTTTTTGTATCTCGTACAAAGCCCGAGATGGAGGCTAAAATTTGTTTGGCTCAATAAGAACCTTTTTGTATCTCGTATAAAGCCCGAGATGGAGGCGAAAGAGGTGATTGACTCAACGAGGGAGTCTCTGATGTGTCTCGTACAAAGCCCGAGAGAGGGAGGCTAAATGTTGTTTTACTCCGCTGGGGAGAATCATTGCACAAAGCCCAAGAGGAGGCTATTGTGACTGTTTCAGTTGAGTGATAGGTCCAATATACTGATTTTAAAAGAGAAAATCAGTTCTTATATGAGTAACACTGTATTCAAGGATTTGATTCGAGGATCAGGGTTATTCCCTATTCTTTAAGGAAACGGGAAATCCAAAGGGTATTGAGACTGTCCGAGTCTACGGGTTTTCTTCCTATTTAACGAAGGGGTCATTTAAGAATGTCTTTGAGACTCAAGGAAATTAGACTGTCCAAGTCTAGAGTTTCATCTTTTGTACTATGGTTTGAGAAACAGTAGTAGACTCTTTGAAAGGACTGTTTTATGAAGATGACTAAGTTCTGTTCCTATACCTCTAGGAGGTCGTCGGGACAATTTGTACGAAGCCCAAGAGGAGGCTGGAAGATTTTAAGAAGCCGACGGGTCCTTGTACTAAGCCCAAGAGGAGGCTATCATTCCCGGAGGAAGAGATCATTATACGAAGCCTAAGAGGAGGCTGTGAATACTTCTAAGAAGCTGATGGGTCCTTGTACAACGCCCAAGAGGAGGCGAAGTTGCTTTTAGGAAGCCTGTGGGTCCTTGTACGATGCCCAAGAGGAGGCCGATGCTTTTAAGAAGCCCGTGGGTCCCCAAACCCCGAGAAATTCAAGACAGGCTATTCACAAGGAATAGATCAAGCCAGGAAAGTTCAAGAATTTGGAAGAAACTCAAAGATGCCATTCACGGAGAATACATTCATCTCTGGGAGTAGAGTTTCTTGATAATTCCTAATGAGGACAGCCGAAGAGAAGACTGTATCTGGTGATCCTATTGGGGGTCTAGTTGTCTATTTCTACGAATAAACGCGACGGCTTTACCTAGTTCTAGACGTAGTTGCCGGGGAAACTCTAAATATCTATACTATTATTACACAGTTGATATGAGTTTATGAAAGAAGACTTATAGCGAAACAGCCCCACAATACAGTTATATGTATATGAAAGCGGTAAATGAAAGCGTATAAACACTTACTCGGTTGTAGAGCTTCCATGCTGTTTGGTTAGTTGTTCAACAAAGAAAGATTGAAAACAACAGTATATTTCAAAATCAAAGGAGAAAGTGCTTTGAAAAAGAAAGATTTGGGGCTTATAGCTCAAGGAGAGGCCTAGGGTTTTATCAGTGAGCGCACTGTTGAATTTGTACAGAGGGACTTATACAAGTGACTGAGGCCCAAAAATTGTTTGCTGTACAAAGGGATGGGTCTTACACTCTAATAGAGGCCCAAAAGGTTTAAAGAAAAAGATTGGGGCTTATCACACGAGGGTAGGCCCAATTGATTTTTCGTTTGAAATGGCGATCGCGCCGAGGTTTTCTTTAAACGCAGAGGGACTTATACAATAGGTGAGGCCCAAAATTGTTCTGGTTAAAAGGGGATTGGGTCTTACACTCTATTAGAGACCCAAAAGTTTTGAATGGGTCTTATAGCTCGAGGAGAAGCCCAGATGGTTTATTTTTAAACTGGCGACGATCGTGCCGAATTTAAAAATGTACAGGGGGACTTATACAATAAGTGAGGCCCAAAATATTTCTGTACAAGTGGGTTGGGTCTTACACTCTAATAGACGCCCAAATAGTTTTAAAGAAAAGAAATGGGTCTTACTACTCGAGGGTAGGCCCAGATTTGTTTTTCAACGGATGATGATCGCGTCGAACTTTTTGAAATACAACGGGACTTATACCATAAGTGAGGCCCAAAAATAGGTTGTATTTACAAAGGGTTGGGTCTTACACTCTATTAGAGGCCCAAAAGGTTTTGAAAATGATTTATGAGGGTTGAATTAATCCAAAAACCCTAATTTGTTTTCAAAATGTGTTTTAATTGAATAAAAATTCAATTAAAATGATCAAAATTGTTTAACATATGGAAAACAAATTATGATCTTGGATTAATGCTTCAAAAATTAAGTATTGACCTACAAAATAATTAGAAGGCATTAAAAGTTACAAAATCAAAAGGGAAAAAACATTTTAAATGTCAAAAACAATTAAAATATTAATTCTTTGCAAAAATATCAATTATATGAAATAAATAATATTTTTGGGATTTTTTGGTAAAATAAAATATTTAACATTTTTGTGAATTATTAAAAAAAGAATCAACTCAAAATCATTAAAACTCAGAGAGAAATTAATTTTTGAATCAATTAAATAAAATCACAAAATTCAAATATTCAAATATTTGAAAATGGCGCCAAGAACAAAGGCAAGAACACGCGCGTGTTCTGAGTTTCCTAGATTTGCATTTTCTATCCAATCTCACTAAATACTTGATTATATCATGCAATCTACATATCAATCAACTCGTTTTAACCTCACGATCATGTCTATGGTCTTTAATTTCATTTATTTTTAACATGGAATAAGAAATCAAAGAGAAACTTCAAGAACCCTAATTTCTGCATGAAGGTTCAGAAATTTCACACACGATTCAAACAATGCAATTTATTGAGGGAAAACATTCCATGCATGATTATGAACATATGGCCAAATTATTGTGCAGCAAAAATTGCATGGATCATAGAGTTAGAAGAGCTCATGCTTACCTCTTGCAGCTGGTGATCGTGTTTTGTGTTGGAGGTGTTACATCTAGGTTCCAATGATCTGGATAGCTTCCCTAGGTGCCATGGAGTGTGTATGAATGCTTGGAATGGATTGAAATGATCTGGAACTTGAGATGGTACCCCAACTGCAAATCTGTCAAGAACTTGAGCAACTGGCTGGTGATTTTGTGATTTTGGTGTTCCAGATGTTATGTGAGTGTTTGGATCACTTCTATATGATGTATGTGAGGTGTGTGTGTGATTGGTTTGAGTGGAATTGCTCTCTAATGAAAAACCCGATAATGACTTGCTAAGAAAGTCATTTTTGAGAGTGAGAAGTGGTTTTTGAGAAAGGTAAGTGTTGTAGGCCTTTGGTGTACTTAAACTGATCACAATTGAGCTCTATTTATAGTAGAGCAAGTTTGTTTTGCAAGGAATAGTGAATGGCAACTACTGAGTAGGTTTGGCCAATGTTGGCAAATGAAAATCCAAGTCTACTCTAGCCATTGACTAGAGGTTAGGGCACAGGCTGCTGGTCCCCTTGGTCTTGGATAAGTCTTGACTGAATTCAGTTGCTAAGAGCTCAGTTCATGCCACCTTGATGCATCCATTGAATGCACTAATCCAAAATTGGAGTCTTGTCCCTATTTTGGCAATTCTAGGTTCAACATGCTATTTCTTGTTCCAAATACTTTGGAGGCTTGGCTAAGTGATTGTCCCCTTTAGATTCAATCCTCAGAGGTGTCCAAGTGGATAGGAGCATTTGGATTTGGCTGATTTTGGCAAATCGACCAAAAGTCCAAAAATCTGCCTTGCCTTGGCAGATTTCAGCAAGGCAACTTGCCAATGTCATATCTCATAGCCCAAATTGAATTTGGTAATGTTCTTGGTCATTTTGGAAAGCCCTTACATGATAAAACAACTGTTTGAACATGTTTGGTTTTGATCTCTTTTGAATCCAAGTGAAAAATCCCCCTACATTTGGAAAAAGTAAAGGCAGATTCTGACTTTAGTGAAATTTTCACTAAGTGTTGGAACAAAGTGACTTTTCTTGATTTTGATCACTCCATAACTCAAAATCCATGAGGAATTTGGACTTAGGTCAGTATGAAGCTTTTGTAGAGGGCAATGTGATCTACAAATCAAGCTTTGAATGGGGAACAATGGCCTTGTGGTTTAGGAGTTATGGTCCTCCAAAGTTGGCACATTAGTGTCACTTTTTCCATAACTTAGAAATTTTTCTAAGTTTTTATGGTTACCCCTTTTACAAGTTATCCCACTTTCTTTGATTTTTCTTGATGAATGATGATTCAAATCATACATTAACATCATTTTAGGGTTAAAAATCCATTTTGGTGAAAAATCTCAAAAAGTCAAAGTTGAGTTTTGTGCACAGTTGACTTTTTATCAGATGAATTCCAAACTGTGCAATTCTTCAGGGAATCATGTCCTTGACCTAAATCAAACTTGATGGACATGTTCCATGGGTGTCATAGGGTATATTGAATCATGTCTTAGGGTTTGGGAGCATGTCCTGGTCAAAAGTCAAAGTTACAGTTGACTTTTCTCGCAAAACCCTAATTGTGGTGCAGATGAAATTGAGACTTGTTGCTCAAGCTTCTTGGATCAATCCATTCTTCCAAATGGATCAATATGGCATATTGGAGATCCTCAAATCCTCTCTTGAGGTCTTGGTTCATGATTTGTCCCAAAAGTCAACTTAGGGGTGAATTAGGTCAAGAAACCCTAATTCCTGATTTTTGATGTATGCATCCCCTGAGGCAAAATTGACTTGATGATCGGGTCCATGAGGTCCCATGGAGTATATTAGGTTATGTTTTGGATCATTGGCTTGTGCCCAGACGAAAAATTTCCATCTGGAGGCCTTGGTCGACCAAAACCCTAATTTGGTGACACTGTCGATCTTGAGACTTGATCCACCTAGAAGGGAGCAGCCTTGTGCTTAATCCTTGAAGTGGGAGTCCTTTTGATCCATTGTGGATATTTTAGAGGTTAGACAAGTTGAAGATCAAGTCATTCCTTGATTGATCTTTTGTCTAAAGCTCTGAGAGGGCTTAAAACCCTAATTTTGATTGTAGTGAATGCTCAATAACCCTTGAGGCATTTGATGAGGCATGATGGTTCATCCATATTGTGATGATGATTTGCACAATGATGAGAAATCTTAGTGGTCAAAATTTGGGGTATGACAGATGCCCCTATTTAATCTTCTTGGACCCGAAGGTGTGAATGACGAAGGTATTCGGGCATTCGGGGTGCAAGAGGATTAAATATCGGAATACCCGAAATTTTGATGGCTATGAATGGCAGCTTGCGCATTCATCTTCTTTTGCTAAGCAATGATGCTTAGAAAAGGTAGACTTCCCCTCGATCCTGGTTTCCTACCAAGGAACTGGTCTAAGTTTCTGATTTAAACTTCCCCTCGATCCTGGTTTCCTACCAAGGAACTGGTCTCAGTTTCTGAAATAAACTCCCCCTCGATCCTGGTTTCCTACCAAGGAACTGGTCTCAGTTTCTGAAATAAACTTCCCCTCGATCCTGGTTTCCTACCAAGGAACTTGTCTCAGTTTCTTCCGTCAATAAACTTTATTGACAAGGGACGCTATTTGTAGCGGTTTTCTTCAAACTTCTCGCCGAATTTTCCTGGGGGGATGCCATTTGAGTGGAAAAAGTGATGTCAGACTTACTGGGGAGCCCAATTGTCTGAGATGTAGAGGTGCACAAACTTCTCTGTTGGAGACGCCATTTGTCGACTCTATCTGGGGAAAATGAGTCTCTTGAGAGACTGCTTCCGCTTGGGGTCTTACATCATACTTTTCTCGGGATCTTCCCAGAGAAATGCCATATGATGGGCTCTAATTTTGAGGTGCCGATGACCTTTTCATCAGCGGTCTTTCGGAGAAAGGAAACTGTACTGCCAAATCTCTGCTTAGGAGGCTTTCTCTGGGGATTTTTCTTTAATCCGGGAAAGCAAGGATATCATCTTCAATGGCGAAGAGTGACATTTGTAGAAAGCTTCTCTGGCTTTTCAGAGGTTCAAGTTATCAAAGTGGTCGAGTGCCGACTCTAATCCAGAGATACACTGGAGGCGAGATTGTTCAAATGCAGCATTTCCTGATGAGGCAAGAACTGACAACTCGATTGAGAAGACTTTTTATCACCAGGGGATAAGACCGACTAGAGTGATAGTGATGCAATATGAATGCCAATGCAAGTAAAATGCATGATGTATGTATGTATATGCTGACAAAGACTTGACACAACACACAGACTGACGGATAAACACGACTGGATACTCGGCCACTGCTGGAGATGAAAGGTATCACTTGGTTCAAGATAGCAATTCTGCCTTGCTTATGAGAGATAATCCCTGCGGGAAATACCGTTGATCGGGCTTAGGAGATAAGAACTCGACCGAGGGTATCAGATGGTAAAGCCGCATCTCATACAGTTGATCATTCATTCAGGCGTACTGGCCTAGAAGGAGTACTTTGATTCTGCACTTTGAAATTCAAACGCCTTTGGAGATGCAATCGACGCTCTTTCGATGTTCAACAGTCAAAAGCAATTGCCATCTTTATTTTAAAAGCAGAAAAATTTTACAAGTAAATTCATTTTTGTTTTATTTCAAGAACCGTTGATCATGTTAAAATGTCGTTCTATAAATCTAAAACAAATAAGAATTACAAACAAAAGAACAAGGGCTCAAATTTTATTGATAAGATGGAGATCAGCCAAACGCGTGATTCCAAAGAGTATATACAAAGTTTAAAAATGGTAATTTACAGGGAAAAGGGCTACGTTGAAACATAACGACCACTATCCTTCTACCAACTTTGAATTCGGGACATCCTGAGCTTCTGTCGAAGATGACCTTGACTGGAGTTTTCCTCCGATGTATGATGTAACTGCTGCTGAGGGACTTGCCTCTGTTGGACATAGTTACTTGCCATTATCCCTAACTTTTACCTGGATTGTACTATGATGTTTCCAATCCACCGGGATAATTTTTTTATTTTGTCTCTAACTTTTGCCTGGACCGCCCTTTCGGGTTTCAATCCACCGAGACGTTTTTTTTAGGCGAAGTATTTCTTGACTACATCAACATTCATGGGGTAGGCAAATTCTTCTCCGTCCATGGTTGCAAGTCTCAAGGCACTGCCTGAGAAAGCTTTCGTGACCACATAGGGGCCATCATAATTTGGGGTCCATTTGCCCCGAGAGTCAGTGAGAAACGATTGTATCTTCTTGAGCACGAGGTCTCCTCTTCTGAAGACACGAGGTCGGACCTTTTTGTCGAATGCCTTCTTCATTCTCTACTGATACAACTGACCGTGGCATAGTGCCGTGATTCGCTTCTCTTCGATCAGGTTTAATTCGTCGTGTCGACTTTGACACCATTCAGCTTCTGAAACCTTAGCTTCCATCAATACCCGGATTGATAGGATCTCTACTTCTATGGGGAGAACTGCCTCCATGCCATATACTAGAGAGAAAGGGGTTGCCCCTGTTGAAGTGTGGATAAATGTTTGATAACCATGAAGAGCAAAGGGTAGCATCTCGTGCCAATCTTTATAGGTTACAACCATCTTTTGAACGATCCTCTTGATGTTCTTGTTAGCCGCTTCTACCGCTCCGTTCATCTTGGGTCGGTAGGGAGATGAGTTATGGTGTTCGATCTTGAACTCAACGCACAACTCTTTCATCATCTTGTTGTTCAAGTTAGATCCATTATCTGTAATGATCTGGCTCAGAACACCATAACGGCAGATGATATTGTTTTTGATAAATCGGACCACCACTTGTCGGGTTACATTAGCGTACGACGCTGCTTCAACCCACTTGGTGAAATAGTCAATGGCTACTAGAATGAACCGATGTCCGTTTGAAGCCTTAGGTTCGATCAAGCCAATCATGTCGATTCCCCATATGGAAAAATGCCACGGGGAAGAAAGAACTTTGAGATGTGATGGCGGTACATGAATTTTGTCGGAGTATATCTGACACTTGTGACACCTCCTCATGTACTTGTAGCAGTCGGATTCCATGGTCAACCAATAGTACCCTGCTCTTATAATTTTTCTCGCCATTGTGTGTCCGTTGGCATGAGTGCCAAAGGATCCTTCATGAATTTCTTTCATAAGCATGTCTGCTTCTGGTCTGTCTAGGCATCAGAGCAAGACCAAGTCAAAATTCCTCTTGTAAAGAGTGTCACCGCTCAGGAAGAAACTTCCAGCCAATCTTCTGAGGGTTTTCCTGTCTTTTCTGAGTGCCCCTGATGGGTACTCTTGTTTCTGAAGGAAGCATTTGATATCGTGATACCAAGGTTTGTCGTCTATGACTGCTTTGATCGTGAAGACGTAGGCGGGCCATTCAAGGCGCATTATGTTGATCTTAGGTAGGCCGTTCCATTGACCTACACTAATCATAAAAGAGAGAGTGGCTAAAGCGTCAGCCATGTGATTCTCTCTACGAGGGACGTGATGAAACTCGACTCTGTTAAAGAAGGGTAACAACCTTCTTGCACAGTCTTTGTAAGGAATCAGTCCTAATTGGTATGTGTTCCAATCTCCTTTTATCTGATTGATAACCAGGGCTGAGTCGCCGTATATGTCCAAGTTTTTGATCCTTAAATCAATCGCTTCTTCGAGACCCATAATACAAGCTTCGTATTCGGCCTCATTGTTTGTACATTTGAACGTAAGTCTGGCAGTGAAAGGAATGTGGGTACCCTGAGGGGTAACAATGATTGCCCCAATTTCGTTTCCATAATGATTAACTACTCCGTCAAAGATAAGTCCCCATTAGGAACCTGGTTCTGGCCCTTCACTGGGTAACGGTTCATCGCAATCTTTCATTTTTAGATACATGACATCTTCGTCTGGGAAGTCAAACCCGATTGATTCTTGATCATCAATCGGTTGATAAGCCAAATGATTGGCTAAAATACTTCCCTTAACAGCTTTCTGAGCGTGGTACTCTATGTCATATTCCGATAATAACATCTGCCAACGGGCGATTCTTCCCGTGAGAGCAGGCTTTTCGAAGACATACTTGATTGGGTCCATCTCGGAAACCAACCAAGTAGTATGACGAATCATGTACTGGCATAGACGTTTGGCTGCCCAAGCCAAAGCGCAACAAGTTTTCTCAAGCATCGTGAACCGAGTCTCGCAGTCGGTGAATTTCTTGCTTAGATAGTAGATGGAAGACTCTTTTCGTTTGGTTTCGTCTTGTTGGCCAAGTACACATCCCATTAAGTCCTCTAGGACTATGAGGTAAATGATCAGTGGTCTTCCTTCCACTGGAGGTGATAGAATTGGAGGATTCAACAGGTATTTCTTAATACTGTCGAAGGCGGTTTGGCAATCTTCTGACCAAACACAATCCTGATTCTTTTTGAGTAATTTGAAAATCGGCGCACATGTTGCGGTCATAAGGAATATGAACCTGGAGATGTAGTTCAAACGTCCCAAGAATCCTCTGACTTGTTTTTCAGTTTTTGGAGAAGGCATTTCTTGAATGGCCTTGACCTTGTCAGGATCAACCTCATTTCCTTTCTGGCTGAAGATGAACCCTAAGAGTTTCCCTGAACGGACACCAAAGGTGCACTTGTTGGGATTCAAGCGGAGTTTGTACTTCCTCAAACGCTCGAATAGTTTTGACAGGTGGGTCACATGCTCCTCTTCTATCTTAGATTTTGCAATCATGTCATCGACATATACCTCTATCTCTTTGTGTATCATGTCATGAAACAGAGTAGTCATGGCCCTTTGATAGGTAGCCCCGACGTTCAAGCCGAACGGCATCACCTTGTAACAAAAGGTACCCCATGGGGTAATGAACGAAGTTTTCTCCATGTCTTTCGGCGCCATTTTGATCTGGTTATAGCCCGAGAATCCATCCATGAAGGAGAAAATTTTGAACTTTGCTGTGCTGTCTACCAGCATGTCAATGTGTGGTAAAGGAAAGTCATCCTTTGGACTTGCCTTGTTCAGATCCCTGTAATCAACACACATTCTGACTTTTCCGTCCTTTTTTGGAACAGGTACGATGTTGGCTAACCATTGAGGATATTCAGATGTAGCGAGGAAACCTGCATCGATCTGTTTCTGTACCTCCTCTTTGATTTTGATGGCCATGTCCGGGTGAGTCCGTCTCAACCTTTGTTTTACTGGTGGACATTCCGATCTTAACGGTAAGTGATGTTCCACGATGCTGGTATCCAACCCTGGCATGTCCTGATAGGACTAAGCGAATACATCGGGAAATTCTTTGAGAAGCTTTATCAAACCCTCTTTGGCAGTTGGACTGAGCAGTACCCCAATCCTGATTTTTTTTCTCTCTTTTTTCGAACCCACATTGATCATTTCCAACGGCTCTTTGTGAGGTTCAATGGACCTTTCCTCCTGTCTGAGTAGTCGAGAGATCTCTTCTGGAATATCGTCGTCAACTTCTTCTTCAGCCCCAAATACCGGGAACCCAAAGTCGGGAGAAGGCATCGGATCGTATGTTTCAACTGGGTTTAAAACAAGCAATCTGCATGACGTGATGATTCGTGTTTAGAAGAGATAGAGAGAATGAAAAAGTGTGTGCAGTGTATTTATTTTACTGCTTGTTTTTATTTTTAATTGTTTTTTAGGATTACCATTTTCTGAGAAAAGTGAAAAGAGAAAACAGCAATAAATGCGGAAATTATAGAATGACGTTATTTTATTAATGAACAAGTCGATCCTTAAAACTACAGCCCTATAAAACAAAACTCTGTCGCTTTGGGCGAAGCGAAGAGGGAAATTTACAGAAAGCGAGCCCTATCAAAACATCCGTTTCACCCGGGCAGGGTGAAAGGTTAAAGATGGCAATTACTTTGATTGGCGAACGACCTTAGGAGCATCAACAACGACCCACTGGCGGCGAACTCCTCGGTGAATCACAAAGTCTGGTACCTTCCTTGATTTGTCTTTAGAAATGACGCTGATTTCTGGTGGAGCAGGATCATTGGAATCTGTCTCCCAGGCAGAGTTGTCGTAGGAGGATTCCTCTGTTGTATTTTGCAGAGTATTTGTGCTCTCAGGTACATCTCCCCATCCAGTTGGCTGGATATCTCCGAGCCTGATACGAGAGCTTTCAGGAGCGGTATACTTGACCATATAGTCGTATTTTCCACTCGGTTGTCCCAAGGTGTCCCACACTTCTTTGGAACTAGAGGAGTCATCCCTCTCGATGACGTTGACCTCGGGAAAAGCATATTTGATGAATTCAAGTCCTGCAAATGTTGCAAATTCATCGTCATGTTGAGTAGTTTCTGAATGACCTGAGTGTTGATCCCATGACATGGTGGGGACACAGGTATTCTGTTCAATGACGGTCAGCTGATTTTCATTGTTCGGCTGACTCTCTTGCCCCAAGTCTCCTGGATAAGGCTGCCACATTGGCAGACCATCCATTGGGCCATAGTAGGTGTAGTCAAAATTGTCTTTCATCGGAGTGTCTTCCTCTAATGAATTTGGCGGAGCACGACATCCTTCCGGATCACAATCCCCGTATATCATTTCGATGTCTGACCTGGGTATAAATCTCGGACTCTGTGCGGGATAGCAAAATGGCATAGGCACCTCTTCCTGAGACATATAACTGTCCTCATTAAGATAGGACTTCCATTCTTCCTCTGTGTCGGAGGGATCTTCCTCAGTGATAGCATGAACTATTTGAGACTCTGGGTAGAGGAAACCTCCATTGTGGAAGAAATCCTGAATGGGATGAAGACTTTCATTGTTAGCAGCTGTCCGGGTATAGGTTACAGAAAAACTAAGACCCTTCTTTGTTGTATTGCTAGTAGGAATGACAAGCTGTCCCCATCCGGTTGTATCGGTACTCTCGACCGCTTTGATAGCATCTTTGTATGAGGAAATCGAGGTTCCTCCTTGGGATTGATTGTCCTTGCCCACCGACAGTGCTTGGAACTGTGTCCCAATAACCTTCTCAGGTTCTACACAAGTAGATGATGATAAGTTACACACGAGCAAGGCCTGTTCTCCACAGACTATGACAAGTTGATCGTTCTGAATGAACTTTAGCTTTTGGTGAAGGGTCGAAGTGACCGCACCAGCCTGATGTATCCAAGGTCTTCCTAATAAACAACTGTATGTTTCCCGGATGTCCATGACCTGGAAAGTGACTTGGAAAGTGTGAGGACCGATAGTTATGGGAAGATCAACTTCGCCGATAACTGTTTTTCTGGATCCGTCGAATACTTTGACGACGACCTCGTTGATTCTCATCGGAGGGCCTTTGAATGATAATTGCATCAAAGTGGACTTCGCCATAACATTCAGGGCTGACCCTGTGTCTACCAGTACGCTGGCTAAAGCATCGTCCTGGCAGTTAACTGTGATATTGAGCGCCATGTTATGACGGCGACCCTCTTCGGGTAATTCCCCATCACTAAATCCCAAATTATTGCAGGAAGTGATGTTAGAGACAATGCTGTCAAACTGTCTGATTGTTACATCCTGTTCCACAAAGGCTTGCTCCAAGACTTTCTGTAGAGCCTCCCTGTGGGCTTCTGAACTGAGTAACAGTGATAATACCGAGATCTTTGAAGGAGTCTGTAACAGCTGATCCACAATGTTATATTCACTCCTTTGGATGAGCTTCAGCATCTCATCATCTTTTTTCGAAAGGTCGGGATTACTGGATTGACCGACTGATGGATCGGGAGCTTCTGTCTGAAGTTCCTTTTCCTTGTTAGGTTCTCCAACTCCTCGGTTGAAGATTCAACCGCTCTGTGTTACACGACTGATGTCTGTAATATTCACAACGGAGGGTAATGGAATTTCCTTTCCATTTTCAACTATCGTTGCACCGTATTTGTAAGGGATAGCCTTAGTTGATTCATACAGTAGTGGTCCCAGTAGATAGATGACTATGGGAACCTTCTGGTTTTTCTGACCATCATAAGTAATCCCGATCTGTTCCCGGTTAGGAGCTCTAGATTCGTCAAGTAGAGGGATGATGGCAAAAACATCCCTGGTCTGGTGACGACCAGAGATTGTGACAACATCCTCGACTTGATTGGCAAGGTAGTTCGGCGTCCAGTTGATGGGTCCAGAACCCGGATATGGGCGAATCTCTCCAAGATCCACCTGACCCTGAAGAGCTGCTCTCACAAGGTAACACCCTTGGTTACTTTCCAAACAGACACTACAACGGTCATAGTTGTGTGGTGGCACCTGGCCATGCCCACTTTGAATACAATGTAACCTCACTAGGTTAGCTTCCATAGATCAGACATCCTGACTTTGACATCGAGTAGGATTCCTGTTATTCATACTAATCTGCTGAGTATCTTCATCAACATAGATTGGCATCCACCAGTGATTTAACAAGTGCTGAAGTGCTTCCTGGACAAGGGCGCAACCTCAATCATTTTCACAACCTGCTTTACAGCTTTGATAGTCGTGTGATATTAAAAATCCGAGTCGGACCTGCTCAGCATGTAACTCTACCAGGTTGGTATTCATCACGCGAATATCGAAGATCTAAACCATGTTGATCTGATAAGGGTTCCTATCATGGTAGTCTTGGATCCATCCAATATCCATCTGACGCTGGAGGGCGTCTTGTATGAAAGAGCATCCCTGTTTGTTTATCGAGCAAGTCAGACAGGAACTGTAATCGTGTTACGGCAGATTATGATACTGGCTTTGCCTTGAGTGCATCGCCACCAAGTTGACATTCATTGCACAGATGTCGTGGTTCTGAATGACGTTGGAGTTCTTATAGACCATGTTAACTCCACGAACTCGGTGCTCTTGGATCCATCCGAGATCCATCTGTTCCTGCAGAGCTGCTTGCACCACATAACATCCTTGATTGTTTTTAGAGCAGACATCACACTGATGATAATTATGAGGTGGCACATGGCCGTACCTACTCCGTCTACAATGCATCTTGACCAGATTGGTCCTTAACAAGAGTACATCGTGAATTTGATAGACGTTGTTAAATTCTTTCTCAATCAAGTTGACTACAGATTTCTCATGTTGAGGCAGCGGGTTTGTGAGAACATTGGGATTCGTATAATTGAAAGATAGGAGCCCGCTCCTAACAAGGTTTTGTACGTCAGATTTGAAATTGAGACAATTCTCTATGTTATGCCCTGATCCTCCTTGATGATAAGGGCATGTCTGATCCACCTTAAACCAAAAAGGCAGATTTTTCGGTACTGTAAGAGGAGACTTAGTCTGGATGTGCCCCTTAGCCAGTAGTAACGGAAATAGTTCTGCGTACAACATGGGTATAGGATCAAACCCTAATGGTCGTGTTGTACGGTTGTTGTTATATGGAGGACGAGCCTGCTGAAGAGGTTGTTGTGTCCTTTGCTAATTAGGTTGGCTTTGCGCAACCTGAGGTTGATATGTAGGAATAAGCGCAGGGCTGATAGCAGGAGTTACAGCTGCTACTGGTTGATAACATCGCCTTTGCTTTCTAAGAGAGATATTCCCAATATCATGCTCTTTTTTCTTAGGGAGAGCACTACCGTATCGTTTTGTACTACTTGATGATCCAACATCTTTTGCCAAACGTCCTTCTCGAACGGCTTCCTCAAGACGAACTCCCATGCCCACCATCTCGGTGAAATCACTGGGTGCACTGGCAACCATTCTGTCGTAGTAAAATGAGCTTAAGGTATTTAAGAAGATCTTTGTCATCTCTTTTTCCTCAAGAGGTGGACAAATTTGAGCGGCAATTTCACGCCATCTCTGAGCGTACTCCTTAAAGGTTTCCTTGTCCTTTTGTGACATTGATCTGAGTTGATCTCTGTCCGGTGCCATGTCCAAATTGTATTTGTATTGTTGGACGAAGGCAGTACCAAGATCTCTGAATGTACTAATTGTAGTACGGTTTAAACCCATGTACCATTTTAGTGCGGCACCGGTTAAACTATCCTGAAAGTAGTGAATCAGTAGGTCCTGATTCTCCGTCTGAGCTGACATTCGCCAAGCGTACATCACCAAGTGACTCTGAGGGCAAGAGTTACCCTTGTACTTTTCAAAGTCGGGCACTTGGAACTTGTACGGGACTTTCACATTGGGGACCAAGCAGAGGTCTGCGGCGTTCTTTCCAAATAGATCCTGACCGCGAATGGCTTGCAGTTCCTTCTGCGTTTCCAAGAACTGTTCTTGGAATTCATCCATTCGGTCAAACATAGTTTCCTTTTTACCAGAAGGTATCTGTGGAATCTGTCCTTCCGGGACAATGTGCACCATAGGGGGTGGTACCGTGACTACGACAGTGAATCTTGGCATTTCCCGAAGTTTGTAACCTTCAGGAGTCTTCAGTATGCCCCTGGCATCTTCGCTTTCCCGAAGTTTGTAACCTTCAGGCCCAGTGGCTTCTGTTATGATTCTCTGATCTTCAACGATCGGCAGAACATAACCTTCCGGGATATAGTTTGCAGGCATGCCCCAGGGACGATCTTTCGGCATCTGATACCTAGGATCAAACTCCTCCACTATGGGCGTTGAGGTGATCTCTGAGATCACAGTCCTTTGTAGCTGAGCTTCTGCCATGGCTTGCATGTCGTTACAAAGCTTTCTCATATCCTCTCTAAGAGCGTCGATCTCTTCTTTCAACTCTCTGTTTTCTTCCTCAAGATCATCCATCTTTTTCTGACGATTAGCCCGAGTATTATACGAATAAGATAGTTTGACTCTAGAACCGAGACACAAACGTGAGATTCATAGGGCGATGTGAGAATGATGAATGCAATGATTATATTAATTGTTTTTTGGTTTAATCAAAATAAACTTCGACAATTAGATTGCAAATATCAAACAGTGGGGAAACCCCTTTTTATTGAAATTCAAAGGATTGCGGAAATGAAAATACAGTATATTACAAAGTGCAGAAACAGAAACCTAAGCTAAGGGGTCCCGAGAGAACTCGGGTGCTGATTCTGGTATCTTCCTTTTCTTTGAACGGGGCTATTGAGCCGTTGTCGGGTTGTCATTCCTTTGCCAAGTGAAAGGAGCGAGTAAAGTCCTTTGGTCATCCTGATTATCCACAGCATGTTGCTCTAAAATCTCGATCAGAGCATCCTTATCTTTCAGTAGTTGCTGTATTTTGATACACTCCACATCGAGGGTGCGGTACTTGTTCTTCCAAGACCTCTTCTCCCGTTGAACTTTGTTGAGAGTAACCTGAAGCTTTTCAGTTTCCGTCATGAAGTACATGACAGATTCCCTCGGCGGAAGAATTTCGTAACGAGGATAAGGCATATTTAGCTTGAGAGCTCTAGTTTGTACCCAGTGGAGATAAGGATCTACCGAGACATAGTCCGGTTTTCCTAGAGACTCCCATCCTTTCTTATGAACGTGTTTCCAAGCGTGCACTATTTCTGTCTTTAGTGCTCTGTCATTTTCTCCTTCCTTGAAGAAAAGACCTTCCAGATGAGCATTCCGGGGAACATGCCTCATCGGGTATCCAAACTGACGGCGAACCAATATTGGATGATAGTTGATTCCTCCCTTAGTTCCTATAAGGGGTACGTTGGGGAAGTTTCCACAACGGTCAATGATCCTGATTCCATCATAAATCCTATTACACCAATCTATATCAGAGTTGGTGAGGGACATGATCTTCTGCGACCAACGAAAGGTACTTTTATGATCCCAGAAAGCGGTAGACTTAGGTAAATGGGAGATAAACCATTTATAAAGCAAAGGTACACAACATGTGATATCCCCTCCGTTGTACAAATTCCCTAAGTGTACAAAATGATACGCATCTGCGAGCAAAGTCGGCACAGGGTTTCCAATGAGAAAAACCTTAATAGCGTTGATATCGACAAAGTTATTAATGTTGGGCAACAAAAATAATCCGTAGGTGAGTAAAACAAAGTTGCTTTCAAAAGCAGTCCCGTTCCCTATACTAGCGAAGTACAGAGCTTTCTTTGTCAGAAACTGGGCTGGCAAACCTTGTATGCCACCCTTGGTGGTCATGTGAGTCCTGACCTCAGGCTCGTCCAAATGAATTACTCTTGCAATGGTCTGATTCTTTGGAATTTCTTCCAGTCCAGAAAATGAAGCTCGATCAGTGATGTGTAGATCCATCAGACGAGAATATTCCTCCAGCGTTGGTGCGAGCTGGTAAATTGGGAATGTAAAGCAGTGATAAACCGGATCGTAGAACTGAATGAACGCATCCACGATTCCCTCAATCACATGGACCCTTAACAGAGGTAGCAGACCTCTGTACTTGGCTCTGAAGGCCTCTTGGTTTGTGATCATTCTCGCCAAACCTCTCAAATCCTCTAGTTTTGGGATCCTGTAGGTGTACTTATGAGTTCTCCTTCTACCGAAATCCATTAGCGTAATCCTTTTCTCTGATATTTGCAATCACAGTCTTAGTTTATTTTGAAAAAACAGAGAGACTAGAAGATAAATATTTTGAATGTTTTAATGTTTTTTAAATGAATGCATGAATGCAGCACACAAAAACATAGAAAAAACATGGGGTCAAAGGGTCGTTGTCATGAAGTCAAGGCTCTACCCACCCCCAAAGGTTTATACTAGGGTGATTTTTGTACATGTACTCAAAATCATCAGCTCCTCCCAGCAAAGCAAAACAACAAGCGGATCGCCAGCGAGTTATAGAGCAATCTTAGAGTAAGTGCCATTCACCGAGAATAGATCACTAGCCTCAAATGAGGGTAGTATCGCGTGACAACTATTTCCGATAGTTTCCGCACTACAAAAGGGTTGGCTCCTCAGCTTCTCAGACATCACAATCGGCCCATTGCCTATGAGAGGGAATGGGTTGCATTGGTCAGCCTCCACTGAGGTTGATGGTCGACCTCGTCCCCATCACTTATCTTAAGTGTATACTCAATCTTTCCACATGCGACATCACACGCATTCCCATTAGCAGAAAAATAAGCACATATATCAATTAGGAAAAGCAGTATATATATTTGTCCTAATGTCCTAGACCTTTTAAAGGCTAAGAATCTTAAGTTCCTGACAGAAAATGGTTCCCCGACAGAGTCACTATCCTGTGGTTTCATTCCAAATTAATGGCGTTTTGACCTAAGACCCTAGTGACGTCAAGGCTTCTACCTAGGAGACGAGAAGAGAATAAGATCCCTAAAAAAGACGTTTTCCCCAGCAGAGTCGCCATTTTTCTGTAGCGAGTGATTTTTGGATGTGGTTGCGAAGCACGATCGCTCTAGTACTACAGCTCGATTCATTTTTTATCCTATTAAAGCTGATGAAGGAAGGGAAATAGATGTCTCCAATTAACCCTGCTTGCAAACTGAGGTTAAACAGTCAAAACTGTTGGTTTACAGATGCTACAAAGATTCGGGGTTTCTCCTTAGTTATTTTGTCGAAAATGGGTGTTCTAGGCTATCGGTTAGGATGTTAGGACGGATGTATATGAAAGTATGGGATTTTGGGTTTTTGTTTAGTGTGCTCGCTAAGATTTTTCTTTCAATCTTATGCCTACGTATTCCCGTTTTTTTCCGAAACAGGGAAATCAAAGCGATCGTAGTTCCTCCTATTCTATGGGAGGAAACGGTGTTTTGCTGTCTTGTTCAAAGCCCAAGACGTGAAGCGAAAGGTAGTTTGTATCTTGTTCAAAGCCCAAGATGTGAAGCTGAAAGGGTTTGACTTTAGAGAGAATTTGTCATCTCTAAAGAGGGGTTTGTATGTCACAACTGTTTATAAAGGAGAATTACTTTAACCGGGATGTGTGAATCCGGCAATGCCATAATTTCCTTTATAGGGGATTTTTAACCTGAAGGAGAAGACTTTAACTCAGTGTAGAGCAATGCTATCTTTCCTTAGGAATTTCTTATGCTAAAAGAGGGACAGTGGCATGGATGTAGATGATCCAGAGGCTTACCGCTTACAGCAATTAGATGAAGGGGAAGGAGCTGTTGATGTTTGTGTACTGTGAACGAGGTACAATTTTGATGCTAAAAGGTTGATTGGATCAACCAGTGGTTTTCTTATACAAAGCCTAAGAGGAGGCTATTGGCCCAACAAGAGGGAATTTTTATGTGTCTCGTACGAAGCCCGAGAGAGAGACTAAAAGGGTTGACTCAACAAGAGAATCTTTTGGTATCTCGTATAAAGCCCGAGATGAAGGCTATTTGACTCAACAAGAGAGTTTTTGTATCTCGTACAAAGCCCGAGATGGAGGCTAAAATTTGTTTGGCTCAATAAGAACCTTTTTGTATCTTGTATAAAGCCCGAGATGGAGGCGAAAGAGGTGATTGACTCAACGAGGGAGTCTCTGATGTGTCTCGTACAAAGCCCGAGAGAGAGGCTAAACGCTGTTTTACTCCGCTGGGGAGAATCATTGCACAAAGCCCAAGAGGAGGCTATTGTGACTGTTTCAGTTGAGTGACAGGTCCAATATACTGATTTTAAAAGAGAAAATCAGTTCTTATATGAGTAACACTGTACTCAAGGATTTGATTCGAGGATCAGGGTTATTCCCTATTCTTTAAGGAAACGGGAATCCAAAGGGTATTGAGACTGTCTGAGTCTACGGGTTTTCTTCCTATTTAACGAAGGGGTCACTTGAGAATGTCTTTGAGACTCAAGGAAATTAGACTGTCTAAGTCTAGAGTTTCATCTTTTGTACTATGCTTTGAGAAATGGTAGTAGACTCTTTGAAAGGACTGTTCTATGAAGATGACTAAGTTCTGTTCCTATGCCTCTAGGAGGTCGTTGGGACAATTTGTACGAAGCCCAAGAGGAGGCTGGAAGCTTTTAAGAAGCCGACGGGTCCTTGCACTAAGCCCAAGAGGAGGCTATCATTCCCGAAGGAAGAGATCATTATATGAAGCCTAAGAGGAGGATGTGAATACTTCTAAGAAGCCGATGGGTCCTTGTACAACGCCCAAGAGGAGGCAGGGTTGGTTTTAGGAAGCCTGTGGGTCCTTGTACGATGCCCAAGAGGAGGATGATGCTTTTAAGAAGCCCGTAGGTCCCCAAACCCCGAGAAATTCAAGACAGGCTATTCACAAGGAATAGATCATGCCAGGAAAGTTCGAGAATTTGGAAGAAACTCAAAGATGCCATTCACGGAGAATACATTCATCTCTGGGAGTGAAGTTTCTTAATAATTCCTAATGAGGACAGCCGAAGAGAAGACTGTATCTGGTGATCCTATTGGGGGTCTAGTTGTCTATTTCTACGAATAAACGCGACGACTTTACCTAGTTCTAGACGTAGTTGCCGGGGAAACTCTATATATCTATACTATTATTACACAGTTGATATGAATTTATGAAAGAAGACTTACAGTGAAACAACCCTACAATACAGTTATATGTATATGAAAGCGGTAAATGAAAGCTATAAACACTTACTCGGTTGTAGAGCTTCCATGCTGTTTGGTTAGTTGTTCAACAAAGAAATATTGAAAACAACAATATATTTCAAAATCAAAGGAGAAAGTGCTTTGAAAAAGAAAGATTTGGGGCTTACAGCTCAAGGAGAGGCCCAGGGTTTTATCAGTGAGCGCACTGTTGAGTTTGTACAGAGGGACTTATACAAGTGACTGAGGCCCAAAAATTATTTGCTGTACAAAGGGATGGGTCTTACACTCTAATAAAGGCCTAAAAGGTTTAAAGAAAAATAGTGGGGCTTATCACACGAGGGTAGGCCCAATTGATTTTTCGTTTGAAATGGCGATCGCGCCGAGGTTTTCTTTTAATGCAGAGGGACTTATACAATAGGTGAGGCCCAAAATTATTTTGGTTAAAAGGGAATTGGGTCTTACACTCTATTAGAGGCCCAAAAGTTTTGAATGGGTCTTATAGCTTGAGGAGAAGCCCAGATGGTTTATTTTTAAACTGGCGACGATCGTGCCGAATTTAAAATTGTACAGGGGGACTTATACAATAAGTGAGGCCCAAAATATTTCTGTACAATTGGGTTGGGTCTTACACTCTAATAGAGGCGCAAAGAGTTTTAAATAAAAGAAATGGGTCTTACTACTCGAGGGTAGGCCCAGATTTGTTTTTCAACGGATGATGATCGCGTCGAACTTTTTGAAATACAACGGGACTTATACCATAAGTGAGGCCCAAAAATAGGTTGTATTTACAAAGGGTTGGGTCTTACACTCTATTAGAGGCCCAGAAGGTTTTGAAAATGATTTATGAGGGTTGAATTAATCCAAAAACCCTAATTTGTTTTCAAAATGCGTTTTAATTGAATAAAAATTCAATTAAAATGATCAAAATTGTTTAACATATGGAAAACAAATTATGATCTTGGATTAATGCTTCAAAAATTAAGTATTGACCTACAAAATAATTAGAAGGCATTAAAAGTTACAAAATCAAGAGGGAAAAAACATTTTAAATGTCAAAAACAATTAAAATATTAATTCTTTGCAAAAATATCAATTATATGAAATAAATAATATTTTTGGGATTTTTTGGTAAAATAAAATATTTTAACATTTTTGTGAATGGCGCCAGGAACAAAGGCAAGAACACGCGCGTGTTCTGAGTTTCCAAGATTTGCATTTTCTATCCAATCTCACTGAATACTTGATTATATCATGCAATCTACATATCAATCAACTCGTTTTAACCTCACGATCATGTCTATGGTCTTTAATTTCATTTATTTTTAACATGGAATAAGAAATCAAAGAGAAACTTCAAGAACCCTAATTTCTTCATGAAGGTTCAGAAATTTCACACATGATTCAAACAATGCAATTTATTGAGGGAAAACATTCCATGCATGATTATGAACATATGACCAAATTATTGTGCAGCAAAAATTGCATGGATCATAGAGTTAGAAGAGCTAATGCTTACCTCTTGCAGCTGGTGATCGTGTTTTGTGTTGGAGGTGTTACAACTAGGTTCTAATGATCTGGATAGCTTCCCTAGATGCCATGGAGTGTGTATGAATGCTTGGAATGGATTGAAATAATCTGGAACTTGAGATGGTACCCCAACTGCAAATCTGTCAAGAACTTGAGCAACTGGCTGGTGATTTTGTGATTTTGGTATTCCAGATGTTATGTGAGTGTTTGGATCACTTCTATATGATGTATGTGAGGTGCGTGTGTGATTGGTTTGAGTGGAATTGCTCTCTAATGAAAAATCCGATAGTGACTTGCAAAGAAAGGCATTTTTTAGAGTGAGAAGTGGTTTTTGAGAAAGGCAAGTGTTGTAGGCCTTTGGTGTACTTAAACTGATCACAATTGAGCTCTATTTATAGTAGAGCAAGTTTGTTTTGCAAGGAATAGTGAATGGCAACTGCTGAGTAGGTTTGGCCAATGTTGGCAAATGAAAATCCAAGTCTCCTCTAGCCATTGACTAGAGGTTAGGGCACAGGCTGCTGGTCCCCTTGGTCTTGGATAAGTCTTGACTGAATTCAATTGCTAAGAGCTTAGTTCATGCCACCTTGATGCTTCCATTGAATGCTCTAATCCAAAATTGGAGTCTATTTTGGCAATTCTAGGTTCAACATGCTATTTCTTGTTCCAAAGACTTTGGAGGCTTGGCTCAGTGATTGTCCCCTTTAGATTCAATACTCAGAGGTGTCCAATTGGATAGGAGCATTTGGATTTGGCTGATTTTGGCAAATCGACCAAAAGTGCAAAAATCTGCCTTGCCTTGGCAGATTTCAGCAAGGCAACTTGCCAATGTCATATCTCATAGCCCAAATTGAATTTGGTAATGTTCTTGGTCATTTTGGAAAGCCCTTACATGATACAACAACTGTTTGAACATGTTTGGTTTTGATCTCTTTTGAATCCAAGTGAAAAATCCCCCTACATTTGGAAAAAAGTAAAGGCAGATTCTGACTTTAATGAAATTTTCACTAAGTGTTGGAACAAAGTGACTTTTCTTGATTTTGATCACTCCATAACTCAAAATCCATGAGGAATTTGGACATAGGCCAGTATGAAGCTTTTGTAGAGGGAAATGTGATCTACCAATCAAGCTTTGAATGGCGAACAATGGCCTTGTGGTTTAGGAGTTATGGTCCTCCAAAGTTGGCACATTAGTGTCACTTTTTCCATAACTTAGAAATTTTTCTAAGTTTTTATGGTTACCCCTTTTACAAGTTATCCCACTTTCTTTGATTTTTCTTGATGAATGATGATTCAAATCATACATTAACATCATTTTAGGGTTAAAAATCCATTTTGGTGAAAAATCTCGAAAAGTCAAAGTTGACTTTTGTGCACAATTGACTTTTTATCAGATGAATTCCAAACTGTGCAATTCTTCAGGGAATCATGTCCTTGACCTAAATCAAACTTGATGGACATGTTCCATGGGTGTCATAGGGTATATTGAATCATGTCTTAGGGTTTGGGAGCATGTCCTGGTCAAAAGTCAAAGTTACAGTTGACTTTTCTCGCAAAACCCTAATTGTGGTGCAGATGAAATTGAGACTTGTTGCTCAAGCTTCTTGGATCAATCCATTCTTCCAAATGGATCAATATGGCATATTGGAGATCCTCAAATCCTCTCTTGAGGTCTTGGTTCATAATTTGTCCCAAAAGTCAACTTAGGGGTGAATTAGGTCAAGAAACCCTAATTCCTGATTTTTGATGTATGCATCCCCTGAGGCAAAATTGACTTGATGATTGGGTCCATGAGGTCCCATGGAGTATATTAGGTTATGTTTTGGATCATTGGCTTGTGCCCAGATGAAAAATTTCCATCTGGAGGCCCTGGTCGACCAAAACCCTAATTTGGTGACACTGTCTATCTTGAGACTTGATCCACCTAGAAGGGAGCAACCTTGTGCTTAATCCTTGAAGTGGGAGTCCTTTGATCCATTGTGGATATTTTAGAGGTTAGACAAGTTGAAAATCAAGTCATTCCTTGATTGATCTTTTGTCTAAAGCTCTGAGAGGGCTTAAAACCCTAATTTTGATTGTTGTGAATGCTCAACAACCCTTGAGGCATTTGATGAGGCATGATGGTTCATCCATATTATGATGATGATTTGCACAATGATGGGAAATCTTAGTGGTCAAAATTTGGGGTATGACACCATATTCTGTTCATTTCCAATAACAGCAACTATGGTTAAACAACAGCTCACCCAACGCCAACACCGACAAGGATTGACACAAACTGACACGGACTGGATCTGATACCACTTAATGTAACACCCCCAATCTATACCCCCAATTAAATAAAGCGATAACAATCAATCAGAGTATAATTAAACATTCACGGCATAGACCGAGGGGTCACATCAATTTGAAACAAATATACAACAACCTGCTCATATAATATGCAACATTCAGGTAGCACATAACAAAGGAACTGAGTTCCTACAACCCACAATTCAATTATAGAATAAAAGCAGAAGATCCGTAACTGAATCTCATATATATATATATATATATATATATATATATATATCACAAAAATTTTGTCTGTCATATACAACATCATACATGTACAATCCAAAAGATACATGTATACATAATACAAAATAATCACACTCGATCACCCTGACTACCCGGTGCTACATATCAGAGCCGACCGACAAAAGAATGAAGACCTAAGCTTCACAAAAAGACCTCCAGCATCTAATTTGCAATGCCTCATAAAGCATTAAAAACAACAGAAGGGTGAGAAACACAATCATAATACAATTGTATGTAATTATATAATAACACACAATTACGCCAACATAATATTCTCACCGCACTATACGCCATAAATCAAGTACAAACCAACACAATGAATTTTCTCACATATCGGTCACAAAAGCATATCAATCATACACAATACAATTATCACCAACATGTATATTCATATATCAACTCATCAATTTCATTCACAATTCCACACATAATCAAACCATTCATGATTTATGCAAATGCAAAGAGACCAACACAATGACTCTATGCATATGCACATGCGGTACCGACTTCCATCAATTCTTATCACTAGTTCACTCAGGAACTATTGGAACCATCGCTCGTTACATCACTGTAACTTCCCGTCGGGCATCCGATGTTCCCCGTCGCTCACACCCCACACGGGCACACGATGTTTATGGATCGCTCACACCCCACACGGGCACACGACCCGATCGCTCACACCCCACACGGGCACACGATCGTCTATAATCATCGCTCACACCCCACATGGGCACACGACGTTATAACGGATTCCCTCTGGAATCGATTCGTCGCTCACACCCCACACGGGCACACGACATCACAAGAATGCATATCATGATGCTTGGCATACAATGACTCATGACATTCAAAATGCACACATATACACATCCATAATCATGCATATATCATCAAATACCACACATTGCATTTTCTTGCCCTTAGGCCGCAAATCATCATCACAACATGTATCACGTGCATTTTCATTTCACAACAGCACACAAGTCATATAATATCCATATTAACAACACATTGCATGATACACATCAATTACACCCAATGATGACGGCAAAAGTCGACAAAACAACGCATTTCCAAATTCCCGACATAATTAAATCGGCCAACAATCTCAAAACCATCATCATAAGAAAGTACATGCTACAAGCTTCCTAACTCATTAAACCATGCCCCAAACCGACTCACGGATCAAAAGTTACAAAGAAAACAAATTGGAATAAACTGTCATGTTCGTAGTGCGAAGCTCCTAGCGAGTCCTTCGCTCCCTCATTCGCAGTGCGAATGTCCTAGCAAACAGTGGCAGAAGCAAAATAGCATAGAAAATTCCCAACGTTCGCAGTGCGAACTCCTAGCGAATGCTCGCCACCCCATTCGCAGTGCGAATCCTCCAGCGAACAGTGGCAGAATGAAAAATAATACAACGTTCGCAGTGCGAACCTTAAGCGAACGCTCGCCACCCATTCGCTGGCCATTCACAGTGCGAACCTGCGATTTCAGCAAAACCCAGCAGCGCACCAGATCACCCAAAAACCATATTTTCTCCACCAAAAGATTTCCAAACCAACATATAACAATCAGAATCTAGTCTAATCAGGGTAACAAGTATTCTACCGCATTTACATCAATTTCCAACCGCAAAAACATCGATTTCTCTCTATCGACCTAGAATAAAAAACTATGAAAACACAACTAACAATCCAATACACACATACATAATCATACACTAGTATAGTATAATCGAGTTTCACACCCTTACCCGATTAAATTGTGTTTGAAAAGTCGGTTGAATCGGTTCCTAGATTTTCCAAATTTTCTCTCTTTCTCCTTTCTTTCTCTTTTCTTTCTTCCTCTTTTTCTTCTCTTCTTTTTCTTTCCTTTCTATTTTCTCTCTCTTTCTATTTCTATTTCTATGAAAAAAATATAATATCTACCCGACAAAAGACCAAAATACCCCTACACTCAACTATCTCACAAACGCTCCCAAAACGCGATAAAATATAATCTCGATGAAAAATAACATATTTTCAAATAAAAGTCAGAAATAAAATAATATAATAATAAAATAATCACACGACTCAATTAAATAAAAATACTAAAACTGGGGCGTTACATCTTGAGTTCGAAGATGTCAGCTCTGCTTCAACTAGTCAAAGTAGATCACTGCAAGTGACCTTAGCATCCGCCAAGAGTGTTAAAGAGACCATCGAGAAAGCTTCCTTGCTAGGCTGGGGGCATGTGATTGATGTGGTTGAAAAGCATAATCGTTTTGGATTGGGTAATCATCCTGATCGACAATCTAGTTCACTTAGTCAGAAGCAGTGCAAATCGATCAAGTTCAGTAGCGCGGGTTTTCAAAAGGGTGACATTGTGGCAGCCATTGATGATGCTGGTCCTAGCAACCAGATTTCAAGCTTTGTGCGCAAGTGTCCGCCGGGTTTCAAGCTCAACAACTGGACATCTACCGTGATTCCTGTGGTTTATCCAAATAACATGTAATGCATTTTGCTTTCTCATTCCCTCGTCCCCGCCCGAGACGAGTGGATAGCTTGTAAAGGGCTTCATGCTTTTGCAATATTATGTGATCAATAAATAAAAGTTTTTTGCATTCAAAATCATGCTCTATTTTCTTTCTTTATTTTACTTTTTCAAAAACAAATGGCAAAAGTTTCTTTTTATTTTCACTTTTCAAAATAGCTCATTCTAAACATATTCATAAACATGCAGAACCAATAAAAGCATTGATAACAACATGGAAAACATCCATTGTAATTATGGGATTCCAATCAACCAAGCCGAAGAAGATGGTGAGGAAGATTGTGAATTACCGGCTGAACTAGCAAGGCTCCTTGAGCACGAGCATAAAGAGATTTAGCCACACAAAGAGCCAGTGGAAGTTGTCAATCTTGGTACTGATGAGGTCATAAGAGAAGTCAAGGTTGGCGCATCCCTTGCAGAGCATGTACACTCCGAGTTGGTCAAGTTATTGAAAGAGTATGTTGATATCTTTGCTTGGTCTTATCAAGATATGTCGGGGTTGGATACCAACATCGTTGAACATCACTTGCCACTCAAGCCCGGATGTCCTCCTGTCAAGCAGAAACTAAGGAAGACTAGACCCGACATGGCACTAAAAATCAGAGAAGAGGTAAAGAAATAGCTTGACGCTGGGTTCCTGGCCACTTCCGAATATCCTGAATTGATTGCCAACATCATCCCGGTTCCAAAGAAAGACGGAAAGGTCAGAATGTGTGTGGATTATCGAGATCTCAACAAGGCAAGCCCGAAAGATGATTTTCCTTGGCCTCATATTGATGTCTTGGTGGATAACACAACGCAGTTCTCTGTCTTTTCCTTCATGGACGGTTTTTCAGGATATAATCAGATCAAAATGTCCCCAGCTGATATGGAAAAGACTACTTTCATCACGCCATGGGGTACATATTGTTAGAAAGTCATGCCATTTTGTCTGAAGAATGCAGGGGCAACATACCAACGTGCCATGAAAACCCTCTTTCACGATATGATACATAGAGAGATTGAGGTTTACGTGGATAATATGATTGCCAAGTCCAAAACTGAAGATGATCATCTGGTTCATCTGAAGAAACTGTTTAACAGACTCCGGAAGTTTAGACTGCAGTTGAATCCTGCGAAGTGTACCTTCGGAGTCCGATCTGGTAAACTGTTGGGCTTTATTGTGAGTCAGAAAGGCATTGAAGTTGATCCCGACATGGTTCGAGCAATTTAGAACATGCCGCCTCCCAAAACAGAAAAAGAAGTTCGTGGCTTTCTGGGCAGACTTAATTACATCTCAAGGTTCATTTCCCACTTGACGGCTACCTGTGAACCAATGTTCAAATTACTAAGAAAAAATCAATCGGTCGAATGGAACAATGATTGTCAAGAAGCATTTGACAAAATAAAACAATATTTGCAAGAACCACCGATATTAGTACCGCAGGTTCCTGGTAGGCCTTTGATCATGTATCTCACTGTTCTCGATGAATCAATGGGATGCGTATTGGGTCAACATGATGACACTGGCAGAAAAGAACATGCAAATTACTATCTGAGCAAGAAGTTCATTGATTATGAGACCAGATACCAACTCTTGGAGAAAACTTGTTGTGCTCTGGTCTGGGTTGCTTGACGCCTAAGACAATACATGATTTGCCATACTACTTTGTTGATATCCAAAATGGATCCGATAAAGTACATATTTGAAAAGCCTGCTGTCTTTGGAAGGATTGCTCGGTGGCAGATGCTGTTAACTGAGTATGATATCCAACATGTTACCCAGAAAGTAATAAAAGGGACCGTCTTGTCTGACTACCTTGCTCATCAACTTGTAGAGGGTTATCAGCAAATGAAGTTTGACTTTCCCGATGAGGATCTTCTATTTATCAGAGACTATGAGACTCCAGACCTTGATATAGGACCCAAACCAGGGGCGCGATGGACACTCGTGTTCGATGGTGCCTCCAATTCTAAAGGTCGTGGAATTGGTGCTATCCTCATCTCTCCAACAGGTTTTCACCTTCCCTTCATTGCCAGATTATGCTTTGCATGCACCAATAATATGGCTGAATACAAAGCATGTATCTATGGTAATGAAGCGGCAATTGACATGAGAATCAAGATTCTTGAGGCCTATGGAGATTCTGCTTTGGTTATCGACCAAGTTAGAGGGAACTTTGTGACTCGGGATTTCAAGTTGGTTCCGTACCAACAACACATCGCGAAGTTCATTCCTTAATTTGATGCGATCTCTTTTCATGATATCTCCAGAGAGGAAAATCAACTAGCTGATGCACTTGCCACGCTAGCATCCATGTTCAAAGTCAAATGGAAGAATGAGGCTCCTCATATCCGCATTGATCATTTGAACGAACTAGCACACTGTTTAGCAATCGAGGATGAGTCTGATGACAAGCCTTGGTTCTATGATATCAAAAGATATCTGGAAAAACAGGAGTATCCTGAGGGTATTACCATCACTGATAAGAAAGATCTTAGGCGGCTATGCGCCAAATTCTTCTTAAGTGGTGGTGTACTGTACAAGAGGAATTATGATTCCGTGTTGCTCAGATGCATGGATAGACATGAAGCAAACACGATCATAAGGTCCATACATGAGGGCTGTGAGGGTGTACATGCTAAAGGTCCTGCCATGGCCAAGAAGATACTTCGAGCTGGGTATTATTGGACAACAATGGAGGTAGATTATTACAACTTTGCCAAAAGGTGTCACAAATTCCATATCTACGGTGACAAGATCCATGTGCCTCCAACTCCATTGAATGTTTTGACTTCACCTTGGCCATTCTCTATGTGGGGTATAGATATGATGGGAATGATTGAACCGAGGGCTTCCAACGGTCACCGATTCATTCTAGTTGCCATCGAATACTTTACCAAGTGGGTTAAAGTTGCTTATTAAGCATATGTTACACGCCAAGTGGTTGCCAGATTCATCAAGAAAGAGATAATCTGTCGTTATGGCATTCTTAGCAACATTATCACTAACAATGTAAGCAACCTAAACAATAAGATGATAAAGGATTTATGTCAAGAATTCAAGATCGAGCACCACAACTCTTCACCATATCGGCCCAAGACGAACGGTGCCGTCGAAGCAGCCAATAAAAACATCAAGAGGGTTGTCCAGAAAATGGTCAAGACATACAAAGATTGGCATGAAATGCTTCCTTTTGCACTGCATGGCTATAGAACGCCAGTTCGTACTTCTATTGGGGCAACTCTGTATTCGCTTGTGTATGGTATGGAAGCTGTTCTACCCATTGAAGTCGAGATTTCTTCGCTCATAGTCATCATGGAAGCAGATCTTGATGAAGCCGAATGGGTTCAATCCAAATATTGTAGCACCCCAAAATTTGCTTTCTCTTTCTAGCACTAACTGGCTTATGTTTCATTTCATTTTGCATTATCATTTGTGCATATCATTCGTTCTTAGCTTGGGATGAAGGGATATTGGTCAGCTCAAGAGAAGAAGATGTTTTTCAGAGACTTAAGCAGGAGATTATGTGTGCATAGAGGAATATTGTTCAAGACACAGAGGGAGGAGATGTTCTTAAAATCACCATCACTCGAGCCACAATGGGTTCTTAGGCCTCAAGGCATCCTAACGTGCCCATCACCTCATCAGATGATTGAAGTTGGCAAGATTTTGAAGTGGTTTATTTCCTTCTATCTGTTGATCATCAAACTAGGGTTGTGGATATCTGGGAATGTATTTCTCCAATGGGCAAGATATTTGAAGCTTTATCATCATCATGTGGTACATTTCATCTTCATTTAAAGGAATCCACATCATACTCAGAGGAATTGGAGTTTTGAGCTTGGGTCAATTTCTCCTAACATTTGGGTACCAAAATTAGAGTTTTGCTTAAAATCAATTTACTTCTGATTCTATGGGCAAGACTTGATTACATGGTATTCCATATGTCCCAAGGTGCCTAGGTGTGCAAGATTGGTCATCAATTTGGTTCATAAGAGTTTCAATTGATCAGAAGATTTAAAATCAGGAGAATTGGGGATAAAGTCAACTGTGCAGTGAAAAAGTCAACTCTTGACTTTTTGAGATCAAATTCTCAATCTTCATGTCAAACATGACCAATGGACCAAATTTGATCAAGGAATGATCAAGGAATTGTCAAAAATAAAAAAAGCTGAGAAGTTGCCATTTTTGGAAAGAACTAGGTTTTAGAAAGTTACTATTTTGGGAAAGTTCATGTTTTTTTTTAACAATTTTCAAAGCCAATTTTCATCCTGATCAAGGCTCCATTTACAAATCTTTTCCACATGAAAATTTTAGAGTGTTCTTCAAGCTTTCCAACCATGTAAAGTTTGCTCAAATTGGATCATTTTGGAGAGAGTTATGGTGTTCTAAAGTTGGAAGTTTCAAGTTGTGATTACACAAAAACTTAGAATTTTTTCTAAGTTAAATTGGACAGTTGCAATGGCATGTTTTCAAGGCAATTTTTCACATACCTCCAAGCTTTATTTCAACCTGATTTCAACATCAATTTTGTTCCCTATTATGCTAGCTCTCTAAAGAATCCAAGATTGCCTCATTTGGATTAGAATTCTCTAAGTTATGAAGGTTCAAAGATGCTCTCATTAAGTTGTCAAGTTGCATTTTTTTGACTTAGAATGGTTAGGCAAGTTCAAGGACACATGTTCTTGATTATTTCTCATCATCTTCCAAGCTTAATCTACATTTTTTTTGAACGCCAAAGATGTTCCTTGATGTGTAAGCTTTCCATTGAGCATCAATTGGCACAATTTGAATTGAAATCCATAGAATTATAGTGGAATGAAGAGAGCTACACGATTTTGTTCCAAGGCATGGAAAGGCATGTTGATCTCTTTGATTTTGGTACCCTTTGGTATTGTACTTTTGCAGCATGACCATTGCACACTATGTTTCACGCATACACCATCATTTGGGATGCTAGATATGACTAAACATCACCATGCACCTCATGTACCACATTCCTTTTTTTGGTAAAATTTGAAAATTGCAATTTGCATAAAAAACTTGCTTCAAAAAACTTGCCTCACGTGCTGACTCCACCCACCCTTTTTATGCTTCATGAAATCACACTCCACACACCCCTCATCAAGTAAAACCCGTGTGTGCACTACCCTTGGAATTTTTTGGCAAGTTCTCCAAACACACTTTCCACCAAATACCAGGCCCAAAAACCATTCCCAATCCATCATATTAAAAGAAACAAACCCTAAATGATCAGGGGTACCTCATTTGGCAAGTTTCAGATCTGAAAACACTCACTCTCACTCAAGAATTGAAGCTTTCGAATTTCATCTGTCCAAGGATTTCTCTTTATTTTCTTGCTCAATTATTCTTCCTAAGCGTTATTAGAATCAAGAGAAGAGGGTTTCTAAAGGTGTTGAGCCATTTGAAGGTGCAACGGACAGTATTCCGTTAGGTAACTTTCCTGCTTCATTTTCTGGCTTGTCATTTGTGTTTGAAGCTTGTGATTCATGTTTTTTAGATCCCTAGCATGTATAGATCAATTTTGCATGGTTTTTGTCTCATTTTGATGTGGTTTCAGATCATGGCATGAATTTTCGTGGCTCTTTTTAACTGTGTGAGAGTTACCTTTTTGAGAAACCGAGTGCATATTTGTTATCCTCGTGGAAAATAGTTCAAGATAATGCTTCATTTTTTCATTTTTATTGCTGTTTCATGTTGAGCTCCAGCGAGCCTCCCAAAGAAGATGACCGGAGCTAGGGCTCAGGCATCTGATGTGTGCTGATGATGTGGTACGTTGAATCTTTAACCGTGCACACGTGGATTTTAGTTGGCCGTGAGTGGTTTTAGTGAAATGAGTCGTTTCACTTATGTGGGTTTTTTTGTTTGCTTCAGACTCTTTTTAGGCTAGATCTAGTATATTTCTGCTATTTACACATCCCTTTTAAAGGCCCATGCTCGCATGATCTGAGTGCCTCTTGTATCTGTGTTGCTTGTTGCACCCCCTGACTTGCTCCTCTCTTTTTATTTTCTCTTTTATTTCATTTTTAACTTCCATTTTATTTTTAATTGTTAAACTCTTTTAAAAAATCAACAAAATAGTTTTCTAGAAAATTGATGTCTTGACTTAATTTTCATATTTTTCATTTTATTTTTGATTCCTTTTTACTATTTTATTTGGATTTGTTTTGTCAATGTATTTCCAATGATACCCTACATCTAGGGTTAGGAAGTTTCTTGAACTTTGCTTATCTTTTGAGGATAATTTTTTATCCACACTTATACCTTCATATAAGGTTGTTTTGATGCTGGTTTGGGCTTGGTTTAAGTTACTTTTAGTGACTTGCCATTCAACTTTTGTTGACCCTCGATTTATGCTCTATTACTTGTCTACCTTGCCTTGTTGATCACTTTTTGGACATGTTCTTGAATCTTTTTTGCACCCATCTTTTGTAAATGATTAGTTGGATGTTTGAACTTGCCTTTGGATATTTTTTGGGATTTTATTGGATCACGTTTCTATTTTTGGTTGATGCTCCCATTTGGTGATGTTTTGAGCATGTTAATGCACACACTTTGACCTAATTCTTGTGCTCTTGATGACATGAATCTCTTTGATGCTTGGTGATCTTTCTTGGTTTGATAAGACATGTTTGAGGTTCTAATTTTCCTTGGCTCTTGATGTATTAACCTTCCTTTGGTGTTGTCTTACTTGTATAAGAACATGTGAATCAATTTGGACTTGATTTTGTTGAATACATGCCTAGTTTTGATATATGCTTTAAGCATGATACTTGATGCTCCTTCTTGGATGATTTGAGTTTGATTATGATTCATGTATTATGCACTTTCTACTTCCCACTTGGATTCACATCATGTTTTCACTTCACTTGGTCATTGTTAATTGATTTCAATGATGTATTTCATTATCATTTTATTGTTACCACTTTGGTCCATGGTGCATGTTAGTGTGAGCTCTCTTGCATGTTTGAATTGGATGATCATGATATGACTTGAGTTTTGACTTTGCTTCATTCTCACCTCACTTTGTTCACATCACCTTTGTATGATGATTAATTGTGTTCAATTATGATCCTAATGCAAGTTGTTTGCATTCATTATTGTTTGCTTCTACCTTCTTGTTTGAACTTCAATGTGTGATCTTTTGGAACTTGCTTGGTGGTGTGAATTGGATGTGATATACATGATGTGCTTGCTTCCCTACCTTGTTTCTCATCTCATGTTGCATTCTCTCTTCTTCATCTCTTACTTCTTTCTTCCCCTTTGGATCTCAAGACTTGTTTAAGTCTTGGATTTGCTTTTGCATGTTCCCTTAGGGTTCCCTAGTCCAACTTAATCTTTGATTAAGCTTGGAGTAGGGTAGACATTAGGATTCAATCCTTGTATGCTAACATTAGGTAGAATCTTCCCTTCTTACCTCAACCTTAGGGCCACTTTTGCATGACAACATTAGGATAGAATTCCCTTAGTGTTTTTCTTTTCAAACTTTGAGTCTTCTCTTCTCTTCTCGTAACAAGTCCAAAACACTTAATAAAGGCAACGCGTATTATGCGCCATGAGCCTTAAGTACATGGGAAATGAGGAATGGGGGGTCTCCCTTCACTCTTATAGGGTGTTTAGCATACGTCCTGTTGGGGACGATTATACGACGCATTCGTTCCTATGTCATAGACTTTAGTGCAATACAAGTTACAAACTAACTTAATTCATTTCTGTCTAAAAAACCCAAAACAAATTCAAATCATTTTTATCCTTCGGGATTGTTGAGTTTCAAATCATTTACAGAAAAAGAGCATGTTACTTCCGTTTTGTCACAAATAGGCATCGACCCTAACTGCCGGACGCGAACCTAACGTCACTCATAAAAAATACTTAACCATTGTGGTCGTTACCACAAACTACGGACGCTATGATTTCCTCTCTCTGGTTAGATTGAGGATACGTAGGCACAAGACGACGATGTCTTGGCGAGCAACCTTCCCCCCATCCACCCGTAGTCCTCAGAACTATGTTGACTCTGACTTTCCCATTGCACAAGGGAATACGTAGGCCTAGGACGACGATGTCCTATCGAGTCTCCTTTTTTCTCTTTTTGTTCTCCATTTCTGTTTAGCAGTAGGCTTTAGGTAACCCACCCTTTGATTAGACAACAAGCGTGGATCCCATCGAGTACGATGGACGCGTGGGGGTGCTAATACCTTCCCCTCGCGTAACCGACTCCCGAGCCCGGACTATGGTTGCGATGACCATGTATTTCCCTCTTTAGGTTTTCTTCGATCATTTCCTTTTCCTACGTCGGGATAAATAACGTTCGGTGGCGACTCTTCTGTTCTATTTCCGCCGGTTGTTTTTTCGCAGTTACGACAGCTGGCGACTCTGCTGGGGACTCTCCCATCCCTAAGCGGGTCAATCCTAGCGCTTGTCTGTTTATTTATTTGGGTGTTTGCTGTTGTGCATTATCAGTTGTATATTACTATTTTTATCGCTTTTATTGCATTTCATTACTGGACTATACTGGGCTGTGCTGGTTTTTCTGTTTGGTGGGATGGGTGTTCTGCGAGATAAGCCCACTACCCAGGCTTGAGTATACACACAAGTTTTAGCGTCGATAGTCATGTCGCTCGCGTAGTGGTGACCACGTGGAGTGTTCGCGAGACCCACAGCTAGATTAGGTTCTTTCAGGAGATATCCGATACTACATGTTGATGCAGGTCATTGGATGGTCCCTTGATGAGCTGTCGACTCTGGTGACCATTCCCGAGGACTCAGTGGAGATACTCCTCCAAAGAGGTGATAATGGCAGACCAGAAATGGCAAACCCATTATGCTTCTTGATCCGAGGACCCGAAGCTGAGAACTTGCCATAGGATGACCTTTTAGAGGGGAATCAGTAGAGGCCTCCTCGATCGATGATGATGCCAAACCAGAAATGGTGAACGTATCATCATTTCTTGATTTGAGTGCCCATGATGCTGAGGATCCTCACTTTTGATAGTACCCACATGTGAGAGGGGCGGGATGTTTACAGGTTTGCAGGTAACCTTGACTTTCAACATACCCGGTATCCTGGTCTTATTACAGAAGTGAATAGTTGATCCTGTTGTATTCAGTCGGTTATTGTTCAGTCAGTTCAGTGCAGCAGTTGTCCAGTTTATGTGGCACCTTTGATCCCATGCCATGCATTGCATCATTTTCTAACACTCATGTTTTTCATTTCCAGGTTATATCTGACTTTTGATTCCAGTCGACGGGTTTCTATAGGGATGGATACTGTAACGCCTCGTTTTGTCTTATTTATTTAATCGAGTCGATTTAATTATTTTCGTTTTTACATTATTTTATTCTTGACTTTTATTTGACAATATATTATTTTTCATCGTTATTATGTTTTATCGCGTTTGCGAGATATTTGAGGGTAGGGGTATTTTGATATTTTTACTTGGTTATTTTTCATAAAATAGAAAGTGGAGAGAAAAAGAGAGAAAATAGAAAGAAGGAAAAAGAGAAGAGAGAAAGGAAGAGAAGGGAAAGGAGAGGAAAACTTGGGATAGAAGGAATTGTCCGTTCAAGCACGATTAATCGGGTAAGGGTGAGAAGTTTCAATTATATCTTGCTTGCGTATGTATATGTGTTGTTTGTGTAATTGTCTTGGTTGTTTTCACAACTTTTTCTTATGGATAAATTGATGAATAATTGATAGAAATCGATGTTTTTGCGGTTGAAACTCGATATAAACTGCGTAGAATACTTGCTGATTATGTTGGGACATGTTAGGGCTGATAGATTGTGATTTGGAAGTGTTTAGATGAGATTTGGAGAGGATTAGGGGTAGAATTCGTAACAGGAATTATGCAGGAAAAATTCTGAGTTTCAGGCTTGGCATTACGTGTATTGGGTTGGGCAATATGCGTATGGCATGGGCAAAATGAGGGCAATACGCGTATGGAAGCTCATTTTCACGGCCTTCTGCTGATTTGCGTAATGGTACGCGTATCTGGCAAGGCATTACGCGTAACGTGTGTGGAATTACGCGTATGGAGTTTTAGTGGAATTTTTGGGGAGAAATTGGTCTTTGCCCATACGCGTATCACTTTGGGTAATACGCATATGGAATGGGCGAGTGATCTAGGCAATATGCGTATGGCTCAGGGCAATACGCGTATGACCAGAGAGGGTGCTGAATGTTGCCATTTCGCGATTCCTTTTCTTTTTAATTCCATAACTTGTGTTCCGATTATCCGTTTTGAACATTCTTGGTATCGTTGGAAAGCTATTGAGATGTTATTTCTTATTAAAATGGTTTTGAGAGTTGTGGCCGATTTAATTATGTCGAGAATTTGGAAATGTGTCGTTTGTCGACTTTTACCGTTTTAATTGTGTGTATTTGATGTGTTATCATGCAATGTGCTTTTGATATGTATCGTATGACTTGTGTGATGTTATATGATATGAAAGCATGTGATGATATGTTGTGATGATGGTTTGTGGCCTAAGGGCAAGAAAATGCATTGTGTTGTGTTTGGTTGTATATGCATGATTATGGATGTGTATATGTGTGCATTTGAATGTCATGAGTCATTGTATGCCAAGTATCATGATATGCATTCTTGTGATGTCGTGTGCCCTAGTGGGTGTGAGCGACGAAATGGTTCCATTGGGAATCCACTATAACATCGTGAGCCTTATACTGAGAGGACCTAAAGCGATGATTATAGACAATCGTGAGCCTTATACAAAGAGGACCTAAAGCGATCGGATCGTGAGCCTAATACCGAGAGGACCTAAAGCGATCCATAAATGTCGTGAGCCTTATACCAAGAGGACCTAAAGCGACGGGGAACATCGTTTTCCCGACGGGGAGTTACATTAAGTAACAAGCGATGATTCCAATAGTTCCTGAGTAAACTGATGATGAGATTGATGGATGGATGGTACCGCATTGCATTTGCATAGAGTCGTTGTGTCGATCTCTTTGCATTTACATAGATCATGAATAGATTGATTATGTGTGGAAGATTGTGAATTGATTGATTATGTGTTGAGTTTGTGATTGGATTGGTGAATTGATGTGCGTATGTGGTAAATGCATTGGTTATGGATGATATGTTTTATGTATAAACATATGATGTGTGATGTGGTGGTGTGTTTCCATATGTTATAACTTTGGTATGCCTTATATGTGAATATGTGAATATGTTGGCATAATTGATATATGTTATGTATCTGTGGCTTGCTATATGTATTAGTATGTGGTGCTTGTGGTGAGAATAAATATGCATGTGAATTTATATGTGTTGCATACTATTATGCAATCTTGATTTAGTTGTTATTTCTCACCCTTCTGCTGTGGTTTGTTGCTCTATGAGGCAATTGCAGATTAGTAGTCTTGGAGGCTTTTGTGAAGATTAGTTCTCCATCCTTTTGTCGGTCTGTCTGCTCTGATACGTAACACGGGAGTCGGGGAACGCTTTTGTTGTATATGTATACATTTGTTGAATATATTTTGTATTACTTTTGTATGTATATTTTGACGTTATAAAATACTTTATTTTGTAAAACAAGGCAGTTATGGATCCTTCCGCTTTATTCCATAATTGAACTTTCCTTTTATATGGAAAAAGTTTCCCTTTGAGGTTATTCCATTTTGTGTAATGTATCAAAAATTTATGAGCAGGGATTGTGTTTTCTTTCCTTAATTGTGGCATCCTTGTTTCTGTCGGAAAAATAAATATTTATTTACTCTGACTTAATTATGTATTATTTATTCGCGATGGGAATTGGGGTGTTACAGATACTGAGAAGAAGAAGAAGAATATCATTGTCTACAAATTCCCAAAGCTTAGTCTCGATCATCTTAACAACCTGCAGGATATGGCGAGTCCAGAAGTGTTGGGGGTTTTCAAGGAAAAGTATGGTCGGATCTTATCCTTTGTTCGCAACATCAGTGACTATAAGTATAGAGGCCTTCACACTTTGATACAATTCTATGACCCTCCTCTGAGATGCTTCGTATTTCCAGACTATTTGTTGGTCCCTACCTTGGAGGAATATTCAAACACTTTGGGGATTTCTATCAAAGAAGGTGCTCCATTCTTCGGTTCTAAGACTGATCTTGACTTCAGAGTTGTGGATGATGCTCTTTATTTGAGCAAGTCGACATTGGAGGCCAATATTTCTAGCAAAGGAAAGTTCTGTGGTTATCATCTGGGGTATCTGGTGAAGAAAGCTCAAGAGGCAGCGAGAGACAAGAAATGGACCGTTTTCAACGCATTGCTGGCTCTCTGTGTATACGGTATCGTACTGTTTCCCAACGAGCCCGATTTTGTTGATGTAGATGCTATTAGGATATTTACAATGCAGAATCCAGTGCTAAACTTATTGGGAGATCTTCATTACGCCATGTATAACAAAAATGAAAAGAGAAGAGGTGGATTGGTTCATTGTTGTGCACCTCTTTTTTATAAATGGTTCGCAAATCGTCTACCTCGGTCAGGTGCTTTTGTGGATTCTTAAGATTCTCTAGAATGGAGTCAGCATTTGATGGGTTTGGCTGCTAAAGACATTGTCTGGATAGATCATGGATTACTTTGTAAGGACATTATTCACAGCTGTGGTGAATTCCCTAATGTTCCGTTGATAGGGAGAAAAGGGGGAATCAACTATAATCCTTCTTTGGTCGTTAGATAGTTCAGATATGCTATGAGGGATCTGCCAGCTGAAAGGGATGTGGAAGAGTCTTTATATTTCCAAGCAGCGGATGGTTTGACAATAGCACAAAAGGCTTCTGAAGCTTAGTTCAGTATGTAGAAGAAAGGAAAAGTTGCTTTGGGAAAAGCCAACAATCGAGCCTATCCTCCATACGAAGACTGGATAAAGAAGAGGGTTGAAGATTTCTACTTGCCTTTTGATCGGGCACCTCCTTTGTATCCTGAGATTGTGGTGGAGAGAATCACTGTACCTATTGAAGAGTTCAACAAGTTGCGGGCTCTGGTGCACGATCTGCGCGTAGAGAATTCTGATTTGAGTAGCCGTCTGCAAGGTGCTCTGCATGACAACTTGGAATTGAAGTGGAAGGCTCAAGATGTAAAGAAGCACCCGGAAGAGAGAGAGAATGATCTCGCTAAGTATTATTGGAAGGCCAACATGGCTGCTGAATCTTTTGGCATAGTCCACAAGCAAACCAAGTGACTCTTGTCCAAGACGGAGGCTAAACTTGCTGCACATCAGGAAATGTGAGACCAAGCCAAGGTTGAGAATAGGAAATTGAATTGAAGGAAGAACTCCAAAAGACGAGAACAAGTAAGAATCACTTCTCTGACAAGTTGAAGGAGGCTCAGAAAGAAATCGAAGAGCTTAAAGTGCAAGCTGGGGTCAAGAAATCAAAGCACAGAGACGATGATAGTGCAGAATATATTGTCAGATTGAACCAAGACATTGAGAAGAGAAACAGGTTTATTAAAAGGCTGATAGAGCAACCAATGCATCCCGACACCGAAGCGCTTCTTGAGGAGATTAGGGCTAGTTTGTATGGGTTAGGAATGCGGGATTGATTTGTATTGATATCTCGGTTTGTCATTTATTGTGATTACCATCAGGCTTGTTGATGGACTCACCTTTGATTATATCAGACCTGTTTGTATGAATTCTCGAAGTATTGTATTGAAATATTTGTTTCAGCCATATGTGTTTCAGCAGTTTTTCTTTCTCAACGGGCTTGTTTCAGTTGCGTTGGCTCTGCAGGATATTTGTGTCCGGATTTATTTTTCGGTTTTATGTCTGATCCCTTACCCGGTTTGAAAAGCTGGAATCAAAGTAGATATGCCCTAGAAATGTTTAAATATGATGTTTGCATTTGCGTTAGCATATTCATACTCATTTGCATGGCAGGTGTTTCTGTTCTGGCTTCCTTATCTTTGATTACTGTTTGTTAGCAAGATTGCTGAATTACGCACCCACCGCTACGTAGCTCGTCACAATCAACAGAGAGTCATGGAACAAGTTCAAGCTGAGCTTCAGGAAGTACGCAACCGTATGAATCAATTTATGGACTTAATGCAGAATGTTGCCCTAGGGCAAGAACAGCTAAGGACCCTTGTCCACCCTTTGATTGCCAGGGTTGATGAAGATGGGGTTCGTCATGGGGGTGTTCAGACTCATGTTATTCCTCTGGGCGGAGGTAGTAATGGTAATGGTGTCCCTGTTGGTCCTCCGGGTGGAGGTATTCCTATCCCTAATGTTGATATTCCTCCGGACGGAGGAGAAGCTGTTGTAATCCCTTCTGTGGTGGGAGGAGGTAATAGTATATGCGCGGTGCATGGCGCTGGAGGCCATCACTGGGAGGATCAACAAGATGACATGTTCTCCATGCAAGGTGGAGATGCTGGCCACCAACCTGATACTGATAGAAGGTTAAAAATGATCGAGGAAAAGATGAAGGCTTACGAGAGTCAGAACTCGTTAGGCTTAGATATGGAGGATTTGGGTTTGGTTCCTGGTGTGAAGGTACCCCACAAGTTCCAGGTGCCTACTTTTGATAAGTATACTGGTGTTACATGCCCTAAGACCCATGTTAAGGCTTATTACAGAAAGATGTCTGTATACTCAGAAGACGAGAAGCTGCTAATGCAATTTTTCCAGGACAGCCTGTCTGGGGTATCCTTGGAGTGGTACATGCAGCTTGAGAGAAGTTGTATCCGTAGTTGGCACAAGTTGGTTGAAGAATTCATCAGACATTATCAGTACAATACAGACATGGCTCCCAATAGAATGCAGTTGTAGGGCCTGTCGTAAAAGAATAACGAGAGTTTCAAAGAGTACGCCCAGAGGTGGCGTGAGCTGGCTGCCAGGGTCCAACCTCCCATGGTATAGAGGGAAATGGTTGATATGTTCATGGTCACTCTTCAGGGGCCTTATTATGAAAGATTGGTGAGTTGTATGTCCGGTGGGTTTTCTGATTTGGTTCTAGTTGGTGAAAGAGTGTAGAGCAGGATTAAGGCTGGAAAGATACTGACTAACGATGTATACTCATCTGGAGGAGGAAAGAAACCATATGCTGGGAATTATAAGAAAAAGGAAGGAGATGCAAGTTCTGTTTCATCTTATCGTGGTAAAGGAAAAGCTCGTAAGAACTTCAACCAACAGGTTGCTTCCGTGACCATTTCGGCAGCACCTTAGCAACATACAGCACCGCAGCAACAAAATCCTGCTCCACGCAGATATCAAGATATGCCTAAGAAAGAGAGACATTTTCAGGCACCAACCATGCCTTACTCTCAATTGTTCCAGCATCTGCTACAATTACAGTTAGTTCAGAAGAGGACTTTGGCCCCTCTTACAGGTAATCCACCACCCGGTTATGATACTACTGCCCATTGCGAGTTCCATTCTGGGGAGCCAGGGCACAATATTGACAACTGTATTGCATTCAAGCACAAGGTCCAAGATTTGTTAGATTCAAAAGCCATAAATTTCACCAATGATACTCCGAATGTCCTTCAGAACCCGATGCCAAACCATGGTGGGCCAAGGGTTAATCTTGTTGAAGATGGGGAGCCTTTGGATTTGGTATCGGAATTAAATGAGTTGAAGACCCCATTGTCAGTAGTTAAAGCGAGATTGTTAAAGGGAGGAGTCTTTCCTGGGTGTACAGATAGTTGTTCGGGATGTTTGCTACAACCTGAGGGTTGTGTTTTGTTAAAATCAGGTATTTAGAGTTTAATCAATGAAGGGCAGTTAAAGTTTGACCGGATTGATAGTCAGAGAAAAGATGTTGATGAAGATGATATTGCCACGATTTGCATTCCCTACACGACAATCAATATATCAGCACCGGCGAGACCAGCGCCGGTTATCATCACTGTTCCTGGACCGGTTCCCTATGAGAGTACCAAGGCCATTCCCTGGAATTATGGGGCCGAGGTGTTCTGCAATGGGGAAAAGCAGGAGCTGGTAGGGTCGTCAGTTGGGAGAACAGGAATTAAAAATACCGTTGAAACTAGAGCTATCACGAGAAGTGGTAGAGTTTTCTCTCCGACCAATGATCAAGTGGGTAGCTCAAAGCAAGACAAAGGAAAATAGGTAGTTAAAGATTCTACACAGAGACCAAGTATGAATGATTCAGTGTCAAAGCAGGTTGATAATTCCTTTTCAGAGAATGTTGAAGAATTTATGAGGTTGATTAGAAAGAGTGACTACAAGATCTTTGACCAGCTCAATCAAACTCCATCTAAGATCTTCATTCTATCCTTATTATTATGTTCAGAGGTGCACAAAAATGCTTTGTTGAAAGTTTTGAATACCGCTTACGTACCGCAGGAAATCTCAGTGAATCAGCTGGAAGGGGTTGTAGCACATGTTAACGCCGGAAATGGTTTGGGCTTCACAGATTTGGATTTGACTCCTGCAGGGAGGAATCATAATAATGACTTACACATCTCCTTGGAATGCAGGGGCTCTCTGATGTCTCACGTGTTAGTTGACACAGGATCTTCGTTGAATGTATTGCCAAAGAAAGCCTTAATGAAACTGTGTAACTGGTCAGAGGTTATGCAACTGGTCTTCCGAGGAAGTCATCCAAGTGACCAGCAAAGAGTAATTGCTTTTGTTTTCTGCTTATGTTAAGTCCTACGTTCTGCCCAAGACATAGTGATGCTTTTCTATAGGGCTTTGATGTTTTACTTTCAATTTCATCATCAATAAATGACGTTTTTCGCATTCAAATATTTTGATCCATGTTTTTCTGTTTTTACTTTTTGCATTTATTTAAAGTTAAATGGAAATGAGTTTTTGTTTGTTGCATTCATAATAAACATAAAACATCAATCATGCAGGTTTCTTTGTTTAGATTCCACCAATAATGATTCAGCTATGGCTCGATATGACTTCGACAATCCCATCTATCAGGCTGAAGAAGAGACTGATGAAGATTGTGACTTGCCGAAAGAATTGGCCAGACTACTGAAACAGGAGGAACAAATTATTCTACCTCATCAGGAGGACATTGAGACTGTTAATCTGGGCACCGAGGACGTGAAAAAGAAAGTAAGAATTGGGGCTGCTTTGGAAGACACTGTTAAGGGAAGATTGATTGAAATGCTTCGAGAGTATATGGATATCTTCGCCTGGTCCTACCATGACATGCCCGGGCTTGACACGGACATTGTTGTACACCGGTTGCCGCTCAAAGAGGGTTGTACTCCTGTTAAGCAAAAATTGAGAAGAAAAAAATCGGACATGGCTGTCAAAATCAAAGAGGTTCAGAAACAGTTGGACGCTGGTTTTCTTGCTGTGACAAATTATCCTCCATGGGTTGCTAATATTGTTCCTGTACCGAAGAAAGATGGAAAGGTTAGGATGTGTGTTGATTATAGAGACTTAAACAGAGCAAGCCCAAAAGATGATTTCCCGCTCCCCCACATTGACGTGTTAGTGGACAATACTGCTCAGTATTCCGTATTTTCCTCCATGGATGGCTTCTCTGGGTATAACCAAATCAAGATGTCCTAGAAGACATGGAGAAGACGGCGTTCATAACACCTTGGGGAACATTTTGCTACAAGGTAATGCCCTTTGGATCGAAGAATGCTGGGGCAACCTATCAGTGGGCGATGGTGAGTCCCTTTCATGATATGATTCACAAAGAGATTGAAGTCTATGTTGATGATTGCAAAGTCACAAATGGAGGAAGAACATCTCATGAATTTGCAGAAGTTGTTTTAAAGGTTGAGGAAGTTCAGACTGAGGTTGAAATTGAACAAGTGTACTTTTGGTGTGAGGTCTTGTAAATTGCTGGGATTTATTGTTAGCGAAAGGGGTATCGAGGTTGATCCTGCTAAATTAAAAGCCATACAAGAAATGCCTGAACCGAGAACAGAAAAGGAGGTTCTGCTAGATTCATCTCTCATCTTACAATCACGTGTGAACCGATATTCAAATTATTAAGAAAAGATTAAGAGGTCAGGTGGAATGAAATTTGTCAAAAGGCATTCGATAAGATAAAAGAATATTTGTAAGAACCTCTGATCGTCATGCCGCCAGTGCCAGGGAGACCATTGATTATGTATCTTACAATTCTTGAGAATTCAATGGGGTGTGTGCTCAGTCAACACGACGAGACAGGTAGGAAAGAACATGCCATCTACTACCTGAGTAAAAAGTTCATTGATTGTGAGTCGAGGTACTCTATGCTGGAAAAAACATGTTGTGCACTCGCTTGGGCAGCTAAGCGTTAGAGGCAATACATGTTAAACCACACAACCCTGTTGATTTCAAAGATGGATCCGATTAAGTATGTGTTTGAGAAGCAAGCACTTTCTGGAAGAATAGCCCGTTGGCAGATGGTTTTGAAAGAATACGATATTCAGTATGTTTCCCAGAAGGCCATCAAGGGAAGTGTTTTGTCAGAATATCTTGCTCAACAACCGATCGAGGATTATCAACCGATGAAGTTTGAATTTCCGGATGAGCATATCATGTTTCTGAAGATGATAGACTGTGATGAGCCTTTGCCTGACAAAGGACCTGAAGTTGGGTCACAGTGAAGCTTAGTCTTTGATGGGGCTGTCAATTCATATGGTAACAGAATCGGGGCAATCATTACAACTCTAAAGGGTTCTCATATACCCTGCACTGCCCGATTAGCATTCATATGTACCAACAATGAGGCAGAGTATGAAGCATGCATTATGGGGTTAGAAGAAGCTATTGATTTGAGAATCAAGAACCTTGATGTGTATGGTGATTCTGCATTGGTAATTAATCAAATCAAAGGAGAATGGGAGACTCGTCAGGCGAATTTGGTACCTTATAAGAACTATGCCAAAAGGTTGTTACCTTTCTATGATAGGGTGAACTTTCATCATGTACCCCGGACTGAGAATCAGATGGCCGATGCGTTAGTAACGTTGGCGTCCATGTACAAGGTGAATCAGTGGAATAAAGCGCCATCAATCAGAATTATGCACCTTGATAGACCGACCTTTGTGTTTGCAGTTGAAGAGGTATCAGATGGAAAGCCTTGGTATCATGACATTAAGTGTTTCCTCAAGAGTTAAGAGTACCCAGCTGGGGCATCTACCAAGAATAAGAAGACTCTGAGGAGGTTAGCAGGTAATTTCTTTCTAAATGAAGATGATGTGTTGTACAAGAGGAACTTTGACATGGTCTTGCTGCGTTGTGTTGATAAACACGAGGCATGCCTGTTGATGGAAGAAGTTCATGAGGGTTCTTTCGGTACTCATGCCAATGGGCATGCTATGGCTAGAAAGTTGTTGAGGGAAGGGTATTACTGGATAACTATGGAGTCTGATTGTTTTAAATACGCCAGGAAATGCCATAAATGCCAGATTTATGCTGATAAGGTGCACGTACCACCTACTCCTTTGAATGTATTGACATCACCTTGGCCCTTTGCCTTGTGGGTCATTGATATGATTGGAAAGATTGAGCCAACTACTTCCAATGGGCATCGTTTTATTTTGGTTGCCATTGACTATTTCACGAAGTGGGTGGAAGTAGCCTCGTTCGCCAACGTCACCAAATAATTGGTAGCCCGGTTTATAAAGAATGAAATTATCTTCCGTTATGGGGTCCCCGAAAGAATCATTACTGATAATGGTTCGAATTTGAACAATAAAATGATGAAGGAGCTATGTCAGAGCTTTAAGATTGAACATCACAATTCTTCTCCATATCGTCCAAAGATGAATGGTGTTGTTGAGGAGGCAAATAAGAATATTAAGAAGATTGTGCAGAAAATGGTGGTTACGTATAAGGCCTGGCATGAGATGTTGCCTTTTGCTCTACACAGTTATCGTACTTCGGTGCGTACATCAACCAGGGCAACTCCTTTCTCACTAGTGTATGGTATGGAAGCAGTCATACCATTAGAGGTCGAGATTCCTTCTTTGAGAATTCTGGCAGATGTAAAGCTCGATGAAGCCGAATGGGTACGTTACAGGTTGAATCAACTGAACCTTATTGAGGAGAAGAGATTGGCAGCCATTACACATGGCCGGTTATATCAGAGCAGAATGAAAAAAGCCTTTGATCAGAAAGTGCCTCCTCGGTGTTTTCAGACAGGCGAGTTGGTTTTGAAAATGATCCTTCCTCCTCAGACAGATCACAGGGGCAAATGGAATCCAAATTACGAAGGGCCATATGTAGTAAGAAAGGTTTTCTCTGGTGGAGCCTAACTACTCTCAACTATGGATGGCGAAGATTTTACATCCCCTGTGAACGCAGACGCAGTCAAAAAAATACTTCGCATAAAAAGAGACCCGCTGGACATAAAAAGTCCAGGAAAAAAAGGGCATCCCGGCGAACCATAAAAAGAAAAGATTCGGAAAAAAATTAGGGGTAAAAGAAAAAGAAAATAATAAACCCGCAAAGTTGAAAACCTGAAAAGGAAACTTTGGCAAAAATGGGTATCTTGGTGGATTGAAAACCCGAAAGGACGATCCAAGCAAAAGTTAGGGATTTAAAAGCGAGAGGCTGCGGTCTGCGTTCGATCTGTGAGCACTTTTGACACTTGGGAATTTCGAAGGAAAAGAATCAGTCCAGTCAGTTTCTTCGAAGGTCAAAGCATTTGCGGATAAACAAGGCATATGAGTCATAGCTGAATCGAGTCATGATGGATATATTTTCCCACATTGCCGACATATGTATTTTCTTTTCACTTTTATGCAATTACCACTTTTCAGGAATTGCTTCCAACTCTAAATGCTATTCACAGGCCAATTCTTTCAATAAAGTTTTCATTTCACTCAAAGAGCTTTCCATTTTCGTTTTTACTTTTACTGTTTTGTTTGCGAAAACGTCCGATATTTTTGATAAACATTGCATGTGAAAACGTTAAGCGTTGTGGAGCATAGCAGAAAATAATGGAAATTGCTTAGGCAAAAGATATTATGGATGGTAACCGAGGAAGCCATTTTGCATATAGAATATTCTGTTGATGTTGCGCACTTGCAGGGTAGCAAGATTGTTTCTCCCCAGTAGAGTTAATCTCCCCAGCACTGAGAGTTCATCATCCTCAACAGATCATACTCTCCCCAGCAAGAGTGTAGAGGATTGTTTCCCCAACCGGGGTCGTGGTCGGTCTATTATTCCCCAGCACGCAGTCAGAAGTGGATTGGTTCAAGGTGGATGTTGTGGTATCTCCAGTAGAAGACTTGTTGGATATCTTCCCTGGACGAAGATGTTATGTCCCCCACAGAGTCTGGATAGCTACTTTCCTCAGCAGGTCAAGAGGTGTAATTTCACCAACAATTGTGTAATCTTATCCCCAGCAGGTTAAGCTTAAAGTCATCTCTCCAATAGTAGGTTAAGTTCAATGATATTTCTCGGCAGGTTTGGTATTATTGACTTCTCTCCCCAAGCAGAGTTTGGCGTCAATACCCGCAACGGTTTGTTCAACGATGGTTGAAATCCCCCAGCAGGTTCTAAGTCCAATTGTTATTGGCACTTTTTAGTATCAAGTTTTGGGTTTTTCGTCAACAAGGATTATTTTCAATCCCCAGCAAGGGGAAATTTCTCTTTGGGTTCCATCTTCAGCAGAGGATGTGATCAGGAAAGTTGTTCAGTGTGATTTTTCTCAGCAGGGTTTTATTCTTGGAAACAATTTAGGTTGTGATCCCCGGTGGAGTTTCCTTCGTTTTCAGTGTTTATTTCGCTGAGGCGGTTCTTTTTCATAGCATAAGTATCATTTACATTGCATCCTCCCAGAAGCGTAGCATTTCCATTTCGTATGGAGCATTACGCCATAGAAAAATTCAAACATATGCATCTGAAGCATAAGCCAGGTTTGATATCCTTTGCCAGACTTTTTCCCCAGCAAAAAGTGGCATAACTCAGGAGATGTTGTTTAACTTTACACCACAACCAATGGATTCTTCCTTCTTATTGTTGTTCTCTTCCGGGTGCCCCCTGCAGAGTTGTCTGTTTAGATTTCTCTTTTCCCCAGCGGAGTCATCTTAGTAGGTCTGTTGATTCTATTAACCTTGGGATCTGAGTCCGCCTTCGTGTTGGCATTCCTGTTGAAAATCCATCTTGTGATGGTAACCTCTGGTTATGAGACCACCTTCGTGTCGGCTTACCTTTTGTTGTTTGGATCTGAGTCTGCCTTCGTGCCGGATTTCCTTTTGAAAATCCATCTTGTGATGGTAACCTCTGGTTATGAGATCGCCTTCGTGTCGGCTTACCTTTGTGGTTTGGATCTGAGTCCGCCTTTGTACCGGCATTCCTTTTGAAAATCCATCTTGTGATGGTAACCTCTGGTTATGAGACCACCTTCGTGTCAGATTACCTTTGTGGTTTGGATCTGAGTCTGCCTTGGTGTCGACATTCCTGTTGAAAATCCATCTTGTGATGGTAACCTCGGGTTATGAGACCGCCTTCGTGTCGGCTTACCTTTTGTTGTTTGGATCTGAGTCTGCCTTCGTGCCGGCATTCCTTTTGAAAATCCATCTTGTGATGGTAACCTCTGGTTATGAGACTGCCTTCGTGTCGGCTTACCTTTGTGGTTTGGATCTGAATCTGCCTTTGTGTCGGCGTTCCTTTTGAAAATCCATCTTGTGATGGTAACCTCTGGTTATGAGACCGCCTTTGTGTCGGCTTACCTTTGTTGTTTGGATATGAGTCCACCTTCGTGTCGGCATTCCTGTTGAAAATCCATCTTGTGATGGTAACCTCTGGTTATGAGACCGCCTTCGTGTCGGATTACCTTTGTTGTTTGGATCTGAGTCCGCCTTCGTGTCGGCATTCCTTTTGAAAATCCATCTTGTGATGGTAACCTCTGGTTATGAGACCACCTTCGTGTCGGCCTACCTTTGTTGTTTGGGATCTGAGTCCGCCTCCGACCGGCATTCTTATGTTACCTTTTGAAAAACCACCTTCGGCTGGTAAACCTTTGTTTAGGGTCTAAGTCTGCCTCCGACCGGCGTTCCTTTTAGATGTACAATCATTCATTGTGAGTCCGCCTTTGGCCGACATTTCTCTGGTAACCTTTGGTTGTGAAACCACCTTCGGCTGGTAAACCTTTGTTTGTTTGTGAATCCGCCTTCAGCCGGCATTTCTATTGAAAATTTAACTTTTCTTAATATGAGTCCGCCTCCGGCCGAAATTCTTCTTAAAAGCACCATCTCTGGTTTGAGGTGAGTCCGCCTCCGGCCGGCATTCTTTCTTTCTTAAACCATTTTATTGCAAGTCCACTTTCAAGTGGCATCCCCACTTTGAGTCCACCTTCGGTTGGCAAACACTCTCTCATATATTTCCCCACAGGTTGCAAATTTCCGGGTTCTTTTGGTTTTCAATCTCAGTGCATCCTGAATGTCTGAAAGCCCTTGCTGTCATTCCTCCAGGACCAGGTCGATTGAATAGGGGCAACTGTAGCATCCCAAAATTTGCTTTCTCTTTCTAGCATTAACTGGCTTATGTTTCATTTCATTTTGCATTATCATTTGTGCATATCATTGGTTCTCAGCATGGGATCAAGGTGTCTTGGTCAGCTCAAGAGAAGAAGATGTTTTTCAGAGACTCAGGCAGGAGATTATGTATGCATAGAGGAATATTGTTCAAGACACCAAGGGAGGAGATGTTTTTAACATCACCATCACTCGAGCCACAATGGGTTCTTAGGCCTCAAGGCATCCTAATATGCCCATCACCTTATCAGATGATTGAAGTTGGCAAGATTTTGAAGTGGCTTATTTCCTTCTATCTGTTGATCATCAAACTAGGGTTGTGGATATCTGGGAATGTATTGCTCCAATGGGCAAGATCTTTGAGTCTTTATCATCATCATGTGGAACATTTCATCTTTGTTTAAAGGAATCCACATCATACTCAGAGGAATTGGAATTTTGAGCTTGGGTCGATTTCTCCTAACATTTGGGTACCAAAATTAGGGTTTTCCTTAAAATCAGTTTACTTCTGATTCTATGGGAAAGACTTGATTACATGGTATTCCATATGTCCCAAGGTGCCTAGGTGTGCAAGATTGGTCATCAATTTGGTTCAGAAGAGTTTCAATTGATCAAAAGATTTAAAATCAGGAGAATTGGGGATAAAGTCAACTGTGCAGTGAAAAAATCAACTCTTGACTTTTTGAGGTCAAATTCTCAATCTTCATGTCAAACATGACCAATGGACCCAATTTGATCAAGGAATGATCAAGGAATGATTAAGGAATTGTCAAAAATAAAAAAGTTGAGAAGTTGCCATTTTTGGAAAGAACTAGGTTTTAGAAAGTTACTATTTTGGGAAAGTTCATATTTTTTAAACCATTTTCAAAGCCAATTTTTATCCCGATCAAGGCTCCATTTGTATATCTTTTCCACATGAAAGTTGTAGAGTGTTCTTCAAGCTTTCCAACCATGTAAAGTTTGCTCAAATTGGATCATTTTGGAGAGAGTTATGGTGTTCTAAAGTTGGATGTTTCAAGTTGTGATTACACAAAAACTTAGAATTTTTTCTAAGTTAAATTGGACAGTTGCAATGGCATGTTTTCAAGGCAATTTTTCGCATACCTCCAAGCTTTATTTCAACCTGATTTCAACATCAATTTTGTTCCCTATTATGCTAGCTCTCTAAAGAATCCAAGATTGCCTCAATTGGATTAGAATTCTCTAAGTTATGAAGGTTCAAAGATGATCTCATCAAATTGTCAAGTTGCATTTTTTTGACTTAGAATGGTTAGGCAAGTTCAAGGACACGTGTTCTTGGTTATTTCTCATCATTTTCTGAGCTTAATCGACAATGTTTTTGAACACCAAAGATGTTCCTTGATGTGTAAGCTTTCCATTGAGCATCAATTGGCACAATTTGAATTGAAATCCATAGAATTATAGTGGCATGAAGAGAGCTACACGATTTTGTTCCAAGGAATGGAAAGGCATGTTGATCTCTTTGATTTTGGTACCCTTTGGTATTGTACTTTTGCAGCATGACCATAACACACTATGTTTCACGCAGACACCATCATTTAGGATGCTAGATATGACTAAACATCACCATGCACCTCATGTACCACATTCCTTTTTTGGTAAAATTTGGAAATTGCAATTTGCATAAAAAACTTGCTTCAAAAAACTTGCCTCACGTGCTGACTCCACCCACCCTTTTTATGCTTCATGAAATCACACTCCACACACCCCTCATCAAGTAAAACCCGTGAGTGCACTACCCTTGGAATTTTTTGCCAAGTTCTCCAAACACACTTTCCACCCAATACCAGTCCCAAAAACCATTCCCAATCCATTATATTTAAAGAAAACAAACCCTAAATGATCAGGGGTACCTCATTTGGCAAGTTTTAGATCTGAAAACACTCACTCTCACTCAAGAATTGGAGCTTTCGAATTTCATCTGTCCAAGGATTTCTATTCATTTTCTTACTCCATTATTATTCCTAAGCATTCTTAGAATCAAGAGAAGATGGTTTCTGAAGGTGTTGAGTCATTTCAAGGTGCAACGGACAGTATTCCGTTAGGTAACTTTCCTGCTTCATTTTCTGGCTTGTCATGTGTGTTTGAAGCTTGTGATTCATGTTTTTGAGATCCCTAGCATGTGTAGATCAAGTTTACATGGTTGTTGTCTCATTCTGATGTGGTTTCAGATCATGGCATGAATTTTCGTGGCTCTTTTTAACTGTGTGAGAGTTATATTTTTGAGAAAGCGAGTGCATATTTGTTATCCTCGTGGAAAATCGTTCAAAATGATGCTTCATTTTTTCATTTTTATTGTTGTTTCATGTTGACCTCTGGCGAGCCTCCCAGAGAAGATGACCCGAGCTAGGGCTCCGACATCTGATGTGTGCTGAATATGTGGTACGTTGAATCTTTGACCGTGCACACGTGGATTTTAGTTGGCCGTGAGTGGTTTTAGTGAAACGAGTCGTTTCACTTATGTGGGTTTTTTTGTTTGCTTCAGATTCTTTTTGGGCTAGATCTAGTGTATTTCTGCTATTTACACATCCCTTTTAAAGGCCTATGCGCGCATGACCTGAGTGCCTGTTGTATCTGTGTTGCTTGTTGCACCCCCTGACTTGCTCCTCTATTTTTATTTTCTCTTTTATTTCATTTTTAACTTCCATTTTATTTTTAATTGTTAAACTCTTTAAAAAAAATCAACAAAAATAGTTTTCTGGCTAACTGATGTCTTGACTTAATTTTCATATTTTTTATTTTATTTTTGATTCCTTTTTACTATTTTATTTGGATTTATTTTGTCAATGTATTTCCAATGATACCTTTCATCTAGGGATAGGAAGTTTCTTGACCTTTTCTTATCTTTTGAGGCAAATTTTTTTATCCACACTTATACCTTCATATAAGGTTGTTTTGATGCTGGTTTGGACTTGGTTTGATTTACTTTTAGTAACTTTCCATTCAACTTTTGTTGACCCTCGATTTATCCTCGATTACTTGTCTACCTTGCCTTGTTGATCACTTTTGGACATGTTCTTGAATCTTTTTTGCTCCCATCTTTTGTACATGCTTATTTGGATGTTTTAACTTGGATTTGGATATTTTTTGGGATTTTATTGGATCAGTTTTCTATTTTTGGTTGATGCTCCCATTTGGTGATGTTTTGAGCATGTTAATGCACACACTTTGACCTAATTCTTGGGCTCTTGATGACATGAATCTCTTTGATGCTTGGTGATCTTTCTTGGTTTGATAAGACATGTTGGAGGTTATTATTTTCCTTGGATCTTGATGCATTAACCTTCCTTTGGTGTTGTCTTACTTGTATAAGAACATGTGAATCATTTTGGACTTGATTTTGTTGAACACATGCCTAGTTTTGATATATGCTTTGAGCATGATACTTGATGCTCCTTCTTGGATGATTTGAGTTTGATTATGATTCATGGATTATGCACTTGCTACTGCCCACTTGGATTCACATCATGTTTTCACTTCACTTGGTCATTGTTGATTGATTTCCATGATGTGTTTCATTATCTTTTGATTGTTTCCACTTTGGTCCATGGTGCATGTTAGTGTGAGCTCTCTTACATGTTTGAATTGGATGATCATGATATGACTTGAGTTCTGACTTTACTTCATTCTCACCTAACTTTGTTCACATCACCTTTGTATGATGATTAATGGTGTTCAATTATGATCCTAATGTAAGTTGTTTGCACTCATTCTTGTTTGTTTCTACCTTCTTATTTGAACTTCAATGTGTGAACTTTTGGAACTTGCTTGGTGGTGTGAATTGGATGTGATATACATGATGTGCTTGCTTCCCTACCTTGTTTCTCATCTCATGTTGCATTCTCTCTTCTTCATCTCTTACTTCTTTCTTCCCCTTTGGCTCTCAAGACTTGTTTAAGTCTTGGATTTGCTTTTGCATGTTCCATTAGGGTTCCCTAGTCCAACTTAATCTTTAATTAAGCTTGGAGTAGGGTAGACATTAGGATTCAATCCATGTATGCTACCATTAGGTAGAATCTTCCCTTCTTACCTCAACCTTAGGGCCACCTTTGCATGACAACATTAGGATATAATTCCCTTATTGTTTTTCTTTTCAACCTTTGAGTCTTCTTTTCTCATCTCATAACAAGTCCAAAACACTTAATAAAGGCAACGCATATTGTACGCCATGAGCCTTAAGTACATGGGAAATGAGGAATGAGGAGTCTCCCTTCACTCTTCTAGGGTGTTTAGCATACGTCTTGTTGGGGACGATTATGCGACGCATTCGCTCCTATGTCATAGACTTTAGTGCAATACAAGTTACAAACTAACTTAATTCATTTCTATCTAAAAAACCAAAAACAAATTCAAATCATTTGTATCCTTCGGGATTGTTGAGTTTCAAATCATTTTCTAAAAAAGAGCACGTTACTTCCGTTTTGTCGCAAACAGTCATCGACCCTAAATGTCGGACGCGAACCTAACGTCGCTCATACAAAATACTTAACCATTATGGTCGTTACCACGAACTACGGACGCTCTGATTTCCTCTCTCTCTGGTTAGATTAAGGATACGTAGGCACAAGACGACAATGTATTGGCGAGCAACCTTCCCTCCATCCACCCATAGTCCTCCGAACTACGTTGACTCTGACTTTCCCATTGCACAAGGGAATACGTAGGCCTAGGACGGCGATGTCCTATCGAGTCTCCTTTTTTCCCTTTTTTTTCTCTGTTTCTGTTTAGCAGTAGGCTTTAGGTAACTCACCCTTGGATTAGACAACAAGCGTGGATCCCATCGAGTACGATGGACGCGTGGGGGTGCCAATACCTTCCCCTCGCGTAACCGACTCCCTAGCTCGGACTATGGTTCCGATGACCATGTCTTTCCCTCTTCAAGTTTTCTTCGATCGTTTCCTTTCCCTGCATCGGGATAAATAACGTTCAGTGGCGACTCTTCTGTTCTGTTTCCGCCGATTGTTTTTTCGCAGTTGCGACAGATATGACCAGCTGAATCTCATTGAAGAGAAGCGCCTTACAACCGTTTGTCATGGTCAATTGTATCAGAGACGCCTCAAGCAAGCTTTTGACAAGAAAGTTCTCCCTCGAGCGTTCCATGAAGGCGAACTTGTGCTCAAGATATATTCAACTGTTCACTCGGATCCACGCGGCAAGTGGACTCCCAATTACGAAGGACCCTTTGTTGTCAAGAAGGCCTTCACAGGCGGAGCCATGATCCTCACCACCATGGATGGGGAGGAGTTGCCATCGCCCGTGAACTCCGATACAGTCAAAAAATATTATGCGTGGAAAAAAATGGATAAAGAGCCCGCTAGATTGGCATCCGCAAGGACAATCTAGGCAAAAGTGGGCGTCCCGATGGACCAAAAAAAGAAATGTCCATGCAAAGGTTAGGGACAATGAAAAAAAAAGCAATAATAGCCCGCTAAGTTGAAAACCCGAAAGGGCGGCTTAGGCAAAAATGGGTATCCCGGTGGATGAAAAAATAAGAGAAATATGTCCAGTAAAAAATTAGGGATAAAGGCATTTGACTGTGAATACTTGAGCCTCTCTTCGTCATAGCTGGACCTCAGACGGTAACAGAGCAGTCGAATCATCATCAGCTGGTGCAAGGCGTTGGAACCTAGACTTATAGTGGATGGTAGCTAATGTTGTAATCAATGTAAATCATGATTTCCCTTTGCCATTTACATTTGCTTTTCAATTTTATTGTAAATTTCCTCATCAAGGATTTTTGCATCCTTGTACACATCTTATGTACATATTTTCACATCTCAATAAAAAGGCATCATTCAATTTCTCAAGTGTTTTTTTTCCAGTATTTTGTTTGCAAAATAAAAAAATTATTTGTGATCACATAATACTATAAAACGTCGAGAACAATAAAAGGCTAAATCAATCGAGAAAGCATTATGCATTGCATATTTTACTAGTAAATCATGCAGGGTAATCAGAAATATCCGTTGGCGAGCCTAATGCCCGACTTACTCCATGTTGGTTCTTTGAAGAAGTTGTTGTTTCTTCAGCAGAGCCATCATGTCCCCAACAAGTGCCATTATGGTTCTCCGGAAAGGTTGATTACATTCCATTTCCCCAACAGATCCATAAGGTTCCCAGTAAAGTTATCATGATGTACCTCGAGAAGAGACTTGGGTGTTCTTCTCCCCAACAGGGGTCGTGCATCATTCCCAGCATGTCAAAACTGTCACGCACTAGCAGCAGTACGACTTGGTTTCTCGTATTCCCCAAGCAGAGAAGATCCTCCGAACCTTGGTAATCCCCTAGAGCGGAGTCAGTGGTAACTTAGAAATCAGAGCTTTCTGGGTACATTCCCCAGACAGAGTCAATCATGGTGAGAAGATCGACCTGATTCTCGTATCCCCTACAGTGTCAATGGTGATGGTTTGGAGATTTAAGGCTTCTCAGTTTCTTCCCCAGCGAAGTCTTCACCATTTTTGGGCTTTTCCACAACAGAGTTATCACCCTTTGGGGGCCTTTCCCCAGCAGATTCTGTCTTCATCTGTGGGTTCTCTCCCCGACCGAGGATGTCGAGTTCGTTTTGCTACAATCTCTGCCTAAACTGCCGCACATTACCTCAACCCGCACCTTTGCATGACATGATATCAAGCATCATGTAGAACGCATACATGGCATATGCATCAAACATACTCCCTTTCTTTTGGCCTGATCCATCTTCCCAACAGATATTCAGCCAAACTTCAAACACCCTCTACACTTGCAGCTCTTCTTTGGTCGCCGTCGACCAAATTTTCGGGATACTCTTTTATTTAATCCCCTTTTACCTCGAATCATCGAAAAGCTAGCTCAATTCGTACATTCAGGTCCAAGAAGGATTAAATAGGGGCAGCTGTCGTAACCCAAAATTTGACCTCCTCTTTTTGCCTTTTGCATAAGCATGTGCATTCGCATCGCCGTCATACGCATTCACACTTTTCTCTATGTGTTTCTTGTTGCAGGATTTTTAGGTTTTAAGCCCGATTAATCGAATCTTCACAAGGTCATCATCAAAACAAGCACAAAACAAGGGTTTCCATGCCTATTCATCAAAACAATAGGTGGAAAATCGAAACCGGGACTTCAGCACTTGTTCCTAAGCCATCTGGGCATTTTTTGCATGGAGTAACCGGTTACTCAATATAAGGTAACTGGTTACTTAGTACAAATTTGCAGTTTCTGCTGCATTTTTGGGATAGCAACTATGCACACTCCTTGGTCTTTGATTCTACATTGTTCTAGCAGCAGGTGGAATATTCTAGACTCTTCAAGTGATTCATTGGCATTTACTACAATGTACCCTTTCCATTCAAGACTACCATGCACCTCTTTTTCATAAATTGTGAACCTTTGGATGTGAAGCTTACATTGGGATTGTTACCAAGTTAACTTCATAACTAACCAAGTTAACCGCTTGACTCGGTGAGTCAAGTGTAACTAACTCCTAGCCTAATTCCAAACCACCCAAAGCTAACTCCTAGCCTAATTCCAAACCTCTCACACTCCAATTCAAAACTCTATATAAACAAGCTTTCATTCACTTTTTTAAGGATCTACAATCTCTCAACATTTACACACATTTCACTCTCAATTCTCTCACATTCTCTCTGAATTTTTCTACAACTTCTTCATCTTCATCTCAATTTACTTCCCAAAACTCACTATAGCTCTTCACCATTGAAGATTAATCACTTCTACATTGGAAGTGATTATTTCTTGAGCTTTTCCTTCATCCTCTTGCAATTATACTTGGATTTCTCGAGTTTTTCTAGGTTTTGGATTCATCTCAAGTGTTTATTTCAAGAGTCAACAGTTCGAATTCATATTTCGGAGTTTCGTCGCAATTTGCTCGGTTTCGATACGATTCGGCTCTAATTGAAGATTCCTCTGGTTTTCTTTGATTATCTTCATCAAGTTCACTTTGCAAAAATGACCAAGCCAAATCTCCGGCTTGTAGGTTGGTAGATCTCACTCATTTTAATGTTTCGAACATTTTTCATATCATTCGCGATGTAGCTTCAATACCCATATTCTTAAAATTGCATACACATGACCATTCTTGCACAATTTTGCTCACATAATGACATGATTTGTGTTGCATTCTAAATGTTATTTGGTACTGTTTTGCACTCTCTTTCATTAAGTTTGTTCTTCATGGATAAGCTTAATCTTGTTTAATCAACAATGCACCCTTTTGCTTTAATAATTTTTCATTCATTTGGAAAATTATTAGCATGTGCCTCCCTTGGTTGATTAATCGAAACTTATTAATCTTCCCTTTGGCATTTCTCTTTAAGCTTCCTTTAGAGCTTTCTCTCTCTTGATCTCCTATTGAGTCAGAGATTAGCACGTCGCACGACACTAGAGCACTGTACAACTTGGAGCTGTTACACTGTCTGTTTCAACTTCTGCACTACACCCTGTGGGTTAGAGAAGGAATGAGAAGGGAGAATTCCTACTCTCATTCTGACTACTTCAGGTAGGGGACGAATGACCCTGTGCATGGCTTAGTCACCTTTATCCTCTGGCGGTAGTGTATCTCCTTCCCCAGTTGAGTCGATCCTTGATCACTCCTATCTCTTGGCTTGTTTGCCTCTTTCTGCATCTCTTTTGGTCAATCACCACATTCTTGGTTAAGACCATCGTCTTTGGGTTAGCAAACTTTCTTTGTTTCAATACCCTACTTTCTTTTCTTGTGGTCAATCATTGCTTTTGCTTCCCCAAGAAGAGTTTCATTTCCTTTTTCGATTAAACACAGTCTTTCTATTAAAACCGCATTCTCAGGAGTTCGCAACCTTCTCTTGGTTCTTCTCCTTTGTTGGTTAATCACTGTCTGTCAGTTAAAACACCAATTTGCACGTCTTCTCAGTTAAACACAGTCTATCTAATAACACACTGAGTTACTCTTGGGTTAATCACCTTCTCTTGGTTAATCACCCATTCTTTCAGTTAACCACAACCAGTCTGTTAAAACACTAAACCCCTTTTGAGTTAATCACCTTCTCTTGGTTAATTACTCATTCCTTTTCGGTTAATCACAGTTTCTCTGTGAACACCGATTTCTCAGCGGTTAGCAACCTCTTTTGGTTCAATACCCTTTTTGTTGATCAAGTATTGTTTGTTCAATCGGTATCGACATCCCCTTTGGGTCACAACCTTCGCTTGGTTCTACACCCATTCTTTTGGTTGATCACAGTCTATCTGTTAAAACCTTTCTCCCCACAAAGTTGTAATCTTCCCTTTCCTCGGTTAACCACTGTTTATCAGTTAACATACCGAAACCCTTTCAGAGTCAAACACCTTCTCTTGGTTCAGTACTCTCTCCTTTTTGGTTCATCACAGCCTGTATGTTGACACCAAGTCTTTTATCCCCTCCAGAGTTGTTATCTCTTTTTCTTTGGTTAATCACTGCCAGTCAGTTAACCTACTGAATCCTATTTCTCTTGGTTTTGACACCATTCCTTTTGTTTTTCCCCAGCGTGGTCACCCTTTCTGCTCGGGTTTCCCCAGTAGGGTTCCCTTTTTCCCATCGAAGTTTCATCTCTTTTCCTCTCCGGTTAACCACTGCCAGTTGGTTAATATACAGAGCTTTTATCCTTTCGATCCCCAGTAGGGTCACTACCCTCTGGTCCCCAACACTGCCGCTTTGTTCTCTTACCTCCCCAATGGAGTCTCTTCTATATTTTTTTCTTCATTTTTCCTTTCTTGGTTTTGACACCATTTCTTTTGGGATCCCAGTGGAGTTCCCTTCTTCTTGTGCTCTTGGTTTTGACACTGCTTTTCCTTTCCTTTTCTGTTTTCCGTCTTAGTTCCACGAACTACGGAAGCTCTTATTCTACATTCGTTCGAATGTCAGATATGTAGGCACCAGATCGCGATGATCTTGGCGAGCACCCTTCCACCTTCTTCCATTCCTCTTCTTTGTCCCTGGTTCCATGAACTACGAAGCTCTGATTTCCTCATTGCACTATAAGGGTACGTAGGCATGAGGGCCCTAATCCTCCACGAGCACTTTCTTACTTTCTTTCTTTTCCTTTCTCTTTTCTCTTCTCTCTCCTCTTCTTTTAGCTAGAAGCCTTTAGATAGATAACCCATCCAAGCCTAAAAGCAAGCGAAATGGTTCTTGTCGAGTACGACAGATGTGTAAGGTGCTAGTACCTTCCTTTCGCATAACCAACCCCTGTTCCCGTTTCTCTTCCCCTTGGGTTTTATCGATATTTTCCCTTTCCTTTGGGACTAAATAAAGTTCGGTGGCGACTCTGTTGTATCTTTGAGTGTGCGATTCAGTCGGGTATAAACCAGCCATCTTCATGTCCAAACCCCTCGCACTCATAACATTGGATTCCCTTTCCACTGTTGGATTTCTTATCATTATTAGTTCTTCTTCCAAAATCTTTCCTTCTATTGATGTCGGAAGACTGAGCCTTGACATTAGATCTTGACTTCTCGTCCAGTTTCTTCAACAGTTGGTTATGCTATTTTTCAAGAAGTCCCACAACCTTGGACAATTCCTCATTGGAATTAGGATCACATTCTACTTGATTAGACACCAAAGCTATACTTTTATTTTTGTCAAATTTCTCACTGATTGCCATCTCAAAAGTCTGAAGAGATCCCATGAGCTCATCCACCTTCATAGTGTTTATATCCTGGGCTTCATCAATAGCAGTCACCTTCATATCAATTTTCCTTGGAAGTGACCTTAGGATCTTTTGAACCAACTTAGCTTCTGGAATTTTCTCTCCAAGATCACTTGTGGTGTTGGCAATATCAAGAATGTTCATATTAAAATCTTGAATACTTTCATCCTCCTTCATCCTCAAGTTATCAAACTTGGTGGTGAGAAGTTGAAGTCTTGAAGATTTTACCCTAGAAGTTCCTTCATGTGTCATCTTCATCATTCCAATCTTCCTCATGTTTCAACTCATCAGTGATCTTCCCATCCTTATCTTTGGCCTTTGGTGGGTCTCACCCTTTGACCACAGACTTCCAAGCTTTACCATCTATAGACTTGATGAAGGCCACCATGCGCACTTTCCAATATTCATAATTGGAACCATCAAGAATGGGTGGTATATTTAATATTCCTCCCTCTTTATCCATTGAACTAGAAAGTATCGTCCCTGAATCTCACCCAGATGCAGAGCAGGATGCCTGCTTTGATACCAATTGAAATTCTGGTAGCAGATCTAAGATTTCCTGAGAGATGTCGAGACACTTGATTTCTGCTTCACACACAATGATAATAAGGAGAAAAATACAAAATGCAGAAAATAAAGAAATACACAAGAATTGTTAACCTAGTTTGGTGAACAACAACACCTACGTCTGGGGGTTACCAAGCCAGGAATGAAATCTACTAGATAGTATTAATTCTAAGCTAAACACCACCAGTTTACAACTTATCACTTAATCACTACCCGTGCTTAATTTCTACCTAAGGCACTTCCTAGGTATGAGACCCTTCTCAATTCCCTTTCAATCACAGCAGTGAGAGAAATTACAACTCAATGTAAACAGTCCAACTCTAGTATCAACACGACACAAGAGAGGCTCACAAAATACAAACCCTAAACTCTCTAGGTAACAATGTATTTTTTCCACACTTTTCCTAGGTTAAATCCATCAGATTTATAACAATAAACATGACTGGATTTGAGCTTCAGAAACGCAGCAATTCTGCTTCACAGAATCTGCAACTAATTCTCCTCTAGAATAGTTTCTTCAATCCTAAGTTTCCTAAAGTGTCTCCACACTTAGAAACAACATCTTCAAATTATAATCAAAATCTTTGATTCCTCAATTTTGGACGCCACCTAGGAAAAACAAATAATCCCGGAATAATCTGAAATCTGGAATAACATATTTAAAAACTGAAAAGTAACAGACAAAGATGTCAAATCATCATGATAGGACATCTTGTCCAACATCTGGATCTTCAGTTAGTTCTTAATGTTAGGACATCTTGTCCAATATCTTGTTGTTAAGTTAGTTTTACCAAAATTGATGTCAACCTTAAAGGCTTGGACTCATCATTATGTTTAATATGTTGAGGAATGTGACTATTAATTGTTACGTATGTTAAGAAATCGTGTTGTAAGTGATGAAACTTGAATGTTGTTATAAAGAGGTTGTTGTGGCGTTATCGGTGGAATATGAGCATGTTTAATGATGTTGTTGTGATTGCATATATATATATATATATATATATATATATATATATATATATATATATATCCATAATGTATGAAATATATTTTTATGCTTGTTGGCAAATTGGACGGTGTACAATAACCATGGTGGTGGGTTATTGTACACGATGATGTCGTTGTTGTTGTATGCATAAATAGTTGCATTGCATACATTTATGGACAAATGGTGCGTTGTTGGTGAGCCTAAAATCCCATTGTGTGGATTGGGCCAGTAGCTGATTCGGAGGTGATGGATAAGTGAGTGGTTCTAATCCTAGAAGGTGGGGATCAGAACGGTGAACCTGAGTGTTCATAAAAATTGGTACCACATGCATAAGCATTGAGTCAGGTGTGAGTCTCACTGCATTATATATTATCCATGTTGCTATGATGATAAATATATGGTGTTATGTGATTAATCGATTTGCTATCGTGTGATTTCCTGTTGGTTGGTGAATAATTGGTGATGATATTGTGGGGTGATTGATGTGAGATGTTTAGATGAATTGTTGTTGTGTTTACTTAATGCATGCCGTTTAACATGAATTCCTTTATAATATCATGATATCTCACCCCTTTTGTTTGAATATTTCCTCTACGTGGGTAATGTCCAGATACCCCGCAGTAGGACTCAGATGTGAGTTGAAGATGGAGTCTCTCTACCTTTTACTTTGTAGTTGGCGTCTGCTCTGATTGTAACACTGGGGAGTCGTGGGAACTCGATTTTACAATTCTATTTCTTTGAGATTTGTGGACATCTCCCTTATTATGTTTAGTTGTTGTTTGATGAATGATGTGATTCTAAGATAAATGATTTTTATTATTCCGCTGCAATAAAAGTAACATTCAGACATATTCATGTTTTCATGATTTTGCAAAATTATAAGTGTTACATAGTCAGTCTGATGAGCAGGTTTTGTAAGTTGGCTGTAACATCCTAAGTTGCGTGTGTTTAAATTTATTACTCTGATGTTTTATTTAAATATATTACGGGGGAAATTTAGGGTGTTACATGGTGGTATCAAAGCAGGCCGGTCTGTCTGGCCAAGTTGTTGAGTCATTATTGTGTGACAGTTGACTACTGTCGATGTTGTTTCCTTAACCATTTTGTACTGTTGTTGATGTGTGATAAGTGCCAAAATGTCGTGTTTTGAGTAGTAGTTTTGCAGCACTTATCGATTCATTTGTATTGAATTCTTTGAATAAAACCCCACTTTGTTTGTAAAAGTGTATATTTAATATATACTAGTATTTTTGTGTAAATATCATTGAGTTTAATTGTTTTTATCTCATTTTTGTAGGTATTAAAGCATTGATATTTAGTCATTTCTAGATAGAGCATTGAATAGGCTTTTCGACGCTTCCGACCGGGCCTCAAACAGAGTTACGGTTCAAAAGTTATGAAGGAAACAAGATGCTGAATTTTTCTGTTTCTGTCAGCTCTCGCCCCGAGCTCGTCGGGCGAGCCAGACGCGAGCCAGAAGTTCCAGAAGCAATAGAAAATGCCGCCTATGCTCGCCAGGCGAACTGTTACTTCACCGGGCGAATTAGTCTAGGCAGAAACACATTTAAAGGGGTAAAAACACATTTTTCTTTAGGTTATGTTTTGGGGTATTTGTTCCCAATTCATCAAACCTTCATTTTTGAGTAGATTTAGCTTAGAAACAACACATGGAGTGTGCATCTTGACGATCCGGAGTCGAATCCACTTCAATCGGAGTTGACAAACCGTGAGATTTGTGTTCTTCTTCTTTCTTCTCTTTGTACCCTCTATTTGTTGGGGTTTTGTATGTAAGTTTATCTTGATTGTATGTATATTTATGGATCTTTGTATAAAATCTCTTTTACAACTCTTTATCGATGGTTATCTTTGATTTTTTACTTAATGGGTTTGGATTGCTATAGACATATACGGTTCAAACTCGATCTAAGATGAATATTTGTTAGATTCTAAACTCTAGACATAGATTTAGGTCTAATATTCGCGTGGGTATCGGTTCTTAATGCTTCGGGTTGTTGAGTTACGTGAGACATCACCGATGAGACGATATGGTTGATCTCTCGACTTTGCGTTATACATAACCTCTGTTGTGAGCGATACGTGGGGGTTTTGACGAGTGATTTAGGTTGAGTGCATTTGATCCATATATTTTTTAGTACATGATGGGTAGAACGAAATACAACTCCTGACGAGTTTTCTCATGTCTTAAGAATGTATTTATTTTCTTGTTTTATGGTTTTCCTTTTGCACTTTTATTCCAAACCATTTAATCCCAAACTCAATAACATTTAAATTGTCGAACGGCAGTTCAATAACACTAATCTCTGTGGACACGATAATTTCCAAGATAAATACTTCTAAAAACTTTTGTTGCTTGCCACTATACCACACCAACAAAATGTCTCCGTTGCCGGGGATTGGTGTTTTTATTGGATCGCATTGCGATAGTTTCTTTGTTTTTGAGTTTTGTAGATATTGTATATATTGTATATTTTCACTTGTTTATATTGATACTTGTATATGTTTACCATATTTGTGAATTTTACATATTTTGCATACTTGTTAATATAGTGTATATATTTGTCTCACTTCACGTTTGCCAAAAGTGTGGTTAGATGTGTAGTTCCGGTTAGAGCTCGAAGAGTTGAGAGAAAAGGCGGGAGTGAAAGCATTTGGCTCTCTCGAAGCAACATGCTGGTTTGTAAATAATAGGCGTCGAGCTTACGACGTAAAACAAGCATGTTGTATTGTTTTTAGTTTCTTTATTTTTTTTATTGTATTAGTATAGGTAGTGTGGTGAATTGGTTAAACAAGTTGAAATTGGACCACTTCTTAAAATTCTAAAATCTTCACTTTTCAACTTGTTTAATTCAATTTCACCCAATCTTTTAGTATGTTTATAGTAGTTTGTTTTAATTTGTTATTTTTGTATTTGTCTAAGAGCTTGTTTTGAGTATCTTGAGGAAGTTTGAGGTGATTTTCCAAGTTGACCATTTCAACTTACGGATGTATGGTAATGATATTGTTTTGAAGTTGGTACACACCAGGTACTCGTTTATCGCTTTCTATAGCATAAGATGTTTATGAAACTTTTCATTCGTACAAATTCCATGCCATTCATTCTTTTACATTACTTGTTTTTCTGATTGAATCACTTTAGGTCCCTTTTTACCCCCAAATGTGAGGAAGCTTTCCATTGTTCATATATGCTGGAGGCCACAATTCTTGTTTTAACTGGATTTCATTATGTTTAATCTTTTGTTTGTGTTGATTGCATGAAAGCAGGAAAATGATCAAGGCATTTTGTTTGATTATTGAGCACAACTACCTAATCAAATAGTTAATTCACCTTGTGAGTGTGTGAACTTTTGTTAACCCCTTTTGAGCCTTTTTGTCACTTTCCATGTTGTTTTTGAACTTGATGCTTGTCTATGAGTATTAGTTCACCTTTTTGAATGGATGTTGATTATTTGTTTTCTTGAACCCTCAACCATGTGTTGTTGTTTTAATTTTTACCTTGCCTTAGAAAGTAGGGAGTATTCACACATTGATGTTGGTTGAATTCAAGTTGGGGAGAGCAATGTTTGCTCACTTATGTTGTTGGTTGCTATGCGGTTGTGAAAAAGAAAAGAAAAAGAAAAAATAAAAGAGAAAAAGAAATAAAAGAAAGAAAGAAAAAAGAGAAAAGTTTTGAAAAAGAAAAACAAAAAGAGTATTAAATAATTGTTCTAATAAGTAAGGTGTGTTTGATTTAAATTTTGTGTTTGAACTTTTGTGAATTGATCACTCCCTTAGGTTTAGGCAAGTTTTTGTTTCGATTATATTTAGGAATTACCCCTTGTTTGTTAACCAAGCCATATTACAACCTTGAAAAGCCCTTGCGATTCTTGCCTTTGTATATTCATTGTGAATTTTTGGATGAATTCATAATTTAGTCTTTTGTTTGCAAGATTGTTGGATGAGTGTCAAATCCTCACCTTTGTGTGTTTTTCATCCCTCGATGAATTTTTGGTAGGTGTGATCCATGATTTAGCTTGTGTTGTTTTGGATTGTTTGGCATGATTTTTGTACTTAGGATCTGTTTCGTTTTCATGTTGTCATTGTAGGATGGTGGTAGGTGTTCACTTTGCTCGTACGTTTTTATTTAAACCATACATTTGTCTTCCGTTTTAAAAAACCTGTTGATTCGTGACTCTTGGATTATCGTCTTTTGTTTCTTAAGTTGTTTGAATTTGTTTGAGGACAAACAATGTTTTAAGTTGGGGAGAGTTGATAAGTTCCAAAATGTCGTGTTTTGAGTAGTAGTTTTGCGGCACTTATCGATTCATTTGTATTTAATTCTTTGAATAAAACCCCATTTTGTTTGTAAAAGTGTATATTTAATGTATACTAGTATTTTCGTGTAAATATCATTGAGTTTAATTGTTTTTATCTCATTTTTGTAGGTATTCAATGTCATACCCTAAATTTTGACCACAATATTTCACATCATTGTGTAAATCATCACCATAATATGGATGTACCTTCATGCCTCATCAATCTTCTCAAAGATTGTTGAGCATTCACCTCAATCAAGAATTAGGGTTTTGGGCCCTCTCAGAGCACTTATACAAAGGATCAATCAAGAATTGACATGATACTCAACTTATCAAGCCTCTCAAACATCTATAAAGGATTAAGAGGTCTCCCACATCAAGAATCAAGCATAGGAATGCAACATTTCAAGTTGATCAAGCCTCAAGATCACCAGTGTCACCAAATTAGGGTTTTGGTCGACCAAGGCCTCCAGAGGGAAATTTTCATCTAGGCATGAGCCAATACTTCAAAACATGATTCAAGAAGCTCAAAGGGACCTCATGGATCCAATATTAAGTTCAAAATAGCCTCAGGGGATGCATTCATCAAAAATCAGGAATTAGGGTTTCTTGACCTAATTCACCCTTAAGTTGACTTTTGGAACAAGATATGAGCCAAGACCTCAAGAAATATTTTGAAGACCTCAAATATCTCATATTGATCCTTTTACAAGTTTAAATTGACACAAAGAACTTGGTTCATAAGCAATATAAAGATTCAAATTCATCTGGACCACAAACTAGGGTTTCTGAGAAAAAGTCAACCATACCTTTGACTTTTGACCAATACATGATCTCAAACCTTAGGAAATGATTCAAGACACTCTTAAACACCTATGTAATCCATCCATTAAGTTTGATTTAGCCCAAGGACTTGATTTCATAAAGGATCACAAAGTTTGAAATTCATCTGATAAAAAGTCAACTGTGCCCAAAACCAAGTTTGACTTTTGAGATTTCTTGACAAACATGGCTTCTTCAAGTAAAAAACAATGTTAACTTAAGGTTTGGATCATCATCCATCAATAAAAATCAAGAAAAGTGAGGTTACTTGCAAAAGGGGCAACCTTGAGAAACTTGAATATTCACTAAGTCATGAAAAAAAGTGATTTCTACCCAACTTTGCAAGACCATAACTTGTGATCCAAGCAACCATTTTCTTCCATACAAAGCTCAAATGAAAGCTCTAATTACATAATACAAGATTGTCAACTACCCTATATTCCAAATCTTCATGGATTTTGAGTTATTGATTTATCAAAATCACAAAAATTAAGAAATGAACATTTTTTAAACACTTAGAAAATTTTGAGACAAAATTTGTCTCATGTTTTGTCCAACTTTGGAGGCATTTTCTATCATGATCCAAGACGAATCATTACCAAAGTTAAACATCAAAGTTGAAGTATGATATATGGGCTTTCCAAAAAGTACAAGAACTCATTCTAATTCAACTTGAGCAAGAAGTTACAAGCCTTGCAACATGACATAAAATTCTGGGTTTTCAAGACAGCATTGGTGCATGACTTGTGCCACACAATTTGCTCCTTCAAATTTTGTCACTTTGCCAACTTTGTCATCTTCCAAAAACACAAAACTCTTGATGACTCACTTGCTACCCGATCAAAGAGGCAAGAATTCCACTTAAGCATGTGCAAATCCATCATGACATGAACTTTGAAATTCAATTTTGGCAAGGTTACATTAATGCAATGCATTAAGGTGTCATGAACCAAGCCATACCAATCCAAACCAGTCAAGATTCAGTCCAATGCTCTGAGTGTCAAAACCTGCAGAAATTGAATTGAGTCAAGCTAGAGGAGACTTGGCACTTTGAAACATCCAAGTCAATGGTTACCTAGCTACACACTATGATCAGCCTCCATTCACTATTCCTTTCAAAACAAACTTCCTCTACTATAAATAGAGGTCATTTGTGACTGATCAGCACACACCAAAACATCTCCACTCATGTTTCCTCAAATTCATCCTTCAAAACCAGAAAATGATTCTTTAGCAAGTAACATACGAATTTTTCAATAGAGAGCCATTCCACCATAACCAATGATCCTAACACCACACATATATCACATAGAAGCTATCCAAACACTTCTCCATCATCTGTAGCACCATGATCAACAACCTCAAAATCCAACTTGGACCAAATTGTAGTTGGGGTGCCATAACAAGATCCAGGTGTTTTCAATCCATTTCAAGCTTCTCAACACACTACATAAAGTCCATTGAAGCTGTTCAGATCATCACACAACATCTGTAACACCTCTACATCAAAATTCGAATTCCTCTTGCACAAGTAAGCCTGAAGCTCTCAAACTCTATACTCCATGCATCATAAATTTATTTTCAAGTTAACAACATGTTTCTGGTAATTCATAGAGTGATAACCCTCAATCAATTGAATGTTATCTTTTGTGTATAAGATTTCACTATGGTTTTTGCAAAAACTAGGGTTTCTGTGTTCATACGAAGTATCTCACTCCACACTTAAAATAAATGAAATTAACTGGTACCATCGTGTTCCTTGTTCAAAATCGAGCAGGTTTGATATTTATTTCGTTTGATTTCATTACGTTTTGAGTGAGATTGAGAGGGTTTTGCAAATCTGGAAAAATAGAGTGGCACGAGCAAGAACAAGTGTTCTTGGCGCCTTTTATCAATTTTTTGAATTTTTAATTATTTTGATTATTTTTCAATTAATTTCAAAAATTCATATCTTTATCATTTGTAATCTTTTTCAAATGATTTTTTTAAACATAAATCATTTATACATTTTAATATTTAATTCCACAAAAAAATAAAAAAAAAAATTTTATATTTGATATATTTTTGAATTTATCAAAGAATTTCTTTTTAATTGTTTTAAACATTTTTAAATAAATTCTTTTTCTTGATTTTTCAAAATCAATTGAGTTCAAATCATCTTGTGGATTAAAACATCTATTTTCAAACATTTTTCAAAGTTCACAACATGTTTTTAAATATATTTGATATTTTATATCATTTTCTATTTAATTTTTCTTTGAAAAAATGTATTTTTAATTAAAATTAGGGTTTTTCCTTGATTTTAAATTTTCAAACTTCATTTGAAACACATTTTGGACCTCTAATAGAGTGTAAGACCCAACCTCTTTTGTAAATAAATAATTCCTGGGCCTCTATCATATTATAACTCCCAGTGCGATTTTCAAAACAACGGCGCGTTCATTATTTTTCATCTGGGCCTCTCCTTGAGTACAAGCCCCACTTTTCTTCTTTTCAAACACATTTTGGGCCTCTAATAGAGTGTAAGACCCAACCTCTTTTATAAAGAAATAATGCCTGGGCCTCTGTCATAGCATAAGTCCTGGTGCGATTTTCAAAACAACGACACATTCATTATTTTTCATCTGGGCCTCTCCTTGAGTATAAACCCCACTTTTCTTCTTTTCAAACATATTTTGGGCCTCTAATAGAGTGTAAGACCCAACCTCTTTGTACATAAATAAATTTTGCCCCTTTGCTATAGTATAAGTCCCACAAAAGTCTTTCGGTATTGCAGTGCGATCACTGTTTTCTAACAAGCCATCTGGGCCTCTCCTTGAGTATAAGTGTCATACCCTAAATTTTGACCACTAAGATTCCCCCATCATTTTGTAAATAATAATCACAATATGGATGGACCATCATACCTCAATAGTCTCCCCAAAGATGGGCGAGCATCCACTACAATCAAATTTAGGGTTTCAAGCCCTCTCAGAGCTCTTAGACAAAGGATCAATCAAGGAATTACATGATCTTCAACTTGTTTAACCTCTTAAACATATACAATGGATCAATAGGACTCCCACATCGAGAATCAAGCACAAGGTTGCAGCATTCCAAGTGGATTAAGCCTCAAGATCGCCAGTGTCACCAAATTAGGGTTTTGGTCGACCAAGGCCTCCAGATGGAATTTTTCCTCTGGGCATGAGCCAATGCTTCAAAGCATAACCCAAAATACTCTAAGGGACCTCATAAACCCAATCATCAAGTCAATTTAGCCTCAGGGGAAGCATTCATCAAAAATCAGGAATTAGGATTTCTTGACCTAATTCACCCCTAAGTTGACTTTTGGGACAAAACATGATCCAAGACCTCAAGAGAGGATTTGAGGGTCTCTAACACACTACATTGATCCTTTTGCAACAATGGATTAATCCAAGAAGCTTGATTCACAAGTTTCAAGTTCATCAGAACCACAGTTAGGGTTTCGTGAGAAAAGTCAACTGTACCTTTGACTTTTGACCAAGACATGATCCCAAACCTTGGGACATGATTCAATACACCCTATAACACCCATGAAATCAATCCATCAAGTTTGATTTAGGTCAAGGACTTGATTTCATAGAGGATCGCACAGTTTGGAATTCATCTGATAAAAAGTCAACTGTGCCCAAAAGTCAAAGTTTGACTTTTTGATTTTTTGATCAATTATGGTTCCCTAACCCTAAAATGATGTTAATGTGTGATTGGAATCATCATTCATTAAGAAAAATCAAGAAAAGTGGGATAACTTGTAAAAGGGGTAACCATAAAAACTTAGAAATTTTCTAAGTTATGGAACAAAGTGGCTAGGGTACCAAATTTGGAGGATCATAACTCCTAAACCACTAAGCCATTTTTCCCCATTCAAAGATGGATTTGTAGCTCTCATGGCCCTCTACAAAAGCTTCAACTACCACTTATTCCAATTCCCCATGGATTTCAAGTTATGGAATGACCAAAATCACAAAAAGTGAAAATGTCACTTTTTTCCAACACTTAGTGAAATTTTCACTAAGTCAGAATTTGCCTTCCCTTTTTTTCCAAATGTAGGGGCATTTTTCACTTGGATCCAAAAAGTATCAAAACAAACTATGATCAAACATATGTTGTATCATATAAGAGCTTTCCAAAATGGCCAAGAACCCCATAAAATTCCACTTGAGCCATGAGATAGGACCATGCCAACATGCTTTGCTGCAAACTTTCTTGGCAAGGCAGATTTGTGCATTTTGCTCGATTTGCCAAATTTGTACAAATGGAAAACATGTCTATCCATCTAAACACCTCAGTGAGGGACCAAGGAGGGACAAACACTGATCCCAAGCCTCCCAAGTCTTTGGAACTAAAAATAGCATGCCAAACCTAGAAATCTCTAAAGAGGGGACAAGACTCCAATTTTGTTTTGGAACATTCAAAGGATGCACCAAGGTGGCATGGACTGAGCCTCTTCCAACTGAATTCAGTCAAGACATATACAAGACCAAGGGAACCAGCAGCCTGTGCCCTAACCTCTAGTCAATGGCTAGAGGAGACTTGGATTCCCATTGATCTCAAGGTGCGAGAAAGACACAAGAAATGGGGGGTTTGAATTGTGTAATTACTCTTTCTGTAACTTTTCGTATCTTGTTAATTTGACGCTCAAGAACCTTCAGTGTTCGTTGAGAGACTCTGATCTAATAACTAAAGAGTATGAGAACCGTATAAGTTCTGTTCATAAGATACAATACTCAGAACTTGCAGTGCGGAAGCTTATCAAAGATAGGTTGCAAGGTTCTGACTTTGCTTAATATGAGGTTCTGATATTCAAAGTAGAAACATAAATAGAGATACTAAGCAAGAGAATAAAGGACACACGATATATCCTGGTTCACCACGCGGGCTAATCCAGTCCATCCTCCTCAGGTGATTTCGCCTTGAACACAAGGACTTAATCCACTATAACCAAATCATGATTACACTTGCACGGGCAATAGCCGATGACTAACCACTTGCACAGCCGCACTGTGACTAACAACACAATGAACCGTTCAGGGATCCAACTAGATATAACGTTCATTGACCGAGCAGACCCACTGCTGGGATTTCACAGCTAGCCGTTCAGGGATTCATCACAATGAATATAACGCTACTGACCATATTTCAGGATTTTCCACAATGACCCTCAGCCATTGTCATCTCAAGTATCTGATCACCACGTGATCTACTCAAGGGCCTCTACTTACAACTAAATCGTTCAGGGATCCATCAGGATATAACGTTCACTTGAGGAGTCTCAATTCATCTAGTTGAATTGGCAAACTGGAGATTACAAATTGTACTTTTTAATAAGCAAGTTTCTCCTAGGTTTAAGTACAAAGAACACACACATGTGTTCAAGCAAGTTTTGAGCAATCAACTCCTTGCTTTCCTAAGAAACTACAAAGATGTATTTAGATATTATGATTGTTGACATCTTATAGATCTTCTTCTTCTTCATCTTCTGGTTGAGCAAGCTTTGAGCAGCAACTCCTTGCTTCAGATCTTCAATGTAGCTTTGACGAGAAGGTAGGTTGATGACTTGACTGATCTTCAATTATTGTCTTCTTTATCAACAGCTTCTGTTTGATTGTTGTTGTTGTGTTAATTTGTTCTTTGGAGTTTCAACAACAATTGCCATGAGTGAATTGATGGCAGCTTTGAATATTCTAAGTGTTACAACGAGAACTCATCGTTGTTGCTATCTTCACATAATGACTTGGTCAATTTTGTAGATGAACATTTAGTTCATAATTCTACAAGTGATCGACACATCAGAAGCAAAAACTCTTTCCATTAAATAGCCAGTAGAAATATAGCCGTTAGAGAATACTGTTGGCTGTTTGGAAAAGAGACGTTGTGAAATAATGAGTTGTACTGACACATCCTCTTTTTGCAGAGGAGATCTATTCTTGGGCAGTGTGTATATTTAACTCACAACGGTAATATTTAGACTTCGAAACTTCAGTGGCTTCTGATGTTAATTTGATGAAGCATGAGTGGAGTCTTTGTAGCAGAATATCTGATGCTTCAAGTCTTCCGTTAATTGAAGAAGTCCATTAGGAATCAATCTTTAGAACTTCAGCACTTGGTCTTTAAGAGCGTTATCCTTTTCTGCTTTAGGTCTTCCGAATCTTCAGAACTTGTCTTCAAAATCTTCAGAACTTCTTGTTTGAAACCTTGATCTTCAGAACTCGTCAGTCTTTCGAATCTTTCTGCACTTGGTCTTCAGCGCCTTCAGCCATCAGAACTTCAAGTCATAGGAGTCTTTAGAACTTTGGTTCTTTCTGAGTGTACTTCTTCAGAAGCTACGCCATCTTCAGAATCTTGATCACTCTCAGAGAGCATCCACAAGAGCATTGCAACAACAATCTTGGCATCCTTGGATCTGGATGATTATGACTAGATAAACAAGCGTTCTTGCTTCTTGCGACTTTAGTCACACATAGTAACTTCGCATATACATATATTCAATCATATTACATCTGGCTGGTGTATGTTGGTTTTGATGTATTTAGTTCTTATGATCTACACACAACACATGTTAGACCATAAAATGGTTCTTTCACAAATACTTATTGTTATCATCAAAACATAGATTGACTTGTAGAGACAATTTTTGCTCTCACAATCTCCCCCTTTTTGATGATGACAAAACCAAGTATTTTGATTGAACATTTTATACAAGGTAATCACCAAAGCAAACAAATTAAGAGTGTGGAACAACAGCTCCCCCTGAATGAGTTATCCTCAAAGCTCTATCTGAGATCATCTAGGATTTTATATAATCCAAAGATATACAGAGTAGCAACTTGAGTTGTCAGATCAGAAATAGAAAAGAGTTACTCTTCTATCTCGTTCTTAGGAAAATGAAGAGTCTTTAGCATCTAGATAGTTCAACGGAACTTCCATCTTCAGATCTTCAGAACTCAGTTTCCTTTGTTATCATATCAGAGCTTGTTATCTTCAGAGTCTTCTGAAGCATTTCTACTTTTCAGTAGATTCAATTGAGCGCAGAATTAGAGTAGTTCTTCGACTGATAAACATAGCTTCGCTGTATATCAAAAACTGTCTTTTGAGATACTCCCCCTGAGTTTCAGGCTATATGAGGTTTTTAGATTTTGCATTTTAGTCTTCTGGGTAATCTCCCCCTAATTTCCATAAGTCAGATATTGGGATCTTTCAGAATCGAAATTCAGAGTTTCTAAATTTAATCACCAATGTTGATCATGACTTTTCAGAGTTTGACTTTGAACACAGGTTTATTTCAGACCTTGTTATTGTCACAACTCAGTTAAATTTTCAAGGCTTGATTTTTGATCAGATACCAAATCAAGGTTAAAGCTTGTGATCAATCAACGCTTGATTCTGAATCTGGTATATCTTGATTTAGTAGGATGTAAGGTTGATGTGCTGACTCTTACACCAGAGTATTTTGAAACTGATACCAAGTGAAGAATTTCTTCTCATACGCTTAAGAGATAATTCATTTGAGTTCTGATATTGATATCAATGAAGATATTTGACAGTAGTCCACAAATTTGAGTTTGATTGACAGTAGTCCAATTGCTGATTTAGTCCGATACCAAATTGTCTTTACTTCAGATGGTTCTCGATAAACATCAGAAAGGTTTCTTGCTTGGATCTTTAATCCGGATCTTCAGACAGTCCTTGACTTTTGATTTGCACAGATCTTCTGAGAGGGCATCTTGAAATGTAGATTTTGCCTTGATTGCTTTCAGAGTTTTCTTACTTAATCTGATTCATTATTCCATGATCGTAGTTCTTCTTCTTAACCTATTTTTAGAATGCCTAGTGAACTTGTTTAGAGTTCCTCGGATAACATCAAACAACAAACGTTAGTAGTAACGCATTTTATAAGGGTGTACTTGTTTGAGTTCTACATTCTTTCATATTTTCTTCTTCTTTCAATCAAAATCATTATTTCTCCCCCTTTTTGACATCATCAAAAAGTGTTAGGGCATATGAGCATTTAATCATGTAGTCATTTATATTCAGTTACAGAGTCACATAGTCATTTAAACATTTAGAAGCAACTAATTTTCATTATGGCGTAAGTAGAAGAACAGTTTAGACAAAGCCAAATAAGAAGCTCATTAAGTGGACTAATTGTATTTAAACATAGATTGGATAAGGATACGAACATATAGATACAGATTCGGACTCGACAAAACTAGATTTTTATAAGAAAGAAGCTTTTAGAGTTACGTATTTCCATGTTATGAAGGATTGAGATGTTCCTTATTAGTCTAACGACCGTATGCGTATTTCAAGAGAGTTGAACAGCTGAGAAATTTCTAGTAAGAAATAGAGAAGTAGCCTTTTTGTACGCGATTTCCTTAATGAGTTTCTTTTAATTTAGCCATTTTGATTTCTAATGCAGGTTTCTCTAAGAAACAAATAAAACATTTTCATTAATTCAATGATGATTGTACATAGTAGTTTAAAGACAAACCATAACAGTTGCTAAATGTACATCACCACCTTAATCATCGGAATCCTCAGCACTGTTCATGGTTTCACAACTGATTTCGACACGAGAAGTACGAGGTTCAAGTCTGATAATTAAATCCCAAGCCTTTTCTTGTAGAAGTATTTCCGAAATTATTCTTTCGTATGGGATGAAAGCTTGTACTTTGTCTCTGGAGATTTTGATAGATTGTTTCATATGATTAAAAATGGTTTTGGGGAGATCTATTGTAACATGATGAGTTAGAAGAAAGATAAGGATTCTGTCGTTGTGCGTTAGGACATTCTTATGAGTCATATGAGGACTAAGGTTGGTCAGAGAAAATTTGAACCAAGCTTTTGGAAAGGGGAGAAGCCTCTCAGGATTGTTTGGTTCAAAAGGTATTGAATCATCGAATAAGATTTTGCACTGATCCACCAGGCTTAGATTTGATTGATAGTCATCAATCGTGACTCTGGAGGAGATGCAACTGGTGATTTTCTCTATCAAGGGGACAGAGACAGCAATCAGTTGAAGGTAAACTTTCGACCAGATGGTTTTTCCATCGTTGCTAACTTTGGAAAATTTCCAGAATTCTTTAACTAGGTTTGGATAAATGGGAACATATAGGAGAGCATAATAGCCTTGCCAAGATTGGGCTTGCATGCTTCTAAGTATCTCCAAGCCATGTTCTCCGGGATGAGCAAGGTTGAGTTTCTTTTCAGGAATAAGGTGTAGATTTTCTTTATTTCCACAGAAGGTTGGTTCACTCCTTTGAGAGGTCATTGTTCTTAGTAAGTTTAGAATTTTGTAGTTGAGAGTTGAAGGACGGAGAGAGGAATCCTACCTTTTATGGTTGAGTTGGGATGAAGTGTGATGATTGCTTTTGGGAATAGGATTTGATTTGTTATTTTGTATTAAATCTTGGGTATATAGAGAGATGTAAACGAGTGTAGCCGAAAAGACAAGTGAGTTGTCTATTTATTGGGAAGGATACTAGAGTTAATGATGATGAGTTGTCAATGAGTTGGGTGCATTAATGATGGTAATAAATTTGAGTTCACAGAAAATAATTTTTAATGGATTAATGTTTTTAAGTTTTAACTATAAAAATCCTAATGAAGCTCATTATCTATGGAACATTTTATTGTTTAAAGAGGGATTTTAATTAATGATCATAGATTTGACAATAAGTTTTTCTTAAATAGTCTAAGGACAATTGAGTACAAACAAAGCAATAGAAGTACAATTAACATAGTTTCTCTAGTCACTAAAGACTTCACAATACGTCTTTAGCAGACAGTTTTCTGGAAACTCTTCAGGACCATTTTCTTCAACGCTTTCCTTGATCATGTCCACAATTCCATCTCTGAAGAAAATCTCAGACAAAACTCTTCCATAAGGAATGTAGGATTTTGTGAGGTTCCGAGACTCAAGAATGGTTTTCCAGAGACACTTGAAGATTGAGTATGGTAAATTTACCCGAAAGTCATTCATTAGTAAATAAATGAACTTATGGTCATGAAATCGAATTAGATTATTGCTATCTATTATGGGAAGAAAGTTTGACAGCATGAGTTTGTACCAGGCTTTGGGAGTTGGTAGGAGATTCTCAGGATTGTAGGGAATGTATCTGGAAGATAAGTCGTGAAGGGATGCAAAATTTCTTGCAGGAAAGAAATTGTGTTTGTCAAACTTAACATGAATTCCAACATCCTCACATCCAGTTGCAAGGATTATTGAGAATGGGTTGATGTCAATAGGGATTTCAAAAACATAGGAAGTAATGCAATTTCTTTCAACATCAAGATCGGCATGTTTCCAACATTCTTTGACCAGGTTTACATAGATAGGTTTTTCTAGCATCATGGAGTACCTAGTCCATTGTTGAGTATACAAAATGCTTGCTATATTACATGCAGTGTCTCTTGAGAGTGAAGGAGTACTGAACGAGAATCATTTCTCAGGAATGAGTTCAATAAGGTTTGGATTACCAAGAAAGGTTAGTGGAGGCATGATAGTGGGTGGACAAAGAGGCTTGGAGTTTTAGGGTTTTGAGTATAGGAGCATGAAGAGGAGACGTGACTTTATAGAGTAAGGGTGTAGGTTGATTTATGCCTAGTCTAGTCAGTTCAAAAGATTTTAGTAAGATTTCATTAAGTTGTTAGAGACATGTTGTGGTTTCCATAGTTTCGCAATTAAGATTGTATCTTTTGGCGTGTATTTTTTGTTAAAGGGTTTTCTTGGATTTAGCAATTTCTTTTCATCTATGCTTAATAGATTTTCTATTGGTTGAATACTTTCTTAAAGGAACATGTAAAGATACCTAAATAATTATCTAGTAAAACATGCTATGACAAAAAAAAATAATTCTAATTAAAACATCTCATGAGTTTAACAGATTAAAAGTGTACCTTAGATCTTTCAGTCTTAACTGAGTACCTCTTGTCTTGACTTCGGTCTTTACTCTGATGAGTTTTGAATTCTTCGTAATTTTCGCGTGTGTATTCTTCTAAGTTTTTGGTCAACTTTCTTTCAGACTTGGCTTAGTCTGAGCATTTTTCTGATTCTGACTATTTCTGAGTAAGCTGCAGATGTTTCTTGGGTTCTTCAAGATAAGCTTATCTTCTGACTTCTGAAGAGAATATTTTCTTGAAAGATGTTCCTAGTTGGATTGTAGCTTTCTCTCTCTTTTCCTGTTCAACCTTGTCCTTTAGTTCTCAGGGTTACAGTAACAGAGATTTGGACTTAGCATGATCAGAGTGACCATTTTAGATGAGCTAAGCCAATTCCTTGCAATCCTTTTTGATAAGGCGATACTCATATGCTTGGGAGCAATACTGAGTGAACTGTAAAATCATTTGATGACCCCATTCATAAACAACAGATTACATCTATTTTAAATGTTTCTTACTTCTTTTTTCCTTGATCCATAGAACCTGTTTAGTTCTGGTACAGTTCTTAAGATATGGATCGGAATCTTAAACGACAAACTTTGAGAAATGGTTGAGTTCTCCTTTCATAGCCAGAATTCAGTTTACATTTGTTAGAGTTTCTTTTCTTTGAACGATGATTGATTTCACTAGTTCAGTAAGAACCTTTGAGAGGTTGTTCAGGAAGGAATTGTCATATCAACGCCTGACTTGTTCCTCAAGGTTGTTTCAGAACTTGTTCAGAATCAAAACATTATCATGCACCATGTGTACATCACTAGTCATAATTTTTATGAACCTCTTGTTCTCACAATAATGATCAACTTACTTGGGGTTGTTCACATATCCATGAGTTGACTAATCAACGTCATCTTTTATGACATCAGTTGGAGAACCTAGATACCTGAAATGATAGCATCCAATTTCATAGCACAAGTGGTTTTGAGAACGCTTGATCTGTAGAAAATCAGATTATCAACATTTGATTTTTACTATGATGATTTCAGGTTGTTGGAGCTTGATCACTGAACCAGTTAATAGTTCGTTCGGAATCAACTGAGTCTTTGGGATTTAGTTTTACATTGAATCTTTTGATCATTCCAGATTCTGACATTGAATCATTTCTAATAATTTGAATTTTTCAGATTCTGAATTTAACAGATTTCTTTCTAAAATTCAAAGTCTTAGAACAACAATCTTCCTTATTTACATGAAGAGATCCATAATGAGTTTTTAAACGAGAAAGTCAAGGGTGGACCTAATTCGTTTCTTGAAAACATCTCAAAAACTCATAATGAATTAATCTTCAGCAAACAAGGTTTCTTGCTTTCTGATGATTCATCTTTTAATCATATATGTGGTTTTATCCACACGTATTTTCAGAATGAGCATTCAACAAATACTTCCATTGATCTGACGAATTTATCTTATCAATTGATTCTTCAACTTTAGTGAGGCTTCAACTTGAATCAGTGACTTGCTCACGAAGTACTCAGATTGATTACAATTTTGTACACAGTTAACTGCTGAACTGTTACAGAAATTGTAAGTGGATTTCAATCTCACTAAGAGCACTTCTACGCACCACGTCTGGATCTTTTTCTGACACTGTTAAGTGTTTGATGTGAATCAATAACAGAACCGGAGCTCTGATACCAATTGAAGGTGCGAGAAAGACACAAGAAAGGGGGGTTTGAATTGTGTATTTACTCTTTCTGTAACTTTTCGTATCTTGTTAATTTGATGCTCAAGAACCTTCAGTGTTCATTGAGAGACTCTGATCTAATAACTAAAGAGTATGAGAACCGTATAAGTTCTGTTCATAAGATACAATACTCAAAACTTGCAGTGCGGAAGCTTATCAGAGATAGGTTGCAAGGTTCTGACTTTGCTTAATATGAGGTTTTGATATTCAAAGTAGAAACATAAATAGAGATACTAAGCAAGAGAGTAAAGGACACACGATATATCCTGGTTCACCACGCGGGCTAATCCAGTCCACCCTCCTCACGTGATTTCGCCTTGAACACAAGGACTTAATCCACTATAACCAAATCATGATTACACTTGCACGGGCAATAGCCGGTGACTAACCACTTGCACAGCCACACTGTGACTAACAACACAATGAACCATTCAGGGATCCAACAGGATATAATGTTCATTGACCGAGCAGACCCACTACTGGGATTTCACAGCTAGCCGTTCAGGGATTCATCACAATGAATATAACGCTACTGACCATATTTCAGGATTTTCCACAATGACCCTCAGCCATTGTCATCTCAAGTATCTGATCACCACGTGATCTACTCAAGGGCCTCTACTCATAGCTAAACCATTCAGGGATCCATCAGGATATAACGTTCACTTGAGGAGTCTCAATTCATCTAGTTGAATTGGCAAACTGGAGATTACAAATTGTGCTTCTTAATAATTAAGTTTCTCCTAGGTTTAAGTACAAATAACACACACATGTGTTCAAGCAAGTTTTGAGCAATCAGCTCCTTGCTTTCCTAAGAAACTACAAAGATGTATTTAGATATTATGATTGTTGACATCTTGTAGATCTTCTTCTTCTTCGTCTTCTGGTTGAGTAAGTTTTGAGCAGCAACTCCTTGCTTCAGATCTTTAATGTAGCTTTGATGAGAAGGTAGGTTGATGACTTGACTGATCTTTAATTGTTGTCTTCTTCATCAACAGCTTCTGTTAGATTGTTGTTGTTGTGTTAATTTGTTCTTTGGAGTTTCAACAACAATTGCCATGAGTGAATTGATGACAGCTTTGAATATTCTAAGTGTTACAACGAGAACTCATCGTTGTTCCTATCTTCACATAATGACTTGGTCAATTTTGTAGACGAACATTCAGTTCATAATTCTACAAGTGATTAACACATCAGAAGCAAAAACTCTTTCCATTAAATAGCCAGTAGAAATATAGTCGATAGAGAATACTGTTGGCTGTTTGGAAAAGAGACGTTGTGAAATAATGAGTTGTACTGATACATCCTCTTTTTGCAGAGGAGATCTTTTCTTGGGCAGTGTTTATATTTAACTCACAACGGTAATATTTAGACTTCGAAACTTCAGTGGCTTCTGATGTTAATTTGATGAAGCATGAGTGGAGTCTTTGTAGCAGAATATCTGATGCTTCAAGTCTTCCGTTAATTGAAGAAGTCCATTAGGAATCAGTCTTCAGAACTTCAGCACTTGGTCTTTAAGAGCGTTATCCCTTTTTACTTTAGGTCTTCTGAATCTTCAAAACTTGTCTTCAGAATCTTCAGAACTTCTTGTTTGAAACCTTAATCTTCAGAACTCGTAAGTCTTCAGAATCTTTCTGCACTTGGTCTTCAGTGCCTTCAGCCATCACAACTTCAAGTCATTGGAGTCTTCAGAACTTTGGTTCTTTCTGACTGTACTTCTTCAGAAGCTACGCCATCTTCAGAATCTTGATCACTCTTAGAGAGCATCCACAAGAGCATTGCAACAGCAATCTTGGCATCCTTGGATCTGGCTGATTATGACTAGATAAACAAGCGTTCTTGCTTCTTGCGACTTTAGTCACCCATAGTAACTTCGCATATACATATATTCAATCATAGTACATCTGGCTGGTGTATGTTGGTTCTGATGTATTTAGTTCTTATGATCTGCACACAACACACGTTAGACCATAAAATGGTTCTTTCACAAATACTTATTGTTATCATCAAAACATAGATTGACTTGTAGAGACAATTCTTGCTCTCACATGATCAACATTGGCCAAACCTCTGCAGCAGTTTCCATTCACTATTGCTTACAAAACAAACTTATTGCACTATAAATAGACATCATTTGTGATCAGTTTGAGTACACCAAAGCCATCAAACAAATGCTTTCCTCAAAATCTCTTCCTTCACTCCAAAATTGCCTTCCAAAGCAAGTCACTATCGGGTTTTGAGTTTGAGAGCAATTCCAACCAAACCAATCACACACACACCTCATAAACATCATATAGAAGTGATCCAAACACTTAAACAACAAATGTAACACTGAATTCTCAGAATCACCATCCAATTGCTCAAGCTTTTAGCAGACTTGCAGTTGGGGTACCATCTTCAGTTTCAGCTTGTTTCAAACCACTCCAAGCAGTCAGACACATCACTTGGCACCTAAGGAAGTTGTGCAAATCATTGGAACCAGCCTGCAACACCTCTAACACAAAACACGATCACCAGCTGCAAGAGGTAAGCATGAGCTCTTCTAACTCTATGATCCATGCATATTTTGCTGCACAATAGTTTGGCCATATGTTCATAATCATGCATAGAGTGTTTACCCTAAATCAATTGCTTTGTTTGAATCGTGTATGGAATTTCTGAACCTTCATGCAAATTTTAGGGTTCTTGAGGTTTCTCTTTGATTTCTTATTCCATGCTTAAAATAAATGAAATTAAAGACCATAGACATGATCGTGAGGTGAAAACGAGCAGATTGATATGTAGATTGCATGATATCATCAAGTATTCAGTGAGATTGGATAGAAAATGCAAATCTGCAGAAACAGAGGATGGCGTGTGTTCTTGCCATGTTCTTGGTGCCATTTTTGAATATTTGAATATTTGAATTTTGTGATTTTATTTAATTGATTCAAAAATTAATTTCTCTCTGAATTTTAATGATTTTGAGTTGATTCTTTTTTTAATAATTCACAAAAATGTTAAAATATTTTATTTTGCCAAAAATTCCCAAAAATATTATTTATTTCATATATTTGATATTTTTGCAAAGAGTTAATGTTTTATTTGTTTTTAACATTTGAAATATTTGTTCCTTCTTGATTTTCCAAACTTAATTGATTTCCAATCATTTTGTGGATGTAAACATGATTTTTCAAATATTAATCCAAGATCACAACTTGTTTTTTATACATGTTTGATAATTTTGATCATTTTAATTAAATTTTTATTTAATTAAAATACATTTTGAAATTAATTTAGGGTTTTGATCTTAATCACCCTAAACAAATCATTTTCAAAACACTTTGGGCCTCTAATAGAGTGTAAGACCCAACCCTTTTCTTAAAAACATTTTTGGGCCTCAGTGTATTGTATAAGTCCCGATACCGTCAAAAAGCTCGGCACAATCGTCGCCTTTTTAACAAAAATAACCCCGGGCTTCTCCTTGGGCTATAAGACCCATATTTATTCTTTGGGCCTCTAATAGAGTGTAAGACCCAATCCCCTTTTAACCAAAACCATTTTGGGCCTCAGACATTGTATAAGTCCCTCTGCGTTAGAAGAAAAACCTCAGCGTGATCGCCGTTGCCAAACAAATCAACTGGGCTTCTCCTTGATCTATAAGACCCATCTTTATTCATTATGTAACGCCCCGTTTTGCCAACTTTGTTTTATTGAGTCTTTTTGGATTATTTTATTATTATTTTATTGTATTTTTGACTTTTATGTGAAAATATGTTATTTTTAGTCGTGAATATATTTTATCGCGTTTTGGGATCGTTTGTGAGATATTTGAGTGTGGGGGTATTTTGGTCATTTTATAATGTTTTTCATTAAGTTAGTAAGAAAAGAAAATAGAAAAGAAAAGGGAAAGAAAAATAGAGAGAAAGAAAGAAGAAAGAAGGGAAAAGGGAAGAAAAGAGGAGAAGAGAGAAAATTGGAGAAAAAGTGTGAAAATCATCAAGATCAATTCCTAGAATCGAATTAAATCGGGTAAGGGTGCGAAACTCAATTATACTATACTTGTATATGATTATGTATGAATGTGTTTGGATGATTCTCTTGCTTTCTATGTTTTTTTCACTTTTAGGTCGAAAACGATAAAATGAATAGAATCGATGGTTTAACGGTTGGAAATCTATGTAAAGGTGGTAGTTTGCTTGTTGACATGATTAGAATAGGTTCTGATTGATATATGTTGATTGGGAAATGTTTTGGTTGGGAAATATCACTTTTGGGGTTTCAAACAGCGCAGAAAAATTCTGGGTTTTCCTTGGTTCGCCTAGCGAACCTGGGGCGAAGGTGGCAGTGAGTGAGGTTTTCGCGGGTTCGCCTAGCGAACCATTCAGCGAAGGGTAGCGAAGGTTCGCTACGGGTATTCGCCTAGCGAACTTTGGGTGTTTTTGGCCCTGTTTGGTTCTAACTTGGTTCGCTGGAACATTCGCCTAGTGAAAGAGCTAGCGAATGCTCGCGAGGGATGTTCGCCTAGCGAAGGAGCTAGCGAATGCTCGCGAGGGAGGTTCGCCCAGCGAACAGTGCTGTTCGTGTAATTTTGTTTTCTGCATAACTTTTGATCTGTGATTCGGTTTGAGGCGTGGTTTGATGCATTGGAAAGCCATTGAGCTGTATTTTCTTATTATGATGGTTTAGAATTTGTTAGCCGATTTTATTTTGTCGGTAAATGTGAACTGTGTGTTGTTATAATTTATCTGGGTGCTTTGGTGGTGAGAATATGTTATTAGTACGTTTTGTGTTAATATATAACTTTATGCAATTATATTATGGTTGTTTTTCTCACCCTTTTGCTGTTTTATAACGCTCTATGAGGCGTTGCAGATTAGAGCTGCTGGAGGTATTCCTTTTTGTGAAGCGTTGCGTCTTCATTATTTTGGTCGGTCGGCTCTGATATGTGACTCCGGGTAGTTAGGGTGGCCGCGTGCTATTATTTTGTATATCTGATGATATATTTTGGTTGTACATATGCTACCTGATGTATGACAAACTGTTTATATGTGTATATGTATATTTGTTAATCAGATTTTAGATTTTCCGCTTTAATTCTAATTTCTGAAAAGTGGGTGTAAGGAACAAAGTTTCCTCTGTATGATTGCTACCCCACAGTTGCATATCATTATGGGCAGGTGTTGCATGTTATGTGTATGTTTGGTTACTTTGATGTGATTCCCCTTTCTATGCCGTATTTCAAATATACTCTGACGAATTTTCGAATTTTCTTTTACCGCCTTAATTGTGTGTTTTTGGGGGTATTAGATTGGGGGCGTCACATTAAGTGGTATCAGAGCCAGTCCGTGTCAGTTGTGTCGTTTGTGTCTATTGTGTCTGGCATATTGGGCGAGTTGTGTTGAGCAAGTGGTTGTTTAACCATAGTTTCTGTGTTTAGACGAACAGAATATGGCTGGTCGTAATGATGCTGCTTTGGCTGCTGCGATGGAAGCGATGGCACGAGCTGTGCAGGGTGCACCGAATGCTGCCGGAAATGATGAGTTTAGAAAGAATAAGCCGCCGGTTTTTAAAGGGAAACATGATTCGGATGGTGCGCAGTTGTGGTTGAAAGAGATTGAGAGGATTTTTAGGGTAATGGATTGTGATGACGATGATGTTAAGGTGAGGCTGGGCACTCATATGTTACACGAAGAGGCTGATGACTGGTGGGTCAGTACTCGTCAGGTGTTGGAAGCTGAGGAGGAGGAAGAAGAGATCACTTGGGAAGTGTTTAGCCGAGAGTTTCTAAGGAAGTATTTTCCGGAGGATGTCCGAGGAAAGAAGGAGATTGAGTTTTTAGAGCTAAAACAAGGTAATATGTCGGTTATTGACTATACTGCTAAGTTTGTGGAACTTGTGTAGTTTTATCCTCATTATGTGGAAGCGACTGCTGAATTTTCAAAGTGTGTGAAGTATGAAAGTGGCTTCCGTCCTGAGATAAAACAGGCTATTGGATATCAGAGGATTCGAAGGTTTGCTGATTTGGTGGAATGCTGTAGGATTTATGATGAAGATAGTAAGGCTCGTTCTGCTCACTATAAAAGTGTAAGTGACAGGAAAGGGAGGCAAAAGTTCCGTGGTGGACCGTATGTGTCATCGGCTGATAAAGGTAAACAAAGGAGTACTTTTGATCGAAGGTCAAGTGGAGGAGGTATGTCTAATGCTCCTAGGTGTTTTAAGTGTGGTGAATTGGGTCATCGCCAGATGGAATGTAGGAAGAAAGTGGATAAGTGTTCTAATTGTGGTGGTATCGGACATGTTTTAGCTGATTGTAAAAGGAAGAATGTAGTGAAGTGTTATAACTGTGGGGAACCTGGTCACATTAGTTCGAAGTGTCCGAATCAGAAGAAAGCTCCGACTAGTGGGAAAGTGTTTTCATTGGCGGGAACTCAGACTTCAAGTGCTGATCGTCTGATAAGAGGTACTTGCTTTATTAATAATACGCCTTTAATTGCTATTATTGATACTGGAGCGACTCATTCGTTTATTTCGTCTGAGTGCGTGAAGAGTTTGAATCTTGGGTTGTCTTCGATGGATGGTGAGATGGTTATTGATACTCCAGCGATGGGGTCAGTAACTACTTCTTTGGTGTGTCTAAGTTGTCCTTTGACCATTTATGGCAAAGACTTTGCGATGGATTTAGTGTGTTTACCGTTGGAAGGTTTAGATGCGGTGTTGGGAATGAACTGGTTGCAATTCAATCAGGTGCACATTGATTGTTATCATAAGCTTGTAAGGTTTCCTTCTCTTGAGGAAGATGAAGACTCGAGTTTCTTGTCTACCAAAGAGTTGAAGAAACTTTTGGCGGATGAAGCTCAGTTGTTTGGAATATTTGCATCTTTGACTGTGGATAGTCAAGTTTCTCTTGAAGTGTTTCATGTTGTGTGCGAATTTCCGGAGGTGTTTCATGTTGATATTTCAGATGTACCGCCAGAGAGAGAAGTTGAATTTTCGATAGATCTAGTTCCTGGTACTAGACCTGTTTCTATGGCACCTTATAGAATGTCGGCATCTGAATTGGTGGAGTTGAAAAAGCAGTTAAATGAGTTGTTGGAAAAGAGGTTCGTGAGACCAAGTGTTTCTCCTTGGGGTGCTCCAGTTTTGTTGGTGAAAAAGAAAGATGGGAGTATGCGATTATGTATTGATTATCGCCCGTTGAACAAAGTGACGATTAAGAACAAATATCCGCTTCCAAGGATTGATGATCTGATGGATCAGTTGGTTGGTGCTTGCGTATTTAGTAAGATTGATTTGAGATCGGGGTACCATCAGATAAGAGTGAAAGAAGAGGATATTCAGAAGACGGCCTTTAGAACACGTTACGGTCATTATGAATATTCGGTGATGCCGTTCGGGGTTTCTAATGCGCCTGGTGTGTTTATGGAATACATGAATCGTATTTTCCACGAGCATTTGGATCATTTTGTGGTGGTGTTTATTGATGATATTTTAATCTATTCTAAGTCTCGTGAGGAACATGCAGAGCATTTGCGTATTGTTTTGCAGGTTTTGAAGGAAAGGAAGCTTTTTGCCAAATTGTCCAAGTGTGAATTCTGGTTGTCTGAGGTGAGTTTTCTTGGGCACGTAATTTCAGGTAATGGTATTGCTGTGGATCCATCTAAAGTAGAAGCAGTTCTACAATGGGAGGCTCCTAGATCCGTTACTGAAATTCGAAGCTTTTTGGGTTTGGCTGGTTATTATCGGAGGTTCATTGAAGGTTTTTCTAAGCTTGCTCTTCCTTTGACGCAGTTGACTTGTAAGGGCAAAGCATTCATTTGGGATATTCAATGTGAAGAAAGTTTTTGTGAGCTGAAGGAAAGATTGACGACAGCTCCGATTCTTATTTTACCTAATCCTAATGAACTATTTGTTGTGTATTGCGATGCTTCTTTAATTGGTTTGGGTGGTGTTCTGATGCAGGAAGGTAAAGTTGTAGCTTATGCTTCAAGGCAGTTAAGAGTTCATGAGAAAAACTATCCTACTCATGATCTTGAGTTAGCGGCTGTAGTTTTTGTGTTGAAGATTTGGATGCACTATCTCTATGGTGCAAGGTTCGAGGTCTTTAGTGATCATAAAAGCTTGAAATATTTATTTGATCAGAAAGAGTTGAACATGAGGCAGCGGAGATGGTTGGAATTCTTGAAAGACTACGACTTTGGCTTGAATTACCATCCTGGTAAAGCTAATGTGGTAGCCGATGCATTGAGCCAGAAATCGTTGCATATGTCCGCATTGATGGTGAAAGAGTTGGAACTTTTGGAGTCGTTTAGAGACTTGAGTTTGGTATGTGAAGTGACTTCGGTTAGTGTAAGGCTTGGAATGTTGAAGGTTGCTAATGAATTTTTGTTGTCGGTTAGTGAGAAACAAAAGCTGGATTTGAAATTCGTTGATTTGATGAGGAATGAGAATGTGGATTTCAAGGTGGATAATTTTGGTGTTTTGAGATTCCGTGGTCGTATTTGTATTCCTGATGATGCGGAGTTGAAAAGAATGATTTTGGAGGAAGGACACCGGAGTAATTTAAGTATTCATCCGGGTGCGAATAAGATGTACCAAGATTTGAAGAAGATTTTCTGGTGGTCTGGTTTGAAAAGAGATGTGGCTCAGTTTGTGTATGCATGTTTGACTTGTCAGAAATCGAAAGTGGAACATTTGAGACCTAGTGGTTTGTTGCAACCGTTGGATATTCCTGAGTGGAAGTGGGATAGCATTTCGATGGATTTTGTGACGGGATTACCGAACACTCAGCGTGGGCATAATGCTATTTGGGTGATTGTGGACAGGATGACTAAATCGGCGCATTTTATTCTGATTGACATCAGTTTTTATTTGGAACGGTTAGCTGAGATCTATATCAGTGTGGTGGTGAAATTGCATGGGGTTCCTTTAAGTATTGTTTCGGATCGAGATCCTAGGTTTACATCGAGATTTTGGGAAAGTTTACAGAAGGCTTTGGGTTCTAGATTGAGGTTGAGTTCGGCTTATCATCCGCAGACAGATGGTCAGACCGAAAGAACTATTCAGTCGTTGGAGGATTTGTTGAGGTCGTGTGTTTTGGAACAAGGTGGTGCGTGGGACAGTTATCTTGCTTTGATTGAGTTCACGTATAATAACAGTTTCCATTCTAGTATCGGAATGGCACCTTTTGAGGCTTTATATGGACGAAGATGTCGAACGCCGTTGTGTTGGCACGAAACTGGTGAGAGTTCTGTGGTTGGACCGGAATTGGTGCAACAGACGACGGAAAAGGTAAAGTTTATTCGTGAGAAAATGAAGGCTTCTCAGAGTAGACAAAAGAGTTATCATGATCGGAGATGGAAGGATCTTGAGTTTCAAGAGGGTGATCACGTATTTCTGAGAGTTACGCCGGTAACGGGCGTTGGTCGTGCTTTGAAATCTAAGAAGCTTACTTCTCGATTTATTGGTCCTTACCAGATATCTGCGAGAGTTGGTGCTGTAGCGTATCGTGTGGCGTTACCGCCGAATCTGTCGAATTTGCAATACGTTTTTCATGTTTCACAGCTTCGGAAGTATGTTCCGGACCCTTCACATGTGATTCCTATGGACGAGGTTGAGGTAAGAGATAACCTTACGATCGAGGCATTACCAGTTAGTATTTTGGATCGCGAGGTGAAGCGGTTGAGGGGTAAAGAGATTGCACTTGTGAAAGTGGCGTGGGGAGGCGCTGCTGAAGGAAATTTGACATGGGAATTGGAGAGTAGGATGCGGGAGTCGTATCCGGAGTTGTTTGTATCAGGTAAGATTTTCGAGGACGAAAATTTCTAAGTGGGGGAGAGTTGTAACGCCCCGTTTTGCCAACTTTGTTTTATTGAGTCTTTTTGGATTATTTTATTATTATTTTATTGTATTTTTGACTTTTATGTGAAAATATGTTATTTTTAGTTGTGAATATATTTTATCGCGTTTTGGGATCGTTTGTGAGATATTTGAGTGTGGGGGTATTTTGGTCATTTTATAATGTTTTTCATTAAGTTAGTAAGAAAAGAAAATAGAAAAGAAAAGGGAAAGAAAAATAGAGAGAAAGAAAGAAGAAAGAAGGGAAAAGGGAAGAAAAGAGGAGAAGAGAGAAAATTGGAGAAAAAGTGTGAAAATCATCAAGATCAATTCCTAGAATCGAATTAAATCGGGTAAGGGTGCGAAACTCGATTATACTATACTTGTATATGATTATGTATGAATGTGTTTGGATGATTCTCTTTCTTTCTATGTTTTTTTGACTTTTAGGTCGAAAACGATAAAATGAATAGAATCGATGGTTTAACGGTTGGAAATCGATGTAAAGGTGGTAGTTTGCTTGTTGACATGATTAGAATAGGTTCTGATTGATATATGTTGATTGGGAAATGTTTTGGTTGGGAAATATCACTTTTGGGGTTTCAAACAGCGCAGAAAAATTCTGGGTTTTCCTTGGTTCGCCTAGCGAACCTGGGGCGAAGGTGGCAGCGAGTGAGGTTTTTGGTGTTTTTGGCTCTGTTTGGTTCTGACTTAGTTCGCTGGAACATTCGCCTAGCAAAGGAGCTAGCGAATGCTCGCGAGGGATGTTCGCCTAGCGAAGGAGCTAGCGAATGCTCGCGAGGGAGGTTTGCCCAGCGAACAGTGCTGTTCGTGTAATTTTGTTTTCTGCATAACTTTTGATCTGTGATTCGGTTTGAGGCGTGGTTTGATGCATTGGAAAGCCATTGAGCTGTATTTTCTTATTATGATGGTTTAGAATTTGTTAGCCAATTTTATTTTGTCGGTAAATGTGAATAGTGTCAATGGTCGACTTTTGTCATTTTAATGGTGCGTATTTGACTTGTGTTATGCTTTATGGTGTTGCTTCGAATGTGGTATGACTTATGTGCTGTTGTGATGATGTTTTGTGGCCATAAGGCAAGAAAATGCTAAGTGTGGTATTTGATGATATATGCATAATTGTGAATGTGTGTATGTATGCAATGAGAATGTCATGAGTCATTGTATGCCAAACATCATGATGTGCATTGTTGAACGTCCTGAGTGACGGTTTGATTCCCGAGGGGAATATGCTATAACATCGTGTGCCTCGAAAATATGAGGCGATGCCTGAGGACTTAAAGCGATGGGTATAGACGATTGTGGGCTCCTTTGGAGACTTAAAGCAATCCTTAACGTCGTGTGCCTCGAAAATATGAGGCGATGCCTGAGGACCTAAAGCGACGGGTGAACATCGTAGGCCCGACGGGGAGTTACTTGAGATTCTCAGTAACGAGCGATGGTTCTAATAGTTCCTGAGTGAACTGATGATGAGACATGAGACATTGGAAGTCGGTACCGCATGGCATGTGCATAGAGTCGTTGTGTCGGTCTATGTGCATTGCATAAATCATGAATTATTTGTGCATGGAATTGTGAATGTGATTAATGAAATGGAATATGTGTGATTGTATTGTGAATGATTGATGTGCAGTGGTAATTGATACGTGTGAATTGTACTGTGTGTTGTTATAATTTATCTGGGTGCTTTGGTGGTGAGAATATGTTATTTGTACGTTTTGTGTTAATATATAACTTTATGCAATTATATTATGGTTGTTTTTCTCACCCTTCTGCTGTTTTATAACGCTCTATGAGGCATTGCAGATTAGAGCTGCTGGAGGTATTCCTTTTTGTGAAGCGTTGCGTCTTCATTATTTTTGTCGGTCGGCTCTGATATGTGACTCCGGGTAGTTAGGGTGGCCGCGTTCTATTATTTTGTATATCTGATAATATATTTTGGTTGTACATATGCTACCTGATGTATGACAAACTGTTTATATGTGTATATGTATATTTGTTAATTAGATTTTAGATTTTCCGCTTTAATTCTAATTTCTGAAAATGGGTGTAAGGAACAAAGTTTCCTCTGTATGATTGCTACCCCACAGTTGCATATCATTATGGGCAGGTGTTGCATGTTATGTGTATGTTTGGTTACTTTGATGTGATTCCCCTTTCTATGCCGTATTTCAAATATACTCTGACGAATTTTCGAATTTTCTTTTACCGCCTTAATTGTGTGTTTTTGGGGGTATTAGATTGGGGGCGTCACACATTAGGCCTCTAATAGAGTGTAAGACCCAACCCTTTTTTGAAACCAAAATGATTTGGGCCTCTAATAGAGTGTAAGACCTATCCCCTTGTACATAAAAACTTTTTGGGCCTCAGTCACTTGTATAAGTCCCTGTACAAATTCAAAACAACAGTGCAATCACTGATAAAACCTTGGGCCTTTCCTTGAGCTGTAAGCCCCAACAATCTTTTCAAAGCACTTTCTCCTTTGATTTAGAATATAATATTGTTATCAAAGCTTTCTTTGTTGAACAACTAACAAAATAGCATGTAAGCTCTACAACCGAGTAAGTGTTTATCTGCTTTCTTTATCCGCTTCCATATGTATATAACTGTATTGTGGGGCTGCTTTACTGTAAGTCTTCTATCGTATCCTTTATATACTTGTCAAATATCCACTGTGTAATACTAGTATAGTTATTTAGAGTTTTCCCCGGCAACTACGTCTAGCACTAGGTAAATCCCTGTTGGTCACTCTTAAATATAAACAAAACTAGATCCCCATAGGATTACCAGATACAGTCTTTCCTCCTCTTGGGGTTAAACAATATGGAGACGTGAAAGGCAGCATTCTCGGTGAACCCTTTCTCAGACTGTCATCCTTAGAAATTGTCAATGAAACTCTAACTCCCCAGACATGATCTTTTCTCCGTGAATGGCATCTCTTGAGTTTCTTCCAAATTCTTAGACTTTCTTGGCTTAATCTATTATCGGTGAATAGCATGTCTTGAACTTCTCGGGATTTGGGGACCCACAGGCTTCCTAAAAGCATCCCCGCCTCCTCTTAGGCGTTGCACAAGGGCCCTTCGGCTTCTTACAAACTCTCATGCCTTCTCTTGAGCTTAGTACAAGGACCCAGAGACCTCTATAGGTATAGGAACAGAACCTAGTCATCAATTTGCTAGAGCTGTCTTTCTGAGTCAAGTGCCCGACCAGTTAATGGGTTGACCTTCATCCCTTAACATACCAGCCTTCTCTTGGGCATTATACAAAGAGCATTCACTATCTGAGAATCAATTTCTCAAAACACCAGTAGACTTGGACAGTCTCAATACCCTTGGGATTTCCCATTTCCTTAAAGAACAGGAAATAACCCTGATTCTCTGATCAATACCAAAGCACAACCTTACCTATAATCTTTCTCTTTATAAGAACTGATTTTCTCTTTTATCCAACGCACTGGACCTATCACTAAACTGAAACAGTCACCAGCACAGACAACCTCATCTTGGGCTTTTTACAAATGATTCTCCCCAAAGGAGCTAACCTTTTCAGACTCTCTTGTTGAGTCAACATCCTTTTAGCCTCCATCTCGGGCTTCGTACGAGATATAAAACACTCTCTTGTTGAGTATAAAAGACTCTCTTGTTGAGTCAAACTTTTAGCCTCTATCTTGGACTTCGTACGAGATATAAAACACTCTCTTGTTGAGTATAAAAGACTCTCTTATTGAGTCAAACTTTTAGCCACCATCTCGGGCTTCGTACGAGATATAAAACACTCTCTTGTTGAGTATAAAAGACTCTCTCGTTGAGTCCAACTTTTAGCCTCCATCTCGGGCTTCGTACGAGATATAAAACACTCTCTTGTTGAGTATAAAAGACTCTCTCGTTGAGTCAAACTTTTAGCCTCCGTCTTGGGCTTCATACAAGACACCTATAAATCACTCTCTTGTTGAGTATAAAAGACTCACTTAGGTGAGTCAATCCCCTTTTAGCCTCTATCTCGGGCTTCGTATGAGACAGCAAAACACTCTCTTGTTGAGTATGAAAGACTCTCTTGTTGAGTCAACCTTTTTAGCCTCCGTCTTGGGCTTTATACAGGACAGATAAAGGCACTCTCTTGTTGAGTCTATCACTTATTAGTACTCTCTTATTGAGTCAACCCTTTTAGCCTCTATCTCGGGCTTCGTACGAGACAAACGATAAACACCCTCTTTTTAGGTCAATAGTCTCCTCTTAGGCATTGTATAAAGAAAACCCCGGTTGAGTCAATCAATATTTTAGCATCAAATTCATGTCTTGCTCACAGCATACAAACATCAACAACTCCTCTTTAGAGATGACAAATTCTATCTCAGCCAAAACCCTTTAGCTTCACATCTTGGGCTTTGAACAAGATACAAACCACCTTTATCTTCACGTCTTGGGCTTTGAACAAGACACCAAAACACCTCTTTCCTCCCATTGAACTACGGTCGCTCTGATTTCCCTGTTTCGTTAAACGGGAATACGTATGCATAAGATTGCAAAAATCTTAGCGAGCATACTAATCAAAAACCATATATCAACCCCAAAAACACCAAATCCTAACATCTTACCAAAAACCTCACAAATGATCCAGACATCCGAATCTTAACAAAATAAACCGTAGAAATGCCCCACATCCACAAAGCATTTGTGACCTAACAGACCGCTGTTCAAACTCAGTATGCCAGCAGGGTTAGTTGGAGACATCTATTTCCCTTCCTTAATCAGCTCAATAGGATAAAAAATGAATCGAACTGTAGTACCCAAAGCGATCGTGACTCAGGACTACAGAAATCGCGCTACAATAAGCCCCAATATTTTGTACATAAACTTTGTTTTAAACAATAAACAACTTCCATGGGCCACTCCTTGAGTTGTAAGCCTCATACCTCTGTTTTCAAAATCATCTGTCTGTTTTAAACTGGTACTAAGAGGAGCATTATTCCCGATGAAACTACTCTCAGACCACTTGGGCATCTCTTTGAGTTATAAGCCCCAAACATTATTTTATTTCAAACTTTCTTTTAATTCAAATTCAAACTCAAAGTTTTCTAAAAAATTTCTTCAATTTCTTAAAACCCTAATCATACAGTTGTAGTCAATACAATCAACCACAATACAATTGGGCCTCTTTTCAGAGTGTAGTACCCAACATCTTTTCAATGCAATGCATACTTGTTTATATACCTGTTAATTCACTTATCTGTATATACTTGTGCATATCTGTCTAGAGTTTCCCCAGCAATTAGGTCTACACTTAGGTCAAATCAGAGGTTACTTCTAACTTAGTCAAAACTAGTTCCCTCATAGGAAACTTCCCTCAATACAGTCTGCCTCCTCTTAGGTTTTATTCAATATGGAACAGAGAAAGGCATTATTCCCGGAGAAACTTTTCTCAAGACTGTCAAAACTTAGAAACATATACAAGAAACTCATTTCCCCAAAGAGGATTAATTCCCGGTGAAACCTCTTTTGAATTTCTTCAAACCTTAGAACTGTTCAACAAAGAAAGGATTATTCCCGGTGAAACCTTTCTTGAACTTTTCCTAGGCTTGGACCCATAGGCTTCCTAGAAGCATCTCTTGCCTCCTCTTGGGCTTAGTACAAGGACCACTAGGCTTCTTAAAAGATCCCTAGCCTCCTCTTGGGCTTAGTACAAGGACCCAAAGGCTTCCTAAAAGCATATGATATAAATTAGTCATCTCTACTAGTCCAATCCCCAAGAGAGTCAAAATTCCAGAACATCCTATCATTCAAGGGTTGATCTACATCTCTAATACCCTCAGCCTCCTCTTAGGCATCATACAAAGATCTCTATCTCCAACCAGAGTTTACCTCTTCTTAAGAGACTTGGGTAGTTTCAGCCTCCTCTTGGGCTTCGATCAAGTAGACTTGGAAAGTATCACCCTCATAATCTTCTTTCAAACTCACCTCTAAACTCCTTATACCCCCCAACAAGGCTTAACTTTCACCTTGAAAATCCCAGCCAAGGTCAATTTACCATCAACAAATCCCTAACAGAATCAGAGCCTCACGGCATCTGGTACTTCAACCCTTCCCTAATTCCCCAGCAAGATATAGTTCCCCTTTAGATTCCCTAATACAGTTTAGACCTTCTCCTGGATTTCAAGAATCCTCAGGAAAAGTCAGCCTCCTCTTAGGCTTCATATAAGAATTTCCCCAGTTAGCCTCAATCTCGGGCTTTGTACTAAACAAACATCATACCCCCCCATTGAGTCAGTTCTCTATACTCAAACCTTTCAGCTTCATCATCTTGGGCTTCAAATAAGATACTCAGATAAAACCTTCCCCAATGGAGTCAGTTTCCTTTAGCTTCAACCTTGGGCTTTGAACAAGGCACACAAAAAACAACATCCCCTCAAATGAGACCATAAGTCCACTCTGTAGGAGGATATCCCCTCTATACATCACATATCAAAACAAATAATCAAAACCTTTTTTTTCCAGATAATGGTTGTAAGTGGCACACTTGTTGATTCAAAATCCAAGTTGGAGTCCCTCCTTTATCATGGATAAAATTCCTCTTTCATCTAACAGCTATAAGTGGCAAGCCTCTGGATTCCATACATCCAAGCCAATGTCCCTCTCTTAGCATGAAAGATTCATAAAGGAAAAAAAGGCATTGCTCTACACTAAATTAAAGCTTCTTCCTTCATGACATCTCTCTTATAAAGGAAATTATGGCATTGCTGGATTCCACACATCCTAGTTAAAGTAATTTCCCTTATAACCAATTACTCAACATTTTATGATGAATAGGTGAGTTATCTCCCTTTAGAGATGACAAATTCTCTCTCTCAGTCAACTTTAGCTTCAATCTTGGGCTTTAAACAAGACACAAATACTCTGATAGCTTTAATCTTGAGCTTTGAACAGGACACCAAATATCTTCCCTCCCATAGAATAGGAGGAACTACGATTGCTCTGATTTCCCAAATGTATTTGCGGGAACACGTAGGCATAAGATTGCGAAATTTTAGCGAGCACACAAAAAAAAAATCTTTGGTCTAGTACCTTCCCAAAAATAATAGAAAACCCGAAAAAAACAAAAACATTCTATTAACCCTCCCAAAGGAGAAACTTTCCCAATCCATAGCAGATAAACACAAGAAAGCATTTCAAACAGAAGAAATACATGCAAAAGAAGGTTCTTATAGATTACTATAGATACTCTGGGTGTTAATAGCTTCCCTTTGTATAACCAGACCCCGATCCCCGATCTCTTAGCATTTGTTAAAGATAACACTTGCGTGCAGGGTTAGTTTAAGATATCTTCCCCTTCATTTCAAGCTTCATAGGATAAATACAGAAATCAGAATGTAGCACCAAAAAGCGGTAGGTGGTCGCGTCACCAAAAAATCGACGCTACAGAAAAATGGCGACTCTGCTGGGGAGTATGAGTTAGATTTCCTAAGAGATCTAGGCCTTGCTTTGCATTTATTTTTCTACTATTTTTACTTGCTTTCTCATTTTTATATATCATATGTTGTCATATTATTTGATATATTTGTTTAAATTACCGTTATCTGGGAATGCGATTAATACGCATGTGGTGAGTCTGAGAGAACATTAAGATAAGTGGTGGCATATTCAGAAAGGCTTATAGGGAGTGAGTGCCGACCAAGCTAACTTGAAAGTCCACCGAATCAGTGGAGGTACCCTCGTGGAATTACCAATGTTGAACGAGCAATTCGTGAAAGCGTTGTTTTTTCCCATTGGATACCCTTGAAACTGAGGATTAGTAAACATTTAACAATTTGACCATTAGGTAGTGTGGTGACTATCGGGAATAGTTGATATGCGATACTACACTCAAAGGAGATTCATCTTGGGATATTACAGCTCTTATGAGTCAGTCGGTTTGCTGTTAATATCCTTAAGAGGGGTCAATGATTTTGGGAACCTCTGTTAGAACCCGTTCTACAGGTATAAAAATTGACCTTTAGTACACACCTTGGGGATGGGTAGATCTATGGCTCCATGCTCATGACGATAAACCCCTAAGCCCATGTTTTCAAATGTTTTTGTTTGCTGCATTCATGCATCCATTCATTCATTAAAAAACTCTTTTTAACAAGAAAAAAATATTTTTTCTAAAAGAACTGAAATAATAATTGCAAATATCAGAATTGCGTTATGGATTTTGGTAGAAGAAAAACGTATAAGTACACCTTCAAGGTTCCAAAACTGGAAGACTTAAGGAAATTATGAAGGATGATTGCTAATCCCGAAGCTTTCAGAGCTAAGCACTAAGTTCTATTGTCTCTTTTGAAAGTCAACATGGTTGAAGGAGTCCTGTCTACATTGGTTCAGTTCTACGATCCAGTATGCCACTGCTTCACATTTCTGGATTATCATCTTACACCAACACTGGAAGAGTACTCTCACCTGATTGATTTACCTATCACTGATCAAGATCCATTTTCTGGACTGGAAGAAATTCCAAAAGATCAAGCCATTGCAAGAGCAATCTCTTTGGAAGAGTTAGATATCAGGACTCACATGACCACAAAGGGAGGAATCCAGGGTTTACCAGCTAAATTCCTGATGGAGAAAGTGTGGCGTATGATTTTTGTCGGTGACACGACCACCTTACCACAATGGTTGGAATTGGGTGCTACTTTCTGATTTCTTATTTATCCTATGAAGCTGGAAAGGAAAGGGAAGATATCTAAAACTAACCTTGCACGCAAATGTTTTCTTTAACAAATGTTAAGAGATTGGGGGGTCCGGGGTCAGGTTATACAAAGGGAAGTTGTCAATTACCCAGCGTATATATGGTTATCCATAGATTCTTTGGAATGTTTCTCTATTATCTACTTACTAGTGTTTATCTGTTATAAATTGGGAAAGTTTCTCCTTTGGGAACGTTGAGAGAGTATTTTTGTTGTTTTTGGGTTTTTTTGATGTTTTTGTTAAGGTACTGGACCTAAGGTTTTTTATTTGTGTGCTCGGTAAGATTTCGCAGTCTTGTGCCTACGTATTCCCGTTAAAGAAAATAGGGAAATCAGAGCAATCGTAGTTCCTCCTATTCTATGGGAGGAAAGATGTTTGGTATCTTGTTCAAAGCCCAAGATTGAAGCTAGATGAGTATTTGTGTCTTGTTCAAAGCCTAAGATTGAAGCTAAAGGTTATTGGTGTCTTGTTTAAAGCCCATGATTGAAGCTAAAGGTTTGACTGAGAGAGAATTTGTCATATCTAAAGGGAGACATCTCACTTGTTCATCACAGTTTATTGAAGGATTGGTTATAAAGGGGAATTACTTTAACTGGAATGTTGGAATCCAGCAATGCCATAATTTCCTTTATAAGGGAGATGTCCTGAAGGAAGAAACTTTAACTCAGTGTTGAGCAATGCCATTTTCCATTATAAATCTTTCATGCTAAGAGAGGGACATTGGCTTGGATGTAAATAATCCAGAGGCTTGCCACTTACAACAATTAGACAAAAGATGATTTTTGACCAGGATAAGAGAAGGACCACAGCTTGGATTTTTGAATCAACAAGTGTGCCACTTACAACAGTTATCTGGAATTAGGGTTTGTTTTGATTGTCTGTTTTGATATGTGATGTACAGAGAAATGTCTTCCTACAGAGAGAAATTTTGATATCCTCTGAGGGGCTGTTGATTTTTGTATGCCTTGATCAAAGCCCAAGGTTGAAGCTAAAAAGTTGACTCTGTTTAGGGAGTTTTATTTCTGTCTTGTACAAAGCCCAAGATTGAGGCTGAAAAGAGATTGACCCTTTTGGGGAATATTTTGTCTGTCTTGTACAAAGCCCAAGATTGAGGCTAAAAGAATTAACTCTATTGGGGAGAGGTTTTATCTTTCTTGTACAAATCCCAAGATTGAGGCTAAAATTTATTGACTAAACTAGAAAATATTTTTTGTCTGTCTTGTACAAAGCCCAAGATTGAGGCCAAAGCTGTTGAGGGAAAATCATTATACAAAGCCTAAGAGGGGGCTGGTTGGGGAAATTCTTACATGAAGCCTAAGAGGAGGCTAGCTTCTGCTGAGGATTCTTGAGATCCAAAGACATGTCCAAATTGGGGAATCAACTCTTGATGAGGATTGAAGAAGGGTTGAAAATATCAGATGCCTTGAGGTTCTAATTTTTCTGAGGGTTTATTGATGGTAATTTGACCCTAGCTGGGGAATTTAGAATGAAATTTTAAAGCTTGAGTTTTAAAACCAATGAAGGTTTTAACTCTGCTGGAGATGGGTGAAGTGATCAGGGTTTCTCTTTTTCCTTTAGGAAATTTGAGGGTTTCTTTGAGATCTAAGAGGAGATGAGACTTTCCAAGTCTACTGGTATGAAAAGGTTAATCTTTGTATGATGCCCAAGAGGAGGCTGATGTTTTAAGGGATGAGAATCAACCCTAAACTGGTCTGATGTTTTGACTTTTTGGAAGATTTAACTAGTAAAGATGACTAGGTTCTATCCTATACCTGTAGGAGGTCTTTGGGTCCTTGTACTAAGCCCAAGAGGAGGCTGAGAACTTCTAAGAAGCCTGAGGGTCCTTGTATAAAGCCCAAAAGGAGGCTGGGGAATGCTTTTAGGAAGCATGTGGGTCCAAACCTGAGAAAAGTTGAAGAAAGGTTTCACCGGGAATAATCCTTTCTTTAGTGAACAGTTCCAGGGTTTGAAGAAATTCAAAAGAGGTTTCCCCGGGAATTAATCCTCTCTAGGGAAATGAATTTCTTGTACAAATTTCTAAGTAGTGATAGTCTTGAGAAAAGTTTCACCGGGAATAATGTCTTTCTCTGTTCCATATTGTATAAGCCCAAGAGGAGGCAAGACTGCATCTGGAATTTCCTATGGGGAACTAGTTTTGACTATGTTAAAAGAGTAACCACTGGTTTGATCTAAAATTAGACCTAATTGCTGGGGAAAACTCTAACCAAATATATACAGGCATCTGAAAAAAACATATTTCATTCATAGAATGTTTGAAGAAAAGTTATCAAATATGTATGAAAAACAAGTTATGATCTTAGATTAATGTTTGAAAAAAAACATATTTCATTCATAGAATGATTTGAAAATCAATTGAATTTGAAAGATCAAGAGAAAAAATTTATTTAAAAATGTTTAAAAACAATTAAAAAGGAATTCTTTTAAAAAAATTCAAAATATATTAAATAAATAACATCTTTTTAATTTTTTTGTGGAATAAAATACTTTAACATAGTTGTGAATTTTGAAAAAAAGAATCATTCAAAAATGATTGAAATTGAAAGAGAAATTAATTTTTGAAGTTATTTTAGAAGTTGTAAAAAAATGAAGGAATTAAGTGGTAAAAAAATATGGGATGACCCTCCCAAGGTTTGAACTCACGCCCTTGGGGTGGAGAGTTTAAAACTTTACCATCTGAGCCATGTGTGTGGGTTGATGGAGAATGGAAAGAGTAGGTAATATATGAAAACAACCTTTGAAAATGATTCAAAAAATAAAACCAAAAGGTCTGGGGCGAGGGGGATTCAAACCCCAGACCTCTCGCTCGCTACACACACACACACAAATACTAGTGCTTCCACTAGGGCCAATTCCAATTCAAACATATATTGGCAAGTGAATAATATATACCATGTTTGGTTCTAAAAAACCTAAAAATGGCACCATGGCCATCTTCTTCCTTGGACCAACATCAGATTTGCATGAAACATTCTATCTCTCTCGTTTATCAATCATTTTGAAAGATGTAAAAATGAAAATTGTTCGTTTTTTAACAAGGAACATGATGGCTCTTTTCAATTTTATTTAAATTAAGTGAATCAAGAGATAACATGTTATAATCCGATGAACCCTAAAAAATGCAAGAGCTATATGAAATCTTATACACGCAAGATAAATAGCAATTGATTGAGGGAAAATGATCTATGAACATCCAGAAACACATTGGTAACTTGAAAACATGTTTATGATGCATGCATTAATGAGTTTGAAAGTTCAAGGCTTACCTCTGCAAGAAGGAATCGAATTCTATTATAGAGGTGTTACAGAAGTGAAACAATGATCTGGATAGCTTCCTTAGGTCTCTAGGATTGTGTTGCAATGATTGGAATGATTTGAAACCCTCTGAATTGAGTAGCTCGAATCCAACTGCAACTTGATCAAGTGAACTATGGAGATGATGATTTGGATGTTACAGAGGTGATTTAGAGGTTTAGATCACTTTTATAAGGTATTTGTGATGTGTTTGGGCATTAGGCCAAGCTGCATTACTTTCTCAAGAATTTGGAATTTTGATGCACAAGAGGGAATTCAAAGAAAACAATGTTGGGATTGTTTTGGTGTGATCTGAATGAAGCAATGTGACTTCTATTTATAGCAGAGGAGGTTTGTCTTGGATGAAAAACTTCAGATTAGAAGATAAGGCCTTGGTTCAATGGTTTTGGAATGGTATCATTACCCCTAATGCAAGGTACACCAAGGTGTCCAAATAGATCAGCTACCAATTGACCAATTCCACATTCCTCAATCATTTTTATTGTTGTTTATGTGAGCATCTTGACTGAGGGATGTCCTTTTGTTGAATGTGCACTATTACACATAAATGCCTTTGACTTCAAGGCATATTGTGACAAAAACCATTACTTCAAGTGGAAAGCTTTCTTGGCTTCTTGACTCAATTTTACATGTTTTGTCTTGATTCCCTCTGCTATGCAATGAATGTGAGAGGTTTTGATCATTTCTCTTGACAAGAAAAATCGTGTGTGGCAAGTAATCACTAAAATTGTCTTGCAACAGTTTGCAACAAGGCATGTTGGACACTCCATAACTCCTTGCTCAAGTGGAGTTTTTTTCATGCTGGTGAGCTCTTTGGAATGTTGATACATTGTGCTTTAACTTTGGTGTTTACATTTGGACTTGGATCAATGTTGATCATGGAGAAAAATTACCCCAAAGTTTAGAAAAAGTGAAACAGATTCTGACTTGAAAATTTCACAAAGTGTTGGAATGAAAATGTCCATCTTCATTTTTTGTGATTTTGATCAATCCATAACTCAAAATCCATGAGGATTTGGAATGAGATGTAGTTGACATATTTGAATTATGTAATGAGAGCTTTCATTTGAGCTTTGGATGGAAGCAAATGGCATTGTGGTTTAGGAGTTATGACCTTGCCAAGTTGGTACCAAATCACTTTTGTTCCATAACTTAGAAAAATTTAAGTTTCTTATGGTTGCCCCTTTTGCAAGAAACCCCACTTTTCTTGATTTTTCTTGATGAATGATGATCAAAACCATACATTAACATTGTTTTTGACTTAGGGGAGCCATATTTGTGAAAAATTCCAAAAAGTCAAACTTGATTTTAGGCACAGTTGACTTTTGGTCAGATGAATTCCAAACTGTGTGATCCTCTATGCAATCAAGTTCTTGACCTAATTCAAACCTAATGTATCAAGCTTTGGGAACATGTCTTGAATCATGTACGAAGGTTTGGGAACATGTCTTGGTCAAAAGTCAAAGATACAGTTGATTTTTTCTTCAAAACCCTAATTGTCGTCCAGATGAAAATGAAACTTGTGAATCAAGCTTCTTGGATCAATACATGATTATAAATGGATCAATGTGGTGTATTTGAGGCCCTCAAATCATGTATTGAGGTCTTGGCTCATGTTTTGCCTCAAAAGTCAACTTATGGGTGAATTAGGTCAAGAAACCCTAATTCCTGATTTTTGATGAATGCTCCCCCCGAGGTTGTTTTGACTTGATGATTGGATCCATGAGATCCATTTGAGCTTATTGGATCATGTTTTGAGGTATTGGCTCATGCCTAGATGAAAATTTTCACCTGGAGGCTTTGGTCGACCAAAACCCTAATTTGGTGACACTGGCGATCTTGAGGCTCGAACAGCTTGGAATGTTGCAACCTTGTGCTTGATTCTTGATGTGGGAGACCTCTTGATCCTTTATGGGTGTTTGAGAGGTTATAAAAGTTGAATATCATGTCATTTCTTGATTGATCCTTTGTCTAAGTGCTCTGAGAGGGCTTGAAACCCTAATTCTTGATTGTAGTGAATGCCCAACAATCCTTGAGGAGATTGATGAGGTATGAGGGTATATCCATATTGTGGTAATGATCCTCACAATGATGGGAAATCTTGTGGTCAAAATTTAAGGTATGACAGATGCCCCTATTTAATCTTCTTGGACCCGAAAGTGTGAATGGCGAAGATATTCGGACATTCAGGGTGTAAGAGGATTAAATATCGGAATACCCGAAATTTTGACAGTGGTTATGAATAGCAATTTGCTCATCCATCTTCTTTTGCTAAGCAATGTTACTTAGAAAAGGGTAAAACACCCCCTCGATCCTGGTTTTCAGCCACGGAACTGGTCTTAGTCTTTGAAATAAACCTCCCCTCGATCCTGGTCTTTTGCCATGGAACTGGTCTTAGTTTCTTTTGAAATAAACCTCCCCTCGATCCTGGTCTTCTGCCATGGAACTGGTCTTAGTTTCTTTTGAAATAAACCTCCCCTCGATCCTGGTCGTCTGCCATGGAACTGGTCTCAATTTCTTCTTGAAATAAACTTCCCCTCGATCCTGGTCTTCAGCCACGGAACTGGTCTCAGTTTCTTCTTGAAATAAACTTCCCCTCGATCCTAGTCTTCAGCCATGGAACTAGTCTAAGTTTCTTCTTGTCGAGTTCCTTCCTCGACAAGGAACGCTTGTAGCGGTCTTCATCGAACTTCTCGTCGAGTTTTACTGGGGAGACCCCATTTTGATGGAAAAAGTTTTGAGGTCAGACTTGTTAGGGAAACCCATTTGTCTGAACTGCAGAGGCGTGCAAGCTTCTCTGTGGGAGATGCCATTTGTCGACCTACTGGGGAAAAAATGAGTCTCTTGAGATACCACTTTTTGTTTGGGGAGGTTACATCATACTTTTCTTCGAGACCTTTTTCGGAGAAATGCCATGTGATGTAATCCAATTTTGAGGGGTTGATGACTTCATTGAAAGCAAACTTTTTGGGGAGAAACCGTCGTATTGCCGAGAGTCTTTTAGTGGAGAGGCTTTCTCTGGGGATTTTCCTTAATTCGGGAAAGCGAAAATATCATCTTCAATGGTGAAGAGTGATGTTCCAGAGGTGTCTATCGAATGTCTTCTTGTCCTTCATAGGTTCAAGTTATCAAAGTGGTCAAGGATAGTCTCCAATCTAGAAATAAACTGGGAGAGATGCTCAGACGATACCTTTCTGGATGAGGAAATGACTGACAACCTTATTGGCGAGAGGACTTTATCCCTTGGGGATGAGACTGACCAGAGTGATATTAATGCAATTATGTATGAATATGAATCAATTATGCATGATGTATGTATGTTTATGCTGACAAAGCAGACGCGACATACGGACTGGTGAAGAGATACGAAGGGATACTTGGGCACTGTGGGGGATAAGAAGTATCATTGGTTCCAAACAGTAATCCTTTCTTGCTGAGGAGGGGTAGACCCTTCTGGGGACAAAAACCGTCAATTGGTCTTCAGAGGTAAAAACTCTATCGGAGATGTTAGACGGGGTATTATATCTGAAATGGTTGATCCTTCATTCAGGCGTACTGGTTTATAAGGAAAACTTTGATTCTCCACTTTGATGTTTGATCACTTCCAGAGAAGCCATCGATGTTCCTTTTTGTGCTCAATAGTCAAAAGGAATTGCCATCTTTATTTTAAAAGCAGAAGAAAATTTGAAAGTTAAATTCTTTTTTTTTTTGTTTCAAGAATCATTGATCATGTTAAAAATGTCATTCTGTAAAGCAAAATAAATGAGAATTGCAAACAAAAGTACTAGAGCTCAAATTTTATTGATAGAATGGTAATCAGCCAAGCGCGTGATCCCATAGAGCATTACAAAGTTTAGAAAATGGTAATTTAAGGGGAAAGGGGCTACATTGAAACATAACGACCGCTATCCTCCCACCAACTTTGAATTCTGGACATTCTGAGCTTCTGTTGAAGATGACCTTGACTGAAGTCATTCGACGGATGGTGTTACCGCTGGAGATTTAACCTTGTCTGATGTAGTTACTTGCCATGAATCCCTAACTTTTTCCTGGATTGTCTTTTGAGGTTTCCAATCCATCGGGATGATTTTTGCTTATGTCTCTAATTTTTTCCTGGACCGCCCTTTCGGGTTTTCAATCCACCGAGACATTTTTTATTTATTTAGGCGAAGTATTTCTTGACTGCATCAACATTTGTGGGGTAGGTAAACTCCTCTCAATCCATGGTTGCGAGTCTCAAGGCACCTCCTGAGAAGGCTTTCATAACAACGTAAGGGCCGTCATAATTCGGAGTCCATTTTCCCCTAGAATCAGTGAGAAATGATTGCATCTTCTTGAGCACTAGGTCTCCTTTCCTGAAGACACGAGGTCGGACCTTTTTATCGAAGTCTTTCTTTATTCTTTGCTGATATAGCTGACCGTGGCATAGAGCCATTATTTGCTTTTCTTCGATCAAGTTTAGTTCGTCGTGTCTGCTCCGACACCATTCAGCTTCTGTTAGCTTAGCTTCCATCAATACCCGGATTAATGGGATCTCCACTTCTATGGGGAGCACTGCTTCCATGCCATATACTAGAGAGAAAGGGGTTGCCCCTTTTGAAGTGTGGGCAGATGTGTGATAACCATGAAGGGCGAAAGGTAGCATCTTATGCCAATCTTTGTAGGTTACAACCATCTTTTGAACGATCTTCTTGATGTTCTTGTTATCCGCCTCTACCGCTCCGTTCATCTTAGGTCGGTAGGGAGATGAGTTATGGTGGTTGATCTTGAACTCAGCACACAACTCTTTCACCATCTTGTTGTTCAAGTTAGATCAATTATCAGTAATGATCTAGCTTGGAACACCATAACGGCAAATGAGATTGTTCTTGATAAATTGGACCACCACTTGTCAGGTCACATTGGTGTATGACACTGCTTCGACCCACTTGGTGAAGTAGTCAATGGCCACTAGGATGAACTGATGTCCGTTCGAATCCTTGAGTTCGATCATGCCAATCATGTTGATTCCCCATATAGAAAAAGGCCATGGAGAAGAAATAAATTTGAGATGCGTTGGCGGTACATGGATTCTGTTTGCGTATATCTGACACTTGTGACACCTCCTCATGTACTTGTAGCAATCAGATTCCATTGTCAGCCAATAGTATCCTTCTCTCAAAATTTTTCTTGCCATTGTGTGTCCATTGGCATGAGAGCTGAAGGATCCTTCGCGAATTTTTTTCATCAATATTTTTTCTTCTTGTCTATCTACGCATCTGAGCAAAACCATGTCAAAATTTCTCTTATAGAGTGTATCATCGTTCAGGAAGAAGTTGCCAGCCAGTCTTCTGAGAGTCTTCCTGTCTTTTGTTGATGCCCCAGGCGGGTATTCTTGTCTTTGAAGGAAGCACTTGATATCGTGATACCATGGTTTGTCGTCTATAACTGCTTCAATCATGAAGATGTAAGCGGGCCTTTCAAGGTGCATTATGTCGATCTTAGGTACGTTGTTCCATTGACTTACAGCAATCATGGAAGAGAGAGTGGCTAGTGTATCAGCCATGTGATTTTCTTCACGAGGGATATGATGAAACTCGATTCTGTTCAAGAATGGTAACAACCTTCTCGCGTAATCTTTGTAAGGAATCAGTCCTGATTGGTATGTATTCCACTCTCCTTTGATCTGATTGATAACCAGGGTTGAGTCTCCATATATATCCAAGTTTTTAATCCTTAAGTCAATCGCTTCTTCGAGACCCATGATACAAGCTTCGTATTCGGCATCGTTGTTTGTGCATTTGAATGTTAATCTGGCAGTGAAAGGAATATGAGTACCCTGATGTGTTACGATGATTACCCCAATTCCGTTTCCATAAGTGTTGACGGCTCTGTCGAATATTAGTCCCCATTGGGAACCTGGTTCTGGCCCTTCGCTTGGTAGCAGTTCATCACAATCTTTCATTTTTAAGTACATGACATCTTCGTCTGGGAAGTCAAATGTGACTGATTCCGGATCGTCAATCGGTTGATGAGCCAAATGATCGGCTAAAATACTTCCTTTGACAGGCTTTCTGAGCATGATACTCAATGTCGTATTCTGATAACAACATCTGCCACCGGGTAATCCTTCCCGTGAGAGCAGGCTTTTCAAAGATGTACTTGATCGAATCCATTTCGGATATTAACCAAGTAGTGTGACAAATCATGTACTGGCGAAGACGTTTGGCTGCCCAAGCCAGAGTGCAGCAAGTTTTCTCGAGCATAATGTATCGAGTTTCATAGTCCGTGAATTTCTTGCTTAAGTAGTAAATGGCAGTCTCTTTTCTTTTTTTCGTCTTGTTGGCCAAGTACATAACCCATAGAGTCTTCCAAGACTGTTAGGTAGATGATCAATGGTCTTCCTTCCACTGGAGGTGACAGAATCGACAGATTCAACATATATTCTTTGATACTGTTGAAAGCTTTTTGACAATCTTCTGTCCATATTTAGCTTTGAATCTTTTTGAGTAGTTTGAAGATCGGCGCACATGTCGCAGTCATAAGGGATATGAACCTTGAGATGTAACTCAGACGTCCCAAAAATCCTCTGACCTGTTTTTCAGTCTTTGGTGAAGGCATTTCTTGAATGGCCTTGACCTTGTCAGGATCAACCTCAATTCCTTTCTGGCTGACGATAAACCCTAAGAGCTTTCCTAAGCGGACACCGAATGTGCATTTATTGGAATTCAAGGGGAGTTTGTATTTTCTAAGACACTCGAATAACTTTGACAGGTGTGACACATGCTCTTCTTCTGTTTTAGATTTAGCAATCATGTCATCGACGTACACTTCAATTTCTTTATGCATCATGTCGTGAAACAGAGTTGTCATGGCCCTTTGATAGGTTGCCCCCACGTTCTTCAAATCGAACGACATTACCTTGTAATAAAAGGTGCCCTATGGGGTGATGAATGAAGTTTTCTCTATATCTTCTGGCGCCATTTTGATTTGATTATAGCCCGAGAATCCATCCATGAAGGAGAAGACTTTGAACTTTGTTGTACTGTCTACTAGCATGTCAATGTGTGGCAAGGGGAAGTCATCCTTTAGACTTGCTTTGTTTAGATCCCTGTAGTCCACACACATTCTAACTTTTCTGTCCTTTTTCGGAACTGACACTATATTAGCTAGCCATTGAGGATATTTGGAGGTGGCAAGGAATCCTGCGTCAATCTGTTTCTGCACTTCCTCCTTAATTTTGATGGCCATATCTAGATGAGTCTGTCTCAGTCTTTGTTTCACCAAAGGGCATTCTGTCTTTAGCGGTAAATGATGTTCCACGATGCTGGTATCCAACCCTGGCATGTCCTGATAGGACCAAGCAAATACATTTGGAAACTCTTTGAGAAGTTTTATCAAGTCTTCTCTGACAGTTGGACTGAGCGGTGCTCCAATCTTAACTTCTTTCTTTTCTTCCTCTGAACCCAAATTGACCATTTCCAACGATTCTTTGTGAGGCTCAATAGACCTTCCTTTTGCTTAAGTAGTCGGGAGATCTCTTTTGGAATTTCATCGTCCTCTTCTTCTTCAGCTTCAAATACCGGGAATTCAAAGTTGGGAGAAGGCATTGGATCGTATGTATCAATGGGGTTTAAAACAAGAAATCTGCATGACGTGATGATTCGTTTTTTAGTAAAGACAGAGAGAATGCAAGGGTATGTGTAGTGTATTTACTGAAAAATGCTTGTTTTTTTTTATTTTGGGATGTTTTTTAGGATTACCATTTTCTGAAAAACGAAAAGTGAAAACAACAATAAATGCGGGAATGACATAATGCCATTATTTATTTATGATTTGTCGATTCTTGAAATACAATCCTATAAAACAAAACTCTACGGCTTTGGGCGAAGCAAAGAGGGATATTTACAAAAAAGTGAGCCCTATAAAACATCCACTTCACCCGGGCGAGGTGAAAGGTTTAAAACAAAGATGGTGTAACACCTCAAAATTTGCCCCCTTGTTTCTAACTCTAACTGGCTCGTGTTTCATTTCATTTTGCATCGTCATTTTGCATCTGCATAGTTTCTTTTGAGCATGGGATCAAGGTAGTTTCTCCAATTTTCCCTCCAAAAGGCGCCAAAATTCAAATTTTGAACTGAGTAACCGGTTACAGCATATCTGCTAACCGGTTACCCTTGGTTTTTCTGCGCATTTTTCAGTTTTTTGAACTGAGTAACCGATTAGCATATATGCTGTAACCGGTTACTCTGGCCAAAATTTGAAAAATTCAGTTTGCATCACTTATGATCATGTGCTTGGCTTGTGCATGCGTGGGAAGGATCTAGAACTGATATTTGCATCATTTTCCACCCAAAATTCAAATTCCTTCCAACATTTTCCACTCTAATTCCTCATTTCCTTTCCTAATTCATTTTTCACCCCAATTTCCACCCACTAAACCTCACTCCAAACCTAAACTTATCTCCTAACCTAGGGGTTATTTAAATCAATTCATTCCAAACCTTTCATAACCTTGATTCATTTTCTGAATTTTCTACACATCTCACTCCATTTTTCTCTCAACTTTTCTCTCATCCCAAAACCATCACTCAAAGTTCCACCATCAAAGTTCAACAAATTTTGCATTGAAATTTATTGATCTTGGAACTAAACCTCCATCCATTCACTAATTCTTGAAGGAATTCTGATTTTGCTACTGTTTTGCTTCTGGATATAAGTTCTTGGAAGTGATTTTTGGTGAAGTTAGAAGCAAGTTCATCACATTGCATTTATTTTGCATTTTTTGGTGAAGATATCATTGGATCTTTGGTTTTATAGCTTGGATTAATCAATTGTAGCTTATCAACATTCACCAAAGCAATTCTCAGCTTTGTAGGTTGGTAAATCTTAGATCTACTTTTCATTTTAAGTTATTTTGCTTGTTCATGATGTAGATCTTGAATTTGTTGTGTTTGATCCATTGGATTGTGGACTTGACTGTTGTTGTTTGTTAATTGATGTGTGTTTGCTGGTCTTGAGATGTAATTTTCATGCATATTGAGATGCCCTAACATGCAGGTGATTGGGGAAGTGATAAGCTGCTGAAAAGTGATTCTGAACACTTATTTTTTAATTCTGTTGCAGAGTAACCGGTTACAGCATATCTGCTAACCGGTTACCCTGTTGTTTTCTGCGTAATTTTGTGCTGTTTTGAATTGTGTAACCGGTTACAGCATATCTGCTAACCAGTTACCACTGCTGCAGAATGTGATTTTCTTGCATTTTCTTGCTTGTTTGAGATCCTTTGCATGTCTAAACTTCATGGATTAATATGTTGATGATTTTTGGATTATTCTTGAGCTATTTCACCTCACACCCTTGCATGAACACGATTCTTCGACACGCGACCTTTTGATTTCCATTGATGAATGTTCATGTTTGCATTGATTGTTTTCTTGATGTGATGAACACTTTGTACACACTCCTTGAGCATGTTAGTTGTGAATTATTGCTGGTGTTGCTGGGGGTTGTTGTATTGTGCATGCTTGCATTTTCTTCCATGAGGTGTATGCTTGAATTAATTGGATCAAATGTCAAATAATGTGCATTCTTTCATGATGATTTCAAGAGTTGTTTACCATGGTTTGTGGTGTGATGGCGATCATGTTTGATCGAAAATGTGTAATGTTTGAAGCATGTTCATTATGCCATGTTTGAATCATTGTGAATGCATGGGTCTTCTCTTCTCATCTCATAACAATTCTAAGACACTTAATAAAGTTAACATGTATTGCGCATGAGCCTTGTATGTGGGAAGTGAGGAATGGGGGGTCTCCCTTCGTTCCGCTAGGGTGTTTAGTGTACGTCCTGTTGGGGACGATATGCGACGCATTCGTTCCTATGTCATAGACTTGGGTGCAATGCAAGTTACGAACTAACTTCAATCCACTTCTATCTAAAAAACACAAACAAATTCAAATCATTTTTATCCTTCGGGATTGTTAAGTTTCAAACCGTTTTTCAGAAAAAGAGCTCGTCGCTCATGTAAAAAACACTTACTGACCTTGTTAGGTCGAACTACGTTTGCTCTGATTCCTCTCTTACACCCAATTAAAACGGTAAAAGTCGACAAAATGACACATTTCCAAATTCCCAACATAATTAAATCGGCCAACAATCACAAAACCATTTTAATAAGAAAGAACATCTCAATAGCTTTCTAACGGTACCAAGAACGCCTCGATCCGAGTTACGGATCAAAAGTTACGGCATCGAATGCAAAATCGGATACAATTCTACACCCTCTCTGGTCATACACGTATTGCCTTAGGCCATACGCGTAATGCCCAGCTCGCTCGCCCATTCCATACGCATAATGCCCAAAGTGCTACACGTATGGGCAGAGACCAATTTCTCCCTAAAAATTCCACTAAAACTCCATACGCGTAATGCCTCACTTGTTAAGCGTAATGCCTTGCCAAGTACGCGTACCATTACGCAATTCAGCATAAGGCCGTGAAAAATGTGTTCCATACGCGTATTGCCCTCATTTTCCCCTTGCCATACGCGTATTGCCCAAACCAATACGCGTAATGCCAAGCCTGATACGCGTATGGGCAGCGAAACCCAAAATTTTTCCTGCATAATTTTCTGCTACGGATTTACCCAAAATCATCTCCAAAACTCATCTAAACACCAGCAACTTACCAATTTAATGCTCAAAGACATCTATCTAACATGTCTCAGCAATTACTCTCCAAGTTTTTCCCTTTTTCTTCTTTTCTTTCTCTTTTGCTTCTTCTCTTTTTCTTTCTCTCTATTTTTCTCTCTTTCTAACCTCTAAGTTCTATTTTAAGAAAAATAAGTAAAATGACCAAAATACCCCTACACTCAAATATCTCGCAAACGCTCCCAAAACGCGATAAAACATAACAACGATGAATAATAATATATTACCAAATAAAAGTCAAGAATAAAATAATATAAAAATAAAAATAATTAAATCGACTCGATTAAATAAATCTAACAAAAACTGGGGCGTTACAACTCTCCCCCACTTAGAGATTTTCGTCCTCAAAAATATTACCTGAGACGAACAACTCCGGATACGACTCCCGCATCCGACTCTCCAACTCCCAAGTTAAATTACCCTCTGCAGTGCCTCCCCACGCTACTTTCACAAGCGTAATATCCTTGCCTCTTAACCGCTTCAACTCGCGATCCAAAATTCTCACTGGTAATGCCTCAACCGTAAGGTTCTCCCTTACCTCAACCTCATCGATCGGAATCACATGCGACGGATCCAGAACATACTTCCGAAGCTGTGAAACATGGAACACATCATGCAAATTCGAAAGATTCGGCGGCAACGCCACCCGATAAGCCACAGCACCCACTCTCGCGGATATCTGGTAAGGACCAATAAATCGAGAAGTAAGCTTCTTCGACTTCAATGCACGACCAACACCCGTCACCGGTGTAACTCTCAAAAATACATGATCGCCTTCTTGAAACTCAAGATCTTTCCTCCTTCGATCATGATAACTCTTCTGCCTACTCTGAGAAGCCTTCATTTTCTCACGAATAAGTTTCACCTTTTCCGTAGTTTGTTGCACTAACTCCGGTCCAACCACCGAACTCTCACTAGATTCATGCCAACACAAAGGTGTTCGACATCTCCTTCCATACAACGCTTCAAAAGGTACCATTCTAATACTCGAATAGAAACTGTTGTTATACGTGAATTCAACTAACGAAAGATAACTATCCCAAGCACCACCTTGCTCAAGAACACAAGCTCTCAGCAAATCTTCCAACGACTGAATAGTTCTCTCGGTCTGACCATCCGTCTGCGGATGATAAGCCGAACTCAATCTCAACTTGGAACCTAATGCCTTTTGCAAACTTTCCCAAAATCTGAAAGTAAACCTCGGATCTCGATCTGAAACAATACACAACGGAATACCATGTAGCTTCACAATCACACGGATATAAATCTCAGCCAACCTCTCTAAAGAAAAACTGATGTCAATCGGAATGAAATGCACCAATTTAGTCAGCCTATCCACAACTACCCAAATGGCATTATGTCCCCTCTGTGTATTCGGCAACCCTGTCACAAAATCCATAGAAATGCTGTCCCATTTCCACTCGGGAATATCCAACGGTTGCAATAATTCACTAGGCTTATGATGTTCTACCTTTGACTTCTGACACGTCAAACACGTATAAACAAACTGAGCCACATCCCTCTTCAATCCGGACCACCAAAATATCTTCTTCAAATCTTGATACATCTTATTAGCTCCCGGATGTATACTCAAATTACTCCGGTGTCCTTCCTCTAAAATCATCTTTTTCAAGTCCGAATCATCAGGAATACAAATCCTACCACGAAATCTCAAAACACCCTTATCATCCACTTTAAAGTCACCATTCACACTTTGATCTCCAACCGTCATCAAATCAACAAATTTCACATCCAACTTCTGTTTCTCGCTAACGGTTAACAGAAAATCATTAGTGACCTTTAACATACCAAGCCTCACGCTATCAGATGTCAATTCACACACCAAACTCAAATCTCTAAATGCTTCCAAAAATATCCCACTCTTTAACCATCAAAGCGGACATATGAAAAGATTTCCAGCTTAACGCATCGGCTACCACATTAGCTTTACCAGGATGGTAATTCAAGCCAAAATCGTAGTCCTTCAAAAATTCCAACCATCTCCGTTGCCTCATATTCAACTCTTTCTGATCAAACAAGTATTTCAAACTCTTATAATCACTAAAGACTTCGAATATTGCACCGTAGAGATAATGCCTCCAAATTTTCAACACAAAAACCACAGCCGCTAATTCCAAATCATGAGTAGGGTAATTCTTCTCATGAATCCTCAATTGCCTCGAAGCATAAGCCACAACCTTACCTTCTTGCATCAACACTCCACCTAAACCAATCAAAGACGCATCACAATACACCACAAACGGTTCAGTAGGATTCGATAAGACCAAAATCGAAGTTGTAGTCAGTCTTCTCTTCAGCTCACTAAAACTTTCCTCACACTGAATATCCCAAATGAACGCTTTACCTTTACAAGTCAGCTGGGTCAATGGAAGTGCTAACTTGGAAAAGCCTTCAATGAATCTTCGATAATATCCAGCTAAACCCAAAAAGCTTCTAATTTCAGTAATAGATCTAGGAGCCTCCCATTGTAGAACTGTATCTACTTTAGATGGATCCACGATAATACCATTACCTGAAATTACATGCCCAAGAAAACTCACTTCCGACAACCAGAACTCACAGTTGGACAACTTGGCATAAAGTCTCATTTCCTTCAAAATTTGCAACACAACACGCAAATGTTCCGCATGTTCCTCTCGGGACTTAGAATAAATCAAGATGCATCAATAAACACAACAACAAATCAATCCAAATGCTCATCGAAAATAAGATTCATATACTCCATAAACACACCCGGCGCATTAGAAACCCCGAACGGCATCACAGAATATTCGTAATGTCTGTAGTGTGTCCTAAAAGCCGTCTTGTGGATATCTTCCTCTTTCACTCTAATTTGATGATAACCCGATGTCAAATCAATTTTACTAAACACACACGCACCTACCAACTGGTCCATCAAATCATCAATTCTCGGAAGAGGATACTTATTCTTAATCGTCACCTTATTCAGCTGGCGATAATCAATACAAAATCGCATACTTCCATCTTTCTTTTTCACCAACAAAACTGGAGCACCCCAAGGCGATACACTCGGCCTCACAAACCTCTTTTCTAACAATTCATTCAACTGCTTCTTTAACTCAACTAACTCAGATGCCGACATACGATATGGTGCCATAGATACAGGTCTAGTACCAAGAACTAGATCTATAGAAAACTCCACCTCTCTTTCTGGCGGCACATCTGAAATATCCTCTGGAAACACCTCTGGAAATTCACACACAACTGGGAACACATCAAGTGCAACTTGACTATCCACAGTCAATGATGCAAATAATCCGAACAACTGAGCTTCATCCGCCAAAAGTTTCTTCAACTCTTTGGTAGATAAGAAACTCGATTCCTTGTCGTCTTCAAGAGAAGGAAATCGCACCAACTTATGATAACAATCAATATGAACCCCGATTGAACTGCAACCAGTTCATTCCCAGAACCACATCTAAACCCTCCAACGACAAACACACCAAATCCATCTCAAAATCTTTACCATAAATGGTCAAAGGACAACTTAAAAAAACCAAAGAAGTAGTTACCGACCCCATTGCTGGAGTATCAATAACCATCTCTCCACCCATCGAAGACAACAAAAGATTTAAACGCTTCGCGTACTCAGACGAAATAAACTAATGAGTCGCTCCGATATCAATAATAGCAACTAAAGGCGTACTATTAATAAAACAAGTACCTCTGATCAGACGGTCTGCACTAGTAGTCTGAGTTCCTGCCAATGCAAATACTTTCCCTCCAGCCTGAGCTTGCTTTGGTTTCGGACACTTCGTACTAACATGACCAGGTTCACCACAGTTGAAACACTTCACCACATTCCTCTTACAATCAGCTGTAACATGTCCTAAACCTCCATAATTGGAACACTTCCTCATATCTTTTCTACATTCAAACTGACGATGTCCTAAGTCACCACACCTAAAACATCTCGGAGGATTATACATACCTCCCCCACTTGGCCTTTTATCAAAACTACCCCTTTGCTTACCCTTATCAGCTGGTGACAGATAAGGACCACCACGAAATGGTTGTTTCCCTTTCCTTTCGTTCACACTCTTATAGTGAGTAGAACGAGCTTTGCTATCCTCCTAAAAAATTCTACAACAATCCACCAAATCCGAAAACCTCATAATCCTTTGATAACCGATTTCCTGCTTGATCTCAGGACGCAATCCGTTCTCAAACTTCACACATTTGGAAAACTCTGCAGTTGCTTCAGCATAATGTGGATAAAACTGAACAAGCTCCACAAACCTAGCCGTGTAATCCACAACAGACATGTTACCTTATTTCAACTCCAAGAACTCTATCTCTTTCTTTCCTCTAACATCTTCAGGAAAATACTTCCCCAAAAACTCCCTGCTAAACAAAGTCCAAGTGACCTCTTCACCTGCAGCTTCCCAAACATGACGCTTACTAACCCACCAATCATCAGCCTCCTCCTGCAACATATGAGTTCCCAGTCTCACCTTATGTTCCTCAGCACAGTCCATTACTCGAAAGATTCTCTCAATCTCCTTAAGCCAAATCTGAGCACCATCAGGATCATGTCTCCCTTTGAAGACAGGCAGTTTGTTCTTCCTGAACTCATCATTCCCACCAGCATTAGGTGCACCCCACACAGCCTGAGCCATAGCTTATATAGCAGCAACAAGAGCAGCATCATTCCTACCAGCCATATACTGTTCATATCCAATAACAGCAACTATGGTTAAACAAACAGCTCACCCAAACACAAAGACCGACACAGACTGGCACAAACTGACACAAACTGGCTCTGATACCACTTAATGTAACACCCCCAATCTATACCCCGAGGAATTAAAGCGATAACAAATAATCAGAGTATAATTAAAACATTCATGGCATAGACGGAGGCGTCACATCAATTGAAACAAAATACAACAACCTGTTCATATAGATATGCAACAATCAGGTAGCAAATAACAGAGGAACTCAGTTCCTAACACCCATTATTCAGATACAGAATAAAAGCGGAAAATCTGCAACTGAAATCTCATATATATATATATATATATAACATAAAAGTGTGTCTGTCATATATAGAATCATACATGTACAGTCCCAAAAAGAACATATACATATACACATAATCACAAACGATCTCCCCGACTACCCGGTGCTACATATCAGAGCCGACCGACAAAAGAATGAAGACCTAAGCTTCACAAAAAGACCTCCAGCATCTAATCTGTAATTCCTCATAGAGAATTTAAAACAGCAGAAGGGTGAGAAACACAATCATAATATAATTGCATACAATTATATAATAACACAAAAATACACATGTAAAATATTCTCACAACAACTTACACCAGAATTCAAATACAAAACAACACAGTGCATATCTACTATATCCATCACCAAGGCTTATCAATCATGCTCAATGCATTTATCACCAACATATATATATATATATATATATATCAACTCATCAATTCCATTCACAATTCCACACAAAATCAGTCCATTCATGATTTATGCAAATGCACAGAGACCGACACAACGACTCTATGCAATGCAATGCGGTATCGTTCCATCCATCATTCTCATCATTAGTTCACTCTAGAACTATTGGAATCATCGCTTGTTACTTAGTGTAACTCCCCATCGGGCAAACAATGTTCCCCGTCGCTTTAGGTCCTCTTTGTATAAGGCACACTGCGTTTATGGATCGCTTTAGGTCCTCTTTGTATAAGGCACACGATCCGATCGCTTTAAGTCCTCTTTGTATAAGGCACACGATCGTCTATAATTATCTCTTTAGGTCCTCTTTGTATAAGGCACACGATGTTATAGCGGATTCCCTCTGGAACCGTTTCGTTGCTCACACCCACTAGGGCACACGACATCACAAGAATGCATATCATGATGCTTGGCATACAATGACTCATGACATTCAAATGCACACATATACACATCCATAATCATGCATATACAATCAAACACAACACAATGCATTTTCTTTCCCTTAGGCCACAAACCATCATCACAACATTTCATCACATGCATTTACATCACACAACAGTACACAAGTAATACGATATATATCCAAAGCACATTGCATGATAACACATCAAATACACCCAATTAAAACGGTAAAAGTCGACAAAACGACACATTTCCAAATTCCTGACATAATTAAATCGGCCAACAATCATAAAACCGTTTTTATAAGAAAGAACATCTCAATAGCTTTCTAAAGGTACCAAGAACGCCTCGATCCGAGTTACGGATCAAAAGTTACGGCATCGAAAGCAAAATCGGATACAATTCTACACCCTCTCTGGTCATACGCGTATTGCCTTAGGCTATACGCGTAATGCCCAGCTCGCTCGCCCATTCCATATGCGTAATGCCCAAAGTCCTACGCGTATGGGCAGAGACCTATTTCTCCCAAAAAATTCCACTAAAACTCCATACGCGTAATGCCTCACTTGTTACTCGTAATGCCTTGCCAAGTACGCGTACCATTACGCAATTCAGCAGAAGGCCGTGAAAATGTGTTCCATACGCGTATTGCCCTCATTTCCCCCTTTCCATACGCGTATTGCCCAAACCAATACGCGTACGCGTAATGCCAAGCCTGATACGCGTATGGGCAGCGAAACCCAGAATTTTTCCTGCATAATTTTCTGCTACGGATTCACCCAAAATCATCTCCAAAACTCATCTAAACACCAGCAAATTACCAATTGAATGCACAAAGACATCTATCTAACATGTCTCAGCAATTAGGAACATTAAAACATGATTTCAGACACAATTTAATCAAATTCTAACAATCTCAACATATTAATGGTTTTGGTTCTATATCCAATTTCAACCAAATATCACACAAATACATGCATACATAATCTTACACAAGTACAAGATAATTGAGTTTCACACCCTTACCCGATTTAATCGTGTTTGAAAAGTCGTTTGGATCGTTTCCTTATTCTCCAAGTTTTTCCCTTTTTCTTCTTTTCTTTCTCTTTTCCTTCTTCTCTTTTTCTTTCTCTCTATTTTTCTCTCTTTCTAACCTCTAAGTTCTATTTTAAGAAAAATAAGTAAAATGACCAAAATACCCATACACTCAAATATCTCGCAAACCCTCCCAAAACGTGATAAAACATAACAACGATGAAAAATAATATATTACCAAATAAAAGTCAAGAATAAAATAATATAAAAATAAAAATAATTAAATCGACTCGATTAAATAAATCTAACAAAAACTGGGGTGTTACATCCCCAGCCGGAGTCGTGATTGATTTATTACTCCCCAGCAAGCATTCAGAAGATGATTGCCCCAGGGTGGACGTTTTTGTATCTCCAGTAGAAGGCTTGTTGAATGTATTTCTCGGGCAGAGATTTTATCTTCCCCACAGAGTCTTGGTGTCTACTTTCCTGAGTCGGTCAGGAAGGATAATCTCGTCGACAACAGTTTGATCTAATCCCCAGCAGGGTGAGGGTAAAGTCATTTCCCCCATCAACAGGTTAAGTTCAGCGATATCCCCCAGCAAGTTTGGTATTATTAACTCGTTTCCCCAAGTAGAGTTTGGTGGTAATCCTCGCAACAGTTTGTTCAGTGGTGGTTGACATCCCCAGCAGGTTTTAAGTCCAATGGTTATTGGCACCTTTTCAGTAGCAGGTTTTGGGTTCTATCTTTGACAAAGATTATTTGCCATCCCCAGTAGAGGGGAAATTCTCTTTGGGTTTCATCTTTCAGCAGAGTTTGTGATCAGGAAAGTTGTTCAGTATGGTTTTCCTCAGCAGGGTTTTGTTCTCGAGGACAATTTAGTTTGTCATCCCCGGTGGAGTTGCATTCGTCTTCGGCATTTATTTTGCTGGAGCGATCCTTTGCATTGCATGAGCATTTTTGCATGGCATCCTCCCAAAAGCGTAGCATTTCTATTTCGTATGGAGCATTACGCCATAGAAAAATTCAAACATAGGCATTCGAAGCATAAGCCAGGTTTGAGTTCTCGTTTGCCAGGCGTTTCCCCGACAGGAAGAACAATAACTCAGGAGATATTGTCCAACTTTATTCCCCAAGCGGTGGACTTGGCCATTTGGAGAGACTATTCGATTTATCCCTTCAGGGTTGTTAGCGTTACACTCGTCCGTGTCCTTTTGACACTCGTCCGTGTTCTTTTTCATTGCCTCAATGCTTCATCCGTATTGATTTTTAAACACTCGTCTGTGTTCTCTCGACACTCGTCCGTGTCCGGTTTAGCATTTCAAGCCCCAGTAAAGTTGCCATTTGATTTATTTCATACCCGTCCGTATTGACCTTAGACACTCGTCTGTGTTCTTTTAGCACACGTTCGTGTTTGACCTTAGAGACCCGTCCGTGTTCTTTCAGCACCCGTCCGTGTTTGACCTTAGACACCCATCCGTGTTCTTTCATCACCCGTCCGTGTTTGAACCTTTTAGACACTCGCCCGTGTTCTTTCATCACCAGTCCATGTTTGAACCTTTTAGATACCCGTCCATGTTCTTTCATCACCCGTCCGTGTTTGAACTTTTTTCAACACCCGTTCGTATTAACCTTAGACACCCGTCCGTGTTCTTTCATCACCCGTCCATGTTTAAACCTTTTAGACAACCGTCCGTGTTCTTTCATCACCCGTTTGTGTTTGAACTTTTTTCAATACCCGTCTGTATTGACCTTAGACACCCGTCCGTGTTCTTTCATCACCCGTCCGTGTTTGAACCTTAGACACCCGTCCGTGTTCTTTCATCACCCGTCCGTGTTTGAACCTTTTAGACACCCGTCCGTGTTCTTTCATCACCCGTCCGTGTTTGAACTTTTTTCAATACCCGTCCGAATTGACCTTAGACACTCGTCCGTGTTCTTTCATCACTCGTCCGTGTTTGAACCTTTTAGACACCCGTCCGTGTTCTTTCATCACCCGCCCGTGTTTGAACTTTTTAGCCAATACCCGTCTGTATTGACCTTAGACACCCGTCCGTGTTCCTTCATCACCCGTCCGTGTTTGAACCTTTTAGACACCCGTCCGTGTTCTTTCATCACTCGTCCGTGTTTCAACTTTTTAGCCAATACCCATCTGTATTAACCTTAGACACCCATCCGTGTTCTTTCATCACCCGTCTGTGCTTGAACTTTTTAGCCAATACCCGTCCGTATTGACCTTAGACACCCGTCCGTGTTCTTTCATCACCCGTCCGTGTTTGAACTTTTTAGCCAATACCCGTCCGTATTGACCTTAGACACCCGTCCGTGTTCTTTCATCACCCGTCCGTGTTTCAACCTTTTAGACACCCGTCCGTGTTCTTTCATCACCCGTCCGTGTTTAAACTTTTTTCAATACCTGTCTGAGTTGACCTTAGACACCCATCCGGGTTCTTTCAGCACCTGTCCGTGTTTGACCTTAGACACCCGTATGTGTTCTTTCATCACCCGTCCGTGTTTGAACCTTTTAGACACCCGTCTGTGTCCTTTCATCACCCGTCCGTGTTTGAACTTTTTTCAATACCCGTCCGTATTGACCTTAGACACCCGTTTGTGTTTTTTCATCACCCGTCTGTGTTTGAATGTTTTAGCCAATACCCTTCCGTATTGACCTTAGACACCCGTCCGTGTTCTTTCACAACCCATCCGTGTTTGACCTTAGACACCCGTCTGTGTTCTTTCATCACTCATCTGTGTTTGAACCTTTTAGACACCCGTTCGTGCTCTTTCATCACCCATCCATGTTTAAATCTTTTAGACACCCGTCCGTGTTCTTTCAGCACCCGTCTGTGTTTGAACCCATTGACACTCGTCCGTGTTCTTTCAGCACCCGTCCGTGTTTGACCTTAGATACCCGTCCGTGTTCTTTCATCAACCGTCCGTGTTTGAACCTTTTAGACACCCGTCCGTGTTCTTTCATCACCCATCCGTGTTCTTTCCTCACCCGTCCGTGTTTGAACCTTAGACACCCGTCCGTGTTCTTTCATCACCCGTCCGTGTTTGAACCTTTTAGACACCTATCCGTGTTCATTCATCACCCGTCAGTCTTTGAACTTTTTTCAATACTCGTCCGTATTGACCTTAGACACCCGTCTGTGTTCTTTCATCACCCGTCCGTGTTTGAACCTTTTAGACACCTGTCCGTGTTCTTTCATCACCCGACTGTGTTTCAACTTTTTTCAATACCCGTCTGTATTGACCTTAGACACCCGTCCGTGTTCTTTCATCACCCGTCCGTGTTCTTTCATCATCCGTTCATGTTTGAACCTTAGACCCCGTCCGTGTTCTTTCATCACCCATCCATGTTTGAACCTTTTAGACACCGGTACGTGTTCTTTCATCACCCGTCCGTGTTTGAACTTTTTTCAATACCCGTCTGTATTGACCTTAGACACCTGTCCGTGTTCTTTCATCACCCATCCGTGTTTGAACTTTTTAGCCAATACCCGTCCGTATTGACCTTAGACACCCGTCCGTGTTCTTTCAGCACCCATCCGTGTTTAACCTTAGACACCCGTCCGTGTTCTTTCATCACTCGTCCGTGTTTGAACCCTTTAGACACCCGTCCGTGTTCTTTCATCACCCGTCCGTGTTTGAACCTTTTAGACACCCGTCCGTGTTCTTTCATCACCCGTCCATGTTTGAACTTTTTTCAATACCCGTCCGAATTGACCTTAGACACTCGTCCGTGTTCTTTCATCACCCGTCCGTGTTTGAACCTTTTAGACACCCGTCCGTGTTCTTTCATCACCCGCCCGTGTTTGAACTTTTTAGCCAATACCCGTCCGTATTGACCTGAGACACCCGTCCGTGTTCCTTCATCACCCGTCCGTGTTTGAACCTTTTAGACACCCGTCCGTGTTCTTTCATCACTCGTCCGTGTTTCAACTTTTTAGCCAATACCCGTCTGTATTAACCTTAGACACCCATCCGTGTTCTTTCATCACCCGTCTGTGCTTGAACTTTTTAGCCAATACCCGTCCGTATTGACCTTAGACACCCGTCCGTGTTCTTTCATCACCCGTCCGTGTTTGAACTTTTTAGCCAATACCCGTCCGTATTGACCTTAGACACCCGTCCGTGTTCTTTCATCACCCGTCCATGTTTCAACCTTTTAGACACCCGTCCGTGTTCTTTCATCACCCGTCCGTGTTTAAACTTTTTTCAATACCTGTCCGAATTGACCTTAGACACGCATCCGGGTTCTTTCAGCACCTGTCAGTGTTTGACCTTAGACACCCGTCTGTGTTCTTTCATCACCCGTCCGTGTTTGAACCTTTTAGACACCCGTCTGTGTCCTTTCATCACCCGTCCGTGTTTGAACTTTTTTCAATACCCGTCCGTATTGACCTTAGACACCCGTTTGTGTTTTTTCATCACCCGTCTGTGTTTGAACGTTTTAGCCAATACCCTTCCGTATTGACCTTAGACACCCGTCCGTTTTCTTTCACAACCCATCCGTGTTTGACCTTAGACACCCGTCTGTGTTCTTTCATCACTCATCTGTGTTTGAACCTTTTAGACACCCGTTCGTGCTCTTTCATCACCCGTCCATGTTTAAATCTTTTAGACACCCGTCCGTGTTCTTTCAGCACCCGTCTGTGTTTGAACCCATTGACACTCGTCCGTGTTCTTTCAGCACCCGTCCGTGTTTGACCTTAGATACCCGTCCGTGTTCTTTCATCAACCGTCCGTGTTTGAACCTTTTATACACCCGTCCGTGTTCTTTCATCACCCATCCGTGTTCTTTCCTCACCCGTCCGTGTTTGAACCTTAGACACCCGTCCGTGTTCTTTCATCACCCGTCCGTGTTTGAACCTTTAAGACACCTATCCGTGTTCATTCATCACCCGTCAGTCTTTGAACTTTTTTCAATACTCGTCCGTATTGACCTTAGACACCCGTCTGTGTTCTTTCATCACCCGTCCGTGTTTGAACCTTTTAGACACCTGTCCGTGTTCTTTCATCACCCGACTGTGTTTCAACTTTTTTCAATACCTGTCTGTATTGACCTTAGACACCCGTCCGTGTTCTTTCATCACCCGTCCGTGTTCTTTCATCATCCGTTCATGTTTGAACCTTAGACCCCGTCCGTGTTCTTTCATCACCCATCCATGTTTGAACCTTTTAGACACCGGTACGTGTTCTTTCATCACCCGTCCGTGTTTGAACTTTTTTTAATACCCGTCCGTATTGACCTTAGACACCTGTCCGTGTTCTTTCATCACCCATCCGTGTTTGAACTTTTTAGCCAATACCCGTCCGTATTGACCTTAGACACCCGTCCGTGTTCTTTCAGCACCCATCCGTGTTTAACCTTAGACACCCGTCCGTGTTCTTTCATCACTCGTCCGTGTTTGAACCCTTTAGACACCCGTCCGTGTTCTTTCATCACCCGTCCGTGTTTGAACCTTTTAGACACCCGTCCGTGTTCTTTCATCACCCGTCCATGTTTGAACTTTTTTCAATACCCGTCCGAATTGACCTTAGACACTCGTCCGTGTTCTTTCATCACCCGTCCGTGTTTGAACCTTTTAGACACCCGTCCGTGTTCTTTCATCACCCGCCCGTGTTTGAACTTTTTAGCCAATACCCGTCCGTATTGACCTTAGACACCCGTCTGTGTTCCTTCATCACCCGTCCGTGTTTGAATCTTTTAGACACCCGTCCGTGTTCTTTCATCACTCGTCCGTGTTTCAACTTTTTAGCCAATACCCGTCTGTATTAACCTTAGACACCCATCCGTGTTCTTTCATCACCCGTCTGTGCTTGAACTTTTTAGCCAATACCCGTCCGTATTGACCTTAGACACCCGTCCGTGTTCTTTCATCACCCATCCGTGTTTGAACTTTTTAACCAATACCCGTCCGTATTGACCTTAGACACCCGTCCGTGTTCTTTCTTCACCCGTCCGTGTTTCAACCTTTTAGACACCCGTCCGTGTTCTTTCATCACCCGTCCGTGTTTAAACTTTTTTCAATACCTGTCCGAATTGACCTTAGACACCCATCCGGGTTCTTTCAGCACCTGTCCGTGTTTGACCTTAGACACCCGTCTGTGTTCTTTCATCACCCGTCCGTGTTTGAACCTTTTAGACACCCGTCTGTGTCCTTTCATCACCCGTCCGTGTTTGAACTTTTTTCAATACCCGTCCGTATTGACCTTAGACACCCGTTTGTGTTTTTTCATCACCCGTCTGTGTTTGAACGTTTTAGCCAATACCCTTCCGTATTGACCTTAGACACCCGTCCGTGTTCTTTCACAACCCATCCGTGTTTGACCTTAGACACCCGTCTGTGTTCTTTCATCACTCATCTGTGTTTGAACCTTTTAGAAACTCGTTCGTGCTCTTTCATCACCAGTCCGTGTTTAAATCTTTTAGACACCCGTCCGTGTTCTTTCAGCACCCGTCTGTGTTTGAACCCATTGACACTCGTCCGTGTTCTTTCAGCACCCGTCCGTGTTTGACCTTAGATACCCGTCTGTGTTCTTTCATCAACCGTCCGTGTTTGAACCTTTTAGACACCCGTCCGTGTTCTTTCATCACCCGTCCGTTTTATTTCCTCACCCGTCCGTGTTTGAACCTTAGACACCCGTCCGTGTTCTTTCATCACCCGTCCGTGTTTGAACCTTTTAGACACCTGTCCGTGTTCATTCATCACCCGTCAGTCTTTGAACTTTTTTCAATACTCGTCCGTATTGACCTTAGACACCCGTCTGTGTTCTTTCATCACCCGTCCGTGTTTGAACCTTTTAGACACCTGTCCGTGTTCTTTCATCACCCGACTGTGTTTCAACTTTTTTCAATACCCGTCTGTATTGACCTTAGACACCCGTCCGTGTTCTTTCATCACCCGTCCGTGTTCTTTCATCATCCGTTCATGTTTGAACCTTAGACCCCGTCCGTGTTCTTTCATCACCCATCCATGTTTGAACCTTTTAGACACCGGTACGTGTTCTTTCATCACCCGTCCGTGTTTGAACTTTTTTCAATACCCGTCCGTATTGACCTTAGACACCTGTCCGTGTTCTTTCATCACCCATCCGTGTTTGAACTTTTTAGCCAATACCCGTCCGTATTGACCTTAGACACCCGTCCGTGTTCTTTCAGCACCCATCCGTGTTTAACCTTAGACACCCGTCCGTGTTCTTTCATCACTCGTCCGTGTTTGAACCCTTTAGACACCCGTCCGTGTTCTTTCATCACCCGTCCGTGTTTGAACCTTTTAGACACCCGTCCGTGTTCTTTCATCACCCGTCCATGTTTGAACTTTTTTCAATACCCGTCCGAATTGACCTTAGACACTCGTCCGTGTTCTTTCATCACCCGTCCGTGTTTGAACCTTTTAGACACCCGTCCGTGTTCTTTCATCACCCGCCCGTGTTTGAACTTTTTAGCCAATACCCGTCCGTATTGACCTGAGACACCCGTCCGTGTTCCTTCATCACCCGTCCGTGTTTGAACCTTTTAGACACCCGTCCGTGTTCTTTCATCACTCGTCCGTGTTTCAACTTTTTAGCCAATACCCGTCTGTATTAACCTTAGACACCCATCCGTGTTCTTTCATCACCCGTCTGTGCTTGAACTTTTTAGCCAATACCCGTCCGTATTGACCTTAGACACCCGTCCGTGTTCTTTCATCACCCGTCCGTGTTTGAACTTTTTAGCCAATACCCGTCCGTATTGACCTTAGACACCCGTCCGTGTTCTTTCATCACCCGTCCATGTTTCAACCTTTTAGACACCCGTCCGTGTTCTTTCATCACCCGTCCGTGTTTAAACTTTTTTCAATACCTGTCCGAATTGACCTTAGACACGCATCCGGGTTCTTTCAGCACCTGTCAGTGTTTGACCTTAGACACCCGTCTGTGTTCTTTCATCACCCGTCCGTGTTTGAACCTTTTAGACACCCGTCTGTGTCCTTTCATCACCCGTCCGTGTTTGAACTTTTTTCAATACCCGTCCGTATTGACCTTAGACACCCGTTTGTGTTTTTTCATCACCCGTCTGTGTTTGAACGTTTTAGCCAATACCCTTCCGTATTGACCTTAGACACCCGTCCGTTTTCTTTCACAACCCATCCGTGTTTGACCTTAGACACCCGTCTGTGTTCTTTCATCACTCATCTGTGTTTGAACCTTTTAGACACCCGTTCGTGCTCTTTCATCACCCGTCCATGTTTAAATCTTTTAGACACCCGTCCGTGTTCTTTCAGCACCCGTCTGTGTTTGAACCCATTGACACTCGTCCGTGTTCTTTCAGCACCCGTCCGTGTTTGACCTTAGATACCCGTCCGTGTTCTTTCATCAACCGTCCGTGTTTGAACCTTTTATACACCCGTCCGTGTTCTTTCATCACCCATCCGTGTTCTTTCCTCACCCGTCCGTGTTTGAACCTTAGACACCCGTCCGTGTTCTTTCATCACCCGTCCGTGTTTGAACCTTTAAGACACCTATCCGTGTTCATTCATCACCCGTCAGTCTTTGAACTTTTTTCAATACTCGTCTGTATTGACCTTAGACACCCGTCTGTGTTCTTTCATCACCCGTCCGTGTTTGAACCTTTTAGACACCTGTCCGTGTTCTTTCATCACCCGACTGTGTTTCAACTTTTTTCAATACCTGTCTGTATTGACCTTAGACACCCGTCCGTGTTCTTTCATCACCCGTCCGTGTTCTTTCATCATCCGTTCATGTTTGAACCTTAGACCCCGTCCGTGTTCTTTCATCACCCATCCATGTTTGAACCTTTTAGACACCGGTACGTGTTCTTTCATCACCCGTCCGTGTTTGAACTTTTTTTAATACCCGTCCGTATTGACCTTAGACACCTGTCCGTGTTCTTTCATCACCCATCTGTGTTTGAACTTTTTAGCCAATACCCGTCCGTATTGACCTTAGACACCCGTCCGTGTTCTTTCAGCACCCATCCGTGTTTAACCTTAGACACCCGTCCGTGTTCTTTCATCACTCGTCCGTGTTTGAACCCTTTAGACACCCGTCCGTGTTCTTTCATCACCCGTCCGTGTTTGAACCTTTTAGACACCCGTCCGTGTTCTTTCATCACCCGTCCATGTTTGAACTTTTTTCAATACCCGTCCGAATTGACCTTAGACACTCGTCCGTGTTCTTTCATCACCCGTCCGTGTTTGAACCTTTTAGACACCCGTCCGTGTTCTTTCATCACCCGCCCGTGTTTGAACTTTTTAGCCAATACCCGTCCGTATTGACCTTAGACACCCGTCTGTGTTCCTTCATCACCCGTCAGTGTTTGAATCTTTTAGACACCCGTCCGTGTTCTTTCATCACTCGTCCGTGTTTCAACTTTTTAGCCAATACCCGTCTGTATTAACCTTAGACACCCATCCGTGTTCTTTCATCACCCGTCTGTGCTTGAACTTTTTAGCCAATACCCGTCCGTATTGACCTTAGACACCCGTCCGTGTTCTTTCATCACCCATCCGTGTTTGAACTTTTTAACCAATACCCGTCCGTATTGACCTTAGACACCCGTCCGTGTTCTTTCTTCACCCGTCCGTGTTTCAACCTTTTAGACACCCGTCCGTGTTCTTTCATCACCCGTCCGTGTTTAAACTTTTTTCAATACCTGTCCGAATTGACCTTAGACACCCATCCGGGTTCTTTCAGCACCTGTCCGTGTTTGACCTTAGACACCCGTCTGTGTTCTTTCATCACCCGTCCGTGTTTGAACCTTTTAGACACCCGTCTGTGTCCTTTCATCACCCGTCCGTGTTTGAACTTTTTTCAATACCCGTCCGTATTGACCTTAGACACCCGTTTGTGTTTTTTCATCACCCGTCTGTGTTTGAACGTTTTAGCCAATACCCTTCCGTATTGACCTTAGACACCCGTCCGTGTTCTTTCACAACCCATCCGTGTTTGACCTTAGACACCCGTCTGTGTTCTTTCATCACTCATCTGTGTTTGAACCTTTTAGACACTCGTTCGTGCTCTTTCATCACCAGTCCGTGTTTAAATCTTTTAGACACCCGTCCGTGTTCTTTCAGCACCCGTCTGTGTTTGAACCCATTGACACTCGTCCGTGTTCTTTCAGCACCCGTCCGTGTTTGACCTTAGATACCCGTCCGTGTTCTTTCATCAACCGTCCGTGTTTGAACCTTTTAGACACCCGTCCGTGTTCTTTCATCACCCGTCCGTTTTATTTCCTCACCCGTCCGTGTTTGAACCTTAGACACCCGTCCGTGTTCTTTCATCACCCGTCCGTGTTTGAACCTTTTAGACACCTGTCCGTGTTCATTCATCACCCGTCAGTCTTTGAACTTTTTTCAATACTCGTCCGTATTGACCTTAGACACCCGTCTGTGTTCTTTCATCACCCGTCCGTGTTTGAACCATTTAGACACCTGTCCGTGTTCTTTCATCACCCGATTGTGTTTCAACTTTTTTCAATACCCGTCTGTATTGACCTTAGACACCCGTCCGTGTTCTTTCATCACCCGCCCGTGTTCTTTCATCATCCGTTCATGTTTGAACCTTAGACCCCCGTCCATGTTCTTTCATCACCCATCCATGTTTGAACCTTTTAGACACCGGTACGTGTTCTTTCGTCACCCGTCCGTGTTTGAAATTTTTTCAATACCCGTCCGTATTGACCTTAGACACCTGTCCGTGTTCTTTCATCACCCATCCGTGTTTGAACTTTTTAGCCAATACCCGTCCGTATTGACCTTAGACACCCGTCCGTGTTCTTTCAGCACCCATCCGTGTTTAACCTTAGACACCCGTCCGTGTTCTTTCATCACTCGTCCGTGTTTGAACCCTTTAGACACCCGTCTGTGCTCTTTCATCACCCGTCCGTGTTTGAATCTTTTAGACACCCGTCTGTGTTCTTTTAGCACCCGTCCGTGTTTGAACCCTTTGACACTCGTCCGTGTTCTTTCAGTACCCGTCCGTGTTTGACCTTAGACATCCGTCCGTGTTCTTTGATCACCCATCCATGTTTGAACCTTTTAGGCACCCGTCCGTGTTCTTTCATCACCCGCCCGTGTTTGAACCTTTTAGACACCTGTCCGTGTACTTTCATCACCCGTCCGTGTTTGAACCTTTTAGACACCTGTCCGTGTTCTTTCATCACCCGTCTGTGTTTGAACTTTTTTCAATACCCGTCCGTATTGACCTTAGACACCCGTTCGTGTTCTTTTAGCACCCGTCCGTGTTTGGCCTTTGACACCGGTCCGTGTTCTTTCATACCCGTCCGTGTTCTTTCAGCACCCGTCCGTGTTTGACCTTTGACACCCGTCCGTGTTCTTTCAGCACCCGTCCGTGTTTGACCTTTGACACCCGTCCGTGTTCTTTCAGCACCCGTCCGTGTTTGACCTTTGACACCCGTCCGTGTTCTGTCAGTACCCGTCCGTGTTCTTTCAGCACCCGTCCGTGTGTGAATCTTAGTTACCCGTCCGTGTTCTTTGAGCACCCGTTCGTGTTTGACCTTTGACACCCATCTGTGTTCTTTCAGCACCCGTCCGTGTGTGAACCTTTTGGCACTCGTCCGTGTTTATCCCCAGCTCAGTCGACACTCGTTCGTGTTTGTTTCGATACACATTCAATACTTCATCCATATTGATTTTTGACACTCATCCGTGTTGTGATTTGACACCTTTTATTACTTGTTCCGCAACGCAGTCGTCTCTCCATTTGCAGGATGCAAATTTGTGCGGTTATTTTGGTGTTCAATCTCCATGTATCCCGACCGTCTGGAAGCCTTTGCTTCCATACTCTCAGATTCAAGAAGTTTGAATAGGGGTAGTTGTAACACCTCAAAATTTCCCCCCTTGTTTCTAACTCTAACGGGCTCGTGGTTTATTTCATTTTGCATCTGCATAGTTTCTTTTGAGCATGGGATCAAGGTATTTTCCAGCAGCTCATAGTGTCATCAGTTCCAGTATGATTTTCAATAGTGTTCACAGCCAAGCAGATAGCTTTCAGTGTCTTTGAGCATTTATTTTGTTCATTAGACGATTTGATAATCATAAGCTCCGGCAATCATTTTTTATTAGTGATTCAGCACCAGACAATTATTTTCAGCAGGTTATTTCAAGGGCGGAAAGGAATTCACATCATATTTCCGACATGATTCAATGGTAATATCAAATGTCAAGTTTCAGAGGTCTAACATGGGTCAGAACAAGTTGAATCAGACAATTCTCCAATTTTCCCTCCAAAAAGCGCCAAAATTCAAATTTTGAACTGAGTAACCGGTTACAGCATATCTGCTAACTAGTTACTCCTTGGTTTTTCTGCGCATTTTTCAGTTTTTTGAACTGAGTAACCGGTTAGCATATTGTTGCACCCCAAAATTTGCCCTCCTTACTTTAGTACTAATTGGCTTATGTTTCATTTCATCTTTGCATTATCATGTATGCATATCATTAGCATGGGGTCAGGGTAAAGTCCTATCTGGTCTACTACCTCATCAAGAGTTCACAGGTTGCAAGGGATCTCAAGTGGAATCACTCTCCTAACCAGTGCATGAATTAGGGTTTTGAAATTCTTGGGTTTATTGTTCCAATGGGAAGGCTCCTTGGGTTTTTATCATCACCAAATGACATATCTTATCTTTGTTGGAGAGGATACACATCATATTCAGAGGAATTTGGATTTGGAGACTGTGCTATTTCCTCCTAGACTGAGGATACTAAAACTAGGGTTTGCTATAAAGTCAGTTTATTTATGATTTTTTGGGAAAGACTTGATTCCATGGTATTCCTTGGGTCCCTAAATACCTAGGGGTGGAAGATTGTCCATCAGCTTGGTTCAGGAGAAGTTCAATTAGCCAATGGATTGAAAATCAGTTGAATTTGGGGAAAAGTCAACAGTGAAAGGAGAAAAGTCAACTGTGAAATTTTGAGGTTCTCTTCAGGGATTTTAAGATCTCATATCCCCATGTGGTCTCCAGGGGTCAAGTTTCATACATATTTGCCAGGAATCAGGAGTTGGTGCAATGTTTCTAAATTTGGAAAGTGACCTATAATGAAAAGTTTCCTTTTTGGGAAAGTTCCTGCACTGCATTCAACTTGACTTTTAATCATCAAGAAAGCTTTAAATGAATTTCTCTCCAACATGAAAGTTGAAGATCTTTTTCTCCTCTTTCCAACAAGTACTAGTGGGTCTCCATATCATTTGTGAAACTCCAGTTATGATCAAAAGAAGGCAAAGTGGTTTTTAGGGTTTCTCATGATCCCATTTTCACAACTTTGGGCATAATGACCTATAACCAATTCCATTGCTTCATGCCACATCCCAATATTAAAAAACATTCCTTGAGGATTATTTTGGGCCCAAGAATGAAGTAATTTCATGGTTTATTTTTCACCTATTTTCCATTATTCAAATTTCCCAAGATGTCTAAAACTCATGAATCATTTGTTCTCAAGGCCCAAGTTAAATGTGGTGTGATTAGCAACTCAGATGCAAGTGATCCATCATGAATTTAAGTGCATGGAAGGAATGTATTTTTCACTTATTCAACATAATGCCAAATTCCAAAATAAGTCAAAAATCATTAAACAATGGATTACCCAAGCCCAATTCCTCATCAGAAGAAAACCCTAGCTTATTTAAACCTAAAGATGCATTGGTTAGGGTTCATGCACGTGAAGTTGGAGGAGTTCTCAAGGAAACCCTAAAAGAGGATTTTTTATTAAAACTCACGATCCACAAGGTTATTGCAAGAAGTTCTTCCACAAGTCTCTTCCTGGTGATTTCTAGAGCACAACCCAACCACCATTCGCAACCAAGGGCAAGGTTTGAAGGTATACCATCTCAGGTTGGAAGGATTTTTAAGGATCCTAAAACTCTAATTTTTTATGTGAATATTGATGTGTTATGTCTGCTGATCATCCTAATACAATTGGTTTTAATTTTGGATGTGTGTACTGCTTGCTATGTTGATTTAAAGTTTTGGACCCACTTTTTTCTTCGTGCGATTTGCTCTTGGCGTTGATCTTTTGTGAAAAATAATAGGATATTTGTGATCCTCATAAAATTCTGGTTCGAATGGTATATGGTTTGGTATTTTCTGGGCACTTTGTAGGTTGCAGGTGGTGGTGGGAGGCGGCCGGAGCTAGGGCTCCGGCGACCTGGGAAAGTTCCGGCCGGTGAAAGTTTCAACGAAGAAGACGACTTCCTGGCCGTCCGATTCCTTCATCGTGCGGTCATCAGCGGTCCACGTGTGTGCTATTTTATTTTTTTTCTAATTTTCATTTAACGATCGTGTGTCTGTGTTTCCATGTTTATTGTGGTGAGCCCTCCAAGCATAGCCATCCATCATGCGTATTTTTATTAAGTTGACTAATCAGACGGCTAGGATGGTGACAGCAAATTAATGACAGCATGTACCTTGCACATGGGAGGCGCACGGTAGTCACTTTTTTATTTTTGTTTTTCTGATCAATCAGTGGGCTGGGTTGCTATACGCACCCCCCACTCGTCAGCCCAATCCAATTTCCTTTTCATTTCCTTTACTGAACGCACCCCCAAGGTTTTTTATTTTTTTATTTTTTCAGATGGACTTAACGCACGGGCTTATTATTCGCGCCCCCAGTCTCTGGCCCAACCTTCAATTTACTCTTCATTTTCTTACTAACGCACCCCTACATCTTATTTCATATTTCTTTATTATTTCATCATCATTTTCATATTTTAATTATTAAAATTAGTTAATTGCATTTAAAAAATCCCAAAAAAATCATACATCATCTTTATTAATTTATAAAAATTTTACAAATTTTATTTTTTTATTTTTATTTTATTTTTATCATTTAAATTAATTATTTAATTCAACTTCTTTTTGAATTATCCACATAATGCATACTTAATTTCTCTATTTTATTTCTCTGCATCCGTAAAATATTTTTGATCCGTTCTTTTTGCATTCATTCATTAACATTCTAAACTGCATAAAAATATTTTTCTTTCATTTTTAAATTTATTTCATATTGCATTTAGGTCCTTCCTTTTGGTACACTGAGCCCTCATTCCCACCTGAACTCTGCCTAATTAATTGAATGACTAACACTTTGAATTTTTGCAGGGATTTTTTATATGTTGTTTGCATCTAGTTGAGGAACCTTAATGTTTAATTTGGGAATTTTAGGAGTTGTTTTTCTAATTATCTGATTTGTTTTCACTTGAGATTTTCTCGCAGGCGCATCTTTGACTTTGTATGATTATCTGTTTGAAAAGGAACTTGTGCCATTTGCTTTGGGGCTGTTTCTTTGTTTCTTTGATTCATGTTTGGATGATAATCATTGTTGTTTGCCATTGTTTGATTTTCAGTCACCTCATCTCTCTTACTTATGTTTGTTTCTCTCTAACCTTTTATGCAGGGACTAAGGTAAGTTCTTTAAGGGTATGGATAAGTATCCACGGTCACCCTTACTTTTTCCTTCCCTCATCTCTTTCCTTTACGGTTTAGGTTGTCATCAAACCTCACTAACCATAGGTCACTCATGCATGATCACTTTAGGATTCATAGTCTCCCTTAGAGTTACCCTCGCGTCTTCTCTCTTCTCATCTCGAATTTCTTTAAAACACTTAATAAGAACAAGGTGTATTGCGCACGAGCCTTAAGTATGGGGAATGAGAAATGAGGGGCTTCCTCTCATCTTTCTAGAGTGCTTAGCGAGCGTCCTGTCTTGGGGTGATGCGTTAAGTATCCGCCCCTGTGCCTTAGACTTTGGTGCAATGCAGCTTAGGAACTAACTTAAGCCACTTCTATCCTAAAAAAAAACCAACCTCAAACCTTTTTGTCCTTCAGGACCGTCAACTTAAAGGCTTTTTTCAAAAAGGGCACGTTACCTTCTGTCTAAGTCGCAAACAGGCATCGACCCTAACTGCCGGACGCGAACTTAACGTCGCTCATAAAAAACACAAAAAGAACTTGGTCCGAACTACGTTGACTCTGAATTCCCCATTGCACAAGGGGGTACGTAGGCCTAGGACGTTGACGTCCTACCGAGTCTGTCTTTGTTTTCCCCTTCCTCGTGTCAGTATAGCCCTAGATGATAGTATAACTCACCCTTAGAATAGACAATAAGCGTGGATCCCATCGAGTACGATGGACGCGTGGGGTGCTAGTACCTTCCCCTCGCGTAACCGACTCCCGAATCCAGGTTATGGTTGCGATGACCATTCCTTTCCCCCTTCCTAAGGTTTATGCGGTGTTCCCTTTCCCTCTCTTGGGATAAATTTACACGGCTGGCGACTCTATTTTTCCGCGCCACTCTCGCGTTTGTACCTGGATGAAAATCCTGGGAGCGACAACTGGCGACTCTGCTGGGAACTCTGGTTGACCTGTGCTGGTCCATCCCTAAGCGAGTCAGTCCTAGCGCTTGCTTGTCTTTGTTCTCTTTGGGTGTCTTTATGTTTATTTTAGTTGTATTTTATTTTTTACAGCTTTTCTGCATTGCATTCCATTTTTATTACTGTCATACTATTGTGCTGTGCTAGCTGTCTCTGTTTTGCAGGTTGGGTGGGACCGAGAGCTAAGCCCAATACCAAGGCTTGAGAATACCCTAGGACTAGAGTGGAAAGTAGTGGGATGAGATGTTACACAACTCCACAAGGATGCACTTCTGGCACTGTGAGATGAGATGTTATCAGGCACCTGATTTGTAGCAGGGTTGATGTCATGAGCATCACTCTCAGAATCTGCCTCTTCCCTGATTCTCCTCTTCTTGCCAGACCTGGCACCTTTGTTCCATGACTTGGGACAGTCTGTAGATGAAGTCCTTTTCTTATCCTTCCCTCTTCCAATTCTATCATCATCAGATGAGTCCTCAATCTCTATAACCTCAACCTGCTCCTTCCCTTTACCCCTGTGGCTTTCATTCCTAGGGCATGATGTTCTGACATCAAGACTGACATCAGTGTCATCAGGATCTTCACCTTCAGCTTTTTGACTAAGGGCCTGTCTTTGAAGATTTTTGTCCTCTCCTTGAGAGTCGACTTGTTCAGCAGGCATTTGCCTTAGAGGGACAGAAATCCCTTTCACCCGTATCCCCTTCTCAAGGATTTTGGTGGAAAGCTGTTCCAAATGCTCGTCTACATCAAACTTCTCCTCAACAGCTTGAGAGGATGATGACCTAGCTTCAGGTTTATTCACCGTTGTCGAGGGTTTAGGGTTACCTGACTCGGGAAGAGCACTAGAAATGAGTTCTTCGGAAGAAACCCCAGTTCGTACCTGCTCAGAGTTCTTGGAAGGGACAGACATCGTTCCTTTGTGACAGACTAGGTTTGGAGAAGAACCTTCTATTCTATTGAGATTTGGGGAGATGAAAAGTTGCGAAGATGAAACGTTGCAATGAGAATGCTTTGGTAAGTCTTGATGTAGTATCAATATAGTAAGGCGCCTGATTTTGAATACTCTTTAAAGACCAATTACTAATTTTCTCCCTCCATAAATACTTTCCTTTTAGAACATTCACATCTGAACTTGTTAACTCTGAGTGACCTTTTAGCATCCTGATGCCATAGTCTGATGTTATAACATCAACTAGAACATCACTAGTTGAATCTCCTTCAAGAGAGGTCCACTGATAACAGTCGTCTTTGGTTCTGGTACCCTTCATAATAACCTGATTATGTTCATCAGAAACCACACACCCATCCTTAGTGTAGTTTACCCTGTAACCTTCATCACACAACTGGCTTATGCTGATCAAATTTGCACTTAGGCCATTGACAAACATAACATTTTCAAGTTCAGGTCTACCATCACCTTGCACTTTCCCAACTCCTGCAACAACACCTTTTTCTCCATTGCCAAATATGACCTCATGAGAAGGGCAAGGTCTAAGATTATCAAACATGGATCTACATCCAGACATGTGCTTGGAACACCCACTGTCAAAATACCATGTTCCTTCTTTATCACCCATGTGAGCCAATAAGCACTTCACCTTCTCCTTAGGTACCCATTGTTTAACAACTTTGGGCCTGTGCTCTCTCCATCTATTTTGAGGCTGAGGGTATCCATGTAACTTGTAGCAAGAGTACTGCATATGTCCAAATCTTCCACAATAATAGCATCTCACCCTTTCATCTCTGAATCTTCTGCCATGATGAGATTGCTTATGCTGCCATCCATAATGTGGTCTCCTCCTACCATAACTACCCTGCCATCTATTATGTTGATGTCTTCTCCCATAAGACTACTGAGAATGCTGTTTCCTGGATTGTCTCCCATGATGGTGTGGCTTTCTTCTTCCATAGATATAAGGAACAACATTGGTGTATCATAACCATAACCATACCAGTTGTCCTGATGTTGAGACATCTGATGAGACATGTGCTGTTTGAACTGAGCAGCTTGCATGCTCTCATGGTATTGTGGGGGCATATATTGGCTAGCTCCTTGTGGCTGCTTTCTCTTCTGATAAGGACCAGTCTTCTTCTCAATCTTCTTAGGTTGTGAAACATCAGCTTTCTTAGGGGTAGGATCCTGCTTCTTTGGCTGATGTTGAGATGAAAGTTGTGACACTTCCTTCTTTGAACCTGAAGTGCTTCCTTCTGAAGTTCCCTTGTCCTCAGCCACATAACCTATCCCAGCTTTGTCTCTAGCAGCTTTTTCTGACTGAAGGATCTTGTCGAGTGTGTCTGTACCACAACTCAGCATCCTAACAGACTTGGTCATTTGATCAAGGTGAGCTCTAACTAGCACCACTTCATTTTCAAGATCAGTCTTTTCATTCTCTAGCTGAGCAATCTGTTGCTTGTGGCACTTGTTTTCTTGACAAATCTCAGCACTCTTTAAACACAGCTCTTGATAGGTGGATGCCAACTCCTCATACGTTACTTCTCCATCACTAGAATCATCATCAGAAACCACAGCTCCTGTTAAAGCTCTCACATGCTTTGCTGACTCGCCTTCACTTTCACTATCAGAGTCAGACCAAGAAACTGTCATGCCCTTCTTCTGCTTTTTCAAGAAGGTGGGACATTCTTTCTTGACATGTCCATACCCTTCACACTCAAAGCACTGCACTCCTTTATCTTGGGCAGTTTTCTCTTCATCCTTCTTGCTGGTGTCAGAAGTCATGTTCTTGACATTAGGCCTGGAGTTATTATTCATTCTCTTGAATACTTTGGTGAACTGTCTTCCCAACATCACTATGGCCTGAGACAGATCCTCCTGGGATTCAGATTTCTTCCCTTTCTCTTCTTCACCATTTGTCACCAGGGCTATACTCTTTAGCTTCTTTTCTGGTTCTTCCTCATTCAACCCATGCTCAAAGGTTTGAAGAGATCCAATGAGCTCATCAACTCTCATCTTGCTGATATCTTGTGATTCTTCAATGGCAGTAACCTTCATCTTATACTTCTTAGGTAGGGACCTAAGGATCTTCCTCACAAGCTTTTCATCTGACATCTTCTCTCCAAGAGCACTAGATGCATTGGCCAGCTCAAGAACACTCATGTGGAAATCATGAATAGTCTCATCTTCAGGCTTTCAAATTTTGATGTTAAAATCTGAAGTCTTGACATCTTGACTCTAGATGTTCCTTCATGAGTAGCCTGCAAGATATCTCATGCTTCTTTAGCAACTTCACAGGTATTGATTAACCTGAAGATGTTCTTATCCACTCCATTGAAGATAGCATTCAGAGCTTTGGAATTTCCAAGGGCAAGCTCATCTTCCTCCTTGGTCCACTCTTCTTCAGGCTTTGGCTTAGAGGTGCCTTCTTTATCTTTTCCAGCATCATCCTTCTCACACATGACAGGAGCTTTCCATTCTTTAATAACAGCCTTCCAAGCCCTACTGTCCAAGGATTTTAAGAAGGTGGTCATCCTTGGCTTCCAATAGTCATAATTGGATCCATCCAAAATAGGGGGTCTGTTGACGAATCCTCCAACTTCTTTGTCCATCTTTTCACCAGAAAGAAACTTCCCTAGATCTCACCCAGAGACAGACAGGATGCCTGCTCTGATACCAATTGAAATTCTGGTATCAGACGTGTGATGTTAAGGTGTGATGTCACAACAACACACTCTGTACAATGGACAGCAATAACAGTAAAATAACACCAAGAATTGTTGACCCAGTTCGGTTACAACCAACCTACTATGGGGGCTACCAAGCCAGGGATGGAATTCACTACTTGTAGATATAATTTACAGACTCAACGACCCGTTGACAATCTCCTAAACTTATACTCTACTAATGACTTCCTACCTAAGAAACCACTTAGGTATGAGAACACCACTCAATCCCTTACAAACACTCAAAGAAACCACTTTGAGTACTCTTGATCTTACTTCCTAGCTTCGATCAAGTCACACAACAATCTTTGCTTCACAACTTTAGAGAGGAAAGAAACTCAACACCTATTCAAACCCTAGAATAGTGTAAATACAAGCACTTTAAACAAACTCTAGACACTAAGCCTCTTGCTCTTGATCTTTTGAATGTTTCTGTACTTTTTCCTTTGGTCTTGTGTGCTTTATATGGTTCCTGAATTGGGCTAGGACTTGTCACAATATTTGATCAGATTTGTTAATTAAAACTGAATCTTCAAAACAGATTTTATCCCCAAAATCTTTTTAAATCTTCAACCTTTTAATTCTCCAACAGACCTGCAATCAAATCTCCCATGTAACAGAAAATATCTATCCCGAGATATTCTCATCCAATGAGTCAACCACTCTCCACAATTCCAGCTAATACGCGTGCCCTAATAACATATCCTGCTGTTATTAATTCTGCAGGTCTGATGTTACAACATCACCTGTGTGACATCAGACATCCAACTTCAGCACTTAACAACTTAACACAGCCCAGTGTTAAGACTTCAATGTTACAACATCAGCACCTTGACATCAACATTGAATAACCTTTGTTTTACCAAAATTCCAGCCAATCCAGGAACTATCACATTTATTTTTTCTGAGTGCGCGAAGCGTTTGAATCTTGTGTTGTCTTCGATGGGTGGTGAGATGGTTATTGATAGTCCATCAATGGGGTCAGTAACTACTTCTTTGGTTTGTTTAAGTTGTCCTTTGACCATTTATGGTAAAGACTTTGAGATGGATTTGGCGTGTTTACCGTTGGAGGGTTTAGATGTGGTTTTGGGAATGAATTGGTTGCAATTCAATAGGGTTCATATTGATTGTTATCATAAGCTGGTAAGGTTTCCTTCTCTTGAGGAAGACGAAGACTCGAGTTTCTTATCTACCAAAGAGTTGAAGAAGCTTTTGGAGGATGAAGCTCAGTTGTTTGGGTTGTTTGCATCTTTGACGGTGGATAGTCAAGTTTCACTTGATGTGTTTCCTGTTGTGTGTGAATTTTCGGAAGTGTTTCCCGAGGATATTTCAGACTTGCCGCCAGAGAGAGAGGTGGAGTTTTCTATAGATCTAGTTCCTGGTACTAGACTTGTTTCTATGGCACCTTATCGTATGTCGGCATCTGAGTTTGTTGAGTTAAAGAAACAGTTGAATGAATTATTGGAGAAGAGGTTTGTGAGACCAAGCGTTTCTCCTTGGGGTGCTCCAGTTTTATTGGTGAAAAAGAAAGATGGAAGCATGCGGTTGTGTATTGATTATCGCCAGTTAAATAAGGTGACGATTAAGAATAAGTATCCTCTTCCAAGGATTGATGATCTGATGGATCAGTTGGTTGGTGCGTGTGTGTTTAGTAAGATTGACTTGAGGTCAGGGTATCATCAGATTAGGGTGAAAGAGGAAGATATCCAGAAGACAACTTTTAGGACACGATACGGTCATTATGAATATTCGGTGATGCCGTTCGGGGTTTCTAATGCACCAGGTGTATTTATGGAGTACATGAATCGTATTTTTCACGAGCATTTGGATCGATTTGTTGTTGTGTTTATTGATGACATTTTAATTTATTCTAAATCTCGGGAGGAGCACGCGGAGCATTTACGTATTGTTTTGCAGGTTTTGAAAGAAAGGAAGCTTTTTGCCAAATTGTCCAAGTGTGAGTTTTGGTTGTCAGAGGTGAGTTTTCTTGGGCACGTGATTTCAGGTAACGGTATTTCTGTGGATCCATCTAAAGTAGAAGCAGTTCTACAATGGGAGGCTCCGAGATCTGTTACTGAAATTCAAAGGTTTTTGGGTTTGGCCGGATATTATCGAAGGTTTATTGAAGGTTTTTCTAAGCTAGCACTTCCTTTGACCCAGTTGACTTGTAAAGGGCAAGCGTTCATTTGGGATATTCGGTGTGAGGAAAGTTTTAACGAGCTGAAGAGAAGATTGACGACAGCTCCGATTTTGATTTTGCCGAATCCTAATGAACCATTTGTGGTTTATTGTGATGCTTCTTTGATTGGTCTAGGTGGTGTTCTGATGCAAGAAGGTAAGGTGGTGGCTTATGCTTCAAGGCAGTTGAGAGTGCATGAGAAAAATTATCCTACTCATGATCTTGAATTAGCGGCTGTGGTTTTTGTGTTGAAGATTTGGAGGCATTATATCTACGGTGCAAGGTTGAAGTCTTTAGTGATCATAAAAGTTTGAAATATTTGTTTGATCAGAAAGAGCTAAATATGAGGCAACGTAGGTGGTTGGAATTTTTGAAGGACTACGACTTTGGCTTGAGTTACCATCCTGGTAAAGCTAATGTGGTAGCCGATGCGTTGAGTCAGAAATCGTTACATATGTCCGCTTTAATGGTTAAAGAGTGGGAACTTTTGGAATCGTTTAGAGACTTGAGTTTGGTATGTGAAGTGACGTCGAATAGCGTGAGGCTTGGAATGCTAACGATTACTAATGATTTTCTGATGACTGTTAGTGAGAAACAGAAGCTGGATGTGAAATTTGTGGATTTGATGTTGGTTGGAGAAAAAGATGCGAATAGTGATTTTAAAGTGGATATTAATGGTGTTTTGAGGTTCCGAGGTAGGATTTGTATTCCTGATGATGTGGAGTTGAAAAAGATGATTTTGGAAGAAGGACACCGGAGTAATCTGAGTATACATCCGGGAGCGAATAAGATGTACCAAGATTTGAAGAAGATTTTCTGGTGGTCTGGATTGAAAAGAGATGTGGCTCAGTTTGTTTATGCATGTTTGACTTGTCAGAAATCAAAGGTAGAACATCTGAGACCTAGTGGTTTGTTGCAACCGTTGGATATTCCTGAGTGGAAGTGGGATAGCATTTCCATAGATTTTGTAACAGGGTTGCCAAATACACAGCGAGGGCATAATGTTATTTGGGTGGTTGTTGATAGGCTGACTAAATCGGCTCATTTCATTCCGATTGACATCAGTTTTTCTTTGGAGCAGTTGGCTGAGATTTACATCAGTGTGATTGTGAAATTGCATGGGGTTCCATTGAGTATTGTTTCGGATCGAGATCCGAGGTTTACTTCGAGATTTTGGGAAAGTTTACAGAAGGCGTTGGGTTCTAAATTGAGATTGAGTTCGGCTTATCATCCATAGACGGATGGTCAAACGGAGAGAACGATTCAGTCGTTGGAAGATTTGCTGAGAGCTTGTGTTCTTGAACAAGGTGGTGCATGGGATAGTTATCTTGCATTGATTGCATTCACGTATAATAACAGTTTCCATTCAAGTATTGGAATGGCACCGTTTGAAGCGCTGTATGGACGAAGATGTCGAACACCGTTGTGTTGGCATGAATCTGGTGAGAATTCGGTGGTTGGACCAGAGTTGGTGCAACAGACTACGGAAAAAGTGAAGCTTATTCGTGAGAAAATGAAGGCTTCTCAGAGTAGGTAAAAGAGTTATCATGATCGGAGAAGAAAAGATCTTGAGTTCCAAGAGGGCGATCATGTATTTCTAAGGGTTACGCCGGTAACGGGTGTGGGTCGTGCATTAAAATCGAAGAAACTTACTTCTCGGTTTATTGGTCCTTACCAGATATCCGCGAGAGTGGGTGCTGTGGGTTATAGGGTGGCGTTGCCGCCGAATCTGTCGAATTTGCACGATGTGTTCCATGTTTCACAGCTTCGGAAGTATGTTCCAGATCCGTCACATGTGATTCCGATGGATGAGGTTGAGGTAAGGGAGAACCTTACAGTTGAGGCATTACCAGTTAGGATTTTGTATTGCGAGGTGAAGCGGTTGAGGGGCAAGGATATTGCACTTGTGAAAGTGGCGTGGGGAGGCGCTGCTGAGGGCGATTTGACTTGGGAGTTGGAGAGTCGGATGCGGGAGTCGTATCCAGAGTTATTCATCTCAGGTATATTTTCGAGGACGAAAATTTCTAAGTGGGGGAGAGTTGTAACGCCCCAGTTTTGTTAGTTTTTATTTAATTGAGTTGTTTTTGATTATTTTATTATTATATTATTTTATTTCTGACTTTTATGTGAAAATATGTTATTTTTCTTCGTGAATATATTTTATCGTGTTTTGGGAACATTTGCGAGATATTTGAGTGTAGGGGTATTTTGGGCATTTTGATTTATTTTGTTAAGTTAGAATATAATAGAAAATAGAAAGAGAGAAAAATAGTAAGAGAAAGAAAAAGAAGAGAAGAAGAAAAGAAGAGGAGAAGAGAAGAAAAAGAGAGAATTTGAGAAAACTTGGAAATCAATCAACGGACTTTCTAGAACACGATTAAATCGGGTAAGGGTGTAAAATTTGATTATCTTATGCTTGTGTATGCTTATGTATGTATGTGTTTGCATATGCTATTGTCTTTCTCTTGTTTTGGATTCTAGGTTGAAATGAGAAATATAATGAGAAATCGATGGTTTCACGGTCGAAAATCGGTGTAAACGTAGTAGAATACTTGTTACCATGATTGAGTTATGTTCTAATTATTATATGTTGGTTTGGAAATGTTTTGATTGAGAAAATATCATTTTTGGATGATCTGGTGCGCTGCTGGGTTTTTCTGAAATCGCAGGTTCGCACTGCGAATGGCCAACGAATGGGTGGCGAGCGTTCGCGTGAGGTTCGCACTGCGAACGTTGTATTATTTTTCATTCTGCCACTGTTTGCTGGAGGATTCGCATTGCGAATGGGTTAGCGAGAATTCACTGGATGGTTCGCACTGCGAACGTTGGGAATTTTCTAGGCTATTTTGCTTCTGCCACTGTTCGCTGGGACATTCGCACTGCGAATGAAGAAGCGAAGGACTCGCTAGGAGCTTCGCACTGCGAACATGACAGTTTTTCCCAATTTGTTTTCCTTATAACTTTTGATCCGTGAGTCGGTTTGAGGCGTGGTTTGATGCGTTAGAAAGCTTGTGAAATGTTCTTTATTACTGTAATGGTTTTGAGATTGTTAGCTAATTTAATTATGTCGGGAATCTGGAAATGTGTTGTGTGTCGACTTTTACCGTTTTAACCGTGTGTATTTGAAGCGTTATTACGCAACATGCTTGAGATATAGTTGTATGACTTGTGTGCGGATTATATGATATAAATGCATGTGTTTAGATGGTGTGATGATGGTTTGTGCCATATGGCAAATAAATGCATTGTTTTGGGCTTGGATTGCAAAGCATGATTAATGTTAAGTGAGTTGGTTGCCTATATGTGTGCATTTGAATGTCATGAGTCCTTGTATGCCAAGCATCATGATATGCATTGTTGTGACGTCCTGAGTGACGGTTTGGATTCCAGAGGGAATCCGCTATAACGTCGTGTGCCCGTGTGGGGTGTGAGCGATCCATAAACTTCGTGTGCCCGTGTGGGGTGTGAGCGACGGGGAACATTGTATGCCCGACGGGGAGTTACAGTGATGTAACGAGCGATGATTCTAGCAGAGTTCCTGAGTGAACTAATGATGAGAAACATTGGAAGTCGGTACCGCATGTGCATATGCATAGAGTCGTTGTGTCGGTCTCTTGCATTTGCATAAATCATTAATGGTTTGTTACGTGCGGAATTGTGGATAAAATTGATAAATTGATATATGGATATGTGTGGGTGATACGTGTATTGTGCATGTTTAGTATACCTTGGTGATGGAAATATGAATTTTACATTGTGTTGCCTTATGTCTGCATACTGGTATGAGTTGTGGTGAGAGCCGTATATATATGTATTCTTGTGTTATATATATAATTGTATGCAATTATATTATGATTGTTTTTCTCACCCTTCTGCTGTTTTATAATGCTCTATGAGGCATTGCAGATTAGATTGCTGGAGGTCTTTTTGTGAAGCTTAGGACTTCATTCTTTTGTCGGTCGGCTCTGATATGTGACACCGGGTAGTCAGGGGGATCGTTTTGTAGTTTGATGGGTATATGTATATATATCTTTTGGCTTGTGTATGTATGACTTGATGTATGACAAACTTTTTATGATATATATATATGAGATTCAGTACAAATTTTCCGCTTTATTCTGTATCTGAATTATGGGTAGTAGGAACTAAGTTCCTCTGTTTATTTGCTACCTGTGAGTGTTGCATATCTTTATGAGCGTGTGTTGTATGTTTTGTTTCAATTTGATGTGACCCCTTGGTCTATGCTGTGAACTTCTAAATATACTCTGATGAAATTTTGAATTTTCTTTTACTGTTTTATTTAATTGGGGGTATAGATTGGGGGTGTCACAGTTCCTTCTGCATTTCCAAGAACTGTTCCTGGAACTCATTCATCCTTTCGTACATGTCTTTGATTCTGCCAGAAGTGGCTTGCGGAATCTGTCCTTATGGGACAGTGTGTACCACTGATTGTGGTATAGACATTACAACAGTGATTCTTGGCGTTTCCATGCCCTGAAGTTTGTAACCTTCAAGAGTTGCTGTCGTAACCCTTGCATCTTCATTTTTTGAAGTTTGTAACCTCCAGGTCCAGCGGTTCCTGCTACGGCTTCCGGGTCTCCAGTGACCGGTGGGATGTATCCTTCAGGTATAAAGTTGAGAGGCATGCCCCATGGGCGCCCTTTAGGCATGTTGTACCGAGGATGATTCTCATGTGTCTCCAGTATGGGCGTAGATATGATCTCTGAGATTACAGTCTTTTGATGCCGCTGCTCCCGAGCTGCTACCAAGGATTGCATGTCACTGTGAAGTTTTTCCAAACTTTCCTTCAGAGCGTCGATTTCTTCTCTCAGCTCTCTGTTCTCTTCCTCGAGATCGTCCATTTTCTTTTGTCGATTGGCCCGAGTATTGTATGAGTGAGACAGTTTAACTCTAGAATTGTGACACATACGTGAGACTCAAAGATAAGAAAAATGCGTTATGCAAGAATGATGAATGATATGCAATGACATATTTTTTAGTTTTTGTTTTAATCAAAAAGAAACTTCAACAAATAGATTACAAATATCACACAGTGGGTGGGGGGGGGGGGGGAGACCCCTTTTATTGAATTCGAAAGATTGCAGTATTTTGCAAGGAAAAGTACAGTATTTTACAAAGTGTTGTAAGGAAAATGTCTAAGCTCATGGATCATGAGTCCTCTCTGAGGAGAGCTCAGATACCGGTTCCGGTATTTTCCTTTTCTTTGATTGGGGCTCTTCAGCCGTTGTTAGTGTGAGAACAATATTTGGTTCTGCAATATTATCTCTAAGTTTTGATGATAACAGATGAATATTTGTATGAACAATTTTGTACGACTAATGTTGTTATTTTTAAGAACCTAGCAAACAGGTTCTGCTTCCGTGAATTGGCGCAATGCATAATGAAAGATGCTTCGAAGAACTGAACTCAATTCGAAGATAAGACAAGATTCACATAACTCTGATACGAAAGGAAAAAGAGAATGAATTCTGAAGATCAAAATACAAGGGTTCTGATGGAACGAAGTCCTGAGGCTGAAGCCTCACGATTTTCGATCAAGGCTCTGAAGATTCGGAAGACTTGAAGCAGAAAAGGAGAATGTTCTTAAAGACCAAGTGCTGAAGTTCTGAAGACCGATTCCTAATGGACTTCTTCAATCGATGGAAGACTTGAAGCATCAGATATTCTGCTATGAAGACTCTACTCATGCTTCAATCAAATATTATCAGAAGCCTCTGAAGATTTGAAGAAAGTGGATTAAGAGAACAAGGTTCTAAAGACAAGTTCTGAAGATTCTGGAAGCGCAGAGCTGTTGATTCGAAGACTTGATAATCTCAAGAACCTAGCAATGTTTTCCCTTCTTACTCACGCTCACAAAAAGCCTCTGAAGTTTAGTAGCCAAGAAAACCTACCACACTGTACAGCTGTACCACATTACAATGTTAATATTCTTGAACACTGTGCGAAATACAAGCTAGATGATCTGACACAGACAGGACGTGCAGCATGCAGATGATTTTGTACCTGTCCTCACGCTTCTAGCCGTAAGCCTACCTAGCCTTCATGATTTCATCTCAACGGCTCTTTTCACTCAGCTATTAAAGGAAGCTCAAAGACTTGAAGAAAGACACACATGCGAACAATGACAATACTTCCTAACTCTATTCTTTCTTAAGTCATTTCTGATCTAAAAACTTGTTTACATTATCAGCTTGATAAGAAGCAATTCTCTGTAAACCCATTGTATTTGAACTAAAAGTTGTATTCCTTAAGAGAGTCTCAGTGACCAGATCTCTTGAGAAGTCTAGGACGTGTGTCTTAGAGGTTGTGCCTTAAGTAAGACCTGTGTGGTTGGATTACTTGAGAAGTCTAGAACGTGTGAGTTCTAGAGGTTGTTGTTAGTCACCAGCTGTGTAGCTCGTGCAGTGTACCATTTTGTTGAATAGTGGATTAAGACCTCGTTGAGAGAGGCGAAATCACCTTGGCGGGTGGACTAGATTAACTTGAGAGATTCTCAAGTGAACTAGTATAAACATAACGTGTTTATATCTCTGTGTTTAACTAAGCTGTTGTTCTTTAGAAAAGGGTAAAAGTTTTAACAAGAAAGTTATTTGAAAAGAAACGATTATTTTGAAAAACCAATTCAAACCCCCCTTTCTTGCGTTTTTCACACCTTCAATTAGCATCAGAGCTCCGGTTCTGAGGTGATAAAAAGATTGAATTTTTTATCAAGCGCTTAACAGTGTTCAGTACCGATCCAAGTGTGAAAAACAATGACTACACCACCACCAACAACTTCTGAAACAAATGTTATTGAAAGAGAATCTTACACTGCAAAACCTCCTATCTTTGATGGCAAAAAGTTTGATTACTGGAAAGATAGAATTGAAAGTTATTTCTTATCATTTGATCTAGATCTATGGGATCTAGTACTTGATGGCTATAGTCATCCTGTAGATTCTGTAGGTAAAAAGATTGAAAGAAGTGAGTTCACAGATGCTCAGAAGAAAACTTACAAAAATCATCACAAAGCAAGAACCATTTTGTTGAACGCAATTTCTTATACCGAGTATGAGAAAATCACAAACAAAGAAACTGCAAAGTCCATCTTTGACTCTCTTCGTATGACTCACGAAGGAAATGCTCAAGACAAGGAGACGAAGGCTCTTGCGCTAATCCAAAAATACGAAGTCTTCAAAATGGAAGAAGATGAGTCTGTTGAAACCATGTTCTCAAGGTTTCAAATGCTTGTTGTCGGACTTAGAGTTCTGAACAAAGGATATTCTACTACTGATCATGTCAAGAAAATCATCAGAAGTCTTTTGGCAAAATGGAGACCAATGGTGACTGCCTTGAAACTTGCAAAGGATTTGAATAATATCAGTCTTGAAGAACTTATCAGTTCTTTAAGAAGTCATGAAATGGAGCTTCAAGGAGATGAACCTCAGAAGAAAAAAAAATCCATTGCACTAAAGGCAAAACCAGAAATGAAGAAGGCATATCAGGCAGAAGAAGAAATGGAAGATTCTGAAGAAGATTTAGAAGAAGATGATATATCACTCATATCAAGAAAGATAAGTCAACTTTGGAAATACAGAAGGAACAAGTTCAAAGGACCAAGGAGAAGATTCGAATCTACATCTGGTCAAAGAAGAAACTATGGAAAAGATGTTACGTGCTTTGAATGCAAAGAACCTGGACATCTCAAAAATGACTGCCCAAAGGCCAAGAAAGAAGAAAGACCTAGGAAAACCAAAAAGGGTCTCATGGCAACCTGGGATGATTTGGAATCTGAAGATGATGCTGATGAAGGTCGGGTCAACATGGCTTTCATGGCAAAAACCAGAAGTGACTCATCAGAGGAAGAACTATCAGACTCCGACGATAAAAGAGAGGTACTTTCTTCCTTATCACGATCTGAACTTGAATTAGGATTAACTGAACTTATAAAAAGATATCAAAACCTTCAAAGCAAATTCAAAATATTGAAAAAGAATTTTATATTTTCTTCAGATGATCTTACTAAAAACAAGAAAACCATTTCTGAACAAAATGAGAAAATATTTGTCCTAGAAAATTCAAACACTGTCCTGAAATGTAAAGTATATAAGTTAGAAGAAGAAATTGTTTCAAACTCAACTAACACTAGTAAAGAAGAAAAATATGATAACACATTTAAAAATTTTCTTGCCAAAAGCGTAGATAGAAGCAAAATGGCTTCACTAATCAATGGAGTCAGTAGAAATGGCAGTAGAGATCTAGGATACTCAGGACCATCTCAACCATATGATGAAACCAGAAACATCAAAATAATACCTCTATTCAAATAGTTTATTCCCTCTGGTACCGGCCTTAAGCATTCAGAACCAAAAGGCTGAAACACTGGGATTACACAAACACACACACTAAGGAAATATCCAAAACACGAACACTATGCACAAACTCCACACCGTTTCACTAACTTATAGAAATCTAAAGGGATCAGAACCTTTAGAAGAACTAATGTGAAAGGACCCACAAAATGGGTACCTAAAAACAAGATAATATATGTTGCAGATATCCTTAATAGCTCCATTGAAACACCGGTCATGGTACCTGGACAGTGGGTGCTCGCGACACATGACGGGAGAAAGGCTTATGTTCCAAGATCTGAAACTTAAACTTGGAGGCGTCGTCAGTTTCGGAGGAAATCAGAAAGGAAGAATCATTGGCTCTGGAACTGTTGGAAATGGTAATCTTCCGTCCATTAAGAATGTTCTATTAGTAGAAGGTCTAATGCATAATCTGTTGTCAATAAGTCAATTTAGCGACAGTGGCTATGATCTCATTTTTAATCAAACGTCCTGTAAAGCTGTAAGTCAGAAGGATGGATATGTCCTATTCAACGGAAAGAGGAAAAACAACACTTACAAAATTAAGTTATCTGATTTACAACATCAAAATGTAAAATGACTTCTTTCTGTAAACGAAGAACAATGGGTCTGGCACAGACGTCTTGGCCATATCAGTCTGAGAAGAATCTCTCAGCTTAACAAGCTTGGTCTTGTTAGAGGCTTTCCAAATCTAAAATATTCGTCAGACGCTCTTTGTGAAGCATGTCATAAAGGAAAGTTTTCAAAAACCTCTTTCAAAACTAAAAATGTTGTTTCTACCTCTAGACCGTTAGAACTTCTTCACATTGATCTGTTTGGTCCTGTAAAAATGGCCTCTCTCAATGGTAAGAAATATGGACTAGTCATCGTTGATGACTATAGCAGATGGACATGGGTAAAATTCTTAAAACACAATGATGAATCACATTCTGTGTTTGCTTCCTTCTGCACTCAAGTACAAAATGAGAAAAATTGTAAAATAGTCAGAGTCAGAAGTGATCATGGTGGAGAATTTGAAAATAAAAACTTTGAAAAACTTTTTGATTCACATGGAATATTTCATGATTTTTCTTGCCCTAGAACTCCTCAACAAAATGGAGTTGTAGATAGAAAGAATCAAACTTTACAAGAAATGGCTCGCACCATGATCCAAGAAACTGACATAGCTAAGCACTTCTGGGCAGAAGCAATCAACACAGCATGTTATATTCAAAATAAAATCTCTATAAGACCTATCTTGAATAAAACTCCATATGAATTGTGGAAGAATAAATTACCCAACACCTCTTATTTTCATCCATTTGGATGTGTCTGTTTTATGGTTAACACTAAAGAGAATCTTAGCAAGTTTGATTCCAAAGTACAAAAGTGTCTGTTGTTGGGATACTCTGAACGCTCGAAAGGCTACAGAGTTTACAACACTGAATCAAGAATTGTGGAGGAATCTATTCATGTTAGATTCAATGACAAGCCTGACTCAGAAAAGTCAGAGCTAGTTGAGAAACTGTAGATTTGGAAATCATATTCTTCGAACCTAAAGAAAAGACAGATGAAGTTAAAGAACAGCAAGATCCTACACAAGAAACCACTGAAGTAACTCCAAATACCCCATCTCAACAAAGAAGAAGACTGTCCACATCACATCCTGAGGAATTGATTATGGGTAACAAAGATGCTCCTATCATAACCAGATCAGCTTTTAGGCCATTAGAAGAGACACTTGTAGGACTAGTATCATTGATAGAACCAGCTACAATTGAAGAAGCCCTCATGGACGAAGACTGGGTTCTAGCTATGGAAGAAGAACTCAATCAGTTCTCCAAAAACGATGTCTGGGATCTAGTTCCTAAACCCAAGAATGTTCATGTAATAGGAACCAAGTGGGTATTTAGGAACAAGCTAAATGAAAAGGGAGAAGTTATCAGAAACAAAGCACGACTTATTGCTCAAGGATACAGTCAACAAGAAGGAATTGACTACAACGAAACATTTGCTCCAGTTGCAAGACTTGAAGCAATACGTTTGCTAATATCCTTTTCAGTAAATCATGACATTACTCTATATCAAATGGATGTTAAAAGTGCATTCTTAAATGGTTATATATAAGAAGAAGTTTATGTCAAACAACCTCCTGGTTTTGAAAATTCAGAAAAATCAGACTTTGTTTTTAAACTTCAAAAATCACTCTATGGTTTAAAACAAGCTGCCAGAGCTTGGTATGAAAGATTGAGCAAGTTTTTACTAGAAAACAATTTTACCAGAGGAAAGGTTGACACAACTCTTTTCTGCAAGACATATAAGAATGACATTCTCATTGTTCAAATCTATGTTGATGACATTATTTTTGGTTCTGCTAACTCTTCTCTATGCCAAGAATTTTCAAAGTTAATGCAGGCCGAATATGAAATGAGCCTCATGGGAGAACTGAAGTTCTTCCTTGGAATTCAGATTGATCAAAGATCAGAGGCCACTTACATCCATCAAACCAAGTACACAAATGAACTTCTGAAGAAGTTCAATATGGCGGATTGCAACATTGCTAAAACACCAATGCATCCAACGTGTGTCATGGGAAAGAAAGAAACAGGAGTTAAGGTTTGTCAAAAACTCTATCGTGGTATGATATGTTCTCTCTTATATCTAACTGCTTCTAGACCTGATATATTATTCAGTGTACATTTATGTGCTAGATTACAATCAGATCCAAGAGAATCACATTTAACCGCTGTCAAGCGAATTCTAAGGTATCTGAAAGGAACAACTAACCTTGGCCTGATGTATAAGAAAACATCAGAGTATACTCTTTTTGGTTACTGCGATGCAGATTATGCCTGAGACAGATTAGAAAGAAAGAGCACATCGGGGAACTGTCAGTTCTTAGGAAGCAACCTAATCTCATGGTCAAGAAAGAGACAATCCACTATTGCTCTCTCAACAGCTGAAGCATAATACATATCAGCCTCTCTATGCAGCACTCAAATGCTATGGATGAAAAAACAGCTGGAAGACTATCAGATATATGAGAGTAACATTCCTATCTTCTGTGATAATACTGCTGCTATTTGCTTAAGTAAAAATCCAATTTTGCATTCTAGGGCTAAACACATTGAAATAAAACATCACTTTATCAGGGACTATATTCAGAAGGGAACTCTATGCTTAAAATTCATTGATACAGACCATCAGTGGGCTGTTATTTTCACAAAACCCTTAGCTGAAGATAGATTTCTAATCATTTAAAAACACCTGAATATGAAATACTGTTCAGAATAAAACATTTTCAGAACCTCATGTGTCTAGTCAGAGAAAAGCATTTTTCAAATCATCAGAACCATTTTCTTAACGGATCTCAAGTTCTGATCATATTTTCGAAAAACTATTTTTGCACATGATTTAAATAAAATCAAGTCACTTTAACTATTCAAATTAAACGAACAACATTTCTCTCGAGATTGACTCAACTTTATAACATTTATTCACCTATTTCCTTACGTGTCTATACACTCAAGTACTTCACAATCTCATAAATACCAGAACCCCTCAATCTATTAGAGAATAGTTAACACACGTAACCTAGATTACCTCTAATTCCTCTTGGGAACATTCCAAAGACGTTCAATCTTCTTCCTTCGTGTTCTTCAACTCTTCAAAACACTCTATCACTCTCGCTCATCACCAAAAACCCTAAATCTCTACTCCTCCTCTCAATCGCTCAAAATGATGACCCCAATGCAAGAAGAAGCCATCAGGTTCTCACAAGAATTTGAAGAATCATCAAGGAGAATGTCAGCTCCCTCAACTGAGCCATCCTCAACAATATCTCTAACAAATCAAATGGTCGCTTCATCTTCATCTCATCCTTCTCAAATAAGCGAAGAACACATTACCCAAAGAGAAGCTTCTGACACTTGCAATCTTGTAAACCTAACTGTACTCAAGGAAATGCATGTAGATTTCCAGAATCTTGCCGAAATGGATTTAATCTGATCAAAGAAGTAGAAGCTCAAGAATGGGCCACTTACTTTGATAGGCTCAAAAGACCAGTTTTTGAAGCACTTGTAAAAGATTTCTGGAGACAAGCTATTTGTGAGAAGATTCATGTTGTCTCCTATGTCCTGGGAAGAAAGATCGTCATCACTGAAAAATCCATTGCCGATCTTTACAACCTGGAGTTTATGAAGAACAAGAGAGTATATGGGATGAACAATAAATCTTCATTTACGGAAAAGAGGATCAACCCAATCATCTACGCCAACTATCAACTGAGCAAAAAGGAGTACAAGAGAGAAGATTTGCATGCACACTTAAAAATCTGGCACAAAATCATTCTTGGCTGCATCAATCCTAGGCCCTCATCACATGCTACAGATTTCTTCAACGCCAACATGAAATACATGCTTTACTATCTGATCACCAAAGAGAGAATGTGCCTACCCTCTATCCTATTTTACTATTTGAGAGACATGGTAACAAAAACTAGGACAACCAGTGGATACAGAAATGATATACCAAGATACATCCCTTTTGGAAGAATGCTCTTAGACATTTTCTATGAAAGTGGTATAATAGACACTCTGGTTACAGAAGTCAAATACACTGAAGATCTGACCACAACCCTTGGAGAACCAGTAAATGCCACAACTCTTAAGCAAATGAGAATAATCAATAAAGTCAAGGTAAATCCTTTCACCATCTCTGATGATTTAAGTAAACGAAGGTTCACTGTGTCGGGTTATCCTACCTATCACAGAAGTTACCAACGTGAAGAATTAGCAGTATACATAGATGGAGTAAAGGCATGAGGATATTATGTCTGTGAAATCAAGCATGAAGAAGAAGAGTGGGAAAAAATAGAGCAAAATGAGCAGACTGATCAATTAAATTATGAACCAACTCCTATTGAGTCTCCTAAAAGGAAAAGAAAGCATGCTACCATCATTTCCAAGTCTCCGAAACGGAAAAGGAGTAAAAGATAAAAAATCCTCGAGAATACAAGTTCAAAATCAAATCCTGATCCATCAGTCTATGTCAAATCATCTAACCTACAATCATCATCGTATCATTCAGAAACCCCACAAATTTCTTCATTAACAACCTCACAAGACATACCTGTCTCACCTATGGCCTATGCCTTTCTTCCGAAAATCATAACTGAACCCTTAACCCAACCGTCTAACTTTCCTTCTCCTAAAGTTAATAACAATCTGGAAACACTAGAAGTAACCTCTCCCAACAATCAACAACAACCACCTGAACCTGCTACTACTGAGATTGACTTATCTCAGCAAACACCACCAGAAACCAACTCTGCCGAATCTAATCTCGCTCTGGTTGTCTACAATACTCCACCTACAACTTCCTTTGAAGAATGTACAAGTCAATTTCATGACAAAGCACTTGAGAAGTTTGCTAAGTTAAGAGCGGGACTTTGTACAAGCACAAAGCTCATGGAACTTGAGAGTGCCTGTCAAAGCTTTGAAAAATGGCTGGACATGGAACTTACAAGGATTGTAAGTTTCTCAAACACAACCATAACTAATGAACTAGCAAAAGCTAAGGAGAGAGCAGAAGCTGAAGCAAGAGTCAGAGTACTCAAGTTCTTAGCTGCTAAGCAGAAAGAAGCTGAAGAAAAGGCTGCTAAAGAAGCAGAAGAGCAAGCTGCTAGAAAGGCACAAGAAGCTGCAGAGGCTGAAAGGGCTAAAGAAAGTGCTATGACTGCTTCCACCTCTAATCCTGTTATCAAGCGTCTGGGAGACGCCATTGATGAAATCAGAACTGAACAGAAGAACTTCAGAGAAAGGTTTGACAAGCAAGATACTGTCAATGAAAATCTTCAGATCATGATGAAGAAAATCTGGGACAAAACTGTCCTCTGACAACAAATAAACCTCTGTTTTTCTTTTAAGTTTTAGTTATGTGTTTTTCACTCTTGGACTACCCTATGTTTATCTTTTTTATTCATGACAAAAAGGGGGAGAAAGTTGTATGAATGTGATAATTTTGATCCTATAGTCATTCTCTGGAAAAACAATGCTGCTTACATTCTAACAGATATATCCATCATCTTTATTAGATTATTTTTCTGTATTTTTTTCTTCTGTGCAGATAACTCAGAATTCTGATGTTGAAAAAAGACTCAAAAGGTTAATGAAGTCAGGGGGAGCCCCAAGCAAGAACCTTAATCTAATACTCAGGGGGAGCACTTCATAAAAAGGATAAGCTATCCTAAAAACCTTTTCATTTAGCCCATGTTACATATATCAAAATTGTGTCATCAAAATATATAGTTTTGTCATCATCAAAAAGGGGGAGATTGTGAGAACAAGATTTGGTTCTGCAATATTATCTCTAAGTTTTGATGATAACAGATGAATATTTGTATGAACAATTTTGTGCAACTAATGTTGTTATTTGTAAGAACCTAGCAAACAGGTTCTGCTTCCGTGAATTGGCGCAATGCTTAATGAAAGATGCTTCGAAGAACTGAACTCAATTCGAAGATAAGACAAGATTCACATAACTCTGATACAAAAGGAAAAAGCGAATGAATTCTGAAGATTAAAATACAAGGGTTCTGATGGAACGAAGTCCTGAGGCTGAAGCCTCACGATTTTCGATCAAGGCTCTGAAGATTCAGAAGACTTGAAGCAGAAAAGGAGAACATTCTTAAAGACCAAGTACTGAAGTTCTGAAGACTGATTCCTAATGGACTTCTTCAATCGACGGAAGACTTGAAGCATCAGGTATTCTGCTATGAAGACTCTACTCATGCTTTAATCAAATATTATCAGAAGCCTCTGAAGATTTGAAGAAAGAGGATTAAGAGAACAAGGTTCTAAAGACAAGTTCTGAAGATTCTGGAAGCGCAGAGCTGATGATTCGAAGACTTGATAATCTCAAGAACCTAGCAATGTTATCCCTTCTTACTCACGCTCACAAAAAGCCTCTGAAGTTGAGAAGCCAAGAAAACCTGCCACACTGTACAGCTGTACCCATTACAACGTTAATATTCTTGAAGACTGTGTGAAATACAAGCTAGATAATCTGACACAGACAGGACGCGCAGCATGCAGAAGATTTTGTACCTGTCCTCACGCTTCTAGCCGTAAGCCTACCTAGCCTTCATGATTTCATCTCAACGGCTCTTTTCACTCGGCTATAAAAGGAAGCTCAAAGACTTGAAGAAAGACACACATGCGAACAACGATAATACTTCCTAGCTCTATTCTTTCTTAACTCATTTTTGATCTAAAAACTTGTTTACATTATCAGCTTGATAAGAAGCAATTCTCTGTAAACCCATTGTATTTGAACTAAAAGTTGTATTCCTTAAGAGAGTTTTAGTGACCAGATCTCTTGAGAAGTCTAGGATGTGTGTCTTAGAGGTTGTGCCTTAAGTAAGACCTGTGTGGTTGGATTACTTGAGAAGTCTAGAACGTGTGAGTTCTAGAGGTTGTTGTTAGTCACCAGCTGTGTAGCTCGTGCAGTGTACCATTTTGTTGAATAGTGGATTAAGACCTCATTGAGAGAGGCGAAATCACCTTGGCGGGTGGACTAGATTAACTTGAGAGATTCTCAAGTGAACTAGTATAAACATAACGTGTTTATATCTCTGTGTTTAACTAAGCTGTTGTTCTTTAGAAAATGGTAAAAGTTTTAACAAGAAAGTTATTTGAAAAGAAACGATTATTTTGAAAAACCAATTCAAACCCCCCTTTCTTGCGTTTTTCACACCTTGAGTTAGGTTGTCAGCCCTTTGCCAAGGGAAAGGAGCGAGCAGATTTCTTCGATCTTCCTGACTTTCCATAGCATGCTGCTCTAATATCTCGATCAGAGCATCGTTCTCCTTTAACAGTTCCTGGATCTTGGTACATTCCAAATTGAGGATTCGGTATTTGTTCTTCCAAGAGCTCTTTTCACATTGAACTTTGTTGAGAGCGACCTGGAGTTTTTCCGCATCATACATGAAATAAAGGACAGATTCCTTTAATGGAAAAACTTCTTGGCGAGGGTAAGGCATCCTCAGCTTGAGGGCTCTAGTTTGCACCCAGTGGAGATAAGGTTCCATGGAGGTACATTTTGGTCTTCCTAGAGACTCTCTCCCTTTCCTGTGAATATGTTGCCAGACATGCACTATTTCCTTCTTTAGTGCCCTGTTATTTTCCCTTTCCTTGAAGAAAAGACCTTCCAGATGAGCATTATGTGGGATATTCTTCATCGGGTATCCGAGTTGACGGCGAGCTAAAATTGGATGATAGTTGATTCCTCCTTTAGTTCCAATGAGGGGTACGTTAGGGAAATTTCCACATCTTTCTATGATCTCTATCCCTTCATAAATCCTATTGTACCAATCTCTGTCAGAGTTGGTAAAGGACATAATCCTTTGTGACCAACGTAGAGTACTCTTGTGATCTCAAAAAGCAGCATACTTGGGAAAATAGGAAATGAACCATTCGTAGAGTAAGGGTACACAACATGTGATCATTCCTCCGCTATACAAATTCCTTAAGTGTACAGAATGATAAGCATGCAAGGTTGGTACGGGGTTTCCTATTAAGAATATCTTAACAACATTGGTATCGACGAAGTTATCAATGTTGGGAAAGAGGAATAACCCATATATGAGCAGAACAAAGATGTCTTCGAAGGCAGTTATGTTTCTTATACTAGCAAATTATAGAGCTTTCTCCATCAGGAATTTGGCTGGTAAACCCTGGATTCCTCCTTTAGTGGCTATGTGAGTCCTAACTTCTGACTTGTCCAGAGAGATTGCTCTTGTAATGGTCTGATCCTTTGGAATTTCTTCCAGTCCAGAAAATGGAGCTTGATCAGTGATAGGTAAATCAATCAGATGGAAGCACTCTTCTAATGTTGGTGCCAGTTGGTAATCCAGGAAAGTGAAGCAGTGGTAAACCGGATCGTAGAACTGAATCAATGTAGACAGGATCCCTTCAACCACGTTAACCCTTATGCGTTTTTCTTCTAACGAAATCCATAACGCAACCTCTGATATTTGTAATTATTTTTTTAGTTTTTATTTGAAAAAAAAGATTTTTTTCTTGTTTAAAAAGAGTTTTTTAGATGAATGCATGAATGCAGCACACAAAAACATTTGAAAACATGGGTTCAATGGTTCAACGTCACGAGCATGGAGTCATGGCTCTACCCATTCCCAAAGGTTGTACTATTTTTGTCAATTTTTGTACCTGTAGAACGGGTTCTAAGGTTCCCAAAGTCATTGACCCCTCCTAGGGATATTAACAGCAAGCTGATTCACTCGAGTGAGCTGCAACATCCTAGGGTGAATCTCATTTGAGTGTAGTATGACATATCAACTATTCTCGATAGTCATCGCACTACCAAATGGTCATATGGTTAATGTCTACTAAATCTTCAGGGTCATGGGTACCGCACTGGGAAAGACAACACTTTCACGACAATCGGTCGTTCAACATCGATACTTCCGCACGGGTACCTCGACTGATTCGGTAGACTGTCAAGTTAGCTTGGTCAAGATTCACTCCCTATAAGCGTTTCCTAGATATGCCGCCATTTATCTTAATGTTCTCTCAAACTTTCCACATGCGTATTAATCGCATTCCTAGTTGACAGAAAATTAAACACGGGTATCAAGTAGTAATAACAGTAAATGATATATATATATATATATATATATATATATATATATATATATATATATATAGTATAGAAAATGCCAAACAACCTAGACCTCTTAGGAACTCTAATCCTAAAGCGTCCCCGGCAGAGTCGTCATTTTTCTGTAGCGTGCAATTTTTGTCGGTGACACGACCACCTTACCGCAATGGGTGGAATTGGGTGCTACTTTCTTATTTCTTATATATCCTATGAAGCTGGAAAGGAAAGGGAAGATATCTAAAACTATCCTTGCACACAAATGTTTTCTTTAACAAATGCTAAGAGATTAGGGGGTCCGGGGTCAGGTTATACAAAGGGAAGTTGTCAATTACCCAGCTTATGTATGGTTATCCATAGATTCATTGGCATGTTTCTCTATTATCTACTTAGTGGTGTTTATCTGTTATAAATTGGGAAATTTTCTCCTTTGGGAATGTTGAGAGAGTGTTTTTGTTGTTTTCCGGTTTTTTCGATGTTTTTGGTAAGGTACTGGACCTAAGGTTTTTGATTTGTGTACTCACTAAGATTTCGCAGTCTTATGCCTGCGTATTCCCGTTAAAGAAAACAGGGAAATCAGAGCAATCGTAGTTCCTCCTATTCTATGGGAGGAAAGATGTTTGGTGTCTTGTTCAATGGCCAAGATTGAAGCTAGATGAGTATTTGTGTCTTGTTCAAAGCCTAAGATTGAAGCAAAAGGTTATTGGTGTCTTGTTTAAAGCCCAAGATTGAAGCTAAAGGTTTGAATGAGAGAGAACTTATCATCTCTAAAGGGAGATATCTCACCTGTTCATCACAGTTTGTTGAAGGATTGGTTATAAAGGGGAATTACTTTAATTGGAATGTATGGAATCCTGAGGCTTGCCACTTACATCAATTAGATGAAAGATGATTTTTGACCAAGATAAGAGAAGGATCACAGCTTGGATTTTTGAATCAACAAGTGTGCCACTTACAGTAGTTATCTGGAATTAGGGTTTGTTTTGACTGCCTATTTTGATATGTGATGTACAGAGAAATGTCTTCCTACAGAGAGAAATATTGATACCCTCTGAGGGGCTGTTGATTTTTGTGTGCCTTGATCAAAGCCCAAGGTTGAAGCTAAAAAGTTGACTCTGTTTAGGGAGCTTTATTTCTGTCTTGTACAAAGCCCAAGATTGAGGCTGAAAGAGATTGACTCTTTTGGGGAATATTTTGTTTGTCTTGCACAAAGCCCAAGATTGAGGCTAAAATAATTGAGTCTAATAGGGAGAGGTTTTATCTATCTTGTACAAAGTCGAAGATTGAGGATAAAAGTTATTAACTCAGCTAGAAAATATTTTTTGTCTGTCTTGTACAAAGCCCAAGATTGAGGCAAAAGCTGCTGAGGGAAAATCATTATACAATGCCTAAGAGGTGGCTAGTTGGGGAAATTCTTACATGAAGCCTAAGAGAAGGCTAGCTTCTGTTGAGGATTCTTGAGATCCAAAGACAGGTCCAAATTGGGGAATCAACTCTTGATGAGGATTGAAGAAGGGTTGAAAATATCAGATGCCTTGAGGTTCTAATTTTTCTGAGGGTTTATTGGTCGTAATTTGACCCTAGCAGGGGAATTTAGAATGAAAGTTTAAAGCTTGAGTTTTAAAACCTATGGAGGTTTTAACTCTGCTAGAGATGGGTGAAGTGATCAGGGTTTCTCTTTTTCCTTTAGGAAATTTGAGGGTTTCTTTGAGATCCAAGAGGAGATGAGACTTTCCAAGTCTACTGGTATGAAAAGGTTAATCTTTGTATGATGCCCAATAGGATGCTGATGTTTCACTACGCCAAAAATGACTTTTACTAGCGCACCTTAGACAGCGCTTTTATGCAAAAGCGCTGCTATAAGTTAAATAAAAAATAAAACACGGAAACTGTATACGAAAAAGAGTAAAAGCGCTGCTAAAAGGCCTACCTTAGACAACGCTTTTTGAAAAGCGCTGGTAAAGGACAACATTAGCCAGCGCTTCTGGGAAGCGCTGCTAAAGGCCTATATTAGCCAGCGCTTTCTAGAGTCATATAAATTAAAAAAAAATAATCTCAAAAGCGCTGCTAAAGGCCCATATTAGCCAGCGCTTGTCAAAAGCACTGCTAAAGGCCTATATTAGCCAGCGCTTTTTCTCAAAAGCGCTGTCTAAGGTCTTATTAATTAAAATAAAAAATTGAATAGTATCAGTATTCTATTTTTCATATCTTTATTCTTTCCCTCTCTGCTGCAAACTGTGAACGACGAGAACGAACGAAGAACAGCTCTCGCCACCATCCTCCACCGTCTCGGTTACAGTCTCACCGTCATCCTTCCTCCATTGTCCTCCACCGTCCTCCACCGTACTCCACCGTTCTCCACCGTTTCGGTAAGATTTCTTCTTTTCTGTTAGGGTTAACGTTAGAGATTATAAATAGTGGTTCTACTCATGATTTTAGTTTTGAAGTTGATATTGATTGCTTTCAATTGTGATTGTTCTTTTCATATTATTATTTGAGGAGAATTTGTTTTGAACCAAGTGCTACTACGAGAAAGGTATTTTATTCTTGCACTCTAAACCATAAACCCTGTAGCTCCCTCAGCGCTCGTACTCCGCTGTGACCGTCTCCACTACTGCCTATTTCTGTCACTACAAGTGTCTCTACTCCGCCGTGCCTCGCGTCGTCTCTGTTTGTTCTTCACTGCTTGTGAATCTCCTTCAAAAATCAGGAAGTTCTTCATCCCTGTGAACCACTAGAGTTTCTGCCACCATAACCTAAGGTGAATTTTTAACTTAGCGTAATTTCGAAACAAACTCTTTTTTTCTTATGTTGAATGAATTAATGCGGTTATGCCACTTTGCAACTGATACAGGAAGCGAAAATGAAAGAAATTATTACTATTCAAGTTGGTGATTATGCCAATTATATTGGCTCTCACTTCTGGAACTTTCAGGTTTGTAGTATTTGTTATTTTTTTACGATTTAATGATAGAAAATTTATCTATTTCACATTCTGTCTGCTTTGTTTATTTGTTTCCAATGGTTTGAATTTGAAATGATTTTTTCTTTTCTTTCTAATTATGCTATAATTAATGTGTGTTCAATTGTTAGGATGAGTTGATTGGGTTGGCTGGGGATCCTCAAGCTGATTCAGTCTTCAAAAATCAGGATCTTAACATGGATGTGCTTTATCGTACTGGTGAGACACATCAGGTACAATTTTCTGTAATTTATATATTTAATTATTGTTATTTTGAAAAGAAAAGAAAAAATCTTGTATTTGATTATAAGTTTTTTGGTGATAGATTATTGAATATGGTCTTGTTTGCATTTTGGGCTTATTTAGTTGGTCGACTTCTTATGGCTGTATATTATAGTTTTGCTGCAAAACTTGACATTGCTGCAAAGTGCAGGCAAATGTGGTCGGATTACGGTTGTGATGGCATTGCGTTGACCTTGAAAACCTTTATATTGCAGATGTAATTGGGGTTGTAGACTTCAATCTAGAATTACGGGCTCCATTCCTTCCACGTGTTTTATCCCTGTGCACCAATGCTAGCCTTTAAGTAGTGGTGAAATAGGTTCTTTTACGAGTTAACTATTAACTAATAACTAGTACTTGAATGTCTAGATGGATAATTTTTGTAATAGTTAAAATTGCAACTAATGATACGAGTTTATAGATTAGAAGCATTAGCTGTTATACTTATGCTTATACCATTTTACTTAAATGTGTGCAGGGCATCGATACATACACTCCTCGCGTAGTCTCAATAAACATGAGAGGTATTTAATTTATATGCTTTTATATTGGAAAAACATATCATATGAATTTTGTTCTTTTCATTAGATCTATTTGTTGGTATTTATTTATTTATTTATGTGAATTGTTCTAAATATTCATTTATATTTTATTAGCATTATACAAGCTTTTCGAGCACAAAGAGATATCCAAGTACCAAAGAGGAGAGCCAACAACATTACATGGATTGGAGTGAAGGCATATTAATTATCACATTTTTTTATTATATTAGTGATGATACTTGATAAAAATTAGGATTTATCCATATTTTCTTTTCATGTGTAGTGTCCTCGACAACGTAATGATATAGATTGCGGTTATTTCATGTTGAGGTTTATGAGAGAAACTCTTTTTTTGGATCGAATAGAGATTCCATCCGATGTATGTATTTCTAACTTATGAGTAATTTTAATATTTAACACATATTTCTCATATAATTAAATAGTTGAAACTAAATCAAACTATGTTATATTATTATGTAGTACTTTGATGAATTCAAGTGTGCGTATTACTCAAGAGATCATTTGGATGAAATTAAAGAGGATTGGCGTCAATTCATTATTGAGCTCGGAGTTTTATAAGGTATATTGTACTCTTACTTTAATTGATGACAATTTTGAGTATGTATAACTTTGTAACTATAGACATTGTTTATGTCTTGTTTTAATTGAATTACAATCTTTTTGTGTTGTTTCAGGTTATATGTGCAAAGTAGAAGATAGAGTTATATTGATGTGCATTGCTTTTTGCTTAGCATTTCTATAAGTAATATGTAGATTTGAAGCAAAATGTTTTGTTGGATGAAATGATCTGTATCATCAATTGTTTTGTATATATAAATTGTTGGATGAAAATTGTATATATAAATAGGCAAAATTGGTGCGTATATATTGGTTTGAAGCTCCAATTTATGATATTTTGGTGCAAAATGTGGTTGAAAAACAGGTGCAAATTGTGGTTGAAAACCTGGTGCAAATTGTGGTTTAAAAACAGGTGCATATAAACTGTATAAAACAAGCAGCGCTTTTTTTAAGTAATTTATATAAAAAAATTCGTATACCTTAGACAGCACTTTACACTAAAAGCGCTGTCTAAGGTGGGGTTTAGACAGCGCTTTCACAAAAAGCGCTGGCTAAAGTGGGGTTTAGACAGCGCTTTGACCAAAAAGCGTTGTCTAAGGTATAGCAAAAAAAGCAAAAGCGCAGTCTAAGGTATACTAAAAAAAGGCAAAAAGCGCTGTCTAATGTTAGTCTGAAAAAAACAAAAAGCGCTGTCTAAAGCACCATTTAGACAACGCTTTTACAATAAAAGCGCTGTCTAAAATATAAGTAAAAGCGCTGTCTATTGTAAAAGTGCTGTCTAAAGCGGTGCTTTGACAGCGCTTTTTCAGTCAAAGCACCCCTTTAGATAGCGCTTTTGACATTAACCAAAGCGCTGTCTAATCTTTTAGCAGCGCCAATTTAGACAGCACTTTTAAGCGCTGTGTAATGCCAAAAAAAGCGCTATCTAAAGGCTTTTATGGCATAGTGTTTTAAGGGATGAGAATCAACCCTAAACTAGTCTGATGTTTAGACTTTCTGGAGGATTTAACTAGTAAAGATGACTAGGTTATGTCCTATACCTGTAGGAGGTCTTTGGGTCCTTGTACTAAGCCCTAGAGGAGGTTGAGAACTTCTAAGAAGCTTGAGGGTCCTTGTATAAAGCCCAAGAGGAGGCTGGGGAATGCTTTTAGGAAGCCTGTGGGTCCAAACCTGAGAAAAGTTCAAGAAAGGTTTCACCGGGAATAATCTTTTCTTTAGTGAACAATTTCGGGGTTTGAAGAAATTCAAAAGAGGTTTCACCGGGAATTAATCCTCTCTGAGGAAATGAATTTCTTGTAAAAATTTCTAAGTAGTGACAGTCTTGAGAAAAGTTTCACCGGGAATAATGCCTTTCTCTGTTCCATATTGTATAAGCCCAAGAGGAGGAAATACTGTATCTGGAATTTCCTATGGGGAACTAGTTTTGACTGTGTTGAAAGGGTTACCACTGGTTTGATTTAAAACTAGACCTAATTTGTGGGGAAAACTCTAAGAAAATATATACAGGCATACATATATAGATGAAATATATAAACCAGTATGTATAGAAGAAATAGTAGAACTTACAGTTGTGCAAGCTCTAGCATTGTAACCACGGCTGTATGGTTAGTTATTCAAGAAATTGAAGAAATTTTTTATAACACTTTGAATTTGAATCTAAATAAAAAAGAAAGTTGTTTTAAAGGAAGTTTGGGGCTTATACTCAAGGAGAGGCCCAGATGAAAAACGGTGATCGCACCGTTATTCTGAAAATTGTATTGGGACTTATACAATGACTGATGCCCAAATTATTTATGTACAAAGGGGGGTTGGGTCTTACACTCTATTAGAGGCCCAAAAGTTTATTTTTTATACAAGAGATGGGGCTTACAACTCAAGGAGAGGCCCAGATAAAAATTGTTTTGAAAATGACAATCGCGCCGAGATTTTTTAATATCGTATCGGGACTTGTACAATGACTAAGGCCCAAAAAGGTTTATTTACAAAGGGATGGGACTTACAATCTATCAAGAGGCCCAAAAGTTTATTGAAAAATGTTTGTGAGGGTGAAAATGATCAAAACCCTAATTTGATTTAAAAATACATTTTTTAATTGAATAAAAATCATTTAAAATGATCAAAATTATCAAACATGTATGAAAAACAAGTTATGATCTTGGATTAATGTTTGAAAAAAAACATATTTCATTCATAGAATGACTTGAAAATCAATTGAATTTGAAAGATCAAGAGAAAGAATTTATTTAAAAATGTTTAAAAACAATTAAAAAGGAATTCTTTTCAAAAAATTCAAAATATATTAAATAAATAACATCTTTTTGATTTTTTTTGTGGAATAAAATACTTTAACATATTTGTGAATTTTGAAAAAAAGAATCATTTAAAAATGATTGAAATTGAAAGAAAAATTAATTTTTGAAGTTATTTTAGAAGTTGTAAAAAAATGAAGGAATTAAGTGGTAAAAAAATATGGGATGGTCCTCCCAAGGTTTGAACTCACTCCCTTGGGGTGGAGAGTTTAAAACTTTACCATCTGAGCCATGTGCGTGGGCTGATGGAGAATGGAAAGAGTAGATAATATATGAAAACAACCTTTGAAAATGGTTCAAAAAATAAAACCAAAAGGTCTGGGGCGAGGGGGATTCGACCCCAGACCTCTCGCTCGCTACACACACAAATACTAGTGTTTCCACTATGGAGCAATGCCAATTCAAACATATATTGGCAAGTGAATAATATATACTATGTTTGGTTCTAAAAAACCTGAAAATGGCGTCATGGCCATCTTCTTCCTTGGACCAACATCAGATTTGCATGAAGCATGCTATCTCTCTCGTTTCTCAATCATTTTGAAGGATGTAAAAATGAAAATTGTTCGTTTTTTAACAAGGAACATGATGGCTCTTTTCAATTTTATTTAAATTAAGTGAATCAAGAGATAACATGTTATAATCAGATGAACCCTAAAAATGCAAGAGTTATATGAAATCTTATACATGCAAGATAAATAGCAATTGATTGAGGGAAAATGATCTATGAACATCCAGAAACACACTGGTAACTTGAAAACATGTTTATGATGCATGCATTAATGAGTTTGAAAGTTCAAGGCTTACCTCTGCAAGAAGGAATCAAATTCTGTTGTAGAGGTGTTACAGAAGTGAAACAATGATCTGGATAACTTCCTTAGGTCTCAAGGATTGTGTTTTAATGATTGGAATGACTTGAATCCCTCTGAATTGAGTAGCTCGAATCCAACTGCAACTTGATCAAGTGAACTATGGAGATGATGATTTGGATGTTACAGAGGTGATTTAGAGGTTTAGATCACTTCTATAAGGTATATGTGAAGTGTTTGGGTCATTAGGTCAAGCTGCATTACTTTCTATTTCAAAACCCGATAGTCATTTCTCAAGAATTTGGAATTTTGATGCACAAGAGGGAATTCAGAGAAAACAATGTTGGTATTGTTTTGGTATGATCTGAATGAAGTAATGTTGCCTCTATTTATAGTATTGGAGGTTTGTCTTAGATGAACAGCTTCAGATTAGAAGATAAGGCTTTGGTTCAATGGTTTTGGAATGGTATCATTACCCCTAATGCAAGGTACACCAAGGTGTCCAAATAGATCAGCTACTAATTGACCAATTCCACATTCCTCAGTCATTTTTATTGTTGTTTATGTGAGCATCTTGACGGAGGGATGTCCTTTTATTGAATGTGCACTATTGCACATAAATGCCTTTGAATTCAAGGTATAATGTGACAAAAACCATTACTTCAAGTGGAAATCTTTCTTGGCTTCTTGACTCAATTTTGTAGGTTGTGTCTTGATTCCCTCTGCTATGTAATGAATGTGAGAGGCTTTGATCATTGCTCTTGACCAGAAAAATCGTGTGTGGCAAGTAATCACTAAAACTGTCTTGCAACAGTTTGCAGCAAGGCATGTTGGACACTCCATAACTCCTTGCTCAAGTGGAGTTTTTTCATGCTAGTGAGCTCTTTGGAATGTTGATACATTGTGCTTCAACTTTGGTGTTTACATTTGGACTTGGATCAATTTGGATCATGGAGAAAAATGACCCCAAAGTTTGGAAAAAGTGAAACAGATTCTAACTTGAAAATTTCACTAAGTGTTGGAATGAAAATGTCCATTTTCATTTTTTGTGATTTTGATCATTCCATAACTCAAAATCCATGAGGATTTGGAATGAGATGTAGTTGACATATTTGAAGTATGTAATGAGAGCTTTCATTTGAGCTTTGGATGGAAGCAAATGACCTTGTGGTTTAGGAGTTATGACCTTGCCAAGTTGGCACCAAATCACTTTTCTTCCATAACTTAGAAACATTTAGGTTTCTTATGGTTGCCCCTTTTGCAAGAAACCCCACTTTTCTTGATTTTTCTTGATGAATGATGATCAAAACCATACATTAACATTGTTTTTTACTTAGGGGAGCCATATTTGTGAAAATTTTCAAAAAGTCAAACTTGATTTTAGGCACAGTTGACTTTTTGTCAAATGAATTCCAAACTGTGTGATCCTCTATTCAATCAAGTTCTTGACCTAATTCAAACCTAATGGATGGACTCCATAGGTGTTTTAGGGTGTCTTGAATCATGTCCCAAGGTTTGGGAACATGTCTTGGTCAAAAGTCAAAGATATAGTTGACTTTTTCTTCAAAACCCTAATTGTTGTCCAGATGAAAATGAAACTTGTGAATCAATATTCTTGGATCAATCCATGATTATAAATGGATCAATGTGGTGTATTTGAGGCTCTCAAATCATGTCTTGAGGTCTTGGCTCATGTCTTACCTCAAAAGTCAACTTAGGGGTGAATTAGGTCAAGAAACCCTAATTCATGATTTTTGATGAATGCTCCCCCTGAGGTTGTTTTTACTTGATGATTGGATACATGATATACCTTTGAGCTTACTGGATCATGTTTTGAGGTATTGGCTCATGCCTAGATGAAAATTTTAATCTGGAGGCTTTGGTCGACCAAAACCTTAATTTGGTGACAGTGGCGATCTTGAGGCTCGATCAGCTTGGAATGTTGCAACCTTGTGCTTGATTCTTGATGTGGGAGACCTCTTGATCCTTTATGGTTGTTCGAGAGGTTAGAAAAGTTGAAGATCATGTCATTTCTTGATTGAGTCTTTGTCTAAGTGCTCTGAGAGGGCTTGAAACCCTAATTCTTGATTGTAGTGAATGCCCAACAATCCTTGAGGAGATTGATGAGGTATGAGGGTATATCCATATTGTGGTAATGATCCTCACAATGATGGGAAATCTTGTGGTCAAAATTTGGGGTATGACAGAAAGCTCTATACTTTTCCAGTATAGGAAATATAACCGCTTTCAAGGATGTCTTTGTTCTGCTCATATATGGGTTATTCCTCTTTCCCGACATTGACAACTTCATCGACACCAATGCTTTTAAGATATTCTTAATTGGGAACCCAGTCCCAACCTTGCTTGTCGATGCTTATCATTCTGTACACTTAAGGAATTTGTACAGTGGAGGGATGATCACATGCTGTGTACCATTACTCTACAAATGGTTTATTTCCCACTTACCCAAGTCTGCTGCTTTTTGGGATCACATGAGTAGTCTGCAATGGTCGCAGAAGATTATGTCTCTTACCAATTCTGACATAGATCGGTACAATCGGATCTATGACGTAATAAAAATCATCGACAAATGCGAAAGTTTCCCCAATGTACCCCTCATTGGCACTAAGGGAGGAATCAACTACCATCCAATTTTAGCTCGCTGTCAACTTGGATACCCGATGAAGAATATCCCACATAATATTCATCTGGAGGGTATTTTCTTCAAGGAAGGAGAAATGACAAGGCACTAAAGAAATAAATAGTGCATGCCTGGCAACATGTTCACAGGAAGGGGAGAGAGTCCCTAGGGAGGCCAAATTGCATCTCTGCAGGGCCTTATCTCCACTGGGTACAAACTAGGGCCATCAAACTAAAGATGCCTTACCCTCGTCAAGAAGTTTTCCCCTTAAAGGAATATGTCCTTTATTTCATGTCTGATGCAGAAAAACTTCAGATCGCTCTTAACAAAGTCCAACGTGAGAAGAACTCTTGGAAGAATAAGTACCAGATTATTAATTTGGAATTGAAAGCTCAAATCGTTTGACTAAATTTTGGTAAAACATAATGGTGGAAAAGATGCTCCAACATGAAGATTTATGCCCCAAACCAAAGATGTCGAATAGAATGCCACAGTATGTAGATTCGACATCATGACTGTCACAGCAGGTTTTGTTTCAAATCTGTTCCAAGATTCAAGGAGCGATTAGCTGTGGATCAAGGATCAAAGATATGAAGACCAACTCAGCAGAAGACTATAAAAGAAGACCAAGACCTAGGCAGAAAAGGGAGAGAGGACGACATAGACTTAGGAATCCTATTTTGTAAAGTAGGGTTTAGGTTTGAGAGTCGTAGGTTTCTCCTGTAATTCTCCCTCTGTATCAATTTGATGCAGTGTAGTAGACATAGATACTTGTACAGATTCAGAAGCCCGTAGGCAATGAATCGTGTAGTGTTCTTGGATGAAGCTTTGAAGCAAATCCAAGTTAACTTGTTAGTCAAGGAGGCTTGACTGAACTTTGTATTGGAAGAGGTGTCTTTCAATAGGGTATATATAGTTATGGTGTAGTAACTGTTAGATAATCACAAGTTGTGATTTAGGGAGTGAGATGGGGTTCTCTTATCATTTAGATGTGACTTCTAATGATAAAGATTTCATTGGGTAGTGATAGGTTAGCGTGGGTGTTTTCTGTAAACCTGAGGTTGTTTACATAAAACTATACTACTGATAGTGATTTCTTCTTCCTGGATTGGTATCCCCCAGATGTAGGTGAGTTGCACCGAACTGGGTCATCATATTCTGTGTTGTTTATCATTCTACTATTTTCAGTTCAGTCTTGATTAACATGTTGGATCAGATGTCGTAACATCTGTGATTCTGCAGTTCTGATATTCAAGGTATCAGTATGTTGTTGTTCCTCTGTGTTTAACCGTTTATACATAAAAATATCTTGACATGTGTTAGGACATCTTCTATCTGCATTGCCAGAATTTCAATTGGTATCAGAGCTGGCATCCTGTCGGTTTCTGGATGAGATCTTTGGGAGATACTTTCTGGCGTTTAAACAAGGAGGAGTTTTGAAGATCAAATCAATCAACTCAGACATACTCAAGGGTATTAATGGATGGGATAGATCAAAGGTAATAACCCAGAGGTTGTTCATGTTGCTGAGGAGGTTCTACAAGTGGCTAGTCCTCTTGTTGGGGTGTCTTATAAGATGTTCTGACATCTTATTAGGGCAAGTTGAATTTGTTCCTTGGTGGTTCCGCTGCATGTGTTTCTGATGGAAGAGCTCTAGAATTATGGGATTCTGGAGTTATTGCTGAAGACAGATGGTGGAATATCTCAATCGTCGGCCTCTATATGTGAATATATATATGCATTCTTTTATTCAAAAGTCGGGAGCGATGGAATAAAGGGAGTTGTTGGAAGATGTCTGTTATGGTGACTTGGTACTTGAAAGCTTGGTTCCATGGTACAGTGTGAAGTCAGTTGAAGAGGAGAGGAGTTGAGTTTAAGTTTATCAAGTTCTTGCTCTGGGAGTTTGATAAATTACTGATCAGCTAGATTGTCAAAGATACTTGATAATTCTCTCAAGTTCGCTCATAAAGGCGTCTCAGTTGTGCATCTGGAGTCTTCTAGTTATTCTTCTGACTAGAAGGTGTTTCTATGAAACACAACCTGAAGAAAGTGGAGGTGATTTATTTTCAGGGTTAATACCCATTTTACCCCCTGCCATATAGGCGCTTTTTGAAAAACCCCCCTGTAAAAAAAAATTTGCAAAAAAAAACCCTAACATTTGAAGATTCTCTCAATTTTGACCTTCATCACATTCAGTCACCAAAAACCTGCCATTTTGACCCCTGCCATTTTGGCAGAGTTTTTATTTTGACCCCTGCCATTTTGGCAGCGTTTTCATTTTGACCCCTGCCATTTTGGCAGCATTTTTATTTTGACCCCTGCCATTTTGGCAGCATTTTTATTTTGACCCCTGGCATTTTGGCGTTTTTAGTGACTGGATGTGATGAAGGTCAAAACTGAGAGAATCTTCAAATGTTAGGGTTTTTTTTGCAAGTTTTTTTTTACAGGGGGGTTTTTCGAAAAGCGCCTATATGGCAGGGGGCAAAATGGGTATTAACCCTTATTTTCACTCTCCAAAACAGCAAGGAAGGATTCATCTCTCTTAACCCTAAGGGTGGATCCAATTTGATTGGAGTTCTCAAAATTGTTGAGGTAAATAAGGTTCGTTCAGAGAGAATCTTAGTTACTTGAGTCAAGGGTTGCAGCCTTGGTATCTCAACACTGTTTGTCAAAAAAGATACTTGCAAAAGATTGAATACTTGATAAGTGTTCATGAAGTGATCTGGTGGAGCTTAGCTACAACAGTGAAGAAGGGTTATTGGAAAAGGATTTAAGATCAGTTGCTATTTGTGGAATTCACAAGTATTTAATTGGTTATCCTTGAAAGTCAAGATTACTGATGTTCAACAAGATGTTGGAACATCTCATCATCAAAGTTTATGCAAAATCATGGGAGGGGTACTGCATACGCTTTAGCATCTGTTTTAGTCTTGGGTGTTGACCTAAGAATGGGCTTCAGTCTGGTATGACAGAAGCATGTGATCTCTAGAGAGTTTCCTGGCAAGAAACTGGTCTGGACTTTGGTGCTGATGAAAATGAAGATGAAGACATAATAATTTTGATGGTTACTGCTTGGATCAGTTTATTTCTGATCTGGGTACTTGGGAGCATGTGATGTTTCTCAGTTTGAAGGTCAAGGTTAAGTGGCAGTTATCTCTAATTTTCTACAAACTGCTCTACTACGGAAGGTGGCATTCTTTAGTATGGCTATGGTGTAGTCTAGGACTACTTTATCTTCTGAAGATTTGGACGTGACAGGTGTGAAGTCTTTGGAGTTTCAAAGCATGATGGAGGTTGTCTACTCAAACTTGGTTGTTGAATCAAGTCTATGATAGCATGGAACTCTTGTTCTGTAATAGGGAGGAGGTTCTTTTAAGTGGCAGAAGGGGGAGTTGAATTCAGCAGTTGGATGTCATATTAAAATGTTCTGACATCTAGCTTAACATCAGAATCTCAGCTGGTGATGTCGCACATCAGCTTAAGATAAGGTGATCTATAGGAGAATGGAAGTTATGGATGCTTCAAAAAGGTCTATCTCATACAGTTTGCTGGAGCTGTGGTTTGAGAATATGTTACATGTCTAGAGGCTTGGTGGATCCAGGATGTCTTGCTATGGAGCAAGTAGTCCATGTGACTTAAAGATCAAATTTCATTAGTGGATCAGTGTATCTTGTGGGAGTTCTGTTGAAGAATGAGATCAGTCAAATGGTGGCATTTGGTTGATCTTTACTATGCATTCAAGCAGGATGCTTGAAATTGATTGCTCTTGTGCAGAAGGGTAGTTAGTTGAAAACGTAAGGAGGTTCTGGTTCTTTTGGAGCTTGTGGTAGAAGTTCTAGGTTGAGGATGGAAGTATGCCTTCTTTTGGTGGATGAGAGTTTATTTCTCTCTGGGTTTTTGGACTTCTCTTTGTTCGAGCTGGTGGCGCAATGTTGTGTAAAGATCTTCATATGGGTTACTATGCAGATAATAAGTCCAGTGGTGGAGCATATCTAGAACCATGGTGTGTGGTGTCTATGATGTGTGAAGGATGTCCTAACTGATGTTAGAACATTTTTTTTGGGTTGGTTATCCTTGGAGTAGGATACTAAGTTCTGAGTGTAGAACTTGGCACTCACATCTTGTCTGAGAGGTATTTATCTTATCATACGGGAGAATGATGGGTAAAGGATTGTCTTGGAAGTCTGATGTGAATGAGACATGCTAGAAGTGGATCAATTTAGTGCTTGTGGAGAAAATGGGCTGAAGCTTTCTGGAGCATGTGTTAGATGTTCCTCAAGAGTGAGGAATGTCTGTGTGAGCTAGCAAACTAGGGGGCCCTGTGCGTCTCTTTGAGGAATGTGAAGCATTCTATTTAATTGGGTTGTATCACAGGGAACAAGGAGATCCATACATGAGAATTCAGGAGGAGTTCGTTTGGTGTATGGATGGTTTCTGGACGAGAGAGATCAATGGAGCTTTGATCTCAATCCAAAAGTTTGTTGGTTGTGGTACACGGATGCGTTCTGGGTATTCACACACTATATGATCATGAAGTTGTCATGGGGTGTCATGTAGTGGCTTTGGGTGGTTCTTGATGAAGAAGCATCTGTTGAGAAAGATAGGGGGAGAACTTCTATCTGATATTTGTACTGGTGTGGTACATGGTTTGCTTGAGGGTCAAGCAGTAGGTGAATGTGTTTAGCAAGTGTGTTGAATTGAGGGTACGCTCTTGAAGACATGAAGATGTGTCTTATGTTTTCAATTCATCAGCATAGTGTTCATTAGAGGAGCACTGGTTATCTTAGATAGGGGAGTTGCTCCCTGATCTAAGAGGTATTGCTGCAGTGGTGCAGATTGTTGATCAAGATTATTTGGGGTGTCAAGCAGCTTTTGATAGATTGCCTCAGGTGAGTTTGATATGTCAGACAAGATGTCGTGACATTGCTCTAGTGGTACAAGTATCTTGGGAATTTCTGCTGATGGAAAGGTCTATGGAAGAATTCTGTACTAAACAGGTTTGCTAATTTTGGATTAAGGAAGTGATTCAGAATAAACAGAAGATGGGTGTAATTATAGTCCTACCTGTGGGGACCATAAATCTGACAAAATCAGGTTAGGTATCAGGACGCTGTTCATAAGTAGTTTCAAGGACAAGTCAGAAAAGATGGAATCTTTCGAAACTAACTGTACTCTTTGACTAGTCTTTTGTTTGGATTTGCTCTACATGCATAGCCTCTTAATATTTAAGGAAGATCGACCTGGAGCATATTTCTTAGGTTAAAATCAAATGAGTTTTGTTCTGGTATGGGTAAGCATTATTTGGGTTTGGGTCTGCATGGGTCACTTTTTCCATCTTTTGGCTAAAAATGGGGAGAATGATTGTGTTGTTGCTATGGACTGGCTGTGTGCATTTGAGTTGCTGATCTGCAAAATTGTCTTAAAGGATGTTCTAACGTTTATTCTAACATCTTGAAATTGTGTTTTGTGATCAGAGTTAAGAAGCAAGTATGTACTTTGTGTCACCATGGAATGAACAGGTTATCTTCTCCCTCTTTCCATTGCCTACACCATCAAGCTGAAGAATGTTTTAGCCAAAATTTGTCAAAAAGGACAGATTGAAAGCTCAAATGGTTTGACTAAATTTTGTTAAAACATAATGGTGGAAAAGATGCTCCAACATGAAGATTTATGCCCCAGACCAAAGATGTCAAAGAGAATGTCACATCATGTAGATTCGACATGATGACTGTCACAACAGGTTTTGTTTCAAATTTGTTCCAAGATTCAAGGCGCGATTGGCTGTGGATCAAGGATCAAAGATATGAAGCCCAACTCAGCAGAAGACTATAAAAGAAGGCCAAGACCCAGGCAGAAAAGGGAGAGAGGACGACATAGACTTAGGAATCCTATTTTGTAAAGTAGAGTTTAGGTTTGAGAGTCGTAGGTTTCTCCTGTAAGTCTCCCTCTGTATCGATTTGATGCAGTGTGGTAGACATAGATACTTGTACAGAATCAGAAGCCCGTAGGCAATGAATCGTGTAGTGTTCTTGGATGAAGCTTTGAAGCAAATCCAAGTTAACTTGTTAGTCAAGGAGGCTTGACTGAACTTTGTATTGGAAGAGGTGTCTTTCAATAGGGTAAATACAGTTATGGTGTAGTAACTGTTAGATAATCACAGGTTGTGATTTAGGGAGTGAGATGGGGTTCTCTTATCATTTAGATGTGACTTCTAATGATAAAGATTTCATTGGGTAGTGATAGGTTAGCGTGGGTGCTTTCTGTAAACCTGAGGTTGTTTATATAAAACTATACTACTGATAATGATTTCTTCTTCCTGGATTGGTATCCCCCAGATGTAGGTGAGTTGCACCGAACTGGGTCATCATATTATGTGTTGTTTATCATTCTACTATTTTCAGTTCAGTCTTGATTAACATGTTGGATCAGATGTCGTAACATCTATGATTCTGCAGTTCTGATATTCAAGGTATCAGTATGTTGTTGTTCCTCTGCATTTAACCGTTTATACATAACAATATCTTGACATGTGTTAGGACATCTGCTATCTGTATTGCCATAATTTTAATTGGTATCAGAGCTGGCATCCTGTCTGTTTCTGGATGAGATCTTTGGGAGATACTTTCTGGCGTTTAAACAAGGAGGAGTTTTGAAGATCAAATCAATCAACTCAGACATACTCAAGGGTATTAATGGATGGGATAGATCAAAGGTAACAACCCAGAGGTTGTTCATGTTGCTGAGGAGGTTCTAAAAGTGGCTAACTCTCTTGTTGGGGTGTCTTATAAGATGTTCTGACATCTTATTAGGGCAAGTTGAATTTGTTCCTTGGTGGTTCCGCTGCATGTGTTTCTGATGGAAGAGCTCTAGAATTAGGGGATTCTGGAGTTATTGCTGAAGACAGATGGTGGAATATCTCAATCGTCGGCCTCTATATGTGAATATATCTGCATTCTTTCATTCAAAAGTCGGGAGCGATGGAATAAAGGGAGTTGTTGGAAGATGTCTGTTATGGTGACTTGGTACTTGGAAGCTTGGTTCCATGGTACAGTGTGAAGTCAGTTGAAGAGGAGAGGAGTTGAGTTTAAGTTTATCAAGTTCTTGCTCTGGGAGTTTGATAAACTACTGATAAGCTAGATTGTCAAAGATACTTGATAATTCTCTCAAGTTCACTCATAAAGGCGTCTCAGTTGTGCATCTGGAGTCTTCTAGTTATTCTTCTGACTAGAAGGTGTTTCTAGGAAACACAACCTGAAGAAAGTGGAGGTGATTTATTTTTACTATCCAAAACAGTAAGGAAGGATTCATCTCTCTTAACCCTATGGGTGGATCCAATTTGATTGGAGTTCTCAAAATTGGTGAGGTAAATAAGGTTCGTTCAGAGAAAATCTTAGTTACTTGAGTCAAGGGTGGCAGCCTTGGTATCTCAACACTGTTTGTCAAAAAAGATACTTGCAAAAGATTGAATACTTGATAAGTGTTCATGAAGTGATCTGGTGGAGGTTAGCTACAACAATGAAGAAGGGTTATTGGAAAAGGATTTAAGATCAATTGCTATTTGTGGAATTCACAAGTATTTAATTGGTTATCCTTGAAAGTCAAGATTACTGATGTTCAACAAGATGTTGGAACATCTCATCATCAAAGTTTATGCAGAATCATGGGAGGGGTACTGCATATGCTTTAGCATCTGTTTTAGTCTTGGGTGTTGACCTAAGAATGGGCCTCAGTCTGGTATGACAGAAGCATGTGATCTCTAGAGAGTTTCCTGGCAAGAAACTGGTCTGGACTTTGGTGCTGATGAAAATGAAGATGAAGACATAATAATTTTGATGGTTACTGCTTGGATCAGTTTATTTCTGATCTGGGTACTTTGGAGCATGTGATGTTTCTCAGTTTGAAGGTCAAGGTTAAGTGGCAGTTATCTCTAATTTTCTACAAACTGCTCTACTACGGAAGGTGGCATTCTTTAGTATGGCTATGGTGTAGTCTAGGACTACTTTATCTTCTGAAGATTCGGACGTGACAGGTGTGAAGTCTTTGGAGTTTCAAAGCATGATGGAGGTTGTCTACTCAAACTTGGTTGTTGAATCAAGTCTATGATAACATGGAACTCTTGTTCTGTAATAGGGAGGAGGTTCTTCTAAGTGGCAGAAGGGGGAGCTGAATTCAGCAGTTGGATGTCATATTAGAATGTTCTGACATCTAGCTTAACATCAGAATCTCAGCTGGTGATGTCGCACATCAGCTTAAGATAAGGTGATCTATAGGAGAATGTAAGTTATGGATGCTTCAAGAAGGTCTATCTCATACAGTTTGCTGGAGCTGTGGTTTGAGAATATGTTACATGTCTAGAGGCTTGGTGGATCCAAGATGTCTTGCTATGGAGCAAGTAGTCCATGTGACTTAAGGATCAAATTTCATTAGTGGATCAGTGTATCTTGTGGGAGTTCTGTTGAAGAATGAGATCAGTCAAATGGTGGCATTTGTTTGATCTTTACTATGCATTCAAGCAGGATGCTTGAAACTGATTGCTCTTATGCAGAAGGGTAGTTAGTTGAAAACGTAAGGAGGTTCTGGTTCTCTTGGAGCTTGTGGTAGAAGTTCTAGGTTGAGGATGGAAGTATGCCTTCTTTTGGTGGATGAGAGTTTATTTCTCTCTGGGTTTTTGGACTTCTCTTTGTTCGAGCTGGTGGCGCTGTGTTGTGTAAAGATCTTCAGATGGGTTACTATGCAGATAATAAGTCCAGTGGTGGAGCATATCTAGAACCATGGTGTGTGGTGTCTATGATGTGTGAAGGATGTCCTAACTGATGTTAGAACATTTTTTTTGGGTTGGTTATCCTTGGAGTAGGATACTAAGTTCTGAGTGTAGAACTTGGCACTCACATCTTGTCCGAGAGGTATTTATCTTATCATACGGGAGAATGATGGGTAAAGGATTGTCTTGGAAGTCTGATGTGAATGAGACATGCTAGAAGTGGATCAATTTAGTGCTTGTGGAGAAAATGGGCTGAAGCTTTCTGGAGCATGTGTTAGATGTTCCTCAAGAGTGAGGAATGTCTGTGTGAGCTAGCAAACTAGGGGGCCCTGTGCGTCTCTTTGAGGAATGTGAAGCATTCTATTCAATTGGGTTGTATCACAGGGAACAAGGAGATCCATACATGAGAATTCAGGAGGAGTTCGTTTGGTGTATGGATGGTTTCTGGACGAGAGAGATCAATGGAGCTTTGATCTCAATCCAAAAGTTTGTTGGTTGTGGTACACGGATGCGTTCTGGGTATTCACACACTATATGATCATGAAGTTGTCATGGGGTGTCATGTAGTGGCTTTGGGTGGTTCTTGATGAAGAAGCATCTGTTGAGAAAGATAGGGGGAGAACTTCTATCTGATATTTGTACTGGTGTGGTACATGGTTTGCTTGAGGGTCAAGCAGTAGGTGAATGTGTTTAGCAAGTGTGTTGAACTGAGGGTACGCTCTTGAAGACATGAAGATGCGTCTTATGTTTTCAATTCATCAGCATAGTGTTCATTAGAGGAGCACTGGTTATCTTAGATAGGGGAGTTGCTCCCTGATCTAAGAGGTATGCTGCAGTGGTGCAGATTGTTGATCAAGATTATTTGGGGTGTCAAGCAGCTTTTGATAGATTGCCTCATGTGAGTTTGATATGTCAGACAAGATGTCGTGACATTGCTCTAGTGGTACAAGTATCTTGGGAATTTCTGCTGATGGAAAGGTCTATGGAAGAATTCTGTACTAAACAGGTTTGCTAATTTTGGATTAAGGAAGTGATTCAGAATAAACAGAAGATGGGTGTAATTATAGTCCTACCTGTGGGGACCATAAATCTGACAAAATCAGGTTAGGTATCAGGACGCTGTTCATAAGTAGTTTCAAGGACAAGTCAGAAAAGATGGAATCTTTCGAAACTAACTGCACTCTTTGACTAGTCTTTTGTTTGGATTTGCTCTACCTGTATAACCTCTTAATATTTAAGGAAGATCGACCTGGAGCATATTTCTTAGGTTAAAATCAAATGAGTTTTGTTCAGGTATGGGTAAGCATTATTTGGGTTTGGGTCTGCATGGGTCACTTTTTCCATCTTTTGGCTAAAAATGGGGAGAATGATTGTGTTGTTGCTATGGACTGGCCGTGTGCATTTGAGTTGCTGATCTGCAAAATTGTCTCAAAGGATGTTCTAACGTTTATTCTAACATCTTGAAATTGTGTTTTGTGATCAGAGTTAAGAAGCAAGTATGTACTTTGTGTCACCATGGAATGAACAGGTTATCTTCTCCCTCTTTCCATTTCCTACACCATCAAGCTGAAGAATGTTTTAGCCAAAATTTGTCAAAAGGGGCAGATTGAAAGCTCAAATGGTTTGACTAAATTTTGTTAAAACATAATGGTGGAAAAGATGCTCCAACAAGATTTATGCCCCAGACCAAAGATGTCAAAGAGAATGTCACATCATGTAGATTCGATATGATGACTGTCACAACAGGTTTTGTTTCAAATTTGTTCCAAGATTCAAGGCGCGATTGGCTGTGGATCAAGGATCAAAGATATGAAGCCCAACTCAGCAGAAGACTATAAAAGAAGGCCAAGACCCAGGCAGAAAAGGGAGAGAGGACGACATAGACTTAGGAATCCTATTTTGTAAAGTAGAGTTTAGGTTTGAGAGTCGTAGGTTTCTCCTGTAAGTCTCCCTCTGTATCGATTTGATGCAGTGTGGTAGACATAGATACTTGTACAGAATCAGAAGCCCGTAGGCAATGAATCGTGTAGTGTTCTTGGATGAAGCTTTGAAGCAAATCCAAGTTAACTTGTTAGTCAAGGAGGCTTGATTGAACTTTGTATTGGAAGGGGTGTCTTTCAATAGGATAGATACAGTTATGGTGTAGTAACTGTTAGATAATCATAGGTTGTGATTTAGGGAGTGAGACAAGGTTCTCTTATCATTTAGATGTGACTTCTAATGATAAAGATTTCATTGGGTAGTGATAGGTTAGCGTGGGTGCTTTCTGTAAACCTGAGTTTGTTTACATAAATATATACTACTGATAGTGATTTCTTCTTACTGGATTGGTATCCCCCAGATGTAGGTGAGTTGCACCGAACTGGGTCATCATATTCTGTGTTGTTTATCATTCTGCTATTTTCAGTTCAGTCTTGATTAACATGTTGGATCAGATGTCGTAACATCTGTGATTCTGCAGTTCTAATATTCAAGGTATCAGTCTGTTGTTGTTCCTCTACGTTTAACCATTTATGCAGAACAATGTCTTGACATGTGTTAGGACATCTACTGTCTGCATTGCGAGAATTTTAGGAATGTACAAAGATTCAAGAACTGCTGAAGGAAAGGATGCTCTGATTGAGAAATTTGAGCAGCATGCTATAGAAAGTCAGGAGGAACAGAGAAATTTGCTCTCTCCTTTCACTTGGCAAAGGATCATCTACCCGACAATGATTGAAGGGTCCCGATCAAAGAAAAAAAAATTCAGGAACCAGCATCTGAGCTTTCCTCAGAGAAAACTCAGGATCCATATGCCTAATTTTCCTTCTCGAACTTTGTAAAATACTGTACTTTTCCTTGTAAAATACTGCAATCTTTCGAATTTAATAAAAGGGTTTCCCCCGCTGTATGATATTTGCAATATAATGGTTAAAAGTTCTTTTGAAAATAAAAACTAAAAAAAAATCATTCTAATTTTTCTACGTATCATTCATCATTCTCACATAACACATCTTTGTCATTGAGTCTCACACATGTGTCGCACTCTAGAGTCAAACTGTCTAATTCGTATAATACTCTGGCCAATCGACAAAAGAAAATAGACGATCTCGAAGAAGAGAATAGAGAGCTGAGAGAAGAAATTAACGCTCTAAAGGAGAGTTTGGAGAAACTCCACAACACCATGGAATCCCTGGTAGCAGCTCAGGATCAACCACCTCAAAGGACTGTGATCTCAAAGATTATGTATGCACCAGCATTTGAGACACCTGGCAGTCATCCTCAGTACAACATGCCTAAAGGTTTTCCCTGGGGCATGCCTTTCAATTTTATACCTGAAGGATATATACCTCCGGTCACTAAAGACCCGGAAGCCATAGCAGGAACCGCTAGACCTAAAGGTTACAAACTTCAGGTAAATAAAGATGCAAAGGTTACGACAAAAACTCCTGAAGGTTACAAACTTCAGGTCACTGAAGCACCAAGAGTTACTGTCGTAATGTCTATACCACAACCGGTGGTACACAATATCCCGGAAGAACAGATTATGTAGGTTGTGAAGCTAGCGGGATTATACCTGAGTGAATCGCACACTCAAAGATACCACAGAGTCGCCACCGAACTTTATTTATTCCCAGAGGACAGGGAAAATATCGATAAAACCCAAGGGAAGAGAAACGGGTAAGGGGGTCGGTTATGCGAAAGGAAGGTACTAGCACCTTACGCATTCGTCGTACTCGACGGAAACCATTTCGCTTGCTTCTAAGCTTGGATGGGTTGTCTATCTAAAGGCTTCTAGCTAAAAGAAGAGGAGAGAAAGGAGAAAAATGAAAGAAAGAAAGTGCTCGCGGAGGATTAGGGCTCTCATGCCTACGTACCCTCATAGTGCAATGAGGAAATCAGAGCTCCGTAGTTCATGGAACCAGGGAAAGAAAGGGGAAAGAGCGGATAAGGTGGAAATCTGCTCGCCAAGATCATCTCAATCTTGTGCCTACGTATCTTACATTCGAATGAATGAAGAATCAGAGCGTCCGTAGTTCGTGGAACCAAGATGGAAAAGGAAAAGGAAAGTGGTGTCAAAACCAAGAGCAAAAGAAGTAGAGAAAAATCCGCTGGGGATACAAAGAAGGATTGGTGTCGAAACCAAGAAAGGAAAAAAGAGCAAAAGGACAAGAGAGACTCCACTGGGAGTAAGAGAACACAATGACTATGCTGGGGATCAGAGGGTTAGCGACCCTGTTGGGGATCCAAAAACCAAGAGAAAAAGGGTTCGGTATGTTAACTGACTGGCAGTGGTTAACCGAAGAAAAAGAGATAACGACTTTGGTGGGAAAAAAGGATTTGGTGTCAACAGATAGGCTGTGATGAACCAAAAGGAAAGAGTACTGAACAAAGAGAAGATCTCTGACTCTGAAGGGATTTCGGTATATTAACTGCTAAACAGTGGTTAACCGAAAAAAACAAAGATTGCAACTCTAGGGGAGAAAAAGGTTTTAACTGTGATCAACCAAAATAATGGGTGTGGAACCAAGCGAAGGTTGTGACCTACAGGGATGTTGGTATTGACTGAACAAGCAGCACCTAACCAACGAAGGAGTATTTGAACCAAAAGAAGGTTGCTAACCGCTGGGAATTTGGTGTGAATAGAAAGACTGTGATTAACCAAAAAGAAAGAGTGATTAACCAAGAGAATGTGATTAACTCGAAGGGGGTTCAGTATTTTAACAGACATGCTGTGGTTAACTGAAAAAACAGGTGATTAACCAAGGGAAGGTGATTAACCCAAGAGGAAACTCAGTATGTTTATAGACAGGCTGTGGCTAATTGAGAAAAAATGCAAATTGGTGTTTTAACTGACAAGCAGTGGTTAACCAAGAGAAGGGAGAAGAACCAAGAAAAGGTTGCGAACTCCGCAAAAGTTTCGGTATTTAACAGGAAGACGGTGTTTAACTGAAGAAAGAGTGTGACTGCAGGGGAAAAGAGAATTGGATTTAACATTGTGACTGTGATCAACCAAAGGAAGAATGATTATGACTCTCATGGGGAATCAACAAAAGAAGTGACTAGCCACAAGAAAAGATAATTGAAACTCTCTTGAGGAGAACAAAAGAAAGGTATTGAAACAAGAGCAAGAGATTGGCTTTCTGAAGATTGCCAATGATCCCGAACCACGGGAATGGTGATGGATCAACAGACTGATTGAAAGAGGTAAGAGTGATCAAGGATCGACTCAGCCGGGGATAGAAATACACTACCGCCTGGAGATAGAGGTGACTAAGCCAGACATAGGGTCATTCGTTCCCTACATGAAGTAGTCGGAATGAGAGTAGGAATTCTCCATTCTCATTCCTTTTCTAACACACAGGGTATAGTGCAGAAATTAAAACGGACAGTGTAACAGCTCCAAGTTGTACAGTGCTCTAGTGTGTCATGCGAAAGTCTGACTCGGCAGGGGATCAAGAGAACTAGACTCTAAAGAAGATCCTAAAGAGATGGAAAATGGAAAATCAACTAATCGAAACAAGGTTTCGATTAATCAATCAAAGGGAATTGATGTGCTAACAATTTTCCAAAGAGAGGAAAATCATTAAAGCCAAAGTGTGGATTATTGATTGTGCATGATTAAATTTTCTCAATAAAGAACAAACTTAATGCAATCAAGCAATGAAAATGCAAAACAGTACCAAATTTCGATTAGCATGCATCAGAAACCATGTTAGGATGTGGATAAAATTGTGTAAGAATGATCATGTTCATACAATGCCAAGAATGTGCACAATTGCAAAATCGAAAGATCGAGCATTGGAAAATTCACAATCATGCTTCAAACTGAAGTGAAACAGCACCGAAACATCCAAAAAAATCAATCATATCAATCCATGGAGGTTAGAGGAGGAAAGCATGGCAAACAAGCTTGAAAAAACTCAAAAAATGACATTCTGTATAGTGGTAATCGATTACCACAAAGCAAGTAATCGGTTACTTGCTTGAAAAAGGCAAAATGATTGAAAATTTGCGCAGAGTAATCGGTTACCCTGATTTGAGTAACCTATTACCAGTGTAACAGTGGCAAAAAATAGCTTTTCAAAAGCAATTTTCAGCACCTAATCACTTATCCAAACTACCATATGCTAGTGTATGAATTTGTGCACGAAAATTAAGTTTATCAACAGCAAAAAAACCAGCAATGGAATCAATTAACTCATCAAGATCATGGATCAAGTAATGACATAATCAACTCACACACAAAAAGCATCGAAACTACATTGCGAATGATACGAAAACGTTCGAAACAGTAAAATCTGCAAAGAAGGACCAACCTACAAGGCTGAGATGTGCCTTGGATGTTGTTGTAAATGAATCTTGATGAAGATAATCAAAGAAAACCAGAGGAATCCTCAATTGTAGCCGAATCGTATCAAAATCGAGTAAATTACGATGAAATCTTCAAAATACGAATTTGCACCGTAGACTCTTGAAACAAACACTTGAGATGGACCCAAAAGCTAATAAAACTCCAAAAAATCAAGTATAATTGCAAGGTGATGAAGGTTAAGCACAAGAAATAATCACTTCCAAGGTGAAAGTGGTTATTCTTCAATGGTGAAGAGCTATAGTGAGGTTTGGGAAGAAAATGGAGATGAAGATGAAGAAGTTGCAGAAAAATTCAAAGAGAATGTGGGAGAATTGAGGGTGAAGTGTGAGAAATGTGAGAAATGGTTGTCTTGTGAAAAATGATTGAAGGTCTGATTATATAGAGTTTTGGTTTGGAGTTGATAGGTTTAGAATATGCTTTGGAGTTGGCTTCGGAGCTTGGTTGGGAGTTAGTTACACTTGACTCACCGAGTCAGCGGTTAACTCAGTTAGTTAGGAAGCTAACTCGGTGGAGCAATCCCAATGTAAATCCAAATCAAAGGCTCACATACTTTTGTCATACCCCAAATTTTGACCACTAAGATTTCCCATCATTGGGAAAATCATCATCACAATATGGCTGGGCCATCATACCTCATTAGTCTCCCCAAAGATGGGTGAGCATCCACTACAATCAAAATTCGAGTTTCAAGCCCTCTTTGAGCCTTAGACAAAGGATCAATCAAGGAATGACATGATCTTAAACTTGTCTAACCTCTCAAACATCCATAATGGATCAAGAGGACTCCCACTTCAAGGATTAAGCACAAGGCTGCTCCCTTTTAAGTGGATTAAGCCTCGAGATCGCCAGTGTCACCAAATTAGGGTTTTGGTCGACCAGGGCCTCCAGATGGAAATTTTACTCTGGGCATGAGCCAATGCTTCAAAGAATAACCTATGATGCTCTAAGGGACATCATAAACCCAATCATCAAGTCAATTTTGCCTCAGGGGATGCATTCATAAAAAAATCAGGAATTAGGGTTTCTTGGCCTAATTCACCCCTAAGTTGACTTTTGGGACAAATCATGAGCCAAGACTTCAAGACATGATTTAAGGATCTCCAATACACTACATTGATCCATTTGCAACAATGGATTGATCCAAGAAGCTTGATTAACAAGTTTCACTTTCATCTGAACCACAGTTAGGGTTTCGCGAGAAAAGTCAACTGTATCTTTGACTTTTGACCAGGAAATGCTCCCAAACCCTAGGACATGAATCAATATACCCTATAACACCCATGAAACATGTCCATCAAGTTTGATTTAGGTTAAGGACATGATTTCCTAAAGGATTGCACAGTTTGGAATTCATCTGATAAAAAGTCAACTGTGCACAAAAGTCAACTTTGACTTTTTGAGATTTTTCACAAAATGGTTTTTTAACCCTAAAATGATGTTAATGTATGATTGGAATCATCATTCATCAAGAAAAATCAAGAAAAGTGGGATAACTTGTAAAAGGGGTAACCATAAAAAACTTAGAAAATTTTCTAAGTTATGAACAAAGTGGCAAAGGTACTAACTTTGGAGGATCATAACTCCTAAACCACAAGGCCATTTTTTCCCATCCAAAGCTGGATTTGTAGCCCTCATGACCCTCTACAAAAGCTTCAACTACACCTCATTCCAATTCATTATGGATTTTGAGTTATGGAATGATCAAAATGGCTGAAAACATGAAATGTCACTTTTTCCAACACTTAGTGAAATTTTCACTATGTCAGAATCTGCCTTACTTTTTTCCAAATGTAGGGACATTTATCACTTCGATCCAAAAAGTATAAAAATCAATTGTGATTAAACAGTTGTTGTATCATATAAGGGCTTTCCAAAATGACCAAGAACATCACCAAATTCCACTTGGGCCATGAGATATGACAAGGGCAATATGCCTTGCTGAAAACTGCCAAGGCTAGGCAGAATTTTGCATTTTTGCTCGATTTGGCAAAATCAGCTAATTCCAAGCCTTGTCATCATCTTGGACACATCTGAGGATCAAATCCAAAGGGGACAAACACTGAGCCAAGCCTCCAAAGTCCTTGGAACAAGAAGTAGCATGCCAAACCTAGAAATCCCTAAAAGAGGGACATGACTCCAATTTTGGATTGGAGCATTTAATGGATGCACCAAGGTGGCATGGACTGACACATTTGCAACTGAATTCAGTCAAGAATGATCCAACAACTAGGGAACCACAGCTCTGTGCTCTAACCTCTAGTCAATGGCTAGAGGAGACTTGGATTCTCAATTGCCAACATTGGCCAAACCTCTGCTGCAGTTGCCATTCACTATTGATCCCAAAAAAAACTTGCTCTACTATAAATAGAGCTCATTTATACTCAGTTTGAGTACACCAAAGCCATCAAACAGATGCTTTCCTCAAAATCTCTTTCTCTTGGCAAAAATGCCTTCTTTAGTAAGGCAACTCTGAGTTTTTGAGTTAGAGAGCAATTCCAACCAAACCAATCATACACACACCTCATATATGTCATGTATAAGCTGTCCAAACTCTCACAAGTGACCTGTAATCCTTAAATCACAAAGTCACCTCTCAAAACCACAAAATAGGCTTTTTGTGCATTTTTCAAGCCATGTCTGGATTCAGTCACTTTCCAAACCAGATAAAACCTCAAACACACTCCAAATAACATCCTTGAATTGTCCCAAATGGTTCTCCCCATCTGGAACACCATTTGAGGGAGTTGCTATTTTGGCCATTTTTAACCCCTTTTGCAAGAAAGGGCCAGTTTGTGTTTTTGCATGTTCCAACTGATTCCACTCACCCTAAAAGCTTCTAAGGGATCATTTGAGAGTGTCCAAAGCATCAAACCATTTCTGGAATAAGAGGCTTGACAGATTGCACAAAAACTCCAAAAAAACTCAAAAGGAGGTAAGCCTCATGACTTGAACTTTCCAAAATATGCATTGTTTTGAGGTTCACTGATTATGCATCTCTTATATATGTCATATGTGTTGTGTTTGAACTAATTCATCATGTAATGCATGCCTGTACCAAAGTGTAGCATAGAAAATGCAATTATAGGCCTATTTCAAAACCCTATCAGATTTTGAGGAAGGATCATGATCTGGAAAAAATATCACCACCATTGGATTCCTTGTGAAATTCTAGGCCAGATGAATATAAATTTTGTCCCCAAACATGGAGAAATGAGAAAGTTATGGACCTTCCCGTTTCTTGCCAAAACTTGCCTTGCCTTGCCTTGGGCCAGGCCAAAAACAAGGCATGCCTTGTATATTTGTTGGTTGGTTTCAATCAACAGATGTATCACCACCCCAGTGGTAAGGCGCGCGCCCTATAACCTTGAGGTTGTGGGTTCAAACCCCACCGATGCCATTTTGTGTTTTCTCACATTTTGCTATTTTTCTCATATTTTCATGTTTTATTAATTAATTGGAAAATTAATAACTCCTTCAATTTTAATTATTTTTTATTGGTTCTTTTTGCAAAAAATACAAAAATTTTGAAATATTTTATTCCACAAAAAAATTGGATTTATATTATTTATTTAATATAGTTAGTATTAATGTGAATAAATACTTTGTATTTGTTTTTAAACCTTTTAAAAATAAATATTCATATTAAAAATCAACACCAAGTAGGTTTTAATTCATCTTGTGATTAAAATCTCATTTTTCAAACTTAAAACTAAAATCACAAGTTGTTCATTCTAACTTATTTGGCATTTTCATCATTTTTTATTAATTTTCTTTGAATAATTATATTAAAAAATGATGAAATTAGGGTTTTGTTGATTTTCACCCTAACAAACTTTTTCAAACACTCATGGGCCTCTAATAGAATGTAAGACCCAACCCCTCTTTGAAAACCAAAAAACTTTTGGGCCTCAGTCATTGTACAAGACCCACGGTGTTTTCAAAACTTCGGCGCGATCATTGCCCGTTTAAAACAAACCATCTGGGCCTCTCCTCGAGCTATAAGACCCATTCAAAATCACTTTTGGGCCTCTAATAGAGTGTAAGACCCAATTCCCTTTTAACCAAAACCTTTTTGGGCCTCAGATATTGTATAAGTCCCTCTGTGTTAAAAGAAAATCTCGGCGCGATCGCCAGTTAAAAAATCAAACCCTTGGGCCTACCCTCGTGTTATAAGCCCCATTTCTTTTCCTTAAAACTTTTTGGGCCTCTTGAGAGAGTGTAAGTCCCATCCCTTTGTACAGAAAACCTTTTGGGCCTCAGTCACTTGTATAAGTCCCTGTACAAAACGACAGTGCGATCACTGATAAAACCCTGGGCCACTCCTTGAGCTGTAAGCCCCAACAATCTTTTCAAAGCACTTTCTCCTTTGATTGTATATAATATTGTTATCAAAGCTTTCTTTGTTGAACAACTAACAATACAACATGGAAGCTCTACAACTGAGTAAGTGTTTACCCGCTTTCATTTACCGCTTTCATATGTATATAACTGTACTGTGGGGCTGTTTCACTGTAAGTCTTCTTTCATAAACTCATATCAACTGTGTAATAATAGATATTTAGAGTTTCCCCGGCAACTAAGTCTAGCACTAAGAAAAGCACCGTTGATCGCTCTTAAATACAGTCAAAACTAGATCCCCATAGGATTACCAGATGCAGTCTTCCCTCCTCTTGGGGTTAAATAATATGGAGATGTGAAAGGCAGATTCTTTTTGAACCCTTTCTCAGACTATCACCTTTAGAAGTTGTCAAAGAGACTCTACTCCCAAGAGATGATATTTTCTCCGTGAATGGCATCTCTTGAGTTTCTTCCAAATTCTCAGACTTTCCTGGCTTGATCCATTCTCGGTAAATGGCATGTCTTGAACTTCTCGGGGTTTGGGGACCCACAGGCTTCCTAGAAGCATCCCGCCTCCTCTTGGGCATTGTACAAGGACCCGTCGGCTTCTTAGAAGTTTTCACAGCCTCCTCTTAGGCTTCCTATAATGATTCTTCCTCCGGGAAGATAGCCTCCTCTTGGGCTTCGTACAAATTGTCCCTCGGCTTCTTAAAAGTTTCCAGCCTTCTCTTGGGCTTCGTACAAATTGTCCTGACGACCTCCTAGAGGTATAGGAATAGAAATTAGTCATCTTAATAGAATAGTCTTTCAAAGAGTCTAGATCTCACTACTACTGTTTCTTAAGCATAGTGCAAAAGATAAAACCCGTAGACTCGGACAGTCTAAAGCTCCCTCGGATTCCCCGTTTTCCTAAAGAACAGGAAATAATCCCCACCCTCAGATCAAAGCTATGAGTACAACATTGCTCATATAAGAACTGATTTTCTCTTTTAACCAACATACTGGACCTGTCACTCAACTGAAACAGAAACTTTTAGCCTCCATCTCGGGCTTTGTACGAGATACAAAACACTCTCTTGTTGAGTATAAAAGACTCTCTTGTTGAGTCAAACGTCTTTAGCCTCTATCTCGGGCTTTGTACGAGATACAAAAAGACTCTCTTGTTGAGTCAAACCCTTTTAGCCTCCGTCTTGGGCTTCGTACAAGACATATACAAAAGCACTCTCTTGTTGAGTCAACCCTTTCAGCCTCCATCTCGGGCTTCATACGAGATACAAAAACTCTCTTGTTGAGTCAACTCTTTTTAGCCTCTATCTCGGGTTTCGTACGAGACAGGTAAAAAGCACCCTCTTATTGGGTCAATAGCCTCCTCTTAGGCTTTGTATAAGGAAACCCCGGTTGAGCCAATCAACCTTTTAGCATCAAAACTGTGCCTCGTTCACAGTATACAAACATCAACAACTCCTTTTTCCCCATTTAATTGCTGTAAGCGGCAAGCCTCTGGATTATTTACATCCACACCACTGTCCCTTTTTTAGCATGAGAAATTCCTAAGGAAAGATAACATTACTCTACACTGAGTTAAAGTCTTCTCCTTCAGGTTAAAAACCCCGATAAAGGAAATTATGGCATTGCTGGATTCACATATCCCAGTTAAAGTAATTCTCCTTTATAATCAGTCACTCAACTGTTGTGACAACCAGACCCCTTTAGAGATGACAAATTCTCTCTAAAGGTGAAACCCTTTAGCTTCATATCTTGGGCTTTAATCAAGATACAAATAGTCTCTCCAGCTTCACATCTTGGGCTTTGAACAAGATACAAACAAATCACCTCCAGCTTCACATCTTGGGCATCGAACAAGATACAAATCATTTTTAGCTTCACGTCTTGAGCTTTGAACAAGACACCAAAACACCATTTCCTCCCATAGAATAGGAGGAACTACGATCACTCTGATTTCCCTGTTTCGGTAAACGCAAATACGTAGGCATAAGATTGAAAGAAAAATCTTAGCGAGCATACTAATCAAAAACCCAAAATCCCATACCTTCACACATCAATCGAAAAGCATCAGTCCTAACATCCTCACCAATAGCATAGTCCTGACATTTCAGCCTTAACAAATTAAGAAGAAAGAGCCCCCACTTCCATATAGCATCCGTAACCTAACAGACCGCTGTTTAAACTCAGTATTCAAGCAGGGTTATTTGGAGACATCTATTTCCCTTTCTTCATCAGCTTCAATAGGATAAAAAATGAATCGACCTGTAGTCCCCCCAAAGAGCGACAGAGCTTAAAAACCACGTCCAAAATCGCTCGCTACGGAAAAGTGGCGCCCACCGTGGGTCCTTTCTTTCTTTCTACAATTTAAGGTGAAAACCTTGGACAAGTTATTTTCATGACGGTTCCATCGAGGAATGTCATTACTGCTAAGATCGGCCTTCACTAGGATCTTAGGTCAAAACCTTTTAAATTAGGGAAGGAACCACAAAATGGCGACTCCGTTGGGAAGCCATTTTCTGTCAGGAACATAGGATTCATAGCTCTTAAAAAGTCTAGGACATTAGGACAAATATATATACTGCTTTTCCTAATTGATATCTGTGTTTATTTTTCTGCTAATGGGAATGCGTGTGATGCCGCATGTGGAAATATTGAGTATACACCTAGGAAAAACCTCTTTTAGTAGTGCGGAAGCTATCGGAAATAGCTGTTACGCGATACTACCCTCTTCTGAGGTTCTTCGAAATAACATCACCTAGCACGGTTCACGGCCCGCTGGTGTTATCTCGACAAGAACTAATGATTTTGAGAGACAGGTACAAAAATCACTAGTATAAACCTTTGGGATGGGTAGAGCCTTGACTTCATGACACCGACCCTTTGACCCCATGTTTTTTCTATGTTTTAGTGTGCTGCATTCAAGCATTCATTTAAAAAAAATATTAAACAAAGAAAATTTTCTCTTCTAGTCTCTCTTTTTCAAATTAAACTAAAACAATGATTGCAAATGTCAGAGAAAGGAGATTGCGCTAATGGATTTTGGTAGAAGGAAAACTCATAAGTACACCTTCAAGGTTCCAAAGTTAGAGGATTTGAGAGGTTTGGCGAGGATGATCACAAACCATGAGGCTTTCAGAGCTAAGTACGGAGGTCTGCTACCTTTGTTAAGGGTCCAAGTAATTGAAAGAATCATGGATGCACTTATTCAGTTTTACGATCCGGTCTATCACTGTTTCACATTCCTGGATTACCAGCTCGCACCAACGCTGGAGGAGTATTCTCATCTGACTGATTTACACATCACTGATCGAGCTCCATTTTCTGGACTGGAATAAATTCCAAAGGATCAAATCATTGCAAGAGCAATTTATCTGGATGAGTCAGAAGTCAGGACTCACATGACCACTAGGGGTGGCATCCAAGGTTTGCCAGCCCAGTTTCTGACAAAGAAAGCTCTATACTTTTCTAGTATAGGGAACGTGACTACTTTTGAAAGCATCTTTGTTTTACTCACCTACGGGTTATTTTTGTTTCCCAACATCGATAACTTTGTAGATATCAACGCCATTAAGGTTTTTCTCATTGGAAATCCCGTACTAACCTTGCTCGCAGATGCGTATCATTCTGTACACTTAGGGAATTTGTACATTGGAGGAATGATCACGTGTTGTGTACCCCTTCTATCTAAGTTGTTTATCTCCCATTTACCTAACTCTGCTGCTTTTTGGGATCATAAGAGTGCCTTATGTTGGTCGCAGAAAATCATGTCCCTTACCAACTCTGACTTAGATTGGTGCAATAGGATTTATGACGGGATCAAGATCATTGATCATTGTGGAAATTTCCACGACTTACCCCTCATAGGAACCAAGGGAGGAATCAATTACCATCCAGTTTTACTTCGTCGTCAATTTGGATACCCGATGAGGCATGTCCCGCGTAATGCTCATCTGGAAGGTCTTTTCTTCAAAGAAGGAGAAAATGACAGGGCACTAAAGATGGAAATAGTTCATGCTTGGAAACATGTTCATAAGAAAGGACGAGAGTCTCTAGGAAAACCGGACTGTGTCTCGGTGGAGCCTTGTCTCCACTGGGTACAAACTAGAACTCTCAAGCTAAAAATGCCTTATCCTCGTCACGGAGTTCTTCCACCAAGGGAATCTGTCATGTACTTCATGACTGAAGCGGAAAAACTTTAGGTTACTCTCAAAAAAGTTCAACAGGAGAGGAGGTCTTTGAAGAACAAGTACTACATTCTCAATGTGGAGTGTACAAAATATAGCAACTACTGAAAGATAAGGATGCTCTGATTGAGATTTTGGAGCAGCATACTGTAGAAAATCAGGATGACCAAAGGAATTTGCTCGCTCCTTTCACTTGGCAAAGGAATGACAACCCGACAACGGCCCAAGAGCCCCGGTCCAAGAAAAGAAAAATGCCAGAATCAGCACTCGAGTTCTCCTCAGAGAGGACTCGGGACCCGTTAGCTTAGGTTTCTGTTTCAGTACCTTGTAATTTACTGTTTTTCCATTGCCGCAATCCTTTGAATTCAATAAAAAGGGGTTTCCCCACTGTTTGATATTTGCAATCTAATTGTCGAAGTTACTTTGAATAAATAAAAACAATTAATATAATCATTGCATTCATCATTCTCACGTCACGCATTCTTCTTACCTACGAATCTCACGTTTGTGTCTCGGTTCTAGAGTCAAACTGTCTCATTCGTACAATTCTCGGGCCAATCGTCAGAAAAAGATGGATAATCTAGAGGAAGATAATAGAGAGTTGAAAGAAGAGATCGACGCTCTGAGAGAGGATATGAGAAAGCTTCGTAACGACATGAAAGCCATGGCAGAAGCTCAGCTACAAAGAACTGTGATCTCAGAGATCACCTCAATGCCCATAGTGGAGAAGTATGATCCTAGGTACAGAATGCCGAAAGATCGTCCTTGGGGCATGCCACCTAACAATATCCTGGAAGGATATGTTCCGCCGATCACTGAAGATCAGGGAACTTCAGCAGGAGCCACTGGGCCTGAAGCTTACAAACTTCGGGAAAGCGAAGATGCCAGGGGCATACCAACAACTCCTGAATGTTACAAACTTTGGGAAACGCCAAGATTCACTGCCGTAGTAACGGTTTCACCCCCTGTGATGCACATTGTCCCAGAGGGACAGATTCCACAGATACCTTCTGGTAGAAAGGAAACTATGTTTGACAGAATGGATGAATTCCAGAAGCAGTTCCTGGAAATGCAGAAAGAACTGCAAGCTATTCGCGGTTAGGATTTATTTGGGAAGGACGCCGCGGACCTCTGCTTAGTCCCCAATGTGAAAGTCCCACACAAGTTCCAGGTGCCTGATTTTGAAAAGTACAAGGGCAACTCTTGCCCTCAAAGCCATTTGGTGATGTACGCTCGGCGAATGTCAGCTCAGATAGAGAATCAGGATTTACTGATTCACTACTTTCAGGATAGTTTAACCGGTGCCGCATTAAAATGGTACATGAGTTTAAACCACGCTATGATCAACACTTTCAGAGATCTTGGCACTGCCTTCGTCCAACAATATAAATACAAGGAAACCTTTAAGGAGTACGCTCAAAGATGGCGTGAAATTGCCGCTCAAATTTGTCCACCTCTTGAGGAAAAAGAGATGACAAAGATTTTCTTAAAGACCTTGAGCTCATTTTACTATGACAGAATGGTTGCCAGTGCGCCCAGCGACTTCACCGAAATGGTCGGTATGGGAGTGCGTCTTGAGGAAGCCGTCCGAGAAGGACGTTTAGTTAAAGACGCTGGATCACCAAGTAGTTCAAAACGATACAGTAGTGCTCTCCCTAAGAAAAAAGAGCAGGATATTGGGAATATCTCTCTCGGAAAGCAAAGGCGACGTTATCAACCAGTAGCAGTTGTAACTCCTGCTATCAACCCTGCGCCTATTCCTACGTATCAACCTTGGGTTGTGCAGAGCCAACCTAATCAACAGCAACTTCAGCAAAGGACACAACAGTCTCTTCAGCAGGCTCGTTCCCAATACAACAACAACCGTACAACGCGGCCACCAGGATTTGATCCTATACCCGTGTCGTATGCAGAACTATTTCCGTTACTACTAGCTAAGGGGCATGTCCAGACTAAGTCTCCTCTTACAGTACCGGAAAATCTGCCTTTTGGTTTAAGGTGGATCAGACTTGCCCTAACCATCAAGGAGGACCAGGGCATAACATAGAGAACTATCTCAATTTCAAATCCGACGTGCAAATGCTTGTTAGGAGCGGGGTCTTATCTTTTAAAGATACGAATCTGAATGTTCTCACGAACCCGCTGCCTCAACAAGAGAGAGCTGCAGTCAATCTGATAGAAGGAGAGTCTAACAACGTCTATCAAATTCACGATGTACTCTTATTGAGGGCCAACTTGGTCAAGATGCATTGTAGACAGAGTGGGTATGGCCATGTGCCACCTCATAATTATTACCAGTGTGATATCTGCTCTAAAAACAATCGGGGATGTTTTGTGGTGCAATCAGCTCTACAAGAACAGATGGATCTCAGATGGATCCAAGAGCACCGAGTCCGTGGAGTTCACATGGTTTATACGAATTCCAACATCATTCAAAACCACGACATCCGTACGATGAATGTCAACTTGGTGGCAATGCACTCAAGGCAAAGCCAGCATCATAATCTGCCACGACACGATTATAATTCCTGTCTGACTTGCTTGGTAAACAAACAGGGATGCTCTTTTGTACAAGAGGCCCTCCAGCGTCAGATGGATCTTGGATGGATCCAAGACTACCATGATAGGAATCATTATCAGATCAACATGGTTCAAATATTCGATATTCGCTTGATGAATATCAGCCTGGTGGAGTTACACGCTACACAAGTCCAACTCGGTTTTCTCACTTCACATGATTATCAGAGCTGTAAAGCGGGTTGCGAAAACGATCAAGGCTGTGCTCTTGTCCAGGAAACACTTCAGCACTTGTTGAACCACTGGTGGCTTCCAATCTATATGGACGAAGACACCCAACAAATTAGTAACACCAACGGAAATCCTACTAGATATCAAAGTCAGGATGTTCGGTCGATGGAAACAGACCTCCTCAGGTTACACTATATTCAAAGGGACGTGGCCAGGTTCTACTACACAACTATGAGCGGTGTGGAATTTGCTCTGTGGATAATCAAGGATGCTACCTCGTGAGAGCAGCCCTTCAAAGTCAGTTGGACCGCAAAGAGATTCAACCATTCTCAAGTTCTGGATTAGTTAGTTACCTCGCTGAATAAATCGAGGACATTGTCGTAATCTCTGACCATTAGAGGAACAAGGATGTTTGTACCATCATCCCTCTATTTGAAGAATTGAGAGTTCCCAATCGGGAACGGATCGAAATTACTTACGATGGTCAGAAAAATCAGAAGGCTCCCATAATCATCTATTTACCAGGACCACTACCATATGAATCAACTTAGGCTATCCCTTACAAATACGGTGCAACAACAGTTGAAAATGGAAAGGAAATTCCGTTACCCTCCGTCGTGAATATTGCAGACATCAGTCGAGTAACACAGAGCGGTAAAATCTTCAACAGAGGAGTTGGAGAACCCAGCAAAGAAAAGGAACCTCAGACAGAAGTTCCTAATCCACCAGTCGGTCAGTCCAGTAATCCCGACCTTTTGAAAAACAATGATGAGATGCTGAAGCTCATCCAAAGGAGTGAATAGAACATTGTTGATCAACTGTTATAGACTACTTCAAAGATCTCGGTATTATCACTGTTACTTAGTTCAGAAGCGCACAGGGAGGCTCTACAGAAAGTCTTAGAGTAAGCCTTTGTGGAACAGGATGTAACAATCAGACAGTTCGATAGCATTGTTTCTAACATCACTTCCTGCAATAACTTGGGATTTAGTGATGAGGAATTACCTAAAGAAGGTTGCCGTCATAACACGACACTCAATATCACAGTTAACTGCCAGGATGATGCTTTAGCCAGCGTATTGGTAGACACAGGGTCAGCCCTGAATGTTATGCCGAAATCCACTTTGATGCAATTATCATTCAAAAGACCTCCGATGAGAACCAACAAGGTCGTCGTCAAAGCATTTTATGGATCCAGAAAAACAGTTATCGGCAAAGTCGACCTTCCCATAACTATCGGTCCTCACACTTTCCAAGTCACTTTCCAGGTCATGGACATCCGGGCAACATACAGTTGTTTATTAGGAAGACCTTGGATACATCAGGATGGGGCAGTCACTTCAACCCTCCACCAAAAACTAAAGTTCGTCCAGAACGACCAACTCGTCACAGTCTGTGGAGAACAGGCCTTGCTCGTAAGCAATTTATCATCATCCACTTATGTAGAACCAGACGGGGCAGTCGAAACTCAGTTCCAAGCGCTTTTGCTACACAAGGACGATCAATCTGAAGGGGGAACTTCGATTTCCTCGTACAAAGATGCTATCAAAGTGGTTGAGAGTGCCAATACAACAGGATGGGGGAAACTTGTCATTCCTACTGACAATAAAACAAAGAAGGGTCTTGGTTTTTCTGCAACCTATACCCAGACAGCTGCTAACAATGAAAGTTGTCATCCCATTCAGAATTTCTTCCACAGTGGAGGTTTCCTTCACCCAGGGACTCAAGAAGTGTATACCATCAATAAAGATGATTCATCCGATACGGAGGAAGAATGGAAGTCCTATCTCAACGAGGACGGTTATATGTCTCAGGACGAAATGCAGACTCCCTTCTGCTTTCCTACACAGAGCCCGAGATTTATACCCCGGTCAGATTTCGAAATGCCATATGGAGATTGTGATCCGGAAGGATGTCGTGCTCTGCCAAACTCATTAGAGGATGACACTCTAATGAAAGACAACTTCGACCACAGCTATCGTGACCCGATGGATGGCCTGCCAATGTGGCAGCCTTACCCAGGAAACTTGGGGCAAGAAAATCGGCCGAACGATGAAAATTAGCTGAGCATCATTGAAAGGAATACCTGCATCCCCACCATGTCATGGGATCATTACGCAGGGCGTTCAGAAAACATCCAGCACGACGATGAATTCGCAATGTTTACAGGACTAGAATTCATCAACTATGCTTTTCCCGAGGTCAACGTCATCGAGAGAGATGACTCCTCCAGTTAAAAAGAAGTATGGGACACCTTGGGACAACCGAGTGGAAAATTCGACTTCATGGTCAAGTACACCGCTCCTGAAAGCTCTCATATCAGGCTCGAAGACTTCCAGCCAACTTAATGGGGAGATACAGCTGAGAGTACAAATACTATGCAAAATACAACTATGGAGTCCTCCTACGACAACTCCTCCTGGGAGACAGATTTCAATGATCCTGCTCCATCGGAAATCAGCGTTATTTCTGAAGACAAATCAAGGAAGGTACCCGACTTTGTGATTCATCGAGGAGTTCGCCGCCAATGGGTTGCTGTCGATGTTCTGAAGATCGTTCATAAGTCAAAGTAATTGCCATATTTATCTTAACCTTTCTCCCTGCCCAGGTGAAACGGATGTTTTGATAGAGCTCACTTTTTGTAAATATCCCTCTTCGCTTTGCCCAAAGCGACAGAGTTTTGTTTTATAGGGCTGTAGTTTCAAGAATCAACTTGTTCATTAATAAAATAACGTCGTTCTGTAATTTCTGCATTTATTACTGTTTTCTCTTTTTACTTTTCTCAAAAAATGGTAATCCTAAAAAACAACTCAAAAATAATAAACGAGCAGTTTTTCCAAAAAACTACACTATACACACTCTTGCATTCTCTCTATCTCTTCTAAAAATAAATCATCACGTCATGCAGATTGCTTGTTTTAAACCCCGTCGAAACATACGATCCAATGCCTTCTCCCAACTTTAAGTTCCCGATATTTGGGGCTGAAGAAGAAAATGACGACAAAATTCCAGAAGAGATCTCCCGATTACTCAGACAAGAGGAAAGGTCCCTCAAACCTCACAAAGAGCTGTTGGAAATGGTCAACTTGGGTTCAGAAAAAGAGAGAAAAGAAATCAGGATTGGGGCACTGCTCAGTCCAATTGCCAAAGAGAGTTTGACAAAGCTTCTCAGAGAGTTTTCGATGTATTCTCTTGGTCCTATCAGGATATGCCAGGTTTGGATACCAGCATCGTGGAACATCATCTACCATTAAGGTCAGAATGTCTGCCAGTAAAACAGAGGTTGAGACGGACTCACCCGGACATGGCCATCAAAATCAAAGAGGAGGTACAGAAATAGATTGACGCGGGTTTCCTCGCCACATCAGAATATCCTCAAAGGTTAGCCAACATCGTACCCGTCCTGAAAAAGGACGGAAAAGTTAGAATGTGTGTCGATTACAGAGATCTGAATAAGGCTAGTCCAAAGGACGACTTTCCTTTACCACACATTGACATGCTGGTTGACAGTACAGCAAAATTCCAAGTTTTTTCCTTCATGGATGGATTCTCGGGCTATAATCAAATCAAAATGGCGCCGAAAGACATGGAGAAAACTTCGTTCATTACCCCATGGGGTGCCTTTTGTTACAAGGTAATGCCGTTCGGTTTGAAGAATGCCGGGGCAACCTATCAACGGGCCATGACTACTCTGTTTCATGACATGATACACAAGGAAATCGAGGTATATGTCGATGATATGATTGCCAAATCTAAGACAGAAGAGGAGCATGTGACCTACCTATCAAAGTTATTTAAGTGGTTGAGAAAATACAAACTCCGCTTGAATCCCAACAAGTGCACCTTTGGTGTCCGTTCAGGGAAACTCTTAGGATTCATCGTCAGCCAGAAAGGAATTGAGGTTGATCCTAACAAGGTCAAGGCCATTCAAGAAATGCCTTCTCCGAAAACTGAAAAACAAGTCAGAGGGTTCCTGGGACGTTTGAACTACATCTCCAAATTCATATTCCTCATGATCGCGACATGTGCGCCAATTTTCAAAGTACTTAAAAAGAACCAGGACTGCGTTTAGACAAAAGATTGCCAAACCGCCTTGGACAGTATCAAGGAATACCTGTCGAATCCACCGATTCTATCACCTCCAGTGGAAGGAAGACCACTGATCATCTACCTAACAGTCTTGGAAGACTCCATGGGTTGTGTGCTTGGCCAACAAGACGAAACTAAAAGGAAAGAGTTTGCCATTTACTATCTGAGCAAGAAATTCACTGACTGCAAAACTCGATACACTATGCTCGAGAAAACTTGCTGTGCTCTGGCTTGGGCAGCCAAAGGTCTACGCCAGTACATGATTCGTCACACTACTTGGTTGGTCTTCGAAATAGATCCAATTAAGTATATCTTTGAAAAACCTGCTCTCACAGGAAGGATTGCCCGTTGGCAGATGTTGTTATCAGAATACGACATCGAATACCACACTCAGAAAGCCATTACAGGGAGTATTTTAGCCAATAATTTAGTTCATCAACCGATTGATGATCAAGAATAAACCGGGTTCGATTTCCGAGACGAAGATGTCATGTATTTAAAGATGAAAGACCGCGATGAACTGCTACCCAGTGAAGGGCCAGAACCAGGTTCCCAATGGGGACTTATCTTTGACGGAGCTGTCAATCATTATGGAAACGGAATTGGGGAAATCATTGTCACCCCTCAAGGTACCCACATTCCTTTCACCGCCAGACTTACGTTCAAGTGCACAAACAACGAGGCCGAATACGAAGCTTGCATCATGGGTCTCGAGGAAGCGATCGACTTAAGGATCAAAAACTTGGATGTATATGGTGACTCAGCTTTGGTCATCAATCAAATCAAAGGAGATTGGAACACATACCAATCAGGATTGATTCCTTACAAAGACTACGCAAGAAGGTTGTTACCCTTCTTCAACAGAGTCGAGTTTCATCACATCCCTCGTGAAGAGAATCACATGGCTGATGCATTAGCCAATCTCTCTTCCATGATTAGTGTGGGTCAATGGAACGACTTACCTAAGATCGACATAATGCGTCTTGAACGGCCCACTTACATCTTCATGATTGAAGCAGTCATAGATGACAAACCTTGGTATCACGATATCAAACGCTTCCTTCGGAAACAAGAGTACCCACCTGGGGCACTAAGAAAGGACAGGAAAACCCTCAGAAGATTGGCTGGAAGCTTCTTTCTGAGCGGTGATACACTCTATAAGAGGAACTTTGACATGGTCTTGCTTCGATGCATCGACAGACCAGAAGCAGACATGCTGATGAAAGAAATTCACGAAGGATCCTTTGGCACTCATGCCAACGGACACACAATGGCGAGAAAAATTTTGAGAGCAGGGTACTACTGGTTGACCATAGAATCCGACTGCTACAGGTACATGAAGAAGTGTCACAAGTGTCAAATATATGCTGACAAAATCCATGTACCGCCAATGCATCTCAAAGTTCTTTCTTCCCCAAGGCCTTTTTCCATATGGGGAATCGACATGATTGGAATGATTGAACCTAAGGCTTCGAACGAACATCGGTTCATCCTGGTAGCCATTGACTACTTCACCAAGTGGGTCGAAGCAGAATTATACACCAATGTAACCCGGCAAGTCATGGTTCGATTTATCAAAAACAATATCATTTGCCGTTATGGTGTTCCGAGCTAGATCATTACTGATAATGGATCTAACTTGAACAATAAGATAATGAAAGAGTTGTGTGCAGAGTTCAAGGTCGAACACCATAACTCATCTCCCTACCGACCCAAGATGAACGGAGAGGTAGAAGCGGCTAACAAGAACATCAAGAAGATTGTTCAGAAGATGCTTGTAACCTACAAAGACTGGCACGAGATGCTACCCTTTGCTCTTCACGGTTATCGAACATCTGTCTGCACTTCAACAGGGGCTACCCCTTTCTCTCTAGTATATGGCATGGAAGCAGTGCTTCCCATAGAGGTAGAGATCCCATCATTCCGGGTATTGATGGAAGCTAAGCTTACAGAAGCTGAATGGTGTCAAAGTCGACACGACGAACTGAACCTAATCGAAGAAAAACGAATAACGGAATTATGCCACGGTCAGTTGTATAAATAGAGAATGAAGAAGGCTTTTGACAAAAAAGTCCGACCTTGAGTCTTCAGGAAAGGAGACCTCGTGCTCAAAAAGATACAATCATTTCTCACTGATTCTCGGGGCAAATGGACTCCGAATTCTGACGGCCCCTATGTGGTTAAGAAAGTTTTCTCAGGCGGTGCCTTGAGACTTGCAACCATGGACGGATAGGAATTTTCCTACCCCACAAATGTTGATGTAGTCAAGAAATACTTCGACTAATAAAAAAAGAGAAAAAAAAAACGTCTCGGTGGATTGAAAACCCGAAAGGGCCGTCCAGGCAAAAATTAGAGACATGACCAAAAAATCATCCCGGTGGATTGGAAATCTCAAAAGTACAATCCAGGCAAAAATTAGGGATAATGGCAAGTAACTATGTCCAACAGAGGCAAGTACCTCAGTAACAGTCACATTATCCGTCCGGAAAACTCCGATCAAGGTCATCTTCGACAGAAGCTCAGGATGTTCAGAATTTAAAGTTGGTAGAAGGATATTGGTCGTTATGTTTCGATGTAGCCCTTTTCCCTATAAATTACCATTTTTTAACTTTGTAAATACTCTATGGAATCACACGCATGGCTAATTTCCATCCTATCAATAAAATTTGAGCCCTTGTGCTTTTGTTTGTAATTCTCATTTGTTTTAGCTTTACAAAATGACATTTTTAACAGGATCAACGATTCTTGAAGTAAAACAATAATGAATTTACTTGTTAAAATTTCTCTACTTTTAAAATAAAGATGGCAATTTCTTTTGACTGTTGAACATCAGAAGAACATCGATCGCTTCTCCAGAAGTAAGCGAACCTCAAAGTGCAGAATCAAAGTACTCCTTCTAAACCAGTGCGCCTGAACGAAGGATCAGATATGTTAGATACGAATACTCCATCTGACATCTTCGGCCGAGTTTTTACCTCCTAAGCCCGACCAACGATTGTTCCCTGCAGGGACTACTTCTCCTAAGCAAGGCAGAATTGCTACTTTTGGACCAGCGGTACTTCTTCGCCTCGCGATGGCTGAGTATCCAGTCGTGTTCATTCATTAGTCTGTATGTCGCGTCAGTTTTGTCAGCATATACATACATGAATCGTACATTATCGATTTACATTCATATTTATATTGCATCACTATCTCTCTAGTCGGTCTTGTCCCTAGTGATAGACAATCCTCTTAATCGAGTTGTCAGTCCTTTCCTCTTCAGAAAAGGTTGCGTCTGAACAATCTCTCTCCTCCAGTTTATTTCTGGATTAGAGTTGGCCTTTAACCACTTTCATAACTTGAACCTCTGATGAACCAGAGAACCCTCAGCCAACGTCACTCTTTGCCATTGAAGATGATGTCTTCGCTTTCCCAGATTAAGGAAAATCCCAGAGAAAGCCTCTCAACTAGAGACTTTCGGCAACACATTGGTTCTTCTCTCCAGAAATTCAATGCCAACAAAGTCATCGGCACCTCAAAATTGGATCACATCATATGGCATTTCTCCGGGAAAATCCTGAGAAAGGCATGATGTAATATCCCCAAGCGACATCTGTCTCTCGGAAGACTAACTTTGTCCACTCAAATGGCATCTCCCCAGGAAAATTCGGTGAGAAGTTTGAGGAAAAACCGCTACAAATAGCGTCCCTTGTCAATAAAGTTTATTGACAAAAGAAACTTAGACCAGTACCTTGGTAGGAAACCAGGAACGAGGGGAAGTTTATTTCAGCAACTGAGACCAGATCTTTGGTAGGAAACCAGGATCGAGGGGAAGTTCATTTCAGCAACTGAGACCAGATCCTTGGTAGGAAACCAGGATCGAGGGGAAGTTCGTTTCAAAAGAAAACTGAGACCAGTTCCTTAGTTAAAGACCAGGATCGAGGGGAAGTTTACCTTTTCTAAGCATTATTGCTTAGCAAAATAAGATGAATGCGCAAACTACCGTTCATAGGAAACCATCAAAATTTCGGGTATTCCGATATTTAATCCTCTTGTACCCCGAATGCCCGAATACCTTCGTCATTCACACCTTCGAGTCCAAGAAGATTAAATAGGGGCATCTGTCATACCCCAAATTTTGACCACTAAGATTTCCCATCATTGGGCAAATCATCATAACAATATGGATGGGCCATCATACCTTATTAGTCTCCCCAAAGATGGGTAAGCATCCACTACAATCAAAATTAGGGTTTCAAGCCCTCTTTGAGCCTTAGACAAAGGATCAATCAAGGAATGACATTATCTTCAACTTGTCTAACCTCTCAAACATCCACAATGGATCAAGAGGACTCCCACTTCAAGGATTAAGCACAAGGCTGCTCCCTTTTAAGTGGATTAAGCCTCAAGATTGCCAGTGTCACCAAATTAGGGTTTTGGTCGACCAAGGCCTCTAGATGGAAATTTTCCTCTGGGCATGAGCCAATGCTTCAAACAATAACCTATGATGCTCCAAGGGACATCATAAACCCAATCATCAAGTCAATTTTGCCTCAGGGGATGCATTCATAAAAAAATCAGGAATTAGGGTTTCTTGACCTAATTCACCCCTAAGTTGACTTTTGGGACAAATCATTATCCAAGACCTCAAGACATGATTTGAGGATCTCCAATACACTACATTGATCCATTTGCAACAATGGATTGATCCAAGAAGCTTGATCAACAAGTTTCAGTTTCATCTGAACCACAATTAGGGTTTCGCGAGAAAAGTCAACTGTATCTTTGACTTTTGACCAGGACATGCTCCCAAACCCTAGGACATGAATCAATATACCCTATAACACCCATGGAACATTTCCATCAAGTTTGATTTAGGTCAAGGACATGATTTCTTAAAGGATTGCACAGTTTGGAATTCATCTGATAAAAAGTCAACTGTGCACAAAAGTCAACTTTGAATTTTTGAGATTTTTCACAAAAATAGTTTTTTAACCCTAAAATGATGTTAATGTATGATTGGAATCATCATTCATCAAGAAAAATCAAGAAAAGTGGGATAACTTGTAAAAGGGGTAACCATAAAAAAACTTAGAAAATTTTCTAAGTTATGAACAAAGTGGCAAAGGTGCCAACTTTGGAGGATCATAACTCCTAAACCACAAGACCATTTTTTTCCATCCAAAGATGGATTTGTAGCCCTCTTGGACCTCTACAAAAGCTTCAACTACACCTCATTCCAATTCATTATGGATTTTGAGTTATGGAATGACCAAAATGGCTGAAAACATGAAATGTCACTTTTTCCAACACTTAGTGAAATGTTCACCAAGTCAGAATCTGCCTTACTTTTTTCTAAATGTAGGGACATTTTTCACTTGGATCCAAAAATTATCAACACCAATTTTGATCAAACAGTTGTTGTATCATATAAGGGCTTTCCAAAATGACCAAGAACATCACCAAATTCCACTTGGGCCATGAGATATGACAAGGGCAATATGCCTTGCTGAAAACTGCCAAGGCTAGGCAGAATTTTTCATTTTTGCTCGATTTGGGAAAATAAGCTAATTCTAAGCCTTGTCATCATCTTGGACACATCTGAGGATCAAATCCAAAGGGGACAAACACTGAGCCAAGCCTCTAAAGTCCTTGGAACAAGAAGTAGTATGCTGTAGCACCTCAAAATTTGCCCTAGTGTTTCTAACCTTTTTGGCTTATGCTTCATTTCATTTGCATCGTCATTTCTGCATTTTGCATATTTCTTTTGGGCATGGGATCAAGGTATTCTTTCGGCAGCTTAAGGCGTCATCAGTTCCAGTATGATTTTTAATAGTGTTCAGAGCCAAGCAGATAGCTTTCCAAGTCTTTTTGAGCATTTATTTTGCTCACTAAGCAACTGGATGATCAGAAACTCCGGCAGTCAATTTTTGATCAGTTATTCAGCACCAGACAGTTGTTATCAGCAGTTTAATCCGAGTGCGGAAAAAAACATTTCGCAGCATATTTTAAGTGATTCTAGTAGTAATATCAAATGGCAAGTTTCAGAGGTCTATCATGGTTCAGAACAGGTGGAACTGGACGAATATCCAAGTTTCCCTCCTTTTGGCGCCAAAATTTTGAATTTTTGAGATTACTCAAAGTGAGTAACCGATTACTCTGGGCGAAATTGCAAAAGTATGGCAATTTTCAGCACTGCAGAATTTTTGAGCATTTGTGATCATGTGCTTAGCTTGTGCATGTGTGGGAAGGATCTAGAACTGATCTATTTTCATCATTTTCCATCCAAAAATTCAAATTCTTTCCACTACAATTCCACATTTCCTTTCCTAATTCACATTTCACTCCAATTTCCACTCACTTAACCTCACTCCCAACCCAAACTTAACTCCTAACCTAGGGGTTATTTAAACCAATTCATTCCAAACCTCAAGGAGATAGATCATTTTTCACTCCCAATTTTCATAATTCTCTCAATTCTCTCTCACTTTTTCACTCTCAACCTCCATTTTCAACCACACTCAAAGCTCTCTTTCAAAGATTAACAAGTTCTTCATTGGAACTTGCTAATTCTTGAGCTAAAGCCTCTCATCATCACTACATTTCAGCTTTTCAACTTGGATTTTCATTTGGATCTAGTTCTGATTTTTCAGAAGTGATTATTGAAAGTGATTTTGAAGTTTTGTTGCTTATTTGCTTGGATCTTCAACTTTTGAGTGCAAGAAGCTTGTGGATCTTGGATTTCTCTACTTGAATTCATCCATTTCTGTTTACAACACTTACCAAAGCAAATCTCAGCTTTGTAGGTTGGCTAATTTCAGATCCATACTTATTTTAGTTTAATTGCAAGTTATACAATGTAGATCCATGAATTTTGATGTGTTTTGATTCATTTGGTTGATCTTGATTGTATATGTTGATGATTGTTGGATCTAATTGATGTTTGATTGCAGTGATTGAACTTAATTTCCGTGCATTATTGTTTACATGATCATTTGGATAAGTGATTTGCTGCTGAAAAGTGCTTTTCAAAGTTGAATTTCTTCCTCTGTTTCAGTGGTAATCGATTACTCTAACAGGGTAATCGATTACTCTGCCTTATTTTCACGTTTTTAGCCAATTTTCAACTGAGTAATCGATTACCCTATGTGAGTAATCGATTACCACTGAAGAAGATTGTGTTTTTCTTGCATTTTCTTGCTTGTTGGAGGTCTCTTGCATGACTAAACTTCATGGATTGATATGTTGATGATTTGTGGTTTATTCTTGAGCTGTTTTGCCTCACACCTTTGCATGAGCACAATTTTTCGACACGCGGCTTTTGGTTTTCATTGATGAATGTTCATGATTGTTTTGTTGATGTGATGAACACTTTGCACACACTCCTTGAGCATGATAATTGTTGATTATTGCTGGTGTCGCTGGAGTTGTTGTGTTGCGCATGCTTGCTTGCTTTCAATTTCATGAGATGCATACTAGGTTTGATGTGTTCATGTGCTTAGTGTTGTGCATCATCTCATGATTTTCTTTCGTGATGTTTACCATGATGTTTGGTATGATTTGTGATCATGTTTGATTGAAGAATATGTGATGCTTGGTGCGTGTTTGCTTTTCCATGAGTGAATCATTTTTTAATGCATGTTTGCTTATTCTTTTACTGCTGTTTATGTGCATATGTGCGGTTATATGTGATGTTGTTTGACCTTTTTACACCCTTTCTTGTGCTGAATTGTATATTGTTGTAAGCTGTCTTGCTTGTGCGCTGCTTTTTACTGCTGTTTTGGTGCAGGGGCGTTGTGGTAGCTGCTGTTTTTATTTTATTCGCCTCTTTTCCTCTTTCGTCTCCTTCACTCCTTCTCTTCCCTTGAATCTCAAGACTTGTTTAAGTCTTGGATTCACTCCCTTAGAGCTACCTAGTCCAACTTAATTTTTGATTAAGCTTGGAGTAGGTTTAGGGTTTAGGCTTCCCTTTGCATGCTAACTTAAGTAGAAGTTTCCCTTTCAAACTCAATTATAGGGTCACCTTTGCATGATAACATTAGGAACATTTAGTTTCCCCTTAGTGTTTTCTTTGAGTCTTCTCTTCTCATCTCATAACACTTCTAAATTACTTAATAAACATAACAAATATTATGCTCGAGCCTTAAGTGTAGGAAATGAAGAACGAGGGGTCTCCCCTCCTCTTCTGGAGTGTTTCTCCTATCGAGTCACTTCTTTTTCTTTTTTTCCCTCGTTTCTTCGTTCCTTTCCATTCCCGTTTCTTCTCCTTTCCAGTAGCAGTGGAGCTCTAGACGACGACACCCTTTGATCGAGACAACAAGCGTGGATCCCATCGGGTACGATGGACGCGTGGGGGTGCTAACACCTTCCCCTCACGTAACCGACTCCCTTACCCATTTCTCTTGGTCGCGAGACCATGCTCTTTCCCTTCCCTCAGGTTTACGCAATGTTTCCTTTCCCTCTCTTAGGATAAATACACATTGCTGGCGACTCTATTTTCCGCACCACTTTCGCGTTTGTACCATGGATGCAAATCTTCAGGAGCGACAGCTGGCGACTCTGCTGGGGATCTGGTTGACCTCTTGCTGGTCCATCCCCTTTTGCGAGTCAATCCTAGCGCTTGTTTGTTTTATTTCATTGGGTGTTTATTTTGTTGTGCTTTGTTTTGTTGTATATTACTGTATTACTATTTTACTGTATTTACCATATTTATTGCATTTCATATCATTATTATGTTGTACTGTTCTGCTGCTGGATTTTCTGTTTGTAGGGTGGGTTGGATTCATGAGAGAAAAGCCCAATACCCAGGCTTGAGCATACACCTATGATTAGCGTGGAAAGTAGTGTGACTTGTTTGGCATTTGGCCAGACTTAGTATACATGAAAACTCCACATCCAGACGAGGTTTCCTTGGTAATATTCTATCCTGCGCATTTGGGGTAGACGATGGAATATAACCTGGAAAACTGTCGACTCTGGCGACCGTCTCCCGAGGACTCAGCAACGCCTCTCCTCCCGGCATGTGATAATGGCAGTCAAGAAATGGCAAACCCATTACACTTGTCGATCCGAGGACCCAATGCTGAGAACTTATCATAGGATGACCCTTACTTTTTTGGGGGAATCAGTGGACGACCTCTTTGTTTGGCGATAGTATTGTACCCCGAGGGATGAATGTACTATTACTTCTCAAATCGAGAATCCGAGACTGAGGATCCCATTTTCTAGAACCCATATGTGAGAGGGGATGGGTGTTTGCAGGTTTGCAGGTGACTTTGACCTTCAACCTACCTGGTTTTCTGGATTTCTCATCAGTGTACTGTTATCATCCTGATATTCTGGCAGTTTGAATGGGCCATTTTTCTGGATTTCTAGGTTTCTGACATTTGGGGTCTTATGCAGTCAGCAACACAACAGCAGTTTTGAGCATCATGGATACCTTGATCCCATGTCTGTTGCATTTGCATCATCAATTTTTGCATACATTTGCTTGTATTTCCAAGGGATATTAACTTTGAGAGTCGCTGTTAAGCGTTTCCGTCTATTTCCTGTGGTTCTTCTGGAAAAAAAAACTTGAATCAAAGTAGAATGATTTCTTGGAAATATTCGAACATGGCATTTGCATTTGCATACTCATATGCATAACAGGTGTTCCAGAGCGGATTTCTCATTCTGACTTGGTATTATCTTCAGAATTGACAGCTTGACCTGCCACCACTACTTAACCTGTGATAATCAGAGGATAACCATGGAACAACTCCGTGCAGAAGTAACTGAAATGAAGATTCAGATGAGGCAGTTTGGGGAAGATATGCAGGCTATGTCCCATGATCAGAAACTGCTGAGAGAGGAAGTCAATCAGATGAGGACTCAGATGGGTCTGGTTATGGAAATCTTGAATAAGGTGTTAAAAAAGGAAAAAGATCATGTGCCCGCTTCCACAACAGAGGTCTTTACTCCTCCCATCTCTTTGGTGTTTGCTCTAGATCATGGATTGCCTCGTGAATCTCCTCCGCAAACTGAAGTTTCAGAGCTCTCTCATCAGCAATCATTTCCTGTCCCCAAGAGGATCCTAAGTCAGAGGGGCCTAAGAGGAAGTTTGATCCCATTCCAATGCCGTATGCGCAGTTGCTTTCTTATTTGCTCGAGCTCAAACTGGTTGAACGTGTTAGTTTGGGACCTCTTCCCATAAAGCTTCCTCTAGGACCTAATGCTAATGCTATATGCGAATTCCACTCTAGGGCACCTGATCACAATGTTGAGAATTGTACAAGGTTCAAGCATAAAGTCCAAGAGCTCATTGATTCAGAGGCAATCAAGTTTACATCAGTTGGCACTGGTAAACAAGGTGATTTCACTCCCATCGTTGTAAAGGAATTGGGGACTCCTTCCTTTTCCCGAGGATCCAACTCACGTCAGGGATCTCTTCCACAACCTTATGCTTCAGAAGTTCTGCGTCAGCAACCCTTGTTTGTGCCTCAGCCGAATGCCGAAAGGAAAGTGCAGGGGCGGATTGGGCGCCCGAATCAGTAGCATAGGCAACTCAGACCAATAAGGCCCAAGAGGATATTTGATCCTATTCCCATTCCTTATAGTCAGTTGTTTGCTAGCTTGCTCAAGTGCTCGCTGATCCAGCTGAGGAATGCCATGCCAGTGCCATACCCTATTCCTCCGGACTATGACATGAACGCTAGCTGTGAGTTCCATTCGGGAACGTTTGGACACACACTTGATAACTGTATTGCATTCCAGCACAAGGTACAAGATTTGATTGACTCAAAGGTCATCACCCCAGACGGTACCCCCACAAGGTGAAGCTTCTTTATTAGAGTGAGCACTTGAGGCTGCGATGACATCATCAGAAGCAATAAGTCTAGACGGAGTCAAGTCTCCTCAACAATGGCAATCATCAGCTTCCTTTATTGCATTTTCATATGTAGCTTTCATTTGTTTGTTAAAACATTGTCTGCATGTAAAAACTTGTTTGTGTGTTGAATGATCCTGTTAATACGATGAATGTGTTGTTCTTGAAGTATTTTACTTTTATGCACTCATGTCATGTTTATATATGCACTACAATACCAACTTTCTTACTTAAACTTTTTGAGGGAGGATGATGAAGTAAAAACGCAAACTTCTGATGGTATGCTTTTGGATAAAACCCTGTTGACGTTGTGTAAAGGCATTGTTTCAAATCCCAAACACTGAAGATATAAGGAGATAGACCCTCATCCAAATAGGAGCCCTAAAGTAGGAGTTTCTTTTAGTAAAAAAAACCTAACATTTAACCCCAGGGCAGAGTAGGCGTCAGTTAGTTTGACCAATCGTTCAAACCTCAAAAGGAGTGTGCATCTGAGGATCTATTACCTTTCACTCTACCGCATCAAGAGGTCCAAAGAGCGGAAACCACAATGGTTATCCCTCATCAACTGAGAAGTGAAACAGTCACAACCCTTCCAAAGAAATCAAGACAGCCGGTGTCGCACGACGTGTTCAAGAGAAAAAAAAGAATAAAAAAAAAGAAATGAAAAAGCCCGCTAAGTTGAAACTTGAAAACAAGCAACTTAGGCAAAAATTAGGGCATCCCGCTGGACTCCGAAATCAAAGATTCAAAAGAATCTGTCCAGGCAAAAGTTAGGGATAAGCAAAAGAATGTGAAAGCGAAATGTGAACAGGATTACCCAAGAAAGATCCTCAAAAGAAAGAACAAAGTCGTGTGACACAGACACAAAGATGAAAAGGGATGACTGTTACTCCAATAAACTGATTGTTGCTTAAACCGTTAAAAAGTCAATGGTTCCTCAACCATCACAAAGGTTTCTTTTGAGAGGTGAACGCTAGTGCCGAACTAGCTGAACGTAGGACTGGAGGACATCACGAAGAGTGGGTGGGCACTAATAAATTTTGAGCCTTTGTTTCAATAACCGTGAACCAGACCCCGTTACAAAACCAAAAGTCCTCAATTGAAATAGGGTTATTTCGAAAGAATACTACCAAGAGATAGCATTCCTGACTCCTGTGAGTTATGCTAAAAGATATTTGTTGGTGTTGCATGTGCATTGCATTCTTTCATTCAAAAATCAATGTCGCATCCCCGCTAGTGATTCATTCACAAGGCTTGGCGACACATTTTCAATAAAACTTCAAGGTTAACATGTGTGTTGCATTAGAATTGTCATTCTCATAATAAACATTTTCTGCTTGCATGTGTTTGACATCAAAGAAGCTTACACAATGAATGTCAGTCGAGAAGCTCGATCCTGCCAAGTTGAGATGCTTGAAAATTCCGATGGACAGTCATATCAAAGGTCATGGTGCTGAAAGACCATGTTGAGCAGTAGTTTTCCTAGCAAATTGTGTTAAGACGTAGCCAAGCTGGGGCATTCAAGTCGAGTAAGTCTTTTCAGAGTTCAATCAATCACGGGCAGCCATGTTGAGAAAATTTCTTCAAAGTTCAGCCAAACTGGGGCAATTATGCCGAGATTCGATAAATCTCTCCACAAGCGTTTAATATGGGGCAATCCGGTCGATTTGACAAATCTCTGTAGGATCAGTCAGGGGAAAAGTTTCTTCAAGACTTGGGGCAGGCCTCCTCTAGAGCGTGAGAAGTTGTCCACTCCTGAAGACGGTTAATTGAGAGCACCTCTTCAAGGTTCAAAATACTTGGGCAGGGTATTTCAAGTCATTGCGAATCCTCTCGAGGCAGTTTACATCATGGGTTAAGAAGTCTGGGGCAGTTATGTCGAGATCTGATACATTTCTAAGAGTTTGAAGACCCGGGGCATGTTGAAAGCCAGGTCTTCTATAAAATCCTCTTGAGACGATTTCTTCTATTAGATCGTGTAGTCTGGGGCAAGTGGAGATCATAGAGCCGTTGGTCACTTGTGAGAATCAACACGCAGTTTAACAGAAGCATGAATCGCCAAAGTAGCTCCCAGTATGGAATTTTTCTTCCTCAGCAAGGCGCCAAAAGGTATCTTTTTCCAGCGAGGCATTTGAATTGCCATCCATCCTCAGCAAGGATAGGTGAAGTTCTATCGTCCCTGGCAGAGCATTGTGAAAGTTCTGACTATCCCCCACAACCAGAGTTCAGGAGTTTGCTCTCCCCCGGCCGGGTTGGTGAAGTTTATTGCTTGTCAACACAAACTTATATTCCCCCGTACAAGTCAAGTGTGTTGGGCTGGTGTTTCTCAAGCTTGCGGTGAAGTGGTTTCGGTCTCCCCAATGGAGTAAGGGTAGAATATCGTCCCCTAGCAGAGCATATATCATCAATAGTCGTTCCCTAAGCATATTTGTGGATGATGGTTAGCCTTCCTTAGTAGGTCAGAGGCCAATTGCCATTGGTACTTCTCTTCAGTAGAGCCCTGGGGAATTTTCAGCAAATGCTTAGTAAATAACGGAGGTTTGGTTGGATTCTCGAGCAGAATCTATGAACATAGAAATGCGTCAGTTTACCAGATGTTTGCAGGGTAACAAGTTTGTTTTCCCCAGTAGAGTTACTCTTCCTAGCACTAAAAAGTTCATCATCCTCAACAGAGCATACTCTCCCCAGCAAAAGTGTAGAGGATTGTCTCCCCAGCCAAAGTCATGGTCGGTTTATTACCCCCTAGCAAGCAGTTTAAAGTGGATTACTCCGAGGTGGGTGTGGTTGTATCTCCAGCAGGAGGTGTGTTGGATGTCTTTGAAAAGACTTTATTTTCCCCACAGAGCCTGGTAATCACTTTCCTCAGGAGGTCAGGAAATGTAGTTCCTTCAGCACGACATGCTCTAATCCCCAGCAGGGTAAATTCTTTCCTCCAACAGTAGGTTAAGCTCAATGATATCCCTTGGCAGATTTCGTTGACTTTTCTCCCCAGTAGAGCTATTCTCCTCAGCATTGAAGTTCATCCTCCTCAGCAGGTTGTTACTTTCCCCAGCCAGGGTGTCGAGGATTATCTTCCTCAGCAGAGTACGGAGGATTATTTCCCCAGCTAGAGTTGTGGTTGTTTCATTACTCTTTCTGCAAGCAGTCAGAAGTTAATGCTGACGCATCCCCAGCAAGAGACTTATAGAATATCTTCTTTGGACAAAGATGTTATTTTCCCCATAGGGTCTGAGCACTCAGCTAGTCAAGAAATGTTTTTCTCACCAGCAACGATGTGAGTTATTCCCCTCAGGCGAGTAAGCTTGATGTTATCTTCTAGCAGGGTGGATGTCAGCATCTACTGTTCCTCAAGCAGGTTGGCTGGTCAGGGCTGGTACGCCCCAACAGGGTAAAAGTACTGATATTCCTCAGCAGGGTAAAAGCAAGGACATCTCCCAACAGCAGGTTGAGTTCAGTAATATCCCCAAACAGGTTTGGAATTATTGACTTGTCTCCCCAAGCAAAGTTTGATGGTGATCTTCACAGTGGTTTGTTCAACAGCAGTTGAAATGCCCAGCAGGTTTTAAGTCCAATTGTTATTGGCTTTCTTTTAGATCCAGGTGGAAGTCATTGGTAATCCCCAGCGGAGAGAATTTCTCTTTGGTTTCCATTTTCATTATTCATTTATATCCATCTCCAACAGAGTGGATCTTCTCTCGGAGTTTTCATCCAGCAGAGTTTGTGATCAGGATCTTCCTCAGCAGAGTGAAGTTTTTCTCAGCAGGGTCTCTTATTTCAGAGGACAATTTAGTTTGTCATCCCCGGTGGAGCGGCCTTGGTCTTCAGTATTTATTTTGCTGAGGCGCCTCTTTTGCATTGCATAAGCATTTTTGCATGGCATCCTCCCAAACGCGTAGCATTTCCATTTTGTATGGAGCATTACGCCATAAAATTCAAACATATGCATTTGAAGCATAAGCCAAGTTTGATATCCTTTGCCAGTTTCTTTCCCCAGCATAAAGTAACATAATTCCGGAGATGTTGATTAACGCTACACCGCGACCAATGGATTCGTCCTTCTTATTGGTCCTTCCTATACTCCCCCGCAGAGTTGTCTGTTTGGATTTGTCTTTTCCTCGGCGAAGTCATCTTTGTAGATCTGTCGATTCTACATATTGTTCTTTGAAAGTCCACCTTCGGCTTGGTCTTTCTCTTATCTCGAGTTCGCCTCCGGCCGTCCTCGCACCCGCTATTATCTTGTTATCCCCAGTAGAGCTATCCTTCGGCATAGTCTTTCTTTGAAAGCCCACCTTCGGCTTGGTCTTTCTTTTCTCGAGCCCACCTTCGGCATGGTCTCGTATCCTTTGTTTGAGAGTCTACCTTTGGCTTAGTCTTTCTTTGAAAGCTCACCTTCAGTTTGGTCTTTCTTTTTCGAGCCCACCTTTTGCATGGTCTCGCATCCTTTGTTTGAGAGTCTACCTTCGGCTTAGTCTTTCTTTGAAAGCTCACCTTCGGCTTGGCCTTTCTTTTTCGAGCCCACCTTCGGCATGGTCGCATCCTTTGTTTGAGAGCTCACCTTCGGCTTAGTCTTTCTTTTTCGAGCCCACCTTCAGCATGGTCTCGCATCCTTTGTTTGAGAGCTCACCTTCGGCTTGATCTTTCTTTTTTCGAGCCCACCTTCGGCATGGTCTCGCGTCCTTTGTTTGAGAGTCTACCTTCGGCTTAGTCTTTCTTTGAAAGCTCACCTTCGGCTTGGTCTTTCTTTTTCGAGCCCACATTCGGCATGGTCCCCTATCCCTTGTTCGAGAGTCTACCTTCGGCTTAGTCTTTCTTTGGAAGCCCACCTTCGGCTTGGTCTTTCTTTTTCGAGCCCACCTTCGGCTTGGTCTCGTATCCTTTGTTGGTCTTTCTTTTTCGAGTCCACCTTCGGCTTGGTCTCGTATTCCTTTGTTTGATAGTCTGCCTTCGACTTAGTCTTTCTTTGAAAGCTCATCTCCAGCTTGGTCTTTCTTTTTTGAGCCCACCTTCGGCATGGTCCCGTATCCCTTGTTCGAGAGTCTACCTTCGGCTTAGTCTTTCTTTGAAAGCTCACCTTCGGCTTGGTCTTTCTTTTTCGAGCCCACCTACGGCATGGTCTCGCATCCTTTGTTTGAGAGCTCACCTTCAGCTTGGTCTTTCTTTTCTCGAGCCCACCTTCGGCATGGTCTCGTATCCTTTGTTTGAGAGTCTACCTTTGGCTTAGTCTTTCTTTGAAAGCTCACCTTCAGTTTGGTCTTTCTTTTTCGAGCCCACCTTTTGCATGGTCTCGCATCCTTTGTTTGAGAGTCTACCTTCGGCTTAGTCTTTCTTTGAAAGCTCACCTTCGGCTTGGCCTTTCTTTTTCGAGCCCACCTTCGGCATGGTCGCATCCTTTGTTTGAGAGCTCACCTTCGGCTTAGTCTTTCTTTTTCGAGCCCACCTTCAGCATGGTCTCGCATCCTTTGTTTGAGAGCTCACCTTCGGCTTGATCTTTCTTTTTTCGAGCCCACCTTCGGCATGGTCTCGCGTCCTTTGTTTGAGAGTCTACCTTCGGCTTAGTCTTTCTTTGAAAGCTCACCTTCGGCTTGGTCTTTCTTTTTCGAGCCCACATTCGGCATGGTCCCCTATCCCTTGTTCGAGAGTCTACCTTCGGCTTAGTCTTTCTTTGGAAGCCCACCTTCGGCTTGGTCTTTCTTTTTCGAGCCCACCTTCGGCTTGGTCTCGTATCCTTTGTTGGTCTTTCTTTTTCGAGTCCACCTTCGGCTTGGTCTCGTATTCCTTTGTTTGATAGTCTACCTTCGACTTAGTCTTTCTTTGAAAGCTCATCTTCAGCTTGGTCTTTCTTTTTTGAGCCCACCTTCGGCATGGTCCCGTATCCCTTGTTCGAGAGTCTACCTTCGGCTTAGTCTTTCTTTGAAAGCTCACCTTCGGCTTGGTCTTTCTTTTTCGAGCCCACCTACGGCATGGTCTCGCATCCTTTGTTTGAGAGCTCACCTTCAGCTTGGTCTTTCTTTTCTCGAGCCCACCTTCGGCATGGTCTCGTATCCTTTGTTTGAGAGTCTACCTTTGGCTTAGTCTTTCTTTGAAAGCTCACCTTCAGTTTGGTCTTTCTTTTTCGAGCCCACCTTTTGCATGGTCTCGCATCCTTTGTTTGAGAGTCTACCTTCGGCTTAGTCTTTCTTTGAAAGCTCACCTTCGGCTTGGCCTTTCTTTTTTGAGCCCACCTTCGGCATGGTCGCATCCTTTGTTTGAGAGCTCACCTTCGGCTTAGTCTTTCTTTTTCGAGCCCACCTTCAGCATGGTCTCGCATCCTTTGTTTGAGAGCTCACCTTCGGCTTGATCTTTCTTTTTTCGAGCCCACCTTCGGCATGGTCTTGCGTCCTTTGTTTGAGAGTCTACCTTCGGCTTAGTCTTTCTTTGAAAGCTCACCTTCGGCTTGGTCTTTCTTTTTCGAGCCCCCATTCGGCATGGTCCCCTATCCCTTGTTCGAGAGTCTACCTTCGGCTTAGTCTTTCTTTGGAAGCCCACCTTCGGCTTGGTCTTTCTTTTTCGAGCCCACCTTCGGCTTGGTCTCGTATCCTTTGTTGGTCTTTCTTTTTCGAGTCCACCTTCGGCTTGGTCTCGTATTCCTTTGTTTGATAGTCTACCTTCGACTTAGTCTTTCTTTGAAAGCTCATCTTCAGCTTGGTCTTTCTTTTTTGAGCCCACCTTCGGCATGGTCCCGTATCCCTTGTTCGAGAGTCTACCTTCGGCTTAGTCTTTCTTTGAAAGCTCACCTTCGGCTTGGTCTTTCTTTTTCGAGCCCACCTACGGCATGGTCTCGCATCCTTTGTTTGAGAGCTCACCTTCAGCTTGGTCTTTCTTTTTCGAGCCCACCTTCGGCATGGTCTCGCATCCTTTGTTTGAGAGCTCACCTTTGGCTTGGTCTTTCTTTTTTCGAGCCCACCTTCGGCATGGTCTCGCATCCTTTGTTTGAGAGCTCACCTTCGGCTTGGTCTTTCTTTTTTCGAGCCCACCTTCGGCATGGTCTCGCATCCTTTGTTTGAGAGTCTACCTTCGACTTAGTCTTTCTTTGAAAGCTCACCTTCGGCTTGGTCTTTCTTTTTCGAGCCCACCCTCGGCATGGTCTCGCATCCTTTGTTTGAAAGTCTACCTTCGGATTAGTCTTTCTTTGAAAGCTCTCCTTCAGCTTGGTCTTTCTTTTTCGAGCCCACCTTCGGCATGGTCTCGTATCCTTTGTTTGTGAGTCTACCTTCGGCTTAGTCTTTCTTTGAAAGCTCACCTTCGGCTTGGTCTTTCTTTTTCGAGTCCACCTTCGGCATGGTCTCGCATCCTTTGTTTGAGAGTCTACCTTCGGCTTAGTCTTTCTTTGAAAGCTCACCTTCGGCTTGGTCTTTCTTTTTCGAGCCCACCTTCGGCATGGTCTCGTATCCTTTGTTTGAGAGTCTACCTTAGGCTTGGTCTTTCTTTTTCGAGCCCACCTTCGGCATGGTCTCGTATCCTTTGTTTGAAAGCTCACCTTTGACTTGGTCTTTCTTTTTCGAGCCAACCTTCGGCATGGTCTCGTATCCTTTATTTGAGAGCTCACCTTCGGCTAGGTCTTTCTTTTTTCGATCCCACCTTCGGCATGGTCTCGCATCCTTTGTTCGAGAGTCTACCTTCGGCTTAGTCTTTCTTTGAAAGCTCACCCTCGGCTTGGTATTTCTTTTTCGAGTCCGCCTTCGGCCGTTCTTGTAGTACCTTTATATATCCCCGGTTTTGCCCGCCGTCGGCTGGTCTGCCTTTCCGAGTTCGCCTTCGGCCATTCTCGTATTCACGTTATTTCTTCATCCCCAGAGATTGCAAATTTCCAGGTTATTTTGGTAGTCAATCTCCGTGTATCCCGATTGCCTGAAAGCCATTGCTTCCATACCCTCGGATCTAAGAAGTTTGAATAGGGGCAGCTGTAGCACCTCAAAATTTGCCCTAGTTTTGCTAACCTTTTTGGCTTATGCTTCATTTCATTTGCATCGTCATTTCTGCATTTTGCATATTTCTTTTGGGCATGGGATCAAGGTATTCTTTCGGCAGCCCACAGCGTCATCAGTTCCAGTATGATTTTTAATAGTGTTCAGAGCCAAGCAGATAGCTTTCCAAGTCATTTTGAGCATTTATTTTGCTCATTAAGCGACTGGATGATCAGAAACTCCGGAAGTCAATTTTTGATCAGTTATTCAGCACCAGACAGTTGTTATCAACAGTTTAATCCGAGTGCGGAAAAAACATTTCGCAACATATTTCAAGTGTATTCCAGTGGTAATATCAAATGGCAAGTTTCAGAGGTCTATCATGGTTCAGAACAGGTGGAACTGGACGAATATCCAAGTTTCCCTCCTTTTGGCGCCAAAATTTTGAATTTTTGAGATTACTCAAAGTGAGTAACCGATTACTCTGGGCGAAATTGCAAAAGTATGGCAATTTTCAGCACTGCAGAATTTTTTAGCATTTGTGATCATGTGCTTGGCTTGTGCATGTGTGGGAAGGATCTAGAACTGATCTATTTTCATCATTTTCCATCCAAAAATTCAAATTCTTTCCACTCCAATTCCACATTTCCTTTCCTAATTCACATTTCACCCCAATTTCCACTCACTTAACCTCACTCCCAACCCAAACTTAACTCCTAACCTAGGGGTTATTTAAACCAATTCATTCCAAACCTCAAGGAGATAGATCATTTTTCACTCCCAATTTTCATAATTCTCTCTCACTTTTTCACTCTCAACCTCCATTTTCAACCACAATCAAAGCTCTCTTTCAAAGATTAACAAGTTCTTCATTGGAACTTGCTAATTCTTGAGCTAAAGCCTCTCATCATCACTACATTTCAACTTTTCAACTTGGATTTTCGTTTGGATCTAGTTCTGATTTTTCAGAAGTGATTATTGAAAGTGATTTTGAAGTTTTGTTTCTTATTTGCTTGGATCTTCAACTTTTGAGTACAAGAAGCTTGTGGATCTTGGATTTCTCTACTTGAATTCATCCATTTTTGTTTACAACACTTACCAAAGCAAATCTCAGCTTTGTAGGTTGGTTAATTTCAGATCCATACTCATTTTAGCTTAATTGCAAGTTATAAAATGTAGATCCATGAATTTTGATGTGTTTTGATTCATTTGGCTGATCTTGATTGTGGATGTTGATGATTGTTGGATCTAATTGATGTTTGATTGCTGCGATTGAACTTAATTTTCATGCATTATTGTTTACATGATCATTTGGATGTTTGGATAAGTGATTTGCTGCTGAAAAGTGCTTTTCAAAGTTGAATTTCTGCCTCTGTTTCAGTGGTAATCGATTACTCTAACAGGGTAATCGATTACTCTGCCTTATTTTCACGTTTTTAGCCAATTTTCAACTGAGTAATCGATTACCCTATGTGAGTAATCGATTACCACTGAAGCAGATTGTGTTTTTCTTGCATTTTCTTGCTTGTTGGAGGTCTCTTGCATGAGGTTTATTCTTGAGCTATTTTGCCTCACACCTTTGCATGAGCATAATTCTTCGACACGCGGCTTTTGGTTTTCATTGATGAATGTTCATGATTGTTTTGTTGATGTGATGAACACTTTGCACACACTCCTTGAGCATGATATTTGTTGATTATTGCTGGTGTCGCTGGAGTTGTTCTGTTGCGCATGCTTGCTTGCTTTAAATTTCATGAGATGCATACTTGGTTTGACGTGTTCATGTGCTTAGTGTTGTGCATCATCTCATGATTTTCTTTTGTGATGTTTACCATGATGTTTGGTATGATTTGTGATCATGTTTGATTGAAGAATATGTGATGCTTGGTGCGTGTTTTCTTTTCCATGAGTGAATCATTTTTGAATGCATGCTTGCTTGTTCTTCTACTACTGTTTATGTGCATATGTGTTGTTATATGTGCTGCTGTTTGACCTTTTTACACCCTTTCTTGTGTTGAATTGTATACTATTGTAAGCTGTCTTGCTTGTGCGCTGCTTTTTACTGCTGTTTTGGTGCAGGGGTGTTGTGGTAGCTGCTGCTTTTATTTTAATCGCCTCTTTTCCTCTTTCGTCTCCTTCACTCCTTCTCTTCCCTTGAATCTCAAGACTTGTTTAAGTCTTGGATTCACTCCCTTAGAGCTACCTAGTCCAACTTAATTTTCGATTAAGCTTGGAGTAGGATTAGCATTAGGCTTCCCTTTGCATGCTAACTTAGGTAGAATTTTCCCTTTCAAACTCAACTATAGGGTCACCTTTGCATGATAACATTAGGAACATTTAGTTTCCCCTTAGTGTTTTCTTTGAGTCTTCTCTTCTCATCTCATAACACTTCTAAAACACTTAATAAATATAACGAATATTATGCTCGAGCCTTAAGTGTAAGAAATGAAGAACGAGGGGTCTCCCCTCCTCTTTTAGAGTGTTTAGCATACATCCCATTTGGGGGCAACCATGCGACTCACTCGTTCCCGCATGGTAGACTTTGGTGCAATGTAAGTTACGAACTAACTTCAATTCACTTCTGTCTAAAAAACACAAAAACAAATTCAAAACCTTTTTCATCCTTCGGGATCGTTAAGTTCGAATCATTTTTAGAAAAGGGCACGTTACTTCTGTCTCGTCGCAAACAGGCATCGACCCTAACTGCCGGACGCGAACCTAACGTCGCTCATAAAAAACACTAACCGACCTCGTTAGGGCCGAACTACGACTGCTCTGATTTCCTCTCTCTAGTCCGATTGAGGATACGTAGGCACAAGACGGCGATGTCTTGGCGAGCAACCTTCCCCCCTAGTTCGTGTCCGAACTACGTTGACTCTGACTTTCCCATTCCACGAGGGAGTACGTAGGCATAGGACGAGCGATGTCCTATCGAGTCACTTCTTTTTCTTTTTTTCCCTCGTTTCTTCATTCGTTTCCGTTCCCGTTTCTTCTCCTTTCCAGTAGCAGCGGAGCTCCAGACGACGACACCCTTTGATCGAGACAACAAGTGTGGATCCCATCGGGTATGATGGACACGTGGGGGTGCTAACACCTTCCCCTCGCGTAACCGACTCCCTTACCCATTTCTCTTAGTCGCGAGACCATGCTCTTTCCCTTCCCTCAGGTTTACGCAGTGTTTCCTTTCCCTCTCTTGGGATAAATACACATTGCCGGAGACTCTGTTTTCCGCGCCACTTTCGCGTTTGTACCATGGATGCAAATCTTCGAGAGCAACACATGCCAAACCTAGAAATCCCTAAAAGAGGGACAAGACTCCAATTTTGGATTGGAGCATTTAATGGATGGACCAAGGTGGCATGGACTGACACATTTGCATCTGAATTCAGTCAAGAATGATCCAACAACTAGGGAACCACAACTCTATGCTCTAACCTCTAGTCAATGGCTAGAGGAGACTTGGATTCTCATTTGCCAACATTGGCCAAACCTCTGCTGCAGTTTCCATTCACTATTGATCCCAAAACAAACTTGCTCTACTATAAATTGAGCTCATTTATGCTCAGTTTGAGTACACCAAAGCCATCAAACAGATGCTTTCCTCAAAATCTCTTTCTCTTGGAAAAAATGCCTTCTTTAGCAAGGCAACTCTGAGTTTTTGAGTTAGAGAGAAATTCCAACCAAACCAATAACACACACACACACACCTCATATATGTCATGTATAAGCTATCCAAACTCTCACAAGTGACCTGTAATCCTTAAATCACAAAGTCACCTCTCAAAACCTCAAAATAGGCTTTTTGTGCATTTTTCAAGCCATGTCTTGATTCAGTCACTTTCCAAACCAGATAAAACCTCAAACACACTCCAAATAACATCCTTGAACTGTCCCAAATGGTTCCCCCCATATGGAACACCATTTGAGGGAGTTGCTATTTTGGTCATTTTTAACCCCTTTTGCAAGAAAGGGCCAGTTTGTGTTTTTACAGGTTCCAACTGATTCCACTCACCCTAAAAGCTTCTAAGGGATCATTTGAGAGTGTCCAAAGCATCAAACCATTTCTGGAACAAGAGGCTTGACAGATTGCACAAAAACTCCAAAAAACTCAAAAGGAGGTAAGCCTCATGACTTGAACTTTCCAAAATATGCATTGTTTTGAGGTCCTCTGATTATGCATCTCTTATATATGTCATAAGTGTTGTGTTTGAACCAATTCATCATGTAATGCATGCCTGTACCAAAGTGTAGCATAGAAAATGCAATTATAGACCTATTTCAAAACCCCTATCGGATTTTGAGGAGGGATCATGATCTGGAAAAAATACCACCACCATTGGATTCCTTGTGAAATTTTAGGCCATATGCATATAAATTTTGTCCCCAAACATGAAGAAATGAGAAAGTTATGGACCTTCCCGTTTCTTGCCAAACTTTCCTTGCCTTGCCTTGGGCCAGGCCAAAAACAAGGCATGCCTTGTATATTTGTTGGTTGGTTTCAATCAATGGATGTATCACCACCCCAATGGTAAGGCGTGCGCCCTATAACCTTGAGGTCGTGGGTTCAAATCCCACCCATGCCATTTTGTGTTTTCTCACATTTTGCTATTTTTCTCATATTTTCATGTTTTATTAATTAATTGGAAAATTAATAACTCCTTCAATTTTAATTATTTTTTATTGGTTCTTTTTCCAAAAAATCACAAAAATGTTGAAATATTTTATTCCACAAAAAAATTGGATTTATATTATTTATTTAATATAATTAGTATTTTTGTGAATAAATATTCATGTTAAAAATCAACACCAAGTAGGTTTTAATTCATCTTGTGATTAAAATCTCATTTTTCAAACTTAAAACCAAAATCACAAGTTGTTCATTCTAACTTATTTGGCATTTTCATCATTTTTTATTAATTTTCTTTGAATAATTATATTAAAAAATGATGAAATTAGGGTTTTGTTGATTTTCACCCTAACAAACTTTTTCAAACACTCATGGGCCTCTAATAGAGTGTAAGACCCAACCCCTCTTTGAAAACCAAAAAACTTTTGGGCCTCAGTCATTGTATAGGACCCACGGTGTTTTCAAAACTTCGGCGGTATCATCGCCCGTTTAAAACAAACCATCTGGGCCTCTCCTCGAGCTATAAGACCCATTAAAAATCACTTTTGGGCCTCTAATAGAGTGTAAGACCCAATCCCCTTTTAACCAAAACCTTTTTGGGCCTCAGATATTGTATAAGTCACTCTGTGTTAAAAGAAAATCTCGGCGCGATCGCCAGTTGAAAAATCAAACCCTTGGGCCTACCCTCGTGTTATAAGCCCCATTTCTTTTCCTTAAAACTTTTTGGGCCTCTTGAGAGAGTGTAAGACCCATCCCTTTGTACAGAAAACCTTTTGGACCTCAGTCACTTGTATAAGTCCCTGTACAAAACGGTAGTGCGATAACTGATAAAACCCTGGGCCTCTCCTTGAGCTGTAAGCCCCAACAATCTTTTCAAAGCACTTTCTCCTTTGATTGTATATAATATTGTTATCAAAGCTTTCTTTGTTGAACAACTAACAATACAGCATGGAAGCTCTACAACCGAGTAAGTGTTTAGCCGCTTTCATTTACCGCTTTCATGTGTATATAACTGTACTGTGGGGCTGTTTCACTGTAAGTCTTATTTCATAAACTCATATCAACTGTGTAATAATAGTATAGATATTTAGAGTTTCCCTGGCAACTAAGTCTAGCACTAGGAAAAGCCCCGTTGATCGCTCTTAAATACAGTTAAAACTAGATCCCCATAGGATTACCAGATACAGTCTTCCCTCCTCTTGGGGTTAAACAATATGGAGATGTGAAAGGCAGATTCTTTTTGAACCCTTTCTCAGACTGTCACCTTTAGAAGTTGTCAATGAGACTGTACTCCCCAGAAATGATATTTTCTCCGTGAATGGCATCTCTTGAGTTTTTTCCAAATTCTCGGACTTTCCTGGCTTGATCCATTCTCGGTGAATGGCATGTCTTGAACTTCTCGGGGTTTGGGGACCCACAGGCTTCCTAGAAGCATCCCCGCCTCCTCTTGGACATTGTACAAGGATCCGTCGGCTTCTTAGAAGTTTTCACAGCCTCCTCTTAGGCTTTGTATAATGATTCTTCCTCCGGGAAGATAGCCTCCTCTTGGGCTTCGTACAAATTGTCCATCGACTTCTTAAAAGTTTCCAGCATCCTCTTGGGCTTCGTACAAATTATCCCGACGACCTCCTAGAGGTATAGGAATAGAAATTAGTGGTCTTAATAGAATAGTCTTTCAAAGAGTCTAGATCTCACTACTATTGTATCTTAAGCATAGTACAAAAGATAAAACCCGTAGACTCGGACAGTCTAAAGCTCCCTCGGATTCCCCGTTTTCCTAAAGAACAGGAAATAATCCCCACCCTCAGATCAAAGCTATGAGTACAACATTGCTCATATAAGAACTGATTTTCTCTTTTAACCAACATACTGGACCTATCACTCAACTGAAACAGTAACTTTTAGCCTCCATCTCGGGCTTTGTACGAGATACCAAACACTCTCTTGTTGAGTATAAAAGACTCTCTTGTTGAGTCAAACATCTTTAGCCTCTATCTCGGGCTTTGTACGAGATACAAAAAGACTCTCTTGTTGAGTCAAACCCTTTTAGCCTCCGTCTTGGGCTTCGTACAAGACACATACAAAAGCACTCTCTTGTTGAGTCAACCCTTTCAACCTCCATCTCGGGCTTCATACGAGATACAAAAACTCTCTTGTTGAGTCAACTCTTTTTAGCCTCTATCTCGGGCTTCGTACGAGACAGATAAAAAGTACCCTCTTGTTGGGTCAATAGCCTCCTCTTAGGCTTTGTATAAGGAAACCCCGGTTGAGCCAATCAACCTTTTAGCATCAAAATTGTGCCTCGTTCACAGTATACAAACATCAACAACTCCTTTTCCCCTATCTAATTGCTATAAGCGGCAAACCTCTGGATTATTTACATCCACGCCACTGTCCCTCTTTTAGCATGAGAAATTCCTAAGGAAAGATAGCATTGCTCTACACTGAGTTAAAGTCTTCTCCTTCAGGTTAAAAACCCCGATAAAGGAAATTATGGCATTGTTGGATTCACATATCCCAGTTAAAGTAATTCTCCTTTATAATCAGTCACCCAACTGTTGTGACAACCAGACCCCTTTAGAGATGACAAATTCTCTCTAAAGACAAAACCCCTTTAGCTTCATATCTTGGGCTTTGAACAAGATACAAATAGACTCTTTAGCTTCATGTCTTGGGCTATGAACAAGATACAAACAAATCACCTTCTGCTTCACATCTTGGGCTTCGAATAAGATACAAATCATTTTTAGCTTCACGTCTTGAGCTTTGAACAAGACACCAAAACCCCATTTCCTCCCATAGAATAGTGTCATACCCCAAATTTTGACCACTAAGATTTCCATCATTGTGGAAATCATCATCACAATATGGATGTACTTTCTTGCCTCATCAGTCTCCCCAAAGATGGGTGAGCATCCACTACAATCAAAATTAGGGTTTCAAGCCCTCTCAGAGTTCTTAGACAAAGGATCAATCAAGGAATGACATGATCTTCAACTTGTATAAACCTCTCAAACATCCACAAAGGATCAAGAGGACTCCCACTTCAAGGATTAAGCACAAGGCTGCTCCCTTCTGGGATGATCAAGCCTCAAGATCACCAGTGTCACTAAATTAGGGTTTTGGTCGACCAGGGCCTCCAGATGGAAATTTTCCTCTGGGCATGAGCCAATGCTTCCAAGCATAACCTATGATGCTCCAAGGGACATCATAAACTCAATCATCAAGTCAATTTAGCCTCAGGGGATGCATTCATTAAAAATCAGGAATTAGGGTTTCTTGACCTAATTCACCCCTAAGTTAACTTTTGGGACAATTCATGAGCCAAGACCTCAAGAGAGGATTTGAGGGTCTCTAATGCACTACATTGATCCATTTGCAACAATGGATTGATCCAAGAAGCTTGAGCAACAAGTCTCAATTTCATCAGAGCCACAATTAGGGTTTCGCGAGAAAAGTCAACTGTAGTTTTGACTTTTGACCAGGACATGCTCCCAAACCCTAGGACATTGATCAATATACCCTATAACACCCATGGAACATGTCCACCAAGTTTGATTTAGTTCAAGGACATGATTTCCTAAAGGATTGCACAGTTTGGAATTCATCTGATAAAAAGTCAACTGTGCACAAAAGTCAACTTTGACTTTTTGAGATTTTTCATAAAAATGGTTTTTTAACCCTAAAATGATGTTAATGTATGATTGGAATCATCATTCATTAAGAAAAATCAAGAAAAGTCGGATAACTTGTAAAAGGGGTAACCATAAAAACTTAGAAAATTTTATAAGTTATGAAATAAAGTGGCTAGGGTACCAACTTTGGAGGATCATAACTCCTAAACCACAAGGCCATTTTTTCCCATCCAAAGCTTGATTTGTATATCTCATTACCCTCTACAAAAGCTTAAAACTGACCTCCCTCCAAATTCCCCATGGATTTTGAGTTATGGAATGATCAAAATCACAAAAAGTGAAAATGTCACTTTTTTCCAACACTTAGTGAAATTTTCACTAAGTCAGAATCTTCCTTCACTTTTTCCCAAATGTAGGGGGATTTTTCACTTGGATCCAAAAGGTATCAAAACCAAATATGATCAAACAGTTGTTGTATCATATGAGGGCTTTCCAAAGTGACCAAGAACATCACCAAATTCCACTTGAGCCATGAGATATGACAAGGGCAATATGCCTTGCTGAAAACTGCCAAGGCTAGGCAGAATTTTGCACTTTTGCTCGATTTGGCAAGATCAGCTAATTCTAAGCCTTGTCATCATCTTGGACACATCTGAGGATCAAATCTAAAGGGGACAAACACTGAGCCAAGCCTCTAAAGTCCTTGGAACCAAAAGTAGCATGCTAAACCTAAAAATCCCTAAAAGAGGGACAAGACTCCAATTTTGGATTGGAGCATTTAATGGATGCACCAAGGTGGCATGGAATGAGCTTCCTTCAACTGAATTCAGTCAAGGATGATCCAACAACTAGGGAACCAAAGACCTGTGCCCTAACCTCTAGTCAATGGCTAGAGGAGACTTGAGATTCCATTGGACAACATTGGCCAAACCTCTGCTGCAGTTTCCATTCACTATTGCAGCCAAAACAAACTTGCTCTACTATAAATAGAGCTCATTTGTGATCAGTTTGAGTACACCAAAGCCATCAAACATATGCTTTCCTCAAAATCTCCTTTTTTACTCCAATTTTGCCTTCTAAGGCAAGTCACTATCAGGTTTTGAGTTTGAGAGCTTTTCCAATCAAACCAATCACTCACACACCTCACATACATCACACAGAAGTGATCCAAACACTCACATAACATCTGGAACACTAAAATCACAAAATCACCAGCCAGTTGCTCAAGTTCTTGACAGATTTGCAGTTGGGGTACCATCTCAAGTTCCAGATCATTTCAATCCATTCCAAGCATCCAGACACACTCCATGGCACCTAGGGAAGCTATCCAGATCATTGGAACCTAGCTGTAACACCTCTAACACAAAACACGATCACCAGTGCAAGAGGTAAGCATGAGCTCTTTTAACTCTATGATCCATGCAATTTTTACTGCACAATAATTTGGCCATATGTTCATAATCATGCATGGAGTGTTTTCCCTCAATCAATTGCATTGTTTGAATCTTGTGTAGAATTTATGAACCGTCATGCAGAAATTAGGGTTCTTGAGGTTTCTCTTTGATTTCTTATTCCATGTGAAAAATAAATGAAATTAAAGACCATAGACATGACCGTGAGGTTAAAACGAGTAGATTGATATGTAGATTGCATGATATAATTAAGTATTCAGTGAGATTGGATAGAAAATGCAAATATGCAGAAACAGAGGGTGGCGCGTGTTCTTGCCATGTTCTTGGCGCCCTTTTTCAAATATTTGAATATTTGAATTTTATGATTTTATTTAATTGATTCAAAAATTAATTTCTCTATGAGTTTTAATGATTTTGAGTTGATTCTTTTTTTAATAATTCACAAAAATTTTAAAATATTTTATTTTACAAAAAAATCCCAAAAATATTATTTATTTCATATAATTGATATTTTTGCAAAGAATTAATATTTTAATTGTTTTTGACATTTGAAATATTTTTTCCTTCTTGATTTTGCAAATTTTTATGATTTCTAATCATTTTGTAGGTCAAAACATGATTTTTGAAACATTAATCCAAGATCATAATTTGTTTTCCACATATTAAACCCTTTTGATCATTTTAATTGAATTTTATTCAATTAAAATATATTTTGGGGAACAAATTAGGGTTTTTGATTAATTCAACCCTCACAAATCATTTTCAAACACTCATGGGCCTCTATTAGAGTGTAAGACCCAACCTTTGTAAAGACAAACAATTTTTGGGCCTCACTTATTGTATAAGTCCCGTTGTATTTCAAAAATTCGGCGCGATCACCGCCCTTTTAAAATAAACCATCTGGGCCTCTCCTCAAGCTATAAGACCCATTCAAAAACTTTTTGGGCCTCTAATAGAGTGTAAGACCCAATCCCCTTTTAACCAAAACAATTTTGGGCCTCAGACATTGTATAAGTCCCTCTGCGTTAAAAGAAAACCTCGGCGCAATCGCCAGTTATAAAATCAACCTTGGGCCTACCCTCGTGTTATAAGCCCCATTTCTTTTCTTTAAACACTTGGGCCTCTTGAGAGAGTGTAAGACCCATCCCTTTGTACAGAAAACCTTTCTTGGGCCTCAGTCACTTGTATAAGTCCTTGTATAAATTCGAAACCACAGTGCAATCACTGATAAAACCTTGGGCCTCTCCTTGAGCTGTAAGCCCCAACATCTTTTCAAAGAACTTTCCTTTGATTTTGTATATAATATTGTTATCAAATCTTTCTCTGTTGAACAACTAACAATACAGCATGAAAGCTCTACAACCGAGTAAGTGTTTACCCGCTTTCATTTACCGCTTTCATATGTATATAACTGTACTGTGGGGCTGTTTCACTGTAAGTCTTCTTTCATAAACTCATATCAACTGTGTAATAATAGTATAGATATTTAGAGTTTCCTCGGCAACTACGTCTAGCACTAAGCCCTGTTGATCACTCTTAAATAGACTAAACTAGATCCCCATAGGATTACCAGATACAGTTTTCCCTCCTCTTGGGGTTAAACAATATGGAGATGTGAAAGGCAGATTCTTTTTGAACCCTTTCTCAGAGTGTCACCTTTAGAAGTTGTCAAAGAAACTCTACTCCCCAGAGATGATCTTTTCTCCGTGAATGGCATCTCTTGAGTTTCTTCCAAATTCTCGGACTTTCCTAGCTTGATCTATTCTCTGTGAATAGCCTGTCTTGAATTTCTTGGGGGTTTGGGGACCCACAGGCTTCCTAAAAGCATCCTCGCCTCCTCTTGGGCGTTGTACAAGGACCCGTCGGCTTCTTAGAAGTATTCAGAGCCTCCTCTTAGGCTTCGTATAAGGATTCTTCCTTCGAGAAGAGAGCCTCCTCTTGGGCTTCGTACAAATTGTCCCTCGGCTTCTTAAAAGTTTCCACCCTCCTCTTGGGCTTCGTACAAATTGTCCCGACGACCTCCTAGAGGTATAGGAACAGAAAGTAGTCATCTTAATAGAACAGTCTTTCAAAGAGTCTAGATCCTACTACTATTTCTCTAAGCATAGTACAAAAGATAAAACTCTAGACTTGGACAGTCTAATCTCCTTGAGTCTCGAAGGCATTCTCAAGTAGGAAAAAACACCAGTAGACTCGGACAGTCTCCAATACCCTCTGGATTCCCCATTTCCTTAAATAACAGGAAATAACCCTGATCCTCTGATCAATCCCAAAGCATAGCCTTACTTTTAATCAGTCTCTTTATAAGAACTGATTTTCTCTTTTAACCAACATACTGGACCTGTCACTCAACTGAAACAGCCATCCTTTAGCCTCTATCTCGGGCTTCGTACAAGATACAAAAAGACTCTCTTGTTGAGTCAAAACATCCTTTAGCCTCTATCTCGGGCTTCGTACGAGATACAAAAAGACTCTCTTGTTGAGTCAAAACTTCCTTTTGCCTCTATCTCGGGCTTCGTACGAGATACAAAAACACTCTCTTGTTGAGTATAAAAGACTCTCTTGTAGAGTCAACCCTCTTCAGCCTCCGTCTTGGGCTTTGTACAAGACACAAATCACTCTCTTGTTGAGTATAAAAGACCCTCTTGTTGGGCCACTAGCCTCCTCTTAGGCTTTGTATAAGAAAACCCCGGTTGAGATAATCCACCTTTTAGCATCAAAAGATGTGCCTCGTTCACAGTATATAAACATCAACAACTCCTTTTCCTTCGTCTAATCGCTGTAAGCGGCAAGCCTCTGGATTATTTATGTCTACGCCACTGTCCCTCTTTTAGCATGAGAAATTCCTAAGGAAAGATAGAATTGCTCTACACTGAGTTAAAGTCTTCTCCTCTAGGTTGAAAAGCCCCTATAAAGGAAATTATGGCATTGTCGGATTCACATATCTCGGTTAAAGTAATTCTCCTTTATAATCAGTCACCCCTGATAAATAGACCACTTTAGAGATGACAAATTTTCTCTAAAGTCAACACCCTTTTAGCTTCACATCTTGGGCTTTGAACAAGATACAAATAGACCCTTCAGATTCACATCTTGGGCTTTGAACAAGATACAAATCACTTTTAGCTTCACGTCTTGGGCTTTGAACAAGACACCAAAACACTATTTCCTCCCATAGAATAGGAGGAACTACGATCGCTCTGATTTCCCTATTTCGGTAAACAGGAATACGTAGGCATAAGATTGCAAGAAAGATCTTAGCGTGCACACTAATCCAAAACCCAAATCCCGTACCTTTACCCATCAATCGAAAAGCATCAGTCCTAACATCCTACCCATAAACAGTCCCAGTATTTTTCACTCTAAGAAGAAAGAGGCCCCATTACGATATAGCATCCGTAACCTAACAGACCGCTGTTTAAAATCAGTATGCAAGCAGGGTTAGTTGGAGACATCTATTTCCCTTCCTTCCTCAGCTTAATAGGATAAAAAATGAATCGACCTGTAGTAACCCCAAAGAGTGACAGTGCTTAAGAATCACGTCCAAAATCGCTCGCTACAAAAAAGTGGCGCCCACCGTGGGGCCCTGCTTTCTTTCTTTGGGATTTCACTGGGATAGGACTTTTTGTTGACTCCACTAGGATCTTAGGTCAAAAACCTTTTAAATTGGGAAGGTACCACAGAATGGCAACTCCGCCGGGGAGCCATTTTCTGTCAGGAACATAGGATTCATAGCTCTTTAAAGTCTAGGACTTTAGGACAAATATATATACTGCTTTTCCTAATTGATATCTGTGTTTATTTTTCTGCTAATGGGAATGCATGTGGAAAGATTGAGTATACACCTAGGAAAAACCTCTTTTAGTGGTGCGGAAACTATCGGAAATGGTTGTCACGCGATACCACCCTCTTCTAATGATTCTTTGAAAAAACACCACCTAGCACGGTTCCCGGCCCGCTGGTGTTTTCTCGACAAGAATTGATGATTTTGAGACACAGGTACAAAAATCACTAGTAAACCTTTGGGATGGGTAGAGCCTTGACTTCATGACAACGACCTTTTGACCCCATGTTTTTTATATGTTTTTGTGTGTTGCATTCATCCATTCATTTCAAAAAAACATTAAACAAAGAAAAACCTTCTCTTCTAGTCTCTCTTTTTCAAATTAAACTAAGACAATGATTGAAAATGTCAGAGAAGAGGATGGCGCTAATGGAATTCGGTAGAAGGAGAACTCACAAGTATACCTTAAGGTTCCAAAGTTAGAGGATTTGAGAGGTTTGGCAAGGTTGATCACTAACCCTAACGCTTTCAGAGCCAAGTACGGAGGTCTGCTACCTCTGTTAAGGGTCCAAGTAATTGAAAGAATCATGGATGCACTCATTCAGTTTTACGATCCGGTTTATCACTGTTTTACATTCCCGGATTACCAGCTCGCACCAATGCTGGAGGAGTATTCTCATCTAACTGATTAACATATCACTGATCGAGCTCCATTTTCTGGACTGGAAGAAATTCCAAAGGATCAGACCATTGCAAGAGCAATTTATTTAGACGAGTCAGAAGTCAAGACTCACGTTACCACTAAGGGTGGCATCCAAGGTTTGCCAGCCCAATTCTTGATAAAGAAGGCGTACTTTTCCATTATAGGGAACGTGGCCGCTTTTGAGAGCATCTTTGTTTTGCTCACCTACGGGTTATTTTTGTTTCCCAACATCGATAACTTTGTAGATATCAACGCCATTGAGGTTTTTCTCATTGGAAACCCTGTGCCAACTCTGCTCGCAGATGCGTATCATTCTGTACACTTAGGAAATTTGTACAGCGGAGGAATGATCACATGTTGTGTACCCCTGCTATACAAATGGTTTATCTCTCATTTTCCTAAGTCCGCTGCTTTTTGGGATCATAAGAATGCTTTACGCTGGTCGCAGAAAATCATGTCCCTTACCAACTCTGACATAGATTGGTGTAATAGGATTTATGACGGGATCAGGTTCATTGACCGTTGTGGAAACTTCCCCAACGTACCCCTTATAGGAACTAAGGGAGGAATCAATTATAATCCAATTCTTGTTCGTCGTCAATTCGGATACCCGATGAGGCATGTCCCACGTAATGCTCATCTGGAAGGTCTTTTCTTCAAAGAAGGAGAAAATGACAGGGCACTAAAGATGGAAATAGTGCACGCTTGGAAACATGTTCATAAGAAAGGACGAGAGTTTCTAGGAAAACCGAATTGTGTCTCGGTGGAGCCTTATCTCCACTGGGTACAAACTAGAGCTCTCAAGCTAAAGATGCCTTATCCTCGTCACGGAGTTCTTCCGCCAAGGGAATCTGTCATGTACTTCATGACCGAAACGGAAAAACTTCAGGTTACTCTCAACAAGTTTAATAGGAGAGGAGGTCTTGGAAGAACAAGTGCCGCATTCTCAATGTGGAATGTATCAAAATACAGCAACTGCTGAAAGATAAGGATGCTCTGATCGAAATTTTGGAGCAACATGCTGTGGATAATCAGGATGACCAAAGGAATTTGCTCACTCCTTTCACTTGGCAAAGGAATGATAACCCGACAACGGCCCAAGAAAAGGAAAGTACCAGAATCAGCACCCGAGTTCTCCTCAGAGAGGACTCGGGACCCATTAGCTTAGGTTTCTATTTCTGCATTTTGTAATTTACTGTTTTTCCATTTCTGCGATCCTTTGAATTCAATAAAACGGGGTTTCCCCACTGTTTGATATTTGCAATCTAATTGTTAAAGTTTATTTTGATTAAACCAAAAAAACAATTAATATAATCATTGCATTCATCATTCTCACGTCACGTATTCTTCTTACCTACAAATCTCACGTTTGTGTCTCGGTTCTAGAGTCAAACTGTCTCATTCGTACAATACTCGGGCTAATCGTCAGAAAAGGATGGATGATCTCGAAAAAGAGAACAGAGAGTTGAAAAAAGATATCGACGCTCTGAGAGAGGATATGAGAAAGCTTCGTAACGACATTCAAGCCATGGCAGAAGCTTAGCTACAAAGAACTGTGATCTCAGAGATCACCTCAACGCCTATAGTGGAGAAGTATGATCCTAGGTATCAAATGCCGAAAGATCGTCCTTGGGGCATGCCTGTTAACTATATCCCGGGAGGATATATTGAGGATCAGGAAATCATAGCAGAAGCCGTTGGGCCTGAAGGTTACAAACTTCGGGAAAGCGAAGATGCCAGGGGCATACCAATAACTCCTGAAGGTTACAAACTTCAGGAAGCGCCAAGGTTCACTGTCGTAGTAACGGTACCACCCCCTGTGGTGCACACTGTCCTGGAAGGACAGATTCTGCAGATATCTCCTGGTAGAAAAGAAACTATGTTCGATAGAATGGATGAATTCCATGAACAGTTCTTGGAAATGTAAAAGGAGCTGCAAGCTATTCGTGGTCAGGATTTATTTGGAAAGGACGCCGCAGACCTCTGCTTGGTCCCCAACGTGAAAGTTCCGCACAAGTTCCAAGTGCCCGACTTTGAAAAGTACAAGGGTAACTCTTGCCCTCAAAGCCATTTGGTGATGTACGCTCGGCGAATGTCGGCTCAGACAGAGAATCAGGATTAACTGATTCACTACTTTCAGGATAGTTTAACCGGTGCCACCTTAAAATGGTACATGGGTTTAAACCGTGCTACGATCAGCACTTTCAGAGATCTTGGCACTGCCTTCGTCCAACAATATAAGTACAATCTGGACATGGCACCAGACAGAGATCAACTCAGGTCAATGTCACAAAAAGACAAGGAAACCTTTAAGGAGTACGCTCAGAGATGGCGTGAAATTGCTGCTCAAATTTGTCCACCTCTTGAGGAGAAAGAGATGACAAAGATTTTCTTAAAGACCTTGAGCTCATTTTACTACGACAAAATGGTTGCCAGTGCGCCCTGCGACTTCACCGAAATGGTCGGTATGGGAGCACGTCTCGAGGAAGCCGTTCGAGAAGGACGTCTAGTCAAACACATTGGATCAACAAACGGTACTAAGAAATACGGTAGTGCTCTCCCTAAGAAAAAAGAGCAAGATATTGGGAATATCTCTCTCGGAAAGTAAAGGCGTCGGTACCAACCGGTAGAAGCTCTAACTCCTGCTATCAACCCTGCGCCTACGTATCAACCTCAGGTTGCACAGAGCCAACCTAATCAACAGCAATTTCAGCAAAGGACACAACAGCCTCTTCAGCAGGCTCGTCCTCCATACAACAACCGTACAACACGGCCACCAGTATTTGATCATATACCCGTATCATACGCAGAACTATTTCCATTGTTACTGGCCAAGGGGCATGCCAGACTAAGTCTCCTCTTACAGTACCAGAAAATCCACCTTTCTGGTTTAAGGTGGACTAGACTTGCCCTTATCATCAAGGAGGATCAGGGCATAACATGGAGAACTGTCTCAGTTTTAAATCTGACGTGCAAAAGCTTGTTAGGAGCGGGGTCTTATCTTTCAAAGATACGAATCCGAATGTTCTCGCGAACCCGCTGCCTCAACACGAGAAGGCTGCAGTCAATTTGATAGAGGGAGAGTCTAACAACCTCTATCAAATTCATGATGTACTCTTATTGAAAACTAACTTGGTTAAGATGCATTGTAGACAGAGTGGATATGGCCATGTGCCACCTCATAATTATCATCAGTGTGATATCCGCTCTAAAAATAATCAAGGATGTTTTGTGGTGCAATCAGATCTACAGGAATAGATGGATCTCGGATGGATCAAAGAGCACCAAGTTCGTGGAGTTAACATGGTTTACACGAATTCCAACGTCATTCAGAACCATGACATTCGTGCAATGAATGTCAACTTGGTGGCGACGTACTCAAGGCAAAGCCAGTATCATAATCTACCGCGGCATGAGAATATTTCCTGTCTGACTTGCTCGGTAAACAAACAGGGATGCTATTTGTACAAGAGGCCCTCCAGCGTCAGATGGATCTTGGATGGATCCAGGACTACCATGATAGGAATCATTATCAAATCAACATGATTCAAATCTTCGATATTCGCTTGATGAATGTCGGCCTGGTAGAGTTACACACTACGCAGGTCCAACTTGGTTTTATCACTTTACATGATTATCAGAACTGCAAAGCAGGTTGCAAAAATGATCAAGGCTGTGCCCTTGTCCAGGAAACACTTCAGCACCTGTTGAACCACTGGTGGCTTCCAATCTATATGGATGAAGACACCCAGTAAATTAGTATCACTAACGGAAATCCTACTAGATATCAAAGTCAGGATGTTCGGTCGATGGAAATGGACCTCGTCAGGTTACACTGTATTCAAAGCGGACGTGGTCAGGTACCACTACACAACTATGAGCGGTATGGAGTTTGTTCAGTAAATAACCAAGGATGCTCCTCGTTCGAGCAGCCCTACAAAGTCAGTTGGACCGCAAAGAGGTTTAACCATGCTCAAGTTCTGGATCAGTCAATTATCTCGCTGATCAAATAGAGGACGTTGTCATAATCTCCGATCATCAGAGGACTAGGGATGTTTGTGCCATCATGCCCCTACTTGACAAATCGAAAGTTCCCAAACAGGAATGGATTGAAATTGCTTACAATGGTCAGAAAAATCAGAAGGTTCCAATAGTCATCTATTTGCCGGGACCGCTACCGTATGAATCGACTAAGGCTATCCCTTACAAGTACGGTGCAACAACAGTCAAGAACGTGAAGGACATTCCATTACCCTCCATCGTGAATATTACAGACATCAGTCGAGTAACACGGAGTGGTAGAATCTTCAACAGAGGAGTTAGAGAACCCAACAAAGAAAAGGAACCTCAGACAGAAGTTCCCAATCCACCAGTCGGTCAATCCAGTAATCCCGACCTTTCGAAAAATGATGATGAGATGCTGAAGCTCATCCAAAGGAGTGAATACAACATTGTTGATCAGCTGTTTCAAACTCCTTCAAAGATCTCGGTATTATCACTGTTACTCAGTTCAGAAGTGCACAAGGAGGCTCTATAGAAAGTCTTAGAGCAGGCCTTTGTGGAACAGGATGTAACAATCAGACAGTTCGATAGCATTGTCTCTAATATCACTTCCTGTAATAACTTGGGAATTAGTGATGAAGAATTACCTGAGGAGGTTCGCCGTCACAACATGGCGCTCAATATCACAGTCCACTGCCAACACGATGCTTTAGGTAGCGTACTGATAGACACAGGGTCAGTCCTGAATGTTATGCCGAAGTCCACTTTGATGCAATTATCATTCAAAGGACCTCCGATGAGAACCAGCGAGGTCGTCGTCAAAGCACTTGACGGATCCAGAAATGCAGTTATCGACGAAGTTGACCTTCCCATAACTATTGGTCCTCACACTTTCCAAGTCACTTTCCAGGTCATGGACATCCGGGCAACATAAAGTTGTTTATTAGGAAGACCTTGGATACATCAGGCTGAGGCGGTCACCTCGACCCTCCACCAAAAGCTAAAGTTCGTCCAGAATGACCAACTCATCACAGTCAGTGGAGAACAGGCCCTACTCATAAGCAATTTATCATCATCCACTTATGTAGAGCCGGAAGGGGTAATCGGAACTCAGTTCCAAGCGCTTTCGCTACACAAGGAGAATCAATCCGAGGGGGGAACTTCGATTTCCTTGTACAAAGATGCTATCAAAGCGGTCGAGAGTGCCAATACAACGGTATGGGGACAACTTGTCATTCCTATTGACAATAAAACAAAGAAGGGTCTTGGGTTTTCTTCGACCTGTACCCAGACTGCCGCTAACGGTGAAATTTTTCATCCCATTCAAAACTTTTTCCACAGGGAGGCTTCCTTCAGCCAGTGCCTCAAGAAGTGCATACCATCAAAAGATGATTCATCTGATACAGAGGAAGAATGGAAGTCCTATCTTAACGAGGACGGTTATACGTCTCAGGAAGAGGTGCCTACGCCAGTTTGCTATCCTGTACAGAGTCCGAGATTTATACCCAGGTCAAACGTCGAAATGATATATGGAGATTGTGATCCAGAAGGATGTTGTGCTCCGCCAAACTCGTTAGAGGAGGACACTCTAATGAAAGACAACTTCGACCGCAACTATCATGGCCCGGTGGATGGCCTGCCAATCTGGCAGCCTTACCCAGGAGACTTGGGGCAACAAAATCAGCCGAACGATGAAAGTCAGCTGAGCATCATTGAACAGAATACCTGCGTCCCCACCATGTCATGGGACCAACATTCAGGTCATTCAGAACATATCCAGTACGACGATGAATTCGCAACGTTTGCAGGACTAGAATTCATCAACTATGCTTTTCCCGAGGTCAACGTCATCGTGAGAGATGACTTCTCCAGTTCCAAAGAAGTGTGGGACACCCTGGGACAACCGAGTGGAAAATACGACTACATGGTCAAGTACACCGCTCCGGAAAGCTCTCGTATCAGGCTCGAAGATATCCAGCCAACTGCATGGGGAGATACAACTGAGAGTACAAATGCTATACAAAATACAACTGAGGAATCCTCCTACGACAACTCTGCCTGGGAGACAGATTCCAACGATCCTGCTCCACCAGAAATCAGTGTTATTTCTGAAGACAAATCAAGGAAGGTGCCAGACTTTGTGATACACCGAGGAGTTCTCCGCCAATGGGTTGCAGTCGATGTTCCGAAGATTGTTCATAAGTTAAAGTAATTGCCATCTTTAACCTTTCACCCTGCCCAGGTGAAATGAATGTTTTGATAAGGCTCACTTTCTGTAAATTTCCCTCTTCGCTTCGCCCAAAGCGACAAAGTTTTGTTTTATAGGGTTGTAGTTTCAAGAATCGACTTGGTCATTAATAAAATAATGTCGTTCTATAATTTCCGCATTAATTGCTGTTTTCTCTTTTTGCTTTTCTTAGAAAATGGTAATCCTAAAAAACAACTCAATAATAAAAACAAGCAGTAAAAGAAATACACTGCACACACTTTTGCATTTTTCTCTCTATCTCTTATAAAACAAATCATCACGTCATGCATATTGCTTGTTTTAAACCCCGCTGAAACATACGATCTGATGCCTTCTCCCAACTTTGAGTTCCCGGTATTTGGGGCTGAAGAAGAAGTTAACGACGAAATTCTAGAAGAGATTTCCCGACTACTCAAACAAGAGGAAAGGTCCATCGAACCTCACAAAGAGCCGTTGGAAACAGTAAACTTAGGTTTGGAGGAGGAAAGAAAAGAAATCAGGATTGGGGCACTGCTCAGTCCAACTGCCAAAGAGAGTTTGACAAAGCTTCTCAAAGAATTTCCCGATGTATTCGCTTGGTCCTATCAGGACATGCCAGGGTTGGATATCAGCATCGTGGAACATCATTTACCGTTAAGACCGGAATGTCCTCCAGTAAAACAAAGGTTAAGAAGGACTCACCTGGACATGGCCATCAAAATCAAAGAGGAAGTACATAAACAGATTGACGTGGGTTTCCACACCACATCAGAATATCCTCAATGGTTAGCCAACAACGTACCTGTTCCCAAAAAGGACGGAAATGTCAGAATGTGTGTCGATTACAGAGATCTAAACAAGGCTAGTCCAAAGGACGACTTTCCTTTACCACACATTGATATGCTGGTAGACAGTACAGCAAAGTTCAAAGTTTTCTCCTTCATGGATGGATTCTCGGGCTATAACCAGATTAAGATGGCACCGAAAGACATGGAGAAAACTTCGTTCATTACCCCATGGGGCACCTTTTGTTACAAGGTAATGCCGTTCAGTTTGAAGAACGCCGGGGCGACCTATCAAAGGGCCATGACTACTCTGTTTCATGACATGATACACAAGGAAATCGAGGTATATGTCGATGATATGATTGCAAAATCTAAGACAGAAGAGGAGCATGTGACCTACCTGTCAAAACTATTCGAGCGTTTGAGAAAGTACAAACTCCGCTTGAATCCCAACAAGTGCGCCTTCGGTGTCCGTTCAGGGAAACTCTTAGGGTTCATCGTCAGCCAGAAAGGAATTGAGGTTGATCCTGACAAGGTCAAGGCCATTCAAGAAATGCCTTCTCCGAAAACTGAAAAATAAGTCAGAGGATTCCTGGGACGTTTGAACTATATTTCTAGATTCATATTCCTCATGACCACGACATGCGCGCCGATTTTCAAACTACTCAAAAAGAATCAGGACTACACTTGGACAGAAGATTGCCTAACCGCCTTCGACAATATCAAGGAATACCTGTTAAATCTGCCGACTCTATCACCTCCAGTGGAAGGAAGACCACTAATCATCTACTTAACAGTCTTGGAAGACTCCATGGGCTGTGTACTTGGCCAACAAGACGAAACCAAAAGGAAAGAGTCTGCCATCTACTATCTGAGTAAGAAGTTCACCGACTGCGAGACTCGGTACACTATGCTTGAGAAAACTTGCTGCGCTTTGGCTTGGGCAGCCAAACGTCTTCGCCAGTACATGATTTGTCACACTACTTGGTTGATCTCTGAAATGGATCCAATCAAGTATGTATTTGAAAAACCTGCTCTCACGGGAAGGATTGCCCGTTGGTAGATGTTGTTATCAGAATATGACATCGAGTACCACGCTCATAAAGTCATTAAGGGAAGTATTTTAGCCGATCATTTGGCTCATCAACCGATTGACGATCAGGAATCAATCGAATTTGACTTCCCAGATGAAGATGTCATGTATTTGAAAATGAAAGACTGTGATGAACCGCTACCCAGTGAAGGGCCAGAACCAGGTTCCCAATGGGGACTTATCTTTGACGGAGCTGTCAATCATTACGGAAACAGAATTGGGGCAATCATTGTTACCCCCTCAGGGTACCCACATTCCTTTCACTGCCAGACTTACATTCAAGTGTACAAATAACGAGGCCGAATACGAAGCTTGTATTATGGGTCTCGAAGAAGCGATCGACTTAAGGATCAAAAATTTGGACGTATATGGCGACTCAGCCCTGGTCATCAATCAGATTATAGGAGATTGGAACACTTACCAATCAGGATTGATTCCTTACAAAGATTATGCAAGGAGGTTGCTACCTTTCTTCAACAGAATTGAGTTTCATCACATCCCTCGTAATGAGAATCACATGGCTGATGCATTAGCCACTCTCTCTTCCATGATTAGTGTAGGTCAATGGAATGACCTACCTAAGATCGACATGATGCGCCTTGAAAGGCCCGCATACATCTTCGCAATTAAAGTCGTCATAGACGACAAACCTTAGTATTAAGATATCAAATGCTACCTTCAGAAACAAGAGTACCCACCTGGGGCACTTAGGAAGGACGGGAAAACCCTCAGAAGGCTGGCTGGTAGCTTTTTCCTGAGCGGTGATACACTCTATAAGAGAAACTTTGACATGGTCTTGCTCCAATGCATAGACAGACCAGAAGCAGACATGCTGATAAAAGAAATTCATGAAGGTTCCTTTGGCACTCATGCCAACGGACACACAATGGCGAGAAAAATTCTGAGAGCAGAGTACTACTGGTTAACCATGGAATCCAACTGCTACAAGTACATGAGGAGGTGTCACAAGTGTCAAATATACGCTGACAAAATCCATGTACCGCCAACGCATCTCAAAGTTCTCTCTTCCCCGTGGCCTTTTTCCATATGGGGAATCGACATGATCGGCGTGATTGAGCCCAAGGCTTCGAACGGACATCGGTTCATTCTGGTAGCCATTGATTACTTCACCAAGTGGGTCGAAGCAGCGTCATACGCTAATGTAACTCGACAAGTGGTGGTCCGATTTATTAAAAACAATCTCATCTGCCGTTATGGTGTTCCAAGCCAGATCATTACAGATAATGGATCTAACTTGAACAATAAGATGATGAAAGAGTTGTGTGCAGAGTTCAAGATCGGACACCATAACTCATCTCCCTACCGACCAAAGATGAACGGAGCGGTAGAAGCGGCTAACAAGAACATCAAGAGGATTGTTCAGAAGATGGTTGTAACCTACAAAGACTGGCACGAGATGCTACCCTTTGCTCTTCACGGTTATCGAACATCTGTCCGCACTTCAACAGGGACAACCCCTTTCTCTCTAGTATATGGCATAGAAACAGTTCTCCCCATAGAAGTAGAGATCCCATCAATCCGGGTATTGATGGAGGCTAAGCTCACAGAAGCTGAATGGTGTCAAAGTCGACACGACGAATTAAACCTGATCGAAGAGAAGCGAATCACGACACTATGCCACGGTCAATTGTATCAGCAGAGAATGAAGAAGGCGTTCGACAAAAAGGTCCGACCTCGTGTCTTCAGGAAAGGAGACCTCGTGCTCAAGAAGATACAATCATTTCTCACTGATTCCCGGGGCAAATGGACCCCAAACTATGACGGCCCTTATGTGGTCAAGAAAACTTTCTCAGGCGGTGCCTTGAGACTTGCAACCATGGACGGAGAGGAATTTGCCTACCCCACAAATGTTGATGTAGTCAAGAAATACTTCGCCTAAAAAAAACGTCTCGGTGGATTAAAAACCCGAAAGGGCGGTCCAAGCAAAAATTAGAGACATGATGAAAAATCATCCCGGTGGATTGGAAATCTCAAAGTACAATCCAGGAAAAAATTAGGGATAATGGCAAGTAACTATGTCTGATCAGTTCAACTCCTCAGCAGTAATGCTATCCATCAAAAGGAAACTCCAGTCGTGGTCATCTTCGAGAGAAGCTCAGGATGCCCCGAATTCAAAGTTGGTAGAAGGATAGTGGTCGTTATGTTTCAACGTAGCCCTGTTCCCTGTAAATTACCATTTTCTAACTTTGTAAATACTCTATGGAATCACGCGCTTGGCTGATTTCCATCCTATCAATAAAATTTGAGCCCTAGTGCTTTTGTTTGCAATTCTCATTTGTTTTAGCTTTACAGAATGACATCTTAATATGATTAACGATTCTTGAAATAAAACAAAAATGAATTTACTTGTAAAACTTTTTCTACTTTTAAAATAAAAAGTTGGCAATTTCTTTTGACTATTGAACATTGAAAGAACATCAATCTCTTCTCCAGAAGTAAGCGAGCTTCAAAGTGCAGAATCAAAGTGCTCCTTCTAAACCAGTAAGTCTGAACGAAGGATCAATTGTGTCAGAGACCTTGTTTCATCTGACACGCCTCGGCCGAGTTCTTATCTTTTAAGCCCGACCAACATAGCTCCCCACGAGGACTACTTCTCCTAAGCAAGGCAGAATTGCTATCTTGAACCAGTGATATTTCTACATGCCACATTGTGGCCGAGTATCCAGTCGTGTTCATCCGTCAGTATGTCGCGTTAGTTTTGTCAGCATATACATACATACATCATGCATTATTGATTTGCATTCACAGTCATATTGCATCACTATCACTCCAGTCGGTCTTGTCCCATAGTGGTAACAGTCTTCTCAATCGAGTTGTCAATTTTTTTCCTCGTCAGGAAATGTCGCGTCGGAATTATCTCTCTCCTCCAGTTTATTTCGGGATCAGAGTTGGCCCTTGACCACTTTGATAACTTGAACCTTTGAAAAACCAGAGAACCCTCAGACAAATGTCACTCTTCGCCATTAAAGATGATATCTTCGCTTTCCCGGATTAAGGAAAATCCCCAGAGAAAGCCTCATGATTAAAGACTTGTAGCAACACATTGATCTTTTCTCTCCAGAGAGTCAATGTCAAAAAATTCATTGGCACCTCAAAATTGGGGTACATCATATGGCATTTCTCTGAGAAGATCTCGAGAAAAGTATGGTGTAATGTTCCCCAAGCAGACAGCAGTCTCTCAAGAGACTCGCTCTCCTCAGTAGATTCGACAAATGGCATCTCCAACAGAGAAGTTTGTGCACCTCTACAACTCATACGAATGGGTTCCCCATCAAGTCTGACATTAAAATGTTTCTATCAAATGGCATCTCCCCAGGAAAATTTGGCGAGAAGTTTGATGAAAACCGCTATGCGTAGCGCCCCTTGTCAATAAAGTTTATTAACAAAAGAAACTTAGACCAGTTCCTTGGTAGGAAACCAAGAGCGAGGGGAAGTTTATTTCAGAAACTGAGACCAATTCCTTGGTAGGAAACCAAGAACGAGGGGAAGTTTATTTCAGCAACTTAGACCAGTTCCTTGGTAGGAAACCAAGAGCAATGGGAAGTTTATTTCAAAAACTGAGACCAGTTCCTTGGTAGGAAACCAAGAACGAGGGGAAGTTTATTTCAGCAACTTAGACCAGTTCCTTGGAAGGAAACCAGGATCGAGGGGAAGTTTACCTTTTCTAAGCATCATTTCTTAGCAAAAGAAGAAGGATGCGTGAACTACCATTCTTAACCACCATCAAAATTTCGGGTATTCCGATATTTAATCCTCTTGCACCCCGAATGCCCGAATACCTTTGTTATTCACACCTTCGGGTCCAAGAAGATCAAATAGGGGCATCTGTCATACCCCAAATTTTGACCACTAAGATTCCCATCATTTTGGAAATCATCATCACAATATGGATGTACTTTCTTGCCTCATCAGTCTCCCCAAAGATGGGTGAGCATCCACTACAATCAAAATTAGGGTTTCAAGCCCTCTCAGAGTTCTTAGACAAAGGATCAATCAAGGAATGACATGGTCTTCAACTTGTCTAAACCTCTCAAACATCCAAAAAGGATCAAGAGGACTCCCACTTCAAGGATTAAGCATAAGGCTGCTCCCTTTTGGGTGGATCAAGCCTCAAGATCACCAGTGTAACCAAATTAGGGTTTTGGTCGACCAGGGCCTCCAGATGGAAATTTTCCTCTGGGCATGAGCCAATGCTTCCAAGCATAACCTATAATGCTCCAAGGGACATCATAAACCCAATCATCAAGTCAATTTAGCCTCAGGGGATGCATTCATTAAAAATCAGGAATTAGGGTTTCTTGACCTAATTCACCCCTAAGTTAACTTTTGGGATAATTCATGAGCCAAGACCTCAAGAGAGGATTTGAGGGTCTCTAATGCACTACATTAATCCATTTGCAACAATGGATTGATCCAAGAAGCTTGAGCAACAAGTCTCAATTTCATCAGAGCCACAATTAGGGTTTCGCGAGAAAAGTCAACTGTATCTTTGACTTTTGACCAGGACATGCTCCCAAACCCTAGGAAATTGATCAATATACCCTATAACACCCATGGAACATGTCCATCAAGTTTGATTTAGGTCAAGGACATGATTTCCTAAAGGATTGCACAGTTTGGAATTCATTTGATAAAAAGTCAACTGTGCACAAAAGTCAACTTTGACTTTTTGAGATTTTTCATAAAAATGGTTTTTTAACCCTAAAATGATGTTAATGTATGATTGGAATCATCATTCATCAAGAAAAAACAAGAAAAGTGGGATAACATGTAAAAGGGGTAACCATAAAAACTTAGAAAATTTTCTAAGTTATGAAATAAAGTGGCTAGGGTACCAACTTTGAAGGATCATAACTCCTAAACCACAAGGCCATTTTTTTCCCATCCAAAGCTTGATTTGTAGATCTCATTACCCTCTACGAAAGCTTAAAACTGACCTCCCTCCAAATTCCCCATGGATTTTGAGTTATGGAATGATCAAAATCACAAAAAGTGAAAATGTCACTTTTCTCCAACACTTAGTGAAATTTTCACTAAGTCAGAATCTTCTTCACTTTTTCCCAAATGTAGGGGGATTTTTCATTTAGATCCAAAAGGTATCAAAACCAAATATGATCAAATAGTTGTTGTATCATATGAGGGCTTTCCAAAGTGACCAAGAACATCACTAAATTCCACTTGAGCCATGAAATATGACAAGGGCAATATGCCTTGCTGAAAACTGCCAAGGCTAGGTAGAATTTTTCACTTTTGCTCGATTTGGCAAGATCAGCTAATTCCAAGCCTTGTCATCATCTTGGACACATCTGAGGATCAAATCTAAAGGGGACAAACACTGAGCCAAGCCTCCAAAGTCCTTGGAACCAAAAGTAGCATGCTAAACCTAAAAATCCCTAAAAGAGGGACAAGACTCCAATTTTGGATTGAAGCATTTAATGGATGCACCAAGGTGGCATGGACTGAGCTTCCTTCAACTGAATTCCGTCAAGGATGATCCAACAACTAGGGAACCAAACGCCTGTGCTCTAACCTCTAGTCAATGGCTAGAGGAGACTTGAGATTCCATTGGACAACATTGGCCAAACCTCTGTTGTAGTTGCCATTCACTATTGCAGCCAAAACAAACTTGCTCTACTATAAATAGAGCTCATTTGTGATCAGTTTGAGTACACCAAAGCCATCAAACAGATGTTTTCCTCAAAATCTCTTCTTTCACTCCAATTTTGCCTTCTAAGGCAAGTCACTGTCGGGTTTTGAGTTTGAGAGCTTTTCCAATCAAACCAATCACTCACACACCTCACATACATCACATAGAAGTGATCCAAACACTCACATAACATCTGGAACACTAAAATCACAAAATCACCAGCCAGTTGCTCAAGTTCTTGACAGATTTGCAGTTGGGGTACCATCTCAAGTTCCAGATCATTTCAATCCATTCCAAGCATCCAAACACACTTCATGGCACCTAGGGAAGCTATCTAGATCATTGGAACCTAGCTGTAACACCTTGAACACAAAACACGATCACCAGCAGCAAGAGGTAAGCGTGAGCTCTTCTAACTCTATGATCCATGCAATTTTTGCTGCACAATAATTTGACCATATGTTCATAATCATGCATGGAATGTTCTCCCTCAATCAATTGCATTGTTTGAATCGTGTGTAGAATTTATGAACCTTCATGCAAAAATTAGGGTTCTTGAGGTTTCTCTTTGATTTCTTATTCCATGTTAAAAATAAATGAAATTAAAGACCATAGACATGATCATGAGGTTAAAACGAGTAGATTGATATGTAGATTGCATGATATAATCAAGTATTCAGTGAGATTGGATAGAAAACGCAAATCTACAGAAACAGAGGGTGGCGCGTGTTCTTGCCATGTTTCCGGTGCCCTTTTTCAAATATTTGAATATTTGAATTTTGTGATTTTATTTAATTGATTCAAAAATTAATTTCTCTCTGAGTTTTAATGATTTTGAGTGGATACTTTTTTTAATAATTCACAAAAATGTTAAAATATTTTATTTTACCAAAAAATCCCAAAAATATTATTTATTTCATATAATTGATATTTTTGCAAAGAATTAAAATTTTAATTGTTTTTGACATTTGAAATATTTTTTCCTTCTTGATTTTGCAAATTTTTATGATTTCTAATCATTTTGTAGGTCAAAACATGATTTTTGAAACATTAATCCAAGATCATAATTTGTTTTCCACATATTAAACCCTTTTGATCATTTTAATTGAATTTTATTCAATTAAAATATATTTTGGGGAACAAATTAGGGTTTTTGATTAATTCAACCCTCACAAATCATTTTCAAACACTCATGGGCCTCTATTAGAGTGTAAGACCCAACCCTTTGTAAATACAAACAATTTTTGGGCCTCACTTATTGTATAAGTCCCGTTGTATTTCAAAAATTTGGCGCGATCACCGCCCGTTTAAAATAAACCATCTGGGCCTCTCCTCGAGCTATAAGACCCATTCAAAAACTTTTTGGGCCTCTAATAGAGTGTAAAACCCAATCCCCTTTTAACCAAAACAATTTTGGGCCTCAGACATTGTATAAGTCCCTCTGTGTTAAAAGAAAACCTCGGCATGATCGCCAGTTAAAAAATCAACCCTGGGCCTACCCTCGTGTTATAAGCCCCATTTCTTTTCTTTAAACACTTGGGCCTCTTGAGAGAGTGTAAGACCCATCCCTTTGTACAGAAAACCTTTCTTGGGCCTCAGTCACTTGTATAAGTCCCTGAATAAATTCGAAACCATAGTGCAATCACTGATAAAACCTTGGGCCTCTCCTTGAGCTGTAAGCCCCAACATCTTTTCAAAGCACTTTCTCCTTTGATTTTGTATATAATATTGTTATCAAAGCTTTCTTTGTTGAACAACTAACCAAACAGCATGGAAGCTCTACAACCGAGTAAGTGTTTATATGCTTTCATTTACCGCTTTCATATACATATAACTGTATTGTGGGGCTGTTTCACTGTAAGTCTTCTTTCATAAACTCATATCAACTGTGTAATAATAGTATAGATATTTAGATTTTCCCCGGCAACTATGTCTAGCACTAAGCCCTGTTGATCACTCTTAAATAGACTAAACTAGATCCCCATAGGATTACCAGATACAATCTTCCCTCCTCTTGGGGTTAAACAATATGGAGATGTGAAAGGCAGATTCTTTTTGAACCCTTTCTCAGACTGTCACCTTTAGAAGTTGTCAAAGAAACTCTACTCTCCAGAGATGATCTTTTCTCCGTGAATGGCATCTCTTGAGTTTCTTCCAAATTCTCAGACTTTCCTGGCTTGATCTATTCTCTGTGAATAGCTTGTCTTTAATTTCTCGGGGTTTGGGGACCCACAGGCTTCCTAAAAGCATCACCGCCTCCTCTAGGGCGATGTACAAGGACCCGTCGGCTTCTTAGAAGTATTCACAACCTCCTCTTAGGCTTTGTATAATGATTCTTCCTTCGCGAAGAGAGCCTCCTCTTGGGCTTAGTACAATTTGTCCCTCGGCTTCTTAAAAGTTTCCAGCCTCCTCTTGGGCTTCGTACAAATTATCCCGACGACCTCCTAGAGGTATAGGAACAGAAAGTAGTCATCTTAATAGAACAGTCTTTCAAAGAGTCTAGATCCTAATACTGTTTCTCTAAGCATAGTACAAAAGATAAAACTCTAGACTTGGACAGTCTAATCTCCTTGAGTCTCGAAGGCATTCTCAAGTAGGAAAAAACACCAGTAGACTCGGACAGTCTCCAATACCCTCTGGATTCCCCATTTCCTTAAAGAACAGGAAATAACCCCGATCCTCTGATCAATCCCAAAGCATAGCCTTACTTTTAATCAGTCTCTTTATAAGAACTGATTTTCTCTTTTAACCAACATATTGGACCTGTCACTCAAATGAAACAGCCATCCTTTAGCCTCTATCTCGGGCTTCGTACGAGATACAAAAAGACTCTCTTGTTGAGTCAAAACATCCTTTAGCCTCTATCTCGGGCTTCGTACGAGATACAAAAAGACTCTCTTGTTGAGTCAAAACTTCCTTTTGCCTCTATCTCGGGCTTCGTACGAGATACAAAAACACTCTCTTGTTGAGTATAAAAGACTCTCTTGTAGAGTCAACCCTCTTCAGCCTCCGTCTTGGGCTTTGTACAAGACACAAATCACTCTCTGGTTGAGTATAAAAGACCCTCTTGTTGGGCCACTAGCCTCCTCTTAGGCTTTGTATAAGAAAACCCCGGTTGAGACAATCAACCTTTTAGCATCAAAAGTTGTGCCTCGTTCATAGTATACAAACATCAACAACTTCTTTTCCTTCATCTAATCGCTATAAGCGGCAAGCCTCTGGATTATTTACGTCCACGCCACTGTCCCTCTTTTAGCATGAGAAATTCCTAAGGAAAGATAACATTGCTCTACACTGAGTTAAAGTCTTCTCCTCTAGGTTGAAAAGCCTCTATAACGGAAATTATGGGATTGCCGGATTCACATATCCCGGTTAAAGTAATTCTCCTTTATAATCAGTCACCCCTGGCAAACATACTACTTTAGAGATGACAAATTTTCTCTAAAGTCAACACCATTTTAGCTTCACATCTTGGGCTTTGAACAAGATACAAATAGACCTTTCAGCTTCACATCTTGGGCTTTGAACAAGATACAAATCACTTTTAGCTTCACGTCTTGGGCTTTGAACAAGACACCAAAACACTATTTCCTCCCATAGAATAGGAGGAACTACGATCGCTCTGATTTCCTTATTTCGGTAAACGGGAATACGTAGGCATAAGATTGCAAGAAAGATCTTAGCGAGCACACTAATCCAAAACCCAAATCCTGTACCTTCACCCATCAATCGAAAAGCATCAGTGCTAACATCCTACCCATAAACAATCCCAGTATTTTTCACTCTAAGAAGAAAGAGGCCCCATTACCATATAACATCTGTAACCTAACAGACCGCTGTTTAAACTCAGTATGCAAGCAAGGTTAGTTGGAGACATCTATTTCCCTTCCTTCATCAGCTTAATAGGATAAAAAATGAATCGACCTGTAGTAACCCCAAAGAGCGGAAGTGCTTAAGAACCGCATCCAAAATTGCTCGCTACAAATAGAAGGAACTATGATCGCTATGATTTCCCTGTTTCGGTAAACGGGAATACGTAGGCATAAGATTGAAAGAAAAATCTTAGCGAGCATACTAATCAAAAAGCCAAAATCCCGTACCTTCACACATCAATCGAAAAGCATCATTCCTAACATCCTCACCAACAGCATAGTCCCGACATTTCAGCCTTAACAAACTAAGAAGAAAGAGCCCCCACTTCCATATAGCATCCGTAACCTAACAGACCGCTGTTTAAACTCAGTATGCAAGCAGGGTTAGTTGGAGACATCTATTTCCCTTCCTTCATCAGCTTCAATAGGATAAAAAATAAATCGACCTGTAGTCCCCCCAAAGAGCGACAATGCTTAAGAACCACGCCCAAAATCGCTCGCTACAACTTTGAGATTAAGGAACATGGTGCACTTAATTCAAAGTGATGCATTGGAGTAAATGTTAGTGGTGTGTCTTGAATGTTATTGACCTGTCTAGAATGTTCTACACAATGCTAGAACCAAGTAGAATCCAAGAACAAGGAGGGTGCAAGCTTGTTGTCCTAAAATACAGCAGGAATTGCAAAACTGCACAGGGTAATCGATTACCCTATTTTTTCCTTAAAACAGAGTAATCGGTTACTCTAGGCAAAAATTTCCCAAATTTCTTATGAACAAGTGTTGAAGTCCTGGTTTCGATTTTCCACCTCTTGCCCCAAATAATCATGGAAACCCTTATTTTGTGCCTGTCTTGATGATGTGATGACTTTGTGAGGATGCGATTAATCGGGCTCGGAAAACCTGAATATTCCTGCAACAAAATCATAGAGAAAAAGTGTGAATGCGTATGCCAACAATGAAAATGCACATGCTTATGCAAAAGGAAAAAAGGAGGTCAAATTTCGGGTTACGACAGTTGCCTCTATTTAATCCTCTTGAACCTGAATGTTCAAATTGCACAAGCTTTTCGATGATTTGAGGTAGAAGGGGATTAAATAAAAGAGTAGCTCAAAAATTTGGCCGACGGCGACAAAAGAAAAGGCGCAAGTGTAGAGAGTTGTTAGGTGAGAAGGGCGGCTGAATATCTGCTGGGGAGATGAATCAGGCCAAAAAGGAGTATGCTTGATGCATATGCTATGTATGTGTTGTTCTACATGATGCTTGATATCATTTCATGCAACGGTAAAGGTTAATGTACTGCGCTGCGGGTAAGCGATGATTGTAGCAAAATGAACTCGACATCCTCGGTTGGGGAGAGAACCCACAGATGATGACGACTCCATTGGAGAAAAATCCCATAAATGGTGATGACTCCGCTGGGGAAGAAACCAAAAAATCTCAAATTTCTAGCCTATCACCATCGTCATTGCTGAGGATGAAAGAACCAGGATGATCTTCAAACCATGGCTGACTCTGTCTAGGTAACGCTCTTCCAACCTTGACCGATTCTGCTTAGGGAATTCCAAGGTCTGAATGATCTTCTTTGCTTGGGGAGAACAGGAACATACTGCCACTAGGGAGTGATGGTTTCAACCTGTTGGGAATGATGCACGACCTTTGTTGGGGATAAGAGAACAATCCTGTCTCAGCTGGAGGGCACATCATGGCAACTTTGCTGGGGACATTATGGATTTGCTGGACAAATGGAAGGTAACTGACCTTTCTGAAGTCGCATAATATGCTTGCCGGGGGAAATGATGGCTCTGCTGAGGAAATGACAAACTCTTCAAAGAACCAACACAGTGCTGACCGGGCATTAGGCTTGCCAATGGATATTACCGATTATCTCGTAGGGGTTACCAGTGAAATATACAATGCATAATGCTTTTTCCATTGGTTTACCCTTTTATTATTCTCAACGCTTTATAGTATTATGTGATAACAAATAAACGTTTACTTTGCAAACAAAATACTAAAAAGAAAATAATTGAGAAATCAAATGATGAATTTTTATTGAATGTGAAAAACATTTGTACATAAGATGTGTACGAGGATGAAAAAATCCTTGATGAGGGAATTTGAAAAAAAATTGAAAAACAAAAGTAAACGGCAAAGGGAAATTATGCTTTGCATTGATTACAACATTGGCTACCATCCACCGTAAGTCTAGGTTCCAACGCTTTGCACCAGTTGATGATGATTTGATTGCTCTGTTGTCGTCTGAGATCCAGCTATGATGAAGGGAAGCTCAAGTGTCCACAGTCAAATGCTTTTATCCTTAATTTTTTCCTGGACATTTTTCTATTTTTTTCATCCACCGGGATACCCATTTTTGCCTAATTCTCCCTTTCGGGTTTTCAACTTAGTGGGCCATTATTCTTTTTTTTGCATTGTCCCTAACTTTTGCATGGACATTTCTTTTTTTTGGGTCCATCGAGACGCCCATTTTTTCCTAGGTCGCCCTTTCGGGTATCAATCTAGCGGGCTTTTTATCCTTTTTTTTTCAGGCATAATATTTTTTGACTGTATCGGAGTTCACGGGCGATGGTAACTCTTCCCCATCCATGGTGGTGAGGATCAGGGCTCCGTCTGAGAAGGCCTTCCTGACAACAAAGGGTCCTTCGTAATTGGGAGTCCACTTGCCGCGTGGATCCGAGTGACCAGGTGAATACCTCTTGAGCACGAGTTCGCCTTCTTGGAACGCTCGAGGGAGAAATTTCTTGTCAAAAGCTCGCTTGAGGCATCTCTGATACAATCTACCATGACAAATGGTTGTAAGGCGCTTCTCCTCGATGAGATTCAGCTGGTCGTATCTGGATTGGACCCATTCTGCTTCATTAAGATCTGCTTCCATGATGACTCTGAGCGAAGGAATCCCAACTTCAATGGGTAGAACAACCTTCATACCATACACAAGAGAATATGGAGTTGCCCCAGTAGAAGTGCAAACTGAAGTTTTGTAGCCATGTAATGCAAAGGGGATAATTTCATGCCAATCCTTGTAAGTCTTGACCATTTTTGGACAATCCTCTTGATGTTTTTGTTTGCTGCTTCGACGGCGCCATTCATCTTGGGCCGGTAAGGTGAAGAGTTGCGGTGCTCGGTCTTAAATTCTTGACATAACTCCTTCATCATCTTGTTGTTTAGGTTGCTTACGTTGTCAGTGATAATGCTGCTAGGAATATCGTAGCGACAGATTATCTCCTTCTTGATAAATCTGGCAACCACTTGTCGTGTAACATTTGCATAAGAAGCAGCCTAAACCCACTTGGTGAAGTAGTCGATAGCAACTAAAATGAATTGGTGACCGTTGGAAGCCTTCGGTTCGATCATCCCAATCATATCAATACCCCACATAGAGAATGGCCAGGGTGAAGTCAAAACATTCAGTGGAGTTGGAGGTACATGGATCTTGTCACCATAAATTTGGCACTTGTGACATTTTTTGGCAAAGTTGTAATAATCAACCTCCATTGTTCTCCAGTAATACCCAACTCGAATGATCTTCTTGGCCATAGCAGGACCTTTAGCATGTACACCCTCACAACCCTCATGTATGGACCTTATGATCGTGTCTGCTTCGTGTCTATCCACGCATCTGAGCAACACAGAATCATAATTCCTTTTGTACAGTACACCACCACTTAAGAAGAATTTGGCGCAAAGCCGTCTAAGAGCTTTCTTGTCAGTGATGGTAATACCCTCGGGATATTCCTGTTTTTCCAGATATATTTTGATGTCATAGAACCAAGGCTTGTCGTCAGACTCATCCTCGATTGCTAAATAATGCGCTGGTTCGTTCAAATGATCAATGCGGATAGAAGGAGCTTCATTTTTCCACTTGACCTTGAACATGGATGCCAGGGTGGCAAGAGCATCAGCTAGTTGATTTTCCTCTCTAGGAATATGATGAAAAGAGATTTCATCAAAGTAGGGAATCAATTTCGCGATGTGTTTTTGGTACGGAACCAGCTTGGAATCCCGAGTTACAAAGTTCCCTCTGACTTGGCCAATAACCAAAGCAGAATCTCCATAGACCTCAAGAATCTTGATTCTCATGTCAATTATCACTTCAATATCGTAGATACATGCTTCGTATTCATCCATATTGTTGGTGCATGCAAAGCATAATCTGGCGGTTAAGGGAAGGTGAAAACCTGTCAGAGAGATGAGAATAGCACCAATTCCACGACCTTTAGCATTGGAGGCACCATGGAACACGAGCGTCCATCGCGCCCCTGGTTCGGGTCCTATGTTAGGGTATGGAGTCTCATAATCTCTGATAAACAAGACATCCTCATCAGGAAAGTCAAACTTCATTTGTTGATAACCCTCCATAGGTTGATGAGCAAGGTAGTCAGACAAGACGATCCCTTTTATTGCTTTCTGGGTAACATGTTGGATATCATACTCAGTTAACAGCATTTGCCACCGAGCAATCCTTCCAGAGATAGCAAGCTTTTCAAATATGTACTTTATCGAATCCATTTTGGATATCAATAAAGTAGTATGGCAAATCATGTATTGTCTTAGGCGTCGGCAACCCAGACCAGAGCACAACAAGTTTTCTCCAAAAGTGAGTATCTGGTCTCATAATCATTGAACTTCTAGTTTAGATAATAAATTGCATGTTATTTTCTTCCAGTGTCGTCTGTTGACCCAATACACATCCCATCGATTGATCGAGAACAGTGAGATACATAATTAAAGGCCTACCAGGAACCGGCGGTACTAAGATCGATGGTTCTTGCAAATATTGTTTTATTTTGTCAAAAGCTTTTTGACAATCATTGTTCCATTCAACCGATTGATTTTTCTTAGTAATTTGAATATTGGTTCACAGGTAGCCGTCAAGTGTGAAATGAATCTTGAAATGTAATTAAGTCTGCCCAGAAAGTCATGGACTTCTTTTTGTGTTTTGGGAGGCGGCATGTTCTGAATTGCTCGAACCTTGTCGGGATCAACTTCAATGCCCTTCCGACTCACAATAAAGGCTAATAATTTACCGGATCAAACTCTGAAGGCGCACTTTACAGGATTCAACCGTAGTCTAAACTTTCGGAGTCTATCAAACAGTTTCTTCATATTAACCAGGTGATCATCTTCTATTTTGGACTTGGCAATCATATCGTCCACGTAAACCTCAATCTCTTTATGAATCATATCATGAAAGAGGGTTGTAATGGCACGTTGGTATGTTGCCACTGCATTCTTCAAACCGAATGGCATGACTTTGTAACAATATGTACCCCATGGCATGATGAAAGTGGTCTTCTCCATATCAGCTGGGGACATCTTGATCTGATTGTATCCTGAGAACCCGTCCATGAAAGAAAAGACAGAAAACTGCATCGTGTTGTCCACCAAGACATCAATATGAGGAAAAGGGAAATCATCTTTCGGGCTTGCCTTATTGAGATCTCGATAATCCACACATATTCTGACCTTCCCATCGTTCTTAGGAACTGGGATGATGTTGACAATCCATTCAGGATATTCAGAAGTGGCCAGGAATCCAGCATCAAGTTGTTTCTTTACCTCTTCTCTGATTTTGAGTGCCATGTCGGGTCTAGTCTTTCTTAGTTTCTGCTTGACAGGAGGACATTCGGGCTTGAGTGGCAAGCAATGTTCAACGATGTTGGTATCCAACCCAGGCATATCTTGATAAGACCAGGTGAATATATCAACACACTCTTTCAATAACTTGACCAACCCGGAGTGTACATGCTTGACGATGGATGTGCCAACCTTTGCTTCCCTTCTGACATCATCAGTACCAAGATTGACAACTTCTACTGGCTCTTTATGTGGCTGAATCTCTTTCTGCTCGTGCTCAAGGAGCCTTGCTAGTTCAGCCGGTAATTCACAATCTTCCTCACCATCTTCTTCTGCATGGTTAATTGGAATCCCAGAATTATAATGGATGTTTGACATGTTGTTATCAATGCATTTATTTGTTCTGCATGTTTATGAATATGTTTAGAATGAGCTATTTTAAAAGGTAAAACTAAAAGAAAATTTTTCCATTTGTTTGTGAATAAGTAAAATAAAGAAAGAAAATAGAGCGTGATTTTGAATGCAAAAAAACTTTTATTTATTGATCACATAACATTGCAAAAGCGTGTGGCCCTTTACAAGCTATCCACTCATCTCGGGCGAGGACGAGGGAATGAGAAAACAAAATGCATTACATGTTTGTTGGGACAACCACATAAATTATGGTAGATGTCTAATTGTTGAGCTTGAAACCCAGCAGACACTTATTATTGGGACAACATCATCAGTGGCTGCCACGATGTCACCTTTCTGAAAACCTGCGCTACTGAATTTGATCAAGTTACACTGCTTCTGACCATGCATGCTAGATTTTTGACTAGGACGGTAACCCAGTCCAAAGCGATTATGCTTTTCAACCACATCAATCACATGCCCCCAGCCAGGCAAGGCACCTTTCTCGATGGTCTCTTTAGCACTCTTGGCGGATGTCAAGGTCATTTGTGGTGATCTACTTTGATTAGTTGAAGCAGAGCTGACATCTTCAAACTCAAGACACTGCAATGGAACCTCAGTTATGCCTTTCTCGGTCTCGACGTATCGAAAAGACGACAATTCACTCACAATCAAATCCTCTTCCCCACAGACAATGACTAGCTGATCATCAAACATGAATTTTAGTTTCTGATGTAAAGTGGACGTGACTTCCCTTACGGCGTGAATCCACGGGTGACCCAATAGGCAACTGTATGCAGGATTGATATCCATCACTTGGAAAGTAATGGTAAACAAATGCGGTCCGACCTTAATGGGTAAATCCACTTCTCCAATAACTTGCCTTCGAGAACCATCAAAGGCTCTGACAATTAAGGCGCTCGGGCTCATCTCGCTTCCTCGACCAGTAATTGACTCAAGGTGCTCTTAGGAATCACATTGAGAGAAGAACTGGTATCCACTAGAACACGAGATAATAGGATGTCTGTGCAGGTTACATATATGTACAATGCTCGGTTGTGTGCAGTTCCTTCCGGAGGTAATTCTGATTCATTAAAGCCCAAGTATCTGCTTGCTGTTATGTTAGCCACCACATCGTCGAACTCGACAACGGATATATCATGCATCATGTGAGTAGTGTTCAAAACTTTCAGCAAAGTTGATCTGTGCGCGGGCGAACTCATGAGTAAGAACAAGATTGAGATCCTCGAGGGCGTCTGCCCTAGCTGATCCACAATCTTAAAGTCACTTTTCTTGATCAGCTTTAGGAATTCTTGGTCATCCATTATCTCTTTGTTTTTTGCAACATCCTCAGACGGAATAGTTGGCACTGGTACAGCAGAAGATGCCCCTTGTTGAACAACAGGGGTTGTAGACGCGTCCTTGAGAGGAACAACAGTTAGAACTTGAACAAGCTTCGTAGTGACCTTCGGAGAAAACACCAGTCCACTGCGAGTCATTACCCGAGCGGTGGTAACATTTACAATCTTAGATTCTGCAAACCTTATCTCTTGACCTCCAGAAAACACCGTAGACCCATATCTCCAAGGTACCTCCTTAGAATTCTAATACATAAATGGTTTTGGCGAGCAAACCACGATAGGTTGTACTTTCTTCTTAGGAGATTCAACAGGCACCTTCCTATAGATGATGGTGAATGGCTCGATAGTAGCGACTTCTTCAACAGGCTTAGATATGGAAAATTGAACTTCACCTCGGTTCATCAAAATTTTGACACAACCCTTCAGCTTTCGACACAATTGGGATTATCGTCACAAATCTGACACTTACCATGCTGCCCTTTCAAAAGCCCATGTTCATTCAATCTCTTGAAAACCATAATCATCGGGGTCTTTACCTCATCAACATCCATGATCAATTCAGCCCTTGGATTATCCTTAATCATGCTCACTGCAAGTCCACCTTGATTGGGCAATGGATTATGCTGAATGTTAGGACCTTCCTCAGAAAATGTCAAAATCTTCCGATCAATAAGTTCGTGAACCTTGGTTTTGAAAACAATACAGTCCTCCGTCGCGTGTCCTATGTATTCAGAATGATAGGCACAAGACGCATTTGGATTATGCTTTGGGTTGAATGGAGCAATTGCAGGTGAGATCTCCTTGGGAACAATTGCCCCTTGGTGAACCAAGTAAGGGAACAACTCAGTATATGGCACCGGAATTTTGTCGAAATTCGGACGCTTGAGATTTCCTTGATTGTTGTTGCTTTGATGGTTTTGATTCTACTGATTTCTGTTGTTTTGTTGAGTCTGTTGTTGACGTTGCGGTTGTTGCTGATTCTGAGCACCCTGAACTGGTTGTTGCGGATGATACTGGTATGGAGGTTGTTGATATTGTGCAGTAGCAATGTACAAATATGGATAATAAGGCATGGGAGCCATGGGTGCTTGATATTGAGGAGAAACTTGACTCGTCACAGCGTTGGCTTCACCTTCCTTTTTCTTTGATTGACTGTTCTGAGATTCCCAGCAGCCCCGGGAATCTTCCTAGTCTTCAACCCGTTCTCAATTCGTTCACCAATGGTTACGATGTCAGCAAAGTTTGATGAAGAACTTCCCACCATTTTCTTATAGTAGGATCCCTGCAATGTACCCATAAAGATGTCAACTAACTCGTTGTCAGAGAGAGCAGGTCGTACACGAGATGCCATCTCACGCCATCTTTGCGCATACTCTTTAAATGTTTCAGCTGAGCACTGAGACTGGTTTTGCAACTGCAATCAGGTAGGCGCCAAATCCAGATTATATTTGTATTATCTCAAGAATGCTTCAGACAAATCTCTCCAAGTACGTATTTTGCTGCGTTCTAAGCCCGTGTACCAATCCAATAAAGCACTAGACAAGCTATCTTAAAAACAAAGCACCAACAATTCATCATTATCAATATAGGATGCATCTTCCTACAGTACATAGTAATGTGACTACGTGGGAAACTAAAACCTTTATACTTTGGAAGCTCAGGTATCTTGAATTTCTTCGGAAATACAACATTTGGAACCAAACATAAATCCTTGGCCTCCATTCCAAAAGCAGAAAACCCTTCAATAGCTCTGATATGGTCTTCCAACAACTTGTAATCAGCAGGTCTACCTTCATCAGCAGGCCTAACAAGGATCTGAGATTTGGCTACTGAGATGCGGCCGGAGCGTGTACTTGCGGAGTAGTAAACTGAGAAGGGTATATCAGTCCTTGATTAATCATCTGGCCAGCATTCTGACCCATCTGAACACCAAATAGATAATTCTGAGGAGGTACCACAGCGGTTGAATGCCCTAGGGTAAAGCATTCCAGAATGAACATTCTGAACAACAGTTTGAGCAGCTTGGGATGAAATTGGAACATGGATAGGAGGACCCCTATACACATGTTCATCATCCTCAAGAGTTTCAATGTCAGCTAACACATGAGTCTGGCGAGTCTGAACCTGAAGATTCTCATGCTCATCATTAACTACCAGAGGTGGAACCCGAGTAGTTATACCCCATGGATATGCAGCAGCATTCCCATTAGGCATGGGCACAACAAAAGGTTGATATGGTACGAAGGCGCCGCTATTTGCAATCTGAGGAGTGAAATTCGGAGGCATGCCCCCAAGGAAAAGCAATAGCCATTTTGTTCAACTCGAACTGGGAATTTGAGGGATGAACAACAGGATGAATCACAGGCTCAACCAACACTTCAACAGTAGCGGGAGAAGAAACAAAAGCCGATATAGCTGTAATAATAGGAGGAACAGTCACAACAGGAGTGACAATGGTGGCATCAGTGGCAGTTGCAACAACAGTGGCAGCAGCAGCGACGTCCCTCTGAGCACGAAGAAGTTCCATGATAACGTCTATGCTGGTCTGAAATTGATCCATCCGACCTTGAAATTCAGCCAGAGTTTCCTTATAGGCAGCGTTCTCAGCTTCAAAGTCAGCCATGATCTTGGATCTGCTTGAGCGAGTGAAATACCGATGTCGAGTCATCGTCTTGCTACAAGGCTGAGACGGACAAGGTAAGAAACGGTTCTCCGGATGAAGGGACGTGCATATATCTGCAAATGAATGTATGCAATGTATGCAAAAATAAAGTTTTAAATTCCAGGAATTCGTAAACTTATCTTTGTCAACAGAAATCATAAAGCACACAAGTAAAGGTGCGAAGATAAAACTGGCAAGAAACTTCATTCATTCAACAATAAAGGAAAGAAGTACAAGTCAAGTACAAATCAAATATCTGCCTTTTGGGCTACAACAAGATCAACCTGGATCCTATCAAAAACCACCCTATAAACAAACAAGAAGTGAAAAATATCCGAAGGAGTCTTGTGCGGCAAAACATCAGCATATGCATCCCTCAACAACCCAGGTAAGTCCTCAAGTGCGTGCTCGACAAATCTAGACAGTCGTGTCTCTCACTCCAATACTTTGCATCCTTCATGAGGTTGTGCAGCAAAGAATGGTTAGGTCCCTGAAGCATATCCTAAATAAAGGTCTCTTTCTGATCCAAGACGGCTTGCAAATGACGGCTTTGTTGCTCCCAATGAGTACTCTCTGTGTTGATCTGACTGATCTGCTTTCGGCTTTGATGTGCTTGATCTTGCAGCTTCTGAATCTCACCAAAGGCTTTGTCAAGCTTAGCTTGACACCGAGAAAAGTTCTCTGCCAACTGGTCAGCACGGTCTTATTCATTTTGTAGCTTTGTCTTGTACTATTATAACTTCCCTTGAAGCTCTTCAAGTTGCTTCTTGTAGCTCAACTCATCCTTGTAGGCTTGATACTAAGTGTCGGCGAGTTGTCTCTTATTTGAAGTAAGTCCCTCATAGGTACTCTTCAAAGCATCTCCCACTTTTCTTCACTTGTTCTGTTCAACCTCCACCTCTTTGAGCATATGCTCGCGCTTCTGATGGAGCTCAATCTATAGGTTTTCCTTCTCGGACGTGACTCTATCAAGGTTGAGAGGAAGATCAGTATTCTCTTTCCTCAACATCTCAATAATCCTTTTGAGTTAGTCGACTTCAAATGGAGGAACAATGGCAAGTTCAGGAAGCTTGGCATTCATGGAAGGCTCTGGAGAAACTGGCAAAAAGATCTCTTTGACGCGCTCTTTGACCCAAAGTGTGTAAGTTTCCTTGGCTATGTAATTCTTCTTACCCAAATCGGCTCTTCCTTCTAGGTGAATATAAGTCCAAGCGGCACTAAACCTCTTCAGCAATCCCATGTCATCAGCCCCTTCATGAAAGATAAACTCTTCCACTACCTCAGGATCTGGCTTATCAACCATAGGATATCCCAACTGACGGAAGGAATGTCTCGGATTTTAGTTAATTCCGCCCTTTGTACCCAAGAGAGGCACATTGGAGAATTTCCCACAATGAAGAATGATCTTAGTATCATCAAAGACTCGAGAATACCAAGAAATGTCATCAGTAGTAAGAGACATGATTCGTTGAGACCACTTGAGATTGGCCTTATTCTCAACAAAGGGACCCTTCTGCGGAAGGTGAGACATGAGCCATCGGTACAGCAGAGGAGCACAATAGACAATGGTTCCTTTCTTCTTTTCATTCCTCGAATGAATATAATGATAGGTATCAGCAAGGAGTGTCGGAATAGGGTTCTTGGACAAGAAGATACTGATGGCAGCCTGATCTACGAAATCCCCCATGTTCGGAAACAAGACAATCCTATATATCAGCAAAGCAAGAACGGCATTGAAAGCCTTCCAATTTCCATCTGCAGTAAAGGAAGTAGCCTTGTCAACCAGAAACTTTGAAGCAAACCCTCGAACACCATTCCTTTTAGTCTTGATATTAGCTTCCACATCCTTCTTACTAATGCAAAGAGCATCAGCAATAAGGGGAAACTTCAAACAACTGCTAGTGTAGACAAAAGCAACCTGTTTCTTGATCTCAACCCCCAAAATATGAGATACTCCTCGAGTGTAGGTGCTAGCTGATAATCCTGAAATGTGAAGCACCTAAGTGGTGGGTCATAAAACTAAACCAGTGTATGAATTGAGGTAATGTTGACTTCAGTGTTGAAGATGGTCAACAGATTACCATAAGCATCCTTGAAAACCCCTTTGTTATCTTTAACCACACGGGATGCTAAACCTCTCAAAGTCTTCAGCTTAGGATCCAAAAATTTGTAGCTAAAGATACCTCGGCAACCAGTACTCATCTCTAAGATAATGTCAACAAAGAATAAGCCGTCGAATAACCTGGAAATGCACATGCAAAAATTAATTTACATGATGAAATGATATGCAACACAAGAACAAGAAGCCAACATTGTCTGAACACTCAAATCTTAACAATCTAGATATCTGTATATATAATTCTGTGTCGGTGCAAAGGTATGACGTGCATGAGAGAACAAAGGTATGAAGTGGCTTGTTTTCCTGCAAAAACCCATATCCCTCTCACAGGTATGATCTAGACACAACAAGGTTGTCCCTAGAAAGGTCGCCCAAACCATAGGACTCAGAATGAAAACCTCTCGCCGTAGCGAATTCTCGCAGGACGGAAGTATTCTCAAACGAATCACGGTCTGGGAAGTGGCTCTCGTGGTAACCCAATGCACAAAACGTATGCCTCACGACTATCCACGTTCTAGCCTATGTGTATGCTAAGCCCGGTGTCAGGACTTTTCTCTCCAATAATATCTACCCATCCCAACAATAGCAGAAAATACAACAGATATCCAGAATATACAGCATATGAATATTCAAAGCAGTAAAGAAATGCAGTAAATAAACATAAAGCTAATAAAGCATAAAGATAAAGCGGGTAAAGCGCAAAAAGATAAACACCCACGCAAGCAAGAATGCAAACAAAACTAGGCGAGACCCTCAACTTGCAAGAGCAAGGACTCCCCAGCAGAGTCGCCAGCTGAAGCTAGCGGGATTATACCTGAGTGAATCGCACACTCAAAGATACAACAGAGTCGCCACCGAAATTTATTTAGTCTCAAAGGACAGGGAAAATATCGATAAAACCCAAGGGGAAGAGAAACGGGTAAGGGGGTCGGTTATGCGAAAGGAAGGTACTAGCGCCTTACGCATCCTTCGTACTCGATGGGAACCATTTTGCTTGCTTCTAGGCTTGGATGGGTTATCTATCTAAAGGCTTCTAGCTAAAAGAAGAGGAGAGAAAGGAGAAAAAGGAAAGAAAGAAAGTGCTCACGGAGGATTAGGGCCCTCGTGCCTACGTACCCTCATAGTGCAATGAGGAAATCAGAGCTCCGTAGTTCATGGAACCAGGGAAAGAAAGGGGAAGGGGCGAAGAAGGTGGAAGTGTGCTCGCCAAGATCATCGCAATCTTGTGCCTACGTATCTTACATTCGAATGAATGAAGAATCAGAGCGTTCGTAGTTTGTGGAACCAAGACGGAAAAGGAAAAGGAAAGTGGTGTCAAAAGCAAGAGCAAAAGAAGTAGAGAAAAATCCGCTGGGGATACAAAGAAGGATAGGTGTCGAAACCAAGAAAGGAAAAAAAGAGTAAAAGGACAAGAGAGACTCCACTGGGAGTAAGAAAACACAATGACTATGCTAGGGATCAGAGGGTTAGCGACCCTGTTGGGCATCCAAAAACCAAGAGAAAAAGGGTTCGGTATGTTAACTGACTGACAGTGGTTAATCGAAGAAAAATAGATAACGACTCTGGTGGGGAAAAAGGATTTGGTGTCAACAGACAGGCTGTGATGAACCAAAAGGAGAGAGTACTTAACCAAGAGAAGATGTCTGACTCTGAAGGGATTTCGGTATATTAACTACTAAACAGTGGTTAATCAAAGAAAATAAAGATTGCAACTCCAGGGGAGAAAAAGGTTTTAACTGTAATCAACTAAAAGAATGGGTGTGGAACCAAGCAAAGGTTGTGACCCACAGGAATGTTGGTATTGACTGAACAAGCAGCACTTGACCAACGAAAGGGTATTCGAACCAAAAGAAGGTTGCTAACCGCTGGGAATTTGGTCTGAACAGAAAGACTGTGATTATCTGAAAAGAAAGAGTGATTAACCAAGAGAAGGTGATTAACTCGAAGGGGGTTCAGTATTTTAACAGACAGGTTGTGGTTAACTGAAAAAACGGGTGATTAACCAAGGGAAAATGATTAACCCAAGAGGAAACTCAGTATGTTAACGGGCAGGCTATGGTTAATTGAGAAAAAGTGAAAATTGGTGTTTTAACTGACAGGTAGTGGTTAACCAAGAGAAGGGAGAAGAACTAAGAGAAGGTTGCAAACTCCGCAAAAGTTTTGGTATTTAACAGGAAGATGGTGTTTAACCGAAGAAAGAGTGTGACTGCAGGGGAAAAAGAGAATTGGTTTTAACAGTCTGACTGTGATCAACCAAAGGAAGAATGATTACGACTCTCATGGGGAATCAACAAAAGAAGTGACTAGCCACAAGAAAAGGTAATTGAAAGTATTTTGAGGAGAGCAAAAGAAAGGTATTGAAACAGAGCAAGAGATTGACTTTCTGAAGATTGCCAATGATCACGAACCACGGGAATGGTGATGGATACACAGACTGATTGAAAAGGTTAAGAGTGATTAAGGATCGACTCAGCCGGGGATAGAAATACCCTACCGCCTGGAGTTAGAGGTGACTAAGCCAGACACAGGGTCATTCGTCCCCTACCCAAAGTAGTCGGAATGAGAGTAGGAATTCTCCATTCTCATTCCTTCTCTAACACACAGGGTGTAGTGCAGAAATTGAAACTGACAGCGTAACAGCTCCAAGTTGTACAGTGCTCCAGTGCGTCGTGCGAAACTCCGTCTCGGCAGGGGATCAAGAGAACTAGACTCTAAAGAAGATCCTAAACAGAGGGAAAAGGGAAAATCAACAAATTGAAACAAGGTTTCGATTAATCAATCAATGGGAATTGATGTGCTAACAATTTTCCAAAGAGAGGAAAATCATTAAAGCAAAAGTGTGGATTATTGATTGTGCATGATTAAATTTTCTCAATAAAGAACAAACTTAATGCAATCAAGCAACAAAAATGCAAAACAGTACCAAATTTCGATTAGCATGCATCACAAACCATGTTAAGATGTGGATAAAATTGTGCAAAAATGATCATGTTCATACAATGCCAAGAATGTGCACAATTGCAAAATCGAAAGATCGAGCATTGGAAAATTCACAATCATGCTTCAAACTGAAGTGAGACAGCACCGAAAACATCCATAAAATCAATCATATCAATCCATGGAGGTTAGAGGAGGAAAGCATGGCAAACAAGCTTGAAAAACTCAAAAAATGACACTTTGTACAGTGGTAATCGATTACCACAAAGCAAGTAATCGGTTACTTGCTTGAAAAAGGCAAAATGATTGAAAATTTGCGCAGAGTAATCGGTTACCCTAATTTGAGTAACCGATTACCACTGTAACCGTGCTAAAAAATAGATTTTCAAAAGCAATTTTCAGAACCTAATCACTTATACAAACTACCACATGCTAGTGTATGAATTTGTGCACGAAAATCAAGTTTAACAACAGCAAAAAAAACCAGCAATGGAATTAATTAACTCATCAAGATCATGGATCAAATAATGACATAATCAACTCACACACAAAAAGCATCGAAACTACATTACAAATGATACGAAAACGTTTGAAACAGTAAATGTGCAAAGAAGGACCAACCTACAAGGCTGAGATGTGCCTTGGATGTTGTTGCAAATGAATCTTGATGAAGATAATCAAAGAAAACCAGAGGAATCCTCAATTGTAGCCAAATCATATCGAAATCGAGCAAATTACGACGAATCTCTAAAAAATGAATTCGCACCGTAGACTCTTAAAACAAACACTTAAGATGAATCCAGAAGCTAATAAAACTCCAGAAAATCAAGTATAATTGCAAGGTGATGAAGGTTAAGCTCAAGAAATAATCACTTCCAAGGTGAAAGTGAATATTCTTCAATGGTGAAGAGCCATAGTGAGGTTTGGGAACAAAATGGCGATGAAGATGAAGAAGTTGCAGAAAAATTCAGAGAGAATGTGGGAGAATTGAGAGTGAAGTGTGAGAAATGTGAGAAATGGTTGTCTAGTGAAAAATGATTGAAGGTCTGCTTATATAGAGTTTTGGTTTGGAATTGATAGGTTTGGAATGTGCTTTGGAGTTAGCTTTGGAGCTTGGTTGGGAGTTAGTTACACTTGACTCACCGAGTCAGCGGTTAACTCAGTTAGTTAGGAAGTTAACTCTGTGGAGCAATCCCAATGTAAATCCAAATCAAAGGCTCACATACTTCGAGATTAAGGAACATGGTGCACTTAATTCAAAGTGATGCATTGGAGTAAATGTAAGTGGTGTGTCTCGAATGGTCATGAACTGTCCAGAATGTTCCACACAATGCTAGAACCAAGTAGAATCCAAGAACAAGGATGGTGCAAGGTTGCTGTCCCAAAATGCAGCAGGAATTGCAAAACTGCACAGGGTAATCGATTACCTTGTTTTTGCCTAAAAACAGAGTAATCGGTTACTCTAGGCAAAACTTGCCCAAATTGCTTATGAACAAGTGTTGAAGTCCTGGTTTCGATTTTCCACCTCTTGCCCTGATGAATAATCATGGAAACCCTTATTTTGTGTATGTCTTGATGATGGGATGACTTTGTGAGGATGCGATTAATCGGGCTCGAAAACATGAATATTCCTGCAACAAAATCATAGAGAAAAAGTGTGAATGTGTATGCCAACCATGCAAACGCACATGCTTATGCAAAAGGCAAAAGGGAGGTCAAATTTTGGGTTACGACAAGCTGCTTCTGGAAGAAACGAAGAAGTACACGAAAGGATGATTGAATTCCAGGAATAGTTCTTGGAAATGCAGAAGGAACTGCATGCCATTCGCTGTCAGAACTTGTTTGGTAAAGACGCATTAATCTCTGTTTGGTCCCTAATGTAAAGATACCGCACAAATTCAAGGTGTCTGACTTTGAAAAATACAAAGGCAACTCTTGCCCTCAAATTCATTTGGTAATGTATGCTCGGAAAATGTCTACCCAGACAGAAAATCAGCAGCTACTAATCCATTACTTCCAAGACAGTTTAACCGGTGCCGCACTCAAATGGTACATGCGTTTAAACCGCATCAAGATCAGTACTTTCAGAGATCTCGGGGCAGCCTTCGTTCAGCAGTATAAATACAAGTTGGACATGGCACCAGATAGGGACCAGCTCAGAGCAATGTCCCAAAAGGATAAAGAAACCTTCAAGGAATATGCTCAAAGATGGCGTGAAATCGCCGCCCAGATCTGTCCTCCTCTCGAGGAAAAGGAAATGACAAAGATCTTCTTAAAAACATTAAGCTCGTTTTATTATGACCAGATGGTCGCTAGTGCACACAGTGACTTCACTGAAATGGTGAACATGGGAGTACACCTTGAGGAAGCAGTCTGAGAAGGACGATTGGTCAAAGATGCAGAGCCATCCAACAGTACTAAAAGATACGGTAGTGCTTTCCAAAAGAAGAAAGAGCAAGATATCAGTAACATCTCTCTAGGTAAGCTAAGGCGAAGGTACCAACCTCGACAGGTAGCAACAATAACTCCCGCTATCAACCTAACACCATCTCTGACATATCAACCTCAGGTTGCTCAGAGCCAACCAAATCAACAACAGTATTAGCAAAGGCAGCAACAACCTCTTCAGCAGGCTTGCCTGCAGTATAATAACAATAATCGTACTACACGATCACCTGGGTTTGACACTATACCAATGTTATATGCAGAATTATTTCCACTTCTACTGGCCAAGGGGCACGTTCAAACCAGGACTCCTCTTATAGTACCAGAAAATCCACCTTTTTGGTTCAAAGCAGATCAAACTTGCCCTTACCATCAAGGAGGGTCAGGACATAACATTGAGAATTACCTCAGCTTTAAATCGGAACAGAAGCTCGTCAGAAATGGGGTTTTATCTTTCAAAGATACTAATCCGAATGTTCAGACGAACCCATTACCGCAACATGAAAAGACTACGGTGAATTTGATAGAAGGAGAACCTGGCAGCAGTTATCAAATTCACAATGTACGCTTACTGGGAACAAATTTGGTGAAAATGCATTGCAGACAGAGCGGGTACGGCCATGTGCCATCTGTAGCGAGCGATTTTGGACGTGGTTCTTAAGCACTGTCGCTCTTTGGGGGGACTACAGGTCAATTCATTTTTTATCCTATTGAAGCTGACAAAGGAAGGGAAATAGATGTCTCCAACTAACCCTGCTTGCATACTGAGTTTAAACAGCGGTCTGTTAGGTTACGGATGCTATATGGAAGTGGGGGCCCTTTCTGCTTACTTTGTTAAGGTTGAAATGACGGGACTATGTTATTGGTAGGATGTTAGGACTGATGCTTTTCTATTGATGTGTGAAGGTACGGGATTTTGGGTTTTTTGATTAGTGTGCTCGCTAAGATTTTTCTTTCAATCTTATGCCTACGTATTCCCGTTTACCGAAATAGGGAAATCAGAGCTGGTGTCTTGTTCAAAGCCCAAGACGTGAAGCTAAAAATGATTTGTATCTTGTTCGAAGCCCAAGATTTGAAGCTGAAAATGATTTGTATCTTGTTCGAAGCCCAAGATGTGAAGCTAAAAATGATTTGTATCTTGTTCGAAGCCCAAGATGTGAAGCTGAAGGTGATTGGTTGGTATCTTGTTCAAAGCCCAAGATATGAAGCTAAAGAGTCTATTTGTATCTTGATTAAAGCCCAAGATATGAAGCTAAAGGGTTTCGAATTTTAGAGAGAATTTGTCATCTCTAAGGGGGTCTGTTTGTCACAACAATTGGGTGATTGGTTATAAAGGAGAATTACTTTAACTGGACATGTGAATCCGGCAATGCCATAATTTCCTTTATAGGGGATTTTCAACCTGAAGGAGAAGACTTTAACTCAGTGTAGAGCAATGCCATCTTTCCTTAGGAATTTCTCATGCTAAAAGAGGGACAGTGGCGTGGATGTATATAATCCAGAGGCTTGCCACTTACAGCAATTAGATGGGGGGAAAGGAGTTGTTGATGTTTGTACGTTGTGATCAAAGCATGATTTGATGCTAAAAGGTTGATTGTCTCAACCGGGGTTTCCTTATACAAAGCCTAAGAGGAGGCTATTGGCCCAACAAGAGGGTGTTTTTATGTGTCTTGTACGAAGCCCAAGACGGAGGCTAAAGGTTTGACTCAACAAGATAGTCTTTTTGTGTGTCTTGTACGAAGCCCAAGACGGAAGCTAAAGGGGTTTGACTCAACGAGAGAGTCTTTTATACTCAACAAGAGAGTGATTTGGCGTCTCGTATAAAGCCCGAGATGGAGGCTAAAAGTTATTTGACTCAACAAGAGAGTCTTTTATACTCAACAAGAGTGTGTTTTGGTATCTCGTACGAAGCCCAAGATGGAGGCTAAAAGTTGGTTGACTCAACAAGAGAGTCTTTTATACTCAACAAGAGAGTGTTTTTGTATCTCGTACGAAGCCCGAGATGGAGGCTAAAGGTTGTTTGACTCAATAAGAGAGTCTTTTATACTCAACAAGAGAGTGTTTTTGTATCTCGTACGAAGCCCGAGATGGAGGCTAAAGGTTTTAGCTCTGCTGGGGAGAATCATTGTACAAAGCCCAAGAGGAGGCTATTGTAACTGTTTTAGTTGAGTGATAGGTCCAGTATTGGATAAAAGGGAAATTCAGTTCTTATATGAGTAATGTTATACTCATGGATTTGCTCTGAGGGTTGGGATTATTTCTTGTTCTCTAGGGAAATTGGGAATCCAATGGTGCTTTAGATTGTCCGAGTCTACGAGTTTTATCTTTTGTACTATGCTTGAGAAACAGTAGTGGTGAGATCTAGACTCTTTGAAAGACTGTTCTATTAAGATGACTAATTTCTGTTCCTATACCTCTAGGAGGTCGTCGGGACAATTTGTACGAAGCCCAAGAGGAGGCTGGAAACTTTTAAGAAGCCGAGGAACAATTTATACAAAGCCCAAGAGGAGGCTATCTTCCCAGAGGAAGAATCATTATATGAAGCCTAAGAGGAGGTTGTGAAAACTTCTAAGAAGCCGACGGGTCCTTGTACAACGCCCAAGAGGAGGCGGGGATGCTTTTAGGAAGCCTGCGGGTCCTTGCACTAAGCCCAAGAGAAGGCTGATGAACAGTTCCAGAAGGGGTTTCACTTGGAACATTGGCCTTCTGTATATGAACTGTTCAAAAGGGGGAATTTCTTAGATCTAGATATCTAAAAATTGTTGTAAAAGAAAATGGTTTAGGTTATGTTGAAATATCTGGAAGAACGTCGGGAGACGAGGTTCTGTCTAATTCTAGACATAGTTGCCGGGGAAACTCTAAATATCTATACTATTATTACACAGTTGATATGAGTTTATGAAAGAAGACTTACAGTGAAACAGCCCGACAGTACAGTTATACATATGAAAGCGGTAAATGAAAGTGGGTAAACACTTACTCGGTTGTAGAGCTTCCATGCTGTTTGGTTAGTTGTTCAACAAAGAAATTGAAAACAATATATTACAAAATCAAAGGGGAAAGTGCTTTGAAAGGAAAATTGGGGCTTACAGTGGTCGCACTGTCGTTTTGTACTGGGACTTATACAAGTGACTAAGGCCTAAGAAAGGTTTTCTGTACAAAGGGGATGGGTCTTACACTCTCTCAAGAGGCCCAAAGATTTATTTTTAAAGAATGGGGCTTATAACACGAGGGTAGGCCCAAGGGTTTGATTTTTCAACTAGCGATCATGCCGAGGTTTTCTTATACAACAGAGGGACTTATACAATATCTGAGGCCCAAAATTGTTTTGGTTAAAAGGGGAATGGGTCTTACACTCTATTAGAGGTCCAAAATGTTTTAAAGAAAAAGAATGGGGCTTACAACTCAAGGAGAGGCCCAGGGTTTGTTTTTAAACAGGCGATGATCGCACCGAACTTTTGAAATACAAAGGGACTTATACAATGAGTGGGGCCCAAAATAGATTTATATTTACAAAGGATTGGGTCTTACACTCTATTAGAGGCCCATGAGTGTTTGAAAATGATTTGTGAGGGTGAAAATCAAAGAAACCCTAATTTTATCTTCTTTAAAAGTAAATATTTAAAGAAAATCAAATAAAAATGATAAAAATACCAAATAAATTTGAATAAACCACTTGTGATTTTTGTTTTAGGTTTGAAAAATGAGGTTTAATCACAAGATGAATTAAAACTCATTTGGTTTTGATTTTCAAAGTAAATATTTACTTTAAAAAACAAAAAAAAAAGGAATTTATTCACAAAAATACTAATTATATTAAATAACTAATATAAACTTAATTTTTTTGTGGAATAAAATATTTTAACATTTTTGTGATTTTTTGCAAAAAGAACCAATAAAAAATAATTAAAATTGAAAGGGTTATTAATTTTCTAATTAATTAACAAAACATGAAAATATGGAAAAAAATAGAAAAATGTGAAAAAACACAAAATGACATGGGTGGGGTTTGAACCCTCGACCTCAAGGCTATAGGGCACGCGCCTTACCACTGGGGTGGTGATACATCTGTTGATTAAAACAAACCAACAAATATACAAGGCTTGCTTTGTTTTCTAGGCCTGACCAAGGCAAGTTTTGGTAAGAAACGGGAAGGTCCATAAGTTTCTCATTTCTCCATGGTTGGGGACAAAATTTATATGCATCTGGCCTAGAATTTCACAAGGAAACCAATGGTGGTGGTATTTTTTCTAGATTATACTCCCTCCTAAAAATCCGATAGTGGTTTTGAAATAGGACTATAATTGCATTTTCTATGCTACACTTTGGTACAGGCATGAATTACATGATGAATTGGTTCAAACACAACACATATGACATGTATAAGAGATGCATGATCAGTGGACTTCAAGTCATCATGCTTACCTCTTTTTGAGCTTTTGGAGTTTTTTGTGCAATCTGCCAAGCTTCTTGTTCCAGAAATGATTTGATGCTTTGGACACTCTTAAATGATCCCTTAGAAGCTTTTAGGATGAGTGGAATCAGCTGGAACCTGTAAAAATACAAACTGGCCCTTTCTTGCAAAAGGGGTTAAAGTGACCGAAATGGCAACTCCCTTAAATGGTGTTCCAGATGGGGGGAACCATTTGGGACAGTTCAAGGATCATATACGGAGTGTGTTTGAGGTTTTATCTGGTTTGGAAAGTGGCTGAATCAAGGCATGGCTTGAAAAATACACAAAAGTACTATTTTGAGGTTTTGAGAGGTGACTTTGTGATTTATGGATTACAGGTCACTTGTGAGAGTTTGGACAGCTTATATATGATATATTGGATGTGTTTGGATCATGAGCTGTGATGGAAATGCTCCCTAACTCAAAAACTCAGAGTTACCTTGCTAAAGAAGGCATTTTGGCCTAAAGAGAGGGATTTTGAGGAAAGCATCGGTTTGATGGCTTTGGTGTACTCAAACTGAGCACAAATGAGCTCTATTTATAGTAGAGCAAGTTTGTTTTGGGATCAATAGTGAATGGCAACCACAGCAGAGGTTTGGCCAATGTTGATCGATGGGAAGCCAAGTCTCCTCTAGCCATTGACTAGAGGTTAGAGCACAGGCCTTTGGTTCCCTAGTTGTTGGATCATTCTTGACTGAATTTAGTTGCAAATGTGTCAGCCCATGCCACCTCTAAGCATCCATTAAATGCTCCAATCCAAAATTGGAGTCTTGTCCCTCTTTTAGGGATTTCTAGGTTTGGCATGCTATTTCTTGTTCCAAAGACTTTGGAGGCTTGGATCAGTGTTTGTTCCCTTTAGATTTGATCCTCAGATGTGTCCAAAGTGATGACAAGGCTTGGAATTATCTGATTTTGCTAAATCGAGCAAAAATGAAAAGTTCTGCCTAGCCTTGGCAGTTTTCAGCAAGGCATATTGCCATTGTCATATCTCATGGCTCAAGTGGAATTTGATGGAGTTCTTGGCCATTTTGGAAAGCCCTCATATGATACAATAACTGTTTGATCATAATTGGTTTTGATACTTTTTGGATCCAAGTGAAAAGTCCTCCTACATTTGGAAAAAAGTAAGGCAGATTCTGACTTGGTGAAAATTTCACTAAGTGTTGGAAAAAGTGACATTTCATGTTTTCAGCCATTTTGATCATTCCATAACTCAAAATCCATGGGGAATTGGAATGAGGTGTAGTTGAAGCTTTTGTAGAGGGTAATGAGAGCTACAAATCCAGCTTTGGATGGCGAAAAATGGCCTTGTGGTTTAGGAGTTATGATCCTCCAAAGTTGGTACCCTAGCCACTTTGTTCCATAACTTAGAAAATTTCCAAGTTTTTTATGGTTACCCCTTTTACAAGTTATCCCACTTTTCTTGATTTTTCTTGATAAATGATGATTCCAATCATACATTAGCATCATTTTAGGGTTAAAAAACCATTTTTATGAAAAATCTCAAAAAGTCAAAGTTTGACTTTTGTGCACAGTTGACTTTTTATCAGATGAATTCCAAACTGTGCAATCCTTTAGGAAATCATGTTCTTGACCTAAATCAAACTTGATGGACATGTTACATGGGTGTCATAGGGTATATTGATTCATGTCTTAGGGTTTGGGAGAATGTCCTGGTCAAAAGTCAAAGATACAGTTGACTTTTCTCGCGAAACCCTAATTGTGGTTCAGATGAAATTGAAACTTGTTGCTCAAGCTTCTTGGATCAATCCATTGTTACAAATGGATCAATGTGGTGCATTAGAGACCCTCAAATCATGTCTTGAGGTCTTGGCTCATGGTTTGTCCCAAAAGTCAACTTAGGGGTGAATTAGGTCAAGAAACCCTAATTCTTGATTTTTTATGAATGCATCCCCTGAGGTTAAATTGACTTGATGATTGGGTTTATGATGTCCCTTGGAGCATCATAGGTTATGCTTTGAAGCATTGGCTCATGCCCAGAGGAAAATTTCCATCTGGAGGCCCTGGTCGACCAAAACCCTAATTTGGTGACACTGGCGATCTTGAGGCTTAATCCACTTCGAAGGTTGCATCCTTGTGCTTAATCCTTGAAGTGGGAGTCCTCTTGATCCTTTATAGGTGTTTGAGAAGTTAGACATGTTGAAGATCATGTAATTTCTTGATTGATCCTTTGTCTAAGAGCTCTGAGAGGGCTTGAAACCCTAATTCTGATTATAGTGGATGCTCACCCATCTTTGGGGAGACTTAATGAGGTATGATGATTCATTCATATTGTGATGATGATTTCCATAATGATGGGAATCTTAGTGGTCAAAATTTGGGGTATGACACCATCTCACAACTATCATCAGTGTGATATCTGTTCCAAGAACAATCAAGGATGTGCCAAAGTACAAGCAGCCCTTCAAGAGCAAATGGATCTAGGCTGGATTCAGGATCACAGGATTCGTGAAGTAAACATGGCCCATGCACATCCAAACATTGTTCAAAATCATGACATTCGTGCAATGAACGTCAATCTAGTGGTAATTTAAGACAAAGTCAATATTACAACTTGCAGCGGCACGATTATAGCGTTTGCTCAATTTTCTCGAAAGATAATCAGGGATGCACTTTTGTACAAGAGGCCCTCCAGCGTTAAATGGATCTCGGATGGATCCAAGACTACCATGAAAGGAATGATCATCAGGTTAACATGGTTCATATTTTTGACAATCGCTTAATGAATGTCGGTCTAGTGGAATTGCATGCCAAGTAGGTCAGACTTGGTTTCCTGTCCCCACATGATTATCAAGACTACAAAGAGTGCTCTGGAAGCAACCAAGGTTATACGCTTGTACAAAGAACCCTTCAACATCTGTTAGACCACTGGTGGCTCCCGACCTACCAAGATGAAGACACGCAACAAGTTAGCATAACTAATGGAAATCCTGATAGATACCAAAGTTGTGATATCCACTTACTAGAAACAGATCTGGTAAGGATCCACTGCATACAAAGTGGATACGGTCGGGTACCACCTCATAATTATGAACGTTGTGGAATATGTTCAGAAAATAACCAAGGATGCTACCTCATGCGAGCAGCTCTCCAGCATCAGTTAGACTGAAAGGAAACTCAACCATGCTTGAATTCTCAATCAATCAACATGGTACAAGGTTGCCTCCCTGTTCAAAACAAGGACCGAGGACTACCGAACAGAGACATTGTCATAGTCTCTAATAAAAGAGAACATGTCAATCATGGAATTACCAAGGATGTTTACACCATAATTCCGCTACTCAATGAGACAGAGATCCCTCTTGACAGTAGAAAAGTTCCCAACCTAGAGTCGATTGAGGTTGCGTACGACGGTCAAAAGGCCCAAAAATCCCCTGTGGTTATCTGCTTACCAGGCCCAATACCATACAAGTCAGAGAAGGTTATTCCATATAAATATAGTGCGACTACCATAGAAGATGGAAAAGAAATTCCACTGCCATCCATTGTAAACATCACTGATATCAGTCAAGTTACCCAGAGTGGTCGAATCTTCAACAGAGGAGTTCGAGAACCTGCAAAAGAAAAGGAACCTCAAGCTGAAGTTCCTAATCAACAAATCGATTAGTCCAATAAAATGAAACCTGTAAAGAAAAATGATGAAATGCTAAAAGCTCATCCAGAAAAGTGAGTACAGCATTGAGGATCAATTGTTACAAACTCTTTCTCGGATATCCGTTTTATCCCTCCTGCTCAGTTCAGAAGCTCACAGAGAAGCTCTACAGAAAGTCTTGGAATAGGCCTTTGTAGAACAAGATGTGATAGTAGGTCAGTTCGATAGCATTATCTCCAACATCACTTCCTGCAACAATTTGGGATTCAGTGATGAAGAACTTCCAGAGGAAGGCAAGAACCATAACATGGAACTCAATATCACAGTCAATTGCCAGGACGATGTTTTAGCCAGTGTATTGGTAGACATAGGTTCATCCTTGAATGTCATACCAAGGTCAACTTTTGTACGACTATCTTTTCAAGGTACTCCCATGAGAGGCAATGAGATCATCGTCAAAGCCTTTGACGGATCTAGGAAAATGAATATCGGCAAAGTCGATCTTCCTATAATCATTGGTCCTCACACTTTCCAGGTCATGGACATCCGAGCAGCATATAGTTGTTTATTAGGAAGACCTTGGATACACGAAGTCGGGGCAGTCAATTCGACACTTCACCAGAAGCTGAAGTTTGTCAAGAGCGACAAATTAGTCATGGTATGCGGAGAACAAGCTTTAATCGTGAGCAACTTATCATTGTTCTCCTGTGTAGAACCATAGGAGGTCGTTGGAACTCAATTTCAAGCACTCTCGATGAGCAATGAGAATCACCAAGAAAGAGGAACGTCGATTTCCTCGTACAAAGACGCTCTCAAAGTAATGGGGAGTGGTGACATAAAAGGATGGGGACAGATTATAATTCCTGCCGATAACAAGACAAGAAAAGGTCTTGGTTTTTCTCCAACATGTACCCAGACAACAAAGAAAGATGAAAGCTTTTGTCCCATTCAGGATTTCTTCCACAGTGGAGGCTTCCTCCACCCAGTATCTCAAGAAGTCCACACCATCGATGGGAATAACTCTTCTGATACAGATGAAGAGTGGAAATCTTATCTCAATGATGAAGGTTATATATCTCAGGGAGAAACGTACATACCATTCTGCTCTCCAAAGCAAAGTCCAAGATATATACCGAGATCAAATGTCAGGATGATCTATGGAGATTGTGATCCCGAAGGATGTCGTGCTCCACCCAACTCATTAGAGGAAGACACTTTGATGAAAGATAACTTTGACTACGATTCTTATTATCCCCTGGATGATTTACCCATCTGAAAGCCTTACATGGAAAACTCGGGGCAAAAGAGTCAGCCAGATAATGCATATTTGCTGAATGACCTCGAAAGAAATGCGCCTTGTAACGCCCGGTAATTAATTAATTATTTAATTAAATATATTCGTATCATTTGTGTTGATTTATGTTGATTTTCGAATTATCGGAATTGTGTTGTGTTGAGTTGCTATATCGGTTTTAGTTGAATTAATCATAAAAATGTTGATCTAAGTTGTATTGTTGTTAATTAATTAAGCTAAATTAAGTTGATTTTAAGTTGTAGAAAATAATATGGTGTTAATATAGTAGAATTATAAGAGAACGTTGGGGTTATTTAGATGGTAGTAATAGTGGGGGTGTAGTAATAAGGCCCAATAAGAAAAATAAGATAATAGAGTTATTATATTAGGTTTTAGAAATAAAGAGGAATTAGAAGAAGCAATAAAGTGGAAGTTGCATAAAAAGAGGAAAAATAGGAGAAGAACGTGGAAGTTACGGAGAAGAGAAAGAATGAGGGTTGTGGAGAAAAGAAGAGTTCGTTGAAATCGCAGAAAAGTGGAAGAAGAAGTCTGGGAGAAATTGATCATGGACCGTTGCAGACCAAAAGAGCAAAAGGTTTGAAGCCATGGAAAAGCTATGATGCAATCGGAATTATAGAGCGGTCTCCAATCCAAGGTAAGGGTGGGGTTCTTACTCAATAATTGGGTATATGATGAATGATATGTGGGATTAGATTTGTATTATTGCCTTGCGTATGTTGTCTGTGTGTGTTGATTATATTGTCTGTGTATGTTGATTTCGTAATTGATACCGAAGATCGATAATTGGTTGATGCTGTTGAATTTAGTCGTGAAAAATGAATGTAAGTTAATGTGAGTATAATCATGGCCCTAAATTATGTGTATTGAGATGGTTGAAAGGTTGGTTTGTGATCGATCAAAAAGATAAAATTGGAAGAATGAGAGAAACAGAGAGAACGAAGGTTAACAGGTGGGACGCCCGTTTGGGAGGCATGACGACCGTCATGGCCTTGTTACGACCGTCACGCGGGTTACGACCGCCACAGATTGGTTACGACCGTCACGCAGAACAAAAATTAAATTGAGATTTTCTGGTTGCTGTATGTCTGTAGGCATAGTATAACTGAACTTAGCAAATGTGTTTGCAGAAAACATAATTAATCAATATATATATATATATATATATATATATATATATATATATATATATATATATATATATATATATATATGCATAGTATATTACTAGTAGCAGAAGGTATTTAGTAGCATGAGGTAATAAGTTGTAACAGAGCTAGTATTTAAAGTAGCAGAAAACCATAGTGTTGATACATATATATGTACTTAGCATTGCATAGCTTAAAGTATTATAGAAATAAAATAATATTATTTATAATAATGACTGTTATAATAATTACATAATAACTATAATAAGAATAACAGTTAGTCTATAAGCAATATATTAATTATGAGTTGGATTAAATACACATATAGCAGTAGAATAAAATGAAAGTAAGTAGCAGGAGGTAGTAATAGCTGACACAGTAAACAGCAGGTTAGAAATAAAAATAACAGAGACATTGGAAATTAGCAGGATTGTTAAGATACAGAGTTAGTAAATTTAGCAGCAATGATAATCAATAGAGTATGGACAGAAAACAAAATAAAACAGGTTGTAGTAGTATAGCAGAACCATATTAGTAGCAGGATTTCTGTGTAGAAAAATAAGCAATCGAACTAATTAATTAAGTAGAATATGTAAAAATAATCAAATAGCAGTAGCAGTGATTAATTAGTAGAAGAATAGACTAGAAGCACATGTATAATAGCAGTACCGGAATAATATTAATAATATTAATGCAGAGTAGAATTGTTAGTATTTTTAGTAGAAGAATAATTAATTGATTTTAGTAGAATTGTTCGGAATAATCACGGATCGTTGTTGTATATTTTGGTTGATTGTGTTGATGTTGAATTATCGTTGTTGATGTGTTGTATTGTTGATAAGTTACTGTCGAATTGTTGTTGTGGCGTTGTCATTGTTAAATGGCGTTGTTGCTGAGATGTTAATACCAAGTTGTAGGCCTATGGGCAATGCTGATTTGCTGTTGTGATGATAGATATAATTATCAGGGTTGTTATTATGATTTTCATGTTGGGTCACATGGCATAACATATTAAGCTGGCCTGGATTGGCAAAACATTAAGCTGGCCTAGATTGGCAAAACATTAAGCTGGACTGGATTGGCAAAATATTAAGCAGAAGGCTTATGCCTTGTTGACGTCAATATTAATTGGCAAATTTTTAAGCTGGGAGTTCTGCTCCAATGGTACCACATGCATGTGCATTTTGAGTCGCATTTCATGTTGCATTTTGAGTTGTTGTGATGATATATTTATTGTTAGTATGTTGTTGACTTGTTGTGACAGGTACTGTCTGAATGCTATAAAAATGTTGTTATAACCTGTTGAGGGTTTTGTTGTTATGTTTGTGGTTTGAAAGTTATTATATTAAGTAGGTTTAATTGCTGTGATATTAATTTGATGACTGGATGTGATAATTGTTGTTATAAGCTGTAAAGTGGTAATTTTATATGATCTAAATTCTAATATATTATTTATCCTACATCTTATTATATTGTTAGATATCTCACCCCTTCTGCTGATATTTCCCCTACCATGGGAAATGGCCAGGTACTCAAGAATAGCAGAGGCAGTTCGGAATAGTTTTTGGAGTCCTTATTTTGCTTTATTGCAAGTCAAGAGGGTCTTTCTCTGATACGTAACACTCGGGGGGATGAACAATCATTGTTTTATAGTTGTTATATTTCAGTTGTTGAATTATAAGTTGACGTCATTGAATACTTGTTGTGTTGAAGTTGTTTTTAGTTAAACAAAAGATGTTATGACAATTAAGTTGAAAATTGTGATTCCACTACTTAGTTAATAAAAGTGGTTTTTTTTTTCAAAGACTAATTATATTGTCATCGGTTCATTCAAGTTAAAGTGTTATGTATCTGTTTTACATGAGATTAAATCAAGTTGATTTTAAGAAGTAAGTGTAGCATCTCATTTGTTTGTTGAAATTTTGTAACTCTGATTTTTAATAATATTCGATGGGTAGAAATGGGGTGTTACATTAGTCGTATCAGAGCAGGTCGGTCTGTCCGGCCAAGTTGTCTAATGTTGTTTATTCCTTAGTGCGCGGCATGTGTGTGAAACACTGTCGGTACTTGCTTATTAGTTTTCCAACCGTTTGTCTCCAGGAGTTGGTTGGTTTGAAATAAGTGGGGGAGAAGCTTGCTTCCCGAAAATATTAATGGTATGTGAAGTTGAATCAAGGCGATATTGATTGCAAGAGTGCAAATGTTATTGGAACTGTGTTGCGAACCGATGAGAGTATGGACTCATGATTCTTATCAGTCAAGTTTGAGATGCCTTTGAGGGAGGACGAGCCGATAATTGTGATTGGCCTCTGAAGTGTAGATCAGAGTTTGGGGACAGTTAAGAGACGATTGAGGTTAAGGATCCACTCCAAAGAAAATGATAATTCGATGGATCAACTGGTAGACTAGTATGTTTTGAGTATAATTGGATTGAAGTCGGATGATTTTCAGAGTTGGGTGAAAAGCAAGGATAGTTGGAAGAGTTTGGAAGCAAGAGAAAGAGGTAGAACTCATGTTCACCAATTTCGGATTTTATTTTCGTATTTATGGAACAGCTTTCAGTATAAGAGCCATAACTTTTTACTCGTAACTCCGATGAAAGCGATTCTGGTCTTTTCGGAAAGTTTATGAAATTCCCTACAATTTGAATATAAATTTTGTCTTTGGCATGTTTTTGAAGAGAGAGAAAAACGTGTTTGAAGTTTTGGGTCTGATGCTGATTTTGGTGGAAGTATGTATACGGGATTTCTGGATCAGCCGTCATTGCACAGGCGATAACTTTTTACTCGTAACTCAGATTTAAGCGATTCTTGAAGTTATGAAATCTACATGAAATTCCCTTCATTTTGGAATATAATTTTTGTGTCTGGGAGGTTTGTATTGAAGAAGATAATCCTATTTGAAGTTGGACAATTCTTGCTGGAAATAGTAAGATGAAGTCAAGTATAAATGTTTGGTAATGGGAAGAAGATAAGAGTATCGGAGGAGCACATGGAAGTGCGGCGTATAATAGTTGAAAATGATTAAAGTATAGAAATCTTTGAGGAAGGTTAAATAGTAAAGTGGATTGTGTGTTATTGACGAGATGTGCCGACATGAGTCAGAAATTTTGGAAGTTCTATCACCAACCAGATGATGAGATGGTATTGTTGAGATTGTGATTGGAATGAGAATCAAGTGTGAAAATATATGGATCATTGAAGTTATGAAATTAAGAAGAAAGATGAAGGATTTGTTAGTGTTGTTAAAGCTCTTAACTTGGATAAATGTTTCGGTGGAAGTGGACCGATTTGGATGGTACTTGAGGTGGTAGTGATTCCGGTACTAGGAGGATAGTTAATGATTGTGTTGTACAACTAACTTGTATAGGAGATTATGTGTTGGATTTTGGACATTGTGTATCACTGACGAAGTTGGAAATAAAGAAATTAAGAACACGTTTGTAAGCCTTAGAGGAATGGTGGAGCAGTATGCTTAGGTAATCTTGAGCACAAGGTAAAGGACGCTATTGTAGTTGGGTAATGATGATTTATGCCACCATTATGGTTGCCGGCTGTCTATTGACAAATTGAGGAACTGATCACCCTTTGTTGATAGTAGACGGAATCATGTGGATGGAGTAGACGTGTCTTGCCAACTAGAATAGTATGCACAGTGGATTGTTTGGAGTTGAGCCAAGTGTTTATGAATTGTTTGAGTTGTCGATGCAGATTCTTATATAGGGAAATGAGGTTGCGGGTTGATCGGTGAGTAGTTTGGAAACTCACAGTTGTGTTCTGGATAACTTGGGTTTTGATTTGTGGTGGATCAAGAATTCGATTGACATGAGACTTGGAGAATTGTAGAGATGATCCAAGGAGGAGTTAAATGGAAATGTAAGACCATGATTTGACAAGGAGGTCGGATAAAGAATGGTGGTGGCTGGTATGCCTTAACGTGTATATAGGAAATATGAATTGTATTTTCCATACTTGTTCAGATAATGTTATAACTGGTGTTCGTTGTGGACGTTCTGATCTGCTATGAAATCAGAAGGAAGGCGCGTAGGGTATTTGAGAGTCAAGTTGCCAGTGTTGAAAGAAGTGAAGTTATATGTTGAGTTATCAAAGTGTGATTTTGATTCGTAAAGATGAGTTTACTTGGTTGTGTTACTTCAGATGAGGATCATGGAGAATTGGGCTAGTATGAGTAGAACTTGATGAATTAGTTGTTTGATTGGTTTGGTTAATATGCCATGTTAAGTGTAGGTTATTGCAGCTAAATCTATGGCTATTGAGTGTTAAGCACTATTGGTAAGATGATTTTTTCTTGTTGATATTAATTGGACATTGTACCCTTATGTTGTTGTAATGCTGTTAGGTGTTTAAGACGAGTTGAGACAATGTGTTTATACAACATGGTAAAATTGTAGCTTGTGTTTTATGATGACTGGGGATTCATGAAAGTATCTATCCTATTCCTATTCAAGATTTGGAATTGGCTGCAGTTGTAGTTGTGTGGGATATTCGGAGGTATTATTTATGGACCTAAGTTCGAAGTAGTCACTAATCAAAGTGTAGAATACCTGTTGGTCGGAATTTCTAGAGAATTAAGTCGAAAGTCTTTTCTTATGTCTGCTTTGATAGTCGGAAGTTGACGTGAACTTGGTAGATTTGATGGTTGCTAGTACTCAGAGTGCGCAGTGAAAGCATGGTGTGGCGCAGTTTGTTCTTATGTGAGTAACAACGATGTTGGTGGTTTGATTACGTTGATGTTGTGTTATGACTTTTGTGCTCTTATCCTTGTTGTTGCCTCATTACCTAGGGTGATGGTTCGAGTGCGAGTAGCTAATTCCTATGATGGGGGATTAGGGGAGTGTTGCCTATGGTGATGGTAACGATTGTGTCATGTTCTGGCTCATAGAGAACTTGTGTGTTCGTAACTTGGTTATTCTTCGTGTCTTGAGTTAGTCGTTGGGTGCGTTGCGTGAGCATTGTTTCATGTTGTTGTTGTCGTTGATGTGATGTATTGTTGTTTGGTGTTAGACATGGGGTTGCCTTTTTAGGGCAGGGAAGTTGATTTGTTAGCTGAGATAACGTATCTGGAGTGTGGCGCATCGAGTAAATTTTCGAGGACGAAAATATTCTAAGTGGGGGAGAGTTGTAACGCCCGGTAATTAATTAATAATTTAATTAAATATATTCGTATCATTTGTGTTGATTTATGTTGATTTTTGAATTATCAGAATTATGTTGTGTTGAGTTGCTATGTCGGTTTTAGTTGAATTAATCATAAAAATGTTGATCTAAGTTGTATTGTTGTTAATTAATTAATTAAGCTAAATTAAGTTGATTTTAAGTTGTAAAAAATAATATGGTGTTAATATAGTAGAATTATAAGAGAATGTTGGGCTTATTTAGATGGTAGTAATAGTGGGGGTGTAGTAATGAGGCCCAATAAGAAAAATAAGATAATAGAGTTATTATATTAGGTTTTAGAAATAAAGAGGAATTAGAAGAAGCAGTAAAGTGGAAGTTGCAGAAAAAGAGGAAAAATAGGAGAAGAACGTGGAAGTTACGGAGAAGAGAAAGAATGAGGGTTGTGGAGAAAAGAAGAGTTCGTTGAAATCGCAGAAAAGTGGAAGAAGAAGTCTGGGAGAAATTGATCATGGACCGTTGCAGACCAAAAGAGCAAAAGGTTTGAAGCCATGGAAAAGCTATGATGCAATCGGAATTATAGAGCGGTCTCCAATCCAAGGTAAGGGTGGGGTTCTTACTCTATAATTAGGTATATGATGAATGATATGTGGGATTAGATTTGTAGTATTACCTTGCGTATGTTGTCTGCGTGTGTTGATTATATTGTCTGTGTATGTTGATTTCGTAATTGATACCGAAGATCGATAATTGGTTGATGCTGTTGAATTTAGTCGTGAAAAATGAATGTAAGTTAATGTGAGTATAATCATTGCCCTAAATTATGTTTAATGAGATGGTTGAAAGGTTGGTTTTGATCGATCAGAAAGATAAAATTGGAAGAATGAGAGAAACAGAGAAAACGAAGGTTAACAGGTCGGACGCCCGTCTGGGAGGCATGATGACCGTCATGGCCTTGTTACGATCGTCACACGGGTTACGACCGCCACAGATTGGTTACGACCGTCACGCAGAACAAAAATTAAATTGAGATTTTCTGGTTGCTATATGTCTGTAGGCATAGTATAACTGAACTTAGCAAATGTGTTTGCAGAAAACATAATTAATCAATATATATATATATATATATATATATATATATATATATATATATATATATGCATAGTATATTACTAGTAGCAGAAGGTATTTAGTAGCATGAGGTAATAAGTTGTAACAGAGCTGACATTTAAAGTAGCAGAAAACCATAGTGTTGATACATATATATGTACTTAGCATTGCATAACTTAAAGTATTATAGAAATAAAATAATATTATTTATAATAATGACTGTTATAATAATTATGGAATAACTATAATAAGAATAACAGTTAGTGTATAAGCAATATATTAATTATGAGTTGGATTAAATATACATATAGCAGTAGAATAAAATGAAAGTAAGTAGCAGGAGGTAGTAATAGCTGACATAGTAAACAACAGGTTAGAAATAAAAATAACAGAGACATTGGAAATTGGCAGGATTGTTAAGATATAGAGTTAATAAATTTAGCAGCAATGAGAATCAATAAAGTATGGACAGAAAACAAAATAAAACAGGTTGTAGTAGTATAGCAGAACTATATTAGTAGCGGGATTTCTGTGTAGAAAAATAAGCAGTCGAACTAATTAATTAAGTAGAATATGTAGAAATAATCGAATAGCAGTAGCAATGATTAATTAGTAGAAGAATAGACTAGCAGCACATGTATAATAGCAGTACCGGGATAATATTAATAATATTAATGCAGAGTAGAATTATTAGTAATTTTAGTAGAAGAATAATTAATCGGTTTTAGTAGAATTGTCCGGAATAATCACTGATCGCTGTTGTATATTTTGGTTGATTGTGTTGATGTTGAATTATCATTGTTGATGTGTTGTATTGTTGATAAGTTACTGTCGAATTGTTGTTGTGGCGTTGTCATTGTTAAATGGCGTTGTTGTTGAGATGTTGATACCAAGTTATAGGCCTATGGGCAATGCTGATTTGCTGTTGTGCTGATAGATATAATTATCAGGGTTGTTATTATGATGTTCATGTTGGGTCGCATGGCATAACATATTAAGCTGACCAGGATTGGCAAAACATTAAGCTGGCCTGGATTGGAAAAACATTAAGCTAGCCTGGATTGGCAAAATATTAAGCAGAAGGCTTATGCCTTGTTGACGTCAATATTAATTGGCAAATTTTTAAGCTGGGAGTTCTGCTCCAATGGTACCACATGCATGTGCATTTTGAGTCGCATTTCATGTTGCATTTTGAGTTGTTGTGATGATATATTCGTTGTTAGTATGTTGTTGACTTGTTGTGACAGGTACTGTCTGAATGCTATAAAAATGTTGTTATAACCTGTTGAGGGTTTTGTTGTTATGTTTGTGGTTTGAAAGTTGTTATATTAAGTTGGTTAAATTGCTGTGATATTAAGTTGATGACTAGATGTGATAATTATTGTTATAAGCTATAAAGTGGTAATTTTATATGATCTAAATTCTAATATATTATGTATCCTACATCTTATTATATTGTTAGATATCTCACCCCTTCTGCTGATATTTCCCCTACCATGGGAAATGGGCAGGTACTCAAGAATAGCAGAGGCAGTTCGGAATAGTTTTTGGAGTCCTTATGTTGCTTTATTGCAAGTCAAGAGGGTCTTGCTCTGATACGTAACACTCGGGGGGATGAACAATCATTGTTTTATAATTGTTATATTTCAGTTGTTGAATTATAAGTTGACGTCATTGAATACTTGTTGTGTTGAAGTTGTTTTTAGTTGAACAAAAGATGTTATGACAATTAAGTTGAAAATTGTGATTCCACTACTTAGTTAATAAAAGTGGTTTTGGTTTTCAAAGACTAATTATATTGTTATCGGTTCATTCAAGTTAAAGTGTTATGTATCTGTTTTACATGAGATTAAATGAAGTTGATTTTAAGAAGTAAGTGTAGCATCTCATTTGTTTGTTGAAATTTTGTAACTCTGATTTTTAATAATATTCGCTGGGTAGAAATGGGGTGTTACACACCTGTTCTCCCAGAGTCATGGAATCCTTACCCAAAACATTCCGAGAATGTCCAACACCACGTTGATGAATTTGCAAAGATCGCAGGACAAGAATTTATCAACTTTGCATTTCCTGAAGTCAATGTCATTGAGGAAGATGACTCATTTATTCCCTAAGAAACTTGGGATACCTTGGGGCAGCCAAGGGCAAGTGCGACTTTCTAGTCAAATACACTGCTCCCGAAATCTCTCACATCAGATATGAGGACATCCAGCCAACTGGATGAGGAGATTCACTTGAGAATGAAAGTATCATCGAAGATATAACAGAAGAGTCCTCCTATGATAACTCTGCATGGGAAGAAGACTCCAATGATCCCACTCTACAGAAGTCAGTGTTATTACTGAAGACAAACCGAGAAGGAAAGTACCGGACTTTCTGATCCACAGAGGAGTTCATCACCATTGGGTTGCGGTCAATGTCCCGAATGTCGTTCATAAATCGAAGTAATTTCCGCATCTTTGTTTTGACCTTTCACCTTGCCCGGGTGAAACGGATGTTTTATAGTGATAACTTTTCTGTAAATGTCCCTCTTTGCTTCATCCAAAGTGACAGAATTTTGTTTTATAGGGTTGTGTTTCAAGAATCGACAAATCATAAATAAATAATGTCATTCTGAATTCCTGCATTTACTGCTATTTTCACTTTTCGTTTTTTCAAAAAATGCTAATCCTAAAAAACAACCCGAAATAAAAACAAACGTTTAAAAAAACACTGCACACACTTTTGCATTCTCTCTGTCTTTTCTAAAAAAAGAATCATCACGTCGTGCAGATTACTTGTTTTAAACCCCATTGAAACATACGATCCAATGCCTTCTCCCAACTTTGAATTCCCGGTATTTGAAGCTGAAGAAGAAGAGAACGAAGAAATTCCAAAAGAGATCTCCCGGATACTTAGAAAAGAGGAGAGGTCCATTGAGCCTTACAAAGAGCCATTGGAAACAGTCAATTTAGGTTCAGAAGAAGAAAGGAAAGAAGTTAAGATTGGAGCACTGTTGAGTCCAACTATCAGAGAAGGCTTGATAAAACTTCTCAAAGAATTTCCTGACGTGTTTGCTTGGTCCTACTAGAACATGCCAGGGTTGGATACCAGCATCGTGGAACATCACTTACCACTGAAAACATAATGTCCTCCGGTTAAACAAAAATTGAGAAGGAATCACCCTTATATGGCCATCAAAATTAAGGAGGAAGTGAAGAAACAGATTGACGCAGGTTTCCTTGCCACCTCAGAATATCCTCAATGGCTAGCCAACATAGTGCCAGTTCCCAAAAAGGACGGAAAAGTCAAAATGTGTGTAGACTACAGGGATTTAAACAAAGCAAGTCCAAAGGATGATTTCCCCTACCACACATTGATATGCTAGTTGACAGCACAACAAAATTCAAAGTCTTCTCCTTCATGGATGGATTCTCGGGCTATAATCAAATCAGAATGGCGCCGAAAGACATGGAGAAAACTTCATTTATCACCCCATGGGGCACCTTTTGTTACAAAGTAATGTCATTCAGTCTAAAGAACGCCGGGGAAACTTATCAAAGGGCAATGACAACTCTGTTCCACGACATGATGCACAAAGAAATTGAAGTATATGTCGATGACATGATTGCGAAATCTAAAACAGAAGAAAAACATGTGGAACATCTATCAAAGTTGTTCCAGCGTATGAAGAAATACAAACTCTGCTTGAACCCCAATAAATGTACATTCGATGTTCGTTCAGGGAAGCTCTTGGGATTCAATGCCAGCCAGAAAGGAATTGAGGTTGATCCCGACAAAGTTAAGGCCATTTAAGAAATGCCTTCACCAAAGACTGAAAAACAAGTAAGAGGATTTTTGGGACGTCTGAATTACATCTCAAGATTCATATCTCACATGACCGCGACATGCATGCCAATCTTCAAGCTACTCAGAAAGAGTCAAAGCTGTATATGGACGGAAGAATGCCAAAAGGCTTTCGACAGCATCAAAGAATATCTAGTGAATCCACCGATTTTGTCTCCTCCAATGGAAGGAAGACCATTTATCATCTACTTAACAGTCTTGGAAGACTCCATGGGTTGTGTGCTTGGCCAACAAGACGAGACGAAAAGAAAAGAATATGCCATTTATTACTTAAGTAAGAAGTTCATAGACTGTGAAACTCGATACACTATGCTCAAGAAAACTTGTTGCGATCAAGCTTGGGCAACTAAACATCTTCGGCAGTACATGATTTGTCATGCTACTTGGTTAATCTCTGAAATGGATCCAATCAAGTACGTTTTTGAAAAGCCTGCTCTCACAGGAAGGATTTCCTGTTGGCATATGTTGTTATCGGAATACGACATCGAATACCATGCTCAAAAATCGGTCAAAGGAAGTATTCTAGCCGATCATTTGGCTCATCAACCGATTGACGATCAGAAAATGGTCAAATTTTACTTCCCAGACGAAGATGTGATGTACTTGAAGATGAAAGATTGCGATGAACCGCTACTAGATGAAGGGCCAGAGCCAGGATCCCAATGGGGATTAATATTCGACGGAGCTGTCAACGCTTATGGAAATGGAATTAGGGAAATCATTGTTACACCTCAGGGTACCCATATTCCTTTCACCTCTAGATTGGCATTCAAATGTACAAATAATGAGGCCGAATACGAAGCTTGTATCATGGGTCTCGAAGAAGCTATTGACCTAAGGATAAAGAACTTGGATGTGTTTGGAGACTCAGCCATGGTTAAAAATCAGATCAAAGGAGAGTGGAAAACATATCAACCAGGATTGATTCCTTACAAAGATTATGCAAGAAGGTTGTTACGTTTCTTCAACAAGATTGATTTTTATCACATTCCTCATGAAGAGAACAACATAGCTGACGCACTGGCTACTCTATCCTCCATGATTGTTGTAACTCGATGGAACGACATACCCAAGATTGACATAATGCGCCTTGATAGACCCGCTTACATATTTGTAGTTGAAGCAGTCATAGATGAAAAACCATGGTATCATGATATCAAATGCTTCCTTCAAAAACAAGAATACCCACCCGGGGCATCAAGAAAAGATAGGAAGACTCTCAAAAGACTAGCTGGCAACTTCTTCCTAAATAATGATGTACTCTACAAGAGAAACTTCGACATGGTTTTGCTCAGATGCGTGGACCGACAAGAAGCAAACATGTTAATGAAAGAGATTTATAAAGGATCCTTTGGCACTCATGCCAATGGACACACAATGGCAAGAAAAATTCTAAGGGCGGGATATTATTAGCTTACAATGGAATCTGATTGCTACAAGTACATGAGGAGATGTCACAAGTGTCAGATATACGCCGACAAAATCCATGTACCGCCAATGCATCTCAAAGTTCTTTCTTCTCCATGGCCTTTTTCTATATGAGGAATCGACATGATTGGCATGATTGAGCCCAAAGCCTCAAACGAACATCGGTTCATCCTGGTAACCATTGATTACTTCACCAAATGGGTCAAAGCAGTATCATACACCAATGTGACCCAAAAAGTGGTGGTTGGATTTATCAAGAATAATCTTATCTGCCGTTACGGTGTTCCAAGCCAGATCATTACGGATACTGGATTGAACCTAAATAAGAAAATGATGAAGGAGTTGTGTGCTAAGTTCAAAATCGAACACCATAACTCATATCCCTACCGGCCCAAAATGAATGGAGCGGTAGAAGCAGATAATAAGAACATTAATAAATTCACGCAGAAGATGGTTGTAATCTACAAAGATTGCCATGAGATGCTACCCTTCGCTCTTCACGGTTATCGCACATCCGTCCGCACTTCAACAGGGGCAACCCCTTTCTCTCTAGTATATGGCATGGAAGCAGTGCTCCCCATAGAAGTAGAAATCCCATCAATGAGAGTATTGATGGAAGCCAAGTTAACAGAAGCTGAATGGTGTCAAAGTAGGCACGATGAACTAAACCTAATCGAAGAAAAAAGAATGACGGCTTATGCCATGGTCAGTTTGTCATACCCAAAATTTTGACCACTAAGATTTCCCATCACTGTGAAAATCATCATCACAATAGGGATGGACCATCATGCCTCATCAGTATCCCCAAAGATGGGTGAACACTTACTACAGTCAAAATTAGGGTTTCAAGCCCTCTCTGAGTTCTTAGACAAAGGACCAATCAAGGAATGACATGATCTTCAACTTGCCTAACCTCTCAAACATCCACAAAGGATCAAGAGGACTCCCACTTCAAGGATTAAGCACAAGGCTGCTCCCTTCTAGGTGGATCAAGCCTCAAGATCGTCGGTGTCACCAAATTAGGGTTTTGGTCGACCGGGGCCTCCAGATGGAAATTTTCCTCCAGGCATGGGCCAATGCTTCGAAGCATGACCTAAAATACCCCATGGAACCTCATGGACCCAAGCATCAAGTCAATTTGACCTCAGGGGATGCATTCATCAAAAATCAGGAATTAGGGTTTCTTGACCTAATTCACCCCTAAGTTGACTTTTGAGACAAATCATGGGCCAAGACCTCAAGACATGATTTGAGGGTCTCTAACATACTACATTGATCTATTTGCAACAATGGATTGATCCAAGAAGCTTGAGCAACAAGTCTCAATTTCATCAGAGCCACAATTAGGGTTTCGCGAGAAAAGTCAACTGTAGCTTCGACTTTTGACCAGGACATGCTCCCAAACCCTAGGACATGAATCAATACACCCTATAACACCTAATAAATCAATCCATTAAGTTTGATTTAGGTCAATGACTTGATTTCATGAAGGATCGAACAGTTTGGAATTCATTTGATAAAAAGTCAACTATGCACAAAAGTCAACTTTGACTTTTTGAGATTTTTCACAAAAATGGTTTTTTAACCCTAAAATGATGCTAATGTTTGATTTGAATCATCATTCATCAAGAAAAATCATGAAAAGTTGGATAACTTGTAAAAAGGGTAACCATAAAAACTTAGAACATTTTCTAAGTTATGAACAAAGTGGCAAGGGTACCAACTTTGGAGGATCATAACTCCTAAACCACAAGGTCATTTTTCCCCATCCAAAGCTAGATTTGTAACTCTCATTACCCTCTACAAAATCTTAGAACTGACCTCCTTCCAAATTCATTATGGATTTTGAGTTATGGAATGATCAAAATCACAAAAAGTGAAAATGTAACTTTTTTCCAACACTTAGTGAAATTTTCACTAAGTCAGAATCTGCCTTCACTTTTTTCCAAATGTAGGGGGATTTTTCACTTGGATCCAAAAGGTATCAAAACCAAGTATGATCAAACAGTTGTTGTATCATATAAGGGCTTTCCAAAATGACCAAGAACATCACCAAATTCCACTTGAGCCATGAGATATGACAACGGCAATATTCCTTGCTGAAAACTGCCAAGGCTAGGCAGAATTTTGCATTTTGGCTCGATTTGGTAAAATCAGATAATTCCAAGCCTTGTCATCACTTTGGACACATCTGAGTATCAAATCTAAAAGGGACAAAAACTGAGCCAAGCCTCCAAAGTCCTTGGAATAAGAAGTAGCATGCCAAACCTAGATTTGCCTAAAAGAGGGACAAGACTCCAATTTTGGATTAGAGCATTCAATGCATACACCAAGGTGGCATAGACTGAGCCATTTCCAACTGAATTAAGTCAAGACTTATCCAAGACCAAGGGAACCACAGCCATGTGCCCTAACCTCTAGTCAATGGCTAGAGGAGACTTAGATTCCAAAGTACAACCATTGGCCAAACCTCTGCTGCAGTTGCCATTCACTATTGATCCCAAAACAAACTTGATCTACTATAAATAGAGCTCATTTGTGCTCAGTTTGAGTACACCAAAGCCATCAAACAGATGCTTTCCTCAAAATCCCTCTCTTTAGGCCAAAATGCCTTCTTTAGCAAGGTAACTCTGAGTTTTTGAGTAAGAGAGCATTTCCATCACAGCTCACGATCCTAACACCTCATAAACATCATATATAGGTGATCCAAACTCACACAAGTGACCTGTAATCCTTAAATCACAAAGTCACCTCTCAAAACCTCAAAGTAGGCTTTTTGTGCATTTTTCAAGCCATGTCTTGAATCAGTCACTTTCCAAACTAGATAAAACCTCAAACACACTCCAAATAACATCCTTGAACTGTCCCAAATGCTTCCCCCCATCTGGAACACCATTTGAGAGAGTTGTTATTTTGGTCATTTTAACCCCTTTTGCAAGAAATGACCAGTTTGTGTTTTTGCAGGTTCCAGCTGATTCCAATCATCCTAAAAGCTTCCAAGGGATCATTTGAGAGTGTTCAAAGCATCAAACCATTTCTGGAATAAGAAGTTTGGCAGATTGCACAGAAAACTCCAAAAGCTCAAAAAGAGGTAAGCATCATGACTTGAACTTTCCAAAATATGCATTGCTTTGAAGTCCACTGATCATACACACCTCATACATGTTATATATGTTGTGTTTGAACCAATTCATCATGTAATTCATGCCTGTATCAAAGTGTAGCATAGAAAATGCAATTATAGGCCTTTTTCAAACCATTACCGGATTTCGAGGAGGGAGTATGATCTGAAAAAAATACCACCACCATTGGATTCCTTGTGAAATTCTAGGTCAGATGCATATAAATTTTGTCCCCAACCATGGAGAAATGAGAAAGTTATGGGCCTTCCTGTTTCTGACCCAAAACTTGCCTTGCCTTGCCTTGGGCCAGGCCAAAAACAAGGCAAGCCTTGTATATTTGTGGTTTCACTTCAAGCGATGGATGTATCACCACCCCAGTGGTAAGGCGCGCACCCTATAACCTTGAGGTCATGGGTTCAAACCCCACCCATGCCATTTTGTGTTTTCTCAAATTTTTGCTATTTTTTTCAATATTTTCATGTTTTATTAATTAATTGGAAAATTAATAACTCTTTCAATTTTAATTATTTTGTATTGGTTCTTTTTGCAAAAAATCACAAAAATGATGAAATATTTTATTCCACAAAAAAATTAAGTTTATATTATTTATTTAATATAATTAGTATTTTTGTGAATAAATTCCTTTTTAATGTTTTTTAAACATTTTAAAAGTGAATATTTACTTTGAAAATTAAAACCAAGTGAGTTTTAATATCCCTTGTGATTAATCCCTCATTTTTCAAACCTTAAACAAAAATCAAAAATGGTTTATTCAAACTTATTTAGTATTTTATTTGATTTTCTTTAAATATTTACTTTTAAAGAATAACAAATTAGGGTTTCTTTGGTTTTCACCCTCGCAAAACATTTTCAAACACTCATGGGCCTCTATTAGAGTGTAAGACCTAACCCCCTTTGAAAACCTATTTTTTGGGCCTCACTTATTGTATAAGACCCACTGCGTTTTCAAAAATCTCAGCGCAATCGCCATTTCAAACAAAAATAACCCTGGGCCTCTCCTTGAGCTGTAAGCCCCACCACTTGTACAAAAAATAAATCTTTGGGCCTCTAATAGAGTGTAAGACCCAATCCTCTGTAAATACAAACCTATTTTTGGGCCTCACTTATTGTATAAGTCCCGTTGTATTTCAAAAAGTTCGACGCGATCATCGTCTGGTGAAAAACAAACCCTGGGCCTCTCCTCGAGCTATAAGACCCATTCAAAAATCTTTGGGCCTCTAATAGAGTGTAAGACCCAATCCCCTTTTAACCAAAATAATTTTGTGCCTCAGACATTTTATAAGTCCCTCTGCGTTAAAAGAAGACCTCGACGCAATCGCCAATTCAAAAATAAATCATCTGGGCCTACCCTCGTGTTATAAGCCCCATTCTTTTTTAAACACTTGGGCCTCTTGAGAGACTGTAAGACCCATCCTCTTGTACAGAAAACCTTTCTTGGGCCTCAGTCACTTGTATAAGTCCCTGTACAAAACGACAGTGCGATCACTGACAAACCTTGGGCCTCTCCTTGAGCTGTAAGCCCCAACATCTTTTCAAAACACTTCCTCCTTTGATTTTGAATATATTGTTATTTTCAATCTTTCTTTGTTGAACAACTAACCTAACAGCATGGAAGCTCTACAACTGAGTAAGTGTTTATATGCTTTCTTTACCCGCTTTCATATACATATAACTGTATTGTGGGGCTGTTTCACTGTAAGTCTTCATTCATAAACTCATATCAACTGTGTAATACTAGTATAGCTATTTAGAGTTTCCCCGGCAACTACGTCTAGCACTAAACCCTGTTGATCACTCTTAAATAGACTAAACTAGATCCCCCATAGGAGCACCAGATACAGTCTTCTCTTCGGCTATCACCCTTAATTGTTAAAAGAAACTCTACTCCCCAGAGATGATCTTTTCTTCGTGAATGGAATCTCTTGAGTTTCTTCCAAATTCTCAAACTTTCCTGGCTTGATCTATTCCCCATGAATAGCCTGTCTTGAACTTCTCGGGGTTTGGGGACCCACAGGCTTCCTAAAAGCATCCCCGCATCCTCTTGGGCGTTGTATAAGGACCCGCCGGCTTCTTAGAAGTATTCACAGCCTCCTCTTAGGCTTCGTATAAGGATTCTTCCTTCGGGAAGAGAGCCTCCTCTTGGGCTTCGTACAAATTGTCCCTCGGCTTCTTAAAGGTTTCCAGCCTCCTCTTGGGCTTCGTACAAATTATCCCGACGACCTCCTAGAGGTATAGGAACAGAAATTAGTCATCTTAATAAAACAGTCTTTCAAAGAGTCTAGATCCTACTACTACTATTTCTCTAAGCATAGTACGAAAGATAAAACTCTAGACTTGGACAGTCTAACTTCCTTGAGTCTCGAAGGCATTCTTAAGCCCCTTTCAAAAATAGGGAAAACACCCGCAGACTTGAACAGTCTCAAAACCCCTCTGGATTTCCCATTTCCTTAAAGAACGGGAAATAACCCTGATCCTCTGATCAAATCCCAAAGCATAACCTTACTTTTAATCAGTCTCTTTATAAGAACTGATTTTCTCTTTTAACCAACATACTGGACCTGTCACTCAACTGAAATAGGCATCCTTTACCTCCATCTCGGGCTTCGTACGAGATACAAAGACTCTCTTATTGAGTCAAACCTTTTCACCTCCGTCTCGGGCTTTGTACGAGATAAAAAACACTCTCTTGTTGAGTATAAAAGACTCTCTTGTTGAGTCAACCTCCTTTCGCCTCCATCTCGGGCTTCGTACGAGATACAAAAACACACTCTTGTTGAGTATAAAGGACTCTCTTGTTGAGTCACACCTTTTAGCTTCCGTCTTGGGCTTCGTACAAGACACATATAAAAGCACTCTCTTGTTGAGTCAAACCTTTTAGCCTCTCTCTCGGGCTTTGTACGAGACACATAAAAACACCCTCTTGTTGGGCCAATAGCCTCCTCTTAGGCTTTGTATAAGGAAACCCCGGTTGAGCCAATCAACCTTTTAGCATCAAAGTTGTGCCTCGTTCACAGTATACAAACATCAACAACTCCTTTTCTCCTTCATCTAATTGCTGTAAGCAACAAGCCTCTGGATTATTTACATCCACACCACTGTCCCTCTTTTAGCATGAGAAATTCCTAAGGGAAGATGGCATTACTCTACACTGAGTTAAAGTCTTCTTCTTCAGGTTAAAAATCCCCTATAAAGGAAATTATGGCATTGCTGGATTCATATATCCCAGTTAAAGTAATTCTCCTTTATGATCAGTCACCCAAAGGTTGTGACGAACAGACCCCTTTAGAGATGACAAATTCTCTCTAAAGGTGAAACCCTTTAGCTTCATATCTTAGGCTTTAATCAAGATACAAATAGACTCTTCAGCTTCACATCTTGGGCTTTGAACAAGATACAAACAAATCACCTTCAGCTTCACATCTTGGGCTTTAAACAAGATACATATCACTTTTATCTTCACGTCTTGAGCTTTGAACAAGACACCAAAACACCATTTCCCATAGAATAAGAGGAACTACGATCGCTCTGATTTCCCTGTTTCGGTAAACGGGAATACGTAGGCATAAGATTGAAAGAAAAATCTTAGCGAGCACACTAATCCAAAACCCAAATCCCGTACCTTCATACATCAATCGAAAAGCATCAGTCCTAGCGTCCTACCCATGAACATTCCCGGTGTTTCGTTCTAAACAAAGTAAGAAGAAAGAGGCCTTATTACCATATATCATCCGTAACCTAACAGACTGTTGTTTAAACTCAATATGCAAGCAGGGTTAATTGGAGACATCTATTTCCCTTCCTTAGTCAGCTTAATAGGATAAAAAATGAACCGACCTGTAGTAACCCCAAAGAGCGACAGTGCTTAAGAACCACATCCAAAATCGGTCGCTACAGAAAAGTGGCCCCCACCGTGGGGCAAAGAAGTACTGTTTTCTTTCTTACAATTTAAACCTCACTGGGAATTTCACTAGGATATAACTTTTTGTTGACTCCACTAGGATCTTAGGTCAAAACCTTTAAAGTTGGGAAGGTACCACAGGATGACGACTCTGCCGGGGAGCCATTTTCTGTCAGGAACATAGGATTCATAGCTCTTTAAAATCTAGGACTTTAGGACAAATATATATACTGCTTTTCCTAATTGGTATCTGTGTTTATTTTTCTGCTAATGGGAATGCGTGTGATGCCGCATGTGGAAAGATTGAGTGTACACCTAGGAAAAACCTCTTTTAGTAGTGCGGAAACTATTGGAAATGGTTGTCAGTGATACTACCCACTTCTGATGGTTCTTCAAAAAACATCACCTAGCACGGTTCCCGGCCCGTTGGTGTTTTCTTGACAAGAACTGATGATTTTGAGAAACAGGTACAAAAATCACTTGTATAAACCTTTGGGATGGGTAGAGCCTTGACTCCATGACAACAACCCTTTGACCCCATGTTTTTTCTATGTTTTTGTGTGCTGCATTCATGCATTCATCTAAAAAACATTAAAGCAAAGAAAAACTTCTCTTCTAGTCTCTCTTTTTCAAATTAAACTAAGACAATGATTGCAAATGTCAGAGAAAAAGATTGCGCTCATGGATTTTGGTAGAAGGAGAACTCATAAGTACACCTTCAGGGTTCTAAAGCTAGAGGATTTATGAGGACTAGCAAGGATGATCACTAACCCTGAAGCTTTCAGAGCCAAATACGGAGGTATGCTACCTCTGTTAAGAATCCATGTGATTGAAGGAATCATGGAGGCGCTCATTCAGTTTTACGATCCAGTCTATCACTATTTCACATTCCCGGATTACCAGCTCGCACCAACGCTGGAGGAGTACTGTCACTTGACCAATTTACACATTACTGATCGAGCTCCATTTTCTGGACTGGAAGAAATTCCAAAGGATCAAACCATTGCAAGAGCAACTTATTTGGATGAGTCGGAAGTCAAGACTCACATGACCACTAAGGGAGGGCTCCCAGGTTTACCAGCCCAGTTCCTGACAAAGAAGGCTCTGTACTTTGCTAATATAGGGAACATGACTACTTTTTAAAGCATCTTTGTCTTACTCACCTACGGGTTATTTCTGTTTCCCAACATTAATAACTTCGTCGATATCAACGCCATTAAGGTTTTTCTCATTGGAAACCCTGTGCCAACTTTGCTCGCGGACGCGTATCATTCTGTACACTTAGGGAATTTGTACAGCGAAGAAGTAATCACATGCTGTATGCCCTTGTTATATAAATGGTTTATCTCCCATTTGCCCAAGTCTGCCGCTTTTTGGGATCATAGGAATGACTTACGTTGGTGGCAGAAAATCATGTCCCTCACCAACTCTGATATAGATTGGTGCAGTAGGATTCATGACGGGATCAGGATCATTGACCGTTGTGGAAATTTCCCCAATGTACCCCTTATAGGAACTAAGGGAGGAATCAACTATCATCCGGTATTAGTTCGTCGTCAATTTGGATACCCGATGAGGCATATCCCGCGTAATGCTCATCTAGAAGGTCTTTTCTTCAAGGAAGGAGAAAGTGACAGGGCACTAAAGACGGAAATAGTGCACGCTTGGAAACATGTTCATAATAAAGGACGGGAGTCTCTAGGAAAACCGGACTGTGTCTCGGTGGAGCCTTATCTCCACTGGGTACAAACTAGAGCTCTCAAGCTAAAGATGCCTTATCCTCATCACGAAGTTATTCTGCCAAGGGAATCTGTCATGTACTTCATGACTGAAACGGAAAAACATCAGGTTACTCTCAACAAAGTTCAACAGGAGAGGAGGTCTTGGAAGAACAAATACCGCACCCTCAATGTGGAGTGTACCAAAATACAGCAACTGCTGAAAGATAAGGATGCTCTGGTCGAGATTTTAGAGCAACATGCTGTGGATAATCAGGATGACCAAAGGAATTTGCTCGTTCCTTTCACTTGGCAAAAGAATGACAACCCGACAACGGCTCAAGAGCCCCGGTCAAAGAAAAGGAAAGTACCAGAATCAGCACCCGGGTTCTCATCAGAGAGGACTCGAGACCCATTAGCTTAGGTTTTTGTTTCTGTACCTTGTAATCTACTGTATTTCTATTGTCGCAATCCTTTGAATTCAATAAAATGGGGTTTCCCCACTGTTTGATATTTGCAATCTAATTGTCAAAGTTTACTTTGAATAAACAAAAATAATTAATAATCATCGCATTCATCATTCTCACGTCACGCGTTCTTCTTACCTACGAATATCACGTTTGTGTCTCGGTTCTAGAGTCAAATTGTCTCATTCGTACAATACTCGGGCCAATCGTCAGAAAATGATGGATGATCTCGAAGAAGAGAACAGAGAGTTGAGAGAAGATATCGACACTCTGAAAGAGGATCTGAGAAAGCTTCATATCGACATGCAAGCTCTAGCAGAGGCTCAAATGCAGCAACAAAGGACTGTGATCTCAGAGATCACCTCAATGCCCATAGTGGAGAAGTTTGATCCTAGGTACAAAATGCCAAAAGATCGTACATGGGGCATGCCACTCAATTATATCCCGAAAGGATATATCCCGTTGATCAATGAGGATCAGGGGACCGCAATAGGAACCGCTGGGCCTGAAGGTTACAAACTTCGGGAAAGCGAAGATGCCAGGGGCATGACAGCAACTCCTGAAGGTTACAAACTTCGGGAGGCACCGAGAGTCTCGACCATAATAACTATACCACCGCCCGTGGTACACACTGTCCCGGAAGGACAGATTCCACAGATACCTTCTGGTGGAAATGAAAGCATGTTCGAAAGAATGAATGAGTTCCAAGAATAATTCCTGGAAATGCAGAAAGAACTGCAGGCCCTTCGCAGTCAGGATTTATTTGGAAAGGACGTCGCGGACCTCTGCTTGGTCCCAAACGTGAAAGTCCCGTACAAGTTTCAAGTGCCTGACTTTGAAAAGTACAAGGGTAACTCTTGCCCTCAGAGTCACTCGGTGATGTCCGCTCGGCGAATGTCAACTCAGACAGAAAATCAGGACCTACTGATTCACTACTTTCAGGATAGTTTAACCGGTGCCGCACTAAAATGGTACATGGGTTTAAACCGTGCTACGATTAGCACTTTCAGAGATCTTGGCACTGCCTTCGTCCAACAATTTAAATACAATCTGGACATGGCTCCAGACAGAGATCAACTCCGATCAATGTCACAAAAGGACAAGGAAACCTTTAAGGAATATGCTCAGAGATGGCGTGAAATTGCCGCTCAAATTTGTCCACCTCTTGAGGAAAAAGAGATGACAAAGATATTCTTAAAGACCTTGAGCTCATTTTACTATGACAGAATGGTTGCCAGCGCGCCCAGCGACTTCACCGAGATGGTGGGCATGGGAGTTCGTCTTGAGGAAGCCGTCCGAGAATGACGTTTAGTAAAAGACACTGGATCATCAAGTAGTGCAAAATGATACGATAGTGCTCTCCCTAAAAAAAAGAGCAGGATATTAGGAATATCTCTCTCGAAAAGCAAAGGCGGCGTGTAGCAGCTGTAACTCCTGCTATCAATCCTGCGCCTATTCCTACGTATCAACCTCTGGTTGCGCAGAGCCAACCTAATCAACAAAGGACACAACAGCCTCTTCAGCAGGCTCGTCCTCCATACAATAACAACCGTACAACGCGTCCACCAGGATTTAATCCTATACCCATATCGTACGCAAAACTATTTCCGTTACTACTGGCCAAGGGGCATGACCAAATCAAGTCTCCTCTTACGGTACTGGAAAATCCGCCTTTTTGGTTCAAAACGGATCAGACTTGTCCTTACCATCAAGGAGGACCAGGGCATAACATAGAAAATTGTCTCAGTTTCAAATCCGACGTGAAAAATCTTTTTAGGAGCGGGGTCTTATCTTTCAAGGATGCGAATCCTAATGTTCTCACGAACCCGTTGCCTCAACACGAGAAGACTACGGTCAATTTGATAGAGGGAGAGACTAACAACATTTATCAAATTCACGATGTACTCTTATTAAGGGCCAACTTGGTCAAGATGCATCGCAGACAGAATGGATATGGCCACGTGCCACCTCATAATTATCACCAGTGTGATATCTGCTCTAAAAGCAGTTAAGGATGTTCTATGGTGCAATCAGCTCTACAGGAACAGATGGATCTCGGATGGATCCAAGAGCACCGAGTTCATGGAGTTAACATGGTTTACACGAATTCCAACATCATTCAAAACCACAAAATCCGTGCAATGAATGTCAATTTGGTGGCGAAGTACTCCAGGCAAAGCCAGTATCATAATCTGCCGTGGCACGATTACAGTTCTTGTCTGACTTGCTCGGTAAACAAACAGGGATGCTCTTTTGTACAAGAGGCCCTCCAATGTCAGATGGATCTTGGATGGATTCAAGACTACCATGATAAGAATCCCTATCAGATCAACATGATCCAAATCTTCGACATTCGCTTGATGAATACCAGCCTGGTGGAGTTACATGCTAAACAGGTCCGACTCGGGTTCCTGGTATCACATGATTATCAGAGCTGTAAGGCGGGTTGTGAAAATGATCAAGGCTGTGCCCTTGTCCAGGAAACACTTCAGCACTTGTTGAATCACTGGTGGCTCCCAATCTATATGGATGAAGACACCCAGCAAATTAGTATTACCAACAGGAACCCCACTCGGCATCAAAGTCAGGATGTCCGATCTGTGGAAACTGACCTAGTGAGGTTACATTGTATTCAAAGCGGACGTGGCCAGGTGCCACCACACAACTATGAATGTTGTAGAGTCTATTCGGAAAGTAACCAAGGATGTTACCTTGTGCGAGCAGCTCTTCAGGGTCAGGTGGATCGTAGAGAGATTCACCCATATCCGGGTTCCAGACCAATCAACTGGGCACCAGACTACCTCGCTGATCAAATTGAGGACGTTGTCGTGATCTCTGATAATCAGAGGGCTAGGGATGTTTGTACCATCATCCCTCTACTTGACGAATCGAGAGTTCCTAACCAGGAACGGATCGAAATTGCTTACGATGGTCGGAAAAATCAGAAGGCTCCCATAGTCATCTATCTACCGGGACCATTACCGTATGAATCAACTTAGGTTATCCCTTACAAATACGGTGCAACAACAATTAAGAACGGAAAGGAAATTATGTTACCCTCGGTCATGAATATTGCAAACATCAGTCAAGTAAAACGGAGTGGTAGAATCTTCAACCGAGAAGTTGGAGAACCCAGCAGAGAAAAGGAACCTCAGACAGAAGTTCCCGATCCACCAGTCGGTCAATCCAGTAATCCCGACCTTTCAAAAAACAATGATGAGATGCTGAATCTCATCCAAAGGAGTGAATACAACATTGTCGATCAACTGTTACAAACTCCTTCAAAGATCTCGGTATTATCACTTTTGCTCAGTTCAGAAGCGCACAGGGAGGCTCTACAGAAAGTCTTAGAGCAGGCCTTTGTGGAACAGGATGTAACAATCAGACAATTCGATAGCATTGTCTCTAACATCACTTCCTGCAATAACTTGGGTGATGAGGAATTACTTGAAGAGGGTCACCGTCATAACATGACACTCAATATCACAGTCAGCTGCCAGGGCGATACTTTAGCCAGCGTGCTGGTAGACACAGGGTCAGCCCTAAATGTTATGCCGAAGTCTACTTTGATGCAGTTATCCTTCGAAGGACCTCCAATGAGAACCAGCGAGGTCGTTGTCAAAGCATTTGACGGATCTAGAAAAGCAGTTATTGGCGAAGTCGACCTTCCCATAACTATTGGTCCTCACACTTTCCAAGTCACTTTCTAGGTCATGGACATCCGGGCAACGTACAGTTGTTTATTAGGAAGACCTTGGATACATCAGGTTGGGGCGGTCACCTCGACCCTCCACCAAAAGTTAAAGTTCATCCAGAACAACCAGCTCGTCACAGTCTATGGAGAATAGGCCTTGCTCGTGAATAACTTATCATCATCTACTGGTGTAGAACTCGAGAAGGTTATTGGAACTTAGTTCCAAGCACTGTCGGTGAGCAAGAACAATCAATCTGAAGAAGGAACTTCCATTTCCTCATACAAGGATGCTATCAAAGCAGTCGAGGGTGCCAATACAAAAGGATGGGGACAGCTTGTCATTCCTACTGACAATAAAACAAAGAAGGGTCTTGGTTTTTCTGTAACCTATACCCAAACAGCTACTACCAATGATGAAAGTCTTCATCCCATTCAGGACTTCTTCCACAGTGGAGGTTTCCTTCACCCAGTGCCTCAAGAAATGCATACCATCAATAAAGATAATTCTTCCGATATGGAGGAAGAATGGGAATCCTATCTCAATAAAAACAGTTATATGTCTCAGGATGAAACGCAGATTCCCTTTTGCTTTCCTACACAGAGTCTGAGGTTTATACCCAGGTCAGACGTCGAAATGATATATGGAGATTGTGATCCGGAAGGATGCCGGGCTCCACCAAACCCATTAGAGGAGGACACTCTAATGAAAGACAACTTTGACCATGACTATTATGGCCCAATGGATGGTCTGCCTATCTGGCAGCCGTATCCCGGAGACTTGGGGCAACGAAATCAGCTGAACAATGAAAATCAGTTGAGCATCATTGAACATAATACCTATGTCCCTGCCATACCACGGGATCAACAACCAGGTTATCCTAAGAATACCCAGCACGATGATGAATTCGCAACGTTTGCAGGACTAGAATTCAATAACTACACTTTTCCAGAGGTCAACGTCATCGAGTGAGATGACTCCTCCAGTTCCTTAGAAGTGTGGGACACCCTGGGACAACCAAGTGGAAAATACGACTATATGGTCAAGTACACTGCTCCCAAAAGCTCTCGTATCAGGCTCGAAGACATACAACCAACTGGATGGGGAGATCTACCTGAGAGTACAAATACTATGCAAAATACAATAGAGGAATCCTCCTACGACAACTCTGCGTGGAAGACAGATTCCAATGCTCCTGCTCCACCAGAAATCAGCGTTATTTCTGAAGACAAATCGAGGAAGGTGCTAGACTTTGTGATTCACCGAGGAGTTCGCCGCCAATGGGTTGCTGTCGATGTTCCGAAGATCGTTCATCAGTCAAAGTAATTGCCATCTTTAACCTTTCACCCTACCCAGGTGAAACGGATGTTTTGATAGGGCTCTCTTTCTGTAAATTTCCCTCTTCGCTTCACCCAAAGCGACAGAGTTTTGTTTTATAGGGCTGTAGTTTCAACAATCAACTTGTTCATTAATAAAATAACGTCGTTCTGTAATTTTCGCATTAATTGTTGTTTTCTCTTTTCGCTTTTTTTCAGAAAATGGTAATCCTAAAAAACAACTCAAAAATAATAAACGAGCATTTTTCAGAAAATACACTTCACACACTCTTGCATTCTCTCTATCTCTTCTAAAACAAATCATCACCTCTTGCAGACTGCTTGTTTTAAACCCCGTTGAAACATACGATCTGATGCATTCTTCCGACTTTGAGTTCCCGATATTTAGGGCTGAAGAAGAAGTTGACAACGAAATTCCAGAAGAGATCTCCCGATTACTCAGGCAAGAGGAAAGGTCCATCGAACCTCACAAAGAGCCGTTGGAAACGGTAAACTTGGGTTCAGAAAAAGAGAGAAAAAAATTAGGATTGGGGCACTGCTCAGTCCAACTGCCAGAGAGGGTTTGATAAAGCTTCTCAAAGAATTCCCCGATGTATTCGCTTGGTCCTATTAGGATATGCCAGGGTTGGATACCAGCATCGTGGAACATCACTTACCGTTAAGATCGGAATGTCCGCCAGTAAAACAGAGGTTGAGACGAACTCATCCGGACATGACCATCAAAATCAAAGAGGAGGTACAGAAGCAGATTGACACGGGTTTCCTCGCCGCATCAGAATATCCTCAATGGTTAGCCAACATCGTACCTGTTCCCAAAAAGTACGGAAAGGTCACAATGTGTGTCAATTACAGAGATCTAAACAAGGCTAGTCCAAAGGACGACTTTCCTTTGCCACACATTGACTTGCTGGTAGATAGTACAACAATGTTCAAAGTTTTCTCCTTCATGGATGGATTCTCGGTCTATAACCAGATCAAAATGGCGCCGAAAGACATGGAGAAAACTCTGTTCATCACCCCATGGGGTAATTTTTGTTACAAGGTAATGCCGTTCGAATTGAAGAACACCGGGGCAACCTATCAAAGGGCCATGACTACTATGTTTCACGACATGATACACAAAGAAATCGAGGTATATGTCGATGATATGATTGCAAAATCTAAGACAGAAGAGGAGCATGTGACCCACCTGTCAAAGTTATTCGAGCGATTGAGAAAATACAAACTCCGCTTGAATCCCAATAAATGCACCTTCGGTGTCCGTTCAGGGAAACTCTTAGGATTCATCGTCAGCCAGAAAGGAATTGAGGTTGACCCTGACAAGGTCAAGGCCATTCAGGAAATGCCTTCTCCGAAAACTGAAAAACAAGTCAGAGGGTTCCTGGGACATTTGAACTACATTTCCAGATTCATATTCCTCATGACCACGACATGTGCGCCAATCTTCAAATTACTCAAAAAGAATCAGGACTGCGTTTGACAGAAGATTGTCAAACCGCCTTCGACAGTATTAAGGAATACCTGTTGAATTCGCCGATTCTATCACCACCAGTGGAGGGAAGACCACTAATCATCTATTTAACAGTCTTGGAAGACTCCATGGGCTGTGTACTTGGCCAACAAGACGAAACCAAAAGGAAAGAGTCTACCATCTACTATCTGAGCAAGAAGTTCACCAACTGCGAGACTCGGTACACTATGCTTGAGAAAACTTGTTGCGCTTTGGCTTGGGCAGCCAAACGTCTTAGCTAGTACATGATTCGTCACACTACTTGGTTGGTCTCCAAAATGGATCCTATCAAGTATGTTTTTGAAAAGCATGCTCTCACAGGAAGGATCGCCCGTTGGCAGATGTTGTTATCAGAATATGACATAGAGTACCATGCTCAAAAAGCCGTTAAAGGGAGTATTTTAGCCAATCATTTGGCTCATCAACCGATTGACAACCAAGAATCGATCGGATTTGACTTCCCAGACGAAGATGTCTTGTACTTGAAAATGAAAGATTGCGATGAACTGCTACCCAATGAAGGGCCAGAACCAGGTTCCCAATGGGGACTTGTCTTTGACGGAGCAGTTAATCATTATGGAAACGGAATTGGGGAAATCATCATAACACCTCAGGGTACCCACATTCCTTTCACCGCCAGACTTGAGTTCAAGTGTACAAACAACGAGGCCGAATACGAAGCTTGTATTATGGGTCTCGAGGAAGTGATTGATTTAAGGATAAAAAACTTGGACGTATATGGCGACTCAGCCTTGGTTATCAATCAAATTAAAGGAGATTAGAACACATACCAATCAAGATTGATTCCTTACAAAGATTATGCAAGAAGGTTGCTACCCTTCTTCAATAGAATCGAGTTTCATCACATCCCTCGTGAGGAGAATCACATGGCTGATGCATTAGCTACTCTCTCTTCCATGATTAGTGTAGGTCAATGGAATGACATACCTAAGATTGACGTAATGCACCTTGAACGGCCCGCTTACATCTTCACGATTGAAGCAGTCATAGACGACAAACCTTGGTATCATGATATCAAATGCTTCCTTCAGAAACAAGAGTACCCACCTGGGACATCCAAGAAAGATAGAAAAACCCTCAGAAGGCTGGCAGGTAGTTTCTTTCTGAGCGGTGATACACTCTATAAGAGAAACTTTGATATGGTCTTGCTTCGATGCGTAGACAGACCAGAAGCAAACTTGTTAATAAAAGAAATTCATGAAGGATCCTTTGGCACACATGCCAACGAACTTACAATGGCGAGAAAAATTCTAAGAACAGGGTACTATTGGTTGACCATGGAATCCGACTGCTACAAGTACATGAGGAGGTGTCACAAGTGTCAGATATACTCCGTCAAAATTCATGTACCGCCAACTCATCTCAAATTTCTCTCTTCCCCTTGGCCTTTTTCTATATGGGGGATCGACATGATTGGCTTGATTGAACCTAAGGCTTCGAACGAACATCGGTTCATCCTGGTAGCCATTGATTACTTCACCAAGTGGGTCGAAGCAGCGTCGTACGCTAATGTAACCCGACAAGTGGTGGTCCGGTTAATCACAAATAATATCATCTGCCGTTATGGTGTTCCAAGCCAGATCATTACTAATAATGGATCTAAATTGAACAACAAGATGATGAAAGAGTTGTGCGTAGAGTTCAAGATCGAACACCATAACTCATCTCCCTACCGACCAAAGATGAACAGAGTGGTAGAAGCGGCTAACAAGAACATTAAGAGGATCGTTCAAAAGATGGCTGTGACCTACAAAAATTGGCACGAGATATTGTCCTTTGCTCTTCACGGTTATCGTACATCTGTCCGCACTTCAACAGGGGCAACCCCTTTCTCTCTAGTATATGGCATGGAGGCAGTGCTCCCCATAGAAGTAGAGATCCCATCAATCCGGGTATTGATGGAAGCTAAGCTTACAGAAGCTGAATGGTGTCAAAGTCGACACGACGAACTCAATCTGATTGAAGATAAGTGAATCACGGCACTATGCCACGGTTAGTTGTATTAGCAAAGAATGAAGAAGGCATTCGACAAAAAGGTTCGACCTCGCGTCTTCAGGAAAGGAGACCTTGTGCTAAAAAAGATACAATTATTTCTCACTGATTCTCAGGGCAAGTGGACTCCAAATTATGATGGCCCCTATGTGGTCAAGAAAGCTTTCTCAGGCGGTGCCTTGAGACTTGCAACCATGGATGGAGAAGAATTTGCCTACCCCACGAATGTTGATGTAGTCAAGAAATACTTCACCTAAACTAAAAAAAAAACGTCTCGGTGGATTGAAAACCCGAAAGGGCGGTCCAGGCAAAAATTAGAGACATAATCAAAAATCATCCCGATGGATTGGAAATCTCAAAGTACAATCCAGGCAAAAGTTAGGGATAATGGCAAGTAACTATGTCCAACAGAGGCAAGTCCCTCAGCAACAGTTACGTCGTCCATCAGAAAAATTCCAGTCAAGGTCATCTTTGACAGAAACTCAGGATGCCCCGAATTCAAAGTTGGCAGAAGGATAGTGGTTGTTATGTTTCAACGTAGCCCTTTTCCCTGTAAATTACCATTTTCTAACTTTGTAAATACTCTATGGAATCACGCGTTTGGCTGGTTTCCATCCTATCAATAAAATTTGAGCCCTTGTGCTTTTGTTTGCAATTCTTATTTGTTTTAGCTTTACAGAATGATGTTTTTAATATGATCCACGATTCTTGAAACGAAACAAAAATGAATTTACTTGTTAAAACTTTTCTGCTTTTAAAATAAAGATGGCAATTTCTTTTGACGGTTGAACATCGAAAGAACATCGGTCACTTCTCCAAAGGTGTTCGAGCCTCAAAATGCAGAATCGAAGTACTCCTTCTAAACCAGTATGCCTAAATGAAGGATCAGCTATGTCAGATGCGAATGCTCCATCTGACATCTTTGACCGAGTTCTCATCTCCTAAGCCCGACCAGCGTCGCTCCCAACATGGTCCATTTCTCCTAAGCAAGGCAAAATTGCTATCTTGAACCAGCGATATTTTTATATGCCCCACTGTGGCCGAGTATCCAGTTGTGTTCATCCGTTATTTTGTATGTCGCGTCAGTTTTGTCAGCATATACATACATACATCATGCATTATTGATTTGCATTCACATTCATATTGCATCACTATCACTCCAATCGGTCTTGTCCCGTAGTGGTAACAGTCTTCTCAATCGAGTTGTCAAGTTCTTTCCCCGTTAGGAAATGTTGCGTCTGAATAATCTCTCTCCTCCAGTTTATTTCTGGATCAGAATTGGCCCTTGACCACTTTGATAACTTGAACCTCTGAAAAACCAGAGAACCTTCAACCAACGTCACTCTTCGACATTGAAGATGATATCTTCGCTTTCCCAGATTAAGGAAAAATCCCCAGAGGAAGCCTCTTAAGCAGAGATCTGGTGCTATAGCAGTTTTTCTCCGAAAAGACCGCGGATGAAAAGGTCATCGGTACCTCAAAATTGGATCACATCATATGGCATTTCTCCGAGAAGATCTCGAGTAAATTATGATGTAATAACCCCAAGCTGAAAGCAATCTCTCAAGAGACTCATTTTCCCCAGTAGAAACAAATGGCGTCTCCACCAGAGAAGTTTGTACACCTCTACAATTCAGACAGATGGGTTCCCTAGCAAGTCTGACATCAAAATTTTTCTATCAAATGGCATCTCCCCAGGAAAATTGAGGAAAACCGCTACGAATAGCGTCCCTTGTCAATAAAGTTTATTGACAAAAGAAACTAAGACCAGTTCCTTGGTAGGAAACCAGGATCGAGGGGAAGTTTATTTTAGAAACTGAGACCAGTTCCTTGGTAGGAAACCAAGATCGAGGGGAAGTTTACATCAGAAACTAAGACCAGATCCTTGGTAGGAAACCCGGATCGAGGGGAAGTTTATTTCAAAAACTGAGACCAGTTCCTTGGTAGGAAACCAGGATCGAGGGGAAGTTTACATCAGAAACTAAGACCAGATCCTTGGTAGGAAACCAGGATCGAGGGGAAGTTTATATCAAAAACTGAGACCAGTTCCTTGGTAGGAAACCAGGATCGAGGGGAAGTTTATATCAGAAAACTGAGACCAGTTCCTTGGCTGAAGACCAGGATCGAGAGGAAGTTTTTACCTTTTCTAAGCATCATTGCTTAGAAAAAGAGGATGAATGCATAAGCTACCGTTCATAACCGCCATCAAAATTTTGGGTATTCCGATATTTAATCCTCTTGCACCCCGAATGCCCGAATACCTTCGCCATTCACACCTTCGAGTCCAAGAAGATTAAATAGGGGAATCTGTCATACCCCAAAATTTTGACCACTAAGATTTCCCATCACTGTGAAAATCATCATCACAATATGGATGGACCATCATGCCTCATCAGTATCCCCAAAGATGGGTGAACACTTACTACAATCAAAATTAGGGTTTCAAGCCCTCTCTGAGTTCTTAGACAAAGGATCAATCAAGGAATGACATGATCTTCAACTTGTCTAACCTCTCAAAAATCTACAAAGGATCAATAGGACTCCCACTTTAAGGATTAAGCACAAGGCTGCTCCCTTCTAGGTGGATCAAGCCTCAAGATCGCCGGTGTCACCAAATTAGGGTTTTGGTCGACGGGGCCTCCAGATGGAAATTTTCCTCTGGGAATGGGCCAATGATTCGAAGCATGACCTAAAATACCCCATGGAACCTCATGTCCCAAGCATCAAGTCAATTTGACCTCAGGGGATGCATTCATCAAAAATCAGGAATTAGGGTTTCTTGACCTAATTCACCCCTAAGTTGACTTTTGAGACAAATCACGGGTCAAAACCTCAAGACATGATTTGAGGGTCTCTAACATACTACATTGATCCACTTTCAACAATGGATTGATCCAAGAAGCTTGAGCAACAAGTCTCAATTTCATCAGAGCCACAATTAGGGTTTCGCGAGAAAAGTAAACTGTAGCTTTGACTTTTGATTAGGACATGCTCCCAAACCCTAGGACATGAATCAATACACCCTATAACACATATGAAATCAATCCATAAAGTTTGATTTAGGTCAAGGACTTGATTTCATGAAGGATCGCACAGTTTGGAATTCATCTGATAAAAAGTCAACTGTGCACAAAAGTCAACTTTGACTTTTTGAGATTTTTCACAAAAATGGTTTTTTAACCCTAAAATGATGTTAATGTTTGATTTGAATCATCATTCATCAAGAAAAATCAAGAAAAGTTGGATAACTTGTAAAAAGGGTAACCAATAAAACTTAGAAAATTTTCTAAGTTATGAACAAAGTGGCAAGGGTACCAACTTTGGAGGATCATAACTCCTAAACCACAAGGCCATTTTTCCCCATCCAAAGCTAGATTTGTAGCTCTCATTACCCTCTACAAAAGCTTAGAACTGACCTTCTTCCAAATTCATTATGGATTTTGAGTTATGGAATTATCAAAATCATAAAAAGTGAAAATGTCACTTTTTCCAACACTTAGTGAAATTTTCACTAAGTTAGAATCTTCCTTCACTTTTTTCCAAATGTAGGGGGATTTTTCACTTGGATCCAAAAGGTATCAAAACCAAATATGATCAAACAGTTGTTGTATCATATAAGGGCTTTCCAAAATGACCAAGAACATCACCAAATTCCACTTGAGCCATGAGATATGACAATGGCAATATGCCTTGCTGAAAACTGCCAAGGCTAGGCAGAATTTTGCATTTTGGCTCGATTTGTCAAAATCAGATAATTCCAAGCCATGTCATCACTTTGGACACATCTGAGGATCAAATCTAAAGGGGACAAACACTGAGCCAAGCCTCCAAAGTCCTTGGAACAAGAAGTAGCATGCCAAACCTAGATTTGCCTAAAAGAGGGACAAGACTCCAATTTTCGATTAGAGAATTCAATGCATACACCAAGGTGGCATAGACTGAGCCATTTCCAACTGAATTCAGTCAAGACTTATCCAAGACCAAGGGAACCACAACCCTGTGCCCTAACCTCTAGTCAATGGCTAGAGGAGACTTGGATTCCAAAGTACAACCATTGGTCAAACCTCTGCTGCAGTTGCCATTCACTATTGATCCCAAAACAAACTTGCTCTACTATAAATAGAGCTCATTTGTGCTCAGTTTGAGTACACCAAAGCCATCAAACAAATGTTTTCCTCAAAATCCCTCTCTTTAGGCTAAAATGCCTTCTTTAGCAAGGTAACTCTGAGTTTTTGAGTTAGATAGCATTTCCATCACAGCTCATGATCCTAACACCTCATAAACATCATATGTAGGTGATCCAAACTCACACAAGTGACCTGTAATCCTTAAATCACAAAGTCACCCCTCAAAACCTCAAAATAGGCTTTTTGTGCATTTTTCAAGCCATGTCTTGAATCAGTCACTTTCCAAACTAGATAAAACCTCAAACACACTCCAAATAACATCCTTGAACTGTCTAAAATGGTTCCCCCCATCTGGAACACCATTTGAGAGAGTTGTTATTTTGGTCATTTTAACTCCTTTTGCAAGAAAGGGCCAGTTTGTGTTTTTGCAGGTTCCAGCTGATTCCAATCATCCTAAAAGCTTCCAAGGGATCATTTGAGAGTGTCCAAAGCATCAAACCATTTCTGGAACAAGAAGTTTGGCAGATTGCACAGAAAACTCCAAAAGCTCAAAAAGAGGTAAGCATCATGACTTGAACTTTCCAAAATATGCATTGCTTTGAAGTCCACTGATCATACACACCTCATACATGTTATATATGTTTTGTTTGAACCAATTCATCATGTAATTCATGCCTGTATAAAAGTGTGGCATAGAAAATGCAATTATAGGCCTTTTCCAAAACCACTATCGGATTTTGAGGAGGGAGTATGATCTGAAAAAAATACCACCACCATTGGATTCCTTGTGAAATTCTAGGCCAGATGCATATAATTTTGTCCCCAACCATGGAGAAATGAGAAAGTTATGGACCTTCTCGTTTCTGACCCAAAACTTGCCTTGCCTTGCCTTGGGCCAGGCCAAAAACAAGGCATGCCTTGTATATTTGTGGTTTCACTTCAAGCAATGAATGTATCACCACCCCAGTGGTAAGGCGCGCGCCCTATAACCTTGAGGTCATGGGTTCAAACCCCACCCATGCCATTTTGTGTTTTCTCACATTTTTGCTATTTTTTCCAATATTTTCATGTTTTATTAATTAATTAGAAAATTAATAACTCTTTCAATTTTAATCATTTTTTATTGGTTCTTTTTGCAAAAAATCATAAAAATGATGAAATATTTTATTTCACAAAAAATTAAGTTTATATTATTTATTTAATATAATTAGTATTTTTGTTAATAAATTCCTTTTTAATGTTTTTTAAACATTTTAAAAGTGAATATTTACTTTGAAAATCAAAACCAAGTGAGTTTTAATATCCCTTGTGATTAATCCATCAGTTTTCAAACCTTAAACAAAAATCACAAATGGTTTATTCAAACTTATTTGGTATTTTATTTGATTTTCTTTAAATATTTACTTTTAAGGAATAACAAATTAGGGTTTCTTTGGTTTTCACCCTCGCAAAACATTTTCAAACACTCATGGGCCTCTATTAGAGTGTAAGACCCTACCCCCTTTGAAAACCTATTTTTTGGGCCTCACTTATTGTATAAGACCCACTGCGTTTTAAAAAATCTCGGCGCAATCGCCATTTCCAACATAAATAACTGTGGGCCTCTCCTTGAGTTGTAAGCCCCACCACTTGTACAAAAAATAAATCTTTGGGCCTCTAATAGAGTCTAAGACCCAATCCTCTATAAATACAAACCTATTTTTGGGCCTCACTTATTGTATAAGTCCCGTTGTATTTCAAAAAGTTCGACGCGATCATCGTCTGTTGAAAAATAAACCCTGGGCCTCCCCTCGAGCTATAAGACCCATTCAAAAATCTTTGGGCCTCTAATAGAGTGTAAGACCCAATACCCTTTTAACCAAAACAATTTTGGGCCTCAGACATTGTATAAGTCCATCTGCGTTAAAAGAAAACCTCGGTGCGATCGCCAATTCAAAAATAAATCATCTGGGCCCACCCTCGTGTTATAAGCCCCATTCTTTTTTAAACACTTGGGCCTCTTGAGAGAGTGTAAGACCCATCCCCTTGTACAGAAAACCTTTCTTGGGCCTCAGTCACTTGTATAAGTCCTTGTACAAAACGACAGTGCGATCACTGACAAACCTTGGGCCTCTCCTTGAGCTGTAAGCCCCAACATCTTTTCAAAACACTTCCTCCTTTGATTTTGAATATACTGTTGTTTTCAATCTTTCTTTGTTGAACAACTAACCTAACAGCATGGAAGCTCTGCAACCGAGTAAGTGTTTATATGCTTTCTTTACCCGCTTTCATATACATATAACTGTATTGTGGGGCTGTTTCACTGTAAGTCTTCATTCATAAACTCATATCAACTATGTAATACTAGTATAGCTATTTAGAGTTTCCCCGGCAACTATGTCTAGCACTAAGCCCTGTTGATCACTCTTAAATAGACTAAACTAGATCCCCTATAGGAGCACCAGATACAATCTTCTCTTCGGTTGTCACCCTTAATTGTTAAAAGAAACTCTACTCCCCAGAGATGATCTTTTCTCTGTGAATGGCATCTCTTGAGTTTCTTCCAAATTCTCAAACTTTCCTGGCTTGCTCTATTCCCCGTGAATAGCCTGTTTTGAACTTCTCGGGGTTTGGGGACCCACAGGCTTCCTAAAAGCATCCCCGCCTCCTCTTGGGCGTTGTACAAGGACCCGTTGGCTTCTTAGAAGTATTCACAGCCTCCTCTTAGGCTTCGTATAAGGATTTTATCCTTCGGGAAGAGAGCCTCCTCTTGGGTTTCGTACAAATTGTCCCTCGGCTTCTTAAAAGTTTCTAGCCTCCTCTTGGGCTTCGTACAAATTGTCCCGACGACCTCCTAGAGGTATAGGAACAGAAATTAGTCATCTTAATAAGGCAGCCTTTCAAAGAGTCTAGATCCTACTACTACTGTTTCTCTAAGCATAGTACGAAAGATAAAACTCTAGACTTGGACAGTTTAACTTCCTTGAGTCTCGAAGGTATTCTCAAGCCCTTTTCAAAAATAGGGAAAACACCCGCAGACTTGGACAGTATCAAAACCCCTCTGGATTTCACATTTCCTTAAAGAACAGGAAATAACCCTAATCCTTTGATCAAATCCCAAAGTATAACCTTACTTTTAATCAGTCTCTTTATAAGAACTGATTTTCTCTTTTAACCAACATACTGGACCTGTCACTCAACTGAAACAGCCATCCTTTAGCCTCTATCTCGAGCTTCGTACGAGATACAAAGACTCTCTTGTTGAGTCAAACTTTTTTGCCTCCATCTCGGGCTTTGTACGAGATACAAAACACTCTCTTGTTGAGTATAAAAGGCTCTCTTGTTGAGTCAACCTCCTTTCGCCTCCATCTCGGGCTTCGTACGAGATACAAAAACACTCTCTTGTTGAGTATAAAGGACTCTCTTGTTGAGTCACACCTTTTAGCTTCCGTCTTGGACTTCGTACAAGACACATATAAAAGCACTTTCTTGTTGAGTCAAACCTTTTAGCCTCTCTCTCGGGCTTTGTACGAGACACATAAAAACACCCTCTTGTTGGGCCAATAGCCTCCTCTTAGGCTTTGTATAAGGAAACCCCGGTTGAGCCAATCAACCTTTTAGCATCAAAGTTATGTCTCGTTCACAGTATACAAACATCAACAACTCCTTTTATCCTTCATCTAATTGCTGTAAGTGGCAAGCCTCTGGATTATTTACATCCACGTCAATGTCCCTCTTTTAGCATGAGAAATTCCTAAGGGAAGATGGCATTACTCTACACTGAGTTAAAGTCTTCTCCTTCAGGTTAAAAATCCCCTATAAAGGAAATTATGGCATTGATGGATTCACATATCCCAGTTAAAGTAATTCTCCTTTATGATCAGTCACCCAATGGTTGTGACGAACAGACCCCTTTAGAGATGACAAATTCTCTCTAAAGGCGAAACCCTTTAGCTTCATATCTTGGGCTTTAATCAAGATACAAATAAACTCTCCAGCTTCACATCTTGGGCTTTGAACAAGATACAAACAAATCACCTTCAGCTTCACATCTTGGGCTTCGAACAAGATACAGATCACTTTTAGCTTCACGTCTTGAGCTTTGAACAAGACACCAAAACACCATTTCCTCCCATAGAATAGGAGGAACTACAATCGCTCTGATTTCCCTGTTTCGGTAAACGGGAATACGTAGGTATAAGATTAAAAGAAAAATCTTAGCGAGCACACTAATCCAAAACCCAAATCTTGTACCTTCATAAATCAATCGAAAAGCATCAGTCCTAGCGTCCTACCCATGAACATTCCCGGTGTTCCGTTCTAAACAAAGTAAGAAGAAAGAGGCCCCATTACCATATAGCATCTATAACCTAACAGACCGCTGTTTAAACTCATTATGCAAGCAGGGTTAATTGGAGACATCTATTTCCCTTCCTTAGTCAACTTAATAGGATAAAAAATGAATCGACCTGTAGTAACCCCAAAGAGCGATAGTGCTTAAGAACCACGTCCAAAATCGCTCGCTACATAGTTATATCAGCAAAGAATGAAGAAGGCATTTGACAAAAAGGTCTGACCCCGTGTCTTCAGAGAAGAAGACCTCATGCTCAAGAAGATATAATCATTTCTCACTGATTCCAGGGGCAAATGGACTCCAAATTATGATGGCCCCTATGTTGTTAAGAAAGCCTTCTCAGTCGGTGCCTTAAAACTCACAACCGAGGATGGAGAGGAGTTTACTTATCCCACAGATCTTGATGTAGTTAAGAAATACTTCGCCTAAATGAAATAAAAAAATTTCTCGTTAGACTGAAAACCCGAAAGGGCGGTCCAAGCAAAAATTAGAGACATAAACAATGATCATTCCGATGGATTGAAAACCCAAACGGGAAATCTAGGCAAATGTTAGGGATTCATGGCAAGTAACTAAATCTGACAAGATTAGATCCCCAGCGGCAACGTCATCTGTCGCGAAATCCTCAATCAAGGTCACCTTCGACGGAAGCTCAAAAATATCCAGAATTCAAAGTTGGTGGAAGGATATTGGTCGTGATGTTTCAATGTAACCCCTTTCCCTATAAATTACCATTTTCTAAACTTTTTAATGCTCCATGGAATCACGCATTAGGCTGATTGCCATTCTATCAATGAAAATTTGAGCCCTTGTGCCTTTTATTTGCAATTCTTATTTATTCTGCTTTACAAAATGACATTTTAATATGATCAATGATTCTTGAAACAAAAAATGAATTCACTTTTATTTTCAAAACGGAAATTTCAAATTTTACTTCTGCTTTTAAAATAAAGATGGCAATTTCTTTTTTATTAATGAGCGCGAAAAGGAATATCGACGGCTTCTCCGGAAGTGATCAAACTTCAAAATGCAGAATCAAAATACTCCTTTTGACCAGACACCCTGAATGAAGGATCAACTGCTTCAGACGGAATGTCCCATCTGACATCCCCGGTAGAGTTTTTACCTTTGAGAACCAATTATTGGTTTTTCTCCCCAGTAGAATCTACCCTTGAAAAGCAAGAACAGGTTTCTATCCCTAGTAAGTTTGTACCTCCGGAAACCATAACAAACACAGGAGTCCCTGTTTCCAAACAAGAGTACTACCTACAAGATCTCCAGGGATACCCCTATCTCACAGAATGGCCGAGTATCCAGTTAAACTCATCTTCAGTCCGTATGTCATGTCCATTTTGTTAGCATAAGCATTTCATACATACACCACGGATAATTGATTCATATTCATATTGCATATCATATTTCAATCACTTTGGTCACATTTATCCCTAAGTGATAAATGTTCTCTCTCCATTAGAGTTGTCAGTTTTCCTTTCTATGTCAGATTGGACAAAATCTCGATTTAAGTTATTTCCTCATCAGGAAATGTATCGACTAAACAATCTCTCTCCAGTTTGTTCCTGGATTGGAATCGGTCCTCGACCACTTTGATAACTTGAACCTCTGAAAGACAAGAAGTCATTTGGTTATACACCTTTGGAACTTCCCTCTTCACCAATGAAGGTGATATTTTGCTTTCTCGGATTAAAGAAAATACCCAGAGAAAGCCTCTCTACAGAAGAGTCTTGGCAATACGGTAGTTTCTCCCCAAAAAATTTGCTTTCAATGAAGTCATCAGCACGTCAAAATTGAATTACATCCCATGGCGTCTCTCCGAAAAAGTCTTGAGGGGAAGTATGATGTAATTTCTCCAGCAAATGGCATCTCCAACAAAGAATTTTGCATACCTCTGCAGTTCAGACCAATGGTTTTCCCCAACAAGTCTGACATCAAATTATTTTTCCAATGGCATCTCCCCAGCGAGAAGTTTGGTGAAAACCATCACAAATAACATTCCTTGTCAAGAGAAGAACTCGACAAGAAATAAACTGAGGCCAGTTTCATGGCTGAAGACCAGGATCGAGGGGAAGTTTATTTCAAAAGAAGCTGAGACCAGTTCTATGGTTGAAGACCAGGATCGAGGGGAAGTTTATTTCAAAAGAAACTAAGACCAGTTCCGTGGATGAATACCAAGATCGAGGGGAAGTTTATTTCAAAAGAAACTAAGACCAGTTCCATGGGTAAAGACCAGGATTGAGAGGAAGTTTATTTCAAAAAGAAACTGAGACCAGTTTTGTGGCTGAAAACCAGGATCGAGGGGAAGTTTCACCCTTTTCTAAGTTACATTACTTATTAAAATAAGATAGATTAGCAAATTAGCTACCATTCACATCCACAATCAAAATTTCAGGTATTCTGATATTTAATCCTCTTTTACCTTGAATGTCTGAACGTCTTCGCCATTCACACCTTCATGTCCAAGAAGATTAAATATGGGCATCTTGTAGCGCGATTTTTGTGGTTTCGAAACACTATCGCTTTGGTACTACAGTTCGATTCATTTTTTATCCTATTAAGCTGATTAAGGAATGGAAATAGATGTCTCCATTTAACCCTGCTTGCAAACTGAGGTTGAACAGTCAAAACTGTTGGTTTACAGGTGCTATCAAAATAGGGGGGTTCTCCCTTTGGTTTATTAACCTAAAAACGGTGTATAGGCTATTGGTAAGATGTTAAGACTGACGCTTTTTGATTAATGTATGAAGGTACAGGATTTTGGGTTTTTTTTATTAGTATGCTCGCTAAGATTTTGTAATCTTATGCCTATGTATTCCCTGAAACAGGGAAATTAGAGTGATTGTAGTTCCTCCTATTCTATGGGAGGAAAAAGGTTGTTTTTGGTGTCTTGTTCAAAGCCCAAGACGTGAAGCTAAAGAGGTTTGTTTGTATCTTGTTCGAAGCCCAAGATGTGAAGCTGAAGGGTCTATTCTGAGAGAGAATTTGTCATCTCTAAAGAGGAGTTGTTGATGTTTGTATGCTGTGAGCAAGGCACAACTTTGATGCTAAAAGGTTGATTGACTCAACCAAGGGGTTTCCTTATATAAAGCCTAAGAGGAGGTTGTTGACCCAACAAGAGGGTATTTATTATTTGTCTCGTACGAAGCCCGAGATAGAGGCTAAAAGGGTTTACTCAACAAGAGAATGCTAACAAGTGACTGACTCAACAAGAGAGTGCTTTTATCTGTCCTGTATAAAGCCCAAGACGGAGGCTAAAATAGGTTGACTCAACAAGAGAGTCTGAAGGTGATTGACTCAGCAAGAGAGTCTTTTTATACTCAACAAGAGAGTGTTTTGATGTCTCGTACAAAGCCCGAGATAGAGGCTAAAAAAGGATTGACTCAACAAGAGAGTCTTTTATACTCAACAAGAGAGTGTTTTTCTATCTCGTACGAAGCCCGAGATGGAGGCTAAAAAGGGTTGACTCAACAAGAGAGTCTTGTATACTCAACAAGAGAGTGATTTATATGTCTTGTACAAAGCCCAAGACAGAGTCTAAAAGTTTGACTCAGCAAGAGAGTCTGAAAAGGTTAGCTCTACTGGGGAGAATCATTTGTACAAAGCCCAAGAGGATGCTATCTGTGCTGGTGACTGTTTCAGTTTAATGACAGGCCCAGTGTGTTGGATAAAAGAGAAAATCAGTTCTTAAAAAGAGAAAGCTTATAGGTAAGGTTGTGTCTTGGTATTGATCAGAGGATCAGGGTTATTTCCTGTTCTTTAAGGAAATGGGAAATCCCACGGGTATTGAGACTGTCCAAGTCTATTGGTGTTTTGAGAAATAGATCCTCAGATAGTGAATGATCTTTGTATGATGCCCAAGAGAAGGCTGGTATGTTAAGGGATGAAGGTCAACCCATTAACTGGTCGACACTTGACTCAGAAAGACAACTCTAGCAAATTGATGACTAGGTTCTGTTCCTATACCGGTAGAGGTCTCTGGGTCCTTGTACTAAGCCCAAGAGAAGGCATGAGAGCTTTTAAGAAGCCGAAGGGTCCTTGTATAACGCCCAAGAGGAGGCGGGGATGCTTTTAAGAAGCCTGTGGGTCCCCAAACCCCAAGAAGTTCAAGACATACTATTCACCGAGAATAGATCAAGCCAGGAAAGTCCGAGAATTTGGAAGAAACTCAAGAGATGCCATTCACGGATAAAAGATCATCTCTAGGGAGTTAGAGTTTCTTTGGCAATTTCTAAGGGTGACAGTCTGAGAAAGGGTTCACCGAGAATGCTTCCTTTCACGTCTCCATATTGTTTAACCCCAAGAGGAGGGAAGACTGTATCTGGAATTCCTATGGGGATCTAGTTTCGTTTATATTTAAGAGTGACCAACAGGGCTTTACCTAGTTCTAGACGTAGTTGCCGGGGAAAACTCTAAATAACTATACTAGTATTACACAATTGATATGTGGCAAGTATATAAAAGGATGTGAAAAAAGACTTACAGTGAAGCAGCCCCACCATACAGTTACATATATGAAAGCGGTAAATGAAAGCGGATAAACACTTACCCGTTGTAGAGCTTCCATGTTGTTTTGTTAGTTGTTCAACAAAGAAATTAAAGAAAGTTTTGATGACAACATGTATTTTAATTCAAAATCAAAGGAGAAAGTGTTTTGAAAAGATTGTTAGGGCTTACAGCTCAAGGATAGGCCCAAGGTTTTATCAGCGATTGCACTATTGTTTTGAATTTGTACAGGGACTTATACAAGTGACTGAGGCCCAAAAAGGTTTTCTGTACAAAGGGATGGGTCTTACACTCTACTAGAGGCCCAAAGAGTTATTTTTGTACAAGGGATGGGGCTTACAACTCAAGGAGAGGCCCAGAGTTATTTGTTTGGCAACGGCGATCGTGCCGAGGTTTTTCTTTTAACGCAGAGGGACTTATACTATGTCTGAGGCCCAAAATGGTTTTGGTTAAAATGGGATTGGGTCTTACACTCTATTAGAGGCCCAAAGAGTTTATTTTTATACAAGTGGTGGGGCTTACAGCTCAAGGAGAGGCCCAGGGTTGTATCTAAAAAAGGCAACGATCGCGCTGAACTTTTTGATGGTATCGGGACTTATACAATACACTGAGGCCCAAATTATCTTGTTTTTAAGAGGGGTTATGTCTTACACTCTATTAGAGGCCCAGGGTTTTTGAAAATGATTTGTTTAGGGTGATTAAGATCAAAACCCTAAATTAATTTCAAAATGTATTTTAATTAAATAAAAATTTAATTAAAATAATCAAAATTATCAAACATGTGTGAAAAACAAGTTGTGATCTTGGATAAATGTTTGAAAAATCATGTTTATATCCATAAAATGATTGGAAACCAATTAAATTTGGAAAATCAAGAAGGGATACCCAAACTGACGTCGAAATAACATTGGGTGATAGTTGATTCCTCCCTTAGTTCCTATAAGGGGTACATTTGGGAAATTTCCACAACGGTCGATGATCCTGATCCCATCGTAGATTCGATTGTACCAATCGATGTCGGAGTTGGTAAGAGACATGATTCTTTATGACCAACGTAAAGTATTCTTTTGATCCCAAAATGCGCAAATTTTGGCAAATGGGAAGTGAGCCATTTGTAAAGCAAGGGTACACAGCACGTTATCATTCCTCCGCTGTATAAATTCCTTAAGTGTACCGAATGATACGCATCTGCGAGTAAGGTTGGTACAGGGTTTCCAATCAGAAAAATCTTAATGGCGTTGATATCTACAAAGTTATCGATGTTGGGAAACAAAAATAACCCGTAGGTAAGTAAAACAAAGATGCTTTCGAAAGCGGTCACGTTCCCTATGCTGGAAAAGTATAGAGCTTTCTTTGTCAAGAACTGGGCTGGCAAACCCTGGGTACCACCCTTAGTGGTCATGTGAGTCCTGACTTCTGACTCATCCAAATAAATTGCTCTTGCAAAGGTTTAATCCTTTGGAATTTCTTCCAGTCCAGAAAATGGAGCCTGATCAGTGATATGCAGATCAGTCAGGTGAGAGTACTCCTCCAGCATTGGTGCTAGCTGATAATCCGGGAATGTGAAACAGTGATAAACCAGATCGTAGAACTGGATTAGCGTGGACAGGATTCCTTCAATTACATGGACCCTTAATAGAGACAGTAGTCCTCCATACTTGGCTCTGAAAGCCTCGTGGTTGGTGATAATTCTCGCCAAACCTCTCAAATCCTCTAACTTTGGAACCTTGAAGGTGTACTTATGAGTTTTCCTTCTACCGAAATCCATTAGCGCAATCTCCTTTCTTTGACATTTTCAATCATTGTCTTAGTTTAATTTGAAAGAGAGACTAGAAGAGAAGATTTTTATTTGGTTTAGTGTTTTTTAAATGAATGTATGAATGCAGCACACAAAAAAATAGAAAAAACATGGGGCCAAAGGGTCGGTGTCATGAAGTTAAGGCTCTACCCCCCCCCCCCAAGGTTTATACTGGTGATTTTTTGTACCTGTCCGCAAAATCATTGACCCCTCTGGGATAACAACAGCAAGCGGATCGCCAGCGAGCTGATGTATCCTAGAGTGATCTCAGATGAGGGTAGTATTGCGTGACAACTATTTTCGATAGCTTCCGCACTACAAAATGGCTTAAGTCTGCTAAAAACCTCAGCTTCTCAGATAACCCAGTCGACCACACTACTTTCAACAACCGAAGTCGTATAGGCAATGTATCTGCAAAGGGAGTCTCCACTGAGTTTGATGGTCGATCGAGGACTCTTAACTGGAATTCACTCCCAGTAAGATTACCTGCATTGCCATCACCTATTTTAGGTGTATACTCAATCTTTCCACATGCGGCATCACACACATTCCCATTAGCAGAAAAATAAACATAGATATCAATTAGGGAAAACAGTATATATATTTGTCTTAATCATCCTAGAACTCTAGTCTTATGATCCTATACAGACAATGACTCCTCAGCAGAGCCGCCATTTTTGTGAACTGAACTTTGTGAACTCAAGGTTTCACCCAGAGAGATTAGAGGGACAAGATGCCCTTTTGGACCCCACGGTGGGCGCCATTTTTTCTGTAGCGAGCGATTTTGGACGTGGTTCTAAAGCACTGCCGCTCTGGGGTACTACAGGTCGATTCATTTTTTATCCTATTGAAGTTGATGAAGAAAGGGAAATAGATGTCTCCAATTAACCCTGCTTGCATATTGAGTTTAAACAGATGACTGTTGGTTTACATATGCGGTTTAAATTGTGGGCCTCTCTCTGCTTATTTTGTTGAGAATGAAATGACGGGACTATTGGTGGGAAGTTAGGACTGATGCTTTTCGATTGATGTATGAAGGTATGGGATTTTGGGTTTTTGATTAGTATGCTCGCTAAGATTTTTCAATCTTATGCCTACGTATTCCCGTTTGACGAAACAGGGAAATCAGAGCGATCGTAGTTCCTCCTATTCTATGGGAGGAAAAAAGTGTTTTGGTGTCTTGTTCAAAGCCCAATACGTGAAGCTAAAGGGAGTATATGTATCTTGTTCAAAGCCCAAGATGTGAAGCTGAAGGGTCCTGGCTGAGAGAGAATTTGTCATCTCTAAAGAGGAGCTGTTGATGTTTGTATGCTGTGAGCGAGGCACAACTTTGATTCTAAAAGGTTGATTGACTCAACCGGGGTTTTCTTATATAAAGCCTAAGAGGAGGCGATCGACCCAACAAGAGGGTGCCTTTTATATATCTCGTACGAAGCCCGAGATAGAGGCAAAAAGGTTTATGACCCAACAAGAGGGTCTTTTATACTCAACAAGAGAGTGTTTTGCTATATCGTATGAAGCTCGAGATGGAGGCTAAAGGTGATTGACTCAACAAGATAGTCTTTTATACTCAACAAGAGAGTGTTTTTTATCTCGTATGAAGCCCGAGTTAGAGGCTGAAAGTGGTTTGACTCAACAAGAGAGCCTTTATAACTTAATAAGAAAGTGATTTTCTATCTCGTACGAAGCCCGAGATGGAGGCTAAAAGTGTTTGACTCAACAAGAGAGTCTTTTATACTCAACAAGAGAGTGTTTTGTATATCGTACGAAGCCCGAGATGGAGGCTGAAAAGGGTTTGTGACCCAACAAGAGGGTCTTTTATACTCAACAAGAGAGTGTTTTGTATCTCGTACGAAGCCCGAGATGGAGGCTAAAAGGTTTGTGACCCAACAAGAGGGTCTTTTATACTCAACAAGAAAGTGTAGGGAGAATCATTGTACAGAGCCCAAGAGGAGGCTATCTGTGCTGGCGACTATTTCAGTTAAGTGACAGGTCCAGTATGTTGAATAAAAGAGAAAATCAGTTCTTATAAAGAGATTGATTAAAGGTACGTTTGTGCTTTGGGATTGATCAGAGGATCAGGGTTATTTCCTGTTCTTTAAGGAAATGGGAAATCCAAAGGGTATTGAGACTGTCCAAGTCTACTGGTGTTTTAAGAAATCGATTCTCGGATAAGCGAATGATCTTTGTATGATGCCCAAAAGAAGGCTGGTATGTTAAGGGATGAAGGTCAACCCATTAACTGGTCTGAAACTTGACTCAGAACGACAGCTCTAGCAAATTGATGACTAGGTTCTATTCCTATACCTGTAGAGGTCTCTGGGTCCTTGTACTAAGCCCAAGAGAAGGCATGAGAGCTTTTAAGAAGCCGAAGGGTCCTTGTACAATGCCCAAGAGGAGGCGGGGATGCTTTTAAGAAGCCTGTGGGTCCCCAAAGCCCGAGAAGTTCAAGACATGCCATTCACCGAGAATAGATCAAGCATGGAAAGTTCGAGAATTTGGAAGAAACTCAAGAGATGTCATTCACGGAGAAAAGATCATCTTTGGGGAGTTAGAGTTTCTTTGACAATTTCTAAGGGTGAAATTCTGAGAAATGGTTCACCGAGAATGCTGCCTTTCACATCTCTATATTGTTTAACCCCAAGAGGAGGGAAGACTGTGTCTGGTAATCCTATGGGGATCTAGTTTTATTTGTATTTAAGAGTGACCAATAGGGCTTTACTTAGTTCTAGAAGTAGTTGCCGGGAAAAACTCTAAATAACTATACTAGTATTACACAGTTGATATTTGACGAGTATATAAAAGTTTGTGAAAGAAGACTTACAGTGAGCAGCCCCACAATACAGTTATATATATATATATATATGAAAGTGGTAAATGAAAGCAGGTAAACACTTACTCGGTTGTAGAGCTTCCATGCTGTTTGGTTAGTTGTTCAACAAAGAGAAATTGAAAACAACAGTATATTTCAAAATCAAAGGAGAAAGTGCTTTGAACAGATTGTTGGGGCTTATAGCTTAAGGAGAGGCCCAAGTTTTTATCAGTGATTGCACTGTGGTTTTGAATTTATACAGAGGGACTTATACAAGTGACTGGGGCCCAAAAAGGTTTTCTGTACAAAGGGATGGGTCTTACACTCTCTCAACAGGCCCAAAGGGTTATTTTTATACAAGTGGTGGGGCTTACAGCTCAAGGAGAGTCCCAAGGTTGGATTTTTGAACTAGCGATCGCGCTGAGATTTTCTTTTAACGCAGAGGGACTTATCCAATATCTGAGGCCCCAAAAAGGTTTTCTATACAAAGGGAAGGGTCTTACACTCTCTCAAGAGGCCCAAAGAGTTTTTAAAGAAAAGAAATGGGGCTTATAACACGAGGGTAGGCCCAGATGATTTGATTTTTGAACTGGCGATTGCGCCGAGATTTTTCTTTTAACGTAGAGGGACTTATACAATATCTGTGGCCCAAAAAGGTTTTGTTTAAAAGGGGATGGGGTCTTACACTCTATTAGTGGCCTAAAGAGTTTATTTTTGTACCAGAGATGGGGCTTACAGCTCAAGGAGAGGCCCAAAGGTTATTTGTTTGAAAATGGCGATCGCACCGAGGTTTTTGAAAACACAATGGGTCTTATACAACATCTGAGGCCCAAATCATTTTGGTTTTCATAAAGGGTTGGGTCTTACACTCTACTAGAGGCCCAAAAGGTGTTTAAAGAAAAGGAATGGGGCTTATAACACGAGGGTAGGCCCAGATGATTTTTAAAAGAGGCGACGATCGCGCCGTTGTTTTTGAAAATACAGTGGGACTTATACAATGACTAAGGCCCAAAAAGTGGTGTATTTACAAAGGGATTGGGTCTTACACTCTAATAGAGGCCCAAAAAATTTTGAAAAAGTTTGATAAGGGTTGAATTAATCAAAAACCCTAATTTGTTTTCAAAATGTATTTTAATTGAATAAAAAATTCAATTAAAATGACCAAAATTGTTTAACATGTGGAAAACAAATTGTGATCTTGGATTAATGTTTCAAAAATTATGTTTTGATCCACAAAATGATTGGAAATCACTAAAATTTGAAAAATCATGGAGGAAAAATATTTTAAATATTAAAAACAAATAAAACATTAATTCTTTGCAAAAATATCAAATATATAAAATAAATAATATTTTTTGGGAAAATAAAATATTTTAACATTTTTATGAATTATTAAAAAAAGAATCAACTCAAAATCATTAAAACTCAGAGAGAAATTAATTTTTGAATCAATTAAATAAAATCACAAAATTCAAATATTTGAATTTTCAAAAAGGGCGCCAAGAACAAGGGCAAGAACACGCGCCACCCTCTGTTTCTGCAGATTTGCATTTTCTATCCAATCTCACTTAATACTTGATTATATCATGCAATCTACATATCAGTCTACTCGTTTCAACCTCACGATCATGTCTATGGTCTTTAATTACATTTATTTTAAGCATGGAATAAGAAATCAAAGAGAAACCTCAAGAACCCTAGAATTTGCATGAAGGTTCAGAAATTCCACACACGATTCAAACAAAGCAATTGATTGAGGGAAAATACTCTATGCATGATTATGAACATATGGCCAAATTATTGTGCAGCAAAAAATGCATGGATCATAGAGTTAGAAGAGCTCATGCTTACCTCTTGCAGCTGGTGATCGTGTTTTATGTTAGAGGTGTTACAACTTGGTTCCAAGTATATGGACAGCTTCCCTAGGTGCTATGGAGTGTGTCTGGATGCTTGGAGTGGATGGAAATGATCTGGAACATGAGATGGTACCCCAACTGCAAATCTGTCAAGAACTTGAGCAATTGGCTAGTGATTTTATGAATCTAGTGTGCCAGATGTTATGTGAGTGTTTGGATCACTTCTATATGATGTTTATGAGGTTTTTGTATGATTGGTTTGATTGGAATTGCTCTCAAACTCAAAACCCGATAGTGACTTGCTTTGGAAGGCAAATTTGGAAGTGAGAAGGAGATTTTGAGGAAAGCATTTGTTTGATGGCTTTGGTGTACTTAAACTGATCACAATTGAGCTCTATTTATAGTAGAGCAAGTTTGTTTTGCAAGGAATAGTGAATGGCAACTGCTGCATAGGTTTGGCCAATGTTGACCAATGAGAATCCAAGTCTCCTCTAGCCATTGACTAGAGGTTAGGGCACAGGCTGCTGGTTCCCTTGGTCTTGGATAAGTCTTGACTGAATTCAATTGGTTCCTCCTTGGTCCCCCTTTAGGTGTTCAGATGGATAGATTTGCTTGCCCTTTGCAAAATTTGAGCAAATCGAGCAAAACTCTCAAATCTGCCTTGCCATGACAGTTTCCAGCAAGGCATATTGGCATTGTCATATCTCATGGCTCAAGTGGAATTTGATGGAGTTCTTGGCCATTTTGGAAAGCCCTCATATGATACAACAACTGTTTGATAATAGTTGGTTTTGATACCTTTTGGATCTAAGTTAAAAATGCCCCTACATTTGGAAAAAAGTGAAAGCAGATTCTGACTTAGTGAAAATTTCACTAAGTGTTGGAAAAAAGTCACATTTTCACTTTTTGTGATTTTGATCATTCCATAACTTAAAATCCATGAGGAATTGGAATGAGTTCTGTTTCAAGCTTTTGTAGAGGGCAATGAGAGCTACAAATCCAGCTTTGAATGGGGAAAAATGGCCTTGTGGTTTAGGAGTTATGACCCTCCAAAGTTGGTACCCTAGCCACTTTATTCCATAACATAGAAAAATTTCTAAGTTTTTATGGTTACCCCTTTTACAAGTTATCCAACTTTTCTTGATTTTTCTTGATGAATGATGATTCCAATCATACATTAACATCATTTTTGGGTCAAACAACCATAATTGTGAAAAATCTCAAAAAGTCAAAGTTGACTTTTGTGCACAGTTGACTTTTTGTCAGATGAATTCCAAACTGTGCGATCCTTTATGAAATCAAGTCCTTGACCTAAATCAAACTTGATGGATTGATTTCATAGGTGTCATAGGGTGTATTGAACCATGTCCCAAGGTTTGGGAGCATGTCTTGGTCAAAAGTCAAAGGCACAGTTGACTTTTTCCTCAAAACCCTAATTGTGGTTCTGATGAACTTGAAACTTGTGAATCAAGCTTCTTGGATTAATCCATTGTTGCAAATTGATCAAGGTAGTGTATTGGAGACCCTCAAATCTTCTCTTGAGGTCTTGGCTCATGATTTGTCCCAAAAGTCAACTTAGGGGTGAATTAGGTCAAGAAACCCTAATTCCTGATTTTTGATGAATGCTTCCCCTGAGGCAAAATTGACTTGATGATTGGGTTTATGATGTCCCTTGGAGCATCCTAGGTTATACTTTGAATCATTGGCTCAATCCCAGAGGAAAGTTTTCCATCTAAAGGCCCTGGTCGACCAAAACCCTAATTTGGTGACACTGGTGATCTGGAGGCTTAATCCACCTAGAAGGGAGCAGCCTTGTGCTTAATCCTGGAAGTGGGAGTCCTCTTGATCCTTTGTGGATGCTTGAGAGGTATATATAAGTTGAATATCATGTCATTCCTTGATTGATCCTTTGTCTAAGAGATGTGAGAGGGCTTGAAACCCTAAGTTTGATTGTAGTGAGTGCTCAACAACCCTTGAGGAGATTATAGTGCATGCTCACCCATTTTTGGGGAGACTAATGAGGTATGTTGGTACACCCATATTGTGATGATGGTTTGCACAATGATGGGAAATCTTAGTGGTCAAAATTTGGGGTATGACAGTACCCCAACTACAAGTCTGCTAAAAGCTTGAGCAGTTGGATGGTGATTCTGAGAAATAAGTGTTACAGTTGTTGTTTAAGTGTTTGGATAACTTCTATATGATGTTTATGAGGTGTGTGTGTGTGTGATTGGTTTGGTTGGAATTGCTCTCAAACTCAAAACCCGATAGTGACTTGCTTTGGAAGGCAATTTTGGAGTGAAGAAAGAGATTTTGAGGAAAGCATATGTTTGATGGCTTTGGTGTACTTAAACTGAGCACAAATAAGGTCTATTTATAGTGAAACAAGTTTGTTTTACAAGTAATAGTGAATGGCAACTGCTGCAGAGGTTTGGCCAATGTTGATCAATGGGAATCCAAGTCTCCTCTAGCCATTGACTAGAGGTTAGGGCACAGGCTGTTGGTTCCTTTAGTCTTGGATATGTCTTGACTGAATTCAGTTGGAAGAGGCTCAGTCCATGCCACCTTGGTGCATCCATTGAATGCTCCAAAACAAAATTGGAGTCTTGTTCCTCTTTTAGGCATTTGTAGGTTTGGCATGCTACTTTTGGTTCCAAGGACTTGGGAGGCTTGGGATCAGTGTTTGTCCCTCCTTGGTCTCCCCCTGAGGTGTTCAGATGGATAGAGTTGTTTGTCATTTGTACAAATTGGGCAAATTGAGTAAAATGCACAAATCTGCCTTGCCATGACAGTTTGCAGCAAGGCACTTTGTCATTGTCATATCTCATGGCTCAAGTGGAATTTGGTGGAGTTCTTGGCCATTTTGGAAAGCTCTTATATGATACAACATATATGTGATCATAGTTTGTCTTGATACTTTTTGGATCCAAGTGAAAAATTCCCCTACATTTGGAAAAAAGGGAAGGCAGATTCTGACTTAGTGAAAATTTCACTTAGTGTTGGAAAAAAGTGACATTTTCACTTTTTGTGATTTTGGCCATTCCATAACTTGAAATCCATGGGGAATTGGAATGAGTGGTAGTTGAAGCTTTTGTAGAGGGCCATGAGATCCACAAATCCAGCTTTGAATGAGGAAAAATGGCCTTGTGGTTTAGGAGATATGATCCTCCAAAGGGGCCACTTTGTTCCATAACTTAGAAATTTTCTAAGTTTTTATAGTTACCCCTTTTACAAGTTATCCCACTTTTCTTGATTTTTCTTGATGAATGATGATTCCAATCACACATTAACATCATTTTAGGGTCAAAGAACCATAATTGTGAAAAATCTCAAAAAGTCAAAGTTGACTTTTGTGCACAGTTGACTTTTTGTGAGATGAACTCCAAACTGTGTGATCCTCTATGAAATCAAGTCCTTGGCCTAAATCAAACTTGATGGACATGTTCCATGGGTGTTATAGGGTGTATTGAATCATGTCCCAAGGTTTGGGAGCATGCCTGGGTCAAAAGTCAAAGGCACAGTTGACTTATCCCGCGAAACCCTAATTGTGGTTCTGATGAATTTGACACTTGTTGATCAAGCTTCTCAGATCAATCCATTGTTGAAAATGGATCAATGTAGTGTGGTAGAGAACCTCAAATCATCTCTTGAGGTCTTGGCTCATGTTTTGTCCCAAAAGTCAACTTAGGGGCGAATTAGGTCAAGAAACCCTAATTCTTGATTTTTGATGCATGCATCACCTGAGGCTAAATTGACTTGATGATTGGGTTCATGATGTTCCATGGAGCATATTAGGTTATGCTTTTAAGTATTGGCTCATTCCCAGAGGAAAATTTCCATCTGGAGGCCCTGGTCGACCAAAACCCTAATTTGGTGACACTAGCGATCGTGAGGCTTGATCCACTTGGAATGCTGCAACCTTGTGCTTGATTCTTCATGTGGGAGTCCTCTTGATCCTTTATAGGTGTTTGAGAGGTTAAACAAGTTGAAGATCATGTCGTTCCTTGATTGATCCTTTGTCTAAGAGCTCTGAGAGGGCTTGAAACCCTAAATTTGATTGTAGTGGATGCTCACCCATCTTTGGGGAGACTATTGAGGTATGATGGTCCATCCATATTGTGATTATGATTTACATAATGATGGGGGAATCTTAGTGGTCAAAATTTGGGGTATGATAGATGCCCCTATTTAATCTTCTTGGACCCGAAGGTGTGAATGGCGAAGGTATTCGGGCATTTGGGGTACAAGAGGATTAAATATCGGAATACCCAAAATTTTGATGGTGGTTATGAATGGTAACTTGTGCATTCATCTTCTTTTGCTAAGCGATGATGCTTAGAAAAGGTAAACTTCCCCTCGATCTTGGTTTCTACTAAGGAACTGGTCTCAATTTCTGACATAAACTTCCCCTCGATCCTGGTTTCCTACCAAGGAACTGGTCTAAGTTTCTGATGTAAACTTCCCCTCGATCCTGGTTTCCTACCAAGGAACTGGTCTAGGTTTTTGAAATAAACTTCCCCTCGATCCTGGTCTTCAGCCAAGGAACTGGTCTTTGTTTCTTTTGTCAATAAACTTTCTTGACAAGGGACGTTATTCGTAGCGGTTTTCCTCAAACTTCTCGCCGAATTTTCCTGGTGAGATGCCATTTGACGGAAAAAGATTTGATGCCAGACTTGCAGGGGAACCCAGTCGTCTGAGTTGTAGAGGTACACAAACTTCTCTGTTGGAGATGCCATTTGTTGACTTTATTGGGGAAAACGAGTCTCTTGAGAGATTGCTTTCTGTTTAGGGGATATTACATCATACTTTTCCTTGAGATCTTCTTGAAGAAATGCCATGTGATGTAATCCAATTTTGAGGCGCTGAAGACCTGTTCGCCAACGAACTTTCTGAAGAAGAACTGCTGTATTGTCGAATCTTTGATTAAGAAGCTTTCTCTGGGGATTTTTCTTAATCTGGAAAAGCGAAGATATCATCTTTAATGGCGAAGAGTGATATTTGTTGAATGCCTTCTTGCCTTTCCAAGGTTCAAGTTATCAAAGTGGTCGAGGACCGTCTCTAATCCCAAAATAAACAGGGAGAGAGATTGCTTAGATGATTCGTTTCCTGATGAGGAAATAACTGACAACTCAATTGAGAGGACTTTTATCAATAGGGAACAAGACCGACTAGAGTGATATTGATGCAATATGAATATGAATATAAATCAATAATGCATTATGTATGTATGTATATGCTGACAAGACTGACGCGACATACAGACTCAAAGATGAACACGATTGGATACTCGGCCACAGCGGGAGATAAAAAGTATCACGGGTTCACGATAGCAATTCTGCCTTGCTTAGGAGGGATATTCCCTGTTAGGAGCTACGTTGGTTGGGCTTAGTAGGTGAGAACTCTGCCGGGGATGTCGGACGGGATATTTGCATCTGACACAGCTGATCCTTCATTCAGGTGCACTGGTTTAGAAGGAGTACTTTGATTCCACACTTTGAGGTTCGATTACTTCTGGAGAAGCGATCGATGTTCTTTCGATGTTCAACAGTCAAAAGGAATTGCCATCTTTATTTAAAAAGCAGAAAAAGTTTTAACAAGTAAATTCATTTTTGTTTTATTTCAAGAATCGTTGTTCATGTTAAAATGTCGTTCTGTAAAGCTAAAACAAATGCGAATTATAAACAAAAGCACTAAAGCTCAAATTTTATTGATAGGATGGAAATCAGCCAAACGCGTGATTCCACGGAGTATTTACAAAGTTAGAAAATGGTAATTTTAGGGAAAAGGACTGCATTGAAACATAACGACCGTTATCCTTCTACCAACTTTGAATTCTGGACATCCTGAGCTTCTGTCGAGGATGACCTTGACTGGAGTTTTCCTGACGGATGGCATTACTGTTGCTGGGGGATTTGCCCCTTTGTTGGACGTAGTTACTTTCCATTAATGCCTAATTTTTGCCTGGATTGTACTTTGACATTTCCAATCCATCGAGATGATTTTTGCTTACGTCTCTAATTTTTGCCTGGACCGCCCTTTCTGGTTTTCAATCCACCGAGACATTTTTTTAGGAGAAGTATTTCTTGACTACGTCAACATTTGTAGGGTAGGAAAATTCCTCTCCATCCATGGTTGTGAGTCTCAAGGCGCCGCCTGAGAAGGCTTTCTTGACCACATAGGGGCCATCGTAATTCAAAGTCCATTTGCCCCGGGAATCAGTGAGAAATGATTGTATCTTCTTGAGCACGAGGTCTCCTTTTCTAAAGACGCGAGGTCAGACCTTTTTGTCAAACACCTTCTTCATCCTTTGTTGATACAACTGACCATGGCATAGAGCCGTCATTCGCTTCTCTTCGATCAGGTTTAGTTCATCGTGTCGACTTTGACACCATTCAGCCTCTGTTAGCTTAGCTTCCATTAATACCCTGATTGATGGGATCTCTACCTCTATGGGGAGAACTGTTTCCATGCCATATACTAGAGAGAAAGGGTTTGCCCCTGTTGAAGTGTGGACGGATGTACGATAACCGTGAAGAGCAAAGGGTAGCATCTTGTGCCAGTCTTTGTAGGTTACAACCATCTTTTGAACGATCCTCTTGATGTTCTTGTTAGCCTCTTCTACCGCTTCGTTCATCTTGGGTCGGTAGGGAGATGAGTTATGGTGTTCGATCTTGAACTCAGTGCACAACTCTCTCATCATCTTGTTGTTCAAGTTGGATCCATTATCGGTAATGATCTGGCTTGGAACACCAAAACAGCAGATGATATTGTTTTTAATAAATTGGACCACCACTTGTCGGGTTACATTGGCGTATGACGCTGCTTCGACCCACTTGGTGAAATAATCAATGGCTACCAGGATGAACTGATGTCCATTCAAAGCCTTGGTCTTAATCATGCCAATCATGTCGATTCCCCATATGGAAAAAGGCCATGGGGAAGAAAGAACTTTGAGATGTATTGGCGGTACATGAATTTTGTCTGAGTATATCTGAGACTTGTGACATCTCCTCGTGTACTTGTAGCAGTTGGATTCCATGGTCAACCAATAGTACCCTGCTCTTAGAATTTTTCTCCCCATTGTGTGTCCATTGGCATGTGTGCCAAAGGATCCTTCGTGAATTTCTTTTATCAGCATGTTATCTTCTGGTCTGTCTACGCATCGGAGCAAGACCATGTCGAAGTTTCTCTTATAGAGGGTATCACCACTCAGAAAAAAGTTGCCTGCTAGCCTTCTGAGGGTCTTTCTGTCCTTCCTGGATGTCCCAGGCGGGTACTCTTGTGTCTGAAGGAAGCATTTGATACCGTGATACCAAGGTTTGTCGTCTATGACTACTTCAATCGCGAAAATGTAAGCGGGCCTTTCTAGGCGTATTATGTCAATCTTAGGCATGTCATTCCATTGACCTACACTAATCATGGAAGAGAGAGTGGCTAGTGCATCAGCCATGTGATTCTCTTCACGAGGGATATGATGAAACTCGATTTTGTCGTAGAATGGTAACAACCTTCTCGCGTAATCTTTGTAAGGAATCAATCCTGATTGGTATGTGTTCCAATCTCCTTTGATCTGATTGATAACCAGGGCTGAATCGCCATATACGTCAGAGTTTTTGATCCTTAAGTCGATCGCTTCTTCGAGACCCATGATACAAGCTTCGTATTCGGCCCCATTATTTGTACACTTGAATGTTAGTCTGGCAGTGAAAGGGATGTGGGTACCCTGAGGTGTTATGATGATTGCCCCAATTCCGTTTCCGTAATTATTAACAGCTCCGTCAAAGATTAATCCCCATTGGGAATCTGGTTCTGGCCCTTCACTGGGTAGCGGTTCATCGCAGTCTTTCATTTTTAGATACATGACATCTTCGTCTGGGAAGTCAAACCCAACTGATTCTTGATCTTCAATCGGTTGATGAGCTAAATTATCGGCTAAAACACTTCCCTTTACGGTTTTCTGAGCGTGGTACTCGATGTCGTATTCTGATAACAACATCTGCCAACGGGCAATCCTTCCCGTGAGAGCAGGCTTTTCAAAGATATACTTGATTGGATCCATTTCGAAGATTAACCAAGTAGTGTGACGAATCATGTACTGGCGAAGACGTTTGGCTGCCCAAGCCAAAGCACAACAAGTTTTCTGGAGCATAGTGTACCGAGTCTCGCAGTCAGTGAATTTCTTGCTCAAATAGTAAATGGCAGACTCTTTCCTTTTGGTTTTGTCTTGTTGACCAAGTACACAACCCATTGAGTCATCCAAGACTGTCAGGTAGATGATCAGTGGTCTTCCTTCCACTGGAGGTGATAGAATCGGTGGGTTCAATAGATATTCCTTGATACAGTCAAAGGCGGTATGGCAGTCTTCTGTCCAAATGCAGTCCTGATTCTTTTTGAGTAATTTGAAGATTGGCGCACATGTCGCGGTCATGAGGAATATGAATCTGGAAATGTAATTCAAATGTCCCAGGAATCCCCTGACTTGTTTTTCAGTCTTTGGAGAAGGCATTTCTTGAATGGCCTTGACTTTTTCAGGATCAACCTCAATTCCTTTCTGGCTGACGATGAACCCTAAAAGTTTCCCTGAATGGACATCGAATGTGCACTTGTTGGGATTCAAGCGGAGTTTGTACTTTCTCAACCGCTCAAATAGTTTTGACATGTGGGTCACATGCTCCTTCTCTGTCTTAGATTTGGCAATCATGTCATCGACATATACCTCGATTTCCTTATGTATCATGTCATGAAACAGAGTAGTCATGGCCCTTTGATAGGTTCCCTCAGCGTTCTTCAAACCGAACAGCATTACCTTGTAACAAAAAGTGCCCCATGGGGTGAGAACAAAGTTTTCTCCATATCTTTCGGCGCCATTTTGATTTGATTATAGCCCGAGAATCCATCCATGAAGGAGAAAACTTTGAACTTTGTTGTACTGTCGACCAGCATGTCAATGTGTTGTAAACGAAAGTCATCCTTTGGACTAGCCTTGTTTAGATCTCTGTAATCTACACACATTCTAACCTTTCCGTCCTTTTTCGAAACTGGTACTATGTTGGTTAACCATTGAGGATATTCTGATGTGGTGAGGAAACCTGCATCAATCTGCTTCTGGACTTCCTCTTTGATTTTGATGGCCAAGTCCGGATGAGTTCGTCTCAACCTCTGTTTTACTGGCGGGCATTCTGATCTCAACGGTAAATGATGTTCCACGATGCTGATATCCAACCCTGGCATATCCTGATAGGACCAAGCGAATACATCAGGAAACTCTTTGAGAAGCTTTATCAAACTTTCTTTGACAGTTAGACTGAGCAGTGCCCCAATCTTGATCTCTTTTCTTTCTTCCTCTGAGCCCAAGTTGACCGTTTCCAATGGCTCTTTGTGAGGTTTAATGGACCTTTCCTCTTGTCTGAGTAATCGGGAGATCTCCTCTGGAATTTCTTCGTCATCTTCTTCTTCAGCCTCAAATACCGGGCATTCAAAGTTGGGAGAAGGCATCGGATCGTATGTTTCAACGGGGTTTAAAACAAGAAATCCGCATGACGTGATGATTGTGTTTTGAAGAGATAGAGAGAATGCAAGAGTGTGTGCAGTGTATTTTTTGTTACTGCTTGTTTTTACTATTTGAACTGTTTTTTAGGATTGCCATTTTCTGAAAAACGAAAAGAGAAAACAGTAATTAATGCGGAAATTACAGAACGACGTTTATTTATTTATGATTTTGTCGATTCTTGAAACTACAACCCTATAAAACAAAACTCTGTCGCTTTAGGCGAAGCGAAGAGGTATATTTATAGAAAGTGAGCCCTATCAAAACATCCGCTTCACCTGGGCAGGGTGAAAGGTTAAAGATGGCAATTACTTTGACTTATGAACAATCTTCGGAACATCGACTGCAACCCATTGGCGGCGAACTCCTCGGTGAATCACAAAGTCTGGTACCTTCCTTGATTTGTCTTCAGAAATAACGCTGATTTCTGGTGGAGCAGGATCATTGGAATCTGTCTCCCAGGCAGAGTTGTCGTAGGAGGATTCCTCAGTTGTATTTTGCAGAGTATTTGTGCTCTCAGGTATATCTTCCCATCCAGTTGGCTGGATGTCTTCGAGCCTGATACGAGAGCTTTCAGGAGCGGTGTACTTGACCATGAAGTCGTATTTTCCACTCGGTTGTCCCAAGGTGTCCCATACTTCTTTGGAACAAGAGGAGTCATCTCTCTCGATGAGGTTGACCTCGGGAAAAGCATAGTTGATGAATTCTAGTCTGGCAAGCTTTGCGAATTCATTGTCCTGCTGGATATTTTCTGAATGACCTGAGTGTTGATCCCATGACATGGTGGAGACGCAGATATTCGTTTCAATGACGCTCAGCTGATTTTCATTGTTCGGTTGATTTTCTTGCCCCAAGTCTCCTGGGTACGACTGCCAGATAGGCAGACCATCCATCGGGCCATAGTGGTCGTGGTCAAAGTTGTATTTCATCGGAGTGTCTTCCTCTAATGAGTTTGGTGGAGCACGGCATCCTTCCGGATCACAATCTCCATATATCATTTTGACATCTGACCTCGGTATAAATCTCGGACTCCGTGTGGGATAGCAGAATGGAGTAGGCACCTCTTCCTGAGACATATAATCGTCCTCATTAAGATAGGACTTCCACTCTTCATCTGTATCGGAGGAATCTCCCTCGTTGATAGTGTGGACTTCTTGAGACACTGGGTGAAAGAAGCCTCCACTGTGGAAGAAGTTCTGAATGGGATGAAGACTTTCACCGTTAGCGGCAGTCTGGGTACAGGTTCCAGAAAAACCAAGACCCTTCTTTGTTTTATTATCGGCAGGAATGACGAGCCGTCCCCACCCTTTCGTATTGTTACTTTCAATTGCTTCGAGAGCATCCTTGTATGAGGAAATCGAGGTTCCTCTTTCTGCCTGATTATCACTGCCCACGAAAAGCCCTTGGAACTGGGTTCTGATTATCTCCTCCGGTTCAACACAGGTGGATGATGATAAGTTACTCACGATCAAGGCCTGTTCTCCGCAGACCGTGACGAGTTGGTCGTTCTTGACAAACTTCAGCTCTGGTGAAGCATCGAGGTGAACTGCCCAGCCTAGTGTATCCAAGGTCTTCCTAATAAGCAACTGTATGTTGCCCGGATGTCCATGACCTGGAAAGTGACTAGGAAAGTGTGAGGACCGATAGTTATGGGAAGGTCGACTTCGCCGATAACTATTTTCCTGGATCCGTCAAATGCTTTGACGATGACCTCACTGCCTCTCATCGGAGGTCCTTTGAATGATAGTTGCATCAGAGTGAACTTTGGCATGACGTTGAGAGCCGATCCGGTATCTACCAGTACGCTGGCTAAAGCATCGTCCTGGCAGTTGACTGTAATATTGAGCGCCATGTTGTGGCTTTTGCCTTCTTCTGGTAACTCCTCATCACTAAACCCCAAGTTGTTGCAGGAAGTGATGTTAGAGACGATGCTATCGAACAGTCATATTGACACATCCTGTTCTACAAAGGCCTGCTCTAAGACTTTCTGTAGAGCCTCTCCGTGGGCTTCGGAACTGAGCAAAAGCGATAACACTGATATTTTCGAAGGAGTTTGTAACAGCTGATCAACAATGTTGTATTCACTCTTTTGGATGAGCTTCAGTATCTCATCATCATTCTTTGAAAGGTCGGGATCACTAGATTGACTGACCGATGGATTGTGAACTTCTGTTTGAGGTTTCTTTTCTCTGCTAGGTTCCCCAACTCCTCGGTTGAAGATTCTGCGGCTCCGTGTTACTCGACTGATGTCTGTAATATTCACGACGGAGGGTAATGGAATTTCCTTTCCATTCTCAACTGTTGTTGCACCGTATTTGTAAGGGATAGCCTTAGTTGATTCATACGGTAGTGGTCCTGGTAGATAGATAACTATAGGAGCCTTTTGATTTTTCTGACTGTCGTAAGCAACTTCAATCAATTCCTGATTAGGGACTTTCGATTCGTTAAGCAGAGGGATGATGGTGCAAACATCCTTGGTCCTTTCATGATCAGAGATCACAACAACATCCTTAATCTGATCAGCAAAATAGTCTGGCGTCCAGTTGATACACCCCAAAACTGACTATTGTTGAATCTCTTTGCGGTCCAACTGACTCTGAAGAGCTGCTCGCACGAGGTAGCATCCTTGATTATTTTTCGAGCAGACCCTTCAGCGCTCGTAGTTATGTGATGGCACCTGGCTACGTCCGCTTTGAATGCAGTGTAACCTTACCAGGTCTATTTCCGTAGATCAGACATCCTGACTTTGATGCCGAGTAGGGTTTCTGTCAACCACACTGATTTGTTGCGTGTCTTCATCCATATAGATTGGAAGCCACCAGTGGTTTAACCAGTGTTGCAAAGTTCTTTGAACGAGAGCGCACCCTTGGTTACTTTCACAACATACTTTACAGCTCAGATAATCATGTGAAGTGAGAAAACTGAGTTTGACTTGCTTGGCGTGTAACGCCACCAAGCTGGTATTCATCAAACGAATATCGAAGAATTGAACCATGTTAATCTGATAAGGATTTCTATCATGGTAGTCCTGGATCCACCCAAGATCCATTTGACGCTAGAGGGTCTCTTGTACTAAAGAGCATCCCTGATTGTTTACCGAGCAAATCAGACAGGAATTGTAATCGTGTCGCGGTAGATTATGATACTGGATTTGCCTTAAGTTCATTGCCACTAAGTTGACATTCATTGCACGGATGTCGTGATTCTGGATGATGTTGGAACTCGTGTAAGTCATGTTAACTCCACGAACCCGGTGCTCCTGGATCCATCTGAGATCCAATTGTTCCTGTAGAGCTGCTTACATGCTTGATTGTTTTTAGAGCAGATATCACACTGGTGATAATTATGAGGTGGCACATGGCCATACTCGCTCTGTCTACAATGCATCTTAACCAAATTGGCCCTTAATAAGAGTACATCGTGAATTTGATAGTTGTTGTTAGCCTCTCCCTCTATCAAATTTACCGTATCCTTCTCATGTTGAGGCAGCTGGCTTATGAGAACATTCGGATTCGTATCTTTGAAAGATAAGACCCCACTCCTAACAAGCTTTTGTATGTCAGATTTGAAACTGAGACAGTTTTCTATGTTATGCCTTGGTCCTTCTTGATGATAATGGCAAGTCTGATCCGCTTTGAACCAAAAAGACAGATTCTCCGGTATTGTAAGAGGAGACCTGGTTTGGACGTGTCCCTTGACCAGTTGTAGTGGAAATAGTTCTGCGTACAACATTGGTATAGGGTCGAACCCTGAAGGTCGCATTGTGTGTTTGTTGTTCTATGGAGGACGAGCCTGCAGAAGAGGCTGTTGTGTCCTTTGTTGATGATTCGGTTGGCTTTGAGCAACTTGAGGTTGATACGTAGGAACAGGCACAGGATTGATAGCAAGAGTTACAGCTGCTACTGGTTGATATCGTCGCCTTTTCTTTCTGAGAGAGATATTCCCAATATCTTGCTCTTTTTTCTTAGGGAGAGCACTACCGTATCGTTTGGTACTGCTTGATGATCCAGCGTCTTTAACTAAACGTCCTTCTCGGACTCCCTCCTCAAGATGAACTCCCATGCCCACCATCTCGGTGAAGTCACTGGGCACACTGGCGACCATTCTTTCATAGTAAAATGAGCTTAAGGTTTTCAAGAAGATCTTTGTCATCTCTTTTTCTTTAAGAGGTGGACAAATCTGGGCGGCAATTTCACACCATCTCTGAGCGTACTCTTTAAAAGTTTCCTTGTCCTTTTGTGACATCGATCTGAGTTGATCTCTGTCTGGTGCCATGTCCAGGTTATAATTATATTATTGAAGGAAGACAGCGCCAAGATCTCTGAAAGTGGCGATCTTAGTGCGGTTTAAACCCGTGTACCATTTTAATGCGGCACCGGTTAAACTATCACGAAAAATAGTGGATCAGCAGCTCTTGGTTCTTTGTCTGAGCTGACATTCATCGAGCGTACATCACTAAATGGCTTTGAGGGCAAGAGTTACCCTTGTACTTTTCAAAATCGAGCACCTGGAATTTATGCGGAACTTTCACATTGGGGACCAAACAAAGGTCTGCGGCTTCCTTTCCAAATAAATCCTGACCGCGAAGGGCTTGCAGTTCTTTCTGCATCTCCAGGAATTGTTCCTGGAACTCATTCATTCTGTCGAACATCCTTTCGTTTCCACCAGAAGGTATCTGGGGAATCTGTCCTTCCGAAACAGTGTGTACCAGGGGGGGTGGTATAGTCATTATGGCTGAGACTCTCGGTGCCTCCCGAAGTTTGTAACCTTCAGGAGTTGTTGTCATGCCCCTGGCATCTTTGCTTTCCCGAAGTTTGTAACCTTCAGGCCCAGCGGCTCCTGCTGCAGTCTTCGGATCTTCAGTGATCGGCGGAATATATCCTTCCAGGATATAGTTGAGTGGCATGCCCCAGGGACGATCTTTCGGCATTTTGTACCTAGGATCATCTTTTCCACTATGGGCGTTGATGCGATCTCTGAGATCACAGTCCTTTGTTGTTGCATCTGAGATTCTACTAGAGCTTGCATGTCATTATGAAGCTTTCTCAGATCCTCTTTCAGAGTGTCGATCTCTTCCCTCAACTCTCTGTTCTCTTCCTCGAGATCATCCATCTTTTTCTGTCGATTGGCCCGAGTATTGTACGAATGAGACAGTTTGACTCTAGAATCGAGACGTAAACGTGAGATTCGTAGGTAAGAAGAATGTGTTACGCGAGAATAATGAATGATATGCAATGATTATATTAATTGTATGTTTTGTTTAATCAAAATAAACTTCGGCAATTGGATTGCAAATATCAAACAGTGGGGAAACCCCGTTTTATTGAATTCAAAGATTGCGGAAATGGAAATACAGTAATTTACATAGTGCTGCAAAAGGAAATCTAAGCTAATGGATCCCGAGTCCTCTCTGAGCATGTTGCTCTAAAATCTCAATCAGAGCATCTTTTTCTTTTAACAGTTGCTGTATTTTCTTGAACTCCACATTAAGAATACGGTACTTGTTCCTCCAAGACCTCTTCTCCTGTTGAACTTTGCTGAGAGTAACCTGATGTTTTTCCGTCTCAGATATGAAGTAAAGGGCAGGATCCCTTGACGGAAGAACTTCATGATGAGGGTAAGGCATCCTCAGCTTGAGAGCTCTAGTTTCTACCAAGTGGAGATAAGGCTCCACCGAGACACAGTCTGGTTTTCCTAGAGACTCTCTTCCTTTCCTATGAACGTGTTTCCAGGCATGCATTATTTCCATCTTTAGTGCCCTGTCATTTTCTCCTTCCTTGAAGAAAAGACCTTCCAGATGAGCATTACACGGGATATGCCTCATCGGGTATCCAAATTGACGACGAACTAAAACTGGATGATAATTGATTCCTCTCTTAGTTCCTATAAGGGGTACATTTGGGAAATTTCCACAACGGTCGATAATTCTGATCCCGTCATGGATTCGATTGTGCCAATCGATGTCAGAGTTGGTAAGAGACATGATTCTCTGCGACCAACATAAAGTATTCTTTTGATCCCAAAAGGCAGCAGACTTTGGCAAATGGGAAATGAACTATTTGTACAGCAGGGGTATGCAACAGGTGATCATTCCTCCGCTGTACAAATTCCTTAAGTGTACCGAATGATAAGCATCTGCGAGCAAAGTCGGTACAGGGTTTCCAATCAGAAAAATCTTAATGGCGTTGATATCTACAAAGTTATCGATGTTGGGAAACCAAAATAACCCGTAGGTGAGCAAAACAAAAATGCTCTCGAAAATGGCCACATTCCCTATACTAGCAAAGTATAGAGCTTTCTTTGTCAAGAACTGGGCTGGCAAACCCTGAATTCCACCCTTAGTGGTCATGTGAGTCCTTACTTCTGACTTATCCAAATAGATTGCTCTTGCAATGGTTTGATCCTTTGGAATCTCTTCCAGTCCAAAAAAAGGGAGCCTGGTCAGTGATATGTAAATCAGTCAGGTGAGAGTACTCCTCCAGTGTTGGTGCTAGTTGATAATTCGGGAATGTGAAACATTGATAGACCGGATTGTCAAACTGGATTAGCGTGGATAGGATTCCTTCAATTACATGGCCCTTAACAAGGACAACAGACCTCCATATTTGGCTCTGAAAGCCTCGGGGTTGGTGATCATCCTAGCCAATCCTCTTAAATCCTCTAGTTTTAGAACCTTGAAGGTATACTTGTGAGTTTTCCTTCTACCGAAATCCATTAGCGCAATCTTTTTATCTGACATTTGTAATCATTGTCTTAGTTTAATTTGAAAAAGAGAGACTAGAAGATAAGAGATTTTTTTTTAATGTTTTTTAAATAAATATATGAATGCAGCACACAAAAACATAGAAAAAACATGGGGTCAAAGGGTCGGTGTCATGAAGTCAAGGCTCTACCCCCCCCCCCCCCCAAAGGTATATACTGGTGATTTTTTGTACCTGTCCGCAAAATCATTGACCCCTCTTGGGATAACAACAGCAAGCGGATCGCCAGCGAGCTTATTTATCCTAGAGTGATCTCAAATGAGGGTAGTATCGCGTGACAACTATTTCCGATAGCTTCCGCACTACATAATGGTTTAAGCCTACAAAAAACCTCAGCTTCTCAGATAACCCAGTCGACCACACTACTTTCAACAACCAAAGTCGTATAGGCAATGTATCTGCAAAGGGAGTCTCCACTGAGTTTGATGGTCAATCGGGGACTCTTAACTGGGATTCACTCCCCACAAGATTACCCGCATTGCCATCACCTATCTTAGGTGTATACTCAATCTTTCCACATGCGGCATCACACGCATTCCCATTAGTAGAAAAATAAACATAGATATCAATTAGGAAAAACAGTATATATATTTGTCTTAATCATCCTAGACCTCTAGTTTTATGATCCTAATAGACAATGACCCCCCAGCAGAGTCGTCATTTCTGAATTTAGGGTTTCATCCCTTGGGAAAGCAAGAAAGTTTTATCTCCCACTGTGGTCGCCATTTTTCTGTGGCGTGATTTTTGTGGTTTTGAATCACTATCGCTTTGGTACTACAGTTCGATTCATTTTTTATCCTATTAAGTTGATTAAGGAAGGGAAATAGATGTCTCCAATTAACCCTGCTTGCTAACTGAGGTTGAACAGTCAAAACTGTTGGTTTACAGGTCCTATCAAAATAGGGGGTTCTCCCTTTGGTTTATTAACCTAAAAACAATGTCTAGGCTATTGGTAAGATTTAAGACTGATGCTTTTTGATTGATGTATGAAGGTACGGGATTTTGGGTTTTTTTGATTAGTATGCTCGCTAAGATTTTGTAATCTTATGCCTACGTATTCCCTGAAACAGGGAAATCAGAGCGATCGTAGTTCCTCCTATTCTATGGGAAAAGGTTGTTTTGGTGTCTTGTTCAAAGCCCAAGTGAAGCTAAAGAGGTTTGTTTATATCTTGTTCGAAGCCCAAGATGTGAAGCTGAAGGGTCTATTCTGAGAGAGAATGTGTCATCTCTAAAGAGGAGTTGTTGATGTTTGTATGTTGTGAGCAAGGCACAACTTTGATGCTAAAAGGTTGATTGACTCAACCAGGGGTTTCCTTATATAAAGCCTAAGAGGAGGCTATTTGTAATACCCCAAATTTTGACCACTTAGATTTCCCATCATTGTGAAAATCATCATCACAATATGGATGAACCATCATGCTTCATTAGCCTCCCCAAAGATGGGTGAGCATCCAATACAATCAAAATTAGGGTTTAAAGCCCTCTCTGAGTGCTTAGACAAAGGATCAATCAAGAAATAACATGATCTTCAACTTGTCTAATCTCTCAAACATCCACAATGGATAAAAAAGGACTCCCACTTCAAGGATTAAGCACAAGGCTGCTCCCTTCTAGGTGGATCAAGTCTCAAGATCGACAGTGTCACCAAATTAGGGTTTTGGTAGACCAGGGCCTCCAGATGGAAATTTTCATCTGGGCACAAGGCAATGATCCAAAACATGACCTAATATACTTCATGGAACCTCATGAACCCATGCATCAAGTCAATTTTGGCTCAGGGGATGCATACATCAAAAATCAGGAATTAGGGTTTCTTGACCTAATTCACCCCTAAGTTGACTTTTGGGACAAACCATGAGCCAAGACCTCAAGAGATGATTTGAGGGTCTCTAATACACCATATTGATCCATTTGGAACAATGGATTGATCCAAGAAGCTTGAGCAACAAGTCTCATTTTCATCTGCACCACAATTAGGGTTTTAAGGGAAAAGTCAACTGTAACTTTGACTTTTGACCAAGACATGCTCCCAAACCCTAATACATGATTGAATATACCCTATGACACCCGTGGAACATGTCCATCAAGTTTGATTTAGGTCAAGGACATGATTTCCTGAAGAATTGCACAGTTTGGAATTCATCTGATAAAAAGTCAACTGTGCACAAAAGTCAACTTTGACTTTTTGAGATTTTTCACCAAAATGGACTTTTAACCCTAAAATGATGTTAATGTATGATTTGAATCATCATTCATCAAGAAAAATCAAGAAAAGTGAGATAACTTGTAAAAGGGGTAACCATAAAACTTAGAAATTTTTCTAAGTTAAAAATAAAGTGGCAAAGGTACCAACTTTGGAGGACCATAACTCCTAAACCACAAGGCCATTTTTTTTCATCCAAAGATGGATTTGTAGCCCTCATTATCACCTACAAAAACTTCAACTACAAGTCATTCCAATTCATTAAGGATTTTGAGTTATGGAGTGATCAAAGTGGCTGAAAAGTGAAAAAGTCACTTTTTCCAACACTTAGTGAAATTTTCACTAAGTCAGATTCTGCTTGTCTGTTTGCCAAATGTAGGGGGATTTTTCACTTGGAATCAAAAGAGATCAAAACCAAACTTGTTCAAACAGTTGTTGTATCATGTAAGAGCTTTCCAAAATGGCCAAGAACATTGCCAAATTCAACCTACATCATGAGATACAACATTGTAAAGTTACCTTGCTGAAATCTGTCAAAGCAAGGCAGAATTTGCATTTTGGCTCGATTTGCCAAAATCAGCCAATTGCAATTGCTCCAATCCACTTGGACACCTCAGAGGATTAAATCCAAAGGGGACAATCACTGAGCCAAGCCTCCAAGGTCCAAGGAACAAAGAATAGCATGTTGAACCTAGAATGGCCAAAATAGGGACAAGACTTCAAATTTGGAATGAGGCATTCAATGGAACCATCAAGGTGGCATGGACTGAGCCCTTCTCATCTGAAATCAGTCAAGACTTATCCAAGACCAAGGGGACCAAAGCTCTGTTCCCTAACCTCTAGTCAATGGCTAGAGGAGACTTTCATTTCCATTGGCCAACATTGAGGAAACCTACTTACCAGCTGCCATGCACTATTCCTTGCAAAACAAACTTGCTCTACTATAAATAGAGCTCAATTGTGGTCAGTTTAAGGACACCAAAGCCATCTAAAGATGCTTTCCTCAAAATCTCTTTCTCTTGGCAAAAATGCCCTTCTTAGCAAGGTAGCTATCGGGTTTTGAGTTTGAGAGCAATTCTGCACAAACCAATCACTCACACGCCTCACATACATCATATATGAGCTGATCAAACACTCACATAACTTCTGAAACATCAATTTCACAAAATCACTTGCCATCCACACAATTTTGAAGTGAAGTTGCAGCTGAGATGCCATAAACTGATCCAGTCCATTCCAATTCAATCCAAGTGTTCAAACACACTCCATATGGTGTAGGGAAGCTGTCCAGATCATCACAACTTGTCTGTAACACCTCCAACTCAAAATCACATCTGCTCTTGCTGTCACGACTTGGAGGTAAGCCTAAACTTGGGTATCTCTCAATCTATGCATATTTCCTCGCACAATAATTTGGCCATATGTTCATAATCATGCATGGAATGTTTTCCCTCAATTAATTGCATTGTTTGAATCGTGTATCAAAAATCCTAGCCTTCATGCAGAAATTAGGGTTCTTGAGGTCTCTTCGTGATTTCTTGTTGTATGTTTAATTTAAATGAAATTAAAGTACATAGACATGATCGTGAGGTTGAGGCGAGCATAATGATATGTGGATTGCATGTTATAATTACGTATTCAGTGAGATTGGATGGAAAATGCAAATCTGGGCAAACTGAAAAAACGCGCGTGTTCTTGGTGTTGTTCTTGGCGCCATTTTCATATATTTGAATATTTGAATTTTGTGATTTTGTTTAATTGATTCAAAAATTAATTTCTCTCTGAGTTTTAATGATTTTGAGTTGATTCTTTTTTTAATAATTCACAAAAATGTTAAAATATTTTATTTTATCAAAAAATCCCAAAAATATTATTTATTTCATATAATTGATATTTTTGTAAAGAATTAATATTTTGATTATTTTTGGCATTTTAAATATTTTTTTCTACATTGATTTTGCAACTTTTAATGCTTTCTAATTATTTTGTAGGTCAATACTTAATTTTTGAAGCATTAATCCAAGATCACAATTTGTTTTCCATGTGTTAAACAATTTTTGATCATTTTAATTGAATTTTTATTCAATTAAATACATTTTGAAAACAAATTAGGGTTTTGGATTAATTCAACCCTCATAAATCATTTTCAAAACACTTTGGGCCTCTATTAGAGTGTAAGACCCAATCCTTTTTTTTGACCAAATCATCTTTGGGCCTCACTTATTGTATAAGTCCCGATACCGTCAAAAAAACAAACGGGGTGATCGTCGCCTTTTCAAAAATCATCTGGGCCTACCCTCGAGTAGTAAGACCCATTTATTCTTCTTTAAAACACTTTGGGCCTCTTGAGAGAGTGTAAGACCCATCCCCCCTTGTACAAAAACTTTTTGGGCCTCACTCATTGTATAAGTCCCTCTGTACAAGTAAACGGCGCGATCGTCGCCCGTTTAAAAATAAAAAAATCATCTGGGCCTCTCCTTGAGCTATAAGACCCATTCAAAACACTTTGGGCCTCTATTAGAGTGTAAGACCCAATCCCCCTTTTAACCAAAACATTTTGGGCCTCACTTATTGTATAAGTCCCTCCGCGTTAAAAGAAAACCTCGACGCGATCGCCATTTTTAAACGAAAAATCATTTGGGCCTACCCTCGTGTTATAAGCCCCACTCTTTTCTTTAAACCTTTTTTGGGCCTCTTGAGAGAGTGTAAAACCCATCCCTTTGTACAGAAAAACCTTTTTTTGGGCCCTAGTCACTTGTATAAGTCCCTCTGTACAAATTCAAACAGTGCGTTCACTGATAAAACCCTGGGCCTCTCCTTGAGCTGTAAGCCCCAAATCTTTCTTTTTCAAAGCACTTTCTCCTTTGATTTTGAATATACTGTTGTTTTCAATCTTTCTTTGTTGAACAACTAACCAAACAGCATGGAAGCACTACAACCGAGTAAGTGGTTATCGCTTTCATTTACTGCTTTCATATTATAAACTGTATTGTGGGGCTGCTCACTGTAAGTCTCCTTTCATAAACTCATATCTACTGTGTAATAATAGTATAGATATTTCGAGTTTCCCCGGCAACTACGTCTAGAACTAGGTAACGCCGTTTCATTTATTCGTAGAAATAGACGCCTAGATCCCCAATAGGAGCACCAGATACAGTCTTCTCTTCGGCTGTCCTCCTTAGGAATCGTCAAGAAACTCTACTCCCCAAGATGAATGTATTCTCCGTGAATGGCATCTTTGAGTTTCTTCCCAATTCTCGAACTTTCCTGACTTGATCTATTCCTTGTGGATAGCTTGCCTTGAATGTCTCGGGGTTTGGGTACCCACTACGGTCATAATCTTGGACCTTAACTAAGGAACCCTCTTTAAAAGCTAAAAGTCGATGGATAGTAAACCTCGCACGTTTACCAGTGGTTTTCATATTTAAAAGAGTTATCTCTCCTAATGGAAAGGAGATGATAGACCCATGGGCTTCTTAAAAGCATCGGCCTCCTCTTGGGCATTATTCAAGGACCCTACGGCTTCTTAGAAGTATTCACAGCCTCCTCTAAGGTTTCGTATAATGATCTCTTCCTCCGGGAATGATAGCCTCCTCTTGGGCTTCGTACAAGGACCCGTCGGCTTCTTAAAAGATTCCAGCCTCCTCTTGGGCTTCGTACAAATTGTCCCGATGACCTCCTAGAGGTATAGGAACAGAACCTAGTCATCCTCATAGAACAGTCATTTCATAGAGTCTACTACTGTTTCTCGAAGCATAGTACAAAAGATAAAACTCTAGACTTGGACAGTCTAACTTCCTTGAGTCTCAAAGACATTATCAAGCACCCTTCGTTAAATAGGAAGGAAACCCGCAGACTCGGATAGTCTCAATACCCTTTGGATTTCCAGTTTCCTCAAAGAGAAGGAAATATCCCTGATCCTCAAATCAAATCCCTGAGTACAGTGTTGCTCATATAAGAACTGATTTTCTCTTTTAAATCAGTATATTGGATCTGTCACTCAACTGAAACAGTTACAATAGCCTCCATCTCGGGCTTCGTACGAGATACCAAAATTCTCCCCAGTGGAGTCAAAACAACCTTTTAGCCTCTCTCTCAGGCTTTGTATGAGACACAAAAGATTCCCTCGTTGAGTCAATCACCCTTTTTTTTGCCTCCATCTCGGGCCTCGTACGAGATATAAATCCCTTAAGCAAGAGTCGAACTCTTTGCTAGCCTCCTCTTAGGCTTTGTATAACGATATGCCCCACTGGGTAAAAAACCTTTAGCCTCTCTCTCGGGCTTTGTACGAGACACAAAATAGCCTCCTCTTAGGCTTTGTATAATGATTTTCCTAGTGGAAATTAGCCTCCTCTTAGGCTTTGTATAAGAAAACCACTGGTTGATCCAATCAACCTTTTAGCATCAAAGTTGTGCCTCGTTCACAGTGCACAAACATCAACAACTCCTTTCCTTTCATCTAATCGCTGTAAGCGGCAAGCCTCTGGATCATCTATATCCATGCCACTGTCCCTCTTTTAGCATGAGAAATTCCTAAGGAAAGATGGCATTTCTCTACACTGAGTTAAAGTCTTCTCCTTCAGGTTAAAACCCTTTCTTCGGAAATTATGGCATTGCTCGGATCCACGTATCCCAGTTAAAGTAATTCTCCTCCCCCCTCTTTAGAGATGACAAATTCTCTCTAAAGTCGAGGTCTTTTAGCTTCACGTCTTGGGCTTTGAACAAGACACAAATAAACCTTTCAGCTTCATATCTTGGGCTTTGAACAAGATACAAACCACCTTTCACTTCACGTCTTGGGCTTTGAACAAGACACCAAAAACCAATTTCCTCCCATAGAATAGGAGGAACTATGAACGCTCAGATTTCCCTGTTTCGGTAAAAGGGAATACGTAGGCATAAGATCGAAAGAAAAGATCTTAGCGAGCGCAATCAACAAAAAACCCAAATCCCATATCTCCCTCAATTAAAAGCAGTAATTCAAAAGCATCAGTCCTAACATCCTAATCCTTATCCCCCGCCAGAAACCCTTTGCCTAGGAAAAAGAAAGAAATAACCGTATTGGCGAAATACGAATAACCAGTACAAAGGCCCCCCACATTGATAGCATCCGTAACCTAACAGACCGCTGTTTAAACTCAGTATGCAAGCAGGGTTAATTGGAGACATCTATTTCCCTTCCTTATTCAGCTCACAATAGGATAAAAAATGAATCGACCTGTAGTTTTAAGCTCAACCGCAGAGAGCGACCAGCGCTTAAGAACCGCGTCCAAAATCGCTCGCTACAGAAAAGCGGCGCCCACCGTGGGGCCGGGTCTTTCTAAAACATTTATTTTCCTTTTTTCTCTTCACTTGTGTGAATACCACAGATTGGGGCTTCCGCCGGGGAACCCAGTTTCTGTCAGGAACTTAGGATTCTTAGCTTTAAAGGTCTAGGATGTTTAGGACAAATATATATACTGCTTTTCCTAATTGCTATACGTGTTTATTTTTCTGCTAATAGGAATGTGTGTGATGCCGCATGTGGTGAGATTAAGTATACACTTAAGAAAAGCCAACCTTTTTCGTAGTGCGGAAGCTATCGGAAATAGTTGTTACGCGATACTACCCTCATTTGAGGCTGGTGATCTATTCTCGGTGAATAGCACTTACTCTAAGATTGCACACAACTCGCTGGCGATCCGCTTGTTGTTTTGCCTTCCTGGGAGGAGCTGATGATAATGAGTACAGGTACAAAAATCACCCTAGTATAAACCGTTGGGGATGGGTAGAGCCTTGACTTCATGACAACGACCCTTTGACCCCATGTTTTTTCTATGTTTTTGTGTGCTGCATTCATGCATTCATTTAATAAAACATTAAAACATTCAAAAAACTTCTCTTCTAGTCTCTCTATTTTTCAAATTAAACTAAGACTGTGATTGCAAATATCAGAGAAAAAGATTACGCTAATGGATTTCAGTAGAAGGAGAACTCACCAGTATACCTTCAAGGTTCCAAAACTAGGGGATTTGAGAAAGTTAGCGAGGATGATCGTTAACCCAGAGGCTTTCAGAGCCAAGCACGGTGGTTTGCTACCACTGTTAAGAGTCCATGTGATTAAGGGAATCATGGACGCGCTCATTCAATTCTACGATCCGGTTTATCATTGTTTCACATTCCCGGATTACCAGTTGGCACCAACGCTGGAGGAGTATTCTCATCTGACTGATTTACATATCACTGATCGAGCTCCATTTTCTGGACTGGAAGAAATTCCAAAGAATCAGACCATTGCAAGAGAAATTCATTTGGACGAGTCTGAGGTCAAGACTCACATGACCACTAAGGGTGGCATCCAAGGTTTGCCAGCCCAGTTCTTGACAAAGAAAGCTCTATACTTCGCTAGTATAGGGAACGGGACTGCTTTTGAAAGCATCTTTGTCTTGCTCACCTACGGGTTATTTTTGTTTCCCAACATCAATAACTTCGTCGATATCAACGCTATTAAGGTTTTTCTCATTGGAAACCCTGTGCCGACTTTGCTCGCAGATGCGTATCATTCTGTACACTTGGGAAATTTGTACAGCGGAGGGGAGATCACATGTTGTGTACCTTTGCTCTACAAATGGTTTATCTCGCACTTGCCCAAGTCTGCCGCTTTTTGGGATTGCAAGAGTGTCTTACGTTGGTCGCAGAAGATCATGTCTCTCACCAATTCCGATATAGATTGGTGTAATAGGATTTATGAGGGAATCAGAATCATTGACCGTTGTGGAAACTTCCCCAGCGTACTTCTCATAGGAACTAAAGGAGGAATCAACTATCATCCGATATTGGTTCTTCGTCAATTTGGATACCCGATGAGACACATCCCACTGGGTGTTCATCTGGAAGGTCTTTTCTTCAAAGAAGGAGAAAACGACAGAGCACTAAAGATGGAAATAGTGCAAGCTTGGAAACATGTTCATAAGAAAGGACGAGAGTCTCTGGGAAAACCGGACTGTGTCTCGGTGGAGCCTTATCTCGATTGGGTACAAACTAGAGCTCTCAAGCTAAAGATGCCTTATCATCGTTACGGAATTCTTCCGCCAAGGGAAATTGTCATGTACTTCATGACGGAAACTGAAAGGCTTCAGGTTACTCTCAACAAAGTTCAAAAGGAAAGAAGATCTTGGAAGAACAAGTACCGCACCCTCAACGTAGAGTGTATCCAAATACAGCAATTACTAAAAGAGAAAGATGCTCTGACTGAAATTTTGGAGCAGCATGCTGTAGAGAATCAAGATGACCAAAGGAATTTGCTCACTCCTTTCACTTGGCAAAGGAATGACAACCCGACAACGGCCCAAGAGCCCCGGTCAAAGAAAAGGAAAGTACTAGAGTCAGCACCCGGTTTCTCCTCAAAGAGGACTCGGGACCCATTAGTTTAGGTTTCTGTTTCTGCACCTTGTAATCTACTGTATTTCCATTTCTGTAATCCTTTGAATTTCAATAAAAAGGGGTTTCCCCACTGTTTGATATTTGCAATCTAATTGTCGAAGTTTATTTTGATTAAACCAAAAAAACAACAATTAATATAATCATTGCATTCATCATTCTCACATCGCGTATTCTCCTTACCTACGAATCTCACGTTTGTGTCTCGATTCTAGAGTCAAACTGTCTCATTCGTATAATACTCGGGCCAATCGTCAGAAAAAGATGGATGATCTTGAGGAAGAAAACAGAGAGTTGAAAGAAGAGATCGACGCTCTGAGAGAGGATATGAGAAAGCTTCGTAACGACATGCAAGCCATGGCAGAAGCTTAGCTACAAAGAACTGTGATCTCAGAGATCACCTCAACGCCCATCATAGAAAAGTATGATCCTAGGTATCAGATGCCGAAAGATCGTCCTTGGGGCATGCCTGTTAACTATATCCCGGAAGGATATGTTCCGCCGATCACTGAAGATCAGGGAATCGCAACAGAAGCCACTGGGCCTGAAGGTTACAAACTTCGGGAAAGCGAAGATGCCAGGGGCATACTCAAGACTCCTGAAGGTTACAAACTTCGGGAGACGCCAAGACTTACTGCCGTAGTCACGGTACCACCCCCTGTGGTGCACACTGTCCCGGAAGGACAGATTCCACCAACACCATCTGGTAAGAAGGAAACTATGTTTGACAGGATGGATGAATTCCAGGAGCAGTTCTTGGAAATGCAGAAAGAGCTGTAAGCCATTCGCGGTCAGGATCTATTTGGAAAGGACGCCGCAGACCTCTGCTTGGTCCCAAATGTGAAAGTCCCGCACAAGTTCCAAGTGCCCGACTTTGAAAAATACAAGGGTAACTCTTGCCCTCAGAGCCATCTGGTGATGTACGCTCGGCGGATGTCAGCTCAGACAGAGAATCAGGACCTGCTGATTCACTACTTCCGGGATAGTTTAACCGGTGCCGCACTCAAATGGTACATGGGTTTAAACCGTACTACGATCAGTACATTCAGAGATCTTGGTACTGCCTTCGTCCAACAATACAAGTATAATTTGGACATGGCACCCGACAGAGATAAACTCAGATCAATGTCGCAAAAGGAAAAGGAAACCTTTAAGGAGTATGCTCAAAGGTGGCGTGAAATTGCCGCTCAAATTTGTCCACCTCTTGAGGAAAAAGAGATGACAAAAATCTTCTTAAAGACCTTAAGCTCATTTTACTATGACCGAATGATTGCCAGTGCGCCCAGTGATTTCACCGAAATGGTCGGCATGGGCGTACGTCTTGAGGAAGCCGTCCGAGAAGGACGTTTGGTAAAACACACTGGATCAACGAGCGGTACTAAAAAATACGGTAGTGCTCTCCCTAAGAAAAAAGAGCAAGATATTGGGAATATCTCTCTCGGAAAGCAAAAGCGTCGTTATCAGCCAGTAGCAGCTGTTACTCCTGCTATCGGCCCCGCGCCCGTTCCTATGTATCAACCTCAGGTTGCGCAGAGCCAACCTGACCAACAAAGGACACAACAGCCTCTTCAGCAGGCTCGTCCTCCATATAACAACAACCGTACAACACGGCCACCAGGATTTGATCCTATACCTGTAACGTACGCAGAACTGTTTCCGTTACTGCTGGCTAAGGGGCACATTCAGACTAAGTCTCCCCTTTCAGTTCCGGAAAATCCGCCTTTTTGGTTTAAAGCGGATCAAACATGCCCTTATCATCAAGGAGGTTCAGGGCATAACATTGAGACTTGCCTCAATTTCAAATCCGACGTGCAAAAGCTTGTTAGGAGCGGGCTCTTATCTTTCAAAGATACGAATCCTAATGTTCTCACGAACCCGCTGCCTCAACATGAGAAAGCTGCAGTCAATCTGATTGAGAAAGAGACTAACAATGTCTATCAAATTCACGATGTACTCTTGTTGAAAACCAATCTGGTCAAGATGCATTGTAGACAGAGTGGATATGGCCATGTGCCACCTCATAACTATCACCAGTGTGATATCTGCTCTAAAGATAACCAAGGATGTTCTGTAGTGCAAGCAGCTCTACAGGAACAAATGGATCTCGGATGGATCCAGGAGCACCGAGTTCGTGGAGTTAACATGGTCTCTACGAATTCTAACGTCATTCAAAACCACAACATCCGTGCGATGAATGCCAACTTGGTGGCGATGCACTCAAGGCAAAGCCAGTATCATAATCTGTCGCGGCACGATTACAGTTCCTGTCTGATTTGCTCGGTAAACAAACAGGGATGCTCTTTCATACAAGAGGCCCTCCAGCGTCAGATGGATCTTGGATGGATCCAAGACTACCATGATAGGAACTCCTATCAAATCAATATGGTTCAGATCTTCGATATCCGCGTAATGAATACCAACCTGGTAGAGTTACATGCTGAGCAGGTCCGACTTGGATTCTTAATATCACATGACTATCAAAGCTATAAAGCGGGTTGCGAAAACGATCAAGGTTGTACCCTTGTCCAGGAGGCACTTCAGCACTTGTTAAATCACTGGTGGATGCCAATCTACATGGATGAAGATACTCAGCAAATTAGTATCAATCACAGGAATCCTACTCGTCGTCAATGTCAGGATGTCCGATCAATGGAAGATAACCTAGTGAGGTTACATTGCATTCAAAGTGGGCGTGGCCAGGTGCCACCACACAACTATGACAGTTGTAGCGTCTGTTTGGAAAGTAACCAAGGGTGTTACCTTGTGAGAGTAGCTCTTCAGGGTCAGGTCGATCATGGAGAAATTCGTCCATATCGAGGGTCAGGACCCATCATTTGGTCGCCGAACTACCTTGCCGAGCAAGTTGAGGATGTTGTCACGATCTCTGGTCATCACCAGATCAGGGATGTTTTTGCCATCATTCCTCTACTTGACGAATCTAGAGTTCCCAACCGGGAACGGGTCGAGGTTACTTATGATGGTCAGAAAAATCAGAAGGTTCCCATAGTCATCTATCTACCGGGACCATTACTGTATGAATCAGCTAAGGCAATCCCTTACAAATACGGTGCAACAATAATCAAGAATGGAAAGGAAATTCCATTACCCTCCGTCGTGAATATTACAGACATCAGTCGTGTAACACGGAGCGGTCGAATCTTCAACCGAGGGGTTGGAGAATCCAACAAAGAAAAGGAACTTCAGGCGGAAATTCCTGATCCACCAGTCGGTCAATCTAGTAATCCCGACTTTTCAAAAGACAAAGATGAGATGCTAAAGCTCATCCAAAGGAGTGAATATAACATTGTTGATCAACTGTTACAGACTCCTTCAAAGATCTCAGTATTATCACTGTTACTCAGTTCAGAAGCACACAGAGAGGCTCTACAGAAAGTCTTGGAGCAAGCCTTTGTGGAACAGGATGTAACAATTAGACAGTTCGATAGTATTGTCTCTAACATCACTTCCTGCAATAATTTGGGATTTAGTGATGAGGAATTACCTGAAGGGGGTCGCCGTCATAACATGGCGCTCAACATTACAGTTAACTGCCAGGGCGATGCTTTAGCCAACGTACTGGTAGACACAGGGTCAGCCCTGAATGTTATGCCGAAGTCCACCTTGACGCAATTATCATTCAAGGGCCCTCCGATGAGAGTCAGCGAGGTCGTCGTCAAAGCATTCGACGGATCCAGAAAAACGGTTATCGGCGAAGTGGATCTTCCCATAACTATTGGTCCTCACACTTTCCAAGTCACTTTCCAGGTCATGGACATTCGGGCAACGTACAGTTGTTTATTAGGAAGACCTTGGATACATCAGGCTGGAGCGGTCACTTCGACCCTCCACCAAAAGCTAAAGTTCATCAAGAACGATCAACTTGTCACGGTTTGTGGGGAACAAGCCTTGCTTGTAAGCAACTTATCATCATCTGCTTGTGTAGAACCCGAGGAGGTTATTGGAACTCAGTTCCAAGCACTATCGGTGAGCAAGGACAATCAGTTCAAAGAAGGAACTTCAATTTCTTCATACAAAGATGTTATCAAAGCGGTCGAGAGTACCGATACGACAGGATGGGGACGGCTTGTTATTCCTATTGACAATAAAACAAAGAAGGGTCTTGGTTTTTCTGCAACCTGTACCCAGACGGCCGCCAACGATGAAAGTCTTCATCCCCTTCAAAACTTCTTCCACAGTGGAGGTTTTCTCCACCCAGTGTCTCAGACAGTTCATGCTATCAATGAGGAAGATCCCTCTGACACAGATGAAGAATGGAAGTCCTACCTTAACAAGGACGGCTATATGTCTCAGGAAGAGGTGCCTATGCCTTTTTGCTTTCCTACAGAAAGTCCGAGATTTATACCAAGATCAGATGTCGAAATGATCTACGGAGATTGTGATCCGGAAGGATGCCGTGCTCCGCCAAATTCATTAGAGGAAGACACACTGATGAAAGAAAACTTTGACCATAATTACTATGGCCCAATGGATGGTCTGCCAATGTGGCAGCCTTACCCAGGAAACTTGGGGCAAGAAAGTCAGCCGAGTAATGAAACTCAGCTGGCCATCATTGAACAGAATACCTGTGTCCCTGCCATGTCATGGGATCAACACTCAGGTCATTCAGAGACTACTCAACATGAAGATGAATTCGCAACGTTTGCAGGACTAGAATTCATCAACTATGCTTTTCCTGAGGTCAACGTCATCGAGAGGGATGACTTCTCCAGTTCCAAAGAAGTTTGGGACACTCTGGGACAACCAAGTGGAAAATACGACTTTATGGTCAAGTACACTGCTCCCGAAAGCTCTCGTATCAGGCTCGAAGATATCCAGTCAACTGGATGGGGAGATACAGCTGAGAGCACAAACGCTATGCAAAATACAACAGAGGAATCCTCCTACGACAATTCTGCCTGGGAGACAGATTCCAACGATCCTGCGCCACCAGAAATCAGCGTCATTTCTGAAGACAAATCAAGGAAGGTGCCAGACTTTGTGATTCACCGAGGAGTTCGCCGCCAATGGGTTGCCGTCGAGGTTCCGAAGGTCGTTCGTCAGTCAAAGTAATTGCCATCTTTAACCTTTCACCCTGCCCAGGTGAAACGGATGTTTTGATAGGGCTCGCTTTCTGTAAATTTCCCTCTTCGCTTTGCCCAAAGCGACAGAGTTTTGTTTTATAGGGTTGTAGTTTCAAGATTCGACTTGTTCATTAATAAAATAACGTCGTTCTGTAATTTCCGCATTAATTGCTGTTTTCTCTTTTTGCTTTTTCAGAAAATGGTAATCCTAAAAAAAAACATTCAATAATAAAAACAAGCAGTAAAATAAATACACTGCACACACTTACATTTTCTCTATCTCTTCTAAACACGAATCATCACGTCATGCAGATTGCTTGTTTTATACCCCGTTGAAACATACGATTCGATGCCTTCTTCCAACTTTGAGTTCCCGGTATTCGAGGCTGAAGAAGAAAATGACGACGAAATTCCAGAAGAGATCTCCCGACTACTCAGACAAGAGGAAAGGTCCATTGAACCTCACAAAGAACCGTTGGAAACGGTAAACTTGGGTTCAGAAAAAGAGAGAAAAGAAATCAGGATCGGAGCATTACTCAGTCCAACTGCCAGAGAGGGTTTGATAAAGCTTCTCAAAGAATTCCCCAATGTGTTCGCTTGGTCCTATCAGGATATGCCAGGGTTGGATACCAGCATCGTGGAACATCATTTACCATTAAGATCGGAATGTCCGCCAGTAAAGCAAAGGTTGAGACGCACTCACCCGGACATGGCCATCAAAATCAAAGAGGAGGTACAGAAACAGATCGACGCGGGTTTCCTCGCTACATCTGAATATCCTCAATGGTTAGCCAACATCGTACCCGTTCCCAAAAAGGATGGAAAGGTCAGAATGTGTGTTGATTACAGAGATCTAAACAAGGCAAGTCCAAAGGACGACTTTCCTTTACCACACATTGACATGTTGATTGACAGCACAGCAATGTTCAAAGTATTCTCCTTCATGGATGGATTCTCGGGCTATAACCAGATCAAAATGGCGCCGAAAGACATGGAGAAAACTTCGTTCATTACCCCATGGGGTACCTTTTGTTACAAGGTAATGCCATTCGGTTTGAAGAATGTCGGGGCAACCTATCAAAGGGCCATGACTACTCTGTTTCATGACATGATACACAAAGAAATCGAGGTATATGTCGATGATTTGATTGCAAAATCCAGAACAGAGGATGAGCACGTTGAACATCTGTCAAAATTGTTCGAACGTTTAAGAAAATTCAAGCTCCGCTTGAATCCCAACAAGTGCACCTTCGGTGTCCGTTCGGGGAAATTACTAGGGTTCATCGTCAGCCAGAAAGGGATTGAGGTTGATCCTGACAAGGTCAAGGCTATTCAAGAAATGCCTTCTCCGAAAACTGAAAAACAAGTCAGAGGATTCTTGGGACGTTTGAACTACATCTCCAGATTCATATTCCTTATGACCGCCACTTGTGCGCCGATTTTCAAATTACTCAAAAAGAACCAGGATTGCGTTTGGTTAGAAGATTGCCAAACTGCCTTCGACAGTATTAAGGAATACCTGTTGAATCCTCCGATTCTATCACCTCCAGTGGAAGGAAGACCACTAATCATTTACCTCACATTCCTAGAGGACTCAATGGGATGTGTACTTGGCCAACAAGACGAAACTAAAAGGAAAGAGTCTGCCATTTACTATCTAAGCAAGAAATTCACCGACTGCGAGACTCGGTACACAATGCTTGAGAAAACTTGTTGTGCTTTGGCTTGGGCAGCCAAACGTCTTCGCCAGTACATGATTCGTCATACTACTTGGTTGGTCTCCGAAATGGATCCAATCAAGTACATTTTCGAAAAACCTGCTCTCACGGGAAGGATTGCCCGTTGGCAGATGTTACTATCAGAATATGACATAGAGTACCGTGCTCAGAAAGCCGTTAAAGGGAGTATTTTAGCCGATCATTTAGCTCATCAACCGATTGACGATCAAGAATCAATCGGGTTTGACTTCCCAGACGAAGATGTCATGTATCTAAAGGGCCAGAACCAGGTTCCCAGTGGGGACTCATCTTTGACGGAGCAGTCAATCATTATGGAAACGGAATTGGGGTAATCATTGTTACCCCTCATGGTTCCCACATTCCTTTCACTGCCAGACTTAAGTTTAAATGTACAAACAACGAGGCCGAATACGAAGCATGTATCATGGGTCTCGAAGAAGCGATTGATTTAAGAATCAAAAACTTGGACGTATACGGCGATTCAGCCCTGGTTATTAACCAGATAAAAGGATATTGGAACATATACCAATCAGGATTGATTCCTTACAAAGACTATGCAAGAAGGTTGTTACCTTTCTTCAATAGAGTCGACTTTCATCACATCCCTCGTGATGAGAATCACATGGCTGATGCATTAGCCACTATCTCTTCAATGATTAGTGTAGGTCAATGGAATGACATACCTAAGATCGACATCATGCGCCTTGAACGCCCCGCTTACATCTTCACGATTGAAGCAGTCATAGACGACAGACCTTGGTATCACGATATCAAATGCTTCCTTCAGAAACAAGAGTACCCATCTGGGGCACTCAGAAAAGATAGGAAAGCCCTCAGAAGATTGGCTGGAAACTTCTTCCTGAGCGGTGACACTCTTTATAAGAGAAATTTTGACATGGTTTTGCTCCGATGTGTCGACAGACCAGAAGCAGACATGCTCATGAAAGAAATTCATGAAGGATCCTTTGGCACTCATGCCAACGGACACACAATGGCGAGAAAAATTCTGAGAGCAGGGTATTATTGGTTGACCATGGAATCCGACTGCTACAAGTACATGAGGAGGTGTCACAAGTGTCAGATATACTCCGACAAAATTCATGTACCTCCATCACATCTCAAATTTCTTTCTTTCCCGTGGCCATTTTCCATATGGGGAATCGACATGATTGGTATGATTGAGCCCAAGGCTTCAAACAGACATCGGTTCATCCTGGTAGCCATTGACTACTTCACTAAGTGGGTCGAAGCAGCGTCATTCGCCAATGTAACCCGACAAGTGGTGGTCCGATTTATCAAAAACAATATCATCTGCCGTTATGGTGTTCCAAGCGAGATCATTACTGATAATGGATCTAACTTGAACAATAAGATGATGAAAGAGTTGTGTGCAGAGTTTAAAATTGAACACCATAACTCATCTCCCTACCGACCCAAGATGAACGGAGCGGTAGAAGCGGCTAACAAGAACATCAAGAAGATTGTTCAAAAGATGGTTGTAACCTATAAAGACTGGCACGAGATGTTACCTTTTGCTCTTCATGGTTATCGCACATCTGTCCGTACTTCAACAGGGGCTACCCTTTTCTCTCTAGTATATGGCATGGAGGCAGTGCTTCCCATAGAAGTAGAGATCCTGTCAATCAGGGTATTGATGGAAGCTCAGCTCACCGAAGCTGAATGGTGTCAAAGTCGACACGACGAATTGAACCTGATCGAAGAGAAGAGAATCACGGCACTATGCCGCGGTCAGTTATATCAACAGAGAATGAAAAGGGCGTTCGACAAAAAAGTCCGACCTCGTGTCTTCAGAAAAGGAGACCTCGTGCTCAAGAAGATACAATCATTTCTCACTGATTCGCGAGGCAAGTAGACTCCGAAATATGATGGCCCCTATGTGGTCACGAAAGCTTTCTCAGGCGGCGCCTTGAGACTTGCAACCATGGACGGAGAAGAATTTGCCTACCCCACGAATGTTGATGTAGTCAAGAAATACTTCGCCTAAACTAAAAAAAAAACGTCTCGGTGGATTGAAAACCCGAAAGGGCGGTCCAGGTAAAAGTTAGAGACATGGAAAAAAAGAATCATCCCGATGGATTGGAAATCTCATAGTACAATCTAGGCAAAAATTAGGGATAATGGCAAGTAACTATGTTCAACAGAGGCAAGTCCCTCAGCAGCAGTTACAGCATCATCTATCAGAGGAAATCTCCAGTCAAAGGTCATCTTCGACAGAAGCTCAGGATGCCCCGAATTCAAAGTTGGTAGAAGGATAGTGGTCGTTATGTTTCAACGTAGCCCTTTTCCCTGTAAATTACCATTTTCTAACTTTGTATATACTCTTTGGAATCACGCGTTTGGCTGATCTCCATCTTATCAATAAAATTTGAGCCCTTGTGCTTTTGTTTGTAATTCTTAACTTGTTTTAGCTTTACAGAACGACGTTGTTTAAACTTAATCAGCGATTCTTGCAATAAAACAAAAATGAATTTACTTGTTAAAACTTTTTCTGCTTTTAAATTAAAGATGGCAATTTCTTTTGACTGTTGAACATCAGAAGAACATCGATCGCTTCTCCCGAAGTAAGCGAACTTCAAAGTGCAGAATCAAAGTACTCCTTCTAAGCCAGTACTCCTGAATGAAGGGATCAACTGTGTCAGAGACCTTGTTTCGTCTGACACGCCTTGGCCGAGTTCTCATCTCCTAAGCCCGATCAACATAGCTCCTCGCGTGGACTATCTCTCCTAAGCAAGGTGGAATTGCTATTTTGAATCAACGGTACTTCTTCGCCCCGCGATGGCCGAGTATCCAATTGTGTTCATCCATTAGTCTGTATGTCGCGTCTGTTTTGTCAGCATATACATACATACTTCATGCATTTTGATTTGCATTTACATTTCATATTGCATCACTATCACTTGAGTCGGTCTTGTCCCCTAGTGATAAGCAGTTTTCTCAATCGAGTTTGTCAGTTCTTTCCTCGTCAGGAAGTGTTGCGTCTGTACAATCTCGCCACCAGTGTATCTTTAGATCAGAGTCGGCACTTGGCCACTTTGATAACTTGAACCTCTGAAAAGCCAGATAAAACTCTCAATAAACATCACTCTTCGCCATTGAAGATGATATCCTTGCTTTCCCGCATTAAGGAAAATCCACAGAGAAAGCCTTGTGATCAGAGATTCGGCAGCATGCCAGTTTTGCTCCGAAAGGACCACTGATGAGAAGGTCATTGGCACCTCAAAATTGGATCCCATCATATGGAATTTCTCCGGGAAGATCCCGAGAAAAGTATGATGAAAGATCCCAAACGAAAACAGTCTCTCAAGAGACTCGCTTTCCCTAGAAGAATCGACAGATGGCTTCTCCAACCAGAGAAGTTTGTGTACCTCTACAACTCAGACGAATGGGTTCCCCAGCAAGTCTGACATCAAAACTTTTTCCACTCAAATGGCATCTCCCCAGGAAAATTCGGCGAGAAGTTTGAAGGAAAACCGCTACTCATAGCTTCCCTTGTCAATAAAGTTTATTGACAAAAGAAACTAAGACCAGTTCCTTGGTAGGAAACCAGGATCGAGGGGAAGTTTATATCAGAAACTTAGACCAGTTCCTTGGTAGGAAACCAGGATCGAGGGGAAGTTTATTTCAGAAACTTAGACCAGTTCCTTGGTAGGAAACCAGGATCGAGGGGAAGTTTAAATCAGAAACTTAGACCAGTTCCTTGGTAGGAAACCAGGATCGAGGGGAGGTTTATTTCAAAAGAAAACTGAGACCAGTTCCTTGGCTGAAGACCAGGATCGAGGGGAAGTTTATCTTTTCTAAGCATCATTTCTTAGCTAAAGAAGATGAATGCGTAAGCTACCATTCATAACCACCATCAAAATTTCGGATATTCCGATATTTAATCCTCTTGCACCCCGAATGCTCGAATCCCTTCGTCATTCACACCTTCGGGTCCAAGAAGATTAAATAGGGGCATCTGTAATACCCCAAATTTTGACCACTTAGATTTCCCATCATTGTGAAAATCATCATCACAATATGGATGAACCATCATGCTTCATTAGCCTCCCCAAAGATGGGTGAGCATCCAATACAATCAAAATTAGGGTTTCAAGCCCTCTCTGAGTGCTTAGACAAAGGATCAATCAAGAAATGACATGATCTTCAACTTGTCTAATCTCTCAAACATCCACAATAGATCAAAAAGGACTCCCACTTCAAGGATTAAGCACAAGGCTGCTCCCTTCTAGGTGGATCAAGTCTCAAGATCGACAGTGTCACCAAATTAGGGTTTTGGTCGACCAGGGCCTCCAGATGGAAATTTTCATCTGGGCACAAGGCAATGATCCAAAACATGACCTAATATCATTCATGGAACCTCATGAACCCATGCATCAAGTCAATTTTGCCTCAGGGGATGCATTCATCAAAAATCAGGAATTAGGGTTTCTTGACCTAATTCACCCCTAAGTTTACTTTTGGGACAAACCATGAGCCAAGACCTCAAGAGATGATTTGAGGGTCTCTAATACACCGTATTGATCCATTTGGAACAATGGATTGATCCAAGAAGCTTGAGCAAGAAGTCTCATTTTCATCTGCACCACAATTAGGGTTTTAAGGGAAAAGTCAACTGTAACTTTGAATTTTGACCAAGACATGCTCCCAAACCCTAATACATGATTGAATATACCCTATGACACCCATGGAACATGTCCATCAAGTTTGATTTAGGTCAAGGACATGATTTCCTGAAGAATTGCACAGTTTGGAATTCATCTGATAAAAAATCAACTGTGCACAAAAGTCAACTTTGACTTTTTGAGATTTTTCACCAAAATGGATTTTTAACCCTAAAATGATGTTAATGTATGATTTGAATCATCATTCATCAAGAAAAATCAAGAAAAGTGAGATAACTTGTAAAAGGGGTAACCATAAAACTTAGAAATTTTTCTAAGTTAAAAATAAAGTGGCAAAGGTACCAACTTTGGAGGACCATAACTCCTAAACCACAAGGCCATTTTTTCACATCCAAAGATGGATTTGTAGCCCTCATTATCACCTACAAAAACTTAAACTACAAGTCATTCCAATTCATTAAGGATTTTGAGTTATGGAGTGATCAAAGTGGCTGAAAAGTGAAAAAGTCACTTTTTCCAACACTTAGTGAAATTTTCACTAAGTCAGATTCTGCTTCACTTTTTGCCAAATGTAGGGGGATTTTTCACTTGGAATCAAAAGAGATCAAAACCAAACTTGTTCAAACAGTTGTTGTATCATGTAAGAGCTTTCCAAAATGGCCAAGAACATTGCCAAATTCAACCTACATCATGAGATACAACATTGTCAAGTTACCTTGCTGAAATCTGTCAAAGCAAGGCAGAATTTGCATTTTGGCTCGATTTGCCAAAATCAGCCAATTGCAATTGCTCCAATCCACTTGGACACCTCAGAGGATTGAATCCAAAGGGGACAATCACTGAGCCAAGCCTCCAAGGTCCAAGGAACAAAGAATAGCATGTTGAACCTAGAATGGCCAAAATAGGGACAAGACTTCAAATTTGGAATAAGGCATTCAATGGAACCATCAAGGTGGCATGGACTGAGCCCTTCTCATCTGAAATCAGTCAAGACTTATCCAAGACCAAGGGGACCAAAGCTCTGTGCCCTAACCTCTAGTCAATGGCTAGAGGAGACTTTCATTTCCATTGGCCAACATTGAGGAAACCTACTTACCAGCTGCCATGCACTATTCCTTGCAAAACAAACTTGCTCTACTATAAATAGAGCTCAATTGTGGTCAGTTTAAGGACACCAAAGCCATCTAACAGATGCTTTCCTCAAAATCTCTTTCTCTTGGCAAAAATGCCTTTCTGAGCAAGGTAGCTATCGGGTTTTGAGTTTGAGAGCAATTCTGCACAAACCAATCACTCACACACCTCACATACATCATATATGAGCTGATCAAACACTCACATAACTTCTGAAACATCAATTTCACAAAATCACTTGCCATCCACACAAGTTTGAAGTGAAGTTGCAGCTGAGATGCCATAAACTGATCCAGTCCATTCCAATTCAATCCAAGTGTTCAAACACACTCCATATGGTGTAGGGAAGCTGTCCAAATCATCACAACTTGTCTGTAACACCTCCAACTCAAAATCACATCTGCTCTTGCTGTCACGACTTGGAGGTAAGCCTAAACTTGGGCATCTCTCAATCTATGCATATTTCCTCGCACAATAATTTGGCCATATGTTCATAATCATGCATGGAATGTTTTCCCTCAATTAATTGCATTGTTTCAATCGTGTATCAAAAATCCTAGCCTTCATGCAGAAATTAGGGTTCTTGAGGTCTCTTCGTGATTTCTTGTTGTATGTTTAATTTAAATGAAATTAAAGTACATAGACATGATCGTGAGGTTGAGGCGAGCATAATGATATGTGGATTGCATGTTATAATTACGTATTCAGTGAGATTGGATGGAAAATGCAAATTTGGGCAAACTAAAAAAACGCGCGTGTTCTTGGTGTTGTTCTTGGCGCCATTTTCATATATTTGAATATTTGAATTTTGTGATTTTGCTTAATTGATTCAAAAATTAATTTCTCTCTGAGTTTTAATGATTTTGAGTTGATTCTTTTTATAATAATTCACAAAAATGTTAAAATATTTTATTTTATCAAAAAATCCCAAAAATATTATTTATTTCATATAATTGATATTTTTGTAAAGAATTAATATTTTGATTGTTTTTGGCATTTTAAATATTTTTTCTACATTGATTTTGCAACTTTTAATGCTTTCTAATTATTTTGTAGGTCAATACTTAATTTTTGAAGCATTAATCCAAGATCACAATTTGTTTTCCATGTGTTAAACAATTTTTGATCATTTTAATTGAATTTTTATTCAATTAAATACATTTTGAAAACAAATTAGGGTTTTGGATTAATTCAACCCTCATAAATCATTTTCAAAACACTTTGGGCCTCTATTAGAGTGTAAGACCCAATCCTTTTTTTTTACCAAATCATCTTTGGGCCTCACTTATTGTATAAGTCCCGATACCGTAAAAAAAAAACAAACGGCGCGATCGTCGCCTTTTCAAAAATCATCTGGGCCTACCCTCGAGTAGTAAGACCCATTTATTCTTCTTTAAAACACTTTGGGCCTCTTGAGAGAGTGTAAGACCCATCCCCCCTTGTACAAAAACTTTTTGGGCCTCACTCATTGTATAAGTCCCTCTGTACAAGTAAACGGCGCGATCGTCGCCGGTTTAAAAATAAAAAAATCATCTGGGCCTCTCCTTGAGCTATAAGACCCGTTCAAAACACTTTGGGACTCTATTAGAGTGTAAGACCCAATCCCCCTTTTAACCAAAACATTTTGGGCCTCACTTATTGTATAAGTCCCTCCGCGTTAAAAGAAAACCTCGGCGCGATCGCCATTTTTAAATGAAAAATCATTTGGGCCTACCCTCGTGTTATAAGCCCCACTCTTTTCTTTAAACCTCTTTTGGGCCTCTTGAGAGAGTGTAAGATCCATCCCTTTGTACAGAAAAACCTTTTTTTGGGCCCCAGTCACTTGTATAAGTCCCTCTGTACAAATTCAAACAGTGCGCTCACTGATAAAACCCTGGGCCTCTCCTTGAGCTGTAAGCCCCAAATCTTTCTTTTTCAAAGCACTTTCTCCTTTGATTTTGAATATACTGTTGTTTTCAATCTTTCTTTGTTGAACAACTAACCAAACAGCATGGAAGCACTACAACCGAGTAAGTGGTTATCGCTTTCATTTACTGCTTTCATATTATAAACTGTATTGTGGGGCTGCTCACTGTAAGTCTCCTTTCATAAACTCATATCTACTGTGTAATAATAGTATAGATATTTCGAGTTTCCCCGGCAACTACGTCTAGAACTAGGTAACGCCGTTTCATTTATTCGTAGAAATAGACGCCTAGATCCCTAATAGGAGCACCAGATACAGTCTTCTCTTCGGCTGTCCTCCTTAGGAATCCTCAAGAAACTCTACTCCCCAAGATGAATGTATTCTCCGTGAATGGCATCTTTGAGTTTCTTCCCAATTCTCGAACTTTCCTGACTTGATCTATTCCTTGTGGATAGCTTGCCTTGAATGTCTCGGGGTTTGGGTACCCACTACGGTCATAATCTCGGTCCTTAACTAAGGAACCCTCTTTAAAAGCTAAAAGTCGCTGGATAGTAAACCTCGCACATTTACCAGTGGTTTTCATCTTTAAAAGAGTTATCTCTCCTAATGGAAAGGAGATGATAGACCCATGGGCTTCTTAAAAGCATCGGCCTCCTCTTGGGCATTATTCAAGGACCCTACGGCTTCTTAGAAGTATTCACAGCCTCCTCTTAGGCTTCGTATAATGATCTCTTCCTCCGGGAATGATAGCCTCCTCTTGGGCTTCGTACAAGGACCCGTCGGCTTCTTAAAAGATTCCAGCCTCCTCTTGGGCTTCGTACAAATTGTCCCGACGACCTCCTAGAGGTATAGGAACAGAACCTAGTCATCCTCATAGAACAGTCCTTTCATAGAGTCTACTACTGTTTCTCGAAGCATAGTACAAAAGATAAAACTCTAGACTTGGACAGTCTAACTTCCTTGAGTCTCAAAGACATTCTCAAGCACCCTTCGTTAAATAGGAAGGAAACCCACAGACTCGGATAGTCTCAATACCCTTTGGATTTCCAGTTTCCTCAAAGAGAAGGAAATATCCCTGATCCTCAAATCAAATCCCTGAGTACAGTGTTGCTCATATAAGAACTGATTTTCTCTTTTAAATCAATATATTGGATCTGTTACTCAACTGAAACAGTTACAATAGCCTCCATCTCGGGCTTCGTACGAGATACCAAAATTCTCCCCAGTGGAGTCAAAACAACCTTTTAGCCTCTCTCTCAGGCTTTGTATGAGACACAAAAGATTCCCTCGTTGAGTCAATCACCCTTTTTTTTGCCTCCATCTCGGGCCTCGTACGAGATATAAATCCCTTAAGCAAGAGTCGAACTCTTTGCTAGCCTCCTCTTAGGCTTTGTATAACGATATGCCCCACTGGGTCAAAAACCTTTAGCCTCTCTATCGGGCTTTGTACGAGACGCAAAATAGCCTCCTCTTAGGCTTTGTATAATGATTTTCCTAGCGGAAATTAGCCTCCTCTTAGGCTTTGTATAAGAAAACCACTGGTTGATCCAATCAACCTTTTAGCATCAAAGCTGTGCCTCGTTCACAGTGCACAAACATCAACAACTCCTTTCCTTTCATCTAATCGCTGTAAGCGGCAAGCCTCTGGATCATCTATATCCATGCCACTGTCCCTCTTTTAGCATGATAAATTCCTAAGGAAAGATGGCATTGCTCTACCCTGAGTTAAAGTCTTCTCCTTCAGGTTAAAACCCTTTCTTCGGAAATTATGGCATTGCTCGGATCCACGTATCCCAGTTAAAGTAATTCTCCTTCCCCCTCTTTAGAGATGACAAATTCTCTCTAAAGTCGAGGTCTTTTAGCTTCACATCTTGGGCTTTGAACAAGACACAAATAAACCTTTCAGCTTCACATCTTGGGCTTTGAACAAGATACAAACCACCTTTCGCTTCACGTCTTGGGCTTTGAACAAGACACCAAAAACCAATTTCCTCCCATAGAATAGGAGGAACTACGAACGCTCTGATTTCCCTGTTTCGGTAAACGGGAATACGTAGGCATAAGATCGAAAGAAAAGATCTTAGCGAGCGCAATCAACAAAAAACCCAAATCCCATATCTCCCTCAATTAAAAGCAGTAATTCAAAAGCATCAGTCCTAACATCCTAATCCTTATCCCCCGCCAGAAACCCTTTGCCTAGGAAAAAGAAAGAAAGAACCGTATTGGCGAAATACGAATAACCAGTACAAAGGCCCCCCACATTGATAGCATCCGTAACCTAACAGACCGCTGTTTAAACTCAGTATGCAAGCAGGGTTAATTGGAGACATCTATTTCCCTTCCTTATTCAGCTCACAATAAGATAAAAAATGAATCGACCTGTAGTTTTAAGCTCAACCGCAGAGAGCGACCAGCGCTTAAGAACCGCGTCCAAAATCGCTCGCTACACTATTGACCCAACAAGAGGGTATTTATTATTTATCTCGTACGAAGCACGAGATAGAAGCTAAAAAGGTTGACTCAACAAGAGAGTGCTAACAAGTGACTGACTCAACAAGAGAGTGCTTTTATCTGTCCTGTATAAAGCCCAAGACGGAGGCTAAAAAAGTTTGACTCAATAAGAGAATCTGAGGGTGATTGACTCAGCAAGAGAGTCTTTTTATACTCAATAAGAGAGTGTTTTGTTGTCTTGTACGAAGCCCGAGATAGAGGCTAAAAAGGGATTGACTCAACAAGAGAGTGTTTTATACTCAACAAGAGAGTGTTTTTCTATCTCGTACGAAGCCCGAGATGGAGGCTAAAAAGGGTTAACTCAACAAGGAGTCTTTTATACTCAATAAGAGAGTGATTTATATATCTTGTACAAAGCCCAAGACGGAGGTTAAAAGTTTGACTCAACAAGAGAGTCTGAAAAGGTTAGCTCCACTGGGCAGAATCATTTGTACAAAGCCCAAGAGGAGGTTATCTGTCTTGGTGACTGTTTCAGTTTAGTGACAGGCCCAGTGTGTTGGATAAAAGAGAAAATCAGTTCTTATAAAGAGAAAGATTATAGGTAAGGTTGTGCCTTGGTATTGATCAGAGGATTATGGTTATTTCATGTTCTTTAAGGAAATGGGGAATCCCACGGGTATTGAGACTGTCCAAGTCTACTGGTGTTTTGAGAAATAGATCCTCAGATAGTGAATGATCTTTGTATGATGCCCAAGAGAAGGCTGGTATGTTAAGGGATGAAGGTCAACCCATTAACTGGTCTGACACTTAACTCAGAAAGACAGCTCTAGCAAATTGATGACTAGGTTTTGTTCCTATACCTGTAGAGGTCTCTGGGTCCTTGTACTAAGCCCAAGAGAAGGCATGAGAGCTTGTAAGAAGCCGAAGGGTCCTTGTACAACGCCCAAGAGGAGGCGGGGATGCTTTTAGGAAGCCTGTGGGTCCCCAAACCCCGAGAAGTTCAAGACATGCTATTCACCAAGAATAGATCAAGCCAGGAAAGTCCGAGAATTTGGAAGAAACTCAAGAGATGCCATTCACGGAGAAAATATAACCTCTGGGGAGGTAGAGTTTCTTTGACAATTTCTAAGGGTGACAGTTTGAGAAAGGGTTCACCGAGAATGCTTCCTTTCACGTCTCTATATTGTTTAACCCCAAGAGGAGGGAAGACTGTATCTGGAAATCCTATGGGGATCTAGTTTTGTTTGTATTTAAGAGTGACCAATAGGGCTTTACCTAGTTCTAGATGTAGTTACCGGGGAAAACTCTAAATAACTATACTAGTATTACACAGTTGATATGTGGCAAGTATATAAAAGGATGTGAAAGAAGACTTACAGTGAAGCAGCCCCACCATACAGTTACATATATGAAAGCGGTAAATGAAAGCGGATAAACACTTACCCGTTGTAGAGCTTCCATGGTGTTTTGTTAGTTGTTCAACAAAGAAATTAAAGAAAGTTTTGATGACAACATATATTTTAATTCAAAATCAAAGGAGAAAGTGCTTTGAAAATATTGTTGGGCCTTACAGGTCAAGGATAGGCCCAAGGTTTTATCAGCGATTGCACTGTTGTTTTGAATTTGTACAGGGACTTATACAAGTGACTGAGGCCCAAAAAGGTTTTCTGTACAAAGGGATGGGTCTTACACTCTACTAGAGGCCCAAAGAGTTATTTTTGTACAAGGGATGGGGCTTACAATTCAAGGAGAGGCCTAGGGTTATTTGTTTGGCAACGGCGACGTGCCGAGGTTTTTCTTTTAACGCAGAAGGACTTATACCATGTCTGAGGCCCAAAATGGTTTTGGTTAAAAGGGAATTGGGTCTTACACTCTATTAGAGGCCCAAAGAGTTTATTTTTATACAAGTGGTGGGGCTTACAGCTCAAGGAGAGGCCCAGGGTTATATCTAAAAAAGGCGACGATCGCGCCGAACTTTTTGATGGTATCGGGACTTATACAATACACTGAGGCCCAAATTCTCTTGTTTTTAAGAGGGGTTGGGTCTTACACTCTATTAGAGGCCCAGGTTTTTGAAAATGATTTGTTTAGGGTGATTAAGATCAAAACCCTAAATTAATTTCAAAATGTATTTTAATTAAATAAAAATTTAATTAAAATAATCAAAATTATCAAACATGTGTGAAAAACAAGTTGTGATCTTGGATTAATGTTTGAAAAATCATGTTTATATCCACAAAATGATTGGAAACCAATTAAATTTGGAAAATCAAGAAGGAACAAATATTTCAAATGTTAAAAACAAATAAAACATTAATTCTTTACAAAAATATCAAATATAAGAATTAAATAATATTTTTGGGAATTTTTGGCAAAATAAATTTTCTTAAAATTTTTGTGAATTATTAAAAAAAGAATCAACTCAAAATCATTAAAATTCAGAGAGAAATTAATTTTTGAATCAATTAAATAAAATCACAAAATTCAAATATTCAAATATTCAAAAATGGCGCCAAGAACATGGCAGGAACACGCGCCACCCTCTGTTTCTGCAGATTTGCATTTTCTATCCAATCTCACTGAATACTTGATGATATCATCCAATCTACATATCAATCTACTCGTTTTCACCTCACGATCATGCCTATGGTCTTTAATTTCATTTATTTTAAGCATGGAATAAGAAATCAAAGAGAAACCTCAAGAACCCTAAAATTTGCATGAAGGCTCAGAAATTCCATACATGATTCAAACAAAGCAATTGATTGAGGGTAAACACTTTATGCATGATTATGAACATATGGCCAAATTATTGTGTAGCAAAAAATGCATGGATCATAGAGTTAGAAGAGCTCATGCTTACCTCTTGCAGCTGGTGATCGTGTTTTGTGTTAGAGGTGTTGCAAGCTGGTTCCAATGATTTGCACAGCTTCCTTAGGTTCCAGGTGATGTGTCTGAATGCTTGGAGTGGTTTGAAACAAGCTGAAACTGAAGATGGTACCCCAACTACAAGTCTGCTAAAAGCTTGAGCAGTTGGATGGTGATTCTAAGAAGTCAGTGTTACAGTTGTTGTTTAAGTGTTTGGATCACTTCTATATGATGTTTATGAGGTGTGTGTGTGATTGGTTTGGTTGGAATTTCTCTCAAACTCAAAACCCGATAGTGACTTGCTTTGGAAGGCAATTTTGGAGTGAAGGAAGAGATTTTGAGGAAAGCAACTGTTTGATGGCTTTGGTGTACTTAAACTGAGCACAAATGAGGTCTATTTATAGTGCAATAAGTTTGTTTTGCAAGCAATAGTGAATGGCAACTGCTGCAGAGGTTTGGCCAATGTCGATCAATGGGAATCCAAGTCTCCTCTAGCCATTGACTAGAGGTTAGGGCACAGGCTGCTGGTTCCCTTGGTCTTGGATATGTCTTGACTGAATTCAGTTGGAAGAGGCTCAGTCCATGCCACCTTGGTGCATCCATTGAATGCTCCAAAACAAAATTGGAGTCTTGTCCCTCTTTTAGGCATTTCTAGGTTTGGCATGCTACTTTTGGTTCCAAGGACTTGGGAGGCTTGGGATCAGTGTTTGACTCTCCTTGGTCTCCCCCTGAGGTGTTCAGATGGATAGAGTTGTTTGTCATTTGCACAAATTGGGAAAATCGAGCAAAATGCATAAATCTGCCTTGCCATGACAATTTGCAGCAAGGCACTTTGTCATTGTCATATCTCATGGCTCAAGTGGAATTTGGTGGAGTTCTTGGCCATTTTGGAAAGCTCTTATATGATACAACATATGTGTGATCATAGTTTGTCTTGATACTTTTTGGATCCAAGTGAAAAATGCCCCTACATTTGGAAAAAAGGGAAGGCAGATTCTGACTTAGTGAAAATTTCACTAACTGTTAGAAAAAAGTGACATTTTCACTTTTTGTGATTTTGGCCATTCCATAACTTGAAATTCATGGGGAATTGGAATGAGTGGTAGTTAAAGCTTTTGTAGAGGGACATGAGAGCTACAAATCCAGCTTTGAATGGGGAAAATGGCCTTGTGGTTTAGGAGATATGATCCTCCAAAGTTGGTACCCTAGCCACTTTGTTCCATAACTTAGAAAATTTCAAAGTTTTTATGGTTACCCCATTTACAAGTTATCCCACTTTTCTTGATTTTTCTTGATGAATGATGATTCCAATCACACATTAACATCATTTTAGGGTCAAAGAACCATAATTGTGAAAAATCTCAAAAAGTCAAAGTTGACTTTTGTGCACAGTTGACTTTTTGTCAGATGAACTCCAAACCGTGCGATCCTCTATGAAATCAAGTCCTTGACCTAAATCAAACTTGATGGACATGTTCCATGGGTGTTATATGGTGTATTGAATCATTTCCCAAGATTTGGGAGCATGCATGGGTCAAAAGTCAAAGGCATAGTTGACTTTTCCCGCGAAACCCTAATTGTGGTTCTGATGAATTTGACACTTGTTGATCAAGCTTCTCAGATCAATCCATTGTTGCAAATGGATCAATGTAGTGTGTTAGAGACCCTCAAATCCTCTCTTGAGGTATTGGCTCATGTTTTGTCCCAAAAGTCAACTTAGGGGTGAATTAGGTTAAGAAACCCTAATTCCTGATTTTTTATGCATGCATCTCCTGAGGCTAAATTGACTTGATGATTGGGTTCATGATGTTCCATGGATCATCTTAGGTTATTCTTAGAAGCAATGGCTCATGCCCAGAGGAAAATTTCCATCTGGAGGCCCTGGTCGACCAAAACCTTAATTTGGCGACATTGGCGATCTTGAGGCTTGATCCACTTGGAATGCTGCAACCTTGTGCTTGATTCTTGATGTGGGAGTCCTCTTGATCCTTTATAGGTGTTTGAGAGGTTAAACAAGTTGAAGATCATGTTGTTCCTTGATTGATCCTTTGTCTAAGAGCTCTGAGAGGGCTTGAAACCCTAAATTTGATTGTAGTGGATGCTCACCCATCTTTGGGGAGACTATTGAGGTATGATGGCCCATCCATATTGTGATTATGATTTACATAAGGATGGGGGAATCTTAGTGGTCAAAATTTGGGGTGTCAAAATTTTGACCACAAAATTTCACATCATTGTGCAAATCATCACCATAATATGGATGTACCTTCATGCCTCATCAATCTTCTCAAAGATTGTTGACCATTCTTCTCAATCAAGAATTAGGGTTTTGGGCCCTCTCAAAGCACTCAAACAAAGAATCAATCAAGAATTGACATGATCTTCAACTTTTCAAGCCTCTCAAACATCCATAAAGAATCAAGAGGTCTCCCACATCAAGAATCAAGCATAGGAATGCAACATTTCAAGTTGATCAAGCCTCGAGATCACTAGTGTCACCAAATTAGGGTTTTGGTCGACCAAGGCCTCCAGAGGGAAATTTTCATCTGGGCATGAGCCAATACTTCAAAACATGATTCAAGAAGCTCAAAGGGATCTAATCATAAGTTCAAAATAGCCTCAGGGGATGCATTCATCAAAAATCAGGAATTAGGGTTTCTTGACCTAATTCACCCCTAATTCACACCAATGTAATCCAACCATTAAGTTTGATTTAGCCCAAGGACTTGATTTCATAAAGGATCACAAAGTTTGAAATTCATCTAATAAAAAGTCAACTGTACCCAAAACCAAGTTTGACTTTTGAGATTTCTTGACAAACATGGCTTCTTCAAGTCAAAAACAATGTTAACTTATGGTTTGGATCATAATCCATCAAGAAAAATTAAGAAAATTGAGGTTATTTGTAAAAGGGGCAACCTTGAGAAACTTGAATTTTCACTAAGTCATGAAAAAAGTGATTTCTACCCAACTTTGCAAGACCATAACTTGTGATCCAAGCAACCTTTTTCTTCCATCCAAAGCTCAAATTAAAGGTCTCATTACATACTACAAGATTTTCAACTACCCCATATTCCAAATCTTCATGGATTTTGAGTTATGGATTGATCAAAATCACAAAAATTAAGAAATGGACATTTTTTAAACACTTAGAAAAATTTGAGACAGGATCTGTCTCATGTTTTTTCCAACTTTGGAGGCATTTTCCATCATGATCCAAGATGAATCAATACCAAAGTTAAACATCAAAGTTGAAGTATGATATATGGGCTTTCCAAAAAGTACAAGAACTCGTTCTAATTCAACTTGAGCAAGAAGTTACAAGCCTTGCAACATGACATAAAAATCTGGTTTTTCAAGACAGCATTGTGTAGCATGATTTTTGTGGTCCTGAGTCACAATCGCTTGGGTACTACAATTCGATTCATTTTTTATCCTATTGAAGCTGATGAATGAAGGGAAATAGATGTCTCCAATTAACCTTGCTTGCATACTGAGTTTGAACAACGTTCTGTTAGGTTACAGATGCTATGTGGATGTGGGGCCCAATCTTTGATTATTTTGTTAAGATCAAAATGTCTGGGCTATTGGTGGGGTTTTTGGTAAGACGTTAGGATTTAGGGCTTTTGATTGATATATGCGGGTATGGGATTTTGGGTTTTTGATTAGTATGCTCGCTAAGATTTCTCAATCTTATGCCTACGTATTTCTGAAACAGGGAAATCAGAGCGATCGTAGTTCCTCCTATTCTATGGGAGGAAAAAGGTTGTTTTGTGTCTTGTTCAAAGCCCAAGACGTGAAGCTAAAGAGGGTATGTGTATCTTGCTCAAAGCCCGAGATGTGAAGCTGAAAGGTCTATTTGTATCTTGTTCAAAGCCTAAGATGTGAAGCTAAAAGGTCCTGGCTGAGAGAGAACTTGTCATCTCTAAAGAGGAGCTGTTGATGTTTGTATGTTGTGAGCAAGGCACAACTTTGATGCTAAAAGGTTGATTCACTCAACCGGGGTTATACTCAACAAGAGAGTGATTATGTGTCTTGTATAAAGCCCAAGACGGAGGCTAAAAGGGGACTGACTCAACAAGATAGTCTTTTATACTCAACAGGAGAGTGCTTTTGTGTCTTGTATGAAGCCCAAGACGGAGGCTAAAAGATTGGTGACTCAAAAAGAGAGTCTTTTATACTCAATAAGAGAGTGTTTTTGTATCTCGTACGAAGCCCGAGATGGAGGCTAAAAGGTTTGTGACTGAACAAGAGAGTGTTTTTGGATCTCGTACAAAGCCCGAGATAGAGGCTGAAAGGGTTATTGACTCAACAAGAGAGTCTTTTATACTCAACAAGAGAGTGTTTTTGTATCTTGTACGAAGCCCGAGATAGAGGATAAAAGGTTTTGACTCAACAAGAGAGTCTTTTATACTCAACAAGAGAGTGTGGGGAGAATCATTGTACAAAGCCTAAGAGGAGGCTACTTGTGCTGGCGACTGTTTCAGTTGAGTGACAGGTCTGGTGTGTGGGATAAAAGAAAAAATCAATTCTTATGAAGATAAAGATTGTGAGTAAGGTTGTGATTTGAGGATCAGTGTTATTTCCTGTTCTTTAAGGAAATGGGAAATCCCAAGGGTATTGAGACTGTTCAAGTCTACTGGTGTTCGAGAAATAGATTCTCAGATAGCCAAGGCACGTTGTAAGATGCCTGAGAGAAGGCTGGTATGTTAAAGGATGAAGGTCTAGACTCTTTTGAAAGACTACTCTATTAAGATGACTAGTTTCTGTTCCTATACCTTTAAGAGGCCGTCGGGACAATTTGTACGAAGCCCAAGAGGAGGCAGGAAACTTTAAGAAGCCGAAGGGACAATTTGTACGAAGCCCAAGAGGAGGCTCTCTTCGTTGAGGAAGAATCATTATACAAAGCCTTAGAGGAGGCGGTGAAAACTTCTAAGAAGCCGACGGGTCCTTGTACAACGGCCAAGAGGAGGCAGGGATGCTTTTAAGAAGCTTGTGGGTCCCCAAATCCCGAGAAGTTCAAGACATGCCATTCACTGAGAATAGATCAAGCCAGGAAAGTTCGAGAATTTGGAAGAAACTCAAGAGATGCCATTCACGGAGAAAATATCATCTATGGGGAGTTAGAGTTTCTTTGACAATTTCTAAGGGTGACAGTCTGAGAAAGGGTTCACCGAGAATGCCGCCTTTCACGTTTCCATATTGTTTAACCCCAAGAAGAGGGAAGACTGTATCTGGTAATCCTATGTGGGATCTAGTTTCCTCTGCATTTAAGAGTGATCAACAGGGCTTTACCTAGTGCTAGAAGTAGTTGTCGGGGAAAACACTAAATAACTATACTAGTATTACACAGTATATAAAGTATGTGAAAGAAGACATACAGTGAGCAGCCCCACACTACAGTTATACATATATGAAAGCAGTAAATGAAAGTAGGTAAACACTTACTCGGTTGTAGAGCTTCCATGTTGTTTGGTTAGTTGTTCAACAAAGAGAAATTGAAAACAACAGTATATTTCAAAATCAAAGGAGAAAGTGCTTTGAAAAGGAAATTGTTGGGGCTTACAGCTCAAGGAGAGGCCCGAGGTTTTATCAGTGATTGCGCTGTTGTTTTGAATTTGTACAGGGACTTATATAAGTGACTGAGGCCAAAAAAGGTTTTTCTGTACAAATGGGTGGGTCTTACACTCTCTCAAGAGGCCCAAAGGTTTATTTTTATACAAGTGGTGGGGCTTACAGCTCACAGAGAGGCCCAGGGTTATTTGTTTGAAAACGGCGATTGCGCCGAAGTTTTTCTTTTAACGCAGATGGACTTATACAATGTCTGAGGCCAAAAATGGTTTTGGTTAAAAGGGGATTGGGTCTTACACTCTATTAGAGGCCCAAAATGTTTTGAACGGGTCTTATAGCTCGAGGAGAAGCCCAGATGATTTATTCTTGGAACTGGCGATCGCGCCAAGATTTTTGAAAACACTGTGGGTCTTATACAATGACTGAGGCCCAAACTATTTTGGTTTCAAAGAGGGATTAGGTCTTACACTCTATTAGAGGCCCAGAGTATCAAGATGGGTCTTATAGCTCGAGGAGAAGCCCAAGGTTTTTTTGTTTGGCAACGGCGATTGCGCCGAGGTTTTTGATGGTATCGGGACTTATACAATACAGTGAGGCCCAAATCATTTTGGTTTAAAAAAACGGTTGGGTCTTACACTCTATTAGAGGCCCAAAGTGTTTGAAAAAGATTTGTTGAAGGTGGAATCAATCAAAACCCTAATTTCATCATTTTAAAAGTAAATTCCTTAAAGAAAATCAATAAAAAATGATAAAATACCAAATAAGCTTGAATAAACAACTTGTGATTTTTGGTTAAGGTTTAAAAAATGAGGTTTTAATCACAAGATGAATTAAAACTCATTTGGTTTTGATTTTCAAGATGAACATTCACTTTTAAAATGTTGAAAAACAATTAAAAAAGAATTTATTCACAAAAATACTAATTATATTAAATAAATAATATAAACTTAAATTTTTTGTGGAATAAAATATTTCAATATTTTTGTGATTTTTTGTAAAAAGAACTAATCAAAAATAATTAAAATTGGGAGAGTTATTAATTTTTCAAATCATTAAAAATAATAAGAAAAACAAATAAAAAGTGAAAAATAACAAAAAGAGGATCTGGGGCGAGGGGGATTCGAACCCCATACCTCTTGTGTATAGGGCGCGCGCCTTACCACTGGGGTGGTGATACATCCGTTGATTGAAACACAACCATAAATATACAAGGCTTGCCTTGTTTTTGGCCTTGCCCAAAGCAAGGCAATGCAAGATTTTGGTCAGAAACGTAAAGGTCATAACTTTCTCATTTCTCCATGGATTGAGGCAAAATTTAGGTCTATCCTGCCTAGAATTTCACAATGAATCCAATGGTGGTGGTGTTTTTTTCAGATCATGCTCCTATTGAAATAGGCCATGATTTGTATTTTTTGTGCCATCTCTTGATACAGGTGTGAATTACATGGTAAATTGGTTCAAACACAACACATATAACATGTTTAAGAGATGCATGATCAGTGGACATCAAACGAAAGCATGATTTAAAGAATCCAAGTTGTGATGCTTACCTCTTTTTGGAGCTTTTGAGCAATCTGCCAAGTGCCTTATTCCAGAAATGTTTTGATGCTTTGAACAACCTCAAATGATCCCTTGGAAGCTTTTAGGATGGTTGGAATCAGCTGGAAACCTCAGAAGTGGAAACTGGCCCTTTCTTGCAAAAGGGGCAAAAGTGGCCAAAATAGCAACTTTCTCAAATGGTGTTCCAGATGTGTGGATCCATTTGGGACAATTCAAGGATGATATTTGGAGTGTATTTGAGGCTTTATCTGGTTTAGAAAGTGACTGATTCAAGTCATGGCTTGAAAAATGCACAAAAAGGCCTATTTTGAGGTTTTGAGATGTGACTTTGTGATTTTGGTGTTACAGGTCACTTGTGAGGGTTTGGACAGCTTAGATATGACATATTGGATGTGTTTGGATCATAAGTTGTGGTGAAATTGTTTCCTAACTCAAAAACTCAGAGTTACCTTGCTAAAGAAGGCATTTTTGCCAAGAGAAAGAGATTTTGAGGAAAGCAAGTGTTGTAGTGCTTTGGTGTACTTAAACTGAGCACAAATGAGCTCTATTTATAGTAGAGCAAGTTTTTTTTGGCTGCAATAGTGAATGGCAACTGCAGCATAGGTTTGGCCAATGCTGGGCAATGAGAATCCAAGTCTCCTCTAGCCATTGACTAGAGGTTAGGGCACAGGCTGTTGGATCCCTTGGTCTTGGATAAGTCTTGACTGAATTTAGTTACAAATGTGTCAGTCCATGCTACCTTGATGCATCCATTAAATGCTCCAATCCAAAATTGGAGTCTTGTCCCTCTTTTAGGGATTTCTAGGTTTGGCATGCTATTTTTGGTTCCAAAGACATGGGAGGCTTGGGATCAGAGTTGGTTCCTCTTTGGTCCCCCCTTGAGGTGGTCAGATAGATAGAGTTGCTTGTCATTTGCACAAATTAGGCAAATCGAGCAAAATGCACAAATCTGCCTTGCTTTGGCAGTTTTTAGCAAGGCATATTGCCATTGTCATATCTCATGGCCCAAGTGGAATTTGATGGAGTTCTTGGCCATTTTGGAAAGCCCTCATATGACACAATAATTGTTTGATCATAATTGGCTTTGATACCTTTTGGATCCAAGTGAAAAATTCCCCTACATTTGGAAAAAAGTGAAGGCAGATTCTGACTTAGTGAAAATTTCACTAAGTGTTGGAAAAAAGTGACATTTTCACTTTTTGTGATTTTGGCCATTCCATAACTTGAAATTCATGAAGAATTGGAATGAGTGGTAGTTGAAGCTTTTGTAGAGGTCCATGAGAGATACAAATCAAGCTTTGAATGGGGAAAAATGGCCTTGTGGTTTAGGAGTTATGATCCTCCAAAGTTGGTACCCTTGCCATTTTATTCCTTAACTTAGAAAAATTTCTAAGTTTTTATGGTTACCCCTTTTACAAGTTATCCCACTTTTCTTGATTTTTCTTGATGAATAATGATTCTAATCATACATTAACATCATTTTAGGGTCAAAGAGCCATAATTGTGAAAAATCTGAAAAAGTCAAAGTTTGACTTTTGTGCACAGTTGACTTTTTGTGTGATGAATTCCAAACTATGCAATCCTTTATGAAATCAAGTCCTTGACCTAAATCAAACTTGACTTATTGATTTCATAGGTGTTATAGGGTGTATTGAATCATGTCCCAAGGTTTGGGAGCATGCCTGGGTCAAATGTCAAAGGTACAGTTGACTTTTCCCGCGAAACCCTAACTGTGGTTCAGATGAATTTGAAACTTGTTGCTCAAGCTTCTTGGATTAATCCATTGTTGCAAATGGACCAATGTAGTGTGTTAAAGACCCTCAAATCCTCTCTTGAGGTCTTGGAACATGTTTTGTCCCAAAAGTCAACTTAGGGGTGAATTAGGTTAAGAAACCCTAATTCCTGATTTTTTTTATGAATGCATCCCCTGAGGCTAAATTGACTTGATGATGGGGTTTATGATGTCCCTTGGAGCATCTTAGGTTATACTTTGAAGCATTGGCTCATGCCCAGAGGAAAATTTCCATCTGGAGGCCCTGGTCAACCAAAACCCTAATTTGGTGACACTGTTGATTTTGAGGCTTGACCCACTTGGACTGTTGCATCCTGGTGCTTGATCCCTAAAGTGGGAGTCCTCTTGATCCATTGTAGATGTTTGAGAGGTTTAGACATGCTGAATATCATGTCATTACTTGATTGATCCTTTGTCTAAGAGCTCTGAAAGGGCTTGAAACCCTAATTTTGATGATAGTGAATGCTCACCCCTCTTTGGGGAGACTAATGAGGTATGCTGGTTCATCCATATTGTGATGATGATTTGCACAATGATGGGAAATCTTAGTGGTCAAAATTTGGGGTATGACATATTGGTGCATGACTTGTACCACACGATTTCCTCTTTCAAATTTTGTCACTTTTCCAACTTTGTCATCTTCCAAAAACACAAAACTCTTGATGACTCACTTGCTACCTTATCAAATAGGCAAGAATTCCACCTAAGCATATGCAAATCCATCATGACATGAACTTTGAAATCCAATTTTGGCAAGGTTACATTAATGCAATGCATTGAGGTGTCATGAACCAAGCCATATCAATCCAAACCTGTCAAGATTCAGTCCAATGCTCTGAGTGTTCAAACCTGCAGAAATTGAATTGAGTCAAGCTAGAGGAGACTTGGCACTTTGAAACATCCAAGTCAATGGCTACCTAGCTACACACTATGACCAGCCTCCATTCACTATTCCTTGCAAAACAAACTTCCTCTACTATAAATAGAGGTTATTTGTGACTGATCAACACACACCAAAACATCTTCACTCATGTTTTCCTCCAATTCATCCTTCAAAACCAGAAAATGCTTCTTTAGCAAGTAACATGCGAATTTTTCAATAGAGAGCCATTCCACCACAACCAATGATCCTAACACCACACATATATCACATAGAAGCTATCCAGACACTTCTCCATCATCTGTAGCACCAGGATCAACAACCTCAAAATCCAACATGGACCAAATTGCAATTGGGGTGCCATAATAAGATCCAGGTGTTTTCAATCTATTTCAAGCTTTTCAACACACTACATAAGGTTCATTGAAGCTGTTCAGATCATCACACAACATCTGTAACACCTCTACATCAAAATTCGAATTCCTCTTGGCGCCTTTTTTCAAATTTTTGAATTTTTAATTATTTTGATTATTTTTCAATTAATTTCAAAAATTCATATCTCTCTCATTTTTAATCTTTTTCAAATGATTTTTTAAACATAAATCATTTATACATTTTAATATTTAATTCCACAAAAAAATAAAAAAAAATATTTTATATTTGATATATTTTTGAATCTTTCAAAGAATTTCTTTTTAATTATTTTAAACATTTTTAAATAAATTATTTTTCTTGATTTTTCAAAATCAATTGAGTTCAAATCATCTTGTGGATTAAAACATCTATTTTCAAACATTTTTCAAAGTTCACACCATGTTTTTAAATATATTTTATATTTTATATTTTATATCATTTTCTATTTAATTTTTCTTTGAAAAAATGTATTTTTAATTAAAATTTGGGTTTTCCCTTGATTTTAAATTTTCAAACTTCATTTAAAACACATTTTGGGCCTCTAATAGAGTGTAAGACCCAACCTCTTTTGTAAATAAATAATTCATGGGCCTCTGTCATAGTATAAGTCCCAGTGCGATTTTCAAAACAACGACACGTTAATTATTTTTCATCTGGGCCTCTCCTTGAGTATAAGCCCCACTTTTCTTCTTTTCAAACACATTTTCGGCCTCTATTAGAGTGTAAGACCCAACCTCTTCGTACATAAATAAATTTTGGGCCTCTGCTATAGTATAAGTCCCACAAAAGTCTTTCGGTATCGCAGTGCGATCACTGTTTTAAAACAAGTCATCTGGGCCTCTCCTTGAGTATAAGCCCCAATATTTTGTACATAAAATTTGTTTTAAACAATAAACAACTTCCATGGGCCTTTCCTTGAGTTGTAAGCCTCATACCTCTGTTTTCAAAATCATCTGTCTGTTTTAAACTACTACTAAGAGGAGCATTATTCCCAGTGAAACTGCTCTTAGACCACTTGGGCCTCTCTTTAAGTTATAAGCCCCAAACATTCTTTTCTTTTAAACAACTTTCTTTTAATTCAAATTCAAACTCAAAGTTTTCTCAAAACTTTCTTCAATTTCTTAAAACCCTAATCATACAGTTGTAGTCAATACAATCAACCACAATACACTTGGGCCTCTTTTCAGAGTGTAAGACCCAACATCTTTTCAATTCAATGCATACTTATTTATATACCTATTAATTCACTTATATGTATATACTTGTGCATATCTATCTAGAGTTTCCCTACCAGTTAGGTCTACACTTAGGTCAAACCAGAGGTTACTTCTAACTTAGTCAAAACTAGTTCCCTCATAGGAAACTTCCCTTAATACAGTCTGTCTCCTCTTGGGCTTTATTCAGTATGGAACAGAGAAAGGCATTATTCCCGGTGAAACTTTTCTCAAGACTGTCAAAAATTAGAAACATATACAAGAAATTCATTTCCCCAGAGAGGACTAATTCCCGGTGAAACCTCTTTTGAATTTCTTCAAACCTTAGAACTGTTCAACAAAGAACGGATTATTCCTGGTGAAACCTTTCTTGAACTTTTCCTAGGCTTGGACCCACAGGCTTCCTAGAAGCATCCCCAGCCTCCTCTTGGGCTTAGTACAAGGACCACCAGGCTTCTTAAAAGATCCCTAGCCTCCTCTTGGGCTTAGTACAAGGACCCAAAGGCTTCCTAAAAGCATAGGATAGAATTTAGTCATCTCTACTAGTCCAATCCCCAGGAGAGTCAAAATTCCAGAACATCCTATCATTCAAGGGTTGATCTATATCTCTAATACATGTCACAACTATGAAAAACAACCGGCGGAAATAGAACAGAAGAGTCACCACCGAACTTTATTTATCCCGATGCAAGGAAAAGAAATGGTCGAAGAAACCTCAAAAGGGAGAAGACATGGTCATCGCAACCATAGTCCGGGTTCGGGAGTCGGTAATGTGAGGGGGAGGTTTTAGCACCCCCACGCGTCCATCGTACTCGATGGGATCCACGCTTGTTGTCTAATCAAAGGGTGAGTTATCTAAAGTCTACTGCTAAATGGAAACGAGAAGGGAAAAAACAAAAATGGACTCGCAAGGATTATCGTAATCCTATGCCTACATATCTTCATGGACGAACGAAGAATCAGAGTCGACGTAGTTCGACGGACTACGCACTAAAGAGGGAGGTTGCTCGCTAAGACATTGTCGTCTTGTGCCTATGTATCCTCAATCGGACAAGAAAGAGGAAATCAGAGCAGTCGTAGTTCGACATACGAGTCGATGAGTGTTTTTTATGAGCGACGAGCTCCTTTCTGAAAATGATTTGAAACCCAACAATCCCGAAGGATAAAAAATGATTTGAACTTGGTTTGGGTTTTTTAGACAGAAGTAGATTGAAGTTAGTTTGAAACTCACATTGCACTAAAGTATATGACATAGGAGTGAATGCGTCGCATGGTCGCCCCCAATGGGACGTATGCTAAACACTCTAGAAAAGTGAAGCGAGACCCCTCATTCTTTATTTCCCATGTACTTAAGGCCCATGGCGCACAATGCTCGTTGTATTTATTAAGTGTTTTGGACTTGTTTTTGAGATGAGAAGAAAAGACTCAAAGGTTGAAATGAAAACAACTAGGGGATCTCCTTCCTAGAAGTTATCATGCAATAGTGGCCTTATAGTTGAGGTAAGAAGGGGAATTCTACCTAATGTTAGCATACACGCATTAGCTCCTAATGTCTATCCTACTCCAAGCTTAATCGAAAATTAAGTTGGACTATGGAATCCTAAGGGAACATGCAAGAGCAAACCAAAACCAAGAAAATAAATCAAAAACAGCAGTTACAACAGCGCTCCAGCACCTACACGTCGGTAAAATCCAGCCAATACACCAAACATCATTCAACAGCTCAAGTTTCCAGCAAAAATAGGTGTAAAAAGCAACAAGGCAGCAAGGATACACAATTGACAGCACATAACAATCCAAGACAGCAGTTGTAAAAACTCAGGCAGCAAACAATGCATCCATACAAATGCTCATGGAAAGATCTCAATAATGCACAGTCATGTCAAGCATGTATCCAATTAAGCATCAAGCAAATAGGCATGAACAAACCAAAGACATTGCATGCATTAACAATTTTCAAAAGCAACATGGATGGTCCACGAAATTGACACTTAATCATTTAGAATGAACATGCAATCATGGAGTCGAATGCCAACATGAACACGAGTCATACATTCAGCAATGTAAACATTAAGATCAAGCAATCACAATGCAACATGCGATTGTGCAACGCGAACAACACATCAAGAATGCAAAACCAAAGGATCATGCATATTCATTACGAAAACCAAAAATGCGTGTCGAAGAATCATATCCAAAGTGTGTCGTGAAATGAAACAGCTCAAGAAAAATCCATAAATCATCAACACATCACTCCATGAAGTTTAGACATGCAAAGGATTTCATACAAGCAAGAAAAAACATGAAAAAGCCATCCAGCAACAGTGCTAACCGGTTACTCTATATGCAGTAACCGGTTACTCAGTTCAAAATCAGCAAAAACACGCAGAAAAATAACAGGGTAACCGGTTACCCTACATGCAGTAAATGGTTACTCTGCAACAGACTCAGAAAATCAGCTTTCAAAATCACCTTTCAGCAGCTTAATCACTTCCCCAATCACTTGCATGTTTGGGCAACTTAAAATGCACGAAAATTACCTCCCATAACAGCAACCACACATCAATTATCCAGCAATATAAATCAAATCCACAATCAAATGGATCAAAACTCAACAAATTTAAGATCTACATCATGAACATGCAAAATAAGCTAAAATGGAAAGTAGATCTGAAATTCACCAACCTACAAAGCTGAGATTTGCTTTGGTGAATATTGATAAGCTGCAATTGCTGAATCCAAGCTTGAAAACCAGAGATCCAATGCTATCTTCACAAAAAAATGAAAAATAAATGCAATATGATGAACTTGCTTCAAGCTTCTCCAATAATCATTTCTAAGAGCTTAAATCCAAAAGCAAAAACAGTAGCAAATGTAGAGTCTCTTTGAGATTTAGTGAATTTATGAAGGTTTAGTTCCAAGATCAACAAATTTCAATGCAAAATTTGTTGAACTTTGATGATGGAACTTTGGGGGAGGGTTTTAGAAATGAGAGAAAAGTTGAGAGAATTGGAGTGAGATGTGTAGAAAATTCAGAAAAATGGATCAAAGTTGTGAGAGGTTTGGAGTGAATTGATTTAAATATGGACTAGGTTACGAATTCAAATGTGGTTTCGAGTGTGGGTTAGTAAGAGGAATGGAAATTATGAGTGGAATTAGGAGTGGAGTGTTTGAATTTTGGAGGGAAAAGGTGAAAATTGAATTAACTCTAGATCCTTCTCACAAATGTAAGCTCATAACACACTTGAATCAATGCTGAAACTTAATTTTTTCAAAATACGCCCAGAGTAACCGGTTACTCTATATGCAGTAACCGGTTACTCAGTTCAAATTTTGAGTTTGGCGCCTTCTGAAGGGAATCCTGGAGAAATGGCCTTTGACAGCTGTTCTAAACCCTGTTAAGCCTCCAAAACTCAATAATTGATATTGCTACTGAGTAACACCTAAAATAAAACACAAATTCTTCCTGACACCTCAAAATACCCTGCTGAAGCAATACTGTCTGGTGCCGAATCTCTAGGCAAAAATAATTATCGAAACTTCTGATAATCAAAATCCTCTAGGGAGCAAGATAAATGCTCGAAGAGACCTTGAAAGCCATCTGCTTAGCTCTGTATACTGCTGAAAGGTCCTCTGAATTGGATGAAACGCTGAAGTGCAAGAAATACATTGATCCCATGCCCAAAAGAACCATGCAAATGCAAAATGACGATGCAAAATGAAAAGAAACATAAGCCAATTGAGTCAGAAATAAGAGGGCAAATTTTGGGGTGTTACAGCTGCCCCTATTAAATCTTCTTGGCTCTGAAGGTATGAAAGCAAAGGCTTTCAGACAATCCGAATACACGGAGATTGAATACCAAAACAACCACATAAATTTGCAACCTGCAAAGGGAGGGACCTCCTCCGGGGAACAAGTAACGAGATGTAAAATCATAATATGGACGGGTGTCGAAATAACACAGACGAGTGCCAAAGACCAATACGGACGGGTATTGAAGAAATGAGTAAAATACAGACGGGTAATTGGGACTAATACAAACGAGTATCGAAAACCGTAAGGTGAACACGGACGAGTGTCGACTACGCTGGGGATAAACACAGACGATTGTTAAAACATCTATATAGACGAGTACTGAAAAGTAGCCAAAAAGAACACGGATGGGTGTCGAAAGTCAATACGGACGGGTATTGAGGAAAAGAGATCGAACACGGACGGGTGTCGAAAGAACACGGATGGGTGCCTAAGAAGTCAATACGGATGGGTATTGAAACAAAAGAGATCGAACACGGACGGGTTTCGAAAGAACACAGACGGGTGCCTAAGAAATCAATACGGACGGGTATTGAAGCAAAAGAGATCGAACACGGACGGGTATTGAAGCAAAAGAGATCGAACACAGACGGGTGTCGAAAGAACACGGACGGGTGTCTAAAAATTCAATACGGATGGGTATTAAAACAAAAGAGATCGAACACAGACTGGTGTCGAAAGAACACGGACGAGTGTCAAAATAACACGGACAAGTGTTTAAAGTCAATATGGACGAAGTATTGAAGAAACTGAAATCAAACACGGACGAGTGTGTCATACCCCAAATTTTGACCACCAAGATTTCCCATCATTGTGCAAATTGTCATCACAATATGGATGTACCTTCATGCCTCATTAATCTCCTTAAGGATTGTTGAGCTTTCACTACAATCAAGAATTAGGGTTTTGAGCCCTCCCAGAACATTTAGACAAAAGATCAATCAAGAAATGACATGATCTTCAACTTGTCTAACCTCTTAAAACATCCACAAAGGATTAAGAGGACCCTCACATCAAAAATCAATTACAAAAGTTGCCACATTCCAGGTGGCTTGAGCCTCGAAATACCCGATGTTGCCAAGTTAGGGTTTTGGACGACCGGGACCTCCAGAGTGAGATTTTCACAAGAGGATGAGCCAAGACTCCCACATGTGACTCAATATGCTCAAAATAACCCTAAGAATCCATTTTCAAAGGTAAATTACCCTCAGAGGATGAATTCCCCAAAAGTCGAGAATTAGGGTTTTTACGCGCCGAACCGCTCCGGAGCCAAAAGTCAAAACATGACTTTTTTGGTAAAAATGATCCTTATGACTCATATTTTCATAAAATATGACTTATAATGTCATTTGAACAAGAATTGATCAAGAAACCAAGATAACTTATAAAAGGGGTAATCTTGAAAATTTGAAAAAATTTCTAAATTACTAAATTTGGATGGTTTTGAGACCAACTTTCAAGGATCATAACTTTTGATCCAAGCAGCCATTTTGGGTGATCCAAAGCCTGATTTGTAGGTCTTCCCACACTTTACAAAAGCTTCAACTACATCAAACTCCAATTCTTCATGGATTTTAAGTTATGGAGTGATCAAAATGACAAAAATGAAGAAAATGACACTTTTTTAACACTTAGTAAAAATCTGCCTAAGTTACCAGCCTTGAACATCAAAGTTTATGAGGTTTTTTCAATGGGATCCAAAGAGTTTCAAGACCAACTATGATCACACATGGATTGTACCATATGAGGGCTTTCTAAAAAGCACAAGAGCTTTCCATAACTCCATCTAAGCAAGGAGATATGGTCTCCTCAAAATCACCATTTCAAACTGTCTTGTGCAAGACAGAATTTGGCAGTTTTGCTCGAATTGGCAAAATTGAACAAGTTCAAGCATGGTTATCCATCTGCACACCTCAAGGGGGAACAACCAAGGGACAAACACTGATCCAACAGCCTCACAAGTCCAAGGATCTATGTTTAGGCATGACACTCCTAAAATTCAAGATGCTTCAAATGGTCAATTTTGTTTCCAAGCATTTAACTGATGCATAGAGGTGGCATTCATCAAGACAATGTTATCCAAGTTCAGTCAAGCCTTATCCCTGCCACAGAGGACTCATAGTCTGTGCTCTAACGTCAAGTCAATGGCTAGAGGAGACTTGAGATTCCATTTGATCAACATTTGCCACAGATCTGTTGCGGTTGCCATTCACTATTGCAGCCAAAACAAACTTGCTCTACTATAAATAGAGTTCATTTGTAATCAGTTTGAGTACACCAAAGTACCTAAACTGATGCTTTACTCAAAATCTCTCTTTCACTCCAATTTTGCCTTCTAACTCAAGTCACTATCAGATTTTGAAATTCAGAGTGATTCCAACCAAACCAATCACACACACACACCTCATATACAACATATGTAGGTGATCTAAACACTAAAACAACATCTGGAACATCAAATTCATCAAATCACCAGCCAATTGCTCAAGTTCTTGACAGAGTTGTAGTTGGGGTGCCACATCAAGTTCCAGCACATTTCAATCCATTCCAAGCATTCAAACACACTCCTTGGCACCTAAGGAAACTATTCAGATCATTGGAACACCTCTGTAACACCTCCATCATCAAGCTCGATCACCAGCTACAAGAGGTAAGCTTGAATCCTTCAAACTCTATAATCCATGCATCATAAATGAATTTTTGAGTTACCATCTTGTTTATGCATGTATGTAGAGTAATAACCCTCAATCAATTGCCATGAATCAATCGTGTATGGAATTTCTTTGTGTTCGTGCTGAAATTAGGGTTCTTGAGGTTATCCTCTGATTTCTCACTCCATACTTAATATAAATGCAATTAATCTATATGGTTGTGATCCTTGTTAAAAAACGAACAAGATTGGTACTTGAATCGTGCAAAACCATTGAGTAATCGGAGAAAAGTGGGAAAACGTAAATCTGGAAAAACAGGGGACGCGGGCAAGAACCAAGTGTTCTTGGAGCCCTTTTCCAAATTTTTGAATTTTAGTTATTTTGTTTAATTAATTCAAAATTAATTTCTCTCTGAATATTTGTGTTTTTGAATTAATTCTTTTTTTCAAAATTCACAAAAATGTTTAAATATTTTATTTTACAAAAACATCTAAGTTGTATTATTTATTTAATATGGTTAGAATTTGTGTAATTAATTTAATTTTAATTGTTTTCAAACATTTAAAAAATGAATTTCTCACTTTGATTTTTCATTCCAAATGAATTTCAAACTTTCATGTGATTAAACATGATTTTTCGAAATATTTTTCAAAGTATACAATTTGATTTTGAATATATTTGATGTTTTTATCATTTATTATTTAAATTTCCTTTGAAAAATGACATTTTAATTTAAAATTAGGGATTCCTCTTGATTTTAAATTTTAAAACACTTGTGGGCCTCTAATAGAGTGTAAGACCCATCTCTTTGTATATAACCATTTTTGGTCCTCAGTTATTGTATAAGTCCCGACACGATTTCAAAAATCTCGACGCGATCGCCGCTTTCAAAACAAAAACTGTGGGCCTCTCCTTGAGTTGTAAGCCCCATATTTTGTATAAAATAAAACACTTTTGGGCCTCTAATAGAGTGTAAGACCCAATCCTTGTTGTACATAAACCTTTTTGGGCCTCAGTCATTGTATAAGTCCCACTGTGTTTCAAAAACCGCGACGCGATCGTCGCCTTTTAAACAAAAATCATCTGGGTCTATCCTTGTGTTGTAAGTCCCATCTTTCTCTTAAAATAATTTGGGCCTCTAATAGAGTGTAAGACCCAATCCCCTTGTACATAAAATAATGTGGGCCTCCCCTTGTGTTGTAAGTCCCATTTCTTTTCAAAGCAAACTGTGGGCCTCTCCTTAAGTGTAAGCCCCAATCTTTTTGAAATAACTTCCCTTTTGATTTAGGTTCAAATTCATAGTTGTTATCAAAACTTTATTTAATTTCTTGAACAACTAACCATACAACTATTACAATGGAAGCTTGCTCACCTGTAAGTTTTAAACAGCTTTCTTTTACATACTTGCACATATATAAATATTTTTTTGTGCTGGAAGCTTGCTCACCTGTAAGTCCTCCTACCCTCTTTTACATACTTGTCTATATATATATATATATATATATATATATATATATATATATATATATATATATATATATATATATATATATATATATATATATATATATCTACTTAGAGTTTTCCCCGGCAATTAGGTCTAGAACTAAATAAAGCCAGTGGTCACTCTTTTAACACAGTCAAAACTAGTTCCCCATATGAATTCCAGATACAGTCTTGCCTCCTCTTGGGCTTATAGAATATGGAACAAAGAGAAAGGCATTATTCCTGGTGAAACTTTTCTCAGACTGTCACTCTTAGAAAATTGTCAAAGAAATTCATTCCCCCAGAGAGGATTAATTCCCAGAGAAACCTCTCTTGAATTTCTTCAAACCCTAGAACTGTTCACTAAAGAAAAGGATTATTCCCGATGAAACCTTTCTTGAACTTTTCTTAAGTTTGGACCCACAGGCTTCCTAAAAGTATCCCCGCCTCCTCTTGGGCTTTGTACAAGGACCCTCAGGCTTCTTAGAAGTTCTCATGCCTCCTCTTGGGCTTAGTACAAGGACCTAGAGACCTCTTAAAGGAATAGGACAGAACTTAGTCATCCTCTGTTAGAGTAGTCTTTCCAAAGAGTCAAAACCTCAGACCAATTTAGGTTTGATCATCATCCCTTAAAGCACAAGCCTCCTCTTGGGCATCATACAAAGATAAACCTTTCATACCAGTAGACTTGGACAGTTTAATCTCCTTTTGGATCTTAAGGAATCCTCAAGCTCCCAGAAAACACAGGAGAAACCCTGGTCATTTGATCAATCTCCAGCAGAGTTAAAACCTCCATAGGTTCTAAAACTCAGTCTTTCACCCTAAACTTCCCCAGATAAGGGTCAGCTTATCATCAATACAACATTAGCCTATCAGAACCTCAAGGCATCTGATACCTCAACTCTTCTATAATCCTCAGCAAGAGTTGATTCCCCACTTTGGACCTGCCTCTGGATCTCAATAATCCTCAGCAGAAGAATAGCCTCCTCTTAGGCTTTGTATAAGAAATTCCCCAGCCTCCTCTTAGGCTTTGTATAATGATTCTTTCTTCTTCAATCACCTCAAAGCACTCTCTTGTTGAGTCAATCACCTTAAAACACTCTCTTGTTGAGTCAATCTTCTTTCTTAAACACTCTCTTGTTGAGTCAAATATCTTTTAGCCTCAACTTGGGCTTTATACAAGACAAACAAAAGCACTCTCTTGTTGAGTTAACCCTTTTTAGCCTCCTCTTAGGCTTTGTATAATGATTTTCCTCAGTAGAGTTAGCCTCAAAATCACTCTCTTGTTGAGTCATCTTTTTTAGCCTCAATCTTGGGCTTTGTACAAGACACCTGAAATATCCTCGGCTGAGTCAGTTCTTTTAGCCTCAATCTTGGGCTTTGTACAAGACATATATAAACTTTCTCCAGCAAAGTCAAATCCTTCTAACCTTCTCTTAAGCTCTGTATAATTATTTCTCCAACGGAGTTAATTCCTCCCAGCCTTCTTCTAGGCTTTGTGAATTAACCTCCCTAAGCAGAGTCAATCTCCTTTTAGCCTCAATCTTGGGCTTTGTACAAGACACATACGGAACATCCCCGGTGGAGTCAATTCTCTTTTAGCCTCAATCTTGGGCTTTGTTCAAGACACCCCAAATATATCCCCAGTGGAGTCAATTCTCTTTTAGCCTCAATCTTGGGCTTTGTACAAGACACCTCAAATATATCCCCAGTGGAGTCAATGAGTCTTTTTCGCCACAATCTTGGGCTTTGTACAAGACAGATAAAAACCTTCCCCAAAAGTCAATGACCAGCCTCCTCTTAGGCTTTGTATAATGACCTCTCTAGTGGAGTCAATCAATCTCTTAGCTTCAACCTTGGGCTTTGATCAAGGCACACAAAAATCAACATCCCCTCAGAGGAAATCAAAAACTCTCTGTAGGAAGACACTTCTCTGTATTATCACTCATCAAAACAGATAAATCAAAACAAACCTTAATCCCAGATAACTATTGTAAGTGGCACACTTTTTGATTCAAATATCCAAGCTGTAGTCCATCTCTTATCCTGGTAAATCCTCCCCTTTCATCTAAATAGTTGTAAGTGGAAAGCCTCTGGATTACAAACATCCACGCCACTGTCCCTCTCTTAGCATGAAAGATTCCTAAGGAAATATGGCATTAATCTATACTGAGTTAAAGTTTTCTCCTTTAGGAAAAGTCCGTTATAAAGGAAATTATGGCATTGCTGGATTCACATATCCCAGTTAAGGTAATTCTCCTTTATAATCAGTCACCCAACAGTTGCGATAAACAAACGAGATTGTCTCCCTTTAGAGATGACAAATTCTATCTCCGTCAAACCTTTTAGCTTCAATCTTGGGCTTTGAACAAGACAGAAATACTCAACCTTTTAGCTTCAATCTTGGGCTTTGAACAAGACACCAAACATCTTTTTCCTCCCATAGAATAGGAGGAACTACGATTGCTCTGATTTCCCTGTTTTCTTTAACGGGAATACGTAGGCATAAGATTGTGAAATCTTAGCGAGCATTCCAATCAAAAACTTTAGGTCCAGTGTCTTCACACCAATCAAAAAAACTTTAGGTCCAATACCTTCACACATTCATCAAAACCATCGGCAAGCCCAACATCAACAAAAGCTCTCTCTCAAACACTCCCAAAGGAGAAACTTTCCCAACCCACAACAGACAAACACCAGTAAGTAGAAAACAGTAAGTATAATTGCTAACGACCTGTGGATAACCACATATAGGATGGGTAATTAACAACTCCCCATTGTATAACCTGATCCCGGACCCCCCAATCTCTTAAACATTTGTTCAGTTAAACATTTACGTGCAAGGTTAGTTTTAGATAGCTTCCCTTTCCTTTCCAGCTTCATAGGATAAATAAGAAATCAGAAAGTAGCACCCAACTCCTACCATTGCGGTTAGGAAAAAACCCATAGTGATAAGGTGGTCGCGTCACCGACAAAAATCGCACGCTACAGAGTGTCGAAAGAACACAAACGAGTGTCAAAAGAACACGTCAACACGAGATTGACGCCTCTAACACCTGAACAAGGGGATAATTCGAAAGACCGCCTGGGCGAAGGGGTGAGAAGAAAAGAAACCACCGACTACCAATCCTGACAGACAACTCTACAGGGGAATACCAGATAGTCTCTCTGGATAACCAAGCCCATTGCTTGGGGAATGAAATTGAACGATATCTCCTGAGTTACTGTACTTCCTGCTGGGGAAACACCTGGCAATGGTGAACTCAAACCTGGCTTATGCTTCGAACGCATATGTTTGAATTTTTCTATGGCGTAATGCTCCATAAAAAATGGAAATGCTACGCTTTTGGAGGATGTTATGCAAATGATGCTTATGCTATGCAAAAGAAGCACTCCAGCAAAATAAATGTTGAAGACACGAAAGTAACTCCACCGGGGGCGACAAACTGAATTGTCTCCGAGGTCACAAACCCTGCCGAGGAAAATCACACTGAACGACTTTCCTGATTAACATCTCTATTGTAAATGAAACCCAAAGAGAACTTCCCATCCGCTGGGGATTACAAATAGCCTTTGCTGAAGATAGAACCAAAAGAGAACTTCCCCTACGCTGGGGATTACAAATATCACCTGCTGAAGATAAAACCCAAAGATAAACTTCCCCTCTGCTAGGGAATTAAGAATGACAACTGCTGAAGATGGAAGCCAAAGAGAACTTCCCCTCTGATGGGGATTACAAAAAACCCTTGTTGAAGATAGAACCCAAAATATGATACTGAAAAGTGCCAATAACAATTGGACTTAAAATCTGCTAGGGATGTCAACCACCGTTGACCAAACCATTGCAAGGATTAACACCAAACTCTGCTTGGGGAGAGTAGTCAATAAAACCAAACATGTCGGGGGTTATCATTGAACTTAACCTGTCGCTGGAGAAATGACTTTACCCTGCCGTGGATAAAACATACTGTTGTCGACAAGACTAACCTTCCTGATCTGATGAGAACAGTAAAATCAAGACTCTGTGGGGAAGATAAAATCTCCGTCTAGGAAAGATATCCAACAAGTCTTCTGCTGGAGATACAACATTATCCACCCTGGGACAATCAATTTATGAATGCTTGCTGGGGAATAATAAACAAAACACTACTTCGGCTGGGGAAACAATCTTCTGCACTCTTGCTGGGGAGAATATGCTTTGCTGAGGATAATGAAATTTCAATGTTGGGGAAAGAAACTCTACTGGGGAGAAACAATCTTGCTATCCTGCAAACATACAACAACAACAGAATGTTCTATATGCCAAATGGCCACCTCGGCTACCATCCACAATACCCATTGCCTAAGCAATTCCCATTGTTTTCCTATATGCTCCGCAAAGCCTAATGTTTTCACATGCAATGTTTATCAAAAATATTGGACGTTTTTGCAAACAAAATAGTAAAAGTAAAAATGGAAATGGAAAGCTCTTTGAGTGAAATGAAAACTTTATTGAATGAATTGGCCTGTAAATAAGCATTTACAATTGGAAGCAATTCCTGAAAAGAGGTAATTGTGCAAAAGTGAAAAGAAAATACACATGTCGGCAATGTGGGGAATAGATATCCACCATGCTTCGATTCAGCTATGACCCATATGCCTTGCTTATCTGCAGATGCTTTAACTTTCGAAGAAACTGGCTGGACTGATTCCTTTCCTTCGAAATTCCCAAATGTCAAAAGTGCTCACAGATCGAACACAGATCGCAGCCTCTTGCTTTCAAATCCCTAACTTTTGCCTGGATCGCCCTTTCGGGTTTTCAACCCACCGGGATACCCATTTTTGCCAAAGTTGCTTTTTCAGGTTTTCAACTTTACGGGTTTATTCTCTTTTTTTTCTTTTATCCCTAATTTTTTCCCGAACCCTTTCTTTTTATGGTTCACCGCCTGGATTTTTCTTTTTATGTCCAGCGGGTCTCTTTTCATGCGAAGTATTTTTTGACTGCGTCTGCTTTCACAGGCGATGTAAAATCTTCGCCATCCATAATCAAAAGTAATAAGGATCCACCAGAGAAAACCTTTCTTACTACATATGGCCCTTCGTAGTTTGGAGTGCACTTGCCCCTGTGATCTGTCTGAGGAGGAAGGATCCTTTTCAAAACTAACTTGCCTGTCTGAAAACACCGAGGACGCACCTTCTGATCAAAGGCATTTTTCATCCTGCTCTGATACAACTGGCCATGTGCAATGGCTGCCAATCTCTTCTCCTCAATAAGGTTCAGCTGATCTAACCTGGAACGTACCCATTCGGCTTCATCAATCTTTACATCTGCCAGAATTCTCAAAGAAGGAATCTCAACCTCTAATGGTATGACTGCTTCCATACCATACACCAGTGAGAAAGGAGTTGCCCCGGTCGTTGTACGCACCGAAGTACAGTAACCATGTAGAGCAAAGAGCAACATCTTATGCCAGTCCTTATACATTACCACCATTTTCTGCACAATCTTCTTGATATTCTTATTTGCTGCCTCAACAACACCATTCATCTTTGGACGATATGGAGAAGAATTATGATGTTCAATTTTAAAGCTCTGGAATAGCTCGCTCATCATCTTATTGTTCAAATTCGAACCATTATCAGTAATGATTCTTTCCGGGACCCCATAACGACAGATGATGTCTTTCTTTATAAACCGGGCTACCACTTGTCTGGTAATGTTGGCATATGAGGCTGATTCCACCCACTTCGTGAAATAATCAATGGCAGCCAAGATGAAATGATGCCCATTGGAAGCAGTCGGCTCAATCTTTCCAATCATGTCAATGCCCCATATGGCAAAGGGCCAAGGAGATGTCAATACATTCAGAGGAGTAGGCAGTACGTGCACCTTATCACCATAAATCTGGCATTTATGGAATTTCCTGGCATATTTAAAACAATCGGACTCTATAGTCATCCAGTAATACCCTGCCCTCAACAGTTTTCTAACCATAGCATGCCCATTGGCATGAGTACCAAAAGAACCCTCGTGAACTTCCTCCATCAACAGGCCTACCTCGTGTTCATCAACACAATGTAGCAAGACCATGTCAAAGTTCCTCTTGTATAGTACATCATCTTCATTCAAAAAGAAATTTCCTGCTAGTCTCCTCAGAGTTTTCTTATCCTTGGTAGACGCCCCAGCTGAGTACTCTTGACTCTTGAGAAAACGCTTAACGTCATGATACCAAGGCTTGCCATCCGATACCTCTTCAACTGCAAAGACAAAAGCCGATCTGTCTAGACGCATAATTCTAATTGATAGAGCTTCATTCCACCGATTCACCTTGTACATGGAAGCCAATGTTGCCAACGCATCGGCCATCTGATTCTCAGTCAGGGGTACATGATGAAAATCCACCCTATCAAAGAACGGTAACAACCTTCTGGCATAGTTCTTATAAGGTACCAAATTTGCCTGACGAGTCTCCCATTCTCCCTTGATCTGATTAATCACCAACGCAGAATCACCATACACATCAAGGTTCTTGATTCTCAAATCAATAGCTTCTTCCAACCCCATAATGCATGCTTCATACTCTGCCTCATTGTTGGTGCATATGAACGCTAATCGGGCAGTGAAAGGTATATGAGAACCCCTTGGAGTTGTAATGATTGCCCCGATTCTGTTACCATATGAATTAATGGCCCCATCAAAGACTAAGCTCCACTGAGATCCAATTTCAGGTCCTTAGTCAGGCAAAGGCTCATCACAGTCTTTCATTTTCAGAAACATGATATGCTCATCCGAAAATTCAAACTTCATCGGTTGATAATCCTCGATCGGTTGTTGAGCAAGATATTCTGACAGAACACTTCCCTTAATGGCCTTCTGGGAAACGTACTGAATATCGTATTCTGTCAAAACCATCTGCCAATGAGCTATTCTCCCAGAAATTGCTTGCTTCTCAAACACATACTTAATCGGATCCATCTTTGAAATCAACAGGGTTGTGTGGTTTAACATATACTGCCTCAAACGCTTGGCTGCCCAAGCGAGTGCACAACATGTTTTTTCTAGCATAGAGTACCTTGACTCACAATCAGTGAACTTTTTACTCAAGTAGTAGATGGCATGCTCTTTCCTACCTGACTCGTCGTGTTAACCGAGCACACACCCCATTGAATTCTCAAGAACCGTAAGATACATAATCAACGGTCTTCCTGGCACTGGCGGCATGAGGATCAGAGGTTCCTACAAATATTCTTTTATTTTATCGAATGCCTTTTGACAATTTTTATTCCACCTGACCTCTTGATCTTTTCTCAACAATTTGAATATTAGTTCACATGTGGCTGTAAGATGAGAGATGAATCTAGCAATGTAGTTCAATCTCCCTAAGAAACCACTGTTGTACCCCAAAATTTTCCCTTAGATTCATTGATTTGTCTGCATAACATCTTAGGTCAATCATTCATGCATAACTAACATATTTATCTAGTTTTTGCTTTGTTTGTTTCATTTGTGAACACAGGTGCTGATGCAAAAGATTCAAGTCTAAAGGTGGTCTTGTGTGTGTGTTTATGGAGGTCCTCTGTTCTCTGCAAGTTCGTGTGAGATTCCTGTATGATTGTACCCTCATCACGTTGATACCTAAACCACTACCAGAACCTTCCCGCCCTCAGATTTCTCAGAAGACTCCACATATACTCTAGTTTTTACCAACTGATGTGAAAACGGCCCCTCATTCAATACAGGTTCTTTCCCCAGGATTCCTCAAAGTTTCTCTCAAGGATTCCTCGTGCCATAGTTTGGTCTTGCCCTCGAAGTTGAATTTTGAAGTTCTAAATGGAAGAGGTTGGATTTTGGTTACACGACGAGGGTCCCTTTAATAAAGAGTTAAAATTAAGGGTGCAAGGTCAATTTCAATTTAATTGTCCAATACTCAAAATCAAAGAATCGTTACAAGCTAATTTGGAAATATAAGGTTGGTCATTTGTAAATTCAAGAGTGTCAAGAAATTCCAAAACTTTCTTAATACTACATTAAAGGTCCAAGTTATTTACAAGGCTTTGCAAAAACAAGATACAAGCATTCGATTAAAGGTGCCAGTATAAGTGAAGGCCCACATTACTCAGTATCCATTCCAAATTACAACAATCTTTTATCCAAGTTTCAAGATTACCGAGTCTCATAATACAAACATCTTTCTAAGAAAGGGACGGACCATTCTCTATGAAGGGATATGTGGGGATGCCTATCTTTGCCAGTTCAAGAGCTAAGGGAGTTTATACAATTGGCATAACCGCAATAGTTAAGGTTTTCTATTACAAAAACATACATCCTGTAAACCATCACAGACAAAAGGAATCAAGCTCAAACTTGAATTCAAGTGAAAAGTGCAAAATTCAAAAAAGTCAAGTTCATTCCAATTCTAATCAAATAACCATCCAATCCCAAAGTCGTCCAAAAAGAACGAAACCGAGATTGACGAATTATGGCTTGTCCTAATACATTGTCACACTAAGTTATGTATTCCTTATACAAGCTCTCCCGAGTTCACTTTTTTTTCAAGGAAGGTTCAGCTTAACTCCGGAGGATCTTGGTCGCACTTCTCATCGCGGCACTGAAAGTGTTCCAACCAAAGCATGCTCCTAGGAAATCCTGTGGTTGCCGTTAATAAGTCTTGAACCGAACTCACACCACAGTACACCCGGCTGTAGCTTCCAAAACTCACTCTTTTGCAATTGCAACAACAATGAAGTGTCTAACCTGTTAGCAGAGAACTTGTCTCGTCAGCACATCAAACAAAAACATATGACAGTTGAGGAAATTGAATACAACAATCACAACAACGATAGTTCAGCATGATATTCCATGACCAATTGAAAGCATAATGACATAAACAAAACCAATACATCAGCCAAAGGTGATTTACGTCGATGCGCAGCGACAAACTCTATGGCCTATAAGGCCCATTCTCATTGTTTCAAAACCACAGAACAGTCAGTCACCAATCAAAAACCCAACGGGTCTGGAAGCTAGTTCTAAAAGTAAAACTGATGTGGAACTCACCCAAGATGGAGCCGAATTCGAGGCGCAGCACTTCAACCCGGGTTTACAGTGTTGAGAGATCACCAAAGGATTGCAAAGGTAGTGTCTTACGTTGACCCATGGATGAATACAACTAAGACTGAACCAGTTCATCTGCACAAATTAAGTTTAACATCAAAGCCTCCAAACCAATTTCAAACATTACAGACCCTTATCTCAATTAATTACCTACATTTGAGCCACCACCAAGAGATCCAGTCCATGACCCTCATGATCATAACACCATCAAGGCCTCCAAATCTTGAGCAAACTCAGTATTCATATATCAAATCCCCGCAACGAGCAGTCCCTGTTCATTCAAAAGCGTCACAAAACTGCATTACAATCACATTACAGAAATCCTAGGCATAAGAAAAATCTACAGAATCTCACAATGAATTTACCCCAAACGCTAAAACTAACCTGCAGTCGGTACACCAGAAGGAGCAAGCACCCAGGAAATGGGTTTTCTTCTTGACTGTTGATTCGTATTAGAAGTATAGCCATCACCACAGGAGGAAAGATGGTCCGCAGAAAAGCTTTCGTTTCATCTGTCAAAGTGACTTCCCCACAAGAAGAATTTGTGGAACTTTTATTTTCTCAAGAACATTTGCAGAAGACGTCCGCATATCGGAATTACCGCGAATATCATCTGTTGATGAGTATATGGTTGCATTAGACTTGCCACGGATAATTTCAATATTGTTCCCAGTAACTCCAAGGCCATTGTCACCAAGCGCATATGAAAAAACACATCAGGAGAGAAATTAGAAATTCATAAGAATACAAGTCTTAATACATGGTTTCTAATTCGTTTTACTAAGAACTAAACACGACCCATCTCATTTTCAGACAACAAGATTTCATTCCAAAAACGTACACAAGACATCTTCAGACAATTTTGGTTCTAGACAACAATTCAAGCTCTTTCCAAAACTAAAAAGACATGTTTCTACAGGTTGATACCGAAAAGGAAGGTCATCAAACTGCAATTACACGAGAATAACATGGCAAGCCAAAAAAGGAAGGAAGTAAAGAGGGTTGATCAAAGTGTCAAATACCGATCAACACACAGTCAGACAAACCATTAATGTCGAATTGGGCAAGCGTTTAAAACCGGTTCAGAAATGCTCAGTCAAGGTAAAATTTGAATTCTTCCCAAAATGGTTCAGACATATCTCAGACAGCTGTTTGAATTACTTCCAAAACCGTTTCAACAGACAATGTTTAATTTCCTTTCCAAAACCAGTCTCAACACAATCAAACAGAATGATTTGAAATAAGGAGAATCATGAGCATTATCTTTATTCTCTTTAACAGCATGCCTAAGTTCAAAATTTCAAAACCGTCTATAAAAGGAGATGGGATGCGCACATCAAGGGGGAGCATAGTCCAAAAGTCATCCGCATAACAATTATACCTCATACACAAACCTTACTAATCCAATTCAACCAAAAAAACATACACACCACATTTCAAAGAGAAAACACCACAAAACTCATTCACAAGTTACGAATTTCACAAGACCACCATCAGAAGATCTCACATACACGCACAGCAATCGCACAATTAGTAGCATCGGAGGAAATTCGTTGAAAGAACAGAAGGTCCAAAAACGCACACATCAGAAATCCACAAGAACCAATATACAATCGCGACAGCAACAAGCAAAAATAAAGAAAAAGCAGAAAGAGAGGAGCTTATCTTATCGGAGTCTCAACCACGCCTCCATCAACAATCACCGGCGTCGTTTCTCTTTTTATTGTTTTGAATCTCTGTATATGTAATAATCAAACCAATAATGAAAATGGGGTATCGGGGGGATTAGGGTAGATTTAGGTTTTTCTTTTGTTGATTGTTTGAACGAGAGAGAAAATCGAGAGAAGACGGTGAGTGAGAGATGATGCGAGAAGCGAGAATTTCACGGAGAGAGCGGCGTGTGAGAGGCCGAGAGTACAATCGAGAGAGAAGAGAGGGGATATAGCGGCGGCTAGGGTTTTCTTCAACCCCATTTTCGTTTAAGAGAAGAACAGGAGAGAGAGGTGAGGAGAAGTGTGAGAGGCACGAACGTGAGGCTCCCTCCGTCTTTTTTCTCTTTGTCGGTCCTTTTTTCTTTTTTTTAAAAAACCCCTTTTCTTTCAAATTGAATAATCTTTCTTTTATTTTATAAATCTACATTAAAACTACTTTTAATTAAAACCTATAATAATCTTTTATTTTAATAAACTTAATGTTAAAACCTTTTAAGAAAACTCTAATAAAAAAATGATCATTGATAATTTCTCACATCATAAATTAAATTAACCGCTTTTATTATTCAAGATTAAATTTTTTTTAATAATTCAAGATTGTCCTCTAAGTACTAAAAAAAAAAACTCTTCCTTACTTATTATGCTAAACTCCTAATTTTGAAATTAAAAAATAATATTAACACACTTCTAAATTTATATAACACTTTTCATGAAAGTTAAAAATCAACCTTTTCATTAAACCTTAAAATCAACCTTTTTCATAACGAACTTTAAAAATCAACTCATTAGATCCTCCTCACGTGAGTGAAGCGCATGTGTGTGATATTTCATGATTGATATTTGTTTACTGTTGCTTGATGTTTACGCATGCTTGTTTACTTTATCTAAAACCTTTTCAAAAATACTAAAAACTCTCGATCCAACGTCGAGCCACTTTTATACCTATGTAAGTCGAGTGCCTTTGGGTCTCGCATTCAACCTTTTGGGTCACTATACACTTTAACTAGCCCACTTTGCTAGTGCGCACTAATAATCTAAGTTTGTCCCCTCGACATTCCAAAGGAAGGTTCACTTTAATATTGACTAAACCGTCATAGGACTAACACTTTAGAACCCTTGGCCTTAGGATTAGGAGTCGCCGCACTCCACGTCTCGCCGTAGACACTTAGAATCTTAGCCTTAGGATCGGAGTCGCCGCACTCCAAGTAAATGCTCCGCCGCGAACATTTACAATCCTACCCCTCTTAAACCAACCTACAACTTTAGAGTCGCCGCACTCTATATAAGGTCTTGCCCAAGACTTTACTTCCCCTTGGAACCTTGACCCCGTCAAGTAGTTCCTCTTTTCAGAACTACGCATACTCTGATTCTACACCCGAGGATACGTAGGCGTAAGGTGCGATACCTTATCGAGTATACTTAGATACTAACCCCTAGGGTTCAACCTTTAGCATAGCACCCTTAGCAAGCGATTGAGAGATAACATAATACTAACGAGAGGTTCCCGTAGAGTACTACGGACGTTTAGGATGCTAATACCTTCCCTAGGCGTAACCAACCCCCGAACCTTAGATCTTTAGGTTTTTTCGCTTTTGAACCTTTCCTTTGGATAAATCAAAGACGGTGGTGAACATTTAAAGAAATGTGATCCTAGTTCATTAATAACTATGGTATCCAATTCTCACCGCAACAACCACGAATCTCTTTTTCCATTCTCGGTTCAGGCATTTCTTGTATGGCTTTTACTTTAGCAGGATCAACCTCGATACCCCTTTCGCTAACAATAAATCCTAGCAATTTACCAGATCTCACAGCGAAGGTGCACTTGTTCGGATTCAACCTTAGTCTGATCTTCCTCAACCTTTCAAACAACTTTTATAAATTCACCAAATGTTCTTCCTCCGTTTGTGACTTTGCAATCATGTCATCAACATAGACTTTAATCTCTTTGTGAATCATATCATGAAAGAGAGTCACCATCGCCCGCTGATAGGTTGTCCCAGCATTCTTCAATCCAAAGGGCATTGCCTTATAGCAAAATGTTCCCCATGGTGTTATCAACGTCATCTTCTCCATGTCCTCTGAGGCCATTTTGATCTGGTTATACCCAGAGAAGACATCCATGAAAGAAAATACGGAATATTGAGCGGTGTTGTCCACTAACACGTCAATGTGAGGAAGCGGGAAATCATCTTTTGGGCTTGCTTTGTTCAAGTCTCGATAATCAACACACATCCTGACCTTTCCATCCTTCTTCGGTACATGAACAATATTAGCAACCCATGGAAGATAATTTGTTACGGCAAGAAAACCAACGTCTAACTGCTTCTGAACCTCTTCTTTGATTTTGACAACCATGTTCAGTTTTGTTCTCCTTAATTTCTGCTTAACCGGAGTATAGCCCTCTTTAAGCGGCAACCGGTGTACAACAATATCTGTGTCAAGCCCGGGCATGTCTTGGTAAGACCAGGCGAAGATATCTACATACTCTTGAAGCATTTCAACCAATCTTCCCTTAACACTATCCTCCAAGGCAGCCCCAATTCTTACCTTTTTTTCTCACATCCTCGGTGCCTAGATTAACAGTCTCAATGTCCTCCTGATGAGGTAGAATAATCCGTTCCTCCTATTTCAGCAGTCTGGCTAATTCTTCAAGCAAGTCACAATCTTCGTCAGCCTCTTCTTCAGCCTGATAAATGGGATTGTCGAAGTCATATCGAGCCATAGCTGAATCATTATTGGTAGAATCTGAACAAATAAACCTGCATGATTGATGTTTTATGTTTATTATGAATGCAACAAACAAAAACACATTGTTATTTTACTTTGAATAAATGCAAAAGTAAAAATAGGAAAACAGGGATCAAAACATTTGAATGCGAAAAATGTCCTTTATTAATGATGAAATTGAAAGCAAAACATCATGGCCCTACAGAAAAGAATCACTACGTCTTGGGCAGAACGTAGGACTTAACATATGCAAAAACTAATAACAATTACTTTTTGCTAGTAACTTGGATAATTTCCTCAGAAGACCAGTTGCACAAATTCTGACCAGGAATGCAAGGACGGATCCACTCATCCATATCACAGTCACTGTCACCTTCATCCCCAATAGTGTTGATCCTGTTGAAGAAAACTCCAGCATTTGTAAATTGAATCGGACCACTGTATCTTAGAGGCTCTTGAGACTGTTTCGTTGGCTTGTATCCCAAACCATACGTATCCTTCTTCATCTGTACGTCAATCACCTGACCCCATTTCTGGGAATTGCCAGCTTCTACCACTGCATGTGCATCCTTAAAAGAGGACATTGAAAATTCAGGCTGATTAACCTCTACCGGAGGTTCCTTAGAAATCTGGACAATTTCAAAAGCCTGACATAAAGTTTCATGTATTTCCCCTCCATCTCTACATACTTGAATGTTGACAAGTGACTCACCATTATATCCTCTTCGCCACAAACTGTAACCACATGACCTTCCACCTTATACTTCAAATTTTGGTGCAATGTTGACGTCACTACCCCAGCAGCGTGGATCCAAGGGCGACCCAACAAACAATTGTATGTACGTTGGATATCCATGATGTAGAACGTAGTGTTGAAAACTTTTGGGCCGACCTTAATGGGTAACACAATCTCCCCAAACACAGACCTCTTCGACCAATCAAAGGCTCGCACCACCAAATCACTTAGTGTACAAATCAAACCTCGTGTATCCAACTTCATTAAGGCTTTCTTCGGCAACACGTTCAACGAAGAACCTGTATCAACTAACACGTGAGACATCAAAGAACCTCTGCATTCCAAAGAAATATGTAAAGCATTGTTATGATTCCTCCCTGCCGGAGTCAAGTCTAAATTTGTGAAGCCCAAACCATTTCCGGCGTTTACATGCGCTACAACCCCTTCCAACTGATTCACTGATATTTCCTGTGGTACATAAGCGGCATTCAAAACTCTCAATAAAGCATTTATGTGTGATTTTGAACACAATAATAGCGACAGAATGGAGATCTTTGACGGTGTTTGATTGAGCTGGTCGACGGTCATGTAATTACTCTTTCTTATCAATATCATGAATTCTTCTACATCTTCTTAAAAAGAGTTGTCAACCTGCTTTGATACCGAATCATTCACAATTGGTATTTATACAAAATCATTAACTACTTGTTTTCCCTTGTCCTGTCTTGAACTACCCACTTAGTCATTAGATGGAGAAAAAATCCTACCACTCCTTGTGATAGCTCCTGCCTCAATAGTATTTTCAATTCCTGAACCCACAACTGACGACCCTACCAGTTCGTGCTTCTTTCCATTACAGAACACCTCTGCCCCATAATTCCATGGAACAGCCTTAGTACTCTCGTAAGGTACTGGTCCTGGGACAGTGATGATAACCGGTGCTGGTCTTGCCGGTGCTGATATATTAATTATTTTGTATGGAATGAATATTGTGGCAATATCATCCTCCTCATCAACAACTTTCCTCTGACTATTAACTCGGTCAAATTGCAACCGCCCTTCATTGATCAACTTCTAGATACCTGACTTTAGCAAAGCACAACCTGCAGATCATAGCAAACATTCTGAACAACCGTCTGCGCATCCGGGAAATACTCCCCCTTTCAACAATCTTTCTTTTACCATCGACAAAGGAGTCTTCAACTTATTCACATCGAATATCAAATCCAGAGGTTCCCCATCTTCAATAGCATTGGCCCTTGCCCCATCGTGGTTTGGCATAGGGTTTTGAATAACATTTGGAGTATCATTGGTGAAGTTTATGGCTTTCTAATCCACCAAATCTTGCACTTTGTGGTGAAAAGCTCTACATCTTTCAATTGTATGTCCCAGGGCACCAGAATGAAAATCGTAATGCGAATTAGTATCATAGCCCGGTGGTAGCTTTCCAGTAGGTGGGGCTAAAGTACGGAGCTCAACTAAGCGTAATTGTAGCAAATGTTATAGCAACTGGGCATAAGGCATAGGTGGAGGATCAAAATGCCTTTCAGCATTCCTTTGCCTATTCTGATACTGATTAGGAGCATTTCTCTGTTGTTGAGGCGCAGCCGGAATAGCCACGGAAGCAACCTCTTAGGTAAAATTCTGACGAGCTCTTCCCTTACCGCGATAAGTTGAAATAGAACTTGCAACCCCTTCTTTCTTCTTATAATTCCCAGCATATGGTTTCTTTCCTCCTCTATATGAGGATCCATCATTGGTCAGTATCTTTCCAGACTTAATTCCACTCTCCACTCTTTCACCGGCTAGAACCAAATCAGAAAACCTAGCAGATAAACAACCTACCAATCTTTCATAGTAAGGCCCCTGAAGAGTGGCCATGAACATATCAATCAATTCCCTCTCCACCATGGGAGGCTGAACCCTGGCATCCAGCTCACGCCGCCTCTGGGCATACTCTTTGAAGCTTTTGTTGTTCTTTTGTGAAAGGCTCTGTAATTGCATGAGATTAGGAGCCATATTTGTGTTGTACTGATAATGTCTGACAAATGCTTCAACCAACTCGCACCAACTACAGATACGACTCCTTTCAAGATGCATGTACCATTCCAGGGATGCCCCAGCCAGGCTATCCTGGAAGAAATGCATTAACAGCTTCTCGACCTCCGAGTAGGCAGACATCTTCCTGTTCGGGCATATAACTCCAGTATATTTGTCGAAGGTAGGCACCTTAAACTTAGGAGGGACCTTCACACCAGGAACCAATCCTAAATCATCCATATCCAGACCCAACGAGTTCTGACTCTCGTAAGCCCTCATCTTTTCCTCAATCGTCTTGAACCTTCTATCAGCATCAGATGGGTGGCTAGCATCCCCACCTTGCATGGAAAAAACATCATCTTGCTGATCTTCCATCAAGTGATGTCCCCCAGCGCCATGCACTGCACACACATTATAACCACCTCTAACCACTGCGGGGATCTCAGTAGTTGCTCCTCCGCCCGGAGGAATAACAGCATTAGAGATAGGAACGCCTCCGCCCGGAGGACCAACATGGACACCACCATTACCACCTCCGCCCGGAGGAACAACATGAGTCGGAATACCTCCATGAACGATTCCTTCTTCATCAACCCTGGCTATCAAAGGCTGAACAAGAGTTCTCAGTTGCTCTTGGCCTTGGGCAACGTTTTGTATCAAGTCCATAAACTAATTCATGCGGTTGCGGACTTCCCGGAGCTCAGCTTGAACCTGATCCATGACTCTTCGTTTATTATTGCCTGTAGCGGTGAGTGCGAAATTCAGCAATCCTGCTACAAAACATCAGGCAGAGATAAGGAACCCAAACAGAAACACCTACTATGCACATGAGTATGAAAATGCAAATGCGAATGACATGTTGGAGTATTTACAGGGAGATCCACCCCTTGATTCTAGTTTAATAATAAGCAACAAGACGGAACGGAATACCAACAACATCTGCTCATATATCAAAAAACCGGAGAACAATCATCTGTCAATACATACAGCCCAAAATAAAGAAAGATGTCCAAATACAATAAGCAGGGATCCCAACCAACAAGCCTGGCGGTGATCAAATACAACAGAAAAGAAAACTAAGGTATATCATCAAAGTCCACCATGGTCAGTCTTTTCCAATTTTCTCGCTCCTCACACCAAGCTTGCACCTCTTTGAAGAGCTCTCTCATATCGGGATGCTTCGGCCTCTCGATCAATTCTTGAATAAGAACATCACGCTTGTGCAGGACTTCTTCCAAGTACTGGCATCGTTCTTCCCAGGCGTCTTCACCAAAAACATCTTCCAGCTTAGGATCTTCACCTCTTGGATTCTTCACTTCGGCTCGAATCTTAAGCTCTTTTATGGATGATAAGGCTTCATTAAGTCGGTCTTTAGTTATTCGCCTCTGAAATATATTTGTTCTGATTTCTTTCTCTTTCTTTCTAAGCTTTGTCTTCAGCCTCTCGATATGATCTAGAAACTCGTCTTCCTTTTGCTTGTGAGCAGCCATTGTTTTGTTTCGGTGAGCATTAAACTTTTGAATTCTAACAAAGGCTCTAGTCAACTCTACTTTCTTGGACCGAGGCACACTACTAGTGCTTCTCAAATCTTGACCTACCCGTTGCCTGACTGCGATCTCTTCAGCTAACTCTTCCTCCTTCTTGGCCAAAAGTTCTGTCTTCACCCTAGCAGTGTAAATAGCTTCATTTCGATCATGTTTCAACCGACTGATCTCTCTCTTCAATTCATCATTTTCTTTACGCATCTCTTCTTTCTCAGCCCACAGCTTGTTATACTTTTCCATCTCAATCGTAGTGGGTTGTTTAATCATCAGTGGGTACGAAGGTGGCTCTATGGAGAAAGGTAGGAGATCCTTCTCTACTCTCTTCTGTATCCACTCTTCATATAGAGGAAAGGTTCTGCAGTTGCTCTTCCCAAAATAAGCTTTCCCTTTCTTATGAACATCTTCCCAAGCATCTACGGCTTCCTTCAGCAAATCTGGGTTAACTTCCCCACTTAAAAACAGGGATTCCCGAACATCCTCCTCTTTTGGTGGTTCTCTCAAAGCGTGCCCGAATTGAAGACTGTCCAGCTTCTAGCCTTAGCATACATATCAACTTGACCAACCAGGAACTTCCTATGAAACCCTTTACAATCTCCTTTACTAGCGACATTACTTTCCAACAGACATTGATCCAAGTGCAGAGCAGCAGCGACCTTTTCTAGATTGGGAACTTCCTCGGAATAATAGAAAAGCGCTTACTGCTTGATAGAGACACCCAATATAAGAGTGAACTCCTCCAATGTTGGAACCAGAATATAATTAGGAAATAAGAAACACCGCAGTGGAGGGTCATAGAATTGCACTAGAGTGTGTAGAACCCTAAACTCATACTCAGTGATGTTGTGGACAAAATTCAAAATCTTCCCATACTCTTTCCTGAAGTCTGCTAAAACACCGGGATCTGTTATAGCCATCAATTTGAGAACATAATCCAAAGTAGGTTTTGGGAACTTATATACTATGATATTCTTCTTTTTTTCAGTACTCATCTCTGACAATCTTCGGAAACTGGAATCAAGGATAGGATGCAAACCCTGAAAATAAACAAATATGTTAGAATGCAACAATGATGATGCAGATGCACACATGGGATCAAGGTATCCATAAAGCTCTGCATTTCTGTTGTACTATTGACTGAATAAGACCCAGATTCCACTATGACCAGAATACCAGAAATCCAGAATAACATACCAATCAGAATACCAGAATATCGGAATGATAAGTCCACACTGATAAGAAAACCAGAATACCGAGTAGGTTGGAGGTCAAAGTTACCTGAAAACTTGTAAACACCCAGCCCCTCTCACATGTTAGTTCTAAAAAACCGAGGATCCTCAGCGTCACGGACTCTCAGGTCGAGAAATGATGATACGGTCACCATTTTTGATTTGGCATCATCATCAATCGAGGAGGCCTTAACTGATTCCCCTCAAAAAGCTCATCCTATAACAAGTTCCCAGCTTCGGGTCCTTGGATCAAGAAGCATAACGGGTTTTCCATTTCTGGTCTACCATTATTACCCCTTGGGAGGAGTGCCTCAACTGAGTTCTCGGGGAATGATCACCAGAGTCGACAGCTCTCTAGGTTACATGCTATCGTCTGCCCCAAGGCGCAGGATAGGACATCGCCAAAGAAAACCTCGTCTGGATGTGGAATTTTCGTGTATACTAAGTCTGGCCATATGCCACACAAGTCGCACTACTTTCCACTCTAATCCTAGGTGTATACTCAAGCCTGGGTATTGGGCTTATCTCTCATGGAACCAACCCACCCAACAGCACAACAACAGCAGAGCAATACGATAACAATAATTAAATGCGATAAATACAGTAAAGTACAGTAATATACTACAAATAATCCACCAAAATAAACACCCAATGATAAGAACAGACAAGCACTAGGATTGACTCGCATAGGGAACCAGATTCCCCAGTGAAGTCGTCAGTTGTCGCAACTGCGAAAAACAACCGGCGGAAACAGAACAGAAGAGTCACCACCGAACATTATTTATCCCAACGCAGGGAAAGAAAACGATCGAAGAAACCTCAAAAGGGAGAAGGCATGGTCGTCGCAACCATAGTCCGGATTCGAGAGTCAGTTACGCGAGGGGGAGGTATTAGCACCCTCACGCGTCCATCGTACTCGATAGGATCCACGCTTATTGTCTAATCAAAGGGTGAGTTATCTAAAGTCTACTGCTAAACGGAAACGAGAAGGGAAAAAACAAAAACGGACTCGCAAGGATTATCGTAATCCTATGCCTACGTATCTTCATGGACGAACAAAGAATCAGAGTCGACGTAGTTCGACGGACTACGCACTAAAGGGGGAGGTTACTCGCCAAGACATCTCCGTCTTGTGCCTACGTATCCTCAATCGGACAAGAAAGAGGAAATCAGAGCAGTCGTAGTTCGACATACGAGTCGATGAGTGTTTTTTATGAGCGACGAGCTCCTTTCTGAAAATGATTTGAAACCCAACAATCCTGAAGGATAAAAAATGATTTGAACTTGGTTTATGTTTTTAGACAGAAGTGGATTGAAGTTAGTTTGAAACTCACATTGCACTAAAGTATATGACATATGAGCGAATGCGTCGCGTGGTCGCCCCCAATGGAACGTATGCTAAACACTCTAGAAAAGTGAAGGGAGACCCCTCATTCTTCATTTCCCATGTACTTAAGGCTCGTGGCGCACAATGCTCGTTGTATTTATTAAGTGTTTTGGACTTGTTTTTGAGATGAAAAGAGAAGACTCAAAGGTTGAAAAGAAAACAACTAGGGAATCTCCTTCCTAGAAGTTATCATGCAATAGTGTCCTTATAGTTGAGGTAAGAAGGGGAATTCTACCTAATGTTAGCATACACGGATTAGTTCTTAATGTTTATCCTACTCCAAGCTTAATCGAAAATTAAGTTGGACTAGGGAATCCTAAGGGAACATGCAAGAGTAAACCAAAACCAAGAAAATAAATCAAAAACAACAGCTACAACAGCGCTCCAGCACCTGCACAACGGTAAAATCCAGCCAATACACCAAACAACATTCAACAGCTCAAGTTTCCCGCACAAAACAGGTGTAAAAAGCGACAAGGCGGCAAGGATACACAATTGACAACACATAACAATCCAAGACAGCAGCTGTAAAAACTCAGGCAGCAAACAATACATCCATACAAATGCTCATGGAAAGATCTCAATAATGCACAGTCATGTCAAGCATGTATCCAATTAAGCATCAAGCAAATAGGCATGAACGAACCAAAGACATTGCATGCATTAACAATTTTCAAAAGCAACATGGATGGTCCACGAAATCGACACTTAATCATTTAGAATAAACATGCAATCATGGATTCGAATGCCAACATGAACACGAGTCATACATTCAGCAGTACAAACATTAAGATCAAGCAATCGCAATGCAACATGTGATTGTGCAACGCGAACAACACATCAGGAATGCAAAACCAAAGGATCATGCATATTCATTACGGAAACCAAAAACGTGTGTCGAAGAATCATATCCAAAGTGTGTCGTGAAATGAAACAGCTCAAGAAAAATCCATAAATCATCAACACATCACTCCATGAAGTTTAGACATGCAAAGGATCTCATACAAACAAGAAAAAGTATGAAAAAGTCATCCAGCAACAGTGGTAACCGGTTACTCTATATGCAGTAACCAGTTACTTAGTTCAAAATCAGTCAAAACACGCAGAAAAACAACAGGGTAACCGGTTACCCTACATGCAGTAACTGGTTACTCTACAACAGACTCAGAAAATCAGCTTTCAAAATCACCTTTCAGCAGCTTAATCACTTCCCCAATCACCTGCATGTTAGGGCAACTTAAAATGCACAAAAATTACCTCCCATAACAGCAACCACACATCAATTATCCAATAACATAAATCAAATCCACAATCAAATAGATCAAAACTCAATAAATTTAAGATCTACATCATGAACATGCAAAATAAGCTAAAATGGAAAGTAGACCTGAAATTCACCAACCTACAAAGCTGAGATTTGCTTTGCTGAATATTGATAAGCTGCAATTGATGAATCCAAGCTAGAAAACCAGAGATCCAATGCTATCTTCACAAGAAAATGCAAAATAAATGCAATATAATGAACTTTCTTCAAGCTTCTCCAATAATCATTTCTAAGAGCTTAAATCCAAAAGCAAAAACAGTAGAAAATGCAGAGTCTCTTCGAGAATTAGTGAATTGATGAAGGTTTAGTTCCACGATAACAAATTTCAATGCAAAATTTGTTGAACTTTGATGATGGAACTTTAGGTGAGGGTTTTGGAAATGAGAGAAAAGTTGAGAGAATTGGAGTGAGATGTGTAGAAAATTCAGAAAAATGGATCAAAGTTGTGAGAGGTTTGGAGTGAATTAATTTAAATATGGACTAGGTTAGGAATTCAAATGTGGCTTGGAGTGTGGGTTAGTAAGAGGAATGGAAATTAGGAGTGGAATTAGGAGTGGAGTGTTTGAATTTTGGAGGGAAAAGGTGAAAATTGAATTAACTCTAGATCCTTCTCACAAATGTAAGCTCACAACACACTTGAATCAATGCTGAAACTTAATTTTTTTCAAAATACGCCCAGAGTAACCGGTTACTCTATATGCAGTAACCGGTTACTCATTTCAAATTTTGAGTTTGGCGCCTTCTGGAGGGAATCCTGGAGAAATGGCCTTTGACAGTTGTTCTAAACCCTGTTATGCCTCCAAAACTCAATAATTGATACTGCTACCGAGTAACACCTGAAATAAAACACAAATTCTTCCTGACACCTCAAAATACCCTGCTGAAGCAATACTGTCCAGTGCCGAATCGCTGGGCAAAAATAATTTTCGGAACTTCTGATAATCAAAATCCTCTAGGGAACAAGATAAATGCTAGAAGAGACCTTGAAAGCCATCTGCTTAGCTCTGTATACTGCTGAAAGGTCCTCTAAATTGGATGAAACTCTGAAGTGCAAGAAATACCTTGATCCCATGCCCAAAAGAAACATGCAAATGCAAAATGATGATGCAAAATGAAAAGAAACATAGGCCAATTAGAGTCAGAAATAAGAGGACAAATTTTGGGGTGTTGCAATACCATCGGCCTCCTCTTATGCATCATACAAAGATCTCTCTCTCTCTCCAACCAGACTTTACCTCTTCTTAAGAGACTTGGGTAGTTTCAGCCTCCTCTTGGGCTTCAGTCAAGTAGACTTGGAAAGTCTCACCCTCATAATCTTATTTCAAACTCACCTCTAAACTTCTCAGACCCCCCAGTAAGGCTTAACTTTCACCTTAAAAATCCCAGCTAGGGTCAATTTACCATCAATAAATCCCTAACAGAATCAGAGCCTGATGGCATCTGGTACTTCAACTCTTCCCTAATTCCCCAGTAAGAGTTAGTTCCCCTTTGGATTCCCCAATACAGTTTAGACCTTCTCCTGGATTTCAAGAATTCTCAGCAAAAGTCAGCCTCCTCTTATGCTTTATATAAGAATTTCCCCAGTCAACCTCAATCTTGGGCTTTGTACCAAACAAACATCATACCCCCCATTGAGTCAGTTCTCTATACTTAAACTTTTCAGCTTCATCATCTTGGGCTTCAAACTAGATACTCAAATAAAACCTTCCTCAGTGGAGTCAGTTTCCTTTGGCTTCAACCTTGGGCTTTGAACAAGGCACACAAAAAACAACATCCCCTCAGTGAGACCATAAGCCCACTCTGTAGGAGGATATCCCCTCTATACATCACATATCAAAATAAACAATCAAAACCTTTTTTTTCAGATAATGGATGTAAGTGGCACACTTGTTGATTCAAAATCCAAGTTGGGGTCCCTCTTTTATCATGGATAAAATTCCTCTTTCATCTAACAGCTATAAGTGGCAAGCCTCTGGATTCCATACATCCAAGCCAATGTCCCTCTCTTAGCATGAAAGATTCATAAAGGAAAAACTGGAATTGCTCTACACTGAGTTAAAGCTTCTTCCTTTATGGCATCTCTCTTGTAAAGGAAATTATGGCATTACTGGATTCCACACATCCCAGTTAAAGTAATTTCCCTTATAACCAATTACTCAACATTTTGTGATGAATAGGTGAGTTATCTCCCTTTAGAGAAGACAAATTATTTCTCTCAGTCAACTTTAGCTTCAATATTGGGCTTTAAACAAGGCACAAACACTCTGATAGCTTTAATCTTGGGCTTTGAACAAGACACCAAATATCTTTCCTCCCATAGAATAGGAGGAACTATTATTGCTATCATTTCCCAAATCTCTTTGCGGGAATACGTAGGCATAAGATTGTGAAATCTTAGCGAGCACACAAATCAAAAATATTAGGTCCAGTACCTTCCCAAAAACAATAGAAAACCCGAAAACAACAAAAACATTCTCTTAGCCCTCCTAAAGGAGAAAATTTCCCAATCCATAGCAGATAAACACAAGAAAGCATTCCAAACAGCAGAAATACATGCAAAAGAAGATTCCTATAGATTACTATAGATACTCTGGGTGTTAATAACTTCCTTTTGTATAATCAGACCCCGATCCCCGATCTCTTAGCATTTGTTAAAGAAAACACTTGCGTGCAGGGTTAGTTTAAGATATATTCCCCTTCCTTTCAAGCTTCACAGGATAAATACAGAAATAAAAAATTAGCACCAAAATGCAGTAGGTGGTCGCGTCACCAAAAAACCGACACTACATTCAAGCATTGATATTTAGTCATTGTTAGATAGAGCATTAAATAAGTTTTCTGACGCTTCTAGCCGGACCTCAAACGGAGTTACGGTTCGAAAGTTATGAAGAAAACAAGATGCTGAATTTTTCTGTTACTGTCAGCTCTCGCCCCGAGCTCGCCGGGCGAGCCAGACGCGAGCCAGAAGTTACATAAGCAATAGAAAATTCTGCCTTTACTCGTCGGGCGAACCATTACTTCTCCGGGCGAATTAGTCTGGGCAGAAACACATTTAAAGGGGTAAAAACACATTTTTTTAGGTTATGTTTTGGGGTATTTGTTCCCAATTCATCAAACCTTCATTTTTTTAGTAGATTTAGCTTAGAAACAACACATGGAGTGTGCATCTTGATGATCCAGAGTCAAATCCACTTCAATCGGAGTTGACAAACTGTGAGATTTGTGTTCTTCTTCTCTCTTCTCTTTGTACCCTCTATTGTTGGGGTTTTGTATGTAAGTTTATCTTGATTGTATGTATATTTATGGATCTTTGTATAAAATCTCTTTTACAACTCTTTATCGATGGTTATCTTTGATTTTTTACTTAATGGGTTTGGATTGCTATAGACATATACGGTTCGAACTCAATCTAAGATTAACATTTGTTAGATTCTAAACTCTAGACATAGATTTAGGTCTAATATTCGCGTGGGTATTTGTTCTTAATGCTCCGTGTTATTGAGTTGCATAAGACATCACCGATGAGACGATATGGTTGATCTCTCGACTTTGCGTTAGACATAACCTCTTTTGTGAGCGATACGTGGGGGTTTTGACGAGTGATTTAGGTTGAGTGCATTTGATCCATATATTTTTTAGTACATGATGGGTAGAACGAAATACAACTTCTGACGAGTTTTCTCATGTCTTAAGAATGTATTTATTTTCTTATTTTATGTTTTTCCTTTTGCACTTTTATTCCAAACCATTTAAACCCAAACTCAATAACATTTAAATTGTCTAACGGCAGTTCAATAACACTAATCTCTGTGGACACGATAATTTCACGGATAAATACTTCCAAAAACTTTTATTGCTTGCCGCTTTACCGCACCAACAATGAGTAACAGAGAATGGCTGGAAGGAACGATGCCGCTATTGCTGCTGCGTTGCAGGTTGTTGCTCAGGCTGTGCAGAATCAGCCTAATGCTGGTGAGAATGACGAGTTTCAGAAGAACAAACCGCCTACCTTCAAAGGAAGATACGATCAAGATGTAGCGTAGACTTGGCTCAGAGAGATCGAGAGGATCTTCCGGGTTATGAATTGTCCTGAGGTACAGAAGGTGCGGATAGGTACTCACGTGTTAGCTGAGGAGGCCGATGACTGGTGGGTTGGCACCCGTTAATTGTTGGGAGCTACAGAAGTTATCGCTTGGGTTGTGTTCAGTAGGGAATTCTTGAGGAGATACTTCCCTAAAGATTTCCGAGTTAAGAAGGAGATTGAGTTTATGGAGTTGAAGCAGGGTAACATGTCGGTCACAGAATACGCTGTGAGATTCATGGAACTTGCTAAGTTCTACCCTCACTACAGTGAGGCAACTGCTGAGTTCTCGAAGTGTGTCAAATTTGAGAACAGGTTGAGGCCTGAGATCAAACAGGCGATCGAGTACCAACGAATCAGGAAATTTCCAAATTTGGTGGATTGTTGTAGAATCTATGAGGAAGATAGCAAGGCTCTATCGGCTCACTATAAGGAGCTGGCTAAGAGGAAAGGAAAAAAACAGATGAACCGTGGGAAGCCTTATGCACCTCCAGCTGATAAAGGTAGAAAAAGGTATGCTAATGGCAAGAAGCCAAGTAGGGGAGGTGCTCCTATGATTCCTAAGTGATATAGATGTGGTGAGATGGGTCATCGCGTCAATGAGTGTAAGAGCGTTGTGAAGAAGTGCTACAAGTATGGTAAGACAGAACATTTGGTCGCTAATTCCACTGAGAGGGTAGTGACTTACTTCGATTACGGAGAACCTGGTCATATCAGTACTCATTGCCAGAGACCAAAGCAAGCTGCAACTGGAGGCAAAGTTTTCGCTCTGTCAGGAACTCAGACTTCCAATGAGGACAGGTTGATCAAAGGTACATGTTATATTAATAATGCGCCTTTGATTGCTATTATTGATACTAGTGCCACTCATTCCTTTATTTCTGATGATTGTGTGAAAAGGTCAGGCCTTAGTGTATCTTATCTATGAAGAAGGGAGAAATGGTTATCAAAACTCATGCGAAGGGATTGGTGGCTACTTCTCTTGTTTGCTTAAATTTTCCTTTGATAATCTTTGATAGGGATTTTGGTGTGGATCTTATTTGCTTTCTGCTGAGGAATCTCGATGTTATCTTGGGAATGAACAAGTTGATGTTTAACTATGTTCAGATCAATTATTTTAATCAATCGGTGTGGTTTCCTACTCCTGGTGATGAGGAGTGGGTTGATTTCTTATCTATGGAATAGTTTAAGGATATTTTAGAAGCTGACACTCAGGTGTTTGTGATGTTCGCATTGCTATCTGTTGATAGCCACGCTGTTATCGATGAAGTACAGGTGGTACGAGAGTTTCTAGAAGTGTTTTCGGAGGGTATTTCAGATGTACCACCAAAAAGAGAAGTCGAGTTTACTATTGATATTGTCCCTGGTACCAGACCTATTTCTATGGCACCATACAGGATGTCGGCTTATGAATTAGCGGAGTTGAAGAAACAACTGGAAGACTCGTTGGAAAAGAAGTTTGTAAGACCAAGTGTGTCGCCATGGGGAGCTCCGGTATTATTGGTAAAGAAGAAAGATGGTAGTATGAGATTGTGTATAGAATACCGACAGTTGAACAAAGTGATGATTAAGAACAAGTATCCACTTCCCAGAATAGATGATCTGATGGATCAACTGGTAGGTGCTCGGTTGTTCAGCAAGATAGACTTGAGGTCGGGTTATCATTAAATAAAAGTAAAATATGAAGATGTTCAGAAGACAACTTTCAGGACTCGTTATGGACATTATGAATACTTGGTGTTAGTTCTTCATTTTTAAGGGTTGGCATTAATTTTGTAAAACAAATAATAGAAGCAATATGTTAGATAGGATAGTTTATCTTGCTAAAGAAGAGCAGGTTGAGCAAGGAGTCCTAGTGTGCAATGGAACATGTTGAGCATCTGGAACAACATGTCGTATCAAGATGTCCCATGCAAGTTCATTCGACATCGCGCCAGAACTGAAGAGAATCTAGAATTCTGTTATGTCTTAACAGATGCAGAAGACTCAGGAAATAATATGCAATTTCTATGTGGCGCTGAATTAAAAGGTCTGAAGATTCAAGTCTGAAATTGTGAAGAATATTGGAAAATATACACTTTCTAAATATGGAGATATTTTAGGAAGTTATAGATTGAAGTACTATTTTGTAGCAGAAGTTTTTGCTGATTTGCAGCAGCTCATTTGCTATGTTTTTGTAGGCCCAAATCCAGTTGGGAATAGGTTATATATAGATGTTTTGTAACCTAGTTTTGGAACGCAACCAAAGATGTAAAAGTTCTAGTATTAGGGTTGGTTCATGTACCACTCGACCTGTGAGTTGGACAGTTTGTAAGTGTGATCCTCGAAGCTGTTAAGTAAGAGGAGTATTGTTCTTGGTGGAAGCTTTTAAGTAACTCTAAGTTGTGTCTTGGAAAGGTGTCGTTCTTGTTGAACTGTGTATAGGTAAAGAGTTGTTGATGCAGTGGCGGATTGTCAACTGCTAGACATCATTGCGATGATTGGGAGTGAGAAGGGTTTCTCATATCTAGAGAGGATCTAGGTAGAAGGGTCATTAGGTAGTGATTAAGTGATAAGCTGTAAACGGGGAGTTTAGCTTTGAATTGATACTGCTGTTAGTGGACTTCATCCCTGGCTTGGTAGCCCCCAGAGTAGGTGTGTTAGACCGAACTGGGTTAACAATTCTGTGTGTCTTGCTCTTATCTTTTCAGTACCATGATTATTGCAATATACCTTGCCCTTTGTGATCATGTCAGACCAGATGTCGAACGGCATGTTCTAGGACATCTGAATTCTGCACATGTACCATAATTTCAATTGGTATCAAAGCAGGTCATTCTGTTCTGTATCTGGATGAGATCCAAGGGAAGATACTTTCTGGTTCATGGTCAAGGTAGAAGCTTTCTACTAAAAAGTTGTTTGAACTTGGAGTAGTTTATATAGGTGTGAGAATGGTCCCTAGAAGTGGAGGATGGATTGTTCGTGACAGGCAGTTGCATGTGCTGAAGGCTTGGAGTTTTGGTTGAAAAGCTGCTGTATTGTGGTGTCACCTGAATTATGATGCTAGGGCTGATATGTGACACCTGAAGGCTTTGAGGAGTTTGTATTTTGATCCACTGCGAATCTATCTGAAAACTCCTGAGGTTGTAACTGAGAAGGTTGTTCTTCTCTGAATGTATATCCTATGGTGATGGGATTTATGCAAGACTGCTTCAACTTACTCTGTCAACGATACTTGAAGATTATTGTTCAAGTCCACTCATAAGGGCATTGATAAGTGATGTTGTAAGGAAGAGATCTGAGAAGTAATTTACTTTTGCTTCTATTCCTAAAAAGGCTAATCTCCAGTCTTTGATCTCTTGATGTGTTCCTTGGAATGATGTCCTATCTTGTGTTAGAACATCACGTCAGAAGTGTGCAGAATTCTGTTGTCTAAAGGTAAGGCATAGCAGATGCTCTGTGTGCTAAACTAATGTGGTTTGATCACATGAGTTTAGAACCTACTCCTGATCTGGAAGAGGAGGCATCTGGATGGTTTGTCTAAGAAGTTTCTGGCCCTGGAACTTATCTTAGATGTGTGAGTTGGTCAAGGTGTGATCAACATGTTATTTACTCCTGAGGTCAGTTTATTTCTGGTCCTTGCTGCAGGAGTGGAGAACCTGAGATTCAAGAAGTATTATCTCTAGCAGACTTCTTGGACAAGAAGGTCAAAGATCAAAAAGTCATGATTTTTCTCTGTTATTTGGAAGCATTATCTGAATGATCTTGTGAAGCTAGATAAGTATTGACTGTGTGTGCTTAAGGATTGAGATGATCTAATCACAGTCTGTGCTGCTATTAAAGGGGAGAATGTATGATTCTCTGAAGTGCTCTTGGCAGATTCTGAGGGAGAGTACCTGATGTATTAAGAATTTATTTTCTCAAGCTGTCTGGATGATGTTTCTCTGATTCAGGATGGAGGTTATTTACTCAAACTTGATGACATTTATCAAGTCTATGAGAGCATGGAACTCTTATTCTGGTGTAGTGGAGAACTTTCAAGGGTTAAGCACTGTGGAGTTGAATCAACCGGTGGGGTTGGTTGGTGACTATGTGCTTGGATTATTTGGGATGAGTTTGGCTGAAGGATTAGAAGAGGCAAATTGGTTGTGGAATGTTGATGACATCCAACATCTCAAAGTCAGACAAGATGCTGTGATTTAAGGAGAAGACTCTTGAGTTGTTCCTGCTGCTGAATGTGTTTGTGATATGACCTGGAAGCTTGATCAGCTACTGATGGTTGATCCTCGTGTGCTAGAGCTTTACTATAGATGATATCTTCAGAAAAGCTCTGTGAAGATGTGTGACTGAGATTGATGTTGGAACATCAATTCAGGTGGTTGTTTGTTCAGCCAAGGTTGTTTTGCGCAGAAAGAAGTCCAAGATCAAGCCACTGATCCAAGTTAGAGTAACTTGTGAATATATGTCATGACAATTTGTCATAAAGAAGAATCAGAAGTTGTCAGATGTATGCAGAAGATGACAAACAAATTGTCATACCTTGGGTGATAAGGTAATCTTATTCTGACTAATAGTAGATACTTTGACGGGAGACTTAGTATTTGTCTATTATTGATGTTATGCATAAGGGTAAATACTTTGACGGGAGACTAAGTATTTGTCTAGAGAATTATGCAAGTCTGCAGTCTGGATATTATGGTTCAGGAATTTATTTTTTCTGATTGATGACAACCTGAGGTAGCCTTATCAACTGACTGTATCAGAAGTGTGTGAATGAAGAAGTGAGCATCATCTGCTGTTTGTTTGTGAATCTTTCTTGGATAACAAATACCTTGTTGGGAGCTTGGTAGTTATATGATGTGTGGATGCAATTCAGATTTCTGAATTGTGTGAGAGTTTATTTCTCTCTGTTGTGATCAGGTGGTTGTGATTACCTGAATAAAATGCAGAAGGTGTGATCTTCTATCTAATGCTGATGTCCCACATAATGTTACAACATCATTGTTTGTTGTGTATCCTGGATGAAGGTCTGAGACTGTGCTTGTGGAGTTGGAAGAAGCAGCATTATTGTCTGAAGTGGCAGTTCTGACATAATGTGGATTAGAATGGGCAGATTCTGATCTTGATGTTAAGTAGTTTGTTCTGGCAATACATGACCACTTTCATGATGAAGACTTCATTAGATGCTTGTGAATGTAAGGACAGAAGGTTGATTTCTTCTAATACAAGTAAAAGGTGGTGGCAGTTCTTATCTTGTGTTGCAAGTAATCTAAAGGCATTTGTTATGGAATATGTGAGAAATTCCAAATCAAGTGGGCTTTTATATTGGACTTGGCATAAACATGGTGAGATTATGCTCAAAAAATACAAGAAGTGGCAGTTCTTAATGTTGAGAATGTGGCAATATCATCTGGTGTCAAGTGTTCATCTTCATAAGGAGCATTGGTTGTTCATGTCAGGGGGAGTTAAGGCTGTTGTCTATGGTCTATTACTGCAAGGGTGCAGATTTTTGTGAAGCGTGCGTGCTGTCCAAGTTTGTGCAGAGTAATGTCAAACAACATGAGGGGACATGTACTACTGAGTGTGGTTGGGTGTTCCTAAGGCTGGTGTGTTATCCTAGCTGCATGAAGCTAGTGCTTATGCAGGAGGAGTCTGAAGAGCAGAATTGTTGTATCTGGGAGAATTTATTTTTCTCTGCTGCTCTGAAGGAATCTAGAAGGGAATGTGAGTTGCGCTAATCAATAGAAGTCGTCTCAGAATCCAATAGAAAAGAAAATGTGCTTGTGTTTTGGAATGTATAATTTTCTGTGGAGTTTAAGGTGGATAATGTTGTGAGCAAGCAGACATTGTCTGATAAGATGTCAGAACATGGTACAGGACATGTTTTTCTTGAGCCAAACAAAGAATTACTCTGGACGGTGGTGTAAGGATAAGGGAAACACGTGTCTCTGCCTATGCATGGAGCGTTATTGGCCTAATTTATGGTAAGATTCAGTTGAGAAACATTTAAGGAAGTCAAGGCAGTTTTGGAAGGTAGGCATTGAATTTGAATGCAGTTTTTGATACCTAAAATAGTGTTTCTTTGACCAAGAACCTTGACATATTCAAGGCTCGTTAATTCCTAAGTTACTGGTCAGCTATTTATAGGGGTTGTTCTCTTCTCCTCCAGCCAAGTGAGTGTTTTGTTTCACTAGTCTTATGGCGTTTGTTCATATTTGGGTAAGCATCACTTGGGTCTGGTTCTGTGAGGGCCTTCTTTGCCAATTTTTGGCTAAAAAGGGGGGAGAAAGGGTGTGTGAAATGGGTTATGCAGATGCCTTGTTTGGAGTCTACAGTTCCAATTGTTTGCGAAGAGGGTGTCATTTCCTTGAGTTGGTGTTGAGTTCCAATAGTGACTTGTGTCCTGAGTTATGAACACAGTTGTGACTTGTGTTCTGAGTTACCTGGGTTGATAGATTGATACTTCTTAAGTTTCATCTTATGCCACAGGTTGACTGGGGGCGTTTGATCAAGTAAGGTGTGCAGAAATCTCGTATGTCACCATTGGTCTTTTGTGTGAAGACAGACATTTCTTTTCTGGAGGAGTCTTCTACAATTTTCCAGGTCTGAGCTGGAAGGAAAAAGAAATGTGTGGGATTAAGGGGGAGTCAGAAGTCTTCTTCCTCATGTACACCAGATATCTTCTTCCTCATGTGCATAACTTTGGGACTTTCTACTTCTTAGGTCCTAATGTGCTGCCTGAAGTAATTGTGTTGTGGTGCTCGAAGGTGATGTTATGGAGCTCATAGAAATGTGCTGCCAAAAGAGTTGTCAAACATGATGTCCTAACATCATTCAAGTATTCCCTAGAAGATGATTCTCCAGGATTGTTGTTCACAATAGCTACTGATGGTTACTGTTAGGATCAGTAGTTGTTGATGACTACTGACATTAGTATAGAGTTGTGATTGCTGCTGTAATCTGAGTTGTAATGTTTATGTATTTGTTTTAGCCAAAATTTGCCAAAGGGGGAGAATGTTAGTTCTTTATTTTTAAGGGTTGGCATTAATTTTGTAAAACAAATAATAGCAGCAATATGTTAGATAGGATAGTTTATCTTGCTAAAGAAGAGCAGGTTGAGCAAGGAGTCCTAGTGTGCAATGGAACATGTTGAGCATCTGGAACAACATGTCGTATCAAGATGTCCCATGCAGGTTCATTCGACATCACGCCAGAACTGAAGAGAATCTAGAATTCTGTTATGTCTTAACAGATGCAGAAGACTCAGGAAATAATATGCAATTTCTATGTGGCGCTGAATTAAAAGGTCTGAAGATTCAAGTCTGAAATTGAGAAGAATATTGGAAAATATACACTTTCTAAATATGGAGATATTTTAGGAAGTTATAGATTGAAGTACTATTTTGTAGCAGAAGTTTCTGCTGATTTGCAGCAGCTCATTTGCTATGTTTTTGTAGGCCCAAATCCAGTTGGGAATAGGTTATATATAGATGTTTGTAACCTAGTTTTGGAACGCAACCAAAGATGTAAAACTTCTAGTATTAGGGTTGGTTCCTGTACCACTCGACCTATGAGTTGGACAGTTTGTAAGTGTGATCCTCGAAGTTGTTAAGTAAGAGGAGTATTGTTCTTGGAGGAAGCTTTTAAGTAACTCTAAGTTATGTCTTGGAAAGGTGTCGTTCTTGTTGAACTGTTGTATAGGTAAAGAGTCGTTGATGCAGTGGCGGATTGTCAACTGCTAGACATCATTGCGATGATTGAGAGTGAGAAGGGTTTCTCATATCTAGAGAGGATCTAGGTAGAAGGGTCATTAGGTAGTGATTAAGTGATAAGCTGTTGTAGCGAGCGATTTTGGACGCGGTTCTTAAGCGCTGGTCGCTCTCTGTGGTTGTGCTTAACACTACAGGTTGATTCATTTTTTATCCTATTGTGAGCTGATGAAGGAAGGGAAATAGATGTCTCCAATTAACCCTGCTTTGAATACTGAGTTTAAACAGCGGTCTGTTAGGTTACGAATGCTATCAATGTGGGGGGCCTTTCTTGTGCTATTTAACAGAATGACAGGTTTCTGGCGGGGAACAAGGATTAGGATGTTAGGACTGATGCTTTTGAATTACTGCTTTTGATATGGGATTTTGGGTTTTTGTTTAGTGTGCTCGCTAAGATTTTTCTTTCAATCTTATGCCTACGTATTCCCGTTTACCGAAACAGGGAAATCAGAGCGTTCGTAGTTCCTCCTATTCTATGGGAGGAAATGATTGTTTTTGGTGTCTTGTTCAAAGCCCAAGACGTGAAGCGAAAAGTGGTTTGTATCTTGTTCAAATCCCAAGATGTGAAGCTGAAGAGTCTATTTGTATCTTGTTCAAAGCCCAAGATATGAAGCTGAAAGGTCTCAACTTTAGAGAGAATTTGTCATCTCTAAAGAGGGGGTTGTATGTCATAACTGTTTATAAAGGAGAATTACTTTAACCGGGATTTGTGAATCCGGCAATTCCATAATTTCCTTTAAAGGAGGTTTTAACCTGAAGGAGAAGACTTTAACTCAGTGTAGAGCAATGCTATCTTTCCTTAGGAATTTCTCATGCTAAAAGAGGGACAGTGGCATGGATGTAGATGATCCAGAGGCTTGCCGCTTACAGCGATTAGATGAAGGGAGTTGTTTGATGTTTGTGTACTGTGAACGAGGCATAGCTTTGATGCTAAAAGGTTAATTGGATTAACCTGTGGTTTTCTTATACAAAGCCTAAGAGGAGGCTAATATGTGTCTCGTACAAAGCCCGAGAGAGAGGCTAAAAGGTTTTGACTCAACGAGGAAATCTTTTGGTATCTCGTATAAAGCCCGAGATGGAGGCTATTATTTATTTGGCTCAATAAGAACCTTTTGTATCTCGTATAAAGCCCGAGATGGAGGCAAAAGGGGTAATTGACTTAGCAGGGGTTTTCTTATACAAAGCCTAAGAGGAGGCTATTATGTGTCTCGTACAAAGCCCGAGAGAGAGGCCAAACGTCACTGGAGAAGGATCATTATACAAAGCCCAAGAGGAGGCTGTGGCGACTGTTCAGTCAAGTGACAGGTCCAGTATACTAATTTTGAAAGAGAAAATCAGTTCTTATATGAGCAACACTGTACTCAGGGATTTGATTCAAGGATCCGGGTTATTCCTGTTCTTTGAGGAAGTGGGAAATCCAAAGGGTATTGAGACTGTCCGAGTCTACGGGTTTCCTTCCTATTTTTGAAGGGGTCACTTGAGAATGTCTTTGAGACTCAAGGAAATTAGACTGTCTAAGTCTAGAGTTTCATCTTTTGTACTATGCTTTGAGAAATAGTAGTAGACTCTTTGAAAGGACTGTTCTATGAAGATGACTAAGTTCTGTTCCTATACCTCTAGGAGGTCGTCGGGATAATTTGTACAAAGGCCAAGAGGAGGCTGGAGACTTTTAAGAAGCCGACGGGTCCTTGCACTAGGCCCAAGAGGAGGCTATCATTCCCGGAGGAAGAGATCATTATACGAAGCCTAAGAGGAGGCTGTGAATACTTCTAAGAAGCCGTAGGGTCCTTGTACTAAGCCCAAGAGGAGGCGAGGTTGCTTTTAGGAAGCCTGTGGGTCCTTGTACGATACCCAAGAGGAGGCCGGTGCTTTTAGGAAGCCCGTGGGTCCCCAAACCCCGAGAAATTCAAGGCAATGCTATTCACCGAGAATAGATCAAAGTCAGGAAAGTTCGAGAATTTGGAAGAAACTCAAAGATGCCATTCACGGAGAATACATTCATCTCTGGGAGTAGAGTTTCTTGACAATTCCTAATGAGGACAGCCTGAGAGAAGACTGTGTCTGGTGATCCTATTGGGGATCTAGTTGTCTATTTCTATGAATAAACGAAACGGCGTCACCTAGTTCTAGACGTAGTTGCCGGGGAAACTCGAAATATCTATACTATTATTACACAGTTGATATGAGTTTATGAAAGAAGACTTACAGTGAAACAGCCCCACAATACAGTTATATGTATATGAAAGCGGTAAATGAAAGCAATAACCACTTACTCGGTTGTAGAGCTTCCATGCTGTTTGGTTAGTTGTTCAACAAAGAAAGATTGAAAACAACAGTATATTCAAAATCAAAGGAGAAAGTGCTTTGAAAAAGAAAGATTTGGGGCTTACAGCTCAAGGAGAGGCCCAGATGATTTACCAGTGAGCGCACTGTTGAATTTGTACAGAGGGACTTATACAAGTGATTGAGGCCCAAAATGTTTTCTGTACAAAGGGATGGGTCTTACACTCTCTCAAGAGGCCCAAAAAGTTTTAAAGAAAAAAGAGTGGGGCTTATAACACGAGGGTAGGCCCAGTTGACTTTTTGTTTGAAATGGCGATCGCGCCGAGGTTTTCTTTTAACGCGGAGGGACTTATACAATAAGTGAGGCCCAAAATGGTTTTGTTAAAAGGGGATTGGGTCTTACACTCTATTAGAGGCCCAAAATGTTTTGAATGGGTCTTATAGCTCAAGGAGAGGCCCAAGGGTTCTTTGAATAGGCGACGATCGCGCCGTTTGTTTTTTACGGTATCGGGACTTATACAATACACTGAGGCCCAAAATGTTTTGGTCAAGAAAGGATTGGGTCTTACACTCTATTAGAGGCCCAAAAAGTTTTGAAAATTATTTATGAGGGTTGAATTAATCCAAAAACCCTAATTTGTTTTCAAAAATGTATTTAATTGGATAAAAATTCAATTAAAATGATCAAAATTGTTTAACATGTGAAAAACAAATTGTGATTTTGGATTAATGCTTCAAAAATTAAGTATTGTCCTACAAAATAATTAGAAAACATTAAAAGTTGCAAAATCAATGTAGAAAAAATATTTAAAATGTCAAAAACAATTAAAATATTAATTCTTTGCAAAAATATCAATTATATGAAATAAATAATATTTTTGGGATTTTTTGGGAAAATAAAATATTTTAACATTTTTGTGAATTATTAAAAAAAGAATCAACTCAAAATCATTAAAACTCAGAGAGAAATTAATTTTTGAATCAATTAAATAAAATCACAAAATTCAAATATTTGAATTATTCAAAAATGGCGCCAAGAACACACCAAGAACACGGGCGTGTTCTGGGTTTGGCTGATTTGCATTTTCTCCTCAATCTCACTGAATAGTTGATTATATCATGCAATCCACATATCATTATGCTCGTCTCAACCTCACGATCATGTCTATAACACTTAATTTCATTTAAATTAAACATATAACAAGAAATCATGAAAAATCCTCAAGAACCCTAATTTCTGCATGAAGGCTAGGATTTTTGATACACGATTCAAACAATGCAATTAATTGAGGGAAAACATTCCATGCATGATTATGAACATATGGCCAAATTATTGTGCGAGGAAATATGCATAGATTGAGAGATGACCAAGTATATGCTTACCTCTAAGCCGTGACAGCAAGTGCAATGTGATTTTTGATTTGGAGGTGTTACAGATGAGTGGTGATGATCTGAACAGCTTCCCTACACCCTATGGAGTGTGTTTGAATGGTTGGACTTTATTGAAATTGGCTGGAACGATTTGTGGTACCTCAACTAAAACTTGATTGAAAATTTGAGCAACCAGCTGGTGATTTTGTGAAATTGGTGTTTTAGAAGTGATCTAAGTGTTTGATCAGCTCATATGTGATGTATGTGAGGTGTGTGAGTGATTGGTTTGATTGGAATTGCTCTCAAACTCAAAACCCGATAGCTACCTTGCTAAGAAAGGCATTTTTGCCAAGAGAAAGAGATTTTTAGGAAAGCATCTGTTAGATGGCTTTGGTGTACTCAAACTGATCATAATTGAGCTCTATTTATAGTAGAGCAAGTTTGTTTTGCAAGGAATAGTGAATGGCAGCTGGTAAGTAGGTTTGGCCAATGTTGGCAAATGAAAATCCAAGTCTCCTCTAGCCATTGACTAGAGGTTAGGGCACAGGCTGTTGGTTCCCTTGGTCTTGGATAAGTCTTGACTGATTTCAGATGAGAATGGCTTAGTCCATGCCACCTTGATGCTTCCATTGAATGCTTCAATCCAAATTTAGAGTCTTGTCCCTATTTGGGCCATTCTAGGTTCAACATGCTATTTCTTGTTCCATGGACTTTGGAGGCTTGGCTCGGTGATTGTCCCCTTTAGATTCAAGCCTCAGATGTGTCCAAGTGGATAGGAGCATTTGAATTTGGCTGATTTTGGCAAATCGAGCCAAAATGCAAAATCTGCCTTGCCTTTGACAGATTTCAGCAAGGCAACTTGACAATGTCATATCTCATGGGGTAAGTTGAATTTGGCAATGTTCTTGGCCATTTTGGAAAACCCTTACATGATACAACAACTGTTTGAACAAGTTTGGTTTTGATCTCTTTTGATTCCAAGTGAAAAATCCCTCTACATATGGCAAAAAGTGAAGCAAAATCTGACTTAGTGAAATTTTCACTAAGTGTTGGAACAAAGTGTGATTTCTTGATTTTGATCACTCCATAACTCAAAATCCTTAATGAATTGGACTTGGGCCTAGTTGAAGTTTTTGTAGAGGGTAATGAGGGCTACAAATCCATCTTTGGATGAAAAAAATTGGCCATGTGGTTTAGGAGTTATGGTCCTCCAAAGTTGGTGCATTAGTGGTACTTTTTCCATAACTTAGAAAAATTTCTAAGTTTTATGGTTACCCCTTTTACAAGTTATCCCACTTTCTTTGATTTTTCTTGATGAATGATGATTCAAATCATACATTAACATCATTTTTGGGTTAAAAATCCATTTTGGTGAAAAATCTCAAAAAGTCAAAGTTGACTTTTGTGCACAGTTGACTTTTTATCAGATGAATTCCAAATTGTGCAATTCTTCAGGAAATCATGTCCTTGACCTAAATCAAACTTGATGGATATGTTCCATGGGTGTCATAGGGTATATTAAGGCATGTCCTAGGGTTTGGGAGCATGTCCTGGCCAAAAGTCAAAGTTACAGTTGACTTTCCTCGCGAAACCCTAATTGTGGTGCAGATGAAAATGAGACTTGTTGCTCAAGCTTCTTGGATTAATCCATTGTTCCAAATGGATAAATATAGTTCATTAGAGACCCTCAAATCATGTCTTGAGGTCTTGGCTCTTGATTTGTCCCAAAAGTCAACTTAGGGGTGAATTAGGTCAAGAAACCCTAATTCCTGATTTTTGATGTATGCATCCCCTGAGGTCAAATTGACTTGATGCTTGGGTCCATGAGGTTCCATGGAGTACATTAGGTTGTTTTTTGGATCTTTGGCTTATGCCCAGATGAAACTTCCCATCTAGAGGCCCTGGTCGACCAAAACCCTAATTTGGTGATACTGGCGATCTTGAGACTTGATCCACCTAAAAGGGAGCAACCTTGTGCTTAATCCTTGAAGTGGGAGTCCCTTTTGATCCATTGTGGATGTTTGAGAGGTTAGACAAGTTGAAGATCATGTCATTCCTTGATTGATCCTTTGTCTAAGGCTCTGAGAGGGCTTAAAACCCTAATTTTGATTGTAGTGAATGCTCAACAACCCTTGAGGCATTTGGTGAGGCATGATGGTTCATCCATATTATGATGATGATTTTCACAATGATGGGAAATCTTAGTGGTCAAAATTTGGGGTATTACAGATGCCCCTATTTAATCTTCTTGGACCCGAAGGTGTGAATGACGAAGGTATTCGGGCATTCGGGGTGCAAGAAGATTAAATATCGGAATACCCGAAATTTTGATGGTGGTTATGAATGGTAGCTTACGCATTCATCTTCTTTAGCTAAGCAATGATGCTTAGAAAAGGTAAACTTCCCCTCGATCCTGGTCTTCAGCCAAGGAGCTGGTCTCAGTTTTCTTTTGAAATAAACCTCCCCTCGATCCTGGTTTTCTACCAAGGAACTGGTCTTAGTTTCTGATATAAACTTCCCCTCGTTCCTGGTTTCCTACCAAGGAACTGGTCTAAGTTTCTGATTTAAACTTCCCATCGTTCCTGGTTTCCTACCAAGGAACTGGTCTTAGTTTCTGATATAAACTTCCCCTCGTTCCTGGTTTCCTACCAAGGAACTGGTCTTAGTTTCTGATTTAAACTTCCCCTCGATCCTAGTTTCCTACCAAGGAACTGGTCTTAGTTTCTTTTGTCAATAAACTTTACTGACAAGGGACGCTATTCGTAGCGGCTTTCCTTCAAACTTCTCGCCGAATTTTCCTGGGGAGATGCCATTTGAGTGGAAAAAGTTTTGATGTCAGACTTGCTGGAGAACCCATTCGTCTGAGTTGTAGAGGTACACAAACTTCTCTGTTGGAGACGCCATTTGTCGACTCTATCTAGGGAAAATGAGTCTCTTGAGAGACTGCTTCCGCTTGGGGATCTTACATCATACTTTTCTCGGGATCTTCCCAGAGAAATGCCATATGATGGGGTCCAATTTTGAGGTGCCGATGACCTTTTCATCAGCGGATTTTTAGAGAAATACTGATGCACTGCCGAACCCTTGCTTAAGAGGTTTTCTTTGGGGATTTTCTTTAATCCGGGAAAGCAAGGATATCATCTTCAATGGCGAAGAGTGACATCTGTTGAAGGTTCTTTGGCCTTTCAGAGGTTCAAGTTATCAAAGTGGTCTAGTGCCGACTCTGATCTAGAGATAAACGGGAGAGAGATTGCTTAGCTGATTCACTTCCCAACGAGGAAAGGTCCGACAACTCGATTGAGAGGACTTTTATCACTAGGGGATAAGACCGACTAGAGTGATAGCGATGCAATATGAAATGTAAATGCAAATTGATAATGCATGATGTATGTATGTATATGCTGACAAAACTGACGCGACATATAAACTGGCGGGTGAACACGACTGGATACTCGGCCATCGCGGGGCGAAGAAGTACCGTCAGTTTAGAATAGCAATTCCACCTTGCTTAGGAGAGATAGTCCCTGTTGGGAGCTATGTTGGTCGGGCTTAGGAGATAAGAACTCGGTCGTGGATGTCAGACGAAACAAGGTCTCTGACACAGTTGATCCCTTCATTCAGGCGTACTGGGTCTAGAAGGAGTACTTTGATTCTGCACTTTGAGGTTCGAACACCTTTGGAGACGCGATTGATGTTTTTTCGATGTTTAACAGTCAAACGAAATTGCCATCTTTATTTTAAAAGCAGAAAAAGTTTTAACAAGTAAATTCATTTTTGTTTTATTTCAAGAATCGTTAATCATGTTAACAACGTCGTTCTGTAAAGCTAAAACAAGAAAGAATTACAAACAAAAGCACAAGGCTCAAATTTTATTGATAAGATAGAGATCAGCCAAACGCGTGATTCCATTGAGTATTTACAAAGTTTAAAAATGGTAATTTACAGGGAAAAGGGCTACGTTGAAACATAGCGACCACTATCCTTCTACCAACTTTGAATTCGGGGCATCCTGAGCTTCTGTCGAAGATGACCTTGATTGGAGTTTTCCTCTGATGGATGATGTAACTGCTGTTGCTGAGGGACTTGCCTCTTTTGAACATAGTTACTTTCCATTATCCCTAATTTTTGCCTGGATTGTACTATGATGTTTCCAATCTACCGGGATGATTTTTTTTTATTTTGTCTCTAACTTTTGCCTGGACCGCCCTTTCGGGTTTTCAATCCACCGAGACGTTTTTTTTTTTTTAGGCGAAGTATTTCTTGACTACATCAACATTCGTGGGATAGGCAAATTCCTCTCCGTCCATGATTGCAAGCCTCAAGGCGCCGCCTGAGAAAGCTTTCGTTACCATATAGGGGCCATCATAATTTGGAGTCCATTTGCCCCGAGAATCAGTGAGAAAAGATTGTATCTTCTTGAGCACGAGGTCCCATTTTCTGAAAACACGAGGTCGGACCTTTTTGTCAAACGCCCTCTTCATTCTCTGTTGATACAACTGACTGTGGCATAGTGTCGTTATTCTCTTTTCTTCGATCAGATTCAGTTCGTCATGTCGACTTTGACACCATTCAGCTTCGGTGAGCTTAGCTTCCATCAATACCCTAATTGACGGGATCCCTACTTCTATGGGGAGCACTGCTTCCATGCCATATACTAGAGAGAAAGGGGTAGCCCCTGTTGAAGTGCGGACAGATGTGCGATAACCATGAAGAGCAAAGGGTAGCATCTCGTGCCAATCTTTATAGGTTACAACCATCTTTTGAACGATCTTCTTGATGTTCTTATTGGCCGCTTCTACCGCTCCGTTCATCTTTGGTCGGTAGGGAGATGAGTTATGATGTTCGATCTTGAACTCTGCGCACAACTCCTTCATCATCTTATTGTTCAAGTTAGATCCATTGTCAGTAATGATCTCGCTTGGAACACCATAACGGCAGATGATATTGTTTTTGATAAATCGGACCACCACTTGGTGAAGTAGTCAATGGCTACAAGGATTAACCGATGTCCGTTCAAAGCCTTGGGTTCAATCAAGCTAATCATGTCGATTCCCCATATGGAGAAAGGCCACGGGGAAGAAAGAACTTTGAGATGTGATGGCGGTACATGAATTTTGTCGGAGTATATCTGACACTTGTGACACCTCCTCATGTACTTGTAGCAGTTGGATTCCATGGTCAACCAGTAATACCCTGCTCTCAAGATTTTTCTCGCCATTGTGTATCCGTTGGCATGAGTGCCAAAGGATCCTTCATGAATTTCTTTCATAAGCATGTCTGCTTCTGGTCTGTCTACGCATCAGAGCAAGACCATGTCAAAATTTCTCTTATAGAGAGTGTCACCGCTCAGGAAGAAGTTTCCAGCCAATCTTCTGAGAGTTTTCCTGTCTTTTCTGAGTGCCCCCGATGGGTACTCTTGTTTCTGAAGGAAGCATTTGATATCGTGATACCAAGGTTTATCGTCTATGACTGCTTCAATCGTGAAGACGTAAGCGGGCCGTTCAAGGCGCATTATGTCGATCTTAGGTATGTCATTCCATTAACCTACACTAATCATGGAAGAGATAGTGGCTAAAGCGTCAGCCATGTGATTCTCATCACGAGGGATGTGATGAAACTCAATTCTGTTGAAGAAAGGTAACAACCTTCTTTCATAGTCTTTGTAAGGAATCAGTCCTGATTGGTATGTGTTCCAATCTCCTTTTATCTGATTGATAACCAAAGCTGAATCACCATATACGCCCAAGTTTTTGATCCTTAAATCAATCGCTTCCTCGAGACCCATAATACAAGCTTCGTATTCGGCCTCGTTGTTCGTACATTTGAACGTAAGTCTAGCAGTGAAAGGAATGTGGGTACCCTGAGGGGTAATAATGATTGCCCCAATTTCGTTTCCATAATGATTAACTGCTCCGTCAAAGATAAGTCGCCATTGGGAACCTGGTTCTGGCCCTTCACTGGGTAGTGGTTCATCTCAATCTTTCATTTTTAAATACATGACATCTTCGTCTGGGAAGTCAAACCCGATTGATTTTTGATCGTCAATCGGTTGATGAGCCAAATGATCAGCTAAAATACTTCCCTTAACGGCTTTCTGAGCATGGTACTCTATGTCATATTCTGATAACAGCAGGGAGAAAAGTTAACAGATAGATTGTGATCAACCAAAAGAACGGGTGTAGGACCAAGCGAAGGTCGTGACCCAATGGACGGGTGTGGGACCAAGCGAAAGTCGTGACCCAAAGGACGGGTGTGTGACCAAGTAAAGGTCGTGACCCAAAGGACGGGTGTGGGACCAAGCGAAGGTCGTGACCCAATGGAAGGGTGTGGGACCAAGCGAAAGTCGTGACCCAAAGGATGGGTGTGAGACCAAGCGAAGGTCGTGACCCAAAGGACGGGTGTGGGACCAAGTGAAGGTCGTGACCCAAAGAACGGGTGTGGGACCAGGCGAAGGTCATGACCCAAAGGACGGGTGTGGGACCAAGCGAAGGTCGAGACCCAAAGGATGGGTGTGGGACCAAGCGAAGGTCGTGACCCAAAGCACGGGTGTGGGACCAAGAGAAGGTCGTGACCCAAAGAAAGGGTGTAGGACCAAGCGAAGGTCATGACCCAAAGGACGGGTGTGGGTTCAAACGAAGGTCGTGACCCAAAGGACAGGTGTGGGACCAAGCGAAGGTCGTGACCCAAAGGACAGGTGTGGAACCAAGCGAAGATCGTGACCAAAAGAACGGGTGTGGGACCAAGCGAAGGTCGTGACCCAAAGTACGGGTATGGGACCAAGCGAAGGTCGTGATCCAAAGGACGGGTATGGGACCAAGCGAAGGTCGTGACCCAAAGGACGGGTGTGGGACCAAGCGAAGGTCGTGACCCAAAGAACGGGTGTGGGACAAAGCGAAGGTCGTGACCCAAAGGACGGGTGTGGGACCAAGCGAAGGTTATGCCCCAAAGGACGGGTGTGGGACCAAGCGAAGGTCGTGAACCAAAGGACGCGTGTGGGACCAAGTGAAGGTCGTGACCCAAAGGACGGGTGTGGGACCAAGTGAAGGTCGTGACCCAAAGGACGGGTGTGGGACAAAGCGAAGGTCGTGACCCAAAGGACGGGTATGGGATCAAGCGAAGGTCGTGATCCAAAGGACGGGCGTGGGACCAAGCGAAGATCGTGACCCAAAGAACGGGTGTGGGACCAAGCGAAGGTCATGACGCAAAGGACGGTTGAGGGACCAATCTAAGGTCGTGACCCAAAGGACGGGTGGGAGACCAAACGTAGGACGTGACCCAAAGGACGGGTGTGGGACCAAGCGAAGATCGTGACCCAAAGGACGGGTGTGGGACCAAGCGAAGGTCGTGACATAAAAACCGGGTGTGGTACCTAGCGAAGGTAGTAACCCAAAGAACGGGTGTGGGACCAAGCGAAGGTCGTGACCCAAAGAATGGGTGTGGGACCAAGCGAATGTCGTGACCCAAAGGAGGGGTGTGGGACCAAGCGAAGTTTGTGACCTAAAGGACGGGTGTGGGACCAAGCGAAGGTCGTGACCCAAAGGACGGGTGTGGGACCAAGCGAAAGTGCGACCCAGAGAACGGGTGTGGGACCAAGCGAAGGTCGTGACCTAAAGAACTGGTGTGGGAACAAGCTAAGGTCGTGACCCAAAGAACGGGTGTGGGACCAAGCGAAGGTCGTGACCCAAAGAACGGTTATGGGACCAAGCGAAGGTCGTGACCCAAAGGACGGGTGTGGGTCCAAGCGAAGGACCCAAAGGACGGGTGTGGGACCAAGCGAAGGTCGTGACCCAAAGGACGTGTGTGGGACCAAGCGAATGTCGTTACCCAAAGGACGGGTGTGGGACCAAGCGAAAGTCGTGACCCAAAGAACGTTCGGTGCATCGATTGAACAAATTGTACCTGACCGGAGAAAGGGTATTTGAACCAAAGGATGGTTACTAACCCAAGGGTGCAAGTATTCGAACCAAAAGAAGGCTGCAAACTCCACAAGGGTTTCGGCGCTTCACAGGAAAACTGTGTTTATCCGAAGAAATTGAGACTCTTCAGGGGAATCAAAAGAGCAATGATTGACCACAAGAAAATAATGTTCAGACAAGGGAGAGGGATGCTAACCCATGACAATGATCTTAACCAAGAAGTATGGTGATTGATCAAAAGAGAGATCGAAAGAGATAAGAGTGATCAGGGATTGACTCAGCTAGGGAAAAGATACACTACTGCCTAGACATAGAGGTGACTAAACCAAGCACAAGGTCATTCGTCCCCTACCTGAAGTGGTCAGAATGAGTGTAGGAATTCTCCATCCTCATTCCTTCTCTATCATACCAGGTGTAGTGCAGAAATTGAAACGGACAGCGTAACAGCTCCAATTTGTATAGTGCGTCGTGCAAAACTTCGACTCGGTAGGGGAGAAAGAGAAATAAGGCTCTAAAGGAAACCTAAAGAGAAAAGCAAAGGAAGGATCAACTAATCGAAACAAGGTTTTGCTTAATCTATCAAAGGGAATTGATGTGCTAACAATTTTCCATAGAGATGGAAAATCATTAAAGCAAAAGTGTGGAATATTGATTGTACAAGACTGAATTTGCTCAAGAAAGACAAACTCAATGCAATAGCATGGCAAATAGTACCAAACATCAACAGCAATCATGTAATCAAGTGAGCAAAAGATGTGTAAGAATGATTATGATCATACAAATGCCAATAATGTATACAAATGCATAATCGATAAATCGTGCATTGAAATATTATAAGCATGTTTCGAATAGAGCCTAAACAGCACCTAAAACATCCACACATCTCAAACATATCAATCCATGGAAGTTACAGGAGGAAAGAATGTCAAACAAGCTTGAAAAACGCCAAAAAATGGCACTCTATTACAGTGGTAATCGATTACTCTATGTAGGTAATCGATTACCTGCTTAAAAATAGCAGAATTTGGTGAAAAAAGTGAAGAGTAATCGATTATCCTCTTTGAGTAATCGATTACCACTGTAACAGTGGCAAAAAAACAGCAAAAATAGCTTTTCAAAAGCAGTTTTCAACACCTAATCACTTATCCAAACTACCACATGCTATGGTATGCGTTTGTGCACGAAAAACAAGCTTAATAACAGCAAATAAACAGCAATGGAATCAATTAAATCATCAAGATCATGGAACAAGTAATGGCATAATCAATTCACACACAAAAAGCATCGAAACTACATCGCGAATGATACGAAAATGCTCGAAACAGCAAAATGTGCAAAGAAAGACCAACCTACAAAGCTAGGATGTGCCTTGGTGATTGTTGCAAAGGATTCTTGATGAAGATAATCAAAGAAAACCAGAGGAATCTTCAATTGTAGCCGAATCGTACCGAAACCGAGCAAATTGCGACGAAACTCCGAAATACGAATTCGAACCATAGAATCTTGGAACAAACACTTGAGATGAATCCAAAAGCTAATAAAACTCATGAAAATCAAGTAGAATTGCAAGATGGTGAAGGTTACGCTCAAGAAATAATCACTTCCAATGTGAAAGTGATTATTCTTTAATGGTGAAGAGTTATAGTGAGGTTTGGGAAGAAAATGGAGATGAAGATGAAGAATTTGCAGAAAAATTTAGAGAGAATGTGAGAGAATTGAGTGTGAAGTGTAAGAAATGTGTGAAATGGTTAAGGGTCCTTGAAAAATGATTGAAGGTTTGTTTATATAAAGTTTTGGTTTGGAGTGTGAGAGGTTTGGAATTAGGCTAGGAGCTAGCTTTGGGTGGTTTGGAATTAGGCTAGAAATTAGTTACACTTGACTCACCGAGTCAAGCGATTAACTTGGTTAGTTAGGAAGTTAACTCAGTAGCAATCCCAATGTAAGCTTCAAATCCAAAGGTTGACATGCTTTGAAATCAAGGAACATGGTGCACTTAATTTAAAGTGATGCATTGGAATAAATGTAAGTGGATTGTCTTGAATTGTCTAGAATGTTCCACACAATGCTAGAACTATGTAGAATCCAAGAATAAAGAGAGTGCAAAGTTGTTGTCCCAAAAATGCAGCAGAAATTGCAAATCTGTGCAGAGTAATCGGTTACCCTATTAGAGTAATCGATTACTCTAGGCAAATTTGACCCAAATTGCTTAGAAAAAGGTGTTGAAGCCTCGGTTTCGATTTTCCACCTCTTGTTTTGATGAGTAGGCATGGAAACCCTTGTTTGTGCTTGTTTTGATGATGTGATGACTTTGTGAGGATGCGATTAATCGGGCTTGAAACACCTGAATATTACTGCAATAAAATCAAAGAGAAAAAATGCGAGTGCGTGTGCCAGCGATGTGAATGCACATGCTTATGCAAAAGAAAAAAGGAGGTCAAATTTCGGGTTACAACAGCTGCCCCTATTTAATCCTCTTAGACCTCAATGTTTGAATTGTGCCAGCTTTTCGATGATTCAAGATAGAAGGGGATTAAATAAAAGAGTAGCTCGAAAATTTGGCCGACGGCAACAAAAAAAAAGAGATGCAAGTTTGGCTGAATATCTACTGAGGAGATGAATCAGGGAGAAGGAAATGGAGTATGCTTGATGCATATGCTATGTATGTGTGATGCTTTCATGATGCTTGATATCATGCGATGCAGCGACAAAGGTTAAAGTACTGTGTTGCAAGTTTGCAGGTCCTAGACGGACCAGGAAGGTTTTGGACGAACCAAAGAATTGAAAAGCTTCCGGAAAGGTTTTCCAGCCGAGGATTGGACTTTGAAAAAGTTTGCTAGACGAGAACTGGACTTTGGAAAAGTTTGCCAGACGAGAGCTGGGTTTTGGAAAATTTTGTCAGACAAGAATTGGGCTTTGAAAAAGTGCGCCAGACGAGAACTGGAAAAGTTTTCCAGACGAGAACTGGACTTTGAAAGGATAAGCCAAACGAGCACTGGATTTCGTAAAGATAGGTCAGACGAGAACTGACTACTAGATGAGAACTGGATTTTGATTGGGACGCATGTTTGAACCTGTATGGCGTAATGCTGCATCTTGATGAATATGCTACGCGTTTGAGGATGCAATGTTATGCGATGATGATTACTATACGCAGAATATCAGTGATCAAGTTTTGAAAAAATGTCAAGTATGATTGGGCTTAAGTCGAGGCTTCATTCTATGCAAGATGAATGATATGCCTAAGTGAAGCGATATGATCAAAGCATGAGAAAGGTCTATGCAACAGTTCAAGAGAATCTATCAAGTGATTTTATCATGGGGGCGAAAGAGATGAGGTTAGGGTGCAGCTGTAAAGACATGATTCCCTGACACCTACTTCAGGATCAGCAGTTGTTGATGCACCATTTCTCTTGCCTCAAAATAGGGAGAGAACTTGTACTTTGGTAGCCTGTATATGCCCCAGTCTGTTGGGTATCTGCATGGATTGCCCCAGTCACAAGTTTGACTTACCCCAGTGTATCGGAACAATGCCCTGATTAACTGGTCCTCTCAGAAATGTTGATTTCTTGTGCTCTTCGGATGCCTGCCCCAGCATGAGCTCTGAAGTGATTTTGCCCCTGGCTGATCGGCCTTTTGGAGGAATTCCCCTGACCGACTGATCTTTGAGAGATTTTCTGAATCTCGACGTAATTTCCCTAGATTGACTGAATCTTAGAGAAGCTTGCCCTTTTGCTCAACAGATTTTTCAAGCGTTTTGCCCCTTGAGATGATGACACTTTCCATTGTGGAAACTCTCTGATGTCAAGTGCTTATTCGCAAGTAAAAAATGTTTGTTTCGAAAATGATAATGCTAATGCCATGCATATGTCAGTTTTGAAATCCAAGTATGTTCACTAAGATTATGACATATAGTGAATGGATCACTATTTAGAGTGCCATGTCAATACCAGCACAAATGATAAGCAAAATCTTTAGGAGTCAGCTTTGACATGATCCCACTGTAGTAAGATTTTTGAAATAAACCCTGCTTCAATTAGGTCTTTTGAGGGTTGTAACGTGGCCTGGTCCACGGTTTAAGAAAGAAAGGATATAAGGCTCAAAATTTATTTTAACCCACCCATTCTCCTTGATGTTCTCCAATCCTACGTTCAGCTAGTTTGACATAAGCGTTCATCTTTCAAAAAAACCTTTGAATGATATAAGTGATGGTAGAGGAACCGACGAGGGTTTTGGAAAGGCAGTCACTCACCTTTTATTTTTTCACATGTGATCACACGAACTGGTTCTTAATGAGGATTTTTGCTTTTGATTCTCTATTTTTTTCTTTTTGTTTTCCCTAATTTTTTTGCGTAGACTGATTTTTTTTTTGAACAAAATCGTGTGACATGTATTTGTTTGATTTGTAAGGGATTGTGACTGCCTCACCCCTTTGATCGGTGAGGGATAACCACTATGAATTTGTGATTTTTCCGACCTCTTGCGAGGGGTAGGATGTGGTTGATCCACAAATGTGGTGCTCCTCTTTTGAAATTCGAACGCATGGTCAAACTAACTGAAAACTACCCTGCCCCTGGTTAAGATTGATGGTTTTTTTGTATACGGAAAGAAACTCCTACTTCAAGGCCCAAAGGGGTTGACTAGGGATTATCTTCCTTATAACTCCAGTGTTTGGGAATAGAAACAATGCCTTACATCGTCAACAAGGTTTTATTCAAAAGCATACAGACGGTGATCTCATGTCCTTTGATTTCATCATTCTCTTTTTGATTTTGCTTGATCAAATGTGTGATATTGATAAAAAAGTATGAGTGAAAATGAATGAATTTATTCAAAACATGCATACTCATTTCATTATTATTATCATTTGAAAACAAACAAGTTTTACAAATGAACAATGCTTGACAAAATAGAAAGATTACAAAATGGAAATGATGGAATGACATAATGGTTGCCGATGTTGAGGAAGTGCTCACAGGCTCATTCAATGGGTTCTTTTGCAATCTTGGCCCTTACACTGACAAGGGATTTTCGTTCACCCACAGTTTATCATCTTGAACAGTTAAGTGTTTCTTGTCAATCAACTGTTGGACTTTAGCTTTAAAAGCGTTGCAATCCTCAGTCGAATGTCCAGCCGACCCAGCATAATATCCACATTGCACATTGGGATCATACCCAGGTGGGAATGGTTTTGGAGGAGGCTTCAGAGCTTTGGGAACCACCAGTGCGTTTTGAACCAGATACGGGAGAAGTTGACTGTATGTCACAGGAATTGGATCTAGAGGAGCATTCCTTCGTTCTAGATTGTTTTGGGGCTTGTGCTGATTTTGACGCTCTCGGCCTTAGGCTTGCTGATTATGAGCCTGAAGAGGCTGTTGATATCGGGTTGCAGCAACACGCAAGAATGAATAGTAATGCGTAGGAGCCAGAGGTGCTTGAGGATGAATCTGTTGAGTAGCATATTGTGGGAACACTTGAGCAGGGCGCATCAATCCTGGATTAACCATCGGTTTAACAGTCTGAGAAAATTAGATCCTATACGGAGCATAGGGTACCCCAGGATAAGCAAGTGGAGGTGCAACAGCAGAGGGTGCCCCAGGATAGGTAAAAGGCTCGCTAGAATTAGAAGATTGAAAACCTCGGTAGGGGTATTGCCCAACAGATTGAACAGCTGGAGGAATTGACACATGAGTAGGAGAACCTCTATTCTTTGCCTCACCAGATGTTTTGGCAATCCCAGGTGCAGACTTCTGGTAAGGTTTCTCTATAAAGTAAAGCAACTTCTGATCGAGGAGCTCTTGGACTCTGTTCTTAAAGACGACACAGGCTTCTGTAGAGTGCCCCACATATCCAGCATGGTATCCACGTGTGGAATTAGGATCATGCTTAGGATGATAAGGAAAATTGGCTGGCTCAATCTCTTTAGGAACAATTGTCCCAGCTTGAATCAGAACAGTCAGTAGATGTGTGTATGTCACGGGAATTGGATCAAGGCGGGGATGTCTCCTCCTTTGATTGTTGTTCCTTGTGCTGATTTGCTTATGCTTTTGTTTCTGATTGCCTTTAGAGGTCTTATGATTAGACAAGGGGTGAACTGGTAGATTGCCTGCAGTTGCATTCATGATTTTATCCACCTTTTGGCCATTCTGGGCTTGCTCATCAATCATAACCTGATCCGAGGAGTTCATTGTCATGTTGTCCAGAAGTAGTTCCACAACCATATCAACCTTGCCTTCCTTGAGTATTGTGTTCTCATACCCAACCTATTCCATGATTCTTTGGCTTTCAACGTCGGAGAATCGTTGTCTTTGGGCTGATGAAGGGAAGAAAGTGAGCTTTTTTCTGGGTTAGATGTATGCAATGCAAATGTATGTATGCATATGTTGCTTATGCAGATGGAATGCAAATAAGACATGCAACACCCAATGATACAAAGGTTAGATGATGCCAAAGTTCAACATACATATGGTGATGCATAATCTCAAGTTCAAAAGTTAGGCAAACATGATGATGCAATAACAGTATGCAAAAATGTAAGTTAGAGCTGCAACATCTTTGGGATGATCTGTACATGATTCTGTGTCGGTGCAAAGATCTGACGTGCGTGAGAGAACAAAGGTATGAAGAGGCTTGTTTTCCTGCAAAAACCCAATATCCCGCTCACAGGTGTGATCTAGACACAACACGGTGGTCCCTAGAAAGGTCTCCCAAACCATAGGACTCGGAATGAAACCCCCCCCCCCCCCCCCCGTAGCGAACTCTCGCAGGACAGAAGTATTCTCAAGCGAATCACGATCTGGGATGTGACTCTCGCGGTAACCCAACGCGTAAAACGTAGGCCTCACGACTATCCACGTTCTAACCTATGTGTATCCTAAGCCCGGTGTTAGGACTTTTCTCTCCAATAATATCTACCCATCCCAACAACAGCAGAATATATAGCAGATATCCAGAATATACAGCGTATGAATATTCAAAGCAGTAAAGAAATGCAGTAAATAAACATAAAGCAAAGTAAAGCATAAATAAAGCAAGTAAAGCACAAAAGATAAACACCCAAACAAGCAAGACAAAAGCAAACAAAACTAGGTGAGACCCCAACTTGCAGGAGCAAGGACTCCCTAGCAGAGTCGCCAGCTGAAGATGGGGAGTCCCACCTAGCCAGGAAACAAATAAAGCGAGGCGAAGCTCAAGAGCAAGGACTCCCCAGCAGAGTCGCCAGCGGAAGATGGGGAGTCCCACCTAGCCAGGAAACAAACAAAGCGTGGCGAAGCTCAAGAGCAAGGACTCCCCAGCAAAATCGCCAGCTGAAGATGGATGGTTTATACCTGAGTGAATCGCACACTCAAAGATACAACAGAGTCGCCACCAAACTTTATTTAGTCCCAAAAGATAGGGAAAATATCGATAAAACCCAAGGGGAAGAGAAATGGGAACGGGGGTCGGTTATGCGAAAGAAAGGTACTAGCACCTAACGCATCTGTCGTACTCGACGGGAACCATTTCCCTTGCTTTTAGGCTTAGATGGGTTATCTATCTAAATGCTTCTAGCTAAAATAAGAGGGGGGATAGAGAGAGAGAGAGAGAGAGAGAGAGGAAAAGAAAGAGAAAGAAAGAAAGTGCTCGCGGAGGATTGGGACCCTCGTGCCTACGTACCCTCATAGTGCAATGAGGAAATCAGAGCACCGTAGTTCAAAGGAACCAGGGGAAAGAAAAGAGGAATGGAAGAAGGTGGAAGGGTGCTCGCCAAGATCACCGCGATCTCGCGCCTACGTATCATGCATTGAATGAATGCAGAATCAGAGCTTTCGTAGTTCGGGGAACCAAGACGGAAAGGAAAGGGAAAGTGGTGTCAAAACCAAGAACAAAAAGGATAGATAAATATCCGTTGGGGATGTAAAGAAGTGGTGTCATAACCAAGAAAGAAGTGCAAAGGAAAAGATAGTAACTGTGCTGAGGATAACATGCAAGAGTGGTGTCAAAACCAAGAAGATAAAAGAGCAAAAAGGAATAAAAGAGACTCCCCTGGGGAGGTAAGAGAACAAAGAATTATGTTGGGGGTCAGAGGGTTAACGATCCTACTGGGGAAACAAAATAAAGTATGCTATAGAAACCAAGAGAAAAAAAGTTCGATGTGTTAACTGACTAGCTGTGGTTAATCGAAGAAATAGATTAAGACTCTGTGGAGAAAAGGGTTGGTATCAAAAGGCAGCCTGTGATGAACCAAAAGGAGAGGGTACTGGACCAAAAGAAGGTGTTTACCTCTGAGCAGATTTCGGTATACTACCTAATAAACAGTGGTTAACCGAGGAAGAAAAGATTGCAACCCTGCAGGGAGAAAGGTTAATAGATAGATTGTGATCAACCAAATGAACGGGTGTAAGGCTAAGAGAAGGTCGTGACCCAAACGACGGGTGTGGGACCAAGCGAAGGTCGTGACCCAACAGACGGGTGTGGGACCAAGCGAAGGTCATGACCCAAAGGACGCGTGTGGGACCAAGCAAAGGTCGTGACCCAAAGGACGAGTGTGCAACCAAGCGAAGGTCGTGACCCAAAGGACGAGTCTGGGACCAAGCGAAGGTCGTGACCCAAAGGACGGGTGTGGGACAAAGCGAAGGTCATGACCCAAAGGATGGGTGTGGGACCAAGCGAAGGTCGTGACCCAAAGAACGGGTGTGGGACCAAGCGAAGGTCGTGACCCAAAAAACGGGTGTAGGACCAAGCGAAGGTCGTGACCCAAAGGACGGGTGTGGGACCAAGCGAAGGTCGTGACCCAAAGAACGGGTGTGGGACCAAGCGAAGTTCATGACCCAAAGGACGGGTGTGGGACCAAACGAAGGTCATGACCCAAAGGAAGGGTGTGGGACCAAGCGAAGTTCGTGACCCAAAGGACGGTGTGGGACCAAACGAAGGTCGTGACCCAAAGGACGGGTGTGAGACCAAGCGAAGGTCGTGACCCAAAGGACGGGTGTGGGACCAAGCGAAGGTTGTGACCCATAGGACGGGTGTGGGACCAAGCGAAGGTCGTGACCCAAAGGACGGGTGTGGAACCAAGAGAAGGTCGTGACCCAAAGAACGGGTGTGGGACCAAGCGAAGGTCATGACCCAAAGGACGGGTGTGGGACCAAGCGAAGGTCGTGACCCAAAGGACAGGTGTGGGACCAAGCGAAGGTCGTGACCCAAAGGACAGGTATGGGACTAAGCGAAGGTCGTGACCCAAAGGACAGGTGTGGGACCATGCAAAGTTCGTGACCCAAAGAACGGGTGTGGGACCAAGCGAAGGTAGTGACCCAAAAAATGGGTGTGGGGCCAAGCGAAGGTCGTGACCCAAAGGACTAGTGTGGGACCAAGCGAACGTCGTGACCCTAAGGACGGGTTTGGGAACAAGCGAAGGTCGTTACCCAAAGGACAGGTGTGGGACCAAGCGAAGGTCGTGACCCAAAGAACGTTTGGTGCATCGACTGAACAAATAGTACCTGACCGAAGAAAGGGTATTTGAACCAAAGGAAGGTTATTAACCCAAGAGTGCAAGTATTCAAACCAAAAGAAGGTTGCAAACTCCGCAAGGGTTTCGGCGCTTAACAGGAAACTGTGTTTATCTGAAGAAATTGAGACTCTTCAGGGGAATCAAAAGAGCAATGATTGACCACAAGAAAAGAATGTTGAGACAAGGGAGAGGGATGCTAACCCATGACAATGATCTTAACCAACAAGGATGGTGATTGATCAAAAGAGAGATTAAAAGAGATAAGAGTGATCAGGGATCGACTCAACTGGGGAAAAGATACACTACTGCCTAGAGATAGAGGTGACTAAGCCAAGCACAGGGTCATTCGTCCCCTACCTGAAGTGGTCAGAATGAGTGTAGGAATTATCCATCCTCATTCCTTCTCTATCACACCGGGTGTAGTGCAGAAATTGAAAATGACAGCGTAACAGTGCCAATTTGTACAGTGCTCCAGTGCATCGTGCAAAACTTCGACTCGGCAGGGGAGAAAGAGAAATAAGGCTCTAAAGGAAACCTAAAGAGAAAAGCAAAGGAAGGATCAACTAATCACACATCTCAAACATATCAATCCATGGAAGTTAGAGGAGGAATGAATGTCAAACAAACTTGAAAAACACCAAAAAAATGGCACTCTGTTACAGTGGTAAACGATTACTCTATGTAGGTAATCGATTACCTGCTTAAAAATAACAAAATTTGGTGAAAAAAGTGCAGAGTAATCGATTATCCTCTTTGAGTAATCGATTACCACTGTAACAGTGGCAAAAAAAGCAAAAACAGCTTTTCAAAAGCAGTTTTCAACACCTAATCACTTATCCAAACTACCACATGTTATGGTATGAGTTTGTGCATGAAAATCAAGCTTAATAACAGAAAATAAACAGCGATGGAATCAATAAAATCATCAAGATCATGGATCAAGTAATGACATAATCAATTAACACACAAAAAGCATCGAAACTACATCGCGAATGATACGAAAACGTTCGAAACAGTAAAATATACAAAGACAGACCAACCTACAAGGATGAGATGTGCCTTGGTGATTGTTGCAAGGGATTCTTGATGAAGATAATCAAAGAAAACCAGAGGAATCTTCAATTGTAACCGAATCGTACCGAAACCGAGCAAATTGCGACAAAACTCCGAAATACGAATTCGAACCATAGAATCTTGGAGCAAACACTTGAGATGAATCCAAAAGCTAATAAAACTCCAGAAAATCAAGTAGAATTGTAAGATGATGAAGGTTAAGCTTAAGAAATAATCACTTCCAATGTGAAAGTGATTATTCTTCAATGGTGAAGAGCTATAGTGTGGTTTGGGAAGAAAATGGAGATGAAGATGAAGAAGTTGCAGAAAAATTCAGAGAAAATGTGAGAGAATTGAGTGTGAAGTGTGAGAAATGTGTGAAATGGATGAGGGTCCTTGAAAAAAGATTGAAGGTTTGTTTATATAGAGTTTTAGTTTGGAGTATGAGATGTTTGGAATTAGGCTAGGAGTTAGTTACACTTGACTCACCGAGTCAAGCTGTTAACTCGGTTAGTTAGGAAGTTAACTCAGTAGCAATCCCAATGTAAGCTTCAAATCCAAAGGTTGACATGCTTGGAAATCAAGGAACATGGTGCACTTAATTTAAAGTGATGCATTGGAATAAATGTAAGTGGAGTGTCTTGAATGGTCTTGAATTATCTAGAATGTTCCACACAATGCTAGAACTATGTAGAATCCAAGAATAAATAGAGTACAAAGTTGTTGTCCCAAAAATGTAGCAGAAATTGCAAATCTATGCAGAGTAATCAGTTACCCTATTAGAGTAATCGATTACTCTAGGTAAATTTGGCCCAAATTACTTAGAAAAAGGTGTTGAAGCCTCGGTTTCTATTTTCCACCTCTTGTTTTGATAAGTAGGCATGGAAACCCTTGTTTTGTGTTTGTTTTGATGATGTGATGACTTTGTGAGGATTCGATTAATCGGGCTTGAAAAACCTAAATATTCCTACAACAAAATCAAAGAGAAAAAATGTGAGTGTGTGTGCTAGCGATGCGAATGCACATGCTTATGCAAAAGAAAAAAGGAGGTCAAATTTCGGGTTACGACAGTCATGTGAACAAGTTGAAACATTACTTGGACATTTTTGGCATGGTTACAAGTTGGACATGTTAACACAAGTAGGTAACAACCTAAACATGCATATTAGGGTTCTACATGGTTACAAACAAGGTGGAGACTTCACAAAGGTCCATATATACAAGAATGTGTTCAAAGTAATTTTCAAGGTAAGAACCAAAGGTTTAAGGATACCTAAACATATTTTGATTCCAACAAGGGTACATGTGCACATTAAAGTTATATGAACATGGAAGAAAACCACATGTTAGAGGCAAAATGATCAAACAAAAGTTCATGGCATGGCTAGGAATTCAACATACATGTACATGTAGATATACACTTGAAAAATGCATCAAAATCAAGTTGAAACAAATCTGTACAAGTCCACAATATTACACAAGGTTCATATGAGTTGTAAATGGTTCAAACATGTCTACCTGTGCAAAGGAAATCAAAAGAACTAACCAAAGAAAACACAATGGTCCTTAAGAAAACCTAAAAAGGTCACTTACTTCAAACATGAATAAGTGTCTCAAAAATAATTATTTTTGGAAATCTAAATTCATAAACAGAAAATAGACAAAATCATGAGCATTTTGCAAAAACAATGGGCAAAACATGATTAAAATTGAAGAAGTTATAACCATTTGTATTTGCAAAAGAAATGGAAGAAAATAGGTACTTAAAATAAGGGAAATGGTCCAAGTGAGTGTTGAACTCACGACCTAGGGGTTCAGGCTAAAACCATAAGCCAACTAAGCCATGTGAATGGCTTGTATATGAGATACGCGCATGCATATATATTAGAAGACTTGTCCTAAATGCCTAAAAATGAAAAGCGCGGCAAAAAGGGTGATCCCTGAGGATCGAACCCAGAACATAGCGTGTATAAGACTTGGCAAGGCAAAGGTTGCGCCACTGGGGTGGCCTGTTACATCCATTTATTGGATGGAAACAAAACAATATAAAGGAAACTTAATTTCCCCATCATTTGCAAAAACGTTCATATCTTGCTCAAAACTTAATGAAATCCAATGAAATAAAAAAGGAAATCATGTATTCTTTCACAAGGATCATGATGGCATAATTTATTTTTGGTTGAAGATGCTTCTAAAACAAAACCCGATAGTGATCTCATAAAGGGTGCAAGCTTGCAAATCCATTGATAAAAGCTCATTCAGTCATGAATAATAACCAAAGCAAGTTCAAACATGCTACAAATATCATAACTAACACATCTCTACTCAATGCACATCAAAACACATCATGCTTTTGAAAGTTCAAATTATAAGTGACTTACCTCTTGGAGTCCAAGTTGCAGTTCTCAAGATAGTTATGCCAGAAATGTTTCAATGGTTTTGATGGCTTCAATGGACCTCCTTAAATGCCTGGAACCCAAAGAAATTAACTGGAGCAAACTGTACCTCATTTCTTGCAAAATGGCCAAAGTGCTTCAAAAGGGAACTTCAAGTAAACGGTGCCACAGTCCACCAACCAAACTTTGAACAACTTAAGGATGATTTTTGTAAGGTGTTTGTAGGGTTGGAAGGCTTGGAGATGATTTGGACAGTGTTTTGGATGAGAAGATGCAGAAAGTCAAACTTTCAAGGGGTTGAGAGTTGAATTTTTTATCTATGAGGTTTTTGGAGGTTGTCAGGGTTTAGACACTCTCAAGAAGGGTTTTTTGGTTTGTGAGAATGATTGGTTTGAAGAGATTATGGCTGGAAATTGTTCTGAGGTAGTTTTTGGAAGTTGGTGATTCTTGGTTTTCAAGTAATGACTTGAAATTCCAATTCTGATATGAGGAGGTTTGGATGCTCTATGATGTGTCTTTTTTGTTGTGTTTTGAGATAAGAAACAACCTCTATTTATAGGGCAAAATTTTGGAGCAAAGAGGTTATGGAGGAGTGTAACTTGAAGTTCCATGGTTTAGTTAGATTTGAATTTGGCAAGTACATGATTCTCATAGTTCCAATGCAAGGTACAAGTGCATCTTGAGAGTTGGAATCTCCTTTTGAGCTTGCTTCTACAGATGGAACAAGTTTGAGTCTCAAGGAAAAAGATTTGTGATTAAAGCTACTTTTCAAGAGTGGTATTGTGAACTTTATGGCAAAAACCTCCCTAAATGGAATGAATTTTGAATTGATGCTCAAATCTTTTGAGTAATGCTTCAAGACTAGTACAAACTTCTGATCAATGATAGATTTGGAAGCAACAAGGCCTGAAAAGCAAGATCATGTAGGTTTGGAATGGTTTTGCAACAAGTTTATTATGTTCATAACCTTGAATTTCAAGTTACAAAACTCCAACTTCAAGGCTTCGAATCTCCTAGATCACAAATGGGATTGGGGAGTTCTTGTACTTTTTTAAAAGCCCCAAATGTGCTCTAAAACTTTCATGTTTAACAAAAATTATGAATCTCAAAGGATCATAATGAAAACTAGCCTCAAAGATTGATGTTTCAAAAGATCAAAAGTTGTCTTGAAAAATTTCTAGGTGTCCTATGATTTTTCCAAACTTTGAAGCCTCATAACTCAAAATCCAAGCATTTTTTGAGGTTTCCACCTCTCATACAAAGTTGTAGTATGTTATGAGAGCTTTAATTTGAGCTTTGGAGCACACAAAATGGTTGTGTAGATTGGGAGTTATGATCTTTCAAAGTTATCCTCACAACTAGGGTTTTTTCCATACTTAAAAAAATTTCAAGTTTCTTAACTTTGCCCCTTTTTCAAGAAACCTTTCAAATCTTGGTTTTTCATGCTCAAACTCATTGATCAAACATGTCTTGATGAAATTTGGCTTGATGACTTCAATTTGGACCAAAAACCCTAAAAGTCAAAGGGTTGACTTTTTCAAATGAAGCTTGTGTTATCAGATGAATTCAACTGTGTGATCTTCAATGATCTTGCATTCTTGAATCTTTCAAACATCATGGATGGACTCCAAGGATGCATTTGAGTGTCTTGGGTCATGTCTCAAGGCTTGGTATCATGCTTTGATCAAAAGTCAAAGGCACATTTGACTTTTTCCTGATAAAACCCTAATTGGTGACCAGATGAAATTGAGCTTCGTAGAACTTGGAACAAGACCAATTTGCACTTGATTCTTGGCAAGGAGAAGCCTCTTGAGTGTATGTAAGCTTGTTGGGTTGATGATCACTCCAAAACTTTGACTGATCATGTGAGGATTCCCTTGATTCTCTTGAGCAAAACCCTAATTTCATGGAGCAAAGACAAGGAACAAACTTGAACAAGGTTAGGGTTAGAAATGCAATGCTTGAATGCTTCCTAGAATGATGATGACATCTATGGTCAAATTTTGGGGTATGACAGTTGCCACTATTTAAATAACTTCACCAGATTTTTTGAGTGGTGACAACCCTCAGGGAATCAAAGTTAAAGGTATTTAAATACAGAAATAACCAGAAATTTTGCCCCTAGATGCAATGGGATGCTATGCTACAGACAAAACTGACTTAAATAAATGCTAGGAACAGTGCAGACATGCAATGAACTCTAGTATGATGCTCCATGATGGAATGATAAATGTCGAATGTACAACGCAAACCAAGATGATCAAAAGCAAAGGCCAGTTGGAGAAAGGAAAAGACCAAATTGGGAACATCCCAAGAAAAACACCACTGGGGCTGGGAGACGACACTAGGGATACCCAAAGTGGTTGATCAACAAGTTCAGACATGACCTGAAATCACTGGGGTAAGATAGATGGGAATAAGATCTTCTCACAAGAGATCAAAAGATGAAAGGGGAAATTTCAAAATGAAACAGCACAGGATGGTCTCCACCGAGGAATACCTACAGTAGTTGATCAATAGGTCCAAACATGACCGACTGACTCTCAAGAATCCTTATAACAACAGGATGAACGAAACAAAATACAATCCAATATTCCTCATGACGATAGGAAATAGAATAGATTCTCATAACGATAGAATCATTGAAAATTCTCCTCATAACAATAGGGGACATAGACTCTCATAACAATAGAATCTGCAGACTGGATCCTCATAACAATAGGACAAAATCCTTATAACAAAAGTGTTGAATATACCCTCATAACAATAGGGATGGCAGATGGTGAGAATCCTTATAACAATAGGATCACTGAGCCAAAAGGGAATCCTTATAGTCATAGGATCAACAACACATAACATTGGAGTTTTCAAGCATCCAATCTTCTGGAAATTCCTTAAAATGAAGAGTTTAAACAGGATCTTCAGGAACCATCAGGAAAGGTACAGGGTAACGACTCTTCTGTACGCGCCAACTTAATCAGACTTGGACTGTAAGCGAAGGTAACAACCGGCTTTTAGTGCATAGATGCTAGTAACAACTAGAATTCAAGGGGATATTGGTGACGACCAAAGCGGCTTACCAATGGCAATTGGATTTCAGACAGATCTACTAGGGGAAGAAATATTGGTGATAAACAATATTCCAAGACACCAAGAATAAACAGACCGGTGATCGCCAGTGACGACTGGAGAAAAGATAATATATGGTGATGACCACTAACAATTAGTTTTTAAACAATGCTAGTAACGACTGGACTTCCGAGGAAATTGGTGATGACCAGATTATTAATACCAATAAAGATTGGATTTTAAGCAATGCCAGTAACCATTGGGCTTTCAAAGGAATTAGTATCAACCGGATGAACTACTAACCGCAAACTTAAAGATGTCAATGACAATTGGGCCTCTATACAGTGGCATTAGTAACGCAAAACTTTATGAGGGTATTGGTAACAACCGAGACATTTAAAGTACAAACAAGTAAAACCCTTACAAAGGCCAATGTAAGCATGTGTAAGTTAAAACATTACTTGACATGGAGGAAAAAGTGTACAAGGTTCGAGACTTTGGTGCATGTTATGGTTCTTGGTGCTCATCTAAGAAGGTGTGTAAAGGTCTGACATTCAAGAGAGTACTGGTAACAACCAAACAAACAAATATCAACCAGAGACTAGTAACAACTAGAACTCAAGAGGAAAAGCTGGTGACAACCGAACTAATAATATAATTAGGGGGCTAGTGACAACTAGGATTCAAAGGGGAAACCCGGTGACAACCAGACAAGCAAATACGAATAACGATTGGACTTGTGACGAGTACCAACAACATTTGAACTTTTGCCCGAGACTGCTAGTAGCAAGTAGACTTCGAAGGTGTGGTAACGATTGAATTCAACGATACCAATGACCATTGGAATGTAGGTAACAACCATAGTTTGTCAAAATATTAGCGGCAACCCCAAAGATCTTAACACAGATGCCAGTTGCAACTGGACTTTACTGGGAATCTCGTAATAGAGATACAGGTTGGTTGCTTTATGAGCAAATTTTCTCAAATAAAGAGAAAAACCAACAGCCTCTTTGTCAACTTTGATAGAAGTGAATTCTTGCCATAAAATCCTCATGGAGAGGGTTAATCAAATAAAGAGAAACCATTTGTGATGTCTTCAGTAAAATGTCCTGACAGACTTCCGGGGGAATATCAATTGTAATTGCAAAAGGTTAAATATTACCAAGGTCGGATAAGTTTCTCAGGAGAGACTGCCACTTGTTATTGAGTATAAATTCCAAAGAGATGTTGTTACAATAACATAGCTGGAGAATGTCCTCTGTCATCAATTAGAATCTGTAATAGATTCTTCCATAGTGCAAAATAAATGCACGTTCAAACTAGGCTCGGCGACCCAAAAAGCAACACCTACCAGGGACCAAAGTTCAATCTAGGGGCAAGCTAGAAAGAAACGATCAAACAAGACTCCTACCATTAAGGAATGAACTCAAATGGGGTTTATCTTATCCCAACATGGAAAAGGTAACTGAACCAACCATCATCCACGAGAATCAAACTCCGTGGGGAATTCCAGAAAGGATGGGTAATTTATGCCTAAGGGTTAACAATTCTATTGGAGAGAATAGACAAACCCAGTCACTTAGGGGAGATAAACGTAAAAGTGACCTAAAACAGGTAAACACCATAGAGGTAGAAATATGCTCAGATGCCATGCATATGCATGAATGCATGTGTGTCATATTTATGCTTATGCTAACAAAACAGACAAGGGGGGGCAAACGGGAGATAAAATAAACATCTTGACAAGGATACCCGATCAAATTTACTAGATTGGACCATCACTAGGGATGAACATGTAGAGTCAGTAGTTATATTCCAAGTTTACAACCTTCTCTGGGGAAAGAGTATAATGTCATGACTTCACCTGAGAGACTGCCATCATAAGCTTGATTTCCTTATTGGGGAAAGAGGAGATCCATGGAGAATTGCCAAGATCAACTGAAGTAACAACTTACTGGGGAGTGTAGCGTGCAATTTTTGTCGGTGACGTGACCACCTTACCGCAATGGTTGGAATTGGGTGCTACTTTCTGATTTCTTATTTATCCTATGAAGCTGGAAAGGAAAGGAAATATATCTAAAACTAACATTTCACGCAAATGTTTTCTTTAACAAATGCTAAGAGATTGGGGGGTCGGGGTCAGGTTATACAAAGGGAAGTTGTCATTTACCCTGTGTATATATGGTTATCCATAGATCTTCTTTGGTATTTTTAAATACTTTCTGGTGTTTATCTGTTATGGGTTGGGAAAGTTTCTCCTTTGGGGAGTGTTGAGAGAGTGTTTTTGTTGTTTTCGGGTTTTCTGTTGTTTTTGGTAAGGTACTGGACCTAAAGTTTTTGATATGTGTGCTCGCTAAGATTTTGCAATCTTATGCCTACGTATTCCCGTAAAGGTACTCGGGAATTCAGAGCAATCGTAGTTCCTCCTATTTCTATGGGAGGAAAGATGTTTGGTGTCTTGTTCAAAGCCCAAGATTGAAGATAACGGAGTATTTGTGTCTTGTTAAAAGCCCAAGATTAAAGTTAAAGGGTTTGAGAGAGAATTTGTCATCTCTAAAGGGAGGTATCTCACCTGTTTATCACAGTTGTTGGGTAACTTATTATAAAGGAGAATTACTTTAATTGGAATGTATGGAATCCAACAATGCCATAATTTCCTTTATAAGGGAAATGTCCTGAAGGAGGAAACTTTAACTCAGTGTAGAGCAATGCCATTTTCCCTTAGGAATCTTGCTAAGAGAAGGACATTGGCTTTGATGTAAATAATCCAGAGGCTTGCCACTTACAACAATTAGATGAAAGAGGAAGTTTACCAGGATAAAAGAGGGACCACGACTTGGATTTTTAAATCAACAAGTGTGTCACTTACAACAATTATCTGGAATTAGGGTTTGTTTGATTATTTGTTTAGATATGTGATATACAGTGAAATGTCTTCCTACAGAGAGAACTCTTTATTTCCTCTGAGGGGATGTTGATTTTTGTGTGCCTTGATCAAAGCCCAAGGTTGAAGGTAAAAGGTTGACTCTACTAGGGAGTTTTATATATGTCCTGTATAAAGCCCAATATTGAGGCTAAAAGAAGATTGACTCAGCTGGAGAGTATGATTTGTCTTCTACAAAGCCCAAGATTGAGGCTGAAAAGGGATTGAACTTTTCTGGGAAATATTTTGTTTGTCTTGTACAAAGCCCAAGATTGAGGCTGAAAAGAAATTGACTCCACTAGGGAGGTTTTATCTATCTTGTACAAAGCCCAAGATTGAGGCTAAATCTGCTGAGGAAAAATCATTATACAAAGCCTAAGAGGAGGCTGGCTGGGGAAATTCTTATATGAAGCCTAAGAGAAGGCTGGCTTCTGCTGAGGATTATTGAGATCCAGAGACAGGTCCAAATTGGGGAATCAACTTTTGCTGAGAATATCAGATGCCCTGAGGTTTTGATTCTATTAAGGTTATATTGATGGTAAAGGTTTAAACTTTGAGTATGAAAATCTATGGAGGTTTCAAACTCTGCTGGAGATTGATGAAGTGATCAGGGTTTTTCCTGTGCTTTTTAGGAAACTTGAGGGTTTCTTTGAGAGCCAAGAGGATATGAGACTTTCCAAGTCTACTGGTATGAAGAGGTTGACTCTTAGCTGGAGGATGATCTTTGTATGATGCCCAAGAGGAGGCTGATGTTTTAAGGGATGAGAATCAACCCTAGAATGGATGTTCTGAAATTCTGACTCTCTGGAGGATTGAACTAGTAGAGACTAAGTTATGTCCTATACATGTAGGAGGTCTTCGGGTCCTGGTACTAAGCCCAAGAGGTGGCTGAGAACTTCTAAGAAGCCTGTGAGTCCTTGTACAAAGCCCAAGAGAAGGTTGGGGATGCTTTTAGGAAGCCTGTGGGTCCAAACCTAAGAAAGGTTCAAGAAAGGTTTCACCGGGAATCAATCCTTTCCTTGCAGAACAATTCTAGAGTTTGAAGAAATTCAGAAGAGGTTTCACCGGGAATTAATCCTCTTTGGGGAAGTGAATTTCTTGTACAAATATTTCTAAGTTGTGACAGTCTTGAGAAAAATTTCACCGGGAATAATGACTTTCTCTGTTCCATATTGTATAAGCCCAAGAGGAGGCAAGACTGTATCTGGAATTTCCTATGGGGAACTAGTTTTTACTGTGTTAAAAGAGTAACCACTGGTTTGATTTAGACCTAGACCTAATTGTTGGGGAAAACTCTAAGCAAATATGTACAAGCATATATATATATATATATATATATATATATATATATACAGATGAAATATATAAACAAGTATGTGTTGAAAAGATAGTGGAACTTACTGTTGTGCAAGCCCAAGCATAACAACTACAGCTGTATGGTTAGTTATTCAAGAAATTGAAGAAAGTTTTGATAAAACTTAGAATTTAAATCTAAATCAAAAGGAAAGTTATTGTAAAAGGAAGTTTGGGGCTTATTCTTAAAGAAAAGCCCAGATGAATTCTTTTAAAAAGATAATAATCGCGTCGCAGTTTTGAAAACCACAGAGGGACTTATACAATGATTGAGGCCCAAATTATTGTGTTTACAAAAAGGATGGGTCTTACACTCTATTAGAGGCCCAAGAGATTATTTGTATACAAGAGATGGGGCTTACAACTCAAGGAGAGGCCCAGATGAAAAACAACGATCGCACCGTTATTTTGAAAACTGTAATGGGACTTATACAAATGACTGAGGCCCAAATTATTTATGTACAAAGGGACTGGGTCTTACACTCTATTAGAGGCCCAAAAGTGTTTGAAAAAGAAGAAAAACGGGACTTACAACTCAAGGGGAGGCCCAGACGAAAATTGTTTTGAAAACGCCGATCGCGCCGAGATTTTTAAAAACGTATCGGGACTTATACAATGACAGAGGCCCAAAATGGTTTATTTACAAAGGGATGGGACTTACACTCTATCAAGAGGCCCAAAAATGTTTCAAATGAAGTTTGAAAATTTTAAAATTGAGGGAAACCCTAATTTTAATTAATATAATATTATTTTTAAAGGAAATTGAATATAAAATATCAAATATATTTAAAAAAAAGTGCTAAGCTTTGAAAAATATTTTGGAAAATCATGTTTAATCACATGAAGGATTGCACTTCAATTGATTTTGAAAGATCAAGGTGGAAATCTCATTTTTTAAAATGTTTGAAAATAAATAAAATGAAATTAATTACAAAAATTCAAACTATATTAAATAAATAATGTAAATTCAATTTATTTGTGGAATAAAATATTTCAACATTTTTTTTAATTTTCAAAAAAAGAACCAATAAAAAATAATTAAAATTGAGAGAGAAATTAATTTTGAGATTAATTAAGAAAATCATGAAAAATATGAAGAAAAAAAATTGCAAAATGAGAGGGAAATAAAAATGGTCTGGCGCCCTCCAACCAAACACATGCGCGCTGCTACCACTGGGGTGGTGATACATCTGTGTATCAAAACCACCCCATAAACATATATGGGTAGCCTAAATTCAGGTCAGGCCAAGGCAAAAACCAAGTTTTGTGTGATTTGCAAGAAGGATCATATCTCCCTCATTTCTCCATGAAATTGGATGAAATTTAGACGGATCTTGCCTAGAATTTCATGAGGAATCCAATGGTGGTCTCAGAATTTTCTAAAGATGCTTCTATTTTAAAACCCGGTAGTGGTTTCAAAATAGGCCAAGATTTGCAAGTTTTATGCTACCACATCATATAGGCAATAATAGCATGGTAAATTGGCTCAAACACAACACATATGATATGTATGATATGCTCATGATCAATGGACATCAAAGCAGTGCATATTTTAAAGAGTTCAAGTTGTTATGCACTTACCTTTTGAAGCTCCTTGTGCTAACCTTCAAGATGCTTGTGCCAGAAGTAATCCAATGCTTTAGACACTCTTGATTGATCCCTTAGAAGCTTTTAGGATGATCAAAACCAGCTGGAAACCTTAGGAACAAGAATTGGCTCTTTCTTGCAAAAGTGGGAAAAGTGACTAAAATGGTAACTCACTCAAATGGTGTTACAGTTGAGGGAAACCTGTTGGGACAGTTTGAGGATGATATTTGGAGAGTATTTGAAGGGTTAATTGGTTTTGAAAGTGATTGGATCAAGACATGGCTATAAAAATGAAGAAAAGTCGAATTTTGAGGTTTTGGAGGTTGACTTTCTAATTTTTGATTTTGTATAATGAGGATGAAGGTTTAAACACCTCCAATGGATGATTTATGATGTGTTTGGATAGTTATTTGAGTGGTTTTTGCTCTACTTTAAAGAATTCCCAAATTGTTCCAATGTGAATTGAAATTGAAGTAAGAGAGGGAGAGTGAGAAAACAAGGCTTTGGTATTGTTTTGGTGTGGTTTGAAACATCAGAAATTACCTCTATTTATAGTAGAGGAAGTTTGTTTTTGAAGGAATAGTGAATGGCAGCTGGTTCACTCTATTATCCAATGGATATGCCCATGTATCACTTTCTTAAATGCCAAGGTACCAAGTCTTCTCTTGGCCATTGACTTGAGTTGGGCTTGTAGCTTTAGGTCTTCTGATTTTTTGCAACAACCTTGAATTAATTTGACTGATATGTGTTGGTTCATGCCACCTCAATGCACCACATCAATGCCAAATGACAAAGCTTGGTTTTGGATCTGCAACATTGATGATCACATGCCAAAGGAATTGGATTCTTGCCTTAGGGTCCAAGCTTGCAGGTTCTTCATGATTGAATGAGATTCTTGTTGAATTTAGATGAGGATCAGTCTTGCATAGTGTCGCTCCCGGGATTTTCATCCAAGTACAAACGCGAAAGTGGCACCGAACAGAGTCGCCAGCAATGTGTATTTATCCCAAGAGAGGGAAAGGAAACACCGCATAAACCTGAAGGAAAGGATAGAGCATGGTCTTGCGACCAAGAGATCTGGGTTCGGGAGCCGGTTACCCGAGAGGAAGGTATTAGCACCCCCTCACGTCCATCGTACCCGATGGGATCCACGCTTGCTTGCTTCAATCAAAGGGCGTAAGAAAAAGATACTGGAAAAAGGAACTGCTAGCTAGAGAACTGGAAAAGGAAATGAGAAAGAAAGAGAAACAAATGTAGGGAAAATAAAAGAAGTGCTCGCATGGGCCCTACCCCACTGCCTACGTATCTCATCGGGAGCATGAGAATCAGAGCGACGTAGTTCCCCTCAACGAGGGTCGCTTTGTTTGTGTTTTTTAGGGAACGGCTTACGTTCTAGCTCAGGTGTTGCAGGCTCGCTGGTCCGAGTGCGTTACCATCTTGCAAGAGAACGAGGAGGAGCGCGTTCGTACGCTGAGAGTGAGTGAGATGAGAAAAGAATTCTCGAAGGAAAGACGTTATTTGTTTGTTTGCAGTTTTTTAAAGAGAGAAGTTTTTTTGATTGTTTTCGTTTTGTAACATGTATTATATTTACGTCCCTCATATAGGATCGAATGCCTCGCATATCGACCCAAGATGGGACGTATGCTAAACATTCCAAGAAAGTGTGAGAAGATCCCCCACTTCCTTGTTCCCACATGAAAGGCCTAAATACAATAGGTGTTATGCCTTTATTGAGTGTTTTTGTTGATTAAGAAATGAAAAAGTGTTTTATTATTTGCACCTTCAACAAGTATTGCATTTAAGTCCCTCATACAAGATCAAATGTTTAACACATTGACCCAAGATGGGCTATATGCTATACATTCTAAAATTATAAGAGAAGACCCCTTATAATCTTTTCTTTATATGAAAGGCCTAAATGCAATAAATGCCTACCTTTATTAGATGTTTTGAGTTTTCTTTAAGATGAGAAGAGAGACTCAAGAGAGAAGAAAAGGTAAACTCTAATGGGGACTAAGACACACCCTAGTATTATCATGCATGGGTATCCTAAGGTTAGTGAGGTTTAAGAAATCTAGTCCTAAAACAAAGAGGGAAGTCTACCTAATGTTGTCATGCATGGATTGTTATCCTAATGTCTCTCCTACCTCCGCCTTAATCCAAAATTAAGTGGAGCTAGGAATCCTAAGGGGATCATGTCATCAGACAAGTAAACACAGGATAAATCAATCACAAAATGAATTAAAAGCAACGAAAGAGTAAACAATGTCAGTCAACAATAGTATCACACAATCGAAGGGGGAAAAGGGAAGCTTTAGCCAAGGGGTCATATCAACCGAGGCAGACAAGCTAGCTATGGGAAATCAGGGTACTCATCCAATGGTATCGAGAACCATGGAGAGCAGAGTAAGAAAAGGGAAGATGTAAATCAGATCACATAAGCATCAGCATTGGTCAATGCGAGCTATAGACAAAGCGTGGGGGTTTGATTACTAAACCCTTCTTCCACTGACGGACTCGACAACAAGAGCAGGTGATGTTCAAAGCTTCAATCATGTAATGAGAGCTAAGAACGACTCAACTAGAATAACGGGGGTTGATTACGAACCCTGCCTTCCGTCAATTGCCTCCTTAGAGGTCTTCAGCACAAGGGGATATGGGAATGGGATGCCTCTTTGGAGGTCTTCAGGCACAATATTAAACAATCCCAAATAGAGCCTCCTTTGAGGACTTCCATCACTGCCGGCCAAGTGGCACGGACTCCCAATCCTACTTCTCATGGCATAAAAAGGAAAAATGCGGAATTAGTAAAAGAGAAGAGAAGTGATACCGAACGGATATCAATCCGTAGCAACGCAAGCAAGCTATAAGCAAACCGACCAACTTCTAGTGATCTAGCATAAACGAGCAAAAGTGTTAGAAAGTGGAATGGATCTGTAAAAGGCACAGAACTTAATGCTCTTCAAAAACAATAAAATAAGGTCATAAGCCATAAACAGCAGCAAACAACAGCGCTCCAGCACCTGCATAGCTGTAAAAACCATCAACAAGTAAAAACAGTCTATAACAGCTACTATTTACAGAATAGAATGGGTGTATATGCAGCCAGACAGAACAACAACATCTTACAGCACACTTTGTGCACAGCAGCTGTGTATGTTACAGCAACTTCCACCTTTATTCAATTAACTAAGTCAAGTGAGAAACACTACAAAACAAACTCAAAGATTAGTCAAAGTTCAAATGGAAATAACCGAAGTGAGCAACTAAGATCAAAAGGAAATGTCAATAAGAAGTAATCGAAATCAATGCTAAAATGTAAACAACACTTAGTCAACAATCTATGCAAAACATATTAAAACTATTAACAAAGTTAACAAATGAAACTACTAAAGATTAGTCGATGTTAGTATTACAATCTAAGTAAGGTCAATGTTAATTAGTTCAAAGTTATTTCTAATTCTAATGAACAATTAAGCCAAAAACAATGATTAAGCAATTATGCCAAAAACAATTAGTGCGATTAAACTAAAAGCAAATAGTGCAACTAAGCAAAAACAATACTTGAGCAATTAAGCTAAAAACAACTAGTAAGCAAAACAATTATTGCAATTAAGCTAAAAAATGATTAGTGAGCAATTAAGCTAAAAACTATTAGTGAACCATTAGGCAAAACAAATGGAGAGCGATTAAGCTAAAAACAATTAGTCAAATTTAATCTAATTAGTCAACATCTAAATCCAAAGGAAATTAGTTCCTAAACAAAAGTTAATCGAAATTAGTCGTTAATTAGGATCAAGATCAAAATTAAAAATCACAAATCACAATTAGATTCTAATTCTAAAATCTATTCCTAAAGTTGTAAGGCTAATTCTAAAAATTAATACCTAAACAATTAAGGAGCGCAATTAATCATTCACTAATCAATGTTAAAAATCTAAGTTGATTTCTAAACTAACAAACTATTTCCTAACTACAATCTAAAATAGAAATAAAGTAATTAACTAAAACAAACTCTAAAGTTAATTAACAGGGGGTGAGAAACGAACCCGCTGCACTCAAGGCCCAACTTGGTGACCTAGTCCATGTTGATACCAAGAAAACCCTAAAAACTAATAATCCAGCTTCAAGCAGATTCAGCCGTAAAAAAACTCCATTGTCCAGCTTGTTTTCATCCTCCTCATTAGAACCTCACCGCCGCACCGAATTCCCTTTCAGTCTCGCTCATCTTCTTCGGCGTTGCATCAACTCGCCATCCCCCTCGGTTGAACAAGAAGACCACACCTCCAAAACCACATCATTGCGGCGATTCAGCACTCTGCCGCGCTGTCGAAAAACGAGCTTCGAATGTTCCGAGAAAACAAACGCTTGCACCACATCATCAACACATGTTGCAAATACGAGAGCAACAATCGGAGTTGGAAACGAGAGTACCGTAACTTCGCGATGGCGACGAAGAAATTCGACGTGGTTCAGAGCTCCATTCTCTTGTCTCTTTTTGTCTGAAATCGTTCGTCTCTCTGATGCGAATTGTTGAATGAATTAGTTTTCTCGTTACGATTCGTACTTGATCTGTTATCGCGGGAATTTCTGCTCAGAGTTTGTCACGATTGAAGGATTTAAGGTAACGATGGTTTATTGAAGATTGATGATGAAGGAAATTGAAGATGATAGAGGTTCTTGGAGGATTGGTGAAGCTGATTTGAACTTGGAGCAGTTGCGAGCTTCTTGATTTCTGCCGGTTATGGATCGATGAAGATGATGTGAACGAATCAGAATCCTCAGAACTTCTCAGGTAATTCACTCGAACTCGCAGCTCTTTTCTTTTTCTTCTTCTCCGAACACGATACAACCGGTTGCGGAATATCGTTCTTGAATATGCTTCTGCTTGCGGTTGAGATTGACGATGATCGATGATGAACATGAATCCGAGAAGAGAGAGTTCTGAATTTCTGTTATAGTTTTCTTGATGTGAATTTCAGGTTTTGGATTCAGTGTGGTTTCTGCCGATTTTTTGCTCGATGAAAATTGATGAGAATGGGGATTGAATAGCAATGAGGTGGAAGTTTGAAGAACGTGGAAGATGAATTCAGATCCAGGTTGAAGAATTGTGAAGATTGTGGATTGTTGAAGCTTCAAAGTTGTTGTTGCTGTTGCAGAAGCTTCATGGTGAAGATTGGTAGATGAAGATGGTGATGAATTTGTCGAATCCCTTCGTGTTTGTTAGAGGTTAGCCACTATTAGAAGAGTGTTAGGGATTGTTATGAATTTGGTGACAGGCTGTTAGAGTTAGTTACAAAACGGTTGAAGGAAATTGTAATGGAATTTTCTGGTGTCAAATTTCCTGTTATCAATGCTGTTAACTGTTATTCTAGATTTTTCTGTTATATCATTCTCTCTTCCATTTTTTGTTGAGTTTCTCTTGTTAAAACTTTTTCTTTTTGAACTTTTGTATTTTCCGTCCCGCATTTTGCATGCCCTGTACTGGTTTTGTATGGTCATGGGTTTGAAGTAGCACGAAGGTTTCGTGAGGATGAGCTGGCATAAAAAAAAACAAGTAATCATATTGGTGAAGGAAGCAGCAAAGTTTTGGTAGCTTGAATAGGATGGGCCGAGTACTATCACCATGGGCTTTGTTCCCATTCTTTAACTTTCATAAATGATACGTGTTTTGGACTTTCCCTTTTTTTTGCAACAAAAAAAAAAAGGATCAAAATGTATTAAAATAATTTGAATGAAGATAAAATGGATATGGATATCAAAAATAAAAATAAAAGTGGAAATGGCTATAGAAAAATGGGAATTGAAAAGAATTTGATATGATTTAGGAAGATGGATTTAAAATGGACAAAAATTGAATATGGATGTAGGTTTGGATATTAAATCTAAAAAATGGTTAAAAATGGATTTCATAAATGGATATACACGAGATGGATTAGGAATAAGAAATGTGGGTTAAGAAAAATGAAGTGGATAATGGATATTTGAATTTTAAATGGAAATGGATTTAAGAATTGGATAAAGGAAAATGGGAATGAATAATGGATTTATGGTAGAAAGAATTTCAAGTAACCCACACAACTAATCTCGACACGCCCAATTCTACACCAAACTCACATCTTCAATGAATTCCCCCGATTCAATCAGTAAGCTCAATCAACCATGACCAATGATTTGCAATTCAATCCACATATATCCTATCTTTATAACCAAGAATCTCAATACAAGAACAATTCCCCGAGAACAACTTGAAAATGAAGACAAGTCATGAAGCAGAAAGAACATGACCAACCGGAGGTCCTTGATGCTCACTGATAATATTCTGAAAGCTCAAACCAAAGGAAGATGCCTTGATCACCTGTCCTATGCTGAATGCAATGTAATGAAATGAAAGCTCATGCTAAATGATATAAAGAAATGAGAGGGCAAATTTTGGGGTGTTACACATAGTCACCAAAATTGGACTCAAGAATCGTGTGCCACAAGTAATGCACACAATCTGTCTTGAAAACCAGTTTGAGTAAGGCATGTTTTGAGGTCCATAACTCCTTGCTCAAGTTGAATTAATGGGAGTTCTTGTACTCTTTAGAAAGCTTGTATGACATACTTTAACTTTGATGTCCACAAATGGACCTGGTTCAACTTGGATCAAGATGAAAAATGGTCCAAAAGTTGGTGAAAAACTTAGACAGATTCTGTCTAAAAAAATTTCTAAGTGTTGGATGAAGTGGTCATTTTCATGTTTTTGTGATTTTGATCACTCCATAACTCAAAATCCATGAGGATTTCGAATCTTTTGTAGTTGACACTTTTGAAGTGTGTCATGTGAACTTTAATTTGAGATTTGGATGGAAGAAAAAGGCCTTAGGGTTTGGCTTTGCAAAGTTGGTACCAAATCCATTTTGTTCATAACTTAGAAAATTTTAAGTTTCTTATGGTTGCCCCTTTTGCAAGTAACCTCACTTTTCTTGATTTTTCTTAATGGATGATGATCAAAACCATGCATTAACATTGTTTTTTACTTAGGGGAGTCACATTTGTGACAAAATCCAAAAAGTCAAACTTGATTTTGGACACAGTTGACTTTTTGTCGAATGAATTCCAAACTGTGTGATCCTCTATGCAATCAAGTTCTTGACCTAATTCAAACCTAATGGATGGATTCCATAGGTGTTTTAGGGTTTCTTGAATCATGTCCCAAGGTTTGGGAACATGTCTTGGTCCAAAGTCAAAGATACAGTTGACTTTTTCTTCAAAACCCTAATTATGGTCCAGATGAAAATGAAACTTGTGAATCAAGCTTCTTGGATCAATCCATTGTTGCAAATGGATCAATGTGGTGTATTTGAGGCCCTCAAATCATGTCTTGAGGTCTTGGCTCATGTCTTGCCTCAAAATTCAACTCAGGGGTGACCCTAATTCCTGACTTTTGATGAATGCCTCCTCTGAAGCTATTTTGACTTGATGATTGGATCCATGAGGTCCCTTGGAGCATTTTGGATCATGTTTTGAGGTATTGGCTCATGCCCAGATGAAAGTTTTCATATGGAGGCCTTGGTCGACCAAAACCCTAATTTGGTGACACTGTCGATCTTGAGGCTTGATCAGCTTGAGATGTTGCACTCTTGTGCTTGATTCTTGATATGGGAGACCTCTTGATCCTTCATGGATGTTTGAGAGGTTAGACAAGTTGAAGATCATGTCATTTCTTGATTGATATTTTGTCTAAGTGTTCTGAGAGGGTTCAGAACCCTAATTCTTGATTGTAGTGAATGCTCAAAAATCCTTGAGGATATTGATGAGGCATGAAGGAACATCCACATTGTGGTGATGATTTGCACAATGATGGGAAATCTTGGTGGTCAAAATTTGGGGTATGACAGATGCCCCTATTTAATCTTCTTGGACCCGAAGGTGTGAATGGCGGAGATATTCGGACATTCAGGGTGCAAGAGGATTAAATATCGGAATACCTGAAATTTTGACTGTGGTTATGAATAGCAGTTTGCTCATCCATATTCTTTTGCTAAGCAATGTTACTTAGAAAAGGGTAAAACTTCCCCTCGATCCTAGTTTTCAGCCACGGAACTGGTCTCAGTTTCTTTTGAAATAAACTTCCCCCGGATCCTAGCCTTCAACCACGGAACTGGTCTCAGTTTCTTTTTGAAATAAACTTCCCCTCGATCCTGGTCTTCAGCCATGGAACTGGTCTCAGTTTCTTTCGAAATAAACTTCCCCTCGATCCTAGTCTTTAGCCACGGAACTGGTCTCAGTTTCTTCTAAAATAAACTTCCCCTTGATCCTAGTCTTCAGCCACGGAACTGGTCCCAGTTTCTTCTTGTCGAGTTCCTTCCTCGACAAGGAACGCTATTTGTAGTGATCTTCATCAAACTTCTCGCCGAACTTTTACTGGGGAGACGCCATTTTATGGAGAAATGATTGATGTAAGGCTTGCTAGGGAAACCCATTTGTCTGAACTGCAGAGGTGTGCAAACTTCTCTGTTGGAGATGCCATTTGTCGACCTACTGGGGAAAACAGATTCTCTTGAGAGACCGCTTTTGTTTGGTGAGGTTACATCATATTTTTCTTCGAGACCTTTTCGGAGAAATGCCATGTGATGTAATCCAATTTTGAGGTGCTGATGACTTCATTAACATCGAATTCCTTGGGAGAAAAACCGATGTATTGCTGAGAGTCTTTGGTTAAGAGGCTTTCTCTGGGGATTTTCCTTAATCCAGGAAAGCGAAAATATCATCTTCAATGGTGAAGATTGATGTTCCAAAAGTGTCTATCGAATGTCTTCTAGCCTTTCAGAGATTCAAGTTATCAAAGTGGTTGAGGATAGTCCCTAATCCAGAAATAAACTGGGGAGAGATTGTTTAGACGATACATTTCCTGACGAGGAAAGAACTTAAACCGAGATTTTGTCCTATCTGACGTGGAAAGGAAAACTGACAACTTTATTGGCGAGAGGATGTTTATCACTTGGGGATGAATATGACAAAGTGATAGTAATGTAATATGAATAGGTAGAGTTGTTAAAATGGGGAAGGCCCATTGGGCCAGCCCATAAGCCCTAAATTTTAGCACGGGTCGGACCATAAAAATAGTATTAAAAAAATACAACCCTATCTTTTTGGGCCAGCCCATTGGGCCGATGTTTTTTATGAGCCGGGCCAGACCGGCCAAGCGGGCTTCTGGCTGGCCCATTAAAAATATTAAAAAATAATAATTTGTTTTGATACAAAAACTATAAAACTGTTTTTGTTAATTTTGGGGGGGGGGGGGGAATTAGGAAAAAATATGTTTCTGTTAATTTTAAGGTTGGATGTGTGTACTAGATGTACTGTCACATATATGATGCTTGAAAGTGCTATTAGGTATAGACATGCATTCATTAGCTTGAGTTATAATGATAAAAAACTGAAGAGTGGGATAGAGCATAGAACATTTGTAGTAATTCCTTGGCTCTAATTTATACTATTACTAACTTAATTTCTGGATCATCTTACCCAACCTCGAACTTATACTTCATGCAAGTTGGACTTATAGAGACGAAATTGAATAGAAATTTGAAAAGTCAAGATGATGTGATCAAAGATATGGCTAAGGGGATGAAGTAAAAGTTTGATAAGTATTGGAGTGAATATTATGTTACTCTTGCTCTTGGAAATGTTCTTGACCCAACATCAAAGTTGGATTTTTTGAATTGTTAGGTGATTAATTATTTGGTTATGTATGTGTGAATGTATTCTATTGTCTCTAAAGTTACAATATGTGAATTTTGTTGGATTCACCAAGTGTTCATGGGAATTAGCCAAAAAATTGTCTACTAGATAATTTGTTTTCATATCTAATTTGAATGGTTAGATGAGTAATTATTTTGTTATGTATGATTATATTTTATTGTCTCTAAATTTAAAAATTAAAATTATAATATTGAAATATATAGGCGGGCCTGACCCATCGGGCTACATGGCCCATAAGGAAGTGGGTCGGGCTCAATTTTGATAGCCCATGAAGTAATTGGGTTGGCCCACTCTAGCCCATTTATAAGTGTTGGCCCACCGGGCCAATGCGGGCTGGGTCGGGTCGGTCCTCTTGACAGCTCTATGAATAGGAATATGAATCAATTATGCATGATGTATGTATGTTTATGCTGACAAAACAGACGCGACATACAGACTAGTGAATGAACATAACTGGATACTCGGCCACTGCGGGGGGATAAAAAGTATCATTGGTCCAAGACAGCAATCCTTTCCTGCTTTAGGAGGGGTAAACCCTACTGGAAAGAGAAAATCATCAATTGGTCTTCAGAGGTAAGAACTCTGCTGAGGATATCAGACGGGGTATTATATCTGAAACGGTTGATCCTTCATTTAGGTGTACTAGTTTAGAAGGAGTACTTTGATTCAGCATTTTGAGGCATGATCACTCTCGGAGAAGCCATCGATGTTCCTTTTTGTGTTTAGTTAGTCAAAAAGAATTGCCATCTTTATTCTAAAAGCAGAATAAAATTTGAAAGTTAAATTCATTTTTTTTCAAGAATCTTTGATCATGTTAAAAATGTCATTCTGTAAAGCAAAATATATCCTTCTACCAACTTTAAATTTTGGACATTTTGAGCCTCTGTCGAAGGTGACCTTGACTGAAGTCTTTCGACGGATGGTGTTACCACTGGGGATTTAACCTTGTCAGACGTAGTTACTTGCCATGAATCCTTAACTTTTGCCTGGATTGTCTTTTGAGGTTTTCAATCTATCGGGATGATTTTCGCTTATGTCTCTAATTTTGCCTGGATCTCCCTTTCGGGTTTTCAATCCACCAAGATGTTTTTTTATTTTTTATTATTTAGGCGAAGTATTTCTTGACTACATCAACATTCGTGGGGTAGGTAAACTCCTCTCCATCCATGGTTGCAAGTCTCAAGGCACTGCCTGAGAAGGCTTTCTTGACAGCGTAAAGGCCATCATAATTCGGAGTCCATTTGCCCCTACAATCAGTGAGAAATGATTGTATCTTCTTGAGCACAAGGTCTCCTTTTCTGAAGACACGGGGTCAGACCTTTTTGTCGAACGCTTTCTTCATTCTTTGCTCATACAATTGACCGTGGCATAAAGCTGTCATTCTCTTTTCTTCGATTAGGTTCAGTTCATCGTGTCAACTTTGACACCATTCAGCCTCTGTTAGCTTAGCTTCCATCAATACCCGGATTGATGGGATCTCTACTTCTATGGGGAGCACTGCTTCCATGCCATATACTAGAGGAGACAGACTGTTAAGTAGATGATCAGTGGTCTTCCTTCCACTGGAGGAGACAGAATCGGTGGATTTAATAGATATTCTTTGATGTTGTCGAAAGCTTTTTGGCAGTCTTCTGTCCATACACAGCTTTGATTCTTTCTGAGTAGTTTGAAGATTGGCGTGCATGTTGCGGTCATGAGAGATATGAACCTTGAGATGTAATTCAGACGTCCCAAAAATCCTCTAACCTGCTTTTCAGTCTTCGGAGAAGGCATTTCTTGAATGGCCTTGACCTTGTCGGGGTCAACCTCGATTCCCTTTTGGCTGACAATGAATCTTAATAGCTTTCCCGAGCGAACACCGAATGTGCACTTATTAGGATTTAGGCGGAGTTTGTATTTTCTCAAATGCTCGAATAACTTTGATAGGTGTGTTACATGTTCTTCTTCTGTTTTAGATTTGGCAATCATGTCATCGACGTGCACTTCAATTTCTTTGTGCATCATGTCATGAAACAGAGTTGTCATGGCCCTTTGATAGGTTGCCCCCGCGATCTTCAGACCGAACGGAATTACCTTGTAACAAAAGGTGCCCCGTGGGGTGATGAATGAAGTTTTCTCCATATCTTCCAGCACCATTTTGATTTAATTATAGCTCGAGAATCCATCCATGAAGGAGAAGACTTTGAACTTTGTTGTACTGTCCACCAGCATGTCTATGTGTGGTAGGGGGAAGTCATCCTTTGGACTTGCTTTATTCAGATCCCTGTAGTCTACACAAATTCTTACTTTTCCGTCCTTTTTCGGAACTGACACTATGTTGGCTAACCATTGAGGATATTCTGAGGTGGCGAGGAAACCTGCGTCGATCTGCTTCTGTACTTCCTCCTTAATCTTGATGGCCATATTTGGATGAGTCCTTCTCAGTCTTTGTTTTACTGGCAGACATTCTGTTTTCAGCGGTAAGTGATGTTCCACGATGTCGGTATCCAACCCTGGTATGTCCTGGTAGGACCAAGCAAACACATCTGGAAATTCTTTGAGAATTTTTTTCAAGCCTTCTCTGACAGTTGGACTGAGCAGTGCTCCAATCTTAATTTCTTTCCTTTCTTCTTCTGAACCAAAATTGACCATTTCCAACGGCTCTTTATAAGGCTCAATAAACCTTTCCTCTTGTCTGAGTAGTCGGGAGATCTCTTCTAGAATTTCTCCGTCCTCTTCTTCTTCAGCTTCAAATACCGGGAATTCGAAGTTGGGAGAATGCATTGAATCGTATGTTTCAATGGGGTTTAAAATAAGTAATCTACATGACGTGATGATTCGTTTTTTAGCAAAGACAGAGAGAATGCAAGAGTGTGTGCAGTGTATTTTCTAAAAAATGCTTGTTTTTATTTTGGGCTGTTTTTTAGGATTACCATTTTCTAAAAAACAAAAAAGTGAAAACAGCAATAAATGCGGGAATTCAGAATGACATTATTTATTCTTGATTTGTCGATTCTCGAAATACAGACCTATAAAACAAAACTCTGTCGCTTTGGGCGAAGCGAAGAGGGATATTTACAGAAAAGTGAGCCCTATAAAAACATTCGTTTCACCTGGGCAAGGTGAAAGGTTAAAACAAAGATGGTAATTACTTAGTCTTATGGACGACTTTCGGGACATTGACAGCAACCCATTGGCAACGAACTCCTCGGTGAATCACAAAGTCTGGTACCTTCTTTCTTGGTTTGTCCTTTGAAATGACGCTGATTTCTGGCAGAGCAGAATCGTTGGAGTCTTCCTCCCAAGCAGAGTTGTCATAAACGAACTCTTATGTTGTATCTTCCTTAAGGTTTTCACTCTCAAGAGGATCTCCCCATCCAGTTGGCTGGATGTCCTCGTATCTGATACGAAAGCTTTTGGGAGCAGTGTATTTGACTAGGAAGTCATACTTGCCGCTTGGCTGTCCCAAGGTGTCCCATGTTTCTGTGGGAATGGATGAGTCATCTTCCTCGATGACGTTGATTTCAGGAAATGCGTAGTTAATGAATTCTTGACCTGGAAACTCTGCGATTTCATCACCGTGGTGTCGGACATTTTCGGAATGTCCTAAGTAATGATTCCATGATCTTGTGGGGACATGGGTACTCTTTTCAATATTGCTCAGCTGATAGGCATCGTCCGGCTGACTTTTTTCCCCAAGTCTTCTGTGTACGGCTTCCAGATAGGCAAGTCATCCAGGGGATCATAGCCACAGTTGTCTTTCATTAGATTGTCTTCCTCTAATGAATTGGGTGGAGCACGACATCCTTCAGGATCACAATCTCCATAGATCATCCTGATGTCTGACCTCGGTATATATCTTGGGCTCTATTAGGGAAAACATAATAGCGTGAGCGCCTCTCCCTGAGACATATAACTGTCATTGTTGAGATAAGACTTCCACTCCTCATCCGTATCGGAGGAGTCGCTCTCATTGATGGTGTGTACTTTTTGAGACACTGGGTGGAGGAAACCTCTGTTGCAGAAGAAATCCTGAATGGGACGAAAACTTTCGCCTTTCTTAGTAGTCTGGGTACAGGTTGAAGAGAAACCAAGACCTTTCTTTGTCTTGTTATCAGTAGAAATTACAATTTATCCCCATCCTTTTGTGTCATTACTCTTTATTACTTCGAGAGCGTCCTTGTATGAGGAAATCGATGTCCCTCTTTCTGGTCGATTCTCATTGCTCACCGAGAGTGCTTGGAACTGGGTTCCAACAACCTCCTCTGGTTCTACACAGGAGAATGATGATAAGTTGCTCACGATTGAGGCCTGCTCTCCGCATACTGTGACTCATTTGTCATTCTTGACGAACTTCAGCTTCTGGTGAAGTGTCGAAGTGACTGCCCCAGCTTCGTGTATCCAAGGTCTTCCTAATAAACAGTTGTATGCTGCCCGGATGTCCATGACCTGGAAAGTGACTTGGAAAGTGTGAGGACCGATGGTTATGGGAAGATCGAGTTCGCCGATAACTATTTTTCTAGATCCGTCAAAGGCCTTGACAATGATCTCACTGCCTTTCATCGGGGTTCCTTGAAATGATAGTCGTATCAGAGTTGATTTTGGCATAACATTCAAAGATGAACCTGTGTCCACCAGAATGCTGGCTAAAGCATCGTCTTGGCAGTTAACTGTAATGTTGAGCGCCATATTATGATTCTTGCCTTCCTCCGGCAGTTCTTCATCACTGAATCCTAAGTTGTTACAGGAAGTGATGTTGGAGATAATGCTGTGACGACACGAATTTATACCGTATTTTTAGGCTCACATTGTGCATTTTTAGTCCATATTTTTATCGAGTCTTAATGTTCTTACTTTGTTTTTATTGTGTTTTATGTTTGCAGGAATAATAATCAAGGTCCCAGAAGAATCGGAGAAAAGAAGCAAAAGGAAGAGAAAAATCCAGCAAAGCAGAATTTTGTGCAGTCCCAGCTGATATGGCGTTCGCCAGGCCCCCATGGCGTTCACCATTGCTTCCTGATGGCGCTCTTTGTTGATTCCAGAGCATGGCGTTCGCCATGCCCCCATGGCGTTCGCTGTAAAGACGCGGGAGCAGTTTTCCACTGCAAAATCCGTTTCTGGCAGTTTTGGGGAGTTTTCTAACTCCCTTTCCCTCCAGAATTCGAACTTGGCAGTTGTTAAGTCTGACCCTCTATATATAGGACCCTTTGGAGCAGATTTTAGCATCGAAAAACATACGCGGAAGCGCTGGCGAAATTGTATTAGAATTCTAAGCATAAATTACTCTAAAAGCAACAATAACTCGCATTGAGGGATTGTTGCAAATTATATTCACTTGTACTTTTGTTGTACCATTTTGAATCAAAGAATTAATTCAAGTTCATTTCCTTTCCGTCCGATTTACATTACTGCACTTTATTTCCAGGTTTATTTACTTTACCACATTCTTACTATAATTGTCATTTTTTTATTGCTTAACATGTTAAATCCAGAATCTATGTGTTTAAAAATGGTAGACTTAGGATTAATTATATCTGAGTAAACAATTAGAGACCGTTATGTGAGGACCATCATATTTGGCGGGACTCCATAGAAATAATAGGTGCGATATTAAGAATGTATGTTATTTTGGTTTTAATTTCCAAGTCTAATTTAAGTGGCCTTGTCACGAGAGTGAGAGGTTGTTTAACATTGCTTTATCACGAGAGTGAGAAGCATATTAAGGTTCAAGCCGAGACCCGCGAGAGCGTGAGGAGTGAATCGGATAGTGGGAATTAGACAGCATATCTAAATACAGCGAGAGTGCTTTAGATGTTGTTTAGGATAATATCGGTTTCCAAACCGTGTTTCTTAGTTACCGGGCGAGCGAGAGCAAAATCTTGGGATTAGGAAGCATGGCTCTTGTCGAGACCGCGAGAGCGTGAGGCAGAGCCTTTAAGTCGGTTTATCCTACGGATTGGCAGCATAGTCGTAGTTAGCACCTGTTTACTATAAGTCCCGTTAGTGCACGAGATTCGCATTTCAGGCTCGTTTTAGTATTAAATTTCAGTTTCCAATTTCAGTCCTTTATTTCCCGTTAAATTCCTGTTTCCATCCAGCCTTAGCTTTGCACAGCAACCTTATATAACATTAGTTTGATAAATCTGTCCCTATGGGTTCGACAACCTTTTTAAGACTACACGATGAACTGTATACTTGCATATTTATCCGTCAGTGTTGACCGATCAAGTTTTTGGCGCCGTTGCCAGGGACCAATTTAGTCAATATTGTGAATCTTTTGTTGCGTAGTATAGACTACGGCGACTATTTTATCTTTTAAATTGTCGATTGTATGCCAAGCACTCGCTCACAAGGCGAAGAGTTGGAGCAACCAATCAACTAAATCGAACATTATATAAGCCTGAAACGTCGAATTAACGAATACCTTCTTAGATATAACATCCCAGACCCTATTATTCCCTACTCAGATTCAGAAACCGAATCAGAACCAGGACGAATCATGGCCAAAGGACCGAGAAACCGTCCTCTGAAGTATTATACTGTTCCATCACAATAAGAACCACATAACAGCATTGCTGCCCCCGCTATTAACCAAAACGATTTCGAACTAAAACCTTTGATGATATCAGCAGTTCAACAAAACCAATTTTCAGGCAATGCTACGGACGATCTGAATCTGCATTTGTCAATATTTGTGCAATACGCAGACAACGTGAAGGCTAATGGCGTTAGCCCTGAAGCGATAAGATTAAGACTTTTTCCATTTTCCTTGAGAGATAGAGCTAGAGCTTGGCTCCAGCCTCTACCATCAAACTTAGTAACGACATGGGATGAGTTAAAGAAAGTCTTCTAGCCCGATATTTCCCACCAAGCAAGACAGCTATGTTAAGAGCTCAAATCAACAGATTTATGCAAAAAGATAATGAATCTCTTTTTGACGCTTGGGAGAGATACAAGGATATGATTAGGTTTTGTCCACACAATGGACTTGAAGAATGGCTGACAATCCACACCTTTTATAATGGTCTGTTGTACAATACCAAAATGAATCTAAGCACAGCCGTTGGCGGTGCTCTAATGGACAAACCGTATGAGGAATCCTACGAACTTATTGATACTATGGCTCAAAACCATTTCCAATGGGGAAGTGAACGCGCTGGTGTAGAGAAGTCAACTCCAAAAGGGGGAATGTACAAAGTCAATGGTTTAGACCGTGTCAATGCTAAAGTGGATGCACTTACACAGAAAATTAAAAGTTTAGCAATAGCACCACCCGCAGCTACCGTAGCTGCAGTTACACCCAATTGTGAGATATGTGGAACCCCTGGGCACACAAACGCTAAATGTCAAGTGTTGCCTGGTACTCCTACCGACCAAGTGAACTATGCTCAGGGAAACTCGTATTAAATACTTACAATCCTGGCTGGGGAAATCACCCAAATTTTTCATACAACAACAACAATACTTTACACCCACCAAACCTAACACTTGTTATTCCTCCTGGTTACCAGAAATAACCACCGTCTGCACCGCAGCCACCTAGGAAATCAAATCTAGAAATCATGATGGAAAACTTTATAAATGCTCAAGTTCAACAAAACAAAGAATTCGCGAATCAAAACGCTCATACAAGCGAATTGATGAAACAAATGTCGAGTAAACTTGATGCCATGGCTACTCACAACAAAATGTTGGAAACTCAAATCTCTCAAGTAGCCCAACAACAATCAACTATAGCAGCCCCCACTGGAGCATTTCCTGGCCAACCACAACCAAATCCAAAAGGTCATGCTAATGTTATCACTTTGCGAAGCGGAACAGAATACGATGGACCTGTTAACCGGAGACTCCAAAATTCAACCATGCACCAAAATTTATCAAAGGGAACCAAAAAAGTAAAAGAACCACAAAGTAATAAAGAAGATAAAAGCGAAGAGGCCGCAGAAAAAGAAACACCTTACGTGCCTCCGCCACCATATAAGCCATCTGTACCTTATCCTCAAAGACTTGCCAAATCCAAAAATGAAGGGCAATTTAAGAAATTCGTAGAACTTCTAAAGCAATTGAACATAACCATACCTTTTACAGAAGCTATTACACAAATGCCCTCATATGCAAAATTTCTCAAAGAGATCTTGTCGAATAAGAAAAAGCACGAGGATAATGAAACTGTTATGCTCACTACTGAGTGTAGCGCTATAATTCAAAACAACATGCCTCCTAAACTGAAAGACCCAGACAGTTTTTCCATACCTTGCGTAATCAGAAAATCTATCATAGACAAAGCACTATGCGATTTAGGAGCCAGTGTTAGCTTGATGCCATTATCTACATGCAAGAAACTTGACTTAGGGGAACTAAGGCCGACAAAAATGTCATTACAACTAGCGGACCGTTCTATTAAATATCATGTTAGTATGCTAGAGAACGTGCCCGTTCGTATACGTCAGTTCTATATCCCTACCGATTTTGTGATAATGGACATTAAAGAAGATTCGAACATACCCATCATTTTAGGAAGACCATTTTTAGCAACAACCGGAGCCATCATCGATGTTAAGAAAGGAAAACTAACTTTTGAAGTTAGGGAAGAGAAAGTTGAATTTATCTTGGCCCAATTCCTAAAAGCTCCAACTATTGACGATTCATGTTGTTTCCTAGATGTTATCGATGAATGCGTTAGAGAAATAGAGAAGGAACCGACTAAGTATACTGAAGTACTAAAGATTCCTGCGCTTCCAATATTCGAAGACGATAATTGGCGCGAGCCATACGAAGATGACAGTCTAAGGGAATGCCTAGCATTAACACCCGATCCAATGCCATGCCCAAAGAAACCATCTATAGAACTCAAAACGCCAAATATGACGGGAGGTGTTACAGTTGTTAGCAACGAGAAAGGTGAATCAGTAGCAAAGCGAATTCAAACTGGTTGGAGAATGTGTATAGATTATAGGAAGCTAAACAAAGCCACTCGTAAAGACCACTTTCCTCTACCTTTCATAGATCAAATGCTTGAACAGCTAGCTAAACACTCATATTTTTGTTATCTTGACAGATACTCTGGATTCTTTCAAATCCCTATTCACCCTGATGACCAAGAAAGGACTACATTCACCTGTCCCTATGGTACATTTGCCTATCGACGAATTCTGTTTGGATTGTGTAACGCTCCCGCAACATTTCAGAGATGCATGATGTCGATCTTCACGGATTTCATAGACGACATAATGGAAGTCTTCATGGACGATTTCTCTGTATGTGGGGGAAGTTTCGAAAATTTCTTATCAAACCTTGAGATGGTGCTTGAACGATGTTTTAAAGTAAACTTGGTGCTTAACTGGGAGAAATGCCATTTCATGGTAAGGCAAGGAATAGTTCTTGGACATGTAGTATCTGACAGAGGTATTGAAGTAGATAAAGCAAAAATAGAAATTATAGAGAACCTTCAACCTTCGAAAACAGTTAGAGAAATTCGCAGTTTCTTAGGACACGCAGGATTTTACTGGCGATTCATTAAAGATTTCTCTAAAATCACAAAGCCACTGACTAAGCTATTAATGAAAGATGCAGAGTTCATCTTTGAAGAGGATTGCTTGAAAGCATTCGAACACCTGAAAAACGCTCTTATTATGGTACCAATCATGCAACTACCTGATTGGAGTATACCATTTGAAATTATATGTGACGCCAGTGATTACGCTGTAGGCGTTGTCCTAGGACAAAGGAAATATAAGAAGCTTCATGATATCTACTATGCAATTAGAACCTTGGACTTTGCACAGATGAACTACACCACCACCGAAAAGGAACTCCTTACAGTTGTGTTCGCTTTAGATAAATTTCGTTCCTACCTAGTGGGAGCAAAAAGTATAGTCTATACCGATCATGCTACAATTAGATATCTGTTGACTAAGAAAGATGTGAAACCAAGACTTTTGAGATGGATTTTGTTCTTACTAGAATTCTATTTAGAAATCAAGGATAAGAAAGGTACCGAAAACGTAGTAGCAGATCATCTCTCTAGGATTGAGGATCTGAGACCCGGAGAAGTGCCAATTAATGACGAATTCCCCTATGACAGACTAGTAGCCCAGTTAGAAAGCGAAAGCGAAACAGTTGAATACTCCTTGATATTTAATGACATAGAAACTAATGAAGTAGTAGAATCAATATGCACCAAGACCATACTGTTGTGGTATGCCAACTTTGTCAACTACCTAGCAGCTGGGGTGCTTCCACCAGACTTAACATATCAACAAAAGAAAAAGTTTTTCCATGATCTTAAACACTACTATTGGGATGAACCCCTACTTTTCAAGAGACGCGCCGATGGAATATTTCGTCGATGCGTCCCTGAATCAGAAGTAGCTGAGGTCATATCTCATTGTCATGCTGCACCTTATGGAGGGCATGCAAGTACCTCTAAAACATATGTGCAAAGATCTTGCAATCTGGTCTCTTTTGGCCAAATCTTTGGAAGGATGTCCATATCACCGTTATAAACTGCGACCGGTGTCAACGCACTGGAAAGATTTCTAGACGTGATGAAATGCCATAGAAGGGAATTTTAGAAGTGGAAGTCTTTGACGTATGGGGTATAGATTTCATGGGACCCTTTCCGTCTTCTTTTGGTAATAAGAACATACTCGTTGCAGTCGATTACGTGTCAAAATGGATTGAGGCAGTAGATTTTCCTACGAACGATGCACGAGTGGTGATTAAGCTCTTTAAAAACATAATTTTTCCTAGGTTCGGTGTACCAAGAATTGTCATTAGCGATGGCGACTCCCATTTTATTTCCAATGTCTTTGCTAAGCTTTTGCTCAAATATGGAGTCCGACACTGAGTAGCAACACCCTATCATCCTCAAACCAGTGGACAAGTCGAGGTGTCAAATAGGGATATCAAACAAATCTTAGAAAAAACTGTCGCAACTTCCGGGAAAGATTGGTCTACAAAACTCCATGAGGCTCTGTGGGCTTATAGAACAACTTACAAAACCCCGATAAGAACCACACCGTTTAAAATGGTTTATGGAAAGTCTTGCCACCAGCCTGTAGAATTAGAACATAAGGCTTATTGGGCCATTAAGACCCTAAACATGAACTACGCAGCGGCAAGGGAGAAAAGAATTTTAGATATCCGTGAACTCGAGGAACTTAGACTGGATGCCTACAAAAATTCCCAAATCTATAAAGAGAGAACCAAGAGATGGCATGATAAGCGAATAGCAAAGAGAGAGTTCAATGAAGGAGACGTAGTTCTTCTCTTTAACTCTCGACTGAAGCTATTCCCAGGCAAGTTACGTTCCCGATGGTCTTGCCCCTTTGAGGTTGTGAGAGTTTTCCAAAGTGAAGCAGTAGAAATTCGAGGTAAAACAAGCGAAACATTCATTGTGAACGGGCAGCGACTTAAGCACTACCACACCGTAGAGTACAAGGAATTTTTCACTAGTTATAAGTTGGAAGAGCTGCCCGCTCCTCCCAATGAATGATTTTCCTTTCTTGATCATTGTCGAGCTCCCGACATTAAACGAAGCGCTCTGTGGAGGCAGCCCACGATCTTTGTTTGTTATTATTTTATTGATGTTTTTTATACCTTTACTTGTATTAGTTGTTAACTTTTATGCATGCTTACATTTACGTTATTATTATTATTATTATTACTACTATTGTTATTATTATTATTGTTATTACTATTATTATTATTATTTCTCACTAACCTATGTTTATGGTACAACTTGACTAATAGGAAATCATTGTCTATTTCAGGCTAGCTCGTCTTAGGATAGCACTTAACTCTAGGAGAATGCAGCCTTTTGAGAACCATGAAGTTACCTTTAGGAACGAAGTCCAGAGGCGCCGTTTTGAGGCCCTATCACAAAGAGACTTTGTTGTGTCTATCTATCATGACAACCCAGCTATGACCACCCTTGGCATCCATGATAGTGTCATCTACCTGCTTAATCAGTTAGGGTGGGATGATTTCGCTATCCGAAAGAGATTTATCACTTACCATAACCTGACACTGGAGTTCTTGAGCTCGTTATACTATGATCCTACTAGAGGTTTCAGTTTTGGCCGTGGGTTGGCTACATTTAGGTTGCTTGCCAACAAGTACTGTTTTACGCATCATGAGTTTGCTGACTTATTAGGATTTCCTAATGGGCCTGATGCCATAACTAAGACCACTAAGGATGCCTTTACTGCTTATGATCTGAACCAATTTTAGGGTACTCTGACCGGTAATTACAATCCTGAGCTGAATGGTATATTTTCTGAGAGTATCCATAATCCTGGTATAAGGTATTTCCACAAGACATTGGCCCACACCCTTTTTGGTAAGGAAGAGAATGTGACTTTTGTCTCTAAGGACGGGCTTTACATTATGTTCTGTGCCTCTCAAGGCAAACCGGTTAATGCAGCCCCTTTCATGTTGGCTAAGTTTTCTAAGATCTCCCGTGAGCCTTATGGTGCTATTATTATTGGCAGCCTAATTACCATGACTGCTGACGCTATTGGATTACGGTACCACTTGCACCATACCCGTGTTTTTGGTAGTTATCGCCCCATGAATATTAATTTCTGTTTCAACCGTGAAATTATTGCTAATCTTGGTCCAGTTGAATTCGAGCTTCTGATTGACAATGCTGTTGTCCATCACTTTACCTTGTCGGATCATGAGAAAACTAGTGTGCATAACAAGGATAATTGGCTCTACGACTTAGAAGGTCAGAACGAGTCTCTAACTCCACCTGACTCTCCACAAGCTTATAAGAATTTAGAAGCCGATATGCCTGATGCTGGTACTCTTGGCTCTGCTATTCATCCGGTTGTCCCACCTATTGATATTGTTACCGCTATTCATGCTCTACAAACTGAAGTAGATTTCCACTGTGGAGAGATAACATCTTTTCGTGTGGATTTCTTGGGATTTATGGATGTAGTTCACGAGCAATTTGACCATCTTTTCCATATCGTTTATTCACTCCGTTGTCCTGCTGAACCTCAGATGAGGCGTCACCATGGATAGTCTCAGTTGTGCACATTTCCCTGTTTTTCTTAGATTAGGATTTTGTTTTAATGTATCAGTGTTTCATTCCCCTATTGTTCATTCTTTTCAATTCTGTTGTACATTGTCAGTATGCCGACAATGAACTATGTATGTACTTCTGTTATTTCAATTAATGCAATTTCCCTTTTTCGTAACTTTGTGTTGTTGATGTTTAACAAGTTTTGAATTTTTTTCTTGGCTTGTTAAGTGTTTATGTTAGTACTATCAGTAGGATCAAAACAAAAACAAAACAAAAAAAGAAAAATATTTTTATAGCAGGTTTTGTCTTCTATTCCAGACCTGCAGCGAAAATTCGCACTTTCAACATACTGGTGTTTGCCATTATGCTGGTGGCGTTCGCCACCAGTTCAATTTTCCTGATCTTTCCTATTCACAACACATGGCATTCGCCATGTGCTTAATGTCATTCGCCATTGGATTGGGACATGCAGTCTGCGCAGAATTCAAATTCCTGCACGTTTTTCCCTAAAGAATCCATATAATCACCTTTTTACACTCCCAAAACACCCTTCCAACTACCTCATTAACCCATCATTAATCCATCATAACCACCAACCATCTACATTCCACAAATTTGCATATAAATTCATCAAATCCATCATCATTCTCACACCCATCACTCACACTCTTCACTCATAAACTTTTCCAATCATTCTCACTACCATAATTCTGCTAATATGCCTCCTAGAGTCGCTACTAACATCGACTACATGGGCATTGAATTTTCTGAAAATGTCCTTGGTCAGAGCCAACGTTCTAGCTTTCTCAAGCTGCAAAAGAGGGCAGTCGTCGCGACACGGTACCCAGACACCACTACTGTCCAGACCTTGGGTCTCTTCGATAGCGTGAATTGGATGATCACAAACTTAGGTATGTCACAGTTCTGTTCAATAAGTAATAATACTTACGTTCGACTGACATATGAGTTTTTAAGTTCTTTACATCTATCCACGAATATGTCCCGTACCGATGGTTCCATACAGTTTAGAATGTTTAATGTATATCACTCCTTGACCTTTGAGCAGATAGGTAATATCTTTAGTTTTCCTAGCGGTCTGAAATATGCTACACAGACACCCTTAGAGAGTGAGTGGGAACCTAATGCTCTAGACTTTTGGCACAAAATCACTAACAAGACTTCCGACACTTGGGAAGGTCTTAAAGACACCTCCATCCACAACCCAGCCATCCGGTATTTCCACCGAATCCTTGCTAGCACTATCTTTGGACGGGAGAACACAGGAAATGTGAACTCCAAAGATTTATTCTTCATTCATTGTACGCTTTCCGAAACCAAGGTTAACCCGACACCGTTTTTACTTGCACACCTCCTATCTGCCAATGGTAGAGCGGGCGGTTCCATTTGTGTCGGAGGGATCATTACCTCCATAGCCTTAGCCTTAGGATTGCATACCGAGTTGGAGACCCTTGAGCCCTTGTCGGCTTTATTTGCTGATCTTACCCATTCCCATGCCATGCGCCTAGTTAAGAATTTACCCAATGGTAAATATCACTTGATGATAGGCAACTGGGAAGTTAAGGGAATCACATTGCCTTGTCCTAGGGGTGGCAAACGGGCATGTCTGCCCCATTTAGGCCCGCCCCGCAAATGCCCGCAAAAAAACGGGGCGGGGCGGGGCGGTCATAGTTGAGGATGCGGGCCTAAAACCTAGGCCCACCCCGCAAAAAAGTGAGGGCGGGGCGGGGAAAGCCCGCGGGCACTGTACCTTTTAAGCCTAAAAATGCAAAATTTTATGTAAATGCTTGTGCGCACAAAAGCCCGCGAAGAAAACGGGGCGGGGCGGGGCGGACACATAAAAGGGTGAGGGCCTATACCCTTGGCCCACCCCGCACTAAAGTGCGGGTAAAATGGGCATGCCCAACGGGCCAGGCCCGTTTTGCCACCCCTACCTTGTCCTAATGATATTAATGTACGTGTTAGCACTAATTAGATAGTTGATATTGAGGCCCCCAATCTTGAGGAGGAGAAAGCTGAGAGACACTACCAAAATGTTATGGGATTTACTACACCTCAGCCCCACATTCGCACCCGTGGTACCGATACACCCGGACCTAGCACCCGTTCACGTACAGCACATTTTTCTACTAACTCTTTTGCATGTACGCATCAGCCCCGGGAGGAATACGATTACGTGGCCATCTCAAGTTCTTTGGATGATATTCTGTCTGAGCTTAGGCATCGGAATAACATAGAGGCTGAACGTGATCTTTTACTTCGTAGCATGCAGAGGCAGCAGGAGGAGCTCAAAGTCACTGTTGATCAGATTGGCCAGCAGTAACAAGATTTTGCAGAGAGGACTCAGCATGATATGGCTGACCTGATTGAGCAAATGAACAGAGTGCGCTTAGAGACGGCTGATTTGAGAGACTTTATCAGACATGTCCACAATCAGAGTGGGGTAGAGCAGGTCATCACAGAGGCAGAGCATCCATGTACATAGGTCGTGCACCTCGCCCTTGACCAGGTTTTATCAATCATTTCTTTCACCTTGTGCTAAAACATTGGGGACAATGTTTAGTTCAAGTGTGGGGGGAGGATCTTTACCGTTTTATTTCCCGTTATTTATGTTTTTCAGTTTTTACTTTTTAGTTTGTTTGTCTTGTTTTCCGAGTCATATGCGCTATTGAGTCCTATTTTATGTTATTTATTTGCTTGTCTGAAAACTCCTTTATTTTTGACCCCCAATGAAATTATTTTTTCTTAGTTTTCTGGATTCATTGGCATGACATCTTGTGTATAGGTTGCTTTTCATCATTAGGCTATGTTAGATAGACTTGGGAAATTTTTGTAAATATCGGTATCGTTCCTACACCCTAGATTCCCTAAATATGCGATATTGATTTAAATAGGTATTATGTCGAGACCTTATGCCTAGTTTCTTAGTAGTAGCCTCTTGATTAGTTTATACTAGCAGTCAGCACCATCCTTATGTACAAACTAAGTAACGAACCGATGCAAATATGTGTTGATCTCAAAATTTGAATAATGTGGTTTTTATAGAAAAAACGAATGAAAGACATGTTCCCACTAAGTTAGGTGGTCCTCACCCAACCATTTAGCCTAAAGGTTCGGACTCTTGAAATTCATAAGCAAAAGAAAGCATAAGGTGCGAAAAAGAAAATTTTGAATATTGAGATCATATAACACAAACAGGTTCGATTACCATGTGAGTATAAAGGATAACGGGCTTAATGTGATTGTGCGAGAATGAAAAAGAGGTGAAATAGGATGAAGGATATAGGTCGAGATATAATGTCATGATTTAAATTGGTATTGCATAGGAAGGGAGTCTTTGTCCGCAAATGTGGATTTGTGTTGTTACGATATCCTTGTTTTCATTATTTAGTACCTATCCGTTTAGCGTTAGCCTAGCAACCTTGTACCTTAGTTGTTTTCAGTCGCGCTGTTGAATCCGGAATTGCACCCACTGTTTTAAATTCTGTTGGAATTTGCTTGAGGACAAACAATGGTCTTAGTGTGAGAGAGTTTGACGACACGAATTTATACCGTATTTTTAGGCTCACATTGCACATTTTTAGTCCATATTTTTATCGAGTCTTGCTGTTCTTACTTTGTTTTTATTGTGTTTTATGTTTGCAGGAATAATAATCAAGATCCCGGAAGAATCGGAGAAAAGAAGCAAAAGGAAGAGAAAAATCCAGCAAAGCAAAATTTTGTGCAGTCCCAGCTGATATGGAGTTCGCCATGCCCCCAAGGCGTTCGCCACTGCTTCCTGATGGCGCTCTTTGTTGATTCTAGAGCATGGTGTTCGCCATGCCCCCAAGGCGTTCGTCGTACAGACGCGGGAGCAGCTTTCCACTGCAGAATCCGTTTCTGGCAGTTTTGGGGAGTTTTCTAACTCCCTTTCCCTCCAGAATTCGAACTTGGCAGTTGTTAAGTCTGACCCTCTATACATAAGACCCTTTGGAGCAGATTTTAGCGTCGAAAAACATACGCGGAAGCGTTGGCGAAATTGTATTAGAATTCTAAGCATAAATTACTCTAAAAGAAACAATAACTCGCATTGAGGGATTGTTGCAAATTATATTCACTTATACTTTTGTTGTACCATTTTGGATCGAAAAATTAATTCAAGTTCATTTCCTTTCCGTCCGATTTACGTTACCGCACTTTATTTCCAGGTTTATTTACTTTACCGCATTCTTACTATAATTGTCATTTTTTTATTGCTTAACATGTTAAATCCAGAATCTATGTGTTTAAAAATGGTAGACTTAGAATTAATTATGTCTGAGTAAACAATTGGAGACCGTTATGTGAGGACTGTCGTATTTGGCGGGACTCCGTAGAAATAATAGGTGCGATATTAAGAATGTATGTTATTTTGGTTTTAATTTCCAAGTTTAATTTAAGTGGCCTTGTCACGAGAGTGAGAGGTTGTTTAACATTGCTTTGTCACGAGAGTGAGAAGCATATTAAGGTTCAAGCCGAGACCCGCGAGAGCATGAGGAGTGAACCGGATAGTGGGAATTAGGCAGCATATCTAAATACAGTGAGAGCGCTTTAGATGTTGCTTAGGATAATATCGGTTTCCAAACTGTGTTTCTTAGTTACCGGGTGAGCGAGAGCAAAATCTTGGGATTAGGAAGCATGGCTCTTGTCGAGACCGCGAGAGCGTGAGGCGGAGCCTTTAAGTCAGTTTATCCTACGGATTGGCAGCATAGTCGTAGTTAGCACCTGTTTTCTATAAGTCTCGTCAGTGCACGAGATTCGCATTTCAGGCTCGTTTTAGTATTAAATTTTAGTTTCCAATTTCAGTCATTTATTTCCCGTTAAATTCCTGTTTCCATCCAGCCTTAGCTTTGCATAGCAACCTTGGATAACATTGGTTTGACAAATTTGTCCTTGTGGGTTCGACAACCTTTTTAAGACTACACGATCAACTGTATACTTGCAGATTTATCCGTCAGTGTCGACCGATCATGCTGTCAAATTGTCCTACCATCACATTTTATTCCACAAAGTCTTGTTCTAAGACTTTCTGTAGAGCTTCCCTGTGAGCATCTGAACTAAGCAGGAGAGATAGTACAGAGATTCGAGACGGAGTTTGCAACAATTGGTCCACAATGTTGTACTCGTTTTTCTGGATGAGCTTCAACATCTCATCATTGTTCTTTACAAGTTCTGGATTACTGGATTGACCGACTTGTTGATTAGGAACTTCTGTTTGAGGATCCTTTTCTTTGACAGGTTCTCTAACTCCTCTATTGAAGATCCTACCGCTCCGGGTAACTCGACTGATGTCGGCAATGTTCACGGCGGAGGGTAATGGAGTTTCTTTTCCATTTTCGATGGTCGTTGCACCATACTTGTAAGGGATAGCCGTATCTGACTTGTACGGTATTGGACCTGGAAGGTAGATAACCACAGGAGCTTTTTGATTTTTCTGACCATAGTAGGCAGCCTCGATTGGTTCCTGGTTGGGAACTTTTCTACTATCAAGAGGGTTCTTTAATTCATTGAGTAGAGGGATTATGGCGCAAACGTCCTTGGTTATTCCATGATCGGAGATTATGACAGCGTTTTTGTTCTGACCATGGAGGTAGTCTTGTATCATGTTAATTGACCCAGAACTCGAACATGGTCGAGTCTTATTTTGGTTCAAATGCTTTTGGAGGGCTGCTCGTACGAGATAACATCCTTTGTTATTTTTCGAGCATACTCTACAGTGCTCATAATTGTGCGGTGGTACTCGACCATACCCGCTTTGTATGCAGTGCATCTTTACTAGATCTGTTTCCATTGAGCGGATATCACGACTTTGATGTCTATCAGGATTCCCATCAGTCATGCTAATCCGTTGTGTAGCTTTATCCAGGTAAATTGGAAGCCACCAGGGTCCAGCAGAATTGAAGTGTTCTTTGTACAAGCGCACACCCTTGGTCGTCTTTACAGCATTCTTTACAGTCTTGATAATCATGTGAAGCTAGAAAACCGAGCCTGACCTGTTTAGCATGTAATTCCACTAGACAGGTATTCATCAAGCGTATGTCAAAGATCTGAACCATATTGACTTGATGGTCATTTCTTTCACGGTAGTCTTGGATCCATCCGAGATCCATCTGACGTTAGAGGGCCTCTTGTATAAAAGAGTATCCCTGATTGTCTGTTGAGCAGATTGGACAAGTGTTGTAATTGTGTCGTGGCAGATTATAATACTGACTTTGTCTCGAATGCAACGCCACTAAGTTGACGCTCATTGTACGGATGTCGTGGTTCTGAACAATTTTGGGATGTGCATGGGTCATGTTTACTTCATGAATCCTGTGATCCTGAATCCAGCCCAGATCCATTTGTTCTTGTAGAGCTGCTTGTGCTACGGAACACCCTTGATTGTCCTTGGAGCAGGTATCACACTGATGATAGTTATGAGATGGCACATAACCGTACCCGCTCTGTTTACAATGCATTTTCACCATATTTGTTCCTAGTGAGAGTACATTGTGAATTTGATAACTGTTGACAGGTCCTCCTTCTATCAAATTCACTGTAGTCTTCTCAAGTTGCGGTAACGAGTTTGTCCAAATATTTGGGTTAGTATCTTTGAAAGATAATATCTCGTTCCTGACAAGCTTCTATACATCAGACTTGAAGCTGAGATAATTCTCAATGTTGTGTCCCGTTCCTCCTTATGGTAAGGGCAAATTTGATATGCTTTGAACCAAAAAGGTGGACTTTCTGGTACTGCGAGAGGAGTCCTAGTTTGGACGTGCCCCTTGGCCAGTAGAAGTGGAAATAGTTTTGCATACAACATCGGTATAGGTTCGAACCCTGATGGTCGTGTAGTACGATTGTTGTTATTGTACTGCGGGCGAGCCTGCTGAAGAGGCTGTTGCGGCCTTTGCTGATACTGTTGCTGGCTTGGCTGGTTCTGAGCAACCTGAGGTTGATAAATCAGAGCTGGCACTGGGTTGATAGCGGAAGTTATTGCCGCTACTAGTTGATACCTTCGCCTTTGCTTTCCCAAAGAGATATTACTGATATCCTACTCTTTCTTCTTTTGGAAAGCACTACCGTATCTTTTGGTATTGCTGGATGGCTCTGCATCCTTGACCAATCGTCCTTCTCGGACTGCTTCTTCAAGGCGTACTCCCATTTTCACCATTTTAGTGAAGTCACTGGGCGCACTAGCGACCATTCGGTCGTAATAGAATGAGCTCAATGTTTTCAGGAAAATATTTGTCATTTCCTTTTCCTCAAGAGGGGGATAGATCTGAGCGGCAATTTCACACCATCTCTGTGCATATTCTTTAAAAGTTTCTTTATTCTTTTGTGACATTGCTCTGAGTTGATCTCTATCCGGTGCCATGTCTAAATTATATTTATACTGCTGAACGAAGGCTGCCCCGAGATCTCTGAAAGTACTTCTCTTGGTGCGGTTTAAACCCATGTACCATTTGAGTGTGGCACCGGTTAAAATTTCTTGGAAGTAATGGATCAGTAGTTGTTGATTGTCTGTCTGAGTAGACATTTTTCGAGCGTACATCACCAAATGACTTTGAGGGCAAGAGTTGCCTTTGTATTTTTCAAAGTTATGGTCCTTGAATTTATGCGGTATCTTTACATTAGGGACCAGACAGAGGTCTGCGGCGTCCTTTCCGAATAATTCTTGACCGTGAATGGCATGCAGTTCCTTCTGCATTTCCAAGAATTGTTCCTGGAACTCATTCATTCTTTCGTACATGTCTTCATTTCCACCAGAAATCGCTTGCGGAATCTGTCCTTCTGGGACAGTGTGTACCACTGGTTGTGGTATAGATATTATAGCGGTGACCCTTGGCGCTTCAATGCCACCTTCAGGAGTTGCTGTTGTAACCTTTGCATCCTCACTTTCCCGAAGTTTGTAACCTTCAGGTCCAGCGGTTCCTACTACGGCTTCTAGGTCTTCAGTGACCGGTGGGATATATCCTTCAGGTATAAAGTTGAAAGGCATGCCCCAGGGGCGCCCTTTAGGCATGTTATACCGAGGATGATTCTCATGTGTCTCCATTATGGGCGTAGATGTAATCTCTTAGATCACAGTTCTTTGATGATGCTGCTCCTGAGTTGCGGCCAGGGTTTACATGTTGCTGTGAAGTTTCTCCAAACTTTCCTTTAGAGCGTCGATTTCTTCTCTCAGCTCTCTGTTCTCTTCCTCGAGATCATCCATTTTCTTTTGTCGATTGGCCCGAGTATTGTATGAGTGAGACAGTTTGACTCTAGAATTATGATGCATACGTGATACTCAAGGAGAAGAAAAATGTGTTATGTGAGAATGATGAATGATATGCAAAGACATATTTTTTTAGATTTTGTTTTATTCAAAAAGAAACTTCAACAAATAGATTGCAAATATCACACAGTGGGGGAGACCCCTTTTTATTGAATTCGAAAGATTGCAATATTTTACAAGGAAAAAGTACAGTACTTTACAAAGTGCTATAAGGAAAATGTCTAAGCTCATGGATCCTGAGTTCTCTCTGAAGAGAGCTCAGATGTTGTTCCCGTATTTTCCTTTTCTTTGATCGGGGCTCTTCAGCCGTTGTCGGGTCGACGACCCTTTGCCAAGTGAAAAGAGCGAGCAAATTTCTTCGGTCTTCCTGACTTTCTATAGCATGTTGTTCTAATATTTCAATCAGATCATCCTTCTCTTTTAACAGTTCCTGAATCTTTATACATTCCAAATTAAGGATTTGGTATTTGTTCTTCCAAGAGCTCTTTTTATGTTGAACTTTGTTGAGAGCGACCAGGAGTTTTTCCGCATCAGACATGAAATAAAGGACAGACTCCTTTAAGGGAAAAACTTCTTGACGAGGGTAAGGCATCATCAGCTTGAGGGCTCTAGTTTGCACCCAGTGAAGATAAGGTTCCATGGAGGTAAGATTTGGTCTTCCCAGAGACTCTCTGCCTTTCCTGTGAATATGTTGCCAGGCATGCACTATTTCCTTCTTTAGTGCCCTGTCATTTTCTCCTTCCTTGAAGAAAAGACCTTCTAGATGAAAGTTATGTGGGATATTCTTCATCGGGTATTCGAGTTGACAGCGAGCTAACATTGGATGATAGTTGATTCCTCCTTTAGTTCCAATGAGGGGTACATTAGGGAAATTTCCACATATGTCGATGATCTCTATCCCTTCGTAAATCCGATTGTACTAATATATATCAGAATTGGTAAGAGACATAATTCTTTGTGACCAACGTAGAGTACTCTTGTGATCCCAAAAAGCAGCAGACTTGGGTAAATGATAAATGAACCATTTGTAGAGTAAGGGTACACAGCTTGTGATCATTCCTCTGCTGTACAAATTCCTTAAGTGTACAGAATGATAAGCATCTGCGAGCAAGGTTGGTACGGGGTTTCCTATTAAGATTAACTTAACAACATTGGTATCGACGAAATTGTCAATGTTGGGAAAGAGGAATAACCCATATATGAGTAGGACAAAGATGTCTTCGAAGGCAGTTATATTTCCTATACTAACAAAGTATAGAGCTTTCTCCATCAGGAATTTAGCCGGTAAACCCTGGATTCCTCCTTTAGTGGTTATGTGAGTCCTAACTTCTGACTCATCCAAAGAGATTGCTCTTGCAATGGCCTGATTCTTTGGAATTTCTTCCTGTCCAAAAAACGGAGCTTGATCAGTGATAGGTAAATCAATCAGGTGTGAGTACTTTTCCAGTGTTGGTGCAAGTTGGTAATCCGGGAAAGTGAAGCAACGGTAAACCGGATCGTAGAACTATACCAGCGTAGATAGGATTCCTTCAACCACGTTGACCCTTAACAGAGACAACAGTCCTCTGTGCTTAGCTCTAAAAGCCTCAGGATTGGTAATCAATCTTCCCAATTTCCTTAAGTCTTCTAGTTTCTGAGCCTTGAAGGTGTACTTATGCGTCTTTCTTCTACCGAAATCCATAACGCAACCTCTGATATTTGCAATTATTGTTTTAGTTCTTTTGAAAAAGATTTTTTTCTTGTTTGAAAAGAGTTTTTTTTAATGAATGCATGAATGCAACACACAAAAACATTTGAAAACATGGGTTCAAGGGTTCAACTTCACGAGCATGGAGTCATGGCTCTACCCATCCCCAAAGGTTGTACTATTTTGGTCAATTTTTGTACCTGTAGAACGGGTTCTAAAAGGTTCCCAAAGTCATTGACCCCTCCTAGGGATACCAACAGCAAGCTGATTCACTCGAGCGAGCTATAATATCCTAGGATGAATCTCATTTGAGTGTAGTATCGCGTATCAACTATTCCCGATAGTCACCGCACTACCAAATGGCCATATGGTTAATGTCTACTGAATCCTCGGGGTCATGGGTACCGCACTGGGATAGACAATGCTTTCACGATAATCGGTCGTTCAACATCGATATTTCCGCACGGGTACCTCGACTGATTTGGTGGACTGCCAAGTTAGCTTGGTCGGGATTCACTCCCTATAAGCTTTTCCTGGATATGCCACCACTTATCTTAATGTTCTCTCAAACTTTCCACATGCGTATTAATCGCATTCCCAGTTGACAAAAAATTAAACATAGGTATCAAGTAGTATAACAGTAAATGATATATATATTATATAGTAGAAAGTATAGAAAATGCCAAACAAAACCTAGACCTCTTAGGAACTCTAATCCTAAAGACTCCCCAGCAGAGTCGCCATTTTTCTGTAGCGTGCAATTTTTGTCGATGACGCGACCACCGCAATGGTTGGAATTGGGTGCTACTTTCTGATTTCTTATTTATCCTAAGCTGGAAAGGAAAGGGAAGATATCTAAAACTAACCTTGCACACAAATGTTTTCTTTAACAAATGCTATGAGATTGGGGGGTCGGGTCAGGTTATACAAAGGGAAGTTGTCAATTACCCAGTGTATATATAGTTATCCATAGATCTTCTTTGGCATGTTTAAATACTTTCTGGTGTTTATCTGTTATGGGTTAGGAAATTTTCTCCTTTGGGGAGTGTTGAGAGAGTGTTTTTGGTGTTTTCGGGTTTTCTGTTGTTTTTGGTAAGGTACTGGACCTAAAGTTTTTGATATGTGTGCTCGCTAAGATTTTGCAATCTTATTCCTACGTATTCCTGTAAAGGTACTCAGGAAATCAGAGCAATCATAGTTCCTCCTATTTCTATGGGAGGAAAGATGTTTGGTGTCTTGTTCAAAGCTCAGGATTGAAGCTAACAGAGTATTTGTGTCATGTTCAAAGCCCAAGATTGAAGCTAAAGGGTTTGAGAGATAATTTGTCATCTCTAAAGCGAGGTATCTCACCTGTTTATCACAGTTGTTGGGTAACTGATTATAAAGGAGAATTACTTTAACAGGAATGTATGGAATCCAGCAATGCCATAATTTCCTTTATAAGGGAAATGTCCTGAAGGAGGAAACTTTAACTCAGTGTAGAGCAATGCCATTTTTCCTTTGGAATCTTCCATGCTAAGAGAAGGACATTGGCTTGGATGTAAATAATCCAGAGGCTTGCCACTTACAGCAATTAGATGAAAGAGGAAGTTTACCAGGATAAAAGAGGGACCACAACTTGGATTTTTGAATTAACAAGTGTGCCACTTACAGCAATTATCTGGAATTAGGGTTTGTTTGATTATTTGTTTAGATATGTGATATACAGTGAAATGTCTTCCTACAGAGAGAACTCTTGATTTCCTCTGAGGGGATGTTGATTTTTGTGTGCCTTGATCAAAGCCCAAGGTTGAAGCTAAAAGGTTGACTCTACTATGGAGTTTTATATTTGTCATGTATAAAGCCCAAGATTGAGGCTAAAAGAAGATTGACTCAGATGGAGAGTATGATATGTCTTGTACAAAGCCCAAGATTGAGGCTGAAAAGGGATTGAACTCTTCTGGGGAGTATTTTGTCTGTCTTGTACAAAGCCCAAGATTGAGGCTAAAAAGAAATTGACTCCACTGGGGGGTTTTATCTGTCTTGTACAAAGCCCAAGATTGAGGCTAAATCTGCTGAGAAAAAATCATTATACATAGCCTAAGAGGAATCTGGCTGGGGAAATTCTTATATGAAGCCTAAGAGGAGGCTGGCTTCTACTAAGGATTATTGAGATCCAGAGACAGGTCCAAATAGGGGAATTAACTCTTGCTGAGAATATCAGATGCCCTGAGGTTCTGATTCTGTTAAGGTTATATTAAAGGTAAAGGTTTAAACTTTTAGTATGAAAACCTATGGAGGTTTCAAACTCTGCTGGAGATTAATGAAGTGATCAGGGTTTTTCCTGTGCTTTTTAGGAAACTTGAGGGTTTCTTTGAGATCCAAGAGGAGATGAGACTTTCCAAGTCTACTGGTATGAAGAGGTTGACTCTTAGCTGGAGGATGATCTTTGTATGATGCCCAAGAGGAGGCTGATGTTTTAAGGGATGAGAATCAACCCTAGAATGGATGTTCTGAAATTCTGACTCTCTGGAGGATTGAACTAGTAGAGATGACTAAGTTTTGTCCTATACCTGTAGGAGGTCTTTGGGTCCTTGTACTAAGCCCAATAGGAGGCTGAGAACTTCTAAGAAGCCTGTGAGTCCTTGTACAAAGCCCAAGCGGAGGTTGGGGATGCTTTTAGGAAGCCTGTGGGTCTAAACCTAAGAAAAGTTCAAGAAAGGTTTCACCGGAAATCAATCCTTTCCTTGTAGAACAATTCTAGGGTTTGAAGAAATTCAGAAGAGGTTTCACCGGGAATTAATCCTCTTTGGGGAAGTGAATTTCTTGTACAAATATTTCTAAGTTGTGACAGTCTTGAGAAAAGTTTTACCGGGAATAATGCCTTTCTCTGTTCCATATTGTATAAGCCCAAGAGGAGGCAAGACTGTATATGGAATTTCCTATGGGGAACTAGTTTTGACTGTGTTAAAAGAGTAACCATTGGTTTGATTTAGACCTAGACCTAATTGCTGGGAAAAACTCTAAGCAAACATGTACAAGCATATATATGTATATATATATATATATATATATATATATATATATATATATATATATATATATATATATACAGATGAAATATATAAACAAGTATGTGTTGAAAAGATAGTGGAAGTTATAGTTGTGCAAGCCCAAGCATAGCAACTACAGCTGTATGGTTAGTTATTCAAGAAATTGAACAAATTTTTTATAAAACTTAGAATTTTAATCTAAATCAAAAGGAAAGTTGTTGTAAAAGGAAGTCTGGGGCTTATTCTTAAAGAGAGGCTCTGATGAATTCTTTTGAAAAGGCGATAATCGCGTCGCAGTTTTGAAAACCACAGAGGGACTTATACAATGATTGAGGCCCAAATTATTGTGTTTACAAAAAGGATGGGTCTTACACTCTATTAGTGGCCCAAGAGTTTATTTTTATACAAGAGATGGGGCTTACAACTCAAGGAGAGGCCCAGATGAAAAACAACGATCGCACCGTTATTTTGAAAATTGTACAGGGACTTATACAAATGACTGAGGGCCAAATTATTTATGTACAAAGGGGGTTGGGTCTTACACTCTATTAGAGGCCCAAAAGTGTTTTAAAAAGAAGAAAAATGGGACTTACAACTCAAGGGGGGGCCCAGATGAAAATTGTTTTGGAAAATCATGTTTAATCACATGAAGGCTTGCACTTAAATTGATTTTGAAAGATCAAGGTGGAAAGCTCATTTTTTAAAATGTTTGAAAACAAATAAAATGAAATTAATTACAAAAATTCAAACTATATTAAATAAATAATATAAATTCAATTTTTTGTGGAATAAAATATTTCAACATTTTTATGAATTTTCAAAAAAAATAACCAATAAAAAATGATTAAAATTGAGAGAGAAATTAATTCTGAGATTAATTAAGAAAATCATGAAAAATATGAAAAAAATAGCAAAATGAGAGGGAAATAAAAATGGTCCGGGTGGGTGTTGAACTCACGCCCTCCAACCAAACACATGCGCGCTGCTACCACTGGGGTGGTGATACATCCGTGTATCAAAACCACCCCATAAACATATATGGGTAGCCTAAATTCAGGTCCGCCCAAGGCAAAAACCAAGTTTTGTGTGATTTGCAAGAAGGATCATATCTCCCTCATTTCTCCATGAAATTGGATGAAATTTAGATGGAACCTGCCTAGAATTTCATGAGGAATCCAATGGTGGTCTCAGAATTTTCTAAAGATGCTTCTATTTTAAAACCCGATAGTGGTTTCAAAATAGGCCAAGATTTGCAAGTTTTATGCTACCACATCATACAGGCAATAATAACATGGTAAATTGGCTCAAACACAACACATATGATATGTATGATATGTTCATGATCAATAGACATCAAAGCAATGCATATTTTAAAGAGTTCAAGTTGTTATGCACTTATCTCTTGAAGCTCCTTGTGCTAACCTTCAAGATGCTTGTGCCAGAAGTAATCCAATGCTTTATACACTCTTGATTGATCTCTTAGAAGCTATTAGGATGATCAAAACCAGCTGGAAACCTCAGGAACAAGAATTGGCTCTTTCTTGCAAAAGTGGCAAAAGTGACCAAAATGGTAACTCACTCAAATGGTGTTACAGTTAAGGGAAACCTGTTGGGACAGTTTGAGGATGATATTTAGAGAGTATTTGAAGGGTTAATTGGTTTTGAAAGTGATTGGATCAAGACATGGCTTGAAAAATGCAGAAAAGTCAAAATTTGAGGTTTTGGAGGTTGACTTTCTGATTTTGATGTTGTACAATAAGGATGAAGGTTTGAACACCTCCAATGGATGATTTATGATGTGTTTGGATATTTATTTGAGTGGTTTTTGCGCTGGTTTAATGAATTCCCAAATTGCTCCAATGTGACTTGAAATTGAAGTAAGAGAGGGAGAGTGAGAAAACAAGGCTTTGGTATTGTTTTGGTGTGGTTTGAAACATCAGAAATGACCTCTATTTATAGTAGAGGAAGTTTGTTTTTAAAGGAATAGTGAATGGCCACTGGTTCACTCTATTATCCAATGGATATGCCCATGTATCACTTTCTTAAATTCCAAGGTACCCAGTCTTCTCTTGGCCATTGACTTGAGCTGGTCTTGTAGCTTTAGGTCTTCTGATTTTTTGCAACAACCTTGACTTAATTGGACTAATATGTGCTGGTTCATGCTACCTCAATGCACCACATCAATGCCAAATGACAAAGCTTGGTTTTGGATTTGCAACATTGATGATTACATGCCAAAGGGATTGGATTCTTGCCTTAGGGTCCAAGCTTGCAGGTTCTTCATGATTGACTGGGATTCTTGTTGAATTTGGATGAGGATCAGTCTTGCATAGTCACCAAAATTGGACTCAAGAATCGTGTGCCACAAGTAATGCACATAATCTGTCTTGAAAACTAGTTTGAGCAAGGCATGTTGTGAGGTCCATAACTCCTTGCTCAAGTTAAATTAATGGGAGTTTTTGTACTCTTTGGAAAGCTTGTATGACATACTTTAACTTTGATGTCCACCAATGGACCTGGTTCAACTTGGATCAAGGTGAAAAATGTTCAAAAAGTTGGTGAAAAACTTAGACAGATTCTGTCAAAAAAAAATTCTAAGTGTTGGAAAAAGTGGTCATTTTCATGTTTTTGTGATTTTGATCACTCCATAACTCAAAATCCATGAGGATTTGGAATCTTTTGTTCTGACACTTTTGAAGTATGTCATGTGAAATTTCATTTGAGATTTGGATGAAAGAAAAAGGCCTTAGGGTTTGGGAGTTATGACCTTGCAAAGTTGGTATCAAATACATTTTGTTCATAACTTAGAAAAATTTAAGTTTCTTATGGTTGCCCCTTTTGCAAGTAACCTCACTTTTCTTGATTTTTCTTGATGGATGATGATCAAAACCATGCATTAACTTTGTTTTTGACTTAGGGGAGTCACATTTGTGAAAAAATTCAAAAAGTCAAACTTCATTTTGGACATAGTTGACTTTTTGTTAAATGAATTCCAAACTGTGTGATCCTCTATGCAAGCAAGTTCTTGACCTAATTCAAACCTAATGTATGGATTCCATAGGTGTTTTAGGGTGTCTTGAATCATGTCCCAAGGTTTGGGAACATGTCTTGGTCCAAAGTCAAAGGTATAGTTGACTTTTTCTTCAAAACCCTAATTGTGGTCGAGAAGAAAATGAAACTTGTGAATCAAGCTTCTTGGATCAATCCATTGTTGTAAATGGATCAATATGGTGTATTTGAGGCCCACAAATCATGTCTTGAGGCCTTGGCTCATGTCTTGCCTCAAAAGTCAACTCAGGGGTGAATTAGGTCAAGAAACCCTAATTCCTGACTTTTGATGAATGCCTCCTCTGAGGCTATTTTGACTTGATGATTGGATCCATGAGGTCCCTTGGAGCATTATGGATCATGTTTTGTAGGTATTGGCTCATGTCCAGATGAAAATTTTCATCTGGAGGCCTTGGTTGACCAAAACCCTAATTTGGTGACACTGTCGATCTTGAGGCTTGATTAGCTTGAGATGTTGCACTCTTGTGCTTGATTCTTGATATGGGAGACCTCTTGATCCTTCATGGATGTTTGAGAGGTTAGACAAGTTGAAAATCATGTCATTTCTTGATTGATCTTTTGTCTAAGTGTTCTGAGAGAGTTCAGAACCCTAATTCTTGATTGTAGTGAATGCTCAACAATCCTTGAGGAGATTGATGAGACGTGAAGGAACATCCATATTGTGGTGATGATTTGCACAATTATGGGAAATCTTGGTGTTCAAAATTTGGGGTATGACAGGGAGTTGGCAAAAGATATCATAAGAATAATGTAGTTTTGCACTTCAATTTCATAATGATTATCACAATAAGCAATGGTTATTGCAACAAATAATCTTCAAATCTTCTTTGCCCCTGAGGATTTTACAGAAGAGTTGGCATATAAAATGCTTCAATATCTTCAAACTCTTGGAGAGATTCACAAATCTCGACATAACTGCCTCAGTTTAACTGCATTTGTAAAGTCCTCAAACTTATTCATCAGACTGTAGGAGTAACAACTAGGAAACAAACTTGCCCTTGCTGGTTAAGGGATCTGCGATAGAGTTACCTCAGGCTTAATTTGATCTTTGAGAGGTTTACTTGATCTGACCGCTCCTGATTAACTATATCCACAATGTAAAGTCTTCAGACTGTGGTAGTAACAACTCCGTCAGCACCATTTTTTGGATAACATGCCTCCGGATATGGCCATACTCTTGAAATGATTAGCCATTCACTCGTCAGAGTTTTAAGTCTCAAAGGATTGAACTCATCACATATGCAAGATTCTATGCTATCGAGCAATGTTAGCAAGCAGAAAATGTTAATTCTGAAACTGCTAACACAACACACATGTTTGTCTTGAAGTTTTTACTAAAAGATATCGCAATAACCTGTGACCGAATCACTAGTTAAGACATGTTATTGATTTTCTTTTGTAGACGCCGACACAAGTTTGAGCATGGCTCAATAGGAGTCAGGAAACATTATCTCGTTGAGTATGCTTTCGAAATAAACCTGCTTCAATTAGGCCTTTTAAAGGTTGTAATGTGGCTTTGTTCACGGTTTATGAAATAAAGGATAAAAGGCTCAAAGTTTATTTGTACCCACCCCTTCTACGTAATGTTCTCCAATCCTACATTCAGTTTAAGCTTGATGCGAGCACTCATTTCTCAAGAAGAGTTTTGATGAGGTTGAGGAACCACTGAGGCTTTGGACATGGTAATCACTCACCCTATTCATTTTTGGTATCAAACCATATGACTTTGTTGTTTGTCGAGGGTTTTTAAACAAAAATGTTGGTGAAAGCAAGGTTTCCATGCCAGTGATAACTGAACTTTGAAAGAATGAAACTGTGGCAACCAGATTTTAACATGATGCTAGTAATGACCGGACTCTGGATACCAATGACAATTGGATTTTGAAGCAAGAATGCCAGTAACAACTGGGCTTCAAGGAAAGACTGGGGACGACCAGATTACAAAAACCGATAACAATTGGGTTGTCAAACGAGTATGCCAATAACAATTGGACTTCACGAAAAGTCGTTGGTGTTAGATTTTTAGCAATATGCCGGTGATAACTGGACGTTGGGTACCAATGATAATTGGATTTGAACTCGTTTTTATTTTTTAGCGTTTTTATTTTCCCTAACTTCTGCCTGGACTGAGTCTTTTAACCCTGATGTCCAGCGGGATGCATCAATCTTGCCTAAGTCTCCTTTGTAGGTTTTGACTTAACGGGCCTTTCTCTCTCTCTCTCTCTCTCTCTCTCTCTCTCTCTCTCTCTCTCTCTCTCTCTCTCTCTCTCTTTTTTTATGAACAAATTACGTGATTCTAAGTCGTTTTTACTTAGATACCAATGACACTTGGACTTTTGAAAATACGCCAGTGATAACCGGAACGAATTTGAAGATACCAATAACAATTGGATTTGAAGATACCAATAACAATTGGATTTTGAAGATACCAATAACAATACCAATGACAATTGGATTTGAAGATACCGATAACAATACCAATAACAATTGGATTTTAAGATACCAATGACAATTAGATTTTGCTCTAGCCTCTTAATGTGTGAGGAATAGGTGAAGTGGATCCTAGGATGCTCGCTCCTTTTTACAAATGTCTGAGTGCTTGATCAGCTTCACTGAAAACTACCTATCCCCAGGTTAAAGTCGAGGGTTTCTTTTTTGTTTGTAAGGAAACTTCTACTTCAAGGCCCAAAGGGGTTAAAGAGGGATTCTCTTCCTTATTTCTCCAGTGTTTGGGGAATTGAAACAATGCCTTACATCATCAGCGGGTTTCATTCAAAAGCATACAACAAAAGATCCTGCGTTTTTTATTTCATCATTCTCCTTTCAACTTTACTTAAGCAAATGGTTGTGTGGTATTGGCATTTATAAAGTAAAGACAATTAAACGAGAGCAGAATTCTGAATTCTGCTTAGAACACGTATGACGATCGTGAGAATAGGGAGACGGCCGGCATGGGTGTGACGACCGTAATGTGTGCGTGGCGATCGTTACGGGATTAATTGCGTGTGACGAGGGTCATAGGAGTGTGGCGACCGTCACACTGTTCAGTCTGGAATTTTCTTTACTTTCCTTCTGTGATGTGTTTGCAGTGCATTTCTTTTCTGTTGCTTAGCTTAAAGGGATTATTACATATGCCAGCAATTAATGTCCACCCGTAGAATGAGTAATAAAATGGAATTTAGGAAGATAATCGGGTACTTAGTTGATTAATACAGTTTGGATTATTTCTTTGGTGTGTTAACGAATTGAATGCAAGAATATTGGTGCTGGTGCATATTTTGGTGACTATGCACTTCAGGTGTGATAAGGAGGATCGTGTGCATGTGCGTTATTATTACACATGTGTCTATATGCATAGATGTTTTCATGAATTCATGGTGTATTGGGTGAATAAAAATCATTGCTCAGGAGGAGTGTACGTGATTCGTATGGTGAGATAAATTATTGCCAAGTAGGGGTGTATGTGATTTATCGGGTTCGATTGAATGAACCATGGTGTTTGGTACCATATGCATTGTGTCAGTTGTTGAGTCACATTGCATTGTTTATGTTTACTTTGATTGTGAGTGACAAGTATGTCGTGATCATGTGATTGTGTGATGGTGTGTGAACAACTACTCTTATCATGTATTCTTTGTCGTTTATCATTTCATGTAGTTCTCACCCCTTTGTTGTTGTTGTGTCTGTGCTTCTTCGGAAGTACAGATAATCCAGGTACTTGAGTTACGTGGAGTGCGTGTTGCCTGTTCGAGTCATAGGAGTCGCTCTGATACGTAACATGGGAATTTGTGGGGATTTTATTAATTGCTATTCTTTATTAAATTTTCGTTACGTATCTCTCTTAAATACAATATTTGAGGACCACGAGTTTATGTGGAGTTTGGAGTATTTTGGCAAGTGTGACATGAATTTATGAAATAACTATTTCCGCTGCTTGTTTCATTTAATGAAAGAAGTTGTTATATTGACTTTATTGGTGTAGCATCCTACTTGTAAAGTTTGAAACTCTGATTTTATCTGTGATATTTTTTATATTTATAAAATGGGAAAGTGGGGTGTTACAATTGGTATCAGAGCAGGTCGGTCCATCCGGCCAGGTTGAGTAGTAGAGTCTGTCCTTATAATAGGAGTGAGTCGTGTGGGACAATAGTCATCAGAGGTTGGAAGCTGTGGGTACTGAGATTACTTGGATAGTGTTTCAAGCTGAGTTTCTGGAAAAGTATTTTCCGGAAGACATCCGAAGTTCAAAGGAGATTGAGTTCCTGGAGTTGAAACAAGGAAATTTGACTGTTGCTGAATATGCTGCTCGGTTTGAAGAGTTGGTTCAGTATTGTGCTCATTACAATACAGAAGAGGCAATGACTTCTAAGTGCTTAAAGTTTGAGAATGGGCTGCGTCCCGAGATCAAACTGGGCATTGCTTGTCAGAAGATAAGAAACTATCCAGAGCTGGTAAGCAGAATCAGAATCTATGACAATGATAACAGAGCCAGGATTGCTCATTACAAAGTTGTGAATGAGAAGAAGGGTAAGCAGAGGTTTGGAAGTACTCCTTACAGTGCTCCAGCTGATAAGGGGAAACAGAAAACTGATGTGGGGAAGAAACCAAAGGAGAAAGGAGTAGGTGCTGATACTCTCAAGTGTTTCAGATGTGGTGGTGCGGGTCACCGTGCTAACAACTGTCCGAATGAGGTGAAGAAGTGTTTCAAGTGTGGTAAACCAGGTTATGTTATAGCAGATTGTAGGGCCACTATGCCTACCTGTTATAACTGCGGAGAAAAGGGTCACATCAGCACTCACTGTGAGAAGCCAAAAAAAGCTCAGACCAGTGGAAAAGTATTTGCCTTGGTGGGAGCCCAATCCACTGATGAGGAGCGTTCCGTTAAAGGTACTTGCTTTATTAACGGTATTCCTTTGATTGCTATCATTGACACGGGTGCAACCCACTCGTTTATTTCTGTTGACTGTGTGCAGAGATTAAGGATTGTGCCATCTACTCTAGAGCAAAGGATGATGATTGAAACTCCGTCTATTGGTTCGGTGGTTACTTCTTTGGTGTGCTTGGAGTGTCCACTGACTATGTTTGGTAGAGATTTAAGAGTGGACTTGATTTGTTTGCCACTCGGTAGTCTCAATGTCATTTTAGGGATGAACTGGTTGGAATTCAATCGGGTTTATATCGATTGTTTTAGGAAGACGTTATTGTTTCTTACTCCAGAGGAGGAAGCATTAGCGGATTCGTTGTCTAGCAGGGAGTTGAGGACATTGTTGGAGGATGAAGCTAAGATGTTTGCAGTGTTTGCCTCGTTATCTGTCGAAAGTAAGACTTCGGTTAATGAGTTGCCAGTAGTGAACGAATTTCCTGAAGTATTTCCGGATGACATTTCAGAGTTGCCTCTAACGAGAGAAGTTGAATTTACTATTGATCTTGTTCCTGGTACTAGACCCATATCTATGGCGCCGTACAGGATGTCTGCATCAGAATTGGCAGAGTTGAAGTCTCAGATTGGAGAATTGCTTGATAAGAAGTTTATTAGACCGAGTGTGTCATCGTGGGGAGCTCCAGTGTTATTGGTGAAGAAGAAGGATGGTAGTATGCGTCTGTGCATTGATTATTGTAAGTTGAATAAAGTGACCATTAAAAATAAGTATCCACTTTCGAGGATTGATGACTTAATGGATCAGCTGGTAGGAGCTCGTGTTTTCAGTAAAATTGATCTGAGGTCGGGCTACCATCAAATTAGAGTAAAGGAAGGTGACATTCAGAAGACTGCTTTTAGAACTCGTTACGGACATTACGAATATGCAGTGATGCCTTTCGGAGTGTCTAATGCGCTCGGTGTGTTTATGGAGTATATGAATCATATCTTCCACTCTTATCTGGATCAGTTTATTGTAGTATTCATTGATGATATACTGATTTATTCCAAGTCTAACGAAGATCATGCAGGACACTTGAGAATTACATTGCAGGTGTTGAAAGATAACAAATTGTTTGCAAAGTTCTCGAAGTGTGAATTCTGGTTGAATACTGTGAGTTTCTTGGGTCATGTTATTTCTGGGGATGGCATAGTGGTGGACCCATCTAAAGTAAGTGCAGTACTTTAGTGGGAAGCTCCGAAGACAGCAGCGGAGATTAGAAGCTTTTTGGGCTTAGCAGGTTACTACAGGAGATTCATTGAAGGGTTTTCTAAGTTGGCGTTACCATTGACGCAGTTGACTAGAAAGAATCAAGTTTTTGTTTGGAATGCGGCTTGTGAGGAAAGTTTTGAGGAACTGAAGAAGAAATTGACTTCAGCGCCAGTGTTAATTCTACCGAGTCCAAGTGAACCTTTTGTGGTGTATTGTTATGCGTCTAAGATGGGATTAGGTGGTGTGTTGATGCAAGATGGCAAGGTAGTGGCTTATGCTTCGCGGTAATTAAGGGTGCATGAGAGGAACTATCCTACTCATGATCTTGAATTAGCTGCAGTGGTGTTCGTGTTAAAAATCTGGAGACATTATTTGTATGGATCAAGGTTTGAAGTATTTGGTGATCATAAGAGTCTGAAATATTTATTCGATAAGAAGGAGTTGAATATGAGGCAGAGAAGATGGTTGAAATTTCTGAAGGACTATGATTTTAATTTGAGTTACCATCCAGGAAAAGCTAATGTTGTGGCAGATGCTCTAAGTCGGAAGACAATCCATATATCAGCCTTGATGGTGAAGGAAATGGAATTGATTGAGCAGTTCAGAGACTTGAGTATGGTTTGTGAAACTACGCCAGAGAGTATTAGATTGGGTATGCTGAAAGTGAACAACGACTTTTTGGATGTAATTAAAGAAAACCAGAAACTGGATGTGAAGCTGGTGGATCTGATGCCTGCATGAAGGGATGATCCTGATAATGATTTTAAAGTTGATAATGTTGGTGTGTTGAGATTCCGAGGCAGAATATGTGTACCGGATAATGTGGAATTGAAGAAGGCAATCTTAGAGGAAAGTCATCGGAGTAGCTTGAGTATTCATCCGGGAGCTACGAAAATGTATCATGACTTGAAGAAATTGTTTTGGTGGTCCGGTATGAAGAGGGACATAGCTCGGTTTATTTATGCTTGTTTGACATGTCAGAAGTCAAAAGTAGAGCACCAGAAGCCTTCGGGATTAATGCAACCGTTAGAGATTCTGGAATGGAAGTGGGACAGTATTACCATGGATTTTGTTACCGGTTTGCCAAATACGACGAGAGGCTTCAATGCTATTTGGGTAGTGGTAGATCGACTTATGAAATTGGCACATCTTGTACCAATTAACATCAGTTTCCCGTTGTCAAAGCTGGCAGAGATTTATATCAGGATAATTGTGAAGTTACATGGTGTTCCATCGAGCATAGTGTCGGATAGAGATCTGAGGTTTACTTCGGAATTTTGGAAGAGCTTGCAGGAAGCCTTGGGTTCTAAATTGAAGTTGAGCTCGGCTTATCATCCACAGACCGATGGTCAGTCAGAGAGGACTATTCAGTCGTTGGAGGATTTGTTGAGAGCCTGTGTGTTGGAGAAAGGTGGTGCGTGGGATACTCATTTGTCATTGATTGAGTTCACGTATAACAATAGCTACCATTCGAGTATTGGAATGGCACCTTTCGAAGCTTTGTATGGTAGGAGGTGTTGGACGCCTCTGTGTTGGTACGAGACAGGTGAGAATGTAGTGATTGGACCTGAAATCGTGCAATAGACTACTGAGATGATTCAGATGATCCGGGAGAAGATGAAAACGTCTCAGAGTAGACAGAAGAGTTATCATGATAATCGGAGAAAGGATTTGGAATTCAGTGAGGGTGATCACGTGTTCCTGAGAGTTAACCCAGTGACCGGTGTTGGACGTGCTTTAAAATCGAAGAAGTTGGATCCTAAGTTTATTGGACCGTATCAGATCTTGTAGAGAGTTGGTGCAGTTGCTTATAGGGTGGCGTTACCGCCCGAACTTTTGAACTTGCATGATGTGTTTCATGTGTCGCAACTTCGGAAGTATGTATCTGGTCCATCTCATGTTATCCCGAGGGATGAGGTGCAGATCAGGGATATTCTTACTGTGGAGACGATGCCGATAAGGATCGAGGATCGCAAGATGAAGCAACTCAGGGGGAAGGAGATTCCTTTGGTGAGAGTAGCTTGGGGAGGAGCTGCTGGAGGAAGTGTGACCTGGGAACTGGAGAGCAGGATGCGAGAGTCGTATCCGGAGCTATTTCCATCAGGTACATTTTCGAGGACGAAAATAATTTAAGTGGTGGAGAGTTGTAAAACCCCAATTTAAATTATTTAATCGTCGTGTTATTTTTCGTTGTTGACCTTGTTCAGGGTGTGTGGGGTTGAGCGCGTAGGCGTGTGGTCCTTAGTGGGACGGGTAGATTAGAGGTGTCGAGAGTAATTTTGGAGTATGAGTAGTAATAGTATTATTATTATTATTATTATTATTATTATTATTATTATTATCACTGGAATTATTATGATTATTATGTTAATAAAATTACTAGCAATATTGTTATTTTTGTTAAACTAAAAATCTGATTTAATTAAGTGGATAGTGGGCTAGTGGAGAAAAGAAGGGTAGGTTAGTGATTAAACATAAATTAGTAAGGGTTAGTGGGGAGGTTAATCAAAAAAACAGTTTTCACGTAAAAACGAGAAAGAGCTAGGGAAGGAAGAACAAGGGTGCTAGGGCAGGGCTTCTTCACCAATTCTCGCAAAATTTTATCAGGAATTCAGGTAAGGGGGGAGAATGAATTCTCTAATGGGTGATAATAACATGAGAGGGTAGTGACGAATCCTTATCCTCGTAGGAATTGTGTATGTATGTTCTGTATATGCATCTTGAAATTACTGGTGGTGTGCTATTGTTGATCTGGTATGAATTGGGTGATAACTCTATAAAAATTGTGTTGTACTATCATGGATCGTGAAAAGGGAAAACATGTTGTTGTTATTATGGTGATAACATTGGTGTGCAAGGTTGATTTTAGGGTAAACTGTAATCATAAATTACGGTGTTAGGAATACTTAATGATGTAGTAATTACAAGGCTGGATTATCATGTGAGATTATCGTCTTAAAATCAATGCAGAGTAATTTTTAGGACTGAATGCAGAACGTAGGCGTGAGGCAGTGGAGACGAGAGCAGAATTCTGAATTCTGCTTAGAACACGTATGACGATCGTGAGATTAGGGAGACGGCCGACATGGGTGTGACGACCGTAATGTGTGTGTGGCGACCGTTACGGGATTAATTGCGTGTGACGAGGGTCATGGGAGTGTGGCGACCGTCACACTGTTTAGTCTGGAATTTTCTTTACTTTCCTTCTGTGATGTGTTTGCAGTGCATTTTTTTTCTGTTGCTTAGCTTAAGGGGATTATTACATATGCCAGCAATTATTGTCCACCCGTAGAATGAGTAATAAAATGGAATTTAGGAAGATAATCGGGTACTTATTTGATTAATACAGTTTGGATTATTTCTTTGGTGTGTTAATGAATTGAATGCAAGAATATTGGTGCTGGTGCATATTATGGTGACTATGCACTTCAGGTGTGATAAGGAGGATCGTGTGCATGTGCGTTATTATTACACATGTGTCTATATGCATAGATGTTTTCATGCATTCCTGGTGTATTGGGTGAATAAGAATCATTGCTCAGGAGGAGTGTACGTGATTTGTATGGTGAGATAAATCATTGCCAAGTAGGGGTGTATGTGATTTATCGGGTTCGATTGAATGAACCATGGTGTTTGGTACCACATGCATTGTGACAGTTGTTGAGTCACATTGCATTGTTTATGTTTACTTTGATTGTGAGTGACAAGTATGTCGTGATCATGTGATTGTGGGATGGTGTGTGAACAACTACTCTCATCATGTATTCTTTGCTGTTTATCATTGAATGTAGTTCTCACCCCTTTGTTGTTGTTATGTCTATGCTTCTTCGGAAGTACAGATAATCCAGGTACTTGAGTTACGTGGAGTGCGTGTTGCCTGTTCGAGTCATAGGAGTCGCTCTGATACGTAACACAGGAATTTGTGGGGATTTTATTAATTGCTATTCTTTATTAAATTTTTGTTACATATCTCTCTTAAATACAATATTTGAGTACCACGAGTTTATGTGGAGTTTGGAGTATTTTGGCAAGTGTGCCGTGAATTTATGAAATAACTATTTCCTCTGCTTGTTTCATTTAATGAAAGGAGTTGTTATGTTGACTATATTGGTGTAGCATCCTACTTGTAAAGTTTGAAACTCTTATTTTATCTGTGATATTTTTTATATTTATAAAATGGGAAAGTGGGGTGTTACATCAAGGACATGATTTCCTAAAGGATCGCACAGTTTGGAATTCATCTGACAAAAAGTCAACTGTGCACAAAAGTCAACTTTGACTTTTTGAGATTTTTCACAAAAATGGTTTTTTAACCCTAAAATGATGTTAATGTATGATTGGAATCATCATTCATAAAAAAAAATCAAGAAAATTGGGATAACTTGTAAAAGGGGTAACCATAAAAACTTAGAAAATTTTATAAGTTATGAACAAAGTGGCAAGGGTACCAACTTTGGAGGATCATAACTCCTAAACCATAGAGCCATTTTTCCCCATCCAAAGCTTAATTTGTAGATCTCATTACCCTCTACAAAAGCTTAAAACTGACCTCCCTCCAAATTCCTCATGGATTTTGAGTTATGGAATAATCAAAATCACAAAAAGTGAAAATGTCACTTTTTTCCAACACTTAGTGAAATTTTCACTAAGTCAGAATCTGCCTTCACTTTTTTCCAAATGTAGGGGGATTTTTCACTTAGATCCAAAAGGTATCAAGACCAAATATGATCAAACAGTTGTTGTATCATATGAGGGCTTTCCAAAATGACCAAGAACATCACCAAATTCCACTTGAGCCATGAGATATGACAAGGGCAGTATGTCTTGCTGAAAACTGCCAAGGCTAGGCAGAATTTTGCATTTTTGCTCAATTTGGAAAAATCAGATAATTCTAAGCCTTGTCATCACTTTAGACACATCTGAGGATCAAATCTAAAGGGGACAAACACTGAACCAAGCCTCCAAAGTCCTTGGAACAAGAAGTAGCATGCCAAACCTAGAAATGCCTAAAAGAGGGACAAGACTCCAATTTTGGATTGGAGCATTCAATGCATACACCAAGGTGGCATGGACTGAGCCATTTGCAACTGAATTCAGTTAAGACTTATCCAAGACCAAGGGAACCACAACCCTGTGCCCTAACCTCTAGTCAATGTCTAGAGGAGACTTGGATTCCAAAATGCAACCATTGGCCAAACCTCTACTGCAGTTGTCATTCACTATTGCTCCCAAAAAAAACTTGCTCTACTATAAATAGAGCTCATTTGTGATTAGTTTGAGTACACCAAAGCCATCAAACAGATGCTTTCCTCAAAATCTCCTTCTTCACTCTAATTTTGCCTTCCAAAGCAAGTCACTATCGGGTTTTGAGTTTGAGAGCAATTCCAATCAAACCAATCACACACACACACCCCTCATAAATATCATATAGGAGTGATCCAAACACTTAAACAACATCTGGAACACTGATTTCTCAGAATCACCAGCCAGTTGCTCAAGGTTTTAACCAAGTTGCAGCTGAGATGCCATGAAGTGATCCAGCCATTTCCAATCAAGTCCAAACATTCAAACACACTCCATAGGATGTAGGGAAGCTGTTCAGATCATCACAACTCATCTGTAACACCTCCAACTCAAAAATCACATTGCTCTTGCTGTCACGACCTTCAAGTAAGCCTAAACTTGGTCATCTCTTAATCTATGCATATTTCCTCGCACAATAATTTTGCCAAATGTTCGTAATCATGCATAGAATGTTTCCCCTCAATTAATTTCTTTGTTTGAATCGTGTATCAAAATTCTCAGCCTTCATGCAAATTTTAGGGTTCTTGAGGTTTTGTCTTGATTTCTTATTCCATGTTAAAAATAAATGAAATTAAAGACCATATACATGATCGTGAGGTTGAAACGAGCAGATTGATAGGTGGTTTGCATGATTCCATCAAGTATTCAGTGAGATTGGAGAGAAAATGCAAATCTCGGTAAAACTCAGAACACGCGCGTGTTCTTGGTTGTTCTTGGCGCCCTTTTTGAAAATTCAAATATTTGAATTTCATGATTTTATTTAATTGATTCAAAAATTAATTTCTCTCTGAGTTTTAATGATTTTGAGTTGATTCTTTTTTTAATAATTCACAAAAATGTTAAAATATTTTATTTTACCAAAAAATCCCAAAAATATTATTTATTTCATATAATTGATATTTTTGCAAAGAATTAATATTTTAATTGTTTTTGACATTTAAAATATTTTTTCCTTCTTGATTTTGCAAATTTTAATGATTTCTAATCATTTCTAAGGAAAGATGGCATTGCTCTACACTGAGTTAAAGTCTTCTCCTTCGGGTTAAAACCCCCTATAAAGGAAATTATGGCATTGCTAGGATTCACATATCCCGGTTAAAGTAATCCTCCTTTATAGTCAGTCACCCAACAGTCGTGACAAACAGACTCCCTTTAGAGATGACAAATTCTCTCTAAAGACAACACCTTTTTAGCTTCACATCTTGGGCTTTGAACAAGATATAAACCACCTTTAGCTTCACGTCTTGGGCTTTGAACAAGACACCAAAACACCATTTCCTCCCATAGAATAGGAGGAACTATGATCGCTCTGATTTCCCTGTTTCGGTAAACGGGAATAAGTAGGCATAAGATTGCAAGAAAAATCTTAACGAGCACACTAATCCAAAAACCCAAATCCCCTACCTTCACATATCAAACGAAAAGCATCAGTCTTAAACTCCCACAAATTGCCCAGGCACTATTTTAACAAAATAACTTAACAGAGACCCACAATCTCAATAGCATCTGTAAACCAACAGTCATCTGTTTAAACTCAGTATGCAAGCAGGGTTAATTTGAGACAACTATTTCCCTTCCTTCATCAGCTTCAATAGGATAAAAAAATGAATCAAACTGTAGTACCCCAAAAGCGATAAGTACTTCGCAACCACGTCCAAAAATTTGCGCTACAGAAAAAATGGCGACTTCACTGGGGAAGTGTCATTAGGATCTATCTCACCTTAGTCATCATTCGTCGCCATTTTCCACAAAAAAAATTGCGACTTCTGCTGGGGACAAGATCTTGTTCTCTTCCCATCTCTTAAGAAGAAACCTTAAAAAGTGCCACAGAAAAATGCCGCCCACCGTGGGGATCTTTTCTTTTCTTTCTTTATTTGGGGATTTCACTGGGATAGGATTTTTGTTGACTTCACTAGGATCTTAGGTCAAAAACCTGTAAAGTTGGGAAGGTACCACAGGATGGCGACTCCGCCAGGGAGCCATTTTCTGTCAGGAACATAGGATTCATAGCTCTTTAAAGTCTAGGACTTTAGGAAAAATATATATACTGCTTTTCCTAATTGATATCTGTGTTTATTTTTCTGCTAATGGGAATGCGTGTGATGTCGCGTGTGGAAAGATTGAGTATACACCTAGGAAAAACCTCTTTTAGTGGTACAGAAACTATTGGAAATGGTTGTCACACGATACCACTATCTTCTGATGGTTCTTCGAAAAACATCACCTAGCACGGTTCCTGGCCCGCTGGTGTTTTCTCGACAAGAACTGATGATTTTGAGAGACGGGTACAAAAATCACTAGTATAAACCTTTGGGATGGGTAGAGCCTTGACTTCATGACACCGACCCTTTGACCCCATGTTTTTTCTATGTTTTGTGTGCTACATTCATGCATTCATCTAAAAAACATTACATCAAAGAAAAACTTCTCTTCTAGTCTCTCTTTTTCAAATTAAACTAAGACAATGATTGCAAATGTCAGAGAAAAAGATTGCGCTCATGGATTTCGGTAGAAGGAGAACTCATAAGTATACCTTCAGGGTTCCAAAACTAGAAGATTTGAGAGGATTAGCGTGGATGATCACTAACCTTGAAGCTTTCAGAGCCAAGTACGGATGTCTGCTACCTCTGTTAAGAGTCCATGTGATTGAAGGAATCATGGAGGCACTCATTCAGTTTTACGATCCGGTCTATCACTGTTTCACATTCCTGGATTACCAGCTCGCACCAACGCTGGAGGAGTACTCTCACCTGACCAATTTACACATTACTGATCGAGCTCTATTTTTTGGACTGGAAGAAATTCCTAAGGATCAGACCATTGCAAGAGCAATTTATTTGGATGAGTCAGAAATCAAGACTCACATGACCACTAAGGGAGGGCTCCCGGGTTTACCAGCCCAGTTCCTGACAAAGAAGGCTCTGTACTTTGCTAGCATAGGGAACAAGACTGCTTTTTAAAGCATCTTTGTCTTACTCACCTACGGGTTATTTCTGTTTCCCAACATTAATAGCTTCGTCGATATCAATGCCATTAAGGTTTTTCTCATTGGAAACCCTGTGCCAACTTTGCTCGCGGACGCATATCATTCTGTACACTTAGGAAATTTGTACAGCGGAGGAATTATCACATGTTGTGTACCCTTGCTATACAAATGGTTTATCTCCTATTTTCCCAAGCCTGCTGCTTTTTAGGATCATAAGAGTGCCTTACGTTGGTCATAGAAAATCATGTCCCTCACCAACTCTGACATAGATTGGTGCAGTAGGATTTATGACGGGATCAGGATCATTGACTGTTGTGGAAACTTCCCCAACGTACCCCTCATAGGAACTAAAGGAGGAATCAACTACCATCCAGTATTGGTTCGTCGTCAATTTGGATACCCGATGAGGCATGTCCCGCGTAATGCTCATCTGGAGGGTCTTTTCTTCAAAGAAGGAGAAAGTGACCGGGCACTAAAGATGGAAATAGTGCATGCTTGGAAACATGTTCATAAGAAAGGACGAGAGTCTCTAGGAAAACCGGACTGTGTCTCGGTGGAGCCTTATCTCCACTGGGTACAAACTAGAGCTCTCAAGCTAAAGATGCCTTAGCCTCGTCACGGAGTTCTTCTACTGAGGGAATCTGTCATGTACTTCATGACTGAAACGGAAAAACTTCAGGTTACTCTCAACAAAGTTCAACAAGAGAGAAGGTCTTGGAAGAACAAGTATCGCATTCTCAATGTGGAATGTACCAAAATACAGCAACTGCTGAAAGATAAGGATGCTCTAATTGAGATTTTAGAGCAACATGCTGTGGATAATCAGGATGACCAAAGGAATTTGCTCGTTCCTTTCACTTGGCAAAGGAATGACAACCCGACAACGGCCCAAGAGCCCCGGTCCAAGAAAAGGAAAGTACCAGAATTAGCACCCGGGTTCTCCTTAGAGAGGACTCCGGACCCATTAGCTTAGGTTTCTGTTTCCGCACCTTGTAATCTACTGTATTTCTATTTTCGTAATCCTTTGAATTCAATAAAACGGGGTTTCCCCACTGTTTGATATTTGCAATCTAATTGTCGAAGTTTACTTTGAATAAACAAAAAAATTAATAATCATTGCATTCATCATTCTCAAGTTACGTATTCTTCTTACCTACGAATCTCACGTTTATGTCTCGGTTCTAGAGTCAAACTGTCTCATTCGTACAATACTCGGGCCAATCGTCAGAAAAAGATGGATGATCTCAAGGAAGAGAACAGAGAGTTGAGAGAAGAGATCGACGCTCTGAGAGAGGATATGAGAAAGCTTCGTAACGACATGCAAGCCATGGCAGAAGCTCAGCTACAAAGAACTGTGATCTCAGAGATCATCTCAACGCCCATAGTGGAAAAGTCCGATCCTAGGTACAAAATGCCGAAATATCGTCCCTGGGGCATGCCACTTAACTATATCCCAGAAGGATATATCCCGTTGATCAATGAGGATCAGGGGACCACAGCAGGAACCGCTGGGCCTGAAGGTTACAAACTTTGGGAAAGCGAAGATGCCAGGGGCATGACAGCAACTCCTGAAGGTTACAAACTTCGGGAGACACCGAGAGTCTCGGCCATAATGACTATACCACCGCCCGTGGTACACACTGTCCTGGAAGGACAGATTCCACAGATACCTTCTGGTGGAAACGACAACATGTTTGAAAGAATGAATGAGTTCCAGGAACAGTTCCTGGGAATGCAGAAAGAACTGCAGGCCCTTCGCGGTCAGGATTTATTTGGAAAGGACGCCGCAGATCTCTGCTTGGTCCCATATGTGAAAGTCCCGCACAAATTCCAGGTGCCTGACGTTGAAAAGTAGAAGGGTAACTCTTGCCCTCAGAGTCGCTTGGTGATGTACGCTCGACGAATGTTAGCTCAGACAGAAAATCAGGATTTACTAATCCACTACTTTCAGGATAGTTTAACCGGTGTCGCACTAAAATGGTACATGGGTTTAAACCGTGCTACGATTAGCACTTTCAGAGATCTTGGCACTTTCTTCGTCCAACAATATAAATACAATCTGGACATGGTACCCGACAGAGATCAACTCATGTCAATGTCACAAAAGGACAAAGAAACCTTCAAGGAATACGCTCAGAGATGGCGTGAAATTGCTGCTCAAATCTGTCCACCTCTTGAGGAAAAAGAGATGGCAAAGATCTTCTTAAAGACCTTAAGCTTATTTTATGACGACAGAATGGTTGCCAGTGCGCCCAGTGACTTCACCGAGATGGTCGGTATGGGAGTTCGTCTTGAGGAAGCCATCCGAGAAGGGCATCTAGTCAAAGAAACTGGATCATCAAGTAGTACAAAGCGATACGGCAGTGCTCTCCCTAAGAAAAAAGAGCAAGATATTAGGAATATCTCTCTCGGAAAGCAAAGGCGGCGTTATCAGCCAGTAGCGGCTGTGACTCCTGCTATCAATCTTGCACCTGTTTCTACGTATCAACCTCAGGTTGCGTAGAGCCAACCTAATCAGCAAAAGACTCAACAGCCTCTTCAGCAGGCTCATCCTCCATACAATAACAACCGTACAACGCGGCCACCAGGATTTGATCCTATACCCGTATTATACGCAGAACTCTTTCCGTTACTACTGGCTAAGGGGCATGTCCAGACTAAGTCTCTTTTTACAGTACCAGAAAATAAGCCTTTTTAGTTTAAGGTGGATCAGACTTGCCCTTACCATCAAGAAGAACCAGGGCATAACATAGAGAACTGTCTCAATTTCAAATCCGACGTGCAAAAGCTTGTTAGGAGCGGGGTCTTATCTTTCAAGTATACGAATCCTAATGTTCTCACAAACCTGCTGCCTCAACACGAGAAGGCTACAGTCAATTTAATAGAGGGAGAGACTAACGACGTCTATTAGATTCATGATGTACTCTTGTTAAGGACCAATCTGGTCAAGATGCATTGTAGACAGAGTGGATATGGCCATGTGCCACCTCATAACTATCACTAGTGTGATATTTGCTCTAAAAGCAATCAAGGATGTTCTGTGGTGCAATCAGCTCTACAGGAACAGATGGATCTCGGATGGATCCAAGAGAACCGAGTTCGTGGAGTTAACATGGTTTACACGAATTCTAACATTATTCAGAACCACAACATCCGTGCAATGAATTTCAACTTGGTGGTGATGCACTCCAGGCAAAGCCAGTATCATAATCTGCCGCGGCACGATTATAATTCCTGTCTGACCTGCTCGGTAAACAAATAGGGATGCTCTTTTGTACAAGAGGCCCTCCAGCATCAGATGGATCTTGGATGGATCTAGGACTACTATGATAGGAATCCCTATCAGATCGACATGATCCAAATCTTCGACATTCGCTTGATGAATACCAGCCTGGTGGAGTTACATGCTAAACAGGTACGGCTCGATTTCCTGGTATCACATGATTATCAGAGCTGTAAGGCGGGCTGTGAAAATGATCAAGGCTATGCCCTTGTCCAGGAAACCCTTCAGCACTTATTGAACCACTGGTGGCTTCCAATCTATATGGATGAAGACACCCAGCAAATTAGTATTACCAACGGGAACCTTACTCGGCATCAAAGTCAGGATGTTCGATCTATGGAAACTGACCTAATGAGGTTACATTGTATTCAAAGCGGGCGTGGCCAGGTGCCACCACACAACTATGAACGTTGTAGAGTCTACTCAGGAAGTAACCAAGGATGTTACCTTGTACGAGCAACTCTTCAGGGTCAGGTGGATCGTAGAGAGATTCGCCCATATCCGGGTTCCGGACCAATCAACTGGGCGCCGGACTACCTCGCTGATCAAATTGAGGATGTTGTCGTAATCTCTGATCATCAGAGGGCTAGGGATGTTTGTACCATCATCCCTCTACTTGACGAATCGAGAGTTCCCAACTAGGAGCGGATCAAAATTGCTTACGATGGTCGGAAAAATCAGAAGGCTCCCATAGTCATCTATCTACCGGGACCACTACCGTATGAATTAACTAAGGCTATCCCTTACAAATACGGTGCAACAATAGTTGAAAATGGAAAGGAAATTCCATTACCCTCTGTCGTGAATATTGCAGACATCAGTCGAGTAACATGGAGTGGTCGAATTTTCAACCGAGGAGTTGGAGAATTTAACAGAGAAAAGGAACCTCAGACAGAAGTTCCCAATCCACCAATCGGTCAATCCAGTAATCCCGACCTTTCGAAAAATGATGATGAGATGCTGAAGCTCATCCAAAGGAGTGAATACAACATTGTTGATCAGCTGTTACAAACTCCTTCAAAGATCTCGGTATTATCACTGTTACTTAGTTCAGAAGCGCACAAGGAGGCTCTACAAAAAGTCTTGGAGCAAGCCTTTGTGGAACAGGATGTAATAATCAGGCAATTCGATAGCATTGTCTCTAACATCACTTCCTGCAATAACTTGGGATTTAGTGATGAGGAATTACCTGAAGAGGGTCGCCGTCAAAATATGGCACTCAATATCACGGTCAGCTGCCAGGGCGATGCTTTAGCCAGCATACTGGTAGACACAGGGTCAGCCCTGAATGTTATGCCGAAGTCTACTTTGATGCAATTATCCTTCAAAGGACCCCCGATGAGAACCAGTGAGGTCATCGTCAAAGCATTTGATGGGTCTCGAAAAATGGTTATCGGCAAAGTCGACCTTCCCATAACTATTGGTCCTTACACTTTCCAAGTCGCTTTCCAGGTCATGGATATCCGAGCAACGTACAGTTGTTTATTAGGAAGACCTTGGATACATCAGGCTGGGGCGGTCACCTCGACCCTCCACCAAAAGCTAAAGTTCGTCCAGAACGACCAACTCGTCACGGCCTGTGGAGAACAAGCCTTGCTCGTGAGTAACTTATCATCATCTACTGGTGTAGAACCCGAGGAGGTTATTGGAACTCAGTTCCAAGCACTATCAGTGAGCAAGGACAATCAATTCGAAGAGGGAACTTCCATTTCTTCATACAAAGATGCTATCAAAGCGGTCGAGAGTACCAATACAACAAGATGGGGACAGCTAGTCATTCCTACTAACAATAAAACAAAGAAGGGTCTTGGTTTTTCTGCAACCTGTACCCAGACAACTACTACCAGCAATGAAAGTCTTCATCCCATTCAGGATTTCTTCCACAGTGGAGGCTTCCTTCAACCAGTGACTCAAGAAGTGCATACTATCAACGAGGGAGATTCCTCCGATACAGATGAGGAATGGAAGTCCTATCTTAACGAGGACGGTTATATGTCTCAGGAAGAGGTACCTATGCCCTTTTGCTTTCCTACACAGGGTCCGAGATTTATACCCAGGTCAGACATCGAAATGATATACGGAGATTGTGATCCGCAAGGATGCCGTGCTCCGCCAAATTCATTAGAGGAAGACACTCTGATAAAGGACAACTTTGACCACAACTATTATGGCCCGATGGATGGCCTGCCAATGTGGCAGCCGTATCCAGGAGACTTGGGGAAAGGAAATCAGCCGAACAATGAAAATCAGCTGAGCATCATTAAAAAGAATACCTGCATCCCCACCATGTCATGGGATCAACAATCAGGTCATTCAGAAAATATCTCGTACGACGATAAATTGGCAACGCTTGCAGGACTTAAATTCATCAACTATGCTTTTCCAGAGGTCAACGTCATCGAGAAGGATGACTCATCCAGTTCCAAAGAAGTGTGAGACACCTTGGGACAACCAAGTGGGAAAAACGATTATATGGTCAAATACACTGCTCCCGAAAGCTCTCGTATCAGGTTCGAAGACATCCAGCTAACTGGATGGGGAGATACAGCGGAGAGCACAAATGCTATGCAAAATGCAACAGAGGAATCCTCCTACGACAAATCTGCCTGGGAGACAGATTCCAATGATCCTGCTCTGCCAGAAATCAGCGTTATTTCTGAAGACAAATCAAGGAAGGTGCCAGACTTTGTGATTCACCGAGGAGTTCGCCGCCAATAAGTTGCTGTCGATGTTCCTAATATTGTTCATAAGTCAAAGTAATTGCCGTCTTTAACCTTTCACCCTGCCCAGGTGAAACAGATGTTTTGATAGGGCTCACTTTCTGTAAATTTCCCTCTTCGCTTCGCCCAAAGCGACAGAGTTTTATTTTATATGGCTGTAGTTTCAAGAATCAACTTGTTCATTAATAAAATAACGTCGTTCTGTAATTTCCGCACTTATTGCTGTTTTCTCTTTTCATTTTTTTCCAGAAAATGGTAATCCTAAAAAACAAATCAATAATAAAAACAAGCAGTTATCAAAAATAAATACACTATGCACACTTTTGTATTTTCTCTATCTCTTCTAAACACGAATCATACCGTCATGCAGATTGCTTGTTTTCAACCCCGTTGAAACATACGATCTGATACCTTCTCCCGAATTTGAGTTCCTGGTATTCGGGGCTGAAGAAGAAGATGACAACGAAATTCCAGAAGAGATCTCCCGACTACTCAGACAAGAGGAAAGGTCCATCGAACCCCACAAAGAGCCGTTGGAAACGGTAAACTTGGGTTTAGAAAAAGAGAGAAAAGAAATCAGGATTGGGGCACTACTCAGTCCAACTGCCAAAGAGAGTTTGATAAAGCTTCTCAAACAATTCCCCCTATGTATTCGCTTGGTCCTATCAGGATATGCCAGGGTTGGATACCAGCATCGTGGAACATCATCTATCGTTGAAATCAGAATGTCCGCCGGTAAAACAGAGGTTGAGATGGACTCACTCGGACATGGCCATCAAAATCAAAGAGGAGGAATAGAAGTAGATTGACGCGGGTTTCCTCGCCACATCAGAGTATCCTCAATGGTTAGCCAACATCGTACCTGTTCCCAAAAAGGACAGAAAGGTCAGAATGTGTGTCGACTATAGGGATCTAAACAAGGCTAGTCCAAAGGACGACTTTCCTTTACCACACATGGACATGCTGGTAGACAGTACAGCAAAGTTCAAAGTTTTCTCCTTCATGGATGGATTCTCGGGCTATAACCAGATCAAAATGGCGCCGAAATACATGGAGAAAACTTCGTTCATCACCCCATGGGGTACTTTTTGTTATAAGGTAATGCCGTTCGGTTTGAAAAACGTCGGGGCAACCTATCAAAGGGCCATGACTACTCTTTTTTATGACATGCTACACAAAGAAATTGAGGTATGTGTCGATGATATGATTGCCAAATCTAAGACAGAAGAGGAGCATGTGACCCATCTATCAAAGCTATTCGAGCGGTTGAGAAAGTACAAACTCTGCTTGAATCCCAACAAATGCACCTTCGGTGTCCGTTCAGGGAAACTCTTAGGGTTCATTGTCATCCAGAAAGGAATTGAGGTTGATCCTGACAAGGTCAAGGCCATTCAAGAAATGCCTTCTCCGAAAACTGAAAAACAAGTCAGAGGATTGTCACCTTTAGAAGTTGTCAAAGAAACTTTACTCCCCAGAGATGATCTCTTCTCCGTGAATGGCATCTCTTGAGTTTCTTCCAAATTCTCGGACTTTCCTGGCTTGATCCATTCTCGGTGAATGGCATGTCTTGAACTTCTCGGGGTTTGGGGACCTACAGGCTTCCTAAAAGCATCCCCACCTCCTCTTGGGCATTGTACAAGGACCCTACGGCTTCTTAGAAGTATTCACGGCCTCCTCTTAGGCTTCGTATAAGGATTCTTCCTTCAGGAAGAGAGCCTCCTCTTGGGCTTCGTACAAATTGTCCCTCGACTTCTTAAAAGTTTCCAGCCTCCTCTTGGGCTTCGTACAAATTGTCCCGATGACCTCTTACAGGTATAGTAACAGAAATTAGTCATCTTAATAGAACAGTTTTTCAAAGAGTCTAGATCTTTCTACCGTGAACGTACTACTACTATTTCTTTAAGCATAGTACAAAAGATAAAACTCTAGACTTGGACAGTCTAACTTCCTTGAGTCTCGAAGGCATTCTCAAGCCCCTTTCAAAAATAAGGAAAAACACCAGTAGACTCGGACAGTCTCCAATACCCTCTGGATTCCCCATTTCCTTAAAGAACATGAAATAACCCTGATCCTCTAATCAATCCCAAAGCATAGCCTTGCCTTTAATCAGTCTCTTTATAAGAACTGATTTTCTCTTTTATCCTCCATCTCGGGCTTCGTATGAGATACAAAAAAGACTCTCTTGTTGAGTCAATAATCCTTTTAGCCTCCATCTCAGGCTTCATACGAGATACAAAAAAGACTCTCTTGTTGAGTCAACCTTTAGCCTCCATCTCGGGCTTCGTTCGAGATACAAAAACATTCTCTTGTTGAGTATAAAAGACTCTCTTGTTGAGTCAAGCATTTTCAGCCTCCATCTCGGGCTTCGTACGAGGTACAAAGACTCTCTTGTTGAGTCAACCTTTATCCTCCGTCTTGGGCTTCGTACAAGACACATCCAAAAGCACTCTCTTGTTGAGTCAACCCTTTTAGCCTCTCTCTCGGGCTTTGTACGAGACACATAAAAACACCCTCTTGTTGGGCCAATAGCCTCCTCTTAGGCTTTGTATAAGAAAAACCCCGGTTGAGTCAATCAACCTTTTAGCATCAAAACTGTGCCTCGTTCATAGGATATAAACATCAACAACTTCTTTCATCTAATCGCTGTAAGCGGCAAGCCTCTGGATTATTTACATCCACGCAACTGTCCCTCTTTTAGCATGAGAAATTCCTAAGGAAAGATGGCATTGCTCTACACTGAGTTAAAGTCTTCTCCTTCGGGTTAAAACCCCCTATAAAGGAAATTATGGCATTGCTAGGATTCACATATCCCGGTTAAAGTAATCCTCCTTTATAGTCAGTCACCCAACAGTCGTGACAAACAGACTCCCTTTAGAGATGACAAATTCTCTCTAAAGACAACACCTTTTTAGCTTCACATCTTGGGCTTTGAACAAGATATAAACCACCTTTAGCTTCACGTCTTGGGCTTTGAACAAGACACCAAAACACCATTTCCTCCCATAGAATAGGAGGAACTATGATCGCTCTGATTTCCCTGTTTCGGTAAACGGGAATACTTAGGCATAAGATTGCAAGAAAAATCTTAGCGAGCACACTAATCCAAAAACCCAAATCCCCTACCTTCACATATCAGACGAAAAACATCAGTCTTAAACTCCCACCAATCACTATTTTAACAAAATAACTTAAGAGAGACCCATAATCTCAATAGCATCTGTAAACCAACAGTCATCTGTTTAAACTCAGTATGCAAGTAGGGTTAATTGGAGACATCTATTTCCCTTCCTTCATCAGCTTCAATAGGATAAAAAATGAATCGAACTATAGTACCCCAAAAGCGATAAGTGCTTCGCAACCACATCTAAAAATTTGCGCTACAGTAGGCTCAATCAAGAAATAGTATTGTTTTCACAATCTCTTGATCAACAATACTTATTCTTAAAAGTGCCTCCACTGAGTGGTGATTTCTCAAGTTAGCTTGGTCGGGAATCAACTCCCTATAAGCCTTCTTAAATATATTACCTTCCTATCTTATTTTGCTCTCAAGTCCAAGATTGGGACTTATCTCACCATAAGGTAACAACCCAATGGAACAACAAACAAGCAAACAAGAATATAGCAAATACAAGTAAGTTAGGCTTAATCCCCTTAAAAGAGTATGTCCCCAGTGAAGTCGCCATTTTTTTGTTGCGGTGAAAATTAGATATCAAGATATTGATTAAACTTGAATCACAAATCTTTTAAAGATTCACCACCGAGCTTTGATTTTTCCAAGGGAAAGAGTAAAGATCGTAAAAAACCCTAAGTTTGCAATGTAACAACAATGCTAAGAGATTTTGGGTGTCGGGGATTGGTTATACAAAGGGAATGTATTAACACCCTAAGTATCTATAGTATTCTATAAGAACCTCTTACTAGTATTTGTGATATTGTTTGTTATTGTTTTGTGTTTGGGTTATGTGGTGAGAGATATGAACCTAAAGATTTGATCACTAAGTATGCTCGTCAAAACTTCGTGGTCTTGTGCCTACATATCCTTACAAGGATGGAATCAGAGCAATTGTAGTTCACCTCAATAGGGATGGATAAATACTTGATTATGATCAAGATTCAAGGGGATTAAATGTTATGGTCTTAACACTTACTTGACTTAACAAAGTCAAAAGAGTTATAAATTCTAACCTAAGTCTAAGACTCAAAAAACCTAATGACTCTAACAAGGTCAAAGGGTGGATAATGATGATATATCTATGAAATAGAGTCAATAGAGAGACTTTCCCTTGGATCAAGGAATAGAGGACAACTTTGAGGATGAAAGCTAACAAGCTAGCATCACTTGGGGGAATAACTTGACAAAGTTAAAAAGAAGTATGATTGAGTATGGATGGTATGAACAAATATGATATTCAAACATAATATTAATGGAAAGTAAATTAAAGTAACATTCAAACATGATTTTAATGAAAACATGGCAAAGGTAAAGCATATGGTTACAACCAAAGCATAAAGATAAATGTGACAACATTTAGAGCAAGGACTTAACAAAGTCATGAACTAGAAAAGGTAACTACCTAGTATGTTCAAAGGTTTAAGGAAGTTTCAAATCAACATGGTGACAACCAAGTTAAGTTCAATCAAATAAAGATGTTACAACATCTAAACAAACATGAGATAAAATTCTAACAAGACTAAGGTATCATGGTTGAAAGTTTAAGTACTTGATTAAGGCCAACATGCTTTAGGGTTTACTAACAATACTTAATCATGAATATAAGTCAAAGGAAGATAAGTTATAACAACACTTAATCATGAATACAATTAAACATTTCAAAGCATGTATAAGTTATTACAACACTTAAACATGGTAAGATTCAAAATTCAAGTTAACATGTGAGAGTTATGACAACACTTAAACATGGATAAGATCAAGGGTTCAAAGTGTACATGTATAAGTTAAGACATTACTTAAACATGGATGAAGGTTCAAAGATCATATTAATAAGTAAAGACATTACTTATCATGGATAGGGGTAAAGTATACATAAGTCATGATAACAGTCAAAGTTCAAAGCATACATGGATAAGTTAAGACATTACTTATCATGGGTATAATTTGAAAACAATCAAATGGTGACAACCAAACATACTTGAGTAAGAGTGACATGTTTATGACAATAACATGTGGATGGATATGCAAGCATACAAAGGATGGCATGTGAGAATGCTTAAAGATGACATGTTGAAAGTTCAAAGATCATGTGAACAAGTTAAAACATTACTTGGACATTTTTGGCATGGTTACAAGTTGGACATGTTAACACAAATAGGTAACAACATAAACATGCATATTAGGGTTCTACATGGTTACAAACAAGGTGGAGACTTCACAAAGGTCCATATATACAAACATGTGTTCAAAGTCATTTTCAAGGTAAGAACCAAAGGTTTAAGGATACCTAAACATAGTATGATTCCAACAAGGGTACATGTGCACATTAAAGTTATATGAACATGGAAGAAAATCACATGTTAGAAGCAAAATGATCAAACAAAAGTTCATGGCATGGCTAGGAATTCAAAATACATATACATGTAGATATACACTTGAAAAATGCATCAAAATCCAGTTGAAATAAACGTGTACAAGTCCACAATATTACACAAGGTTCATATGAGTTGCAAATGGTTCAAACATGTCCATATGTGCAAAGGAAATCAAAAGAACCAACCAAAGAAAACACAATGGTCCTTAAGAAAACCTAAAAAGGTCACTTACTTCAAACATGAATAAGTGTCTTAAAATAGTTATTTTTGAAAATCTAAATTCATAAATAGAAAATAGACAAAATAATGAGCATTTTGCAAAAAGAATTGGCAAAAAATGATTAAAATTGAAGAAGTTATAACCATTTGTATTTGCAAAAGAAAACGAAGAAAATAGGTACTAAATGAAATTCTGGCATAGCAGACAGCAGATGTCCTAACACATGTCAAGACATTATTCTGCATAATTATTAAACAAGAACAGAACAGCAGACTGATACCCAGGATATCAGTAACTGCAAAAACATAGATGTTTCGACATCTGTTCCAAAATGTTAATCAAAACTGAACTGTAAATTGCAGAATGATAAACAACACAGAATATGATGACCCAGTTCGGTGCAATTCACCTACATCTGGGGGATACCAATCCAGGAAGAAGAATCCACTATCAGTAGTATATTTTTAAGTAAACAACCTCAGGTTTACAGTTAACACCCACGTTTACCTATCACTACCCAATAAAAACTTTATCTAAGAACTCCATCCTAGATAAGAGAAACCCATCTCACTCCCTAAATCACAACCTGTGATTATCTAACAGTTACTACACCATAACTACTGAAAGCTCAAATAATTTGGACAAAATTTTGGTAAAACTCAGTACTAAAGAAGATGTTTCAACATGAAGACCAAAGCTGAAGATTTCTGCCAAAGAACAAAAATGTCGAAAAAGATGCCTCAACTTGATGACTAGACATTTTGGACTGTTATAAAAGATTGGTTTAAATCTATTTCAAATGTATTCCAAGATCTCAGGCGCGCTTAATAGTGGATCAAGGAAAGATTTAAAGCCCAACTAAAGATTATAAAAGAAGACCTAGACCTAGGGTTTATGTGTGTACTTTGAATGTACCTTTTGTAACCTAGTTCTCTTGTGTAAAAATAAGGGTTTAGGGTTTTGAGAGTCATTGGCTCTCTAGGTTTGTAAGTCTCCCTTTGTATCGTTTGATGCACTATGGTAGAAATAGGTATCGCACAGATCCATAAGCCTTTAGGTAATGGATTGTGTATTGTTCTTGGATGAAGCTTTGAAGAAAATCCAAGTTAGCGTGTTGGTCAAGTATGCTTGACAGAATTTTGTATTGAAAGGGATGATGTAGATATCACAGTTTGTGATTAAGGGAAGTGAGTGGTGATTCTCATATCAAATGTGGTGTTCTTTGATAAGGATTTCATTGGGTAGAGATTAGGAGATAAAGTTGTAAATGAGGGAGTTTAGCTTTATGATAATTCTACAGATAATGAAGTCTTCTTCCTGGATTGGTATCCCCCAGATGTAGGTGAATTGCACCAAACTGGGTTAACAATTGTTGTTTCTTTTATCATTCTGCAGATTTACATATTTTGTTATTGGTATTGATAAACATGTTGGATCAGATGTCGTAACATCTGTGATTCTGCAGTTCTGATATTCAAGGTATCAGTCTGCAGTTATGCTTCTTTGTTTAAATGTTTATGCAGAACAATGTCTTGACATGTGTTAGGACATCTACTGTCTGCTATGCCAAAATTTCAATTAGTATCAGAGCAGGCATCCTGTCTGTTTCTGGATGAAATCTATGGGAGATACTTTCTGGCATTTAAACAAGGAGGAGTTTTGAAGATCTGATCAATCGACTCAGACATACTCAGGGGTATTAATGGATGGGATGGATATTTTGGATCGAAGGTAACAACCCGGTGGTTGTTCATGTTGCTGAGGAGGTTCTACAACAACTGGAGGAGAAGTGGATAGTTCTTCTGTAGAGGTGTCTTATAAGATGTTCTGACATCTTATTAGGGCAAGCAGAATTTGTTCCTTGGTGGTTCTGCTGCATATGTTTCTGATAGAAGAGCTTTAGAATTATGGGATTCTGGAGTTGTTACTGAAGACAGATGGTGGAAGATCTCAATCGTCGGCCTCTATATTTGAAGATATCTGCATCTTTTTATTCCAAAGTCAGGAGCGATGGAATGGAAAGAGTTGTTGGAAGATGTCTGTTATGGTGACTTGGTACTTGGAAGCTTGGTTCCATGGTGCAGTTTGAAGTCAGTTGAAGAGGAGGGGAGTTGAGTGTAGGTTTATCAAGTTCTAGCTCTAGGAGTTTGATAAATTATTAATCGACTAAGTTGTCAAAGATACTTGAGAATTCTATCAAGTCCACTCATAAAGGCGTCTCATTCGTGCATCTGGAGTCTTCTAGTTATTCTTCTGACTAGAAGGTGTTTCTGTGAAACACAAACTTGAAGAAAGTGGAGGTGATTTATTTTCACCATCCAAAAACAGCAAGGAATGATTCATCCCTCTTAATCCTAAGGGTAGACCCAATCTAAATGGAGTTTTCAAAACTGTTGAGGTAAATAGGATTCGTTCAGAGAGAATCTTACTTACTTGAGTCAAGGGTGACAGCCTTGGTATCTCAACAATTTGTTGGCAAAGAAGATACTTGAAAAAGATTGAATACTTGATAAGTGTTCATGAAGTGATCTGGTGGAGTGTGGCTTCAACAGTGAAACAGGATTATTAAACAAGGATTTAAGATCAATTGCTATTTGTGTTACTCACAAGTATTTAATTGATTATCCTTGGATGTGAAGTTCAAGATTGCTGATGTTCAACACGATGTTGGAACATTTCTTCATCTGGTTTGTGCAGAATCATGGGAGGGGTAATGCATAAGCTTTTGGTTCTATTTCTCTTGGGTGTTGACCTAAGAATCTGTTCAGTGTGGTGTGGCAGAAGCATCTGATCTCTGGAGAGTTTCCTGGCAAGAAACTGGTCTAGACAATGGTGATGTGGAAGATGAAGAAGAAGACATCATAATCTTGATGACACGGCTTGGATCAGTTTATTTTTTATCTAGGTACTTAGGAGCATGGGATCTTGCTCATTTTGGAGGTCAAGGTTAAGTGGCAGTTATCTTGACTTTCTACATACTGCTCTACTAAGGAAAGTGGCATTCTTTGGTATAGCTATAATGTAGTCTATGACTACTTTATCTTCTGAAGAATCAGACGTGGCAGGTGTGAGTTCTTTGGAGTTTCAAAACAGTTATTCATCAAGGTGTGAGCTTGAATGGAATACCTCAGATAAGTTTAAGTACGATGGAGGTTGTCTACTCAAACTTGGTTGTTGAATCAAGTCTATGAGAGCATGGAACTCTTGTTTTGTAATAGGGAGAATGTTCTTCTAAGTGGCAGAAGGAGGAGCTAAATTCAGTAGCTGGATGTCATATCAGAATGTTCTGACATCTAGTTTAACATCAGGATCTCAGCTAGTGATGTGGCATATCAGCTTAAGATAAGGTGATCTACAGGAGAATGGAAGTTATGGATGCTTCAAAAAGGTCTATCTCATGCAATTTGCGGGAGCTGTGGATTAAAAAGATGTTACATGCCTAAGGCTTGGTGGATCCAAGATGTCTTGCTATGGAGCAAGTAGTTCATGTAACTTAAAGATTAGAATTCATTGGTGGATCAGTGTATCTTGTGGGAGTTCTGAAGAAGAGTGGGATCAATCAAACAGTGGCATTTGGTTGATCTTTAGTGTGCATTCAAGCAGGGTGCTTGGAACTAGTTACTCTTGGGCAGAAGGGTAGTTAGTTGAAAATGTAAGGAGGTTCTGGTTCAGGTCTATCTTGGAGCTTGTGGTAGAAGTTCTAAGTTGAGGATGGAAGATTACCTTTTTTTGGTGGATGAGAGTTTATTTCTCTCTTTGGTTACTGGAGTTCTTGTTGATCAAGCTGGCGGCGCAGTGTTGTTTGAAGATCTTCAATTGGATTAATATGCAGATAGTAAGTCCAGTGGTGGAACATATCAAGAACCATGGTGTGTGGTGTCTGTGATATGTAAAGGATGTCCTAAATGATGTTAGAACATCTTCTGGGTTAGTTATCCTCGGAGAAGGATTCTAAGGTCTGTGAGGAACTTGTTACTTACATCGTTTCTAAGAAGTATCTACATTGTCATACAAGAGAATGATGGAGTATGAGGACTGTCTTGGAAGTCTGATGTGAAGGTTTTGTTAAGACTGTAGTGGATCACAAGTTGGTTACATGAAGGTCTGGTTTTTGATGTATTCAGAATATCGAAATGGATATGCACCAGGAGAATCAGAAGTATTCCAGGTTATCATACGGGAGAATGATGAAGGAATGAATGTCTTGGATTATGGGGTGTCTATCAAGTTTGTTGGCCTTGCTAAGGTCAGTAGAAAAGCTTGTGAAGGGGATACCGTCCCTACTACGAGTCATGCTAGAGAGAAGCGGATCAGTTTGGTGCTTATGGAGCAAATGGGCAGAGAAGTTCTGGAGCATGTATACGATATCTGACATGTTAAGAAGATAACAAACTAAGAGGTAAGGTATCTCTTTGAGGAATGTGGAGCATTCCAGATCAATTGGGTTTTATCTCAAGGAACATAAAGGTCTATACATGAGAATTCAAGAGGAATTCGTGTGGTGTATAGATGGGTTCAAGAAGAGAGGGATCAATAGAGCTTTGGTCTCAATCCAAGAGTTTATTAATTTAGGATATTGATCCTAATGTGATCTCACGGAAAGCATGATAGTGTTCATATGTGAGTGATTATTGGTTCTTGTCAGAAGAAGCAATAAGTGAAGCTGATGATTATGTTCAGCAGGTGGGTTGAACAGAGGGTGCACACTTGAAGACATGAAGATGCGTCTTACGTTTTCTATTCATCAGCATAAGTGTTCATTGGAGGAGCACTGGTTATCTTAGATAGGGGAGTTGCTCCTTGATCTAAGAAGTATTACTGCAGGGGTGCAGTTCTGAATCCTGGTTGTTTGGAGGTCAAGCAAACTGTGATTATTTTGAAGATGAGATGTCAAGAAGGATTCCTTAACATTGCGTTACTGCTGCAGACTGTGAGGGTATTGATCAATACATAAGTTTTTGATGGATAATGTATGACATGATGTCAGGACATTGTTAAGGGCATGTTTTTTAAAGTAACTGGGTCATTATGGACGGTGTGTCTTGGGCAGTGGAAAACATGCGCGTACAAAACATGCTCTTCAGGTTTTGCAAAATCTTTGGACGGTGTTCTTTATAGGAGAAACAGTCAAAGCATTCTTGGCCGCTGCACTCTCGCTATTAATGACCTTATTGAATTGTCCCTTGGTTCGTTAATACCTATGAAGATTGCTTGGGCATTTATAGGAAAGCCTTGGTCACTTTTGGCTCAAGATGTGAATCTAATATGTGTTCTCATGGCATTATTCAGAATTGTTCCTTGGTTGTGGTGTGTCTGGGATGGCTTGGTACATTTTTTTTGTCAATTTTTGGCAAAAAAAGGGGGAGAAAGGTTTCGTACCTATGTCTCTTTTGTGTCTTGTGTCCTGAGTTAAGAATTATACCTAGGAATTTCAGGAGTCTCCAATCCCTTGGGTGTGTATGTGGATGTGTACTTCTAGATACCTAATTGTTTCAGGGGGAGTCACATCAGTACTCTAATCATAGCTGACACTCAGGGTAAAGAGACGTTAGGAACATCCTGATCTTATGATACAAAGAGTTTTAGCCAAAATTTGTCAAAAGAGGGAGATTGAAAGCTCAAATGATTTAGACAAAATTTTGGTAAAACTCAGTACTGAAGAAGATGTTTCAACATGAAGACCAAAGCTGAAGATTTCTGCCAAAGAACAAAGATGTCGAAGAAGATTCCTCAACTTAAAGACTCGACATTCTGGACTTTTATAACATATTATTTTAAATCTGTTTCAAATCTGTTCGAAGATCTCAGGCGCGCTCAGCAGTGGATCAAGGAAAGATTTAAAGCCCAACTGAAGATTATAAAAGAAGACCTAGACCTAGGGTTTATGTCTATACCTTGAATGTAAATTTTGTAACCTAGTTCTCTTGTGTAAAAATAAGGGTTTAGGGTTTTGAGAGTCGTTGGCTCTCTTGTATCGATTGATGCACTGTGGTAGACATATGTATCACATAGATCCATAAGCCTTTAGGTATTGGATTGTGTATTGTTCTTGGATGAAGTTTTGAAGCAAATCCAAGTTAGCGTGTTGGTCAAGTATGCTTGACAGAATTCTGTATTGACATGGATGATGTAGATATCATAGGTTGTGATTAAGGGAAGTGAGTGGTGATTCTCATATCAAAGAGGGTGTTCTTTGGTAAGGATTTCATTGGGTAGAGATTAGGAGATAAAGTTGTAAACAGGGGAGTTTAGCTTTATGATAATTCTACAGAAAGTGGGACAAGTTAATTACACCTTGTGATAGTTATAACGTGGAGCTCGTAAAGGAGTTCTATGTTAATGCCATTCCAGACGACAATGAGGTTTTTTCTTGGACTACGCAAGTTTGTGGACGAGAGGTGAAGTTTGATAGAAATAGGATTAACCATGTGTTGGGTAAACGTATCACCTTGGGGGAAGATGAATTGGATGAGTATCATAGGAAGTTGAGGGTGAACAGAGACATTGAGGCTATTTCTGGTGCCATGCTAAGGGAAAGAAAATCGGTGGAATTGAACCCATTTGGGGTTCCAAGGAGATATCATACGGATGATATGTGTCCTTTAGCACAAATGGTGCTTATCTTAGTTTTAACGAACATTAAGTCGAGGTCGCATACCTCCACTGTGCCCATTCAAGTTGCACACTTGATCCATAACATCTTAATTAATACACAGATTGATGTGGCTAGGATTATTGATGACAAGATACACGCAGCTATTGAGAGCGGAATTAAACCGGGCGCGCGAGTTAATTGCCCTTTGGTTTTCCCATGTTTGATCATGGCTTTATGTGTGCATTTGAGGGTGAAACTAGCCTCTCGCCTCCAGGTTACCATCCTGGCTGCCATTGATGACAATTATGTGGATAAGTTTTGCAGGTCTAAAAGCATGAGGGGGACAAACTTCTGGTGCTGGTGTAGGTACAGGTTCAGGAGCTGGAGAGGCTTCTGGTTCTGGAGTTCCAGGCTCCCAGGACTTTGACCCGTTTCAGAGGGAGATCTGTAACTACAACTGGAATTGGATGGCAGCTAGCAAGCGTGCCATGATTGATATACATGATTCTATGCAGGTGTTACAGCTACAGTACCGAGAGCCTTCAGTGGAGCGATCTATCATGACTAGGGAGCAGTTTCTAACTTATGTTGGTTGGCCTGAGGCCAAGCCATTCTCTGCAGAGAGGGAGGGTGTAGCTGATTTGGATAAGGCTGATGACGCTGAGGAGGCTGGTGATGACGAGGATGCTGGTTCTGATGCCGGTTCTGGATCTGGTGATGATGAGGTCGAGTTGGATGAAGAGGAGACAGAGTCAGATGAAGACTAGTTTTTGATGTTTTGAGCATGGTCTTAGGCTACTTCCTTTGGTTGCTACAAAGTGAAGTTTTCTGTTTAGCTTAGATCATTGCTATATTTTTATTATTTTGATTATATTTTATTTGGTATTGTACAATATCCACTTTGTGGATTAATTTGGATAATGTTTGTATGAACCACTTTTGGGTACTCATACTTTTGTTGGTGTTTTACACCATAACATTTTAATGTTATATAAGTTGAATTCTTCAGTTCACGAATGTTAAACTTTTGTTTTGTTTTTATGTTATTTAAAGTTAAATTCTTCAGTTTATGAATGTTCAACTCTAGTTTTTATGGTTGTTGGTAGCTTGTTTTGAATTTAATGTTTCTCTTCTTTGGTGATTGAATGAGAGAACTTATAGATTAGTTGCTATTTGCTAAAAGTATCCAATGAAGATTCTCCCAAGTTTGGATGGTGATGATAGTATTTGAACATGTAGATGCAAAGCAAGGTACATGCTTACCTCTTTCTAGGATGCTAGAATGTTTAACAATTTTTTTCTTTGTGCAAATGTATTTTTGTTTCATTTTGCAACTTTGTTTAAATGCTTGTTTCACTTAGGTCCAATAGCCACAAATTTGTGAGAAACCTCCATTTTTTTTACCATATGCATAGGATAACTGATAAACTTTGTTTGATACATTTGATTTATGCTTAATCTTGTGATTATTTTGATTTTGTGGAAGCATTAGATATGATCAAGGCATTTGTTGATATTGAGCACAACCATATCCCAAAAAAAATACCTTACCTGTGAGCAGTGAGAATTTGCTAACCTCTTTGCGCTTAATAGTTTAGATCCTAATTTAGTGATGAACTTGGGGTTTTTACATAAATTAAAAGATAGTTCATCATTGAATTTTGGGGGATTCTAAAAAAAATTCTTGAACCTTTGAACAATTGTTTAAATTGATTTTCTTGTCATAAAAAGCAAGGAGCATTCACTTGAGGTTTGGTTGAATTCAAGTTGGGTATAGTGAAAAGAAAAGTGGTAGGTTACTCAAAAATTTTGAAAAATTTCAAACAAGCATTGAAAAGAAAATTGTGAATATGAATGTGAAAAAGAAAAAGCATGCTTGTTTGAATGAAAAAAAATATAGAATGAATAATGTGCATAAAGGAAGTTTGGAAGGGGCCTTAGAAATAAAGAATGAATAATGAATAATGTGCATAAAAAGTAGAAAATTCAAATTGTGAATATGAATGTGAATAATATGCATCAAGCAAAATAGAAAATGAATAATGTGCATAAAAAATACACAATGAATAATGAATAATGTGAAAAAAGAATAACCTTGTATAGTGAATGTTTCTTTTGCATTGGAAACTTTGAATCCATGGCCTTAGAAATGTCCCTTTGTTGTGAACCTAACCAAGCTACAACATTTAAAAACCTTAGTGATCTTCTTGCTTCCACGATTTCATTGTTGATTGCTTAGATGAATGTATGAATTGAATTGTATTTGCATTGTTTGTCAGGTGAATGAAATTTCCCCGCGGTTGCAAACGCGTTAATTTCTTCATTCTTATTCGAAGAAGGGTGTTAGAGTGATTCAAGCATGAGAATTTAGTTGTTATTTGAAACATTGCATGATATTTGTTTAAGAACTAAATTCTTTTTCATTGTTCGATTCTAGGAAGTGGTGAACATTGTTGTGCGCATTATTTGTTTAATTTGAGTCATAAATCCATTCTTGGTTGAATTAAATGCTTGAGCAAATCCTCTTGTTTTCAAATGAGAGACATACTTTGCTTGAGGACAAGCAAACATCTAGTTGGGGAGAGTTTATTGAATGCCAAACATGCTTTAATTTGATCCATATTTATTGGCATTTTTCATCTCATTTGTTGTGTTTTGTTGGATTTATTCCATGTTTTCATGCTATTCTTCAATTATGTTGCAAATACCTTTGGTTGCTTTAATTTGTGTGTTATTATGCAGGAATTTGGCATAAAACATCAAAGTGTAAGACACAAGTAAATGGACAAGGAAGCCAAAGAAAATGTGAAGAATTCAGCATGTTCACTGGGCGAACAACCAGCGAGCAACAACAGCGAATGTTCTCTAGGCGAACTTCTGGCAAAGCCCCAGTGAACCATCTCAGAAAGATGGCAGTAAGAAAAGGGCAGTAAGTTCGTTGGGCGAACTTGAAAGCGAATGTTCACTGGGCGAGGTTGCAGCGAAGCCCCAGCGAACCATCTCAGATTTGAGGCAGTAACTAAAGGACCATAAGTTTGTTGTACAAACTTGTAGCAAAGAAGCTCGATGGGCAAAGAATTGCTCGCACAACGAACTTTGTGAATTCCTTAGGAGATATTTAATTATTCGGAGGCACTTCAAGTACCATAAAGTGAGGTTCGCTGGGCGAAGAAAGAGTTTGCTGGGCGAACTTGGCAGATTCTAGTTGTACTATACAAGTACTTTTCACACTTTTGGGGGGATCATAACCCATTTTTCACATAGAAACCTCATTTTTCAGCATTTTTTCACCAAAGAGTGAGATTTTGCAAATAGAAGCTGGATTCGCATCCGAGTTCGATTCTTCGACGTGGATGCTCATTCATCTTCTCTCAAGACTTGTAAAGCAAGCTACCATGGTTATGGGTAGCTAATTTCCTTTGTATCAAAGGTAGAGGTAGTCTACCTTATCTGTATGTATTTCTTTTGATTGGCCTTGTATGTGAATAAGTGATGATTAATATATGATGAATATTTTTGTTCTTAATGATCCATTCTTGTTTTGTAAAACTCTAGACATAGATTTTATGGAATTTGACCTAAAATATTCATCTATCGATTTAAAGATTGGAGAGATCGGTCTATGGTTGATATTTGCTTTGTATTGAACTTAAAGCTTACTATATTGGTTGTTATAAGGAGAGATCGTGTAGCGATGAATACAATATTTCTCACGACGTCATTCTAGAGATAAACAGTGTTGAGAGAATACGCGATAATATTAATCGGATCCAACGTCACATGCAAGATTAAGAGAATACGTTTAAGTTATGGTAGATGAAAACTACTTTTGATATACTTTGTTAATCAAACACTTTAGAATTTATAAATTTTGCTACTAAAATCGAGACAATTTATGAAACAAACTTTGAAAATCCTTTTCCTTGAAACAATAAACTATTGAACGTCAAGCATCAGATATCAGGACAATCCCTGTGGAGATGATAACAAAATCCCCCATATGACTACGATTCGAACACACAACAATCTTGATCACCACAAATTAGTCAACACAACTTTGATCAACACAACTTGATCAACACAACTTGATATTTAAGCATATCCACTTGCTCACTGCATCGTATGATCTTCAGGCTTCATCTTAATTAACACATCTTGATATTCATGCACCATAACTTGGTCAAAATGTCAATCACCATCACTTGATTCACATATAAAGCACCGCTACTTGATCAACACATCAATCACCATCACTTGATCATCATACCAAGTACCATCACTTAACAATACGTCAAATGATATCATTTGAACCAACAAGCCTTGAATAATAAGACCGATGAATACTTCTCTTAAGAGCATTATCAACATTAGAACCAAACAAATTGTTGCAATATCCATACTTGCAAGCAAATAGATTATATAATCCTTGTGTTTGAGTAATCCCAGTTTAGGCATCATTAAGATTAACTCATAAGTGTTGAACCCTGAAGTCTAATACTCAAAATTTATGAATCATAAAGTGATCCTATAGTTGACCTATGTTAGGAAGATAGAGTAGATAAGATACATAGTCCATTGTATAGGTCTTCTTACCAATGGTTAGATGAATGGACAATGTTTATGAATTTCATTTCTAAGCAAATAATGTCAATAATTCATGGTCTATGTATGTGTATCTGGTTCTTGCAACATCTTTCTTCCCGTATGCTACTAACACATTTTGAAATCTGATCTCCTAAAACTACATCAATGTCGTTATCTTGGGACTTTCTACCATGTCTTAATCATTCTTATTCATCTACCATTTTTTCCATAATTTCAAATAATGTAAAATTGGTTAAGAATTAGAAAAATGAAAAATGAAAAAGTACCACAAAATGAAAAATGAGAATAATGTAAAATAAGTAAGTTGCTCATTGGAAAGTGTCATAGATAAACATGTAAAATGAGAAAAAATAAAGTAGAATATTTTTTTGTCATTGTTTGTAAGAGAGCTTATAGAGTGCACTATACATTCTCTAAAAGGACCAACTCAAAGGTTGGCTCTAAAAGGTATCTTCCATACGCGTGATGACATCAATAACCTCTAACATAGGGTTTTCAAATTCATATGAAACTATGTAAACAACAAATATATTATAAATTTAAACATACATGATAATTTATTTGATTTACTTACCATTAAAATTCAAAGGGTTAATACCCATTTTCCCCCTCCCATATGGGGCGAACCCGGAAAACAGTCCTGTAAAAAAACACAAATTACGTCCTTGTATTTTGTAAATTTCCTTTTTTACCCCCTCATTGCATTTCATCAACACTAAGGCTGAGGTGTCACGTACAAGGTGGTTTTTTTTGTTTTCCATTTAATTTTAATTCCAGATGGCATTTTCTAATAACAAAGTAATATATTAATTCATTTAATAAAAATATGAAATTAAAAATAGAGTGAGGTTCGTGTAGTTGCAGCTAGGGTTAAAAACATTCTTCATTTTCTACCTAAATACGAAGTTACAGATATTTTGAGTTCATCTTCAAGGTTCATCATAATGGCTGAAAGCACTGTCGATACGCGAAAAATACAGAGTCGCCACCGAACTTTATTTATTCCAAAGGAAATGGAAAATATCGATAAAACCCTAAAAGGTGAAAATAATGGTCTCGCAACCAAATTCGGGTTCGAAAGTCGGTTATGCAAGGGGAAGGTATTACACCCCTCACATCCGTTGTACTCAACGGGAACCATCTTGATTGCTCTATGCACGAATGAGTGTCGTTATCTAAAGGTTACTTGCTAAAGGGAGAAACAAAGAGTTTTTAAATTAGTGAGCTCGCTAAGATCTCGCAATCCTGTGCCTATGTATCCTCATAGTGCAATAAAGAAATCAGTGCTTCGTAGTTCGGGGTAGAAAATAACTGTGTTGGTTATTTTTATACCTTGAAAAAGGGGTTTTGGAATGATGTCCTAAGGTGCAAAAAAGAGTTTGATGAGTTAATGTTGATTTTAGGTTTTAAAAAAGAGATTGTTTTGATTTGAATTACACTAAAGTTTATGAGTGGAGATGAATAACTCAAACAACCAGGCCAAGGGTCATGTGTTCAAAACATTCAAAATGAGGGTAGGAATACTCCATTCTCATTCCTTCTCCACTACTTAAGGCTTGTGGCGCATAATTCTAATCGTATTTAAAAGTGTTTTTAAGTTTGATTGAGAAAATGCCACTTGAGGTTGGATCAGGGTTTTTTGATTATTTAGAAATGGAGAGGTTGATCCTAGTCTCTAGGAGTTACTAGCAAATAATAATAAGCCAAAAGAGAGCAAGGAATAAAGAGTACACCAAATGGGGAGGGATACATGAAAAATTACAAGGGATATAGATGCAAGAAATAAAAGGTCTCATTGTAAGGTAGCCCAAGAGAAAGCCATGTGTGTGCAAAGTGTCCTAAGCTAAGCATTGGATATTGGAATCAAAGTTACATGTCTCTTTGCCTTAGGGTAGTGCCATGAATAACGATCTTGCAAGTAAGATCACAAGTCCATGATAATTCTCCATGTCAAGCTAGGGTCATACACAAGGTCCAACGAGTCCTCCCAAGTCCATTACATCTCACTCTTGGGTCCCAATGAGAAGGATTAAATTTTTTGGTCTTTTTAATTTTATCATGTTTTTGTTCATTTTGATTATATAACAAGATAAAGGAATAAAAATAGAAGAAGATGAAATAACATAAAATAAAAGTGCATGAAGTAAATGGATGATAATGAGCAAGAAAGTAAATTGCAAGAAGGTAAAGTTCAGAGTTAGTGATTTAAGAAGTCAATAGTTAGTAATTAGGGTTAATGATCAATCCATATCGAATCGGGACAATGTAACACTATGTTAATCAATCGTAGCATGATTTATATGAAAATTATATTATGGGATGTCGATTAATGAAATTTATGCATCAAACATATTAGAGAATTAATATGAATTAATCTCCTAAAATACAAAACACAAAAAAAAAATAAAGAAAGAAATAAGATGAGGAAAAAAAGAATTAAAATTCAAATATTAATAATGAAAAAATAATTGACAAAAATAAAAATGAAGTTAAAATAATAGAAGTGAAAAAATCAAGTGTGTGAAATGATATGGAAAAGAAATTAAAATAAAAAAGACAAGGAAAAAAACAAAATAAGAAAAAAAAACAAATAGAAAATAAAAATAAAAATCTAGGGGGTGTGTGCTTGGACTTAGAATGTCCAAATAGTGATAATCTAGCAGGCCCAAAGCCCTGAGGCTCAAGACAAGCCAAGTCTGACAAAAAAATAAGGAAAACGTCTTCACATGATCAGATACGTTGTATCTGATCCAATGGCTCTAATGCGTTGCAAAGAAGACCTCTCATAACCATTAGATCTAATGACTAAAATAAGTAAACATAACGAGTGACCTAGATCTGTGGAGAGCATGTGAGCCAAGTCAACTAAGCCACATCACGTCTAGTTTGCCAAGTCACATAACACAATCAAACAAAACAAGACAAGTGGATATTATTTTAAATTTGAATTGAAACTTATAAAAAAGGAGGGAGGTTGAGTCACGAAGAACACGAAGATCATCGTCTTCAACTTTCAGCCTCATGAAAAATCAAATCATCACATCTCACGGCCTTAGGTGAAATTGACAGGAAATACACTCGACCTAGCTCATAGATGTTCATTCCATGCTTAGATTTCACCAATTCCACCTAAGCATAGAGAATTTCATACTAACTGAACATGATAGCAAAACCTAATTTCAAAATTAAATGATGTTGATGGAGCAATAGTGAATCAAAGGATATGGTTAAGAATTAGTGCATCAAGATGAGTAGACTGGTATCAAGAAATGACAGAAACGAAGACGTTTACTACCTTGCCGGAAAAGAGCTCAAGTGCAGATTCCGATGAGGCGTGTAAGCCCATGTAAGTGATTTCTGTTGCTCAATCTATATTCTCACACCTTCAGTGATGCTTATGGAAGGATTTAAGATAGGAAATTTGAGGTCTATGTGAGTGAGTGAATGAACCCGATTGCTCTGTTTGAGGGAAGTCTTGTGGTGTAATATCTCTAGGGTTTTAATGGCTAAGAGCTTGATTCAAAGTGTGGAGTGATGCTTAATTTATAGAGGACCTGAGGGTGAATTGATACGTGTCAAATTGAGCTCAAACTCGTGTTAAGCAATGTGGAGAACGTGAGTGCACTTGAAGAGAATTGTTGAGCTGGCCGACTGAATTTGAGTGCTAAATCAATTCTAGATTCATGGGCAATGATTAGGCAATCATTTGGTGGTCCCTCTTCTAGAAACTTACTTGAATTTTTTTCTCTTCAATTTGTATATGTACCATGTCTTGTATTTGGATTGTATTCGTACTTGCTGCATTGTACACACTTCGTACATATTTCTTATACTCTTGTTGCACCTTGTTCATTGTAATTGTACACTTGTTCTTAATTCACTTGGCCTGCATAATGGTTATTCTTGTGTGGTCCTTTTTGCACATGTTTATTACTTGCACCATGGATTTTCAGTTGATGCTTTTTAATGGTACTTTGATGGTTCGGGCTCATGCTTCATGTTGATAAGTGACTTGCAGCAATTTGTTCATGGCCATTCATAATTTTCATCTTTCTTAGGTTTATGAATTGATGTTGTTGTAATGGTCATTGAACCCGAGCTAGGTTCTTGATCTCACCATGTCTTGCTTCAATCTCTAAGAAATAATCTTGATCCTTGGACTTGCATTTCCATGACAATGGTTCGGTGATGTAACCCGTGTACCACACTTGACCTTTGCTTGATGAAACCTTGCCATACCATACTCATTTGAAGCTTGTATGATCATTGCTTGTTGATGAGACCATAACATACCATGCTCCTTTGAAGCTTGAACTATAATGAACTCATGTAGCATGCTTAATTTGAATGGTGATGACACTTGATAATGATGAAACCAAATCTTGACAAGAATGATACTTTAAGCTTAAATTGAATCCAAGAATCAATATAGACCACACTTGAAACCCTTTTGCATCATATTTGAAGTTTTATTAAAATAAAGTTAAAAATGGATGAAGTTTTGTCACTAGCTTGATTCCATATTGAACAATCTTACATCCATCTTGAAAGAAAGCCTTGCTAGTTCCTTGTCACTTAAGAAATAATGAACCACAATCAACCTTTGAAGCTTCTTTGACAAAACATCATGAAATAATGTGAACATGTCTTGAGATGATGATCATGTGAACCGCAATTTAATTACAATAATTCTTGAATTCCAATTGGACTTGATTTAAAACAATGAGAATTTTAATCCACTCTTGCAAACCTAATACACACAAAGAAAAGAGGAGCAAGTGCAACATGTTTTTGTATTTTTTGATGCACAATAGTTAGATGACATTGTTAATGATCAATGATGTAACAAGAATAAAACAAAACCTAATTTACAAAAGCAATAACCCTGAAAACAAGGTATCAAGTTGAAAGACATGACAATCCCCTGGGCGATCTTGGTGAAGCCTTGGTGAAGCAATCAAGGAACCCCTAATCCCTAGCTCTCATGCTCAAACTCATGAATCACCATGCTTTGAACAAATGATCAAGTGTCATGGCCATGCTAATGAGATTGTATGATGAATAAATGACATGAACCTTAGGGGTGAAAATTAGGGTATGACAAGCACGAGTGCGAGTTCAGGTGCATTGTCGCGTGGACGAAAAACTCCATTTTGTGGACATCGACTTCCAATGAAAATTTATGTTTCCAGATCTAGCACAAACCCAAGAAGAAGATATTGGAAGTTCAAGTTTTGAGGGGTTAGTTAACTGTGTTCATGAAATATCTTCATCTCTTTCATTCCTATTTCTTTGATATTTTTATCCTTTCTGACAATGAATAATATGTTATTTTGCAAGAATGATGATGACTGTCGGTTCTTCCACTGGGATGATGAATTATTTTCTAGCAAACAAGTGGAACCAAGGTTTGATGCAGGTTGCTATGAATGTGAAAAAATCAAAGTGGATATGAGGATCTATGGAGCATAGTTTAGGAAAGAGTTTGGTCACGAGTTCGAGAATGTCATTAGCAACAAAAAATATAGAGACTCAAGCTGATGGCTGCAGATGATCAGAAGAAAATTAATTCATTGATATTCTTTCTAGTTGCATCTTGGACTTTATTTTCTATAATGTACAGGTACCTGTAATGAAAGAAGTGATTTTAGATGATTTTGTGTCATTATGTACAAGTACCTATAATGAAAGAAGTGATTTTACATTGGTACCACAACAAATTTTGTAACATTTTGATTATGAACGAAATGAATTGGTGCTTTTTAGAGTATTTTGTGCCATTATATATACCTTCTGCATTAAATATACAACTGTCTACAATTTAAATGCACCTAAACAAATTTCCAACATAACTTCTCATGTGATCACATATAAACCAAACTGAGTACATTTTGCATTACATATAAGCCAAAGATTCAAGATTACATAAATAAGAACATTATGTGCATGACAGTCAAAATTGCCTAATTAAGCACATTATGTGCATTACAGTTAAAATTACCAAACTAAGCGTACTATGTGCATTATTAACAAAATAAGCACTTTATGTGCATTACAAAAAATAGGTTCCATTTCAGTAGTACAAACAAGGTTCCATTTCACTGTGACATTTGCCTTGATATTTCCTCCCATGTCTTCTTCTTTGATGCAAACTTTGGTTTCTTTTTTGGAGACTTGATGGTATCAGGTTCATCATTTGTAGTTGGTGTTGGATCCACAATATGAGATTCTTGAGTTGGTTGAGATGTTTGATATTTATCTTTTATTGAGGCCACCATGTCTTCTATTAATGCAACACTAAAATCATCATACCATTCAATTCCAACAGTTACACCATCAGCAACATCACTTGTAGCAGTTACACCATCAGCAGGTTCACTTGTACCAATTATAAGTTTAGGTTCATCTGCAACAGGTGCAGGTTCATCTGTAACAGGTGTAGGTTCATCTGCAACAGGTGCATTTACATCTTCATCAAGTCCAGTTGTAATTCCTTTGGTATGTTTAGACCTAGGTTTTTTTTCTCTAATACACCAAAAAGTAATAAACATAAGTCTTAAAACATGAGTCACAATACATTATGAATATAAATTACAGAATACACAAACCTTTCTCTTCAATGCAACATGGTTTTGCTCTTAACTTTGACACTTTCTTGTGTTATGCCCATATTTATTACATCTAGTGCACCTGTAACTAACATCAGGACTCCTCACTCTAGAACCATTCTCATCATGTTCCCTAAACCTAAGTTTCCTAGGTTTACCCGGGCCTTTCTTAAATGATGGTGGAAGCATGTCCTCAATATCAACATTAGGCCACATATCCATTCCATTAATAGGACTGACATTAGAGGAGTAACACAATTTATATGTTTCTCTACTATAACACTTATCCACCAAAGTTTTTGGATCCAATTTCTCATAACTCATGGAAGCTATGGCAGGTCTACATGGAATGCCCACAAATTCCCAAAAACAACATGTACAAGTTTTTTTTTGCTGAGATCAACAATGAATTGGTGACCGTCAAATGTGGGGTTACCTTCCATATCATGTTAATACTCCATGTAGGTAACCATTGACCACTCATTACCACCTCCTTATCTAATCTTTTCCTAGGCATATGCATGATATTATGTTTCCATTTGCCTAGTTTGGTTAATTTTACAGCAACCTTATCCATTAGATAATTTCTAATTCATATTCACACATAGTGATGATAGGTTTATCCCTAGCCTGCAATATTGTACTATTGAAAGATTCACTAATGTTATTCATCAGCATATCACACTTAGGGTAGAAATTAAAAGCATGCTTACACCACAGTTTGGTTGGAACACCCATTAGCCATTCTCAGGCCTTGTTATCCAGCTGCCTTAACTCACCCATCTTCTTCTTCTAAGCTTGGTAGATCAACCTCCATAACCACAAAACCTTTATTATTTTCATTAACTCTTTCTTCCTCAATGTCTTCAAATGTTATCCCTCTAACTTCATCATCACTATTGTCATCACTATCTTCACCAACATCTACAAAATTAGGAATGAGCACACTTTTCTTATTGTCCCCACCATTGTGCTCTACCAATATATGTCCATCAACATTGTTAGAAATGAAATGTGTATCAATTTTTGCAGCATAAGCATCATTAGTCACGTGGAAGAAACCTTCATCAACCCCTTCAATCTTTCTCCACACTCTTACACCACTACCATCGTAACCTAGTTCCGTTACTAAGCAAAAAGCCTCAAAATATGACCATTTGTCTTCATCTTGACCACTAATGATTATTTCAACTTCTCCTCTATAGAAGACATAACTATCACGAATAAACTCTTCACCATGGTGAAATATTAAGTTGAACATACCTGTAAGCGTGACGAAACCTTCGCACAATATCAATGGAAGTTAGAAACCCTTGGAGAAGACAATGAAGAACAACATTTTGATTTCTAGGTTTCAGAAGGGGTAAATGGTTCATTAAACAATGCTCGTGATTAAATAATTCAATAACTCAATTATTTAATTATTTTAAGAATTAAAAAAATAAAATACTGATTTTGAAATAATATAAACTAAAATTAAAACAAAGTGACACCTCAGCCTTAGTATTGACCAAAAACAATACATGAGTAAAAAAAATGAATCCACAATATAAGGACAAAATCTGTATTTTTTTTACCGGATTATTTTTCAAATCTGTCTCAAGGAAAAATAAGTATTAATTCAAATTCAAATATAGAGTTGTCAATTAATTTTTTCTTTTTAAAAAACATTTCAAAAAGTGCTTCCTTTTCACCCATATTCCGTTAAAAAACAGGCGCTACATACTCAGTTTTCAACACACATACACTCGCATTCGAAAAACACCAGTTGAGTCGATCCCCATCAATGGAACTCACAGCAGAACAACTAAAACAAATCGAAGCTAATCGTGTTGCCGCATTAGCAAAACGAAAAGCTTTCTTAGAATCCACTTCTCAACAACCTCAACGAAACCCTTGGCACCTTTTCAAATGCCAAAAAATCTCTCAACCCCAACCCCAACCCCAACCCCAACCCGATATCAAATTCCTCGCAAGACTCGAAGTTTGTTCTCCCGATTCCTTCACAATTACCCCTCTCCCTCTCCCCAATTTCCGTTTTCCAACCTTCGGTACTTGCTTCCAAATCCTCAACAACATTCTCTCCCAAGTACGTTATCTCACATTCAAAATTCATTACACTTTTTCATTTATTCATTGAATTTAGTATGTATTTAATCAGATTTTAGTCTTAATTTTGCGATTTTGTTTACAGGTGGATGTGGATCCGTCGCATTTTACTCAGACGAGTGATGGCGGGAAAGCCTGCGTGCTCAAATTGGCGGACTACCGTACTGTTTTGAAGCAGTTAAAGGCGGGGATTGAGGTGGAGGAGATTCCTTGGACCACTTTTAATGTTGTTGAGAAGCTTTCTCGTTCGGTGGGGAGGTGGACTCCAGTGAGGCCGGAGCATTTGAGTGATGAGGAAGTTGATGAGTTGATTAGGAAGTTGCCTAAGAGTTTAGTTGATGTGTTGTTGCCGTTTCAAATGGATGGTTTGAGGTTTGCTCTTAGAAGAGGTGGTCGATGTCTCATTGCTGATGAAATGGGACTTGGGAAGACATTGCAGGTTCTGATTGTTTGTTTTCTTTATTTTGCTTGAATTATTTTAGGTTTAGATGGCTTTTGGAAGAGAGATTTTGAAGGTTTCCTAGGTTTATTTTGTGACATGAACATTTAAGCTTGTGTTTGGTTAAACTTATAAAAAAATTTAGCATATGAACTACCTATGGGAAAGGTCTTATTTTGCCGTTATGGTTGTGTTGTGGTTGCATTGCCATCCTTGATCATGTGGAAAACTGCAGTCAAATAGGGTTGATGAAGAGACAAAAAAATTGACGTTGACTCAACAATCGCGTCACAAATAACTTTTCTAAAACATTGCCTATAAGCTTTTTTGAGTTATTTTCAATAAGCTTATGCTACAAGAATTATGACATAAATTCTCATGAGGTATGCTTGTCGAATAAACTCTTTGTTAAGCACTTAAGCTGATTATCAAATGTATCTATAGGTGGTTTGTTGTTAAGCACTTAAGCTGATTATCAAATTGTTGTATACTTTATATTGCCTGAATTGTTCTCACTAAAGCAAAATACAATGGTGACTTGAAATGTGTATGGTTTGTATGTTTTTTCAGGCTATTGCTATTGCGGGATGTTTCATGGATGAAGGAGCTATACTTGTTGTTTGCCCTGCTGTTTTGCGGTATTCATGGGCTGAAGAAATTGAGCGCTGGTTTCCTTCCTGCTTGCCTACCGATATTCATCTCGGTAATGTTTTACTTTTGGAGTTGTGTATGGTGCTGTATAATTGTTGGTATTTGTTCGCAAGGTTGGTGAAAACTGAGAAGTGGATGTGTTGTTTGTTCCTGAGAAGAATGTAGCATATTTGCAATAACAATGCAGTGTTGTCTTTAAGTAATGAATTTTTTTACCGCTGAATCTTTTCTTAGGATGCACAGATATTGCTGGCTTCTATAGCCTCATACTAGAGTTGGTTTGGGAACTGGAAATTCAAAATTTTGAGAAACATGGTATTAAAATTGAGTGTTGTACTTTTGCTACACAGTAGGATTGGTTAGGTGAGTCAGACACATTTTTAACAGGGTTTCAGAACTTTACCATGAAAGCAACAGTGCATGGGTGGGAGTTTTCTTGTATTGCTAGTTACCGAAGATCTTACCCAAGTACTCTTGGAAGTTGGCACTAAATTACTGTAGACTAAAATAAGTTTACTCAACACTTTCCTCATGTTCATTGCTCAGAAGTCTGGCCTAGGTATCACCAAGGCTATGAATGGAATGGTTGTTCTGAGGCCCTACAAGAAGATTTTAATTTCTTGGATCATATTATCATTTTGTTAATGTTGCTATTCTATTTATGTATATCTTTCTACTATTGTTTTCATAGTGTTCGCTCTAAGGTCTATGCTATGTTGTTGGTTTGCTTTATGCACTATGCGTGGAGTCAATTAGTCACATGCATAAATGAAAATTGAATACGGCAATGATACTCTATTTTTCTTATCTATAGGGTTTTTGTAGACTTTTTTGAAGTAAACTAAGCTTTAATTATTTAAATGTAAACTTTTTTGTTGTATGGTTTTTAATTCATAGCACTGTTAAATCACTTTCTTTCTTTAGCTAGTAAACATATACATGTTTCTTCTAATTCAGTTTTCGGCCACCAAGACAATCCGGTATATCTAACAAGATGCCCTAGAGTTGTGGTTATTTCTTATACCATGCTTCATCGTCTAAGGAAGAGCATGCTTGAGCGTAAGTGGGCTCTTATGATTGTTGATGAATCTCATCATGTACGTCCTTCAAAAAAAACCTCAGAACCCGGAGAGGTATGCTCAGTTTCCATCTCATTTTCTGGTTTGTAAAATTTAAAACACATAAAGTATGGTTGCATTTTGTATAGATACATAATTCCTTTATGTTTGTTGTTAAAGTTGACATGTATATAAAATTTGGCGTCTCTTTGTGGTACTCAAAGATAGAGACTTTTGGCAAATGATGATATTATCATGTTTGTCGTTGCTAATATTATTAGCATAGCTATCTTGTCCTCCTCCCCCCAAATTTTGAATGGGCATTTAAATTTTCTTGAAAAGAGTGTAATCAAAAGCAGGCAAGTTCATAATTGTGAGTTGAAAATGAGCATCACTTATTAATGCTTTGGAATTTGGCAAAATTTGTGAGCCTTAATTTTAACTTTGGGGACTGATATGAACTTGGATGGAGGAATGTGATTTATATTAGTGGGATCAGTAGATCTGGCTGGCGCTGGGAAGTCAAATGACGATTTAATGCTCACAAATAAAATCTTTTTGGTTCATGTTTATTTTTCCCTTTGGAAGAACTTCTTTTAGAAGAAAGGTTCATGTTCTTAATTTGTATTATCCCGTCTTGTAATATATTGTGTTATCCTTTATGTATGTACATCTTTTATTTGGCCAAAGCTTAAAGAGGTATTTATACATTTTTTTCATATATGTTTTGTTTTAACAGATAAAGGCTGTTCTTGATGTGGCTTCGGAAGTCAAGCGTATAATTCTGCTATCAGGGACACCTTCTTTGTCAAGGTTGTAGCATAGGTCATAGTAAGCTAGCTGCATATGCTTTAATGTTAAGAGTTGTCATTGGATTTTAAAAATCTAATTTTAAGATTTTGGTTGTGGCTCCACGTTTTTTAACTTTCCGTTCTTTGTTGTAATTTGGGTACTCTTCAATTTTGTTATTTAATTTGTTAATGTTTTCTTATATCTTATGGTGCATTTCTTCCTAGGTGCCGATAGACCGTTTGACATATTTCATCAGATAAATATGTTATGGCAAGTATATTCAACCCGAACATTTTCCATATTTTTTTCTTCTACTAAGCCTACTAATTCAGTTTTCTATGAAATGCTTCTTTTTTACAGGCCGGGTTTGCTGGGGATAACCAAATATGAGTTTGCAAAAACTTATTGTGATCTCAAATATATCAAGGGTGTCCAAGGAAAATATTTTGCGGTAATCCTGTCTATGCGCGTGTGTAATTTGTATGCTTTTATTTGGTTATTTGTTGAGTTTCTTCTAGCTGCTACTATTTATTTCTTACAAGTTACAACAGAAAAGCATTACCTTTTTGCATTATGTATACTAGGAATTTAGGTTGATGACGAATGTTAAAAATATTGAATAAGTGGGATAAGATATTGTTGTAGAAAATGATCTAAAATTGTAATGTTTTCTGTCATAGATTTTTTTAATTAAAAAGAAAAGACCTGCTTAAAGGTCTTAAATTTTCTAAAATCTGTGGTTGAGTAATTTTTTTTCTTTTTTCCTATTTAGCCTCATTCAGATGCTGTGTAGTAAGTACCCATCTTTTTTAAGATTATCTTCCATTTAGGTCTTATATATATTTGGGTAGTAATTTGTTGACGGCATTGCAGGATTATTCAAAGGGCATTCGCTTGGAGGAGTTGAATGTGTTACTAAAACAAACTGTTATGGTGGGTATTCTTAACATTTTTTTCTCTGGAAAATCAAAATTATTTTATTGTTAGTTTTTATTTTTACTGTGCAACACTAAGTCCCATACAACATTGCAAGTCTTGTTTACTCATTCCGCAATTAACACCCAAGTTATTGTTCGGTTAGGTTTGCTTGAACCTTGTGGTTTGCTCCAATTTTTATTTCTTGTTGTTTTGTATGATGAATCAAAGATATTCAGGCCCAATATGTATCGGTTTCTTGCTTCATATGTGCTTCTAAATAAAATAAAATAAAATAAATATATGGAGTTTCTTTCTCATATGGAGTTTTATGAGCTTATTATTATAGATGTTTATATTAAGAGTTCCACGTTAGAAAATATGTGGCTTGAACATATCTTTATAAGTGGAGACAATCCTCACCTTATAAGTCGGTTTTGTAAGATTGAGTTAGGTCGCACTATAATTTTAAGATGCTATCAAAGCTCGATTTAAGATTCGTTAGGTTACCTGCTATCAGGTTTCTGCTATCGGACCACTCACCATTCATATCCACACACCAAGCCCAATAGTGCTGGGCATGAGTGTGTGTTATGCGTCCCACATCAGACAATATGTGGCTTGGACACATATTTATAAGTGGGAGTAATCCTCACCTTACAAGCCGGTTTTGTATGATTCCTCACCTTACAAGTCGGTTTTGTAAGATTGAGTTAAATCATTCCATAATTCTAAGAGTTTATAGAGAAATTAAATGAGGCCTTTTGAAGATATTTGATAGAATTGCATAATGCAGTTAGAGAAAACAATTAGAGAATTCCTCATTGTATTTTCATAATGAATGTGATACAATAAGCACTCTATGTATATATATATAGAGTAGAGAGCTATAACAAACTATAGAGTTAGTAACTAACAAGTACAGCTCAGCAATATACCAACATAATTCTAACTGATCTCTTATCTACACTATATCTATTGTTGATATTTGTAAATATATATAGTATTAAGAATATTTGTATATAGAATAGTCCCACATCGACTATATCATGTAATTAGTTGTAATCTATCTATATATAATAATGTCTCCGTAGTGCTTTTTAAAACACGGTTTATTCATATGTCTCTTAGTCTCTTGTATTTCAACACGGTATCTAGAGCCTGCTAAGAGGCAATTCTTTTTTCGCCGTGTTTTACCCGGTTGACCCACTGTCTTCCGGTGAGAATTTTTTTTTTTAATTTTTTAAAATTTTTTTTTGCAAATCGTGTTGTCACTCCGGTTTGCCTCTCACTTTTCAAAATTCTCCGGTAACCACCCTGCCGCCACTGCCGCCGTTAATGTTCCGGCGATGTTTTGGAAAGTCGACCCCATCATCAGTTTTCAATATTCTCCGGTCATAACTGCATAGCCGCCGTCCGCCGCCGTCGCTACTATTCCCGGTGACCTTCCGACAAACTTTTTCATAGGCAGAAACCTCCAAGCGCGCCACCTCCGTCTCGCGCGTGGGCATCACGCGCCGCCACCTGAACCGCCCGTGACAGCACGTCCGGCGGCCAATCGCGTGATATTTTCTCTCTTCAGATACTCATGGCTACTCCTCAGAACTTTACGCCAAACTACGATGATTTCCTCAGGTGGTATCAGAATTATCAGAACTCAGATTCTACTGCTACGGTAGTACACACTGCTAATTCATTTGTTTGCCTTTCTCAATCATCTCCTATTCGACCTTGAGTCCTTGATTCTGGTGCGTCTGATCATGTTACTGGTAATAAAAATCTTTTCTCTTCCTTCTCTGCCTCTGGTTTGTTACCTACTATAACTTCTGCCAATGCCTCTCAAACCCGATCCGAAGGGATTGGTACTGTTCAAATTCCACCTTCTGTCTCTGTTACTTCTGTCCTCTATGTACCTAATTGTCCATTTAATTTACTTTCACTCAGTCGTTTAACTCGTTCTCTTGATTGTAGTGTCACCTTCACTAACAATAATGTTACCCTGCAGGATCGGAGTTCGGGACGGACGATTGGCGTCGACTATGAGTCCCAAGGCCTTTATTACCTCTCATAGTCATCTCAGACATGCTCAGCCAAAGATTCTCCACTCACTATCCATGCTCAGTTAGGTCATCCCAGTCTTTCCAAATTACATAAGTTGGTGCCAAATTTATCGAAGGTATCTAATTTACATTGTGAGTCGTGTCAGTTAGGGAAACACACTCGTAGTCAATTTCCCAATCAAATCAACAAACTAGCTTCGTCCCCTTTTGCTTTAGTTCACACCGATGTTTGGGGTCCCTCGCGTACTGTCTCTACTCTTGAGTCTAGGTGTTTTGTCACCTTTATTGATGATTTTTTCACGTTGCACGTGGTTATTTTTAATGAAGAATAGATCTGAATTATTTTCTATTTTTGAACAATTTTATCGAGAAATAAGAACTCATTTCGGTGGTCTATCCGTATCTTAAGAAGTGACAATGCCCGTGAATATTTATCCCAACAATTTCAAAATTTTATGTCACAATGGTATTCTCCATAAAACATCTTGCCCTCACACGCCTCAACAAAACGGTGTAGCCGAACGCAAAAATCGACATCTCGTAGAAACCACTCGGACCCTACTTCTCCATGGTAATGTTCCGCTTCGGTTTTGGGGGGATGCTGTGCTAACGACATGTTACCTTATAAATCGCATGCCCTCATATGTCCTTAACAATAAAATCCCTCATTCAATCTTTTTTCCCAATTCTCCACTTCACCCAATTCCTCACCGAGTCTTCGGATCCACATGTTTTGTACACAATCTCTCTCCTGGTCTTGATAAACTATCAGCTCGATCACTAAAGTGTGTCTTTCTTGGTTATCATCGATCCCAAAAAGGTTATCGTTGTTATTCACATACTCTACAATGATACCTCATATCGGCCGATGTTACCTTCTTCGAGTCTGTTCCATATTTCGAGTCCAACCAAGCAACTCCGGAACCCCTTTAGGAAAGTATTCCCATACCTCTTCCGGCAGTCCCATATTCATTATCCCCCATTATTCTAGGGAACCTGACCCACTAGATACCCCTACGGTTGACCCCCCACTCCTCGCCCACTTCAAACATATCAGCGTCGTCACCTAACGTCTGTCGTACCTGTCCCTGAAGTCGTATCTGTCCCTGAAGTCGTACCTGTCCCTGAAGTCGTACCTATCCCTGAGGTCACTACAGACTCTCCTCCGACGCTCTCGCCATCACCGGATCCGATCCTGCAACCTGAGTTTGATCTTCCGATTCCTCTTCGAAAAGGTATACGTCAAACACGAAATCCTTCTCCACATTATATTGATTTATGTTATCATCGTCTTTCCCCTTTGCAGTATACTTGTTTGTCTTCTTTGTCTTCTGTTTCTAATCCTAAAACTCCAGGTGAAGCATTATCTCACCCTGAGTGGAGGCAAGCAATGATTGATGAAATGTGTGCTCTTCAAAGCAGTGGTACCTAGGAACTGGTTCCTCTACCCCATGGGAAATCTTTAATAGGTTGTCGTTGGCTTTATACAGTGAAGGTTGGTCCAGATGGTAAGAGTGATCGATTTAAAGCTCGCTTGGTAGCCAAAGGATACACTCAGATTTTTGGGTTGGATTATAGTGATACCTTTTCGCCTGTAGCCAAGATGACATCTGTTAGACTTTTTCTAGCCATTGCAGCCATTCGACATTGGTCTCTTCATCAACTTGACATCAAAAATACATTCTTACATGGTGATCTTGAAGAGGAAGTATATATGGAGCAACCACCTGGGTTTGTTGCTCAGGGGGAGTCATCGAATATGGTTTGTAGGCTACACAGGTCTCTTTATGGTCTTAAGCAATCTCCGAGAGCTTGGTTTGGCAGATTCAGCACTGTTGTACAACAGTTTGGTATGATCCGTAGTGAAGCTGACCATTCTGTTTTTTATCATCACTCACCCCAAGGGTGTATTTATCTTATTGTGTATGTAGATGACATTGTCATAACTGGTAGTGATCAGCAGGGAATACTCCAGTTGAAACATCTCTCGAAATAATTTCAGACAAAAGATCTTGGTAAATTCCGCTATTTCTTGGGTATTGAAGTAGCCCAAGCTAAAGATGGTTTGGTGATTTCTCAGCGGAAATATGTTATGGATATTTTGGAAGAAACAGGTTTGTTAAATGCTAAACCTGCCGATACTCCTATGGATCCAAGTGTTAAACTTCTACTCAATCAGGGGGAACCTTTATCTGACTCAGGAAGGTATAGGAGATTGGTTGGAAAGTTGAATTATTTCACAGTCACTCGTCCGGACATTTCTTTTGCAGTCAGTGTGGTAAGCCAGTTCTTAAATTCCCCTTGTCAAGAACACATGGATGCTGTTATCTGGATTCTGAGATACATCAAATGTGCTCCAGGAAAAGGTCTTGTGTATGAGGATAAAGGACATACCCAGATAGTTGGATACTCTGATGCTGATTGGGCAGGGTCACCCATTGATAGACGATCCACCTCTGGGTATTGTGTACTTGTTGGAGGAAACCTTATATCCTGAAAAAGTAAGAAACAAAATGTAGTTGCAAGATCAAGCGCCGAGGCAGAGTATAGGGCCATGGCAATGGCAACATGTGAACTTATTTGGTTAAAACAATTGCTCAAGGAACTTCAAATTGAAGAAGCAAGACCAATGACACTTATTTGTGATAATCAAGCTGCATTGCACATTGCTTTAAATTCAGTCTTCCATGAGAGGACCAAACATATTGAGATAGACTGTCACTTTGTCAGAGAGAAGATCGAGTCATGTGATGATCCAAGTTTTGTCAACTCTAATGATCAATTGGCAGATGTGTTTATAAAATCCCTACGAAGTCTCAGAACTAACTATATATGTAACAAGCTTGGTGCATTTGACTTATATGCTCAAGTTTGAGGGGGAGCGTTGATATTTGTAAATATATATAGTGTTAAGAATATTTGTATATAGAATAGTCCCACATCGACTAAATCATGTAATTAGTTGTAATCTATCTATATACAATAATGTCTCCGTAGTGCTTTTCAAAACACACGATTTATTCATATGTCTCTTAGTCTCTTGTATTTCAACATCTATCATTCCTCCTTAGAAGCTAGGGGTGTTCTTGGCAAATCATTCTTGTTGAACACTCTTAGTTTTGCACGCAGAGAAACAAATTTTGCTGCAGACAGAGGTTTAGTTAGGGCATCAGCCCACTGATCTTGAGCTGGAACATGAGCCGCAATGAGGCTCTTGCTGAGAACTTTCTCTCTCACAAAGAAAATATCTAACTCTATATGCTTGGTCCTGTTGTGAAGAACAGGATTATGGGCAAGAGTGACTGTACTCAAGTTGTCACACAGGATTTTAGGCACCTGGAAAGGACAGTGTAGTTCCTTAAGTAAAGACTAAATCCAAATTAGTTCAACAACCAGCTGGGCCATACTGCGATACTCTGCTTTTGCACTAGATCTGGCTACAAGCTGCTGCTTCTTAGACCACCATGAAACCACATTAGGACCTAGAAAAACACATGCTCCTGAAATGGACCTTCTGTCATCAGGGTCTGATGCCCAGTCAGCATCACAAAACCCTAGCAAATGCAATGGCGGCTGAGTAGATGCAGGTTGAATAAGAAGGCCATGCTGAAGAGTACCACTTAAATATCTAAAAATTCTTTTAACTGCATTCCAATGTTCCTCCAAGGGATTGGACAGAAACTGGCAGACCTTGTTTACAGAGAAAGAGATTTCAGGCCTAGTTAAGGTTGCATACTGCAGAGCACCAACAACTGATCTGAACTGGGTAGGGTCATCCACTGCAGTAGAACCTATTTTTGAGAGCTTACTGCTTGAAATCATAGGGGTAGGCATGCCATTTGCATTTAACATGTTCACCTTGGCCAACAAATCAGTGAGATACTTTGTTTAAGAGAGAAGTAAGGATTCATTAGGCAAGTGGGTGACTTCAATGCCTAAGAAGTAGTCCAATTTGCCCAACTGCTTTGAATTTATCATTAAGATGCTTAATCAAAGAATCTATAAATGAGGCAGAATCTCCTGTGATGATTATATCATCATCATAGACAAGGATCATGATCTGTAGACTGCCATGGTTAAGCAAAAATAGGCTTGGATCACACCTGCTAGCCTGAAACCCATGCTGGAGAAAAGCACTCTTAAGTTTGTCAAACCAGGCCCTGGGAGCCTGTTTTAACCCATAGATAACTTTGTTCAACCTGCACACTAGAGACTTTTCAGCTGCTTCAAATCCAGGAGGCTGTTGCATAAAAACTTCCTCCTCAAGAGTGCCATTAAGAAAGGCATTGTTAACATTAATTTGTTGAATAGTCCAGTTGGTGACTGCAAGAGTTAACACAATTCTGACTGTAACAGGTTTAACAACAGGTGAAAATGTTTCAGTGAAATCACTTTCAGCCTTTTGATGAAAACCTTTGGCCACCAGCCTGGCCTTGTACTTGTTAATGGAATGAATATCCATTTACAGCCTATAGGTTTCCTAGAACCAGATGATTTCACCAATGTCCAGGTCTGATTTCTCAGCAGTGCCTGATACTCTTCTTGCATTGCCTGAAACCAGTGAGGAGCAGCCAAAGCTTGGTCAACAGAGGTTGGTTCCATATGGGTAAGAAGCAGGGTGGGATGAAGTCTAGGAAGAGTAATACCTCTTTTAGCCCTGGTTTGCATAGGATGGACATTTAAAGGGTGGATGAAAGGTAGAGATGTATTGGGAGTGACAGGACTAGGTGCAGAAGATAGAGTTTGGGGTGAAGAGGGAGAGATAGTGCTGACTTCTGCAGGATCAGAAATGATAAGAGCAGGGGTGGAAGTAGAAGATGAATTGGGTGTGTTAGGAGTAGCAGATAGACCAGAAGAAGCAGAAGCTGGTAAAAAACTGGGAGTGGAGACAGAGTCAGTGTTAGATGGAATAGATTGTTGAGAATTAGCTGAAGAAGAGGAGGAGAGACTGTCATGCTGGCTGGGAACAGGAGTAGTGAAGAAAGATGGCATAGACCAAGCTGACACAGAGGAAGGTGAGGCAGGAGTGGATTGAGAGGTAGTAGGAAACATAGTGGAGTAAGGGAATTTGGATTCATGGAACAAAACATCTTTAGAGATGTAAATGTGTCCATTAGATGCAAGGCACTTATACCCTTTGTGAGTTGTGGAGTATCCAATAAATATACATTCTTGGAACCTATAATCCAATTTATGAGAATTATAAGACCTAAGAAATGGATAACAAGAGCAGCCAAACACCCTAAGATTAAAGTAGTCTGGAGGTTTGCCAAGTAATTTAGAATAAGGGGAGTGGTTGTCAAGTGTGGGGCTAGGAAGTCTGTTGATAAGGTAAGCAGCTGTAACAAAAGCATGATCCCATAATTTTAATGGGAGAGTAGATTGAGCAAGTAAGGTGAAGCCAGTTTCAACAATATGACGGTGTTTGCGCTCAACAATGCCATTTTGGTGGTGTGTGTGGACATGTGAACCTATGAATGATACCCAGCTCAGTGAGATACTTGGTGAAGGGCCTGAATTCACCTCTCCCATCACTTTGAACACACTTTATTTGACAATTGAATTGAAGTTCTACCATCTTCTTAAATTGAGTGAATTGGATTAAGGTATCATATTTGAGTCTAAGAGGAAAAACCCAAACAAACCTAGAGAAAGCATCTACACATGTCAAAAAATAGGTGTAGCCACCTGAAGATGTCATGGGAGCTGGTCCCCATAGATCACAAACCACAAGCTCCAAGGGCTGACTGTACACAGTGGTGGATAAAGAGGTGGGCAGCCTATGAGATTTGCCTAAGCAGCAGGCAGTGCACAATTTTAAAATTTCAGTTAGAGCATGATGATTTGGGTGCCCTAATCTGGTATGCCACAAAACATATTTATTATTGGCTATAGATGATGAGCTATTAACATGTTGAGATGATAATTCAGGATTATGAGTGACAACATTGATATGAGGAGAATTGGGAAAAGTACTCAGATTATTATTATTATTGAATGAAACAGAATTACAAAAAGGAACACAATTTAAAATACAACTTAAAGTATTATTGCTATAAGCTACAGGAGGACAAGATGAACTACAAGCTGGATCGCAATTATTCATGGAAGAAGCTTGAGCTGAACAAGTATGAAGACTGGGAGTAGGCTTGGATAGTTGAGTGGCAGGATTAGGGAACTTGTAGAGGCCATCATCTCCAACTAAACCACGAAGCAGAACTTCAGAAGAAGCCTGTGATTTGACAACACAGAATTTAGGGCGAAACTCAAAGAAAACATTGTTATCCTGCGCAAATTTGCTTACACTCATCAAGTTGTTGGTGATGTGAGGGACAAGTAAAAGATAGTTAAGGGTGAGAGACATGTCAGGATTGTTTGGTGAAGGAAAGTACATGGTACCAACAGAGTTTATAGACAAACCTTGGCCGTTTCCCATAAAGACCTGCTCAGATCCAGGCAAAGAGATAGAGTCAGACAAATTTGAGGCATCAGGAGTAACATGGTGAGATGCACCTGAATCTGGATACCACCATTGGTTGTTAAAATTTGCTTCAGAACCTGAAAAAAAAGCTTGAGGTGCAGCAGCCCTAGGAGGAGTGGCTCTTGGAACTCCATAACCAAATGAAGGTTGAAACATAGGACAAGCTGACATTAGAAAGGGATTGTAAGGAGCTCTTTGAGGTGGATACACAACACCATTGGAATTGGAATAACGATGATAGCAGATAGACGCATCATGCCCAAATTTGTGACAAATCTGACATTGCGTTTTGCCAAAACGACCACCTCCACGACCATAACGGCCACCTCCACGTGAGCAATAACCATGATTCTCAGCATTAGCAGTGACGTGACTCGTACCTTGAGGAAACGCTTCTGTGACAGATTGATCTGTGGTGGCCGTTGTAGACGGTGGTGCTACCTGCGTAAGATTCATCGTTGCAGGCTCAGTGATGACAGCCTTGCGATGCTTCTCCAGGCGCGACTCATGCATAAGAAGCGACGACTCCAGCTCATCAGGAGAACTGAGTTCTTCTTTACTGTTAACAGCCGCAACAATGGAGTCGTACTCCTCAGGAAGAGCGTCGAGGACGATTTCAATTAGGTTACGAAGAGGAACAGGATCTCCAATCGAAACCAGCGATTCACTGATTTCGCAAACACGAACCACGAGTTCCTCAATCGTAAGCGTACCTTTCGTGAGACGACACAATTCCGATCGTAACTGTCGTGCTTTGGTGGAGAGAAGCGTATTGAAGTAACGATGAACCTCCGTCTAGACTTGCCATGAGTGCTTGCAATCCACGAGCTTCGGCAGAAGCGAATCGGAGATGGTGGATAGAAGCCATGTACAGATGAGTGCGTCCTGTTGTTCCCAATCAAGGTACGCAGAATTCGCACCATGAAGTGCAGAATCAGAATCGAACGGTGACCGTTGAGGAATCACCGGTACGGTGACGAAACGTTGCAGGCGATGACCGCGAACAACGCCATCGATTTGTTGCTTCCATTGCTAGAAGTTCTTGTCATCAAGCTTTACAGAGATCAAGTGAGAAAGCTTCACTTGCGAAGACGGAAATAGAGAATCCATGGAATCGTTTTGCTGGATCGTAAAAACAAGCTCTGATACCATGATAGAATTGCATAATGCAGTTATAGGGAAAACAATTAGAGAATTCCTCATTGTATTTTCATAATGAATGTGATACAATAAGCACTATATATATATATAGAGTAGAGAGCTATAACAAACTGTATAACAAACTATACAGTTAGTAACTTACAAGTACAGCTCAGCAATATACCAACAAAATTCTAACTGATCTCTTTATCTACACTATATCTATCAATATTGAGATCCAAAAGTGAATTTTAACTTATTACCAGAAACTGTTGGGAAATTATTTTAAAATTTATTTGTCCTTAGTATATCCTGAGAAGTTTACCATACCGACTCTTAAACTCTTACACCGTGGCACATGATATGGTGTGATCTCTATTTTTTTATGTGTAAGGTAGATTTAGTGTGCATCCCTTTGTACAATGTTTATTTTATTATGCCTTCTTGATTGAGTATTATAATTTTTTTTGATACTTCTCCAATCCATGATGGTAAATATATTCTCTTACTATGTCTTGCAGATAAGGCGCCTCAAGGAACAAGTGTTGCAACAGTTACCTCCAAAACGCAGGCAAATTATAAGAATGTCACTAAAGAGATCAGATATAGTTTCCGCGAAAACTGCAGTTGGAGTAATGAAAATTGATGACTCTGAAAATGCTAGTGAAGATATGCCTTCGGAAAGTTTTGACGAACATGATGGTAAGGAAAATTGATGACTCTAAAAATGCTAGTGAAGATTTACCTTTACACTATTGAGTTACTGTGTTTCAGCTAATGACTTGCATAATATTTTCAGTTCAACATTGTCTTAGGGCTCACATTAGGAAGAAATCTCTTTCTAGCTGAGAAGCTCAAGAAATTCTCTGAAATCAATTACAACATAAAGATAATGCATTAGTTTGAATTGTTTATAATATGGACAATTTAATTGTAGTCCTAATCTGTTAGGTCCTGTTAGATGAAGAGGTTAGAATTAGTTAGGATGAGTCTGTGTTTTATTAAAATAATATGAAAGGATGAGTCTAGGAATTTATGAGAATTGGAACCTTTGGGTATGTGAGGTCTGCAAACCCTTGATGTTATGCAAGTTTGTAGAAGTATTCAAGGGACAATATCTCTATATAGTAATATGGAAAGTTTTATATATTTTGTAAAGAATACATAAGAGGTATTTATAGACTATAAATCTATCTAAATAAGGGAAGGGTAATTATTCTTCCTATAACCTATAAATGCTAATCTAGTCAGAATGAGCTGTACAGGACAGCAGCTCATAATGAGCTGTATGATATTCAACATATTCTAATAATAATAAATACTAATATTACAACACTCCCCCTCAAGTTGGGGAATGGATATCTATCATCCCCAGCTTGCAAGTAAGATCTCGAAACCGCTCCAAGGGAAGTCCTTTGGTGAGCACATCAGCTAACTGAAGTCCTGATGGGACATACTGTGTAGAAATAAGACCACTGTCCAATTTCTCTTTGATGAAGTGTCGATCTATCTCTATATGCTTTGTTCTGTCGTGTTGGACCGGATTGTGAGCAATACTAATGGCAGACTTATTATCGCAGAAAAGTCTCATAGGAGCTTCATACTTTATTTTCAAGTCATCTAGAATGATCTTCATCCACAACAGTTCACAAACTCCTTGAGCCATGGCTCTAAACTCTGCCTCTGCACTTGATCTGGCAACTACATTTTGTTTCTTGCTCCTCCAAGTCACTAAATTTCCACCTAGGAACATACAATATCCAGTGGTGGATCTCCTGTCAACAATCGATCCTGCATAATCTGCATCAGTATAAACCTCCATAGACAACTGTTCACTTTTCTTGAACAGTAGTCCTCTTCCTGGGCTCATCTTTAGATACTGCAAGATTTTATCCACTGCCTGTAAGTGCCTCTCCTGAGGGTCATGCATGAATTGACTGACAACACTAACCGGATAAGCTATGTCAGGCCTGGTGTGAGATAGATAAATGAGCTTTCCCACGAGTCTCTGGTACTGAGCTTTATCAACCCTTGGGCTTTCCTCATCACTCCCAATCCTGTGGTTTTGCTCTATAGGCACTCTGGTGGGTTTACAACCCAACTTGCCAGTCTCTTTGAGAAGGTCAAGGACATATTTTCTTTGAGAAATGAAAATGCCTTGTTTTGAGTATGCTACCTCCATACCTAGGAAATATTTCAACTTTCCAAGGTCCTTCATTTCAAACTGAGTTGCCAACTCCTTCTTCAAGTTCTTCTTCTCAAATTCATCATTACCTGCTATGATCATATCGTCTACGTAGACTAACAAAAGAGTGAATTTACCATTTTGAGCATGCTTTATAAAGAGAGTATGATCACCTTGGCTTTGTTTATAACCCAAGGACACCATAACATGAGTGAGCCTCCCAAACCAAGCCCGAGGTGATTGCTTGAGCCCATATATGGCCTTCTTTAACCTGCATACCTTATTATTTCCTGAAGTAGGGTCATATCCGGGTGGGATCTCCATATACACCTCTTCCTCCAAATCTCCATGCAAGAAAGCATTTTTCACATCAAACTGTTGCAACTCCCAATCAAAGTGAGCTGCCAAGGAAAAAATGATTCTTACAGTGTTCATTTTTGCTACTGGAGCAAATGTTTCTTCATAATCAATTCCATAGGTCTGGGTGTATCCCTTTGCAACTAGCCTCGCCTTATATCTGTCGAGTGTGCCGTCGGATCGGTATTTTACCGTATATATCCACCTGCAGCCTACTGGCCTCTTGTCATTTGGCTTCTCAATAATCTCCCAAGTCCCATTTTTCTCTAGTGCATGCATCTCTTCATTCATGGCTTGAATCCAATTCTTATCCTTTAATGCTTCTTGTACTGATGCAGGGATTCTAATAGAGTCAATAGCTGAAATAAAACTCTGATGCTGCACAGAAAGCTTTTCAGTAGACACAAACTGGGATATAGGGTATTTGGTACAAGACCTTTTTTCTTTTCTCAAAGCAATAGGTAGGTCATCAAGGTTTGGCTCACAAGAATTACTAGGCTCAGGGTTAGGAACACTTACCTCAGGTTCAGACGATTGGACTTGTTGGGGCAGAACGGGTTTACCTTTCCACCTTTTCCGCTGAAACTGTAACTTGTATCTGTCAACATTATTATGCACCGGTATTGGTACCTCACCACCATCCTCATTAGGCATCAAGGGCTCCTGTATTACAGGAATAACAGACGGCTCAGGAGACGGCTCTTGGTCCTGAATAACAGGAAGAACAGACGGCTCAGGAGACGGCTCTGGGTCCTGTATTAGAGGAAAAACTGGAAGGACAGACAACTCTAAAGACTCAGCTTCTTGATTATTCTCCCCCTGAAGCTGAGGACTGGGATAAAAAGACTCAGATTCCTGAAAAATAACATCCATGGATATATAGACACGACGACTAGGAGGATGATAACACTTGTACCCCTTCTTATCTGAAGCATATCCTATGAAGATACATTTAATAGCCCGAGGATCTAACTTACCCCGATGAGGACCATGAACATGGACAAAGGCAGAACAACCAAAGACACGATTCTGAAGACTTGACATAATGGGCACGGACGGAAAGAATTGAGTCAGGACCTGCACAGGACTAACACCAGATAACACCCTAGAAGGTAACCTATTGATTAAATAAGCAGAGGTCAAGACAGCTTCCCCCCAATAAAATTTAGGAACATTCATTTGAAAGCGTAATGCTCGTGTGATTTCAAGATGACGATTTTTTCTTTCAGCAACCCCATTTTGTTGTGGAGTGTCAACACAAGTCAACTCATGAACAACACCATTAGTTTTGAGAAAATTGTGAAAATTTTGGTTTACATACTCCTTACCATTGTCTGACCGTAACCTTTTAACAGGTTTCCCAAACTGTGTTTTAACCATTTGAAAAAAATTAACAAACAATTGACACACTTCAGATTTATCTTTCATAAGAAAAACCCATGTAACCCGAGTACAGTCATCAATAAAAGTAACATACCATTTTGCACCAGAAATATTGGAAATGGATGAAGGCCCCCATACATCAGAATGAACAAGATCAAAGGGTTCGACACTCCTAGTATCACTAGGGGAATAGGTTGCTCGATGGGATTTGGCAAACTGGCACACATCACAATGAAAGGAATCAACAGACACTTTGGTAAATAAGTGAGGGAATAGAGACTTGAGCATGCGGAAAGGAGGATGTCCAAGACGCCTGTGTTGGAGCCATATTTGAGTATTTGCCCATGACTCTGAACCAGCCTGATGACACTTGCTTTCCTTATGAGGCAGACAATATAACCCGTTCTGTTCCTCAGCAATTCCAATCGTCTTCCCTGTGGCAAGGTCCTGAAAAACACAATGAGAATGAAAAAAGGTTACAGCACAGTTCAAGTCTTTAGTGAGTTTATGGATGGACAAAAGATTGTTAGAAAGCTTAGGGACATGAAGCACATGATTTAGGTGGAGAGATGGGCTTAGGCGGATGTTACCAGATCCGACAATCGGGGTTTGGGACCCATTTGCAACTGTAATATGGCGTTTATTAGGTAAAGGTGAATAAGAAGAGAGATATGACATATATGGTGTCATGTGATCAGTTGCACCGGAGTCAATAATCCAGACATCTTTAGAACAAGAGGCATTTAAAGCTAAGAAGCTAGAGTTCTTACCAGTAATGGGCAGAGAACTAGTGTTAGAGAACTTACTTAAGGAGTCCATAATGAGAAACAAACCGTCTCGAGTCAGGAGAGGATCGAAGGGCTGCCAATGAGAAACACCAACAAAGATGACAACCAAACAATCAAGGGCTGCAAACAGCAAAAAACAGCAATGAAGGCTGTCCTGAAAAACAGCAATGAAGGTGAAACCGTCCGGATCTGCAACGGCGGTTGAGCGGTGCACGCGGCTGCAAAGTCACCGAGATCACTAGGGTTCCAAGAGAAAGGGAACCTTGACCAAAAAAAGGGCCGTAATAAGAACGGCTAGTGTTTTGAGCGCGGAAGCAGAGCCCCTAGAATTGGGTGCTCTGATACCATATAGTAATATGGAAAGTTTTATATATTTTGTAAAGAATACATAAGAGGTATTTATAGACTATAAATCTATCTAAATAAGGGAAGGGTAATTATTCTTCCTATAACCTATAAATGCTAATCTAGTCAGAATGAGCTGTACAGGACAGCAGCTCATAATGAGCTGTATGATATTCAACATATTCTAATAATAATAAATACTAATATTACAACACTCTATTGTGTCTTAACCAATAAAACAGTGGGTTTCTATCAACTGATATCTGAATTTCAAATGTTGGTGCTGTTGATACTGCACTTGAAAATGTGGTTTCAATGTTTGATCTGGATTGATAATCAATGTGGAGCAGTTTACTCAGACAGTTGGAATATATGTGTAGAAAATATCAAGGGTTGCAAATGTTTTACTCTTGAAAGGCCTTGCTCTTGATTGGTGGCTTTGCTCAAAGGGGAGCAACTAAATGTAATATGATACTTGTTGTTTGGTCGCTGAGGCTCAAGTGATGAGTTTGATGGTGATGGTTTTGGCTAGAGTGGTGGATGTTTGAGATGGCTACTGGATTCTGCTTGAAAGATTAGCAGACACCGGTAGAATGGCAAATTAGATTGGAATTGACAGTAATGGTGGGCAACAATAGCAAATGCATGAAAATGTATCTAAGGTGTTTGGAAAGAAGAACATGAAGTAGAAAAAGGGTTGAGACAGGAAACTGGAGATGAAGCAGTTTTAGGCAAAACAATTTATCAAAGGGCCGTGGATCCACCACATTTCAAAGCATTAGGGTGATCCGTAGTGAAGTACAACAGTTTGGTTTGGCAGATTTAGCACTGTAGTACAACAGTTTGGTATGATCCGTAGTGAAGCTGATCATTCTGTTTTTTCTCGTCACTCAGCCCAAGAGTGTATTTATCTTATTGTGTATGTATATAATATTGTAATAACTGATAGTGATCAATAGGGAATACTCCAGTTAAAAAGACATCTCTCAAATCAATTTCAGACAAAAGATCTTGGTAAACTCCGCTATTTCTTGGGTATTGAAGTAGCCCAATCTAAAGATGGTTTGGTGATTTCTCAGCGGAAATATGCTAAGGATATTTTGGAAGAAACAGGTTTGTTAAATGCTAAACCACCCGATACTCCTATGGATCCAAGTGTTAAACTACTACCCAATCAGGAGGAGCCTCTATCTGACTTAGGAAGGTATAGGAGATTGATTGGAAAGTTGAATTATCTCACAGTCACTCGTCTGAACATTTCTTTTGCAGTCAGTGTGGTAAGTCAGTTCTTAAATTCCCCTTGTCAAGAACACATGGATGCTGTTATCCGGATTCTGAGATACATCAAATGTGCTCCAGGAAAAGGTCTTGTGTATGAGGATAAAGGACATACCCAGATAGTTGGATACTCCGATGCTGATTAGGCAGGGTCACCCATTGCTAGACGATCCACCTCTGGGTATTGTGTACTTGTTGGAGGAAACCTTATATCCTGGAAAAGTAAGAAACAAAATGTAATTGCAAGATCAAGTGCCGAGGCAGAGTATAGGGCCATGACAATGACAACATGTGAACTTATTTGGTTAAAACAGATGCTCAAGGAACTTCAAATTGAAGAAGCAAGACCAATGACACTTATTTGTGATAATCAAGCTGCATTGCACACTGCTTCAAATTCAGTCTTCCATGAGAAGACCAAACATATTGAGATAGACCGTCACTTTGTCAGAGAAGATCGAGTCAGGCGACATCGTCACAAGCTTTGTCAACTCTAATGATCAATTGGTAGATGTGTTTACAAAATCCCTACGAAGCCCTAGAACTAACTATATATGTAACAAGCTTGGTACATTTGACTTATATGCTCAAGCTTGAGGGGGAGTGTTGATATTTGTAAATATATATAGTGTTAAGAATATTTGTATATGGAATAGTCCCACATCGACTATATTATGTAATTAGTTGTAATCTATTTATATATAATAATATCTCCGTAGTGCTTTTCAAAAACACACGGTTTAATTTAAATGTCTCTTAGTCTCTTTTATTTCAACAGTTACCTTAATTACTTTTCAAAGCATTTGATGTTGGAACCGTGTGCCTAAACTATTCAAGAGTCCATTTTACATAGTGTTAAGAGTTCCACATCGGATAATCTATGGCTTGAACACGTGATTATAAGTGGAGGCAATCCTCACCCTACTCGCCGGTTTTGTAGGGTTGAGTTAGGCCCAACCACATATTCTTAAGATGGTATCAGAGTCTCGTTTAAGATCCGTTGGGCCACCCATCATTTAGTTCCAAGCTATGTAGCACCGACACCTCTGAAAAATGGTGTGTCCATATAAAGGCTGAATAATTTGATATATTATTATTATTATTATTATGAATATACAAGTGCTAATCCCTTTAAATAGAGTATTTTTACCTAATGGGCCCTACTAAATATCCAAACTTAAAGTACTAATAAAACTGACTAACTAATTAATTATTTATAACAGTCCCCCTCAAGCTGGTGAATATATATCTATCATTCCCAGCTTGAAAACAATTTCTTCAAAGTTATTGTTGTTCAGCCCTTTTGTTAGAAGATCTGCAAGGTTGCCTTGGGAAGACACATATGGGATGCAAATAAGGCCACTGTCTAATTTTTCTTTAATGTGTTTGGTTCTGTCATGTTGCACTGGATTATGAGCAATGCTGATAGCCGATTTATTATCACAATAAAGTTTCATCGGTTCATCGCACTTTATCCTCAGATCTTCTAAGATTGATTTCAGCCATATTAGTTCACATATCCCTTGTGCCATTGCCCTGAACTCTGCTTCAGCACTAGATCTCGATACTACATTTTGTTTCTTACTTTTCCAAGTCACAAGATTTCCACCTAGGAAAGTGCAATAACCTGTAATTGATCTCCTATCCACAATTGACCCTGCATAGTCGGCATCGGTATATGCTTCAAGACCTATACTCCCATTTCTTTCAAACAAAATTCCTCTCCCAGATGTTCCTTTCAAATATTGTACAATTCGGAGCACAACTTGTAAGTGAATCTCCTTTGGCCAGTGCATGAATTGGCTGACTAAGCTAACGGCAAAAGCAACATCAGGTCTAGTACGTTAGAGGTATATAAGTTTTCCGATTAATCTCTGATACATTTTCTTATCAACTGCAATATCTTCTTCTGCATTTCCCAACTTTACATTTGGATCAACGGGTGTATTTGCAGGCTTGCATCCTGTCTTGCCAGTTTCCTGCAGAAGATCAGTAATGTATTTCTGTTGAGATATGAAAATTCCTTTCTTAGAGTGGGCAACTTCAATTCCTAAAAAGTATTTCAATTTACCCAAGGATTTAATCTCAAATTCCTTGGCTAAGTGTATATCCAACAATTGTTGTCCTTCCTCATCATTACCTGTGACTATAATATCATCCACATATACCAATAACACAGTTACTCCCCCTGTTTCAGAATGTCTGATAAATAAGGTATGATCTCCTTGACTTTGTTTGAAGCCCAAACCTATCATAACTTTAGTGAATCTTCCAAACCATGCTCGTGGAGATTGCTTTAACCAATATAAAGATTTTTTTAACTTGCACACGGTTTTAGTGGTAGTATGTTCACGAAATCCAGGGGGTACATCCATGTAGATTTCTTCTTCAAGTTCACCATGAAGGAACACATTCTTCACATCGAATTGGTTTAAGTTCCAATTACAATTAGCTGCTAAAGATAATATCACCCTAACTGTATTCATTTTTGCAACTGGAGCAAATGTCTCTGAATAATCTACTCCATAGGTTTGAGTGAATCCTTTAACTACCAATCTTGCCTTGTATCTCTCAATCGATCCATCTGCCTTGTATTTAATAGTGTATACCCACTTGCACCCTACAGGTTTCTTTCCATTTGGTAAAGAAACCAATTCCCAAGTATCATTCTTTTCCAATGCTTCCATCTCCAAATCCATGGCTTGTTTTCATTTCCTGTCAGACAATGCCTCAGATAGAGAAGTAGGTAGTTTTATAGTGTTCAGATTTGTAAGGAAGGCTTTATGGGTAGGTGAAACATGTTCAAAACTCAGGTAATTGGATAGAGGGTAAAGTGGTTGTTTGGTACAACTTCTGGTATCTTTCCTAAGGGCAATTGGAAGATGTAAATCTTGATAGTGTGATGGTAGTGGTGGTGGAGTTGAATTGGATTCTGGTTTCTGTTCATGAGAAAATTCAGAAGTTGAATCACTAGAGTTAGAATTTACTTCATGTAATGTCGAGTCAGACTCTTGGATATGAATAGATTCAGGAATGGTCTTCCTTCTTGTATATACTAAATTCTTCCCATATCTTACATCAGTTTCATCTTTTTCAGAATCACATTCAGTTTCAAGAGTAAGGTCAGGAAGTATAAGGGGCTCATCTTCCTTATTTACGTTCTCCCTCTGAAGATGAGTTTGAACGAAGTAACTTTCTTGTTCATTTCCAAGTGACGTCTCGAGAGACAAAGAACTTGTGAGACGGTGGATGATAACATTTGTAACCTTTTTGGGTGGAAGAATATCCTATAAAGACACACTTTAAGGCTCTAGGATCAAGTTTTCCTTTACCATCACTATGAATATGGACGAACGATGTACACCCAAATATCCTAGGAGTGAGGTTACTAGAGGTAGACACATTAGGATAGAACGAGGATAAGACTTCCATAGGAGTTTTGGAAGTAAGGACGGTAGAAGGCAAACGATTTATGAGATACGATGCAGTTAAAACTGCCTCACCCCAATATTTCTTTGGTACTTTATTTTGAAATAGCGTAACACGTGTTTGGTTTAGCAAATGCCCCTTTTTTCTTTCAGCAATGCCATTGTGTTGGGGTGTTTTAACACATGAAGACTCATGAATGATACCTTCATTTTGGCACAAGGAATTAAGATTATGATTAAAATAATCCTTGGGATTATCAGACCGAATCCTCTTAATACTTATACCAAATTGATTTTTAGCCATAGAGAGAAATTGAGGAACCACATGACTAACTTCAGATTTTTGTTTAAGTAAGTAGACCCAAGTAGCCCGAGTACAGTCATCAATAAAGGTGATAAACCAACGGGCACCTGCAATATTTGGAATATTAGATGGACTCCACACATCTGTATGAACTAGATGAAATGGAAAAGTACTCATTTTATTACTAATGGAAAAAGGTACACGCTTGTGTTTAGCAAGCTCACACACCTCACAATGAAGACTCTTAACATCTAATGTTTTAAATAAAACAGGAAATAACTGCTTAATGACTCTAAACGAAGGATGACCCAGGCGACAATGGTATAAGAGAACCTTCTCCCTATTGGTCTTTATTGATTCTGACAAAAATGAATTGTTGCTGAGAAAATATGGGCTTGAATCTTTGTTATCCAAGTAGTAAAAACCATTCCATTCTCTAGCACTTCCAATCGTTTTCCCCGAATTCTTGTCCTGAAAAACACGAGTCATTATAGAAAATAACATTACATGATAGGTCTTTTGTGAGTTAATGTATGGAAATTAGGCCAGTAGTCAATTTTGGGATATGAAGGACGTTGTTAAGAAGAGTCATGGATGAATTAAGTTTAATTGTTCCTTCACCTGCGACAGTTATAAGCATGGTTGTCAAAATCGGGATCTCACTAAAGATCGTTGGGGGATGAAAAATCGTGAATCGTAAAATCGTAAATCAGATCGTAAGATCCCACAAAATATACAAAATTATACATTTAACTAAAAAAACATAATAAATACATAAACACTTCCAGGAGCTTTTTTGAACTTTTGGTGATGCAGATGAGGATGCATATGAACTGGAATTGATGAAGACATTGGAAAAAAAGGTGTGGTAGAATAGAAGATATGATGAGAGATCGTATAACTCTGATAAAGAGAAGAAGTTGATGACTGAATAGAAATCGTATGATTGATTTATAGATGGAATTGAAGAAGAATAAATGGTACCATTTAATTAATTGATATTTTCCAAATTGAATATTAATTTCCCCAAAAAAATCAGCCTTGTATAAAGCAACAAATTCTGACTTTAAATGCTAAAAAACGGCTAAATTTAATGTGAAACGGCTGGCAGAACAAGCTGAACGGGTCATCTTCTTCAATGGCCATTGGACCGGGTCGGGTCGAAGTGGGTCGGACGAATTTTCCACTACGAAATAGATCTTCGCTTTCACGATTTTACGATCTTTCACTGCGCTCCTACCGCGCCACCATCTCCGGAGATCTTTGCTGCGCACCGCCGCGGAAGCATGGCGAAAACTCCTAAGATCTTAGGCTCTCACGATCTAAATCTAGATCTTGACAACCATGGTTATAAGGGTGCCATTTGCAGTGGATATTTTATTGTTACTGGGGCAAGGTGAATAGGTGGAGAAGTGTGTGGGTAAGGGTGTCATATTGTCAGTGGCTCCAGAGTCTAATATCCAGTATTGTTTAAAGGGTATATCTGAGGCATTAAGTCCAAACAAAAATGGAGAGTTGCCAAATAGAAAAGATAATAGAAATGTACCTGGACGTGTTAAAGAACAAGTACCTGATGGTTTCTCCAACTTACTGAGGAGAGATCTCACTTTTTCTACTTCACTTAGGTTAAGGTGCACCCCTCCTTCTAGATTGTCTCCACTAGTACTTTCAGCCATGTGTGCATGTCCTCCCTTTTTGGATAAGTCTTTTTTTTGTCCCCACTCTCTATTAGAAGGCCGACCAATCAATTTCCAACATTTTTCTCGAGTATGACGAGGCTTGTTACAATAAGTACACCACACCCCTTCGCCCTTCTTCTCAACATAGGTGTCACCCGATTTCTTCTGATCAACTAACATGGTTGAACTCTTCTCAACTAGCATTGTTGAGCTTTCCATAGATGGTGGTGTCAACATTAATTCCCTTCTACTTTCTTCACTCCTCACTATAGACACTACATCATTAATGTTCGGTACTTTTTCTTTGCCAAGAATTTGTACTCTAACATGGTCAAAATCAGAGTTGAGCCCTACCAGAAAGTCGTAGACTCTATCTTGCTCAATGTACTCCCTAAGTTTTGTTGCATCTGCTGTATACTCGGTTTTGATAACTCTATAGTGGTCTAACTCCATCCACAAGACTTTTAGATGATTAGCGTATTTTGTAACTGTTTTGTTGCCTTGTTTAGTTCCTAGTGTTTTCACCTTCACATCATATATTTGGGCAGCAACTTTGGCTTTAGAATAAGTTTCTTCTAATGCGTTCCAAATCTCTTTTGCTATACTTAGGAACATGCAAGTTTCACTAATTTCTGGAGTCATTGAAGCCCATAACCATGCAATGACCGCTGAATCTTCCGTATCCCACTTGTCAAATTTGGGATCTTTCACTTTGTGAGGTGCGTCTATAAGGTGTTTTGCTTTTTCCTTACCTTTCAATGTCGTTTTCACGAGTTGAGACCACTTTAAATAATTTTTTCCATTCAATTTGTAAACTTGAGGAATAAGAGGTAATTCTGATTCAGATTTGTACGCATTTGTTTCATCTTTACTGTCAGCCATTGAAAGAATTTAGAAACAAATGCAAGTAAAAACCACAAGTACGAGGTTGTTCTAACAGTGTGGATGAACAGTACCGCAACAGTAGCGATAAACAGTGTTGAAAAGTACTGTGAACAGTGCTGGAACAGTAGCGCTGAACAATGCTGGAAGTACTGCAAATAACAGCGATGAATACTGTCAAAAACAGAGATGAACAATGTTGCAGCAGCGCGATTAACAGTGCGATGAACAGTGGCGCACAATGCGGTGAACAGTGCCGCACAGTGCGATGAACCGTGCAAACAATGATGAAAAAAGTTTTACCAAAGGACCGCAATTAAGACGGCTAGGGTTTTTTATGCGGAAGCGAAACCTTCTCGAACGAGAGCTCGTGATACCATATCAAAGCTGAATAATTTGATATATTATTATTATTATTATTATGAATATACAAGTGCTAATCCCTTTAAATAGAGTATTTTTACCTAATGGGCCTTACTAAAGATCCAAACTTAAAGTACTAATAAAAATAACAAATTAATTAATTATTTATAACAGTCTGTGTCAGACACCGACACTTGTAATTACCTTTAATTTATTTATTTTTTAAATTATTATCGTCGGTGTCTGTGTCGTATTTGGGGTGTCCGTGCTTCATACATTGCACGCTCCAGACACAAATCCTGGGCGTGAGTGGGGGTGTTAAGAGTTCCACATTGGACAATCTATGACCTGAACATGTGTTTATAAGTGGGGGCAATCCTCACCATACTAGCCGTTTTCGTAGGGTTGATTTAGGACCAACCACACATTCTTAAGACATAGCATTGATCATATAATTACAAAATAAATAGGAGATTTTATAACTATTTACATAATATGATATGCCTATACAATGATTACAAAAATCCTAAACATATTTTCAAACACTATTTATATGATACTGTAGAATGGTAACGGTTGATATTTATAAATATAGTGTTAAGAATATTTGTATATAGAATAGTCCCACATCGACTATATCATGTAATTAGTTGTAATCTCTCTATATATAATAATGTCTCCGTAGTGCTTTTCAAAACACACGGTTTATTCAATTGTCTCTTAGTCTCTTGTATTTCAACATGGTATCTAGAGCCTACTGAGAGACAATCTTTTCACCGTGCTTTACCCGGTTGGCCCACTGTCTTCTGTTTAGAAATTTTTAGCAAACCATATCATAACTCCGGTTTGCCTTCCAAACCCTGCCGTGACTCATTACGACATCAATTTACAATATTCCGATAAACTTTTTCACCGGCAGAAATCTCCGCACGCATCCACACGCGCCACCTTTGTCTCTCCGCATGGGCATCACGCGACGCCACCTGAACTGCACGTGACAGCACGTCCGACGGCCGAACGCGTGATATTTTCTCTCTTCAGACACTCATGGCTACTCAGAACTTTACGCCAAATTACGATGATTTCCTCAGGTGGTATCAGAATTATCAGAACTCGGATTCTACTGCTACAGTAGTACACACTGGTAATTCATCTATTTGCCTCTCTCAATCATCTTCTCTTCGACCTTGGGTTCTTGATTCTGGTGCGTCTGATCATGTTACTGGTAATAAAAATCTTTTCTCTTCTCTCTCTACCTCTGGTTTCTTACCTACTATAACTTCTGCCAATGGTTCTCAAACCCGATCCGAAGGGATTGATACTGTTCAAATTCTACCTTCTCTCTCTGTTACTTCTGTCCTCTATGTACCTAATTGGCTATTTAATTTACTTTCAATCAGTCATTTAACTCGTTCTCTTGATTGTAGTGTCACTTTCACTAATAATAACGTTACCCTGCAGCATCGGAGTTCGGGACGGACTATTGGCGTTGGATATGAGTCTCAAGGCTTTTATTACCTCTCAGTGTCATCTCAGACATGCTCCGCCAAAGATTCTCCACTCACTATCCATGCTCAGTTAGGTCATCCCAGTCTTTCCAAATTACATAAGTTGGTGCCAAATTTATCGAAGGTATCTAATTTCCATTGTGAGTCGTGTCAGTTAGGGAAACACACTCGTATTTAATTTCCCAATCGAGTCAATAAACAAGCTTCGTCCCCTTTTGCTTTTAGTTGACACCGATGTTTGAGGTCCCTCGCGTACTGTTTCTACTCTTGAGTCTAGGTATTTTGTCACCTTTATTGATGAATTTTCACGTTGCACGTGGTTATTTTTAATGAAGAATAAATCTGAATTATTTTCTATTTTTGAACAATTTTATCGAGAAATAAGAACTCAATTCGGTGTGTCTATTTGTACCTTAAGAAGTGGCAATGCCCGTGAATATTTATCCTAACAATTTCAAAATTTTATGTCACACAATGGTATTCTCCATTAAACATCTTGCCCTCACACACCTCAACAAAACGGGGTAGCCGAACACAAAAATCGGCATCTCGTAGAAACCACTCGGACCCTACTTCTCCATGGTAATGTTCCACTTCGGTTTTGGGGGGATGCTGTGCTAACAGCATGTTACCTTATAAATCGCATGCCCTCATATGTCCTTAACAATAAAATCCCTGATTCAATCCTTTTTCCCAATTCCCCACTTCACCCAATTCCTCACCGAGTCTTCGAATCCACATGTTTTGTACACAATCTCTCTCCTGGTCTTGATAAACTATCAGCTCGATCACTAAAGTGTGTCTTTCTTGGTTATCATCGATCGCAAAAAGGTTATCGTTATTCACATACTCTACAACGATACTTCATATCGGCCGATGTTTCCTTCTTCGAGTCTGTTCCATATTTCGAGTCCAGCCGAGCAACTCTGGAACCCCTTCAGGAAAGTACTCCCACACCTCTCCCGGAAGTCCCATCTGCCATTGTCCCCCATCATTCTAGGGAACCTAGCCCACTAGATAGGCGTACAGTTGACCCCCCACTTCTCGCCCACTTCAAACATATCAACGTCGTCAACCAATGTCGGTCGTACCTATTCCTGAGGTCGTACCGGTTCCTGAGGTCGTACCTGTTCCTGAGGTCATTGCAGAGTCTCCTTCGACGCTTTCGCCATCACCGGATTCGATCTTGCAACCTGAGTCCGATCTTCCGATTTCCATTCGAAAAGGTATACGTCAAACACGAAATCCTTCTCCACATTATATTGATTTATGTTATCGTCTTTCTCCTTTGCAGTGTACTTGTTTGTCTTCTTTGTCTTCTGTTTCTATTCTTAAAACTCCAGATGAAGCATTATCGCACCCTGAATGGAGGCAAACAATGATTGGTAAAATGTGTGTTCTTCAAAGCAATGGTACATGGGAACTAGTTCCTCTACCCCCTGGGAAATCATTAGTAGGTTGTCGTTGGCTTTATACAGTGAATGTTGGTCCTGTGGTAAGATTGATCGATTTAAAGCTCGCTTGGTAGGCAAACAATACACTCAAATTTTTGAGTTGAATTATAGTGATACCTTCTCGCCTGTAGCCAAGCTGGCATCTGTTAGACTTCTTCTAGCCATTGCAGCTATTCGACATTGGTCTCTTCATCAACTTGACATTAAAAATGCCTTTTTACATGGTGATCTTGAAGAGGAAGTATATATGGAGCAACCACCTGGGTTTGTTGCTCAGGGGGAGTCATCGAATATGGTGTGTAGGCTACACAGGTCTCTTTATGGTCTTACGAGATCTCCGAGAGCTTGGGTCGCCAGATTCAGCACTGTAGTACAACAGTTTGGCATGGTCCGTAGTGAAGCTGATCATTCTGTTTTTTATCGTCACTCAGCCCAAAAGTGTATTTATCTTATTGTGTATGTATATAATATTGTAATAACTGATAGTGATCAATAGGGAATACTCCAGTTAAAAAAACATCTCTCAAATCAATTTCAGACAAAAGATCCTTGTAAACTCCGTTATTTCTTGGGTATTGAGGTAACCCAATCTAAAGATGGTTTGGTGATTTCTCAACGGAAATATGCTATGGATATTTTGAAAGAAATAGGTTTGTTGAATGCTAAACCAACTGATACTCCTATGGATCCAAGTGTCAAACTACTACGCAATCAGGGGGAGCCTCTATCTGACTCAGGAAGTTATAGGAGATTGGTTGGAAAGTTGAATTATCTCACAGTCACTCGTCCGAACATTTTTTTGCAGTCAGTGTGGTAAGTCAGTTCTTAAATTTCCCTTGTCAGGAACACATGGATGCTGTTATCCAGATTCTGAGATATGTCAAATGTGCTCCAGGAAAATGTCTAGTGTATGAAGATAAAGGACATACTCAGATAGTTGGATACTCAGATGCTGATTGGGCAGGGTCACCCATTGATAGGCGATCCACCTCTGGGTATTGTGTACTTGTTGGAGGAAACTTTATATCCTGGAAAAGTAAGAAACAAAATGTTGTTGCAAGATCAAGCGCCGAGGCAGAATAGGGCATGGCAATGGCAACATGTGAACTTATTTGGTTAAAACAGTTGCTCAATGACACTTATTTGTGATAATCAAGCTGCATTGCACATTGCTTCAAATCCAGTATTCCATGAGAGGACTAAACATATTGAGATAGACTGTCACTTTGTCTGAGAGAAGATCGAGTCAGGTGACATCATCACAAGCTTTGTCAACTCTAATGATCAAGTGGCAGACGTGTTTGTTGAATGCTAAACCAGCTGATACTCCTATGGATCCAAGTGTCAAACTACTACGCAATCAGGGGGAGCCTCTATCTGACTCAGGAAGGTATAGGAGATTGGTTGGAAAGTTGAATTATCTCACAGTCACTCGTCCGAACATTTTTTTGCAGTCAGTGTGGTAAGTCAGTTCTTAAATTCCCCTTGTCAGGAACACATGGATGCTGTTATCCAGATTCTGAGATATGTCAAATGTGCTCCAGGAAAAGGTCTAGTGTATGAAGATAAAGGACATACTCAGATAGTTGGATACTCAGATGCTGATTGGGCAGGGTCACCCATTGATAGACGATCCACCTCTGGGTATTGTGTACTTGTTGGAGGAAACTTTATATCTTGGAAAAGTAAGAAACAAAATGTTGTTGCAAGATCAAGCGCCGAGGCAGAATAGGGCCATGGCAATGGCAACATGTGAACTTATTTGGTTAAAACAGTTGCTCAATGACACTTATTTGTGATAATCAAGCTGCATTGCACATTGCTTCAAATCCAGTATTCCATGAGAGGACTAAACATATTGAGATAGACTGTCACTTTGTCTGAGAGAAGATCGAGTCAGGTGACATCATCACAAACTTTGTCAACTCTAATGATCAAGTGGCAGACGTGTTTACAAAATTCATGCGAAGCCCCAAAACTATTTATATATGTAACAAGTTTGGTGCATTTGACTTATATGCTCAAGTTTGAGGGAGAGTGTTGATATTTGTAAATATAGTGTTAAGAATATTTGTATATAGAATAGTCCCACATCAACTATATCATGTAATTAGTTGTAATCTCTATATATATAATAATGTTTCCGTAGTGTTTTTCAAAACACACAGTTTATTCAATTGTTTCTTAGTCTCTTGTATTTCAACAGAACTATTTATATTATTTCAAAAATTCCAACAACAAATACCCAAAGGTCACAAGAAAGTTCAATGGGGCCAAAAGTTGTCGGAAAAACAAGTCCAATTCTAGCATTTGTGATCTGATAACATTAGCAACCAACTCTGGAATTGAGAATCATATAATATTGAACCAAATTGACTCTAAGCTTCCAAACAATAATTCATTCCCGGTAATGCCACTGACATTAACATACTTTATTCTGGGGAAAATATCATATACTCATTAAATGTTTTAATTGTACTTCCATAAAAATAAACTATCGCTTGGTTTTTATGTTGTTCAAAGAAAATGCCAATGCCAGACTACTTTTACTCGTATTCTTTCGTTTCCAATAGTTGTGTTGTCATATTTAAACAATACCGAAGTGGGAGAACATTGTAAATGTTTAATTTCTTCATTCTACCTATTGTCAGGGAAGCTTACTAATCAAGAACTTGGAATTGCAAAGCTATCTGGGTTTTGTGAATGGCTTTCCTTCCATCCACTCATTGCAGGATATAATGCTCCAAAGATGATAATTTTTGCTCATCACCACAAAGTTCTTGACAGAGTACAGGTGCGTTTCTTATCAGCTGGTAATTAACTGACAGAGTTTGTCGCAGCTCTGTAGTTGTTCGTTTGTGATTCAGTTAGTATAAGTAGTAGTAGTAGTGCTAGCAACCCTCACTTTAACCCTCTTTCCAACACTTACTTTAACACTCTTTCTAACACTCACTCTCTTAATGTGTGAAATTCACGTGGGGCCCCCACTTTATATGGGGCCCATTTCCAATATGGCGGGACCCGTGTGAATATTACCCAATAAGAGAGTGTTTGAGTAAGTGTTGCTAGTACTACTCTAGCAGTAGATCAAATGATGTCAGTTATTTGTGAGTTATGACGGAGTTCACTATAAATACCAATTCCCTATAAAAATATACTCACCAAGTGTTTTAGTTATACTTACATAAAATATCATACACTCATTAACAACAGTGGGGTAAATGTCCTTTCATTCTCCAAGAAGATGAATATTTTAATGGGAAGTGTGGAAACTCGTGACATCAAAATGGAGTAGATAGTCGTTAAAGTGAAAATTAGCGTCTTGGTCTGTTGCACGAGTGTCGCTGAAGTCCAGAACAGAAACTGATAGCTAGAGGTGCTTCCACCTGTTTGAAAGAATGCTTGTGGCAACTCCCTCTTTGGTTTCGACAAAAGAGATAATGTGACAAAGAACAACATCGCGTAAAATGCTTATCATACCCGCCATTGAAATTTTCCACCATTTTACCAGAGAGAACAAAGGAAGGATCATAAACCACTGCTAATAATCTGATTGTTATCAGCACTTGAAATACTGTCAAGTTCTTTTATTTCAATCAGGGAATAGGGAAGTTAAAGAAAAACTTTTCTCACACGTCTTTCCAAAAATTGTGTTTGTCAGAAAATACCCATTTGGAGTATAAAAACAATGCTTAATGGGATGTGTACTTCCAAAGTGCTTTTAGAGTGAGAAAAGTTCTTCCAAAAGTTATGGTTTTACATTCAGAAAGGTTTTGTCTATGGACGTTCAGAATTTGTTTGTGCCCTTACTGGTGGACCAGTCCAGTTGAGTCCACAAATAAAATCTTTCTAATGTGAAATCATAATTTTCCCATGGGTGTTAATAATGCAAGGAAACTAAAGCATTAATTAGCCACAGGCCCAACCTTTTCTGTTAATTGTTGTTGGTAATTTACTAAAACTATTAAGGCCCAACATGAATTGAATATAGAACCCCAAACAACATCCAACATGTTCCTAAAAAATGCAACTGGTAGGAGAAAAAGCAATAAAACCATTATAAGTTAATACTATTTAGCTACATGACATTGTTTAACTAATAAATGGGTTTGAATTGGTATTCATAGTGGACTCTGGCAGATGAATATTGAGTTGGTTTTGATTTCTTGTCCTTTTACAAACTCTACTGGATTAACTCATTTTGTTTGTTTTGATTTCTTGTCCTTTTATTTGAACGGGTGATCATCATACTGTATTAGCATTGGCCTTTGGGCTTTAATGTCCCACAAACATTTAAATTTTATTTTTAGTATAAAGCTTGTCTTCTGAAACATTCAGGAGTTTATATGTGAGAAAGGAGTAGGTTTTGTGCGAATAGATGGACTTACACTACCCAGAGATAGACAGTCTGCAGTAATCTCATTTCGATCATCACCAGAGGTATTGTAAACTTGCCATTTCTCTCCTGAATTTATTGCGATACTGATATTTTTCGTGTCGCTTTCCATTCCACCATATTAGTAAGTTTTAATATTTTTTTTTTGTTGAAAGGCAATTGCATTTGGAATATTAACTTGGAATACTTTGATGCTTTCTAATTCTCTCCAATTCAAATGATTTAATGCTAATTATTTTCTAAAAATACTCTCAGCATTCATTTAATGAAACCCACTTGTGTAGGGAAGAAGAATTTTTAAGTAAAGGAAAACCTACAATTAAACAGAGGTATAAAAAATAGGGCCAGTAAAGTAACCTAATTGCCTTGTATAATTAGGACCAGAGGTAGTTTAATTTTGAAACTGCATTTTTCGATGAACAGTCTCATTTTCACTGCTCTTTTTTGTTGAATTGATGTAGTAGTTTCATCTAGCTGTTGGAATGCATAGATGCTTATGTATTGCCCTTAAAATTAACATGTTTCATTCAAGATCAAATCTGGTGCGAAATTATTAAATGAGCAGATTTACATTGTTGAATAATAGTCGTGCTTGCCACTATCAGACTTTCTATCTCTGTCATATTGCATGTACATGTGTGCGTTCTGTGTTAAGTGTCATTTGTGCCATCCATTTAATATAATATATTAAAACACAGTCCCAACTGCAGAAACGAATACCATTTAGCAAATAGCACCAGATCCTTGGAGACCTCAGTGTTTGTTGCAATGATATTTTTAAATTCTAAAATCATTATTTAGGAAAGAGATTACATATAGCTAAAAAATTGTCTTGAAATTGGTTTGCAAATGATACCACTCAAGTTGAAGGGAAAATTTTGTCGGACTGCGGTAAGACCTGCGATATTGTACGGGATAGAATCTTGGGCGATTAAGAATCAGTACGAGAATAAAGTTAGTGTAGCAGAGACGAGGATGTTGTGTTGGATGAGTGGTAAGACTAGACATGATAGGATTAGAAATAAAAATATTAGAGTGTTGGGGTAGCACTTATAGTAGAGAAGTTGGTGGAAAATAGACTTATGGGTTTGGGAATGTAGACAGAAGACCGGTAGATTATGTAGTAAAGAGAGTAGATCAGATGGAGAGAAGTCAAACAATTAGAAGAAAAGAAAGATCTAGAAAGACTTTAAGAGAAGTGATTAAGAAAGATTTTGAGATTAACGAATTGGAAAAAAGCATGGTCCTAGATAGAACATGTTAAGAGTCTCACATCGCAATTCTCACCCTACAAGCCGATTTTATAGGGTTGAGTTAGGCCCAACCACATTTCATAACATGATATCAGAGTCTCATTTAAGATCCAGTGGGTCACCTACTATCAGATTTCCGCTATCGGGCCACCCACCATTTATTTCCACGCTCTAGATGTCCAGTCTTGGACGTGAGAGGGTGTGTGAGTCCCACCGGACAATATATGGCCTAAACATGTCTTTATAAGTGGGGGAAATCCTCACCCTAAAAGTCGGTTTTGTAGGCTTGGTTATTGTTGTAATATATAAGATATTGTACTCTTAGAGTCAACTCAGGATTTTCCTTTGGGAGAAATGTCATCTTGTAATGTATTTATTAAAGTTCCCATTCAAAGAGGTTACTATTCTAATAACATAGTTTTAATTTATTTTCCATAAGCTTCATACACTTATTCTAACTTATTATATTATTAGATATCACCAATGCAAAAAAATTCCAGCCGTGCAACATGCGGTAATCATCTAGTTGATGTGAGTTTGGAGTATTTTACCTTGTCATTAGGCTTCTTTTGACTTATTAGTTACATGTGCATTTCAGGTTAAAATTGCGATAATAGGTGTTCTAGCAGCAGGTTTTGGAGTTGATTTCTCAACAGCACAGGATGTTGTCTTTTTGGAGCTACCTCAGTGCCCAACAGTGATGCTTCAGGTTCCGTTAAATGGAATATAACTTCATAAACGTTTTTTATAACTATTGTTTGGTTGTAGAATAGGCTGCATTTTCCAGTGACTTGTGTTGTATCTTGTCACGACAATTGATTATGAAAATATGGTTAAGGTTTGAACAGTTTGTAGAATGAAATATCAATATAGCTCTACAAATGATTCTGCCGAAGAGTGACTAGTGTAGCAAAAGGAATAAATAGTCCTATTGTTGTGTAATTTACAATAATAAAGGTACATATCATGCATCAAGTCTCTTAGTCTGGTGCTGGACGCCACAATCATAACGAACTGTAAACGCATCTAAAGTTGGCTGTTATTAAAGGAACAATAGGAATGGAAACTTAGGCGCATCTGTAAAATATACTTGATAATCATATTGAAAAAGTGCAGCAAAACTTGAATCAGGGATGATTCCTTTGGAATAGCACATGGTGGGTTGAAAGATACTGAACAATTATGTAATATCCTATATTTTCTTAAATGCTCAATTAGATGTTAGTTGGAATCAACTGAGTTCCCATGCACTCTAACTTGTGTCAATTGGAATAATTGAAGCTCCTAAGTACTCTAAATGTCATCAGTTGGGACCAATAGAGTAACTAGTGGACTCTGAAGAGATCAATTATTGATAAAAGAGACAAACCGATATTAGTGAGTATAAGAGAGAATATTTTGGTAACTCTAATATTTGGTCAATTGGTGTTAGATGACAAAATATCAGAGGGAGATGTTTATGTCATTAACTATTATTTTATATATATATATATATATATATATATATATATATATATATATATATATATATATATATATATATATATATTTGGTGGAAAAGAAATAGAAAGAAAAAGAAGAAAGTTGGTAAGAAGAAGAGAAAGAAGAAAGAAAGAAGAGGAGAAACTCATGGAAGAGGAAGAAGAGGGATTCTTCATCTTCATCTTGTTTTAGAGGTGAGTTCCATTAGATAGCATAGTATTGAGGGAAAATATGAGAAATAGGTGGGTTAGGTTTTGTGGAAAAATATGTATAAATGTGGAATTTGATGTTGATGCATGATGATTTGATGAGTTGTATGTTCAATCATGTTCTACCATGTTTGTTGGAGTTTTTGGATGTATTTTGGTGGTTTGGGTGGAGGTGTTGGCCATGGAAGATCTGCTTTTCACGCTGTTGGAAATTCTGGTCTCGCATGAGTCGCACAACGAGCTGTAGGCGAGCCCTCGAACAGCGACAACTGAGGCGAATTGTTTCTGCCTCTTCCTCGCCCAGAGCTCGCACAATGAACTCAAAGCGAGCAACCTCGCCTTCCCGTCGCACACGACCATGGCAGACTTGTGTTTTCCCATTTCTTGTTTTCTTCATGACTTTTTAACCGTAACTCGGATTGAGGCACGGTCGAAAGCGTTGGAAAACTATTCCAATGCTCTATGTGATAAGAAGTGGAAATTGGCTATATGCATTGGTTTGATAGAATGACTTTGAATTTAAAGAATGTGGAATATTATGTGAATAGGTGAAGATGAACACCTAGTATTGTGTTGAGCACTATGTGATTGGGTTGATCTTTGACATTGGTTTGATAGAATGACTTTGAATTTAAAGAATGTGGAATATTATGTGAATAGGTGAAGATGAACACCTAGTATTGTGTTGAGCACTATGTGATTGGGTTGATCTTTGATGAGGGGCTTGACTCCGAAAGACCTACCTATTATGTGATCACAAATTAACCGAGAATTTCGGTAGAGGAATAATGATGATTTTATGTCTTATGTGAGATGTATATGCTTGATGCATTATACTATGTTATCGTATGTGTTTATGCATGATATATATAAATGTGACTGTGTGATAACATGCTTAAAAGACTATAAGAATGGTGAGGAAACCCTTGATATTAACTAATGAAATGAATTAGTAAGATGATTAGGTCATGATGAATAACATAAATGACAATGCTTGTACAAGGAGGCCTAGGTGTGTATGTATGGAACATGTATGGTCTGTGTTGTTTAAGTTGAGGCAAGTGTGATGCCTTGTGATTGTCGACTACAATCACGCTATCCTTAGTGATTACATAAGCGATTGGAGCCTACGGGTAAAATGCTTGAGATGGGGGTATTCCCATGGGAAGTGACGATTCATAAGGTCGACTATATGTCCCTTAGAATCCGAATCCATTCGACGTTATGTTATGCTTTATCACGTAATCGGAAACAATCCCTTGAGATGCGCCGTTCCAAGAGTTGAGGCTTATGTATAGCGTCCTCTGAAATTTACCATTACTTTGACAAGTTTGATTCCCGTGTGTAGTACGAATGGAGCCTACGGGTAAAATGCTTGAGACGGGGGTATTCCCATGGGAAGCGACGATTCATGTGGAAGGCACCTTGAATCCGAATCCATTTTGTATGTCAAAGTCATTACAAGGATCCATGACCCGTGCCAAAAGTCCTAGACGTAGGAGAGGACGGAAAAATGGGATGCCTTGGTATAGTTTTCGATTAGTGATTGTTTGAGTTGATGAACTCAAGAGGCATGTTTCCATACATTGTGAACTGTGTGAACTCAAGTCTTATCCCTTGCCCTTTTGATTTGAGATAAAATTGGTTAGAACCTTGTAGAGCCGAGTGAACTCATAAGATAGGGGAACTCACTGAGATTATTATCTCATCCCATCATTGTTGTTGTTTTTCAGGTATTGTTTGCAGGTTTAGTTTACAAGTGAAGCTATACTTGAATGTTTCAAGAGAAGCTTAAATTATGTTTTCTGCCGTGTATTATGTATCTTGTACAATAATGGATATTGTACTCCGATCTTAGATTTTATTGTTTGACACTTTCCATATCTTGTACCATTTGTGTTCTTTTATGTTTTATGTAAATGGTCAAGTATGTAAATTATGCCAATAGGCACTCATAAGTATGTCAGTACCAAATAATAACTCTTGTATGGTAGTATTCTAGATATATATTATACAGGGCGTTACAAATTAGGCCTGTAATGAACTTTTTTTCATCATTCTTTTGATAATTATCATGTCTGGTGTTGCACTTGATCAGTCTTGTTTACTATGAAAGTGATGCCGTGTTAATACCCTATAAAGTTTTTTTCTTAATCATGGAAATCTCTTACAGTTTGTTTGGTGTAGTGTACCTGTAGTTGATGATGAAGTGCAAATTGTGGGGGGTATTCTTGATATCTAAATAATGTTGGTTGTTGATCTGCAACCATTAAGGCACATCTATGCAACCATTAATAAAGGACAACAATGCAGATTTTATAGCTGTATTATATGAATACATTTATACTTATTTACACAGTCATTTAGAATATTTCCATTCTTGTATATAGGAATTAATTTGAGTTAATTAGGACTTAATTAGTTTCTTTAGTTACTTGTACTCCATAGGCTATATATATATATATCCTATTCTATTATGTACAAACTTAATAAGAAATACAGAATTTCTACATGGTGTCAAAGCTACCGTTCTGATCCGGAAAAAAATTAGGGTTTTTCCATGGAGGAAAAAACAAACAGCTCAAGCATCTCAGATGCTGATCCAAAGGCAGCGACTGGAAACACCACCAGTCATAATGAGACAATTCTCATTACTTGTTACAAGCTCAATGGACAGAATTATACACATTGGTTCAGATCTGTCCGACTCTTCCTCCAAAGAAAGGGAAAGGAAGACTACATCACCGGCGACGCTAAGCAGCCAGCAAAGACTGATTCAAACCATGCAAAGTGGAAACTTGAAAACAGTCTTGTGATGTCATGGTTACTCAACTCCATGACAAATGAATGTGGTGAAAATTTCATGTATTATGGCAATGCTGCAGAAATCTGGAATGCAGCCAAGGAGACCTACTCAAATGTGGATAACATTTCAGCCATATTTGAGATCAAAAGTCTCTTACATAACCTTCAACAAGGAGACTCTAGTAACGGAGTACTATCACACTCTCACAAAGTATTGGCAGCAACTCGACATCTATGCTGACACAGAGTGGAAGTGTCCGGAGGATGAAAAAATCTACAAAAAATTGATCGAGAAGGATAGAATCTATCAATTTTTATTGGGACTGAATAAAAATTTAGATGAAGTAAGGGGAAGGATTCTTGGAACTAAACCTCTCCCTAGCATTCGTGAAGCATTTGCAGAAGTAAGAAGGGAAGAAAGTAGAAGAAAAGTTATGCTGGGAAGTCAAAGTGCAAACATTGAAGGTTCTGCTCTTGTAGCAAGAGGCCCACCAGAGAAAGGTAGAGGATGGTGTGAACACTGCAAGCGTCCCGGACATACAAAGGAAACATGCTGGGTGCTTCACGGAAAACCCACGGATCTGAAACCACGATTCAAGGATACACGCGCATATGCTGCTGCTGTTGATGAAAGCAAATCCAAAAGTACTGCAGAGGCAAGCCCTTTCAACAAAGAACAAATAGAGATGTTGCAGAAAATGATGCAACAAGCAATACAAAACACTAGTACTTCTTCCACTGCTACTCTTGCCCAAAAAGGTAATTTTTCTACTGCCCTTCATGTTAATCACCAGAAAACAAACCAATGGATTGTTGATTCCGGCGTATTTACCAAACCCATCGGATCACATGACTGGGGACATCAATGTATTTACCAAATACACTTCCTGTCAAGATGGATCTTTTGTTCGAATAGCAGATGGTACTACCTCTAAAGTGGCTGGTAAAGGTTCAGTAATTATCACTAAAGATATTACTCTTGATTCAGTTTTACATGTTCCAAAATTAAATTGCAGCTTGTTGTCTATCTGTAAATTAACCAAAAATTTGGGATGTACTGCTAAGTTTTTACCAAATTTGTTCGAATTTCAGGATATGAATTCGGGGAAGATGATTGGCAATGCTGAGGAGAGTGCAGGCCTTTACTACCTAAGAGTTGAAGAACAAAATAAAAGATCATACAAGGCTGCCCTTACGTGTTCATCAAAGAATGAGAATGATGTAATGTTATGGCATTATCGCATAGGACAACCAAATTTTATATATTTGAAAAAGATGTTTCCATCATTATTTAATAAAGATTCTGGTTTTTTCAAATGTGAAGTGTGCGAATTAGCCAAACACACCAAGTCTCATTATTTCATACAACCTTATAAGCCATTTAAACCTTTCACCCTTATTCATAGTGACGTGTGGGGACCTTCGCGAGTGAGCAATATTACTGGGTCAAGGTGGTTTGTCACCTTTATTGATGACCATACAAGAGTCACTTGGGTGTTTCTCATGAAAGAAAAATCAGAGGTAGGGGGTATATTTGAGAACTTCCATAAAATGGTTCAAACCCAATTTCAAAGCAACATTCAAATTCTAAGAACTGATAATGGAGGGGAGTACTTCCACCACACCCTTGGTACATACCTTGCCAAAAATGGGATTGTACACCAAACTTCATGTCCATATTCTCCCCAACAAAATGGAACAGCAGAGAGGAAAAATAGACACCTTATTAGAAGTCACTCGAGCCCTTATGTTGTCCATGAATGTACCTAGCCATTTTTGGGGAAATGCAGTTCGTTCTTCATCATACCTAATAAATATAATGCCCTCCAAAACACTCAACCTAAACACACCTCACCAAACCCTCTTGTCCTTTTATCCTTCGACTGAACTCATCACAAATCTCCCACCAAAGATTTTTGGATGTACTGCATTTGTATATGATCAAAAACCAAATCCCAACAAGCTTGACCCAAAAGCCATCAAATGTATATTTTTGGGATACTCTCCTACCAGGAAAGGATATAAATGCTATAGTCCTCAGAAAAGACGAATCTATCACACTATAGATGTCACATTTTATGAAGGGAATGCCTTTTATTCCAAGGTTGCCATTCAGGGGGAGAAAGTGACAATTGATGAACACCAACCTTGAGAAATTAATATACCAAAAAATGTACCAGAATCTGTCCCAGAAACCGTTCCAGATACTGTACCAGAATCTGTCACGCCGCAATCTGTCCCAGAAACCGTTCCAGAAAATGTACCCAAAGATATAACTCTAATACCCAGAAATCGTTCCAGATACTGTACCAGAATCTGTCCCGCAAGAATCTGTCCCAAAATCTAATCCACCGAAACCTGGCTTAACCACTGAAAATTCAGAATCTGCCCAAATAATAGTTGAACCTGAATTGGACCAGCAAGCAACCACTCTTGATGTTACCAAGACAACAAATGGAAGAAAAGAAGTACAAGTATACACAAGGAAGAAAAACAAGCTTCAAACTCTTAAGGAAGTAGAAACATGCACTCTTCCGAAGCAGAACCAAGGCTCTGTCCAAAATTCAGATTCTGAACCTACTCACAAAGGTAAATTACCATGCATTGACTCATCTTCTAATTTATTGGATAATGATACTTATGACCAGAACTTAAACTTACCTATTTCCATAAGAAAGAGAGTGAGGTCTTGTACCAAACATCCAATTGGGAACCATGTATCTAGTGAAAAATTGTCGCAGGAGTACAAGAATTTCATCAACTCAGTGGACAACACCCACATTCCTCAAAATTTCCATGAAGCTATCCTAGTTCCAGAGTGGAAGGCTGCAGTTGTGGAAGAAATCAAGGCACTAGAAAAGAATGGTACATGGCAGCTCTGTCACCTTCCAGATGGAAAGAAGACAGTTGGATACAAATGGATATTCTTGGTGAAATATAATGTGGACGGGAGTGTGAACAGGTATAAAGCTCGATTGGTGGCAAAAGGATTCACTCAGTCGTATGGGGTGGATTATGAAGAGACCTTTGCACCTGTAGCAAAATTAAACTCAGTCCGTGTTCTCCTTTCCTTGGCAGTAAATTTGGATTGGCCACTTCATTGTTTACGTAGACGACATTATTATTACAGGTGATAACTATACTGGAATTGAAGGGTTAAAATTGTTACTAGCTAAGGAATTTGAAGTTAAAGACCTTGGTCAGTTAAGGTATTTTCTTGGAATGGAAGTGGCACGATCAAAATTTGGAATTTATTTGTCTCAAAGGAAATATACTCTTGATTTACTTCAAGAAACGAGAATGTTAGGATGCCGGCCAACAGACACTCCTATGGAATCTAATGTGAAAATAGGAGAGGAAAAAGAGAGTCCACCAGTTGATAAAGAGATGTATCAAAGACTGGTTGGGAGACTTATCTACCTAACCCATACACGGTCAGATATTGGTTTTTCTGTCAGCATTACTAGCCGCTACATGAACGATCCCAAAGAGACTCACATGAAAGCAGTTAATCGTATTCTACAATATCTCAAAAAGGCACCAGGGAAGGGGCTGCATTTCAAAAAGGACACAAGCAGGAAAATAGAAATATTCACAGATGCGGATTGGGCTGGCTCAGTAACTAATAGAAGATCAACCAATGGGTATTGCTCATTTGTATGGGGCAACTTAGTGACATGGAGAAGTAAGAAACAATCTGTGGTTGCAAGAAGCAATGCTGAAGTAGAATTTAGGTCAATGGCTCATGGGATTTGTGAAGGGATGTGGCTCCAAAGGATGCTTGCGGAACTACAAGTTCATACTTACCATGAAGTAAGTCTATTGTGTGACAACAAAGCTGCCATAAGTATTGCTAAAAATCCTGTGCAACACGATAGGACAAAGCATGTAGAAATTGATAGACATTTTATCAAGGAGAAGATTGACAACGGATTAGTTTCCCTTCAGCACACACCCTCAAGTCATCAAACAGCTGATATCTTGACCAAGGCACTTCCTAGAACCAACTATGAAAACTTAAGATTCAAGTTGGGCATGATAGACATCTATGACCCAACTTGAGGGGGAGTGTTGGTTGTTGATCTACAACCATTAAGGCACATCTATGCAGCCATTAATAAGGGACAGCAATGCAGATTTTATAGCTGTATTATATGAATACATTTATACTTATTTACAGTCATATAGAATATTTCCATTCTTGTATATAGGAATTAATTTGAGTTAATTAGGACTTAATTAGATTCTTTAGTTACTTGTACTCCCTGGGCTATATATATCCTATTCTATTATGTACAAACTTAATAAGAAATACAGAATTTCTACAAATAATGTCTTAAATAAATAATATATTTAATTTTAACATGTTTTGAAGGCTGAGGACAGAGCTCATCGACGGGGGCAAACAAATGCAGTTAACATATACATATTCTGTGCAAAGGTAATTAGGTTCTCATTGGTTATGAAGATTTGGGATTAGGGTTCATTGTAATATGCCTCCGTCAAGCATTTTTGTTTGAACGACTATCTGCAGGATTCTTCGGAAGAATCACATTGGAAATATTTGAACAAAAGTTTACATCGTGTTTCATCTACAACAGATGGCAAATATGATGCCGTGAAGGAGATAGAGGTCTCACTTCAATTTCCTTAATTCTATTATTTGCTTTTTACTGTTGGTTTTTGTTGTTTTTGTAAAAGTGTCTGTGTAACATGAAGTGTTTAGCTTGTCCGTAGTTGTAATACTCATACAAATTGACAATTTTATACATTTTATTGTGGAAGGTTTGGTTTGGCTTGACTCTACTGGATTGTGTAGTTCAAATCATTATGGCGTGTGTACTAGACTATTTTTTATGGTAATAAATCTTATGGAAAATAATCCGTAGTATGAATAAAATTTAACACTCTCCCTCAAGTTGGAGCATGTTGAAAGTTCTACTATGGATGTGATATAGCCCGAAAAGTAATTATAAGTTAGGGCCAACATAAATTCTAAGATAGTATCAGAGTCTATCTAAGGTCTATTGGATTACTCATTATCGGGCCACTTAGGTCACACTCTAGACGTCTAGACCTGAGTGTGAGAGGTGTGTTGATAGTCTAACATTGGATGTAATATCGCATGAAAGGTGTTTACAAGTGGGAGCAATGTTGTTAAGATCACGGGTATGCATGTGGGATCACACGATCTTGCGATCCAGGCACCCCTATCCGTGATCAGATGGCTAAATATCACAGCAAAATTGCAAAAACCATTGTCAGCGCGTAGAATCGCAAGTTCATCAGAGCTTTTTTAAAGTCGTGTTGGGTTTCTCTTAGAAAAATCTAGTCCACATAGGACTATAACTGACATAACATCATCCTTCCGCTGCCCGCTCATCAGGGCCTCCTCCTTCCCTTCCTTTCTCTGTTTCTTGCGCCGCCGCCTGTGGCTCGACCTGAAGAGGTTTTAATGATTGCCGGGAGGATCTTTCTCTAACGGTGTGACATAATGTTTAGTCATTTTTATTAAAGATATACCTAATAATTCACAAAATTCAAATCTTGGAGAAGGTGTTTCGGCCACAATAGTTCCCAAGTAGTAAATTGCATTTGCATTTATTTTCTTTATAATCTTTCTGCGAATGAATTAAGCACTATGCTAGGTGCTCATTCACTTAAGCACATTAAGAAAATATTTTTCCTTTCTACTTTTCACGAAGCCACTACTTCTTGCATGACTGTCTGAACTGCTATTGCCTCCATGTAAATATTGGCCACATTGTAAAAGCCACCCCACTGTGATCGTTAAATGACGTTATGCCAAAAGTTTGACAACACTGACATTATCTATGTTTATCTTTATTAATGCGGGGATGAATTCCCTTTCCAACTTATGGGATGCACAAAACAGATTGGTGATCTTTCCAAGTGATAACATTGTCAGAATCAGAAGTTTAGCATTTAATTCAGTTGAATAATTTATTTCTCATCAGTTTTCAATGTAATACTTGGACCTGTTATGATCTAATTTGGGTTTCAATACTGTGTAACTTTTCCCGTGAAAGATTTTGCCTGATTCCTAACTTCTGATTACCTAGTTAGATACACTTCTTGTCTTGGGCCATTATCATGAAATACAAATTTTCAACATAGGTTGCAGTGTTTTACAAGTTAACTTCTTTTACTTTTTTCCATTTTTTGGTTCTCTTGTTTAACATCAGATTCCTTTTGGGAATGTTGGGTAGCAGGTTGAAGGTGTTTCTTATTTAGACCCATCCTTGAAAATTGACAGACCTAAAAAACAATCTGCATCCAAAGATGCATCAGCTGAAACACATTTGGATAGACAACCCTCTGCAGTGAAGTCAAATGTAACAGAAGCAAATCAAGAAGATGAATCTGGTCTCGTAAACAACATATCTCAGGATGCTAATATTATGGTATGACTTAGTTTATACTTCTAAGTTGCTCTGCTTCAAATATATCCGCTCTATTAGTTGCTTTTTTCTAATTATTCTATTTTGTTGGTAGAATAGGTTAGTAGTGTTTCCTTCCTAGATTTATGCAACGCTTCAGTTTTAGATGGAAATCTTGATGTAGATGCTTTTAATGCTGAGGATAGATGTTCTGAAGAGAGTTTCAAGGACAAAGATAAAGTAATAGAGGTGCATTTTCAATGAAGCTATCTAATGGAAGGAATGCCTACTTTAGTTTATGTGTTTTGTGAGAGTATAGAAGTCTTATTTTTCTGTTTCAGGATAAGAAATCAACTTTAAGAACAGATGCAGATGATGACCAGCGCTCTCATCCTGTTGAAGCTGAAGTAAAATGCTCTCATCAAGTTAATTCTCTGCGGTTTGAGGTGAAAATCATTTGTACATTTTTTTATGTTTTCATTGTACAGGAAGCAAAGTTATTGAAACAAATTTATGTTTATTTATATTTGGTTACAAAATAATAGAAGAGCTTGTATCCTGTGGGATTCATCCTTATATTTGGTGTATTTGGTTAGAGCAAAGCGCCCATATTCAAATAGATGTTGGTACCATTGCCTTTGTTATCGCTTATGGAATAGGATTGTGTTTATGGCCTCCCTTAGTGCCATGCAACGACTGGATATTATACTTGATAATTCTCATGGGTGCAAAATTAACATTTGTCTACTCTTCAGGTGAGCCCATACACTGGAAGGATCCACCTCTATACTTGCATTTTGGGTAAAGATGCAAGACCACAGCCACTTTATGAAAATTTCCGACCAGAAGACCTTGAGCTGCTCAGTCCTGCTGATGATGATGAGAAAAAGGGTATAGAGTCTGCATCTGTCAAAGATAACCCTGCGTATTGGAATGCTCTTCTGGATTTCGCAAATGAGTGGAAGAGTTTAAGATCAATTGAACGCAATAAGTTACTTGGAAAACCATTACAACTTCCTTTGGCTGTCGAACTGTGCTGCTTAAGTGAAAGTAATAGTCACAACAAGAAGGTCGGCATACTATGCACTTTAACTCTGTTTTTGTGGATATGATCTTTTCATAAAATTGTCTACCCCTCTAATATTAATTTGTTTCTTTATATATAAATAATGCAACAAAAGTCTATGATTGACAGGGATTAATAAATGGTGGAAGCAAACGGCGCATGACTCCTTTAGTTGATATCAGCTATCCCTTACCATCAGATGCTGTTTGGAAACAGGTTTGTCTTCGAAGCGGTTGTGGTAAGAAGGAAAAAGAATACACTCAAGGCTGGAGTTCGAAAGATGAGCCTCTTTGTAAGCTTTGTCAAAAGCAATGCATGTATGTCCCATACAAATCATGTGTTACTTTAAATTTTTTATAGTAGTACATACAGTTAATAATTATACTTTCAGGGGTAATAATGCCAAGACACCTGAATATTTTGAAGATCTTTTTTGTAACCTTGTCTGCTATCAAGAGTATCGCATGAGAACTAGCAACAGATTCATCCGTCAGGTTAGAACATTTGTCATATTCAAATTAGAATGTATTTGTCTAATTTTTGTTTCTTGTTTCAATGTTCTTTGCTAGAAATATCATTGTGGAGTTTTCATGTCTTTGAGCTAGGCTTATTAAAGTAATTGATTGAGATGAAATTTTCAGGAACTTTTTAATATTGAGCAAGGTGTGTGCACAAATTGCCAATTGGACTGTCATAAGCTTGTTGTGCACATAAGACCTTTGTCCTTGGAAAAACGACGTGGGTACATTGAAAAATCAGCACCAAATATTGCAAAGCGGAGGAAGATGTGAGTTTATGATAGTGAAATACCTAAAGTCAATATTGTTATGATGTTAGAAAACAACAATACAGGCTTGTAACACTACAGCCTTCTAAACTTGCTTATTTCTGAAGCAATCTTCTGAAACACTAGTTGATTATCTGCAGGCTTGAGAAGCTTGCCAAAGATCCAAGTGAAGGAAATGCATGGCATGCTGATCACATTGTTCCAGTATATAAAGGCGGAGGTATAATCTCTTTTGAAGTCTAATCCTACCTCCTTTTGGAAGAATTGCAGTATCAATTTTTTATTTTAGTGACCTGTAATTCTCAGAAATGAACATATTGATACTTGCAACTGAGATTTTTTTATGCTCAAAAGAAATGCCGATATTACAATCTTGATTTATAGGAAACATTCATCTAGTCTTGCTTGTACTTGTAATACTGGTATTAAAATGTAAATAAGTTTAAGTAGTAGGGGCGCTACTATTAGCACCACTATAGAGTTTTTCTCTCTCACAAAATGCCTACATCCCAAAGTTAACTTTCAGAAGCTATTGACTTAGGACGTGGGGTAATTTACCATCTAGACGATTACTTCCAGAATTTTACAATGTTAGGATGTTAACTTTCAAAATTTTACAATGTTGGAGATTAACTTATGGACTATTTGCATAAATTACCAAATAAAAAATAGATTACTGCATTTCTAGAGTCCTCTTCCTTCTCTGCTGATTGTGTCCTCCCTGTAATTTCCTCTGCTTGTAGAAAAAAACATTTTTTAGCTGTTTGAATTTATACCTTATTTGATAATTTCTATAGGTGAATGCAAACTTGAGAATTTGAGAACTCTTTGTGTGGCCTGCCATCATGATGTTACTGCTGAACAATGCGCTGAACGACGCATTATAAGAGCAGATGCCCGGAAACAACTAAAAGCATTGATGGATACCATGAAAAATAATATGAAGGGTGCTGCTGGCACTAATATTGAGGTATGTAATAATTTCTGCTGATGCTTAAACACATTCCCTGATGGTGAGCTGCATTTCAGTCTGCCATATGTTTTGGGTGGCATATTTGTATGACACTTGTGTCAAGCATTCATGCTTTGGGAAGTAATTTTGGTCAATTATATGGTTTGATGTCAACCTAGCGAGCTAAAATTGTTCAGGATGGTATTTATTCACATCACTTCCTGTATAAAACTCAGGACCAACTGCTTCTCAGGGAACAAGAAAATATGCATGAGGATGATATTTTAGTCCAGGTTCCTGGAAGTGCCTATGCGGTAGCAAATTGTCAAGAAAGCAGAGATGCAGCCTGTTAAGAACCAAGGACAGCTACTGAAGATCTTTATCGTTCAGCCGAGTTTGTTGTAAAAATCTGTGATAGCCAACATCACATGGCGCAATTTTAACAACCAGCAGATGATCTGCTAGGAAGTGTTTGTCCATGGGATAGCGTTCTTACCAAGCTCATCCTTATTTTATTGCGACGGAACGTTCCATTTTGACTGAGCAGCCTAACAATTAGATTCCTTACGGAAATTCTTTTGAAGAGTGGTGTTTTGCCTAGTTGGAAAGCCAGCAGCAACCATGATGTAAATTTAGATAAGGCCCGTAAGCCTGAGATTAAGATGACTATGGCAGTGTAGTGGCACAGTTTGGGGTCATCCATATGTAAACATTTACTCCCTTTGGTTCATAATAATCATCGTATTCGATCATTATTTTACATAGATTAAAAATATGATAAATGTGAAAGGGAAGTGTAATTTTGCCAAATGAATTATTTTAACTATTGCTGTGAGAAATGATGATGTTTAGACTATTAATTAGAAGATGTGATTGAAAAGGAATAATAATTAATAATGCTTTTAAAACTAAAAATGACTCTAAAATAATTTGTTTTTAAAAGATATGTAAGGTTACCTTTTTGGTTAAGGAAATCCATCTTATGCATGGAAAATTTAACTTGCCACCTCCCAATTATATTTGTTACCGCCATAGTTTCAAAATGTTAAAACTGTCTTTGACTAAAAATTGAATGAAATTTCTGTTTAAAATTTTTGGGAGGCAAAATTTAAATTTTTGGCATACTGGAATTTTTGAAATTTTTGAAAAGTTGCAAATGATATAAAAAATTCTAAATTTACCATTGTATACTGAAAATTTCAACTTAAATGAAATTTTTGGTATTGTTATTTGTTTAAAATTTTAAACGTTCAGGATTTTGCCGACAGTTTTTGATGGTTGAGATTTCACTGACAATTTTGCGTGGTCTAGAATAAATGCAAAGTTGTAGGGGTGGCAAAACGGGCTGAGGCCCGCCGGGTCGGCCCGCCACCCGCCAAAAAATGGCGGGTTGGGCATGGATTTTGGGCCCGCCAACCCATTTCGCCTGCCCCGCCAAATCAAAAAACCCAACGGGCATAATACATAATGGGGCGGGGTTGGCCCGCCAGCCCGCTAAAAAAAAATTTACATAGATTAGAAAATGTCTATGGTTCATTTGGAAAGAAAAAAAAATATGGCCCAATATTTGTTTTAAACTATTATTATTTATGGAAGTCTTTAGTTTTAGTTTAAATTTTTATATTATATTAGTTTTAGTTTAACTTGTCATGATATTATTATATTTGTTTTAATTGTTTTAATATAATTTGATAACATGTATGGAGAGTTGGTGTGTTTACCTTTGGAACAAGTCCAATTATTCTACTACATTTTTGAAAAGGTAGCATGTATACTCATAGCAGGGTAATGAAATTAGTGTTAAATTATGTGGTTAGGGTGAACATTAATGTTAGTTATTGTTATATTTCTAATTTGCTATATTAATTTAATTTGCTATATTAATCTAATTTGCTATTTTATCATTATTTGCTAATTTGCTATATTAATCTAATTTGGTAATATCTAAGGAGAGTTGGTGTGTTAATCTTTGAAATGTAAAAAAAACAAAGCATTTTAATTTATTTAAAAAAAATAAAAAATAAAAAATAAAAAAAGGCGGGCCGGCCCGCCGCCCGCCAACCCGCCACCTTGGCGGGGCGGGCTTGAATTTCATGCCCATTTCACCTGGCGGGCATGCCCGCCCCGCTCTTTTTTTTGGCGGGCTTTTGGCGGGGCGGGGCGGGGCGGGGCGGGCGGCCCGTTTTGCCACCCCTACAAAGTTGTATAAATAAGGGGATGGATCACCTGTTATTTGATAAAAACATCTCAAAAAATATATTTTCTTTAATTTTTTATTAAGACAGAAGTTTACTTCAACGGAGCTTCACCTCCCGTAGTGTTCCCCCGGATGACACCACATCTCTCACCGCCTTGATGTCCAAGTTGAATAAAATTTTGTCTGATATCGAAAACAGAAAGATGAGAAAGATCGAGTTTCATGAAGATTAGATTAATATTGAGTTGAAGACCGATGAAGATATGTAGGATATGATTTCGTCATAGGTTAACAAAGGGGCCGGTCGAGTTATATGCTAAGATTTCAAGGTCCGCTGACGACATAATTAAGATGATGAAACATCCAGAATCATCTGGTTTGTCTAGGTTTTCTTATTTATTATCGTTTTTTAGTTATGTTTAAGTTATGTAATCCATTGTCAAATGTTAGTTTATTTTAATGTTGAATCAATGGGAGATAAAAAATATTATCTAATAAAAAGTTCTGATGAAGATGTTTGAGTAATGTTACATGTAATATACAAATAATACATAATATACAAAAGATGTCTAAATAGGCCCCCACGACCTATGTGTCTAGTCCGAGATAATCCAGTATAAACATTGCCATTTGGGTTTATCAAACCCATGAGGTTATCCATAATAACTGCAATTATCTAGTGTCGTTGCTGGTTATCAGCATCAGCTGTAGGAGGCGACGTAGGCATATCATCGACAGACACCCCAACATCAAAAGGTCCAGCATCACCTGTATGCTCAACAGGTGGGATGATGCGAGAGTGTGATACAGTGAGGTACCACTATAAGTAACCATCCTTACACTGCAAGGGGTACTGAACCGTAATTGCTCGATTTCTAGTGGCACGACTAAAGTTGATGATGTTACTTCGACACCACCAATCGATGCCCGCATATAGTATATCCGGAACTGGTCGTGGGATGCTTTGAACATAACCATAATGTCGTAGACACCTCTCAGACAAGTGTCTAGCAACCATGGTCTCCCACCGCAAATAACCTGAATATAATGAAGACTCATCGAACTCACAGTGGACTCTATGATCATTGTATGGTGTCCAAATAACATCATTTACCGTTAGCGGATTAAGCCTCCTCCTGTACTCAACGACACCACCAGGATGTGACTGCCTAACCCTTCATCTCCTCGTCTGTGGGGACCCCACTGAGGAATGCCGCACTCTCCTATCATAGATGGTGGAGAAATGCTCGTATATCCAGCATTGATATCAAAACACAAACACAACCAAAAAATAAATAAGAAATGTTATTCGTAACAATTAAATAAGAAATCTACAACAAATAATAATTTCAAGTATACTTGTAACATACTCAAATAACTAGCAAGTCGTTTGGTGTCAAATACTGTCGCCCCTCCAAGTGCTATATACAGAATGGTCAACGCAGCACTCCCCAAGCCCAACCGATAACGTTGAGGCTACTGAACATGCACACGTACCGGACGTCGATATAAACACATAACTTGTCCGCAAGGAGAGTGCATGCTACTAGATATTGAATGTACACCATAATGACAACCTCATAACTCCCAGCTGCAACAAGCTCGTCGTACCTCTTCCGAAGCCAAGACATACGAAGGTGAGAGCCCCCGCTAAAGGCAAACTCCTCTTGAATTACCTCCTCAGAAACTCTCAAATCTCATGCAGTAGTCATACATGCAAGCGACAGTCTAAGAGCAGGAACCGTCCAAAATCTTTTGTCGATGGGAAGATGGAACAATGAGGAGATATCATCCAGAGTGATAGTCATCTCCCCAAACGGAAGATGAAATGAAGATGTCTCCTTGGGCCATCTCTCAATAAAAGCAGTAAGTAGTGGAATGTCGAGCATGGTGAGGGAGCAGTGGGAAAAATCAAGGAGCTCGAACTCACGAACAATCCGTTTCACCTCCTCAGTCATCAGAATCTTCGGGAAGTTCTTCAGCTTTGACTCGTACGTTGTCACCTTCAGTGGGATACGGTCCTGCAACAAAAAAATTAAAAAATAGCAAATAGATTTCATGGCACAGTAATAAACAAATTAAAGTTAAACATAAAAGATATATACCTCTCCCTGCCATAGTCGATACGCCATATGGTCAGCATGCTCAATAAGCACCGACCAGTCAATGGGTCCTCTAGGGAATCCTCCATCAGTGTGCACAGAGGGATCGGTCGAAGGAGCCGTAGCCTCTATGTCAGCAGTAACATATGAGACCGGATAAACAACAACAACATCTGGCTGGACCACCTCATCAACAACCACCTTAGTAACCACCTCATCAACAACCACCTTATCAGCAACCTCCTCAACAATCACCTCATCTGCAACAACATAATCTAGATGTATCACCTTATCTGCCACCTCATCTCTAGGCTGCTCAACTTATCGTACCAGTTGACGTCGAGTGCTACGAGGTGCGCAAAACTGACACTGCTCAGCCAACCGTTTCCGGTGTGAACCAGTTGGAACCACTCGTCCAACCCATATTTGGGAAGACTTAGCCTCTGCAGCCCTAACCTAGTCTTCCGCTCAATCTGTCGCTCTGCCTGCCGTAGTGCCGCCCTGCCTCTATATCTCATTGCGAAAGAAGGAGAAGAAAATTAACTACCGGAAATTCTGAAATTTTCGATAAAAAACAAAGTTTTAATAACTACCAGAAATTTTGAAATTTCCGGTAAAAAAACAAAGTTTTTATAACTACAGAAAATTCTGAAATTTTCAGTAAAATTTTCTTTTAACTACCAAAAATTCTGAAATTTCTGGAAATTTCTAGATGATTTTGTACCGGAAAATTTTGAAATTTCCGGTTAACATGTTTTCATTAATACCGAAAATTTTGAAATTTCTAGCACAAAATCATAGAAATTTAGTAATTTGCGTTAAAAAACGTACTAATTTTGAAATTTCTGATAGAAGAAACGAAATTTCTGGTATTGCTCTAGAGAAATCAAATTCGCGCGTGACAATTGTGATTTTCGAAAATGAGTGAAATTTTTTTGCAAGGGCAGTATTGTCTATTCATACAAAATGGGGGGGGGGGGTGTTAGATTTAAGTGTAGGGGTGTCAAGTTAAATGGTTTTATGCATGTAAAGATGTCAAAATGGGCTAGTTCATATGGGCCGGTCCGTTAGATCCGAAATATTATAGGGCTTGGGTCTTTAAATTAGAACCAATATTTTTTCGAGAATTTCTTAATGCACCCTATATGTTACTTACACATCACGCGAATATACTAAAATGTCCCCCATATTTCGGAGATACATCTCCGGACACAACAAATTCTGATTAAACGTTAAAATATTTCGGAGATGCATCTCCGTTTATTTTACGGAGATACATCTCTGTAACCTATCAGAACAGAATAGTTCATGTTATGTTTTGTTTATGTGTATTCAAATGCAGATTTATATGCATTATGTATCATGTTATGTGACATGATTTAAACCATACAATCGCAATGGAAAAAATGACGTACATAAATCCAGATGGTCAAAAAAGTCATATATAAATAAAGTTGAGAACAACGATAAAGTAGCATGATGTGAAAATAAAATACAATCCATAGTACTACTACTATATACTAATGCATTACTGTGTATATCGAACTACATCACCTCTGCCTTTTCTGCCTCCTCTGACTCCTTTGCCTCCTCGGGCTCCTCGGCCATCAATCCCCTTTCCTCCGACGCTGTCTACGATACATCAATGTCCCTCGTGCCTCCGTCATGATGGCATCTAAGACCTACCTCACATTAGACCCACCAGGGAAGATACCTCTGTCAATGCCTGCTAGCACAATCTCTACTACGCGATGACATCCAGACAAGACATCCTCATTATGATCTAATCCTGTCTACTCCGCTTCTATTATCTCCTGATTAATTGGCCTCGACAGATCTCCTAGACCAACATGCACCATATACGGATGTAACACCCTAAAGAACCATCTGATGTACTCGCCGACGTAGCTCCAATCTCTCTCAACTATTATACTCCGTGACTCCTCCGGTACCAGATGACTCTCATAATCATCAAACATCTCATCCATCTATCTACGTGTCTAAGTAGGAGGAACAGATACCACAGGGTGTCTGGGAATGATCTGAGTGTAGCTGAACTACCGCATGACACACTCGGGAAGATGAGGAGCAATGAAACGTGATTTGTAGGCCAACCATCTTGAGTATAACACTATCTCGTCAAATATCCGCATCTCATGGTGATCCATATAGCTGTTATAATGTATGTCCTCGAAAACCAAGTGGTCGAGGTACACTCTGAACGACTCTGTCACATGGTTCCTGAAGGTGCGAGAAAGACACAAGAAAGAGGGGGTTTGAATTGTGTATTTACTCTTTTAACAACTTTTCCCTTCTTGTCACTAAGACACTTTACGTTACATCAGAGTTCGTTGAGAGACTCTGACTTGTGAAGTTATATTCAGACTTGACAAAGCTTAGTGCGTGAGAACCACTTAAGAGTCTGAACACTATGTGTAATATTCAGAACTTGCAGAGCGGAAGCTTATCAGAGTTGCAAGGTTCTAATTTGCTCATGTGAGGTTCTGATACTCGATATAGAACATAAATAAATACATTAAGCATAAGAGTAAAGAACACACGATATATCCTGGTTCACCATAAAGGCTAATCCAGTCCACCCTCCTCAGGTGATTTCGCCTTGAACACAAGGACTTAATCCACTATAATCAATCTCGATTATAGATGCACGGGAAACAGCCGGTGACTAACCACTTGCACAGCTGCACTATGACTAACATGCAATGAACCGTTCAGGGATTCAACTTAATGAATATAACGAACATTGACCTGCAGGTTCCAATCTCGCAAGATCTACTGCTAGGCTTTCACAGCTAGACGTTCAGGGATTCATCGCAATGAATATAACTCTACTGACCCTATTTCAGGCTTTTCCCACAATGACATCTCGCCATTGTCTTCTCGAGTCTCCAGTCACACTGACCACTCAAGGAATCCTAATTCACCAAGAATTAGTTTTACAGGAGATTACACAGATGCTTCTTAACAAGTAGATTACTCCTAAGTTTAAGTACAAAGAACACACAAGTGTTCAAGCAAGATGAGAGCAACAACTCTTTGCTATTCTAAGAACCTACACAGATGTTTCTTGATTTGACAGTTGTTGACATCTTGTAGATCTTCTTCTTCTTCATCTTTGGGGTGAGCAAGCTTTTAGCAACAACTCCTTGCTTCAGATCTTCAATGTAGTCTTGACGAGAAGGTGGTTGATGACTTGACTGATTTGCAATGTTGTCTTCTTCATCAACAACTTTTGTTCCAATTCTTTGTTGTTGTGTTGAATGATGATCTTTAAGCTTCAACAACAATGGCCATGTGTAAATAGTGATAGCTTTGGATATTCTAAGTGTTACAACGAGAACTCATCGTTGTTGCTATCTTCACACAATGACTTGATCAATTCATCTTTTTTGGAATAAATCGATTGTCTTCAAAAGCGAACACTCTTTCCTTTAAATAGCTCAGTAGAAATATAGTCGTTTGAAATACTGTTGGCCGTTGGAAAAGAGACGTTGTGTAATAACTAGCTGTACTGACACATCTCCTTTTTGCTGTGAGAGAAGTGATATATCTTTCTTGGGCAGTATGTACAGTTGTTCACAACGGTAACATTTGACTTCCGAACTTCAGAGGCTTCTGATGGTAAATTGACGAAGCGTGAGTAGAGTCTTCTTAATAGGATATCTGATACGTCAAGTCTTCAGTTATTTGAAGAAGTCCATTAGGAATCAGTCTTCAGAACTTCAACACTTGTCTTTAAGCACGTTATCCTTTACTTCTTCAAGTCTTCCGAAACTTCAGAACTTGTCCATTAAGAACCTGTCTTCAGAGTCTTCAGTACTTGATCTTCAGAACCTTAATCTTCAGAATGCATAAGTCTTCAGAGTCTTTCTGCACTTGGTCTTCAGAGCCTTCCGCCTTCAGAACTTCAAGTCATGAGAGTCTTCAGCACTTCGGTTCTCTTCTTCAGAAGCTTCGCAATCTTCAGAATCTCGATCACTTTCAGAGAGCATCCACAAGAGCATTACATCAGCAATATCGGCATCCTTGGGTCTGACTGATCACGATCAGATACATAAGCGTTCTTGCTTCTTGCGACTTGTGTCACACATAGTAACTTTGCATATTACCAATTACGCTCATTTGACCGGTGCTTGTTGGATCTGATGACTTCTATGAATATGATCTGTACACAACACACGTTAGAACATAAAATGGTTCTTTCACAAATACGTATTGTTATCATCAAAACATAGATTGACTTGTAGAGACGATTCTTGCTCTCACAATCTCCCCCTTTTTGATGATGACAAAACCAAGTATTTTGATTGAACATTTTATACAAGGTAATAACCAAAACAAACATATTCAGAGTCTGGAACAGCAGCTCCCCCTGAATGTGCTATCCTCAAAGTTTTATCTGTGATCATCTAGAATCTTATATGATCCAAAGACATACAAAATAACAACTTGAGTTGCCAGAACGAAGAATAGAAAAGGACTACTTCTCTATCTTGTCTTTAAGAAAACAAAGAGTCTTCTGCATCTGGACTAGTTCATCAGAACTTCCATCTTCAGATCTTCAGAACTCCATTTCTTTGTAGTCGTATCAGAGCTTGTAATCTTCAGAGACTTCTGAAGCATTTCTACTTTATAGCAGATTCATTTAAGCACAAGCAGATCAGTTCTTATCTGATAACATAGCATCGCTGTTCATCAGAGACAGACACTATCTTTTAAGAAACTCCGCCTGAGTTTCAGACTTTGTGAAGATTTTAGATTTTGTAATTTGATCTTCAGGGTAGTCTCCCCCTAATTTCTATAAGTCAGATATTGGGATCTTCAGAATCATAATTCAGGATAGTAAGATTTTAATCACCAATATAGATCATGACTTTTTTAGAGTTTGACTTTTGAACACATGCCTTCATCTCGGAACCTTGTTATTGTCACAACTCAGTGGTTTATCAAAGCTTGATTCTTGATTAGATACCAATTGAAGGTTAAATTTTTGTGATCAATCAACGCTTGATTCTGAATCTGGTACTCATGATTTGATTTTGTTCTGATACCAAGTGATGTGCTGAATCTTATACCAGAGTACGTTGAGTCTGATACAGAGTGAAGGAATTCTTCTCATGCTACTTGAAGGGTATTTTCTTAGTGTGCTGAAATTGATACCAATGAAGGTGTTTTGACAATGATCCATAGCTTTGCTCTGATTGATGAGTCTGATACCAATCTTTGTGTACTGAGTCTGATTACCAATTGTTAATTTAGTCTGATACCAAATCATTTTCAATTTAATGGTTCCTGGTAAACATCAGAACTAGTTCTTCTTGGATCTTCAATCCAGATATTCATACAGTTCTTTGACTTCTGATTTGCACAATTTTTCTGAGAAAGCATCTTGAAGTGTATACTTAGTCTTGACTGCTTTCAGAGTTCTCTAACTTCTAATTCTTACATTCTGAATCTCATACTTTCAGACAGCTTACAGCTTCTGAACCAAGTGAGACAAAGATCACGATAAATCTGATAATTCCAGCTTAACCTGTTCTTAGAATGCCTAGTGAACTTGTTCAGAGTTCCTCGGATAAACATAAAAAACAAACGTTAGTAGCAATGCATTTTTATATGAGTACTTTGTTTGAGTTCGGCATTCTTTAGGATTTCTTCTTTTCAATCAAAATCATTATATTTCTCCCCCTTTTTGACATCATCAAAAAGTGCTAGAGCATATGAGCATTTAAGCATATAATTCCTCTTTCCGATCAAAATCATATATCATATATTTTGTCCTCAGTTAAGCATTAAGTAAACTGGATATGATAGAGAATAGTAACAACATAGAACCATAGAACCAGTATTTGAGCAGTTAAGAACAATCCAGGTCAGTTGGTGATAACCATCTTTAACCATAATATATTCATTTGAAGGACAGTTAAATGGAATCAACTGATTGCCAATTGAAAGATTTAGATCATCTGTAGAAATTAATTATAGCATTTTCATTTATGATCAAAAATAGTTTTAAGAAGGAAAACATAGGTTGAGCTAAATCTTAGAAAGTTCGAGATAATCAAAATATAAATATTTCATTTGATAACATTAACAAGAGCACATAGAGTAGGAAACAGCATATCAAGACAGAAACCTTATGACTTAATTTTATTTCTCCTTAGGAACTTCCAGATAGATTTGTAAGATCTATAGGTGAACATTCAGTGGTTTCTCCTAAGTGGTTTAGCCTGGTAATCACATCTTGAATTTCTAGGACTCGAGATATGACTCTTCCATACGGAATGCTGAGAGAGGGTTTGTCTTTGGATAGCAGAATTTGTTCTTTCACATGATTGAACATAGTTAGAGGAAGGTTTATTTTCCTTCTGTAGATCAGAAAGAAGATGAATAGTCTATCTGAATGAGTTAGCACTTGTTCTCCTACTTCTCTAGGTCGAAGGTTTGTTTCCATTATTCTATGCCAGACTTTAGCTGAGGGTTTGAGTGTGGAGACACAGTTGGAGGGACCATTTCCACAATGAATTTTGGAGATGAGATCATTGAATATTTTTCTTTCCTTGTAGTCTTCAGTGGTGTCACCGTTTTCTTCGCACTTGATTGCTTATGCAATGACAGAGGGTTTAATTACCACTGGAATTCCAGATACAGCTGACTGAATGATGTGTGTAACACCCCTAATTTATCCCCCTAATTAATTAAAGCGATAACAAATAATCAGAGTAGAATTAATACATTCATGGCATAGACGGAGGCGTCACATCAATTGAAACAAAATACAACAACCTGGTCATAAAGATATGCAACAATCAGGTAGCACATAACAGAGGAACTCAGTTCCTAACACCCACAATTCAGATACAGAATAAAAGCGGAAAATCTGCAACTGAATCTCATATATATATATATATATATATATATATATAACGTAAAAGTTTGTCTGTCATATACAGAGCCATACATATACAATCCAAAAAGAACATATACATATGCACATAATCATAAACGATCTCCCCGACTACCCGGTGCTGCATATCAGAGCCGACCGACAAAAGAATGAAGACCTAAGCTTCACAAAAAGACCTCCAGCATCTAGTCTGCAATGCCTTATAGAGCATTCAAAACAGTAGAAGGGTGAGAAACACAATCATAATATAATTTCATACAAATATATAATAACACAAAGATACACATAAAATATTCTCACCACAATTTACGCCATAATTCAAATACAAAACAACACAATGCATATCTTTTATATCCATCACCAAGGCATATCAATCATGCACAATACAATTATCACCAACATATGTATATGTATCTCAATTCATCAATTCCATTCACAATTTCACACAAAATCAATCCATTCATGATTTATGCAAATGCAAAGAGATCGACACAACGACTCTATGCAAATGCAATGCGGTACCGTTCCATCCATCATTCTCATCATTAGTTCACTTAGGAACTATCGAAATCATCGCTTGTTACTTAGTGTAACTCCCCGTCGGGAAAACGATGTTCCCCGTCGCTTTAGGTCCTCTTGGTATAAGGTTCAAGATCCGATCGCTTTAGGTCCTCTTGGTATACGGCTCAGGATCATCTATAATCATCGCTTTAGGTCCTCTCGGTATAAGGCTCACGATGTTATACCGGATTCCCTCAGGAACCGTTTCGTCGCTCACACCCACTAGGGCACACGACATCACAAGAATGCATATCATGATGCTTGGCATACAATGACTCATGACATGCAAATGCACACATATACACATCCATAATCATGCATATACCATCAAATACAACACAATGCATTTTCTTGCCCTTAGGCCACAAACCATCATCACTACATTTCGTCACATGCATTTATCTCATACAACAGCACACAAGTCATACAATATATATCAAAAGCACATTGCATGATAACACATCAATTACACGCAATTAAAACAGTAAAAGTCGACAAAACGACACTTTCCAAATTCCCGACATAATTAAATCGGCCAACAATCTCAAAACCATTTTAATAAGAAAGAACATTTTATAAACTGTGCAACGGTACCAAGAACGCCTTGATCCGAGTTACGGATCAAAAGTTATGAATTTTCAAAGAAAAAAATTTATTGAGAAACAGCCAGATTCGCCTGGCGACTTAGAATTTCGCCTGGCGGATCCCCCTTCGCCAGCAGTTCGCCTGGCGAACTAGTGGCGAATCACATATTTAGAAAAACCCCAAGAGTTACAGAAGCTAACCCATTTATGTCTTTCCGATTTCTCCTGGCGAATCCCCCTTCGCTAGCACTTCGCCTGGCGAACTAGTGGCGAGACCTAATTCGCCTGGCGACTGGCGAATCGCACCAGAACCAGAATTTTCTGCTGCGGGTTACATGGTTCCAAAACCCCCAAAAAATCCATTTTTCATCCCAAATCAATTCCAACAGCAAAACAAATATCAGCAATTGCTCATAAACACAGTGTGATCATACAACGCAATTTATATCGATTTCCGACTGCGAAAACATCGATTCCTAATCATTTTCTCATTTCCAACCTAGAAGTGAAAACTATGGAAAGGCAAGAGAACACTCAAATACACACATACATATTCATACACAAGCATAAGATAATCGAGTTTAACACCCTTACCCGATTTAATCGTGTTTGAAAAGTCGGTTGGATCAATTTCTTTCTCTCCAAGTTTTCTCCCTTTTTCTTCTTTTCTTTCTCTTTTCCCTCTTCTCTTTTTCTTTCTCTCTATTTTTCTCTCTTTCTAACTTCTAAGTTCTATTTTAAATGAAAACATAATATCTACCCATCAAAAGACCAAAATACCCCTACACTCAAATATCTCGCAAACGCTCTCAAAACGCGATAAAACATAACAACAATAAAAAATAATATATTGCCAAATAAAAGTCAAGAATAAAATAATATAAAGACCAAAAATAATTAAATCGACTCAATTAAATAAATCTAACAAAACTGGGGCGTTACAATTCTCCCCCACTTAGAGATTTTAGTCCTCGAAAATATTACCTCAGACGAACAACTCCGGATACGACTCCACATCCGACTCTCCAACTCCCAAGTCAAATTGCCCTCAGCAACGCCTCCCCACGCTACTTTCACAAGCGCAATATCTTTGCCTCTTAACCGCTTCAACTCGCGATCCAAAATTCTCACTGGTAATGCCTCAACCGTAAGGTTCTCCCTTAACTCAACCTCATCCATCGGAATCACATGCGAAGGATCCGGAACATACTTCCAAAGCTGTGAAACATGGAACACATCATGCAAATTCAAAAGACTCGGCGGCAACGCCACCCGATAAGCCACAACACCCACTCTCGCTGATATCTGGTAAGGACCAATAAACCGAGAAGTAAGCTTCTTTGACTTCAATGCACGACCAACACCCGTCACTGGTGTAACTCTCAAAAATACATGATCGCCTTCTTGAAACTCAAGATCTTTCCTCCTTCGATCATGATAACTCTTCTGCCTACTCTGAGAAGCCTTCATTTTCTCACGAATAAGCTTCACCTTGTCCGTAGTCTGTTGCACCAACTCCGGTCCAACCACCAAACTCTCACCAGATTCATGCCAACACAAAGGTGTTCGACATCTTCTTCCATACAACGCTTCAAAAGGTGCCATTCCAATACTCGAATAGAAACTGTTATTATACGTGAATTCCACCAACGAAAGATAACTATCCCAAGCACCACCTTGCTCAAGAACACACGCTCTCAGCAAATCTTCCAACGACTGAATAGTTCTCTCGGTCTGACCATCCGTCTGCGGATGATAAGCAAAACTCAATCTCAACTTGGAACCTAACGCCTTTTGTAAACTTTCCCAAAATCTGGAAGTAAACCTCAGATCTTGATCTAAAACAATACACAACGGAACACCATGTAATTTCACAATCACACTGATATAAATCTCAGCTAACCTCTCCAAAGAAAAATGATGTCAATCAGAATGAAATGCGCTGATTTTGTCAGCCTATCCACAACCACCCAAATGGCATTATGTCCCCCATGTGTATTCGACAACCCTGTCACAAAATCCATAGAAATGCTGTTCCATTTCCACTCGGGAATATCCAATGGTTGCAATAATCCACTAGGCTTCTGATGTTCCACCTTTGACTTTTGACACATCAAACACGCATAAACAAACTGAGCCACATCCTTCTTCAATCCGGACCACCAAAAGATCTTCTTCAAATCTTGATACATCTTATTAGCTCCCGGATGTATACTCAAACTACTCCGGTGTCCTTCCTCTAAAATCATCTTTTTCAAGTCCGAATCATCAGGAATACAAATTCTACCACGGAATCTCAAAACACCCTTATCATCCAATTTAAAGTCACCATTCACACCTTGATCTCCAACCGTCATCAAATCAACAAATTTCACATCCAACTTCTGTTTCTCGCTAACGGTTAACAAAAAATCATTAGTGACCTTTAACATACCAAGCCTCACGCTGTCAGATGTCAATTCACACACCAAACTCAAATCTCTAAATGCTTCTAAAAGTTCCCACTCTTTAACCATCAAAGCAGACATATGCAAAGATTTCCGGCTTAACGCATCGGCTACCACATTAGCTTTACCAGGATGGTAATTCAAGCCAAAACCGTAGTCCTTCAAAAATTCCAACCATCTCTGTTGCCTCATATTCAACTCTTTCTGATCAAACAAGTAGTTCAAACTCTTATGATCATTAAAGACTTCGAATCTTGCACCATAGAGATAATGACTCCAAATTTTCAACACAAAAACCACTGCCGTTAATTCCAAATCATGAGTAGGGTAATTCTTCTCATGAATTCTTAATTGCCTCAAAGCATAAGCCACAACCTTACCTTCTTGCATCAACACTCCACCTAAACCAATCAAAGACGCATCACAATACACCAAAAACGGTTCAGTAGGATTCGGTAAGATCAAAATCGGAGTTGTAGTCAATCTTCTCTTCAGCTCACTAAAACTTTCCTCACATTGAATATCCCAAATGAACGCTTTACCGTTATAAGTCAACTGGGTCAAAGGAAGTGCTAACTTGGAAAAACCTTCAATGAATCTTCGATAATATCCAGCTAAACCCAAAAAGCTTCTAATTTCAGTAACAGATCTAGGAGCCTCCCATTGTAGAACTGCATCTACCTTAGATGGATCCACAGCAATACCATTACCTGAAATCACATGCCCAAGAAAACTCACTTCCGACTACCAGAACTCACACTTGGACAACTTGGCAAAAAGTCTCATTTCCTTCAAAATTTGCAATACAACACGCAAATGTTCCGCATGCTCCTCTCGGGACTTAGAATAAATCAAGATGTCATCAATAAACACAACAACAAATCGATCCAAATGCTCATGGAAAATATGATTCATATACTCCATAAACACACCCGGCGCATTAGAAACCCTGAACGGCATCACAAAATATTCGTAATGACCGTATCGTGTCCTAAAAGCCGTCTTCTGAATATCTTCCTCTTTCACTCTAATCTGATGATAACCTGACCTCAAATCAATCTTACTAAACACATACGCACCTACCAACTGGTCCATCAGATCATCAATTCTTGGAAGAGGATACTTATTCTTAATCGTCACCTTATTCAACTGGCGATAATCAATACACAATCGCATACTTCCATCTTTCTTTTTCACCAACAAAACTGGAGCACCCCAAGGCGATACACTCAGCCTCACAAACTTTTTTTCTAACAATTCATTCAACTGCTTCTTCAACTCAACCAACTCAGATGCCGACATACGATAAGGTGCCATAGACACAGGTCTAGTACCAGGAACTAGATCTATAGAAAACTCCACCTCTCTTTTTGGCGGCACATCTGAAATATCCTATGGAAACACCTCTAGAAATTCACACACAACTGGAAACACATCAAGTGCAACTTGACTATCCACGCTCAACGATGCAAATAACCCAAACAACTGAGCTTCATCCGCCAAAAGTTTCTTCAACTCTTTGGTAGATAAGAAACTCGATTCCTCGTCTTCTTCAAGAGAAGGAAATCTTACTAGCTTATGATAACAATCAATATGAACCCGATTGAACTGCAACCAATTCATTCCCAGAACCACATCTAAACCCTCCAACGGCAGACACACCAAATCCATCTCAAAATCTTTTCCATAAATGGTCAAAGGACAACTTAAACAAACCAAAGAAGTAGTTACCGACCCCATTGCTGGAGTATCAATAACCATCTCTCCACCCATCGATGACAACAAAAGATTCAAACGCTTCGCGCACTCAGACGAAATAAACGAATGAGTCGCTCCGGTATCAATAATAGCAACTAAAGGCATACAATTAATAAAACAAGTACCTCTGATCAGACGGTCTGCACTAGTAGTCTGAGTTCCTGCCAATGCAAATACTTTCCCATCAGCTGGAGCTTGCTTTGGTTTCGGACACTTTGTACTAATATGACCAGGTTCACCACAGTTGAAACACTTCACCATATTCTTCTTACAATCAGTTGCGACATGTCCTAAACCTCCACAAATGGAACACTTCCTCATATCCTTTCTACATTCAAACTGACGATGTCCTAAGTCACCATACCTAAAACATCTCAGAGGATTAGGCATACCTCCCCCACTTGGCCTTTTATCAAAACTACCCCTTTGCTTACCCTTGTCAGTGGGTGTCACATAAGGACCACCACGAAACGGTTGCTTCCCTTTCCTTTCGTTCACACTCTTATAGTGAGTAGAATGAGCTTTGCTATCCTCCTCATAGATTCTACAACAATCCACCAAATTTGAAAACCTCCTAATCCTTTGATAACCGATTGCCTGTTTGATCTCAGGACGCAATCCGTTCTCAAACTTCACACATTTGGAATACTCTGCAGTTGCTTCAGCATAATGTGGATAAAACTGAACAAGTTCCACAAACCTTTCAGTGTAATCAACAACAGACATGTTACCTTGTTTCAACTCCAAGAACTCTATCTCTTTCTTTCCTCTAACATCTTCAGGAAAATACTTCCTCAAGAACTCCCTGCTAAACAAATCCCAAGTGACCTCTTCACCTGCAGCTTCCCAAACATGACGCTTACTAACCCACCAATCGTCAGGATCCTCTGGCAACATGTGAGTACCCAGTCTCACCTTATGTTCCTCAGCACAGTCCATCACTCAAAAGATTCTTTCAATCTCCTTAAGCCAAATCTGAGCACCATCAGGATCATGTCTCCCTTTGAAGACAGTCAGTTTGTTCCTGAACTCATCATTCCAACCAGCATTAGGTGCACCCCGCACAGCCTGAGCCATAGCTTGCATAGCAGCAGCCAAAGCAGCATCATTCCTACCAGCCATATTCTGTTCATATCCAATAACAGCAACTATGGTTAAACAAACAGCTCACCCCAAACACCAAGACCAACACGGACTGGCACGAACTGACACAAACTGGCACGGACTGGCTCTGATACCACTTAATGTAACACCCCCAATCTATCCCCCCAATTAATTAAAGCGATAACAAATAATCATAGTATAATTAAAACATTCATGGCATAGACGGAGGCATCACATCAATTGAAACAAAATACAACAACCCGCTCATAAAGATATGCAACAATCAGGTAGCACATAACAGAGGAACTCAGTTCCTAACACCCACAATTAAGATACAGAATAAAAGCGGAAAATCTGCAACTGAATCTCATATATATATATATATATATAACGTAAAAGTTTGTCTGTCATATACAGAGCCATACATATACAATCCAAAAAGAACATATACATATACACATAATCATAAACGATCTCCTCGACTACCCGGTGCTACATATCAGAGCCGACCGACAAAAGAATGAAGACATAAGCTTCACAAAAAGACCTCCAGCATCTAGTCTGCAATGCCTCATAGAGCATTCAAAATAGCAGAAGGGTGAGAAACACAATCATAATATAATTGCATACAAATATATAATAACACAAAAATACACATATAAAATATTCTCACCACAATTCACTCCATAATTCAAATACAAAACAACACAATGCATATCTCTTATATCCATCACCAAGGCATATCAATCATGCACAATACAATTATCACCAACATATATATATATATATATATATATATATATATATATATATATATATGTATCTCAACTCATCAATTCCATTCACAATTTCACACAAAATCAATCCATTCATGATTTATGCAAATGCAAAGAGACTGACACAATGACTCTATGCAAATGCAATGCGGTACCGTTCCATCCATCATTCTCATCATTAGTTCACTCAGGAACTATTGGAATCATCGCTTGTTACTTAGTGTAACTCCCCGTCGGGCAAACGATGTCCCCCGCCGCTTTAGGTCTTCTTGGTATAAGGCTCACGACGTTTATGGATCGCTTTAGGTCCTCTTGGTATAAGGCTCAAGATCCGATCGCTTTAGGTCCTCTCGGTATAAGGCTCACGATCGTCTATAATCATCACTTTAGGTCCTCTCGGTATAAGGCTCACGATGTTATAGCGGATTCCCTCTGGAACCGTTTCGTCGCTCACACCCACTAGGGCACACAACATCACAAGAATGCATATCATGATGCTTGGCATAAAATGACTCATGACATGCAAATGCACACATATACACATCCATAATCATGCATATACCATCAAATACAACACAATGCATTTTCTTGCCCTTAGGCCACAAAGCATCATCACAACATTTCATCACATGCATTTATCTCATACAACAGCACACAAGTCATACGGTATGTATCAAAAGTACATTGCATGATAACACATCAATTACACACAATTAAAACGGTAAAAGGCGACAAAATGGCACTTTCCAAATTCCCGACATAATTAAATCGGCCAACAATCTTAAAACCATTTTAATAAGAAAGAACATTTGATAAACTGTACAACGGTACCAAGAACGCCTCGATCCGAGTTACGGATAAAAAGTTATGAATTTTCAAAGAATAGAATTTATTGAGAAATAGCCAGATTCGCCTGGCGACTTAGAATTTCGCCTGGCGGATCCCCCTTCGCCAGTACTTCGCCTGGCGAACTAGTGGCGAACCACAAATTTAGAAAAACCCTAAGAGTTACAGAAGCTAACCCATTTTTGTCTTTCCGATTTCGCCTGGCGACTTACGATTTCGCCTGGTGAATCCCCCTTCGCCAGCACTTCGCCTGGCGAACTAGTGGCGAGACCTAATTCGCCTGGCGAATCGCACCAGAACCAGAATTTTCTGCTTCCAGTTACATGGTTCCAAAACCCCCAAAAATTCCATTTTTCATCTGAAATCAATTCCAGCAGCAAAACAAATATCAACAATTGCTCATAAACACAGTGTGATCATACAACGCAATTTATATCGATTTCCGACTGTGAAAACATCAATTCCTAATCATTTTCTCATTTCCAACCTAGAAGTGAAAACTATGGAAAGTCAAGAGAACACTCAAACACACACATACATATTCATACACAAGCATAAGATAATCGAGTTTCACACCCTTACCCGATTTAATCGTGTTTGAAAAGTCGGTTGAGTCAATTTCTTTCTCTCCAAGTTTTCTCCCTTTTTCTTCTTTTCTTTCTCTTTTCCTTCTTCTCTTTTTCTTTCTCTTTATTTTTCTCTCTTTCTAACTTCTAAGTTCTATTTTAAATGAAAAACATAATATCTACCCATCAAAAGACCAAAATACCCCTACACTCAAATATCTCGCAAACGCTCACAAAACGCGATAAAACATAACAACAATGAAAAATAATATATTGCCAAATAAAAGTCAAGAATAAAATAATATAAAGACCAAAAATAATTAAATCGACTCAATTAAATAAATCTAACAAAACTGTGGCGTTACAATGTGCTGGTTGTATTTGTTAGAAAACACATCAGCATTTGCTCAGAATTCTTTAACAAGATATGTGTAAATGAGACCTGGAAGCATCTCAAGATAACCTTCCCAGTTCTGACATCTTAATTCGGACGAAGTTCTAGTGAAGCCAAGTTCCTTGAGAGAACTGGTGTTCACAGAGAATTCATTCAAGACTCTTCTTAACTTAGCAATTTCACACTCAGTAGGTTTTGGACGAGAGGTGGACATCCTGGAGAAAATACTAAGGAAGGGTACTGACTGAGATGGTTTGGAATAATGGATAGAGGAGTGAACACGGTGCCTTAAGTAGGCAACGGATAGAGAGAGTGAAGTAAAAGCTCGTTACTCTAACCGTCCGATTCATCATTTCCTAGATATTTTAAGCTAGGTATGACTAGGTTGAGAATTAAAACTAGCACAGAGTTCGACAGTTTATCATTCTTGGAAAGACTAGGAGATCACGCATAAGATTCTCTAATTAATTCTTGACTGGAGTCAAGACTTCGCAATAAGTGCATATCTGAGAGTATTATCACTCTCTAGTATTGAAAACATATTTTATACTTTCAAAAATTTGTCTTATATGTCTTATAAGTGCACATGTATGGGTGTAGGCATAAGGATTGAAAGTCACGCATACTTCATTAATTTAATTTACAATTACACAGAATGAGCATGTGATCCTAATAAACCATTACACACTAATAACTTAGCCTAAATATGACAGACAATCTTCTAATTTTATGAGAACCATCTGCTGTCGAAGGTTTCACAAAAATTCCTACTCAGAGCAGTGTCTAGTCCACACCGAATTCTGCAAATTGCTTGCACAATACCAGCTCTGAAGAGTACTTCAGATAAGACTCTTCCGTAGGGAATGAATGACTTATCCATTTATCTTGATATAAGAATTGATTCCTTTAGATGATCAAAGATTATTTGAGACAGATCAATAGGAATTGGCCTAAGGAGACACATGATGAGGAGCTTATCATCATGATATAGAAAGTCTTTGTTTGTATTTCGAGGTTTAACATTAGTTAAGATGAATTTGAACCATCCTCTAGCAATAGGCACAAGTTTTTCAGGATTTTTGGGTTCAAAAGCAGATCCTTTATCAAACATATAGTACATTTCAGCATCAGAGGTGCATCGAATGGATGCATGGTTGGGAGTGACACCTCCTAGTGGACAGTTAATGGCTTCAGAGATTTTTGTGGCATTGATGGTGATTGGAAGACCATAAATGTCAGAAGAGATAGTCAGACCATTAGTGCTAACAGAGGCATTAATCCAAAAGGATTTTAAGAGGTTCGGATAAATTGAGCCTCTTAGCATATGGATGTATCCATTCCAATTTTGGAAGTGAATACCAAGATGAAAATCATGATTAGTATCCATTGGATTTGGTCGATTTTCATTGATGACTTCAAGGAGATCATCATTGCCATAAAAGGTTCTTGGAGTCATTTTAGATTGAGTTTAGGATGAAAGGAAGGTTAGGACTAAGAGATAGTGGTGAATTCTTTCAGAATAGTTATGGTTTTAAATAGACGAGTGGGGGAGTCTAACTGGATAGGTCAATAACTGAGAATGACTTAAGAAGATTGGAGTTTTTAGGAGAAGTCTAAAGGTTGAGGACAACTAAGCAGTCTGTTATTCTAGGGAAGATCCAAGAGATATAAACGCACTTTATTCTTAGCAAAAGTTAGGTGGGTGCAGTAACTGCTTTAAGAGGTCATTAATTCTAAGAGGGAGCCAGACGACACGCTTTTTAATTTCGAGTTTTTTATTAATTAATCATTAAACAACACATGGCCAAGAATGCAGGTAAAGGGATTTTTCACTATTTCTAACATTTAAAGGGAATCCTAACTTGTTAGAGCATAATCATGCCTGCTTAAAGCTAGTAGCTTAGGTGAAGAGCTATTTTGGTCAAGGTAGCACGTTTCCCTATTCCGAGACTGAACAGATATCATTCAATGTGAGTATATCCAGGAGATTTGGATGGCTGCAAGAAATGTCCTACAGTTTAATTGAACATCCTGGTTTCTTAGACTAACTAGGTTAGGTAGAGGGGCTCTAAGAGAAAGAGAGAGTTAGGTCTGGAATAGGAGTACTAGTTGGAGTGTACTTATGGGTTATAGGAAGTGATCAAGCAGAGTGAATGACATGATGCGGAGAATCTTACATATATGACTGTTTTTACTTATTTTTAAAAGGCATATGCAAACACATACGAAAAAGGACAAAGGATTTTAAAAATTTTCTAATTACTTCTTGCGAAAATTAATCACAGCATAACTAAAGGTTTTGATAAAGTAATTTTGGTAGTTAACCTGAAAATAAGTCATAGATGGAGGAAGGATGGTACCTGAGATCTTTACAGACTTATCTGAATGTATTTTCATCTTGACTCTGATCTTTCCTTTTCTGTTTGTTAAACTAATTTTTGTTGAGAGATTATGACATCACATAATATCTTCTGACTTGTTTCTTCAGACTGATGCATATCCTTTTTCAGAACCAATCATCATCAATAAAATTACAACATGAAACACAGTTTGCATGAGATTTCTTGATCTCACAATGTTAACTGATTTCTTCATTCTGAATGACGTTAGTAACTTGAATCCTTCTGACTTTAGGTAGAAGACTTAAGTGTTTGGACTAGCATCTTCTGATCCTGGACTATGAAAGTTCTGAGAAACTGATCTGATAGAGATCTGATCAATAACTTTTGATTCAACTGGGAGATAGTTTCAAGTCATCAGAACTTAGTTACACTGATCCAATTAAGACTCTAAGTGTTCAATCTTGATTGAGTACTTGATGAATCTGTAAAAGTTTTCTTCCAGAATATTCTTTCAGTTCCTTGTATAGCTTTCAAGAAAACAATATTCAGTTTTTCATTGAGTCCTTTAACTTCTGATCATTCCAGGAATTAGATGTTGAATCAGTTCTAAGATTTTGAACTCTCCAGCTTCCTGACTTCAACAGACTCTACTTGAAATTCAAAATCATAGAACATAGTCTTTCTTCTTTACATGAGGAAGTTCTGAATGAGCTTTATCCGGGAAAGTCAGGAGTGGACCTAATCCGTTTCTTGAAAACATCTTAGATACTCATAAAGAATTAATCTTCAACAGCCAAGACTTCTTGTCTTTTGATAATTCAACCTTGGGCAAATATGTGGTTCATCCATACGTATCTTCCGAGATGAGCATTCAACAGATACTACTTCTTATCTGGTGAGTCCATCTTATCAGCTAATTCTTTAATCTTCAACAAGGCTTTAAGTGAGGAAGGTTTTGTTGTTTGATAACTGTAAAGCTTCCCGAATCAGTGATTTGCTCAAGTAGCCAGATTGATTACAATTTTGTACACAGTCATCTTCTGAACTGTTACAGAAATTGTAAGTGGATTTCAATCTCACCCAGAGTATTTCTACACACCTCATCTGGATCTTTTTCTGACACTATTAAGTGTTTTGAAGTCCTGTGGGTGTAGACATAATCTCTGAGAATGCAGTCCTTTGAAGTTGTTGATCCTGAGCTGCTTCCAAGGATTCAATCGTGTTATGGAGTTTCTCCAAACTCTCCTTCAAAGCATTGATTTCCTCTCTTAGTTCTCTGTTCTCTTTTTCTAGATCGTCCATTTTCTTTTACTGATTGACCCGAGTATTGTACGAATGAGACAGTTTGACTCTAAAGCGTGACACATGTGTGAGACTCCATGACAAAGATGTGTTATGTAAGAATGATGAATGATATGCAAAGAATGAGAATGATCTTTTTGTTTTTGTTTTCAAAAGAACTTTTGACAATTATGTTGCAAATATCATACAGCGGTGGAAACCTTTTATTGAATTCAAAGGATTTCAGTATCTTACAGGGAAAAATACATTATTTTACAGAGTGCGAGAAGGAAAACTAGGCCTATGGATCCTAAGGTATTCCTGAGGAAAATTCAGATGTTGGTTGCTTTATTTATTTTTTGATCGGGCCTCTTCAATCGTTGTCGGGTCGATGATCCTTTATCATGTGAAAGGAGAGAGCAAATTTCTTCGTTCCTTTTGACTTTCTATAGCATATTGCTCTAATATCTCAATTAGAGCATCCTTTTCTTTCAAAAGCTCTTGGATCTTTGTGCATTCCAAGATGATAATCTGGTACTTGTTCTTCCAAGACTTCTTCTCGCGTTGGACCTTGTTGAAAGCAATTTGAAGCTTCTCTGCGTCATTTATGAAGTAAAGAATGGACTCTTTCAGGGGAAAAACTTCCTGACGAGGGTAAGGCATTTTCAATTTGATGGCTCTAGTTTGCACCCATCGGAGGTAGGGTTCTGCAGAGATGCAATTTGGACTTCCAAAGGACTCTCTTCCCTTCCTATGAACATGTTGCCCGACATGCACAATTTATTTCTTTAGTGCTCTGTCATTTTCTCCTTCCTTGAAGAAAAGACCTTCCAGATGATGTTATGTGGTACATTCTTCATCGGGTATCCAAGTTGACGACGAGCTAAAATTGGATGATAGTTGATCCCTCCTTTAGTACCAATGAGGGGTACATTAAGGAAACTTCCACATTTGTCAATGATTTTTATTCTGTCATAGATTCGATTATACCAATCTATGTTAGAATGAGTGAGAGACACAATCTTCTGCGACCATCGCATACCACTCTTGAGATCCCAAAAAGTAGTAGACTTGGGTAAGTGGGAAATAAACCATTTGTAGAGTAACGGTACACAACATGTGATCATCCCTCCACTGTACAAATTCCTTAAATGTACAGAATGATAAGCATCTGCGAGCAAAGTTGGGACTGGATTCCTAATTAAGAATATCTTGAAAGCATTAATATCGACGAAGTTGTCGATGTTGGGAAAGAGGAATAACCCATATATGAGCAGAACAAAGACATCCTAGAAAGCAGTTATGTTTCCTATACTGGCAAAGTATAGGGCTTTCTCCATCAGGAATTTAGCTGGTAAACCCTGGATTCCTCCCTTGGTGGTCATGTGAGTTTTGATATCTAATTCTTCCAAAGAGGTAGCTTTTGCAATGGCTTGATCTTTTGGAATTTCTTCTAGTCCAGAAAATGGATCTTGATCAGTGATAGGTAAATCAACCAGATGAGAGTACTCTTCTAGTGTCGGTGTGAGCTGATAATCCGGATACGTGAAGCAGTGGTATACTAGATCATAGAACTGAACTAATGTAGACATGACTCCTTCCACCATGTTGACTTTCAAAAGAGACAACAGTCCTCCTTGCTTAGCTCTGAAAGCTTCGGGATTAGTAATCATCCTTCCCAACTTCCTTAGGTCTTCCAGTTTTGGAATTTTGAAGGTGTACTTGTGCGTTTTTCTTCTACCGAATTCCCTAGTACGGCCTCTCTGATATTTGTAACGATTGCTTTAGTTCTTTTAGAAAAATATTTTTTCTTGTTTAAAAAAGTTTTTTTTAATGAATGAATGAAATGCATGGATGCATGAATGCAGCAAACAAAAAAAATTTGAAAACATGGGTTTAGGGGTTCATCGTCACGAGCATGGAGTCATGGATCTACCCATCCCCAAGGTGTATATTAGGGTCCATTTTTTGTACCTGTAGAACGGGTTCTAACAAAGGTTCCCAAAATCATTGACCCCTCTCAAGAATATTAACAGCAAACCGACTGACTCATGAGAGCTGTAATATCCCCAAGATCAATCTCTTTTGAGTGTAGTATCGCGTATCAACTATTCCCGATAGTCACCGCACTACGTCCTAACAAAAGTTAAGTGGGTAAATGTCTAATAATCCTCAGTTTCAAGGGTGCCCAGTGGAAAAAGTAATGTTTTCACGACTTGCTCGTTCAACATCAGTAATTCCAAAAGGGTACCGCCACTGATTCGGCGGACTTTCAAGTTAGCTTGGTTAGGACTCACTCCCCATAAGCCTTCCTAAGTATGCCATCACTTATCTTAATGTGCTCTCGGACTCACCACATTCGTATTAATCGCATTCCCAGATACGGTAATTTAAATAAGTATAGCAAATAGACAGATAGTATGACATCAAATGATATGAGAAAGCAATTAAAAAAAGCAAAAAAATAAATGCAATGAAAGGCCTAAACCTCTTAGGAAATCTAATTCTATAGTCTTCCCCAGCAGAGTCGCCATTTTTCCGTAGCGTCGGTTTTTGTGACGTGGCCACAACCGCCATTGGTGCTACTTACTAATTTCTGTATTATCCCATGAAGCTTAAAAGGATGGGGAAGATATCTTAAACTAACCCTACGTGCAAGTGTTTTCTTTAACAAATGCGAAGAGATCGGGGATCGGGGTTTGGTTATACAAAGGGAAGCTATTAACATCCAGAGTATCTATAGTAATCTATAGGAACCTTCGTTTGCATATATTTTCTATTGTTTGAAATGCTTTATTAAATCTATTTGCTGTTGATTGGGGAAAGTTTCTCCTTTGGGAGGACTGAGGAAATGTATTTGTTGTTTTTGGTATTTTTCTATTGTTTTTGGGAAGATGCTTGACCTAAGATTTTTTGATTTGTGTGCTCGCTAAGATTTCACAATCTTATGCCTACGTATTTCCGTAAAGATATCTGGGAAATCAGAGCAATCGTAGTTCCTCATATTCTATGGGAGGAAAATTGGTTTCTTGTTCAAAACCCAAGATTGAAGCTAACAGAGTATTTGTGTCTTTTTCAAAGCCCAAGATTGAAGCTAAAAGTTGACTGAGAGAGAATTTGTAATCTCTTAAGGGAGATATCTCACCTATTCATCACAAATGTCAGGTAATTGGTTATAAGGGAAATTACTTTAACTGGGATGTGTGGAATCCAACAATGCCTTAATTTCCTTTATAAGAGAGATGTCATGAAGGAAGAAGCTTTAACTCAGTGTAGAGCAATGCCACTTTTTCCTTTATGAATCTTTCATGCTAAGAGATGGACATTGGCTTGGATGTGTAGAATCCAGAGGCTTTCCACTTATAGCTGTTAGATGAAAGAGAAATTTTAACCATGATAAAGGAGGGACTCCAGCTTGGATTTTGAATCAGCAAGTATGCCACTTAAATCAATTATATGGAAAAAGGTTTTGATTGTTTGTTTTGATATGTGATGTATAGAGGGGATATCCTCCTACAGAGATGACTCATGGTCTCATATGTGGGGATGATGGATTTTGTGCCTTGATCAAAGCCCAAGGTTGAAGCTAAAAGAGTTGAAAATAGACTCCACTGGAGATGTTTTATTTGAGTATCTTGTTTGAAGCCCAAGATGATGAAGCTGAAGAGTTTGAATATAGCTTCAAATAAAACTAACTCAGCTGGGGAGTATGATATTTGTCTTGTACAAAGCCCAAGATTGAGGCTGACTGGTTAAATCATTAAATGAAGCCTAAGAGAAGGCTGACTCTTGCTGAGAATTATTGAAATCCATGAGAAGGCCTAAGCTGTGTTGGGGAATCCAAAAGGAAACTACTCTTGCTGAGGATTAGAAAAGAGTTGAATTATCAGATGCCATGAGGCTCTGATTCTTTTGGGGATTTGTTGATGGTAACCTGACCCTGGCTGGGGATTTTTAAGGTGAAAGTCGAGCCTTATTAGGGATCGGAAGGGATTTAAAGATGAGTTTGAAAACCTTAGAGGTTTTAACTCTTCTGGGAATTGATTTATTGGTAAAGATGATTAGGATATATCCTATGTTTTTAGGAAGCCTGAGGGTCCTTGTGTTAAGCCCAAAAGGAGACTATAAGGGTGAGACTTTCCAAGCCTAACTTGTATGAAGCCCAAGAGGAGGCTGAGACTATCCAAGTCTCTTAAGAAGAGGTAGACTCTTGGTTGGAGAAAGATCTTTGTATGATGACCAAGAGGACGTTGAGGATTCTAGAGATAAAGATCAATTCTTGACTGATTGGATGTTCTAGGGTTTTGACTTTCCTGAGGATTGAACTAGTAGAGATGACTGAATTTTATCCTATGCTTTTAGGAAGCCTTTGGGTACTTGTACTAAGCCCAAGAGGAGGCTATGGGGAACTTCTAAGAAGCCTGTGGGTCCATGTACTAAGCCCAAGAGGAGGTTATGGGGGGAACTTTTAAGAAGCCTGTTGGTCCAAGCCTAAGAAAAGTTCAAGAAAGGTTTCACCGGGAAATAATCCTTTCTTTGTTGAACAGTTCTAAGGTTTGAAGAAATTCAAAAGAGGTTTCACCGGGAATTAATCCTCTCTGGGGAAATTAATTTCTTTGTGTAAGTATAAACTAGTTGATTAAACTGAATTATAAGTATCCTACTGTTTAACCTAAGTGTAAACTGAGGATGACCTATCTGCTAATGGAACTCTAGAACAGTTATTCCCAAGTATATATAGATAAGTGGTTTAACAGGTATAAGTATGTATTGAAAAGGTGATGGGTCTTATTCTCTGGTGTTGTACCCCAAATTTTACCCTTAGATCCATTGATCTCTTGCATATCATATTAGGTCAATCATGTTGCATAGCTAACCCTTTTGCCAGGTTTTGTTTGTGTTTGTTTCATTTGTGAATCAGGTTTTATCTTTTAAGAAGATTCAAGAGTTGATCAATCAAGATTTAGGATGGAGCATTGAATCAAGCAAGTTTCTCATGTTCAAAGAGATATCTCATAACCCTCTCCATAACCCTCCCCATAACAATTTTTCTATCTATTTTATTCACCCTCAATTGTCATTCTTAATTCCAAACCAATTTCAAAAGTCATCTATTAACCAAATTTTTACCCAACTTCATCTCTATTTGTCAATATCCATTTTCCTAAACCATAACCATTTCACTTACCAAAATTCACCTATTATTTATTTTCTTTTCTAAGCCATATCATTTTTATTCTTGCTAACTAAAAAAGGGAAGAGAAAACCAAGCCTTAAAACATTTGCACATAAGCCCATCACCATAGGCCCATCTACGTTGCAATATCATGTTACAAATTGTTGTTGGAAATAAAAAACCATCTGATAATGACCAATAGGAATCATGCAATGTGGTTTGACTTTTCAACTCTATCCCTTCAGCCAATGAGGGGATGCCATGTGGTTTAGCATGGAACAAAGTAATGGAAACAATTTCTTCTCCTTTGTCGTGTCTTCGTGTTTCAGAAGAGAAGAAGAAATTCAAGGCCAATCGTATCAAATTCAAACGTAAACCACTTCTACAACCCAATTCTTGGCGCGTTAATTCACTTTCAAAATCTCCAAATCATTTCCCGTTTGAGCTTTCGTTACTTTGATTCAGTTAAAGTTGTTCTGAAGAGTTACTCAGTTCAGCATAGGGACTGTCTTCGCCTGCAGACGCCTTGGTGCAATCCCAACCATTGCCTCATTTGATACCCACTCTTATGACAACAAAGAAGGAGTTTTTAAGCAATGCACGAAGTCATGAAATTTGCCCAGCACCTCGGAAGTTTTTGTGCAGCAGGGGAAGCGCGTTTGTCTCCAAGAAATTGACCAAATTTGAATTTGAAAGGAGACGTTGCAAACCCTTTTTTTTGCTCAGTATACCATGTGTTTGTCCATTGGTCTCAAAGAACCAAAGCCCATCTGCTCAGCCTATAAAAGGAGACCATCTTAACACTTAAACTTACCAACAATTTTCACAAAATACTCAATTAGTATATGAGTTCTAAGCTTCACGAGCAAGAAAGGAGAAGGTTTGCTTTGGAGTTCTCTTGATAGTACAAAAGTAGAGCATTCAGCACACTTGAAGGTGCAGTGGACATTACTCCACTTGGTAACTATTATTTTCCTTTCAATGTTCATGCTCAACTGATATCATCATATCATGTCTCAATATTAACTGTTGTAATGTGCATTATGTTGTTCTTTTATACATCTATGGCTTGCTAATATGTGTTTGAATCTTCTTAACTGTTCGTCCATGGCTTGATATCATGAAGTAAGTTTGGTTTCATTTGCTTTGTTGATGTGTTGAGATAGACATGTATGCTGCCCCTTTGTTTTAAGTTATTTTGCCTGAGATATCACCATGTTGATAATGCTTTGGTTTTGTTCATTGACTGGCTGTAAGTATACAAGGTTTCATTTTGGGTGTTATACTGTCAAATTTAGATGGATAGAAGTGCTAACCTTCCTATATGTGTCTTGATGTTTGGATGAGTTGAGATCCTTGAGTTTCAGTTCCATACTTATTTCTGATATGCTCATAAGTTTTATGGTGGATAAACCTATCTATCACTTTTGTTGGTGTGTTTAATGTTTGACTGAATGTTGTTAATTTATTTTCATTAAAATAGCACTGGTTTTCTTTTTCTGTCATCATCAATAGATGATCGTCTTGTATACCTAAGCTCATAGCCACGATTTGTACCAAAAAATTGTCTAAGTGTTATTGCTTTGAAACTGTTTTTGTCATACTCTGTCACAGAGGTCACCTTTTGGTATTCTTGTATTCAACTACATTCTGATATGCATTTTCTGTCCATGGCATGATCTTTATTTTCTTGACTTATGTGCTCAAGTGTTTGAATTCCTAAAAATACACAACTGGTTATGCTTGTTGATTGACCTTTTAATTACCTTGAACTTGTTGCTATCTTTCTAGCCTAAGTTTTGTTGTTCTAACCTTGTACTTATAAGCACTTCACCATTTGTTTGAATTTGTGTACTATGTTATGCCTTGGCTATCTGTTTATATGCCTAAAAATTGATACATCTAACTGCTGAATACATGCTGAATGTCTACTTGTTATGTACAACTTGCTGCTATGATAAGTTTAAGGTATTCTCCCAAGCATGTTCATTATTGTTCCACCAGTATTTTGGTCCATAATGTGCCATGTTTATTTTGCCGTCATTGTGATTTGTGACCAATTTGTGAATCTAAAATCCAGGTTAGAAATGCCTTGCCATGCTTAAAACTGGTTTGTCCATGTGCCGCTGCTGACAGTTTGGTGTCTCCAATGTATGTGCAAGCTTTAACTGTTCAAATATGATTGTTGATATGCTTTTCTGTCATGTAACCTTGCTTGATATTGTTATGGTAAATTTCTTGAGGCATTTGTCATGATACCATGTACCATAGAACCATATGCATATTACTTTCCTAGGTTTACTCTGTATTGCCCTGAGCCATTACTGTCCCTATATGTCTAACTGTTTGTTTGAATGCCAACTGATAACTATACTTGATCATAGCTCTGATGTGCCTATTACTTTTTGACCATTTGTCTGCCCTCACCATGCCATGAGTGTACAATTGACTGTTTTGGATGTTAGTACTTGAGTAAACTCGGTTACCATGCTTCCGTGTCATATGCTCTTTTTTTTGCCTTGAATACAGGTGTTTAGCTTATTTGGCCTCTGACCATCATGATGTTTTGTTTGTGTCTTTATCTTTGTAAACATGACTGACCTTCCTTATATCAACATGATGAGTGTGTAGTCTTTTGTGTATGCTTGTATCTAATATTCATGCTTAGCTGTTATTTGATTTGGGATGTCACTGACCATATATGTATACAACTCTGTTTGAACCCTTGTTTTATGACAGTGTTGTGTTTCTAAAATGCCATGAACTTTGTTTTCAACCATCATGTTATTAGGACTGAATATAAACTTTCTGAAACACCTCTTTGATAAGGACATTGCTAGACTTTGTGTTTAATTCATGTGCCTATTGATCTTGCCTCGACGTGTAGTAAAGATGTATGAACTATTGTTATGTCTTAAACTGACTTTGTATGCTATCTTTGTGGAAGTTATGTCTGCTGCCTTGTTTATAAGTCACAATGTATCATGGCATGTGAATCTTGCTATTTGATTATATGCTAGCATTAGTAGTTGCATTTAATCCTATGAACTCATTGCCTTGTGGAATGTACAATAATTGGCCTAAATGACATGCTATTTGTCTGCACATTGACTGCCTGTTATTATTGATGTTTCACTTTGTTGTCTTCATCTTGTTAGCAATCATTTAGCTTGCCCTTTTCCTATCTCCTCAATTTCAGATTAACATGTTTGAACTGTGACTGAATTTTAGAAATGTGTTTAAAGCTTACTGCACCATGTCTGACCATGTGGTTGCCAATTCATCATCATGCTATTTTCATCTGTTACTCTGAGTGAGTGTTGCTGTTGTCGTGATCTTTTGTTTTCTTGCATTTTTGAACAATTAACCTTATTAATCATGTAATCTGGTTCTAAAACATCTTTGCTTTCTTTCATTCAACATGTTCAGTGTTTAAAACCATTGATATTCATGAAAACTAACCCAATGCCATGCTGTTTTTGATCCCTAGTCCACATGTTTATTTAGTTGCATCCAAGTCATGTTTAGTTTCCATGGTTTTCAATGAATGTGTCATGTGTTTGATTGAACTTTTGTGCAATACATGTTTGTTAATTTGTACTTAAACCTGTCTCACTCCATGTTTAAAGCTGTGATATGTATTTTCATTACTAATGTAAGAGTTTACTTGCATATTTGGCTTGTGTGTTTTAGTTTTGGTAGCTCGTATAGTGTTGAGGGGTTGATCATGTTACTGTCTTTTCTTACTAATGACTGTGTGCATGGTTAAGGGCATGGCGTGATGTTTCATTTCTATATGAGCTGACTGTTCTATGAGCTTGGTTGCCTTGCTTTCTGTTGGTCATAAACGCGCAAGAAGAATTATGTATTAATTAAGTTATGTTTATTACCGGATGTAACAGCCACCCCAGTGGTAAGCACACACATGTACATGCGCCCTTTAACCCTTAGGACTGGGGTTCGAATCCCCCTCGCCCCAGTCCTTTTATTTTATTTTCTAAATTTCGCTTCACTTTACATATACACATGTTGTTACCATTGTTTGTTAAGATGCGCGCATGGTTCAATTGGCTTTGATTTTAAGCTTGCACACGCAGGGTCCTGGGTTCAATCCTTAGGAATGCCCTTTCCTTCATTTTTACCACTTATTTGTTTTATTTTTAAGTTTATGCTTTAATTTCAAACCTTCATAACTTGTTTGTTTTTCATCCTTTTTCTTCCATTGTTTTTGCTATTTGTTCCTAATTGGATCCACTTGTTGAATATAAAAATAAATGGTTGAAAATGTTTAATCTTATTTGCTTTTATTCATGTGGAAGTTGGAAATTCTTTTAAGGTTTTATTGCACTTTTTTATTCATTTCATGATGTTACCTTTGTTTACCTTGTTTGAGCATGGTCTAATATGAGTAATTCTAACCTTGCATGATATTATAACTTTGTTTCATCTTAATATCTTGTTTATGTCTTGTTATGCTTTCATATAATTCATATAACTCTTTATTTCATAGTATTTTAAAACTGTCATCTTTTCCCCCATTCAAAAGGAAAGTCCTCCTAAATTGACTCATGAGTTACTAAACAAACCACCCTACCTTAACCTCATAAGAGCTTATCCCATTTCTTGGCCTCATGAGAGCCATGAAATCATAACTTAGCTACAGGTTAGAGTTTTGGACTCTATGTGATTCTCACCATCATAAGAACTCACTTTCCCCCTATAACTTAGATTTAGAGAGTTATCGTGAACTCTAAAATGAGCTCACACTCATTTCCCCTTGGAACTTTAGCCATAGTCAATGGTTCCTTCTTCCCCCTTAGATCGGTGAACTACGGATACTCTGATTCCACTCCCGTCAAGATACGTAGGCGCAAGGTGCAATACCTTGTCGACTATATTTAGATACTAACCCCTAGGGTTTCAACCTTTAGCATAAAACCCTTAGCAAGCAAACATAACACAATACAAACAAGAGGTTCCTATAGAGTACTACATATACTTAGGGTGCTAATACCTTCCCTTAGTATAACCAACCCCCGAACCTTAGATCTTCCCCCTTTAGGTTTTTTTTCGTTCTTGAACCTTTCCTTTGGATAAATCAAAGTCGGTGGTGAACTTCAAAGTTTTACGATGCAAGTTAATTAATAGCTTGTTATCCGATTCTCACCGCAACAGAAATGGCGACTTCACTGGGGAAAAAACACATTTGTGAGGGTTAAGCCCACCTTGTTTTTGCTTGTGTTATTTATGCTTGTTTGCTATATTTGTATATATCTGTTTGATTACCTGTATATATGCTTTGCTTGAGATCTTGCTGGCTTGGTTCTTGAGTGGTGAGATAAATCCTAACCTGGATTTGAGTGCACTTATGATAGGACGATGGTATATTCAAGGAGGCTTTGAGGGAGTCGATTCTTGAAAAAGTTAACTTGAGACACCATCACTCAGTTGAGGCCCTCTTGAAAGTCTAGTCATGTTAAACGAGTCTATTCGTGAAAACGTGCTACTCTCGACCTAGGTGCCCTTGATATTGAGGACCGTAGTTACCAAACCCCACTTGGCCTTTTAGGATGTAGTGCGGTGACCATGATGGAGTCTATTTCTGAATTGGTTGTCACGCGATACTACACTCAGACGAGATTCTCTTGAGAATTTTTTTGATTACGAAGTTATTTGGGAAGTCGATAAAATCCGAAAGATGGGTTGTCGACTCTAGGAACTTCTTAGAACCCTGTTCAGCAGATGAAAACCAATAGTACATACCAATGGGAAGGGTAAACCCTGGCTCCATGCCCAAATCTATCCCCTTTGTTTGAGTTTTTAGTGTATCTTTGTGTGTGCTTTGCATTCATACATCATAAGCATTCATCTATTTCATGGAACTCACATTTATTTTCTTGTGAAATATCAGAGGGATATCATGGACAGTTCAAGAAGAAATACCATCAAATACACTTTCAAGAGTCCAAAATTGGGTGACCTAAAGAGATTGGGAGATTTACTAACAGACCCTAAAGGATTCATAGATAGATATGGGAAGTTGTGGGTTTTGTTGAAGAAAGACCTTGATGAAGGACTCCTCTTAACTATGCTTCAGTTTTACGATCCAAAGTATCACTGCTTCACATTTCCTGACTATCAACTCTTGCCCACCCTTGAGGAATACTCTCAGATAATTGGTTTGTCTATCAAGGATGAGTTCCCATTTCCTATCTTCGAGAAGGATCCTAAAGAGGAAGAAATAGCCAAGAAAACACATTTGGAATTAGTTGACATCAAAACCAATTTAACTTCCAAAAGAGGAATTTTTGGGTTAACTGCTAAGTTTTTATTTGAAAAGGCCCATTACTTTGCTAAACACTCCAACCGGGATGCCTTTGAAGCTGTTTTTGCATTACTCATCTATGGACTTTTCTTGTTCCCGAATATTGACAACTTTTTGGATCTGAACGCAATCAAAATATTTTTGAAACAAAATCCAGTACCCACCCTGCTTGCTGAAGCTTATCACTCAGTCCATACAAGAAACGCTCATGGTAAAGGACAGATTACTTGTTGTGTCCTCATATTGTATAGATGGTTTATTTCGCATCTACCAAAGGCGAACGCATTCTGGGATTCCAAGAAAGGATGGTGGTCTCATATAATTAAGGAACTCTCCCATGCAGACATTGAGTGGTATAATCGGGTATATGATGGAATTCTGATTACAGATAGCTGTGGAAACTATGGCAACGTGCCTCTTCTTGGCATTAGGGGAGGAATCAGCTATAGCCCTGCATTGGCACGACGCCAATTAGGGCATCCTTTGGAAGATAAACCTCTTAGTATTCATTTGGAAAACATCTATTTTGAATAATATGACAAGAACGAAGAGCAGAAGAAGCTGATCTTGAACGCTTAGGGTAGCAAGCGTAAAAGAGGAAGAAGTTCTTTGGGAAGACCTAACTGCATGTCATTGGAGCCCTATCTCCAATGGGTCCGAAGAAGAGCCATAGAGTTAAAGATGCCCTACAAGAGGCATGAACCAATTGCCTTGAAGAAAGAGCATGTCTTATACTTTATGTTAAGAGAGGAAGAGTTGGAGATTTCTTTAAGACAAGCCCAACGGTCAGAAGAAGCCTGGAAGCTCAAATATCAAGTGGTTGTTGAAGAAAACTTGGAACTCCAGAAACAACTACAGGCCAAGAATGAAGAGCTACTTTCATACAAGAAGAGAAAAGCCCTGGAAGATCCAAGTTCCTCTAACACTCAGCCTCCTGCTTGGAAATCCATCATCGACAGCCTCGTCACAGAAAGGGACCAGATAGAGAAAGAAATCAGAAGACTCAACATGAGACTCTTGGGAGAATCTCTTTAGGACTTTCTAGCTTTTATTTAGCTTCATGTTTAGGGCTTTTAAAAGTGTATCGACTCTTGTAATTCACCTTTTTATTAATGAGAATGCGGTCTTATGATATATCTTGATATTTTGCGAGCGTCTGAATTCCATGAAACTTTGCATTGCATTCTTTGCTAAACTATCAAGATACTAATTTTGTTTTGCAGATTTTGTAGAAATGGATGCTGCAGGGAAAAGAGTTTGGCCTTATTTCTTTGAACTCCCAGAGTTGGAGCAGTTGTTGTGGCTAGGAGAAATGGTTGAAGATCAGGCAGCCATTGCTGATAAATATGGGTGTATCATTCCAATGATGAGAGTCCCAGTAACTGAAGGACCCCTTGAAGTTTTGGTCCAGTTGTATCATCCTGCGTACCGCTGTTTTGTGTTCCCTGAATTCCAGTTGGTGCCAACCCTAGAGGAATTCTCCGCCATGATAGGGATTCCGGTCAGAGAAGCTCCCATCTTTTCTGGGATTGAAGAAATGCTCTCCGGCAGAGACATCGCCAGAGCAACCAGAATCAGATTGTCTGACATCCAGGCCAACCTGACTAACAAAGGAGGAAAGCGTGGGCTTCCCGCCCAATTCTTGCTGGAAAAGGCTCTTTACTTCAAGAACAGAGGAAATGAGGCTTTATTTGAATCAACCCTCGTCCTGATGATCTACGGTTTGTTTCTGTTCCCAAACGCCAAAAACTTTGTGGATGATCAAGATATTCAAATCTTCATAATCAATAATCCGGTCCCAACTCTGCTAGCCAATGTCTACCATGCCATTCAAACCAGGTATACAAGAGGCTGTGGGCAAATCATTTGTTGCGTGGCTCTTTTCTATAAGTGGTTCAAATCATACTTGCCAAAGACACCAGCCTTTTGGGAGGTTGAAGACTGCAAGATCTGGTCCAGGAAGCTAATGGAATTGAGGCATACTGACATTGAATGGTATGATTTAAACGAAGAAGGAATTAATATAATCCATAGCAGTGGGGATTGCCCCAACGTGCCTCTTATGGGGAGGAACAGTTGTATCAATTACAACCCTGTCCTTGCACACCGTCAGCTGGGTCATCTGAAGGAGGGAATTTCAGATGATGAGGATATGCAGATGATATTTTATGATGAGAAGGAAGGGTTTAAGATGAAGATGCGATTGGAGCGCGCTTGGCGGCAAATTAATAGACAACTATGGAAAGTTGAATGCCCATTCACAGAGGCCCACTTACAATGGTCTCGTGACATAGCCCATGTGATAAGGAAGCCACTTCCTCGCCATGAATCACCCTCAAAGATAAAACAGAGGATGGTGGAAGCTTTAGGAGAGCTGGTCCTTGCAAGAGAAGAGACAAAAGAACGTATCAGCAAATTGATGAGATTGATTAATGGAGGAGAGGGATCATCCACCCGTGGATCCAATCCTTAGTGTTACTACTATTTCTATTTCCTTTGTTGTTAATGTTCCCTTCGTATTAATGTATTTCTACTTATGTACTTGGAGTATGAGGATACACTGCTCCTGTTGTAATGCTCACCAAATTCTTGAATGAAGAAGTTTTTTTTGTCAAAGAATCTATTGTCTATATTATTTGAAAAATTTATTTGGTTTCTTGATAGTTTAGCTTGCATTTGCATTTGCATCGCCATGTGCATTTTTCCTTGTCTTTATCTCATGTCACAGTGTTCTCTCCAGAATCGTCACACTGAATCCCAGACACAACTACAATATTCGGGCCCAAGCTCGATTCAGGATGTCAGAGGCATACGGAGAAATGGACAGAGTTAACAACGAATTGAATGAGATACGAGGAGGGATGGGATAAATCCACGAGGCTATTAATGTTATGAGAGCAAATATGGACACCCTGGCCACTGTGGTCTCCGAAATCATCACTACAACGGTAGAACCTCCTATCGCCCCTGTCATGAATCATACGTTGGGCATGCTAGGTGATTTTATCCGTGCTACAGTTCCTTTGTCAACTCAACAAACAATTCCTCTGGTCAATGAGACTCTGCAAGCTATTCCGACTTTTGCTCCGCCAGCAGTACAAACACAAGTGCATCCGGTTTTCCAAAACCACCATCCCTGTGATTATGTTGATGTGTCAAAAGAAGGGGATGATCGACACGAGAAATTGAGAGAAAGTGTTGAAACAATGCAGAGGAAGATGAAGGCGATGGAGTTAAGTAATGCATTCATCACTGATATTAAGGACATGTGCTTGGTTTCAGATTTGGTAATTCCACCCAAATTCAAATTACCAAATTTTGAGTTGTATTCAGGGGCCACGTGTCCCAAATCCCATTTAATCATGTACTACCGAAGAATGGCCGCGCACGTACGTAATGACAAACTAATGATCCATTGTTTTCAAGACAGTTTGAAAGGGGCTGCTGCTAAGTGGTATTTAAGTATGGACCAGTCCCAGGTCCATTGTTTCCAGGATGTGACTGACGCTTTTGTAAAACATTACAAGTACAATATGGATCTAGCCTCTGACTGTAGGTAGCTATTGAGTATGGCCCAGAACAGTACGAAATCCTTCAAAGAATTTGCACAACGATGGAGAAAAACTGCATCTCAGGTTGAACCGCCCTTGACCGAGAAAGAGTTGGCTGATTAGTTTGTAGACACAATAAATCCCGAGTTTTATGAGAGAATGATCAGCAGTGTCAGTGCTAATTTCGCCGATATTGTTGCAATTGGCGTGAAGGTAGAGGCAGGATTAAAGAGTGGAAAGGTAATCAGTTCCCCGAGCAGTTCAACTGGCGTCAGTACTAAGAAATCTCCTAGTCACTCCCACAAAAAGAGAGAAGGAGAAACTAATGCCGTCATGGCAGGAAAGACCCAGAGCCCTCGATGGAAGCAACCAATGTACCAGCAACAACAGAGACCAAACTTCTATTAACATCCAATCTACCAAATGCAGTATACTCAGTAACCCTACATAGCTGCTGTCACACCTACTTTCAACCACCAAGCAGCGCAGCAGGCGCCAACTTATCAACAAACAACTTACCAGTAATGGCCTAAAAACCAGAATTATCAATAGCCAAGGCCACAGGTTCCACAACAGAATTCTCCCCACAAAAGGCAGGGAGGAAAGCCAGCGTTTCCACCTATACCAATGTCCTATACGGAGCTCTACCCTTCCTTAGTGGAGCAAGGGCTGATCGTTACTAGACCTTTGGGACCACCGACCGATAAGTCTATGCCTTTCTTCCACCCAAATACGAACTGTGCTTTTCATCAAGGAGGGGTTGGTCATGACTTGGAGGGTTGTTTAGCCTTGAAAAATATAGTGAAGGGGTTGATGGAGAAGAATATCCTTTCATTTGCTGATAATCAACCGAATGTGAAGAACAATCCTTTGCCTACCCATGGGGCTACAAATGCCATCGAAGATGAAAAGGATGAGATATTAGTTTTGGATGCAACAAAGATCAAAACCCCTATCAAAGCTTTTCATGCTAAGCTGTTTAAGGCTGGGTTAGTTAAAGTTTTCCATAAGGACTGTGAAGAATGTAATGTCAGTATCAAAGGCTGCCGTTTAGTCTAGGACGATGTTCAGTATCTGATCAATGAAGGGTTCCTACAGGTATTCAACAAAGAAAAGGAAAACAGAGTTGCAGCAATCGAACCTGTGTTTAACCTACCAGAGCCAAGAGGGCAGGCATCCGGGTCCAACACACCTAAGTCTGGGTCTGTAATTCCTATATTTAATAAACCAGTACCAGTTTTCAACAATCCTGGAACGATTTATGCTTCCACTATCAATCATTCCAACCAATATGACATCCGACAACCTGTTCCATTTAGGTTCATAGGGACCAAGGCCGTGCCACGGGTCTATGAGAATGTCATGAGTAGCAGAAGACGAGAAGACGTGATTCCAAGGAAAGAGGTGGGAATCGCTGTTGAAGACGTAGTTCTAAGGAAAGAGGTGGGAACTACTATTGAAGAAGTAACCAATATAGTTGGAACTGGAAAGATGACCAGAAGCGGTAAAGTATACACTCCTTCTTTCAAAGAAACCACACCCAGGGAAACTATTGTCCCCACACCGTCTAGAGACAAAGGAAATGAGGTAATTTATAAAGAAGAAGATGAAGCGTTCCTAAGGATTATCAAGAGGAGTGATTACAGGGTGGTAGATCAACTCCATCATACCCCATCCAAGATTTCGATCCTGTCTCTATTAGTCAATTCACCTGTTCATAGATCAGCTTTGCAGAAGGTATTAGCTCAGGCACACGTAGCCCAAGATATAACAACTGGACAGTTTGACCATGTCGTTGCCAACATTACAGCTTGTAACACTCTCAGTTTCAGTGACGAGGAGTTACCTCGAGCAGGAAGGAGCCATAATCTTGCCTTACACGTATCAGTGAAATTTTAGGAGGATACGATGGCCAGCATTCTTGTAGATACCGGTTCATCCTTGAATGTTTTGCCAAAAAGAACTCTTGAGAAACTGTCTTACCAAGGAGCTATAATGAGACCCACTTCACTTATTGTCAAAGCCTTTGATGGCTCAAGAAGATCGGTCATGGGTGAGATTGAGCTACCTGTCTTGATTGGCCCTCAAGTATTCAACATCCTTTTTCAGATCCTGGATATTAACCCCGCCTACAGTTGTTTGTTAGGTAGACCATGGATCCATGAGGCTGGCGCTGTAACCTCTACCCTGCATCAGAAGATGAAGTTCGTGGCCGAGGAGAAGTTGGTTATTATACATGGTGAGGAGGACCTAATGGTTAGCAATCTATCCTCGTTTCGTTATATTGAAGCGGATGAAGATGCTTTGGAAACTTCTTTCTAGGCTCTTGAGATAGCAAATGCCGTTATGCTTGATGATAAGGAACCAGTGACCTCCGGTTGTCCATCTTTTGCTTCTTTCAAAAGCATTCAATCTGCTCTACGAAGAGGAGTACCTGAAGGTTGGGGCAAGATGGTCGAAGTCCCAGAGAGAGAAAAGTACCAAGGGTTGGGTTACAAACCAATTCTTGAGGGAAGAGCTGCTCCAACAAAGGGAATAACAAGAACCATTCAAGAGGTGTTCGTCAGTGGAGGACAGCAAGTCCATGCCATTATTGAAGATGCTGAAGACGAAGATATCAACCATTTGGTGTTTCGGTGTGACGCCGCTTTAAGTAATTGGGAAGCTATTGAGATACCTACTTTGTACCCTATGCCAGAGTAATTTGTTTGCTTATGTTGATGTTTTCAATTCCGCAGCCTTGCCCGAGGCTATCGGATTATTTTGTATGGGCCACCGCTTTTAAATCTTATTAATGAAAGTGTTTGTTTTGTTAAAATTCCTTGTCTTTATTCTTGTTTTTTCTTTTAGAAAAATGGCAATCTTTTCAAAACTACGAGTTTCTCTTTCTTGCGTTCATGTTTGTGCATTTTTAATAAAATAAGTCCCTCCATCATGCAGAGTAAATCCCAAACCCGTTGTAGTCAATGACCCTACTCCCACTATTGACTTTGATTTGCCTATTTATCAAGCGGAGGAAGCAGAGGATTATGAGGTCCCCGATGATTTGGCAGAAATGTGTGAGTATCAGTACACGGATCTCCAGCCACACGAAGAAAAAGTTGACGTCATCAACCTTGGCACTGAAGAAAAGAGGAAAGAGGTCAAGATTGGGGAAACACTTGGGGTAGAAGTCAGACAGCAGCTAGTACTGCTTTTGGAAGAATATGTAGATGTGTTTGCTTGGTCTTATCAAGACATGCCTGGATTGGATACAGACATAGTAGTTCGTAAGCTACCACTCAAGCCTGAATGTCCGCCTGTGAAACAGAAGCTCTGTAGAAGTAGACCCGATATGGCTCTCCAAATCAGAGATGAGGTTAAGAAGCAACTGGATGCAGGATTCTTAGCAGTTTCAAAATATCCAGAATGGGTAGCCAACATCGTGCCAGTTATGAAGAAAAATGGTAAAGTGCGAATGTGCGTAGATTACAGGGATCTCAACAAAGCTAGTCCCAAGGACGATTCCCTCTACCGCACATCGACACTCTTGTGGATAATACATCCAAGTTTGCAGTTTTCTCCTTCATGGATGGTTTCTCCGGTTACAATCAGATCAGAATGGACCCAGCTGACATGGATAAAACTACATTTATCACCCCATGGGGAACCTACTGCTACAAAGTCATGCCCTTTGGTTTGAAGAACGCAGGGGCAACCTACCAGAGAGCTATGGTGACTTTATTCCATGACATGATCCACAAGGAAATTAAAGTATACGTGGATGATATGATTGCTAAATCTCAGAGCGAAGAGAAACATTTGGACTATCTCTTAAAGTTGTTCAAGAGACTTCGAAAGTATCAATTGAAGTTGAATCCGGCCAAATGTACTTTCGGTGTCAGGTCAGGGAAGTTGCTTGGTTTTATCGTCAGTCAAAGAGGAATTGAAGTAGATCCTGACAAGGTACGAGCTATTCAAGAGATGCCGGCTCCGCAAACTGAATCTCAAGTAAGAGGTTTTCTGGGTTGTTTGAATTATATATCCAGATTCATCTCCAACATGACTCCTATTTGTGAACCGATCTTCAAACTGCTCCGCAAATACCAGATTGTAGAGTGGAATTCTGATTGCCAACAGGCTTTTGAAAAACTCAAGAGTTATCTGCAAGAACCACTCGTTCTGATTCCTCCTGTTCCCGGAAGACCCCTCTTCATGTACATGACTGTGTTAGAAGGATCCATGGGTTGTGTATTGGGCCAACATGATGAAACTGGTCGCAAAGAACATGCCATTTATTACCTAAGTAAGAAGTTCGCTGATATGAAAGCCGTTATTCGCTGCTCGAGAAAACCTGTTGTGCTTTAGCACGGGCCGCCAGACGTTTGAGGGAGTATTTGATATGTCACACAACTTTGTTGATCTCGAAAATGGATCCAATAAAGTACATCTTTGAGAAACCTGCTCAAACAGGAAGACTTGCCTGTTGGCATATGCTATTGTCAGAATATGATATCCAATATGTTCCTCAGAAGCCTATCAAGGGAAGCATTTTATTAGAATACCTTGCAGATCAGCCTGTTGAAAATTATGTACCTCTCAAGTTTGATTTCCCAGATGAAGACATCATGGTAGTAAAGGATTGTGAAGAGCCTGGCCCTGATGAAGGTCCTGAGCCCGATTTTAGATGGAAGATGATGTTTGATGGTTTTTCTAATTTCAAAGGACATGGTGTAGGTGTTGTATTGAAAAACCCCGATGGTGGTTATACTCCTTTCACAGCAAGGTTGGACATTGGATGCACGAACAATATTGCCGAGTACGAAGCATGTATTTTGGGACTAGAAGCTGCAATTGACCTTGGAATCAATATTCTAGAAGTTATGGGTGATTTTGCCTTGGTCATTTACCAAGTCAAGGGTGAATGGGAAACCAAGGATGGAAAACTCATTCCATACCACGCTTACATTATGGAATTGATTAAGTGTTTTGATGAAATCACTTTCCGTCATGTGCCTCGTACCGAAAATCACATAGCTGACTCCCTAGCCATGTTAGCTTCAATGTGGCAAGTCAGGTTTCACAATGAAGCACCTCTCATCAGTATCAAGCGTAAGACCGAACCCGCTTACTGCCAGTCAGTTGAAGAAGAGACAGATGGGAAACCATGGTTTCACGACATCATGAATTATCTGAAAATTCAGAAATACCCTGCCAATGCTTCCAATCTTGATAAGAAAACTTTGCGAAGATTGTCATCCAAATTCTTTCTCAGTAACAATGTACTTTATAAGAGGAATCATGACATGGTCCTTCTAAGATGTGTTGATAAGCGAGAATCAGACTTGTTGATTCACGACATTCACGAAGGAGCCTTTGGTACTCACACCAATGGGCATGCCATGGTTAAGAAGATCTTGAGAGCTGGTTATTATTGGTTGAATATGGAAGCTGATTGTATCCAATACGCTAGGAAGTGTCATAAGTGCCAGATCTACGCTGATAAGATGCATGTTCCTCCGACCTTCCTGAATATGTTGTCATCCCCTTGGCCTTTCTCCATGTGGGGCATTGAGATGATTGGAGCTATTGAGCCGAAAGCTTCCAATGGCCATCGTTTCATTTTAGTGGCCATTGATTATTTCACCAAGTGGGTTGAAGCTGCTTCTTATTCCAATGTGACTAAGCAAGTAGTTGCTCGTTTCATCAAGAACAATATCATTTGTTGTTATGGAATCCCCAAAAAGATCATAACTGACAATGGGACAAATTTGAACAACAAAACAATGAAAGAGTTATGTGACAAATTGAAGATTGAACATCACAATTCCTCACCTTACCGTCCCAAGATGAATGGAGCTGTCGAAGCTGCTAATAAAAACATCAAGAAGATCCTGCAGAAGATGGTCAAGACTTATAAGGATTGGCATGAAATGTTACCATTTGCTTTGCACGGATACAGAACTTCGGTTCGAACCTCAACAGGGGCAACTCCCTTTTCTCTTGTATATGGAATGGATGCGGTCCTCCCCATTGAAGTAGAAATACCATCTCTAAAAATCATAATGGAAACTAAGCTTGACGAAGCTGAATGGGTCAGAGAGAGATATGACCAACTGAACCTCATCGACGAGAAGCGACTAACTGCTATGTGTTATGTTAATCTGTATCAGAAAAGAGTGAAGAGGGCATTTGACAAGAAGGTCCATGTTCGGGAATTTCGAGAAGGAGAGCTTGTACTCAAGAAGATTCTGCCATCTCAAAGGAATGCTCGCGGAAAATGGGCACCCAACTACGAGGGTCCATTTGTGGTAAAGACTGTATTTTTAGGAGGTTCTTTACTCCTCACAACAATGGATGGTGAACAGCTCGCACACCTTATAAATGCCGACGCAGTACGAAAATATTACGCCTGAGAATCTTGGCCCTCGTGTCTGTATCAGCAGCAAAGAATTCTAGGATTTTTAGTCATTAGGGGTGGTAGTGGTCATTGAATATGATGTAATCCTTTCCCAAATTGCCATTTTTCAATTGTAATGATCCGTGGAACTTTGCTATTGGCAAGTTACCATTCTAATGAAATCAGATTTTTAAGCCATTCTTTGTTTGATATTTATCATTACTCTGATATTCTCCTTATTATGCAAAACTTCACTTATTCATTAATAACAATTTTAAAAAGCGGAAAATGTTTTGAAAACTTTGAACTCTCCATTCTTCGTCACCAAAATAGGATTGACAATACTCCCCTGATTAAAACGTTTCAATAATGGCTGACCACTAATATAAAGGAGTTCTCACCAGTATCTACACAGGATGTTTGTTGAAAAGATGATTCCCCAGCAAATTAAGAATGTTCTCACATTGGCTTCAAGACTGACTACCTGTTCAGATTTCAGTATAATTCCCTGTAGAAGACACGGTGTTTTTCCTGTTGCTGTCTCCAGTTTGTCGTCTCTTGTTGGAGTCGTTTCTTGCATATCATTAAGCATTCGCATCATACCATAAATTGAGCATCTTTGCATTTGGGAGTTTTGTTTGTGTGGTCTTTTTCCCTTTCTTTTTTCCTCTTTGTGGGTCTTTGGATCCTTGTCTTTGTTTGCTTGTGTCTGGTCTTTCACCTCTGTGCTCCAGATTTTGACTCTTTGTGCAGTATTCCCCAGGAAGTCTAACCTGCAACCCCGGTGCCAACCTATCTGATACTCAATCACCTCATTTGGATACCTAAAGTCCAGTAACTGCTGCCACTGTTTATACCAGGTCAGATTTGAACCTAAACTTCAGGTTATCGTGAACCCGTCGTTTGAATCAGGTTATTGTGAACCTAAACTTCAGGTTATCGTGAACCCGTTGTTTAAAATCAGGTTATCATGAACTTAAACTTCAGGTTATCGTGAACCCGTCGTTTGAATCAGGTTATCGTGAACCTAAACTTCAGGTTATCGTGAACCCGTTGTTTAAAATCAGGTTATCGTGAACCTAAACTTCAGGTTATCGTGAACCTGTTGTTTAAAATCAGGTTATCGTGAACCTAAACTTCAGGTTATCGTGAACCCGTTGTTTGAAATCAGGTTATCGTGAACCTAAACTTCAGGTTATCGTGAACCCGATGTTTGAAATCAGGTCAGATATGAACCCAAACCAAAATTCAAAATCCAGCTCATATTGGTTTTCCTTATAAAACAAACCATGTTGTTATCTCAACCAACTCATATGAGTACCAGAGTCCATTCATGGCTCATTAACCTTGTCCCATTTTAAACTCCAGTTGTCTTTTATCATTTGGCGTGCAGAGTTCGTCTCTGTCTTTTCTGGTTTTTCTTGAAGATCCCGTTTGAACTCTTCAGTATAAGAAAATCCCAGAAAATCTTTTTGGGTGTCTATCCTTTTATTTCAAACTGATCCCCGTTGGATCATGTATTCTTTCTGGTTTCATGCCCAGTAAGAATGCATCTTTTTTCCCCTGTGTCGTCAGGCCCCGTTTGAACCTGTCGTCCATCTCCCTGGATCTTTCCCCAGTGGAGAATTCCTTTCTGGCTTTCATCTCCAGTAGGGACCTGTAGGGTTTTCCCTCAGTTTCCTTTTTTCTTCCCCGGTGCCTCCTCGGAGTCTCCCCTGTGAGTCTCTTTTGTTGGTTAGCCTGTACCCCGAGTGAGCTTGCCTCATAGATACTAACCTTCATCCTTCCCCTTTGGGGCTCGCTTGCGTGTTTGTTTTCTTTTTGTCCTTTGGTGCCTTGTTTGTCTGCATCTTTGCACTATCATGGCATCATATCATCATATTAGTAGCATTGCATATCTTTGCATCTAAGGGCAAAATTTTTGGTTATCTGTATTTAAATATCTTTCACCATGATTTCATGAGGACTTTCATCTCTCATGTCATCTGGTGAAGATATTTAAATAAGGGCAACTGTTGTACCCCAAATTTTACCCTTAGATCCATTGATCTCTTGCATATCATATTAGGTCAATCATGTTGCATAGCTAACCCTTTTGCCAGGTTTTGTTTGTATTTGTTTCATTTGTGAATCAGGTTTTATCTTAAGAAGATTCAAGAGTTGATCATTCAAGATTTTGCATGGAGAATTGAATCAAGCAAGTTTCTCATGTTCAAAGAGATATCTCATAACCCTCCCCATAACCCTCTCCATAATAATTTTTCTATCCATTTTATTCACCCTCAATTGTCATTCTTAATTCCAAACCAATTTCAAAAGTCATCTATTAACCAAATTTTTACCCAACTTCATCTCTATTTGTAAATATCCATTTTCCTAAACCATAACCATTTCACTTACCAAAATTCACCTATTATTTATTTTCCTTTCTAAGCCATATCATTTTTATTCTTGCTAACTAAAAAAGGGAAGAGAAAACCAAGCCTTAAAACATTTGCTCATAAGCCCATCACCATAGGCCCATCTACGTTGCAATATCATGTTACAAATTATTGTTGGAAATAAAAAACCATCTGATAATGACCAATAGGAATCATGCAATGTGGTTTGACTTTTCAACTCTATCCCTTCAGCCAATGAGAGGATGCCGTGTGGTTTAGCATGGAACAAAGTAATGGAAACAATTTCTTCTCCTTTGTCGTGTCTTCGTGTTTTAGAAGAAAAGAAGAAATTCAAGGCCAATCGTATCAAATTCAAACGCAAACCACTTCTACAACCCAATTCTTGGCGCGTTAATTCACTTTTGAAATCTCCAAATCATTTCCCGTTTGAGCTTTCGTTACTTTGATTCAGTAAAAGTTGTTCTGAAGAGTTACTCAGTTCAACATAGGGTCTGTCTTCGCCTGCAGACACCTTGGTGCAATCCCAACCATTGCCTCATTTGATACCCACTCTTATGACAACAAAGAAGGAGTATGTAAGCAATGCACGAAGTCATGAAATTTGCCCTGCACCTCTGAAGTTTTTGTGCAGCAGGGGAAGCGCAGTTGTCTCCAAGAAATTGACCAAATTTGAATTTGAAAGGAGACGTTGCAAACCCTATTTTTTTTGCTCAGCATACCATGTGTTTGTCCATTGGTCTCAAAGAACCAAAGCCCATCTGCTCAGCCTATAAAAGTAGACCATCTCAACACTTAAACTTACCAATAATTTTCACAAAATACTCAATTAGTCTCTGAGTTCTAAGCTTCATGAGCAAGAAAGGAGAAGGTTTGCTTTGGAGTTCTCTTGATAGTTCAGAAGTAGAGCATTTGGCACACTTGAAGGTGCAGTGGACATTACTCCACTTGGTAACTATTCTTTGACTTTCAATGTTCATGCTCAACTGATATCATCATATCATGTCTCAATCTTAACGGTTGTAATGTGCATTATGTTGTTCTTTTATACATCTATGGCTTGCTAATATGTGTTTGAATCTGCTTAACTGTTCATCCATGGCTTGATATCATGAAGTAAGTTTGGTTTCATTTGCTTTGTTGATGTGTTGAGATAGACATGTATGATGCCACTTTGTTTTAAGTTATTATGCCTGAGATATCACCATGATGATAATGCTTTGGTTTTGTTCATTGACTGACTGTAAGATTACAAGGTTTCATTTTGGGTGTTATACTGTTAAATTTAGATGGATAGAAGTGCTAACCTTCCTATATGTGTCTTGATGTTTGGATGAGTTGAGATCCTTGAGTTTCAGTTCCATACTTATTTCTGATATGCTCATAAGTTTTATGGTGGATAAACCTATCTATCACTTTTGTTGGTGTGTTTAATGTTTGACTGAATGTTGTTAAGTTATTTTCATTAAAATAGCACTGGTTTTCTTTTTCTGTCATCGTCAATGGATGATCATCTTGTATACCTAAGCTCATAGCCACGATTTGTACCAAAAAATTGTCTAAGTGTTATTGCTTTGAAACTGTTTTTGTCATACTCTGTCACAGAGGTCACCTTTTGGTATTCTTGTATTCAACTACATTCTGATATGCATTTTCTGTCCATGGCATGATCTTTATTTTCTTGACTTATGTGCTCAAGTGTTTGAATTGCTAAAAATACACAACTGGTTATGCTTGTTGATTGACCTTTTGATTAACTTGAACTTGTTGCTATCTTTCTAGCCTAAGTTTTGTTGTTCTAACCATGTACTTATAAGCACTTCACCATTTGGTTGAATTTGTGTACTGTGTTCTGCCTTGGCTATTTGTTTATATGCCTAAAACTTGATACATCTAATTGCTGAATACATGCTGAATGTCTACTTGTTGTGTACAACTTGCTGCTATGATAAGTTTAAGGTATTCTCCTAAGCATGTTCATTATTGTTCCACCAGTATTTTGGTCCATAATGTGCCATGTTTATTTTGCTGTCATTGTGATTTGTGACCAATTTCTGAATCTAAAATCCATGTAAGAAATGCCTTGCCATGCTAAAAACTGGTTTGTCCATGTGCCACTGCTGACAGTTTGGTGTCTCCAATGTATGTGCAAGCTTTAACTGTTCAAATATGATTATTGATATGTTTTTCTGCCATGTAACCTTGCTTGATATTTATATGGTAAATTTCTTGAGGCATTTGTCATGATACCATGTACCATAGAACCATATACATATTATTTTCCTAGGTTTACTCTGCATTTCCCTGAGCCATTGTTGTCCCTATATGTCTAACTGTTTGTTTGAATGCCAACTGATAACTATACTTGATCATAGCTCTGATATGCCTATTACTTTTTGACCATTTGTTTGCCCTCACCATGCCATGAGTGTACAATTGACTATTTTGAATGTTAGTACTTGAGTAAACTCGGTTAGCATGCTTCCATGTCATATGCCCTTTTTTGCCTAGAATACAGGTGTTTAGCTTATTTGGCCTCTGACCATCATGATGTTTTGTTTGTGTATTTATCTTTGTAAACATGACTGACCTTCCTTATATCAACATGATGAGTGTGTAGTCTTTTGTGTATGCTTGTATCTGATATTCATGCTTAACTGTTATTTGATTTGGGATGTCACTGACCATATATGTATACAACTCTGTTTGAACCCTTGTTTTATGGCAGTGTTGTGTTTCTAAAATGCCATGAACTTTGTTTTCAACCATCGTGTTATTAGGAATGAATATAAACTTTCCAAAACACCTCTTTGACAAGGACATTGCTAGACTTTATGTTTAATTCATGTGCCTATTGATCTTGCCTCGATGTGTAGTAAAGATTTATGAACTATTGTTATGTCTTACACTGACTTTGTATGCTATCTTTGTGGAAGTTATGTCTGCTGCCTTGTTTATAAGTCACAATGTATCATGGCATGTGAATCTTGCTATTTGATTATATGCTAGCATTAGTAGTTGCATTTAATCCTATGAACTCATTGCCTTGTGGAATGTACAATAATTGCCCTAAATGACATGCTATTTGTCTGCACATTGACTACCTGTTATTACTGATGTTTCACTATGTTGTCTTCATCTTGTTAGCAATCATTTAGCTTGCCCTTTTCCTATCTCCTCGATTTCAGATTAACATGTTTGAACTGTCACTGAATTTTAGAAATGTGTTTAAAGCTGACTGCACCATGTCTGACCATGTGGTTGCCAATACATCATCATGCTATTTTCATCTGTTACTTTGAGTGAGTGTTGCTGTTGTCCTGATCTTTTGCTTTCTTGCATTTTTGAGCAATTAACCTTATTAATCATGTAATCTGGTTCTAAAACATCTTTGCTTTCTTTTATTCAACATGTTCAGTGTTTAAAACCTTTGATATTCATGAAAACTAACCCAATGCCATGCTGTTTTGGATCCCTAGTCGACATGTTTATTTAGTTGCATCCAAGTCATGTTTAGTTTCCATGGTTTTCAATGAATGTGTCATGTGTTTGATTGAACTTCTGTGCAATACATGTTTGTTAATTTGTACTTGAACCTGTCTCACTCCATGTTTAAAGCCGTGATATGTATTTTCATTACTAATGTAAGAGTTTACTTGCATATTTGGCTTGTGTGTTTTAGTTTTGGTAGCTCGTATAGTGTTGAGGAGTTGATCATGTTACTGTCTTTTCTTACTAATGACTGTGAGCATGGTTAAGGGCATGGCGTGATGTTTCATTTCTATATGAGCTGACTGTTCTATGAGCTTGGTTGCCTTGCTTTCTGTTGGTCATATACGCGGAAGAAGAATTATGTATTAATTAAGTTATGTTTATTACCGGATGTAACAGCCACCCCAGTGGCAAGCACACACATGCACATGCGCCCTTTAACCCTTAGGACTGGGGTTCGAATCCCCCTCGCCCCAGTCCTTTTATTTTATTTTCTAAATTTCGCTTCACTTTACATATACACATGTTGTTACCATTGTTTGTTAAGATGCGTGCATGGTTTCAGTTGGCTTTGATTTTAAGCTTGCACACGCAGGGTCCTGGGTTCAATCCCTAGGAATGCCCTTTCCTTCTTTTTTACCACTTATTTGTTTTATTTTTAAGTTTATGCTTTAATTTCAAACCTTCATAACTTGTTTGTTTTTCATCCTTTTTCTTCCATTCTTTTAGCTATTTGCTCCTAATTGGATCCACTTGTTGAATATAAAAAGAAATGGTTGAAAATGTTTAATCTTATTTGCTTTTATTCATGTGGAACTTGGAAATTATTTTAAGGTTTTATTGCACTTTTTTTTTATTCATTTCATGATTTTACCTTTGTTTACCTTGTTTGAGCATGGTCTAATATGAGTAATTCTAACCGTGCATGATATTATAACTTTGTTTCATCTTAATATCTTGTTTATGTCTTGTTATGCTTTCATATAATTCATATAACTCTTTATTTCATAGTATTTTAAAACTGTCATCTTTTCCCCCATTCCAAAGGAAAGCCCTCCTAAATTGACTCATGAGTCACTAAACAAACCACCCTACCTTAACCTCATAAGAGCTTATCCCATTTCTTGACCTCATGAGACCCATGAAATCATAACTTAGCTACAAGTTAGAGTTTTGGACTCTATGTGATTCTCACCATCATGAGAACTCACTTTCCCCTATAAATTAGATTTAGAGAGTTATCGTGAACTCTAAAATGAGCTCACACTCATTTCCCCTTGGAACTTTGGCCATAGTCAATGGTTCCTTCTTCACCCTTAGATCGGTGAACTACAGATACTCTGATTCCACTCCCGTCAGGATACGTAGGCGCAAGGCACAATACCTTGTCGAGTATACTTAGATACTAACCCCTAGGGTTTCAACCTTTAGCATAGAACCCTAAACAAGCAAACATAACACAACACAAACAAGAGGTTCCTGTAGAGTACTACAGATACTTAGGGTGCTAATACCTTCCCTTAGTATAACCAACCCCCGAACCTTAGATCTCCCCCTTTTAGGTTTTTTTTCGATCTTGAACCTTTCCTTTGGATAAATCAAAGTCGGTGGTGAACTTCAAAGTTTTGCGAGGCAAGTTAATTAATAGCTTGTTATCCGATTCTCACCACAACATCTGGATAGAGGCCCAAGTGTACTGTGATTGGTTGTATTAATTACAACTGTATGATTAGGGTTTTAAGAAATTGAAGAAAGTTTTGAGAAACCTTTGGATTTTGAATTTGTGATAAGGAAAATGTTGTTATTTGAATGAAAAGAAAGTTTAGGGCTTATAACTCAAAGAGAGGCCAGAGTGGTCTAAGAGCAGTTTAACCGGGAATAATGCTCCTCTTAGTACCAGTTTAAAACAGACAGATGATTTTGAAAACAGAGGTATGGGGCTTACAACTCAAAGAGAGGCCCATGGAGGTTGTTTATTGTTTAAAACAAAGTTTATGTACAAAAGATTGGGGTTTATACCCAAGGAGAGTCCCAGATGATTTATTTTGAAAACAGTGATCGCACTGCGATACCGAAAGACGTTGTGGGACTTATACTCTAGCGGAGGCCCAAAAATTATTTATGTACATAGGGGGGTTAGGTTTACACTCTAATAGAGTCCCAAAATTTTTTGAAGGAAAGAAAAGTGGGGCTTATACTCAAGGAGAGGCTCATTTGAAAAACAGTGGACACACCGTTATTTCAAAAATCGTACTGGGACTTATACTATAACAGAGGCCCAAAAAATTATTTATTTACAAAGGGGTTGAGTCTTACACTCTATTAGAGACCCTAAATTTATTTAAAGTGAAATTCTGGTATTAGATATGTGATGTCGAGTGAGATGTCACAACATCAATATCTGCTATATGAACAAGACAATAAAAGTAACATCACTTAAAAGCAATAAATAAACACAGAGAATTGTTCACCCAGTTCGGTCTAACAACCTACGTCTGGGGGATACCAAGCCAGGGAGGAAATTCACTATCAGTAGTATTAATTCATAGACTCTCCAATCAACATACAAGTTGACAATCTATTCACTTAATCACTACCCAATGACACTTCTACCTAAGACACTCTTAGATATGAGACACCTCTCACTCCCCCTCAATCACAGCAGTGATAACAACATACAATAAAGAAAGTAGAAGACACACTTTAACGACAAAACCTTGATCTTGCTTAAAAGCTTCAATCAAGAACAAACACTCGTGCTTAAAAGCTTAGAGTGGACAACATACAACTCAACTAAATATGTCCAATTCAAACATCAAAATAGATGAATGAATGGCTCACAATACATAGACGAAAACACAAACCCTAATACTTGACACTCAGTACACAATCTCTTATCTTCGCATCATCCAAGTAGTGTTGAGACTTCTTTTAAATAGAAACAGATTCTTGGGCTTGGGCTCTGTGAAAAATACAGATTTGATGCACAATAAAAACAGATTTTATCTTCAAATCTTTTCGCCCTAAATATAGAAACAAACGATTCCATCTGAATAAATCTTCTCCAAGAATTTTGCCTGCAATCTCACAAACAGAATCTCTCAAAACATAACAATTAACACGCAGCCCTAAAACACATATAAGTCTTGACATGATGTTCTGTCAACAGATGTTAAGACATCAGTCTTGACATCATGCACAAAAGCTGCAATACCAAACAACACACCAAAGCAAAATGTTAGAAGCACATGTTAAGACATCAGACAAGACATCTTGATCAACCACATTGTTTTACCAAAATTGCTGCCAATAACAGAACTAACAATCTCCCCCTTTGGCTAATTTTGGCTAAAACAACATCATCACACATCAGAGATACCTGTAGTAGAAACACATCACTCAAACAAATCTAACATTCTAAAAAAACAGACAACCAAGGAAACCAGCCACACACTTAGCAGCACACAATAATCAAAACTACAAACTCCCCTTTAAGCCACGAAAACAGGAACCAACATCAGAGAACATCCAACAAAGCCAAAAATCACTACTCACTCACTTCTCCCCCTTTTTAGCCACAATTGGCCAAAAGACCACTATCAATCTTCTGACACTTAGTCAAACATGCTCAAGTACCAAGAAAAATAGTTGTAACACAGCTTGGAAAGAGTGTCACATTACTCAACCAAATAACTTTGACTGACCAGGCGATACAAACAAGGGTTCCCATTTTAATTATAAAAACTACACCAAACTGCTTCTTACTACAGCCAATCTGAGACGGAAACATGAGTCAGACATCCAAGACAGTTGATACACACAAGGGTCAGTTGAAGCAAGACCAGAAGATCAAGATCACAAAACCAAAGGAGATGAAGTCCAAAGAAATGGCAACCGGTGGATCCTCTACAGGGGCAACAAGGACAGGAAGAAAGACAGAAACAAAGATGAAGACCAACAAGAAGGCTCAAAAGCAATTACATGGTTCTGAGGATGAGGCAGATGAAGATTGGATTACATTCATTAACTCAAGTGGTTGGAATGAATAGCTGAATCCAAACATGAAAACTCCTTGCTTGTAGTTTCACAAAAATTGTAATATTGAGTATTTCCAGCAATAAAATTGTTCTTGTATGTTTCCAACCATTCTTATTTTGTCAATTTCACCACATAAGACACCTGCACTAAAAACCACCTTCCTGCACACAAAAACTCTACAAATCCTCATATATGCAAACCCCTAATTTGCTTCTTAAATTTTCAAATTGATTTGCATCTAAGGCCTTAGTAAAAATATCAGCTAATTGCATTTCAGTAGCAACATGTTCCAAAGCAACCACTTTATCTTCAACCAGATCTCTTATAAAATGATGACGTATGTCAATATGCTTAGTCCTGCTATGTTGAATTGGGTTCTTGGAGATATTGATTGCACTCAGATTATCACAGTACAATGTCATGACATCTTGCTTGACATTGTATTCAGTTAACATTTGCTTCATCCAAACCAGTTGTGAACAACTACTTCCTGCTGCTATGTACTCGGCCTCAGCAGTAGAGAGAGACACACAGTTCTGCTTTTTGCTAAACCACGAGATAAGATTGTTCCCTAAGAAGAAGCATCCTCCAGAAGTACTTTTTCTATCATCAACACTCCCTGCCCAATCAGCATCACAATATCCACTCAGTTCAGTGCCTGATCCATGACTGTATAGTATGCCATAGTCACTAGTACCATTCACATATTTCAGAATTCTCTTCACTTGATTCATGTGGCTAACTTTAGGTTCAGATTGATATATGGCACAAACTCCTATAGCAAAGGAGATATCAGGTCTGCTAGTTGTGAGATACAGTAGGCTTCCAATCATGCTTCTGTATAGGCTTTGATCCACACTCACTCCATGTTCATCTTTGGACAGCTTCAGGTGAGTAGGAGCACGTGTCCTTTTGTGATTAGCATTCTCCAAACCAAACTTCTTGACTATGTTATTTTCATACTTGCTCTGAGAGATAAATATGGAGTCTTCCATTTGTCTAACTTGCAGACCCAGAAAATAGCCGAGTTCACCAACAAGACTCATCTCAAACTCAGACTACATCTGTTTCACAAAATGTTGAACCATTGCTTCTGACATCCCACCAAACACTATGTCATCAACATATATTTGAGCTATCAATAGTTTTCCTCCTTCCTCTTTAACAAACAATGTCTTGTCAATTCCTCATTTTCTGTAGCCATTCAGAGACAAGAATTCAGTAAGCCTGTCATACCAAGCTCTAGGTGCTTGCTTTAATCCATAAAGAGCTTTCCTTAGTTTGTAGACATGGTTAGGAAATGTTGGATCAATAAACCCCTTGGGTTGATCTACATTAACTTCTTCATTTAAGTACCCATTCAAGAAAGCACTCTTTACATCCATCTGGAATAACTTGAATTTGAGATTACAAGCCACACCTAAGAGTAACCTAATAGATTCCAGTTTGGCCACAGGAGCAAAAGTCTCATCAAAATCAATTCCTTCTACCTGAGTGTAACCCTGGGCAACCAGTCTAGCCTTGTTTCTTGTGACCACTCCTTGTTCATTAGATTTATTCTTGTAAACCTACTTGGTGCCAATCACATTTATTCCATCAGGTCTTGGTACAAGATCCCACACTTCATTCCTTTTGAATTGTCCCAGCTCTTCTTGCATGGCATTAATCCAAAATTCATCTTTCAAGGCTTTTTTAACATTTTTGGGCTCAATTTTGGATACAAAGCAAGAGTTTGACACAACTTCTCTTGACCTAGTTGTAACCCCTGAGTTTGGATCACCTATGATAAGCTCCTTTGGGTGGTCCTTTTGCGCTCTGATGGATGGTCCCTTGTTAGGCTGCTCTGGTTCAGGTTCAGCAACAGTAGGACTGGGATTTCCAGTTCTGTCTTCAGGTTCTGTTGATACATCATCAACAAATGTTCCAACATCATTCCATAGTCATCAACAACCACATTTATAGATTCCATCATGACTCTGGTTCTGGAGTTGAATACCCTATAAGCTCTGCTGTTTGTAGAGTATCCCAAAAAGATTCCCTCATCACTTTTAGGATCCATTTTCCTCCTCTGTTCACGATCTGACAGAATATAACATTTACTTCCAAAGACATGAAAGTACTTCACACTTGGTTTTCTTCCCTTCCACAACTCATACAAGGTAGCTGAAGTACCTCTTCTCAAAGTAACTCTGTTGTGAATGTAGCAGGCAGTATTCATAGCTTCAGCCCAGAAATGGTAAGGAAGCTTTTTGGCATGAATCATTGCTCTAGAAGATTCTTGAATGGTTCTGTTCTTCCTTTCAACAACTCCATTTTGCTGAGGAGAAATAGGTGAAGAAAACTCATGACTGATGCCTTCAGTAGAACAATATTCAGCAAACTTGCTATTTTCAAACTCTCTTCCATGATTACTTCTTATTCTGATGACATTGCTCTCCTTTTCTCTTTGGAGTCTTTGACAGAGATCTTTAAACACATCAAACACTTCTGTTTTGTCTTTGATAAAACCCACCCAAGTGTACCTGGAATAATCATCCGCAACTACATAAGCATATTTCTTCCCACCTTAACTTTCCACCTGCATAGGCCCCATTAAGTCCATATGAAGAAGTTCCAACACTTTAGAAGTAGTGGGATGTTAAAGCTTTTGATGTGACATCTTGGTCTACTTCCCTATCTGACAGTCTCCACACACTCTTCCTTCTTCAATTTTGAGCTCTGGGATTCCTCTTACTGCTTCTGTAGATATGATTCTCTTCATTCCCTTCAGATGTAAATGTCCCAACTTTTGATGCCACACTTTGACTTCATCTTCTTTTGCAAGAACACATGTGGAGGAACTTGAGTTTTGTGACACCCATAGGTAACAGTTGTCCTTAGACCTAGCACCCTTCATGATAACTTCACATTTCTCATTTTTGACAATGTACTCAATTTTTGTAAAATTAACTATGAGTCCTTGATCACATAGTTGACTAATACTGATCAAATTTGCTGTCAACCCCTTGACTAGAAGTACATCATCAAGTCTAGGTGTACCTTCACAATTCAGGTTTCCCACACCCTTGATTTCTCCTTTGACACCATCACCAAAGGTCACATGGCCAGAAGAATGAAGTTTAACATCCACCAGCAAATTCTTCACTCCTGTCATGTGTCTTGAACAGCCACTGTCAAAGTACCAGTCTTCTTTAGCAGAGACTCTAAGAGAAGTATGAGCTATCAAGTTGACAACATCAGTTTTGGAGACCCATTGCTTCTTTTGCTTGATGACTTGATTACCTTTATGAATGACCTGTTTGGGTGCACAATTAGGAGTACTCTTAGGATACCCATGCAACTTATAATAGAAAGCCTTTATGTGTCCAAAGCTCCCACAATGATGGCATCTCCAGCGCCTGAATTTCTTCCTAGAGGAAGTCCTGTCAGGATGTTTCAACATCTGTTTCAACATCACTGGCTTGGAACTGGGAATAACATCATTTGAAGCAGATCCACTATTGAACCCCAACCCACTTTTGTCTCCTGCAGTTCTTCCAACATCAAGAATCTTGTCTAGAACATCAGTTCCACTATTCAGCATTCTGATAGACTTGGACATAGATTCAAGTTTAGAGTTCAACACAAATACTTCATCTTCCAGCTTGGCAATGGTTTCCAGATGCTCTGTCTTTTCAGCCTTGAGTTGAGCAATGATCTTCTTCTGCCTCTCCCCTTCTTGACAGGCTTCTTCACTGTTAATGCATAGCTCTCTATAAGAATCGGTAAGCTCATCATATATGCTCTCTTCATCCCTAGAATCATCATCAGATGTATACCTTCAAGTCAATACCCTAACATGCTTGGCAGTCTCTTCATCTTCCTCACTTTCAGTATCAGACCAGGACACAGATAAGCCATTTTTCTGCTTCTTAAGATATGTAGGGCATTTAGCTCTGATATGACCATATCCCTCACATCCATGACATTGGATTCCTTTGTCATAATTAGGCTTCTCCTCAGTTCTTGTTTTCTTCATCTGATCACCTGACCTGTTGATGTCAGATGTGGTGTTCTTGACATTAGGTTTATAGCTCCTGTCCATTCTTTTCAAAACCCTATTAAACTGTCTTCCCAACAGAACTATGGCATTGGATAGCTCTTCCTGAGTTTCAGGACCACACTCTTTCTCATCATCTTCTGTACTAGACACCAAGGCTATGCTTTTGACCTTATTTTCAGATCTGTCATTCAACCCTAATTCAAATGTCTGAAGTGAACCAATCAATTCATCTACCCTCATCTGGCTGATGTCTTGAGCTTCCTCTATAGCAGTCACCTTCATATCAAATCTCTTGGGAAGAGATCTGAGAATTTTTCTTACCAGCTTCTCATCAGACATCCTCTCTCCTAGGGCACTAGAAGCATTTGACAGTTCAAGTATATTCATGTGAAAGTCATGAATGGTCTCTTCATCTTTCATCCTCAAACTTTCAAACTTTGTTGTTAGCAGCTGAAGTCTTGACATCTTGACCTTGGAAGTTCCTTCATGAGTTGTTTTCAGGATATCCCAAGCCTCCTTAGCCACTTCACATATGTTGACCAGCCTGAAAATGTTCTTGTCAATACCATTAAATAAAGCATTCAAGGACTTAGAGTTCCCAAGAGCGAGTTCATCTTCTTCCTTGGTCCACTCCTCCTCAGGTTTCAGCTTTGACACACCATCTTTTCCCACAATGACAGGATGTTTCCATTCTATCAGAACAGCCTTCCAAGCCCTGCTGTCTAATGATTTCAAAAAGGCAACTATGCAAGGTTTCCAATAGTCATAATTTGATCCATCTAGAATAGGGGGTCTATTAAAAAATCCACCACTCTCCTTGTCTATTGCACCAGAAAGTAACAACCCTAGATATCACCCAGATATAAAGCAGGATGACCTGCTCTGATACCAATTGAAATTCTGGTATCAGATATGTGATGCCGAGTGAGATGTCACAACATCAATATCTGCTATATGAACAAGACAATAAAAGTAACAGCACTTAAAAGCAAAAAATAAACACAGAGAATTGTTCACCTAGTTCGGTCTAACAACCTACGTCTGGAGGCTACCAAGCCAGGGAGGAAATTCACTATCAGTAGTATTAATTCATAGACTCTCCAATTAACATACTAGTTGACAATCTATTCACTTAATCACTACCCAATGACACTTCTACCTAAGACACTCTTAGATATGAGACACCTCTCACTCCCCCTCAATCACAGCAGTGATAACAACATACAATAAAGAAAGTAGAAGACACACTTCAACGACAATACCTTGATCTTGCTTAAAAGCTTCAATTAAGAACAAACACTCGTGCTTAAAAGCTTAGAGTGGACAACATACAACTCAACTAAATCAGTCTAATTCAAACATCAAAATAGATGATTGAATGGCTCACAATACACAGACGAAAACACAAACCCTAATACTTGACACTCAGTACACAATCTCTTGTCTTCACATCATCCAAGTAGGGTTGAGACTTTTTTAAAATATAAACAGATTCTTGGGCTTGGGCTCTGTGAAAAATACAGATTTGATGCACAATAAAAACATATTTTATCTTCAAATCTTTTCACCCTAAATATAGAAACAAACGATTGCACCTGAATAAATCTTCTCCAAGAATTTCGCCTGCAATCTCACAAACAGAATCTCTCAAAACATAACAATTAACACGCAACCCTAAAACACATATCAGTCTTGACATGATGTTCTGTCAACAGATGTTAAGACATCAGTCTTGACATCATGGACAAAAGCTGCAATACCAAACAACACACTAAAGCAGAATGTTAGAAGCACATGTTAAGACATCAGACAAGACATCTTGATCAACCACATTGTTTTACCAAAATTGCCGCCAATAACAGAACTAACAAAAAGAAATTTTGAATATTTAAAATCAAGGAAAAACCCTAATTTTATTTTAAAATGCATTTTTTCAAAGAAAATCAAATAAAACTGATACAAAATATAAAATATATTTAATTAACATGTTATGAACTTTGATTAATGTCTGAAAATGGATGATTTATTCACATGATGGTTTGAAACTCATTTGGTTTTGAATAATCAAGAGAAAAAATTTATTTAAAATGTTTAAAAAACAATTAAAAGGAATTCTTTAAAATATTCAAATATATATCAAATAAAAGTATTTTTTTATTTATTTTTTTGTGTAACAAAATATTTAAATATATGAAGGATTTATGTTTAAAAAATCTCTTGAAAAAGATTAAAATTGAGAGAGATATGAATTTTTGAAATTAATTAAGAAATAATCAAAATAATTATAAAAATCAAATATTTGAAAAAGGGCACCAATGGCTCCTACTTCTTCCTCGTGTGTGCCCGCCATGGATGATTTGCAAAAGCTCACTTATCTCTCTCATTATGCAACGAAATCAAACGAAATAATCATCAAACTTGTTCGCTTTTGATCAAGGAACACGATGGCGACATTTAATTTCATTTATTTTAGGTGTGGTGTAAGATATATCGTGATGAACAGATGAACCCTATTTTTTTCAAAAACTAAGTGAAATCTTATACACGATAGATAACATGCAATTGATTGAGGGTTATTACTCTATACACATGCAGAATCATGGTGGTAACTCAAAACAACATTTATGATGCATGGAGTATGGAGTTTGAGAGCTTCAGGCTTACCTGTGCAAGAGGAATTCGAATCCTCAGTTGTAGGTGTTATAGATGTGTTTGAATGATTTGGACAGCTTCAATGGACCTTAGTGAGTGTGTTGAGAAGATTGGAATGGATGGAAATCTCCTGGAACTCTCAGTGGTATCCCAACTACAATTAGGCCTAGGTGTGATATGGAGGTTATTGATCCTGGTGTTACAGAAGTTTGGAAAGTGTTTGGATCACTTCTATATGATGTATAGGATATGTCTACACCATTGGTTTTGACAGAATTGCTCCCTAGTTGAAAATTTGAATCTTACTTGTTAAAGAAGCAAATTTTGATGCATGAGAGTGAAATGAGGGAAAACATGTGTGGTTCTATTTTGGTGTGTTAAAATCAATCACAAATGACCTCTATTTATAGTAGAGGAAGTTTGTTTTGCAAGGAATAGTGAATGGGGGCTGGATCACCCTATTGTTCAATGGATGTGGCTAGGTGTTCGAAGTCTCCTCTAGCCATTGACTTGAGCTAAACTTTGCAGGCCTAGGTATTCTGATCTTTGGATAAAGCTTGACTAATTTGGATAGTTATGGACTGATACATGTCACCTCTATGCATCCTTTCAATGCTTCTTGACAAAATTGGAGTTTTTGGATTTGAAACTTTAAAGATCACATGCCTAAAGGATGAGGTTTTTGACTTGCAAGGCTCTATGGTGTTGTAGCTCTGCAGATAACAAGTGCATTGCATCTTAGAAACTTGTCTTGCATGGTGACAAAGCTTTCCAAGTCATAAGAATGACAAAATCGAGTTGTGTTGTGAAATCTGCCTTGTAAAATCAGAATGAAAATTGCCATTTTGTGAGGCTTATAACTTCTTGCTCAAATTGAATCATGGGAGGCTCTTGTACTTTTTAAAAATCTCACATTAGATACTACAACATTTATGTTTATGGTTTGTATTGAATCTATTTGGATCACAATGAAAAGTGCCTTTGAACATTGGTGTCCAAAGCTGAAAAACTTGGCAGATTTTCACTAAGTGTAAAAAATGTTCATTTCTTAATTTTTGTGATTTTGATCAATCCATAACTTAAAATCCAAGAAGATTTGGAATGTGGTGTAGTAGACAAACTTGTATTATGTAGCAAGACCTATCATTTGAGCATTGGATGGAAGTAAATCGTTGCTTAGATCACAAGTTATGGCCTTGCAAAGTTGGGTAAAAACCATTATTTTCCTTAACTTAGTAAAATTTGAAGTTTCTCAAGGTTGCCCTTTTTGCAAGTAGCCTTACTTTTCTTGATTTTTCTTGATTAATCATGATCCAAATCAAAAGTTAACATTATTCTTGACCTAAAGAGGCCATGTTTGTCAAGAAATCCCAAAAGTCAAACTTGATTTTAGTCACAATTGACTTTTTATATCAAATGAATTTTGAACTTTGTAATCCTTTATGAAATCAAGTACTTGGGCTAAATTGAACCTAATGGATGGATTCCATAGGTGTTTTAGAGTTTCTTGAATCATGTCCCATGGTTTGAGATCATGTCTTGGTCAAAAGTAAAAGGTATGGTTGATTTTTTCCTAAAAACCCTAATTTGTGGTTCAGATGAATTTGAATCCTTGCATTGCTTATGAACCAAGTTCTTTGAATCAATTTAGTCTTGTGAAGGGATCAACATGATGTATTTGAGGTTTCTAAAGCATATCTTGAAGTTTTAGATCATGCCTTGCTCCAAAAGTCAACTTGGGGATTGAATTAGGTCAAAACCCTAATTCCTAATTTTGTATGAATGCATCCCCTGAGGTTATTTTGAACTTTATGGATGGACTCATGAGGACCTTTTGAGCTTCTTGAATCATGTATTGAAGTATTGGCTCATGCCCAAATGAAAATTTCTCTCTGGAGGCCTTGGTCGACCAAAACCCTAATTTGGTGACACTGATGATCTTGAGGCCTGATCAACTCGAAATGTTGCATTTTTACATTAGATTCTTGACGTGGAAGACCTCTTAATCCTTCATGGATGTTTGAGAGGTTTGATAAGTTGAGAATCATGTCAATTCTTGATTGATCCTTTGCCTGGATGCTCTGAGAGGGCTCAAAAACCCTAATCCTTGGTTGAGGTGAATGCTCAACAATCTTTGAGAGGATTGATGAGGCATGAAGGTACATCCATATTATGGTGATGGTTTGCACAATGATGTGGAATATTGTGGTCAAAATTTAGGGTATGACATAGATCTTGACATCTTCGCATCTAACTCGATCAGACTCTTTGTTATCCTATGGCGAAATGATCTCCACATTTCCTTCACATCTCTGTCGGTCTTCAACTCAATAAGGTTGTATTTCATCCTAGAGTTTGTTTCGATCCAATCTTCACGAGACTCGATATTTATCACCTTTCTATTGTTTCCATTAGGCAACAATTCATTCAACTTTGACGTCACGCCGACAAAAGAGGCGGTGCCATCGGGAAGCTTGAACTCTACAGGAGGAGAAGCTCCATTGAAGTAAACTTCTGCCTTAATCAAAAATAAAGGAAGAGACATTTTTTAAGACGTGACCCCAATTTATACAACTGTGAATCAATTCTGGACCACACAAACTGTCGGTGCAATCACAGCCGCACAATAATGTCGGCAAAATCATGACCATCCAAAAAACCCTAAAATGAAACTACCAGAAATTTCATATTTCTGGAACAATTTGCACTTCACCGAAAATTTAAAATTTCTGGCACACTGGAAATTTCAAATGAATAACGAAAATTTCAAACCGTACCGAAAATTTTGATATAATTACCAGAAATTTCTAACGGAAATTTGATGTGTTTTTCTCGCAGGGACAGTCTTGACATTATGAAAAATTGGAGGATGTCAGGTTTAATTTTAGGGGTGGCAAATAGAATCCTCCTTTGATTGATAGAGACGTTAAAAGGACTACGAGTAATTTTTTTCATTTTCTTGGGCTTAGGCTTTTTTTTCAAAAAAAAAAATAATATCATTTTTTTTAAATGTGATAATTATTATGTATCATAGTAGTTAATTTTGAACCTTTTAGATTAAGAAAGTGATAAATGTGAAAGAGAAGAGTAATTTTGCCAAATAAAGTTATTTTAACTATTGATGTATTTTTATTATAAAAAATGTAAAGTGAGAAATGATGATATTTAGACTATTAATGGGAGGATACATTTGAAAACAAATAATAATTAGTGATGCATTTAAAACTAAAAATGACTATTTTTAAAATAGTTTGTTTATCCTTTAAATCGTAAATGTGATAATTATTATGTATCAAAGTAGTTTTTTTTAAAGGCAATTGGAATTCATTAGACAAACGAGTACAAGGGGTACTCGAACCCTTATAACAGGAACGATCAAGAGATATAAACTACAGGATTGGATAACCAAACAAACCAATTACAAGAAGATGAAAATTTGAGGACCTTTCCCAACCATAACCAAGCTGAGACTTTGATAGAGTTCACTAAAACTTCAATCGAGGCTCTCCCGTTATTAAAAATCACTTCACTGCGACACAACCAAAGATGCCAAACTGTTGCACTCCACACGAACATACCATAGTGGTTGTCGCACCTTCTCTTAAAATATGACAGAGCTGCAGAAAATGATAGGGAACAAGTAGATCCTAATGGAAAATTGATTCCAAGCCAATAACAAATAGAATCCCACACAGAAACAGTAAAAGTGCAGACACAAAATAAATGGTCAACCTCTTATAAGCTAGCTCTGTAGAAAATACACCGAGATTGATCTTCATCAAAAAATATACCTCTCTTGCCCAGCTGAACCTTGCTAGGTAGTCTTTTCAGAATTAAACGCCAAAGGAAGACTTGAATTCTCGAAATCCAAATTGAACACAGCACCTCCAAATCCAGCTGCCCGACTTCAACTCATGCTGCTGCATTCGATAAACCTGCATAACCGCTCGAAACTGAATACAAACCATCATCCGAACAAGCCCACGATATAACATCTTCATTCACTCCCTGCAGTAAACAAGATTCTAACAAAACATTACAGGCATGGACTTCTCTACTTCTAACAGAGTCCTCTTCAAACACAGGTAAACAATTCACCCAAGCCATATTGTCAATAACTCTTAATAAGCCGTCTGCAATAGTAAGAGCTGGGTTAGTACTCAGAGGAAACAAAACAGGGAAAAAATCCTTAATTGAAGAACCATTCAGCCACTTGCTAGACCAGAATGAAAGGCTCTTTCCATCTCCTAAAACACAAGACATATTATCAATGAACCAATCCGATTAAGTTTCTTTATCAAACGAAATTAGAGAAAGGTCTCTCCACCATAAAGACCCAGTTTTAACACCTCCAAGCCCAGGATTACTTAAGACAGTCAAAGGGTTGCCATCTTGCGCATATCTAAATTTGATTAACCGTTTCCACAAATCTTCGTTATCCGATAAAAGCCTCCACTCCCACTTAAGAAGCAGGTACTTGTTGAACAAAAAGAGATTCTTCACTCCTAATCCGCCATCTTCCTTAGCTTTGCAAACAGTACTCCACTTCTCCCAGTGAATTTTCCTTAAACTTTCCGAACCTCCCCAGAGGAAATTACTCTGGATTCTGACGATGTCCTTCAAAACTTTAATCGACGATTTATAGAAAAACAAGGCATAAATGGGAAGAGAGTTCAAGACTGAATTAATCAACACAACACGACCCCATATAGAAAGGTTCTTCCCTCTCCAAATAGCCAAACGCTTCCTAATATTACATATAACATGACTCCAAGAAGAGTACCTCCTAGGACTAACACCAACGACTATGCCCAGAAATTTGAAAGGGAGCCTACCAGTTTTACAACTAAGGAATTCTACTGCTGCCTGGAGAAAACCTACAGGCAAATTGACACCCGTCAAACACCTCTTTAAGAAATTAACCTTCAATCCGGAAACAATTTCCAACCCACGCAGAATGCCTTTGATACTCCACAGATTATCCCAAGTGTCGTGTCGTCCACAAATTGGACTATGTAAAAACACAATTCAGATCTAATCTTAAACCCGTGGAAAGCTTTGATAACAACCGCCTTCTTCATAAGTTGAGTCAAGCCCTCCATCACTAACAAGAACAGGAAAGAAGATAGAGGGTCGCCTTGACGTAACCCTCTAGACATCTTAAGATCTTTAGAAGCACTCCCATTTACCAAAACAGAACATAAGCCATTGAACACCAAAGCCTCCATCCATCGAGACCACTTCAGGCCAAAATTCATCTTGGAAAAGAGAAACCTCAAGAAATTCCACGAAACACAATCATACGCTCTTTCAAAATCTACTTTAAAAGCCAAACACTGCCTCTTGTCTCTATTGGCTAAATCCAAGATTTCAACCATTGTTTTGTATTGTGTTAGGAAAATGTTGATGAAATATGATATTGAAATATAAATATAATTTTCTAACGCATTAGTTATAAATAAAGTTTCCTATTAAAAAAATAAAGTTTCTAAATTAAATATTATTTAGTAAAAATGATTATTTTCATATATACTATTTAATATTGCCTTTGTGATTCATTTTAGAGAATTTCTTATCCCACCCATATGGGTTCATAGGCATCATGTGCGCTTCCAAAACTACCTTCTTCTTCCGGAGCTGTATCTCCAGACGCACCTTTTTTTTACTCAACGTTGGTTTTTTCCGGAGCAACATCTACGAAATGTTTTTGCTTATATAGCTCTGGAAGATATTAGAATAAATTCACGGCAGAGTCCCTTCTCCTCCCTCAATCTTTATTTTTCATCATCTTCACTCTCAAACTCTCCAAACTCTCTCAATCATCAAAAAATCATTTTTCACCAAACTTAATTTTTTTCAATCGAGTTTGACAAGGAACATTCATTTCAACGATCAAAACACTCCAAATCATTCAAAGCTCGATATAATCGGTAAGGTTTCAAGTTTCTGAGGTATTTTCGAGTATTTCCCGTAAACGAGCTAGAATATAGTTTTAGGGGTAGAAATCCTTAGATAGTTTTAGAAACATAGTTTAAAGACAATGTAGGTATTGTTTGTTGGCTGAAACGAACGACCAGGGCTTCAAAAATTCGATTGTCACGGGTAGCAGACGCCATTATTGTGACTGTTGGAGTTGTAGAAAGTTTCGGAGCTATATCTACGGAACAAATTAACGCTAGGGCAATTTCGTGGATGCAGCATCGAAGCAAATCAAACGTTGTGAATTCTAGGTACTTCCGTTGATCAATCTACGGAAGTTTTCCGTGTGTACATATCTGGAAGTAAAAAATTTTTATTTTATTTTCTTTTTTCTTTTTTAAATTTATTTGTATCTAATTGGTTTTTCTTGGTTATACCTTGCAGACATTATGGCAGACAAAGACGATAGATGGCGACTTGGACGGGTGTCATAGCATGCATCTATTAGATGTGAGCTGGGCCAGGCCATTACCGAGGTTGATACATCTATTCCAGTAGAGCCTATAGCTGAGGTACAACCTACTGCACAAACTTCTTCATCACATGCCCATAACACTCCCTCGACCTCGTATCCCACCCCATCATCCACTTCTTCATCCCAGAGGCATCAGGATTCAGCTGAGGGTTCATCACAGGCTTCGTCCTCCAGCAGGCCTCGTCGGGATGTTGATCTGGTGCCACTACTTGTGGTAACAATCTTATATCCTTTGACTTTTTTTCATTTCTTTTCATTCTATATTCGTGATAATGCTTGATCCTAATGTTTTTTATTTTCATTTCAAGCTTGGATATTCCAACACTTTCCCATGATCGTCGGGTGGGGGTGTGTTCCTGATTACACAGAGCTGATGCCGCGTGCCCGTGCCTTTCTCCCACTCAGGGGGAACCAGGTGGTCGACTGATCAGAAAAATAGCAAGTGTGCTATTTTTACGATGTAGTAATAATAGGGGTTATCCGGAGAATCGATCTCGAGGACTGCGCTTTATTATAAGTGCAGATGTTAATTCAATTAAACAAAAGTTTCCTTGGGGTTTGATTGTTTGAGAAATTATAACTAATAATAATAAAGTAAACAAAGTTGTAAAATTTACTTAAAACATATATGAGAAGGCATGCTAGAGGAAAGTGTATGAATTGCACTACAAAAACCCTCAATCCTTATTCTAGGAGACATGACTCAAAACAAACCTTACCGATTCTTAAGATTATTTTTCCCTAATTCCTTAGCAGAAAAACCTTTGAGATTCAGTCTCTACTCTAATTCCTTAGCAGTCTAGAAAGAATCACAAGCATTATATTTTATCAAGAATATATCGGTTATTATAGGGTATCCCCACTCCTAGGCAATATCTACTGTAATATTATTATGCAAACGTGTTAGGTTGGTTGGTCCGACCTAAACCCTAACTGTAAATTAGTTTCAATTTGTCCGATCGAAAAAGCATTAAACACATTGCATAACAAAAGATTAAGGAAAAAGCAATATCTCATAGAACAACGGAAATCAGAGTCATTACAAATGCAATTCAGGGACACCCCCCCAGCATTGGGGGGTTTAGCCGCTCATAGTACTAAAAGAAATTACAAAATAAGATATAGACATTACAAGAATAACAGATGAATTCGATCTTCAGTCGCGGTGGCTCATGAAAAATCTTCCTTCCCCCAATCACTTGATAACATCCAACTTTATCGTAAAATATTTCGTAATGTCAAAAAGTCCTTCTCCCTTTCTCAAAAACAATCCTAAATAGCCACAAATCACTTAACAACGAAAGAAAATACCAAGAATGTTCTTTGGAGTAACGAAACATGAAAATTAAGAAAAATCAGAAAGTGTAGCGTCCTGGCCAACACGGACCGTGTCAGGCCACACGGGCACCCGTGTTGGCCCTCTGGTCCAAACATTAAACTTACCATCATGTCAGACTTGCTGACACGGGCACAGCCCACTGCTCTACCACAATACTTCGCTTCCAGACCTCTTCCTGGCATGGCCTGTGTTAGGTGACACGGGTGACCGTGTCAGGACCACTGTAACCATAAAAACCCTATCTGAAACTCCGGAACTCCCATTTCGTATGTACAAGACCCTTGCGCTTTTTACCTGAATCTGAAAACAAAGAACACTACCACAAACAAGCATAAAATGCAACAAAATAACATAAACTACTAAGAGTAACAATGCTAGAAAGAAAATGCGAAAAGTATAAGTAATTTGAATAGTAATGAAAATACAAAACAAAGTGTTACCGATTTTGCGATTTCGTGCCTAATAACAGACGGAAAACAAGTAGAAATGGTGACCGATCACAACCCCAAACTTATCTCTTTGCTTGTCCTCATGTAATGCTCGAGACAGCAAAAAGGTCACCCCCAAATTGTCCAAAATCATCTTACCATAATACTGCCAAGATCTTTCGCGACTCTCTTTCCACTTTCCTTTCAAAGTTTCCTTCATACCCGACTTTTGATGTTCCGCCACACTTCCACATCGAAGCACCTCTTCACCTGTCATCTTTTCACACTCTCACCAAATCTCCCGGGTTAAAGTGTCTACACTCAACAATCATAGCATGCAAAGTCAACTCATAAGCTTGAATAACGTCTATTTTCATCTCATACGCACACAACACACACTTTTTGAGGGCTTTTACGGTTGTAACGGGGCTTAGGGACACGGTGGGGAAAACAAACAAAAGGAAAAACATGTGTTTTTTCCGGCTCAGACTCAGTGTCATTTCTCTTATCACTGTGTTATTTGTAATTTTCACAATCAAGGGTATCAGACACCGTTTTATTAGGATTCTCTAGTTTTCTACTCAAGTGCTTCTTTGAGTTTGCTTTGCGAATTTTTCAAACTAGATCCTCCTCTAGGTAAGTGCTTTATCTCATTTCTCTTATTTGTTTTTTTTTTTAATGTTTTTTTTCAAATATTTTTCTTTCTTTTTTGATTGCACTTACCTAGTTCTTACGAGTATCACAACCCCAAACTTAGAGTTTTCCACAGATCAAAAATCAACAACACTTATCTAAGCAGGGTGAGGGAGTGTTTGGGCTTATGGTTACATTATGCAGTTAATACACAAAGGGAATACGGCTCGAGCGGGTTTACAAAGGATAACATATCATGGTTGGCTTGAAAGGCTCAGGGCTAAAACAAACAAGTGCCTCAGTGTGTATATGTGTGCAGTGAAATTCCAACAGACGAGTACGCAAACCAAGAGTGACAGAGGCATACCTGATGAACTCTCATGATGATAAGGTGTTTGGATTTTTATGATCCTCACCATGTTTGGCATACTGACAATTTCTAAGGTACCTCTAGTGTAATGTCGCTTCATTTCTTTCTCTGGTGTACAATACTCTCGTGTCAGTCCAGTGTCAAAAAGTTGCGCCCAATCATCCACTTCAGCAGTATCAACTTTTGGGGGTTTCCTGGAGAGCAAGTATGAGTTGCGTCTTCTCATCCACTAACTACAAGTCTCATCATTCATCCGGTACAAATACCTTCAATCTGTAACACACGAAATACAAAACATACAAATCAAAGTAAACATAAATGGTACGAAAATGAAATAAAAGAAATAAAAATACTGACAGCAATAAAACCCTCCCACACTTGAACTAAACATTGACCTCAATGTTTATATTCACGGTAGGGAGGGGACTCACATAATACTACTGCAGAGGTGGATGTGGAAAGTGTAGCATCAGACGCTGCATCATCAGCTGCATATCATCGAGAATAGCTCCTTGATGAGCTTGTTCCTCTCCCTGCCTTGTCTACTCCTGGCGGAGGTCTCCTAATTCGGTTCTAACCCAAGACCACTGATCAGAAGTCATAAATGATGACTCCGCACCTTGTGGGTAAGAACTCGAGTGTGGAGGGATAAACTGCGCTTGTTCCTCTTCTGCTTCCTAAACGCCTTCTTCATGACCTGTATCAACATCCTCAGGCTCATACTCGTCCTCAGGGACGGTATTTTCATATAACCAGTTAGCAGTGTCAGTGATACAAATTTTTTCCAGATTAGGTAAAGTAATAACAAACCTGTGATGGTTTTCAACAGAGTAATAGTTAGCCGCAATAACAATCATACCTTGATGTATCAGAGCGGCCATATCTATCTTATTTTTACCCGCCACTGGGGTCTCACGCTCCAAAATAGGACCATAGCCAAAATGATCGGCTATTTGGGTAATCATACCCCCGACAGAAATCCCACCTTGGGTCGCTCGACCCATTTTGCCCAAATAATCCACCGCAAAAGCGGTGACACTTACAATCAACAAATTTGCCATCGCATAAAGAAGATACAACTCCTTCTGAGTGGCTACTCCTGTGCTATCTCCCCTACCAAAAAGTGTAAAGGCTAAGCCTTTCTGAGCATACCTGAAGCACGAATTTTGGATCCCCGAGGCCTTGGCCCCTTTTGCCATGTACTCGGTTTTACCCGTTATAGAAGTCCAGAAGGTCCTCGCATCGAAATCATTTGGAACAGCTCCGGGACCATATGTCATACCCCAAATTTTGACCACTAAGACTTCCCATCATTGTAAAAATCATCATCACAATATGGATGAACCATTATGCCTCATCAATATCCCCCGAGATGTTTGAGCATTCACCACAGTCAAGAATTAGGGTTTCGAGCCCTCTCAGGGCACTTAGACAAAGGATCAATCAAGAAATGACCTGATATTCAACTTTTATAGCCTCTCCAACACCCATAAGGGATCAAGAGGACTCCCACATCAAGAACCAAGCACAAAGTTGTTACATTCCAATTGGATTAAGCCTCAAGATCGCCAGTGTCACCAAATTAGGGTTTTGGTCGATCAAGGCCTCCAGATGAAGATTTTCCTCTGGGCATGAGCCAATGCTTCAAAATATAACCCAAGATACTCTAAGGGACCTCCTGGACCCAATCATCAAGTCAATTTAGCCTCAGGGGATGCATTTACCAAAAATCAGGAATTAGGGTTTCTTGACCTAATTCACCCCTAAGTTGACTTTTGGGAAAAACATGAGCCAAGACCTCAAGACATGATTTGAGGGTCTCCAATACACTACATTGATCCATTTACAACAATGGATTGATCCAAGAAGCTTGGTCCACAAGTTTCAATTTCATCTGGACCGCAATTAGGTTTTTGATGAAAAAAGTCAACTATGCCTTTGACTGTTGACCAAGGCATGCTCCCAAACCTTGGGACATGACTCAAGACATCCCTAACTACCCTTGGAGGTCCCCCATGAAGTTTGTTTGAGCCCAAGGATTGATGTCACAAAGGATCGCACGGTTTAAAATTCATCTGATAAAAAAGTCAACTGTCTAAAAAGTCAAAGTTTGACTTTTTGATTTTTTGGTCAAACAAGGTTCCTTAACCCTAAAACAATATTAATGTGTGATTGGAATCATCATTCATCAAGAAAAATCAAACAAAATGAGTTAACTTGTAAAAGGGGTAACCATAAAAAAACTTAGAATTTTTCTAAGTTATGAAACAAAGTGGCCAGGGTACCGACTTCCAAGGATCATAACTTGAGATCCAAGCAACCATTTTGGATTGTCCAAAGCTGGATTTGTAGCTCTCATGACATACTTTAAAAGTGTCAACTACATCTCATTCCAATTCTTCATGGATTTTAAGTTATGGAGTGATCAAAATGGCTGAAAACACAAACGTGACATTTTTCCAACACTTACTGAAATTTTCACTAAGTTAGAATCTGCCTTATTTTTTCCCAAATGTAGAGGCATTTTTCATTGTAATTCAAGTTGGTTCAAAACCAAAGTTGGACATCATGTTGAAATAGGATATGTCAACTTTCCAAAATGACCAAGAACTCCATGAAACTCCACTTGAGCTAGAAGTTATGACAGCTGTAACATGCCTTGATGCAAACTGTTTTGCAAGGCAGATTTGTGCATAAGGGCTCGATTTGATCAAATTGTGTAACAACAAGCATGGTTATCTATCTTCACACCTCAAGGGGGAAAAACAAGGGACAAGCACTGATCTATCAGCCTCCAAAGTCCCAAAATCTACAAGTAGCATGCCAAACCTAAAAAGCCTAAAAGAGGCCAAGACTCCAATTTTGTTTTGGAACATTCAATGGATGCTTAGTGGTGGCATGTATCAGAGAAAATATGAACACTTCAGTCAAGCCTTATCCTTGAATCAAAGAACCATAGGCATGTGCTCTAATCTCAAGTCAATGGCTAGAGGAGACTTGAGATTCCATTTGATCACAATTGGCCAAAGGCCTGCTGCAGTTGCCATTCCCTATTCCTTGCAAAAAAAACTTGACACACTATAAATAGACCTCATTTTTTATCAGTTTGAGTACACCAAATGCCTATGACACTTGCCTTTCTCAAAATCACACTCTCATTTCCAAAAATGCCTTCTAATGCAAGCTAATATCGGGTTTTGAATTAGAATGTGTTTCCAACCAAACCAATCACACACACACACCTCATAAACATCATATGTGAGCTTATCAAACACTAAACCAACAACTGGAACACCAAATTCATGAAACCATCATCCATTTTCTCAAGTTTTCAACAAAGTTGCAGCTGAGGTGCCATAATTTGTTCCAGTTCATTTCAAATCAATCCAAGCTTTCAAACACACTCCATATGGTGTAGGGAAGCTGTTCAGATCATCACAACTCATCTGTAACACCTCTAACTCAAAGATCAAGTTCCTTTTGCTGCCACGACATTCAAATAAGCCTAAACTTGGTCATCTCATGATTCATGCATATTTCCTCGCACAATAATTATGCCATATGTTCATAATCATGTATGGAGTGTTTCCCCTCCATTAAGTGCTTTGTATAAGTCGTGTATTAAATTTCTCAGCCTTCATGCAGAATTTAGGGTTCATGAGGTTTTGTTTTGATTTCTCATTCCATGCATAAAATAAATGAAATTAAATACCATAGACATGATCGTGAGGTGAAAACGAGTAGATTGGTATATGGATTGTGTGATTTCATCAAGTATTTAGTGAGATTGATGAGAAAATGCAAAAATCAGGCCAAAACCAGAACTCGCGCGTGTTCTTGGTGTGTTCTTGGCGCCTTTTTCAAATATTCAAATATTTGAATTTTGTGATTTTATTTAATTGACTCAAAAATTAATTTCTCTCTGAATTTTAATGATTTTGAGTTGATTCTTTTTTTAATAACTCACAAAAATGTTAAAATATTTTATTTTACAAAAATTTCCCAAAAATATTATTTATTTCATATACTAGATATTTTTGCAAAGGATTAATTTTTATTTGTTTTTTGACATTTAAAATATTTTTTCCTTCTTGATTTTCCAAACTTAAATGGTTTTCAATCATTTTGTGGATAAAAGCATGATTTTTGAAACATTGGTCCAAGATCACCACCCATTTTTCACATGTTTTCAATAATTTTTATTAATTTTTAAGTAAAATTAATTCAATTTTAGACAAAATTAGGGTTTTTATTAATTCCACCCTCATCAATCTTTTTTAAACACTCATGGGCCTCTAATAGAGTGTAAGACCCAATCCCTTTGTAAATAAACAATTTTTTGGCCTCACGCATTGTATAAGTCCCTCTATATATTTTCAAAAGTTCAGCGCGATCGTCGCCTTTTTAACAAAATCAACAGGGCTTCTCCTTGAGCTATAAGACCCATCTTTATTCATTTTCAAACATTGTGGGCCTCTAATAGAGTGTAAGACCCAACCCCCTTTTAACCAAAACCATTTTGGGCCTCAGATATTGTATAAGTCCCTCCGCGTTAAGAAAATCTCGGCGCGATCGCCATTTCAAAATGAAAATCATCTGGGCCTACCCTCGTGTTGTAAGTCCTATTTATTTTCTTTTAAAACACCTTTTGGGGCTCTTGAGAGAGTGTAATACCCAACCCTTTTGTAAATAAATTTTTTTGGGTCTCAGTCGTTGTATAAGTCCCGATACGATATTCAAAACAACAGTACAATCACTGTTAAAACCTTGGGCCTCTCCTTGAGCTCTAAGCCCCAACAATCTTTTCAAAATAATTCCTTTTTGATTTAGATTCAAATATATATATTGTTATCAAAACTTTATTTAATTTCTTTGAACAACTAACTATACAGCATGGAAGCTTGCTCGCCTGTAAGTTTTAACAACTTTCATTTACTCGCTTTCATAAATATACATAAATGTATTGTGGGAAGCTACGCATGGTTAGTCTTCTTTCATACCCTTTTAAAATACTTGTCATATATCAACTGTATATGTACTAGTATAGTTATTTAGAGTTTTCCCCGACAACTAGGTCTAGAACTAAGTAAAGCTCTATTAGTCACTCCTAAATACAAACAAAACTAGATCCCCATAGGATTTCTAGATACAGTCTTGCCTTCTCTTGGGCTTAAACAATATGGAACAAAGAGAAATGCAGTATTCCTCGTGAACCTTTTCTCAGAATGTCACCCCTAGAAATTGTCAAAGAAATTCTACTCCTCGGAGTTGATCTATTCTCGATGAATAGCATCTCTTGAATTTCTTCAAACTGTAGAACTTTCACTAAATTATCTATTCTCGGTGAATAGCATTTCTTGAACTTTTCTTGGTTTGGGACCCACATGTTTCCTAAAAGCATCCCCGCCTCCTCTTGGGCTTTATACAAGGATCCTCCGGCTTCTTAGAAGTTCTCATGCCTTCTCTTGGGCTTAATACAAGGACTCTGAAGACCTCTTAAAGGTATAGGACAGAACTTAGTCATCCTTCGTTAAAGCTGTCTTTCTAAAAAGAGTCAAAACCCTCAAACTAATTTTAGGGTTGATACTCATCCCTTAAAAGAGTCGGCCTCCTCTTGGGCATTATACAAAAGATAAAACTCTTCCACACTAGTAGACTTGGATAGTCTAAATACCCTTGAGTCTCAAAGACATTCTCAAGTTCCCTACAAAACATAGGAGAAACCCCGGATTCTGGTTTAATCTCCAGCAAGAGTTGATTCCCCATTTAGACCTACCTGGGGATCTTAATACACCCCCGGCAGAAAGATAGCCTCCTCTTAGGCTTTGTATAATGATCTTTTCTCAGCACCGTTAGCCTCCTCTTGGGCTTTGTACAATGATCCTCCCCAACGGCGCTAACCTTTTCAGGCTCTCTTGTTGAGTCAATCACTTCTCATACTCTCTTGTTGAGTCAATCACATTTTCAGACTCTCTTGTTGAGTCAATCACTATCTCAGACTCTCTTGTTGAGTCAATCACCTTTCATTACTCTCTTGTTGAGTCAACCCTTTAGCCTCAATCTCGGGCTTTGCACGAGACAGATAAAAAACACTCTCTTATTGAGTCAATTGCCTCCTCTTAGGTTTTGTAAAAAGATTTCCCCTAGCAGGTGTTATCCTCCTCTTGAGCTGTGTAGGATGATTTCTCCAGCTTGTTTAGCCACAATCCTGGGCTTTGTACATGACAGATAAAAGCACTCTCTTGTTGAGTCAAACCCTTTTTAGCCTCTATCGTGGGCTTTGTACAAGAGTCAAAATTTCATAACCTTCTCTTAAGCTTGGGGACAAACATCTTCCCCAGTGGAGTTATTTCCTCCGAGCCTTCCTTTAGACATCGAGAAATAATTCCTAAGCAGAGTCAACATCTTTCCGTCTCCATCTTGGGCTTTGTACAAGATAGATAATGCTCTCCAGCAGAGTCAAATCCTTTAGCCTCTATCTTGGGCTTTTTACAAGACACATACAAACCTCCTCGGCGGAGTCCAAAATCCCTTTTGGCCTCAATCTTGGGCTTTGTACAAGACAGAAAGAACATTTTCCCCGAAAAAGTCAAACCTTTAGCCTTCTCTTAGACTTTGTATAAAGATATCCCCCAAAGAGTCAGTCTCTTTTTTGCCTCAATCTTGGGATTTGTACAAGACACCAATATATATACACTCTCTTGTTGAGTCGATCCTATTTAGCCTCCTCTTAGGCTTTATATAAGGAAATCCCTAGCCGAGTCAATTAACCTTTTAGCTTCAACCTTGGGCTTTGATCAAGGCATACAAAAATCAACAATTCCCTCAGAGGAAGTCCAATCCCTCCTTAGAGATGAAAAATTATCTCTCAGTCAATAAACCTTTTAGCTTCAATCTTGGGCTTCGAACAAGACACCAAAACATCTTTTTCCTCCCATAGAATAGGAGGAACTACGATTGCTCTGATTTCCCTATTTCGTTTAAACGGGAATACGTAGGCATAAGATTGTGAAATCTTAGCGAGCATACCAATAAAAAACTCTAGGTCCAGTACCTTCACACCAAAACTTAGGTCCAGCACCTTACCAAAAACATCGGGGACACCCGAACTTCAACATCAACTCACTCACTCACTCAAATTTCCCAAGAAACTTTCCCAACCCATTACCAGATAAACACCTTCAATTACAAAGCGAAGCCTAAAGCTAATATCCTATGGATAACCAAATATAGGATGGGTAACTGACAACTACCCATTGTATAACCTGACCCCGGACCCCCAATCTCTTTTAAGCGTTTGTTCAGTTAAACATCTGCGTGCAAGGTTAGTTTTAGATAACTTCCCTTTCCCTTTCAGCTTCATGGGATAAATAAGAAATCAGAAAGTAGCACCCTTTCTCCTCGAGGAGGAAAACCCTAAACCCAGCGATAAGGTGGTCGCGTCACTGACAAAAATCGCTCGCTACAGTAAAATGGCGACTCTGCTGGGGAGTCATTGTCTATATAGTACTAGGATTATAGCTCTTAAGAGGTCTAGGATGTAAGTTTTAGGAATGAATATATATATATATGTTCTGCTAATGGGAGTGCGGGTGATGCCGCATCTGGAAAGTTTGAGTGACACCTAAGATAAGTGATGACACTAGACGGGTAGTCTTACAGGGAGTGACTCCCAAATAAAAGACCCCGATCGACCATCGAATCAGTGGAGACACCCTTTACAGATTCAATGCCTATACGACATCGGTTGTTGAAAGCAGATTGTTCGATTGTGGTTGTCCATGAAACTGAGGATTTTAGTAGACTGAGACCTTGTTACTATTTTGTAGTGCAGAAGCTATCGAAAATAGTTGTCACGCGATACTACCCTCATTTGAGATTACTCTAAGATACTGCAGGTCGCTCGGGTAAACCATCCTGCTGTTGTTATCCCAACAGGGGTCAATGATTTTGAGGACAGGTACAAAAAATCACTAGTATAACCTTTGGGGATGGGTAAAGTCATGACTTCATGACACCGAACCTTTGACCCCATGTTTTTTCTGTGTTTTTGTGTGCTGTATCCATGCATTCATTTCATCTAAAAAACTCTCAAACAAAGAAAAAATTTTCTCTTCTAGTGTCTCTCTTTTCAAATTAAACTAAAACAATGATTGCAAATATCAAAGAGAAAGATTGCGTTATGGATTTTGGTAGAAGGAAGACTCACAAGTACACCTTCAAGGTTCCAAAATTAGAGGATTTGAGAGGTTTGGCAAGGATGATCACCAACCCTGATGCTTTCAGAGCTAAGTACGGAGGACTGCTTTCTATGTTAAGGGTCCATGTAATCGAAGGAATCCTGTCTACACTCATTCAGTTCTACGATTCGGTCTATCACTGTTTTACATTCCTAGATTATCAACTAACACCAACACTGGAGGAGTACTCTCATCTGACTGATTTACCCATTACTGACCAAGCTCCCTTTTCTGAACTGGAAGAAATTCCAAAGGATCAAACCATTGCAAGAGCAATTTATTTGGACGAGTCAGAAGTCAGGACTCACATGACCACTAAGGGTGGAATCCAAGGTTTTCCAGCCCATTTTTTGATAAAGAAAGCTCTGTACTTTGCTAGTATAGGTGTCGCGGTGAGAATCAGATATCAAGCTATTGAATAAACTTGAATCACAAATCTTAAAGTTCACCACCGGTCTTTGATTTATCCAAAGGAAAGGTTAAAGATCGAAAAACCTAAGTTAAGAGAATCTAGGTTCGGGGGTTGGCTACGCCTAGGGAAGATATTAGCATCCTAAACGTCTGTAGTACTCTACAGGAACCTCTTGTTAGTATTTATGTTATCTATTGCTCGCTTGCTAAGGGCGCTATGCTAAGGAAGGACCTAGAGGTTAGTATCTAAGTATACTCGCCAAGACATCGCATCTTGTGCCTACGTATCCTGACGGGAGTGGGATCAGAGTATTCGTAGTTCCCCTCAAAGAGGGTGAGGAACTCTTGACTGTGGTCAAGGTTCCAGGGGGAGTAGTGTCTATGACAAGATGTAACGCCCCAGTTTTGTGTGAGTTTTATTTAATCGAGTCGTTTGATTATTTTATTATTATTTTATTTTATTTCCGACTTTTATCTGAAAATATGTTATTTTTCAATGTTGTGATATTTTATCGCGTTTTGGGAACATTTGCGAGATAATTGAGAGTAAGGGTATTTTAGTCTTTTCCCTAATTAATTACTAAGTTAGTAAGAGATAGAAATAGAAAGAAAGAAAAATAGAGAGAAAGAAAGGAGAAAGAAAGAAAAGAGAAGAAAAAGGGAAAAGAGAGAAAAAGAGGAAAAGCTTGGAAATCTTCAAAACAACTTCTAGGAATCGATTTAATCGGGTAAGGGTGTGAAATTCAATTATCCTATACATGTATATGATTATGTATGTGTTTGTTTGTCATTTTGTTGGATTGTATGAGAAATAGAACAAAACCCATTTGTGTAGAAAGTGTTAGAATTCGATTAATTCGTGTTGGAAATGATGTTTTTGTGTTCCTTGTTGTTGATACATGATTGGCATTTTTCTGAGTTTAGATGATGAATTTGGGTGTGGTTGGAGTGAAAAACGCAGAAAAAAATTATGCAGGAAAATTATGCATTTTGCCTGGCCATACGCGTATTGGGGCAGGCCATACGCGTATTGACTTGGACAATACGCGTATGGGTGGCGCATTTCAGGGCCAATACACGTATGGGTTGCATGTTTTCCCGGCCACCTGGTGAAACGCGTATGATACACGTACGAGTTTGGGCCATACGCATACGGCTTGGGTGCATACGCGTACGGTCAGGTCAAGTGTAAAAATGGGATTTTTCAAAATATCGTTTTCGTTTTTCTTTCATAACTTGTGTTCCGTTTATCCGATTTTTACATTCTTGGTATCGTTGTAAAGCTATTGAGCTGTACTTTCTTATTATGATGATTTGGAAATTGTTAGCCGATTTAATTATGTCAGAAAATAGGGAATTGTGTCGGTTGTCGACTTTTGTCGTTGTAATGGTGTGTAATTAATGTGTATTATGCAAGGTGCGGTTGTATGGTGTAAATGTATGTGTTTAGAGAGTGTTGTGATGATTTGTGGCCGTATGGAAATTAAATGCATTGTTTTGGGCATAAGTGCAAAGTGTGATTTTGTTGATGGAGGTGAATGCATATATGTGTGTATTTGAATGACATGAGTCCTTGTATGTCAAGCATCATGATATGCATCGTTGAGACGTCCTGAGAGACGGTTTTATTCCAGAGGGAATCTGCTATAACATCGTGCGCCTTAAAAAATAAGAGGACCTAAAGCGATTTGATATATCGTGCGCCTTAAAAATAAGAGGACCTAAAGCGATGGTTATAGACGATCGTGTGCCCATGTGGGGTGTGAGCGATCGGATTGTGCGCCTTATACCGAGAGGAGCTAAAGCAATCCATAAACGTCGTGCGCCTTATACCAAGAGGACCTAAAGTGACGGGGAACATCGTAGGCCCGACGGGGTGTTACTTGAGCGATCCTCAGTAACGAGCGATGATTCCAGCAGAGTTCCTGAGTGAACTAGTGATGAGGAATTTTGGAAGTTGGTACCGTATGTGCATATGCATAGAGTCGTTGCGTCGGTCTCTTGCATTTGCATAAATCATTATGATTGTTATGTGTGGAATTGTGGGTAAAATTGATATATGGATATGTGTTGGTGATGGAAATATGAATTATACATTGTGTTGTATTCTGTTTGAATTATGGTGTGAGTTGTGGTGAGAACCGTATATATGTGTATTTTTGTGTTATATATATATATATATATATATATATATATATAATTGTATGCAATTATATTATGATTGTTTTTCTCACCCTTCTGCTGTTTTATAATGCTCTATGAGGCATTGCAGATTAGAGTTGCTGGAGGTATTTTTGTGAAGCTTTGCATCTTCATTCTTTTGTCGGTCGGCTCTGATATGTGACACCGGGTAGTTAGGGAGGCCGTTAGTGATTAGTGTGTATTGTGTATATATATATCTTTTGGCTTGTGCATGTACAACTTGATGTATGACAAACTTTTCATGATATATATATATATATATATATATGATATTCAGTTTTAGATTTTTCCGCTTTTATTCTAAATTCTGAAATGTGGGTGTAAGGAACTGAGTTCCTCTGTTGATTGCTACCCCACTGTTGCATATCTTTATGAGCAGGTGTTGTATGTATTGTTTCAATTGATGTGACCCTTCGGTCTATGCTGTGAATTTCAATTATACTCTGACAAAATTTTGAATTTTCTTTTACCGCTTTACTTAAGTGGTATCAGAGCCAGTTTGTGTTAGTCCATGTCAGTTGTGTCAGTCCTTGTTGGTCGTTGTGGTTGGATGAGTTGTTCGTTTAACTAGAGTTTCTGTTATTGGAAATGAACAAAATATGGCTGGTAGGAACGATGCTGCTTTGGCTGCGGCTATGCAAGCTATGGCTCGTGCGGTGCAGGGTGCACCTAATGCTGCGGGTAATGATGAGTTCAGGAAGAACAAACCGCCTGTCTTCAAAGGAAGATATGATCCTGATGGTGCACAGATTTGGATTAAAGAGATTGAAAGGATTTTCCGAGTGATGGATTGTGCTGAAGATCAGAAGGTGAGACTGGGTACTCACATGTTATTAGAAGAAGCTGATGATTGGTGGGTTGGTACTCGTCGTGTGTTGGAAGCTGAAGAGGAGGAGATCACTTGGGCTGTGTTTAGCATTGAGTTTCTGAGGAGGTATTTTCCTGAAGATGTAAAGGGGAAGAAGGAAATTGAGTTCCTGGAACTGAAACAAGGTAATATGTCTGTTGTTGATTATACTGCTAAGTTTGTGGAACTTGTGCAGTTTTATCCTCATTATGCTGAAGCGACCGCGAAATTTTCTAAGTGTGTGAAGTTTGAAAGTGGATTGCGTCCTAAGATTAAGCAGGCAATCGGTTATCAGAGGATAAGGAGGTTTGCTGATTTGGTGGAATGTTGTAGGATTTATGAAGAGGATAGTAAGGCTCGTTCTACTCATTACAAAAGTGTAAGTGACAGGAAAGGGAAGCAACAGTTCCGTGGGGGTCCGTATGTGACACCAGCTGATAAAGGTAAGAAAAGGGGTACTTTTGATAGAAGGTCAGGTGGAGGAGGTATGTCTAATTCTCCGAGATGTTTTAAATGTGGTGAGTTGGGGCATCGCCAGTTTGAGTGCAGGAAAGATGTGAGTAAGTGTTCTAATTTTGGAGGTTTAGGACATGTAGCAGCGGAGTGCAAGAGAAAGAATGTGGTTAAGTGTTTTAACTGTGGGGAACCTGGTCATATTAGTACGAAGTGTCCAAAACCGAAGCAAGCTCCATCTAGTGGGAAGGTATTTTCTTTGGCAGGAACTCAGACTTCCAGTGCAGATCGTCTGATTAGAGGTACTTGTTTTATTAATAGTACGTCTTTAGTTGCTATTATTGATACTGGAGCGACTCATTCGTTTATTTCGTCTGAGTGCACGAAGTGTTTGAATCTTGTGTTGTCCTTGATGGGTGGTGAAATGGTTATTGATACTCCAGCAATGGGGTCAGTAACTACTTCCTTGGTTTGTTTAAGTTGTCCTTTGACCATTTATGGTAAAGACTTTGAGATGGATTTGGTGTGTTTGCCGTTGGAGGGTTTAGATGTGGTTCTGGGAATGAATTGGTTGCAATTCAATCGAGTTCACATTGATTGTTATCATAAGTTGGTGAGGTTTCCTTCTCTTGAGGAAGACGAAGGCTCGAGTTTCTTATCTACCAAAGAGTTGAAGAGACTTTTGGCGGAGGAAGCTCAGTTGTTTGCATCGTTGACGGTGGATAGTCAAGTTTCACTTGATGTGTTTCCTGTTGTGTGTGAATTTCCAGAAGTGTTTCCTGAGGATATTTCAGACTTGCCGCCAGAGAGAGAGGTGGAGTTTTCTATAGATCTAGTTCCTGGTACTAGACCTGTATCTATGGCACCTTATCGTATGTCGGCATCTGAGTTGGTTGAGTTAAAGAAGCAATTAAATGAGTTGTTGGAGAAGAGGTTCATGAGACCAAGTGTGTTGCCTTGGGGTGCTCCAGTTTTATTGGTGAAAAAGAAAGATGGAAGTATGCGGTTGTGTATCGATTATCGTCAGTTGAATAAGGTGACGATTAAGAATAAGTATTCTCTTCCAAGGATTGATGATCTGATGGATCAGTTGGTTGGTGCTTGTGTGTTCAGTAAGATTGACTTGAGGTCGGGGTATCATCAGATTAGGGTGAAGGAAGAAGATATACAGAAGACGGCTTTTAGGACACGTTACGGTCATTATGAATATTCGGTGATGCCGTTCGGGGTTTCAAATGCGCCAGGTGTGTTTATGGAATACATGAATCGTATTTTTCACAAGCATCTGGATCGATTTGTTGTTGTGTTCATTGATGATATCTTAATTTATTCTAAGTCTCGGGAGGAGCACGCGGAGCATTTGCGTATTGTTTTACAGGTTTTTAAAGAAAGGAAGCTTTTTGCCAAATTGTCTAAGTGTGAATTCTGGATGTCGGAGGTGAGTTTTCTTGGGCACGTAATTTCAGGTAATGGTATTTCTGTGGATCCATCTAAAGTAGAAGCAGTTCTACAATGGGAGGCTCCGAGATCTGTTACTGAAATTCGAAGCTTTTTGGGTTTGGCCGGTTATTATCGAAGGTTTATTGAAGGTTTTTCTAAGCTAGCACTTCCTTTGACCCAGTTGACTTGTAAAGGGCAAGCGTTTATTTGGGATATTCGGTGCGAGGAAAGTTTTAATGAGCTGAAGCGAAGATTGACGTCTGCTCCGATTTTGATTTTGCTGAATCCTAATGAACCATTTGTGGTTTACTGTGATGCTTCTTTGATTGGTCTAGGTGGTGTTCTGATGCAGGAAGGTAAGGTGGTGGCTTATGCTTCAAGGCAATTAAGAGTTCATGAGAAGAATTATCCTACTCATGATCTTGAATTAGCGACTGTGGTTTTTGTGTTGAAGATCTGGAGGCATTATCTCTATGGTGCAAGGTTTGAAGTCTTTAGTGATCATAAAAGTTTGAAATATTTGTTTGATCAGAAAGAGCTTAATATGAGGCAACGTAGATGGTTGGAATTCTTGAAGGACTACGACTTTGGCTTGAATTACCATCCTGGTAAAGCGAATGTGGTAGCCGATGCGTTGAGCCGGAAATCGTTACATATGTCCGCCTTAATGGTTAAGGAGTGGGAACTTTTGGAATCTTTTAGGGATTTGAGTTTGGTTTGTGAAGTGACGTCGGATATCGTTAGGCTTGGTATGCTAACGATTACTAATGATTTTCTGATGACGGTTTGTGAGAAACAAAAGCTGGATGTGAAATTTGTGGATTTGATGTTGTTGGGAGAAAAAGATACGAATAGTGATTTTCAAGTGGATATTAATGGTGTTTTGAGATTTCGAGGTAGGATTTGTATTCCTGATGATGCGGAGTTGAAAAAGATGATTTTAGAGGAAGGACACAGGAGTAATTTGAGTATACATCCAGGAGCGAATAAGATGTACCAAGATTTGAAAAAGATTTTCTGGTGGTCTGGTTTGAAAAGAGATGTGGCTCAGTTTGTTTATGCATGTTTGACTTGTCAGAAATCGAAGGTGGAACATTTGAGGCCTAGTGGTTTGTTGCAGCCGTTGGATATTCCTGAATGGAAATGGGATAGTATTTCGATGGATTTTGTAACGGGGTTGCCAAATACTTTGCGAGGGCATAATGCTATTTGGGTGGTTGTTGATAGGGTGACTAAATCGGCTCATTTTATTCCGATTGACATCAGTTTTTCTTTGGAACGGTTAGCTGAGATTTACATCAGTGTGATTGTGAAATTACATGGGGTTCCATTGAGTATTGTTTCTGATTGAGATCCGAGGTTTACTTCGAGATTTTGGGAAAGTTTACAGAAGGCTTTGGGTTCTAAATTGAGATTGAGTTCGGCTTATCATCCGCAGACAGATGGTCAGATGGAGAGGACGATTCAGTCGTTGGAAGATTTGTTGCGAGCGTGTGTTTTGGAACAAGGTGGTGCGTGGGATAGTTATCTTGCATTGATTGAGTTTACGTATAATAACAGTTTCCATTCTAGTATTGGAATGACACCGTTTGAAGCACTGTATGGACGAAGGTGTCGAACACCTTTGTGTTGGCACGAATCTGGTGAGAGACCGGTGGTTGGACCAGAGTTGGTGCAACAGACGACGGAGAAAATGAAGCTTATTCGAGAGAAAATGAAGGCTTCTCAGAGTAGACAAAAGAGTTATCATGATCGAAGACGGAAGGATCTTGAGTTCTAAGAGGGCGATCATGTATTTTTGAGGGTTACGTCGGTAACGGGTGTGGGTCGTGCATTGAAATCGAAGAAACTTACTTCTCGGTTTATTGGTCCTTACCAGATATCCGCGAGAGCGGGTGCTGTGGCGTATAGGGTGGCGTTGCCGCCGAATCTGTCGAATTTGCACGATGTGTTCCATGTTTCACAGCTTCAGAAGTATGTTCCGGATCCGTCGCATGTGATTCCGATGGACGAGGTTGAGGTAAGGGAGAACCTTACAGTTGAGGCATTACCAGTTAGGATTTTGGATCGCGAGGTGAAGCGGTTGAGAGGCAAGGATATTGCACTTGTGAAAGTGGCGTGGGGAGGCGCTGCTGAGGGCAATTTGACGTGGGAGTTGGAGAGTCGGATGCGGGAGTCGTATCCAGAGTTGTTCGTCTCAGGTATATTTTCGAGGACAAAAATTTCTAAGTGGGGAAGAGTTGTAACGCCCCAGTTTTGTGTGAGTTTTATTTAATCGAGTCGTTTGATTATTTTATTATTATTTTATTTTATTTCTGACTTTTATCTGAAAATATGTTATTTTTCAATGTTGTGATATTTTATCGCGTTTTGGGAACATTTGCGAGATAATTGAGAGTAAGGGTATTTTAGTCTTTTCCCTAATTAATTACTAAGTTAGTAAGAGATAGAAATAGAAAGAAAGAAAAATAGAGAGAAAGAAAGAAAAGAGAAGAAAAAGGGAAAAGAGAGAAAAAGAGGAAAAGCTTGGAAATCAACTTCTAGGAATCGATTTAATCGGGTAAGGGTGTGAAATTCAATTATCCTATACATGTATATGATTATGTATGTGTTTGTTTGTTATTTTGTTGTATTGTATGAGAAATAGAACAAAACCCATTTGTGTAGAAAGTGTTAGAATTCGATTAATTCGTGTTGGAAATGATGTTTTCGTGTTCCTTGTTGTTGATACATGATTGATATATCTTGTTGTACATCAAATTGGTATTTTTCTGAGTTTAGATGATGAATTTGGGTGTGGTTGGAGTGAAAAACGCAGAAAAAAATTATGCAGGAAAATTCTGCATTTTGCCTGGCCATACGCGTATTGGGGCAGGCTATACGCGTATTGACTTGGACAATACGCGTATGGGTGGCGCATTTCAGGGCCAATACGCGTATGGGTTGCATGTTTTCCCGGCCACCTGGTGAAACGCGTATGATACTCGTACGAGTTTGGGCCATACGTATACGGCTTGGGTGCATACGCGTACGGTCAGGTCAAGTGTAAAAATGGGATTTTTCAAAATATCGTTTTCGTTTTTATTTCGTAACTTGTGTTCCGTTTATCCGATTTTTACATTCTTCGTATCGTTGTGAAGCTATTGAGCTGTACTTTCTTATTATGATGATTTGGAAATTGTTAGCCGATTTAATTATGTCAAAAAATCGGGAATAGTGTCGGTTGTCGACTTTTGTCGTTGTAATGGTGCGTAATTAATGTGTATTATGCAAGGTGCGGTTGTATGGTGTAAATGTATGTGTTTAGAGAGTGTTGTGATGATTTGTGGCCGTATGGCAATTAAATGCATTGTTTTGGGCATAAGTGCAAAGTGTGATTTTGTTGATGGAGGTGAATGCATATATGTGTGTATTTGAATGACATGAGTCCTTGTATGTCAAGCATCATGATATGCATCGTTGAGACGTCCTGAGAGACGATTTTATTCCAGAGGGAATCTGCTATAACATCGTGCGCCTTAAAAAATAAGAGGACCTAAAGCGATTTGATATATCGTGCGCCTTAAAAATAAGAGGACCTAAAGCGATGGTTATAGACGATCATGTGCCCATGTGGGGTGTGAGCGATCGGATTGTGCGCCTTATACCGAGAGGACCTAAAGCAATCCATAAACATCGTGCGCCTTATACCAAGAGGACCTAAAGCGACGGGGAACATCATAGGCCCGACGGGGTGTTACTTGAGCGATCCTCAGTAACGAGCGATGATTCCAGCAGAGTTCCTGAGTGAACTAGTGATGAGGAATTTTGGAAGTCGGTACCGCATGTGCATATGCATAGAGTCGTTGCGTCGGTGTCTTGCATTTGCATAAATCATTATGGTTGTTATGTGTGGAATTGTGGGTAAAATTGATATATGGATATGTGTTGGTGATGGGAATATGAATTATACATTGTGTTGTATTCTGTTTGAATTATGGTGTGAGTTGTGGTGAGAACCGTATATATGTGTATTTTTGTGTTATATATATAATTGTATGCAATTATATTATGATTGTTTTTCTCACCCTTCTGCTGTTTTATAATGCTCTATGAGGCATTGCAGATTAGAGTTGCTGGAGGTATTTTTGTGAAGCTTTGCGTCTTCATTCTTTTGTCGGTCGACTCTGATATGTGACACCAGGTAGTTAGGGAGGCCGTTAGTGATTAGTGTGTTTTGTGTATATATATATCTTTTGGCTTGTGCATGTACAACTTGATGTATGACAAACTTTTCATGATATATATATATATATGATATTCAATTTTAGATTTTTCCGCTTTTATTCTAAATTCTGAAATGTGGGTGTAAGGAACTGAGTTCCTCTGTTGATTGCTACCCCACTGTTGCATATCTTTATGAGCAGGTGTTGTATGTATTATTTCAATTGATGTGACCCTTCGGTCTATGCTGTGAATTTCAATTATACTCTGACGAAATTTTGAATTTTCTTTTACCGCTTTACTTATTTGGGAGTATAGATTGGGGGTGTTACACAAGACATTACATAGAGTGCGGTGACTCTAAAGTTGAAGTTGAGTAAGTGCTCACGGCGGAACATACGTAAAGAGTGCGGTGACTCTGATCCTAAGGCTAGGATAAGGGAGAGAAGTGTTCGCGGCAGAACACATGTAAAGAGTGCGGTGACTCTAATCCTAAGGCTAGGATAAAAGGGAGGGACCTAAAGTTAGGCTAATCTGTGACATGGAAGTCAACAACGGGACCTTTCCTTTGGAATTTGATTGAGAAAATATTTTTTAAGTTTTTAAGAGAAAATACTCGACAAAGATCGAGGTTTGGATTACGTGATGGCGATTACAAAAGGGCAACCGACTTACGAGATAAGTAGCCACTTAAAGTTGGATAAAGGCTTTTGAGAAAAAGTTAAGTCGAATCCTAGTTCTTAAGGGTGCTCCTTGTAAACGAAACCATAATCAAAGTAAGATAGAAAGTATTAGCATGAGGTTGATGGTGATGCTAAAAAGCAGTCGACTTACAAGTTGGGGTATGGCTTGATATATGAATCAAGAATTTTGTGGGTTTGGTTGATGGCAATCGTAAAAACAATCGACTTACAGGGTTTAAAAAGGGCTCAATTATTGAATCGAGAATTATTTTAAAAGCAATTCTAAAAATACGGAAATAAGATGTATACACAATATTAACATCGTACATTCATAACAAATGAATCGGAAAAAAAATAAGGTAAAGAAGAGAAGTGCACAGATTAAAATCACGACGCAACTATGCGAATCAAAGCCATGTATGCGTAGATGTGCAAAGCTACCACAAGAAATTAGATCGGATCCAAACATAATGATGTTAGATCGTTGTTCTTAACATGAAACACAAATCGCTACCGCATAAGCGGTCATCGCAAGTTGAATCAAGAATCAACAAGATAAAAATATTAAATAAAATCACAAACTACAAATCGAAACGTGATAAACCGTCTGACGCGTGTAAATTCGAAATACAATGATAAACAAATATAGATCCGCATAAAAATCGATGAAAATTGACCATTAACTTGCTACACTTAACGTGATCATCGCAATATGGATTAAAAGTGTGCGGATCTAAAATTACAAAATAGAAAATACAAAGAAAAAGTAAATTTAACGGGCTAAAAAATCGACAATGTTGCTAACGTAAAAATGCGATCATCGCAACCGGATCGAACCAATACAAATGTCACGCATTATGCACATTAATATGCAAATAGCGTATCGACACGGTGCAATCTAAAAAAAAATATAATAAATAAATAATAAAAAAAATAAAAATAAAAAGATTAACAAATAAAACTATATATTAGAAAACAATATGTATTAACAATAGGATTATAAAAAAAATTATTATATATTATGAAAAAACGTTACATCTTATGGTAATTAAAACAAATATGTTATATGTATGTACTTAGAAAAGCATAACCAAATTTCGAATAATATATTTCAAATCAAAACCAAATTATAGGAACGTGTTATGCAATACTAGAATGTATCAATGCAAAATTATACTGTATCAATAGCAAACTAGTTTATATATACTTGTTAGTAATATGAATGCGTTTACGTGACGGTACGCCGATGGAAAAATCAGTGAGGATCGGAATGAGAAAAAATTGCTACGTTACTTACTATTTGACAATTCCGGCTGCGTGTTTCTCTTAGTTTTTTTGGTCCCCCTTTTCTACAAAGCAACTTATGAATATATAAGGGTTAAATTAGGGTTAACTTTAAATTGTCAATATTGTCCCTAATATCCATTTTAAAAGCCCAAATTAAATAATATTAAAACTAAATAAAATTTAAACAATTAAATTAATTAAAATAAATTTAAGATAAAACAAAAATCCTATTTATTTATTCTAAACATTATTTAAATTAAAAATAAGAATAAAAATGAAAATAAATATTTAAAATAAAAATAAAATTAAAATAAAATGTTGATTACTATAATTATTTATTCTAAATAATATTAGTTAAAAAAGTAAAATAAACGGATCCCAAATAAACAAAAATCAGACGCGCAAGTGATCGAAAAAATAAATCGAGTACACTAAAATAGATCAGTACGAAATATACAAAATGGAAAAGTACCAAATTTTAGGGTAAAAAATTAGGGTGTGACAGATGCCCCTATTTAAGTTTCGTCTATCCGGAGATATGAAGATTGAAATATTCATCTCGACGCGATAGGAGAGACTTAAATACAAACATGCACAATTTTTGGCCCTAAGATACCTTATGATATGATATGATATGAAATGAAAGACAGAGATCCTGAAGTTACACCCGAAATATTTAGAAAAGCATTAAATGTACGGGTAAAGATTTGAAGACATATATGGGAGAACGTCAGATAAGGAACATCATATCTGGAAAACATCAGATAGATAATGTCATATCTGGAAGAACATCAGACATACACAAAAGAGGTTTTGGAAAAGCGTCAGAATAAAGTCACATATCCGGAAGGACATAAACAGGATCATATCCTGAAGAGCATCAGATAGACATAAAAGGGGCTCTGGAAAAACATCAGGAGCATACACATTTGGGAAAGCATCAGATGGTAAAAGCAAGGTCATTCCGGAAACACATCAGAATAAACAAGGCGATATATCTGGAAGAACATCAGATAATAAAGACTCAATCTGGAAGAACATCAAAAATAGAGACATATCCGAGAAAACATCGGATAGATTCCGGAAAAACATCAGAATCAAGGAGTATATATGGGAAAACATCAGATAAGTTTTGGAAGAACATCAAAACAAGAGACACATCTGGAAAATCATCAGACACAAAGTCATATATGGAAGAACGTCAGATAGACACAAAGAAGGTTCTGGGAAAACATCAGATAAATTCTGGAAAAACATCAGAAACAAAGTCATATATGGAAGAACATCAGATAGACACAGGGAGTTCTGGAAGAACATCAGAACAAAAGTACATACCCGGAAGAACATCGGAAAGAGGGGCCCATCCAGAAGAACATCAGATAGTAAAGAAACCAGACATCCAATAATGGCTTTGAATGAAAGGTATAATCACAATATCTAATAATGGCTTTAGATGACTGTGAACAAAGTAAAGATCCAAGAAAACATTGGACAAAGAGACCATAGTATCCAAGAAAACATTGGATGGGTGTGAACACAGATATACCTAAGAAAGCATTGGATAAACCCGACAATATCTGTTTGGTAGGTGCTAAGTAAGTTGGACTTTGACCACGAGATAAGACGTGGATAACAACACGACCTATGGAAAATGCAAATGGGTGCAAATAAGGATGACACTCTTTCTATGCACATGTATATGAATTATGCTATGATATATGATCAAATACAAATGTAAATGCAGATGTAATGCAGACGTCGATGACACGACTCGACTCTTTTATGGAGAGGACAAGACTGGAAGACTGATTCCTCAACACGGATGTCACTGCCATTCTGCTTTGGGACTAAAGATGCTACCACTGGGTAGAACTCTGCCAAACTGGTAAATTGTATCAAATTAATGATCCCTGTAAGAAGGATGAAGAGTTGCTTGGAAATTCTTCACGTAAACTGCCCCAGATTAGCTGACTGTTGTAGGTAAACTATTCAATGCTTCAGCTGGATTGACGTTGGAAATGATTGAATTACTGTGTGCTTGGAAAGCTTGCCCCAGCATAAGTCTTGAAAAGTCTTATGTATAAACCAATTCTGAGAACGACTTGCACTGAACCACAAATCTTGAACTGATTCTCAACAGGATATGGAAGGAACTTGCCTCTGATTGGATCACCGACCAAGTTTCTCAAATGTTTGAAAATTCCTTAAGAGGAAGCCAGTTTGCAAACAAAAGTGTTCATACAAATATAGTAAATGCAAAGTTCATGCAACCTTTGAAATCAAAATCATTTTTAGAAAGATGCAAAGCACAATGAGTCATCGATCAGAACACGGCAGTTCAAGACACTAAAGTGAAAAGTTAAGCAAAAGGTGTAATGCCAAAACAAATGACCCTCAAAGATCTTTAGGAGTCAGTTTACGCAACCTCGTTGTAGTATGCTTTAAAAATAACCTTGCTTCAATTAGGTCTTTTGAGGGTTGTAACGTGGTCTGGCTCACAGTTTAAGAAACAAAGGATAAAGGCTCAAAGTTTATTTGTACCCACCCAATCTTCGTGATGATCTCCGGTCCTGCACTCAGTTAACTCAGACTATGCACTCAAGTTCCCATAGGTTAGGAATTGCGCTGATGATAATGATGATGGTTCAGAAATCAATGAACTTGAGATGGTAGTCACTTCTTCCTTACAAATTTTGGTTGGCATACAAGCTTGTTCTTATTTCTCTTTGTATAAGGTAAGGCCATGAGCTTCCCATCTTTCTTAGCTTTTGCCTCGAAAGGGACTCGGCTCATTCTTTGAGTAAGGATTTCTTGACGAAATAACTTGTACAACATTGATTCATTTAATTTAGAAGAGTTGAAAGTTTGTGACTTCCTGGCTTAATGATTATGGTGAACCATCATTGGCGTTTGATTCGAAAGACATCTTCGACACCTGCTTGTTGTTTGAGAATGCAACCTTTATGTGAAAGGTGTCTTGCACAAAAATCTTGTATTTGAATGCACAATCAAGTTAACTGAGAACTACACTGCCCCAGGTTAAGATTGCAGGTTTTTATTTGTAAGGAAAAGAAACTCCTACTTCAAGGCTCAAAGGGGTTGACGAGGGGTTATCTTCCTTATGTCTCTAGTGTTTGGGAATTGAAACAATACCTTACATCGTCAACAAAGTTTTGATTTGAAAGCATACCAACAACAATTATGCGTATTCACGTTTTCATCATCCTCCCTCCAGTCTTTGCATAATCAAGAGAAAGTAGAAAAGAGATAAAATATATATATTTTTGTTTTTTCGTTTTTTTTAAGAAAGCATAAAGATGTAAATAATGGAAAAAATGAATTGAATCAAAAGTTGCAATGCTCATTTTATTAATTACGAAAGTACAAACATAAATCGAAAGCAAACAGCTAATACAAATAAGGAAAATGCAAACAATAAGAAACATGGTCTAGTGACTAATCAGAAACAAGATGAATTGTCCTGTCTGAAATACTGGATTTTAGGGAGATAGTCTGCTGAGGTCGACCGAAGCTTCACTTGGTGTGATCTGGCAGCATTGTGATCATAGAGAGGATTCTCAAAAGTAGCTTGAACAGGCTCGGCAAAAAATGGAACTTGAAACACTGATCTGACAGTTTGACCAACCATAGCAGTAGATGCAAGAGGTGAAGAGTAGTTGGGAGGTAAACCAAACTCTAGCCAAGTTGAAGGAGGTATTTGAACCGGTGGAGAATCAGCGCTTGAAACTTCCTGGATGACGGTCCTTTGGGGTTGCTCTCCTCTAGCAATCAAGACTTGGAGCATTTCAGTGAGCTTTGCCATGCTTGACTTAAGGTCATCGATCTCCATTCGGATCTCAGCGTTGTGTGCTTCTTGCTCTGACATTATGCATCTATAGTTAGCTCTAGTCCGATATCTGTGTCAAGGAATCAGCTTGACGACTCACAGGTGACACTGGAACATATAGACAACTGGAAATGAGTTGCTAGACAAACAGATGCATGCAAATGATATGCAATGCAATGCAATGGTTTCAAGGAACTCAAAAGTAGGTTGCAAACATTTCGGAAAAAAGGGTTCATTTTATAATCCATGATTTTTTATTGATTTTGCAAGGGAAAGAACAATTGAGTTTCTTGAAACTGAAGGGTTATTCATGAATGCATGAATGGGTACATAAACACAGGTATACACATATACACATATACAGGCAAACAAGCCAAGGCTTAGGTTTGAATATCACGAGCATGGAGCCAAGGTCTACCCTTCCCACGGTATGTACTAGAGGTTTATTTGTACCTGCCGAACGGGTTTTACAAAGTTCCTAGAGTCTACAACTGATCTTTCGGATATTATCGATTTCCCAATTACTAGGTAGTCAACAATATTCTCAAGAGAATCTCGTCTGAGTGTAGTATCGCGTATCAACCATTTCGGATTTACTCCCTCATAGTCATCGCACTACATCCTAAAAGGCCAAGTTGGGTTAAAGGTAACTACGGTTCTCAATATCCCGGGCTCCTAGGTCGAAAGTAGTAATGTATTCACGATTGTTCGTTCAAAAAATACCACCTTCGAGAGGGCCGCAACTGAGTGTGGAATCAAATCGACTTCTTTGGAATTACTCCCTCGAAATATCCTCGATTATATCCACGATCCTATCTTATATGTGCTCTCAAGTCTGGGTTAGGACTTATCTCACCACTCAAATGTAACAACCCCGCATACAGAAAAACCCAAGCACAACAGGTATATATAAAAATATAAAAGCAAATAAGCAAGTAGATAACAAAAAATAAAACAAGTTAGGGGAAACCCTCGATCGTCCCCAGTGAAGTCGCCATTTCTGTCGCAGTGAGAATAGGTTATCAAGCTATTGAATAAACTTGAATCACAAATCTTAAAGTTCACCACCGGTCTTTGATTTATCCAAAGGAAAGGTTAAAGATCGAAAAACCTAAGTTAAGAGAATCTAGGTTCGGGGGTTAGTTACGCCTAGGGAAGATATTAGCATCCTAAACGTCTGTAGTACTCTACAGGAACCTCTTGTTAGTATTTATGTTATCTATTGCTCGCTTACTAAGGGCGCTATGCTAAGGAAGGACCTAGAGGTTAGTATCTAAGTATACTCGCCAAGACATCGCATCTTGTGCCTACGTATCCTGATGGGAGTGGGATCAGAGTATTCGTAGTTCCCCTCAAAGAGGGTGAGGAACTCTTGACTGTGGTCAAGGTTCCAGGGGGAGTAGTGTCTATGGCAAGACACTACATAGAGTGCGGTGACTCTAAAGTTGAAGTTGAGTAAGTGCTCACGGCAGAACATACGTAAAGAGTGCGGTGACTCTGATCCTAAGGCTAGGATAAGGGAAATAAGTGTTCGCGGCGGAACACATGTAAAGAGTGCGGTGACTCTAATCCTAAGGCTAGGATAAAAGGGAGGGACTTAAAGTTAGGCTAATTTGTGACATGGAAGTCAACAACGGGACCTTTCCTTTGGAATTTGATTGAGAAAAGATTTTTTAAGTTTTTAAGAAAAAATACTCGACAAAGATCGAGGTTTGGATTACGTGATGGCGATTACAAAAGGGCAACCGACTTACGAGAGAAGTAGCCACTTGACGTTGGATCAAGGCTTTTGAGAAAAAGTTAAGTCGAATCCTAGTTTTTAAGGGTGCTCATAGTAAACGAAACCATAATCAAAGTAAGATAGAAAGTATTAGCATGAGGTTGATGGCGATGCTAAAAAGCAGTCGACTTACAAGTTGGGGTATGACTTGATATATGAATCAAGAATGTTGTGGGTTTGGTTGATGGCAATCGTAAAAACAATCGACTTACAGGGTTTAAAAAGGGCTCAATTATTGAATCGAGAATTATTTTAAAAGCAATTCTAAAAATACGGAAATAAGATGTATACACAATATTAACATCGTACATTCATAACAAATGAATCGAAAAAAAAATAAGGTAAAGAAGAGAAGTGCACAGATTAAAATCACGACGCAACTATGTGAATCAAAGCCATGTATGTGTAGATGTGCAAAGCTACCACAAGAAATTAGATCGGATCCAAACATAATGATGTTAGATCGTTGTTCTTAACATGAAACACAAATCGCTACCGCATAAGCAGTCATCGCAAGTTGAATCAAGAATCAACAAGATAAAAATATTAAATAAAATCACAAACTACAAATCAAAACGCGATAAACCGTCTGACGCGTGTAAAATCGAAATACAATGATAAACAAATATAGATCCGCATAAAAATCGATGAAAATCGACCATTAACTTGCTACACTTAACGTGATCATCGCAATATGGATTAAAAGTGTGCGGATCTAAAATTACAAAATATAAAATACAAAGAAAAAGTAAATTTGACTGGCTAAAAAATCGACAATGTTGCTAACGCAAAAATGTGATCATCGCAACCGGATCGAACCAATACAAATGTCACGCATTATGCACATCAATATGCAAATAGCGTATCGACACAGTTCAATCTAAAAAAAAATATATAATAAATAAATAATAAAAAAATAAAAATAAAAAGATGAACAAATAAAACAATATATTAGAAAACAATATGTATTAACAATGGGATTATAAAAAAAATTATTATATATTATGAAAAAACGTTACATCTTATGGTAATTAAAACAAATATGTTATATGTATGTACTTAGAAAAGCATAACCAAATTTTGAATAATATATTTCAAATCAAAACCAAATTATAGGAACGTGTTATGCAATACTAGAATGTATCAATGCAAAATTATACTGTATCAATAGCAAACTAGTGTATATATACTTGTTAGTAATATGAATGCGTTTACGTGACGGTACACCGGGAAAAATCAGTGAGGATCGGAATGAGAAAAAATTGCTACGTTACTTACTATTTGACAATTCCGGCCGCATGTTTCTCTTAGTTTTTTTGGTCCCCCTTTTCTACAAAGCAACTTATGAATATATAAGGGTTAAATTAGGGTTAACTTTAAATTGTCAACATTGTCCCTAATATCCATTTTAAAAGCCCAAATTAAATAATATTAAAACTAAATAAAATTTAAACAATTAAATTAATTAAAATAAATTTAAGATAAAACAAAAATCCTATTTATTTATTCTAAATATTATTTAAATTAAAAATAAGAATAAAAATGAAAATAAATATTTAAAATAAAAATAAAATAAAAATAAAATGCTGATTACTACAATTATTTATTCTAAATAATATTAGTTAAAAAAGTAAAATAAACGGATCCCAAATAAACAAAAATCAGACGCGCAAGTGATCGAAAAAATAAATCGAGTACACTAAAATAGATCAGTACGAAATATACAAAATGAAAAAGTACCAAATTTTAGGGTAAAAAATTAGGGTGTGACAATAGGGGACATAACTGCCTTCGAAAGCGTCTTTGTTTTACTCACCTATGGGTTATTTCTGTTTCTCAACATTGATAACTTCGTTGATATCAATGCCGTTAAGATTTTTCTAATTGGAAACCCTATACTAACCTTGCTCGCAAATGCTTATAATTCTGTACACCTAAGGAATTTGTACAGCGGAGGAATGATCACATGTTGTGTACCCCTGCTATACAAATGGTTCACTTCCCATTTACCCAAGTCCGCCGCTTTTTGGGATCATAAGAGTACTTTATGTTGGTCGCAGAGAATCATGTCTCTTACCAACTCTGACATCGTACAATCAAATCTATGACGGGATAAGAATCATTGACCGTTGTGGAAACTTCCCTAATGTACCCCTCACAGGAACTAAAGGAGGAATCAATTATCATCCAGTTTTAGTTCGTTGTCAATTCGGATACCCGATGAGACATATCCCGCGTAATGTTCATCTGGAGGGTCTTTTCTTCAAGGAAGGAGAAAATGACAGGGCACTAAAGACATAAATAGTGTATGCTTGGAAATATGTTCACAGGAAAGGAAGAGAGTCTCTAGGAAAACTAGATTGTGTCTCGGTGGAAACTTATCTCCACTGGGTACAAACTAGAGCTCTCAAACTGAGGATGCCTTACCCTCGTCAAGAAGTTCTTCCGTTAAAGGAATCTGTCCTTTACTTTATGTCTGATACAAAAAAACTTCAGGTTACTCTCAATAAAGTTCAACAGGAGAAGAAGTCTTGGAAGAACAAGTACCGTATTCTCAATGTGGAGTGTAACAAAATACAATAACTGTTAAAAGAAAAAGATGATCTGATCGAGATTTTAGAGCAACATGCTATAGAAAATCAAGAAGACCAAAGGAATTTGCTCGCTCCTTTCACTTGGCAAAGGAATGATAACCTGACAACGGCTCAAGAGAGGACTCATGATCCATTATCTTAGACATTTCCTTTTACAACACTTTGAAATTACTGTATTTCCATTTCCGTAATCTTTGAATTCAATAAAACGGGGTTTCCCCATTGTATGATATTTGCAATCTAATAGTTGAAGTTTCTTTTGATTAAACAAAAAAAAATTAATATAATCATTGCATATCATTCATCATTCTCACATAACGCATTCTTCTTCCCTACGAATCTCACGTTTGTGTCTCAATTCTAGAGTCAAACTATCTCATTCGTACAATACTCAGGCCAGTCAATAAAAGAAAATGGATAATCTCGAGGAAGAGAACAGGGAGTTGAGAGAGAACTCGGCACTCTGAAAGAAGATCTAAGGAAACTTCACAATGACATGCAAGCTTTGGCAGCAGCTCAGATACAAAGGACTGTGATCTCAGAGATCACATCGACGACCATAGTGGAAAAGTATGATCCTCGGTATAACATGCCTAAAGATCGTCCCTGGGGCATACCACTCAACTATATCCTGGAAGGATATATTCCGCCGATCACAGAAGATCCGGAAACTGCAGCAGGAGCCGCTGGGACTGAAGGTTACAAACTTCGGGAAAACGAAGATGCAAGGGGCATGACAGCAACTCCTGAAGGTTACAAACTTCAGGAGAGAGAAGCACCAAGAGTCACTGCCGTAATAACTATACCACCACCCGTGGTACACACTGCCCCGAAAGGACAGATTCCACAGATACCTTCTGGTGGAAACGAAAGTATGTACGACATAATGAAGGAGTTCCAGGAATAGTTCCTGGATATGCAGAAGGAACTGCAAGCCATTCGCGGTCAGGATCTACTCGGAAAGGACGCCACAGACCTTTGTCTGGTCCCCAATGTGAAAGTTCCGCACAAGTTCAAGGTGCCCAAATTTGAAAAGCACAAGGGTAACTCTTGCCCTCAGAACCATTTGGTGATATACGCTCGGAGGATATCAACACAGACTGAGAACCAATAGCTACTGATCCACTATTTCCAAGATAGTTTAACCAGTGCCACACTCAAATGGTAAATGGGATTAAACTGCACTAATATCGTCACTTTCAGAGATATTGGCGCTGCCTTTGTTCAAAGATATAAGCATAACCTGGACATGGCACCGGACAGAGATCAACTTAGAGCCATGTCGCAGAAGGACAAGGAAACCTTCAAGGAATATGCTCAAAAATGGCATGAAATTTCCGCTCAGATTTTTCCACCTCTTGAGGAAAAGGAGATGACAAAGATCTTCTTAAAAACCTTGAGCTCATTTTACTACGACAGAATGGTCGCCAGTGCGTCTAGCGACTTTACCTAGATGGTAGGCATGGGAGTTCGTCTTGAAGAAGCAGTTCAAGAAGGATGGCTGGTCAAAGATGCCGGACCATCAAGTAGTACCAAAAGATATGGTAGTGCTCTCCTTAAGAAAAAAGAGCAGGATATTGGTAATATCTCTCTTGGAAAGAAATGGCAACGGTACCAACCAGTAGCAGCTGTAACTTCTGCTATTAACCCTGCGCCTGTTACAATGTATCAAACTCAAGTTGCTCAGAGCCAACCAAATCAACAACAATATCAGCAAAGGACACAACAGCCTCTTCAGTAGGCTCGTCCTCAGTATAACAACAAATGTACAACGCGGCCACCAGGTTTCGACCCTATACCAATGTTGTACGCAGAACTGTTTCCATTACTACAGGTCAAGGGGCATGTCCAAACCAGGGCTCCTCTTACAATTCTGGAAAATTTTCCTTTTTGGTTCAAAGCAGATCAAACTTGCCCTTACCATCAAGGAGGACCAGGGCATAATATAGAAAACTGTCTCAGCTTCAAGTCCGATGTGCAAAAGCTTGTTAGGAGCGGGGTCTTATCCTTCAAGGATACAAATCGAAATGTTCAGACAAACCCGTTGCCTCAACATGGGAAGGCTGCGGTAAATTTGATAGAAGAAGAGTCTAAGCACAACTATCAAATTCATGATGTACTCTTATTGGGAACCAACCTGGTCAAGATGCATTGTAGACAGAGCGGATACGGGCATATACCGTCTCATAATTGTCACCAGTGTGATATCTGCTCGAAAGATAATCAAGGATGTTCTGTGGTGCAATCCTCTCTACAAGAACAGATGGATCTCGGATGGATCTAGGATCACCAAATTCGTGAAGTCAACACGACTTATACAAATTCCAACATCATTCAGAATCACAACATTCTAGCAATGAATGTCAACTTGGTGGCAATACACTCAAGGCAAAGCCAACATCATGATCTGCCACGACACGATTATGATTCTTGTCCTATCTGCCCAAAAAACAACCAGGGATGCTCTTTTATACAAGAGGCCCTCCAGCGTCAGATGGATCTTGGATGGATTCAGGATTACCATGATAGAAGTCATTATCAAGTGAATATGATTCAAATCTTTGATAATCGCCTGATGAATACCAGGTTGGTGGAGTTGCTTGCTACACAATCCAGCTCGGTTTTCTGACTTCGCATGAATATCAGAACTGTACAGTATGCCGTGAGAGCAACCAAGGATGTGCTTTCGTTCAAAGAACTTTGCAACACTTGTTAAACCATTGGTGGCTTCCGATCTATCTAGACGAAGACACACAACAAGTCAGCATGACTAACGGGAACCCTACTAGGCATCAAAGTCACGATGCTCGATCAATGGAAACCGACCTAGTAAGGTTACACTGCATTCAAAGCGGACGTGGCCGGGTGCCACCACACAACTACGAGCGCTGTAGAGTCTGCTTAGAGAATAATCAAGGATGCTACCTCGTGCGAGCAGCCCTTCAAAGTCAGTTGGACCATAAGGAGATTCAACCATGGTCAAGCTCTGGTTCAACGTCAGAATATAGTCCTAATCAGGGCAAAGATGTTGTCTTAATCCCTAAGCGAGAAGTGGCCAAAGATATATGCGCCATAATCCCTTTACTCCATGAATCAAGAGTTCCTCTTGATGGTGGAAGGATTCTCAACTTCGAACCAATCGAGGCTAGCTATGATGGCCAGAAAAATAAGAAGGCTCCTGTAGTTATCTATCTGCCAGGACCAGTACCGTACAAATTCGATAAGGCTATCCCTTACAAGTACGGTGCGACAACAATTGAGAATGGAAAGGAAACTCCATTACCCTCCGCCGTGAATATTGTAGACATCAGTCGGGTAACACGAAGCGGTCGAATCTTCAACCGAGGAGTTGGAGAACCTAACAAAGAAGGGGAACCTCAAACTGGAGTTCCCATTCAACCAATCGGGCAAACCAATGATCCCAACCTTTCAAAAGACAACGATGAGATGCTGAAGCTCATCCAAAGGAGTGAGTACAACATTGTTGATCAGCTGTTGCAAATTCCTTCAAAAATCTCTGTGTTATCTCTATTACTCAGTTCTGAAGCCCACATAGAGGCTCTACAGAAAGTCTTAGATCAAGCCTTTGTGGAACAGGATGTAACAATAAGACAATTCGACAACATCATCTCCAACATCACTTCCTGCAACAACTTGGGGTTTAATGATGAGGAATTGCCAGAAGAAGGCAAAAGTCACAACATGGAGCTCAATATTACAGTTAATTGCCAGGATGATGCTTTAGCCAGTGTACTGGTAGACACCGGATCAGCTTTAAATGTCATGCCGAAGTCCACTTTAATGCGACTATCATTTAAAGGATCTCCGATGAGAGGTAGTGAGTTCATCGTCAAAGCATTTGACGAGTCCCAAAAAATAGTTATCGGTGAAGTTGACATTCCCATAACTATCGGTCCTCACACTTTCCAAGTCACTTTCCAGGTCATGGATATCCGGGCAGCATACAACTATTTGTTAGGAAGACCTCGGATACACGAGGCTGGGACAGTCACTTCGACACTTCACCAGAAGCTGAAGTTTGTCAAGAACGACCAACTAGTTACAGTCTGTGGAGAACAAGCCTTGATCGTGAGTAACTATCGTCTTCCACTTGTGTAGAACCAGAGGAGGTTGTAGGAACCCAGTTTCGAGCACTTTCAGTGAGTAATGACAATCAATCAGAAAGAGGAACGTCGATTTCTTCATACAAAGATGCTCTCGAAGTGATCAAAAGTAACAATGAAAAAGGATAGGGACAGCTTGTCATTCCTACTGATAATAAAGCAAAGAAAGGTCTTAGTTTCTCTTCGACCTATACCCAGACTGCTACTAACGATGAAAGTTTTCATCCCATTCAGGACTTCTTTCATAGTGGAGGTTCCCTTCACCCAGTATCTAAAGAAGTACATACCATCCATGAGGGTGACTCCTCCGATACAGATGAAGAGTGGAAGTCCTATCTTAACGAGGACGGTTATATGTCTCAAGGAGAAGTGCCTACGCCATTTTGCTATCCCGTACAGAGTCCAAGATATATACCAAGATGAGACGTCAAAATGATATACGAAGATTGTGATCCTGAGGGATGTCGTGCTCCACCAAACTCATTAGAGGAAGACACTCTAATGAAAGACAACTTTGACCATAACTATTATGGCCCGATGGATGGCCTGCCTATCTGGCAGCCGTATCCAGGATACTCGGGGCAAAAGAATCAGCCGAACGATGAATATCAGTTGAGCATCATTGAAAAGATTACATGCGTCCCCACCATGTCATGGGATCAACACTCAGGGCATTTAGAAAATACCCAGCACGACGATGAATTTGCAAAGCTTGTAGGGCTAGAGTTCATCAACTATGCTTTTCCCGAGGTCAACATCATCGAGAGGGATGACTCCTCCAGTTCCAAAGAAGTATGGGACACCTTAGGACAACCGAGTGGCAAGTTCGACTACTTGGTCAAGTACACTGCTCCTAAAAGCTCTCGCATCAGGCTCGAAGACATCCAACCAACTAGATAGGGAGATATACCTGAGAGTACAAACACTGTGCAAAATACAGCTGAAGATTCCTCCTACGACAACTCTTCCTGGGAGACAGATTCCAATGATCCTGCTCCACCAGAAATCAGCATTATTTCTGAAGACAAACCAAGAAAGAAGGTACCAGACTTTGTGATTCATCGAGGAGTTCGCCGCCTATGGGTTGCAGTCAACATTCCGAAAGTCGTTCATAAGTCTAAGTAATTGCCGTCTTTATCTTAACCTTTCACCCTACCCAGGTGAAACAGATGTTTTGATAGAGCTCACTTTCTGTAAATGTACCTCTTCGCTTTTCCCAAAGCGACAGAGTTTTGTTTTATAGGGCTGTAGTTTCAAGAATCGACAAAATCATAAATAAAATAACGTCGTTATGTAATTTCCGCATTTATTGCTGTTTTCTCTTTTCGCTTTTCCAAAAAATGGTAATCCTAAAAACAACTCAAATAATAAAAAACAAGCATTTTTCAGAAAGTACACTACACACACTCTTGCATTCTCTCTATCTCTTCTAAAAATCAAATCATCACGTCATGCAGATTGCTTATTTTAAACCCCGTTGAAATATACGATCCAATGCCTTCTCCCAACTTTGAGTTCCCGGTATTTGAGGCTGAAGAAGAAAATGACAGAAATTCCAGAAGAGATCTCCCGATTACTCAGACAAGAGGAAAGGTCCATTGAACCTCACAAAGAGTCATTGGAAATGGTCAACTTGGGTTCAGAAGAAGAGAGAAAAGAAGTCAAGATTGGGGCACTGCTCAGTCCGACTATCAAAGAAAGTTTGATAAAGATTCTCAAAGAGTTTCCCGATGTATTCGCTTGGTCCTATCCGGATATGCCAGGGTTAGATACCAGTATTATGGAACATCATCTACCGTTAAGATCAGAATGTCTGCCGGTAAAACAAAGGCTGAGAAGGACTCATCCGGACATGGCCATCAAAATCAAAGAGGAAGTACAGAAACAGATTGACGCAGGTTTCCTCGCCACATCGGAATATCCTCAATGGCTAGCCAACATAGTACCAGTTCCAAAAAAGAACGGAAAGGTCAGAATGTGTGTAGACTACAGGGATCTGATCAAAGCCAGTCCAAAGGATGACTTTCCCTTACCGCACATTGACATGCTGGTAGACAGTACAACAAAGTTCAAAGTCTTCTCCTTCATGGACGGATTCTCGGGCTATAATCAAATCAAAATGGCGCCAAAAGACATGGAGAAAACTTCATTCATCACCCCATGGGGCACTCTTTGTTACAAGGTAATGTCGTTCGGTTTGAAGAATGCCGGGGCAACTTATCAAAGGGCCATGACTACTCTATTTCATGACATGATACACAAAGAGATCGAAGTGTATGTTGATGATATGATTGCCAAATTTAAAACAGAAGAGGAGCATGTGACCCACCTGACAAAGCTATTCGAGGGTCTGAGAAAGTACAAACTCCGGTGAATCCCAGCAAATGCATATTCGGTGTCCGTTCAGGAAAACTGTTAGGGTTCATCGTCAGCCAGAAAGGAATTTAGGTTGATCCTGACAAGGTCAAGGCCATTCAAGAAATGCCTTTTCCAAAGATTAAAAAACAAGTCAGGGGATTCTTGGGACGTCTGAACTACATTTCCCGATTTATCTTCCTCATGACCACGACATGCGCCCCAATCTTCAAATTACTCAAAAAGAATCAGGACTGTGTTCGGATAGAAGACTGCCAAACTGCCTTTGACAATATTAAGGAATACCTGTTGAACCCACCGATTCTATCACCTCCAGTGGAAGGAAGACCACTGATCATCTACTTAATAGTCTTGGAAGACTCAATGGGTTGTGTACTTGGCCAACAAGACGAAACCAAAAGGAAAGAGTTTGCCATCTACTATTTGAGCAAGAAGTTTACCGACTGTGAAACTCAGTACACTATGCTTGAGAAAACTTGCTGTGCTCTGGCTTGGGAAGCCAAATGTCTTCGCCAGTATATGATTTGTCACACTACTTGGTTAATCACAGAAATGGATCCAATCAAGTACGTCTTTGAAAAACCTGCTCTCACGGGAAGAATTTCCCATTGGAAGATGTTACTATCAGAATACGACATCGAGTACCATGCTCAGAAAACCGTCAAAGGAAGTATTTTAGCCGATCATTTGGCTCATCAACCGATTGACGATCAGGAATCAGTCGGATTTGACTTCCAAGATGAAGATGTCATGTACTTGAAAATAAAAGATTGCGATGAGCTAGTGAAGGGCCAGAACCAGGTTCCCGATGGGGACTAATCTTTAACGGAGCTATCAACGCTTATGGAAACGAAGTTGGGACATTCATTGTTACACCTCAGGGTACTCACATTCCTTTCACTGTCCGACTGACATTCAAGTGTACAAACAACGAGGCCAAATATGAAGCTTGTATCATGGGTCTCGAAGAAGCGATCGACTTAAGGATTAAGAACTTAAAGGTATATGGTGACTCAACCCTAGTTATCATTCAGATCAAAGGAGATTGGAACACATACCAATTAGGAATGATTCCTTACAAAGACTACGCGAGAAGGTTGTTACCATTCTTCAACAGAATCGAGTTTCATCATATCCCTCGTGAAGAGAATCACATGGCTGATGCATTAGCCAATCTCTCTTCCATGATTAGTGTAGGTCAATGGAATGACATACCTAAATTGACATAATGCACCTTGAACGGCCCGCTTACATCTTCGCGATTGAAATAGTCCTAGATGAAGAACCTTGGTACCACGATATCAAGTGCTTCCTTCAGAAACAAGAGTACCCACCTGGGGTATCTAGAAAAGACAGAAATACCCTCAGAAGGCTAGCAGGCAATTTCTTCCTGAGCGGAGATACACTCTATAAGAGAAATTTCGACGTGGTCTTGCTTCGATGTGTAGACAGACCAGAAGCAAACATGCTGATAAAAGAAATTCACGAAGGATCCTTTGGCACTCATGCCAACGGACACACAATGGCGAGAAAAATTCTAAGAGTAGGGTACTATTGGTTGACCATGGAATCCGATTGCTACAAGTACATGAGAAGGTATCACAAGTGTCAGATATACTCAGACAGAATCCATGTACCACCAACGCATCTCAAAGTTCTCTCTTCCCCATGGCCTTTTTCCATACGGGGAATCGAAATGATTGGCATGTTCGAACCCAAGGCTTTAAACGGACATTGGTTCATCTTGGTAGCCATTGACTATTTCACCAAATGGGTCGAAGCAGCGTCATACGCCAATGTAACCCGATAAGTGGTGGTCTGATTTATCAAAAATAATATCATCTGCCATTATGGTGTTCCGAGCTAGATCATTACTAATAATGGATCCAACTTGAACAACAAGATGATGAAAGAGTTGTGCGCTGAGTTCAAGATCGAACACCATAACTCATCTCCCTACCGACCTAAGATGAACGGAGCGGTAGAAGCGGCTAACAAGAACATCAAGAAGATTGTTCAGAAGATGGTTGTAACCTATAAAGACTGGCACGAGATGCTACCCTTTGCTCTTCACGGTTATCGTACATCTGTCCGCACTTCAACAGGGGCAACCCCTTTCTCTCAAGTATATGGCATGGAGGCAGTGCTCCCCATAGAAGTAGAGATACCATCAATCAAGGAATTGATGGAAGCTAAGCTAATAGAGGCTGAATGGTGTTAAAGTCGACACGATGAACTGAATCTGATCGAAGAAAAATGAATAACGACACTATGCCTTGGTCAGTTGTATCAGCAAAGAATGAAGAAGGCGTTCGACAAAAAGGTCCGACCTCGCGTCTTCATAAAAGGAGACCTCGTGCTAAAAAAGATACAATTATTTCTCACTGATTCTCGGGGCAAATGGACTCCAAACTATGACGGCCCCTATGTGGTCAAGAAAGCCTTCTCAGGCGACGCCTTGAGACTCGCAACCATGGATGAAGAGGAGTTTGCCTATCCCATAAATGTTGATGTAGTCAAGAAATACTTCGCCTAAATAAAAAAAACGTCTCGGTGGATTGAAAACCCGAAAGGGCGGTCCAGGCAAAAATTAGAGACATAATAAAAAATCATCCCAGTGGATTGGAAATCTCAAAGTACAATTCAGGCAAAAGTTAGGGATTCATGGCAAGTAACTACGTCCAACAAAGGAGCAAGTCCTCCAGCAGCAGTAATGCCATCCATCAGGAAAACTCTAGTTAAGGTCATCTTCGACGGAAGCTCAGGATGTTTAGAATTCAAAGTTGGTAGAAGGCTAGCGGTCGTTATGTTTCAATGTAGCCCTTTTCCCTTAAATTACCATTTTCTAACTTTGTAAATACTCCATGGAATCATGCGTTTGGCTGATTTCCATCCTATCAATACAATTTGAGCCCCAGTGATTTTGTTTGCAATTCTTATTTGTTTTAGCTTTACAGAACGACATTTTAACATGATTAACAATTCTTGAAATAAAAAAAATGAATTTACTTGTCAAATATTTTTTCTGCTTTTAAAATAAAAATGGCAATTTCTTTTGACTGTTGAACATCGATCGCTTCTCCGAAAGTAATTGAGCTTCAAAGTGCAGAATCAAAGTACTTATTCTAAACCAGTACACCTGAATGAAGGATCAGCTGTGTCAGATGCGAATGTTCCACCTGACATCCCCGACAGAGTTCTTATCTCCTAAGCCCAACCAACGGTTGTTCCCCACGGGGACTATCTCTCCTAAGCAAGGCAGAATTGCTATCTCGAACCAGTGATACCTTTCTCCATCCCCTGCAGTGGCCGAGTATCCAGTCATGTTCATCTATTAGTCTGTATGTTGCATTAGTTTTTCAGCATAAACAAACATACCTCATGCATTATTGATTTACGTTCATATTCATATTGCATCACTATCACTCTAGTCGGTCTTATCCTCTAGTGATAAAAGTTCTCTCAATCGAGTTGTCAGTCCATTCCTCGTCAGGAAGCAAATCATCTGGGCAATCTCTCCTCTAGTTTATTTCTGGATTGGAGACGACCCTTGATCACTTTGATAACTTGAACCTCTGAAAAACTGGAAGACCTTCGACAAACGTCACTCTTCGCCATTGAATATGATATTTTCTCTTTCACGGATTAAGGAAAATCCCCAGAGAAAGACTCTTAATCAAAGATTCGGCAGTATAGCAGTTTTTCTCTGAAAGATTCGCCGATGAAGAGGTCATCAGCACCTCCAAATTGGATTACATCACATGGCATTTCTCTGAGAAGATCTCGACGAAAAGTATGATGTAATATCCCCAAGCGGAAGGCAGTCTCTCAAGAGACTCGTTTTCCCCAGTAGAGTCGACAAATGGCGTCTCCAAATAGAGAAGTTTGTGCACCTCTACAACTCAGACGAATGGGTTCCCCAACAAGTCTGACATCAAAAGTTTTTCCCATCAAATGGCATCTCCCCAGGAAAATTCGGTGAGAAGTTTGAGGAAAACCGGTACGAACAGCAACCCTTTTCAAGAAAGGTTATTGACAAAAGAAACTGAGACCAGTTCCTTGGTAGGAAACCAGGATCGAGGGGAAGTTTGTATTAAAAACCGAGACCCGTTCCTTGGTAGGAAACCAGGATCGAGGGGAATTTTATATCAGAAACTGAGACCAGTTCATTGGTAGGAAACCAGGATCGAGGGAAAGTTTATTTCAAAAGAAAACTGAGACTAGTTCCTTGGCTAGAGACCAGGATCGAGGGGAAGTTTTACATTTTCTAAGTATCATTGCTTAGCAAAAGAAGATGGACGGGCAAACTACCATTCATAACCACTATCAAAATTTCGGGTATTCCGATATTTAATCCTCTTGCACCCCGAATGCCCGAATACCTTTGCCATTCATACCTTCAGGTCCAAGAAGATTAAATAGGGGCATTTGTCATACCCAAAATTTTGACCACTAGATTTCCCATCATTGTGAAAATCATCATCATAATATGGATGAACCATCATGCCTCATCAATATCCTCAGAGATGTTTGAGCATTCACCACAGTTAGGAATTAGGGTTTCGAGCCCTCTCATGGCACTTAGACAAAGGATCAATCAAGAAATGACCTGATATTCAACTTTTCTAGCCTCTCTAACACCCATAAGGGATCAAGAGGACTCCCACATCAAGAACCAAGCACAAAGTTGCTACATTCCAAGTGGATTAAGCCTCAAGATCGCCAGTGTCACCAAATTAGGGTTTTGGTCGACCAAGGCCTCCAGATGAAGATTTTCCTCTGGCCATGAGCCAATGCTTCAAAATATAACCCAAGATACTCTAAGGGACCTCATGGACCCAATCATCAAGTCAATTTAGCCTCAGGGGATGCATTTACCAAAAATCAGGAATTAGGGTTTCTTGACCTAATTCACCCCTAAGTTGACTTTAGGGACAAAAAATGAGCCAAGACCTCAAGACATGATTTGAGGGTCTTCAATACACTACATTGATCCATTTACAACAATGGATTGATCCAAGAAGCTTGGTCCACAAGTTTCAATTTCATCTGGACCACAATTAGGGTTTTGATGAAAAAAGTCAACTATGTCTTTGACTGTTGACCAAGGCATGCTCCCAAACATTGGGACATGACTTAAGACATCCCTAACTACCCTTGGAGGTCCCCCATGAAGTTTTTTTGAGCCCAAGGATTGATTTCACAAAGGATCGCACGGTTTAAAATTCATCTGATAAAAAAGTCAACTGTCTAAAAAGTCAAAGTTTGACTTTTTGATTTTTTGGTCAAACAAGGTTCCTTAACCCTAAAACAATATTAATGTGTGATTGGAATCATCATTCATCAAGAAAAATTAAAGAAAGTGAGTTAACTTGTAAAAGGGGTAACCATAAAAAAGTTAGAATTTTTCTAAGTTATGAAACAAAGTGGCCAGGGTACCAACTTCCAAGGATCGTAACTTGAGATCCAACAACCATCTTGGATGGTCCAAAGCTAGATTTGTAGCTCTCATGGCATACTTTAAAAGTGTCAACTACATCCCATTCCAATTCTTCATGGATTTTAAGTTATGGAGTGATCAAAATGGCTGAAAACACAAAAGTGACATTTTTCACACACTTAGTGAAATTTTCACTAAGTCATTTTTCATTGTAATTCAAGTTGGTTCAAAACCAAAGATGGATATCATGTTGAAATAGGATATGTCAGCTTTCCAAAATGACCAAGAACTCCATGAAACTCCACTTGAGCTAGGAGTTATGACAGCTGCAACATGCCTTGATGCAAATTGTTTTGCAAGGCAGATTTGTGCATAAGGGCTCGATTTGATCAAATTGTGCAACAACAAGCATGGTTATCCATCTGCACACCTCAAGGGGAAACAAACAAGGGACAAGCACTGATCTATCAGCCTCCAAAGTCCTAAAATCTACAAGTAGCATGCCAAACCTAAAAGGCCTAAAAGAGGCCAAGACTCCAATTTTGTTTTGGAACATTCAATGGATGCTTAGAGGTGGCATGTATCAGAGCAAAGATGAACACTTCAGTCAAGCCTTATCCTTGAATCAAAGAACCATAGGCCTGTGATATAATCTCAAATCAATGGCTAGAGGAGACTTGAGATTCGATTTGATCACAATTGGCCAAAGGCCTGCTGCAGTTGCCATTCCCTATTCCTTGCAAAACAAACTTGACACACTATAAATATACCTCATTTCTGATCAGTTTGAGTACACCAAAGGCCTATAACACGTGTCTTTCTTAAAATCACACTCTCATTTCCAAAAATGCCTTATAATGCAAGCTACTATCGGGTTTTGAATTAGAATGTGTTTCCAACCAAACCAATCACACACACACACACCTCATAAACATCATATGTGAGCTGATCATACACTAAACCAACAACTGGAACACCAAATTCATGAATTCATCATCCATTCGCTCAAGTTTTCAACAAAGTTGCAGCTGAGATGCCATAATCTGTTCCAGTTCATTTCAAATTAATCCAAGCTTTCAAACACACTCCATATGGTGTAGGGAAGCTGTTCAGATCATCACAACTCATCTATAACACCTCTAACTCAAAGATCAAGTTGCTCTTGCTGCCACGACATTCGAGTAAGCCTAAACTTGGTCATCTCATGATTCATGCATATTTCCTCGCACAATAATTTTGCCATATGTTCATAATCATGTATGGAGTGTTTCCCCTCCATTAATATCTTTGTATAAGTCGTGTATCAATTTCTCAGTCTTCATGCATAATTTAGGGTTCTTGAGGTTTTGTTTTGATTTCTCATTCCATGCTTAAAATAAATGAAATTAAATACCATAGACATGACCGTGAGGTGAAAACGAGCAGATTGATATGTGGATTGTGTGATTTCATCAAGTATTCAGTGAGATTGATGAGAAAATGCAAATCAGGCCAAAACCAGAACTCGCGTGTGTTCTTGGTGTGTTCTTAGCGCCTTTTTTCAAATATTCAAATATTTGAATTTTGTGATTTTATTTAATTGACTTAAAAATTAATTTCTCCCTGAATTTTAATAATTTTGAGTTGATTCTTTTTTTTAATAATTCACAAAAATGTAAAAATATTTTATTTTACAAAAATTTCCCAAAAATATTATTTATTTCGTATACTTGATATTTTTGCAAAGGATTAATTTTTATTTGTTTTTTGACATTTAAAATATTTTTTCCTTCTTGATTTCCCAAACTTAAATGGTTTTCAATCATTTTGTGGATAAAAACATGATTTTTGAAACATTAGTCCAAGATCACCACCCATTTTTCACATGTTTTCAATAATTTTTATTAATTTTTAAATAAAATTAATTCCATTTTAGACAAAATTAGGGTTTTGAATAATTCCACCCTCATCAATCTTTTTCAAACACTCATGGGCCTCTAATAGAGTGTAAGACCCAATCCCATTGTAAATAAACAATTTTTGGGCCTCACGCATTGTATAAGTCCCTCTGTATATTTTCAAAAGTTCGACGCGATCATCGCCTTGTTAACAAAATCAACAGGGCTTCTCCTTGAGCTATAAGACCCATCTTTATTCATTTTCAAACATTGTGGGCCTCTAATAGAGTGTAAGACCCAACCACCCTTTTAACCAAAACCATTTTGGGCCTTAGATATTGTATAAGTCCTTCTGCGTTAAAAAAATCTCGGCGCGATCTCCATTTCAAAACAAAAATCATCTGGGCCTACCCTCATGTTGTAAGTCCCATTTCTTTTCTTTTAAAACACCTTTTGGGCCTCTTGAGAGAGTTTAAGACCCAACCCTTTTGTAAATAAACTTTTTTGGGCCTCAGTCGTTGTATAAGTCCCGATACGATATTCAAAACAACAATACAATCACTGTTAAAACCTTGGGCCTCTCCTTGAGCTATAAGCCCCAATAATCTTTTCAAAACAATTCCTTTTTGATTTAGATTCAAATATATATATTGTTATCAAAACTTTATTTAATTTATTTGAACAACTAACCATACAGCATGGAAGCTTGCTCGGCTGTAAGTTTTAACAGCTTTCATTTACTCGCTTTCATAAATATACATAACTGTATTGTGGGAAGCTGCGCATGGTTAGTATTCTTTCATACCCTTTTAAAATACTTGTCATATATCAACTGTATATGTACTAGTATAGTTATTTAGAGTTTTCTCCGGCAACTAGGTCTAGAACTAAGTAAAGCTCTGTTGGTCACTCTTAAATACAAACAAAACTAGATCCCCATAGGATTTCCAGATACAGCCTTGCCTTCTCTTGGGCTTAAAAATATGGAACAAAGATAAAGGCAGTATTCCTCGTGAACCTTTTCTCAGACTGTCACCCCTAGAAATTGTCAAAGAAATTCTACTCCCCGGAGTTGATCTATTCTCGGTGAATAACATCTCTTAAATTTCTTCAAACTGTAGAACTTTCACTAAATGATCTATTCTCGGTGAATATAATTTCTTGAAATTTTCTTGGTTTGGGACCCACAGGCTTCCTAAAAGCATCCCCGCCTCCTCTTGGGCTTTATACAAGGATCCTCCGGCTTCTTAGAAGTTCTCATGCCTTCTCTTGGGCTTAATACAAGGACCCTGAAGTCCTCTTAAAGGTATAGGACAGAACTTAGTCATCCTTCGTTAAAGTTGTCTTTCTAAAAAGAGTCAAAACCTTCAGACTAATTTTAGGGTTGATACTCATCCCTTAAAAGAGTCGGCCTCCTCTTGGGCATCATACAAAAGATAAAACTCTTCCACACCAGTAGACTTGGACAGTCTAAATACCCTTGAGTCTCAAAGACCTTCTCAAGTTCCCTACAAAACATAGGAGAAACCCCGGATTCTGGTTAATCTCCAGCAAGAGTTGATTCCCAATTTGGACCTGCCTGGGGATCTCAATAAACCCCCAGCAGAAAGATAGCCTCCTCTTAGGCTTTGTATAATGATATTTCCTCAGCACCGTTAGCCTCCTCTTGGGCTTTGTACAATGATCCTCCCTAGCGGAGCTAACCTTTTTAGACTCTCTTGTTGAGTCAATCACTTCTCAGACTCTCTTGTTGAGTCAATCACATTTTCAGACTCTCTTGTTGAGTCAATCACTGTCTCAGACTCTCTTGTTGAGTCAATCACCTTTCAGTACTCTCTTGTTGAGTAAACCCTTTAGCCTTAATCTCGGGCTTTGTACGAGACAGATAAAAAACACTCTCTTGTTGAGTCAATAGCCTCCTCTTAGGCTTTGTATAAAGATTTCCCCTAGCAGGAGTTAACCTCCTCTCGAGCTGTGTATGATGATTTCTCCAGCTTGTTCAGCCACAATCCTGGGCTTTGTACAGGACAGATAAAAGCACTCTCTTGTAGAGTCAAACCCTTTTTAGCCTCTATCTTGGGCTTTGTACAAGATATAAAATTTCGTAACCTTCTCTTAAGCTTGGGGACAAACATCTTCCCCAGTGGAGTTATTTCCTTCGAGCCTTCCTTTAGACTTCGAGAAATAATTCCTAAGCAAAGTTAACCTCTTTCCGCCTCCATCTTGGGCTTTGTACAAGATAGATAATGCTCTCCAGCAGAGTCAAATCCTTTAGCCTCTATCTTAGGCTTTGTACAAGACACATACAAACCTCCTCGGCGGAGTCCAAAATCCCTTTTAGCCTCAATCTTGGGCTTTGTACAAGACAGAAAGAACATTTTCCCCGAAAAAGTCAAACTTTTAGCCTCCTCTTAGGCTTTGTATAAAGATATCCCCCAAAGAGTCAGTCTTTTTTTTGCCTCAATCTTGGTCTTTGTACAAGACACCAATATATATACACTCTCTTGTTAAGTCGATCCTATTTAGCCTCATCTTAGGCTTTATATAAGGAAATCCCTAGCCGAGTTAATTAACCTTTTAGCTTCAACCTTGGGCTTTGATTAAGGCACACAAAAATCAACAATTCCCTCAGAGGAAGTACAATCCCTCTTTAGAGATGACAAATTCTCTCTCAGTCAATAACCCTTTTAGCTTCAATCTTGGGCTTCGAACAAGACACCAAAACATCTTTTTCCTCCCATAGAATAGGAGGAACTACAACTGCTCTGATTTCCCTATTTCGTTTAAACGGGAATACGTAGGCATAAGATTACGAAATCTTAGCGAACATACCAATAAAAAACAATAGGTCCAGTACCTTCACACCAAAACTTAGGTCCAGCACCTTACCAAAAACATCGGGGACACCCGAACTTCAACATCAACTCACTCACTCACTCAAATTTCCCAAGAAACTTTCCCAACCCATTACCAGATAAACACGATCAATTACAAAGCGAAGCCTAAAGCTAATATCCTGTGGATAACCACATATAGGATGGGTAACTGACAACTACCCATTGTATAACCTGACCCCGGACCCCCCAATCTCTTTTAAGTGTTTGTTCAGTTAAACATTCGCGTGCAAGGTTAGTTTTAGATAGCTTCCCTTTCCCTTTCAGCTTCATGGGATAAATAAGAAATCAGAAAGTAGCACCCTTTCTCCTTGAGGAGGAAAACCACAAACCCAGCGATAAGGAGGTCGCGTCACCGACAAAAATCGCTCGCTACCTCATATAATGGGAGGTTGAGGATACCTCCTAAATCCTCCACTATCAGCTCGTGGTCAGTATGAAATAGACGAAATTGCATGGTACCATAATAATACCTTGTCGTACTTGTCCATCGCTTTTTAAGCTGAAACTCGACTGTACTCAGAAACTCAAGTGTTATGCGCTCATAAGTCGGCGCTTCATATTGCATAAATTCTAACATACCAATAGCATGAAACATTCTATGCACTTCTTCCATTAACCCAAATTCAGCTAGAGTTTTATCACAAATATACCTGGTAGGAGTAATCTTCCTCTTCACATGAAAAGAATAACGCCGTTCTTGAGCTGGCGTGGGAAAAATAATATCATGCAGATTGGGTATGCGGCTGCTTTGTTTCCTTGTTCCAGATGCCTCAGCGGCGGGTTGCTTTCCTTTTGTGACTCTTCTTGGCGGCATATTGCGTGTACCTAAAAAACAGAAAGAAAAAACAACAATGGAATTATAAGAAAAAGCTACCGTAGAGTGGTAGAGGGCAAAAATTCGAACAACTTTTGTGAAGGGGGATGGTGGTTTGGGTGAGTGTAGAGGTTGAAAATTGGAGCTTTGTTTGGTGGTGGTTATGGGGTTTTGAGAGGATGAAGGAGAAGATGAAAGAAAAGGTGAATAATGAGAGAGAAAGGATGAAAATATAATGGTAAATGAGTGGGGAAGTGTTTAAGTGGGTGGGGCCCCTAAGAAACACGGGTGGAATTTAAAAGGGAATGAAAATTTCGCTCGCCTGACACAGGCCGTGTCCGGTGACACGGGCGGCCGTTGTCAGGCCACTGCCCTGTTTCCAAAATCTCAACTTCCTTTCCCTTTTTTTTCATGCTTCAGTAGAGCTGACACGGGCGGCCATGTCAGCCTACTGGAACCCCAAAAATCTTCACGTTTTCCATGTCTTTTCTCACCATCCTGACATGGGCCGTGTCCGGTGACATGGGCAGCCGTGTCAGGCCCCTGTTTTTTCACATTTTTACCGTATTTTCAACTTTTTCTTGGTTTTTTTCACAGGCGCATAAGTCTCTGATGATCCCTTCTCAAAATCTCGATTTTTCTTCTCTCATTTTTCTTTTGTTTCCTCCTCTCTTCGATGAAGGAATCTGCGAGTACCTAAATAAAACTAAAAAACAAACAAACAAAATCAAAACGATTAGAAATAAAACGCATGGGTTGCCTCCCGCGAAGCACTTCGTTTAACGTCGCATGGCTCGACGGTCGTCCATCTTATCCTGTAAGATAAATAACATTTATCTGACCAATCTCCTGTCCTTGGTAATAGGGCTTCAACCTCTGACCATTCACCTTAAAAGTGTCCCCGGTTGCTTATTTTTTAATTCGACTGCTCCATGGGGAAACACCTTGTGAACAATAAACGGTCCTGACCATTTAGACCTCAGCTTTCCAGGAAACAACTTCAACCTGGAATTATATAACAGAACCAATTGTCCTTCCCGAAATTCCTTCTTTTGGATCCTTCTATCATGCCATTTTTTTGTTTGGTCTTTGTAAACTTTGGCATTCTCGTACGCTTGATTATGAAATTCTTCTAACTCACGGAGTTTAAGGATTCGAGAATCTCCCGCTTTGGAAAGATCCAAATTAAGGAATTTCGATGCCCACAAAGCTTTGTGTTCAAGCTCTAAGGGTAAATGACAAACTTTTCCATACACAAGTTGATAAGGAGACATACCGATGGGTGTCTTGAAAGCAGTTCTATATCCCCACAACTCATCATCCAACTTGGTTACCCAATCCTTTCGAGATGAACCTACGGTCTTTTCTAAGATCTGTTTGAGTTGACGATTAGATACCTCTACTTGGCCACTGGTTTGAGGATGGTAAGGGGTGGCAATTCTATGCTTAACATTATACTTCCGGAGTAGCTTCTCCATGAGATGATTTAGGATATGCGTCCCTCCATCACTTATTAGAGCTCTTGGCATTCCAAACCTTGCAAAGATATTTTCCTTCAAAAATTTTACCACCACTTTTGCATCATTAGTTGGCAAGGAAACGACTTCTACCCATTTAGAGACATAATCCACTACCACTAGAATGTAACTTTTTCCAAATGATGGTGGAAATGGGCCCATGAAGTCTATACCCCAAACATCAAACAACTCGACTTCCAGCACGGCATTCTGAGGCATCTGATTTCGCTTTAAAATATTACCAGTGCGCTGACATCTGTCGTACTCCTTGACTATCTCTTGAGCATCTTTGAATAGTGACAACCAATATAACCCTGACTGGAGGACTTTTGCTGCGGTTCTATCACCACTAAAATGTCCTCCGTAGTCTGAGTCATGACAGGCTTTAAGAACATCCCACTGTTCCTCCTCTGGAACACACCTTCAAATTAACCCATCTAAACCTCGTTTGTATAAGAATGGGTCATCCCATAAGTAGAACCTGTAATCATGCAAAAACTTCTTTTTCCTGATAAAGTCAAAATCATCAGGGATAACACCACCTACCAAATAGTTCACATAGTCTGCAAACCATGGAATACCAATAACAGCTAGGATGTGTTCATCAGTGAACTCATCCTTTATTGTGTGCTTTTCCTCTGTTTCTTCAATTGGTGACATTCGAGAGAGGTAATATGCAATAGTATTTTCACACCCTCTCTTGTCACGAAACTCTACATCAAACTCCTGTAGGAGCAAGATCCATCTCAGTAGTCTTGGCTTAGAATCCTGCTTAGCAAACAAATACTTTAAAGTAGCATGGTTAGTATAAACAATGACTTTAGAACCCAACAGATATTACCTGAATTTATCAAAGGCATACACTACTACTAACAACTCCTTTTCAGTAGTTGCGTAATTCATCTGTGCAGGGTTCAAAACATGACTAGCATAATAAATAACATGTAATAATTTTTCTCTTCGCTGTCCTAAAACTTCCTCCACGGCAATATCGCTCGCATCACACATGATCTCAAATGGTAAAGACCAATCAGGGGCAATAACAATTAGTGCCGACACTAATTTATTCTTTAGTGTCTCAAAAGCATCGGCACACTCTTTATCAAACACAAAAGCCTTATCCTTAACCAAAAGAGTAGTTAGAGGTTTGGCTATCTTAGAAAAGTCTCTTATGAACTTGCGATAAAAACCCGCATGTCCTAAGAAACTTCTTATACCTTTTTCATTCACGGGGGTCGAAGCTTTGATATCATCTCAATTTTCGCTTGGTCCACTTCTATTCCCTTGTGAGAAATTTTGTGGCCCAAAACTATTCCTTCACGCACCATGAAGTGACACTTCTCCCAATTAAGAATTAAATTGGTCTCCAGGCATCTTTCTAAAACAAGAGAGAGGTTAGTTAAACAATTATTAAAAGAAGAACCAAAAATAGAAAAATCATCCATGAAGACTTCCATATGCTTTTCAAGTATATCAACAAAAATGGAAGTCATGCATCTTTGAAATGTGGCCGGCGCATAACACAACCCAAATGGCATTCTTTTGTAAGCAAAAACACCATAAGGGCATGTGAAAGTTGTCTTCTCTTGGTCTTCAGGTGAGACAACAATCTGATTATAACCTGAGTAACCATCGAGGAAGCAATAGTAATCATGACGGTGTAACCTGTAACTGATTACTAGAAAGGTGTTGTAGCCTGTAACCGATTACTAGAAAGGTGTAACCAGTTACAACAATGTCAAAATAGTTTTTGTAGAGCTTAAAGTTACAAAACCAGCCCTCGTCGAAGTGAAAATTGTAGAGAATGTAATAAGATCAACAAGGAAAAAAGGTTTGCTTCCAAGACTCCAAGATTGTGAGCTGTAGATACCGAAGTCAATGATGATGGTGATTTCATCCATATGGCCGAATCCAAAACCCGTTAAAATGGAAGAGGTAATGAGTGATCCAAAATGGATTTGTGCTATGAAGGAGAAGCTGGAATCAATTGAGAAGAACAAGACTTGGTAGTTAGTTAATCTACCGGAAGGAAAGAAGCCAATTGGTGTAAGATGGGTGTTCAAAGTGAAGAAAAATCTCAAGGGTGAAATAATCAAGCATAAGGTTGGATTAGTTGCAAAGATATTTTTTTGCAAAGAGAAGATATAGACCTTGAAAAGGTATTTGCACCAGTTGCTAATAATAATTGGTTCATCTACCAAATGAGTGTTAAATTTGAGTTTTTGAATGAATCTCTTAAAGATGAAGTTTATGTAGAACAACTCCCTGGTTTTGTTGTGAGAAACCAAGAGTCAAAGTTCTACAAGTTTAAGAAAGTGTTGTATAGTTTGAAAAAAGCTCCAAGTTCAAGAGTGAGCTTATGAAAGAGTTTGAGATGACCGACCTTGGCCTCTTGACATACTTCCTTGACATTGAGTTCCACAAGTCCAAAAAGGGACTGGTCATGCACCAAAGAAGGTATGCACTTAAGATTTTGAAGAAGTTTGAAATGGAGCATCCTAATGTTGCCATTACTCTAGTTGAACCGAGGCTGCAATTGTCGAAGAATAAGGATGATCAAGATGTTAATCAAACTTAATATAGGAGCCTGATTGGATCCTTGTGTTACCTGTGCAATACACGATCGAATTTGGTATTTAGTGTCAGTTTTGTTGTAGCATCGGTTTTAGTGATGCGACCACTACTGCTTTTAACGCTACTTTCTGATTTCTGTATTTATCCTATGAAGCTTAAAAGGAAGGGGAAGATATCTTAAACTAACCCTGCGTGCAAGTGTTTTCTTTAACAAATACGAAGAGACTGGGGATCGGGTTTGGTTATACAAAGGGAAGCTATTAACACCCAGAGAATCTATAGTAATCTATAGGAACCTTCGTTTGCATATATTTTCTACTGCTTTGAATGCTTTTATTAAGTCTATCTGCTGTTAATTGGGGAAAGTTTCTCCTTTGGGAGGATTGAGGAAATGTTTTTGTTGTTTTTGGGTTTTTCTATTATTTTTGGGAAGGTGTTTGACCTAAGATTTTTTATTTGTGTGCTCGCTAAGATTTCGCAATCTTATGCCTATGTATTCCCATAAAGAGATTTGGTAAATCAGAGCAATTGTAGTTCCTCCTATTCAATTTGGTGTCTTGTTCAAAGCGCAAGATTGAAGCTAAAAGTTGACTGAGAGATAGAATTTGTCATCTCTAAAGGGAGATACCTCACCTATTCATCACAAATGTTGGGTAATTTGTTATAAGGGAAGTTACTTTAACTGGGATGTGTGGAATCCAGCAATGCCATATCTTCCTTTATAAGAGAAATGACATGAAGGAAGAAGCTTTAACTCAGTGTAGAGCAATGCCACTTTTTTCTTTATAAATCTTTCATGCTAAGAGAGGGACATTGGCTTGGATGTGTAGAATCTAGGGGCTTGCCACTTACATTAGTTAGATGAAAGAGAAATTTTAGCCATGATAAAGGAGGGACTCCAGCTTGGATTTTGAATCAACAAGTGTGCCACTTACATCAATTATCTGGAAAAAAAGGTTTTGATTGTTTGTTTTGATATGTGATGTATAGAGGAGATATCCTCCTATAGAGAGGACTGAAAGTCTCATCTGTGGGGATGTTAAATTTTGTGCCTTGATCAAAGCCCAAGGTTGAAGCTAAAAAAGTTTAGGGATTGACACCACTGGAGATGTTTTATTTGAGTATCTTGTTTGAAGCCCAAGATGATGAAGCTGAAGATTTTGACTCTAGATTTAAAGAAGACTAACTTAACTGAGGAGTATGATATTTGTCTTGTACAAAGCCCAAGATAAAGGCTGACTGGTTAAATCATTATATGAAGCCTAATGTCACACCCCAAATTTTGACCACCAAGATTTCCCATCATTGTGAGAATCATTATCACAATATGGATGTACCATCATGCCTCATCAATATCATCAAAGATGGTTGAGCATTCCCTACAACCAAGAATTAGGGTTTCAAGCCCTCTCAGAGCACTTAGATAAAGGATCAATCAAGAAATGACATGATCTTCACCTTGTCTAAACCTCTCAAACACCTATAATGGACCAAGAAGACTCTAACATCAAGAATCAAGCACAAGGTTGCAACATTCCAAGTGGATCAAGCCTCGAGATCGCCAGTGTCACCAAATTAGGGTTTTTGGTCAACTGAGGCCTCCAGATGAAAATTTTCATCTGGGCATGAGCCAATGCTTCAAAGCACAACCCAAGATACTCCAAGGGACCTCATGGACCCAATCATCAAGTCAAATTTGCCTCAAGGGATGCATTCATAAAAAATCAGGAATTAGGGTTTCTTGACGTAATTCACCCCTAAGTTGACTTTTGAGGCAAGGCATGAACCAAAACCTCAAGACATAATTTGAGGGACTCAAATACACCACATTGATCCATTTACAACAATGGATTGATCCAAGAAGCTTGGTTCACAAGTTTCAATTTCATCTGGACCACAATTAGGGTTTTTGAGAAAAAGTAACTGTATCTTTGACTTTTGACCAAGACATGTTCTCAAACCTTGGGACATGATTCAATAAATCCTATAACACCTATGGAATCCATCCATTAGGTTTAATTTAGGTCAAGGACTTAATTTCATAAAGGATCGCACAGTTTGGATTTCATCCGATAAAAAGTCAATTGTGCCCAAAATCAAGTTTGACTTTTTGGAATTTCTCACAAATATGGTTCCCCTAAGAAAAATCAAGAGGTTTCTTGTAAAAGGGGCAACCTTGAGAAACCAAAATTTTTCAAAGTTATGAAACAAAAGTGGTTTTGGTACCAACTTCCAAGGACCATAACTTGAGATCCAAGCAACCATTTTGGGTGGTCCAAAGCTGGATTTGTAGGTCTTGTTACACTCTACAAAAGCTTCAACTACCTCAGACTCCCATTCTTTATGGATTTTGAGTTATGGATTGATCAAAATCACAAAAACATGAAAATGGCACTTTTCCAACACTTAGTGAAAATCTGCCTAAGTTACCAGCCTTGGACATCAATGTTCATGAGGATTTTTCAGTTGGATCCAAATAGTTTCAAAACAAACTATGATCACACATGGTTTGTATCATATGAGGGCTTTCTAAAAAGCATAAGAGCCTCCCATAACTTAACCTGAACAGGGAGATATGATCCCCTCAAAATCACCATTTCCAACTGTCTTGGATAAGGCAGATTTTGGCAGATTTGTGCATTTTGCTCGATTTGGAAAATTTGGACAACTCCAAGCCTTGTCATCCATTTGGATAGATCTGAGGATAAAAAAAAAGGAGAATGATCTGATCCCCAAGCCTCCAAAGTCCAAGAATCTACACTTAGCCATAACAAACCTAAAAAGACTAAAAAGGTGCCAAGACTCCAATTTTATTTCCAAGCATTCAATGGATACACCAAGGTGGCATGGACTGACACATTCCTAACTGAATGAGTCAAGAATCAACACTAAATCAAAGAACCATAGGCCTGTGCCCTAACCTCAAGTCAATGGCTATAGGAGACTAAAGATTCCCTTGGATCAACATTGGCCAAAGGCCTGTACCAGCTGCCATTCACTATTGCTTGCAAAAAAAACTTGCTCTACTATAAATAGAGCTCATTTTTGCTCAGTTTGAGTACACCAAAGCACTACAACACTTGTTTTCCTCAAATTCTATTTCTCTAGGCCAAAATGCCTTCTTTTGCAAGTTATCTCTGAGTTTTTGAGTTAGAGAGCAATTCCACCACAGCTCATGATCCAAACACCTCTAATATGTTATATCTAAGCTGTTCAAACACTCACTTGTGATCTGAAACACCAAAATCAGAAAGTCCATCTCCAAAACCTCAAAATTGGACTTTTCTGCATTTTCCAAGCCATGCCTTGATTCAGTCACTTCCAAAACCAAACAAAGCCTCAAAAAACTCCAAATATCATCCTCAAACTGTCCCAAATGGTTCCCCTCATCTGGAACACCATTTGAGAGAGTTTCCATATTGGTCACTTTTACCCCTTTTGCAAGAAAGAGCCAAAACTTGTTCCTGAAGATTCCAGCTGGTTCTAATCATCCTAAAAGCTTCTAAGGGATCAATTGGGAGTGTTCAAAGCATTGGACCACTTCTGGCACAATGAACTTGACAGTTAACACAAGAAGCTCCAAGAGGTAAGTGCATCATAACTTAAACTCTTTGAATTATGCATTCCTTTGAGGTCCACTGATCATAAACATATCATACATGTTGTGTTTCAACCAAAATATCATGCTATTATTGCCTGTGTAGTGAGATAGCATAGAACATGCAAAAATAGGCCTATTTTGAAATCACTATCAGATTTTAAGTTAGAGGCACTTTCTGAAAATTCCAAAAGAACCATTAGATTCCTTGTGAAATTCTAGGTCAGATGCACTTAAATTTTGTTCCAATCCATGACAAATGAGAAAGTTAGAGGTTTCACGTAAATTGCCAAAACTTGTCTTGCCTTGCCTTGGCCAGGCCTGAAAACTTGGCACCCCTTATGTATTAATGAGGGTGGTTTTGATACACGGATGTATCACCACCCCAGTGGTAGCGCGCATGTGTGTTTGTGTATGAGGTCGTGGGTTCAAACCCCACCCAGACCTTTTTTGCTACCTCTCTCATTTTTGCTATTTTTCATTATTTTCATGTTTTTATTAATTAATTCAAAAATTAATTTCTCTCTCAATTTTAATTATTTTTGAGTGATTCTTTTTTTGAAAATTCACAAAAATATTAAAATATTTTATTCCATGAAAATTTCACAAAAATATTATTTATTTCATATATTTGATATTTTTGTAAAGAATTATATTTTTATTTGTTTTTAAACATTAAAAATATTTCTTTCTCTTGGTTTTGCAAAATTCAAATGATTTTTAAATCATCCCATGAATGAAACATGATTTTCAAAATATAAATCCAAGATCACAACCTTTTTTTCACATGTTTGATTATTTTAATTGAATTTTTATTCAATTAAAATACTTTTTAAAACCAAAAATTAGGGTTTTGATCGCTATCACCCTAACAAGTCTTTCCAAACATCTTTGGGCCTCTTGATAGAGTGTAAGTCCCACCCCTTTGTAAATAAAACATTTTTGGGCCTCAGTCATTGTATAAGTCCTACTGCGATTTTAGAACCTCGGCGCGATCATCGCCTTTTCAACAAAATAACTTGGGTCTCTCCTTGAGTTGTAAGCCTCATCTCTTGTACAAAAATAAACTTTGGGCCTCTCCTTGAATTGTAAGACCTAACCCTCTTTGTAAAATACAATAATTTGGGCCACAGTCGTTGTATAAGTCCCGATACAATCTTCAGATCAACGGTACGATTACTGTTTTTCATTTGGGCCTCTCCTTAAGTATAAGCCCCAACAATCTTTTCAAAACAACTTCCCTTTTGATTTAGGTTCAAATCCATAGTTGTTATCAAAACTTTCTTTAATTTCTTGAACAACTAGCCATACAACTGTTATAATGGAAGCTTGCTCGCCTGTAAGTTTTATCAGCTTTCATTTACTTGCTTTCATATATATATATATATATATATATATATAACTGTATTGCTGGAAGCTTGGTCACCTGTAAGTCCTTCTTTTGAATCCTTTTAAATACTTGTCATATATCAACTGTATATATACTTGTATATCTGCTTAGAGTTTTCCCCGACAACTAGGTCTAGAACTAGGTAAAGCCAGTTGGTCACTCTTAAATACAGTCAAAACTAGTTCCGCATAGGAATTTCCAGATATAGTCTTGCCTTCTCTTGGGATTAAACAATATGGAACAAAGAGAGAGGCATTATTCTCGGTGAAATTTTTCTCAGACTGTCACTATTAGAAATTGTCAAAGAAGTTCATTTCCCCAGAGAGGATTAATTCCCGGTGAAACCCCTTTTGAATTTCTTCAAACCCTAGAAATATTCACTAAAGAAAAGATTATTCCCAGTGAAACTTTTCTTGAACTCTTCTTAAGTTTGGACTCACAGGCTTCCTAAAAGCATCCCCGCCTCCCCTTGGGCTTTTTACAAGGACCCTCTGGCTTCTTAGAAGTTTTCATGCCTTCTCTTGGGCTTAATACAAGGACCATGAAGACCTCTTAAAGGTATAAGATAGAACTTAGTCATCCTTTGTTAGAGCAGTCTTTCCAAAGAGTCAAAACCTCAGATCAATTTAGGGTTGATTCTCATCCCTTAACACATGCCTTCTCTTGGGCATCATACAAAGATAAACTCTTCCATGCCAATAGACTTGGATAGTCTAATCTCCTCTTGGATCTCAAAGAGATTCTCAAGTTCCCTGCAAACACAGGAGAAACCCTAGCCATTTTAATAAATCTCCAGTGGAATTGAAACCTGTATAGGTTTTCAAAACTCAATCTTCAAACTCTCACCTTAAGTTTCCCCTAGCCAGGGTCAGCTTATCATCAGTATAATACTATCCCAAATAAGAACCTCAAGGCATCTGATACCTCAACCCTTCTGTAACCCTCAGCAAGAGTTGATCCCCCAACTTGGACCTACCTCTGAATCTCAATAATCCTCAGCAGAAGTCAACCTCCTCTTAGGATTTGTATAATGATTTTCCCCAGCTTTTTTAGCCTCAATCTTGGGCTTTGTACAGGACCCCTAAAAATCCTCCGTTGAGTCAGTCAACTCTCTTAGCCTCAATCTTGGGCTTTGTACAAGACAAATAAAGATTTCTTTCCCACAGAGTCAGTTTCTTTTTAGCCTCAATCTTGGGCTTTGTACAAGACACCGTATAAACCTCTCCAACAGAGTCAAATCTTCTTTCATCCACAATCTTGGGCTTTGTACAAATCAGATAAAACCTCTCACCTATAAGGGACAGTTTTCTCTTTTAGCCTCAATCTTGGGCTTTGTACAAGACAGATAAATACCTCCCCAACGGAGTCGATTCCTCCCTGCCTCCTCTTAGGCTTTGTATAATGATATCCCCAAAAGAGTCAATTCTCATTTTAGCCTCAATCTTGGGCTTTGTACAAGACATATAAACACTCTCTTGTTGAGTTAATCTTTTACAGCCTCCTCTTAGGCTTTGTATAAGGACTTCCCCAGTAAAGTCAGTCAATCTCTTAGCTTCATCCTTGGGCTTTGATCAAGGCACACAAAAATCAACCTCCCCTCAGAGAAAATCAAACTCTCTCTGTACGAAGACATTTCTCTTTTCATCACTCTTCAAAACAGAAAATCAAAATAAACCCTAATCCCAGATAACTGCTGTAAGTGGTACTCTTGTTGATCCAAATATCCAAGCTGTTGTCCATCTCTTATCCTGATAAACTTACTCTTCCATCTAATTGCTGTAAGCGGCAAGCCTCTGGATTATTTACATCCAAGCCAATGTCCCTCTCTTAGCATGAAAGATTCCTAAGGAAAAATGGCATTGCTCAACACTGAGTTAAAGTTTCCTCCTTCAGGATAAATCCCTCCTAAAGGAAATTATGGCATTACTGGATAAACAGACGAGACGTCTCCCTTTAGAGATGACAAATTCTCTCTCAGTCAAACCTTTTAGCTTCAATCTTGGGCTTTAAACAAGACACAAATACAACCTTTTAGCTTCAATCTTGGGCTTTGAACAAGACTACAAAACATCTTTTTCCTCCCATAGAATAGGAGGAACTACGATTGCTCTGATTTCCCTGTTTCTTTAAACGGGAATACGTAGGAATAAGATTGTGAAATCTTAGCGAGCATACCAAATAAAAACTTTAGGTCCAGTACCTTCACATACCAATCAAAAAACTTTAGGTCCAGTACCTTCACCAAAATCATCAAAAACTCTCTCTCTATCTCTCTCATACAAGAAACTTTCCTAACCTATTTTACAAATAAACACCATCAAGTATAAAAGCAGAACCTATTGCTAACAACCTGTGGATAATCACATATAGGATGGGTAATTGACAACTCCCCATTGTATAACCTGACCCCGAACTCCTCGAATCTCTTTAAGCGTTTGTTCAGTTAAACATTCGAGTGCAAGGTTAGTTTTAGATAGCTTCCCTTTCCCTTTCAGCTTCACGGGATAAATAAGAAATCAGAAAGTAGCATCCCACTCCTACCATTGCGGTGAGGAACCCCATGGCGATAAGGTGGTCGCGTCACCGACAAAAATCGCACGCTACACCTAAGAAGAGGCTGACTCTTGCTGAGGATTATTGAAATCCAGGAGAAGGTCTAAATTGTGTTGGGGAATCCAAAGGGAAATTAACTCTTACTGGTGAGAGGAGAAGAGTTGAGTTATCAGATGCCATGAGGTTCTGATACTCTTTTTTTTTAAGGAGGGATTTAAAGTCAAGCCTTTTTGGGGGTTAGAAGGGATTTAAAGATGAGTTTGAATGCCTTAGAGATTTTAACTCTTCTGGGAATTGATGTATTGGTAAAGATGATTTGGATTTAGCTTTTAAGAAACCTGAGGGTTCTTGTGTTAAGCCCAAGAGGAGGCTAAGATGGTGAGACTTTCCAAGTATACTTGTATGAAGCCCAAGAGGAGGCTAAGACTACCCAAGTCTCTTAAGAATAGGCATACTCTGGTTGAAGAAAGATCTTTGTATGATGCCCAAGAGGAGGCTGAGGGTTTTAGAGATGAAGATCAACCTTGGAATGATTGAATGTTCTAGAGTTTTGACTTTCCTGAGGATTAAACTAATAGAGATGACTAAACTCCTTCCTATGCTTTTAGGAAGCCTTTGGGTCCTTGTCATAAGCCCAAGAGGAGGCTGTGATGCTTTTAGGAAGCCTGTGGGCCCTTGTACTAAGCCCAAGAGGAGGTTGTAGGGAACTTCTAAGAAGCCTGTGGGTCCAAGCCTAAGAAAAGTTCAAGAAAGGTTTCACCGGGAATTAATCCTTTCTTTGTTGAACAGTTCTAAGGTTATAAGAAATTCAAAAGAGGTTTCACTGGGAATTAGTCCTCTCTAGGGAAATGAATTTCTTTGTATAGGAATAAACTAGTTGATTGAACTAAGTTATAAGTATCCTACTGTTCGACCTAAGTGTGAACTGAGGATGACCTAACTGCTGAGGGAACTCTAGACAGGTATGCACAAGTATATACAGACAAGTGGTTGAACAGGTATATAAACAAGTATGCATTGAAAAGGTGATGGTCTTATTCTCTGGATAGAGGCCCAAGTGTATTATGATTAATTGTATTGATTATTACTGTGTGATTATGGTTTTGAGAAATTGAAAAAAGTTTTGAGAAAACTTTGAATTTGAATTAAAAAGAAAGTTGTTGTTATTTGAATGAATTGAAAAGAAATTTTGGGGATTATAACTCAAAGAGAGGCCCAAGTGGTCTAAGAGCAGTTTCACCAGGAATAATGCTCCTCTTAGTACCAGTGTAATTTGATTCTTCTTTTTATTGTAAAAAAAGGAAAAAAAGGATGGGACTTACACTTTATTAAGAGGCCCAAGTTAATATATTTTTGAATGAAAGAATGAAAGAATAGTATTGGGTCTTATACTCGGGGAGAGGTCCAGGTGGTTTTCAAATAGTTTAAAACAGACAGATGATTTTGAAAATAGAGGTATGGTGCTTACAACTCAAGGAGAGGCCCATGGAGGTTGTTTATTGTTTAAAACAAAGTTTATGTACAAAAGATTTGGGCTTATACTTAAGGAGAGGCCCAGATGATTTATTTTGAAAAACAGTGATCGTACCGCGATACCGAAAGACGTTGTGGGACTTATACTATAGCAAAGGCCCAAAATTTATTTATGTACATAGGGGGGTTGGGTCTTACACTCTAATAGAGGCCCAAGTGTGTTGAAATAAATTTTTGAAAGATCAAATTAAAGGAAAACCCTAATTTCATTTTTTTAAAGATATTTTTCAAAGAAAAATCAAACAAAAATGATAAAAAATACCAAAAAAAAAATTCAATAAACATGTTATGAATTATGTTTAGGGTTTAGAAAATGAGGTTTTATTCACATGATGATTTAAAATCAAATTGGTATTGAAAAATCAAGAAAAAGAAATTATTTAAAATGTTTAAAATAAATTAAAATAAAATTTTTTAAAATATTTAAAAATATATCAAATAAAAATATTTTTTTTGTGATTTTTTGGTGAATAAAATATTTTTAATGTGTGAGTGATTTTTGTCAAAAAATCATTTTCAAATAATTAAAATTGATTAACAAAAATAATTATTGAAAATAAAATAGAAAAATATAAAAAAATAACAAAAATGTGGAAAATTGGACAAAATGGCATGGGTGGGTGTTGAACCCACGCCCTCCTACACAAACACACTTGAAAACACACACTGCTACCACTGGGGTGGTGATACATCCGTGTATCAAAACCACCCCATGAATACATAAGGGTGACAAAATGACCCAGGCCTGGCCCAAGGCGGCATGGCCATGGCTGGGCAAGAACCAAGTTTTGGTTCAAATGCAAGAAGGTCATAACTTTCTTATTTCTCCATGAAAATGGATGAAATAAAGATGGACCCTACCTATAATTTCATGAGGAATCCAAAGGTGCTCTTGGAATTTTCTAAAAATTCCTACATTTAAAAACTCGATAGTGGTTTCATAATAGGTTAATATTTGCAAGTTCTATGCTATAACTCCATACAAGCAATAATAGCATGGCAAAATAGTTTAAACACAACAAATATGATATGTATGACATGTTCATGATCAATGTACATCAAAGCAATGCATATTTCCCAAAGTTCAAGTTGTTATGCACTTACCTCTTGAAGCTCCACTTGTTATCTTTCAAGATACTTGTGACAGAAGTAATCCAATGCCATTGACACTCTTAATAGACCCCTTAGAAGCCTTTAGGATGATCCAAATCAAAAGGAAACCTCTGGAACAGAAACTGGCTCCTTCTTGCAAAATTGACAAAAATGACCAAAATGGCAACTCCCTCAGTTGGTGTTACAGTTGAGGAACACTTGTTGGAACAATTTAGGGATGATATTTGGAGAGTGTTTGAAGTGTTGTTTGGCTTTGAAAGTGATTGAATCAAGACATGGCTTGAAAAATGCAGAAAAGTCAAAATTTGAGGTTTTGATGGTTGACTTTCTGATTTTGGTGTTGTGAGATAAAGATGAAGGTTTGAACACCTCCAATGGATGATTTATGATGTGTTTGGATGATGGTTTGAGTGGTTTAAGCTCTGGTTTTGAGAATTCCAAGTTTGATCCTTGAAACTTTGAAATTTGAAGTAAGAGAGAGGGAATGAGAAAACAAGGCTTTGGTATTATTTTGGTGTGGTTTGAAACATCAGAAATGACCTCTATTTATAGTAGAGGAAGTTTGGTTTGCAAGGAATAGTGAATGGGGGCTGGATCACTCTATTATCCAATGGATATGGCTAGGTGTTCAAAGTCTCCTCTAGCCGTTGACTTTAGTTAAACTTTGCAGGTTTAGGTCTTCTGATCCTTGGATAAATGTTGACTCATTTGGACTGATATAGCTTGGTTCATGACACCTCAATGCATCCTTTCAATGCCATATGATGAAACTGAATTTTGGATTTGCAACATTGATGATCACATGCCAAAGGGATAGGGTTCTTGACTAAATGACCTCATGGTTCAGATTCCTCATCATTTAGGTTAATATTGGACAGAAATCCAAAGATGCAAGTGTGTCATACCCCAAATTTTGACCACAATATTTCCCATCATTGTGAGGATCATTACCACAATATGGATATACCCTCATACCTCATCAATCTCCTCAAGGATTGTTGGGCATTCACTACAATCAAGAATTAGGGTTTTAAGCCCTCTCAGAGCACTTAAACAAAGGATCAATCAAGAAATGACATGATCTTCAACTTGTCTAATCTCTCAAACACCTATAAAGGAACAAGAGGTCTCCCACATCAAGAATCAAGCACAAGGTTGCAACATTCCAAGCTGATCGAACCTCAAGATCGTCAGTGTCACCAAATTAGGGTTTTGGTCTACCAAAGCCTCCAGATGAAAATTTTCATCTAGGCATGAGCCAATACCTCAAAACATGATCCAATAAGCTCAAAGGGATCTCATGGATCCAATCATCAAGTCAAAACAACCTCAGGGGGAGCATTCATCAAAATCAGGAATTAGGGTTTCTTGACCTAATTCACCCCTAAGTTGACTTTTGAGGAAAGACAAGAGCCAAGACCTCAAGACATGATTTGAGGGCCTCAAATACACCACATTGATCCATTTATAATCATGGATTGATCCAATAAGCTTGATTCACAAGTTTCATTTTCATATGGACCACAATTAGGGTTTTGAAGAAAAGTCAACTGTATCTTTGACCTTTGACCAAGACGTGTTCCCAAACCATGAGACATGATTCAAGACACCCTAAAACACCTATGGAGTCCATCCATTAGGTTTGAATTAGGTAAAGAACTTGATTGCATAGATGATCACACAGTTTGGAATTCATCTGACAAAAAGTCAACCGTGCCTAAAATCAAGTTTGAATTTTTGGAATTTTTCACAAATATGGCTCCCCTATGTCATAAACAATGTTAATGTATGGTTTTGATCATCATTCATCAAGAAAAATCAAGAAAAGGGAGGTTTCTTGCAAAAGGGGCAACCATAAGAAACTTAAAATTTTCTAAGTTATTGAACAAAAGTGATTTGGTACCAACTTGGCAAGTTCATAACTCCTAAACCACAAGGTCATTTACTTCCATCCAAAGCTAAATGAAAGCTCTCATTACATACTTCAAATATGTCAACTACATCTCATTCCAAATCTTCATGGATTTTGAGTTATGGATTAATCAAAATCACAAAAAATGAAAATGGACATTTCCATTCCCATTTTCTTTCAAAATGATTGAGAAATGAGAGAGATAGTATGCTTCATGCAAATCTGATGTTGGTCCAAGGAAGAAGATGGCCATGGCGCCATTTTCAGGTTTTTTTAGAACCAAACATAGTATATGTTATTCACTTGCCAATATATGTTTGAATTGGCATTGCGCTCTAGTGAAAACACTAGTATTTGTCTGCGTGTAGCGAGCGAGAGGTCTGCGGTTTGAATCCCCCTCGCCCCGGACTTTTTGGTTTTATTTTTTGAACCATTTTCAAAGGTTGTTTTCATATATTATCTACTCTTTCCATTCTCCATCAGCCCACGCACATGGCTCAGATGGTAAAGTTTTAAACTCTCCACCACAAGGGCGTGAGTTCAAACCTTGGGAGGACCATCCCATATTTTCTATCACTTAATTCCTTCATTTTTTTACAACTTCTAAAATAATTTCAAAAAATAATTTCTCTTTCAATTTCAATCATTTTTGAATGATTCTTTTTTTCAAAATTCACAATTATGTTAAAGTATTTTATTCCACAAAAAAAATAAAAAAAATGTTATTTATTTAATATATTTTGAATTTTTTGAAAATAATTCATTTTTAATTGTTTTTAAACCTTTTTAAATAAATTCTTTCTCTTGATCTTTCAAATTCAATTGATTTTCAAATCATTCCATGAATGGAATATGTTTTTTTCAAACATTAATCCAAGATCATAACTTGTTTTTCATACATGTTTGATAATTTTTATCATTTTAAATGATTTTCATTCAATTAAAAAATGTCACAAACTCTTGATAGAGTGTAAGTCCCATCCCTTTGTAAATAAACCTTTTTGGACCTCAGTCATTGTATAAGTCCCGATACGATATTAAAAAATCTCGGCGCGATCGTTGGTTTCAAAACAATTTTTATCTGGGCCTCTCCTTGTGTTGTAAGCCCCATCTCTTGTATAAAAAATAAACTTTTGGGCCTCTAATAGAGTGTAAGACCCAACCCCCCTTTGTACATAAATAATTTGGGCCTCAGTCATTGTATAAGTCCCGATACAATTTTCAGAATAACGGTGCGATCACTGTTTTTCATCTGGGCCTCTCCTTGAGTATAAGCCCCAAACTTCCTTTAAAATAACTTTATTTTTTATTTAGATTCAAATTAAAAGTGTTATCAAAACTTTCTTCAATTTCTCGAATAACTAACCATACAGCTGTGGTTACAATGCTGGAGCTTGCACAACTGTAAGTTCAACTATTTCTTCTATACATGCTTGTTTATATATTTTATCTGTATATACTTGTATATATTTGCTTAGAGTTTTCCCCAACAATTAGGTCTCGTTTTAGATCAAACCAGTGGTTACTCTTTCAACACAGTCAAAACTAGTTCCCCATAGGAAATTCCAGATACAGTCTTGCCTCCTCTTGGGCTTATACAATATGGAATAGAGAAAGGCATTATTCCCGGTGAAACTTTTCTCAAGACTGTCACTACTTAGAAATTTGTACAAGAAATTCATTTCCCCAGAGAGGACTAATTCCTGGTGAAACTTCTTTTGAATTTTTTCAAACCCTGGAACTGTTCACAAACCTTTCTTGAACTTTTCTCAGGTTTGGACCCACAGGCTTCCTAAAAGCATTCCCCAGCCTCCTCTTGGGCTTTATACAAGGACCCTCAGGCTTCTTAGAAGTTCTCAACCTCCTCTTGGGCTTAGTACAAGGACCCAAAGACCTCCTACATGTATAGGACAAAACCTAGTCATCTTTACTTATTAAATCCTCCAGAAAGTCAAAATATCAGACCAGTTTAGGGTTGATTCGCATCCCTTAAAACACCAGCCTCCTCTTGGGCATCATACAAAGATTAACCTTTTCATACCAATAGACTTGGAAAGTCTTATCTCCTCTTGGATCTCAAAGAAACCCTCAAATTTCCTAAAGGAAAAAGAGAAACCCTGATATCTTCACCCATCTCCAGCAGAGTTAAAACCTCCGTAGGTTTTAAAACTCAAGCTTTAAACTTTCATTCTAAATTCCCCAGCTAGGGTCAAATTACCACCAATAAACACTCAGAAAAATCAGAACCTCAAGGCATCTGATATTTTCAACCCTTCTTCAATCCTCATCAAGAGTTGATTCCCCAATTTGGACCTGTCTTTAGATCTCAAGAATCCTCAGCAGAAGCTAGCCTCTTCTTAGGCTTCATATAAGAAATTCCTCAACCAGCCTCCTTTTAGGCTTTGTATAATGATTTTCCCTCAGCAGCTTTAGCCTCAATCTTGGGCTTTGTACAAGACAGACAAAAAATATTTTCCAGCTGAGGCAATCAACCTTTTAGCCTCAATCTTGGGCTTTGTACAAGACAGATAAAACCTCTCCCCAGTAGAGTCAATTCTTTTAGCCTCGATCTTGGGCTTTGTGCAAGACAGACAAAATATTCCCCAAAAGAGTCAATCTCTTTTCAGCCTCAATCTTTGGCTTTGTACAAGACAGAAATAAAACTCCCTAAACAGATTCAACCTTTTAGCTTCAACCTTGGGCTTTGATTAAGGCACACAAAAATCAACACCCCTCAAAGGAAATCAAGATTTCTCTGTAGGAAGATATTTCTCTGTACATCACACATCAAAACAGACAATAAAAAAACCATAATTCCATATAACTGCTGTAAGTGGCACACTTGTTGATTAAAAAATCCAAGTTGTGGTCCCTCTTTTATCCTGGTAAACTTCCTCTTTCATCTAAATGTTGTAAGTGGCAAGCCTCTGGATTATTTACATCCAAGCCAATGTCCCTCTCTTAGCATGAAAGATCCATAAGGGAAAATGGCATTGCTCAATACTGAGTTAAAGATTATTCCTTCATGATATCCCCCTTATAATTGAAATTATGGCATTGCTGGATTCCATACATAAATTAATTCCCTTTTAAACCAATCCCGACAACTCTGATGAACAGGTGAAATATCTCCTTTTAGAGATGACAAATTCTCTCTCAGCCAAAAACCTTTAGCTTCAATCTTGGGCTTTGAACAAGACACAAATACTCATCTAGCGTCAATCTTGGGCTTTGAACAAGACACCAAACATATTTCGTCCCATAGAATAGGAGGAACTATGATTGCTCTAATTTCCCTATTTTCTTTAAGGGGAATACGTAGGCATAAGATTGTGAAATCTTAGAGAGCACACAAATCAAAAACCTTAGGTCCAGTACCTTACCAAAAACATCGAAAAAACCCGAAAACAACAAAAACAGTCTCTCAACATTCCCAAAGGAGAAACTTTCCCAATTTATAACAGATAAACACCAGTAAGTAGATAATAGAGAAACATGCCAAAGAATCTATGGATAACCAAATATACGCTGGGTAATTGGAAACTTGGTATAACCTGACCCTGGACCCCCCAATCTCTTAGCATTTGTTAAAGAAAACATTTGCGTGCAAGGTTAGTTTTAGATATCTTCCCTTTCCTTTCTAGCTTCATAGGATAAATAAGAAATCAGAAAGTAGCACCCAATTCCAACCATTGCGGTAAGGTGGTCGCGTCACCGACAAAAATCGCACGCTACAGAAAAATGGCGACTCTACTGGGGACGCTTTAGGATTAAAGTTCCTAAGAGGTCTAGGTTGTTTGGCATTTTCAATACTATATATATATATATATATATATATATCATTTACTGTTATTACTACTTGATACCCGTGTTTAATTTTCTGTCAACTGGGAATGTGATTAATACGCATGTGGAAAGTTTGTGAGAACATTAAGATAAGTGGTGGCTTATCCAAGAAATGCTTATAGGGAGTGAATCCTGACCAAGCTAACTTGGAAGTACACCGAATCACTCGAGGTGCCCGTGCGGAAGTATCGATGTTGAACGACCGATTGTCGTGAAAGCATTGTCTTTTCCAGTACGGTACCCATGACCCTGAGGATTTAGTAGACATTAACCATATGGCCATTTGGTAGTGCAATGACTATCAGGAATAGTTGATACAAGATACTACACTCAAATGAGATTCACCCTAGGATGTTACAGCTCGCTCGTGTGAATCAGCTTGCTGTTAATATCCCTAGGAGGGGTCAATGACTTTGGGAACCTTAGAACCCGTTCTACAGGTACAAAAATTGACCAAAATAGTACAACCTTTGGGGATGGGTAGAGCCATGACTCCATGCTCATGACGTTGAACCCTTGAATCCATGTTTTCAAATGTTTTTGTGTGCTACATTCATGCATTCATCTAAAAAACTCTTTTCAAACAAGAAAAAAAAATCTTTTTTTTCAAATAAAAACTAAAACAATAATTGCAAATATCAGAGGTTGCGTTATGGATTTCGGTAGAAGAAAAACGCACAAGTACACCTTCATGGCTCTGAAACTAGAAGACTTAAGGAAATTAGCAAGGATGATTACCAATCCCGAGGCTTTCAGAGCTAAGCACAGAGGACTGTTGTCACTATTTAGGGTTAACGTGGTTGAAGGGATCCTGTCTACACTGGTTCAGTTCTACGATCCAGTTTACCACTGCTTCAATTTCCCAGATTACCAACTGGCACCAACAATAGAAGAGTACTCCCATCTGATTGATTTACCTATCACTGATCAAGCTCCATTTTCTGGACTGGGAGAAATTGCAAAGGATCAGACCATTGCAAGATCAATCTCTTTGGACGAGTCAGAAGTTAGGACTCACATAACCACTAAAGGAGGAATCCAGGGTTTTCCTTGCCAAATTCCTGATGGAGAAAGCTCTATACTTTGCTAGTATAGGAAACATAACTGCCTTCGAAGACATCTTTGTTCTGCTCATATATGGGTTATTCCTCTTTCCCAACATTGATAACTTTGTCGATACCAATGCTGTTAAGATATTCTTAATAGGAAACCCCATACCAACCTTGCTCGCAGATGCTTATAATTTTGTATACTTAAGGAATTTGTACAGCGGGGGAATGATCACGTGCTGTGTACCTTTACTCTACAAATGGTTCATTTCCCATTTGCCCAAGTCTGCTGCTTTTTGGGATCACAAGAGTACTCTACGTTGGTCACAAAGGATTATGTCCCTTACCAACTCAGACATAGATTGGTACAATAGGATTATGAAGGGATAGAGATCATAGACAGATGTGGAAATTTCCCTAACGTACTCCTCATTGGAACTAAAGGAGGAATCAAATATCATCCAATTTTAGATCGTCGTCAACTCGGATACGAGATGAAGAATATCCCATATAATGTTCATCTGGAAGGTCTTTTCTTCAAGGAAGGGGAAATGACAGGGCACTAAAGAAGGAAATAGTGCATGCCTGACAACATATTCACAGGAAAGGGAGAGAGTCTATGGGAAGACCAAACTGTACTTCCATGGAACCTTATCTCCACTAGGTGCAAACTAGAGCCCTCAAGCTGAGGATGCCTTACCCTCGCCAAGAAGTTTTTCCATTAACTGTCCTTTATTTCATGTATGATGCGGAAAAACTCTAGGTCGCTCTCAACAAAGTTCAACATGAAAAGAGCTCTTGGAAGAATAAATACCGAATCCTCAATTTGGAATTTACCAAGATCCAGGAACTGTTAAAGGAGAAGGATGCTCTGATCGAGATATTAGAGCAGCATGCTATGGAAAGTCACGAAGATTGAAGAAAACTGCTCGCTCCTTTCACTTGGCAAAGGGCTGACAACCTAACAACAGCTGAAGAGCCCTGATCAAAGAAAAGGAAAATACCGGAACCGGCATATGAGCTCTCCTCAAAGAGGACTCAGGATCCATGAGCTTAGACATTTTCCTTACAACACTTTGTAGAATACTGTACTTTTCCTTGTAAATAATTCAATCTTTCGAATTCAATAAAAGGGGTCTCCCCCCCCCCCCCCCCCCACTGTGTGATATTTGCAATCTATTTGTTGAAATTTATTTTTGATTAAAACAAAAACTAAAAAATATGTCATTGCATATCATTCATCATTCTCGCATAACACATTTTTCTTATCTTTGAGTCTCACGTATGTGTCATAATTCTAGAGTTAAACTGTCTCACTCATACAATACTCGGGCTAATCGACAAAATAAAATGGACGATCTCGAGGAAGAGAACAAAGAGCTGAGAGAAGAAATCGACGCTCTGAAGGAAAGTTTGGAAAAACTTCATAGTGACATGCAATCCCTGGCAGCAGCTCAGGAGCAACGACATCAAAAGACTGTAATCTCAGTGATCACATCTACGCCCATATTGGAGACACATGAGAATCATCCTCGGTACAACATGCCTAAAGGGCGCTCTGGGGCATGCTTCTCAACTTTATACCTGAAGGATACATCCCACCAGTCACTGGAGACCCGGAAGCCGTAGCAGGAACCGTTGGACCTGAAGGTTACAAACTTCGGGAAAATGAAGATGCAAGGGTTACGACAGCAACTCCTGAAGGTTACCAACTTCAGGGCATGGAAACGCCAAGAATCACTGCTGTAATGTCTATACCACAATCAGTGGTACACACTGTCCCGAAAGGACAGATTCCGCAAGCAATTTCTGGAGGAAACTAAGACATGTACAAAAGAATGAATGAGTTCCAGGAACAAGTCTTGGAAATACAGAAGGAACTACATGCCATTCGCGGTCAAGACTTATTCGAAAAAGACGCCGCAGACCTCTATTTGGTCCCTAATGTAAAGATCCCGCACAAATTCAAGGTTCCTGACTTTGAAAAATACAAAGGCAACTCTTGCTCTCAAAGTCATTTGGTGATATACGCTCGAAAAATGTCAACTCAGACAGAAAATCAACAGCTACTGATTTATTACTTCCAAGACAGTTTAACCGATGCCGCACTCAAATGGTACATCGGTTTAAACCGCACCAAGATCAGTGCTTTCAGAGATCTCGGCGCAGCCTTCGTTCAGCAGTATAAATACAACTTGGACATGGCACCAGATAAGGACCAGCTCAGAGCAATGTCACAAAAGAACAAAGAAACTTTCAAAGAATATGCTCAGATATGGTGTGAAATTTCCGCCCAGGTTTGTCCCCCTCTTGAGGAAAAAGAAATTACCAAGATTTTCTTGAAAACCTTAAGCTCGTTCTATTACGACCGAATGGTTGCCAGTTCGTCCAGTGACTTCACTGAAATGGTGAACATGGGAGTACGCCTTGAAGAAGCAGTCCGAGAAGGACGATTGGTCAAAGATGCAGAGCCATCTAGCAGTAGCAAAAGATACGGTAGTGCTTTCCAAAAGAAGAAATAACATGAGATCAGTAATATCTCTCTCGGAAAGCAAAGGCGAAGGTATTAACCGATAGCAGAAATAACTCCCGCTATCAACCCAGCTCCAACTTTGACTTATCAACCTCAGGTTGCTCAGAGCCAACCAGGTCAACAACAGTATCAGTAAAGGCCGCAACCGCCTTTTCACCAGGGTCGTCCTCAGTACAATAACAACAATCGTACTACACGACCATCAGGGTTTGACCCTATATCGATGTTGTACGCATAACTGTTTCCACTTCTACTGGCCAAGGGGCACATCCAAACCAGGACTCCACTTACAGTATTGGAAAATCAGTCTTTTTGGTTTAAAGCAGACCAAATTTGCCCTTACCATCAAGGAGGAACGGGGTACAACATTGAGAATTGTCTCAGCTTCAAGTCTGATGCACAGAAGCTTGTCAGGAATGGGGTTTTATCCTTCAAAGATACAAATCCGAATGTTTAGAGAAACCCGTTGTCGCAGCATGAAAAGACTGCAGTAAAGTTAATAGAGGAAGAATTTAGCCGTAATTATAAAATTCACGATGTACTCCTATTGGGAACCAATATGGTGAAGATGCATTGCAGATAGAGCAGGTACGGTCATGTGCTATCTCACAATTATCACCCGTGTGATATCTGCTCAAAAAACAATCAAGGGTGTTCCGTAGTGCAAGCAGCTCTGCAAGAACAAATGGATCTGGGCTAGATTCAGGATCACCGGATCTGTGAAGTAAACATGGTCCATACACATCCTAACATTGTTCAGAACCACGACATCCGTGCAATGAACCTCAACTTGGTGGCGATGCATTCGAGACAAAGTCAATATTATAATCTGCCACGGCACGATTACATCACTTGTCCACTCTGCTCAATAGACAATCAGGGATGCTCTTTTATACAAGAGGCCCTCCAGCGTTAGATGGATCTCGGATGGATCCAAGACTACCGTGAAAGAAATGACCATCAAGTCAATATGGTTCAGATCTTTGACATACGTTTGATGAATACCAGTCTAGTAGAATTACATGCTAAGCAAGTCAGGCTCGGTTTTCTGGCTTCACATGATTATCAAGACTGTGAAGAATGTTGTCAAGACAACCAGGGGTGTGCACTTGTACAAAGAACGCTTCAACATTTGTTGGACCACTGGTGGCTTCCAATTTACATGGATGAAGCTACACAACGGATTAGTATGACTGATGGGAATCCTGATAGACATCAAAGTTGTGATATCCGCTCAATGAAAATAGATCTAGTAAAGATGCACTGCATACAAAGCGGGTGTAGTCGGGTACCACTGCACAATTATGAGCGCTGTAGAGTATGCTCGGAGAATAACCAAAGATGCTATCTCGTACGAGCGGCTCTCCAAAATCAGATGGACCGGAAAGAGATTCGACAATGTTCGAGTTCTGGGTCAATTAACATAATACAAGACTACTTCCCTGATCAAAGCAAAAGTGTTGTCGTAATCTCCGATCATGGAATAACCAAGGACGTTTACACCATAATCCCTCTACTCAATGAATCAAGAATCCCTCTTGGTGATAGAACAGTTCCTAACCAGGAACTGATTAAGGTTGCCTATAAGGATCAGAGAAATCAAAAAGATCTTGTGGTTATCTACCTGCCAGGTCCAATACCATACAAGTCAGATAAGACTGTCCCTTACAAGTACGGTGCAATGACCATCGAAAATGGAAAGGAAACTACATTACCCTCCTTCCTGGAGCGGTCAAATCTTTAACAGAGGAGTTGGAGAACCTGCCAATGAGAAGGAACCTCAAACGAAAGTTCCAAATCAACAAGTCGGTCAATCCAGTAATCCATAAGTTATAAAGAACAACGATGAGATGCTAAAGCTCATCCAAAAAAGCGAGTACAACATTGTGGACTAATTGTTGCAAACTCCGTCTTGAATCTATGTGCTATCTCTCCTACTTAGTTTCGAAGCTCACAAGGAAGCTCTGCAGAAAGTCTTAGAGCAAGCCTTCATGGAACAAGTTGTGACGGTAGGAAAATTTGACAGCATCATCTCCAACATCACTTCCTGCAACAACTTAGGATTTAGTGATGAAGAACTGCCAGAAGATGGCAAGAATCATAATATGGCGCTTAACATTACAGTCAACTGCCAAGATGATGCTTTAGCCAGCATACTGGTGGACAAAGGATCATCTTTGAATATTATGCCAAAGTCAACTCTGATACGACTATCATTTCAAGGAGCCCCGATGAGAGGCAGTGGGATCATTGTCAAGGCCTTTGACGGATCTAGAAAAATAGTTATTGGCAAAGTCGATCTTCCCATAACCATCGGTCGTCACACTTTCCAAGTCACTTTCCAGGTCATGGACATCCGGGAAGCATACAACTATTTATTAGGAAGATCTTGGATACACGGAGCTGGGGCAGTCACTTCGACACTTCACCAGAAGTTGAAGTTCGTCAAGAATGACAAGTTAGTCACTGTCTGCAGAGAGAAAGCCTTAATCATGAGCAACTTATCATCATTCTCCTGTATAGAACCAGAGGAGGTTGTTGGAACCTAGTTCCAAGCACTCTCGGTGAGCAATGAGAATCGACCAGAAAAAGGGACATCGATTTCCTCATACAAGGACGCTCTCGAAGTGATCAAGAGTAATGACACAAAAGGATGGGGACAGATTGTAATTCCTGCTATCATACCCCAAATTTTGACCACAAGATTTCCCATCATTGTGAAAATGATCACCACAATATGGATGTACCATCATACCTCATCAATCTCCTCAAGGATTGTTGAGCCTTCACTTAAATCAAGAATTAGGGTTTCAAGCCCTCTCAGAGCATTTAGACAAAAGATCAATCAAGAAATGACATGATCTTCAACTTGTATAACCTCTCAAACATCCATGAAGGATCAAGAGGTCTCCCACATCAAGAATCAGGCACAAAGTTGCAACATTCCAAGTTGATTGAGCCTCGAAAGCCCTAGTGTCACCAAATTAGGGTTTTGGACGACTGAGACCTCTAGAGTGAAATTTTCATAGGGGTGTCATACCCGAAATTTTGACCACTAATATTTCCCATCATTGTGCAAATCATCATCACAATATGGATGTACCTTTATGCCTCATCAATCTCCTCAAGGAATTGTTGAGCATTCACTACAATCAAAATTAGGGTTTCAAGCCCTCTCAGAGCCTTAGACAAAGGATCAATCAAGGAATGACTTGATCTTCAACTTGTCTAGCCTCTAAAATATCCACAATGGATCAAAAGGACTCCCACTTCAAGGATTAAGCACAAGGCTGCTCCCTTCTAGGTGGATCAAGTCTCAAGATCGACAGTGTCACCAAATTAGGGTTTTGGTCGACCAGGGCCTCCAGATGGAAATTTTTCATCTGGGCACAAGCCAATGATCCAAAACATAACCTAATATACTCCATGGAACCTCATGGACCCAATCATCAAGTCAATTTGACCTCAGGGGATGCATACATCAAAAATCAGGAATTAGGGTTTCTTGACCTAATTCACCCCTAAGTTGACTTTTGGGATAAATCATGAACTAAGACCTAAATACATGATTTGGGGGGCTTTAATATACTATATTGATCCATTTGCAACAATGGATTAATCCAAGAAGCTTGAGCAACAAGTCTCAATTTCATCTGCACCACAATTAGGGTTTCGAGAGGAAAGTCAACTCTAACTTTGACTTTTGACCAGGACATGCTCCCAAACCCTAAGACATGATTCAATATACCCTATGACACCCATGGAACATGTCCATCAAGTTTGATTTATGTCAAGGACATGACTTCTTGAAGAATTGTACAGTTTGGAATTCATCTGATAAAAAGTCAACTGTGCACAAAAGTCAACTTTGACTTTTTGAGATTTTTCACCAAAATGGATTTTTAACCCTAAAATGATGTTAGTGTATGATTTGAATCATCATTCATCAAGAAAAATCAAAGAAAGTGGAATAACTTGTAAAAGGGGTAACCATAAAAACTTAGAAAAATTTCTAAGTTATGGAAAAAGTGACACTAATGTGCCAACTTTGGAGGACCATAAATCCTAAACCACAAGGCCATTGTTCCCCATTAAAATCTTGATTTGTAGATCACATTGCCCTCTACAAAAGCTTCATACTGACCTATGTCCAAATTCCTCATGGATTTTAAGTTATGGAGTGATCAAAATCAAGAAAAGTCACTTTGTTCCAACACTTAGTGAAAATTTCACTAAGTCAGAATCTGCCTTTACTTTTTTCCAAATGTAGGTGGATTTTTCACTTGGATTCAAAAGAGATCAAAACGAAACATGTTCAAATAGTTGTTGTATCATGTAAGGGCTTTCCAAAATGGCCAAGAACTTTACCAAATTCAATTTGAGCTATGAGATATGACATTGGCAAGATGCCTTGCTGAAATCTGCCAAGGCAAGGCAGATTTTTGCACTTTTGGTCGATTTGCCAAAATCAGCCAATTCCAAGCCTTGTAATCACTTTGGACACATCTAAGGATTGAATCTAAAGGGGACAATCACTGAGCCAAGCCTCCAAAGTCTTTGGAACAAGAAATAACATGTTGAACCTAGAATTGCCAAAATAGGGACAAGACTCCAATTTTGGATTGGAGCATTCAATGGAAGCATCAAGGTGGCATGGACTGAGCCATTCTCAACTGAATTCAGTCAAGACTTATCCAAGACCAAGGGAAACAGCAGCCTGTGCCCTAACCTCTAGTCAATGGCTAGAGGAGAATTGGATTTTCATTTGCCAACATTGGCCAAACCTACTCAGCAGTTGCCATTCACTATTCCTTGCAAAACAAACTTGCTCTACTATAAATAGAGCTCAATTGTGATCAGTTTGAGTACACCAAAGCCATCAAACAAATGCTTTCCTCAAAATCTCTTCTTTCACTCCAATTTTTCCTTCTAAGGCAAGTCACTATCGGGTTTTGAGTTTGAGAGCTTTTCCAATCAAAGCAATCACACACACACCTCATATACATCACATATGAGCTGATCAAACACTTAAACAACAACTGGAACACTGATTTCTCAGAATCACCAGTCAATTGCTCAAGGTTTTAACCAAGTTGCAGTTGAGATGCCATGAAGTGATCCAACCAACTTCAATCAAGTCCAAGCATTCAAACACACTCCATAGGGTGTAGGGAAGCTGTTCAGATCATCACAACTCATCTGTAATACCTCCAACACAAATCACGATCACCAGGTACAAGTGGTAAGCATGAGCTCTTCTAACTCTATGATCCATTCAATTTTTGCTGCACAATAATTTCGCCATATGTTCAAAATCATGCATGGAATGTTTCCCCTCAATTAATTGCATTGTTTGAATCATGTATCAAAACTCCCAGCCTTCATGCATAATCTAGGGTTCTTGAGGATTGTTCATGATTTCTTGTTTTATGTTTAATTTAAATGAAATTAATTGTTATAGACATGATCGTGAGGTTGAAACGAGTTGATTGGTATGTGGATTGCATGATATAATTAAGTATTCAGTGAGATTGGATAGAAAATGCAAATCTGGGAAACACAGAACACGCGCGTGTTCTTGCCCTTGTTCTTGGCGCCATTTTCCAACATTTGAATATCTGAATTTTGTGATTTTTATTTAATTGATTCAAAAATTAATTTCTCTATGAGTTTTAATGATTTTGAGTTGATTCTTTTTTTAATAATTCACAAAAATGTTGAAATATTTTATTTTCCCAAAAAATCCCATAAATATTATTTATTTCATATAATTGATATTTTTGCAAAGAATTAATATTTTAATTGTTTTTTACATTTAAAATATTTTTTTCCCTCTTGATTTTGTAAAGATTAATGACTTCTAATTATTTTGTAGGTCAATACTTGATTTTTAAAGCATTAATCCAAGATCATAATTTGTTTCCCACATGTTAAACAATTTTTGATCATTTTAATTGAATTTTTATTCAATTAAAATACATTTTGGAAATAAATCAGGGTTTTTGATTAATTCAACCCTCACAAATCATTTTCAAACACTTATTGGGCCTCTATTAGAGTGTAAGACCCAACCCACTTGTACAGAAATATGTTGGGGCTCACTTATTGTATAAGTCCCTCTATACATTTTTAAATTCGGCATGATCGTCGTCCGTTTAAAAATAAACCATCTGGGCCTCTCCTTGAGCTATAAGACCCATTCAAAACTTTTGGGCCTCTAATAGAGTGTAAGACCCAATCCTCTTTTAAACCAAAACAAATTTGGGCCTCACTTATTGTATAAGTCCCTCCGCGTCAAAAGAAAATCTCGGCGCGATCACCATTTTAAACGAAAAATCAATTGGGCCTACCCTCGTGTTATAAGCCCCACTCTTTTTCTTTAAAACTCTTTGGGCCTCTTGAGAGAGTGTAAGAATCAAATCCCTTTATACAGAAAACAATTTTTGGGCCACAGTCACTTGTATAAGTCCCTCTGTACAAATTCAACAGTGCGCTCACTGATAAAACCCTGGGCCTCTCCTTGAGCTGTAAGCCCCAAATCTTTCTTTTTCAAAGCACTTTCTCCTTTGATTTTGAATATACTATTGTTTTCAATCTTTCTTTGTTGAACAACTAACCAAACAACATGGAAGCTCTACAACCGAGTAAGTGTTTATACGCTTTCATTTACCGCTTTTATATACATATAACTATATTGTGGGGCTGTATTGCTGTAAGTCTTCTTTCATAAACTCATATCGACTGTGTAATAATAGTATAGATATTTAGAGTTTCCCCGGCAACTACGTCTAGAACTAGGTAAAGTCGTTTCATTTATTCGTAGAAATAGACAGCTAGATCCCCAATAGGATCACCAGATACAGTCTTCTCTTCGGCTGTCCTCATTAGGAATTGTCAAGAAACTCTACTCCCAGAGATGAATGTATTCTCCGTGAATGGCATCTTTGAGTTTCTTCCAAATTCTCAAACTTTCCTGGCTTGATCTATTCCTTGTGAATAGCCTGTCTTGAATTTCTCGGGGTTTGGGGACCCACGGGCTTCGTAAAAGCATCGACCTCCTCTTGGGTATCGTACAAGGACCCACAGGCTTCCTAAAAGTAACCCCGCCTCCTCTTGGGCTTAGTACAAGGACTCGTCGGCTTCTTAGAAGTATTCACATCCTCCTCTTAGGCTTCGTATAATGATCTCTTCCTCCGGGAATGATAGCCTCCTCTTGGGCTTCATACAAGGACCTCTCGGCTTCTTAAAAGTCTCTAGCCTCCTCTTGGGCTCCGTACAAATTGTCCCGACGACCTCCTAGAGGTATAGGAACAGAACTTAGTCATCTTCATAGAATAAGTCTTTCTAAGAGTCTAGATCTCCCTACTACTGTTTCTCAAAGCATAGTACAAAAGATGAAACTCTAGACATGGACAGTCTAATATCCTTGAGTCTCAAAGACATTCTCAAGTGACCCCTTCGTTAAATAGGAAGAAAACCCGTAGACTCGGACAGTCTCACTACCCTTTGGATTTCCCATTTCCTTAAAGAATAGGGAATAACCCTGATCCGCGAATCAAATCCTTGAGTACAATGTTACTCATATAAGAACTGTTTTTCTCTTTAAAATCAGTATACTGGACCTGTCACTCAACTGAAACAGCACCATAGCCTTCTCTTGGGCTTTGTACAATGATTCTTCCCAGCGAAACAACGTTTAGCCTCTCTCTTGGGCTTTGTACGAGACACATAAGAGACTCCCTCGTTGAGTCAATCACCCATTTCGCCTCCATCTCGGGCTTTATACGAGATACAAAAAGGTTCTTATTAAGCCAAACAAATGTTAGCCTCCATCTCGGGCTTCGTACGAGATACAAAAAACTCTCTTGTTGAGTCAAATAGACTTCATCTCGGGCTTTGTACGAGATACCAAAAGATTCCCTCGTGGAGTCAAAACCTTTTACCCTCTCTCTCGGGCTTTGTACGAGACACATATTAGCCTCCTCTTAGGCTTTGTATAAGAAAACCACTGGTTGATCCAATCAACCTTTTAGCATCAAAGTTGTGCCTCGTTCACAGTACACAAACATCAACAACTCCTTCCCCCTCATCTAATCGCTGTAAGCGGCAAGCCTCTGGATCATCTACATCCATGTCACTGTCCCTCTTTTAGCATGAGAAATTCCTAAGGAAAGATAGCATTGCTCTACACTAAGTTAAAGTCTTCTCCTTTAGGTTAAAAATCTCCTATAAAGGAAATTATGGCATTGCCGGATTCACATATCCCGGTTAAAGTAATTCTCCTTTATAAACAGTTGTAACAAACAAACCCTCTTTAGAGATGACAAATTCTCTCTAAAGTCAACACCCTTTTAGCTTCACATCTTGGGATTTTAACAAGATACAAACCACCTTCAGCTTCACATCTTGGGCTTTGAACAAGATACAAATTACCTTTCGCTTCACGTCTTGGGCTTTGAACAAGACACCAAAACACCATTTCCTCCCATAGAATAGGAGGAACTACGAACGCTCTGATTTCCCTGTTTCGGAAAAAACGGGAATACGTAGGCATAAGATTGAAAGAAAAATCTTAACGAGCACACTAAACAAAAACCCAAAATCCCATACATCCGTCCTACCATCCCAACCTCCCACCAATCGACCGAACACCACTTTTAAAAAAATACACCCAATAGAGACCCCGAATCTTTGTAGCATCTGTAACCTAACGGACCGTTGTTTAACCTCAGTTTGCAAGCAGGGTTAATTTGAGACATCTATTTCCCTTCCTTCATCAGCTTTAATAGGATAAAAAATGAATCGAGCTGTAGATACAAAAGAGCGGTAGTGCTTCGCAACCACGTCCAAAACCGCTCGCTACAGAAAAATGGCGACTCTGCTGGGGAAGTGTCATTAGGATCTATCTCACTTTTGTAGCGAGATCTTGTTCTCTTCCCATCTATTAGGTGGAAACTTTAAAAGTAGCACCCACTGTGGGGCTCTTCTAACCTTTTGTTTCTCTATTTTCTTGTGTAAAAACCACAGATTGGGGCTTCCGCCGGGGAACCCATTTTCTGTCAGGAACATAGGATTCATAGCTTTAAAAGTCTAGGATGATTAGGACAAATATATATACTGCTTTTCCTAATTGATATATGTGTTTATTTTTCTGCTAATGGGAATGTGTGTGATGCCGCATGTGGAAAGATTGAGTATACACTTAAGATAAGTGATGGCGATGAGGTCGACCATCAACCTCAGTGGAGGCTTCCCAATGCAACCCATTCCCTCTCATAGGCAATGGGCCGATTGTGACGTCTGAGAAGTTGAGGAGCCAACCCTTTTGTAGTGCGGAAGCTATCGGAAATAGTTGTCACGCGATACTACCCTCATTTGAGGCTGATGATCTATTCTCGGTGAATAGCATTTACTCTAAGATTTCATACAGCTCGCTTGCGATCCGCTTGCTGTTTGTTATCCTGGGAGGAACTGATGATTTTGAGTACAGGTACAAAAAATCACCCTATTATAAACCTTTGGGGATGGGTAGAGCCTTGACTCCATGACAACGACCCTTTGACCCCATGTTTTTTCTATGTTTTTGTGTGCTGCATTCATGCATTCATTTAAAAAACATTAAAACATTCAAAAAAATTTCTCTTCTAGTCTCTCTGTTTTTTTCAAAATAAACTAAGACTGTGATTGCAAATATCAGAGAAAAGGATTACGCTAATGGATTTTGGTAAAAGGAGAACTCATAAGTACACCTTCAGGATTCCAAAACTAGAGGATTTAAGAGGTTAGGCGAGGATGATCACAAAACAAGAGGCCTTCAGAGCCAAGTACGGAGGTCTGCTACCTCTGTTAAGGGTCCATGTGATTGAGGGAATCATGGATGCGCTCATTTAGTTCTACGATCCGGTTTATCACTGCTTTACATTCCCGGATTACCAGCTAGCACCAACGCTGAAGGAATATTCTCATCTGATCGATTTACATATCACTGATCGAGCTCCATTTTCTGGACTGGAAGAAATTCTAAAGGATCAGACCATTGCAAGAGCAATTCATTTGGACGAGTCTGAGGTTAGGACTCACATGACCACTAAGGGTGGCATACAAGGTTTGCCAGCCCAGTTTTTGACAAAGAAAGCTCTGTACTTCGCTAGTATAGGGAACGGGACTGCTTTTGAAAGCATCTTTGTTTTACTCACCTACGTATTATTTTTGTTGCCCAACATTAATAACTTCGTCGATATCAACGCCATTAAGGTTTTTCTCATTGGAAACCCTGTGCCAACTTTGCTCGCAGATGCGTATCATTCTGTACACTTAGGGAATTTGTACAATGGAGGGGAGATCACATGTTGTGTACCTCTACTTTATAAATGGTTTATCTCCCATTTACCTAAGTCTGCTGCTTTCTGGGATCATAAGAGTGCCTTGCGCTGGTCGCAGAAGATCATGTCTCTTACCAACTCTTACATAGATTGGTGCAATAGGATTTATGATGGAATCAGGATCATTGACCGCTGTGGAAACTTCCCCAACGTACCCCTTATAGGAACTAAGGGAGGAATCAACTATCATCCGATATTGGTTCGCCGTCAGTTTGGATACCCGATGAGGCACGTCCCACAGAATGCTCATCTGGAAGGTCTTTTCTTCAAGGAAGGAGAAAGTGACAGAGCACTAAAGACAGAAATAGTGCACGCTTGGAAACACGTTCATAAGAAAGGATGGGAGTCTCTAGGAAAACCGGACTGTGTCTCGGTGGAGCCTTATCTCCACTGGGTACAAACTAGAGCTCTCAAGCTAAAGATGCCTTATCCTCGTTACGGAATTCTCCCGTCGAGGGAATCTGTCATGTACTTCATGACGAAAACTGAAAAGCTTCAGGTTACTCTCAACAAAGTTCAACGGGAGAAGAGGTCTTGGAAGAACAAGTACCGCACCCTCAACGTGGAGTTCATCAAAATACAGCAACTGCTGAAAGATAAGGATGCTCTGATCGAGATTTTGGAGCAACATGCTGTGGATAATCAGGATGACCAGAGGAATTTGCTCGCTCCTTTCACTTGGCAAAGGAATGACAACCCGACAATGGCCCAAGAACCCCGGTCAAAGAAAAGGAAAGTACCAGAGTCAGCACCTGATTTCTCTTCAGAGAGGACTCGGGACCCATTAGCTTAGGTTTCTGTTTCTGTACCTTGTAATGTACTGTATATCCATTTCTGTAATCCTTTGAATTCAATAAAAAGGGGTTTCCCCACTGTTTGATATTTGCAATCTAATTGTCGAAGTTTATTTTGATTAAACCAAAAAACAATTAATATAATCATTGCATTCATCATTCTCACATCGCGTATTCTTCTTACCTACGAATCTTACGTTTGTGTCTCGGTTCTAGAGTCAAACTGTCTCATTCGTAAAATACTCGGGCTAATCGTCAGAAAAAGATGGATGATCTTGAGGAAGAAAACAGAGAGTTGAAAGAAGAGATCGACGCTCTAAGAGAGGATATGAGAAAGCTTCGTAACGACATGCAAGCCATGGCAGAAGCTCAGCTACAAAGGACTGTGATCTCAGAGATCACCTCAACGCCCATAGTGGAAAAGTATGATCCTAGGTATCAAATGCCGAAAGATCGTCCTTGGGGCATGCCTGTTAACTATATCCCGGAAGGATATGTTCCGCCGATCACTGAAGATCAGGGAATCATAACAGAAGCCGTTGGGCCTGAAGGTTACAAACTTTGGGAAACCGAAGATGCCAGAGGCATATTGAAGACTCCTGAAGGTTACAAACTTCGGGAAAAGCCAAGATTCACTGTCGTAGTCACGGTACCACCCCCTGTGGTGCACACTGTCCCGGAAGGACAGATTCCACAGATACCTTCTGGTAAAAAGGAAACTATGTTTGACCGAATGGATGAATTCCAGGAACAGTTCTTGGAAATGCAGAAGGAACTGCAAGCCATTCACGGTCAGGATCTATTTGGAAAGGACGCCGCAGACCTTTGTCTGGTCCTGGTGAAAGTTCCCCACAAATTTCAAGTGCCCGACTTTGAAAAATACAAGGGTAACTCTTGCCCTCAGAGCCATCTGGTGATGTACGCTCGGCGAATGTCAGCTCAGACGGAGAATCAGGACCTACTGATTCACTACTTTCAAGATAGTTTAACCGGTGCCGAATTAAAATGGTACATGGGTTTAAACCGTGCTACGATTAGCACATTCAGAGATCTTGGTACTACCTTCGTCCAACAATACAAATATAATTTGGACATGGCACCGGACAGAGATCAACTCAGATGAATGTCACAAAAGGACAAAGAAACCTTTAAGGAGTACGCCCAGAGATGGCGTGAAATTGCCGCTCAAATTTGTCCACCTCTTGAGGAAAAAGAGATGACAAAGATCTTCTTAAAGACCTTAAGCTCATTTTACTATGACAGAATGGTTGCCAGTGCGCCCAGTGACTTCACCGAGATGGTGGGCATGGGAGTTCGTCTTGAGGAACCCGTCCGAGAAGGACGTTTGGAAAAAGACGCTGGACCATCAAGCAGTACAAAACGATACGGTGGTGCTCTCCCTAAGAAAAAAGAGCAGGATATTGGGAATATCTCTCTCGGAAAGCAAAGGCGACGTTATCAACCAGTAGCAGCTGTAATTCCTGCTATCAGCCCTGCGCCTATTCGTACGTATCAACCTCAGGTTGCACAGAGCCAACCTAATCAGCAAAGGACACAACAGCCTCTTCAGCAGGCTCGTCCTCCATACAATAACAACCGTACAACACAGCCACCAGAGTTTGTTGCTATACCCATGTTGTACGCAGCACTACCGTTACTACTGGCTAAGGGGCACATCCAGACTAAGTATCCTCTTACAGTACCGGAAAATCCGCCTTTTTGGTTTAAAGCGGATCAGACATGCCCTTATCATTAAGGAGGATCAGGGCATAACATAGAGAATTGTCTCAATTTCAAATCCGACGTGCAAAATCTTGTTAGGAGCGGGCTCTTATCTTTCAAAGATACGAATCCCAATGTTCTCACGAACCCGCTGCCTCAACACGAGAAAGTTGCAGTCAACCTGATTGAGAGAGAGTCTAACAATGTCTATCAAATTCACGATGTACTCTTATTGAGGACCAATTTGGTCAAGATGCATTATAGACAGAGTGGGTACGGCCATGTGCCACCTCATAATTATCATCAATGTGATGTCTGCTCTAAAAGTAATAGAGGATGTTTGGTAGTGCAATCAGCTCTACAGGAATAGATGAATCTCGGATGGATCCAAGAGCATTGAGTTCGTGGAGTTAACATGGTCTATACGAACTCCAACGTCATTCAGAACCACGACATCTGTGCAATGAATGTCAACTTGGTGGCGATGCACTCAAGGCAAAGCCAGTATCATAATCTGCCACGACACGATTACAGTTCCTGTCTGACTTGCTCGGTAAACAAACAGGGATGCTCTTTCATACAAGAGGCCCTCCAGCGTCAAATGGATCTTTGATGGATCCAAGACTACCAACATGGTTCAGATCTTTGATATTCGCGTGATGAATACCAACCTGGTAGAGTTACTTGCTGAGCAGGTCCGACTCGGATTCTTAATATCACACGACTATCAAAGCTGTAAAGCAGGTTGCAAAAACGATCGAGGTTGTACCCTTGTCCAGGAGGCACTTCAGCACTTGTTAAATCACTGGTGGATGCCAATCTATATGGATGAAGATACTCAGCAAATTAGTATCAGTAACAGGAATCCTACTCGACGTCAAAGTTAGGATGTCCGATCTATAGAAGCTAACCTAGTGAGGTTACATTGTATTCAAAGTGGGCGTGGCCAGGTTCCACCACACAACTATGACCGTTGTAGTGTCTGTTCGGAAAGTAACCAAGGGTGTTACCTTGTGGGAGCAGCTCTTCAGGGCCAGGTGGATCGTGGAGAGATTCGCCCACATCCAGGTTCCGGACCCATCAACTGGACGCCGAACTACCTTGCCAATCAAGTCGAGGATGTTGTCACAATCTCTGGTCGTCACCATACCAGGGATGTTTTTGCCATCATCCCTCTACTTGACGAATCTATAATTCCCAACCGGGAACGGATCGAGATCACTTATGATGGTCAGAAAAATCAGAAGGTTCCCATAGTCATCTATCTGCCGGGACCACTACCGTATGAATCAACTAAGGCTATCCCTTACAAATACGGTGCAACGATAATTGAAAATGGAAAGGAAATTCCATTACCCTCCGTCGTGAATATTGCAGACATCAGTCGTGTAACACGGAGCGGTCGAATCTTCAACCGAGGAGTTGGAGAACCTAACAAGGAAAAGGAACTTCAGACAGAAGCTCCCGATCCATCAGTCGGTCAATCCAGTAATCCCGACCTTTCGAAAAACAATGATGAGATGTTGAAGCTCATCCAAAGGAGTGAATATAACATTGTGGATCAGCTGTTACAGACTCCTTCAAAGATCTCGGTATTATCACTGTTGCTCAGTTCAGAAGCCCACAGGGAGGCTCTACAGAAAGTCTTGGAGCAAGCCTTTGTGGAACAGGATGTAACAATCAGACAGTTCGATAGCATAGTCTCTAACATCACTTCCTGCAATGATTTGGGGTTTAGTGATGAGAAATTACCAGAAGAGGGTCGCCGTCATAACATGGCACTCAACATTACAGTTAACTGCCAGGATGATGCTTTAGCCAGCATACTGGTAGACACAGGGTCAGCCTTGAATGTTATGCTGAAGTCTACTTTGATACAATTATCATTCAAAGGCCCTCCGATGAGAACCAGCGAGGTCGTCGTCAAAGCGTTCGACGGATCTAGAAAAATGGTTATCGGCAAAGTTGACCTTCCCATAACTATCGGTCCTCACACTTTCCAAGTCACTTTCCAGGTCATGGACATCCGGGCAACATACCGTTGTTTATTAGGAAGACCTTGGATACATCAGGCTGGAGCGGTCACTTCGACCCTCCACCAAAAGCTAAAGTTCGTTCAGAATGATCAACTTGTCACGGTCTGTGGAGAACAAGCCTTGTTCGTGAGTAACTTATCATCATCTACTTGTGTAGAACCCGAGGACGTTATTGGGACACAGTTCCAAGCGCTATCGGTGGGCAAGGATGATCAATCCCAAAGAGGAACCTCGATTTCCTCATACAAAGATGCTATCAAAGCGGTCAAGAGTACCGATACAACTGGATGGGGACAGCTTGTCATTCCTATTAACAATAAAACAAAGAAGGGTCTTGGTCTTTCTGCAACCTGTACCCGAACAGCTGCCAACGATGAAAGTCTTCATCCCATTCAGGATTTCTTCCACAGTGGAGGTTTTCTTCACCCAGTCCCTCAAGCAGTCCATGCTATCAATGAGGAAGATCTCTCTGACACAGAAGAAGAATGGAAGTACTATCTTAACAAGGACGATTATATGTCTCAAGACGAAACGCAAACTCCTTTTTGCTTTCCTACAGAGAGTCTGAGATTTATACCCAGGTCAGACATCGAAATGATATACGGGGATTGTGATCTGGAAGGATGCCGTGCTCCGCCAAATTCATTAGAGAAGACACTCGGATGAAAGACAATTTTGACTACACCTACTATGGCCCAATGGATAGTCTGCCAATGTGGCAACCTTATCCAGGAGACTTGGGGCAAGAGAGTCAGCCGAACAATGAAAATTAGCTGACCGTCATTGAACAGAATACTTGTGTCCCCACCATGTCATGGGATCAACACTCAGGTCTTTCAGAAACTACTCAACACGACGATGAATTTGCAACGTTTGCTGGACTAGAATTCATCAACTATGCTTTTCCCGAGGTCATCATCATCGAGAGGGATGACCCCTCCAGTTCTAGAGAAGTGTGGGACACCTTGGGACAACCGAGTGAAAAATACGACTATATGGTTAAGTACACCACTCCCGAAAGCTCTCGTATCAGGCTCGAAGACATCCAGCCAATTGGATGGGGAGATACAACTGAGAGCACCAATGCTATGCAAAATGTAACAGAGGAATCCTCCTACGATAACTCTTCCTGGGAGACAGATTCCAATGATACTGCTCCACCAGAAATCAGCGTCATTTCTGAAGACAAATCAAGGAAGGTGCCAGACTTTGTGATTCACCGAGGAGTTCGCCGCCAATGGGTTGCTGTCGATGTTCCGAAGGTCGTTCGCCAGTCAAAGTAATTGCCATCTTTAACCTTTCACCCTGCCCAGGTGAAACAGATGTTTTGATAGGGCTCGCTTTCTGTAAATTTTCCCTCTCCGCTCTGCCCAAAGCGATAGAGTTTTGTTTTATAGGGCTGTAGTTTCAAGGATCGACTTGTTCATTAATAAAATAACGTCGTTCTGTAATTTCCGCATTAATTGATGTTTTCTCTTTTTTCTTTTTCAGAAAATGGTAATCCTAAAAAACAATTAAAAATAAAAACAAGCAGTAAAATAAATACACTGCACACACTCGCATTTTCTCTATCTCTTCTAAACACGAATCATCACGTCATGTAGATTGCTTGTTTTAAACCCAGTTGAAACATATGATCTGATGCCTTCTCCCAACTTTGAGTTCCCGATATTTGGGGCTGAAGAAGAAGTTGATGACGAAATTCTAGAAGAGATCTCTCGACTACTCAGACAAGAGGAAAGGTCCATTGAACCTCACAAAGAGCCGTTGGAAACGATCAATGTGGGCTCGGAAAAAGAGAGAAAAGAAATCAGGATTGGGGCACTTCTCAGTCCAATTGCCAGAGAGGGTTTGATAACGCTTCTCGAAGAATTCCCCGATGTATTCGCTTGGTCCTATCAGGACATGCCAGGGTTGGATACCAGCATCGTGGAACATCACTTACCATTAAGATCGGAATATCCGCCAGTAAATCAAAGGTTGAGACGGACTCACCCAGACATGGCCATCAAAATCAAAGAGGAGGTACAGAAACAGATTGACGCGGGTTTCCTCGCTACATCAGAATATCCTCAATGGTTAGCCAATATCGTACCTGTTCCCAAAAAGGATGGAAAAGTCAGAATGTGTGTCGATTACAGAGATCTAAATAAGGCTAGTCTAAAGGACGACTTTCCTTTACCACACATTGACATGCTGGTAGACAACACAGCAAAGTTCAAAATTTTCTCCTTTATGGATGGATTCTCGGGCTATAACCAGATCAAATGGCGCCGAAAGACATGGAGAAAACTTCGTTCATTACCCCATGGGGTACCTTTTGTTACAAGGTGATGCCGTTCGGCTTGAAGAACGCCGGGGCAACCTATCAAAGGGCCATGACTACTCTGTTTCATGACATGATACACAAAGAAATCAAGGTATATGTCGATGATATGATTGCAAAATCTAAGACAGAAGAGGAGCATGTGACCCACCTGTCAAAACTATTCGAGAGCTTGAGGAAGTACAAACTCCGCTTGAATCCCAACAAGTGCACCTTCGGTGTCCGTTCGGGGAAACTCTTAGGGTTCATCGTCAGCCAGAAAGGGAATGAGGTCGATCCTGACAAGGTCAAGGCCATTCGAGAAATGCCTTCTCCGAAAACTGAAAAAAAAGTCAGAGGATTCTTGGGACGTTTGAACTACATCTCCAGATTCATATTCCTTATGACCGCCACGTGTGCGCCGATTTTCAAATTACTCAAAAAGAACCAGGATTGCATTTGGTCAGAAGATTGCCAAACTGCCTTCGACAGTATTAAGGAATATATGTTGAATCCTCCGATTCTATCACCTCCAGTGGAAGGAAGACCACTGATCATTTACCTCACAGTCTTAGAGGACTCAATGGGATGTGTACTTGGCCAACAAGACGAAACCAAATGGAAAGAGTCTTCCATCTACTATCTGAGCAAGAAATTCACCGACTGCGAGACTCGGTACACTATGCTTGAGAAAACTTGTTGCGCTTTGGCTTGTTCAGCCAAATGTCTTCGCCAATACATAATTCGTCATATTACTTGGTTGGTTTCCGAGATGGATCCAATTAAGTATGTCTTCGAAAAGCCTGCTCTCACAGGAAGAATTGCCCGTTGGCAGATGTTATTATCAGAATATGACATAGAGTACCACGCTCAGAAAGCCGTTAAAAGAAGTATTTTAGCCGATCATTTGGCTCATTAACCGATTGACGATCAAGAATCAACCGGGTTTGACTTCCCAGACGAAGATGTCATGTATCTAAAAATGAAAGATTGCGATGAAACGTTACCTAGTGAAGGGCTAGAACCAGGTTCCCAATGGGGACTTATCTTTGACGGAGCAGTTAATCATTATGGAAACAGAATTGGGGCAATCATTGTTACCCCTCAGGGTACCCACATTCCTTTCAATGCCAGACTTACGTTCAAATGTACGAACAACGAGGCCGAATACGAAGCTTGTATTATGGGTCTCGAAGAAGTGATTAATTTAAGGATCAAAAACTTGGACGTATACGGCGACTCAGCCCTGGTTATCAATAAGATAAAAGGAGATTGGAACACATACCAATCAGGACTGATTCCTTACAAAGACTATGCAAGAAGGTTGTTACCCTTCTTTAATAGAGTCGAGTTTCATCACGTCCCTCGTAGAGAGAATCACATGGCTGATGCCTTAGCCACTCTCTCTTCCATGATTAGTGTAGGTCAATGGAATGACCTACCTAAGATCGACATAATGCGCCTTGAACGGCCCGCCTACGTCTTCACGATCGAAGCAGTCATAGACAACAAACCTTAGTATCACGATATCAAATGCTTCCTTCAGAAACAAGAATACCCATTTGGGGCACTCAAAAAAGACAGGAAAACCCTCAGAAGATTGGCTGGAAGCTTCTTCCTGAGCGGTGACACTCTTTATAAGAGGAATTTTGACTTGGTCTTGCTCCGATGCATAGACAGACCAGAAGCAGACATGCTTATGAAAGAAATTCATGAAGGATCCTTTGGCACTCATGCCAACAGACACACAATGGCGAGAAAAATTCTGAGAGCAGGGTACTACTGGTTGACCATGGAATCCGACTGCTACAAGTACATGAGGAGGTGTCACAAGTGTCAGATATACTCCGACAAAATTCATGTACCGCCATCACATCTCAAGGTTCTTTCTTCCCTGTGGCCTTTTTCCATATGGGGAATCGACATGATTAGCTTGATCGAACCTAAGGCTTCAAACGGACATCGGTTCATCCTGGTAGTCATTGACTATTTCACCAAGTGGGTCGAAGCAGCGTCGTACGCTAATGTAACCCGACAAGTGGTGGTCTGATTTATCAAAAACAATATCATCTGCCGTTATGGTGTTCCGAGCCAGATCATTACTGATAATGGATCTAACTTGAACAATAAGATGATGAAAGAGTTATGCGCAGAGTTCAAGATCGAACACCATAACTCATCTCCCTACCGACCCAAGATGAACGGAGCGGTAGAAGCGGCTAACAAGAACATCAAGAAGATCGTTCAAAAGATGGTTGTAACCTACAAAGATTGGCACGAGATGCTACCCTTTTCTCTTCACGGTTATCGCACATCTGTCCGCACTTCAACAGGGGCAACCCCTTTCTCTCTTGTATATGGCATAGAAGTAGTTCTCCCAATAGAAGTAGAGATCCCATCAATCTGGGTATTGATGGAAGCTAAGCTTTCAGAAGCTGAATGGTGTCAAAGTCGACACGACGAATTAAACCTGATCGAAGAGAAGAGAATCACGGCACTATGCCACGGTCAGTTGTATCAGTAGAGAATGAAGAAGGCGTTCGACAAAAAGGTCCGACCACGTGTCTTCAGAAAAGGAGACCTCGTGCTCAAGAAGATACAATCATTTCTCACTGACTCTCGGGGCAAATGGACCCCAAATTATGATGGCCCCTATGTGGTCATGAAAGCTTTCTCAGACGGTGCCTTGAGACTTGCAACCATGGACGGAGAGGAATTTGCCTACCCCACTAATGTTGATGTAGTCAAGAAATACTTCGCCTAAACTAAAAAAAAAACGTCTCGGTGGATTGAAAACCCGAAAGGGCGGTCCAGGCAAAAGTCGGAGACATGAAAAAAAATCATCCCGATGGATTGGAAATCTCACAGTACAATCCAGGAAAAAATTAGGGATAATGGCATGTACTATGTTCGACAGAGGCAAGTCCCTCAGCAGCGGTTACATCATCCATCGGAGGAAAACTCCAGTCAAGGTCATCTTCGGCGGAAGTTCAAGATGTCCCGAATTTAAAGTTGGTAGAAGGATAGTGGTCGTTATGTTTCAACGTAGCCCTTTTCCCTGTAAATTACCATTTTCAAACTTTGTATATACTCTTTGGAATCACGCGTTTGGCTGATCTCCATCTTATCAATAAAATTTGAGCCCTTGTGCTTTTGTTTGTAATTCTTATTTGTTTTAGCCTTACAGAATGACATTTTAACATGATTAGCGATTCTTGAAATGAAACAAAAATGAATTTACTTGTTAAAACTTTTTCTGCTTTTAAATTAAAGATGGCAATTGCTTTTGACGATTGAGCATCGGAAGAACGTCGATTGCGTCTCCAAAGGCGTTTGAATTTCAAAGTGCAGAATCAAAGTACTCCTTCTAGGCCAGTACGCCTGAATAAAGGATCAACTGTATGAGATGCGGCTTTCCCATCTGATACCCTCGACCGAGTTTTTATCTCCTAAGCCCGATCAACGGTATTCCCCGCAGGGACTATCTCTCCTAAGCAAGGTAGAATTGCTACTTTTTTGACCAACGGTACTTCTTCGCCCCGCGATGGCCGAGTATCCAGTGGTGTTCACTCGTCAGTCTGTATATCGCGTTAGCTTTGCCAGCATATACATACATACATGCATCATGCATTTGATTTGCATTCATATTCATATTGCATCACTATCACTCTAGTCGGTCTTGTTCCCTAGTGATAACGGTCTTCTCAATCGGGTTGTCAGTTCCTGCCTCGTCAGGAAATGCTGCGTTGGAACAATCTCGCCTCCAAAGTATCTCTGGATTAGAGTCGGCACTCGACCACTTTGATAACTTGAACCTCTGAAAAGCCAGAGAAGCTTTCTACAAATGTCACTCTTCGCCATTGAAGATGATATCCTTGCTTTCCCGGATTAAAGAAAAATCCCCAGAGAAAGCCTCCTAAGCAGAGATTTGGCATTACAGCTGCCTTTCTCCGAAATACCGCTGATGAAAGGGTCATCGGCACCTCAAAATTGGAGCTCATCATATGGCATTTCTCTGGGAAGATTCCGAGAAAAGTATGATGTAAGACCCCAAGCGGAAGTAGTCTCTCAAGAGACTCATTTTCCCCAGATAGAATCGACAAATGGCGTCACCAACAGAGAAGTTTGTGCACCTCTACAACTCAGACGATTGGGCTCCCCAGCAATTCTGACGTCATTTTTCTTCCCTCAAATGGCATCTCCCCAGGAAAATTCGGCGAGAAGTTTGAGGAAAATCGCTACAAATAGCGTCCCTTGTCAATAAAGTTTATTGACGGAAGAAACTTAGACCAGTTCCTTGGTAGGAAACCAGGATAGAGGGGAAGTTTACAACAACAACTTAGACCAGTTCCTTGGTAGGAAACCAGGATCGAGGGGAAGTTTACAACAGCAACTTAGACCAGTTCCTTGGTAGGAAACCAGGATCGAGGGGAAGTTTAAATCAGAACTTAAACCAGTTCCTTGGTAGGAAACCAGGATCGAGGGGAAGTTTAAATCAGAAACTTAGACCAGTTCCTTGGTAGGAAACCGGGATCGAGGGGAAGTTGACAAAAGAAAACTGAGACCAGTTCCTTGGTAGGAAACCAGGATCGAGGGGAAGTCTACCTTTTCTAAGCATCGTTTCTTAGCAAAAGAAGATGAATGCGCAAGCTTCCGTTCATAACCACCATCAAAATTTCGGGTATTCCGATATTTAATCCCCTTGCACCCCGAATGCCCGAATACCTTCGTCATTCACACCTTCGGGTCCAAGAAGATTAAATAGGGGCATCTGTCATACCCCAAATTTTGACCACTAAGATTTCCCATCATTGTGCAAATCATCATCACAATATGGATGTACCTTTATGCCTCATCAATATCCTCAAGGAATTGTTGAGCATTCACTACAATCAAAATTAGGGTTTCAAGCCCTCTCAGAGCCTTAGACAAAGGATCAATCAAGGAATGACTTGATCTTCAACTTTTCTAGCCTCTAAAATATCCACAATGGATCAAAAGGACTCCCACATCAAGGATTAAGTACAAGGCTGCTCCCTTCTAGGTGGATCAAGTCTCAAGATCGACAGTGTCACCAAATTAGGGTTTTGGTCGACCAGGGCATCCAGATGGAAAATTTTCATCTGGGCACAAGCCAATGATCCAAAACATAACCTAATATACTCCATGGAACCTCATGGACCCAATCATCAAGTCAATTTGACCTCAGGGGATGCATACATCAAAAATCAAGAATTAGGGTTTCTTGACCTAATTCACCCCTAAGTTAACTTTTGGGACAAATCATGAACTAAGACCTAAAGACATGATTTGGGGGGCTTTAATATACTATATTGATCCATTTACAACAATGGATTAATCCAAGAAGCTTGAGCAACAAGTCTCAATTTCATCTGCACCACAATTAGGGTTTCGCGAGGAAAGTCAACTGTAACTTTGACTTTTGACCAGGACATGCTCCCAAACCCTAAGACATGATTCAATATACCCTATGACACCCATGGAACATGTCCATAAAGTTTGATTTAGGTCAAGGACATGACTTCCTGAAGAATTGCACAGTTTGGAATTCATCTGATAAAACGTCAACTATGCACAAAAGTCAACTTTGACTTTTTGAGATTTTTCACCAAAATGGATTTTTAACCCTAAAATGATGTTAGTGTATGATTTGAATCATCATTCATCAAGAAAAATCAAAGAAAGTGGAATAACTTGTAAAAGGGGTAGCCATAAAAACTTAGAAAAATTTCTAAGTTATGGAAAAAGTGAGACTAATGTGCCAACTTTGGAGGACCATAACTCCTAAACCACAAGGCCATTGTTCCCCATTCAAATATTGATTTGTAGATCACATTGCCCTCTACAAAAGCTTCATACTGACCTATGTCCAAATTCCTCATGGATTTTAAGTTATGGAGTGATCAAAATCAAGAAAAGTCACTTTGTTTCAACACTTAGTGAAAATTTCACTAAGTCAGAATCTGCCTTTACTTTTTTCCAAATGTAGGGGGATTTTTCACTTAGATTTAAAAGAGATCAAAACCAAACATGTTCAAACAGTTGTTGTATCATGTAAGGGCTTTCCAAAATGGCCAAGAACATTACCAAATTCAATTTGAGCTATGAGATATGACATTGGCAAGATACCTTGCTGAAATCTGCCAAGGCAAGGCAGATTTTTGCACTTTTGGTCGATTTACCAAAATCAGCCAATTCGAAGCCTTGTCATCACTTTGGACACATCTGAGGATTGAATCTAAAGGGGACAATCACTGAGCCAAACCTCCAAAGTCTTTGGAACAAGAAATAGCATGTTGAACCTAGAATTGCCAAAATAGGGACAAGACTCCAATTTTGGATTGGAGCATTCAATGGAAGCATCAAGGTGGCATGGACTGAGCCATTCTCAACTGAATTCAGTCAAGACTTATCCAAGACCAAGGGAACCAGCAGCCTGTGCCCTAACCTCTAGTCAATGGCTAGAGGAGACTTGGATTTTCATTTGCCAACATTGGCCAAACCTACTCAGCAGTTGCCATTCACTATTCCTTGCAAAACAAACTTGCTCTACTATAAATAGAGCTCAATTGTGATCAGTTTGAGTACACCAAAGCCATCAAATAGATGCTTTCCTCAAAATCTCTTCTTTCACTCCAATTTTGCCTTCTAAGGCAAGTCACTATCGGGTTTTGAGTTTGAGAGCTTTTCCAATCAAATCAATCACACACACACACACACACCTCATATACATCACATATGAGCTGATCAAACACTTAAACAACAACTAGAACACTGATTTCTCAAAATCACCAGTCAATTGCTCAAGGTTTTAACCAAGTTGCAGTTGAGATGCCATGAAGTGATCCAGCTAACTTCAATCAAGTCCAAGCATTCAAACACACTCCATAGGGTGTAGGGAAGCTGTTCAGATCATCACAACTCATCTGCAACACCTCCTACTCAGAAATCATTTTGAACTTGCTGTCACGACCTAGAGGTAAGCTTAAACTTGGTCATCTCTCAATCTATGCATATTTCCTCGCACAATACTTTTGCCAAATGTTCATAATCATGCATGGAATGTTTCCCCTCAATTAATTGCTTTGTTTGAATCGTGTATAAAAAATCCCAGCCTTCATGCAGAAATTAGTGTTCTTGAGGATTTGTCGTGATTTCTTGTTTTATACTTAATTTAAATGAAATTAATTGTCATAAACATGATCGTGAGGTTGAGACGAGCATATTGATATGTGGATTGCATGATATAATCAAGTATTCAGTGAGATTGGATAGAAAATGCAAATCTGGGCAAAGTTGAAAAACGCCCGTGTTCTTCAGCTGTTCTTGGCACCATTTCTCTCAAATTCAAATATTTGAATGTTGTGATTTTTATTTAATTGATTCAAAAATTAATTTCTCTCTGAGTTTTAATGATTTTGAGTTGATTCTTTTTTTAATAATTCACAAAAATGTTGAAATATTTTATTTTCCCAAAAAATCCCAAAAATATTATTTATTTCATATAATTGATATTTTTGCAAAGAATTAATATTTTAATTGTTTTTGACATTTAAAATATTTTTTCCCTCTTGATTTTGTAAAGATTAATGACTTCTAATTATTTTGTAGGTCAATACTTGATTTTTGAAGCATTAATACAAGATCATAATTTGTTTCCCACATGTTAAACAATTTTTGATCATTTTAATTGAATTTTTATTCAATTAAAATACATTTTGGAAATAAATTAGGGTTTTTGATTAATTCAACCCTCACAAATCATTTTCAAACACTTATTGGGCCTCTATTAGAGTGTAAGACCCAACCCACTTGTACAGAAATATGTTGGGCCTCACTTATTGTATAAGTCCCTCTGTACATTTTGAAATTCGGCACGATCGTCGCCAGTTTAAAAATAAACCATATGGGCCTCTCCTTGAGCTATAAGACCCATTCAAAACTTTTGGGTCTCTAATAGAGTGTAAGACCCAATCCCCTTTTAACCAAAACAAATTTGGACCTCACTTATTGTATAAGTCCCTCTGCGTTAAAAGAAAACCTTGGCGCGATCGCCATTCAACGAAAAATCATCTGGGCCTACCCTTGTGTTATAAGCCCCACTCTTTTTCTTTAAACCTTTTGGGCCTCTATTAGAGTGTAAGACCCATCCATTTGTATAGAAAACAATTTTTGGGCCTCAATCACTTGTATAAGTCCCTCTGTACAAATTCAAACAGTGCGCTCACTGATAAAACCTTGGGCCTCTCCTTGAGCTTTAAGCCCCAAATCTTTCTTTTTCAAAGCACTTTCTCCTTTGATTTTGAAATATACTGTTGTTTTCAATCTTTCTTTGTTGAACAACTAACCAAACAACATGGGAGCTCTACAACCGAGTAAGTGTTTATACGCTTTCATTTACCGCTTTCATATACATATAACTATATTGTGGGGCTGTTTCGCTTTAAGTCTTCTTTCATAAACTCATATCGACTGTGTAATAATAGTATAGATATTTAGAGTTTCCCCGGCAACTACGTCTAGAACTAGGTAAAGCCGTTTCGGTTATTCGTAGAAATAGTCAAAACTAGATCCCCGTAGGATTACCAGACACAGTCTTCCCTCCTCTTGGGGTTAAACAATATGGAGATATGAAAGGCAGCATTCTCGGTGAACCCTTTCATAGACTGTCACTCGTAGAAGTTGTCAAGAAACTCTATTCCCCAGAGATGATCTTTTCTCCGTGAATGGCATCTCTTGAGTTTCTTCCAAATTCTCGGACTTTCCTGGCTTGATCTATTCTCGGTGAATGGCATGTCTTGAATTTTTTGGGGTTTGGGGACCCACAGGCTTCTTAAAAGCACTTGTCAAGAAACTCTACTCCCCAGAGATGATCTTTTCTCCGTGAATGGCATCTCTTGAGTTTCTTCCAAATTCTCGAACTTTCCTGACTTGATCTATTCCTCGTGAATAACCTGTCTTGAACTTCTTGGGGTTTGGGGACCCACGGGCTTCTTAAAAGTACCGGCCTCTTCTTGGGCATCGTACAAAGACCCACAGGCTTCCTAAAAGCAACCCCGCCTCCTCTTGGGCTTAGTACAAGGACCCGTTGACTTCTTAGAAGTATTCACAGCCTTCTCTTAGGCTTCGTATAATGATTCTTCCTCCGGGAATGATAGCCTCCTCTTGGGCTTCGTACAAGGACCTCTCGGCATCTTAAAAGTCTCTAGCCTCCTCTTGGGCTTTGTACAAATTGTCCCGACGACCTCCTAGAGGTATAGGAACAGAACTTAGTCATCTTCATAGAATAGTCCTTTCAAAGAGTCTACTACTGTTTCTCAAAGCATAGTACAAAAGATGAAACTCTAGACACGGACAGTCTAATATCCTTGAGTTTCAAAGACATTCTCAAGTGACCCCTTCGTTAAATAGGAAGAAAACCCGTAGACTCGGACAGTCTCACTACCCTTTGGATTTCCCATTTCCTTAAAGAATAGGGAATAACCCAGATCCTCGAATCAAATCCTTGAGTACAATGTTGTTCATATAAGAACTAATTTTCTCTTTAAAATCAGTCTACTGGACCTGTCTCTCAACTGAAACAGCACCATAACCTTCTCTTGGGCTTTGTACAATGATTCTTCCCAGCGAAACAACGTTTAGCCTCTCTCTCGGGCTTTGTACGAGACACATAAGAGACTCCCTCGTTGAGTCAATCACCCCTTTAGCCTCCATCTCGGGCTTTGTACGAGATACAAAAACTCTCTTGTTGAGTCAAATAGCCTTCATCTCGGGCTTTATACGAGATACCAAAAGATTCCCTCGTTGAGTCAAATCCTTTTAGCCTCTCTCTCGGGCTTTGTATGAGACACATATTAGCCTCCTCTTAGGCTTTGTATAAGAAAACCACTGGTTGATCCAATCAACCTTTTAGCATCAAAGCTGTGCCTCGTTCACAGTACACAAACATCAACAACTCCTTCCCCTTCATCTAATTGTTGTAAGCGGCAAGCCTCTGGATCATCTACATCCATGCCACTGTCCCTCTTTTAGCATGAGAAATTCCTAAGGAAAGATAGCATTGCTCTACACTGAGTTAAAGTCTTCTCCTTCAGGTTGGAAATCCCTTGTAAAGGAAATTATGGCATTTCCGGATTCACACATCCCGGTTAATGTAATTCTCCTTTATAAACAGTTGTGACATACAACCCCCTCTTTAGAGATGACAAATTCTCTCTAAAGTCAACACCCTTTTAGCTTCATATCTTGGGCTTTGAACAAGATACCAACCACTTTCAGCTTCACATCTTGGGCTTTGAACAAGACACAAACTACCTTTCGCTTCACGTCTTGGGCTTTGAACAAGACACCAAAATAACCATTTCCTCCCATAGAATAGGAGGAACTACGAACGCTCTGATTTCCCTGTTTCGGTAAACGGGAATACGTAGGCATAAGATTGAAATAAAAGATCTTAACGAACACACTAAACAAAAACCCAAAATCCCATACTTCCATACATCTGTCCTACCATCCCAACCTACCACCAATCGACCGAACACCACTTTTAAAAAAATACACCCAATAGAGACCCCGAATTTTTGTAGCATCTGTAAACCAACAGTTTTGACTATTTAACCTCAGTTTGCAAGCAGGGTTAATTTGAGACATCTATTTCCCTTCCTTCATCAGCTTTAATAGGATAAAAAATGAATCGAGCTGTAGATACCAAAGAGCGGTAGTGCTTCGCAACCACGTCCAAAAACCGCTCGCTACAGCCACTTCACATGTGTTGACCAGCCTGAAAATGTTCTTGTCTATACCATTAAATAAGGCATTCAAGGCCTTTGAATTCCCAAGTGCAAGTTCATCTTCTTCCTTGAACCACTCCTCTTCAGGTTTCAGCTTTGACACCCAATCTTTTCCCACAATGACAGGGTGTTTCCATCCTGTCAAAACAGCCTTCCAAGCCCTGCTGTCTAAAGACTTCAAAAAGGCAACCATGCGAGGTTTCCAATAGTCATAATTTGATCCATCTAGAATATGGGGTCTATTCACAAACCCATAACTCTCCTTGTCCATTGCACCAGAAAGTAACAGCCCTAGATCTCACCCAGATGCAGAGCAGGATGACCTGCTCTAATACCAATTGAAATTTTGGTATCAGATATGTGATGTCAAGTGAGATGTCACAACATCAATATCTGTTATATGAACAAGGCAGTAAAACAACAATAAATCAACACAAAGAATTGTTCACCCAGTTCGGTCTAACAACCTCGTCTGGGGGCTACCAAGCCAGGGAGGAAATTCACTATTAGTAGTATTAATTTACAGACTCTACAATCAACATACCAGTTGATCGTCTACTCACTTATTCACTACCTAATGACACTTCTACCTAAGAACCTCTTAGATATGAGACACCTCTCACTCCCCCTCAATCACCACAGTGATACAATTCAAAGATTACACAGTATATAAGTCACACTTCAAAGACCCACCTTGATCGTGCTTAAAAGCTTTGATCAAGAACAATACACTCTTGCTTAAAAGCTTTAGAGTGAACAAATTACAACTCAAACAATCAGACCAATTCAAGCATCAAGGATGAATGAACGGCTTACAAAATACAGACGAAAACAAAAACCCTAACACTTGACACTCAATTCACAATATCTTGTCTTCGTACTCTTCAAGTAGGGTTGAGGCTGCTTTAAATAGAAACATATTCTTGGGCTTGGACACCTTGAAAATCTCAAATTTTTGTCACAATTAAAACTGATTTTTCCTTCAAAATCTTTTCGCCCTAAAACAGTAACAATATATACTCCACAAATGATTGCATCAGAACAGATCTTCTCCAAGATTTTTGCCTGCAATCTTTCAAACAGAATCTCTCAAAACATAAAAAACGCGCAGTCCTAAAACATCACAAACTAGACACAAAGTTCTGTCAACAGATGTTAAGACATCAGTCTTGACATCACGCACAAAACTGCAAAATACAACAATACTAATAAAACCACCATATGCAGAATGTTTGAAGCACAAGTCAAGACATCAGACATGACATCTTGAGCAAACACATTGTTTTACCAAAATTGCTGCCAATAACAGAACTAACAGGAGAGAATCCTAATCCTAGGTCCATAAGTCCATAATCAAACCAAGAGGGTCCTCCAAAGCAAGGGATGGTGGCCATAGTCCAAAATTAAGAGCACAAGTCTTTTAGTGGTTTAATCCTTTATTAGTGTTTTTAAGTCTAAATGGACAAAGGAAAAAAAAGCACAAGATAATATGGTCCAAATGGACAAAGGAAATATGACATAAACATAAACATGAGTCCAAATGGACAAAGAAAAAATTGTGGAAGCATAAACATGATATGAAATGATAATAATGAAGCATAGAAAAAAAGATAGGGAGCGAGAAGGAAACATAAACAAAATTAATATAATAATATTGTTAGTAAGTTATTGATTAGTTGTTAGAGCTAGTGATCAATAATAATTGAATTATTGCACTTAGGCCAAGGTTAATGAGAACTCATTAGAGGATTGATAAGACCAAAGCCTCCTAACAACAAGTTTCATAAGTTTTGAACCAAAAGACAAATAATCAATCATTCTTGATAGTTTTCTGATACGGGACATATGTTGCGCTATGTTAAGCAATCGCCGAGTAATTTACGGAGTAATTACCCTACAATGAGGCCGGTCTACAGCTCTTTGTGCTAATGCATGCTAGATGAACGGTATGTAGATCGTCATCCGAAAGCAATACCGATCTAGTCTTGATCAAAATTCAACAATGGAATTCTATGATTCTTAAGACTTTCATCGATCAAAAGAAAAGAGAAATAGATGAAGAGAAAGCCAAATTAAACCACACAATTATGTGATCTAAGGCGAAGAACAAAGGGAATGGGTTAGGAATGAAGAAACAACCAAAACAGTCCCAAAAATAGGTGAAAAACACCATTCTGCAGTGTGCAAATCGATTGCACAGCAGAAAATTAGCAATTCTTAGGAAAAAATACAGTGTGCAATCTATTGCACAGAAATGCAAATCGATTGCACACTGACAGGCAACACTAAATTTTTTGAAAAATTCAGCATCCATGATCCAATCATTTCTTCAAACACCTCATGGTCATGGATGAAAATTTGCACGAAAATACAAGTAAAACAACAACAAATAACACCAATGGATCACAAATTGCAAGATCCAAAGATCAAGCAACAAGAATTATTAAAGGATCACATTGTGGAAGATGAATCAAGAACAACAATGGTGGCAAATGAGATTACCACTCCAAATCTGAAAATCGCTTCAAATTACTCCAAGATCCAAACTCCAAAGCCTTGATCTACAAGAATTGATGAAGAAAACAAGTTTGGATGAAGGTTTAGCTCAAAGTTAAACAAGATTCAATGTGAATTCTTGTTAACTTTCAAAAGAAGAAATGTGAGCTTTGGTGAATTTTGTGGTTAGGATGAGAAATTGCAAGAGGTTTGTTGGCTATGAAAAGCTTGAAGAATGAATGAAATGAGGCCTCTATTTATAGAACTTAGGCTTGGAAATTTGGTGGTTTGGAATTAGGATTGGAATTCAAATTTGGAGGGAAATCACAAAAGAGTGGTGATTAGTGAGGGTGTATGGTGGGAATTAATTGTGATGAGGTAGGGGAATTACTTTTGGGTGATCTAGAATATTCTCATGTGATAAAATTGGTGCCAAATGTTTCAAAATTTGAAAAATACTGATTTTGGCCAATTCTGTCCTTGTGCAATCGATTGCACTGTAGCGCGAATAGATTGCAGTGCTGAAAACTTCAAAATCTAGGCAAAAAATGTAGGGTACAATCGATTGGACCATTAGTGCAATCGATTGCACAGTTGAAAATCTTCAAAAATGCCATTCTTGCTATATTATGCTGGTTCTGGCTCGATTCTTTTGGCTTGTCAAAGAAGGCATGGAAATAAACACATGAACCTTAGAGTCTCTTGAATAATAATAAATTAAATCTTGGAAACTCTTGATCAAATGATTTTGAATTGTTTGCAGATCAAGTTTGATTGATTTTTTTTGGTATTTTTAACCTGTTCTTCCCCTGAAAATGTTAGTGAAAGGAAACAAAATATTTTTGGATTTTAATTAATGGTTAGTGAACATAAACAAATTAAACAATAAAACAGCTAACACACACACACAAACCCAAAGATCCCTACAAGGCACAATCCTATAGAAGAGGGAACCAATGTGTGATCTTGTTTGTGGTATGAAATGCAAAAAAGACATACAGAGAATCTTAGGGGCAAAAATTAGGGTATTACAATGACATCTTCGTATGGGAAGTCAAATTCGACAGATTCCTAATCGTCAATCGGTAGATGAGCCAAATGATCGGCTAAAATACTTCCTTTGACGGCTTTCTGAGCATGGTACTCGACGTCGTATTCCGATAACAACATCTGCCAACGGGAAATTCTTCCCCTGAGAACGGGTTTTTCAAAGACGTACTTGATCGGATCCATTTCGGAGATTAACCAAGTAGTGTGACAAATCATGTACTGGCGAAGACGTTTGGCTGCCCAAGCCAAAGCCCAGCAAGTTTTCTCGAGCATAGTGTATTGAGTTTCACAGTCTGTGAACTTCTTGCTTAAGTAGTAAATGGCAGACTCTATTCTTTTTGTCTCGTCTTGTTGGCCAAGTACACAACCCATGGAGTCTTCCAAGACTGTTAAGTAGATGATCAGTGGTCTTCCTGCCACTAGAGGAGACAAAATCGATGGATTCAATAGATATTCTTTGATGATGTCTTCTGTCCATACGTAGCTTTGATTCTTTCTAAGTAGTTTGAAGATCGGCGCGCATGTCACGGTCATGAGGGATATGAATCTTGAGATGTAATTGAGATGTCCCAAAAATCCTCTGACCTGTTTTTCAGTCTTTGCTGAAGGCATTTCTTGAATGGCCTTAACCTTGTCAGGATCAACCTCAATTCCTTTTTGGCTGACGATGAATCCTAATAGTTTTCCTGATCGAACACCGAATGTGCACTTGTTGGGATTCAAGCAGCGTTTGTATTTTCTCAGACACTCGAATAACTTTGACAGGTGTGTCACATGCTCTTCTTCTGTTTTAAATTTGGCAATCATGTCATTGACGTACACTTCAATCTCTTTATGCATCATGCCGTGAAACAGAGTTGTCATGGCCCTTTGATAGGTTGCCCCCGCGTTCTTCAGACCGAACGACATTACCTTGTAACAAAAGGTACCCCATGGGGTGATGAATGAAGTTTTCTCCATGTCTTTTGGTGCTATTCCAATTTGATTATAGCCCGAGAACCCATACATGAAGGAGAAGACTTTGAATTTTGTTGTGTTGTCTACCAGCATGTCTATGTGTGGTAGGGGGAAGTCATCCTTTGGACTTGCTTTGTTCAGATCCCTATAGTCTACACACATCCTAACTTTTCTGTCCTTTTTCAGAACTGGCACCATGTTGGCTAACCATTGAGGATATTCTGAGATGGCGAGGAAACCTGCCTCAATCTACTTATGTACTTCCTCCTTAATTTTGATGGCCATATCTGGATGAGTCTTTCACAGTTTTTGTTTTACCGGGGGACATTTCGTTTTTATTGGTAAGTGATGTTCCACGATGCTGGTATCCAACCCTGGCATGTCCTAATATGACCAAGCAAATACTTATGGAAACTCTTTGAGAATTTTTATCAAGCTTTCTGTAACAGTTGGAATAAGTAGTGCCCCAATCTTAACTTCTTTCTTTTCTTCTTCCGAACCAAAATTGACTGTTTCCAACGGCTCTTTGTGAGGTTCAATAGACCTTTCCTCTTTTCTGAGTAGTTGGGAGATCTCTTCTAGAATTTCTCAGTCCTCTTCTTCTTCAGCTTCAAATACCGAGAATTCAAAGTTGGGAGAAGGCATTGGATCGTATGTTTCAATGAGGTTTAAAACAAGCAATTTCGATTTATGGACGACTTTCGAGACATCGACTACAACCCAATGGCGACGAACTCCTCTGTGAATCACAAAATCTGGTACTTCCTTTATTGGTTTGTCTTCAGAAATGGCACTGATTTCTGGTGGAGTAGGATTATTTGAGTCTTCTTCCCATGCAGAGTTATCATAGGAGGACTCTTCCGTCGCATCTTCCTAAGTGTTTTCACTTTCAAGAGGATCTCCCCATCAAGTTGGCTAGATGTCCTCGTACCTGATGCGAGAGCTTTCAAGAGCGGTGTATTTGACTAGAAAGTCGTACTTGTCGCTTGGCTGTCCCAAGGTATCCCAGGTTTCTGTGGGCATAGATGAGTCATCTTCCTCAATGAAGTTGACCTCAGGAAATGCATAGTTAATGAATTCTTGTCCTGCCACCTTTGCAAATTCATCACCATGGTGTCGGACATTTTTGGAATATCCTAAGTAAGGATTCCACGACTCTGTGGCAACATGGTGTTCTTTTCAGGATTACTCAGATGATATGCATTGTCAGGCTGAATCTTTTGCTTCGAGTCTTCCGTGTATGGCTTCCAGATAGGCAAGTCATCCAGGGGATCATAATAACTGTAGTCAAAGTTGTCTTTCATTAGATTGTCTTCCTCTAATGAGTTGGGTGGAGCACGACATCCTTCAGGATCACAATCTCCATAGATAATTCAGACGTCTGATCTTGGTATATATCTCGGGTTATGCTTTGGAAAACATAATGGCAAATGCGTTTCTCCCTGAGATATATAATCGTCATCTTTGAGATAAGACCTCCACTCTTCATCCATCGGAAGAGTCGTTCCCATTGATGGTGTGGACTTCTTGAGATACTGGGTGGAGAAAGCCTCCGTTGTGAAATAAATCCTGAATGGAACGAAAACTTTCATCCTTCTTGGTAGTATGGGTACAAGTTGAAGAGAAACCAAGACCTTTTATTGTGTTGTTATCAGTAGGATTTATAATCCGTCCCCATCCTTTTATGTCATTATTCCCTATTACTTTAAGAGCGTCTTTGTAGGAGGAAATTGACGACCCTCTTTCTTGTTGATTCTCATTTCTCACTGAGAGCGCTTGGAACTGAGTTCCAACAACCTCTTCTGGTTTTACACAGGAGAATGATGATAAGTTGCTCACAATTAAGGCTTGCTCTCCGCATATTGTGACTGATTTTTCATTCTTGACGAACTTCAGCTTCTGGTGAAGTGCCGAAGTGACTGGCCCAGCTTCGTGTATCCAAGGTCTTCCTAATAAACAGCTGTATGCTGCCGGGATGTCCATGACCTGGAAAGTGACTTGGAAAGTGTGAGGACTGATAGTTATGGGAAGATCAACTTCGCCGATAACTATTTTTCTAGATTTTTCAAAGGCTTTGACGATGAACCATATTGACTTGATGATTACTTCTTTCATGGTAGTATTGGATCCATTCGAGATCCATTTGACGCTGGAGAGCCTCTTGTACAAAAGAGCATCCCTGATTGTCTGTTGAGCAGATTAGACAAGCGCTGTAATCATCCTATGGCAGATTATAATACTGACTTTGTCTTGAATGCATTGCCATTAGATTGACGTTCATTGCACAGATGTCACGGTTCTGAACGATGTTAGGATGTGCATGGGCTATGTTTACATCACGAATCCTGTGATCCTGAATCCAGCCCAGATCCAATTGTTCTTGCAGAGTTGTTTGTACTATGGTACACCCTTGATTATGTTTTGAGCAGATATCACACTGATGATAGTCGTGAGATGGAACATGGTCGTACTCGCTCTGTTTGCAATGCATTTTTACTAGGTTGACTCCCAGTAAGAGTACATGGTGAATTTGATAGCTGCTGATAGGCTATTCTTCTATCAAATTCACTGTAGTCTTCTCATGTTAAGGTAATGGGTTCGTCTAAACATTTGGATTGGTATCTTTGAAAGATAAAACCCCATTCCTAACAAGCTTCTGTACATCAGACTTGAAGTTGAGACAATTCTCAATGTTATGTCCTGTTCCTCCTTGATGGTAAGGGCAAGTTTGATCTGCTTTGAGCCAAAAAGGTGGATTTTCTGGTATTATAAGAGGAGTCCTAGTTTGAACGTGTCCCTTGGCCAGTAGAAGTGGAAATAACTCTGCGTACAACATCGGTATAGGGTCGAACCCTGATGGTTGTATAGTACGATTGTTATTATTGTACTGCAGGAGAGCCTGCTGAAGAGGCTGTTGTGGCCTTTGCTGATACTGTTGATGATTTAGTTGGCTCTGAGAAACATAAGATTGATAAGTCAGAGCTGGCACTGGGTTGATAGCAGGAGTTACCGCTGCTACCGATTGATACCTTTACCTTTGCTTCCCAAAGAGATATTACCGATATCTTGCTCTTTCTTCTTTTGGAAAGCTCTACCGTATCTCTTGGTACTGTTGGATAACTTAGTATCTTTGACCAATCGTCCTTCTCGGACTGCTTCTTCAAGGTGTACTCCCATGTTCAACATTTCAGTGAAGTCACTGAGCGCACTGGCGACCATTCGGTCGTAATAAAACGAGCTCAATGTTTTCAGGAAGATCTTTGTCATTTCCTTTTCCTCGAGAGGGGGACAGATCTTGGCGGCAATTTCACGCCATCTTTGAGCATATTCTTTGAAGGTTTCCTTATCCTTTTGTGACATTGCTCTGAGTTGGTCCCTATCTGGTGCCATGCCCAAGTTCTATTTATACTGTTGAATGAAGGTTGCGCCGAGATCTTTGAAAGTACTGATCTTGGCTCGGTTTAAACCCATGTACCATTTTAATGCGACACAGGTTAAACTTTCTTGGAAGTAATGGATTAGTAGCTGTTGATTGTCTGTCTAGGTAGACATTTTCCGAGCATACATCACTAGATGAATTTGAGGGCAAGAGTTTCCTTTGTATTTTTCAAAGTCAGGCACCTTGAATTTGTGCGGTATCTTTACATTAGGGACCAAATAGAGGTCGGCGGCGTCTTTTCCGAATAAGTCTTGACCGCGAATGGCATGCAGTTCCTTCTGCATTTCTAAGAAATTTTCCTGGAACTCATTCATCCTTTCATACACGTCTTCGTTTTTGCCAGGAATTGCTTGCGGAATCCGTCCTTCCGGGACAGTGTGTACCACTGGTTGTGGTATAGATATTACATCAGTAATTCTTGGCGCTTCAGTGACCTGAAGTCTGTAACCTTCAGGAGTTTCTGTTGTAACCTTTGCATATTCATTTCCCTGAAGTTTGTAACCTTCCGGTCTTGATGTTCTTGCTACGACTTCTGGGTCTTTAGTGACCGGTGGGATGTATCCTTCAGGTATAAAGTTACGAGGCATGCCCCAGGGGAAACCGTTAGGCATGTTATACTGAGGATGAATGCCAGGCGTCTCAAATACTAGTGTAGACGTATCCTCCGAGATTATAGTCCTTTGATGCTGTTGCTCATGGGCTGCTGCTAGGGATTGCATGTCATGGTGGAGTTTCTCCAAACTCTCCTTCATAGAGTTAATTTCTTCTCTCAGTTCTCTGTTCTCTTCCTCGAGATCGTCCATTATCTTTTGACGAATGGCCCGAGTATTGTACGAATGAGATAGTTTGACTCTAGAGTGCGACACATTTGTGAGACTCAAAGACAAAGAGGTGCTATGTGAGAATGATGAATGATATGCAAAGACTGAAAATGATATATTTTTTAGTTTTTGTTTAAAAGAATTCTTAACAATTATACTACAAATATCACACAGCGGGGAGAGACCCTTTTATTGAACTTGAAAGATTGCAGTATTTTACAAAGAAAAGTACAGTATTTTACAAAGTGCTGTAAGGAAAATTAGGCCTATGGATCCTGAGTCCTCTCTGAGGAGAAGTCAGATGCTGGTTCCTGAACTTTTCTTTTCTTTGATTGGGCTCCTTCAGCCGTTGTCGGGTCGACGACTCTCTGCCAAGTGAAAGGAGTGAGCAAATTCCTTTGTTCCTCCTAACTTTCCATAGCATGTAGGTCTAATATCTCAATTAGTGCATCCTTTTCCTTTAGTAGTTCCCGAATCTTTGTACATTCCAAATTAAGGATCTGATATTTGTTCTTCCAAGAGTTCTTCTCACATTGGACTTTATTGATAGCGACCTGGAGTTTTTCCGCATCAGACATGAAATAAAGGAAAGATTCCTTTAAGGGAAAAACTTCTTGACGAGGGTAAAGCATCCTCAGCTTGAGGGCTCTGGTTTGCACCCAGTGGAGATAAGGTTCCATAGAGGTACAACTTGGTCTCCCCAGAGACTCTCTCCCTTTCCTGTAAATATATTGCCAGGCATGCACTATTTCTTTCTTTAGTGCCCTGTCATTTTCTCCTTCCTTGAAGAAAAGACCGTCCAGATGAGCATTATACGAGATATTCTTCATCGGGTATCCAAGTTGATGGCGAGCTAGAATTTGATGATAGTTGATCCCTTATTTAGTACCAATGAGGGGTACATTGGGGAAATTTCCGCATCTGTCGATGATTTGTTTCCCTTCGTAAATCCGATTGTACCAACCAATGAGGGGTAATCTTTTGTGACCATCACAAATTACTCATGTGATCCCAAAAAGTAGCAGACTTGGGCAAGTGAGAGATAAACCATTTGTAGAGTAATGGTACCCAACATGTGATCATCCCTCCACTGTATAAATTCCTTAAGTGTACAGAATGGTAAGCATCCGCGAGCAAGGTTGGTATGGGGTTTCCAATCAGAAATATCTTACAGCATTGGTGTCAACGAAGTTATTGATGTTGGGAAAGAGGAATAACCCATATGTGAGCAGGACAAAGATATCCTCGAAAGCAGTTATATTTCCTATACTGGCAAAGTATAGGGCTTTCTCCATCAAGAATTTAGCTGGTAAACCCTGGATTCCTCCTTTGGTGGTTATGTGAGTCCTAACTTCTGACTCATCCAAAGAAATTGCTCTTGCAATGGTTTATTCTTTTGGAATTTCTTCCATTCCAGAAAATGGATCTCGATCAGTGATAGGAAAATTAATTAGGTGGGAGTACTCTTCTAGTGTTGGTGTGAGCTGATAATCTGGGAAACTGAAGTATTGGTAAATTGGATCGTAGAACTGAATCAGCGTAGGCAGGATCCCTTCATCCATGTTGATCTTCAGCAGAGATAACAGTCCTCCGTGCTTTGCTCTGAAAGCCTCGGGATTAGTAATCATCCTTCCCAATTTCCTTAAATCACACAGTTTTGGAACCTTGAAGGTGTACTTGTACGTTTTTCTTCTTCCGAAATCCATAATGCAACCTCTGTGATATTTGCAATTATTATTTTAGTTCTTTTGAAAAAAGATTTTTTTTTCCGTTTTGAAAAGAGTTTTTTAATGAATGCATGAATGCAGCAAACAAAAACATTTGAAAACATGGGTTTAGGGGTTCATCGTTGCGAGCATGGAGTCATGGATCTAACCATCCCCAAAGGTGTGTACAAATTGGTCAATTTTTTGTACCTGTAGAACGGGTTCTAAAAGGTTCCCAAAATCATTGACCCTTCATAGGGATATTAACATCAAGCTTATTCACTCGAGCGAGCTGTAATATCCTTGGATGAATCTCTTTTAAGTGTAGTATCACGTGTCAACTATTCCCGATAGTCACCGCACTACCTAATGGTTTAAATGGTTAAATTTCTACTAAATCCTCAATGTCATGGGTACCGCACTAGGAAAACTATGCTTTCACGATGATCGGTGCTTCAACATTAGAGAATCCACATGGGTACCTCGACTGATTCGGTGGAATGCCAGGTCAGCTTGGTCGAGATTCACATCCTATAAGCCTTTCCTGGAGATGCCAACACTTATCTTAATTTTCTCTCAAACTTTCCACATGCGTATTAATTACATTCCCAGTTAACAGAAATTTAAATACGGGTTTCAAGTAATATAACAGTAAATGATATATATAGCACAAAACTGAGAAAATAAATAAACAGAGAAATAAAGAAAAGCCTAGACCTCTTAGGAACTCTAATCCTAGAATGGGTCCGCGGCAGAGTCGCCATTTTTCTGTAGCGTGCGATTTTTGTCGGTGACACGACTACCTTACCGCAATGGTTGGAATTAGGTGATACTTTCTGATTTCTTATTTATCCTATGAAGCTGGAAAGGAAAGGGAAGATATCTAAAAGTAACCATGCACACAAATGTTTTCTTTAACAAATGCTAAGAGATTTGGGATTCGGGGTCAGATTATACAAAGAGAAGCTGTTAACACCCAGTGTATATATGGTTATCCATAGACTTTTTATTTTATGTTTCTCTGTTGATTTAAGTTGTTCTCTGGTGTTTATCTGCTGTGGTTTGGGAAAGTTTCTCCTTTGGGAGTGTTAAGAGAATATTTTTGTTATTTTCGGGTTTTTCGTTGTTTTTGGGAAGGTACTGGACCTAAAGTTTTTTATTTGTGTGCTCGCTAAGATTTCGCAATCTTATGCCTACGTTTTCCCGTAAAGATATCTGGGAAATCAGAGCAATCGTAGTTCCTCCTATTCTATGGGAGGAAAAATGTTTGGTGTCTTGTTCAAAGCCATAGATTGAAGCTATCGGAATATTTGTGCCTTGTTCAAAGCCCAAGATTGAAGCTAAAGGGTGACTGAAAGAGAATTTGTCATCTCTAAAGGGATGATATCTCACCTATTCATCACAAGAGTTGAGTAATTGGTTATAAGGGAAATAACTTTAGCTGGGATATGTGAATCCAGCAATGGCATAATTTCCTTTATAAGAGGGATGTCATGAAGAAGGAAAGTTTTAAATCAATGTAGAGCAATGCCACTTTTTCCTTATGAATCTTTCATGCTAAGAGAGGGACATTGGCATGGATGCAAATAACCCAGAGGCTTGCCACTTACAGCTGTTAGATGAAAGATGAATTTGAGCCAAGATAAAGGAAGGACTCCAGCTTGGATTTTGAATCAACAAGTCTGCCACTTACAACAATTATCTGGGAAAAAGGTTTTGTTTGTTTATTTTGAGATGTGATGCATAGAGGAAATATCCTCCTGTAGAGTGGACTCATGGTCTCATCTGAGGGGATGTTGATTTTTGTGTGCCTTGATCAAAGCCCAAGGTTGAAGCTAAAAGAAACTGACTCTATTGGAGAAGGTTTTATCTGTCTTGTACACAACCCAAGATTGAGGCTGAATGGAGAATGACTCTAGTGAGGAGAGTTTGATATGCTTTGTACAAAGCCCAAGATTGAGGATGACTGACTCCATTGGGGGAAGTTCTAATATGAAGCCTAAGAGGAGGCCATCTCTTGCTGAGGATTATTGGGAATCCAGGAGCAGGTCCAGATTGTGTTGGGGAATCTAAAGGCTTTATTCTTTCTGGGAATCAGGGAAAAGTTAGAGTATCATATGCCATGAGGTTCTGATACTCTTGGGGATTTGTTGATGGTAATTTGATCCTGTATGGGGATTTTTAAGGTGAAGCTTAAAGATTGAGTTTGAAAACCTATGGAGGCTTTAACTCTGTTGGAGATTATTGTATTGGGATAATGATCAGGGGTTTTCCTGTATTTTTAGGAAACTTGAGGGTTTCTTTGTGAGATCTAAGAGGAGATGAGACTTTCCAAGTCTACTTAAATGAAGAAGTTGACTCTTAGCTGGAGAATGATCTTTGTATGATGCCCAAAAGGAGGTTGAGACTGTCCAAGTCTCTCAAAAAGTGGTAGGATCTAATGTAGAGAGAGATCTTTGTATGATGCCCAAGAGGAGGTTGTAGGTTTAAGGGATTAAGATCAACCCTAAAATGGTTTGATATTTGGAATTCTGACTCTCTTGAGGATTGAACTAGCAAAGATGACAAATTTCTGTCCTATACCTGTAGGAGGCCTTTGGGTCATTGTACTAAGCCCAAGAGGAGGCTGAGGAACTTCTAAGAAGCCTGGGGTCCTTGTACTAAGCCCAAGAGGAGGCTGAGGATGCTTTTAGGAAGCCTGTGGGTCCAAGCCTAAGAAAAGTTCAAGAAAGGTTTCACCGGGAATTAATCCTTTCTTTGCTGAACAGTTCTAGGGTTTGAAGAAATTCAAAAGAGGTTTCACCGGGAATTAGTCCTCTTCTGGGAAATGAATTTCTTGTACACATATACTTCTAAGTTTGGACAGTCTTGAGAAAAGTTTCACCAGGAATAATGCCTTTCTCTGTTCCATATTGTATAAGCCCAAGAGGAGGCAAGACTATATCTGGAATTTCTTATGGGGGAACTAGTTTTTGACTATGTTGAAAGTAATCTCTGGTTTGATCTTAAACCTAGACCTAACTGCTGGGGAAAACTCTAACAAGATATGCACAAATATATACATGCAATTATATTGACATATATATATATATATATATATATATATATGCAGTGAAAAAGATGTGGGGACTTACCTTCTGAGAAGAAGCCCAAGCATAAAGTGATTTGTTGTATTCACTATAACTGTATTCCCTCTTTTAGGGTTTTAAGAAATTGAAGAAAGTTTTGAGAATACATTGAATTTGAATTTAAATTAAAAGAAAGTTGTTAAAAATTATTTGTTTGGGGCTTATAGCTCAAGGATGGGCCCAGATGACTTATTTGATAACATTGATCGCATTGCGATACCGACAGACGTTGTGGGACTTATACTACAGCAGAGGCCCAACAAATTGTTTTTTTACAAAAAGGGTTGCGTCTTACACTCTAATTGAGGCCCAAAAGTGTTTGTAAAGAAAATAATGGGGCTTATACTCAAGGAGAGGCCCAGATGATTTATTTGAAAAGGCGACGATCGCGCCGTGATTTTGGAAACCACAGAGTGACTTATACAATGACTGAGGTCCAAAAAGTTTGTGGATGACAAGGGTTGGGTCTTACTCTCTATTAGAGGCACAAAAGGTTATTTTTATACAAGATTTGGGGCTTATAACTCAAGGAGATGCCCAGATGAACATTGTTTTGAAAATGGCGATCGCGTCGAGATTTTTAAAATCGTATCGGGACTTATACAATGACTGGGGCTCAAATTATTTATGTACAAAGAGATGGGACTTACACTCTACCAAGAGACCCAAAAGTGTTTTAAAAAAAGAAAGATGGGACTTACAACCAAAGGGAAGCCCAGATGATTTTTGTTTAAAAGGTGACGATCGCGTCGCGGTTTCGGAAAACACAGTGGGACTTATTCAGTAACTGAAGCCCAAAATTATTTATGTGTGACAAGGGATGTGCCTTACACTCTATTAGAGGCCCAAAAATGATATTGAAAAGAAGTTTAAAAAAATTAAAATTAAGCGAAATCCAAATTTTAATTTAAATATAATTTTCAAAATGAAATTAAATATAAAATATCAAATATAATTAAAAACAAGTGGTAAGCTTTGAAAAATATTTTGAAAAATCATGTTTAATCACATGAAAGCTTGAAATCCAATTGGTTTTGAAAAATCAAGGTGAGAATTATATTTTAAAATGTTAAAAATAATAAATAATGAAATTATTTACAAAAATTCAAGATATATTGAATAAATAATATAAATTTAATATTTTTGTAGAATAAAATAATTTAATATTTTTTAGACTTTTTATAAAAAGAGCTAATAAAAAATGATAAAAAATGAGAGGGAAATTAATTTTTGAAATCATTTAATAAAAATATCAAATATTCAAAAATTCAAAAATCTGAAAATGGCGCCAAGGCCGTCTTCTTCATCCTCGCTTGTACCCGCCATGGCCAATTTGCAAAACCTCCCATATCTCTCTAAATACGTAATGGTTTTGAATTTTGTAAACATGAAAGTTGTCTGTTTTTGAACAATGATTTCAGTCATATAAATTAATTGCATTTATATTAAGTGTGGAGTGAGAAATCAAATGATGAACTCAAGAACCCTAATTTCTGCAAGAACTCTATGAAATCTTATACACAAAAGCTACAAAGCAATTGATTGAGGGGAATCACTCTACATAAGTGCAGAAACATGTTTGTAACTTGAAAACACATTTATGATGCATGGATTATAGAGTTTGAGAGTGTCAGGCTTACCTCTTGCAAGAAGAATTTGAATTCTATGTTGGAGGTGTTACAGATGTTGTGTAATGATCTGGACAACTTCCATGGACCTAATACAAGGTATTTGGAAGCTTGGAATGGTTTGAAGCAGCTTGGAACTTGTTGTGGCACCTCAACTGTACATAGGCCAAAAAGCTTGAGCAAATGGGGGGTGACTTTATGATTATGATGTTCCAGATGAGTTTTAAGGTTATGGATCACTCATATATGATGTATGTGAGGTGTTGGCATGATTGGTTTTGATTGAATTGCTCTCAAATTGAAAATTCGATAGTGACTTGAAAGAGAAGCAAAATCTGGTTTTTTTAGTGAGATTTAGAGGAAAGCATGTATTGCTATGCTTTGGTGTGCTTGAATTGATAAGAAAGAATCTCTATTTATAGTAGAGTAAGTTTGTTTTGGGAGCAATAATGATTGGAGGCTGGATCACTCCAATATCAATTGAACTTTGTCATGTAGCCAAAGTCTCCTCTAGCCATTGGCTTGAGTCAATCTTGCAGGCTATAAGTCTTCTGTTGTAGGAATAAGGCTTGACTCATTTGGTTTATCATGGACTGATACATTCCAACTCTATGCATCCCTTAAATGCCTCATGACAAAATTGGAGTTTTTGGATTTTGAACTTTGAATGTCACATGCCAATATGATGAGGTTTTTGACTTGCAAGGCTCTATGGTGTTGTAGCTCTACAGAGATCATGTTCATTGAACTTTAGAAACTTGTCTTGTATGGTGCAAGGCTTGCCAAGTCATGGAAATGACAAAATCGTGTGGCATGTACAAGACTGTCTTGTAAAACCAGTATTGGAGGTGTCATGTTTCCATGCTTGTAACTCCGTACTCAAATTGAATTAGGATGAGTTCTTGTACTCTTTGGAAAGCTTGTATACCCTAATTTAACTTTGATGTCCAACTTTGGTCTTGAATCTTGGATCATAATGAAAAATGGCCTCAAAGTTGGTGAAAAAGTGAAACAGATTCTGGCTTGAAAATTTCACTAAGTGTTGGAAAAGTGGTCATTTTCAGTTTTTTGTGATTTTGATCAAACCATAACTCAAAATCCATGAGGATTTGGAATCTGATGTAGTTGAAAATTTTGAAGTATGTAATGAGAGCTTTCATTTGAGCTTTGGATGAGAGAAAAAGGCCTTGTGGTTTGGAAGTTATGACCTTGTAAAGTTGATACCAAATCACTTTTGTTCCATAACTTAGAAAATTTTAAGTTTCTTATGGTTGCTCATTTTTCAAGTAACCCTATTTTTCTTAATGAATGATGATCCAAACCATGAATTAACATTGTTTTTGACTTAGGGAAGCCAGGTTTGTCAAGAAATTCAAAAAGTCAAACTTGGTTTTTAGGCACAATTGACTTTTTGTCAGATGAATTTCAAACTGTGTGATCCTCTATTCAATCAAGTTCTTGACCTAATTCAAACCTAATGGATGGATTCCGTAGGTGTTATAGAGTGTCTTGAATCATGTCCCAAGGTTTGGGAATATGTCTTGGTCAAAAGTTAAAGATACAGTTGACTTTTCATCAGGATGATGTATTGGAGGTCTTCAAAACACTTATTGAGGTCTTGGCTCAAGTCTTGCTCCAAAAGTCAACTTAGGGGGTGAATTAGGTCAAGAAACCCTAATTCCTGATTTTTGATGAATGCATCCCCTGAGGCTATTTTTACTTGATGATTGGGTCCATGAGGTCTATTTGAGCTTCTTGACTCATGTTTTGAAGTATTGGCTCATGCCCAGATGAAAATTTTCATCTGGAGGCCTTAGTCGACCAAAACCCTAATTTGGTGACACTAGCGAACTGGAGGCTTGATCCACTTGGAATGTTGTAACTTTGTACTTGATCCTTGATGTGGGAGCCCTCTTGATCCTTTATGGGTGTTTGAGAGACTTGACAAATTGAGGATTGTGTCCATTCTTGATTGATCCTTTGTCTGAGTGCTCTGAGGGGGCTCAAAACCCTAAATCTTGGTTGTAGTGAATGTTCAACAGTCCTTGAGAAGATTGATGAAGTATGATGGCACATCCATATTGTGGTGATGATTTGCACAATGATGGGAAATCTTGTGATCAAAATTTGGGGTACGATAATTACTTAAGCAAGAAGTTCATGGACTGTGAATCTCAGTACACTATGCTCGAGAAAACTTGTTGCGCTCTGGCTTAGGCAGCCAAACGTCTTCGCCAGTACTTGATTTGTCACACTACTTGGTTAATCTCCGAAATGGATCTGATCAAGTATGTCTTTAAAAAACTTACTCTCACGGGAAGGATTACCATTGACAGATGTTATTATCAGAATACGACATTGAGTACCACACTCAAAAAGCTATCAAAGGAAGTATTTTAGCCGATCATTTGGCTCATCAACCGATTGACAATCAGGCATCGGTCAAATTTGACTTCCCAGACGAAGATGTCATGTACTTGAAAATGAAAGATTGCGATGAATTGCTACCCAGCGAAGGGCCAAAACCCAGATCCCAATGGGGACTAATATTCGACGGAGCCATCAATGCTTATGGAAATGGAATTTGGGAAATCATCGTAACACCTCAAGGTACCCATATTCCTTTCACTGCTAGATTGACATTTGGATGCACAAACAATGAGGCAGAATACGAAGCTTATATCATGGGTCTCGAAGAAGCAATCGACCTAAGGATAAAGAACATGGATGTGTATGGAGACTCAGCCCTAGTTATCAATCAGATTAAAGGAGAATGGAACACATACCAATCGGGACTGATTCCTTAAAAAGACTACGCGAGAAGGTTGTTACCATTCTTAGACAGAATCGTGTTTCATCATATCCCTCGTGAAGAAAATCTCATGGCTAAGGCATTAGCCACCCTATCCTCCGTGATTAGTGTAGGCCAATGGAACGACGTACCTAATATTGACATAATGCGCCTTGAGAGTCCCGCTTACATCTTCACAATTGAAGTAGTCATAGATGACAAACCCTGGTATCATGATATCAAATGCTTCCTTAAAAAACAAGAGTACCCACCTGGGGCATCAAGAAATGATAGGAAGACTCTCAGAAGACTAGCAGGAAACTTCTTCCTGAACGGTGATACACTTTATAAGAGAAACTTCGACATGGTTTTGCTCAGATGTGTAGACAGACAAGAAGCAAACATGCTGATGAAAGAAATCCATGAAGGATCCTTTGGTACTCATGCCAATGGACACACAATGGCAAGAAAAATTCTAAGACCTGGATATTATTGGCTGACAATGGAATCCGATTGCTACAAATACATGAGGAGGTGTCACAAGTGTCAGATATACGCTGACAAAATCCATGTACCGCCAACGCATCTCAAAGTTCTTTCTTCTCCATGGCCTTTTTCTATATGGGGAATCGACATGATTGGCATGATTGAACCCAGAGCTTTAAACAGACATCGGTTCATCCTGGTAGCCGTTGATTACTTCATCAAATGGGTCAAAGCAGTTCCATATACCAATGTGACCAGACAAGTGGTGCTCCGATTTATCAAGAACAATCTCATCTGTCATTATGGTGTTCCAAGCCAGATCATTACGGATAATGGATCCAACCTGAACAACAAGATGATGAAAGAGTTGTGTGTTGAGTTCAAAATCGAACACCATAACTCATCTCTCTACCGACCTAAAATGAATGGAGCGGTAGAAGCGGCTAACAAAAATATCAAGATGATCGTTCAGAAGATGGTTGTAACCTACAAAGATTGGCATGAGATGCTACCCTTTGCTCTTCACGATTATCGCACATCCGTTCGCACTTCAACAGGGGCAACCCTTTTCTCTCTAGTATATGGCATGGAAGTAGTGCTCCCCATAGAAGTAGAGATCACATCAATAAGAGTATTGATGGAAGCCAAGCTAACAGAAGATGAATGGTGTCAAAGTCGATACGATGAGCTGAACCTAATCGAAGAAAAGAGAATGACGGCTTTATGACATGGTCAATTATATCAGCAAAGAATGAAGAAGGCGTTTAATAAAAAGGTCTAACCCCGTGTCTTCAGGAAAGGAGATCTTGTGCTCAAGAAGATACAATAATTTCTCACTTATTCTCGGGGAAAATGGACTCTGAATTATGATGACCCTTATGTTGTTAAGAAACCCTTCTCAGGTGGCGCCTTGAGACTCGCAACCATGGATGGAGAGGAGTTTACCTACTCCACAAATGTTGACATAGTCGAGAAATACTTCGCCTAAATATAAAAAGTAAAAAAAATAAAACGTCTCGGTGGATTGAAATCCCGAAAGGGAGGTCCAGGAAAAAATTAGAGACATAAGCAAAAGTCATCCTGATGGATTGAAAACCTTGAAAGGAAATCCAGGCAAAAGCTAGGAAATCATGGCAAGTAACAACGTCCAACAGGATTAACTCCTCAGCGGCAACGTCTTCCGTCGGGAAAACTTCAAGTTAAGGTCATCTTCAACAGAAGCTCAGAATGTCCAGAATTCAAAGATGGTGGAAGGATTGCGGTCGTTATGTTTCACTGTAGCCACTTTCCCTTTAAATTACCATTTTCTAAACTTTGTAATATTCTATGGGATCATGCGCTTGGCTGATTACCATTCTATCAATAAATTTAGGCCTGTGTGCCTTTTATTTGCAATTCTCATTTATTTTGCTTTACAGAATGACATTTTTAATATGATCAACGATTCTTGAAACAAAAATGAATTTACTTTTTCAAAATGAGAAGTTCAAATTTTACTTTTAAAACAAGATGGTAATTTCCTTTTGATTGATGAGCACAAAAAAGGAATATCGACTGCTTCTCTGGTAGTGATTTAACTTCAAAATGCCGAATCAAAGTACTCCTTTTGACCAGTACACCCTAAATAAAGGATCAACTACTTCAGATGTGATGTCCCATCTGACATCCTTGGCAGAGTTCTTATCTTTGAAAACCAATTGTTGGTTTCTCTCCCCAGAAGGGACCACCTCTAAAAAAACATGAACGGACTTCTATCCATAGCAGGTTTCTACATCCCGAAATCAGAACAAATACAGGAATCCCTATTCCCGAGCAAAATACTACCTTCAGAACCTCCAGTGATACCCTGTCTCCTAAAGTGGCCGAGTATCCAGTTGCGTTCATTCACCATCCTGTATGTCGCGTCTGTTTTGTCAACATAAACATACATATATCATGCATGATTGATTCATATTTATACATATGTTGCATTACTATCACTCTGGTCATATTCATCCCCAAGTGATAAACGTCCTCTCTCTGATAGAGTTGTCGGTCTTCCTCACACGTCAAATAGGACAAAATTCTGGTTTAAGTTTTTTCTTCATTAGTAAATGTATCGTCTAAGCAATCTCTCCCCAGTGTATTCCTAGATTGAAATCGGTCTTCAAACCACTTTGATAACTTGAACCTCTGAAAGGCAAGAAGTGTTTTAGATAGACAACTTTGGAACATCACTCTTCACCATTGAAGATGATATTTTGCTTTCCCGGATTAAAGAAAATCCCCAGAGAAAGCCTGTAACAAAAGACTCTTGGCAATACGGTTGTTTCTCCCCAAGAAAAATTTACTGTCAATGAAGTCATCACCACCTCAAAATTGGATGACATCACATGGCATTTCTCCGAAAAAGGTCTCGAAGAAAAGTATGATGTAATATCACCAAGCAAAAAGAGGTCTCTCAAAAGACTCGTTTTCCCCCCAGTAGGTCAACAAATGGCATCTCCCACAGAGAAGTTTGCACATCTCTGCAGTTCAAACAAATGGGTTTCCCCAGCAAGTCTGACATCAAATCTTTCTCCATCAAATGGCGGCTTCCCATTAAAAACTCAGTGAGAAGTTTGATGAAGACCGCTACAAATAGCGTTACTTGTCGAGGAAGGAACTCGACAAGAAGAAACTGAGACCAGTTCCATGGCTGAAGACCAGAATCAAGGGGAAGTTTATTTAAGAAGAAAACTGATACCAGTTCCATGGCTAAAGACAGGATTGAGGGTAAGTTTATTTCTTCAAGAAACTAAGACCAGTTCCGTGGTTGAAGACCAGGATCGAGGGGACGTTTCACCCTTTTCTAAGTATCGTTACTTAACAAAAGAAGATGGACGAGCAAATAAGACACCATTCACAACCACAATCAAAATTTCGGGTATTCAGATATTTAATCCTCTTGTTCCCTGAATGTCCGAATATCTTCGCCATTCACGCCTTCGAGTCCAAGAAGATTAAATAGGGGCATCTGTCATACCCCAAATTTTGACCACAAGATTTCCCATCATTGTGCAAATAATCACCACAATATGGATGTACCTTCACACCTCATCAAACCTCAAGGATTGTTGAACATTCACTACAACCAAGAATTAGGGTTTTGAGCCCTCTCAAAGTATTAAGAAAAAGTATCAATCAATAATGGACATGATCCTCAATTTGTCAAGCCTCTCAAACAACCATAAAGGATCAAGAGATCTCCCACATCAAGAATCAAGCACAAGGTTGCAACATTCCAAGTGGATCAAGCCTCAAGATTCCCATTGTCACAAAATTAGGGTTTTGGTCGACTAAGGCCTCCAGATGAAAGTTTTCATCTAGGCATGAGTCAATAATTCAAAACATAATTCAAGAAGTTCAAAGCTACCTTATGAGTCCAATCATCAAGTCAAAATAGCCTCAGGGGATGCATTCATCAAAAATCAATAATTAGGGTTTCTTGACCTAATTCACCCCTAAGTTGACTTTTGGAGAAAGACATGAACCAAGACCTCAAAAAGTGTCTTGAAGACCTCCAATACATCATATTGATCCATTTACAAGATTGGATTGATTCAAAGAACTTGTTTCATAAGCAGTACAAGGATTCAAATTCAGTTGGACCAATTAGAGTTTCCTGATGAAAAGTCAACTGTACCTTTGACTTTTGACCAAGACATGATCCCAAACCTTGGGACATGATTCAAGATACTCTATAACACCTATGAAATCCATCCATTAGGTTTGAATTAGGTCATGGACTTGATTTCATAGAGGATCACACAGTTTGGAATTCATCTGACAAAAAGTCAACTGTGACAAAAACGAAGTTTGACTTTTTGAATTTCTTGACAAACAAGGCTTCCCTAAGTAAAAAACAATGATAATTCATGGTTTGGATCATCATCCATCAAGAAAAATCAAGAAAAGTGTGGTTACTTGCAAAAAGGGCAACCTTAAGAAACTTAAAATTTTCGAAGTTATGGAAGAAAAGTGATTTAGTACCAACTTTGCAAGGTCATAACTTCTAAACCACAAGACCTTTTTCTTCCATCCAAAGCTCAAGTGAAATCTCTCATTACATACTTCAAAATTGTCAACTACAAGAGATTCCAAATACTCATGGATTTTAAGTTATATATTGATCAAAATCACAAAAACATGAAAATGGACACTTTTTCCAACACTTAGTGAAAATTTTGGGCAGAATCTGTCTTAAATTTTCACCAACTTTGAGGCCATTTTTCATTATGATCCAAGTTGATTCAAGACCAAAGTTGGACATCAAAGTTGAAGTATGTTATTAGGGCTTTCCAAAAAGTACAAGAACTCATCCTAACGCAACTTGAGTAGGGAGTTACAAGCCTTGAAACATGGCCTAAAAACCCGATTTTTCAAGATAACATGAACACTAAACTTGTGCCACACGATTTTGCCCTTCAAATCTTGTCACTTTTCCAACTTTGTCAACTACCAAAAACACAAAATATATGATGACTCACTTGGTTCATGATCAAAGGGGCAAGGAATTCAATTTGGCATGCGAAAACCATCATGACATTAAGTTTGAAATTCAACTTTGGCAAGGTAACATCAATGCAATGCATTGAGGTGTCATGAACCAGATCATAACACTCCAAGCCAGTCAAGATTCCAGTCCAGACTCCGAGCATTCAAACCTGCAAAGTTAAATGGAGCCAAGATAAGAAGAGTTGACTTGGCACTTTTGGATTATCCAAGTCAATGGCTACAAGCTACAACCATGATCAGCCTCCAAACACTATTGCTTCCAAAACAAACTTCCTCTAATATAAATAAAGGTCATATGTGACTGATCAAACCACCCCAAAACATCTGAATTCATGTTTTCTTTCACTTCACTCTCAAAACCCAGATTTTTGCTTCTTCTTGAAGTAACAGTCGAATTTTCAATTTGAGAGCAATTCAATCAAAACCAATCATGCCAACACCTCACATACGTCATATATGAGTGATCCATAACCTTAAAACACATCTGGAACATCAGAATCACTAAGTCATCGCCCATTTGCTCAAGCTTTTTGGCCTATTTGTAGTTGAGGTGCCACAACAAGTTCCAGGTTGTTTCAATCCATTCCAAGCTTCCAAACTCCTTGTATTAGGTCCATTGAAGCTGTCTAGATCATTACACAACATCTGTAACACCTCCAACATAGAATTCGAATTCTTCTTGCAAGAGGTAAGCCTAACACTCTCAAACTCTATAATCCGTGCATAATAAATGTGTTTTCAAGTTACAAACATGTTTCTGCACTTATGTAGAGTGATTCCCCTCAATCAATTTCTTTGTAGCTTTCGTGTATAAGATTTCATAGTGTTCTTGAGGAGACCAGGGTTCTTGAGTTCATCACTTGATTTCTCACTCCACACTTAATATAAATGCAATTAATTTATATGACTGAAATCCTTGTTCAAAAACACATAACTTTCATGTTTACAAAAGTCATTTTCATTGAGTAATCAGAGAGATATGAGAGGTTTTGCAAAACGGCCATGGCGGGTAGTCGTGTGGTAGAAGACGACCGTTGGCGCCATATTTCAAATTTTTGAATTTTTAATTATTTTATTAATTGATTTCAAAAATTAATTTCTCTCTCATTTTTTATCATTTTTTATTGGTTCTTTTTTTAAAAAGTCACAAAAATGTTAAATTATTTTATTCTACAAAAAATTTAAATTTAAATGATTTATTTAATATATCTTGAATTTTTGTAAATAATTTCATTTGTATTGTTTTTTAACATTTTTTAAATGAAATTCTCACCTTGATTTTTCAAAACCAATTAGATTTCAAGCTTTCATGTAATTAAACATGATTTTTCAAAATATTTTTCAAAGCTTACCACTTATTTTTAAATATATTTGATATTTGATATTTAATTTCCTTTGAAAAATTATATTTTTAATTAAAATTAGGGTTTCTCTTAATTTTAATTTTTCAAACTTCTTTTCAAAATCATTTTGGGCCTCTTTGTAGACTGTAAGTCCCACCCCTTTGTAAATAATTGATTTTGTGCCTTAGTCATTGTATAAGTCCCGATACAATTTTAAAAATCTTGGCGCGATCGCCATTTTCAAAATAATTTTTGGGCCTCTCCTTAAGATGTAAGCCCCATTTTTCTTCTTTTTTAAACACTTTTGGGCCTCTAATAGAGTGTAAGACCCACCCCCTTTGTAAATATACCATTTTTGGGCCTCAGTCATTGTATAAGTCCCGATACGATTTTCAAAATAACGGTGCGATCATTGTTTTTCATCTGGGCTTCTCCTTGAGTTATAAGCCCCGACTCTTGTATAAAAATAACTTTTTGGGCCTCTATTAGAGTGTAAGACCCATTCCTTTTTGTACAAAAACAATCTTGGGCCTCTGTTGTAGTATAAGTCCCACAGCGTTTGTCGGTATCGCAATGCGATCAATGTTATCAAATAAGTCATCTGGTCCTCTCCTTGAGCTATAAGCCCCAAACAAATATTTTTTAAAAACAACTTTCTTTTAATTCAAATTCAAATTCAATGCGTTTTTCAAAACCTTCTTCAATTTCTTGTAACCCTAAAAGAAGGAATACAATTGTAGTCAATACTACAGATCACAATATGCTTGGGCTTCTTCTCAGAAGGTAAGTCCCTAAATCTTTTTCAGTGCATATTTCTTATATATATATCTGTCAATATAATTGTTTGTATATATATCTGTTCATATCTTGCTTAGAGTTCCCCCAGCAGTTAGGTCTAGGTTTAGATCAAACCAAAGGTTACTTTCAACATAGTCAAAACTAGTTTCCTCATAGGAAATTCCCTATACAGTCTTGCCTCCTCTTGGGCTTATACAATATGGAACAGAGAAAGGCATTATTCCCGGTGAAACTTTGCTCAAGACTGTCAAACTTAGAAATTATATATTTTGTACAAGAAATTCATTTCCCCAGAGAGGATTAATTCCTGGTGAAACCTCTTTTGAATTTCTTCAAACCTTAGAACTGTTCTACAAAGAAAGGATTAACTCCCGGTGAAACCTTTCTTGAACTTTTCTAAGTCTTGGACCCACAGGCTTCTTAGAAGTTCCCCAGCCTCCTCTTGGGCTTAGTACAAGAAGCCATAGGCTTCGTAAAAGCATCCCCAGCCTCCTCTTGGGCTTAGTACAAGGACCAACAGGCTTCTTAGAAGTTCCTCAGCCTCCTCTTGGGCTTAGTACAAGGACCCAAAGGCCTCCTATAGGTATAGGACAGAAATTAGTCATCTTTGCTAGTTCAATCCTCAGGAGAGTCAGAATTCCTAAACATTAAACCATTTTAGGGTTGATCTTCATCCCTTAAACCTTCAGGCTCCTCTCGGGCATCATACAAAGATCTCTCTCTACACTAGAGCCTACCACTTCTTGAGAGACTTGGACAGTCTCAGCCTCCTCTTGGGCTTCATACAAGTAGACTTGGAAAGTCTCATGTCCTCTTGGATCTCACCAAGAAACCCTCAAGTTTCCTAAAAGCACAGGAAAAACCCTGATCATTTTCATCAATATACTAATCTCCAGCAGAGTTAAAACCTCTAAGGTTTTCAAACTCATTTTTAAATCCCCTCTGACCCCGTAAACAAGGTTTAAGCTTCACCTTAAAAATCCCCATACAGGGTCAATTTACCATCAATAAATCCCTAACAGTATCAGAACCTCATGGCATATGATACTCCAACTCTTCTCTGATTCCCAAAAAGAGTAAAGCCTTTGGATTCCCCAACACAATCTGGACCTGCTCCTGGATTCCCAATAATCCTCAGCAAGAGATAGCCTCCTCTTAGGCTTCATATAAGAACTTCCCCTATTGGAGTCAGTCAGCCTCAATCTTGGGCTTTGTACAAGACAGATAGAACCCTCCTCAGTGGAGTCAATCTCTTTTCAGCCTCAATCTTGTGCTTTGTACAAGACAGACTTAAAACTTCCCTAGTAGAATCAACCTTTTAGCTTCAACCTTGGGCTTTGATCAAGGTACAGAAAAATCAACATCCCCTCAGATGAGACCATGAGTCCACTTTGCAGAAGAATGTTTCCTCTATACATCACATCTCAAAACAAACAAACAAAACGTTTTTCCCAGATAATTGGTGTAAGTGACACACTTGTTAATTCAAAATCCAAGCTGGAGTATTTCCTTTATCCTAGCTAAAATTCATCTTTCATCTAACAGCTTTAAGTGGCAAGCCTCTGGATTCCTAACATCCAAGCCAGTGTCCTTCTCTTAGCATGAAAGATTCATATGGAAAAAGTGGCATTGCTCTACACTGAGTTAAAGATTTCTGAAGGTACGAGAAAGACACAAGAAAGGGGGGGTTTGAATTGTGTATTTACTCTTTTAACAACTTTTCACTTCTTGTCGTTAAAGCACTTAGGATAACATCAGAGTTCATTGAGAGACTCTGACTAACGAAGTTACATTCAGACTTGCAATGCATGAAGCATGAGAACCAACAAGAGTCTGAACATTATGCCTAACATTCAGAACTTGCAGAGCAGAAGCTTATCAGAGTTGCAAGGTTCTGACTTGCATATGTAAGGTTCTGATACTCAATATAGAAATATAAACAAGACATTAAGCATAAGAGTAAAGAACACACGATATATCCTGGTTCACCACAAAGGCTAATCCAGTCCACCCTCCTCAGGTGATTTCGCCTTGAACACAAGGTCTTAATCCACTATAATCAATCTTGATTACACATGCACGGGCAACAGCCGGTGACTAACAACTTGCACAGCCGCACTGTGACTAACCCACAATGACTTACGTCAATGTCATCTCAAGTACCCAGATCATCACATGATCCCTTGAGGCATCTCTCTCAGTGAACCGTTCAGGGATCTAATCAGGATATAACGTTCACTGGAGGAATCACAATGAGTTCCATCAGGTATCCCACAAGAGTCTGATCAACATATGATCCCCTTTGAGATATGACTATCATTAACCCAACGTTCCAAGATCTTCTAAGATCTCTAGCCAGGATTTCACGATGACCAGCAGCCACCGTCTCCCCAAGTATTCCGATCAACCCATGATCTACTTGAGGCTTCCATTAATAGTGACCCGTTCAGGGATCCAATCAGAATATAATGTCCACTAGAGGAATCTCAATTCTTAAGTCAAATTGGCAGACTGGAGATGAGTGTGGTGCTTCCTTGTAAGCAGATTCTCCTAAGTTTAAGTACAAAGAACACACAAGTGAGCAAGATGTGAGCAACAACTCCTTGCCTATCCTAAGAAACTACAGAGATGTATAATGATTTAACAGTGGTTGACATCTTGTAGATCTTCTTCTTCTTCTTCTTTTTGGGTGAGCAAGCTTTGAGCAACAACTCCTTGCTTCAGATCTTCAATATAGTACTGATGAGAAGGTGGTTGATGACTTGACTGATTTGCAATTTTATCTTCTTCATCAATAGCTTATGTACCAATTCATTATTGTTGTGTTGAATGATGATCTTTGAGCTTCAACAACAATGGTCATGTGTAAATTGAGGACATCTTTGGATATTCTAAGTGTTACAACGAGAACTCATCGTTGTTGCTATCTTCACACAATGACTTGATCAATTCATCTTTTGTGGAGTTAATTGATTCATGGAATTCGTCGATCACTTTAGAAGCGAATACTCTTTCCTTTAAATAGCCCAGTAGAAATATAGCCATTTAAAATATTGTTGGTTGTTGGAAAAGAGACGTTGCGTAATAACTAGTTGTACTGACACATCTCCTTTTTGCTGTGGGAGAAGTGACGGGATATATCTTTCTTGGGCACCGTGTACAGTTACTCACAACGGTAACATTTGACTTCCAAACTTCAGAGGCTTCTGATGGTAAATTGATGAAGCATGAGTAGAGTCTTCTTAATAGGATATCTGATATGTCAAGTCTTCAGTCATTTGAAGAAGTCCATTAGGAATCAGTCTTCAGAACTTCAGCACTTGTCTTTAAGAACATTATCCTTTACTTCTTCAAGTCTTCCGAAACTTCAAAACTCGTCCATTAGGAATCCATCTTCAAAGTCTTCAACACTTGACTTCTGGAACCGTAATCTTCGGAACACATAACTTTTTAGAGTCTTTCTGCACTTGGTCTTCAAAGCCTTCCGCCTTCAAAACTTCAAGTCATGATAGTCTTCATCACTTTGGTTCTTTTCTTCAGAAGCTTAGCAATATTCAGAATCTTGACCACTTTCAGAGAGCATCCACAAGAGCATTGCAACGGCAATATCGACATCCTTGGATCTGACTGATCATGATCAGATACAGAAGCATTCTTGCTTCTTGCACATATTATCAATTACGCTTATCTGGCTGGTGCTTGTTGGATCTGATAACTTCTATGAATATGATATGCACACAACACACGTTAGAACATAAAATGGTTCTTTCACAAATACGCACTGTTATCATCAAAACATAAATTGACTTGTAGAGACAACTCTTGCTCTCACAATCTCCCCCTTTTTGATGATGACAAAACCAAGTATTTTGATTGAACATTTTATACAAGGTAATCACGAAAATAAACATATTCAGAGTCTGGAACAATAGCTCCCCCTGAATGTGTTATCCTCAAAGTTTTATCTGTGATCATCTAGAATCTTATGTGATCCAAAGATATACAAAATAACAGCTTGAGTTGCCAGAATGAAGAATAGAAAAGGACTACTTCTTTATCTTGTCTTTAAGAAAACAAAGAGTCTTTAGCATCTGGACTAGTTCATCAGAACTTTCATCTTCAGATCTTCAGAACTCGGTTCCTTTATGGTCGTATCAGAGCTTGTAATCTTCAGAGTCTTCTGAAGCATTTCTACTTTTCATCAGATTCATTTAAGCATAAACATATCAGTTCTTATCTGATAACATAGCCTCGCTATTCATCAGAGACAGACACTGTCTTTCAAGAAACTCCCCCTGAGTTTCAGACTTTGTGAAAATTATAGGATTTATCATTTGAATCTTCTGGGTAGTCTCCACCTAATTTTCATAAGTCAGATATTGGGATCTTTCAGAACGTAGTTCAGGAATATTAAATTTTAATCACCCATAAAGATCATGACTTTTCAGAGTTTGACTTTTGAACACAGGTCTTCATCTCAGAACCATGTTACTGTCACAACTTCGTAGTTCATCAAGGCTTGATTTTTTATCAGATACCAATTGAAGGTTAATTTTTGTGATCAATCAACGCTTGATTCTGAATCTGGTACACATGATTTGATTTTAGTCTAATACCAAGTGATTTGCTGGTCTTATGCCAGTGTAAGTTGAGTTTGATACCAAGTGAATGTATTCTTCTTATACTACTTGAAGGGTATTTCCTTAGAGTGTTGAGATTGATACCAGTGAAGGTATTAAAAGCATTATACAACTTAGCTCTGATTGATATTACTGCAGACTGAGTTTGATACCAATCTTTGTGTATACTGAGTCTGATTACTATTTATTGACTTAGTCTGATACCAAATCATTTCTTAGAAATCAGAACTACTTCTTCTTGGATCTTCAATCCGGATCTTTAGACAGTTCTTGACTTCTGATTTGCATAATTCTTCTGAACAAGCATCTTGAGATGTATATTTTGTCTTAACTGCTTTTAGAGTTTTCTTCTTCTGATTCTTGCGTTCTAAATCTCATATTCTTAGACAGCTTACAGCTTCTGAACCAAGTGAGACATAGATCAAGATAAACTTTGACTTTCAGACAATTCTCATCTTTTGAACAGTACTGGGTAGATCTGATTCTGAACACATGTTCACGAAGTGTACAACTTATATCATATGACCAACAGTTCCTAAGAACTTCACTATTCTTCTTTCTTAACCTGTCTTAGAATGCCTAGTGAACTTGTTCAAAGTTCCTCGGTTAAACATCAAATAACAAACGTTAGTAGTAACGCATAAAATATGATTTATTACTTGTTTGAGTTTGCATTCTTTCTGTTTTAAGATTTTCTTCCTTTCAATCATTCATATTCATCAATCAAAATCATATTATATTTCTCCCCCTTTTTGACATCATCAAAAAGTTATAGAGCATCTGAGCATTTAAGCATATGATAGTGAGCGTAAATAAACTTGAGGGATGTTATCATTTAAACATTAAGGAAATCTAGGTCAAAATGATAAGGAACAGTGATATATCATTGTAGAGATCAGATACGGCTTTATCAATGAAATTTCAACTCAGAATCCACAAAGTAGTTTTAAAAACATAAGGCTTAGGTGAGCTTAATCTTAAAGAGTTTAAGGTAATCAAAACATAGATATTAAGAGCACAAACTTAATTAAACTAGTTTAGAGTACCCAACATATAAGGCAATGTCATTGATTCATTGGTGATCATACATAAAACGGAGACACAAAATATCATAAAACGATAAGTGACACACTACTGAAAAGACAACAAAAACTTAAGCATCAAAATCCTCAACATTATCCACTCTATCACATCTGGTCTCAGTTACTGAGGGGTTCTGGTCCGAGTCTGCTTATTAACCCCCAGAATTTTTCTTTCAGCATAATTTCAGATATTATCCTCACGTAAGGAACGTAAGAGTTCAACTGAGTTCTTGAAACTCTGATAGAATGTTTCAGGTGATTGAAGATAGTTTTGGGAAGATCGGTCCTAAAGTGGTGTGTTACAAGGAAGACGAATACTCTGTCATCTTGGGACAGCGTGCTTCTTGCAGTTGCACGAGGATGAAGGATGGTTAGGGAGAATCTGAACCATGTTCTGGGTGAAGGAAGAAGCTTCTCAAGGTTGTTTGGTTCATAAGGAACCAAATCATCAAATAAAACCTTGCATCTCTCTATTAAGCCTAATCCATCGGGATGATCATTGCCTAGACTTCCCTTTCGGGTTTTCAGTCCAATAAGACGGTTTTTTATTTATTTCATTTAGGTGAAGTATTTCTTGACTGCATCAACATTTATGGGGTAGGTGAATTCTTCTCCATCCATGGTTGCGAGTCTCAAGGCACCGCCTGAAAAGGCTATCTTAACAACATAGGGGCCATCATAATTTGGAGTCCATTTGCCCCTAGAATCAGTGAGAAATGATTGTATCTTCTTGAGTACGAGGTCTCCTTCTCTGAAGACACGGGGTCAGACCTTTTTGTCAAACGCCTTCTTCATTCTTTGCTGTTATAACTTACCATGGCATAAAGCTATCATTCATTTTTCTTCGATTAAGTTCAGTTCATCGTATCTACTTTGACACCATTCAGCTTCCGTTAGCTTGGCTTTGATGTGGTATTTTCACAAGTATACGAATCGCGTCAGAGTAATATAAAAGATTATCGATCCCACAGAGACCAAACATCAATCTATCGGTTTCTATTGTTACGATGTTTATCTAAGGCAAATCAATCGGGAGTTCGTGAGTGCACAGTAAAAGCGAGGTAAAGTACGAAGATATAAAATTCAATTTAAAACAACAGGCCTGAATGTAATTCACACAGTCGGATAATATTCCAAATGCTTGTAAATAGAACTACTTATGGGGTAATGTTTTCTACTTATGAAAAGAACTAATTTAACGGGAACTGTCGCTTTCGCATATTCAGAACCGAATTTATCCCTTAATCGAACCCGCTTATTGTCACTTATAAAAAGACGCGCATTGCGTTAAAGTAATAAACCTATTTTTAAGAAATATAGTTTCTTGACTCAGTTGAAAAGTATTTTGACTTGGAACTTTTAACAAAAAGAGGTTCATGCGAACCGGACTTTAAACCCATAAACGCGTCCGAAAATAGTTTTAAAATCATTTTTCTAAAGTATTAAAAACTCCTACATAACTAGACAAAGCGCTTTCGCTTCCTTTGAACAGTTAAGACTAACCAAGTTTAACCAAAGGTTGGACGACTTTCGATCTTACCCAACAGAAATAAAGTGTAGAAAACTTGTGTTAAAAATCAGAATAACCCCTAAGCATTTCTATTGACACCTTTTATGGAATACTACTCTAACTATGATCCTTACATTCTAACCTTTAAAATTTAGCCGGACAAGGAAATGTAAATAGACATGTTGAAATAGATCATGTTAAAGTAGATTCTTTTTTAAGTAAATAGTGCGAGGAAAATAAATAGTGCGGGAAAGTAAATAGTGCGAGAAAGTAAATAGTGCGAGAAAATAAATAGTGCGAGAAAGTAAATAGTGCGAGAAAGTAAATAGTGCGAGAAAATAAATAGTACGAGAAGATAAATGGTGCGGGAAAGTAAGTAGTGCGGGAAAATAAATAGAAACCTGCTCCAAATCGAAGGCTTTAAATTTGGTACAACTGGAAATAAATGACTGGAAATGAAAATGGCGGCAGGATTAACTTCTACCAGAGTGCTCCAAACTCGATTACAGACTCGATCAAACAGTGTGATAACTCCCCGATGTGAGAAGTGTATCACTTTACAATACTGAAAATATATGGCTTGAGTTCTGAAACTAAGCATGGATGAAGAAAAAGGTTCAAGGACTCATCTATTTATAGCCTAGGAAAAACTATGGAAAGACCAAAGTGCCCCCCAACTTCTTTTGGGAGGGAAACCATAGGACAAAGGTGGCGCCCGCCACCCCCCTCATGGCGCCCGCCATGTGAACCAAGGGAAAAAGAAGTGGAGATCGTGGAAGTTGACAGTAGTTGACTCCTATCCAAGTCATGGCCTACCCTATGGCGCCCGCCATGGTGGATGCCATGTGTACAATTTCCTCAAAAACTAGTTTTCTTGCTCGCTTTTCTTCATTTCATCACGAGGAGCTCTGGGAATACAAAGAAAATGAAAACAAAATAAAACACAAGCATAACACAAGAAAATAATAATAAAATCCTAAGAAACATGTGCAATCCGAGTCAAATACGTAGTGTGATTCAGTGTTATCAAATTCTCCCACACTTAGACCTTTGCTGGTCTTCAAGCAAAACACTTTATAGCTCATGATAGAAAAAGGTGGTATCAACGAATGATTTTGGGCTAAAAGGATATCGTAATGACACTTTTCCGCAGACACGGACATAAACTTCGTTCCTATACAAACCAATCCATACTACCCCACTGTACCTAGGCCTACCTTTTGCATCTCTTTTGGGTCCTCTTCATTCCGGTGCAATCACATTAAGCCCGTTATTTGTACATACTCATAGTAAAGTGACCGGTTAGTAATTCTGATCTCAAGCATGGGGCTCTGGTACACAAACTGGTGTAACCCCTTTTATTGACCCAATTGTAGTTGTGGGGGATCGGATCGTAACCCGCCCTACCAAGCCTAGCACCAGATACCTCTGAACCAACCAACAATGGGCAATATTCTTTTTTTTTTATATATATATTTTTACAACTTTTTGGGTTAAATGACCTTGTGAGGGTTACATATACCCGAGTTGCATTTTTATGAAGCACAACATATAGATCATTCACTTATATTCATCGGTCCCTTACGTAGAGCATGCTTAGGCCAGAGCTGACTGCTAGGATAAACTACTAAGGACCTATTCTAAAAGATAATTAAGGCAATGGTATATGGGGTATCGGGGTCGATTCCTATAATCACGAAGCCTATGGTGTTAAAACGATACCGATGTTTCAAAAAAGTTTTCCCAAGTCATCCGCATCCTAACTCAAACCTGTCTCAAAGCCCAAATTTTCAGAACAATACACTTTCTTTTGTCAAAAAAATTTTTTTTTTTGGTATGGCTAAGGAAATGGGGAAATAGGGATACACTACACAGATGACTCGTCAAGCACATACATATTCTAAAAACAAACTAAAAACAAGATAAATAAACTAGAAAGCAATAAAAAAGTAAAAGGAAAGAAAATGCAAGTAAAACAGATAAAGTCTCCTCCCACACTTAAATCAAACATTATCCCCAATGTTTCGAAATAAGATAGGGAAAGAGTAACCTGTAAATCCTACGGCATACTACTGGTACTGTCGCCACCGTGCGGTGAGCGCCTAGGGTGACGAGATCTGCTGCAGCGACGATCGCTCTAAGAAGCTGCGAACTTGTCAAATCTGGTGGTCAAAGCAGCCTGAGATTGCATGATACTTTGAATGGAGCGGTCTGTCTGCTGTTGTGACTCTTGTATGAATCTCACATTGTTAGTCAGTTGCTGCTGGATGGCAGCAAGCATGCCATCACGCCTTTCTTCTATGGCCAGCTGGTCGCACCACATCTGATCAGTAATATAGAAACCAGGACCTGTACCTGCAGAAGGGTGAGAAGAATACGGTGCAGTGGGTGTAGGTGGTACATAGTGGGGTGACACTCTGGTAATGGTGGAGTGCGAGGCTCATCAACTGTCTCTCCATAACCCTCTAAAGCATAACTCCAATTAGCAGGGTCGTGGACACTAGTCATCATAGGATCAGGTAGAGTGAAGTAATGGATGGTCTCGCTGTCAATCAAGAGCCTGAACTGGTTAGGGTGAAAGGAAGCTCTCCTAATCAATCCTCGGTCTAAGAAGAAATCGATATCCAGCGTGGTATACCCGCAGTAGGGAGTCAGGTGAAGCAGTTTACTAGTAAGACCCAAACCGGTAGCAATCTGCGTAACTGTTCCTCCCACATGGATGATTCCTTCAGAAGATCTGGCTGTGAGTGTGAAGTTATCAAGCAGAAAGTTCCCACAGGCCATAGGACGCGACTGGTTCGTACAGAAAAGGAAGAAGATCTCCTCCTCACTAACATGGACATCAGCATCAGCCTTTCCAAGGAAGGTGTGGGCAAGGATCATCTGGAAATACCTGAGAGCTGGGTTATGGATAATGTGAGATAGCTGGGTGGACGGATCAGGGCTTCCTCCACCTGTAATATCACTCCAGAACTTATTGATATCTTGACTCATAAAGTATCCCATAGGTAAATCAGGAATGGCATTAGGGGAAGTCTGGAAACCTAGCAAATCACCAAACCCCTTATGGGTAAAAGAGTACTCTGTCCCAAACAGTCTGAAAATGACGCTGTCGTCCTGACCAACATATGGCTCAAGGCTAAATGAACTAAGGAACTCCAGGGTGAGGTTTCTGTAGGTCGAATGCATGTCATCAGCATACTCATCCCACTGGAGCTGGCTACATAGAAACCTTATACTGGGCTCGATGCCTAAGGCATCCATGCAAGCCTGGTCAGGGTAACGGGTAGGTGCCATGGGGCGCTGATAAAGGACTAAATAGCACTGTCTCTATGCGTCATCTCTGAAAGCAATGTGCATGTCGTTGAAGGTCTGCATCCTGAAAAGAAGGGTTAGAGAATGGGACCTGAAAACATAAACATTATAAAAGGTCAGTCTATACAAACAAACTAATAAAAACAAAATGTAAGACATGGAAAGTAATAAACATAAAATAAAAAAATAAAGAAAAATAAAGAAAACCATGGGTTGCCTCCCATGCAGCGCTTGTTTAACGTCGTTAGCTTGACGAGTAGAACTCATGTAGCTGAAGTAGGTAGTGGTGGATCGATCAGAGTGTGGCTGGAGTAGTCAATGGGAATGTCACCTCCTTCGTAGTGTTTTAACCTCTGCCCATTTACAATGAATGGACTACAAGAATGGTTGTTGATCTCAACTGCTCTAGATTTTAGGACTTTAGAAACTTCGAAAGGACCTGTCCATCTTGAACGAAGCTTGCCAGGAAAAAGTTGCAACCTGGAATTAAAGAGGAGAACAGGATATCCTATATTGAAATCTTTCTTTATAATTCTTTTATCATGCCAAGCATTGTTTCTTTCTTTATATATTATGGCATTTTCATAGGCAGACTGGCAGAGTTCTTCTAGTTTATGAATGTCAAGGATGCGCTTTTCACCAGCAGTCAAATAATCTAAGTTTAAGGTTTTAATGGCCCAATAGGCCTTGTGTTCTAACTCAAAGGGTAGGTGACAGGACTTTCCATAGTCCAATTGGTAAGGAGTTGTTCCAATAGGGGTTTTAAAGGCAGTTCTGTAGGTCCATAGTGCTTCTTGTAGCTTCTGAGACCAATCTTTCCTAGTTATTGAAACAGTTTTTTCTAAGATTTGTTTAATCTCCCTATTAGATACCTCTACTTGGCCGCTAATCTGTGGATGTTAAGGTGTTGCTACTCTATGCTTAACTCCATATTTTCTTAAAAGGTTATCAAAAATCCTTGATATGAAGTGCGATCCACCATCGCTTATAACAAGATCGGGTACTCCGAATCTAGGGAATATATAATTCCTAAACAGGTTAATCACTACTCGTGTGTCATTTGCTGGTGAGGCTATGACTTCAATCCATTTAGACACGTAGTCAACAGCTACTAAGATATATTTATTTCCTAATGAGGATGAAAATGGTCCCATAAAATTGATACCCCAAACATCGAAAAGTTCTACTTCCTGAATGTTCCTTAAAGGCATTTCATCACGTCTGGAGATGTTCCCAGTGCGCTGGCACCGGTCACATTTGACTATATAAGCATGAACATCACGCCACATTGTGGGCCAGAAAAGGCCAGCTTGAAGAAGTTTAGCGTGTGTCTTGGAGGTACTAGCATGTCCTCCGTAGGGTGCAGAGTGACAGTGTTCTATGATATTTCTTACCTATTCTTCTGGAACACAACGACGAAAAATACCGTCTGTACCTCTTTTGAAAAGAAGTGGCTTGTCCCAATAAAATTGTCTTACATCATTAAAGAACTTCTTTTTCTGTTGATAGTTAAGGTCAGGAGGTATGATATCAGCGGCTGGGTAATTAACAAAATCGGCGTACCAAGGTACGCCACTTACCGCCAAAGATTTTTCAGGGTTCTTATAAGGATCTAGGTTATTTTCTTCAATGGCTTATATCTTAGCTATTAACCTGTCATAGGCAAAATCATCATTTATAGGCACTAAATCTGGTTTCAGGTACTCAAGTCTAGAAAGGTGATCAGCAACTACATTTTCTGTGCCTTTCTTGTCTCGAATATCTAGATCAAACTCCTGCAACAAAAGGATCCATCGAAGTAACCTAGGTTTGGCATCTTTCTTGCTTAATAGGTAACGAATAACAGCGTGGTCTGTGTAAACTATAATTTTAGCTCCTACCAGATAAGATCGAAATTTGTCCATAGCAAAAACCACGGCAAGGAGTTCCTTTTCAGTGGTTGCGTAGTTAAGCTGAACAGCATGTAGGGTTCTACTAGCATAATAAATTACATGTAGTTTCCTATCCTTTCTTTGACCTAGAACAACTCCTACAGCGTAATCGCTAGCATCACATATGATTTCGAAAGGTTCAGCCCAATCTGGGGGTTGCATAATGGGTGCTGAAATTAGTGCTTGTTTCAAAAGGTTAAATGCTTCAATACATTTTTCATCAAAATTAAATTCGACATCTTTCATCAGGAGGCCAGTTAAAGGTTTGGTTATTTTAGAGAAATCCTTGATAAAATGCCGGTAGAAACTAGCATGTCCAAGAAAACTTCGGACTTCTCTAATGGTCTTAGAGGGTTTTAGGTTTTCTATTACCTCTATCTTGGCTCTATCTACTTCAATACCCCTTTCAGAGACTATGTGTCCTAAAACTATACCTTCGGTAACCATAAAGTGACATTTCTCCCAGTTTAGCACCAGGCTTACATCCACAAATCTTTTCAGGATTTTCTCAAGGTTAACAAGACAGTTTTTGAAATCAAATCCGCATACCGAGAAATCATCCATGAATACTTCCATAATTCCATCAAGGTAATCATTGAAGATTGACATCATGCAACGCTGGAAGGTAGCTGGAGCATTACAGAGGCCGAAAGGCATTCGTCTATAGGCAAAGGTTCCATAAGGGCATGTGAAGGTTGTTTTTTCTTGATCTTCTGGGTGAATAGGAATTTGGAAGAATCCCAAATATCCATCAAGATAACAAAAATAGGAGTGTCTGGCTAAACGTTCCAGCATTTGGTCTATAAATGGTAAAGGGAAATGATCCTTCCTAGTTGCTTTGTTTAATTTTCTGTAATCTATGCATATACGCCATCCTCCTTCTATCCGTTTTGCTACATGTTCGCCTTTCTCGTTTTGCACGACTGTGATGCCTCCCTTTTTAGGTACTACATGCACAGGGCTCACCCACTTACTATCTGAGATTTGATAAATTATACCTGCTTCCAATAACTTAAGAACTTCCTTCTTAACAACATCACTCATTATAGGGTTTATCCTTCTCTGATGTTCTCTTGAGGGTTTCGAATCTTCCTCAAGTAAAACCCGGTGCATACACACGGATGGACTTATACCTTTCAGATCAGAGATATTATATCCTAAGGCTGAGGGATATTTCCATAAAACATATAAGAGCTGGTCTATTTCTTCTTGGTTTAAGGTAGCACTAACTATAACTGGATGGTTCATTTCCTCATCCAAAAACTCATATCTTAGATTCTTGGGTAGTTCTTTAAGTTCTAAAGTTGGTTTCTTGGGGCATGGTATTGGATTGGGGGTAAGGGATAAACATTCGTGAAGGTTATCATCAATGTAGGGTTCCATAAATCCATCATCTTCCCTTATGAGGTTTGAAGGTAGTTTGATTATTTCTATGGGTTCTTCTTGATCTAGTTCCCTAATGTATTCATCAATGATGTCTATGGCATAACATGCGTCTCCTAATACTGGAGCCGTAAGAAATTTCGACAAAATGAATTCTATCTTTTCATCACCTACCTCAAAAGTAAACTTTCCTCTCTTGACATCTATTATGGCTCCTGCGGTTGATAAGAATGGCCTACCTAGGAGGATTGAGATGTCATCATCTTCTATAATGTCCATGACAACGAAATCAGTAGGGATAAACAACTGACCGATCCTAACTGGGACATCTTCTAATATGCCTACTGGATATTTGACGGATCTATCGGCTAATTGAAGAGACATCTTAGTAGGTTGATGTTCTCCTAGTTTTAACCTTTCACAAACTGCTAGAGGCATTAAGCTCACACTAGCTCCTAAGTCCAGGAAAGCTTTATCGATGACATGACTCCCCAAAATACAAGGTATGGAGAAATTTCCAAGATCTTTCTCCTTTTTGGCAAGTTTATTCTCAGAAATGGAATTGCATTCCAAAGGTTTTGGATCGTCAAGTCTACGTTTATTGGTAAGGATGTCCTTGAGGAACTTTGCATAAGATGGTATCTGGGTGATGGCTTCTGTGAAAGGGATCTCCACATGAAGTTTCTCTATGACTTTAATGAATTTCTCGTATTGGTTATTGATCTTGGTTTGTTTGAGTCTTTGTGGATAGGGTATTGGAGGTTTGTATGGCGGGGGTGGTTCATTAGTTTTATCTAAAGTTTCTCCCTTATCTGGGTTTTTCTGTTCTTCAGATTCCACTGATTCCTCTACTTCGTCCGTAGGTACAACGCTTTTCTTAGAAATTTTGGGTTTGCCCAATGCCGGGTTAAATGGTTCATCGTAAGCGGTCCCACTTCGTAAGGTAATTGCATTGGCTTGTCCTCGGGGGTTTTGTTGAGGTTGTCCAGGAAATTGTCCTCCAGGTGTGGTTTCGGGAGCTTGTTTGAGAGCTACCTGAGAGATCTGGGTTTCAAGCATCTTATTGTGGGTGACTATTTGGTCTACCTTGGTTCCTAACTGGGTAATCATTTCGTTTACATGAATGTTTTGGTTTCGGAATTCTTTGCTGGGTTTGAGCCGAAATGAAATTTTCCATGATTTTCTCAAGGTTCGGCTTGGGCGGCACAACTTGCATAGGTTGGTTTTGTCTCTGGGCTTGAAAACGGGGTGGTCTCGGAGGTGCAGGGTTTTGTATAGGGTTATTGTTTTTGTAGGAAAAGTTTGGGTGATTCCTCCATCCAGGGTTATAAGTGTTTGAAAATGGGTTCCCTTGGGCATAGTTGACCTGGTCTGATTTAGTTTCATTCAACAGATTGCATTCCGCTGATTGGTGTCCTTTGGTTCCACATAATTCGTATTCCAACGAGACTGCTGCTGCAGTTGTAGCGAGCAATTTTGGACGCGGTTCTTAAGCGCTGGTCGCTCTCTGCGGTTTGAGCTTTGACTACAGGTTGATTCATTTTTTATCCTATTGTGAGCTGAATAAGGAAGGGAAATAGATGTCTCCAATTAACCCTGCTTGCATACTGAGTTTAAACAGCGGTCTGTTAGGTTACGAATGCTATCAATGTGGGGGGCCTTTGTACTGGTTATTTGTATTTTCGCCAATACGGGTTTCTTTCTTTTTATCTGGACAGAAGGTTTCTGGTGGGGAACAAGGATTAGGATGTTAGGACTGATGCTTTTGAATTACTGCTTTTGATTGATGGAGATATGGGATTTGGGTTTTTTGTTGATTGCGCTCGCTAAGATCTTTTCTTTCGATCTTATGCCTACGTATTCCCGTTTACCGAAACAGGGAAATCATAGCGTTCGTAGTTCCTCCTATTCTATGGGAGGAAATGGGTGTTTTGGTGTCTTGTTCAAAGCCCAAGATGTGAAGCGAAAGGTGATTTGTATCTTGTTCAAAGCCCAAGATGTGAAGCTGAAAGGTCTCAACTTTAGAGAGAATTTGTCATCTCTAAAGAGGGGAGAAGGAGAATTACTTTAACTGGGATACGCGGATCCGAGCAATGCCATAATTTCCGAAGAAAGGGTTTTAACCTGAAGGAGAAGACTTTAACTCAGTGTAGAGCAATGCCATCTTTCCTTAGGAATTTCTCATGCTAAAAGAGGGACAGTGGCATGGATATAGATGATCCAGAGGCTTGCCACTTACAGTGATTAGATGAAGGGAAAGGAGTTGTTGATGTTTGTGTACTGTGAACGAGGCACAGCTTTGATGCTAAAAGGTTGATTGGATCAACCAGTGGTTTTCTTATACAAAGCCTAAGAGGAGGCTATTGGCCTAACAAGAGGGAGTTTTTATGTGTCTCGTACGAAGCCCGAGAGAGAGGCTAAAAGGGTTGACTCAACAGGAGAATCTTTTATACTCAACAAGAGAGTGTTTTTGTATCTCGTACGAAGCCCGAGATGGAGGCTAAAAGTTTGACTCAACAAGAGAGTCTTTGATACTCAACAAGAGAGTGTTTTTGTATCTCGTACGAAGCCTGAGATGGAGGCTAAAGGTTTGACTCAACAAGAGAGTCTTTTATGTGTCTCGTACGAAGCCCGAGAGAGAGGCTAATTTTGTTTGACTCCACTGGGGAGAATCATTGTACAAAGCCCAAGAGGAGGCCATGGTAACTATTTCAGTTAAGTGACAGGTCCAGTATACTGATTTTAAAAAGAAAATCAGTTCTTATATGAGCAATACTGTACTCAAGGATTTGATTCGAGGATGCGGGATATTTCCTGTTCTTTAAGGAAACGGGAAATCCAAAGGGTATTGAGACTGTCCGAGTCTGCGGGTTTCCTTCCTATTTAACGAAGGGGTCGCTTGAGAATGTCTTTGAGACTCAAGGAAGTTAGACTGTCCGTGTCTAGAGTTTCATCTTTTGTACTATGCTGTGAGAAACAGTAGTAGACTATATGAAAGGACTGTTCTATGCAGATGACTAAGTTCTGTTCCTATACCTCTAGGAGGTCGTCGGAACAATTTGTACGAAGCCCAAGAGGAGGCTGGAAACCTTTAAGAAGCCGACGGGTCCTTGTACGAAGCCCAAGAGGAGGCTATCATTCCCGGAGGAAGAGATCATTATACGAAGCCTAAGAGGAGGCTGTGAATACTTCTAAGAAGCCGTAGGGTCCTTGAATAATGCCCAAGAGGTGGCGGGGTTGCTTTTAGGAAGCCTGTGGGTCCTTGAACAATGCCCAAGAGGAGGCCGATGCTTTTAAGAAGCCCGTGGGTCTATCATCTCCTTTCCATTAGGAGAGATAACTCTTTTAAAGATAAAAACCACTGGTAAACGTGCGAGGTTTACTATCCAGCGACTTTTAGCTTTTAAAGAGGGTTCCTTAGTTAAGGTCCAAGATTATGACCGTAGTGGGTACCCAAACCCCGAGACATTCAAGGCAAGCTATCCACAAGGAATAGATCAAGTCAGGAAAGTTCGAGAATTTGGAAGAAACTCAAAGATGCCATTCACGGAGAATACATTCATCTTGGGGAGTAGGGCTTCTTGACGATTCCTAAGGAGGACAGCCGAAGAGAAGACTGTATCTGGTGCTCCTATTGGGGATCTAGGCATCTATTTCTACGAATAAATGAAACGGCGTCACCTAGTTCTAGACGTAGTTGCCGGGGAAACTCGAAATATCTTTACTATTATTACACAGTAGATATGAGTTTATGAAAGGAGACTTACAGTGAGCAGCCCCACAATACAGTTTATAATATGAAAGCAGTAAACGAAAGCGATAACCACTTACTCGGTTGGAGTGCTTCCATGCTGTTTGGTTAGTTGTTCAACAAAGAAAGATTGAAAACAACAGAATATTCAAAATCAAAGGAGAAAGTGCTTTGAAAAAGAAAGATTTGGGGCTTACAGCTCAAGGAGAGGCCCAGGGTTTTATCAGTGAGCGCACTGTTTGACTTTGTACAGAGGGACTTATACAATTGACTGGGGCCTAAAATGGTTTTCTGTACAAAGGGATGGGTCTTACACTCTCTCAAGAGGCCCAAAAAGGTTTAAAGGAAAAAGAGTGGGGCTTATAACACGAGGGTAGGCCCAAATGATTTTTCGTTTAAAAATGGCGATCGCGCCGAGGTTTTCTTTTAACGCGGAGGGACTTATACAATAAGTGAGGCCCAAGATGTTTTGGTTAAAAGGGGGATTGGGTCTTACACTCTATTAGAGGCCCAAAATGTTTTGAACGGGTCTTATATCTCAAGGAGAGGCCCAAGGGTTATTTTGAAAAGGCGACGATCGCGCCGTTTGTTTTTAACGGTATCGGGACTTATACAATATACTGAGGCCCAAAATGATTTGGTCAAAAAAAAAAACAGGATTGGGTCTTACACTCTATTAGAGGCCCAAAAAGTTTTAAGAAAAAGAAATGGGTCTTACTACTCGAGGGTAGGCCCGGGTTTATTTTAAAAAAGGCGACGATCGCGCCGTTTACTTGTACAGAGGGACTTATACAATGAATGAGGCCCAAAAAGTTTTTGTACAAGGGGGGATGGGTCTTACACTCTCTCAAGAGGCCCAAAAGGTTTTGAAAATGATTTATGAGGGTTGAATTAATCCAAAACCGTAATTTGTTTTCAAAATGTATTTAATTGAATAAAAATTCAATTAAAATGATCAAAAATTGTTTAACACATGGAAAACAAATTGTGATCTTGGATTAATGCTTCAAAAATTAAGTATTGACCTACAAAATAATTAGAAAGCATTAAAAGTTGCAAAATCAATGTGGAAAAAATATTTAAAATGCCAAAAACAATCAAAATATTAATTCTTTACAAAAATATCAATTATATGAAATAAATAATATTTTTGGGATTTTTTGATAAAATAAAATATTTTAACATTTTTGTGAATTATTAAAAAAAGAATCAACTCAAAATCATTAAAACTCAGAGAGAAATTAATTTTTGAATCAATTAAACAAAATCACAAAATTCAAATATTTGAATTTCTAAAAATGGCGCCAAGAACAAGCTGAAGAACACGCGCGTGTTCTTGGTTTCTCAGATTTGCATTTTCTATCCAATCTCCATGAATACGTAATCATATCATGCAATCCACATATCATTATGCTCGTCTCAACCTCACGATCATGTCTATGTACTTTAATTTCATTTAAATTAAACATACAACAAGAAATCACGAAGAGACCTCAAGAACCCTAATTTCTGCATGAAGGCTAGGATTTTTGATACACGATTCAAACAATGCAATTAATTGAGGGAAAACATTCCATGCATGATTATGAACATATGGCCAAATTATTGTGCGAGGAAATATGCATAGATTGAGAGATGACCAAGCATGTGCTTACCTCTAGGCCGTGATAGCAAGTTCAAAGTGATTTTTGATCTGGAGGTGTTACAGATGAGTTATGATGATCTGAACAGCTTCCCTACACCCTATGGATTGTGTTTGGATGGTTGGACTTGATTGAAATTGGCTGGATCATTTTGTGGTACCTCAGCTGCACTTTGGTTAAAACCTTGAGCAACCAGCTGGTGATTTTGTGAAATTGATGTTTGAGAAGTAATCTAAGTGTTTGATCAGCTCATATGTGATGTATGTGAGGTGTGTGAGTGATTGGTTTGATTGGAATTGCTCTCAAACTCAAAACCCGATAGTGACTTGCCTTAGAAGGCAAAATTGGAGTGAAAGAAGAGATTTTGAGGAAAGCATCTGTTAGATGGCTTTGGTGTACTCAAACTGACCACAATTGAGCTCTATTTATAGTAGAGCAAGTTTGTTTTGGTATCCACAGTGAATGGCAACTGCAGCAGGTGTTTCCTCAATGTTGGCCAATGGAAACGCAAGTCTCCTCTAGCCATTGACTAGAGGTTAGGGCACAGAGCTATGGTCCCATTGGTCTTGGATAAGTCTTGACTAATTTCATATGAGAGTGGCTCAGTCTATGCCACCTTGATGGTTCCATTGAATGCCTCATTCCAAATTTGAAGTCTTGTCCCTATTTTGGCCATTCTAGGTTCAACATGCTATTTCTTGTTCCATGGACTTTGGAGGCTTGGCTCAGTGATTGTCCCCTTTAGATTTAATCCTCTGAGGTGTCCAAGTGGATAGGAGCAATTGAATTTGGCTGATTTTGGGAAATCGACCAAAGTTGCAAATTCAGCCTTGCCTTGACAGATTTTAGCAAGGCAACTTGCCAATGTCATATCTCATGGTGTAAGTTGAATTTGGCAATGTTCTTGGCCATTTTGGAAAGCTCTTACATGATACAACAACTGTTTGAACAAGTTTGGTTTTGATCTCTTTTGATTCCAAGTGAAAAATCCCCCTACATTTGGCAAAAAGTGAGGCAGAATCTGACTTAGTGAAAATTTCACTAAGTGTTGGAAATAGTGACATTTTCACTTTTCAGCCACTTTGATCACTCCATAACTCAAAATCCTTAATGAATTGGAATGACTTGTAGTTAAAGTTTTTGTAGGTGATAATGAGAGCTACAAATCCATCTTTGGATGAGAAAAAATGGCCTTGTGGTTTAGGAGTTACGGTCCTTCAAAGTTTGTACCCTTGCCACTTTATTTTTAACTTAGAAAAATTTCTAAGTTTTATGGTTACCCCTTTTACAAGTTATCTCACTTTTCTTGATTTTTCTTGATGAATGATGATTCAAATCATACATTAACATCATTTTAGGGTTAAAAATCCATTTTGGTGAAAAATCTCAAAAAGTCAAAGTTGACTTTTGTGCACAATTGACTTTTTATCAGATGAATTCCAAACTGTGCAATTCTTCAGGAAATCATGTCCTTGACCTAAATCAAACTTGATGGACATGTTTCATGGGTGTCATAGGGTATATTCAATCATGTATTAGGGTTTGGGAGCATGTCTTGGTCAAAAGTCAAAGTTACAGTTGACTTTTCCCTTAAAACCCTAATTGTGGTGCAGATGGAATTGAGACTTGTTGCTCAAACTTCTTGGATTAATCCATTGTCCCAAATGGATCAATATGGTATATTAGAGACCCTCAAATCATCTCTTGAGGTCTTGGCTCATTATTTGTCCCAAAAGTCAACTTAGGGGTGAATTAGGTCAAGAAACCCTAATTCCTGATTTTTGATGAATGCATCCCTTGAGGCAAAATTGACTTGATGCATGGGTTCATGAGGTTCCATGAAGTATATTAGGTTATGTTTTGGATCAATGGCTTGTGCCCAGATGAAACTTTTCATCTGGAGGCCCTGGGTGATCAAAACCCTAATTTGGTGACACTGGCAATCTTGAGGCTTGATCCACCTAGAAGGGAGCAACCTTGTGCTTAATCCTTGAAGTGGGAGTCCTTTTGATCCTTTGAGGATGTTTGAGAGATTAGACAAGTTGAAAATCAAGTCATTTCTTGATTGAGCCTTTGTCTAAAGCTCAGAGAGGGCTTGAAACCCTAATTTTGATTGTAGTGGATGCTCACCCATCTTTGGGGAGATTAATGAAGCATAAAGGTACATCCATATTGTGGTGATGATTTGCACAATGATGGGAAATCTTAGTGGTCAAAATTTGGGGAATGACAGATGCCCCTATTTAATCTTCTTGGACCCGAAGGTGTGAATGACGAAGGTGTTCGGGCATTCGGGGTGCAAGAGGATTAAATATCGGAATACCCGAAATTTTGATGGTGATTATGAATGGTAGCTTACGCATTCATCTTCTTTAGCTAAGCGATGATGCTTAGAAAAGGTAAACTTCCCCTCGATCCTGGTCTCCTACCAAGGATCTGGTCTTAGTTTCTTTTGTCAACTTCCCCTCGTTCTTGGTTTCCTACCAAGGAACTGGTCTTAGTTTCTGATTTAAACTTCCCCTCGATCCTGGTTTCCTACCAAGGAACTGGTCTTAGTTTCTGATTTAAACTTCCCCTCGATCCTGGTTTCCTACCAAGGAACTGGTCTTAGTTTCTTTTGGTCAATAAACTTTACTGACAAGGGACGCTATTCGTAGCGGCTTTCCTTCAAACTTCTCGCCGAATTTTCCTGGGGAGATGCCATTTGAGTGGAAAAAGTTTTGATGTCAGACTTGCTGGGGAACCCATTCGTCTGAATTGTAGAGGTACACAAACTTCACTGTTTTGGAGACGCCATTTGTCGATTCTACTGGGGAAAGCGAGTCTCTTGAGAGACTGTTTTCATTTGGGGTTACATCATACTTTTCTCGGGATCTTCTCGGAGAAATTTCATATGATGGGATCCAATTTTGAGGTGTCAATGACCTTCTCATCAGTGGTTTTTCGGAGAAAAACTGGCGTGCTGCCGAATCTCTGATCACGAGGCCTTTCTCTGTGGATTTTCCTTAATCCGGGAAAGCAAGGATATCATCTTCAATGGCGAAGAGTGATGTTTATTGAAAGTTTTCTCTGGTTTTTTAGAGGTTCAAGTTATCAAAGTGGTCAAGGACCAACTTCTTTCCAGAATTAAACTGGAAGCGAGGTTGTTCAGACACAGTATTTCCTGACGAGGCAAGAACTGACAACTCAATTGAGAGGACTTCTACCACTAGGGGACAAGACCAACTAGAGTGATAGTGATGCAATATGAAATGTGAATGCAAATAAAAAATGCATGATGTATGTATGTATATGCTGACAAAACAGACACGACATACAGACTAAGGGATGAACACGATTGGATACTCGGCCATCGCGGGGCGAAGAAGTACCGTTGATTCAAAATAGCAATTCCACCTTGCTTAGGAGAGATAGTCCCGTTGGGAGCTATGTTGATCGGGCTTAGGAGATGAGAACTCGGCCGAGGATGTCAGACGAAACATGGTCTCTGACATTGTTGATCCTTCATTCAGGAGTACTGGTCTAGAAGGAGTACTTTGATTCTGCACTTTGAAGTTCAAATGCCTTTGGAGATGCGATTGATGTTCTTTTGATGTTTAACAGTCAAAAGAAATGCCATCTTTAATTTAAAAGCAGAAAAAGTTTAACAAGTAAATTTATTTTTGTTTTATTTCAAGAATCACTGATTAAGTTTAAACAACGTCGTCCTGTAAAGCTAAAACAAGTAAAGAATTACAAACACAAGCACAAGGGCTCAAATTTTATTGATAAGATGGAGATTAGCCAAACGCGTGATTCCAAAGAGTATATACAAAGTTAGAAAATGGTAATTTACAGGGAAAAGGTTACGTTGAAACATAACGACCACTATCCTTCTACCAACTTTGAGTTCGGGACATCCTGAGCTTCTGTCGAAGATGACCTTTGACTGGAGATTTCCTCCGATGGATGATGCAACTGTTGTTGCTGCTGAGGGACTTGCCTCTGTTGAACATAGTTACTTGCCATTATCCCTAACTTTTGCCTGGATTGTACTATGAGATTTCCAATCCATCGGGATGATTTTTTTCATGTCTCTAACTTTTTCCTGGACCGCCCTTTCGGGTTTTCAATCCACCGAGACATTTTTCTTTTTTTTTAGTTTTAGGCGAAGTATTTCTTGACTACATCAACATTCGTGGGGTAGGCAAATTCCTCTCCGTCCATGGTTGCAAGTCTCAAGGCGCCGCCTGAGAAAGCTTTCGTGACCACATAGGGGCCATCATAATTTGGGGTCCATTTGCCCCGAGAATCAGTGAGAAATGATTGTATCTTCTTGAGCACAAGGTCTCCTTTTCTGAAGACACGAGGTCGGACCTTTTTGTCAAACGCCCTCTTCATTCTCTGTTGGTACAACTGACCGTGGCATAGTGCCGTGATTCGCTTCTCTTCGATCATGTTCAGTTCGTCGTGTCGATTTTGACACCATTCAACTTCGGTAAGCTTAGCTTCCATCAATACCCGGATTAATGGGATCTCTACTTCTATGGGGAGCACTACTTCCATGCGATATACTAGAGAGAAAGGGGTTGCCCCTGTTGAAGTGCAGATAGATGTTCGATAACCGTGAAGAGCAAAGGGTAGCATTTCGTGCCAATCTTTATAGGTTACAACCATCTTTTGAACAATCTTCTTGATGTTCTTGTTAGCCGCTTCTACCGCTCCGTTCATCTTGGGTCGGTAGGGAGATGAGTTATGGTGTTCGATCTTGAACTCTGCACATAACTCTTTCATCATCTTATTGTTCAAGTTAGATCCATTATCAGTAGTGATCTCGCTTGGAACACCATAACGGCAGATGATATTGTTTTTGATAAATCGGACCACCACTTGTAGGGTTACATTGGCGAATGACGCTGCTTCGACCCACTTGGTGAAATAGTCAATGGCCACCAGGATGAACCGATGTCCGTTTGAAGCCTTGGGCTCAATCATACCAATCATATCGATTCCCCATATGGAAAATGGCCACGGGGAAGAAAGAACTTTGAGATGTGATGGCGGTACATGAATTTTGTCGGAGTATATCTGACACTTGTGACACCTCCTCATGTACTTGTAGCAGTCGGATTCCATGGTCAACCAATAGTACCCTGCTCTTAGAACTTTTCTCGCCATTGTATGTCCATTGGCATGAGTGCCAAAGGATCCTTCATGAATTTCTTTCATAAGCATGTCTGCTTCTGGTCTGTCGATGCATCGGAGCAAAACCATGTCAAAATTTCTCTTATAAAGAGTGTCACCGCTCAGGAAGAAGTTTCCAGCCAATCTTCTGAGGGTTTTCCTGTCTTTTCTGAGTGCCCCAGATGGGTACTCTTGTTTCTGAAGGAAGCATTTGATATCGTGATACCAAGGTCTGTCGTCTATGACTGCTTCAATTGTGAAGATGTAAGCGGGCCGTTCAAGGCGCATGATGTCGATCTTAGGTATGTCATTCCATCGACCTACACTAATCATGGAAGAGAGAGTGGCTAATGCATCAGCCATGTGATTCTCATCACGAGGGATGTGATGAAAGTCGACTCTGTTGAAGAAGGGTAACAACCTTCTTGCATAGTCTTTGTAAGGAATCAATCCTGATTGGTATGTGTTCCAATCTCCTTTTATCTGGTTAATAACCAAGGCTGAATCGCCGTATACATCCAAGTTTTTGATCCTTAAATCAATCGCTTCTTCGAGACCCATGATACATGCTTCGTATTCAGCCTCGTTGTTCGTACATTTGAACGTAAGTCTGGCAGTGAAAGGAATGTGGGAACCCTGAGGGGTAACAATGATTGCCCCAATTCCGTTTCCATAATGATTGACTACTCCGTCAAAGATAAGTCCCCACTGAGAACCTGGTCCTGGCCCTTCACTGGGTAGCAGTTCATCGCAATCTTTCATCTTTAGATACATGACATCTTCGTCTGGGAAGTCAAACCCGATTGATTCTTGATTGTTAATCGGTTGATGAGCCAAATGATCGGCTAAAATACTTCCTTTAACGACTTTCTGAGCGTGGTACTCTATGTCATATTCTGATAACAACATCTGCCAACGGGCAATTCTTCCCGTGAGAGCAGGTTTCTCGAAAACGTACTTGATTGGATCCATTTCGGAGACCAACCAAGTAGTATGACGAATCATGTACTGGCGAAGACGTTTGGCTGCCCAAGCCAAAGCACAACAAGTTTTCTCAAGCATTGTGTACCGAGTTTCGCAGTCGGTGAATTTCTTGCTTAGATAGTAAATGGCAGACTCTTTCCGTTTAGTTTCGTCTTGTTGGCCAAGTACATATCCCATTGAGTCCTCTAGGACTGTGAGGTAAATGATCAGTGGTCTTCCTTCCACTGGAGGTGATAGAATCAGAGGATTCAACAGATATTCCTTGATACTGTCGAAGGCGGTTTGGCAATCATCTGACAAAACGCAATCCTAATTCTTTTTGAGTAATTTGAAAATCGGCGCGCATGTCGCGGTCATAAGGAATATGAATCTGGAGATGTAGTTCAAACGTCCCAGGAATCCTCTGACTTGTTTTTCAGTTTTCGGAGAAGGCATTTCTTGAATGGCCTTGACCTTGTCAGGATCAACTTCAATCCCTTTCTGGCTGACGATGAACACTAGTAGTTTCCCTGAACGGACACCGAAGGTGCACTTGTTACGATTCAAGCGGAGCTTGAATTTTCTTAGATGTTCGAACAATTTTGACAGATGTTCAACGTGCTCACTCTCTGTTTTTGATTTTGCAATCATATCATCGACATACACTTCGATTTCCTTGTGTATCATGTCATGAAACAGAGTAGTCATGGCCCTTTGATAGGTTGCCCCGGCGTTCTTCAAACCGAACGGCATTACCTTGTAACAAAAGGTACCCCATGGGGTAATGAACAGAGTTTTCTCCATGTCTTTCGGCGCCATTTTGATCTGGTTATAGCCCGAGAATCCATCCATGAAGGAGAATACTTTGAACTTTGCTGCGCTGTCAACCAGCATGTCAATGTGTGGTAAAGGAAAGTCATCCTTTGGACTTGCCTTGTTTAGATCTCTGTAATCAACACACATTCTGACCTTTCCATCCTTTTTGGGAACGGGTACGATGTTGGCTAACCATTGAGGATATTCAGATGTAGCAAGGAAACCCGCGTCAATCTGTTTCTGTACCTCCTCTTTGATTTTGATGGCCATGTCCGGGTGAGTCCGTCTCAACCTTTGCTTTACTGGCGGACATTCTGATCTTAACAGTAAGTGATGTTCCACGATGCTGGTATCCAACCCTGGCATATCCTGATAGGACCAAGCGAACACATCGGGGAATTCTTTGAGAAGCTTTATCAGATCTTCTCTGGCAGTTGGACTGAGCAGTGCTCCGATCCTGATTTCTTTTCTCTCTTTTTCTGAACCCAAGTTTACCGTTTCCAACAGCTCTTTGTGAGGTTCAATGGACCTTTCCTCTTGTCCGAGTAGTCGGGAGATCTCTTCTGGAATTTCGTCGTCAACTTCTTCTTCAGCCTCGAATATCGGGAACTCAAAGTTGGGAGAAGGCATCGGATCGTATGTTTCAATGGGGTTTAAAATAAGCAATCTGCATGACGTGATGATTTGTGTTTAGAAGAGATAGAGAGAAATGCAAGTGCGTGCAGTGTATTGATTTTACTGCTTGTTTTTATTTTTGAATGTTTTTTTTTTTTTAGGATTACCATTTTCTGAAAAAGCAAAAAGAGAAAACAGCAATTAATGCGGAAATTACAGAACGACGTTATTTTATTAATAAACAAGTCGAATCTTGAAACTACAACCCTATAAAACAAAACTATGTCGCTTTGGACAAAGCGAAGAGGGAAATTTACAGAAAACGAGCCCTATCAAAATATCCGTTTCACCTGGGCAGGGTGAAAGGTTAAAGATGGCAATTACTTTGACTGATGAACGACCTTCGGAACCTCGACAGCAACCCATTGGCGGCGAACTCCTCGGTGAATCACAAAGTCTGGCACCTTCCTTGATTTGTCTTCAGAAATGACGCTGATTTCTGGTGGAGCAGGATCATTGGAATCTGTTTCCCAGGCAGAATTGTCGTAGGAGGATTCCTCTGTTGCATTCTGCATAGCATTGGTGCTCTCAGCTGTATCTCCCCATCCAGTAGGCTGGATATCTTCGAGCTTGATACGAGAGCTTTCGGGAGCGGTGTACTTGACCATGAAGTCGTATTTTCCACTTGGTTGTCCCATAGTGTCCCAAACTTCTTTGGAACTGGAGAAGTCATCCCTCTCGATGACGTTGACCTCGGGAAAAGCATAATTGATGAATTCTAGTCCTGTAAACGTTGCGAATTCATCGTCATGTTGAGTAATTTCTGAATGACCTGAGTGTTGATCCCATGACATGGTGGGGACATAGGTATTCTGTTCAATGACGCTCAGTTGAGTTTCATAGTTCGGCTGACTCTCTTGCCCCAAGTTACCTGGGTAAGGCTGCCACATTGGCAGGCCATCCATCGGGCCATAGTAATTGTGGTCAAAGTTGTCTTTCATCAGAGTGTCCTCCTCTAATGAATTTGGCAGAGCACGACATCCTTCCGGATCACAATCTTCGTAGATCATTTCGACATCTGATCTAGGTATAAATCTCGGACTTTCTGTAGGAAAGCAAAAAGGCATAGGCACCTCTTCCTGAGACATATAACCGTCCTTGTTAAGATAGGACTTCTATTCTTCATCTGTGTCAGAGGGATCTTCCTCATTGATAGCATGAACTGTCTGAGACACTGGGTGAAGAAAACCCCCACTGTGGAAGAAGTTTTGAAGGGGATGAAGACTTTCATCGTTGGCAACTGTCTGGGTACAGGTTGCAGAAAAACCAAGACCCTTCTTTGTTTTATTGTTAATAGGAATGAGAAGCCGTCCCCATCCTGTCGTATCGGTACTCTCGACCGCTTTGATAGCATCTTTGTATGAAGAAATTGAAGTTCCTTCTTTGAACTGATTATCCTTGCTCACCGATAGTGCTTGGAACTGAGTTCCAATAACTTCCTCGGGTTCCACACAAGTAGATGATGATAGGTTACTCACAAGCAAGGCTTGTTCCCCACAAACCGTGACAAGTTGATCGTTCTTGACGAACTTTAGCTTTTGGTGGAGGGTCGAAGTAACCGCTCCAGCCTGATGTATCCAAGGTCTTCCTAATAAACAACTGTATGTTTCCCGGATGTCCATGACCTGGAAAGTGATTTGGAAAATGTGAGGACCAATAGTTATGGGAATATCAACTTTGCCGATAACTGTTTTTCTGGATCCGTCGAATGCTTTGACGACGACCTCGCTGACTCTCATCGGAGGGCCCTTGAATGATAATTGCATCAAAGTGGACTTCGGCATAACATTCAGGGCTGACCCTGTGTCTACCAGTACGTTGGCTAAAGCATTGCCCTGGCAGTTAACTATAATGTTGAGCGCCATGTTATGACGGCGACCCTCTTCAGGTAATTCTTCATCACTAAATCCCAAATTATTGCAGGAAGTGATGTTAGAGACAATGCTATCGAATTATTTGATTGTTACATCCTGTTCCACAAAGGCTTGCTCCAAGACTTTCTGTAGAGCCTCTCTGTGTGCTTCTGAACTGAGTAACAGTGATAATACTGAGATCTTTGAAAGAGTCTGTAACAGTTGATCAACAATGTTATATTCACTCCTTTGGATGAGCTTTAGCATCTCATCTTTTTCTTTTGAAAAGTCGGGATTACTAGATTGACCGACTGGTGGATCAGGAATTTCTGCCTGAAGTTCCTTTTCTTTGTTGGATTCTCCAACCCCTCGATTGAAGATTCGACCGCTCTGTGTTACACGACTGATGTCTGCAATATTCACGACGGAGGGTAATGGAATTTCCTTTCAATTCTCAATTATTGTTGCACCGTATTTGTAAGGGATTGCCTTAGCTGATTCATACGGTAGTGGTCCCGGTAGATAGATGACTATGGGAACCTTCTGATTTTTCTGACCATCATAAGTAATCTCGATCCGTTCCTGGTTGGGAACTTTAGATTCGTCAAGTAGAGGAATGATGGCAAAAACATCCCTGGTCCTATGATGACCAGAGATTGTGACAACATCCTCAACTTGATCGGCAAGGTAGTTCGGCGTCCAGTTGATGGGTCCAGAACCTGGATATGGACGAATTTCTCCATGATCGACCTGACCCTGAAGAGCTGCTCTCACAAGGTAACACCCTTGGTTACTTTCCGAACAGACGCTACAACTGTCATAGTTGTGTGGAGGCACCTGGCCACGCCCACTTTGAATACAATGTAACCTCTCAAGATGGAGGCACCTGGCCACGCCCACTTTGAATACAACTGTCATAGTTGTGTGGAGGCACCTGGCTACGCCCACTTTGAATACAAGTGACTGGGGCCCAAAATGGTTTTCTGTACAAAGGGATGGGTCTTACACTCTCTCAAGAGGCCCAAAAAGGTTTAAAGGAAAAAGAGTGGGGCTTATAACACGAGGGTAGGCCCAAATGATTTTTCGTTTAAAAATGGCGATCGCGCCGAGGTTTTCTTTTAACGCGGAGGGACTTATACAATAAGTGAGGCCCAAGATGTTTTGGTTAAAAGGGGGATTGGGTCTTACACTCTATTAGAGGCCCAAAATGTTTTGAACGAGTCTTATATCTCAAGGAGAGGCCCAAGGGTTATTTTGAAAAGGCGACGATCGCGCCGTTTGTTTTTTACGGTATCGGGACTTATACAATATAGTGAGGCCCAAAATGATTTGGTCAAAAAAAAAAAGGATTGGGTCTTACACTCTATTAGAGGCCCAAAAATTTTTAAGAAAAAGAAATGGGTCTTACTACTCGAGGGTAGGCCCAGGTTTATTTTAAAAAAGGCGACGATCGTGCCGTTTACTTGTACAGAGGGACTTATACAATGAATGACGCCCAAAAAGTTTTTGTACAAGGGGGGATGGGTCTTACACTCTCTCAAGAGGCCCAAAAAGTTTTGAAAATGATTTATGAGGGTTGAATTAATCCAAAACCCTAATTTGTTTTCAAAATATATTTAATTGAATAAAAATTCAATTAAAATGATCAAAAATTGTTTAACACATGGAAAACAAATTGTGATCTTGGATTAATGCTTCAAAAATTAAGTATTGACCTACAAAATAATTAGAAAGCATTAAAAGTTGCAAAATCAATGTAGAAAAAATATTTAAAATGCCAAAAACAATTAAAATATTAATTCTTTACAAAAATATCAATTATATGAAATAAATAATATTTATGGGATTTTTTGATAAAATAAAATATTTTAACATTTTTGTGAATTATTAAAAAAAGAATCAACTCAAAATCATTAAAACTCAGAGAGAAATTAATTTTTGAATCAATTAAACAAAATCACAAAATTCAAATATTTGAATTTCTAAAAATGGCGCCAAGAACAAGCTGAAGAACACGCGCGTGTTCTTGGTTTCTCAGATTTGCATTTTCTATCCAATCTCCATGAATACGTAATCATATCATGCAATCCACATATCATTATGCTCGTCTCAACCTCACGATCATGTCTATGTACTTTAATTTCATTTAAATTAAACATACAACAAGAAATCACGAAGAGACCTCAAGAACCCTAATTTCTGCATGAAGGCTAGGATTTTTGATACACGATTCAAACAATGCAATTAATTGAGGGAAAACATTCCATGCATGATTATGAACATATGGCCAAATTATTGTGCGAGGAAATATGCATAGATTGAGAGATGACCAAGCATGTGCTTACCTCTAGGCCGTGACAGCAAGTTCAAAGTGATTTTTGATCTGGAGGTGTTACAGATGAGTTGTGATGATCTGAACAGCTTCCCTACACCCTATGGATTTTGTTTGGATGGTTGGACTTGATTGAAATTGGCTGGATCATTTTATGGTACCTCAGCTGCACTTTGGTTAAAACCTTGAGCAACCAGCTGGTGATTTTGTGAAATTGATGTTTGAGAAGTAATCTAAGTGTTTGATCAGCTCATATGTGGTGTATGTGAGGTGTGTGAGTGATTGGTTTGATTGGAATTGCTCTCAAACTCAAAACCCGATAGTGACTTGCCTTAGAAGGCAAAATTGGAGTGAAAGAAGAGATTTTGAGGAAAGCATCTGTTAGATGGCTTTGGTGTACTCAAACTGACCACAATTGAGCTCTATTTATAGTAGAGCAAGTTTGTTTTGGGATCCACAGTGAATGGCAACTGCAGCAGGTGTTTCCTCAATGTTGGCCAATGGAAATGCAAGTCTCCTCTAGCCATTGACTAGAGGTTAGGGCACAGAGCTATGGTCCCCTTGGTCTTGGATAAGTCTTGACTAATTTCAGATGAGAGTGGCTCAGTCCATGCCACCTTGATGGTTCCATTGAATGCCTCATTCCAAATTTGAAGTCTTGTCCCTATTTTGGCCATTCTAGGTTCAACATGCTATTTCTTGTTCCATGGACTTTGGAGGCTTGGCTCAGTGATTGTCCCCTTTAGATTCAATCCTATGAGGTGTCCAAGTGGATAGGAGCAATTGAATTTGGCTGATTTTGGCAAATCGACCAAAGTTGCAAATTCTGCCTTGCCTTGACAGATTTTAGCAAGGCAACTTGCCAATGTCATATCTCATGGTGTAAGTTGAATTTAGCAATGTTCTTGGCCATTTTGGAAAGCTCTTACATGATACAACAACTGTTTGAACAAGTTTTGTTTTGATCTCTTTCGATTCCAAGTGAAAAATCCCCCTACATTTGGCAAAAAGTGAGGCAGAATCTGACTTAGTGAAAATTTCACTAAGTGTTGGAAAAAGTGACATTTTCACTTTTCAGCCACTTTGATCACTCCATAACTCAAAATCCTTAATGAATTGGAATGACTTGTAGTTGAAGTTTTTGTAGGTGATAATGAGAGCTACAAATCCATCTTTGGATGAGAAAAAATGGCCTTGTGGTTTAGGAGTTATGGTCCTTCAAAGTTGGTACCCTTGCCACTTTATTTTTAACTTAGAAAAATTTCTAAGTTTTATGGTTACCCCTTTTACAAGTTATCTCACTTTTATTGATTTTTTTTGATGAATGATGATTCAAATCATACATTAACATCATTTTAGGGTTAAAAATCCATTTTGGTGAAAAATCTCAAAAAGTCAAAGTTGACTTTTGTGCACAGTTGACTTTTTATCAGATGAATTCCAAACTGTGCAATTCTTCAGGAAATCATGTACTTGACCTAAATCAAACTTGATGGACATGTTCCATGGGTGTCATAGGGTATATTCAATCATGTATTAGGGTTTGGGAGCATGTCTTGGTCAAAAGTCAAAGTTACAGTTGACTTTTCCCTTAAAACCCTAATTGTGGTGCAGATGGATTTGAGACTTGTTGCTCAAACTTCTTGGATTAATCCATTGTCCCAAATGGATCAATATGGTATATTAGAGACCCTCAAATCATCTCTTGAGGTCTTGGCTCATGATTTGTCCCAAAAGTCAACTTAGGGGTGAATTAGGTCAAGAAACCCTAATTCCTGATTTTTGATGAATGCATCCCTTGAGGCAAAATTGACTTGATGCATGGGTTCATGAGGTTCCATGAATTATATTAGGTTATGTTTTAGATCAATGGCTTGTGCCCAGATGAAACTTTTCATCTGGAGGCCCTGGGTGATCAAAACCCTAATTTGGTGACACTGGCGATCTTGAGGCTTGATCCACCTAGAAGGGAGCAACCTTGTGCTTAATCCTTGAAGTGGGACTCATTTTGATCCTTTGAGGATGTTTGAGAGATTAGACAAGTTGAAAATCAAGTCATTTCTTGATTGAGCCTTTGTCTAAAGCTCAGAGAGGGCTTGAAACCCTAATTTTGATTGTAGTGGATGCTCACCCATCTTTGGGGAGACTGATGAAGCATAAAGGTACATCCATATTATGGTGATGATTTGCACAATGATGGGAAATCTTAGTGGTCAAAATTTGGGGTATGACAGCAGTAGCTGGGTTTGCGTACATATGTTCGACCTTAAGGGCCAAAGCGTCCATTTTGGCTTGCATCAGGTCTATAGAAATTATCTCATGTATTCCTCCTTGGGCTTCTTTCTTCTCCACTGTTGCTCGTTCTGTTCCCCATTGACAATTGTTTTGAGCCATATCTTCGATGAGAGTGCAAGCTTCAGGGTAAGGTTTATTCATCAGAGCGCCACCAGCGGCAGCGTCGATGGTCATCTTAGTGTTATAATGAGGTCCATTATAGAAGGTATGAATGATTAGCCATGATTCCAGGCCATGATGTGGACATATTCTCAATAGGTCTTTATATCTCTCCCAAGCTTCAAAGAGTGATTCACCTTGGTTTTGAGTGAATCTGGTTATTTGGTTTCGAAAAACAGCAGTTTTACTTGGGGGAAAATATCTAGCAAGAAATACTCTCCTAAGGTCTTCCCAAGTTGTTATAGAATTGGCTGGAAGGGAATCTAACCATGTAAGGTCTTTGTCTCTGAGGGAGAAAGGAAATAGTCTTAGACGAATCGCCTCAGGAGTAGCACCATTGGTTTTAAAAGTGTCAGCTAATTGGATGAAGACTTTTAGATGTTGATTTGGGTTCTCAGAAGGGAGACCCACGAATTGTTTTTGCTGTACTAATTGTAATAGGGAGGGTTTCAGTTCGAAACTATTAGCAGGAATATTAGGGTTTACTATACTAGAACTGGGTTCATCATCGGATGGTTGAGCGAAATCCTTAAGGGGTCTTTGGTTACGGTCTTCGGCCATAGTTTCCTTAATTCTACGAAGTGAGAGACGTGCGCGAGCGTAACGTTCAGGTTCCGCTAAAGGATATATAAGACTACCGGTGCTGCGAGTTCTTCGCATTGACCAGTAGGTAAAGCCTTAGTCTAGACAGTGTAACAACAGGGTATGAAATTTGACGTAATTGGTCCCCGGTAACGGCGCCAAAAACTTGATGCAGTATTTTCGCAAGTATATGAATCGCGTCAGAGTAATATAAAAGATTATCGATCCCACAGAGACCAAACGTCAATCTATCAGTTTCTATTGTTACGATGTTTATCTAAGGCAAATCAATCGGGAGTTCGTGAGTGCACAGTAAAAGCGAGGTAAAGTACGAAGATATAAAATTCAATTTAAACAACAGGCCTGAATGTAATTCACACAGTCGGATAGTATTCCAAATGCTTGTAAATAGAACCACTTATGGGGTAATGTTTTCTACTTATGAAAAGAACTAATTTAATGGGAACTGTCACTTTCGCGTATTCAGAACCGAGTTTATCCCTTAATCGAACCCTCTTATTGTCACTTATAAAAAGGCGAGCATTGCGTTAAAGTAATAAACCTATTTTTAAGAAATATAATTTCTTGACTCAGTTGAAAAGTATTTTGACTTGGAACTTTTAACAAAAAGAGGTTCATGCGAACCGGACTTTAAACCCATAAATACATCCGAAAATAGTTTTAAAATCGTTTTTCTAAAGTATTAAAAACTCCTACTTAACTAGACAAAGCGCTTTCGCTTCCTTTGAACAGTTAAGACTAACCAAGTTTAACCAAAGGTTGGACGGTTTTCGATCTTACCCAACAGAAATAAAGTGCAGAAAAATTGTGTTAAAAATCAGAATAATCCCTAAGCATTTCTATTGACACCTTGTATGGAATACTACTCTAACTATGATCCTTACATTCTAACCTTTAAAATTTAGCCGGACATGGAAATGTAAATAGACATGTTGAAATAGATCATGTTAAAGTAGATTCTTTTTTAAGTAAATAGTGCGAGGAAAATAAATGGTGCAGGAAAGTAAGTAGTGCGGGAAAATAAATAGAAACCTGCTCCAAATCGGAGGCTTTAAATCTGGTACAACTGGAAATAAATGACTGGAAATGAAAATGGCGGCAGGATTAACTTCTACCAGAGTGCTCCAAACTCGATTACAGACACGATCAAACAGTGTGATAACTCCCCGATGTGAGAAGTTTATCACTTTACAATACTGAAAATATATTGCTTGAGTTCTAAAACTAAGCTTGGATGAAGAAAAAGGATCAAGGACTCATCTATTTATAGCCTAGGAAAAACTATGGAAAGACCAAAGTGCCCCCAACTTCTTTTGGGAGGGAAACCATACGACAAAGGTGGCGCCCGCCACCCCCTCATGGCGCCCGCCATCTGAACTAAGGGAAAAAGAAGTGGAGATCGTGGCATTTGACAGCAGTTGACTCCTATCCAAGTCATGGCCTACCCTATGGCGCCCGCCATGGTGGATGCCATGTGTACAATTTCCTCAAAAACTAGTTTTCTTGCTCGTTTTTCTTCATTTTTTCACGAGGAGCTTCGGGAATACAAAGAACCTGAAAACAAAACAAAACACAAGCATAACACAAGAAAATAGCAATAAAATCCTAAGAAACATGTGCAATCCAAGTCAAATACGTAGTGTGATTCAGTGTTATCAGGCTTCCACCAAGATTCTTATTTACGGTATCTATACTTCTATGAGGAGCACTTCTTCCATGCCATACACTAGAGAGAAAGGGGTTGCCCCTGTTGAAGTGCAGACAGATGTGTGATAACCGTGAAGAGCAAATGGTAGTGTCTCATGCCAATCTTTGTAGGTTACAACCATTTTCTGAATGATCTTCTTTATATTTTTATTGGCTGCTTCTACCACTCCATTCATTTAGGTTGTTAGGGAGATGAGTTATGGTGCTCAATTTTGAACTCAAGACATTATTCTTTCATCATCTTGTTGTTCAGGTTTGATCAATTATCAGTAATGATCTGACTTGGAACACCATAACGGCAGATGAGATTGTTCTTGATAAATCGGACCACCAATTACCTAGTCACGTTGGTGTAAGATACTACTTTGCCCTATTTGGTGAAGTAATCAATGGTTACCAGGATGAACCGATGTCCGTTTGAGGCTCTGGGTTCAATCATGCCAATCATGTCAATTCCCCATATAGAAAAAGGCCTTGGAGAAGAAAGAACTTTGAGATGCGTCGATGGTACATGAAGTTTATCGACGTATATCTGACACTTATGACACTTCCTCGTGTATTTGTAACAATCAGATTCCATTGTCAGCCAATAATATCCTGCTCTTAGAATTTTTCTTGCCATTGTATGCCCATTGGCATGAGTGCCAAAGGATCCTTCATGAATCTCTTTTATTAGCATGTTTGCTTCGTGTCTAACCATGCATCTGAGCAAAACCATGTCAAAGTTTCTTTTGTAGAGCACATCATTGTTCAGGAAGAAGTTACCAGCCAGTCTTCTGAGAGTCTTCCTATCTTTTCTTGATGCCCCAGGCGGGTATTCTTGTCTTTGAAGGAAGCACTTGATATCATGATACCATGGTTTGCCATCCATGATTGCTTCAACTGCAAATATGTAAGCGGGCCTATCAAGGCGCATTATGTCAATCTTGGGTACGTCGTTCCATCGACTCACACTAATCATGGAGGATAGAGTACCAGTGCTTCAGCCATGTGGTTTTCTTCACGAGGAATGTGATGAAACTCGGTATTATTGAAGAAGCGTAACAACCTTCTTGTGTAGTCTTTGTAAGGAATCAATCCCAGTTGATATGTGTTCCACTCTCCTTTGATCTGATTTATAACCAGAGCTGAGTCTCCATACACATCCAAGTTCTTTATCCTTAAGTCGATAGCTTCTTCGAGGCCCATGATGTAAGCTTCGTACTCGGCCTCTTTGTTTGTACATTTGAATGCCAATCTGGAAGTGAAAGGGATATGGGTGCCCTGAGGTGTTACGATGATTGCCCCAATTCCATTTCCATAAGCGTTGACAGCTCCGTCAAATATTAGTCCCTATTGGGAACCTGGCTCTAGCCCTTCGCTTGGTAGCGGTTCATCGCAATCTTTCATTTTCATGTACATTACATCTTCGTCTAGGAAGTCAAATGTTATCATTTCCTAATCGTTAATCGGTTGATGAACCAAATGATCGACTAAAACACTTTCTTTGATGGCTTTCTGAGCATGGTACTCAATGTCGTATTCTAAAAACAACACATGCCAACGGGCAATCCTTCCCGTTAAAACAAGCTTCTCAAAGACGTACTTGATTGGATCCATTTTGAAGATTGACCAAGTAGTGTGACAAATCATGTACTGGAAAAGACGTTTAGCTGCCCAAGCTAGAGCGCAGCAAGTTTTCTCGAGCATAGTGTATCGAGTTTCACAGTCTGTGAACTTCTTGCTTAAGTAATAAATGGTGGACTCTTTTCTCTTTGTTTCGTCTTGTTGGCCAAGCACACAACCCATGGAGTCTTCCAAGACTGTTAAGTAGACTATCAGTGGTCTTCCTTCCATTGGAGAAGATAGAATCAGTGGATTCAGCATATATTCTTTGATTCTGTCGAAAGCCTTTTGGCAGTCTTTTGTCCATATACAACTTTGATTCTTTCTGAGTAGCTTGAAGATTGGCGCACATGTCGCGGTCATGAGGGATATGAATCTGGAGATGTAATTCAGACGTCCCAAAAATCCTCTTACTTGTTTTTCAGTCTTTGGAGAAAGCATTTCTTGAATGTCCTTGACTTTGTTGGGATCAACCTCAATTAATTTTTGGCTGACGATGAATCCCAAGAGCTTTCCTGAACGAACATCGAATGTCCATTTGTTGGGATTCCAGCGGGGTTTGTATTTTCTCAGCCGCTCGAATAGTTTTGACAAATTCTCCACGTGTTCTTCTTCTGTTTTAGATTTGGCAATCATGTCATCGACATACAATTCAATCTCTTGAAGCATCATGTGGTGAAACAGAGTTGTCATAGCCCTTTGATAAGTTGCTCCTGCGTTCTTTAGACCGAACGACATTACCTTGTAACAAAAGGTGCCTCATGGGGTGATGAATGAAGTTTTCTCCATGTCTTCTAGCGCCATTCTAATCTGATTATAGCCTGAGAATCCATCCATGAAGGAAAATACTTGAATTTTGCTGTGCTGTCAACTAGCATGTTAATGTGTGGTAGGGGAAATCATCCTTTGAATTTTGTTTTCTGTCTTTCTTAGGAATTGGCACTATGTTGGCTAACCATTGAGGATACTCTGAGGTGGCAAGGAAACCTGCGTCGATCTGTTTCTGCACTTCCTCCTTAATTTTGATGGCCATATCTGGACGAGTCCTTCTCAGTTTTTGTTTGACTGGCGGACATTCTGGTTTCAGGGGCAAGCGATTTTCCACGATGTTGGTATCCAACCCTGGTATGTCTTGGTAGGACCAAGCAAACACATCTTAAAATTCTTTGAGCAGTTCTATCAGGCCTTTTTTGATAGTTGGACTGAGTAGTGCTCTGATTTTGACTTCTTTTCTCTCCTCTTCTGAACCCAAATTGACCGTTTCCAATGGTTCTTTGTAAAGTTGAATGGATTGTTCCTCATGTCTGAGTAGTCGGGAGATCTCATCTGGAATTTCTTCGTCCTCTTCTTCTTCTTCTGCTTCAAATACCATGAACTCAAAGTTGGGAGAAGGCATTGGATCGTATGTTTCAATGAGGTTTAAAACAAGTAATCTGCATGATGTGATGCTTCCTTTTTTAGAAAAGACAGAGAGAATGCAAAAGTGTGTGCAATGTATTTTTTTTTAAAACACTTGTTTTTATTTTAGTCTATTTTTTAGGATTACCATTTTCTGGAAAAGCGAAAAGTGAAAATAGAAATAAATGCAGGAATTCAGAATGACATTATTTATTTATGATTTGTCGATTCTTGAAACACAACCCTATAAAACAAAATCTCTTTCGCTCTGGGCGAAGCGAGAGTGACATTTACAGAAAAGCAAGCCCTATAAAACATCATTTTCACCCGGGAAAAGTGAAAGGTCAAAATAGATACGCGACAATTACTTTGATTTATGAATGACATTCGAGACATCAACCGCAACCCAATGGCGAAGAAGTCCTCTGTGGATCACAAAGTCTGGTATTTTTCTTCCAGGATTGTCTTCAGTAATGACAGTGTTTTCTGGAGGAGTTGGATCACTAGAGTCTTCTTCCCATACAGCGTTATCATAAGAGGATTCCTCTATTGTATTTTCAACAGTGTTTTCATTTTCAAGAGGATCTTCCCATCTCGTGGGCTGGATGTCCTCATATCTGATGCGAGAGCTTTTGGGAGCAGTGTACTTCACTAGGAAGTCGTACTTATCGCTTAGCTGCCCCAAAGTATCCCAAGTTTCTGAGGGGATAGACGAGTCATCTTCTTCAATAACGTTGACCTCAGGAAATTTAAAGTTGATAAATTCTTGTCCTGTGATCTTTGTAAATTCATCAATGTGGCATTGGACATCTTCGGAATGTTTCTGGTAAGGATTCCATGACTCTGGGAGAACAGGTGTATGTTTCTCAAGGTCATTCAACAGATATGCATTATCTGGCTGACTTTTTTGCCCTGAGTCTTCCATGTAAGGTTTCTAAATGGGCAAATAATCCATGGGATCATATGAGTTGTAATTGAAGTTATCTTTCATCAGAGTATCCTCCTCTAATAAGTTGGGTGGAGCACGACATCCTTCGGGATCGCAATCTCCATAGATCATTCTGACGTCTGATCTTGGTATATATCTTGGACTTTGCTTTGGAGAGCAGAATGGCATGTATGTTTCTTCATGAGATATATATCCTTCATCGTTGAAATAAAATTTCCACTCTTCATCTGTATCAGAAGAGTTGTTCTCCTCGATGGTGTGGACTTCTTGAGAAATCGGGTGGAGGAAGCCTCCATTATGGAAGAAATGTTGAATGGGACGAAAGCTTCATCCCTTCTTGTAGTCTTGGTAAGTACTGGTGAAAAACCAAGACCTTTTCTTGTCTTGTTATCAACAGGAATCACGACTTGCCCCCATCCTTTTATGTCATCGCTTCCTATTACTTGGAGAGCGTCTCTGTACGAGGAAATTAACATTCCTTTTTCTTGGTGATTCTCATTGCTCACCGAGAGTGCTTGAAATTGAGTTCCAAAAACCTCCTCTGGTTCTAAATAGGAGAATGATGATAGGTTGCTCACAATTAAAGCTTGTTTTCCGCATACTGTGACTAACTTGTCATTCTTGAGAAACTTCAGCTTCTGGTGAAGTGTCGAAGTGATTGCCCCTGTTTCATGTATCCAAGGTCTTCCTAATATACAGTTGTATGCTGCTCGGATGTCCATGACTTTGAAACTGACTTGGAAAGTGTGGGGACCAATAGTTATAGGAAGTTCGACTTCGCCAATAACTGTTTTCCTAGATCCATCAAAAGCTTTGAGTATGATCTCACTGCCTCTCATCGGAGTACCTTGAAAAGATAGTCGGACTAAAGTTGATCTTGGCATAACGTTCAAGGATGAACCTGTGTCTACCAATACGCTGGCTAAAGCATCATCCTGGCAACTGACTGTGATATTGAGTGCCATGTTATGATTCTTTCCTTCCTCCGGAAGTTCTTCATTACTGAAACCCAAATTATTGCAGGAAGTTATGTTGGAAATAATGCTGTCAAACTGACCCACTGTCACATCTTATTCTACAAAGGCTTGTTCCAAGACTTTCTGTAGAGCTTCTCTGTGAGCTTCTGAACTGAGCAAGAGAGATAATACGGATATGCGAGAAGGAGTTTGTAATAATTGATCTACAATGTTGTAATCACTCCTCTGGATGAGTTTTAACATTTCATCGTTATTTTTCACATGCTCTGCGCTGCTGGATTGACCAATTTGTTGATTTGGAACTTCAGCTTGAGGATCCTTTTCTTTTGCAGTTTCTCCAACTCCTCTGTTGAAGATTTGGCCGCTTCGGGTGACCCGACTGATATCACCAATGTTGACAATGGATGGTAGTGGAATTTCTTTTCCATCTTCTATTGTAGTCTCACCGTACTTGTATGGGATATCTCTCTCTGACTTATATGGTATTGGTCCCAGCAAGTAGATGACCACATGGGCTATTTGGGTCTTTCGATCATCATAAGTTACCTCAATCGGTTCTAGATTGGGAAATTTTCTACAGTCAAGAGGGATTTCCACGCGCTTTGGTTCTTTGAGCAAATAAATTATGGTGAAAACATCCTTGTTATTTTCGTAATTAACATGTTCTCTTCTATTGGAGACTGTGATAGTCCTTTTATCCATTAGTCATTGGATCTCATTTTGGACAAGGAGCTAACCTTGCACCATGTTGATTGATTGAGAATTCAGGCGTAGTTGGGTTGCCCTTTGGTCTACCTGATGTTGGAGAGCTGCTCGCACAAGGTAGCGTCCTTGGCTATTTTCTGAACATATTCCACAGCGTTCATAATTGTGAGGTGGTACCCTGTCGTACCCACTCTGTATGCAATGCATCTTTACCAAATCTGTTTCCAGCAAGCGGATGTCACAACCTTGGTGTCTATCCGGATCCCATTGGTTATGCTAACTCGATATGTGTCCTCATCTTGGTAGACTGGGAGCCACTAGTGGTCCAACAGATGTTGAAGAGTTCTTTGTACAAGTGCGCAACCATGATCGTTTTGGGAGCAATCTTTGCAGTCTTGATAATTATGCAAAGACAGAAAACCGAGTCTGACCTGATTGGCATACAATTCCACTATACTGGTATTCATTAAACGAATGTCGAAGATCTGAATTATATTGACCTGATGATCATTCCTTTCATGGTAGTCGATCCATCCAAGATCCATTTGACGTTGGAGGGCCTCTTGTACAAAAGAGCATCCCTGATTATCTTTTGAGCAGATCGGACAAATGTTGTAATCGTGTACCGGCAAATTGTAGTACTGACTTTGTCTTGAATGCATTTCCACTAGATTGACATTCATTGCGCGGATGTCATGATTTTGAACAATGTTTGGATGTCCATGGGCCATATTTACTTCACGAATCCTGTGATCTTGAATCCAGCCTAGATCCAACTACTCTTGAAGTGCTGCTTGTACAATGACACATCCTTGATTGTCTTTAGAACAAATATCACATTGATGATAGTTGGGAGATGGTACATGGCCATACCCACTTTGTCTGCAATGCATTTTTACCAAATTTGTTCCTAGTAGGCGCACATCGTGAATTTTATAACTGCCGCCGGGTTCTCCTTCTATCAAGTTTACCGAAGTTTTTTCATGTTGGGCAACGGGTTTGTTTGAACATTTGGGTTCGTATCTTTGAAATATAAAACCCCATTTCTAACGAGCTTTTGTACATCAGATTTAAAGCTGAGGAAATTCTCAATGTTATGTCCTGGTCCTCCTTGATGGTAAGGGAAATATTGATCATCTTTGAACCAAAAAGGCGGATTGTCCGATACTGCAAGAGGAGTCCTGGTTTGAACGTGCCCCTTAGCTAGCAGAAGTGGAAATAATTCTGCATATAACATTGGTATGGGGTCAAACCCTAGTGATCGTGTGATACAATTGTTATTATTGTATTGTGGGCCAGCCTGCTGAAGAGGCTATTGTTTCCTTTGTTGATACTATTGTTGATTTGGCTGGCTCTAAGCAATTTGTGGTTAACATGTAGGAGCTGGTGCTGGGTTGATAGCGGGAGCTACTGCCGCTACCTGCCGAGGTTGATACTTTCGCCTTTGCTTACCCTGAGAGATATTACTGATATCTTGCTCTTTTTTCTTTTGGAATGTATTCCCATATCTTTTAGTATTGTTGGACAGCTCTACCTCTTTGACTAATCGGCCTTCTCGGACTGCTTCCTCAAGGCGTACCCCCATGTTCACCATTTCAGTGAAGTCACTAGGTGCACTGGCAACCATTCGGTCATAATAAAATGAGCCCAATGTTTTTAGGAAGATTTTTGTCATTTCCTTCTACTCGAGAGGAGGAGAGATCTGGGTGGCGATTTCACGCCATCTTTGAGCATACTCCTTGAAGGTTTCTTTATCTTACTGGGACATTACTCTGAGCTGGTCCCTATCTGGTACCATGTCCAAATTGTATTTATACTACTGAACAAAAGCTGCCCTAAGATCTCTGAAAGTGTTGATCTTGGTACAATTTAAACCTATGTACCATTTGAGTGCGTCACCGGTTAAACTATCTTGGAAGTAGTGGATAAGTAGCTGCTGGTTTTTTGTCTGGGTAGACATTTTCCGGGCATACATTACCAAGTGACTTTGAGGGAAAGAGTTGCCTTTGTATTTTTCAAAGTCAGCACCTTGAATTTGTGCGGTATCTTTACATTAGGGACTAAACAGAGGTCAGCGGCGTCCTTACCAAACAAGTCTTGTCCGCGAATGTCATGCAGTTCTTTTTGGATTTCCAAGAACTATTATTGGAATTCATTCATCCTTTCATATACTTCCTCATTTCTTCCAGAAGTGGCCTGCAGAATCTGTTCCTCTGGGATAGTATGTGCCAAAAGATGTGGTATAGACATTACGACGGTAAATCTTGGTGCTTCAGTGATCTGAAGTTTGTAACTTCAGGTACAAGAGTCTTTGTCGTAGCCCTTGCGTCTTCATTTACTTGAAGTTTGTAACCTTTAGGTCTAGAGGTTCCTACTATAGCTTCTAGGTATTCAGTGACCGGAGGTATATATCCTTCAGGTACAAAATTGAAAGGCATGCCCTAGGGAAATCCTTTGAGCATGTTGTACTGAGGATGACTGCCAGGTGTCTCAAATGCTGGTGTAGACATAATCTCTGAGATCACAGTCCTTTGAGGTGGTTAATCTTGAGCTGCTGCCAGGGATTCCACCGTGTTGTGGAGTTTCTCCAAACTCTCCTTTAAATAGTTCATTTCCTCTCTTAGTTCTGTATTCTCTTCTTCCAGGTCGTCCATTTTCTTTTGCCGATTGGCCCGAGTATTGTACGAATGAGACAGTTTGACTCTAAAGCGCGACACATGTGTGAGACTTTATGACAAAGATGTGTGATGTAAGAATGATGAATGATATGCAAATAATGAGAATTATATTTTTGTTTTGTTTTCAAAAGAACTTTTAACAATTATGTTGCAAATATCATACAACGGTGGAAAACTTTTATTGAATTCAAAGGATTGCAGTATCTTATAGGAAAAAAATACATTATTTTACAAAGTGTGAGAAGAAAGCTCAGATACTGGTTGCTGAATTTTTCTCTTCTTTGATTGGGCCCCTTCAAACGTTGTCGGGTCGATGATCCTTTGCCATGTGAAAGGATAGAGCAAATTTCTTCGTTCCTCTTGACTTTCTATAGCATGTTGCTCCAATATCTCAACCAGAGCATCCTTTTCTTTCAAAAGCTCTTGGACTTTTGTGCATTCCAAGCTGATAATCTGGTACTTGTTCTTCCAAGATTTCTTCTCGCGTTGGACCTTGTTAAAAGCGATCTGAAGCTTCTCCGTGTCATTCATGAAGTAAGGAATAGACTCTTTCAGGGGAAAAACTTCCTGACGAGGGTAATGCATTTTCAATTTGATGGCTCTAGTTTGTACCCATCAGAGGTAAGGCTCTACAGAGATGCAGTTTGACCTTCCTAAGGATTCTCTTCCCTTCCTATGAACATGTTGCAAGGCATGCATAATTTCTTTCTTTAGTGCTCTGTCATTTTCTCCTTCATTGAAGAAAAGACCTTTCAAGTGAATATTATGTGGTACATTCTTCATCGGGTATCCAAGTTGACGGCGAGCTAAAATTGGATGATAGGTAATCCCTCCTTTAGTACCAATGAGGGGTACATTGGGGAAACTTCCACATTTGTCGATGATTTTTATTTCGTCATAGATCCAATTGTACCATACTATGTCAGAATGAGTGAGAGACATAATCTACTGTGACCATCGCATTCCACTCCTAAGATCCCAAAAAGCAGCAGACTTGGGTAAGTGGGAAATACACCATTTGTAGAGTAATGGTACACAACATGTGATAAGCATCTGCGAGCAAAGTTGGGACTGGATTCCCAATTAAGAATATCTTGAAAGCATTAACATCGATGAAGTTGTCAATGTTGGGAAAAAGGAATAACCCATATATGAGTAGAACAAAGAAATCCTCGAAAGCATTTATGTTTCCTATGCTGGCAAAGTATAAGGCTTTCTCCATCAGGAATTTAACTGGTAAACCCTGGATTCCTCCCTTGGTGGTCATGTGAGTTTTGACATCTGACTCTTCTAAAGAGGCAGCTCTTGCAATGGCTTGATCTATTGGAATTTCTTCCAGTCCAGAAAATGGATCTTGATCAGTGATAGGTAAATCAATTAGATGAGAGTACTCTTCCAGTGTTGGCATGAGCTAATAATCCGGAAATGTGAAGCAGTGGTATACTGGGTCATAGAATTGAACCAATGTAGACAGGACTCCTTCCACCATATTGACCTTCAAAAGAGACAATAGTCCTCCGTGCTTAGCTCTGAAAGCTTCGGGATTAGAAATCATCCTTCCCAATTTTCTTAGATCTTCAAGTTTTGGAATTTTGAAGGTGTACTTGTGCGTTTTTCTTCTACCGAAATCCATAGCACAACTTCTGATATTTGCAACGATTACTTTAGTTCTTTTTAGAGAAATTTTTTTTTTATTTAAAAAGTTTTTTTTAATGAATGAAATGCATGGATACATGAATGCAGCAAACAAAAACATTTGAAACATGGGTTTAGGGGTTCAACGTCACGAGCATGGAGTCATGGATCTACCCATCCCCAAGGTGTGTACTAGGGTCCATTTTTTTTGTACCTGTAGAACACGTTCTAACAAAGGTTCCCAAAATAATTGACCCCTCTTAAGAATATTAAAAGAAAATCGATTGACTCATGACAGCTGCAATATCCCCAAGAGGAATCTCTTTTGAGTGTAGTATCGCGTATCAACTATTCCCGATAGTCACCGCACTACGTCCTAACAAAGGTTAAGTGGGTAAATGTCTACTAATCCTCACTTTCAAGGGTGCCCGGTGGAAAAAGTAATGTTTTCACGACTTGCTCGTTCAACATCAGTAGATCCAAAAGGGTGCCTCCACTGATTCAGTGGACTTTCAAGTTAGCTTGGTCGGGACTCACTCCCTATAAGCCTTCTTGAGTCTGCCACCACTTATCCTAATGTGCTCTCAGACTCACCACATGTGTATTAATCACATTTCTAGATAACAGTAATTTAAACAAGTATAGCAGATAAAAAGATAGTATGACAGCAAATGATATAAAAATGAGAAAGCAAATAAAAATAGCAGAAAAACAAATGCAATACAAGGCCTAAACCTCTTAGGAAATCTAAAAATTCCCAGTAGAGTCGCCATTTTTCTATAGCATCGGTTTTAGTGATGCGACCACTACCGCTTTTAAAGCTACTATTGCGGTGAGAATCGGATATCAAGGTATTAATTAACTTGAATCACACATATTTGAAATTCACCACCGAGCTTTGATTTATCCAAAGGAAAGGGTAAAGATCGACGAAAACCCTAATTCCGCTATGTGAAGACACAACTAAGAGATCTAAGGTTCGGGGGCTGGTTATACCTATGGAAGGTGTTAGCATCCTAAGTATCTGTAGTACTCTACAGGAACCTCTTGTTAGTATTTGCGTTATGTTATGTTTGCTTGCTAAGGAATATGTGCTAAGGTTAAGATAAAGATCTATGGTAAAGACCAAAGTACTAAAGGTAAAGACCTAAGTGCTAAAGGTAAAGACCTAAGTGCTATAGGTAAAGACCTAATGGTAAAGACCTAGGGATATATACACTAAGTATGCTCGCCAAGACGTCGCATCTCGTGCCTACATATCCTAATAAGGGCGGAATCAGAGCATTCATAGTTCACCTCAATGAGGGATGAGGAACTCTTGATAATAATCAAGGTTCCACGAGGGAATGAGTATTCATGATCATGATACTCACATAGAGTTAAAGAACTCTCTAAGTCTAAGTTGTAAGGAAAATTGGCTCGACAAGATATCGCATCTTGTGCCTACGTATCCTAACTAGGACTGAGGAATTAGATCCTCCGTAGTTCGTCTAACTACGGTTGAGGAACTCTTGATAATGATCAAGGTTCCAAGGGGAGATGAGTATTCATGATCATGATACTCACATAGAGTTAAAGAACTCTCTAAATATAAGTTGTAAAACAAAATTGGCTCGACAAGATATCGCATCTTGTGCCTACGTATCCTGATTAAGACTGAGGAAATCTTGATAATGATCAAGGTTCCAAGGGGGAATGAGTATTCATGATCATGATACTCGCATAGAGTTAAAGAACTCTCTAAGTCTAAGTTGAAAGACTAACTAAAGGATTGACTTTAAACAAAGTCAAAGGTGGAAGTGAGTACAAATCATGATGGTACCCACAAAGAGTTTAAGAACTCTAAACTTAAATCTAAGTTAAAACAAAATGGCTCTCATGAGGCCAAGGGGAAAAGTAAGTATCTATGATGATAGTACTTACATAGAGGAGGAAACCTAACTAGGTCAAGGGAGAAGTGGCTCTAATGAGGTCAAAGGTTTGATCCTAATGAGGTCAAGAGAAAGGTATGGCTCTAATGAGGCGAAGGGGAGAGATGGCTCTAATGAGGCCAAGAGGGTAATAAGCTATCTATGACATTAAAGTCAATAGAGAGACTTTCCTTTGGAAGGAGGGGAACAAAGAGGGTTAAGGAGGAGAGCTAACAAGCTAGCCTCACTTAAAGGGATAACTTAATGAAGTTAACAATGATATTCACATAGCAAAAATACATGGGTATAACACATGGATAATGATGGTGAATGTGATGGCATTCAAGGCAAGTATCTTAAAGAAGTATACAAGTGTTATGTAAGCACACAAGAATCATTCATTAGGGGACAAGGTAAATACCTAAAGGGAACATGATTCAAGTCTAGACTTCTTATACAAGTAGGTGATGACCTACAAAGGGGAAAGTCTTTGTCCTAAACTTTGTGTCTAAGGGGAAATAACACTTATGTTATCCTAAAGTTCACTTTTTATGAAAGGGAAGTCTAAGCACAAATGATATGGTATAACCTAAGTGGATGGTTTGTATCTACATGATGTCATATAGACATGAGGGGGAAGTCCTAATTGAAGGTAAAGACTTATCTAAGACCTTAATGGGGATGACAAAAGCTTATACATCTTAAAGTGAATAAATACACTTACAAGTGTACCTAAAATCAAAATCTATAACTATGCACAAGTATAAATCATGGGGGATTGATCTTATTATGTTAAAACAAACCTATATAATCCCTAAAAGGTAAGGGAGATCAAAGGTTAAGACCTAAACAAACAAAACCATTCAATAAAACCTTAAAAACAACTATGTTCCACATGTGAATAAAAGCCCTAAAAATAAATATTTTTGGATTTTTTAAATGTCAACATAAAATAGGCAACAAGACTAAAAGGATGCAAAAAGAATGGACTTAAAATCATAAAAATTGAGTGAGTTATGAAATTATGAAGTTGTGAAGAAAACCTAAAAACTAAATGCTAAAAATAAAGGAAATGGCCTAAGAGGGATTTGAACCCACGCCCTAGGTGTTACAGCTTAAAAGGCTTGCCAAACCAACCAGAGTGTGCGTTGTGACCTAACATGGAACCAAAACAATATATTTGAAAGTCAACTGGATCAGAAAATAAAACAAAAGACTGGGGCAAGGGGGATTCGAACCCCAGTCTTTCAGCATGGCAAACACACACATAAACCTCCATTGACCAGCGGTGCTACGCCCTCATCCGTTAACAAAACCAACATCAATAATATATATCCTATACTCACATGACAATGGCCACCTCAGCGCCATATCATGCCAACTCACCTCCACCTCAGATCCTTCTTCTTCCTTTCTTTTCTTCTTATCTCTCTCGCTCGTGCCCTAACCTCTTGTTGTACCCAGATTTTCTACACAACATAACTCACTCGTTTCTCAACCATTCTTCAAACTATAAAAACGAAAGTTGAAGCATTTCTTGCAAGGAATCTAAAGGTCATGTTGTCTGGTCCTAAAACTAACCATGTGCTTCACAAAACTAACCCTAACAGTGCAACATCACCAAACAAAGCTTGTTCAAAACTTCATACATTCAAACCAAATAAAGCAAGCAAGTATTCAAACATGTTGTACACAAAGTAGACTACATTTTGCTATAGGTATGAGACAATGAGATGAAAATAATCGGAGCCTAGGGTTTCAAAGGAGATTACCTCTTGGAGCAGGTCCAAGGCCTCTTCAAATGGTGTTGCAGAGATGAAATGAGCTTCCCTTTTGCCTTGTTGATACTAGGAATAATGACTGGAGTGCTTGAAATGTATGGAAACTGCCTCAAATTTCAAACTTGTGTCCTTATGCCAATGGAGGTTTGAAAATGGTGGATAGTGAATGAGGTGTTACAGAACTTGTTTGATGGTTTAAACAAGTTCTATGGAGTGTTTATGGAAGGTTTATGAAGTTTGTTTGTGAGTTGCACGAGTGGATTGGCTCTGGACAGTGGTTTTGCAAGTTTGGGATAGTTCTTGCAAAAACTAAGGGAGAGAGATATAGAAGGGTTTTTAGAGTAAGATCTGGTGTGTCTTGAGGCTTGTTTGAGCCCTCTATTTATAGGCAAAGGATGGAGCTTTGAAGCTAACCAGATGGTTGAGTTCCCCACCTTTTGGCTCGGTTGCAATGTAACTTGGATTTTCAAATACTTTGTCATTCCCAAGCCAAGTACCATGCTTTTCTAGGGTTTTTGGAAGTGTGCAGATCTTTTGGCTGATCAGTACAAGCCTTTTGAGTGTGCATGAACCATTACACAGCTCAAGACAAGTTGACATTGCCAAAAGTGGCTTTATGTAAATGGCAATGTTCACTTTGTGCCAAAAACGGAAAAGTTCATGAGACAATGCCTAAACCACTTGGATAATACTTCAAAAGCACTTGTACTTATATGATTTAAGACAAATTAACAAGCAAGGAGATCTGCCACAAGAGATCATGAGGATTTGGAGTGATCTTGCAAGTTGAAACACCATGCCATGACTTAAAAAATCAAGTTTGTGACCCTAACTTCATGGATTCGAAACTCACAACTCACACATCTGATTGGGGTGTTCTAGTACTTTTTGGAAAGCCCCAAGTATGCTCTACAATGTTTATGTTCACTCCAAGTTCTGAATCCAAAGAGATCATGATGAAAAATGGAGGTGAAGTTGGCAATGCTCTACAATGTTTATGTTCACTCCAAGTTGTCTTGAACTTCCAAGCTTCCTAACTTAAAAACCAAGCCTTTTTTGAAGAAGGACCCTCTAATACATTTTAAAGTTCATGATGAGAGCTTCAATTTAAGCTTTGAACCACAAAAATTAGATGTGTGGTTTGAAAGTTATGACTCTTCAAAGTTCACACAAGGAGTGAATTCTTCCATACTTAGAAAATTTCAAGAACCAAACCTTGCCATTTTTGCAAGAAACCTCTTAAATGTTGATTTCTCATGCTCTAACTCAAAAATCAACATGTCTTGATGGAATATGACTTGAATACTTCATCTAGAATAAAAAATATCAAAAGTCAAAACCCTAATTTCCTCAGGAATTCAACTGTGTGATCCCTTGTGATCTTACTTTCTCAATATCTTCAAATACCAAGGAAGGCCTTCAAGGATGTATATGAACATATGGGATCATGTCCCAAGGCTTGGGATCATGCCTTGACCAAAAGTCAAAGGCATGGTTGACTTTTCCTGACAAAATCCTAATTTGGGGCCAGATGAACTTGGGGCTCATTGCACTTGTGATGGGAGCCAAACACACTTGATTTCTTGATGAATAAGGCCTCTTGGATGTATGTAAGCTCAATTGGTTGATGAACCAATCAAAGCATTGACTGATCACACCAAGATTCCTTTGTAATTTCTCAGGTCAAAACCCTAATTCCACAACTCCTGATTTTATGGTTCCTCTTTGATTTCTCTTGATCCAATCACATGAGACCATGGAATATGATTTGAGAACTTCATGGCCAACTCTAAAGATCAAAGATTGAGCTCTTGGAACCTCAGTTGACTTTCTTGACCAGATGACTTCAAACACCTTTCTTGACCACTAGTGAACACTTGGGGTGGATGCATTGAGCCAAGAAGTGTCTTAGGAGACCTTGAAACATATGAGAGCTTGGCTTATTGATCTTGCCCTATTTCTTGTGCAAAACCTAGCTTTCAAATAGAAGAACAAACTAGCAAAATGTGATGGTTAGTTAACAATGCATAGATGATTGAACCCTAATGTAAGTGTAAGAAGTATGACATCTAAGGGGTAAAATTTGGGGTATAACAGTTGCCCCTATTTAAATAGCTTTGCTGGATGGCACGATCGATGATAATCCTCGTGAAATCAAGGTGAAAAGGTATTTAAATATAGCAAACAGAAAATTTTGCCCTTAGATGGAATGCACATGCTAAGGACAGGCAAAAACATGCAAATGCTGACATGCCATGAACTTCTAAAATGATGATATGATGCCATGATGGTGCAAAAAATGGAGACAAAACAAGACACCAAAGGACAAAGATCAAACACCCACAGATAAGACTCGCTGGTGATGGAGGTTAACAACCAACAGATGAAGCTCACTTGGGAATGACTAAGAAGACACTAGGGATAAGAAAATGTGGGGGACCCACAGATCTTCACTGGAGATGGAAATCAGAGAGGTGTTCTCCACTAGGGAAAGATCCAGGGAGATGGACAACAAGTTCAAATATGACCGGACGACATCGAGGATAGCAAGAAGGGAGGAAAACAAAACTCTTTACTGGGGATGAAGCCAAAAAGAGGGCACGATCTCCACTGGGGATCAATTTGAACAAAAGGATAGACACCCAACACAAGATTTTCTGGGGATTTCTTATACTGAAGAGTTCAAACGGGATCTTCAAGAAAAACCAGAAAAGAAAGGGACAAACACAAACTCTGCGTGCGCCAAATGATGATAATCACAAGGATTTTCAAAGGATATTGGTAATGACCAATCTTGAGATGCCAATAATGATTGGCCTTATGAAACATGCCAGTAATTACTGGACTTAGGATGCTGATAATGACTAGACTTTCAACAAATGCCATTGAACACTGGACTTTTACGGGGATATTGGTGTTGACCAAAACCTCTGTTGGGGATAGATTGCAAGATGCCAATAATGATTGGACTTTGAAAAGCATGCCAGTAATCACTGGACTTGTATAACAATAATGATTGGATGAAAAACATGCCAGTGAAAACTGGACTTTTACGGTACCGATGATGATCGATATTAAAACAATGCCAGTAATTACTGGACTTGAGACACCAATAATGATTGGATCTTGAACAAAGAGACATGCAGTTAATACTAGCCAATTAAGATTGGATTTTTGAAACAAAAGGGCATATAGTTATGACTGACCAATTAAGATTGGATTTAAAGTAGAAAGATATGTAGTTAAGACTGACCAATTATGATTAGATTTAGATAATTGCCAATAATGAATGGACTTTAGGTACCAAAGAAACGGGTCTTTAGATGATGCCAGTAAACACTGGACTTCACAATACCAATAATTATTGGATTTTTAAACAATGCCAATGAATACTGGACTTCAATACCAATAATGATTGGATTTTTAAACAATGCCAGTAAATACTGGACTTTCAATACCAATAATGATTGGATTTAAAAAAACATGCCAGTGAATACTGGACTTTGTAAACACCAATAATGATTGGCCTGATGACAGGGTTTAAACAACAAGTGAAACATCACCGGGGTTGCATAGTGATGACTAAACTTGCTAGGGAATAAGGATCATGATCAAATTTTGACGCACGCATGTGACAACCGGATGCCAGCAGGACATGGATAACGATCCGCGAACTCAAAAGGATACCTAACTTGAGCAGGTTAAGGGTAAAGGAGGTTAAGACCCACAAGAAACACACCAAAAGCGAAAATGCACCATGATATGGTATGATGCGAATGCTCAATGGTATGCAAGAGACGACTCTGACGAGAGATGAAAGATTGGGGAAAAGGGGAAATGGATAACACATCCCTTGCAAAGAGCCACACTGATTCTGAAAAGAGCACCCGCTCAGCAGTCATAATAGGGAACATTCTTCTTTCACCTGAGGAGGTAAAAACTTTCCACTTTCAACAAACATCTGTGGAAGATACTGGGGAGAAATCCTTTGTATTACAGTAATCAGTCATTACTGAAGCGTCCAATTCAGGAGGCATTGCCAGCTAATCTTGTTTCATTGGGGAATTTCACGCCAGACGGTTTAACAGTGCTTTCGTCGCAGCAAGAACCACTGGGGGAGCATGTGATTTTACTAAATCGTCCCAAAAGCCAAAGTAGATTATGTTTCCACTGTGTTTTCTCAAAAGATTTGTTTTTATTTCAAAATTTTTCCGCTTTCAAAAACCATCATTAATAAATAAATGAAGTTTTGCATAACAAGAAAAGAGTAGAGAAATGATAAATATCAAACAAAGAATGGTTCAAAATCTGATTTCATTAGATGGCAACTTGCCAATGGTAAAGTTCCATGGAACATTACAATTAGAAAATGGCAGTAGGAAAAAAGGTTACATCGTATCCAATGACCACTACTATCCCTAATGACTAAGAATCTTCCAAAACCTTGCTGCTGATGAGAGCGAATGAGCTTGAACTTCTTCTTGAATTCTTTGCCATTGGTGACAATCCTTTCTGACACAATGAAACGCCTTTTGTCCCTAACTTTTTCTTGGACCACTCTTTTGGGTTTTCAATCCACCGAGATGCTCATTTTTTCCTAGGTCGCCTTTTCGGGTTTTCAACCAAGGAGCTCTTTCTTTTTTATTTAATCCCTAACTTTTTCCTGAGTCTCCTTCATAGGTTATGACCCACCAGGATACCCTTTTCTTGCCTAAATCGCCATTTCTGGTTTTCGACTTAGAGGGCTTTTTAGGCGTAATATTTTCTTACCGAGTCAGCATTTACAGGGTGCGAGAGTTGTTCACCATCCATCGTTGTAAGAATTAGGGAAACTCCTGAGAATGCTATTTTTACCACAAATGGGCCTTCATAGTTAGGCGCCCATTTTCCACGTACATCCCTTTGAGATGGCAAGATATTTTTGAGTACTAGTTCTCCTTCACGGAATTCATGAACACGAACCTTCTTATCAAACGCCCTTTTCATCCGCTTCTGGTACAAATGACCATGACACATCGCAGTCAATCATTTCTCGTCGATGAGGTTCAGCTGATCATATCTTTCTTGGACCCACTCTGCTTCATCAAGCTTGGTCTCCATCAGAATTCTCAAAGACAGTATCTCTACTTCATTTGGAAGAACGACATCCATCCCATACACCAGAGAAAAGGGAGTTGCCCCTGTCGAAGTCCGAACCGAAGTTCTGTACCCATGCAAGGAAAACGGTAACATCTCATGCCAATCCTTCTAAGTCTTAACCATTTTCTGTAGGATCTTTTTGATGTTTTTGTTAACAGCTTCGACAACTCCATTCATCTTGGGACGGTAAGGTGAAGAATTATGATGTTCAATCTTGAAGCTGTCGCACAACTCTTTCATTGTCTTGTTGTTCAAATTTGTTCCATTATCTGTTATAATCCTGTTTGGAATTCCATAACGACAGTTAATCTGATTCTTGATAAAACGGGCAACCACTTGCTTGGTCACGTTGGTGTAGGAGGCAACTTCAACCCACTTTGTGAAGTAGTCAATAGCCACTAGGATGAATCGATGACCGTTATAAGCTTTTGGCTCAATTTCCCCAATCATGTCAATGCCCCACATAAAGAATGGCTAAGGTGATGATAACACATTCAACAATGTTGGAGGTACATGCACCTTGTTAGCATAGATTTGGCATTTGTGGCATTTCCTAGCATATTGTATGCAATCAGTCTCCATAGTTAACCAATAATACCCAGCCCTCAAGATCTTCTTAACCATGGCATGTCCATTGGCGTAAGTGCCAAATGCTCCATCGTGAATGTCGTGAATCAACAGGTCTGCTTCTCGTTTGTCAACACATCTTAGCAAAACCATGTCATGATTCCTTTTGTAGAGTACATCATTACTGAGGAAAAACTTGGATGACAACCTTCTCAAAGTCTTCTTGTTAAGAGTGGAAGCATTGGCAGGATATTCTTAGTTCTTCAGATAATTTCTGAAGTCATGAAACCATGGTTTCTCACCCTCATCTTCTTTAACCAACTGGCAGTAGGCTGGCTCAGTCTTGCGCTTGATATTGATGAGTGGTGCCTCATTGATGAAATTAACCTTCCACATTGAAGCTAACATGGCTAAAGCATCAGCTATGTGGTTTTCTGATCGTGGAACATGACGGAAAGTGATCTCATCGAAGTATTGGATTATCTCCACAATATAAGCACGATACAGGACCAACTTCGCGTCTCTAGTTTCCCATTCACCTTTGACTTGATAAATAACCAAAGCAGAATCTCCACTGACTTCCAGAATCTTGATTCTGAGATCAATAGCTACCTCCAACCCCAGAATGCATGCTTCATATTCAGCAATGTTGTTTGTACATTCAAAACATAATCTGGATGTAAACGGGGTATAACCACCATCAAGGTTCATTAACACAACACCTACACCATGTCCATTGTAGTTAGAAGAACCATCAAACATCATTTTCCAACGTGAACCTGGTTTAGGACATTCATCAGGGCCTGGCTCTTCACAGTCTTTCACAACCATAATGTCTTCATCTGGGAAATCAAACTACAAGGTAATTTGATAAGACACTTCCCTTGATAGACTTCTGAGTGACGTACTAAATATCATATTCTGATAAGAGCATGTGCCAACAGGCGAGTCTTCTAGTTTGGGCAGGTTTTTTAAAAATATACTTTATTGGATCCATTTTTGAGATCAATAAAGTAGTGTGACATATTACGTACTGCCTCAAACGCCTGGCGGTCCATGCTAAAGCACAGCAAGTCTTTTCCAAAAGTGAATAACGACTTTCGCAATCAGTAAACTTTTTGCTCAAGTACTAAATGGCATGCTCTTTACGACCAGATTCATCATGTTGGCCCAAAACACAGCCCATTGATCCTTCCAATACAGTCATATACATAAAGAGGGGTTTCCCTGGAACAGGCGGGACCAAGATCGGTGGTTCTTGCAAATAACTCTTGATTTTGTCAAAGTACTGCTGGTAGTCGGAATTCCACTCTACAGTCTGGTCTTTGCGAAGTAGCTTGAAGATTGGCTCACAAGTGGGAGTCATATTGGAGATAAACCTGGAGATGTAATTCAAACGACCAAGAAAACCTCTTCCTTGGGACTCAGTTTGCGGAGCTGGCATCTCTTGAATAGCTCGCACCTTGTCATGGTCTACCTCAATTCCTCGTTGACTGACGATAAAACCGAGCAACTTTCCTGATCTAACACCAAATGTATATTTGGCAGGGTTCAATCTCAATTGATATTTTTGGAGTCTTTTGAACAGTTTCAGAAGGTGATCCAAATGGTCCTCCTCACTATGGGATTTAGAAATCATATCATCAACGTACACCTCGATCTCCTTATGTATCATGTCATGGAAAAGAGTCACCATAGCTCTTTGATAGGTTGCCCCTGCGTTTTTCAAACCAAAGGGCATGACTTTGTAGCAATAAGTTCCCCAAGGAGTGATGAAAGTAGTTTTATCCATATCAGCAGGATCCATTCTAATCTAATTGTAACCGGAGAAGCCATCCATAAAGGAGAAAACTGTAAAACGGGTCGTATTATCCATAAGTGTGTCAATATGTAGTAGAGGGAAATCGTCCTTTGGACTTGCCTTGTTAAGATCCCTATAATCCACACACATTCGCACTTTACCATTCTTTTTTATCACAGGCACAATGTTGGCCACCCATTCATGGTATTTCAAGACTGCCAGAAATCCCGCATCAAGTTGTCGTTTAACCTCATCTATGATCTTGAGAGCCATGTCAGGTGTACTTCTTCAGAGTTTCTGTTTCACTGGCGGGTATTCAGGCTTGAGTGGTAGTTTATGAACTACTATGTTTGTATCCAAACCAGGCATGTCTTGATAAGACCATGCAAACACATCCACATACTCTTCAAAAAGCTTTACGAAACATTGTGTGACTTCTGTCCCAAGCATTCCCTAACCTTGACTTTCTTCTTGTCCTGACCGGTACCAAGATTGATGATGTCAACTAGTTCCTCAAGTGGTTGAAGATCCGTGTACTCGTACTCACACATTTCTGCCAAGTCATCTGGGCCTCATAATCTTCTTCTCCCTCATCCTCACCTTGATAGATGGGTGAATCAAAGTCAATGGTGAAAGTAGGGTCATCGAATACAACAGGTTTGTGGATTATTCTGCATGGTGGAGGGACTTATTTTATTAAAATGCACAAATTTAAATGCAAGAAGAAATGTTTTTGGTAGTTTTGAAAAAAGATTGCCATTGAAATTCTGGCAATGCAGACAACAAATGTCCTAACACATGTCAAGACATTGTTTTGCATAAACGGTTAAACGTCGAGGAAAAACAACAAACTGATACCTTGAATATCAGAACTGCAGAATCACAAATGTTACGACATCTGATTCAACATGTTAATCAAGAGCAATAACAAAACTATAAATTGCAGAATGTTAAATAAGACAGCATGTGTTAACCCAGTTCAGTGTAATTCACCTGCTTTGGGGGATACCGATCTAGGAAGAAGACTTCACTATCTTGTAGTATTACCCTAAAGCTAAACTCCCCCGTTTACAACTTTATTCTAATCACTACCCTTAATGAACATCTTTACCAAAGTTAAACTCCATCATTTACAACTCTGATATGAGAGACCTAATTACTTCCTTAATCACAACCTGTGATATCTCTGTCTTCTGCCAATTCAGAATCTCTATCACATTTTCTTAACCAACAAGTTATCTTGGACTTGCTTCAAAGCTTCGTCCAAGATCGATACACAAACAATTACCTAAAGGCTTCTGGTTCTGTCCCTGTACCAATGCCTTCCACTCTGCATCCCATGCTACCGAGGGAGACTTACAACTCCTAAGAGAGCTGACGACTCTAAAACCCTAAACCCTTATTTTTCAAAAGAGAACTAGGTTACAAATTTACAAGTGATACAAAGGTATATCCAGTACCTTTAAACCCTAGGTCTAAGTCTTCTTATATAGTCTTCTGTTGGGCTTTCTATCTTTGATCCTGTGATTCCTTGATCCGTTCCTTAATTCTTGCAACAGATTAAAACCTGTAACATAGTAAGTCAGCTAGGATGTCGAGTCTCCAAGTTGGGACATCTTCTTCGACATCTTTTTCTTCTGCAGATTCTTCAATTACATCATTAGTATGTTTTAGCAAAATTTTGTCAAACACCAGGAGCTTTCAATCTCCCCCTTTTTTACAAATATTGGCTAAAACATCTTCTTCTGCATTCTACAATCAACAAGACTCCTTCATCAAGACTCCTCAATCTTGAGAATTGATTGGAGCTAAGGTCTGAGAGAGTCTCCCCCTCAACACATTCCCCCTCCTTTCAAAAGAATGGTTAAGAAACAGAAGACTCCTCCAGAAAAGAAACAGCAGTTGTAGGCTTCATAACACTGAGAACATAGATTGTGTAACTCAGGTTACAAGACGCAACCTGCTTCACAACTTAGATCACAAGACACAAAGGGGATCATGATGTTAAGATGTCAGAACAACTTAACCAACATATCCCAGAAGACACTAGAAAACCATTCTCCCCCTTTTTAGCCAAAACTTGGCAAAAGTGACCAAGGCAGCTCCAAACCCAGACGCAACTCACCCAGATTAAAAGAACCACGGAACACTAATCCAAAGAGAGTATTGAGACAAAAGAAGTCCAAGGCAATCCTATTTATAGCTGAGCAGTTTCCTTAGAAGGTAACGAACCATAGAAAATAAAGCCGGTCAATTCAAAGGAACATTAATCGAAGGAAATAAATCCACTAAAAGTGCACCATCCAAGACTGCCTTGACTATTTCTTCTTTTAAGAATGTCGTCCAAAGAACTTATTACATGCGAACATGTTTTATAACAAGGTCCTGACATCATGTCAGACATTGTCTCTTCTCTACTAGCTTGCCTTCAGACCTGACATAGACTTCAAATATTGGCTTTTCAAACAAAGACACACTGAAACACTTTCATCCAGAAATAATATCATTGATGATGAACTTTCAGTGATTCGGAATTCAGTCAGTAGAGAAAAATAAATTCTCCCAAACTAAACCAATGATTTTTAGGCATCTATCAAGAATCATAGAACTTGCACTGCCAAGTCTCCCCCTACTTGCAACAGTACAACAATGTCAAGACATCCTTCTTGGCACCTCATCCTCCCAGGATGGAAACATAATCACAGCTTGCTTGATGTACAATACAAACTGGAACCTGAACTGCACCCCTACAGTAATATATCTTAGATCAAGGAGCAACTCCCGCTATCTAAGATAACCAGTGCTCCTCCAATGTACACTATACTGATGAATGGAAAACATAAGACGCATCTTCATATCTTCAAGAGCGCACCCTCAGTTCAACACACTTGCTGAACGCATTCACCGACTGCTTGACCCTCAAGCAAACCATGTACCACACCAGTACAAAAATCAAATAGAAGTTCTCCCCCTATCTTTCTCAACAGATGCTTCTTCATCAAGAACCACCCAAAGCCACTACATGACATCCCATGACAACTTCATGATCATATAGTGTGTGAATACCCAGAATGCATCCATGTACGACAACCAACAAACTCTTGGATTGAGATCAAAGCTCCATTGATCCCTCTCATCCAGAAACCATCCATACACCAAACGAACTCCTCATGAATTCTCAGGTATGGATCTCCTTGTTCCCTGAGATACAACCCAATTGAATCAGAATTCTTCACATTCCTCAAAGAGACGCACATGGCCCCCTAGTTTGCTAGCTCACACAGATATCCTCACACTTGAAGAACATCAAACACATGCTCCAGAAATCTTTAGCCCATTTGCTCCACCAAGCACCAAACTGATCCACTTCTAGCATGTCCCATTCACATCAAACTTCCAAGACAATCCTTTACCCATCATTCTCCTGTATAATAAGATAAATACCTCTCAGACAAGATGTGAGTGTCAAGTTCTACACTCAGAACTTAGTATCCCACTCCAAGGATAACCAACCCCAAAAAAATGTTCTAACATCAGTTAGGACATCCTTCACACATCATAGACACCGCACACCATCACTACTACAAAACGCGCAAACAACAACGCCAGGCTTATAACGGCTTGCCTATAGACCGTTGTAATAGATTTGCGCATTTTTTTAATGACGGTTAATATTCAAACCGTGGTGAAATGTGAGGCCTTTTACCACGGGCATTTAAAAAACCGTCATTATAGGTAGCGTTTGGTCATGGGTTCAATTCCCAGCACCAACATTTATGGTTTTTTACATATTTTTTCAAAATGCCTACAACCTTTCACCACAGTTATGTTTTCAACCGTCATTATAGCCTATAGTTTAGTTTTAGGTCTTGCTCTTCAAAAAATCGGTTTTAGGGAAAATCGTCTCCTTTTTGAGATCTATTTCGTGGATTTGAAGTAGAAAAATTGTGCGGTCATTAGTCCCTTACTCTAAAAGAGTTATGGGACTTCACCCTCAAAACCCCAAATTCATCTTTTTTCTATTTTTAATGAATTTTTTACTGTTTACATAGTCTCAAAAAATTCTAAAGAAATTCTCAAAATTCTTATTTTACCTAATTAGATTAAATTTCGTGTTTTTAGATTTTTTTGAATTTATTTTAATCATGGCACTTCTTTCCTATTTTTTCAAAATGCTGACAGACCTTTAACTACAGGTAATTAAACCAACCGTCATTATAGGTAGTGTTTTTTACTTATTTTTTCAAAATGCATATAGACTTTTCACCATGGGTAATTTAAACCAACCGTCATTATAGGTAGCATCTTGTCATGGGTTCAAGTCCCAGAACCAGCATTTTTGGTTTTTTTTACTTATTTTTTCAAGTCTCATTACCAACATTATAGGTGGCGCGCATATTGAGTTTATTCACTATCCTTCAACAGATCTTGGTCGTCCATTTAGTGATTATCAACGACCAAGACACTACTATTAGTGATCTGCGTGAAACCTAAAAATTAGACATCTTCTACCTCCAAACATCGTCTTTCATTTACGATACTCTATTTCTCCACTAAACCAAATTTCATAACAAATTTCAGAACTCAAGTTAGCAATGTTAGTTGTTGGTGTTCTTTTTTAATTATTGTTGTTCTTGTTGTTCTTTTTTATTATTGTTGTTCTTGTTATTCTTTTTTATTAATGTTGTTCTTGTTGTTATTATTGTTATTATTATTATTGTTGTTCTTGTTCTTGTTCTTGTTCTTGTTCTTGTTCTTGTTCTTGTTCTTGTTCTTCTTATTATTATTGTTGTTGTTGTTGTTATTGATGTTGTTGTTGTTGTTGTTGTTGTTGTTGTTGTTGTTGTTTTTGTTGTTGTTATTGATATTCTTATTGTTGTTCTTGATGTTCTTGTTGTTCTTGTTCTTGCAGTTGTTCTTGTTCTAATGCTGCAATTTTTTTTATTTTATTAAAAGACAGACAACGACGGTTATTTAAAATAACCGTCATTATAGGTAGCGCGCTTTGTTGTTTTACATAATTCGCTGATGGGTTTCGAACCCAGTACCTAAGTGTATGTATCACAATGGTTTATTATCATAACCGTCGTGATATATGGCGCGCGTCCTTCCTTTCAATTACGGTTTCCAAACCATTGTAGAAACAGCGAACCTACAACGACAATCTACATAACAAAGCCTTCGCCCGCGTCATTATATGTCATTCCCAACCGTTGTTAAATGGGTTTTTCGTAGTAGTGCATGGTTCTTGATATGCTCCACCACTGGACTTACTATCTGCATAGTAATCCATCTGAAGATCTTTACACGACACTGCGCCACCAGCTTGAACAAAGAGAACTCCAGAAACCCAGAGAGAAATAAATTCTCATCCACCAAAAGAAGGCATACTTCCATCCTCAACCTAGAACTTCTACCACAAGCTCCAAAAGAACCAGAACCTCCTTACGTTTTCAACTAACTACCCTTCTGCACAAGAACAATCAGTTTCAAGCATCCTGCTTGAATGCACAGTAAAGATCAACCAAATTCCACTGTTTGACTTATCTCATTCTTCGTCAAAACTCCCACAAGATACACTGATCCACTAATGAAACTTGATCTTCAAGTCACATAAACTACTTGCTCCAAGCAAGACATCTTGGATCCACCAAGCCTCTAGACATGTAACATCTTCTCCACCCACAGCTCCCGCAAACTGTATGAGATAGACCTTTTTGAAGCATCCATAACTTCCATTCTCCTGTAGATCACTTTATCTTAAGCTGATGTGCCACATCACCAGCTGAGATTCTGATGTTAAGCTAGATGTCAGAACATTCTGATATGACATCTAATTGCTGAATTCAGCTCCTCCTTCTGCCACTTTGAAGAACCTCCTCCCTATTACAAAATAAGAGTTCCATGCTCTCATAGACTTGACTCAACAACCAAGTTTGAGTAGACAACCTCCATCCTTCTTATCACAGATATTCCCTTCAAGCTCACACCTTGATGAATAACTGCTTTGAAATTCCAAAGACTTCACACTGTACCATAGAACCAAGCTTCCAAGTACCAAGTCACCATAACAGACATCTTCCAATAACTCCATTTATTCCATCGCTCCTGACTTTGGAATAAAATAATGCAGATATCTTCACATAGAGAGGCCGATGATTGAGATCTTCCACCATCTGTCTTCAGCAACAACTCCAGAATCCCATAATTCTAGAGCTCTTCCATCAGAAACACATGCAGGGGAACTGTAACACCCTTTTCTACCCCAAGAATAAACACGGAAAAAATACACAATTTAACAAAATAAACATTTGAACCACCTCATAAGGGTGCACATTTCTCAATAAAACTCAAAATGACACATTTCTCCGTAAACACGGGTTTTCCTCAAAATACTCAAAGGTCATCAAAATATTCGGAAGCCATCAATTATAGCAGCGGAACCACCATAACCACACCAACCAAAATAAAAGGGTTTATAATAAAAACCATAATCTTCAAAAATAATAACAACAAATAATAAGTTCAACATGGTTTGACTCAACGACCCTGACTCGATGTTACACTATCAGAGCAATGACCCTCTAAGTCGACCAAAAGCACTAAAACTCCAAAAATGTCCTCGAAGGCATCTAACTAAACCTGATCACCTGCACGTTACCCACGTGGAGGAAACATCCAAACAGGCAGGGTGAGTAATCACAATTCATTATAATCAATATAAAAACAAGATATGCATAAAATTAACGTCATCATCATATACAACAACATCAGGGTCATCACAAGGCAAACATCAAAGGTCACGACATCATAAATTACATCAATGCCAAATAAATGCAATGTACAACAAGACTCATGCATGTGGTACCAATCGTCACAAATCGATGGACACTAGGCCATCACCCTCAAAGATCCCCGTCATTAGGATCAATTCTACACAAGAATCGGAGCACGTCATACACTCCAATCCACACAATGGGATTAGAGCCACCACTGGACCAAAGTCCTAAAATTCTATGAATGTATGATACACAATGTCAATACCATCATCGTCAATAAAAGTAATCACGTGCATCATCATTCATTAAAACCTCATGTTAATCATATCGTCATTTATTCATCAAAACATCACAAAATCATCATCTCCTAGTCATCAATAAAATCATGGTAAATCATTAGAAAAATCACAGCATCAAAACATCAAGACAACACAGAACTCACAACATAAATTCATGAACCGGATGCATTCGCTTTGCGAACTCGTTCGCTTTGCGAGTTTCCAGCGAACCTCAAAATCCCATACAAAAACCAGAGGGTTCCCATTCTGTTTCTCCTCGCCACCTTCATTCGCTTTGCGAGCTAAAAGTCACAGCCTAGAAATCATTCCAGTATCATCAAACAAATTATCGCGCATTCACTGGACTGCTCGCTTTGCGAGCCTGGGGCGAGTGTTCGCCTTGCGAAAGAAACGTTCGCTTTGCGAACCTGCGATTTTAAGAAATCACTGCTACACATCTGTAGCATATCAGACCCAAAACCTCTTATGATTTCAACCCCAACTACCCCAAAAACATCCCTACATCATTCCTAAGGCATTATGGTAATCAAATGCATAAAACCTACGACTATTAGGGCGATTCGTTACACTATTCGAAACCTCAAATCACCTAAGCCTTCATAACTCTCAAGATTCTCATAAAACCCATAAATACCTTTTCCTTCAAGTTTAAAACCACATCGACATGAAAAATCATCCTCAAGGTCTATTTTATCCGATTCAATTCAACCCTTAATAATCGATTAACAAAATACCCTCAAATCCCCAGTTTACTCATAAATCCCATAAACCCACATAAACCTCAAATTCAGCTTTAAACACATCGAATCCCTATATTGAAAAAATGAAAGGCAATACTCCCCATACCTTAGATTGTCGATTCGAAGCTTTCTCTATTGAGTCTTTGGAAACCTTCTCGAATCCCCACCTTTCCCTTTTTCCTCAGAGCTCTCGCCTTCTTTCATTCTTTTCACGGTCTAACTAAATGAATCCTATTCTCAAATTCTCCTTTTTGTTAAACCCTTGGGCTTCTAAAATGGGCTTTCCCAATAATACCCTCACTAATCCTCCTCAAAAGTCCACTTACCCTTAATTCCTCTAATATTATTTAAATAAATAATAATACAATATATTATATATTATATACTATTATTTAAATAAATAACCAAAACTCCTCAAAAATACCGATACCAACACAAACCACAAAAATTCACCGAAAATTCACAAATATTATATTTAAATAAGTTAAATAAATATTCTAACAAATTTGGGGTGTTACAACTCTCCCCCACTTTAAATATTTTCGCCCTCGAAAATTACCTCAAGGAAATAGAGTCGGATACGACTCCCTCATCTGATCTTCACGTTCCCACGTCCAACTCTCGCCAGCTGGTCCTCCCCACAATACCTTCACCAGGGTTATCTATCTACCTCATAGTTGCTTCATCTCTTGACCATCAATCCGCACAGGCAATGCTTCAACAGTCAAGTTATCCCTCACTTGTACATCATCCATTTGTTTCACATGCGACGGATTCAAAATGTACTTCCTCAACTAAGACACATGGAACACGTTATGTAAATTCGCAAGCGACGACGGTAAAGCAATCTGATAGGCTACTTCTCCCACCCTCTGCGAAATTTGATACGGACCAACGAAACGTGGAGTAAGCTTCCTAGACTTCAAAGCTCGTCCCACACCAGTCACTGGCGTCACCCTCAAAAACACGTGATCTTCCTCTTGGAATTCAAGTGATTTTCTCCTCTTATCATGGTAACTCTTCTGACGACTCCGCAAAATTTTCATCCTTTCTTGGATCATTTTAATCTTCTCAGTCGTCTCTTGCACAGTCTCAGGTCCGAGTACAACACTCTCGCCCGACTCATACCAACACAAAGAAGTCCTACACCTTCTCCCATACAACGCTTCATAGGGCGCCATTCCAATACTAGCATGAAAACTATCATTGTACGTGAACTCAATCAACGGTAAATGGCTATCCCAAGATCCTCCGTGATCCAACACAAAAGCCCTCAGTAAATCCTCAAAAGATTGAATAATCCTTTCTATCTAACCGTCCGTCTGTGGGTGGTAGGAAAAACTCATCCTCAACTTAGTACCCAAAGCATCTTGCAAACTCTTCCAGAACCTAGATGTAAATCTTGGATCTCTATTCGACACAATGCTCGAAGGTATCCCATGTAACTTCACAATCTCCTCGATGTACATCTCGGCTAGCTTCTGCATCAAATAATTAATCTTCATCGGCAATAAATGAGCCAACTTAGTTAATCTATCCACGATCACCCAAATTGAATGATTTCCCTTTGCGGTTCTCAGTAATCCCGACACAAAATCTATGGAAATGCTATCCTATTTCCATTCTGGAATATTCAATGGCTGCATCATACCTAAAGGCTTCTGATGCTCAATCTTTGACTTCTGACACGTCAAGCACGCATAAACAAACTCTGCGATATCCTTCTTCATACCCGGCCACCAAAACAACTTTTTCAAATCCTGGTACATCTTCGTAGCACCGGGATGAATACTCAACCCACTTCGGTGTCCTTCTTCTAGAATACTCTTCTTGATTTCTGGAACATCTGGGGCACATACTCTATTCCAAAACTTCATCACACCATTCTCGTCAATCCGGAATTCTCCTTTGTTACCTTGATTGATCAATGTCAACTGGTCAACCAACTTTAAGTCAGATTGTTGTCCCACTCTGATCGCTTCCAAAATACCACTAGTCAACTTTAACATTCCCAACTTCACACTATCAGAGGTCACTTCACATACCAGACTCAAATCTCGGAATTGCGCAATTAATTCCAATTCTTTCACCATAAGCATCGACGTATGTAATGACTTTTTGCTCAATGCATCGACCACTACGTTTGCTTTGCCCGGATGATAACTCAAATCCAAGTCAAAATCCTTCAACAGCTCTAACCACCTCCTTTGTCTCATGTTCAATTCTTTCTAATCAAATAAGTACTTCAGACTTTTATGATCACTGAACACTTCAAACTTAGAGCCAAACAGATAATGTCTCCAAATCTTCAACACAAACACCATAGCGGCCAATTCCAAGTCATGTGTAGGATAATTCCTCTCACGAACTCGCAATTGTCTCGAAGCATAGGCAATAACTTGTCCATTCTGCATCAATACTCCTCCAATACCCATCTTCGACGTATCACAATACACCACAAAAAATTCGCTCGGATTAGGCAAAATCAACACTGGAGCGGTCGTCAACCTCTTCTTCAATTCCACAAAACTCTCTTCGCAAGCTACATCCCACACAAAAGCTTGACAAATTCGAGTCAACTTAGTCAAAGGTAATGCCAACTTAGAAAAGCCTTCAATAAACTTGCGGTAATAGCCTGCCAATCCCAGAAAACTTCGTATCTCGGTAGCAGACTTAAGAGTCTCCCACTGTAACACAACATCAATTTTTGAAGGATCAACAGCAATTCCACCACTTGAAATCACGTGGCCAAGGAAACTCACTTCCTTCAACCAAAACTCACACTTGGACAACTTTGCATACAACTTCTTCTCCTTCAACACTTGGAACACAGTTCTCAAATGCTCAGCATGTTCTTCTTCAGATCTAGAATATATCAAGATATCATAGATAAACACCACCACAAACTTATCCAAATACTCATGAAAAATATGATTCATGTACTCCATGAACACACCAGGTGCATTGGATACTCCAAATGGCATCACAGTGTATTCATAGTGACCATACCTCGTCCTAAAAGCCGTCTTCCGAATATCATCAGGCTTAACACGAATCTGATGATAACCAGACCTTAAATCAATCTTACTAAACACATAAGCACCTACTAGCTGATCCATCAAATCGTCGATTCTCGGAAGTGGATATTTATTCTTGATAGTCACTTTATTCAACTACTGATACTCAACGTACAACCTCATACTTTCGTCCTTCTTCTTTACTAACAGCACAGGAGCATCCCAAGGAGAAACACTTGGTCGACCAAACCTCTTCTCAAGAAACTCTTCCAGCTGTTTCTTCAGTTTACTTAACTCAGAAGCTGACATCCGATAAGGAGCCATTGACACTAGACTCCTACTTGGTATCAAGTCCACTGCAAACTCTACTTCACGTTCTGGAGGCAAATCACTGATGTCATCTGGAAACACATATGGGAATTCATAGACAATCGGTAATTTGACAATTGCAGCTTCACGATCAATTTGCAACGATACAAACATTGTAAACACCAGGGCTTCGTCTTCTACCAGTTCATCCATTTGTTTAGCAGACAAGAACATCAACTCTCCAACATCACCAAACTCAGGAAGCTCCACAATCTTGTTATAACAATTAATATGAACACGGTTGAACTTCAACTAGTTCATTCCAAAGATTACATCGAATTGGTGCAAGGGTAAGCACACCAAATTCATCATAAAACTCTTCTCAAATATCGTCATAGAACATCTCAAACACACAATGGTAGTAGTAACAGAACCATTAGCTGGAGTTTCTATTACCATATTACTATTCATATCAGACAACTTCAAACCCAATCTATTAGCACATTCAAGCAAGATAAAAGAATGAGTAGCACTAGTATCAATAATAGCAATCCACTCGATATTATTAATAAAACAAGTACCTCGAATCAGGTTGTCCTTTTCCTGCATCTCTGCACCACTCAAAGAAAACACTCTACCACTGGTCTGAGAAGCAGTGGCAGTCTTCTTTAGCATCTGACACTGGGTACTGATATGACCTTTCTCTCCACAATTGAAATAGATTGGACCTTCATCTTTGTAATCAGTAGCTCTATGCCCCTTCTTACCACACTTGTAGCACCACACCACATTATTGGTACACACATCAGCACAGTGGCCTTGTTCACCACACTTATAACACTTCCCAGAAGCGGGAGCTGCTCCCCCACTTGTCTTTTTCCCCTCTGAAGGCTTCTGCTTCCCTTTGTCAGCTGAAGTTGTATAAAGCTTACCCCTATACTTCCCTTTCTTCTCATTCAAATGCTTGTAGTGAGTAGATCGAGTTCGGCTATCCTCGTCGTAGATCCTATTCTTATCCACCAGCTCAGCAAACTTGCAAATCTGTTGGTACCCAATACCCTGCTTAATTTCCGGTCTCAGCCCATTCTCGAACTTTAGACACTTGGACATCTCAGCATCAACATGGTTGTAGTGCGGGCAGAACTTCACCAGCATCTCGAACTTTGCAGCATACTCCGCCACAATCATGTCTCCTTGCTTCAGCTCAAGGAACTCCACTTCTCTCTTGCCACGACCATCCTCTGGAAAATACTTGCCCAAAAACTCCTGCTTGAACAAAACCCATGTTATCACAGTGCCAACATTTGTTAGTCTCTGACGGGTGTTATCCCACCAATCCTCGACCTCTTCTTCCAACATATGCGCCCAAACTGAACTTGTTATTCATCAGTACACCCCATCACTCGGAAGATCTTCTCGATCGCCTTCAGCCACTTGTGTACACTTGCTAGATCATGAGCACCCACAAAAGTCGGTGGATTGTTCCTCTGAAACTTCCCCAAAGCACGAAACTCATCTGGAACTCCACCATTCGGATTGAGTTGAGCCACTACATTAGCAACTGATTCCAATGCATCAACAATAACACGATCATTTCTTCCATCCATACCGCATACCACCAACAAGGTTAGAAGAAACAAAACATCGACAATGTACACACACTCGTCGACTGACAGGGGACTGACATCACGTAAAAACCTGGCTGGACAGACCGACCTGCTCTGATACCACTAATGTAACACCCTTTTCTACTCCAAGAATAAACACGGAAAAAATACACAATTTAAGAAAATAAACATTTGAACCACCTCAGAAGGGTGCACATTTCTCAATAAAACTCAAAATGACACATTTACTCCGTAAACACGAGTTTTCCTCAAAATACTCAAAGGTCATCAAAATATTCGAAATCCATCAATTATAGCAGCGGAACCACCATAACCACACCAACCAAAATAAAAGGGTTTATAATAAAAACCATAATCTTCAAAAATAATAACAACAAATAATAAGTTCAACATGGTTCGACTCAACGACCCCGACCCGATGTTACACTATCAGAGCAATGACCCTCTAAGTCGACCAAAAACACTAAAACTCCAAAAATGTCCTCGAAGGCATCCAGCTAAACCTGATCACCTGCACATTACCCACGTGGAGGCAACATTCAAACAGGCATGGTGAGTAATCACAATTCATTATAATCAATATAAAAACAAGATATGCATAAAATTTACATCATCATCATATACAACATCATCAGGGTCATCACAAGGTAAACATCAAAAGGTCACGACATCATAAATTCCATCAATGCCAAATAAATGCAATGCACAACAAGACTCATGCATATGGTACCAATAATCACAAATCGATGGACACTAGGCCATCACCCTCCAAATATCCCCGTCATTAGGATCGATTCTACATAAGAACCGGAGCACGTTATACACTCCAATCCACACAATGGGATTAGAGCCACCACTAGACCAAAGTCCTAAAATGCTATGAATGCATGATACACAACGTCAATATCATCATCGTCAATAAAAGTCATCACGTGCATCATCATTCATCAAAACATCACAAAATCATCATCTCCTAGTCATCAATAACATCATGGTAAATCATCAGAAAAATCACAGCATCAAAACATCAAGACAGCACAGAACTCACAACACAAATTCACGAACCGCAGGCGTTCGCTAGAATGTTCGCTTTGCGAACTCGTTCGCTTGGCGAGCTGCCAGCGAACCTCAAAATCCCATACAAAAACCAGAAAGCTCCCATTTTGTCTCTCCTCGCCACCTTCATTCGCTTTGCGAAGCCCTTCGCTGGGACGTTCGTTTTTCGAGCTAAAAGTCACAACCGAGAAATCATTCCAGTATCATCAAACAAATTATCGCGCATTCGCTGGGCTACTCGCTTTGCGAGCCTGGGGCGAGTGTTCGCCTTGTGAAGGAAACGTTCACTTTGCGAACCTACAATTTCAGGAAATCGCTGCTACACATCAGTAGCATATAAGACCCAAAAGCTCTTACGATTTCAACTCCTACTACCCCAAAAAATCCCTACATCATTCCTAAGGCATTATGGTAATAAAAGGAATAAAACCTACGACTATTAGGTCGATTCGTTACACTATTCGAAACCTCAAATCACCTAAACTTTCACAACTCTCAAGATTCTCATAAACCCCATAAATCCCTTTCCCTTCAAGGTTAAAACAACATCGACAGGGAAATTCACCCTCAAGGTCTATTTTATCCGATTCAATTCATCCCTTAAGAATCGATTCACAAAATACCCTCAAATCATCAGTTTACACATAAATCCCATAAACCCGCATAAACCTCAAAATCAGCTTTAAACACATCGAATCCCTATATTGAAAACAATGAAAGGCAATACTCCCCATACCTTAGATTGTCGATTCAAAGCTTTCTCTATTGAGTCTTTGGAAACCTTCTCGAATCCCCACCTTTCCCTTTTTCTTCAGAGCTCTCGCCTTCTTTCCTTCTTTTCACGGTCTAACTAAATGAATCCTATTCTCAAATTCTCCTTTTTGTTAAACCTTTGGGCTTCTAAAACTGGCTTTCCCAATAATACCCTCACTAATCCTCCTCAAAAGTCCATCTTACCCTTAATTCCTCTAATATTATTTAAATAAATAATAATACAATATATTATATATTATATACTATTATTTAAATAAATAACCAAAACTCCTCAAAAATACCGATTCTAACACAAACCACCAAAATTCACCGAAAATTCACAAAAATTATATTTAAATAAATTCAATAAATATTCTAACAAATTTGGGGTGTTACAGGAACCACCAAGGAACAAATTCAACTTGCCCTAATAAGATGTCAACACATCTTATAAGACACCCCAACAAGAGAACCATCCACTTATCCTGCAGTTGTTGTAGAACCTCCTCAGCAACATGAACAACCTTTGGGTTGTTACCTTCGATCCAAAACATCCATCCCATCCATTAATACCCTTGAGTATGTCTGAGTTGATTGATCTGATCTTCAAAACTCCTCCTTGTTTAAACGCCAGAAAGTATCTCCCAAAGATCTCATACAGAAACAGATAGGATGCCTGCTCTGATGCCAATTGAAATTCTGGAAATGCAGACAGCAGATGTCCTAACACATGTCAAGATATTGTTTTGCATAAACGGTTAAACGCAGAGGAACAACAACAGACTGGTACCTTGAATATCAGAACTGCAGAGTCACAGATGCTACGACATCTGATCCAACATGTTAATCAAGAACAATAACAAAACTGTAAATTGCAGAATGTTAAATAAGACAGCATGTGTTAACCCAGTTCGGTGCAATTCACCTACTCTGGGGGATACCAATCCAGGAAGAAGACTTCACTATCTTGTAGTATTACCCTAAAGCTAAACTCCCTCGTTTACAACTTTATTCTAATCGCTACCCTTAATGAACATCTTTACCAAATTTAAACTCCATCGTTTACAACTCTGATATGAGAGACCTACTCACTTCCAATTCAGAATCTCGGTCATGTTTTCTTGACCAACAAGTTATCTTGGACTTGCTTCAAAGCTTCGTCCAAGATCGATACACAAACCATTACCTAAAGACTTCTGGTTCGGTCCCTGTACCAATGCCTTCCACTGTGCATCCCATGCTATAGAGGGAGACTTAAAACTCCTAAGAGAGCCGACGACTCTCAAACCCTAAACCCTTATTTTTCAAAAGAGAACTAGGTTACAAAGTTACAAGTGATACAAAGGTATATTCAGTACCTTTAAACCCTAGGTCTAAGTCTTCTTATATAGTCTTCTGTTGGGCTTTCTATCTTTGATCCTGTGATTCCTTGATCCGTTCCTTAATTCTTGCAACAGATTAAAACCTGCTAACATAGTAAGTCAGCCAGGATGTCGAGTCTCTAAGCTAGGACATCTTCTTTGACATTTTTTTTCTTCTGCAGATTCTTCAATTACATCATTAGTATGTTTTAGAAAAATTTAGTCAAACACCAGGAGCTTTCAGCCATTTTCCCTTAAAAGAAAAAACAATAAATAAAAACAAAAGAGTTTAACAAAACATCTTCATTGATTAATAAAAGTTGAAAGCGGTTGCCCATACAAAATAGTCCGATAGCCTTGGGCACGTCTACGAAATTGAAAACAAACAACAAAAACAAACATATTACTCTGGCACATGGAACAACACAGGGATCTCAATAGCTTCCCAATTATTTAGTGCAGCGTCACACTGAAATACCAAATGGCTGATGTCTTCATCTTCTTCGTCTCCTATCACGGCATTGGCCTGATATCCTTTGCTGACGAACACTTCCTGGATTGTCTTTGGTCGTATTGTTGTAGAAGCAGCCTTCGGGAACACCTCCTTTCAGGGAAGATTTCATATTCTTGAAGGAAACAAAAGATGGATTACTCGGGAACACCGGTTCTTCAATGTCCATCATGACAGCATTGGCTATTTCAAGAGCTTGGAAAGAAGTTTCCAAAGCATCCTCATCAGCCTCTATATAGCAGAAGGAAGAAAAATTGCTGACCATCAAGTCCTCTTTACCATGTATGATAACCAACTTTTCATCAACTACGAATTTCATCTTTTGGTGTAACGTTGAAGTTACAGCACTAGCTTCATGGATCCATGGCCTTCCAAGTAGGCAGCTGTAGGCAGGATTAATATCTAACACTTGGAATGTGATGTTGAAAACATGCGGGCCAATTAAGATTGGTAACTCGACTTCACCCATTACAGATCTTCGTGAGCCATCAAAAGCTTTGAAAATTAGAGAGGTAGGTTTCATTTCAGCCCCTTTGTAAGCCAACTTTTCAAGTGTCCTCTTAGGAAAAACATTCAGAGAGGAACCAGTGTCCACAAGGAATCTTGCGAAAGTGTCTTATTGGCATTTCACGGATACATGTAGAGCAAGATTGTGATTTTGACCCTCTCAAGGTAACTCTTCTTGGCTAAAGCTGAGGGTGTTGCAAGCAGTGATATTTGTAATTACACTGTCAAAGTGGCCGGCAGTAATATCTCGAGCAACATGGGCTTGGGCCAATATCTTTTGCAAGGAAGCTCGGTGAGTAGGTGAATTCAACAGCAGGGACAAGATTGAGATTTTAGAAGGAGTTTGGTGAAGCTGATCCACCACCTTGTAGTCATTTATTTTGATGATCCTCAGAAACTCAGCATCTTCATCACTTGTAACCACTTCCTTTTCCTTGTCCTTGACAGGCACATGAGCAACAGTTTCTTTGGGCACATTCCCTTTGAAGAGGGGAGTATACATTCGACCACTTCGTGTCATCTTTCCAGCCCCAGCTATATTTGTTACATCTTCACTAGTAGTTCCCACCTCTTTCCTTGGAACCACACTTCCAGACTCTTTGTTAACCACAGTACCTTCATATTTCCACGGCACGACTTTTGAACTTCTGAAACGAAATGAAACAGGCTCTCTGAGGATTTTTGGCCTTGACTGATTGGCAGTAGAAGCAACAACAGATTTTGATGTTTTGAATATTGGCTTGGGTTTATTGAAAATAAGGACCACAGAACCAGGCTTCGGCACATTAAAGATGTTCACCTTTTCACTTGATTCTGGTAAATTGAATATGGGCTCAATTACCGCAACTTCCTCTTTCTTTACTTTACTGATTACTTGCAGAAAATGTTCATCAATCAAACTTTGAATGTCATCTTGAACCAATTGGCATCCTCGGACACCGACATCACAATCTTCACAATCACTGTGGCAACCCTTTACCAAACCAGCTTCAAACAACTTTGCATGAAAAACCCTGACAGGAGTCTTGATCTTAGATGCATCCATTGTCAACACCTCATCACTTTCATCTTCAATAGCATTTACAGTCCCATGTGTAAGCATCGGATTATTCTTCACATTTGGCTGATTATCCACAAAGGACAAAATCTTCTTTTCCATCAAACCCTTCACAACATATTTCAACGCAAGGCATCCTTCTAGGTCATGACCAGCAGCGCCTTGGTGGAATTCAAAATGGGCATTAGTGTCGTTCCCGGGATTTTCATCCAAGTACAAACGTAAAAGTGGCACCGAAACAGAGTCGCCAGCAATGTGTATTTATCCTAAGAAAGAGAAAGGAAACACTGCATAAACCTGAGAGGAAGGATAGAGCATGGTCTTGCGACCAAGAGAACTGGGTTCGGGAGTCAGTTACGCGAAGGGAAGGTATTAGCACCCCTTCGGGTCCATCGTACCCGATGGGATCCACGCTTGCTGCTTCAATCAAAGGGTGTAAGGAAAGGATACTGGAAAAGGAACTACTAGCTGGAGAACTGGAAAAGGAAAGGAGAGAGAAAGAGAAACAAATGTAGGGAAAATAAAAGAAGTGCTCGAATAGGCCCTACCCCACTGCCTACGTATCTCATCGGGAACATGAGAATCAGAGCGACGTAGTTCCCCTCAGCTAAGGGAAAATTGTTTGGGTTTTTTAGGGAATGGCTAATGTTCTAGCTCAGGTGTTGCAGGCTCACTGAATCGAGTGCGTTACCGTCTTGCGAGAGAACGAGGAGAAGCACGTTCATACATTGAGAATAAGTGAGATGAGAAAAGAATTCCCGAAGGAAATACGTTAATGTTTGTTTTTGTCTTTTAAGCAAGAAGTGTTTTGATTGTTCTTGTGTTTACAACGTATATTGCATTCAAGTCTATGATATATGATTGAATGCGTCGCATGGTCGTCCTAACAGGCCGTATGCTAAACACTCTAGGAAGGTGGAGAGAAACCCTCCTCCTTCCATTTCCCATGTTCTAGGCCCACATGCAATATGCGTTAACCTTTATTAAGTGTTTTTTACTTTTGTTTTGAGATGAGAAAGATAGAGACTCAAATGGAGCAAAAGGTGAAAACTAAAAGAGACTAAGACTCACCCTAATGTTATCATGCATGGAGATCCTATTGTTATGTGTGGTTTAAGAATCTAAGTCTAAAAGGAAAAGAGGGATAGCACTACTTAATGCTTATCCTACCTCACTTTAATCAAAGATTAAAGTTGAGCTAGGATCCCAAAGGGATGTGAGAGAATTCTACACATTGCATTATATCATGCTATTCATAAAAGAGAAATCATAAATTAATCAACAATGAACAATTGAAATTATGGTCAACAATAACCAAGTTAGAGTTAAAACGCTAAGTAAAAATCAAGATTAAATTCTAACAAGAAAAGTTAATTTGTCTAATTCTAAAATTAAACCTAATATTAATCCAAGTTAATTCTAAACTAAATCTAAAAACATTAATCCTAAAGTTAAATCTAGAATTAAAACTAAAATTAATCCTAAAATTGATTCCAATTAATTTCTAATTAAAATCTAATCAAATTCCAAAGTTATAAACTAATTCTAAAGAAAATTAGTTCTAAAGAAAAGCCAATATTAAAATCTAAATGAAATTTCTATTTGAAATCTAATTATAACCTAATCTTTAAAATTATTATCTAGTTATTAACTAATTCTAAAAATTAGTAATCAAATCAACTAGCTAAAACAAATATCCAAACAATTAAAAACACATAGTAAGGAGGAGTGTAAACAGATTCTGGGTGGTGTAAGAATGAAACTGGGCGCTGGGCCTTCATACAGCAAGCCCACTGTCTTTGAGAAGCAGCCAAGGGGGGTGCGAAGTGTTATGGAGTGGTGTAAAAAAAAACCTTCTGGACGTGTGGCGTGTGTGCCTGAGGTTATTGGCCTAGGAAGGTGTTCATGGCTTTGGGGGTGAATTAGTGGAAACGAATGTGCGGACAGAACCAGGCATATGGGTTTTACATGTTGGACCCAATGTTCTTGTTCAAAGGATAAAAGGGGGTGCGAATGTCTTGGGAGGTTGGAAAAGAAAAACAACATGGGCTTAGGCCCGGTCCGATTGAAGCACATTAAGAAAGCTAACCTAAAAGAGGGTAAAAACTCTGAAACAAACACACACAGCCGCTTCCCCTGCTCTTCACATCTTCTTCTTCGTCACCATAGCCGCCGTCAACCTCAACTTCTTCTCCGATGGATCGCGCTCGTTTTCCTTCTACACAACCCACCGCCGACTACCTCTCAACATCTCCGTTAGCAACCTCCTTCGCTCAACACTCTTGGCCGTCTCAACATCATCATCTCTCTTTCACTCCGTTCATTCGCACCCTTTCCGATGACACCATCTCACCTCAGTCTTCATTTTCGCCAGACAACAACCTCACTTGTCTCTCAACGCATCACACTCAGTGAAACTTTGTTCTCGCTTAACTTCTTTCACTTGCGCCGTTCGCCATTCACCCTCAATGCTCACACCTCCTTTCCCTTTTCAAATCGCCGGCCACCACCTCTGTTTCAATTCTCACTCGCACTGTGGTTCAACCGATTACAATATGAGCCTAGATCTCTGCTACTATTCACAATGAAAAAGGAGAAAATACGATCCGACACACGCGTTACCAAAGCTACAGAAACTTCAACATAAACGCGAGTTCAAAGGAAGATCCACGTACCTACCGGAGAGAGTCCGACGCTTCTTCAATTCGGCGAAGACAAATAGAAAACCAGAGGTACTGTTTCCTTCTTTGCTCTACTTCTGATTTGCGAATCCTCTTTTCATGCTGCGAATTCTGAATTGGTGACACGTTGAAAATCTGTTGAATTATTCATGGGTATTCTCGCTGCACTGAATTTCGTTGCAGATGCTTCTTCTGAGAATGTTGATGAATTGTATTTTATTGCAGGTTGAAGAATTTGACCGATGGAAGCTTGAAGTCTGAAGATGGTGAATTGTTAAGTGTTGAATCTGAGATGAGGACTTGATAATGACGATGACGCGATGTTGTGGTTTCTGCAGCTTGAAGGTTAATCTTGAATTTGCTGCGGAGATTGGTGATGAATCGAAGATAAACGTTAATGGAGTTTTCAGGTGACGAAAAACTTGTTAAAGAAGAATGAAGAATGTAGATGGTGAGCGATTATGTAGAATGATGATTGAAGAAGATGAAGATTGGTGCAGATCCACTTTTATACCAGAAATTAGGAAGGGTAGAATAGGAACTTCAATTGAAATTCAGTTAGAGTTTGTTGTGAATTCTGTTGTGACTTGGAGAATGATTTTGGAATTGTGGTTATTTTTCTGTTATGATTCTTTTCCTTTTCTAATTTTGAGTACCGTTTTTCACTTCTTTTCTGCTACGTATTTCCTATTTTTTGATTTTCTGAGGTGGGCTTAGTGGTGACCATATTTATCAATGAAAGTCAGAGTATAACAACTATTTGCACACCGATGGAGCCCATAACTAATGTCATGCCAAGAGTACATTGCACTTATTGGTTTCTTCAAGTGGCCAAAACGTAACTCAAGAATGGGTTGGATATTGGTCTTAATGGACATTGAATAATGAATTGGGTATGAAGGATGTAAGTGGGATATAAATCAGAAATTGGTTTAAGAAATGGGCTTAGGAAAAATGGATTTGAATATAGTCAAAAAATATGGATAATAGAAAAGATAAAAATGGATATGGATAAAAATGGTTAATGGATTTATATTTAAATGAATATGATATATGAATAGGTTTGATATGGTTTTATCGAATGGATAAATGTGAATGTGGGCTAAAATATGGTTTTTAAATGGATGTTGGTTTGAATATGAAATCGACTTTGGAAATGGATAATTGGTTTAATGGGATTGCCTTTGAAGTTTGGATTGAAAATGGATTTACAAGATGGAAGAAAATGATATGGATAAAGAAAGTAAATTAGGAAATGGATTTTGAACAATTGGAATTTGAAAACAAGGTATGAAAAATGGTTAAAATGGACCTATTGGACTTAAAAATTATGGATAAAAAATGGATAAAGTTGAAATGGATAACCAAAATTAAGAATGGATATTAAAATGTGGATTTAGGAATGGAATTTGGATGTGACTTTGGAATTAATGAAAAATGTTATTAAATGAATATGGGTTAGAAAGTGATTTAAAACTAATATCAAAATGGTTACGGGTTAGAAAAAAGAAGTTGTGTCTCAAATTCCAAGTAAGTCACATTCAATCCACATCCAACTTCAGATCCAAAGTGACTAGGAAAACTTCAGATCAGGAAGATTTCAACGAGGAGAATTCAACCTCTTGCTCCAACTTTACCGGGAATAGAAACTGACTGAATCCTTTATGAATAAGGCCGAGCAAATCCTTTGATCCCATGTCTTAGAAGACCAATGCAATGATATGATTATGAGTTATGACCTAATGAGATGCAAAATGAAAAGAAACATAAGCCAGAAAAAGGTAGGGCAAATTTTGAGGTATTACAGCTGCCCCTATTCAATCAACTGTGAATCTGAATGGATGAAAGCAACGGCTGTCAGGAATTCAAGATACATAGGGATTGAATACAAAAAGAACCGCAAAATTTGCACTCTGTGGATAAAGAAAAGATATTGTAAATGAAGCACTGGTAAGGAAGAAATATTTGTGAAAAAGAATTTGGAACCATTGAACCCCATAGGATACCTGTCGGGAACTGGTGAACTACCTGTCGGAAACTGGTGAACTACCTGTCGGGAACTGGTAAGCTTGGACCTGGGTTACCTATCGGGAACGGGCAAGTGGACCTGTCGGGAACTGGCAAGGTTCAAACTAATGGGAGCTATCGGGGACGACTACAGTTTATAACCAATGGCTTACCTATCGGGGATGGGTAAATGGACCGGTCGGGAACTGGAAAGGTTCAAACTAATGGGACCTGTCGGGGACGGCTTACCTATCGGGAATGGGTAAATGGACTAGTCGGGAACGGTCAAGGTGCGCCTGTCGGGAACGACCAAAGTGGAAAACCTATGGGTTACCTATCGGGAATGGTAAATGGACCTGTCAAGAACTGGCAAGGTCTAAAACTAAAGGGCGCCTGTCGGGAACGGCTAAAATTGAAAACCTATCGGGAATGGTTCCTGAATCTTGTAAGCTGAGAGATATGACTCTGTGGGGAGAAAAGAGAAATCTAAGCAGACAACTCTATAGGGGAGACAACCTAACATCATCAAGGGGTTGAAGGAAAACAAAGATATGCAACGGCCCACATCGTCAAAGAATTAACGGAAAGACAACCCAACTGAAGAGAACACGTCGTCAAAGGAGTTTGACGGAAAGAAAACTTGACCAAACGAAGCACATCGTCAAAGGGGTTTGACGGAAAGAAGATGGAACCCAAAGAAACACATCATCATAGGGATGACAGAAAGAAAGATGAAACCCAAGAAACACCTGAACCGGGGAAGCACATCGTCAAAGGGTTGACGGAAAGCAAAGCCTACTTGAAAGAACACTTCGTCAAAGGGTTGACGGGAAGAAAACTGAAAAGGGAAACACGTCGTCAAAGGGGTTTGACAGAAAGAGGACCTGAAAAGGAAGAAACACATCGTCAAAAGGGTTTGACGGAAAGAAAGCTTGACTAAAGGGAGCACATCGTCAAAGGGTTGACGGGAAGAAATTCCATACGAAGAAACACATCATTAAAAGGGTTTGATGGAAATAAAGCTTGACTTAGGGAACACGTCGTCAAAGGGGTTTGACGGAAATAAAACTTAACCTAAGGAAACACATTGTCATAGGGATGACAGAAAGAAGACCTGACCGAAGGGACACATTGTCATAGGGATGACAGAAAGAAGACCTGACTGAAGGGACACATTGTCATAGGGATTACAGAAAGAAGACCTGACCGAAGGGACACATTGTCATAGGGATGACAGAAAGAAAATCTATTTTTGGAATGTCGTCATCAAAGGGTTGATGGGCATGGACTGATCGAGGGTAAGATCGATGCATGATCTACGACCCAAAAAGAATTAGGCAGAGGAATTGATTGTAATATCTGCTAGGGATATGTCACCGTCTTGATTGGGAGTTGATTTGGACTTTCGCGCAAGGTACCAAATCTGGCTTATGATTCGCATGCATATATTTGAATTTTCTTTCTATGGCGTAATGCTCCACACGAAATGGAAATGCTACGCAATTTGAGGATGCAATGATCACTATATGCAAAATGCCGACGCATGCTCGGGCTACCGGGAGAAGAAGAATGTGCCAAGTATGATTGGACTTTGCTGGCTATGACAGGTGAAACCTGATGGTGACTAATTTTTCAAAGGCGAAATCTTTCTGGGTACTAATGGGGATTGGATTTTGAAATGAGGTGCCAATAGGGATTGGGCTTCAGGTTTTATGAAAGATTCCAGCAAAGTGGGTTGTGGATGAAGGTGCTGAGCAAGGTTGGGCTTTAGATTTTTTTTTGGTTTTACAAGGCTTCATGCAATGCTATGCGAATGATATGCATGGTAATGATTATGCTATGATGTTTATGATATGCAACAGGAGCACTCCAGCGAAATAAATGCTGAAGAGACGAGATCAACTCCGCTGGGGATAACAAACTGAATCGCCTTCAAGGTCATAACTGCTCGAGATCCCAACGAAACCTTCATTCGGCAGTAAAGCATGAATAATAAACTTCTGCTGGAGGAAACATCCCAGGAATCTTGCTGAAGAAAAGTTCCAATGACAATCAACCTTTGATTTGCTTGGGAAAGCTAACCACCACCCAAAAATATGCTTGGGGACAATGTTTGATGATATCAGCTCTGCTAGGGGACAAGATCAGACTTGGTCCTCTGTTTGGAATCTACCTTCTACTCTTACTCCGTTGAGGAGACGAAAACAACTTTACCGTAAACTAGGGAAGCATAAACCCAACAGTCTGTACAGGAATATGAACTCTTGCTGAAGAGAAGTAAACTTCACCAAGCTGGCTAGGGGAGAGCGAGCCCCTGAATTCTTGCTAGGGAGAATGATTCACAATCTTCATAATGCTCTGCTGAGTGATAAAACTTCAGCTATCTCTGCCGAGGAGAGAAACTTTATTGGGGACGTCACGTGTTAACTATCAACGTGAACCCTGCAGATGTTATATGACCCAAAAGAAAAGCCCCGATGCAGTATAACCTATAAATGAACATGTCTTCAGGATGTCTCGTGAAGATCCAACATATGTTGCCCCAGACTGTGATTTACCGTCCTTCGGAGATAATAACTTCTTGTGCTCTTAGGGTGACCTGCCCCAACTCTGAAATGATTTGTGCCCCTGACTGTCTGATCTATGAAGGAATACCTCTGACTGACTGACCTTTGAGAGATTTGTCGAATCTCGACTTGATTGCCCCAGATTAACAACATAGTTGCCCCAGATTAACTGAATCTTGGAATGGATCGCCCATTTGGTATGACTTGCCCCGGCTCAACGGAGTACTCGGGCACTTTGCACCTTAGATTAATCAATCTTTCCATTGTAGAAACTTTCTTGATGTCAAGTACTGACTCGCAAGTAAAACAATTCGTTTTGAAAAGATAATTTTGATGCAATGCATATGACAGTTTTGAAATCCAAGTTTGTTCACTGGAAAAATGTTATGACATATAGTGAACAAATCACTGCTTAGAATGTCACATCGATACCAACATGATTGGTAAGAAAGTCCTTTTGGGAGTCAAAACTGATGCAATTTTAACCGAAGTGTGCTTTCGAAACAACTCTGCTTCAATTAGGTCTTTCGAAGGTTCTAACGTGGCCTGGTTCGCGGTTTAAGAAAGAAAGGATATAAGGCTCAAAGTTTTATTTTAACCCACCCATTCTCCTTGATGTTCTCCAGTCCTACGTTCAGCTAACTCGACACAAGCGCTCTACTTTCACAAAGGTAGGAGGATAGAATGAACCCAAACAATTTTCGGAGTGACAGTCACCCCCTTCTGTCTTTGGTGTCTGTAGTCACACGACTTGTTCTTTGCTTGAGGATTTTTTTTTATTCCTCTTATTTTCACTTTTTATTCCTTTTTTCTTTTTCCCTGATTTTGCTTGGACTGATTCTTTTGTGAATCTTTTTTCGATTTTGAAGTCCAGCGGGATGCCCTAACTTTTGCCTAAGTCACTTGTTTTCAAGTTTTGACTTAGCGGGTTTTTCTTTTTTGATATTTTTCTTTGATTCTTTTTTGCTCTCTCTTCTTTTTTTTGAACAAATCGTGTGACACTGGCTTGTCTGACTTGTTTGACTGGGTTGTGACTGCCTCACTCTTCATTTGGTGAGGGGTAACCTTTGTGATTTGATCCTCGAATGGGACGCTCCTTCTGAAATTTGAACGCTCGGTCAAATTAACTGACACCTACCCTGCCCTGGGTTAAGATAGAGGGTTTTTCGTTTTCAGAAAGAAACTTCTACTACTAGGCTCAATGGGGTTGACAAGGGATTATCTTCCTTATATCTCCGGTGTTTGAGGAATTGAAATAATGCATGTACATCATCAGCAGGGTTTTGTCCCAAAAGCATACAATCAGAAGTTTTACGCCTTTCAATTTCGTCATCCTCCCTTGGATCCTGCTTAAACAAGCATATGATATCGATAAAAAGTAAAAGTGAACACGACTGGATTTAATCAAAACATGCATATTCATTTCATTATCATTATCAATCGAATACAACAAGTTTGACAAATGAGTTTGCAATTTAACAGGAAAGAAACTACAAATGCAAAGAAATGACATGATCTAAATGGTCGCCAACTTCGAGGAACCGGGCTTTCCAAGCTTGATTTGCTAATGAGCTAGCCATCTTCAGTATTGCTCATCGAAGTCAGTCTGATGATCATATGCACAACTGCTCTCAGTGACTTCTTTCATAACCTGAACTGATGAACCCACCTGGCTGGATGAAGAAGAATTGTTGATCTGAATACCCTGAGGCGTGAATGAGAACATATTGGAGTCAAGAAGTGTCTGAATCTTGCTCCTAAGCACCTTACAGTCTTCAGTTGAATGCTCTTGTGCCCCAGCATGGTAGTCACAATGGGCATTGACATCAAAACCTAGTGGATAAGGAAAAGGCACTGGCTTTAATTCCTTCAGCACTATAAGTCCACCTCTGATTAAATCTGGAAGCATCTGACTGTACGACATTGGCAACTGAGAAAAATGCCTCTCAGGCTTCCTTGGTCTTTGTCAGGCGTGCTGACACGGCGGACGGCGATATGATCATTGACTCTGAGGAGGTCTTTGATTTGCAGAAGAATATTGTCCCTGATATGAAGACCTATAAGATTGTTGACTCTGAATAGTTGATATGTCTGAACACCGAGAACGAGGTGGTGAAGATTCCTGAATGGAACTATTTTCTTCCTCTAATTCTTTCTGAGAACTGACAACTGATTCATTTTCATTAGCCAGGAAGTTCGAGGCGCTTTGGATTTTTCCACACTTGATCAGTCTCTCGATGCGTTCTCCCACCATTACCAGGTCAGAAAACTTTGCTGCCCCATTGACAATCATCTTTTCCAAGTACGGCCCTTGCAAGATATCCATGAACAAATCAACCAATTCTCTATCCGAAAGTGGCGGTTAAACACGAGCGGCTAACTCTCTCCATCTCTGAGCATACTCTCGGAATGATTCATTATCTGCTTGAGACAAGTCTTGCAAATGCATTCGGCTGGGAGCCATGTCAAGATTATAACTGTACTGCTTTACAAAGGCGTTAGCTAGGTCTGTCCATGATTTGATGCAACCACTTTCCAACTGCATATACCAATACAAAGATGTCCCACTCAGGCTGTCTTGGAAACAGTGGATCATTAGCTTGTCATTGTCGACATGTGAGGCCATTCTTCTGCAGAACATCACCAAATGTAGCCTCGGACAGCTATCTCCTTTGTATTGCTCAAACTTTGGCATTTTAAACTTTGGAGGCATTACCAGGCCGGGCACTAAACACATGCTTGAAGCACTCAAATCAATATTATCACGCCTCTCCAGGGCTTTAATTTTCTCGTCCAACACACGGTATCTTTCGTCATCAACAAATCGTGGATCCTTAGGGTTCATCTTCAGAACTACCCCTCTGACATCTGGCATAGAGAAGGCAAAGCTCTTATAGTCTGTGGCATCAAGAGAAGAAGAATGTCCATCTCGGAAGATGGTACGCTCGTGTATAGCATGATTCTCATCAAGGATTCGTACAGGTTGAGCTTGGGCGACATTGTCCACCGGAGGTGGAATGACATTCTCATTTCTTTGAATATTGGCCTCTCCCCTTGTCATGACGACCATAGTTTCCATAAGTTGGTCCAACTGATTCTTCATCAAATCAACATCGGCCCTAGTCACAAACTGATTCTGTTCTCCAGAGTTCATGATTCTTCCAGAAGCTGATTCAAGTCCAATACGAAAGTCGGGAAATCAAACTGCAGTTCAGACAAAGGATGGATGAGCTCACTGTTCTGGCCTGAAGAAGGATAAATAAAAATGATGCAAGCTGCAAATGCAATGCAAAGATGAATGCAATAAGACATGGGATCAAAGCTTCCACATATTCTGAATAACTGCTGTGCTGATGGCTGAATAAGCTCATAGGTCTGCTCTGAAGAAAATACCAGAATACCAGAATATCCGAATAATTAGAATACCAGAATGCCAGAATATCGGTATACTCAGAATACCAAGATGCCAGAATATTGGCATAATCAGAGCATCGACCAAATCAGAATACCGGGATGGTCAGAATGCCAGAATACCATAATACCAAGCTGATGAGTCCACACTGATAAGAAAACCAGAATACCAGGTATGATGAAAGTCAAGGTTACCTGCAAACCTATAAACAACCTGCCCATCTCACATGTGGGTACTAAGATCCTCAGTATCCCGGGCTCTCAGGTCGAGAAATGATGATACGTTCACCATTTATGGTTTGGCATCATCATCAATCGAGGATGCCTCAACTGATTCTCCAAAACAAAAGGTCCTCAGCTTCTGGCACTGAGGTCGAGAAGCAATAGTACATTCATCCCTCGAGGTACAGTACTATCGCCAATCGAGGAGTGCCTCCACTGATTCTCTTTCAAAAGGGATATCCTATAGCAAGTTCCCAGCATTGGGTCCCTGGATCGAGAATTTGCAATGGGTTTGCCACAAAGTGTGGTCTGCCACTGTCACAATTCGGGAGGAGTGCCGCAACTGAGTCCTCGGGAATGGTCACCAGAGTCGACAATTCCTCTAGAGAATATCGACTGGCCTATATAGAGCATACAATAGCAGATAGCTCTGGATAGAACCTCATCTGGTTGTAGGTCTCGTGAACACCAACACGTGGCAAAACACCACGGGAGTGACACGCCCACCCACACTAATACCTATGTGTATGCTCAAGCCTTGGTAGTGGGCTTGTCTCTCAGAACACCCTGCCCACCAAACAGAAAAAATCCAGCACAGCACAACACAATATAGTATATGAAATGAAAATGCTGAAATGCGGTAAATATAGTAGTACAGTAAAGCAATAATACAATAAACAGCAGTACAGTAAAACAGTAAAAAAGCAAAGCGCAACACCATAATAGACACCCAATGAAACAAAAATAGACAAGCGCTAGGATTGACTCGCTAAGGAAACCAGAGATTCTAGGTTCGATCCCCAGCAGAGTCGCCAGCTGTCGCTCCTGGGATTTTCATCCAAGTACAAACGCGGAAGTGGCACCAAAACAGAGTCGCCAGCAATGTGTATTTATCCCAAGAGAGGGAAAGGAAACACTGCATAAACCTGAGAGGAAGGATAGAGCATGGTCTTGCGACCAAGAGAACTGGGTTCGGGAGTCGGTTACGCGAAGGGAAGGTATTAGCACCCCTTCACGTCCATCGTACCCGATGGGATCCACGCTTGCTGCTTCAATCAAAGGGTGTAAGGAAAGGATACTGGAAAAGGAACTGCTAGCTGGAGAACTGGAAAAGGAAAGGAGAGAGAAAGAGAAACAAATGTAGGGAAAATAAAAGAAGTGCTCGAATGGGCCCTACCCCACTGCCTACGTATCTCATCGGGAACATGAGAATCAGAGCGACTTAGTTCCCCTCAGCTAAGGGAAAATTGTTTGTGTTTTTTAGGGAACGGCTAATGTTCTAGCTCAGGTGTTGCAGGCTCACTAAATCGAGTGTGTTACCGTCTTGCGAGAGAACGAGGAGAAGCACGTTCGTACGTTGAGAATGAGTGAGATGAGAAAAGAATTCCCGAAGGAAAGACGTTATTGTTTGTTTTTGTCTTTTAAGCAAGAAGCGTTTTGATTGTTCTTGTGTTTACAACATGTATTGCATTCAAGTCTATGATATAGGATCGAATGCGTCGCATGGTCGTCCTAACAGGCCGTATGCTAAACACTCTAGGAAGGTGGAGAGAAACCCTCCTCCTTCCATTTCCCATGTTCTAGGCCCACATGCAATATGCGTTAACCTTTATTAAGTGTTTTTTACTTTTGTTTTAAGATGAGAAAGATAGAGACTCAAATGGAGCAAAAGGTGAAAACTAAAAGAGACTAAGACTCACCCTAATGTTATCATGCATGGAGATCCTATTGTTATGTGTGGTTTAAGAATCTAAGTCTAAAAGTAAAAGAGGGATAGCACTACTTAATGCTTATCCTACCTCACTTTAATCAAAGATTAAAGTTGAGCTAGGATCCCAAAGGGATGTGAGAGAATTCTACACATTGCATTATATCATGCTATTCATAAAAGAGAAATCATAAATTAATCAACAATGAACAATTGAAATTATGGTCAACAATAACCAAGTTAGAGTTAAAACGCTAAGTAAAAATCAAGATTAAATTCTAACAAGAAAAGTTAATTTGTCTAATTCTAAAATTAAACCTAATATTAATCCAAGTTAATTCTAAACTAAATCTAAAAACATTAATCCTAAAGTTAAATCTAGAATTAAAACTAAAATTAATCCTAAAATTGATTCCAATTAATTTCTAATTAAAATCTAATCAAATTCCAAAGTTATAAACTAATTCTAAAGAAAATTAGTTCTAAAGAAAAGCCAATATTAAAATCTAAATGAAATTTCTATTTGAAATCTAATTATAACCTAATCTTTAAAATTATTATCTAGTTATTAACTAATTCTAAAAATTAGTAATCAAATCAACTAGCTAAAACAAATATCCAAACAATTAAAAACACATAGTAAGGAGGAGTGTAAACAGATTCTGGGTGGTGTAAGAATGAAACTGGGCGCTGGGCCTTCATACAGCAAGCCCACTGTCTTTGAGAAGCAGCCAAGGGGGGTGCGAAGTGTTATGGAGTGGTGTAAAAAAAAACCTTCTGGACGTGTGGCGTGTGTGCCTGAGGTTATTGGCCCAGGAAGGTGTTCATGGCTTTGGGGGTGAATTAGTGGAAACGGAGGTGCGGACAGAACCAGGCATATGGGTTTTACATGTTGAGCCCAATGTTCTTGTTCAAAGGATAAAAGGGGGAGCGAATGTCTTGGGAGGTTGGAAAAGAAAAACAACATGGGCTTAGGCCCGGTCCGATTGAAGCACATTAAGAAAGCTAACCTAAAAGAGGGTAAAAACTCAGAAACAAACACACACAGCCGCTTCCCCTGCTCTTCACATCTTCTTCTTCGTCACCATAGCTGCCGTCAACCTTAACTTCTTCTCCGATGAATCGCGCTCGTTTTCTTTCTACAAAACCCGCCGCCGACTACCTCTCAACATCTCCGTTAACAACCTCCTTCGCTCAACACTCTTGGTCGTCTCAACATCATCATCTCTCTTTCGCTCCGTTCATTTGCACCGCTTCCGATGACGCCATCTCACCTCCGTCTTCGTTTCCGCCGGACAACAACCTCACTTGTCTCTCAATGCATCGCACTCAGTGAAACTTTGTTCTCGCTCAACTTCTTTCACTTGCGCCGTCCGCCATTCACCCTCAATGCTCACACCTACTTTCCTTTTTCAAATCGCCGACCACCACCTCTGTTTCAATTCTCACTCGCACTGTGGTTCAACCGATTACAATACTAGCCTAGATCTTTGCTACTATTCGCAATGAAAAAGGAGAAAATGCGATCCGACACATGCGTTACCAAAGCTACAGAAACTTAAACGTAAACGCGAGTTCAAAGGAAGATCCACGTACCTACCGGAGAGAGTCCGGCGCTTCTTCAATTCAGCGAAGAAAAATAGAAAACCAGAGGTACTGTTTCCTTCTTCGTTCTACTTCTGATTTGCGAATCCTCTTTGCGTGCTGCGAATTCTGAATTGGTGACACTTTGAAAATCTGTTGAATTATTCTTGCGTATTCTCGCTGCACTGAATTTTGTTGCAGATGCTTCTTCTGAGAATGTTGATGAATTGAATTTTATTGCAGGTTGGAGAATTTGACCGATGGAAGCTTGAAGTTTGAAGATGGTGAATTGTTAAGTGTTGAATCTGAGATGAGGACTTGATAATGACGATGACGCGATGTTGTAGTTTCTGCAGCTTGAAGTTTAATCTTGAATTTGCTGCGGAGATTGGTGAAGAATCGAAGATAAACGTTAATGGAGTTTTCAGGTGACGAAAAACTTGTTGAAGAAGAATGAAGAATGTAGATGGTGAGCGATTATGTAGAATGATGATTGAAGAAGATGAAGACTGGTGCAGATCCACTTTTATACCAGAAATTGGGAAGGGTAGAATAGGAACTTCAATTGAAATTCAGTTAGAGTTTGGTGTGAATTCTATTGTGACTTGGAGAATGATTTTGGAATTGTGGTTATTTTTCTGTTATGATTCTTTTCCTTTTCTAATTTTGAGTACCGTTTTTTCACTTCTTTTCTGCTACGTATTTCCTATTTTTTTATTTTCTGAGGTGGGCTTAGTGGTGACCATATTTATCAATGACAGTCAGAGTATAACAACTATTTGCACACCGATGGAGCCCATAACTAATGTCATGCCAAAAGTACATTGCACTTATTGGTTTCTTCAAGTGGCCAAAACGTAACTCAAGAATGGGTTGGATATTGGTCTTAATGGACATTGAATAATGAATTGGGTATGAAGGATGTAAGTGGGATATAAATCAGAAATTGGTTTAAGAAATGGGCTTAGGAAAAATGGATTTGAATATAGTGAAGAAATATGGATATTAGAAAAGATAAAAATGGATATGGATAAAAATGGTTTATGGATTTATATTTAAATGAATATGATATATGAATAGGTTTGATATGGTTTTATCGAATGGATAAATGTGAATGTGGGCTAAAATATGGTTTTTAAATGGATGTGGGTTTGAATATGAAATGGACTTTGGAAATGGATAATTGATTTAATAGGCTTGCCTTAGAAGTTTGGATTGAAAAGGGATTTATAAGATGGAAGAAAATGATATGGATAAAGAAAGTAAATTAGGAAATGGATTTTGAACAATTGGAATTTGAAAACAAGGTAAGAAAAATGGTTAAAATGGACCTATTTGGACTTAAAAATTATGGATAAAAAATGGATAAAGTTGAAATGGATAACCAAAATTAAGAATGGATATTAAAATGTGGATTTAGGAATGGAATTTGGATGTGACTTTGGAATTAATGAAAAATGGTATTAAATGAATATTGGTTAGAAAGTGATTTAAAACAAATATCAAAATGGTTATGGGTTAGAAAAAAGGAGTTGTGTCTCGAATTCCAAGTAAGTCACATGATCACATTCAATCCACATCCAACTTCAGATCCAAGGTGACTAGGAAAACTTCAGATCAGGAAGATTTCAACGAGGAGAATTCAACCTCTTGCTCCAACTTTATCAGGAATAGAAATCGACTGAATCCTTTATGAATAAGGCCAAGCAAATCCTTTGATCCCATGTCTTAGAAGACCAATGCAATGATATGATTATGAGTTATGACCTAATGAGATGAAAAATGAAAAGAAACATAAGCCAGAAAAAGGTAGGGAAAATTTTGAGGTATTACAATTAGGATTATGGAATTGCATGGACTTTTCTGTAGGTGGGCCCAAGGGTCTAGTGACGATCAAACCTTGTGGGACCAAAGAGGGGTAAAGCTCTGTGTAAGTCATTGGAATTGGAGGGAATGAAGGCTTTGCCCCTTGTCTTCTATAGGGAACGTTTGATTGAGGAGCTGGTGGCCTCTGTTGTTTTTGGTAAGCTGGAGCACTGGGCACTTGTTGATAGTTTGGTTGTTGTTGATAAACGGGCGCCTGTTAGGAGGGCTGATGATGCAAAGTTGGAGTCACAGCTGCCACATAAGGTTGTGGGGCAAACTGCACAGGATATATTGGTTGTTGAACAAAACTTGGGTTAGACTGCTGTTGATAAACTGGTTGTTTCCGAACTTGATTCGTTTTCCTGCTTGTCATGACTGCATTTGTCTCCCCTTCCTTCTTTTTATGGAGATTACGGGGAGGTTTCTTGTTGTTACTACTGCTTGAATTGTTTGAAGAACTAATCACCTTTCCATTCTTTAAACCAGCTTCTACTTTCACTCCCACGGCCACAATGTCAGCAAAGTTGTCGCTAACACTACTAATCATTCTTTCATAAAACTTAAGCTTCATGGTGTCTATGAACCAATCAGCTAGTTCCTTCTCAGACAATGGAGGTTCTAATTGGGAAGCAGTCTCTCTCCAGCGTTGAGCGTATTCTTTAAAGGACTTTGAGTTGTTTTGAGACATACTCAAAAGCCGCCTACAATCAGGGGCCAAATCCATATTATACTTGTAATGTTTCCCAAAAGCATCTGACAAATCTTGAAAACTGTGAATTCAGGATTGGTCCAAACCCATATACCATTTAGCAGAGGCTCCTTTCAAACTATCCTGAAAACAATGGATCATTAACTTGTCGTTATCCACATATGCTGCCATTCTTCTATAATACATAATCAAGTGCGACTTTGGGCATGTCGCGCCTGAGTACTGGTCGAAGCTTGGAGTCTTGAACTTTGGCGGAATCACTAAACCAGAAACCAAATACATATCTCTAGCATCAGTACTAAAGATATTACTGCTTTCCATTGCTCTCATCTTTCTTTGGATAGTTTCCACACTTTCTTTCAGCCTTTCATGTCGCTCGTCCCCCTCCTCAGATACTTCGGGGTAATCATAAACCGGTTGTGGTTTGTGGAAAATGGGGTGCACTTGAGTTTGCATAGGCTGGTGGAGCAAAGGTTGGGATAGCTTGGGGATTTTCATTTCCCACGGGAACAACCTGTTGAGCAGTTGTTACAATTGGTGGTGGCACAAAACCAGGGGGCAACCTATATGGTGGCAAGAGAGCAGTGTTGACATTTGTAGAAGGCTCCACAGTTGGAGTGACAGTCTTGGAGACCACGGTGGTCTGAGTATCCATCTTTGCTTTAATAACCTGTAAGGCTTCCATGATCTGTCCCATGTTCCCTCGTAAATCATTCAACTCGTTGTTGACCCTATCCAGCTCAAAGTTGTGTTCCGACATCCTTTGGCGAGCTTGGGCTCTAGTGTTGTATCGGCGTTGGAGACTCAGTGTGACGGTTCTGAAGACAAGACGACGGGATGAGACACGACAAGAAAGAATGCACATGTTATGACATGAAAGAATGCAAATGCAGATGTAAGTAAAACTATCAAGGAATTAAATATTTTGCAAACATTGTAGATAAGAGGATACTTCTTAAAACAAGCTCTTTCATTAACAAATTTGCAAATATTACAAAATAGGCAATACACCCTCAAAGTCTATAAGCAAACAGAAATACAACATAAAAGAACTAGGAATCTAATCCACTTGACGACGGTCCTTCCCCTCCATGGAGCTCCCTCATGAGGTTGTTGATTTGCTCTTGCATCCTCACTTTGTCGAGGGTCAGCTCTTCCAGCGCTTTTTTCATCTTCAACTCTTCATTTGTAGGGACTATTGGCGACTTATGACGCGGATAGAGCATCCTCATCACAAGAGCTCTTTCACGTGTCCATTCCAAGCAAGCTTCGGTGACAGTACAATAAGGATTTCCCAATGCCATCCATCTTTGTCTGTTTATGCAATGCCAAGCACGCACAATTTTGACACTAAACTCCGAATTTTCCCCTTCTTCAAGAAAAAGTATCTTCAGATTGTTAGGACCAGGCTCTTCCTCCATTGGGTGACCAAGCTGTCGGCGAGCGAGAACTGGGTTAAAACTGATGCATCCCTTCCTGCCAATAAGAGGTATAATGGGGAAATCCCCACAGCTGTGAATCATAAGAATCCCCCCATAGATTGGGTCATACCACTCGATGTCTGAATGGGTAAGCTTTATGATTCTTTTGGACCAAATGGTACTGCCTTTCACATCCCAAAAGGTTGCGGTCCTTGGTAGGTGCGAAATAAACCACCTATAAAGGAGAGCAACACAACAAACAATTTGTCCTCCATCTTGCTGGTTCTTTGAGTGGATGGCATGATAGGTATCAACCAATAGAGTGGGAACCAGATTTTTAAGCATAAAAATCTGGATAGCATTGATGTCGACGAAGTCTTTAATGTTAGGGAATAGGAACAATCCATAAGCTAGCAAAGTGAAGGTGGACTCAAAGAGCACAATGTTCTTCCTATCAGCAAAGTAACGAGCCTTCTCGAACAAGAACTGAGCGGGAAATCCAGAAAGTCCCCCCTTGATAGTCACGTGGGTTCGAATATCAGATAACCTTAGTCTCGTTCCTCTTGCAATATCCCTCTCACTGAGTTCATCTTCTAATCTAGAGAATGGAGGGAAATCATTGACAGGGAGACCCATCAAAGTAGAGTATTCTTCCAAGGTCAACATCAACTGGTAATCAGGGAAAACGAAGCAATGATAAAAGGGATGGTAGAGTTTAACCAACATCTCTAGCAGTCCTTCAGCCCTTCGAAGCTTCAACAGCGAGAGAATTCTTCCGTACTTTTCTAAGAAAGCCAATGGGTCTTCAATCAATTCTCCTAGTTCCTTTAGTTACTCAACATGGGGAACCATGAAGGTGTATGACCAAGTTCCTTTCTTTCCAAAATCCATCTCACAAAGTCTGCAAAACAAATTTTCAGCTCCTTGATAAGGATTGCAAAAATGCAAAATGCAATGCGAATGCAGTTGGTTTTAAGGAACTCAAAAGATAAATTTTCAAAATAAGTTTCCATTCATTAATATTAAGAAAAGTTACAACTTTCAAAGTACATTTCAAGAAGCTCAAAATACAAAGAGAGAAAAATAGCTAGGCCTAAAAAGCAACCCTATCTAGAAAGGCTCCACTCCACACATCCTCTTCTGTCTCTTCAGCTTGTCGTTCTCCAAAATTAGCTTGTCGACAATTCCTTTCCAAGCACCAGATGTCGAAGGAATACTTGAATACTCATGAGTACTAGAAGTTGGTTGCACGCTAGAGAAAACTAAATTCTCTTGCGCCACGTGTCTGTCTATTACACGTCTCTCAAGCAACTCAATCAAATCATCCTTCTCTTTCATCTGTTTCTTCATCTCCATCTGTTCAGCATAGATGGCATGGTACTTCCCCTCCCAAGTGTCTCTCTCAAGTTTCATCCTTGCCAGAGTTTCCTGACACTCTTCCATGCGCTCAATAGGAATGATAGAGGGAGATGCAACAATAGGCTGTAGAGGTCTCTCGGGGAGGTATGGCATCTTAAGATCACGAGCTCAGGATCGAACCTACTGAAGGAATGGTTCCAAGGCCACACAGTTTCTCTTTCCCAAGTCATTTTTAGTTCTCTTATAGAGGGCCCCCAAGCATGCAAAACTTTATCCTTAGTTTCTGTATTGGCTTCCTCGTTAAGATAGAAGAAACCGGACAAAAGGATGTTCTTAGGCTTGTCTTCCATAGGGTATCCAAACAGGCGTCTAGCAAGGATAGGGTTGTAGCTAATCCCACCTCTGATACCAAGGAGTGGTACATTGGGGAATGGGCTACAACTATCAATGATGACTCCTTTGTCATAAGCTGGATCATACCAAAACACATCAGTGTGAGTAAGAGATATGATTCTCTGAGACTAACGAAGCTTGTTAGGATTATCTTTAAAGCGTGACGTTCGAGGAAAATGCGTGACAAACCACTTGTAAAGCAAAGGTGCTCAACAAAAGATGGTACCATTTCCCTTGAGAGTTCTGCGATGGATGGAGTGATAAGTATCACCAAGCAATGTGGGTACAGGGTTTCCACTTAAGAAGATCCGAATGGCGTTGATATCAACAAACTCCTCAATATTAGCAAACAGAACTAAACCATAGAGAAGTAAAGCGAAGACTGCTTGAAAGGCATCCATACTGTTCATCTTAGCTAGGTAGAAAGCCTTGTCCATTAAGAACTTAGAAGGTAGGCCCTTGATTCCATTCTTGGTGGTGAGGTTGGCCTTGACTTCAGACATCTGCAAGTGAATAGCATCAACAATATCCTTTGGTGAAGGAATCTTTTCTAAACCACTAAAAGGCTCTTGTTTGTTTACAGGTAGACCAAACCAATAAGAATACTCCTCCAATGTTGGAACAAGTTGGTAGTCGGGAAAGGTGAAGCAATGGTAAAGAGGGTCATAAAATTGCACCAACGTGTCGAGAACTCCATCTTCCATATTAGTTCTAAGGATACCTATCAACCTTCCATAACGCTTTCTAAAGTCTTCAGGGCAAGACACCAAAGCTACCAGCTTTTTCAACTCTACCAAATTGGGCTTCTTGAAATTGTACTTCTTAGTGTTCCTTTTCTCAAGATCCATGATACCTATGGTTTACAAAGGAAAAGATGACTGAGTTCCTTAAAACCAATAATGGATGTTATGTATGCAATGCACAAAACACACAAACACACATAAACACAAATATGTACACACAACAAAGCACACAAGGCCTAGGTTTAGGGGTCACATGCGTGGAGCCATGGTCTACCCATCCCAAAAGGTGTGTACTATGGGTTTATAGGCTGTAGCACAGGGTTCTAAAAAGTTCTCAGAGTCATTGATAAATCTTTCGGATATTATCGGCCTACACGACTACTCGTGCTAGTTAATAATATTCTCAATATAAACTCGTCTGAGTGTAGTATCGCATGACAACCATCACAAGCCTACACCTGGATAATCACTGCACTATGTCCTAAAAAGGCCAAGTGGGGTAAAGGTAACTATGGTCCTCAGTATCACGGACTCCTAGGTCGGAAAGAGTGACATCAATACGACTACTCGCATCTGACATCAATAATCCCAAAGGGGCCTCCACTGAGCATGTCATCATATGCCAAACATGTTAGGACTACTCCCAACAGCCGACTATTGATTACACCATAATCCTATCATATGTGTGCTCTCAAGTCCGGGTTAGGACTTATCTCACCACTCAAAAGTAGCACTCTGCCAAATAGAAGAACCTAAACAAAAATACAGATATATGTACAAACAAGCAAGCAAAACATATAAATAACATGAATACAAAATAAGGTGGGCTTAACCCTCTTCAAAATATTTTCCCAGTGAAGTCGCCATTTCTGTTGCGGTGAGAATCAGATATCAAGCTATTAATTAACTTGAATCACACATCTTTGAAATTCACCACCGAGCTTTGATTTATCCAAAGGAAAGGGTAAAGATCGATGAAAACCCTAATTGCGCTATATGAAGACACAACTAAGAGATCTAAGGTTCGGAGGTTGGTTATACCTAGGGAAGGTGTTAGCATCCTAAGTATCTGTAGTACTCTACAGGAACCTCTTGTTAGTATTTGCGTTATGTTATGTTTGTTTGCTAAGGAATATGTGCTAAGGTTAAGATAAAGATCTATGGCAAAGACCAAAGTACTAAAGGTAAAGACCTAATGGTAAAGACCTAAGTGCTAAAGGTAAAAACCTAATGGTCAAGACCTAAGTGCTAAAGGTAAAGACCTAATGGTAAAGACCTAGGGGTATATACACTAAGTATGCTCGCCAAGACGTCACATCTCATGCCTACGTATCCTAATAAGGACGGAATCAAAGCATTTGTAGAGTTAAACAAATATTTAAGTCTAAGTTGTAAGGCTAATTGGCTCGACAAGATATCACATCTTGTGCCTACGTATCGTAACTAGGACTGAGGAATCAGAGCCTCCGTAGTTCGCCTAACTATGGTTGAGGAACTCTTGATAATGATCAAGGTTCCAAGGGGAAATGAGTACTCATGATCATGATACTCACATAGAGTTAAAGAACTCTCTAAATCTAAGTTGTAAAAAAAATTGGCTCGACAAGATAACGCATCTTGTGCCTACGTATCCTGATTAGGACTGAGGAATCAGAGCCTCCGTAGTTCTCTTCACGAGGGACGAGAAACTCTTGATAATGATCAAGGTTCCAAAGGGGAATGAGTATTCATGATCATGATACTCGCATAGAGTTAAAGAACTCTCTAATTCTAAGTTGAAAAACTAACTAAAGGATTGACTTTAAACAAAGTCAAAGGGGGAAGTGAGTACACATCATGATGGTACCCACAAAGAGTTTAAGAACTCTAAACATAAATCTAAGTTAAAACAAAATGGGTGTCATGAAACCAAGGGGAAAAGTAAGTATCTATGATGATAGTACTTACATATAGGAGGAAACCTAACTAGGTCAAGGGAGAAGTGGCTCTAATGAGGTCAAATGTTTGATCCTAATGAGGTCAAGAGAAAGGTATGGCTCTAAGGGTGAAAAAAGACTAAAAGAATGAAAAAAGTATGGACTTAAAATCATAAAAATTAAGTGTGTTATGAAATTATGAAGTTGTGAAGAAAGCCTAAAAACTAAATGCTAAAAATAAAGGAAATGGCCTAAGAGGGAGTTGAACCCACGTCTTAGGTGTTACAGCTTAAAAGGCTTGCCAAACCAACCAGAGCATGCGTTGTGACCTAACATGGAACCAAAAGAATATATTTGAAAGTCAACTGGATCAGAAAATAAAACAAAAGACTGGGGCGAGGGGGATTCGAATCCTAGTCTTTTAGCATGGCAAACATACACATAAACCTCCGTTAACCAGCGGTGCTACGCCCTCATCCGTTAACAAAACCAACATCAATAATATATATCCTATACTCACATAACAATGGCCACCTCAGCGCCATGTCATGCCAACTCAGCTCCACCTCAGATCCTTCTTCTTCCTTTCTTTTCTTCTTCTCTCTCTCTCGCTCGTGCCCTAACCTCATGTTGTACCCAGATTTTCCACACAACATAACTCACACGTTTCTCAACCATTCTTCAAACTATAAAAAACAAAGTTGAAGTATTTCTTGCAAGGAATCTAAAGGTCATATTGTCTGGTCCTAAAACTAACCATGTGCTTCACAAAACTAACCCTAACAATGCAACATCACCAAACAAAGCTTGTTCAAAACTTCATACATTCAAACCAATTAAAGCAAGCAAGTATTCAAACATGTTGTACACAAAGTAGACTACATTTTGCTATAGGTATGACACAATGAGATGCAAAGAATCTGAGCCTAGGGTTTCAAAGGAGCTTAACTCTTGGAGTAGGTCCAAGCCCTCTTCAAATGGTGTTGCATAGATGAAATGAGCTTCCCTTTTGCCTTGTTGATACTAGGAATAATGACTAGAGTACTTGAAATGTATGGAAACTGCCTCAAACTTCAAACCTGTGTCCTTATGCCAATGGAGGTTTGAAATGGTGGATAGGGAATGAGGTGTTACATAACTTCTTTGATAGTTTAAACAAGTTCTATGGAGTTTTTATGGAAGGTTTATGAAGTTTGTTTGTGAGTTGCACGAGTGGTTTGGCTCTGGACAATGGTTTTGCAAGTTTGGGATAATTCTTGCAAAAACTAAGGGAGAGAGAGATAGGAGGGGTTTCAGAGTAATTAATGGTGTGTCTTCAGGCTTGTTTGAGCCCTCTATTCATAGGCAAAGGATGGAGCTTTGAAGCTAACCAGATGGTTGAGTTCCCCACCTTTTGGCTCGGTTGCAATGTAACTTGGATTTTCAAATACTTTGTCATTCCCCAAGCCAAGTACCATGTTGTTCTAGGGTTGTTGAAAGTGTGCAGATCTTTTGGCTGATCATTACAAGCTTTTTGAGTGTGGAGTAACCATTACACAGCTCAAGACAAGTTGACATTGCCAAAAGTGGCTTTATGTAAATGGCAATGTTCACTTTGTGCCAAAAATGGAAAAGTTCACGAGACAATGCCTAAACCACTTGGATAATACTTCAAAAGCACTTGTACTTATCTGATTTAAGCCAAATTAATAAGCAAGGAGGTCTTCCACATGAGATCATGAGGATTTGGAGTGATCTTGCAAGTTGAAACACCATGCCATGACTTAAAAAATCAAGTTTGTGACCCTAACTTCATGGATTCGAAACTCACAGATCACACATCTGATTGGGGTATTCTAGTACTTTTTGGAAAGCCCTAAGTATGCTCTACAATGTTCATGTTCACTCAAAGTTCTGAATCCAAAGAGATCATGATGAAAAATGGAGGTGAAGTTGGCTGAAAACTAGGGCAAAAAGAGTGAAATTTCACTAAGTCATAAATTGTCTTGAACTTCCAAGCCTCCTAACTTAAAAACCAAGCCTTTTTTGAAGAAGAGCCCTCTAATACATTTTAAAGTTCATGATGAGAGCTTCAATTTGAGCTTTGGACCACAAAAATTGGATGTGTGGTTTGAAAGTTATGACTCTTCACAGTTCACACAAGGTGTGAATTCTTCCATACTTAGAAAATTTCAAGAACCAAACCTTGCCCTTTTTGCAAGAAACCTCTCAAATGTTGATTTCTCATGCTCTAACTCAAAAATCAAACATGTCTTGATGGAATATGGCTTGAATACTTTATCTTGGATCAAAAATATCAAAAGTCAAAGGTTAGAGTTTTCAGTCAAAACCCTAATTTCATCAGGAATTCAACAGTGTGATCCCTTGTGATCATGCTTTCTCAATCTCTTCAAACACCAAGGATGGCCTTCAAGGATGTATATGAACATATGGGATCATGTCCCAAGGCTTGGGATCATGCCCTGACCAAAAGTCAAAGGCATGGTTGACTTTTCTTGACAAAACCCTAATCTGGGGCCAGATGAACTTGGGGCTCATTGCACTTGTGATGGGAGCCAAACACACTTGATTAATTGATGAATAAGGCCTCTTGGATGTATGTAAGCTCAGTTGGTTTATGAACCAATCAAAGCATTGACTGATCACACCAAGATTCCTTTGTAATTTCTCAGGTCAAAACCCTAATTCCACAACTACTGATTTTAGGGTTCCTCTTTGATTTTTCTTGATCCAATCACATGAGACCATGGAATATGATTTGAGAACTTCATGAACAACTCTCAAGGTCAAATATTGAGCTCTAGGAACCTCAGTTGACTTTCTTCACCAGATGACTTCAAACACCTTTCTTGACCACTAGTGAACACTTGGGGTGGATGCATTGAGCCAAGAAGTGTCTTAAGAGACTTTGAAACATATGAGATCTTGGATTATTGATCTTACCCTCTTTCTTGTGCAAAACCTAGCTTTCAAATAGAAGAACAAACTAGCAAAATGTGATGGTTAGTTAACAATGCATAGATGATTGAACCCTAATGCAAGTGAAAGATGTTATGACATCTAAGGGGAAAAATTTGGGGTATAACAGCTACTTTCTTATTTCTTTATTTATCCTATGAAGCTTAAAAGGAAGGGGAGATATCTTAAACTAACCCTGCGTGCAAGTGTTTTCTTTAACAAATGCGAAGAAATCGGGGATCGGGGTTTGGTTATACAAAGGGAAGCTATTAACACCCAGAGTATCTATAGTAATCTATAGGAACCTTCATTTGCATACATTTTCTACTACTTTGAATGCTTTCTTAAGTCTATCTGTTGTTAATTGGGGAAATTTTCTCCTTTGGGAGGATTGAGGAAATGTTTTTGGGTTTTTCTATTATTTTTGGGAAGGTGCTTAACCTAAGATCTTTGATTTATGTGCTCGCTAAGATTTCACAATCTTATGCCTACGTATTCCCGTAAAGAAATTTGGGAAATTAGAGCAATCGTAGTTCCTCCTATTCTATGGGAGGAAATTTTGGTGTCTTCTTCAAAGCCCAAGATTGAAGCAAAAAGTTGACTTAGAGAGAGAATTTGTCATCTCTAAAGGGAGATACCTCACCTATTCATCACAAATGTCGGGTAATTAGTTATAAGGGAAGTTACTTTAACTAGGATGTGTGGAATCCAGCTATGCCATATCTTCCTTTATAAGAGAAATGTCATGAAGGAAGAAGCTTTAACTCAGTGTAGAGAAATGCCACTTTTTCCTTTATAAATCTTTCATGCTAAGAGAGGGACATTGGCTTGGATGTGTAGAATCCAGAGGCTTGCCACTTACATCAGTTAGATGAAAGAGAAATTTTAGCCATGATAAAGGAGGGACTCCAACTTGGATTTTGAATCAACAAGTGTGCCACCTACATCAATTATTAGGAAAAAAGGTTTTGATTGTTTGTTTTGATATGTGATGTATATAGGAGATATCCTCCTACAAAGAGGACTCAAAGTCTCATCTTTGGGGATGTTAAATTTATTGCCTTGATCAAACCCAAGGTTGAAGCTAAAAAAGTTTGGGGATTGACTCCACTGGAGATGTTTTATTTGAGTATCTTATTTGAAGCCCAAGATAATGAAGCTGAAGAGTTTGAGTCTAGCTTTAAAGAAGACTAACTTAACTGGGGAGTATGATATTTGTCTTGTACAAAGCCCAAGATGGAGGCTGGCTGGTGAAATCATTATATAAAGCCTAAGAGGAGGCTGACTCTTACTGAGGATTATTGAAATCCCGGAGAAGTTCTAAACTGTGTTGGGGAATCCAAAGGGAAATTAACTCTTGCTGGTGATTGGAGAAGAGTTGAGTTATCAGATGCCATGAGGCTCTGATACTTTACTTTTTAGGATTTGTTGATGGTAACCTGACCCTGGCTGGGGATTTTTAAGTTGAAAGTCAAGCCTTGTTAGGGGTCAGAAGGGATTTAAAGATGAGTTTGAATTCCTTATAGGTTTTAACTCTTATGGGAATTGATGTGTTGGTAAAGATGATTAGCATTAAGCTTTTAAGAAACCTGAGGGTTCTTGTGTTAAGCCCAAGAGGAGGCTAAGATGGTGAAACTTTCCAAGTTTCTTGTATGAATCCCAAGAGGAGGCTGTGACTACCCAAGTCTCTTAAGAATAGGTAGACTCTGGTTGGAGAAAGATCTTTGTATGATGCCCAAGAGGAGGCTAAGGGTTTTAGAGATGAAGATCAACCCTTGAATGATTGGATGTTCTAGAGTTTTGACTTTCCTGAGAATTGAACTAGTATAGATCACTAAACTCTTTCCTATGCTTTTAGGAAGCCTTTGGGTCCTTGTACTAAGCCCAAGAGGAGTCTGGGATGCTTTTAGGAAGCCTATGGGTCCTTGTACTAAGCCCAAGAGGAGGCTATCGGGAACTTCTAAGAAGCCTGTGGGTCTAAGCCTAAGAAAAGTTCAAGAAAGGTTTCACAGAAAATTAATCCTTTCTTTGTTGAATAGTTATAAGGTTTGAAGAAATTCAAAAGAGGTTTCACCAGGAATTAGTCCTCTCCGGGGAAATGAATTTCTTTGTATAGGAATAAACTAGTTGATTGAACTAAGTTATAACTATCCTATTGTTCGACCTAAGTGTGAATTGAGGATGACCTAAATGCTGAGGGAACTCTAGACAGGTATGCACAAGTATATACAAATAAGCGGTTTAACAGGTATAAAAAACAAGTATGCATCGAAAAGGTGATGAGTCTTATTCTATGGATAAAGACCCAAGTGTATTGTGATTGATTGTATTAATTATTATCGTGTGATTAGGGTTTTGAGAAATTGAAGAAAGTTTTGAGAAAACTTTGAATTTGAATTTGAATATAAAATAAAGTTGTTGTTATTTGAATGAATTGAAAAGAAAGTTTGGGGCTTATAACTCAAAGAGAGTCACAAGTGGTCTACGAGCAGTTTCACCGGGAATAATGCTCCTCTTATTACCAGTATAATTTGAATCTTATTTTTATTGTAAAGAAAAAGAAAAAAGGATGGGACTTACACTATATTAAGAGGCCTAAGTTAATATATTTTTGAATGAAAGAATGAAAGAATAGTATTGGATCTTATACTCGGGGAGAGAGGCCCAGGTGGTTTTCAAATAGTGTAAAACAGACAGATGATTTTGAAAACAGAGGTATGAGGCTTACAACTCAAGGAGAGGCCCATGGAGGTTGTTTATTGTTTAAAACAAAGTTTATGTACAAATGATTGGGGCTTATACTCAAGGAGAGGCCCAGATGATTTATTTTGAAAAACAGTGATCACACTACGATACCGAAAGACGTTGTGAGACTTATACTATAGCAGAGACCCAAAATTTATTTATGTACATTGGGGTTTGGGTCTTACACTCTAATATAAGCCCAAGTGTGATGAAATGAAGTTTTGAAAGATCAAATCAAAGGAAAACTCTAATTTCATTTTTTAAAGATATTTTTCAAAGAAAAATCAAATAAAAATGAAAAAAAAACCAAAAAAATTCAATAAACATGTTATGAATTATGTTTAGGGTTTAGAAAATGAGGTTTTATTCACATGATGATTTAATATCAAATTGGTTTTTAAAAATCAAGAAAAAGAAATTATTTAAAATGTTTAAAACAAATTAAAATAAAATTCTTTAAAATATTTAAAAATATATCAAATAAAAATATTTTTTTGTGATTTTTTGGTGAATAAAATATTTTTAATGTGTGAGTATTTTTGTGCAAAAAGTAATTTTCAAATAATTAAAATTGATTAACAAAAATAATTATTGAAAATAAAATAGAAAAATATCAAAAAATAACAAAAATGTGGAAAATTGGACAAAATGGCATGGGTGGGTGTTGAACCCACACCCTCCAACACAAACACACTTGAAAACACACGCTGCCACCACTAGGGTGGTGATACATCTGTGTATCAAAACCACCCCATGAATACATAAGGGTGACAAAATGACCCAGGCCTGGCCCAAGGCGCCATGGCCATGGCTGGGCAAGAACCAAGTTTTGGTTCAAATGCAAGAAGGTCATAACTTTCTTATTTCTCCATGAAAATGGATGAAATAAAGATGGATCCTACCTAGAATTTCACGAGGAATCCAATGGTGGTCTTGGAAATTTATAAAAATACCTACATTTTATAACCTGATGGTGGTTTCAAAATAGGTCAATATTTGCAAGTTCTATGCTACAACTCCATACAAGCAATAATAACACAGAAAAACAGTTCAAACACAACAAATATGATATGTATGTGTAGCGCAGTTTTTGTGGTTTCGAATCACTATCGCTTTGGTACTATAGTTCGATTCATTTTTTATCATATTGAGCTGATTAAGAAAGGGAAATAGATGTCTCCAATTAACCCTGCTTGCAAACTGAGGTTAAACAGACAAAACTGTTGGTTTACAGATGCTATCAAAATAGGGGGTTCTCCCTTTGGGTTATTAACCTAAAAACAGTGTCTAGACTATTGGTAAGATGTTAGGACTGATGCTTTTCGATTGATGTGTGAAGGTATGGGATTTTGGGTTTTTGATTAGTATGCTCGCTAAGATTTTTGTAATCTTATGCCTACGTATTCCCGTTTGACGAAACAGGGAAATCACAGCGATCGTAGTTCCTCCTATTCTATGGGAGAGGAAAAAGGTGTTTTTGGTGTCTTGTTCAAAGCCCAAGACGTGAAGCGAAAGGTGGTTTGTATCTTGTTCAAAGCCCAAGATGTGAAGCTAAAGGGTTTTGGCTGAAAGAGAATTTGTCATCTCTAAAGAGGAGTTGTTGATGTTTGTATGCTGTGGGCACAAATTTAATGCTAAAAGGTTGATTGACTCAACCAGGGTTTTCTTTATACAAAGCCTAAGAGGAGGCTAGAAGTTTGACTTTCCGGGGAAAATGTTCTTTCTGTCCTGTACAACGTCCAAGATTGAGGCTAAAAGGGTTTGACTCAACAAAAGAGTCTGTCATACTCAACAAGAGAGTAATTTGGTGTCTCGTATGAAGCACGAGACGGAGGCGAGAAGGGAAGATGGACTCAATGAGAGAGTTTTTTATACTCAACAAGAGAGTGTTTATATGTGTCTAGTACGAAGCCCAAGACGGAGGCTAAAGGTTGACTCAACGAGAGAGCCTTGAACAGGTGATGGACCCAACAAGAGAGTCTGAAGGTTGATTGACTCAACAAGAGAGTCTTTTATACTCAACAAGAGAGTGTTTTGCTGTCACGTACGAAGCCCGAGATAGAGGCTAAAAGGGGATTGACTTACCAAGTGAGTCTGTTATACTCAACAAGAGAGTGATTTATCCATTTGACTTATATCTAGAAGTTTGACTCAACCAGAGAGTCTTTTATACTCAACAAGAGAGTGATTTATATCTCGTACGAAGCTCGAGATGGAGGCTAAAAGGGTGATTGACCCAACAAGAGAGTCTTTTATACTCAACAAGAGAGTGTTTTTCTATCTCGTACAAAGCTCGAGATAGCGGCTAAAGGGTTGTGACTCAATAAGAGAGTCTTTTATACTCAACAAGAGAGTGTTTTATATCTCGTACGAAGCCCGAGATGGAGGCTAAAAGGGTGTGACTCAACAAGAGAGTATTTTATACTCAATAAGAGAGTGATTTATATCTCGTACGAAGCCCGAGATGGAGGCTAAAAGGGTGTGACTCAACAAGAGAGTCTTTTATACTCAACAAGAGAGTGATTGTGTGTGTCTTGTACAAAGCCCAAGACAGAGGCTAAAGAAGGTTGACTCAACAAGAGAGTCTGAGAGGTTAGCTCCACTGGGGAGAATCATTTGTACAAAGCCCAAGAGGAGGCTACTTGTTTTGGTGACTATTTCAATTGAGTGACAGGTCCAGTGTGTTGGATAAAAGAGAAAATCAGTTCTTATAAAGATCATAGGTAAGGTTGTGCTTTGGTATTGATCCGAGGATCGGGGTTATTTCCTGTTCTTTAAGGAAAAGGGGAAATCCCCCGGGCATTGAGACTATCAAAGTTTACTGGTGTTTTGGAGAAATCGATTCTCAGATAATGAATAATCTTTGTATGATGCCCAAGAGAAGGGTGGTATGTTAAGGGATGAAGGTCAACCGATTAACTGGTCTGACACTTGACTCAGAAAGACAGCTCTAGCAAATTGATGACTAGGTTATGTTCCTATACCTGTAGAGGTCTCTGGGTCCTTGTACTAAGCCCAAGAGAAGGCATGCGAGCTTGTAAGAAGCCGAAGGGTCCTTGTACAACGCCTAAGAGGAGGCGGGGATGCTTTTAGGAAGCCTGTGGGTCCCCAAACCCTGAGAAGTTCAAGACATGCTATTCACCGAGAATAGATCAAGCCAGGAAAGCCTGAGAATTTGGAAGAAACTCAAGAGATGCCATTCACGTCGAAAAGATCATCTCTGGGGAGTTAGAGTTTCTTTGACAATTTCTAAGGGTGACAGTCTGAGAAAGGGTTCATCAAGAATGCTGCCTTTCACGTCTCCATATTGTTTAACTCCAAGAGGAGGGAAGACTGAATCTAGAAATCCTATGGGATCTAGTTTTTTTTGTATTTAAGAGTGACCAACAGGGCTTTACCTAGTGCTAGACGTAGTTGCCGGGGAAAACTCTAAATAACTAAACTAGTATTACACAGTTGATATGTGACAAGTATATAAAAGTTTGTGAAAGAAGACTTACAGTGAAGCAGCCCCACAATACAGTTATATATATATATATAAAAGCAGTAAATGAAAGCGGATAAACACTTACCCGTTGTAGAGCTTCCATGCTGTTTGGTTAGTTGTTCAACAAAGAAAGTTGGATAACAACATATTCAAAATCAAAGGAAAAAGTATTTTGAAAAAGATCGTTGGGGCTTACAGCTCGAGGAGAGGCCCAAGGTTTTATCAGTGATTGCACTGTTGTTTTGAATTTGTACAGGGACTTATACAAGTGACTGAGGCCCAAAAAGATTTGTTGTACAAAGGGATGGGTCTTACACTCTCTCAAGAGGCCCAAAGGTGTTTAAAGAAAAGGAATGGGGCTTATAACACGATGGTAGGCCCAGATGATTTGTTTCGACCTGGCTATCGTGCCGAGGTTTTTCTTTTAACGTAAGGGGACTTATACAATGTCTGAGGCCCAAAATAGTTTTGGTTAAAAGGGGATTGGGTCTTACACTCCATTAGAGGCCCATGAGTGATTTCAAGAAAAAGAACGGGGCTTACAACTCAGGGAGAGGCCCAATGTGTTTTATTTTAAACTGGCGATCGCGTCGGGATTCTTGAAAATGTGTTGGGACTTACACAATGACTGAGGCCCAAAATATTTTGGTTTCAAAGAGAGATTGGGTCTTACACTCTATTAGAGGCCCAAAGAGTTTGAAAAATTTTGATGAGGGTTGAATTAATCAAAAACCCTAATTTGTTTTCAAAATGTATTTTAATTGAATAAAAATTCAATTAAAATGATCAAAATTGTTAAACATGTTGAAAACAAATTGTGATCTTGGATCAATGTTCCAAAAATCATGTTTCTAACCAAAAAATGATTGGAAACCAATTAATCTTGGAAAATGAAGGAGAAAAAAAAATATTTTAAATGTTGAAAAACAAATAAAATGTTAATTCTTTGCAAAAATATCAAGGATGTGAAATAATTAATATTTTTCCGATTTTTTGATAAAATAAAATATTTTAACATTTTTGTGAATTATTAAAAAAAGAATCAACTCAAAATAATTAAAACTCAGAGAGAAATTAATTTTTGAATCAATTAAATAAAATAACAAAATTCAAATATTTGAATTTTCAAAAAGGGCGCCAAGAACATGGCAAGAACACGCGCCACCCTCTGTTTCTGCAGATTTGCATTTTCTATCTAGTCTCACTGAATACTTGATGATATCATGCAATCTACATATCAATCTGCTCGTTTTCACCTCACGATCATGTCTATGGTCTTTAATTTCATTTATTTTAAGCATGGAATAAGAAATCAAAGAGAAACCTCAAGAACCCTAAAATTTGCATGAAGACTCAAAAATTCGATACACGATTCAAATAAAGCAATTGATTGAGGGGAAACACTCTATGCATGATTATGAACATATGGCCAAATTATTGTGCAGCAAAAAATGCATGGATCATAGAGTTAGAAGAGTTCATGCTTACCTCTTGCAGCTGGTGATCGTGTTTTGTGTTAGAGGTGTTACAAGCTGGTTCCAATGGTTTGCACAGCTTCCTTAGGTGCCAAGTGATGTGTCTGAATGCTTGGAGTGGTTTGAAACAAGCTGAAACTGAAGATGGTACCCCAACTGCAAGTCTGCTAAAAGCTTGAGCAGTTGGATGGTGATTTTGAGAAATCAGTGTTACAGTTATTGTTTAAGTGTTTGGATCACTTCTATATGATGTTTATGAGGTGTGTATGTGATTGGTTTGGTTGGAATTGCTCTCAAACTCAAAACCCGATAGTGACTTGCTTTGGAAGGCAAATTTGGAGTGAAGGAAGAGATTTTGAGGAAAGCATCTGTTTGATGGCTTTGGTGTACTCAAAATAAGCACAAATGATCTCTATTTATAGTAGAGCAAGTTTGTTTTGCAAGCAATAGTGAATGGCAATTGCTGCAGAGGTTTGGCCAATGTTGATCAATGGGAATCCAAGTCTCCTCTAGCCATTGACTAGAGGTTAGGGCACAGGCTGTTGGTTCCCTTGGTCTTGGATATGTCTTAACTGAATTCAGTTGGAAGAGGCTCAGTTCATGCCACCTTGGTGCATCCATTGAATGCTCCAAAACAAAATTGGAGTCTTGTCCCCTCTTTAGGGATTTCTAGGTTTGGCATGCTATTTTTAGTTTCAAGGAATTGGGAGGCTTGGGGTCAATGTTTGTCCCTCCTTGGTCTCCCCCTGAGGCATTCAGATGGATAGATTTGTTTGTCATTTGCACAAATTTGGAAAATCGAGCAAAATGCACAAATCTCCCTTGCCATGACAGTTTGCAGCAAGGCACGTTGTCATTGTCATATTTCATGGCTCAAGTGGAATTTTATAGGGTTCTTGACCATTTTGTAAAGCTCTTATATGACACAACATATGTGTGATCATAGTTTCTCTTAATACTTTTTGGATCCAAGTGAAAAATGCCCCTACATTTGGAAAAAAGGGAAGGCAGATTCTAACTTAGTGAAAATTTTACTAAGTGTTGGAAAAAGGTGACATTTTCACTTTTTGTGATTTTGGCCATTCATAACTTGAAATCCATGGGGAATTGGAATGAGTGGTAGTTGAAGCTTTTGTAGAGGGCCATGAGAGCTACAAATCCAGCTTTGGATGGAGAAAAATGGCCTTGTGGTTTAGGAGTTATGATCCTCCAAAGTTTGTACCCTAGCCACTTTGTTCCATAACTTATAAAATTTCTAAGTTTTTTATTGTTACCCCTTTTACAAGTTATCCCACTTTTATTGATTTTTCTTGATGAATGATGATCCCACTCACATATTAACATCATTTTAGGGTCAAGGAACCATAATTGTGAAAATTCTCAAAAAGTCAAAGTTGACTTTTGTGCACAGTTGACTTTTTGTCAGATGAATTCCAAACTGTGCGATCCTCTATGAAATCAAGTCCTTGACCTAAATCAAACTTGATGGACATGTTCCATGGGTGTTATAGGGTGTACTGAATCATGTCCCAAGGTTTGGGAGCATGCCTGGGTCAAAAGTCAAACTCACTGTTGACTTTTTCCTCAAAACCCTAATTGTGATCCTGATGAAACTGAAGCTTGTGAATCAAGCTTCTTAGATTAATCCATTATTACAAATAGACCAATGTAGTGTGTCAGGGCCCCTCAAACCCTCTCTTGAGGTCTTGGCTCATGTTTTATCCCAAAAGTCAACTTAGGGGTGAATTAGGTCAAGAAACCCTAATTCCTGATTTTTATTGTATGCATCCCCTGAGGCAAAATTGACTTGATGATGGGGTTTATGATGTCCCTTGGAGAATATTTAGTTGTTCTTTGAAGCATTGGCTCATGCCTAGAGGAAAAATTCCATCTGGAGGCCTTGGTCGACCAAAACCCTAATTTGGTGACACTGGCGATCTTGAGGCTTGATCCACTTGGAATGTTGCAACCTTGTGCTTGATTCTTGATGTGGGAGTCCTCTTGATCCTTTGTGGATGTTTGAGAGGTTTAGACAAGTTGAGGATCATGTCATTCCTTGATTGATCCTTTGTCTAAGGCTCTGAGAGGGCTTGAAAACCCTAAGTTGGATTGTAGTGAGTGCTCAACAACCCTTGAGGAAATTGATGAGGCACAAAGGTACATCCATATTGTGCTGATGATTTGCACAATGATGCGAAATCTTAGTGGTCAAAATTTGGGGTATGACAGATACCCCTATTTAATCTTCTTGGACCCGAAGGTGTGAATGGCGAAGGTATTCGGGCATTCGGGGTGCAAGAGGATTAAATATCGGAATACCCAAAATTTTGATGGTGGTTATGAATGGTAGCTTATGCATTCATCTTATTTTGCTAAGCGATGATGCTTAGAAAAGGTAAAACTTCCCCTCGATCCTGGTTTCCTACCAAGGAACAGGTCTAAGTTTCTGAAATGAACTTCCCCTCGATCCTGGTTTCCTACCAAGGAACTGGTCTTAGTTGCTGAAATAAACTTCCCCTCAATCCTGGTTTCCTACCAAGGAACTAGTCTCAGTTACTGAAATAAACTTCCCCTCGATCCTGGTTTCCTACTAAGGAACTGGTCTCAGTTGCTGAAATAAACTTCCCCTCGATCCTGGTTTCCTACCAAGGAACTGGTCTCAGTTCTGAAATAAACTTCCCCTCGATCCTGGTTTCCTACCAAGGAACTATCTCAGTTTCTGAAATAAACTTCCCCTCGATCCTGGTTTCCTACCAAGGATCTGGTTTCAGTTTCTTTTGTCAATAAACTTCTTGACAAATGACGCTATTTGTAGCGGTTTTTCCTCAAACTTCTCACCGAATTTTCCTGGAGAGATGCCATTTGATGGAAAAAGATTTGATGTCAGAATTGCTGGGGAACCCATCTGTCTGAGTTGTAGAGGTGCACAAACTTCTCTGTTGGAGATGCCATTAGTTGACTCTACTGGGGAAAACGAGTTTCTTGAAAGACTGCTTCCTGTTTGGGGGTATTACATCATACTTTTCTCGGGATCTTCTCGAAGAAATGCCATATGGTGTGATCCAATTTTGAGGTTCTGATGACCTTTTCGTCAGCGAATTTTTTCGGAGAAAAATTGCTGTATCGCCGAATCTTTGATTAAGAGGCTTTCTCTGGGGATTTTCCTTAATCCGGGAAAGCAAAGATATCATCTCCGATGGCAAAGAGTGATGTTTGTCGAAGGTCTCCTTGCCTTTCAGAGGTTCAAGTTATCAAAGTGGTCAAGGGAAGGCTTTAATCCAAAAATAAACTGGAGGAGATATTGTTCAGACACAACGTTTCCTGACAAGGAAAGAACTGACAACTCGATTGAGAGGACTTTTATCACTAGGGAACAAGACCGCCTAGAGTGATAACGATGCAATATGAATATGAATGTAGATAAATAATGCATGATGTATGTAAGTTTATGCTGAAAAACTGACGCGACATACATACTAGTAGATGAACACGACGGGATACTCAACCACAGCGGGAGATAAAGAGTATCACTAGTTCTTGATAGCAATTCTGCCTTGCTTAGGAGAGATAGTCCCTGTTGGGAGCTACGTTGGTCGGGCTTAGGAGATAAGAACTCTGCCGGGGGGTGTCAGATGGAACATTCGCATCTGACACAGCTGATCCTTCGTTCAGACGGACTGGTTTAGAAGGAGTACTTTGATTCTGCACTTTGAAGTTCGATTACTTCTGGAGAAGCGATCGACGTTCTTCCGATGTTCAACAGTCGAAAGAAATTTCCATCTTTATTTTAGAAGCAGAAAAAGTTTGACAAGTAAATTCATTTTTGTTTTATTTCAAGAATCACTGATCATGTTTAAATGTCGTTCTATAAAGCTAAAACAAATAAGAATTGCAAACAAAAGCACAAGGGCTCAAATTATATTGATAGGATGGAAATCAACCAAGCGCGTGATTCCATAGAGTATGTACAATGTTTAGAAAATGGTAATTTATGGGAAAAGGGCTTTATTGAAACATAACGACTGCTACCCTTCTACCAACTTTGAATTCTGGACATCCTGAGCTCCCGTCGAAGATGACCTTGACTGGAGTTTTTCCTGATGTATGGCATGACCGTTGCCGAGGGATTTGCCCCTTTGTCAGACGTAGTTACTTGCCATTATCCCTAATTTTTGCCTGGATTGTACTGTGATGTTTCCAATCCACCGGGATGATTTTTGATCATGTTTCTAATTTTTACCTGGACCGCCCTTTCGGGTTTTCAATCCACCGAGACGTTTTATTTATTTTTTTTAGTTTAGGCAAAGTATTTCTTGACTACATCAACATTTGTGGGGTAGGCAAATTCTTCTCCATCCATGGTCGCGAGTCTCAAGGCGCCGCCTGAGAAGGCTTTCTTGACCACATAGGGGCCATCATAGTTCGAAGTCCATTTGCCCCAAGAATCAGTGAGGAATGATTGTATCTTCTTGAGCACGAGGTCTCCTTTTCTGAAGACGCGAGGTTTGACATTTTTGTCAAACGCCTCCTTCATTCTCTGTTGATATAACTGACCGTGGCATAGTGTCGTGATTCACTTCTCTTTGATTAGATTGAGTTCGTCGTGTCGACTTTGACACCATTCAGCTTCTTTTAGCTTAGCTTCCATCAATACCCGGATTGATGGGATCTCTACTTCCATGGGAAGTGTAACACCCCGTCTATACCCTGTACAAAAACCGGAATAAACTAATCTTATAAATAAAACATCAGAGCAAAGAATAATTTATCATGATATAGTCAGAGATGCCACACCAACGTGAACTAAAACAACCTGCTCATATAGATATATAACAACCTGATAGTCATATAAACATAGGAACTCAGTTCCAAAATATCATCGTTCAGTTACAGAATTAAAGCGGAACATCAACAACTGATGTCATCACAAAAGATAAGTATGTCATATACATGTTCATACAAAGCCACTATATACATGCCCAAAGAAACATCTACACTCGAACCCCGACTACCCGTGTTACATATCAGAGCCGACGGAACGACAAAAAGACAAAGACACTAATCTTCGCAAAAGACCTCCATCGCCTAATCTGCAATGCCATTACAGCATTAAACCACAGCAGAAGGGTGAGAAACAGGATTATAATATAATTGCATATCATTATAAAACACTTAGCAAAATATGCACAATTATTCTCACCACACAAATACGATACTTGTAAACAACACAAGACATATTAAACCCATTTCACACATCAATCACATAAGCATATACATTAACACAATGCATAACAAATCCTTCTCAAAATTCAACACATAAACATTTATGTAATGAATTATGCAAATGCACAGAGACCGACAAAACGACTCTAGGCATGCGGTACCATTAGTCCCCCAGGAACTCTTGGAATCATCGCTTGTTACTTAGGGTAACTCCCCATCGGGCATACGATGTTCCCCGTCGCTACCACTTATCAACAAGCATACGACGTTATGGATCGTTTTTAGTCCTTTATAATAGGCACACGATCAATACAACAATTGCTTACACCCATAAGGGATCTACAATTCAACATGCATTGTTTACACCCACAAAGGGATCTACAATGTCTAACTGCATTGTTTACACCCACAAAGGGATCTTACAATGTCTTCATGCATTGTTTACACCCACGAAGGGATCTTACAATGTCTTCAACATGATGCATGTCATATAATGACCCATGGAAATCGAGGCTCATATATTAAATCATGCATTTCGAGTACATATAATACAATGCACATAATTGCCAAACGGCCACAAATCTTCACCACAACATCATATACTCATCAAACATCCCTCACACAAGTCATACGTCACATATCATATCCTATCGCACAATATAGAAAATAACTCAAAATTCCATTTTTACGGTTTCTCAGAAAAGTCGGCTAAAAGTCGGCCAAAAATAATATTTTCTATCATCATCAAAAAGTACTCATCGACAGCTTCGATTCGGTATAAAGAACTCTTAAATACGATAAACGGTTAACAAGATATGAATATTTCAAAATAACGCAAAAACATAAACCGGATGCCCGACACTACAAAACGGTTCGTAAAAACTGTACCGATTGGACCAATTTCAGACCTCAAAACTATTTTTCCTAGAAAGAACATCTCGTTAGCTTCCCAACGCTTCGAACGGGGATCAAAACCGACTTACGGTTCAAGAGATATGAATTTCCGAAGTTTCCCCGACAACCAGAATTTTATGGTTCAGCACAGTATGTATCGATTCATAACTCTGTTTTTCCTCAAAAACCAGATTTTCTCAAAATACACCTTTGCTGTCCCTTTTCCAAAATGCCCGGAAACTCGACTAAATCGAACATTTTCACCGAAACAAACATATACGCGCAACCACCAAATACATAAGAACAATTTAGAACACATAAACGAAATTTCTACGACGTTCGATTTTTCGATTAAATTTCAACCTTTCAAAAACCAGAATTTTCAAACATCACCAAATTGAATAAAAAGCACGACATACGACGACCTAACCTTACTCGATACAACTACGTAATTTATTTCGAATTCTAACCGTGAAAACATCGGTTTTTATCGATTTCCTACAATTCGACCTAAACGGACAAAACAACGGAAACATAACGAAAACTAACCAAAACATAACCAAACTTCATGAAACTTTAAACAGCAGCTCACATACACATAACCAACCAACACATGTATTTATACGACTTTTCGACCGTAAAAACATCGATTTCTATCGATTTCGTCCAATACGGCATAAACGGAAACATGTGGAAAACCAACCAAAACATCCACACAAAACATAGATAATCATACACAATGATATAATAACCGAGTTTCGCACCCTTACCCGATTTAATCGTGTTCTAGAAAGTCGGGAGATTGATTTCTTCCTTCACAAGTTTTTCCTCTCTTTTCTTCTTTCTCTTCTCTTTTCTTCTTCTCTACTTCTCTTTTCTCTCTTTTTTTTTTCTATTCTTTCTATTTCTATTTTTCTTTTCTTTTCTTACTAACTTAGTGAAATTAAATGTGAAATGTCCAAAATACCCCCACACTCAAATATCTCGCAAACGTTCCCAAAACGCGATAAAATATATTCCCGCCGAAAAATAACATATTTTCACATAAAAGTCGAAATTAGAATAAAATAATAATAAAATAATCCAAAAAGACTCAATACAATAAAACTGGCAAAAACTGGGGCGTTACAACTCTCCCCCACTTAGAAATTTTCGTCCTCGAAAATATTACCTGATACAAACAACTCCGGATACGACTCCCGCATCCGACTTTCCAATTCCCAAGTCAAATTGCCCTCAGCAGCGCCTCCCCACGCCACTTTCACAAGTGCAATCTCCTTGCCTCTTAACCTTTTCAACTCGCGATCTAAAATCCTCACCGGTAAAACCTCAACCATAAGATTATCTCTTACCTCAACCTCATCCATCGGAATCACATGAGACGGATCTGGAACATACTTCCGTAGCTGTGAAACATGGAAAACATCATGTAGATTCGAAAGATTCGGTGGCAATGCTATCCTGTAAGCCACTGCACCAACTCTTTCGGATATCTGATATGGACCAATAAAACGTGAAGTAAGCTTCCTCGACTTCAAAGCACGTCCAACACCAGTCACCGGCGAAACCCTCAAAAACACATGGTTACCCGCTTGAAATTCAAGATCTCTTTTCCTTTTATCATGATAACTCTTTTGCCTACTCTGAGAAGCTTTCATCTTCTCCCGAATAAGTTTCACCTTTTCCGTCGTTTGTTGAACTAACTCAGGTCCAACTACTGCACTTTCACCAGATTCATGCCAACACAAAGGTGTTCGACATCTTCTTCCATAAAGTGCCTCAAAAGGTGCCATTCCGATACTAGAATGGAAACTGTTATTATACGTAAACTCGATCAATGAAAGAAAACTGTCCCAAACTCTACCTTGCTCAAGAACACAAGATCTCAGTAAATCTTCCAATGACTGAATTGTTCTCTCCGTCTGACCATCAGTCTGCGGATGATAAGCAGAACTCAATCTCAGCTTAGAACCTAATGCCTTTTGCAAACTTTCCCAAAATCTGGAAGTAAACCTCGGATCACGATCAGAAACAATACTCAACGGGACGCCATGTAACTTCACAACCACACTGATATAAATCTCAGCCAAACGCTCCATAGAATAACTGATATCAATCGGAATGAAATGCGCCGATTTAGTCAGCCTATCAACGATCACCCAAATAGCATTATGCCCACTCGGAGAATTAGGCAAACCCGTCACAAAATCCATCGATATACTATCCCATTTCCACTCCGGAATATCCAACGGTTGCATTAATCCTGCAGGCCTTTGATGTTCCACTTTTGACTTCTGACAAGTCAAACACGCATACACAAACTGAGCCACATCTCTTTTCAAACCAGACCACCAAAATATTTTCTTCAAATCTTGGTACATCTTATTAGCACCAGGATGTATACTCATACTACTCCGGTGTCCTTCCTCAAGAATCATCTTTTTCAACTCTGCATCATCCGGTATACAAATTCTACCACGGAATCTCAAAATACCCTGATCATCCACTTTAAAGTCACCGTTCACTTCTTGATTTCCAACAAGCAACAAATCAACAAGTTTCAAGTCCAACTTCTGTTTCTCTATAACAGACAACAGAAAATCATTAGTGATCTTTAACATACCAAGCTTCACACTCTCATGTGAAAGCTCACAAACCATACTCAAGTCTCGAAATTGTTCCAGAAGTTCCCACTCTTTCACCATCAAAGCAGATATACGCAAAGATTTCCGACTCAAAGCATCAGCTACCACATTAGCCTTACCAGGATGGTAATTCAAGCTAAAGTCATAGTCCTTCAGAAGATCCAACCATCTCCGTTGCCTCATATTTAACTCTTTCTGATCAAACAAGTACTTTAAACTTTTATGATCACTAAAGACTTCGAATCTAGCACCGTAGAGATAATGCCTCCAAATCTTTAATACAAAAACCATCACAGCTAATTCCAAATCGTGAGTAGGGTAATTCTTCTCATGAACTCGTAACTGCCTCGAAGCATAAGCAACCACCTTACCATCTTGCATCAAAACACCACCTAAGCCAATTAGAGATGCATCACAATACACAACGAACGATTCATTAGGATTCCGTAAGATCAAAATCGGAGCTGTAGTCAATCTCTTCTTCAGCTCCTTGAAACTTTCTTCGCATTGAATATCCCAAATAAATGCCTTACCCTTACAAGTCAGTTGAGTCAACGGAAGTGCCAACTTGGAAAAACCTTCGATAAACCTCCGGTAATATCCAGCCAAACCCAGAAAACTCCGAATTTCAGTAACAGATCTAGGAGCCTCCCATTGTAGAACTGCCTCTACTTTGGATGGATCCACAGCAATACCATTACCTGAAATCACATGCCCAAGAAAACTCACTTCTGACAACCAGAACTCACACTTGGACAGTTTGGCATAAAGTTTCTTCTCCTTCAGAATCTGCAACACAACACGCAAATGTTCCGCATGTTCCTCCTGTGACTTAGAATAAACCAAAATGTCATCAATAAAAACAACAACAAAATGATCTAAATGCTCATGGAATATACGATTCATATACTCCATAAACACACCCGGCGCATTAGAAACCCCGAACGGCATCACAGAAAACTCGTAATGCCCGTAGCGTGTCCTAAAGGCCGTCTTCTGAATATCCTCCTCTTTAACCCGAATTTGATGGTATCCTGACCTCAAATCAATCTTACTAAACACACTTGCACCCACTAGTTGATCCATCAAGTCATCGATCCTTGGAAGTGGATACTTGTTCTTAATCGTCACTTTATTCAACTGCCGATAATCGATACACAAACGCATACTTCCATCTTTCTTTTTGACCAACAAAACAGGAGCACCCCAAGGTGATACACTAGGCCTTACAAACCTCTTTTCCAACAACTCATTCAATTGTCTTTTCAACTCCACCAACTCAGATGCTGACATCCGATATGGTGCCATAGATACAGGTCTAGTACCAGGAACTAGGTCTATAGAAAACTCCACCTCTCTTTCTGGCGGCACATCTGAAAAATCATCCGGAAACACCTCCTGAAAATCACACACAACAGGAAAACTTCCAATTGCAACTTGACTCTCCACAGACAACGATGCAAACAATCCAAACAACTGAGCTTCCTCCGCCAAAAGTTTCTTCAACTCTTTGGTAGATAAGAAACCAGATTCCCTTTCTTCTTCAAGAGAAGGAAATCTCACCCGCTTAAGATAACAATCAAGATGAACACGATTGAACTCTAACCAGTTCATTCCCAGAATCACGTCCAAACCCTTCAATGGCAAACATGCCAAGTCCATCACAAAATCTCTACCAAAAATTGTCAAAGGACAACTTAAACAAACGAAAGAAGTAGTTACCGACCCCGAAGCTGGAGTATCGATAACCATCTCTCCATCCATCTTAGACAACACCAAATTCAAACGTTTCGCACAATCAATCGAAATAAACGAATGAGTCGCTCCAGTATCAATAATAGCAATTAAAAGATTACTATTAATAAAACAAGTACCTCTGATCAAACGATCTGCATTAGTAGGATGAGCTCCCGCCAATGCAAATACTTTCCCTCTAGGTTGAGCTTGCTTCGGTTTCGTGCACTTTGTACTATAGTGACCATTCTCCCCATAATTATAACACTTGATCACATTCCTCCTACAATCAGCAGCCACATGACCCGTCAAACCACAATTAGAACACTTGTTCATATTCCTCTTACATTCCGATATACGATGACCTAAACCACCACAATTATAACATTTCACCGAAGAATTCATTCCTCCTCCACTAGGCTTCCTATCAAAAGTAAACTTCTGTTTCCCTTTATCGACAGGGGTAGCATAAGGCCTACCTCTGAACTGCCCCTTTCCTTTCCTATCATTCAGATTCTTGTAATGAGTAGCACGTGCCTTACTATCTTCATCAAAAATCTGACTCTTGTTCACCAACACTGAAAACTGTCTTATCTCTTGATAACCGATACCCTGCTTGATTTCTGGCCTCAAGCCATTCACAAACTTCAAACACTTTGACCTCTCAGAACCAGCCGTATTATAATTAGGACAGAACTTCACAAGTTCCTCAAACTTAGCAGCATAATCCGCAACAGAGGAATTATCCTGCTTCAGTTCAAGAAATTCAATTTCCTTTTTACCTCTCTCATCTTCCGGAAAATACTTTTCAAGAAAAGCATCTTTGAACACAGCCCATGTAACCACTATCTCATCCTCCTCAAACCTCTGAGAAGCATTCGCCCACCAGTCTTCAGCTTCCTTTTCCAACATATGAGTACCAAACTGCACCTTCTGATCCTCGGAACACCTAATGAAACGGAAGATCTTCTCAATCTTCTTCAGCCAAATCTGTACTCCCTCAGGATCATGAGTACCCTTGAAGCTCGATGGATTATTCTTCTGAAACTTATCCATACTACGCGATTCCTCGTCCGCCGCAGCATTGGGTAAATTCTGCATCGCTTGCGCCATAGCTTGCATGGCCGCAGTCATAGCAGCAGCACCTCTTCCAGCCATAATCTGAACGTTCCCAACGATAGCAAATTATGGTTAAACAACCACTCAACAGAGTGCAACAGACCAACAAGACACAACAGACACGACAACATGGTCGGACAAACCAAACATTAGCTCTGATACCACTTAATGTAACACCCCGTCTATACCCCGTACAAAAACCGGAATAAACTAATCTTATAAATAAAACATCAGAGCAAAAAATAATTTATCATGATATAGCCAGAGATGTCACACCAACGTGAACTAAAACAACCTGCTCATATAGATATATAACAACCTGATAGTCATATAAACATAGGAACTCAGTTCCAAAATATCATCGTTCAGTTACAGAATTAAAGCGGAACATCCACAACTGATGTCATCACAAAAGATAAGTATGTCATATACATGTTCATACAAAGCCACTATATACAAGCCCAAAGAAACATCTACACTCGAACCCCGACTACCCGTGTTACATATCAGAGCCGACGGAACGACAAAAAGACGAAGACACTAATCTTCGCAAAAGACCTCCATCGCCTAATCTGCAATGCCATTACAGCATTAAACCACAGCAGAAGGGTGAGAAACATGATTATAATATAATTGCATATCATTATAAAACACTTAGCAAAATATGCACAATTATTCTCACCACACAAATACGATACTTGTAAACAACACAAGACATATTAAACCCATTTCACACATCAATCACATAAGCATATACATTAACACAATGCATAACAAATCCTTCTCAAAATTCAACACATAAACATTTATGTAATGAATTATGCAAATGCACAGAGACCGACAAAACGACTCTAGGCATGCGGTACCATTAGTCCCCCAGGAACTCTTGGAATCATCGCTTGTTACTTAGGGTAACTCCCCGTCGGGCATACGATGTTCCCCGTCGCTACCACTTATCAACAAGCATACGACGTTATGGATCGTTTTTAGTCCTTTATAATAGGCACACGATCAATACAACAATTTCTTACACCCATAAGGGATCTACAATTCAACATGCATTGTTTACACCCACAAAGGGATCTACAATGTCTAACTGCATTGTTTACACCCACAAAGGGATCTTACAATGTCTTCATGCATTGTTTACACCCACGAAGGGATCTTACAATGTCTTCAACATGATGCATGTCATATAATGACCCATGGAAATCGAGGCTCATATATTAAATCATGCATTTCGAGTACATATAATACAATGCACATAATTGCCAAACGGCCACAAATCTTCACCACAACATCATATACTCATCAAACATCCCTCACACAAGTCATACGTCACATATCATATCCTATCGCACAATATAGAAAATAACTCAAAATTCCATTTTTACGGTTTCTCAGAAAAGTCGGCTAAAAGTCGGCCAAAAATAATATTTTCTATCATCATCAAAAAGTACTCATCGACAGCTTCGATTCGGTATAAAGAACTCTTAAATACGATAAACGGTTAACAAGATATGAATATTTCAAAATAACGCAAAAACATAAACCGGATGCCCGACACTACAAAACGGTTCGTAAAAACTGTACCGATTGGACCAATTTCAGACCTCAAAACTATTTTTCCTAGAAAGAACATCTCGTTAGCTTCCCAACGCTTCGAACGGGGATCAAAACCGACTTACGGTTCAAGAGATATGAATTTCCGAAGTTTCCCCGACAACCAGAATTTTATGGTTCAGCACAGTATGTATCGATTCATAACTCTGTTTTTCCTCAAAAACCAGATTTTCTCAAAATACACCTTTGCTGTCCCTTTTCCAAAATGCCCGGAAACTTGACTAAATCGAACATTTTCACCGAAACAAACATATACGCGCAACCACCAAATACATAAGAACAATTTAGAACACATAAACGAAATTTCTACGACGTTCGATTTTTCGATTAAATTTCAACCTTTCAAAAACCAGAATTTTCAAACATCACCAAATTGAATAAAAAGCACGACATACGACGACCTAACCTTACTCGATACAACTACGTAATTTATTTCGAATTCTAACCGTGAAAACATCGGTTTTTATCGATTTCCTACAATTCGACCTAAACGGACAAAACAACGGAAACATAACGAAAACTAACCAAAACATAACCAAACTTCATGAAACTTTAAACAGCAGCTCACATACACATAACCAACCAACACATATATTTATACGACTTTTCGACCGTAAAAACATCGATTTCTATCGATTTCGTCCAATACGGCATAAACGGAAACATGTGGAAAACCAACCAAAACATCCACACAAAACATACATAATCATACACAATGATATAATAACTGAGTTTCGCACCCTTACCCGATTTAATCGTGTTCTAGAAAGTCGGGAGATTGATTTCTTCCTTCACAAGTTTTTCCTCTCTTTTCTTCTTTCTCTTCTCTTTTCTTCTTCTCTACTTCTCTTTTCTCTCTTTTTTTTTCTATTCTTTCTATTTCTATTTTTCTTTTCTTTTCTTACTAACTTAGTGAAATTAAATGTGAAATGTCCAAAATACCCCCACACTCAAATATCTCGCAAACGTTCCCAAAACGCGATAAAATATATTCCCGCCGAAAAATAACATATTTTCACATAAAAGTCGAAATTAGAATAAAATAATAATAAAATAATCCAAAAAGACTCAATACAATAAAACTGGCAAAAACTGGGGCGTTACAGGAAGCACTGCCTCCATGCCATATACTAGAGAGAAAGGGGTTGCCCCTGTTGAAGTGCGGAAAGATGTGCAATAACAGTGAAGAGGAAAGGGCAGCATCTCGTGCCAGTCTTTGTAGGTTACAACCATCTTTTGAACGATCTTCTTGATGTTCTTGTTAGCCGCTTCTACCGCTCCGTTCATCTTGGGTCGGTAGGGAGATGAGTTATGGTGTTCGATTTTGAACTTTGTGCACAACTCTTTCATCATCTTATTGTTCAAGTTAGATCCATTATCAGTAATGATCTGGCTCGGAACAACATAACGGCAGATGAGATTATTTTTGACAAAGCGGACCACGACTTGTCGAGTTACATTGGCGAATGACGCTACTTCGACCCACTTGGTGAAGTAGTCAATGGCTACCAGGATGAACCGATGTCCGTTTGAAGCCTTAGGTTCAATCATACCAATCATGTCAATTCACCATATGGAAAAAGGCCACGGGGAAGAAATAACTTTGAGATGCGTTGGTGGTACATGGATTTTGTTGGAGTATATCTGACACTTATGACACTTCCTCATGTACTTGTAACATTCAGATTCCATGGTTAACCAATAGTACCCTGTTCTCAGAATTTTTCTCGCCATTGTGTGTCCAATGGCATGAGTGCCAAAGGATCCTTCATGAATTTCTTTCATCAGCATGTTTGGTTCTAGTCTGTCTACGCATCGGAGCAAGACCTCGTCGAATTTTCTCTTATAGAGTGTATCACCTCTCAAGAAGAAGCTGACAGTCAGTCTTCTTAGGGTCTTTCGGTCCTTTCTGGATGCCCCATGTGGGTACTCCTGTTTCTGAAGGAAGCATTTGATATCGTGATACCAAGGTTTATCGTCTACGATGGCTTCAATCGTGAAGATGTAGGCGGGCCGTTCAAGGCGCATTATGTCAATCTTAGGTAAGTTGTTCCATTGACCTACACTAATCATGGAAGAGAGGGTGGCTAATGTATCAGCCATGTGATTCACTTCACGAGGGACATGATGAAACTCAATTCTGTCGAAGAATGGTAACAACCTTCTCGCGTAGTCTTTATAAGGAATCAGTCCTGATTGGTATATGTTATAATCTCCTTTGACCTGATTGATAACCAGGGCTGAGTCGCCATATACATCCAAGTTTTTGATCCTTAAGTCGATCGCTTCTTCGAGACCCATGATACAAGCTTCGTATTCGGCCTCGTTGTTTGTACACTTGAATGTAAGTCTGGCGGTGAAAGGAATGTGGGTACCCTGAGGTGTTATGATGATTGCCCCAATTCCATTTCCGTAATGATTGACAGCTCCGTCAAAGATTAGTCCCCATTGGGAACCTGGTTCTGGCCCTTCACTGGGTAGCGGTTCATCGCAATCTTTCATTTTCAAATACATGACATCTTCATCTGGGAAGTCAAACCCGACTGATTCTTGATCATCAATCGGTTGATGAGCCAAATGATCGGCTAAAAAACTTCCATTAACGGCTTTTTGAGCATGGTACTTGATGTTGTATTCTGATAACAACATTTGCCAACGGGCTATCCTTCCCGTGAGAGCAGGCTTTTCGAAGACGTACTTGATTGGATCCATTTCGGAGATTAACCAAGTAGTGTGACAAATCATATACTGGAAAAGACGTTTGGCTGCCCAAGCCAAAGCACAGCAAGTTTTCTCAAGCATAGTGTACCGAGTTTCACAATCGGTAAATTTCTTGCTCAAATAGTAGATGGCAGACTCTTATTTTTGTTTCGTCTTGTTGACCAAGTACATAACCCATTGAGTCTTCCAAGACTGTTAAGTAGATGATCAATGGTCTTCCTTCCACTGGAGGTGATAGAATCGGTGGGTTCAACAGATATTACTTGATACTGTCGAAGGCGGTTTGGCAGTCATCTGTCTAAACGCAGTCCTGATTCTTTTTGAGTAATTTGAAGATTGGCGCAGGAATCCCCTGACTTGTTTTTTAGTCTTTGGAGAAGGCATTTCTTGAATGGCCTTAACCTTGTCAGGATCAACCTCAATTCCGTTCTGGCTGACGATGAACCCTAGCAGTTTCCCTGAACGGACACTAAAGGTGCACTTGTTGGGATTCAAGCGGAGTTTGTACTTTCTCAACCGCTAAAATAGCTTTGACAGGTGGGTTACATGCTCCTCCTTTGTTCTAGATTTGGCAATCATGTCATCAACATATACCTCGATTTCCTTGTGTATCATGTCATGAAACAGAGTAGCCATGGCCCTTTGATAGGTTGTCCCGACGTTCTTCAGACCGAACGACATTACCTTGTAATAAAAGGTGCCTCATGGGGTGATAAATGAAGTTTTCTCCATGTCTTTCGGCGCCATTTTTATCTGATTATAGCTCGAGAATCCATCCATGAAGGAGAAAACTTTAAACTTCACCGTACTGTCTACCAGCTTGTCAATGTATGGTAAAGGAAAGTCGTCCTTTGGACCAGCCTTGTTTAGATCCCTGTAGTCTACACACATTCTGACCTTTTCGTCCTTTTTCGGAACTGGTACTAGTTGGCTAACCATTGAGGATATTCTGATGTGGCGAGGAAACCCGCGTCAATCTGTTTCTGGACTTCCTCTTTAATTTTGATGGCCATGTCGGGATGAGTCCGTCTCAACCTTTGTTTTACTGGCGGACATTCTGACCTTAACGGTAGATGATGTTCCACGATGCTGGTATCCAACCCTGGCATGTCCTGATAGGACCAAGAGAATACATCGGGAAACTCTTTGAGAAGCTTCGTCAATCTTTATTTGACAGTTGGACTGAGTAGTGCCCCAATCTTGACCTATTTTCTCTCCTCCTCTAAGCCAAAGTTGACTATTTCCAACGGCTCTTTGTGAGGTTTAATGGACCTTTCCTCTTGTCTGAGTAATCGGGAGATCTCTTCTGGAATTTCTTTGTCCTCTTCTTCTTTAGCCTCAAATACAGGGAATTCAAAGTTGGGAGAAGATATTAGATCGTATGTTTCAATGGGGTTTAAAACAAGCAATCTGTAGTGTGTGCAGTGTATTTTTTACTGCTTGTTTTTATTATTTGAACTGTTTTTTAGGATGACCATTTTCTGAAAAATGAAAAGAGAAAACAACAATTAATGCGGAAATTACAAAAAGACGTTATTTTATTTATGATTTTGTCGATTCTTGAAACTACAGCACTATAAAACAAAACTCTGTCGCTTTGGGCGAAGCGAAGAGGTACATTTACAGAAAGTGAGCCCTTATCAAAACATCTGTTTCACCTGGGCAGGGTGAAAGGTTAAAGTAAAGATGGCAATTACTTTAACTTATGAAAGATCTTCGGAACATCGACTGCAACCCATTGGCGGCGAACTCCTCGGTGAATCACAAAGTCTGGTACCTTCCTTAATTTGTCTTCAAAAATGACGTTGATTTCTGGTGGAGCAGGATCATTGGAATCTGTCTCCCAGGCAGAGTTGTCATATGAGGATTCCTTTGTTGTATTTCCCATAGTGTTTGTACTCTCAGGTAGATCTCCCCATCCAGTTGGCTGGATGTCCTTGAGCCTGATGCGAGAGCTTTCAAGAGCGGTGTATTTGACCAAGAAGTCGTATTTACCACTCGGTTGTCCCAAGGTATCCCACACCTCTTTTGAACTGGAGGAGTCATCTCTCTCGATGACGTTGACCTCGAGAAAAGTATAGTTGATGAATTCTAGTCCTGCAAACTTTACGAATTCATCGTCGTGCTGGATATTTTCTAAATGACCTGAGTGTTGATCCCATGATTCGGTGGGGACGTAGGTATTCCTTTCAATGATGCTCAGTTGATTTTCATTGTTGGGCTAATTTTCTTGCCCCAAGTCTCCTGGGTACGGCTGCCAGATAGGAAGACCATCCATCGGGCCATAGTAGTCGTGGTCAAAGTTGTCTTTCATCAGAGTGTCTTCCTCTAATGAATTTGGCGGAGCATGACATCCTTACGGATCACAATCTCCGTATATCATTTTGACTTCTGACCTCGGTATAAATCTTGGACTTTGTGCCGGGAAGCAAAATGGCGTAGACACCTCTTCCTGAGACATATAACCGTCCTTATTAAGATAGGACTCCCATTCTTTATCTGTGTCGGAGGAATCTCCCTCGTTGATGGTATGTACCTCTTGAGACACTGGGTGAAGGAAACCTCTAATATGGAAGAAGTTCTGAATGGGATGAAGATTTTCATTGTTAGCAGCCGTCTGGGTATAGGTTGCAGAAAAACCAAGACCCTTCTTTGTTTTATTGTCTGTAGGGATGACGAGATGTCCCCATCCCTTTGCATTTTTACTTTTGATCACCTCGAGAGCATCTTTGTACGAGGAAATCGATGTTCCTTTTTCTGATTGATCCTCATTGCTCACCGAAAGTGCCTGGAACTGAGTTCCAACAACCTCCTCGGGTTCTACACAAGTGGATAATGAAAGGTTACTCACGATCAGGGCTTGTTCTCCACAGACTATGACGAGTTGGTTGTTCTTGACAAACTTCAGCTTTTGGTGAAGTGTCGAAGTGACGGCCCTTGCCTGGTGTATCCAAGGTCTTCCTAATAAGCAACTTTATGTTTCCCGGATGTCCATGACCTGGAAAGTGACCAGGAAAGTGTGAGGACCAATAGTTATGGGAAGGTCGACTTCGCCGATAACTGTTTTCCTGGATCCGTCAAATGCTTTGACGATGACCTACTACCTCTCATCGGAGATTCTTTGAATGATAATTGCGTCAGAGTGGACTTCGGCATGATGTTAAGAGCCAATCCGATATCTACCAGTACGCTGGCTAAAGCATCGTCCTGGCAGTTGACTGTGATATTGAGTGCCATGTTGTGGCTTTTGCCTTCTTCTGGCAATTCCTCATCACTAAACCCCAAGTTGTTGCAGGAAGTGATGTTAGAGACGATGCTATCGAATTGTCGTATTGACACATCCTGTTCCACAAAGGCCTGTTCTAAGACTTTCTGTAGAGCCTCTTTGTGGGCTTCAGAATTGAGTAAAAGTGATAGCACTAAGATTTTTGAAGGAGTTTGTAACAGATGATCAGCAATGTTGTATTCACTCCTTTGGATGAGCTTCAAAATTTCATCATCGTTCTTTGAAAGGTCGGGATTACTGGATTGACCGACTGGTTAATCAGGAACTTCTGGGTGAGGTTCCTTTTCTCTATTAGGTTCTCCAACTCCTCTGTTGAAGATTCGACCACTCCGTGTTACTCGACTGATGTCTGCAATATTCACGATGGAGGTAATGAAATTTCCTTTCCATTCTCAAATGTTGTTGCACTGTATTTGTAAGGGATCGCCTTGGTTGATTCATATGGTAGTGGTCCTGGTAGATAGATAACTACATGAGCCTTCTGATTTTTCTGACTATCGTAAGAACCTCAATCAGTTCCCGGTTAGGAACTTTCGATTCGTCAAGTAGAGGAATGATGGCGCAAACATCCTTGGTTCTCTCGTGATCAGAGATTACAATAACATCTTTAACCTGATCAGCGAAATAGTCTGGCATCCAGTTGATTGACCCAGAATTTGGACACGGTCGAATCTATTTGCGGTCCAACTGGCTTTGAAGGGCGGCTCCCACGAGGTAACATCCTTGATTATCTTCTGAGCAAACTCGACATCATTCGTAGTTATGCAGTGGCACCTGGCCACGTCTGCTTTGAATGCAGTGTAACCTCACTAGGTCTGTTTCTGTGGATCAGACATCCTGGCTTTGATGCCGAGTAGGGTTCTCGTTAATCACACTGATTTGTTACGTGTCCTCGTCCATATAGATCGGAAGCCACCAGTGGTTCAACAAGTGTTGCAAAGTTCTTTGAACGAGAGCACACCCTTGGTTACTCTCACAACATACTTTACAGCTTAGATAATCATGTGAAGTGAGAAAACCGAGTTGGACTTGCTTGGCGTGTAACTCCACCAAGCTGGTATTCATCAAACGAATATCGAAGATTTGAACCATGTTAATCTGATAAGGATTTCTATCATGGTAGTCCTGGATCCATCCAAGATCCATCTGACGCTGGAGGGCCTCTTGTACAAAAGTGCATCCCTGTTTGTTTACCGAGCAAGTCAGACAGGAATTGTAATCGTGCCGCGGCAGATTATGATACTGGCTTTACCTTGAGTGCATGCCACTAAGTTGACACTCATCGCACGGATGTCATGGTTCTGAACTATGTTGGAAATCGTATAAGTCATGTTGACTCCACGAACTCGATGCTCCTGAATCCATCTAAGATCCAATTGTTCATGTAGAGCTGCTTGCACCATAGAACATCCCTGATTGTTCTTAGAGCAGATATCACACTGGTGATAATTATGAGGTGGCACATGGCCGTATCCGCTCTGTCTACAATGCATCTTGACCAGGTTGGCCCTCAATAAGAGTACATTGTGAATTTGATAGCTGTTGTTAGCCTCTCCTTCTATCAAATTTACCGCAGCTTTCTCATGTCGAGGTAGCGGGTTTCTGAGAACATTCGAATTCGTATCCTTGAAAGATAAGACCTCGCTCCTAACAAGTTTTTGCACATCGTATTTGAAACTGAGACAGTTTTCTATGTTACGGCCTGGTCCTCCTTGATGGTTAGGACAAGTCTGATCCGTTTTAAACCAAAAAGGTGGATTTTCCGGTATTGCGAGAGGAGCCTTGGTCTGAACATTCCCCTTGACCAACAATAACGAAAATAACTCTGTATACATCATGGGTATAGGGTCGAACCTTGGTGGTCGCATTGTACGGTTGTTGTTATATGGAGGACGAGCCTGTTGAAGAGGCGGTTGTGTCCTTTGCTGATATTGCTGTTGATTCGGTTGGCTTGGCGCAACCTGAGGTTGATACGTAGGCGCAGGGTTGATAGGAGGAGTTACAGCTGCTACTGGTTGATATCGTCGCCTTTGCTTTCCGAGAGAGATATTCCCAATATCTTGCTCTTTTTCTTAGGGAGAGCACTACCGTATCGTTTTGCACTACTTGATGATCCAGCGTCTTTAACTAAACGTCCTTCTCAAACTGCTTCTTCAAGATGAACTCCCATGCCCACCATCTCGGTGAAGTCACTGGGCACACTGGCGACCATTCCGTCGTAGTAAAATGAGCTTAAGGTTTTCAAGAAGATCTTTATCATCTCTTTTTCCTCAAGAGGTGGACAAATCTGAGCGGAAATTTCACGCCATCTCTGAGCGTACTCCTTAAAGGTTTCCTTGTCCTTTTGTGACATTGATCTGAGTTGATCTCTGTCCGGTACCATGTCCAAATTGTATTTATACTGTTGAACGAAAGCAGCGCCAAGATCTCTGAAAGTGCCGATCTTAGTGCGGTTAAAACCCATGTACCATTTTAATGCGGCACCGGTTAAACTATCCTGAAAGTAGTGAATTAGTAGCTCCTGGTTCTTTGTCTGAGCTGACATTCGTCGAGCGTACATCACCAAATGGCTCTTAGGGCAAGAGTTACCCTTGTACTTTTCAAAATTGGGTACCTGGAACTTGTGCGGAACTTTCACATTAGGGACCAAACAAAGGTCTGCGGCATCCTTCCCAAATAAATCCTGATCGCGAAGGGCTTGCAGTTCTTTCTGCATATCCAGGAATTGGTCCTGGAGCTCGTTCATTCTGTCGAACATACTTTCGTTTCCACCAGAAGGTATCTGTGGAATTTGTCCTTCCGGGACAGTGTGTACCACGGGTGATGGTATAATTATTATGGCCGAGACTCTCGGTGCCTCCCGAAGTTTGTAACCTTCAGGAGTTGCTGTCATGCCCCTGGCATCTTCACTTTCCTGAAGTTTGTAACCTTCAGGCCCAGTGGCTCCTGCTGAATTTTCCGGATCTTCAGTGATCGGCGGAATATATCCTTCCGGGATATAGTTAATAGGCATGCCCCAGGGACGATCTTTTGGCATTTTGTACCTAGGATCATACTTCTCCGCTATGGGCGTTGATGTGATCTCCGAGATCACAGTCCTTTGTTGTTGCATCTGGGCTTCTGCTAGAGCTTGCATGTCATTATGAAGCTTTCTCAGATCCTCTTTCAGAGTGTCGATCTCTTCCCTCAACTCTCTGTTCTCTTCCTCGAGATCATCCATCTTTTTCTGACGATTGGCCCGAGTATTGTACGAATGAGATAGTTTGACTCTAGAATCGAGATGCAAACGTGAGATTCGTAGGTAAGAAGAATGCGTTACGCGAGAATGATGAATGATATGCAATGATTATATTAATTGTACATTTTTTTTTATTAAAAGTAAACTTCGACAATTGGATTGCAAACATCAAATAGTGGGGAAACCCCATTTTATTGAATTCAATGGATAGCAGAAATGGAAATACAGTAATTTACATAGTGCTGCAAAAGGAAATCTAAGCTAATGGATCCCGAGTCCTCTCTGAGGAGAGCTCAGGTGCTGGTTCTGGTACTTTCCTTTTCTTTGACCGGGGCTCTTCGGCCGTTGTCGGGTTGTCATTCCTTTGCCAAGTGAAAGGAATGAGCAAATTCCTTTGGTCATCCTGATTTTCTACAGTATGTTGCTCTAAAATCTCGATCAGAGCATCTTTTTCCTTTAAGAGTTGTTGTATTTTCTTGCATTCCACATTGAGAATACGGTACTTGTTCCTCCTGTTGAACCTTGCTGAGAGTAACCTGAAGTTTTTCCATCTCAGACATAAAATAAAGGGCAGAGTCCCATAATGGAAGAACTTCCTGACGAGGGTAAGGAATCCTCAACTTGAGAGCTCTAGTTTGTACCCAATGGAGATAAGACTCCACCGAGACACAGTCTGGTTTTCCTAGAGACTCTCTTCCTTTCCTGTGAATGTGTTTCCAGACATGCACTATTTCTGTCTTTAGTGACCTGTCATTTTCTCCTTCCTTGAAGAAAAGACCTTCCCGATGAGCATTACGCGGGACATGCCTCATCGGGTATCCAAATTGACGACAAACTAAAACTGGATGATAGTTGATTCCTCCTTTAGTTCCTATAAGGGGTACATTTGGGAAATTTCCACAATGGTCAATGATCCTGACTCCGTCATAGATTCGATTGTACCAATCGATGTCAGAGTTGGTAGGAGACATGATTCTCTGCGACCAACGTAAAGTATTCTTTTGATCCCAAAATGCAGCAAACTTGGGCAAATGGGAAATGAACCATTTGTACAGCAGGGGTACACAACATGTGATCATTCCTCCGCTATACAAATTCCTTAAGTGTACAGAATGATACGCATCTGCGAGCAAGGTCGGTACAGGGTTTCCAATCAGAAAAATATTAATGGCGTTGATATCTACGAAGTTATCAATGTTGGGAAACAGAAATAACCCGTAGGTAAGCAAAACAAAGATGCTCTCGAAAGCGGCCACATTCCCTATACTAGCAAAGTACAGAGCTTTCTTTGTCAAGAACTAGGCTGGCAAACCCTGGATTCCACCCTTAGTGGTCATGTGAGTCCTGACTTCTGATTCGTCCAAATAAATTGCTCTTGCAATGGTCTGATCCTTTGGAATTTCTTCCAGTCCAAAAAATGGAGCTTGATCAGTAATGTGCAGATCAAGGAATGTGAAACAGTGATAGACCGAATCATAGAACTAGATTAGCATGGACAGGATTCCTTTAATTACGTGGACCTTTAACAAGGACATCAGTCCTCCATACTTGGCTCTGAAAGCCTCGGGGTTGGTGATCATTCTCGCCAGACCTCTTAAATCCTCTAGTTTTGGAACCTTGAAGGTGTACTTATGAGTTTTCCTTCTACCGAAATCCATTAGCGCAATCTCCTTTCTCTGACATTTGCAATCATTGTCTTAGTTTAATTTGGAAAAGAGAGTCTAGAAGAGAAGATTTTTCTTTGTTTTAATGTTTTTTAAATGAATGTATGAATGCAGCACACAAAAACATAGAAAAAACATGGGGTCAAAAGGTCGGTGTCATGAAGTCAAGGCTCTACCCCCCCCCCCCCCCCAAAAGGTTTATAATGGTGATTTTTTATACCTGTTCGCAAAATCATTGACCCCTCTTAGGATAACAACAGCAAGCAGATCGCTAGCGAGCTGATGTATCCTAGAGTGATCTCAGATGAGGGTAGTATCGCGTGACAACTATTTCCGATAGCTTCCGTACTACAAAATGGTTTCAGCCTTCTAAAAACCTCAGCTTCTCAGATAACCCTGTCGACCACACTACTTTCAACAACCGAAGTCGTATAGGCAATGTATCTGCAAAGGGAGTCTCCACTGAGTTTGATGGTCGATCGGGGACTCTTAACTGGGATTCACTCCCTGCAAGATTACCCGCATTGCCATCACCTATCTTAGGTGAATCAAGACATGGCTTGAAAAATGCAGAAAAGTCAAAATTTGAGGTTTTGATGGTTGACTTTCTGATGTTGGTGTTGTGAGATAAAGATGAAGGTTTGAACACCTACAATGGATGATTTATGATGTGTTTGGATGGTGGTTTGAGTAGTTCAAGCTCTGGTTTTGAGAATTCCAAGTTTGATCCTTGAAACTTTGAAATTTGAAGTAAGAGAGGGAGAATGAGAAAACAAGGCTTTGGTATTGTTTTGTTGTGGTTTGAAACATCAGAAATGACCTCTATTTATAGTAGAGGAAGTTTGTTTTGCAAGAAATAGTGAATGGGGGCTGGATCACCCTATTATCCAATGGATATGGCTAGGTGGTCAAAGTCTCCTGTAGCCATTGACTTGAGTTAAACTTTGCAGGTTTAGGTCTTCTGATCCTTGGATAAATCTTGACTCATTTTAACTGATATGGCTTGGTTTATGACACCTCAATGCATCCTTTCAATGCCATATGAAAAAATTGAATTTTGGATTTGCAACATTGATGATCACATGCCAAAGGGATAAGGTTCTTGACTAAATGGCCTCATGGTCCAGATTACTCATCATTTAGGTTGATATTGGACAAAAATACAATTATTCAAGTGTCCAAAATTGGCTCAAGAAATCATGGGATATAAGTTATGTGCAAATGCTGTCAAGAAAACAGTTTGTATCAAGGCATATTGTGAGGTTCATAACTCCTTGCTCAAGTTGAATTAATGGATGTTCTTGTACTCTTTGGAAAGCTTGTATATCATACTTCAACTTTGATGTTTACATTTGGTCTTGATTCCTTTTGGATCATAATGAAAAATGCCTCCAAAGTTGGACAAAACATGAGACAAATTCTGCCTAAAATTTTTCTAAGTGTCAAAGTTCAAATCTTATGAAACCCTAACTTTATGGTCTTATAACTCAAAATCTAGGCATTTTTTGACCATGGATCAGTAGGACACTTTTGTAGTATGTAATGAGAGCTTTCATTTGAGATTTGGATGGAAGAAAATGGTTGCTTGGATCACAAGTTATGGCCTTGCAAAGTTGGGTAAAATTCACTTTTTTCCATAACTTCGTGAAATTTCAAGTTTCTCAAGGTTGCCCTTTTTGCAAGTAACCTCACTTTTCTTGATTTTTCTTGATTGATCATGATCCAAATCATAAGTTAACATTGTTTTTGAATTGAAGAGGCCATGTTTGCCAAAAAAATCCCAAAAGTCAAACTTGGTTTTGATCACAGTTGCTTTTTGTATCAGATGAATTTTGAGTTTTGTGATCCTTTATGAAATCAAGTACTTGGGCTAAATTGAACCTAATGGATGGATTCCATAGGTGTTTTAGAGTGTCTTGAATCATTTCCCAAGGTTTGAGATCATGCTTTGCTCAAAAGTCAATGGTACAATTGACTTTTTCCTCAGAAACCCTAGTTTGTGGTCCAGATGAATTTGAATCCTTGCATTGCTTATGAACCAAGTTCTTTGAATAAATCCAATCTTGTGAATAGATCAATATCATGTATTTCAGGTCCTTAAAGCATATCTTGAAGTTTTAGATCATGCCTTGCTCCAGAAGTCAACCTAGGGACTAAACTAGGTTAAAACCCTAATTCCTGATTTTTAATAGATGCATCCCCTGAGGCTATTTTGAACTTATGAATGGACTCATGAGGTTCTTATGAGATTCTTGAATCATGTTTTGAAGTATTGGCTCATGCCCAGATAAAAATTTATCTCTGGAGGCCTTGGTGGATCAAAACCCTAATTTGGTGACACTGATGATCTTGAGGCTTGATCAACTTGAAATGTTGCATTTTTGTGCTTGATTCTTGGTGAAGGAAACCTCTTAATCCTTCATGGCTGTTTGAGAGGCTTGAAAAGGTGAAGATCATGTCAATTCTTGATTGATCCTTTGTCTGAGTGCTCTGAGAGGGCTCAAAACCCTAATTCTTGGCTAGAGTGAACACTCAACAATCTTTGAGAGGATTGATGGGGTATGAAGATACATCCATATTATGGTGTTGATTTGCATAATGATGTGAAACCTTGTGGTCAAAATTTATGGTATGACAATTGTGAGTATATTCAAGGAGAGACCGAAGATGACACACTTGGCAGCAGTCAAGAGGATTCTAAGATAGGTCAAAGGATCCATTAGTTACAAAATTATTTTTCCCGCAATTGACACGGACAGAAAAAAAACTTTGCTCAGTTTTATCGATTCCATTTAGTGCGGAGATAAATATGATAGAAAGTATATAGCTGGATACATCTTTATATTTGGTGAAACACCAATCTCATGGTGTTCGAAGAAGGAACCAGTAGTAGCACTCTCTTGTTAAGAGACTGAGTATATTATCGCTTCGTTATATGTGTGACAATCTTGTGGTTGATGAATCTGTTGACGGATCTTGGTAGTAAAAAGGGTGACGTTATAACGTTCATGATTGATAAAATTTCCGCTATAAATCTTGCTAAGAACCCAATTACACATGGGATGAGCACGCATATCGAGATGGGATTTCACTACCTGAGAGAACTTGTTAGTGAAGGAAGGTTGAGATTGGGATATTATAGAAGTGAAGACCAAGTGGCCGATTTGCTGGCAAAAGGAGTCACAATTGAAGTGTTCAAGAGATTGAAGAAGAACATGGGCATGGAAGACTTGGAGCACTTGAATTAGGTGGTGTGTTGTGAAAAATAAAAAAATTTAGGTGTTGTAACCGGTTACTGCGTTCTTGTAGCTGATTACAAGTGTAGTATTTTAGCTGTTAGAAATGCTGTAATTGGTTACTACGTTTTGATTACTTGTGTCTCAATCAATTATAATTTGTACAAATACCTAAGGGGTATCTCAATCAATGTTAATGTGCATTCTCACGAATATCACCCTCAATTATACTCTCTTTATCTCTCCCCCTCCTCACTCAATTACTCCATTTTTATCAACCTTGAAGTTTCTAGTTCTAACATTCGTACGAATGTTATACAAGTGTCATATGCGTGTGTCTTAGATTATATATTAATGGATGACATGTGTTTTTCTACACGTAATTAAAGGTGGTAAAATGGTTCCAACCGGTCAACCATGTTCGTTTTATCCGTATTTTTTTGTAAAATGGACAAAAATTTTAAGCTCACATCTTTTAAGATGGCGCCCCGCCCCACCACAATGAAGCATGAGTAATTTAGAGGATGAACTGCTCGCCACACACACACAATAACTTCTAGTTATTTTTATTTGAATGGAACTTTGTATTTTAACTGTCTAATGTATGGAATAGAAGATCTATTATTTATATAACAACTATATTCCCATTTTAAAATTGTTTTGTAATTTTTTTGGAGGTAAAAGAATATAATAATTTATGTAGTACTTAGAAAATATTGTAAAAATAAGGACTAGAAAGGTTTCAGAAGCACACATTTAAAACAATGTCAACTTTCAGTTTGCAAGTACATGTGTGGACAATTGACCTACCGCACGGGTCTATCTTGTTAGTGTGTGAAACACTTTTAGTGAGGAGAGAAAGAGAGAGAATAAGGAAACAAGGATTTATTGAATGAATTGTTACAAATAATGATACATACTATGACTATTTACACACAACCCTAATTGGGCTTGGGCTAACACAACTTGGATTATATTTAAATATTAAATCTAATTAAATCAAATCTAATCTAATATTTCAACATACCCCCCATATTCCAAGTTGTCGAACCTATGCTAATCATAATCGGTCTAAACTATACCTAATTTCTTTCTCAAATTCAAAAATCTGTTAATCTTCAATCCTTTGGTGAAAATGTCGGCCAACTGTGCTTCACTTGAGCAGTGCCTAACTTCAAGTTCACCTCGATTTACCTTTTCCCTTAAGAAGTGAAATCTAGCTTCGATATGCTTACGTCTTCCATGCAGAACTGGATTCCTTTCCATATTTATGGCAGACTTGTTATCGATTTGCAACACAAGAGGTTTCTTCACTTCGACCTCCATTTCTTCAAGTACCAATCTGATCCAAATTTCTTGACATGCAACATAGGATCCTGCTATATATTCCGCTTCACATAATGACAGTGCCACCACAGGTTGCTTTCTCGAGCCCCATGAAATTGGGGCACCAAATACTTGAAAGAAATATCCAGTAGTGCTTCTTCGATCTTTCTTATCTCCGCACCAGTTAGCATCTGAATAACAAGTAACCATAACTTCTTTGCTTTCAGAGTCTCTTCGAAATAAAATTCCATAGTTTGTAGATCCTTTTAAGTATCTCAGGATTCTTCTTTAAACCTTCATGTGTGACACCCTTGGTCCACTCATGTATCTGCTCACTAATCCGATTGAGAAACATATATCAGGTCGACTGTTGCACACATATCTTAGAGATCCGACAATCTATTTGAACAAAGTTGCATCGACTTTGTCTTCTTTTCCATACTTCTCTAACTTTAAGTTTGGTTCGATAGGCGAAGATGCAGGAGTAGAATCATCCATTCTGAATCTCTTGAGTATCTCTTTGACATACTTTCTTCGATGTAGAATCATGCCTTGCTTCGACATTTGAAATTCCATGCCTAGGAAGTATGACAACTTTCCCAGATCTGACATTTCAGAAAAATAGTTATCGGCGAAGTTGATCTTCCCATAACCATCGGTCCTCACACTTTCCAAGTCACTTTCTAGGTCATGGACATCCGGGCAGCCTACAGTTGTTTATTGGGAAGACCTTGGATACACGAAGCTGGGGCAGTCACTTCGACACTTCACCAGAAGCTGAAGTTCGTCAAGAATGACACGCTAGACACAGTGTGTGGAGAGCAGGCCTTGATCGTAAGCAACTTATCATCATTATCCTATGTAGAACCCGAGGAGGTTGTTGGAACTCAGTTTTAAGCACTGTTAATGAGAAAACGAGAATCGATCAGAAAAAGGAACGTCGGTCTCCTCATACAAAGATGCTCTCGAAGTGATCAAGAGTAACAACGTAAAATGATGGGGGCAACTCGTAATTCCTATAGATAACAAGACAAAGAAAGGTCTTGGTTTCTCCTCAGCCTGTACCCAGGCTGCCAAGAAAGATGAAAGTTTTCATCCCATTCAGGACTTCTTCCATAGTGGAGGCTTTCTCCACCCAGTGTCTCAAGAAGTACACACCATCAATGAGGGTGACTCCTCCGATACAGATGAAGAGTGGAAGTCCTATCTCAACGAGGACAGTTATATGTCTCAGGGAAAGGCACATATGCCATTTTGCTTTCCCACGCAGAGTCTGAGATATATACCAAGATCAGACGTCAAGATGATATATGGAGATTGTGATCCTGAGGGATGTCGTGCTCCACCAAACTCATTAGAAGACGATCCGATGAAAGACAACTTTGACTATGACTATTATGACCCACTGGATGACTTGCTTATCTGGCATCCATACCCAGAAGACTCGGGGCAAAAGAGTCAGGCAAACGATGCTTATCAGTTGAGTAATATTGAAAGGAATACCTGCGTGCCTACCAAGTCATGGGATCATTACTCAGGATATTCCGAAGATATCCAGTACAACGATGAATCTGAAAAGATTGTGGGACAAGGGTTTATCAACTATGCTTTTCCTGAGGTCAACGTCATCGAGAAGGATGACTCCTCCAGTCCCACAGAAGTATGGGACACCTTAGGACAACCGAGTGGCAAGTACGACTTCTTGGTCAAGTACACCGCTCCTGAAAGCTCTCATATCAGGCTCGAAGACATCCAGCCAACTAGATGGGGAGATCCGCCTGGGAATGAAAACACTATGTAAGATACAACAAAAGAGGTCGTTTATGACAACTCTGCATAGGAGGAAGACTCCAATGATCCTGCTCCGCCAGAAATCAGTGTCATTTCTGAAGTAAACCCAAGAAAGAAGGTACCAGACTTTGTAATTCACCGAGGAGTTCGTCGCCAATGGGTTGCTGTCGATGTCCCGAAAATCGTCCATAAGTCTAAGTAATTGCCATCTTTGTTTTAACCTTTCACCCTGCCCAGGTGAAACAGATGTTTTTATAGGGCTCACCTTTCTGTAAATGTCCCTCTTTGCTTCGCCCAAAGCGACAGAGTTTTGTTTGATAGGGTTGTAGTTTCAAGAATCGACAAAATCATAAATAAAATAACGTCGTTCTGTAATTTCCGTATTATTGTTGTTTTCACATTTCATTTTTCAGAAAATGGTAATCCTAAAACAACCCAAAATAAAAACAAGCATTTTTCAGAAAATACACTGCACAAACGCTTGCATTCTCTCTATGTCTTCTAAAAAACGAATCATCACGTCATGCAGATTGCTTGTTTTAAACCCCGTTGAGACATACGATCCCATGCCTTCTCCCAACTTTGAATTCTCGGTATTTGAAGCTGAAGAAGAAGAGGATGCAGAAATTCTAGAAGAGATCTCACGACTACTCAGGCAAGAGGAAAGTTCTATTGAGCCACATAAAGAGCCGTTGGAAACAACCAATTTAGGTTTAGAAGAAGAGAGGAAAGAAGTCAAGATTGGGACACTGCTCAGTCCAACTGTCAAAGAAAGCTTGATAAGACTTCTTAGAGAGTTTCTAGATGTGTTTGCTTGGTCCTATCAGGACATGCCAGGGTTGGATACCAGCATCGTGGAACATCATTTACCGTTGAAGTCAGAATGTCTATCGGTAAAATAAAGGCTTAAACGAACTCATCCAGACATGGCCATCAAAATCAAAGAGGAAGTGCAAAAATAGATTGACGCAAGTTTCCTCGCCACCTCAGAATATCCTCAATGGTTAGCCAACATAGTGCCAGTTCCGAAAAAGGACGAAAAAGTCAGAATATGTGTAGACTACAGGGATCTGAACAATGCCAGTCCGAAAGATAACTTCCCCTTACCACACATAGACATGCTGGTAGACAGTATATCAAAGTTCAAAGTCTTCTCCTTCATGGATGGATTCTCGGGCTACAATCAAATCAAAATGGCGTCGGAAGACATGGATAAAACTTCATTCATCACCACATGGGGCACCTTTTGTTACAAGGTAATGTCGTTGGTTTGAAGAACGTCGGGGCAACTGTAGCGAGCGATTTTGGACATGGTTCTTAAGCACTGCCGCTCTGGGGTACTACAGGTCGATTCATTTTTTATCCTAATGAAGCTGATGAAGGAATGGAAATAGATGTCTCCAACTAACCCTGCTTGCTATCTGAGTTTGAACAGCGGTCTGTTAGGTTACAGATGTTATGTGGTAGTGGGGCCTCTTTCTGGCTTATGTTGTTCAGAACGAAATATCAGGACTGTTCATGGGGAATTTTGTTAGGATACTGCACCAGATTGGAAGGAGGTATGGGACTTTGGTTTTTTGATTAGTATGCTCACTAAGATTCTTTTGCAATCTTATGCCTACGTATTCCCGGGATAGGGAAATCAGAGCGATCATAGTTCCTCCTATTCTATGGGAGGAAATGGTGTTTTGGTGTCTTGTTCAAAGCCCAAGACGTGAAGCTAAATGTGGTTTGTATCTTGTTCAAAGCCCAAGATGTGAAGCTGAATGTGGTTTGTATCTTGTTCAAAGCCCAAGATGTGAAGCTGAATGTCTATTTGTATCTTGTTCGAAGCCCAAGATGTGAAGCTTTAGAGAGAATTTGTCATCTCTAAAAGGGGATCTGTTTGTCACAACAGTTGGGTGACTGATTATAAAGGAGAATTACTTTAACTGGGATATGTGAATCCAGTAATGCCATAATTTCATTTGTAGGGGGTTTTTTAACCTGATGGAGAAGACTTTAACTCAGTTTAGAGTAATGCCATCTTTCCTTAGGAATTTCTCATACTAAAAGAGGGAAGTGGCGTGGATGTAAATAATCTAGAGGCTTGCCGCTTACAGCAATTAGATGGGGGGAAAAGGAGTTGTTGATGTTTGTATGCTGTGGGCAAGGTACAACTTTTGATGCTAAAAGGTTGATTGTCTCAACCGGGGTTTCTTTATACAAAGCCTAAGAGGAGGCTAAAAGGTTGACTTTTCCGGGGAAAACGTTCTTTCTGTCTTGTACAAAGCCCAAGATTGAGGCTAAAAGGGTTTGACTTAACAAGAGAGTCTTTTTGTGTGTCTTGTACGAAGCCCAAGACGGAAGCTAAAAGTTATTTGTCTCAACAAAAGAGTCTTTTATACTCAACAAGAGAGTGATTTGGTGTCTCGTATGAAGCCCGAGACAGAGGCAAAAAGGTGATTGACTCAACAAAAGAGTCTTTTTATACTCAACAAGAGAGTGCTTTGTATCTCGTACGAAGCTTGAGATGAAGGCTAAAGATGTTTGACTAAACAATAAAGTCTTTTGTATCTCGTACGAAGCCCGAGATGGAGGCTGAAGATGTTAGCTCCGCTGGGGAGAATCATTGTACAAAGCCCAAGAGGAGGCTAGGGTGCTGATGACTGTTTCAGTGGAGTAACAGGTCCAATATGTTGGTTTAAAAGAGAAAATCAGTTCTTATATGGGTAATGTTGTACTCATGGATTTGATCAGAGGATCAGGGTTATCTCCTGTTCTTTAAGGAAATGAGAAATCCAAAGGGTATTGAGAACATTCAAGTCTACTGGTGTTTTTCCTATTTTTGAAAGGAACTTGTGAATGTCTTCAAGACTCAAGGATATTAGACTGCCCAAGTCTAGAGTTTTATCTTTTGTACTATGCTTAAGAGAAATTAAGAGGCAGTACGTTTACGGTAGAAAGATCTAGACTCTTTGAAAGACTATTCTATTAAGATGACTAATTTCTGTTCCTATACGTTTAAGAGGTCGTCGGGACAATTTGTATGAAGCCCAAGAGGAGGCCAGAAAAACTTTTAAGAAGCCGAAGGGACAATTTGTATAAAGCCCAATAGGAGTATGTCTTCCCAGAGGAAGAATCTTTATACGAAGCCTAATAGGAGGCTGGGATAACTTTTAAGAAGCCGACGGGTCCTTGTACATCGCCCAAGAGGAGGCGGGGATGCTTTTAGGAAGCCTGTGGGTCCTTGCACTAAGCCCAAGAGGAGGCTGATGAATAGTTCTAGAAGGGGTTTCACTTGGAACATTGGCCTTCTGTATATGAACTGTTCAAGGGGGGAGGTTTCTTAGATCTAGTTATCTAAAATTGTTGTAAAAGAAAGTTCTCACGGTTCAGGTTATGTTGAAATATCCGGGAGGACGTCGGATGTAAGGAGACGAGGTTTTGTATAGCTCTAGACGTAGTTGATGGGGAAACTCTAAATAGCTATACTAGTATTACACAGTTGATAGGAGTTTATGAAAGAAGACTTACAGTGAAACAACCCCACAGTACAGTTATATACATATGAAAGCGGTAAATGAAAGCGAGTAAACACTTACTCGGTTGTAGAGCTTCCATGCTATTTTGTTAGTTGTTCAACAAAGAAAGCTTTGATAACAATATTATATTCAAAATCAAAGGAGAAAGTGCTTTGAAAAGATTGTTGGGGCTTACAGCTCAAGGAGAGGCCCAAGGTTTTATCAGTGATTGCACTATGGTTTTGAATTTGTACAGGGACTTATACAAGTGACTGAGGCCCAAAAAGGTTTTTTGTACAAAGGGATGGGTCTTACACTCTCTCAAGAGTCCCAAAGTTTTATTTTATACAAGTGGTGGGGCTTACAACTCAAGGAGAGGCCCAGGGTTTTTTGTTTGAAAACGGCAATCATGCCGAGGTTTTTTGAAAATACAGTGGGTCTTAACAATGACTGAGGCCCAAAAATGTTTGGTTTCAAAAAGGATTGGGTCTTACACTTTATTAGAGGCCCAAAAAGTTTGTTTTTGTACAAGTGGTGGGGCTTACAACTCATGGAGAGGCCTAGTGTTTTTTGTTGAAAAGGCGACGATCGCGCCGAACTTTTTGACTGTATCGAGACTTATACAATGCATTGAGGCCCAAAATGGTTTTATCTACAACAAGGATTGGGTCTTACACTCTATTAGAGGCCCATGAGTGTTCGGAAAAGTTTGTTAGGGTGAAAATCAATAAAACCCTAATTTCATCATTTTTTAATATAATTTATTCAAAGAAAATTAATACAAATGATAAAAATTCCAAATAAGTTTGAATAAACAACTTGTGATTTTGATTTTAGGTTTGAAAAATGAGGCTTTAATCACAAGATGAATTAAAACCTATTTGGTTTTGATTTTTAAAAATGGTTATTTATTTTTAAAATGTTTAAAAACAAATAAAAGACATTTATTCACAAAAATACTAATTATATTAAATAAATAATATAAATCTAATTTTCTTTGGGGAATAAAATATTTCAACATTTTTGTGATTTTTTACAAAAAGAACCAATAAAAAATAATTAATATTGAGGGAGTTATTAATTTTCCAATTAATTAACAAAACATGAAAATATTGGAAAAAATAGCAAAATGTGAGAAAACACAAAATGGCATGGGTGGGGTTTGAACCCACGACCACAAGGTTATAGGGCGCGCGCCTTACCACTGGGGTGGTGTTACATCCGTTGATTAAAACAAACCAACAAATATATAAGGCTTGCCTTGTTTTCTAGGGCTGGCCAAGGCAAGGCAAGTCAAGTTTTGGCTCAGAAACGTGAAGGCCATAACTTTCTAATTTTTCCATGGATGGGGACAAAATTTATATGCATCTGGCCTAGAATTTCACAAGGAATCCAATGGTGGTGGTATTTTTTTCAGATCATGCTCCCTCCTCAAAACCCGATAGTGGTTTTGAAATAGACCATATTTTGCATTTTCTGTGCTACATCTTGGTACAGGTATGAATTACTTGATAAATTGATGCAAACACACCACATATAGTATGTATAAGGGATGAATGATCAGTGGACTTCAAAGCAATGCATATTTTGGAAAGTTCAAGTCATGATGCTTACCTCTTTTTGAGCTTTTGGAGTTTTTGGGGCAATTTGCCAAGTTCCTTGTTCCAGAAATGGTTTGATGCTCTGAACACTCTCAAATGATCCCTTAGAAGCTTTTAGGATGATTTGAATCAGCTGGAACCTGCAAAAACACAAACTGGTCCTTTCTTGCAAAAGGGGTTAAAATGGCCAAAATAGCAACTCTCTCAAATGGTGTTCCAGATGTGTGGCACCATTTAGGACAGTTCAAGGATGATATTTGGAGTGTGTTTGAGGTTTTATCTGGTTTGGAAAGTGACTGAATCAAGACATGGCTTGAAAAAAGCACAAAAGTCCTATTTTGAGGTTTTGAGAGGTGACTTTGAGATTTAAGGATTACAAGTCACTTGTGTGAGTTTGGACAGCTTAGATATGACATATTGGATGTGTTTGGATCATGAACTGTGATGGAAATGCTCTCTAACTCAAAAACTCAGAGTTACCTTGCTAAAGAAGGTATTTTTGCCTAGAGAAAGTGATTTTGAGGAAAGCATCTGTTTGATGGCTTTGGTGTACTCAAACTAAGCATAAATGAGCTCTATTAATAGTAGAGCAAGTTTGTTTTGCAAGCAATAGTGAATGGCAACTGCTGCAGAGGTTTGGCCAATGTTGATCAATGAGAATCCAAGTCTCCTATAGCCATTGACTAAAGGTTAGAGCATAGAGCTGTGGTTCCCTAGTTGTTGGATCAGTCTTGACTGAATTCAGTTACAAATGTGTCAATCCATGCCACCTTGGTTCATCCATTAAATGCTCTAATCCAAAAATTGGAGTCTTGTCCCTCTTTTAGGGATTTCTAGGTTTGGCATGCTACTTCTTGTTCCAAAAACTTTGGAGGCTTGGATCAGTGTTTGTTCCCTTTAGATTTGATCCTCAGATGTGCCCAAAGTGATGACAAGGCTTGGAATTATCTGATTTTTCCAAATCGAGCAAAAGTGCAAAATTCTGCCTAGCCTTGGCAGTTTTCAGCAAGGCATATTGCCATTGTCATATCTCATTGCTCGAGTGGAATTTGATGGATTTCTTGGCCATTTTGGAAAGCCCTCATATGATACAATAATTGTTTGATCATAATTGGTTTTGATACTTTTTGGATCCAAGTGAAAAATCCCTCTACATTTGGAAAAAAGTAAGGCAGATTCTGACTTAGTGAAAATTTCACTAAATGTTGGAAAAATGTGACATTTTCACTTTTTGTGATTTTGATCATTCCATAACTCAAAATCCATGATGAATTGGAATGAGTTCAGTTTGAAGCTTTTGTAGAGGGTAATGAGAGCTACAAATCCAGCTTTGGATGGGGGAAAATGGCCTTGTGGTTTAGGATTTATGATCCTCCTAAGTTGGTACCCTAGCCACTTTGTTCCATAACTTAGAAATTTTCTAAGTTTTTATGGTTACCCCTTTTACAAGTTATCCCACTTTTCTTGATTTTTCTTGATGAATGATGATTCAAATCACACATTAACATCATTTTAGGGTCAAAGAACCATAATTGTGAAAAATCTCAAAAAGTCAAAGTTGACTTTTGTGCACAGTTGACTTTTTGTCAGATGAATTCCAAACTGTGCAATCCTCTATGAAATCAAGTACTTGACCTAAATCAAACTTGATGGACATGTTCCATAGGTTTTATAGGGTGTATTGAATCATGTCCCAAGGTTTGGGAGCATGTCCTAGTCAAAAGTCAAAGCTACAGTTGACTTTTCCTACGAAACCCTTATTGTGGTTCTGATGAACTTGAAACTTGTTGATCAAGCTTCTTGGATTAATCCCTTGTTAAAAATGGATCAATGGGGTGTGTTAGAGATCCTCAAATCATGTCTTGAGGTCTTGGCTCATGTTTTGTCCCAAAAGTCAACTTAGGGGTGAATTAGGTCAAGAAACCCTAATTCATGATTTTTGATGTATGCATCCCCTAAGGCTAAATTGACCTGATGATTGGGCTCATGATGTTCCTTGGAGCATCTTAGATTATGCTTTGAAGCATTGGCTCATTCCCAGAGGAAAATTTTCATCTGGAGGCCTTGGTCGACCAAAACCCTAATTTGGTGACACTGGCTATCTTGAGGCTTAATCCACTTGGAATGCTGCAGCCTTGTGCTTGATTCTTGAAGTGGGAGCCCTCTTGATCCATTGTGGGTGTTTGAGAGTTTAGACAAGTTGAAGATCATGTTATTTCTTGATTGATCCTTTGTCTAAGGCTCAGAGAGGGCTCAAAACCTTAATCCTTGTTTGTAGTGAATGCTCACCCATCTTTGGGGAGACTGATGAGGCATAATGATTCATCCATATTGAGATGATGATTTGCACAATGATGGGAATCTTAGTGGTCAAAATTTGGGGTATGACAGATGCCCCTATTTAATCTTCTTGGACCCGAAGGTGTGAATGGCGAAGGTATTCATGCATTCGGGGTACAAAAAGATTAAATATCGGAATACCCAAAATGTTGATAGTAGTTAGGAATGGTAGTTCATGCATCCTTCTTCTTTTGCTAAGCAATGATGCTTAGAAAAGGTGAACTCCCCCTCGATCCTGGTTTTCAGCCAAGGAATTGGTCTTAGTTTCCGAAATAAACTTCCCCTCGATCCTGGTTTCCTACCAAGAAACTAGTCTTAGTTTCCGAAATAAACTTCCCCTCGATCCTGGTTTCCTACCAAGGAACTGGTCTCAGTTTCCGATATAAACTTCCCCTCGATCCTGGTTTCCTACCAAGGAACTGGTCAAAGTTTCTGATGTAAACTTCCCCTCGATCCTTGTTTCCTACCAAGGAACTGGTCTAAGTTTCTGATGTAAACTTCCCCTTGATCCTGGTTTCCTACCAAGGAACTGGTCTTAGTTTCTTTTATCAAGAAACTTTCTTGACAAGGGATACTATCCGTAGTGGTTTTCCTCAAACTTCTCGCCGAATTTTCCTGGGGAGATGCCATTTGATAGAAAAAAAATTGATATCAGAGTTGTTGGGGAACCCAGTTGTCTGAGTTGTAGAGGTGTACAAACTTCTCTGTTGGAGACGCCATTTGTCAAATCTACTGGGGAAAACGAGTCTCTTGAGAGGCTGTTTCCGCTTGGGGTATTACATCATACTTTTCTCGAGATCTTCTCGGAGAAGTGCCATATGGTGTGATCCAATTTTGAGGTGCCGATGACCTTTTCGTCAGCGGATTTTTCTGGAGAAAAACGGTTGCATTGCCGGCTCTCTGATTAAGAGGCTTTCTCTGGGGATTTTCCTTAATCCGGGAAAGCAAGGATGTCATCTTCACTGGTGAAGAGTGACGTTTGTTGAGGGTTCTCTAGTTCTTTAGAGGTTCAAGTTATCAAAGTGGTCAAGGGCCAATTCTAATCCAGAAATAAACTGGAGGAGAGAGATTATTCAGACGCAACATTTCCTGACGAGGAAAGAACTGACAACTCGATTGAGAGGACTTTTACCACTACGGGATAAGACCGACTAGAGTGTAGTGATGCGATATGAATGCAAATGTAAATCAATAATGCATGATGTATGTATGCTTATGCTGACGAAACTGACGCGACATACAAACTAACGGATGAACACGACTGGATACTCGGCCACTGCTGGGACGAAGATGTACCGCTGGTTCAAGATAGCAATTCTGCCTTGCTTAGGAGAGATAGTCCCTGCGGGGACAACCGTTGGTCGGGCTTAGGAGGTAAGAACTCTGCCGAGGATGTCGAATGAAACATGGTCTTTGACACAGTTGATCCTTCGTTCAGGCGCACTGGTTTAGAAGGAGTACTTTGATTCTGCACTTTGAAGCTCGCTTACATCTGGAGAAACGATTGATGTTCTTTCAATGTTCAACAGTCAAAAGAAAATGCCAACTTTATTTTAAAAGCAGAAAAAGTTTTACAAGTAAAATTCATTTTTTGTTTTATTTCAAGAATCGTTAATCATGTTAAAATGTCGTTCTATAAAGCTAAAACAAATGAGAATTATAAACAAAAGGACAAGGGCTCAAATTTTATTGATAGGATGGAAATCAGCCAAATGCGTGATTCCATGGAGTATTTACAAAGTTAGAAAATGGTAATTTTAAGGGAAAAGGGCTACATTGAAATATAACGACCACTATCCTTCTACCAACTTTGAATTCGGGACATCGTGAGCTTTCGTCGAAGATGACCTTGACTGGAGTTTTTCTCGGATGGTGTAACTGCTGCTGAGGGACTTGCCCCTTTGTTGGACGTAGTTACTTGCCATTAATCCCTAATTTTTTCCTGGACTGTAGTATGATGTTTCCAATCCACCGGGATGATTTTGGATTATGTCTCTAATTTTTTCCTGGACCGCCCTTTCTGGTTTTCAATCCGCCAAGACGTTTTCTTTTCTTCTTTTTTTTTATTTAGGCAAAGTATTTCTTGACTACGTCAACATTCGTGGGGTAGGCAAATTCCTCTCCATCCATGGTTACAAGTCTCAAGGCGCCGCCTGAGAAAGCTTTCTTGACCACATAGGGGCTGTCATAATCCGGAGTCCACTTGCCCCGAGAATCAGTGAGAAATGATTGTATTTTCTTGAGCACGGGGTCTCCTTTTCTGAAGACGCGAGGTCGGACCTCTTTGTCAAATGCCTTCTTCATTCTTTGTTGATACAACTGACCATGGCATAGTGCCGTGATTCACTTTTCTTCGATCAAATTTAGTTCGTCGTGTCGACTTTGACTCCATTCAGCTTCTGTAAGCTTAGCTTCCATCAATACCCGGATTGATGGGATTTCTACTTCAATGGGGAGGACCGCCTCCATGCCATATACGAGAGAGAAAGGGGTTGCCCTTGTTGAAGTGCAAACAGATGTGCGATAACCGTGGAGAGCAAAGGGTAGCATCTCGTGCCAGTCTTTATAGGTTACAACCATCTTTTGAACAATCTTCTTGATGTTCTTGTTAGCCGCTTCTACCGCGCCTTTCTTCTTGGGTCGGTAGGGAGATGAGTTATGGTGTTCAATCTTGAACTTTGCGCACAACTCTTTCATCATCTTATTGTTCAAGTTGGATCCATTGTCAGTAATGATCTGGCTTGGAACACCATAACGGCAGATGATATTGTTTTTGATAAATCGGACCACCACTTGTTGGGTTACATTGGTGTATGACGCTGCTTTGACCCATTTGGTGAAGTAATCAATGGCTACTAGAATGAACCGATGTCCGTTCGAAGCTTTGGGTTCGATCATCCCAATCATGTCGATTCCCCATATGGAAAAAGGCCATGGGGAAGAGAGAACTTTGAGATGTGTTGGCAGTACATGGATCTTGTCGGAGTATATTTGACACTTGTGACGCTTCCTCATGTACTTGTAGCAGTCGGATTCCATGGTCAACCAATAGTATCCTACTCTGAGAATTTTTCTCGCCATTGTGTGTCCGTTGGCATGTGTGCCAAAGGATCCTTCGTGGATTTCTTTCATCAGTAAGTTGACTTCTGGTATGTCTACGCATCAGAGCAAGACCATGTCAAAATTTCTCTTATAGAGTGTATCACCGCTCAGGAAGAAGCTTCCTGCCAGCCTTCTAAGGGTTTTTCGGTCTTTTTTGGATGCCCCAGGTGGGTATTCTTGTTTCTGAAGAAAGCATTTGATATCATGATACCAGGGTTTGTCGTCTATGGCTGCTTCAATTATGAAGATGTAAGCGGGCCTTTCAAGGCGCATTACGTCGATCTTAGGTAAATCATTCCATTGACCTACACTAATCATGGAAGAGAGAGTGGCTAATGCATCAGCCATGTGATTCTCTTCACGAGGGATATGGTGAAACTCGATTCTGTTGAAGAAGGGTAACAACCTTCTTGCGTAATCTTTGTAAGGGATCAGCCCAGACTAGTATGTGTTCCGAACTCCTTTGACCTAATTGATAACCAGGGCTGAGTCGCCATATACATCCAAATTCTTGATCCTTAAATCAATCGCTTCTTCGAGACCCATGATACAAACTTCGTATTCGGCCTCGTTGTTTGTACACTTGAACGCAAGTCTGGCGGTGAAAGGAATGTGGGTACCCTGAGGTGTTATGATGATTGCCCCAATTCTATTTTCATAATGATTGACAGCTCCGTCAAAGATAAGTCCCCATTGTGAATCTAGTTCTGGACCTTCACTGGGTAGCGGTTCATTGCAGTCTTTCATTTTTAGATACATGACATCTTTTTATGGGAAATCAAATCCGACGGATTCCCGATCATCAATCGATTGATGAGCCAAATGATCGGCTAAAATACTTCCCTTTACGGCTTTCTGAGCGTGGTATTCTATGTCATATTCTGATAACAACATCTGCCAACAGGCCATTCTTCCCGTGAGAGCGAGCTTTTCAAAGACGTACTTGATTGGATCTATTTCTGAGATTAACCAAGTAGTGTGACGAATCATGTACTGGCGAACACGTTTGGCTGCCCAAGCCAAAGAGCAGAAAGTTTTCTCAAGCATAGTGTATCGAGTCTCGCAGTCGGTGAATTTCTTGCTCAGATAGTAAATGGCAGACTCTTTCCTTTTGGTACCGTCTTGTTGACCAAGTACATAACCCATTGAGTCCTCTAGGACTGTGAGGTAAATGATCAGTGGTCTTCCTTCCACTAGAGTGTCGCTCCCGGGATTTTCATCCAGGTACAAACGCGAAAGTGGTACCAAAACAGAGTCGCCAGCAATGTGTATTTATCCCATGAGAGGGAAAGGAAACACCGCGTAAACCTTAAGGAGGGAAATAGCCAACAATGTGTATTTATCCCAAGAGAGGGAAAGGAAACACTGCATAAACCTGGGAGGAAGGAAAAGAGCATGGTCTTGCGACCAAGAGAAACTGGGTAAGGGAGTCGGTTACGCGTGAGGAAGGTATTAGCACCCCCACGCATCCATCGTACCCGATGGGATCCACGCTTGTTGTTTCGATCAAAGGGTGTCGTCGACTAGAGCTCCACTGCTACTGGAAAAGAAATAAACAGGAAAAGGAAAAAAAGAGAGAGAACAAGAAGCAAATGTAGGGAAAATAAAAGAAGTGCTCGAATGGGCCCTACCCCACAGTCTACGTATCTCATCGGGAGCATGAGAATCAGAGCGACGTAGGTCCCCTCAACGAGGGTCGCTTTGTTTGTGTTTTTTAGTGGAAACGTCAGAGCGCGCGTTCTAGCAGTTAGGTGTTGCAGCTCGCTGTAAGGAGACTTATGCGTTACTTGTTTGCGGTAGAACGGACTTGACGAGTCCTTAAGGAAGGAGTGAAAGAGATGACAAGAGAATTGTTGTTTGTTTTTGTCTTTTAAGAAAGAAGTGTTTTGATTACTTTATGTTTTGTAACGCACATTGTATTTAAGTCCCTCATGTAAGATTGAATGCCTCGCATATCGACCCGAGATGGGACGTACACTAAACATTCTAAGAAAATGAGAGAAGATCCCTCACTATCTCATTCTTACATGAAAGGCTCAAATACAATATTTGTTTTGCCTTTATTAGGTGTTTTTTACTTTTGTTTAAGATGAGAAGAAGAGACTCAAAAAGAGGAGTAAAGGTAAAAACTAAAGAGGGAGACTAAGACTCAATCTTAATGTTATCATGCATGGTCTAAAGTTTAGTGAGGTTTAAGAAACCTAATCCTAAGATAAAGGAGAAGAGAAAGAAAGAGAACAACTTACTTCCAAGATGGAAGCTAAGTTGTTTCTAAGAGGGAAGAAAGAAGATTCTGAAAGAAAAGCATTATAAAATGCTTAAACAACACAAATTGAATGATTAAAAGATAAGGGAAGAAATTAGAATATGGATGCATATCCACACTCAAGTGACTTACCATTGGCCCCTGAAATGGTTAGTGCAAACATTTACAAATGAAGAAACCAATTAGGATGAACAAGTAAGGCTTACACAAATTCAATAACCAAAGTAAAAGCATTTTAAAGGTTAAGGAAAGTATAAGTCCATAATGCACATCATAATAATGTCCTCTAATGATATGAGGGCAAAACACAAATCAAATGCACACAAACAATTCCTTAAACCACAAGGAAATGCATTATGAAAGAAGTAGATAAAGAATGAGTGGATATGCAAAGTGATAATGCAATAATTCTTTAAGTAATGTCAAAGTCAGAATGTGGATGACCTAAACATGTGCCTAAACATGATGTACAAATGTCATATGAGGTATACAATTAAGCATCCAAGCATTAAGAGTGATTAGGAGAAGAAGTGAGAAGATATGAACATGAATTTAACATGGAAAGAAGTTACTTAAGGCATAAGTCAAACCTAAAAAAGTTCAAGATGAAACTCAAGTATCAAAGTCAGAAGTGATATGACATTTTAGGATGAAGATAAGATGCACAAGCCAATCACATTCAAGCAATTACAAGTCATTTAGAAGCTAGAAGAAAAAGAAACATGCATTTGGATGAAACATGTTCAAGTATGCAAAGTAAGACATGAATGGCTTATGGGATGAATGAAATGCTTTAAAGTCAGAGGCATACATTATATGAAATGAAAATGGATAGTATGGAATGGCATAAACAAATCAATTACAAGTCAAGTTGGCACTTAGATGAAAAAGGATGAGGAATTAGGTCAAAAGGAGACATGTGAAACAAGTATTGAACATGTACACAAAGAAAGCATCAACTTCAAACCAATGACCTATAACTTCAATCAAAAGACCTATAATGATCTAAACATGGCTCAATAAGTAAAAAAAAATGATCTCATACAATGGCACAAGTGCCTTCTCAAGCAAGTAAACAAAACATGATCAAAGAATTTCACAAAAGGGACCTCAAACAAGAGTCATCAAACAAATATCAAACATGATTGAAAAATAAACAAAATAGGTCTCAAGATACCTCAACCAGAGGAAAATATCATACCAAAAGCTCATGCAAAGAATCACAAAGAAACTCAATCAAACAAGCATGGCAAAGTTATTAGGGTTTCTTATGATCATGCACAAAGAAATGGCTCAAAAAGGATGCCAAGATGATCTTAAAAATATGACAAAAATGTTTTTAAATGTTTCAAAGTGTCCTCTGAAATATACAAAAAGAATGAGGATCAAACTATGTACCAATGATGAGAAATAAAATCAGCAATGCTAGGTGTTCACAAATGAAACATTTCAAAAGAAATTCAAACAACAATTAATTCAGATGCAAAAAATAATAGAAAAATGGAAAATAAAATTTTTAAAAATTTTATAAAACTTTGAATATGATTCATGAATTTTTTGAGAATTTTTGGATGTATCTAACTAATTTTAAAATTTAAAAATGAAACAAGGCAAATATGTGAAAATAAAAATGAAATAATATAAGCCAGGGGTGCATTAAGCAAGCGAAATCAGTTCAAATATTGGACCGGGCCAAAACAAGGGTTCAAAAAGAAAAGAAGCCCAAAGAGCTTCTTATGAAGGCTTAGAGTCAACAAGATTGACTCAATCATTGCCCTTGGATCAATCCAACGTGCCAAGATCAGTCAACAAATGAAAAGTATGTAAGATCAACGCACACAAATCAAGTCAAGCATTCAGTATTCATATCCAGCGCACACAAGCATGGTCAAGCAAAAGTATGGAGAATCAACGCACATCAATGAGTCAAGCAATCAGTAAAATAATCCAACGGTCACGTTATAACTGAATTAATTAAAACAGGCACGTGCGTGGTGGTGCATCATTTATGTGTTGGCACGCTGTGAACGGTCAGATCAAGGAAACACACGGTCCAGATTTCATCTTCCTCACACCACCTGCAAATCACATAGAGAAGTTCAGAGCTCCGGCCACCTTCTCCGGCCACCTGCAAGATGAAGATCCACCAACTTTTCCAGAAACTAAAAACAAGACCACAGTTCTACTCCAAATTCATCACTGATCTCAAATATGCAACTCAAATTAATAGATCATGCGTGTATCCATCAAATCGAAGCAAACAAGTTTGAACTCAAAAATTTCAGATCTACAATTCAACCATGATACACGTCCAAAACACACAAAAATTATATCAGAATGATCAGCACATCAGGAGGAACATAATGCACACCTTAGAAACAAGAAATAAGATGATGAATTTCAACTCACCTGAAACTTGCAACAAGCCAAAATACTCCTAAAAATCCAGTGTAAGAGTGCAGATCTTCCTCTTTTGAGTTCTATTTGCAAAATAAATGCAAATAGAAGCTTGAATCAGGCTAGATCTTGAGATTTGAAGATGAAGCTTCCAAAACTGAACTTAGTGAAAACCTCTGTATGAGCCTCAATCAATGGATAATTCGTGTTCTATGAAGTTCACTGATCAAGGAAATGTGAAGAGAACTCAATGAAACCCTAGGAGAGTGGAGTTTCGAAGAGAAGAATGTTGAGAGCAAAAATTTGAAATCTGAGCAAATGAGAGTGCATGAGTGTGAAATGAACGTGTGAAGCCTCTTATATATCCTTGGTTATCATTCTGATCATGGTTAGGGTTTTGTTAAACCCTTGGTTAAAGCTCTTGGAGGTGTTTTGCAAATTGGAAAGTTGGTGTGTACACCCTCATCCACATGTGCATGGTCATGCCTATGATGATGGATCACTCTCATTTCATGTACTGATCACCAATGAATTGAAAATGGGCCTTGTGGTTGATTGGTTTGTGAGTTTTGGATCATCTTGCACATTTGTATTTTGTGAAATAAGTGAGAAATACTTCATGTAATGACATGATTCCAAGACCAATTATGCACTAAATGAAGTGTACTTTGAGTTTTTGAACTGAATTTGTCAACTTGAAACCAATACAAGTCATTTGGAAGCTTTTTGCACAAAGTGGAAAAATTGAACCATGTGAAAACTCTAAAAACCACCCTTGAGTTTTTTGATCATAACTTGAGAACCACAAATGGTATGGAAATGATATAGTACTTTTTGGAAAGGGGAGAGAGAAATATTCAACTTTCATGTTTGAGTAAAATTCATTTGAAGCTTTTTTGATGATGAAAAGTCAAGTTGAAGATGGTTTGAAAAGTTGCCAAAAATGGAAATTTCACATTATAGGTCATTTTCCAAAAATAGTAACTTTTGCCCTACTTCTTGATTCTTGATGAATGACATGAATATTAATATTTGAGGACCATATGAAGTTCTATGGACTTGGGAGACATGATTTGAATCTTTGAAGACCCATGGTGGACTTTCCTTTTGAACTGTTGACTTTTTCCCCAATTTCTTGATTATCAAGCAACTGATCAATTGGACCTCTTCTGAAATGAATCAATGGCCAATCTTCCATCCTTAGACACTTAATATCATTGGGATCAAGTTTAAATCAAAATTTCATCAGGAGACCACTTGAATCCAAAACCCTAATTTTGACTGTTTTTTGTGATAGGAGGTGATGCACTGTCCAAACTTCTTGATGAGTTACCATCTTCCAATGACTTATGAGATCAAATGGGGATGATATATGATGTAAGAGACCTTTGAGGCTTGTGATAAACCCTTGGCTCTTATACTCTTACTTTTTATGATCCACACCTTTGAGGAACAACTGATCACATGCTCTTATGCAAGATTCAATGCTAAATGTTTGAAGTTTTATTTTTCTATGCTTGAATGCAATGCAATGCAATGAAAGCTCATGCTAAATGATATGAAGAAAAGAGAGGGTAAATTTTGGGGTATTACATGGAGGTGATATAATCGGTGGGTTTAACAGGTATTCTTTAATACTGTCGAAGGCGGTTTGGCAGTCTTCTGTCCAAACGCAGTCTTAATCTTTTTTGAGTAATTTGAAAATCGGCGCACATGTCGCGGTCATGAGGAATATGAATCTTGAAATGTAACTTAAACGTCCCAGGAATCCTCTGACTTGTTTTTCAGTTTTCAGAGAAGGCATTTCTCAAATGGCCTTGACCTTGTCAAGATCAACCTCAATTCCTTTCTGGCTGACGATGAACCCTAAGAGTTTCCCTGAACGAACACCAAATGTGCACTTGTTGGGATTCAAGTAGAGTTTATACTTTCTCAACCGCTCGAATAATTTTGACAGGTGGGTCACATGCTCCTCTTCTATTTTAGATTTGGCAATCATGTCATGAAATAGAGTAGTCATGGCCCGTTGATAGGTTGCCCCGACGTTCTTCAAACCGAACGACATTAGCTTGTAACAAAAATTACCCCATGGGGTAATGAAGGAGGTCTTCTCCATGTCTTCCGGCGCCATTTTGATTTGATTATAGCCCTAGAATCCATCCATGAAGGAGAAAACTTTGAACCTTGCTATGCTGTCTACCAGCATGTCTATGTGTGGCAAGGGAAATTCGTCCTTTGGACTTTCCTTGTTCAGATCTCTGTAGTCTACACACATTCTGACCTTTCCGTCCTTTTTCGGAAGTGGTACTATGTTGGCTAACCATTGAGGATATTCTGATGTAGCGAGGAAACCCGCGTCAATCTGTTTCTGTACCTCCTCCTTGATTTTGACAGCCATGTCTGGATGAGTCCGTCTCAACCTTTGTTTTACCGGCGGACATTCTGATCTCGATGGTAGATGATGCTCCACGATGCTGGTATCCAACCCTGGCATGTCCTGATAGGACCAAGCGAATACATCGGGAAACTTTTTGAGAAGTTTTGTCAAACTTTCTTTGACATTTGGACTGAGCAGTGCCCCAATCTTGACTTTTTTTCTATCTTCTTCCGATCCTAAGTTGACTGTTTCCAGCGACTCTTTGTGAGGGTCAATGGACCTTTCCTCTTGTCTGAGTAGTCGGGAGATCTCCTCTAGAATTTCATCGCCATTTTCTTCTTCAGCCTTAAATACCGAGAACTCAAAGTTGGGAGAAGGCATTGGATCATATGTTTCAACGGGGTTTAAAACAAGCAATTTGCATGACGTGATGATTTGTGTTTATAAGAGATTGAGAATGCAAGAGTGTGTGCAGTGTATTTTTTGGAAAACTGCTTGTTTTTATTATTGATTGTTTTTTAGAATTACCATTTTCTGAAAAAGCGAAGAGAGAAAACAACAATAAAATGCGGAAATTACAGAACGACGTTTATTTATTTATGAACAAGTTGATTCTTGAAACTACGGCCCTATAAAACAAAACTCTGTCGCTTTGGGCGAAGCGAAGAGGGATATTTACAGAAAGTGAGACCTATCAAAACATCCGTTTCACCTGGGCAGGATGAAAAGTTAAGATAAAGACGAGAATTACTTTGACTTATGAACAATCTTTGGAACATCGACTGCAACCCATTGGCGGCGAACTCCTCGGTGAATCAAAAAGTATGGTACCTTCCTTGATTTGTCTTCAGAAATAACACTAATTTCTGGCGGAGCAGGATCATTGGAATCGGTCTCCTAGGCGGAGTTGTCATAGGAGGATTCCTCAGTTGTATTTTGCGTAATATTTGTACTCTCAGCTGTATCTCCCCATCCAGTTGGCTGGATGTCTTCGAGCCTGATACGAGAGCTTTCAGGAGCGGTGTATTTGACCATGAAGTCGTATTTTCCACTCGGTTGTCCCAAGGTATCCCACACTTCTTTGGAACTGGAGGAGTCATCCCTCTCGATGACATTGACCTCGGGAAAAGCATAGTTAATGAATTCTAGTCCTGCAAACGTTGCGAATTCATCATCGTGCTGGGTATTTTCAGGATAACCTGGGTGTTGACCCCATGACATGGTGGGGACGCATGTATTCTTTTCAATGATGCTCAGCTGATTTTCTTGCCCCAAGTCTCCGTGGTAAGGCTGCCACATTGGCAGGCCATCCATCGGGCCATAGTAGTCGTAGTCAAAGTTGTCTCTCATCAGAGTGTCCTCCTCTAATGAGTTTGGGGGAGCACGACATCCTTTCGGATCACAATATCCGTATATCATTTCGACATCTGACCGGGGTATAAATCTCAGACTCTGTGCAGGAAAGCAAAAGGGAGTCTGCATTTCGTCCTGAGATGTATAACCGTCCTCGTTGAGATAATACTTCCATTCTTCCTCCGATACGGAGGAATCACCTTTATTGATGGTATGCACTTCTTGAGTCATTTGTTGAAGGAAGCCTCCACTGTGGAAGAAGTTCTGAATGGGATGAAAACTTTTATTGTTCGCAGCCGTCTGAGTACAGGTTGAGGAAAAGCCAAGACCTTTCTTTTTCTTATTGTCAGTAGGAATGACAAGCTGCCCCCATCCTGTTGTATTGGTACTCTCGACCGCTTTGATAGCATATTTGTACGAGGAAATCGAAGTTGCCCCTTCAGATTGATTATCCTTGTGTAGCGAAAGCGTTTGGAACTGGGTTCTGATTACCCCCTCCGGTTCTACATAAGTGGATAACGATAAGTTGCTTAAGAGCAAGGCCTGTTCTCCACAGACTGTGACGAGTTGGTCGTTCTGGACGAACTTTAGCTTTTGGTGGAGGGTCGAAGTAACCACCCCGGCCTGATGTATCCAAGGTCTTCCTAATAAACAACTGTATATTGCCCGGATGTCCATGACCTGGAAAGTGACTTGGAAAGTGTGAGGACCGACAGTTATGGGAAGGTCGACTTCGCCGATAACTGTTTTTCTGGATCCATCAAATGCTTTGACGACGACCTCGCTGGTTCTCATCAGAGGTCCTTTGAATGATAATAGCATCAAAGTGGACTTCGGCATGACATTCAGGGCTGACCCTGTGTCTACCAGTACGCTGGCTAAAGCATCGTCCTGGCAGTTGACTGTAATGTTGAGCGGCATGTTATGACGGCGACCCTCCTCAGGTAATTCCTCATCACTAAATCCCAAGTTATTGCAGGAAGTGATGTTAGAGACAATGCTATCGAACTGTCTGATTGTTACATCTTGTTCCACAAAGGCTTGCTCCAAGACTTTCTGTAGAGCCTCCCTGTGCGCTTCTGAACTAAGTAACAGTGATAATACCGAGATCTTTGAAGGAGTTTGCAACAGTTGATCAACAATGTTGTATTCACTCTTCTGGATGAGCTTTAGCATCTCATCATCATTTTTTGAAAGGTCGGGATCACTGGATTGACCGACTGGTGGATTGGGAGCTTTTGTCTGAGGTTCCTTCTCTTTGCTGGGTTCTCCAACTCCTCTGTTGAAGATTCTACCACTCCATGTTACTCGACTGATGTCTGCAATATTCACGATGGAGGGTAACAGAATTTCCTTTCCATTCTCGATTGTTGTTGCACCGTATTTGTAAGGGATAGCCTTAGTTGATTCATACGGTAGTGGTCCCGGTAGATAGATGACTATGGGAGCCTTCTGATTTTTCTGACCATCGTAAGTAATTTTGATCCGTTCCTGGTTGGGAACTCTTGATTCGTCAAGTAGAGGGATGATGGTACAAACATCCCTAGTCCTCTGATGATCAGAGATGACGACAACATCCTCGATTTGATCAGCGAAATAGTTGACTGATCCAGAACTTGACCATGGTTGAATCTCTTTGCGGTCCAACTGACTTTAAAGGGCTGCTCGCACGAAGTAGCATCCTTGATTATCCACTGAGCAAACTCCACACCGCTCATAGTTGTGTAGTGGCACCTGGCCACATCCGCTTTGAGTACAGTGTAACCTTACGAGGTCTGTTTCCATCGACCGAACATCCTGACTTTCATATCTAGTAGGATTCCCGTTAGTGATACTAATTTGCTGGGTGTCTTCATCCATATAGATTAGAAGCCACCAGTGGTTCAACAAGTGCTGAAGTGTTTCCTGGACAAGGGCACAACCTTGATCGTTTTCGCAACCAGCTTCACAGCTCTGATAATCATGTGATACCAAGAACCCTAGCCGGAGCTGTTTAGCATGTAACTCCACCAGCCTGATATTCATTAAGCGAATATCGAAGATTTGAATCATGTTGATTTGATAATGATTCCTATCATGGTAGTCCTGGATCCATCCCAGATCCATCTGACACTGGAGGGCCTCTTGTACGAAAGAGCATCCCTATTTGTTTACCGAGCAAGTCAGACAGGAATTGTGTAACACCCCTAATCTATACCCCCAATTAATAATAAAACAATAAACACTTAATAAAAATTTCGTCAGAGTATATTCAAATTATCATGGCATAGACAGGGAGAATCACATTATATTGAAACAGAACATACAACACCTGTTCATAAAGATATGCAACAGTGGGGTAGCAATCATTTCAGATTTTAGAATAAAAGCGGAAAATCTAAAACTGAATATCATATATATATATATATATATATATATATATATATCACATAAAGGTTTATCTGTTGTCAACAGAATCATGTATATATACAACATCACAAAATAATCCTAATCGATCTCCCGACTACCCGGTGCTACATATCAGAGCCGACCGACAAAAGAATGAAGACATAAGCTTCACAAAAGTCCTCCAGCATCTAATCTGCAATGCCTCATAGAGCATTATAAAACTGCAGAAGGGTGAGAAACACAATTATAATATAAATGCATATAATTATATATATCTACATAAAAACACACATATCAAGTATTCTCACCACAATTATCACATGCCAACACATAAAGCGTATATAGATTATATTCACATAATCACATATTCACACATAATGCATAGGTTTATACTTAAAACATATCATTCATAGTTCAATGCATTTAACACGAGTGCACAATATTTCACAAATGCTATCACAAGCTCCATCACATAATTACTCTATTCCCAATTGCATATTAATTATGCACAATACATTTATCACAAATGCATATCACTATGTCTCACACATAATCAATTAAATCATGATTTTCCACATATAAACAATGCACTCACAATTCATGCAGATGCAAAGAGACCGACACAACGACTCTATGCAAATGCATATGCGGTACCGACCCCATCATTACCAGTCCACTCAGGAACTATTGGAACCATCGCTTGTTACTACAAGTAACACCCCGTCGGGCCAACGATGTTCACCCGTCACTTGCAGTCCTCTTTGTATAAGGCTCACGACGTTTATGGATCGCTTGCAGTCCTCTTTGTATAAGGCTCACAATCCGATCGCTTACAGTCCTCTTTGTATAAGGCTCACGATCGTCTATAATCATCGTTTTCAGTCCTCTTTGTATAAGGCTCACGATGTTATAGCAGATTCTCTCAGGAATCAATCCGTCGCTCACACCCCACATGGGCACACGACATCACAAGATGCATATCATGACGCTTGACACACAAGAACTCATGACAACCAATGCATCTTCACACATATATGCAACCATAACCATTCGTATATAACCAAATACAACACATTGCATTTATTTGCCTTCCGGCCACAATTCATCACCACAACATGTCATCACATGCATTCACATCACATATCATCACACAAGTCATACGATATCCATATTAAAAGCACATTACACGATACACATCAATTACACTTAATTAATACGGTAAAAGTCGACAAAACGACACTATTCCAAATATCGACACAATTTAAATGGCTAACATCTTCCAAATCATCATAATCATATAGTACAGCTCAATAGCTTTCCAACGATACCAAGAATGTAAAAATCGGATAAACGGAACCCAAGTTACGAAAGAAAAACGAAAACGATATTTTGAAAAGTCCCATTTTTACACTTCTCCTACCCATACGCATATGGCCCCTGTCATATGCGTATGGCAAAACCCTCATATGCGTACAATACGCATCTCACCAGATGGCCGGGAAAAGAGACATACCATACGCGTATTGGCCCATCCCATACGCGTATTGGCCCCAAAACTCGCCCATGATACGCGTATTGCCAAGGCCCATACACGTATGAACATGCCCCATACGCGTATGACCTGGGCAAACCAGAATTCTGCAGGTTTCTTGCTGTTACGATTTTTCACCCAAAACCCTTCCAAATCATCATCCAAATTCAGAAAAACACCAATTTGAGGTATATCAATACATACCCAACATGCATTTATAACAAGGAACACAACAACATGAGTTTAGACACATTTGGATCAAATTCTAACCATTTCTAAACATTATGATTTTTGCTCTAAATTTCCATACATTCCAAAATCAACAACACAAGCACATACATAATCATACACATGCATAGAATAATTGAATTTCACACCCTTACCCGATTAAATCGATTCCAGAAGTTGATTTGATCCAACCTAGCTTTTTCTCTCTTTTTCTCTTCTCTTCTTTTTCCTTCTTCTCTTTTTCCTCTTCCTATTTCTTTCTCTCTATTTTTCTCTCCTTTCTATTTCTATCTCTTTTCTTCTCCTTTTCTTTCTATGTTATAAAAATATAATATAAAATGACTAAAATGCCCCTACTCTCAAATACCCCGCAAACGCTCTCAAAATGCTATAAAACATAAATATACCGATGAAATATATTCCGGGAAATAAAAGTTTAAAAGAAATAATAATTTAATACAAATATTTTATCTATCTGAGAAATTAACCAATTAGCTCAATTAGCAGGTAAAATACAATAAATCCACACATTTCACAAAATTTACATAAATAAAATAAATAAATACAATTAAACAAATCGGGGCGTTACAATTCTCTCCCACTTAGACATTTTCGTCCTCGAAAATATAACTGAGACGAACAACTCCGGATACGACTCTCGCATCCGACTAACAAACTACCTGCCCACAAAAGACACACCACGAATAGCACAAACTGACAAACCACCTTGCTAACAGCAACAACAACAACAATGACACAACAACGGCAACAATCACAACTCAAGAATACACAAGTTACGAACACACAGGTTCACTCAGGAACCGAAACACAACAAGAGCGTTACCATCATCATGGAAACGAGACAACAACAAGACAAGAACCTAAGTCCCACGACTTAACAACATCCCAACAACCTCTTCATAACCGCCATATCAACGTCCTTGTCACACAACAATATTACCATAATGCTACGATTCCCCAATCGAACATATAACCAAAACATCCATCTACATAGTAGCCCATGAATAATGTTTAAACCTTTCCCTTAACACTTCCATTCTGAAACGTCCAATGGTCTCATCATTCCTACATGTTTCCAATGTTCAACCTATGAACTCTTACCAATCCCACACGCAAATACAAAATGTGCCACATCACGCTTCCGCTGTGTACTCTGATTACTCGAAACTATCAAGTCTACCAATCTCACGTCCAAAGTCTAACTCTTTCTCATATTCACCAAAAATCACTATTCACTTTAATATTTCCAACATCACACTCTCCTGTGTTATCTCACACACCAGACACAAGCCTCGAAACTGCTCAAATAATTCTAATTCTCTGACCATCAAAACAGACATGCCTAACAACTCTCGACTTAACTTTTCAGGCACAACAACAACCTTTCCCCAAGGATAACCCCAAACCAATTCATAACTCGCCACGGATCCTAATCATCCTCGTTGTCTCTATTCCTTCAGACCAAACCAGTACTCGATATTCTTGTAATTACCGAACACTCCGAGTCTAGAATCATAAAGATAATACTTCAAATATTCCAACATAATACAACTGCAACCAATTCCAATTCTACAATAGTATTGATCCTTTCACGAATCCTCAAATGTCGAAAAACATAAGCCACGAATTTACTCTCTTGCATTAACACACTAACTATACTCATCAAATATGCATCCCAAACAATTGACTTCCCCTTTGCAAGTCAATTGAAGTAACGAAAACGCTAATCTTGGAAAAGCCTTCCTTACCCTTCGGTAATAACCAACAAAAGTCCAAAAAGTTTCTAATCACCTTAACTAACTTCGGAGCCTCTCATAGTAACACCGCATCTACTTCCGATGATAACAAATATAACCCGTCACATAAAGTCGATCAAAGCCTCAACTCAAACAAATCACCACTCTTATCAAACATTCCAACAATTGTAATTCTAATCAAACTCAACCAAACCATTCCAGTTACCTAATCCTGAAAGTGAACACTTATTCTCAATCGTCACCCTATACCACTGTCCGTAATCCATACACAATTTCTTCTCTTGACAATCCAAATTCCAACCTATCGCAACAACCAACCAAAAAGAACTCTCAATGACTTCCCAACTTAACCATCATACAAAAATCTTGATTCTGCATCACTTTCAAAGCCGGAAAGACACGTCCATTCCATCCAACATAATTCCCGTCTGCTATCAACAAGAGATTAAGGGTGATCAATTCCTCAATTTGTCAATAGACAGCCGACAACCATGATGGGGCATAAACCGTCTCCACCAAACTATAATAGCGTTCCTTACATCCTGTGCACAAAACTACCTAAGGCACAAATCCTTGGTTGACATAAACCTTACTTCTGCATCCCGTCTTGAACCGGGAACCACACTTATAATCTTACAATTCACAACACACTGAGCCAGCGCTCTACACCTGAAGCAACATGGAGAAGTACCAGCTTCTCCCCCACTCGTCTCATTCTAACCCCTCCAACTGTAAACACACCAAATCCATCACAAGTCTTTACCATAAATGGTCAAAGAACAATTTAAACAAACCAAAGAAGTAATTACTGATCCCTAAGCAGAAGTATCGATAACCATCTCACCACCCCAAGAAGACAAAAACAAATTCAAACGTTTCGCGCACTCATACGAAATAAACGAATGAGTCGCTCCAGTACCAATAATAGCAAAATAAAGGCGTACTATATATAAAACAAGTACCTCTGATCAGACGATCTGCACTTGAAGTCTCAGTTCTTGCCAATGCAAAAATCTTCCCACCAACCTAAGCTTGCTTTGGTTTCGTACACCTCTTACTAATATGACCTGTTTCACCACAGCTGAAACACTTCACCACCTTGTTTTTACAATCAGATGTGACATGTCCCGAACCTCCACAATTGGAACATTTCAGTTTATTCTTCCCACAATCAAACTGAAGATGTCCTACTTCACCACACTTGTAACATCTCAGAGGATTAGACATCCCTCCCCCACTAGCCTTTTTCTCAAAGTTACCCCTATGCTTATCATTGTCAGCGGGTGTCACATAAGGACCACTACGAGACTGTTGTTTCCCTTTCCTGTCATTCACACTCTTATAGTGAGTAGTACATGCTTTACTATCCTCTTCATAAATCCTACAACAATCCACCAAATCAGAAAACCTCCTAATCCTCTAATAACCGATTGCCTGCTTAATCTCAGGACGCAATCCGTTCTCAAACTTTACACACTTAGAAAATTCCGCAGTCGCTTCAGCATAATGTGGATAAAACTGCACAAGCTCCATAAACTTAGCGGTATAATAAACAACAGACATACTACCTTGTTTCAACTCCAAGAACTCAATTTCCTTCTTTCCTCTTACATCTTCAAGAAAATACTTCCTCAGAAACTCAGTGTTAAACACAGCCCAAGTGATCTCTTCCCCTGCAGCTTCCAACACATGACGTGTACCAACCCACCAGTCATCAGCTTCTTCCAGTAACATATGAGTACCCAGTCTCACCTTCTGATCCTCAGCACAATCTATCACTCTGAAAATTCTTTCAATCTCTTTCAGCCATATCTGAGCACCATCAGGATCATATCTTCCTTTGAAGACACGCGGGTTATTCTTCCTGAACTCATCATTACCTGCAGCATTAGGTGCACCCTGCACAGCCCGAGCCATAGCTTGCATAGCAGCAGCCAAAGCAGCGTCATTTCTACCATCCATATTCTGTTCATTTCCAATAACAGCAACTATGGTTAAACAAACAGCTCACCCCAAACACCAAGACCAACAAAGGACTGACACAAACAGACACGAACTGACATGGACTGGCTCTGATACCACTTAATGTAACACCCCCAATCTATACCCCTAATTAATAATAAAACAATAAACACTTAATAAAAATTTTGTCAGAGTATATTCAAATTATCATGGCATAGACAGGGAGAATCACATTATATTGAAACAGAACATACAACACCTGCTCATAAAGATATGCAACAGTGGGGTAGCAATCCTCAGAGGAACGCAGTTCCTTACACCCACATTTCAGATTTTAGAATAAAAGCGGAAAATCTAAAACTAAATATCATATATATATATATATATATATATATCACATAAAGGTTTATCTGTTGTCAACAGAATCATGTATATATACAACATCACAAAATAATCCTAATCGATCTCCCGACTACCCGGTGCTACATATCAGAGCCGACCGACAAAAGAATGAAGACATAAGCTTCACAAAAGTCCTCCAGCATCTAATCTGCAATGCCTCATAGAGCATTATAAAACTGCAGAAGGGTGAGAAACACAATTATAATATAAATGCATATAATTATATATATCGACATAAAAACACACATATCAAGTATTCTCACCACAATTATCACATGCCAACACATAAAGCATATATAGATTATATTCACATAATCACATATTCACACATAATGCATAGGTTTATACTCAAAACATATCATTCATAGTTCAATGCATTTAACACGAGTGCACATCAATTCACAAATGCTATCACAAGCTCCATCACATAATTATTCCATTCCCAATTGCATATTAATTATGCACAATACATTTATCACAAATGCATATCACCATGTCTCACACATAATCAATTAAATCATGATTTTCCACATATAAATAATGCACTCACAATTCATGCAGATGCAAAGAGACCGACACAACAACTCTATGCAAATGCATATGCGGTACCGACCCCATCATTACCAGTCCACTCAGGAACTATTGGAAACATCGCTTGTTACTACAAGTAACACCCCGTCGGGCCAATGATGTTCACCCGTCGCTTGCAGTCCTCTTTGTATAAGGCTCGCGACATTTATGGATCGCTTGCAGTTCTCTTTGTTTAAGGCTCACGATCCGATCGCTTGTAGTCCTCTTTGTATAAGGCTCACGATCGTCTATAATCATCATTTTCAGTCCTCTTTGTATAAGGCTCACGATGTTATAGCAGATTCTCTCAGGAATCAATCCATCGCTCACACCCCACATGGGCACACGACATCACAAGATGCATATCATGACGCTTGACACACAAGAACTCATGACAACTCATGCATCTTCACACATATATGCAACCATAACCATTCGTATATAACCAAATACAACACATTGCATTTATTTGCCTTCCGGCCACAATTCATCACCACAACATGTCATCACATGCATTCACATCACATATCATCACACAAGTCATACGATATCCATATTAAAAGCACATTACACGATACACATCAATTACACTAAATTAATACGGTAAAAGTCAACAAAATGACACTATTCCAAATACCGACACAATTTAATCGGCTAACAACTTCCAAATCATCATAATCATATAGTACAGCTCAATAGCTTTCCAACGATACCAAGAATGTAAAAATCGGATAAACGGAACCCAAGTTACGAAAGAAAAACGAAAACGATATTTTGAAAAGTCCCATTTTTACACTTCTCCTACCCATACGCGTATGGCCCCTGTCATATGCGTATGGCAAAACCCTCATACGCATACAGTACGCATCTCACCAGATGGCCGGGAAAAGAGACATACCATACGCGTATTGGCCCATCCCATACGCGTATTGGCCCCAAAACTCGCCCATGATACGCGTATTGCCAAGGCCCATATGCGTATGAACATGCCCCATACGCGTATGACCTGGGCAAACTAGAATCCTGCAGGTTTCTTGCTGTTACGATTTTTCACCCAAAACCCTTCCAAATCATCATCCAAATTCAGAAAAACACCAATTTGAGGTATATCAATACATACCCAACATGCATTTATAACAAGGAACACAACAACATGAGTTTAGACACATTTGGATCAAATTCTACCCATTTCTAAACATTATGATTTTTGCTCTAAATTTCCATACATTCCAAAATCAATAACACAAGCACATACATAATCATACACATGCATAGAATAATTGAATTTCACACCCTTACCCGATTAAATCGATTCCAGAAGTTGATTTGATCCAACCTAGCTTTTTCCTCTTTTTCTCTCTTTTTCTCTTCTCTTCTTTTTCCTTCTTCTCTTTTTCCTCTTTCTATTTCTTTCTCTCTATTTTTCTCTCCTTTCTATTTCTATCTCTTTTCTTCTCTTTTTCTTTCTAAGTTATAAAAATATAATATAAAATGACTAAAATGCCCCTACTCTCAAATACCCCGCAAACGTTCTCAAAATGCTATAAAACATAAACATACCGATGAAATATATTCTGGGAAATAAAAGTTTAAAAAAAATAATAATTTAATACAAATATTTTATCTATCAGAGAAATTAACCAATTAGCTCAATTAGCAGGTAAAATACAATAAATCCACACATTTCACAAAATTTACATAAATGAAATAAATAAATACAATTAAACAAATCGGGGCATTACAAATTGTACTCATGTCGCGGCAGATTATGATACTGGCTTTGCCTTGAGTGCATCGCCACCAAGTTAACATTCATTGCACGGATGTCGTGGTTCTGAATGATGTTGGAATTCGTATAGGTCATGTTAGCTCCACGAACTCGATGCTCCTGGATCCACCCGAGACCCAATTGTTCATGTAGAGCTGATTGCACCGCAGAACATCCCTGATTGTTTTTAGAACAGATATCACACTAGTGATAATTATGAGGTGGCACCTAGCCATATCCACTCTGTCTACAATGCATCTTGACCAAGTTGGCCCTTAATAATAGTACATCGTGAATTTGATAGCGGTCGTTAGACTCTCCTTCTATCAAGTTGACCGTAGCTTTTTTGTGTTGAGGTAGCGGGTTCGTGAGAACATTCAGATTCGTATCTTTGAAAGATAAGACCCCGCTCCTAGCAAGCTTTTGCACATCGGATTTGAAACTGAGATAGTTCTCCATGTTATGCCCTGGTCCTCCTTGATGGTAAGGGGAAGTCTGATCCACCTTAAACCAAAAAGGCAGATATTCCGATACTGTAGGAGGAGACCTGGTTTAGACATGCCCCTTGGCCAGCAGTAACGGAAATAGTTATGCGTACGATACAGGTATAGGATCAAATCCTGGTGGCCGTGTTGTGCGGTTGTTGTTGTATTGAGGACGAGCCTGTTGAAGAGGCTGTTGTGTCCTTTGCTGAAATTGCTGTTGATTAGGTTGGATTTGAGCAACCTGAGGTTGATACATAGAAACAGGCACAGGGTTGATAGCAGGAGTTACAACTGCTACTGGTTGGTACCATCGCCTTTGCTTTCCAAGAAAGATATTCCTAATATCTTGCTCTTTTTTCTTAGGGAGAGCACTACCGTATTTTTTAGTACCGCTTGTCGACCCAGTGTCTTTGACTAGACCTTCTCGAACGGCTTCCTCGAGACGTACTCCCATACCGACCATTTCGCTGAAGTCGCTGGGCGCACTGGCAACCATCCTGTCGTAGTAAAATGAGCTCAAGGTCTTTAAGAAAATCTTTGTCATCTCTTTTTCCTCAAGAGGTGGACAAATTTGAGCGGCAATTTCACGCCATCTCTGAGCGTATTCCTTAAAGGTTTCCTTGTCCTTTTGCGACATTGATCTGAGTTGATCTCTGTCTGGTGCCATGTCCAAATTGTATTTATATTGTTGGACGAAGGCAGTGCCAAGATCTCTGAAAGTGTTGATCGTAGCACGGTTTAAGCCCATGTACCATTTTAATGCGCCACCGGTTAAACTATCCTGAAAGTAGTAAATCAGTAGATCCTGGTTCTCTGTCTGAGCTGACATTCGCCGAGCGTACATCACCAAATGGCTTTGAGGGCAAGAGTTACCCTTGTACTTTTCAAAGTCGGGCACTTGGAACTTATGTGGAACTTTCACATTTGGGACCAAACAAAGGTCTGCGGCGTCCTTCCTAAATAAATCCTGACCGCGAATAGCTTGCAGTTCTTTCTACATTTCCAGGAACTGCTCCTGGAATTCATCCATTCTGTCGAACATACTTTCCTTTCCACCAGAAGGTATCTGTGGAATCTGTCCTTCTGGGACAGTGTGCACCACAAGGGGTGGTACCATTACTACGGTAGTGAATCTTGGCGTTTCCCGAAGTTTGTAACCTTCAGGAGTCCTCATTACGCCCCTGGTATCCTCGTTTTCCCGAAGTTTGTAACCTTCAGGACTAGCGGCTTCTGCTATGATTCTCTGATCTTCAATGATCGGCGGAACATATCCTTCTGGGATATAGTTAACAGGCATGCCCAGGGACGATCTTTCGGCATTTATTACCTAGGATCATACTTCTCCACTATGGGCGTTGAGGTGATCTCTGAGATCATAGTTCTTTGTAGCTGAGCTTCTGCCATGGCTTGAATGTCGTTACGAAGCTTTCTCATATCCTCTCTCAGAGCGTCGATCTCTTCTTTCAACTCTCTGTTCTCTTCCTCGAGATCATCCATCTTTTTCTGATGATTAGCCCTAGTATTGTACGAATGAGACAGTTTGACTCTAGAACCGAGACACAAACGTGAGATTCGTAGGTAAGAAGAATGCGTTTAGGAGAGAATGATGAATGTAATGATTATATTAATTGTTTTTTTGGTTCAATCAAAATAAACTTCGACAATTAGATTGCAAATATCAAACAGTGGGGAAACCCCGTTTTATTGAATTCAACGGATTGCGGAAATGGAAATACAGTAAATTACAAGGTGCGGAAACAGAAACCTAAGCTAATGGGTCTCGAGTCCTCTCCGAGGAGAACTCGGGTGTTGCTTCTGGTACTTTCCTTTTCTTGGACCGGGGCTCTGGGGCCGTTGTCGGGTTGTCATTCCTTTACCAAGTGAAAGGAGCGAGAAAATTCCTTTGGCCATCCTGATTTTCTACAGCATGTTACTCTAAAATCTCAATTAGAGTATCCTTATCTTTCAGAAGTTGTTGTATTTTGGTACACTCCACATTGAGAATGCGGTACTTGTTCTTCCAAGACCTCCTCTCCTGTTGAAATTTGTTGAGAGTAACCTGAAGTTTTTCTGTTTCAGTCATGAAGTACATGACAGATTCCCTTGGCGGAATAACTCTGTAATGAGGATAAGGCATCTTTAACTTGAGAGCTCTAGTTTGTACCCAGTGGAGATAAGGCTCCACCGAGACACAGTCCGGTTTTCCTAGAAACTCCCGTCCTTTCTTATGAACATGTTTCCAAGCGTGCACTATTTCCATCTTTAGTGCCCTGTCATTTTTTCCTTCCTTGAAGAAAAGACCTTTCAGATGAGCATTACGTGGGACATGCCTCATCGGGTACCCAAATTGACGACGAACTAAAACTGGATGGTAATTGATTCCTCCCTTAGTTCATATGAGGGGTACGTTGGGGAAGGTTCCACAATGGTTAATGATCCTGATCCCGTCATAAATCCTATTGTACCAATCTATGTCAGAGTTGGTAAGAGACATGATTTTCTGCGACCAACGTAAGGCACTCTTATGATCCCAAAAAGTGGCAGACTTAGGCAAATGGGAGATAAATCATTTATATAGCAGGGGTACACAGCACGTGATCACCCCTCCGCTGTACAAATTCCCTAAGTGTACAGAATGATACGCATCTGCGAGCAAGGTTGGTACGGCATTTCCAATGAGAAAAACCTTAATGGCGTTGATATCGACGAAGTTATCAATGTTGGGAAACAGAAATAACCCGTACGTGAGTAAAACAAAGATGCTTTCAAAAGCAGTCACGTTCCCTATACTAGCAAAGTACAGAGCCTTCTTTACCAGAAACTTGGCTGGTAAATCTGGGATTCCTCCTTTGGTGGTCATGTGAGTCTTGACTTCTGACTCATCCAAATAGATTGCTTTTGCAATGGTCTGATCCTTTGGAATTTCTTCCAGCCCAAAAAAGGGAGCTTGATCGGTGATGGGTAGATCAATCAGATGAGAATACTCCTCCAGTGTTGGTGCGAGCTGGTAATTCGGGAATGTGACACAGTGATAGACCGGATCGTAAAATTAAATGAGTGCCTCCAGGATTCCTTCAATTACATGGACCCTTAATAGAGGTAGCAGACCTCCGTACTTGGCTCTGAAAGCGTCAGGGTTAGTGATCATCCTTGCTAATCCTCTCAAATCCTCTAGTTTTGGAACCTTGAAGGTATACTTGTGAGTTTTCCGTCTACCGAAATCCATGAACGCAATCTTTTTCTCTCTGACATTTGCAATCATTGCCTTAGTTTAATTTGAAAAAGAGAGACTAGAAGAGAAAACTTTCCTTTGCTTAATGTTTTTTAGATGAATGCATGAATGAAGCACATAAAAATATAGAAAAAACATGGGGTCAAAGGGTCGGTGTCATGAAGTCAAGGCTCTACCCATCCCAAAGGTTTATACTAGTGATTTTTGTACCTGTCTCTCAAAATCATTGATTCTTGTCGACATAACATCAGCGGACCGGGAACCGTGCTAGGTTATGTATTTCGAAGAATCTCAGAAGAGGGTAGTATCGCATCACAACTATTTTCGATAGCTTCCGCATTACTGAAAAAGGTTTTTCCTAGGTGTATACTCAATCTTTCCACATGCGGCATCACACGCATTCCCATTAGCAGAAAAATAAATACAGATATCAATTAGGAAAAGCAGTATATATATTTGTCCTAATGTCCTAGACTTTTTAAGAGCTATGGATCCTATGATCCTAACAAAAAATGGTTCCCCGACGGAGTCGCCATTCTGTGGTACCTTCCCAACTTAAAGGTTTTGACCTAAGATCCTAGTGAGGGTCGATCCTAGCAATAATGACATTCCTCGATGGAATCGTCATTCGGTGATACCTTGTGAACCCAAGGACTCGTCCTAAGAGAAGGTTTCAACCAGATAGATAAGAGAGATAAGATTCCTTTGTTTGGCCCCACGGTGGGCGCCATTTTTTTGTAGCGAGCGATTTTGGACGTGGTTCTTAAGCACTGCCACTCTAGGGTACTACAGGTCAATTCATTTTTTATCCTATTGAAGCTGATGAAGGAAGGGAAATAGATGTCTCCAACTAACCCTGCTTGCTATCTGAGTTTGAACAGCGGTCTGTTAGGTTACAGATGCTATGTGGTAGTGAGGCGTCTTTCTGGCTTATTTTGTTCAGAACGAAATACCGGGACTGTTCATGGGGAATTTTGTTAGGATACTGCACCAGATTGGAAGGAGGTAGGGGACTTTGGTTTTTGATTAGTATGCTCGTTAAGATTCTTTTGCAATCTTATGCCTACGTATTCCCGGGATAGGGAAATCAGAGCGATCGTAGTTCCTCCTATTCTATGGAAGGAAATGGTGTTTTGGTGTCTTGTTCAAAGCCCAAGACGTGAAGCTAAATGTGGTTTGTATCTTGTTCAAAGCCCAAGATGTGAAGCTGAATGTGGTTTGTATCTTGTTCAAAGCCCAAGATGTGAAACTAAATGTCTATTTATATCTTGTTCGAAGCCCAAGATGTGAAGCTTTAGAGATAATTTGTCATCTCTAAAAGGGGATTTGTTTGTCACAACAGTTGGGTGATTGATTATAAAGGAGAATTACTTTAACTAGGATATGTGAATCCAGTAATGCCATAATTTCCTTTGTAGGGGGTTTTTTAACCTGAAGGAGAAGACTTTAACCCAGTTTAGAGTAATGCCATCTTTCCTTAGGAATTTCTCATTCTAAAAGAGGAACAGTGGCGTGGATGTAAATAATCCAGAGGCTTGCCGTTTACAGCAATTAGATGGGGGAAAAGGAGTTGTTGATGTTTGTATGCTGTGGGCAAGGCACAACTTTTGATGCTAAAAGGTTGATTGTCTCAACCGGGGTTTCCTTATACAAAGCCTAAGAGGAGGCTAAAAGGTTGACTTTTCTGGGGAAAACGTTCTTTCTATCTTGTACAAAGCCCAAGATTGAGGCTAAAAGGGTTTGACTCAACAAGAGAGTCTTTTTGTGTGTCTTGTACGAAGCCCAGGACGGAGGCTAAAAGTTGTTTGTCTCAACAGGAGAGTCTTTTATGCTCAACAAGAGAGTGATTTGGTGTCTCGTATGAAGCCCAAGACGGAGGTGAAAAGGTGATTGACTCAACAAGAGAGTCTTTTATACTCAATAAGAGAGTGCTTTGTGAAATTATGGTATCAAATATGTGATGTCAAGTGAGATGTCACAACATCAATATCTGTTATATGAACAAGGCAGTAAAACAATAGTAAATCGACACAAAGAATTGTTCATCCAGTTCGGTCGAACAACCTACGTGTAGGGGCTACCAAGCCAGGGAGGAAATTCACTATTATTAGTATTAATTCATAGACTCTACAATCAACATACCAGTTGATAGTCTACTCACTTAATCACTACCTAATGACACTTCTACCTAAGAACCTCTTAGATATGAGACACCTCTCACTCCCCCTCAATCACCACAGTGATACAATTCAAAGATAACACAGTATAGAAGTCACACTTCAAAGACACACCTTGATCGTGCTTAAAAGCTTTGATCAAGAACAATACACTCTTGCTTAAAAGCTTTAGAGTGAACAAATTACAACTCAAACAATCAGACCAATTCAAGCATTAAGGATGAATGAACGGCTTACAAAATACAGACGAAAACACAAACCCTAACACTTGCCACTCAAATCACAATATCTTGTCTTCATACACTTCAAGTAGGGTTGAGGCTGCTTTAAATAGATACTTATTCTTGGGCTTGGACTCCTTGAAAATCTCAGATTTTGTTCACAATTAAAACTCATTTTTCCTTCCAAATCTTTTCGCCCTAAAACAGTAACAATATATACTCCACAAATGATTGCATCATAACAGATCTTCTCCATGATTTTTGCCTGTAATCTTTCAAACAGAATCTCTCAAAACATAAAAAATGCCCATCCCTAAAACATCACAATGTTCTGTCAACAAATGTCAGAACATCGTGTTCGACATCACACACAAAAACTGCAACAATACTAATAAAACCACCATATGCAGAATGTTTGAAGCACATGTCAAGACATTATCTTGAGTAAACACATTATTTTACCAAAATTGCTGCCAATAACAGAACTAACAATCTCTCCCTTTGGCTAATTTTGGCTAAAACAATATCAGCACACAACAGAGATACCAACAGCATAAACTAACACATTCTGAAAAAAAAATGAAGAAAACCAGCTGCACAAAAACTAAGACTCCAAACTCCCCCGTAAGCCAAGAAACCAGCAACAACCAGAAATCCAAACAACCAGAGATCCAAAAAAAAATTCTACTCTACTCTCCCCCTTTTTAGCCACAATTGGACAAACTCTGAACATAGCAGCAAGCAAAATGTTCTGACACTTTGTCAAACATGGTCAAACTCCAAGTTCCAAAAAAATGCCAAGAGGGAATGTTGAACCACAGCTGGGAAAAAGTGACACATAACTCAACAAAGAGAAGTGCACAGACACCAAGCAACTTTGACCAGGCGATACAAACAATGACTTTTATTTGAACTATAAAACCCACACCAAAATGCTCGAGAAGATATCCAAACAAGGAAGGAAACATGAGCCAGTCTTCCAGAACAGTTGAAACACACAAGGGTCAGATGAAGCAAGACCAGAAAAATAAGACCACCAACCCAAAAGAGATGAAGTCCCAGGAATTGACAACATCATGGTCTTCTACAGGAGCAAAAAGAACAGGAAGACAAACAGAAACAAGAATGAAGACCAACAAGAAACCTCCAGTGCTACTACACGCTTCTGATGATGAAGCAGATGAAGACTGGGTTAATTTCATTAACTCAGGTGGGTGGAAAGAGTAGCTGAATCCAAACAATAAACCTCTTTGCTTGTAGTTTCTGTAAAAAAAATGTAATGTTGAGTGCTTCCAGCAATAAAAATGTTCTTGTTTGTTTCCAAATATTCTTATTTTGTCAATTTCACCAACTAGATAAGCTCACACACATAAGACACTTGCACCAGTAACATCATCCTCCTGCACACAAACGATCCACTAATCCTCATATATGCAAATCCCTAATTTGCTTCTTAAATTTTCAAACTGATTTGCAACTAAGGCCTTAGTAAAAATATCAGCTAACTACATTTCAGTAGTAACATGTTCCAAAGCAACCACTTTATCTTCGACTATATCTCTTATAAAGTGATGACATATGTCAATATGCTTAGTCCTGCTATGTTGAATTGGGTTCTTGGAGATATTGATAGCACTCAGATTATCACAGTATAATATCATGACATCTTGTTTGACATTGTATTCAGTTAACATTTGCTTCATCCAAACCAGTTGTGAACAACTACTTCCTGCTGCTATGTATTCAGCCTCAGCAGTAGAGAGAGACATACAGTTTTGCTTTTTGCTAAACCACGAGATAAGATTGTTCCCTAAGAAGAAACATCCTCCAGAAGTACTCTTTCTATCTTCAACACTCCCTGCCCAATCAACATCACAATATCCACTCAATTTAGTTCCTGGTCCATGACTGTATAGAATACCATAGTCACTAGTACCATTCACATATTTCAGAATTCTCTTCACTTGATTCATGTGGCTAACCTTAGGTTCAGATTGATATCTGGCACAAACTCCTACAGCATAGAAGATATTAGGTCTGCTAGCTGTGAGATACAGTAAGCTTCCAATCATGCTTCTATATAACCTTTGATCCACACTCACTCCATGTTCATCCTTGGACATCTTCAGGTGAGTAGGAGCAGGTGTCCTCTTGTGATTAGCATTCTCTAGACCAAACTTCTTGACAATGTTCTTTGCATACTTGCTCTGAGAGATAAATATGGAGTCTTCCATTTGTCTAACTTGCAGGCCCAGAAAATAGCTGAGCTCACCAACAAGACTCATCTCAAACTCAGACTGCATCTGCTTCACAAAATGTTTAACCATTGCATCTGACATCCCACCAAATACTATGTCATCAACATATATTTGAGCTATCATCAATTTTCCTCCTTCCTCTTTGACAAACAAGGTCTTTTCAATTTCCCCTTTTCTGTAACCATTCACGACCAAGAATTCAGTAAGCCTGTCATACCAAGCTCTTGGTGCTTGCTTTAATCCATAAAGAGCTTTCCTCAGTTTGTAGACATGGTTAGGAAATGTTGGATCAATAAACCCCTTGGGTTGATCTACATAAACTTCTTCATTTAAGTACCCATTCAAGAAAGCACTCTTTACATCCATCTGGAATAACTTGAATTTGAGATTACAAGCCACACCTAGGAGTAACCTGATGGATTCCAATATGGCCACAGGAGCAAAATTCTCATCAAAATCAATCCCTTGGGCAACCAGTCTAGCCTTATTTCTGGTGACCACTCCCTGTTCATCAGATTTATTCTTGTAAACCCACTTGGTGACAATTACATTTATTCCATCAGGCCTTGGTACAAGATCCCACACTCCATTCCTTTTGAATTGTCCCAGCTCTTCTTGCATGGCATTAATCCAAATTTCATCTTTCAGGGCTTCTTTAACATTTTGGGGCTCAATTTTGGATACAAAGCAAGAGTTTGACACAACTTCTCTTGACCTAGTGACAACTCTTGAGTTTGGATCACCTATGATGAGCTCATTTGGATGGTCCTTATGTACTCTGATAGATGGTTCTTTATTAGGTTGTTCAGGTTTTAGATCAGGTTCTGCAACAACAGGACTAGGATTTACACTTCTGTCTACAGCTTCTGTTGATATATCATCATAACATGTTCCAACATCATCTACGACATCAACATCTTCCTTCATTCCACTATCATCAACAACCACATTTATAGATTCCATCATGACTTTGGTTCTGGAATTGAATACCCTATAAGCTCTGATGTTTGTAGAGTGTCCCAAAAATATCCCCTCATCACTTTTTGGATCCATTTTTCTCCTTTGTTCACGATCTGACAGGATATAACACTTACAACCAAAAACATGAAAGTACTTCACACTTGGTTTTCTTCCCTTCCACAATTCATATAAGGTAGCCGAAGTACCTCTTCTCAAGGTCACTCTGTTATGAATATAACAAGCAGTATTCATAGCTTCAGCCCAGAAATGGTAAGGAAGCTTTTTGGCATGTATCATTGCCCTAGAAGATTCTTGAATGGTTCTGTTCTTCCTTTCAACTACTCCATTTTGCTGAGGAGTAATAGGAGAAGAAAACTCATGACTGGTGCCTTCAGCAGAACAAAACTCGGCAAACTTGCTATTTTCAAACTCTCTCCCATGATCACTCCTTATTCTGATGACATTGCTCTCCTTTTCCCTTTGGAGTTTCTGACATAGATCTTTAAACACATCAAACACTTCTGTTTTGTCTTTGATGAAGTTCACCCAAGTGTACCTGGAATAGTCATCTACTACAACATAAGCATATGTCTTCCCACCTAAACTTTCGACCTGCATAGGCCCCATTAAGTCCATATGAAGAAGTTCCAAAACTTTAGAAGTAGTGAAATGTTGAAGCTTTGGATGTGACATCTTGGTCTGTTTCCCTATCTGACAATCTCCACAGACTCTTCCCTCTTCAACTTTGAGCCTAGAGATTCCTCTTACTGCTTCTGTGGATATGATTCTCTTCATTCCCTTCAGATGTAAATGTCCCAACTTTTGATGCCAGACTTTGACTTCATCTTCTTTAGCAAGGACACATGTGGAGGGACTTGAGTCTTGTGACACCCATAGGTAACAGTTGTCCTTAGACCTAGCACCCTTCATGATGACTTCTCCTTTCTCATTAGTGACAATGCACTCAGTTTTTGTAAAATTAACTATGAGTCCTTGATCATATAGTTGACTACTAGCAGTACATCGTCGAGTCTAGGTGTACCTTCACAGTCCAGCTTTCCTACACCCTTGATTTCTCCTTTGACACCATTGCCAAAAGTCACATGGCCAGAAGATTGAAGTTTAACATCCACCAGCAAATTCTTCACTCCTGTCATGTGTCTTGAACAGCCACTGTCAAAGTACCAGTCTTCTTTAGCAAGACTCTAAGAGAAGTATGAGCTATCAAGCTGACAACATCAGTTTTGGAGACCCATTGCTTCTTTTGCTTGATGACTTCATTACCTTTATGACTGACCTATCTGGATGCACAATTAGAAGTACTCTTAGGATACCCATGCAACTTATAACAGAAAGCCTTTATATGTCTAAACCTCCCACAATGATGACATCTCCAGCACCCGAATTTCTTCCTAGAGGGAGTCCTGTCAGGATGTTTCAACATTTGCTTCAACATCACTGGTTTGGAATAAGGAATAACCTCATTTGAAGCAGATCCATTGTTGAACCCCAATCCACTTTTGTCTCCTGCAGTTCTTCCAACATCAAGAATCTTGCCTAGAACATTAGTCCCACTATTCAGCATTCTAATAGACTTAGACATAGATTCAAGTTTGAGTTCAGCACAGATACTTCATCTTCCAGCTTGGCAATGGTTTCCAAATGCTCTGTCTTTTCAGCCTTGAATTGGGCAATAATCTTCTTTTGCCTCTCCCCTTCTTGACAGGCTTCTTCACTTTCAATGTATGGCTCTCTGTAACAATCAATAAGCTCATAGTATGTGCTCTCTTTATTCATAGAATCATCATCAGATATATACCTTCTAGTCAAAACCCTAACATGCTGGGTAGTCTCTTCATCTTCCTCACTCTCAGTATCAGACCAGGACACAGATAAGCCCTTTTTCTGTTTCTTGAGATATGTAGGACATTCTTTTTTGATATGACCATAACCTTCACACTCATGACATTGGATTCCTTTGTCATGATTAGACTTCTCTTCATCTATTGTTCTCTTCATGTGATCACTTGACTTGTTAATGTCAGATGAGATGTTCTTAACATTTGGTCTATATTTCCTATCCATTCTTTTCAAAACCCTATTAAATTGTCTTCCTAGCAGAACAATAGCATTGGATAGCTCTTCCTGAGTTTCAGGACCACACTCTTTCTCATCATCTTCTGTACTAGACACCAAAGCTATGCTTTTGACCTTATTTTCAGATCTGTCATTTAATCTTAGTTCAAATGTCTGAAGTGACCCAATCAGTTCATCAACCCTCATCTGGCTGATGTCTTGAGCTTTCTCTATAGCAGTCACCTTCATATCAAATCTCTTGGGAAGAGATCTGAGAATTTTTCTCACAAGCTTCTCATCAGACATCTTTTCTCCTAGGGCACTAGAAGCATTTGACAGTTCAAGTATATTCATGTGAAAGTCATGAATGGTCTCTTCATCTTTCATCTTCAAGATTTCAAACTTTGTTGTTAGCAGCTGAAGTCTTGACATCTTGAATTTGGAGGTTCCTTCATGAGTTGTCTTTAGAATATCCCAAGCCTCCTTAGCTACTTCACATGTGTTGACCAGCCTGAAGATGTTCTTGTCTATACCATTAAATAAGGCATTCAAGGCCTTAGAATTCCCAAGTGCAAGTTCATCTTCTTCCTTGGTCCACTCCTCTTCAGGTTTCAGCTTTGACACACCATCTTTTCCCACAATGACAGGGTGTTTCCATCCTGTCAAAACAGCCTTCCAAGCTCTGCTGTCTAAAGACTTCGAAAAGGCAACCATGCGAGGTTTCCAATAGTCAAAATTAGATCCATCTAAAATAGGGGGTCTATTCACAAATCCACCACTCTCCTTGTCCATTGGACCAGAAAGTAACAGTCCTAGATCTCACCCAGATACAAAGCAGGATTACCTGCTCTGATACCAATTGAAATTCTGGTATCAGATATGTGATGTTAAGTGAGATGTCACAACATCAATATCTGTTATATGAACAAGGCAGTAAAACAACAGTAAATTAACACAAAGAATTGTTCACCCAGTTTGGTCTAACAACCTACGTCTGGGGGCTACCAAGCCAGGGAGGAAATTCACTATTAGTAGTATTAATTCACAGACTCTACAATCAACATACCAATTGATAGTCTACTCACTTAATCACTACCTAATGACACTTCTACCTAAGAACCTCTTAGATATGAGACACCTCTCACTCCCCCTCAATCACCACAGTGATACAATTCAAAGATAACACAGTATATAAGTCACTCTTCAAAGACACACCTTGATCGTGCTTAAAAGCTTTGATCAAGAACAATACACTCTTGCTTAAAAGCTTTAGAGTGAACAAATTACAACTCAAACAATCAGACAAATTCAAGCATCAAGGATGAATGAACGGCTTACAAAATACAGACGAAAACACAAACCCTAACACTTGCCACTCAAATCACAATATCTTGTCTTCGTACACTTTAAGTAGGGTTGAGGCTGCTTTAAATAGAAACTTGTTCTTGGGCTTGGACTCCTTGAAAATCTCAGATTTTGTTCACAATTAAAACTGATTTTTCCTTCCAAATCTTTTCACCCTAAAACAGTAACAATATATACTCCACAAATGATTGCATCAGAACAGATCTTCTCCATGATTTTCGCCTATAATCTTTCAAACAGAATCTCTCAAAACATCAAAAACGCGGAGCCCTAAAACATCACAATGTTCTATCAACAGATGTCAGAACATCGTGTTCAACATCACACACAAAAACTGCAATAATACTAAAAAACCACCTTATGCAGAATGTTTGAAGCACATGTCAAAACATCATCTTGAGCAAACACATTGTTTTACCAAAATTGCTGCCAATAACAGAACTAACACTTTGTATCTCGTACGAAGCCTGAGATGAAGGCTAAAGATGTTTGACTCAACAAGAGAGTCTTTTGTATCTCGTACGAAGCCCGAGATGGAGGCTGAAGATGTTAGCTCCGCTGGGAGAATCATTGTACAAAGCCCAAGAGGAGGCTAGGGTGCTGGTGACTGTTTCAGTGGAGTGACAGGTCCAATATGTTGGTTTAAAGGGAAAATCAATTCTTATATAGGTAATGTTGTAATCATGGATTTGATCAGAGGATCAGGGTTATCTCTTGTTCTTTGAGGAAATGAGAAATCCAAAGGGTATTGAGACCATTCAAGTCTACAGGTGTTTTTCCTATTTTTGAAAGGAACTTGAGAATGTCTTCGAGATTCAAGGATATTAGACTGCCCAAGTCTAGAGTTTTATCTTTTGTACTATGCTTAAGAGAAATTAAGAGGCAGTACGTTTGCGATAGAAAGATCTAGACTCTTTGAAAGACTGTTCTATTAAGATGACTAATTTTTGTTCCTATACCTTTAAGAGGTCGTCGGGACAATTTGTACGAAGCCCAAGAGGAGGCTAGAAGAACTTTTAAGAAGCCGAAGGGACAATTTGTACGAAGCCCAAGAGGAGGCTCTCTTCCCGGAGGAAGAATCTTTATACGAAGCCTAAGAGGAGGCTGTGATAACTTTTAAGAAGCTGACGGGTCCTTGTACAACGCCCAAGAGGAGGTGGGGATGCTTTTAGGAAGCCTGTGGGTCCTTGCACTAAGCCCAAGAGGAGGCTGATGAACAGTTCCAGAAGGGGTTTCACTTGGAACATTGCCCTTCTGTATATGAACTGTTCAAGGGGGGAGATTTCTTAGATCTAGTTATCTAAAATTGTTATAAAAGAAAGTTCTCACGGTTCAGGTTATGTTGAAATATCCGGGAGGACGTCGGATGTAAGGAGACGAGGTTTTGTCTAGCTCTAGACGTAGTTGCCGGGGAAACTCTAAATAGCTATACTAGTATTACACAGTCGATAGGAGTTTATGAAAGAAGACTTACAGTGAAACAGCCCCACAATACAGTTATATACATATGAAAGCAGTAAATGAAAGCGGGTAAACACTTACTCGGTTGTAGAGCTTCCATGCTGTTTTGTTAGTTGTTCAACAAAGAAAGCTTTGATAACAATATTATATTCAAAATCAAAGGAGAAAGTGCTTTGAAAAGATTGTTGGGGCGTACAGCTCAAGGAGAGGCCCAAGGTTTTATTAGTGATTGCATTGTGGTTTTGAATTTGTACAGGGACTTATACAAGTGACTGAGGCCCAAAAAGGTTTTCTGTACAAAGGGATGGGTCTTACACTCTCTCAAGAAGCCCAAAGATTTATTTTATACAAGTGGTGGGTCTTACAACTCAAGGAGGGGCCCATGGATTTTTGTTTGAAAACTGCAATCGTGCCGAGGTTTTTTTAAAATACATTGGGTCTTAGACTCTATTAGAGGCCCAAAAAGTTTGTTTTTGTACAAGTGGTGGGGTTTACAGCTCAAGGAGAGGCTCAGTGTTTTTTGTTGAAAAGGCGACGATCGCGCCGAACTTTTTGACTGTATCGGGACTTATACAATGCATTGAGGCCCAAAATGGTTTTATCTACAACAAGGATTGGGTCTTACACTCTATTAGAGGCCCATGAGTGTTCGGAAAAGTTTGTTAGGGTGAAAATCAATAAAACCGTAATTTCATCATTTTTTAATATAATTTATTCAAAGAAAATTAATACAAATGATAAAAATTCCAAATAAGTTTGAATAAACAACTTGTGATTTTGATTTTAGGTTTGAAAAATGAGGCTTTAATCACAAGATGAATTAAAACCTATTTGGTTTTGATTTTTCAAAATGGTTATTTATTTTTAAAAGGTTTAAAAACAAATAAAAGACATTTATTCACAAAAATACTAATTATATTAAATAAATAATATAAATCTAATTTTTTTGGGAATAATATATTTCAACATTTTTGTGACTTTTTGCAAAACGAACCAATAAAAAATAATTAAAATTGAGGGAGTTATTAATTTTCCAATTAATTAACAAAACATGAAAATATTGGAAAAAAATAGCAAAATGTGAGAAAACACAAAATGCCATGGGTGGGGTTTGAACCCACGACCTCAAGGTTATAGGGCGCGCGCCTTACCACTGGGGTGGTGATACATCCGTTGATTAAAATACACCAACAAATATACAAGGCTTGCCTTGTTTTCTAGGCCTGGCCAAGGCAAGGCAAGGCAAGTTTTGGCTCAGAAACGTGAAGGCCATAACTTTCTCATTTCTCCATGGTTGGGGACAAAATTTATATGCATCTTGCCTAGAATTTCACAAGGAATCCAATGGTGGTGGTATTTTTTTCAGATCATGCTCCCTCCTCAAAACTCGATAGTGGTTTTGAAATAGACCATATTTTGATAAATTGATGCAAACACAACATATATAGTATGTAGAAGGGATGCATGATCAGTGGACTTCAAAGCAATGCATATTTTGGAAAGTTCAAGTCATGATGCTTGCCTCTTTTTGAGCTTTTGGAGTTTTTGGTGCAATCTGCCAAGTTCCTTGTTCCAGAAATGGTTTGATGCTTTGAACACTCTCAAATGATCCCTTAGAAGCTTTTAGGATGATTTGAATCAGCTGGAACCTGCAAAAACACAAACTGGCCCTTTCTTGCAAAAGGGGTTAAAATGGCCAAAATAGCAACTCTCTCAAATGGTGTTCCAGATGTGTGGCACCATTTGGGACAATTCAAGGATGATATTTGGAGTGTGTTTGAGGTTTTATCTGGTTTGAAAAGTGACTGAATCAAGACATGGCTTGAAAAATGCACAAAAGTCCTATTTTGAGGTTTTGAGAGGTGAATTTGAGATTTAAGGATTACAGGTCACTTGTGTGAGTTTGGACATCTTAGATATGACATATTGGATATGTTTGGATCATGAGCTGTGATTGAAATGCTCTCTAACTCAAAAACTCAGAGTTACCTTGCTAAAGAAGGTATTTTTGTCTAGAGAAAGTGATTTTGAGGAAAGCATCTGTTTGATGGCTTTGGTGTACTCAAACTGAGCACAAATGAGCTCTATTTATAGCAGAGTAAGTTTGTGTTGCAAGCAATAGTGAATGGCAACTGCTGCAGGGGTTTGGCCAATGTTGATCAATGAGAATCCAAGTCTCCACTAGCCATTGACTAGAGGTTAGAGCACAGAGCTGTGGTTCCCTAGTTGTTGGATCAGTCTTGACTGAATTCAGTTGCAAATGTGTCAATCCATGCCACCTTGGTGCATCAATTAAATGCTTCAATCCAAAATTGGAGTCTTGTCCCTCTTTTAGGGATTTCTAGGTTTGGCATGCTACTTCTTGTTCCAAAGAGTTTGGAGGCTTGGATCAGTGTTTGTTCCCTTTAGATTTGATCCTTAGATGTGTCCAAAGTGATGACAAGGCTTGGAATTATCTGATTTTGCTAAATCGAGCAAAAGTGCAAAATTCTGCCTAGCCTTGGCAGTTTTCAGCAAGGCATATTGCCATTTTCATATCTCATGGCTCAAGGGGAATTTGATGGAGTTCTTGGCCATTTTGGAAAGCCCTCATATGATACAATAACTGTTTGATCATAATTGGTTTTGATACTTTTTGGATCCAAGTGAAAAATCCCCCTACATTTGGAAAAAAGTAAGGCAGATTCTGACAGTGAAAATTTCACTAAGTGTTGGAAAAAAGTGACATTTTCACTTTTTGTGATTTTGATCATTCCATAACTCAAAATCCATGATGAATTGGAATGATTTCAGTTTGAAGCTTTTGTAGAGGGTAATGAGAGTTGCAATTCCAGCTTTGGATGGGGAAAAATGGCCTTGTGATTTAGGAGTTATGATCCTCCAAAGTTGGTACCCTAGCCACTTTGTTCCATAACTTAGAAAATTTCTAAGTTTTTATGGTTACCCCTTTTACAAGTTATCCCACTTTTCTTATTTTTTCTTGATAAATGATGATTCAAATCACACATTAACATCATTTTAGGGTCAAAGAACCATAATTGTAAAAAATCTCAAAAAGTCAAAGTTGACTTTTGTGCACAGTTGACTTTTTGTCAGATGAATTCCAAACTGTGCAATCCTCTATGAAATCAAGTCCTTGACCTAAATCAAACTTGATGGACATGTTCCATAGGTGTTATACGGTGTATTGAATCATGTCCCAAGGTTTGGGAGCATGTCCTGGTCAAAAGTCAAAGCTACAGTTGACTTTTCCTGCAAAACCCTAATTGTGGTTCTGATGAACTTGAAACTTGTTGATCAAGCTTCTTAGATTAATCCCTTGTTGCAAATGGATCATTGGGGGTGTGTTAGAGATCCTCAAATCATGTCTTGAGGTCTTGGCTCATGTTTTGTCCCAAAAGTCAACTTAGGGGTGAATTAGGTCAAGAAACCCTAATTCCTGATTTTTGATGTATGCATCCCCTGAGGCTAAATTGACCTGACGATTGGGCTCGTGATGTTCCTTGGAGCATCTTAGATTATGCTTTGAAGCATTGGCTCATGCCCATAGGAAAATTTTCATCTGGAGGCCTTGGTCGACCAAAACCCTAATTTGGTAACACTGGCAATCTTGAGGCTTAATCCACTTGGAATGTTGCAGCCTTGTGCTTGATTCTTGAAGTGGGAGTCCTATTGATCCATTTTGGGTGTTTGAGAGGTTAGAAAAGTTGAATATCATGTTATTTCTTGATTGATCCTTTGTCTAAGGCTTAGAGAGGGCTCAAAACCTTATCCTTGTTTGTAGTGAATGCTCACCCATCTTTGGGGAGACTGATGAGGCATAATGATTCATCCATATTGTGATGATGATTTGCACAATGATGGGAATCTTAGTGGTCAAAATTTGGGGTATGACAGCAACCTATCAAAGGGCCATGACTACTCTGTTTCATGACATGATGCACAAATAAATTGAAGTGTATGTCAATGATATGATTGCCAAATCTAAAACAGAGAAGGAGCATGTGACCTACTTGTCAAAGTTATTCGGGCGTCTGAGGAAATACAAACTCCGCTTGAATCCCAACAAATGCACGTTTGGTGTTCGCTCAGGAAAGCTTTTAGGGTTTATCATCAGCCAGAAAGGAATTGAGGTTGATCATGACAAGGTCAAGGCCATTTAAGAAATGCCTTCACCAAAGACTGAAAAATAGGTCCGGGGATTTCTGGTTCGTCTGAATTACATCTCCAGGTTCATATCCCTCATGACCGTGACATGCACGCCAATCTTCAAACTACTCAGAAAGAATCAAAATTGCGTATGGATGGAAGATTGCCAAAAAGCCTTCGACAGTATCAAGGAGTATCTGTTGAATCCGCCTATCCTGTCACCTCCAGTGGAGGGAAGACCACTGATCATCTACCTAACAGTCTTGGAAAACTCAATGGGTTGTGTACTTGGCCAACAAGATGAAACCAAAAGAAAAGAGCCAGCCATCTACTATTTGAGGAAGAAATTTACCGACTATGAAACTCAGTACACTATTCTCGAGAAAACTTGTTGTGCTCTGGCTTGGGCAGCCAAACATCTTCGCCAGTACATGATTTGCCACACTACTTGGTTAATCTCCGAAATGGATCCGATCAAGTACGTCTTTGAAAAACCTGCACTCATGGGAAGGATTGCCCGTTGGCAGATGTTGTTATCGGAATACGACATCGAGTACCATGCTTAAAAAGCCGTCAAAGGAAGTATTTTAGCCGATCATTTGGCTCATCAACCGATTGATGATCAGGAACCAGTCGGATTTGACTTCCCAGACGAAGATGTCATGTACTTAAAAATGAAAGATTGCGATGAACCGCTACCCAGTGAAGGGCCAGAACCAGGTTCACAATGGGGACTAATCTTTGACGGAGCTGTCAACATTTATGGAAACGGAATTGGGGCAATCATCATAACACCTCAGGGTACCCACATTCCTTTCACTGCCTGACTGACATTCAAATACACAAACAATGAGGCTGAATACGAAGCTTGTATCATGGGTCTCGAGGAGGCGATCGACTTAAGGATTAAGAACTTAGATGTGTATGGAGACTCAACCCTGGTTATCAATCAGATTAAATGAGATTGGAACACGTACCAATCAGGACTGATTCCTTACAAAGATTACGCAAGAAGGTTGTTACCCTTCTTCAATAGAATCGAGTTTCACCATATCCCTCGTGAAGAGAATCACATGGCTGATGCACTAGCCACTCTCTCTTCCATGATTAGTGTAGGTCAATGGAATGACATACCTAAGATCGACATAATGCGCCTAGAACGGCCTGCCTACATTTTCACAATTGAAGTAGTTATAGACGACAAACCTTGGTATCACGATATCAAGTGCTTCCTTCAAAGACAAGAGTACCCGCCTGGGGCATCCAAAAAAGATAGGAAGACCCTTAGAAGGCTGGCAGGTAACTTCTTCCTGAGCGGTGATACACTCTATAAGAGAAACTTTGACATGGTCTGTCTCTGATGCGTAGACAGACCAGAAGCAAACATGCTGATAAAAGAAATTCACAAAGGATCTTTTGGCACTCATGCCAACGGACACACAATGGTGAGAAAAATCCTGAGAGCAGGATATTATTGGCTGACAATGGAATCCGATTGCTACAAGTGTAATACCCTAATTTTTACCCCTAAGATCCCACATGTCTTTTCGCATTTCATACCAAAAACGAGATCACGCATTGGTTCCCTCTTTTATAGGATTGTACCTTGCAGGGATCTTTGGGTATTGTGTGTTTGTTAGTTGTTTTATTGCTTAATTTGTTTTATACTTACTAACAATTAATTAAAATCCAAAAATATTTTGTTTTCTTTCACTAACATTTTCAGGGGGAGAACAGGTTAAAAATACCAAAACAACAGCCCCTCGACTCGAATGAATTTCATCTGAACAAAGTCAAAGTTGATCCTCAATTAATTCAAAAAATAATCTAATCAAGAGTTTCCAAGATTTAATTGATTATTATGCAAGAGGCTCCAAGGTTTATGTGTTTATTTCCATGCCTTCTTTGATGAGCAAAAGAATCGAGCCGAACCATAGCAGTACACTTAAAAAGGGCATTTTCAAAATGGCACCAATTCAAATTCGGCAATTGGCACCAATTTTCATCATTTTGATCACATGTGGAATATTCTAGACCACCTCATTTTAATTCCCCTACATCACTTTGATCATTTTCCACCATGTACCTTCACTAATCACCACTCTTTTGATAATTTCCCTCCAAATTCAAATTCCAAGCCTAATTTTCATTTCCAAACCAAATTTCAAACCACCAAATTTTCCAAGCCTAAATTCTATAAATAGAGGCCTCATTTCATTCATTTCACAAGCTTTTGATAGCCAACAAACCTCTTTCAAATTCTCTTCCCAACCACAAATTTCACTAAAGCTCACTTTTCTTCTTTTGAAAGTTAACAAGAATTCACATTGAATCTTGTTCAACTTTGAGCTAAACCTTCATCCAAACTTGTTTTCTTCATCAATTCTTATAGATCAAGGCTTTGGTGTTTGGATTTTGAAGAAATTTGAAGGAATTTTTAGATTTGAAGTGGTAATTCATCTTTCACCATTGTTGAAGCTTCATCTTCATCTTCCATAATGTAGATCTTTGGAGATCTTTGCTGCTTGATCCTTTGGATCATATATTGTTGTTTGATTGCAGGTTTCTCTGTTGTTGTTACTTTGAAATTCGTGCAAAATTTAGTTCATGATCATAAAGTGTTTGAAAAAATGATTGAATGAGGATCATACTGAATTCTGCACAAATTTCTTCATTCTGGTGCAGAGTAACCGGTTACCCTCTGGTGAGTTACCGGTTACTCTGTGTTTATTTTAAAAATTGCGCTTAGTTTGAACTAAGTAACCGGTTATCATCTGGTGAGTAACCGGTTACTTCGAAACAAAATGCATATTTTGCCTTGTTTTTGGGGCTGTTTTTGTTTTTCTTCCTCCTTCTTCCCCTTTCTTCTTGTTTTAGCCTTGAAATGCATTGTTGAGATTAATTTCTCTTCAATTTCAATGGACTTAGGATATCGTTAAAGTAATTAAACATTCATTAGTTCAAATCTATCTTTTAATGAATTGTTGAATTCATTTGAGGTGCTTTGAATTAGTGATATGTTTTCACACTTAAACTTATCAATTAAAAGTGATTGAACTTGAAGATGAAAGGATCTTGAAAGTGTAATTCAATTTGGCTTTCTCTTTATCTATTTCTTTTTATTTTGATCGATGAAAGTCTTATGGATCTTAGAATTTCTTTGTTGAATCCATGATTAAGACTAGATCGTACCTATTTTCTTTTCGTGCGGTATTGCTTTCGGATGACGATCTACATATCATTCATCTAGCATGCATTAGCACAAATATCACTATTGACCGGCCTAATTGTAGGGTAATTACTTCGCAAATTACTCGGCGATTGCTTAACATAGCGCTACATTTGTCCCTCTTTATATAATTCGAAATTTGAACTTTCGTTGTCCGGACCTTGATTAGTCGTGTCAACCCAATATTGATTAATTTTTTGTATTAGGTCCATAACCTTTTAAACTTGGCGTTGTAGAGGCGTTGGTTCTACCAATCTTCTGTCAAGTTCATTAACCTTGGCCTAAGTGCATTGTTTAATCACTATAGTTCAAAACGCGAAACAAAATAATCGGTGAAGGCTTCTGGCACTAGAGCCTTGTGCTACTAATTACTAACTTCTAATTTTTTTTATGTTTCCTTTTCGCTCCCTATCTCTCTTTATTTCATTGCTCATTATTATATTCATGTTTATGTTTATGTCATTTTTCTTTTGTCCACTTGGACCATATTATCTTGTGCTTTTATTTTTCTTTTGTCCATTTGGACTCATAAACATTAATAAAGGATTAAACCACTAAAAGACTTGTGCTCTTAATTGTTGGACTATGGCCACTATCCCTTGCTTATGGACTTAGAATTAGGATTCTCTCCCTTAAGCTTTGGACCATTATGGAGTATGGTATTCTAGCCTTTATTTGGCTTGCTTATTGGTTCAAGAAGATGGAATTCTATTCTTATTATGCTTTGAAGAGTGCCTCCATGTGGTTAGATCTTTCTTACCTTAGCTTTTATTTTATGCACTAGGATAGTCACTTCTTCTCCACCCCTTCTTCAATTTTCAAAACTTCCTCTCTTTTTCAAAACCTTCTTGTTTTCAAACTCGAAACCGCTTTCATAATAAAACCTTGACTTTGGTCAAGTGATTTTTTTTAAAACTTCATTTTCTTTGATAAATGTCAATCAATATTAATCATATTTTGACCATTTCAAAAAGACTTTAAAAAACACCAAACTCATCAATTTTTTTTGGTGCCTTATGCATTTTTTTCCCTTTAAAACTTTTTCATAAGTTTAGAGATGATTAATTTCTTTAAGCGGAATTATTCGCTTGGAAATGACGACTTGTCTTTACACTTAAAATCAACCAAAACAAACAAATTTTTGTTTTTTGTACCACAAACTACGAGGTTTTGATCCTACATTGCACTTCGTGGGTATGTAGGCATGAGGCGATAAGTCTCTCCAAACACAAAAAATATAAAAAAAATATTTCTCCTCTCATCTCCCCCAATCTCTTTTCAAACAAACCATTTTCAAACCAAAAAGCGGTAGATATTTCAAAGGGTTCCTATAGAGTACTATAGTCATTTTGGGTGCTAATACCTTTCCATTGCGTAACCAACCCCCTTAACCATTCTCTATTTGTTCTTGTTTTTTTAGAACTCCTTAGGTTTTGTTCGCTCTTTTTCCTTTCCTTTTTTGGATAAAATAAAAGTGCGGTGGCGACTCTTGTTGTTTTTGAGTTAAGTTAATCAATAGCTTACACTCACAAATTTCCCCGCTACAACAAGTACATGAGACGGTGTCACAAGTGTCAGATATACTCAGACAAAATCCATGTACTGCCAACACATTGTAATACCCTAATTTTTACCCCTAAGATCCCACATGTCTTTTCGCATTTCATACCACAAACAAGATCACACATTGGTTCCCTCTTTTGTAGGATTGTGCCTTGCAGGGATCTTTGAGTATGTGTGTGTTTGTTAGTTGTTTTATTGCTTAATTTGTTTATGTTTACTAACCATTAATTAAAATCCAAAAATATTTTGTTTTCTTTCACTAACATTTTCAGGGGAAGAACAGGTTAAAAATACCAAAACAACAGCCCCGCAGCTCGAATGAATTTCATCTGTACAACGTCAAAGTTGATCCGCAATCATGTCAAATTTTATCCGATCAAGGATTCCTCAAGTTTTAATTGATTATTATCCAAGGGATTCCAAGGTTCATGTGTTTATTTCCATGCCTTCTTTGACAAGTCAAGAATCGAGCCAGAGCCTAGCACAATCCAACCAACAAGGCATTTTTCAAGTTTTTCAACTGTGCAATCGATTGCACTATTGGTCTAATCGATTGCACCATGCCTTTTTACCTAGATTTTGAAGTTTTCAGCAACGCAATCTATTCGCGCTATAGTGCAATCGATTGCACAAGGACAGAATTGGCCAATATCAGCATTTTTCAAATTTTGAAGCAATTGGCACCAATTCTCAGCCCTTGATCACATATGGAATATTCTAGACCATCTCATTTTCATTCCCCTACATCACTTTGATCATTTTCCACCATGTACCTCCACTAATCACCACTCTTTTTATTATTTCCCTCCAAATTCAAATTCCAAGCCTAATTTTCATTTCCAAACCACCAAATTTCCAAGCCTAAATTCTATAAATAGAGGACTCATTTAATTCATTCTACAAGCTTTTGAGAGCCAAATTCACCTTGCTAAAATTTCTCTTGAAGCTTTTGATAGCCAACAAACATCTTGCAAATTCTATCCCCAACCATAAATTTCACTAAAGCTCACTTTTCTTCTTTTGAAAGTTAACAAGAATTCACATTGAATCTTGTTCAACTTTGAGCTAAACCTTCATCCAAACTTGTTTTCTTCATCAATTCTCCTAGATCAAGGCTTTGGTCTTTGGATTTTGAAGCAATTTGAAGGAATTTTCATATTTGAAGTGGTAATTCATCATTCACCATTGTTGAAGCTTCAATTTCATCTTCCATAATGTAGATCTTTGGAGATCCTTGTTACTTGATCCTTTGGATCTTGTAATTGTGTTTAATTGCTGTTTTTCACTGTTGTTTTACTTAAAATTTCGTGCACTTTTAATTCCACGATCATGAGGTATTTGAAGAAAGTTTTAGATCATGATCATGTTAAATTTTGCGGAATTTTTGCTGTCACAACATGGTGCAATCGATTTGTATTTTCGTGCAATAGATTGCACAGTGCTGTGTTTTGCCTTGTTTTTGCAATCTGTCAGTGTGCAATCGATTCGCACTGAACATAATGGTGTTTTTCACCTATTTTTGGGACTGTTTTGGCTTTTCTTCCTCCTTCTTCCCCCTTCTTCTTATTTTGGCCTTGAAATGCATTGTTGAGATTAATTTCTCTTCAATTTCAATGGACTTAGGATATGGTTAAAGTAATTAAACATTCATTAGTTCAAATCTATCTTTAAATGAATTGTTGAATTCATTTGAGGTGCTTTGAATTAGTGATATGTTTTCACACTTAAACCTGTCAATTAAAGGTGATTGAACTTGAAGATGAAAGAATCTTAAAAGTGTAATTCAATTTGGCTTTCTCTTCATCTATTTCCCTTTTTTTATTTTGATCGATGAAAGTCTTGGATCTTAGAATTTCTTTGTTGAATTCTTGATCAAGACTAGTTCGTTACCTATTTTCTTTTCGTGCGGTATTGCTTCCGGATGACGATCTATATATCGTTCATCTAGCATGTGTTAGCACAAAGATCACTATTGACTGGCCTCATTGTAGGGTAATTACTTCGTAAATTACTCGGCGATTGCTTAACATAGCGCTACATTTATCCCTCTTTATCCAATTCAGAATTTGAACCTTTGTGGTTCGGATCTTGATTGGTCGCGTCAACCCAATGTTGGTTAATCTTTTGTATTAGGTTTAAAATCTTTGAAGCTTGTTGTTGTAGAGGCTTTGATTCTATCAATCTTCTAACAAGTCTTCATCAATCTTGACCTAAGTACATTGTTTAATCACTATAGTTCAAGACGCAAAATGGAATAATCGGTGAAGGCTTATGGCACTAGAGCCCTTGTGCTACTAATTACTAACTTCTAACCATACTTTTATGTTTCCTTCTCGCTCCCTATCTCTCTTTATTTTTTTTATGCTTTATGTCATTATATCATATCATGTTTATGTTTATGTCATTTTTCTTTTGTCCACTTGGACCATATTATCTTGTGCTTTTATTTTTCTTTTGTCCATTTGGACTCAAAAACATTAATAAAGGCCAAAACCTCTAAAAACTTGTGCTTCTAATCTTGGACTATGGTTACTATCCTTTGCAATGGACATGGAATTTTTCACCTAGACCTTGGACTTCAATGCTATTCTTGGATCCTTGGACTTAGAACTAGGACATTTTCCCTTTGCTTTGGAATTATGGTTTGAAGACTTTGAAGCCTTATGCTTTTGCTAGGTTTATGGTGAAGATAGCTACATTTGTGGTTAGATTATTCTTATCCTTAGCTTTTATTATATGCACTAGGATAGTCACTTCTTCTCCACCCCTTCATTCAAAACCTTCTTGTTTTCAAACTTAAAACCACTTTCATAATAAAATCTTGACTTCGGTCAAGTGATTTTTAAACTTTCTTTTCTTTAATAAATGTCAATCCATGTTAATCATATTTTGACCATTTCAAAAAGACTTTAAAAACACCAAACTCATCAATCTTTTTTTGTGCTTTATGCACTTTTCCCTTTAAAACTTTTTCATAAGTTTAGACATGATTCACTTCTTTAAGCGGAATTATTCGCTTGGAAATGACGACTTGTCTTTACACTTAAAATAAACCAAAACAAACAAATTTTTGTTATTTGTACCACGAACTACGAGGTTTTGATCCTACATTGCACATCGTGGGTACGTAGGCATGAGGCAATAAGTCTCTCCAAACACAAAAATATTAAAAAATATTTCTCTTCCCATCTCTCCCAATCTCTTTCAAGCAAACCATTTTCAGACCAAAAAGCATGAATACATCAAAGGGCTCCTATAGAGTACTATAGATGTATTGGGTGCGTAAAACCTTCCTTTTACATAACCAACCCCCCTTACCCATTTCTCTTTGTCTTTTTTAGCTTTTGCTTTTTTAGACTTCTTAGGTTTTATTCGCTCTTTTTTCCTTTTCCTTTTCCTCTTCTTACCCTTGGCTTCATGCTCGTGACTTGAACCTTGACCCGTGTGCTTTGTGTGATCTTGTTTGTGGTTGTTGCATTCATGCACTCATGTACTCATGAGCATTCTTTTGGAAGGTTTCAAGGAATTTAAAGGTGTTATTGCAAACATTGCAGATACCTTTGTTAGGGATTTCTGAAGGAGAAGTACAAGGAAGTACACTTTCAAGAGTCCTAAGTTATGGGGTTTGAGAGAGCTAGGATCTTTGGTTGTTGATACCAAGAAGTTCGAGTCCAGATATGGAAGGCTTTTATCTCTCTTGAAGGTTGATATGGCTGAGGGATTGCTTGCTACTTTGGTTCAGTTCTATGACCCTTTGCTTCATTGTTTCACCTTTCCTGATTATCAGTTGGTACCTACGCTAGAGGAGTACTCTCTCCTGCTTGGTTTGCCTGTTCATGGTCGGATTTTCTCCGGTTTGGATCCCGTTCCCGAGCATCATGTTATTGTGAAGGCTACTCACTTGAAAGTTTCTGAGATTAAGGCTCGCATGGATACCAATGGAAAGATTCTTGGGTTACCCGCTAAGTTCTTGATGGATAGAGCTCATCACTTTGCTAGTGTGAAGAACACAGTTGCTTTTGAGGCTATTCTTCCCTTGCTTATTTATGGATTGTTCCTCTTCTCGAATATTGAGAACTTTGTCGACATCAACGCTATTCAGATTTTCTTGATTGGGAATCCAATTCCTACTTTGCTTGCTGATGCTTACCATTCTATTCACCTCATGAATTTCTATGGTGTCATACCCCAAATTTTGACTACTAATAATCCCATCATTGTGCAAATCATCACCACAATATGGATGTATCATTATGCCTCATCAGTCTCCCCAAAGATGGGTGAGCATTCACTACAAACAAGGATTAAGGTTTTGAGCCCTCTCTGAGCCTTAGACAAAGGATCAATCAAGAAATAACATGATCTTTAACTTGTCTAACCTCTCAAATATCCCAAAAGTATCAAGAGGACTCCCACTTCAAGGATTAAGCACAAGGCTGCTCCCTTCTAGGTGGATCAAGCCTCAAGATCGCCAGTGTCACCAAATTAGGGTTTTGGTCGACCAAGGGCTCCAGGTGAAAATTTTCCTTTGGGCATGAGCCAATTCTTTAAAGCATAATCTAAGATTCTCCAAGGAACATCATGAGCCCAATCATCAGGTCAATTTAGCCTCAGGGGATGCATACATCAAAATTAGGAATTAGGGTTTCTTGACCTAATTCACCCCTAAGTTCACTTTTGGAAGAAAACATGAGCCAAGACCTCAAGACATGATTTGAGGATCTCTAACACACCCCAATGATCCATTTGCAACAATGTATTAATCCAATAAGCTTGATCAACAAGTTATAATTTCATCTAAAACACAGTTAGGGTTTCGTTGGAAAAGTCAACTGTACCTTTGACTTTTGACCCAGGCATGCTCCCAAACCTTGGGACATGATTCAATACACCCTATAACACCTATGGAACATGTCCATCAAGTTTGATTTAGGTCAAGTACTTGATTTCATAGAGGATTGCACAATTTGGAATTCATCTGACAAAAAGTCAACTGTGCACAAAAGTCAACTTTGACTTTTTGAGATTTTTCACAATTATGGTTCTTTGACCCTAAAATGATGTTAATGTGTGATTTGAATCATCATTCATAAAGAAAAATCAAGAAAAGTGGGATAACTTGTAAAAGGGGTAACCATAAAAACTTAGAAATTTTCTAAGTTATGGAACAAAGTGGCTAGGGTACCAACTTTAGAGGATCATAACTCCTAAACCACAAGGCCATTTTTCCCCATCCAAAGCTGGATTTGTAGCTCTCATTACCCTCTACAAAAGCTTCAAACTGAACTCATTCCAATTCATCATGGATTTTGAGTTATGGAATGATCAAAATCACAAAAAGTGAAAATGTCACTTTTTTCCAACACTTAGTGAAATTTTCACTGTCAGAATCTGCCTTACTTTTTTCCAAATGTAGGGGGATTTTTCACTTGGATCCAAAAAGTATCAAAACCAATTATGATCAAACAGTTATTATATCATATGAGGGCTTTCCAAAATGGCCAAGAACTCCATCAAATTCCACTTGAGCCATGAGATATGACAATGGCAATATACCTTGCTGAAAACTGCCAAGGCTAGGCAGAATTTTGCACTTTTGCTCGATTTGGAAAAATCAGATAATTCCAAGCCTTGTCATCACTTTGGACACATCTTAGGATCAAATCTAAAGGGAACAAACACTGATCCAAGCCTCCAAAGTCTTTGGAACAAGAAGTAGCATGCCAAACCTAGAAATCCCTAAAATAGGGACAAGACTCTAATTTTGGATTGAAGCATTTAATGGATGCACCAAGGTGGCATGGATTGACACATTTGCAACTGAATTCAGTCAAGACTGATCCAACAACTAGGGAACCACAACTATATGCTCTAACCTCTAGTCAATGGCTAGAGGAGACTTGGATTCTCATTGATCAACATTAGCCAAACCTCTGCAGCATTTGCCATTCACTATTGCTTGCAAAACAAACTTGCTCTACTATAAATAGAGCTCATTTGTGCTCAATTTGAGTACACCAAAGCCATAAAACAGATGCTTTCCTCAAAATCACTTTCTCTAGGCAAAAATATCTTCTTTTGCAAGGTAACTCTGAGTTTTTGAGTTAAAGAGCATTTCTATCATAGCTCATGATCCAAACACATCCAATATGTCATATCTAAGCTGTCCAAACTCACACAACTGACCTGTAATCCTTAAATCTCAAAGTCACCTCTCAAAACCTCAAAATAGGACTTTTGTGCATTTTTCAAGCCATGTCTTGATTCAGTCACCTTCCAAACCAGATAAAACCTCAAACACACTCCAAATATCATCCTTGAACTGTCCCAAATGGTGCCACACATCTGGAACACCATTTGAGAGAGTTGCTATTTTGGCCATTTTAACCCCCTTTGCAAGAAAGGGCTAGTTTGTGTTTTTGCAGGTTCCAGCTGATTCAAATCATCCTAAAAGCTTCTAAGGGATCATTTGAGAGTGTTCAAAGCATCAAACCATTTCTAGAACAAGGAACTTGGCAGATTGCACCAAAAACTCCAAAAGCTCAAAAAGAGGTAAGCAGCATGACTTGAACTTTCCAAAATATGCATTGCTTTGAAGTCCACTGATCATGCATCCCTTCTACATGCTATATGTGTTGTGTTTGCATCAATTTATCATGTAATTCATACCTGTACCAAGATGTAACACATAAAATGCAAAATACGGTCTATTTCAAACCCACTATCGGGTTTTGAGGAGGGAGCATGATCTGAAAAAAATACCACCACCATTGGATTCCTTATGAAATTCTAGGCCAGATGCATATAAATTTTGTCCCCAACCATGGAGAAATGAGAAAGTTATAGCCTTCACGTTTCTGAGCCAAAACTTGCCTTGCCTTGCCTTGGCCAGGCCTAGAAAACAAGGCAAGCCTTGTATATTTGTTGGTTTGTTTTAATCAATGGATGTATCATCGCCCCAGTGGTAAGGCGCGCGCCCTATAACCTTGAGGTCGTGGGTTCAAACCCCGCCCATACCATTTTGTGTTTTCTCACATTTTGCTATTTTTTTCCAATATTTTCATGTTTTGTTAATTAATTGGAAAATTAATAACTCCCTCAATTTTAATTATTTTTTATTGGTTCTTTTTGCAAAAAAATCACAAAAATGTTGAAATATTCTATTCCCAAAAAAAATTAGATTTATATTATTTATTTAATATAATTAGTATTTTTGTGAATAAATGTCTTTTATTTGTTTTTAAACCTTTTAAAAATAAATAACCATTTTGAGAAATCAAAACCAAATAGGTTTTAATTCATCTTGTGATTAAAGCCTCATTTTTCAAACCTAAAATCAAAATCACAAGTTGTTTATTCAAACTTATTTGGAATTTTTATCATTTGTATTAATTTTCTTTGAATAAATTATATTAAAAAATGATGAAATTAGGGTTTTATTGATTTTCACCCTAACAAACTTTTCCGAACACTCATGGGCCTCTAATAGAGTGTAAGACCCAATCCTTGTTGTAGATAAAACCATTTTTGGCCTCAATGCATTGTATAAGTCCCGATATAGTCCAAAAGTTCGGCGTAATCGTCGTCTTTTCAACAAAAAAACATTGGGCCTCTCCTTGAGCTGTAAGGCCCACCACTTGTACAAAAACAAACTTTTTGGGCCTCTAATAGAGTGTAAGACCCAATCCTTTTTGAAACCAAACATTTTTGGGCCTCAGTCATTGTATAAGACCCACTGTATTTTCAAAAACCTCGGCACGATTGTCGTTTTCAAACAAAAAACCCTGGGCCTCTCCTTGAGTTGTAAGCCCCACCACTTGTATAAAATAAACCTTTGGGCCTCTCGAGAGAATTTTAGATAACTAGATCTAATAAATCTCCCCCTTGAACCATTCATATACAGAAGGCCAATGTTCCAAGTGAAATCCCTTCTGGAACTATTCATCAGCCTCCTCTTGGGCTTAGTGCAAGGACCCACAGGCTTCCTGAAAGCATCCCCGCCTCATCTTGGGCGTTGTACAAGGACCCATCGGCTTCTTAAAAGTGATCACAGCCTCTTCTTAGGCTTCGTATAAAGATTCTTCCTCCGAGAAGATAGCCTCCTCTTGGGCTTCGTACAAATTATCCCTTCTGCTTCTTAAAAGTTTTTCTAGCCACCTCTTGGGTTTCGTACAAATTGCCCCGACGACCTCTTAAAGGTATAGGAACAGAAATTAGTCATCTTAATAGAACAGTCTTTCAAAGAGTCTAAATCTTTCTACCGCAAACGTACTGCCTCTTAATTTCTCTTAAGTATAGTACAAAAGATAAAACTCTAGACTTGGGCAGTCTAATATCCTTGAGTCTCGAAGACATTCTCAAGTTCCTTTCAAAAATAGGAAAAACACCAGTAGACTTGAATGGTCTCAATACCCTTTGGATTTCTCATTTCCTTAAAAAATAGGAGATAACCCTGATCCTCTAATCAAATCTATGAGTACAACATTACCCATATAAGAACTGATTTTCTCTTTTAAACCAACATACTAGACCTGTCACTCCACTGAAACAGTCACCAGCACCCTAGCCTCCTCTTGGGCTTTGTTCAATGATTCTCCCCAGCGGAGCTAACCTTTTCAGCCTCCATCTCGGGCTTCGTACGAGATACAAAAGACTCTCTTATTGAGTCAAACATCTCCAGCCTCCATCTCGGGCTTCGTACGAGATACAAAAGACTCTCTTGTTGAGTCAAACATCTTCAGCCTCCATCTCGGGCTTCGTACGAGATACAAAAGCACTCTCTTGTTGAGTCAAACATCTTCAGCCTCCATCTCGGGCTTCGTACAAGATACAAAAGACCCTCTTATTGAGTCAAACATATTTAGCCTTCATCTCAGGCTTCGTACGAGATACAAAGCACTCTCTTGTTGAGTATAAAAAGACTCTCTTGTTGAGTCAATCACCTTTTTGCCTCCGTCTCGGGATTCATACGAGACACCAAATCACTCTCTTGTTGAGTATAAAAGACTCTCTTGTTGAGACAAACCCTTTTAGCCTCAATCTTGGGCCTTGTATAAGATAGAAAGAACATTTTCCTCGGAAAATTCAATGTTTTAGCCTCCTTTTAGGCTTTGTATAAGGAAACCCCAGTTGAGACAATCAACCTTTTAGCATCAAAAGTTGTGCCGTGCCCACAGCATACAAACATCAACAACTCCTTTTCCCCCATCTAATTGCTGTAAGCGGCAAGCCTCTGGATTATTTACATCCACGCCACTGTCCCTCTTTTAGCATGAGAAATTCCTAAGGAAAGATGGAATTACTCTAAACTGAGTTAAAGTCTTCTCCTTCAGGTTAAAAACCCCCTACAAAGAAAATTATGGCATTACTAGATTCACATATCCCAGTTAAAGTAATTCTCCTTTATAATCAGTCTCCCAACTGTTGTGACAAATAGATCCCCTTTTAGAGATGAAAAATTCTCTCTAAAGCTTCACATTTTGGGCTTCGAACAAGATACAAATAGACATTCAGCTTCACATCTTGGGCTTTGAACAAGATACAAACCATATTCAGTTTCACATCTTGGGCTTTGAACAAGATACAAACCACATTTAGCTTCACGTCTTGGGCTTTGAATAAGACACCAAAACACCATTTCCTCCCATAGAATAGGAGGAACTACGATCGCTCTGATTTCCCTATCCCGGGAATACGTAGGCATAAGATTGCAAAAGAATCTTAGCGAGCACACTAATAAAAAAAAAACCAAAGTCCCCTATCTCCTTCCAATCTGGTGCAGTATCCTAACAAAATTCCCCATGAACAGTCCCGGTATTTCGTTCTGAACAAACTAAGCCAGAAAGAGGCCCCACATCCACATAGCATCTGTAAACCAACAGTCATCTGTTTAAACTCAGATAGCAAGCAGGGTTAGTTAGAGACATCTATTTCCCTTCCTTCATCAGCTTCAATAGGATAAAAAATGAATCGACCTGTAGTACCCCAGAGCGACAGTGCTTAAGAACCACGTCCAAAATCGCTCGCTACACATGGTGAAGGGATGATTATTTGTTGTGCGCCTTTGCTTTACAAGTGGTTTATTTCTCACTTGCTGAAGTCTGCAGCTTTCTGGAACCTTAAGGATGGTTTATATTGGTCGGGAAAAATCATGTCTCTCACTCATTCTGATATTGATTGTTGTAGTCGTGTTCCTTCTGGAGCAATGATTATTGATAGTTGTGGTGACTTTCCTAACATACCTCTTCTTGGTACAAAGGGAGGAATAAGCTACAATCTGGTGTTGGCTCGTCGTCAGTTGGTATATCCTTTGCGAGAGGTACCGAAGAACATCTATTTGGTGGGTCTCTTTTTCAAGGAAGATGAGCATCAGATTTCTCTCAAGAGAGAGATTGTGGAAGCTTGGCGCAACATTCGTAGAAAAAGAAAGGAAAGTTTGGGAAATCCGAATTGTGTCTCTTCAGAACCTTACCTTCAGTGGGTTAAAAATAGAGCTATTACTTTGAAGATGCGTTATGCGCGTCAGGAACCTTTGTCTCTAACTGCTAAAATCCTATCCTCTACTTTATGGAAGACACAGAGAAGCTTCAGATTGCTTTGGCCGAGATGCAACGAGAGAGAGATGCTTGGAAGAACAAGTATCAGATTGTTGTGTTAGAGAATTCAAGACTTCAAGAGCACTTCAAGAAGAAGAATGAAGATGAAGTTTCCAACAAGAAGAGAAAGGCGAAAGAGGATTTATTTTCCTCTAGCATTCAGCCAGTTTCCGATATTCCAAAGAGTTCAGAATCTCCTTGGAAGTTAATTGTCGATCAGTTGCTGATTGAGAAGACTCAGATGCAGGCTCGCCTCAAGAAGCTGGAAGATAGAGTTGCGACTTCTTCTCATGAGATTCTCTAGGGATCTAGTTTTCTTTATTCTCTATTGTTTTAGGATTCTTGAATTTGTACTTCCAAGATGTAATCTTTTCTATCATTAATGAATGAGATTTGGTATTTCAAATAACGATGTTTGTGATATGCCTTATAATTCCATGAAACTTTGCATTTGCATCTTGCATATCAAGCATCATTTTGCATTGTTTCTTTCCTTTTCAGGTGCCTTATTGTTTCCCTTTGGTCTTCATCCAGTTCAAGCTGTTGCACCAGTATAATACTCGAGTTAATCTGAAGAAGAAGATGGATCAGTTGCAACAAGAGAACCGTGAGCTTCATGAAGAAGTATCAACTCTAAAGGATGGTTTGGAAAGACTCATTGCTATGATGGAAGCAATGGTTGCTACTCAGAGTTAGCCATCTCCTCCTCCACTTTCAACTCCTGTGCAAAGGACAGTCATTTCTGAGATTGTCTCTACGCCCATCTCTGTGGCGCCTGCTAGTGTTCCTCAACACTCCATGCCTCCTGGTTTCCCCTGGACCATGCCTCATAACTTTGTTCCTGAAAGTTATCAACAACCACCTCCTGAAGTTCTAGCTGTTCCTACTATCCAGCATGTGATGTCTGTATCGCAGCCCGTGGTTCATACCGTTCCTTTTGGTGAAGAGCAGATTTTCCACACTGCTCCAAGTGAAAATGCCAGTGCTTATGATAGAATGGAAGAGATTCAAGACCAGTTTGCTAAAATGCAGAAAGAAATCAAAGCTTTGAGGGGTAAAGAACTATTTGGGAAGAATGCTCATGAGTTATGCTTGGTTTCTAATGTGAAGATCCCGCATAAGTTCAAGGTCCCTGACTTTGAAAAGTATAAGGTAAACTTTTGTTCGTTGAGTCACTTGACTATGTATGCCTGTAAGATGTCGACTTAGACCAATAATAATCAGTTTCTCATTCCCTACTTTCAAGACAATTTGTCTGGTGCAGCTTTGAAATGGTATATGGGACTCGATAGTACTCGAATTCGCACTTTTGAGGATTTGGGTGAAGCGTTAGTAAAGCAGTATAAGTATAATGTGGACATGGCTCCCGATCGTGACCAGCTCCGAGCAATGGCTTAGAAAGATAAGGAAACATTCAAAGAATACGCGCAAATTTGGCACGAGATTACTGCTCAAATTAATCCTCCTTTGGAAGAAAAAGAGATGACTAAGATTTTTATGAAAACTCTGAGTCCTTTCTATTATGAGCGTATGATTGCTAGTGACCCGAGTGATTTCACTGAGATGGTCAATATGGGGATGAGATTAGAAGGTGTCCGTGAGGGACGATTGTCAAAAGATGGTAATTCTGCTGGTAATTCTAAGAAATATGGGGGAGGACTCGCCAAGAAGAAAGAAGGTGAGACCAATGCTATTTCCCGTGGAGGACGCAGAAAGAGTTACAGTAAGAATAATCAATGTCAGCAACATGTTGCATCTGTTACTCCTGTTATCAATTTGAATCCTGTTGTTCAGGCAGCACTTGCTCAACAACGTTCTAACCAACAGAACAATCAACGGGGCCATTTTCAGAAGGATTTTGATCTGATTCTGATGACATACAGGGAATTGCTTCCTTGTTTAATTAAGAAGAATCTTGTTCAGACCCGTCCACCACCTGCTGTTCCAAAAGATTCGCCATGGTGGTATAAGCCTGAAGCTCATTGTGCTTTCCATCAGGGAGGAGTTGGGTATGATACTGAGAACTATTATCCATTGAAGATGGAAGTGCAAAGACTGGCTAGGAGTGGTATTTTGTCTTTTGAAGATTCCAACCCTAATGTACAATCAAATCCGCTGCCTAATCATGGCAAGGCATCTGTCAATATGGTTTATGGTTGACCTGGTACATTCAAAATTTTGATATCCGTTGGATTCGGAGATCTCTTGTGGAAATGCATGCACTTTTGAGTGAATACCATGATATTGATCATGATTATGCAGCTTGTTGTATCTGTTCCGTGAACCCGCGTGGTTGTGTGATAGTGAAGAGGGATATTCAAAGGATGATGGATGGGAATTTGATTGAAGTCACTGCTAAAAGAGATGAATATCAGAATGAGGTGAATGTTATTGCACCAGACTTTAATATTCCTGAAAGAGTTGTGATCTCTTATGATAGTCGAAAGACCGCTGTTACACCTTTGGTCATTCAGTTGCCCGGTCCAGTATCCTATGAATCTGACAAGGATGTTCCATATAAGTACAATGCCACCATGGTAGAAGATGGTAAGGAAGTGCCCATTCCTTCTTTGTCTTCTCTGGTAAGCATCGCTGATGTGAGTAGAGTGACCCGAAGTGGTCGAGTTTTTGCTCCTAAGCCTCCAAAAATTGTGGAGAATGTTGTTGCTGGAAAACGACCTCAAGATGAGAGTAATGTCGATGTTTTTGGCCAGTCTAGTGGTTCGAAGGCTTATGAGGATGAAGTATTGAAATTGACCAAGAAGAGTGAGTACAGTGTTGTAGATCAACTCTTGCATACCCCGTCAAAGATTTCGGTGTTGTCCTTACTGATGAATTCTGAAACTCATAGGCAATCTTTGCAGAAGGTATTGGAACAAGCAAATGTTGAGCATGATGTGACTGTTAATCAGTTTGATGGCATTTTTGCCAACCTCACAGCATGTAATAATTTGAGTTTCAGTGACGAAGAATTACCCGAGGAGGGGAGAAATCATAATTTGGCTTTACATATCTCCATGAACTCTCCAGAAGATGCGCTTTATAGTGTACTGGTTGATACTGGCTCTTCTTTGAATGTGTTGCCAAAATCTACTTTGTCGAGGCTTTCTTACCAAGGTGCTCCCATGAGGTATAGTGGGGTTGTTGTTAAAGCTTTTGATGCATCTCGAAAAACTATTATTGGAGAGGTTGATCTTCTAATTAAGATAGAACCGTGTTTCTTCCAGATTACTTTTCAAGTAATGGATATTCGTCCTGCTTATAGTTGTCTGCTTGGCCGACCTTGGATTCATGAAGCTGGGGCAGTGACTTCGACTCTCCATCAGAAATTGAAATTTGTTAAGAATGATAAGCTGGTAATTGTTGAAGGTGAGCAAGCAATGCTGGTGAGACACCTTTCATCCTTTTCGTATGTTGATGCTAATGAGACTGTTGGGACTCCGTTCCAAGCTCTTTCTGTTGATGATAAAGCTATTAAGAAGAATGAGTTGCCTATGTCTTCCTTGAAGGATGCTCTACATGTATTAAAGACTGGTCGATCTGATGGTTGGGGTCGAGTTATTGATGTGGTTGATAACCTGGGTAAAACTGGTTTAGGCTTTACGTCTGGTATGGTCAGAAGAGATTTGAAGCGCATTAATGAGGCCTTTCACAACGTCAGATTCATTAATAAAGATCATTCTACGACCGCAATTCTTGAAGATGACCCTGTAGGCTACATCTACTTTGGCTCTAAAGATGATGTCATTCCTGCTGAAGATTGGGAGCCTTATTTGGAAGACCTCGGGTATATGTCCCCAGAGGATGCATATGTGCCTTTTTATTCCCCTCGGAAGAAGTTTAAGGAACCTGAATATGAAGTCAGTGCCATCATTGAAGATGATGAGGAAGAAGAACTTCCCAACTTCGTGATACATGGACAAATCTGCCTGAATTGGATAGCTGTTGATGTTCCCGCTGTTGTTCATATTTCAAAGTAATTTGTTTTTGTTTCTTTCAAAAATCCTTTCACTCTGCCCAAGGTGAAATTGAATCTGTGAGGGTTTTGTTTCAAATTTTATCATCATCAACAAAATGTTATTTTGTTTATCTATATTATGTTTTTCCCTTTTTGCTTTAGTTCTGAAAAATGGAAAATCAAAAATCAAAAAAATAATAATAATGTGATGATTACTTTTATCTGCATAATACTTGCACTTCTTGTTCATATTCTAAAATCAAACATAAATCATTGTGCTGATTGATTATTAAACCCATTGAAAACAATGACCCTATGCCCTCTCCCAACTTTGATTTCCCTGTGTTTGGAGCTGAAGAAGAGGATATTGAGGAGATTCCAGATGAAATTTCTCGGTTACTTGAGCACGAGAAAAAAGCCATTCAGCCTCATGAAGAGCCAGTGGAATTGGTTAATCTAGGTTCAGAGGATGATATAAAAGAAGTCAAGATTGGGGCACTGCTTCTGTCAGATGTTAAGAAGAGGATTGTGGAGCTTCTTAGAGAATATGTTGATGTGTTTGCTTGGTCATATCAAGACATGCCTGGTCTTGATACTGATATTGTGGAGCATAGATTGCCGCTGAAGCCTGAATGTCCACCTGTGAAGCAGAAATTGAGAAGAACTCATCCCGACATGGCTGTGAAGATTAAAAAGGAGGTTCAAAAGCAGATTGATGCTGGTTTTCTTGTGACTTCTGAATATCCTCAATGGGTGGCCAATATTGTGCCTGTTCCAAAGAAAGACGGAAAAGTCCGAATGTGCGTTGACTATAGAGATTTGAATAAAGCGAGTCCAAAAGATGATTTTCCACTACCACACATTGACATGCTGGTAGATAATACTGCTAAGTTCCATATCTTTTCTTTTATGGATGGATTTTCCTGTTATAATCAGATAAAGATGGCACCCAAGGATATGGAAAAAATAACATTCATTACACCCTGGGGAACATTCTGTTACAGAGTGATGCCCTTCGGATTGAAAAATGTTGGTGCAACGTACCAGAGAGCTATGACCACTTTGTTCCATGATATGATGCATAAAGAAATTGAGGTCTATGTAGATGACATGATTTGTAAGTCGAAGACTGAAGAAGATCATATTGAGTACTTATTGAAGTTGTTTCAACATTTGAGAAAGTTTAAGCTCCGTTTAAATCCTAATAAATGCACTTTTGGTGTCTGTTCTGGAAAATTGTTGTGCTTTATTGTCAGCCAAAAAGGCATTGAAGTAGATCCTGGCAAAGTTAAAGCTATTCAGGAAATGCCTGCGCCCAAAACAGAGAAACAAGTAAGAGGATTCTTAGGACGTTTGAATTACATCTCCCGATTTATATCCAATATGACTGCCACATGTGCACCGATCTTCAAGCTTCTCCGCAAAGATCAAGGTTGCGTATGGACATAGGATTGTCAGAAAGCTTTTGAAAGAATTAAAGAGTATCTGCTTGAACCTACGATTTTGTCTCCTCCTGTGGAAGGAAGACCTTTGATCATGTATTTGACTGTTTTGGAAGAGTCTATGCGCGGTGTTCTAGGTCAACCAGATGAATCTGGTCGAAAAGAGTTTGCCATTTTATTATTTGAGCAAGAATTTCACCGATTGTGAGTCTCGCTACTCGATGCTTGAAAAGACATGTTGTGCTTTAGCTTGGGCTGCCAAGCGCCTCCGCCAGTATATGTTGAGTCATACAACTTGGTTGATATCCAAAATAGATCCAATCAAGTATATCTTTGAAAAGCCTGCTTTAACTGGGAGGATTGCTCAATGGCAAATGTTGTTGTCAGAATATGATATCGAGTACCGAATTCAAAAAGCGATAAAAGGAAGTGTTTTGGCTGACCATTTGGCACACTGTAGCGAGCGATTTTGGACGTGGTTCTTAAGCACTGTCTCTCTTTTGGGGTACTACAGGTCGATTCATTTTTTAACCTATTAAGCTGATGAAGGAAGGGAAATAGATGTCTCCAATTAACCCTGCTTGCATACTGAATTTAAACAGCGGTCTGTTAGGTTACGGATGCTATATGGTAATGGGGTTTTTTTCTTCTTACTTTGTTTAAAACAAAAATCCGGGAATGTTCATGGGTAGGATGCTAGGACTGATGGATGAAGGTACGGGATTTGGGTTTTGGATTTAGTGTGCTCGCTAAGATTTTACCTGCAATCTTATGCCTACGTATTTCCGTTTACCGAAACAGGGAAATCAGAGCGATCGTAGTTCCTCCTATTCTATGGGAGGAAATGGTGTTTTGGTGTCTTGTTCAAAGCCCAAGACGTGAAGCTAAAGGTGGTTTGTATCTTGTTCAAAACCCAAGATGTGGAGCTGAAGGGTCTATTTGTATCTTGTTCGAAGCCCAAGATGTGAAGCTGAAAGGGTGTTGACTTTAGAGAGAATTTGTCATCTCCAAAGAGGGGTATGTTTGTCACAACTGTTTATAAAGGAGAATTAGTTTAACCGGGATATGTGAATCCGACAATGCCATAATTTCCTTTATAGGGGCTTTTCAACCTAGAGGAGAAGACTTTAACTCAGTTTAGAGCAATGCCATCTTTCCTTAGGAATTTCTCATGCTAAAAGAGGGACAGTGGCGTGGATGTAAATAATCCAGAGGCTTGCCGCTTACAGCAGTTAGATGGGGGAAAAGGAGTTATTGATGTTTATTTACTGTGAACGAGGCATAACTTTGATGCTAAAAGGTTGATTGTCTCAACCGTGGTTTTCTTATACAATATGTCTCGTACGAGGCCCGAGAGAGCGGCTAAAAGGGTTTACTCAAAAAGAGAGTGTTTTGTATGTGTCTTGTACAAAGCCCAAGACGGAGGCTAAAGGCACTTGACTCAACAAGAGAGTCTTTGTACCTCGTACGAAGCCCGAGATGGAGGCTGAAAGAGGTTGTGACCCAAGCGGATCTTTTATACTCAACAAGAGAGTGATTTTGTATCTCGTACGAAGCCCGAGATGGAGGCAAAAAGATGGATGTTTCAGTTGAGTGACAGGTCCAGTATGTTGGTTAAAATAGAAAATCAGTTCTTATAAAGAGACTGATTAAAAGTAAGGCTATGCTTTGGGATTTGATTAGAGGATCAGGGTTATTTCCTGTTCTTTAAGGAAATGGGAAATCTGGAGGATATTCAGGACTTTTCAAGTCTACGGGTGTTTTTCCCTGCTTGAGAATGCCTTCGAGACTCAAGGAGATTAGACTGTCCACATCTAGAGTTTTATCTTTTGCCCTATGCTTAGAGAAATAGTAGTAGGAGCTAGACTCTTTGAAAGACTGTTCTATTAAGATGACTAATTTGTATTCCTATACCTCTAAGAGGTCGTCGGGACAATTTGTATGAAGCCCAAGAGGAGGCTGGAAACTTTTAAGAAGTCGAGGGACAATTTGTACGAAGCCCAAGAGGAGGCTTTCTTCCCGAAGTAAGAATCCTTATACGAAGCCTAAGAGGAGGCTGTGAAAACTTCTAAGAAGCCGACGGGTCCTTGTACAACGCCCAAGAGGAGGCGGGGATGCTTTTAGGAAGCCTGTGGGTCTCCAAACCCCGAGAAGTTCAAGACATGCCATTCATCGAGAATGGATCAAGCCAGGAAAGTTCGAGAATTTGGAAGAAACTCAAGAGATGCCATTCACGGAGAAAAGATCATCTCTGGGGAGTAGAGTTTCTTTGACAATTTCTAAAGGTGACAGTCTGAGAAAGGGTTCAAAAAGAATCTGCCTTTCACATCTCCATATTGTTTAACCCCAAGAGGAGGGAAAACTGTATCTGGTAAACCTATGGGGATCTAGTTTAGTCTATTTAAGTGTGATCAACAGGGCTTAGTGCTAGACGTAGTTGCCGGGGAAACTCTAAATATCTATACTATTATTACACAGTCGATATGAGTTTATGAAAGAAGACTTACAGTGAAACAGCCCCACAATACTGTTATATGTATATGAAAGTGGTAAATGAAAGCATATAAACACTTACTCGGTTGTAGAGCTTCCATGTTGTATTGTTAGTTGTTCAACAAAGAAAGCTTTGATAACAATATTATATACAAAATCAAATGAGAAAGTACTTTGAAAAGATGTTGGGGCTTACAGCTCAAGGAGAGGCCCAAGGTTTTATCAGTGATTGCACTGTGGTTTTGTACAGGGACTTATACAAGTGACTGAGGTCCAAGAAGGGTTTTCTGTACAAAAGGGATGGGTCTTACACTCTCTCAAGAGGCCCAAAATGATTAAAATAAAAAGAATTGGGGCTTATAACATGAGGGTAGGCCCAGAAGGTTTACTTTTGAATTGGCGATCGCGCCGAAGTTTTCTTTTAACGCATAGGGACTTATACAAAGTCTGAGGCCCAAAAAATGTTTTGGTTAAAAGGGGATTGGGTCTTACACTCTATTAGAGGCCCAAAAGTTTTTGAATGGGTCTTATAGCTCGAGGAGAGGCCCAGATGTATTGTTTTAAATGGGCGATGATCGCGCCGAACTTTTTTGAAATACAACGGGACTTATACAATAAGTGAGGCCCAAAATAGGTTTGTATTTACAAAGAATTGGGTCTTACACTCTAATAGAGGCCCAAGAGTGTTTGAAAAAGTTTGATGAGGGTTGAATTAATCAAAAACCCTAATTTGTTTTCAAAATGCATTTTAATTGAATAATAAATTCAATTAAAATGATCAAAAATTGTTTAACATGTGGAAAAAAAATTGTGATCTTGGATTAATGTTTCAAAAATCATGTTTTAACCTACAAAATAATTATAAGGCATTAAAATTTACAAAATCAAGAGGGAAAAAATATTTTAAATGTCAAAAACAATTAAAATATTAATTCTTTGCAAAAATATTAATTATATGAAATAAATAATATTTTTGGGATTTTTTGGTAAAATAAAATATTTTAACATTTTTGTGAATTATTAAAAAAAGAATCAACTCAAAATCATTAAAACTCAGAGAGAAATTAATTTTTGAATCAATTAATATTCAAAAAATGGCGCCAAGAACAAGGGCAAGAACACGCGCCACCCCTGTTTCTGCAGATTTGCATTTTCTATCCAATCTCACTGAATACTTGATTATATCATGCAATCTACATATCAATCTACTCATTTTAACCTCACGATCATGTCTATGGTCTTTAATTTCATTTATTTTTAACATGGAATAAGAAATCAAAGAGAAACCTCAAGAACCCTAATTTCTGCATGAAGGTTCAGAAATTCTACACACGATTCAAACAATGCAATTGATTGAGGGAAAACATTCCATGCATGATTATGAACATATGGCCAAATTATTGTGCAGCAAAAATTGCATGGATCATAGAGTTAGAAGAGCTCATGCTTACTCTTGCAGCTGGTGATCGTGTTTTATGTTAGAGGTGTTACAGCTAGGTTGCAATGATCTGGATAGCTTCCCTAGGTGCCACGGAGTGTGTCTGGATGCTTGGAATGGATTGAAATGATCTGGAACTGAAGATGGTATCCCAATTGCAACTTGGTTAAAACCTTGAGCAGGTGGCTGGTGATTTTGTGAAATCAGTGTTCCAGATGCTGTTTAAGTGTTTGAATCACTTCTATATGATGTATGTGAGGTGTGTGAGTGATTGGTTTGATTGGAAAAGCTCTCAAACTCAAAACCCGATAGTGACTTGCCTTAGAAGGCAAAATTGGAGTGAAAGAAGAGATTTTGAGGAAAGCATCTGTTTGATGGGTTTGGTGTACTCAAACTGATCACAAATGAGCTCTATTTATAGTAGAGTAACTTTGTTTTGGGATCAATAGTGAATGGCAACTGCAGCAGAGGTTTGGCCAATGTTGTCCAATGGAAATCCAAGTCTCCTCTAGCCATTGACTAGAGGTTAGGGCACAGAGCTGTGGTTCCCTAGTTGTTGGATGAATCTTGACTGAATTCAGTTGAAAGAAGCTCAGTCCATGCCACCTTGGTGCATCCATTAAATGCTTCAATCCAAAATTGGAGTCTTGTCCCTCTTTTAGGCAATTCTAGGTTTGGCATGCAATTTTTGGTTCCAAAGACTTGGGAGGCTTGGGATCAGAGTTGGTTCCTCCTTGGTCCCCCCTTGAGGTGTTCAGATGGATAGAGTTGCTTGGAATTGCACAAATTTGGCAAATTGAGAAAAACTCCAAAATCTGCCTTGCCTTGGCAGTTTTCAGTAAGGCATGTTACCATTGTCATAACTCATGGCTCAAGTTGAGTTTGGTGATGTTCTTGGACATTTTGGAAAGTCCTCCAAAGTTGGTACCCTAGCCACTTTGTTCCATAACTTAGAAATTTTTCTAAGTTTTTATGGTTACCCCTTTTACAAGTTATCCCACTTTTCTAGATTTTTCTTGATGAATGATGATTCCAATCATACGTTAACATCATTTTAGGGTTAAAAAACCATATTTATAAAAAATCTCAAAAAGTCAAAGTTAACTTTTGTGCACGGTTGACTTTTTATCAGATGAATTCCAAACTGTGCAATCCTTTAGGAAATCATGCCCTTGACCTAAATCAAACTTGATGGACATGTTCCATGGGTGTTATAGGGTATATTGATCAATGTCCTAGGGCTTGGGAGCATGTCCTGGTCAAAAGTCAAAGCTACAATTGACTTTTTCTCGCAAAACCCTAATTCTGGCTCTGATGAAATTGAGACTTGTTGCTCATGCTTCTTGGCTCAATACATTGTTGCAAATGGATCAAGGTAGTTTATTAGAGACCCTCAGATCTTCTCTTGAGGTCTTGGCTCATGAATTGTCCCAAAAGTCAACTTAGGGGTGAATTAGGTCAAGAAACCCTAATTCCTGATTTTTACTGTATGTATCCTCTGAGGCTAAATTGACTTGATGATTGGGTTTATGATGTCCCTTGGAGCATCATAGGTTATGACTTGAAGCATTGGCTCATGTCCAGAGGAAAATTTCCATCTGGAGGCCCTGGTCGACCAAAACCCTAATTTAGTGACACTGGCGATCTTAAGGCTTGATCCACCTAGAAGGGAGCAGCCTTGTGCTTAATCCTTGAAGTGGGAGTCCTCTTGATCCTTTATAGATGTTTGAGAGGTTAGACAAGTTGAAGATCATGTCATTCCTTGATTTATCCTTTGTCTAAAAACTAAGAGAGGGCTTGAAACCCTAAGTTTGAGTGTAGTAAGTGTTCACCCATCTTTGGGGATACTGATGAGGCATAATAGTACATCCATATTGTGGTGATGATTTTCACAATGATGGGAAATCTTAGTGGTCAAAATTTGGGGTATAACAGATGCCCCTATTTAATCTTCTTGGACCCGAAGGTGTGAATGACGAAAGTATTCGGGCATTCGGGGTGCAAGAGGATTAAATATCAGAATACCCGAAATTTTGATGGTGGTTAAGAATGGTAGTTCACGCATCCTTCTTATTTTGCTAAGCAATGATGCTTAGAAAAGGTAAACTTCCCCTCGATCCTGGTTTCCTGCCAAGGAACTGGTCTAAGTTGCTGAAATAAACTTCCCCTCGATCCTGATTTCCTACCAAGGAACTGGTCTAAGTTTCTGAAATAAACTTCCCCTCGCTCTTGGTTTCCTACCAAGGAACTGGTCTAAGTTGCTGAAATAAACTTCCCCTCGTTCTTGGTTTCCTACCAAGGAACTGGTCTCAGTTTCTGAAATAAACTTCCCCCTCGCTTTTGGTTTCCTACCAAGGAACTGGTCTCAGTTTCTAATATAAAATTCCCCTCGTTCTTGGTTTCTTACCAAGGAACTGGTCTCAGTTTCTGATATAAACTTCCCCTCGTTCTTGGTTTCCTACCAAGGAACTGTCTCAGTTTCTGAAATAAACTTTCTTGACAAGGGACGCTATTCGTAGCGGTTTTCCTCAAACTTCTCGCCAAATTTTCCTGGGGAGAGCGAGTCTCTTGAGAGACTGCTGTCTACCTGGGGAACATTACACCATACTTTTCTCGAGATCTTCTCAGAGAAATGCCATATGATGTACCCCAATTTTGAGGTGCCGATGACTTCATTAACATTGACTCTCCGGAGAGCAAAATCAATGTGTTGTTGAAAGTCGTTAATCGTGAGGCTTTCTCTGGAGATTTTCCTTAATTCGGGAAAGCGACGATATCATCTTCAATGGAGAAGAGTGACATTTGTTGAAGGTTCCCTGGTTTTTCAGAGGTTCAAGTTATCAAAGTGGTCAAGGGCCAACTCTGATCCAGAAATAAACTGGAGGAGAGAGATAATTCTGACGCGACATTTCCTGACGAGGAAAGAACTTGACAACTCGATTGAGAAGACTGTTATCACTACGGGACAATACCGACTAGAGTGATAGTGATGCAATATGAATATGAATGCAAATCAATAATGCATGATGTATGTATGTATATGCTGACAAAATTGACGCGACATACAAACTAACGAATGAACACGACTGGATACTCGGCCACATTGGGGTATGTAGAAATATCACTTGGTTCAAGCGTAGCAATTCTGCCTTGCTTAGGAGAAACGGTCCTCGTGGGGAGCTATGTTGGTCGGTCTTAGGAGATGAGAACTTGGTCGGGGCGTGTCAGATGAAACAAGGTCTCTGTCACAGTTGATCCTTTGTTCAGACGTACTGGTTTAGATTAAGCACTTTGATTATGCACTTTGAAGCTCGCTTACTTCTGGAGAAGCGATCGACGTTCTTCTGATGTTCAACAGTTAAAAGAAATTACCATCTTTATTTTAAAAGCAGAAAAGTTTTAACAAGTAAATTCATTTTTGTTTTATTTCAAGAATCGTTAATCATATTAAAATGTCATTCTGTAAAGCTAAAACAAATAAGAATCACAAACAAAAGCACAAGGGCTCAAATTTTATTGATAGGATGGAGATCAGCCAAACGCGTGATTCCATAGAGTATTTACAAAGTTAGAAAATGGTAATTTACAGGGAAAATGGCTACATCGAAACATAACGACCAATATCCTTCTACCAACTTTGAATTCTGGACATCCTGAGCTTCTGTCGAAGATGACCTTGATCGGAGTTTTTCGGACGGATGATGTAACTGTTGCTGAGTTGAACTGATCAGACGTAGTTACTTGCCATTATCCCTAATTTTTGCCTGGATTGTACTTTGAGACTTCCAATCCACTGGGATTATTTTTGATCATGTCTCTAATTTTTACCTGGACCGCCCTTTCGGGTTTTCAATCCACCGAGACGTTTTTTTTTTAGGCGAAGTATTTCTTGACTACATCAACATTCGTGGGGTAGGAAAACTCCTCTCCGTCCATGGTTGCAAGTCTCAAGGCACCACCTGAGAAAGCTTTCTTGACCACATAAGGGCCGTCATAGTTTGGGGTCCATTTGCCCCGGGAATCAGTGAGAAATGATTGTATCTTCTTGAGCACGAGGTCTCCTTTCCTGAAGACACGAGGTCGGACCTTTTTGTCAAACTCCTTCTTCATTCTTTACTGATACAACTGACCGTGGCATAGTGCCGTTATTCGCTTTTCTTTGATCAGATTCAATTCGGCGTGTCGACTTTGACACCATTCAGCTTCAGTAAGCTTAGCTTCCATCAATACCCGGATTGATGGGATCTCTACTTCTATGGGGAGAACTGCTTCCATGCCATATACTAGAGAGAAAGGGGTAGCCCCTGTTGAAGTGCGGACAGATGTGCGATAACCGTGAAGAGCAAAGGGTAGCATCTCGTGCCAATCTTTGTAGGTTACGACCATCTTCTGAATAATCCTCTTTATGTTCTTGTTAGCCGCTCCTACCGCTCCGTTCATCTTGGGTCGGTAGGGAGATGAGTTATGGTGTTCGATCTTGAACTCTGCACACAACTCCTTCATCATCTTGATATTTAAGTTAGATCTATTATCAGTAATGATCTGGCTTGGAACACCATAACGGCAGATGAGATTGTTTTTGATAAATCGGACTACCACTTATCGGGTTACATTAGCGTACGACGCTGCTTCGACCCACTTGGTGAAGTAGTCAACGGCTACTAGGATGAACTGATGGCCGTTCGAAGCCTTGGGTTCAATCATGTCGATTCCCCATATGGAAAAAGGCCATGGGGAGGAGAGAACTTTGAGATGTGTTGGCGGTACATGGATTTTCTCTGAGTATATCTGACACTTGTGACATCTCCTCATGTACTTGTAGCAGTCAGATTCCATGGTCAACCAGTAGTACACTGCTCTCAGAATTTTTCTCGCCATCGTGTGTCCATTGGCATGAGTGCCAAAGAATCCTTCATGAATTTCTTTTATCAGCATGTCTGCCTCTGGTCTGTCTACGCATCGGAGCAAAACCATGTCAAAATTTCTCTTATAGAGTGTATCACCGCTCAGGAAGAAACTGCCAGCCAGCCTTCTGAGGGTTTTTCTATCCTTTCTGGATGCCCCAGGCGGGTACTCTTGTTTCTGAAGGAAGCATTTAATATCGTGATACCAAGGTTTGTCGTCTGTGATTGCTTCAATCGTGAAGATGTAAGTGGGCCTTTCAAGGCGCATCATGTCGATCTTAGGTAGGTTGTTCCATTGACCTACACCAATCATGGAAGAGAGAGTGGCAAATGCATCAGCCATGTGATTCTCATTACGAGGGATGTGATGGAACTCGATTCTGTTGAAGAAGGGTAACAACCTTCTTGCATAATCTTTGTAAGGAATCAGTCCCGATTGGTATGTGTTCCAATCTCCTTTAATCAGATTGATAACTAGGGCTGAGTCGCTATACACGTCCAAGTTCTTGATCCTTAAGTCGATCTCTTCTTCGAGACCCATGATACAAGCTTCGTATTCGGCCTCATTATTCGTACACTTGAACGTAAGTCTGGCAGTGAAAGGAATATGTGTACCCTGAGGGGTTATGATAATTGCCCCAATTCCGTTTCCGTAATGATTGACAGCTCCGTCAAAGATAAGTCCCCATTGGGAACCTGGTTCTGGCCCTTCACTGGGTAGTGGTTTATCGCAGTCTTTCATTTTTAGATACATGACATCTTCATCTGGGAAGTCAAACCTGATTGATTCCTGATCGTCAATCGGTTGATGAGCCAAATGATCGGCTAAAACACTTCCTTTAACGGCTTTCTGAGCGTGGTACTCTATGTCATATTCTGATAACAGCATCTGCCAACGGGCAATCCTTCCCGTGAGAGCAGGCTTTTCGAAGACGTACTTGATTGGATCCATTTCGGAGACCAACCAAGTAGTGTGACGAATCATGTACTTGCGAAGACGTTTGGCTGCCCAAGCCAAGGCGCAACAAGTTTTCTCAAGCATAGTGTACCGAGTCTCGCAGTCGGTGAACTTCTTGCTCAGATAATAGATGGCAGACTCTTTCCTTTTGGTTTCGTCTTGTTGGACAAGTACACATCCCTTTGAGTCTTCCAAGACTGTGAGGTAGATAATCTGTGGTCTTCCTTCCACTGGAGGTGATAGAATCGGCAGATTCAACAGGTATTCCTTAATACCGTCGAAGGCAGTTTGACAATCTTTTGTCCTAATGCAGTCCTGATTCTTTTTGAATAATTTGAAGATTGGCGCACCCGTCGAGGTCATGAGGAATATGAATCTGGAGATGTAGTTCAAATGTCCCAGGAATCCTCTGACTTGTTTTTCAGTTTTTGGAGAAGGCATTTCTTGGATGGCTTGACCTTGTCAGGATCAACCTCAGTTCCTTTCTGGCTGACGATGAACCCTATGAGTTTCCCTGAATGGACACTGAAGGTGCACTTGGTGGGATTCAAGCAGAGTTTGTACTTTCTCGAACGCTCAAATAGTTTTGACAGGTGGGTCACATGCTCCTCTTCTGTCTTAGATTTTGCAATCATATCATCAACATATACCTCGATTTCTTTGTGTATCATGTCATGAAACAGACTAGTCATGGCCCTTTGATAGGTCGCCCCGGCGTTCTTCAAACCGAACAACATTACCTTGTAACAAAAAGTCCCCCATGGGGTGATGAACGAGGTTTTCTCCATGTCTTTCGGCGCCATTTTTATCTGGTTATAGCCCGAGAATCCATCCATGAAGGAGAAAACTTTGAACTTTATTGTACTGTCTACCAGCATGTCAATGTGTGGTAAAGGAAAGTCGTCCTTTGGACTAGCCTTGTTTAGATCTCTGTAATCGACACACATTCTGACCTTTCCGTCCTTTTTCAGAACAGGAAAGATATTAGCTAACCATTGACGATATTCTGATGTGGCGAGGAAACCCGCGTCAATCTGTTTCTGTACCTCCTCTTTGATTTTGATGGCCATGTCCGGGTGAGTCCGTCTCAACCTCTATTTTACTGGTGGACATTCTGACCTTAATGGTAGATGATGTTCCACGATGCAGGTATCCAACCCAGGCATATCCTGATAGGAACAAGCGAATACATCGGGAAACTCTTTGAGAAGCTTTGTCAAACTCTCTTTGGAAGTTGGACTGAGCAGTGCCCCAATCCTGATTTCTTTTCTCTCTTTTTCTGAATCCAAGTTTACCATTTCCAACGGCTGTTTGTGAGGTTCAATAGACCTTTCCTCTTGTCTGAGTAGTCGGGAGATCTCTTCTGGAATTTTGTTGTCATCTTCTTCTTCTGCCCCAAATACCGGGAACTCAGAGTTGGGAGAAGGCATTGGATCGTATGTTTCAACGGAGTTTAAAACAAGCAATCTGCATGATGTGATGATTCGTTTTAGAAGAGATAGAGAGAATGCAAGAGTGTGTGCAGTGTATTTTTTTTTATAACTGCTTGTTTTATTATTGATTTGTTTTTTAGGATTACCATTTTCTAAGAAAAGCAAAAAGAAAAACATCAATTAATGCGGAAATTACATAACGACATTATTTTATTAATGAACAAGTCGATTCTTGAAACTACAACCCTATAAAACAAAACTCTGTCGCTTCGGGCAGAGCAAAGAGGGAAATTTACAGAAAGTGAGCCCTATAAAAACATCCGTTTCACCTGGGCAGGGTGAAACAATCGTTGGGACATCGACAGCTACCCAATGGCGGTGAACTCCTCGGTGAATCACAAAGTCTGGTACCTTCCTTTTTTGTCTTCAGAAATAACGCTGATTTCTGGTGGAGCAGGATCATTGGAATCTGTCTCCCAGATAGAGTTGTCGTAGACGAACTCTTCTGTTGAATTTTGCATAGTATTTATGCTCTCAGCCGTATCTCCCCATCCAGTTGGCTGGATGTCTTCGAGCCTGATACGAGAGCTTTCAGGAGCGGTGTATTTGACCAAATAGTCGTATTTTCCACTTGGTTGTCCTAAGGTGTCCCACACTTCTTTGGAACTAGAGGATTCATCTCTCTCGATGACGTTGACCTCTGGAAAAGCATAGTTAATGAATTATAGTCCTGCAAACTTTGTGAATTCATCGTCGTGATAGATATTTTCTGAATGACCTGAGTGTTGATCCCATGACATGGTGGGGGCGCAGTTATTCTGTTCAATGATGCTCAATTGCCTTTCATCGTTCGGCTGATTTTCTTGCCCCGAGTTTCCTAAGTAAGGCTGCCACATTGGTAGGCCATCCATCGGGCCATAATAGTCGGGGTCAAAGTTGTCTTTCATTAGAGTGTCCTCCTCCAATGAGTTTAACGGAGCACGGCATCCTTCCGGATCAAAATCTCTGTATATCATTTCGACGTCTGACCTGGGTATAAATCTCGGACTCTGTGTAGGAAAGCAAAAGGGAGTATGCGTTTCGTCCTGAGACATATAACTGTCCTCGTTGAGATAGGACTTCCATTCCTCCTCCGTATCGGATGAATTATCTTTATTGATGGTATACACTTCTTGAGACACTGGGTGAAGGAAACCTCCACTGTGGAAGAAACCCTGAATGGGATGAAAACTTTCATCGTTAGTAGCAGTCTGGGTACATGTTGCAGAAAAACCAAGACCCTTCTTCGTTTTATTGTTAGTAGGAATGACAAGCTGTCCCCATCCTATTGTATTGGCACTCTCGACCGCTTTGATAGCATCTTTGTATGAGGAAATCGAGGTTCCCCCCTCGGATTGATTGTCCTTGTGTAGCGAAAGCGCTTGGAACTGAGTTCCGATTACCCTTTCCGGCTCTACATAAGTGGATGACGATAAATTACTTACTAGCAAGGCTTGTTCTCCCCAGACTGTGACAAGTTGGTTGTTCCGGACGAACTTTAGCTTTTGGTGGAGGGTTTAAGTGACCGCCCCAGCCTGATGTATCCAAGGTCTTCCTAATAAACAACTGTATGTTGCCCAGATGTCCATGACCTGGAAAATGACTTGGAAAGTGTGAGGACAAATAGTTATGGGAAGGTCGACTTCGCCGATAACCATTTTTCTGGACCCGTCAAATGCTTTGACGACGACCTCGCCGGTTCTCATCGGAGGTCCTTTGAATGATAATTGCATCAAAGTGGACTTCGGCATAACATTCAGGGTTGACCCTGTGTCTACCAGTACGCTGGCTAAAGCATCGTCCTGGCAGTGGACTGTAATGTTGAGTGCCATTTTATGACAGCGACCCTCTTTAGGTAATTCCTCATCACTAAATCCCAAGTTATTATAGGAAGTGATGTTAGGGACAATGCTATCGAACTGTCTGATTGTTACATCCTGTTCTACGAAGGCCTGCTCTAAGACTTTCTGTAAAGCCTCCCTGTGCGCTTCTGAACTGAGTAAAAGTGATAATATCGAGATCTTTGAAGGAGTTTGTAATAGCTGATCAACAATGTTGTATTCACTCCTCTGGATGAGCTTCAGCATCTCATCGTCATTTTTCGAAAGGTCGGGATTACTGGATTGACCGACTGGTGGATTGGGAACTTCTGTCTGAGGTTCCGTTTCTTTGCTGGGTTCTCCAACTCCTCTGTTGAAGATTCTACCACTCCGTGTTACTCGACTGATGTCTGCAATATTCACGATGGAGGGTAACCGAATTTCCTTCCCATTTTCAACTGTTGTTGCACCGTACTTGTAAGGGATAACCTTAGTTGATTCATACGGTAGCGGTTCCAGTAGATAGATGACTACGGGAACCTTCTGATTTTTCTGACCATTGTACGTAATTTCTATCAGTTCCCGGTTGGGAATTTTTGATTCGTCAAGTAGGGGGATGATGGCACAAACATCCCTAGCCCTCTGATGATTGGAGATTACGACAACATCCTCGATTTGATCAGCGAGATAGTTGACTGATCCAGAACTTGAGCATGGTTAAACCTCTTTGCGGTCCAACTGGCTTTGAAGGGCTGCTCGCACGAGGTAGCATCCTTGGTTATTTACTGAACAAACTCCACACCACTTATAGTTGTGTAGTGGTACCTGACCACGTCCGCTTTGAATACAGTGTAACCTGACGAGGTCCGTTTCCCTCGATCGAACATCCTGACTTTGATATCTAGTAGGATTTCCGTTAGTGATACTAATTTGTTGGGTGTCATCATCCATATAGATTGGAAGCCACCAGTGGTTCAACAGGTGTTAAAGTGTTTCCTGGACAAGAGCACGACCTTTATAATTTTCACAGCCCGCTTTACAGCTTTGATAGTCATGTGAAGTGAGAAAACCAAGTTGGACCTGCGTAGCGTGTAACTCTACCAGGCTGACATTCATTAAGCGAATATCGAAGATTTGAATCATGTTGATTTGATAATGATTCCTATCGTGGTAGTCCTGGATCCATCCAAGATCCATCTGACGCTAGAGGGCCTCTTGTACAAAAGAGCATCCCTGTTTGTTTACCGAGCAAGTCAGACAGGAATTGTATTCATGCCGCGGCAGATTATGATACTGGCTTTGCCTTGAGTGCATTGCCACCAAGTTGGCATTCATCGCACGGATATCGTGATTTTAAATGACGTTGGAATTCCTGTAAACCATGTTAATTCCACGAACTCGGTGCTCTTGGATCCATCTGAGATCCATCTGTTCTTGTAGAGCTGTTGAACCACTGAACATCCTTGATTGTTTTTAGAGCAGATAGCACATTGATGATAGTTATGAGGTGGCACATGGCCATATCCACTCTGTCTACAATGCATCTTAACCAAGTTAGTTTTCATTAAGAGTAAATCGTGAATTTGATAGAGGTTGTTAGACTCTCCCTCTATCAAATTGACTGCATCTTTCTCGTGTTGAGGAAGCGGGTTTGTGAGAACATTCGGATTCGTATCTTTGAAAGATAAGACCCCGCTCCTAACAAGCTTTTGCATGTCAGATTTGAAATTAAGACAGTTCTCTATGTTATTCCCTGGTCCTCCTTGATGACAAGGGCAAGTCTGATCCACCTTAAACCAGAAAGGCAGATTTTTCGGCACTGTAAGAGGAGACTTAGTCTGGACATGCCACTTGGCTAGTAACAACAGAAATAGTTTTGCGTACGATACGGGTATAGGATCAAATCCCGGTGGCTGTGTTGTATGGTTGTTGTTGTATTGAGGACGAGCCTGCTGAAGAGGCTGTTGTGTCCTTTGCTAAAATTGCTGTTGATTAGGTTGGCTCTGTGCAACCTGAGGTTGATATGTAGAAACAGGCACGAGGTTGATAGCAGGAGTTACAACTGCTACTGGTTAATAACGTCGCCTTTGCTTTCTGAGAGAGATATTCCTAATATCTTGCTCTTTTTTCTTAGGGAGAGCACTACCATATTTCTTAGTACCGCTTGTCGATCCAGTGTCTTTGACTAGACGTCCTTCTCGAACAGCTTCCTCGAGACGTACTCCCATACCGACCATTTCGGTGAAGTTGCTGGGTGCGCTGGCAACCATTCTGTCATAATAAAATGAGCTCAAGGTCTTTAAGAAAATCTTTGTCATCTCTTTCTCCTCAAGAGTTGGATAAATTTGAGCGGCAATTTCACGCCATCTCTGAGCATACTCCTTAAAGGTTTCCTTGTCCTTTTGTGACATTGATTGGAGTTGATCTTTGTCTAGTGCCATGTCTAGATTGTATTTATATTGTTGGACGAAGGCAGTGCCAAGACCTCTGAAAGTGTTGATCGTAGCGCGGTTTAAACCCATGTACCATTTCAAGGTGGCACCGGTTAAACTATCCTGAAAGTAGTGAATCAGTAAATCCTGATTCTCTGTCTTAGCCGACATTCACCGAGCGTACATCACCAAATGGATTTGAGGGCAAGAGTTACCCTTGTACTTTTCAAAGTCGGGCACTTGGAACTTGTGCGGAACTTTCACATTGGGGACCAAGCAGAGGTCCACGTCGTCCTTTCCAAATAAATCCTGACCGCAAAGGACCTGCAATTCTTTCTGCATTCCCAAGAATAGTTCCAGGAGGTATCTGTGGAATCTGTCCTTCCGGGACAGTGTGCACCATAGGGGGTGGTACCGTTACTACGGCAGTGAATCTTGGCACTTCCCGAAGTTTGTAACCTTTAGGAGTTATTGGTATGCCCCTGGCATCTTCGCTTTCCTGAATTTTGTAACCTTCAGGCCCAGCGGCTTCTGCTATGATTCCCTGATCCTCAGTGATCGGAGGAACATATCCTCCTGGGATATAGTTAACAGGCATGCCCCAGGGACGATCTTTCGGCATTTGATACCTAGGATCATACTTCTCCACTATGGGCGTTGAGGTGATCTCTGGGATCACAGTTCTTTGTAGCTGAGCTTCTGCCCTGGCCTGCATGTCGTTACTGTAGATGGATAATTTCGACGCCAGGGAAATGGTTCAGAAGAAAAGAGAAAAATTCGACCGGTGGGATTCGACCGGGCATTGCAGTGAGAAAATTCTTTGGCGAAAGCTCCAGAGTAGGAGGCAAGTTGAAAGAGCGTGGTACCTGCAAGAAGCATTGTTAGATTTTTGCCAAGTGAGGAAATAGGTTTCGATGAAGGAGGATTCGGCCCATTCGACGGGTGTTTTGATTTTCAAATTTCTGGAGGGAAGTGTCATTTTGAAATAGGACGCGTGGAACGCATCTAGGAGGCGAATGCATGCAGAATGACATTTGTCGCCATTAGGAGAAATGACTGTTATAGGTAGTTATTTCGTTTGTATATAAATAGGAGATCTTGATGTTAGATTCGGGGTGAAAACTTGTACTAAATTCCTGTAAATACTCAAAGTACCCATGTGAGTGAAAAGAGTTTATTATCTGGAAATGTACGTGTGAAACACCATCTTTTTAAGTTTATAGAAATTCAAAGTCTTTTATAATTGCCTTTACTTTTCCCAGTCATTTATCCTTTGTCATTTACTTTATGCAAGTTTTAATTTCATTCAAATTATTTTTTCACCAGAAGTTGTTATTTAGTTCTTTAACCAAACCATTCATACATAAAAGATATAACAAAACAAACCATCAAAACACCATTATCCTAAGAGTTAGATAAACTTGCACATGTATCCCAGGATTTGTGTGGTTGGTCCTGCAAGTAACCCAGTTTTATAAGAGATTGGTAAACCAGAGGTTGTTCGCCAAAATCAACAGCGAACAAATTGGCACGCCCAGTGGGACCAGTGCAAAATTTTAGAATTTTTTACAGAATAACTCTTAGCCAAATAGTTTCTACTTCGTTGTATGATTTTGAGAAGCGGTAAATTTGCCGTAACCGACGTAGAAAGACCTAAAAGAACAAGAGTAAGAAGAATGGCAAATCAGCCAAATAATCCAAATCCAAATGAAACCATTCCAGTTTCCAACCCTATCCCTTCAATAGGGGGAAATGTGGATTCAAGCCCTGTTCTGGAGGAGGCTATGCCTTCATCAACAGGATCTATACCAGCGGTTTCGCTCTCCCAAAATATGCCTAGTTCTTCCACAATGGGACATTCAATGCCCATGGGGACGCCTCCTCCTGGAGGACATAATTATAGGCCATTTCAGACAAATTTTTCCATGCCTATGTTTGGTAGAGAACAACCATATGGAATGCCAACTTCAGTGATGGCAAACTTGCAAAATGCACCATCCTTGTATTCTGATGCCATGGTCCACGTGTCTTCACCACTACAAGGGTCGGGATATGGTGGAAATATGAGTAGATTGAACCAACCCCTACCAAATTTCCAAATGCCAGCAATTACAAATAATTCTGCGCAAGTAATTCGACAACAAATGGACGAAAGTAATCATGATATGGTCCAAATGTTGACACAACAAATGGGAGCAGTGTTTAATCCTTTAATACAAAACACTACCCAAACCAACCAATTGTTGGCTGCGCAAATGACACGCATTGCTGACTTTTTTGGTGTTCCTCAAACGCGACAAAGAGAACAAGTAATTCAAAACCCAGTAGTGAATGTCGAAGAGGAACCCACAATAAATCAAAGGCCTTTAGAGAATCCTCAGGCAAACCCTAGAAACCAAGAGGCAATGGTCGAACAGCCTCGTGTCGAAATCCCCGTTCAACAAGAACCTAGGAGGGTAATAGTCCAGAGAGGCCAAGATGCTGATGATGTGTTGCAACAGCGAATACGATATAATAACCTGCCTGCCGAAAACAATTTACCAGCCATGGTCGAAAGGATAATGGCGCAAAATGGGGTAAATGTAGGATTACAAAGGCCTAGTTATGCTTCCCCATTATCTGAATATGTTCTACAACAGGAATTACCCCCAAGGTGGAAAGTCCCCAAGTTTACCAAATTTTCAGGGGACACTAGCGAATCCACCATAGACCATATAGCACGTTATTTGATCGAAGCGGGAGAAATAGCCCGTAATGAAAATTTGAAAATGAAATACTTCCCAAGTTCTTTGACAAAAAATGCGTTTACCTGGTTTACATCCTTGCCTGCGAACTCGATATTCACATGGACCCAATTAGAAAGATTGTTCCATGAACAATTTTATATGGGTCAAACTAAGATAAGTTTGAAGGAATTAGTCAGTGTTAAGAGGAAATTTTCAGAGCCTATAGATGATTACCTAAATAGGTTCAGGTTGCTTAAGGCAAGATGTTTCACACAAGTGCCAGAACAAGAGTTAGTCGAAATGGCTGCAGGGGTTCTAGATTATTCTATAAGAAAGAAATTAGACACTCAATATTTGAGAGATATGGCACAATTAGCAGATAGGGTAAGACAAATTGAAAGGCTAAAAGCTGAGAAATTTAGATCAAATAAAAATAAAAAGGAAAGAGTGGCCTATGTAGGAGTATGCCAGGATGATGATAGTGACGAAAATGAACTAATTTTGTTCGAAGAACAAGAAATTGATCTGGCAGAACTAAAGTCAGGCCCACCATATGCCTGTAAAGTACTAGCTCCGTCAAATGGGAAAAATCCAGTCGAACCTGAAAAGAATGATAGGTTTCCTAAAAGAACTTATACGTTCAACGTCACCAAGTGTGACGAAATTTTCGACTTATTAGTCAAAGATGGTCAATTAATAAAACCAGCAGGCACTAAAGAGCCTCCTGTGGACCAACAGAAAAAGAGAGGTTTTTGCAAATACCATAACTTTTTGGGTCATAAAACTTCTCAATGTTTCCTTTTCAGGGATCTTGTTCAGAATGCAATCCGTGATGGAAGACTGAAGTTTGGAGACAAATCAAAACAACAGATGAGGATTGACTCAAACCCCATGCAGGTGGTCGAAGCCAATTATGCTGAACCTTCCACTGTGAATATGGTGGAAGTCGAAGTAGCCTCTGATTGTAGTTTTGAAATGGTGGAAGCTGCTGAGGGCTTCGACAATAATATCAACATGGTGGAGGTTGCTGATGATCTCCTAGACAAGCCTGAGGTGGAAAAAGTATCCAAGGACTTTGTAGACCAGCCAGTGTTGATCAAGATTACTGAAAATCTTGATGTAGGAAATTTGAATGACTATATCAGCAAAGTTGAGACTACTGAAGGTTTCGACAGTAAGAACAAAGTTGGAGATACTGAAGTCTTCGACAGTCAGAAGAAGGAGGAAACTACTGAAGGTTTCAACAACCAGAACGCAGTTGGAGTTACTGAAGGTTTCGACGAAGAGAATAACAACAAAATTACTGAAGATGGAGTAATTTGGGATACTTTAGGGGAGCCTAGTGGAAAATTCGACTATCTCGTGAAATACTCTGTACCCCCAAGTTCTCGTATTGACATCAACAAGATCCAGCCAACTGGATGGGGAGATTTCTTTGAAGATACTGATGAAGGAGCAAATGATAATGACCCTATCATCAAAGAGGAGGCTACTGAAGGCCTTAATCATGACAAAATAGAGACAATGAGAGTTGCTGACAAGATCAACACTATGGAACCAGTCAATAAGAACGTTACCAGAATCAAGGCAGAGGCTGCTGAAGGCATTGTGAAGCCCGCTCCTTATGGGATTTTGCGTAGAACAATGGAAGGCCGTAAAGGAAACTCAGTCGAGCAATGCTGCAAACTCATCTCCAGGGACCTACCCTCAGAGGGAAGCTTTGACCAGGCGAAAGGGAATGCTGAAGAAGAGGCAAGACTTATTGAAAGAATGAATAAATTAAGTATCACTGATGACCAGAATGTGGATATCAACAAGTGGAAATTTATTAGAAGAAACAAACAGAAACTAACGAAGAACGCCGTTGAGAAGAGTATCAGAAGTTGGCTTATCCTAAGGAGGAGGAGAACTTAGTCGAATTCATCCAAAGGTGCCAGAGTAAGAAGGTTGAAGTCATGTTGTGCCCATGTTGTAGTGCGGTGTTCGACAAGAAAGCAGCAAGCAATCTAGAGGGGGTGGAGAAAGCCAAAAGAAGAGGAAACTGGGGGGCAATCCCAGCAGCCAGAAATGGAAGGTTCGATCCAAGGAGGAGTGAGTATCACAACCAAAGGTTTGGCGAAGGACGTCATAGAACTTACAAGCCATCTGTCAAAGTTGAGGATGATAAGTGGGTCCAACCAATCAGAGATGCTCAAGGGCAGAAAAGATGGAAGAATTTTGAAATACAGAGAGGTTCCTCCATGGAAGGAAAAAAGGAGGTCGAAAAACAGAAACCAAGACCATACCCATCAGAGAACTATAAAGGAAAGAATCCCATGTCAAGGTCTCAGTGGAGAAGGTTCCAAAGACAGAAAAGAGCAGAAAAGGAGGCTGCAGAAAAGAACAAAATCAAAGAAAACACTGTTGATGAAAATAAATCTGAGTCAAGCAAGAACATGCAGATAATGAACAAAGAAGAGTCTGTTCCCAAAAACGAGCCCTCTCAAAAGGACAAACCAAGCAACATGATGGAGATGTCGAAGCCTAACAACAAGGTGCCAGAAGACGATGAAGTGACTGATGATTTTAGGTCAGACTCAGAAGCATCTTTCGATGTCACATGCAATGTGGTTTCAGTGTTTCCTAGAGACTATGATAGAGTGATGGAGATCGAAGACGAAGAAGATGATGTTGAAGATGACAACATGGGGCTCAGGCCTGTGTGTTATTATATAATGAACAATGGCTGTGTCGAAAAGCAGAACACTTTCTTTGAGAGACCAGATGATGCAATGAAGGCACACTTGAAGCCTTTGTTCATAAAAGGAAAAATGGAGAACGTTGGTGTCAACAAGATATTAGTAGATGGTGGAGCTGCTGTGAATTTAATGCCCCATTTTATGATAAAAAAGATTGGAAAGGATGACTCAGACACAAAGCCCCACAACATGGTGTTGTCAAATTATGAGGGAAAAGTAGGAAGTACCATGGGAGTGATCCAGGTGAACCTAACTGTTGGAACCATAACAAGACCAACAATGTTTATAGTGATAGCTTCAAGGGCGAATTATAACTTGCTGCTTGGAAGAGAGTGGATTCATGGGATATGAGTTGTACCATCATCCATGCACCAACGAATATCCATCTGGAGACCAGATGGGATTGTTGAGAATATTGAAGCAGATCAAAGCTATTTTATGACTGAAGTAAACAATGTGAATAGTCGAAGTTTCGACAAGAATTTGGCTCACATACCCCCCTACAACCCAGCAGAATTCGACTTGAAGGCAACTGTCAACGCCTATTGTTCCATGTACCTTCACCCAACACATGGTTTTCAATGGGACAAAGAAGTAATTGGCGAACCAAGTCACGTATGGGGAACTTCTCATACTGAGCCAACCGGTTGGGGAAGTGAATTTGATGATTATGATGAGTGAAGCCTCAGCAATCGAAAGAATTACGGCTTATATAGCCGAAAATAAACTCAAAGCGGCCCTAGAGGCCGAAGTAAAATACATGGCTGTCGAAGCCAACAAAGAAGATTTTGAAGAGCAATGTCCCCAAAGGGATATTGAAAAAGGTTATGACAACAATCAGACTGGCGAATGGCAGAATCAGAAGCTTGACGCCATCTATGATGACGAACCCTTGGAGTTCGAAAAGGATCCAGCATCGACTAACGTGAAGATGGTGGCACAGGATCCATTAGAAGAAATCAATTTAGGACTGGGGGCAGAAAGAAGGCCAACTTACATCAGCGCCAAGATGGATCCTCAGTTCAAAGTCGAAATAGTCCAATTGCTAAATGAGTACAAAGACTGTTTTGCATGGGATTACGACGATATGCCAGGATTAGACAGGAGTTTGGTCGAGTTGAATCTGCCAATAATGGAGGGAAAGAAGCCAGTAAAGCAGACTCCCAGACGCTTCGCACCAGAAATCTTGTCAAAAATAAAAGAAGAGGTCGAAAGACTTCTAAAATGAAGATTCATCCGCACCACCAGGTATGTCGAATGGATTGCAAACATAGTTCCTGTAATTAAGAAAAATGGCAAGCTGAGGGTATGCATTGATTTTAGAGATTTAAATTCAGCTACCCCTAAGGATGAATATCCTATGCCAGTGGCAGAAATGCTCATAGATTCTGCAGCAGGCCATGAGTATTTGAGTATGCTTGATGGATACTCTGGCTATAATCAAATTTTTATTGCTGAAGAAGATGTTCCTAAAACAGCTTTTCGTTGCCCTGGAGCAATAGGAACCTATGAATGGGTAGTAATGCCCTTTGGTTTAAAAAATGCTGGAGCAACTTATCAAAGAGCCATGAATTCAATTTTTCACGACTTTATTGACACTTCTATGCAAATATACATTGATGATATTGTGGTTAAGTCCGTTTCAGGAACAAGTCATATAGACCATCTTCGACAGTCCTTTGAAAGGATGAGAAAGTTTGGTTTAAAGATGAATCCCCTTAAATGTGCTTTTGGTGTGCAGGTGGGTGATTTCTTAGGTTTTGTGGTCCACAAGAAAGGGATCGAAATAAATGAAAACAAAGCCAAAGCCATAATGGAAGCGAAAGCGCCATCAACAAAGAAGGGATTGCAGTCTCTACTAGGGAAAATCAACTTTCTCAGAAGGTTCATTTCCAACCTTAGTGGGAAGACACAAGCCTTTTCACCTCTACTTCGACTAAAGAAGGAAGATTTCACATGGGGGCAAGAACAACAAGATGCCTTCGACAAGATCAAAGAGTATCTAGCTAGTCCTCCAGTTTTGATGTCTCCTTGTAGAAAAAGAAGTATGAGGTTATACATTTCAGCATCAGACAAAACTTTGGGAAGCATGATGTGTCAAGAAGATGAAAATGGCGTCGAAAGGGCCATCTATTATCTCAACAGAGTCCTAAATGATGCTGAAACTAGATATAGTGTGATAGAAAAATTATGTTTGTGTGTATATTTCTCTTGTACAAAGTTAAAGCACTATATAAAACCTGTTGATGTATATGTTTCTTCTCATTTCGACGTAATAAAGTATATGTTATCTAAATCCATTTTACATAGTCGAATTGGGAAATGGGCTTTAGCATTGATAGAATATTCCTTAAAATATTTGCCTTTAAAGGCTGTTAAGGGACAAGTGGTTGCTGATTTCATAGCTGACCACTCAATAAATGAAAATGAAGTAGAATATGTCGAATTAGAGCCATGGAATAATTATTTCTCCTGACAAAATTCCAACAAAATTCAAGTACAAAGTCGAAGGCTTATGTTCAAATAATGAAGCAGAATATGAAGCTTTGATTGTCGGACTTGAAATATTGTTGGAATTGGGGGCAACAAGAGTCGAAATAATGGGTGACTCTGAGTTGGTGATAAAATAATTGACAGGAGAATATAAATGTGTCAAAGAGAATCTGATTATGTACTTCGTAATAGCTAACAGACTTCTCAAACAATTCGACAATGTGGCCATTAGACACATTCCTAGATTGGAGAATCAAGAAGCAAATGATCTGGCTCAACTTGCGTCAGGCTACAAAGCTCGAAAGAAAACTTGGAGAAAGCTATTGAAGTAAAGGGAAGAGTCATATCCACCAAATTGGCTCCTTCAGATTTGGAGACAATAAAATTAGGTTATGGGGATGAGGAAAATTTTGAAATTTTCAATGTAGATGATTCAGAAATTGAAGATTGGAGAAAACCTATCAAGGATTATCTACAAGACCCAAATCAGAAAGTCGAAAGAAAAGTTAAGTACAGGGCATTAAGTTATGTGCTTTTTGGAAATGAGTTGTTTAAAAAGACTTCAGAGGGTGTTTTGTTAAAATGCTTGGGCAAAAATGAAGCTTTTATAGCATTGTCGAGTGTGCACAGTGGTGCATGTGGTTCTCATCAAGCAGGTCATAAAATGAAATGGTTATTATTTCGACAAGGGGTGTATTGGCCAATGATGTTGAAGGATTGTGTCGAATTTGCAAAAGGTTGCCAGGAGTGTCAAATACATGCCGGAATACCACATGTCCCTGCAAATGAGTTACACTCTATTGTGAAGCCTTGGCCATTTAGGGGTTGGGCTTTAGATTTAATTGGAGAAATTCGACCATCATCGTCGAAAGGCCAAAGATACATTTTGGTTGGAATAGATTATTTCACAAAGTGGACAGAGGCCATACCTTTGGTAAACGTTGATCAAGAAGCGGTCATAGAATTCATTCGAAAACACATCATCTATAGGTATGGGATACCTGAGACAATAACAACAGATCAAGGGTCTGTGTTCACGGGGAAGAATATGCAGTCATTCGCAAAAGAGATGGGGTTCAAGCTTCTCACTTCGACGCCTTATTACGCTCAAGCAAATGGACAAGTCGAAGCAGCAAATAAGGTGGTGATAAGTTTAATTAAAAAGCACGTAGGGACAAAGCCTAAGAATTGGCATAAGACGTTGGATCAAATTTTATGGGCTTGTCGAACATCTCCTAAAGAAGCAACAAATGCTACCCCATTTAGATTAACGTATGGACATGATGCAGTTTTACCAGTTGAAATTTATTTACAGTCGATTCGAATTCAGAGGCATCATGAAATTCCATCAGACATATATTGGAATATGATGATGGACGAGTTATTCGATTTGGACGAAGAAAGATTAAATGCCTTGGATTTATTGAGATGGCAAAAAGAAAGAGTCAAAAAGTTTTACAATAAGAATGTAAAATGTAAGACGTTCTTAATTGGTGAGTTAGTTTGGAAAGTAATTCTTCCCATGGATCGAAAAGATAGACTAATGGGAAAATGGTCCCCTAAGTGGGAAGGACCTTTTCAAGTTATACAAGTATTTTCCAATGGCGCATATGAAATCGAGGAGTTGGATAAAGATAAGCGTGTATTGAAAATAAACGGGAAATATTTGAAAAAATATAGGCCCACATTGCAAGAAATTAAAATAGCAGTCGAATAATTGTAAAAAGAAAAGCAATATGGCGGATTAAAAAATCTTCTCGCCAAATAATACAGATCCATTGTCATTACAAAAAGGGCTTTAAAAGCCAAACAAAAATTACAAGTATTCAAACGGGAAAAGATGCTTTCAGCTTCTCAAATTTCGACTTCTGGATTTGAAGGCGTCGCTCACAAAGTGTCTTGTTTTTAGAAATCTCCTCAATCTCCTCGCCAAGCTTACGGGCCCTGTCGACATGGTGCACACCAACTTCTAGCTCTTTGCGGATTTCTTCCTAGTCATTCTTCTGCAGTTCTGCTTGACGTTTTTCCGCCTGTAAAATTTTGCCTTGGAGGACAGCAATTTATTTTTTCCATTTTAGAATGTTTTCGCCACACAAAGCTGCTTCCCACTTATTTTGCTCAGACACTTGCTCCATTTCAGTTACCTTGTTGGACGAATTCGACGCAGCTTCCCACTCAGCAAGTTGGGTCTCTGTTTTGTTTTCAAGCTTCTTGGAGTACTCTCGAAGTCGATTAAAGTCAGTTACCACAAGATCTATCAAGGTAGTAAGGTCCAGCACCACATCAGTAACTTCAGGAGGAGCCTCCAGGATGTTGACTTGCTCTAGGATTTTCTTCAAGTCAAATTGAGCAGAGGAGTCGTTCTCTAGAAGTTGAAATAAGTCAATATCAAGGACCTTCTGTCGAATGTTTGCCAGCGATTCGTCCATTGATTTGGCATCAGAAGTAGTTCCTGAGGTGGTTGAACTACTGATGGTAGTATCAGCAAAGTTGTAGCGGGAACTGAGCATGGTCTTTAGGTACTCAAAAGGCCTTTGCACCTTCATACTTTCTAGCTCCTCATGAGAGAACTGGGTCGAAGTCGTCCCGGTCGAAGCAGCTTTAGTTGTTTTACCAAGATTTTCTTCGACGTTTTCTGTCTCTTCGTCAGTATCAGCAGCAGGAGTTGGTGGCCATTCATGTTCTTTTTCTTCTTCTTCTTCGGCATCACTTGCAGCCTCCTCATCTTTCTCTTCGTCAGCAAATTCTAAATGGGGGGGAGATTGATCTTCAGCTTTATTTCTAGTGGCAGCCGCTGCACTAGGAATCACGGTATCCCCATCAGTTTCGACGAAGTCTTCAGTATCAAGACCAGTCTCTTCTTCCACTACTTTTGGAATTCGTATAGAAATGGCAACGGGTTGATCTACTTCGGTGGCTGATTCCTTCGCTGAATTCTTAAGAGAGGATTTGGAAGCGCTGGCTGGGTTATAAGTAGGATCACTGCTGGTCTTGGGAAGAACTTGGATCATAGGGTGTCCATGAATATCGACAGGTACCTGAAGGATAAATAGGTCAAAGGAGCGAATACAAGTAAAACAGCTTGTTAGCATCAAAAGAAAAAAAAAATCATACCTTTGGAATTTTGGTCTTCAGGCTAGAACTTTCACTTTCCGCTGGAGCAGGAGTGATTTCCTCACCTGGTTCCTTTGATAGAATTTTCTCTAAAACTTTGGGAGTAGGAGGTTTCTGTGGGAGAGGTTTGGTTGCCTTCTTATTCTTTTTGGTGGGTTTTACCTGATCTGGTGACTCATCACCATCATCAATTTCATCAGCTTTGACTTCTTTTGCTTTTCTTTTCTTTGGCGTTGGTGGGGGTCTTCGACTGCCCTGTGGATCAAAGAAAATTTCATTAGTTAGTTCAAGAAAATGAAACACTTGGACTATAGAGAAAAAGAAAGTAAATTGATACCTTCTCCAAAGGTGTCTTGGCAGTATCTTTCTAAGGCTCTGCTTCGACTGTGGCAGGTTTTTTTATGGGAATCTTTATAGCTTGAAAAGTAGAAAAGGAAAAGAGTCAAGCATAAAAACATATATTCGAATAAATAAAAAGTGAGATTGAACTGCTTCCTGTTTTCCACACCTTCATATATAGGGGTTTCCACGCGAACGTGTTCTAGGCCAATATGAAGGTGACCTTTGAAATTGTCCAGGGTGTACTTAGTCGGAACCACTCGCTTGGCACGTTTTTGGTTGTCCTGGCGAAGAACTTTTAGATGTTCCCCACAAATGAACCAATCTGGGAATGGAGGGCTAAAAGCCACGCAAAATGTAGCAGATGGTAGAGGGGGAAATTTTGGGTGATAAAGTTTAAAAGCTACCTCATAACGTTGTTCTGGTCGAACATACGAGGGTAGTTTTAACTCATCAAGTTTTTCTGTAAACTTTTGTTTCAAAGTAACTGCTGCTTCGCGTATGGTTCGACTAAGATCATCAGGCCTGTAGGCAGTTTCAAAGTATTTCTGGAAAGCTTGGATTTCTTTGATGTGTCGAGAAGTACCTTTCTTGGTCCTGTCCTGCACAAGAGAGAAGCCTTTAGTCAGTTGAGTGGTAAAAGAATCCACGTTGAACATTTGAGACTCATAGTAAGCCTTCCACCATTCATCAAACTCTTGAGTGCAGAGGAAGTTAGGTCGAAAGACCACTGGTTGGATTTCGACCAGGTTAGAATACTGCACTAACAACTCAGAGCATTCGTCTTCAGTATGGGTCATGTTGTAATGAATCAGAGAGCCTTTCCTGGAGAAAAGAGGCTTTGGTACTATCTGTATCAACCCAAATTGTCGAGAAACCAAGTTGGGTTGATAGTTAACAAGGGAAACTTTGAGTTTTGAAGGGCCAAGTTTGGATACTAAAAGTCTTGGAGTAAGGAAGGATTCCCAGACGTTGAGGAATTCGTCTTCCAGCGATTTCGATTCTAGGGGAAGTTTTCTGGTGAACCATGAGGGTCCAACTTTCCTTTCAGCAAAAGGAGCCATGTTGGGGGTGAAACTATAACGTTTCGCAAACATCATGACATGGCTAGTAAAGGTTTGTTGAAGACTCAGGCCTTCGTCATGAGGTGTCAGTTGCGCCAAACGAAGACCTTCGACGCGTTTGTCCCCTAGAACGGTTGGGTCCACAGTGGATTTGTTGGGAAGAGAAGCTTCGAAAGTGGCATTGAGCCACAATTGTAAAAGCCAAAAAGGCCCTGATAGCAGCAAAGTCTTCTTTTCCTTGATGTTCTTTAAAATGGTGACTCCTTCGCCAAGGGATTCATATAGATTCGCCAGGATCATCTCGCTAAGACATAGCTTGTGCCCAGCATGAAGCTGATTCGCTATGGTGATATAGCGCTTCGCCACCTGGAGAGATCTGGAGCAGAAAAATCACCTCGACAGCCAAAGGGCCAGGAAAGCTACATGTTCTTGGTCAGAAACTTCCTTGGTTTCCTTGTCATGGTAATTAGCAATATAGGCTGTGAAGGTGGCCTTATTGGTGTCGAAACCTATTGAATCGTTAGCAAGCAAGTTGGGGTCATAGTCAACTCCTAGGGGGCTTAATCCAGTGATAGCAGCTATGTCGAAAAGCATAGGAGTGATCATCCCACAGGGAATATGGAAATTGTTGTAGGTACTATCCTAGAAATAGAGAGAGGCCAAAAGCATGGTAGGGCAATATCCTGGCCCTACTTTCGACAATTGAATAAGATCGTAAATGCCCATGGTTTTCCAATCATTGCTCTTAACCCTTTCTATCTTTTCCAACCATGCCAAATAGTCATAGGGATCCTTCGACAGAGAACAGGACCTAAAAATCCTAAAATTGTTCATGTATTCTAGGTTTATTACTTCGTCAGAAGGAGTCCCTTGGCCATCTATTTTGGATTTTTCATCTATAATCTTCTCCTTCTCCGTCCTAGGCCTAACACCATTCGCTATGGATTTGTAGCGATGGTAGGTGGGAAAAAATTCTCGCACCTTAACTGGGTCTAGCATTAAGTCTGGTAGCGGTCCTAAAATTGCATGAGATTTTCCAGAAATTAAAATGGGAATAAGTACCTGAGATTGGTAAATGGAGCGCTTTTCTTCTTCATTAGGAGGTTTTGGAATGTACTCGTGATTCCCCACCACTCTGGGACCAAGAATCTTCTCCATCGGTGCTAGACTGTTGGACTTCCGAGAGTCTTTGCCGGTGATCTTTTGAGAAGTGGAGGAAGCCATTGCTGGTTACAGAGAAAATGGAAAAGGAAATAAGGAAGATGAGGTTTTGAAAGAACTCTTGGAAAGAAAATGAGGAAGATGAAGTTTGAAGAAATAACGTAAAAGGGGGAAAAATGAAATTCTCAGCTTATATATAAGGTGTGAAAAAGAAACGGTTTGTATTCTGAAAGTGGAAATGGAAAAGTAGTGGGAAGGTTATGGGACACGTGGTGAGTGCGAAGTGGGTAATGCTGACGATGGCAGTTAGGGTTTGACCCACGATGTGATAGAAGTAGAGTAGGAATGATGGGAGCTCAAAAATGTAGGCTGAAATGACATTTTGGGAAAAGCGCAATGATGGTTCTGACATTTCTAATGTCTAAATCATATGAACAATCTCTAGTCGAATAGTCCATAGCGTCGAAAGGCACTGGCAAAAAAATTTTTTTTCTCCCTTAGTCGAAAACGCATTTTTTGGGGGGCAATTTGTAGATGGCTAATTTCGACGCCAGGGAAATGGTTCAGAAGAAAAGAGAAAAATTCGACCGGTGGGATTCGACCGGGAATTACAGTGAGAAAATTCTTTGGCGAAAGCTCCAGAGTAGGAGGCAAGTTGAAAGAGCGTGGTACCTGCAAGAAGCATTGTTAGATTTTTGCCAAGTGAGGAAATAGGTTTCGACGAAGGAGGATTCGGCCCATTCGACGGGTGTTTTGATTTTCAAATTTCTGGAGGGAAGTGTCATTTTGAAATAGGACGTGTGGAACGCATCTAGGAGGCGAATGCATGCAGAATGACATTTGTCGCCATTAGGAGAAATGACTGTTATAGGTAGTTATTTCGTTTGTATATAAATAGGAGATCTTGATGTTAGATTCGAGGTGAAAACTTGTACTAAATTCCTATAAATACTCAAAGTACCCATGTGAGAGAAAAGAGTTTATTATCTGGAAATGTACGTGTGAAACACCATCTTTTTAAGTTTATAGAAATTCAAAGTCTTTTATAATTGCCTTTACTTTTCCCAGTCATTTATCCTTTGTCATTTACTTTATGCAAGTTTTAATTTCATTCAAATTACTTTTTCGCCAGAAGTTGTTATTTAGTTCTTTAACCAAACCATTCATACATAAAAGATATAACAAAACAAACCATCAAAACACCATAATCCTAAGAGTTAGATAAATTTGCACATGTATCCCAGGATTTGTGTGGTTGGTCCTGCAAGTAACCCAGTTTTATAAGAGATTGGTAAACCAGAGGTTGTTCGCCAAAATCAACAACGAACAGTTACGAAGCTTTCTCATATCCTCTCTCAGAGCATCGATCTCGTCTTTCAACTCTCTGTTCTCTTCCTTGAGATCATCCATCTTTTTCTGTCGATTGGCCCGAGTATTGTATGAATGAGACAGTTTGACTCTAGAACCGAGACACAAACGTGAGATTCGTAGGTAAGAAGAATACGTTACATGAGAATGATGAATGCAATGATTACATTAATTATTTTTTTGGTTTAATCAAAATAAACTTTGACAATTAGATTGGAAATATCAAACAGTGAGGAAACCCCATTTTATTGAATTCAAAGGATTACGGAAATGGAAATACAGTAAATTACAAGGTGCGGAAACAGAAACCTAAGCTAATGGGTCCGAGTCCTCTCTGAGGAGAACTCGGGTGCTAATTCTGGCACTTTCCTTTTCTTGGACCGGGGCTCTTGGGCCGTTGTCGGGTTGTCATTCCTTTGCCAGGTGAAAGGCGTGAGCAAATTCCTTTGCTCATCCTGATTATCCACAGCATGTTGCTCCAAAATCTCGATCAGAGCATCCTTATATTTCAGCAGTTGCTGTATTTTGATACACTCCACATTGAGAATGCGGTACTTGTTCTTCCAAGACCTCCTCTCCTGTTGAACTTTGTTGAGAGTAACCTGAAGTTTTTGCGTTTCGGTCATGAAGTACATGACAGATTCCCTTGGCGGAAGAACTCCATGACAAGGATAAGGCATCTTTAGCTTGAGAGCTCTAGTTTGTATCCAGTGGAGATAAGGCTCCACCGAGACATAGTCCGGTTTTCCTAGAGACTCTCGTCCTTTCTTATGAACATGTTTCCAAGCGTGCACTCTTTCCATCTTTAGTGCCCTGTCATTTTCTCCTTCCTTGAAGAAAAGACCTTCCAGATGAGCATTACGTGGGACATGCCTCATCGGGTATCCGAATTGACGACGAACAAGAATTGGATTATAATTGATTCCTCCCTTAGTTCCTATGAGGGGTACGTTGGGGAAGTTTCCACAACGGTCAATGAACCTGATACCGTCATAAATCCTATTACACCAATCTATGTTAGAGTTGGTAAGGGACATGATTTTCTGCGACCAACGCAAAGCACTCTTATGATCCTAAAAAAGCAGCAGACTTAGGCAAATGGGAGATAAACCATTTGTATAGCAGGGGTACACAGCATGTGATCATTCCTCCGCTGTACAAATTTCCTAAGTGTACAGAATGATACGCATCTGCGAGCAGAGTTGGCACAGGGTTTCTAATGAGAAAAACCTTAATGGCGTTGATATCTACAAAGTTATCGATGTTGGGAAACAAAAATAACCCTTAGGTGAGCAAAACAAAGATGCTCTCAAAAGCGGCCACGTTCCCTATACTAGAAAAGTACAGGGCCTTCTTTATCAAGAATTGAGCTGGCAAACCTTGGATGCCACCCTTAGTGGTAATGTGAGTCTTGACTTCTGACTCGTCCAAATAAATTGCTCTTGCAATGGTCTGATCCTTTGGAATTTCTTCCAGTCCAGAAAATGGAGCTCGATCAGTGATATGTAAATCAGTTAGATGAGAATACTCCTCTAACGTTGGTGCGAGCTGGTAATCCGGGAATGTGAAACAGTGATAAATCGGATCGTAAAACTAAATGAGTGCATCCATGATTCTTTCAATTACTTGGACCCTTAACAGAGGCAGCAGACCTCCGTACTTGGCTCTGAAAGCGTTAGGGTTAGTGATCATCCTTGCTAATCCTCTCAAATCCTCTAGTTTTGGAACCTTGAAGGTATACTTGTGAGTTCTCCTTCTACTGAAATCCATGAGCGCAATCCTCTTCTCTGACATTTGCAATCATTGTCTTAGTTTAATTTGAAAAAGAGAGACTAGAAGAAAAGGTTTTTCTTTGTTTAATGTTTTTAAAATGAATGCATGAATTCAGCACACAAAAACATAGAAAAAACATGGGGTCAAAGGGTCATTGTCATGAAGTCAAGGCTCTACCCATCCCAAAGGTTTACTAGTGATTTTTGTACCTGTCTCTCAAAATCATCAATTCTTGTTGAGAAAACACCAGCGGGCCAGGAACTGTGCTAGGTGATGTTTTTTCGAAGAATCATCAGAAGAGGGTGGTATCGCGTGACAACCATTTCCAATAGTTTCCGCACCACTAAAAGAGGTTTTTCCTAAGTGTATACTCAATCTTTCCACATGCGGCATCACACGCATTCCCATTAGCAGAAAAATAAACACAGATATCAATTAGGCAAAGCAGTATATATATTTGTCTTAAAGTCCTAGACTTTTAAAAGATATGAATCTTATGTTCCTGACAGAAAATGGCTCCCCGGCGGAGTCGCCATTCTGCGGTTCCTTCCCAACTTAAAGGATTTTTTACCTAAGATTCTAGTGAAGTCAATAAAAAGTCCCATCCCAGTGAAATCCCCAGGGAAGTTTAAATTGTAAGAAAGAAAAAGTTTACTTAAGTGCCCCACGGTGGGCGCCACTTTTCTGTAGCGAGCGATTTTGGACGTGGTTCTTAAGCACTGTCGCTATTTTGGGGTACTACAGGTCGATTCATTTTTTATCCTATTAAGCTGATGAAAGAAGGGAAATAGATGTCTCATATTAACCCTGCTTGCATACTGAGTTTAAACAGCGGTCTGTTAGGTTACGGATGCTATATGGTTTTGGGGCCTTTTTCTTCTTACTTTGTTTAAAACGAAACTCCGGGAACGTTCATGGTTAGGATGCTAGGACTGATGGATGAAGGTACGAGATTTGGGTTTTGGATTTAGTGTGCTCGCTAAGATTTTTCTTGCAATATTATGCCTACGTATTCCCGTTTACCGAAATAGGGAAATCAGAGCGATCGTAGTTCCTCCTATTCTATGGAAATGGTGTTTTGGTGTCTTGTTCAAAGCCCAAGACGTGAAGCTAAAGGTGGTTTGTATCTTGTTTAAAGCCCAAGATGTGGAGTTGAAGGGTTTATTTGTATCTTGTTCGAAGCCCAAGATGTGAAGCTGAAATGGTGTTGACTTTAGAGAGAATTTGTCATCTCCAAAGAGGGGTATGTTTGTCACAACTGTTTATAAAGGAGAATTACTTTAACCGGGATATGTGAATTCGGCAATGCCATAATTTCCTTTATAGGGGATTTTCAACCTAGAGGAGAAGACTTTAACTCAGTTTAGAGCAATGCCATCTTTCCTTAGGAATTTCTCATGCTAAAAGAGGGACAGTGGCGTGGATGTAAATAATCCAGAGGCTTGCCGCTTACAGCAGTTAGATGGGGGAAAAGGAGTTGTTGATGTTTGTTTACTGTGAACGAGACACAACTTTGATACTAAAAGGTTGATTGTCTCAACCATGGTTTTCTTATACAAAGCCTAAGAGGAGGCTAGTGGCCCAACAAGAGGGTGTTTTTATATGTCTCGTACGAGGCCCGAGAGAGAGCCTAAAAGGGTTGACTCAACAAGAGAGTGTTTTGTATGTGTCTTGTACAAAGCCCAAGACGGAGGCTAAAGGTACTTGACTCAACAAGAGAGTCTTTGTACCTCGTACGAAGCCCGAGATGGAGGCTGAAATAGGTTATGACCCAAACGGATCTTTTATACTCAACAAGAGAGTGATTTTGTATTTCGTACGAAGCCCGAGATGGAGGCAAAAAGATGGTTGTTTCAGTTGAGTGACAGGTCTAGTATGTTGGTTAAAAGAGAAAATCAGTTCTTATAAAGAGACTGATTAAAAGTAAGGCTATGCTTTGGGATTTGATCAGAGGATCAGGGTTATTTCCTGTTCTTTAAGGAAATGGGAAATTCGGAGGATATTCGAGACTGTCCAAGTCTACGGGTGTTTTTCCCTGCTTGAGAATGCCTTCGAGACTCAAGGAGATTAGACTGTCCACGTCTAGAGTTTTATCTTTTGCCCTATGCTTAGAGAAACAGTAGTAGGAGCTAGACTCTTTGAAAGACTGTTCTATTAAGATGACTAATTTTTGTTCCTATACCTCTAAGAGGTCGTCGGGACAATTTGTACGAAGCCCAAGAGGAGGCTGGAAACTTTTAAGAAGCCGAGGGACAATTTGTACGAAGCCCAAGAGGAGGCTCTCTTCCCGAAGGAAGAATCCTTATACGAAGCCTAAGAGGAGGTTGTGAAAACTTCTAAGAAGCCGACGGGTCCTTGTACAACGCCCAAGAGGAAGCGGGGATGGTTTTAGGAAGCTCGTGGGTCTCCAAACCCCGAGAAGTTCAAGACATGCCATTCACCGAGAATGGATCAAGCCAGGAAAGTTCGAGAATTTGGAAGAAACTCAAGAGATACCTTTCACGAAGAAAAGATCATCTCTAGGGAGTAGAGTTTCTTTGACAATTTCTAAAGGTGATAGTTTGAGAAAGGGTTCAAAAAGAATATGCCTTTCACATCTCCATATTGTTTAACCCCAAGAGGAGGGAAGACTATATCTGGTAAACCTATGGGGATCTAGTTTAGTCTATTTAAGAGTGATCAACGGGGCTTAGTGCTAGACGTAGTTGCCGGGGAAACTCTGAATATCTATACTATTATTACACAGTCGATATGAGTTAATGAAAAAAGACTTACAGTGAAACAGCCCCACAATACAGTTATATGTATATGAAAGCGGTAAATGAAAGCATATAAACACTTACTCGATTGTAGAGCTTCCATGTTGTATTGTTAGTTGTTCAACAAAGAAAGCTTTGATAACAATATTATATACAAAATCAAAGGAGAAAGTACTTTGAAAAGATGTTGGGGCTTACAGCTCAAGGAGAGGCCCAAGGTTTTATCAGTGATTGCATTGTGGTTTTGTACAGGCACTTATACAAGTGACTGAGGTCCAAGAAGGGTTTTCTGTATAAAGGGATGGGTCTTACACTCTCTCAAGAGGCCCAAAATGATTAAAATAAAAAGAAACGGGGCTTATAACACGAGGTTAGGCCCAGAAGGTTTACTTTTGAATTGGCAATCACACCGAGGTTTTCTTTTAACTCAGAGGGACTTATCCAAAGTCTGAGGCCCAAAAAATGTTTTGGTTAAAATGGGATTGGGTCTTACACTCTACTAGAGGCCCAAAAGTTTTTGAATGGGTCTTATAGCTCGAGGAGAGACCCAGATGTTTTGTTTTAAATAGGCGATGATCGCTGTAACATCCCAAAATTTACCCTCTTGTTATTTCCTAGCTTATGTTTCATTGCATTGCATTTAGATCTCATTTCATCTCATATCTCATACAAGTTGCAAAGGGCATGTGATCAGTTGATTTCAGAGCACTGACTATTCAAAGCAGGAGAACTAAAGCCTAAGGTCTTCAAGCAAGTCTCAATAGTCTCTTATGTCTCATATGATATCTATTGATCCCACAAGTCATTGGAGGAAGAGAATTCACCAAGAAGTTGGACAAATTCATCATCTCCTAGCAAAAACAGTCCAAATTAGGGTTTGTGATTCAAGCAGTCTCATTGTGAGATTTTGGTTCAAACTTGATCTCAAGGGTTTCTATATGCTATCAAGTGTCTAAAGATGGAAGATTTCCCATTGGTTCATTTCAGGAGGTTTTCAATTGGTCAGTTGCTTGAGAATCAAGAAATCAGGGGAAAGTCAACTGTGCAGAGGAAAAAGTCAACTCCTGACTTTTTAAGGTCAAATTCATGAAACTCAAGTCACATATGTTCATTGGACAAGATTTGATCAAGAAATGTCAAGAGATTCATCAAAAATCAAGAATTGTACAAAGTTGCCAAATTTAGAAACTTAGGGTTTCTAAAAATGGCAAGTTTGGACCATTTTTGCACTCTACTTCAAGGCATTCTCTCTCCATGATAAAAGTTTCAAACTTCAGGCCTAAGTTGATCTAATTAAATATCACATTCTAAGCTTCAAATCCATACCAATAACTCTTCCATTGGATCAAAATTGAGGGAGTTATGATCAATCAAAGTTTGGTAAAATCAAGGCAAAAATCAAGTCATGACCAAACAAGACTGGGCTGGCACACAAGCATTTCATCAAGCATGTGGTGGGCCAAAAGTCAAGCAAATTTTCTCAATGAAGAAGGTTTCAAATGAAAAAATGTTGAACACCAATCTTGTTCATCTCCATGTCCTCTACAATGTTCATGTTTATCATTTTTTCATATGATCAAGGGATTGAGAGATATGAGAGCTCAAACATTGTGGTCTCACACTGAAATTCCATAGGCTCATGGCCAGGTCTGCAGACCAATCTCACACGCCCATGGTTCAGTTTTGTACACATGATTTCTTGGTCATCTTTATGCATCTTACAAGCTTCCATTCACTTTGATTCCAACATCAACCTTGTTCCATTTTGTCTCCTCTTTAATTAGCACACAAAAGCTCACTATTTCATCCATTAACATGAGAGAATTTCATCTATGAACATCATCCTTTTCATTGCATTTTGGCTGCCCAGTATATAAGTTTTGTTTGGTTTTTGTGCCTTGGATCACATGACCACGCGCATAAGCATCTTACCACTCATCCTTTTCCTCATTTGAGCACACAAATCTCTTACATACTTATGCATATGCATGGCACCATGCATGGATGTAGAAAGTTTTCAAAGACCGACTTATTCTACAAGTCACCAAGTAACAGTTCCACATACATGGCATCACCATCATCATCTTTTTTTCATCATCCATCATAAACAACAATGATACACGATGCTTATTTCTCTCCACTTCAAATTGCTTAGCATACCACTCATTCTTGCTACTCACACCACAGTTAACCTTACTCAACTTCTAACTGTTAACTACAATGGTTAACAAGTTAATCACACATGTATAAGCCATTCCCTAACTAACTTTGGAAAAAAACAATTCATTTTTCTTCACAAACCCCACTCTCTCAAGTTTCTCTCTGATTTCTCTCTCTCTTTTCATGCGAGTGCTCCACATTTCATCATCATCTTCATCAATTGTTTCTCAGTGTGATTCTCTGATCAAGAACAAGCAAGAACAAGATCAATTCCTCAAGTGCAGTTTCAGTTCAGATCTGAGTTTTCATTTCATTTTCATCAAGATCCAAAGCTCCATAGCATTTATTTTGCTCTATTGAAGCTCAAGAACTCAAGATCGCACCTCTGGTTTTCTCAGCAATCATTAGGAAGCTTCAATCCAGGTTTGAACTTCTGCAACTTTTCGTGCACGATTCTACTGATTTTAAGCTTGTTGTTGTTGTTTTTGGAGCTCAATAGGAGTTGTGATTGATCCGGCTAGTTGATAGGGCTTGTTAGAAGCTTAGATCATTTTTTAGGGCAAACTTTTCTCTCTTCGATTCTCTCTATACATGTGTGATATGTGAATTTTAAGCCTGGATTCGTATTGTGCTTGAGCTCAGCTTTATCTTGATGTGCATTTTGGGAATTTTTGGAAGCATGTGATACTTGCAGTCACCGGAGTTTGGCCGAAGAAGATGACCGAAGGTCCTTCTCCGGCCGGTGAGATTTAGTTAGGGTTTACTCCTTAGAACATAACATAGCCGTCTGATTTTATTTGATCCAATGCTCATAAGTATGCCAACACATTAATGATCATGTACCACTCGCGTGCTTTTTTTTTTACTCTGACTGCTTGCGTGTGTGTGAGTGTATGATTGCTATCGTGTGCTTTAGATCTGGTTCACTCATCTTGCATACTTTACTTGATTGATCATCATGACTTAATCCAACGCGTGTGAGTGAGTCAACCTGTTGACTGAGTTCCACCATATTTCTGTATGTCACGCGTGCATTTGGACTGGGCTTTAATTGCTATTCACACACCCACGCTATAAGCCCAATCACATTTTGAACTTCATTGTTGCTATTTCTACACCCCTGTGTTAATTCTTTTTACATTTTATTTTTATTTTTGACATAGTTTTGATTTTGTTTTATTAAAAATACCAAATCATTCCCAAAAATTCCAAATAAATTCCCGTGGAATCTTAACACATTTATCTAATTTCCTATGATTTTTAATTATGATTTTAATACTTTTTGCATATTATTTAACAATTTCCTTTTAATATCTTTTTCAATGTTCATCCTTCTTAATACATGTTCATTTGTGAATTAATTGACATAGTTAGATTCTGATTTTTGGCTTGGCATTTGATATGTGTGTTCATGACATCTTAATGTGTTTAATTCATATTTTTTTTCAAATTTTAGAAACATTCCATATTAGGTTGACATGCATCTTTGTGCATCATTCCATTTTTCCTAAAGTGACTTTGTGAATTTGTTTGAACTAGTTTCTTAGTGAATTTTTGCATGAGCCTTTGCCACTTGATTTGTTTCTGACTTAATTGTTTTGTGCTAGATTTTGATAATTTTTACAAGTACTTTGCTAGTTGTTTGATGCTTGTTAGAATATGTAACTTTTTGTGATCCTTTCTTAACTTCTAACTTTGTGTGATTAGGGCACTTGTGCCATCATATTAGAACCATTGTGTGCATCATTATAGGTCCTCATTAGAATATTATAGGTCCTTTTACTTAGAATTATAGGTCATTTACATTATGATTCTAATTGGTTTGTGTATGTGATTAAAGTGCATCCTTACTTGAATTTGTTTGACCTAAACTTGTTTCTCTTCTCTTCTAATCATCAACATGACTTGTACTTGAACCATCATTTCCTATTCATGCATTCTAATTGCATTTCATCCTTGGTATGCTACTGACCTATAATCATTTCATGCATTAAAATGATCATTCATCTCAAACTTGCATACTTGTTCATGTTTGACCTAGTTGTGCATTTCCTTCTTAATTAGTTTCAGAGTGACTTGCATGTGCATGTTGTATGACTAATTCTTGCATTCTAATTGTATCTTAAATGTCATTTGGCACTGACCTATAATCCATGTTCATCCCTTTTTGGTTTGCAACTTTGACTTGTGTTACAAGTTATCTCTTTTCTATATGAAACTTGTTTCTTTTCTTCTTACTTCTTCTCCATCTAACTTCTTCTACTTAAACATCCATTCTCATAACTTGTATGCTCATTCATAGACATTATAGGACATTCAAATATGATGTTTAAATCTAACTTGCATCCATTTGCATTTATTTTCATGTTCTTTTTCAACTTTGACTTGTGTTAAAAGTTTCTTCCTTTTTTACTTGAACTTGAACATTGGTTGCTTCTACTTGCTTCATCTTCTAAAATCATTTCACTCATACCTTGTATGTTCATTCATTGACTTCCATATGCATTATAATATGCCATTCACCTCTGACTTTGACATTTCTTCATGCATTCATTCATGTTTGTATGCCATACACATTCATACTTCATCCATGATTCGTAACTTAAACTTGTGTGAATCTTTGGCACCTTTCTTGACATAGTTTGATCCCATTAGGTACCCTAACCCTTATTTGAATACCTTTAGACATAGCTACTGACTTTAGAAGTCCTTGAACACTTAGAGTCCTTTACTTTTAGGTTTAGGCTTTGTTTGATTCATAAGTTCATTTCATAAGTAGTTTGATGCTTAATTGTCTTCCTTCTTTTACTTATGCTTTCATATTCAATTGTTTAGCTAACCTTTTCTTGTTGGGGCTAATGGTAAGTTGAGTGTGCGGATATGCTTCAACACATACTTTCTTCCCTCATCTTTTTAATGCTTTCTCTTTTGTGTTTGTGCAAAGCATTGCAATGCTTTCTTTGTTCAACTTCTTTCTTCTCCCTCTTGGTTCATAACTCATCTTCTATTTTAGAAGTGGGTTATGTTACCTCTTGCTCTCTTCTTATTTTCTTTAGGATTAGAGTTCTTCAAACCACACTAACCCTTAGGATCTCCAAGCATGACAACTCTTAGGATTTTTAGTCTCCCTTTAGACTTTTGTCTTTCTCAATCTTTGAGTCTCTCTTTTTCTCATCTTAAAACAAAAGCAAAAAACACTTAATAAAGGATTAACGCGTATTGCACGTGAGCCTATAGCACGGGAAATGGAAGGAGGGGAGTTTCTCTCAGCCTTTCTAGAATGTTTAGCATACGTCCTGTTAGGACGACCATGCGATGCATTCGATCTTATGCAATAGACTTGAATGCAATACGTGTTACTAACACAAAAATGATCAAAACACTTCTTTCTAAAATACAAAAACAAACAAACAATTCTCTTCTCATCTCTTCATTCCTTTCTTAAGGACTCGTCATGTCCGTTCTACCACAAACAGGTAACGCCTAAGTCTCCCTACAGCGAGCTACAACACCTAACTGCTGGGACGCGCACTCTGACGTTTCCATTAAAAAACACAAACAAAGCAACCCTTGTTAAGCCAAACTACGTTTGCTCTGATTCTTCTTTCTCGTCTGATTGAAGATACGTAGGCACGAGATGCGATATCTCGACGAGCAACCTTTCCCATAGTCCGTCGAACTACGTTGACTCTGACTTTCCCATTGCACTGAGGGAATACGTAGGCCTAGGACAACAATAATGTCCTATCGAGTCACTTCTTTCTCCTCTCCCTTTTCTTTTCTGCCTTTCATTTCCGGTTCTCTAGTTAGCAGTTGATTTCCAGTTCCTACACCCTTTGATCGAGACAACAAGCATGGATCCCATCGAGTACGATGGACGCGTGGGGGTGCTAATACCTTCCCCTCGCGTAACCGGCTCCCTTACCCATTTCTCTTGGTCGCAAGACCTCGTTCTTTCCTTCCCTCAGGTTTACGCGTTGTTTCCTTTCCCTCTCTTGGGATAAATACACATTGCTGGCGACTCTGTTTCCGCGCCACTTTCGCGTTTGTACTTGGATGAAAATCCCGGGAGCGACAATCACGCCGAACTTTTTTGAAATACAACGGGACTTATACAATAAGTGAGGCCCAAAATAGGTTTGTATTTACAAAGGATTAGGTCTTACACTCTAATAGAGGCCCAAGAGTGTTTGAAAAAGTTTGATGAGGGTTGAATTAATCAAAAACCCTAATTTGTTTTCAAAATGAATTTTAATTGAATAATAAATTCAATTAAAATGATCAAAAATTGTTTAACATGTGGAAAACAAAATTTGATCTTGGATTAATGTTTCAAAAATCATATTTTGACCTACAAAATGATTAGAAGGCATTAAAATTTACAAAATCAATAGGGAAAAATATTTTAAATGTCAAAAATAATTAAAATATTAATTCTTTGCAAAAATATTAATTATATGAAATAAATAATATTTTTGGGATTTTTTGGTAAAATAAAATATTTTAACATTTTTGTGAGTTATTAAAAAAATAATCAACTCTAAATCATTAAAACTCAGAGAGAAATTAATTTTTGAATCAATTAATTAAAAATCACAAAATTCAAATATTCAAATATTTAAAAAATGGCGCCAAGAACAAGGGCAAGAACACGCGCCACCCCTGTTTCTGCAGATTTGCATTTTCTATCCAATCTCACTGAATACTTGATTATATCATGCAATCTACACATCAATCTACTCGTTTTAACCTCACGATCATGTCTATGGTCTTTAATTTCATTTATTTTTAACATGGAATAAGAAATCAAAGAGAAATCTCAAGAACCCTAATTTCTGTATGAAGGTTCAGAAATTCTACACACGATTCAAACAATGCAATTGATTGAGGGAAAACATTCCATGCATGATTATGAACATATGGCCAAATTATTGTGCAGCAAAAATTGCATGGATCATAGAGTTAGAAGAGTTCATGCTTACCTCTTGCAGCTGGTGATCGTGTTTTATGTTAGAGGTGTTACAACTAGGTTCCAATGATCTGGATAGCTTCCCTAGGTGCCATGGAGTGTGTCTGGATGCTTGGAATGGATTGAAATTATCTAGAACTGAAGATGGTATCCCAACTGCAACTTGGTTAAAACCTTGAGCAACTGGCTAGTGATTTTGTGAAATCAGTGTTCCAGATGTTGTTTAAGTGTTTGGATCACTTCTATATGATGTATGTGAGGTGTGTGAGTGATTGGTTTGATTGGAAAAACTCTCAAACTCAAAACCCGATAGTGACTTGCCTTAGAAGGAAAAATTGGAGTGAAAGAAGAGATTTTGAGGAAAGCATCTGTTTGATGGCTTTGGTGTACTCAAACTGATCACAAATGAGCTCTATTTATAGTAGAGCAAGTTTGTTTTGGGATCAATAGTGAATGGCAACTACAGCAGAGGTTTGGCCAATGTTGTCCAATGGAAATCCAAGTCTCCTCTAGCCATTGACTAGAGGTTAGGGCACAGAGTTGTGGTTCCCTAGTTTGAATTAATCTTGATTGAATTCAATTGAAAGAAGCTCAGTCCATGCCACCTTGGTGCATCCATTAAATGCTTCAACCCAAAATTGGAGTCTTGTCCCTCTTTTAGGCAATTCTAGGTTTGGCATGTTATTTTTGGTTCCAAAGACTTGGGAGGCTTGGGATCAGAGTTGGTTCCTCCTTGGTCCCCCCCTTGAGGTGTTTAGATAGATAGAGCTGCTTGGAATTGCACATATTTGGAAAATCGAGCAAAACTCCAAAATATGCCTTGCCTTGGCAGTTTTCAGCAAGGCATGTTGCCATTGTCATAACTCATGGCTCAAGTTGAGTTTGGTGATGTTCTTGGCCATTTTGGAAATCCCTCATATGATACAACAACTGTTTGATCATATTTGGTTTTGATACTTTTTGGATCCAAGTGAAAAATGCCCCTACATTTGGAGAAAAGTGAAGGCAGATTCTGACTTAGTGAAAATTTCACTAAGTGCTGGAAAAAAAATGACGTTTTCACTTTTCTTGATTTTGATCATTCCATAACTCAAAATCCATGATGAATTGGAATGAGGTGTAGTTGAAGCTTTTGTAGACGGTAATGAGAGCTACAAATCAAGCTTTGGATGGGAAAAAATGGCCTTGTGGTTTAGGAGTTATGATCCTCCAAAGTTGGTACCCTTGCCACTTTAGTTCATAACTTAGAAAATTTTCTAAGTTTTTATGGTTACCCCTTTTACAAGTTATCCCACTTTTCTTGATTTTTCTTGATGAATGATGATTCCAATCATACATTAACATCATTTTAGGGTTAAAAAACCATTTTTATGAAAAATCTCAAAAAGTCAAAGTTGACTTTTGTGCACAATTGACTTTTTATCATATGAATTCCAAACTGTGCAATCCTTTAGGAAATCATGTCCTTGGCCTAAATCAAACTTGATGGACATGTTCCATGGGTGTTATAGGGTATATTGATCAATGTCCTAGGGCTTGGGAGCATGTCCTGATCAAAAGTTAAAGCTACAGTTGACTTTTTCTCGCAAAACCCTAATTGTGGCTCTGATGAAATTGAGACTTATTGCTCAAGCTTCTTGGCTCAATCCATTGTTGCAAATGGATCAAGGTAGTTTATTAGAGACCCTAAAATCTTTTCTTGAGGTCTTGGCTCATGAATTGTCCCAAAAGTCAACTTAGGGGTGAATTAGGTCAAGAAACCCTAATTCTTGATTTTTACTATATTCATCCTCTGAGGCTAAATTGACTTGATGATTGGGTTTATGATGTCCCTTGGAGCATAATAGGTTATTCCTTGAAGCATTGGCTCATTCCCAGAGGAAAATTTCCATCTGGAGGCCCTGGTCGACCAAAACCTTAATTTGGTGACACTGGCGATCTTAAGGTATGATCCACCTAGAAGGGAGCAGCCTTGTGTTTAATCCTTGAAGTGGGAGTCCTCTTGATCCTTTGTAGATGTTTGAGAGGTTAGACAAGTTAAAGATCATGTCATTCTTTTATTGATCCTTTATCTAAAAGCTAAGAGAGGGCTTGAAACCCTAAGTTTGAGTGTAGTAAGTGTTCACCCATCTTTGGAGATACTGATGAGGCATAATAGTACATCCATATTATGGTGATAATTTGCACAATGATGGGAAATCTTAGTGGTCAAATTTTGGGGTATGACACACACCAGCCAATTGATGATTATCAACCTATCAGGTTTGATTTTCTTGATGAGGATGTGATGTATCTAAAGTTTAAAGATTGTGAAGAACCATTACCTGATGAAGGGCCTGAGCCTGGATCCCATTAGGTTTGATTTTTTATGGAGCTGTTAATGAGTATGGCAATGGTATTGGGGCAATAATTGTTACTCCCCATGGTTCTCATATTCCTTTCACTGCAAGGTTGATGTTCACTTGCACAAATAATGCGGCTGAGTATGAAGCGTGTATTATGGGCTTGGAAGAAGCTATTGATTTAAGAATCAAGATTCTTGATGTATATGGAGATTCAGCCCTAGTGATTAATCAGATTAAAGGAGAATGGGAGACACGTCAACCTAATTTGATTCCTTATCGAGATTATGCAAGAAGGTTGTCAACTTTCTTCAATAAGGTTGAGTTTCACCATTTACCCAAAGTAGAGAATCGAATGGCAGATGCTTTAGCAACCATTTCCTCCATGATTGTGGTGAATCGGTAGAATGATGTGCCAAAAATTAATGTTATGCGTCTTGATAGAACAACTCATGTGTTTGCAGTTGAAGAGGTTGTTGATGATAAACTGTGGTATTATGATATTAAATGCTTTCTTCATAATCAAGAATACCCACTTGGGGCATCTAGGAAAGATAAGAAGACTTTGAGAAGATTGGCTGGTAGTTTCTTCTTGAATGATGATGTGTTGTATAAGAGAAATTATGATATGGTCTTGCTCAGATGCGTGGATAGACACGAAGCAGACATGTTGATGAAAGAAATTCATGAAGGATCTTTTGGTACCCATGCCAATGGGCATGCAATGGCTAAAAAGATGTTAAGAGCAGGTTACTATTGGCTAACAATGGAATCTGACTATTGCAAATTTGTGAAGAAGTGCCATAAGTGCCAGGTTTATGCTGATAAAATTCATGTACCTCCAACTCCTCTCAATGTCATCTTTTCTCCATGGCCTTTCTCCATGTGGGGCATTGATATGATTGGAATGATTGAGCCTAAAGCGTCTAACGAACACCGTTTCATATTGGTGGCTATTGACTATTTTACTAAGTGGGTTGAAGCGGCATCATATGTCAATGTGACCAAGCAAGTAGTGGTCCGGTTTATCAAGAACCAAATCATCTGTCGGTATGGTGTTCTGAGCAAGATCATCACTAATAATGGGTCGAATCTGAATAACAAGATGATGAAGGAATTATGCGATGAATTTAAGATTGAGCATCATAATTCTTCTCCTTACACACCTAGGATGAATGGAACCGTTGAAGCCGCTAATAAGAATATTAAGAAGATTGTTCAGAAGATGGTTGTTACTTACAAGGATTAGCATGAGATGCTCCATTTTACTTTGTATGGGTATCGTACATTCATCCGAACTTCAACAGGGGCAACCCCTTTTTCTCTTTTTTATGGTATGGAAGCAGTGCTCCCGGTGGAAGTTAAAATCCCTTCTATGAGAGTTTTGATGGAAGCTGAATTGTCTGAGGTTGTATGGTGTCAGAGTAGATATAACCAGTTGAATTTGATTGAAGAGAAAAGAATGACGGCCTTGTGTCATGGTCAATTGTATCAACAACGAATGAAGAAAGCTTTTGACAAGAAGGTTCGACCTCGTGTGTTCAGAGAAGGCGACCTCGTGCTGAAAAGGATCTCAACTTTTACCAAGGATTCTAGGGGAAAGTGGACTCCTAATTATGAAGGCCCATATGTTGTTAAGAGAGCCTTCTCTGGTGGTGCATTACTTCTTACAACTATGGATGGTGAAGAGTTCACTCGTCTTGTGAATGTCGATGCAGTCAAGAAATACTTTGCCTAAGAAATAAAAGAACAGCTCGCTAAGTTGAAAACCCGAAAGAGCGGCTTAGGCAAAAATGAGCATCTCGATGGGCTGAAAATCCGAAAGGGCAGTCCAGGAAAAACTTAGAAACAAAAACAGAAATAATCATCCTGGTAGATTGAAAACCCGAGAGGGCAATCTAGGTAAAAGTTAGGGATTATGGCAAGTAACTGCATCTGGCCAGTCTTGATCGTTGAAAGCAACATTGTCTATCAAGGATTCCGCCTCAATCATCCTCAGCTGAAGTTTAGAGCATAGTGGAATTCAAATTTGTTAGGGAGAATAGTGGTCATTGTATTTCAATGTAACCCTTTCCATGTATTTACCATTTTTGAAACTTTGTAATGATCCATTGAATTACGCCATTTGCGGACTTCAATTCTTATTTTGTTTCTGTTTGCAAAATTTCATTTATTGTTGATGATGATTTTTGAAACAAAATGTGAATAATTGATTTAAACTTTTTTGAAAATTATAAAAATATTTTCCTTTGATTTATGAACGCTTAAAGGAATGTCAGCGGTTATTCCAAGGAAGGTATGATCAATGTTTTCCTCAGCATGGTGAGTTCTTACTCTTCTAGCAAAATTCATTGACAACTCCCTAGTAGAGTTTGTTGATATTTCCCAGTAGAGTTTTCTCCCTCAGGGTCGTTGATGCCTCCTCATTAGAGTTTGTTCATATTACCAGTTGTTGACAAGTTGATGGTATATTGGTTTGAGTTTTTCTCCAAACGAGTGTTGTTCGGTTTATCCCCAGCTATGTCTTGATCCATATTTTTCTCCAGCTGATTATGTTGGTCAGGCAGTTGAACAGTTTTGAAGACCATCTCTCATTGGTGTTAATCCCCACGCAGAGATTCAATCTTTAGCTGTCCCCAGCAAAAATCATATGAAGAACCCTCACTCAGAGTTTTACCATCTAGAGGTGTTGTTGTTACTTTGGATATCCCCAGACAGAGAACAATGTCATTGACATAGTGGCTGTTTGTTGGATTTTTATCTTGCCTTGTGGATGTATTTCTCTCCAGGTTGATGTATCCTTGATGATTCCTCAACGGAGGTAGAATATTATTGTTTCGATTGTTTCCAAATCATAGAACAGTGATGTTAATTTCTCATTTCCCTGGAAAGTCCAAGATGTACTTCTCTCCGGATTGTTTTTTTTCAGAGATTTATCCTCCCAGTGAAGATTGAGCATCACTATTGCAACTATTTCCCAGTGAAGTCGCTGATGATATCTCTATATTGATATAATAGTCACCTGTTGGGTTTTCTCTCATTTATGATGAGTATTGATCTAAAATCCCCCATAGCTTGACCTTTTGCTGCTTTCCTCAGCAAACTCAGGATGCTTTGCTCAGATTTGGTTAATTCCCTTGAGAGTGTTCTTATATCTCCAACAGATCTGCCTTTGTTTTCCCAGTGGATTTTTGTGCAGATGTTTATGTGTCTACAATTCCCCAGCGGATGCATTATTTCTCCGCAGCAGATCTCCTCATCTTATTGGAGTGGAAGTTCCTGTGAATTTTTATCCCCAGAAAGAATCAGAAGGTTTGGGTTGTATGATTCCCGAACAGCTTTCCTGCCATCCTCAAAGCATAGTTCATGTTGTTATCCTCTTTGTGGATCATCGATGTTAGAAGATTGATATTTGTGTTTTTCCCTAAGGAATATCTTCTTTTCTCCTGCAAGATTTGAGCCTTGTAGTAGGATTTATTTTCCTTTGATGGCTTTTGCTTAACTCTTGCAGGATTTCTTCAGCTAAATCCCTAGCAGAGTTGTTAATGATATTCTCCATCTTGTTGAGATTAGTCGAGTATTTAGTGGTGTTGTGACGTTTATTCATCCTCTGCTTATCCTTTATGTCTGTTTTGCCAGCATATTCATACTCATACGCATCGCATGCACATTCATTTGTTGTGCATAGCATGTTGTTGTTGCATTGTGCATTTTTCCTTTGTGTTGGTGCTTCTTTGCTCTCTTGTGTTGTTATCCCCGCAGAGCATATGTGTCCTCTCTCCATTTAGAGTGTCCCACTGAGTTTGTTTCTCGTGGAAGATTTTGATTCAGTTTCCTTCCCAGTTCATTATCTGGATGGAATTAATCCCCAGTTGAGATATATCCTCCTCGGGATGAGTCTTATTTGACTGTTTCTCTCCAGTTTGTTCTTGGATTGAACTTTGGTCCCCTGCAATATTTGTTTGGATCTCTAGGTTGTGAAACCTAGATTGAGAGTGCATTTATTTTGCACCTTTGAGGATTCTGCGCCCTTCAGCTGAAATATGCATATTGATTCCCATATGAGAAGGTTCAATACTGTTTTGTGGTATTCCTTTATTTGAGAAGCCTGAGGAGATGCAGTTAATACCTTTTGTGACTCCGATGAATGGTAAGTCTCTTCGGTTAGACGGGACAGTTCGTTGTTGAGATTTTGTTACTCTGATGAATGGTAAGTCTCTTTGGTTAGACGAGACAGTTCGTTTTTGAGGTTTTGTTAATCCAATGAATGGTAAGTCTCTTCGGTTAGACGGGATAGTTCGTTGTTGAGATTTTGTTACTTCGATGAATGGTAAGTCTCTTCGGTTAGACGAGACAGTTCGTTGTTGAGATTTTATTACTCTGATGAATGGTAAGTCTCTTTGGTTAGACGGGACAATTTGTTGTTGAGATTTTTGTGACTCCGATGAATGGTAAGTCTCTTCGGTTAAATAGGACAGTTCATTGTTGATATTTTTGTGACTCTGATGAATGGTAAGTCTCTTCGGTTAGATGGGATAGTTCGTTGTTGAGATTTTGGTTACTCTGATGAATGGTAAGTCTCTTCGGTTAGACGGGACAGTTCATTGTTGAGGTTTTCTACTCCAAAGGTGGTTAGTCTCTTCGGTATGCTAGAGATAGTTCATTGTTGAGGTATTGATTTTCCCCAGTGGAGCCTTGCTGTGCAAAGTCTTCCCTGTTGAGTTATATCCTTGTTGTGTTGTGGTTTATTTCCATATACAGTTATCCCCAGTTTGTTTTCTCCCTTGTTGGGGTGTGTTTTCCCCTGCGGAGTGTTTTCTCTTTTCTTTTGCTCCCCAGCTTTTTTTATCTCCTGTGGCATATTCTCCCCACAGAGGTCTTGTGTCTGCATATCATTTGCATGATCATATCATTTTGTGGTCTCTTAGGGCCAAAACTTGGGTTGTTGTTATATTTAAGTCTCATCTATCTCATTGAGAAAAAGATGCCCATTTTCGTATCTCTGGATAGAAGAAACCTAAATAGGGGCATCTCTAATACCCTAATTTTTAACCCTAAGATCCCACATGTCTTTTCGCTTTTCATACGACAAACAAGATCACACATTGGTTCCCTCTTTTGTAGGATTGTGCCTTGCAGGGATCTTTGAGTATGTGTGTGTTTGTTAGTTATTTTATTGCTTAATTTGTTTATGTTTACTAACCATTAATTAAAATCCAAAAATATTTTGTTTTCTTTCACTAACATTTTTAGGGGAAGAACGAGTTAAAAATACCAAAACAACAGACCCACAGCTCGAATGAATTTCATATGTACAACGTCAAAGTTGATCCGCAATCATGTCAAATTTTATCCGATCAAGGATTCCTCAAGTGTTAATTGATTATTATCCAAGGAATTCCAAGGTTGATGTGTTTATTTCCATGCCTTCTTTGACAAGTCAATAATCGAGCCAGAGCCTAGCACAATCCAACCAACAGAGCATTTTTCAAGTTTTTCAACTGTGCAATCGATTGAACTATTGGTCCAATCGATTGTACCATGCCTTTTTTTCTTAGATTTTAAAGTTTTCAGCAGCGCAATCTATTCGCGCTACAGTGCAATCGATTGCACAAGGACAGAATTGGCCAAAATCAGTATTTTTCAAAATTTGAAGCAACTGGCACCAATTTTCAACCCTTGATCACATTTGGAATATTCTAGACCATCTCATTTTAATTCCCCTACATCACTTTGATCATTTTCCACCATGCACCTCCACTAATCACCACTCTTTTGATAATTTCCCTCCAAATTCAAATTCCAAGCCTAATTTTCATTTCCAAACCAAATTCCAAACTACCAAATTTCCAAGCCTAAATTCTATAAATAGAGGCCTCATTTCATTCATTCTATAAGCTTTTGAGAGCCAAATTCACCTTGGTAAAATTTCTCTTGAAGCTTTTGATAGCCAACAAACCTGTTGCAAATTCTATCCCCAACCACATATTTCACTAAAGCTCATTTTTCTTCTTTTGAAAGTTAACAAGAATTCACATTGAATCTTGTTCAACTTTGAGCTAAACCTTCATCCAAACTTGTGTTCTTCATCAATTCTCATAGATCAAGGCTTTGGTCTTTGGGTTTTGAAGTAATTTGAAGGAATTTTCAGATTTGAAGTGGTAATTCATCATTCACCATTGTTGAAGCTTCAATTTCATCTTCCATAATGTAGATCTTTGGAGATCCTTGTTACTTGATCCTTTGGATCTTGTAATTGTGTTTAATTGCTATTTTTCACTGTTGTTTCACTTAAAATTTCATGCACATTTGATTCCATGATCATGAGGTATTTGAAGAAAGTTTTAGATCATGATCATGTTGAATTTTGCTGAATTTTTGCTGTCACAGCAGGGTGCAATCGATTTGCATTTTCGTGTAATAAATTGCACAGTGCTGTGTTTTGCCTTGTTTTTGCAATCTGTCAGTGTGCAATCGATTCGCACATTGGTGCAATCGATTCGCACTGAACAGAATGGTGTTTTTCACCTATTTTTTGGACTGTTTTGGCTTTTCTTCCTCCTTCTTCCCCCTTCTTCTTATTTTGGCCTTGAAATGCATTGTTGAGATTAATTTCTCTTCAATTTCAATGGACTTTGGATATGGTTAAAGTAATTAAACATTCATTAGTTCAAATCTATCTTTAAATGAATTGTTGAATTCATTTGAGGTGCTTTGAATTAGTGATATGTTTTCACACTTAAACCTATCAATTAAAGGTGATTGAACTTGAAGATGAAAGGATCTTAAAAGTGTAATTCAATTTGGCTTTCTCTTCATCTATTTCCTTTTTTATTTTGATCGATGAAAGTCTTATAGATCTTAGAATTTCTTTGTTGAATTCTTGATCAAGACAAGATCATTACCTATTTTCTTTTCGTACGGTATTGCTTTCGGATGACGATCTACATATCGTTCATCTAGCATGCATTAGCACAAATATCACTATTGACCGGCCTCATTGTAGGGTTATTACTTCGTAAATTACTCGGCGATTGCTTAACATAGCGCTACATTTGTCCCTCTTTATCCAATTCGGAATTTGAACTTTCGTGGTCCGGACCTTGATTGGTCGCGTCAACCCAATGTTGGTTAATCTTTTGTATTAGGTTCAAAATCTTTGAAGCTTGTTGTTGTAGAGGCTTTGATTCTATCAATCTTCTAACAAGCCTTCATCAACCTTGACCTAAGTACATTGTTTAATCAATATAGTTCAAGATGCGAAACGGAATAATCGGTGAAGGCTTATGGCACTAGAGCCCTTGTGCTACTAATTACTAACTTCTAACCTTACTTTTATGTTTCCTTCTCGCTCCCTATCTCTCTTTATTTTTTTATGCTTTATGTCATTATATCATATCATGTTTATGTTTATGTCATTTTTCTTTTGTCCACTTGGACCATATTATCTTGTGCTTTTATTTTTCTTTTGTCCATTTGGACTCAAAAACAATAATAAAGGCCAAAACCTCTAAAAACTTGTGCTTCTAATCTTGGACTATGGTTACTATCCTTTGCAATGGACATGGAATTTTTCACCTAGACCTTGGACTTCAATGCTATTCTTGGATCCTTGGACTTAGAACTAGGACCTTTTCCCTTTGCTTTGGAATTATGGTTTGAAGACTTTGAAGCCTTATGCTTTTGTTTGATTTATATTGAAGATAGCTACATTTGTGGTTAGATCATTCTTATCCTTAGCTTTTATTTTATGCACTAGGATAGTCACTTCTTCTCCACCCCTTCTTCAATTTTCAAAACTTCCTCTCTTTTTCAAAACCTTCTTGTTTTCAAACTTAAAACCACTTTCATAATAAAACCTTGACTTTGGTCAAGTGATTTTTATACTTTCTTTTCTTTAATAAATGTCAATCCATGTTAATCATATTTTGACCATTTCAAAAAGACTTTAAAAAACACCAAACTCATCAATCTTTTTTTGTGCTTTATGCACTTTTCCCTTTAAAACTTTTTCATAAGTTTAGACATGATTCATTTCTTTAAGCGGAATTATTCGCTTGGAAATGACGACTTGTATTTACACTTAAAATCAACCAAAACAAACAAATTTTTGTTATTTGTACCACGAACTACGAGGTTTTGATCCTACATTGCACATCGTGGGTACGTAGGCATGAGGCGATAAGTCTCTCCAAACACAAAAATATTAAAAAATATTTCTCTTCTCATCTCTCCTAATCTCTTTCAAGCAAACCATTTTCAGACCAAAAAGCATGAATACATCAAAGGGCTCCTATAGAGTACTATAGATGTATTGGGTGCGTAAAACCTTCCTTTACAAAACCAACCCCCCTTACCCATTTCTCTTTGTATTTTTTAGCTTTTTCTTTTTTAGACTTCTTAGGTTTTATTCTCTCTTTTTTCCTTTTCCTTTGCGGAATAAATAAAAGCGCGGTGGCGACTCTTGCTTTATGAGTTAAGTTAATCAATAACTTACACTCACAAATTTCCCCGCTACACACATCTCAAAGTTCTTTCTTCCCCATGGCCTTTTTCTATATGGGGAATTGAAATGATTGGCATGATCGAACCCAAGGCTTCGAACGGACATCAGTTCATCCTAGTAGCCATTGACTATTTCACCAAGTGGGTCGAAGCAGCATCATACACCAATGTAACCGGACAAGTGGTGGTTCGCTTTATCAAAAACAATCTCATCTGCCGTTATGGTGTTCCAAGCCAGATTGTTACTGATAATGGATCAAACTTGAACCACAAGATGATGAAAGAGTTGTATGATGAGTTCAAGATCGAACACCATAAATCATCTCCCTACCGACCTAAGATGAACGGCGATGTAGAAGCGGCTAACAAGAACATCAAGAAGATTGCTCAAAAGATGGTTGTAACCTACAAAGACTGGCACGAGATGCTACCCTTTGTTCTTCACGGTTATCGCACATCTGTCCGCACTTCAACAGGGGTAACCCCTTTCTCTCTAGTATATGGCATGGAAGCAGTGCTTCCCATAGAAGTAGAGATCCCATCAATCCGGGTATTGATGGAAGCTAAGCTAACAGAGGCTGAATGGTGTCAGAGTCGACACGATGAGCTGAATTTGATCGAAGAAAAGCGAATAACGGCATTATGCCATGGCCAGTTGTATCAGCAAAGAATCAAGAAGGTGTTTGACAAAAAGGTCTGACCCCGTGTCTTCTGAAAAAGAGACCTTGTGCTAAAAAAGATACAACCATTCCTCACTGATTCCCGGGGCAAATGGACTCCGAATTATGATGGCCCTTATGTGGTCAAGAAAGCCTTCTCAGGTGGCGCCCTGGGGCTCGCAACCATGGATGGAGAAGAGTTTTCCTACCCCACAAATGTTGATGTAGTCAAGAAATACTTCGCCTAAATAAAAAAAAACGTCTCGGTGGATTGAAAACCCGAAAGGGCGGTCCAGGAAAAAATTAGAGACATAAGCAAAAATCATCCCGATGGATTGGAAATCTCAAAGTACAATCCAGGCAAAAGTTAGGGATTAATGGCAAGTAACTACGTCAGATCAGTTCAACTCCTCAGCAGTCATGCCATCCATCAAGAAAACTTCAGTTAAGGTCATCTTCGACAGAAGCTCAGGATGTCCAGAATTCAAAGTTGGTAGAAGGATAACGGTGTTATGTTTCAATGTAGCCATTTTCCTGTAAATTACCATTTTCTAAACTTTGTAAATGCTCTATGGAATCACGCGCTTGGCTGATTTCCATTCTATCAATAAAATTTGAGCCCTAGTGCTTTTGTTTGCAATTCTCATTTGTTTTAGCCTTACAGAATGACATTTTTTTAACATGATCAACAATTCTTGAAATAAAACGAAAAAAATGAATTTTACTTGTAAAATTTTTCTGCTTTTAAAATAAAGATGGCAATTCTTTTTTACTAATGAGCATTAAAAAGAACATCGATAGCTTCTCCAGAGGTGATTGAACCTTAAAGTGCAAAATCAAAGTACTCCTTCTAAACCAGTGTACCTGAATGAAAGATCCACTGTTTCAGATGCCATGTTTCATTTGAGATCCCCGGCAGAGTTACTACCTCTTAAGACCAATCAATGATTCTCTCTTCCCCACAGGGTCTACCTCTCTTAAGCAAGGCATAATTGCTATCTTGGACCAATGGTGCTTTTCATACCCCGCAGTGGCCGAGTATCCAGTCATGTTCATCCACTTAGTATGTATGTCACGTCAATTTTGTCAGCATAAACATACATACATCATGCATAATTGATTCACATTCATAATCATATTGCATTACTATCACTCTGGTCATACTCATTTCCCAAGTGATAAAAGTCCTCTTATCGATCGAGTTGTCAGTTCTTTCCTCATCAGGAAATGTATCATCTGAGCAATCTCTCCCCAGTTTATTTCTAGATTGGAGCCTGTCCTTGACCACTTTGATAACTTGAACCTCTGAAAGGCAAAAAGACATTCGACAAACATCACTCTTCACTACTAAAGATGATATTTTCGCTTTCTCGGATTAAGGAAAATCCCCAGAGAAAGCCTCTCAACCGAAGACTCTCGGAAATACATTGGTTTTTCTCCCGAGAAATTTAATGTTAATAAAGTCATCAACACGCGTTTCTCCGAAAAGATCTCTAAGAAAAGTATGATGTAGTATCCCCAAGCGAAAAACAGTCTTTCAAGAGACCTGTTTTTCCCCAGTAGAGTCAACAAATGGCATCTTCAACAGAGAAGTTTGCACACCTCTACAGCTCAGAACAAAGGGGTGCCCCCAGCAAGTCTGACATCAAATTTTTCAATCAAATGGGTCGCCCCAGTAAAACTCGGCGAGAAGTTTGACGAAAACCGCTACAAATAGCATCCCTTGTCAAGGAAGGAACTTGACAAGAAGAAACTGAGACCAGTTCCTTGGATGAAGACCAAGGTCGAGGGGAATTTTATTTCAGAAACTGAGACCAGTTCCTTGGCTGAAGACCAGGATCGAGAGGAAGTTTATTTCAGAAACTGAGACCAGTTCCTTGGCCAAAAACTAGGATCGAGGGGAAGTTTATTTCAAAAAAGAAACTTAGACCAGTTCTGTGGCTGAAGACCAGGATCGAGGGGAAGTTTCACCCTATTCTAAGTATCATTGCTTAGAAAAATAAGATGGATGAGTGAACTTCCATTCATAACCACCGTCAAAATTTTAGGTATTCCGATATTTAATCCTCTTGCACCCTGAATGTCCGAACATCTCCGCCATTCACACCTTTGGGTCCAAGAAGATTAAATAGGGGCATCTGTCATACCCCAAATTTTGACCACCAAGATTTCACATCATTGTGAAGATAATTACCACAATATGGATGTACCATCATGCCTCATCAATCTCCTCAAGGATTGTTGAGCTTTCACTACAACCAAGAATTAGGGTTTTAAGCCCTCTCAGAACACTTAGACAAAGGATCAATCAAGAAATGACATGATCTTCAACTTGTCTAACCTATTAAAACATCCACAAAGGATCAAGAGGACCCTCATATCAAAAATCAAGCACACAGTTGTGACATTTCAAGTGTTTTGAGCCTCGAAACACCCGATATCGCCAAATTAGGGTTTTGGACGGCCGGGACCTCCAGAGTGAGATTTTCACAAGAGGATGAGCCAAGACTTCAACATGTGACTCAATATGCTCAAATAAACCTAAGGATCCATTTGCAAAGTTAAATTACCCTAAGAGGATGCATTCCCCAAAAGTCGGGAAGTAGAGTTTTTAGCGCCAAACCACTCCGAAGCCAAAAGTCAAAACATGACTTTTTTGGCAAAAATGATCCTTATGACTCATATTTTCATAAAATATGACTTATAATGTCATTTGAACAAGAATTGGTCAAGAAACCAAGATAACTTGTAAAAGGGGTAATCTTGAAAAATTGAAAATTTTTCTAAGTTACTAAATTTGAATGATTTTAGTACCAACTTCCAAGGATCATAACTTGTGATCCAAGCAGCCATTTTGGGCGATCCAAAGCCTGATTTGTAGGTCTTCCTACATTCTACAAAAGCTTAAACTACCTCAAACTCCAATTCTTCATGGATTTTAATTTATGGAGTGATCAAAATGACAAAAATGAAGAAAATGACACTTTTTCAACACTTAGTAAAAATCTGCCTAAGTTACCAGCCCTGAACATCAAAGTTCATGGGGATTTTTCAGTTGGATTCAAATAGTTTCAAGACCAACTATGCTCATACATGGATAGTACCATATGAGGTCTCTTTAAAAAGTACAAGAGCCTCTCATAACTCAACTTGAGCAAGAAGATATGATCCATTGAAAATGGCATTTTTCACTGATTTTTGCAAGGCATATTTGTGCATTGTTGATCGATTTGATCAATTTGTACAATAACAAGCATGGTTATCCATCTGCACACCTCAAGGGGGAACAACCAAGGGACAAACACTGATCCACCAGCCTCACAAGTCCACGGATCTATGTTTAGGCATGACACTCCTAAAATTCAAGATTCTTCCAAATGGTCAATTTTGTTTCCAAGCATTTAACTGATGCATAGAGGTGGCATTCATCAAGAAAATATTATCCAAGTCCAGTCAAGCCTTATCCCTGAACCAGAGAACTCATAGACTATGCTCTAACCTCAAGTCAATGGCTATAGAAGACTTGAGGTTCTAATGGATCAACATTTGTCACATACCTGCTGCAGTTGCCATTCATTATTGCAGCCAAAACAAACTTGCTCTACTATAAATAGAGCTCATTTGTGATCAGGTTGAGTACACCAAAGCACCCAAACTGATGTTTTACTCAAAATCTCCCTTTCACTCCAATTTTTCCTTCTAACTCAAGTCACTATCGGGTTTTGAGATTGAGAGTGATTCCAACCAAACCAATCACACACACACCTCATAGACATCATATGTGAGTGATCTAAACACTAACAGAACATCTGGAACATCAAATTCATCAAATCACCAGGTTGAGGTACCACAACCAGTTCCAGCTCATTTCAATCCACTCTAAGCATTCAAACACACTCCTTGGCACCTAAGGAAGCTGTGCAGATCATTGGAACCTATCTGCAACACCTCCATCATCAAACTCAATCACCAGCTGCAAGAGGTAAGCCTGAACCCTTCAAACACTATGATCCATGCATCATGAATGAATTTTTGAGTTACCATCTTGTTTATGCATGTATGTAGAGTGATAACCCTCAATCAATTGCCATGAATCAATCGTGTATAGAATTTCATTGTGTTCATGCTAAAATTAGGATTCTTGAGGTTTTCCATTGATTTCTTCCTCCATACTTAATATAAATGCAATTAATCTATATGGTTGTGATCCTTGTTCAAACACGAACAAGATTGATACTTGAATCGTGCAAAACCATTGGATAATCATGGAGAAAAGTGAGAAAACCCAAATCTGCAGAAAACAGGGCCGCGCGTGTTCTTTATTTGACCGTTGGCGCCCTTTTTCAAACTTTTAAATATTTGAATTTTTGTTATTTTTTTAATTGATTCAAAAATTAATTTCTCTCTGAATATTTGTGTTTTTGAATTGATTCTTTTTCTCAAAATTCACAAAAATGTTTAAATAATATATTTTACAAAAAAATCCAATTTATATTATTTATTTAATATAGTTAGAATTTTGGTAATTAATTTCATTTTTATTGTTTTTAAACATTTTAAAATGAAATTCCCACTTTTATTTTTCATTCCAAATGAATTTCAAACTTTCATGTCATTAAACATGATTTTTCAAAATATTTTTCAAAGTATACAATTTGTTTTGAATATATTTGATATTTTTATATCATTTATCATTTAAATTTCCTTTTGAAAAATGATATTTTAATTTAAAATTACGGTTTCCTCTTGATTTTAAATTGTAAACACTTTGGGCTTCTAATAGAGTGTAAGACCCAACGCTTATCACATAAAGCCATTTTGGGCCTCAGTCATTGTATAAGTCCCGATACATTTTCAGAAATCTCGGCGCGATCGCCATTTCAAACCAAAATAATTTGGGCCTACCCTTGTGTTGTAAGTCCCATTTTTTTCTTTTTCAAACACTTTGGGTCTCTAATAGAGTGTAAGACCCAACTCTCTTTTGTACATAAATAATTTTGGGCCTCAGTCATTGTATAAGTCCCAGTACAGTTTTCAAAACGACGGTACGATCACTGTCTTTCATTGGGCCTCTCTTTGAGTTGTAAGACCCATCTCTTGTACAAAAATAAACTCTTGGGCCTCTCTTTGAGTTGTAAGACCCAACCCTTTTTTGTAAATAAACAATTCTTTGGGCCTCTCCTTAAGTGTAAGCCCCAATCCTCTTAAAACAATTTCCCTTTTTGATTTAGGTTCAAACTCATAGTTGTTATCAAAACTTTCTTTAATTTCTTGAACAACTAACCATACAGGTGTTACAATGGAAGCTTGCTCACCTGTAAATTTCAAACAACTTTCTTTTACATACTTGCACACACACACACACACACACACACACACACACACACACACACACACACACACACACACACACATATATATATATATATATATTTGTTTGTGCTGGAAGCTTGCTCACCTGTAAGCCCTCATACCCTCTTTTACATACAGTATATATTTCATCTGTATATATATTCCTGTATATACCTGTTTAGAGTTTTCCCCGGCAATTAGGTCTAGGATTAAATAAAGCCAGTGGTCACTCTTTCAACACAGTCAAAACTAGTTCCCCATAGGATTTCCAGATACAGTCTTGCCTCCTTTTGGGCTTATACAATATGGAACAAAGAGAAAGGCATTATTCCCGGAGAAACTTTTCTCAGACTGTCACTATTAGAAAATTATCAAAGAAATTCACTCCCCCGGAGAGGATTAATTCCCGGTGAAACCTCTCCTGAATTTCTTTAAACCCTAGAACTGTTCACTAAAGAAAAGATTATTCCCGGTGAAACTTTTCTTGAACTTTTCTTAGGTTTGGACCCACAGGCTTCCTAAAAGCATCCCAACCTCCTCTTGGGCTTTGTACAAGGACCCTCCAGCTTCTTAGAAGTTCTCATGCCTTTTCTTGGGCTTAGTACAAGGACCCAAAGACCTCTTACAAGTATATGACATAACTTAGTCATCCTTTGTTAGAGCAGTCTTTCAAAAGAATCAAAACCTCAGACCAATTTAGGGTTGATTCTCATCCCTTAAAGCACCAACCTCCTCTTGGGCATTATACAAAGATAGACTCGTTCATACCAGTAGACTTGGACAGTCTAATCTCCTCTTGGATCTCAAAGACATTCTCAAGCTCCCTACAAACATAACAGAAACCCTGGTCATTTGATCAATCTCCGGTAGAGTTAAAACCCTCATAGGTTCTAAAACTCAACCTTTTATCCTAAATTTCCCCAGATAGGGTCAGCTTATCATCAGCATAACACTATCCCAAATCAGAACCTCAAGGCATCTGATACCTCAACTCTTCTGTAATCTTCAGCAAGAGTTGATTCCCCACTTTGGACCTGCCTCTAGATCTCAATAATCTTCAGCAGAAGACAGCCTCCTCTTAGGCTTTGTATAAGAAATTCCTCAGTCAGCCTCCTCTTAGGCTTTGTATAATGATTCTTTTTTCTTCCTCATCACCTTTTCAATACTCTCTTGTTGAGTCAATCTTCATTCTTAAAACACTCTCTTGTTGAGTCATCCCTTTCAGCCTCAATCTTGGGCTTTGTACAAGACAGATAAAAAACACTCTCTTGTTGAGTCAGTCTCTTTTTAGCCTCAATCTTGGGCTTTGTACAAATCAGATATAAACACTCTTTTGTTGAGTCAATCACCTAAAAACACTCTCTTATTGAGTCAATCACCTCAAAACAGTCTCTTGTTGAGTCAATCACCTCAAAGCACTCTCTTGTTGAGTCAATCTTCTTTCTTAAACACTCTCTTGTTGAGTCAACCTTTTTCAGCCTCAATCTTGGGCTTTGTACAAGACAAACAAAAACACTCTCTTGTTGAGTCAACCCTTTTCAGCCTCCTCTTAGGCTTTGTATAATGATTTTCCTCGGTAGAGTCAGTTCTTTCAGCCTCAATCTTGGGCTTTGTACAAGACATCTGAAATATCCTCAGCTGAGTCATTCATCTCCCTTTAGCCTCAATCTTGGGATTTGTACAAGACACATATAAACTTTCTCCAGCAAAGTCAAAACCTTCTAAACCTTCACTTAAGCTCTGGATAAATATCTTCCTAGCAGAGTTAATTCCTCCCAGCCTTCTTTTAGGCGTTGTGAATTAATCTCCCTAAGCAGAGTCAATCTCTCTTTTCAGCCTCTATCTTGGGATTTGTACAAGACAAATCATTCTCTTTAGCAGAGTCAATCTCTTTTTAGCCTCAATCTTGGGCTTTGTACAAGACAGATAAAACCTCTTACCACTAGAGTCAGTTTCCCTTTTCATCCTCAATCTTGGGCTTTGTACAAGACACATAAATATATTCCCCAGTGGAATCAAAAAATCCTTTCTCATCCTCAATCTTGGGCTTTGTACAAGACAAATAAATATATTCCCCAGTGGAATCAAAAAATCCTTTCTCAGCCTCAATCTTGGGCTGTGTACAAGACACATAAATATATTCCCCAGTGGAGTCAGTCTTTTCTAGCCTCCTCTTAGGCTTTGTATAATGATATCCCTAAAAAAAGTCAATTCTCTGTTAGCCTCAATCTTGGGCTTTGTACAAGACAAATAAACACTCTCTCGTTGAGTCAGCCTTTTCCAGCCTCCTCTTAGGCTTTGTATAAGGACCTCCCCAGTGAAGTCAATCAATCTTTTAGCTTCAACCTTGGGCTTTGATCAAGGCACATACAAAAAACCAAAACCCCCTCAGAGGAAATAAAAAAACTCTCTGTAGGAAGACATTTCTCTATGTTATCACACATCAAAACAAACAAATCAAAACAAACCTTAATCCCAGATAACTGCTATAAGTGGCACACTTGTTGATTCAAGCTGTCGTCCATCTCTTATCCTGGTAAAATTCCTCTATCATCTAACTGCTATAAGTGGCAAGCCTCTGGATTACAAACATCCACGCCACTGTCCCTGTCTTAGCATGAAAGATTCTTAAGGAAAAATGGCATTGCTCAACACTGAGTTAAAGTTTTCTCCTTCAGGACAAATCCCTCATAAATGAAATTATGGCATTATTGGATTATCATATCCAAGTTAAAGTAATCCTCCTTTATAATCAGTCACCCAACAGTTGTGATAAACAGGCGAGATGTCTCCTTTAGAGATGACAAATTCTCTCAGTCAAACCCTTTAGCTTCAATCTTGGGCTTTGAACAAGACACAAATAACCTTTTAGCTTAAATCTTGGGCTTCGAACAAGACACAAATACTCAACCTTTTAGCTTTAATCTTGGGCTTTGAACAAGACACCAAATATCTTTCCTTCCATAGAATAAGAGGGAACTACGATTGCTCTAATTTCCCTGTTTCCTTTAACGGGAATATGTAGGCATAAGATTGTGAAATCTTAGCGAGCACACCAATCAAAAACTTTAGGTCCAATACCTTCACACACCAATCAAAAACTTTAGGTCCAGTACCTCACTAAAATCATCAAAAACTCACTATCTCTCTCAAATACTCTCAAAGAAGAAACTTTCCCAACCCACAACAGATAAACACCCGTAAGTAGAAAGTAGTAAGTATAATTGCTAATGATTTGTGGATAACCACATATAGGATGGGTAATTGACAACTCCCCATTGTATAACCTGACCCCGGACCCCCCAATCTCTTAGCATTTGGTCAGTAAAACATTTGCGTGCAAGGTTAGTTTTAGATAGCTTCCCTTTCCTTTCCAGCTTCATAGGATAAATAAGAAATCAGAAAGTAGCACCCAATCCCTACCATTGCGGTGAGGAAAAACAAATGGCGATAAGGTGGTCACGTCACTGACAAAAATGGCACGCTACACTTTTTCAGAGAGACGCCATGTGATATAATTCAAATTTGAGGTGCTGATGACCTCTTTGAAAGTAGGACAAAACTTCTCGGAAATAGATTGCCATTTGTCGACCTTACTTGGAAATCTATGAGGGCAAGAACAAAATTCCTTGTTTTGCCGATCGTTAGGTTTTTCTTGGAGGACGTGATGTCCATGTTGCCAAGAGTCTTTTGTTGAGAAGCTTCCACGAGGGAATTTTCCTTAATCTGGGAAAGCAAAATATCATCTTCAATGGCAAAAAGTGATGTTCTAATTGTGTATATCCAAATATCTCTTTTCCTTTTAGAGGTTCAAGTTGTCAAGGTGGTAGAGGATCGATTTCCAATCCAAGAATAAACTGGAGGGGGATTGTTTAGACGATACATTTCCTGATGGGGAAAAAACTCAAACCCGGATTTTATCCTATCTGACGTAGAAAGGAAAACTGACAACTCTAAATGAAGAGAGGACATTTGTCAATTGGGGATAAACGTGACCAAAGTGATGGTAATGCAATATGAATATGAATATGAATATGAATATGAATATGAATATGAATATGAATAAATTATGCATGATGTATGTAAGAAATGCTTATGCTGACAAAACAGACATGACATACATGAAGATGGCTGGAAATCTACCTGAGTGAATCGCACACTCAAAGATACAACAGAGTCGCCACAGAACTTTATTTAGTCCCAAAGGACAGGGAAAATATCGATAAAACCCAAGGGGAAGAGAAACGGGAACGAGGGGTCGGTTATGCGAAAGGAAGGTATTAGCACCTAACGCATCCGTCATACTCGACGAGAACCATTTTGCTTGCTTCTAGGCTTAGATGGGTTATCTATCTAAAGGCTTCTAGCTAAAAGAAGGAGAGAGAGAGAGAGAGAGAGAGAGAGAGAGAGAGGGGAAAAAGAAAGGAAAGAAAGAAAGTGCTCGCGGAGGAACGAAGTCCTCGTGCTTACGTACCCTCATAGTGCAATGAGGAAGTCAGAGCGCCGTAGTTCTTGGAACCAAGGAACGAAGAAAAGGAAAGAAAGGGAGAAGGAAGGAATGGTGGAAGTGTGCTCGCCGAGATCATTGCGATCTCATGCCTACGTATCATACATTCAAAAGAATGCAGAATCAGAGCTTTTATAGTTCGAGGAACTGAACGGAAAACAAACAAAAAAGAAACAAGGAGATGAAAGAGGTGGTGTAAAAACCAATAACAGGAATAAAGGGAAAACTCTACTGGGGAAGACCGCACAGTAAGAGCGTTTGCACAAGATACTAGGAAAAGAATGGTGTCGAAACCAAGAATGAAAGAAACTCCGTTGGGGATAACAAAGAGAATTGGTGCCGAAACCAAGAAAGTAAGAGCAAAGGGAATAGGAAGGACTCCGCAGGGGATCCAAACAAAGGGATGGTGTCGTAACCAAGAGAAAAGGATACTCGGTATATTAACTGGATGGCAGTGGTTAACCGAAGAAAGAGAGTAGACCCTGGCGGGGAAAAGAAAGCTGGTGTCAACAGACGGACTCTAATAAACCCAGAGGGAGAGTGCTGAACCAAGAAAAGGTGTTTGACCCTGAAGGGGCCTCGGTATATTAACTGATGAATAGTGGTTAACCGAAGAAAGAAAGGACTGTAACTCAGTGGGGATAGAGAAGCATTAGTTTTAACAGAGAAACTGTGATCAACCAAAGAACGGGTGTAGGACCGAGCGAAGGTCGTAACCCAAAAGGGATGTTGGCAATGACTGAACAAACAGCATTTGACCAACGAAGAAAAGGCATTGAACCAAAAGAGGTTACTAGCCCAAGGGTGCAAGTATTCGAAGCAACAAAGGTTTCCAACTGCAAGGGATTCGGTGTTTACAGACAGACTGTGATTAACCGAAAGAAGCGAGTGATTAACCAAAAGAAGGTGATTAACTCGAAAGGGTTCAGTATTTTAACAGACGGACTGTGGTTAACTGAAGAGACAGGTGATTAACCAAGAAGAGGTGATTAACCCGAGAGGTGCTCAGTGATTAACAGACGGACTGTGGTTAACTGAGAAGAAAGGAAAAAATTGGTGTTTTAACTAACAGGCAGTGATTAACCAAACAAAGGAGAAGAACAAAGAGAAGGTTGCGAACTCCAGGGGTTTTCGGTTTTAACAGACAGACTGTGATTAACCGCAGAAAAGAGATTGAGATCCTTCAGTGGAATCAAAAGCAATGATTGATTCGAGAAGAAAGGAGTAATGAACAAAGATAGTTTGCTAGCGCAAGAATAATGATCTTAACCAAGAAGGATGTTGATTGATCAAAAGGCAATGATTGAGAAGAGCACAAGTGATCAAGGATGAATCTGATTAGGGAAGGAGCAACACTACAGCTTGAGGATAGAGGTGACTATTCTCGAAAGAGATGGCCAAATGCCATTACCCAAGAAATAGTCAGAATGAGGGTAGGACAACCATCCTCATTCCTTCTTTAACGCTCAAAGTATAGTGCAGAAATTGAAACGGACAGCGTAACAACTCCAATGTTGTACAGTGCTCCTGCAGAGAGAGACGAACATCGTAACGGCGTAAATTTGTACAGTGCTCTGATGCAAGGCGTAGCACGAACTCCAACTCTACGAGGGGATCAATAGAGAAAGCTCTAAAGGAGGCCTAAAGAGAGGAAAAGGGAAGATCGATTAATCGAAACAAAGTTTCGATCAATTAATCAAGGGAGAAACATGCTAAGAACTTTCCAAAGAGGATGAAAAGCCATTAAAGCAAAAAGGAGTGAATTATTGATTATACCAAATTAAGTTTATCCATGAAGAATAGACTTAATGCAAACTGAAATGGAAGGTGCAAAACAGTGCCAAATGATCATCAAAAGGCCACACAAAATCATGCATCATGTGAACAAAGATAGTGCAAGAATTGTTATGTTCATATAATGCTAAGAACATGAAACAATTGAATAATCGAAAATGTGCCTCGAAAGTTCAGGAACATGCTTCAACTAGAAGTGAAATGACATTAAAAACATCCATAAAATCAAGCATGATAATCAATGGAAGTTAAAATTAAGAAAGCATGGCAAACACACTTGAAAATGCAAGAAAATGGCATTCTGTACAGTGGTAACCGTTTATAGCATATCTGCTAACCGGTTACATGCTTGAAAATTAGCGTATTTGTTGAAAATTGAACTGTGTAACCGGTTACAGCATAACTGCTAACCGGTTACCACTGTAACAGAGGCAAAAATAACAGTAAAAACAGCTTTTCAAAAGTAGTTTTCAACACATAATCACTTATGCCAACCACCACATGCTAGGAACTAAAATTGTGCACGAAAATTGAACTTGAAAACAACAAATAAACATAGATAGAATTAACTAACACAATTGGATCATGGATCAAACAAATGCAAAACCAAATCACACACAACAATTATTGATTACATTGCGAGCGATACGAAAATGCGTGAAACGATAAAATTAGTTAGATCCACCAACCTACAAGCCGGAGATTTGGCTTGGTAAATGTTGCAAAGAGATCTTGATGCAGAAAATCAAAGAAAACCAGAGGATCCTTGATTTGTAGACGAAATACGTCGAAACCGATCAAAAACGCGAAAATGCACTGAAATCGAACTTGCACCAAAATAAATGGTGTGAAACCCTTGGATTGAAGTAGAATGAGATGTAATTCCAGAAATCTAACCAAAGAATGCCAAATAATGGAGGTTAAGCTCAAGAATTAATCACTTTCAATGTGAAAAGTGATTATCCTTCAAGAATAAGAGCTTTTGGTGAGGTTTTGGAATGTGAATTGAGATGAAGATGTAGAAGTTGCAAAAAAAATGCAGAGGATAATGAGAGAATTGAGAGTGAAGAAAGTGTGAAATTGTGTGAATGATTGTGGAGAGCTTGTGAAATGAGTGAGGCTTTGTTTATATAGACTTTTGGTTTGGAGTGTGAGAGGTTTGGAGCTAGCTTTGGACTTAGCTTTGGGAGGTTTGGAATTAGGGTTGGGGTTAGTTACACTTGACTCACCGAGTCAAGGTAGTTAACTCGGTTAGTTAGGATCAACTCGGTAACAATCCCAATGCAAGCTTCCGCATCCAAAGGTTGACATGCTTGTGAATTAAGTAACATGGTGCTCTTAATTTAAAGTGATGCATTGAATAAATGAAAGGGAAATGTCTTGAATGGTCTTGAATTGTCTAGAATGTTCCACATGCTGCTAGAATAATGTAGAAACAAAGACCAAAGAGAGTGCATAGCTGCTGTCCCAAAAATGCAGCAGAATCTGCAACTTTGTACAGAGTAACCGGTTACAGCATATCTGCTAACCGGTTACTTGCTTGAAAATTGTAGTTTTTGGTGAAAAATACACTGTGTAACCGGTTATCAGTTATGCTGTAATCGGTTACTTCAGCTAAACTTCCCCAAATTTGCTTGGAAATGATGTTGAAGTCCCGGTTTCGATTTTTCACCTCTTGTCTTGATAAATAAACATGGAAACCTTTATTTTGAGCTTGTTTTGGTGATGAAATAATCTTGATAGGATGCAATTAATCGGGCTTGGAGAACCTGCAGATCCTGCAACAAGAAACACATAGAGAAAAGTGTGAATGTGTATGCTGACGATGCGAATGCACATGCTTATGCAAAAGGCAAAAGAGGGAGGTCAAATTTCAGGTTACGACAGCTGCCCCTATTTAATCCGCTTGGACCTGAATGTACGAATTGTGCCAGCTTTTCGATGATTCGAGGTAAAAGGGGATTAAATAAAAGAGTAGCTCGAAAATTTGGCCGACGGCGACAAAAAGAGATTGCTAAGGAAGAAAAGATAAGTGCAAGGTTTGGCTGAAAATCTGTTGGGAGATAAGCCAGGCAAAAAAAAAGAGAGGGAGTATGATTGATGCATATGCTATGTATGTGTTTCTACATGATGCTTGATATCATGCAATGCAAAGGCTAAAGATGAGGCACGGTGAGAAGTGATTAGGCAGAAACCGTAGCAAAACGACTTCGACACCCTCGTTCGGGGAGAGAACCCGCAGATAAAGACAATCTCTGCTAGAGAAGACAGTTCACAAAGGATGATGATCCTGCCGAGGAATGAAATCGAGACATCTCGGGTTTTTAAATCACTGTGGCTGTCTCTGCTGGGATGAAAGAACCAAGTCAATCCTTTCTACCAAGACTGGCTCTGCATGGGGAAAAGAAGTTCCCGAATCATGTTGACTCAGCTGAGGAGACCACTGCTGCTAGTGACAGATATTTCCAAATCATTGGAGACGATGCACAACCCTTGCTGAGGAAAGTGAGCAAAGCGTCTTTCTGGGGAACACCTTGGCATCCTGCTGGGAGAATGATGACTCTGCTGAGGAGCTGCTGAGGAAACAACAACTTCTTCACTGAATCAAAACATTGCCTGCCAGGCGTTAGGCTTACCAATGGATATTACCGATCACCCTGCAGGAGTTACCAATAACACATGCAATGCATATTGCTTTCTCGATTGATTTAGCTTTTTATTGTTCTCGACGTTTTTTAGTATTATGTGATCACAAATAATTGTTTATTTTGCAAACAAAATACTAGAATGAAAACAAATTGAGATAACAAAGAATGCATTTTATTGAATGTAAATTTTTGTACATAAAGTGTGTACAAGGATGCAAACTCCTTGATGAGGAAATTTGCAATAAAATTGAAAAACAAGTTTAAATGGCAAAGGGAAATCATGCATTGCATTGATTACAACATTGGCCACCCTCCACTGTAAGTCTAGGTTCCAATGCCTTGCCCCAGTTGATGATGATTGGACTGCTCTGTTACCGTATGAGGTCTAGCTGTGACGAAGAGGCTCAAGTGTTCACAGTCAAATGCCTTTATCCCTAATTTTTGCCTGGAAATGTTTTGACACTTTTTTTTTTGTCCACCAGGATGCCCATTTTTACCTAAGTCGCCCTTTCGGGTTTTCAACTTAGCGGCCTATTATTGTTTTTTTTTCATTGTCCCTAACTTTTGCATGGACATTTCTTTTTTTTTGTCTATCGGGACGTCCGTTTTTGCCTAGATTATCCTTGCGGATGTCAATCTAGCGGACTCTTATCCATTTTTTTTCAGGCATAATATTTTTTGACTGTATCGGAGTTCACGGGCGATGGCAACTCCTCCCCATCCATTGTGGTGAGGATCAGGGCTCCGCCTGAGAAGGCCTTCTTGACAACAAAGGGTCCTTCTTAATTGGGAGTCCACTTGCCCCGTGGATCAGAGTGAATAGGTGAATATCTCTTGAGCACGAGTTCCCCTTCACAGAACGTTCGAGGAAGAACTTTCTTGTCAAATGCTCGCTTGAGGCGTCTCTGATACAATTGACTGTGACAAACGGCTGCAAGGCGCTTCTCTTCGATGAGATTCAGCTGGTCGTATCTGGATTGAACCTATTCGGCTTCATCAAGACCTGCTTCCATGATGACTTTGAGTGAAGGAATTTCAACTTCAATGGGTAGAACTGCCTCCATAACATACACAAGCGAATACGGAGTTGCCCCAGTAGAAGTGCGAACTGAAGTTCTGTAGCCATGCAGTGTAAAAGGAAGCATTTCATGCCAGTCCTTGTAAGTCTTGACCATTTTCTGGACAATTCTCTTGATATTTTTGTTTGCTGCTTCGACGGCGCCATTCATCTTGGGCGGATATGGTGAAGAGTTTTGGTGCTCGATCTTAAATTCTTGACACAACTCCTTCATCATATTGTTATTCAGGTTGCTTGCATTGTTAGTGATAATGTTGCTAGGAATGCCATAGCGACAGATTATCTCTTTCTTGATGAACCTAGCAACCACTTGTCGTGTAACGTTTGCATAAGAAACAGCTTCAACCCACTTGGTAAAGTAGTCGATAGCAACTAGAATGAATCAATGACTGTTGGAAGCCTTTGGTTCATTCATTCCAATCATATCTATACCCCACATGGAGAATGGCCAAGGTGCAGTCAAAACATTCAATGGAGTTGGAGGCACATGGATCTTGTCTCCGTAGATTTGGCACTTGTGACATATTTTGGCAAAGTTGTAACAATCTACCTCCATTATTGTCCAGTAATACACAGCTCGAAGGATCTTCTTAGCCATAGCAGGACCTTTAGCATGTACACCCTTGCAACCCTCATGTATAGACCTTATGATCGTGTTTGCTTCATGTCTATCCACGCATCTGAGCAACATGGAATCATAATTCCTCTTGTACAGTATACCACCACTTAAGAAGAATTTGCCGCAAAGCAGCCTAAGAGCTTTCTTGTCAGTGATGGTGATACCCTTGGGATATTCCTGTTTTTCCAGATATCTTTTAATGTCGTAGAACCAAGGCTTGTCATCAGACTCATCCTCGATTGCTAAACAGTGTGCTGGTTCATTCAAGTGATCAATTCGGATATGAGGAGCTTCATTCTTCCACTTGACCTTGAACATGGATGCTAGAGTGGCAAGAGCATCAGCTAGTTAATTTTCCTCTCTGAGAATATGATGAAAAGTGATCTCATCAAAGTAAGTAATCAACTTCGCTTTGTGTTGTTGGTACGGAACCAGATTGGAATCCCGAGTCACAAAGTTCCCTCTGACTTGACCGATGACCAAGGCAGAATCTCCATATACCTCAAGAATCTTGATTCTCATGTCAATAGCTGCTTCAATACCGTAGATACATGTTTCGTATTCAGCCATAGTGTTGGTGCATGCAAAGCATAATCTAGCAGTGAAGGGAAGGTGAAAACCTGTTGGAGAGATGAGGATAGCACTGATTCCACGAGCGTCCATCGCGCCCCTGGTTTGGGTCCTTGTCGCTCCCGGGATTTTCATCCAGGTACAAACGCGAAAGTGGTGCGGAAGAAAGAAAGAAGAGTCGCCAGCCAGGCATTTTCATCCCAAAGAAAGGGAAGGGTAATGCTTCACAAACCCGGGAGAAAGGAAAGAACGAGGTCTCGCGAACCAAAGAGAAAGGGTAAGGGAGTCGGTTACGTGAAGGGAAGGTTATCGCACCCCTTCACGTCCGTCGTACTCGACGGGATCCACGCTTGAAGTACTGCTAAAAAGGGTGATAGAAAAGATGCTGGAAAAGGAATGGACCGAGAACGAGAAACAAATGTAGGGAAAATAAAAGAAGTGCTCGAATAGGCCCTACCCCACTGCTTACGTATCTCATCGGGAATATGAGAATCAGAGCAACGTAGTTCCCTTGACTAAGGGAAAACTGTTTGTGTTTTTTAGGGAACGGCTAATGTTCTAGCTCAGGTGTTGCAGGCTCGCTGAATCGAGTGCGTTACCGTATTACAAGAGAACGAGGAGAAGCACGTTCGTACGTTGAGAATGAGTGAGATGATAAGAGAATTCCCGAAGGAAAGACGTTATTGTTTGTTTTGGTTTGTTTTAGAAGTTTTTTATTTGAAGTGTTTTGCATAGGTAAGTGTACCTAAGTCTTTTTCAATGGAATGTGCACCTCATGCATCATTCTAAAATGAAATGATGATGAAATACACTAAGTATGAAGAAGATCCTCAAACTTACTTCCCTAAGTTAAAGGCTTAAGTACACTAGCCTATTCCCTTTATTAAATGTTTTTGTTGTTTTTAAATGAAGTGTTTTTGAGTTTGTTTGTGAAATCACTTCATGTTAAAGACTTGTACATCATGCTAGAAAGCCTACAACACACTCCAAGATGGAATGTATGTAAGCCCCCCCATGGAATAAGGCTCATGAAACATGAAGATGTTTCAACCTTTATTAGGTGTTTTGAAGTTGTTTTGAGATGAGAAAAGAGACTCAAAAGAAACAAAGGTAAAGACTAAAGGGGACTAAGACTCAAACCCTAATGTTGGATGTTCCTAATGGTTTAGTGTGGTTTAGAAGCCTAAGCTAAAAGAAGAGAGAAGAAGAACAAGTTCTAACTTACTTCAAAGATTGAAGTTAAGTTAAGAACTCAAAGGGATGAAAAAAGTTGAACAAAGAAAGCATTGAAATGCTTTGTACAAACACAAAAGAGAAAGCTTTAAAGAGATGAGGGAAGAAGGTGTGTGTGGAAGCATATCCACGCACTCAACTCACCATTAGCCCCTACAAGCAAAGGTTAGTTCAAAACAATTCAAATATTGAAGTACAAGTGAAGGATGTAAGCAAATAAATCCTAGTGGTCTAAAGGAAACTCTAGGAAGCTTCTCAAGAGCTAAACCTAAAAAGAATAGATCACTAAAGGGTGGTACTGGCCTATGGCAGTAGCAAAGACTATTTACATCTACCAATGGTTACAAAGGCTGACAATATCAATCTATGCCTAAACAATCTACCAAACATCAAAGGAATGCAATGATATGCACTAAAGATGCATCATGGACATTTAAGAGATGTAAAACATGCAATGATGCAATATGAAACACCACAACCAGTAGGAAACCACTTCATAAAGTTCATTAAGTATCCATGAATTATCATCCTTAATATGAGAATAAAACTCAAGAAGAAGAAGTGGGAAGAAGTAGAACAATGTCACACAAGAATTCACAATGTTGTTTACTTACAAAACAAGTCACAAAGGAGAGGGAAATGCAATTATGATTGCAAATGAACATGGATCAGTATCATACATGTTATAAGATGACATGAGAATGCACAAATGAACAAGTTTGGTTCATACACAAGTCACATTAAAGATTATGAAGAAGAGAACACAAGTTGAAGTTCACACAAAGTGAAACATGCTTCAAATGTTCATGTAATTGTAATGCATATGATATGACATTATGAGTCAATAAAAATAGATGAAATGGTTTATATATAGTATAGGGACATATAAGAATGAATTCAAATGGCATACCAATATGAGATACACACAAGCTATGTTGAAGAAGAACAAGTGATAGATGCACAATTAAGTATGAATGCAAGATGAACATCAATTGCAAAACATGTCAAAATGAAATATGGAAGACCTATAATTTAACATACATGACCTATAATATTCAAGAAATGAACTATAAAATGATCATACAAGTCCTAATGCAATGGCACAAGTGCCTCCTAATCAACCAAGATTTGGAAATCAAACAAAAGCACACAAATGTGACTTATAACAATCAACAAGTAAAAAATAGAAATGGATTTGGAAAAATTATGGAATTAGCTCACAAAGTTCCTAAGTCAGAAGCTAAAGATATGTCAAAAGGTCATGGCAAAATTCAAGACTAAACTAATCCAAACAAGTCATCAAAGTCACCTTGAAACACATCAAAAGAATGCACAAAGATGAATATCAAAAGGTATGATAAAATGACTTTAAAAATAAAATAATTTTTTTTTTAAATGTATTAAGATGTTGTTTAGAAATTACAAAAATAATGAGTGCAAAAGAATTTTAGAACTATGCAAAAATAAATGTGAAATGCGCATGTGTAATGAAGAACAACATTTAAAAAGAAATTAAAAGAAAATTATACAAATATAAACAAAATAAATTAAAATCAGAAATAAAAAATATAGAAAATTATTTTAATGAATTATGATGCTATATGAATTTTTTTAGAATTTTTTAATACATTTTGGTATATTTAATAAAAGAAAAACAAAACAATATAAGAAAGAAATTAAAAATAGAATGAAAATATGCAGGGGGTGCCACGCAAGTAAAATGATAGTTCAAAAATAATTGGGCTCCATGTGTGGGAGTGTGAAAAGCAATGAAAGATCCAGGTCCAAAGGCGCGTGTGTGTATGTGAGATATGGTGAGTACTCAGTCAAACGTTGACTCACTCACAGCCATTAGATCAAGTCATGATGAGATGATGAGAAAAAGTAATCACATCCAACGTTCATGATGCAAACATACAATAATAAGCATGCACGCACACACATGCAACCAAGTCATGGTCAACAATTCAAAAAGAGAGAGTCACGTGAGGGGAGGGTGGTTCATTTATGCGCTGGCAACCTATCAAGCGTTGGATCAAACAAATCGTACGACCACGTTTTAAAGTTGAGAAACCCTAGGGTTTTAACCTGAACAAGAATCAGGTGACCGGAGAAGACTTCCGGTTGTCTTCTCCGGTGAGTCTCCGGCTAGGCTACATATTTAGGTCAGTGGAAACTAGCAAACTGCATATAGAAATAAAGCTGAAGTCACGTAGAACACGAATCTGACCTTAAAAATCACACAGCATGCATGTACAGAGAGAATCGAACACAAACAATTTGCCCTAAAAATTAAATCTAAACACTTAAAGTGCCTATCTTTAGCCAGATCATTCACATTGCTTCTATTAAGCTATAATCAACATAAAACAAGCTGAAAAATAGTTAAATCGCGCAAGAAAAATTGAAGAAGTTCAAACCTGGATTGAAACTTCTTGATGATTATTTGAGAAAACCAGAGGTGTAGGCTTGTTCTCGAGCTTCCAAGGAGCAAAATAAATGCTGTGGAGCTTTGAATCTTGATGAAAACAGAATGAAATTTGAATTGCAATGAAGCTACACTTGAGGAGATTGATCCTGATTCTTCCTTGTTCTTGATCAGAGAGTTACATTGATGAGCAATGGATGAACATGATAATGAAATCGTGCAGAGAGAGAGAGAATTCAGAGAGAGTTTTTAGAGAGTGAGGTTTGTGAAATGTGAGAAATGAGAGTGTTCCTTCCAAAATTCTGTTAGAGAAGCTTTTATATGGCTGGTTAAGATGTTAACTACAAGAGTTAATAGTTGGAAATGTGGTTAAATGAGTTGAGTTAACTGAGTTTTGAGTGAAGTTAGTTATTGGCACGAGTTAGAAAGTTTTGTTAGAGTGTGGAGAAGCTTTTGTCACTTATGGTGAGGCTGATAAATGAGAGGTGGTGATGTTGATATCAGTGCAGCAAGACTTGTTGGACAGGCTTCTTTTTTTCTTCTTTGGTGTATGGGCAACATGTATGCATGTATGTGTAAGATGGTGTTGGTCAAAATGAGGAAAAGGTGACTGGTGTGAAGTGCATGCGTGTGAACTGATGTAAACTAAACAACAACAATGCAAAACATCTCATTCTTGGCAGCACAAAACAATGGAAATGTGGAAGTTGGTAGATGAAATTCTCTATGTATGATGGATGAAATTAGGAGTTTTTGGTGTCATTAGATAGAGGAGACATAAGAGAACATGTTTGGTGTTGAAATTAGATTGAATGGAAGCTTGGAAATTGATGGAAAATAGCTTAGAATATCAAGGCATAAAACTGACTTTGGTGGGCAAGAGAATGCGCCCATGAGGCAAGCATTCTTGAGCATATTTTCAGTTGTGAGCATCCCTCTTTGAACCCTCATATGACCTTTATAACTTGTTCAAATAAAAAAACTCAAAACATGAAAGTTGTAGAGAACATGGAAATGAACAACTTTCATGTTGGAAAGTTTTTCACTTGAAGCTTCCTTGATAGAGAAAACCAGTTTGACATTTGGCACACCAAGTGTTTGATGAAATTATGGCCTGGAGGCCTGAATCTGCCTTGCCATGACTTGAGATTTGCCTTGATTTTGTCAAACTTTGATTGATCATAACTCTCTCAATTTTGATCCAATGGAAGAGTTCTTTATATGGATTTGAAGCTTAAGATGTGATATTTAATTGGCTCAACTTGGGCCAGAAGTTTGAAGCTTTTATCTTGAAGAAAGAATGCCTTGAAGTAGAGTGCAAAATGGTCCAAACTTGCCATTTTTAGAAACCCTAAGTTTCTATTTTGGGCAACTATGTGCAATTCTTGATTTTTCATGAATCTCTTGACATTTCTTGATCAAATCTTGTCCAATTAACATATTTGACTTGAATTTCATGAATTTAGCCTTAAAAAGTCAGGAGTTGACTTTTATCACTGCACAGTTGACTTTTCCCCAAATTTCTTGATTCTCAAGCAACTGATCAATTGAACCTCTTTTGAAATAAGCCAATGGGCAATCTTCCATCCTTAGACACTTGACATCATGTAGAAAACATTGAGAGCAAGTTGAACCAAAATCTCATCAGGAGACTGCTTGAATCCAAAACCCTAATTTTGACTACTTTTGATAGGAGATGATGAACTGTCCAATCTTTCTGATGAATTCCCATCTTCCAATGACCAGTGGGATCAAGATGAGATGATATATAATGTAAGAGACCCTTGAGGCTTGCTTGAAGACACTTGGCTCTTGTTCTCTTGCTTTGGATGATCAACATCCTGAAATCAACTGATCACATGCCCTATGATGAACCAATGTTGAATGTTTTATTTTTCTATGACTTAAATGCAATGCAATGAAATGAAAGTACATACTAAATGAAATGAAAAAAATAGAGGGCAAATTTTGGGGTATTACAGCTGCCCCTATTCAATCACTGTAGACCTGAATGGATGATAGCGATTGCTTTCAGACTTTCAAGGTATGGAGAGATTGAATACTGAAGAATAACCAGAAAATTTGCACTCTGTGGAGAAGAAGAAAAGGGATATAAACCCAACCAAATGAACTCTGCTTGGATAAAACTCTGATGGTAAGAATAGCATTGGAGAGATGTCCTTTGAACGACGCCAGACGACTACTGGCTTGCCATACTGCGGATGGACTTGGAAAACCTCTTTTGTACGACGCCAGGCGACTACTGGCTTGCCACGCTGCGGGTGGACTTTAACAACGTCTTTTGTACGACACCAGATGACTACTGGCTTGCCACGCTGCAGGTGGACTTTAAGAATGTCTTTTGTACGACGCCAGACGACTACTGGCTTGCCACACTGCGGGTGGACTTTAGCAACGTCTTTTGTACAACGCCAGACGACTACTGGCTTGCCACACTGCGGGTGCACTTTAACAACGTATTTTGTACGAAGCCAGATAACTACTAGCTTGCCACACTGCGGGTGGACTTTAACAACGTCTTTTGTACGACGCCAGACGACTACTGGCTTGCCACACTGCTGGTGGACTTTAACAACGTCTTTTGTACAACGCCAGACGACTACTGACTTGCCACACTGCGGGTGGACTTTAACAACGTCTTTTGTACGACACCAGACGACTACTGGCTTGCCACATTGCGAGTGGACTTTAAAAATGTCTTTTGTACGACGCTAGATGACTACTGGCTTGCCATGCTGCGGGTGGACTTTAAGAATGTCTTTTAAACGACGTCAGACGACTACTGGCTTGCCACGCTGCGGGTGGCCTTTTGCCAATCTGCGGTTGGACTTTTACTTTCTTTGCCACCCTAAGATGGACTTTTTCCAATCTGCGGTTGGACTTTGCTGCTTTGCCACCCTAAGATGGACTTTTGCTAATCTACGGTTGGATTTTGCTGATTTGCCACCCTAAGATGGACTTTTGTCAATCTGCGGTTGGACTTTGCTTTGTCTTTCGAATCAAACTGGACAAATGTCGACGGGCCACGCCGCGTGTGGACTTTTGAAAGACGCCTTTTGGATGAAGTCAGTTAACTGCCGATGGACCACACTACGGGTGGACTTTTGCAAAAATTCAACACTGGATTACGTTCTGCATACATATCAGACCTCTCTGCTGACTCTGCTGAGGAACAATAATCAATGATGTGACCTCAGAGACTTCTGAAAGGATGATATCTCTGCCGAAGAATGACTGAACAATCCGTCTACTCCAAATTGTCACGCTTGCCAAAAATAAATTGGACTTTAGGATATAAGGGAAGTGATGACTCTGCCAAGAATTATTTCATCTGTCTGGGGGATGAATTCTGATGATAGCAACTCCGCTGGAGGAATGACAACTTTCCGACTTGGCTGGGGAAAGAATGTACTAACACTCTGCTGAGGAAGAGATTCTGTTAATCTGCTAAACCTCTGCAGGGAGAAAAATAACACAGCTAGGGAGCATTACTGACAAGATTCAATATTGAACTCTATGGGGGTACAACTGCCGGAAATACGATCCTGCTTGAGATCGGAACTACTCCGTCGGGGACATGCAAATCCTGGTTAGAATACTTTCTGTTGCGATATGTCGGGGAAGAAATCCCTAGAGATCTACTGGGAAAACACAAAGAAAATGCATTGTGATCTGTTGAGGAACAAAGCTGTCGAGCTTAGAATAAGAGCCACAATGTCCCATGTTAGGCGAACTTTCCGTTTGACGACTCCACTAGGGATAATAACTTTGCAACAAACTCTACTGGGGAGAACCGCTTCAATGCGTCTCTTGCTGGGGATACCCCTTGAGAGGATTTTACAGAAAACCAAGCATCTTTAAACTTTTAAGCAAATGCTGAGGCTTGAGCTAAAACTACAATAAATGATAGGTCATTCTACTGGAGATAATAGATCTGGAACCCATCTTGTTGGAGGGATTTCAAGATGCCCCATGCTTGGGAAGGATCACAAACTCGCTTTTGCCCCAGATTACAAGGCTGATCTGAAGAAATCTTCCCAAGAGGATTTTACAGAAGATTTGGCATCTTCAAACTCCTGGACGCTCACTGAGTCTTGAACATTAACTACGAGGTCTGCGAAGCAACTCTACTGAGGAATTTGCAACCGTTATCGACACAGAAAAGCTTGTAACTATTGAAAGTTCCGAATGGGAGAATTGACTTAACAGGATACAATGGTACCCAGTGGAAATTAATTTGTCGATATCGAATTGTCGTGAGAGACCGCCAGCTGGTTAATGGACTCAATCAGTAAAAGTTGTGACAAAAAGGTGATGTGGGAACCCTTTCCTGAATATGATTGCCCCGATATTCTGCATAGGGATAAGTGATTACTCGTTTGGAAGACACGGTCCATGCTCTCGTGTTTTTGAAACTGCTTCAATCTTGCTTTTGAGCCTAATATGAGGCTGCTACCGGCAAGCAAAAGGATATGCGTGTATGCCCTGTGCTGGATATGACTTCTGCAACTGAGAAAATCTAACTCTGAACCTCCACTTGTTGGGGAGAAAGGTTTTGATGCATCTCTTGCTGGGAACATGATCAATGAATCCTGCTGAAGACAAGGGACCACAAATGCCTTGGTTGGAATGCCCCTTTGTTTCAAGCCTTTTGGCTGATTGACTGCATATGCGTGAACAACAGATTTTTTTTTCAATTTTCCACTTGCCCAAACCAACACGGTCCACTAGAAGAAATTGTCCCAAGAGGATTTTACAGAAGACTTGACATCCGAAACGCCTCAATGTCTTCAAACTCTTGGAGAGATTCGTCGGATCTCGAAATAACTGCCTCAGAATGTATGGTCTACAGAGGAATCCACCTCTAGAAGATTCATGAACAATCTCATATCCCCGTGAGATATTCTGCCTCAGTATTCTGAACCCTGGATAGGCTGATCAGTCATCTGGATGAACTAACTTCTCATGATCTTGTCATGACCTGCCCCAATATGAACCTTGAAGTGGTTTTGCCCCTTACTACTGATCTTCGAAGGAAGACCCCGAATACCTGCCTTTGGAGAGATTTGAATCTCGAAGTAATTGCCCCAGTTTGGCTGAACTTTGAAGAGATTGCTCGACATGATTGGCACAGATTGGCTACACCTTAAAGAGATGGTTCGACGTGATTGCCCCAGATCGGCTACGTCTTAACACAACTTGTCGGGAAAGCTCCTGCTCAACAAAGTTTCCTGACGAAGTACCACTGGATGTGGTTGTCCTTCGGGAGTTTCAGGATTCTCAACACGGCAAGATTAAGCTTCTGGACTAAATTTCCATATGTTAACTTCTTTTGATGTCAAACAAATGTATGCAAGCAGAAAATGTTTTAGTCTGAGAATGAAAATTCTAATGCAACACACATGTTAATCTGAAGTTTTACTGAAAAGAAGTCGCAAACCCCTTTGTGAGCGGATCACGGATTAGGATACGACATTAATTTTTGAATGAAAGAATGCAATGCACATGCAACACCAACAAATCTTTTAGCACAACTCACAGGAGTCAGGAACGCTATCTCTTGGTAGTATGCTTTCGAAATAACCCTGTTTCAATTGAGGACTTTCGGTTTTGTAACGGGACTTGGTTCACGGTTATTGAAACAAAGTAAGGCTCAAAATTTATTAGTGCCCACCCACTCTTCGTGATGTCCTCCAGTCCTACGTTCAGTTAGTTCAGCACTAGCGTCCACCTCTCAAAAGAAACCTTTGTGATGGTTGAGGAACCATTGACTTTTAACTGTTTAAGTACCAATCAGACTGTTGGAGTAACAGTCACCCCTTTTCGTCTTTGTGTCTGTGTCATACGAATTTGTTCTTTTGCTTGAGGATCTTTCTTGGGTAATCCTGTTCGCATTTCGCTTTTAAATTCTTTTGCTTATCCCTAACTTTTTCCTGGTAAGATTCTTTTGAATCTTTGATTTTGGAGTCCAGTGGGATGCCCTAACTTTTGTCTAAGTTGCTTGTTTTCAAGTTTCAACTTAGCGGGCTTTTTCATTTTTTTTATTCTCTTTTTTTTCTTGAACACGTCGTGTGACATCGGATGTCTTGATTTCTTTGGAAGGGTTGTGACTGTTTCATTTCTCAGTTGATGAGGGATAACCATTGTGGTTTTCCGCTCTTTGGACCTCTTGATGCGGTAGAGTGAAAAGTAATGGATCCTCAGATGCACACACCTTTTGAGGTTTGAACGCTTGGTCAAACTAACTGACGCCTACCCTGCCCCGGGGTTAAATGTTAGGGTTTTTTTTACTAAAAGAAACTCCTTCTTTAGGGCTCCTATTTGGACGAGGGTCTATCTCCTTATATCTTCAGTGTTTGGGATTTGAAACAATGCCTTTACACATCGTCAACAGGGTTTTATCCAAAAGCACACAATTAGAGATTTATGCGTTTTCAACTCATCATCCTCCTTCAAGAGTTTAAGCACGACAGTTGGTATTGCAATGCACATATACAAACTTATAAGAGAATACGAATGGATTACTTCAGGAAAAACATGCGCGCTTTATTAGGATTAATATAAAAAGAAAAACAGATTTCATGCATGTATACCAATGTTTTGACAAACATAAAAAGCTACACACGAGAATGCAGTAAAGAAGCTAAATGATTGTCCTTGTTGAGGAGGCTTGGCTCCGTCTGGACTTATTGATTCTGAAGATGTCTTTGAAAACTGGGTGTTCAATCTGATGAAGAAAGTTCAATTTATGGGCCACCCGTCTGGAGTGATAACCTTTGAGTCTCTCAAGTCGTGCACCTTATGTTTGAACACTCTGCAATTGTCAATTGTATGTCCAAACGTTCCCGAGTGAAACTCGCACCTAGCATTCATGTCATAATCCGGAGGAAAAGGAAACAACACTAGCGTTACCTTGCCCAGCTGAATTAAAGAGCCTTGGAGAAGGTGAGCAAGAAGCCGGCTTTGAGAAGTAGGAACTGGAACAGACACTCTCTCGGACCTCCTAAGTCCTCGTTGCCTTTGTTGCTGACGGTTTTGCTGCCAATGTTGATTATGGTGCCTAGTCTGTCCCTGTACTTTTCTTTCCACATTTGGTCGAGGATCAAACAAAGGTTGCTGACGTGATGACTTTGAAACCTGAAGCTGAGGAACACACCCGTGACCTGAGGTAGACCTTAGAGAAGGGGAAGGAATACTCACTTCCTTTGCAGCTACTGGCGTAAGATCATCTGATACCTTCATGCCATCCGGTCTGAACTTGATTACTTTGGAGTCAATTAAGTCTTGCACTTGGTGCTGGAATGCTCTACACCCCTCAATATCATGGCCTGGTGCCCCTGAATGGACATCACAATGAGCATTAGCATCCCATCCTTTTGGAAGCTTAGCAGGAGGAGGAGTCAACTTCCGAAGCTCAATTACTCTTAGTTGAAGCAGTTCCTGAAGTAATTCAGCATGATACATCGGTAGAGGATCAAAAACCCTTTCTTGCTTCTGTTGATGATGAAGGGATGCAACCGGGAGGGTCCCAGCTGTGATTTGCTGATGCGGTAGTTTCGGAACCCAAGGCTTCTGGATTGAGGAAGGTCCCTGAGATGAGGGAGGAAAATCCCTTTCTTTAGCAGCAGTTAGAGGAACATCTCTTCGGTTGACAGTGCCGATGGGCGCGAACTCGATTGGCCCTGAATCAATGAGCCCTTGGACCTTATACTTGAGCATCTTACAATTTTCAACATCATGACCAGGTACCCCTGAATGGAATTCACACCTATCATGGACATTGGAACCCATACGAAACTTGGTGTGTGGAGGTCCCGCAGTAATCAATTCAATTAGCTGAAACTTAAGCAAGTGTTGAAGCAACTGAGCGTATGGCATCGGGATTGGATCAAACTTACTCTCAAGAAACAGTTGGTGATGAAAAAGCTCTGACGGTGGAGAGGATTCACGAGGCCATCCATGGTCTAGAGGAGACCCCAAAGAGGTAGGAGGAGTGAGAACCTCTGTTGTGGAAGCGGGCACCCGATTATTTTCCTTTCTTAACACGACATTCAGAATTTCCATAACCCGACCCATCTGAGTCTTCATCCAATTGACTTCTTCTTTCAGCAGTTCCTGACCTCGGGACAACGCCTGAATGTCCACCATAAAATGCCCCAGTTGGGCCTTCATCTCAGTCACCTCCGCTCGGACTTGTTCCATATCTGAACCTTGATTGTGGTGAATCGAGTAGTTGGAAGAAGTCATGTTGGCCGTTTTTGCAGAGAATACCCAGTCAGAATGATAGTCCATACCCTCAGATTTGGGTACCAGAGAAAAAAAATGTAAAAATGAAATGCAGGCAATGCAATGTTATGCTTTTTATTCCCAGGCCTTTTCGTGCCCCGATTCCGGTATTTCAGAAGTCCGCAGCATTCAGATAACACACGAGATACAACAATTGATAAAAACATTCATTCAGACAAGTGCACAGATAAGTGTAGAATCCTGTGAAGTGATGTTGTAACCAGGTGTCAGTGAACAGCGATGTAATATCAAGAAGGCCAATGGAGAAAATACTGAGCATATCATAACTGGAAGAAAGCCCAAAGGAACTAAGTCTGGACAAATATTTGAAAACATACAACCCAAATTCAAAAATTAAAGCAGCGATTCCTACAACAATTCTGTAGGTAATCAACTTAATGAAAGCTAAAACGGGCAAAACACCACATCCTGAAACCCTAGACTGAGCCTCTTGACCTCCTCAAATAGCACAGCATTCTCGGGATCTTCCGGCGCCTCAATCAGGCCTCTGATCAAGCGTTCTCTCAAACTGAAGGATTGGTACAAAGTGTTGATATTCTGACACAATTCTTCCCCATTAGTACTACCATAGCCTGGCTCTGTCCTGGACTTCTTCACTTTCGCCCAGATCTTGAGATCAGCTATTTCTGCCTGAGCTTCCTGTAATAGCTTCTGACTTTCTTTCAAACTATCCCGGTACTTTCGTCGCTGAGCATGTGCAGCTTTCAATTCTTTATCTGAGGTCTTGGCCTTAACTTCCAATTCTTCAACCTTAGCTTTAAACTTTTCCTCTACCGTGTCCTGGCGCCTCTGTTCATCGGCCCATTTTTGTTGCCACAAGGTAATAGCCTCATTAGCCTCCTTCAAAGACTTCTTGAGGTTCTGGCGCTCTCTGGCGTTATTCTTATAAATTAAACCCCGTCTTTGGAAATAAATCAGCCTCCCTTCGAGTTCTTCTTTCCTGCTTTCAGCCATCTTCTCAACAATGTGAAATTTCTCCTCCAACCCTCTGTTAACAGATGCAGCTTCCTGATACAAGCTGGTGACATCCGCATTCTCAACCCTGAGTTCATGAACCAAAACTTCCATCTTTTGGAATTCTTCAATTGGTACTAAGGTCCTTCGCTCTGCTACCTTGGGATACAACAGAGGCTCGACAGAGAAAGGCAACAATGTACTGGCTACCCAGCACTTCAGCCACTCAGTATAAGAAGGATAATTCGTAGGATCAGGTCTCCCAAACTCCATCTTACCTTTCTTAACCCGAGTGTTCCAGGCTTTAGCAATAGAAAATGACACCTGTTCGTCATCTTTAGCAAGATAATACAAGGATTCTGCCACATCTTTTTCCAAAAGAGGTTCTTTTAATGCATATCCAAATTGTTTCAGCGCGAGGACAGGATTATAGTTGATTCCTCCTCTCCTTCCTACCAGAGCACATTTGGAAAAGCTCCACAACTAATAAGAATAGGTATACCCCCTATATCTTTCCGATGCCACCAGATTATATCTTCAGCCGTCAAACCCATCAGCCTCTTGGAACACTTAATAGTTCCTCTGAGATCCACAAAAGCTCCTGTCTTTGGCAAATATCTATAAAACCAAGCATGGAATAAGGGAGCACAGCATACTACCAATCTTCCTCGTTTTTTATTCTTGGATTCTTCTTGACAAAGATACTGATTGCATCCATGTCAATAAATCCAGCTATATTCGGAAACAGACAAATTCCGTACACACAAAGAGCTAAGATTGCATTTGAGGTAACCTAATCATTATCAGCCAAACTCTTCTTTGCTTCTTCAATCAGAAAGTCTAGATGGAACCCTTTACAGCCCTCCTTTTCCTTAACATTATCTTTAACTACAGATACTCTCAAATGAATAGCCTTTGCAATGACATTGTCAGGAATAGCCTTCTTCGAATTGTAGTGAGGAGGAGTATCCTTGACAGAAATCTTCAGAATATCAGAGAACTCCTCCAAGGTAGGTACCAGCAGATAATCATTGAATGTGAAGCAACGGAGTTGAGGATCATAAAATTGCAAGAGAGTGTGCAGGGTATCATGCTGATCTGGAGTAAGGAGGCTCACATAATTCAAGATGTTCCCAAACCTCTTTCTGAATTTATCCTGTTGGTTACTGACCATTAAATCTGCCAATTCTCTGATCTGTCCCACTTTAGGCTTCGGAAACCATTAATGCACATTATTCTTTCTTGGAGGACCTTTCATCTGACGTAGAGAAAATACCCACCGGAATCGGAAACAATACTGAGACCTGGGAAAGAAAAACATAAATGTTAATGATGTATGCAATGAGATGCAGCTAGGCATGTGATCAGAGCCAGAACCTGCAGTGTCGGTGCAATAACTGTGAAGGAGCCAAGTGTCTGTGTAGTATCATATCAAGAATATCAGACCCAAGCACCAGTAAAGAACCAGATCCAGAATACCAGAACAAAGTACCCAAATCACTGATCATATGAGAACCACACAAAAGGGTAGGTAGAAGGTCAAGGTTACCTGCAAACCTGTAAACATTCCCCCCAATCTCGCAGGTGTTTTCTAAAAGGTAGGATCTTCATATTCGGATCCCGGAATGAGAAGCAATAACACATTCAGCCCGTAGGATACAATGCTATCGCCAAACAAAGAGATCGTCATCTGATTCACCACAAAATAAAGGCCATCCTATGCAAGTTCCAAAGTGGGCCCTCAGGTGCGAATGGGTTTGCCACAGAATGTGGGCTGCCACTGTCACCACTAATGAGGGATGTTTCCACTAAGGTCCTCAATGATCAGTCACCAGATGCACATAACCCTCAAAGTCATACCCTGAATGAGGAAGACCCTCAAATCAAGATAATCCTAAGAAAGTCGCACTCTGGCTGTGGAACTCACAACTACTCCCGTGGCTAAATACCATGAGAGCCCTGTGACTGTCCACTCTAAGTCCTAAAGTAGACTCGAGCTTGGGTAATGGGCTCATCTCACAGTAACAATCCCATCCCGCCAAAGGAAACCAGACAGTCCAGAATATATGATGCATGATATAAATAAGATGCAATAAAGGCGGTAAAGTAAAGCGATAAAGCTGTAAATAAAAGTCGTAAAGCTAAACTAAAGCAAACAAAGATCAAACACCCAATAAGCAGTAAACAAACAAGCGCTAGGAGAGACTCGCATCGGGGAGGGACCAGCAAAAGGTCAACTATCCCCAACAGAGTCGCCAGCTGTCGCTCCCGGGATTTTCATCCAGGTACAAACGCGAAAGTGGCGCGAAAGAAAGAAAGAAGAGTCGCCCGCCAGGCATTTTCATCCCAAAGAAAGGGAAGGGTAATGCTGCACAAACCCGAGAGAAAGGAAAGAACGAGGTCTCGCGAACCAAAGAGAAAGGGTAAGGGAGTCGGTTACGTGAAAGGAAGGTTATCGCACCCCTTCACGTCCGTCGTACTCGACGGGATCCACGTTTGAAGTACTACTAAAAAGGGTGATAGAAAAGATGCTGGAAAAGGAATGGAACGAGAACGAGAAACAAATGTAGGGAAAATAAAAGAAGTGCTCGAATGGGCCCTACCCCACTGCCTACATATCTCATCGAGAATATGAGAATCAGAATGACGTAGTTCCCCTGACTAAGGCAAAACTGTTTGTGTTTTTTAGGGAACGGCTAATGTTCTAGCTCAGGTGTTGCAGGCTCGCTGAATCGAGTGCGTTACCGTATTGCAAGAGAACGAGGAGAAGCACGTTCGTACGTTGAGAATGAGTGAGATGAGAAGAGAATTCCTGAAGGAAAGACATTATTGTTTGTTTTGGTTTGTTTTAGAAGTTTTTTATTTGAAGTGTTTTGCATAGGTAAGTGTACCTAAGTCTTTTTCAATGGAATGTGCACCTCATGCATCATTCTAAAATGAAATGATGATGAAATACGCTAAGTATGAAAAAGATCCTCAAACTTACTTCCCAAATTTAAAGGCTTAAGTACACTAGCCTATTCCCTTTATTAAATGTTTTTGTTGTTTTTAAATGAAGAAGTGTTTTTTAGTTTGTTTGTGAAACCACTTCATGTTAAAGACTTGTACATCATGCTAGAAAACCTACAACACACTCCAAGATGGAATGTATGTAAGCCCCCCCATGGAATAAGGCTCATGACACATGAAGATGTTTCAACCTTTATTAGGTGTTTTGAAGTTGTTTTGAGATGAGAAAAGAGACTCAAAAGAAACAAAGGTAAAGACTAAAGGGGACTAAGACTCAAACACTAATGTTGTCATGCTTGGATGTTCCTAATGGTTTAGTGTGGTTTAGAAGCCTAAGCTAAAAGAAGAGAGAAGAAGAACAAGTTCTAACTTACTTCAAAGATTGAAGTTAAGTTAAGAACTCAAAGGGATGAAAAAAGTTGAACAAAGAAAGCATTGAAATGCTTTGCACCAACACAAAAGAGAAAGCTTTAAAGAGATGAGGGAAGAAGGTATGTGTGGAAGCATATCCACACACTCAACTCACCATTAGCCCCTACAAGCAAAGGTTAGTTCAAAACAATTCAAATATTGAAGTACAAGTGAAGGATGTAAGCAAATAAATCCTAGTGTTCTAAAGGAAACTCTAGGAAGCTTCTCAATGGCTAAACCTAAAAAGAATAGATCACTAAAGGGTGGTACTGGCCTAGGGCAGTAGCAAAGCCTATTTACATCTACCAATTGTTACAAAGGCTTACAATATCAATCTATGCCTAAAAAATCTACCAAACATTAAAGGAATGCAATGATATGCACTAAAGATGCATCATGAACATTTAAGAGATGTAAAACATGCAATGATGCAATATGAAACACCACAGCCAGTAGGAAACCACTTCATAAAGGCCATTAAGTATCCATGAATTATCATCCTTAATATGAGAATAAAACTCAAGAAGAAGAAGTGGGAAGAAGTAGAACAATGTCACACAAGAATTCACAATGTTGTTTACTTACAAAACAAGTCACAAAGGAGAGGGAAATGCAATTATGAATGCAAATGAACATGGATCAGTAGCATACATGTTATAATATGACATGATAATGCACAAATGAACAAGTTTAGTTCATACACAAGTCACATTAGAGTTAAGAAGAAGAGAACACAAGTTGAAGTTCACACAAAATGAAACATGCTTCAAATGTTCATGTAATTGTAATGCATATGATATGACATTATGATTGAATAAAAATAGATGAAATGGTTTATATACAGTAGAGGGACATATAATAATGAATGTGAATGGCATACCAATATGAGATACACACAAGTTATGTTGAAGAAGAACAAGTGATAGATGCACAATTACGTATGAATGCAAGATGAACATCAATTGCAAAACATGTCAAAATGAAATATGGAAGACCTATAATTTGAAATACATGATCTATAATATTCAAGAAATGAACTATAAAATGATCATACAAGTCCTAATGCAATGGCACAAGTGCCTCCTAATCAACCAAGATTTGGAAATCAAACAAAAGCACACAAATGTGACTTATAACAATCAACAAGGAAAAAATAGAAATGAATTTTGAAAAATTATGTAATTAGGCCACAAAGTGCCTAAGTCAGAAGTTAAAGATATGTCAAAAGGTCATGGCAAAATTCAAGACGAAACTAATCCAAACAAGTCATCAAAGTCACCTTGAAACACATCAAAAGAATGCACAAAGATGAATATCAAAAGGTATGATAAAATGACTTTAAAAATAAAAGAAATTTTTTTAAAAATGTATTAAGATGTTTTTTAGACATGAGAAAAATAATGAGTGCAAAAGCATTTTAGAACTATGCAAAAATAAATGTGAAATGGGCATGTGTAATGAAGAACAACATTTAAAAAGAAATTAAAAGAAAATAATGCAAATATGACCAAAATCAATTAAAATCAGAAATAAAAAATATAGAAAATTATTTTAATGAATTATGATGCTATATGAATTTTTGTAGTAGTTTTGAATACATTTTGGTATTTTTAATAAAAGAAAAACAAAACAATATAAGAAAGAAATTAAAAATTGAATGAAAATATGCAGGGGGTGCCACGCAAGTAAAATGATAGTTCAAAAATAATTGGGCTCCATGTTTGGGAGTGTGAAAAGCAATGAAAGATCCAGTTCCAAAAGCGCGTGTGTGTATGTGAGATATGGTGAGTACTCAGTCAAACGTTGACTCACTCACAACCATTAGATCAAGTCATGATGAGATGATGAGAAAAAGTAATCACATCCAACGTTCATGATGCAAACATACAATAATAAGCATGCATGCACACACATGCAACCAAGTCATGGTCAACAATTCAGAGAGAGAGAGTCACATGAGGGTAGGGTGGTTCATTTATCCACTGGAACCTATCAAGCGTTGGATCAAACAAATCGTACGACCACGTTTTGAAGTTGAGAAACCCTAGGGTTTTAACCTGAACAAGAATTAGGTGACCGGAGAAGACTTCCGGTTGTCTTCTCCGGTGAGTCTCCGACGAGGCTACATCTTTAGGTCAATGGAAACTAGCAAACTACATATAGAAATGAAGCTGAAGTCACGTAGAACACGAATCTGACCTTAAAAATCACACAGCATGCATGTACAGAGAGAATCAAACACAAACAATTTTCCCTAAAAATTAAATCTAAACACTTAAAGTGCCTATCACTAGCCGGATCATTCACATTGCTTCTATTAAGCTATAATCAACATAAAACAAGCTAAAAAATAGTGAAATCGCGCAAGAAAAATTGAAGAAGTTCAAACCTGGATTGAAACTTCTTGATGATTGTTTGAGAAAACTAGAGGTGTAGGCTTGTTCACGAGCTTCCAAGGAGCAAAATAAATGCTGTGGAGCTTTGAATCTTGATGAAAATAGAATGAAATTCGAATTGCAATGAAACTACACTTGAGGAGATTGATTCTGATTCTTCCTTGTTCTTGATCAGAGAGTTACATTGATGAACAATGGATGAAGATGATAATGAAATCGTGCAGAGAGAGAGAGAATTCAGAGAGAGTTTTTAGAGAGTGAGGTTTGTGAAATATGAGAAATGAGATTATTCCTTCCAAAATTCTGTTAGAGAAGCTTTTATATGGCTGGTTAAGATGTTAACTACAAGAGTTAACAGTTGGAAATGTGGTTAAATGAGTTGAGTTAACTGAGTTTTGAGTGAAGTTAGTTATTGGCACGAGTTAGAAAATTTTGTTAGAGTGTGGAGAAGCTTTTGTCACTTATGGTGAGCCTGAGAAATGAGAGGTGGTGATGTTGATATCAGTGCAGCAAGACTTGTTGGACAAGCTTCTTATTTTCTTCTTTGGTGTATGGGCAACATGTATGCATGTATGTGTAAGATGGTGTTGGTCCAAATGAGGAAAAGGTGACTGGTGTGAAGTGCATGCGTGTGAACTGATGTAAACCATACAACAACAATGCAAAACATCTCATTCTTGGCAGCACAAAACAATGGAAATGTGGAAGTTGGTAGATGAAATTCTCTATGTATGATGGATGAAATTAGGAGTTTTTGGTGTCATTAGAAAGAGGAGACATAAGAGATCATGTTTGGTGTTGAAATTAGATTGAATAGAAGCTTGGAAAGTGATGGAAAATAGCTTAGAATATCAAGGCATAATACTGACTTTGGTGGGCAAGAGAATGCGCCCATGAGGCAAGCATTCTTGAGCATATTTTCAGTTGTGAGCATCCCTCTTTGAACCCTCATATGACCTTTATAACTTGTTCAAATAAAAAAAATCAAAACATGAAAGTTGTAGAGAGCTTGGAAATGAACAACTTTCATGTTGGAAAGTTTTTCATTTGAAGCTTCCTTGATAGAGAAAACCAGCTTGACATTTTGTACACCAAGTGTTTGATGAAATTATGGCCTGGAGGCCTGAATCTGCCTTGCCATAACTTGAGATTTGCCTTGATTTTGTCAAACTTTGATTGATCATAACTCTCTCAATTTTGATCCAATGGAAGAGTTCTTTATATGGATTTGAAGCTTAAGATGTGATCTTTAATTGGCTCAACTTGGGCCTGAAGTTTGAAGCTTTTATCTTGAAGAAAGAATGCCTTGAAGTAGAGTGTAAAATGGTCCAAACTTGCCATTTTTAGAAACCCTAAGTTTCTATTTTGGGCAACTTTGTGCAATTCTTGATTTTTCATGAATCTCTTGACATTTCTTGATCAAATCTTGTCCAATTAACATATGTGACTTGAATTTCATGAATTTGACCTTAAAAAGTCAGGAGTTGACTTTTCTCACTGCACAGTTGACTTTTCCCCAAATTTCTTGATTCTCAAGCAACTGATCAATTGAACCTCTTTTGAAATAAGCCAATGGGAAATATTCCATCCTTAGACACCTGACATCATATAGAAAACATTGAGAGCAAGTTTGAACCAAAATCTCATCAGGAGACTGCTTGAATCCAAAACCCTAATTTTGACTGCTTTTGATAGGAGATGAAGAACTGTCCAATCTTTCTGATGAATTCCCATCTTCCAATGACCTGTGGGATCAAGATGAGATGATATATAATGTAAGAGACCCTTGAGGCTTACTTGAAGACACTTGGCTCTTGTTCTCTTGCTTTGGATGATCAACATCCTGAAATTAACTGATCACATGCCCTATGATGAACCAATGCTGAATGTTTTATTTTTCTATGACTTGAATGCAATGCAATGAAATGAAAGCACATGCTAAATGAAATGAAAAAAAGAGAGGGCAAATTTTGGGGTATTACAGCCCTATATCAGGGTCTGGAGTCTCATAATCTCTGATAAACAGAACATCCTCGTCGGGAAAGTCAAACTTCATCTGTTAATAACCCTCTACAGGTTGATGAGCAAGGTATTCAGACAAGACGCTCCCTTTTATTGCTTTTTGGGTAACATGTAGGATATCATACTCAGTTAACAGCATCTGCCACCGAGCAATCCTTCTAGAGACAGCAGGCTTTTCAAATATGTACTTTATTGGATCCATCTTGGATATCAATAAAGTAGTATGGCAAATCATGTATTGTCGTAGGCGTCGAGCAGCCCAGACCAGAGCACAGCAAGTCTTCTCCAAGAGTGAGTATCTGGTCTCACAATCAGTGAACTTCTTGCTCAGATAGTATATTGCATGTTCTTTTCTGCCAGTGTCATCATGTTGACCCAATACACATCCCATCGATTCATCGAGAACGGTGAGATACATGATTAAAGGCCTACCAGGAACCGGTGGTACTAAGATCGGTGGTTCTTGCAAGTATTGTTTTATTTTGTCAAATGCTTCCTGACAATCATTATTCCATTCAACCGATTGATTTTCCCTTAGTAATTTGAACATTCGTTCATAGGTAGCCGTCAAATGGGATATGAACCTTGAAATGTAATTGAGTCTTCCCAGAAAGCCACAGACTTCTTTTTCTGTTTTGGGAGGCGGCATGTTCTGAATTGCCCGAACCTTATCAGGATCAACTTCAATGCCCTTCTGACTTACAATAAAGCCCAATAGTTTACCAGATCGAACTCCGACTGTGCACTTCGCAGGATTCAACCGCAATCTAAACTTCCGGAGTCTGTCAAACAGTTTCTTCAGATAAACCAAGTGATCATCCTCAGTTTTGGACTTGGCAATCATATCGTCCACGTAAACCTCAATCTCTTTATGAATCATATTGTGAAAGAGGGTTGTCAAGGCACGCTGGTATGTTACCCCTGCATTCTTTAGACCGAATGGCATGACTTTGTAGAAATATGTACCCCATGGTGTGATAAAAGTAGTCTTCTCCATATCAATTGGGGACATCTTGATCTGATTATATCTTGAAAAACCGTCCATGAAGTAAAAGACAGAGAACTGCGCTGTGTTGTCTACAAAGACATCAATATGAGGCAAAGGAAAATCATCCTTCGGGCTTGCCTTGTTGAGATCTCGATAATCTACACACATTCTGACTTTACCGTCCTTCTTAGGCACCGGGACGATGTTGGCAATCCATTTAGGATACTCGGAAGTGGCTAGGAACCCAGCATCAAGCTGTTTCTTTACCTCTTCTCTGATTTTGAGTGCCATGTCGGGTCTAGTCCTTCTGAGTTTCTGCTTGACAAGAGGACATCCGGGCTTAAGTGGCAAGTGATGTTCAACGATGTTGGTATCCAACCCAGGCATATATTGATAGGACCAGGCGAAGATATCAACATACTCTTTCAATAACTTGACCAACTCGGAGTGTACATGCTTAGCGAGGGATATGCCAACCTTGACTTCTATTATGACCTCATCAGGACCAAGATTGACAACTTCTACTGGCTCTTTGTGTGGCTGAATCTCTCTACGCTCGTGCTCAAGGAGCCTTGCCAGTTTAGCCGTTAATTCACAATCTTCCTTACCATCTTCTTCGGCTTAGTTAATTGGAATTCCAGAATTACAATGGATGTTTGCCATGTTGTTATCAATGCTTTTATTAATTCTGCATGTTTATGGATAGAATGAGCTATTTTGAAAAGTGAAAAACAAAAGAAATTTTTGCCTTTTATTTGTAAAAAGTAAAGTAAAGAAAGAAAATGGAGCATGATTTTGAATGCAAAAAACTTTCATTTATTGATCACATAATATTGCAAAAGCGTGAGGCCCTTTACAAGTTATCCACTCGTCTCGGGCGAGGATGAGGGAATGAAAAAGCAAAACGCATTACATGTTATATGGGAAAACCACAGGAATCACGGTAGATGTCCAATTTTTGAGCTTGAAACCCGGCAGACATTTGTGCACGAAGCTTGAAATCTGATTACTAGGACCAGCATCATCAGCAGCTGCCACGATGTCACCCTGCTGGAAACCCGCGCTATGGAACTTGATCAAGTTGCCCTGCTTCTGATCAGAGGAACCAGATTGACGACCAGGATGATAGCCAACTCCAAAACGATTATGCTTTTCAACCACATCAATCACGTGCCCCCATCCTGGAAAGGCACCTCTATCGATGGTCTCTTTAGCACTCTTAGCAGACGCTAAAGTCAATTGTGATGATCTACTTTGACTAGTTTAAGCAGAGCTGACATCTTCGAATTCGAGACACTGCAACGGCACCTCAGCTATGCCTTATTTGGTCTCGACGTATCGAAAAGATGATAACTCGCTTACAATCAGATCCTCTTCACCACAGACAATGACAAGCTAATCGTCAAACATGAATTTCAACTTCTGATGTAAAGTGGAGGTAACTGCCCCTGCAGCGTGGATCCACGGATGAACCAGTAGGCAACTGTACGCTGGACTAATATCCATCACCTGGAAGGTAATGGTAAACAGATGCGGCCCAATATTGATGGGTAAATCCACTTCTCCAATGACCTGTCTTCGAGAACAGTCGAAGGCTCTAACAACTAAGGCACTTGGTCTTATTTCGGTTCCTTCCACTGGTAGTTGACTCAATGTGCCCTTAGGCATCACATTGAGAGAAGAACCGGTATCCACTAGAACACGAGATAACAGGATGTCTGTGCAGGTTACAGATATGTGCAGCGCTTTATTGTGGGCAGTTCCTTCAGGAGGCAATTCTGATTCATTAAAGCCCAAATACCGACTTGCAGTTATATTGGCCACTACATCATCGAATTCGACGACGGATATGTCATGCATAACATGAGCACTGTTCAACACTTTCAACAAAGCTGATCTGTGCGCAGGCAAACTCATAAGTAAGGACAAGATTGAGATCCTCGAGGGAGTCTGATCCAGCTTATCCGCAATCTTAAAGTCACTTTTCTTGATCAGCTTAAGGAATTCTTGATCATCAAGGGTCTCCTTTCCCTTTAAAACATCCTCAGACGGGATAGTCGGTACTGGAACTGTGGCAGAAGATGCCCCTTGTTGACCAACAGGGGTTGCAGATGCAGGTGATTCCTTAGGAGAAACAACAGTTGGAACTTAAACAGGCTGTGTAGTGACCTTCGAAGTAAACACACGTCCACTACGAGTCATACCTCCAGCTGTTGTAACATTCACTATCTCAGATTCGGCGAACCTTATCTCTTGACCTCTAGAAAACATGGTAGACCCATAATTCCAGGGTACCTCCTTAGAATTCTGATACGGAAACGGCTTCGGCGAACAAATCACGATGGGTTGCACCCCCTTCTGCTTAGGAGCTTCCATAGGAACCTTCCTGTAGACGATGGTGAACAACTCAATAGTAGCAACTTCCTCAATAGGTTTAGATATGGTAAATTTCACTTCGCCACAGTTCATCAAAATCTGGACACAACCCTTCAGCCTTTGACACTGGTTGGGATTATCGTCACAAATCTAACACTTACCATGCAATCCTTTCAACAGCCCATGTTCCTTCAATTTCTTGAAAACCACAGCCATCGGAGTCTTTACTTCGTCAACATCCATGATTAATTCATCCCTGTAATTATCCTCAATCATATTAACTGCAGGTCCACCGTGATTCGGCAACTGATTACTCTGGATGTTGGGTCCTTCCTCAGCAAAAGTCAGAACCTTCTTATCAATGAGTTCCTGAACCTTGGTTTTGAAAACAAAGCAATCCTTTGTTGCATGTCCTATATACCCAGCATGATAGGCACAGGATGCATTTGGGTTATGCTTCGGGCCAAATGGAGGAATCGCAGGTGCAATTTGTTTGGGGACAATTGCCCCTTGGTGAACCAAATAAGGAAATAATTCTGTGTATGACACTGGAATTCTATCAAAATTCGGACGCTTGCGGTTTCCTTGATTGTTGTTGTTCTGACGGTTCTGATTCTGCTGATTTTTGTTCTATTGATTCTGTTGCTGATTCTGAGCATTCTGAACTGGTTGTTGCGGATGATACTGATATGGAGGTTGTTGATATTGTGCAGCAGAAATGTACGGATAGTACGACAAGGGAGCCACGGGAGCTTGATACTGAGGAGAAACTTGAGCTGTCACAGTGTTGGCTTCACCTTCCTTTTTCTTGGAATGACTGTTCTGAGATTTCCGAGTGGCCGGCTGCTGGGCAGTAGCTCCAGGAATCCTTCCAGTCTTCAAACCATTCTCAATCTGTTCACCAATTGTCACAACATCAGCGAAGTTCGATGGAGAACTACCCACCATTTTCTCGTAGTAGGAACCTTGCAATGTACTCATAAAGATGTCAACCAACTCATTATCAGAGAGAGCAGGTCGCACACGAGATGCCATCTCACGCCATCTTTGTGCAAACTTCTTGAATGTTTCAGCTGAGCACTGTGACTGATTCTGCAATTGCAATCTGGTTAGCGCTAGATCAAGGTTATATTTGTATTGTCTCACGAACGCTTCAGACAAATCCCTCTAAGTACGGATTTTGCTGCGCTCCAAGCCCATGTACCAATCCAATGAAGCACCAGACAAACTATCCTGAAAATAATGAACAAGCAATTCATCATTATCAATATGGGAAGCCATCTTCCTGCAGTACATAGTGATGTGACTACGCGGACAGCTCAAGCCTTTGTACTTTGGCAAATCAGGTATCTTGAATTTCTGCAGCAACACAACATTCAGAACCAAACACAAATCTTTGGCCTCCATGCCAAAAGCAGAAAACCCTTCAATAGCCCTGATACGGTCCTCCAACAACTTGTAGTCAACCGATCTATTCTGATTAGTGGGCCAGATAAGAATCTGAGGATTTGGCAGCTGAGAAGCGGCAGGAACATGAACTTGCGGAGTAGCAAACTGAGAAGGATAAACCAAACCAGGATTAACCATCTGACCAGCATTCTGACCCATCAGAACACTATACAGATAATTCGGAGGTGGTACCCCAGCAGCTGAGGAAGATGCCCCCGGATAGAACATCCCAGGATGAACATTCTGAGCAGCAGTTTGAGCAGCTTGAGATGGAACCGGAACATGAATAGGAGGAGCCCTATACACATGCTCTTCATCATCAGGAGTTTCAATGTCAACTAATCCGGCAGTTTGATGAGTTTGAGCCTGAAGATTCTCAGGATCATCATTCACCACTAGAGGCGGGACTGGAGTAGGCATGACCCATGGATAGGCGGCAGCATTCCCATTAGGAATGGGTGCAACAAAAGGCTGATATGGCATGAAGGCACTACCATTATTTGCAAGCTGAGGAGTGTAATTCAGAGGCATGCCCCAAGGGAAACCATCGGGAATCTGGTTCAAACTAGGCTAAACAGCAGGCTGATTCACAGGCTTAACTGGTACTTCAACTCTAGCAGGAGAAGGAACAACAACAGGAGTAGCCGTAACAACAGGAGGAACAGTCACAACAGGAGTGACAACAGTTGCATCAGTAGTGGTTGCAACAACAGTGGCAGCAGCAGCAGTATCCTTCTGAGCACGAAGGAGCTCCATAATGACATCTATGTTCGTTTGAAACTGATCCATCCGACCTTGAAATTGTGCTAGAGTTTCCTTGTAAGCAGCGTTCTTAGCTTCAAAGTCAGCCATGATTCTGGCTTTGTTTGAGCGGGTAAAATACCGATGTCGAGTCGTCGTCTTGCTACAAGGAATGCGGACAAGGATGAGCAACGGTTTCGGATGACGGGACGTGCATATGTGGGCATGAATGAATGCAATTTATGCAAAAATAAAGTTTTAAAATGTTTATGAAAAAATTAATTTGACATGATGAGATGATATGCAACATCAGAACCAACAAGCCAACATAGTCTGAATAATCAAATCTGAACATCCATAAAGGTAGTGCTGTGCGGGTGCGAGATCTAACGCACAGAGAGAACAAAGGTCGAAAGAGTCTTGGTTCCCTGCAGAAAAACCCAATATCCCCCTCACAGGTAGTTCCTAGAAAGTGGGATTCTCAGTTTCGGATTCTCAATTTGAGAAGTAATAGTACATTCATCCCTCGTGGTACAATACTATCGCCAAACAAAGAGGTCGTCCACTGATTCCCCCAAAAAAAGGGGTCATCCTATGGCAAGTTCCCAGCTTTGGGTCCTCGGATCAAGGAAGCGTAATGGGTTTGCCATTTCTGGTCTGCCATTATCGCTCCTTGGGAGGAGTGCCGCAACTGAGTCCTTGGGAAATGGTCGCCAGAGTCGATAGTTTTCCAGGTTACATTCCATCGTCTGCCCCAAATGCGCAGGATAAAATATTACCAAAGAAAACCTCGTCTGGATGTGGATTTTTCGTGTATACTAAGTCTGGCCAAATGCCACACAAGTCACACTACTTTCCACTCTAATCTTGGATGTATACTCAAGCCTGGGTATTGGGCTTATCTCTCAAGTAGCAACCCAACCCGCCAACAGCAAAAAATAGCAAATATCCAGAGTATGCGGCATATGAATATTCAAAGCAGCAAAGAGATGCAATAAATAAACATAAAGCTAAAGCAAGGAAAAGATAAAGCGAGCAAAACACGAAGGATAAACACCCAAACAAGCAAAAAGAGTAAGCGAACTAGGCGAGACCCCTCAAGGGATGGACCAGCAAGAGGTCAATCTTTCCCCAGAAGAGTCGCCAGCTGAAGATGGCTGGAAATCTACCTGAGTGAAACGCAAACTCAAAGATACAACATAGTCGCCACCAAACTTTATTTAGTCCCAAAGGACAGGGAAAATATCGATAAAACCCAAGGGGAAGAGAAACAGGAACGGGGGGTCGGTTATGCGAAAGGAAGGTATTAGCACCTAACGCATCCGTCGTACTCGACGGGAACCATTTCACTTGCTTCTAGGCTTGGATGGGTTATCTATCTAAAGGCTTCTAGCTAAAAGAAGGAGAGAGAGAGAGAGAGAGGGGAAAAAGAAAGGAAAGAAAGAAAGTGCTCGAGGAGGAACGAAGTCCTCGTGCCTACGTACCCTCATAGTGCAATGAGGAAGTCAGAGCTCTGTAGTTCTTGGAACCAGGGGACGAAGAAATGGAAAGAAAGGGAGAAGGAAGGAAGGGTGGAAGTGTGCTCACCGAGATCATTACGATCTCATGCCTACGTATCATACATTCAAAAGAATGCAGAATCAGAGCTTCCGTAGTTCGGGGAACTGAACGGAAAACAAACAAAAAAAGAAACAAGGAGATGAAAGAGGTGGTGTCAAAACCAAGAACAGGAATGAAGGAAAAACTCTACTGGGGAAGACCGCACAGTAAGAGCGTTTGCACAAGAGACTAGGAAAAGAATGGTGTCGAAACCAAGAATGAAAGAAACTCCGCTGGGGATAACAAAGAGAATTGGTGCCGAAACCAAGAAAGTAAGAGCAAAGGGAATAGGAAGGACTCCGTAGGGGATCCAAACAAAGGGATGGTGTCGTAACCAAGAGAAAAGGATACTCGGTATATTAACTAGCTGGCAGTGGTTAACCGAAGAAAGAGAGTAGACCCTGGCGGGGAAAAGAAATTTGGTGTCAACAGACGGACTGTGATAAACCCAGAGGGAGAGTGCTGAACTAAGAAAAGGTGTTTGACCCTGAAGGGGCCTCGGTATATTAACTGATGAACAGTGGTTTACCGAAGAAAGAAAGGACTGCAACTCAGTAGGGATAGAGAAGCATTAGTTTTAACATAGAAACTGTGATCAACCAAAGAACGGGTGTTGGACCGAGCGAAGGTCATAACCCAAAAGGGATGTTGGCAACGACTGAACAAACAACATTTGACCAACGAAGAAAAGGCATTAAACTAAAAGAGGTTACTAGCCCAAGGGTGCAAGTATTCGAACCAAGAAAGGTTGCCAACTGCAAGGGATTCGGTGTTTACAGACGGATTATGATTAACCAAAAGAAGCGAGTGATTAACTAAAAGAAGGTGATTAACTCGAAAGGGTTCAGTATTTTAACAGACGAACTGTGGTTAACTGAAGAGACAGGTGATTAACTAAGAAGAGGTGATTAACCCGAGAGGTGCTCAGTGATTAACAGACGGACTGTGGTTAACTGAGAAGAAAGGCAAAAATTGGTGTTTTAACTGACAGGCAGTGATTAACCAAACAAAGGAGAAGAACCAAGAAAAGGTTACGAACTCCAGGGGTTTACGGTTTTAACAAACAGACTGTGATTAACCACAGAAAAGAGATTGATATCCTTCAGGGGAATAAAAAGCAATGATTGATTACAAGAAGAAAGGAGTAATGAACAAAGATAGTTTGCTAGCACAAGAATAATGATCTTAACCAAGAAGGATGGTGATTGATCAAAAGGCAATGATTGAGAAGAGCACAAATGATCAAGGATGAATCTGATTGGGGAATGAGCAACACTACAGCTTGAGGATAGAGGTGACTATTCTCGAAAGAGATGGCCAAACGCCATTACCCAAGAAATAGTCAGAATGAGTGTAGGACAACAATCCTCATTCCTTCTCTAACGCTCAAAGTATAGTGCAGAAATTGAAACGGACAGCGCAATAGCTCCAATGTTGTACAGTGCTCCTGCGGAGAGAGACGGACAACGTAATGGCGTCAATTTGTACAATGCTCCGATGCAAGGCGTAGCGCGAACTCCAACTCTACGAGGGGATCAATAGAGAAAGCTCTAAAGGAGGCCTAAAGAGAGGAAAAGGGAAGATCGATTAATCGAAACAAATTTTTTATCAATTAATCAAGGGAGAAACATGCTAACAACTTTCCAAAGAGGATGAAAAGCCATAAAAGCAAAAAGGAGTGAATTATTGATTATACCAAATTAAGTTTATCCATGAAGAATAGACTTAATGCAAACTGAAATGGAAGGTGCAAAACAGTGCCAAATGATCATCAAAAGGCCACACAAAATCATGCATCATGTGAACAAAGATAGTGCAAGAATTGTTATGTTCATACAATGCTAAGAACATGAAACAATTGAATAATCGAAAATGTGCCTCGAAAGTTCATGAACATGCTTCAACCAGAAGTGAAATGACATTAAAAACATCCATAAAATCAAGCATGACAATCAATGGAAGTTAAAATGAAGAAAGCATGGCAAACACAATTGAAAATGCAAGAAAATGGCATTTTGTACAGTGGTAACCGGTTACAGCATATCTGCTAACCGGTTACATGCTTGAAAATTAGCATATTTGTTGAAAATTGAACTGTGTAACCGGTTACAGCATAACTGCTAACCGGTTACCACTGTAACAGAGGCAAAAATAACAGTAAAAACAGCTTTTCAAAAGTAGTTTTCAACACATAATCACTTATGCCAACCACCACATGCTAGGAACTGAAATTGTGCTCGAAAATTGAACTTGAAAACAACAAATAAATAGAGATAGAATCAACTAACACAATTGGATCCTGGATCAAACAAATGCAAAACCAAATCACACACAACAATTATCGACTACATTGCGAGCGATACGAAAATGCGTGAAATGATGAAATTAGTTAGATCCATCAACCTACAAGCCGGAGATTTGGCTTGGTAAATGTTGCAAAGAGATATTGATGCAGAAAATCAAAGAAACCCAGAGGATCCTTGATTTGTTGATGAAATGCGTCGAAACCGATCAAAAACGCGAAAATGCACCGAAATCAAACTTGCACCAAAATAAATGGTGTGAAACCCTTGGATTGAAGTAGAATGAGATGTAATTCCAGAAATCCAACCAAAGAATGCCAAATGGTGGAGGTTAAGCTCAAGAATTAATCACTTTCAATGTGAAAAGTGATTATCCTTCAAGAATAAGAGCTTTTGGTGAGGTTTTGGAATGTGAATTGAGATGAAGATGTAGAAGTTGTAGAAAAATGCAGAGGAGAATGAGAGAATTGAGAGTGAAGAAAGTGTGAAATTATGTGAATGATTGTGGAGAGCTTGTGAAATGAGTGAGGCTTTGTTTATATAGACTTTTGGTTTGGAGTATGAGAGGTTTGGAGCTAGCTTTGGACTTAGCTTTGGGAGGTTTGGAATTAGGGTTGGAGTTAGTTACACTTGACTCACCGAATTAAGGTAGTTAACTTGGTTAGTTAGGATCAACTCGGTAACAATCCCAATGCAAGCTTCCACATCCAAAGGTTGACATGCTTGTGAATTAAGTAACATGGTGCTCTTAATTTAAAGTGATGCATTGAATAAATGAAAGGGAAATGTCTTGAATGGTCTTGAATTGTCTAGAATGTTCCACATGCTGCTAGAATAATGTAGAAACAAAGACCAAAGAGAGTGCATAGTTGCTGTCCTAAAAATGCAGCAGAATCTGTAACTTTGTACAGAGTAACCGGTTACAGCATATCTGCTAACCAGTTACTTGCTTGAAAATTGTAGTTTTTGGTGAAAAAAACACTGTGTAACCGGTTATCAGTTATGCTGTAACCGGTTACTTCAGTTAAACTACCCCAAATTTGCTTGGAAATGATGTTGAAGTCTCGGTTTCGATTTTCCACTTCTTGTCTTGATAAATAAACATGGAAACCTTTATTTTGAGCTTGTTTTGGTGATGAAATAATCTTGAGAGGATGCGATTAATCGGGCTTGGAGAACCTGCAGATCCTGCAACAAGAAACACATAGAGAAAAGTGCGAATGCGTATGCTGACGATGCGAATGCGCATGCTTATACAAAAGGCAAAAGAGGGAGGTCAAATTTCGGGTTACGACAATACGGACTGACGATGAGTCTAACTGAATACTCGGCCACTCTGGGAGATGGGGGTATTACCGGAGATTTTGAAGGTAATACTTTGGTTTGGTAATAGGGACTCCTATGTTTGTTCTGGTTCCCGGAGGTACAAACCTGCTAGGGATAGAAACCCGTTCTTGCTTTTCAAGGGTAGACTCTATTGGGGAGAAAAACCAATCATTGGTTCTCAGTGGTAAAAACTCTACCGGGGATAACAGATGGGACATTCCATCTGAAACAAATGATCCTTCATTCAGGGTGTAATGATCACAAGGAGTATTTTGATTCTGCATTTTGAGGTTTGATCACTTCCGAAGAAGTCGTCGATATTCCCCTTTGTGTTCAATAATGAAAAGGAAATTGCCATCCTTATTTTAAAAGCAGAAGTAAAATTTGAAATTTCCGTTTTTAAAACAAAAGTAAATTCATTTTTATCAAGAATCGTTGATCATATTAAAATGTCATTTTGCAAAGCAGAATAAATGATAATTGCAAACAAAAGGCACAAGGGCTCAAATTTTTATTGATAGAATGGTAATCAACCTAATGCGTGATCCCATGGAGCATTACAAAGTTTTTAGAAAAGGGTAATTTACAGGCAAAGGGGCTACATTAAAACATAACGACCACTATCTGTAGCGAGCGATTTTGGACGCGGTTCTTAAGCGCTGGTCGCTCTCTGCGATTGAGCTTAAAACTACAGGTCGATTCATTTTTTATCCTATTGTGAGCTGAATAAGGAAAGGAAATAGATGTCTCCAATTAACCCTGCTTGCATACTGAGTTTAAACAGCGGTCTGTTAGGTTACGGATGCTATCAATGTGGGGGGCCTTTGTACTGGTTATTCGTATTTCGCCAATACAGGTTTCTTTCTTTCTTTTTTCTAGGCAAAGGGTTTCTGGCGGGGAATAAGGATTAGGATGTTAGGACTGATGCTTTTGAATTACTGCTTTTAATTGAGGGAGATATGGGATTTGGGTTTTTTGTTGATTGCGCTCGCTAAGATCTTTTCTTTCGATCTTATGCCTACGTATTCCCGTTTACCGAAACAGGGAAATCAGAGCGTTCGTAGTTCCTCCTATTCTATGGGAGGAAATTGGTTTTTGGTGGCTTGTTCAAAGCCCAAGACGTGGAGCGAAAGGTGATTTGTATCTTGTTTAAAGCCCAAGATGTGAAGCTGAAAGACCTCGACTTTAGAGAGAATTTGTCATCTCTAAAGAGGGGGAAGGAGAATTACTTTAACTGGGATACGTGGATCCGAGCAATGCCATAATTTCCGAAGAAAGGGTTTTAACCTGAAGGAGAAGACTTTAACTCAGTGTAGAGCAATGCCATCTTTCCTTAGGAATTTCTCATGCTAAAAGAGGGACTGTGACATGGATATAGATGATCCAGAGGCTTGCCGCTTACAGCGATTAGATGAAAGGAAAGGAGTTGTTGATGTTTGTGCACTGTGAACGAGGCACAGCTTTGATGCTAAAAGGTTGATTGGATCAACCAGTGGTTTTATTATACAAAGCCTAAGAGGAGGCTAATTTCCGCTAGGAAAATCATTATACAAAGCCTAAGAGGAGGCTATTTTGTGTCTCGTACAAAGCCCGAGAGAGAGGCTAAAGCTTTTTGACCCAGTGGGGCATATCGTTATACAAAGCCTAAGAGGAGGCTAGCAAAGAGTTCGACTCTTGCTTAAGGGATTTATATCTCGTACGAGGCCCGAGATGGAGGCAAAAAAAGGGGTGATTGACTCAACGAGGGAATCTTTTGTGTCTCATACAAAGCCTGAGAGAGAGGCTAAAAGGTTGTTTTGACTCCACTGGGGAGAATTTTGGTATCTCGTACGAAGCCCGAGATGGAGGCTATTGTAACTGTTTCAGTTGAGTGACAGATCCAATATACTGATTTAAAAGAGAGAATCAGTTCTTATATGAGTAACACTGTACACAGGGATTTAATTTGAGGATCAGGGATATTTCCTTTTCTTTGAGGAAACGGGAAATCCAAAGGGTATTGAGACTATCCGAGTCTGCGGGTTTCCTTCCTATTTAACGAAGGGTGCTTGAGAATGTCTTTGAGACTCAAGGAATTTAGACTGTCCAAGTCTAGAGTTTTATCTTTTGTACTATGCTCCGAGAAACAGTAGTAGACTCTATGAAAGGACTGTTCTATGAGGATGACTAGGTTCTGTTCCTATACCTCTAGGAGGTCGTCGGGACAATTTGTACAAAGCCCAAGAGGAGGCTGGAATCTTTTAAGAAGCCGACGGGTCCTTGTACGAATCCCAAGAGGAGGCTATCATTCCCGGAGGAAGAGATCATTATACGAAGCCTAAGAGGAGGCTGTGAATACTTCTAAGAAGCCGTAGTATCCTTGAATAATGCCCAAGAGGAGGCGGGGTTGCTTTTAGGAAGCCTGTGGGTCCTTGTATGATGCCCAAGAGGAGGCCGATGCTTTTAAGAAGCCTGTGGGTCCCAAACCAAAGAAAAGTTCAGGAAAACTCTTTTAGAGTTAAAACCACTGGTAAACGTGCGAGGTTTACTATCCAGTGATTTTAACTTTTAGAGAGAGTCCGAACCGTTCGGCGGTTTGAAGAAATTCAAGAGAAGTTTCACCGAGAATAATTCATCTCTGGGGGATAGAATTTCTTGACGATTCCTAAGGAGGACAGCCGAAGAGAAGACTGTATCTGGTGCTCCTATTGGGGATCTAGGCGTCTATTTCTACGAATAAATGAAACGGCGTCACCTAGTTCTAGACGTAGTTGCTGGGGAAACTCGAAATATCTATACTATTATTACACAGTAGATATGAGTTTATGAAAGGAGACTTACAGTGAGCAGCCCCTACAATACAGTTTATAATATGAAAGCAGTAAATGAAAGCGATAACCACTTACTCGGTTGTAGTGCTTCCATGCTGTTTGGTTAGTTGTTCAACAAAGAAAGATTGAAAACAACAGTATATTCAAAATCAAAGGAGAAAGTGCTTTGAAAAAGAAAGATTTGGGGCTTACAGCTCAAGGAGAGGCCCAGGGTTTTATCAGTGAGCGCATTGTTTGAATTTGTACAGAGGGACTTATACAAGTGACTGGGGCCCAAAAAAAGGTTTTTCTGTACAAAGGGATGGGTCTTACACTCTCTCAAGAGGCCCAAAAAGGTTTAAAGAAAAAGAGTGGGGCTTATAACACGAGGGTAGGCCCAAATGATTTTTTCGTTTAAAAATGGCGATCGCGCCGAGGTTTTCTTTTAACGCAGAGGGACTTATACAATAAGCGAGGCCCAAAATGTTTTGGTTAAAAGGGGGATTGGGTCTTACACTCTAATAGAGGCCCAAAGTGTTTTGAATAGGTCTTATAGCTCAAGGAGAGGCCCATATGATTTTTATATTTTTAAACGGGCGACGATCGCGCCGTTTACTTGTACAGAGGGACTTATATAATGAGTGAGGCCCAAAAAGTTTTTGTACAAGGGGGGATGGGTCTTACACTCTCTCAAGAGGCCCAAAGTGTTTTAAAGAAGAATAAATGGGTCTTACTACTCGAGGGTGGGCCCAGATGATTTTTGAAAAGGCGACGATCGCGCCGTTTGTTTTTTTTTTACGGTATCGGGACTTATACAATAAGTGAGGCCCAAAGATGATTTGGTCAAAAAAAAAGGATTGGGTCTTACACTCTAATAGAGGCCCAAAGTGTTTTGAAAATGATTTATGAGGGTTGAATTAATCCGAAACCCTAATTTGTTTTCAAAATGTATTTAATTGAATAAAAATTCAATTAAAATGATCAAAAATTGTTTAACACATGGAAAACAAATTGTGATCTTGGATTAATGCTTCAAAAATTAAGTATTGACCTACAAAATAATTAGAAAGCATTAAAAGTTGCAAAATCAATGTAGAAAAAATATTTAAAATGCCAAAAACAATCAAAATATTAATTCTTTACAAAAATATCAATTATATGAAATAAATAATATTTTTGGGATTTTTTGATAAAATAAAATATTTTAACATTTTTGTGAATTATTTTAAAAAGAATCAACTCAAAATCATTAAAACTCAGAGAGAAATTAATTTTTGAATCAATTAAACAAAATCACAAAATTCAAATATTCAAATATATGAAAATGGCGCCAACAACAACACCAAGAACACGCGCGTTTTTTCAGTTTGCCCAGATTTGCATTTTCCATCCAATCTCACTGAATACGTAATTATAACATGCAATCCACATATCATTATGCTCGCCTCAACCTCACGATCATGTCTATGTACTTTAATTTCATTTAAATTAAACATACAACAAGAAATCACGAAGAGACCTCAAGAACCCTAATTTCTGCATGAAGGCTAGGATTTTTGATACACGATTCAAACAATGCAATTAATTGAGGGAAAACATTCCATGCATGATTATGAACATATGGCCAAATTATTGTGCGAGGAAATATGCATAGATTGAGAGATGCCCAAGTTTAGGCCTACCTCCAAGTCGTGACAGCAAGTTCAGATGTGATTTTGAGTTGGAGGTGTTACAGATGAGTGGTGATGATCTGGACAGCTTCCCTACACCATATGGATTGTGTTTGAACACTTGGATTGAATTGAAATGGACTGGATCAGTTTATGGCATCTCAGCTGCAACTTCACTTCAAACTTGTGTGGATGGCAAGTGATTTTGTGAAATTGATGTTTCAGAAGTTATGTGAGTGTTTGATCAGCTCATATGTGATGTATGTGAGGTGTGTGAGTGATTGGTTTGTGCAGAATTGCTCTCAAACTCAAAACCCGATAGCTACCTTGCTAAGAAAGGCATTTTTGCCAAGAGAAAGAGATTTTGAGGAAAGCATCTGTTAGATGGCTTTGGTGTACTCAAACTGACCACAATTGAGCTCTATTTATAGTAGAGCAAGTTTGTTTTGCAAGGAATAGTGCATGGCAGCTGGTAAGTAGGTTTCCTCAATGTTGGCCAATGAGAATGAAAGTCTCCTCTAGTCAATGACTAGAGGTTAGGGCACAGAGCTTTGGTCCCCTTGGTCTTGGATAAGTCTTGACTGATTTCAGATGAGAATGGCTCAGTCCATGCCACCTTGATGGTTCCATTGAATGCCTCATTCCAAATTTGAAGTCTTGTCCCTATTTTGGCAACTCTAGGTTCAACATGCTATTCCTTGTTCCTTGGACCTTGGAGGCTTGGCTCAGTGATTGTCCCCTTTGGATTCAATTCTCTGAGGTGTCCAAGTGGATTGGAGCAATTGCAATTGGCTGATTTTGGCAAATCGAGCCAAAATGCAAATTCTGCCTCGCTTTGACAGATTTCAGCAAGGCAACTTACCAATGTTGTATCTCATGATGTAGGTTGAATTTGGCAATGTTCTTGGCCATTTTGGAAAGCTCTAACATGATACAACAAGTGTTTGAACAAGTTTGATTTTGATCTCTTTTGATTCCAAGTGAAAAATCCCCCTACATTTGGCAAAAAGTGAAGCAGAATTCTGACTTAGTGAAAATTTCACTAAGTGTTGGAAAAAGTGACTTTTTCACTTTTCAGCCACTTTGATCACTCCATAACTCAAAATCCTTAATGAATTGGAATGACTTGTAGTTGAAGTTTTTGTAGGTGATAATGAGGGCTACAAATCCATCTTTGGATGAGAAACAATGGCCTTGTGGTTTAGGAGTTATGGTCCTCCAAAGTTGGTACCTTTGCCACTTTATTTTTAACTTAGAAAAATTTCTAAGTTTTATGGTTACCCCTTTTACAAGTTATCTCACTTTTCTTGATTTTTCTTGATGAATGATGATTCAAATCATACATTAACATCATTTTAGGGTTAAAAATCCATTTTGGTGAAAAATCTCAAAAAGTCAAAGTTGACTTTTGTGCACAGTTGACTTTTTATCAGATGAATTCCAAACTGTGCAATTCTTCAGGAAATCATGTCCTTGACCTAAATCAAACTTGATGAACATGTTCCATGGGTGTCATAGGGTATATTCAATCATGTATTAGGTTTTGGGAGCATGTCTTGGTCAAAAGTCAAAGTTACAGTTGACTTTTCCCTTAAAACCCTAATTGTGGTGCAGATGAAAATGAAACTTGTTGCTCAAGCTTCTTGGATCAATCCATTGTTCCAAATGGATCAATATGGTGTATTAGAGACCCTCAAATCATGTCTTGAGGTCTTGGCTCATGGTTTGTCCCAAAAGTCAACTTAGGGGTGAATTAGGTCAGAAACCCTAATTCCTGATTTTTGATGAATGCATCCCCTGAGGCAAAATTGACTTGATGCATGGGTTCATGAGGTTCCATGAAGTATATTAGGTCATGTTTTGGGTCATTGCCTTGTGCCCAGATGAAAATTTCCATCTGGAGGCCCTAGTCGACCAAAACCCTAATTTGGTGACACTGTCGATCTTGAGACTTGATCCACCTAGAAGGGAGCAGCCTTGTGCTTAATCCTTGAAGTGGGAGTCCTTTTTGATCCATTGTGGATGTTTGAGAGATTAGACAAGTTGAAGATCATGTCATTTCTTGATTGATCCTTTGTCTAAGCACTCAGAGAGGGCTTGAAACCCTAATTTTGATTGTATTGGATGCTCACCCATCTTTGGGGAGGCTAATGAAGCATGATGGTTCATCCATATTGTGACGATGATTTTCACAATGATGGGAAATCTAAGTGGTCAAAATTTTGGGTATTACAGATGCCCCTATTTAATCTTCTTGGACCCGAAGGTGTGAATGACGAAGGGATTCGAGCATTCGGGGTGCAAGAGGATTAAATATCAGAATATCTGAAATTTTGATGGTGGTTATGAATGGTAGCTTACGCATTCATCTTCTTTAGCTAAGCAATGATGCTTAGAAAAGATAAACTTCCCCTCGATCCTGGTCTTCAGCCAAGGAACTGGTCTCAATTTTCTTTTGAAATAAACCTCCCCTCGATCCTGGTTTCCTACTAAGGAACTGGTCTAAGTTTTTGATTTAAACTTCCCCTCGATCCTGGTTTCCTACCAAGGAACTGGTCTAAGTTTCTGAAATAAACTTCCCCTCGATCCTGGTTTCCTACCAAGGAACTGGTCTAAGTTTCTGAAATAAACTTCCCCTCGATCCTGGTTTCCTACCAAGGAACTGGTCTTAGTTTCTTTTGTCAATAAACTTTATTGACAAGGGACGCTATGAGTAGCAGTTTTCCTTCAAACTTCTCGCCGAATTTTCCTGGGGAGATGCCATTTGAGTGGAAAAAGTTTTGATGTCAGACTTGCTGGGGAACCCATTCGTCTGAGTTGTAGAGGTACACAAACTTCTCTGGTTGGAGACGCCATCTGTCAATTCTACTGGGGAAAGCGAGTCTCTTGAGAGACTGTTTTCGTTTGGGATCTTTCATCATACTTTTCTCGGGATCTTCCCGGAGAAATGCCATATGATGGGATCCAATTTTGAGGTGCCAATGACCTTCTCATCAGTGGTCCTTTCGGAGCAAAACTGGCATGCTGCCGAATCTCTGATCACAAGGCTTTCTCTGTGGATTTTCCTTAATTCGGGAAAGCAAGGATATCATCTTCAATGGCGAAGAGTGATGTTTATTGAGAGTTTTCTCTAGCTTTTCAGAGGTTCAAGTTATCAAAGTGGCCAAGTGCCGATTCTGATCTAAAGATACACTGGTGGCGAGATTGTGCAGACGCAACACTTCCTGACGAGGAAAGAACTGACAAACTCGATTGAGAAAACTGCTTATCACTAGGGGACAAGACCGACTCAAGTGATAATGATGCAATATGAAATGTAAATGCAAATCAAAATGCATGAAGTATGTATGTATATGCTGACAAAACAGACGCGACATACAGACTAATGGATGAACACAATTGGATACTCGGCCATCGCGGGGCGAAGAAGTACCGTTGATTCAAAATAGCAATTCCACCTTGCTTAGGAGAGATAGTCCACGCGGGGAGCTATGTTGATCGGGCTTAGGAGATGAGAACTCGGCCGAGGCGTGTCAGACGAAACAAGGTCTCTGACACAGTTGATCCATTCATTCAGGCATACTGGCTTAGAAGGAGTACTTTGATTCTGCACTTTGAAGTTCGCTTACTTCGGGAGAAGCGATCGATGTTCTTCTGATGTTCAACAGTCAAAAGAAATTGCCATCTTTAATTTAAAAGCAGAAAAAGTTTTAACAAGTAAATTCATTTTTGTTTTATTTCAAGAATCGCTGATTAAGTTTAAACAACGTCGTTCTGTAAAGCTAAAACAAGTTAAGAATTACAAACAAAAGCACAAGGGCTCAAATTTTATTGATAAGATGGAGATCAGCCAAACGCATGATTCCAAAGAGTATATACAAAGTTAGAAAACAGTAATTTACAGGGAAAAGGGCTACGTTGAAACATAACGACCACTATCCTTCTACCAACTTTGAATTCGGGGCATCCTGAGCTTCCGTCGAAGATGACCTTTGACTGGAGTTTTCCTCCGATAGATGATGCTGTAACTGCTGCTGAGGGACTTGCCTCTGTTGAACATAGTTACTTGCCATTATCCCTAATTTTTTCCTGGATTGTACTATGATGTTTCCAATCCATCGGGATGATTCTTTTTTTTTCATGTCTCTAACTTTTGCCTGGACCGCCCTTTCGGGTTTTCAATCCACCGAGACATTTTTTTTAGTTTAGGCGAAGTATTTCTTAACTACATCAACATTCGTGGGGTAGGCAAATTCTTCTCCGTCCATGGTTGCAAGTCTCAAGGCCCCGCCTGAGAAAGCTTTCGTGACCACATAGGGGCCATCATAATTTGGGGGACGAGGTCGGACCTTTTTGTCGAACGCCCTTTTCATTCTCTGTTGATATAACTGACTGTGGCATAGTGCCGTGATTCTCTTTTCTTCGATCAGGTTCAGTTCGTCGTGTCGACTTTGACAACATTCAGCTTCGGTGAGCTGAGCTTCCATCAATACCCTGATTGACGGGATCTCTACTTCTATGGGAAGCACTGCCTCCATGCCATATACTAGAGAGAAAGGGGTTGCCCCTGTTGAAGTGCGGATAGATGTTCGATAACCGTGAAGAGCAAAGGGTAGCATCTCGTGCCAATCTTTGTAGGTTACAACCATCTTTTGAACAATCTTCTTGATGTTCTTGTTAGCCGCTTCTACCGCTCCGTTCATCTTGGGTCGGTAGGGAGATGAGTTATGGTGTTCAATTTTGAACTCTGTACACAACTCTTTCATCATCTTATTGTTCAAGTTAGATCCATTATCAGTAATGATCTTGCTTGGAACACCATAACGGCAGATGATATTGTTTTTGATAAATCGGACCACCACTTGTCGGGTTACATTGGCGAATGACGCTGCTTCGACCCACTTGGTGAAATAATCAATGGCTACCAGGATGAACCGATGTTCGTTTGAACCCTTGGGCTCAATCATACCAATCATATCGATTCCCCATATGGAAAATGGCCACGGGGAAGAAAGAACTTTGAGATGTGATGGAGGTACATGAATTTTGTCGGAGTATATCTGACACTTGTGACACCTCCTCATGTACTTGTAGCAGTCGGATTCCATTGTCAACCAATAATACTCGGCCCTGAGAATTTTTCTCGCCATTGTGTGTCCGTTGGCATGAGTGCCAAAGGATCCTTCATGAATTTCTTTCATGAGCATGTCTGCTTCTGGTCTGTCGACACATCGGAGCAAAACCATGTCAAAATTTCTCTTATAAAGAGTGTCACCGCTCAGGAAGAAGTTTCCAGCCAACCTTTTGAGGGTTTTCCTGTCTTTTCTGAGTGCCCCAGATGGGTACTCTTGTTTCTGAAGGAAGCATTTGATATCGTGATACCAAGGTCTGTCGTCTATGACTGCTTCAATCGTGAAGATGTAAGCGGGCCGTTCAAGGCACATGATGTCGATCTTAGGTATGTCATTCCATTGACCTACACTAATCATGGAAGAGAGAGTGGCTAATGCATCAGCCATGTGATTCTCATCACAAGGGATGTGATGAAAGTCGACTCTATTGAAGAAGGGTAACAACCTTCTTGCATAGTCTTTGTAAGGAATCAATCCTGATTGGTATGTGTTCCAGTCTCCTTTTATCTGGTTAATAACCAGGGCTGAATCGCCCTATACGTCCAAGTTTTTGATTCTTAAATCAATCGCTTCTTCGAGACCCATGATACATGCTTCGTATTCGGCCTCGTTGTTTGTACATTTGAACGTAAGTCTGGCAGTGAAAGGAATGTGGGAAACCTGAGGGGTAACAATGATTGCCCCAATTTCGTTTCCATAATGATTGACTGCTCCGTCAAAGATGAGTCCCCACTGGGAACCTGGTTCTGGCCCTTCACTGGGTAGCGGTTCATCACAATCTTTCATCTTTAGATACATGACATCTTCGTCTGGGAAGTCAAACCCGATTGATTCTTGATCGTCAATCGGTTGATGAGCCAAATGATCGGCTAAAATACTTCCTTTAACGGCTTTCTGAGCGTGGTACTCTATGTCATATTCTGATAGTAACATCTGCCAACGGGCAATCCTTCCCGTGAGAGCAGGTTTTTCGAAAACGTACTTGATTGGATCCATTTCGGAGACCAACCAAGTAGTATGAAGAATCATGTACTGGCGAAGACGTTTGGCTGCCCAAGCCAATGCGCAACAAGTTTTCTCAAGCATTGTGTACCGAGTCTCGCAGTCGGGGAATTTCTTGCTTAGATAGTAAATGGCAGACTCTTTCCTTTTAGTTTCGTCTTGTTGGCCAAGTACACATCCCATTGAGTCCTCTAGGACTGTGAGGTAAATGATTCGTGGTTTTCCTTCCACTGGAGGTGATAGAATCAGAGGATTCAACAAATATTCCTTAATACTGTCGAAGGCGGTTTGGCAATCTTCTGACCAAACGCAATCCTGGTTCTTTTTGAGTAATTTGAAAATCGATGCACACGTCGCGGTCATAAGGAATATGAATCTGGAGATGTAGTTCAAACGTCCCAGGAATCCTCTGACTTGTTTTTCAGTTTTCGAAGAAGGAATTTCTTGAATGGCCTTGACCTTGTCAGGATCAACTTCAATTTCTTTCTGGCTGACGATGAACCCTAGTAATTTCCCCGAACGGACACCGAAGGTGCACTTGTTGGGATTCAAGCGGAGCTTGAATTTTCTTAAACGTTCGAACAATTTTGACAGATGTTCAACGTGCTCATCCTCTGTTCTGGATTTTGCAATCAAATCATCGACATATACCTCGATTTCTTTGTGTATCATGTCATGAAACAGAGTAGTCATGGCCCTTTGATAGGTTGCCCCGGCATTCTTCAAACCGAACGGCATTACCTTGTAACAAAAGGTACCCCATGGGGTAATGAACGAAGTTTTCTCCATGTCTTTCGGCGCCATTTTGATCTGGTTATAGCCCGCGAATCCATCCATGAAGGAGAATACTTTGAACATTGCTGTACTGTCAACCAGCATGTCAATGTGTGGTAAAGGAAAGTCGTCCTTTGGACTTGCCTTGTTCAAATCTTTGTAATCAACACACATTCTGACCCTTCCATCCTTTTTGGGAACGGGTACGATGTTGGCTAACCATTGAGGATATTCAGATGTAGCGAGGAAACCCGCGTCAATCTGTTTCTGTACCTCCTCTTTGATTTTGATGGCCATGCCCGGGTGAGTGCGTCTCAACCTTTGCTTTACTGGCGGACATTCCGATCTTAATGGTAAATGATGTTCCACGATGCTGGTATCCAACCCTGGCATATCCTGATAGGACCAAGCGAATACATCGGGGAATTCTTTGAGAAGCTTTATCAAACCCTCTCTGGCAGTCGGACTGAGCAGTGCTCCGATCCTGATTTCTTTTTTCTCTTTTTCTGAACCCAAGTTTACCGTTTCCAACGGTTCTTTGTGAGGTTCAATGGACCTTTCCTCTTGTCTGAGTAGTCGGGAGATCTCTTCTTGAATTTCGTTGTCATTTTCTTCTTCAGCCTCGAATACCGGGAACTCAAAGTTGGGAGAAGGCATCGGATCGTATGTTTCAACGGGGTGTAAAACAAGCAATCTGCATGACGTGATGATTCGTGTTTAGAAGAGATAGAGAAAATGCAAGTGTGTGCAGTGTATTTGTTTTACTGCTTATTTTTATGTTTTGAATTGTTTTTTAGGATTACCATTTTCTGAAAAAACAAAAAGAGAAAACAACAATTAATGCGGAAATTACAGAACGACATTATTTTATTAATGAACAAGTCGAATCTTGAAACTACAGCCCTATAAAACAAAACTTTGTCGCTTTAGGCAAAGCGAAGAGGGAAATTTACAGAAAGCGAGCCCTATCAAAACATTCGTTTCACCTGGGCAGGGTGAAAGGCTTAAAGATGGCAATTACTTTGACTGATGAACGACCTTCGGAACCTCGACAGCAACCCATTGGCGGCGAACTCCTCGGTGAATCACAAAGTCTGACACCTTCCTTGATTTGTCTTCAGAAATGACGCTGATTTCTGGTGGAGCAGGATCGTTGGAATCTGTCTCCCAAGCAGAATTGCCGTAGGAGGATTCCTCTGTTGCATTTTGCATAGCATTGGTGCTCTCAGCTGTATCTCCCCATCCAGTTGACTGGATATCTTCGAGCCTGATACGAGAGCTTTCGGGAGCAGTGTACTTGACCATAAAGTCGTATTTTCCACTTGGTTGTCCCAAAGTGTCCCAAACTTCTTTGGAACTGGTGAAATCATCCCTTTCGATGACGTTGACCTCAGGAAAAGCATAGTTGATGAATTCTAGTCCTGCAAACGTTGCGAATTCATCTTCATGTTGAATAGTTTCCGAATGACCTGCGTGTTGATCCCATGACATGGCGGGGACACAGGTATTCTGTTCAATGATGGTCAGCTGAGTTTCATTACTCGGCTGACTTTCTTGCCCCAAGTTTCCTGGGTAAGGCTGCCACATTGGCAGACCATCCATTGGGCCATAGTAATTGTGGTTAAAGTTTTCTTTCATCAGAGTGTCTTCCTCTAATGAATTTGGCGGAGCACGGCATCCTTCCAGATCACAATCTCCGTAGATCATTTCGACATCTGGTCTTGGTATAAATCTCGGACTTTCTGTAGGAAAGCAAAAAGGCATAAGCACCTCTTCCTGAGACATATAGCCGTCCTTGTTAAGGTAGGACTTCCATTCTTCATCTGTGTCAGAGGGATCTTCCTCATTGATAGCATGAACTGTCTGAGACACTGGGTGGAGAAAACCTCCACTGTGGAAGAAGTTTTGAAGGGGATGAAGACTTTCATCGTTGGCGGCCGTCTGGGTACAGCTTGCAGAAAAACCAAGACCCTTCTTTGTTTTATTGTCAATAGGAATGACAAGCCGTCCCCATCCTGTCGTATCGGTACTCTCGACCGCTTTGATAGCATCCTTGTATGAAGAAATTGAATTTCCTTCTTTGAATTGATCGTTCTTGCTCACCGATAGTGCTTGGAATTGAGTTCCAATAACCTCCTCGGGTTCCACACAAGTAGATGATGATAAGTTACTCACGAGCAAGGCTTGTTCCCCACAAACCGTGACAAGTTGATCGTTCTGGACGAACTTTAGCTTTTGGTGGAGGGTCGAAGTGACCGCTCCAGCCTGATGTATCCAAGGTCTTCCTAATAAACAACTGTACGTTGCCCGGATGTCCATGACCTGGAAAGTGACTTGGAAAGTGTGAGGACCAATAGTTATGGGAAGATCCACTTCGCCGATAACCGTTTTTTTGGATCCGTCGAATGCTTTGACGACGACCTCGCTGACTCTCATCGGAGGGCCCTTGAATGATAATTGCGTCAAGGTGGACTTCGGCATAACATTCAGGGCTGACCCTGTGTCTACCAGTACGTTGGCTAAAGCATCGCCCTGGCAGTTAACTGTAATGTTGAGCGCCATGTTATGACGGCGACCCCCTTCAGGTAATTCCTCATCACTAAATCCCAAATTATTGCAAGAAGTGATGTTAGAGACAATACTATCGAACTGTCTAATTGTTACATCCTGTTCCACAAAGGCTTGCTCCAAGACTTTCTGTAGAGCCTCTCTGTGTACTTCTGAACTGAGTAACAGTGATAATACTGAGATCTTTGAAGGAGTCTGTAACAGTTGATCAACAATGTTATATTCACTCCTTTGGATGAGCTTTAGCATCTCATCTTTGTCTTTTGAAAAGTCGGGATTACTAGATTGACCGACTGGTGGATCAGGAATTTCCGCCTGAAGTTCCTTTTCTTTGTTGGATTCTCCAACCCCTCGGTTGAAGATTCGACCGCTCCGTGTTACACGACTGATGTCTGCAATATTCACGACGGAGGGTAATGGAATTTCCTTTCCATTCTCGATTATTGTTGCACCGTATTTGTAAGGGATTGCCTTAGCTGATTCATACGGTAGTGGCCCCGGTAGATAGATGACTATGGGAACCTTCTGATTTTTCTGACCATCATAAGTAATCTCGATCTGTTCCTGGTTGGGAACTCTAAACTCGTCAAGTAGAGGAATGATGGCAAAAACATCCCTGATCTGGTGATGACCAGAGATCGTGACAACATCCTCAACCTGATCGGCAAGGTAGTTCGGCGACCAAATGATGGGTCCAGAACCCGGATATGGACGAATTTCTCCATGATCGATCTGACCCTGAAGAGCTGCTCTCACAAGGTAACACCCTTGGTTACTTTCCGAACAGACGCTACAACTGTCATAGTTGTGTGGTGGCACCTGGCCTCGCCCACTTTGAATACAATGTAACCTCACTAGGTTACCTTCCATTGATCGGACATCCTGACTTTGACGACGAGTAGGATTCCTGTTATTGATACTAATCTGCTGAGTATCTTCGTCCATATAGATTGGCATCCACCAATGATTTAACAAGTGCTGAAGTGCCTCCTGGACAAGGGTACAACCTTGATCGTTTTCGCAACCCGCTTTACAGCTTTGATAGTCATGTGATATTAAGAATCCGAGTCGGACCTGCTCAGCATGTAACTCTACCAGATTGGTATTCATCACGCAGATGTCAAAGATCTGAACCATGTTGATTTGATAGGAGTTCCTATCATGGTAGTCTTGGATCCATCCAAGATCCATCTGACGCTGGAGGGCCTCTTGTATGAAAGAGCATCCCTGTTTGTTTACCGAGAAAATCAGACAGGAACTGTAATCGTGCCGCGACAGATTATGATACTGGCTTTACCTTGAGTGCATCGCCACCAAGTTGACATTCATCACACGGATGTCGTGGTTTTGAATGACGTTAGAATTCGTAGAGACCATGTTAACTCCACGAACTCGGTGCTCTTGGATCCATCCGAGATCCATCTGTTCCTGCAGAGCTGCTTGCACTACCGAATCCTTGGTTATCTTTAGAGCAGATATCACATTGGTGATAGTTATGAGGTGGCACATGGCCATATCCACTCTGTCTACAATGCATCTTGACCAGATTGGTTTTCAACAAGAGTACATCGTGAATTTGATAGACATTGTTAGTCTCTTTCTCAATCAGATTGACTGCAGCTTTCTCATGTTGAGGCAGCGGGTTCGTGAGAACATTAGGATTCGTATCTTTGAAAGATAAGAGCCCGCTCCTAACAAGCTTTTGCACGTAGGATTTGAAATTGAGGCAAGTCTCAATGTTATGCCCTGAACCTCCTTGATGATAAGGGCATGTTTGATCCGTTTTAAACCAAAAAGGCGGATTTTCCGGAACTAAAAGGGGAGATTTAGTCTGAATGTGCCCCTTAGCCAGCAGTAACGGAAATAGTTCTGCGTACGTTACAGGTATAGGATCGAATCCTGGTGGCCGTGTTGTACGGTTGTTGTTATATGGAGGACGAGCCTGCTGAAGAGGCTGTTGTGTCCTTTGTTGGTCAGGTTGGCTCTGCGCAACCTGAGGTTGATACATAGGAATGGGCGCGGGGCCGATAGCAGGAGTAACAGCTGCTACTGGCTGATAACGACGCCTTTGCTTTCCGAGAGAGATATTCCCAATATCTTGCTCCTTTTTCTTAGGGAGAGCACTACCGTATTTTTTAGTACCGCTCGTTGATCCAGTGTCTTTTACCAAACGTCCTTCTCGGACGGCTTCCTCAAGACGTACGCCCATGCCGACCATTTCGGTGAAATCACTGGGCGCACTGGCAATCATTCTGTCATAGTAAAATGAGCTTAAGGTCTTTAAGAAGATTTTTGTCATCTCTTTTTCCTCAAGAGGTGGACAAATTTGAGCGGCAATTTCACGCCACCTTTGAGCATACTCCTTAAAGGTTTCCTTGTCCTTTTGCGACATCGATCTGAGTTGATCTCTGTCGGGTGCCATGTCCAAATTGTACTTGTATTGTTGGACGAAGGCAGTACCAAGATCTCTGAATGTACTGATCGTAGTACAGTTTAAACCCATGTACCATTTGAGTGCGGCACCGGTTAAACTATCCTGGAAGTAGTGAATCAGCAGGTCCTGATTCTCCGTCTGAGCTGACATCCGCCGAGCGTACATCACCAGATGGCTCTGAGGGCAAGAGTTACCCTTGTATTTTTCAAAGTCGGGCACTTGGAACTTGTGCGGGACTTTCACATTTGGGACCAAGCAGAGGTCTGCGGCGTCCTTTCCAAATAGATCCTGACCGCGAATGGCTTGCAGCTCTTTCTGCATTTCCAAGAACTGCTCCTGGAATTCATCCATCCTATCAAACATAGTTTCCTTCTTACCAGATGGTGTTGGTGGAATCTATCCTTCCGGGACAGTGTGCACCACAGGGGGTGGTACCGTGACTACGGCAGTAAGTCTTGGCGCCTCCCGAAGTTTGTAACCTTCAGGAGTATTCAGTATGCCCCTGGCATCTTCGCTTTCCCGAAGTTTGTAACCTTCAGGCCCAACGGCTTCTGTTGCGATTCCCTGATCTTCAGTGATCGGCGGAACATATCCTTCCGGGATATAGTTAACAGGCATGCCCCAAGGACGATCTTTCGACATCTGATACCTAGGATCATACTTTTCTATGATGGGCGTTGAGGTGATCTCTGAGATCACAGTTCTTTGTAGCTGAGCTTCTGCCATGGCTTGCATATCGTTACGAAGCTTTCTCATATCCTCTTTCAGAGCGTCGATCTCTTCTTTCAACTCTCTGTTTTCTTCCTCAAGATCATCCATCTTTTTCTGACGATTGGCCCGAGTACTAAACGAATGAGATAGTTTGAATCTAGAATCGAGACACAAACGTGAGATTCGTAGGTAAGGAGAATACGCGATGTGAGAATGATGAATGCAATGATTATATTAATTATTGTTTTTTTGGTTTAATCAAAATAAACTTCGACAATTAGATTGCAAATATCAAACAGTGGGGAAACCCCTTTTTATTGAAATTCAAAGGATTACAGAAATGGAAATACAGTAGATTACAAGGTGCAGAAACAAAAACCTAAACTAATGGGTCCCGAGTCCTCTCTGAGGAGAAACCGGATGCTGACTCTGGTACTTTCCTTTTCTTTGACCAGGGCTCTTGGGCCGTTGTCGGGTTGTCATTCCTTTGACAAGTGAAAGGAGTGAGCAAATTCCTTTGGTCATCTTGATTCTCTACAGCATGCTGCTCCAAAATTTCAATCAGAGCATCTTTCTCTTTTAGTAGTTGCTGTATTTGGATACACTCTACGTCGAGGGTGCGGTACTTGTTCTTCCAAGATCTTCTTTCCTTTTGAACTTTGTTGAGAGTAACCTGAAGCCTTTTAGTTTCCGTCATGAAGTTCATGACAATTTCTCTCGGCGGAAGAATTTCGTAACGAGGATAAGGCATTTTTAGCTTGAGAGCTCTAGTTTGTACCCAATGGAGATAAGGCTCCACCGAGACACAGTCCGGTTTTCCCAGAGACTCTCGTCCTTTCTTATGAACATGTTTCCAAGCTTGCACTATTTCCATCTTTAGTGCTCTGTCACTTTCTCCTTCTTTGAAGAAAAGACCTTCCAGATGAACACCCAGTGGGATGTGTCTCATCGGGTATCCAAATTGACGAAGAACTAATATCGGATGATAGTTGATTCCTCCTTTAGTTCCTATGAGGGGTACGCTGGGGAAGTTTCCACAACGGTCAATGATTCTGATTCCCTCATAAATCCTATTACACCAATCTATATCGGAATTGGTGAGAGACATGATCTTCTGCGACCAACGTAAGACACTCTTGCAATCCCAAAAAGCGGCAGACTTGGGCAAGTGCGAGATAAACCATTTGTAGAGCAAAGGTACACAGCATGTGATCTCCCCTCCGCTGTACAAATTTCCCAAGTGTACAGAATGATACGCATCTGCGAGCAAAGTCGGCACAGGGTTTCCAATGAGAAAAACCTTAATAGCGTTGATATCGACGAAGTTATTGATGTTGGGAAATAAAAATAACCCGTAGGTGAGCAAGACAAAGATGCTTTCAAAAGCAGTCCCGTTCCCTATACTAGCGAAGTATAGAGCTTTCTTTGTCAAGAACTGGGCTGGCAAACCTTGGATGCCACCCTTAGTGGTCATGTGAGTCTTGACCTCATACTCGTCCAAATGAATTGCTCTTGCAATGGTCTGATTCTTTGGAATTTCTTCCAGTCCAGAAAATGGAGCTCGATCAGTGATATGTAAATCAGTCAGATGAGAATACTCCTCTAGCGTTGGTGCCAACTGGTAATCCGGGAATGTGAAACAATGATAAACCGGATCGTAGAATTGAATGAGCGCGTCCATGATTCCCTTAATCACATGAACTCTTAATAGTGGTAGCAAACCACCGTGCTTGGCTCTGAAAGCCTCTGGGTTAACGATCATCCTCGCTAACTTTCTCAAATCCCCTAGTTTTGGAACCTTGAAGGTATACTGGTGAGTTCTCCTTCTACCGAAATCCATTAGCGTAATCTTTTTCTCTGATATTTGCAATCACAGTCTTAGTTTAATTTGAAAAACAGAGAGACTAGAAGAGAAGTTTTTTGAATGTTTTAATGTTTTATTAAATGAATGCATGAATGCAGCACACAAAAACATAGAAAAAACATGGGGTCAGAGGGTCGTTGTCATGAAGTCAAGGCTCTACCCATCCCCAAAGGTTTATACTAGGGTGATTTTTGTACCTGTGCTCATTATCATCAGCTCCTCCCATGAAAGCAAAACAACAAGCGGATTGCCAGCGAGTTGTGTGCAATCTTAGAGTAAGTGCTATTCACCGAGAATAGATCACCAGCCTCAAATGAGGGTAGTATCGCGTAACAGCTATTTCCGATAGCTTCCGCACTACGAAAAAGGTTGGCTTTTCTTAAGTGTATACTCAATCTCACCACATGCGGCATCACACACATTCCCAGTAGCAGAAAAATAAACACGTATAGCAATTAGGAAAAGCAGTATATATATTTGTCCTAATCATCCTAGACTTATAAAGCTATGATTCTTAAGTTCCTGACAGAAATGGGTTCCCCGGCGGAAGCCCCAATCTGTGGTTCCCTGCCTAAGAGATGGACCAGCATAGGTCAATCTTTCTCTTCGGTAGAGTTCCCATTTTCCGTAGAAAACGGGGATGATGCCCTAAGGCAGAAAAGGAGACTCCCCAGCAGAGTCGCCATTTTACAATGAAAACAGAAAGAAAGAAAGGTAGGCCCCACGGTGGGCGCCACTTTTCTGTAGCGAGCGATTTTGGACGCGGTTCTTAAGCGCTGGTCGCTCTCTGCGGTTGAGCTTAAAACTACAGGTCGATTCATTTTTTATCCTATTGTAAGCTGAATAAGGAAGGGAAATAGATGTCTCCAATTAACCCTGCTTGCATATTGAGTTTAAACAGCGGTCTGTTAGGTTACGGATGCTATCAATGTGGGGGGCCTTTGTACTGGTTATTCGTATTTCGCCAATACAGGTTTCTTTCTTTCTTTTTTCTAGGCACAGGGTTTCTGGCGGGGAATAAGGATTAGGACGTTAGGACTGATGCTTTTGAATTACTGCTTTTAATTGAGGGAGATATGGGATTTGGGTTTTTTGTTGATTGCGCTCGCTAAGATCTTTTCTTTCGATCTTATGCCTACGTATTCCCGTTTACCGAAACAGGGAAATCAGAGCGTTCGTAGTTCCTCCTATTCTATGGGAGGAAATTGGTTTTTGGTGTCTTGTTCAAAGCCCAAGACGTGGAGCGAAAGGTGATTTGTATCTTGTTTAAAGCCCAAGATGTGAAGCTGAAAGACCTCGACTTTAGAGAGAATTTGTCATCTCTAAAGAGGGGGAAGGAGAATTACTTTAACTGGGATACGTGGATCCGAGCAATGCCATAATTTCCGAAGAAAGGGTTTTAACCTGAAGGAGAAGACTTTAACTCAGTGTAGAGCAATGCCATCTTTCCTTAGGAATTTCTCATGCTAAAAGAGGGACAGTGGCATGGATATAGATGATCCAGAGGCTTGCCGCTTACAGCGATTAGATGAAAGGAAAGGAGTTGTTGATGTTTGTGCACTGTGAACGAGGCACAACTTTGATGCTAAAAGGTTGATTGGATCAACCAGTGGTTTTCTTATACAAAGCCTAAGAGGAGGCTAATTTCCGCTAGGAAAATCATTATACAAAGCCTAAGAGGAGGCTATTTTGTGTCTCGTACAAAGCCCGAGAGAGAGGCTAAAGCTTTTTGACCCAGTGGGGCATATCGTTATACAAAGCCTAAGAGGAGGCTAGCAAAGAGTTCGACTCTTGCTTAAGAGATTTGTATCTCGTACGAGGCCCGAGATGGAGGCAAAAAAAGGGGTGATTGACTCAACGATGGAATCTTTTGTGTCTCATACAAAGCCTGAGAGAGAGGCTAAAAGGTTGTTTTGACTCCACTGGGGAGAATTTTGGTATCTCGTATGAAGCCCGAGATGGAGGCTATTGTAACTGTTTCAGTTGAGTGACAGATCCAATATACTGATTTAAAAGAGAAAATCAGTTCTTATATGAGTAACACTGTACACAGGGATTTAATTTGAGGAAACGGGAAATCCAAAGGGTATTGAGACTATCCGAGTCTGCGGGTTTCCTTCCTATTTAACGAAGGGTACTTGAGAATGTCTTTGAGACTCAAGGAAGTTAGACTGTCCAAGTCTAGAGTTTTATCTTTTGTACTATGCTCCGAGAAACAGTAGTAGACTCTATGAAAGGACTGTTCTATGAGGATGACTAGGTTCTGTTCCTATACCTCTAGGAGGTCGTCGGGATAATTTGTACGAAGCCCAAGAGGAGGCTGGAATCTTTTAAGAAGCCGACGGGTCCTTGTACGAAGCCCAAGAGGAGGCTATCATTCCCGGAGGAAGAGATCATTATACGAAGCCTAAGAGGAGGCTGTGAATACTTCTAAGAAGCCGTAGTGTCCTTGAATAATGCCCAAGAGGAGGCGGGGTTGCTTTTAGGAAGCCTGTGGGTCCTTGTATGATGTCCAAGAGGAGGCCGATGCTTTTAAGAAGCCCGTGGGTCCCAAACCAAAGAAAAGTTCAGGAAAACTCTTTTAGAGTTAAAACCACTGGTAAACGTGCGAGGTTTACTATCCAGTGATTTTAACTTTTAGAGAGACTCCGAACCGTTCGGCGGTTTGAAGAAATTCAAGAGAAGTTTCACCGAGAATAATTCATCTCTGGGGGATAGAATTTCTTGACGATTCCTAAGGAGGACAGCCGAAGAGAAGACTGTATCTGGTGCTCCTATTGGGGATCTAGGCGTCTATTTCTACGAATAAATGAAACGGCGTCACCTAGTTCTAGACGTAGTTGTCGGGGAAACTCGAAATATCTATACTATTATTACACAGTAGATATGAGTTTATGAAAGGAGACTTACAGTGAGCAGCCCCACAATACAGTTTATAATATGAAAGTAGTAAATGAAAGCGATAACCACTTACTCGGTTGTAGTGCTTCCATGCTGTTTGGTTAGTTGTTCAACAAAGAAAGATTGAAAACAACATTATATTCAAAATCAAAAGAGAAAGTGCTTTGAAAAAGAAAGATTTGGGGCTTACAGCTCAAGGAGAGGCCCAGGGTTTTATCAGTGAGCGCACTGTTTGAATTTGTACAGAGGGACTTATACAAGTGACTGGGGCCCAAAAAAAGGTTTTTCTGTACAAAGGGATGGGTCTTACACTCTCTCAAGAGGCCCAAAAAGGTTTAAAGAAAAAGAGTGGGGCTTATAACACGAGGGTAGGCCCAAATGATTTTTTCGTTTAAAAATGGCGATCGCGCCGAGGTTTTCTTTTAACGCAGAGGGACTTATACAATAAGTGAGGCCCAAAATGTTTTGGTTAAAAGGGGGATTGGGTCTTACACTCTAATAGAGGCCCAAAGTGTTTTGAATGGGTCTTATAGCTCAAGGAGAGGCCCAGATGATTTTTATATTTTTAAACGGGCGACGATCGCGCCGTTTACTTGTACAGAGGGACTTATACAATGAGTGAGGCCCAAAAAGTTTTTGTACGAGGGGGGATGGGTCTTACACTCTCTCAAGAGGCCCAAAGTGTTTTAAAGAAGAATAAATGGGTCTTACTACTCGAGGGTAGGCCCAGATGATTTTTGAAAAGGCGACGATCGCGCCGTTTGTTTTTTTTTTTACGGTATCGGGACTTATACAATAAGTGAGGCCCAAAGATGATTTGGTCAAAAAAAAGGATTGGGTCTTACACTCTAATAGAGGCCCAAAGTGTTTTGAAAATGATTTATGAGGGTTGAATTAATCCAAAACCCTAATTTATTTTCAAAATGTATTTAATTGAATAAAAATTCAATTAAAATGATCAAAAATTGTTTAACACATGGAAAACAAATTGTGATCTTGGATTAATGCTTCAAAAATTAAGTATTGACCTACAAAATAATTAGAAAGCATTAAAAGTTGCAAAATCAATGTAGAAAAAATATTTAAAATGCCAAAAACAATCAAAATATTAATTCTTTACAAAAATATCAATTATATGAAATAAATAATATTTTTGGGATTTTTTGATAAAATAAAATATTTTAACATTTTTGTGAATTATTAAAAAAAGAATCAACTCAAAATCTTTAAAACTCAGAGAGAAATTAATTTTTGAATCAATTAAACAAAATCACAAAATTCAAATATTCAAATATATGAAAATGGCGCCAACAACAACACCAAGAACACGCACGTTTTTTCAGTTTGCCCAGATTTGCATTTTCTATCCAATCTCACTGAATATGTAATTATAACATGCAATCCACATATCATTATGCTCGCCTCGACCTCACGATCATGTCTATGTACTTTAATTTCATTTAAATTAAACATACAACAAGAAATCACGAAGAGACCTCAAGAACCCTAATTTCTGCATGAAGGCTAGGATTTTTGATACACGATTCAAATAATGCAATTAATTGAGGGAAAACATTCCATGCATGATTATGAACATATGGCCAAATTATTGTGCGAGGAAATATGCATAGATTGAGAGATGCCCAAGTTTAGGCTTACCTCCAAGTCGTGACAGCAAGTTCAGATGTGATTTTGAGTTGGAGGTGTTACAGATGAGTGGTGATGATCTGGACAGCTTCCCTACACCATATGGATTGTGTTTGAACACTTGGATTGAATTGAAATGGACTGGATCAGTTTATGGCATCTCAGCTGTAACTTCACTTCAAACTTGTGTGGATGGCAAGTGATTTTGTGAAATTGATGTTTCAGAACTTATGTGAGTGTTTGATCAACTCATATGTGATGTATGTGAGGTGTGTGAGTGATTGGTTTGTGCAGAATTGCTCTCAAACTCAAAACCCGATAGCTACTTTGCTAAGAAAGGCATTTTTGCCAAGAGAAAGAGATTTTGAGGAAAGCATCTGTTAGATGGCTTTGGTGTACTCAAACTGACCACAATTGAGCTCTATTTATAGTAGAGCAAGTTTGTTTTGCAAGGAATAGTGCATGGCAGCTGGTAAGTAGGTTTCCTCAATGTTGGCCAATGAGAATGAAAGTCTCCTCTAGCCATTGACTAGAGGTTAGGGCACAGAGCTTTGGTCCCCTTGGTCTTGGATAAGTCTTGACTGATTTCAGATGAGAATGGCTCAGTCCATTCCACCTTGATGGTTCCATTGAATGCCTCATTCCAAATTTGAAGTCTTGTCCCTATTTTGGCAACTCTAGGTTCAACATGCTATTCCTTGTTCCTTGGACCTTGGAGGCTTGGCTCAGTGATTGTCCCCTTTGGATTCAATCCTCTGAGGTGTCCAAGTGGATTGGAGCAATTGCAATTGGCTGATTTTGGCAAATCGAGCCAAAATGCAAATTCTGCCTTGCTTTGACAGATTTCAGCAAGGCAACTTGCCAATGTTGTATCTCATGATGTAGGTTGAATTTGGCAATGTTCTTGGCCATTTTGGAAAGCTCTAACATGATACAACAATTGTTTGAACAAGTTTGGTTTTGATCTCTTTTGATTCCAAGTGAAAAATCCCCCTACATTTGGCAAAAAGTGAAGCAGAATTCTGACTTAGTGAAAATTTCACTAAGTGTTGGAAAAAGTGACTTTTTCACTTTTCAACCACTTTGATCACTCCATAACTCAAAATCCTTAATTAATTGGAATAACTTGTAGTTGAAGTTTTTGTAGGTGATAATGAGGGCTACAAATCCATCTTTGGATGAGAAAAAATGGCCTTGTGGTTTAGGAGTTATGGTCCTCCAAAGTTGGTACCTTTGCCACTTTATTTTTAACTTAGAAAAATTTCTAAGTTTTATGGTTACCCCTTTTACAAGTTATCTCACTTTTCTTGATTTTTCTTGATGAATGATGATTCAAATCATACATTAACATCATTTTAGGGTTAAAAATCCATTTTGGTGAAAAATCTCAAAAAGTCAAAGTTGACTTTTGTGCACAGTTGACTTTTTATCAGATGAATTCCAAACTGTGCAATTCTTCAGGAAATCATGTCCTTGACCTAAATCAAACTTGATGGACATGTTCCATGGGTGTCATAGGGTATATTCAATCATGTATTAGGGTTTGGGAGCATGTCTTGGTCAAAAGTTAAAGTTACAGTTGACTTTTCCCTTAAAACCCTAATTGTGGTGCAGATGAAAATGAAACTTGTTGCTCAAGCTTCTTGGATCAATCCATTGTTCCAAATGGATCAATATGGTGTATTAGAGACCCTCAAATCATGTCTTGAGGTCTTGGCTCATGGTTTGTCCCAAAAGTCAACTTAGGGGTGAATTAGGTCAAGAAACCCTAATTCCTGATTTTTCATGAATGCATCCCCTGAGGCAAAATTGACTTGATGCATGGGTTCATGAGGTTCCATGAAGTATATTAGGTCATGTTTTGGATCATTTCCTTGTTCCCAGATGAAAATTTCCATCTGGAGGCCTTGGTCGACCAAAACCCTAATTTGATGACACTGTCGATCTTGAGACTTGATCCACCTAGAAGGGAGCAGCCTTGTGCTTAATCCTTAAAGTGGGAGTCCTTTTTGATCCATTGTGGCTGTTTGAGAGATTATACAAGTTGAAGATCATGTCATTTCTTGATTGATCCTTTGTCTAAGCACTCAGAGAGGGCTTGAAACCCTAATTTTGATTGTATTGGATGCTCACCCATCTTTGGGGAGGCTAATGAAGCATGATGGTTCATCCATATTGTGATGATGATTTTCACAATGATGGGAAATCTAAGTGGTCAAAATTTGGGGTATTACACTATCATTCCACCAACATTGAATTCTGGATATTTTTGAGCTTCTGTCGAAGGTGACCTTGACTGAAGTATTCCCGACAGATGACGTTGCCTCCGAGGAACCAAACTTGTCAGATGCAGTTACTTGCCATAAATCCCTAATTTTTGCCTAGATCGCCTTTTCAGGTTTTCAATCTATCAAGATGATTATATATATTTTGTATGTCTCTAATTTTTGCCTGGACCGCCTTTTCAGGTTTTCAATCCACCGAGACGTTTTTTTTTCATTTAGGCGAAGTATTTCTTGACTACATCAACATTTGTGGGGTAGCTAAACTCCTCTCCATCCATGGTTACGAGTCTCAAGGCACCGCCTGAGAATGCTTTCTTAACAACATAGGGGTCATCGTAATTTGGAGTCCATTTGTCCCAGGGATCAGTAAGAAATGATTGTATCTTCTTGAGTACGCGGTCTCCTTCTCTGAAGACACGGGGTCGGACCTTTTTGTCGAACACTTTCTTCATCCTTTGTTGATATAACTGACCATGGCATAAAGCTGTCATTCTCTTTTCTTCGATTAGGTTCAGTTCATCATGTCGGCTTTGACACCATTCAGCTTTTGTTAACTTGGCTTCCATCAATACTCTCATTGATGGGATCTCTACTTCTATGGGGAGCACTGCTTCCATTCCGTATACTAGAGAGAAAGGGGTTGCCCCTATTGAAATACGGACGGATGTGCGATAACCATGAAGATCAAAGGGTAGTATCTTGTGCCAATCTTTGTAGGTTTCAACCATCTTCTAAATGATCTTCTTGATATTATTTTTAGCTGCTTCTACCGCTCCATTCATTTTAGGCCAGTAGGGAGATGAGCTATGGTGTTCAATATTGAACTCAGCACATAATTCTTTCATCATCTTGTTGTTCAGGTTCGATCCATTATCAGTAATGATCTGGCTTGGAACACCATAACGACAAATGAGATTGTTCTTGATAAATCGGACCACCACTTGCCTAGTCACGTTGGTGTATGATATTGCTTCAACCCATTTGGTGAAGTAGTCAATGGCTACTAGGATGAACCGATGTCCGTTTGAGGCTTTGGGTTCAATCATGCCAATCATGTCGATTCCCCATATAGAAAAAGGTCATGGAGAAAAAAGGACTTTGAGATGTGTTGGCGGTACATGGATCTTGTCGGCGTATATCTGACACTTGTGACACCTCCTCATGTACTAGTAGCAATCGGATTCCATTGTCAGCCAATAATATCCTGGTCTCAGAATTTTTCTTGCCATTGTGTGTCCATTGGCATGAGTACCAAAGGAGCCTTCATGAATCCCTTTCATCAGCATGTTTGCTTCGTGTCTGTCTACGCATCTGAGAAAAACCATGTTGAAGTTTCTTTTGTAGAGTATATCATTGTTTAGGAAAAAGTTTCCATCCAATCTTCTGAGAGTCTTCCTATCTTTTCTTAATGCCCCAGGCGGGTATTCTTGTCTTTGAAGGAAGTAATTGATATCGTGATACCATGGTTTGTCATCTATGACTGCTTCAATCGCAAAGATGTAAGAAGGCCTATCAAGGCGTATTATGTCGATCTTGGGTATGTCGTTCCATCGACTCACACTAATCATAGAGGATAGAGTAGCCAGTGCATCAGCCATGTGGTTTTCTTCACGGGGAATATGATGGAACTCAATTCTGTTGAAGAAGGGCAACAACCTTCTTGCGTAGTCTTTGTATGTAATCAATCTCGGTTGGTATGTGTTCCACTCTCCTTTGATCTAATTTATAACCAGGGTTGAGTCTCCATACACATCCAAGTTCTTTATCCTTAAGTCCATTGCTTCTTCGAGTCCCATGATGCAAGCTTCGTATTCGGCCTCATTGTTTGTACATTTGAATGCCAATCTGGCGTTGAAAGGAATATGGGTACCTTGAGGTGTAACAATAATTGTCCCAATTCCATTTCCATAAGCGTTGAAAGCTCCATCGAATATTAGTCCCCATTGGGAACCTGGCTCTGGCCCTTCGTTTGGTAGCGGTTCATCGCAATCTATCATTTTCAGGTACATTATATCTTTGTTTGGGAAGTCAAATTTGATTGATTCCTGGTCGTCAATCGGTTGATGAGCCAAATGATTGGCTAAAACACTTCTTTTGACGGCTTTTTGAGCATGGTACTCGATGTCGTATTCTGATAACAACATCTGCCAACGGGCAATCCTTCCTGTTAAAGCAGGCTTTTAAAGATGTACTTGATTAGATACATCTCGGAAATTAACCAAGTAGTGTGACAAATCATGTACTGGCGAAGACGTTTAGCTGCCCAAGCCAAAGCGCAACAAGTTTTCTCGAGCATAGTGTATCGAGTTTCACAATCCATGAACTTCTTGCTTAAGTAATACTACCTCCGTTCCTTTTTGTAAGAGACAATTCACTTTTTAGGTTCATTGAATAATCAATGTATTTGGTTAGTTTTTAGACTAGATACATTGATTATTCAATGAACCTAAAAAGTAAGTTGTCTCTTATAAAAAGGAACGGAGGTAGTAAATAATAGACTCCTTTCTTTTTGTTTCATCTTGTTGTCCAAGCACATAACCCACGGAGTCTTCCAAGACTGTTAAGTAGATGATCAGTGGTCTTTCTTCCATTGGAGGAGACAAAATCAGTGGATTCAGCAGATATTCCTTGATGTTGTTGAAAGCCTTTTGGCAGTCTTCTTTCTATATACAGATTTGATTCTTTCTGAGTAGTTTGAAGTTTGGAGCGCATGTCGCGGTCATGAGGGATATGAATCTTGTGATGTAATTCAGACGTCCCAAAAATCCTCTTACTTGTTTTTCAGTCTTTAGAGCAGGCATTTCTTGAATGGCCTTGACTTTGTCAGGATCAACCTCAATTCCGTTTTGGCTGACTATGAATCCCAAGAGTTTTCCTGAGTGTACACCGAATGTGCACTTGTTGGGATTCAAGCGGAGTTTATATTTTCTCAGACGCTCGAATAACTTTGACAAATTCTCAACATGTTCTTCTTCTATTTTAGATTTGGCAATCGTGTCATCGACATATACTTCGATTTCTTTGTGTATCATGTCGTGAAACAAAGTTATCATGACCCTTTGATAAGTTGCCCCTGCGTTCTTCAGATCAAACGACATTACTTTATAACAAAAGGTGCCACATGGGGTGATGAATGAAGTTTTTCCATGTCTTCTGGTGCCATTCTAATTTGATTATAGCCCAAGAATCCATCCATGAAGGAGAATACTTTGAATTTTACTGTGCTGTCAACTAGCATGTCTATGTGTGGTAGGGAGAAATCATCCTTAAGACTTGCTTTGTTTAAATCCCTGTAGTCTACACACATTCTGACTTTCCCGTCCTTCTTTGGAACTGGCACTATGTTGGCTAGCCATTGAGGATATTCTGAGGTGGCAAGGAAACATGCGTCGATCTGTTTCTGCACTTCTTCCTTAATTTTGATGGCCATATCAGGGTGAGTCCTTCTCAAATTTTGTTTAACCGGAGGACATTCTGGTTTCAGTGGTAAGTGATGTTCCACGCTGTTGGTATCCAACCCTGGCATCTCTTGGTAGGACCAAGCAAACACATCTGGAAATTCTTTGAGAAGCTTTATTAAGCCTTCTCTGACAGTTGCATTGAGCAGTGCTCCAATCTTAACTTCTTTCCTTTCTTCTTCTGAACCCAAATTGACCGTTTCCAATGACTTTTTGTAAGGTTCAATGGACCTTTCCTTTTTTCTGAATAGTCGGGAGATTTCTTCTGGAATTTCTTCGTCCTCTTCTTCTTCGGCTTCAAATACCGGTAACTCAAAGTTGGGAGAAGGCATTGGATCGTATGTTACGATGGGGTTTAAAACAAGTAATATGCACGACGTGATGATTCCTCTTTAGAAAAGGTAGAGAGAATGCAAAAATGTGTGCAGTGTATTTTTTGAAAACGCTTGTTTTTATTTTTTCTTGTTTTTTTTAGGATTACCATTTTCTAAAAAAGCAAAAAGTGAAACTAGCAATAAATGCAGGAATTCAGAATGACATTATTTATTTATGATTTGTCGATTCTAGAAACACAACCCTAGAAAATAAAACTCTATCGCTCTGGGCGAAGCGAAGATGGACATTTACAGGAAACCAAGCCCTATAAAACATCCTTTTCACCCGGGCAAAGTGAAAGGTCAAAACAAAGACGCGGCAATTACTTCGACTTATGAACGACATTTGGGACATCAACCGTAACCCAATGGTGACGAACTCCTCTGTGAATCACAAAGTTCGGTATCTTTCTTCTTGGTTTGTCTTCAGTAATGACACTGATTTCTTGCGGGGTGGGATTATTGGAGTCTTCTTCCCATGCAGAGGTATCATAAGAGGACTCTTCTGTCGCATCTTCAACAGTATTTTCATCCTCAAGAGGATCTCCCCATCCAGTTAGCTGGATGCCCTCATATCTGATGCAAGAGCTTTCGGGAGCAGTGTATTTTACTAGAAAGTCGTACTTGCTACTTGGCTGCCCCAAAGTATCCCAAGTTTCTGTGGGAATAGATGAGTCATCTTCTTCAATGACATTGACCTCAGGAAATGCAAAGTTGACAAATTCTTGTCCTGCGATCATTGCAAATTCATCTACGTGGCGTTGGAAATTCTCAGAATGTTTTGGGTAAGGATTCCATGACTCTGGGAGAACATGTGTATTTTTCTCAAGGTCATTTAGCAGATATGCATTATCTGGCTGACTCTTTTGCCCCGAGTCTTCCAGGTGTCATACCCCAAATTTTGACCACTAAGATTTCCCATCATTGTGCAAACCATCATCACAATATGGATGGACCATCATACCTCATTAGTCTCCCCAAAGATGGGTGAGCATCCACTACAATCAAACTTAGGGTTTCAAGCCCTCTTAGAGCTCTTAGACAAAGGATCAATCAAGGAATGACATGATCTTCAACTTGTATAAACCTCTAAAACATCCACAATTGATCAAGAGGACTCCCACATCAAGAATCAAGCACAAGGTTGCAACATTCCAAGTGGATTAAGCCTCAAGATCGCTAGTGCCACCAAATTAGGGTTTTGGTCGACCAGGGCCTCCAGATGGAAATTTTCCTCTGGGCATGAGCCAATACTTCAAAGTATAACCCAAAATACTCTAAGGGACATCATAAACCCAATCATCAAGTCAATTTGGCCTCAGGGGATGCATTCATAAAAAATCAGGAATTAGGGTTTCTTGACCTAATTCACCCCTAAGTTGACTTTTGGGACAAAACGTAAGCCAAGACCTCAAGAGATGATTTGAGGGTCTCTAGTAAACCACATTGATCCATTTGCAACAATGGATTGATCCAAGAAGCTTGATTCACAAGTTTCAAGTTCATCAGAACCACGACTAGGGTTTCGCGGAAAAAGTCAACGTGCCTTTGACTTTTGACCAGGACATGCTCCCAAACCTTGGGACATGATTCAATAAACCCTATAACACATATGAAATCAATCCATCAAGTTTGATTTAGGTCAAGGACTTGATTTCATAGAGGATCGCACAGTTTGGAATGCATCTGATAAAAAGTCAACAGTGCCCAAAAGTAAAAGTTTAACTTTTTGATTTTTTGATCAATTATGGTTCCCTAACCCTAAAATGATGTTAATGTGTGATTAGAATCATCATTCATCAAGAAAAATCAAGAAAAGTGGGATAACTTGTAAAAGGGGTAACCATAAAAACATAGAATTTTTTCTAAGTTATGGAACAAAGTGGCTAGGGTACCAACTTCCAAGGATCATAACTTGAGATCCAAGCAACCATTTTGAATGATCCAAAGATGGATTTGTAGCTCTCATGGCATACTTTAAAAGTGTCAACTACACCTCACTCCAATTCTTCATGAATTTTTAGTTATGGAATGACCAAAATGACAAAAACATGAAAATGCCACTTTTTCCAACACTTAGTGAAATTTTCATTAAGTCAGAATCTGTTTCACTTTTTTCAAAATGTAGGGGCATTTTTCACTTGGGTCCAAAAAGTGTCAAGACAAATTATGATCACACATATGTTGTATCATATGAGAGCTTTCCAAAATGGCCAAGAACTCCATCAGATCCCATTTGAGCTAAGAGTTATGACAATGGAAATATGCCTTGCTGCAACTGTCATGGCAAGGTAGATTTATGCATTTTGCTCGATTTGATCAATTCGTGCAAATGACAAACAAGTTTATCCATCTGAACACCTCAGGGGGAGACCAAGGAGGGACAAACACTGATCCATAAGCCGCCCAAGTCTTTGGAACTAAAAGTAGCATGCCAAACCTAAAAATGCCTAAAAGGAGGACAAGACTCCAATTTTGTTTTGGAGCATTCAATGGAAGCACCAAGGTGACATGGAATGAGCCTTTTCCAACTGAATGAGTCAAGGATGATCTCTGAACTAGGAAACCAAAGGCATGTGCTCTAACCTCTAGTCAATGGCTAGAGGAGACTTGAGATTCCAAAATGATCCAATTGGCCAAAGGTCTGCTGCAGTTGCCATTCACTATTGCATGCAAAACAAACTTGCTCTACTATAAATAGAGCTCATTTGTGCTCAGTTTAAGTAAACCAAAGCCATCAAACTGATTCTTTCCTCAAAATCTCTTCTTTCACTCCAAAATTGCCTTCCAAAGCAAGTCACTATCGGGTTTTGAGTTTGAGAGCATTCCAACCAAACCAATCACACACACACACCTCATAAACATCATATAGAAGTGATCCAAACACTTAAACCACATCTGGAACACCAATTTCACAAAATCACCAGCCAATTGCTCAAGCTTTCAACCAAGTTGCAGTTGAGGTGCCATAACCTGTTCAAGTCCATTTCCAATCACTCCAAGCATTCAAACACATTCCATATGGTGTAGGGAAGCTGTTCAGATCATCACAACTCGTCTGTAACACCTCCAACTCAAAAATCACATTGCTCTTGCTATCACGGCCTTTAAGTAAGCCTAAACTTGGTCATCTCATGATTCATGCATATTTCCTCGCACAATAATTTTGCCATATGTTCATAATCATGCATAGAATGTTTCCCCTCCATTAATTGCTTTGTTTGAATCGTGCATCAAAATTCTCAGCCTTCATGCAAATTTTAGGGTTCTTGAGGTTTTGTCTTGATTTCTTATTCCATGCTTAAAATAAATGAAATTAAAGACCATAGACATGATCGTGAGGTGAAAACGAGTAGATTGATATGTGGATTGTGTGATTTCATCAAGTATTCAGTGAGATTGGTGAGAAAATGCAACTCTGCAGAAACAGAGGGGTGCCACATGTTCTTGGGGTGTTCTTGGTGCCATTTTTTGAATATTTGAATATTTGAATTTTGTGATTTTATTTAATTGATTCAAAAATTAATTTCTCTATGAGTTTTAATGATTTTGAGTTGATTCTTTTTTTAATAATTCACAAAAATGTTAAAATATTTTATTTTGCCAAAAATTCCAAAAAATATTATATGTTTCATATACTTGATATTTTTGCAAAGAATTAATCTTTTATTTGTTTTTTAACATTTAAAATATTTTCTCCTCCTTGATTTTCCAAATTTAATTGGTTTCCAATCATTTTGTGGATATAAACATGATTTTTCAAACATTAATCCAAGATCACAACTTGTTTTTCATATATGTTTGATAATTTTTCATTTTAATTGAATTTTTTATTTAATTAAAATACATTTTGAAACTAATTTAGGGGTTTGATCTTAATCACCCTAAAAACAAATCATTTTCAAACACTCATGGGCCTCTAATAGAGTGTAAGACCCAACCCCTCTTGAAAACCAAAATATTTTGGGCCTCAGTGTATTCTATAAGTCCGGATACCGTCAAAAAGTTCGGCACGATCGTCGCATTTTTAACAAAAATCTTTGGGCTTCTCCTTGAGCTATAAGACCCATCTTTATTCATTTTCAAACTTTTTGGGCCTCTAATAGAGTGAAAGACCCAATCCCCTTTTAACCAAAACAATTTTGGGCCTCAGATATTATATAAGTCCCTCTGTGTTAAAAGAAAAATCTCGGCACAATCGCCAGTTCAAAAATCAAATCATCTGGGCGTACCCTCGTGTTGTAAGCCCCATCTCTTTTCTTTTCAAAATATTTGGGCCTATAATAGAGTGTAAGACCCATCCCCTTGTACATAAAAACAATTTTGGGCCTCACATATTATATAAGTCCCTCTGTACAGTTTTTAAAACAACGGTGCGATCATCGTCAAAACTTGGGCATCTCCTTGAGCTGTAAGCCCCAACAATATTTTCAAAGCACTTTCTCCTTTGATTTTTGAATTCAAATTTATTTTGTTATCAAAAATTCTTTGTTGAACAACTAACAAAATTTCATGGAAGCTCTACAACGGGTAAGTGTTTATCCGCTTTCATATGTATATAACTGTATTATGGGGTTGTTTCACTGTAAGTCTTCTTTCACATCCTTTTATATACTTGTCACGTACCCACTATGAAATACTAGTATAGTTATTTAGAGTTTTCCCCAGTAACTACGTCTAGAACTAGGTAAAGCCCTGTTGGTCACTCTTAAATACAAACAAAACTAGATCCCCATAGGATTTCCAGATACAGTCTTCCCTTCTCTTGGGGTTAAACAATATGGAACAAAGACAAAGGCAGTATTCTCGGTGAACCTTTTCTCAGACTGTCACCCTTAGAAATTGTCAAAGAAACTCTAACTCCCCAGAGATGATCTTTTCTCCGTGAATGGCATCTCTTGAGTTTCTTCCAAATTTTCAAACTTTCCTGGAATGATCTATTCTCTGTGAATTGCATTTCTTGAACTTCTCTTGGTTTGGGGACCCACAGGCTTCCTAAAAGCAACCTCGCCTCCTCTTGGGCGTTGTACAAGGACCCTTCGGCTTTTTAGAAGTTTTGATGCCTTCTCTTGGGCTTAATACAAGGACCCAGATGACCTCTTAAAGGTATAAGACAAAACTTAGTCATCCTTTGCTAGAGCGGTCTTTCCCCCGTCAAAACTCCGGCCATCTTAGGGTTGATACTCATCCCTTAATGCTCGTGCCTCCTCTTGGGCATTGTACAAAAGATAAAACTCTAGACTTGGATAGTCTAAACCTCTTGAGTCTCAAAGACATTCCCAAGTTCCTTTCAAACATAGGAAAAACACCGATCACCCTGGATCAATCTCTGGTATAAACCTGGTCTCTCTCATGAGAGTTCCCCACACTTGGACACGCTTCAGGATCTCAATAATCCTCAGCAGTAAGACAGCCTCCTCTTGGGCTTTGTACATTGAGTCAACCACTTTTAGCCTCCGTCTTGGGCTTTGTACAAGACATGTAAAAACACTCTCTGGTTGAGTATAAACAACTCTTTTGTTGAGCAACCTCCTTTTAGCCTCAATCTCGGGCTTCATACGAGATAGAAAAGCACTATCTTGTTGAGTATAAAAGACTCTCTTGCTGTGTCAATCTCCTTTTAGCCTCAATCTCGAGCTTCGTACGAGACAGTAAATCACCCTCCAGTTGAGTATAAAAGACTCTCACATTGAGTCAATCAACCTTCAGACTCTCTTGTCGAGTCAACCTTTTTAGCCTCCGTCTTGGGCTTTATACAGGACAGATAAAAGTACTCTATTGTTGAGTCAAACCCTTTCAGCCTCCATCTTGGGCTTTATACAAGATACATTCTCCCCAACGGAGTCAAAATCCCTTTTAGCCTCAATCTTGGGCTTTGTACAAGACAGAAAGCACATTTTCCCCGGAAAAGTCAAACTTCCAGCCTCCTCTTAGACTTTGTATAAAGAAACCCCCAGTTGAGTCAATCAACCTCTTAGTATCAAATTTGTGCTTGGCTCACAACATACAAACATCAACAATTCCTCTTTAGAGATGACAAGTTCTCTCTCAATCACCTTTTAGCTTCACATCTTGGGCTTTGAACAAGATACAAATCACCTTTAGCTTCATGTCTTGGGCTTTGAACAAGACACCAAAACATCTCTTTCCTCCCATAGAATAGGAGAAACTACGATCGCTCGGATTTCCCTGTTTCGTTAAACGGGAATACTTAGGCATAAGATTGCGAAATCTTAGCGAGCATACTAATCAAAAACATAAAATCCAGTACCTCCATACATCAATCAAAAAGCATCAGCCCTAATACCTCACCAAAAGCCTCGCAAATAGTCCAGACACTTTTTTTCTTTTAAGTAAATAACCTAAGACAGACCCCCCTGTTGATAACATCTGTAAACCAACAGTTTTGACTGTTTAACCTCAGTATGCAAGCAGGGTTAATTGGAGACATCTATTTCCCTTCCTTAATCAGCTTCACAGGATAGAAAATGAATCGAACTGTAGTACCAAAGCGATAGTGATTCGAAACCACAAAAATCGCGCTACAAAAGAATGGCGACCACAGTGGGAGGTATTTATCTCTTGCAGTCTTACGATAAGAGAAGACCTTTTACAGGCCTAGGTAGAAGACCTTAAATTCATAATGTGTCCCAGAAATGATGACTTTGCTGGGGAGTCATTGTCTGTATAGGATCATAAGACTAGAGTTCTAGGATGTTAGGACAAATATATATACTGCTATTCCTAATTGATATCCGTGTTTATTTTTCTGCTAATGGGAATGCGTGTGATGCCGCATGTGGAAAGATTGAGTATACACCTAAGATAAATGATGGCATTATACGGATAATCTTACGGGGAGTGAATCCCAGATAAAAGGTCCTGGTCGACCATCAAATCAGTGGAGATGCCCTTTGCGGATTCAATGCCTATACGACTTCGGTTGTTGAAAGCAGATTGTTTGATTGGGTTATTTGAGAAGCTGAGGATTTTAGTAGACTGAAACCATTTTGAAGTGCGGAAGCTATCGGAAATAGTTGTCACGCAATACTACCCTCATTTGAGATTACTCCAAGATACTACAGCTTGCTCGCGATCCGCTTGCTGTCGTTATCCCAAGAGGGGTCAGTGATTTTGAGGACATGTACAAAAAATCACCAGTATAAACCTTTGGACATGTACACCGACCCTTTGACCCCATGTTTTTTCTATGTTTTTGTATGCTGCATTCATGCATTCATTTCATAAAGAAACTTTAAAACAAACAAAAACTTCTCTTCTAGTCTCTCTTTTTCAAATTAAACTAAGACAATGATTGCAAATGTCAGATAAAGAGATTGCGTTATGGATTTCAGTAGAAGGAAGACTCACAAGTATACCTTCAAGGTTCCAAAACTAGAGGACTTAAGGGGGTTGGCGAGGATGATAACCAACCCTGAGGCTTTCAGAGCTAAGTATGGAGGACTGCTGTCTCTGTTAAGGGTCCATGTAATTGAAGGAATCCTGTCCATACTAATCCAGTTCTAGGATCCGGTCTATCACTATTTCACATTTTCGGATTATCAACTAGCACCAACACTGGAGGAGTACTCTCACCTGACTGATTTGCATATTACTGACCAAGCTCCTTTTTCTGGACTGGAAGAAATTCCAAAGGATCAAACCATTGCAAGAGAAGTCTATTTGGACGAGTCAGAAGTCAGGACTCACGTGATCATTAAGCATGGTATCTAGGGTTTGCCAGCCCAGTTCTTGATAAAGAAAGCTCTGTACTTTCCTAGTATAGGGAACGTGGCCGCTTTCGAAAGCATCTTTGTTTTGCTCACCTACGGGTTATTTTTGTTTCCCAACATCGATAACTTTGTAGATATCAATGCCATTAATATTTTTCTGATTGGAAACCCTGTACCGACCTTGCTCACAGATGCTTATCATTCTGTACACCTAAGGAATTTGTACAGCGGAGGAATGATCACCTGCTGTGTACCCCTGCTGTACAAATGGTTCATTTCCCATTTTCCAAAGTCTGCTGCATTTTGGGATCAAAAGAATACTTTACGTTGGTCGCAGAGAATCATGTCTCTTACCAACTCTGACATCGATTGGTACAATCGAATCTATGACGGAATCAGAATCATTGACCGTTGTGGAAACTTCCCAAATGTACCCCTCATAGGAACTAAAGGAGGAATCAATTATCATCCAGTTTTAGTTCGTCGTCAACTCGGATACCCGATGAGGCATGTCCTGCGTAATGCTCATCTGAAAGGTCTTTTCTTCAAGGAAGGAGAAAATGATAGAGCACTAAAGACAGAAATAGTGCATGCTTGGAAACACGTTCATAGGAAAGGAAAAGAGTCTCTAGGAAAACCAGACTGTGTCTCGGTGGAACCTTATATCCACTGGGTACAAACTAGAGCTCTCAAGCTGAGGATGCCTTACCCTCGTCAGGAAGTTCTTTCGTTAAGGGACCCTGTCCTTTATTTTATGTCTGATACGGAAAAACTTCAGGTTACTCTCAACAAAGTTCAACATGAGAAGAATTCTTGGAAGAACAAGTACCGTATTCTCAATGTGGAGTGTAACAAAATACAGCAACTATTAAAAGAAAAAGATGCTCTGATCGATATTTTAGACCAACATGATGTAGAGAATCAAGAAGACCAAAGGAATTTGCTCGCTCCTTTCACTTGGCAAAGGAATGACAACCCGACAACGGCTCAAGAGCCCCGGTCAAAGAAAAGGAAAGTACCAGAACCAGCACCTGAGCTCCCCTCAGAGATGACTCGGGACCCATAAGTTTAGATTTCCTTTTACAGCACTATGTAAATTACTGTATTTCCATTCCGCAATCTTTGAATTCAATAAAATGGGGTTTCCCCACTGTTTGATATTTGCAATCCAATTGTCGAAGTTTATTTTGATTAAACAAAAATAATAATATATAATTAATATAATCATTGCGTATCATTCATCATTCTCACATAACGCATTCTTCTTCCCTACGAATCTCACGTTTGCGTCTCGATTCTAGAGTCAAACTGTCTTATTCATACAATACTCGAGCCAATCGACAGAAAAATATGGATGATCTCGAGGAAGAGAACAGAGAGTTGAGGGAAGATATCGACACTCTGAAAGAGGATCTGAGAAAGCTTCATAACGACATGCAAGCTCTAGCAGAAGCTCAAATACAACAACAAAGGACTATGATCTCAGAGATCACATCAATGCCCATAGTGGAGAAGTATGATCCTAGGTATAAAATTCTGAAAGATCGTCCCTGGGACATGCCTATCAACTATATCCCAGAAGGATATATTCCGCCAATCACAGAGGATCCAGGAACTGCAACAGGAGCCGCTGGGCCTGAAGGTTACAAACTTCAGGAAAGCAAAGACGCCAGGGGCATGACAGCAACTCCTGAAGATTACAAACTTCGGGAGGCACCACGAGTCTCGGCCATAATGACTATACCACCACCTGTGGTACATGCTGTCTCGAAAGCACAGATTCCACAGATACCTTCTTGTGGGAATGAAAGTATGTTCGACAGAATGATGAGTTTTAGGAACAATTCTTGGAAATGCAGAAGGAACTGCAATCCATTCCCGGTCAGGACCTATTTGGAAAAGACGCCGCAGACCTTTGTTTGGTCCCCAATGTGAAAGTTCCGCACAAGTTCAAAGTTCCCGAACTTGAAAAGTACAAGAGTAACTCTTGCCCTCAAATCCATTTGGTGATGTACGCTCGGCGAATGTCAACTAAGACAAAGAACCAAGAGCTACTGATTCACTATTTTCAGGATAGTTTAACCGGTGCCGCACTCAAATGGTACATGGGTTTAAACTGCACTAAGATCGTCACTTTCAGAGATCTTGGCGCTGCTTTCGTTCAACAATATAAGTATAACCTGGATATGGCACTGGACAGAGATCAACTCAGAGCCATGTCACAGAAGGACAAGGAAACCTTTAAGGAGTACGCTCAGAGATGGCGTGAAATTGCCGCCCAGATTTGTCGACCTCTTGAGGAAAAAGAGATGACAAAGATCTTCCTGAAAACCTTGAGCTCATTCTACTGCGACCGAATGTTTGCCAGTGCGCCCAGTGACTTTACAGAAATGGTAGGCATGGGAGTTCGTCTCGAGGAAGCAGTCCGAGAAGGACGTTTAGTTAAAGACGCTGGATCATCAAGCAGTAACAAAAGATACGGTAGTGCTCTCCCTAAGAAAAAAGAGCAAGATATTGGTATTATCTCTCTCGAAAAGAAAAGGCGACGGTACCAACAAGTAGCAGTTGTAACTCCTGCTATCAATCCTGCGCTTGTTCCTACGTATCAACCTCAGGTTGCTCAGAGCCAACCGAATCAACAGAAATATCAACAAAGGACACAACAACCTCTTCATCAGGCTCATCCTCAGTACAACAACAACCGTACAACGCGACCACCGGGGTTCGACCCTATACCGATGTTGTACATAGAATTGTTTCCACTCTTACTGGTCAAGGGACACGTCCAAACCAGGTCTCCTCTTACAATACCGGAAAATCCACCTTTTTGGTTCAAAGCGGGTCAGACTTGCCCTTACCATCAAGGAGGACCAGTGTAACGCCCCATTTTTATTTAACTATTATTTGTGAATATAATGGTGAATTGTTGTGATCGATTGTGTGTGTGTGTGTGTTGTGCGTTCGTTATGTTTGGTGTACCCATGGTGAAGGGTAGTGGCCTTAAGAGGTGAGTCTTGGGGTAGTAGGGGTGTATAACTAATAACATAGAGAATAGTGGTGTGTTGAGTAAGGTTAATTAGATTATTTTAATTAGCATTTGGTTAACCATAGTGTAAAATGAATATTAGTAGAGTGATATAATTGATGAGAGTTACTATTATTATTTAGAAAGATGGGTCAAGAATACTAATAATAATATAATGGAATAAGTTGGAATATTAGAGGTGTAGTGAGTGGAAGGGCATAGTGGTAATTGTATGAGGATTAAGTGAGGGCAAATGGCGCAATTCATTATTTGGGGTATATATGAGAATGAGAGAGTGAGAAGTCATTATTCATACTACGTAAAAGTGAAAGAAAGTTGGAGACCTAAAGGGAAAGAAGAGAGAAGAGATAGGGCAAGAAGAAGGGAGAGAGAACCCATGGAAGAACAGGAAAGCTCATCACTATAAGGTAAGGGTGGGATTTCTTTAATCACTCAAGGGTTAGATGATGTAGATATGTGGGTAGGAATCATTAGGTTGATGCCATGGATTGTTGTTTGTGGATTAATTGGGGTTTTTGGGAAGAATCTATAACTAAAATGTTTGGAATTGACGAAATTGTTGTATTCGAATTGCTGTGATTGTTGTGAATAATGTATATGTGGTATAAATGGGTTTTAATGACTTAAACTGGGGTTATTGGGGTTAAAAATGCAATTTAAGGGTGTGAAATCGTAGTGGGAGAAGTGCTGTCATCGCAGGCACTTTTGGCTGAATCGCAGAGCGGGCTTAGCCCGACTTTTGGCGCTTAGCGCGGTCCCCTCGGGCAGCTTATTTTAAAAACTTCGAAAATTCATAACTTTTGACTCGTAAGTCCGTTTGGGTCGCCGTTCGAATAGTTGGAAAGCTGACTTTATGTACTTTTTGTTAAAATTATTTTCAATGATAGATTTCCAACTATTCGATGCGCCATATGTCTTTCCATGTAGGTTCCGATGTGTTGAAATGTGAAATGTGGGAGTTAGTCATAGGAATGTGTGTTGTGATTGTTGCTTATGATGTTGCGTGATTTTGTTGATAAGTTGTTGTAGCATACCATGTGATTGTAATCGTTGTTGCTTATAATGTTGTGTGATGATATTATTGACTAGTTATGGTATGATGTGTTGTGTCTTAACTGATAAATGCAATAGTTGTTGTTTATGAAGTTGCATGATGTTGTTGTTGAGTTGTTGTGGCGTAACTTGTAAATGCACTTGCTGTTACTTATGTGGTAGTATGATGATGACGTTGAGTTGTTACGACGTGTTATGTGGTAGTCATGTTTTGATGAGTTATATTGATGATTACGAGATGTTGATTAATGAGGTTTTGATGAGGTATTTGATGATATGATGAATATGTGGGTTTGATGGATGATGATGCACGTAATGACTTTTGTTGATGATGATGATTAGGACATTGTGCATCATGCATTCATAGCATTTAGACTTCGGTCTATTGATGATGTTAGGACTTCGGTCCTGTGATGATGTTAGGACTTTGGTCCAATGGTGGCTTCATTCCCATTGTGTGGATTGGGGTGTTTATGACGTGCTCCCTTGTGGAGAGTTGATGGCCTAGTGTCCATTATTATGATGATTTGGTACCATATGCATTGAGTCTAGTTGGTGTCTCATTGCATTATATAAGAGTTGTGTTGCATTATGAAATGTGTGATTATCTGTTGTGTTGAAATTAATGAAATTTGTGTTGAAGGGTGAATTACTTGATGATTTATGCTTTCATATTTATATCATCTTTCTCTTTTGTTTAATTTGAGAATCCCACCCCTTCTGTTTGAATGTTGCCTCCACGTGGGTAACGTGCAGATAATAAGGAGTAGTATGGAAGTCGTGGTCGGTGAAGACGAGGTACTTCACTTTAGTTTAGAGTCTGCTCTGATATGTAACATGGGGAGTCGAGAACACTTTATGCATGATTTTACTTTGTTAAAGAATTACAGTTGCCTTTAAATTTTTGAAAACCAATATTTTGATTAATTGAAACCGTTATATTTTGTTGATCACAATGAAGAATTTCTGCTGTGTAATAAAGATGATTTTTGGATAAAAGTTGCATTAATATTTATTATATGTTACATGTCTTATTGTGAGCAAGTTCTTCTTGAAAGTAATACCCTTTTATTCCGAGTTGTTTCATTTTACTCTGGATTTTCGATTAAATTATTCGGGGGAATTTAGGGTCTTACAAAGTGGTATCAGAGCAGGTCGGTCCATGCGGCCAGGTTGTCTAATTATGTTGTTCCCTAGTATGCGACATGTGTGTGAAAACACTGTCGGTGCTTGTTTTGTTTTCCATTTGCAGGTGGGGAATGAAACAAGTGGGGGAGAAGTATCTGCTTCTCTTGAATATTCCAGTGGTTGAGGGATTGGATATTATGTTATAGCATGAGGGAGTGCAGTGTTGGATTGTCCAAATGTTTGAAAATGGTGTGATCCTTGAGGGAAGACGGTCAGGTGTTTTCGTTGTTCGCTTCCTTGTGAGGGGGAAGGCGATGTTGTGGCTAGAGATAAGCCGGTGATGTGTGGAGTATCCTGATGTGTTCCCTTAGGAGGTGCACATTTATCTTTAGTTAGAACAAGATGATGTCATTTTTGGACGAATTGGTGGAGATAAACCATGTGTTTACCAATTATTTAAATGAGTGATGTAGTGTGTTGTTGAGACAAGTGTAGCTCCAGTGTTATTAGTTAATAAGGAAGAAGGTAGTACGAGATGGTTTGTGGATTACCGACGGTTGAGAATAAATATCCATTTCAACTGGATTGATGATTTGATGGACCAACTGGTGGGCTAGTGTGTTTTTGGTATAATGGAATTGAAATCGGATTACCTTCAGATTTGGGTGAAAAGTGAGGATAGTTGGAGGATCTTGGAAGTAAGAGAAAAATGTGGAACTCATGTTCATCATTTCCAATTTGCATTTTCGCACTTATGGAACAGTCTTCACTAAACAGGTGATAACTTTTCGCTGGTAACTCCGATGGGAGAAATTCTGGACTTTTTGGAAAGCTTGGGAAATTCCATACAGTTCGCATATAAACTTTGTCTTCTACATGTTTTTGATGAGAGAGTAAAATGCATTTGAAGATTTGGGTCTGATGCTGATTTTTGAGAAGGCAGGTATACTGGATTTCTTGACCAACCTCCATTGCGCAGGTGATATCTTTTTAATCGAAACTCGGATTAAAGAGATTCTTGAATTTCTGGAATCTACAGAAAATTCCCTTCATTTTGGAATATAATTTTGTATCAAGAAGGTCTGTATTGAAGGAGATAATTGCGTTTGAAGTTGAGTGAGTCTTGCTGAAAGTGGGTAAGATGAGGTCAGGTATAAGATGTTTAGTAACAGGACGGAGGTGAGGACCTCAGAGAGACACATGGAGATGCGGCGTATGCCAGTTGAGAATGACTAGAGTGGAGAGATTTTTGAGGAATGGAGAAGGTTAAATAGTAACGTGGATTATGCTTTCATATTTATATCATCTTTCTCTTTTGTTTGATTTGAGAATCTCACCCCTTCTGTTTGAATGCTGCCTCCACGTGGGTAACGTGCAGATAATCAGGAGTAGTGTGGAAGTCGTGGTCGGTGAAGACGAGGTGCTTCACTTTAGTTTGGAGTCTGCTCTAATATGTAAGATGGGGAGTCAAGAACGCTTTATGCATGATTTTACTTTGTTAAAGAATTACAGTTGGCTTTAAATTTTTGAAAACTAATATTTTGATTAATTGAAACTGTTATATTTTGTTGATCACAATGAAGAATTTCTGTTGTGTAATAAAGATGATTTTTGGATTAAAGTTGCATTAATATTTATTATATGTTACATGTCTTATTGTGAGCAAGTTCTTCTTGAAAGTAATACCCTTTTATTCCGAGTTGTTTCATTTTACTCTGATTTTTCGATTAAATTATTCGGGGGAATTTAGGGTGTTACAACCAGGGAATAACATAGAAAACTGTCTCAATTTCAAATTTGATGTGCAAAAGCTTGTTAGGAACGGGGTCTTATCTTTCAAAGATACGAATCCGAATGTTCTCACAAACCCGCTGCCTCAACACGAGAAAGCTGCGGTAAATTTGATAGAAGGAGAGTCTAACAACAGCTATCAAATTCATGATGTACTCTTGTTGAGGACCAATCTGGTTAAGATGCATCGTAGATAGAGCGGATATGGGCATGTACCATCTCACAATTATCACCAGTGTGATATCTGCTCTAAAAACAATCAAGGATGTTCTGTGGTGCAATCAGCTCTACCGGAACAATTGGATTTCGGGTGGATCTAAGAGCATCAAGTTCGTGGAGTTAACATGACTTATACAAGTTCCAACATCATTCAGAACCATGACATCCGTGCAATGAATGTTAACTTAGTGGCAATGCACTCAAGGGAAAGCCAGTATCATAATCTGCCGCGGTACGATTACAATTCCTATCTGATTTGCTCGGTAAACAAACAAGGATGCTCTTTTGTACAAGAGGCCCTCCAAGACTACCATGATAAAAATCCTTATCAAGTTAACATGATTCAAATCTTTGATATTCATTTGATGAATACCATCTTGGTGGAGTTACACGCCAAGCAAGTCCAACTCGGTTTTCTCACTTCACATGATTATCTGAGATGTAAAGTATGTTGTGAGAGTAACCAAGGGTGCACTCTCGTTCAAAGAAATTTATAACACATATTAAATCATTGGTGGCTTCCGATCTATCTAGATGAAGACACGCAATAAATCAGTGTGACAAACGGGAATCCTACTAGACATCAAAGTCAGGATGTCTGATCTATGGAAATAGACCTGGTAAGGTTGCACTTCATTCAAAGCGGACGTGGCCAGGTGCCACCACACAATTACGAGTGTTGTAGAGTCTGCTAGGAAAATAATCAAGGATGTTAACTCGTGCGAGTAGCCCTTCAAAGTCAGCTGGCTCCCAAGGAGATTCAACCATGTCCAATTTCGGGGTCCATCAATTTGATGCCAGACTATTTCACTGATCATATTAAGGATGTTGTCGTAATCTCTGATCATGAAAAGACCAAAGATGTTTGTACCATCATCCCTCTACTTGACGAATCGAAGGTTCTTAACCAGGAATTGATTGAAGTTACTTATGATAGTCAGAGAAATCAGAAGGCTCCTGTAGTTATCTATCTACCGTGACCAGTGCCGTACAAATCCGATAAGGCGATCCCTTACAAATACGGTGCAACAACAATTGAGAATGGAAAGGAAATTCCATTACCCTCTGTCGTGAATATTGAAGACATCATTCAAGTAACACGGAGCGGTCGAATCTTCAACAGAGGAGTTGGAGAACCTAGTAGAGAAAAGGAACCTCAAACGGAAGTTCCCAATCCACCAGTCGGTCAATCTAGTGATCCCGACCTTTCAAAGAACGATGATGAGATACTGAAGCTCATCCAAAGGAGTAAATACAACATTGTTGATCAGCTGTTACAAACTCCTTCAAAGATCTCTGTGTTATCTCTTTTACTCAGTTTCGAATCCCAAAGAGAGGCTCTACAGAAAGTCTTAGAGCAGGCCTTTGTGGAACAGGATGTGTCAATAAGGCAATTCGATAGTATCGTCTCTAACATCACTTCCTGCAATAACTTGGGATTTAGCGATGAGGAATTTCCAGAAGAAGGCAAAAGTCACAACATGGCGCTCAATATCACAGTCAAGTGCCAAGACGATGCTTTAGCCAGCGTACTGGTAGACACCGGATTAGCTCTCAACGTTATGCCGAAGTCCACTCTAATGTGACTATCATTCAAAGGGTCTCCGATGAGAGGCAGTGAGGTCGTCGTCAAAGCATTTGACGGGTCCAGAAAAATAGTTATCGGCGAAGTCGACATCACCATAACTATCGTTCCTCATACTTTCCAAGTCACTTTCCATGTCATAGACATCCGAGCAACATACAGCTATTTGTTGGGAAGACCTTGGATACACTAGGCTGGGGCAGTCACTTCGAAACTTCACCAGAAGCTGAAGTTCGTCAAGAATGACCAACTCGCCATGGTCTGTGGAGAACAAGCCTTGATCGTGAGTAACCTATCACTATCCACTTGTGTAGAACCTGAGGAGGTTGTTGGAACTCAGTTCCAGGCACTTTCGGTAAGCTGTGAGAATCAATTAGAGAAGGGAACATCAATATCCTCGTACAAAGATGCTCTCGAGGTGATCAAAAGTAACAATGCAAAGGGATAGGGATAGCTTGTCATTCCTACTGACAATAAGAAAAAGAAGGGTCTTGGTTTTTCTGCAACCTGTACCTAAACAGCTGCTAACGATGAAAATCTTCATCCCATTCAGGACTTCTTCCATAGTGGAGGTTTCCTTCACCCAGTGTCTCAAGAAGTACATACCATCAACGAGGGAGATCCTCCGACACAAATGAGGAGTGGAAGTCCTATCTTAACGAGGACGGTTATATGTCTCAGGAAGAGGTGCATATGCCATTTTGCTATCCCGTACAGAGTTCGAGATTTATACCAAGGTCAGATGTCAAAATGATATACGAAGATTATGATCCGGAAGGATGCTGTGCTCCACCAAACTCATTAGAGGAAGACACTCTAATGAAAGACAACTTTGAACACAACTATTATAGCCCGATGGATGGTCTGCCAATCTGGCAGCCGTACCCAGGATACTTGGGGCAAGAAAATCAGCCGAACAATGAAAATCAGCTGAGCATCATTGAAAAAAATACCTGCGTCCCCACCATGTCATGGGATCAACACTCAGGTCATTTAGAAAATATCCTGTGCGACGATGAATTTTCAAAGTTTGCAGGACTAGAGTTCATCAACTATGCCTTTCTCGAGGTCAAAATCATCGAGCGAGATGACTCCTCCAGTTCCAAAGAAGTGTGGGACACCTTAGGACAACCGAGTGGCAAGTACGACTTCTTGGTCAAGTACACTGCTCCTGAAAGCTCTCGTATCAGGCTCAAGGACATCCAGTCAACTGGATGGGGAGATTTACCTGAGAGCACAAATACTATGCAAAATACAACTGAGGAATCCTCCTACGACAACTCTGCCTGGGAGATAGATTCCAATGATCCTGCTCCACCAGAAATCAGCGTTATTTCTGAGGACAAATCAAGGAAGGTACTAGAATTTGTGATTCACCGAGGAGTTCGCCACTAATGGACTGCAGTCGATCTTCCGAAGATCGTTCATAAGTCAAAGTAATGGCTATCTTTGTTTTAGCCTTTCACCCTGTCCAGGTGAAACGAATATTTTGATAGGGCTCACTTTCTGTAAATATCCCTCTTCACTTCGGCCAAAGCGATAGAGTTTTGTTTTATAGCGCTGTAGTTTCAAGAATCGACAAGTTCATAAATAAAATAACGTCGTTCTGTAATTTCTGCATTTATTACTGTTTTCTCTTTTCGCTTTTTCAGAAAATGGTAATCCTAAAAAATAACTTGAATAATAAAAAACAAGCAGTAAAAAAATACACCGCACACACTCTTGCATTTCTCTCTATCTCTTCTAAAAAACAATCATCACATCATGCAGATTGCTTGTTTTAAACCCCATTGAAACGTACGATCCGATGCCCTCTCCCAACTTTGAATTCCCGGTATTTGAGGCTGAAGAAGAAGATGACGAAGACATTCCAGAGGAGATCTCCAGATTACTCAGACAAGAGGAAAGGTCCATTAAACCTCACAAAGAGCCGTTGGAAACGGTCAACTTGGGCTCAGAGGAAGAGAGAAAAGAGGTCAAGATTGGGGCACTGGTCAGTCCAACTGTCAAAGAAAGTTTGACAAAGCTTCTCAAAGAGTTTCTCGATGTATTCGCTTGGTCCTATCAGGATATGCCAGGGTTGGATACCAGCATCGTGGAACATTATTTACCGTTAAGATCAGAATGTCCGCTAGTAAAACAGAGGTTGAGACAGACTCATCCAGACATGGCCATCAAAATTAAAGAGGAAGTACAGAAACAGATTGATGCAGGTTTCCTCGCCACATCATAATATCCTCAATGATTAGCCAACATAGTACCAGTTCCGAAAAAGGACGGAAAGGTCAGAATGTGTGTGGATTACAGAGATCTAAACAAGGCTAGTCCAAAGGATAACTTTCCTTTACCACACATTGACATGCTGGTAGACAGTACAACAAAGTTCAAAGTCTTCTCCTTCATGGATGGATTCCCGGGCTATAATCATATAAAAATGGCACTGGAAGATATGGAGAAAACTTCGTTCATCACCCCATGGGGCACTTTTTGTTACAACGTAATGCTGTTCGGTTTAAAGAATGCCAGGGCAACCTATCAAAGGACCATGACTACTCTGTTCTAGGACATGATACACAAAGAAATAGAGGTATATGTCGATGACATGATTGCCAAATCTAGAACAGAGGAGGAGCATGTGGCCCGCCTATCAAAACTATTCGAGCGTCTGAGAAAGTACTAGCTCCACTTGAATCCCAACAAGTGCACCTTCGGTGTCCGTTCAGGGAAACTTTTAGGGTTCATCGTCGGCCAAAAGGGAATTGAGATTGATCCTGACAAGGTCAAGGCCATTCAAGAAATGCCTTCTCTAAAGACTGAAAAACAAGTCAGAGGATTCTTGGGACGTTTGAACTACATCTCCAGATTCATATTCCTCATGAACACAACATGTGCGGCGATTTTCAAATTACTCAAGAAGAATCAGGACTGCGTTTGGACAGAAGACTGCCAAACTGTCTTTGACAGTATCAAGGAATACCTGTTGAACCCGTTGATTCTATCACCTCCAATGGAGGGTTGACCGTTAATCATATACCTAACAGTCTTGGAGGACTCAATGGGTTGTGTACTTGGCCAACAAGACAAAACCAAAAGGAAAGAGTCTGCCATTTACTATTTAAGTAAAAAAATCACTGACTGCGAGACTCGGTATACTATGCTTGAGAAAACTTGTTGTGCTATAGCTTGGGCAACCAAACGTCTCTGCCAGTACATGATTTGCCACACTACTTGGTTAATCTACGAAATGGATCCAATCAAGTACGTCTTTGAAAAGCCTATTCTCACGAGAAGGATAGCCCGTTGGCAGATGTTGTTATCAGAATACGATATCGAGTACCACACTCAGAAAGCCATTAAGGGAAGTGTTTTAGCCGATCATTTGGCTCATCAACCGATTGACGATCAGGAATCAGTCAGATTTTACTTCCCAGATGAAGATGTCATGTACTTGAAAATGAAAGACTGCGATGAACTGCTACCCAGTGAAGGGCTAGAACCAGGTTCCCAATGGGGACTAATCTTTGACGGGGCTGTCAATCACTATGGAAACGGAATTGGGACAATCATCATAACGCCTCAGGGTACCCACATTCCTTTCACCGCCCGACTGACATTCAAGTGCACAAATAACGAGGCCAAATACGAAGCTTGTATCATGGGTCTCGAATAAGAGATCGACTTAAGGATCAAAAACTTGGATGTATATGGAGATTCAGCCCTAGTTATTAATCAGATCAAAGGAGATTGGAACACATACCAGTCCGGGATGATCCCTTACAAAGATTACGCAAGAAGGTTGTTACCCTTCTTCAATAGATTCGAGTTTCATCATATCCCTCGTGAAGAGAATCACATGGCTGATGCATTGGCCACTCTCTCTTCCATGATTAGCGTAGGTCAATGGAACGACTTATCTAAGATCGACATAATGCGCCTTAAATGGCCCGCTTCCATCTTCACGATTAAAGCAATCATATACGACAAACCTTGGTATCATGATATCAAATGCTTCCTTCAGAAACAAGAGCACCCACCTGGGGCATCCAGAAAGGACAGAAAGACCCTCAGAAGGCTAGCAGACAGTTTCTTCCTGAGCGGTGATACACTCTATAAGAGAAACTTCGACATGGTCTTGCTCCGATGTGTAGACAAACCAGAAGCAAACCTGTTGATAAAAGAAATTCATGAAGGATCCTTTGGCACTCATGCCAACGGACACACAGTGGCGAGAAAAATTATGAGAGCAGGGTACTACTGGTTGACCATGGAATTCGATTGCTACAAGTACATGAGGAAGTGTCACAAGTGTCAGATATACTCAGACAAAATCCATGTACCGCCAACACATCTCAAAGTTCTCTCTTCCCCATGGCCTTTTTCCATATGGGGAATCGACATGATTGGCATGATCAAACCCAAAGCTTCAAACGGACATAGGTTCATCCTGGTAACCATTGACTACTTCACCAAGTGGGTCGAAGCAGCGTCATGCACCAATGTAACCCGACAAGTAGTGGTCATATTTATCAAAAATAATATCATCTGCCGTTATGGTGTTCCAAGCCAGATTATTACTAACAATGGATCCAACTTGAACAATAAGATGATGAAAGAGTTGTGCGCTGAGTTCAAGATCGAACACTATAACTTATCTCTCTACCGACCTAAGATGAATGGAGCGGTAGAAGCGGCTAACAAGAACATCAAGAAGATTGTTCAAAAGATGGTTGTAACCTGCAAAGACTGGCACGAAATGCTACCCTTTGCTCTTCACGGTTATCGCACATCTGTCCGCACTTCAACATGGGCAACCCCTTTCTCTCTAGTATATGGCATGGAAGCAGTGCTCCCCATAGAAGTAGAGATCCCATCAATCTGGGTATTGATGGAAGCTAAGTTAACAAAGGATGAATGGGGTCAAAGTCGACACGATGAACTAAATTTGATCGAACAAAAGTGAATAACGACTCTATGCCCCGGTCAGTTGTATCAGCAAAGAATGAAGTAGGCATTTGATAAAAAGGTCCGACCTCGTGTCTTCAGGAAATGAGACCTTGTGCTCAAGAAGATACAATCATTTTTCACTAATTCTTGGGGCAAATGGACCCCTAACTATGATGGCCCCTATGTGGTCAAGAAAGCTTTCTCAGGCGGCGCCTTGAGACTCGCAACCATGGATGGAGAAGAGTTTGCCTACCCCACAAATGTTGACGTAGTCAAAAAATACTTTGCCTAAATAATAAAAAAAACGTCTCGGTGGATTGAAAACCCTAAAGGGCGGTCCAGGAAAAAATTAGAGACATAAGCAAAAACCATCCCGGTGGATTGGAAACATCACAGTACAATCCAGGCAAAAATTAGGGATAATGGCAAGTAATTATGTTCAACAAAGGGGCAAATCCCTCAGCAGCAGTAATGCCATCCATCAGAGAAAATACCAGTCAAGGTCATCTTCGACAGAAGCTCGGGATGTCCAGAATTGAAATTTGGTAGAAGGATAGCGGTCGTTATATTTCAATGTAGCCCTTTTCCCTTAAATTACCATTTTCTAACTTTGTAAATACTCCATGGAATCACGCGCTTGGCTAATTTCCATCCTATCAATAAAATTTGAGCCCTAGTGCTTTTGTTTGCAATTCTCATTTGTTTTAGCTTTACAGAATAACGTTCTAATGTGAGTAACGATTCTTGAAATAAAACAAAAATGAATTTACTTGTAAAAAAAATTGCTGCTTTTAAAAAAAAGATGGCAATTCTTTTGACTGTTAAACATCGAAAGAACGTCGATCGCTTCTCCAGAAGTAATCGAACTTCAAAAGTGCAAAATTAAAGTATTCCTTCTAAACCAGTATGCCTGAATGAAGGATCAGCTGTGTCAGAGACCATGTTTCATCTGACACCCCCCGACAGAGTTCTTATCTCCTAAGCCTGACCAATGTTGTTCCCCGCAGGGACTATCTCCCCTAAGCAAGGCAGAATTTCTATTTTGAACCCAGTGGTACCTCTTCGTCCCCCGCAGTGGCCGAGTATCCAGTCATGTTCATCCACTAGTCTGTATGCCTCGTCAGTGTTGTCAGCATAAACATACATACATCATGCATTATTGATTTACATTCATAGTCATAGTGCATCACTATCACTCTAGTCGGTCTTGTTCCCTAGTTATAAAAGTCCTCCCAGTCGAGTTGTCAGTTCTTTCCTTGTCAGGAGATGTCGTGTCTGAACAACCTCTCCTCCAGTTTATTTCTGGATTGAAGTTGGTCCCTTGACCACTTTGATAACTTGAGCCTCTAAAAAGCAAGAGGACCATCGACAAATGTCATTCTTCGCCATTGAAGATGATATCTTCGCTTTCCCGGGTTAAGGAAAATCTCCAGAGAAAGCCTCTTAATCAAAGATTCGGCAATACAGCAGTTTTTCTCTGAAAAATTCGCTGACGAAAAGGTCATCAGCACCTCAAAATTGGATTACATCACATGGAATTTCTCCAAGAAGATCTCGAGAAAAAGTATGATGTAATATCCCCAAACAGGAAACAGTTTCTCAAGAAACTCGATTTCCCCAGTAGAGTCAGCAAATGGCGTCTCCAACAGAGAAGTCTGAACACCTCTACAACTCAGACGAAGGGGTTCCCCAGCAAGTCTGACCTCAACACTTTTTCCATCAAATGGCATCTCCCCAGGAAAATTCAGCGAGAAGTTTGAGGAAAACCGCTACGAATAGCGTCTCTTGTCAAGAAAGTTTATTGACAAAAGAAACTGAGACCAGTTCCTTGGTAGGAAACCAGGATCGAGGGGAAGTTTATTTCAAAAACTGAGACCAGTTCCTTGGTAGGAAACCAGGATCGAGGGGAATTTTATTTCAGAAACTCAGACCAGTTCCTTGGTAGGAAACCAGGATCGAGGGGAAGTTTTACCTTTTCTAAGCATCATTGCTTAGCAAAAGAAGATGAATGCGTAAGCTACCATTCATAACCACCATCAAAATTTTGGGTATTCTGATATTTAATCCTCTTGCACCCTGAATGCCCGAATACCTTCGCCATTCACACCTTCGAGTCCAAGAAGATTAAATAGGGGCATCTGTCATACCCCGAATTTTGACCACTAAGATTTCCCATCATTGTACAAACCATCATCACAATATGGATGGACCATCATACCTCATTAGTCTCCCCAAAGATGGGTGAGCATCCACTACAACCAAACTTAGGGTTTCAAGCCCTCTCAGAGCTCTTAGACAAAGGATCAATCAAGGAATGACATGATCTTCAACTTGTCTAAACCTCTCAAACATCCACAATGGATCAAGAGGACTCCCACATCAAGAATCAAGCACAAGGCTGCAACATTCCAAGTGGATTAAGCCTCAAGATCGCTAGTGTCACCAAATTAGGGTTTTGGTCGACCAGGGTCTCCAGATGGAAATTTTCTTCTGGGCATGAGCCAATACTTCAAAGCATAACCCAAAATACTCTAAGGGATATCATAAACCCAATCATCAAGTCAATTTGGCGTCAGGGGATGCATTCATAAAAAATCAGGAATTAGGGTTTCTTGACCTAATTCACCCCTAAGTTGACTTTGGGACAAAACATGAGCCAAGACCTCAAGAGATGATTTGAGGGTCTCTAGCAAACCACATTGATCCATTTGCAACAATGGATTGATCCAAGAAGCTTGATTCACAAGTTTCAAGTTCATCAGAACCACAGTTAGGATTTCGTGGAAAAAGTCAACTGTGCCTTTGACTTTTGACCAGGACATGCTCCCAAACCTTGGGACATGATTCAATACACCCTATAACACATATGAAATCAATCCATCAAGTTTGATTTAGGTCAAGGACTTGATTTCATAGAGGATCGCACAGTTTGAAATTCATCTGATAAAAAGTCAATTGTGCCCAAAGTCAAAGTTTGACTTTTTGATTTTTTGATCAATTATGGTTCCCTAGCCCTAAAATGATGTTAATGTGTGATTGGAATCATCATTCATGAAGAAAAATTAAGAAAAGTGGGATAACTTGTAAAAGGGGTAACCATAAAAACTTAGAATTTTCTCTAAGTTATGGAACAAAGTGGCTAGGGTACCAACTTCTAAGGATCATAACTTGAGATCCAAGCAACCATTTTGAATGATCCAAAGATGGATTTGTAGATCTCATGGCATACTTTAAAAGTGTCAACTACACCTCACTCCAATTTTTCATGGATTTTTAGTTATGGGGTGACCAAAATGACAAAAACATGAAAATGCCACTTTTTCCAACACTTAGTGAAATTTTCACTAAGTCGGAATCTGTTTCACTTTTTTCAAAATGTAGGGGCATTTTTCACTTGGGTCCAAAAAGTGTCAAGAAAAATTATGATCACACATATGTTGTATCATATGAGAGTTTTCCAAAATGGCCAAGAACTCCATCAGATCCCATTTGAGCTAAGAGTTATGACAATGGCAATATGCCTTGCTGCAACTGTCATGGCAAGGCAGATTTGTGCATTTTGCTCGATTTGATCAATTTGTGCAAATGAAAAACAAGTTTATCCATCGGAACACCTCAGGGGAGACCAAGGAGGGACAAACACTGATCCATAAGCCTCCCAAGTCTTTGAAACTAAAAGTAGCATGCCAAACCTAAAAATGCCTAAAAGGGGGACAAGACTCCAATTTTGTTTTGGAGCATTCAATGGATGGACCAAGGTGGCATGAACTGATCCTTTTCAAACTAAATGAGTCAAGGATGATCCCTGAACTAGGGAACCAAAGGTCTGTGCTCTAACCTCTAGTCAATGGCTAGAGGAGACTTGAGATTCCAAAATGATCCAATTGGCCAAAGGTCTGCTGCAGTTGCCATTCACTATTGCTTGCAAAACAAACTTGATCTACTATAAATAGAGCTCATTTGTTCTCAGTTTAAGTACACCAAAGCCATCAAACTGATGCTTTCCCCAAAATCTCTTCTTTCACTCCAAAATTGCCTTCCAAAGCAAGTCACTATCGGGTTTTGAGTTTGAGAGCCATTCCAACCAAACCAACCACACACACACACACCTCCTAAACATCATATAGAAGTGATCCCAACACTTAAAACACATCTGGAACACTAATTTCAGAAAATCACCAGCCAATTGCTCATGGTTTTAACCAAGTTGCAGCTAAGGTGCCATACTTTGTTCCAGTCCATTTCAGATCACTCCAAGCATTCAAACACATTCCATTTGGTGTAGGAAAGCTGTTCAGATCATCATAACTCATCTGTAACACCTCCAACTCAAAAATCACATTGCTCTTGCTGTCACGACCTTCAAGTAAGCTTAAACTTGGTCATCTCATGATTAATGCATATTTCCTCGCACAATAATTTTGCCATATGTTCATAATCATGCATAGAATATTTCCCCTCCATTAATTGCTTTGTTTGAATAGTGCATCAAAATTCTCAGCCTTCATGCAAATTTTAGGGTTCTTAAGGTTTTGTCTTGATTTCTTATTTCATGCTTAAAATAAATGAAATTAAAGACCATAGACATGATCGTGAGGTGAAAACGAGTAGATTGATATGTGGATTGTGTGATTTCATCAAGTACTAAGTGAGATTGGTGAGAAAATGTAAATCTGCAGAAACAGAGGGGTGGCGCGTGTTCTTGGTGTGTTCTTGGTGCCATTTTTTGAATATTTGAATATTTGAATTTTGTGATTTTATTTAATTGATTCAAAAATTAATTTCTCTCTGAGTTTTAATGATTTTGAGTTGATTCTTTTTTTAATAATTCACAAAAATGTTAAAATATTTTATTTTACCAAAAATTCCCAAAAATATCATTTATTTCGTATACTTGATATTTTTGCAAAGAATTAATCTTTTATTTGTTTTTTAACTTTTAAAATATTTTCTCCTCCTTGATTTTCCAAATTTAATTGGTTTCCAATCATTTTGTGGATATAAACATGATTTTTCAAACATTAATCCAAGATCACAACTTAATTTTCATATATGTTTGATAATTTTTCATTTTAATTGAATTTTTTATTTAATTAAAATACATTTTGAAACTAATTTAGGGGTTTGATCTTAATCACCCTAAACAAATCATTTTCAAACACTCATGGGCCTCTAATAGAGTGTAAGACCCAACCCCTCTTGAAAACCAAAATATTTTGGGCCTCAGTGTATTCAATAAGTCCGGATACCGTCAAAAAGTTCGGCACGATCGTCGCATTTTTAACAAAAATCTTTGGGCTTCTCCTTGAGCTATAAGACCCATCTTTATTCATTTTCAAACTTTTTGGGCCTCTAATAGAGTGTAAGACCCAATCCCCTTTTAACCAAAACAATTTTGGGCCTCAGATATTGTATAAGTCCCTCTGCATTAAAAGAAAAATCTCGGCGCAATCGCCAGTTCAAAAATCAAATCATCTGGGCCTACCCTCGTGTTGTAAGCCCCATCTCTTTTCTTTTCAAAATCTTTGGGCCTCTAATAGAGTGTAAGATCCATCCCCTTGTACATAAAAACAATTATGGGCCACACATATTGTATAAGTCCCTCTGTACAGTTTTTAAAACAACGGTGCGATCATCGTCAAAACTTGGGCCTCTCCTTGAGCTGTAAGCCCTAACAATCTTTTCAAAGCCCTTTCTCCTTTGATTTTTGAATTCAAATATATGTTGTTATCAAAACTTTCTTTGTTGAACAACTAACAAAACAGCATGGAAGCTCTACAACAGGTAAGTGTTTATCCGCTTTCATTTACCGCTTTCATATGTATATAACTGTATTGTGGGGCTGTTTCACTGTAAGTCTTCTTTCACATCCTTTTATATACTTGTCACGTACCCACTATGTCATACTAGTATAGTTATTTAGAGTTTTCCCCGGTAACTATGTCTAGAACTAGGTAAATCCCTGTTGGTCACTCTTAAATACAAACAAAACTAGATCCCCATAGGATTTCCAGATACAGTCTTCCCTTCTCTTGGGGTTAAACAATATGGAACAAAGAGAAAGGCAGTATTCTCGGTGAACCTTTTCTCAGACTGTCACCCTTAGAAATTGTCAAAGAAACTATAACTCCCCAGAGATGATCTTTTCTCCGTGAATGGCATCTCTTGAGTTTCTTCCAAATTCTCGAACTTTCCTGGAATGATCTCTTCTCTGTGAATTGTATTTCTTGAACTTCTCTTCGTTTGGGGACCCACAGGCTTCCTAAAAGCATCCCTGCCTCCTCTTGGGTGTTGTACAAGGACCCTTCGGCTTCTTAGAAGTTCTCATGCCTTCTCTTGGGCTTTATAGAAGGACCCTGATGACCTCTTAAAGGTATAAGACAGAACTTAGTCATCATTTACTAGAGCGGTCTTTCGCGTGTCAAAACTTCGGCCATTTTAGGGTTGATACTCATCCCTTAATGCATGCGCCTCCTCTTGGGCATTGTACAAAAGATAAAACTCTAGACTTGGACAGTCTAAACCTCATAAGTCTCAAAGACATTCTCAAGTTCCTTTTAAACATAGGAAAAACACCGATCACCCTAGATCAATCTCCGGCATAAACCTGGTCTCTCTCATGAGAGTTCCCCACACTTGGACACGCTTCAGGATCTCAATAATCCTCAGCAGTAAGACAACCTCCTCTTGGGCTTTGTACAAATGATTCTCCCCAGCAGAGCTAACCTTTTCAGACTCTCTTGTTGAGTCAACCACTTTTAGCCTCTGTCTTGGGCTTTGTACAAGACATGTAAAAACACTCTCTTGTTGAGCATAAAAGACTCTCTTGTTGAGTCAACCTCCTTTTAGCCTCAATCTCGGGCTTTGTACGAGATAGAAAAGCACTCTTTTGTTGAGTATAAAAGACTCTCTTGTTGAGTCAATCTCCTTTTAGCCTCAATCTCAGGCTTCGTACCAGACAGCAAATCACCCTCCTGTTGAGTATAAAAGACTCTCTCGTTGAGTCAATCAACCTTCAGACTCTCTTGTTGAGTTAACCTTTTTAGCCTCTGTCTTGGGCTTTATACAGGACAGATAAAAGTACTCTTGTTGAGTCAAACCCTTTCAGCCTCCATATTGGGCTTTATACAAGATACATTCTCCCCAACGGAGTCAAAATCCCTTTTAGCCTCAATCTTGGGCTTTTTACAAGACAGAAAGCACATTTTCTCCGAAAAAGTCAAACTTCAAGCCTCCTCTTAGACTTTGTATAAAGAAACCCCCGGTTGAGTCAATCAACCTCTTAGCATCAAATTTGTGCTTGGCTCACAACATACAAACATCAACAATTCCTCGTTAGAGATGACAAGTTCTCTCTCAATCACCTTTTAGCTTCACATCTTGGGCTTTGAACAAGATACAAATCACCTTTAGCTTCATGTGTTGGGCTTTGAACAAGACACCAAAACATCTCTTTCCTCCCATAGAATAGGAGGAACTACGATCGCTCTGATTTCCCTGTTTAGTTAAACGGGAATACGTAGGCATAAGATTGCGAAATCTTAGCGAGCATACTAATCAAAAACTCAAAATCCAGTACCTCCATACATCAATCAAAAAGCATCAGCCCTAATACCTCACCAAAAGCCTCGCAAATAGTCCAGACACTTTTTTTCTTTTAAGCAAATAACCTAAGACAGACCCCCCCCCCTTTTTATAGCATCTGTAAACCAACAGTTTTGACTTTTTAACCTCAGTATGCAAGCAGGGTTAATTGGAGACATCTATTTCCCTTCCTTAACCAGCTTCACAGGATAAAAAATGAATCGAACTGTAGTACCAAAGCAATAGTAATTCGAAACCCCAAAAATCGCACTACACCAGGTAAGGCTTCCAGATAGGTAAATCATCCATAGGATCATATGAATTATAGTCAAAGTTGTCTCTCATCAGTGTGTCTTCCTGTAATGAGTTAGGCGGCGCACGATATCCTTCGAGATCACAATCTCTGTAGATCATTCTGACATCTGATCTTGGTATATATCTGGGATTTTGCTTCGGAGAGAAAAATGGCATGCCTGTGTCTTCCTTAGATATATAACCTTCATCATTGAAATAGGATTTCCACTCTTCGTCCGTATCAGAGGAGTTTTTTTCCTCGATGGTGTGGACTTCTTGAGAAATCGGGTGAAGGAAGCCTCCACTGTGGAATAAATCTTGAATAGGATGAAAGTTTTCATCCCTTTTTGTAGTCTTGGTGACTGCTAAAGAAAAACTGAGACCTTTTCTTGTATTGTTATCAACAGGAATCACAACTTGTCCCCATCCTTTTATGTCACCGCTTCCCATTATTTGGAGAACGTCTTTGTGCGAAGAAATTGACGTTCCTTTTTCTTGGTGATTCTCATTGCTCACCGAGTGTGCTTTAAATTAGATTCCAATAACCTCCTCTGGTTCTAAATATGAAAATAATGATAGGTTGCTCACGATTAAAGCTTGTTCTCCGCATACTGTGAACAACTTGTCGTTCTTGACAAACTTCAGCTTTTGGTGAAGTGTCAAAGTGACTTCCCCTGCTTCATGTATCCAAGGTCTTCCTAATAAACAATTGTATGCTACTCGTATGTCCATGACCTGGAAAGTGACTTTGAAAGTGTGGGGACCAATGGTTATGGGAAGGTCGATTTCACCGATAACTGTTTGTTTAGATCTGTCAAAGGCTTTGATGATGATCTCACTGCCTCTCATGGGAGTACCTTGAAAAGATAGTTGTACCAAAGTTGACCTTGGCATGGAGTTCAAGGATGAACCTGTGTCCACCAGTACACTGGGTAAAGCATCATCCTGGCAATTGACAATGATATCGAGTGCCATATTATGGTTCTTGCCTTCCTCCGGCAGTTCTTCATCACTGAATCCCAAATTGTTGCAGGAAGTGATGTTGGAGATAATGCTGTCAAATTGACCTACTGTCACATCTTGTTCTACAAAGGCTTGTTCCAATACTTTCTGTAGAGCTTCTTTGTGAGCTTCTGAACTGACCAGAAGAGATAATATGGAGATCCGAGAAGGAGTTTGCAATAATTGATCCACAATGTTGTACTCGCTTTTCTGGATGAGCCTTAGCATTTCATCATTGTTCTTTACAGGTTCTGTGTTGCTGGATTGACCAATTTGTTTATTAGGAACTTCAACTTAAGGTTCCCTTTCTTTTGCAGGTTCTCCAACTCCTCTGTTGAAGATTCGACCGCTTCGGGTGACCCGCCTGATATCAGCAATGTTGACAGCGGATGGCAATGAAACTTCTTTTCCATCTTCTATTGTAGTCGCATCGTACTTGTACGGAATAACTTTCTCTTACTTGTACGGTATTGGTCCTGGTAAGTAGATGACCACAGGGACTTTTTGGGTCTTTTTACCGTCATAAGTGACCTCAATCGGTTCCAGGTTGGGAACCTTTCTACTGTCAGGAGGGATTTCCATGCGCTTCGGTTCCTTGAGCAAAGGAATTATGGTGAAAACATCCTTGTTAATTTCATAATTAACATATTCTTTCTTATCGGAGATCGTGATAGCCCTTTTGTCCAGTAGTCTTTGAACCTTGTTTTGGCCAAGGAGACATCCTTGCACCATGTTGATTAACTGAGAATTCAGACGTAGTTGGGTTTCCCTTTGGTCCACTTGATGCTTGGAGAGCTGCTCGCACGAGGTAGCACACCTGGTTATTTTCTGAACATATTCGACAACGTTCATAGTTGTGAGGTAGTACCTGGCCATACCCACTCTGTATGTAGTACATTTTTACCAAATCTGTTTCCAGCAAGCGGACGTCACAGCTTTGGTGTCTGCCTAGATTTCCATTGGCTATGATAACTTATTGTGTGTCCTCGTTCTGGTAGACTGGGAGCCACCAATGGTCCAACTGATGTTGAAGAGTTCTTTGTACAAGTGTACAACCTTAATCGTTTTTGGAGCATTCTTTGCAGTCTAGATAATTATGTTGGGACAGAAAGCCGAGTCTGGCCTGCTTGGCATGAAATTCCACTAGACTGGTATTCATTAAATGAATGTCGAAGATCTGAACCATGTTAGCCTGATGATTATTCCTTTCATGTTATTCTTGGATCCATCCAAGATCCATTTGATGCTGGAGGGCATCTTGTACAAAAGAGCAGCCCTGATTTTCTTTTGAGCAAATCGGACAAGCATTGTAATCGTGCAGCGAAAAATTGTAGTACTGACTTTGTCTTGAATGCATTGCCACTAAATTGACGTTCATTGCACGGATGTCATGATTTTGAACAATGTTTGGATGTGCATGGACCATGTTTACTTCACTAATCCTATGATCCTGAATCCAGCCTAGATCCATTTGTTCTTGAAGAGCTGCTTGTATGATAACACATCCTTGGTTATTTTTAGAACAAATATCACACTGGTGATAGTTGTGAGATGGTACATCATCATACCCGCTCTATCTGTAATGCATTTTCACCAGATATGCTCCTAGTAGGCGCACATCGTGAATTTGATAACTGCTGCCGAGTTCTCCTTTTATCAAGTTTACCAAAGTTTTTTCATGTTGCGGCAACGGATTTGTCTGAACATTTGGGTTTGTATCTTTGAAGGATAAAACCCCATTTCTGACGAGCTTCTGTACATCAGATTTAAAGCTGAGGCAATTCTCAATGTTATGTCCTGGTCCTCCTTGATGGTAAGGTCAAGATTGATCTGTTTTGAACAAAAAAGGTGGATTGTCCAATACTGTAAGAGGAGTCCTGGTTTGAACGTGCCCCTTGGCTAGCAGAAGTGGAAATAACTCTGCATATAACATTGGTATAGGGTCAAAACCTGGTGATCGTGTAGTACAATTGTTGTTATTGTACTGCGGGTGAGCCTAATGAAGAGGTTGTGCTACCTTTGCTAATACTGTTATTGACTTGGCTGGCTCTGAGAAATCTAAGGTTGATATGTCGGAGCTGGCGGTGGGTTGATAGCGAGAGTTACTGCTGCTACCTGCCGAGGTTGATACCTTCATCTTTTGGAAAGCACTACCGTATCTTTTTGTACTACTGGACGGCTCTGCCTCTTTGACTAACCGGCCTTCTCCGACTGCTTCCTCTAGGCGTACTACCATGTTCACCATTTCAGTGAAGTCACTATGTGCACTTGCAACCATTTGGTCGTAATAAAATGGGCCCAATGTTTTTAGGAAGATCTTTGGCATTTCCTTCTCCTCGAGAGGAGGACAGATCTGGGCGGCGATTTCACGCCATCTCTGAGCATACTCCTTGAAGGTTTCTCTATCTTTCTGGGACATTGCTCTGAGCTGGTCCCTATCTGGTGCCATGTCCAAATTGTATTTATACTCATGAACGAAGGCTTCCCCAAGATCTCTGAAAGTACTGATCTTGGTGTGGTTTAAACCTATGTACCATTTGAGTGAGGCACCAGTTAAACTGTCTTGGAAGTAGTGGATAAGTAGCTATTAGTTTTCTATCTGGGTAGACATCTTTCGAGCGTACATTACCAAATGACTTTGAGGGCAAGAGTTTCCTTTGTATTTTTCAAAGTCAGGCACCTTGAATTTGTGTGGTATCTTTACATTAGGAACCAAACAGAGGTCAGCGGCGTCCTTCCAAACAAGTCCTGCCCGTGAATGGCATGCAGTTCTTTCTGTATTTCCAAGAACTCTTCCTGGAATTCATTCATCCTTTCATATACTTCTTCTTTTTTTCCAGAAGTAGCCTGCAGAATCTGGTCCTCTGGGATAGTATGTGCCACGGGTTGTGGTATAAACATCATTGCGGTAACTCTTGGCACTTTAGTGAACTGAAGTTTGTAACCTTCAAGAGTTTTTGTCGTGACCCTTGTATCTTCATTTACCTGAAGTTTGTAACCTTCAGGTCTGGAGGTTCCTGCTATGGCTTCCAAGTCTTCAGTGACCGGAGGTATATATCCTTCGGGTACAAAATTGAAAGGAATGCCCCAGGGAAAACCTTTGGGCGTGTTGTACTGGGGATGTGTGCCAGGTGTTTCAAATGTCGGTCTAGATATAATCTATGAGATCGCAGTCCTTTGAGGTTGTTGATCCTGAGCTACTGCCAGGGATTCAATCGTGTTGTGGAGTTTCTCCAAACTCTCTGTTGTACCCCAAATTTTACCCCTTAGATGTCATGACATCTTGCATTTGCATTAGGGTTCAATCATCTATGCATTGTCAAATAACCATCATATTTTGCTAGTTTGTTCTTCTATTGAAAGCTAGGGTTTTGCACAAGGAGAGGGCAAGAGCAACAAGCCAAGCTCTCATACTTTTCAAGGCTTCCTAAGATACTCTCTAGTTCAATACATCCATCCCAAGTGCTCACTAGGTGATCAAGAGAGGTGGTTGAATTCATCTGGTCAAGAAGTCAACTGAGGCTCCAAAAGCTCAATCTTTGGTCTTGAGGGCTAATCATGAGATTTTCAAGTCATATTCCATGGTCTCATGTGATTGGATCAAGAGAAATCAAAGAGGAACCATAAAATCAGGAGTTGTGAAATTAGGATTGCAAGGGAATCTTGGTGTGATCAGTCAATGTCTTGATTGGTTCATTAACCAATTGAGCTTACATACAATCAAGAGACCTTATTCATTAAGAAATCAAGAGTAGTTGGCTCCCATCACAAGTGCAATGAGCCTCAAGTCATCTGGCCCTAGATTAGGGTTTTATCAAGAAAAGTCAACCATGCTTTTGACTTTTGATCAAGGCATGATCCCAAGACTTGGGACATGATTCCATATGTTCATATACATCCTTGGAAGTCATCTATGATGTTTGGGGAAGTTTGAGAAAGCAAGATTATCAAGGATCACACAGTTGAATTCATGAAGAAATTAGGGTTTTATCTGAAAAGTCAAACCTTTGACTTTTGGTATTTTGGGTCCAAGATGAAGTATTCAAGCCATATTCCATCAAGATATGTCTAATCTTTGAATTGGAGCAAGAGAAATCAAGATTTAAGAGGTTTCTTGCAAAAAGGGCAAAGTTGGTTTTGAAATTTTCTAAGTGTGAAAAACCCTAGTCCTTATGTGAACTTTAAAGAGTCATAACTTTCAATCCACACGTCCATTTTTTGTGATCCAAAGCTCAAATTGAAGATCTCATCATGAACTTTAAAAGTGTGTTAGAGGGTCATACCCCAAAAGAGGCTTAATTTTTGAGTTATGAAGCTTGAAAGTTTAGGTCAAGTTTAGGACTAAGTGAAATTTCACATTTTCCTTTAATTTGCAGCCAACTTTAACCCAATTTTTCACTATGATCCCTTTGGATTCAGAACTTTGAGTGAACATGAACATTGTAGAGCATACTTGGGGCTTTTTAGAAAGTACAAGAACACCTCAATCCAATGTGTGAGCTGTGAGTTTCGAAGCCATGAAGTTAGGGTGTTGAAACTTGATTTTCCATGTTTTCCACTTGATAAACTTGATGCAAATCCACTTCCATGCTGCAAATATTTGTGTTTCAGAAGCTATTACTTGCAAATCTTCACTTACTCAAAAGATTACACGAATTTAGAAGCATTATCCAACAAATTTGAGCATTATCCAAGTGTTATTTCCATTAATGGCATAAAGGCATGGCTTCCATTTTGGAAAAGTTCACTTTATGCAAAAAGTCGGCTCATTGAGCTACCAACTTGTCTCTTCTGCACTCTACATTGCCCTTGCATCAAGATAAAGTAACTGAATTCCTAACCACTCTAGAAAGGTCAGTAAATGCATTGGAACCATGAACATCTTTGCAAAATCCACTTGCATTTAAACTAAAATTCAACCAAACCAAAACCATATCAGTTGCATTTCTGCAATCTGATCTCTCTCACCCTTTTTCCTATAAATAAGACATCACAACACACTTCTAAAAAAAAAAAACTCAGAGAAAAAATCTCAGCAAATACCTTTCCAACCAGTTCTTGCATTTCAAGTCACCATTGTAAAGCAAGAACACCATTTGCATAAACTTTGCCAAAATCAGTTCCAGCCACAAAACCTTCAAGCCAATCACTCTAACACATCACAAAACATGTGTTAGAGCTGTTCAAACCCTCACCACCCTCAAAATCCTCTCAAATCCAAAAGTCAACTCTTAAACCTAAAGAAAGTTAACTTTCTGCATTCTTCAAGACCAGTCCTTGTTCCTTCCATTTCCAAACATCCTAACACTTCAAATACCTTCCATAAATCATATTTTAGGTGTTCTAAACTTGATTCACCAACTGTAACATCATTTACCTCAAGTTCACCTTTGGTAATTTTGGTCACTTGTGCAAGAAGGAAGCATACACGAGTCCAACCATCTTCTTTGGTTTTCAAGCACTTAGAAAGGATCAAGGAGGTGTATAGGAGCTGACCAAGTCATTGATCTTTTGCTAGAACACCTATTTTGAAAACTGCAAGTTTGAGCTTCAAGAGGTATGTGCTTTCTAATCTGACTTTTGGAAGCAAGATGATTTTTGAGGTACACTGAGCATGGATAGTTTAAATATGTTGTATATGATGTGTTTCATCCCCTTGAATGTGACTTAGCATGACTATTTTGAACTGTGCCATAGAAAATGCAAGAGTGGACCAATTTTAGGACCACTATCGTGTTATGAGTTAGAGACCTCTTTAGTAAAAACCATTTGGACCATTAGATTCCTTGTGGAAAATCAAGCAATTTAGGTTTTTACAGCTTCCATTTTCATGGATTTTTTAGTGAGTTAAGGTTGCTTTTGCAATTGGTCGGATTCTAGGTCATAACAAAGTTCAGCCATGGCGCCATGGCCATTTGGTTTTCAGAAAGCATTTTCATATATTATGTTATAGGGTTGGTTTAGTGACCAGATGTATTGGCCACCCCAGTAGCGCAACCTTGCCTTGCCTTTGCCTTACCATTGCCTTGTCCTGGGTTCAATTCCTACAATCAACCCTTTTGCCAATTTTTCCAACGAGCCTGTTTTTGAAGCATTCACTTTGAAGTTTCATATTTATTTTAACAAAGGCATACGTATTACAAGCCATACAAATGGCTCAGTTGGTTAAGCCTTTTAACACTGACCAAGAGAGAGCGTGTTCAAACCCCATTAGGACCATGCTCCTTATTTTTTTAATACTTATTTCTTTCTTTTTTTTTCACAACTTCACCAAGCCATAACTCTCTCAATTTCTATGCTTTTGAGCCCATTCTTTTTGCATTATTTTCATCTTGCTGCCTACTTTCTTATGGCATTAAAGATTTTCCAAAAATATTGATTTTAGGGGCATTTATTCATGTGCAAAGAATGTGGATTTTAGGGTTTTCTTAGGAAATGTTTTGACTTCTTTTGTTGCATCCCTTGTTTTCTTGGTACTTTTAGGATTTGAACAACTTGTCTTAACATGTTTAGACCCTTGAACCATGACTTGAACTTGCACATATTTGTATAGTTTGATTTAGGTACACTTTTAAGTATATGCTTATATGTGAAGCATGTAAACTTTTGTCATCCCCTTTGAAGTTTTAGCTAGGTCTTCAACTACAATTAAGAATTTTCCCCATGTATATAACATCTTGATTTGAATACAAACTTTCTACTTAAGTCACACCATGTACATATGTGCCTAAAACACTTAAACTTTTCACTTTTCTTACAAGTGAGTTCAAATACAACTTAGGTGATACTTTCCCTTTTGTACAAAGATTTTGTCAAAGACTATGCCCCATGTTAGGTCATCACCTAATTGATTAACATGTATAGAATTGTATTATACTCCCTTAAGGTATTTACCTTGTCCAAATTAATATATAGTTCTTGGACATATTAACTTGCCACTTGATACTTTCTTAAGTACTTGTTTGGAATGTCATCACATTCACCATCATCATCCATGTGTTATATTCATGTGTTTATCAACATCATTAAATTCATGTGTGAATATCATTTGTTATCTTTTATCTTCCCAACTTCATCAAGTTATCCCCTTAAGTGAGTCTAGCTTGTTAGCTTTTCTTCTTAACCCTCTTTGTTCCCCCTCCTTCCAAAGGAAAGTCTCTCTATTGACTTTAATGTCATAGATAGCTCATTATTTCTTGGCCTTATTAGATCCATCATCTACCCTTAGCCTCATTAGAGCCATTCCTTTCCTTTGACCTTATTAGGATCAATCCTTTGGCCTCATTAGAGTCACTTCTCCTTAACCTTGTTTGGGTTAGGATCCTTACCCCTCTTGTAAGCACTATCATCATAGATGTTTACTTCCCTCTTTGTCCTCATTAGAGCCACTTACTTTACAACTTAGGATTAACCTAGAGTTCTTCAACTCTATGTAAGCATCATCATAATGGTGTTCCATCTCCCTTTGGCCTTATTAGAGCCATTCCCCCTTTTTAACTTAGAGATTAGGATAGAGTTCTTAAACTCTATGTGATTCTCGTCATAATGAGTATTCACTTCCCTTTTGACTTTGTTCAAAGTCAACCTATTAGACTTACCATTTCAACTTAGACTTAGAGAGTTCTTTAACTCTATATGAGTGTCATACTCATTCCCCTTTGGAACTTTGACCATAGTCAATGGCTTCTCACCATTAGTGAGGTGAACTACAAATGCTCTGATTCCATCCTTATTAGGATACGTAGGCACGAGATGCGACGTCTTGGTGAGCATACTTAGTGTATATACCCTTTCCTTTAGCACCTTGGTCTTTACCATAGGCCTTTTTTTTTACCTTTAGCACCTTGGTCTTTACCATAGGTCTTTATCCTTACCTTTAGCACATTACACTTAGCAAGCAAACATAACATAACACAAATACAAAACAAGAGGTTCATGTAGAGTACTACAGATATCTAGGATGCTAACACCTTCCCTAGGTATAACCAACCCCCGAACCTTAGATCTCTTAGCTATGTCTTTACATACCGCAATAAGGGTTTTCTTCGAGCGTTACCCTTTCCTTTGGATAAATCAAAGCTCGATGGTGAACTTCATGTTTTGTGATTCAAGTTAATTTATAGCTTGATATCCGATTCTCACCGCAACAGAAATGGCGACTTCACTAGAGACATACATCATAGAGGGTTAAGCCCACCTTCTTTTGTATTGGTGTTATTTTATATGGTTGCTTGCCTATATACTTGTATATTTGTAAATATATGTGTATATATCTGTATATCTGCTTGGGTTCTTCTGTTTGGCAGGGTTGTTACATTTGAGTGGTGAGATAAGTCCTAACCCGGACATGAGAGCACACATATGATAGGATTATGGTGTAATCAATAGTCGGCTTTTGGGAGTAGTCCTAACATGTTTGGCATATAATGACCACGCTCAGTGGAGGCCCCTTTGGGATTATTGATGTCTGATGCGAGTAGTCATATTGATGTCACTCTTTCCAAGCTGGGAGTCCATGATATTGAGGACCTTTAGTTACTCTTTACCCCAATTGGCCTTTTTAGGACGTAGTGCAGTGATTATCCATGTGTAGACCTGTGATGGTTGTCATACGATACTACACTCAGACGAGTTTATCTTGAGAATATTATTAACCCGCACGAGTAGTCGTGTAGGCCGATAATATCTGAAAGATTTATCGATGACTCTGGGAACTTCTTAGAACCCTGTTCTACAGATGATAAACCTATAGTACACCGCTCTTGGGATGGGTAGATCATGGCTCCACGCATATGACCTCTAAAACCTAGGCCCTTTGTGTTTTGTTGCATGTATATGTGTTTGAGTGTTTATGTGTATTTGTGTGTTTTGTGCATTGCATACGTTCATCCACGCATCCATTGTTGGTTTTAAGGAACTCAGTCATCTTTTCCTTTGCAAATCATAGGTATCATGGATTTTGAGAAAATAAACACCAAAAAGTACAATTTCAAGAAGCCCAACTTGGTAGAGTTGAAAAAGCTGGAAGCTTTGGTGTCTTGCCCTGAAGACTTCAGAAAAATCCATGGAAGGTTGATTGGTATCCTTAGGACTAAAATTAAGGATGAAGTTCTTGACACGTTGGTGCAGTTTTATGACCCTCTTTACCATTGCCTTACATTTCCCGCCTACCAACTCATTCCAACTTTGGAAGAGTATTCTTATTGGTTTGGTCTACCGGTATTGGAACATGAACCTTTAAGTGGTTTAGAGAAGATTCCTTCACCAAAGGATATTGTCGATGCTATTCACTTGGAGATGTCTGAAGTCAAAGCTAACCTTACCACCAAGAGGGGAATCAAGGGTCTACCCTCTAAGTTCTTGATAGATAAAGCTTTCTACTTAGCTACGATGAATAGCATGAATGCCTTTGAAGCAATCTTCACATTGCTTATCTATGGTTTGGTTTTGTTTGCTAATGTTGAAGAGTTTATTGATGTCAATGCCATTCAGATCTTCCTAAGTGGAAACCCTGTACCCACATTGCTTGGTGATACTTATCACTCCATTCATCACAGAACTCTAAAGGGAAATAGGACTATCTTGTGTTGCACACCTTTGCTTTACAAGTGGTTTATTACGCATTTGCCTAGGACAACACGCTTTAAAGATAATCCAGACAAGCTCCGTTGGTCTCAGAGAATCATATCTCTCACTCATACTGATGTGTTTTGGTACGACTCAGCTTATGACAAAGGGGTCATCATTGATAGGTGTGGCCAATTCCCCAATGTGACACTCCTTGGCATCAGAGGTGGGATTAGTTACAACCATATCCTTGCTAGGTGTCAGTTTGGGTATCCTATGGAAGAGAGGCCTTGTAACATCCTTTTGTCCGGATTCGTCTATCTTAACGAGGAAGCCAGTGCAGAAACTAAGGATAGAGTTTTGAATGCTTGGGGGACGATCCATAAGAGGACTAAGGATGACTTGGGAAACATAAATTGTGTAGCCTTGGAGCCATTCATTCAGTAGGTTCGATGCCGAGCTCGTGATCTTAAGATGCCATACCTCCCTGAGAAACCTTCACAACCTTCCGTTGCATCATCGGCTACCCTTCCTATTGAGCGCATGGAAGAGTATCAGGAAACTTTGGCAAGGATGAAACTTGAACAAGACACTTGGGAGGGGAAGTACCACGCCATCTATGCTGAACAGATGGAGATGAAGAAATATTTGAAAGAGAAGGATGATTTAATTGAGTTGCTCGAGAGATGTGTAGTAGAGAGGCACGTAGCACAAGAGAATTTATTTTTCTCTAGTGTACAACCAACTTCTAGTACTCACGAGTATTCAAGTGTTCCTCCGACATCTGGTGCATGGAAAGGAATTGTTGACAAGCTAATTGTTGCGGTGAGAATCGGATAACAAGCTATTAATTAACTTGCATCACAAAACTTTGAAATTCACCACCGAGCTTTGATTTATCCAAAGGAAAGGGTAAAGAACGAAAAAACCTTTTGCGCCATGTGAAGACACAGCTAAGAGATCGAGGATCGGGGGTTGGTTATACTAAGGGAAGGTATTAGCACCCTAAGTATCTGTAGTACTCTACAGGAACCTCTTGTTTGTTTGTGTTATGTTATGTTTGCTAAGGAATCTGCTAAGGGTAAGGTAAAGACCTAAGGGTATGTACACTAAGTTTGCTCGCCAAAACGTCGCATCTTGTGCCTACGTATCTGACTAAAGAATTAGAGCAACCGTAGTTCACATAACTAAGGGTGAGGAACCATTGACTATGGCCAAAGTTCCAAGGGAAATGAGTATGAGCTCATATAGAGTTTAAGAAACTCTCTAAGTCTAAGTTATGATGGGGCAAAGTGAATACTCAAAGTGATGAGTCTCACATAGAGTTCAAAATCTCTAACTTAATTCTAAGTTGTAAGATGAATGACTATGAGGCCAAGAGGGAAGGTGGCCATGACTATGAGGTCAAGGCTGGTATACTATGACTATGAGGTCAAAGTTGAATGGCTATGACTTTGAGGTCAAAGCTGGTAGGTGGCTATGACTGTGAGGTCAAAGCTGGTAGGTGGCCATGACTGTGAGGTCAAGGCTGGTAAGTGGCTATGATTATGGTCAAAGCTGGTAATTGGATATAACTATGAGGTCAAAGTTGGTAATTCTATGACTATGAGGTCAAGGAGAAGGTGGCCACGACTATGAGGTCAAGGCTGGTAGGTGGCTATGACTGTGAGGTCAAAGCTGGCAGGTGGCCATGACTGTGAGGTTAAGGCTGGTAACTGGCTATAACTATGAGGTCAAAGCTAGTAATCCTATGGCTATGAGGTCAAGGAGAAGGTGGCCCCAACTATGAGGTCAAGGCTGGTAGGTGGCTATGACCGTGAGGTCAAAGCTGGTAGGTGGCCATGACTGTGAGGTCAAGGCTGGTAAGTGGCTATGACTATGAGGTCAAATCTGGTAATCCTATGACTATGAGGTCAAGGAGAAGGTGGCAACGACTATGAGGTCAAGGCTGGTAATCAACTTTCTATGACTTTGATGTCAATAGAAAGACTTTCCTTTGGAAGGAGAGGGGAATAACTTAAGCAAGAGTTAAAAGAACGATATGAGTTCAAATGATTCAAGGACAGTAAACATTAATCAACTGAAATTTCACAGATGAACATGGATAAAGCAGAGATGACATTTTCCAGTTTTAAGAGTTAGAGGCATGGTGAGTGGTAAAGTCAGGAAATAATTTTCAAATGAACCTTCTCATGCTGTTGCAAAATATTTCAAAAGTAACCTTTGAATCAATTGATGATTTTCTTTTTTACAAGACTCGGGAATTAAACACGAAGCAAAAGCATATTTTTTATTCTTTAGTTTTGAAGTTCTTTTAGGAAGAAAAATAACAAAATGATAATTAAAATAAAAACAAAAAAAAGGGTGAAGTGGTAGTCGCCATTTAAAAGTGCCACAATGTGTGGCAGGTGCCACAACATTGTGGCAGGCGCCATGAATGGGAGAGAAGGAGGTGGCAGGCGCCACCTTTAGGTGTGTGGCAGGCCCCACACTATCTCTCTTTTTTATTTTTTTTATTTTTCTTTAAACCATATTAATAACACAATCTCACTTTCACTTTTATTTCATTTTTCTTTCATTTCATTTCATTTTTTAAATAAAATCTTTTCATAAACATGAAAACAAAAACACACATAATACAATACCTGTAACATTTAATCAGATTTCAACAAAAAGATGAAAAGAAAACAAACATGGTATGAACAATCGGTCATGATATTTCAACATGCAATAAGGAAAATAAAAACAAAGGATGAAGCATTACCTAGTGGAGACGGTCCACTGCCTCTTCGCGAATACGTACTCGGAAAGAAACAAATGAACTCCTTCTTCAAAATGCCAGATATTGATTGTGGGAAACTCGGACCGAAGAAAATCGAACCAAGAAAACTTTCGTAATAAAACTCAGAATTTTAACAGTAAGTAGGGGGGAGAAATGAGGAGTATTCAGCACGTTCTTTAGGTGAACCTGGAGTGTTTTGAGAAGAGGTTTGAGCCTCTATTTATAGGAAAAAAGTGGGAGATTAAGGTATGGTCTAAGTGGTACACTTTGCCCATTTTACCCTTTGCCAAGTTTCTCGTGCAAGCTGGCGTGGTTTGAAAAATCTTCGATGATCAGAGTAGGCTCAGAAAATAGGTTGTGCTGATAAGACTGGAGCTATGCTTTTTACTGAAAAGCTTTTGTTCATTCGTGGTGAGATGTACCTACTTGCAATGCCTCGTTTGAAAATATTACTTAATTAGAAGGAAGCTTTCTGAAGTGTAGAAAAAGAGCGAGGTGGCAAACGCCACATTTTTTCATGGCGGGTGCCACAAAATAATGTGGCAAGTGAACATTCATGTGGAAGGCGCCACAAACCCTTACATGGCAGGCGACATGGGTGTGTAATGGTGGTGCTGGGTGCCACCTTAAGTGTGGTGGGCGCCACCACATCATTTCCTTTTTTTTCTTTTTTTTTTCTTTTCCCTTTTTTCTTTTCTTTCTTTTTTCTTTTCTTTCTTTTTTTCTTTCTTTTCTTTTTCTTTCAAATAAAATAAAATTCACAAGTGTCGATTCCTCGTGTCCTCAGTCAATGGTCGAGCATTTTGAAACGAGACATGGCTCGGATGCTTCTTTTTGGTCCAAAACCGTCAGAATCGGAGGCTTGATTTCTTCGATCAAAACCTTAATTTCCTTAGGAATTCCAATGGATGATTTTTTTGAGGATCTTGCTTCTTCTTTCAAGGCCCATAGATGGCCTCTAAGGATGTCCAATACCAGGTGAAACCGTATTCCGAAGCTTAGAAACAGGTCTTGATCAAAATCAAAGGCACTGGTTAACGAATGCTGATAAAACCCTGGTTTTGAGTCACGGTGAATTCAGTGGTTCAAGGCATTTGTAATAGGAGCCAAATACACTTGATTTATTGTTGAGTGAGATCTCTTAAAAGTATGCGAGAGCCTGGCTTTTTGACTTTTGTTCTCTTTCCAGTGTAAACCCTGGTTCACAAAGGAACAAACTAGTAAGATATGTGGTTAGTTAATAATGCATAGATGAATGATCCCTACATGTAAGTGCAAGATGTTATGACATCTAAGGGGTAAAATTTGGGGTACAACAGTTGCCCCTATTTAAATAGCTTTATCGGATGGCACGGGGAAGAAGGTCCTCGGGGCATCTAGGTGAAAGGTATTTAAATATAGCAAGCCGAAAATGTTTGCCCTTAGATGGAATGCAGATGCTAAGGACAAACAACAAACATGCAAATGCTGGCATGCCATGAATTTCTAGTATGATGATTGATGCCATGATAGTGCAAAGATGCAGACAAACCAAGCTCCAAAAACAAAGAGCAAACCACCACAGATGAGCTTACTGGGGGGAAGGATAAAGGTTAGTATCCACGAGGAAGACTCACTGGGGATACAGGCTGACCAATAAAAGAGACTCACTGGGGAGACTCTGAGGCAACACTGGGGATGAAAAATAAAGGGGGAAAACCCTACGGATCCTCACTGGAGATAGGAGCCAGAAAGGTGTTCTCCACTGGGGAAAGATCCAGGGAGATGGACGACAGGTTCATAGGTGACCGGACGACACTGGGGAAAAAGACACATTCTTACTGGGCATGAAACCAGAAAGAATGCATGATCTCCACTAGGGATCAATTTGAAATAAAAGGATAGACATCCAAATAAAATATTTTCTGGGGATTTCTTATACTGAAGAGTTCAAAAGGGATCTTCAAGAAAAGCCAGAAAAGACAGAGACATACTCTGCGTGCGCCAAATGATGATCAATCACAAGGACTTTCAAAGAGATATTGATAATGACTGAACTTCTGCTGGGAACCAGATTAAAGTGCCAACAATGATTGGACTCAGAAGTGACATGTCAGTATACACCAATTTGAGTTGGACTAGACACCAATTTGAGTTGGTTTGCCAGCAAAGACTGGACTATGGACACCAATATGAGTTGTACTTTGGGTATCAGTATGAGCTGGATTTGTAATGCCAGTATGAGCTGGACTTTGAATACCAGTATGAGCTGGATTTTGGATGCCAATATGAGTTGTACTTTTGGATAATACCAATATAAGTTGGTTTGAAATGCCAATATGAGTTGGTTTGCCAGCAAGGACTGGACTTTGGACACCAATATGAGTTGGGCCTAAAAATACCAATACGAATTGGTTTGCCAGTAAGGACTGGACTTTGGACACCAATATGAGTTGGGTTCGGGTTGAGGTTCAACAGCTGACCTGATATTTTGGTTTATATCTGACCAAAGTTCACATCGTCAAAAAGGGTTGACGGCAAGGAAACCATATCCGAAGCTGCAAAACCTGAGCTCGGGACACATCATCAAAAGGGTTAACGGTATATAACATCATCCACGTCAAAGGATTGATAGAATGAAGAAATTGACTTTATCGAAGAGATACCTCGTCAAAGAATTGACAGAAAGAAATGGATCACCAAACATCATCCACGTCAAAGAACTGACGGAATGAAAACCAACTGACTTCATCGAAGAGACACCTCGTCAAAGAATTGACAGAAAGAAACGGATCACCAAACATCATCCACGTCAAAGGATTGACCAAATGAAGAAAATGACTTCATCAAAGAGACACCTCGTCAAAGAATTAATGAAAAGAAACAGATCACCAAACATCATCCACGTCAAAGGATTGACGGAATGAAAACCAACTGACATCGTCAAAAGGGTTGGCGGAAAGAATACCTCGAACAGGGATCACATCAAATGGGTTGATGGAAAGTGACTGACTGAAGGTAACATCATTGGTAACTGTAGAAGTATGAATAAAACCAAGGACGAATAAGCTTCTCATGAGAGAGATTTCCACTTATCGTTGTAGAGGTGATGATAGCAAGACAAGCTTATCAAGGAGATTGCCACTTGTTGTTGGGTATAAATTCCAAGGAGATGTTGATATTACAACACTGCTGGAGAAAGGATCATGTCTTTAATGTGGATCTGTAAAAGATTCTTCTTGCGAGTGTTGCACCCCAAAATTTTCCCTCACATCTTTGAGACAAATTGATTCAAGAAACTTCCTCACACTCCTAGGAGTTTCAAAAGCTCAAGACTACTCAAGGATTGACCATACAAGCTCACCTCCTAAACAATCAACCTACAACTAGGGTTTCATTTTCTCTCAAAAGGAATTGAGCTCTCAATACCTCAGATGGAATTCATGGTTCTCTATGTGCTCTAGGGTATCCTCATGTCAAGTCTCAAGCCTTGCTTCACAAGTTTGCTCAGTCAATTGCTCAAATGATCAACAGTCGATTGTATTGGACCATAAGCCAACTTTGACCAATTTACAGTCAAACGTCATCATTTCTTGCCAACATCAAGATTTTGAAGTCCCATTCATCATTTGATCAAGGGTTGATCATGATTCCTTAAGAAAATCAAGATTTACTCAAAAGTCAAAAATTGCCAAATTAGGGTTTTCTTAAGGAAAAGTCAACTGACCTTTGACCACGCACAAGTTTCACATACTTCATCATAAATTCCTCAACCAAAGTTCATTTTGAAGGAAATTCAATTCTCTACATCTTTGTCTCTCTAAGCTCAAGGCCAAAAATGCTTCGTTTAAGAGATATGGACCAAAACTTTACAGGTCATTTTGAAAGTCAACAAAAAGACACTTTTTTCGTCAAAGCAATTTACACAAAAATAAATATTTCAAATGAAAAAGTGATCAACACGAAAGTTGTAGGGGACATCTTGAGGGTTCCAAAAAGTCCAAGATCACCTTCATATGACAAAAATTGAGAGAGTTACGATTGGTGTAAGTTGAGTAAAAATTGAGAAACGCATGAAACCTACATTGAACATTTTTGAGCTTTTGGACCAATGGGCCTATCTTTTAAGGTTGAATCATGTTTATGACATATTCAAGGACCTCAAAGTTCACTTTGGTATTATTTTGATTTTTATTTTATTTTATTTTGATTTTATTCAAAGAAATAAACAAAATTAAATAAAACAAAATAAATCAAATAATGGTGGGCACATGGATCCTTTTAATGGAGTTTCTAGAAGATTAAAACATGTCATTCAAGGCCATCAAAACCCAAATAAAACCGTGTGAGAGAGTGAAGGAAATATGGTTTTCAAAAAAATTAAAATGGTTGGAAACATGTTCCTTGATCCTAGCTCTTCAATGATTCTTTGTCTACTATGTTTCTCCTATAAATACAAGGCTCAAACACAAGAGAAAAGGGGCAAGAGGCTTCACAAAGGAAGGCTTCCAAAACAAAAAATTCTTGAAAAAAAAAAGGGTGAAAATTCAAAACTCCATTTCCAATCATTCTCAATCCAAACCAAGGATTAAATACTCATCCTGAAGGTTCGATTTCCACCCCATGTAATTTCCTTTTAACCATTTTCTAATCCCTTTCTTTTATCATATTTCAATTTATTTATTTATTTCTTTTCAATTAAATTAAAACTATAAAAAAAATCATAAAACCGTTAAAAGAATAAAAATATATAGTTTAGGTTATGTAATCATTTTTTAGGCATAGGCTTATAATTAATTAATTTTTGTACAAATGAATTAGAAATTAGGTTTATTTATTTCAAAATTATTTCTCAAAAAATAATTAAAAAAACGAATATTGACTTAGATATTTAGGAGATTTAACTTGACTTTTAATATGTAATTGCTTTTCATTTATCATTTATTTTCTTAGAATAAATGTATAGGTTTGTGCATAAATTGTAATAGCGTAGTTTACATTTCTTGTACAATTATATTATGTAACTGTTCATAAGCCTTGTAATAGTGTAGTTTACATTTCTCGCACGATTATATTATGTAACTGTCCATAAGCCTTGTAATAGTCTATGTTACATTCTCGCACGATTATATCATGTAACTGCCCATAAGCCATGTAATAGTGTAGGTATTTATTTTTCGCACTTATATTTTATTTGCTAGATAAATAGGCATGTATGGCAAGATCTAAAATCAAACGTTAGAATAACCTATAACTCAAGATAATATAATTGAATCAACGCACATTGCACACGTTCACCTCTAGGGTAGCCTCTCTCTGTTGCCTTACGATTAAAACGGTCATGTCCCTCAAAAGTAGGGGTACTTTAACAAAAAGACGCTTACGAATAATATCATCATAGTCCCTTTGATATAAAGATCATAGTCACTCGATGACCCTTCGAGCTGCCTACAAAAAAATGATCTTGTCCCTCAACGACCCTATGGAAAAATGATGATAGTTTCTTCGCATTGCTAAGGTATCCTTACATGTTGCCTTCTATAACCATTCGATGACCCTTCGCTGTCCCTCAACATCCAATAGACAGTACTACCTACCCATTAATGGTATGGATAGTACTATCTCTTAAGGAAAATGATAAGTACAAGAAAGACCTTACAAATTAGGGGTAAGTAACGTTTAAATGCTTGCTCACAACTCAAAAAACAAATACTTTTCATATCTCCCTCTTCCAAAAATATTAAAAAAAAAAACACTTTGTATACATTCTTACACAAATTATTACAAAGTCAAACTTTTACAAAATACTTTCAAAACATTCACACACATTCAAAAAGTAAGTAAAAAAGGTGAGCTAAGCATCTAAGATCCCATGGATAACCATGGATACAAAGGGTGCTAATACCTTCCCTTTGTATAACTTACTCCCCGAACTCAAAATCTATCAAGGTCTTTCCTGTTCTTTTCAGCCTTTCCTTATTGGATAAAAGAAAAGTCGGTGGCGACTCTTGCTATCCGCAACATGTTTTGCAAAAACAAAACAAAAAAAAGCCAATTCTCCCACCGTGTTACAGAACTGGCGACTCTGCTGGGGATATTTCAATAAAAGAGGGGTTACCTTAGAGTTAGATCACTTTACCACTTTCTTAAAATTGTTTGACTTATGTGCTTTATTTCTATTGGGCTTTGTTTTGGGGTTACTTGTGTGAAAGGTCCTACACCCGGACCTAGTGATTCCTTAGGTAAGTGACAATAGATCATGGAGACTGTACGACATGTACTGATATGGTTGATATAATGGTCACAGTTTTTAGAACCCTAGTTAACTCATCTTTGGCCATTAGAAGGTAGTGAGATGGCCGGCTTTGGATTTAGACCGAAGTTGGTTGGTACTTGAGGCTACGCTCATTGAGATCAGGCTTTCGGGATGTTTTGGTCGGCCACTCAAGTGTCGCACTAAAATAAAACCTTCGAGAAAGATCCGTGATATGAGTCCTTTAGAACCCGGTTACTATTCTAGGACAGGTTGAGCCAACTAAACCTCAGTGGGGAATGGTACTTACCTTTGGACTTCATACAAGCCTTTAAACCTAAGGCTTTTGTATGACTTGTTTGTGTGTGCTACTTATTTACTATTAACATGTACATGACATCATAACATCATAACATCATAACATAGCATTTTCACTAACCATTTCAAGGACCAAGGAATTTATCTTTATTCGTCGTTGTAGGCCATGGCTTCCGTTCCTAGAAATTTCATCTGAGTCAACTTTGTAAGGGTTCCTTCCCAGCTTAAAGAATTGGTCTCAAAGGTTCCTGATGGCTCTCAATTCACTGAAAGGCATGCTTTTCTACTCAAATCGGTTACCTCAGGTTTTGAAGAAGACATGATGAGGGTCCTATTCTAGTTCTTTGATCCTAAGCACCACTGTTTCACCTTCTCGGATTATCAATTGGTGCCCACGATAGAGGAGTTCTCTAAGCTACTTGGAATACCTATTCTCGATCAGATACCTTTTACCGGTCTAGAAGACGTTCCAAAGCTTGAAGTCATTGCAGCTGCTTTACATCTGAAGAGGTCAGACATTGTGTCTAATTGAGAAATAAGGAGTGGAGTCAAGGGGTTTCTTGCTAAGTTCCTGATTGAGAAGGCTCAATTATTCCTAAGCGCTATGAGTTACCATGCTTTTGAGGAAGTATTGGCTTTATTGATCTATGGGTTGGTGTTGTTCCCTAATCCAAACCAACTCATAGACGTGCACGCTATCAAAATATTTCTGACTCATAACCCGGTACCTACCTTTGCTCAGAGATATTCTGCACTCGGTTCACACTCGTACTATCAAGGAGCGAGGGAATCTCATATGTTGCGTACCCTTACTATCCAGGTGGTTTATTTCCTTCCCCGGTCAGCGTTGAAGAATGAACAAAGGTTACAGTGGTCTCGAAGGTTAATGTCACTCTCCCATTCAAATATCTATTGGTGTGGCCGATCTCTTGAAGACTTCACTCTTATTGATCATTGTGGGGAATTCCCTAATGTGCCACTCCTTGTCATTATGGGAGGCATCACCTATAATCCTTCGCTAGCTTTACGCCAATTTCGTTATGCTCGAAGGGATGGTCCTCGTGATATGCTTATTCAGGGTATTGTGTTCGATTATGAAGATAATCTTCAAGGTTACCGTCAAAGGTTTATACACACATGGAATAAGGTGTATAAGATTGAAAGCAAGACCTTGGGACAGAAGAACTCTATTCCTTTGGAGCCTTACCTCAGATGGGTGCGCACTCGTGCTCGAGATTTTATTATGCCATATCCAGCTGTCAGACCAGTGATTGTGGAACCTGAGTTTAAAGGAGGTGTTCCTCAAGTCATTCTCCATCCAGATATGCCTACCGATCTTGAAGAGCTGCAGAAGTCCTGAGTTCAGATGAAAGAAGAAAGGGACACCTTTGAGACTCAGTTCTATGCTAGTGAGAAGAAGGTGTTGGAGTTGACGAAATTACTTCATGAGGAGCAGAGCATCATGCTTACATCGGCACAAAGAGGAAGCGCCCGTGGGAGACTTGAGTCTTTAGTCCTAGGTCTTAGGCATTTTTTGAATTTGCTTTTTGAAATTTCCTTTCATTGTAGCCCAAGAGGCATAAAAGAAAAAAAAGGAATTTTGAGTTTACTAATAAAAGTTTTCCTTTTGTTTCTGTTTGTTTGCAAAGATAAACTCTAAAGTCCTTGAAATCATTGCATATGCATCTACACCTCATAATCATTGCATAGCAGATTTCTAAGACAGGTTTCTCATCTTCTCGCTGTTTATTTCAGAAGAAATGGCTCTCGAGCAAACCGTCAAAGATCTCCAGGCCCAGAACGCCCAGTTCCAAGAGCTGATCCTAAACTTGTCCAAGGGGCAAGAAGAACTGAAAGCACTTCTGACCAAGAAGAAGAAGAAAGTAAAAAAATAACTAGCGTCATCAACATGGGGATGAGATTCAAAGGTCCGGCTAAACAGGTCAAGGAAATTGGGATCCCAGTAGACCAAGATGATGAACTGGATAACAACTATGAAAGTGAAAAACATGAGGAAAATAGTAACCACGGCACTGGTGGACACTCTGAAGAGGAAGATGACTATCTGGATGATCAGTATCCCCCTGGTGATGAGAAATACAAATTACTTGAAGAACGTCTGATGGCCATGGAGGTTCAAAAAGTACCTGGTTTGGATTTGAGGACTTGGGCTTGGTTTCAGGAGTTGTCATTCCTCCTAGGTTCAAAATTCCCATGTTTGCTCAATATGACGGTGTGTCTTGCCCGAAGCTGCATTTGAGATCTTATGTCCGAAAGATTCAGCCACGTACTATTGACAAAAAGTTGTGGATGCATTTTTTCCATGAGAGTTTGTTTGGAGCTCAACTGGAGTGGTACTATCAACTTGAGAGTACAAATATTCGTACCTGGAATGATTTGGCTGAAGCTTTGTACCGGAAATACCAATATAACTCTGATTTGGCGCCAACTCGAATGCAACTCCAAAGCATGTCCATGGGCCCTAATGAAAGTTTCAAAGAGTACGCCCAGAAATGGAGAGATCTTGCAGGCAGGGTTCAGCCTCCTTTAATTAACAGAGAGTTGGTTGACATGTTCATGAGCACACTAACCGGTCCTTTCTATAGTCATCTACTTGGAAGCTCGTCATCCGGTTTCACCGAGCTGATATTGACAGGAGAACGTGTTGAAAGTGGAATTCAAAGTGGTAAAATACAAGTGGCTACATCTTCAAACACTACAAAGAAGCCACATAATGGGAAGAAGGAGTCTAATGCTGCGTACGGCCAGAAGGGTCGTAATAAGAATGACCGCAACCAATCTGTTGGGGCAGTTCTAATCTCTGCACCAGTGCCACAACAACAACAAGGTAGTCAGCGTAAGTAGGATGCACCCAGGAGATAGTTTACAAAGATCAACATGTCATTGGCTCTAGCGTTACAGCATATGTTGAAGGCAGAATTGATTACTTTGAGGAATCCTAATACTTCCGCTCCTAGCTATAATCCCAATGCAAGGTGTGCATACCATTCTAATAGTCCTGGACATGATACGAACAACTGTTGGGCATTGAAGAACAAGATTCAAGACATGATTGACACTAAGGAGATTGAATTTGATCCCCCTGAGACTCCTAATGTGATTACCGCTCCTATGCTGAATCATGACAAGATCGTTAATGCTATTGATGATGGTTCTTGTGTTTCTACCGTGGTTGACTTGATTGTTCCTCTATTAATTGTTAAGAAGAAGTTGTTGCAAGCCGGTTTATTTCCGGGTTGCGTTGAAAACTGTTATTATTGTGCATCTCAATCCAATGGTTGTGTGAAGCTGAAAGAAGGCATTCAACGTTTGATGGACGACCGTACTATATTGTTTGAGAAGACTTCTTCTATGGAGAGCTTATGTGAAAATTTTGTTCCGAGGTCTGAAGTTTGAGGACGTATCTGTGGTTACTAATTCCAAAACTCCAATGAGGATCACCTCTAAAGGTCCTGTGAAGATTACTGCCGAGCCTAGAGTGGCTCCCTTGATTATTACTACGCCCGGTCCGATTCCGTATTCCTCTAGCAAGGTTATCCCTTGGAATTATGGTGCTGATGTTTACATTCATGGTGTCAAGCAAGAGCCTTTGACTGATGGAACTGCTGAAGTTACTAATCTCGATGTCGACAATATCGTTGGGACTAGTAAGGTTACCCGAAGTGGAAGGATCTTTTCCCGAGAAATCTCTCCGAAGACTGTTACTACTCCAATTCGTATCTCTGCCTCCGAGCCAATTAATGAGACTCGAGGCAAAGAACCAATGATTGAGCCTGCCCAGATGGAGGCCCCGGGTGAAACTGCTATCGAAGATTCCTCCAAGCAAGAAATGGAGGAAGTGCTGAAAATTATCCACAAGAGTGATTACAATGTTGTTGAACAGTTGGGGCACACCCCTTCCAAGATCTCTATGCTATCTCTGTTGTTGTGCTCCAAGGCCCATGCTAAAGCTTTGGTGAAGTTTTTGAAATCTGCGCACGTACCGCAAGAAATCTCTGTTGACCAGCTTGAAAATTGTGTCGCTAGCCTGACAACTGATAATGGTCTAGGCTTTTCTGATGCTGATCTGATTCCCGCCGGAAGGAACCAAAATAAGGCCCTGCACGTCTCTATTGAGTGTAGGGGAACTACCCTATCTCATGTATTGGTGGACAATGGTTCCTCATTGAATGTGTTGCCAAAGGCTGTTCTAGACAAACTCGGCTATGAAGGGGTTGTGCTGAAACCTAGTGACGTTGTGGTAAGAGCCTTTGATGGTTCGAAGAGAATGGTGCATAGAGAGGTTAATCTCCTAATCAGAGTGGGTTCTCAAGTCTTTGATTCTACTTTCTTTGTAATGGATATTCCTCCTGCCTATTCCTGTTTGCTTGGACGCCCTTGGATACATGGGGCAGGCGCTGTGACTTCTACCTTACATCAGAAGTTGAAGTATCCCGCGAAAGGCAAGATTGTCACCGTCTGTGGTGAAGAAGAGTACGTGGTTAGTCATTTGAATACCTTCAAGTATGTTGAGATGGATGGCGAATTCCTCGAAACTCCTTGTCAAACATTTGAATTGGCTCCTCAGACTATTCCTATTGCTAAACCAGTTCCCACTATTCCCAAGGTTACTAGAGTGCCTCCTACAATGGTTTCCCTAAAGGATGCTAGAGCTGTGGTTGAAGAAGGTGGTTGTACCATTTGGGGTCAGCTTCCTGACATTCCTTACAAGTCTGAAAATTTTGGTTTGGACTTCACTTCAGAGGCTCAGAGGGCTGTACGTCGTGCTCGTGCTATTCGTATCACCAACAAAGGAGTTCATAAAGATCAGGTCAATGCTGTGGAAGATGTTGATAGTGACTGTGACCTAGACAGTTGGATCTTTCCTACCATTGGCAATGGGCTCAACAATTGGTAGACTGAAGACATTATTCCTATCTCCCTTAGTTAGGAGTAAATGCTATTTTCTATTTTTCTTATTTTCAAAGTTTGGTTTTATAATTTTAACAATAAAACTTTTAAGCCTTATGCCTTGCTCAGGGCACAGTGGCCCATTTGTTAGGGTTGTCATTTCATCACATATTTTCATTCAATAAATCAATGGACATTTTCCATTCAAATTTTGCGCTCTTTGTCTTTTCTTTTACTTTATCTTCATCAAAATAGCTATGTGTTCTTACACACACCCACACGACAAACTGCAGATCCACATCCACCCTGGATCCCATTGATAACGGTTCTGCTATTGTCAATTATGACTTCAAAAATCCGATCTACCAAGCCGAGGATGAAGGTGAGGAAGATTGTGAAGTGCCTAGAGAGCTTGCTAGATTATTAGAGTGAGAAGAAAAGACCATACAACCGCACGAAGAGCCAGTCGAGGTCGTAAATCTAGGTACTGAGGAGGATAAGAAAGAAATCAAGATAGGTGCTGGATTAGAAGACCATGTCAAGAAAAGACTGATTCAGATGCTACGTGATTATGCTGAGATTTTCGCTTGGTCTTATGAAGATATACCAGGACTTAATACAGATATCATGGTTCACCGTTTACCGATGAAGGAAGGATGTCCTCCGATAAAGTAGAAGGTTCATCGTATGTGCCCTGAGATGTCTGAAAAAATCAAACCCGAGGTTATGAAATAGTTCAATGCAGGTTTTCTAGATGTCATATCATATACTCAGTGGGTTACAAATGTGGTACCAGTGCCTAAGAAGGATGGTAAAGTTTGTATGTGTGTGGACTACAAGGATCTGAACAGGGCAAGCCCCAAAGATGACTTTTCTCTCCCGCGTATTGATGTTCTGGTAGACAACACTGCTTAGCACAAGGTATTCTCATTCATGGATGGTTTCTCAGGTTATAATCAAATCAAGATGGCACCTGAAGACATGGAGAAGACTATGTTCATTACACAGTGGGGCACCTTTTGTTACAAGGTAATGCCATTTGGTTTGAAGAACGTAGGGGCAACATACCAGCGCGCTATGGTTACTTTATTCCATGATATGATCCATCACGAGATAGAGGTATACGTTGATGATATGATATCCAAGTCTTAGAATAAAGAAGAGCACCTTGACCACCTACACAAGCTGTTTGAGAGGTTGAAGAAGTACAAGTTGAGATTGAATCCAAACAAATGCACCTTTGGGGTTAGATTCGGTAAACTTTTGGGTTTCGTCGTCAGTGGTAAAGGTATTGAAGTCGACATTGCAAAGGTAAAAGCTATACAAGATATGCCCGCTCCCTGTACTGAGAGAGAAGTCAGAGGTTTCTTGGGACGTTTGAACTATATTGCCAGATTTATCTCCCATTTGACCGCTACTTGTGAGCCAATCTTCAAATTACTGAGGAAAGATCAAGTAGTGAAATGGAACGACGAATGTCAGATAGCTTTTGATAAGATCAAGGAGTATCTCCAAGAACCTCCGATTCTGATACCACCAGTTGAAGGAAGACCTCTAATTATGTACTTAACAGTGCTAGAGAATTCAATGGGGTGTGAGTTGGGGCAACATGACGAGTCTGGTCAAAAAGAGCATGCAATATACTACCTTAGCAAAAAGTTTACCGACTGTGAAACAAGATATTCACTGCTTGAGAAAACTTGTTGCGCTTTGGCATGGGTTACTCGCCGACTAAGACAGTATATGTTGACTCATACCACTTTATTAATATCTAAGATGGATCCTATCAAATACATATTTGAGAAACATGTTCTCTTTGGACAAATAGCAAGATGGCAGATGGTCTTGACAGAACACGATATCCAGTACACTACGCAGAAAGCAATCAAAGGAAGTGTACTAGCTGATCATTTAGCTCATCAAGCGGTGGATGACTATCAGTCTATGAATTTTGAGTTCCCAGATGAGAATATTATGCTTGTTACTGATTATGAAGAACCTAGACCATATGAAGGACCTGAACTGGGATCCCGATGGACTATGGTTTTTGATGGAGCTTCTAACGCACTTGGAAATCGTATTGGTGCTGTAATTATCTCTCCTAAGGGTTGCCATACGCCGTTTACTGCTAGACTTTGCTTTGACTGTACCAAAAATATGGCTGAATATGAAGCATGCATCATGGGTATTAAAGCTGCCATTGATATGAGGATCAAATTCTTGAATGTATATGGGGACTCAGCCCTAGTGATCAGTCAGATTAAAGGAGAATGGGACACGAAGCATCCAAATCTCATTCCTTACCGAGAACATGTGTTGACTTTGATTCCATACTTTGAAGAAATCAATTTTGAGCATATTCCACGAGAAGAGAATCAGTTGGCAGACGTGTTAGCCACCATGTCATCTATGTTCAAAGTCAGATGGGACAACGAGGCTCCTAGGATTACTATTGATAGACTAGATGAGCCGGTATACTGTTATGAGGTTGATACTGATGGGGTAGAAGAGAAACCTTGGTTCCACGAAGTGAAAAGATATCTCAAAACTCAGAAATATCCTGAAGGGGCATCTATCAATGACAAGAAATTTCTAAGGAGGTTCTTTGCCAAGTTCTTTCTGAGTAACGGAATTTTGTACAAACGCAACCACGATTCAACCTTGCTTCGCTGTGTAGACAAGAAGGAAGCAGAAAAGATTATGGAAGAAATGCATGACGGAATCTTTGGCACTCACTCCAGTGGGCATACAATGGCTAAGAAGATTTTGAGAGCAGGTTACTATTGGTCTACCATGGAAACTGATTGCCATCATCACTCCAGAACTTGTCACAAGTGCCAGATCTATGCTGACAAAGTACATGTACCTCCGGTTCCATTGAATGTTCTAACTGCTCCTTGGCCTTTTGCATTATGGGGCATTGATATGATAGGAGAGATTAAACCTACCGCTTCCAATGGACATCGTTTCATCCTTGTTGCTATTGATTACTTTACAAAATGGGTGGAAGCAACCTTGTTCGCTTCTGTTACCAAGAATGTTGTAGCTCGGTTCATCAAGCATAATCTTATTTGTCGGTATGGCATCCCTGAAAGGATTATCACAGAAAATGGTACTAATCTGAACAACACTATGATCACTGAACTCTGAACGCAGTTCAAGATTAAGCATCACAATTCTTCTCCATATCGACCAAAGATGAATGGCGCAGTGGAAGCCACCAACAAGAATATTAAGAAGATCTTACAAAATATGAAGGTGACATACAAAGATTGGCATGAGATGTTACCATTTGCTCTTCATGGTTATCGCACCTCAGTACGTACCTCAACAAGGACAACCCCTTTCTCTTTATTCTATGGTATAGAGGCAGTTTTACCTGCTGAAGTTCAGATTCCTTCCCTAAGGATTATGAAAGATGCAGACTTAGACGAAGACGAATGGGTTCAGACTCGACTTGATCAGATAAATTTGATTGATGAGAAAAGGCTCGTGGCTGTCTGTCATGACCAGATGTATCAGAAGCGTATGATCAAGGACTTTAACAAGAAAGTCAAGCACCAAGTGTACCAGGCCGGTGATTTGGTAATAAAGCGTATCATACTACCACAGGGTGATCCTAGGGGAAAATGGACTCCCACATATGAAGGTCCATTTATAATCAAGAAAATATTTTCTGGCGGCGCTATGATGCTTACTACTATGGACGGTGAAGATTTCCCGCACCCTGTGAATGCGGACATAGTCAAAAGATACTACGCATAAAAAGAGACCCGCTAGGTTGACTGGCCTAGGCAAAAATAAGGGCATCCCGGCGAACCAAAAGGGTTCGGGCAAAAATTAGGGATATATATACAAAAGAACTGTACACCCGGCAAGTCGAAAACCTGAAAAGGCGGCTTGGGCAAAAAAGGGTATCCCGGTGGACTGAAAACCTGAAAAGGCGGTCCAGACAAAAGTTAGGGATTAAAGCGTACGACTATGTCCCGTTGGATCACTTATCTGCTTCCAGCTTAGTTTTGTTATCAATATCAAGTTTGAACGGCGCAGATCAATCCAGTCATCTTTCTTCCGACAGCAAGGGATGAGATGCTTGAAGATATAGTGGCAATAGCAGAGTTGAAACTCAATGGGATCATTTTCACATAGCTGTTTTTTTTTGTTTATCACTTTGTACCTTTTCAATTTTTACAACAATTTCCTCTTACTAGGATTTCTGTCTCCTTGTACAAAAATGCCTGTTTATAGGCCAATTTCAAAATCAATACAAGTCTACTTTCAAATTCAAAATTGTTTTTACTTGCCCTATTTTGTTTGTGTAAACGTCCAATGGGTACTTTGAATGAACATATGCACTCGAATATGATTGAAGTTTACCAAAAATATACGTGAAAACAGGAATAGCATTTACTAAGGACTCTAGGAGTTGGGATAATGTTCAAGATGTCCACGAACCCCCATAGAGCCAGTTTCATGGAAATATCCCCACAGAGCAATCTCCATGGAACTATCTCTAAAGAGCTATCTTCACAAGCTCATCCCCAACAGAGATATATTCCTCGGCAGAATTAGTATGCCCTCAGACAGAAATTGGGGCATCTTCTAGCGGTTCACTTTCATATATTTGATGGGCAACTTGGCATGATCATCTTCCCTAATGGGTCCCTTAGCAGATAAGGAAGTTGATCATTTCCCCAGCATACAGCAGAAATTTCCTCAGCGCAGCCTATGAAATTCTAATCCCCATCAGAGATTATTCCCTCTTTGTAGTATACAGAATTCAATTCCCCAGCTGAGTTTATTCCTCTAACACTATAAACTCACCAACAGAATTCTCTCCCCCAGCATAGTTGACGCTCATATCTGGAACCCGGGCAGATATTGCATCGGAGGATTATCCATCTCGTTTATCCCCAGTCAGGGTACATGCAGCCAAACTCTCCTTGAACGCTTTTATCCCTAAGCAGAAGTCGAAGATCCCCAGTGGAGTATTCCCAAACAGAAAAGTTGGAATTCCCAATACAGTCGTTCCAAACAAAAGATGAAGAGTGATATTCTTCATTCCCAGCAACAGACAGGGATTTATTTTCCCCATCCAGACGTTACTATTCAAAGCCACAGCTGTCGTCAGCAACATTGACATCCATGCATCATGTACAAAATATCATAGCATATACATACAAAACATATGACATTCTCATTTATCTTGAGAGCATCATTACGCAATGCATTACATACATCATGACATTGCATAAAACTAACTTTGCCTTTTTCAGGTGAGTTCACAATCAAACAAACATTATCATCTACTAGATACGGTGCAGAGATAATCGAGACAACGATTTAATTCTGACACTAATTCAAAGACAGATTTAATTCTGATACTTCAACAGTTCAGAAATAATCAAGACAGATGATTTAATTCTGATACTTCAACAGTTCAGAGATAATCAAGACAAATGATTTAATTCTGACACTTAAACAGTTTAGAGATAATCAACCCAGAGATTTAATTCTGATACTTAAACAGTTCAGAGATAATCAACCTAGAGATTTAATTCTGATGCTTCAACAGCTCAGAGATAATCAACCCAGAGATTTAATTCCAATACTCCAACAGTTCAGAGATAATCAGGACAGAGATTTAATTCTGACACTTATCCCAGAAGATTTTCCAAAAAAAATGGTTCAGAGATGATCGAGACGAAGATTTAATTCTGATACTTATTCCAGAATATGTTCCAGATTCAGTTCAGAGATGGTCAAGTATATTTTCCAGATACGGTTCAGATACGATCTAGATATAGATTTCATTCTGATACTTACTCCAATACATCCTCAGATATAATCAAGGCGTAGATTCATTCTAACATTCCCCAGCACATCTGCTAGATACAGTTGGACACGGACTCATTCTAGTATACTCCTCAGATACAGTCAAACCTAGACTCCTTCTGATACTCCTATCAATAGTTAATTTGGATGGCATCTATAAGCCCATCTCCATCCTGTCATCTTTCCGAATGGCATCTTTAAGCCCATTTAAGTAATACAATCAACCAACAGCGTTACTTCGTGCACCCGTGAGTGCAAATTTCTGGGCACTTAAGTGTTCAATCCTCTTCCACCTTCAGATCACGAATGGCGGATGCGCCAATCTAACTCTTCAGGTTTAAGAAAATTGAACAGGGGAAGCTGTTGCACCCCAAAATTTTCCCTCACATCTTTGAGACAAATTGATTCAAGAAGCTTCCTCACACTCCTAGGAGTCTCAAAAGCTCAAGACTACTCAAGGATTGACCATACAAGCTCTCCACCTAAACAATCAACCTACAACTAGGGTCTCATTTTCTCTCAAAAGATATTGAGCTCTCAATACCTCAGATGGACTTCATGGTTCTATATGTGCTCTAGGGTATCCTCATGTCAAGTCTCAAGCCTTGCTTCACAAGTTTGCTCAGTCAATTGCTCAAATGATCAACAGTCGATTGTATTGGACCAAAAGTCAACTTTGACCAATTTACAGTCAAACGTCATAATTTCTTGGCAACATCAAGATTTTGAAGTCCCATTCATCATTTGATCAAGGGTTGATCATGATTCCTCAAGTAAATCAAGATTCAGTCAAAAGTCAAAAATTGCCAAATTAGGGTTTTCTTAAGGAAAAGTCAACTGAACTTTGACCATGCATAACTTTCACATACTTCATCAGAAATTCCTCAACCAAAGCTCATTTTGAAGGAAATTCAATTCCCTACAACTTTGTCTCTCTAATCTCAAGGCCAAAAATGCCTCGTTTGAGAGATATGGACCAAAACTTTACAGGTCATTTTGAAAGTCAACAAAAAGACACTTTTTTCGGCAAAGCAATTTACACAAAAAGAAAGACTTCAAATGAAAAAGTGATCAACACGAAAGTTGTAGGGGATATCTTGAGGGTTCCAAAAAGTCCAAGATCACCTTCATATGACAAAAATTGAGAGAGTTACGATTGGTGCAAGTTGAGCAAAATTTGAGAAACGCATGAAACCTACATTGAACATTTTTTAGCTTTTGGACCAATGGGCCTATCTTTTAAGGTTGAATCATGTTTATGACATATTCAAGGACCTCAAAGTTCACTTTGGTATTATTTTGATTTTGATTTTATTTTATTTTGATTTTATTCAAAGAAATAAACCAAATTAAATAAAACAAAATAAATCAAATAATGGTGGGCACATGGATCCTTTTAATGGAGTTTCTAGAAGATTAAAACATGTCATTCAAGGCCATAAAAACCCAAATAAAACCGTGGGAGAGAGTGAAGGAAACATGGTTTTCAAAAAAATTAAAATGGTTGGAAACATGTTCCTTGATCCTAGTTCTTCAATGATTCTTTGTCTACTATGTTTCTCCTATAAATACAAGGCTCAAGCACAAGAGAAAAGGGGCAAGAGGCTTCAAAAAGGAAGGCTTCCAAATAAAAAAATTCTTGAAAAAAAAAAGGGTGAAAATTCAAAACTCCATTTCCAATCATTCTCAATCCAAACCAAGGATCAAATACTCATCCTGAAGGTTCTATTCCCACCCCATGCAATTTCCTTTTAACCATTTTCTAATCCCTTTCTTTTATCATAATTCAATTAATTTATTTATTTATTTTCAATTAAATTAAAACAATAAAAAAAATCATAAAACCGTTAAAAGAATAAAAAAATATAGTTTAGGTTATGTAATCATTTTTTAGGCATAGATTATTTTTATTAAAATTAATTTTTTAGACTTAGGCTTATAATTAATTAATTTTTGTACAAATGAATTAGAAATTAGGTTTATTTATTTCAAAATTATTTCTAAAAAAAAAATGAATATTGACTTAGATATTTAGGACATTTAACTTGACTTTTAATATGTAATTGCTTTTCGTTTATCATTTATTTTCTTAGAATAAATGTATAGGTTTGTGCATAAATTGTAATAGCGTAGTTTACATTTCTTGTACGATTATATTATGTAACTGTTCATAAGCCTTGTAATAGTGTAGTTTACATTTCTCGCACGATTATATTATGTAACTGTCCATAAGCCTTGTAATAGTCTATGTTACATTCTCGCGCGATTATATCATGTAACTGCCCATAAGCCATGTAATAGTGTAGGTATTTATTTTTCACACTTATATTTTATTTGCTAGATAAATAGGCATGTATGGCAAGATCTAAAATCAAAGGTTAGAATAACCTATAACTCAAGATAATATAATTGAATCAACGCACATTGCACACGTTCACCTCTAGGGTAGCCTCTCTCTGTTGCCTTACGATTAAAACGGTCATGTCCCTCGAAAGTAGGGGTACTTTAGCAAAAATACGCTTACGAATAATATCATCATAGTCCCTTCGATATAAAGATCATAGTCCCTTGATGACCCTTCGAGCTGCCTACAAAAAAAATGTTATTGTCCCTCGACGACCCTATGTAAAAATGATGATAGTCCCTTCGCATTGCTAAGGTATCCTTACATCTTGCCTTCTATGACCATTCGATGACCCTTCGCTGTCCCTCAACATCCAATAGACAGTACTACCTACCCATTAATGGTATGGATAGTACTATCTCTCAAGGAAAATGATAAGTACAAGAAAGACCTTACAAATTAGGGGTAAGTAACTTTTAAATGCTTGCTCACAACTCAAAAAACAAATACTTTTCATATCTCCCTCTTCCAAAAATATTTTCAAAAAAAACACTTTGTATACATTCTTACACGAATTATTACAAAGTCAAACTTTTACAAAATATTTTCAAAACATTCACACACATTCAAAAAGTAAGTAAAAAAGGTGAGCTAAGCATCTAAGATCCCATGGATAACCATGGATACAAAGGGTGCTAATACCTTCACTTTGTATAACTTACCCCCTGAACTCAAAATCTATCAAGGTCTTTCCTGTTCTTTTCAGCCTTTCCTTATTGGATAAAAGAAAAGTCGGTGGCGACTCTTGCTAACCGCAACATGTTTTGCGAAAACAAAAAAAAAGTCAGTTCTCCCACCGTGTTACAGCGAGACACAGTGCAAAATAAATGCACATTCAAACATAGGTTTGAAAACCACACCTGTCAGGGACCAAAGTTCAACCTAGGGACAAGCTAGAAAGAAACAGTCAAACAAGACTCTAATTGAGGAATGAACTCAAATGGGGATTTATCTTATCCATGCATGGAAAAAGATAATTGAACCAACCATCATCCACGAGAACCAATCTCTGTGGGGAATTTAGAAGGATGGGCACTACATGCCTAGGGATGACGACTCTATTTGAGAGAACAAACAAACCCAGTCACTTGGGGGGATAAACACCAAAGTGAACAATGAAGATGGCTGGTTTATACCTGAGTGAATCGCACACTCAAAGATAACACAGAGTCGCCACCGAACTTTATTTAGTCCCAAAGGACAGGGAAAATATCGAGAAAACCCAAGGGAAGAGAAACGGGAATAGGGGTCGGTTATGTGAAAGGAAGGTACTAGCACCTAACGCATCCGTCGTACTCGACGGGAACCATTTCGCTTGCTTCTAGGCTTGGATGGGTTATCTATCTAAAGGCTTCTAGCTAAGAGAAAGAAAGAGAAAAGAAGAAAAGGGAAAAGAAAGTGCTCGCGGAGGATTGGGGCCCTCGTGCCTACGTACCCTCATAGTGCAATGAGGAAATTAGAGCGTCGTAGTTCAGAGGAACCAGGGGACAGAGAAGAAGGAGGAGAAAGAAAGAAGGGTGGAAGTGTGCTCTCCAAGACCTCGCGTATCGTGCCTATGTATCTGACATTCAAACGAATGCAGAATCAGAGCTTCCGTAGTTCGGGGGAACCGAACGGAAAACCAAACAAAGAAGGGAAAGCGGTGCCAGAACCAAGAGCAAAAGAGGAAAACACTCTACTGGGGAAAACCAACAAGTAAGAGCGATTGCACAAGAATCTAGAAAGGAATAGTGTCAAAACCAAGAAAGTAAGGAAGAAAAGAAACTCTGTTGGGGATAACAAAGAGGATTGGTGTCGAAACCAGAAAAATAAAGGAGTAAAAGGAAAAGGAAGAAACCCACTAGGGAGAAAATAAAGAACTGCAAAGGATCAGAGGATAAGCGACCCGGTTGGGGATCACCTAAAGGGCTGGTGTCAAAACCAAGAGAAATAAGGAAACTCGGTGTATTAACTGGCTGACAGTGGTTAACCGAAGAGAATGAGAGATTTAAAAACTCTGTGGGGAAGGGAGTTGGTGTCAACAAACAGACTGTGAAGAACCAAAAGAGAGGGTACTGAACCAAGAGAAGGTGTTTGACTCTGAGGGGCCTTGGTCTATTAACTGACAAACAGTGGTTAACCGATGCAAGAAGGGATTTTGCAACTCTGGTGGGGATAGAGAAGCGTTGGTTTTAACAGAAAAAACTGTGATTAACTAGAAGATGGGTGTGAGGCCGATCTAAGGTCGTAACCCAAAAGGGATGTTGGTTTTGACAGACTAAACAACACTTGACCAACGAAAGAGGGTGATTGAACCAAAAGAGGTTACTAACCACTAGAGACTTCGATTTTAAAAGACAGATTGTGGTTAACCGAGAAGAATGAGTGATTAACCAAGAGAAAGTGATTAACTCGAAAGGCTCAGTATTTTAACCGACGGGATGTGGTTAACTGAAAAAAGTGAGCATTGGTGTTTTAACTGGCGGGCAGTGATTAACCAAAGGAACTCAGTGTGTTAACAGATGGATTGTGGTTAACTAAGAAAGATCGAATTGGTGTTTTAACTGACAGGCAGTGGTTAACTAAACAAAGAGGGACACGTTTGTAACAGGATTACTGTGTTTAACCGACGAAAGAGAAAAGAGACTCTTCAGGGGAATCAAAGGACGATGATTGATCGCAAGAAAAGAACAAGATAGGGTATTGAAACAAAGAGAGTTTGCTAACCCAAGGAACAAAGATCTCAACCAAGAAGAATGGTGATTGATCAAAGAGAAATCGAAAGAGATAGGAGTGAACAAGGATCAACTCGACTAGGGGAAGAAGGTACTTTACCGCCTGGAGATAGAAGTGACTAAGCCAAGCACAGGGTCATTCGTCTCCTACCTGAAGTAGTCAGAATGAGAGTAGGAATTCTCCTTTCTCATTCCCTCTCTAACACACAGGATGTAATGCAGAAGTTGAAACAGACAGTACAACATCTCCAACTTGTACAGTGCCCCTCGTGTTGCGAAATAAACGGCAACAACTTCAGCTCGTACAGTGCTCCAATGCAAAACGTAGCGCGAAACTCCAACTCCGCGGGGGAATAAGAGAGAGAGCTCTAAAGGAAGCCTAAAGAGAGGGAAGTGAAAGATCAACTAATCAAAACATGGTTTCGATCGATTAATCAAGGGGGATGCTAATGCTAACAATTTTCCAAGGAGAATGAAAAATCATTAAAGCAAAAGGTGTGAATTATTGATTATGCATGATTAAATTTGCTCAATAAAGAACAAACTTAATGCAAAGCAAGAAAAGGAATGCAAAACAGTACCAAATGATAATTGGTATGCAATGCAAAACATGTTAACAAGTGATCAAATGAAATGCAAAATGTTCATGAACAATCATTGCCAAAGTTGCAAATAAATTGATAAGTAAAAAAGAGCATCGAAAATGGACAAGCATGCTGCAAAGAGAAGTGAAATGACACTTAAAACATCCACCAATATCAAGCACATTGATCAATGGAAATCAAGGGAAGAAAGCACGTGAAACACACTTAAAAATGCAAGAAAATGGCCATTTTGTATAGTGGTAACCGGTTACTCACCACAGGGTAACCGGTTACTTGCTTGAAAACTTGCGTATTTTGGTGAAAATTGCACTGAGTAACCGGTTACTCACCATGTGTTAACCGGTTACTTATTTGAAATTTTGCATTTTCTGGTGAAATTAACATTGAGTAACCAGTTACTCACCATGTGTTAACCGGTTACCACTGTGACAGTGGCAAAAATAACAGAAAAAACAGTTTCCAAAAGTGATTTTCAGCAGATAATCACTTATAACAACCACCACATGCTAGATCATGAATTTGTGCATGAAAATTAAAGCAGGTAAGAGCAATTAACACACATTGCAAGCAATAATCACGGAGGTCAAAGATCAAGCAAGTGCATAATAAATTAAACTGAAAACGATAGAAATTCACATCGTAAATGCGCGGAAATGATCGAAACAGAGAGTAAAGTAAGATCTACCAGCCTACAAGGCTGAGATGTGCCTTGGTAATTGTTGCAAATGATTCTTGATGCAAAAAATTAAAGAAAACCATAGGAATCTTCAATTTGTTGGCGAAACGTGTCGAAATCGAGCAAAATATGAAGAAAATTCTGAAATGCGAATTCGAACCGTTAAAAGTTGCAGCAACTACTCAAGATTAATCCACAAACTAAAATAACGCCTGAAGTCCAAATATATAGCAAGAACGATGAAGGTTGAGCTCAAGAAATAATCACTTTTGATGTAAAAGTGATTATCCTTTATGGAGAAATGGAGCTTTGGTGAGGTGTTGGAAGAGAATTGAGATGAAGATGAACATGTAACAGAGAAAAATCAGAGAGAAATGTGAGAGGATTGAGAGTGAAATGGAGCAAAATGGTTGTCCTTGAAAATGAGTGGAAACTTGCTTATATAGATTTTAGGTTTGGAGTGTAATAGCTTTGGAATGAGGTTTGGACTTAGCTTTGGGAGGTTTGGAGTGAGGGTTGGAGTTAGTTACACCTGACTCACTGAGTCGAGGTGGTTAACTCGGTTAGTTATGATTAACTCGGTGACAATCCCAAGATGAGCTTCAACATCCAAAGGTTGATATGCTTGGAAAACAAGAAACATGGTGCACTTGATTCAAAGAGAAACATGGGAGTGAATGCACTTGGAATGTCTTGAAATATCTAGAGATGTCTAGAATATTCCACACATTGCTAGAATACTGTAGAATCAAAGACCAAGGAGAGTGCACAACTGTTGTATCAAAAAAATGCAGCAGGATCTGTAAATTTGCACTGAGTAACCGGTTACTCACCAGGCGTTAACCGTTTACTTCAGTCAAATTTTGCCCAAATTGCTTGGTAATGATGCTGAAGTCTCGGTTTCGATTTTCCACCTCTTGTCTTGATGAGTAAACATGGAAACCTTTATTTTGAGCTTGTTTTGGTGATGAGATAATCTTGTGAGGATGCGATTAATCGGGCTCGAAAACTTGAAAACCCTGCAACAAGAAACACACAGAGAAAAATGCGAATGCGTATGCTGACGATGCGAATGCACATGTTTATGCAAAAGGAAAAAGAGGGGAGGTCAAATTTTGGGTTACGACAGCTGCCCCTATTTAATCCTCTTAGACCTGAATGTATGAATTGCGCGAGTTTTTCGATGATTCGAGGTAAAAGGGGATTAAATAAAAGAGTATCTCTAAAATTTGGCCGATGGCGACAAAATAAGAATTTTGTTTAGAGGGTGTTTGAAATTTGGCTGAGTATCTGCTGGGGGAGATGAAACAGGCCAAAAGAAAGGGTGTATGCTCGATGCATATGCTATGTATGCGTTCTACATGATGCTTGATATCATGCAAAGGAGAGGTGTGAGCTAAGGTGATGTGTGATGAATTAGGCAGAGATTGTAGCAGAACGATCTCGACATCCTCGGTCTGGGATAGAACCCCCAGATGAAGACCGAGCCTGCTGGGGAAAGATCCTCAAAGAGTGATAACTCTTGCAAGGGAGACCCGAGAAACATGGTGAAGACTCCGCTGGGGAGGAACCATCACCAACGATGTTGCAGGGGATAAGAGAATCGGGCCAACGATTTCCTCTGCTTGGGGAAACTAAATCAGAAAACTCCAGTTTCTAAGATGCCAGTGACTCTGCTGTAAGGAAATCACAAGGCTCAGAGGATCTTCTCTGCTTGGAGAAGACAAGAAACATGCTCCTTCTCGGGGTACATCATGACAACTTTGTTGGAGATGTTATGGATCTGTTGGGGAAATGGAAAGTAATTAACCTTTCCAGAAAACCAAAATGGCGACTGCCGGGGAAATGATGATTATACTGAGGAAACGACAACTTCTTCAAAGCATCAACAAGTTGCTAGCCGGGCACTATGCTTACCAATGGACATTATTGATTATCCTGTAAGAATCTCCAGTAACATATGCAATGCATAATGCTTTCTCGATTGATTTAGCTTTTTATTGTTGTCAACATTTTATAGTATTATGTGATCACCAATAATTGTTTATTTTGCAATCAAAATACTGGAATGATAACAATTGAGATAACAAAATGATGCATTTTATTGAATGTGAAAATTTTTTGTACATAAAATGTGTACAAGGATGCAAAAACCCTTGATGAGGAAATTTACAATAAAATTGAAGAACAAGTGTAAATGGTAAAGCGAAATTATGTTTTGCATTGATTATGACATTGGCCACCATCCACTGTAAGTCTAGGTTCCAACACCTTGCACCAGTTGATGATGATTTGACTGCTCTGTTACCGACTGAGGTCCAGCTATGATGAAAAGAGGCTCAAGTGTTCATAGTCAATGCCTTTATCCCTAATTTTTGCCTAGACATTTTCTATTATTATTTTATTTCTGTCCACCGGGATACCCATTTTTGCCTAAGCCGCCCTTTCGGGTTTTCAACTTAGCGGGCTTATATTGCTTTTTTTTTCATTGTCCCTAACTTTTGCATGGACACTTCTTTTCTTTAGTCCATCGGGACGTCCATTTTTTCCTAGATTGTCCTTGCGAATGTCAATCTAGCGGACTCTTATCCATTTTTTTTAGGCATAGTATTTTTTGACTGTATCAGAGTTCATGGGCAATGGCAACTCCTCCCCATCCATGGTGGTGAGGATCAGGGCTCCGCCTGAGAAGGCCTTCTTGACAATGAAAGGTTCTTCATAATTGGGAGTCCATTTGCCTCGTGGATCCGGAACAGGTGAATATCTCTTGAGCACGAGTTCGCCTTCCTAGAATGTTCGAGGGAGAACTTTCTTGTCAAAAGCTCACTTGAGGCGTCTCTGATACAATTGACCATGACAAACGGCTGTAAGGCGCTTCTCTTCGATGAGATTCAGTTGGTCGTATCTGGATTGGACCCATTCAACTTCATTAAGACCTGCTTCCATGATGACTCTGAGCGAAGGAATTTCAACTTCAATGGGTAGAACAACCTCCATACCATACACGAGCGAATACGGAGTTGCCCCAGTAGAAGTGCGAACTGAAGTTCTGTAGCCATGTAATGCAAAAGGAAGCATTTCATGCCAATCCTTGTAAGTCTTGACCATTTTCTGGACAATCCTCTTGATGTTTTTGTTTACTGCTTCAACGACGCCATTCATCTTGGGCCGATATGGTGAAGAGTTGTGGTGCTCGATCTTAAATTCTTGACACAACTCCTTCATCATATTGTTGTTCAGGTTGCTCGCATTGTCTGTGATAATGTTGCTAGGAATGCCATAACGATAGATTATCTATTTCTTGATAAATCTGGCAACCACTTGTCGTGTAACGTTCGCGTAAGAAGCAGCTTCAACCCACTTGGTGAAGTAATCGATAGCAACTAGAATGAATCGATGACTGTTGGAAGCCTTCGGCTCGATCATTCCAATTATATCTATACCCCACATAGAGAATGGCCAAGGCGTAGTCAAAACATTCAATGGAGTTGGAGGCACATGGATCTTGTCTCCGTAGATTTGCCATTTGTGACATCTCTTGGCAAAGTTGTAACAATCTACCTTTATTGTTGTCCAGTAATACCTAGCCCGAAGGATCTTCTTGGCCATAGCGGGACCTTTAGCATGTACACCCTCACAGCCCTCATGTATGGACCTTATGATCGTGTTTGCTTTGTGTCTATCCACGCATCTGAGCAACATATAATCATAATTCCTCTTGTACAGTATACCACCACTTAAGAAGAATTTGGCGCAAAGCTGCCTAAGAGCTTTCTTATCAGTGATAGTAATACCCTCGGGATATTCCTATTTTTCTAGATATCTCTTAAAGTCGTAGAACCAAGGCTTGTCCTCAGACTCATCCTCGATTGCTAAACAGTGTGCTGGCTCGTTCAAGTGATCAATGCGAATATGAGGAGCTTCATTCTTCCACTTGACCTTAAACATGGATGCTAAAGTGGCAAGTGTATCAGCTAGTTGATTTTCCTTTATGGGAATATGATGAAAAGAAATCTCATCAAAGTAAGGAATCAACTTCGCAATGTGTTATTGGTACGGAACTAGCTTGGAATCCCGAGTCACAAAGTTCCCTCTGACTTGACCGATGACCAAGGCAAAATCTCCATAGACCTCAAGAATCTTAATTCTCATGTCGATAGCTGCTTTAATACCGTAGATACATGCTTCCTATTCATCCATATTATTGGTACACGCAAAGCATAACCTGGCAGTGAAGGGAAGGTGAAAACCTGTTGGAAATATGAGGATAACACCGATTCCACGACCTTTAGAATTGGAGGCACCATCGAACACGATCGTCCATCGTGCCCCTAGTTCAGGTCATATGTCATGGTCTGGAGTCTCATAATCTCTGATAAACAGAACATCCTCATCGGGAAAGTCAAACTTCGTTTGTTGATAACCCTCTATAGGTTGATGACCAAGGTAGTCAGACAAGACGCTCCCTTTTATTGCTTTCTGGGTAACATGTTGGATATCATACTCAATTAACAGCATCTGCCACCGAGCAATTCTTCCAGAGACAGCAGGCTTTTCAAATATGTACTTTATCGGATCCATTTAGGATATCAACAAAGTAGAATGGTAAATCATGTATTGTCTTAGGCGTCGAGCTGTCCAGACCAGAGCACAACAAGTTTTCTCCAAGAGTGAGTATCTGGTCTCACAATCATTGAACTTCTTGCTCAGATAGTATATTGCATGTTATTTTCTGCCAGTGTCGTCATGTTGACTTAATACACATCCCATTGATTCATCGAGAACGGTGAGATACATGATTAATGGCCTACTAAGAACTGGCGGTACTAAGATCGGTGGTTCTTGCAAGTATTGTTTTATTTTGTCAAATGCTTCCTGACAATCATTGTTCCATTCAACCGATTAATTTTTTCTTAGTAATTTGAACAACGGTTCACAGGTAGCTGTCAAGTGGGAAATGAATCTTGAAATGTAATTGAGTATGCCCAGAAAGCCACAGACCTCTTTTTCTGTTTTGGGAGGTGGCATGTTCTGAATTGCCCGAACCTTATCAGGATCAACTTCAATGCCCTTCTGACTCACAATAAAGCCCAACAGTTTACCAGATCGAACTCCGAAGGTGCATTTTGCAGGATTCAACCGCAATCTAAACTTCTGGAGTCTGTCAAACAGTTTCTTCAGGTGAACCAGGTGATCATCTTCACTTTTGGACTTGGCAATCATATCGTTCACGTAAACCTCAATCTCTTTATGAATCATATCATGAAAGAGGGTTGTCATGGCACGTTGGTATGTTGCCCCTGCATTCTTTAGACCGAATGGCATGACTTTGTAACAATATGTACCCCACGGCATGATGAAAGTATTCTTATCCATATCGGTTGGGGACATATTGATCTGATTATATCCTGAGAAACTGTCCATGAAGGAAAAGACAGAGAACTGTGTTGTGTTGTCTACCAAGACATCAATATGAGGCAAAGGAAAATCATCCTTCGGGCTTGCCTTGTTAAGATCTCGATAATCCATACACATTCTGACTTTACCGTCTTTCTTTGGGACTGGGACGATGTTGGCAATCCATTCAGGATATTCGGAAGTGGCTAGGAACCCAGCATCAAGCTGTTTCTTTACCTCTTCTCTGATTTTGAGTGCCATGTCGGGTCTAGTCCTTCTGAGCTTCTGCTTGACAGGAGGACATCCGGGCTTGAGTGGCAAGTGATGTTTAACGATGTTGGTATCTAACCCAGTCATATCTTGATAGGACCAGTCAAAGATATCAACATACTCTTTCAATAACTTGACCAACTCGGAGTGTACATGCTTAACGAGGGACGCGCCAACCTTGACTTCTCTTCTGACCTCATCAGTACCAAGATTGACAACTTCCACTGGCTCTTTGTGTGGCTGAATCTCTCTATGCTCGTGCTCAAGGAGCCTTGCTAGTTCAGTTGGTAATTCACAATATTCCTCACCGTCTTCTTTGGTTAATTGGAATCCCAGAATTACAATGGGTGTTTGCCATGTTGTTATCAATGCTTTTATTATTTCTACATGTTTATGAATATGTTTAGAATGAGCTATTTTGAAAAATTGAAAATAAAAGAAACTTTTGCCATTTGTTTGTGTAAAAGTAAAATAAAGAAAGAAAATAGAGCATGATTTTGAATGAAAAAAACTTTTATTTATTGATCACATAATATTGAAAAAAAGTGAGGCCCTTACAAGCCATCCACTCGTCTCAGGCGAGGACGAGGGAAAGGAAAAAGCAAAATACATTACATGTTATATGGGAAAACCACAGGAATCACAGTAGCTGTCCAATTGTTGAGCTGAAAACCCGGCGGACATCTGCGCACAAAACATGGAATCTGATTGCTAGGACCAGCCTCATCAATAGCTGTCACGATGTCACCCTGTTAGAAACCCGCGCTACTGAACTTGATTGCACTGCACTGATTCTGACCATGTGACCGTCGACTCAGACGATAGCCCAAACCAAAATGATTATGATTTTCAAACACATCAATCACATGCCCCCAGCCTGGCAAGGCACCTCTTTCTATGGTTTCTTTAGCACTCTTGGCAGAAGCTAAAGTCACTTGTGGTGATCTACTCTGAATAGTGGAAGCAGAGCTGACATCTTTGAATTCGAGACACTGCAACGGCACCTCAGCTATTCCTTCTTCGGTCTCGATGTATCAAAAATATGATAACTTGCTCACAATCAGATCTTCTTAACCACAGACGATGACTAGTTGATCGTCGAACATGAATTTCAACTTCTAATGTAAAATGGAGGTAACTGCCCCAGCTGCGTGAATCCACGGACGACCCAATAGGCAATTATATGCTGGATTGATATCCATCACCTGAAAAGTAATGGTAAACAAATACGGCCCAACATTGATGGGTAAGTCCACTTCTCCTATAACTTGCCTTCGAGAACCGTCAAAAGCTCTGACAACTAAGGCACTCGGCCTCATCTCGCTCCCTTCTACCAGTAATTAGCTTAACGTTCCCTTGGGCATCACATTGAGGGAAGAACCGGTATCCACTAGAACACGAGATAAGAGGATATCTGTACAGATGATGGATATGTGCAATGCTTTATTGTGGGCATTTCCTTCAGGAGGCAATTCTGATTCATTGAAACCCAAATACCAACTTGCAGTTATATTGGCCACTACGTCATCAAACTCGACGACAGATATATCATGCATGACATAGGCACTGTTTAAGACCTTCAACAAAGTTGATCTGTGCACGGGCGAGCTCATGAGTAAGGACAAGATTGAGATCCTTGAGGGAGTCTGCCCCAGCTGATCCACAATCTTAAAGTCACTTTTCTTGATCAACTTAAGGAAATATTGATCATCAAGTGTCTCTTTGCTCTTTGAAACATCCTCAGACAAGCTAGTCGGTACTGGAATGGCAGTGGATGCCCCTTGTTGAACAACAGGGGTTGCAGGCGTCTCCTTGGGAGGAACAATAGTTGGAACTTGAATAGGCTTTGTAGTGACCTTCGGAGCGAACACTCATCCACTATGAGTCATACCCCCAACGGCTGTAACATTTACGATCTCAGACTCAGCAAACCTTATCTCTTGATTACCAGAATACACGGTTGATCCATATCTCCAAGGTACCTCCTTAGAATTCTGATATGGAAATGGCTTTGGTGGGAAAACTACGATGGGTTGCACCTTCTTCTGTTTAGGGGATTCGATAGGAACCTTCCTATAGATGATGGTGAACGGCTCAATAGCAGCAACTTCCTCAACAAGTTTAGATCTGGCAAATTGAACTTCACCATGGTTCATCAAAATCTGGACACAACCCTTCAGCCTTCGACACTGGTTAGGATTATCATCACAAATCTGACACTTACCATGCAACCCTTTCAATAGCCCATGCTCATTCAATTCCTTGAAAACTACACTCATCGGTGTCTTTACCTCGTCAACATCCATGATCAGTTCGGCCTTTGAACTATCCTCAATCATGTTAACCGCAGGTCCATTGTGATTCGACAACGGATTGCTCTGAATATTAGGTCCCTCCTCAGTGAAAGTCAGAATCTTCTTATCAATGAGTTCCTGAACCTTGGTGTCATACCCAAAATTTTGACCACTAATATTCCCATCATTGTGCAAATCATCATCACAATATGGATGTATCATTATGCCTCATCAGTCTCCCCAAAGATGGGTGAGCATTCACTACAAACAAGGATTAAGGTTTTGAGCCCTCTCTGAGCCTTAGACAAAGGATCAATCAAGAAATAACATGATCTTCAACTTGTCTAAACCTCTCCAACATCTACAAAGGATCAAGAGGACTCCCACTTCAAGAATCAAGCACAAGGCTGCAGCCTCCCAGGTGGATTAATCCTCGAGATCGCCAGTGTCACCAAATTAGGGTTTTGGTCGACCAAGGCCTCCAGGTGGAAATTTTCCTTTGGGCATGCTTTAAAACATAATCTAAGGTGCTTCGAGGAACATCATGAGCCCAATCATCAGGCCAATTTAGCCTCAGGGGATGCATACATCAAAAAATTAGGAATTAGGGTTTCTTGACCTAATTCACCCCTAAGTTGACTTTTGGGACAAAACATGAGCCAAGGCCTCAAGAAATGATTTGAGGATCTATAACACACCTCATTGATCCATTTGCAACAAGGGATTAATCCAAGAAGCTTGATCAACAAGTTTTAATTTCATCTAAAACACAGTTAGGGTTTTGCGGGAAAAGTCAACTGTACCTTTGACTTTGACCCATGCATTCTCCCAAACCTTGGGACATGATTCAATACACCCTATAACACCTATGGAACATGTCCATCAAGTTTGATTTAGGTCAAGGACTTGATTTCATAGAGGATTGCACAGTTTGGAATTCATCTGACAAAAAGTCAACTGTGCACAAAAGTCAACTTTGACTTTTTGAGATTTTTCACAATTATGGTTCTTTGACCCTAAAATGGTGTTAATGTGTGATTTGAATCATAATTCATCAAGAAAAATCAAGAAAAGTAGGATAACTTGTAAAAGGGGTAACCCTAAAAACTTAGAAATTTTCTAAGTTATGGAACAAATTGGCTAGGGTACCAACTTTGGAGGATCATAACTCCTAAACCACAAGGCCATTTTCCCTCATCCAAAGCTGGATTTGTAGCTCTCATTGCCCTCTACAAAAGCTTCGAACTGAACTCATTCTAATTCATCATGGATTTTGAGTTATGGAGTGATCAAAATCACAAAAAGTGAAAATGTCACTTTTTTCCAACACTTAGTGAAATTTTCACTAAGTCAGAATCTGCCTTACTTTTTTCCAAATGTAGGGGGATTTTTCACTTGGATCCAAAAAGTATCAAAACCAATTATGATCAAACAGTTATTGTATCATATGAGGGCTTTCCAAAATGGCCAAGAACTCCATCAAATTCCACTTGAGCCATGAGATATGACAATGGCAATATGTCTTGCTGAAAACTGCCAAGGCTAGGCAGAATTTTGTACTTTTGCTCGATTTGGCAAAATCAGATAATTCCAAGCCTTGTCATCATCACTTTGGACACATCTGAGGATCAAATCTAAAGGGAACAAACACTGATCCAAGCCTCCAAAGTCTTTGGAACAAGAAGTAGCATGCCAAACCTAGAAATCCCTAAAAGAGGGACAATACTCCAATTTTGGATTGGAGCTTTTAATGGATGCACCAAGGTGGCATGGATTGACACATTTGCAACTGAATTCAGTCAAGACTGATCCAACAACTAGGGAACCACTGCTCTGCGCTCTAACCTCTATTCAATGGCTAGAGGAGACTTGGATTCTCATTGATCAACATTGGCCAAACCTCTGCAGCAGTTGCCATTCACTATTGCTTGCAAAAAAACTTGCTCTACTATAAATAGAGCTGATTTGTGCTCAGTTTGAGTACACCAAAGCCATCAAACAGATGCTTTCCTCAAAATCACTTTCTCTAGGCAAAAATACCTTCTTTAGCAAGGTAACTCTGAGTTTTTGAGTTAGAGAGCATTTCCATCACAGCTCATGATCTAAACACATCCAATATGTCATATCTAAGCTGTCCAAACTCACACAAGTGACCTGTATTTCTTAAATCTCAAAGTCACCTCTCAAAACCTCAAAATAGGACTTTTGTGCATTTTTCAAGTCATGTCTTGATTCAGTCACCTTCAAAACCAGATAAAACCTCAAACACACTCCAAATATCATCCTTGAACTGTCCCAAATGGTGCCACACATCTGAAACACCATTTGAGAGAGTTGCTATTTTGGCCATTTTAACCCCTTTTGCAAGAAAGGGCCAGTTTGTGTTTTTGCAGGTTCCAGCTGATTCAAATCATCCTAAAAGCTTCTAATGGATCATTTGAGAGTGTTCAAAGCATCAAACCATTTCTGGAACAAGGAACTTGGCAAATTGCACCAAAAACTTCAAAAGCTCAAAAAGAGGTAAGCATCATGACTTGAACTTTCCAAAATATGCATTGCTTTGAAGTCCAATGATCATGTATCCCTTCTACATGCTATATGTGTTGTGTTTGCATCAATTTATCATGTAATTCATACCTGTACCAAGATGTAACACAGAAAATGCAAAATATGGTCTATTTCAAAACCACTATCGGGTTTTGAGGAGGGAGCATGATCTGAAAAAAAAATACCACCACCATTGGATTGCTTGTGAAATTCTAGGCCAGATGCATATAAATTTTGTCCCCAACCATAGAGAAATGAGAAAGTTATGGCCTTCACGTTTCTGAGCCAAAACTTGCCTTGCCTTGCCTTGGCCAGGCCTAGAAAACAAGGCAAGCCTTGTATATTTGTTGGTTTGTTTTAATCAACGGATGTATCACCACCCCAGTGGTAAGGCGCGCGCCCTATAACCTTGAGGTCGTGGGTTCAAACCCCACCCATGCCATTTTGTGTTTTCTCACATTTTGCTATTTTTTCCAATATTTTCATGTTTTGTTAATTAATTAGAAAATTAATAACTCCCTCAATTTTAATTATTTTTTATTGGTTCTTTTTGTAAAAAATCAAAAAAATGTTGAAATATTTTATTCCCAAAAAAATAGATTTATATTATTTATTTAATATAATTAGTATTTTTGTGAATAAATGTCTTTTATTTGTTTTTAAACCTTTTAAAAATAAATAACCATTTTGAAAAATCAAAACCAAATAGGTTTTAATTCATCTTCTGATTAAAGCCTCATTTTTCAAACCTAAAATCAAAATCACAAGTTGTTTATTCAAACTTATTTGGAATTTTTATCATTTGTATTAATTTTCTTTGAATAAATTAAATTAAAAAATGATGAAATTAGGGTTTTATTGATTTTCACCCTAACAAACTTTTTTGAACACTCATGGGCCTCTAATACGGTGTAAGACCCAATCCTTGTTGTAGATAAAACCATTTTGGGCCTCAATGCATTGTATAAGTCCCGATACAGTCAAAAAGTTCGGCGCGATCGTCGCCTTTTCAACAAGAAAACATTGGGCCTCTCCTTGAGCTGTAAGCCCCACCACTTGTACAAAAACAAACTTTTTGGGCCTCTAATAGAGTGTAAGACCCAATCCTTTTTGAAACCAAACATTTTTGGGCCTCAGCCATTGTATAAGACCCACTGTATTTTCAAAAACCTCGGCACGATTTCCGTTTTCAAACAAAAAACCCTGGGCCTCTCCTTGAGTTGTAAGCCCCACCACTTGTATAAAATAAACCTTTGGGCCTCTCTAGAGAGTGTAAGACCCATCCCTTTGTACAAAAAACCTTTTTGGGCCTCAGTCACTTGTATAAGTCCCTGTACAAATTCAAAACCACAGTGCAATCACTGATAAAACCTTGGGCCTCTCCTTGAGCTATAAGCCCCAACAATATTTTCAAAGCACTTTCTCCTTTGATTTTATATTTTTTTATCAAAGCTTTCTTTGTTGAACAAACTAACAAAACAGCATGGAAGCTCTACAACCGAGTAAGTGTTTACCCGCTTTCATTTACCGCTTTCATATGTATATAACTGTACTGTGGGGCTGTTTCACTGTAAGTCTTCTTTCATAAACTCCTATCGACTGTGTAATACTAGTATAGCTATTTAGAGTTTCCCCGGCAACTACGTCTAGAGCTAGACAAAACCTCGTCTCCTTACATCCGATGTCCTCCCGGATATTTCAACATAACCTGAACCGTGAGAATTTTCTTTTACAACAATTTTAGATAACTAGATCTAAGAAATTTCCCCCTTTGAACAGTTCATATACAGAAGGTCAATGTTCCAAGTGAACCCCTTCTGTAACTGTTCATTAGCCTCCTCTTGGGCTTAGTGCAAGGACCCACAGGCTTCCTAAAAGCATCCCCGCCTCCTCTTGGGCGTTGTACAAGGAGCCGTCGGCTTCTTAAAAGTTATCACAGCCTCCTCTTAGGGTTCGTATAAAGATTCTTCCTCCGGGAAGACAGCCTCCTCTTGGGCTTCGTACAAATTGTCCCGATGACCTCTTAAAGGTACAGGAACATAAATTAGTCATATTAATAGAACAGTATTTCTAAGAGTCTAGATATTTCTACCGCAAATGTACTGCCTCTTAATTTCTCTTAAGCATTGTACAAAAGATAAAACTCTAGACTTGGGAAGTCTAATATCCTTGAGTCTCGAAGACATTCTCAAGTTCCTTTCAAAAATAGGAAAAACACCTATAGACTTGAATGGTCTCAATACCCTTTGGATTTCTCATTTCCTTAAAGAACAGGAGATAACCCTGATCCTCTGATCAAATCCATGAGTACAACATTACCCATATAAGAACTAATTTTCTCTTTTAAACCAATATACTGGACCTGTCACTCCACTGAAACAGTCACTAGCACCCTAGCCTCCTCTTGGGCTTTGTACAACGATTCTCCCCAGTGGAGCTAACCTTTTCAGCCTCCATCTCGGGTTTCGTACGAGATACAAAAGACCCTCTTGTTCAGTCAAACATCTTTAGCCTTCATCTCAGGCTTCGTACGAGATACAAAGCACTCATCTGAGGCATGTCCCGCGTAATGCTCATCTGGAAGGTCTTTTCTTCAAGGAAGGAGAAAATGACAGGGCACTAAAGATGGAAATAGTGCACGCTTGGAAACATGTTCATAAGAAAGGACGTGAGTCTCTAGGAAAACCGGACTGTGTCTCGGTGGAGCCTTATCTCCACTGGGTACAAACTAGAGCTCTCAAGTTAAAGATGCCTTATCCTCGTCACAGAGTTCTTCCACCAAGGGAATCTGTCATGTACTTCATGACTAAAACAGAAAAACTTCAGGTTACTCTCAACAAAGTTCAACAGGAGAGGAGGTCTTGGAAGAACAAGTACCACATTCTTAATGTGGAGTGTATCAAAATATAGCAACTGCTGAAAGATAAGGATACTCTAGTTGAGATTTTAGAGCAACATGTTGTAGAAAATCAGGATGACCAAAGGAATTTGCTCGCTCCTTTCACTTGGCAAAGGAATGACAACTCGACAACGGCCCAAGAGCCCAGGTCAAAGAAACTAGAAGCATCAGAACCAGTACCTGAGCTCTCCTCAGAGAGGACTCAGGATCTATTAGTTTAGATTTCCTTTTTCAGCACTATGTAATTTACTGTATTTCCATTTCCACAATCCGTTGAATTCAATAAAATGGGGTTTCCCCACTGTTTGATATTTGCAATCTAATTGTCGAAGTTTACTTTGAATAAACAAAAACATACACTTAATATAATCATTGCATATCATTCATCATCTCGCGTAAACGCATTCTTCTTACCTACGAATCTCACGTTTGTGTCTCGATTCTAGAGTCAAACTGTCTCATTCATATAATACTCGGGCCAATCGTCAGAAAAAGATGGATTAGCTTGAGGAAGAGAACAGAGAGTTGAAAGAAGAGATCGACGCTCTGAGAGAGGATATGAGAAAGCTTCGTAACGACATGCAAGCCATGGCAGAAGCTCAGCTACAAAGAACTGTGATCTCAGAGATCACCTCAATGCCTATAGTGGAGAAGTATGATCCTAGGTATCAAATGCCGAAAGATATTCCCTGGGGCATTCCTGTTAACTATATCCCAGAAGGATATGTTCCGCCGATCACTTAAGATTAGGGAATCATAGCATAAGTCGTTGGGCCTGAAGGTTACAAACTTCGGGAAAGCGAGGATGCCAGGGGTGTAATGAGGACTCCTGAAGGTTACTGTTAGTTCTTGTATTGGCTAGAATTTTGGTAAAACAATGGTGTTGTTAATGATGTCATATGTCTGATGTCTTAACATGAGTTCTTAACATTGAGTTGATGTTAAGTTCAGAAGGGTTGTAGTTTTGTATGCTGATGTTAAACCTGATGTCTTGACATCAGTTGACAGAATATCAGAACATCAGTCTGATGTGGTTTCTAGGGCTGCATTTGTTTAAGTGTGTTTTGAGAAGATCTGGTGGAGAGATTGCAGGCGAATATCATGGGACAAATATATTCTATTGCAATCTCATATTGAGCAGATATTGTTACTATTTTCATGCAAAAAGATATGGAGAATAATTAGATTTAATTGAAGATTTAATTGAAGATTTAATTGAAGATTTGATTGAAGATCTATTTAGTAGCAGAATCTTTTACAGATTTGTAGCAGCTGATTTGTTGTGATTTGAAGGCCCAAATCCAGTTGGGAATTAGGTTATAAATAGAAGCATTGTAACCTAGTTTTAGAGGCCAACCATCATGTAAATTATAAGGGCTGTGTTGGTTGATGAACCACCCGGTTTGTGGGATGGTCATCGTGTTTATCTCGAAGCCTGTAGGTAAGAGATGTATTGTTCTTAGAGGAAGCTGTTAAGCAACTCTAAGCATTGTTCTTAGTCATGAGGGTTATGTCTAGGTATTGTTATAGGAGTGTGTCTTCTACTTTTTTATGATTGAAGAGTTGTTGGAAATCAAGCTGTTTATGTAGTGGCTGAGATGTTGACTTGTAGACATCATTGCGATGATTGGAAGTGAGATGGAGTCTCTTATCTAGGGTGGACTTAGGTAGAAGGGTCATTGGGTAGTGATTAGATTAGGAGATTGTCAACTGGGATTGTTGAGTCTGTAATTTGATACTACTAATAGTGGACTTCCTTCCTGGCTTGGTATGCCCCCAGATGTAGGTTGTTAGACCGAACTGGGTGAACAATCATTGTGTGTTGTTTATGCTTTTCAGTACTTTTATTGTCTTGTTCATACAGCAGATATTGATGTTTTGACATCTCACTTAACATCACATATCTTATACCAGAATTTCAATTGGTATCAGAGCAGGCATCATGTCTGTTTCTGGATGAGATCTAGGAAAGTTACTTTTTGGTTCATGAGCAAGGAAGATAGTTTTGCTGAGATGGTGTATGGACTTGGTCAGTTCATAGAGATTTTTGTATGATCCCTTGAAGTGGAGGATGAACTGTTCATGACAGGGTGTGTATTGGACCTGTCTATTGTTATCAGGCTTGTAGCTTTGGTGGTGAGCTGCTGTATGGTTTGACTTATTTTCAAACCTATGTTGACCTAGTGCACATGGAGTGTCGTGTTTGTGCAAGGGTTATTATGTTTTTCCTGAAGGTTGTAGAGGAGTTTTCTGGTGTGTGTTCCGCTGTATATATATATCTGATGGAAAATTCCTGGTGGTTTTGTGTTAAGGCTGCAACATTCTGTTCTCCTCTGAAGATGTATCACATGGTGTGGTGATACTTGAGGATATATTCAACCAGCTTGTTAGAGTTGGCAAAGATACTTGTGGTTCATCCCAAGTCCACTCATAAAGGAACTCTTATATAAGCTTGTTGAATAGAGATCTGAAGAAAGTTAGAAGCAATTTATTCTTGCCTCCAACCCTACAAGGCCAATCTCTGGGCTGTGTTAAAGGATCTTTTGGTGTGTTTCTTGTGAAGAGAACTTATGTCCTACCAGATGTTGGAACATAAAACCAGCAGATTGTGCAGAATCTTGTTGGATAAAGGTATGGTATAACAAATGCTTGAGGGCTAAACAAATGTGTATTGATCACATCTGTTTGGAACCTACTCCTGGCTTGGAAGAGGAGGCATCTGGGTTGTGTGTCTAAGAAGTTTCCTTCAAGAAACATGTCTTAGATATGTATGTTGGTCAAGAGTTGATCAATATAGTGTCACTCATTGGATTAGTGTATTTCTGATCCAAGTGAGTAGGTGTTCAAAGGCTATTTGTTTTTGTGGAGGTCAAGCTCAAATGTCAAGGACATTTTATCTGATATCTGAAAGTTCCTTCTGATCAAAGCAGCCAGTTGTTTGCAATCTTGTTTATGGCCATGGAGCAGATTCTGTTTGAAAGGAGTTATATGTGGGTACCAACCATAGGATGAGCATTTCAGATTTGTGCAAGGAGAAGTTGGTTTTTTTTTTCCAAAGGATTATGGTTCCCTGGTATCTGCATGAGAAGTTTCCTCTAAAGCTGGAGTTCAGTTATGTGGTGTCCTCACATAATGGAACATCTTTTTGTAAGGATTGATGGGCATCCTTGTAGGTTGAAGTGTTGGGAGAAGCATATTTGTCTATGCTGTTTGTGATGACCAGTCAATGGTTTCTCTCCTTTAGGTACAGAAGGATGGCATCCAACATCTCAAATACAGACAGGAGGTCTGAACTTTAAAAGTTTGAAGATTCTTGAGATGTAGAGTATGTTGGTTCCTGGTTGTGTGTATGTTCTGGGTTTGAAGGTTGGTCAGCTACTGATGGTCAATCCTCTTGTGTCCCTTGCAAGAGATGTGTGTGGATTACTATGGTTGTTGTCTCCAAATCCAAAGAAGATGTTTAGTGTGATTTACTATGATTGCTGTTGTTGGAACTGATGTTGAAACATCATTTCAGTTCTTTGCTCAGGGAGGAGTGAAAGGTCAAGACACTGTCCTGACCTGGAATGCTTTTGTGGTGTGAATGGTTGTCATGATGGTTTGTTTTGAAGAAGAATCAGCAGATGCCTGTTGTGTGAGAAGGTTACCTTGACAGGAGTTGAGTATTTGTCTGCTTTTGATAAGGTTATGCATTCAACTAATGACAAAATACATTGACGGGAGACTATGTATATGTCTGATGTAAAAGTGCAAGACTGTTGAAATGTTGAGAATATACTTTTCTCTATGTGGCTGTTTATTTCTCTTCGTGGTGTGTTGGTGTGTGAGAACTCTGTGAAATAATCATGATGGTTAAAAGAATCTTGAGATTATAACAATAAGATTGTGTGTTCTATAGTGTATTTAGAAGTGGCATTATTTGGTATAGTTATGGGGTAGTCTTGGACTACTTATTTTCTGAAGATTCAGATGTGGTAGGTTTGAAGTCTTTGGAGTTTATGAGAAGGATTAAGGTTGTCTACTCAAACTTTATTGTTGAATCAAGTCTATGAGAGCATGGAAATCTGTTTCTGCAAAGGGAGGAGGTTCTTCTAAGTGGCAGAAGGAAGAGCTGAATTCAACAGTTGGATATCATAATGTTTTGACATCTAGCTTAACATCAGAAGTCTCAGCTGGTGATGTGGCACATCAGCTTAAGATAGAGGTGATCTACAGTAATGGAAGTTATAGATGCTTCAAAAAGATCTATCTCATACAGTTTACGGGAGCTGTGGTTTGAGAAGATGTTACATGAGTAAGAGGCTTGGTGAATCCAAGATGTCTTGCTTTGGAGCAAGTAGTTCATATGACTTGAAGATCTGGTTTCATAGGTGGATCAGGATATCTTGTGAGAGTTCTGAAGAAGATTGAGATCAATCAAAAGGTGGAATTTGGTTGGTTTTATTGTGTGCATTCAAGCAGGATGCTTGAAACTGATTGCTCTTGTGCAGAAGAGTATTTAGTTGAAAATTTAAGGAGGTTCTAATTCTCTTGGAGCTTTTGGCAGAAGTTCTAGGTTGAGGATGGAAGTATACCTTCTTCTGGTGGATGAGAGTTTAGTCCTCTCTGGCTTTCTGAAGCTCTCTTTGTTCAAGCTGGTGACGCAGTGTTCAGTTTGGATTACTATGCTGATAATAAGTTCAGTAGTGGAGCATATCTAGAACCATGGTGTGTGGTATATGTGATGTGTCAAGAATGTCCTAACAGACATTAAAACATTTTTTTGGTTGGATATCCTTGGTAAAGGATGATTTTGTTCTGGTTCTGGAGTTTGGTGCATACATTATGCCTAAGGAGCGTCTACATAGTCATACGGGAGAATGATGAAGTAGAAGGTCTGCCTTGGATGGAAAATGTAGAGAAGACTGAAGTAGATCAGGTATTGATTGCTTGGAAATCTGAAGATGAAGAGTATGATAGGGAATGACTGCTTTTGGAAAATTGGGGGATCTATGTGACTTTGATCTTTATCCAACAATTTGTTTAAAGGGGGATGGTGATCCTTTTGTTCCTCACGAATAGCATGATGTGACTTCATGTGTGAGTGACTTCTGTTTCTTGTCAGAAGAGATTGTGATATGATCTGATCAGAACATTATGTAGGAGATGTTCCTTTTTCTGCTACAAGTGTCTCTTGAAGAGATTAGATCTCAGTAAAGCTGATAATTTGTGGAGTCTTTGAGCAGTGTCATACCAGTCAGGATACTTGAATATGTTCTCCAAGAGTGAAAGTACAATATGTGAATGTGCTCAGCAAGTGTGCTCAAATGTTCATCTCCATCTAGAGCTTTAGTTAACCATGACAGGGAGAGTACTTGTCTATGGATTTTGCTGCAAAGGTGCACATATTGTGAAGCTTGCATGATGATCAAGCTTATGTAGATTGGTTGCCTCTTCTGAGGATATAATGCCAGATAACATGTTATGACATTAGGCTGTTGGATGGCATGTTGGTATGGACATGAATGGTTCTAGCCATGTGAAGCTAATTGTTTGAATCATATGTGAACATGCTTCTGTGGAGGAGTCTGAAGGAGGATTTTATTTGTGCAGATTTTGGAATTACTTTGTGAGGGTCTTTGTTGATGGGAGATGTCACACTTGTCTTGATGTGTGTTATTAATTCTAAGTAAGAGGAGTTTACTTAGAGTTCAGTGGAAGGTTTTGTGAGGGTGCTTCAGAACTTGTGGATAATTGTGTGAAGCATTCCTGACTGGATGGATGAAGACTGTGTCTGGATTTTCCAAATGCTATGATGTAATGGTCAAGGAGCATTAGTTGTGAAATATAAGGGGAGAACTTCTGTCTGTGCTAGTGTGGTACTTGGATTGTTTGAGGGTTAAGCATTTTGTGAATGCGTTCAGTAGGTCTGTTGAACAGAGGGTGCGCTCTTGAAGACATGAAGATGAGTCTTATGTTTTCCATTCATTTAAGGTGTTCTTCTTGCAAAGGAGCACTGGTTATCTTAGATAGGGAGAGTTGATCTTTTGTTGAAGAAGTTATTTATCCAGATTGTAATGTCAGACAAGATGTCGTGACATTATGTTACTAGTGAAGTTCATGGTGTACTTGACAGTTTAGACCTGGTTCTATAGATTTGTGTGTCAATGGATTGAATCAGAAGTATACATTTACACCAATGTTTGTCAATTTTTGGCCAAAAAGCTGGAGAGAATGTACAGTAGTAGCTGTTGAGGCTGGATTTTGTTCTGAGTATGTTGGTTGGCAGATTCAGAGTTTGTCCAATTGTGGCTAAAAAGGGGGAGAGTTAGCCTAGCTGTTGCCTAGTTGTTTGTTGTGGTTCTAGGCTTGAGGGGGAGTGTGTAGTTTGTGCAATTGTTTTGATGGTTGCAGTTTTGAGGGGGAGTTGCTGCTGCTAGTTGTGTGCTGATATTAGTTTGTATGGTGTTTTTCCGCTGGTATCTCTGGTGTAGGCTGAGATTGTTTTAGCCAAAATTAGTCAAAGGGGGAGATTGTTAGTTCTTGTATTGGCTGGAATTTTGGTAAAACAATGGTGTTGTTAATGATGTCATATGTCTGATGTCTTAACATGAGTTCTTAACATTGAGTTGATGTTAAGTTCAGAAGGGTTGTAGTTTTGTATGCTGATGTTAAACCTGATGTCTTGACATCAGTTGACATAACATCAGAACATCAGTCTGATGTGGTTTCTAGGGCTGCATTTGTTTAAGTGTGTTTTGAGAAGATCTGGTGGAGAGATTGCAGGTGAATATCATGGGACAAATATATTCTGTTGCAATCTCATATTGAGCAGATATTGTTACTATTTTCATGAAAAAATATATGGAGAATAATTAGATTTAATTGAAGATTTAATTGAAGATTTAATTGAAGATTTAATTGAAGATTTGATTGAAGATCTATTTAGTAGCAGAATCTTTTGCAGATTTGTAGCAGCTGATTTGTTGTGATTTGAAGGCCCAAATCCAGTTGGGAATTAGGTTATAAATAAAAGCATTGTAACCTAGTTTTAGAGGCCAACCATCATGTAAATTATAAGGGCTGTGTTGGTCGATGAACCACCCGGTTTGTGGGATGGTCATTGTGTTTATCTCGAAGCCTGTAGGTAAGAGATGTATTGTTCTTAGAGGAAGCTGTTAAGCAACTCTAAGCATTGTTCTTAGTTATGAGGGTCATGTCTAGGTATTGTTATAGGAGTGTGTCTTCTACTTTTCTGTGATTGAAGAGTTGTTGGAAATCAAGCTGTTGATGCAGTGGCTGAGATGTTGACTGCTAGACATCATTTGACAATTATCTCTATTGAAGATTCAGTTTTAAATAACAAATCAGGTCAGATATTGTAGCAGGTCCAAGCCCAATTAAAATAGCTATATAAAGCGCATCAATCCTGAAGGAAAAACACAGAAGAAAGAGAGCTAAAGACTGAGAGTCGTTTGAGTCTTCGTGTTTGTAAACCATTCTAGTGTGAATTGGTGTTGTTGTTTTGAGTTGTTCTTGATCAAAGCTGTGAAGCAGAATCAAGTTGTGTGTTTAAAAGTGTGTGATCTTTGAATTATATCACTGAAGTGATTTAGGGATTGAGTAGTGTTCTCATACTTAAGTGGTCTCTTAGGTAGAAGGTTCATTAAGTAGTGATTAAGTTTAGGAGATGTCAACTGGGTTGTTGAGTCTGTAAATTAATTCTACTGATAGTGAAATTCATCCCTGGCTTGGTAGCCCCCAGACGTAGGTAGTTAGACCGAACTGGGTGACCAATTCTTTGTGTACTCTTCTATTGTTTTACTTTGTCCATTACAGAGTGTGTTGTTGTGACATCACACGTAACATCACATATCTGGTACCAGAATTTCAATTGGTATCAGAGCAGGCATCCTGCTCTGAATCTGGGTAAGATCTAGGGCTGATACTTTCTGGTAAAGATGGACAAGGAGGTTGGTGGATTTGTGAATAGACCCCTTATTTTGGATGGCTCTAATTATGATTATTGGAAGCCAAGGATGATTACCTTTTTGAAATCCTTGGACAGCAGGGCTTGGAAGGCTATCATAAAAGAATGGAAAGCACCTGTTGTTGTTGAGAAGGATGATGCTGGGAAAGAAAAATAGGCAGCTCAAAACTGAAACCTGAAGAAGAATGGACCAAGGAAGAAGATGAGCTTACCCTTGGTAATTCCAAAGCCTTAAATGCTATTTTCAATGGAGTTGATAAGAACATATTCAGGTTGATCAATACCTGTGAAGTTGCCAAGGAAGCTTGGGACATCTTGAAGACTACTCGTGAAGGAACTTTAAAGGTTAAGATGTCAAGACTTCAACTTCTGACATCAAAGTTTGAAAGTCTAAAGATGAAAGAAGATGAAACTATTCATGACTTTCATATGAGTATTCTTGAGTTGTCCAATGCTCTAGTGCTCTTGGAGAAAAGATGACTGAAGAAAAGTTGGTGAGGAAAATCCTTAGATCCCTTCCAAAGAGGTATAAGATGAAGGTGACTGCAATTGAAGAAGCTCAAGACATCAGTAAGATGAGGGTTGATGAGCTTATTGGATCTCTTCAAACATTTGAGCTAGGGTTAAGTGAAGAGGAACCTGAGAAGAAGTCCAAGAGCATAGCCTTAGTATCTAATTCTCAAGAAGAAAAGAAAGGGAATGTTGTTGAATCTCAGGAGGAGCTATCTCAGGCTATTGCTATGCTGGGAAGACAGTTCAACAAAGTGTTCAAGAGAATGAATAGAAACTACAAACCCAATGTTAAGAACATCTCCTTTGACATCAGCAAATCAAAAGAGAAGGATGAAGAGAAGACTGCTCAAGACAAAGGGATTCAATGCTTTGAGTGTGAAGGTTATGGACATGTCAAGAAAGAATGTCCTACATTCTTTAAGAAGCAGAAGAAGGGCATGACAGTTTCCTGGTTTGATACTGACAGTGAAAGTGAAGAAGAGTCAGCCAAGCATGTCAGAGCTTTGACAGGGACATGTGTCTCTGATGGAGAATCAAGTGATGAGGAACTGACTTTTGAGGAGTTAGCAGCCTCCTATCATGAGTTATGTCTGAAGAGTGCAGAGGTATGTCAAGAAAGTGAGAAACAAAAGAAACAAATTGTTCAGCTTGAGACTGTCAAAGCTGATCTTGAAAATGAAGTCTTGTTGGTTAAATCTCAACTTGATCAAATGACAAAATCTGTTAGAATGTTGAACAGTGGATCTGATACTCTTGATAAGATCCTTCAGGCAGAAAAGGTAGCAGGAGACAAATCTGGCTTAGGATTTGTTGAGGAGAAGGTTTCTGCTGAAGCTAGTTCTTCAGGGACCAAAAAGGACATGTCTCAACCTATGTCTCAACATAACAAAAAGAGACATAATCCTAAGCCCAAGCAGGTTGCTCACCAACAGCCCCAAAATGGTGGGAAAAGGTATGCTCATGGTCCTCATCAAGGGAAGGCACATACTTATGGAGCTAGGCAGTATATGCCCCCTTAATACCATAGGATTATGCAGGCTCCTAGGTTCAACATGTTCCATCAGTTGTCTCAACATCAGGGGAACATGTATGGCTTTGAATATAATAATATTGTGCCTCATTATTATGGAAGAAGGAAGCCAAATCACCATAGAAGACAACCTAAGAGACAGAATCCACACTACAGGAGACAGACAAACTATGGAAGAAAACAACACCAGTACTATGGATGGCAGCCACAACAGTTTCATCATCAAGGTGGCAGGAAGTTTAACAACTTCAGAGAAGAAAGAGTAAGGTGCTTTTATTGTGGAAGATTTGGCCATATGCAAGTTTCTCGCTTCAAGCTTTATGGCTATCCCAAGTCTATCCCTCAACCTAGACAGAAGGATAATAGGCCCAAGGATGTTAAACAGTGGGTTCCGAAGGCTGAGGTTACATGTCTATTGGCTCATTTTTCAGATAGACACTCTGCTAAGGATGGATGGTACTTTGACAGTGGTTGTTCAAAGCACATGACTGGATTCAAAAACCAATTGGTGGAAGTCAATTCTTGCTCCTCAATTGATGTTACTTTTGGAAATGGAGAGAAAGGGGTGGTGAAAGGTGTTGGAAAAGTGAAGTGTCATGATGGACCTGATCTTGGCAATGTGCTTCTTGTCAAAGGTTTGAGTGCTAACCTGATTAGCATAAGTCAGCTCTGTGATGATGGATATAACATCAGCTACACTAAAGATGAGTGTGTGATAACTAATGAAGAAAATGAGATAGTTATGAAAGGAGTCAAATCCAGAGATAATTGTTATCAATGGGTACCTCAAGAGGTCAGCTCATCTGGTGATGTTAAGGTTGATGTTGTAACATCAGATTGTGACAACAAGTGTGAAAGTCTGCTGAAAGGTCAATTAGGGTTAATTACTCTTAATGTGAATCCTTTTAAATTTTTAAAAGGAAAGTTAATTTGGAGGGAGAAACTCATTGATTGGTCTTTATGGGATACACAAAATCAGGCGCCATACCTTAGACCATCATTCCCTATTGTAGCAATATCACGTTTCATCAAAGCTCATATCTCCCGACTGTTTATCTCCTTCAACAAGAAGAATCATCTGTCTCTGAACCTATACTGCTTCAAGGGAACCATGTCAAAACAGATGTCTTCTCCATCAAAGAAATATGTTTCTCAAAGCTCTTCGCGGGAAAAAGTTAGGGTTTCTTCAGACGAAGGTTCTGCAGCTGATACTATGAACATAGAGCCTATTTCCATGATGCTCCCAGAGTCAGGTAAATCTAGACCTTCTAAATTTGTTTCAAAAAGGGATGCGACTACCTTTAGAGATAATGAAACAAAGAAGCTTGTTACTAGTGTTCTATTTAGTGATAAAACAGCACCTAGGTCATCCACTTCTCAAACTGTTGAAGAAAAGTTTGATGTTGACAAGAGAATGTGTAATCTAGCTACCAAAATCCTGGACAAAGGTATACCTGTGAAAGGAATTTTTGTACCTTTGAATCAGATGCATGCAGAAAAGGTAGACATGCAAGGAGTTAATTCAGATCTTCATAGACTTGCTATGTCTGTTATTGAAGATTCTGAAGTGGGAGTGGAAGAAGATGATGTGCATGAGGAAGCTAATGTTAAGGCAGATGTTAGAACATCACCTGTTGCAACTACTCCTGGTGAAGAAAAGAATAAGGATATGATCAATGTGGTTGATTTATCTGATGATGAAGTCATTGGAAATGCTGTTACAAGTATTGCTAAGAGACTGAAGACAAGGAAAGGAAAGACTGTTGAATCCTCTCCAAAGAAGTCTTCTGAAGGCAAGAAGAAAAATGCTGTTGTTGGTCCTACAAAACCTTGGAGCAAGGTTGCTACATCCTCCAAAAAGAGGAAGATAAGGGAGGATTCTGATTCTGACTTTGATGTTAAGGATGATGTTCAAGACATCACACCTGTCAGAAAAACAATTTTGAAGAGAATCTCTGACAAAGTCCCTGAAGTGCCAGTTGACAACATTTCCTTTCATTATGCCAGCAGTGCATCAATGTGGAAATTTATATGTCAAAGAAGACTAGCCCTTGAGAGGGAGCTTGGGAATGAAACTTTAGAGATGAAGGATATTATGGAGCTGATTAAGGTTGCTGGATTGGTGAAGACTGTTTGTAGGTTCTCCAAGTGTTATGACAGTCTAGTTAAGGAATTTATGGTCAAAATTCCTATGAATATTTCTGACAAAAGAAGTATGGATTTCATGAAAGTGTTTGTGAGAGGAAAATGTATTGAATTCTCTCCTGAGGTTATCAACAATTACCTAGGAAGAAAAGAAGAAGAGTTTGCAGAGCTAGAAGTCACCGATAATGATGTCTGCAAGGAAATAACTGCTGGTCAAGTTAAAGTGTGGCCCTTGAAAGGAAAACTGCCAACTAGTAAACTTAGTGTTAAGTATGATATCTTGCACAGAATTGGAGCTACAAATTGGGTGCCAACTAATCATAAAACCACAACAGCTGTGGGATTAGGTAGGTTTATCTATGCTGTTGGGAAGAAGATCAAGTTTGACTTTGGAAGCTACATCTTTGAGCAAGTGGTGAAACATGCTGAAACAAATGCTATCAAGTTACCTATAGCATTCCCATCCCTTGTTTGTGGAATCATCTTGGAGCAACATCCTGAAACTTTAACAAGTTCAGATATAGCTTGCAAGAGGGAGTCAGCCTTGTCCTTGCATCCTAAGTTGTTTGCTGGACATCATGTTCCAGACATTGTTGTAACATCAGATGCTGGTGGCAAAAAGAGTACCAAGGGTGAATTACTTGAAGAACTGTAGGACACTTGCAAAGATCTTGATGAGGTCATTAGTACCAGCACAGCAAGAAAGATGAAGATAGAACTGCTGATAAAATCCTTGGAACAAGGTGATGGTGATAAAGGTGCTAATGTCAATACTGAAAATTCAGAAACTGAAGATGATGAAGATGGGGCCAGCTCTGATGAAGACTAGTTTCCTTGTTGCTTTTTCTAGATAGTAGTTTAGTTTTATTTTTTTGCTGTGCCTAATATGTAATTTGAATATTGTGCATGTTTATGCACTATTTATGTTTTTATGTTCTATGATTTGTCTTGTCTTGCATGCTGACTTTAGACTGACAATGAGAGCTAGCTTAGTACTAACTGGTAGGTAGTAGGTGTTTGTCCAATTATGGCTAAAAAGGGGGAGAGTTAGCCAAGTTAGCCAAGCCAAGGTGGGGTTGTGAATCCTGTTTCTGATGTGCTGCAGAAGTTGAGGGGGAGAGTGTTTGTGCAGCTGTTTGCTGGTTCTGGTTTTGAGGGGGAGCTTGACCCTTTGCTGAGCTGTGTTGAAGGAGAACTGCTAACTGCTAGGAGTTTTTAACTGTTTGCTCGGAGTTTTTAACTGTTTTAAAATTTTATCCGCTACTGAAGTCTCTGATGCAGAGATTGAGACTCAAGGCATGACTCAATGCATGAAGAGCTGGAGCAATACAGAGATTGTTTTAGCCAAAATTAGCCAAAGGGGGAGATTGTTGGTTTTTGGATTGGCTAGGATTTTGGTAAAACAAAGTTGTTCAATGTTGATGTCACATGGGTGATGTCTTAACATTGAGTCTTAACATTGGTGTATGTTAAGTGTTTAAGTTGTTGAAGTTTTGAAGTCTGATGTCACATGCGATGTCATGATATCAGATATGCAGATCAGTAAAACATCAGGTGTGAGATGTTTTTAGGGTTAAGCGTATTAGTTGGATTTTAGGAGAGCTGTTAGAGTAATTGGATGCGAATATCTTGGAGGAGATATTTTCTGTTACAAACAGATTTGATGCAGATTTGTAGGAGTGTTTAAAGGCTGAAGATCTAAGAAGATTTTGAGAGAGAAAATCTGTTAGAATGTTGAACAGTGGATCTGATACTCTTGATAAGATCCTTCAGGAAGAACAGTTAGCAGGAGACAAATCTGGCTTAGGATTTATTGAGGAGAAGGTTTCTGCTGAAGCTAGTTCTTCAGGGACCAAAAAGGACATGTCTCAACATAACAAAAAGAGACATAATCCTAAACCCAAGCAGGTTGCTCACCAACAACCCCAAAATGGTGGGAAAAGGTATGCTCATGGTCCTCATCAAGTAAAGGCACATACTTATGGAGCTAGGCAGTATATGCCCCCTCAATACCATAGGATTATGCAGGATCCTAGGTTCAACACGTTCCATCAGTTGTCTTAACATCAGTGGAACATGTATGGCTTTGAATATAATAATGTTGTTCCTCATTATTATGGAAGAAGGAAGCCACATCACCATAGAAGACAGAATCCTCACTACAGGAGACAGGCAAACTATGGAAGAAAACAGCACCAGTACTATAAATGGCAGCCACAGCAGTTTCATCATCAAGGTGGCAGGAAGTTTAACAACTTCAGAGAAGAAATAGTAAGGTGCTTCTATTGTGGAAGATTTGGCCATATGCAAGTTTCTTGCTTCAAGCTTCATGGCTATCCCAAGTCTATCCCTCAACCTAGACAGAAGGATAACAGGCCCAAGGATGTTAAACAGTGGGTTCCGAAGGCTGATGTTACATGTCTTTTGTCTCACTTTTCAGATAGACACTCTGCTAAGGATAGATGGTACTTTGACAGTGCTGTTCAAAGCACATGACTGGATTCAAAAACCAATTGGTGGAATTCAATTCTTGCTCCTCAATTGATGTTACTTTTGAAAATAGAGAGAAAGGGGTGGTGAAAGGTGTTGGAAGAGTGAAGTGTCATGATGGACCTGATCTTGGCAATGTGCTTCTTGTCAAAGGTTTGAGTGCTAACCTGATTAGCATAAGTCAGCTCTGTGATGATGGATATAAGGTCAGCTACACTAAAGATGAGTGTGTGATAACTAATGAAGAAAATGAGATAGTTATGAAAGGAGTCAGATCCAGGGATAATTGTTATCAATGGATACCTCAAATGATTTAATTGAAGATTTTATTGAAGATTTTATTGAAGATTTAATTGAAGATTTGATTGAAGATCTAATTAGTAGCAAAATCTTTTGCAGATTTGTAGCAGCTGATTTGTTGTGATTTGAAGGCCCAAATCCAGATGGAATTAGGTTATAAATAGAAGCATTGTAACCTAGTTTTAGAGGCCAGCCATCATGTAAATTATAAGGGTTGTGTTGGTTGATGAACCACCCGGTTTGTGGGATGGTCATCGTGTTTATCTCGAAGCCTGTAGGTAAGAGATGTATTGTTCTTAGAGGAAGATGTTAAGCAACTCTAAGCATTGTTCTTAGTCATGAGGGTCATGTCTAGGTATTGTTATAGGAGTGTGTCTTCTACTTTTCTGTGATTGAAGAGTTGTTGGAAGTCAAGCTGTTGATGCAGTGGCTGAGATGTTGACTGCTAGACATCATTGTGATGATTGGAAGTGAGATGGAGTCTCTTATCTAGGGTGGACTTAGGTAGAAGGGTCATTGGGTAGTGATTAGATTAGGAGATTGTCAACTGGGATTGTTGAGTCTGTAATTTGATACTACTAATAGTGGACTTCCTTCCTGGCTTGGTATGCTCCCAGATGTAGGTTGTTAGACCGAACTGGGCGAACAATCCTTGTGTGTTGTTTATGCTTTTCAGTACTTTTATTGTCTTGTTCATACAGCAGATATTGATGTTGTGACATCTCACTTAACATCACATATCTTATACCAGAATTTCAGTTACAAACTTCGGGAAATGCCAAGATTCACTGCCGTAGTAACGGTACCACCCTCAGTGGTGCACACTGTCTCGGAAGGACAGATTCCACAGATTCCTTCTGGTAGAAAGGAAAGTATGTTCGACATAATGGATGAATTCCAGGAGCAGTTCCTAGAAATGTAGAAAGAATTGCAAGCTATTCGCAGTCAGGATCTATTTGGGAAGGACGCCGCAGACCTTTGTTTGGTCCCCAATGTGAAAGTTCCACACAAGATCCAAGTGCCCGACTTTGAAAAGTACAAGGGTAACTCTTGCCCTCAAAGCCATTTGGTGATGCACGCTCGGCGAATGTCAGCTCAGACAGAGAACCAGGATCTACTGATTCACTACTTTCAGGATAGTTTAACCGGTGCCGCATTAAAATGGTACATGGGCTTAAACCGCGTTATGATCAGCACTTTCAGAGATCTTAGCACTGCCTTCGTCCAACAATATAAATACAATTTGGACATGGCACCAGACAGAGATCAACTCAGATCAATGTCGCAAAAGTACAAGGAAACCTTTAAGGAATACGCTCAGAGATGGCGTGAAATTGCCGCTCAAATTTGTCCACCTCTTGAGGAAAAAGAGATGACAAATATTTTCTTAAATACCTTGAGCTCATTTTACTACGACAGGATGGTTGTCAGTGCACCCAGTGACTTCACCGAAATGGTCGGTATGGGAGTACGTCTCGGAAAGAGCAAGATATTGGGAATATCTTTCTCAGAAAGCAAAGGCGATGGTACCAACCAGTAGCAGCTGTAACTCCTGCTATCAACCCTGTGCCTGTTTCTACGTATCAACCTCGGGTTGCTCAAAGCCAACCAAATCAACAACAATTTCAGCAAAGGACACAACAACCTCTTCAGCAGGCTCATCCTCAACACAACAACAACCGTACAACGCGGCCACCAGGATTTGATTCTATACCTCTATCGTACGCAGAACTATTTCTGTTACTGCTGGCCAAGGGGCATGTCCAAACCAAGTCTCCTCCTAGAGTACCGGAAAATCCGTCTTTTTGGTTTAAGGTGAATTAGACTTGCCCTTACCATCAAGGAGGACCAGGGCATAACATAGAGAACTATCTCAGTTTAAAATCCGATGTGCAAAAGCTTGTTTGGAGCGGGGTCTTACCTTTCAAAGATACGAATCCAAATGTTCTCACGAACCTGCTGCCTCAATACAAAAAAGCGGCAGTCAACTTGATAGAAGGAGAGTCTAACGACAGCTATCAAATTCACGATGTACTCTTATTAAGGGCCAACTTGGTCAAGATGCATTGTAGACAGAGTGGATATGGCCATATGCCACCTCATAATTATCACCAGTGTGATATCTGTTCTAAAAACAATCAGGGATGTTCTGTGGTGCAATCAGCTCTACAGAAATAATTGAATCTCGGGTCGATCCAAGAGCATCGAGTTCGCGGAGTTAACATGACCTATACGAATTCCAACATCATTCAGAACCACGACATCCGTGCAATGAATGTTAACTTGGTAGCGATGCACTCAAGGCAAAGCCAGTATCATAATATGCCGCGGCATTAGTACAATTCCTGTCTGACTTGCTCGGTAAACAAACAGGGATGCTCTTTTGTACAAGAGGCCCTCCAGCGTCAGATGGATCTGGGATGGATCCAGGACTACCATGATAGGAATCATTATCAAATTAACATGATTCAAATCTTCGATATTCGCTTAATGAATACCAGCCTGGTGGAGTTACATGCTAAACAGGTCCGACTCGGGTTCCTGGTATCACATGATTATCAGAGCTGTGAAGCGGGTTGCAAAAACGATCAAGGTTGTGCCCTTGTCTAGGAAACACTTCACAATCTATATGGATGAAGACACCCAGCAAATTAGTATCACTAACGGGAATCCTACTAGATATCAAAGTCAGGATGTTCGGTCGATGGATAAAGGATCAATCAAGAAATAACATGATCTTCAACTTGTCTAAACCTCTCCAACATCCATAAAGGATCAAGAGGACTCCCACTTCAAGAATCAAGCACAAGGTTGCAGCCTCCCAGGTGGATTAAGCCTCGAGATCGCCAGTGTCACCAAATTAGGGTTTTGGTCGACCAAGGCCTCCAGGTGGAAATTTTCCTTTGGGCATGAGCTAATGCTTTAAAACATAATCTAAGGTGCTCCGAGGAACATCATGAGCCCAATCATCAGGTCAATTTAGCCTCAGGGGATGCATACATCAAAAAATCAAGAATTAGGGTTTCTTGACCTAATTCACCCCTAAGTTGACTTTTGGGACAAAACATGAGCCAAGACCTCAAGACATGATTTGAGGATCTCTAACACACCCCATTAATCCATTTACAATAAGGGATTAATCCAAGAAGCTCGATCAACAAGTTTCAATTTCATCTAAAACACAGTTAGGGTTTTACGGAAAAAGTCAACTGTACCTTTGACTTTGACCCAGGCATGCTCCCAAACCTTGGGACATGATTCAATACACCCTATAACACCTATGGAACATGTCCATCAAGTTTGATTTAGGTCAAGGACTTGATTTCATAGAGGATTGCACAGTTTGGAATTCATTTGACAAAAAATCAACTGTGCACAAAAGTTAACTTTGACTTTTTGAGATTTTTCACAATTATGGTTCTTTGACCCTAAAATGATGTTAATGTGTGATTTGAATCATCATTCATCAAGAAAAAATCAAGAAAAGTGGGATAACTTGTAAAAGGGGTAACCATAAAAACTTAGAAATTTTCTAAGTTATGGAACAAATTGGCTAGGGTACCAACTTTGGAGGATCATAACTCCTAAACCACAAGGCCATTTCCCCATCCAAAGCTAGATTTGTAGCTCTCATTACGCTCTACAAAAGCTTCAAACTGAACTCATTCCAATTCATCATGGATTTTGAGTTATGGAATGATCAAAATCACAAAAAGTGAAAATGTCACTTTTTTCCAACACTTAGTGAAATTTTCACTAAGTCAGAATCTGCCTTACTTTTTTCCAAATGTAGGGGGATTTTTTACTTGGATCCAAAAAGTATCAAAACCAATTATGATCAAACAGTTATTGTATCATATGAGGGCTTTCCAAAATGGCCAAGAACTCCATCAAATTCCACTTGAGCCATGAGATATGACAATGGCAATATGCCTTGCTGAAAACTGCCAAGGCTAGGCAGAATTTTGCACTTTTGCTCGATTTGGCAAAATCAGATAATTCCAAGCCTTGTCATCACTTTGGACACATCTGAGGATCAAATCTAAAGGGAACAAACACCGATCCAAGCCTCCAAAGTCTTTGGAACAAGAAGTAGCATGCCAAACCTAGAAATCCCTAAAAGAGGGACAAGACTCCAATTTTGGATTGGAGCATTTAATGGATGCACCAAGGTGGCATGGATTGACACATTTGCAACTGAATTCAGTCAAGACTGATCCAACAACTAGGGAACCACAGCTCTGTGCTCTAACCTCTAGTCAATGGCTAGAGGAGACTTGGATTCTCATTGATCAACATTGGCCAAACCTCTGAAGCAGTTGCCATTCACTATTGCTTGCAAAACAAACTTGCTCTACTATAAATAGAGCTCATTTCTGCTCAGTTTGAGTACACCAAAGCCATCAAACAGATGCTTTCCTCAAAATCACGTTCTCTAGGCAAAAATACCTTCTTTAGCAAGGTAACTCTGAGTTTTTCAGTTAGAGAGCATTTCCATCATAGCTCATGATCCAAACACATCCAATATGTCATATCTAAGCTGTCCAAACTCACATAAGTGACCTGTAATCCTTAAATCTCAAAGTCACCTCTCAAAACCTCAAAATAGGACTTTTGTGCATTTTTCAAGCCATGTCTTGATTCAGTCACCTTCCAAACCAGATAAAACCTTAAACACACTCCAAATATCATCCTTGAACTGTCTCAAATGGTGCCACACATCTGGAACACCATTTGAGAGAGTTTCTATTTTGGCCATTTTAACCCCTTTTGCGAGAAAGGGCCAGTTTGTGTTTTTGCAGGTTCCAACTGATTCAAATCATCCTAAAAGCTTCTAAGGGATCATTTGAGAGTGTTCAAAGCATCAAACCATTTCTGGGCAGATTACACCAAAAACTCCAAAAGTTCAAAAAGAGGTAAGCATCATGACTTGAACTTTCCAAAATATGCATTGCTTTGAAGTCCACTGATCATGCATCCCTTCTACATGCTATATGTGTTGTGTTTGCATCAATTTATCATGTAATTCATACCTGTACCAAGATGTAAAACAAAAAATGCAAAATATGGTCTATTTCATAACCACTATCGGGTTTTGAGGAGGGAGCATGATCTGAAAAAAATACCACTTCCATTGGATTCCTTATGAAATTCTAGGCCAGATGCATATAAATTTTGTCCCCAACCATGGAAAAATGAGAAAGTTATGGCCTTCACGTTTCTGAGCCAAAACTTGCCTTGCCTTGCCTTATCCAGGCCTAGAAAACAAGGCAAGCCTTGTATATTTGTTGGTTTGTTTTAATCAACGGATGTATCACCACCCCAGTGGTAAGGCGTACGCCATATAACCTTGAGGTCGTGGGTTCAAACCCCACCCATGCCATTTTGTGTTTTCTCACATTTTGCTATTTTTTCCAATATTTTCATGTTTTGTTAATTAATTGGAAAATTAATAACTCCCTCAATTTTAATTATTTTTTATTTGTTCTTTTTGCAAAAAATCACAAAAATGTTGAAATATTTTATTCCAAACAAAAAATAGATTTATGTAATTTATTTAATATAATTAGTATTTTTTTGAATAAATGTCTTTTATTTGTTGTTAAACCTTTTAAAAATAAATAACCATTTTGAAAAATCAAAACCAAATAGGTTTTAATTCATCTTGTGATTAAAGCCTCATTTTTCAAACCTAAAATCAAAATCACAAGTTGTTTATTCAAACTTATTTGGAATTTTTATCATTTGTATTAATTTTCTTTGAATAAATTATATTAAAAAATAATGAAATTAGGGTTTTATTGATTTTCACCCTAATAAACTTATCCGAACACTCATGGGCCTCTAATAGAGTGTAAGACTCAATCCTTGTTGTAGATAAAACCATTTTGGGCCTCAATACATTGTATAAGTCCCGATACAATCAAAAAGTTCGGTGCGATCGTCGCCTTTTCAACAAAAAAACATTGGGCCTCTCCTTGAGCTGTAAGCCCCACCACTTGTACAAAAACAAACTTTTTGGCCCTCTAATAGAGTGTAAGACCCAATCCCTTTTGAAACCAAACATTTTTGGGCCTCAGTTATTGTATAAGACCCACTGTATTTTCAAAAACCTCGGCACGATTGCCGTTTTCAAACAAAAAACCCTGGGCCTCTCCTTGAGTTGTAAGCCCTACATCTTGTATAAAATAAACCTTTGGGCCTCTCGAGAGAGTGTAAGACTCATCCCTTTGTACAGAAAACCTTTTTAGGCCTCAGTCACTTGTATAAGTCCCTGTACAAATTCAAAACCACAGTGCAATCACTAATAAAACCTTGGGCCTCTCCTTGAGCTGTAAGCCCCAACAATCTTTTCAAAACACTTTCTCCTTTGCTTTTATATTTTGTTATCAAAGATTTTTTTATTGAACAAACTAACAAAACAGCATGGAAGCTCTCACTACGCCAAAAATAGGAATAGACAGCACCAAAAAGACAGCGCTTTTATAAAAAAGCGCTGATAAAAAGAATAAAAAAATTTCGCTAAAAAAAAGCGCCGTAAAAGACAGGCTTTAGAAAGCGCTTTTAAAAAGCGCTGTTAAATGCCATAAATGGATGCCACCTTAGAAAGCGCTTTTTGGAAAGCGCTGCTATAGGTATTACTTTAGACAGCGCTTTTAAAAAGCGCTGTCTAAAGGTAACCTTAGAAAGCGCTTTCAGAAAAGCGCTCTTATAGGTCTTAAATTCTTTTCACTTTAGAAAGCGCTTTCTAAGGAAAGCGCTCTTATAGGTAGCACATAAGAAAGCGCTTTCTGAAAAGCGCCCTCTAAGGTCATTTACGAATTAAAATATAAAACAAACACAAATATTTTTTTAAAAACTAATTTTTTACATAAATTTGAATCAGTAGAATTACACATTATATAATATATTTGTTGAAGCTAATTATTTTATAATTTAATTTTAAAATAGCATCAACAATTCCTAATGCTAATGTATTATTAATTTTTAATTTTATAGTTAGTGTTTATTAGTTCTGAGGCTAAAAGAAAATATACTCAAAAGTTTTCCCACATTTTTTTTACATTTCCCTCATTTTTTTTAGAAAATTTTTCCCTCTTTTTTTATTTTTTATTTTATTTTAGAAAAAATATTTCTAAAACCTAATATTTATCCGCCTTTCATTTCTACATATCTCACGTTCTTCCCTCACGACCGCCGCTCACCAAAATTTTCCGACGATCTCCGTTCATCGATCTACACGTCCTCCATTAAGTATTCTTCGACGAAGAGGTAAGGAATCAAACTCCTAATCCTTTTTCCTTTTTTTTTAATTTATTTCTTCTTTCGTTCACCACCGTTATCTACTTTTTTACATTGAACTAGTAGCTTTCTATTTTTCTCTAAACTCTATTGTCTTTCTCCTCTTCTATAATTTCTTGTATTTATATTTTGGGTTTTCTATTTCTTGTATTTTAGGGTTTGTGATTTGTGAAAATCTTTGATTATTTTGGTCATTTGGGCTGTGTGGTTTCTTATGATTGATTATTCCTACTTAATGTTGTCAAAATAATTTGGTGTAGAACCTAATTGTTCCAACTCTGCCTTGTAATGCGTATTATGTAACTCTGTTTCAGTATAACATGAATTCTTTTTCATTATTAATCAATGTATCTTCAATATGATTTGTTTTCTTTTTCATCAATAATCCATGTATTTTCATTTGTATAAGTTAAAATTGTAAGGAAACAAATTCTATATGGAAGATTTTCTTATGTATGTTATATTCTCTCTGTAACAATAAGTAAAAGTGAGGAATGATAACATCGAAAAGTTATCTTGTAAATCAGTGACTGAAACAGTATTTAGTGATATATCAATTTGTTCTTATTACTGAATACGATTCATAATTTGTTCTTTAATATAAAACGGTGAATAACGGTATCGGTACCAACACCTTTCGATACTGTTTTGACATATTCGGCTTTGATTTTGTTATTTATCATTTGTTGAAGTATGGGTTTAGTGGTGTCTAAACTGAATAAATTGATGCAGAGGTTGTAACGTGAGTTACTCGGGCCGGCTACATAAAGTAATACTCAACCTGAATACTTCTTGTGAGGTACAATTACAAACTCCTAAAATTCATCTTTGTCATGTGTTTTTGAATTATTGCATGTTTTCTACTTAAAATTATCCATGCTTTTGTCTTTTTATTGCACAGTAATATTTAAAGATGATTTATTTTAACTTTAATTCAAGACTATGTCATTCTTTATTGAGTAATGTATGTTAAGCCTGGGATGCGTGGTTAATTCATGATATATGCTCATTGGTGGTAACTTTGTTATAAATCATTTGTTGCTGCAATATATTTTAAAGAACTGTCTTGATGACTTTTTGCTGGGACTGTATTTTTGTTTATGGATGGTTTTTGTAAATTATACCTTTGTTGGCACTATATTTGTGTACTGATGCAATATATTTAAAAGAACTATCTTGATGAATTTTTGTTGGTGATGTGTCTTGCTCTTTTAAAAGAGAAAGGGCATTCTTGTGATAACCTAAACTAAAACTTATTGAGATCTTAGCTAGGTAATGTAGCTTAAGTAGTTGTAATCTAAACTTGTTAATGGGTAGAAGTTTCACACTCAAGTGTGGAGTAAGGGAAAAAGACCACAAATTATGGGATACACATAAAAGGTCTAACATAATGATAGGCCATGTTTTGAATTAGATATTTTTCTATCTATTTGTATAATCCTTTACTTTTTCAATTATATAATGATTTTCTATCTATTTGTAGAATGATTTACTATTTCTATAATGTTTACTTTTTCATTTATATAGTATGTAGTTTTTATTATGTATTTGTATAATGATTTACTTTTTAAATTATACAATGCTTTATTGGCAATTTGTGTTGTATCTATGTTGTATCTTTTCTTGATATATCTTAACTTGCTATTGTGCAGCAAGACTTATACATTGAGAAAAATGACTGGACAATGCCATGGAACTAAGAGGAAGAATTCAGGTAATAATTACTGTGTAATAATTACTGTGGTTTACTAAATAATGCGTATTTTGTTTTGTTATGTAGTATTTATCGGATATGTCATATAATTTATTATTTTTAACTAAATAATGCGTATTTTGTTTTGTTATGTAGTATTTCGATGATATGGCGTGTCCTTATTACACGAGGAAACAATTGCAAGATACTAAGGAGGAATTGTGCGAATTTTTTATTGCAAGAAAAATTCTTTCTTGAATGTATAGTTTTGTGAATGTAAATTCTAGTTTATTGAAATGTAAATTCTATACAGGTTTGAAACCATACAATAGAATTTGTGCGAATTCTGCATGTAAATTCTAGTTTATTGAAATGTACAAATTCTATACAGGTTTGAAACCATACAATATAAGGAATTGTGCGAATTCTGCATTAATGTAAATTCTAGTTTTGAAATAGAATTTGTTAATAGAAATGCGTATCCATACTGGTTTATTGAAATGTGAATTATACAGGTTTATGGAAATGTGAATTATACAGGTTTCTGCATAAAAAAAAATGGTTAAAATGGGATTTTTAAAAAAAATCTTCAAAATTATACGTAGACAAAAGACAGCGCTTTTGAGAAAAAAGTGTTGTCTAAAGGTATACATTAGACAGCGCTTTGAAAAGCGCTGTCTAAAGTTCCCCTTTAGAGAGCGCTTTTGAAGAAAAAAGCACTCTCCAAAGTATATAAATTTTTTTTTTAAAATTTTAAACTTATACATTAGACAGCGCTTTTGAAAGCGCTGTCTAAAGTCCCCCTTTTAGAGAGTGCTTTTTCATAAATAAAAAAACGATGTCTTTACCTACGACAACGCAGGCTTAGACAGCGCTTTTAAGCGCTGTCATAGGCCAAAAAAAGCGCCCTCTTTTCCCTTGTTTGGCGTAGTGTCTACAACCGAATAAGTGTTTGCCCGCTTTCATTTACCGCTTTTATATGTATATAACTGTACTGTGGGGCTGTTTCACTGTAAGTCTTCTTTCATAAACTCCTATCGACTGTGTAATACTAGTATAGCTATTTAGAGTTTCCCCGACAACTACGTCTAGAGCTAGAAAAAACCTCGTCTCCTTACATCTGACGTCCTCTCGGATATTTCAACATAACCTGAACTGTGAGAATTTTCTTTTACAACAATTTTAGATAACTAGATCTAAGAAATCTCCCCCCTTGAACAGTTCATATACAGAAGGCCAATGTTCCAAGTGAAACACCTTATGGAACTGTTCATCAGCCTCCTCTTGGGCTTAGTGCAAGGACCCACAGGATTCCTAAAAGCATCCCCGCCTCCTCTTGGGCATTGTACAAGGACCCGTCGGCTTCGTAAAAGTTATCACAGCCTCCTCTTAGGCTTCGTATAAAGATTCTTCCTCCGGGAAGACAGCCTCCTCTGGGGCTTCGTACAAATTGTCCCTTCGACTTCTTAAAAGTTCTTCTAGCCTCCTCTTGGGTTTCGTACAAATTGTCCCGACGACCTCTTAAAGGTACAAGAACAGAAATTAGTCCTCTTAATAGAACAGTCTTTCAAAGAGTCTAGATCTTTCTACCGTAAACGTACTGCCTCTTAATTTCTTTTAAGCATAGTACAAAAGATAAAACTCTAGACTTGGGCAGTCTAATATCCTTGAGTCTCGAAGATATTCTCAAGTTCCTTTCAAAAATAGGAAAAACACCAGTAGACTTAAATGGTCTCAATACCCTCTGAATTTCTCATTTCCTTAAAGAACAAAAGATAACCATGATCCTCTGATCAAATCCATGAGTACAACATTACCTATATAAGAACTTATTTTCTCTTTTAAACCAACATACTGGACCTGTCACTCCACTGAAACAGTCACCAGTACCCTAGCCTCCTCTTGGGCTTTGTACAATGATTCTCCCCAGCGGAGCTAACCTTTTCAGCCTCCATCTCGGGCTTCGTATGAGATACAAAAGACTCTCTTGTTGAGTCAAACATCTTTAGCCTTCATCTCAGGCTTCGTACGAGATACAAAGCACTCTCTTGTTGAGTATAAAAATACTCTCTTGTTGAGTCAATCACCTTTTCGCCTCCGTCTCGGGCTTCATACGAGACACCAAATCACTCTCATTTTGAGTATAAAAGATTCTCTTGTTAAGTCAAACCCTTTTAGCCTCAATCTTTGGCTTTGTACAAGACAGAAAGAACATTTTCCCCGGAAAAGTCAACCTTTTAGCCTCCTCTTAGGCTTTGTACAAGGAACCCCCGGTTGAGACAATCAACCTTTTAGCATCAAAAGTTGTGCCTTTCCCACGGCATACAAACATCAACAACTCCTTTTCCCCCATCTAATTGCTGTAAGCGGCAAGCCTCTGGATTATTTACATCCACGCCACTGTCCCTCTTTTAGCATGAGAAATTCCTAAGGAAAGATGGCATTACTCTAAACTGAGTTAAAGTCTTCTCCTTCAAGTTAAAAACCCCCTACAAAGGAAATTATGGCATTACTGGATTCACATATCCCAGTTAAAGTAATTCTCCATTATAATCAGTCATCCAATTGTTGTGACAAATTGATCCCCTTTTAGAGATGACAAATTCTCTCTAAAGCTTCACATCTTGGGCTTCGAACAAGATATAAATAGACATTCAGCTTCACATCTTGGGCTTTGAACAAGATACAAACCACATTAAGCTTCACATCTTGGGCTTTGAACGAGATACAAACCACATTTAGCTTCACGTCTTGGACTTTGAACAAGACACCAAAACACCATTTCCTCCCATAGAATAGGAGGTACTACGATCGCTCTGATTTCCCTATCCCGAGAATACGTAGGCATAAGATTGCAAAAGAATCTTAGCGAGCATACTAATCAAAAACCCAAAATCCCATACCTTCGCACATCAATCGAAAAGCATCAGTCCTAATATCCTCACAAATGATCCCGTCACACTATGTTCTTAACAAAATAAGCCAGAAAGAGGCCCCACTACCACATAGCATCTATAACCTAACAGACTACTGTTCAACCTCAGATAGCAAGTAGGGTTAGTTGGAGACATCTATTTCCCTTCCTTCATCAGCTTCAATAGGATAAAAAATGAATCGACCTGTAGTACCCTAAAGCGGCAGTGCTTAAGAACCACGTCCAAAATCGTTCGCTACAAAAAAAAACGGCGCCCACCGTGGGGCCAAACAAAGGAATCTTATCTCTCTTATCTATCTGGTTGAAACCTTCTCTTAGGACGAGTCCTTGGGTTCACAAGGTATCACCGAATGACGGTTCCATCGAGGAATGTCATTATTGCTAGGATAGACCCTCACTAGGATCTTAGGTAAAAACCTTTAAGTTGGGAAGGTACCACAGAATGGCGACTCCGTCGGGGAGCCATTTTCTGTTAGGATCATAGGATTCATAGCTCTTAAAAAGTCATGGACATTAGAACAAATATATATACTACTTTTCCTAATTGATATCTGTGTTTATTTTTCTGCTAATGGGAATGCATGTGATGCCGCATGTGGAAAGATTGAGTATACACTTACGAAAAACCTCTTTCCGTAGTGCGGAAGCTATCAGAAATAGTTGTCACGCGATACTACCCTCTTCTGAGATTCTTCGAAATACATCACCTAGCACGGTTCCCGGCCCGCTGATGTTATCTCGACAAGAATTAATAATTTTGAGAGACAGACACAAAAATCACTAGTATAAACCTTTGGGATGGGTAGAGCCTTGACTTCATGACACCGACCCTTTGATCCCATGTTTTTTTATGTTTTTGTGTGTTACATTCATGCATTCATCTAAAAAACATTAAGCAAAGGAAAATTTTCTCTTCTAGTCTCTCTTTTTCAAATTAAACTAAGGCAATAATTGCAAATGTCAGAGAGAAAAAGATTGCGCTCATGGATTTCGGTAGACTGAAAACTCACAAGTATACCTTCAAGGTTCCAACACTAGAGGATTTGAGAGGATTATCAAGGATGATCACTAACCCTGACGCTTTCAGAGCCAAGTACGGAGGTCTGCTACCTCTGTTAAGGGTCCATGTAATTGAAGGAATCCTGGAGGCACTCATTCAGTTTTACGATCCGGTCTATCACTGTTTCACATTCCTGAATTACCAGCTCGCACCAACACTGGAGGAGTATTCTCATCTGATTGATCTACCCATCACCGATCAAGCTCCCTTTTCTGGGCTGGAAGAAATTCCAAAGGACCAGACCATTGCAAGAGCACTCTATTTGGATGAGTCAGAAGTCAAGACTCACATGACCACCAAAGGAAGAATCCCAGGTTTACCAGCCAAGTTTCTGGTAAAGAAGGCTTTGTACTTTGCTAGTATAGGGAACATGACTGCTTTTGAAAGCATCTTTGTTTTACTCACCTACGGGTTATTTCTGTTTCCCAACATTGATAACTTCGTCGATATCAACGCCATTAAGGTTTTTCTCATTGGAAACGCCGTACCAACCTTGCTTGCAGATGCGTATCATTCTATACACTTAGGGAATTTGTACAGCGGAGGGGTGATCACGTACTGTGTACCCCTGCTATATAAATGGTTTATCTCCCATTTGCCTAAGTCTGCCGCTTTTTGGGATCATAAGAATGCCTTACGTTGGTCGCAGAAAATCATGTCTCTTACCAACCCTGACATAGATTGTTACAATAGGATTTATGACAGGATCAGGATCATTGACCGTTGTGGAAACTTCCCCAACATACCCCTCATAGGAACTAAGGGAGGAATCATTTACCATCCAGTTTTAGTTCGTCGTCAATTTGGGTACCCGATGAGGCATATCCCGCGTAATGCTCATCTAGAAGGTCTTTTCTTCAAGGAAGGAGAAAATGACAGGGCACTAAAGATGGAAATAGTGCACGCTTGGAAACATGTACATAAGAAAGGACGGGAGTCTCTAGGAAAACCGGACTGTGTCTCGGTGGAGCCTTATCTCCACCGGGTACAAACTAGAGCTCTCAAGTTAAAGATACCTTATCCTCGTCATGGAGTTCTTCCACCAAGGGAATCTGTCATGTACTTCATGACCGAAACGGAAAAACTTCAGGTTACTCTCAACAAAGTTCAACAGGAGAGGAGGTCTTGGAAGAATAAGTACCGCATTCTCAATGTGGAGTGTACCAAAATACAACAACTGCTGAAAGATAAGGATACTCTAATTGAGATTTTAGAGCAACATGTTGTAGAAAATCAGGATGACCAAAGGAATTTGCTCGCTCCTTTCACTTGGCAAAGGAATGACAACCCGACAACGGCCTAAGAGCCCCGGTCAAAGAAAAGGAAAGCATCAGAACCGGCACCTGAGCTCTCCTCAGAGAGGACTCAGGATCCATTAGTTTAGATTTCCTTTTTCAGCACTTTGTAATTTACTGTATTTCCATTTCTGCAATCCGTTGAATTCAATAAAACGAGGTTTCCCCACTGTTTGATATTTACAATCTAATTGTCGAAGTTTACTTTGAATAAACAAAAACATACAATTAATATAATCATTGCATATCATTCATCATCTCGCGTAAATGCATTCTTCTTACCTACGAATCTCACGTTTGTGTCTCGGTTCTAGAGTCAAACTGTCTCATTCATATAATACTCGGGCCAATTGTTAGAAAAAGATGGATGATCTCGAGGAAGAGAACAGAGAGTTGAAAGAAGAGATCGACGCTCTGAGAGAGGATATGAGAAAGCTTCGTAACGACATGCAAACCATGACAGAAGCTCAGCTACAAAGAACTGTGATCTCAGAGATCACCTCAACGCCCATAGTGGAGAAGTATGATCCTAGGTATCAAATGCCAAAAGATCTTCCCTGGGGTATGCCTGTTAACTATATCCCGGAAGGATATGTTCCGCCGATCACTGAAGATCATGGAATCATAGCAAAAGCCACTGGGCCTGAAGGTTACAAACTTCAGGAAAGGGAGGATGCCAGGGGCGTAATGAAGACTCCTGAAGGTTACAAACTTCGGGAAACACCAAGATTCACTACCGTAGTAACGGTACCACACCCTGTGGTGCACACTGTCCCGGAAGGACAGATTCCATAGATACCTTCTGGTAGAAAGGAAAGTATGTTCGACAGAATGGATGAATTCCAGGAGCAGTTCCTGGAAATGCAGAAAGAATTGCAAGCTATTCACGGTCAGGATTTATTTGGGAAGGATGCCGCAGACCTTTGTTTGGTCCCCAATGTGAAAGTTCCACACAAGTTCCAAGTGCCCGACTTTGAAAAGTACAAGGGTAACTCTTGCCCTCAAAGCCATTTGGTGATGTACGCTCGGCGAATGTTAGCTCAGACAGAGAACCAGGATCTACTGATTCACTACTTTTAGGATAGTTTAACTGGTGCCGCATTAAAATGGTACATGGGCTTAAACCGCGCTATGATCAGCACTTTTAGAGATCTTAGCACTGCCTTCGTCCAACAATATAAATACAATTTGGACATGGCACCAGACAGAGATCAACTCAGATCAATCTCGCAAAAGTACAAGGAAACCTTTAAGGAATACGCTCAGAGATGGCGTGAAATTGCCGCTCAAATTCGTCCACCTCTTGAGGAAAAAGAGATGACAAAGATTTTCTTAAAGACCTTGACCTCAGTTTACTACGACAGGATGGTTGCCAGTGCACCCAGCGACTTCACCGAAATGGTCGGTATGGGAGTACGTCTCGAGTAAGCCGTTCGAGAAGGACGTCTAGTCAAAGACACTGGGTCGACAAGCGGTACTAAAAAATACGGTAGTGCTCTCCCTAAGAAAAAAGATCAAGATATTGGGAATATATTTCTCGGAAAGCAAAGGCGACGGAACCAACAAGTAGCAGTTATAACTCCTGTTATCAACCCTGCGCCTGTTTCTACGTATCAACCTCAGGTTGCTCAAAGCCAACCTAATCAACAACAATTTCAGCAAAGGACACAAAGCCTCTTCAGCAGGCTCGTCCTCAATACAACAACAACCGCACAACGCGGCCACCAGGATTTGATTCTATACCTGTATCGTACGCAGAACTATTTTCGTTACTGCTGGCCAAGGGGCATGTCCAAACCAAGTCTCCTCCTACAGTACCGGAAAATCCTCCTTTTTGGTTTAAGGTGGATCAGGCTTGCCCTTACCATCAAGGAGGACCAGGGCATAACATAGAGAACTCTCTCAGTTTCAAATTCGATGTACAAAAGCTTGTTAGGAGTGGGGTCTTATATTTCAAAGATACGAATCCGAATGTTCTCACGAACCCGCTGCCTCAACACAAAAAAGCGGCAGTCAACTTGATAGAAGGAGATTCTAACGACAGCTATCAAATTCACGATGTACTCTTATTAAGGGACAACTTGGTCAAGATGCATTGTAGACAGAGTGGATATGGCCATGTGCCACCTCATAATTATCACCAGTGTGATATATGTTCTAAAAACAATCAGGGATGTTCTGTGGTGCAATCAGCTCTATAGAAACAATTGGATCTCAGGTGGATCCAAGAGCATCGAGTTCGTGGAGTTAACATGACCTATACGAATTCCAACATCATTCAGAACCACGACATCCGTGCAATGAATGTTAACTTGGTGGCGATGCACTCAAGGCAAAGCCAGTATCATAATCTGCTGCGACATGAGTATAATTCCTGCCTGACTTGCTCGGTAAACAAACAGGGATGCTCTTTTGTACAAGAGGCCCTCCAGCGTCAGATGGATCTGGGATGGATCCAGGACTACCATGATAGGAATCAGTATCAAATCAACATGATTCAAATCTTCGATATTCGCTTAATGAATACCTGCCTGGTGGGGTTACATGCTAAACAGGTCCGGCTCGGGTTCTTGGTATCACATGATTATCAGAGCTGTGAAGCGGGTTGTGAAAACGATCAAGGTTGTGCCCTTGTCCAGGAAACACTTCAGAACTTGTTGAACCACTGGTGGCTTCCAATCTATATGGATGAAGACACCCAGTAAATTAGTATCACTAACAGGAATCCTACTAAATATCAAAGTCAGGATGTTCGGTCAATGGAAACAGACCTCGTAAGGTTACACTGTATTTAAAGCGGACATGGCCAGGTGCCACTGAACAACTATGAGCGGTGTGGAGTTTGCTCAGTGGATAATCAAGGATGCTACTTCGTGCGAGCAGGCCTTCAAAGTCAGTTGGACCGCAAAGAGATTCAACCATGGTCAAGTTCTGGATCAGTCAACTATTTCGCTGATCAAATCGAGGACGTTGTCGTAATCTCTGATCATCAGAGGACTAGGGATGTTTGTGCCATCATCCCTCTACTTGACGAATCGAGAGTTCCCAACCAGGAACCGATCAAAATTACTTACGATGGTTAGAAAAATCAGAAGGCTCCCATAGTCATCTATCTACCGAGACCACTACCGTATGAATCAACTAAGTCTATCCCTTACAAATACGGTGCAACAACAATCGAGAATGGAAAGGAAATTCCGTTACCCTCCGTCTTGAATATTACAGACATCAGTCGAGTAACACGGAGTGGTAGAATCTTCAACAGAGGAGTTGGAGAACCCAGCAAAGAGAAGGAACCTCAGACAGAAGTTCCCAATCCACTAGTCGGTCAATCCAGTAATCCCGACCTTTCAAAAAACGATGATGAGATGCTAAAGCTCATCCAGAAGAGTGAATACAACATTGTTGATCAACTGTTGCAAACTCCTTCAAAGATCTCGGTATTATCACTGTTGCTTAGTTCAGAAGCACACAGGGAGGCTCTACAGAAAGTCTTGGAGCAAGTCTTTGTGGAACAAGATGTAACAATCAGACAGTTCGATAGCATCGTCTCTAACATCACTTCCTGCAATAACTTGGGATTTAGTGATGAGGAATTACCTGGGGAGGGTCGCCGTCATAACATGGCGCTCAACATTACAGTCCACTGCCAGGACGATGCTTTAGCCAGCGTACTGGTAGACACAGGGTCAGCCCTGAATGTCATGCCGAAGTCCATTTTGATGCAGTTATCATTCAAAGGACCTCTGATGAGAACCAGCGAGGTCGTCGTCAAAGCATTTGACGGATCCAGAAAAACAGTTATCGGCGAAGTCGACCTTCCCATAACTGTCGGTCCTCACGCTTTCCAAGTCACTTTCCAGGTCATGGACATCCGGGCAACATACAGTTGTTTATTAGGAAGACCTTGGATACATCAGGCCGGGGCGGTCACTTCGACCCTCTGCCAAAAGCTAAATTTCGTCCAAAACGACCAACTCGTCACAGTCTATGGAGAACAGGCCTTACTCGTAAGTAACTTACCGTCATCCACTTATGTAGAACAGGAGGGGGTAATCGGAACCCAGGTCTAAATGCTTTCGCTACACAAGGACAATCAATCCGAAGGGGGAACTTCGATTTCCTCGTACAAAGATGCTATCAAAGCGGTCGAGAGTACCGATACAACAGGATGGGAGCAGCTTGTCATTCCTACTGACAAGAAGTGCATACCATCAACCTATACTCAGACGGCTGTGAACAATAAAAGTTTTCATCCCATTCAGAACTTCTTCCACAGTGGAGGCTTCCTTCCACCAGTGATTCAAGAAGTGCATACCATCAATAAAGGTGATTCCTCCGATACGGAGGAAGAATGGAAGTCCTATCTCAACGAGGACGGTTATACGTCTCAGGACAAAACGCAGACTCCCTTTTGCTTTCCTGCACAGAGTCTGAGATTTATACCCCGGTCAGATTTCGAAATGATATACGAGGATTGTGATCCGGAAGGATGTCGTGCTCCCCCAAACTCATTAGAGGAGGACACTCTGATGAAAGACAACTTTGACCACGACTACTATGGCCTGCCAATGTGGAAGCCTTACCCAGGAGACTTGGGGCAAGAAAATCAGCTGAACAATGAAAATCAGCTGAGCATCACTGAAAAGAATACCTACGTCCCCGCCGTGTCATGGGGTCAACACCCAGGTTATCCTGAAAATACCCAGCACGACGATGAATTCGCAATGTTTGCAGGACTAGAATTCATTAACTATGCTTTTCCCGAGGTCAATGTCATCGAGAGGGATACCTTGGGACAACCGAGTGGAAAATACGACTTCAAGGTCAAATACACCGCTTCTGAAAGCTCTCGTATCAGGCTCGAAGACATCCAGCCAACTGGATGGGGAGATACAGCTGAGAGTACAAATACTATGCAAAATACAACTGAGGAATCCTCCTACGACAACTCCGCCTGGGAGACTGATTCCAATGATCCTGCTCCTCCAGAAATCAGTGTTATTTCGAAAGTCAAATCATGGAGGGTACCAAACTTTGTGATTCACCGAGGAGTTTGCCACCAAGGGGTTGCTGTCAATGTCCCAGAGATTGTTCATAAGTATAAGTAATTGCCATCTTTACTTTAACCTTTCACCTTGCCCAGGTGAAACGGGTGTTTTGACAGGGCTCACTTTCTGTAGATATCCCTCTTCGCTTCGTCCAAAGCGACAGAGTTTTGTTTTATAGGGCTGTAGTTTCAAGAATAGACTTATTCATAAATAAATAAACATCGTTCTGTAATTTCTGCATTTTATTGTTGTTTTCTCTCTTCGCTTTTTCAGAAAATGGTAATTCTAAAAAAACAACCAATAATAAAAACAAGCAGTTTTCCAAAAAATACACTGCACACACTCTTGCATTCTCAATCTCTTCTAAACACAAATCATCACGTCATGCAGATTGCTTGTTTTAAACCCTGTTGAAACATACGATCCAATGCCTTCTCCCAACTTTGAGTTCCCGGTATTTAAGGCTGAAGAAGAAAATGACGACGAAATTCCAGAGGAGATCTCCCGACTACTCAGACAAGAGGAAAGGTACATTGAGCCTCACAAAGAGTTGCTGGAAACAGTCAACTTAGGATCGGAAGAAGAGAGAAAAGAAGTCAAGATTGGGGCACTGCTCAGTCCAACTGTCAAAGAAAGTTTGACAAAACTTCTCAAAGAGTCTCCCGATGTATTCGCTTGGCCCTATCAGGATATGCCAGGGTTGGATACCAGCATCGTAGAACATCATCTACCGTTGAGATCAGAATGTCCGCCGATAAAATAAAGGTTGAGACGGACTCATCCAGACATGGATGTCAAAATCAAGGAGGAGGTACAGAAACAGATTGATGCGGGTTTCCTTGCTACGTCAGAATATCCTCAATGGTTAGCCAACATAGTACCAGTTCCGAAAAAGGACTGAAAGGTCAGAATGTGTGTAGACTACACAGATCTGAACAAGGCAAGTCCAAAGGACGATTTTCCCTTGCCACACATAGACATGCTGGTAGACAGTACAACAAGGTTCAAAGTTTTCTCCTTCATGGATGGATTCTCGGGATATAATCAGATCAAAATGGCGCTGGAAGACATAGAGAAGACCTCCTTCATTACCCCATGGGGTACTTTTTGTTACAAGGTAATGTCGTTCGGTTTGAAGAACGCCGGGGCAACCTATCAACGGGCCATGACTAATCTGTTTCATGACATGATACACAAAGAAATCGAGGTATATGTCGATGACGTGATTGCCAAATCTAAAACAGAAGAGGACCATGTGACCCACCTGTCAAAATTATTCGAGCGGTTGAGAAAGTATAAACTCCACTTGAATCCCAACAAGTGCACATTTGGTGTTCGTTTAGGGAAACTCTTAGGGTTCATCGTCAGCCAGAAAGGAATTGAGGTTGATCCTGGCAATATCTACCCTATGTGTATACTAGGCCCGGTGTTATGACCTTTCTCTTCAATAATATCTACCCACCCCAACAACAGCAGAAAATATAGCAGATATCCAGAATATGCAGCATATGAATATTCAAAGCAGTAAAGAAATGCAATAAATAAACATAAAGCTAAAGCATAAAGATAAAGCTAGAAAAGCGCAAAAGATAAACACTCAAACAAGAAAGAAAAGCAACCTGCGAGCGCAAGGATTCCCTAGCAGAGTCGCCAGCTGAAGATGGCTGGTTTATACCTGAGTGAATCGCACACTCAAAGATAACACAGAGTCGCCACCGAACTTTATTTAGACCCAAAGGACAGGGAAAATATCGAGAAAACCCAAGGGAAGAGAAACGGGAATGGGGGTCGGTTATACGAAAGGAAGGTACTAGCACCTAACGCATCTGTCGTACTCGACGGGAACCATTTCGCTTGCTTCTAGGCTTGGATGGGTTATTTATCTAAAGGCTTCTAGCTAAGAGAAAGAGAGAGAAAAGAAGAAAAGGGAAAAGAAATAAAGAAAAGAAAGTGCTCGCGGAGGATTGGGGCCCTCGTGCCTACGTACCCTTATAGTGCAATGAGGAAATCAGAGCGTCGTAGTTCAGAGGAACCAGGGGATAGAGAAGAAGGAGGAGAAAGAAAGAAGGGTGGAAGTGTGCTCGCCAAGACCTCGCATCTCGTGCCTACGTATCTGACATTCGAACAAATACAGAATCAGAGCTTCCGTAGTTCGGGGGAACCGAACGGAAAACCAAACAAAGAAGGGAAAGCGGTGCCAGAACCAAGAGCAAAAGAGGAAAACACTCTACTGGGGAAAACTGACCAGTAAGAGCGATTGCACAAGAATCTAGAAAGGAATGGTGTCAAAACCAAGAAAGTAAGGAAGAAAAGAAACTCCGCTGGGGATAACAAAGAGGATTGGTGTCGAAACCAGGAAAATAAAGGAGTAAAAGGAAAAGGAAGAAACCCACTGGGGAGTAAATAAAGAACTGCAAAGGATCAGAGGATAAGCTACCCGGCTGGGGATCACCTAAAAGGCTGGTGTCAAAACCAAGAGAAATAAGGAAACTCGGTGTATTAACTGGCTGACAGTGGTTAACCGAAGAGAACGAGAGATTTAAAAACTCTATGGGGAATGGAGTTGGTGTCAACAGACAGACTGTGAAGAACCAAAAGAGAGAGTATTGAACCAAGAGAAGGTGTTTGACTCTGAGGGTCCTTGGTCTATTAACTGAAAAACAGTGGTTAACCGATGCAAGAAGGGATTTTGCAACTCTAATGGGGATAGAGAAGCGTTGGTTTTAACAAAAAAACTGTGATTAACCAGAAGAATGAGTGTGAGACCGATCTAAGGTCGTAACCCAAAAGGGATGTTGGTTTTGACTGACCAAACATCACTTGACGAACGAAAGAGGGTGATTGAACCAAAAGAGGTTACTAACCACTGGAGACTTCGGTTTTAACAGACAGACTATGGTTAACCGAGAAGAATGAGTGATTAACCAAGAGAAGGTGATTAACTCGAAAGGCTCAGTATTTTAACAGACGGGTTGTGGTTAATTGAAAAAAGTGAGCATTGGTGTTTTAACTGGCGGGCAGTGATTAACCAAAGGAACTCAGTGTGTTAATAGACGGAATGTGGTTAACTGAGAAAGATCGAATTGGTGTTTTAACTGACAGGCAGTGGTTAACCAAACAAATAAGGACACGGTTGTAACAGGATTACTGTGTTTAACCGACGAAAGAGAAAAGAGACTTTTCAGGGGAATCAAAGGACGATGATTGATCGCAAGAAAAGAATAGGATATGGTATTGAAATAAAGAGAGTTTGATAACCCAAGGAACAAAGATCTCAACCAAGAAGAATAGTGATTGATCAAAGAGAAATCGAAAGAGATAGGAGTGAACAAGGATCGACTCGACTAGGGGAAAAAGGTACATTACCGCCTGGAGATAGAGGTGACTAAGCCAAGCACAGGGTCATTCGTCCCCTACCTGAAGTAGTCAGAATGAGAGTAGGAATCCTCCCTTCTCATTCCCTCTCTAACACACAGGATGTAATGCAGAAGTTGAAACAGACAGCACAACAGCTCCAAGTTGTACAGTGCTCCTCGTGTTGCAAAATGAATGGCAACAGCTTCAGCTCGTACAGTGCTCCAATGCAAAGCGTAGCGCGTAACTCCAACTTCACGGGGGAATAAGAGAGAGAGAGCTTTAAAGGAAGCCTAAAGAGAGGGAAGGGAAAGATCAACTAATCGAAACATGGTTTCAATCGATTAATCAAGGGGGATGCTAATGCTAACAATTTTCCAAGGAGAATGAAAAATCATTAAAGAAAAAGGTGTGAATTATTGATTATGCATGATTAAATTTGCTCAATAAAGAACAAACTTAATGCAAAGCAAGAAAAGGAATGCAAAACACTACCAAATGATAATTGGTATGCAATGCAAAACATGTTAACAAGTGATCAAATGAAATGCAAAATGTTCATGAACAATCATTGCCAAAGTTGCAAATAAATTAATAAGTAAAAACGAGCATCGAAAATGGACAAGCATGCTGCAAAGATAAGTGAAATGACACTTAAAACATCCACCAATATCAAGCACATTGATCCATGGAAGTTAAGGGAAGAAAGCACGTGGAACACACTTAAAAATGCAAGAAAATGGCCATTTTGTACAGTGGTAACCGGTTACTCACCACAGGGTAACCGGTTACTTGCTTGAAAACTTGCGTATTGATAATGCGATATTACATAACATATTTGCTTTGAATTACATTAATTTATTTCGTCATTTTCGTTTATTCACGTTTTATTTGCGAGTATTCAAGTTCATTTTCAGGTATTTTCTCTAAGTTAACCTGCATGAGGAAAGAAGAAAGAAAAGAGAAGAAAAGAGAAGAAAAGGAAGAAAAGAAGACAGTTGACAGCAAAATGAAGATTCTGCACTCAAAATGCATGGCGATCGTCACAGGTCCATGGCAACCGTAACGCAGCTTTAGTGGTGACCCTCGTCATCACACCATGGCGACCGGCACAAGTGTATTTCTCAGAATCCAATTTTAAATTATGTGGATCACTCAACGGGTATCAACTCAACCACAACTATGTTCAACCAATCAAGGGAATGCTTCAGATAATATCGGCCACTAACATTCACCTGGATATTTTTTCTCCTTGTTTCACGACAACTACTCAAGGCTATAAAATGAAAGCAGTTTCCTACACAAAAGCTCTCTCTGAACCTTACATGAATTTTTCTGCAGAATTAAAGTTCCATAGTTTGCTATTTCTTTTATTTTTTCCAATTTTTTCCTTTTTAAACACTTAAATAGCAATAGTTTCCTACACCAGGGAGCTATTGCACCTTAGTTAGTAGCTTATTTGGCTTTACATTTTTATTGTTCGAGCAAGCAAATCCTGCCAACCTGTGGAGGATTGTGTTCTCAAGACCAATTATTTCCAGGTTTTTATTAATTAATAAAAATTGTGTTTTTAGTTTTAAATTACTATGCATGAATTATTATTCTATTGTTTCTGTTTGTGTATGGTTATACTAGTTAGGATGTCTGGGTAAACCGTTTATATCGGTATGTAATTAAATCGATCGGAAAGGGATTCGAACGGTCGTAGGTAACTTTGACAATATATTTTTTCAGGTTCCAATTTCTTAATTTAATTGACCTTTGTTACGTGGGTAAAAAGGTAACGAAGGTCACGATCAATAAAATGAGAGTTTACGATTTTAACCGGATAGCTAAAACTGGACATTGGTTTTAAACACAGCGAGAGTGCTTTAAAATCAATTAGGACTTATTAATTTTCAAACAGTATTTTTAAATTCAATTGGGCTAGCGAGAGCACACATTCCAATTTAGGAGTATAGTCAGAGTCAATAACACGAGACTGTGAGGTAAAGACTTTTAAATTGGTATTTTTATACTGAAAACTATTTTGACTATTAAGCCGAAGATTTGTTGAATCCCTGATGATTAATGAGTTACGTACCATTATTCCGTCATATCTTGTTTAAATCTGAGTTTTAGTTTACCTTTAGTTTCCCGTTTGCACCTTAATCTAAAAATCATCCGCCTTAGCTAAACATAGTAACAACCCGATAGCACTAGTTTGATTATCAGTTCCTGTGAGTTCGATATCTTTTAAAACTACGCAATTAGACTGTGCGCTTGCAGTTAGTAACCCCGATAGACTCATAAAGTCGCAATCAAGTTTTTGGCGCCATTGTCGGGGACTGATTTAGTCAATAGTGTGATTCCTTTGTTGCGCCGTATAGACTAAGGCAACAAATTCCCTAATTTGTCGGTTGTATGCCAAGTACTCACTCAAAAGGCGAAGACCTAATGCAACCGACAGACGAACCTGAGCGTCTTCTTAGCGCAAGACAACGAATTAGAGAATACTGTTTAGAACACGAAATTCCTTTTCCTGACTCAGAATCTGACTCTGAATCTAAACCTGAAACTAAACCAGACATGGCCGAAGGACCTCAGAACTGTCCTCTTAAGTACTATGACATTCCTTCGCAGGCTGAACCACATAACAACATCGTTGCCCCTGCTATTGAGGGAAATAACGTTGAGCTAAAACCTTCGTTGTTGTCAGCTGTACAACATAACCAATTTTCTGGTGGTCCCACGGAAGACCCAAACTTACATTTGTCGGTGTTCTTGCAATATGCAGACACTGTGAAAGCAAATGGTGTCAGCCCTGAAGCAATAAGACTACATCTTTTCCCTTTCTCATTAAGAGATAGAGCTAGAGCTTGGCTCCAGTCTCTACCATCCAACTCTGTCACTACGTGGGATGAGTTGAAGAAGGTATTCTTAGCACGATATTTCCCACCAAGCAAGACGGCTATGCTAAGAGCCCGAATTAATGGATTCAAACAAAAGGACAACGAATCTCTTTTTGAAGCATGGGAAAGATACAAGGACATGATGAGGCTTTGTTCACATCATGGTCTAGAAGAGTGGTTGATCATCCATACCTTTTACAATGGTCTCTTTTATAACACAAGAATGACAATAGACGCTGTCGCGGGTGGCGCACTAATGGATAAACCCTACACTGAGGCTCATGCACTTATCGAAAGTATGGCTCAAAATCACTATCAGTGGGGAAGTGAATGAACCTCCATGGAGAAACCTCCGACGAAAGGCGGGATGTACGAGATAAGTGGCCTTGATCAAGTAAATGCTAAGATGGATGCTCTTACTCAAAAGGTTGAAAGTTCGACACCTACAGCCACCGTGGCTGTCGTAGCTCCAAATTACGAGTTATGCGGAGTTCCTGGGCATGCTGCCCCTGAATGTCAAATTTTAACAGGAGTTTCCACAGACCAAGTGAATTATGCTCAAGGAAACCCTTACTCAAACACCTACAACCCAGGTTGGAGAAACCATCTGAACCTTTCGTACAAAAACAACAACGTTTTGTATGCGCCTGGACAAGCACCTGCTGTACCACCGGGTTATCAAAAGGATGTCGTAGCTGCTCCTAATGTTCCTAGAAAGTCTAACCTTGAAACAATGATGGAGAACTTCATTGCTGCACAAGCTCAACAAAATAAGGAGTTCCTTAACCAAAATGTTCACACTAGTGATCAAATTAAACAATTAGCCAACAAGGTTGACGCTTTAGCCACTCACAACAAAATTTAAAAACACAAATCTCACAAGTGGATCAACAATCTTCCAGGACAACCTCAACCTAATTCGAAGGGACATGCAAATGCTATAACACTTCGGAGTGGAACTGAACTAGATGGGCCAACTGACCCAAGGATAGAAAATCCAGCCATGTATCAAAAGCATAGTAAGGAGTCTGAAAAGGAAGATGAACCAAAGGAAAACGAAAAAGAAGAAGATGGCAAAGAGGCCGAAGAGAAAGAAGAACCATAGGTGCCTCCGCCACCGTATAAACCACCTATTCGGTATCCTCAAAGATTCGCTAAATCTAAAAACATAGGGCAATTTAAGAAATTCGTTGAACTTCTGAAAAAATTGAATGTGACAATACCTTTTACAGAAGCAATCACGCAAATGCCCTCCTATGCTAAGTTCTTAAAATAAATTCTATCTAATAAGAAAAGGCTCGAGGATACTGAAACCGTTATGCTTACTGCAGAGTATAGCGCTATAATCCAAAACAACATGCCTCCTAAGCTAAAAGACTCTGGTAGTTTTTCTATACCATGTGTGATTGGAAAGTTTGTCATAGACAAAGCCCTGTGCGACTTAGGAGCCAGTATTAGCTTAATGCCCTTATCTATTTGTAAAAGGCTCAACATGGGAGAACTGAGACCAACAAAAATGTCCATACAACTAGCTGATCGTTCAGTGAAATTTCCTTTAGGTATGCTAGAAAACATTCCAGTACGTATAGGACAATTCTATATCCCTATAGATTTCATAATTATGGACATTAAGGAAGACTCAAACATCCCTATCATTTTAGGAAGACCATTCCTAGCCACAGCCGGAGCCATCATAAATGTGAAAAAAGGAAAACTAACTTTTGAGGTTGGTGAAGAAAAGGTAGAATTTATCCTCTCACAATTCTTCAAAGCACCTGCTATAGAGGATTCGTGATGTTTCTTAGATGTTATTGATGAATGCGTTAAAGAAATGGAGAAACAACAAAATACGTATTCTGAAGTGCTGAAAATTCCAATGCCACGAATTTTTGAAGATGATAATTGGCGTGGGGAATACCAAGATAATAATCTAAGTGAGTGTCTCGCACTCACTCCTGACCCTATGCCTTGCCCAAAGAAACCAGTTGTAGAACTGAAAACACTACCCAAAGATCTAAGGTATGAATTCCTAGATACAGAACTCGAATGACCAATTATAGTCAATGCAGATTTAGGACAAATAGAAACTGAAAAATTATTACATGTCCTGAGAAAATACCCAACTGCCTTAGGCTACAACATCTCAGATTTTAAAGGAATAAGTCCCTCCATCTGTATGCATCGCATCATGCTTGAGGAGGATTGTAAAACCTCTAGAGAACATCAAAGGAGAATCAATCCCATTCTGAGTGATGTCGTTAAGAGAGAAGTACAAAAGCTGTTAGAAGCAGGAATCATATACCCAATATCTGATAGTGAATGGGTTAGCCTAGTTCACGTTGTACCCAAGAAAGGAGGTGTTACAGTTATCAATAATAAAAAAGGTGAATATGTAGCACAATGTACTCAAACCGGATGGAGAATGTGCATCGACTATAGGAAACTAAACAAAGCCACTCGTAAAGATCATTTCCCTTTACCCTTCATAGATCAAATGCTTGAATGTCTGGCTAAGCACTCCCATTTTTGCTATTTAGACGGATATTCAGGATTTTTCCAAATTCCTATCCATCCTGATGACCAAGAAAATACTACTTTCACATGTCCCTATGGTACCTTTGCCTACCGGCGGATGCCGTTCGGATTATGCAACGCACCTGGAATATTCCAGAGATGCATGGTGTCCATCTTCTCTGATTTCTTAGACGGTATAATGGAAGTCTTTATGGACGATTTCTCTGTCTGTGGAGAAAGTTTTGAAGGATGTCTATCGAACCTTGAAATGGTGCTTGAACGATGCGTAAGTGTCAACCTAGTGCTCAATTGGGAAAAATGGCATTTCATGGTCCGACAAAGAATTGGACTTGGACATATAGTATCCAATAAGGGGATTGAAGTCGATAAAGCAAAAATCAAAGTTATAGAAAATCTCCAACCGCCAAAAACCCTTAGAGAAATAAGAAGCTTTCTAGGACACGCCGGTTTTTATCGACGTTTCATTAAAGATTTCTCTAAGATAACCAAGCCTCTAACTGAGCTATTGATGAAAGGCGCTGAATTCGTCTTTGATGACAAATGCTTAGACGCATTTTGAACACTTAAGCAAGCATTAATATCAGCGCCCATTATGCAACCCCTAGATTGGAATGAACCATTCGAGATTATGTGCGACGCGAGTGATTACGCTGTAGGTGCATGCTTAGGACAAAGAAAGGATAAAAAGCTTCATGCAATTTACTACGCTAGTAGAACCTTGGATCATGCACAAATGAACTACGCTACCACAGAAAATGAACTTTTGGCTGGTAGGAGCAAAAATAATTATCTATACCAATCACGCCGCAATTAGGTACCTATTAAGTAAAAAAGACGCCAAACCAAGGCTTCTGAGGTGGATTCTGCTCCTACAAGAATTTGATTTGGAAATCAAAGACAAGAAGGGCACTGAAAATGTAGTAGCTGATCACCTGTCGAGAATGGAAAATATTCAACCTGAACAAGTACCTATTAATGACGATTTCCCTTATGAAAGACTCTTAGCCCAATTGGAAAGTAATACAATTGAACAATCTCTGATTTATAATGATACAGAAACCAATGAAGTTATAGAATCTGTTTACACTAAAACCACGCTGCCATGGTATGCTGATTTTGTTAACTATCTAGCAGCTGGAGTACTACCACCTGATCTACCCTATCAACAAAAGAAGAAATTCTTCCATGAACTTAAACACTATTATTGGGAAGAACCACTGCTCTTCAAGAGGGGCGCCGATGGTATTTTCCGTTGTTGTGTACCCGAAGATGAAGTAGAAGACATAATTTCTCACTGTCATTCCGCTCCTTATGGTGGGCATACGAGCACTTCGAAGACTTGTGCTAAGATCTTGCAAGCTGGCCTCTTTTGGCCTACTCAATGGAAAGACGTCCATATCGCGATTATAAATTGCGACCGGTGTCAACGCACTGGCAACATCTCTAGACACGATGAAATGCCTCAAAAGGGCATTTTAGAAGTAGAAGTCTTGAACGTGTGGGGAATAGACTTCATGGGACCATTTTCGTCCTTTTTTGGTAACAAATACATACTCGTTGCGGTTGATTATGTTTCAAAATGGATCGAGGTTGTAGCCACCCCAACAAACGATGCACGAGTAGTGAATAAGCTCTTTAAGAATATAATTTTTCCTAGATTCGGTGTTCCGAGACTGGTAATCAGTGATGGAGGTTTCCACTTTATCTCGAAAATCTTTGAGAAACTTCTATCTAAATATGGAGCAAACACCGTGTAGCGACACCTTACCACCCCCAAACGAGTGGGCAAGTAGAGGTCTCAAATAGAGAAATTAAACAGATCTTAGAAAAGACCGTTGCCACCTCTAGGAAAGATTGGTCTTCAAAACTACACGAAGCTTTGTGGGCTTATAGGACAGCTTATAAAACTCAGATAGGAACCACGCCATTTAAGCAGTTTATGGCAAATCTTGTCACCTGCCGGTAGAAATAGAACATAAGGCCTATTGGGCTATCAAAACTATTAATTTAAATTATACTGCTGCGGGAGAAAAGAGAATTCTATATTTACATGAACTAGAAGAACTTAGATTAAACGCTTACGAGAATGCCCGAATATACAAAGAGAGAACAAAAAAATGGCATGACAAACATATATCAAGGAAAGAATTTAATGTAGGAGACATTGTACTTTTGTTTAATTCTAGACTTAGATTCTTCCCAGGAAAACTTCGTTCTAGGTGGTCTGGTCCCTTTGAGGTAACTAAAGTCCTGTTCAGCGGTGCAGTTGAAATAAAAGGTAGATCTAGTGAACCGTTTATCATAAATGGGCAACGTTTGAAACATTATCACTGCGTAGACAATAGAGATTTCTCAACTAGTCTAAAACTGGCAGAAATGTCTACAATTCCCTTAAGCTGATATTTCTGATAAACTGTGTCGAGCTCCCGACATTAAATGAAGCGCTGCGTGAGAGGCAACCCACGAAATTTCTTTTGTTTATTACTTTGTTTTTCTTTATTCTAATCATTTATTTTATTTTCAATTTTTTATTTTATTTTTATTTTTATTTTTATCCAAATTTACTTCACTAACAATTGCGGTATTTTCAATTATTTCAAAAATCAGTGCTGATTGTCTTACTTTATGCTTCCAGGAATTTATCTTTTTTCTACCTTCTTCCTTCTCCACTGATTTCATTCTTCCTACTAACTTTAAGGATGGATAATGAAGATACCATGGTTGTGCTATTCAAGAACGCTGCCCAATGGCACCGTTACGAGGCTCTTTCTCTTAGACCTATGGCTTTAACCAAATTCCCCCATGGACCTACCATGACTGCTCTAGGCATAGGTGACAGCATAGATTTTATGTTTAACCAAATAGGTTGGGAGGGTTTTGCTAGGAAGAAGCACTCGACTTACCATAGGCTAACTCTTGATATTTTGAGCTCACTGGCCTATGACCCTAATTATGGCATGGGATATAATAAAGGTAGGATAACCTTTAGGCTGTTTGGATACACTTGCCATTTTAACAACTGAGAAATTGCGGAACTGTTGGGTTTCCCCAATGTCCCTGACGTTTTCTCTATGGAACAAGAAGATTTGCTTATGGAAAATGAACTTAACTTTTTCTGGGGTAGTATTTCGGGACGACCACATCATGACCCACACCCTATGGTGTCCACTGATATTCATAATCCGGCCATAAGATATTTCCATATGATCTTAGCCTTTATTCTTTTTGGAAAATCTGAGAATGACACCCTAGTGTCCAAAGATGAGCTCTTTATCCTGTTTTGTGTGTTTCAGTCTCGACCTGTTAATGGGGCTACCTTTATGCTTGACAACCTCTGTAGGATTGCTCAAGCTGATCATGGTCCCATTCTAATAGGTGGCCTAGTGACCAAAATTTCTGAAGCCATGGGATTTAGGACACCTCTCTCTCGAGTAAACCCTTTAGGAGGATATAGGCCCATGAACATCACCTTCTATTTCAAGAGAGGATTAATAGGAAACCTTGGACCACACCATTTCCAGCTACTGATTAATAATGAGGTTGTATCCCACTTTACATTACCTGACCACGAACGGACTAGTGTGCACAACCGCCATAACTGGCTGTATGATTTGGACGGACCACAATTTGAGAAAGAACTTGATGACCATGTCTTCGATATTGAAATATACCCCGAAACACCTCCACATTACCATGATTTTCCAGACCACCCTTTTAATGATGCTAATACCACTCCTCATGCAAACATCCATACCACATTGGAAGCCTTCCGTACAGAACTCAATGGCATGCGAGACGAGCTTCGTACTATCCATCTTGATGTCATTGGTTTAAGGGACATTACTGTCGAGCAGCTCGATCATCTGAACCAAGTAGTGGAGACTCTGAGATGCCATATTGGCTAATTTTAATTCTTTTGATATTTACTGCATTTTCTTTAATTTTAACTTCAGTTTTTCATTTGCTATTTTTGGTTTTTTTTAATTGAACTTACTGGTGCTTCATGTGTTTGCATCTGCTACTGCTACTCCTTGGATATTGTACAATTTTATTCCTCTGTCAATGGATATTTATTTCACTGCTATTTAATTTTTATGCTTTGTTTCTGCTGTGTTTGCAGCCATAAATAAATTTCCATTGGTTAGTATACTGATATAATTGTTTCTCATTGAATACTGTGGTACAAATATACATATTATTGTGAAATCTATCCGTTACTGGGAGATATAATAAAAATTATAATTTTTTTTGAATTTGGGTTGTGGCGACTGTGACAGCCCTGTGACGCCCGTCACAGACATAATAAGGGTGACGATCGTAAAGCCATCTGTGGCGACCGTCACAAAGTAAAATTCTGTTATCTGCTTTATTCGTAACATAACCGCTCGTATCCATTCTTCTCCCTTCTTCTGCAACCGTCCCACTCACCATTCACTACCATAACTCCATACCAGTTACCACCGTTCAAAATCCTCATTTATTTGCCACTAATTCATCCACTCAACACATTCCCCTCTTTTTAAAACACAGAAACCCACTCCGAATTCACAAACCCTCCTCTGTACCGTAAATAAAATCACATTCTAAAAACAAAAACCTTTGCATGCACCATGGATGAAGCGCCTAACCTCTCGTCAATCATTTTTCGTGATGGAGAAGCGGGTGAACATCAAAGAGAGAAGTACCTCAAGTTCCACAGATGCTCAATCCAACCAACGAGGTACCTCGACATATCCTGCCTACAAGAGCTTGGATTAATGGATGGTGTCCAATGGATGCTCACTAATTCAGGGCTGACTCACCTTTGCACCCAGAACCTTTCGACATATGAAGCCTTAACCTTAGAATTTTTAAGTTCTTTCTCCTACAACACGCCCTCAGATGATGCACAATATCTCACCAGCTCCGCTTCGTTCAGAATGTTTAACACTGAATATTCTTTGACCCAAGATGAGCTGGGAAACATGCTGAATTTTCCACGAGGAGACGGTGTACAGTATCGTATCCCTCATGATCCAAACTGGCCGAACGTAGCATTTAGGGTATGGAGAAGTTTAACCGGTGAAAGCATTACAAGCTGGGAGGGACTTAATGCCTCACTCATCCATAACCCATCCATATGTTAGTATCAACGTGTCTTAGGCCACACCATTTTCGGGAGAGTCAATAACCATAAGGTAAACTCCAAGGAGCTTTTCTTCATGCATTGTGTTTTCACGCCTATCCCGGTCAATGCCATCTCGTTTCTGCTTGCACACATTCATTCTAGTTATGCGAGAGGTGCTACTCCTTTCTGTTTTGGAGGAATAGTTACTTCTATAGCACTGGCTTTGAATTTGGGAGATAGGCTCATGAACCTACCATCTGTGTCGGCCGTATATCTGGATATAGAGTACTGCCGTAGCGCACATTTGATTAAACCAGAGATTATAAGAAGTACAACCTTATGGTGAGGAACAGGGTAGTTCGAAGTATTGTTTTGCCTTGCCCTGCTCGTAGAGATCCACAGAGGATGGCAAATTGAATCTTTGATTTGGATGCCCCTGAGCCTAATGAGGTTGCACCCGAAGGTCAGCCTGATGATGAGTATGATGAGATGGAACGGGGTGCACCCGAGGAAGACCAACAACAACACACTGTGCAGTTTACAAGCTCATCCTCCTGACGTCGTCGAAGAAGTGACCGCGCTCCTGCTACTAATGATGACATCCTCGCAGCCATTATACAGAGAAATGAGTTGGATGCCCAGCGAGACCAGCGGTACCAGACGCAGCACGCTGACATGATGAGTCTCTTGTAAAAAATCCAACAAGATCAGCGAGACCAAGGCAAAAGGATGGAGCGAAGAATGTCGAGCATCATCGACGATATGGGTGCCTTGACTATGCGAGTGGATGGCTTGCATGACTACATCTATCATGTGGGTATGCCACATCCGTCTGGACAGAACGGACGTGGACGAGCACGAGACAAATCACGTGGACCCCAGTAGCTTGCTTTTCTATTTTAGTTTTTCCTTTCTCTTTTACATTATCTCAAAACATTGAGGACAATGTCTGATCTAGTGTGGGAGAGGAAGTATTAGCTTTTAGTTATTTTTCTAGTTTTTGTTGTTATTTCCCTTCATCGACATTAATGTAACAACAAGTTATTATATGCTTATGTTTTCCGTACTATTTAATTCCCCAGCTTTATTTAGCCTTAACAAAAAAAATTTTTAGAGATTCGATACATAACTTGGCACGCCCATAGAGTATATAGGTTGTTTTACACATAGGCTATGTTAGAAACCTGAGAAAGAATTAACAAAATTGACACCGTCTTGACATGTTAGACCTCCCGAATATGCGTGATCAGTTTGAGTACCTATTATACCAATACCTTAAGTCGTAGTTCTAAACTTGCCCCAAGTAGTATATATTAGCAGTCAGCACCGTCTAAGCACAAGCCACGTGGAGAGCCGATGCAAATAAGTCATTGACGCCTAAAGATGCCAAAATTGAAAAATTTCACGCCTTCGACTGTGGAAAATAAAAAGATATGCACTAAATCTAAAGGATGCATAATATGTGAAAGGCAAGAAAAACCTGTTGTCAGTTGGTTCAGAGGTACCTGGTACTGGACTCGGTAGGGCGAACTACGGTTCGATCCCCCACAATTTACAATCGGTATATTTATAAGGGTACCACACTTGTGCACCAGACCCTATGTTTAAAGGATCAAATTCACTAACAGGCTACTCCACTACGTGTGTGCAAAGGCAAAGGGCTTAATGTGATTGCGTCAGAATGAAAACGGGTGAAATAGGGACGACAAGAATTAAGTTGAGCTATAGTATAATGATTCTGACCGGTCTGTAAAAAGGGGGGTTTATGATCATGTTTCATGTTTGTATCATTAATGTATCGTTGGTGTCTGATTTGAATATCTGTCATTTTAACAAAATGCCACACAACCACGTATGATTCGGAGATGTGTCAGGTATGTGTGTTGGATCAATGCTTTTGAGATGATTATTTGCTTGAGGACAAACAAAGGTTCAAGTGTAGGGGAGTTTGATAATGCGATATTACATAACATATTTGCTTTGAATTACATTAATTTATTTCGTCATTTTCGTTTATTCACGTTTTATTTGCGAGTATTCAAGTTCATTTTCAGGTATTTTCTCTAAGTTAACCTGCATGAGGAAAGAAGAAAGAAAAGAGAAGAAAAGAATACAGTTGCCAGCAAAATGAAGATTCTGCACTCAAAATGCATGGCGATCGTCACAGGTCCATGGCGACCGTAACGCAGCTTTAGTGGTGACCCTCGTCACAACACCATGGCGACCGTCACAAGTGTATTTCTCAGAATCCAATTTTAAATTACGTGGATCACTCAACGGATATCAACTCAACCACAACCACGTTCAACCAGTCAAGGGAATGCTTCAGATAATATCGGCCACTAACATTCACCTGGAGATTTTTTCTCCTTGTTTCACGACAACTACTCAAGGCTATAAAATGAAAGCAGTTTCCTACACAAAAGCTCTCTCTGAACCTTACGTGAATTTTTCTGCAGAATTAAATTTCCATAGTTTGCTATTTCTTTTGCTTTTTCCAATTCCCCTTTTTCCTTTTTAAACACTTAAATAACAATAGTTTCCTACACCTGGGAGCTATTGCACCTTAGTTAGTAGCTTATTTGACTTTACGTATTTATTGTTCGAGCAAGCAAATCCTGGCAACCTGTGGAGGATTGTGTTCTTAAGACCAATTGTTTCCAGGTTTTTATTAATTAATAAGAATTTTGTTTTTAGTTTTAAATTACTATGCATGAATTATTATTCTATTGTTTCTGTTTGTGTATGGTTGTACTAGTTAGGATGTCTGGCTAAACCGTTTATATCGGTATGTAATTAAATCGATTAGAAAGGGGTTCGAACGGTCGTAGGTAACTTTGACAATTTATTTTTTCTGGTTCCAATTTCTTAATTTAATTGACCTTTGTTACGAGATTAAAAAGGTAACGAAGGTTACTATCAATAAAACGAGAGTTTGCGATTTTAACCGGATAGCTGAAACTGGACATTGGTTTTAAACACAGTGAGAGCGCTTTAAAATCAATTAGGACTTATTAATTTTCAAAAAGTATTTTTAAATTCAAATGGCCTAGCGAGAGCAGACGTTCCGATTTAGTAGTATAGTTAGAGTCAATAACACGAAAGTGTGAGGTAAAGACTTTTAAATGGGTATTTTTCTACTGAAAACTATTTTGACTATTAAGCCGACAATTTGTTGAATCCCTAATGATTGATGAGTTACGTACCGATATTCCTTCATATCTTGTTTAAATCTGAGTTTTAGTTTACCTTTAGTTTCCCGTTTGCACCTTAATCTAAAAATCATCCGCCTTAGCTAAACATAGTAACAACCCGATAGCACTAGTTTGATTATCAGTCCATGTGGGTTCGATATCTTTTAAAACTATGCGATTAGACTGTGCGCTTGCAGTTAGTAACCCCGATAGACTCATAAAGTCGCGATCACGTATTTTGGTGAAAATTGCACTGAGTAACCGGTGTAACACCCCAAAATTTGCCCTCTCTTTTTCTATTTCTAATTGGCTTATGTTTCATTTCATTTGCATCGTCATTTCTATATTTGCATGGTTCTTTTGGGCATGGGATCAAGGTATTTTCCAGTAGCTCATGGCGTCATCAATTCCAGCGGTGTTTAAGGCCAAGCAGATAGCTTTCAAAGTCTTTTTGAGCATTTATTTTGCTCATTAGATGATTTGATGGTCAGAAGCTCCGGCACTCTCTTTTTTTTATCAGTCATTCAGCACCAAACGATTATTTTCAACAGTATTCCGAGCACGAAACGGAGTCCACAGCATATTTCAAGCATGATTCAGTGGTAATAACCAATGGCAAGTTTCAGGGGTCTAGTATGGCTCAGAACGGGTGAAAACAGGAAATTCTACAACATTCCCTCCTTTTGGCGCCAAATTTTTGAATTTTTGAACTAAGTAATCGATTACTCAAAGTGAGTAACCTATTACTCTGGGCGAAATTGCAAAAATATGGCAATTTTCAGTACTGCAGAATTTTTGATCATTTGTGATCATGTGCTTGGCTTGTGCATGTGTGGGAAGGATCTAGAACTGATCTATTTTCATCATTTTCCACCCAAAAATTCAAATTCCTTTCAACAATTTCCACTCTAATTCCACATTCCCTTTCCTAATTCATCTTTCACTCCCATTTCCACCCACTAAACCTTACTCCAAACCCAAACTTAACTCCTAACCTAGGGGTTATTTAATCTAATCAACTCCAAACCTCTCAGAACCCTTGATTCATTTTCTGAATTCTCTACACTTTTCACTCCAATTTTCTCTCAACTTTTCTCTCATTTCAAAACCCTCACTCAAAGTTCCTTCATCAAAAGTTCAACAAATTTTGCATTGAAATTTGTTGATCTTGGAACTAAACCTCCAGCCATTCACCAATTCTTGAAAGGATCTTGAATTTACTTCTATTTCACTCTTGATTTTGAGTTTTTGGAACTGATTTTGGAGGAAGCTTGTAGCAAAACCATCACATTTTTTGGATCTTGAAGTTTCTTGCTAGGATCTTGAAGTTTCTTGCATAGATCTTAGATTTCTTGCTTGGATTCGTCAATTTTCGTTTGCAACAATCCCCAAAGCAAATCTCAGCTTTGTAGGTTGGTTTTCTGTAGATCTATACTTGTTTTAGCTTATTTTCAACTTATACAATGTAGATCTTTGGTTGTTGTTGATTTTGATCCATTTGCTAGAATTTGATTCTTGATGTTGATGATTATTGGATCTAAGTGATGTTTGATTACTGTGATTGAACTTGATTTTCGTGCATTGTTGATTACATGATCATTGGAAATGTTTGGATAAGTGATTTTGCTGCTGAAAGTGCTTTTCAAAGTCGATTTTCTGCCTCTGTTTTAGTGGTAATCGATTAGTTAAACAGGGTAATCGATTACTCTGCCTGGTTTTCACGTTTTTAGTCAAATTTCAACTGATTAATCGATTACTCAAATAGGGTAATCGATTACTCTGCCTTATTTTCATGTTTTTAGTCAAATTTCAATTGAGTAATCGATTACCCAATGTGAGTAATCAATTACCACTGAAGCAGAGTGTGTTTTTCTTGCATTTTCTTACTTGTTTGAGGTCTCTTGCTTGTTTAAACTTCATGGATTGATATGTTGATGATTTGTGGATTAATCACGAGCTATTTCACCTCACACATTGCATGAATACGATTCTTCAACACACGAGTCTTGGTTTTCATCGATAAATGTTTATGTTTGCATTGTTGACTACTTGAGGCATAAACACGATGCACACACATTTGAATCGTGTTAATTCTTGATTGATGCTCAACTTGTTGAACATGTGATGCGTGATTGTTGTTTGTTTCCGTGGTTGCTTATGCATGACGTTTTGATCAATGTTTGAGTTGTGCAAACTTTGTTGAGTAATTGTTCTTGAATTGTTAACATGATCATGTTATTCATTCTTGATGCTTGCAACCTTTATGATTGGTTTGCCATGCTTTGTGTGTCTATTTGCAATCGTTGCTTGCATGAGTATTTGTTTTCAAATACATGGTGTGCTGCCCTGTTTCCACTGCTGTCTTGGTGCATGTGTGTTGTTGTATGTGCTGCTGCTTGCCTTTTTACACCTATTTTGTGTGCTGAACATGAGATGTTCTATGCTGTATCGTGTATTGGCTGGAATTTACCGCTGTACAGGTGCTGGAGCGCTGTTGTAGCCGCTGTTTTGATTTATTTCTTTGGTTTTTGCCTTGTTTTGTGCTTGCTCCCTTAGGCTCCTAGTCCGACTTAATTTCTGATTAAGCTCGGAGTAGGATAGACATTAGGCTCTCATCTATGCATGCTAACTTAGGTAGATGTTTCCCCTTTGAACTCAACCATAGGGCTACCTTTGCATGACAATTTTAGGATAGAATTCCCCTTAGTCTTTTCTTTTCGACTTGAGTCTTCTCTACTCATCTCATAACAATTCTAAGACACTTAATAAAGTTAATGTGTATTGCGCATGAACCCTGTATGTGGGAAGTGAGGAATGGGGTGTCTCCCTTCGTTCTTCTAGGGTGTTTAGTGTACGTCTTGTTGGGGACGATATGTGACGCATTCGTTTTTATGTTATAGACTTGGGTGCAATGCAAGTTACGAACTAACTTCAATCCACTTCTGTCTAAAAAATACAAACAAATTCAAACCTTTTTATCCTTCGGGATCGTTGAGTTTCAAATATTTATTTTGGAAAAGAGCTTGTCGCTCACGTAAAAAACACTTATCGACCTCGTTAGGTCAAACTACGACTGCTCTGATTTCCTCTCTCTCGTCCGATTGAGGATACGTAGGCATAAGACAGCTATGTCTTGGCAAGCACCCTTCCCCTTTTTGCGTAGTCCGTCGAACTACGTTAACTCTGATTCTTCGTTCGTCCACGAAGATACGTAGGCATTAGATTTCGGATAATCCTTGCGAGTCCGTCTTAGTCTCCTCCCTCCCCATTTTTTTGTTCAGCCGTAGGCTTTAGGATAACTCACCCTCTGCTTAGATAACAAGCATGGATCCCATCGAGTACGATGGATGCGTTGGGTGCTAATACCTTCCCCTCGCGTAACCGACTCCCAAACCCAGACTATGGTTGCGATGACCATGTCTTTCCCTCTTTCAGGTTTTCTTCGATCGTTTCCTTTCCCTGCGTTGGGATAAATAACGTTCGGTGGTGACTCTTCTGTTCTAGTTTTCTCGCCGGTTATTTTTTCGCAGGTTGCGATAGTTGGTGACTCTGCTGGGGATAGTTGACCTCTTGCTGGTCCATTCCCTAAGCGAGTCAATCCTAGCGCTTGTCTGTTTTTTTTTCTCATTGGGTGTTTATTGTTGTGCTTTATTTGTTGTACATTACTGTTTTTACCGCATTTATTGCATTGCATTTCATTATTGTCATATGCTGGACTGTGCTGTGCTGTACTGGATTTTCTGTTTGGCAGGTTGCGGGGTTCCGAGAGATAAGTCCACTACCCTGGCTTGAGCATACACATAGGTATTAGTGTGGATATTCGTGTCGCTCCCGTGGTGTTGACCACGTGGGGTGTTCACGAGACCCACTGTAACGCCCCGTTTTGTCCGATTTATTTAATCGAGTCGATTTAATTATTTTTGTTTTTATATTATTTTATTATTGACTTTTATTTGACAATATATTATTTTTCATCGTTGTTTATGTTTTATCGCGTTTTGAGAGCGTTTGCGAGATATTTGAGTGTAGGGGTATTTTGGTCTTTTTGGGTGGCTAGATATTTTGATTTTGTATAAAAATAGAAAAGTAGTAAGAAAGAGAGAAAAGAAAGGAAAACCAGAAAAATAGAGAGAAAGAAGAGAAGAGAAAGAGAAGAAGAAAAAGAGGAAAAACTTGGGGATTTAGGAACCGATTCAACCGACTTTTCAAACGCGAATTTATCGGGTAAGGGTGTGAAATTCAATTATCTTATACATGTGTATGATTATGTATGTTTGTGTGGAAGTTTGGTTGGTTTTCCATATGTTTCCGTTTATGCCGTATTGGACGAAATCGATAGAAACCGATGTTTCTACGGTCGGAAAGTCGTATAAATACATGTGTTGGTTGGTTATATGTATGTGAGCTGCTGTTTGAAGTTTCATTAAGTTTGGTTATGTTTCGGTTAGTTCTCGGTATGTTTCCGTGGTTGTTTCCGTTTAGGTCGAATTGTAGGAAATTGATAGGAACCGATGTTTTCACGGATGAATTTCGAAATAAATTACGTAGTTGTATCGAGGAAGGTTAGGTCGTCGTATGTCGTGCTTTTCATTCGATTTGGTGACGTTCGAAAATTCTGGTTTTTGAACGATAGAAATTTAATCGAAAAATCGAACGTCGTAGAAATTTCGTTTAAGTGTTCTAAATTGTTCTTATGTATTTGGTGTTTATGAGTATATGTTTGTTTCGGTGAAAATGTTCGATTTAGTCGAGTTTTTGGGTGTTTCGGAAAAGGACAGCATAGGTGTAATGGAGAAAATCTGGTTTTTTGTGAAAAACAGGGTTAGGGATCGATACATAATCCCAGGGATCGATCCCTACTGTGAAAATTGGGAAAAATGGAATTTTTACTACAGCAGGGATCGATACATGCGAGTTAGGGATCGATACCTACTGTGCTGAAGCAGAAATTCTGGTTTGTCGGGGAAACTTCGGAAATTCATATCTCTTGAACCGTAAGTCGGTTTTGACCCCCGTTCGAAGCGTTGGGAAGCTAATGAGATGTTCTTTCTAGGAAAAATGGTTTTGAGGTCTGAACATGGTCCAATTGGTACAGTATTTTCGAATCGTATCGTAGTGTCGATTCTCCGGTTTATGTTTTTGCGTTATTTTGAAATATTCATATCTTCTTCGTTGTTTATCCGATTTAAGTGTTCTTTATATGGATGTGAAGCTAAAAATATGTTCTATGATTTGGAGAAGAAAAATATTATTTTTAGCCGACTTTTAACCGACTTTTCCGGTAAACCGTAAATCGAATTGTTTGGTTATTTGTGAAAACGTTCGGTTGCCGTTTGGCACAATTGATGTGAATGTAGGTGGATTGTGTGTGATGTGTGCATAATTGATGTGTATTATGCTATGTGCTGTTGTGTGATGAAAATGCTTGTGATGATACGTGTGGTGATGAATTGTGGCCGAAAGGCAAATAAATGCAATGTGTTGTATTTTGTTATATGTGCATGTTTGTGACTGCATATATGTGGGAGATGCATTGGTTGTCATGAGTCATTGTATGCCAAACATCATGAAATGCATTGTTGAAACGTCCTGAGTGACGATTTGGTTCCTGAGGGAATCCATAACATCGTGGTCCTCGAAAATATGAGGCGTTGCCTGAGGACTTGAAGCGATGAATTTGCTATACCATCGTGTGCCTCAAAAATACGAGGCGTTGCCTGAGGACTTAAAGCGATATGTATAGACGATTGTGGGCTCCTTTGGAGACTTAAAGCAATCCTTAACGTCGTGGGCCTCGAAAATATGAGGCGTTGCCTGAGGACTTAAAGCGACGGGTGAACATCGTAGGCCCGACGGGGAGTTACTTGAGATTCTCAGTAACGAGCGATGATTCCAATAGTTCATGAGTGAACTAATGATGAGACATGAGAAATATTGGAAGTCGGTACCGCATGGCATGTGCATAGAGTCGTTGTGTCGGTCTCTGTGCATTTGCATGAATCATGAATTAATTGTGCATGGCAAAGTGATTGTGATTGACGAGATGAAATATGTGCAATTGTATTGAATGGTATATGTTTGATTGACATATGTGATTGTGAATTGTTGTGCATTTGTGTTATATGCATTGGGTTATGAATGCTATGTTTTGGTGTATAAACATATGCTTGATGCGTGAATATGTGATTATGGGAATATAATCTGTATATGCCTTATGTGTTGGCAGGTGATAATTGTGGTGAGATAATTGAACATGTGTATTTTTATGTTGATATATATAATTATATTCATTTATATTATAGTTGTCTTTCTCACCCTTCTGCTCGTTTTATAATGCTCTATGAGGCATTGCAGATTAGAGTTGCTGGAGGTCTTTTGTGAAGCTTTGTATCTTCACCATTTTTGTCGGTCGGCTCTGATATGTGACACCGGGTAGTTAGGGAGGCCGTTTGCTATTATTATGTATTATGTATATATTATCTTTTGGCTGGTACATGTATAACTTGATGTATGACAACTTTTACATGATATATGTTAATCAGATTTTAGATTTTCCGCTTTAATTCTAATTTCTGGAATGTGGGTGTAAGGAACGGAGTTTCCTCTGTATGTATGCTACCCCACTGTTGCATATCTTTATGGGCAGGTGTTGTATGTATTGTTTGGTTTCAATTTGATGTGATTCTCCCTCTCTATGCCATGTTTTTAATTATACTCTGATAAAATTTTCGAACTTTCTTTTTACCGCTTTAAATGCATGTTTATTTGGGGGTATAGATTGGGGGCGTCACATTAAGTGGTATCAGAGCCAGTCTGTGTCAGTTGTGTCTGTTGTGTCTGTCGTGTTAGGCGAGTTGCTGTTGTGCAGCAGTCGTGTGCTGGTGGGTTGTTGGTTAACCATAGTTTCTGTATTTGGATGAACAGAATATGGCCCGAGCTGTGCAGGATGTAGTGGATGTTATGGGTAATGATGAGTTCGGAAGGAATAAGCTGCCTATCTTCAAGGGAAGGTATGATCCGGATGGTGCTCAATTTTGGTTTGAAGAGGTTGAAAGAATCTTTCGTCTGATGGATTGTGCTGAAGAGCATAAGGTGAGATTGGGTACTTGCATGCTGGTGGAAGAAGCAGCTGATTGGTGGGTTAGTTTGCGCCGAGTGTTGGAAGAGGATAAGGAAGAGGTTACTTGGAATTTATTTGGCCGAGAGTTTCGGAGGGTGTATTATCCTGAGGGAGTGAAGGAAAAGAAAGAGATTGAGTTTTTGGAATTAAAACAAGGTAATATGTCAGTTGTTGAGTATACGACTAAGTTTGTGGAACTGGTGCAGTTTTATCCTCGTTATCCGGAGGCGACTGCTGAATTTTCTAAGTGTGTGAAATATGAGAACGGATTGCGTCCGGAGATTAAATGGGAAATCGGTTATCAGAGGATTAGAAGGTTTCTGAATTGGTGGACAATTGTAGAATGTATGAAGAGGATCGTAAGGCGCGTGCCACTCGCGATATGAGTGTGAATGACAGGAAAGGGAAACAACAGTTTCGTGATGGGCCTTATGTGACGAGGGGTAACTTTGAGAGAAAGGCAAGTGGGGGAGGAATGTCTAGTCCTCCGAAGTGTTACATTAAATGTTACAAGTGTGGAGAAGTAGGACATCTTCAGATGGATTGTAGGAGGAATAAACTGAAATGTTCCAATTGTGGAGTTTCGGAACATGTTGCAGCGGATTGTAGGAGAATTAAGGTGCGATGTTTCAACTGCGGTGAAACAGGTCATATTAGCACGGGATGTACGAAACTGAAGAAAGCTCAGACTGGTAGCAAGGCTGTTGCAATGGCAGGAGAGGAGACTACTAGTGCGGATCGTTTGACTCAAGGTACTTGTTTATTAATAGTATGCCTTTAATTGCTATTGTGGATATTGGGACGACTCATTCGTTTATTTCGTGTGAGTGCGTGAAGTGTTTGAATTTGTTGTTGTCTTCTTGGGGTAGTAAGATGGTTATTGATACTCCAGCAATGGGGTCAGTAATTACTTTTTTGGTTTGTTTAAATTGTTCTTTGACCATTTGTGGTAAAGGCTTGGGATGGTTTTAGTGTGTTTATAATTAGAGAGATTAGAATGAGATAAGTGGGGGAGAAGCTGGTACTTCTCCATGTGGCTTCAGGTGTAAAGCGCTGGCTCAGTGGGTTGTGAATTACAGGATTATAAGTGTGATTTCTGGATCAAGAAGGGATGCAGAAGTAAGGTTTAGGTTAACTAAGGAATTGTGCCTTAGGTGGTTTTGTGTTTAGGATGTAAGGAATGCTATTATGGTTTGGTGGAGACGGTTTATGCTTCATCATGATTGTCGACTGTCTATTGACAAATTGAGGAACTGATCACCCTTAATCTCTTGTTGATAGAAGACGGGCATTATGTTGGATGCATGGACGTGTCTTTCCGGCTTTGATAGTGGTGTGGATTGGATTACTTGAAATTTAAGGAAATGTTGCGGATTGTTTTGTCAAGTTGAAGAAGATTTTATATCTGACGATGATGGGGAATTAAGGTTTTGTATGGTGGGTAACTTGAGAAGTCGTTGAGAGTCCTTTTGGTTGATTGTTGTAATAGGTTGGAATTTGGAGTATCAAGAGAAGGAATTGTGTATGGATTACGGACAGTGGTATAAGATGACGATTGAGGATAAGTATTCATTTTCGGGATTAGGTAACTATGATGGTTTGGTTGAGTTGATTAGAATTACAATTGTTGGGATGTTTGATAAGAGTAGTGATTTGCTTGAGTTGAGGCTTTGATCGACTTGTGTGACGGGTTATATTTGTTGTCATCGGAAGTAGATGCGGTGTTACTATGAGAGGCTCCGAAGTTGGTTAAAGTGATTAGAAACTTTTTGGATTTTGTTGGTTATTATCGAAGGATATGGAAGACTTTTCCAAGATTAGCGTTTTGTGACTTCAGTTGACTTACAAAGGTGAAGTCGATTGTTTGGGATGCATCTTTGATGAGGATAGTTGGTGTGTTGATATGAGAGAGTAAAGTTGTGGCTTATGTTTTGCGACATTCGAGGATTCATGAAAGGATCAGTATTATGGTGGGAATTGGAATGGTTTGCAGTTGTAATTGCGTTGGAATATTGGGAGTATTATCTTTATGATTCTAGATTTGAAGTGTTTGGTAATTACAAGAATATTGAGTACTGGTTTGGTCTGAAGGAATAGAGACAACGAGATTGGTTAGGAGTCGAGAAGAGTTATTGTTGTGTTTGAGGAGGTAAGTTAAAAGTTTCTATGTATGGCTGTTTTGGGTGGTCCGAGGATTAGAATTGTTTGAACAGTTCAGAGGCTTGTGTCTGGTGTGCGAGATAACACGAAAGAATGCGAGGTGGAATATTAAAAGTGAACAGTGGTTTTTGGAAGGTTTGTGAAAGAGTTAGACTTTGGGAGAGAGATTGGTAGTTTTGATGGTTACGAGTTATCAGAGTGCGCAGCGGGAGCGTGATGTGGCACATTTCGTATATGTGTGTGCGACTTGTGAGGGTTCGTAGGTTGAACATTGGAAATCTATAGGAATGATGAGACCATTGGATGTTTCAGAGGGGATGTGTTAAGAGAAAGGTTCTAATAGTATCCATGTGCTGCTAGTTGAGGGATGTTTTGGTTATATGTTCGATTGGAGAATCGTAGCAGGGTTGTGGTAAGGTTGTGTAACAATGATGTTGGTGTTCTGGTTTTGTTGATGTTGCGGTGTCGGGGAACTTTATGTTCTTGTTTGGGTTGTTGTCTCGTTTCCATTGTGTTGGTTCGAGTGCGAAGAGTTAATTCCTGTGTGGGAATTAGGGGAGTGTTACCTAGGGTAGGGTAACGATCTTGTTGTGTTTCGGTTCAAGAGTGAACCTATGAGTTGTGTTTTGTGTATTCCTTGAGTTGTAAGTTGTTCGTCAAGTGCATTGTATGGGCTTTGCAGCTTGTCGTTGTTGTGTCGTTATGTTTGCGGTTAGCAAGGTGGTTTGTCGGTTGTGTTGTTTGTGGTGTGCCTTTTGGTAGGACTGATGTTTGTTGGTCGGATGCGCGAGTCGTATCCAGAGTTGTTTGTCTCGGTTATATTTTCGAGGACGAAAATTTCCAAGTGGGGGAGAATTGTAACGCCCCGTTTTGTCCGATTTATTTAATCGAGTCGATTTAATTATTTTTGTTTTTATATTATTTTATTATTGACTTTTATTTGACAATATATTATTTTTCATCGTTGTTTATGTTTTATCGCGTTTTGAGAGCGTTTGCGAGATATTTGAGTGTAGGGGTATTTTGGTCTTTTTGGGTGGCTAGATATTTTGATTTTGTATAAAAATAGAAAAGTAGTAAGAAAGAGAGAAAAGAAAGGAAAACCAGAAAAATAGAGAGAAAGAAGAGAAGAGAAAGAGAAGAAGAAAAAGAGGAAAAACTTGGGGATTTAGGAACCGATTCAACCGACTTTTCAAACGCGAATTTATCGGGTAAGGGTGTGAAATTCAATTATCTTATACATGTGTATGATTATGTATGTTTGTGTGGAAGTTTGGTTGGTTTTCCATATGTTTCTGTTTATGCCGTATTGGACGAAATCGATAGAAACCGATGTTTCTACGGTCGGAAAGTCGTATAAATACATGTGTTGGTTGGTTATATGTATGTGAGCTGCTGTTTGAAGTTTCATTAAGTTTGGTTATGTTTCGGTTAGTTCTCGGTATGTTTCCGTGGTTGTTTCCGTTTAGGTCGAATTGTAGGAAATTGATAGGAACCGATGTTTTCACGGATGAATTTCGAAATAAATTACGTAGTTGTATCGAGGAAGGTTAGGTCGTCGTATGTCGTGCTTTTCATTCGATTTGGTGACGTTCGAAAATTCTGGTTTTTGAACGATAGAAATTTAATCGAAAAATCGAACGTCGTAGAAATTTCGTTTAAGTGTTCTAAATTGTTCTTATGTATTTGGTGTTTATGAGTATATGTTTGTTTCGGTGAAAATGTTCGATTTAGTCGAGTTTTTGGGTGTTTCGGAAAAGGACAGCATAGGTGTAATGGAGAAAATCTGGTTTTTTGTGAAAAACAGGGTTAGGGATCGATACATAATCCCAGGGATCGATCCCTACTGTGAAAATTGGGAAAAATGGAATTTTTACTACAGCAGGGATCGATACATGCGAGTTAGGGATCGATACCTACTGTGCTGAAGCAGAAATTCTGGTTTGTCGGGGAAACTTCGGAAATTCATATCTCTTGAACCGTAAGTCGGTTTTGACCCCCGTTCGAAGCGTTGGGAAGCTAATGAGATGTTCTTTCTAGGAAAAATGGTTTTGAGGTTTGAACATGGTCCAATTGGTACAGTATTTTCGAATCGTATCGTAGTGTCGATTCTCCGGTTTATGTTTTTGCGTTATTTTGAAATATTCATATCTTCTTCGTTGTTTATCCGATTTAAGTGTTCTTTATATGGATGTGAAGCTAAAAATATGTTCTATGATTTGGAGAAGAAAAATATTATTTTTAGCCGACTTTTAACCGACTTTTCCGGTAAACCGTAAATCGAATTGTTTGGTTATTTGTGAAAACGTTCGGTTGCCGTTTGGCACAATTGATGTGAATGTAGGTGGATTGTGTGTGATGTGTGCATAATTGATGTGTATTATGTTATGTGCTGTTGTGTGATGAAAATGCTTGTGATGATACGTGTGGTGATGAATTGTGGCCGAAAGGCAAATAAATGCAATGTGTTGTATTTTGTTATATGTGCATGTTTGTGACTGCATATATGTGGGAGATGCATTGGTTGTCATGAGTCATTGTATGCCAAACATCATGAAATGCATTGTTGAAACGTCCTGAGTGACGATTTGGTTCCTGAGGGAATCCATAACATCGTGGTCCTCGAAAATATGAGGCGTTGCCTGAGGACTTGAAGCGATGAATTTGCTATACCATCGTGTGCCTCAAAAATACGAGGCGTTGCCTGAGGACTTAAAGCGATATGTATAGACGATTGTGGGCTCCTTTGGAGACTTAAAGCAATCCTTAACGTCGTGGGCCTCGAAAATATGAGGCGTTGCCTGAGGACTTAAAGCGACGGGTGAACATCGTAGGCCCGACGGGGAGTTACTTGAGATTCTCAGTAACGAGCGATGATTCCAATAGTTCCTGAGTGAACTAATGATGAGACATGAGAAATATTGGAAGTCGGTACCGCATGGCATGTGCATAGAGTCGTTGTGTCGGTCTCTGTGCATTTGCATGAATCATGAATTAATTGTGCATGGCAAAGTGATTGTGATTGACGAGATGAAATATGTGCAATTGTATTGAATGGTATATGTTTGATTGACATATGTGATTGTGAATTGTTGTGCATTTGTGTTATATGCATTGGGTTATGAATGCTATGTTTTGGTGTATAAACATATGCTTGATGCGTGAATATGTGATTATGGGAATATAATCTGTATATGCCTTATGTGTTGGCAGGTGATAATTGTGGTGAGATAATTGAACATGTGTATTTTTATGTTGATATATATAATTATATTCATTTATATTATGGTTGTCTTTCTCACCTTTCTGCTCGTTTTATAATGCTCTATGAGGCATTGCAGATTAGAGTTGCTGGAGGTCTTTTGTGAAGCTTTGTATCTTCACCATTTTTGTCGGTCGGCTCTGATATGTGACACCGGGTAGTTAGGGAGGCCGTTTGCTATTATTATTTATTATGTATATATTATCTTTTGGCTGGTACATGTATAACTTGATGTATGACAACTTTTACATGATATATGTTAATCAGATTTTAGATTTTCCGCTTTAATTCTAATTTCTGGAATGTGGGTGTAAGGAACGGAGTTTCCTCTGTATGTATGCTACCCCACTGTTGCATATCTTTATGGGCAGGTGTTGTATGTATTGTTTGGTTTCAATTTGATGTGATTCTCCCTCTCTATGCCATGTTTTTAATTATACTCTGATAAAATTTTCGAACTTTCTTTTTACCGCTTTAAATGCATGTTTATTTGGGGGTATAGATTGGGGGCGTCACACCCACAGCCAGACAAGGTTCTATTGGGAGATGTCCGATACTGCATGTTGGTGCAGGCCATTGGATATTCTCCTGAGGAATTGTCGACTTTGGTGACCATTCCTGAGGACTCAGTTGCGGCACTCCTCCCGAGAGGTGCTAATGGCAGACCAGAAATGGCAAATCCATTACGCTTCTTGATCCGAGGACCCAACGCTGGGAACTTGCTATAGGATATCCTTTTTGAAAAGGAATAGTGGAGGCACTCCTCGATTGGCGATAGTACTGTACCCAGAAGGATGAATGTACTATTACTTCTCGACCTCAGTGCCAGAAGCTGAGGACCTTTCATTTTCTAGAACCCACATGTGAGAGGGGCGGGTTTTTGTAGGTCTGCAGGTAACCCTGACCTTCAGTATACCCGATATTCTGGATTTCTTATGGATTTATCAGTGTGGTTATCATGGTATTATGGGAATTTGGGCCAAGTCTTGAGATTATTCAGTCAGTTCAGTGCAACAGTTGTCCAGCTTGTGTGGCAGCCTTAATCCCATGCTCTGCATTGCATTATCATTTTTTCTGACATTCATATTTTTCATTTCCAGGTAGTGTTTGATTTTTTATTCCAATCAACGGGTATTCCTAGGGATGGACACTGAGAGGAAGAAGAAGAACATCATTCTTTACAAGTTCCCGAAGCTCACTCTTGGTCAGCTTAGCAGCCCACAAGATATGGCCAGTCCGGAAGTGTTGGGAGTCTTCAAGGAGAAATATGGTTGGATCCTATCTCTTGTTCGTAACCTCAGTAACTATGAATATAGGGGCCTGCATACTTTGATGCAATTCTACGATCCTCCCTTGAGATGCTTTGTGTTGACAGATTATCAATTGGTCCCTACTCTGGAGGAATATTCCAGCATCTTGGGGATTTCCATCAAAGAAGGTGCTCCATTCTTTGGTTCCAAGGCAGATCCTGATTTCAAAGTTGTGGTTGATGCTCTTTATTTGAGCAAATCGACTTTGGAAGCCGAAATTTCTAGAAAAGGAAAATTCCGTGGCTATCATTTGACATACCTGGTAAAGAAAGCTCAAGAAGCATCTAAAGAGAATAAGTGGACAGTTTTCAATGCAGTACTGGCCCTCTGCGTGTATGGCATCATTTTGTTTCCTAATGAACCTGATTTTGTTCATATGGATGCTATTAGGATATTTACGACTCAGAATCCAGTGCCGACCTTGTTGGGGGATCTTCATTATGCCTTGTATAACAGGAATGAGAGGAGACGAGGTGGGATGGTTCATTGTTGTGCACCTCTTTTTTACCGGTGGTTCTCGAACCGTCTACCTCAGTCAGGTGCTTTCGTGGATACTAAAACTTCTTTGGAATGGAGTAAGCATCTGATGGGCCTAGATGCTAAGGATATCGTCTGGGTAGATCATGGATTACTTGGTAAAGACATCTTGCATAGCTGTGGTGAATTCCCCAACGTTTCGTTGATAGGGAGAAAAGGAGGTATCAATTATAATCCTTCTTTGGCCATTAGGCAGTTTGGATATGCTCTGAAGGATCCACCAGCTGGGAAAGACTTGGAAGAATCTTTGTATTTTCATGCAGCTGATGGTTTGGCTATGACGTAGAAGGCTTCCGAAGCATGGCTCAGTAGACAGAAGAAAGGAAAAGTTGCTTTAGGCAAATCCAACATTCAAGCTTTCTCTCCATATGTAGACTGGATTAAGAAGAGGGTGGAAGATTTCTATTTTCCCTTTGACTGGGCACCTCCCTTGTATCCTGAGATTATGGAGGAGAGGCACACTGTACCCATCGAAGAGTTTAACAAGCAACGGGAGTTGGTGTATGAATTGAGGGTAGAAAACTCTGACACGAGTAGTCGGCTGCAAGGTGCTCTACATGATAACTTGGAGTTGAAGTGGAAAGTTCAAGAAGTGACGAAGCGCCTAGAAGATAGAGAGAAGGACCTTGTTGACAGAGCTCAACACTGTAGAAAAGTCAGCATGACTGCAGAATCTTCTAGCATAGCCCACCGGGAAACCAAGAAGCTCTTGACCAAGACGGAAGCCAAACTTGCCACCTATTAGGAGATATGGGAGAAAGTCAAGATTGAAAATGGGGAATTGAAAGAAGAGCTTCAAAGGGAGAAAGCAGAAAAGAAGCATTTCTCTGACAAGTGGAAGGAGGCCCAGAAGGAAATTGAAGAGCATAAGCTACTAGCCGAAGTCAAAAGATCAAAGCGAGGAGACAAAGACGTTGAAGAGCAGATTGTTAGACTGAATCAGGATATTGACAGGAGAAACAGGCTGATTAAAGGGCTGTTAGAGTGACCCACACATCCTGACACGTTTAACCTTCTTGAGGAAGTTGAAGCTAGCTTGTTCGGAATTGATTTGTAGTGATATTGTCGTTTATCTTTTGTTATGGTTACCATCAGGATTGTTGATGGAATCGCCTTTGATGATATCATACCTGTTTGAATGAATTCTTGCGATATGATATTGAAATGTTTGGTTCAATTATTTGTGTCTCAACTGTCTTGTTCTCAAAGGGGGTTTGCTTTCATTGTTTTGGCTCTGCTATATTTGTGTCCAGATTTATTTTCCGGTGTTGTGTCTAATCCCTTGCCCGGTTTCAAAGGCTGGAATCAAAGTGGATACATCCTGGAAATGTTTAAATATGATGTTTTCATTTGCATTTGCATATTCATAATCATTTTTGCATAGCAGGTTTTTCTCTGGTCTTCTTATCTTGCTCCTTTCTTCAGACAGGATTGCTGATCAACACATTCACCGATATTCTACCAGACAAAATCAGAAGAAAGTCATGGATCACGTGCAAGCCGAGTTGATTGAGATGTGAACTTGCAAGGCCCATTTTATGGATTTAATGCAAGGCGTTGCCCAGGGGCAAGAACAACTGAGGACTCTGGTCCAGCCTTTGGTTGCAAGAGTTGACGAAGACGGTGTTCTGCATGGTGGCCTTCATAACAATGTTGTTCCTCCAGGCGGAGGTATTGTTGGTAATGATGTTCAAGGTGGTCCCGTTGCTGGTGTTGTTATCCCTCCGGGCGGAGGAGAGAATGTGATTCCCTCTATAGTAGGAGGAGGCAACAGTGTATGCGCAGTGCATGGTCGTCGCTATGATGATCAGCAGGATGATATATTTTCTATACCAGGTAGGGATGCTGACCCCCGACTTGATAATGATCAGAGAATTAGGATGATTGAAGAGCAGTTGAAAGGGGCTGTGAATCAGAATTCCCTGGGTTTGGATATGTAGGATTTGGGAGTGGTCCCCGGCGTCAAAATTCCGCACAAGTTTCAGGTGTCTACTTTCGAGAAGTATAATGGTGTTACTTGCCCAAAGACTCACGTCCGGGCCTATGCAAGGAAAATGGCTGCCTATTCTAATGATGAAAAGTTATTGATGCATTTATTCTAAGATAGCTTGTCTGGGGCGTCTTTGGAATGGTACATGCAGTTGGAGAGATCTCATGTTCGCAACTGGAGGGAATTGGTGGAGGCTTTTGTTAAGCACTATCAGTACAATACTGATATGGCTCCTAATAGGACACAGTTGCAAAATTTGTCGCAGAAGAACAATGAGAGCTTTAAGGAATATGCCCAAAGGTGGCGAGAATTAACAACAAGGGTGCAGCCTCCCATGTTAGAGCGGGAGATGATTAATATGTTCATGGCTACCCTGCCGGGTCATTATTATGAAAAGCTGGTACCTTGTATGCCCAGAGAGTTTGCTGACTTGATCTTAGTTGGAGAAATGGTAGAAAGCAAGATCAAAGCTGGAAAGATCTCAGGTAGTGAGGGGTCCTCATCTGGAGGAGGGAAGAAACCGTATGCCAGCTACAAAAATAAAGAAGGAGATATAAACTCCATTTCATCGTACAATGGTAGGGGAAGAGCACGACAGAATTACAATCAGCAAGTTGCCTCTGTAACTATTCTGGCTGCAACTATTCCGGCCGCACCTCAGCAGCAGAGGAATAATCCTAATCAGTACCAAAACAGGTAACCTGGCCAGTATCAAAATCGACAAAGGAATGTTGAAAGGCATTTTGATCAGCCACCCATGTCATACGCTCAATTGTTGCAACACTTGTTACAGCTGCGTTTAGTTGAGCTCCGCACATTGGCTCCGCCCACTGGGAGGCTACCTCTGGGCTATGATGCTAACGCACATTGTGATTTTCACTCCAGTGCTCCAGGGCATACAGTTGAAGGGTGTAGGGCGTTCCATCATAAAGTGCAATATTTGGTAGACTCCAAAGCCATCAACTTCTCTAATGACGTGTCAAATGTCATTCAAAACCTAATGCCGAATCACGGTGGGCTAAGGGTTAATACCATTATTGAAGATGATGAATCCTTGAATTTGGTTTTAGATGTGAACGAATTGAAGACTCCCTTGCTTGTGGTAAAGGAAAGGTTGTTGAAGGGAGGGGTGTTCCCTGGTTGTGATGAGGGTTGTGTTGAATGTGGATTTCAATCCAATGGTTGTGATTTGTTGAGATCAGGAATTCAGAGAATGATTAATGAAGGGCAGTTATAGTTCGACATATGTGATTAGCAGATGGAAATTACTGACAAAGAGAATGATGTTTCTACTATCACGATCCCTTTCAAGACAATAACTATATCAGCACTAGCAAGACCAGCGCCGGTCATCATTACAGTTCCTGGGCCAGTCCCTTATAAGAGTACCAAGTCCGTCCCATGGAACTATGGGGTTGAGGTGTTTGTTGATGGAAAGAAGCGGGAATTGGTAGGAACATCAGCTGTGAATTCAGAGGTTGACAAGATTATTAACACAGGGGCTATCAGCAGGAGTGGTAGAGTCGTTGTTCCGTCAGATAATCAGAGTGGCAGTTCCCAATAAGATAAAGGGAAACAAGTGATGGATGACTCTGTACAGAAGCAGGTCGTGAATGATTCTGCAACAAAACAAGTTGACATTTCCTTCTCACAAAATATGGAAGAGTTTATGAGATTAATCAGGAAGAGCGATTACAAGATTGTTGATCAGTTGCATCAGACGCCATCAAAGATATCCATCCTATCTCTGCTGTTGTGCTTCGAGGTGCACCAGAATGCGTTGTTGAAGGTTTTGAACACAGCGTATGTGCCTCAAGAAATATCCGTTAATCAGTTAGAAGGGGTTGTTGCTCACGTGAATGCTGGTAACGGCTTAGGGTTCACAGACCTAGATCTGACTCCAGCTGGGAGGAATCACAACAACGCTCTACACATTTCAGTGGAATGTCGAGGCTCCTTAATGTCACATGTGCTAGTTGATAGTGGGTCATCCTTGAATGTGTTGCCGAAGAAGGCTCTGATAAAGTTAGATACCCGTGGGCTGATTTGCACGCCAAGTGACTTGGTGGTGCGTGCTTTCGATGGTTCCAAGAGGTCTATTTTTGGAGAAATTGTATTGCCAATCAAAGTTGGTCCTGAGGTTTTTGAAGCCACTTTCTACATCATGGATATTCAGCCTGCCTATAGCTGAAATACATGGTGGATGGACACGTCGTGACAGTCTGTGGTGAGGAAGACATCATGGTGAGTCACCTATCGACCTTCAAATATGTGTAGGTAGATGGTGAAATACATGAAACTCTGTGCCAAGCCTTTGAAGCTGTGAAAATTCCTGAGGAGCCTCCAAGAATAGTCAGTCAGCCTGAGGTGGCTAATCAACCCGAAGTGGTAAATCAGCCAGAAGTTTCGATGTCTTCTTTCAAGGATGCACGCGCTGTAGTTGAAGCTGGCGGTTCCCAGAAGTGAGGCCAGGTCATTGATGTTCAGGTGAAGTATAATATTTATGGACTGGGGTATAAGCCACCCCGACGAGCTCAAGAGCCTCCTAAGTTTTATGGTCTATTCCAGTTCATAAGCGTTGGGGTCTTCTTTAATCGGGTTAATGTCATTGATGATGAGGTGGATAGTGATTGCGACATGGATGAGTGGATCCGCCCCTGCGCTCCCGGTCAAAGTCCATGCAATTGGTCGTCTGAGAAAGTCATCCAAGTGACCCATCAAGAGTAATTGCATTTGTTTTCTGTTTGTGTTAAATCCTAAGTTCTGCCCAAGACGTAGTGATGTTTGTCTGTAAGGCTTTGATGTTTTTGTTTGCTTACTTTATCATCAATAAAGGATGTTTTCGCATTCAAATGTTTTGATCCCTGTTTTTCTGTTTTTACATTTTGCATTAACTCATATCAAAATGGCAATGTGTTTTCTTGTTTGTTGCATTCATAATAAACATATATCATCAATCATGCAGGTTTCTTTGTTCAGATGCCACCAATAATGATTCAGCTATGGCTCGGTATGACTTCGACAACCCTATCTATCAGGCTGAAGAAGAGACTGACGAAGATTGCGACTTACATGAGGAATTGGCCAGATTGCTGAAACAGGAGGAAAGGGTCATTCTACCTCATCAGGAGGAATTTGAGACTGTTAATCTGGGAACCGAGGACGCGAAAAAGGAAGTAAGGATTGGGGCTGCTTTGGAAGACACTGTCAAGGGAAGATTGATTGAAATGCTTCGAGAGTATGTGGATATCTTCGCCTGGTCTTACCAAGACAAGCCCGGGCTTGACACTGATATTGTGGTACACCGGCTGCCGCTCAAAGAAGGTTGTACTCCGGTTAAGCAGAAACTGAGAAGGACGAAACCGAACATGGCTGTCAAAATCAAGGAAGAGGTTCAGAAACAGTTGGATGCTGGGTTTCTCGCTGTGACAAATAATCCTCCGCGGGTTGCTAATATCGTGCCTATACCTAAGAAGGATGGAAAGGTCAGGATGTGTGTTGATTACAGAGATTTGAATAGAGCAAACCAGAAAGATGATTTCCCGCTCCCACACATTGACGTGTTAGTGGACAACACTGCTCAATACTCTGTATTTTCCTTCATGGATGGCTTCTCTGGGTATAACCAAATCAAGATGGCCCCAGAGGACATGGAGAAGACTACGTTCATAACACCGTGGGGAACGTTTTGCTACAAGGTGATGCCCTTCGGATTGAAGAATACTGGGGCAACCTATCAGCGGGCAATGGTGACTCTCTTTTATGATATGATTCACAAAGATATCGAAGTCTATGTTGATGACATAATTACAAAGTAAAAACGGAGGAAGAACATCTGGTAAATCTTCAGAAGTTATTTGAAAGGTTGAGGAAATTCAAGCTGAGGTTGAATCCGAACAAGTGCACCTTCAGGGTGAGATCTGGAAAACTGCTGGGGTTTATTGTCAGTGGAAAAGGTATCGAGGTCGATCCTGTTAAAGTAAAAGCCATACAAGAAATGCCTGAGCCAAAAACAGAAAAAGAGGTTTGTGGTTTCTTAGGGAGATTAAACTACATTGCTAGGTTCATCTCTCATCTCACAGCCACGTGTGAACCAATTTTTAAATTGCTAAGAAAAGATCAAGAGGTCAGGTGGAATGAAAATTGTCAAAATGCGTTTGAAAAGATAAAAGAATATTTGCAGGAACCTCTGTTCCTTATGCCGCCAGTGCCAGGAAGGCCATTGATTATGTATCTTACGGTTCTTGAGAACTCAATGGGGTGTGTGCTCAGTCAACACGACGAGACATGTAGAAAAGAGCATGCCATCTACTACCTGAGTAAGAAGTTCACTGATTGTGAGTCGAGGTACTCGATGCTGGAAAAAACATGTGCACTCGCTTAGGCAGCCAAGCGTTTAAGGCAGCATATGTTAAACCACACAAACCTGTTGATTTCGAAGATGGATCCGATTAAGTATGTGCTTGAGAAGCAAGCACTTTCTGGGAGAATAGCTCGTTGGCAGATGGTTTTGACAGAATACGATATTCAATATGTTTCCCAAAAAGCCATTAAGGAAAGTGTTTTGTCAGAATACCTTGCCGAACAACCGATCGAAGATTATCAACCAATGAAGTTTGAATTTCCAGATGAGCATATAATGTTTCTGAAGATGAAGGACTATGAAGAGCCTTTGCCTGACGAAGGACCCGACGTTGGATCCCAGTGGAAGCTAGTCTTTGATGGAGTCGTCAACTCATATGGTAACAGAATCGGGGCAATCATTACAACTCCAAGGGGTTCTCACATACCCTTCACTGCCCGGTTAGCGTTCATATGCACCAACAATGAGGTGGAGTATGAAGCATGTATCATGGGGTTAGAAGAAGCAATTGATTTGAGAATCAAGAACCTCGATGTTTATGGTGACTCTGCGTTGGTAGTCAATCAAATTAAGGGGGAATGGGAAACTCGTCAGGCAAATCTGGTGTCTTATAACAACTATGCCAGAAGGTTGTTACCTTTCTTTGACAGAGTTGACTTCCATCATATACCCCGAGTGGAGAATCAGATGGCAGATGCGTTGGCAACATTGTCTTCGATGTATCAGGTGAATCATTGGAATGAGACTCCCTCAAACAGAATCATGTGTCTGGATAGACCAGCTTTTGTATTTGCAGTTGAAGAGGTATCAGATGGCAAACCTTGGTATCATGACATCAAGTGTTTTCTCAAGAGTCAGGAATACCCAACTGGGGCATCTACCAAGGATAAGAAAACTCTGAGGAGGTTGGCGGGAAACTTCTTTCTGAATGAAGATGATGTGTTGTACAAGAGGAACTTTGACATGGTCTTGCTACATTGTGTTGATGAACACGAGGCATGCCTGTTAATGGAAGAAGTTCACGATGGATCTTTCGGTACCCATGCCAATGGGCATGCTATGGCTAGAAAATTGTTGGGAGCGGGGTATTACTGGATGACTATGGAGTACGACTGTTTTAAATACGCCAAAAAATGCCATAAATGCCAGATTTATGCTGATAAGGTGCACGTACCGCCTACTCCTTTGAATGTATTGTCATCTCCTTGGCCGTTTTCCATGTGGGTCATTGATATGATTGGAAAGATTGAGCCAAATTCTTCCAATGGGCATCGTTTCATTTTGGTTTCCATTGATTATTTCACAAAGTGGGTGGAAGCAGCCTCGTATGCCAACGTCACCAAACAAGTGGTAGCTCGGTTTATAAAGAAGGACATCATTCGTCGTTACAGAGTCCCGGAGAGAATCATTACTGATAATGGTTCAAATTTGAACATTAAGATGATGAAGGAGCTATGTCAGAGCTTTAAGATTGAGCATCACAATTCTTCCCCATATCGTCCGAAGATGAATGGTGTTGTTGAAGCAGCAAATAAGAATATTAAGAAGATTGTGCAGAAAATGGTGGTAACGTATAAAGACTAGCATGAGATATTGCCTTACGCTCTACACGGTTACCGTACTTCGGTACGCACATCAACTGGGGCAACTCCTTTCTCATTGGTGTATGGTATGGAAGCGGTTCTACCATTAGAGGTTGAGATTCATTCTTTAAGAATTCTAGCAGATGTGAAGCTTGATGAAGTTGAGCGGGTACGCTCCCGGTTAAATCAGTTGAGCCTTATTGAAGAGAAGAGATTGGCAGCCATTGCACATGGCCGGTTGTATCAGAGCAGGATGAAGAAATCCTTTGATCAGAAAGTGCAACCTCGGTGTTTTCAGACAGGTGAATTGGTTTTGAAAAGGATCCTTCCTCCTTAGACAGATCACAGGGGCAAATGGACTCCAAACTACGAAGGGCCATATGTAGTAAGGAAGGTCTTCTCTGGTGGAGCCTTATTACTCTCAACTATGGATGGCGAAGATTTTACATCCCCTGTGAACGCAGACGTAGTCAAAAAATACTTTGCATGAAAGAGACCCGCTGGACATAAAAAGAAGATCCAGGCAAAAAAAGGCATCCCGGCGAACCATAAAAAGATAAGGTTCGAGCAAAAATTAGGGATAAAAAAGGAAAAAAGAATAAACCCGTAAGATTGAAAACCTGAAAAAGGAAACTTTGGCAAAAATGGGTATCCCGGTGGATTGAAAACCCGTAAAGGGCGATCCATGCAAAAGTTAGGGATTTGAAAGCGAGAGGCTGCAGTCCGCGTCTGGTCTGTGAGCACTTTTGACACTTGGGAATTTTGAAGGAAAGGAATCAGTCCAGTCAGTCTCTTCGAAGGGCAAAGCATCTGTGGATAACCAAGGCATATGAGCCATAGCTGAATTGAATCATGGTGGATATCTGTTCCCACATTGCCGATATGTGTATTTTCTTTTTGTTTTTGCGCAATTACCTCTTTTCAGGAATTGCTTCCGGTTGTAAATTTACAGGCCCACTCAATCAATAAAATTTTCATTTCACTCAAAGAGCTTTCCATTTTTGTGTTTACTTTTACTGCTTTCTTTGTGAAAACATCTGATATTTTGATAAACATTGCATGCGAAAACGTTGAGCTTTGCGGAGCACAATGGAAAACAATGGAAATTGCTTAGGCAACGGACATTGTGGATGGTAATCGAGGTAGCCATTTTTGCACATAGAATATTCTGATGTTGTTGTGTGCAGGGTAGTAATGTTTCTCCCCAATAGAGTTACTCTCCCCAGCTTCAAAATTTCATCATCCTCAGCAGATTGTTACTCTCCCTAGCCAGAGTACAGAGGACTGCTTCCCCAGCCGGAGTTTCGTTGTGGTTTATTACTCCCCAACAAGTATTCAGAAGTTGGTGTTGTTGTATCCCTAGTAGAAGACTGGTGGAATATCTTCCCGGGAAAAGATGTTATCTTCCCCACAGAGTCTTGGTGTCTACTGTCCTCAGTCGGTCAGGAAGTATAGTCTCACCAGCAATAGTATGCTCTAATACCCAGCAGGGTGAGGGTAAAGTTATCTCCCCAGCAGCAGGTTAAGCTCAATGGTATCCCCAAGCAGAGTTGGTGGTAATCTTCATAGCAGTTTGTTCAACAGTGGTTAACATCCCCGGCAGGTTTTAAAGTCTAATGGTTATTGGCACCGTATTCCGTAGCAGATCTTTGGGTTCCATCTTCAGTATTTGTTCTTTTTGATCCCCAACAGGTTGGAAGTTCTCTCGGAGTTTTCCTCTCCAGTAGAGTTTGTGATTAGGAAGGTCGATCAGTATGACTTCCTCGGCAGGGTCTTTGATTCGGAGGACAATTTAGTTTTTCATTTCTAGTGGAGTTGCCTTCGTCTTCAGCATTTATTTTGTTGGAGTGCTTCTTTTACATTGCATGAGCATTTTGCATGGCATCCTCCCAAAAGCGTAGCATTTTCACTTTGTATGGAGCATTACGCCATAGAAAAATTCAAACATATGTATTCGAAGCATAAGCCAGGTTTGATGTTCTCGTTTGCTAGATGTTTCCCGACAGGAGGAGTCGTAACTCAGGAGATATCGTCCAGCCTTTTTTCCCCAAGCGGTGGACTTGGTCATTTGGAGAGACTATTTGGCATACCCTTGCAATTTTGTCAGGATTGTTAGTCTGTGGCTTCTTTTCTTTTCACCCCTTCGTCCAGGTGGTCATTTGGGTTATCCCTTCAGAGTTGTTAGCGTTAGTTAGACACTCGTCCGTGTCCTTTTTCATTTTTTCAATACTTCATCCGTATTGATTCTAAACACTCGTCCGTGTTCCTCCCGGCACCCGTCCGTGTTCGGTTTAGCATTTCAATCCCCAGTAAAGTTGTATTTTGAACTTTTTAGCCAATACCCGTTCGTATTAACCTTAGACGTCCGTCCGTGTTCTTTCATCACCCGTTCGTGCTTGAACTTTTTAGCCAATACCCGTTCGTATTGACCTTAGACGCCCGTGCGTGTTCTTTCATCACCTGTCCGTGTTTGAATCTTTTAGACACCCGTCCGTGTTCTTTCAGTACCCGTCCGTATTGACTTTAGACACCCGTCCGTGTCCTTTCAGTACCCGTCTGTATTGACTTTAGACACCTGTCCATGTTCTTTCATTACCCGTCCGTATTGACTTTAGACACCCGTCCGTGTTCTTTCATCACCCGTCCGTGTTTGAACCTTTTAGACACTCGTCCGTGTTCTTTCAGTACCCGTCCGTATTGACTTTAGACACCCGTATGTGTTCTTTCATCACCCGTTCGTATTTGAACCTTTTAGACACTCGTCCGTGCTCTTTCATCACCCATCCATGTTTGAACTTTTGGCACTCGTCCGTGTTTATCCCCAGCTCAGTCAACACTCATCCATGTTTGTTTCAATACATATTCAATACTTCGTCCGTATTGATTTTCGACACTCGTCCGTGTTGTGATTTGACACCTTTTATTACTTGTTCCCCAACGGAGTCGTCTCTCCTTTTGCAGGATGCAAATTTGTTCGGTTATTTTGGTATTCAATCTCTATGTATCCCGACCGTCTGGAAGCCTTTGTTTCCATACCCTCGGATCCAAGAAGTTTGAATAGGGGCAGCTGTAACACCCCAAAATTTGCCCTCTCTTTTTCTATTTCTAATTGGGTTATGTTTCATTTCATTTGCATCGTCATTTCTACATTTGCATGGTTCTTTTGGGCATGGGATCAAGGTATTTTCCAGTAGCTCATGGAGTCATCAATTCCAGCAGTGTTTAAGGCCAAGCAGATAGCTTTCAAAGTCTTTTTGAGCATTTATTTTGCTCATTAGATGATTTGATGGTCAGAAGCTCCGGCACTCTCTTTTTTTGATCAGTGATTCAGCACCAGACGATTATTTTCAGCAGTATTCCGAGCACGAAACGGAGTCCACAGCATATTTCAAGCATGATTCAGTGGTAATATCCAATGGCAAGTTTCAGGGGTCTAGTATGGCTCGGAACGGGTGAAAACAAGAAATTCTGCAACATTCCCTCCTTTTGGTGCCAAATTTTTGAATTTTTGAACTGAGTAATCGATTACTCAAAGTGAGTAATCGATTACTCTGGGCGAAATTGCAAAAATATGGCAATTTTCAGTACTGCAGAATTTTTGATCATTTGTGATCATGTGCTTGGCTTGTGCATGTGTGGGAAGGATCTAGAACTGATCTATTTTCATCATTTTCCACCCAAAAATTCAAATTCCTTTCAAGAATTTCCACTCTAATTCCACATTCCCTTTCCTAATTCATCTTTCACTCCCATTTCCACCCACTACACCTCACTCCAAACCCGAACTTAACTCCTAACCTAGGGGTTATTTAATCTAATCAACTCCAAACCTCTCAAAACCCTTGATTCATTTTCTGAATTCTCTACACTTTTCACTCCAATTTTCTCTCAACTTTTCTCTCATTTCAAAACCCTCATTCAAAGTTCCTTCATCAAAAGTTCAACAAATTTTGCATTGAAATTTGTTGATCTTGGAACTAAACCTTCAGCCATTCACCAATTCTTGAAAGGATCTTGAATTTGCTGCTGTTTCACTCTTGATTTTGAGCTTTTGGAACTGATTTTGGAGGAAGCTTGAAGCAAAACCATCACATTGTTTGGATCTTGAAGTTTCTTGCTAGGATCTTGAAGTTTCTTGCATAGATCTTGGATTTCTTGCTTGGATTCGTCAATTTTCGTTTGTAACAATCACCAAAGCAAATCTCAGCTTTGTAGGTTGGTTTTCTGTAGATCTATACTTGTTTTAGCTTATTTTCAACTTATACATTGTAGATCTTTGGTTGTTGTTGATTTTGATCCATTTGCTAGAATTTGATTCTTGATGTTGATGATTATTGGATCTAAGTGATGTTTGATTGCTGTGATTGAACTTGATTTTCGTGCATTGTTGATTACATGATCATTGGAAATCTTTGGATAAGTAATTTTGCTGCTGAAAATGCTTTTCAAAGTCGAATTTCTGCCTCTGTTTCAGTGGTAATCGATTACTCAAATAGGGTAATCGATTACTCTGCCTGGTTTTCATGTTTTTAGTCAAATTTCAACTGAGTAATCGATTACTCAAACAGGGTAATCGATTACTCTGCCTTATTTTCATGTTTTTAGTCAAATTTCAATTGAGTAATCGATTACCTAATGTGAGTAATCGATTACCACTGAAGCAGAGTGTGTTTTTCTTGCATTTTCTTGCTTGTTTGAGGTATCTTGCTTGTTTAAACTTCATGGATTGATATGTTGATGATTTGTGGATTAATCACGAGCTGTTTCACCTCACACATTGCATGAATATGATTCTTCGACACGCGAGTCTTGGTTTTCATCGATAAATGTTTATGTTTGCGTTGTTGACTACTTGATGCAGTAAACACGATGCATACACATTTGAATCGTGTTAATTCTTGATTAATGCTCAACTTGATGAACATGTGATGCGTGATTTTTGCTTTTTTCTGTGGTTGCTTATGCATGACGTTTTGATCAATGTTTGAGTTGTGCAAACTTTGTTCAGTAATTGTTCTTGAATTGTTAACATGATCATGTTATTCATTCTTGATGCTTGCAACCTTTATGATTGGTTTGCCATGCTTTGTGTGTCTATTTGCAATCGTTGCTTGCATGAGTATTTGTTTTCAAATACATGGTGTGCTGCCCTGTTTCCACTGCTGTCTTGGTGCATGTGTGTTGTTGTATGTGTTGATGCCTGCCTTTTTACACCTGTTTTGTGTGCTGAACATGAGTTGTTGTATGTTGTTTGGTGTATTGGCTGGAATTTACCGCTGTGCAGGTGCTGGAGCGCTGTTGTAGCCGCTGTTTTGATTTATTGCTTTGGTTTTTGCCTTGTTTTGTGCTTGCTCCCTTAGGCTCCTAGTCCGACTTTATTTCCGATTAAGCTCGGAGTAGGATAGACATTACGCTCTCATCTATGCATGCTAACTTAGGTAGATGTTTCCCCTTTGAACTCAACCATAGGTCAACCTTTGCATGACAATTTTAGGATAGAATTCCCCTTAGTCTTTTCTTTTCGGCTTGAGTCTTCTCTTCTCATCTCATAACAATTCTAAGACACTTAATAAAGTTAACGTGTATTTCACATTAGCCTTGTATATGGGAAGTGACGAATGGGGGGCCTCCCTTCGTTCTTCTAGGGTGTTTAGTGTACGTCCTGTTGGGGACGATATGCGACGCATTCGTTTCTATGTTATAGACTTCGGTACAATGCAAGTTACGAAAAAACTTCAATCCACTTCTGTCTAAAAAATACAAACAAATTCAAACCTTTTTATCCTTCGGGATCGTTGAGTTTCAAATCTTTTTTTTGGAAAAGAGCTCGTCGCTCACGTAAAAACACTTATCGACCTCGTTAGGTCGAACTATGACTGCTCTGATTTCCTCTCTCTCGTCCGATTGAGGATACGTAGGCACAAGACGGCGATGTCTTGGCGAGCACCCTTCTCCGTTTTGCGTAGTCCATCGAACTAAGTTGACTCTGATTCTTCGTTCGTCCATGAAGATACGTAAGCATTGGATTTTGGATAATCCTTGCGAGTCCGTCTTAGTCTCCCCCTCCCCGTTTTTTTGTTCAGCCGTAGACTTTAGGATAACTCACCCTCTCTTTAGACAACAAGCGGGGATCCCATTGAGTACGATGGACGAGTGGGATGCTAATACCTTACCCTCGCGTAACCGACTCCCAAACCCAGACTATGGTTGCGATGACCATGTCTTTCCCTCTTTCAGGTTTTCTTCAATCGTTTCATTTCCCTGCGTCGGGATAAATGAAGTTCGGTGGCGACTCTTCTGTTCTAGTTTTCTCGCCGGTTGTTTTTTCGCAAGTTACGACAACCGGTTACTCACCATGTGTTAACCGGTTACTTATTTGAAAATTTACATTTTTTGGTGAAATTTACACTGAGTAACCGGTTACTCACCATTTGTTAACCGGTTACCACTGTGATAGTGGCAAAAATAACAGAAAAAACAGCTTCCAAAAGTGATTTTCAGCACATAATCACTTATAACAACCACCACATGCTAGATCATGAATTTGTGCACTAAAATTACAGCAGGTAAGAGCAATTAACACACATTGCAAGCAATAATCATGGAGATCAAAGATCAAACAAGTGCATAATAAATTAAACCAAAAACGATCAAAATTCAAATCGTAAATGCGCGGAAACGATCGAAACAGGGAGTAAAGTAAGATCTACCAACCTACAAGGATGAGATGTGCCTTGGTAATTATTGCAAATGATTCTTGATGTAGAGAATTAAAGAAAACCAGAGGAATCTTCAATTTGTTGGCGAAACGTGTCGAAATCGAGCAAAATACGAATAAAATTCCAAAATGCGAATTCGAACCGTTAAAAGTTGCAGCAACTACTCAAGATTAATCCACAAACTGAAATAACTCCAGAAGTCCAAGTATATAGCAAGAATGATGAAGGTTGAGCTCAAGAGATAATCACTTTTGATGTAAAAGTGATTATCCTTTATGGAGAAATGGAGCTTTGGTGAGGTGTTGGAAGAGAATTGAGATGAAGATGAAGATGTAACAGAGAAAAATCAGAGAGAAATGTGAGAGGATTGAGAGTGAAATAGAGCAAAATGCTTGTCCTTGAAAATGAGTGGAAACTTGCTTATATAGATTTTAGGTTTGGAGTGTAATAGCTTTGGAATGAGGTTTGGACTTAGCTTTGGGAGGTTTGGAGTGAGGGTTGGAGTTAGTTACACCTGACTCACTGAGTCAAGGTGGTTAACTCGGTTAGTTAGGATCAACTCGGTGACAATCCCAAGGTGAGCTTAAACATCCAAAGGTTGATATGCTTGGAAAACAAGAAACATGGTGCACTTGATTCAAAGAGAAGCATGGGAGTGAATGCACTTGGAATGTCTTGAAATATCTAGAGATGTCTAGAATATTCCACACATTGTAGAATACTGTAGAATTAAAGACCAAGGAGAATGCACAGCTGCTGTATCAAAAAAATGCAGCAGGATCTGCAAATTTACACTGAGTAACCGGTTACTCACCAGGCGTTAACCGGTTACTTCAGTCAAATTTTGCCCAAATTGCTTGGTAATGATGCTGAAGTCCCGGTTTCGATTTTCCACCTCTTGTCTTGATGAGTAAACATGGAAACCTTTATTTTGAGCTTGTTTTGGTGATGAGATAATCTTGTGAGGATGCGATTATTCGGGCTCAAAAACCTGAAAACCCTGCAACAAGAAACACACAGAGAAAAATGCGAATGCGTATGCTAATGATGTGAATGCACATGTTTATGCAAAAGGCAAAAGAGGGGAGGTCAAATTTTGGGTTACGACAAACAAAAACAGGTAAACACCAGAAAAGGAAGCAGAAGTGCTAAGATGCCATGCATGTATGCCATGTTTATGCTTATGCTGACAAAATAAACAAGAAGCGAAACTGGAGATGAAATAAACATCTCGACAAGGATACCCAACCAAACTCATCAGATTGGACCATTACTGGGGATGAACTTGCAGAATCAGTAGTTCTGCTTCAAGATTACACTTTCTCTGGTAGGAAGAGTACTCCACCTGGTATAGCATCAAGACTTCACTAGGATTGCCATTACGAGCCTCATTTCTTCGCTGGAGGGAAATCCATGGAGAATTTCCGAGATTAGCTGAAGTGACAGCTTACTAGGGAGCTAGCAAAAAGATGTCACAAAAACTGAGTAGTTCTGCATAACTTATCTGCCCCAGATTACATGGTCCATAAGAAGAAAATATCAAGAGGAATTTACAGAAGAATTGGTATACAAGGTGCTTCAATATCTTCAAACTCTTGGAGAGATCCATAACTGCCCTGGATTAACTGCATTTACACAACAAGGTCCTTGAACTTGTGATTCAGACTGGTTGTTGACAATCGGGGAACAAACTTGCCCCTGTCAGCTTAGTTGATCTGTGAAGGAGGTGGCCATTGTAATGGACCTTTTAGAGATTTGCCGAATCTCAACCTGACTGCTTCTGATTGACGGGTCTATGGGAATAGGTCATCAAAAGGATTTTACAGAAGATTTGACATACCATATGCTTCAATATCTTCAAACTTTTGAAGGGAGATGAACCTTGACATAACTGCCCCAGTTTAACTGCATTCGTAATACAAAGTCCTTAGACTGCGGTAGAAACAATTGGGGAACAAACTTGCCCCTGATTTAGTAGCTCTTGAGATGCTTGATCTATGGAGGAGATGCCCCAGACTGAGCCCCTTTTTACCAAATCAAATCCCCTAGTTGGCTGCATTTGTTGGGATTCCTTTGATATTGAATTGTTTTTACAAACAAGTATTGTTCATTAAAAATTGGCAATTTCAATGTAAAATTCATGCAAGCTTTTGAAATCAAGTTTTATTGATGAAACTCACACGGTGGAATGATTAAATAATAAAAAACAAAGGTGGATCTAGTCATTTACAAAATGAATGATGAAGTGATCAACACACGCAAATAGCAAAGATCATTAGGAGTCAAGTTAATCAACCTTGTTGTAGTATGCTTTCAAAATAACCTTACCTCAATTAGGTCTTATAAGGGTTGTAACGTGGTCTGGTTCACGGTTTATGAAACAAAGAATAAAGGCTCAAAGTTTATTTGTCCCACCCAATCTTCGTGATGAACTCCAATCCTACTCTCAGTTAGCTCAAGCTATACATTTAGGTTCCTATAGGCTAGGAATTAATTGAAGATAGTTGATGATGATTAGACACATTTGTAGTCATTACTCCCTTGCAGAATTTGGTTATCCTTTATTACATAGGTTTTGAGACCTTCGCTTGTCTTTGTTTGAGGTTTTGAGACCTCTTGAGGTTATGAGACCTCTTCTTGTCTTTTGTTGAGGTTATGAGACCTCTTTTTTTCTTTGCTTGAGGTTATGAGACCTCTTATTTGGTTAAGGTTATGAGACCTCCTCTTTGATTGTTGTACAAGCCCTCTTGTATAAGGCAAAGTTTGAGCATCCCATCTTTCTTGGTTTTTGCCTTGAAAGGGACTCGGATCATTCTTTGATTAAGGATTTCTCAACGATCCTTCCTTATTTGTCACTTCGGGAACAACTTGTACATTTATTCACTTGATTGGAGAGAGCTGACAGATGTCTTGCATGAAGCACTTGCATTCGAGTGCATAACCAAGTTAAACTGAGAGCTACCCTGCCCCAAGGTTGAGATTCACGGGTTTTTTGTGTAAGGAAAGGAAACTCCTACTTCTAGGCTCGAAGGGGTTAACGAGGGATTATCTTCCTTATTTCTCTAGTGTTTGGGAATTGAAACAATGCCTTACATCCTCGGCAAGGTTTAATCGAAAGTATACCACAGCAATTATGGATAATATTTTCATCATCCTCCCCAATCTTTGCTTAACAACAATTTGATAAGTGGAGTAACAGAAAATTCTTTTTGTTTGTTTTTATAAAAATGAGTTAACACGAATGGATTGACCCAAAAAGATGCATAAACATTTCATTAATCTTGCCAATTTAAAAGTACAACAATGCTTATAAGCAAACATAATTCAAGCATGCAAAGGAAAATACAACAAAAATGCTGAAACAGCCAAAGAATGTCATCTTTAGGCTTTCCTTTCTTGATTTGCCAAACCGAGATGGTCATTTTCAGAGTTGACTGTCGAGATCAGTCTGGAATCATCTTCACATCCCCTCTTAGTAATTTCTCCCACTTCAGAGTCTGATGAGTCTGCTTGATTAGGTGAAGGATTATTGATTTGAAGGCCTTGAGGCGTGAATGAGATCATATTGGAGTCAAGTAGAGTCTGAACCTTGCTCCTGAGTACCTTACAGTCTTCAGTTGAGTGTCCATGTACCCCAACATGGTAGTCACATCGGGCGTTGGCGTCAAAGCCTGGCGAGAAGGGAAAAGGCACTGGGTCTATCTCCTTTGGCACTATCAATCCCCATTTGATCAACTCTGGCAAGAACTGACTGTATGACATTGGCAATGGAGTGAAATGTCTCTCTGGTTTCCTTGGCCTTTGTCGTGCATGCTGACGCGGCTGACGGCGGTAGGACCGTTGATACTGAGGTGGTCTTTGATTTGGAGAAGAATATTGTCTCTGTGGAGAGGATGGTATCTGATGCTGAGACCCAAAAGATTATTGACTCTGAACACTTGAGTTGCATGAGCGCTGAGGCAGAAGTGTCGGAGATTCCCAAGTGGAATTACTTTCTTTCTCCCATTCTTCTTGAGAACTGATTGTTGATTCAATCTCACTAGCTAGGGTGTTTGAGATGCCTCGGATTTTTCCGCTCTTGAGACCGCTCTCAATGCACTCTCCAGCTATTACCAAGTCAGAGAAAATTGATGTCACAATGCTAAACAACTTTTCTTGGTACGGGCCTTGCAAGGTATCCACGAACCAGTCAACCAATTCCCTATCCAAAAGTGGTGGTTGGACGCTAGCTAATATTTTTCTCCACCTCTGAGCATATCCTCTAAAAGATTCATTGTATTCTTGAGATAATTCTAGCAAATGAAAACGACTGGGAGTCAAGTCAAGATTGTAGTTGTATTGTTTCACAAAGGCATTGGCTAGGTCTGACCATGATTGGATGTGATTGTTTTCTAGCTGCATGTACCAACTCAGTGATGCCCCACTCAGACTATCTTGGAAACAGTGGATCATGAGCTTGTCAATGTGAGGTCATTCTTCTTCAAAACATCACCAAATGTTGCTTTGGACAGCTATCCCCTTTGTACTTCTCAAACTTCGGTGTTTTGAACTTTGGTGGCATTACAAGGTCGGGTACCAAACACATGTTCAAAGCATTCAAATCAGCAGTGGCACGACTCTTAATGGTATCAAGCTTTTCTTCCAAGGCACGACATTTTTCCATAATCTCAATGTCTCGTGGGTCCTGGGTTTTCATCACAGGGACTACCTCTTGGGAACCTAGCTCAGAGAATGCGAAACTACGATATTCCACAGCATCAACAGAAGAGGAACGTCCATCTCGGACAATGGCATGTTCTTGTATAACCTGATTCTCAACAGGAATCTGCACAGGTTGAGCTTGGGCAACATCGTTCACAGAAGTCCTTTGAATGCTGTCATAGCTTCCACCAACAGATTTTTCAACAAGTCAAAATCTGCTCTGGTCATAAACTGTCTCTGCTCTTCTGAGTTCATGATCCTTCACAAGCTACCTTAAGTCCAATACTGGCTTTGGGAAGTTAAACTAGTGGAATAGACAAAAGACGGATGAGACTCGAGGTTGAGAAATGCAAATGCAATGACATGCGCATGCAATGCTAATGCAAGCCAAATGGTTTCAAAGAGCTCAAAAGCAAGTTGCAAACATTTTTGGAAAATTGAAAAGTTTTGTTTTAACATCCGTGATCTTTGAAAAGGAAAGAACGCCTGAGTTCCTTGAAACCAAAGGGTTATCATGAATGAATGAATGTATGCACGAACACACATATACAGGTATTCATAAATATGTACAAGCAAACAAACGAGGGCTTAGGTTTGAAGATCACGAGCATGGAGCCATGGTCTACCCATCCCAAAAGGTGTGTAATAGGGTTTATCAACTGTAGCACAGGGTTCTAAGAAGTTCCCAGAGTCGACAACCCATCTTTCGGATATTATCGATTTCCTGGATGACTCGGTAGTCAATAATATTCTCAAGAGAATCTCGTCTGAGTGTAGTATCGCATAGCAACAAATTCTGGAATAGACTCCCTCATAGTCCTCACACTACATCCTAAAGGCCAAGTGGGGTTTGGAGATAACCACGGTTCTCAATATCATTGGCACCTAGGTAGAGAGTAGCACATTTTCACGAATGGACTCGTTCAACATGACTAAACTCTCAAAAGGGCCTCAACTGAGTGATGGTGTCTCAAGTCAACTTTTTTGGGAATCGACTCCTTCAAAGCCTCCTTGAATATACCATCGTCCTATAATAAGTGCACTCAAGTCCGGGTTAGAACTTATCTCACCACTCAAAAGTAGCACCCTGCACACAGAAGAACCCAAAATGGTATACAGATATATATATATATATATATATATATATATATGTACAAACAAAACATGAATAACACAAACACAACAAGGTGGGCTTAACCCTCTAAAGAAGTTCGTCCCCAGTGAAGTCGCCATTTTCTGTTGCGGTGAGAATCGGATAACAAGCTATTAATTAACTTGCATCACAAAACTTTGAAATTCACCACCGAGCTTTGATTTATCCAAAGGAAAGGGTAAAGAACGAAAAACCCTTTAGCGCCATGTGAAGACACAGCTAAGAGATCGGGGATCGGGGGTTGGTTATACTAAGGGAAGGTATTATCACCCTAAGTATCTGTAGTACTCTAAAGGAACCTCTTGTTTGTTTGTGTTATGTTATGTTTGCTAAGGAATCTGCTAAGGGTAAGGTAAAGACCTAAGGGTATGTATACTAAGTTTGCTCGCCAAGATGTCGCATCTTGTGCCTACGTATCTGATTAAAGATTCAAAGCAACCGTAGTTCACCTAACTAAGGGTGAGGAACCATTGACTATGTCCAAAGTTCCAAGGGGAATGAGTAAGAGCTCATATAGAGTTTAAGAAACTCTCTAAGTCTAAGTTATGATGGGGCAAAGTGAATACTCAAAGTGATGAGTCTCACATAGAGTTCAAAAACTCTAACTTAATTCTAAGTTGTAAGATTAATGGCTATGAGGCCAAGAGGGAAGGTGGCCATGACTATGAGGTCAAGGCTGGTATACTATGACTATGAGGTCAAAGGAGAATGGCTATGACTATGAGGTCAAAGGAGAATGGCTATGACTATGAGGTCAAAGTTGGTAGGTGGCCATGACTGTGAGGTCAAGGCTGGTAAGTAGTTATGACTATGAGGTCAAAGCTGGTAATTGGCTATGACTATGAGGTCAAAGCTGGTAATCCTATGACTATGAGGTCAAGGAGAAGGTGGCCATGACTATGAGGTCAAGGCTGGTAGGTGGCTATGACTGTGAGGTCAAAGCTTGTAGGTGGCCATGACTGTGAGGTCAAGGCTGGTAAATAGCTATGACTATGAGGTCAAAGCTGGTAATCCTATGACTATGTGGTCAAGGAGAAGGTGACCACGACTATGAGGTCAAGGTTGGTAGGTGGCTCTGACTATGAGGTCAAAGCTGGTAGGTGGCCATGACTGTGAGGTCAAGGCTGGTAAGTGGCTATGACTATGAGGTCAAAGCTGGTAATCCTATGACTATGAGGTCAAGGAGAAGGTGGCCACGACTATGAGGTCAAGGCTGGTAATGAGCTTTCTATGACTTTGATGTCAATAGAAAGACTTTCCTTTGGAAGGAGAGGGGAATAACTTAAGCAAGAGTTAAACGAACGATATGAGTTCAAATGATTCAAGGACAGTAAACATTAATCAACTGAAATTTCACAGATGAACATGGATAAAGCATAGATGACATTTTCCAGTTTTAAGAGTTAGAGGCATGGTGAGTGGTAAAGTCAGGAAATAATTTTCAAATGAACCTTCTCATGATGTTGCAAAATATTTCAAAAGAAACCTTTGAATCGGTTGATATTTTTCTTTTTTACAAGACTCAGGAATTAAACACAAAGCAAAAGCATATTTTTTATTCTTTAGTTTTGAAGTTCTTTTTGGAAGAAAAATAAAAAAATGATAATTAAAATTTAAAAAAAAAAGGTGAAGTGGCAGTCGCCATTTAAAAGTGCCACAATGTGTGGCAAGTGCCACAACATTGTGGCAGGCGCCATGAATGGGAGAGAAGGAGGTGGCAGACGCCACCTTTAGGTGTGTGGCAGGCGCCACACTATCTCTCTTTTTTATTTTTTTTATTTTTCTTTAAACCATATTAATAACACAATCTCACTTTCATTTTTCTTTCATTTCATTTCATTTTTTAAAATAAAATATTTTCATAAACATGAAAACAAAAACACACATAATACAATACCTGTAACATTTAATCAGATTTCAACAAAAAGATGAATAAAAACGAACATGGTATGAACAATCGGTCATGATATTTCAACATGCAGTAAGGAAAATAAAAACAAAGGATGGGGCGTTACCTAGTGGAGACGGTCCACTGCCTCTTCGCGAATATGTACTCGGAAAGAAACGAATGAACTCCTTCTTCAAAATGCCAGCTATTGATGGTGGAAAACTCGGACCGAAGAAAATCGAACCAAGAAAACTTTCGTAATAAAACTAAGAATTTTAACCGTAAGTGGGGGAAGAAATGATGAGTATTCAGCCCATTCTTTGGGTGAACCTGGTGTATTTTAAGAAGAGGTTTGAGCCTCTATTTATAGGAAAAAAGTGGGAGATTAAGGTATGGTCTGAGTGGTACACTTTGCCCATTTTACCCTTTTCCAAGTTTCTCGTGCAAGTTGGGGTGGTTTGAAAAAATTTCGATGATCAGAGTAGGCTCAGAAAATAGGTTGTGCTGATAAGACTGGAGCCATGCTTTTTACTGAAAAGCTTTTGTTCATTCGTGATGTGCTGAAGTGTAGAAAAAGAGCGAGGTGGCAAACGCCACATTATTTCATGGCGGGTGCCATAAAATAATGTGGCAAGTGAACATTCATGTGGTAGGTGCCACAAACCCTTACATGGCAGGCGCCATGGGTGTGTAATGGTGGTGGTGGGCGCCACCGCATCATTTCCTTTTTTTTTTCTTTTTTTTTTCTTTTCCCTTTTTTTCTTTTCTTTCTTTTTTCTTTTCTTTATTTTTTTCTTTATTTTCTTTTTCTTTCAAATAAAATAAAATTCACAAGTGCCGATTCCTCGTGTCCTCAGTCAATGGTCGAGCATATTAAAACGAGACATGGCTCGGATACTTCTTTTTGGTACAAAATCGTCAGAATCGGAGGCTCGATTTCTTCGGTCAAAACCTTAATTTCCTCAGGAATTCCAATGGATTATTTTTTTTAGGATCTTGCTTCTTCTTTCAAGGCCTATATATGGCCTCTAAGGATGTCCAATACCAGGTGAAACCGTATTCCGAAGCTTGGAAACAGGTCTTGATCAAAATCAAAGGCAATGGTTAACGGATGCTGATAAAACCCTGGTTTTGAGTCACGGTGAATTCAGTGGTTCAAGGCACTTGTAACAGGAACCAAATACACTTGATTTATTGTTGAGTGAGATCTCTTGAAAGTATGCGAGAGCCTGGCTTTTTGCCTTTTGTTCTCTTTCCAGTGTAAACCCTGGTTCACAAAGGAACAAATTAGCAAGATATGTGGTTAGTTAATAATGCACAGATGAATGATCCCTACATGTAAGTGCAAGATGTTATGACATCTAAGGGGTAAAATTTGGGGTACAACACTAATTCTGGAGAACGCCAAGCTGAAGAGGCAGAAGAGGATGCGTGTAGCGGAGCCTCTTTAGATAGGACTACTTAGGACTTTTTAGGCCTAGCTGTTTTTCCCTCTTTGTATTTTGAGCTTCTTGAATTGTACTTTGAAGTTGTAACTTTTCTCACTATTAATGAATTAAAGCTTCTTTTGAAAATATCTCTGATGTGTATTTGCGTTTTTTAGGTTCCTTAAAACCAACCGCATTTGCATTGCATCTTGAATTTTTTCTAACCCTATCAAGGAACTGAAAATTTGTTTTGCAGACATTGTAAGATGGATTTTGGAAAGAGCGGAACTTGGTCGTACACCTTCATGGTTCCTAATGTTGAGCAACTAAAGGAACTAGGAGAACTGATTGAAGATCATTTGGCTTTCTCAGAGAAATATGGAAAGATTCTCCCGCTGTTGAAGCTTCAAAGGACTGAGGGACTGTTGGAGACGCTGGTTCAGCTCTATCATCCCATTTATCATTGCTTCGTATTTCCTGATTACCAGTTGATGCCGACCTTGGAAGAATACTCTGCTTTGATGGGTCTCCCTGTCAACGATTTCCCTCCATTCTCCGGATTAGAAGATGAACTCAGTGAGAAGGATATTGCAAGAGGAACGAGCCTAAAACTGTCTGACGTTTGAGCCTACATTACTATCAAGGGAGAACTTTCTGGTTTGCCTACTCAGTTCTTGTTTGTGAAGGCTCGGTATTTCCCTGATAGGAAGAACACTGTGCTCTTTGAGTCCACCTTTGCATTGTTGGCTTATGGACTGTTCCTATTTCCCAACGTCGAAGACTTTGTTGACGTCAATGCCATCCATATTTTTATGCTCAAGAATCTGGTTCCCACTCTGTTGGCTGATGCCTATCATGCCATTCACTCAAAGAAGGACAGATTGTTTGTTGTGTTGCTATCCTTTATAGGTGGTTTATTTCGCACCTACCAAGGACCACAACCTTCTGGGATGTGAAAGACGGTTCAATTTGGTCCAAGAGACTCATGGAGCTTACCCATTCAGATATCGAGTGGTATGATCTGATATATGGGGGGATCTTTATGATTCACAACTGTGGGGACTTCCCCAATGTGCCTCTTGTTGGCAGAAAGGGATGCATCAGTTATAACCCCGTTCTCGCTCGTCAACAACTTGGTCACCCAATGGATGAAGAACCCGATCCTAGCAACCTAAAGAGAATTTTTCTTGAAGAAGGAGAAAACCCTGAGCTTAGAGTCAAAATTGTACGTGCTTGGCGTCACATAAACAAACAAAGAACGGTTGCATTAAGAAACCCTGATTGTACTGTCACATAAGCTTGCTTGGAATGGGCCCGTGGAGTAGCCCTCGTGATGAGGATGCCTTATCCACATCATAAGCCACCTGTAGTCCACACAAGCGAAGAGTTGAAAATGAAGAAGGCATTGGAGGAGCTGACCCTTGACAAAGCGAGGATGCAAGAACAAATTGACAAACTCATGAAGGAGCTTCGTGAATAAGAAGGAACGTCATCAAGTGGATTAGATTCTTAGTTCCTTTTATGTTGTATTTCTATTTGCTTATGTAATGGACTTTGGAGGTGTACCGCTTATTTTGTAAAATTTGCAAGTTGCCTAATGAAATGAGTTATTTTAAGACGTATCCTTGATATCTACAATGTTTGCAAATCTTAATTTTGAGTTCCTTGATTGCTTTGCTTGCTTTTTCTTTCGCATCATTCATTCATGTCATAACATGTGCATTCTTTCTTGTCGTGTCTCATCATGTCGTCTTGTCTTCAGAAACCATCACACTTAATCTCCGACGCAGATACAACACTAGAGCCCAAGCTCGCCAAAGGATGTCTGAGCAGAACGTTGAATTGGATAGGGTCAATAATGAATTGGATGATTTACGAGGAAGCGTAGGGCAGATCATGGAAGTCCTACAAGTTATCAGAGCATAGATGGATACTCAGACCACCGTGGTCTCCGAGATTATCACTCCAACTATGGAACCTTCTACAAATATCAACACTGTTGATGTGCCACCGTTTGGTTTACCTTAAGGTTAAGAGTGACGTTTGTTGAAGGTTTTCTTGCCTTTTCAGAGGTTCAAGTTATCAAAGTGGTCAAAGAACTGACTTTAGTTCAACGGTAAAGTGGAGAAACGGTTGTTCAAACACGACGTTTCCTGTCAAGGAAATAACTGACAATGCGATTGATAAGAGGACATTTATCACTAGGGCATAAGACCGACTAGAGTGATAGTGATGCAACATGAATATGAATGTAAAATCAATAATGCATGAGGCATGTATGTATATGCTGACAAAAGTGACGCGACATACAGGCTAGTAGATGAACACGATTGGATACTCGGCCACAGTGGGAGATAAAAAGTATCGCTGGTTCAAGATAGCAATTCTGCCTTGCTTAGGAGAAGTAGTCCCTGCGGGGGAACAACCGTTGATCGGGCTTAGGAGATAAGAACTCGGTCTAAGATGTCAGATGGAGTATTCGCATCTGTCATAACTCATCCTTCGTTCAGGCGCACTGTTTTAGAAGGAGTACTTTGATTCTGCACTTTGAAGCTCGATTACTTCTGGAGAAGCAATCGATGTTCTTTCGATGTTCAACAGTCAAAAGAAATTGCCATCTTTTTATTTTAGAAGCAGAAAAAGTTTTACAAGTAAATTCATTTTTGTTTTATTTCAAGAATCGTTGATCATGTTAAAACGTCGTTCTGTAAAGCTAAAACAAATAAGAATTCCAAACAAAAGCACAAGGGCTCAAATTTTATTGATAGGATGGAAATCAGCTAAACGCGTGATTCCATAGAGTATTTACAAAGTTAAAAAATGGTAATTTAAGAGAAAATGGCTACATTGAAACATAACGACCACTATCCTTCTACCAACTTTGAATTCTGGGCATCCTGAGCTTCTGTCGAAGATGACCTTGACTGGAGTTTTTCTGATGGACGACGTAACTGCTGCTGAGGGACTTGCCTCTGTTGGACATAGTTACTTGCCATTATCCCTAACTTTTGCCTGGATTGTACTTTGAGATTTCCAATCCATCGGGATGATTTTTTATTGTGTCTTTAATTTTTTCCTGGACCGCCCTTTCGGGTTTTCAATCCACCGAGACGTTTTTTTTTTAGGCGAAGTATTTCTTGACTACATCAACATTTGTGGGGTAGGAAAATTCTTCTCCATCCATGGTTGCGAGTCTCAAGGCATTGCTTGAGAAAGCTTTCTTGACCACATAGGGGCCGTCATAATTCGGAGTCCATTTGCCCCGAGAATCAGTGAGAAATGATTGTATCTTCTTGAGCACAAGGTCTCCTTTTCGGAAGACGCGAGGTCGGACCTTTTTGTCAAACGCCTTCTTCATTCTCTGTTGATACAACTGACCATGGCATAGCGCCGTCATCCATTTTTCTCTGATCAGATTCAGTTTGTCGTGTCGACTTTGACACCATTCAGCCTCTGTAAGCTTAGCTTCCATCAATACCCAGATTGATGGGATCTCTACTTCTATGGGGAGAACTGCTTCCATGCCATATACTAAAGAGAAAGGGGTTGCCCCTGTTGAAGTACGGACAGATGTGCGATAACCGTGAAGAGCAAAGGGCAGCATCTCGTGCCAGTCTTTGTAGGTTACAACCATCTTTTGAACGATCTTCTTGATGTTCTTGTTAGCCGCTTCTAACGCTCCGTTCATCTTAGGTCGGTATGGAGATGAGTTATGGTGTTCGGTCTTGAACTCAGCACACAACTCTTTCATTATCTTATTGTTCAACTTGGATCCATTATCAGTAATGATCTGGCTCGGAACACCATAACGGCAGATAAGATTGTTTTTGATAAATCAGGCCACCACTTGTCGGGTAACATTCGCGTATGGCGCTGCTTCGACCCACTTGGTGAAGTAATCAATGGCTACCAGGATGAACCGATGTCCGTTCGAAGCTTTAGGTTCAATTATGCCAATCATGTCAATTCCCCATATGGAAAAAGGCCATGGGGAAGAAAGAACTTTGAGATGCGTTGGCAGTACATGGATTTTGTCAGAGTATATCTGACACTTTTGACACTTCCTCATGTACTTGTAGCAGTTGGATTCCATGGTCAACCAGTAGTACCCTACTCTCAGAATTTTTCTTGCCATTGTGTGTCCATTGGCATGAGTGTCAAAGGATCCTTCCTGAATTTCTTTGATCAACATGTCTGCCTCTGGTCTGTCTACGCATCGGAGCAAGACCATGTCAAAGTTTCTCTTATAGAGAGTATCACCGCTCAGGAAGAAACTATCAGCCAGTCTTCTAAGGGTTTGTATGTCCTTCCTTAGTGCCCCAGGTAGGTACTCTTGTTTCTGAAGGAAACCTTTGATATCGTGATACCAAGGTTTGTCATCTATGACTGTTTCGATCGTTAAGATGTAAGTGGGTCGTTCAAGGTGCATTATGTCGATCTTAAGTACGTCATTCCATTGACCTACACTAATCATGGAAGAGAGAGTGGCTAATGCATCAGCCATGTGATTCTCATCACGAGGGATGTGATGAAATTCGATTCTGTCGAAGAAGGGTAACAACCTTCTTGCATAATCTTTGTAAGGAATCAGTCCTGATTGGTATGTGTTCCAATCTCCTTTGATCTGATTGATAACCAGGGATGAATCGCCATATACGTCCAAGTTCTTAATCCTTAAGTCGATCGCTTCCTCGAGACCCATGATACAAGCTTCGTATTCGGCCTCGTTGTTTGTGCACTTGAACGTAAGTCTGGCAGTGAAAGGAATGTGAGTACCCTGAGGGGTAACAATGATTGCCCCAATTCTGTTTCCGTAATGATTGACAGCTCCGTCAAAGATGAGCCCCCATTGGGAACCTAGTTCTGACCCTTCACTGGGTAGCGGTTCATCGCAATCTTTCATTTTCAAGTACATGACATCTTCGTCTGGGAAGTCAAACCCGATTGATTCCTGGTCGTCAATCGGTTGATGAGCCAAATGATCAGCTAAAATACTTCCTTTAACGACTTTTTGAGCGTGGTACTTTTTATCATACTCTGATAACAACATCTGCCAACGGGCAATCCTTCCCGTGAGAGTAGGTTTTCCAAAGACGTACTTAATTGGACCCATTTCGGAGACCAACCAAGTAGTGTGACGAATCATGTATTGGCGCAGACGTTTGGCTGCCCAAGCCAGTGCACAGCAAGTTTTCTCGAGCATAGTGTATCGAGTTTCACAGTCCGTAAACTTCTTGCTTAAATAGTAAATGGCAGACTCTTTCCTTTTAGTTTCGTCTTGTTGGCCAAGTACACAACCCATTGAGTCCTCTAGGACTGTGAGGTAGATGATTAGTGGTCTTCCTTCCACTGGAGGTGACAGAATCAGAGGATTCAACAGATATTCCTTAATACTGTCGAAGGCGGTTTGACAGTCTTCTGTCCAAACGTAATCCTGGTTCTTTTTAAGTAGTTTGAAAATCGGCGCACATGTCGCGGTCATGAGGAATATGAACCTGGAGATGTAGTTCAAACGTCCCAGGAATCCCCTGACTTGTTTTTCAGTTTTTGGAGAAGGCATTTCTCGGATGGCCTTGACCTTGACAGAATCAACCTCAATTCCTTTCTGGCTGACGATGAACCCTAAAAGTTTCCCTGAACGGACACCGAAGGTTCACTTGTTGGGATTCAAGCGGAGTTTGTACCTTCTCAACCACTCGAATAGTTTTGACAGGTGGGTCACATGCTCCTCTTCTGTCTTAGATTTGGCAATCATGTCATCGACATATACCTCTATTTCTTTGTGTATCATGTCATGAAACAGAGTAGTCATGGCCCTTTGATAGGTTGCCCCGACGTTCTTTAAACCGAACGGCATTACCTTGTAACAAAATGTACTCCATGGGGTAATGAACGAAGTTTTCTCCATGTCTTTCGGCGCCATTTTGATCTGATTATAGCCCGAGAATCCATCCATGAAGGAGAAAACTTTGAATTTTGCTGTACTGTCAACCAGCATGTCAATGTATGGTAAAGGAAAGCCATCCTTTGGACTAGCCTTGTTTAGATCTCTGTGGTCGACACACATTCTGACCTTTCCGTCCTTTTTCGGAACGGGTACAATGTTGGCTAACCATTGAGGATATTATGATGTAGCGAGGAAGCCCGCATCAATTTGTTTATGTACCTCCTCTTTGATTTTGATGGTCATGTCCGGGTGAGTCTGTCTCAACCTCTGTTTTACTGGCGGACATTCTGACCTTAACGGTAGATGATGTTCCACGATGCTGGTATCCAACCCTGGCATGTCCTGATTGGACCAAGCGAATACATCGAGAAACTCTTTGAGAAGCTTTGTCAGACTTTCTTTGGCAGTTAGACTGAGTAGTGCCCCAATCCTGATTTCTTTTCTCTCTTTTTCCAAACCCAAGTTGACCGTTTCCAACGGATCTTTGTGAGGTTCAATGGACCTTTCCTCTTGTCTGAGTAGTCGGGAGATCTCTTCTAGAATTTCGTTGTCATCTTCTTCTTCAGCCTCAAATATCGGGAACTCAAAGTTGGGAGAAGGCATTGGATCGTATGTTTCAACGGGGTTTAAAACAAGCAATCTGCATGACGTGATGATTTGATTTTAGAAGAGATAGAGAGAATGCAAGAGTGTGTGCAGTGTATCTTTTTTTTGTTTACTGCTTGTTTATGTTTTTTGAGTTATTTTTTAGGATTACCATTTTCTAAGAAAAGTAAAAAGAGAAAACAGCAATAAATGCGAAAATTACAGAACGACATTATTTTATTAATGAACAAGTCGATTCTTGAAACTACGGCCCTATAAAACAAAACTTTGTCGCTTTGGGCGAAGCGAAGAGGGAAATTTACAGAAAGCGAGCCCTAACAAAACATCCATTTCACCTGGGCAGGGTGAAAGGTTAAGATAGAGACGGCAATTACTTTGACTTATGAACAATCTTCGGGACATTGACAGCAACCCATTGGCAGCGAACTCCTCGGTGGATCACAAAGTCTGGTACCTTCCTTGATTTGTCCTTGGAAATGACACTGATTTCTGGTGGAGCAAGATCATTGGAATCTGTCTCCCAGGTAGAGTTTTCATAGGAGGATTCCTCAGTTGTATTTTTCATAGTATTTGTACTCTCAACTGTATCTCCCCATCCAGTTGGCTGGATGTCTTTGAGCCTGATACGAGAGCTTTCAGGAGCAGTGTACTTGACCATATAGTCGTATTTTCCACTTGGTTATCCCAAGGTGTCCCACACTTCTTTGGAACTAGAGGAGTCATCCCTTTCGATGGCGTTGACCTCGGGAAAAGCATAGTTAATGAATTCTAGTCCTGCAAACATTGCGAATTCATCATCATGCCAGACGTTTTCTGAGTGACCCGAGTGTTGATCCTATGACATGGTGGGGACGCAGGTATTCTTTTCAATGATGCTCAGTTGATTTTCATTGTTCGGCTAATTTTCTTGCCCCAAGTCTCTTGGGTAAGGCTGCCACATTAGCAGGCCATCCATCGGGCCATAGTAGTCATGGTCAAAGTCGTATTTCATCAGAGTGTCCTCCTCTAATGAGTTTAATGGAGCACGACATCCTTCCGAATCACAATCCCCGTATAGCATTTCGACGTCTAACCTTGGTATAAATCTCGGACTCTGTGTAGGAAAGCAAAAGGGAGTCTGCGTTTCTTCCTGAGACATATAACCGTCCTCGTTGAGATAAGACTTCCATTATTTTTCCGTATCGGAGGAATCACCTTCGTTGATGGTATGCACTTCTTGAGTCACTGGTTGAAGGAAGACTCCACTATGGAAGAAGTTCTGAATGGGATGAAAACTTTTATTGTTCGCATCTGTCTGGGTACAGGTTGCAGAAAAACCAAGACCCTTTTTTGTTTTATTGTCAGTAGGAATGACAAGTTGCCCCCATCCTGTTGTATTGGCACTCTCGACCGCTTTGATAGCATCTTTATACGAGGAAATCAAAGTTCCCCCTTCGGATTGATTGTCCTTGTGTAGAGAAAGCGCTTGGAACTGAGTTCCAATTACCCCCTCTGGTTCTACATAAGTGGATAACGATAAATTACTTACAAGTAAGGCCTGTTCTCCACAGACTACGACGAGTTAGTCGTTCTGGATGAACTTTAGCTTTTGGTGGAGGGTTGAATTGACGCCCCAGCTTGATGTATCCAAGGTCTTCCTAATAAACAACTGTATGTTACCCGGATGTCCATGACCTGGAAAGTGACTTGGAAAGTGTGAGGACCGATAGCTATGGGAAGATAGACTTTGTCGATAACCATTTTTCTGGATCCGTCAAATGCTTTGACAACGGCCTCGCTGGTTCTCATCGGAGATCCTTTGAATGATAATTGCATCAAAGTGGACTTCGGCATAACATTCAAGGCTGACCATGTGTCTACCAGTACGCTGGCTAAAGCATCGTCTTGGCAGTTGACTATAATATTGAGCGCCATGTTATGACGACGACCTTCTTCAGGTAATTCCTCATCACTAAATCCCAAGTTATTGCAGGAGGTGATGTTAGAGACAATGATATCGAACTGTTTGATTGTTACATCCTGCTCCATAAAGGCTTGCTCCAAGACTTTCTATAGAGCCTCCCTGTGCACTTCTGAACTAAGTAACAGCGATAATACCGAGATCTTTGAAGGAGTTTGCAACAGTTGATCAACAATGCTGTATTCACTCGTTTGGATGAGCTTCAGCATCTCATTATTATTTTTCGATAGGTCGGGATTACTGGATTGACCTACTGGTGGATTGGGAACTTCTGTCTGAGGTTCCTTTTCTCTGTTAGGTTCTCCAACTCCTCTGTTGAAGATTCGACCGCTCCGTGTTACTCGACTGATGTCTGCAATATTCACGAAAGAGGGTGACGGAATTTCCTTCCCGTTCTCAACTATTGTTGCACCGTACTTGTAAGAGATAGCCTTAGTTGATTCATACGGTGCGGTCCCGGTAGATAGATGACTATGGGAACCTTCTGATTTTTCTGGCCATCGTAATTAATTTCGACCCGGTTGGGAACCTTCGATCCGTCAAGTAGAGGGATGATGGAACAAACATCCCTAGCCCTCTGATGATCAGAGATTACGACAACGTCCTCGATTTGATCAGCGAGGTAGTTAACTGATCCAGAACATGAACATCGTTGAATCTCCTTGAGGTCCAACTACCTTTGAAGGGCTGCTCGTACGAGGTAGCATCCTTGATTATCCACTGAGCAAACTCCACACCGCTCATAGTTATGTAGTGGCACCTGGCCACATCCTCTATGAATACAGTGTAACCTGACGAGGTCTGTTTCCATCGACCGAACATCCTGACTTTGATATCTAGTAGGATTCCTGTTAGTGATACTAATTTGCTTGGTGTCTTCGTCCATATAGATTGGAAGCCACCAGTGGTTCAACAAGTGCTGAAGTGTTTCCTGGACAAGGGCACAGCCTTGATCGTTTTTACAACCTGCTTTACAGTTCTGATAATCATGTGAAGTGAGAAAACCGAGTTGGACTTGCGTAGCGTGTAACTCCACCAGGCTAATATTCATCAAGCGAATATCGAAGATTTGAATAATGTTGATCTGATAATGATTCCTATCATGGTAGTCTTGGATCCATCCAAGATCCATCTGACGCTGAAGGGCCTCTTGTATAAAAGAGCATCCCTGTTTGTTTACCGAGCAAGTCAGACAGGAGTTGTACTCATGTCGCGGTAGATTATGATACTGGCTTTGCCTTGAGTGCAGTGCCACCAAGTTAGCATTCATCGCACAGATGTCATGGTTTTGAATGACGTTGGAATTCATATAGGTCATGTTAACTCCACGAACTCAGTGCTCTTGGATCCATCCGAGATCCATCTGTTCCTGTAGAGCTGATTGCACCACAGAACATCCTTGATTGTTTTTAGAGCAGATATCACATTGGTGATAATTATGAGGTGACACATGGCCATATCCACTCTGTCTACAATGCATCTTAACCAAATTGGCCCTTAGTAAGAGTACATCGTGAATTTGATAGACGTTGTTAGACTCTCCTTCTATCAGATTGACTGCAGCTTTCTCGTGCTGAGGCAGCGGGTTCGTGAGAACATTCGGATTCGTATCTTTGAAAGATAAGACCCCGTTCCTAACAAGCTTTTGCACATTGGATTTGAAACTGAGACAGTTCTCTAAGTTATACCCTGGTCCTCCTTGATGGTAAGGGCAAGTCTGATCCACCTTAAACCAAAAAGGCAGATTTTTTGGTACTGTAAGAGGAGCCTTGGTCTGGACGTGCCCTTTGACCAACAGTAACGGAAATAGTTCTGCGTACGATACAGGTATAGGATCAAATCCTGGTGGCCGCGTTGTACGGTTGTTGTTGTATTAAGGACGAGCCTGCTGAAGAGGCTGTTGTGTCCTTTGCTGAAATTGCTGTTGACTAGGTTGGCTCTGCGCAACCTGAGGTTGATACGTGGGTGCGGGGTTGATAGCAGGAGTTACAGCTGCTACTGGTTGGTACCGACGCCTTTGCTTTCCGAGAGAGATATTCCCAATATCTTGCTCTTTTTTCTTAGGGAGAGCACTACCGTATTTCTTAGTACCGCTTGTTGACCCAGTGACCTTGACTAGACGTCCCTCTCAAACGGCTTCCTCAAGATGAACTCCCATGCCTACCATTTCGGTGAAGTCGCTGGGCGCACTGGCGACCATTCTGTCGTAGTAAAATGAGCTCAAGGTCTTTAAGAAGATCTTAGTCATCTCTTTTTCCTCAAGAGGTGGAGAAATCTTAGCGGCAATTTCATGCCATCTCTGAGCGTATTCCTTAAAGGTTTCCTTGTCCTTTTGCGACATTGATCTGAGTTGATCTCTGTCTGGTGCCATGTCCAAATTGTATTTATATTGTTGGACGAAGGCAGTGCCAAGATCTCTGAAAGTGCTGATCTCAGTGCGGTTTAATCCCATGTACCATTTGAGCGCGGCACCGGTTAAACTATCTTGGAAGTAATGAATCAGCAGATCCGGGTTCTCTGTCTGAGCTAACATTCGCCGAGCGTACATCACCAAATAGCTTTAAGGGCAAGAGTTACCCTTGTACTTTTCAAAATCGGGTACTTGGAACTTGTGTGGGACTTTCACATTGAGGACTAAGCAGATATCGGCGGCGTCCTTTCCAAATAAATCCTGACCACGAATAGCTTGCAGTTCCTTCTGCATTTCCAGGAACTGTTCCTGGAACTCGTCCATTCTGTCAAACATAGTTTCCTTTCTACCAGAAGGTATCTGTGGAATATGTCCTTCTGGGATAGTGTGCACCACAGGGGGTGATACCGTTACTACGGCAGTGAATCTTGGTGTTTCCCGAAGTTTGTAACCTTCATGAGTTATTGGTATGCCCCTGACATCTTTGCTTTCCCGAAGTTTGTAATCTTCGGGCCCAGCGGCTCCTGCTGAAGTTTCTGGATCTCCAGTGATCGGTGGAATATATCCTTCCGGGATATAGTTGGGTGGCATGCCCCAAGGACGATCTTTCGGCATTCTCTACCTAGGATCAAACTTCTCCATTATTGGCGTTAAGGTGATCTTTGAGATCACAGTTCTTTGTAGCTGAGCTTCTGCCATGGCTTGCATGTCGTTACGAAGCTTTCTCATATCCTCTCTCAGAGCGTCGATTTCTTCTTTCAACTCTTTGTTCTCTTCCTCGAGACCATCCATCTTTTTCTGACGATTGGTCCGAGTATTGTACGAATGAGACAGTTTGACTCTAGAATCGAGACACAAACGTGAGATTCATAGGGAAGAAGAATGCGTTACGTGAAGATGATGAATGCAATGATTATATTAATTGTTTTTTGGTTTAATCAAAATAAACTTCGACAATTAGATTGCAAATATCAAACGGTGGGGAAACCCCGTTTTATTGAATTCGAAGGACTGCGGAAATTGCGGAAATGGAAATACAGTAAATTACAAGGTGCGGAAACAGAAACCTAAGCTAATGGGTCCCGAGTCCTCTCTGAGGAGAATTCGGGTGCTGATTCTGGTACTTTCCTCTTCTTGGACCGGGGCTCTTGGGCCGTTATCGGGTTGTCATTCCTTGGCCAAGTGAAATGAGCGAGCAAATTCCTTTGGTCATCCTGATTTTCTACAACATGTTGCTCCAAAATCTCAATTAGAGCATCCTTATCTTTCAGTAGTTGCTGTATTTTGGTACACTCCACATTAAGAATACGGTACTTGTTCTTCCAAGATCTTCTCTCCTGTTGAACTTTGTTGAGAGTAACCTGAAGTTTTTCCGTTTCCGTCATGAAGTACATGACAGATTCCCTTGGCGGAAGAACTCTGTGACGAGGATAAGGCATTTTTAGCTTGAGAGCTCTAGTTTGTACCCAGTGGAGATAAGGCTCCACCGAGACACAGTCCGATTTTCCTAGAGACTCTCGTCCTTTCTTATGAACATGTTTCCAAGTGTGCACTATTTCCATCTTTAGTGCCCTGTCATTTTCTCCTTCTTTGAAGTAAAGACCTTCCAGATGAGCATTACGCGGGACATGCCTCATCGGGTATCCAAATTGACGACGAACTAAAACTGGATGGTAATTGATTCCTCCCTTAGTTCCTATGAGGGGTAAGTTGGGGAAGTTTCCACAACGGTCAATGATCTTGATCCCGTCATAAATCCTATTGCACCAATCTATGTCAAAGTTGGTAAGGGACATGATTTTCTGCGACCAACGTAAGGCACTCTTATGATCCCAAAAAGTGGCAGACTTAGGCAAATGGGAGATAAACCATTTGTATAGCAGGGGTACACAGCACGTGATCTCCCCTCCGCTGTATAAATTCCTTAAGTGTACAGAATGATAAGCATCTGCGAGCAAGGTCGGTACAGGATTTCCAATGAGAAAAACCTTAATGGCGTTGATATCTACAAAATTATCTATGTTGGGAAAAAAATAACCCGTAGGTGAGCAAAACAAAGATGCTCTCGAAAGCGGCCACGTTCCCTATACTAGCAAAGTATAGAGCCTTCTTTACCAGAAACTTGGCTGGTAAACCTGGGATTCCTCCCTTGGTGGTCATGTGAGTCTTGACTTCTGACTCATCCAAATAAATTGCTCTGACAATGGTTTGATCCTTTGGAATTTTTTCCAGTTCAAAAAATGGAGTTCGATCACTGATATGTAATCAGTCAGATGAGAATACTCTTCCAGCGTTGGTGCAAGCTGGTAATACGGGAATGTGAAATAGTGATAGACCGGATCGTAAAATTGAATGAGTGCATCCATGATTCTTTCAATTACGTGGACCCTTAACAGAGGTAGCAGACCTCCGTACTTGGCCCTGAAAGCGTCAGGCTTAGTGATCATCCTCGCTAATCCTCTCAAATCCTCTAGTTTTGGAACCTTGAAGGTATACTTATGAGTTTTCCTTCTACCGAAATCCATGAGCGCAATCTTTTTCTCTGACATTTGCAATCATTGTCTTAGTTTAATTTGAAAAAAGAGAGACTAGAAGAGAAAAAAAAATTTGTTTAATTTTTTTAAAAATGAATGCATGAATGCAGCACACAAAAACATAGAAAAACATGGGGTCAAAGGGTCGTTGTCATGAAGCCAAGGCTCTACTCATCCCAAAGGTTTATACTAGTGATTTTTGTACCTGTCTCTCAAAATCATTAATTCTTGTCGAGATCACATCAGCGGGCCGGGAACCGTGCTAGGTGATGTAATTCGAAGAATATCAGAAGAGGGTAGTATCGCGTAACAGCTATTTTCGATAACTTCCGCACTACTAAAGGGGTTTTTCCTAGGTGTATACTCAATCTTTCCACATGCGGCATCACACGCATTCCCATTAGCAGAAAAATAAACACATATACCAATTAGGAAAAGCAGTATATATATTTGTCCTAATGTCCTAGACTTTTAAGAGCTATGAATCCTATGTTCCTGACAGAAAATGGCTCCCCGACGGAGTCTCCATTTTGTGGTTCCTTCCCAATTTAAAGGTTTTTGACCTAAGATCCTAGTGAAGGCCGATCTTAGCAATAATGACATTCCCCGATAAAACCGTCATGAAAATAATTTGTCCAAGGTTTTCACCTTAAATTGTAGGAAAGAAAGGAGGAGGCCCCACGGTGGGCGCCACTTTTCTGTAGCGAGTGATTTTGGACGTGGTTCTTAAGCATTGTCGCTCTTTGGGGGGACTATAGGTTGATTCATTTTTTATCCTATTGAAGCTGACGAAGGAAGGGAAATAGATGTCTCCAACTAACCCTGCTTGCATACTGAGTTTAAACAGCGGTCTATTAGGTTACGGATGCTATATGGAAGTGGGGGCTCTTTCTGCTTACTTTGTTAAGGCTGAAATGACGTGACTATGTTATTGGAAGGATGTTAGGACTGATGCTTTTCGATTGATGTGTGAAGGTACGGGATTTTGGGTTTTTTGATTAGTGTGCTCGCTAAGATTTTTCTTTCAATCTTATGCCTACGTATTCCCGTTTACCGAAACAGGGAAATCAGAGCGATCGTAGTTCCTCCTATTCTATGGGAGGAAATGGTGTTTTGGTGTCTTGTTCAAAGCCCAAGACGTGAAGCTAAAACTGATTTGTATCTTGTTCGAAGCCCAAGATGTGAAGCTGAAAATGATTTGTATCTTGTTCGAAGCCCAAGATGTGAAGCTGAAGGTGATTGGTTTGTATCTTGTTCAAAGCCCAAGATATGAAGCTAAAGAGTCTATTTGTATCTTGATTAAATCCCAAGATATGAAGCTAAAGGGTTTTGACTTTTAGAGAGAATTTGTCATCTCTAAGGGGGTCTGTTTGTCACAACAGTTGGGTGACTGGTTATAAAGGAGAATTACTTTAATTGGACATGTGAATCCAGCAATGCCATAATTTCCTTTATAGGGGATTTTCAACCTGAAGGAGAAGACTTTAACTCAGTGTAGAGCAATGCCATCTTTCCTTAGGAGTTTCTCATGCTAAAAGAGGGACAGTGGCGTGGATGTAGATAATCCAGAGGCTTGCCGCTTATAGAAATTAGATGGGGGGGAAAGGAGTTGTTGATGTTTGTACGTTGTGATCAAAGCATGATTTGATGCTAAAAGGTTGATTGTCTCAACCAGGGTTTCCTTATACAAAGCCTAAGAGGAGGCTATTGGCCAAACAAGAGGGTGTTTTTATGTGTCTTGTACGAAGCCCAAGATGGGGGCTAAAGGTTTGACTCAACAAGAGAGTCTTTTGTGTGTCTTGTATGAAGCCCAATACGGAAGCTAAAGGGGTTTGACTCAATGAGAGAGTCTTTTATACTCAACAAGAGAGTGATTTGGTGTCTCGTATGAAGCCCGAGATGGAGGCTAAAAGTTGTTTGACTCAACAAGAGAGTCTTTTATACTCAACAAGATAGTGTTTTGGTATCTCGTAAGAAGCCCGAGATGGAGGCTAAAAGTTGTTTGACTCAACAAGAGAGCCTTTTATACTCAACAAGAGAGTGTTTTGTATGTCGTAAGAAGCCCGAGATGGAGGCTAAAAGTGTTTGACTCAACACGAGAGTCTTTTATACTCAACAAGAGAGTGTTTTGTATCTCGTACGAAGCCCGAGATGGAGGCTAAGAGTGTTTGACTCAACAAGAGAGTCTAAAAAGGTTAGCTCCGCTGGGGAGAATTATTTGTACAAAGCCCAAGAGGAGGCTGACTTCACTGAGGAAGGATCATTATACAAAGCCTAAGAGGAGGCTAATGTGCTGGCGACTGTCTCAATTTAGTGACAGGTCCAGTATATTGGATAAAGAGAAAATCAGTTCTTATATGGATAATGTTGTGCTTAGGGATTGCTCAGAGGATCAGGGTTATTTCCTGTTCTTTAAGGAAATGGGAAATCCAACGGGTATTGAGACTGTCCGAGTCTACGAGTTTTATCATTTGTGCTATGCTTGAGAAATAGTAGTAGTGAGATCTAGACTCTTTGAAAGACTGTTCTATTAAGATGACTAATTTCTGCTCCTATACCTCTAGGAGGTCGTCGGGACAATTTGTACGAAGCCCAAGAGGAGGCTGGAAACTTTTAAGAATCTGAGGGACAATTTGTACGAAGCCCAAGAGGAGGCTATCTTCCCGGAGGAAGAATCATTATATGAAGCCTAAGAGGAGGCTGTGAAAACTTCTAAGAAGCCGACGGGTCCTTGTACAACGCCCAAGAGGAGGCGGGGATGCTTTTATGAAGCCTGCGGGTCCTTGCACTAAGCCCAAGAGGAGGCTAATGAATAGTTCCAGAAGGGATTTCACTTGGAACATTGGCCTTCTGTATATGAACTGTTCAAAGGGGGAATTTCTTAGATCTAGTTATCTAAAATTGTTGTAAGGAGACGAGGTTTTGTCTAGTTTTAGACGTAGTTTCTGAGGAAACTCTAAATATCTTTGCTATTATTACACAGTTGATATGAGTTTATGAAAGAAGACTTATAGTGAAACAGCCCCACAATACAGTTATATACATATGAAAGCGGTAAATGAAAGCGGGTAAACACTTACTCGGTTGTAGAGCTTCCATGCTGTTTGGTTAGTTGCTCAACAAAGAAATTGAAAATAGTATATTACAAAATCAAAGGGGAAAGTGCTTTGAAAGGAAAATTGGGGCTTACAACTCAAGGAGAGGCCCAGGGTTTTATCAGTGATCGCACTGTCGTTTTATACAGGGACTTATACAAGTGACTGAGGCCCAAGAAAGGTTTTCTGTACAAAGGGGATGGGTCTTACACTCACTCAAGAGGCCCAAAGATTTATTTTTAAAGAATGGGGCTTATAACACGAGGGTAGGCCCAAAGGTTTGATTTTTCAACTGGCGATCGTGACGAGGTTTTCTTTTACCACAGAGGGACTTATACAATATCTAAGGCCCAAAACTGTTTTGGTTAAAATGGGATTGGGTCTTACACTCTATTAGAGGCCCAAAATGTTTTAAAGAAAAAGAATGGGGCTTACAACTCAAGGAGAGGCCCATGGTTTGTTTTTAAACGGGCGATGATCGCGCCGAACTTTTGAAATACAACGGGACTTATACAATGAGTGAGGCCCAAAATAGGTTTATATTTACAAAGAATTGAGTCTTACACTCTATTAGAGGCCCATGAGTGTTTGAAAATAATTTGTGAGGGTGAAAATCAAAGAAACCCTAATTTTATCTTCTTTAAAAGTAAATATTTAAAGAAAATCAAATAAAAATGATAAAAATACCAAATAAATTTGAATAAACCACTTGTGATTTTTGTTTTAGGTTTGAAAAATGAGGTTTAATCACAAGATGAATTAAAGCTCATTTGGTTTTGATTTTCAAAGTAAATATTCACTTTAAAAAACAAAAAAAAAGGAATTTATTCACAAAAATACTAATTATATTAAATAACTAATATAAACTTTTTTTTTTTTGTGGAATAAAATATTTTAACATTTTTTTGATTTTTTGCAAAAAGAACCAATCAAAAATAATTAAAATTGAAAGAGTTATTAGTTTTCCAATTAATTAACAAAACATGAAAATATGGAAAAAAAATAGCAAAATGTGAAAAAACACAAAATGGCATGGGTGGGGTTTGAACCCACGACCTCAAGGCTATAGGGCGCGCGCCTTACCACTGGGGTGGTGATACATCCGTTGATTAAAACAAACCAACAAATATACAAGGCTTGTCTTATTTTCTAGGTCTGGCCAAGGCAAGGCAAGGCAAGTTTTGGCAAGAAACGGGAAGGTCCATAACTTTCTCATTTCTCCATGGTTGGGGACAAAATTTATATGCATCTGGCCTAGAATTTCACAAGGAATCCAATGGTGGTGGTATTTTTTCCAGATCATGCTCCCTCCTAAAAATCCGATAGTGGTTTTGAAATAGGCCTATAATTGCATTTTCTATGCTACACTTTGGTACAGGCATGAATTACATGATGAATTGGTTCAAACACAACACATATGACATGTATAAGAGATGCATGATCAGTGGACTTCAAAGCAATGCATATTTTGGAAAGTTCAAGTCATCATGCTTACCTCTTTTTGAGCTTTTGGAGTTTTTTGTGTAATCTGCCAAGCCTCTTGTTCCAGAAATGATTTGATGCTTTGGACACTCTTAAATGATCCCTTAGAAGCTTTTAGGATGAGTGGAATCAGCTGGAACCTGCAAAAACACAAACTGGTCCTTTTTTGCAAAAGGGGTTAAAATGGCCAAAATGGCAACTCCCTTAAATGGTGTTCCAGATGGGGGAACCATTTGGGACAGTTCAAGGATGATATTTGGAGTGTGTTTGAGGTTTTATCTAGTTTGGAAAGTGGCTGAATGAAGACATGGCTTGAAAAATGCACAAAAGTATTATTTTGAGGTTTTGAGAGGTGACTTTGTGATTTAAGGATTACAGGTTACTTGTGAGAGTTTGGACAGCTTAGATATGATATATTTGATGTGTTTGGATCATGAGCTGTGATGGAAATGCTCCCTAACTCAAAAACTCAGAGTTACCTTGCTAAAGAAGGCATTTTGGCCTAAAGAGAGGGATTTTGAGGAAATCATTTTTTTGATGGCTTTGGTGTACTCAAACTGAGCACAAATGAGCTCTATTTATAGTAGAGCAAGTTTGTTTTGGGATCAATAGTGAATGGTAACCACAGCAGAGGTTTGGCCAATGTTGATCAATGGGAAGCCAAGTCTCCTCTAGCCATTGACTAGAGGTTAGAGCACAGGCCTTTGGTTCCCTAGTTGTTGGATCATTCTTGAGTGAATTCAGTTACAAATGTGTGAGTCCATGCCACCTCTAAGCATCCATTAAATGCTCCAATCCAAAATTGGAGTCTTGTCCCTCTTTTAGGGATTTCTAGGTTTGGCATCTATTTCTTGTTCCAAAGACTTTGGAGGCTTGGATCAATGTTTGTTCCCTTTAGATTTGATCCTCAGATGTGTCCAAAGTGATGACAAGGCTTGGAATTATCTGATTTTTCCAAATCGAGCAAAAGTGTAAAATTCTGCCTAGCCTTGGCAGTTTTCAGCAAGGCATATTGCCATTGTCATATCTCTTGGCTCAAGTGGAATTTGATGGAGTTCTTGGCCATTTTAGAAAGCCCACATATGATACAATAACTGTTTGATCATAATTGGTTTTGATACTTTTTGGATCCAAGTGAAAAATCCTCCTACATTTGGAAAAAAGTAAGGCAGATTCTGACTTGGTGAAAATTTCACTAAGTGTTGGAAAAAGTGACATTTCATGTTTTCAGCCATTTTGATCATTCCATAACTCAAAATCCATGGGGAATTGGAATGAGGTGTAGTTGAAGATTTTGTAGAGGGTAATGAGAGCTACAAATCTAGCTTTGGATGGGGAAAAATGGCCTTGTGGTTTAGGAGTTATGATCCTCCAAAGTTGGTACCCTAGCCACTTTGTTCCATAACTTAGAAAATTTCTAAGTTTTTTATGGTTACCCCTTTTACAAGTTATCCCACTTTTCTTGATTTTTATTGATGAATGATGATTCCAATCACACATTAACATCATTTTAGGTTTAAAAAACCATTTTTATGAAAAATCTCAAAAAGTCAAAGTTTGACTTTTGTGCACAGTTGACTTTTTATTAGATGAATTCCAAACTGTGCAATCCTTTAGGAAATCATGTTCTTGACCTAAATCAAACTTGATGGACATGTTCCATGGGTGTCATAGGGTATATTGATACATGTCTTAGGGTTTGAGAGCATGTCCTGGTCAAAAGTCAAAGATATAGTTGACTTTTCCCGCGAAACCCTAATTGTGGTTCAGATGAAATTGAAACTTGTTGCTCAAGCTTCTTGGATCAATCCATTGTTGCAAATGGATCAATGTGGTGCATTAAAGACCCGCAAATCATGTCTTGAGGTCTTGGCTCATGATTTGTCCCAAAAGTCAACTTAGGGGTGAATTAGGTCAAGAAACCCTAATTCCTGATTTTTTATGAATGCATCCCCTGAGGTTAAATTGATTGATGATTGGGTTTATGATGTCCCTTAGAGCATCATAGGTTATGCTTTGAAGCATTGGCTCATGCCCAGAGGAAAATTTCCATCTGGAGGCCCTAGTCGACCAAAACCCTAATTTGGTGACACTGGCGATCTTGAGGCTTAATCCACTTGGAAGGTTGCATCCTTGTGCTTAATCCTTGAAGTGAGAGTCCTCTTGATCCTTTGTGGATGTTTGAGAGGTTAGACAAGTTGCATATCATGTCATTCCTTGATTAATCCTTTGTCTAAGAGCTCTGAGAGGGCCTGAAACCCTAATTATGATTATAGTGGATGCTCACCCATCTTTGGGGAGACTTAATGAGGTATAATGGTTCATCCATATTGTGATGATGATTTCCACAATGATGGGAATCTTAGTGGTCAAAATTTGGGGTATGACACAAGCCATACAAATGGCTCAGTTGGTTAAGCCTTTTAACACTGACCAAGAGGGAGCGTGTTCAAACCCCATTACGACCATGCTCTTTATTTTTTTAATACTTATTTCTTTCTTTTTTTTTCACAACTTCACCAAGCCATAACTCTCTCAATTTTTATGCTTTTGAGCTTATTCTTTTTGCATTATTTTCATCTTGCTGCCTACTTTCTTATGGCATTAAAGATTTTCCAAAAATATTGATTTTAGGGGCATTTATTCATGTGCAAAGTGTGTAGATTTTAGGGTTTTCTTGGGAAATGTTTTGACTTCTTTTGTTGCATCCCTTGTTTTCTTGGTACTTTAAGGATTTGAACAACTTGTCTTAACATGTTTAGACCCTTGAACCATGACTTGAACTTGCACATACTTTTATAGTTTGATTTAGGTACACTTTTAAGTATATGCTTATATGTGAAACATGTAAACTTTTGTCATCCCCTTTGAAGTTTTAGCTAGGTCTTCACCTACAATTAAGACTTTTCCCCATGTATATAACATCTTTATTTGAATACAAACTTTCAACTTAAGTCACACCATGTACATATATGCCTAAAACACTTAAACTTTTCCCTTTTCTTACAAGTGAGTTCAAATACAACTTAGGTGATACTTTCCCTTTTGTACAAAGATTTTGTCAAAGACTATGCCCCATGTTAGGTCATCACCTAATTGATTAACATGTATAGACTTGTATTATACTCCCTTAAGGTATTTACCTTGTCCAAATTAATATATAGTTCTTGAACATATTAACTTGCCACTTGATACTTTCTTAAGTACTTGATTGGAATGTCATCACATTCACCATCATCATCCATGTGTTATATTTAAGTGTTTATCAACATCATTAAATTCATGTGTGAATATCATTTGTTATCTTTTATCTTCCCAACTTCATCAAGTTATCCCCTTAAGTGAGTCTAGATTGTTAGCTTTTCTCCTTAACCCTCTTTGTTCCCCTCCTTCCAAAGGAAAGTCTCACTATTGACTTTAATGTCATATATAGCTCATTATCTCTTGGCCTTATTAGATTCATCTTCTACCCTTGGCCTCATTAGAGCCTTTCCTTTCCCTTGACCTTATTAGGATCAATCCTTTGGCCTCATTAGAGCCACTTCTCCTTGACCTAGTTTGGGTTAGGATCCTTACCCCTCTTGTTAGCACTATCATCATAGATGTTTACTTCCCTCTTTTGCCTCATTAGAGCCACTTACCTTACAACTTAGGATTAACCTAGAGTTCTTCAACTCTATGTAAGCACCAACATAATGGTGTTCCATCTCCCTTTGTTCTTATTAGAGCCATTCCCCCTTTATAACTTAGAGATTAGGATAGAGTTCTTAAACTCTATGTGATTCTCATCATAATGAGTATTCACTTCCCTTTTGACTTTGTTCAAAGTCAACCTATTATACTTACCCTTTCAACTTAGACTTAGAGAGTTCTTTAACTCTATATGAGTGTCATACTCATTCCCATTTGGAACTTTGACCATAGTTAATGGTTCCTCACCATTAGTGAGGTGAACTACGAATGCTCTGATTCCATCCTTATTAGGATACGTAGGCACGAGATGCAACGTCTTGGCGAGCATACATAGTGTATATACCCTTAGGTCTTTACCTTTAGCACCTTGGCCTTTACCATAGGTCTTTTTTTTTACCTTTAACACCTTGGCCTTTACCATAGGTCTTTTTTTTTACCTTTAGCACCTTGGTCTTTACCATAGGTCTTTATTTTTACCTTTAGGACATTACCCTTAGCAAGCAAACATAACATAACACAAATACAAAACAAGAGGTTCCTGTAGAGTACTACAGATATCTAGGATGCTAACACCTTCCCTAGGTATAACCAACCCCCGAACCTTAGATCTCTTAGCTATGTCTTTACATAGTGCAAGGGTTTTCTTCGATCTTTACCCTTTTCTTTGGATAAATCAAAGCTCGGTGGTGAATTTCATGTTTTGTGATTCAAGTTAATTAATAGCTTGATATCTAATTCTCACCGCAACACTCTCCTTCAAAGCGTTGATTTCTTCTCTTAGTTCTCTACTTTCTTCCTCGAGATCATTCATTTTCTTTTGTCGGTTGGCCCGAGTATTGTACGAATGAGACAGTTTGACTCTAGAGTGCGACACATGTGTGAGACTCAATGACAAAGATGTGTTATGTGAGAATGATGAATGATGTGTAAAGAATGAGAATGATCCTTTTGGCTTTTGTTTTCAAAATAACTTTTAACAATTATGTTGCAGTGGTGGAAACCTTTTATTGAATTTAAAAGACTGAAGTATCTTACAGGGAAAAGTACAGTATTTTACAAGGTGTGAGAAGGAAAACTAGGCCTGTGGATCCTAAATTTTTTCTGAAGAAAGCTCAGATGCTGATTCCTGAATTTTTTTCTTCTTAGACAGGGCCCCTTCAATCGTTGTCGGGTCAATGATCCTTTGCCATGTGAAAGGAGAGAGCAAATTTCTTTTGTCCTCCTAACTTTCTATAGCATGCTGCTCTAATATCTCAATCAGAGCATCCTTTTATTTTAAAAGCTCTTGGATTTTTGTGCATTCCAAACTGACAATCTGGTACTTGTTCTTCCATGAGTTCTTCTCGCGTTGGACTTTGTTGAAAGCGATCTGAAGCTTTTCTGTGTCATTCATGAAGTAAAGAACAGACTCTTTCAGGGGGAAAAACTTCCTGGCGAGGGTAAGGCATCTTCAATTTTATGGCTCTAATTTGTACCCATCGGAGATAAGGCTCTACAGAGATGCAGTTTGGCTTTCCCAAGGACTCTCTTCCCTTCCTATGAACATGTTACCAGGCCTGCACAATTTCTTTCTTTAGTGCTCTGTCATTTTCTCCTTCCTTGAAGAAAAGACCTTCCAGATGAACGTTGTGTGGTACATTCTTCATCGGGTATCTGAGTTGACGACGAGCTAAAATTGGATGATAGTTGATCCCTCCTTTAGTACCAATGAAGGGTACATTGGGGAAACTTCCACATTTGTCGATGATTTTTATTTCGTCATAGATCCGATTGTACCAATCTATGTCAGAATTAGTGAGAGACATAATCTTCTGCGACCATCGCATACCACTCTTGGGATCCCAAAAAGCAGCAGACTTGGGTAAGTGGGAAATAAACCATTTGTAGAGTAATGGTACACAGCATGTGATCATTCCTCCACTGTACAAATTCCTTAAATGTACCGAATGATAAGCATCTGCGAGCAAAGTCGGGACTGGATTCCCAATTAAGAATATCTTGAAAGCGTTGACATCGACGAAGTTGTCAATGCTGGGAAAGAGGAATAACCCATATGTGAGCAAAACAAAGACATCCTCGAAAGCAGCTACGTTTCCTATACTGGCAAAGTATAGGGCTCTCTCCATCAGGAATTTAGCTGCTAAACTCTGGATTCCCCCCTTGGTGGTCATGACAGGTCTGATATCTGATTCTTCCAATGAGGTTGCTCTTTCAATGGCTTGATTTTTTGCAATTTCTTCCAGTCCAAAAAAATGGATCTCGATCAGTGATAGGTAAATCTGAAGGGAAATCTTGATTCAAAAATGCGGCGAAAATTAAAATTTCCCTTTAGAGATCCTTACGAAAGATCATGATCAGTGATAGAATGATTACCTCTTGTGGCAATGAAACCTTTGATTCTGAATCGAAGGAATGATCACGAGCGATGTACGATGAATAGCGCCTCTACTCAGTCCACACAAACAACTTCCTTCAGTCTCAGTGCTAGCTGCTACGATTAAAGGCTTTGAGTGAGAGATAGAGAGAAGGAAAATACGGCTAGGGTTTCACAGCTCAATTTTCATCAAATGTTTATACTTCTGCACAAGGGTTATATTTATAGAACCACTTGTGTGGGATGTAAGCTAAAAAGCCCACTTAAGTGCATGCACACCATATCTTATGATGTACCGTATATCACTTAAGCACGTGGTACCTTACCACAATCCGTATTCCACTTAAGTGCACCGTACCATACAGTGTTACATATTTACTTAAGTACACCATACCTTATGGTGTTTCTTATTTACTCTACCTCTTATCAAATTGTCCTTATGTGTGTGACCTTGTAGGATTTTGCGACATTGGCAATTATATTAAATCATGCATTTAACATAATAAACAGTGAGCGGTATCTAGCAACACATCACTGCTACCCAAGTCACGAAATTGTCATGTGATCTGACAAAACCTTTTGTGATAGTACTTGTGTGTACAATTACCCTTTTTCCCTTATGTCTATATTGAACACAAGGCATATACCGTGTCATCTTTGTTCAGTTCAATATTGGGCCCTTAGACATTTATCCTGTTATGCAGGATGGGCAAATTTCATCTAGGTCACTCATGTCCCTCAGCATGCTTTATGAAGTACCCATCAATTGTCTTTATAGTCATCCAATTACGGACAATGTTTGGTCAGCAATAAAGTACTTGACTCTATATCTAGGGTCCATAGTGGTTTCAAGTCGAAGGGTGGTATACACCACTATCACCATGAGAGTAACTTATGACACTTTGCATAACATTCTATGTAGTACTCTCATAGTGGGTCAATCCAGTATAAATATTACTCATAATATTCATACCTATGTTAAGACTTGATAACTCCTTATCCATGATCCATGAGATGTGATCATCAGTCTATCTACATAATAGTCTTAATGCTTTAAGGTTATCCCATTTTATATTAAAGCTCGACTACGGATACTTTAAGAATAGTGTCCTTATGTTTAATGGAATCTCATGATTAAGTCACACTTAATATTTCATTAAACGAACTAGCTATTCTGGGGACTTTATCACTTTTGAAAAACAAACATAATAAAGAAATGCCTTTTATTATTAATAAATAATTCGATACAAGTACCAAAAGTATTAGCCTCTAGGGCTTACACCAACAATCTCCCACTAGCACTAGAGCCAATCAAGCATACCCCTAATACCCATAGATCTAGTATGACCATCATACTTGTGGTGCGCAAGAGGCTTTGTTAGTGGGTCAGCAATGTTGTCAAGTGTAGGTACTCTGCATATCTTCACACCTCCCCAATCTATTATCTCTCGAATAAGATGATAACGCCTAAGTATGTGTTTGGATCTTTGGTGAGATCTAGGCTCCTTAGCTTGTACGATGGCACCATTGTTATCACAATAGAGATCAATGGGATCCACAATGCTAGGGACTATACCAAGTTCACTAATGAACTTTTTGATCCAAACAACTTCCTTTACTGCATTTGAGGCAGTAATGTACTCGACCTCGTTTGTAGAATCAGCAACTATTTCTTGCTTTGAACTTTTCCAGCTCACAGCGCCACCTTTTAGGAAGAACACATAACCAGATTGCGATTTAAAGTCGTCTTTATCTGTCTAGAAGCTAGCATTGGTGTATCCAATTACTGCAAGCTCTTCCTGACCTCCATATATCAAGAATGAATCCTTAGTCCTTCTCAAGTACTTAAGGATATTCTTGACAGCTACCCAATGAGCATCACCGGGATCAGATTGGTACCTACTCGTTACACTTAAAGCATATGAGACATCTGGTCAAGTACATAACATGGCATACATGATAGATCCTATTGCAGATGCATATGGAATCTTATTCATGTGATCCCTTTCTTCCTTAGTTGAAGGAAATTGTGTTTTTGATAGATACATTCCATGGTGCATAGGTATGAATCCTTTCTTGGAATCATGCATATTAAAGCGTCTCAGCACTTTGTCTATGTATGTACTTTGACTTAGGCCAAGCAGTTTTTGTGATCTATCTCTATAGATCCCGATTCCTAATATATAGGCTGCTTCACCAAGGTCCTTCATAGAAAAGCATTTCCCTAACCAAGTTTTTACTTGTTGCAAGGTAGGGACATCGTTTCCAATGATTAATATGTCATCTACATATAATACTAGGAAGACGATCATGCTCCCACTAACCTTCTTGTAGACACAAGGCTCATCTTCATTCTTTATGAATGCATATTGTTTTACAGTTTCATCAAAACGAAGATTCTAGCTTCTGGAAGCTTGTTTCAATACATAGATTGATCGTTGTAACTTGCATATCTTTTGGGCTTCTTCTGGTATGTTAAATCCTTCAGGTTGTGTCATATACACATCCTCAAGAATATTTCCATTAAGGAAAGCAGTCTTGACATCCATTTGCCATATTTCATAATCATGATATGCAGCGATAGCAAGTAAAATCCGAACAGATTTAAGCATTGCAACTGGTGAAAAGGTTTCATCATAGTCTACACCATGAATTTGTTTATAACCTTTAGCAACCAGTCTTACCTTATAGGTATGTACCTTACCATCCATGTCAGTCTTCTTTTTGAAGACCCACTTGCATCCTATAGGATTAACTCCTACAGGAGGCTCTACCAAGGTCCAAACTTGGTTTTTGTACATGGAATCCATTTCAGATTTCATGGCTTCTAGCCACTTCTCATACTCAGGACCAGTTATGGCCTCTTGATAGGTTACATGTTCATCTTGATCCATGAGTAATACATCAGCTTGATCATTTATGAGATATCCATATCTCTCTGGTTGGTGACGTATCCTCCCACTGATTCCTTTGGAAATAAAGTCCCTTTCCAAGAAAACTCCAGTTCGAGCGACAAACACTTTGTCCTCAAAAGGATTGTAGAAGTAATACCCTCTTGTTTCTTTAGGATACCCCACAAATAAGTATTTGTCAGATTTGGGATCAAGCTTAGTTGAAATTTGTCGTTTCACATAAACTTCACAACCCCAAATCTTCATGTAAGACATATGTGGTTTCTTACCACTCCATATTTCATATGGTGTCTTTTCAACCTTTTGGATGGAACACGGTTAAGTGTGTAAGCTTCTGTCAGTAGTGCATGTCCCCAAAAGGAGTTTGGAAGATTGGCGTGACTCATCATAAATCGGACCATGTCTAACAAGGTTCGATTTCTTCTCTCAGATACACCATTCCATTATGGTGTTCCAAGAGGAGTGAGTTGGGATAGAATCCCACACTCTTTTAGATGGTCATCAAACTCTAGGCTTAAATATTCACTGCCTCGATCTGATCGAAGAGTTTTAATATTCTTACCTAGTTGGCTTTGTACTTCATTCTTGAACTCCTTGAACTTTTCAAAGGATTCAGATTTGTGTTTCATTAAAACGACATAACCATATCTACTTAAATCATCGGTAAATGTGATGAAGTATTGAAAACCTCCTATGGCTGGTATGTTCAGTGGTCCACATACATCAATATGTATGAGGGCCAAAATATCATTAGCCCTTTCACCTTTTCTTGTGAATGGGGACTTTGTCATCTTTCCAATTAAACAAGATCTGCATGTATCATATGATTCGTAATCAAAAGAGTCCAATAGTCCATCTTTATGGAGTTTGCAGATGCGTTTCTCATTTATATGGCCTAAGCGACAATGCCAAAGGTAACTTGGATTTAACTCGTTAGGTTTCATCCTTTTAGTATTAATGTTATAAATTGGCATTTCAAGATCAAGGACATATAATCTATTGTTCATTTGTGCAGTAGCATAGAATATATCATTCAAATAAATAGAGCAACAATTGTTCTTTATTATAAATGAAAAACTAAACTTGTCCAAACAAGAAACGGAAATAATATTCCTGCTTATTGCAGGTACATAATAGCAGTTCTCTAACTGAATTATTAAGCCACTAGGTAAAGTCAATACATAAGTTCCTATGGCTAAAGCAGCAACCTTTGCTCCATTTCCAACTCATAGGTCAACTTCACCTTTTGCCAAAACTCTACTCCTTTTTAGCCTCTGCACATTGGTACAAATGTGAGAACCACATCCAGTATCTAATACCCATGATGCAGAAGTAGATAAATTTATTTCTATAACAAAAATACCTGAAGTCAAAGTCTCTACTCCATTCTTCTTATCGTCCAGGTACTTTGGGCAGTTTCTCTTCCAGTGTCCGGTCTTACCGCAATAGAAGCAAGTGCCCTCCTTTGCTATACCTCCACTAGGATTCAAAGCAGGGGCAGTATGTTTGGGTTTGGAAACTTCCTTGTCTTTCCATTTACCACCCTGCTTGGTGGGCCTTTTGTTCTGTTTCTTTCCATTACTGACCACCAGAATGGATTTCCCTTTTGACTTCAGATTTTTCTCAGCAGTTCTTAACATGCCTAGAAATTTAGGAAGATTTTTGTCCATGTCATTCATGTTGAAATTAAGGACAAATTGACTGAAGCTTTCCGGCAATGATTGCAGGATCAAATCAGTCGCAAGCTCCTTTTTTAGGGGAAATCCCAATCTTTCAAGGTTCTCCACATACCCAATCATCTTGAGTACATGGGGACCTACAGGGGTTCCCTTATATAGCTTGGCTTAAAAAAGGGCTTTTGAAACTTCAATCCTCTTATGCCTTGCCTGCTCTTGATAGAGCATCTTCAGGTGTTCGATCATATCGAACGCTGCCATGTTTTCATGTTGCTTTTGCAATTCAGAATTTATGGTAGCCAGCATGAGGCAAGTAATTTCATTGGCATCATCGACATGCTTCTTATAAGCATCTCTTTCAGCCTTAGGAGCAGAACTAGGAGGCACCTCCTCAGGAACAGGTGTCTCTAAGACATACACCTTTTTGTCATGTTTGAGGACAATCTCAGATTTCGGTGCCAATCCAGAAAATTTGTCCCAGACAATTTTTCCTTATCCAGGATTGATCGCAAAATGTTGTTAGATGTGTTTGTTGTCATGGTAATCTACAAAATAGAATGAAAAAATATAAGTATCATTAAAAGAACATATTCAAGTAGGCCTTTAATTAAATATGCTCCCACTATTTTACTCAAACCAAATTACCCTCACCATTTGATTCGGAAAATCCCGTTGGAAGATTTTCTAGTGGATCGAGATCCATATTTCACTTTGTTTTAAGTCAGTGTTAGGCTGATTACACAAAACTCAGCTATTTAGGTAGGAACTCCTTCCAATTATATCCAATACAATTCTCGAATATTTTAGTTGGGTGAATAACTCCTTATTCTAATCCATCACATGGATTATTCCCAACTCTTTCTTCTAAACGTATATAATCTTATTATATTTTGTTTAGTTAAGTTTGACCTATTGTTTTAGAAATTGGATATTACATTTATCCCATCGCATCTTACTAATATAGAACATGAACCTCGCGTTAGGCGAAACCTACATTATTCGATACTAGTCAAGATGAGTTCTAAAACTTGGAAAGCATAAACTTAATATTCAATTTGAGGGAATTTTCATTAGTTTGATCTCACCGGCTTATTTATCATATAAATCGTCTCTCACATGCATCAACATACATACACAATGAAAAAGTTATGGCCCCTTGCGCAATTGTTCTCCCAAGCTAATGAGAGAACCTAAGCTAAACCTAATAACGATCTACACTTCTCCAAGCAAGATCTTCAAGGTTGTCCTCCTTTGATCTTGTAGTCTTCTTCTTCTTCATAACATTACATTACAATAAAGAATACTCGTTTTACATACAAGGGAGTGAGATGAGAAAAGAAGTTACATCAAGAAATAAAAAAAGAGGCACGACACGCAGGTCGTATTTTAAAATCCCAAAACAAAATAGAAAACTAAGGCCATAACTGACCACCACAAAAGAAAAATAATAAACACACTTTTATTATTATTAATTTAAATCCTGTTAATTAAATGAATCAAATTAAATTTCGGCGAATGATCACACTACGCAGGCGAGGGTTGTAACACCCTTTTCTACCCCCAGAAATATTGGAGCAGAAACAACTCAAAATATCAGAGTAAAGCATCAAAATCACCTCAAAGGGTGCACATTTCTCATTTAAATCAAAATAATACACTTGCCCTGTAAACAAAGGGTTTTCCTCAAAATAGCTCAAAAGCCTTCCCATGGCAGCGGGACTCAAAATTTTAAAATAAAAGGTTTTCAACAAACATCATAATAATCAAAAAGGTTTTTTTATAAAAGCCCCCAAAATAGGCAGCAGATCCACCATAACCACAAATGCTCAAAAAGGTTTTTAAACTAAAACCATAACATCAAATAACAACAAAATAATGAAATCGACATGGTTCGACTCAAAAGACCCCAACCTGATGTTACACTATCAGAGCAAGACCCTCTAAATTAACCAAAGTAAAATAACTTCAAGGTCCTCGAAGGCATCCACGGCTAAACCTGTTCACCTGCACGTTACCTACGTGTAGGCAACATTCAAACAGGCAGGGTGAGTAATAAAATTCATTATAATCAATATAAAATAAGATATGCATAAAATGGTGTCATCATCATATACAACATCATCAGGATCATCATCAAGGAAAACATCAGGAATCACTATATCAAAAATCGCATCAATGCCACATAAATGCAATGCACAACAAGACTCATGCATGTGGTACCAATCGTCATAATCGATGGACACTAGGCCATCACCCCTCCAAAGATCCCCGTCAATAAGATCAATTCCGCATAGGAACCGAAGCACGTCATAATTACCTCATATCCGCACAATGGGAATGAAGCGTCGTCACAGAGTATGCATATGAATGTATGATACACAACGTCAATAATCATCATCATCAAATAAACATCATTATGTGCATCATCATTCATCCACAAAAGTCATCACTTATATCATCATTCATCAAAACCTCATGTTAATCATATCATCATGTACATCGTCAAAACATCATGAATCATCATTGTCGAATCCTCAATACACGCATCAAGATAGTCATGTAAAATCATCAATATACTCATGGTACTTCACATCGTCATTTTATAGCAAACTTCACACATAAACATCTAATAATCATCAATAACATCATATCATCATCTAATCACGAGACATCACATATATGGACATCTCACATTATATCAATCATATCAGGTCATCATCAAATAAACATCGTTGTGTGCATCATCATTTGCCCATTTTCATACAAAGCACATCATCACGTATTCGTCAATTAATCACAGAATTTCATCATAACAATCATCAGTAACATCATGGTAATTCATTATAAAATCCCAGCATCAAACAATCAAAACAGCACGGCAACATAACCAGAATTTCGCAAACAGCAGACGTTCGCTACTGAGTTCGCTAGGCGAACCAGTTCGCTAGAACCTTCGCTTTACGAAGCTGACAGCGAGTCCCACAGTCCCCACACTAAAACACCAGAAAAACCACCTCTGTCACACTCGCCACCACATTCGCTTTGTGAAGCCACTCGCTGGGAAGTTCGCTTTGCGAGACTTCTAGCGAATCCCCAATTCCTCTCCAAAATCATTCCAGTACCCACACACAAGTTATCACGCATTCGCTGCGCTGCTCGCTTTGTGAGCCTTGCGAAGGAATGGTTCGCTTTGCGAACCTGCGATTACAGCAAATCGCTGCTATGCATCAGTAGCTCCACAGCCTCAGAGGTACCTGCGATTACAGCCCCAAATGACCCAAAAACACCTCTACAACAGTCCTAATGCATCACGGAAATCAAAGGCATAAAACCTACGTCTATTAGGTTGATTCATGACCCTAAGGGAAACCTTAAATCCCCTAAATATTCAAACTCTCAAGCTTCCCATAAACCCCACAAATCCCTTTCTCATACAAGATCCCACATATCATCGCAGAGGGTTTTGCCCCGAAGGCTTATTTTTACCCGAATCAATTCAATCCTTAATAATCCATCATCGATCCTCAGAAATACCCCTAAATCATCAATAACTCATAAACCCTTCAAAAACCCCAAAATCCCCAAAATCCACTTTAAACACATCACTTCCTATATTGAAAACAATGAAAGGCAATACTCCCCATACCTTAGATTGTCGATCCGAAGCTTTCTCTACTGAGCCTTTGGAAACCTTCATGAAATCCTCGCCTTTCCCTTTTTCCTCAGAGCTCTCCTTCTTTCCACGGTTCACCAAAAATGAATCCTATTCTCAAAATCTTCCTTTTATATTCACCTTAACCCTTGGGCCTCAAAATTGGGCTTTCTCCATAATGCCCTCACTAAACCTCCTCAAATGTCTGTCTTACCCTCAATTCCTCTAATATTATTTAAAATAAATAATAATACATTATATTTCATAATATATACTATTATTTAATTAAATAACTAAAACTTCACAAAATTACCGACATCGACACAAACCACCAAAATTCACAAAATACACGAATATTATATTTAAATAAATATTCTTACGAAATTTGGGGTGTTACAACTCTCCCCCACTTAAAGAATTTTCGCCCTCGAAAATTACCTCAAGGAAACAGAGTCGGATACGACTCCCTCATCTGATCTTCGCATCTCAAGTCCAACTCCCCTCCTTTTGGGATCATCTTAACCTTTTCAAGCATCTCTTACACTATTTCGGGTCTGAGTACAATACTCTCGCTCGACTCATACCCAACACAATGGAGTCCTACTCCTCCTTCCGCACAAAGCTTCATACAGCGCCATCCCAATACTAGCAAACTCGATCAACTGCAAATGACTATCCCATGATCCACCTTGATCCAACACACAATCTCTCGGCAAATCCTCCAAAGATTGGATAGTCCTCAGTGTCTGTCCATCCGCCTGCGGATGATAGGAAAAACTCATCCCCAACTTAATACCCAAAGCATCTTGCAACTCTCCCCAAACCTCGACGAAAATCTCGGGTCTCTATCCGGCATAATACTCGACGGTATCCCATGCAACTTCATAATTTCCTCAATATACATCTCAGGAAACTTCTGCATAGAATAATTAATCTTCATCGGTAAGAATGAGCCGATTTAGTTAATCCATCCACAATCACCCAAATTGAATCATTTCCCTTAGCAGTTCTCGGCAATCCCACCATAAAATCCATGGAAATACTATCCCATTTCCATTCTGGAATTCTCAACGGCTGCATCATACCTAAAGGCTTCTGATGCTCAACTTTTGACTTCTGACAAGTCAAACACGCATAAACAAACTCTGCAACATCCTTCTTCATACTTGGCCACCAAAATAACTTTTTTAAATCTTGGTACATCTTCGTAGCACCGGGATGAATACTCAACCTACTTCGATGTCCTTCTTCAAGAATGCTCTTCTTAATATCTGGGACATCTAGAACACACACCCTGTCTCTGAACATCATTACGTCATTCTCGTCAATCCGGAAGTCACCTCCGTTACCTTGGTTAATCAAAGTCAATTGGTCAACCAACTTTAAATGAGATTGCTTCCCGCTCTGATTTCTTCCAGAATACCACTAGTCAACTTCAACATTCCCAACTTCACACTGTCAGGAGTCGCTTCACATACCAAACTCAAATCTCTGAATTGCTCAATTAATTCCAATTCTTTCACCATAAGCATCGACATATGCAATGACTTTCTGCTCAATGCATCGGCCACTACATTTGCTTTGCCCGGATGATAACTCAAATCAAAATCAAAATCCTTCAACAGCTCTAACCACCTCCTCTCCCTCATATTAAATTCCTTCTGATCAAATAAGTACTTTAGACTCTTATGATCACTGAACACTACAAATTTAGAGCCAAACAGATAATGTCTCCAAATTTTCAACACAAACACCACCGCGGCCAACTCCAAGTCATGTGTAGGATAATTCCTCTCATGAACTCGCAATTGTCTCGAAGCATAGGCAACAACTTGTCCATTCTGCATCAATACTCCACCAAGACCCATCTTCGACGCATCACAATACACCATAAAAGATTTGCTCAGATTAGGCAAAATCAACATTGGAGCAGTAGTCAATCTCTTCTTCAATTCCACGAAACTCTCTTCACAAGTTACATCCCACACAAAAGCTTGACCCCTTCGAGTCAACTGAGTCAAAGGTAATGCCAACTTAGAAAAGCCTTCAATAAACTAGCGGTAATAACCCGCTAATCCCAGAAAACTCCGTATCTCAGTAGCAGACTTCGGAGTCTCCCACTGTAACACGACATCAATCTTAGAAGGATCAACAGCAATACCACCACTTGAAATCACATGGCCAAGAAAACTTACTTCCTTCAACCAGAACTCACATTTCGACAGCTTCACTTACAACTTATTCTCTTTCAACACCTACAACACAGTTCTCAAATGCACGGCATGTTCTTCTTCAGTTCTAGAATATATCAAGATATCATCGATGAACACCACCACAAACTTATCCAAATACTCATGAAAAATCCTGTTCATGTACTCCATGAACACACCAGGTGCATTGGATACACCAAACGGCATCACCGTGTATTCATAGTGTCCATACCTCGTCCTGAAAGCTGTCTTCGGAATATCATCAGGCCTAACTCGAATCTGATGATAACCAGACCTCAAACCAATCTTGCTAAACACACAAGCGCCCACCAATTGATCCATCAAATCATCAATCCTCAGAAGCAGACACTTATTCCTGATCGTCACTTTATTCAACTCTCTTTAATCAACACACAACCTCATGCTACCATCTTTCTTCTCTACTAGCAGTACAGGAGCACCCCCCCAGGGAAACACTCGGTCGAACAACCTCTTCTCAAGCAATTCTTCCAGCTATTCCTTTAATTCACTTACTCATAAACATACATCTCATATGCAATCATTGACACCGAGCTTGCATCAAGTATCAGGTCGATAGCAAGTTCCACTCCACACTACGGTGGTACATCACTGATATCTCATGGGAACACCTCCAAATAGTCACCCACCAAAGGTAGCTCACATGCCACCGCATCCTCTTAAGCTTCAAGGAATCAATCATCATAAACACCTTTGCACCATCTTTCACAGATTCATTCACTTACTTAACAGAACAAATAACTCTACACCCTTGTCGAACTTAGATTCAGGTGAACATCAGGAATTACACACCACTGGCATATCACTAGCCAACACACTGTTCTCCATCCCTCAAAAAGCAGACATCAACAATACCTGATCATTCTCCTCAAGACATTCCAACTTAACCGATAGGCAAGAAACTCTAATTCGCCTCATCTTCAAATCTAATAGTCTGCATTGACTCATCAGAATAATCCGCAAGTACTCGGCTTAACCTAAACAATTCACTGCGCACACTACTCAAGCTCGCAAGACACGTCTATCCCATCCAACATGATCCCGTCTATTATCAACAAGAGATTAAGGGTGATCAGTTCCTCAATTTGTCAATAACAGCCGACTATCACGAGGCGGTACAAACTATCTTTACCAAACTATCGTAGCGTCCAACACCACACTCAGCCATCGCTCCACACTTGAAGCATCTTGGAGAAGCACCATCATCTCCCCCACTTGTTTCATTCCCAGCCTATAAATGGAAAACAAAACAAGCATCGACAGTGTTTCCACACACATATCGCACACTAGGGAATAGTACACTTGCCCTGTAAACAAAGGGTTTTCCTCATAATAGCTCAAAAGCCTTCCCATGGCAGCGGGACTCAAAATTTTCAAATAAAAGGTTTTCAACAAACATCATAATAATCAAAAAGGTTTTTCGATAAAAGCCCCCAAAATAGGAAGCAGATCCACCATAACCAAAAATGCTCAAAAAGGTTTTTAAACTAAAACCATATCATCAAATTACAACAAAATAATGAAATCAACATGGTTCGACTCAAAAGACCCCAACCCATTGTTACACTATCAGAGCAAGACCCTCTAAATCAACCAAAGTAAAATAACTTCAAGGTCCTCGAAGGCATCCACGGCTAAACCTGATCACCTACACGTTACCCACGTGGAGGCAACATTCAAACATACAGGGTGAGTAATACAATTCATTATAATCAATATAAAATAAGATATGCATAAAATGGCGTCATCATCATATACAACATCATCAAGATCATCATCAAGGAAAACATCAGGAATCACTATATCAAAAATCACATCAATGCCATATAAATGCAATGCAAAACAAGACTAATGCATGTGGTACCAATCGTCATAATCGATGGACACTAGGCCATCACCCCTCCAAAGATCCCCGTCAATAGGATCGATTCCGCATAGGAACCGGAGCACGTCATAATTACCTCATATCCGCGCAATGGGAATGAAGCGTCGTCACAGAGTATACATATGAATGTATGATACACAACGTCAATAATCATCATCATCAAATAAACATCATTATGTGCATCATAATTCATCCACAAAAGTTATCACTTATATCATCATTCATCAAAACCTCATGTTAATCATATCATCATGTACATCGTCAAAACATCATGAATCATAATCGTCAAATCATCAATACACGCATCAAGATAGTCATGTAAAATCATCAATATACTCATGATACTTCACATGTCATTTTATCATCAAACTTCACACATAAACATCTAATAATCATCAATAACATCATATCATCATCTAATCACGAGACATCACATATATGGACATCTCACAATACATCAATCATATCAGGTCATCATCAAATAAAGATTGCTGCGTGCATCATCATTCGCCCATTTTCATACAAAGAACATCATCACGTATTCGTCAATTAATCACAGAATTTCATCATAACAATCATCAGTAACATCATGGTAATTCATCATAAAATCCCAGCATCAAACAATCAAAACAGCACGGCAACATAACCAGAATTTCGCGAACAGCAGACGTTCGCTACTGAGTTCGCTAGGCGAACCAGTTCACTGGAACCTTCACTTTGCGAAGCTGACAGCAAGTCCCACAATCCCCACACTAAAACACCAGAAAAACCACCTCTGTCACACTCGCCACCACATTCGCTTTGCAAAGCCACTCGCTGGGAAGTTTGCTTTGCGAGACTTCCAGCGAATCCCCAATTTCTCTCCTAAATCATCCCAGTACCCACACACAAGTTATCGCGTATTCGCTGCGCTGCTCACTTTGCGAGCCTTGGCGAACATTCGCCTTGTGAAGAAATGGTTCGCTTAGCTAACCTTCGATTACAGTAAATCGCTGCTACGCATCAGTAGCTCCACAGCCTCAGAGGTACCTGCGATTACAGCCCCAAATGACCCAAAAACACCTCTATAACATTCCTAATGCATCACGGAAATCAAAGGCATAAAACCTACGTCTATTAGGTCGATTCATGACCCTAAGGGAAACCTTAAATCCCTTAAATCTTCAAACTCTCAAGCTTCCCATAAACCCCACAAATCCCTTTCTCATACAAGATCCCACATATCATCATAGAGGGTTTTGCCTCGAAGGCTTATTTTTACCGAATCAAATCAACCCTTAATAATCCATCATCGATCCTCAGAAATACCCCTAAATCATCAATAACTCATAAACCCTTCAAAAACCCCAAAATCCCCAAAATCCACTTTAAACACATGACTTCCTATATTGAAAACAATGAAAGGCAATACTCCTCATACCTTATATTGTCGATCCGAACTTTCTCTACTGAGCCTTTGGAAACCTTCACGAAATCCTCGCCTTTCCCTTTTTCCTCAGAGCTCTCCTTCTTTCCACGGTTCACCAAAAATGAATCCTATTCTCAAAATCTTCCTTTTATATTCACCCTAACCCTTGGGCCTCAAAATTGGGCTTTCTCCATAATGCCCTCACTAAACCTCCTCAAATGTCTGTCTTACCCTCAATTCCTCTAATATTATTTAAAATAAATAATAATACATTATATTTCATATTATATACTACTACCTCCGTCCCTAATTATAAGACCCTGTTGAGTTTTTTTCTTGTCCCTTATTATAAGACCCTCTTCAACTTTCAAAGTGCATTAATTATTATTTTCTAAACATACCCCTAATTATATTACATCTTTTTCTGCACTATGTAATAAATACAATTACATACACATTAACTATTTCTCTCTCCTAAGGATAAACCTGTAAAATTATACAAAATAGTCAATAAATTTAATATTCTAACAAATTTTCTTAATTCCCGTGTTTTATTCAACGGGGTCTTATATTTAGGGACGGAGGTAGTATTATTTAATTAAATAACTAAAACTTCACAAAATTACCGACATCGACACAAACCACCAAAATTCACAAAATACACGAATATTATATTTAAATAAATTAAATAAATATTCTTACGAAATTTGGGGTGTTACAAGGGTTCCGCTGACCGGTCAGCGGACGGGGGTCGAGGGGGCAGCGCCCCTACGAAAAAATTCATTTGAAATCGGCGTCGTTTTTCGTATCAACACTTGATACTTTCCATAAAATTAAAGCACAAAATTTGTGCCATCGCAACCCTAATCGCAGACCTTTCAGACAACACAACCCTTGTACCGTCATGAACCCTAATGCAATAATTTCATATCGTCAAAACACCATGATCAATAATTCAGTATGATTGATCCATATGCCACTGCTTCACCATACTAAAGTCGGTTTCTGAAGCAAATGAATAGGATCGCTCAAAGGAATAATGATCATTACGCGATTTAAATGAATGAAATAAAAACAGTATATCCAATATACCATCTTTGCATCAGATTTAATTATATCACATATAAAATTTGGTCGATCATATTTGTGTAACTTAAGGACGATCGATATATCGCTGCTTCACCATACTATTGTCGGTCCCGAAGCAAAGTCAATATCGATCATCCAAATCATACACAGCCTCATGCCAAAATTCAATTTCTCGATTTAATTTAATTTGTTATGTGTTTTAATCGAATTAAAACAAAAAACAGAAAATAAACACTTATCCGATGCATGGTTTCGTAACCAGGCTCTGATACCACTAAAGGGAAATCGCGATTCAAAAACGCAGCGGAAATTAAAATTTCCCGTTGGCGATCCTTACAAAAGATCATGATCAATGATAGAATGATTACCTCTTGTGGCGATGAAACCTTTGATTCTGAATCGAAGGAATGATCACGAGCGATGTACGATGAACATCGCCTCTACTCAGTCCACAGAAACAGCTTCCTTCAGTCTCAGTGCTAGCTGCTATGATTGAAGGCTTTGAGTGAGAGATAGAGAGAAGGAAAATACGGCTAGGGTTTCATAGCTGAATTTTCATCAAGTGTTTATGCTTCTGCACAAGGGTTATATTTATAGAACCACTTGTGTGGGCTGCAAGCTAAAAAGCCCACTTAAGTGCATGCACACCATATCTTATGATGTGTCGTATATCACTTAAGCACGCGGTACCTTACCACAATCCGTATTCCACGTAAGTGCACTGTACCTTACGGTGTTACATATTTACTTAAGTACACCGTACCTTACGGTGTTCCTTATTTACTCTACCTCTTATCAAACTGTCCTTATGTGTGTGACCCTGTAGGATTTTGCGACGTTGACAATTATATTAAATCATGCATTTAAGATAATAAATAGTGAGCGGTATCTAGCAACACATCACTGCTACTCAACTCACGAAAATGTCATGTGATCTGACAAAACTTTTTGTGATAGTGCTTATGTGTACAATTACCCTTTTACCCTTATGTCTATATTGAACACAAGGCATATACCGTGTCATCCTTGTTCAGTTCAATATTGGGCCCTTAGACATTTATCCTGTTATGCAGGATGGGCAAATTCCATCTAGGTCACTCATGTCCCTCAGCATGCTTTATGAAGTACCCATCAACTGTCTTTATAGTCATCCAATTACGGATAATGTTTGATCAGCAATAAAGTACTTGACTCTACATCTAGGGTCCATAGTGGTTTCAGGTCGAAGGGTGGTATACACCACTATCACCAAGAGAGTAACTTATGACACTTTACATAATATTCTATGTAGTACTCTCATAGTGGGTCAATCCAGTATAAATATTACTCCTAATATTCATACCTATGTTAAGACTTGATAACTCCAGTCTATCTATATAATAGTCTTCACATTAAAGCTCGACTACGGATACTTTAAGAATAGTGTCCTTATGTTTAATGGAATCTCATGATTAAGTCACACTTAATATTTCATTAAACGAACTAGCTATTCTAGGGACTTTATCACTTTTGAAAAACAAACATAATAAAGAAATGCCTTTTATTATTAATAAATAATTCGATACAAGTACCAAAAGTATTGGCCTCTAGGGCTTACACCAACAAAATCAACCAGATGAGAGTATTCTTCCAGTGTCGGTGTGAGATGATAATCCGAAAACGTGAAGCAATGGTATACTGGATCACAGAACTGAACCAATGTAGACAGGACTCCTTCTATCATATTGACCTTCAAAAGAGACAACAGTCTTCTGTGCTTAGCTCTGAAAGCCTCGGGATTAGTAATCATCCTTCCTAATTTCCTTAGGTTTTCTAGTTTTAGAACTTTGAAGGTGTACTTGTGCGTTTTTATTCTACCGAAATCCATTGTACGACCTCTGATATTTGCAACGATTGTTTTAGTTCTTTTAAAAAAAGAATTTTTTTTTGTTTAAAAGGTTTTTTAATGAATGAAATGCATGGATGCATGAATGCAGCAAACAAAAACATTTGAAAATATGGGTTTAGGGGTTCATCGTCACGAGCATGGAGTCATGGATCTACCCATCTCCAAGGTGTGTACTAGGGCCTAATTTTTGTACCTGTAGAATGGGTTCTAACAAAGATTCCCAAAATCATTGACCTCTCTCAAGAATATTAACAGCAAACCGACTGACTCATGAGAGCTGTAATATTCCCGAGATGAATCTCTTTTGAGTGTAGTATCGCGTATCAACTATTCTCGATAGTTACCGCACTACCTAATGGTCAAGTGGTTAAATGTTCACTAATCCTCAGTTTCAAGGGTGCCCAATGGAAAAAGTAATGTTTTCACGACTTGCTCGTTCAACATCAGTAATTCCAAAAGGATACCTCCACTGATTTGACGGACTTTCAAGTTAGCTTGGTCGGGAATCACTCCCTATAAGCCTTCCTGAATATGCCACCACTTATCTTAATGTTCTCTCGGACTCACCACATGCGTATTAATCGCATTCCCAGATAACCATAATTTAAATAATTATAACAAATAGACAGAGAATATAACAGCAAATGATATAGAATGATAAAGCAAATAAAAATATCAAAACGATAAATGCAAAGCAATGCCTAAACCTCTAAGGAAATCTAATCTTATAGTCCCCAGCAGAGTCGCCATTTTTCTGTAGCGTCGGTTTTTTGCTGACGCGACCTCCTACCGCTATTTGGTGGTACTTTTTGATTTCTGTATTTATCCTATGAAGCTTAAAAGGAAGGGGAAGATATCTTAAACTAACCCTGCACGCAAGTGTTTTCTTTAACAAATGCTAAGAGATCGAGGATCGGGGTTTGGTTATACAAAGGGAAGCTATTAACACCCAGAGCATCTATAGTAATCTATAGGAACCTTCGTTTGCATATGTTTCTACTGTTTGAAATGATTTCTTAAGTCGATCCGCTGTTGATTAGGGAAAGTTTCTCCTTTGGGAGCATTGAGGAAATGTTTTTGTTGTTTTGGGTTTTTTCTATTGTTTTTGGGAAGGTACTAGACCTAAGATTTTTTATTTGTGTGCTCGCTAAGATTTCGCAATCTTATGCCTACTTATTCCCGTAAAGATATTTGGGAAATCAGAGCAATCGTAGTTCCTCCTATTCTATGGGAGGAAATTTGGTGTCTTATTTAAAGCCCAAGATTGAAGCTAGCAGAGTTTTTATGTCTTGTTCAAAGCCCAAGATTGAAGCTAAATTTTGACTGAGAGAGAATTTGTCATCTCTAAAGGGAGATACCTCATATATTCATCACAAAATGTTGAGTAATTTGTTATAAGGGAAATTACTTTAACTGGAATGTATGAAATCCAACAATGTCATAATTTCCTTTATAAGAGAGATGTCATGAAGGAAGAAGCTTTAACTCAGTGTAGAGCAATGCCATTTTTTCCTTAAGAGTCTTTCATGCTAAGAGAGGGACTCCAGAGGCTTGCCACTTATAGTTGTTAGATGAAAGAGAAATTTTTCGCCATGATAAAGGAGGGACTCCAGCTTGGATTTCGAATCAACAAGTGTGCCACTTACAGCAATTTATCTGGGAAAAGGTTTTGATAATTTGTATTGATATGTGATGTATAGAGGGGATGTCCTCCTACAGAGAGGACTCATGGTCTCATTGTCATACCCCAAATTTGTCCTACCCCTTCATCTAAATCTTTTGGCTTATGCTTTGCAACTTCCTCGTGTGCATACCCTCCGTTAGGGCATCTAAATACATCATGCATTCATTAGCATAGACTTGTTACTTGGATCAGAGGTCACGAAGAATCAGGGTTCACATATTGCACTAGGGTTTCATTTCTCATACAGGTTTGTTTCAGTGGAAGATGAAAAGATCACGGAATAGGGTTTATCCCTTGTGCTTATGGTTATTAGATGGATCCTCAAAATTTTGGCTATGCAATCATCAGGAGCATCTTACTCTTGAAATGGTTTCATCATCACTTGTGATACAAGAGTTTATTTCCCTTAATCGTGGGGCCATCAAAAGGGCTCGATATGGAGTTTTGATTCATTAATAGAGGTCACGCAATTTGGAAGCAGACTACAACTCCAAAGTATAGAACATATCAAGAGCAGGTTCTCCGTAATAGCTCAACGTTTGTAAAAACTCTGAGTGAGAAAGGAGGCAATTTTGTTTCCAGTGGGATTGAGAATCACTCAGTTTTGATGAATGCGAAGAACAAGAGTATTGATGGAGTTGAGAAAGTGTTGGAATTAGTACTGCTACTAATGAAGACATAATTTTGAGAGATGTGTATGCTATGGTTACCCGTGGCACCACAATGGGAACTCCTGCTCTTACTTCAAGGGGATTTGTTGAGGAGGATTTCGTCAATGTAGCAGAATATTTTAATGCAGCTGTGAGTTTGGCCTTAAAGGTTAAGACAGAAAGCAAGGGTACAAAATTAAAGGACTTCGTGGAAAGTATTACAGACATCCTCTTACATACAATCAGTGATTTCCAAGCCTAAGCATGATGTTGAGGAGTTTGCAAAACAATTTCCAATTAAAATATTGTTGCATATTTTACAAACAAAGAGCCTATTATTGAGGGGTCTAAATGCAAGTCAAAAGGAAATTCAACCATAAATTATTAACCTAGCCTAACAATATAGTTGCAAAGATAAGAAAAGTGGCCTCACAATTCAGAGACAGTAGCTTAACAGAGTAGAAGCAAACAGGATTTTCAAGTCATAACCGTTTTACAAATTAATTACCATTCACCAAAGCGCAATATTAAACACAAAATCAAAATCATGCCAGACAAGCAAAAGAAATACAATAAGCCAAAATACAAGGCAAGTATTCTACTACACACTAAGCTTGCTGCTACAAGTCTGCTGCTACTTCCAAAAGGAACTTGCCACCGATACCGAGCCGTCAAAAGCCTCCAAGGAGTCCCCAGCGAACAGCCTGCTTGTGACAAAAAAAAGAAACTCAACAGTTCTCATGATGTCGAGGAAGCGACCCTCAAGACCTCCACGAACGTGCAACCTGGTTTAAATATGAACACATAATTGATCATTGGGTACCACTACCCCGGGAAGTCTCTTGCTAACGTCGCCATCGAGATTTACGAATATATATCAGCATGGCTCAGGCACTTACTTTTATTAGTTCATCTAAGATCTATGACCGTAGTACAGTCAGAAGGAATCGTGGTCGGTACAGGTACAAACTTCACCACAGCATGGTGGCTTCTAACGACTATTCCGAGCACATTATCAAAATTTCAGCCTCCCTAGTTTCTGCTGATGCCGATCCATCAAATGTCTACTTGAAAGAACACCAAAGCTTGACAAAACCTGAAACAGAATGCAATGTGGCTCAATTCAAGGCAAAGGGCAGTGTCAAATGCCATCACCATCCATAATAAACATATAATTCTTAGGAAAACCATACCTTCCTCATATCAAAGAAGGCAAACCGGAAGTCACTGATGTGTGTAAAATTGGCCAGCAGTTTTGGTTACAGAACTATGGTGAAATACATAAGGCAATATGTGGTTATGAGTGGAGTCAAAAGCTCCAAGGTTTCATTTCTGCTTTCTCTGAACTTTACACAAAGGAGGTTTTTTCTTTTCAGCTGCTTGTATCTGCTTATTCTACAATAAGTATTGAAGATGTCGCTTTATTTCTGGGAATGAGTAAGGATGATGCTACAAGTTATGTACTACATCAAGGTCGGACTGTGGACTTTTCCTCCGGGATGCTAACTTTGAAGAAGCGACCTGTTGTGATAGAGCAGAAGCTAAATCCTCGTAAATTGCAACAGCTGACAGAATATGTCCTTCATCTCGAGCATTGAAGCTATTTAACCTTGTGAAGGATTAGATTACTCTAAAACTCACCCTCATTGATCAGTCAAATGATCCATCTTACCAAAAACATAAGGTATTGCCGCATGAGTCTTCACCTATGCAGCAACTGATGTGAACTGAGGTGTATCGAAGGTTGCCAACGTTCATTTTTAAGGATGAATTTCTTCCCTGACTTTGCATTAGAGGTTTCAGTAATCTCCACAAAGAAATCAAGAGATGCCACTTAGGATGATTGTGTATGTTGATTTCCCATGGAAGATGTAGCAATGTCATAATGGTTACTCATGAAACAAATATATTTGATGCTTGGGAGCATGTTACCTCTGATAGGATTAAAACCCCGCTTGAAGTTCTCAAGAGCCTAGAAGATCACGAGGCAAAAAAAGAAAAAATTGAAACCAAACACCAAGTTATTTGCAAAATCGACATGAATTCGCCGAATAAACAGCCACCGGTTCAGACCGGGCAATCATTGTTTTGGTAAGTCCACCCCCAACCGCGTTCTCTAAGTCCGTCGACCGTTTGGCATACCTGCAAGCACAACACTGCCACCATTAAAAACAGCATAAAGTTAACATGACAGAGTTCTCTAGCTAGTTTTAACCATGTACACTTTTCACACCATCTTCAATCTTCTTCAAGTCCTCACCATCAACATTCTTTTTCCATATCCTGCAAGAATAGAATAACAACTCAGAATCCATCTTCACTGCAACAAAAAACCAGAAAAAAGAAGCATCACAAATTCTGCACAATAAATTCAAGAACCCTACAAGTTCAAACCATATATCACAGTCATTAAATCAACCTACCAAATTTCAAGCTAACGTCACCGTAGCAGCTAAATTGGTATTCAAAAAAATCGCAAATGCTCGACGGAAACAAACGCATTCACCACATTCAAATTAATTAACTTTCACAACAAACACAGCTAAACACTTCAAACAGCTAACAGTTGAGGCATCAATCCATAACCATTCATCAGTTCCTACAATGTTCAATCAAGCCACACAATATGCCAGCTCCAACGCACATTACGACCTGATAGCTTAACGGCCAGCTAACACAAAGCATACACACAAAAAAAAACCAAGTACCACAAAGCTACTATTCTGCCAACATACCTTGTTCCGAAAGATGATCAATTTGCATATAAACCTAGTGCTGTACAAAGGACTGCTCAATACTGGCGGCACCTTTTCAGTATCACTGTGGCTACTATGAATTTGCTACGAAATGGTTCACCTGCAGATGGTCCATTAGTACATGGTGGTGATGAACGCATAGAGGTCCATGGGACAAGGAGCAAGCAGGTACCTATTCAGTGGAAAAATGGAGTTGGGAATCAAATCAAACAGGCTATGGCTGATAGTGAGCAAGTTGTTGAGACGACTCGCATCATCAATAAGTAACAAGGGGTACGAGAGGCTCTATCTGTACTGTCCAAAGCTCTGGAGACTAATCCAACTCTGCGTTCGATACTTTACAGTCGAGTCCACCACATTCACTCAATAATTCGACTTGCCCCATATCATTTGAGTGTGGATCATGTCAGGTTTGTAACTGCACTTAAGTATGCAGCCACTGAATCTTCTTGAGCACTTGCAAAAAAAAAAGAAAGGGAGCATTCAATCATGTGCGTATTGTGCGGCGAACCATTTGGAAACGTACTGTCATGGAACGGGGCTGTAAGGATAAGAAGGTTTCCTCGAGCAAGTCAGAGCACATCACAACAGCATTCAACCAATTTTCCAATTCATGAACTAAGCCCAAATTGCATTTTAAGGAAAACAGAATTTCAATAACAAATCAAGATCAGATTGCACCTCATTCAACAAGGTTCATTACAGCATGTTAATTCACAACTTCAAGTTTCGCACGCATTGCCTATTCCCACGTAAAATTGTATTTAAAATTATGACAACGTTACGTCCAAATTAATTCACAAGAGAAACACAAAAGGAAGTCAGCAGCACAAAATGATTCCAATTTGGTCCACAGAGCTCAGAAATTATTTCATTTCACATGAACAGAGTGTAAACCACTATTCTAGCTCAACAGTGACCTCTAGCAACATTTTGCTCTAACTAACTTCATATATTCTAAGCCATAACAGAAATCCTTAACTAACTTTCACCATTCCCTAGAATCTGAAACCTAACTAAACTCCAACTAACCTTGACACAACGCAAAAACTAACATAACTGTTTCTAACAGAAACTCACTCACTGAGTCCATCCCAACTAACTGAGTTGATTTTATCTCCAGCATTCAAACTCTAACCGATTTCCTTGGCATCTAAGGGCTCAAATCGTCCCACCTCTACCTATATAAAGCCTTCACTCCCTCCATTTCATTCTCACGCACCATTTTTCCCTCCCAATTTCAAATCTCTCTCTGAACCTTCTTCATCATCATCTCCGATTCAGTTTCACACAACACCTCTCAAACTCTTCTCATTCTCTCCTCTGCACAACTCACTTAAAGCTCCACTAAGACTCCATTGGAGCTTCACCTTGAAGCTCCTATTGGAGTGGGCTTAAAACCACCACTCTCCTCACGTCGTTCCATTTTCGAATTCGCTCGCACAAAGACGCTACAACAACTCGAACCTACAGGCTACAGACTGGAGTAGAAGAAGAAGTGATACACTAAGGAAAGAAGGGATAGATCAAAGTACCTGAGTAGACATCGTCAGCTTTAACGCTCTTCGCAGGAATCTTCAATTTCGCCGCCGTCGAGGTAAGCTTTTTCTCCACATTCCATGCTATTTTTCTCAACGTCGCCATGTAGAGAATAATAAAACGGAGCCTTCCCCCCAAGGTCTTGGTACCTGAGGCTCCGTGATTTCGCGCAATCTCCGTTTTCGTCCTTAGGGTTCACAGTTCCTTTTGCTCGATTCTTTTGTTAGATTAGGCGTTCGGAGTTTTAGTTTAGGGATTCGTAGAGAGCCCGTTGCGGTGGTTATTATGAGGTAATTATTTGGTTGTTTGCGACTCTGCCGCCGCAGGAGGCGATTCAGGGCGCGGCGGAAGAGATGTGAGTGAATGAAGATCGGAGAGAGAGAGTTTCTGTGCATCTGCTTTCTTTTCCTTATTTTTGTGTCTTCAATTGTGATTGGATCCACTGAGAAGTCATAGTTTTCGGATGTATGGTGTGTACTCACATCTCAGCCACACATTGTGATTACTATGGAGGGTGAACGCATCTGACGGCTGGGAGGAGCCCGGCCTTAAGTGCATCTGGTCCATTAATCCAGATCCAACGGGTCTGAGTGTGTGCGCGTTTTTTGGGCCCTGTTTGTTTGCAAATGCCCATTACTCATTCCTAACTACACCAGCTATTCTGTACATTTCAGTAGTTTTTAATATTCATTTTGGGTAGATTTTTGATAGTATTCTTTTTAGAATATTAGGTATTCTTTTTAGAATATTAAGGATTCTTTTGGTATAATTTTTTAGTTTCTTTTTATTATGTTGAAGAATTTCTATAATAGCATAATTGCTTAGAAATTGTATGATAGTAATTGTTTAGAAATGATGTTATAATTGTTTAGATTTTTGTGGTTTTACTTTGTAGAATTTTGTGATATTTTATAGAGTTGACTATAAGTCTTGTTGAAATTTCGATATACTTTACTAAAATTTTACAACATGTCTTTTTGAATTTTGTAAGTTAGCTTATTGAATCTTGATAATCATTTGTAGAATTCTTCATGTAACCATTTTGCTAGAATTTTGTTCACATGATTTGAGTAATTTTAATATGTCAATTTGATGAGTTTAGGTCTTTGTCTTTAAGTGATTTCACACCTCATTTAGATCCATCTTATTCATGACTCTTACATTCATTCATGATTACGTCATACTAGCCATTCTACTTTGTTTTGTGAGGTAACTTGAGGACTTCTCACTTTTGGACATTTGAATTTTAATCGTGCCATTGTACTTTTATGGTTTGTACCATTTATTTCCACTTATTACTTTCATGCCTTAGATTAGGTCCCCCCCACTTGGTGGGTTCCTTATGCTTCATCACTCCTATTAAAGTGTAATAGCATAGGACTTTACTTTTTTTATTGTTTTATGATTGTTGCTTGCTTAATTGTTAAGAAAGATAAAATTGAAAACGTTTAGAAAACAATTTCAAAAATAAAAGAAAAATAAAGCTCGATCCAACGTCGAGCCATTTTTGAACTTATTAAATGGAATGCTCATCTTACTTCATCTTAGGACTTTCCTACACCTCTCATTTGTCTACATCTTTTCCATCAAATACAAGAAAACTTTGCATGTACTAACCCTTGTAAGTCGATCGCCTTGCGCATCGCCATCAACCTCCATCAATTCTCATCTCCCATTCATCATCTCTTTCTCATCTCACCTTTCATAATTCAAAATATATCAAACACTTGGTCCAACGCCAAGTCACTTTTTCAAACCATTTTCACAATAACTTGGGAGAAAAGGGAATGGAGTGTACGTACTTGTGCACCCCATTTCTCAAGTACTTGGGTTGTTAGCCCTGATTGGCTTGGGACCCGACGCTTGTCTTCCTTTCAAAAAACACTTAATAACAACAAGAGTTTAATCTGGTCCTATTAGGGCGAAAAAGGAGTGGTTGGGATACCATTGTCCCCTCAACTCTCGAGTATTTGATTGTAGGTCGTACTTAGCCTATGGTTGGATACTCGTCTCCCTCTAAGTACCTACAATTAGACTCGCCTCACATCATTCAAAATAAACGTTTTCCCTAAAATCAACTTCACCAATCAAACGTGACATATTGCCTCGAGGGCGAAAATCAAAACCTTTTCAAAAGGGCATGTTATTTCCATTCTATCGCAACACAGGCTAAAGCATAAGTCTCCTTACGTGCGAGCGGCAAAGCCTATTGCTTGGATGTGAACGTTAACATCTCCCATTAAAAAAAACAAACCCACAATCATTTAGTTCCACGAACTACGGACGCTCTGATTCTTCATTGGTCAATGAAGATACGTAGGCACAAGATTGCGAGATCTTGGCGAGCCACCTTCCTTTCTTCCACCCGTAGTCCTCCAAACTACGGAAGCTCTGATTCTTCATTTCACAACGAAGATACGTAGGCACAAGGACCCTAATCCTTGGCGAGCATACTAATTTAAAACCCCCCATTTATCCTGTAGCAAGTAACCATTAGATAAACGACACCCATTCACGCATAGACAAACAAGATGGTTCCCATCGAGTACGATGGATGTGAGGGTGCTAATATCTTCCCCTTGCATAACCGACTTCCAAACCCGAATTTGGTTGCGAGACCGTGTTCAACACCTTTTAGGGGTTTTATCGATATTTTCGCTTTCCTCGAAATAAATAAAGTTCGGTGGCGGCTTTGTATTTTTCGCATAGCGACAGCTGGCGACTCTGCTAGGGACTATCTCTCTAAGCAAGTCAAACCTAGTCTTGTTTGCTCTTTTGTATGTGTGGGTGTTTATTTCTATTGCTTTACTTTCTTTTTCCTTATCTATTGATGTAATATCCTGAATATATTTGTTATATTTCTCTTGTGGGGAATGAGTTTCATGATCTTGTTGAGTGATAAGCCCAATACACAGGCTTGGAGAATTCACCTAAGATAGTTAGGGAGACTTGTACTGATTCGTCAAGGTGTAGTTATCTTGGGGGGAAGTACAAAGATCCCTCCTAGAGTAAATTTCTTTTGGAAAATTGGTTGGCACGTGAGTCATTTCGTGTTGACGACCTTTCTTTCAAAGGAAGTCCATGACTCTATAGACCTTTAGCAACCCGTGGCTTTTCGAAGTTGAGGGCAACCTCGCTTGGAAGAGATCCCCTTGGGAGTATCATTGGCTTTGCGGGTTATTTTTGCACTGATGAAGGTATTCTCAAGACTGATATGTGAATCTAAGAACCTTCATGAAAGTCATAGAACTCACTCGTGAGGGGAAATGGGATTCTGTTTTACAGAAAAACCTAAAAACTCCATCAAACCCAAAGATTCAATGATGATTATCCAAGGACACGCCGAACCTCTGATCCGAGAACATGCATAACATAGCATTGCATTCATTTGCACTCAGATCTTATTTTCAAGCATTTGTTCATTCACTCATGATAAACATTTGCATTCATTTTTCAAAGCAGAACTTATGGGGGGCCCTCTTTGCAGAGCAGACATTCGAATCATCCAAGTTGACTTATTTACATCCATATCGTACCAGAAACAACTAACAAAGACTCATGGATCGGCTAGAGCAAAACCAGATTGCCCTCCGTGCAAACATGGACAACCTAGGAGCCAGATTCAATCAACTTCTTGATATTCTCCACATTGTCATTCAGGGACAAGAAGAGATCAGACAGAGTATCGCTAAGCTTGCCCAAGTTGCTCCTAATCCGCAATAATATGTGTCTCCTCCTCATAATTACCAACAGCAAAATCAGCGATCGCAAGGTTAGAAAGGACAACACAAGCTCAGATGGCCTGCAAGAAGGATTAATCATATTCCCGTGCCCTATGCTCAACCTCTTCCTCAATTGTTCGCCAGTCAGTTAGTCCAACTACGTGAACTTGGTCCACCTCTAAATCCTCTCCCAAGGGGATATTGTAGCATGCGATATTTGTCGGTGACGCGACCACCTTATCGCCATTGGTTGGAATTGGGTGCTACTTTTTTATTGGTGTGCTCGCTAAGATTTCGCAATCTTATGCCTACGTATTCCCCTTAAAGAAAACAGGGAAATCAGAGCAATCGTAGTTCCTTCTATTCTATGGGAGGAAGAAAATGTTTGGTGTCTTGTTCAAAGCCCAAGATTGAAGCTAAAGGAGTATTTGTGTCTTGTTTAAAGCCCATGATTGAAGCTAAAAGGTTTTGGCTGAGAGAGAATTTGTCATCTCTAAAGCGAGATATCTCACCTATTCATCACAGTTGTTGGGTGACTGATTATAAAGGAGGATTATTTTAACTGGGATATATGAATTCAGCAATGTCATAATTTCCTTTATAAGGGATTTGTCCTGTAGGAGAAAACTTTAACTCAGTGTTGAGCAATGCCGTTTTTCCTTAGGAATCTTTCATGCTAAAAGAGAGACATTGGCTTAGATGTAAATAATTCAGAGGCTTGCCACTTACAGCAATTAGATGAAAGATGGAGATTTACCAGGATAAGAGATGGACTACAGCTTGGATGTTTGAATCAACAAGGGTGCCACTTATAGCAGTTATCTGGAAATAGGGTTTATTTGATTTGTCTGTTTTGATATGTGATGTACAGAGAAATGTCTTCCTACAGAGAGATTTTTTATTTCCTCTGAGGGGATGTTGGTTTTTGTTTGCCTTGATCGAAGCCCAAGGTTGAAGCTAAAAGGTTGATTGACTCCTCTGGGGAGATTATTATACAAAGCCTAAGAGGAGGCTGAGAAGAAATGATTCTTCTGGGAGGTTTTTATTTGTGTGTCTTGTACAAAGCCCAAGATTGAGGCTAAAGGGGATAATTCTACTTAGGGAGTTTTTATATATGTCTTGTACAAAGCCCAAGATTGAGGCTAAAGAGGTTTTGACTCCACTGGGGAGGGGTTTTATTTGTCTTGTACAAAGCCCAAGATTGAGGCTAAAGATTATAACTGGCTCAGCTGTAGAATATTTATATGGTGTCTTGTACAAAGCCCAAGATTGAGGCTGAAAGTTATGACTGGCTCTACTGGAGAGGTATTTATGTGGGTGTCTTGTACAAAGCCTAAGATTGAGGCTGAAAGTTCTGAGGGATGATCATTATACAAAGCCTAAGAGGAGGCTGGAAGGAGTTGAATCTTCCGGGGAATATTTTTTCTGTATTGTACAAAGCCCAAGATTGAGGCTAAAATTGCTGAGGGAAAATTATTATACAAAGCCTAAGAGGAGGCTGATTGGCGAATTTCTTATATGATGCCTAAGAGGAGGCTAACTTCTGCTGAGGATTATTGAGATCCAGAGGCAGGTCCAAATTGGGGAATCAACTCTTACTGGGAATTGCAGAAGAGTTGAAATATCAGATGCCCTGAGGTTCTGATTCTGTTGGGGATTTGTTAATGGTAAATTAACCATGACTGGGGAATCTAGGATGGAAGTTTTAATAGGTGGAGTTTTTACCTTTGGAGGTTTTAACTCTGTTGGAGACTGATGAAATGATCAGGCTTTTTTTTCTGTGCTTTTAGGAAACTTGAGGGTTTCTTTGAAATCTAAGAGGAGATGAGACTGTCCAAGTCTATTGGTATGGAAGGGTTTATATTTGTATGATGTCCAAGAGGAGGCAGGTGTTTTAAGGGATGAGAATCAACCCTAAACTGGTTTGATGTTTTGACTCTTGAAAGGACTGCTTTAACGAATGATGACTAGGTTCTGTCCTACACCTTTAAGAGGTCTTTGGGTCCTTGTACTAAGCCCAGGAGGAGGCTGAGAACTTCTAAGAAGCCTGAGGGTCCTTGTACAAAGCCCAATAGGAGGCTGGGAATGCTTTTAGGAAACCTGTGGGTCCAAACCTAAGAAAAGTTCAAGAAAGGTTTCACCGGGAATTAATCCTCTCTGGGGAAATGAATTTCTTTGACAATTTTCTAATAGTGACAGTCTTGAGAAAGCCTTTCTCTCTTCCATATTGTATAAGCCCAAGAGGAGGCAAGACTGTATCTAGAATTTCCTATGGGGAACTAATTTTGACTGTGTTGAAAGAGTGACCACTGGTTTGATCTAATCCTAGACCTAGTTGTCGGGGAAAACTCTAAGCAGATAATATACATGCATATATATACAGAGGAAATATATACAAGTATGTAAGAGAAGGTAGAAGGACTTACAGGTGAGCAAGCTTCCAGCATTACAAACAAATATATATATATATATATATATATATATATATATATATATATATATATATATATATATATATATATATATATATATATATATACACACAAGTATGTAAAAGAGAGCTGTTTTAAAAACTTACAAGTGAGTAAGCTTCCATTGTAACAACTATATGGTTAGTTGTTCAAGAAATTAAAGAAAGTTTTGATAACAACTATGAATTTGAATCTAAATCAAAGGGGGAAGTTGTTTTGAAAAGAAGATTGGGGCTTATACTCAAGGAGAGGCCCAGATAAAAACAATGATCGCACCGATATTTTGAAGACTGTACTGGGACTTATACAATGACTGAGGCCTAAAATTTATTTATGTACAAAGGGTGTTGGGTCTTACACTCTATTAGATGCCCAAGTGTTTATTAAAAGAATAAAGATGAGACTTACAACACAAGGGGAGGCCCAAAAAGGTTTATTTACAAAGGGATGGGTCTTACACTCTATTAGAGGCCCAAAGAGTATTTTAAAAGAAGAAAAATGGGACTTACAACCAGAGGGAGGCCCAATGAAAGATTTTTGTTTAAAAGTCGACGATCGCACAGCGGTTTTAGAAAACACAGTGGGACTTATACAATGACTGAGGCCCAAAAAGGTTTTGTATTTACAAGGGATGGGTCTTACACTCTATTAGAGGCCCAAGAGTGTTTTGAAAAATGTTTGTGAGGGTGAAAATACTCAAAACCCTAATTTTGATTTTCTAAAAGGCATTTTAATTAGTAAAAATTCAATTAAAATGATCAAAATTGCCAAACATATGTGAAAAACAAATTATGATCTAGGAGCAAAGTTTGAAAAATTATGTTTTACCCCTAGAATGATTAAAAACTCATCTGGATTTAAAATCAAGAGAAAGAAAATATTTTCAAATGTTTAAAAAAACAAATACAAAATAAATTCATTATGAAAATATTAAATATATAAAATAAATAATATTTTTTGTGAGATTTATAAAATAAAATATTTTATCATTTTTGTGAATTTTCAAAAAAAGAATTAATAAAAAATATTTAAAATTGAGAGAGAAATTAATTTTGGAATTTATTAAGAAATTGTGAAGAAAAGTGAAAGAAAACAAGTGATAAAAAATAGGGAATGGCCCTCTCATGGCTTGAACTCACGCCCTTGGGGTTGTGAGGTTAAAATTCTACCAATTGAGCCAAGTGCGTTGGCAGATAAAAGATAGCAAGGGTGAATAATATGTGAAAATTCCTTTGGAAAAATTGTTTAAAAAAATACCAAAAGGTCTGGGGCGAGGGGGATTCGAACCCCAGACCTCTCCTCACTACACACACACAAATACTAGTGTTTCAACTAGGGCGCAATGCCAATTCAAGTATATAGTGGCAACTAAATAATATATACCAAATTTAGTTGGATTTCTGAAGAATGGCGTCATGGCCATCTTCTTCCTTGGGAAAGCTACGTGAAGCCTTCTATCTCTCTCATTTCTCAACCATTTCACATGATATAAAGATATGAAAATCGTGTGTTTTTAAACAAGGAATACAATGGCTTTATTCAATTTCATTTTAACTAAGTGTAACAAAAGATATTACACTCTAACCAGATGAACCCAATGAAATCACATACACATAAGATAAACAACAATTGATTGAGGGAAAATGATCTATAAACATTCAGAAACACAATGGTAATTTGAAAACATGTTTATGATGCATGATTCATTGAGTTTGAAAGTTTAAGGCTTACCTCTGCAAGAAGGATTCGATTTCAATGGTAGAGGTGTTAGAGAAGTGAAACAATGGCCTGGTTAGCTTCCTTGAGTCTCAAGGATCGTGTTGCAACCTTCTGGATGTTTTGAAACTCTCTGGATAGGCTGGCTCAACTCTGACTGCAACTGGTCCAAGTGAGAAATGAAGATGATGATCCTGATGTTTCAGAGGTGTAAGAGGTGTTTGATCAGCTCATATATGATATATGGAAGGTGTTAGATCAATTGGTTATGATGGAATGGCTTCCTAATGCAAAATTCGATAGTGACTTGCAAATGAAGGAATTTTTAGAGTGAAGGAGAGATTTTGAGTAAAGCATCAGTTTGGGTGCTTTGGTGTACTCAAACTGATCACAATTGATGTCTATTTATAGTGCAACAAGTTTGTTTTGGCATCAATAGTGAATGGAAGCTTGGACAGTCCCTTGGCCAATGTTGATCAAAAGGCATTCTAATCTTCCATGATCATTGAATTGAGTTAATGTAGCAGGTTATGAGTCCTTTGGCTCAAAGCTGAATCTTGACTCAATTCAGTCAGCAATGTCTTGATGCTTGCCACCTTGTGAATCCATTGAATGCATTGAAACAAAATTGGAGTCTTTGAGCTTTTTAGCCTTTTTAGGGCATTTATGGCTACATGTATATCCTTGGACTTAGGAGGCTTGTGGATTAGATTATTTCTCTTTGATGTTATCCCTTGAGGTGTCTAAATGGATGACAAGGCTTGTACATGTCTGGTTTTTCCAAATCGAGGAAAATGCAAAATTCTATCTTGTACAAGACAGTTGGAAATGGAGATTTTGAGGGGGTCATATCTCCCTGCTCAAATGGAGTTATGGAAAGCTCTTGTGCTTTTTAGAAATCCCTCATATTGTACAATTCATGTTTGATCATAGTTGGTCTTGAAACTATCTGAATCCAATTGAAAAAAACCTCATGAACTTTGATGCCCAATGCTGACACTTAGACAGTTTTGCACTAAGTGTTATGTTCTTGATTTTTCACCATTTTGATCCATCCATAACTAAAAATCCATGAAGAATCAGAGTTTCATGTAGTTGAAGTTTTTGTAGAATGTATGAAAACCTACAAATCTGGCTTTGGATCACTCAAAATAGCTGCTTGGATCAAAAGTTATGGCCCTTGGAAGTTGGCACCAAAACCATCCAAATTTAGTAACTTGGAAAATTTTTCAAATTTCCAAGGTTACCCCTTTTACAAGTTATCATGATTTCTTGATTAATTCTTGTTCAAATGACATTATAAGTCATATTTTATGAAAATATGAGTCATAAGGATCATTTTTGCCACAACTATGTGCTTGATTTTTGATGTGAGGGTCCTCTTGATCCTTTGTGGATGTTTAAGAGGTTAGACAAGTTGAAGATCATGTCATTTCTTGATTGATCCTTTGTCTAAGTACTCTGAGAGGGGCCAAACCCTAATTCTTGATTGGGGTGGATGCTCAACTATCTTTGGGAGATTGATGATGCATGATGGTACATCCATATTGTGGTAATGATCTTCACAATGATGGGAAATCTTGGTGGTCAAAATTTGGGGTATGACAAATGCCCCAATTTAATCTTCTTGGACCCGAAGGTGTGAATGGCGAAGATATTCGGACATTCAGGGTGCAAGAGGATTAAATATCGGAATACCCAAAATTTTGACTGTGGTTATGAATGGCAGTTTGCTCGTCCATCTTCTTTTGCTAAGTAAGGTTACTTAGGAAAGGATAAAACTTCCCCTCGATCCTGGTTTTCAGCCACAAAACCGGTCTTAGTTTTTTTTGTAATAAACTTCTCCTCGATCCTGGTCTTCAGCCGCGGAACTGGTCTCAGTTTCTTGATAAACTTCCCCTCAATCCTGGTCTTCAGCCATGGAACTGGTCTCAGCTTCTTGATAAACTTCCCCTCGATCCTGGTCTTCAGCCATGGAACTGGTCTCAGTTTCTTCTTGTCGAGTTCCTTCCTTGACAAGGAATGCTACGTGTAATGGTTTTCATCAAACTTCTCGTCGAGTTTTTACTGGGGAGATGTCATTCGATGGAAAAGATTTGAGGTCAGACTTGCTGGGGACACCCATTCGTCTGAACTGTAGAGGTGTGCAAACTTCTCTGTTGGAGATTCCATTTGTTGACTCTACTGGGGAAAACGAGTCTCCTGAAAGACCGATTTCTGCTTGGGGATACTACATCATATTCTTCTTCGAGATCTTTTTGGAGAAATGCCATGTGTTGTGATCCAATTTTGAGGTGTTGATTACTTCATTAACATTAAATTTCTTGGGAGAAAAACTGATGTGTTACTGAGAGTCTTTAGTTAAGAGGCTTTCTATGGGGATTTTCCCTAATCCGGGAAAGCGAAAATATCATCTTTAATGGTGGAGAGTGATGTTCTGAAGGCGTCGGTCGAATGTCTTCTTGCCTTTCAGAGGTTCAAGTTATCAAAGTGGTCGAGGACCATCTCCGATCCAGAAATAAACTGGGGGAGAGATTGCTTTAGACGATTCATTTCCTGACGAGGAAAGAACTGACAACTTGATTGACAAGAGGACTTTATCACTCGGGGGATGAATATGACCAGAGTGATAGTAATGCAATATGAATATGAATATGAATCAGTAATGCATGATGTATGTATGTTTATGCTGACAAAACTGACGCGACATACGGACTAATAGATGAACACAACTAGATACTCAGCCACTGCGGGGGATGAAAAGTATCATTGGTCCAAGATAGCAATCCTGCCATGCTTAGGAGAGGTAGACCCTGTGGGGACAAGAGAATCGTTCAATCGGTCTTAAGAGATACAAACTCTGCCGGGGATATCAGATGGGACATTACATCTGACACAGTTGATCCTTCATTCAGGCGTACTGGTTTAGAAGGAGTACTTTGATTCTGCACTTTGAGGTTCAATCACCTTCTGAGAAACTATCGATGTTCTTTTTGACGTTCAGTAAAAAGAAATGCCATCTTTATTTTAAAAGCGGAAGAAATTTAACGAGTAAATTCATTTTTATTTTATTCAAGAATCGTTGATCATGTTAAAAATGTCATTCTGTAAAGCTAAAACAAATGAGAATTGCAAACAAAAGCACTAGGGCTCAAATTTTATTGATAGGATGGAAATCATCCAAGCGCGTGATTCCATAGAGTATTTACAAAGTTTAGAAAATGGTAATTTAAGGGAAAAGGGGCTACATTAAAACATAACGACCGTTATCCTTCTACCAACTTTGAATTCTGGACATCCTGAGCTTCTATCGAAGATGACCTTGACTAGAAGTTTTTCGACGAATAGTGTTACCGCTGGGGATTTAACCTTGTCGGACGTAGTTACTTGCCATGAATCCCTAACTTTTGCCTGGATTGTCTTTTGAAGTTTCCAATCCATCGGGATGATTTTTTTTGCTTGTCTCTAATTTTTGCCTGGATCGCCCTTTGGGTTTTCAATCCACCGAGACGTTTTTTATTTATTTAGGCGAAGTATTTCTTGACTACATCAACATTCGTGGGGTAGGCAAACTCTTCTCCATCCATGGTTGCGAGTCTCAAGGCGCCACCTGAGAAGGCTTTCTTGACCACATAAGGGTCGTCATAATTCGGAGTCCATTTGCCCCGGGAATCAGTGAGGAATGATTGTATATGCATGAGGTCTCCTTGTCTGAAGACACGAGGTCGGACTTTTCTGTCGAACGCTTTCTTCATTCTTTGCTAATATAGCTGACCATGACATAAAGCCGTTATTTGCTTTTCTTCGATCAGATTCAGCTCATCATGTTGACTTTGACACCATTCAGCTTCTGTTAGCTTTGCTTCCATCAATACCCGGATTGATGGGACCTCTACTTCTATGGGAAGCACTGCCTCCATGCCATATACTACAGAGAAATAGGCTGCCCCTGTTGAAGTGCGGACATATGTGCGATAACCGTGAAGAGCAAAGGGCAGCATTTCATGCCAGTCTTTGTAGGTTACAACCATCTTTTGAACAATCTTCTTAATGTTCTTGTTTGCCGCTTCTACCGCGCCGTTCATCTTAGGTCGGTAGGGAGATGAGTTATGGTGTTCGACTTTGAACTCGGTACACAACTCTTTCATTATCTTGTTGTTCAAGTTAGATCCATTGTCAGTAATGATCTGGCTCGGAACACCATAACGGCAGATGAGATTGTTTTTTATAAATCGAACCACCACTTGTCGGGTTACATTGGCGTATGACGCTGCTTCGACCCATTTGGTGAAGTAGTCAATGGCTTCCAGGATGAACCGATATCCGTTTGAAGCTTTGGGTTCAATCATGCCAATCATGTCGATTCGCCATATAGAAAAAGGCCATGGAGAAGAAAGAACTTTGTGAGACGTTGGAGGTACATGGATTTTGTCTGCGTATATCTGACACTTATGACACCTCTTCATGTACTGGTAGCAAACAGATTCCATTGTCAGCCAATAGTACCCTGCTCTCAGAATTTTTCTGGCCATTGTGTGTCCATTGGCATGAGCGCCAAAGGATCCCTCGTGAATTTCTTTCATCAATATGTTTGCTTGTGGTCTGTCTACGCATCGAAGCAAGACCATGTCGAAGTTTCTCTTATAGAGGGTATCACCATTCAGAAAGAAGTTTCCTGCCAGTCTTCTGATGGTTTTCTTGTCTTTTCTTGATGCCCCAAGTGGGTACTCTTGTTTCTGAAGGAAGCATTTGATATCGTGATACCAAGGTCTGTCATCTATGATTGCTTCGATCGTGAAGATATAAGATGGCCTTTCTTGGCGCATTATGTTAATCTTAGGTACGTGTCATACCCCAAATTTTGACCACTAAGATTCCCCCATCATTATGTAAATCATAATCACAATATGGATGGACCATCATACCTCAATAGTCTCCCCAAAGAGGGGTGAGCATCCACTACAATCAAATTTAGGGTTTCAAGCCCTCTCAGAGCTCTTAGACAAATGATCAATCAAGGAACGACATGATCTTTAACTTGTTTAACCTCTCAAACACCTATAAAGGATCAAGAGGACTACCACATCAGAAATCAAGCACAAGGTTGCAGCATTCCAAGTGGATCAAGCCTCAAGATTGCCAGTGTCACCAAATTAGGGTTTTGGTCGACCAGGGCCTCCAGATGGAAATTTTCCTCTGGGCATGAGCCAATGCTTCAAAGCATAACCTAATATGCTCCATGGAACATCATGAACCCAATCATCAAGTCAATTTAGCCTCAGGATATGCATGCATCAAAAATCAGGAATTAGGGTTTCTTGACCTAATTCACCCCTAAGTTGACTTTTGGGACAAAACATGAGCCAAGACCTCAAGAGAGGATTTGAGGGTCTCTAACACACTACATTGATCCATTTGCAACAATGGATTGATCTGATAATATTGATCAACAAGTGTCAAATTCATCAGAACCACAATTAGGGTTTCGCGGGAAAAGTCAACTCTGCCTTTGACTTTTGACCCAGGCATGCTCCCAAACCTTGGGACATGATTCAATACACCCTATAACACCCATGGAACATGTCCATCAAGTTTGATCTAGGTCAAGGACTTAATTTCAGAGAGGATCGCACAGTTTGGAGTTCATCTGGCAAAAAGTCAACTGTGCACAAAAGTCAACTTTGACTTTTTGAGATTTTTCACAATTATGGTTCTTTGACCCTAAAATGATGTTAATGTGTGATTGGAATCATCATTCATCAAGAAAAATCAAGAAAAGTGGGCTAACTTGTAAAAGGGGTAACCATAAAAACTTAGAAATTTTCTAAGTTATGGAACAAAGTGGCCAGGGTACCAACTTTGGAGGATCATATCTCCTAAACCACAAGGCCATTTTTCCCCATTCAAAGTTGGATTTGTAGCTTTCATGGCCCTCTACAAAAGCTTTAACTACCACTCATTCCAATTCCCCATGGATTTCAATTTATGGAATGGCCAAAATCACAAAAAGTGAAAATGTCACTTTTTTCCAACACAGTGAAATTTTCACTAAGTCAGAATCTGACTTCCCCTTTTTCCAAATGTAGGGGCATTTTTCACTTGGATCCAAAAAGTATCAAGACAAACTATGATCACACATATGTTGTATCATATAAGAGCTTTCCAAAATGGCCAAGAACTCCACCAAATTCCACTTGAGCCATGAGATATGACAATGACAAAGTGCCTTGCTGCAAACTGTCATGGCAAGGTAGATTTGTGCATTTTGCTCGATTTGCCCAATTTGTGCAAATGACAAATAAATCTATCTATCTGAACACCTCAAGGGGAGACCAAGGAGGGGCAAACACTGATCCCAAGCCTCCCAAGTCCTTGGAACCAAAAGTAGCATGCCAAACCTAGAAATGCCTAAAAGAGGGACAAGACTCCAATTTTGTTTTGGAGCATTCAATGGATGCACCAAGGTGGCATGAACTGAGCCTCTTCCAACTAAATTCATTCAAGACATATTCAAGACCAAGGGAACCAGCAGCCTGTGCCCTAACCTCTAGTCAATGGCTAGAGGAGACTTGGATTCCCATTGATCAACATTGGCCAAACCTCTACAGCAGTTGCCATTCACTATTGCTTGCAAAACAAACTTGTTGCACTATAAATAGACCTCATTTGTGCTCAGTTTAAGTACACCAAAGCCATCAAACAAATGTTTTCCTCAAAATCTCTTCCTTCACTCCAAAATTGCCTTCCAAAGCAAGTCACTATCGGGTTTTGAGTTTGAGAGCAATTCCAACCAAACCAATCACACACACACCTCATAAACATCATATAGAAGTGATCCAAACACTTAAATAACAATTGTAACACTGATTTCTCAGAATCACCATCCAACTGCTCAAGCTTTTAGCAGACTTGCAGTTGGGATACCATCTTCAGTTTTAGCTTGTTTCAAACCACTCCAAGCATTCAGACACATCACTTGGCACCTAAGGAAGCTGTGCAAATCATTGGAACCAGCTTGCAACACCTCTAACACAAAACACGATCACCAGCTGCAAGAGGTAAGCATGAGCTCTTCTAACTCTATGATCCATGCATTTTTTGCTACACAATAATTTGGCCATATGTTCATAATCATGCATAGAGTGTTTACCCTCAATCAATTGCTTTGTTTGAATCGTGTATGGAATTTATGAGCCTTCATGCAAATTTTAGGGTTCTTGAGGTTTCTCTTTGATTTCTTATTCCAAGCTTAAAATGAATGAAATTAAAGACCATAGACATTATCGTGAGGTGAAAACGAGTAGATTGATATATAGATTGCATGATATCATCAAGTATTCAGTGAGATTAGATAAAAAACGCAAATCTGCAGAAACAGAGGGTGGCGCGTGTTCTTGCCATGTTCTTGGCGCCATTTTTGAATATTTGAATATTTGAATTTTGTGATTTTATTTAATTAATTCAAAAATTAATTTCTCTCTGAATTTTAATGATTTTGAGTTGATTCTTTTTTTAATAATTCACAAAAATGTTAAAATATTTTATTTTGCCAAAAATTCCCAAAAATATTATTTATTTCTTATATTTGATATTTTTGCAAAGAATTAATGTTTTATTTGTTTTTAATATTTGAAATATTTGTTCCTTCATGATTTTCCAAATTTAATTGGTTTCCAATCATTTTGTGGATATAAATATGATTTTTCAAACATTAATCCAAGATCACAACTTGTTTTTCACACACGTTTGATAATTTTGATTATTTTAATTAAATTTTTATTTAATTAAAATACATTTTGAAATTAATTTAGGGTTTTGATCTTAATCACCCTAAACAAATCATTTTCAAAAACTCTTTGGGCCTCTAATAGAGTGTAAGACCCAACCCCTCTTAAAACCAAGAGAATTTGGGCCTCAGTGTATTGTATAAGACCCGATACCATCAAAAAGTTCGGCGCGATCGTCGCCTTTTTTAGATACAACCATGGGCCTCTCCTTGAGCTGTAAGCCCCACCACTTGTATAAAAATAAACTCTTTGGGCTCTAATAGAGTGTAAGACCCAATCCCCTTTTAACCAAAACCATTTTGGGCCTCAGACATGGTATAAGTCCCTCTGCGTTAAAAGAAAAACCTCGGCACGATCGCCGTTGCCAAACAAATAACCTTGGGCCTCTCCTTGAGCTGTAAGCCCCATCCCTTGTACAAAAATAACTCTTTGGGCCTCTAGTAGAGTGTAAGACCCATCCCTTTGTACAAAAAACCTTTTTGGGCCTCAGTCACTTGTATAAGTCCCTGTACAAATTCAAAACAACAGCGCAATCGCTGATAAAACCTTGGGCCTATCCTTGAGCTGTAAGCCCTAACAATATTTTCAAAGCACTTTCTCCTTTGATTTTGAATTAAAATATATGTTATCATCAAAACTTTCTTTAATTTCTTTGTTGAACAACTAACAAAATAGCATGGAAGCTCTACAACGGGTAAGTATTTATCCGCTTTCATTTACCGCTTTTATATATAACTGTATTGTAGGGCTGTTTCACTGTAAGTCTTCTTTCACAAACTTTTATATACTTGTCCAATATCCCCTGTGTAATACTAGTATAGTTATTTAGAGTTTTCCCCGGAAACTACGTCTAGCACTAGGTAAAGCCCTGTTGGTCACTCTTTAAATACAAGCAAAACTAGATCCCTATAGGATTTCCAGATACAGTCTTCCCTCCTCTTGGGGTTAAACAATATGGAGACGTGAAAGGCAGCATTCTCGTTGAACCCTTTCTCAGACTGTCACCCTTAGAAATTGTCAAAGAAACTCTAACTCCCCAGAGATGATCTTTTCTCCGTGAATGGCATCTCTTGAGTTTCTTCCAAATTCTCGAACTTTCCTGGCTTGTTCTATTCTCGGTGAATAGCATGTCTTGAACTTCTCGGGGTTTGGGGACCCATAGGCTTCCTAAAAGCATCCCTGCCTCCTCTTGGGCATTCTACAAGGACCCTTCGGCTTCTTACAAGCTCTCATGCCTTCTCTTGGGCTTAGTACAAGGACCCAGAGATCTCGACAGGTATAGGAACAGAACCTAGTCATCAATTTGCTAGAGCTGTCTTTCTGAGTCAAGTGTCAGACTAGTTAATGGGTTGACCTTCATCCCTTAACATACCAGCCTTCTCTTGGGCATCATACAAAGATCATTCACTATCTGAGGATCTATTTCTCAAAACACCAGTAGACTTGGACAGTCTCAATACCCGTGGGATTTCCCATTTCCTTAAAGAACAGGAAATAACCCTGATCCTCTGATAAATACCAAGGCACAACCTTACCTATAATCTTTCTCTTTATAAGAACTGATTTTCTCTTTTATCCAACACACTGGGCCTGTCACTAAACTGAAACAGTCACCAGCACAGATAGCCTTCTCTTGGGCTTTGTACAAATGATTCTCCCCAGTGGAGCTAACCTTTTCAGACTCTCTTGTTGAGTCAAACTTTTAGCCTCCGTCTTGGGCTTTGTACAAGACATATAAATCACTCTCTTGTTGAGTATAAAAGACTCTCTTGTTGAGTCAACCCTTTTTAGCCTCCATCTCGGGTTTCGTACGAGATAGAAAAACACTCTCTTGTTGAGTATAAAAGACTCTCTTGTTGAGTCAATCCCTCTTTAGCCTCCGTCTTGGGCTCCATACAAGACACATATAAAACACTCTCTTGTTGAGTATAAAAGACTCTCTTGTTGAGTCAACCACTTTTAGCCTCCGTCTTGGGCTTCATACAAGACACATATAAATCACTCTCTTGTTGAGTATAAAAGACTCTCTTGTTGAGTCAATTTCCTTTTAGCCTCTATCTCGGGCTTCGTACGAGACAACAAAACACTCTCTTGTTGAGTATAAAAAGACTCTCTTGCTGAGTCAATCACCTTCAGACTCTCTTGTTGAGTCAACCTTTTTTAGCCTCCGTCTTGGGCTTTATACATGACAGATAAAAACACTCTCTTGTTGAGTCAGTCACTTGTTAGCACTCTCTTGTTGAGTCAACCCTTTTAGCCTCTATCTCGGGCTTCGTACAAGACAAATAATAAACAGCCTCCTCTTAGGCTTTATATAAGGAAACCCCTGGTTGAGTCAATCAACTTTTTAGCATCAAAGTTGTGCCTTGCTCACAACATACAAACATCAACAACTCCTCTTTAGAGATGACAAATTCTCTCTCAGAATAGACCCTTCAGCTTCATATCTTGGGCTTCAAACAAGATACAAACAAACCTCTTTAGCTTCATGTCTTGGGCTTTGAACAAGACACCAAAAATAACCTTTTTCCTCCCATAGAATAGGAGGAACTACGATCGCTCTGATTTCCCTGTTTCAGGGAATACATAGGCATAAGATTACAAAATCTTAGCGAGCATACTAATCAAAAAAACCCAAAATCCCGTACCTTCGTACATCAATCAAAAAGCATCAGTCTTAACATCTTACTAATAGCCTAGACACTGTTTTTAGGTTAATAAACCAAAGGGAGAACCCCTATTTTGATAGCACCTGTAAACTAACAGTTTTAACTGTTCAACCTCAATTTGCAAGCAGGGTTAATTGGAGACATCTATTTCCTTTCCTTAATCAGCTTAATAGGATAAAAAATGAATCGAACTGTAGTACCAAAGCGATAGTGGTTGGAAACCACAAAAATCACGCTACAGAAGAATGGCGACCACAGTGGGAGATAAAACTTTCTTGCTTTCCCAAGGGATGAAACCCTAAATTTAGAAATGACGACTCTGCTGGGGGGTCATTGTCTGTGTAGGATCATAAGACTAGAGGTCTAGGATGATTAAGACAAATATATATACTACTTTTCCTAATTGATATCTGTGTTTATTTTTCTGCTAATGGGAATGCGTGTGATGCCGCATGTGGAAAGATTGAGTATACACCTAAGATAGGTGATGGCAATGCGGGTAATCTTGCGGGGAGTGAATCCTAGTTAAGAGTCCCCGATCGACCATCAAACTCAGTGGAGACTCCCTTTACAGATACATTGCCTATACGACTTTGGTTGTTGAAAGTAGTGTGGTCGACTGGGTTATCTGAGAAGCTGAGGTTTTTAGTAGGCTTAAACCATTTTGTAGTGCGGAAGCTATCGGAAATAGTTGTCACGTGATACTACCCTTATTTGAGATCACTCTAGGATACATCAGCTCGCTGGCGATCCGCTTGCTGTTGTTATCCCAAGAGGGTTCAATGATTTTGCGGACAGGTACAAAAAATCACCAGTATAAACCTTTTGGGGGGGGGGGGGGGTTAGAGCCTTGACTTCATGACACCGACCCTTTGACCCCATGTTTTTTCTATGTTTTTGTGTGCTGCATTCATACATTTATTTAAAAAACATTAAAAAAAATCTTCTCTTCTAGTATCTCTTTTCCAAATTAAACTAAGACAATGATTGCAATTTTCAGAGAAAGGAGATTGCGCTAATGGATTTCGGTAGAAGGAAAACTCATAAGTACACCTTCAAGGTTCCAAAATTAGAGGATTTGAGAGGTCTGGCGAGAATGATCACTAACCCCGAGGCTTTCAGAGCCAAATATGGAGGACTGTTGTCTTTGTTAAGGGTCCATGTAATTGAAGGAATCTTATCCACGCTAATCCAGTTTTACGATCCGGTCTATCACTATTTCACATTCCTGGATTATCAACTAGCACCAACACTGGAGGAGTACTCTCACCTGACTAATTTACATATCACTGACCAGGCTCCCTTTTCTGGACTGGAAGAGATTCCAAAGGATCAAACCATTGCAAGAGCAATCTATTTGGACGAGTCAGAAGTCAGGACTCATATGACCACTAAGGGTGGAATTCAGGGTTTGCCAGCCCAATTCTTGACAAAGAAAGCTCTATACTTTGCTAGTATAGGGAACGTGGCCGCTTTCGAGAGCATTTTTGTTTTGCTCACCTACGGGTTATTTTTGTTTCCCAACATCGATAACTTTGTAGATATCAACGCCATTAAGATTTTTCTGATTGGAAACCCTGTACCGACTTTGCTCGCAGATGCTTATCATTCGGTACACTTAAGGAATTTGTACAGCGGAGGAATGATTACCTGTTGTGTACCCCTGCTGTACAAATGGTTCATTTCCCATTTGCCAAAGTCTGCTGCCTTTTGGGATCAAAAGAATACTTTACGTTGGTCGCAGAGAATCATGTCTCTTACCAACTCTGACATCGATTGGTACAATCAAATCTATGACGGGATCAGAATTATCGACCGTTGTGGAAATTTCCCAAATGTACCCCTTAGGAACTAAGGGAGGAATCAATTATCATCCAGTTTTAGTTCGTCGTTAATTTGGATACCCGACGAGGCATATCCCGTGTAATGCTCATCTGGAAGGTCTTTTCTTCAAGGAAGGAGAAAATGACAGGGCACTAAAGACGGAAATAGTGCATGCCTGGAAACACGTTCATAGGAAAGGAAGAGAGTCTCTAGGAAAACTAAATTGTGTCTCGGTGGAGCCTTATCTCCACTGGGTACAAACTAGAGCTCTCAAGCTGAGGATGCCTTACCCTCGTCAGGAAGTTCTTCCGTCAAGGGACCCTGCCCTTTACTTCATGTCTGAGACGTAAAAACTTCAGGTTACTCTCAGCAAAGTTCAGCAGGAGAAGAGGTCTTGGAGGAACAAGTACCGTATTCTCAATGTGGAGTGCAAGAAAATACAGCAACTGTTAAAAGAAAAAGATGCTCAGATTGACATTTTAGAGCAACATGCTGTAGAAAATCAAGAAGACCAAAGGAATTTGCTCGCTCCTTTCACTTAGCAAAGGAATGACAACCCGACAACGGCCGAATAGCCCCGGTTAAAGAAAAGGAAAGTACCAGAACCAGCACCTGAGCTCTCCTCAGAGAGGACTCAGGATCCATTAGCTTAGATTTCCTTTTGCAGCACTATGTAAATTACTGTATTTCCATTTCCGCAATCTTTGAATTCAATAAAACGGGGTTTCCCCAAAGTTTGATATTTGCAATCCAATTGCCGAAGTTTATTTTGATTAAACAAAACATACAATTAATATAATCATTGCATATCATTCATCATTCTTGCATAACACATTCTTCTTACCTACGAATCTCACGTTTGCGTCTCGATTCTAGAGTCAAACTGTCTCATTCGTACAATACTCGGGCCAATCGTCAGAAAAAGATGGATGATCTCGAGGAAGAGAACAGAGAGTTGAGGGAAGAGATCGACACTCTGAAAAAGGATCTAAGAAAGCTTCATAATGACATGCAAGCTGTAGTAGAAGCTCAAATGCAACAACAAAGGACTGTGATCTCAGAGATCGTATCAACGCCCATAGTGGAAAAGTATGATCCTAGGTACAAAATGCCGAAAGATTGTCCCTGGGGCATGCCACTCAACTATATCCCGGAAGGATATATTCCGCCGATCACTGAAGATCTGGAAACTACAGTAGGAGCCGCTGGGCCTGAAGGCTATAAACTTCGGGAAAGCGAAGATGCCAGGGGCATGACTGCAACTCCTGAAGGTTACAAACTTCGGGAGGCACCGAGAGTCTCGGCCATAATGACTATACCACCACCCGTGGTACACACTGTCTCGGAAGAACAGATTCCCCAGATACCTTCTAGTGGAAATGAAAGGATGTTCGACAGAATGGATGAGTTCCAGGAACAATTCCTGGAGATGTAGAAAGAACTGCAAGCCCTTAGCGGCCAGGATTTATTTGGAAAGGACGCCGCAGACCTTTGTTTGGTCCCTAATGTGAAAGTCCCGTACAAATTCCAGGTGCCCGATTTTGAAAAGTACAAGGGTAACTCTTGCCCTCAAAGCCATTTAGTGATGTACGCTCGACGAATGTCAGCTCAGATAAAGAACCAAGAGCTGCTGATCCACTATTTTTAGGATAGTTTAACTGGTGCCGCATTAAAACGGTACATGGGTTTAAACCGCACTAAGATCGCTACTTTCAGAGATCTTGGCGCTGCCTTCGTTTAACAATATAAGTATAACCTGGACATGGCACCAGATAGAGATCAACTCAGATCGATGTCATAAAAGGACAAGGAAACCTTTAAGGAGTACGCTCAGAGATGGCGTGAAATTGCCGCCGCCCAGATTTGTCCACCTCTTGAAGAAAAAGAGATGACAAAGATCTTCTTGAAAACCTTAAGCTCATTTTACTACGACATAATGGTTGTCAGTGCGCCCAGTGACTTCACCGAGATGGTGGGCATGGGAGTTCGTCTTGAGGAGGCAGTCTGAGAAGGACGTTTAGTTAAAGATGCTAGATCATCAAGCAGTACCAAACGATACGGTAGTGCTCTCCCTAAGAAAAAAGAGCAGGATATTGGGAATATCTCTCTCGAAAAGCAAAGGCGACGATATCAACCAGTAGCAGCTGTAACTCCTGCTATCAATCCTGCGCCTGTTCCTACATATCAACCTCAGGCTGCTCAAAGCCAACCGAATCATCAGCAAAGGACACAACAGCCTCTTCAGCAGGCTCATCCTCTGTACAACAACAACCGCACAACGCGACCTCCAGGGTTCAAACCTATACCAATGTTGTACGCATAATTGTTTTCACTCTTACTAGTCAAGGGGCACGTCCAAACTAGGTCTCCTCTTACAATACCGGAGAATCCGCCTTTTTGGTTCAAAGCGGATCAGACTTGCCCTTATCATCAAAGAGGACCAGGGCATAACATAGAAAAATGTCTCAGTTTCAAATCCGACGTGCAAAAGCTTATTAGGACCGAGGTCTTATCTTTCAAAGATACAAATCTGAATGTTCTCACGAACCCGCTGCCTCAACACGAGAAAGCTGCAGTGAATTTGATAGAGGGAGAATCTAACAACAGCTATCAAATTCATGATGTACTCTTATTAAGGGCCGACTTGGTCAAGATGCATTATAGACAGAGCGGGTATGGCCATGTGCCACCTCATAATTATCACCAGTGTGATATCTGCTCTAAAAACAATCAAGGATGTTCTGTGGTGCAAGCAGCTCTATAGGAACAATTGGATCTCGGATGGATCCAGGAGCACCGAGTTCGTGGAGTTAACATGACTTATACGAGTTCCAACATCATCCAGAACCACGACATCCGTGTAATGAATGTCAACTTAGTGGCAATGCACTCAAGCCAAAGCCAGTATCATAATCTGCCGCAGCACGATTATAATTCCTGTTTGATTTGCTCGGTAAACAATCAGGGATGTTCTTTTGTACAAGAGGCCCTCCAGCATCAGATGGATCTTGGGTGGATCCAGGACTACCATGATAGAAATCCTTATCAGATCAACATGATTCAAATCTTCGATATTCGTTTGATGAATACCAGCTTGGTGGAGTTACACGCCAAGCAAGTCCAACTCGATTTTCTCACTTCACATGATTATTTAAGCTGTAAAGTATGTTGTGAGAGTAACCAAGTGTATACTCTCATTTAAAGAACTTTGCAACACTTGTTAAACCATTGGTGGCTTCTGATCTATATGGATAAAGACACGCAGCAAATCGGTGTGGTTGATGGGAACCCTACTCGGCATCAAAGTCAGGATGTCCGATCTATGGATACAGACCTGGTAAGGTTACACTGCATTCAAAGCGGACGTGGCCAGGTGCCACCACATAACTACGAGCGCTGTAGGGTCTGCTCGGAAAATAATCAAGGATGCTACCTCATGCGAGCAGCTCTTCAGAGTCAGTTAGACTGCAAAGAGATTCAACAATACTCAGTTTCAGGGTTTATCAATTGGACGCCAGACTATTTTGCTGATCAGATTAAGGATGTTGTTGTGATCTCTGATCATGAAAGGACCAAGGATGTTTGTACCATCATCCCTCTGCTTAACGAATCCAAAGTCCCTAATTGGGAATTGATTGAAGTTGCTTACGACAGTCAAAAAAATCAGAAGGCTCTTATAGTTATCTATCTACCAGGACCACTACCGTATGAATCAACTAAGGCTATCCCTTACAAATACGGTGCAACAAAAGTTGAGAATGGAAAGGAAATTCCATTACCCTCCGTCGTGAATATTGCATACATCAGTCGAGTAACACGGAGCGGCAGAATCTTCAACCGAGGAGTTGGGGAACCTAACAGAGAAAAGGAACCTCAAACAGAAGTTCCCAATCCACCGGTCGGTCAATCTAGTGATCCCAACCTTTCAAAGAACGATGATGAGATACTGAAGCTCATCCAAAGGAGTGAATACAACATTGTTGATCAGCTGTTACAAACTCCTTCAAAAATCTCAGTGTTATCGCTTTTGCTCAGTTCCGAAGCCCACTGAGAGGCTCTACAGAAAGTCTTAGAGCAGGCCTTTGTAGAACAGGATGTGTCAATATGACAGTTCGATAACATCGTCTCTAACATCACTTCCTGCAACAACTTGGGGTTTAGTGATGAGGAATTGCCAGAAGAAGGCAAAAGCCACAACATGGCGCTTAATATTACAGTCAACTGCCAGGACGATGCTTTAGCCAACGTACTGGTAGATACCGGATCGGCTCTCAACGTCATATCAAAGTCCACTCTAATGCAACTATCATTCAAAGGACCTCCGATGAGTGGCAGCGAGGTCGTTGTCAAAGCATTTGACGGATCCAGGAAAACAGTTATTGGCGAAGTCGACCTTCCCATAACTATCGGTCCTCACACTTTCCTAGTCACTTTCCAGGTCATGGACATCTGGGCAATATACAGTTGCTTATTAGGAAGACCTTGGATACACCAGGCTGGAGCAGTCACCTCGACGCTTCACCAGAAGCTGAAGTTTATCAAGAACCACCAACTTGTCACGGTCTGCGGAGAACAGGCCTTGATCGTGAGTAACTTATCATCATCCACCTGTGTGGAACCGGAGGAGATAATCGGAACCTAGTTCCAAGCGTTTTCGGTGGGCAGTGATAATCAGGTAGAAATAGGAACCTCGATTTCCTCGTACAAGGATGCTCTCGAAGCAATTGAAAGTAACAATATGAAAGGGTGGGGACGACTCATCATTCCTGCCGATAATAAAACAAAGAAGGCTCTTGGTTTTTCTGCAACTTGTACCCAGACTGCCGCTAATGGTGAAAGTCTTCATCCCATTCAAAACTTCTTCCACAATGGAGGCTTCCTTCACCCAGTGTCTCAAGAAGTCCACACTATCAACGAGGGAGATTCCTCCGATACAGATGAAGAGTGGAAGTCCTATCTTAACGATGACGGTTATATGTCTCAGGAAGAGGTGCCTATGCCATTCTGCTATCCCGCACGGAGTTCGAGATTTATACCGAGGTCAGATGTCAAAATGATATACGGAGATTGTGATCCTGAAGGATGCCGTGCTCCACTAAACTCATTAGAGGAAGACACTCCGATGAAATACAACTTTGACCACGACTACTATGGCCCGATGGATGGTCTGCCTATCTGGCAGCCGTACCCAAGAGACTTGGGACAAGAAAATTAGCCGAACAATGAAAATCAGTTGAGCGTCATTAAAACGAATACATGCGTCCCCACCATGTCATGGGATCAACACTTAGGTCATTTAGAAAATATCCAGCACGACGATGAATTGGCAAAGCTTACCGGACTAGAATTCATCAACTATGCTTTTCCCGAGGTCAACGTCATCGAGAAGGATGACTCCTCCAGTTCCAAAGAAGTATGGGACACCTTGGGACAACCGAGTGGAAAATACGACTTCATGGTCAAGTACACTGCTCCTGAAAGCTCTCGTATCATGCTCGAAGACATCCAGCTAACTGGATGGGAAGATATACCTAAGAGCACAAATACTCTATAAAATACAACTGAGGAATCCTCATACGACAACTCTGCCTGGGAGACAGATTCCAATGATCCTGCTCCACCAGAAATCAACATTATTTCTGAAGATAGATCAAGGAAGGTACCAGACTTTGTGATTCACCGAGGAGTTCGCCGCCAATGGGTTGTAGTCGACGTTTCGAAGATTGTTCATAAGTCAAAGTAATTGCCGTCTTTAACCTTTCACCCTGCCCAGGTGAAACGGATGTTTTGACATGGCTCAATTTCTGTAAATATAGCTCTTCGTTTCACCCAAAGTGACAGAGTTTTGTTTTATAGGGCTGTAGTTTCAAGAATCGACAAAACCATAAATAAATAAACATCGTTATGTAATTTCTGTATTAATTGTTGTTTTCTCTTTTCGTTTTTCAGAAAATGGTAATTCTAAAAAACAGTTCAAATAATAAAAACAAGCAGTAATAAAAAATACACTACAGACACTCTTGCATTCTATCTATCTCTTCTAAACACAATCATCACGTCATGCAGATTGCTTGTTTTAAACCCCGTTGAAACATACGATCCGATGCCTTCTCCCAACTATGAATGCCCGGTATTTGAGGCTGAAGAAGAAGATGACGAAGAAATTCCAGAGGAGATCTCCCTATTACTCAGACAAGAGGAAAGGTCCATTAAACCTCACAAAGAGCCGTTGGAAACAGTCAACTTGGGCTCAGAGGAAGAAAGAAAAGAGATCAAGATTGGGGCACTGCTCAGTCCAACTGTCAAAGGAAGTTTGACAAGGCTTCTCAAAGAGTTTCCCGATGTATTCACTTGGCCCTATCAGGATATGCCAGGGTTGGATATCAGCATCGTGGAACATCATCTACCGTTAAGATCAGAATTTCCACCAGTAAAATAGAGGTTGAGACGCACTCATCCTAATATGGCCATCAAAATCAAAGAGGAAGTCCAGAAGCAGATTGACGCGGGTTTCCTCGCCACATCAGAATATCCTCAATGGTTAGCCAACATAGTACTCGTTCCGAAAAAGGACGGAAAGGTCAAAATGTGTGTAGATTACAGAGATCTAAACAAGGCTAGTCCAAAGGATGACTTTCCTTTACCACACATTGACATGCTGGTCGACAGTACAACAAAGTTCAAAGTTTTCTCCTTCATAGATGGATTCTCGGGCTATAATCAAATCAAAATGGCACCGAAAGATATGGAGAAAACTTCGTTCATCACCCCATGGGGCACTTTTTGTTACAAGGTAATGTCGTTCGGTTTGAAGAACGCTGGGGCAACCTATCAAAGGGCCATGACTAATTTGTTTCATGACATGATACATACGGAAATCGAGGTATATGTAGATGACATGATTGCCAAATTTAAGATGGAAGAGGAGCATGTGACCCACCTATCAAAACTATTTAAGCGGTTGAGAAAGTACAAACTCCGCTTGAATCCCAACAAGTGCACATTCGGTGTCCTTTCAGGGAAACATTTAGGGTTCATCGTCAGCCAGAAAGGAATTAAGGTTGATCCTGACAAAGTCAAGGCCATTCAAGAAATGCCTTCTCCAAAGACTGAAAAATAAGTCAGGGGATTCCTGGGACGTTTGAATTACATTTCCAGATTCATATTCCTCATGACCGCGACATGTGCGCCGATCTTCCAGATTCTTATAATTCAAACGTCCCAAAAATCCTCGGACTTGTTTCTCAGTCTTTGGCGAAGGTATTTCTTGAATGGCCTTGACCTTGTCAGGATCAACCTCAATTCCTTTTTGGCTGACAATGAATCCTAAAAGTTTTCCTGAGCGGACACCGAACGTGCACTTGTTGGGATTCAAGCGGAGTTTGTGTTTTCTCAGACGTTTAAATAACTTTGACAAGTGTGTCACACGCTCTTCTTCTATTCTAGATTTGGCAATCATGTCATCGACACATACTTTGATTTCTTTGTGCATCATATCGTGAAACAGAGTTGTCATGGCCCTTTGATAGGTTGCCCCGACGTTCTTCAAGCCCATGGGGTGATGAATGAAGTTTTCTCCATGTCTTCTAGCGCCATTTTGATTTTATTATAGCCCGAGATTCCATCCATGAAGGAGAAGACTTTGAACTTTGTTGTGCTGTCTACCAGCATGTCTATGTGCGGTAAGGGAAAGTCATCCTTCGGACTTGCTTTATTCAAATCCATGTAGTCTACACACATTCTGACTTTTCCATCCTTTTTCGAAACTGGCACTATGTTAGCCAACCATTGAGGATATTCTGAAGTAGCAAGGAAACTTGCGTCAATCTATTTTTGCACTTCCTCCTTGATTTTGATGGCCATATCCGGATGAGTCCTTCTCAGCCTTTGTTTTACCAACGGACATTCTGACTTCAACGGCAGATGATGTTCCACGATGCTAGTATCCAACCCTGGCATGTCCTGGTAGGACCAAGCAAATACATCGGGAAACTCTTTGAGAATTTTTATCAAGCTTTCTTTGACATTCGGACTGAGCAGTGCCCCAATCTTGACTTATTTCCTTTCTTCTTCTGAACCCAAGTTGACCGTTTCCAACGGCTCATTGTGAGGCTCAATAGATTTTTCCTCTTTCCTGAGTAGTCGGGAGATCTCTTCTGGAATTTCTGCGTCTTCTTCTTCTTCAGCCTCAAATACCGGGAATTCAAAGTTGGGAGAAGGCATTGGATCGTATGTTTCAATGGGGTTTAAAACAAACAATCTGCATGACGTGATGATTTGTTTTTTAGAAGAGATAGAGAGAAATGCAAGAGTGTGTGCAGTGTATTTTTCGAAAAATGCTTGTCTTTATTTTTGGGCTGTTTTAGGATTACCATTTTCTGAAAAACAAAAAGTGAAAACAGCAATAAATGCAGGAATGACAGAGCAACATTATTTATTTATGATTTTGTCGATTCTTGAAATACAGCCCTATAAAACAAAACTCTATCGCTTTGGGCGAAGCGAAGAGGGACATTTACAGAAAAGTGAGCCCTATAAAACATTCGTTTCACCTGGGCAGGGTGAAAGGCTAAAACAAATATGGAAATTACTTAGACTTATGGACGACTTTCGGGACATAGACAACAGCCCATTGGCGACGAACTCCTCGGTGAATCACAAAGTCTGGTACCTTCTTTCTTGGTTTGTCCTCAGAAATGACGCTGATTTCTGGTGGAGCAGGATCGTTGGAGTCTTCCTCCCAAGCAGAGTTGTCGTAAACAAACTCTTCTGTTGTATTTTCCTTAATGTTTTCACTCTCAAGAGGATCTCCCCATCCAGTTGGATGGATGTCCTCGTATATGATGCGAGAGCTTTAAGGAACGGTGTACTTGATCAAGAAGTCGTACTTGCCACTCGGCTGTCCTAAGGTGTCCCATACTTCTGTGGGAACAGAGAAGTCATCTTTCTTAATGACGTTGACCTCAGGAAAAGCATAGTTGATGAACTCTTGTCCTGCAATCTTCCCAGATTCATCATTGTGCTGGATATCTTTTGAATGTCCTGAGTAATGATCCCATGACTCGGTGGGGACGTGGGTATTCCTTTCAATATTACTCAGCTGGTATGTATCGTTTGGCTGACTCTTTTGCCCCAAGTTTTCTGTGTACGGCCTCCAGATAGGAAAGTCATCCAGGGGATCATAATAGTCTTGATCGAAGTTATCCTTCATTAGATCATCTTCTAATGAGTTAGGTGGAGCACGACATCCTTCAGGATCACAATCTCCATAGATCATTCGGACGTCTGATCTTGGTATATATCTCGGGCCCTGCTTTGGAAAATAGAATGGCATGTGTGTTTCTTCCTGAGACATATAACCATTGTTATTGAGATAAGATTTTCATTCCTCATCCGTATCGGAGGAGTCACTCTTATTGATGGTGTGTACTTCTTGAGACACTGGGTAGAGGAAGCCTCCACTGTGGAAGAAGTCCTGAATGGGATGAAAATTTTCATCTTTCTTGGCAGTCTGGGTACAGGCTGAGGAGAAACCAAGACCTTTGTTTGTCTTTTTATCCATAGGTATTATTATCTATCCCCATCCTTTTGCGTTATTACTCTTGATTACTTCGAGAGCGTCCTTGTATAAGGAAATCAATGTCCCTCTTTCTGATTGATTCTCATTGCTCACCGAGATTGCTTGAAACTGGGTTCCAACAACCTCCTTGGGTTCTACACAGGAAAATGATGATAAGTTGCTCACGATGAAGGCCTGCTCTCCGCATACTGTGACTAACTTGTCATTCTTGACGAACTTCAGCTTCTAGTGAAGTATTGAAGTGACTGCCCCAACTTCGTGTATCCGAGGTCTTCCTAATAAACAGCTGTATGCTGCCCGAAAGTCCATGACCTAGAAAGTGACTTGGAAAGTGTGAGGGCCGATGGTTATGGGAAGATCGACTTCGCCGATAACTGTTTTTCTGGATCCGTCAAAGGCTTTGACGATGACCTCGCTGCCTCTCACCGGGGCTCCTTAAAATGATAGTCGTATCAGAGTTGATTTTGGCATAACATTCAGAGCTGATCCTGTGTCTACCAGTACGCTGGCTAGAGCATCGTCCTGGCAGTTGACTATAATGTTAAGCGCCATATTGTGATTTTTGCCTTCTTCCGGCAGTTCTTCATCACTGAACCCTAAGTTGTTGCAGGAAGTGATGTTGGAAATGATGTTGTCGAACTGTCTTACCATCACATCTTGTTCTACAAAAGCTTGCTCTAAGACTTTCTGCAGAGCTTCCCTGTGAGCTTCGGAGCTAAGCAGGAGAAATAGTACAGAGATTCTAGATGGAGTTTGCAACAGTTGGTCCACAATGTTGTACTCGCTTTTCTGGATGAGCTTCAGCATCTCATCGCTGTTTTTTACCAGTTCTGGATTACTAGATTGATCAACTGGTTAATTTGGAACTTCTGTTTGAGGTTCCTTTTCCTTGGTGGATTCTCCAACTCCTCTGTTGAAGATCCGGCTGCTCCGTGTTACTCAAATGATGTCGGCAATGTTCACGACGGAGGGTAATGGAGTTTCCTTTCCATTTTCGATAGTTGTTACACCGTACTTGTAAGGGATATCCCTTTCTGATTTATACGGTATTGGTCCTGACAAGTAGACAACCACGGGAGCCTTTTAATTTTTCTGACCATCGTAGGCAGCCTCAATTGGTTCGAGGTTGAGAATTTTTCTACTATCAAGAGGAATTTTTGATTCATTGAGTAGAGGGATTATGGCACAAACGTCTTTGGTCCTCCCATGATCGGAGATTATGACAATGTCTTTGCTTTGATCAGGGAGATAGTCTTGTATCACGTTGATCGACTCAGAACTTGAACATGGTCGAATCTCTTTTTGGTCCAACTGATTTTGAAGAGCTATTTGTATGAGGTAGCACCCTTGGTTGTTCTCTGAACAAACTCTACAACACTCATAGTTGTGGGGGGGCACCCGGCCTCGCCCGTTTTGTATGCAGTGCATCTTTACTAGATCTGTTTCCATCGAGCGGACATCCTGACTTTGATACCTATCAGGATTTCCATCAGTCAAACTAACCTGTTGTGTAGCTTCATCCAAGTAAATTGGAAGCCACCAGTGGTCCAACAAGTGTTGAAGTGTTCTTTGGATAAGTGCACATCCTTGGTCGTCTTCATGGTATTCCTCACAGTCTTGATAATCATGTGAAGCCAGAAAGCCGAGCCTGACTTGCTTAGCGTGTAATTCTACCAGACTGGTATTCATCAAGCGTATGTCAAAGATCTGAACCATATTGACTTGATGGTTATTTCTTTCACAGTAGTCTTGGATCCATCCGAGATCTATCTGACGTTGGAGGGCCTCTTGTACAAAAGAGCATCCCTGATTGCTTATTGAGCAGATCAGACAGGTATTGTAATCGTGTTGTGGCAGATTATGATATTGACTTTTCCTTGAATGCGTCGCCACTAAGTTGACGTTCATTGTGCGGACCATCATGCGCATGGGCCATGTTGATTTCATGGATTCAGTGATCTTGGATCCATCCGAGATCCATTTGTTCTTGTAGAGCATATTGCACTACGGAACACCCTTGATTATTTTTTGAACAGATATCATACTGGTGATAATTATGAGATAGTACATGACCATAATCGCTCTGTCTGCAATGCATCCTGACCAGATTAGTTCCTAATAGGAGTACATCGTGAATTTGATAACTGCGGCAAGATTCTTCCTCTATTAAATTTACTGCAGTCTTCTCATGTTGAGGAAACAGGTTCGTCTGAACATTCAGATTAGTATCTTTGAAAGATAAGACCCTGTTCCTGACAAGCTTCTGTACATCAGACTTGAAGCTGAGACAGTTTTCAATGTTGTGCCCTGGTCCTCCTTGATGGTAAGGGCAAGTTTGATCCATTTTAAACCAAAAATATTGGATTTTCCGATACTGTAAGAGGAGACCTGGTTTGGACGTGCCCCTTGGCCAGTAGAAGTGTAAATAGTTTTGCGTATAACATCAGTATAGGGTCAAACCCCGATGGTCGTGTCGTACGGTTGTTATTGTACTGTGGACGAGCCTGCTAAAGAGGCTGTTGTGTCCTTTACTGATATTGTTGTTGACTTGGTTGGATCTGAGAAACCTGAGGTTGATACGTCGAAGTTGGCGCAGGGTTGATAGCGAGAGTTACCGCTGCTACTGGTTGATACCTTCGTCTTTGCTTTCCGAGAGAGATATTACCAATATCTTGCTCTTTTTTCTTTGGGAAAGCACTACCGTATCTTCTGGTACTGCTAGATGGCTCTGCATCTTTGACCAATCGTCCTTCTCGGACTGATTCTTCAAGGCATACTCCCATGTTCACCATTTCAGTGAAGTCACTGGGCGCACTTGCAACCATTTGGTCGTAATAAAACGAGCTCAAGGTTTTCAAAAAGATCTTGGTCATCTCCTTTTCCTCTAGAGGGGCACAAATCTGAGCGGCAATTTCACGCCATCTCTGAGCATATTCCTTAAAAGTTTCTTTGTCCTTCGGCGACATTGCTCTGAGTTGATCCATGTCTGGTGCCATGTCCAAATTATACTTGTACTGCTGAACAAAGGCAGCACTGATATCTCTGAAAATACTGATCTTGGTGCACTTTAAACCCATGTACCATTTGAGTGCGGCACCGGTTAAACTGTCTTGGAAATAATGGATCAGTAGCTGTTGATTTTCTGTCTGAGTTGACATTTTTCGAGCGTACATCACCAAATGACTTTGAGGGCAAGAGTTACCTTTGTATTTTTCAAAGTCAGACACCTTGAATTTGTGCGGTATCTTTACATTAGGGACCAAACAGAGGTCGGCGGCGTCTTTTCCAAATAAGTCTTGACCGCGAATGGCATGCAGTTCCTTCTGCATCTCCAGGAATTTTTCCTGGAACTCATTCATCCTTTCGTACATGTCTTCGTTTCCACCAGAAATTACTTGTGGAATTTGTCCTTCCGGGACAGTATGTACCACTGGTTGTGGTATAGACATTACAGCGGTGATTCTTGGAGCTTCAGTGCCCTGAAGTTTGTAACCTTCAGGTGTTGCTGTCGTAAACCTTGCATCTTCATTTTCTCGAAGTTTGTAACCTTCAGGCCCAACGGTTGCTGCTGCAGTTTCTTGGTCTTCAGTGACCGGCAGAATGTATCCTTCAGAGACAAAGTTGTAAGGCATGCCCCAATGGCGACCTTTAGGCATGTTGTACCGAGGATCATATATCTCCACTATGGGCATAGATGTGATCTCCGAGATCACACTCCTTTGTTGTTGTCTCTGGGCTGCTGCTAGGGATTGCATATCACTGTGAAGTTTTTTCAGTTCTTCCTTCAGAGCGTCGATTTCTTCTCTCAGCTCTTTGTTCTCTTCCTCGAGATCGTCCATTTTCTTTTGTCGATTGGGCCGAGTATTGTACGAGTGAGACAGTTTGACTCTAGAATCGTGACACATACATGAGACTCGAAGATAGGAAGAACGCGCTATGTGAGAATGATGAATGATATGCAAAGACATATTTTTTTTAGTTTTTGTTTTAATAAAAAAAAACTTCAAAAAATAGATTGCAAATATCATACAGCAGCCGGGGGGGGGGGGGGATACCCCTTTTATTGAATTTGAAAGATTGCAGAAAGGGAAAAGTACAGTATTTTACAAAGTGTTGTAAGGAAAATGTCTAAGCTCAGGGATCCTGGGTCCTCCCTGAGGAGATCTCAGATGCTGGTTCTGGTATTTCCCTTTTCTTTGATCGAGGTTCTTCAGCCGTTGTCGGGTTGTCAGTCATTTGCCAAGTGAAAGGAGTGAGTGTAACACCTCAAAATTTGCCCTCCTCATGCTAACTCTAACTGGCTTATGCTTCATTCATTTTGCATTTGCATGGTTCTTTTGGGCATGAGATCAAGGTATTTTCTAGCGGCTCATGGTTTCATCAGTACAGGATATAGTTTCAGCAGTATTCAGAGCTAAACAGATGGTTTTCAGGGTCTCCTCGAGCATTTATTTTGCTCCCTAGAGGATTTTGATTGCAAGATGTTTTGACAGTAATTTTTTATCAGTGATTCAGCACCGGATAATTATTGCTCAACAGGTTATTTGGAGTGCATAAAGCAATTTACAGCACATTTCAGGTGTTACTCATTAGCAATATCAATTTTTGAGTTTCAGAGGCTCAACAGGGTTCAGAACAAGCGGAACCAGGAGAATATCCAAGTTTCCCTCCAAAAAGCGCCAGAATTCAAATTTCCTTTGTGTTAATCGATTAATACATTTTGCACTAAAATGGGTTAATAGATTAACCAAGGAAAAATTTGCCCAGATACCTCAGTTTTCAGCGCTGAATTTTTTATTCCAAATATTAATCACCAATTCCATTCTCACACCAGTAGAAGGATCTAGAGAGGATTCTAATTTGATTTTATTTTCCATCCAATTTCCACTCTAATTCCACATTCCCTTTCCAAATTCAAATTTTCACCTTCCATTCCACTCACTAAATCTCATTCCAAACCCAAACTTAACTCCTAACCTATGGGTTATTTAACCAAATTAATTCCAAACCTCACCATCAATCATCATTTTCACTCATAATTCACTCTCATTTACACTCTCAATTTTCAGAATTCTCTCTCACATTTTCACTCTCAACCTCTATTTTCAACCTCACTTAGAGCTCTTCCATAGAGGTTAACAAGTTCTTCATTGGAGCTTGTTAATTCTTGAGCTAAAGCCTCTCATTACCACTCCATTGTTGTCTTCCATTGGTGATTTTCGTTTGGAACTAGATCTGGAATTTCAGATGTGCTTTTGGAAGTGATTTTGAAGCATTGTTAGCTTATTTCTTGGATTTTCAGCTTTTGCTTACAAGGAGCTCATTACCAAAGCATTTCTCAGCTTTGTAGGTTGGTTTTTCTGTGATGTATGCTTAATCTAGCTTAATTCCAGCTTATACAATGTAGATCCTTGGTTTTGCTTGTGATTTACTCAATTTGTTTGAATTTGATTATTAATGTTCATGATTGTTGGATCTAGATGATGTTTGATTATTGTGATTGAACCTAATTTTCGTGCATCATTGATTACATGACCATTTGGATAATTGCTTGAGTGACTATGCTGCTGAAAACTGATTTTCCAACTTGATTTTCTGCTACTGGTACAGGGTTAATCGATTAACCAATTCTAGTTCATTTTGCTTAATCGATTAACCAGTGTATTTTTTGCGTATTTAGAGCTGTTAATCGATTAACCAAATTGCACTGCAAATGGTTAATCGATTAACACTGATGCAGAGTGTGATTTTTGTGCATTTTTGAGAATGTTCTGATTCCGTTCCACTTTTAATCTTCATGAATTGATATGATGCATATTTATGAACTGTTTCGATGTTGTTACACCTCACACCATTGTATGAACACGTTTTTCTGACACGCGACCTTTGGTTTTCATTGATGAATATTCATGCTTATGTTATTGTTTTCTTGATACGATGAACATGTTGCACACACCTCTTGAGCATGTTGATTATGGATTATTGCTTACGTTGCTGGAGTTGTGTCGCACATGCTTGTTTGCTTTTAATTACATAGAATACATGCATGAGTTAATTGTTCAATTGTCATATGATGTGTACTCTTTCATGATGTTTTCAAGGATTGTTTACCATGGTTCGGGGTGTGATTGTGATCATAATTGATTGAAGAGTGTGTAATGTTTGATGCATGTTCGTTATGCCATGTTTGAATCATAATCGAACGCATGCCATGTTGTAAATACACTGATGTGATATTGTATATGAGCTGTTAAATGTCATCGTGCTGCCTTGTTTTCATTGCTGCTATCTTTTACACCTGACCTGTTGTGTGCTGAATTCATGTGCTGTTGAATGTTGTTTGGTCTATTGGCTAGATTTTACCGTTGTGTAGGTGTTAGAGCGCTGCTGTAGCTGCTATTTTTTTTTTGTTTATTTTCTTGGTTTTAGTTTGCTTTTGCATGCCCCTTTAGGGTTCCCTAGTTCAACTTAATCTTTGATTAAGCTTGGAATAGGATAGACATTAGGATTCAATCCATGTATGCTAACATTAGGTAGAATTTCCCTTTCTTACCTCAACCTTAGGGCCGCTTTTTGCATGACACCATTAAGATAGAATTCCCTTAGTGTTTTTCTTTTCAACTTTGAGTCTTCTCTTCTCATCTCAAAACAAGTCCTACGACATTTAATAAAGGCAACAAGCATTGTGCACCATGAGCCTTAAGTACATGGGAAATGAGGAATGACGGGGTTCCCTTCATTTTTCTAGAGTGTTTAGCGGGCGTCCCGTCTTGGGGCGATTCGCGACGCATTCGCTCCTATGTCATAGACTTTAGTGCAATGTGAGTTTCAAACTAACTTCAATTCACTACTGTCTAAAAAACACAAAACAAATTCAAATCATTTTCATCCTTCAGGATTGTTGGGTTCCAAATCACATAAAAAACATTTATCGACTCGTAGGTCGAACTACGACTGCTCTGATTTCCTCTTTCTCGTCCGATTGAGGATATGTAGGCACAAGACGGTGATGTCTTGGCGAGCAACCTTCCCCCTTAGTGCGTAGTCTGTCGAACTACGTCGACTCTGATTCTTCGTTCGTCCACGAAGATACGTAGGCATAGGATTGCAATAATCCTTGCGAGTCCGTTTTTGTTTTTCCCTTCTTGTTTCCGTTTAGCAGTAGGCTTTAGATAACTCACCCTTTGATAAGACAACAAGCGTAGATCCCATTGAGTACGATGGACGCGTGGGGGTGCTAATACCTTTCCCTCGCATAACCGACACCCGAACCTGGACTATGGTTGTGATGACCATGTCTTCTCCCTCTTCAGGTTTTCTTCGATCGTTTCCTTTCCCTGCGTCGGGATTAATAACATTCGGTGGCGACTCTTCTGTTCTGTTTCTGCCAGTTTTTTTCACAGTTGCGACAGTTGGCGACTCTGTTGGGGACGTCTTGTTTCCAATGCGAGTCAATCCTATCACTTGGTTGTTTTTGTTTCATTGGGTGTTTACTGTTGTGCATTATATGTTGTATATTACTGTATTTTACCACATTTATTGCATTTGATTACTGTTATCATATTGCTCTGCTGTTGTTGTGCTGTTGGATGGGTTTGATTCATGAGAGATAAGCCCAATACCCAGGCTTGAGTATACACCTGGGACTAGAGTGGAAAGTAGTATGGCCTACGTAGCATCTTGGTATGTTTGGTTTATACGAAATCCACATCCAGACGAGGTTTTATTGGGAGATATTCTGAGTTGCGCGTCTTGTGCATTTCGGGGTATTAACCTTGGGAGCTGTCGACTCTGGCGGCCATTCCCCGAGGACTCAGTTGAGGCACTCCTCCCAAGAGGTAGTAATGGCAGAACAGAAATGGCAAACCCATTAGGCTTCTTGATCCGAGGACCTGAAGCTGGGAATTTATCATAGGGTAACCCTTTTTTAGAAGAATCAGTTGAGGCCTCCTCGATTGATGGTGATGCCAAACCAGAAATGGTGACCGTATCATCATTTCTCGACCTGAGAGCCCGTGAAGCTGAGGATCCTTGGCCTTTCTAGAACCCACATGTGAGAGGGGCTAGGTGTTTACAGGTTTGCAGGAAACTTTGACTTTCAACCTACCTGGTATTCTGGTTCTCTTATCAGTGTGGACTTATCATCCCGATATTCTGGTATTCTGATTGGTCCGTCATTCTGGATTTCTGGATTTTTGGTATTTTTAATCAGAGTGGAATCTGGGCCTTATTCAGTCAATAGTACAACAATAATGCAGGGCTTTATGGACACCTTGATCCCATGTGTGCATCTGCATCATCATTTTGCATTCTGACATACATGTTCTCGTATTTCCAAGGATCTTAACTTTGAGACTAGCTGTTGAGCATTTCCATCTATTTCTTGTGGTTCTTATGTGGAAAAAACTTGAATCAAAGCCGAATGATCCCTTGGAAATATTTGAACATGGCATTTTACATTTGCATTCTCATACTCATATGCATAACAGGTGTTCAGGAGCAGATCACTCATTCTGACTTGGTATTATCTTCAGAATTGCCGGCTTGATCTGTCACCACTACTCAACCTGTGATAATCAGAGGATAGCCATGGAACAACTCAATGCAGAAGTGACTGAAATGAAGATTTAGATGGGGCAGTTTATGGGAGACATGCAAGTTTTGATTCAAGACCAGAAAGTGCTGAGAGAGGAAGTCAACCAAATGAAGATTCAGATGAGCCTGGTCATGGAAGCCTTGAATACGGTGTTAAGGAAGGAAAACAATCATGTGCCCGCTTTTGCAATGAAAGTACTTAATACTTCCACCTTTTTGGGATCTTCTCTAGATCATGGATTGCCTCGTGAATCTCCTCCACAATCTGAAGTTTCAAAGCCTTCCCATCAGCAATCACTTCCTGCTCCCCAAAAGGATCCTAGGCCTGAGAGGCCTAAGAAGAAATTTGATCCCCTTCCAATTTCGTATGGACAACTGCTTCCTTATCTGCTCAAGCTCAAACTAGTCGAGCTTGTCACTTTAGGACCACCTCCAACCAGGTTTCCTTTGGGCTTCAATATCAATGCTAGGTGTGACTTCCACTATGGTGCACCTGGTCACAATGTTGAAAATTGTAAAAGGTTCAAGTATAAGGTCCAAGAGCTCGTTGATTCAGGGGCAATCAAGTTCACGTTAGTCAGCACAAGTAAACAATTTGATTTTACTCTAATTGTTGCAAAGGAAGTGGGGACTCCTTCCTTTTCCGTAGGATCCACCTCACGTCATGGATCTCTTCCACAACCTTATGCTTCAGAAGCTCTATGCAGCAACCCTTGTTTGTGCCTCAGCCGAATGTGGAAAGGAAAGTACAGGGGCAGGTTGGGTGCCCGAATCAGCATCGGCAGCAGAACTATCAACAACAGGGACAACTCATACCAAGAAGGCCCAAGAGAATATTTGATCCTATTCTTATTCCTTGTAGTTGCTTGCTCGCCTGCTCAAAAGCTCTCTGATTCAGCTGAGGAATACCGCGCCAGTGCCGTACCCTATTCCTCCGGACTATGACATAAATGCTAGGTGCGAGTTCCACTCAGGAACGTTTCGGCATACAATTGATAACTGTAACGCATTCAAACACAAGGTGCAAGATTTGATCGACTCAAGGGTCATCACCCCAGATGGTACCCCCACGAGCTGAAGCCTCCTTGTCAGAGTAAGCACTCATACTGCAAGAGCGTCATCAGAAGCAATCAGTCTAGACGGAGTCAAGTCCCCTCAACAATGGCAATTTTCAGCTTCTTTGCTGCATTTTCATGTGTAATTTTTCATTGTTTGTTAGTACAGTGTTTGCATGAAAAACATGTTTGTGTTATGAATGATGATTTTAATGCAATGAATGTGTTGTTCTTGAAGTACTTTACTTTTATGCACACGTATTATGTTTATATGCACTGCAATACTAACTTTCTTGCCTTAAACTCTTGAGGGAGGATGATGAAGTGAAAAACGCAAAATCTTTGGTTGTATGCTTTTGGATAAAACCCTGTTGATGATGTACATGCATTGCTTCAAATCCCCAAACACCGGAGATATAAGGGAGATAAACCATTGTCAACCCCGTTGAGCCTCGAAGTAGGAGTTTCCTTTCATTTGAGAAAACCCTCACATCTAACCCAGGGGCAGGGTAGTTGTCAGTTGATTTGACCGAGCGTTCAACTTTCAAAAGGAGTGTGCATCTGAGGATCTATTACCTTTCTTTCCTCACATATCAGGAGGTTAAGGGGCGTGAGACCACAATGGTTATCCCTCACTGCGAGGAGTGAAGTAGTCACATTCCTTTCAGAGAAGTCAAGACAGCCAGTGCCACACGATTCGTTCAAAAAGAAAGAAAGAAAAAATAGAATAAAAAATCCCGCTAAGTCGAAAACTTGAAAATAAATGACATAGGCAAAAGTTAGGGCATCCCGCTGGACCTCAAAATCGAAAAAAAAAAGAGTTAAAAAGAATTCAGTCCAGGCAAAATAAGGGAAACAAAAGAAGAAAGAGCGAATAGAAAAAGCGAAAAGGCTTACAAAAGGGAAAACCCTCGAGCAAAAGCAAGTCGTGTGACCACGGGCACCAAAGACGAAATGAGCGACTACCACTCCGAAACTCTTACAGACCCCTTAATTGTCACCAATGACATGTCATAACCTTTTGGTAGGGGAGCACTCATGCCGGATTAACTGAACGTAGGACTGGAGAACATCAAGGAGAATGGGTGGGTACAAACAAAATTTTGAGCCATAAAACCTTTTTTCTAAAACCTCGAACCAGGCCACATTACAACCCTCAAAAGTCCTAATTGAAGCAGGGTTATTCCGAAGGCGTACTTCAACGAGATAGCATTCTTGACTCCTATGAGTTATGCTAATAAGATTTTTATTGCTATGACATGTGCGTATTGTTCTCCATTCAAAAATCAATGTCGCATCCCAGCTAGTGATTCGTTCACAAGGCTTGGCGACACATTTTCAATAAAACTTCATGGTTAACATGTGTGTTGCATTAGAATTGTCATTCTCGTAATAAACATTTTCTGCTTGCATGTGCTTAAGCATCAGGGGAGCTTACATGATGAATGTCAGTCGAGAAGCTCGATCCTGCCGAGTTGAGATGCTTGAAATTTCCGAAGGACAACCATGTCAAGGGGCATGTGGCCAAGAGACTGTGCGCAGCCTGGGCGTTCCTGATGAGTGGTGATAAGATGTACCTAATCTGGAGCAGTCGCATTGAAAACTCTCCTTAAAGCAGCCAAACAGGGGCAATCACGTCGAGATTTGGAAAATCTCTCGAAGACCAGTCTGTCAGAGGCAAATTCACTTCAAGGCTCGTACCGAGGCAGGCCACCTCAAGAGCACGAAAAGGTATCCTCTCTAGAAGACGATTAATCGAAAGCGTCTCTTCAAGGTTCAAAATACTGAGGCAGAGTATTTTAGGTCATTACAAATCCTTTCGAGGAAATTTACTTCATAGATTATGCAGCCTGGGGTAGTTATGTCGAGATCTGATAAATCTCTCCAGGAGTTTGAAGACCTTGGGGCATGTGAGAGCCAGGTTTTCTGTAAAATCCTCTTGAGATGATTTCTTCCGTTAGACCTTGTGGTCTGGGGCAAGTGGAGAGTTCAAAGGGCCGTTGGTCACGTACGAGAATCAGCATGCAGTCGAGCAACAGAAGCAGGAAGTGCCAAAGTAGTTCCCAGCATGGAATTTTTCTTCCTCAGCAAGGCGTCAAAAGGCATCTTTTCCCAGTGAGGGAGGCGTTTAAATCGCCATTCGTCCTCAGTAAGGATAGTTGAAGTTCTATCATCTATGGCAGAGCATTATGAAAATTCTGACTATCCTTCCCAACAAAAGTTCAGAAGTTTGCTCTCCCCCGGCCGGGTTAGCGAAGTTTATTGCTTTTCAGCACGAATTCATAGTGTTGGGTCGATGATTCTCGAGTTTATGGTAGGGTGGTTTCCGTCTCCCCCATGGAGTAATGGTAGAATATCGTCCCCTAGTGGAGCAGATATCACCAATTGTCGTTCCTCAAGCAGATTTGTGGGTGGTGGTTAGCTTTCCTCAGCAGGTCAGAGGCCAATTGCCATTGGTACTTCTCTTCAGCAGAGCCCTGGGGCACTTTCAGCAAATGTTTATTACAGAACAGAGTTTTGGTTGGATTCTCAAACGAATTCTAGGAACATAGAAACGGTTCAGTTTACCGTATGACTACAAAGTAGCAAGATCGTTTTTCCCCAGTAGAGTCTCTCTCCCTAGCATTGAAACTTCATCATTCTCAGTAGGGCATGCTCTCCCTAGCAGGAGTTCAGAAGGTTGTTTTCCCCAGGCAGGGTCAGTTTATTATTCCCCAACAAGCATTAAGAAGTTGATTGCCCCAGACAGGATAGTTTTGCATCTCCAGCAGAAGACTTGTTGGATATCTTTCCCAGACAAAGATGTTATCTTCCCCACAGAGCCTGGGTATCTACTATCCTCTTCAGATCAGGGAGTGTAGTCTCGTCGACAATAGTACGTTTTATCCCCAGCAGGGTAAAATCTTTTCTCCAGTAGCAGGTCAAGTTCAGTGATATCCCTGGAAGGTCTGGTATTATTGGATTCTCTCCCCAAGCAGAATTTGGTGTCAATCTTCGCAGCGGTTCATTCAACAGTGGTTGACATCCCCAGTAGGTTCTAAGTCCATTTGTTATGGGCATTTTTCGGTATCAGGTTTTGGGTTCTATCTTCAACAAGGGCTATTTGTAATCCCCAGCAGAGGGAAAGTTCTCTTTGGGTTTAATCTTCAGTAGAGGTTGTTAATCGGGAAGGTTGTTTAGCATGACTTCCTCAGCAGGGTTTGTGATTTCAGAGACAATTTAGTTTGTCATCCCCGGTGGAGCTGCCTTTGTTTTCAGCGTTTATTTCGCTGAGGTGTTATTGTTGCATAGCATAAGCATCTTTGCATGGCATCCTCCCAAATGCGTAGCATTTCCATTTCGTATGGAGCATTACGCCATAGAAAAATTCAAACATATGCATTCGAAGCATAGGCCAGGTTTCAGTTTCTCTTTGCCAGACGTTTCCAACAGGAAGCACAGTAATTTGGGAGATATCGTTCAACTCTATTCCCCAAGCAATGGATTTGGCCATCCGGAGAGACTATCTGGTATTCCCTTGTAGAGTTGTTTGTCAGGATTGGTGGCCTGTGGTTTTTGTTCTTTTCATCCCTTCATCTAGGTGGTCTTTTGATTTATCCCTTCAGAGTTGTTAGCATTAGTCAGACACCCGTCCGTGTTCTTTTGACACCCGTCCGTGTTGGATCTCTTTTGCTTTAATACCCATCCGTATTGATACCTTAGACACCCGTCCGTGTTCTTTCGACACCCGTCCGTGTTCGATCTCTTTTGCTTCAATACCCGTCCGTATTGATACCTTAGACACCCGTCCGTGTTCTTTCGACACCCGTCTGTGTCCTTCCGACACCCGTCCGTGCTCGATTTAGCATTTTAATCCCCAGAGAAGTCGTCATATTGATTTAAACACCCGTTCGTGTTTACTTTTGTTCTTTCAGCACCCGTCCGTGTTTGAACCTTTTCTTCAATACCCGTTCGTATTGACCTTTTAGACACCCATCCGTGTTCTTTCAGCACCCGTTCGTGTTTGAACCTTTTCTTTAATACCCATCCGTATTGACCTAAGGTACTCGTCCGTGTTCTTTCAACACCCGTCCGTGTTTGAACCTTTGTTTTCGATACTCGTCTGTATTGACCTTTGAAACACCCGCCCATGTTTGCTTTTTTTCTTTCAGCACCCGTCCGTGTTTGAACCTTTGTTTTTAATACCCGTCTGTATTGACCTTTAGACATCCGTCCATGTTCTTTCAGCACCCGTCCGTGTTTGAACCTTTGTTTTTAATACCCGTCCGTATTGACCTTTAGACACCCGTCTGTGTTCTTTCAACACCCGTCCATGTTTGAACCTTTTAGACACCCGTCCATGTTCTTTCAGCACTCGTCCGAGTTTGATTCATTTCTTCAATACTTCGTCCGTATGGATCTTCGACACTCGTCCGTGTTCTCTCGGCACTCGTCCATGTTCGACTTAGCATTCCAATCCCCAATGAAGTCATCATATTGTTTTAAACACTCGTCTGTGTTTACTTTTAGTATCTTCAGCACTCGTCTGTGTTTGAACCTTAGACACCCGTCAGTCTTCTTTCAGCACCCGTATGTGTTTGAACCTTTTAGACACCCGTCCGTGTTTGAACCTTTTAGACACCCATCCGTGTTCTTTCAGCACCCGTCTGTGTTTGAACCTTTTAGACACCCGTCCATGTTTTTTCAACACCCGTCCGTGTTTGAACCTTTAGACACCCGTCCGTGTTTGAACCTTTTAGACACTCGTCCGTGTTCTTTCAGCACCCGTCTGTGTTTGAACTTTTAGACACCCGTCCACTTTCTTTTAGAACCTGTTCGTGTTTGAACCTTTTAGACACCCGTCCGTGTTCTTTCATCACCCGTCCGTGTTTGAACCTTTTAGACTCCCCTACGTGTTCTTTCATCACCCGCCTGTGTTTGATTGTAATTCCTCAATACTCCGTCCGTATTGATTCTAGACACTCGTCCGTGTTCTCTTTGGCTACTTTTTCGTACTCGTCTGTATTGGTGTTTTGACTCTCGTCCGTGTTTATCCCCAGCGTAGTTGACACTCGTCCGTGTTCACCTTGCGGTTTCCGATACTCGTTTGTATTAGTCCCAGTTATCTGTCCATATTTTGTTCCTTTCCATCAATACTTCGTCCGTATTAATCTCTGGCACTCCTCCGTTTTCTTTCGACACCCGTCAGTGTTTTAGTTTTATACCTGTTATTACTTGTCCCCCAGCGGAGTCGTCCCTCCTTTTGCAGGTTGGAAATTTGTATGGTTATTTTGGTATTCAATCTCTGTGTATCCAGATCGTCTGAAAGCTTTGCTTCCATACCTTCAGGCCCAAGAAGATTGAATAGGGGCAGCTGTAACACCTCAAAATTTTCCCTCCTCTTGCTAACTCTAACTGGCTTATGCTTCTTTCATTTTGCATCGTCATTTTGCATTTGCATGGTTATTTTAGGCATGAGATCAAGGTATTTTCCAGTGGCTCATGGTTTCATCAGTACAGAAGATAGTTTCAGTAGTATTCAGAGCTAAACAAATGGTTTTTAGGGTCTCCTCGAGCATTTATTTTGCTCCCTAGAGGATTTTGATTGCCAGAGGTTCCGACAGTAATTTTTGCTCAGTGATTCGGCACCTGACAATTATTGCTCAGCAAGTTATTTGGAGTGCATAAAGCAATTTCCAGCACATTTCAGCTGTTACTCAGTAGCAATATCAATTATTGAGTTTCAGAGGCTCAACAGGGTTCAGAACAAGCGGAATCAGGCGAATATCCAAGTGTCCCTCCAAAAAGCGCCAGAATTCAAATTTCCCTTGTGTTAATCGATTAACACATTTTGTACTAAAATGGGTTAATCGATTAACCAAGGCAAAATTTGCCCAGATACCTCAGTTTTCAGAGCTGCATTTTTTATTCCAAATATTAATCTCCAATTCAATTCTCACACCAGTAGAAGGATCTAGAGAGGATTCTAATTTGATTTTATTTTCCATCCAATTTCCACTCGAATTCCACATTCCCTTTCCAAATTCAAATTTCCACCTTCCATTCCACTCACTAAACCTCATTCCAAACCTAAACTTAACTCCTAACCAAGAGGTTATTTAACCAAATTAATTCCAAACCTCGCCATCAATCATCATTTTCACTCATAATTCACTCTCATTTTCACTCTCAATTTTTCAAAATTCTCTCTCACATTTTCACTCTCAACCTCCATTTTCAACCTCACTTAGAGCTCTTCCATAGAGGTTAACAAGTTCTTCATTGGAACTTGTTAATTCTTGAGCTAAAGCCTCTCATTACCACTCCATTGCTGTCTTCCATTGGTGATTTTCATTTGGATCTTGATCTGGAATTTTATAAGTGCTTTTGAAAGTGATTTTGAAGCATTGTTAGCTTCTTGCTTGGATTTTCAAATTTTGCTTGCAAGGAGCTCATAGATCTTCGGATTTCTTGCTTTGATTCACCAATTTCTATTTGCAACACATACCAAAGCATTTCTCAACTTTGTAGTTTGGTTTTTGTGTGATCTATGCTTAATCTAGCTTAATTCTAGCTTATACAATGTAGATCCTTGGTTTTGCTTGTGATTTACTCAATTTGTTTGAATTTGATTATTGTTGTTCATGATTGTTGGATCTAGATGATGTTTGATTGCTGTGATTGAACCTAATTTTCGTGCATCATTGATTACATGACCATTTGGATAATTGCTTGAGTGACTGTGCTGCTGAAAAGTGATTTTCCAACTTGATTTTCTGCTACTGGTACAAGGTTAATCAATTAGCCAACTCCAGTTCATTTTGGTTAATCGATTAACCAGTGTATTTTTTGCGTATTTGGAGTTGTTAATCGATTAACCAAATTGCACTGCAAATGGTTAATCGATTAACACTAATGCAGAGTGTGATTTTTGTGCATTTTTTAGCATGTTCCGATTCTGTTCCACTTTTAATCTTCATGAATTGATATGATGTATATTTGTGAACTGTTTCGATGTTGTTGCACCTCACACCATTGTATGAACACGATTTTCCGACACACGACCTTTGGTTTTCATTGATGAATGTTCATGCTTGTGTTGTTGTTTTCTTGATATGATGAACATGTTGCACACACCTCTTGAGCATGTTGATTGTGGATTATTGCTTACGTTGCTGGAGTTGTGTCGCACATGCTTGTTTGCTTTTAATTACGTGGAATACATGCTTGAGTTAATTGTTCAATTGTCAAATGATGTGTACTCTTTCATGATGTTTTCAAGGATTGTTTACCATGGTTTGGGGTGTGATTGTGATCATGATTGATTGAAGAGTGTGTAATGTTTGATGCATGTTCGTTATGCCATGTTTGAATCATAATCGAATGCATGCCATGTTGTAAATACACTGATGTGATGTTGTACATGAGCTGTTAAATGTCATCGTGCTGCCTTGTTTTCATTGTTGCTGTCTTTTACACCTGACCTGTTGTGTGCTGAATGCATGTTCTGTTGAATGCTGTTTGGTGTATTGGCTGGATTTTACCACTGTGCAGGTGCTGAAGCGCTGTTGTAGCTGCTATTTTTTTTGGTTTATTTTCTTGGTTTTAGTTTGCTTTTGCATGCTCCCTTAGGGTTCCCTAGTCTAACTTAATCTTTGATTAAGCTTGGAATAGGATAGACATTAGGATTCAATCCATGTATGCTAACATTAGGTAGAATTTCCCTTTCTTACCTCAACCTTAGAGCCACTTTTTGCATGACAACATTAAGATAGAATTCCCTTAGTGTTTTTCTTTTCAACTTTGAGTCTTCTCTTCTCATCTCAAAACAATTCCTAAGACATTTAATAAAGGCAACAAGCATTGTGCGCCATGAGCCTTAAGTACATGGGAAATGAGGAATGGGGGGTTTCCCTTCATTTTTCTAGAGTGTATAGCAGGCATCCCTTCTTGGGGCGATTCGCGACGTATTCGCTCCTATGTCATAGACTTTAATGCAATGTGAGTTTCAAACTAACTTTAATTCACTTCTGTCTAAAAAACACAAAACAAATTCAAATCATTTTCATCCTTCGGGATTGTTGGGTTCTAAATCATTTTCTAAAAAGAGCTCGTCGCTCACATAAAAAACATTTATCGACTCGTAGGTCGAACTACGACTTCTCTGATTTCCTCTTTCTCGTCCGATTGAGCATACGTAGGCACAAGACGGCGATGTCTTGGCGAGCAACCTTCCTCCTTAGTGCGTAGTCCGTCGAACTACGTTGACTCTGATTCTTCGTTCGTCCATGAAGATACGTAGGCATAGGATTGCGATAATACTTGCGAGTCCATTTTTGTTTTTCCCTTCTCATTTCCATTTAGCAGTAGGCTTTAGATAACCCACCCTTTGATTAGATAACAAGCGCGGATCCCATCGAGTATGATGGACGCGTGGGGGTGCTAATACCTTCCCCTCGCGTAACCGACTCCCGAACCCGGACTATGGTTGCAATGACCATGTCTTTCCCTTCTTCAGGTGTTCTTCGATCGTTTCCTTTCCCTGCGCCGGGATAAATAACGTTCGGTGGCGACTCTTCTATTCTGTTTCCGCCGGTTATTTTTTCGTAGTTGCGATAGTGGGCAAGTTCCTTTGATCTTCCATAGCATACTGTTCTAAAATCTCAATCAAAGCATCCTTTTCTTTTAACAGTTCCTGAATTTTGGTACACTCCACATTGAGGATTCAGTATTTGTTCTTCCAAGAGTTCTTCTCCCGTTGAACTTTGTTGAGAGCGACCTGGAGTTTTTTTCGTATCAGACATAAAATAAAGGACGGATTCCTTTAACGAAAAACTTCTTGACGAGGGTAAGGCATTCTCAGCTTGAGGGCTCTAGTTTGTACCCATTGGAGATAAGGTTCCATGGAGATACAGTCTGGTCTTCCTAGAGACTCTCTTCCTTTCCTGTGAACATGTTGCCAGGCATGCACTATTTCCTTCTTAAGTGCCCTGTCATTTTCCCCTTCTTTGAAGAAAAGACCTTCCAGATGAACATTATGCGGGATATTTTTCATCGGGTATCTGAGTTGACGGCGAACTAAAATTGGATGATAGTTGATTCTTCCTTTAGTTCCAATGAGGGGTAGGTTAGGGAAATTTCCACATCTGTCGATGATCTCTATCCCTTCGTAAATCCTATTGTACCAATCTATGTCAGAGTTGGTAAGAGACATAATCCTTTGTGACCAACGTAGAGTACTGTTATGATCCCAAAATGTAGCAGACTTGGGTAAATGGGAAATAAACCATTTGTAGAGTAATGGTACACAACTTGTGATCATTCCTCCGCTGTATAAATTCCTTAAGTGTACAGAATGATAAGCATCTGCGAGCAAGGTTGGTACGGGGTTTCTAATTAGAAATATCTTAACAGCGTTGGTATCAATGAAGTTGTCAATGTTAGGAAAGAGGAAAAGCCCATATGTGAGTAGGACAAAGATATCTTCGAAAGCAGTTATGTTTCCTATACTATCAAAGTACAGAGCTTTCTCTATCAGGAATTTAGCTGGTAAACCCTGGATTCCTCCTTTAGTGGTCATGTGAATCCTGACTTCTGACTCATCAAAATAGATTGTCTTGCAATGGTTTGATCCTTTGGAATTTCTTCCAGTCTAGAAAATGGAGCGTGATCAGTGATGGTTAAATCAATCAGGTGAGAGTACTCTTCTAACGTTGGTGCCAGTTGGTAATCCGGAAATGTGAAACAGTGATAAACCGGATCGTAGAACTGAATTACCGTAGACATGATTCCTTCAACTACGTGGACCCTTAACAGAGAAAGTAGTCCTCCATGCTTAGCTCTGAAAGCATTAGGGTTGGTGATCATCCTTGCCAACCTCCTTAAATTCTCTAGTTTCGGAGCCTTGAAAGTGTACTTGTGCGTCTTTCTTCTACCGAAATCCATATCGCAATCTCTCTGATATTTTCAATTATTGTTTTAGTTTATTTTGAAGAAAAAGAAGAGGAGAAGATTTTTTTTCTTTGTTTAAGAGTTTTTTAGATGAATGCATGAATGTAGCATACAAAAACATTGAAAAAACATGGGTTCAAGGGTTCAACGTCACGAGCATGGAGTCATGGCTCTACCCATCCCAAAGGTTGTATTCTGGTCAACTTTTGTACCTGTAGAACGGATCCTAAGGTTCCCAAAATCATTGACCCCCCTAGGGATATCAACAGTAAGCTAGTTCATCCTAGGGTAATCTCATTTGAGTGTAGTATCGCGTATCAATTATTCCCGATAGTCACCGCCTACCAAATGGTCATAAGGTTAATGTCTACTAAATCCTCAGGGTCAGGAGTGCCGCACTGGGAAAACTCTGTTTTCACGACAATCGGTCGTTTAACATTCAGAATCCACACGGGCCCTCCCCTGATTTGGTGGTCTACCAGGTTTGCTAGTTCAGGATTCACTCCCTACAAGTTTCCCAGTCTATGCCACCCCGTATCTTAGGTTCTCTCAAACTTTCCACATGTGTATCAATCGCATTCCCATTGACAGAAAAATAAACACGGATATCAAGTAGGAAAAGCAGTATATATATATATATATATATATATATATATATATATATATATATATGTATATATATATATATAGTATGTAGAAATATTTCTAACAACCTAGACCTCTTAGGAATTTTGCTCCTAAATACCTCCCCAGCAGAGTCGCCATTTTTTTGTAGCGTGCAATTTTTGTCGGTGACGGGACCACCTTATCGCCATTGGTTAGAATTGGGTGCTACTTTCTGATTTCTTATTTATCCTACGAAGCTGGAAAGGAAAGGGAAGCTATCTAAAACTAACCTTGCACGCAAATTTTTTCTTTAACAAATGCTTTAAGAGATTGGGGGGGTCTGGGGTCAGGTTATACAATGGGAAGTTGTCAATTACCCATCCTATATATGGTTATCCATAGATCGTTAGCAATTTTCTTACTGTTTTCTACTTACTGGTGTTTATCTGTTTTGGGTTGGGAAAGTTTCTCCTTTGGGAGTGTTTGAGAGAGAGTATTTGTTGATTTCAGGTTTTCCGATGTTTTTGGTAAGGTACTGGACCTAAGGTTTTTGTTATGTGTGTGAAGGTACTGGACCTGAAGTTTTTGATTGGTGTGCTCACTAAGATTTTGCAATCTTATGCCTACGTATTCCCCTTAAAGAAAACAGGGAAATCAGAGCAATCGTAGTTCCTCCTATTCTATGGGAGGAAGAAAATGTTTGGTGTCTTGTTCAAAGCCCAAGATTGAAGCTAAAGGAGTATTTGTGTCTTGTTTAAAGCCCATGATTGAAGCTAAAAGGTTTTGACCGAGAGAGAATTTGTCATCTCTAAAGGGAGATATCTCACATATTCATCACAGTTGTTGGGTGACTGATTATAAAGGAGGATTATTTTAACTGGGATATATGAATCCAGCAATGTCATAATTTCCTTTATAAGGGATTTGTCCTGTAGGAGAAAACTTTAACTCAGTGTTAAGCAATGCCATTTTTCCTTAGGAATCTTTCATGCTAAGAGAGGGACATTGGCTTGGATGTAAATAATCCAGAGGCTTGCCACTTACAACAATTAGATGAAAGATGGAGATTTACCAGGATAAGAGATGGACTACAACTTGGATGTTTGAATCAATAAGTGTGCCACTTGTAGCAGTTATCTGGAAATAGGGTTTGTTTGATTTGTCTGTTTTGATATGTGATGTACAGAGAAATGTCTTCCTACAGAGAGATTTTTTATTTCCTCTGAGGGGATGTTGGTTTTTGTGTGCCTTGATCGAAGCCCAAGGTTGAAGCTAAAAGGTTGATTGACTCCTCTGGGGAGATTATTATACAAAGCCTAAGAGGAGGCTAAGAAGAAATGATTCTTCTGGGAGGTTTTTATTTGTGTGTCTTGTACAAAGCCCAAGATTGAGGCTAAAGGGGTTAACTCTACTTAGGGAGTTTTTATATATGTCTTGTACAAAGCCCAAGATTGAGGCTAAAGAGGTTTTGACTCCACTGGGGAGGAGTTTTATCTGTCTTGTACAAAGCCCGAGATTGAGGCTAAAGATTATGACTGACTCAGCTGTAGAATATTTATATGGTGTCTTGTACAAAGCCCCAGATTGAGGCTGAAAGTTATGACTGACTCTACTGGAGAGGTATTTATGTGGGTTGTAATTCTGGCACAGATATCAGACGTCCTACACAGATGTTAAGACATGGATATCCAACATAATGAACACGATAACAATAATAATAACAATGCAGAAGGTAAAGAACACAATGATATGTTTACCCAGTTCGGATCAACAATCCTACTCTGGGGGCTACCAAGCCAGGGACGAAATCAATATACGATAGTATCAACCCGGTTACAATCTGTTCACTTAATCACTACCCTTCCTATGACTTCTACCTAAGACTCACCTAGGCATGAGGCCCTCCTCAAATCCCTCTACAATCATAACCCGTGACTGGTTCCTTTCAACACAAGTAACAAAACGAAAGCCACACTTTCAAAACACACAATTCTCAATACTTCAAAGCTTATGAGAATTGACACACAAGAAACTCAATGCTTAAAAGCTTATGAGTAACTGACAGAACTTACAACACAAAAACCAGTCCTTATACTGTTATCAGAATGATACCAGTTAGGCTCACAAATAACACTCACAAACCCTAACAAAACACATGTAAGTTCCACACCTAAACTAGGTTTACACCAGTCAATATATAGCATTAAATCTGGACTGGATTGGGCTTCAAAAACACAGCAAAGAGACTGCTTACAAATCTGCAAAATAAACTCCAACAAAATAGGTCTTCAATCTAAAGTTTCCTAATATGTCTCCATAATTAGAAAGTGCTGAAAATACGAAAACCAACACACAAAAACCTAACCAAAAATTACTTTGGATGCCACATAGGATAACCAAATATTCACAGAATGTTCAGTAACAATTAACAGCAACAAAATCTTCCTTTTAAACCGAAATCAGACGCGATGTCTTATAAGCCGGTATGGGACATCTTTATTCGACATGTTGAATGCAGTAAATTAGAACATCTTGTTTCAACATCTTGCTGCTAGAATAGTTTTAGCAAAATAAATGTCAACCACAAAATCAAAGAAATAACAATCTCCCCCTTTGGCTTATTTTGGCTAAAACTACACACCAAACAAATCTTGCAAAGATAACACAAGCAAACAAATCCATATCAGAGACAGCAGCGAAAAACACACAATAATACCAGCACACAACACAGCATAGCAGCAAAAAAAACTCCCCCTCAACTGCAGCAACACAACAACATTCAACATTCTCCCCCTCACCATATGCACCTCAGCTGCAGCACTAGCACACCACAAGACTTACCACACGCACACCACAAGCACACTACTCCCCCTTTTTAGCCAGAAATATGACAAAGGCAAGTAGAACAGTTATTAATTTTTGAGAAATGGTCAAGTCATAAACCAGAATAAACAACATCAGAGAGTAGATGCACACCACACCACATGACCAAGTGTCATGCACAAACTTCAGCATCTTCCCCTGCATAACCACCTGCACATACTGCACTACCAGAACAACCTTTAATCTTTTCAACCTGGCAGCCAGAAGGAACATTAATTGCTATAGTTCTTCATGAATGCAAACCCCAAGTCTACTCCTCAGGTTTTCAAACTGAACTGCGTCCAGAGCCTTGGTAAATATGTCAGCAAGCTGATTTTCTGTGCTCACATGCTCAAGAGTTATGACTTTGTCCTCCACAAGTTCTCTAATGAAGTGATGTCTGATATCAATGTGCTTAGTCCTGCTATGTTGAATAGGATTTTTTGAAATATTAATAGCACTCAGGTTGTCATAGAATAATGTCATGACATCTTGTGTGACATTATACTCAAATAACATTTGCTTCATCCACACCAGTTGAGCACAACTACTTCCAACTGTTATGTACTCAGCTTCAGCAGTAGAGAGAGATATAGAGTTTTGCTTCTTACTAAACCATGAAATAAGATTATTTCCCAAAAAGAAACAACCTCCAGAGGTACTCTTCCTATCATCATCACTTCCAGCCCAATCAGCATCACAATATCCTACTAAAATGGAACTTGAGTCATGGGAGTACAACAACCCATAATCACATGTACCACTCACATACTTAAGAATTCTCTTAACTTGATTGATGTGACTGACCTTGGGTTCTGCTTGGTATCTTGCACATACACAAACAACAAAGGTTATGTCTGGCCTACTTGCTGTGAGATACAGCAGACTGCCAATCATGCTTCTGTATAAACTTTGTTCAACATTCACTCCCTTTTCATCTTTGGATAACTTCAAGTGAGTAGGAGCAGGAGTTCTCTTATGCTTGGCATTATCCAGTCCAAACTTCTTCACAATATTCCTCGCATATTTGCTATGACAAATAAAAATGGAATCTTCCATCTGCTTGACTTGTAACCCAAGGAAGTAAGTCAATTCACCTACCAAGCTCATTTCAAATTCAGACTGCATTTGGTTGACAAAATGTTGGACCATTTCATCCGACATCCCACCAAACACAATATCATCTACATAAATCTGAGCAATCATTAGTTTCCCATCTTTCTCCTTGACAAAAAGTGTTTTATCAATACCACCCTTCCTGTATCCATGTTTGACTAAGAACTCAGTCAGCCTTTCATACCAAGCTCGTGGAGCTTGTTTCAACCCATACAAAGCCTTCTTTAGCTTGAAGACATGATCAGGAAAATTTGGATCCACAAACCCTTTAGGCTGCTCAACATAAACTTCCTCATTAAGATAGCCATTCAGAAAGGCATTCTTGACATCCATTTGAAACAATTTGAATTTCAACAAACATGCCACTCCTAGCAACAATCTGATGGATTCCAATCGAACCACATGAGCAAATGTTTCATTGAAATCTACTCCTTCAATCTGTGTGTATCCTTGAGCAAATAACCTTGCTTTGTTTCTGGTAACAACTCCTTGTTCATCAGACTTATTCTTATAAACCCACTTTGTTCCAATCACATTTGTTCCTGCTGGTCGTGGTACTAGTTCCCAGACTTCATTCCTCTTGAATTGACAGAGCTCATCTTGCATAACACTTATCCAGAACTCATCCGTCAAATCCTCTTTAACATTCTTTGGATCAAGCTTTGAAACAAAACATGCATTTGACACAGCCTCCCTAGTTCTGGTTCTTACACCTTCATTCAGATTTCCAATAATCAACTCTTTAGGGTGATCCTTCTGAATCCTTATAAAGGGTCCCATGTTAGCATCCTCTCCCTCTTCATTCTCAGGTCTAGTGTCGGTATTTTGAGCATTATCTTCTACGGACTCAATGTCTTGTGAGATTTCATTGTTCATGGGAAAGCATGCTCCAACATCATCTGGGACATCTTCGTCTTTGCCAGAGTCATCAACCACCACATTTATGGATTCCATCATCACCTTAGTCCTGGAATTAAATACCCTATATGCTTTACTGTTTGTAGAGTATCCCAAAAATATCCCTTCCTCACTCTTAGGATCCATCTTTCGCCTCTGCTCACGATCCGCCAAGATATAGCACTTACTCCCAAACACATAGAAATACTTCACATTTGTCTTTCTACCTTTCCATAGCTCATAAAGAGTAACAGAAGTACCTGATCTGATAGTCACCCTATTGTGTATATAGCAAGCGGTATTCATGGCTTCAGCCCAAAAAAGATATGGAAGCTTTTTGGCATGAATCATGACCCTTGCACACTCTTGTATAGTCCTATTCTTGCGTTCCACCACACCATTCTGCTGAGGAGTGATTGATGATGAGAATTCACGAGTGATTCCTTCTGATAAGCAAAACTCTTCAAGCCTGCTATTTTCAAATTCTTTCCCATGGTCACTTCTGATTTGAACAACACCACAATCCTTTTCCCGTTGAATCCTTTGACACAACTCTTTGAAGGCTGCAAATACTTCAGACTTTTCTATGATAAAGCTTATCCAGGTGAATCTGGAGTAATCATCAACGACAACATAGGCATATTTCTTCCCACCAAGACTTTCAACCTGCATAGGTCCCATTAAGTCCATGTGAAGCAGTTCCAGAACTTTAGAAGTTGTGGTAAGATGTTGAAGCCTTTTGTGTGACACTCTTGTTTGCTTCCCAACTTGACATTCACCACATATTCTATCCTCATCAATCTTCAGCTTGGGAATACCTCTAACAGCCTCACTTGACATAACTTTCTTCATCCCTTTCAAATGTAAGTGTCCCAATTTCTGATGCCACAGTTTGGTTTCATCTTCCTTTGACATCAAATAGCTAGACAAACTTTCCGATTCTTGAGGATTCCACAGATAGCAGTTATTCTTAGACCTGGTTCCCTTCATTACAACTTCATCTTCCTCATTGGTTACTAGACATTCAGATTTTGTGAAATTTACTTTGAGTCCTAGATCACACAGTTGGCTTATACTGATCAAATTTGCAGTAAGCCCTTTGACAAATAGAACACGATCCAGATTTGGTTGTCCTGTGTAGTCCAGCTTTCCAACACCTTTTATTTCACCTTTTGATCCATCCCCAAAAGTGACATAATTGGTGGAGTGAGGCTTGATATCTGACAAGAATTTCTTCACACCAGTCATGTGTCTTGAACAACCACTGTCAAAGTACCAATCTTCCCTTGCAGATGCTCTGAGAGAGGTATGTGCTATGAAACCAGCCATCATATTTCTAGGAGTCCATCTTTTCTTTACTTCAGCCCAATTTCGTCCTTTATTTTGTTGATGAGCAGTTTTGGGATAACCATGCAAATTATAGCAAAAGGACTTTAAGTGACCAATCTTTCCACAGTAATGACACCTCCATGGTTTATACTTTGAACTACATACTATTTCTTGATGTTTCATCTGATGTTGAACCATGTGATTTGACATCTCCTCCTCTTGCTTTATTTTCTGAGGAATAAACTTCAATACAGACTTCTTGTAGTTCTCTAGTTGATTGCTAAAACCAAGACCTTGTACATTTCCAGCATTCTTCCCAGTCTGAAGAATCTCATCCAGCTGCGAGGTACCATTGTTTAGCATCCTTATAGATTTGGTCATATTGTCAAGTTTTGACTTTTGCCATACAACCTCCTCTTTAAGATCAGCAATGATTGATAGATTTTCTTCCTTCTCAGCTTCTAGTTGAGCTATCAGAACCTTCTGTTCTAATATTATCTGGCACCTTTCTTCATTCTTGATACACAACTCTGAAAACCCAGTGATAACTTCATGCTTAGTGAGTTCTCCAATATAAGATTCTTTGTCAGACTCAGACTCACAAGTTGTTTCTCCATCAGACTTACAGATTCCAGTCAAGGCTGTCACCAATTTTGCTGATTCTTCTTCAAGATCACTCTCAGACTCCCCTTCTGACCAAGACGCAGATAAGCTCTTCTTCTGCCTTTTGAGATATGTGGGACATTCAGTTTTTATTTGCCCAAATCCCTCACATTCAAAACACTGAACTCTCTTCCCTTGATTGGAGTCTTCTTCAGTTCTGGACCTTCTGCCTCCATCCTAATTTTTACTGATGTCGAGTGGCTTGTTCTGAACATTTTCTCTAGACTTCCAGTCCATCCTTTTCAACACTTTGTTAAATTATTTTCCAAGCAATACCAGATCTTTAGACACCCCTTCATCTCTGACCAGGTCACTTTCATCGTCTGAATCACCAGCATTTGACACAAAAGCTATACTCTTCTTCTTTTCAGACTTTTCACTGATCCCCAATTCAAATGTTTGAAGAGATCCCACAAGTTCATCCACTTTCATCTTATCTATGTCCTAAGCTTCCTCTATAGTAGTCACTTTCATGTCAAATCTCTTAGGTAGAGATCTGAGGATTTTTCTGACCAGTTTGCTATCAGACATCTTTTCACCTAGGGCACTTGAAGCATTAGCTATCTCAATAATGTTCATGTGGAAATCATGAATGCTCTCATCTTCCTTCATCTTCATCTTCAAATTCTCAACCTTCAAGATCTGCCAAGCCTCTTTTGCAATGGTGCAGTGTTTAATCAACTTGAAGATATTTTTGTTAACACCATTAAACAATGCATTCATGGCTTTGGAATTTCCCAATGACCCTTTGTAGTCAGCATCATCCCAGTCTTCCTCTTCCTTCACCACATCAGTAGGATTACCCTTTGCATCTCTAACCTTTGGGGGTTCCCATCCTTTGATAACAGCTTTCCATGCTTGATCATCCATGGATTTGATGAATGCTATCATCCTTGGTTTCCAATAGTCATAGTTGGAACCATCAAGCAGAGGTGGTTTGTTCAAAAATCCTCCATCCTTGTCCATTGTACCAGAAAGTACCTTCCATGAATCTCACCCAGAACCAAACAAGGGTGCAAGCTCTTGATGCCAATTGTAATTTGGCACAGATATCAGATGTCCTACACAGATGTTGAGACATGGATATCCAACACAATGAACACGATAACAATAATAATAACAGTGCAGAAGGTAAAGAACACAATGATATGTTTACCCAGTTCGGATCAACAATCCTACACTGGGGGCTACCAAGCCAGGGACGAAATCAATATACGATAGTATCAATTCATAGATCATATAGCAACCACACCCGGTTATAATCTGCTCACTTAATCACTACCCTTCCTATGACTTCTACCTAAGACTCACCTAGGTATGAGGCCCTCCTCAAATCCCTCTACAATCACAACCCGTGACTGGTTCCTTTCAACACAAGTAACAAAACGAAAGCCACACTTTCAAAACACATAATTCTCAATACTTCAAAGCTTATGAGAATTGACACACAAGAAACTCAATGCTTAAAAGCTTATGAGTAACTGACATAACTTACAACATAAAAACCAGTCCTTATACTGTTATCAGAATGATACCAGTTAGGCTCACAAATAACACTCACAAACCCTAACAAAACACACGTAAGTTCACACCTAAACTAGGTTTACACCAGTTAATATATAACATTAAATCTGGACTGGATTGGGCTTCAAAAACACAGCAAAGAGACTGCTTACAGATCTACAAAATAAACTCCAACAAAATAGGTCTTCAATCTAAAGTTTCCTAATATGTCTCCATAATTAGAAAGTGCTAAAAATCCGAAAACCAACACACAAAAACCTAACCAAAAATTACTTTGGATGCCACATAGGATAACCAAATATTCACAGAATATTCAGTAACAATTAACAGCAACAGAATCTTCCTTTTAAACCAAAATCAGACGCGATGTCCTATGAGCCGGCATGGGACATCTTTATTCGACATGTTGAATGTAGTAAATTAGAACATCTTGTTTCAAAATCTTGCTGCTAGAATAGTTTTAGCAAAATAAATGCCAACCATAAAATCAAAGAAATAACATGGGTGTCTTGTACAAAGCCCAAGATTGAGGCTGAAAGTTCTGAGGGATGATCGTTATACAAAGCCTAAGAGGAGGCTGGAAGGAGTTGACTCTTCTGGGGAATATTTTGTCTGTCTTATACAAAGCCCAAGATTGAGGCTAAAACTGCTGAGGGAAAATCATTATACAAAGCCTAAGAGGAGGCTGATTGGCGAATTTCTTATATGAAGCCTAAGAGGAGGCTAACTTCTGCTGAGGATTATAGAGATCCAGAGGCAGGTCCAAATTGGGGAATCAACTCTTGCTAGGAATTGCAGAAGAGTTGAAATATCAGATGCCCTGAGGTTCTGATTCTGTTGAGGATTTGTTAATGGTAAATTAACCCTGACTGGGGAATCTAGGATGTAAGTTTTAATAGGTGGAGTTTTTACCTTTGGAGGTTTTAACTCTGTTGGAGACTGATGAAATGATCAGGTTTTTTTTCTTCTGTGCTTTTAGGAAACTTGAGGGTTTCTTTGAAATCTAAGAGGAGATGAGACTGTCCAAGTCTACTGGTATGGAAGGGTTTATCTTTGTATGATGCCCAAGAGGTGGCAGGTGTTTTAAGGGATGACAATCAACCCTAAACTAGTTTAATGTTTTGACTCTTGAAAGGACTGCTCTAACGAAGGATGACTAGGTTCTGTCCTACACCTGTAAGAGGTCTTTGGGTCCTTGTACTAAGCCCAAGAGGAGGCTGAGAACTTCTAAGAAGCCTGAGGGTCCTTATACAAAGCCCAAGAGGAGGCTGGGGATGCTTTTAGGAAGCCTGTAGGTCCAAACCTAAGAAAAGTTCAAGAAAGGTTTCATCGGGAATAATCCTTTCTTTAGTGAGCAATTCTAGGGTTTGAAGAAATTCAAGAGAGGTTTCACCGAGAATTAATCCTCTCCGGGGAAATGAATTTCTTTGACAGTTTTCTAATAGTGACAATCTTGAGAAAAGTTTCATCGGGAATAATACCTTTCTCTGTTCCATATTGTATAAGCCCAAGAGGAGGCAAGACTGTATCTGGAATTTCCTATGGGGAACTAACTTTGACTGTGTTGAAAGAGTGACCACTGGTTTGATCTAATCCTAGACCTAGTTGCCGGGGAAAACTCTAAGCAGATAATATACAAGCATATATATACAGAGGAAATATATACAAGTATGCAAGAGAGGGTAGAAGGACTTACAAGTGAGCAAGCTTCCAGCATTACAAACATATATATATATATATATATATATATATATATATATATATATATATATATATATATATATATACAAGTATGTAAAAGAAAGCTGTTTTAAAAACTTATAGGTGAGCAAGCTTCCATTGTAACAACTGTATGGTTAGTTGTTCAAGAAATTAAAGAAAGTTTTGATAACAACTATGAATTTGAATCTAAATCAAAGGAGAAAGTTGTTTTGAAAAGAAGATTGGGGCTTATACTCAAGGAGAGGCCCAGATGAAAACAGTGATCGCACCGTTATTTTGAAGACTGTACTGGGACTTATACAATGACTGAGGCCCAAAATTTATTTATGTACAAAGGGGGTTGGGTCTTACACTCTATTAGAGGCCCAAGTGTTGATTAAAAGAATAAAGATGGGACTTACAACACAAGGGGAGGCCCAAAAAGGTATATTTACAAAGGGATGGGTCTTACACCCTATTAGAGGCCCAAAGAGTATTTTAAAAGAAGAAAAATGGGACTTACAACCAGAGGGAGGCCCAATGAAAAATTTTTGTTTAAAAGCCGACGATCGCGTCGCGGTTTTAGAAAACACAATGGGACTTATACAATGACTGAGACCCAAAAAGGTTTTGTATTTACAAGGGATGGGTCTTACACTTTATTAGAGGCCCAAGAGTGTTTTGAAAAATGTTTGTGAGGGTGAATATACTCAAAACCCTAATTTTGATTTTCAAAAAGGCATTTTAATTAAGTAAAAATTCAATTAAAATGATCAAAATTGCCAAACATAAGTGAAAAACAAATTATGATCTAGGATCAAAGTTTGAAAATTTATGTTTTACCCCTAGAATGATTAAAAACTCATCCGAATTTAAAATCAAGAGAAAGAAATTATTTTCAAATGTTTAAAAAAACAAATAAAAAATAAATTCTTTATGAAAATATTAAATATATAAAATATATAATATTTTTTGTGAGGTTTATAAAATAAAATATTTTATTATTTTTGTGAATTTTCAAAACAAGAATTAATAAAAAATATTTAAAATTGAGAGAGAAATTAATTTTGGAAGTTATTAAGAAATTGTGAAGAAAAGTGAAAGAAAACAAGTGATAAAAAATAGGAAATGACCCTCCCATGGCTTGAACTCACGCCCTTGGGGTTGTGAGGTTAAAACTCTACCAACTGAGCCAAGTGCGTTGGCTGATAAAAGATGGCAAGAGTGAATTATATGTGAAACTTCCTTTGGAAAAACAGTTAAAAAAATACCAAAAGGTCTGGGGCGAGGGGGATTCGAACCCCAGACCTCTCGCTCGCTACACACACACACAAATACTAGTGTTTCCACTAGGGCGCAATGCCAATTCAAGTATATAGTGGCAACTGAATAATATATACCAAATTTAGTTGGATTTCTGAAGAATGGCACCATGGCCATCTTCTTCCTTGGGCAAGCTACGTGAAGCCTTCTATCTCTCTCATTTCTCAACCATTTCACATGATATAAAGATGAAAATTGTGCGTTTTTAAACAAGGAATACAATGGCTTTATTCAATTTCATTTTAACTAAGTGTAACAAAAGATATTACACTCTAACCAGATGAACCCTAAAATGTGCAAGAACTCAATGATATCACATACGCATAAGATAAACATCAATTGATTGAGGGAAAATTATCTATAAACATTCAGAAACACAATGGTAATTGAAAACATGTTTATGATGCATGATTCATTGAGTTTGAAAGTTTAAGGCTTACCTCTGCAAGAAGGATTTGATTTCAATGGTAGAGGTGTTACATAAGTGAAATAATGGTCTGGTTAGCTTCCTTGAGTCTTAAGGATCGTGTTGCAACCTTCAGAATGTTTTGAAACTCTCTGGATATGCTGGCTCAACTCTGACTACAACTGGTCCAAGTGAGAAATGAAGATGATGATCCTGATGTTTCAGAGGTGTAAGAGGTGTTTGATCAGCTCATATATGATATATGGAAGGTGTTAGATCAATTGGTTATGATGGAATGGCTTCCTAATGAAAAATTCGATAGTGACTTGCAAATGAAGGCATTTTGGAGTGAAGGAGAGATTTTGAGTAAAGCATCAGTTTGGGTACTTTGGTGTATTCAAACTGATCACAATTGATGTCTATTTATAGTGCAACAAGTTAGTTTTGGCATCAATAGTGAATGGAGGCTTGGACAGTCCCTTGGCCAATGTTGATCAAAAGGCATTCTAGTCTTCCATGATCATTGACTTGAGTCAATGTAGCAAGTTATGAGTCCTTTGGCTCAGAGCTAAATCTTGACTCAATTCAGTCAGCAATGTCTTGACGCTTGCCACCTTGTGAATCCATTGAATGCACTGAAACAAAATTGGAGTCTTTGAACTTTTTAGCCTTTTTAGGGCATTTATGGTTACATGTAGATCCTTGGACTTGGGAGGCTTGTGGATTAGATCATTTCTCTTTGATGTTATCCCTTGATATGTCTAAATGGATGCCAAGGCTTGTACTTTTTTGATTTTGCCAAATCGAGCAAAAATGCAAAATTCTGTCTTGTACAAGACAGTTGGAAATGGTGATTTTGAGGGGGTCATATCTCCCTGCTCAAATGGAGTTATGGAAAGATCTTGTACTTTTTAGAAAGCCCTCATATGGTACAATTCATGTGTTATTATAGTTGGTCTTGAAACTATCTGAATCCAATTGAAAAAAACTCATGAACTTTGATGCCCAAAGCTGACACTTAGACAGTTTTGCACTAAGTGTTATGTTCTTGATTTTTCACCATTTTGATCCATCCATAACTAAAAATCCATGAAAAATCAGAGTTTCATGTAGTTGAAGCTTTTGTAGAATGTAGGAAGACCTACAAATAAGGCTTTAGATCACTCAAAATGGCTGCTTGGATTAAAAGTCATGGCCCTTGGAAGTTGGCACCAAAACCATCCAAATTTAGTAACTTAGAAATTTTTTCAAATTTCCAAGGTTACCCCTTTTACAAGTTATCATGATTTCTTGATCAATTATTGTTCAAATGATATTATAAGTCATATTTTATAAAAATATGACTCATAAGGATCATTTTTGCCAAAAAAGTCATGTTTTGACTTTTGGCTCCGGAGCGGCTCGGCGCGTAAAAACCCTAATTCCCGACTTTTGAGGAATGCATCCTCTGAGGGTAACTCAACTTTGCAAATGGACTCCTAGGGTTATTTTGAGCATATTGAGTCATGTTTTGAAGTCTTGGCTCATGCCTTTGTGAAAATCTCACTCTGGAGGTCCCAGTCGTCCAAAACCCTAATTTAGTGATATCGGGTGTTTCGAGGCTCCTTTCACTTGGAATGCCACAACTGTGTGCTTGATTTTTGATGTGAGGGTCCTCTTGATCCTTTGTGGATATTTAAGAGGTTAGACAAGTTGAAGATCATGTCATTTCTTGATTGATCCTATGTCTAAGTACTCTGAGAGGGCCCAAATCCTAATTCTTGATTGTGGTGGATGCTCAACTATCTTTGGGAGATTGATGAGGCATGATGGTACATCCATATTGTGGTAATGATCTTCACAATGATGCGAAATCTTGGTGGTCAAAATTTGGGGTATGACAGATATGATGTCAACGCACGTTGCGAATTTCATTCTGGGGCCCAGACCATACAATCGAGAACTGTAGAGCATTTAAGTTCAAGGTTTAAGATCTCTTTGATGCTAAGATCATAACCCTCACACCTAATGGTCTACTCACTCAGGACAATCTCATGCCTTCGCGTGCAAACACATCTGTAGTTCCACGACTAATGCAAAAGGTAAATTTGAGAAGAGCCTCCTAAGAGACCGTCATCATTTTCTGCAAGAAGAACAATCCCCAATTTGTGGGTGGATAATAAGGCCAATCAAGCCATTAATTGTTTTAAAATTCGATCATTTTCATGTGTAATCTTCTTTCTGTTAAGTGCAAATTCATTTGTAAGACTTGTCCATTTTCAATTGATAACGATAATAGAATAAATATGCATATTTTGAATAATTCCATTCGTGTTCACTCATACTCTCTCATCGATATCAAACAATTGTTCAAGCAAAATAAAAAAGATAATGATGAAATCAAAAGACACAAAACTACCGGTCGTATGCTTTTGAATAAAGCCCTGTTGATGATGTACATGCATTGCTTCAAATCCCCAAACACCGGAGATATAAGGAAGATAATCCCTCGTCAACCCTGTTGAACCTAAAAGTATGAGTTTTCTTTCTAAAATGATAGAACCCTCAATCTTAACCTGGGGCAGGGTAGCCTTCAGTTAATTGGACCATGTGTTCAAATTTCAAAGGAAAAAGGGAGCGTCCCATTTGAGGATCAACCACATCTTATCCCTCACCAGAGGTTGTACCTCATAAACCGCAATGGTTGTCCCTCACTAACACAAGGAATGAGGCAGTCACAACCCTTACAGGCCAAAGGAACAAGTGTCACACGATTTGTTCCAGAAAAAAAAACAAGAAATAAAAAATAAAAAAGAGAAAAGCCTGCTAAGTAAAAAAAAACTTGAAAACAAGTGGCTTAGGCAAAAATTAGGGCATCCCGCTGGACTGCAAACTCAAAAAATCAGTCCAGGCAAAAATCAGGGAGAACAAAGAAAAAGAAAGGATCAAAAGAAAAATACATAGCCAAAACTAATTCGTGTGACCACAAATGAAAAAACAAAAGGCGAGTGACTGTCACTCCGAAAACCTCGTGGGTTCCTTAACCAACACTTCCATCATGCAACAACCCTTTGAAAGTTGAACGCTTGTGTCGAATTAGCTGAACATAGGACTGAAGAACATCAAGGAGAATGGGTGGGGTAAAACAAAATTTTGAGCCATGAATCCTTTTTTCTCAAATCGTGAACCTGGCCACGTTACAACCCTCAAAAGATCTAATTGAAGCAGGGTTATTTCGAAAGCATACTTCAGTAAAATTGCATCAAAGCTGACTCCTAAATATTTGGTTACCGTTCGTGTTGGTATCAATGTGACACGATAACTAGTGATCCATTCACTATATGTCATCATTTCAGTGAACATGCTTAGATTTCTAAACTGTCATATGCATTGCATTAAAATGATCACTTTCAAAACGAACAGTTTTACTTTCGAACAAACATTTGAAATCAAGAAAGTTTCCATAATGGAAAGATTGATCAGACTAACGTACAAAGCACCTGAAGACTTCGTTGAGCATGGGCAAGTCACCTCAAAAGATCATCCCAAAACGGCAAGCCAGTCCAAGATTCAGTCAATCTAGGGCAACCACGTCAAGATTCTACAAATCTCTCAAAGACCTGTCAGTCAACGACAAATCCATCAAAGGTCAGCTAGTCGGAGGCATGTTACCTTAAATGATCACACTAAGGGGAAAATGCCTGAAAACTCCGTTGAGCAGAATGGGCATACCACTTTGAGAATCTATCAATCTGGGGAAATCACGTCAAGATTCTATCAATCTGGGGAAATCACGTCGAGATTCTATCAATCTGGGGCAATCACGTCGAGATTTGACAATCTCTCCAAGATTCAGTTAGTCTGGGGCAATCAGGTCGAGATTCGACAAATCTCTCAAAGATCAACCAACCAGAGGCAGAATTACTTCAAGGCTCGTACTGGGGCAGACCACCCCATGAGCACAAGAAGTCACTCCCTTCAAGAGGCGGTTAATCAAAGGCACCTACCCAAGGTTCAGAATGTTGGGGGCAGACCACCTCAAGCCATTGTGGTACAAGTGTCACAGAATTCCCTCAAGGGAAATTTCTTCAGAAATCCCACAGACTGGGGCAAGACTGGTTGTAGAGGAACGTCTCTTCTCCGTAATCTTCAAGGCTACATCAAGCAGGGTTTACCATATATCAACAGCCGCAAGGTTCAAGACGGATGTAGGGAAAGTCAGACCAAGTCATTTCTCCCAGCAAATTACGACTCAATCTTCAGTGGCACATCTAAAGACCTGTTTTGTCAGCAAATTCATAAAAGCAATGATCATTGATATCGCAAGCTTTCAAACACCAATCCATATTGGTATCTCAAGACAACAAGCAAAGGGCTCCCCCAATGAGCATGTTTCTTTCTCCCTACCAGAGCTTGGTCTTGGGATTTCCTGCATATAGTAAACATCATTACATTGTATACTCAAACGTGTAGCATATCCATTTGGAAGGGATCATTACACCTGTCGTAACCCGAAATTTGACCTCTCTCTTTTGCCTTTTGCATGAGCATGTGCATTCGCATCACCGGTATACGCATTTGCACTTTTCCCTACGTGTTTCTTGTTGTAGGATATCCAGGTTTTTCAAGACCGATTAATCACATCCTCACCAAGTCATCACGTCATCAAAACCATCACAAAATAAGGGTTTCTATGCCTATTCATCAAAGCAAGAGGTTGAAAATTGAAACCGTGGCCACAACACCATTTTTCAGGAAAATTTGAGCATTTTTTACTTGGTTAATCGATTAACCATTTGCAGTGCAAATGTGTTAATCGATTAACACGTGCAAAACTTGCAGAATTTGCTGCTTTTTCAAGTCAGCAACTTTCCCTCCACATTTTGAACTTCTACATTGGTCTAGTAGCATGTGGAACATTCTGGAGTATTCAAGAAATCACTCAATTTTGTTCCAATGCATCATTTTCAAATAAATGCACCATGTTCCTTGTTTTACAAGTATGTGGACCTTTGGATGTTGGAGCTCACCTTGGGATTGTTACCGAGTTGGTTCTAACTAACCGAGTTAACCGCTTGACTCGGTGAGTCAAGCCTAACTAACTCCTAGCCTAGTTCCAAACCACCTAAAGCTAAGCCCAAACCAAATTCCAAACCTCTCATACTCTAAACCTAAAGTCTATATAAACTCACCTTCACTCACTTTTCAATTCATCCATCATTTCCCACATTTTTACACAAAATTTCTCACATTTCACTCTCAATTCTCTCACATTCTCTCTGATTTTTCTGCTATATCTTCATCTTCATCTCAATTCTCTTCCAAAACCTCACCAAAGCTCTTAATTCTCCATTGAAGAAAAGCTACTTTCACCTTGAAAGTGCTTTTTCTTGAGCTTAACCTTCATCATCATTCCATTTTACTGGTTTTTGTGGAGCTTCAGTAGCTTTTGGATTCATCTCAAGTGATTAGTTCAAGCTTCTTCGGTATTAATTCACATCTCGGAGTTTTTGTCGCATATTGATCGGTTTCGATATGTTTCGGCTATAGTTGAAGATTCCTATTGTTTTCTTTGATTATCTTCGCCAAGATCTCTTTGCAACAATCACCAAGACAAATCTCCGGCTTATAGGTTGGTAGATCTAACTCATTTTTCAATTTTGAACGTTGTCGTATTATTCGTGATGTAGTTTCGTTGATTTACATGTGAATTAATTTTTCCGTTGCTTGATCCATGATCTTGATTGTTTAATTGATTCTATTGTTGATCATTTGCTGCTTTTAAACTTGATTTTTCGTGCATAATTGTTTGCCCTAGCATTGGAGTGATTGCACAACCAAAAAGTTATCCAAAAGCACTTTTCAAAACTGATTTTTTGCTCCCTGTTCAGTGTTAATCGATTAACACTGAACCAGAAGGCCATTTTCATGCTTTTTCAAGTGCGCTTGTCATGCTTTCTTCCTTTTAACTTCCATTGCTTACCATGCTTGATTTTATGGATGTTTTAAGTGTCATTTAACCTGTTTGAAGCACATTCATGAACTTTTAATGTACGATTTCGATTATTCCAAATTGTTCATATTCTTAGCATTATGTGAATACATGCTTTCTTGCACTTTCTTTGATCACATGCTACATGTTTTGGTGTATCTTTTGGCACTGTTTTGCACTTTCTCTCATTTTCTTTGCATTAGGTTTGTTCTCAAGGGAATGAACTTGATCTTGTACAATCAATAATTCACACCTCTTGCTTTAATGATTTTCCATTCATTTGGAAAATTGTTAGCATTCTCCTCCCTTTTGATTAATCAATCGAAACTTCATTTCGATTATTGATCTTTCCCTTGGCGCTTCCCTTTAGGCTTCCTTTAGAACTTGCTTTCTCTTGGTACCCGGCTGAGTTAGAGTTTCGCGTGACACGGGAGCACTGTCCAACTTGGAGTTGTTATGCTATCCATTTCAACTTCGGCATTACACCCTGTGTGTTAGAGAAGGAATGAGAAGGGAGAATTCCTACTCTCACTCTGACTACTTCAGGTAGGGGATGAATGACCCTGTGTTTGGCTTAGTCACCTCTATCTCTAGGCGATAGTGTACTTTCTTCCCCAGTCGAGTCGATCCTTGATCACTCCTATCTCTTTCAATCCCTCTTTTGATTAATCACCATTCTTTTTGGTTAAGATCATTGTTCTTGGGTTAGCAAACTCTCCTTGTTTCAATACCCTATTCTCTTCTTGCGATCCATCTTTGCTTCTTGTTTCCCCACAAGAGTCTCGTTCCTTTTTCTTCGGTTAAACACAGTAATCCTATTACAACCGAATCCCCTGCGGAGTTCGCAACCTTCCCATAGTTCTTCTCCCTTCGTTTGGTTAATCACTGCCTGTCAATTAAAACACCAATTTGCGCGTCTTCAGTTAACCACAACCTATCTGTTAAAACACTGAGTCTTTCAGGTTAATCACCTGCTCTTGGTTAATCACCCATTTTTCAGTTAACCACAGTCCGTAAGTTAAAGTACTGAGCCTCTTGATTTAATCACCTTCTTTGGGTTAATCACTCACTTCCTTTTCGGTTAATCACATTTTCTTCTGTTAAAACCAAAAGCCCCAGCGGTTAGCAACCTCTTTTGGTTCAATACCCTTCTTCGTTGGTCAAGTGCTATTTGTTCAGTCCATACCAACATCCCTTTTGGGCCACGACCTTCGATCGGTCCTACACCTGTTCTTCCGGTTGATCACAGTATATCTGTTAAAACCACAATTGCAATCTTTGTTTTCCTCGGTTGACCACTGTTTATCAGTTAACATGCCGATGTCCCCTCAGAGTCAAACACCGTCTCTTGGTTCAGTACTCTCTCTTTTGGTTCATCACAGTCTGTTTGTTGGTACCAACCCCATTTTTCCCGAAGAGTCTTACTCTCTTTCTCTTCGGTTAACCACTGCCAGTCTGTTAATATACCGAGTTTCCCTATTCTCTTGGTTTTGACACCATCCTTGTTTTGATTCCCATTAGGGTCGCTTACCATCCCTCCCTAGCATTTTCTTTAATCATTTCTTCCCTAGTGGAGTCCTTTCTATTCCTTTTTCCTTTTGGTTTCGACACCAATCCCCTTTATTGTCCCAACGGAGTTTCTTTTCTTCCTTTCTTTCTTGGTTTTGACGCCGTTCCTTTTCTGGTTCTTGTACAATCGCTCTTGCTGTTCGTCTTTTCCCAGTAGAGTTTCTTTCTCTTTTTCTCTTGGTTTGTAACACTTTCCTTTCTTTATTTGGTTTTCCGTTTGGTTCCCCGAACTACGGAAGCTCTGATTCTGCATTCGTTCGAATGTCAGATACGTAGGCACGAGACGCGATGTCTTGGCGAGCACACTTCCACCCTTCCTTCTTTCTCCCTTTCTTTCCTCCTTCTTTTCCTTGGTTCCTCTGAACTACGACGCTCTGATTTCCTCATTGCACTATGAGGGTACGTAGGCACGAGGGCCCTAATCCTCTGGGAGCACTCTTCTTTCTTTTTCCCTTCTCTCTCTCCTCTTCTTCTTTAGCTAGAATCCTTTAGATAGATAACTTATCCATGCCTAGAAGCAAGCGAAATGGTTCCCGTCGAGTACGAAGGATGTGTTAGGTGCTAGTACCTTCCTTTTGAATAACTGAGCCCCGTTCCCGTTTCTCTTCCCCTTGGGTTTTATCGATTTTTTCCCTGTCTTTGGGACTAAATAAAGTTTGGTGGCGACTCTGTGTTATCTTTGAGTGTGCGATTCACTCAGGTATAAACTAGCCATCTTCAGTTGCCGACTCTGCTGGGGAGTCCTTGCTCTCGCAGTTTGGGGTCTCGCCTAGTTTTGTTTGCTTTCTTGTTTGCTTGGGTGTTTATCTTTTACGCTTTACTCGCTTTATTTTACTTTACCTAGCTTTATGTTTATTTACTGCTTTGAATATTCATTTGCTGTATATTCTGGATATCTGCTATTTTCTGCTGTTGTTGGGATGGGTAGATATTATTGGAGAGAAAAGTCCTAACATCGGGCTTAGCATACACATAGGCTAGAACGTGGATAGTCGTGAGTCCTGCGTTTTGCGCGTTGGGTTATCACGAGAGCCACATCCCATATCTTGATTCGCTTGAGAATACTTCCGTCCTGTGAGAATTCACTACGGCGGGGGATTTTCATTCTGAGTCCTATGGTTTGGGCGACCTTTATAGGGACCACCTTGTTGTGTCTAGATCACACCTGTGAGGGGGATGGGTTTTTGCAGGAAACCAAGCCACTTCATACCTTTATTCTCTCACATACGCCAGATTTTGCATCGACACACCAGACTATGTTGCACTGACACAGATTATATGCAGATATCCGGATTGTTCAGATTTGATTATTCAGATAGTGCTAGCTTCATGTTGTTTGTGTTGCATAGTATATCATCATATAAACTAATTTTTTCATGTGCATTTCCAGGTTTTTGAAGACTTATTCTTTGTTGGTATTATCATAGAGATGAGTACTGGTTGTCGAGACATTTTCAGTTACAAGTTTGTGGAGCCTAAGCTGGGTATTTTGAGAGGTTTGGCATCCCTGTTGGTTGGAGATCACAGAGGGGTTTTCATAGATACTTATGATAATTTGCTGTCCATCCTCAATACCGAAGTGAACATCACCACCATTCATACTCTGGTTTAGTTGATCCGCCACTTAGGTGCTTCACATTTCAGGACTATCAGCTAGCACCTACACTCGAGGAGTATGCTTATATTCTGGGAGTTGAGATCAAGAAGCAGGTTCCGTATGTTTACACTAGTGGTTGTCCGAAGTTTCCCCTTTTTGCTGATGCGCTTTGCATTAGTAAGAAGGATGTGGAGGATAATCTCAAAACCAAAGGGAAGGGTATTCGAGGGTTTGCTTCGAAGTTTTTGGTTGACAAAGCCACTTCTTTTGCTAAGGTTGGAAACTGGAAGGCTTCCAGCGCTGTTCTCGCTCTGCTGATATATGGGACTGTCCTGTTTCTGAACATGGAGGATTTCGTAGATCAGGCTGCCATAAGTATCTTCTTGTCCAAGAACCCTGTTCCGACACTTCTTATTGATACCTACCATTCTATTCATTCCAGGAATGAAAAGAAGAAGGGAACCATTATCTGTTGTGCTCCTCAACTGTACTGATGGTTCATGTCTCATCTTTCACAGAAGGGTCCCTTTGTTGAGAATAAGGGTAATCTCAAGTGGTCTCAACGAATCATGTCTCTTACTGCTGATGACATTTCTTGGTATTCTCGAGTCTTCGATGATACTATGATTATTCTTCATTGTGGGAAATTCTCCAATGTGCCTCTATTGGGTACAAAGGGTGGAATTAACTACAATCCGAGACATGCGTTCCGACAGTTGGGATATCCTATGGTTGCCAAGCCTAATCCTGAGGTAGTGGAAGAATTCATCTTTCATGAAGGGGTTAATGACATGGGTTTGCTGAAAAGGTTTAGTGCCGCTTGGACTCAGATTCACCTCGAAGGAAGAGCTGATTTGGGTAAGAAGAATTGTATAGCCAAGGAAGCTTACACACTTTGGGTCAAAGAGCGCGTCAAAGAGATCTTGTTGCCATTTTCTTTTGAACCTTCCATGAATTCCAAGCCTCCTGAACTTGCCATTATTCCTCCATCTGAGGTCGACCAACTCAAGCTGACTATTGAGAAGTTGAAGAAGGAGAATGTCGATCTTTGTCTCAACCTTGATAGAATCACTTCCGAGAAGGAAAGCCTATAGATTGAGCTCCGCCAATGCGCGAACGCATGCTCAAAGAGGTGAAGGTTGAACAAAACAAGCGTAGGAAGGTGGGTGATGCTTTGAAGAGCACCTATGAGGGACTTGCTTCAAAGAAGAGACAACTTGCCGATGCTCATTATCAAGCCTACAAGGATGAGTTGAGCTACAACAAGCAACTTGAAGAGCTTCGAGGAAAGTTATCCGAGTTCAAGACAAAGTGGCAAAGTGAGCAAGACCGTGCTAATCAGTTAGCGAATGACTTTTCTCAGTGTCAAGCCCAGCTAGACAAAGCCTTCGGTGAGATTCAGAAGCTGCAGGATCAAGCACATCAGAGTCGAGAGTAGCTTAGTCAGCTCAAAACAGAGAGTACTCATTGGGAGCATCAAAGTCGTCATCTGCAAAACCTCCTAGATAAAAAAGAGGCCTTTCTTTAGGATTTACTTCAGGGACCTAACCATTCTTTGCTGCGTAACCTTATGAAGGATGCGAAGTATTGGAGTGAGAGACATGGCCGTCTAGCCAGATTCGCTGAGCATGCACTTGAGGATCTACCAGGGTTGTTGAAGGATGCATATGCTAATGTATTGCCACACCAACTTCCTTGGGCTATTTTCCATTTCTCATCTGTTTGCAGGGTGGTATTTGATAGGATCCATGCGGATTTTGTTGTAGCCCAAAAGGCAGATATTTGACTTGTACTCGACTTGTATTCTTTTATTGTTGAATGAATGAATGAAGTGCTTGCCAATTTTATCTTTCGTACCTTTACTTATATGCTTTATGATTATTGTCAACAAAGATAAGTTTAAGAATTCCTGGAATTTAAAACTTTATTTTTGCATATAGCATACATTCATTTGCACACATATGCACGTCCCTTCGTCCGAAGTCGTTGCTCATCTTTGTCCCCCTTCTTTGTAGCAAGACGAAGGCTCGACATCGGTATTTTACTCGCTTAAACAAATCCAGAATCATGGCTGATTTTGAAGCTGAGAACGCTGCTTATAAGGAAACTTTGGCTCAATTCCAAGGTTAGATGGATCAGTTTCAGACAAACATGGATGTCATTATGGAACTCCTTCGTGCTCAGAGGGACGCTTCTGCTACTGCCGCTATTGTTGCAACCGCTACTGATGCGACCATTGTCACTCCTGTTGTGACTACTTTTCCTATTGTTACGGCTACTCCTGCTGTTGTTCCTTCTCCTGCTACTGTTGAAGTACCAGTCGAGCATGTGAATCAGCCTGTTGTTCAGTCTAATATAAACAAGATGTCCACTGGCTTTCCTTGGGGCATGCCTCCAAATTACACTCCTCAGATTACAAATAATGGTAGTGCCTTCATATTATATCAGCCTTTTGTTGCACCTATGCATAATGGGAATGCTGCTGCATATCCATGGGTCATGCCTACTCCAGTCCCACCTCCAGTGGTGAGTGATGATCCTGAGAATCTTCAGGCTCAGACCCATCAAATTGCTGGATTGAATGACATTGACACCCCTGATGAAGAAGAGCATGTGTATAGGGGTCCTCCTTTCCAGGTTCCGGTCTCATCTTAAGCTGCTCAAACTGCTGTTCAGAATGTTCATCCTGGGATGTTCTATCCTGGGGCATCTTCCTCAGCTGCTGTGATATCTCCTCTGATTTATCTATTTGGTGTTCAGATGGGGCAGAATGCTGGTCAAATTGTTAATCTGGGTTTGGTGTATCCGTTTCAATTTGCTACTCCACAAGTGAATGTTCCTGCCGCGTCTCAGTTGCCAAACCCTCAGATTCTTGTTAGGCCCACTAATCAGAGTAGACCTATTGACTACAAGTTGTTGGAAGACCGTATCAGAGCTATTGAAGGGTTTTCTGCTTTTGGCATGGAGGCCAAGGACTTGTGTTTGGTTCCGAATGTTGTATTGCCACATAAATTCAAGATACCTGAGCTGCCAAAATATAAAGGTTTGAGTTGCCCGCGTAGTCACATCACTATATACTGCAGGAAGATGGCATCCTATATTGATAATGATGAATTGCTTGTTCATTGTTTTTAAGATAGTTTGTCTGGTGCTTCATTAGATTGGTACATGGGCTTGGAGCGCACCAAAATCTGTACTTGGAGGGACTTGTCTGAAGCATTCGTGAAACAATACAAATACAACCTTGATCTGGCACCTACCAGATTGCAGTTGCAGAATTAGTCTCAGCGTTCAGCTGAAACATTTAAATAGTATGCACAAAGATGGCGTGAGATGGCATCCCGTGTACGACCTGCTCTCTCTGACAATGAGTTGGTTGACATCTTTATGGGTACATTGCAAGGATCCTACTATGAGAAAATGGTGGGTAGTTCTTCATCGAACTTTGTTGATGATGTAACCATTGGTGAACAGATTGAGAACGGTTTGAAGACTGGAAAGATTCCTGGAACTGCTTCCCAACAGCCGGCCAGAAACTCTCAGAACAGTCAGTCAAAGAAGAAAGAAGGTGAAGCCAACGCTGTGACAGCTCAAGTTTCTCCTCAGTATCAAGCACCCATGGCACCCATGCCATATTATCCATATCCGTACATTGCTGCTGCACAATATCAATAATAGAATCAACAGAACAACAAAAATCAGCAGAATTAAAACCGTCAGAACAACAATCAAGGAAATTGCAAACGTCCGAATTTTGACAGAATTCCGGTATCATACACTGAATTGTTTCCTTACTTGGTTCACCAAGAGGCGATTTTCCCCAAACAGATTGCACCTGTAATTCCTCCATTTGGCCCGAAGCATAATCCAAATACGTCATGTGCTTATCATGCTGGATACATAAGACATGCTACAGAGGACTGTTTTGTTTTCAAGACCAAGATTCAAAAACTCATTGATAAGAAGATTCTGACTTTCGTTGAGGAAGGACCTAACATCCAGAATAATCCGTTGCCAGATCACGGTGGACCCGTGGTTAGCATGATTGAGGATAATGCAAGGGCTTAATTGATCATGGATGTTGATGAGGTAAAGACACCGATGACTATGGTTTTTAAAAAGTTGAATGAACATGGGTTGCTGAAAGGGTTGCATGGTAAGTGTCAGATTTGTGATGATAATCCCAACCAGTGTTGAATGTTGAAGGGTTGCGGCTAGATTTTGATGAACCGAGGTGAAGTTCAATTTGCCAGATCTAAACCCGTTGGGGAAGTTGCTGCCATCGAGCCATTCACCATCGTCTATAGGAAGGTTCCTGTTGAATCCCCTAAACAGAAGAAGGTGCAACCCATCGTTGTTTGTCCTCCAAAGCCGTTTCCGTATCAGAATTCTAAGGAGGTACCTTGGAGATATGGGTCTACTGTGTTTTCTGGTGATCAAGAGATAAGGTTTGCTGAGTCTGAGATCATAAATGTTACAGCCATTGGAGGTATGACTCGTAGTGGATGAGTGTTCGCTTCGAAGGTCACTACTAAGCCTGTTCAAGTTCCAACTGTTGTTACTCCCAAGGAAACGCTTGCGTCCGCAACCCCCACTGTTCAACAAGGGGCATATACTGTTATACATGTGCCGACTATCCTGTCTGGAGATATTTCAAAGAGCAAAGAGACACTTGATGATCAAGAGTTTCTTAAGTTGATCAAGAAGAGTGACTTTAAAATTGTGGATCAGCTGCGGCAAACTCCCTCAAGGATCTCAATTTTGTCCTTACTCATGAGTTCACCCGCGCATAGATCAGCTTTGTTGAAAGTCTTGAACACTGGCCATGTTATGCATGATATATCCGTTGTCGAGTTCGATGATGTAGTGGCCAACATCACAGCAAGTCGGTATTTGGGCTTTAATGAATCAGAATTGCCTCCTGAAGAAACTGGCCACAACAAAGCACTAGACACATCCGTTACCTGTATGAACATCCTCTTATCTCGTGTTCTGGTAGACACCGGTTCTTCCCTCAATGTAATGCCTAAAGGCACATTGAGTTAATTACTGGTAGAAAGGAGCGAGATAAGGCCGAGCGCCTTGGTTGTCAGAGCCTTTGATGGTTCTCGAAGGCAGGTCATTGGAGAGGTGGATTTACCCATCAAATTTGGACCGCACTTGTTTACCATTACCTTCCAAGTGATGGATATCAATCCGGCATACAGTTGCCTATTGGGTCGTCCATGGATCCACGCCGCAGGGGCAGTTACCTCCACTTTACATCAAAAGTTGAAATTTTTGTTCGACGACCAGCTGTTCATCGTCTGTGGTGAAGAAGACCTGATTATGAGCGAGTTATCATCTTTTTGATACGTCGAGACCAAAGAAGGCATAGCTGAGGTGTCGTTGCAGTGTCTCAAATTCGAAGATGTCAGCTCTGCTTCAACTAGTCTAAGTAGATCACCGCAAGGGACTTTAGCATCTACTAAGAGTGCTAAAGAGACCATTGAGAGAGGTGCCTTGCCAGGCTAGGGGCATGTGATTGATGTGGTTGAAAAGCATAATCGTTTTGGATTGGGTTATCGACCGATTCGACGTTTACATGGTCAGAATCAGTGCAGTTCAATCAAGTTCAATAGCGCGGGTTTCTAGCAGGGTGGTATCGTGGTAGCTATTGATGATGCTGGTCCTAGTAATCAGATTTTGAGCTTCGTGCGCAAGTTTCTGCCAGGTTTCAAGCTCAACAACTGGACATATACTGTGATTCCTGTGGTTTTCCCATACAACATGTAATGGATTTTGCTTTCTCATTCCTTCGTCCTCTCCCGAGACGAGTGGATAGCTTGTAAAGGGCCTCACGCTTTTGCAATATTATGTGATCAATAAATAAGAGTTTTTTGCATTCAAAATCATGCTTTATTTTCTTTCTTTATCTTACTTTTCACAAACAAATGGTAAAAGTTTCTTTTATTTTCACTTTTCAAATAGCTCATTCTAAACATATTCATAAACATGTAGAACTAATAAAAGCATTGATAACAACATGGCAAACATCCATTGTAATTCTGGAATTCCAATTAACCAAGCCGAAGAAGATGGTGAGGTAGATTGTGAATTACCGGCTCCTTGAGCACGAGCATAGAGAGATTCAGCCTCACAAAGAGCTAGTAGAAGTTGTCAATCTTGGTACTGATGAGGTCAGAAGAGAAGTCAAGGTTGGCACATCCCTCGCAGAGCATGTACACCCTGAGTTGGTCAAGTTATTGAAAGAGTATGTTGATATCTTTGCCTGGTCCTATCAAGATATGCATGGGTTAGATACCAACATCGTTGAACATCACTTGCCACTAAAGCCTGGATGTCCTCCTGTCAAGCAGAAGCTCAGGAAGACTAGACCCGACATGGCACTCAAAATCAGAGAAGAGGTAAAGAAACAGTTTGATGCTGGGTTCCTAGCCATTTCCGAATATCCTGAATGGATTGCCAACATCGTCCCAGTTCCCAAGAAAGATGGTAAAGTCAGAATGTGTGTGGATTATCGAGATCTCAACAAGGCAAGCCCGAAGGATGATTTTCCTTTACCTCATATTGATGTCTAGGTAGATAACACAACGCAGTTCTCTGTATTTTCGTTCATGGACGGGTTTTCAGGGTATAATCAAATCAAAATGTCCCCATCTGATATAGAGAAGACTACTTTCATTACGCCCTGGGGTACATCTTGTTACAAAGTTATGCCATTCGGTCTAAAGAATGCAGGGGAAACATACCAACGTGCCATGACAACCCTCTTTCACGACATGATTCATAAAGAGATTGAGGTTTACGTGGACGATATGATTGCCAAGTCCAAAACTGAAGATGATCACTTGGTTCATCTGAAGAAACTGTTTGACAGACTCTAGAAATTTAGATTGCGTTTAAATCCTGCGAAGTGCACCTTCGGAGTTCGATCTGGTAAACTGTTGGGCTTTATTGTGAGTCAGAAGGGGCATTGAAGTTGATCCTGATAAGGTTCGGGCAATTCAGAACATGCCGCCTCCCAAAACAGAAAAAGAAGTCCGTGGCTTTCTGGGAAGACTTAATTAATTCTCAAGATTCATTTCCCATTTGACGGCTACCTGTGAACCGATGTTCAAATTACTAAGGAAAAATCAATCGGTCGAATGGAATGATGATTGTCAAGAAGCATTTGACAAAATAAAACAATACTTGCAAGAACCACTGATCTTAGTACCGCCAGTTCCTGGTAGGCCATTAATCATGTATCTCACCGTCGTCGATGAATCAATGGGATGTGTATTGGGTCAACATGACAACACTGGCAGAAAAGAACATGCAATATACTATCTGAGCAAGAAGTTCACTGATTATGAGACCAGATACTCGCTCTTGGAGAAAACTTGTTGTGCTCTGGTCTGGGCTGCTTGACGCCTACGAAAATACATGATTTGCCATACTACTTTGTTGATATCCAAAATGGATCTGATAAAGTACATATTTGAAAAGCCTGCTGTCTCTGGAAGGATTGCTCGGTGGCAGATGCTGTTAACTGAGTATGATATCCAACATGTTACCCAGAAAGCAATAAAAGGGAGTGTTTTGTCTGACTACCTTGCTCATCAACCTGTAGAGAGTTATCAACAAATGAAGTTTTACTATCCCGATGAGGATGTTCTGTTTATCAGAGATTATGAGACTCTAGAACCTGACATATGACCCGAAACAGGGGTGCGATGGACGCTCGTGTTCGATGGTGCCTCCAATTCTAGAGGTCGTGGAATCGGTGCTATCCACATTTCTCCAACAAGTTTTCACCTTCCCTTCACTGCCAGATTATGCTTTGCATGCACCAACAATATGGCTGAATACGAAGCATGTATCTACGGTATTGAAGCAACTATTGACATGAGAATCAAGATTCTTGAGGTCTATGGAGATTCTGCCTTGGTCATCGGTCAAGTTAGAGGGAATTTTGTGACTCGGGATTCCAAGCTGGTTCCGTACCAACAACACATTGCAAAGTTGATTCCTTACTTTGACGAAATTTCTTTTCATCATATCCCCAGAGAGGAAAATCAACAAGCTGATGCTCTTGCCACTTTAGCATCTATGTTCAAGGTCAAGTGGAAGAATGAAGCTCCTCATATCCGCATTGATCACTTGAACGAACCAGCGCACTGTTTAGCAATCGAGGACGAGTCTGATGACAGGCCTTGGTTCTACGACATTAAGAGATATCTGGAAAAACAGGAATATCCCGAGGGTATTACTATCACTGACAGGAAGGCTCTTAGGCGGCTTTGCGCCAAAATTTTCTTAAGTGGTAATGTACTGTACAAGAGGAATTATGATTCCGTGTTGCTCAGATGCGTGGATAGACACGAAGCAAACATGATCATAAGGTCCATACATGAGGGCTGCGAGGGTGTACATGCTAAAGGTCCTGCTATGGCCAAGAAGATCCTTCGGGCTGGGTATTACTAGACAACAATGGAGGTAGATTGTTACAACTTTGCCAAAAGATGTCACAAGTGCCAAATATACGGAGACAAGATCCATGTGCGTCTAACTCCATTGAATGTTTTAACTTCAACTTGGCCATTCTCTATGTGGGGTATAGATATGATTGGAATGATCGAGCCAAAAGCTTCTTACGGCCATTGATTCATTCTAGTTGCTATCGACTACTCCACCAAGTGGGTTGAGGCTGCTTCTTATGCAAATGTTACACGACAAGTGGTTGCCAGATTTATCAAGAAAGAGGTAATCTGTCGTTATGGCATTCCTAGCAACATTATCACAGATAATGCAAGCAACCTGAACAATAATATGATGAAGGAGTTATGTAAAGAATTTAAGATCGAGCACCAAAACTCTTCACCATATCGGCCCAAGATGAATGGCGCCGTTGAAGCAGCAAACAAAAACATCAAGAGGATTGTCCAGAAAATGGTCAAGACTTACAAGGATTGGCATGAAATGCTTCCCTTTGCATTACATGGCTACAGAACTTCAGTTCGCACTTCTACTAGGCAACTCCATATTCTCTTGTGTATGGTATGGAGGCAGTTCTACCCATTGAAGTCGAAATTCCTTCGCTCAGAGTCATCATGGAAGCAGGTCTTGATTAAGCTGAATGGGTTCAATCCATATACGACCAGCTGAATCTCATCAAAGAGAAGCGCCTTACAGCCGCTTGTCATGGTCAATTGTATCAGAGACGCCTCAAGCGAGCTTTTGACAAGAAAGTTCTTCCTTGGACATTCTGTGAAGGTGAACTCGTGTCAAGAGATATTCACCTGTTCACTCGGATCCACGAGGAAAATGGACTCCCAACTACGAAGAACCTTTCGTTGTCAAGAAGGCCTTTTCAGGCGGAGCCCTGATCCTCACCACCATGGATGGGGGAGGAGTTGCCATTTCCCGTGAACTCCGATACAGTAAAAAAATATTATGCCTGAAAAAGAAAAAAAATGGATAAGAGTCCGCTAGATTGACATCCGCAAGGACAATCTAGGTAACAATGGATGTCCCGATGGACCAAAAAAAGAGATGTCCATGCAAAAGTTAGGGACAATGAAAAAAAAACAATAATAGCCCACTAAGTTAAAAACCCGAAAGGGCGACTTAGGTAAAAATGGGTATCCCGGTGGACGAAAAAAAATGAATAAAAAATGTCCAGGCAGAAGTTAGGGATAAAGGCATTGACTGTGAACCTTTGAGCCTCCCTTCGTCATAGCTAGACTGCAGACGGTAACAGAGCAATCAAATCATCATCAAGGCATTGGAACCTAGACTTACAGTGGGTGGTAGCCAATGTTGTAATCAATGCTTTTATTACATAATTTCCCTTTGCCATTTACACTTGTTTTTCAATTTTAATGCAAGTTTCCTCATCAAGGATTTTTGCATCCTTGTACACATCTTATGTACAAAATTTTCACATTCAATAAAATGCATAATTTGTTATCTCGATTGTTTTCATTCCAGTATTTTGTTTGCAAAATAAACAATTATTTGTGATCACATAATACTATAAAACGTTGAGAACAATAAAAAGCTAAATCAATCGAGAAAGCATTATGCATTGCGTGTGTTACTGGTAATTCCTGCAGAATGTAACACCCGATTGACAATATGATGGTTCTTTGAAGAAGTTGTTATTTCCTCAGCAGAGTCATCAATTCCCCGGCAATCGCCATTATGGTTCTCCGGAAAGGTTGATTACCTTCCATTTCCCCAACAGATCTATAATGTCTCGAGCAAAGCTGTCACATGTACCCCGAGGAGGAGCATGTTTGTTCGCTTCTCTAGCACGGGTTGTGCATCATCCCCGGCATATCAATTTGTCGCGCACCAGCAGCCGTACGATTTGGAAGATTCTCCGAGCCTTGGGAATTCTCTACAGCAGAGTCAGTGGCAGCTTAGAAATTGGAATTTTCTTATTTTCATTTCCTCATGTGGAGGAAATTGTGATGCGATGGTTGTCCTGATTCTCTTATTCCCTGCAATATCATTGGTGATAGCTCCTCCTCAGCGGAGTCTTCGCCATTTCTCTTGGGTCTTGTAACACCCCAATTCCCATCGCGAAAAAATAATACATAATTAACTCAGAGTAAATAAAAATTTATTTTTCTGACAGAAACAAGGATGCCACAATTAAGGAAAAAAAACACAATCCCTGCTCAATTATTTGATACATAACACAAAATGGAATAAAGGTAAAAGGGAAACTTTTTCCATATAAAAGGAAAGGTCAATTATGGAATAAAGCGGAAAGATCCATAACGGACTTGTTTTACAAAATAAATTATTTTATAACATTAAAATATTCATACAAAAGTAATACAAAATATATTCAACAAATGTATACATATATATCTACAGCGTTCCCCGACTCCCGTGTTACGTATCAGAGCAGACAGACCGACAAAAGAATGGAGAACTAATCTTCACAAAAGCCTCCAAGACTACTAATCTGCAATTGCCTCATAGAGCAACAAACCACAGCAGAAGGGTGAGAAACACAATCATAATATAATTGCATACAATTATATAATAACACAAAAATACACATATAAAACATTCTCACCACAAGCATCACATACTAATACACATAGCATATATCAATTATACCCACTCAATCACATATTCACACATAATGCATACCAAGGTTATAGCATATGGAAACACACCACCACATCACATAGCATATGTCTATGCATAAAACATATTATCCACAACCAATGCATTTATCGCATATGCACATCAATTCACCAATTCAAACATAAATCTCAACACATACTCAATCAATTCATGTTTTTCCACACATAATCAATCCATTCATGATTTTCCACACATAATCAATCCATTCATGATTTATGCAAATGCAAAGAGACCGACACAATGACTCTATGCAAATGCAGTACCATCCATCCATCAATCTCATCATCAGTTCACTCAGGAACTATTGGAATCATCGCTTGTTACTTAGGACCACTCATGTAACACCCCGTCGGGCAAACGATGTTCCCCGTCGCTTTAGGCCCTCTTTGTATAAGGCACACGACGTTTATGGATCAGTTTAGATCCTCTTTGTATAAGGCACACGATCCGATAGCTTTAGGTCCTCTTTGTATAAGGCACACGATCGTCTATAATCATCGCTTTAGGTCCTCTTTGTATAAGGCACACGAAGTTATAGCGGATTCCCTCTGGAATCTATTCGTCGCTCACACCCCACAAGGGCACACGACATCACAAGATGCATATCATGAAGCTTGACATACAAGGACTCATGACAATCAAATGCATCTTCACAAATACACCCATAATCATGCATATACATTCAACACAACACAATGCATTTTCTTTCCCTTAGGCCACAAAACATCATCACAACATGTCATCACATGCATTCACATCATATAACATCACACAAGTCATACGATATCCATATCAAAAGCACATTGCATGATACACATCAATTACACACAATTACAACGGTAAAAGTCGACAAAATGACACTATTCCAAATTCTCGACATACTTAAATCGGCCAATAATCTCAAAACCATTTTAATAAGAAAGAACATTTCAATAGCTTTCTAACGATACCAAGAATGTTCAAAACGGATAATAGGAACACAAGTTATGGAATTAAAAAGAAAAGGAATCGCGAAAAGACAAAATTCTGCACTCTCACTGGCCATACGCGTATTGCCCTGAGCCATACGTGTATTGCCTTGCTCACTCGCCCATCCATACGCGTATTGCCCAAAGTGATACGCGTATGGGCAGAGACTGATTTTCCCCAAAAATTCCACTAAAAATTCAATACGCGTATTGCCTCACTGCATACGCGTATTGCCCACTCCCATACACGTATTGCCTACAATCCTTCCTTGCCATACGCGTATTGTCCAACCCAATACGCGTATTGCCTTGCCTGATACGCATATGGGCAGCGAAAACCTAGAATTTTCCTGCATAATTTCTGTTACGAATTCTACCCCAAATCCTCTCCAAATCTCATCTAAACACCAGAAAATTACCAATAGATTGCACAACAACATCTACCTAACATGTCTCAGCAATTAGGAACATTAAAACTTGCTTTCCGACACAAATTGTATCAAATCCCAACAAATCTCAACATATTATGGTTTTAGTTCTATACTCAATTTCAACCAAATATCACACAAATACATACATAATCATACACAAGTATAAGATAATCGAGTTTCACACCCTTACCCGATTAATCGTGTTTTCAAAAGTCGATTGAATCGATTTCTTCCTTTCCAAGTTTTTCTCTCTTTTCTTCTTTTCTTTCCCTTTTCCTTCTTCTCTTTTTCTTTCCTTTCTATTTTCTCTCTTTCTAATCTCTATGTTCTTTTTATCAAAAATAACTAAGCAAAAGACCAAAATACCCCTCAGCTCAAATATCTCGCAACTGCTCTCAAAATGCGATAAAACATAATAAAGATGAAAAATAATATATTGCAAATAAAATTCAAGAATAAAATAATATAAAAATAAAAATAATTAAATCGTCTCGATTAAATAAATAAGACAAAACGGGGCGTTACAACTCTCCCCCACTTAGAAATTTTCGTCCTCGAAAATATAACGATACGAACAACTCGGGATACGACTCTCGCAGCCGACTAACAAACAAACATGCCAACCAAAGGCACACCACGAATAACACAACTGACAAACCACCTTGCTAACCGCAACTACAACAACGACACGACAACGACGACAACTACAACGACAAGATGCAAAGCCCATACAATGCACTTGACGATCAACTCACAACTCAAAGAATACCCAAGTTACGAACACACACATAGGTTCACTCTTGAACTGAAACACCACAAGATCGTTACCATCACCGTAGGTAACACTCCTCTAATTCACCACAAGGAATTAGCTACTCGCACTCGACCCAACACAATAGGAACGAGGCAACAACACAAACAAGAACACAAGTTCCACGACCCAACATCGTATCAACAACATCAACAAAACCAGGATACCAAACATAACATCAATACAACAACGTTGTGATTTACCCGCCAAACATGTAACCAAAACATCCATCTACATAGTAGCCCATGAATAATATTTAAATCTTTCGCTTAACACTTCCATTCTGAAACGTCCAATGGTCTCATCATTCCTACATGTTTCCAATGTTCAACTTATGAACTCTTACAAGTCTCACACGTAAATACAAAATGTGCCACATCACGCTTCCACTGCGCACTCTGATTACTTGAAACTATCAAGTCTACCAATCTCACATCCAAAGTCTAACTCTTTCTCATATTCACCAAAAATCACTGTTCACTTTTAATATACCCAACCTCACACTTTACTGTGTTATCTCACACACCAGACACAAGTCTCTGAACTGCTCAAAGAATTTTAATTCTCTGACCATCAAAACAACCATGTATAAAAACTTCCAACTTAACTCATCACGCACGACATTAACTTTTCAGGCACGACCTTAGCTTTTCTCGAAGGATAATCCAAGCCAAATTCATAACTCGTCACAAATTCTAACCATCCTCGTTGTCTCATACTCTATTCCTTCAGACCAAACAAGTACTCTAAGCTCTTGTGATTACTAAACATTTCGAATCTAGAACCATAAAGGTAATACCTCCACATATTCCAATACATTACAACCGCGACCAATCCCAAATTCGGAATAGTATAAATCCTCTTATGAATCCTCAATTGTCGTAAAGCATAAGCCACGACTTTACCCTCTTGCATTAACACACTGCCTAAACTCATCAAAGACGGATCCCAATACCTCACAAATGGTTTATTAGGATCACACAGAATCAAAACTGGAGCCGTAGACAAACTTCTACTTCAGCTCACCAAAACTTACTCACAACGGACATCCAAAACAAACGACTCGCCCTTTGCAAGTCAACTGAGATAACAGAAGTACGAACTTAGCAAAGTCTTCCCTAGCCTGCAGTAACAACCAATTAAGCCCAAAAGTTTCTAATCTCCTTAACTAACTTCAGAGCCTCTCATTGTAGAACTACATCTACTTCCGATGGATCCATAACCATACTCTCATCTGAAATAACATATCCAAGAAAACTAACCTTTTCAACCAAAATTCTCACTTGAATAACTTAGCATAAAACTTCGTCTTTTTTCAACACTTGTAACTCAAATCTCAAACACTCTACCTGTTCTTCCTCTGAGTTTATAACAAATCCGAATATCCTCCATCAAAACCATTACGAAATTATCCAAATAAATATGGAAGATACGATTCCTCTACTCCACAAACATTACAGACGCATTACTAACACCAAATAACATCACTGTATGTTGTAATGCCCAACCAAATTCCAAAAGATATAATCCTTAAAGATTTTGCAAAACTTTTCACTGGGTAACTGGCTACTCACATACAAGCTTAACCGAGTGAATACTAGCCTATCCCTGACGATAACAACATAACCAGTCACATTACGTCGATCAAAGCCTCAACTCACACAATTCACCACTCTTATTAAACATTCCAAACAATTGTAATTTCACTCAAACTCAACCAAACCATTCCAGTTATCTATTCATGAAAGTGGACACTTATTCTCAATCGTTACCTTATTCAACTGTTAGTAATCCATACACAATTTCTTCGCTTAACAGTCCAAATTCCATAAATCCCAACATGTAGCAACCACCAACCAAAAAGAACTCTCAAATATTACATCCACAACTAGGATTTTCTCAAGATTTCCATTAATGCTCTAAAATTCCAAAGACTCCAAACCTCACCAAAACTCTAAGTTTTACTTTCCAGTAAATCTTCCAACCGCTCTTTCAATCTAAGTAATTCTAACGCTAACATCCAATATTCCATCCGAAACCACATCTGGAATCACTCACAACTGGCAGCCCAACACTGTGGCCTTTCTGCCAATTTCCAGAACACTATCATCACCGACAAAACAAACATCTTAGTCCCATCTACCAAGAGTTCGCTACTTACTTAGCAGATATAGACCTCAACTATTCATCTTCGTCCAATTTAAGTTCACACTCTACTCTCCGAGAACAACCATTAGTAATACCCAATCATTCTCCCTCAGAGACATTCCAACTTGACCAACATACAAAAACCTCAAATCTGCCTCACCTTCAGATATAAAAATCTTCATCGACTCAACAAAACAATCTGTAATCATTTTCTCAATTCCAAACAATTCATTGCACCCACTATCAAGGCCAGAAAGACACGCCTATTCCATCCAACATAATTCCCGTCTGCTATCAACAAGAGATTAAGGGTGATCAGTTCCTCAATTTGTCAATAGACACCCGACAATCATGATGGGGCATAAACCGCCTTTGCCAACTATAATAGTATTCCTTACATCTTGTGCACAAACTACTTAAGGCACAAATCCTTAATTGACATAAACCTTACCTCCGCACTCCCTAAAGAATCTGGAACAACACTGTCCAAACAATACTTACACACTTGCAACCAACGACACACAACTGAAGCAACTTGGAGAAGCACAAGCTTCTCCCCCACTTATCTCATTCTCAAACCTGAAGACAAAAGATTTGAAAACCAGAAAGCACTGAGAGTGTTCCACACACCTATCACGTACTAAAGGACAAACAACAACGACAATATTCAACTATCACACCAACTGACTCAACAACTTGGCCGGACGGACCGACCTGCTCTGATACCACTATTGTAACACCCCAATTCCCATCGTAAATAAATAATACATAATTAACTCAGAGTAAATAAAAATTTATTTTTCCGACAGAAACAAGGATGCCACAATTAAGGAAAGAAAACACAATCCCTGCTCAATTATTTGATACATAACACAAAATGGAATAAAGGTAAAAGGGAAACTTTTCCCATATAAAAGGAAAGGTCAATTATGGTATAAAGCGGAAAGATCCATAACGGACTTGTTTTACAAAATAAATTATTTTATAACATCAAAATATTCATACAAAAGTAATACAAAATATATTCAACAAATGTATACATATATATCTACAGCGTTCCCCGACTCCCGTGTTACGTATCAGAGCAGACAGACCGACAAAAGAATGGAGAACTAATCTTCACAAAAGCCTCCAAGACTACTAATCTGCAATTGCCTCATAGAGCAACAAACCACAGCAGAAGGGTGAGAAACACAATCATAATATAATTGCATACAATTATATAATAACACAAAAATACACATATAAAACATTCTCACCACAAGCATCACATACTAATACACATAGAATATATCAATTATACCCACTCAATCACATATTCACACATAAGGAATACCAAGGTTATAGCATATGGAAACACACCACCACATCACATAGCATATGTCTATGCATAAAACATATTATCCACAACCAATGCATTTATCGCATATGCACATCAATTCACCAATTCAAACATAAATCTCAACACATACTCAATCAATTCATGATTTTCCACACATAATAAATCCATTCATGATTTTCCACACATAATCAATCCATTCATGATTTATGCAAATGCAAAGAGACCGACACAACGACTCTATGCAAATGCGGTACCATCCATCCATCAATCTCATCATCAGTTCACTCAGGAACTATTGGAATCATCGCTTGTTACTTAGGACCACTCATGTAACACCCCGTCAGGCAAAGGATGTTCCCCGTCGCTTTAGGTCCTCTTTGTATAAGGCACACGATGTTTATGGATCGCTTTAGGTCCTCTTTGTATAAGGAACACGATCCGATCGCTTTAGGTCCTCTTTGTATAAGGCACACGATCGTCTATAATCATCGCTTTAGGTCCTCTTTGTATAAGGCACACGATGTTATAGTGGATTCCCTCTGGAATCGATTCGTCGCTCATACCCCACAAGGGCACACGACATCACAAGATGCATATCATGATGCTTGGCATACAAGGACTCATGACAATCAAATGCATCTTCACAAATACACCCATAATCATGCATATACACTCAACACAACACAATGCATTTTCTTGCCCTTAGGCCACAAACCATCATCACAACATGTCATCACATGCATTCACATCATATAACATCACACAAGTCATACGATATCCATATCAAAAGCACATTGCATGATACACATCAATTACACACAATTACGACGGTAAAAGTCGACAAAACGACACTATTCCAAATTCCCGACATACTTAAATCGGCCAACAATCTCAAAACCATTTTAATAAGAAAGAATATTTCAATAGCTTTCTAACGATACCAATAATGTTCAAAACGGATAATCGGAACACAAGTTATGGAAATAAAAAGAAAAGGAATCGCGAAAAGACAAAATTCTGCACTCTCACTGGCCATACGCGTATTGCCCTGAGTCATACGCGTATTGCCGTGCTCACTCGCCCATCCATACGCGTATTGCCCAAAGTGATACGCGTATGGGCAGAGACTGATTTTCCCAAAAAATTCCACTAAAAATCCAATACGTGTATTGCCTCACTCCATACGCGTATTGCCCACTCCCATACGCGTATTGCCTACAATCCTTCCTTGCCATACGCGTATTGCCCAATCCAATACGCGTATTGCCTTACCTGATACGCGTATGGGCAGCGGAAACCCAGAATTTTCCTGCCTAATTTCTGTTACGAATTCTACCCCAAATCCTCTCCAAATTTCATCTAAACACCAGAAAATTACCAATAGATTGCACAACAACATCTACCTAACATGTCTCAGCAATTAGGAACATTAAAACATGCTTTCTGACACAAATTGTATCAAATCCCAACAAATCTCAACATATTATGGTTTTAGTTCTATACTCAATTTCAACCAAATATCACACAAATACATACATACATAATTATACACAAGTATAAGATAATCGAGTTTCACACCCTTACCCGATTAATCGTGTTTTCAAAATTCGGTTGAATTGATTTCTTCCTTTCCAAGTTTTTCTCTCTTCTCTTCTTTTCTTTCCCTTTTCCTTCTTCTCTTTTTCTTTCCTTTCTATTTTCTCTCTTTCTAATCTCTATGTTCTTTTTATGAAAAATAACCAAGCAAAAGACCAAAATACCCCTCAGCTCAAATATCTCGCAACCACTCTCAAAATGCGATAAAGCATAATAAAGATGAAAAATAATATATTGCCAAATAAAAGTCAAGAATAAAATAATATAAAAATAAAAATAATTAAGTCGACTCGATTAAATAAATAAGACAAAACGGGGCGTTACAGGTCTCCCCAGCAAGAGTCGTCACCCTTTGAGGGCCTTTCCTCAACATACTTGGTCTTCATCTGTGGGTTCTCTCCCCGACCGAGGATGTCGAGATTGTTTTGCTATAACCTCCGTCTATTTCGTCGCACATTACCTACACTTTTGCATTACATGATATCAAGCATCATGTAGAACGCATACATAACATGTGCATCGAGCATACTCCTTTCTTTTAGCCTGAATCATCCCTAGCAGATATTCAGCCAAGCCTTCCTTTTGTCGCCGTCAGCCAAATTTTCGAGCTACTCTTTTATTTAATCCCCTTTTACCTCGAATCATCGAAAAGCTAACGCAATTCGTACATTCAAGTCCAAGAGGATTAAATAGGGGTAGTTGTCTTAACCCGAAATTTGACCTCTCTCTTTTGCCTTTTGCATGAGCATGTGCATTCGCATCGCCGGCATATGCATTCGCACTTTTCCCTACGTGTTTCTTGTTGCAGGATATCCAGGTTTTTCAAGCCCGATTAATCACATCCTCGCCAAGTCATCACATGATCAAAACCAGTACAAAATAAGGCTTTCTATGCCTATTCATCAAAGCAAGAGGTTGAAAATCGAAACCGGGGCCACATCACCATTTTTCAGGCAAATTTGAGCATTTTTTGCTTGGTTAATCGATTAACCATTTGCAGTGCAAATGTGTTAATCGATTAACACGTTGAAAACTTGCAGAATTTGCTGCTTTTTCAAGTCAGCAACTTTCCCTCCACATTTTGAACTTCTACATTGGTCTAGTAGCATGTGGAACATTCTGGAGTATTCAAGAATTCACTCAATTTTGTTCTAATGCATCATTTTCAAATAAGTGCACCATGTTCCTTTTTTTGCAAGTATGTGGACCTTTGGATGTTGGAGCTCACCTTGGGATTATTACCGAGTTGGTTCTAACTAACTGAGTTAACCGCTTGACTCGGTGAGTCAAGCCTAACTAACTCCTAGCCTAGTTCCAAACCACCCAAAGCTAAGCCCAAACCAAATTCCAAACCTCTCATACTCCAAACCTAAAGTCTATATAAACTCACCTTCACTCACTTTTCAATTCCTCCACCATTTCCCACAATTTTACACAAAATTTCTCACATTTCACTCTCAATTCTCTCACATTCTCTCTGATTTTTCTGCTACATCTTCATCTTCATCTCAATTATCTTCCAAAATCTCACCAAAGCTCTTAATTCTCCATTGAAGAAAAGCTACTTTCACCTTGAAAGTACTTTTTCTTGAGCTTAACCTTCATCATCATTCTATTTTACAGGTTTTTGTGGAGCTTCAGTAGCTTTTGGATTCATCTCAAGTGGTTAGTTAAAGCTTCTTCGGTATTAATTCACATCTTGGAGTTTTCGTCGCATATTGATCGGTTTCGATACGTTTCAGCTATAGTTGAAGATTCCTCTGGTTTTCTTTGATTATCTTCGCCAAGATCTCTTTGCAACAATCACCAAGCCAAATCTCCGGCTTGTAGGTTGGTAGATCTCACTCATTTTTTGATTTTGAACGTTGTCGTATTATTCGCGATGTAGTTTCGTTGATTTGCATGTGAATTAATTTTTCCGTTGCTTGATCCATGATCTTGATTGTTTAATTGATTCTATTGTTGATCATTTGCTGCTTTTAAACTTGATTTTTTGTGCATAATTGTTTGCCCTAGCATTGGAGTGATTTAACAACCAAAAAGTTGGCCAAAAGCACTTTTCAAAACTGATTTTCTGCTCCCTGTCCAGTGTTAATTGATTAACACTGAACCAGAAGGCCATTTTTATACTTTTTCAAGTGCGCTTGTCATGCTTTCTTCCTTTTAACTTCCATTGGTTACCATGCTTGATTTTATGGATGTTTTAAGTGTCATTTAACTTCTGTTTGAAGCACATTCATGAACTTTTGATGCACGATTTCGATTATTCCAAATTGTTCATATTCTTGGCATTATGTGAATACATGCTTTCTTGCACTTTCTTTGATCACATGCTACATGTTTTGGTGTATCTTTTGGCATTGTTTTGCACTTTCTTTCATTTGCTTTGCATTAGGTTTGTTCTCAAGGGAATGAACTTGATCTTGTACAATCAATAATTCACACCTCTTGCTTTAATGATTTTCCATTCATTTGGAAAATTGTTAGCATTCTCCTCCCTTTTGATTAATCAATCGAAACTTCTTTTCGATTATTGATCTTTCCCTTGGCGCTTCTCTTTAGGCTTCTGTAATACCCCAAATTTTGACCACTTAGATTTCCCATCATTGTGAAAATCATCATCACAATATGGATGAACCATCATGCTTCATCAGTCTCCCCAAAGATGGGTGAGCATCCAATACAATCAAAATTAGGGTTTCAAGCCCTCTCTGAGTGCTTAGACAAAGGATCAATCAAGAAATGACATGATCTTCAACTTGTCTAATCTCTCTCACATCCACAATGGATCAAAAAGGACTCCCACTTCAAGGATTAAGCACAAGGCTGCTCCCTTCTAGGTGGATCAAGTCTCAAGATCGACAGTGTCACCAAATTAGGGTTTTGGTCGACCAGGGCCTCCAGATGGAAATTTTCATCTGGGCATAAGGTAATGATCCAAAACATGACCTAATATGCTTCATGGAACCTCATGAACCCATGCATCAAGTCAATTTTGCCTCAGGGGATGCATTCATCAAAAATCAGGAATTAGGGTTTCTTGACCTAATTCACCCCTAAGTTGACTTTTGGGACAAACCATGAGCCAAGACCTCAAGAGATGATTTGAGGGTCTCTAATACACCATATTGATCCATTTGGAACAATGGATTGATCCAAGAAGCTTGAGCAACAAGTCTCATTTTCATCTGCACCACAATTAGGGTTTTAAGGGAAAAGTCAACTGTAACTTTGACTTTTGACCAAGACTTGCTCCCAAACCCTAATACATGATTGAATATACCCTATGACACCCATGGAACATGTCCATCAAGTTTGATTTAGGTCAAGGACATGATTTCCTGAGGAATTGCACAGTTTGGAATTCATCTGATAAAAAGTCAACTGTGCACAAAAGTCAACTTTGACTTTTTGAGATTTTTCACCAAAATGGATTTTTAACCCTAAAATGATGTTAATGTATGATTTGAATCATCATTCATCAAGAAAAATCAAGAAAAGTGAGATAACTTGTAAAAGGGGTAACCATAAAACTTAGAAATTTTTCTAAGTTAAAAATAAAGTGGCAAAGGTACCAACTTTGGAGGACCATAACTCCTAAACCACAAGGCCATTTTTTCTCATCCAAAGATGGATTTGTAGCCCTCATTATCACCTACAAAAACTTCAACTACAAGTCATTCCAATTCATTAAGGATTTTGAGTTATGGAGTGATCAAAGTGGCTGAAAAGTGAAAAAGTCACTTTTTCCAACACTTAGTGAAATTTTCACTAAGTCAGATTTGCCTTCACTTTTTGCCAAATGTAGGGGGATTTTTCACTTGGAATCAAAAGAGATCAAAACCAAACTTGTTCAAACAGTTGTTGTATCATGTTAGGGCTTTCCAAAATGGCCAAGAACATTGCCAAATTCAACCTACACCATGAGATACAACATTGCCAAGTTGCCTTGCTGAAATCTGTCAAGGCAAGGCAGAATTTGCAACTTTGGTCGATTTTCCAAAATCAGCCAAATTCAATTGCTCCAATCCACTTGGACACCTCAGAGGATTGAATCCAAAGGGGACAATCACTGAGCCAAGCCTCCAAGGTCCAAGGAACAAAGAATAGCATGTTGAACCTAGAATGGCCAAAATAGGGACAAGACTTCAAATTTGGAATGAGGCATTCAATGGAACCATCAAGGTGGCATGGACTGAGCCATTCTCATCTGAAATCAGTCAAGACTTATCCAAGACCAAGGGGACCAAAGCTCTGTGCCCTAACCTCTAGTCAATGGCTAGAGGAGACTTGGATTCTAATTGGACAACATTGAGGAAACCTACTTACCAGCTGCCATGCACTATTCCTTGCAAAACAAACTTGCTCTACTATAAATAGAGCTTAATTGTGGTCAGTTTAAGTACACCAAAGCCATCTAACAGATGCTTTCCTCAAAATCTCTTTCTCTTGGCAAAAATGCCTTTCTTAGCAAGGTAGCTATCGGGTTTTGAGTTTGAGAGCAATTCTGCACAAACCAATCACTCACACACCTCACATACATCACATATGAGCTTATCAAACACTCACATAACTTCTGAAACATCAAAATCTCAAAATCACTTGCCATCCACACAAGTTTGAAGTGAAGTTGCAGCTGAGATGCCGTAAACTGATCCAGTCCATTTCAATTCAATCCAAGTGTTCAAACACACTCCATATGGTGTAGGGAAGCTGTCCAGATCATCACAACTTCTCTGTAACACCTCCAACTCAAAATCACATCTGCTCTTGATGTCACGACTTGAAGGTAAGCCTAAACTTGGGCATCTCTCAATCTATGCATATTTCCTCGCACAATAATTTGGCCATATGTTCATAATCATGCATGGAATGTTTTCCCTCAATTAATTGCATTGTTTGAATCGTGTATCAAAGATCCTAGCCTTCATGCAGAAATTAGGGTTCTTGAGGTTTCTTCGTGATTTCTTGTTGTATGTTTAATTTAAATGAAATTAAAGAACATAGACATGATCGTGAGGTTGAGACGAGCATAATGATATGTGGATTGCATGATATAATTATGTATTCATGGAGATTGGATAGAAAATGCAAATCTGAGAAACCAAGAACACGCGCGTGTTCTTCAGCTGTTCTTGGCGCCATTTTTGAATAATTTGAATATTTGAATTTTGTGATTTTGTTTAATTGATTCAAAAATTAATTTCTCTCTGAGTTTTAATGATTTTGAGTTGATTCTTTTTTTAATAATTCACAAAAATGTTAAAATATGTTATCAAAAAATCCCAAAAATATTATTTATTTCATATAATTGATATTTTTGTAAAGAATTAATATTTTGATTGTTTTTGGCATTTTAAATATTTTTTCTACATTGATTTTGCAACTTTTAATGCTTTCTAATTATTTTGTAGGTCAATACTTAATTTTTGAAGCATTAATCCAAGATCATAATTTGTTTTCCATGTGTTAAACAATTTTTGATCATTTTAATTGAATTTTTATTCAATTAAATACATTTTGAAAACAAATTAGGGTTTTGGATTAATTCAACCCTCATAAATCATTTTCAAAACACTTTGGGCCTCTATTAGAGTGTAAGACCCAATCCTTTTTTTGACCAAATCATTTTTGGGCCTCACGTATTGTATAAGTCCCGATACCGTAAAAAAAAACAAACGGCGTGATCGTCGCCTTTTCAAAATAACCCTTGGGCCTCTCCTTGAGCTATAAGACCCATTCAAAACACTTTGGGCCTCTATTAGAGTGTAAGACCCAATCCCCCTTTTAACCAAAACATTTTGGGCCTCACTTATTGTATAAGTCCCTCTGTACAAGTAAACGGCGCGATCGTCGCCCGTTTAAAAATAAAAACCATTTGGGCCTACCCTCGTGTTATAAGCCCCACTCTTTTTCTTTAAACCTTTTTGGGCCTCTTGAGAGAGTGTAAGACCCATCCCTTTGTACAGAAAACCTTTTTGGGCCCCAGTCACTTGTATAAGTCCCGCTGTACAAATTCAAACAGTGCACTCACTGATAAAACCCTGGGCCTCTCCTTGAGCTGTAAGCCCCAGATCTTTCTTTTTCAAAGCACTTTCTCCTTTGATTTTGAATATATTGTTGGTTTCAATCTTTCTTTGTTGAACAACTAACCAAACAGCATGGAAGCACTACAACCGAGTAAGTGGTTATCGCTTTCATTTACTGCTTTCATATATATAACTGTATTGTGGGGCTGCTCGCTGTAAGTCTCCTTTCACAAACTCATATATATAATTGTATTGTGGGGCTGCTCACTGTAAGTCTCCTTTCATAAACTCATATCTACTGTGTAATAATAGTATAGATATTTCGAGTTTCCCCGGCAACTACGTCTAGAACTAGGTGACGCCGTTTCATTTATTCGTAGAAATAGACGCCTAGATCCCCAATAGGAGCACCAGATACAGTCTTCTCTTCGGCTGTCCTCCTTAGGAATCATCAAGAAGCTCTACTCCCCAAGATGAATGTATTCTCCGTGAATGGCATCTTTGAGTTTCTTCCCAATTTTCGAACTTTCCTGACTTGATCTATTCCTTGTGGATAGCTTGCCTTGAATGTCTCGGGGTTTGGGTACCTACTACGGTCATAATCTTGGACCTTAACTAAGGAACCCTCTTTAAAAGCTAAAAGTCGCTGGATAGTAAACCTCGCACGTTTACCAGTGGTTTTCATCTTTAAAAGAGTTATCTCTCCAAATGGAAAGGAGATGATAGACCCACGGGCTTCTTAAAAGCATCGGCCTCCTCTTGGGCATTATTCAAGGACCCTACGGCTTCTTAGAAGTATTCACAGCCTCCTCTTAGGCTTCGTATAATGATCTCTTCCTTCGGGAATGATAGCCTCCTCTTGGGCTTCGTACAAGGACCCGTCGGCTTCTTAAAAGTTTCCAGCCTCCTCTTGGGCTTCGTACAAATTGTCCCGACGACCTCCTAGAGGTATAGGAACAGAACCTAGTCATCCTCATAGAACAATCCTTTCATAGAGTCTACTACTGTTTCTCGAAGCATAGTACAAAAGATAAAACTCTAGACACGGACAGTCTAACTTCCTTGAGTTTCAAAGACATTCTCAAGCACCCTTCGTTAAATAGGAAGGAAACCCGCAGACTCGGACAGTCTTAATACCCTTTGGATTTCCCGTTTCCTCAAAGAAAATGAAATATCCCTGATCCTCAAATTAAATCCCTGTGTACAGTGCTACTCATATAAGAACTGATTTTCTCTTTTAAATCAGTATATTGGATCTGTCACTCAACTAAAACAGTTACAATAGCCTCCATCTCGGGCTTCGTACGAGATACCAAAATTCTCCCCAGTGGAGTCAAAACAACCTTTTAGCCTCTCTCTCAGGCTTTGTATGAGACACAAAAGATTCCCTCGTTGAGTCAATAACCCCTTTTTTTGCCTCCATCTCGGGCCTCGTACGAGATATAAATCCCTTAAGCAAGAGTCGAACTCTTTGCTAGCCTCCTCTTAGGCTTTGTATAACGATATGCCCCACTGGGTCAAAAACTTTTAGCCTCTCTCTCGGGCTTTGTACGAGACACAAAATAGCCTCCTCTTAGGCTTTGTATAATGATTTTCCTAGCGGAAATTAGCCTCCTCTTAGGCTTTGTATAAGAAAACCACTGGTTAATCCAATTAACCTTTTAGCATCAAAGTTGTGCCTCGTTCACAGTACACAAACATCAACAACTCCTTTCCCTTCATCTAATCGTTGTAAGCGGCAAGCCTCTAGATCATCTATATCCATGCCACTGTCCCTCTTTTAGCATGAGAAATTCCTAAGGAAAGATGGCATTGCTCTACACTGATTTAAAGTCTTCTCCTTCAGGTTAAAACCCTTTCTTCGGAAATTATGGCATTGCTCGGATCCGCGTATCCCAGTTAAAGTAATTCTCCTTCTCCCCTCTTTAGAGATGACAAATTCTCTCTAAAGTCGAGGTCTTTTAGCTTCACATCTTGGGCTTTGAACAAGATACAAACCACCTTTCGCTTCACGTCTTGGGATTTGAACAAGACACCAAAACACCCATTTCCTCCCATAGAATAGGAGGAACTACGAACGCTCTGATTTCCATGTTTCGGTAAACGGGAATACGTAGGCATAAGATCGAAAGAAAAGATCTTAGCGAGCGCAATCAACAAAAAACCCAAATCCCATATCTCCATCAATCAAAAGCAGTAATTCAAAAGCATCAGTCCTAACATCCTAATCCTTATTCCCCGCTAGAAACCCTTTGCCTAGAAAAAAGAAAGAAAGAACCGTATTGGCGAAATACGAATAACCAGTACAAAGGCCCCCCACATTGATAGCATCCGTAACCTAACAGACCGCTGTTTAAACTCAGTATGCAAGTAGGGTTAATTGGAGACATCTATTTCCCTTCCTTATTCAGCTCACAATAGGATAAAAAATGAATCGACCTGTAGTTTTAAGCTCAACCGCAGAGAGCGACCAGCGCTTAAGAACCGCGTCCAAAATCGCTCGCTACAGAAAAGTGGCGCCCACCGTGGGGCCCAGTTTTTATTTCTGTCTGTTTTCCTTGTAAAATGGCGACTCTGCCTGGGAGTCTCCTTTTCTGCCTTAGGGCATCATCCCCGTTTTCCACGGAAAATGGGAACTCTGCTGAGGAGAAAGATTGACCTATGCTGGTCCATCTCTTAGGCAGGGAACCACAGATTGGGGCTTCCGCCGGGGAACCCATTTCTGTCAGGAACTTAAGAATCGTAGCTTTATAAGTCTAGGATGATTAGGACAAATATATATATACTGATTTTCCTAATTGCTATACGTGTTTATTTTTCTGCTACTGGGAATGCGTGTGATGCCGCATGTGGTGAGATTGAGTATACACTTAAGAAAAGCCAACCTTTTTCGTAGTGCGGAAGCTATCGGAAATAGCTGTTACGCGATACTACCCTCATTTGAGGCTGGTGATCTATTCTCGGTGAATGGCACTTACTCTAAGATTGCACACAACTCGTTGGCGATCCGCTTGTTGTTTTGCTTTCCTGGGAGGAGCTGATGATAATGAGTACAGGTACAAAAATCACCCTAGTATAAACCGTTGGGGATGGGTAGAGCCTTGACTTCATGACAACGACCCTTTGACCCCATGTTTTTTCTATGTTTTTGTGTGCTGCATTCATGCATTCATTTAATAAAACATTAAAACATTCAAAAAATTTCTCTTCTAGTCTCTCTGTTTTTCAAATTAAACTAAGACTGTGATTGCAAATATCAGAGAAAAAGATTGCATTAATGGATTTCGGTAAAAGGAGAACTCACCAGTATACCTTCAAGGTTCCAAAACTAGGGGATTTGAGAAAGTTAGCAAGGATGATCGTTAACCCAGAGGCTTTCAGAGCCAAGCACGGTGGTTTCCTACCACTGTTAAGAGTCCATGTGATTAAGGGGATCATGGACGCACTCATTCAGTTCTACGATCTGGTTTATCATTGTTTCACATTCCCGGATTACCAGCTGGCACCAACGTTGGAGGAGTATTCTCATCTGACTGATTTACATATCACAGATCGAGCTCCATTTTCTGGACTGGAAGAAATTCTAAAGAATCAGACAATTGCAAGAGCAATTCATTTGGACGAGTCTGAGGTCAGGACTCACATGACTACTAAGGGTGGCATCCAAGGTTTGGCAGCCCAGTTCTTGACAAAAAAAGCTCTATACTTCGCTAGTATAGGGAACGAGACTGCTTTTGAAAGCATCTTTGTCTTGCTCACCTACGGGTTATTTTTGTTTCCCAACATCAATAACTTCGTCGATATCAACGCTATTAAGGTTTTTCTCATTGGAAACCCTGTGCCGACTTTGCTCGCAGATGCGTATCATTCTGTACACTTGGGAAATTTGTACAGCGGAGGGGAGATCACATGCTGTGTACCTTTGCTTTACAAGTGGTTTATCTCTCACTTGCCCAAGTCTGCTGCTTTTTGGGATTGCAAGAGTGTCTTACGTTGGTCGTAGAAGATCATGTCTCTCACCAATTCTGATATAGATTGGTGTAATAGGATTTATGAGGGAATCAGAATCATTGACCGTTGTGGAAACTTCCCCAGCGTACCCCTCATAGGAACTAAAGGAGGAATCAACTATCATCCGATATTAGTTCTTCGTCAATTTGGATACCCGATGAGACACATCCCACTGGGTGTTCATCTGGAAGGTCTTTTCTTCAAAGAAGGAGAAAACGACAGAGCACTAAAGATGGAAATAGTGCAAGCTTGGAAACATGTTCATAAGAAAGGACGAGAGTCTCTGGGAAAACCGGACTGTGTCTCGGTGGAGCCTTATCTCCATTGGGTACAAACCAGAGCTCTCAAGCTAAAAATGCCTTATCCTCGTTACGAAATTCTTCCACCGAGGGAAATTGTCATGTACTTCATGACAGAAACTGAAAGGCTTCAGGTTACTCTCAACAAAGTTCAAAAGGAAAGAAGGTCTTGGAAGAACAAGTACCGCACCCTCGACGTAGAGTGTATCCAAATACAACAACTACTAAAAGAGAAAGATGCTCTGATTGAAATTTTGGAGCAGCATGCTGTAGAGAATCAAGATGACCAAAGGAATTTGCTCACCCCTTTCACTTGGCAAAGGAATGACAACCCGACAACGGCCCAAGCGCCCCCGTCAAAGAAAAGGAAGATACCAGAATCAACACCCGATTTCTCTTCAGAGAGCACTCGGGACCCATTAGTTTAGGTTTCTGTTTCTGCACTTTGTAATCTACTGTATTTCCATTTCTGTAATCCTTTGGAATTCAATAAAAAGGGGTTTCCCCACTGTTTGATATTTGCAATCTAATTGTCGAAGTTTATTTTAATTAAACCTAAAAACAACAATTAATATAATCATTGCATTCATCATTCTCACATTGCATATTCTTCTTCCCTACGAATCTCACATTTGTGTCTCGATTCTAGAGTCAAACTGTCTCATTCGTATAATACTCGGGCCAATCGTCAGAAAAAGATGGATGATCTTGAGGAAGAAAACAGAGAATTGAAAGAAGAGATCGACACTCTGAGAGAGGATATGAGAAAGCTTCGTAACGACATGCAAGCCATGGCAGAAGCTCAGCTACAAAGAACTGTGATCTCAGAGATCACCTCAACGTCCATCATAGAAAAGTATGATCCTAGGTATCAGATACCGAAAGATCGTCCTTGGGGCATGCCTGTTAACTATATCCCGGAAGGATATGTTCCGCCGATCACTGAAGATCAGGGAATCGCAACAGAAGCCGCTGGGCCTGAAGGTTACAAACTTCGGGAAAGCGAAGATGCCAGGGGCATACTCAAGACTCCTGAAGGTTACAAACTTCGGGAGGCGCCAAGACTTACTGCCGTAGTCACGGTACCACCCCCTGTGGTGCACACTGTCCCGGAAGGACAGATTCCACCAACACCTTCTGGTAAGAAGGAAACTATGTTTGACAGAATGGAGGAATTCCAGGAACAGTTCTTGGAAATGCAGAAAGAGCTGCAAGCCATTCGCGATCAGGATCTATTTGGGAAGGACGCCGCAGACCTCTGCTTGGTCCCAAATGTGAAAGTCCCGCACAAGTTCCAAGTGCCCGACTTTGAAAAATATAAGGGTAACTCTTGCCCTCAGAGCCATCTGGTGATGTACACTCGGCGGATGTCAGCTCAGACGGAGAATCAGGACCTGCTGATTCACTACTTCCAGGATAGTTTAACCGGTGCCGCACTCAAATGGTACATGGGTTTAAACCGTACTACGATCAGTACATTCAGAGATCTTGGTACTGCCTTCGTCCAACAATACAAGTACAATTTGGACATGGCACCCGACAGAGATCAACTCAGATCAATGTCGCAAAAGGACAAGGAAACCTTTAAGGAGTATGCTCAAAGGTGGCGTGAAATTGCCGCTCAAATTTGTCCACCTCTTTAGGAAAAAGAGATGACAAAGATCTTCTTAAAGACCTTAAGCTCATTTTACTATGACCCAATGGTCGCCAGTGCGCCCAGTGATTTCACCGAGATGGTCGGTATGGGTGTACGTCTTGAGGAAGCCGTCCGAGAAGGACGTTTGGTAAAAAACACTGGATCAACGAGCGGTACTAAAAAATACGGTAGTGCTCTCCCTAAGAAAAAAGAGCAAGATATTGGGAATATCTCTCTCGAAAAGAAAAGGCGTCGTTATCAGCCAGTAGCAGCTGTTACTCCTGCTATCGGCCCCGCGCCCGTTCCTATGTATCAACCTCAGGTTGCGCAGAGCCAACCTGACCAACAAAGGACACAACAGCCTCTTCAGCAGGCTCGTCCTCCATATAACAACAACCGTACAACACGGCCACCAGGATTTGATCCTATACCCGTAACGTACGCAGAGCTGTTTCCGTTACTGCTGGCTAAGGGGCACATTCAAACTAAGTCTCCCCTTTCAGTTCCGGAAAATCCGCCTTTTTGGTTTAAAGCGGATCAAACATGCCCTTATCATCAAGGAGGTTCAGGGCATAACATTGAGACTTGCCTCAATTTTAAATCCGACGTGCAAAAGCTTGTTAGGAGCGGGCTCTTATCTTTTAAAGATACGAATCCTAATGTTCTTACAAACCCGCTGCCTCAACATGAGAAGGCTGCAGTCAATCTGATTGAGAAAGAGACTAACAATGTCTATCAAATTCACGATGTACTCTTATTGGGGACCAATCTGGTCAAGATGCATTGTAGACAGAGTGGATATGGCCATGTGCCACCTCATAACTATCACTAGTGTGATATCTGCTCTAAAGATAACCAAGGATGTTCTGTGGTGCAAGCAGCTCTGCAGGAACAGATGGATCTCGGATGGATCCAAGAGCACTGAGTTCGTGGAGTTAACATAGTCTCTACGAATTCTAACGTCATTCAAAACCACGACATCCGTGCGATGAATGTCAACTTGGTGGCGATGCACTCAAGGCAAAGCCAGTATCATAATCTACCGCGGCACGATTACAGTTCCTGTCTGATTTGCTCGGTAAACAAACAGGGATGCTCTTTCATACAAGAGGCCCTCCAGCGTCAGATGGATCTTGGATGGATCTAAGACTACCATGATAGGAACTCCTATCAAATCAACATGGTTCAGATCTTTGACATTCGCGTGATGAATACCAACCTGGTAGAGTTACATGCTGAGCAGGTCCAACTTGGATTCTTAATATCACATGACTATCAAAATTGTAAAGCGGGTTACGAAAACAATCGAGGTTGTACCCTTGTCCAGGAGGCACTTCAGCACTTGTTAAATCACTAGTGGATGCCAATTTATATGGATGAAGATACTCAGCAGATTAGTATCAATAACAGGAATCCTACTCGACGTCAGAGTCAGGATGTCCGATCAATGGAAGATAACCTAGTGAGGTTACATTGCATTCAAAGTGGGCGTGGCCAGGTGCCACCACACAACTATGACAGTTGTAGCGTCTGTTCGGAAAGTAACCAAGGGTGTTACCTTGTGAGAGCAGCTCTTCAGGGTCAGATCGATCATGGAAAAATTCGTCCATATCCGGGTTCTGGACCCATCATATGGTCGCCGAACTACCTTGCCGATCAAGTTGAGGATGTTGTCACGATCTCTGGTCATCACCAGATCAGGGATGTTTTTGCCATCATTCCTCTACTTGACGAATCTAAAGTTCCTAACCAGGAACGGATCGAGGTTACTTATGATGGTCAGAAAAATCAGAAGGTTCCCATAGTCATCTATCTACCAGGGCCATTACCGTATGAATCAGCTAAGGCGATCCCTTACAAATACAGTGCAACAATAATCGAGAATGGAAAGGAAATTCCATTACCCTCCGTCGTGAATATTGCAGACATCAGTCGTGTAACACGGAGCGGTCGAATCTTCAACCGAGGGGTTGGAGAATCCAACAAAGAAAAGGAACTTCAGGCAGAAATTCCTGATCCACCAGTCGGTCAATCTGGTAATCCCGACTGTTCAAAAGACAAAGATGAGATGCTAAAACTCATCCAAAGGAGTGAATATAACATTGTTGATCAACTGTTACAGACTCCTTCAAAGATCTCAGTATTATCACTGTTACTCAGTTCAGAAGCACACAAAGAGGCTCTAGAGAAAGTCTTGGAGAAAGCCTTTGTGGAACAGGATGTAACAATCAGACAATTCGATAGCATTGTCTCTAACATCACTTCCTACAATAATTTGGGATTTAGTGATGAAGAATTACCTGAAGAAGGTCGTCGCCATAACATGGCGCTCAACATTACGGTTAACTGCCAGGGCGATGCTTTAGCCAATGTACTGGGAGACACAGGGTCAGCCCTGAATGTTATGCCGAAGTCCACTTTGATGCAATTATCATTTAAGGGCCCTCCGATGAGAGTCAGCGAGGTCATCGTCAAAGCATTCGACGGATCCAGAAAAATAGTTATCGGCGAAGTTGATCTTCCCATAACTATTGGTCCTCACACTTTCCAAATCACTTTCCAGGTCATGGACATCCGGGCAACATACAGTTGTTTATTAGGAAGACCTTGGATACATCAGGCTGGAGCGGTTACTTCAACCCTCCACCAAAAGCTAAAGTTCGTCAAGAACGATCAACTTGTCACAGTTCGTGGGGAACAAGCCTTGCTTGTGAGTAACCTATCATCATCTACTTGTGTGGAACTCGAGGAGGTTATTGGAACTCAGTTCCAAGCACTATCGGTGAGCAAGAACGATTAATCCGAAGAAGGAACTTCAATTTCTTCATACAAAGATGCTATCAAAGCGGTCGAGAGTACCGATACAAAAGGATGGGGATGGCTTGTCATCCCTATTGACAATAAAACAAAGAAGGGTCTTGGTTTTTCTGCAACCTGTACCCAGACGGCCGCCAACGATGAAAGTCTTTATCCCCTTCAAAACTTCTTCCACAGTGGAGGTTTTCTCTACCCAGTGTCTCAGACAGTTCATGCTATCAATGAGGAAGATCCCTCTGACACAGATGAAGAATGGAAGTCCTACCTTAACAAGGACGACTATATGTCTCAGGAAGAGGTGCCTATGCCTTTTTGCTTTCCTACAGAAAGTCCGAGATTTATACCAAGATCAGATGTCGAAATGATCTACGGAGATTGTGATCCGGAAGGATGCCGTGCTCCGCCAAATTCATTAGAGGAAGACACTCTAATGAAAGAAAACTTTGATCACAATTACTATGGCCCGATGGATGGCCTGCCAATGTGGCAGCCTTACCCAGGAAACTTGGGGCAAGAAAGTCAGCCGAGTAATGAAACTCAGCTGAGCGTCATTGAACAGAATACCTGTGTCCCCGCCATGTCATGGGATCAACACTCATGTCATTCAGAAACTACTCAACATGAAGATGAGTTCGCAACGTTTGCAGGACTTGAATTCATCAACTATGCTTTTCCCGAGGTCAACGTCATCGAGAGAGATGACTCCTCCAGTTCCAAAGAAGTTTGGGACACTCTGGGACAACCAAGTTGAAAATTTGACTATATGGTCAAGTACACTGCTCCCGAAAGCTCTCGTATCAGGCTCGAAGACATCCAGCCAACTGGATGGGGAGATACAGCTGAGAGCACAAATGCTATGCAAAATGCAACAGAGGAATTCTCCTACGACAATTCTGCCTGGGAGACAGATTCCAATGATCCTACTCCACCAGAAATCAGCGTCATTTCTGAAGACAAATCAAGGAAGGTGCCAGACTTTGTGATTCACCGAGGAGTTCGCCGCCAATGGGTTGCCGTCGAGGTTCCGAAGGTCGTTCGTCAGTCAAAGTAATTGCCATCTTTAACCTTTCACCCTGCCCAGGTGAAACGGATGTTTTGATAGGGCTCGCTTTCTGTAAATTTCCCTCTTCGCTTTTCCCGAAGCGAGTGAGTTTTGTTTTATAGGGCTGTAGTTTCAAGATTTGACTTGTTCATTAATAAAATAACGTCGTTCTGTAATTTCCGCATTAATTGCTGTTTTCTCTTTTTGCTTTTTCAGAAAATGGTAATCCTAAAAAAAAAACATTCAATAATAAAAACAAGCAGTAAAATCAAAACACTGCACACACAAGCATTTTCTCTATCTCTTCTAAACACGAATCATCACATCATGCAGATTGCTTGTTTTATACCCCATTGAAACATACGATCCGATGCCTTCTTCCAACTTTGAGTTCCCGGTATTCGAGGCTGAAGAAGAAAATGACAACGAAATTCCAGAAGAAATCTCCCGACTACTAAGACAAGAGGAAAGGTCCATTGAACCTCACAAAGAACCGTTGGAAACGGTAAACTTGGGTTCAGAGCAAGAGAGAAAAGAAATCAGGATCGGAGCATTGCTCAGTCCAACTGCCAGAGAGGGTTTGATAAAGCTTCTCAAAGAATTCCCCGATGTATTCGCTTGGTCCTATCAGGATATTCCAGGGTTGGATACCAGCATCGTGGAACATCATTTACCGTTAAGATCGGAATGTCCGCCAGTAAAGCAAAGGTTGAGACGCACTCACCCAGACATGGCCATCAAAATCAAGGAGGAGGTACAGAAACAAATCGACGCGGGTTTCCTCGCTACATCTGAATATCCTCAATGGTTAGCCAACATCGTACCCGTTCCCAAAAAGGATGGAAGGGTCAGAATGTGTGTTGATTACAGAGATCTAAACAAGGCAAGTCCAAAGGACGACTTTCCTTTACCACACATTGACATGTTGATTTACAGCACAACAATGTTCAAAGTATTCTCCTTCATGGATGGATTCTCGGGCTATAACCAGATCAAAATGGCACTGGAAGACATGGAGAAAACTTCGTTCATTACCCCATGGGGTACCTTTTGTTACAAGGTAATGCCGTTCGGTTTGAACAATGCCGGGGCAACCTATCAAAGGGCCATGACTACTCTGTTTCATGACATGATACATAAGGAAATCGAGGTATATGTCGATGATTTGATTGCAAAGTCAAGAACAGAGGATGAGCACGTTGAACATCTGTCAAAATTGTTCGAACGTCTAAGAAAATTCAAGCTCCGCTTGAATCCCAACAAGTGCACCTTCGGTGTCCGTTCGGGGAAATTACTAGGGTTCATCGTCAGCCAGAAAGGAATTAAAGTTGATCCTGACAAGGTCAAGGCCATTCAAGAAATGCCTTCTCCGAAAACTGAAAAACAAATCAGAGGATTCCTGGGATGTTTGAACTACATCTCCAGATTCATATTCCTTATGACCGCCACTTGTGCGCCGATTTTCAAGTTATTGAAAAAGAACCAGGATTGCGTTTGGTCAGAAGACTGCCAAACCGCCTTCGACAGTATCAAGGAATATCTGTTGAACCCTCCGATCCTATCACCTCCAGTGGAAGGAAGACCACTGATCATTTACCTCACAGTCCTAGAGGACTCAATGGGATGTGTACTTGGCCAACAAGACGAAACTAAAAGGAAAGAGTCTGCCATTTACTATCTAAGCAAGAAATTCACCGACTGCGAGACTCGGTACACAATGCTTGAGAAAACTTGTTGCGCTTTGGCTTGGGTAGCCAAACGTCTTTGCCAGTACATGATTCGTCATACTACTTGGTTGGTCTCCTAAATGGATCCAATCAAGTACGTTTTTGAAAAACCTGCTCTCACGGGAAGGATTGCCCGTTGGCAGATGTTACTATCAGAATATGACATAGAGTACCATGCTCAGAAAGCTGTTAAAGGAAGTATTTTAGCCGATCATTTGGCTCATCAACCGATTGACGATCAAGAATCAATCGGGTTTGACTTCCCAGACGAAGATGTCATGTATCTAAAGATGAAAGATTGCGATGAACCGCTACCCAGTGAAGGGCCAGAACCAGGTTCCCAATGGGGACTTGTCTTTGACGGAGCAGTCAATCATTATGGAAACAGAATTGGGGCAATCATTCTTACCCCTCAGGGTTCCCACATTCCTTTCACTGGCAGACTTACGTTCAAATGTACGAACAACGAGGCCGAATACGAAGCATGTATCATGGGTCTCGAAGAAGCGATTGATTTAAGAAACAAAAACTTGGACGTATACGGCGACTCAGCCCTGGTTATTAACCAGATAAAAGGAGATTGGAACACATACCAATCAGGATTGATTCCTTACAAAGACTATGCAAGAAGGTTGTTACCCTTCTTCAACAGAGTCGACTTTCATCACATCCCTCGTGATGAGAATCACATGCCTGATGCATTAGCCACTCTCTCTTCCATGATTAGTGTAGGTCGATGGAATGACATACCTAAGATCGACATAATGTGCCTTGAACGGCCCGCTTACATCTTCATGATTGAAGCAGTCATAGACGACAGACCTTGGTATCACGATATCAAATGATTCCTTCAGAAACAAGAGTACCCATCTGGGGCACTCAGAAAAGACAGGAAAACCCTCAGAAGATTGGCTGGAAACTTCTTCCTGAGCGGTGACACTCTTTATAAGAGAAATTTTGACATGGTTTTGCTCCGATGTGTCGACAGACCAGAAGCAGACATGCTCATGAAAGAAATTCATGAAGGATCCTTTGGCACTCATGCCAATGGACACACAATGGCGAGAAAAATTCTCATGGCCGGGTATTATTGGTTGACCATGGAATCCGACTGCTACAAGTACATGAGGAGGTGTCACAAGTGTCAGATATACTCCAATAAAATTCATGTACCGCCATCACATCTCAAAGTTCTTTCTTCCCTGTGGCCATTTTCCATATGGGGAATCGACATGATTGGTATGATTGAGCCCAAGGCTTCAAACGGACATCGGTTCATCCTGGTAGCCATTGATTATTTCACCAAGTGGGTCGAAGCAGCGTCATTCGCCAATGTAACCCGACAAGTGGTGGTCCAATTTATCAAAAACAATATCATCTGCCGTTATGGTGTTCCAAGCGAGATCATTACTGATAATAGATCTAACTTGAACAATAAGATGATGAAAGAGTTGTGTGCAGAGTTCATGATCGAACACCATAACTCATCTCCCTACCGACCCAAGATGAACGGAGCGGTAGAAGCGGCTAACAAGAACATCAAGAAGATCGTTCAAAAGATGGTTGTAACCTATAAAGACTGGCACGAGATGTTACCTTTTGCTCTTCATGGTTATCGCACATCTGTCCGTACTTCAACAGGGGCTACCCCTTTCTCTCTAGTATATGGCATGGAGGCAGTGCTTCCCATAGAAGTAGAGATCCCGTCAATCAGGGTATTGATGGAAGCTCAGCTCACCGAAGCTGAATGGTGTCGAAGTCGACACGACAAACTGAACCTGATCGAAGAGAAGAGAATCACGGCACTATGCCACGGTCAGTTGTATCAACAGAGAATGAAAAGGGCGTTCGACAAAAAAGTCTGACCTCGTGTCTTCAGAAAAGGAGACCTCGTGCTCAAGAAGATACAATCATTTCTCACTGACTCTCGGGGCAAATGGACCCCGAATTATGATGGCCCCTATGTGGTCACGAAAGCTTTCTCAGGCGGCGCCTTGAGACTTGCAACCATGGACGGAGAGGAATTTGCCTACCCCACGAATGTTGATGTAGTCAAGAAATACTTCGCCTAAACTAAAAAAAAAACGTCTCGGTGGATTGAAAACCCGAAAGGGCGGTCCAGGCAAAAGTTAGAGACAAAAAAAAAAGAATCATCCCGATGGATTGGAAATCTCATAGTACAATCCAGGCAAAAGTTAGGGATAATGGCAAGTAACTATGTTCAACAGAGGCAAGTCCCTCAGCAGTAGTTACATCATCCATCGGAGGAAAACTCCAGTCAAGGTCATCTTCGACAGAAGCTCAGGATGCCCCGAATTCAAAGTTGGTAGAAGGATAGTGGTCGTTATGTTTCAACGTAGCCCTTTTCCCTGTAAATTACCGTTTTCTAACTTTGTATATACTCTTTGGAATCGTGCGTTTGGCTGATCTCCATCTTATCAATAAAATTTGAGCCTTTGTGCTTTTGTTTGTAATTCTTAACTTGTTTTAGCTTTACAGAACGACGTTGTTTAAACTTAATCAGCGATTCTTGAAATAAAACAAAAATGAATTTACTTGTTAAAACTTTTTCTGCTTTTAAATTAAAGATGGCATTTCTTTTGACTGTTGAACATCAGAAGAACATCGATTGCTTCTCCCGAAGTAAGCGAATTTCAAAGTGCAGAATCAAAGTACTCCTTCTAAGCCAGTATGCCTGAATGAAGGGATCAACTGTGTCAGAGACCTTGTTTCGTCTGACACGCCTCGGCCGAGTTCTCATCTGCTAAGCCCGATCAACATAGCTCCCCGCATGGACTATCTCTCCTAAGCAAGGTGGAATTGCTATTTTGAATCAACGATACTTCTTCGCCCCGCGATGGCCGAGTATCCAATTGTGTTCATCCATTAGTCTGTATGTCGCGTCTGTTTTGTCAGCATATACATACATACTTCATGCATTTTATTTGCGTTTACATTTCATATTGCATCGTTATCACTCTAGCCGGTCTTGTTCCCTAGTGATAAACAGTTTTCTCAATCGAGTTTGTCAGTTCTTTCCTCGTCAGGAAGTGTTGCGTCTGCACAATCTCGCCACCAGTGTATCTTTAGATCAGAGTCGGCACTTGGCCACTTTGATAACTTGTACCTCTGAAAGATCAGAGAACCTTCAACAAATGTCACTCTTCGCCATTGAAGATGATATCCTCGCTTTCCCGGATTAAGGAAAATCCACAGAGAAAGCCTCGTGATCAGAGATTCGGCAGCATGCCAGTTTTGCTCCGAAAGGACCGCTGATGAAAAGGTCATCGGCCCCACAAAATTGGACCCCATCATATGGCGTTTCTCCGTGAAGACCCCGAGAAAAGTATGATGAAAGATCCCAAATGAAAACAGTCTCTCAAGAGACTCGCTTTCCCCAGTAGAATCGACAAATGGCGTCTCCAAAACAGAGAAGTTTGTACACCTCTACAACTCAGACGAATGGGTTCCCCAGCAAGTCTGACATCAAAACTTTTTCCACTCAAATGGCATCTCCCTAGGAAAATTCGGCAAGAAGTTTGAGGAAAGCCGCTATGAATAGCGTCCCTTGTCAGTAAAGTTTATTGACAAAAGAAACTAAGACCAGTTCTTGGTAGGAAACCAGGATCGAGGGGAAGTTCAAATCAGAAACTAAGACCAGTTCTTGGTAGGAAACCAGGATCGAGGGGAAGTTTAAATTAGAAACTAAGACCAGTTCCTTGGTAAGAAACCAGGATCGAGGGGAAGTTTGTTTCCATAACTGAGACCAGTTCCTTGGTAGGAAACCAAGAACGAGGGGAGGTTTATTTCAAAAGAAAACTGAGACCAGTTCCTTGGCTGAAGACCAGGATCGAGGGGAAGTTTACTTTTTCTAAGCATCATTGCTTAGCTAAAGAAGATGAATGCGTAAGCTACCATTCATAACCACCATCAAAATTTCCGATATTCCGATATTTAATCCTCTTGCACCCCGAATGCTCGAATACCTTCGTCATTCATACCTTCGGGTCCAAGAAGATTAAATAGGGGCATCTGTAATACCCCAAATTTTGACCACTTAGATTTCCCATCATTGTGAAAATCATCATCACAATATGGATGAACCATCATGCTTCATCAGTCTCCCCAAAGATGGGTGAGCATCCAATACAATCAAAATTAGGGTTTCAAGCCCTCTCTGAGTGCTTAGACAAAGGATCAATCAAGAAATGACATGATCTTCAACTTGTCTAATCTCTCTCACATCCACAATGGATCAAAAAGGACTCCCACTTCAAGGATTAAGCACAAGGCTGCTCCCTTCTAGGTGGATCAAGTCTCAAGATCGACAGTGTCACCAAATTAGGGTTTTGGTCGACCAGGGCCTCCAGATGGAAATTTTCATCTGGGCATAAGGCAATGATCCAAAACATGACCTAATATGCTTCATGGAACCTCATGAACCCATGCATCAAGTCAATTTTGCCTCAGGGGATGCATTCATAAAAAATCAGGAATTAGGGTTTCTTGACCTAATTCACCCCTAAGTTGACTTTTGGGACAAACCATGAGCCAAGACCTCAAGAGATGATTTGAGGGTCTCTAATACACCATATAGATCCATTTGGAACAATGGATTGATCCAAGAAGCTTGAGCAACAAGTCTCATTTTCATCTGCACCACAATTAGGGTTTTAAGGGAAAAGTCAACTGTAACTTTGACTTTTGACCAAGACATGCTCCCAAACCCTAATACATGATTGAATATACCCTATGACACCCATGGAACATGTCCATCAAGTTTGATTTAGGTCAAGGACATGATTTCCTGAGGAATTGCACAGTTTGGAATTCATCTGATAAAAAGTCAACTGTGCACAAAAGTCAACTTTGACTTTTTGAGATTTTTCACCAAAATGGATTTTTAACCCTAAAATGATGTTAATGTATGATTTGAATCATCATTCATCAAGAAAAATCAAGAAAAGTGAGATAATTTGTAAAAGGGGTAACCATAAAACTTAGAAATTTTTCTAAGTTAAAAATAAAGTGGCAAAGGTACCAACTTTGGAGGACCATAACTCCTAAACCACAAGGCCATTTTTTTCTCATCCAAAGATGGATTTGTAGCCCTCATTATCACCTACAAAAACTTCAACTACAAGTCATTCCAATTCATTAAGGATTTTGAGTTATGGAGTGATCAAAGTGGCTGAAAAGTGAAAAAGTCACTTTTTCCAACACTTAGTGAAATTTTCACTAAGTCAGATTTGCCTTCACTTTTTGCCAAATGTAGGGGGATTTTTCACTTGGAATCAAAAGAGATCAAAACCAAACTTGTTTAAACAGTTGTTGTATCATGTTAGGGCTTTCCAAAATGGCCAATAACATTGCCAAATTCAACCTACACCATGAGATACAACATTGTCAAGTTGCCTTGCTGAAATCTGTCAAGGCAAGGCGGAATTTGCAACTTTGGTCGATTTGCCAAAATCAGCCCAATTCAATTGCTCCAATCCACTTGGACACCTCAGAGGATTGAATCCAAAGGGGACAATCACTGAGCCAAGCCTCCAAGGTCCAAGGAACAAAGAATAGCATGTTGAACCTAGAATGGCCAAAATAGGGACAAGACTTCAAATTTGGAATGAGGCATTCAATGGAACCATCAAGGTGGCATGGAATGAGCCATTCTCATCTGAAATTAGTCAAGACTTATCCAAGACCAAGGGGACCAAAGCTCTGTGCCCTAACCTCTAGTCAATGGCTAGAGGAGACTTGGATTCTCATTGGACAACATTGAGGAAACCTACTTACCAGTTGCCATGCACTATTCCTTGCAAAACAAACTTGCTCTACTATAAATAGAGCTCAATTGTGGTCAGTTTAAGTACACCAAAGCCATCTAACAGATGCTTTCCTCAAAATCTCTTTCTCTTGGCAAAAATGCCTTTCTTAGCAAGGTAGCTATCGGGTTTTGAGTTTGAGAGCAATTCTGCACAAACCAATCACTCACACACCTCACATACATCACATATGAGCTGATCAAACACTCACATAACTTCTGAAACATCAAAATCTCAAAATCACTTGCCATCCACACAAGTTTGAAGTGAAGTTGCAGCTGAGATGCCATAAACTGATCCAGTCCATTTCAATTCAATCCAAGTGTTCAAACACACTCCATATGGTGTAGGGAAGCTGTCCAGATCATCACAACTTCTCTGTAACACCTCCAACTCAAAATCACATCTGCTCTTGCTGTCACGACTTGAAGGTAAGCCTAAACTTGGGCATCTCTCAATCTATGCATATTTCCTCGCACAATAATTTGGCCATATGTTCATAATCATGCATGGAATATTTTCCCTCAATTAATTGCATTGTTTGAATCGTGTATCAAAAATCCTAGCCTTCATGCAGAAATTAGGGTTCTTGAGGTTCCTTCGTGATTTCTTGTTGTATGTTTAATTTAAATGAAATTAAAGTACATAGACATGATCGTGAGGTTGAAACGAGCATAATGATATGTGGATTGCATGATATGATTACGTATTCATGGAGATTGGATAGAAAACGCAAATCTGAGAAACCAAGAACACGCGCGTGTTCTTCAGCTGTTCTTGGCGCCATTTTTGAATAATTTGAATATTTGAATTTTGTGATTTTGTTTAATTGATTCAAAAATTAATTTCTCTCTGAGTTTTAATGATTTTGAGTTGATTCTTTTTTTAATAATTCACAAAAATGTTAAAATATTTTATTTTATCAAAAAATCCCAAAAATATTATTTATTTCATATAATTGATATTTTTGTAAAGAATTAATATTTTGATTGTTTTTGGCATTTTAAATATTTTTTCTACATTGATTTTGCAACTTTTAATGCTTTCTAATTATTTTGTAGGTCAATACTTAATTTTTGAAGCATTAATCCAAGATCATAATTTGTTTTCCATGTGTTAAACAATTTTTGATCATTTTAATTGAATTTTTATTCAATTAAATACATTTTGAAAACAAATTAGGGTTTTGGATTAATTCAACCCTCATAAATCATTTTCAAAACACTTTGGGCCTCTATTAGAGTGTAAGACCCAATCCTTTTTTTGACCAAATCATTTTTGGGCCTCACTTATTGTATAAGTCCCGATACCGTAAAAAAAAACAAACGGCGCGATCGTCGCCTTTTCAAAATAACCCTTGGACCTCTCCTTGAGCTATAAGACCCATTCAAAACACTTTGGGCCTCTATTAGAGTGTAAGACCCAATCCCCCTTTTAACCAAAACATTTTGGGCCTCACTTATTGTATAAGTCCCTCTGTACAAGTAAACGACGCGATCGTCGCCCGTTTAAATAAAAACCATTTGGGCCTACCCTCGTGTTATAAGCCCCACTCTTTTTCTTTAAACCTTTTTGGGCCTCTTGAGAGAGTGTAAGACCCATCCCTTTGTACAGAAAACCTTTTTGGGCCCCAGTCACTTGTATAAGTCCCGCTGTACAAATTTAAACAGTGCGCTCACTGATAAAACCCTGGGCCTCTCCTTGAGCTGTAAGCCCCAGATCTTTCTTTTTCAAAGCACTTTCTCCTTTGATTTTGAATACATTGTTGGTTTCAATCTTTCTTTGTTGAACACCTAACCAAAAAGCATGGAAGCACTACAACCGAGTAAGTGGTTATCGCTTTCATTTACTACTTTCATATATATAAATGTATTGTGGGGCTGCTCGCTGTAAGTCTCCTTTCACAAACTCATATATATAATTGTATTGTGGGGCTGCTCACTGTAAGTCTCCTTTCATAAACTCATATCTACTGTGTAATAATAGTATAGATATTTCGAGTTTCCCCGGCAACTACGTCTAGAACTAGGTGACGCCGTTTCATTTATTCGTAGAAATAGACGCCTAGATCCCCAATAGGAGCACCAGATACAGTCTTCTCTTCGGCTGTCCTCCTTAGGAATCGTCAAGAAGCTCTACTCCCCAAGATGAATGTATTCTCCGTGAATGGCATCTTTGAGTTTCTTCCCAATTTTTGAACTTTCCTGACTTGATCTATTCCTTGTGGATAGCTTGCCTTGAATGTCTCGGGGTTTGGGTACCCACTACGGTCATAATCTTGGACCTTAACTAAGGAACCCTCTTTAAAAGCTAAAAGTCGCTGGATAGTAAACCTCGCACGTTTACCAGTGGTTTTCATCTTTAAAAGAGTTATCTCTCCAAATGGAAAGGAGATGATAGACCCACGGGCTTCTTAAAAGCATCGGCCTCCTCTTGGGCATTATTCAAGGACCCTACGGCTTCTTAGAAGTATTCACAGCCTCCTCTTAGGCTTCGTATAATGATATCTTCCTTCGGGAATGATAGCCTCCTCTTGGGCTTCGTACAAGGACCCGTCGGCTTCTTAAAAGTTTCCAGCCTCCTCTTGGGCTTCGTACAAATTGTCCCGACGACCTCCTAGAGGTATAGGAACAGAACCTAGTCATCCTCATAGAACAGTCCTTTCATAGAGTCTACTACTGTTTCTCGAAGCATAATACAAAAGATAAAACTCTAGACACGGACAGTCTAACTTCCTTGAGTTTCAAAGACATTCTCAAGCACCCTTCGTTAAATAGGAAGGAAACCCGCAGACTCGGACAGTCTTAATACCCTTTGGATTTCCCGTTTCCTCAAAGAAAAGGAAATATCCCTGATCCTCAAATTAAATCCCTGTGTACAGTGTTACTCATATAAGAACTGATTTTCTCTTTTAAATCAGTATATTGGATCTGTCACTCAACTGAAACAGTTACAATAGCCTCCATCTCGGGCTTCGTACGAGATACCAAAATTCTCCCCAGTGGAGTCAAAACAACCTTTTAGCTTGTCTCTCAGGCTTTGTATGAGACACAAAAGATTCCCTCGTTGAGTCAATCACCCCTTTTTTTGCCTTCATCTCAGGCCTCGTACGAGATATAAATCCCTTAAGCAAGAGTCGAACTCTTTGCTAGCCTCCTCTTAGGCTTTGTATAACGATATGCCCCACTGGGTCAAAAACTTTTAGCCTCTCTCTCGGGCTTTGTACGAGACACAAAATAGCCTCCTCTTAGGCTTTGTATAATGATTTTCCTAGCGGAAATTAGCCTCCTCTTAGGCTTTGTATAAGAAAACCACTGGTTAATCCAACTAACCTTTTAGCATCAAAGTTGTGCCTCGTTCACAGTACACAAACATCAACAACTCCTTTCCCTTCATCTAATCGTTGTAAGCGGCAAGCCTCTGGATCATCTATATCCATGCCACTGTCCCTCTTTTAGCATGAGAAATTCCTAAGGAAAGATGGCATTGCTCTACACTGAGTTAAAGTCTTCTCCTTCTGGTTAAAACCCTTTCTTCGGAAATTATGGCATTGCTCGGATCCGCGTATCCCAGTTAAAGTAATTCTCTTTCTCCCCTCTTTAGAGATGACAAATTCTCTCTAAAGTCGAGGTCTTTTAGCTTCACATCTTGGGCTTTGAACAAGATACAAACCACCTTTCGCTTCACGTCTTGGGCTTTGAACAAGACACCAAAACACCCATTTCCTCCCATAGAATAGGAGGAACTACGAACGCTCTGATTTCCCTATTTCGGTAAACGGGAATACGTAGGCATAAGATCGAAAGAAAAGATCTTAGCGAGCGCAATCAACAAAAAACCCAAATCCCATATCTCCATCAATCAAAAGCAGTAATTCAAAAGCATCAGTCCTAACATCCTAATCCTTATTCCCCGCCAGAAACCCTTTGCCTAGAAAAAAGAAAGAAAGAACCGTATTGGCGAAATACGAATAACCAGTACAAAGGCCCCCCACATTGATAGCATCCGTAACCTAACAGAACGATGTTTAAACTCAGTATGCAAGCAGGGTTAATTGGAGACATCTATTTCCCTTCCTTATTCAGCTCACAATAGGATAAAAAATGAATCGACCTGTAGTTTTAAGCTCAACTGCAGAGAGCGACCAGCGCTTAAGAACCGCGTCCAAAATCGCTCGCTACAGCTTCCTTTAGAACTTGCTTTCTCTTGGTACCCGACTGAGTTAGAGTTTCGCGCGACACGGGAGTACTGTACAACTTGGAGCTGTTATGCTATCTGTTTCAACTTCGACATTACACCATGCGTGTTAGAGAAGGAATGAGAAGGGAGAATTCCTACTCTCATTCTGACTACATCAGGTAGGGGACGAATGACCCTGTGCTTGGCTTAGTCACCTCTATCTCCAGGCGGTAGTGTACTTTCTTCCCCAGTCGAGTCGATCCTTGATCACTCCTATCTCTTTCAATTCCTCTTTTGATCAATCACTATTCTTTTTGGTTAAGATCATTGTTCTTGGGTTAGCAAAGTCTCCTTGTTTCAATACCCTGTTCTCTTCTTGCCATCCATCTTTGCTTCTTGTTTCCCCACAAGAGTCTCGTTCCTTTTTCTTCGATTAAACGCAGTAATCCTGTTACAACCGAATCCCCTACGGAGTTCGCAACCTTCCCTTGGTTCTTCTCCCTTCATTTGGTTAATCACTGCCTGTCAGTTAAAACACCAATTTGTGCGTCTTCAGTTAACCACAACCTGTCTGTTAAAACACTGTGTCTTTCGGGTTAATCACCTGCTTTTGGTTAATCACCCATTTTTCAGTTAACCTCAGTCCATCTGTTAAAGTACTGAGCCTCTTGAGCTAATCACCTTCTTTGGGCTAATCACTCACTTCCTTTTCGGTTAATCACAGTTTATTCTGTTAAAACCAAATGCCCAAGCGGTTAGCAACCTCTTTTGGTTCAATACCCTTCTTCGTTGGTCAAGTGCTGTTTGTTTAGTCCATACCAACATCCCTTTTGGGTCACGACCTTTGATCGGTCCTACACCCGTTCTTCCGGTTGATCACAGTATATCTGTGAAAACCACAGTTGCAATCTTTATTTTCCTCGGTTGACCACTATTTATCAGTTAACATGTTGATGTCCCATCAGCGTCAAACACCGTCTCTTGGTTCAGTACTCTCTCTTTTGGTTCATCACAGTCTGTCTGTTGGTACTAACCCCTTTTTTCCCGCAGAGTCTTACTCTCTCTCTTCGGTTAACCACTGCCAGTCAGTTAATATACCGAGTTTCCCTATTCTCTTGGTTTTGACACCATCCCTATTTTGATTCCCAGTAGGGTCGCTTACCATCCCTCCCTAGCATTTTCTTTAATCATTTCTTCCCCAGTGGAGTCCTTTCTATTCCTTTTTCCTTTTGGTTTCGACACCAATCCCCTTTGATGTCCTCAACGGAGTTTCTTTTCTTCCTTTCTTTCTTGGTTTTGACGCCGTTCCTTTTCTGGTTCTTGTGCAATCGCTTTTACTGTTCGTCTTTTCCCAGTAGAGTTTCTTTCTGTTTTTCTCTTGGTTTGATACCACTTTCCTTTCTTTGTTAGGTTTTCCGTTTGGTTCCCCGAACTACGGAAGCTCTGATTCTGCATTCGTTCGAATGTTAGATACGTAGGCACGAGATGCGATGTCTTGGCGAGCACACTTCCACCTTCCTTCTTTCTCCCTTTCTTTCCTCCTTCTTTTCCTTGGTTCCTTTGAACTACGGCGCTCTGATTTCCTTATTGCACTATGAGGGTACATGAGGGCCCTAATCCTCCGTGAGCACTCTTCTTTCTTTTTCCCTTCTCTTTATCCTCTTCTTCTTTAGCTAGAAGCCTTTAGATAGATAACCCATCCAAGCCTAGAAGCAAGCGAAATGGTTCCCGTCGAGTACGATGGATATGTTAGGTGCTAGTACCTTCCTTTCGCATAACCGACCCCTGTTCCCGTTTCTCTTCCCCTTGGGTTTTATCGATATTTTCCCTGTCCTTTGGGACTAAATAAAGTTCGGTGGCGACTCTGTGTTATCTTTGAGTGTGCAATTCACTTAGGTATAAACCAGCCCTCTTCAACGCCATAAAAAAACTCTCAAACATGCATATGAAACATAAGCCGGATTCGATACCTTACGCGAAAAATCCAACAATAATGTAGTTCCGAAGAGAACATACTGCACAAATTCCCAGCTGATATCCCCCAAATATTTCAACAAAGTCTAACCTCGGTTGACACCATTTCAAAATCCAGTTCCCGTCTGGTAATCAGTTCCCGTCTGACCAAATTCTAAAATTCAGTTCTCGTCTGGTGGTCATCTCTCGTTTGGCTATTTCTTTTCAAAATCCAGTTCTCGTCTGGTAGTCAGTTCCCTTCTGACCAATTCTAAAATCCAGTACCCGTCTGGTAATCAGTTACCGTCTGACCAAATTCTAAAATCCAATTCTCGTCTGGTGGTCATCTCTCGTTTGGCTATTTCTTTTCAAAATACAGTTCTCGTCTGGTAGTCAGTTCCCATCTGACCAATTCTGAAATCCAGTTCCCGTCTGGTAGTCAGTCCCCGTCTGACCAATTCTAAAATCCAGTTCCCGTCTAACATTCCGCTCATGCCTAATAGTTGATTCGAAGTCCAGTTCTCGCCTGGCTAACTCTTTCAAAGTCTAGTTCTCGTCTGGTAAAGCACTTTGAAACCCTGGTTCATCTAGAATCTCTTCATTATCTTACAAATGATTCATTCCCTAACATATATTTCAATCAATCCCCAACTGATGAACCTACGCAAGGCCTACTATCTCAATCCCCAGTAGATTTCACGTGATACCTTACTCTCTTCTTTCCCGTAGGGTCATAGATCATACGTCGATCTTACCCGTTGTATCTCTTTTATCCCCAGGGTCGTAGATCATACGTCGATCTTACCCTTTTTCCTTTATTCCCCTAGTGGAGTATCTTTTGTTTATCATTTCCCTTGGGTCGTAGATCACCCATAGATCTTACCCTTCATTTCCCCACAGAAGTTACCCTCTTCTCACCCCTGTCTTGGGTCATAGATCGTGCATAGACCGGTCTTACTCTTCGTTTACCTTCTCTTGGGTCGTAGATCTGTCGATCATACCCCCGTTTACCATCTCTTAAGTCATAGATCTGTTGATCTTACCTCTCCATACTTCTATTTTAGGGTCATAAATCTGTCAAGATATGTTACCGCACTGTCGCTGATTTTACCCTTTGCTTTTCCTCTGGGTTGTAAATCTGTCAAGATATGTTACCGCACTGTCGCTGATTTTACCCTTTGCTTTTCTTTTGGGTTGTAAATCTGTCAAGATATGTTACCGCACTGTCGCTAATTTTACCCTTTGCTCTTCTTTTGGGTTGTAAATATGTCAGGATATGTTATCGCACTGTCGTTAATTTTACCCTTTACTTTCCTTTTGGGTTGTAAATCTGTCAAGATATGTTACCGCACTGTCGTTGATTTTACACTTTGTTTTCCTTTAGGGTTGTAAATCTGTCAAGATATGTTACCGCCCTGTCGTTGATTTTACCATTTGCTTTTCCTCTGGGTTATAAATCTGTCAAGATATATTACCACACTGTCGTTGATTTTACCCTTTGCCTTCCTTTGGGTTATAAATATGTCAAGATATGTTACCGCAATGTCGTTGATTTTACCAATTTCCTTTCTTTTGGGTAAATCTGTCAAGATATGTTACCGCATTGTCGCTGATTTTACTCTTTGCGTTATAAATCTGCCAAGATATGTTACCGCACTGTCGCTGATTTTACCCTTTGCTTTTCTCTTGGGTTGTAAATCTGTCAAGATAGGTTACCGCACAGTCGTTGATTTTACCCTTTGTTTTTCTTTTGGGTTGTAAATCTGTCAATATATGTTATAGCACTGTCGTTGATTTTACCCTTTTCTTTTCTTCTGAGTCGTAAATCCTACATGATATGTGACTGCGCTGTCAATCGTCTTACCCATGTTTTACACTCTTTATCCTTTACCCCTGGTCGTAGATCCTACATGATATGTCACAGCGCTGTCATCGATCTTACCTTTATTAATCTTACATACCACTTAATCGCCATATCACCAACCATATTTCATCCACCATCTCCGTAACAATCACACCCACCGAGACCCTTGTGTTGGCACCCTTACCCCATTACAAGTTATCATTGTTCAACTGCGCCCGCTCATCACAAACTTTTCAGCAGAAAACGTAAAAACCAAAAAATGTATACCGAGGATATATCACCTATGCTTACACCTTCTTTTCAGGACAAATTTCAGGTCATGATATTTAATCTTCTTCTACCTCGAATGTCCGAAAGGCTAGTACCAATCTCACCTTCAAGTTTAAGGCGATTAAATAGGGGCGACTGTCATACCCCAAATTTGTCCTACCCCTTCATCTAAATCTTTTGGCTTATGCTTTGCATCTTCCTCATGTGCATACTCTCCGTTATGGCATCTAAATTCATCATGCATTCATTAGCATAGACTTGTTACTTGGATCAGAGGTCACGGAGAATCAGGGTTCACATATTGCACTAGGGTTTCATTTCTCATACAGGTTTGTTTCAATGGAAGATGAAAAGATCACGGAATAGGGTTTGTCCCTTGTGCTTATGGTTATTAGATGGATCCTCAAAGTTTTGGCTATGCAATCATCAGAAGCATCTTATTCTTGAAATGGTTTCATCATCACTTATGATACAAGGGTTTATTTCCCTTAATCGTAGGGCCATCAAAAGGGTTCGATATGGAGTTTTGATTCATTAATAGAGGTCACGCAATTTGGAAGTAGACTACAACTCCAGAGTATAGAACATATCAAGAGCAGGTTCTCTGTAATAGCTCAACGTTTACAAAAACTCTGAGTGAGAAAGGATGCAATTTTGTTTCCAGTGGGATTGAGAATCACTCAGTTTTGATGAATACGAAGAACAAGAGTATTAATGGATCCAGAGTTGAAAAGGTGTTGGAATTAGTACTGCTGCTAATAAAGACATAATTTTGGGATATGTGTATGCTATGGTAAGTTCACCCCCAACCGCGTTCTCTAAGTCCGTCGACCGTTTGGCATACCTGCAAGCACAACACTGCCACCATTAAAAACAACATATAGTTAACATGACAGAGTTCTCTAGCTAGTTTTAACCATGTTCAGGTTTCACACCATCTTCAATCTTCTTCAAGTACTCACCATCAACATTCTTTTTCCATATCCTGCAAGAATAAAATAACAACTCAGAATCCATCTTCACTGCAACAAAAAACCAGAAAAAAGAAGCATCACAAATTATGCACAATAAATTCAAGAACCCTACAAGTTCAAACCATATATCACAGTCATTAAATCAACCTACCAAATTTCAAGCTAACGTCACAGTAGTAGCTAAATTGGTATTCAAAAAAATCGCAAATGCTCGACGGAAACAAACGCATTCACCACATTCAAATTAATTAACTTTCACAACAAACACAGCTAAACACTTCAAACAGCTAACAATTAAGGCATCAGTCCATAACCATTCATCAGTTCCAACAATGTTTAATCAAGCCACACAATATGCCAGCTTCAACGCACATTATGACCTGATAGCTTAACGGCCAACTAACACAAAGCATACACACAAAAAAAAACCAAGTACCACAAAGCTACTATTCTGCCAATATACCTTGTTCCGAAAGATGATCAATTTGCATATAAACATAGTGTTGTACAAAGGATTGCTCAATACTGGTGGCACCTTTTCAGTATCACCATGGCTACTATGAATTTGCTACAAAATGGTTCACCTGCAGATGGTCCATTAGTACATGGTGGTGATGAACGCATAGAGGTCCAGGGGACAGGGAGCAAGCAGGTACCTATTCCGTGGAAAATGGAGTTGGGAATCAAATCAAACAGGCTATGGCTGATAGTGAGAAAGTTGTTGAGACGACTCGCATCATCAATAAGTAACAAGGGGTACGAGAGGCTCTATCTGTACTGTCCAAAGCTCTGGAGACTAATCCAACTCTGCGTCCGATACTTCACAGTCGAGTCCACCACATTCACTCAATAATTCGACTTGCCCCATATCTTTTGAGTGTGGATCATGTCAGGTTTGTAACTACACTTAAGTATGATGCCACCGCATCTTCTTGAGCACATGTAAAAAAAAAGGGAGCATTCAATCATGTGCGTATTGTGCGGAGAACCATTTAGTAACGTACTATCATGGAACAGGGCTGTAAGGATAAGAAGGTTTCCTCGAGCAAGTCAGAGCACATCACAACAGCATTCAACCAATTTTCCAGTTCATGAACTAAGCCCAAATTGCATTTTAAGGAAAACAGAATTTCAATAACAAATCAAGATCAGATTGCACCTCATTCAACAAGGTTCATTACAGCATGTTAATTCATAACTTCAAGTTTTGCACGCATTGCCTATTCCGACGTAAAATTATATTTCAAACTTATGACAACGTTACGTCCAAATTAATTCACAAGAGAAACACAAAAGGAAGTCAACAGCACAAAATGATTCCAATTTGGTCCACAAAGCTCAGAAATTATTTCATTTCACATGAGCAGAGTGTATACCACTATTCTAGCTCAACAGTGACCTCTAGCAACATTTTACTCTAACTAACTTCATATATTCTAAGCCATAACAGAAATCCTTAACTAATTTTCACCATTCCCTAGAATCCGAAACCTAACTAAACTCCAACTAACCTTGACACAATGCAAAAACTAACATAACTGTTTCTAACAGAAACTCACTCACTGAGTCCATCCCAACTAATTGAGTCAACTAACTGTCGCAGTGAAAATTGGATACCAAGCTATTATATTAACTTGAATCACATTTCTTTAATTTTACCACCGTCTTTGATTTATCCAAAGGAAGGACGAAAGATCGAATTACCCACAATGCAATGCAAATGCAAACTAAGATTCTAAAGTTCGGGGGTTGGTTATACCTAGGGAAGGTGTTAGCACCCTAGATATCTGTAGTACTCTATAGGAACCTCTTGTTTATTTATGTTATTTTTTTTGTTTTGCTAAGGGTTTAAGGGTAGGTGACCTAGAATTCTATTCCTAAGCGTGCTCGATAAGATATCGCATCTTGTGCCTACATATCCTGTCGAGAAGGAATCAGAGCACATGTAGTTCCTCTCTGAAGGATACTAAAGGTTTGAAAAGTTTAGGAGAGAAGATGAGTCATCATCTTAAGAAACCACCACTGGTTTTTGAAACTTGTTTGTATTTTGTGGGGTATGGGATTGTATGTCCCTTATTTGAGATGATTCACATCTAATTCTCTTGTGTGGAGAATTAGGTGAGCTAAAGTTTGGTTGTAGAATCAAACTTGAGGGGGACTAACTTAGGAAGTCTATCCTAAAGTTGTCTAATAAACTTATCTTAAGGGTATAAAAGCCTATAGGGAGGTATGATGCAAATGAAATGCACCATGCACAATAATTGATTATCATGCATGGGGTTTTCCCTTGGATATTAATGCGATTAATTATAATAAGTTTTAACGAGAGTGCTAGCAAAGTGGGCTAATTTTGTGTCTAGTGACCAAAGGTTGGTAGCGATGCTCAAAGGCGATCGACTTACATGGGTAGAAGATGGCTTGACGTTGGATCGAGAGTTTTTACTATTTTGAAAGGTTTAGAACACAAAAAGCATGCATACATCAAATATAATGATGAGCAAACGAAGGCATAAGCAAGGCATAATATCAAACAAGACTAAACCTATTTCACACACAAGCGTACTATTAAGCACGAGGGATTCTAACGGGAGATGATTTATTAAAAAAGAGTTTGATTAAATTTTAAAGGCTTATTATTCTGAGGATTTTATGTTAAAGATTATTTTAATTTGAAAAGAGTTAAAAGGTCTTTTTATTAATAAAAAGTTTTAATTATAAAAAAAAGTTCTTGTTATTATTTAGTTTTAAAGTTATATAAAAAGAATTATTTAAAGAGGAAAAAAAGAGTTTTAATTTTAGTGTTTTAATGAATAATAGTTTTTTATCATAAAAGATTTTACTAATTTGAGAAAAAGTTTTAATAAGAGTTTTTAAATCATATAGTTATATTTTATTGAAGGTGACATTTAGGAAAGAAGTTATATTATTTTTTTTAAAAAGGATTATTTAAAGGTTTCTAAATGTTTATTATTTTTAAGAATTAGTTATGTTAAAAACAAATTCTAATTAATTTGAAAAAAGAAAATTCTAAATTAGATTTATTCATTATAAAAAGGTTAAATCAATTAAAAACAGGTTTAATATTAAAAAAAAGAAAAAACAGAGGGATTAGATGTTACGAGGGAGAGAGGGTCCATCGCGGACCCTCAGATCTCAATTGTTGGATGAGTAACCGAGACAAATCTCGCGATCTAAACGGAGGGTGCATGGGGTATAAGAGTGTGTGCGCGTGTACAGGAACAAAGTCACAGAATGGGAAAGAAAATAAAGTCATACGATGGACTCTCACTCCCCCTCTCTCGTTCTTGTTTCTCTCTCAAATTTAGGGTTTTGAAACCCTAGCAGCCGCCGCCGCTACCCTCTCGTATTCTCCGATCATCAAACAAAGCAAATCAAAACCCCAATCCCAGCAAGCCCGATACCCCAATTCACTATATTTTACGGTTACATATTATAGATACACATGATTTAAAGCAAAAAAAGAGAAAAGAGGGTCGGCGATGGTGGCAAACAGCTTCACGGGCCTCGTTCAAGGATGATTTCTTTTCCTCTTCTTTACCTCTTGTGCGATTTATTGAAAACTTTGTGTTGTTCTCCACTTCCTTCTTTCTCTGATGTGTTTGCTATTGATGCCTGCTTATTGATGTGATTTCGTGAGATGATGATCAGCCACAAAAGTTTTTTGAGTCTCTGTATTTGCCTCTCCTTTGCGTTGATTTTCCTTCTTCTCCTTGTTGTGTTTTGATGACTGCTTTTTGTGAGTTTGAATTTTTCTGTTCTAATAATCATGTGGGAAGTGTTCTGGATGTGTGAATATTGTGTTGGGATGGAATTTTGTGCGTGGTCTCTTTTGTTCTGGCTTTTTGGTGCGAAAAACTGTTAACGGAAAGCTGGGTGTTGCTGAATTTCTGCTATGAACTGATGTGGTATCATGGTGTTTGGAGCTGTTTGTGAACTTTTGATGGATTTCTGAATTTACAATGTGTACGTGTCTCTTTTTGGTGAATGTGTTTTTCGGTTCGATGTGTGCTTATTATTATTTTTTATTCCCCCCTTTGTGTGTTTGCGAAGGTTTTCATTTTATAGGCCTCATAAAATTGAATTCTGATTTTGGAATGAAAAGCTAAGAAATCACCTTGTCTTGGAATTAAACACGGCTGTCTAAAATCTTTTTGGAAAGAAATAAACTTGTCTTAGACATGTTCTGACACTTTCGAATTTCTTCCTTTTTCGGCTTTGATTATGTCTGAGAATGCTTGGAACATAATTTATGCTGTTTGGAAAGTTCTTTAAACACTGTCTGAGCATGTTTGGATTGTTTCATGAGTGTATTTGATCTTACCATGAAATCTTGATTGAATGTTATTTCAATTTGTCTGATCATGTCGGTGAAAAGTTTTGGAAATAAACCGTCATGACAGCTTTTCCATTTTTATACCAACATGTCTGATCATGTCTCGATTCCGTTCAATCTCCTTGTTTGACTTTGATTTTTTTCCTTGAATGCTTGATGACAACTTTATTCGCTTGCCGATTTCGGTTTGACATGTTTGTAAAGAAATTATGATTCTTGTCTCTTTGTTTCGACTGGACCTTGAGTGTCGATAAATAATTTCCTTTCATTCTTGATTCTTGTCTTTAATTCGTGATGACTGTTTCTATTTTGGTTGGATTACATTTGGAACACGTCGGTTTGGTTGCGATTTTGTTCTTAATCACGTTTCTTTTTTTTTTTTTTTCAGTCAACTCAATATTGTTGTTACCTTGAAGAAGCTTGCTGATTTCTAAGATTTACGGAACCACGATAATTGGCGAAGAAAGATAACTCTAAGAATGTTCCTGTGGATTGGTAGCGGTGCTAAAGCAAGCTGGAATAACTCCACGTCAATTGAAATAGCCAGTGACTCACGTACTTGTCCATAAGTAATGAGTCTGCTGGAAAGTTCCTTTAAGAACATTGACAAGCTGGGTCTGTAACAGTTTTATTATGAGTATAAACAAATTTGTATTTGATTATTAACTTTAAACTTGTTCATTGTATTGAAAGTTGATGTAAAAAAAAAGTAGTACGTCACCCTTTGTTATTTAGACTGACTATTGGAAGCAGTGGATCATTGCATATGGAATATCATTAGAATCTTTCCTTTTGCTTGCTCACCAAATACTATATTTTGCAAAAAGTGATCTTTTTCATTAAGGCCTCATTAGATTCAATCGGTTAGTCATATCACCCGCAGCTTGTTGGTACGCATTCACAGGGTTGCAAGTGACGATAATATTGGCCATGTTTCGAGAGTCAAGGTCCTTTAGAATGAAATCATGAGACTTTTAGAGATGATGATAACATGCCAATTATTGGTCAATTTAGTACAACAACATTTTTGTGGTGCATTCATATATTGTAGCATTTAGAGCATGGGAGCTCCTCTAAACCATGACCCGAGGACCTTTGTGAGATTTATGTAGCGATTTACTTTTGAATTCTTAGAATGAACTTAGCTTGAGTTTGATTTGTAGAGAGACCTTGAATCTTGAATTTGTACTTGGATACGGGTCATGGTGAAAGAAAATGATCATGGAACTTAAATCAAAACATGGAGTTGGATTATTTTTAGACAAATGGTTAATTGTTTATGTTTTTGTTAAAAGGACTTAGGATTTTAGTTCAGAATGGACACAAGTTTAAGATATGGATCATTGGATATTGATCGAACCCTAAAGAAATGAAATTTTCACAATGCCAAAGAAGGGATTAGACAGCGCTTTTTTTGGGCTTAGACAGCGCTTAAAAGCGCTGCCTATTCGACCGCTGCTATAAGTAAAGACAACGCTTTAGTTAATGAGAAAGCGCTGCTAAATGTCTGCTTTAGCCAGCGCTTTTACTTTGAAAGCGCAATCTGTTTGTCACTTTAGCCAGCGCTTTGTCTGTAAAAGCGCTGTCTAAAGAGCCCCTTTAGGCAGCGCTTTGACTTTAGACAGCGCTTTTGGTTATCTTTAGGCATTGCTTTAGACGACGCTTTCCTTTAGAAGCGCTGTCTATTCTCTACTTTAAGCAGTGCTTTTTATTTAAAGCGCTGTCTAATCCCCACTTCAGACAGCGCTTTTTTCTTTGAAGCGCTGTCTAATGTCCACGAAATTTTTTATATATAAAACTTAAAAAAAGCGCTGTCTGATATATACAATAAATATTTACCAGATTATCACCATATTTTGCACCAGGTTTTCACCACATTTTGCACCAGAATATGCATTTAGAATTTGCACCAAATTTTCATAAATTAGAGCTTCAATACAATAAATATGCACCAAATTTGTCTATTTATATATGCATCTTTAATCCAATAATTTATATATACAAAAAATTGATGATATTCAAGCTAAGAAACAACAACAATTCATATATCTTGTTAGCTACAAAAAATCTGATATTCAAGCTAAAAAACAACAACAATGAACTTGTTAGCTCTATCTTCTACATCTGCACATATAACCTGAAACAAAACAACAACAACATTAGACAAAATATAGAAGAAAACAAAGAAGGCATTGTTCTTATCTGATATTCAAGCTGCAAGCATTGCCAAATCTGATATTCATGCTGCAAGCATTGCCAAAAATGTCAACAAATGATCATGAGTTATTGAATATTGCCAAGTGCCTATGAAAATCAGTATATGATTCCAACCTTCTATGGACAAGATATCAATCAATATTTGGCAGCACCAACACAATTTATGATTCCAACCTTCTATAACAAACAACAACAACATTGCAACACAATTTAATATACTAATGACGACATATTCATCAAAACTCAAACTTATATATACTCAAAATTCTCATCAATGAAAGAAAGACAATATACCTTATAAAACTCTCAGCTCAATAATGAATTGACACCATTCCTCCTTAAGTTCATCCAATTGATCTTTTGAGTAATGAACACATTTGAATTCATCAAAGTACTACATAATAATATAACATAGTATGATTTAGCTAAAACTATTTAATTATATGAGACATATGTGGTAAATATTAAAATAATTCCTAAGTTAGAAATCCATACCTTGGATGGAATATCTATTCGATCCAAAAGAAGAGTTTCTTTCATAAACCTCAACATGAAATATCCGCAATCTATTCCATTGCGCTGACGAGGACACTACGCATGGAAAGAAAATACGGATATATATTAGGATATACCCCTTAACTAGTTTTATCTAGTATCATCACTAATATAATCAAAATTGTGAAAATATACCTCGACTCTAATCCATGTAATGTTGTTGGCTTTGCTCTTTGGAACTTGAATATCTCTTTATGATCGAAAAACTTGTATAACGCTAATAAAATATAAACGAATATTTAGAACATGTCACATAAAAAAATAAATATACACACGAATTTTTAGAACAATCTCACTTACGTATCAATCAACTTCTTCATATCTGGGTATGTTGCTTGATCATTGTGTAAAGAATCCAGATAATATACAATTTCTCTTATCGAATTAATTGCCACCAACAACCAATGTCCATTGTAAGATTAAACAAAGGTTAGAATGAAAACAAAGGTTAGATGGAAACTTTCTACACAACTTCAAAAAACAAAAAATTATAATAGATGAAGTTAGAATGAAAATCTAACCCGTTGCCAGTATTATATGGTAAAAAGAACAACTTTTCTGTATCTTTGTTGGCCATAAATAAACCAAGTACATACTATATGACTTCATCTGGTTTCTGTACGATTAACCATGAGTTGATAGTCATGGGAGATAAGAAAGCGAATCTTTGTTCCAATCCACGCGGGCGCATCAATTTGTCATACAGAAACCTTAAATAAAAACATCATTAACATATTAGACTATTAATTTGAAATGAGTAAATAAATTGTTTAATTAATTAAACAAAGTTGATCGGAGTATATCGAATGTATGTATCGACAACACCGATGCCCAATTCCAAATGTTTAAAAACTTGCTCCATGTCCTCTCTACCAATTGTTTCCAAATATTCAAAACCAAAAATACCTTCCTCCATAGGTATAAGCCGAGTACCACCATCCGGAATATCTGTTATAAGTAAACATGTCTGAAGGCACGACCTATACTGAGAAGTAGGTTTTTTTCTAGCCGCGGTCTTTTTAGCAACACCCTTTGTTTGTGTGGGAATGTTGCTAATTTCAGGCATCTTACCCCTACTGACTTGTTCAATCTCTTTAGCCTGAATCTAAATATCTTATAATTAGTTAGGTGAAGTATAAGATCACGAATTAACATTTTCCATGCATAAATATCATATAATTGTGTTGTACCTCTTTTCTCGATGCAACCGACTCGGTTTCCCGCATAATCCCCTTATCATTTGATTTGGATTTTGTTGGAGTCTAACATTACCATGTAAAAAAAATGTACGTAAAATGCCAGTAAAAAATTTGAATACCCAAAGGTTCATAATGGTTTTAAGCTTACCTTATCATCTAGGCAAATGAGGCTTGACGGCCATGCAACAAACGATCCTATTGCATCTCCCAACAATGTTGCATCCGAAACATCGTCAGGTAGTGGTAATAAGGCATCCCCCTCTAAAACAATATCAATCGATACTTTCAAAAATCCAGTGGGGAGCGGTTTATGGTGAAGCATTTCTCCCAAAGTGTTATGCATTTTTCCCTTGCCAACCATCCGATAAGTCGGTGACGATAAATAGAGTTGACAACGGGAAATGCCCTAAAACCAATAATAAATATGACATTGTTATTGTGTATATATGTCAATTAAATAAATTAAGCTAATTTAATTTCATAATAATATATATAATTACCTCGGGAATATTCGGTTGAAAATTACAATTGATACTATCTTTCTCACTAGTATCTTTAAAAGCTGAAGCTTGATCTCTTTCTTTTTTATCTCTTTCTTTTTCCTTTTTCAATTCACGAACTTCAAATTCTAATGCTTCCAACTTTGCCTGCAGTTCTTTATTGCTAGCCATTTTTTTCTTTGGTTCTTTTAAGGATGTTGGAGTGATCCCATATCCCTTAGCCCTCACACGACCAGAATACTCACGAACATCTAATGCTCGACTAAGTAGCCTCCTGCAATCATTGTCTTCATCTGGAGATATAGACTGAGATAGTTGCTCCTGAAATTCATATGAATATCGAAAATTTGACTTAATTATATGTTAATAAACATTTGATTTAATTCAAGCAATAATGTTATACTTACACATTTCTCAAAAATTTGTTGAACATCTTCTTTAACAACTCCATCCTTACCCACGCGGGCTTCCTTCCACAAAACATGGTCCGGAAGAGATGTTTCAGAACTTTTGTCCTTTGTTAACTACACATTAAGCCAAATAACATGATCAAAAATAACTCATGATGAACAAGTATATCATTGTAATTTATAGATACTTACTATAGATTGTTGTAAGCGTGCATATCCCATACGCCTTTTTTTGTATGGATACGCGGGACTTGATGCTTGTTGTCAATTTATGTCACTTACACTCTCAAATTCTGGGGTTTTTCGTTTGGATTTAAAAGTTTCCCATTCATGAGGTGTAATCAAATCTGCATATTTCTGTGGAAGCTCTGCATCAATAAATTTTTTATCCACATCCTTAAGATACTTGTTTGATAAAAAAGATCTAAACCCTCTATGTATTTTACCGGCCAATCCGAGTATATAATCTTTTCTAGTATCATCAATGTTGAAAGACCTCTACGAAAATCATACACAGAGTGCATTAGTATAAGTAATTTAAATACATAATCGACATTAAAAACAAATAACATCACATATGGTACCTGTATCTCAATTCATATTTTGTCTTTAGCGTCTTTCAACAATTTGTTTCTCCAATCATCACAAGTAATTGGAACTTCTCTCCTTGTAACTGAACCAAGATAACTTGTCAACGTTGAACCGTTAGGCTCAATTAGTTGGTTATCTTGACTCCAATGCACATCATGTTTTATGCCTCGATCTCTATCACGAATGAGTCGCTTCATAATTGTAATTCCTCGTCTAATTTCCCTTTCCACTGCATTACCGGTCTCATCTCCATCATGAATAGAATCATCATGTGGGTGATCCTCGTTACTAGCCATCTAACCTGTAATAAGAGATTGTAATAGTTACATTTCATTTACAAAATAATGCAATATCACAATATTCTCACAATTCTATTATCTATTGGCAGTTCATTGTTAATTAGTATTAAATATGTTAATTAATATAGATATGTTGTGATGTTGTTATGTTGTTGATCAATATATTGGAAAAGAATAAAACTTATTATTCTGTCAAAAAAAAGCTAAAAAATGAAACATATGTTGCTCAAAAATGGAAAATAGGGAGACTTGAACTGAGTTGAAAACAGAAAAAAGAACAATGTTCTAACATGATTTTTCACTTGAAATGTCAAAGCTGATAACAGAACAAAAACAAAAGATAATACTGTCAAACCTCATATAACAAACACACAAAAACCATTTTAATGTCAAATTGATAATATTGTCAAACTTGAAAAACTTCATTATGCATGCTCTCAAACACACAAACTTAATGAAGCTAAGTGATTAAGAATAAAATGACGAAAAATAAGTTGAAAATAAAAATGATTATTCTGTCAAAAATAAGCTCAAAAATGAAACATGTGTTGCAAAAATAGGAAACTTGAACTGAGTTGAAAACAGAAAAAACAACAATTTTCTAACATGATTTTTCACTTGAAATGTCAAAGCTGATCACAGAACAAATAAACTTGGTTGAAGACATGATTTTTCACTTGAACAAAGAACATAGGAGATAGTGAACTAACCTTGGAAGGGACGGAGGTGCGTGAGAGGACGGAGGACGGAGATTTTTTATGGGTTTAGGGTTTTTCGCGAGAGAAGAGAAATAGTTCTGAGAATAGAAAGAATGAATAGAATATGTTTTTTAATTTTAATTTTAAACGACTTTAGACAGCGCTTTTGTGAAGCGCTATCTAATGAGTGCTTTTATCAGCGCTTTCGCTTTGTAGTTGGGCCTTTAGCTGCGCTTTAAGTAAAGCGCTTTCTAATATGGGCCTTTAGCAGCGCTTCGTACATGGGCCTTTAGCAGCGCTTTTTAGAAGCGCTGTCTAAGGTGGGATTTTTAGCAGCGCTTTTGTAAAGCGCTGTCTAATGTAGGCCTTTTAGCAGCGCTTTTGTATAGCGATGTCTAAGGTGGGCCTTTTAGCAGCGCTTTTACACAATTTCGTACATACTTTCCGTGTTTTATTTTTTATTTAACTTATAGCAGCGCTTTTGGAAAAAAAACGCTGTCTAAGGTGCGCTGCCTAAAATCATATTTGGCGTAGTGTTGGTTGATATTGGATATAAAATTGGACCTTGACATGAAAGATTTTTGGGTTAATTTTGAATAATGGATTTTGGATTTGAAATCTGGAATTGGTTTTGGTTTTGAAATGTGAATAACGGTTAGGGAAGTTTGGATATGAGATGTGGTAAATAATGATGAACAATCCGTACGAACACCCTTCCATCCTTTTTTACTTAAGAGTCTTGACGCCGCTTGAAACGTTCTTAAATCCATGATTGTTTTAATCTTCAATTTAATCACAAACCGATCACTTTCTTTATGATAAAATCTCAATCCACAACCAACATGAAATGCATTTTCCTAATGAAAATCTTGACACAAGAAACATGTCTTGATGAATCCCTGGGAATAAAGATAATACTTGTAATGCAACTTGCCACAAAAACCACAACCAGTCTCCACATGATCACGCTCAACACTAATAGAAGGAAAACCCTACTTCTCCTTAGGGAATACACCGGAGCTTCTGAGAACTTTGAGGACAATGGGAGGTTGAAAACCCTAGGATCAGAACTGTAACGCCCCGAATTTAATTAATTAGTTAATTAAATTAATTAAGGATTTAATTATTCGAAATTGTCGAAGTTGAGAATTTGTCGGTATTATTCTAAGAGGAGAAGTTAGAGTATTATGTTGTTTGAGTTGTTCGGTGGGTAGTCGAGTAATTAGTCGGTTTAGTCGGGAGAAATTAATATCAGAAATAATATTTATTTATGTGGAATATTAATTAATTTAGTTGGGTTAAGTTGTGTGTGAGAAATAGCAAAGTGGGGGTATCATGTAGTAGGCCCATTAAGTTAATTAACAAACCCATTATTATATTAGGTTTTTAATTAAGAGAAAGAAAATAAAGGAGAAAAAGAAAGGTTTTGAGAGAAGAACGTGGAGGTTACAGAAAGTGGGAACTAGGGTTGGAAGCAACGGTTGGAGAGGAGAGATTTCGATTACGGGAGTTGCTATCAAAGCTTCAATTTTGACAGAAATTCGAGCTACCTTCAATCTAAGGTAAGGGTGGGGTTCGAATTTTATAACCGGGATTACGATAATTGATACGTGGGATTGGGATTTATATAATTTTCTACTGAATGTGTTGAAGTGTATTGATGAATTGGTTTTGTTTTTGTGGAATTTGATGTTTGCTAGATTGTTTGGTTGTTGTTCTATAGTGTTAAACTTAGGTTAGAATTTGGTTAAATCGATAGAAACCGATGTTTTCGCGGACGAAAGTCGGAATAGATTGCGTAGTTGTGTCGAGAAATGTTAGGCCGTGATCGAGTATGCTTGTTTTATCGAATTTGGTTGATTTTGTAAGTTTTTGCATTTTTGGAGATTTGGGGGTTTAAGATTCGGATTGAAATCGAAAGTCGTAGAATTCACGTTTGATGGTTCCAAATCACTACTATATGTTTGGTATGAATGAGTATGTGTTTGTTTCGAAGAAAATAATTGAATCGGTCGGATTTTCAGACGAAAATGCAAAATCCCGTAGGGCTGTTATGCAGAAAAATTTTGGTTTCGGAAAGTTTGGAAAATTCATATCTTTTGATCCGTAAGTCGGTTTTGACCCCGTTCAAAGCGTTGGAAAGCTAACGAGATGTTCTTTCTAGGAAAAATGGTTATGAGGTCTGTATCTGGTTCAATTATAGCAGAAAATTGAAACCGTATCGTTGTGTTGATTTTTACCGTCGTGAATGTGTGCGATTGAGGTGTTATCGTGCAATATGCCTTAACAATGTTAACCGATTAATAATGCAGAGGAATAGCAATAATGTGGGGACTTAGAAATAACAGTAGCAGGTTTTGTATCAAAGTTGAATTTAATAACAGTAACATGATTTAGTAGCATTCGAGATTTGATATCAGGGAATCAAATAAATAGAAACAATGGGAATTAGTAGCAATAATAGAGGTTGATGAAAATAGTACCGAATAGTAATATTAGTAGTTTTAACCGATATAATCGTTTAACCGAAATTAGTTGAAATTTTGCAGAAATAATTCGTAAGTGGTTGTAGTTATTTTTGGTTGGTTGATGTATGGAATTAGTCGAATAAGTAGAATTAAGCGGTAAGATTAGTTGTCCGGTATTAGTTGAAAATTGTCAGAGTAAGTCGTGTATACGAGTAGGTATTCTTGGTTGGATTATTTTGTTGAAATTATGTCGAATAAGTTGATTTGCAGGTGAAGTTGAATTGTGTTGAATTGTCCTGATTTATGGACATTATTAAGTTGCAGGTCTTATGACCAACGTTGTTAAGTTGTTTTGCAGTTGCAGGTCTTATGACTAGCGTTGTTAAGTTGTGTTGCTGTTGCAGGTCTTGTGACCAATGTTGATTAAGTTGTTTGCGGTTGTTGCATTTTTGTCGTTGTTGTGTTGTGTTGAATAAGTTAATGTTGTGGTTGTTGTCGCATGCATAACATAGCATTATTAAGTTGGCCTGGATTGGCAATTTTTAAGTTGGAGCTAATGCTCACCACGTTGGCCTGGATTGGCAAAATATTAAGTTGAAGGCTTATGCCTTGATGCCTCGATAACCTGGCAGTTTTTAAGTTGGGAGTTCTGCTCCAATGGTACCACATGCATATGCATAGTTGAGTCGCATTTTGTGTTGCATTACTTTTGTTGATAAAGCTGTTGTTGTATTATGTTGATAAAGTTGTTGTAGTATTAGGCTGATAAAGTTGTTGTTGAGTTGTTGATGATTGTTGTTTGTTGTTGTTGTAAAGTAGTGAAATTGTATGATTTTAATATAATGTATTGATTATCATACTTCTGTTATATTGTTCGATATCTCACCCCTTCTGCTGATATTTCCCCTACCATGGGAAATGGGCAGGTACTCAAGATTTGCAGTGGAAGTTCGAAGTAACTTTATGAAGTCTTTTGTTGCTCTATGGCAAGTCAAAAGGGTCTTGCTCTGATATGTAACACTCGGGGGATGGACGCTTGTTGTTTATTGTTGAATATGTTTTATGTTGCTGAATTTTTAAGTTGAATTTATTAAGTATTATGTTGCTTTGAAGTTGTTTTAGTCGAACAAAAATGTTAAGTGAATCAAAGTTGAATATTCGTATCTTGAAGTTGTTTTGCTTTGAAAAGAAGATATATATGAATTTTGTTGTTATCGGTTCATCCGATCAAAGTGTTATGTATTTGTTCATATGAAATTAATCGAAGTTGTTTTTAAGATGAAAGTGTAGCATCCTATTGTTTGTTGAAATTTTATAACTCTGATTTTACTATTATCCGCCAGGTAGAAATGGGGTGTTACAAGAACCAGTTAGTCACATCTTGAAGTACTTGTGAGAATGAGTATTACTTCCACTTGAACTTACTGTACCTGCACAAACTTGTTATTAATAAAGCACGCAGATATAGAGTGTACGACCTAAAGATGCTATGCAAGATGAAAAGGGATCTTAGGGTAAAAAATTAGGGTATGACAGATGCCCCTATTTAAGTTTCTCCTATTCGGAGATGTGGAGATCGAAATCTTCATCTCAACGAGATAGGAGGGACTTAAATACAAACATGCACAATTTTTGGCCCTAAGATGCCACCGAATGCACATGCTATGGTATGAAATGATATAATATGCAAGACAAAGATCCTGTGAGGAATGATGTCACAGGGGATAACTGATACGAAAACGCTAGAACACAGTTAAAGAAAGGAAGACACGACGAGGAACAGCTTAGCAAAGCAAGACTCCACAGGGAAAGATCCAACTCCACTGGGGAAAGAGACTACCAACTGATAATCACAATGCACCTTGATCAGTAGGGTGTTCCTCAATGAAAACGATAGTGTATATTGCAAAGATAATAAAAAAACATGTCTCCCGGTATGGTTAAGCTCCTTAATTAACTGGATGTTGCAACGTCTTGAAATAAAATGCTACGAGGTTGTCAGCCTCGGGCCAAAGTCTTGAAATGTATGCTGCGAGGTTGTTTGCCTCGAGCCAAAATCCACTTGAAAAAGGTAAAATAAACCTCCCCTCATCTCGGGTCATAAGCCACAGACTGGTCTCAGTTTCTTCTTTAATTAAGCATTTCACTTAAAAAGGGTAAAAATAAACCTCCCCTAGTCTCGGGTCATAAGCCACTGACTGGTCTCAGTTTCTTCTTTAATCAAGTAATTCACTTAAAAAGGGTAAAAATAAACCTCCCCTAGTCTCGGGTCATAAGCCACAGACTGGTCTCAGTTTCTTCTTTAATTAAGCATTTCACTTAAAAAGGGTAAAAATAAACCTCCCCTAGTCTCGGGTCATAAGCCACTGACTGGTCTCAGTTTCTTCTTTAATCAAGTCTTTCACTTGAAAAGGGTAAAAATAAACCTCCCCTAGTCTCGGGTCATAAGCCGCGGACTGGTCTCGGTTTCTTCTTTGAGGATATAATATCTATTACCGATTTACTGGGTAGTCCTCCAAGAAAATATTACCTGCTACTGATTACTGGGTAGTCCACAAAAGGTAATTTTGCTACCGGTTTACTGGGTAGTCCATGAAGGAAATATTGTCTGCTACCGATTTACTGGGTAGTTAGCAAAGAAAAGATTACTGCTACCGATTTATTGGGTAGTAAAATGTTACCCGTTACCAATTTACTGGGTAGTCCATAAAGAAAATATCATCTGCTACCGATTTACTGGGTAGGAAAATATTATTTGCTACCGATTTACTGGGTAGGAAAATATCATCTGCTACCGATTTACTGGGTAGAATATTACCTACTACCGATTTATTAGGTAGTCAGCAAAGAAAAGATCATATGCTACCGGTTTACTGGGTAGCCCTTAGAGAAAATCTTGTCTACTACCGATTTACTGGGTAGTCAGTGAAGAAAAAAGAATTATCTGCTGGGGATAGACAAACTGCCTTGAGGAGACTGCCATTTTTCGTAGAAATCTTGATAACCAAACTGCTCAAATAAAGAGCTGCTACTTGCTGTATGGCATGTATTCCAAGGAAATGTAGTAATGACTGTTGGAGAAATAATTTATGTCTTTCATAGAGATCTTCAAGTAAACTCTTCTTGGGGAGACAAAGTGCAAAATAAATGCACGCTCGATCTGGGTTCAAAAGTCCAGAAATATCCGAAATTTGTGATTGTCAGGGACCAAAGTTCAATCTAGGAAATAACTGGAAAGAAACGGTCAAACAAGACTCCATCCATTGAAGACTGAACTCAACGGGTTTATCTTTATCCGAAAATGGAAAAGAAAACTGAAACAACCATCTTCCACGAGGATCAAACTCAGTGGAGAATTTAGAAAGGATGTGTTCTTTCTGCCTAGGGTTGACGATTCTACTTGGAGGGAGCAGACGAAACCCAGTCACTTGGGGATAAGTGCACCCAAAGTTAAGAAACAAACAAACAAACACAAAGAAATGCAAGATGCAAAATACGCACATGCCATGAATCTACATAAATGTATGTCATGATATGCTTATGCTTATGCTGACAAAACATCGAAGAAGAAGAAAACAAAGCTGGGGATGAAATAAGCATCTCGATACCGATACTCGACCAATCTTCACAAGGTAGAAGCATCACTGGGGATGAAAGGAGAGCCATATATGGAAACAAATCCCACTTAAGAGCTTCAAACTTCCTCTGGGGAAAAGAGAGCACTCTACTTGGAGATGAGCATCGTGACTTCACTTAGGTTTGTCAAGATGATCCTTTTGATTCTGTTGGAGATGAGAAAGATTCACTAGGAAAGAATCAAACTCATGATCGAAGAGATTTCATGGGGGATAAAATAAATATCCACTTTAAACTGAAGTAGTCTGAATGAAAGTTGTAAATGGATAAAATAAATATCCACTTCATCGGGGAAGCTTGAATCAATCTTGGTTGAAAATATCGAGAATAAAACTTCGAGGGGATGAAATAAACATCCGCCTTCGCTTGAGAAGATTGAGAAAATCCAATGAGGAGTGAAATAAACACTCACTTCGTTGGGGAAAGTTGAAGTTGCAAGAAAATTCGCTGAGGATGCTTGGGCTGCCGACTAGAGAAATCCTGTGTCAAACAGTGCCATCACTTCTCGAAGTAGAGATTCACCGGAGAATGGTCGTGACTACCTGAAGTAGAAACTTACTGGGGAGTCGTCACATTACTTAGGATAGAAACTCTTTGAGTCATGGATTACAGAGACTGTTGTGAGACTGATGTAACTCTGTAATGATGAGCTGCATGGTAATCGCCATTTTGAACAACAGTTGCTGTGCACTGATGAAATAATATTCAATTCTTAAATGCCCCATGTCACATGGTTTATGAGAAGAAGTCATCTCAAGAGGATTTTACAGAAAACTTGGCATCCAACATGATCCAATGTTTTCAAACTCTTGGAGATATTTGCCAAATCTCGACGTAACTGGCTCAAATTGACGAGAGATTTATCAAATCTAGACGTAACTACTCCAGATTGATGGTGTTCTGAGTATTTAAACTTGCCCCTTGAGGTCAGACTATGAGAGAAACAACTGGGAAACAACTTGCCCCTGCTTGGCGAAGTCTTCAGGTAACGTGCCCCTGGATATAGTCATCATTTTGAAATGATACGCCATTTACTCATCAGAGTCACCGGTCTCAAAGGATTAAGTTCATCGCTGATGCTCGTATGCTAGCTTCCATGGTGTCAAGCAATGTTAGCAAGCAGAAAAATGTTAATTCTGAAGCTGATAATGCAACGTATGTTTGTCTTGAAGATTTAAAAAAAAAATTGGTGATTGAATTACCGATTTTATAATGCCAACACAAATTTTAGCATAGCTCATAGGAGTCGGGAAACGATATCTCAATGAGTATGCTTTTGAAATAAACCCTGCTTCAATTAGGACTTTTAAGGGTTGTATTATGGATTGGTTCACGGTTTAAGAAACAAAGGATATAAGGCTTAAAGTTTATTTGTGCCCACCCAATCTTCGTGATATTTTACTCCTTTTTTTTTACTGAAAATTACCCTGCCCCAAGTTAAGAATGAGGGTTTTTTGATTTGGAAGAAGAAAACTCCTACTTCAAAGGTTCAAAAGGGTTAATGAGGGTCTATCTCCCTTATATCTCCGGTGTTTAGGAATTTGAAGCAATGCCTTACATCCTTAGTAGAGTTTTATTCAAAAGCATACAACAAGAGATCTTGCGTTTGATTTCGTCATCCTCAATTCAATTCTCTGCCGAGGCAAGAGATTGGGCAACATTGGCATTATAAAATAGAAAAAGCATTTTAAAAAGAGTGAAACGAATGGATTTCTTCAAGACAAACATATTTATTGCATTAATTATTCAAAATAACAAGTTCTTGCATGCAAACCAAACTTTTACAATCAAAGAAATAGTCATAAGTGCAAGCAAATAAATAAACAGCCGGATGAGCTCGGGAACGAGCTATCTTCTTGATTTCGCCGGCTTGGACCTTCTCTAGTCTTCACCTGCAGGACATTCTTGTATCATGTTCACATTGACTCCCCATGTTGTGGTAAAGGGTTATTTTGCACATTTGGGTTTGAATTTTTGAAAGTTAGGATTCCACTTTCAACCAATCTCTAAATGTCAGCTTTCATCCCATAACAACTTTCAATATTATGGCCTGGCGCCCCTTGATGATAAGGGCAGAATAAGTCAGCTCTGTACCAGAAAGGAGGGTTCTTAGGCACCGCTGGTGGGGACTTAGTCTGGATATGACCCTTGTGTAACAATACTGGGAAAAGTTCCGCATATGACATAGGAATCGGGTCAAAATTTGGTTTCCGCAGTGCACGACCTGGGTTGTTGAACGGTTGTCAGGCTTGTTGGGGAGGTTGCTGATTTTGCTGAGGATGCTACTGTTGTGGTGAAGCAGGTGGAGTTTGAGGTGGTTGCGTAAACTGTGGTTGGTAAGCTGGAGTATTGCTAATTGGGGTTACAGCAGCAACGTATGGGCGTGGGTGATACCTTCCCTTTGATCGTCCTTGATACACAGCACTAACTTCTTGTTCCTTCTTTTTCCCAAAATTACTTCCATATTTCTTGGCACTGTTGGAAGCAGTTCCTTCTCTAACCAACCTTCATTCAAGGACACCTTCTTCCAAACGCATCCCCATGTTTACCATCTTAGTAAAATCACTAGGAGCGCTTGCCACCATTCTCTCATAAAAGAAAGGGCTCAGTGTTTTCAAAAATATTCTGGTCATCTCTTTCTCTTCCAGAGGTGGCGTAACTTGAGCTGCTAGTTCACGCCAACGTTGGGCGTACTGCTTAAAATTCTCTCTTTCTTTCTGGTCCATGGCTCTCAACTGGTCTCTATCTAGTGCCATGTCGACATTATATTTGTATTTCTTAATAAAAGAATCACAGAGATCATTAAAGTTGTGGATCTTTGAACTATCTAGCCCCATGTACCACTTGAGGGATGCACCCGTCAAACTATCCTGGAAATAGTGCATCAGCAGTTGGTCATTATCCTTCTGAGTAGACAACTTCCATGCATACATAACCAGATGACTATGTGGGCAATAGTTTCCCTTATACTTCTCAAACTCGGGGACTTTGAACTTTGGGGGAACCTTAACATTAGGAACCAAACACAGCTCAGAAGCACTCTTTCCGAACAGCTCCTTCCCGCGAAGGGCCTTAATTTCCTTTTGTATTTCCGAAAACTTGTCCTGGAACTCATCCATTCGCTCTTCCATCCCAATACTTTCACTAGGAGCGGCATGAAACATAGGCTCTTCTAGGTGGAAAGGAGTGGCATTTACCATGGGCGGTGGCACAGTCATTATAGCAGTTGTGACAATAACTGGAGTAAAGTTAGGAGGCATCCCCCACGGAAATCCAGGAGGCATGGAATACTGAACTTCACCTGTAGTGCGCACCAGTGGGATCGGTGCAGATATTATCTCAGAGATAATAGTGTTGTGTGATGTCATACTATGTGATGGCTGATTCTGAGCAGCCATCAAAGCTTCCATCATCCCATTGATCTTCTCTAGACTTTCTTTCAGTGTTGAAACCTCTTCCCAAAGTGCTCTGTTTTCCTGTTCGAGTTGATCCATTCTTTTCTTGCGACCGGCTCGAGTATCGTATCGATGATTCAGCTTGACTGAGAAGAGAAACACGAATGAGAACCTGAAATACAAAGGAATGCAAATGCAAATGCGAATGCTATGAAACAAGATTCATGGAACTCAGCCATTTATAATCATTGAGGAATATTAACAGGCTCGCTTATTAATCATGAAAAAGCAGTTACAATCATTATTACCGGAATACTAAAAATTGATTTAATACAAAATTAAAACACGTCTGTACGCCTTACAACAGTCATAACGTAAAGCTAAATAAAAGCTAATAATGATAGATCTAAGGAGACTCTTCCAACGGTCTTCTTTGAGTCCTTGACTTTCTCCCAACTGAGCTTCTTCTAGAATAAGCTTGCCGACGAAGTGTTGACTGATGACTAGAATGGGATAAGACGTCTTGAGGTTTCCGTTTCTTGCAATAAGTAGCTTTTTTCCAAAAATTCACCTTTTGTAGTCATCTTAGCTTGAATATTAACCGAAGATAGGAAATGGACGCATATCTTAAATTAGTAACTCCATCAGCTGAGAATGTTCTTTATGAGTTGACAACAGCTAGTAATAAGGAATAGTGATAGGCTGTAGTAGAACGGAGATGATAGCTTCCCAATTTGGTTTTGAACTTTTCTTCATTTGTCAGCAAGGTCTTCGGTCCCCTTAGATCGTCCAGGTTATGACTCTTGTAAGTGTACTTAAACGTTTTCTTTCTTTTAGAGTCCATGATATCCCTACGATGTTTACAAACAAGACTAAGTTCCATGAATCTTTATGATATGATGTTAATGAATGCAGGGATGCAAACACACAAAGCACAAATCACAAAGCACACACAAGCAAAACAAACAGACAAAGAGTCCTAGGTTTGAAAGGTCTTGAGTATGGAGCCAAGGTCTAACCATCCCAATAGGTATGTACTATGGTTTCAAATGTACTTGCCGAACGGGTTCTACAAAGTTCCCAGAGTCTGCAACCCATCTTTCGGATATTATCGATTTTCCAAATCACTTGGTAGTCAATAATATTCTCAAGAGAATCTCCTCTGAGTGTAGTATCGCGTAGCAACTAATTCAGGAATAGACTCCCTCATAGTCCGTGCACTACATCCTAATAGGCCAAGTTGGGTTAAAGGTAACTACGGTCCTCAGTCTCGATGGCCTTTAGTTCGAAATAATATTGTCTTCACGAATGGACTCATTGAACAATATCAAATTCAAGAGGGCCTAAATTGAGTAGTGAAGTCTCAATTCAACTTTTTCAGGAATCGACTCCCTCAAAGTCTCCTTGAATTCTCACCGTCCTATCATAATTTTCACTCAAGTCCGGGTGTAGGACTTATCTCACCACACAAAGTGACAACCCTACACACAGAAAAACCAAGTTAGGGGGAACCCTCTTATGAGAGTCCCTAGTGAAGTCGCCATTTCTGTCGCAGTGAGAATTGGATACCAAGCTATTATATTAACTTGAATCACATTTCTTTTATTTCACCACCATCTTTGATTTATCCAAGGGAAGGGAGAAAGATTGAATTACCCACAATGCAATGCAAATGCAAACTAAGATTCTAAATTCGGGGGTTGGTTATACCTAGGGAAGGTGTTAGCACCCTAGATATCTGTAGTACTCTACAGGAACCTCTTGTTTATTTATGTTATTTGTTTTTTTAGCTAAGGGTTTAAGGGGAGGTGACCTAGAATTCTATTCCTAAGCGTGCTCGACAAGATATCGCATCTTGTGCCTACATATCCTGTCGGGAAGGAATCAGAGCACATGTAGTTCCTCTCTAAAGGATACTAAAGGTTTGAAAAGTTTAGGAGAGAAGATGAGTCATCATCTTAAGAAACCACCACAGTTTTTTGAAACTTGTTTGTATTTTGTGGGGTATGGGATTGTATGTCCCTTCTTTGAGATGATTCACATCTAATTCTCTTATGTGGAGAATTAGGTGAGCTAAAGTTTGGTTGTAGAATCAAACTTGAGGGGGACTAACTTAGGAAGTCTATCCTAAAGTTGTCTAATAAACTTATCTTAAGGGTATAAAAGCCTATAGGGAGGTATGATGCAAATGAAATGCACCATGCACAATAATTGATTATCATGCATGGGGTTTTCCCTTGGATATTAATGTGATTAATTATAATAAGTTTTACGAGAGTGCTAGCAAAGTGGGCTAGTCTTGTGTCTAGTAACCAAAGGTTGGTAGCGATGCCCAAAGGCGATCGACTTACATGGGTAGAAGATGGCTCGACGTTGGATCGAGAGTTTTTACTGTTTTGAAAGGTTTAGAACAGAAAAAGCATGCATACATCAAATATAATGATGAGCAAACGAAGGCATAAGCAAGGCATAATATCAAACAAGACTAAACGTATTTCACACACAAGCGTACTATTAAGCGCGAGGGATTCTAACGGGAGACGATTTATTAAAAAAGAGTTTGATTAAATTTTAAAGGCTTATTATTCTGAGGATTTTATGTTAAAGATTATTTTAATTTGAAAAGAGTTAAAAGGTCTTCTTATTAATAAAAGGTTTTAATTATAAAAAAAAGTTCTTGTTATTATTTAGTTTTAAAGTTATATAAAAAGAATTACTTAAAGAGGAAAAAAAGAGTTTTAATTTTAGTGTTTTAATGAATAATAGTTTTTTATCATAAAAGATTTTACTAATTTAAGAAAAAGTTTTAACAAGAGTTTTTAAATCATATAGTTATATTTTATTGAAGGTGACATTTAGGAAAGAAGTTATATTATTTTTATTAAAAAGGATTATTTAAAGGTTTCTAAATGTTTATTATTTTTAAGACTTAGTTATGTTAAAAACAAATTCTAATTAATTTGAAAAAAGAATTTCTGAATTAGATTTATTCATTTTAAAAAGGTTAAATCAATTAAAAATAGGTTTAATATCAAAAAAAAGAAAAAACAGAGGGATTAGATGTTGCGAGGGAGAGAGGGTCCATCGCGGACCCTCAGATCTCAACCGTTGGATGAGTAACCGTGACAAATATCGCGATCTAAACGGAGGGTGCATGGTGTGTAGCAGTGTGTGCGCGTGTACAGGAACAAAGTCACAAACAAAGAAAGAAAAAAAGTCATACGATGGACTCTCACTCCCCCTCTCTCGTTCTTCTTTCTTTCTCAAATTTAGGGTTTTGAAACCCTAGCAGCCGCCACCGCTACCCTCTCGTATTCTCCAATCAACAAACAAAGCAAATCAAAACCCCAATCCCAGCAAGCCCGATACCCCAATTCACTATATTTTACGGTTACATATTACAGATACACGTGATTTAAACCACAAAAAGAGAAAAGAGGGCCGGCGATGGTGGCAAACAACTTCACGGGCCTCGTTCAGGGATGATTTCTTTTCCTCTTCTTTACCTTTTGTGTTATTTATTGAAAACTTTTTGTTGTTCTCCGCTTCCTTCTTTCTCTGATGTGTTTGCTATTGATGCCTACTTGTTGATGTGATTTCGTGAGATGATGATGAGGCACAAAATTTTTTTGAGTCTCTGTATTTGCCTCTCCTTTGCATTGATTTTCCTTCTTCTCCTTGTTGTGTTTTGATGACTGCTTTATGTGAGTTTGAATTTATATGTTCTAATAATCATGTGGGAAGTGTTCTAGATGTGCAAATATTGTGTTGGAATGGAAGTTTGTGCGTGGTCTCTTTTGTTATGGGTTTTTGGTGCAAAAAACTGTTAACGGAAAGCTAGGTGTCATTGAATTTCTGCTATGAACTGATGTGGTATCGTGGCGTTTGGAGCTATTTGTGAACTTTTGATGGATTTGTGAATTTGCAATGTGTACGAGTCTCTTTTTGGTGAATGTGTTTTCTGGTTCGATGTGTGCTTGTTCTTTTTTTATTCCCCCCTTTGTGTGTTTGCGAATATTTTCATTTTATAGGCCTCATAAAATTGAATTCTGATTTTGGAATGAAATGCTAAGAAATCACCTTGTCTTGGAATAAACACGACTGTCTGAAAATCATTTTGGAAAGAAATAAACTTGTCTTAGACATGTTCCGACACTTTTGAATTTCTTCCTTTTTCGGCTTTGATTATGTCTGAGAATGCTTGGAACATAATTTATGCTGTTTGGAAAGTTCTTTAAACACTGTCTGAGCATGTTTGGATTGTGTCTTGAGTGTATTTGATCTTACCATGAAATCTTGATTGAATGCTATTTCAATTTGTCTGATCATGTCGGTGAAAATTTTTGGAAATAAACTGTCATGACAGCTTTTCCATTTTTATACCAACATGTATGATCATGTCTCGATTCCATTCAATCTCCTTATTTGATTTGATTTTTTTCCTTGAATGCTTGATGACAACTTTATTCGCTTGCCGATTTCGGTTTGACATGTTTGTAAAGAAATTATGATTCTTGTCTCTTTGTTTCGACCGGACCTTGAGTGTCGATAAAGAATTTCCTTTCATTCTTGATTCCTATCTTTAATTCGTGATGACTGTTTCTATTTTGGTTGGATTACATTTGGAACACGTTGGTTTGGTTACGATTTTGTTCTTAATCACGTTTTTTTTTTTCAGTCAACTCAATATTGTTGTTACCTTGAAGAAGCTTGCTGATTTCTAAGATTTACGGAACCACGATAATTGGCGAAGAAAGATAACTCTAAGAATGTTCCTGTGGATTGGTAGCGGTGCTAAAGCAAGCTGGAATAACTCCACATCATTTGAAATAGCCAGTGTCTTACGTACTTGTCCATAAGTAATGAGTCCGCTGGAAAGTTCCTTTAAGAACATTGACAAGCTTGGTCTATAACAGTTTTATTATGAGTATAAACAAATTTGTATTTGATTATTAACTTTAAACTTGTTCATTATATTGAAAGTTGATGTGGAAAATAAAAGTAGTATGTCACCCTTTGTCATTTAGACCGACTATTGGAAGCGGCAGATCATTGCATATGGAATATCATTAGAATCCATCCTTCTTGCTTGCTCACCAAATACTATATTTTGCAAAAAGTGATCTTTTTCATTAAGGCCTCATTAGATTCAATCGGTTAGTCATATCACCTGCAGCTTGTTGGTACGCATTCATAGGGTTGCAAGTGATGATAATATTGGCCATGTTTCGAGAGTTAAGGTCCTTTAGAATGAAATCATGAGACTTTTAGAGATGATGATAACATGCCAATTATTGGTCAATTTAGTACAACAACATTTTTGTGGTGCATTCATATATTGTAGCATTTAGAGCATGGGAGCTCCTCGAAATCATGACCTGAGGACCTTTGTGAGATTTATGTAGTGATTTACTTTTGAATTCTTAGAATGAACTTAGCTTGAGTTTGATTTGTAGAGAGACCTTGAATCTTGAATTTGTATTTGGATACGTGTCATGGTGAAAGAAAATGATCATGGAACTTAAATCAAAACATGGAGTTGGATTTTTTTTAGAAAAATGGTTTATTGTTTATGTTTTTGAAAAAAGGACTTAGGATTTTAGTTCAGAATAGACACAAGTTTATGATATGGATCATTGGATATTGATCGAACCCTAAAGAAATGTAATTTGGTTGATATTGGATATAAAATTGGACCTTGACATGAAAGATTTTTGGGTTAATTTTGAAAAATGGATTTTGGATTTGAAATCTGGAATTGGTTTTGGTTTTGAAATGTGAATAACGGTTAGGGAAGTTTGGATATAAGATGTGGTAAATAATGATGAACAATCCGTACGAACACCCTTCCATCCTTTTTTTTTACTTAAGAGTCTTGATGCCGCTTGAAACGTTCTTAAATCCATGATTGTTTTAATCTTCAATTTAATCACAAACCGATGACTTTCTTTATGATAAAATCTCAATCACAACCGACATGAAATTCTTTGTCCTAATGAAAATCTTGACACAAGAAACATGTCTTGAAGAATCCCTGGGAATAAAGATAATACTTGTAATGCAACTTGCCACAAAAACCACAACCAGTTTCTACATGATCACGCTCAACACTAATAGAAGGAAAACCCTACTTCTCCTTAGGGAATACACCGGAGCTTCTGAGAACTTTGAGGACAATGGGAGGTGGAAAACCCTAGGATCAGAACCAGTTAGTCACATCTTGAAGTACTTGTGAGAATGAGTATTACTTCCACTTGAACTTTCTGTACCTGCACAAACTTGTTAGTAATAAAGCACGCAGATATAGAGTGTACGACCTAAAGATGCTATGCAAGATTAAAAGGGATCTTAGGGTCAAAAATTAGGGTATGACACTAACTGAGTTGATTTTATCTCCACCATTCAAACTCTAACCGATTTCCTTCACATCTAAGGGCTCAAATCGTCCCACATCTACCTATATAAAGCCTTCACTCCCTCCATTTCATTCTCACGCACCATTTTTCCCTCCCAATTTCAAATCTCTCTGAAACTTCTTCATCATCATCTCCGATTCAGTTTCACACAACACCTCTCAAACTCTTCTCATTCTCTCCTTTGGACAACTCACTTAAAGGTCCACCAAGACTCCATTAGAGCTTCACCTTGAAGCTCCTATTGGAGTAGGCTTAAAACCACCACTCTCCTCACGTCATTCCATTTTCGAATTCGCTCACACAAAGACGCTATAATAACTCAAACCTACAGGCTACAGACTGGAGTAGAAGAAGAAGTGATACCCTAAGGAAAGAAGGGATAAATCAGAGTATCTGAGTAGACATCATCAGCTTCAACGCTCTTCGCCGGAATCTTCAATTTCGTTGCCGTCGAGGTAAGCTTCTTTTCCACATTCCTTACTCTTTTTCTCAACGTCGCCATGTGGAGAATTATAAAACGGAGCCTTCCCCCAGGGTCTTGGTACCTGAGGCTCCCTTGATTTCGCACAATCTCCATTTTCGTCCTTAGGGTTCACAGTTCCTTTTGCTCGATTCTTTTGTTAGATTAGGCGTTCGGAGTTTTAGTTTAGGGATTCATAGAGAGCTTGTTGCGCTGGTTATTATGAGGTAATTACTTGGTTGTTTGCGACTCCTCCCCCGCCGAAAGCGATTCACGGAGCGGCTGAAGAGATGTGAGTGAACGAAGATCGGAGAGAGAGAGTTTCTGTATATCTGCTTTGTTTTCCTTATTTTTGTGTCTTCAATTATGATTGGATCCACTGAGAAGTCATAGTGTTCGGATGTATGGTGTGTACTCACATCTCAGCCACACGTTGTGATTACTATGGAGGGTGAACGCATCTGACGGCTGGGAGGAGCCCGGCCTTAAGTGCATCTGGTCAATTAATTCAGATCCAACGGGTCTGAGTGTGTGCCCGTTTTTTGGGCCATGTTTGTTTGCAAATGCCCCTTGGTCATTCCTAACTACACCCCCTGTTCTGTACATTTCAGTAGTTTTTAATATTCATTTTGGGTAGATTTTTGATAGTATTCTTTTTAGAATATTAGGTATTCTTTTTAGTAGGGCTGGACAAAATAATCCGGCCCGTCCGTAAACCGGTGAAACCGGAATAAAAAAATGAATTGTGTGTGGATTCATACGGGTCATGGGTTATACGGGTTAAAGATGCAGTTCCACACGGTTTTAATTGGATTGGATCGGTTGAATAAAATTAACCCATTCAAAACTGAACCCACCCGAAATAACAATTTTATTTTTTTATTTTTTAATTGAATCAAATAAATTGTGGACTTAGAAGCGTAAACTTCAACCCTAGCCGTTTCTTCTTCCAAATTTTGTTTCTCTTTCAACTTTTCCTTTTCTCTTTCTATGTTACTTTCTTCTCAAAAAAATTTCTTTCAATCTTTCTTTATTTCCAGATCTTTCAATCTCTGTTCTCCGGTCTTTATTTTTCAGAGCAAGAAAAGGCAATAAAATCAACTCTTTCTATTGTGACCTTTAATCAATTTATGAGATTCATTTTCTGAGTTAAATGGGAGAGACGAATCAACAATGCTGCACATACCTTTAAATGTTATTCATCAGATCTAACTTCTTATAAAACAGATATCACAAGATCTGGTTTTTTTCTCAATGAAGAAGAAGAATACATGAACAAACCATATGCAGATATCTCAAGATCTGGTTGTTTTATCAACGACACTGCATATACAGATTTCACAAATTATTTATCTTAAAACACTTTATTTCATCTATCAATTTTCTTTGTAAATGTTCAGATTATTTTAGATTGAAATCAATCTATGAATTTCTCTGTTATTTTCTTGATTTTTGTATTTTAAATCATTTTTTTGCTTGAACAAATTCACCGAATAATCCGATCTGAAAAACCGCAAAAACCGAAAAACCGAAAACCGTTGAAACCGTATCGAAAGCGGTCGAAAGTGGATCTTTATTTAGCACCCATGGATTGGACCGGATTGAAAGTTTGGACCCGAATCCGACCCAACCCACCCGTTTGTCCAGCCCTACTTTTTAGAATATTAAGGATTCTTTTGGTATAATTTTTTAGTTTCTTTTTATTATGTTACAGAATTTCTATAATAGCATAATTGCTTATAAATTATATGATAGTAATTGTTTAGAAATGATGTTATAATTGTTTAGATTTTTGTGGTGTTACTTTGTAGAATTTTGTGATATTTTATAGAGTTTTGACTATAATTCTTGTTGAAGTTTCGATATACTTTATGATCGTGAAGGCTGGATCAGATCCTATTGAAGTGGGCCACCAAGTACGTCTGAGGAGCTGGGCGTATGGAGAGGAGCAGGGGGTGTACCTGCAAGGCACTCCGACGCTCAAGTAAGAAAGGGTCAGAGAAAAGGGGCAAGTACAAAATATTAGTTCGTAGGGTGAATATTTGATACCTGACCCTCTCAAGTGAGAGGGTTTATATAATGCCCCCAAGCGGGTGGCCAACGGTCCTATTTTCGGGGCGAAATAACCGTTTTCCCGAAGAATAGGTAACTGCCCAAAACTAGCCGTTATGTCGGGCAGGGTGCCCAAAACTAGCCGTTATGTCGGGCATATGCATAGTTTCGGGAACCTTCCCATAGCTGCTCGGGGAGTGTATGAGCCGTGCGGAACGGGCAGCAGTTCCAGGGAGGACTGTGCAGTCCTTGCCCGACTAGAGGGGCAGAAAGGTAACTTTCTCCCTTTGGTGGATTGGATCTAGGCATTTGGGCCGTTACTGCAGCAGAAGTGGATTGGGCCGTGCCTGGCCATTGGCCCAGTCCAGAACAGGAGCCCCCAAAGTCGTTGCTCCCGAGCATGGGAGTGATGACTTAAGGACAGCTCGCAGCTCCGGGGAGCTAAAATAAGGTCGTCGCTTGGCGGCGTAGGAGGTTTGTCTCGTGGTACCCGTTGCCTTTGGTGTCCATGACGTTCCTGACCGTGATAAAGCTACCCGTCGCACGGGGAGACTAACGGTTAGAAGGAATTGGAAACGTTAGGGCGCCACGTGTGTATAGAGTTCTATGCAGCAATTGCTAGGCAATGATGGCTAGTTAATATCCATCATGACCTATGAGGGCGTGCCATCGTACGTGCCCCTCTGTATAAAAAGGGGAAACTCGTTCCATTCTGAACTTTTCGCTCTTGTTTCTCTTCGTCTCCTTCAGAGTTCCTGCCCGTCACAATCATTTGCTATTCCGGCCACCGCATCAACTTCTGGCAGCCGCCGTTCACCTTCTTAATCAAGTAAGTTCGCTGATTTTTTACTCTCTTATCCATTTGACGGTTGTTTGTAGTCTTGAATGCAGTTAGGTTTAGGTTTAGAAGATGAAATAGATTAGTTTCTGGTGATTGTTGGTGGTGGACAGTGGTCGTGCCATTTTCTGCCGCCGATGAGGTCGCTACGTTTTAGGATATTCTTGTGAATCAGGCGGTTTTTGGCATCATTGTGATGATGACGCATACGTAACCGCTGTGATCGTTCAGATTCAGGAGCAACGATGAAGTTTCTGGCGAGCCTCTGCAGTTTCTGGTGAAGCTTTGCAGTTTTCGGCGGAGCTTTAAACAGAAACTGGGAAGTGGCTCGAGGAAGTTCCTCATACAGAAGCGGCTTGCTCCAGGCATCTCCTCGTGGGAGACTCTTAGAGTTTTTTTTTCGATATTAGGGCTTTGCGCGCCCTTTCACTTGACTAGCGGTGGAAGGGTGGATTTGATTCTTCGTCGAATTCAATTTTTTCTCTGCTTTTCAGGTGATCGAGATGGCGACGGGGCTAGACTAGGAGATTATCATAGATTCTTCCGAGGAAGAGGTGAGTTCAGAATCCTCGGAGAGCACTAGCTCGGAATCCTCGAGTGTCCCCAGTGAAGCCGGGGAGGAGGAGGAAATGGAAGAGGATGCTGTTGAGGGTTCTTCGGAGGAGTGGGTGGTGGCTGAGTCAGCCGAACATGGGTCCACTTTTGCGATGTACTTAGGGGATGTTTTTACGGAAGTCGGGTCAGAGGGGGAGTGGAAGGTGCACTTTCCCTCCGAGGATGACCGAGTCTGCATGAATTACGGGGATTGCTTCACTATGTATGAATATTCCTTCAAAGAGCTAGGATTGAGATTGCCGTTCACTGATTTCCAGCAGTCAGTGTTTGTGCACTTGAAGTTGGCCCCTACTTAGCTACACCCGAACTGGCTGGCCTTCATCCGAGCGTTCGAGCTAACGTGTGAGTATCTTAGAATAGGGGCTACTCTCCCTTTATTTTTCACTATCTTTCATCTTCAACGATAGCTGTCGGGGACGAAGTACGGTTGGGTTTCATTGAAGCAGCCTTGCAAGCTGTTCAAGCCTTTTTTCTGAATCGATACGGACGTTCAAGGAGAGGTACTACATCATCGATCTTGTATCGAAAGCTGCCCAGGATAGCACTTATCTCTGGGAGATCGAGGTTGACGAGGAGGGAAACGAGCTGCGCGGCGAGGCTGGGAAGTTTATCGGGGAGAGAGTATACAAGTTCCCCATCCACTGGGGACCTGGCCATTTCACCAAGAAGCCCGGCAATTACATTCTTCAGCCGCACGAGTTAGACGGGCAGGATGCCATTGCGTACGAGATGCTGGTGAAGTACGTTAACTCCTTCCTGCTCGCTGAATGCTGTACGAAGAAGGGTGAACTGATCTTCGAGGAGGATGGTAGCAAGAGGGTTGAATACCGCTTTATTAATACCAAGGCGCTCCTGGAGTGCAAGACTCCTGCGGAAGCTCAAAAGCTGCTGTAGTCTTAGTCTTATTTTAATTTGCCCGAATTGTTTTCTTCGTGTCTAACATGCTCGTATTCTGTTTGTGCAGGTGAGATGCCTCAGGCTCATGAGAGGATGGTGAAAAATGCTCTTGCGAGGAACAAGCCCGGAACGGCTCCTCCGAAGTCTCGATTTGCCAATGCGTATGCTCCCACTCCTGCCCAGTCTGCTGCGGGGACCTCTTCTCCCACTCCTTCTCCCTGGGGATCCCCCATGCCTTTGACCTCACGAACCAAGCGGCCGAGGGCCAACGATGTTGTGGATCTCAGTCGGGCCCCAGAGAAAGGGAAGTTCGAGCTTCATCCTTGTATACTTGATAGAAGATTCTTTGAGGGGAACTCCTTGGACATGCCGCGGGCAGAATCTCTTTGGATGGAAAGCATGGATCGCCCGAGCAAGAGGGCGTTGGTGGCCCAAGATGTCTCTGCACTGGTCAGAGTTTTGGAAATGGCGGCCATATATGCTGAAGGGGACTCTACAACTGAGTCTGAACTCATGGCTTCTCGGGCTACCGTGGCATCCCTCACGGAAGAGGTGAAGAGTGCTGACGATGCCAGAAAGAAGGCTAACGAGGAGGTGGCCAGGCTGAAGAAGGAGAATTCTATGCTGGCTACAGAGAAGAAAGCGGCTGAGGAGCTGGTCCAGTAGCTGAGGGCGGTCAATGCTCCAGGCGAAGATGAACCCGAGGATGTGAAGGAACTGAAGACACGGTCTGAGCTAGTTGCCCGTATATTGGCGGTCGAGGATGATGATATCGTCATTGCGGACGAATCCTTCAAGAATGTCGTGTCTCAACTGCGGGTGGTGAACCCCGGACTTGACTTTTCCACCGAGGGTACTCATTATCTGGCGCATGTTGAAGATGGCCGGATCGCTATGCCTGATTCCCTTCTTGAAGAGCATGTTGAGGATCAGCCCGCGGAGAACCAGGAGCCTCATCCCAACTCTGACCAGATGGATGAATGAAGGATTTTCTTTTTGTTGTTGTAATTTGTCTGACCTGCGTGCCCTGTATTTATTGTAACCTATTTTGGGGGGGGGGGCATGGCCCCCGGTTTATGTAGTCCAGTACAATCATGGTCCTAGTGGCCATTTATCACATTTAAATTATGTGTCCGGTCCTGGTGGCCGGTTTTTCTATTTGCATGGTTTTACTTGCTTTTATTTTCTGCTAAGTGTTGTACTCATGCTCGTTGTGAATGTATGTCTGCCCATGATAGGGAGTATTTGACTTATGTGAAGTTTCAGGGGATTGCTCGTTGTAGACGTGTTCGGAAGTGAGGGGTATTAGTCGAACGGCCGAGGAATATCCTGGCGGGGATGCGGAGCTCAGGTCGCATTTGAGGCCTGATTTCGCGGCATGAAGGTCCCATCGCGAGCTGGGGTTCTACCAGTCATGGTACTTGGACGACGGCGATGCTCGATTGAGGACCGCTGTCGAGCAGATGCTCGGCTCGTTACTGAGCGGGGTTCTGCTTTATTGGTATGGGACGCTTGTACCTAGGCGTGCATAATGGTTGGTAACTGACGTTCGTCGTCGCGATGGGTCGAACCGAGAATTTGGGCCTTAGCTATAGTATTGTTTTAGCTTTTCGGCATTCCATGGTCGAGCAAGTTCTTCCCCGTTGAGATGTTCTAGGTAATAGGCCCCATTCTCCGTTTTTGCTCGGACACGATAGGGTCCTTCCCAGTCAGCGGCTAGTTTTCCCTCGCGAGAGTCTTTGTGGTATCTCCTTAGAACAAGGCTTCCCACGTCGAACTCTCGTCGTATCACCTTGGCGTTGTGCCTGATGGTAATTTTTTGTTTTAATGAGGCTTCGCGGAGGGCTGCCCCAGTTCGGATTTCCTCGACGAGGTCGAGTTCCTCTCTTAATGATTTGTCGTTCATCTCCTCGTCTAGGGGCGACTCTGTCCACCTGGAGGGTACGTGAACTTCGATGGGGATTACAGCCTCGGTCCCGTATGCTAGACGAAAAGGTGTTTCCCCGGTTGTAGAGTGTGGAGTTGTGCGGTATGCCCATAAGACACTGTACAGTTCCTTGACCCCAAGCCTTCTTTGTTTCGTCCAGCCTTCATTTGAGGCCTTGAAGGATGATCCGGTTAGCTACTTCAGCCTTCCCGTTTGTTTGAGGGTGCTCGACGGACGCGAAGTGTTGCTTCGTGCCTAGTTGGGCAACGAAGTCCTAGAACTTCCTGTCCGTGAATTGTGTCCCATTGTCCGTTACTATCGCTTGGGGGATGCCGAAATGTGCGAGGATGTTTCATTTGTAGAAACGTAGTATATTGAGGGCAGTTATTTTGGCCAGAGCCTCCGCTTCTATCCATTTTGTGAAGTAGTCTACGCTCACTATTAGGTGTTTGTTCTGATTTGATCCTACCACGAAGGGTCCTAGGATGTCTAGGCCCCACCGGGAAAATGGCCACGGGAAGGACATAGCCTTGAGCTCGTTAGGTGGAGCCAGGTGCATGTCCCCATGCCGTTCGCATTTATCGCATTTCTTCACGTGTTCTTTAGCATCGTGCTGCATGGTCGGCCAGTAATATCCTGCTCGGAGGGCCTTTCGGGCAAGGGACCTTCCACCGAGATGTTGGGCATTGATTCCTTCGTGGATTTCACGCAATATGTGAACGACCATTTCTTCCTCGACGCATTTGATCAGTGGAATGGAAAATCCTCGCCGGTAGAGTTTATCCTCGACCAGGACATAAGAGCAGGCTCTTCGCCGGACGGGAGTTCGTCCTTGGCGAGGTAATTGTAAACGGGGGTCATCCAACAATTGTTGTCGCCGATTACGTGTACGTCATGGGTCGGGGAAGCCTTCTCGATGCTGGGTCGAGGTAGAATCTCCTGTATGACAGACTTGTTTCCGTCTTTCTTCTTTGTACAGGCCAGTTTGGACAAAACATCTGCTTGGAAATTGTGTTCGCAGGGAACATGTATTACTTCCACCGTTGTGAACTTCGCCATTTCCTTTTTTACCAGGGATAAATATTCGGTTAGGTTGTCGTTTTTGACTTGATATTCTCCTCGGACCTGAAGGGCCACGAGTTGTGAATCTGTGCAAATGACGACTTCTTCTGCGCCCAGGTCCTCGACTAGACGTAATCCAGCAAGGAAGGCTTCGTACTCAGCCTGGTTGTTAGAGGTGGGGAAGGACAGGGTGAGCGACACTTCAATGATGATTCCTTCGTTGCTTTCCAGTATGATGCCTGCACCGCTTTTTGCTGAGCTGGAGGCACCGTCCACGAAAATGGTCCATTTGCGCACTTCGCTCGCGGGGGAGTCTGCGAATGTCATTTCTGCGACGAAGTCAGTCAGAGCCTGGGCCTTGAGAGCTTTCCTTCTTTCATACTGGGTGTCAAATTTGGACAGTTCAAGCGACCATTTGAGCATTCGACCGGCCATGTCTGGCCGTCCCAGCAGCTGCTTTATGGGTTGATCTATTCGAACCACAATCGTGTGGGCTAGGAAGTAGTGTCTTAATCTTCTGGCTACGTTGATGAGGGCCAGATCCACTTTCTCTATCTATTGGTACCTTATCTCTGGTCCTTGTAGTGCTTTGCTCGTGAAATATATGGGCTTCTACCTGTCAGGTGTCTCGCGGATGAGAGCAGCGCTTACCGCTTCGGTTGCTACGGCGAGGTACATGTATAAAGTTTTGTCGTTGTCCGAGTGAGAGAGGACGGGTGGTTCCGAGAGTGCCCATTTCAGGTGGAGAAGAGCCTTGTCACATTCCTCAGTCCATTCGAATGCTGCCTCCTTGCGGAGGAGTTTGAAGAATGGTAAGGCGTGTTGGGCAGACTTGGCCACGAAACGTGACAATGACGCGAGCATCCCGTTGAGGGACTGGATGGATTTCTTTGACTTGGGTGTTGGAAACTCAGAGAGTGCTCGGCACTTATCGGGGTTGGCTTCGATTCCTCGTTCTGTTAAGTAGAAGTCGAGGAACTTGCCTGCCCAGACACCGAACGTGCACTTCTCTGGGTTGAAACGCTTTTTGTATTTTCTGGCCTGTTCGAAGACCTTCCTTAAATGGGCAGTGAGATCGGTTACCTTCTGGGATTTTACGATCATGTCGTCCATATAGACTTTGAGCATGTCGCCTATCTCTCCTTGGAAGACCTTGTTCATCATTCTTTGATAGGTCGCACCGATATTCTTTAGGCTGAAGGGCATTACGTTGTAGTAATAGTTGCCCGATTCGGTCATGAAGGCCGTGTATTTTTTATCGCTCATTGCCATTAGAATTTGATTATAGCCCGAGTAGACATCCATGAATGATAAAAGTTTAAAATCGACAGAATTATCAACAAGTTTATCAATATTGGGAAGGGGGTAGGCATCCTTCGGGCATGCCTTATTAAGATCGGTGTAGTCAATGCACATTCGCCATTTGCCATTAGATTTTTTCACAAGTACAACGTTGGACAGCCAAGTGGTGTACTTGGCCTCCGAGATAAATTTTTCCTCGAGGAGGTTTTTTATAGCTCTTTCTGCAGCCTCCGTTTATTCCGGAGACTGCTTTCTCATACGTTGTACTATGGCCTTGACGGCCGGGTCAATTGTCAGTTGGTGGCAGGCGACGGATGGGTCCAAGTCGGGCATCTCAGCGGCGCTCCAGGCAAAGAGGTCGGCGTTCTCCCGGAGGCATGCTTTGAGCTGCTTCCTCGCGATGTCGGGCATGTCTGCTCCAATCTTCACTCCCCGCTGAGGGTCGTCGCCAAACAAAACGAGCTCGAAGTTGCCATCAGGGATTGGGCGCATCGGATGGGAGCTGCTGCTGGACGAGGCAGACGAGCTAGCTGAAGCTGCTCAGTTCTCCTATTGGTCTTCTTCAGGGAAGTGACTGTCGAGGTCAATGGAGTCAACTTGAGGCAGGAGCTTGGCTTCCTTAGAGCTGTTGGGCAATGCTGGCTTGCTCGATGCCTTTGGCTTGGACGCAATGACATTGATCCCTTTTGTGGCTGCTTCGAAACACCGTCGTGCAGCTTCGATGTAGCCGTGGAGGGTGGCGACCATCCCATTTGAAGTGTAATACTTCATCTTGAGGTGGACTGTTAAAGGCACAGCTACCAACTCGGCTAGAGTTGGTCTCCCGAATATGCACTGGTACAACGACGGGCAGTCGATTACCAAAAATTGTACTTTGATGGATCTAGCCGTCTCAGTTGATCCAAAAGTTACGATCAGTTCGACGTATCCCCATGGCTTGGTCACTGATCAGTTGAATCCCTGTAAATCAGACCCCACGTAGGGGGTAAGGTGTGATTCGTCCAGCTGAAGTGTTGAAAACAGCTGAGAGTACATAATGTCGACCGAGCTGCCCTGGTCGACGAGGATTCTGCGAACGTCAAAGTTCGCCATTCAGGCTTTGATGAGCAAAGGTATGCTCGAGTTTGGAGATCCCCCGAGGAGCTCTTCTTGGTAGAAGGAGATGGGGATAGAGCCCTTCTGGGCTTGATCGAGCGTGGTCACCTTATTGGAGCTTGTGTTGATCAGATGCTCAAATTTTCATTTCACGGAGCCCACCGTGACTTTATTGAAGCCTCCGCTAGAGATGACCATAGCGGAGGGAAACGTCTCCCACGGGCTGTGTGCCGCGAAATAGGCAAGGGCGCTGAACTTGTCCGGGACGTAGAAGTCCTCTGGTCGCGATACGAACATAGCGACCTGGATGTTGGCCTCTTCCGAGGAAGGCACCTCTTCCTCTATTTTCTTGGACTCCTGGGCATCTTGCCGAGGAGTGTCTTTCTTCTTCGCGAACTGTTTTAGGTGGCCGTCCCTGATCAGTATCTCGATAGCATCCTTCAAATGGATGTAGTTTTTGGTAGTGTGGCTGTGACTCTTGTGGAAACGGTAGTACTTCGATTTTTCGGCGTTAGGTTTGGCCGGCAGTTGTTTGGGGAAGCGGACCCCTAATTATTTGAATTTCAAATTTGCGCATTCGGACAGTATATTTTCCCTCGATACAGTGAGGGGGTGTAATCGTGGAATCGCCCAGAGGGTCCCTTGCTGTCGCGGGAGTCCCGAGGACGGTCTTCGCGCCTCCTTTCGCTTCGACGAGATGTCGAGGCTTCTTCACCTCTGGTGGCCCGAGCGTTCTCCTGATGGCATGACGCTCGGACGTTGCTGGCCGCAACCTTCTCTTCGTACTGAATATGCGATTGGGCTTGGAGGAGGAGGTATCTAGGTTCCTCGGAGGTGCGAGGCCGACGGCCTTAGAAAACTCTGAGCCCGGGCAGAGTCCTTGCTCGAGCAGAAACTTTTTCATCTCGTCCGTTGTAGGGACCTGTACTGCTTCTTTGTTGAACCTCTCGATGTATGCGCGGAGAGGTTCGTCCTTTCCTTGGATTATGGCCCCAAGGGAGGCCTCAGTCTTGGGGTGACGCCGAGAAACTGTGAAATACCGTGAGAACATTCTGCCCAGTTGTCTCCATGAGGTAATGGATTCTTCGAGCAACTGCTTGTACCACGTCATCGCCCCTTTTCGGAGCGTGGTCAGAAATAGCCGGCACTTGATGGCGCCCCGGACGCCGCGGTAGTCTAGAAGTGCATCGATATTCTTGATGTGTTCGTCGGGGTCCGTCGTATAGTCGTACGTGCCCAGTGACGGGGGCTTCTCCAGGCCCTTAGGGAGACGGGTTGCCAAGATTTCCTGGGACAATGGGCCGCGAGGCTCATCATCGCTGCTGGAACTGGTGAATGATGGGGACCGAAGGGTATGCTCGCGGTGGTGGTTCCTTCAGGGAGAAGGTGAGCGGTTCCTTCGGGGAGAGGGTGATCGGGCCAAGCCTTTAGACCTGACCGGGGGTGACTGCTCATCCCTTCGGGGCCTCTTATGACTAGGAGAGTGCTGGTTATGTGGGGAAACTTGGTCACGCTTCCAGACGATGCGAGAGTCAGGTTCTTGGCGCAGTCTTCGGTTGATATCTTGTCGGGGCTGCGGGCTCCTTGATCGTCGTTGGTTCCACCTCGGAGGAGGGGATCTTGGACGGGTGGACTCTTCTAGCACCCCGATCCTTTCATTCTACTGCAGGAGCAGGGTGTTGGTTTTGTTGATCACCTCCAGGAGGGCCACCACGGTCGGGTCGGCATTGGGTGGAACAGGAATGGGATGGATGACCAGCGAAGGCTAATCGTTGTTGCGGTCAGCAGGGGTAGGGGAAAGAGAAGTTGTGGCCCCATCCCTTAGGAAACAGGCATCTCAGAGAAGAGATGACGGGCCGTCAACGTCAGTCTTGTTGATGGTGAGGACAATGGGTTGGATAGCAACTTTGGCGTGATCTTGTGTGGCCATGATGATGATCTTGGAATTTGCTTTGATCTTCAAATTTTGGGGAAAGAAAGATGGGGAAAACAATGGTTCCCACAGACGGCGCCACTAATCGTGAAGGCTGGATCTGATCCTGTTGAAGTGGGCCACCAAGTACGTTTGAGGAGCTGGGCGTATAGAGAGGAGGAGGGGGTGTACCAGCAAGGCACTCCGACGCTCAAGTAAGAAAGGGTCAGAGAAAAGGGGCAAGTACAAATTATTAGTTCGTATGGTGAATATTTGATGCCTGACCCTCTCAAGTGAGAGGGTTTATATAATTCCCCCAAGCGTGTGGCCAACGGTCCTATTTTTGGGGAGAAATAACCATTTTCCCAAAGAATAGGTAACTGCCTAAAACTAGCTGTTATGTCGAGCATAAGCATAGTTTTGGGCACCTGCCCATAGCTGCTCGGGGAGTGTATGAGCCGTGCAGAACGAGCAATAGTTCCGGGGAGGACTGTGCAGTCCTTTCCCGGCTGGAGAGGTAGAAAGGTAACTTTCTCCCTTTCGTGGATTGGATCTAGGCATTTGGGTCGTTACTGCAGCAGAAGTTGATTGGGTCGTGCCTGGCCATTGGCCCAGTCCAGAACACTTTACTAAAATTTTACAACATGCCTTTTTGAATTCTGTGAGTTAGCTTATTGAATCTTGATAATCATTTGTAGAATTCTTCATGTAACCATTTTGCTAGAATTTTGTTCACATGATTTGAGTAATCTTAATATGTCAATTTGATGAGTTTAGGTCTTTGTCTTTAAGTGATTTCACACCTCATTTAGATCCATCTTATTCATGACTCTTACATTCATTCATGATTACGTCATACTAACCATTCTACTTTGTTTTGTGAGGTAACTTGAGGACTTCTCACTTTTGGACATTTGGATTTTAATTGTGTCATTGTACTTTTATGGTTTGTACCATTTATTTCCACTTATTACTTTCATGCCTTAGATTAGGTCCCCCCTTGGTGGGTTCCTTATGCTTCCCCACTCCCATTAAAGTGTAATAGCTTAGGATTTTACTTTTTTTATTGCTTTATGATTGTTGCTTGCTTAATTTTTAAGAAATATAAAATTGAAAGCGTTTAGGAAACAATTTCAAAAATAAAAGAAAAATAAAGCTCGATCCAACATCGAGCCATTTTTGAACTTATTAAATGGAATGCTCATCTTACTTCATCTTAGGACTTTCCTACACCTCTCATCTATCTACATCATTTCCATCAAATACAAGCAAACCTTGCATGTACTAACCCTTGCAACCCTTGCGCATCGCCATCAACCTCCATCAATTCTCATCTCCCATTCATCATCTCTTTCTCATCTCACCTTTCATAATTCAAAAAATATCAAACACTTGGTCCAACGCCAAGTCACTTTTTCAAACCATTTTCACAATAACTTGGGAGAAAAGGGAATGGAGTGTACGTACTTGTGCACCCCATTTCTCAAGTACTTGGGTTGTTGGCCCTGATTGGCTTGGGACCCGACGCTTGTCTTCCTTTTAAAAAACACTTAATAACAACAAGAGTTTAACCTGGTCCTATTAGGACGAAAAATGAGTGGTTGAGATACCATTGTCCCCTCAACTCTCGAGTATTTGATTGTAGGCCGTACTTAGCCTATGGTTGGATACTCGTCTCCCTCTAAGTACCTACAATTAGACTCGCCTCACATCTTTCAAAATAAACGTTTTCCCTAAAATCAACTTCACCAATTAAACGTGACATATTGCCTCGAGGGCGAAAATCAAAACCTTTTTAAAAGGGCGTGTTATTTTCATTCTATCGCAACACAGGCTAAAGCATAAGTCTCCTTACGTGCGAGCAGCAAAACCTATTGCTTGGATGTGAACATTAACATCGCCCATTAAAAACAACATACCCACAATCATTTAGTTACACGAACTACGGACGTTCTGATTCTTCATTGGTCAATGAAGATACGTAGGCATAAGAATGCGAGATCTTGGCGAGCCACCTTCCTTTCTTCCACCCGTAGTCCTCCGAACTACGGAAGCTCTGATTCTTCATTTCACAACGAAGATATGTAGGCACAAGGGCCCCAATCCTTGGCGAGCATACTAATTTAAAACCCCCCATTTATCCTGTAGCAAGTAACCGTTAGATAAACGACACCCATTCACGCATAGATAAATAAGATGGTTCCTATCGAGTACGATGGATGTGAGCGATACTAATACCTTCCCCTTGCATAACCGACTTCCGAACCCGAATTTGGTTGCAAGACCATGTTCAACACCTTTTAGGGGTTTTATCAATATTTTCCTTTTCCTCGGAATAAATAAAGTTTGGTGGGGGCTCTGTATTTTTTGCGTAGCGACACTCATCTGTGGGGATGATGGATTTTGTGCCTTGATCAAAGCCCAAGGTTGAAGCTAAAAAAGAGTTGAGAACTGACTCCACTGGAGATGTTTTATTTGAGTATCTTTTTTGAAGCCCAAGATGATGAAGCTGAAGAGTTTGAGTAGCTTTTAAAGAAAACTAAATCAACTGGGGAGTATGATGTTTGTCTTGTACAAAGCCCAAGATTGAGGCTGACTGGCAAAATCATTATATGAAGCCTAAGAGGAGGCTGACTCTTGCTGAGGATTATTGAAATCTAGGAGAATGTCTAAACTGTCTTGGAGAATCCAAAAGGAAACTAACCCTTGCTGTTGATTTAAGCAGAGTTGATTTATCAGATGCCATGAGGCTCTGATTCTTTTGAGGATTTGTTGATGGTAACCTGACCCTGGATGGGGATTTTTAAGGTGAAAGCCAAGCCTTGTTGGGGGTCAGAGGGGATTTAAAGATGAGTTTGAAAAATTTAGAGGTTTTAACTCTTCTGGGAATTGATGTATTAGTGAAGATGATCAGGATCTATCCTATGCTTTTAGGAAGCCTGAGGGTCCTTGTGTTGTGTGAAGTCCAAAAGGAGACTATGAGGGTGAGACTTTCCAAGTCTAATTGTATGAAGCCCAATAGGAGGCCGAGACTATCCAAGTCTCTTAAGAAGAGGTAGACTCTGGTTGGCGAAATATCTGTGTATGATGCCCAAGAGGAGGTTGTGGGTTCTAGAGATGAAGATTAACCCTTGACTGATTGGATGTTCTAGAGTTTCGACTTTCCTGAGGATTGAACTAGTGGAGATGACTGAATTCTATCCTATGCTTTTAGGAAGCCTTTGGGTCCTGGTACTAAGCCCAAGAGGAGGCTGAGGGGAACTTCTAAAAAGCCTGTGGATCCTTGTACTAAGCCCAAGAGGAGGTTGTGGGGAACTTTAAGAAGCCTGTTGGTCCAAGCCTAAGAAAAGTTCAAGAAAGGTTTCACCGAGAATAATCCTTTCTTTGTTGAACAGTTCTAAGGTTTGAAGAAATTCAAAAGAGGTTTCACCAGGAATTAATCCTCTCTGGGGAAATGAATTTCTTTTATATGTCCTAAGTTTTGACAGTCTTAAGAAAAGTTTCACCGGGAATAATGCCTTTCTTTGTTCAATATTGAATAAAGCCCAAAAGGAGGCAGAATGTATTGGGGAAGTTTCCTATGAGGGAACTAGTTATTGATCTAAGTTATGAGTATCCTTCTATTTATCCTAAGTGTAAAATGTGGATGGCCTAACTGCTGGGGAAACTCTAGATAGGTGTGCACAAGCATATACAAATAAGTGAATTAACAGATATATAAACAAGTGTGCATTGATTTGAAAAGATGTTGGGTCTTACAATCTGAAAAGAGGCCCAAGTGTATTGTGATTGGTTGTATTGATTACAACTGTATGATTAGGATTTTGAGAAATTGAAGAAAGTTTTGAGAAAACTTTGAATTTGAATTTGAATTAAAAGAAAGTTTGGGGCTTATAACTCAAAGAGAGGCCCAAGTGGTCTAAGAGCAGTTTCACAGAGAATAATGCTCCTCTTAGTACCAGATTAAAAACAGACAGATGATTTTGAAAACAAAGGTATGGGGCTTACAACTCAAGGAGAGGCCCGTGGAGGTTGTTTATTGTTAAAAAAAGCATATGTACAAAATATTGGGGCTTATACTCAAGGAGAAGCCCAGATGACTTATTTTGAAAACAGTGATCGCAATGCGATACCGAAAGACGTTGTGGGACTTATACTCTAACAGAGGCCCAAAATTTATTTATGTACATAGAGGTTGGGTCTTACACTCTATTAGAGGCCCAAAATATTTATTGAAAGAAAGAAAAATGGGGCTTATACTCAAGGAGAAGCCCATTTGAAAAACAGTGGACGCACCATTATTTTTTAAAATCGTACTGGAACTTATACTATAACAGAGGCCCAAAATTATTTATTTACAAAGGGGTTGGGTCTTAGACTCTATTAGAGGCCCAAAATGTTTGTTTAAAGTTTGAAGATTTAAAATCAAGGAAGAAACCCTAATTTTTTTTTACAATGCATTTTTTCAAAGAAAAATTAAATAAAAAATTATATAAAATATCAAATATATTTAATAAACATGTTATGAACTTTGATGAATGTTTGAAAATAGATGTCTTATTCACATGACGGTTTGAAATTTAATTGGTTTTGAAAAATCAAGAGAAAGAATTTATTTAAAATGTTTAAAAACAATTAAAAGGAAATTCTTCATAAAATTCAAAAATATGTCAAATATAAATTTTTTATTTTATTTTTTTGTGGAATAAAATATTTAAATATTTGAAGGATTTATGTTTAAAAAATAATTTGAAATATATTCAAAATGAGAGAGATATGAGTTTTTGAAATTAATTAAGAAATAATAAAAAAAATATCAAAAATATATAAAATAGTGGAAATTGGGCAAAATGGCATGGGTGGGTGTTGAACCCACGCCCTCCTGCCAAACACACTTGAAAACACACGTTCCTACCACTGGGGTGGTGATACATCTGTGTATCAAAACCACCCCATGAATACATATGGGTAGCATAATTCTAGGCTTGGCCAAGGCGCCTTGGCCTGCCCCTTGCCCAAGGAGGCCTGATTTTGTGTCTCTTGCAAGAAGGCCATAACTTTCTTATTTCTCCATGAAAATTGATGAAATAAAGATGGATTCTACCTAGAATTTCATGAGGAGTCCAATGGTGGTCTTGGAATTTTCTAAAAATGCCTACATTTTAAAACCCGATAGTGATTTCAAAATAGGTCAAAATTTGTAAGTTCTATGCTACAACCTTATACAAGCAATAATAGCATGGCAAATTGGTTCAAACACAACACATATGATATGTATGACATGTTCATGATCAATGAACATCAAAGCAATGCATATTTCACAAAGTTCAAGTTGTTATGCACTTACCTTTTGAAGCTCCACTTGCTAACTTTCAAGATGCTTGTGCTAGAAGTAATCCAATGCTTTGGACACTCTTAATAGACCCCTTAGAAGCTTTTAGGATGATCAAAATCAATTGGAAAGTTCTGGAACAGAAATTGGATCTTTCTTGCAAAAGTGGCAAAAGTGACCAAAATGGTAACTACCTCAATTGGTGTTACAGTTGAGGGACACTTGTTGAAACAGCTTAAGGGTGATATTTGGAGAGTGTTTGAGGTTTTATTTGGCTTTGAAAGTGATTGGATCAAGACATGGCTTAAAAAATGCAGAAAAGTCAAGTTTTGAGGTTTTGATGGTTAACTTTCTGATTTTGGTGTTGTGAGTTGAAGATGAAGGTTTGAACACCTCCAAGGGATTATTTGTGGTGTTTGGATGGTTGCTTGAGTGATTCAAGCTCTGGTTTTGAGAATTCCAAGTTTGATCCTTGAAATTTGAAATTTGGAGCAAGAGAAAGGAAGTGAGAAAACAAGGCTTTGGTATTGTTTTGATGTGTTGAAATCAGTCACAAATGACCTCTACTATATAGTAGAGGAAGTTTGTTTTTGAAGGAATAGTGAATGGATGAGGGATCACTCAATTATCCAATGGATATGCCCATGTATCATGCCTTGAATGTTAAGGTACCAAGTCTCCTCTAGCCATTGACTTGAGCTGATCTTTGTAGATTTAGGTCTTCTGATTTTTTGAACCAATATTAACTCAATTGGACTGTCATGGACTGATACATGCCACCTCTATGCATCCCTTCAATGCTTCATGACAAAATTGAAGTTTTTGGATTTGTAACATTGAATTTCACATGCCTAAGGGATAGTGTCTTGACTTGCAAGGCTCTATGGTATGATTCCTATGCAGATAATAGGTGCATTGCATCTTAAAAACTTGTCTTGCATGGTGACAAGGCTTGCCAAGTCATAAAAATGACAAAATCAAGTGTTTATGCTAAATCTGCCTTGGAAAACCAGGATGAAAATTGCCATTTTGTGAGATTCATAACTCCTAGGTCAAATTGAATCATGGGAGGCTCTTATACTTTTTAAAAAGCCCACATATCATACTTCAACTTTGATGTTTGCATCAGGTCTTGATGCATCTTGGATCAAAATGAAAAATCCCTCCAAAGTTGGGCAAAACATGAGACAGATTCTGCCTAAAAAATTTCTAAGTGTCAAGAAAATTTTCATTTCTTAATTTTTGTGATTTTGTCAATCTATAACTTAAAATCCATGAAGATTTGGAATGTGGTATAGTTGACAATCTTGTATTATATAGTGAGTGCTTTCATTTGAGCTTTGGGTAAAAATCACTTTTTCCATGACTTAGTGAAATTTTAAGTTTCTTAAGGTTGACCCTTTTGCAAGTAACCTCACTTTTCTTGATTTTTCTTGATGGATGATGATCCAAATCATAAGTTGACATTGTTTCTTATCTTTGTCGTTGCCTCGTTTCCTATAGTGGTGGTCCAAGTGCGAGTAGCTAATTCCTGGGATGGGGAATTAGGGGAGTGTTACCTATGGTGATGGTAGCGATTGTGTTGTGTTCTGGTTCAAGAGTGAACATGTGGGTGTGTAACTTGGTTATTCGTTGCGTCTCGAATTGGTTGTCGAGTGCATTGTGTGGACATTGCATCTTGTTATTGTTATTGATGAAGTGGGTTGTTGTTTTGTGTCACTCACGGTGTTGCCTTTCAAGACTTGGGAGTAGGAGAGCAGGATGCGTGGGGCGTATCCTGAGTTGTTCGTATCGGGTGAATTTTCGAGGACAAAAATATTCTAAGTGGGGGAGAGTTGTAACACCCCAAAATAATTAGGATATTTAGTTAATCAAGTTATTATAGATATTCGTGAGTTCGGTGCATTTTGGTGGAATATTTTGATGCCTGATGATCTGTGTTGTGGGGTATTGATAATGTTAAGGAGGGTGCTGAGAGTATTTAGAAGTATGTGATGTGTTAACAATATGTTGGTAATAATAATATGATTATATGATATATATTATTATTATTATTATTATTATTATTATTATTTTAAAATAAAAGGAAGGGCTAAGTGGTAATTGTGCGAGGATAAGTGAGGACGAAGTTGGGAAAACATATTAAGGATCCTAAGGGTATAGTGGTCAAAAAGGAATTGGAGAGGAGGAGCAGTCGTGGTTTGTACGATCATCTTGGGAGAAAATGCTCTGAAGAAAAGGGAGAAGCAGAGCTAAGGCCTAGAGACATCGGAAGAATCTTCATCTAAGGTAAGGGTGGGGTTCTTTAATCTCTAAGGGTTGCATAATGTTTGTATGAGGGTAGATAAACTTGTATGATCATTCCTATGTGTTGTTGTGTTGATTTGGGAGATTGGGGTTTTTGTATGTCCAATGTTTGATAAGAGGAAAATGTATAGTTGATTGGTTGATTTATGTTAATTTGTGTTTATGTGAGTGGCTGTGGTTGTATGTGTATGTTTGGGTATGTTTGTGGGCAAAATCGGGGAAGATTGGGACTGGAATGGTGCTGATATCGCATATGCAGAATCCCAGAATCGCGATGTTCGTTGGGTGAAAGTTCGCCCCAGATTCGTAAAGCGAATGGGGCAGTGAATGAAGGAAAAATTGAGTGAGTCTGAGCTGTGTGGTGGGGGAGTTCGCCCCAGATTTGCAAAGCGAACTTCTGGCGAACTCCATTTCGCTAGGCGAACAAAGAGCGAGCGAAGGAGAGGAAGTGTGACTCTCTAGTTTTTGTATGGGAAAGGGGTGTTTGCTGGCCAGTTCGCTAGGCGAACCTCTAGCGAATGAGAGTTCGCTGTGAGAACTCGCAGCGAAGCATGGTACTATTGAATTGCTGCTGCACAGACATAATTTTTCTAAACTTTGAAAATTCGTAACTTTTAGTCCGTACGTCTGTTTTAACCGCCGTTCGAAGCGTTAGAAAGTTGGTTTCATATACTTTTTGTTAAAATTGATTTCAATACCAGAATTTCAACCCTTTGACACGTTGTTGGGTTTTGTGTATGCTGTTAGTTAGGAATTGTTGTTGTTGTATGTGTTGTGAGTTGAAACGATGGATTAGGTGGTGTGTATGTGTGTTGTAGTCGTGGATTGCTGTTGTTGTATGTGTTGGTAGGTATGAACTACGTGTTGTATAGTTGTAGTATGATGTATTGACGCATCGATAATTATATGCATGTAGTTGTTGTTGTATGTTGTTGCTGAGCTGTTATAGCATTGTTGTTGCAGGGTGCCTAGAGCTTGTGTGGTATAATGATTAAAATGAATGTCATTGTATGTTATGTTGTATGTTGTTGTTGAGGTAGTTGTGTGCCCATGTGGGGTGTAAGCGATTATAGGTGTTGCATTCGCATGATTGCATGAGTCGTGAGATAAGTCGTGTGCCCATGTGTGATGTGAGTGTCTTATCCAGATTCCTTGAAACGGAATCGTGTCGTTGTTAATATTGTTGAGGTAATTGTGTGCCCGTGTGGGGTGTGAGCGATTATGAGTGTTCGTGTGCCCATGTGGGGTGTGAGCGATCACAGATATCGTGTGCCCATGTGGGGTGTGAGCGACAATTATGGAAATCCCGACGGGGGTTATGGCCATGAAACAGGGGTCGAATTGGTACCACATGCATTGAGTCGAGTCGTGGGTCTCATTGCATCGCATTGTGTTGTGTTGATTATCTGCTGTGTTGGAAATTCTAGTTGTGCTGATGTGGTGTGATGATGGGGTAGATTGTGTAATGTTTTTATGCTTTCATACTTATGTTATGCATTTCTTATGTGATTTTGAGAATCTCACCCCTTCTGTTTGAATGTTACCTCCACGTGGGTAATGTGAAGATAAGCAGGAGTGGTTCGGAGGTGGAGTTAGCAAAGATGAGGTCTTATCTTTTATGTCATCGAGTTGCGTCTGCTCTGATTGTAACACCGGGTTGTCGAAACGCTTAGAGTCCTTTACTTTGTTATATGTTATTACTCTTTTATTTGATGATGTTATGTGTGGTTGAACATGTTTCAGATTTCGTTGAATTTCCGCTGCTGTAGAAATTTTTTAATTTCGATGTTGATGTATTACTTTTAGTATGCATGAGAAGCTGGATAATTGAAACTAGCATCCTAAATCTATGTGTGTTATTTTTACTCTGATATTTTGTTATTAATTATCGCGGGGGTTTAAGGGTTACAGTGATCCTTTATGAAATCAAGTCCTTGGGCTAAATTAAACCTAATGGATGGATTCCATAGGTGTTTTAGAGTGTATTGAATCATTTCCCAAGGTTTGAGATCATGTCTTGGTCAAAAGTCAAAGGTATGGTTGACTTTTTCTCAAAAACCCTAGTTTGTGGTCCAGATGAATTTAAATCTTTGCATTGCTTGTGAACCAAGTTCTTTGTGTCAATTTAAACTTGTGAGGGGATCAATATAAGATAATTGAGGTTTTCAAAACATTTCTTGAGGTCTTGGCTCATGCCTTGCTCCAAAAGTCAACTTAGGAGTGAATTAGGTCAAGAAAACCCTAATTCTCGATTTTTGATGAATGCATCCCCTGAGGCTATCTTGAACTCATGATTGGACACATGAGGTAATTTTGAGCTTCTTGAAAAATGTTTTGAAGTATTGGCTCATGCCTATATGAAAATTTCCTTTTGGAGGTCGTGGTCCACCAAAACCCTAATTTGGTGACACTATTGATCTTGAGGCTTGATCAACTTGTAATGTTGCATTCTTGTGCTTGATTCTTGATATGGGAGGCCTTTTGATCATTCATGGATGTTTAAGAGGTTGGAGAAGTTGAAGATCATGTTAATTCTTGATTGATCCTTTGCCTAGATGCTCTGAGAGGGCTCAAAACCCTAATTCTTGGCTAGAGGTGAAAGCTCAACAATCTTTGAGAGGATTGATAAGGCGTGAAGGTACATCCAGATTGTGGTGATGACTTGCACAATGATGTGAAGTATTTTGGTCAAAATTTGGGGTATGACACTCAGAATCAGCCAACCCTTATCCTCCATCTTCGACTCCTATGTAAAGGACAGTCATTTCTTAGATTGTCTCTATGCCCATCTATGTGGCACCTGCTAGTGTTCTTCAACATTCTATGCCTTCTGGCTTCCCCTGGGGCATGCCTCTTAACTTTGTTCCTAAAGGTTATCAACCACCACCGCCTTCTGAAATTCCAGCTATTCCTACCGTCCAGCCTGTGATGTCTGTACCGCAGCCTGTGGTTCATACTGTTCCTTTTGAAGAGCCGATTTTCCACACTACTCCAAGTGAAAATGTTAGTACTTATGAGAAAATGGAAGAGATTTAAGATCAATTTGCTGAAATGCAGAAATAAATCAAAGCTTTGAGGGGTAAGGAAGTGTTTGGGAAGAATGCTCATGAGTTATGCCTAGTTCCTAATGTGAAGATCCCACATAAATTCAAGGTCCCTGACCTTGGAAAATATAATGGTAACTCTTGTCCGTTGAGTCATTTGACTATGTATGCTCGCAAGATGTTGACTCATACTGATAATCATGATCTTCTCATTCACTACTTTCAAGACAGTTTGTCTGGTGCAGCTTTGAAATGGTATATGGGACTCAACAGTACTCGAATTCTCACTTTTAAAGATTTGGGTGAGGCTTTTGTAAAGCAGTATAAATATAATGTGGATATCGCTCCTGATCGTGACCCGCTTCGAGCAATGGCTCAGAAAGAAAAGGAGACATTCAAAGAATACGCACAGAGGTGGCGTGAGATTGCTGCTCAGATTAATCCTCCTTTGGAAGAGAAAGGGATGACTAAAATCTTCTTGAAAACTCTGAGTCCTTTTTATTATGAGCGTATGATTGCTAGTGGCCTGAGTGACTTTACTGAGATGATGAATATGGGGATGAGATTAGAAGAAGGTGTTCGTGAAGGACGCTTGTCAAAAGATGGTAATTCTGTTGGAAGTTCCAAAAAATATGGTGTAGGACTTGCCAAAAAGAAGGAATGTAAGACCAATGCTATTTCCCGTGGAGGACGTAGAAAGAATTATGGTAAGAATAATCAATGTCAGCAACATGTTGCATATGTTACTCCTGTTATCAATTCAAATCCTGTTGTTCAAGCAGCTCCTGCCCAACAACGCTCTCACCAACAAAACAATCAGCGGGGCCGTTATCAGAAGGATTTTGATCCAATTCCGATGATCTACGCAGAATTGCTTCCTGGTTTAATTCAGAAGAATCTCGTTCAAACCTGTGCACTACCTACTATTTCGAAAGATTCACCGTAGTGGTATAAGCCTGAAGCTCATTGTGCTTTCCATCAGGGAGGAGCTGGGCATGATACTGAGAACTGTTATCCATTGAATATGGAAGTGAAAAGATTGCTTAGAAGTAGTATTTTATCCTCCGAAGACACCAATCCTAATGTGCAATCGAAATCGTTGCCCAATCATGGTAAGGCGTCTGTCAATATGGTTCAAGGTTATCCTGGTACATTTAAGATTTATGATATTTGTTGGATTCGAAGATCGCTTGTGGAAATGCATGCACTCTTGAGTGAATACCATGATATTGATCATGATTATGCAACATGTTGCATATGTTCTGTGAACCCGCGTGGATGTGTGGTAGTGAAAAGGGACATTCAAGAGATGATGGATCAGAATTTGATTGAGGTCACTACAAAGAGAGATGAATATGAGAATGAGATGAATGTTACTATGCCACACTTTAATATTCCTGAACGAGTTGTTATCACTTATGACAGTCGAAAGTCAACTATTACGCCTTTGGTTATTCGATTACCCGGTGCAGTACCGTATGAATCTGACATGGCTATTCTGTATAAGTACAATGCTACCATGGTAGAAGATGGTAAGGAAGTGCCTATTCCTTCTTTGTCTTCTGTGGTGAGCATCGCTGATGTTGTTAGAGTGACGCGAAGTGGTCGTGTATTTGCTTCTGAGCCTCCAAAGATTGTGGAGAATGTTGTTGCTGGAAAGAGACCTCAAAGTGAGAGTGCTGCTGATATTTTCGATCAGTCCAGTGGTTTGAATAAGAAGGCTTATGAGGATGAGGTATTGAAATTGATCAAGAAGAGTGAGTAAAGTGTAGTAGACCAAATCTTGCACACCCCGTCCAAGATTTCAGTGTTGTCCCTATTGATGAATTTTGAAGCTCATAGGGAATCTTTGCAGAAGGTACTAGAACAAGCATATGTTGAGCATGATGTGACTGTTAGTTAGTTTGATGGCATTGTTGCCAATTTCACAGCATGTAATAATTTGAGTTTCTGTGATGAAGAAATACCCGAGGAGGGGAGAAATCACAATTTGACTTTACATATTTCTATGAACTGTCAAGAAGATGCACTTTCCAATGTGTTGGTTAATACAGGCTCTTCCTTGAATGTGTTGCCAAAGTCTACTTTGTCGAAGCTTTCGTACCAAGGTGCTTCCATGAGGTATAGTGGGGTTGTGGTTAAAGCTTTTGATGGATCTAAAAAAACTGGGATGAGGTTGATCTTCCAATCAAGATAGGACCATGTTTCTTCCAAATTACTTTTCAAGTAATGGATATTCGTCCTACTTATAGTTGTCTGCTTGGCCGACCTAGGATTCATGAAGTTGGGACAGTGACCTCAACTCTTCATCAGAAATTGAAATTTGTTCAGAATGACAACCTGGTAATTGTTGGAGGTGAGCAAGCCCTGTTAGTAAGCAATCTTTCATCCTTTTGGTATGTTGATACCGACGAAACTGTTGGAACTCTGTTCCAAGCTCTTTCCGTCGATGATAAAGTTGTTAAGAAGAATGGGTTGCCTATGTCTTCTTTAAAAGATGCTCTGCATGTATTAGAAACTGGTCGGTCTAACGGTTGGGTCCGAGTTATTGATGTGGTTGATAACAAAGACATAACTGGTTTAGGCTTTGCGCCTGGTACAGTTAGAAGAGATTTGAAGCTTATTAATGAGGCTTTTCACAGCGTCGGATTCATCAACAAAGACCACTTCATAGCTGTAATTCTTAAAGATGACTCTGAAGATTACATCTCAGATGGATCTGAAGACGATTCCATTCCTGCTCAAGATTGGGAGCCTTATTTGGAAGATCCTGGATACGGTTCTGAGACGGAAGATGCATATGTGCCCTTTTATTCCCCTCGACCGAGGCTTAAGGAACCTGAATATGAAGTCAGTGCCATCATTGAAGATGGTGAAGAGGAAGAACTTCCCAATTTCGTGACACATGGACAGATCTCCCAAAATTGGATAGCTGTTGATGTTCCCACTATTATTCATATTTCAAAGTAATTTGTTTTTGTTTCTTTCAAAAATATTTTCACTCTGCCCAAGGTGAAAGTGAATTTGTGAGGGCTTTGTTTCAACTTTTATCATCATCAATAAAATGTTATTTTATTTATCCATGTTATGTTTTTCCTTTTTGCTTTATTTCTAAAAAATGGTAACATAAAAAACCAAAAATATAATAATGTGATAATCATTTTCATCTGCATGATACTTGCACTTCTTGTTCACATCCTAAAATCAGACATAAATCATTGTGCAGATTGATTGATAAATCCTTTGAAAACAATAACCATATGCCCTCTCCCAACTTTGAGTTCCCTGTGTTTGGAGCTGAAGAAGAGGATATTGAGGATATTCCAGATGAAATTTCTCGGTAGCTTAAGCACGAGGAAAATGCCATTCAGCCTCATGAAGAGCCGGTAGAGTTGGTTAATTTGAGTTCAGAGGAAAATAGAAAAGAAGTCAAGATTGGGGCACTGCTTCAGTCAGATGTTAAGAAGAGGATGGTAGAGCTTCTTAGAGAGTATGTGGGTGTGTTTGCTTGGTCCTATCAAGACATTCCTGGTCTTAATACTGATATTGTGGAGCATCGTTTGCCGTTGAAGCCTAAATGTCCGCCAGTTAAACAGAAATTAAGAAGAACTCATCCCGACATGGCTGTGAAGATTAAAGAGGAGGTTCAGAAGCAGATTAATGCTGGTTTTCTTATGACTGTTGAGTATCCTCAATGGGTGGCCAATATTGTGCCTATTCCAAAGAAAGACAGAAAAGTCCGAATGTGTGTTGACTATAGAGATTTGAATAAAGCCAGTCCAAAAGATGATTTTCCATTATCACACATTGATATGTTGATAGATAATACTACTAAATTCAATATCTTTTCCTTTATGGATGGATTTTCCGGTTATAATCAGATAAATATGGCACCCGAGGATATGGAAAAAACAACATTCATTACACCATGGGGAACATTCTGTTACAGAGTGATGCCCTTCAGTTTCAAAAATGTTGGTGCAACGTACTAGAGAGCTATGAGCACTCTGTTCCATGATATGATGCATAAAGAAATTGAGGTCTATGTGGACGATATGATTTGTAAGTCGAAGACTGAAGAAAATCATATTGACTATTTGCTAAAGCTGTTTCAATGCCTGAGAAAGTTTAAGCTCCATTTAAATCCGAATAAATGCACTTTTGGTGTCCGTTCTGGAAAGTTGTTGGGCTTTATTGTTAGCCAGAAAGGCATTGAAGTTGATCCTGGTAAAATTAAAGTTATTCAGGAAATGCATGAGCCCAAAACCGAAAAACTAGTAAGAGGATTCTTGGGACGTTTGAATTATATCTCCTAATTTATATCCAATATGACTGCCACTTGTGCGTCGATCTTTAAGCTTCTTCGTAAGGATTAGAGTTGTGTATGTACAGAGGATTGTTAGATAGCTTTTGAAAGTACTAAAGAGTATCTACTTGAACCTCCGATTTTGTCTCCTCCCGTAGAAGGAAGACCTCTGATTATGTATTTGACTGTGTTGGAAGATTCCATGGGCTGTGTACTTGGTCAACAAGATGAATCTGGTCGAAAATAATTTTCCATTTATTATTTGAGCAAGAAGTTTACTGATTATGAGTCTCAGTACTCCATGCTTGAAAAGACATGTTGTGTTTTAGCTTGGGCTGCCAAGCGCCTCCGCCAGTATATGTTGAATCATACTACTTGGTTGATATCCAAAATGGATCCAATCAAGTATATTTTTGAAAAGCCTGCTTTGACTGGGAGGATCACGCGTTGGCAAATGTTGTTGCAAGAATATGATATCGAGTACCGAACTCAAAAAGTTATAAAAGGAAGTGTTTTGGCTGACCATTTGGCACACCATCCAATTTGTGATTATTAACCTATCACGTTTGATTTCCTTGATGAGGATGTGATGTATTTAAAGGTTAAAGATTATGAGGAACCATTACCCGAAGAAGGGCCTGGCCTAGATCCCGATGAGGTTTGATTTTTGACGGAGCCGTTAATGAGTATGGCAATGGCATTGGGGAAATAATTGTTACTCCTCATGGTTCTCATATTCTTTTCAGTGCAAGGTTGATGTTCACTTGCACAAATAATGCGGCTGAGTATGAAGCGTGTATTATGGGCTTGGAAGAAGCTATTGATTTAAGAATCAAGATTCTTGATGTATACGGAGATTCAACCCTGGTGATTAATCAGATTAAAGGGGAATGGGAGACACGTCAACCTGATTTGATTCCTTATCGTGATTATGCAAGAAGGTTGTCAACTTTCTTCAATAAGGTTGAATTTCACCATATACCCAGAATAGAGAATCAAATGGCAACTGCTCTGGAAACTTTATCCTCCATGATTATGGTGAATCGGTGGAACGATGTGCCGAGAATCAATTTTATGCATCTTGATAGACCATCTCATGTGTTTACAATTGAAGAGGTCGTTGATGATAAACCTTGGTATTATGATATTAAATGCTTTCTTCATAATCAAGAGTACCCACTTGGGGCATCCAAGAAAGATAAGAAAACTTCAAGAAGATTGGCTGGTAGTTTCTTCTTGAATGATGATGTGTTGTATAAAAGAAATTATGACATGGTCTTGCTCAGATGCATGGATAGACACGAAGCAGACATGTTAATGAAAGAAATTCATGAAGGATCCTTTGGTACCCATGCCAATGGACATACAATGGCAAAGAAGATGTTAAGAGCAAGTTACTATTGGCTAACAATGGAATCTGACTGTTGCAAATATGTGAAAAAGTGCCATAAGTGCCAGATTTATGCTGACAAAATTCATGTGTCTCCAACTCCTCTTAATGTTATTTCTTCTCCATGGCCTTTCTCCATGTGGGGCATTGATATGATTGGAATGATTGAGCCCAAAGCGTCGAACGGACACCGTTTCATTTTAGTGGCTATTGATTATTTCACCAAGTGGGTTGAATTGACATCTTATGCCAATGTGACCAAGCAAGTAGTGGTCCGGTTTATTAAGAACCAAATCATCTGTCGGTATGGTGTTCCGAGCAAGATTATCACTGATAATGGGTCGAATCTGAATAATAAATTATGAAGGAATTATGTGATGAGTTTAAGATTGAGCATCATAATTCGTCTCCTTACAGACCTAAGATGATAATAAGAACATTAAGAAGATCACTCAGAAGATGGATGTTACATACAAGGACTGGCATGAGATGCTCCCTTTTGCTCTGCATGGGTATCGTACATCCGTCTGCACTTCAACAGGGGCAGCCCCTTTCTCTCTTGTTCATGGTATGGAAGCAGTTCTTGTAACGCCCCAGTTTATTTATTTATTTTTTCGTAATTAAAATTCTATGATGTTGTGTTTTGGTTGTGTTTGGGTTGCCCTTAGTATGGGGTAGTGACCTTAGAATTATAGAGAATAAGGTATTGGGGGGTGTGACCACTTGCGTAGAGATGAGTGGTGTGGTTAGTAAATAATTATTAATATTAGTTAGTAATTATTTATTGGAATAATATTATGTGGGTAATAATAATTAGATAATTATTTTATTTAAATAATTTAGTTGGAATTAGTAGATTTAAATAATTAGTTATAATTATTTTATTAATTTAAAAAGTGGATAATAAGAGTAGAGAAATAGTAAGGGCAAAGTGGTCCATTCGTGATGTTTAGTAAGGGTAAGGAAGGAAGAGCATATTAGGGGTCTAAGGGTTATAGTAAGAAAAAGGAAGAAAAATAGAAAGAGAGAATCATTTGGAGAACGATCGTATTCTGGAGAAAAGACGAACGGGAGAGAGAAGCAGAGCTAGGGATTAGAGAACATTCGAAGAATCATCACTAAGATAAGGGTGGGGTTCTTTGATCACTTAAGGGATGAATAATATATGTATAAGGGTAGATAAATCATTAGGTTCATCTCTATGCATCTCTCTAATTGTTTTGGTTGTTCTTAGTTGCGTGTCGGTGTCTGTAATAACATGTAAATGGTGCAAATTGATTTTTGGTTGAATTGTGATTTTATATAATTGATGTATGTTCTGTTGTATGATAATTGATGTGGGTTCTATGTGCATTTCCAGGACTGTATGTTATTGGAATTGGAAAGTGTTGGGAGGTTTGGACTGTGCAGAATCGCAACTGCAGGGTTGCTGATTCGCACATTTTCGCCGGGCGAACGGATTGTCTCGCCGGGTGAAGCGATCTCGCTTAGAGGTCGCCGGGCGAAACTGAGAGGCGAGCGAAGGGTGGAAAATAGGTGCTACTGGAATTTGTATGAGAGAGGAATCTCGTTTCTGCTTCGCCAGGCAAGTATTGGGCGAATGGGGATTTCGCTGGGCAAAGGAGAGTTCGTTGGCGTCTCGCTGGGCGAACATCAGGCGAGCAGAACTGGAACGATCAGAATTTTCTAAAACTTTAAAAATGCATATCTTTTGATCCGTAGGTCCGTTCCCATCGCCTTTCGAATCGTTGGAAAGCTAGTTTCGTGTATTTTCTATTAAAACTATTTTCAATACTAGAATTCCAACTATTCGATGCGTTAGTTGTGTTTCTGGGTATGTTGTGATGTGTTGAATGTTGAAATATTGGGTTCAGTTGTGCGAATGTATGTTGTAGCTGTGGATTGCAATTGTTGTATGTTTTGGTAGGTATATGTTGTACGTTGGACAGTTGTGGTGTGATGTATTGGCTGTATGATAGTCATATGCATTGGTCGTTGTTGTATGTTGTCGTTGAATGAACTTCATGTTGCATAAGTTGTAAGATAAGTCGTGTGCCCATGTGGGGTGTGAGTGCCTTATCTGGATTCCTCGAAATGGAATCGTGTTGTTGTTATTGAGGTAATCGTGTGCCCATGTGGGGTGTGAGCGATTACGGGTGTTTGTGTGCCCATGTGGGGTGTGAGCGACACATATAGAAATTCCGACGAGAATTATGATCATGAAAAAGGGATCGAATTGGTACCACATGCATTGAGTCGAGTTGTGAGTCTTATTGCATTGCATTATGTTGTGTTGTGTTGTGGATTATATGATTGTCTGCTTGTGTGGGAAATTGTAATTGTGTTGATGTTGTGATGATAGGGTGAATTGTATAATGATTATATGATTTTATATTTATATTATGCATTTCTTTTGTTGATTGAGAATCTCACCCCTTCTATTTGGATGTTACCTCTACGTGGGTAACGTACAGATAATCAGGAATAGTACGAAGTTGTGGATAGTGAAGACAAAGTCCTTCACTTTATGTTTTGAGTCGGCGTCTGCTCTGATGTGTAACACTGGGGATATGGAACGCTTGTTATTATTTATTTCATTGTCGTCATTACTTTTGTATTATTGATGTTGGTTATGTGGTTTTAAACGTATTATGTTTTTAGTTGAGTTTCCGCTGCTATATGAGAAAAATATTTAAGTATGATTTTGATGGTACTATTGATGATAATTATGTGTTACATGTCGTATGCATGAGCAGGTGTATGTTAGAGAGTAACATCCTATATGTTAAATTTTTAAGAACTTTTACTCTGATAATTTTATTATTTTCACGCGGGGGTTTAGGGTGTTAGATAGTGGTGTCAGAGAAGGTAGGTATGTCCGGCCAAGTTATTGAGTCGTTGTTGTGTGACAGTTGATTACTGTCGATGTTGTTTCCTTAACCATTGTGTTTTATTGTTGATGCGTAAAAGATTTAGAATGGATAGAAGGAACGATGTTGTTATTGTTGTTGCTTTGCAGGCTGTTGCTCAGGAGGTATAGAACCCACCTCATACTGGTGAGAATGACTAGTTTTGGAAGAATAGACCGCCTACCTTCAAGGGAAGATATGATCCAGATGGAGCACAAGCTTGGCTCAAGGAGATCGAGAGAATCTTTCAGGTTAAGGAATGTTCTGAAGCACAGAAGGTGCGGTTAGGTACTCACATGCTGGCTAAGGAGGCTGATGACTGGTGGGTCAGCACTCGTTAATTTTTGGGGGCAACAAGAGAGGTAATCACTTGGGCTGTGTTCAACGGGGAATTCTTGAGGGAGTATTTTATGAAGATGTCTGAGGGAAGAAAGAGATTGAGTTTCTGGAATTGAAGCAGGGTAACATGACGGTTATGGAGTATGCTGCAAAGTTCTCAGATCTGGCTAAGTTTTACCCTCACTACAGTGCGGCAACTGTTGAGTTCTCAAAGTGTGTCAAGTTTGAGAATGGATTGAGACCTGAGATCAAGCAGGCGATTGGTTATCAGCAAATCAGAAGGTTCCCAGATTTGGTGGATTGTTGTAGGATCTTTGAGGAAGATAGTAAGGCTCGATCGGCTCACTATAAAGGGCCAGCCGAGAGAAGGGGAAAACAACCGATGAACCGTGGGAAGCCTTATGCAGCTCCGGCTGAGAAGGGTAAACAGAAATTCGCTGATGGCAAGAAGCCGAGTGGGGGAGGTGACCCTGCTCCTCTTAAGTGTTACAGGCGTGAGGAGCTAGGCAATCGTGTCAGTGAGTGCATGAGTGATGTGAAGAAATGCTTCAAGTGTGGACAGGCAGGACATCTGATTGCTGACTACAAGGTTAAGGTGGTGACTTATTACAACTATGGAGAACAGGGCCATATTAGTACTCGTTACCAAAAGCCGAAGCAAGCTTCAGCTAGAGGAAAGGTGTTCGCTTTGACAGGGACTCGGACTTCCAGTGAAGACAGACTGATAAGAGGTATATGTTATATTCATAATATGCCTTTGATTGCTATTATTGATACTGGTGCTACTCACTCTTTTATTGCTGCTGATTGTGTGAGAAGGCTGGGCCTTGTTGTTTCTCCTATGAAGGGAGAGATGGTCGTTAAAACTCCTACAAAGGGATCAGTGACCATTTCCCTAGTTTGTTTGAATTGTCCACTATCAATCTTTGATAAGGACTTTGGTGTGGATCTTATTTGCTTGTTGTGGGGAAATCTTGATGTGACTGGGTATGAACTGGTTGGAGTTCAATCATGTTCATATTAATTGTTTTAACAAGTCGGAGTGATTTCTTGCTCCAAAGGAAGAGGAAGAAGATGGTTTTCTATCCGCTAGAGAGTTGAGAGAGTTTTTAGAAGAAGAAGCTCAAGTGCTCGCATTGTTTGCATCCTTGTCAGTGGAGAGTGAGTCGGTGATTAATGAATTGCAAGTAGTGCGTGAATTTCCAGAAGTGTTTCCGGATGATATTGTTGATGTATCGCCAGAGAGAGAAGTGAAGTTTACTATTGATCTTGTCCCTGGTACCAGACCTATTTATATGGCACCATACAGGATGTCTGCATCAGAATTAACAGACCTGAAGAAGCATCTGGAAGAGTTGTTCGAAAAGAAATTTGTGAGACCAAGTGCATCGCCTTGGGGAGCTCCGGTGTTGTTGGTGAAGAAAAAGGATGGCAGTATGAGGTTATGTATCGATTACAGACAGCTGAATAAAGTGACGATTAAGAACAAGTCTCCACTTCCAAGAATAGATGACTTGATGGATCAATTAGTGGGTGACCCTGTGTTTAGCAAGATTGACTTAAGGTCGGGTTATCATCAGATACGAGTAAAGGATGGAGATATTCAGAAGACGAATTTCACGACCCGATATGGACATTATGAGTATGTAGTGATGTCGTTCGGAGTTACTAATGCACCTCGTGTATTCATGGAGTATATGAATCGGATTTTTCATGCTTACTTGGATCAATTTGTGGTTGTCTTTATCGACGAAATTCTAATCTATTCTAAGTCGAAAGAAGAACATGCTGAGCATTTTCGGATCGTGCTGCAAGTGTTAAATGAAAAGAAGCTCTATGCTAAGTTATCTAAATGCGAATTCTGGTTGAGAGAGGTAATTTTTCTTGGTCATGTTATCTCAGGTGATGGTATTGTTGTGGATCCATCCAAGGTAGATGCAGTTCTACAGTGGGAGACTCTTAAGTCGGTAACTGAGATTAGAAGCTTTTTGGGCTTGGCTGGTTATTACTGTAGGATTATTGAGGGCTTTTCGAAGTTGGCACTTCCGCTGACTCAGTTGACTTGCAAAGGTAAAGCGTTTGTGTGGGATGTTCATTGCGAGAAGAGTTTCATTGAGCTGATGGAGAGATTGACTACAGCTCCAGTTTTGATTCTACTCGAACCAAATGAACCATTTGTGGTGTATTGTGACGCTTCTTTGATGGGTCTAGGAGGTGTGTTAGTGCAAGATGGTAAGGTTATGGCTTATGCTTCACGACGGTTAAGGGTCTGTGAGAGGAATTATCCAACTCATGATTTGGAATTAGCTACAGTGGTATTCGTATTGAAAATTTGGAGGCACTATATTTATGGTTCCAGATTTGAAGTGTATAGTGATCATAAGAGCTTAAGGTATCTGTTTGATCAGAAGGAGTTGAATATGAGACAAAGAAGGTGATTAGAATTCTTAAAGGATTATGATTTCAGCTTGAACTATCATCCCGGTAAAGCTAATGTCGTGGCTGGCGCTCTGAGTCGGAAGTCTTTGCATATGTCTGCTAAGATGGTTAAAGAGTTGGAATTGATTGAGCGGTTCAGAGATATGAGTTTAGTTTGTGAACAGACACCGCATAGTGTGATGTTGGGTATGCTGAAGATTAACACTGAATTTCTTAATAGAATCAGAGAGGGTCAGAATTTGGATGTAAAACTGGTGGATTTAATGATTCGAAATGAACAGGCAGAAAGTAACGAATTCAGAGTGGATGAACAAGGTGTGTTGAGGTTCCGTGATAGGATTTGTATTCCTGATGATCTTGAGTTGAAAAGAATGATTCTAGAAGAATGTCACATGAGTAGATTTAGTATCCATCCTGGAGCTATAAAGATGTATCAAGACTTGAAGAAGATATTTTGGTGGCCTGGATTGAAGCGTGATGTGGCTAAGTTTGTATATTCTTTTTTTACTTGTCAGAAGGTGAAGGTGGAACATCAGAAACCTGCTGGTTTGATGCAACCATTAGATAATCTAGAGTGGAAGTGGGATGGCATTTCTATAGATTTTGTGATTGGGTTGCCTAATACTCCGAGAGGGCATGATGCCATTTGGGTAGTGGTGGATAGACTGACGAAGTTGGCACATTTTATTCCGATTAAAATCAATTTTCCTTTGCAGAGGCTGGTAGAGATTTATATTCAGGTGACTATAAAGTTGCATGGAGTTCCGTTGAGTATTTTGTCGGATAGATATCCAAGGTTCACTTCCAGATTTTGGGAGAGTTTGCAAGAAGTTTTGGGGTCGAAACTGAGATTGAGTTCAGCTTATCACCCGCAGATGAAGAGAATTATACAATCTTTGAAGGATGTGTTGGGGCTTATGTGCTTGAACAGGGAGGTGATTGGGATAGCCATTTTCCATTGATTGAGTTCACTTATAATAACAGTTATCATTCCAGTATTGGAATGGCGCCTTTTGAAGCTTTGTATGGTCGGAGGTGTCGGACGCCTTTGTGTTGGCATGAATCTGGTGAGAGTGTAGTACTTGGACCTGAGATTGTTCAGCACACTACTGAAAAGGTGTAGTTGATTCGGGAAAAGATGAAAGCTTCGTAGAGTAAGCAGAAGAGCTACCATGATAACAGGAGGAAAGATCTTGATTTCAAGAAGGATACCATGTGTTCTTGAGAGTCACTCCAGTGACCGGTGTGGGACGTGCATTGAAGTCGAGAAAGCTTACTCCTCGTTTTATTGGTCCATATCAGATTTCTGCAAGATTTGGACCTATCGAACTTGCATGATGTGTTCCATGTGTCACAGCTTCGGAAGTATGTTCCGGATCCGTCACGCGTGATTCTGATAGATGATGTAGAAGTAAGGGATAAACTTACGGTTGAGGCTTTACCAAGACGAATTGAAGATCGCGAGGTGAAGCAATTGAGAGGTAAAGAGATCACTCTGGTGAAGGTAGTGTGGGGAGGCGCTACCGGTGGAAATATGACTTTGGAGTTAGAGAGCGGGATGCGAGAGTCGTATCCGGAGTTATTCGTATGAGGTAAATTTTCGATGACGAAAATATTTTAAGTGGGGGAGAGTTGTAACGCCCTGATTTATTTATTTATTTTTCGTAATTAAAATTCTATGATGTTGTGTTTTGGTTGTGTTTGGGTTTCCCTTAGTATGCGGTAGTGACCTTAGAATTATAGAGAATAAGGTATTGGGGGTGTGTGACCACTTGTGTAGAGATGAGTGGTGTGGTTAGTAAGTAATTATTAATATTAGTTAGTAATTATTTATTGGAATAATATTATGTGGGCAATAATAATTAGATAATTATTTTATCTAAATAATTTAGTTGGAATTAGTATATTTAAATAATTAGTTATAATTATTTTATTAATTTAAAAAGTGGATAATAAGAGTAGAGAAATAGTAAGGGCAAAGTGGTTCATTCATGATGTTTAGTAAGGGTAAGGAAGGAAGAGCATATTAGGGGTCTAAGGGTTATAGTGGGAAAAGGGAAGAAAATTATAAAGAGAGAATCATTTGGAGAACAAGGTATTCTAGAGAAAAGAGGAACGGGAGAGAGAAGTAGAGTTAGGGCTTAGAGAACATTCGAAGAATCATCACTAAGGTAAGGGTGGGGTTCTTTGATCACTTAAGGGATAAATAATATATGTATGAGGGTAGATAAATCGTTAGGTTCATCTCTATGCATCTCTCTAATTGTTTTGGTTGTTCTTAGTTGTGTGTCGGTGTCCATAATAACATGTAAATGGTGCAAATTGATTTTTGGTTGAATTGTGATTTTATATAATTGATGTATGTTCTGTTGTATGATAATTGATGTGGGTTCTATGTGCATTTCCCAGACTGTATGTCATTGGAATTGGAAAGTGTTGGGGGGTTTGGACTGTGCAGAATCATAACCGCAGGGTTGTTGATTCGTACATTTTCGCCGGGTGAACGGGCTGTCTCGCTGGGCGAAGCGATCTCTCTTGGAGGTCGCTGGGCAAAACTGAGAGGCGGGCGAAGGGTGGAAAATAGGTGCTACTGGAATTTGTATGGGAGAAGAATCTCACTTCGAGTTCACCGGGTGAGCATTGGGCGAATGGGGATTTTGCCGGGCGAATAGGGATTTCACCGGGCGAAGGAGATTTCGTTGGCGTCTCGCTGGGAGAACATCAGGCGAGCAGAACTAGAATGATCAGAATTTTTTAAAACTTTAAAAATGCATATCTTTTGATCTGTAGGTCCATTCCCGTCGCCGTTCGAATCATTGAAAAGCTGGTTTCGTGTATTTTTTGTTAAAACTATTTTTCAATACCCGAATTCCAACTATTCGACGCGTTAGTTGTGTTTCTGGGTATGTTGTGATGTGTTGAATGTTGAAATGTTGGGTTCGGTTGTGGGAATGTGTGTTGTAGCTGTGGATTGCAATTGTTGCATGTTTTGGCAGGTATATGCTGCGTGTTGGACAGTTGTGGTGTGATGTATTGGCAGTATGATAGTCATATGCAATGGTCATCGTTGTATGTTGTCGTTGAATGCATTTCATGTTGCATAAGTTGTAACATAAGTCGTGTACCCATGTGGGGTGTGAGCGTCTTATCCGGATTCCTTGAAATGGAATCGTGTTGTTGTTGTTGAGGTAATTGTGTGCCCATGTGGGGTGTGAGCAATTACGGGTGTTCGTGTGCCCATGTGGGGTGTGATCGACACATATAGAAATTTCGACGGGAATAATGATCATGAAAAAGGGATCGAATTGGTACCACATGCATTGAGTCGAGTTGTAAGTCTCATTGCATTGCATTATGTTGTGTTATGTTGTGGATTATATGATTGTCTGCTTGTGCGGGAAATTGTAATTGTGTTGATGTTGTGATGATAGGGTGAATTGTATAATGATTATATGCTTTTATATTTATGTTATGCATTTCTTTTGTTGATTGAGAATCTCACCCCTTCTGTTTGAATGTAACCTCTACGCGTGGGTAACGTGCAGATAATCAGGAATAGTGCGAAGTTGCAGTTAGTGAAGACGAAGTCCTTCACTTTATGTTTTGAGTCGGCGTCTGCTCTGATGTGTAACACTGGGGATATGGAACGCTTGTTATTATTTATTTCATTGTCGTTATTACTTTTGTCTAATTGATGTTGGTTATGTGGTTTTAAACGTATTATGTTTTTAGTTGAGTTTCCGCTGCTACATGAGAAAAATATTTAAGTATGATTTTGATGGTACTATTAATGATAATTATGTGTTACATGTCGTATGCATGAGCAGGTGTATGTTAGAGAGTAACATCCTATATGTTAAATTTTTATGAACTTTTACTCTGATAATTTTATTATTTTCACGCGGGAGATTATGGTTTTAGATAGTGGTGTTAGAGAAGGTCGGTCTGTCCGGCCAAGTTGTCGAGTCGTTGTTGTGTGACAGTTGATTACTGTCGATGTCGTTTCCTTAACCATTGTGTTCTGTTGTTGATGCGTAAAAGATTTAGAATGGCTGGAAGGAACGATGTTGCTATTGTTGCTCCTTTGCAGGCTATTGCTCAGGCAGTACAGAACCCACCTCATGCTAGTGAGAATGACGAGTTTCAGAAGAATAGATCGCATACCTTCAAGGGAAGATATGATCCAGATGGAGCGCAGACTTGGATCAAGGAGATCGAGAGTATCTTCCGGGTTATGGAATGTTCTAAAGCACAGAAGGTACGGTTAGGTACACATATGCTGGATGAGGAGGCTGATGAATGGTGGGTCAGCACTCGTCAATTGTTGGGGGAACAGGAGAGGTAATCACTTGGGTTGTGTTCAGTAGAGAGTTCTTGAGGAAGTATTTTCCTGAAGATGTCTGAGGGAAGAAAGAGATTGAGTTTCTGTGATTGAAGCAGGGTAACATGACGGTTACAGAGTATGCTGCAAAGTTCTCAGATCTGGCTAAGTTTTACCCTCACTACAATGCGAAAACTATTGAGTTCTCAAAGTGTGTCAAGTTTGAGAAAGGATTAAGATCTGAGATCAAGCAGGCGATTGGTTATCAGTGAATCAGAAGGTTTCCAGATTTGGTGGATTGTTGTAGGATCTTTGAGGAAGATAGCAAGGCTCGATCGGCTCACTATAAAGGGTTGGCCGAGAGAAGGAGAAAACAATCGATGAACCATGGGAAGTCTTATGTAGCTCCAGCTGAGAAGGGTTAAGAGAAATTCGTTGATGGCAAGAAGCCGAGTGGGGGAGGTGCCCCTGCTCCTCTTAAGTGTTACAGGTGTGAGGAGCTAGGTCATCGTGTCAGTGAGTACACGAGTGGTGTGAAGAAATACTTCAGGTGTGGACAGGCAGGACACCTGATTGCTGACTGCAAGGTTAAGGTGGTGACTTGTTACAACTGTGGAAAACAGGGCCATATTAGTACTCGTTGCCAGAAGCCGAAGCAAGCTTCAACTGGAGGAAATGTGTTTGCTTTGACAGGGACTCAGACTTCCAGTGAGGACAGACTGATTAGAGGTATATGTTATATTCATAATACGCCTTTGATTGCTATTATTGATATTGGTACTACTCACTCTTTTATTGCTACTGATTGTGTGAGAAGGCTAGGCCTTGTTGTTTCTCCTATGAAGGGGAGATGGTTGTTGAAACTCCTGCAAAGGGATCAGTGACCACTTCCCTAGTTTGTTTAAATTATCCACTATCAATCTTTGATAAGGACTTTGGTATGGATCTTATTTGCTTGCCGTTGGGAAATCTTGATGCGATCTGGGTATGAACTGGTTAGAGTTCAATCATGTTCATATTGACTGTTTTAACAAGTCGGTGCAATTTGTTGCTCCTGAGGAAGAGGAAGAAGATGGTTTTCTATCCGCTAGAGATTGAGAGGGCTCTTAGAAGAAGAAGCTCAAGTGCTTGCATTGTTTGCATCTTGTCAGTGGACAGTGAGTCGGTGATTAATAAATTGCAAGTAGTGCGTAAATTTCTAAAAGTGTTTCTGGATGATATTGCGGATGTACCGCCAGAGAGAGAAATAGAGTTTACTATTGATCTTGTCCCTTGTACCAGACCTATTTATATGGCACCATACATAATTTCGGCATCAGAATTAACAGAGCTGAAGAAGTAACTGGAAGAGTTGTTAGAAAAGAAATTTGTGAGACAAAGTGTATCGCCTTGGGGAGCTCCGGTGTTGTTGGTGAAGAAAAAGGATGGCAGTATGAGGTTATGTATCAATTACAGACAGCTGAATAAAGTGACGATTAAGAACAAGTATCCACTTCCAAGAATAGATGACTTGATGGATCAGTTAGTGGGTGCCCGTGTGTTTAGCAAGATTGACTTGAGGTCGGGTTATCATCAGATACGACTAAAGGATGCAGATATTCCGAAGACGAATTTTAGGACCCGATATGGACATTATGAGTATGTAGTGATATCATTCGGACTTACTAATGCACCTGGCGTATTCATGGAGTATATGAATCGGATTTTCCATGCTTACTTGGATCAATTTGTGGTTGTCTTTATCGACGACATTCTAATCTATTCTAAGTAAGAAGAAGAACATGCTGAGCATTTGTGGATCGTGCTGCAAGTGTTAAAAGAAAAGAAGCTCTATGCTAAGTTATCTAAGTGTGAATTCTGGTTGAGAGAGGTAAGTTTTCTTGGTCATGTTATCTCAGGTGATGGTATTGTTGTGGATCCATCCAAGGTAGATGCAGTTCTACAGTGGGAGACTCCGAAGTCGGTAACTGAGATTAGAAGAATTTTGGGCTTGGCTGGTTATTACTGTAGGTTTATTGAGGGCTTTATGAAGTTGGCACTTCCGCTGACTCAGTTGACTTGCAAAGGTAAAGCGTTTGTGTGGGATGTTCATTGCGAGAAGAGTTTCAATGAGCTGAAGGAGAGATTGACTACAGCTTCAGTTTTGATTCTACCCGAACCAAATGAATCGTTTGTGGCGTATTGCGATGCTTCTTTGATAGGTATGGGAGGTGTGTTAATGTAGGATGTTAAGGTTGTGGCTTATGCTTCACGACAGTTAAGGGTCCATGAGAGGAATTATCCAACTCATGATTTGGAATTAGCTGCAGTGGTATTCGTATTGAATATTTGAAGGAACTATCTTTATGGTTCCAGATTTGAAGTGTATAATGATCATAAGAGCTTAAAGTATCTGTTTAACCGAAAGGAGTTGAATATGAGACAAAGAAGGTGGTTAGAATTCTAAAAGCATTATGATTTCGGCTTGAGATATCATCCCGGTAAAGCTAATGTTGTGGCTGACACTCTGAGTCGAAAGTCTTTGCATATGTCTGCTATGATGGTTAAAGAGTTGGAATTGATTGAGACGTTCAGAGATATGAGTTTAGTTTGCGAACAGACACTGCATAGTGTGATGTTGGGTATGTTGAAGATCAACAATGAATTTCTTATTAGTATCAGGGAGGGTCAGAAGTTGGATGTAAAACTGGTGGATTTGATGATTGGAAATGAACAGGCAGAAACTAACGAATTCGGAGTGGATGAACAAGGTGTGTTGAGGTTCCGTGATAGGATTTGTATTCTTGATGATCCTGAGTTGAAAAGAATGATTCTAGAAGAAAGTCACAGGAGTAGATTGAGTATCCATCCAGGAGCTACAAAGATGTATCCAGACTTGAAGAATATATTTTGGTGGCCTGGATTGAAGCGTGATGTGGCTAAGTTTGTATATTCTTGTTTGACTTGTCAGAAGGCGAAGGTCGATTATCAGAAACATGCTGGTCTGATGCAACCGTTAGATATTTTAGAGTGGAAGTAGGACAACATTTCTATGGATTTTGTGACTGGGTTTCCTAATACTCTGAGAGGGCATGATGCCATTTGGGTAGTGGTGGATAGAATGACGAAGTCGACACATTTTATTCCGATTAATATCAGTTTCCTTTGCAGAGGCTAGCAGCGATTTATATTCAGGAGATTGTAAAGTTGCATGGAGTTCTGTTGAGTATTGTGTCAGATAGGGTGAAAGTGTAGTACTTGAACCTGATATTGTTCAGCAGACTACTGAAAAGGTGAAGTTGATTTGGGAAAAGATGAAAGATTCGCCGAGTAGGCAGAAGAGCTACCATGATAAGAGGAGGAAAGATCTTGAGTTTCAAGAAGGAGACCATGTGTTCTTGAGAGTCACTCTGGTGACCGGTGTGGGACGTGCATTGAATTCGAGAAAACTTACTCCTTGATTTATTAGTCCATATTAGATTTCTGCAAGATTTGGACATGTCGAACTTGCATGATGTGTTCCATGTGTCACAGCTTCAGAAGTATGTTCCGGATCCGTCACACATGATTCCGATGGATGATGTAGAAGTAAGGGATAACCTTACGGTTGAGGATTTACCAATACGGATTGAAGATCGCGAGGTGAAGCAATTGAAAGGTAAAGAGATCACTCTGCTGAAGGTAGTGTGGGGAGGCACTGCCAGTGGAAATATAACTTGGGAATTAGAGAGCAGGATGCGAGAGTCGTATCCGGAGTAATTCGTATGAGGTAAATTTTTGAGGACGAAAATATTCTAAGTGAAGGAGAGTTGTAACACCCTGATTTATTTATTTATTTTTCGTAATTAAAATTCTATGATGTTGTGTTTTGGTTGTGTTTGGGTTGCCCTTAGTATGGGGTAGTGACCTTAGAATTATAGAGAATAAGATATTGGGGGTGTGTGACCATTTGTGTAGAGATGAGTGGAGTGGTTAGTAAGTAATTATTAATATTAGTTAGTAATTATTTATTGGAATAATATTATGTGGGTAATAATAATTAGATAATTATTTTATTTAAATAATTTAGTTGGAATTAGTATATTTAAATAATTAGTTATAATTATTTTATTAATTTAAAAAGTGAGTAATAGGAGTAGAGAAATAGTAAGGGCAAAGTGGTTCATTCATGATGTTTAGTAAGGGTAAGGAAGGAAGAGCATATTAGGGGTCTAAGGGTTATAGTAGGAAAAAGGAAGAAAATTAGAAAGAGAGAATCATTTGGAGAATGATCGTATTCTAGAGAAAAGAGGAACGAGAGAGAGAAGCAGAGCTAGCGCTTAGAGAACATTCGAAGAATCATCACTAAGGTAAGGGTGGGGTTCTTTGATCACTTAAGGGATGAATAATATATGTATGAAGGTAGATAAATCATTAGGTTCATCTCTATGCATCTCTCTAATTGTTTTGGTTGTTCTTAGTTGCGTGTCGGTGTCCGTAATAACATGTAAATGGTGCAAATTGATTTTTGGTTTAATTATGATTTTATATAATTGATGTATGTTCTGTTGTATGATAATTGATGTGGTTTCTATGTGCATTTCCAGGACTGTATGTTATTGGAATTGGAAAATGTTGGGGGGTTTGGACAGTGCAGAATCGCAACTGCAACGTTGCTGATTCGCACATTTTTGTCGGGCGAACGGGTTATCTCGCCGGGCGAAGCGATCTCGCTTGGAGGTCGCCGGGCGAAACTGAGAGGCGAGCGAAGGGTGGAAAATAGGTGCTATTGGAATTTGTATTGGAGAAGAATCTCGCTTCGACTTCGTCGGGTGAGCATTGGGCGAATGGGGATTTTTCCTGGCGAATGGGGATTTCGCCGGGCGAAGGAGAGTTCGCTGGCGTCTCGCTGGGCGAACATCAGGCGAGCAGAACTAGAACGAACAGAATTTTCTAAAACTTTAAAAATTCATATCTTTTGATCCGTAGGTCCGTTCCAGTCGCTGTTCGAATCGTTGGAAAGCTGGTTTCGTGTATTTTATGTTAAAACTATTTCCAATACCAGAATTCCAACTATTCGATGCGTTATTTATGTTTCCGAGTATGTTGTGATGTGTTAAATGTTGAAATGTTGGGTTTGATTGTGCGAATGTGTGTTGTAGCTGTGGATTGCAATTGTTGCATGTTTTGGCAGGTATATGTTGCGTGTTGGATAGTTGTGGTGTGATGTATTGGCTGTAAGAGAGTCATATGCATTGGTCGTCATTGTATGTTGTCGTTGAATGCATTTCACGTTGCATAAGATGTAAGATAAGTCGTGTGCCCATGTGGGGTGTGAACGTCTTATCCAGATTCCTTGAAATAGAACCGTGTTGTTGTTGTTAAGGTAATCATGTGCCCATGTAGGGTGTGAGCGATTACGGGTGTTCATGTGCCCATGTGGGGTGTGAGCGACACATATAGAAATTCCGACGGAAATTATGATCATGAAAAAGGGATTGAATTGGTACCACATGCATTAAGTCGAGTTGTGAGCCTCATTGTATTGCATTATGTTGTGTTGTGTTGTGGATTAAATGATTGTCTGCTTGTGTGGGAAATTGTAATTGTGTTGATATTGTGATGATAGGGTGAATTGTATAATGATTATATGCTTTTATATTTCTATTATACATTTCTTTTGTTGATTGAGAATCTCACTCCTTCTGTTTGAATGTTACCTCTACGTGGGTAACGTGCGGATAATCAGGAATAGTGCGGAGTTGCGTTAGCGAAGACGAAGTCCTTCACTTTATGTTTTGAGTCGGGGTCTGCTCTGATGTGTAACACTGGGGATATGGAACGCTTGTTATTATTTATTTCATTGTCGTTATTACTTTTGTCTAATTGATGTTGATTTTGTGGTTTTAAACATATTATGTTTTTAGTTGAGTTTCCGCTGCTACTTGAGAAAAATATTTAAGTATGATTTTGTTGGTACTATTGATGATAATTATGCGTTACATGTCGTATGCATGAGCAGGTGTATGTTGGAGAGTAACATCCTATATGTTAAAGTTTTATGAATTTTTACTCTGATAATTGTATTATTTTCACGCGGGGGTTTAGGGTGTTAGAGTTCTCCGAGTAGAAGCTGAAATCCCTTCTATGAGAGTTTTGATGGAAGCTGAATTGTATGAGGCTGAATGGTGCCAAAGTAGATATGATGAGTTGAATTTGATTGAAGAGAAAAGAATGACGGCCTTGTGTCATGGCCAATTTTATCAACAGATAATGAAGAAAGCCTTTGATAAGAAGGTTCGACCTCGGGTGTTTAGAGAAGGCGACCTCGTGCTCAAAAAGATCTCGACTTTCCAGGGGTAAGTGGACTCCTAATTATGAAGGCCCATATGTTTTTAAGAGAGCCTTCTCTGGCGGTGCATTACTTCTTACAACTATGGATGGTGAAGAGTTCACTCGTCTTGTGAATGCTGATGCAGTCAAGAAATACTTCGCCTAAAAAATAAAAAGAACAACTTGCTAAGTTGAAAACCCGAAACGGCGGATTAAGCAAAAATGAGCATCTCGGTGGGCTGAAAACCCGAAAGGGAGGTCCAGCCAAAAATTAGAGACAAAAACAGAAATAATCATCCCAGTAGATTGAAAACCCGAAAGGGAAATCTGTAACACCTTTTTCTATCCCCACAAATGTTGCAGCAGAAACAACTCAATTATCAGAGTAAAACGTCAAAAAATCACCTCGAAGGGTGCACATTTCTCATTTAATTCAAAATAATACACTTGCCCTATAAACTAAGGGCTTTTCCTCAAAACAAATCAAAAGCCTTCACATGGCATCGGAACTCAAAATTTTCAAATAAAAAGGTTTTCATTCAACATCATAATAATAAAAAAAAAGGTTTTCAATAAAAGCCCTCAAAATAGGCAACAGATCCACCATAACTACAAATACTCAAAAAGGTTTTCAAAATGAAACCATATCATCAAATAACAGCAAAAATAAGGAAACAACATAGTTCGACTCAAAGGACCCCAACCCGATGTTACACTATCAGAGCAAGACCCTCTAAATCGACCAAAAGCAAATAAACTTCAAGGTCCTCGAAGGCATCCACAGCTAAACCTGATCACCTGCACGTTACCCACGTGGAGGTAACATTCAAACAGGCAGGGTGAGTAATCACGATTCATAATTATCAATATAAAACAAGATATACATAAAATGACATTATCTTCATATACAACATCTTCAGGGTCATCACAAGGAAAACATCAAAATCAAAAACAACATCATAAAATACAACAATGCCAATTATATGCAAATGCACAACAAGACTCATGCATGTGGTACCAATCGTCGTAATCGATGGACACTAGGCCATCACCCCTCCAAAGATCCCCGTTAAAAGGATCGATCCCGCAATTGGAACCGGAGCACGTCATAGTTACCTCATATCCGCACAATGGGAATGAAGCGTCGTCACAGAGTATGCATATGAATGTATGATACACAACATCAATAATCATCATCATCAAATAAACACCATAATGTGCATCATCATTCATCAATTCTCATATACGTCATGTCATCACATATTCGTCAAATAAATCACCAAAACATCATCATATATTCACCAGTAACGTCATGTAAAATCATCATAAAAATCACAACATCAAGGCATCGAAATAGCACAGCACATAAACAAAACATCACGAACAGCAGACGTTCGCTACTGAGTTTGCTAGGCAAACCAATTCACTGGGACCTTCGCTTTGCGAAGCGGTCAGCGAATCCCACAGTCACCACACTAAAACACCAAAAAACACCATTTGTCATACTCGCTGGTTTATTCGCTTTGCGAACCCACTCGCTGGTTCATCCGTTTTTCGAGACTTCCCGCGAACCCCCAATTCCACTCTATAATCATCCCAGTATCCACACTCGTGTTATCGCGCATTTGCTGCGCTGCTCGCTTTGTGATCCTTGATGAACATTCTCCTTGCAAAGGAATGGTTCACTTAGCAAACCTGGGATTACAGCAAATCGCCGCTACGCATCAGTAGCTCCCCAGCCTCAAAGGTACCTGCTATTACAGCCCTAAATGACCCAAAAATATCCTTACAACAGTCCTAATGCATCACGGAAATCAACGGCATAAAATCTACATCTATTAGGTCGATTCAGGACACTGTGGGAACCTTAAATTCCCTAAACCTTCACAAAACCCCAATTGCCCTTACGGCCCTTACAATCCTCTTTTGCATAGGGTCAAAACAACGTCGACAGGGAATCAGCCCCAAGGTCTATTTCATCCGATTAGATTCAACCCTTAATAATCGATTCACAAAATACCCTCAAAATCATCAATTCATCACAAAACCCCACAAACCCTCAAACACAAAACATCCACTTCAATTACATCAAATCCTATATTGAAAACAATGAAGGTAATTACTCCCCATACCTTAGATTATCGATTCGAAGCTTTTTTACCGAGCCTTTGGAAACCACGAAAATCCTCCCCTTTCCCTTTTTCCTAAGAGCTCTCCTTCTTTCCTTCTTTTCACGGTTCACCAAAAAAGTGAATCCCATTCTTAAAATCCTCCTTTTATATTCACCCTAACCCTTGGGCCTCAAAATTGGGCTTTCTCCTTAATGCCCTCACTAATTCTCCTCAAATGTCCACTTTACCCTTAATCCCCCTAATATTATTTAAAATAAATAATAATACAATATATTCCGTAATACATACTATTATTTAATTAAATAACCAAAACTTCACAAAACACCGACATCGACACGAATCACCAAAATTCACAGAAATTCACGAATATAATATTTAAATAAATTAAATAAATATTCTTACGAAAATCGGGGTGTTACAACTCTCCCCCACTTAAAGAATTTTCGCCCTAAAAAATTACCTCAAGGAACCAGAGTCAGATACGACTCCCTCATCTAATCTTCACGTTCCCAAGTCCAACTCCACAACACCTTCACCTAAGCTATGTCTTTACCCCACAACTGCTTCATCTCTCGACCATCAACACGCACAGGCAATGCTTCCACAGTCAGATTATCCCTAACTTGTACATCATCCATCTGAATCACATGCGACGGATCTGAAATGTACTTCCTCAACTGAGACATGTGGGACACGTCATGCAAATTCGCAAGTAACGGCGATAAAGCAATTCGATAGGCTACCTCTCATATCCTCTGTGATATCTGACAAAGACCAACAAACGTGGAGTGAGCTTCCTAGACTTCAAAGCTCGGCCCACACCAGTCACTGGCGTCACTCTCAAAAACACATGATCTCCCTCTTGGAATTCAAGTGCTTTCCTCCTCTTATCATGATAACTCTTCTGACGACTCTGCGAAGCTTTCATCCTTTCTTGTATCGTCCTAATCTTCTCAGTCGTCTCTTGCACAATCTCAGGTCCGAGTACAACACTCTCGCCCGATTCATACCAACACATAGGAGTTCTACACCTTATCCCATATAAAGCTTCATAGGGCGCCATCCCAATACTAGCATGAAAACTATTATTGTACGTGAACTCAATCAACGGTAAATGGTTATCCCAAGATCCTCCATGATCTAACACACAAGCCCTTAGTAAATCCTCTAAAGATTGGATCGTCCTTTCTGTCTGGCCGTCCGTCTGCGGATGGTAGGCAGAACTCATCCTCAACTTAGTACCCAAGGCATCTTCCAAACTTTTCCAGAACCTCGATGTAAATCTCAGATCTCTATCCGACATAATACTCGAAGGTATCCCATGCAACTTCACGATCTCCTTAATATACATCTCGGCTAACTTCTGCATAGAATGATTAATCTTCATCGGCAAGAAATGAGCCGACTTAGTTAATTTATCCACAATTACCCAAATCGAATCATTTCCCTTAGCAGTCCTCGGCAATCCCGACACAAAATCCATGGAAATACTATCCCACTTCCATTCTGGATACTCAACGGTTGCATCATACCTAAAGGCTTCTGATGCTCAATCTTTGACTTCTGACAAGTCCAACACGCATAGACGAACTCTGCAATATCCTTCTTCATACCCGACCACCAAAACAACTTCTTCAAATCCTGGTACATCTTCGTAGCACCAGGATGGATACTCAACCCACTCTGATGTCCTTCTTCTAGAATACTTTTCTTCATTTTTGGAACATCTGGAACACACACTCTATCTCTAAACATCATTACACCATTCTTATCAATCCGGAATTCTCCTCCGTTGTCTTGGTTAATCAAAGTCAACTGGTCAACCAACTTTAAGTCAGATTGTTGTCCCATTCGGATTTCTTCCAGAATACTACTCGTCAACTTCAACATTCCCAACTTCACACTGTCAGGAGTCTTCTCGCAAACCAAACTCAAATATCGGAACTGTTATTAATTCCAACTCTTTCACCATAAGCATCAACATATGCAATGATTTTCTCCTCAATGCATCGGCCACTACATTTTCTTTGCCCGGATGATAACTCAAATCAAAATCAAAACCCTTCAACAGTTCTAATCACCTTCTCTGCCTCATATTCAATTCTTTTTTATCAAACAAGTACTTCAAACTCTTATGATCGTTGAACACTTCAAATTTAGAGCCAAACAGATGATGTCTCCAAATCTTCAACACAAACACCACAGCGGCCAATTCCAAGTCATGCATAGGATAATTCCTCTCATGAACTCGCAATTGTCTCGAAGCATAGGCAACAACTTGGCCATTCTGCATTAATACTCCACCAAGACCCATATTCGACGCATCGCAGTACACCACAAAAGATTCACTCGGATTGGGCAAAATCAACACTGGAGTCGTCGTCAACTTCTTCTTTAATTCCACAAAAATCTCTTCACAAGCTACATCCCACACAAAAGCTTGACCCTTTCGAGTCAACTGAGTCAAAGGTAACGCCAACTTAGAAAAGCCTTCAATAAACTTGCGGTAATAACCTGCTAATCCCAGAAAACTTTGTATCTCGGTAGCAGACTTCGGAGTCTCCCATTGTAATACAGCATCAATCTTAGAAGGATCAACAGCAATTCTACCCCTTGAAATCACATGGCCAAGAAAGCTTACTTCCTTCAACCAGAACTCGCACTTAGATAGATTCGCATACAACTTCTTCTCCTTCAAGACTTGCAACACAGTTCTCAAATGCTCAGCATGCTCTTCTTCCGATTTAGAATATATCAGAATATCATCAATAAACACCACCACAAACTTATCCAAATACTCATCAAAGATTCGATTCATATACTCCATGAACACACCAGGTGCATTGGATACACCAAACGGCATCACCGTGTATTCATAGTGACCATACCTCGTTCGGAAAGTTGTCTTCGAAATATCATCAGGCTTAACTCGAATCTGATGATAACCTGACCTCAAATTAATCTTGCTAAACACACAGGCACCAACTAACTGATCCATCGAATTGTCGATTCTCGATAGTGGATACTTATTCTTGATCGTCACCTTATTCAACTGCCGATAATCAACACACAACCTCATGCTACCATCTTTCTTCTTCACTAACAGCACAGGAGCACCCCATGGAGAAAAACTTGGTCGAACAAACCTCTTCTCAAGCAATTCTTCCTGTTGTTTCTTTAATTCACTTAGCTCAAAAGCTGACATCCGATAAGGAACCATCGACACTGGACTCGTACCTGGTATTAAGTCCACTGCAAACTCTACTTCACGCTCTGGAGGCAAATCACTGATGTCATCTAGAAACACATCTGGAAATTCATAGACAACAGGAAACTCCACACTCGCAACTTCACGATCAATTTGCAACGATGCAAACATTGCAAACACCAAGGCTTTGTCTCCCATTAGCTCGTCTACTTGCTTAGCAGATAAGAACATCAACTCCCCACTGTCATCAAACTCGGGAAACTCTACAGTCTTGGTATAATAATTGATATGAACATGGTTAAACTCCAACCAGTTCATTCCAAAGATCACATCAATTTGGTGCAAGGGTAGGCACACCAAATTCATCACAAAGTTCTTCTCAAAAATCATCACATGACATCTCAAACACACAAGGGGAGTAGTAACAGAACCATTAGCTGGAGTTTCTATTACCATAGTACCATTCATATCAGATAATTTCAAACCCAATCTATTAGCACATTCAAGCGAGATAAAAGAATGAGTAGCACCAGTATCAATAATAGCAATCAACTCGATATTATTAATAAAGTAAGTACCTCGAATCAGGTTGTCCTTCTCTGGCACCTCTGCACCACTCAAAGCAAACACTCTGCCACCGGTCTGAGCGGCAGTTGCAGTCTTCTTCGGCTTCTGGCATTGAGTACTGATATGACCTTTCTCGCCACAATTGAAATAGGTCGGACCCTCATCTTTGCAATAAGTAGCTCTATGACCTTTCTTGCCACATCTATAGCACCTCGGCACATTGTTGGTACACACATCAGCACGGTGACCTTGCTCGCCACACTTATGACACTTTCCAGAAGTGGGAGTTGCTCCCCCACTTGACTTTTTCCCCTCTGCAGGCTTCTGCTTTCCCTTGTCAGCTAAAGTAGTATAAGGCTTCCCCCTATACTGCCCTTTCTTCTCACTCAACTGCTTGTAGTGAGCAGATCGAGCTCGACTGTCCTCATCGTAGATTCTGATCTTGTCAACCAACTCAGCATACCTGCGGATCTATTGGTACCCAATACCCTGCTTAACCTCTGGTGTCAGCCTATTCTTGAACTTGAGACACTTGGACATCTCAGCATCAGCACGATTGTAGTGCAGACAGAACTTCACCAAAGCCATGAACTTCGTGGCATACTCTGCCACAGTCATATCTCCTTGCTTCAGCTCAAGGAATTCCACTTCTTTTTTGCCACGAGCATCCTCTGGGAAATACTTGCCCAGAAACTCCTGCTTAAACACAGTCCAAGTTATCACAGTGCCAACATCTGCAAGTCTCTGACGGGTGTTATCCCACCAGTCCTCAGCTTCTTCTTCCAGCATATACGTTCCAAGCTGAACCTGCTGCTCATCAGAACACCCCATCACCCTAAAAATCTTCTAAATTGCCTTCAGCCACTTGTGTGCACTTGCCGGATTATGCGTACCCACAAAAGTCGGTGGATTGTTCCTCTGAAACTTCCCCAACGCACAGAACTCATCTGGAGCTCCACCATTCGAATTCAGCTGTGCCACCACATTAGCAACTGATTCCAATGCATCAGCAATTGCACGATCATTCCTTCCAGCCATCCTGCACACCACCAACAAGGTTAGAAGAATTAAAACATCGATAGTGTACACACACTTGTCGACTGACAGGGGACTGACAACACGTAACAACTTAGCCGGACGGACCGACCTGCTCTGATACCACTAATGTAACACCCTTTTCTACCCCCACAAATGTTGCAGTAGAAATAACTCAATTATCAGTGTAAAACGTCAAAAAACCACCTCAAAGGGTGCACACTTCTCGTTTAATTCAAAATAATACACTTGCCCTATAAACAAAGGGTTTTTCCTTAAAACAAATCAAAAGCCTTCACATGGCAGCGGAACTCAAAATTTTCAAATAAAAAGGTTTTCATTCAACATCATAATAATAAAAAAAAAAGGTTCTTAATAAAATCCCTCAAAATAGGAAGCAGATCCACCATAACTACAAATACTCAAAAAGGTTTTCAAAGTGAAACCATATCATCAAATAACAGCAAAAATAAGGAAACAACATAGTTCGACTCAAAGGACCCCAACCCGATGTTACACTATCAGAGCAAGACCCTCTAAATTGACCAAAAGCAAATAAACTTCAAGGTTCTCAAAGGCATCCACAGCTAAACCTAATCACCTGCACGTTACCCACGTGGAGGCAACATTCAAACAGGCAGGGTGAGTAATCACGATTCATAATGATCAATATAAAACAAGATATACATAATATGGCATTATCTTCATATATAACATCTTCAGGGTCATCACAAGGAAAACATCAAAATCACAAACAACATCATAAAATACAACAATGCCAATTATATGCAAATACACAACAAGACTCATGCATGTGGTACCAATCATCATAATTGATGGACACTAGTCCATCACCCCTCCAAAGATCCCCGTCAATAGGATTGATCCCGCAATTGGAACCGGAGCACGTTATAGTTACCTCATATCCACACAATGGGAATGAAGCGTCGTCACAGAGTATGCATATGAATGTATGATACACAACATAAATAATCATCATCATCAAATAAACATAATAATGTGCATCATCATTCATCAATTCTCATATACGTCATGTCATCACATATTAGTCAAATAAATCACCAAAACATCATCATATATTCACCAGTAACATCATGGAAAATCATCATAAAAATAACACAACATCAAAGCATCAAAATAGCACAGCACATAAACAAAACATCGCGAACAACATACGTTTGCTACTGAGTTCGCTGGGCGAACCAGTTCGCTGGAACCTTCGCTTTGTGAAGCGGTCAGCGAATCCCACAATCACCACACTAAAACACCAGAAAACACCATCTGTCATACTCACTGGTTTATTCGCTTTGCGAACCCACTCGCTGGTTCATCCGTTTTGCGAGACTTCCCGCGAACCCCCAATTCCACTCCAGAATCATCCCAGTATCCACACTCATGTTATCGCGCATTCGCTGCGCTGCTCGCTTTGCGAGCCTTGGCGAACATTCGTCTTGTGAAGGAATGGTTCGCTTAGCGAACCTGCGATTACATCAAATCGCTGCTACGCATCAGTAGCTCCCTAGCCTCAAAGGTACCTGCAATTACAGCCCCAAATTACCCAAAAACATCCCTACAACAGTCCTAATGCATCACAGAAATCAACGGCATAAAACCTACATCTATTAGGTCGATTCAGGACACTGCGAGAACCTTAAATTCCCTAAACCTTCACAAAACCCCAATTGCCCTTACGGCCCTTACAATCCTCTTTTGCACAGGGTCAAAACAACGTTGACAGGGAATCAGTCCCAAGGTCTATTTCATCCGATTAGATTCAACCCTTAATAATCGATTCACAAAATACCCTCAAAATCATCAATTCATCACAAAACCCCACAAACCCTCAAACACAAAACATCCACTTCAATTACATCGAATCCTATATTGAAAACAATGAAGGTAATTACTCCTGATACCATAGATTGTCGATTCGAAGCTTTTCTACCCAGCCTTTGGAAACCTTCACGAAAATCCTCGCCTTTCCCTTTTTCCTCAGAGCTCTCCTTCTTTCCTTCTTTTCACAGTTCACCAAAAAAGTGAATCCCATTCTCAAAATCCTCCTTTTATATTCACCCTAACCCTTGGGCCTCAAAATTGGGCTTTCTCCATAATGCCCTCACTAATTCTCCGCAAATGTCCACTTTACCCTTAATTCCCCTAATATTATTTAAAATAAATAATAATACAATAAATTCCGTAATACATACTATTATTTAATTAAATAACCAAAACTTCACAAAACACCGACATCGACACGAATCACCGAAATTCACAGAAATTCACGAATATAATATTTAAATAAATTAAATAAATATTCTTACAAAAATCGGGGTGTTACACAATCTAGGAAAAAGTTAGGGATCATGGCAAGTAACTGCATCTGGCCAGTCTTGATCATTGGAAGCAACATTACCTATCAAGGATTTTGCTTCAATCATCCTTAGCTGAAGTTTTGAGCATAGCGAAATTCAAAGTTGTTAGGGAAAATAATGGTCATTATATTTCAATGTAACCCTTTTCATGTATTTACCATTTTTCAAACTTTGTAATGATCCATGGAGTTAAGTCATTTGCGGACTACCATTTCATTAATAAAATTTGGGCCTTTGTCCCTTTGTTTGCAATTCTTACTTTGTTTCTGTTTGTAAAATTTCATTTATTGTTGATGATGATTTTTGAAACAAAAAGTGAATAATTGATTTAAAATTTTTGAAAATTATAAAAACATTTCCCTTTGATTTGTAAATACAAAAAGGAATGTCAACGGTTATTCCAAGAATGGTAAGATCAATGTTTTCCTTAGCAGGGTTCGTTCTTACTCCTCTGGTAGAATTTATTGATAGCACCCCAGTAGAGTTTGTTGATACTTCCCCAGTAGAGTTTGTTGATATTTTCTCGACAGATTTTGTTCCTATGAATGTAACCAGTTGTTGACAAGATGATGGTTTCCTTCAGAGTTTGTTATGATGTGTTAGACTCATAAGATCCAGTATTTCTTAGTGGAACACCGGTTTGAGTTTTTCTCCAGACGTGTGTTGTTTGGTTTTTCCCCAGCTAGGTCTTGATCAAGATCTTCTCCAGTTGATTATGTTATAGTCAGGCAGTTGAGCAGTTTTGAGGACCACCTCTCCTTGGTGTCAATCCCCACACAGAGATACATCTTTTGTTATCCCCAGCAGAAGTCATATGAGGAATCCTTGCTTAGGGTTTTATCCTCTAGATGTGTTATTGTTTCTTTGGATGCCCCAAAGTGAAGAGCAATGTTATTTCCCTCTAAGGAGTATTGATATAGTGGTTGTTTGTCGGGTTTTATTTTGTCTTGTGGATGTCTTTCTCTCTAGGTTGTTCTACCTGGAGATTTATCCTTGTTGATCCCCCAGTGGAGGCAGTGCATTATTGTTTCAATTTTTTCCCAATCATAGAGCAGTGATGTTAACTTCTCATTTCCCCTGGCAAGTCCAAGATGTATTTCTCTCCAGTTTGTTTTATTTAGAGATTTATCCTCCCAATGAAGGTTGTGCATCATTATTGCGGCTATTCTCCAACAAAGTCGCTGATGACGTTTCTTTTTAAGAAGTATTGATATATTATTCATCTGTTGGGTTTTCTCTCATTTATGATGAGTATTGATCTAAAATCCCCAACAGCTTGACCTTTTGTTGTTTTCCTTAGTAAGTCCAAGATGCTTTGCTCAGAATTGGTTAATCTCAGAGAGCTTTTCTCTTATATCTCCAGCAGATCCACCTTGTTTTCACAGTGGATGAAAGCTCCTATGGTTTGACAAAATTTCGGTAAAACATATTGTTGATAAAGGTGAAGAAATCTGGACATGAACAAAGATGTCGAAGAAGATGTCCCAACCTGAAGACATGACATCTTGGATTAATATACTGATTTAGCAGGTTTTAAATCTGTAACAAATCTGCCCAAGAATTGATGCGCCTTTTAGGAATGGATCAAGGTCCAAATATATGAAGCCCAAGACTGCTGAAGTCTATATAAGAAGACTTAGACCTAGGGTTTTGATATACCTTTTGTAACCTAGTTCTTGTATGTAATATAAGGGTTTAGGGTTTTGAGAGTCGTTGGCTCTCTAGTTTTTGTAAGTCTTCCTCTGTGTCATTTGATGCACTGTGATAGGCATAGGTATCACACAGATCCAGAAGCCTTTAGGTAATGGATTGTGTATTGTTCTTGGATGAAGCTTCTAAGCAAGTCCTAGATAACTTGTTGGTCAAGAATGCTTGACAGAATTCTGTATTGACAGAGATGCATCAGCTGCATGTGGCGGTAGCTGTTTAGACATCACATGTTGTAATTAAGGGAAGTGAGTTGTGGTTCTCATATCAAAGATAGTGTTATTTGGTAAAGATTTCATTGGGTAGTGATTAGGAGATAAAGTTGTAAATGAGGGAGTTTAGCTTTATAATAATACTACAGATAGTGAAGTCTTCTTCCTGGATTGGTATCCCCCAAAGTAGGTATTTTCACCGAACTGGGTTAACATATTCTGTGTTGTTTATCATTCCGTAATTTAAAGTTTTGTTGTGTTCTTGATAAACATGTGGTAACAGATGTCGAAACATCTGTGATTCTTCATTTATTGATATCATGGGTATCAGTCTGTTGTTCTTTTCTTGTTTAATATTTATGAAAAACAATGTCTTGACATGTGTTAGGACATCTGTTGTCTACTAGGGTTATCAAGTTCTTACTCTAGGAATTTGATAAATTATTGATCGGCTAAGTTATCAAAGATACTTGAGAATTCTCTCAAGTCCACTCATAAAGGCATATCAGTCATGCATCTGGAGTCTTCTAGTTATTCTTCTGACTAGAGGGTGTTTCTGTGAAACATAAACCTGAAGAAAGTGGAGGTGATTTATTTTCACCGTCCAAAAGTGCAAGGAAGGATTCATCTCTCTTAATCCTAAGGGTGGATCCAATATGAATGGAGATTTCAGAACTGTTGAGGTAAATAGGGTTCGTTCAGAGAGAATCTTAGTTACTTGAGTCAAGGGTGCCAGCCTTGGTATCTCAACACTTGGTTTGTCAAAGAAGATACTTGCAAAGAATGAATACTTGATAAGTGTTCATGGAGTGATCTGTTGGAGTATGGCTTCAACAGTGAAGCATGGTTATTGAACAAGGATTTAAGATTAATTGCTATTTGTGATATTCACAAGTATTTAATTGATTATCCTTGTACGTGAAGTTCAAGATTACTGATGTTCAACAAGATGTTGAAACATCTCTTCATCTGGGTTTATGCAGAATCATGGAAGGGGTACTGCATACGCTTTTGGATCTATTTCTCTTGGGTGTTGACCTAAGAATCTACTTCAGTTCGGTGTGGCAGAAGCATCTGAACTCTGGAGAGTTTCTTGGCAAGAAACTGGTCTAGACAATGGTGATGTTGAAGATAAAGAAGAAGACATCATAATCTTGATGAATATTTCTTGGATAAGTTTATTTCTTATCTAGGAGTAGTGGAGTGAAGCGGATGTGTTCCAATTGCATCTGATGTTTATCTGGAAAGTGTCCTAGCAAGAGACTTGTCCAGAATATGGTGTTGGTGATGGTACAGCTTGGGTCAGTTTATTTCTGATCTAGGTACATAGAAACATGTGATCTTGCTCATCTTGGAGGTCAAGGTTAAGTGGCAGTTATCTCTGACTTTCTACATACTGCTCTACTTAAGGAAAGTGGCATCCTTTGGTATAGCTATGGTGTAGTCTATGACTAATTCTCTTCTGAAAAATCAGACTTGGCACGTTTGAAGTCTTTGGAGTTGCAAAGCAGATATTCATCAAGGTGTGAGCTTAAATTGAATACCTGTGATATGATTAACCAGGATGGAGGTTATATACTCAAACTTGGTTGTTTAATTAAGTCAATGAGAACATGGAACTCTTGTTTTGTTATTGGGAGGAGGTTCTTCTAAGTGGCAGAAGGAAGGGCTGAATTCCTCAACTGGATGTCTGATCAAATATCAGGACATCAAGCAGAAACTTCAGGGTCTTAGTTGATGTTGTGGCGCATCATTGTAAGATAATTTGATCTTCTCAGAAAGAAATGGAATTAATGCTTTAAAAAGGTCTATCTCATGCAGTTTACAGGCGTTGTGGAAGGAGAAGATGTTACATGTCTAAGGCTTGGTGGATCCAAGATGGCTTACTATGGAGTAAGTAGATCATGTAACTTGAAGATTAGGTTTCATTAGTGGATCAGAAGATTGTCTGAAACTATGAAGAAAAGTTAAGATGAACCAAATAGTGGCATTTGGTTGATCTTTATTGTGCACTCAAGCAGGGTGCTTGGAACTAATTACTCTTGGGCAGAAGGGTAGTTGGTTGAAGACGTAAGGAGGTTCTGGTTCAGTTCTATCTTGGAGCTTGTGGTAGAAGTTGTAAGATGATTATGGAAGATTACCTTCTTTTGGTGGATGAGAGTTTATTTCTCTCTGTGGTTATCTGGAGTTCTTATCAATCATGCTGGTGGTGCAGTGTTGTTTAAAGATCTTCAGTTGGATTACTATGCAGATAGTAAGTCCAGTGGTGGAACATACCTAGAACCATGTTGGTTGGTGTCTATGATATGTGAAGGATGTCCTAACTAATGTTAAAACATCTTCTGGTTTGGTTATCCTTGGAGTAGGATCCTAAGTTCTAAGTGTGGAACTTGACACTCACATCTTGTCTAAGAGGTATTTATCTTGTCGTACGGAAGAATGATGGGTAAAGGGTTGTCTTGGAAGTCTGATGTGAATGTGGCATGCTAGAGAGAAGTGGATCAGTTTGGTGCTTGTGGAGCAAATAAGCTGAGGATTTATGGAGCATGTGTTTCATGTCCTTCAAGTGTGAAGAACGTCTCGGCGAGCTAGCAAACTAAGGGGCTATGTATGTCTCTTTGAGGAATGTTAAGTATTCCATATTCAATTGGGTTGTATCTCAGGGAACAAGGATATCTATACATGAGAATTCAGGAGGAATTTGTGTGTTGTATAGATGGTTTCTGGACGATAGGGGTCAATGGTGTTTTGGTCTCAATCCAAGAGTTTTTTGGTTGTGGTACAAGGATGCATTCCTGGTACTCTCACTATATGATCATGAAGTTGTCATGGGATATCATGTGGTGATTTTGGGTGGTTCTTGATGAAGAAGCATCTGCTGAGAAAGATAGGGGGAGAACTTCTATCTGTTAAATGTACTAGTGTGGTACATGGATTGCTTGAGGGTCAAGCATTAGGTGAATGCGTTCAGCATGTGTGTTGAACAGACGGTGCGCTCTTGAAGACATGAAGATGTGTCTTATGTTTTCCATTCATTAAGGGTGTTCTTTTGGAAAAGGAGCACTGGTTATCTATGACAGGGGAAGTTAGACTTCGGTTGTGGATATATGGCTGCAGTGGTGCAGATTTTTATCAAGATTGTTTATGGTTTCAAGCAGTTTGTGATAGATTGCCTCAGTTGAGGATGATATGTCAAGAAATATGTCTTGACATTACTCTGCTGTTGCAGGTTGTGGGGGTATTGATCAATACAGAAGTTTTTGGTAGACAATGTCTGGCATGACGTTAGGACATTGTTAAGGACATGCTGGTAAAGTAATTGGTCTTTTGATCGGTGTGCCTTGGATGGTGGAGAACATGTGCGTGCAAAACATGTTCATCGTTACTTGCATTATTTTTGGACGGTTTTCTTTGAAGAAGAAACAGTCAAAGCATTCTTGGTCGATGCGCATTTGTTTTGGTGCAGTTACATCCTTCGATTAATGATTTCATTGAATTGACCATTGTTATTTTCAATGGTTCATTACATTCGAAGGAAATTTCTTGGGTATTTAAGGGAGTCACTGGATTAGCTTGCCTCAGGTTATTTCTTCTTTATGGTGTGTTCCAAATGTCTTTTGTTCAAATCTGGATAAGTATTGGTTGGATATGGGAATGTCTTGGCTACCTTTGCCAATTTTTGGCTAAAAAGGGGGAGTGTGAGTCACTGGTACAGGGGATGTGTGTGTTGTTCTTGCAGTTGTTGTGCAAGGATATTGAACAAGGTGTTTGTTTCATCATCTTGTCTATGTTTCCCTTGTGTCTTGTGATTTGAGTTAAAGAACAGGTTGTGTCTTGTGATCTGAGTTACATGCTCTATGTACTCAGAACTACGAAGTCTACAACTGTTCTCTGGAGGGGGAGTGTGTTTGATAGGAGTGTCCAGTATTTTTATGTTTCAGACTTCCTTCTTGTTTCTTTAGGAGTCTCAACTTCCAGACCTTTTTCAACTTCACTCACCCTGGGATTATTCTTCCTCTCTGGTGGGGTTATACGGATTCATGGGAAAGAGGGAGCTTGTGTTATCTTCCTCCTCGTGTACACCAACATAAATTTGGTATGCACAATATTCCAATCATAACCGCCACTCAGACTAAAATAAATTCAGGAGCCTCCTGGGTTTATTGTTCAAACGGAGTTTTAGCCAAAATTTGTCAAAAGGGGGAGATTGAAAGCTCCTATGGTTTGACAAAATTTTGGTAAAACATATTGTTGATAAAGATGAAAAAATATGGACATGAACAAAGATGTCGAAGAAGATGTCCCAACCTGAAGACACGACATCCTGGATTAATATACTGATTTAGCAGGTTTTAAATCTGTAACAAATCTGCCTAAGAATTGATGCGCCTTTTAGGAATGGATCAAGGTCCAAAGATATGAAGCCCAAGACTGCTGAAGCCTATATAAGAAGACTTAGACCTAGGGTTTTGATATACCTTTTGTAACCTAGTTCTTGTATGTAATATAAGGGTTTAGGGTTTTGAGAGTCGCTAGCTCTCTAGTTTTTGTAAGTCTTCCTCTGTGTCGTTTGATGCACTGTGATAGGCATAGGTATCACACAGATCCAGAAGCCTTTAGGTAATGGATTGTGTATTGTTCTTGGATGAAGCTTCTAAGCAAGTCCTAGATAACTTGTTGGTGAAGAATGCTTGACAAAATTCTGTATTGACAGAGATGCATCAGCTGCAGGTGGCGGTAGCTATTTAGACATCACATGTTGTAATTAAGGGAAGTGAGTTGTGGTTCTCATATCAAAGATAGTCTTCTTTGTTAAAGATTTCATTGGGTAGTGATTAGGAGATAAAGTTGTAAATGAGGGAGTTTAGCTTTATAATAATACTACAGATAGTGAAGTCTTCTTCCTGGATTGGTATCCCCCAAAGTAGGTGATTTGCACTGAACTGGCTTAACATATTCTGTGTTGTTTATCATTCTGCAAGTTAAAGTTCTGTTGTGTTCTTGATAAACATGTGGTAACAGATGTCGAAACATCTGTGATTCTGCAGTTACTGATATCCTGGGTATCAGTCTGTTGTTCTGCTCTTGTTTAATATTTATGCAAAACAATGTCTTGACATGTGTTAGGACATTTGTTGTCTACTATGCCAGATTTTCAATTGGTATCAGAGCAGGCATCCTGTCATTTTCTAGATGAGATCTTTGGGAGATACTTTCTGGCGTTTCAAAAAAGGAGGAGATTTGGAGATCAGTTCATCAACTCAGACATACTCAAGGGTATAAATGGATGGGATAGATGTTCTGGATCGAAGGTAACAACCCGGTGGTTGTTCATGTTGCTGAGGAGGTTCTACAACAACTGCAGGTGAAGTGGCTAGTTCTCTTGTTGTCCTGTAAGATTTTATGACATCTTATTAGGGCAGGTTGAATTTATTCCTTGGTGGTTCCGCTGCATATGTTTCTGATGGAAGAGCTCTGGAACTTATGGGATTCTGGAGTTGTTACTGAAGACAGATGGTGGAAGATTTCAATCGTTAGCCTCTATATTTGAAGATATCTGCATCTCTATATTCCAAAGTTGGGAGCGATGAAATGGAGAGAGTAGTTGGTAGATGTCTGTTATGGTGACTTGGTACTTGGAAGCTTGGTTCCTTTGTGCATCTTGAAGTCAGTTGAAGAGAAGGGGAGTTGAGATTAGGGTTATCAAGTTCTTGCTCTAGGAATTTGATAAATTCCGTATTTACAGAGATGCATCAACTGCAAGTGGTGGTAGCTATTTAGACATCATAGGTTGTAATTAAGGGAAGTGAGTTGTGGTTCTCATTTCAAAGATAGTGTTCTTTGACAAAGATTTCATTGGGTAGTGATTAGTAGATAAAGTTGTAAATGAGAGAGATTAGCTTTATAATAATACTACAGATAGTGAAGTCTTCTTCCTGGATTGGTATCCCCCGGAGTATGTGATTTGCACCGAACTGGGTTAACATATTCTGTGTTGTTTATCATTCCGCAATTTAAAGTTCTGTTGTGTTCTTGATAAACATGTGGTAGCAGATGTCGAAACATCTGTGATTCTGCAGTTACTGATATCCTGGGTATCAGTCTGTTATTCTGTTCTTCTTTAATATTTATGCAGAGCAATGTCTTGACATGTGTTAGGACATTTGCTGTCTTCTATGCCAGAATTTCAATGGATTTTGTGTAAATGTTTATATGTTTACAATCCCCAGCGGATTCATTATTTTTGCGCAGCAGATCTCCTCATATTATTGAAGTGGAAGTTCCTGTGAATTTTTATGATCCCCAGGAAGATTCCAAAAGATTTGGGTTATATGATTCCCCAACAGCTTTCCTTCCATCCTCAAAGCAGAGTTTATGTTGTTATCCTCTTTGTGGATCGTTGATGTTAGAAGATTGATATTTGGGTTTCTCCCCAAGGAGTATCTTTTTTCTCCAGCAAGATCTAAGCCTTGTAGTAGGATTTATTTTCCTTTGATGGCTTTTGTTTATCTCTTGCAAGATTTCTTCAGCTGAATCCTTAGCAGGGCTTCTAATGATATCTCCATCTTGTTGAGATTAGCCGAGTATTAAGCGGTGTTGTAGTGTTTATTCACCCCTTGTTCATCCTTATGTCTGTTTTATCAGCATATTCATACTTATATTCATTGCATTCGCATTTATTTGTTGTGCATAGCATGTTGTTGTTGCATTGTGCATCTTGCATTCGTGCTAGTGCCTCTTTGCTCTTTGGTGTTGTTATCCCCACATAGCGTGTGTGTCCTCTCTCCATTAGAGTGTCGACCCATAAGCAGAAAATGCCTATCTTTGTTAATTCCCCGCTGAGTTTATGTCTCGTGGAAGATATTTGTTTTAGCCTTCCTCCCCAGTTCATTTGTCTAGATGGAATTAATCCCTAGTTAAGATATTTCCTCACTGGGTAGAATCGTGTTTGACCGTTTCTCTCTGGTTTATTCCCAGATTGAACTTTGGTTATTTTCTCTGACAACAGAGGCTTATTACCATTTGGTTGATTACTTCTTCGTAACTGTCACTTGGTTGATAGTTGGTAATCCTCCTTTTTGAGCTTATCACCTTTGTCGTCCTGCCCATTTAGTTGGTAGTAGGTGATATAGCTGGCTTATTACCTTTGTCGTCCTGCTCATTTAGTTGGTAGTAGGTAATATAGTCGGGTTTGGTTACCTTGTTGTAGCTATCACTTTTTTTTATAGTTGGTAATTTCTCCCTTCTTTTCAGGTTTATTACCTTTGTCGTCCTCCCCTTTGTTGGTAGTAGGTAATATTTCTCGTACCCCTTTTGGTTGATTACCTCGTCGTAACTATAACTTGGTTGATAGTTGGTAACCCCTATTTTTGAGCTTATCACCATTGTCGTCCTGCCCATTTAGTTGGTAGTAGGTGATATAGCTGGCTTATTACCTTTGTCGTCCTGCCCATTTAGTTTGTAGTAGGTAATGTAGCTGGGTTTTGTGACACCCCATTTTCGATAGTTATTTTAATCGAGTTAATTACGATTTAATTATAATTTTGTGTACTTTATTGGATTGATGGGTTGTGGTAGTTAAATAATCAATTGGAGTAGAAGTTAGTTGGAATAAATTAAAAATATTTAGAATTATTTGATAGTTAAATAATACGGTTTATTTAATTTAATTAAGTGAATATAGTAGAATGATAGGAAAATAAGAAGTATTTAGTAGTATTTTTATTAAAATGAAAGAATGAGAATTTAGTGGAGAAATAAAGTTATAGAATTTTTAGAAAAAAAAGAGGAATTGAATTTATTATAAAAATAAAATAGGAAATAGAGATAAGTAAGGGTGGAATGGGAATAACCAAAATAAGGTACTAGGTTTTTGATCTAAAAGAAGGTTTAGGGTCCTTCAGAGTGTCAGTACTTGATTTTGGAAGTTAGAGCAAAAGAAGAAAAATTGGCTAGAGGTAGAAGAAGAGAAATTCAAGTGAGAATTGCATCAATTGCTAGGATTTTGGGTAAAGGGTGATATTATTTCATAATAGGTGTTAAACTTAGTGATAGTGAGGATTCTCATAGTCACCTTTCTCTTTTATGATGTTATTGTTGAATTATGTGAGGTTTGTGTAAAACCTCCATAAATATGTGAATTGTGGAATTTGATTTTGTAATGTTGATGTTAATTTTGTTATTATTAATGTGAAATTAGTGTAAATTTGTGTTAAAATTTGGATTATTGATATTATAGAATTGATTGGTATAATTTAAATTAGTTAATTTATACGAATGAAGAGTAACACGGACTAATGATATGATTAACACACGGTGCAGGGGAGGGTCAGATTCAAACGTATATCATTAGTGAACACTACAATAGGAACTACATTCAAGACTTGAAAATTTCCCTTAAATTAGATTGAGTTAATTATATATGAATTAAATCATGTATACAGACTATGATCCTTTTGTATAAGTAAATGCATGGCCTTGCTTATGTTTTAGTGAATCTGCTATCTTATTTAATTTTTCAATTCAAAAGAAATTGTAAAAGTGAGTGAGTGATTGAATTATACGTGGCGGAAAATTCGGTGGCTAAAAACAAGGGCTCACATTTAGGATAAATTCTTAAGTATATAGGGATGTAAAAGATTCTATGATAAAATTTAAATGAACTTTCTGTGCAATGTATGGACTCTCGTATAGTGTATGTATCAAGTTGGTTTTATATATTACTCTGACCATGAACTAAGCAAGAAAACATACTATTAGCAGTATTTAAATACATGTTAAACTTATAAGCAATTATGATAAGTTTTTTCGAATATTATGGTCTCATGATTAGAATTTTTTAGAATTGTGGTGGTGCTACTGTATACATTTTTATTAGAGTCAAGTTTAATAATTCTATTTATAATTTGGATAATATTTTTAGTCATAATTTTGGAATATAATTTTGATGAAAATTTTGGGTGATAATTTTGGCGGTAATTTCGGTGATAATTGGTGACATTGCATGTTGTTGAAATTCATGCATTATGGATTTGTTGAGAATCGGATGCCTTGAAATAAAATATAAACAGTTTCTTTATGATCAAGAAACTCATAAGGGTAGGGTTAACAAAGAAACAAAGAAAGAAAGAAGAAGGATTAGGGCAAAAAATTTGTTTACTATTCACTTTCTCATTTAGGGTTACAAATGATTACAAATGAATATCACAATTTGCCACACTCAACAAACTGAGTGTACTAACCTATTTATAGACTAACTAGATAACTTGCAGCCCAAGCTACCTAAACAATTGGATCAATTTCTAAGGCCCAATTCGACAATACATTTTGACAATACATATTAGAACAAACTTCGACTACAATATGTATACTACAACTACAGCATGTGACCCAGCTTCGACTTCATGCTTGTTTCCTGTCGAAACACATGAAAGCTTTCCCTTGACACATCATGAGTTCGACCCAATAGTCTCACAAATCTCCATCTTGGATCTAACTCAACAACTAGGGAATCAACTAGCTTTCATCATGCAGTTTTATGAACTGCATACAATGGAAAAACTTGCAACTCGGCAACGTCTTGGTGATCATATCAGCAGCATTGTCTTCAGTCGAAACCTTCAGCACCTGGACTTTACCACGCTCGATTATCTCTCTGACGAAGTGCAACCTCACATCGATGTGCTTGGTCCGCTCATGATAGGCTGAATTCTTCGACAGGTGTATCGCACTTTGACTATCACATTTAACAGTGATACTTCGACCTTGAAGTTTCAGCTCCTTTGCAAAAAACCTTCAAGCCATAATGCTTCTTTCACAGCTTCAGTGAGGGCAATATACTCTTCTTCAGTAGTTGATAAGGCAACAACCTTATGAAGCGTCACTTTCCAACTGATTGTTGTGCCAAACATTGTGAACACATATCCAGAAATAGACTTTCTGGAATCCATACAACCTGCATAATCAGAGTCCACATAACCTTCGATTTCGATTATGCTATCACTACCACTGGCTCCACCATAAATCAGGACTCGACTCAGAGACCCATTTATGTACCTGAGAATCCACTTTAAAGCTTGCCAATGCACCTTTCCAGGATTGGTTATATACCTGCTTACAGGGCTCACTCCATACGCTATGTCTGGCCTCGTACAGACCATAACATACATCAAAGAACCCACTATACTAGCATATGAAATGCTACTCATATAGATTCTTTCAGCTTCAGTACTCGGACTTTGAGTAGTACTAAGCTTAAACTGATGATTTGTAGGTGTCACAACAGGCTTTGAATTCGACATACTAAACTTGTCGAGAATCTTGCGTAGGTATGTCTCTTGAGATAAGCACAACTTCGACTGCTTTCTATCTCTCCGGATGTCAATCCCAAGAATCCTGGTGCCAGCTCCCAGATCCTTCATTTCGAACTCCTTACTGAGGTCAGCCTTCACCTCTATTACATCCTCAACACTGTTGCTAGCTATGAGGATATCATCCACATAAAGCAACAAAATAACAAGTGAGTTTCCAGGTCGAAATCTGAAGTAAACACAGTGATCGAACTGGCTCCTAGTGAAACCAATGTGTGCCATGAACTTGTCGAATCTCCTGTTCCACTGTCGAGGAGATTGTTTCAGGCCATACAAGGACCTATTCAGCTTGCACACATAATCTTCCTTATCTTTTTCTGCATACCCTTCAGGTTGAGGCATCAGGATCGTTTCATCTAGATCACCATACAGGAAGGCTGTCTTCACATCCATTTGTTCAAGTTCCAAGTTGAACTTTGCCACCATGGCTAACAATATTCAAATGGATCTATGCTTTACAACAGGCGAGAACACATCACTGAAGTCAACTCCTTCTTTCTAAGTGAACCCCCTAGCAACCAACCTTGCCTTAAAGCGCTTCGACATTACTCCTTTGATTCCTTCCTTGACCTTGAAAATCCACTTACAACTGACTAACCTTGCTCCTGCAGGTTTCTCAATCAGCTCCCAAGTGTTATTACCATGAAGAGATTTCATCTCGTTATCCATGGCTTTTCGCCATTCAGTCTTGTTTCGACTCCTTATAGCTTTCTTGTAATCTCTAGGTTCTTCCTCAAGCACCTCACTTGCATAGATTAAGGTAAAAGCTATAAGATCTGCATAACCAAGTCTCTGAGGTGGCTTGATGACTCTTCTCAACCTATCTCTTGCCAGTAGGTAGTCATTGATAGTTTCCTCATCCTCTTCAGCATCTTGCTCTTCTTCTTCGACTTCATCTGGGCTATGCACTTCAGCATCATTATGCTCCACCTCAACAGGCATCTCTACCTGTTCCAGCTCCTTTTCAGAGATTTCTGCACTTCGACCAACATCACCAGTTTTCTTGAACTTCATCTCGACTTCATTGAAAACTACATCACAACTTGTGATACATCTTCTGTGACCTAGTTCTAGGCACCACAACCTCTAACCCTTAACTCCCTCAGGATATCCAAGGAACATGCATCTCAGAGCTCTAGGTTCGACCTTGTCTTGCCTAATGTGAGCATAGGCTAAACAGCCAAATACTCTCATTTTTTCGAGATCTGGTGGATGACCCGACTAAACTTCTTCAGGTGTCTTCATTCCCAGGGCAGTCGAGGGACATCTATTTATCAGATAAGCTGCTGTCGAAACAGCCTCTGCCCAAAACACCTTCTTCAATCCAACACTAACCAACATGCATCTAACCCTTTCAAGGATTGTTCGATTGAATCTCTCAGCCAAGCCATTTTGTTGAGGAGTACCTGCTACAGTCTTATGCCTGGCAATCCCAGACTCAACACAGTAACTGTCAAACGCTTCGTTACAGAACTCAAGGCTATTGTCGGTTCTCAACCTCTTAACCTTTCTACCAGTGTGAGTTTCGACTAGAACCTTCCAACTTTTGAAATTCTCAAAAGTTTCATCCTTCGTCTTCTGAATGAATACCCATAACTTCCTGGAATAGTCATCAACGATGGATAGAAAATACCTTGCACCTGAGTGTGAAGGATTCCTTGCACGCCCCCAAAGATCAGCATGAATGTAATCCAGGGATCCATGTGTCCTTTGCTTGCCTTTGTTAAACTTCGCCCTACAGGATTTTCCAAGAACACAAGATACACAAAACTCTAACTTTTCGACTTTGTCACCACCTAGCAGGTTCTGCTTCCCCAATTCGACCAGGCCTCTTTCGCTGACATGGCCCAATCTTATGTGCCATAATTCTGTCTTCGACACAAGTTTCGTGGATGCAATATTTGTCGAACCACTTACAACCTCAGCCTCAAGGGTATACAAGCCTTGTTTCTTCATACCTCTCAAGACTTCCTTCGACCCTTCATGACTTTCAGGATACCTTGCTCTCCTTGGGAAAACATATCCCTTCCTGTCGAATTCACCAAGAGAAATTAAATTCCTCTTAAGGTCAGGTACATACCTAACCCCAGTCAATAACCTTATTGAATCATCATAGAGATTGAATCTAACATATCCAATACCTGCAATCTTGCAAGCTTTATTGTCCCCCAACAACACTGATCCACCATCTTGATCACATAATTCCTCAAACACATTCTTGTTTGGAGTCATGTGCCAAGTACATCCAGAATCCATAATCCACTCTTCGCAAGAGTTGTTGCTCGAAACTACAAGGACATCAGATGATTCATAACCATCTTGCACAATAGCTGCATTGCCATTGTCCTTACCTCCACGATTATTCAGGCGCTCAGGGCACACCTTTCTTGTGTGACCCTCCTTCTTACAATGATAACACTTGATACCAGACATATCACCACCATAAGACTTCTGTTGAGTTTTACCTTTCTTCTTCACAAACCTACCATTTTTCTTTGACGATCTCCCCTTCACGGACAACCCTTCACCAACTGATGATGATGGTTTCTGCTCCTTTCTTTCGTTCAAATCCTTCGAATACAAGGCTGCTTGAACTTCTTCAAAGGTCAGGGACTCTCTTCCATACAAGAGGGTTTCTTTGAAGTGAGTATGCGATTTAGGTAAAGAGCACAACAATAACAGCGCTTGATCTTCATCATTGATGGAAACGTCAATATTTTCAAGATCAAGAATCAGCTTGCTGAACGTATCCAGCTGCTCCATCAACGCTTTATCTTCATTCATCTTGAATGAATACAAAGCCTGCTTCAAGTACAAACGATTTACCAGCGATTTGGTCATGTAGAAGCTTACAAGCTTCACCCATAACCCCGCTGCCGTCGTCTCCTTTGATACTTGTCGCAGAACCTTATCACCAAGGCTCAACAATATTGTGCTGTGTGCTTTCTCTATCATGGTGGTCTCCATTAATGCAGCGTCCATGGCTGCCATTCCCTTCAACGCTTCCAAACACCCCTGCTGAACCAGTAGGGCTTTCATCTTCAAGCGCCACAGACCGAAATCGTTCACTCCGGTGAAATTTTCAATCACATACTTTGTTGAAGACATCTTTTCCACGCTCACCGCACCAATTTGTTGAGAATCGAATGCCTTGAAACAAAATATAAACAGTTTCTCTATGATCAAGAAACTCACAAGGGTAGGGTTAACAAAGAAATAAAGAAAGAAATAAGAAGGATTAGGGCAAAATTTCTGTTTACTATTCACTTTCTCATTTAGGGTTACAAATGATTACAAATGAATATCACAATTTGCCACACTCAACAAACTGAGTGTACTAGCCTATTTATAGACTAACTAGATAACTTGCAGCCCAAGCTACCTAAAAATTGGATCCATTTCAAAGGCCCAATTCAACAATACATTTCGACAATACATATTAGAACAAACTTCGACTACAATATGTATACTACATCTACAGCATGTGACCCAGCTTCGACTTCATGCTTGTCTCCTTTCGAAACACATGAAAGCTTTCCCTCGGCACATCATGAGTTTGACCCAATAGTCTCACAATGGTGTACGGACTTTGGTCCAGTTTTGGTGAGCCTTGATCCTATGGTGGGGATCAAGTGCGAGTAGCTAATTCTATTGATGAGTTAGTGAAGCGTTACCTATGGTGATGGTAGCGATTTTGGTGTGCTCCGGTTCTAAGAGAGAAACGATCCTATGGTGGGGATCATGGAGTGAAACGGACATGAGTGTTCATAATTTGGTACCACATGCATGTTGAGTCACTTGTTGAGTACATTTGCATTTGTGTTGCATTTGGTGATCATTTTTGGTGTTATGACGTATGGATGAGAATACCTGATATGTTGATGTGTATTGCAATTAGTGTGGGATGTTGTTAGTTAATCTACTTCCGGTTGTTTTTCACCACTAATTATTGAAGTGTATTCTCACCCCCTTCTGTTTGAATGTTGCCTTTACATGGGCATCGTGCAGATACTCAGGAGTAGTTGTGACTGAAGTAAGTGGAAGGATAGCTCTTGAAGTGACTTCCATAGTTTATCGCTTTTATTTAGTGGTTCCTTGCTCTGATCATGTAACATCGGGTTGGGATAGACGCTTGATTTGATTTCTGTGTCATTATTGTTGACTTTACAAACTTTTGTGTTGTTGAGATTTTGAAGTTGTTTGAGTTTACTGCCATACTCTTTTGATTATGCTATTAAGTTGAAATTCATGAGACTTAATGTCTTGAGTTACAATATTATTGTTGCATGTTTATTAGTGATTTCGCTGCGATGATACCATAAATTCTTCGGTGAGCATGTGATGACAGGTACTGAATGCCTTATTATACAAGTACTTGACCAAAATCATATGTGTTGGATGTCGTGTAACATCTCAAGTACAACTTAGATGTGTTGGATGTCGTGTAACATCCCAGGTATAAATATGAGCAATTGCTTTTATTTTTGTGGTAACCCGTGTTACGGACAGGTTATGTGTTTTGCTGTGTGTGACACTCTTGTGGTTACGTTTTCTAATTTAAAATATTAGATTATTGTTTTGGGGTATAGTAGGATGTTACATTAGTGGTATCAGAGCAGGTCGGTCCGTTCGTCCAGGTTTTTATATGATATCAGTTCCTTTTGATATCAGAGCAGGACACCGTCGATTCTTTATTTATTCTAATGTTGTTTGATGGGGTGCAGAATGGCTGGGAGAAACGATCGTGCTATTGCTAAAGCTTTGGAATTGCTTGCCCAAGTGATGGCTCAAAATGCAAAGAACAATCAGAATGGGGGAGCAGGGGGAGCTCCTGATGAGTTTCGCACTTTGGGAAAATTTCAGAGGAACAATCCACCAACTTTCAAGGGTAGCCATGATCCAGAGGGTGCACAGGCATGGCTCAAAGTAACTGAGAAGATATTCTGAGTGATGGCCTGCACTGAGGCTCAAAAGGTATAATTTGGTACTCATATGGTGTCAGAGGAAGCTGGAGATTGGTGGGATAATGCGCATCAGAGATTGGAAGATACTGGTACATAGATAACTTGGGTTGTGTTCAAAAATTAATTCTTGGAGAAGTATTTCCCCGAGGATGTGCGTGGCAAGGGAACATGACTGTGGCTTGAGTGTACTATGAAGTTTGAGGCGCTGGTGAAGTTTTGTCCTCATTACAACCGTGTTGATGCTGAGACTTCCAAATGTCTCAAGTTTGAGAATGGGATGAGACCAGAGATCAAGCAGGGTATTGGATACCAACAGATTCGTAGGTATGCTGAACTGGTGAATAAAAGTAGAATCTACGATGAGGATAGCAGAGCCCGATCTGCTCACTATAAGAGTCTTAGTGAGAAGAAAAGGAAGGGACAATTCCGAGGGAAACCTTATGTAACTCCAGCTGACAAAGGGAAGCAGAAGGCTTCATATGGGAAGAAAACAAGTGGGGGAGGAGCTCCTACTTCTGTCAAGTGCTTCAAGTGTGGTGAGCTGGGCCACCGTGGTAATGAATGTAATAATAAGGTTCTGAGATGTTACAATTGTGGAAAAACAGGTCTCCGTGTTGTAGACTGCAAGAATGATGGTCCGACTTGTTACAATTGTGGTGAACAGGGTCATATCATCACACAATGTCAGAAGCCAAAGAAGACGGCCGCTACTGCTGCCCAGACTAAGGGTAGAGTGTTTACCTTGAGTGGTTCAGAGGTTCCCAAGACAGATAACTTGATCAGAGGTACTTGTTTCAGTAACAATGTTGAGTTAGTTGCTATTATTGATATTGGTGCTACTCATTCGTTTATTTCGCTTGAGTGTGCTACGAGGTTGGGTTTAAAATTATCTTCTATGGTTAGGATTATGGTTATCGATACCCCGGCTAATGGTTATGTGACTACTGCGTTAGTCTGTTTGAGTTATCCTTTGACCATTTATGGTAAGAAAATTGTGATGGACTTGGTCTGTCTACCTTTACATCAAATCGATATTATTCTCAAAATGAACTGGTTGGAGTTCAACTATGTTCATATCAACTGCTACAGCAAAATCGTGAGGTTCCCAGATTTTGGTGATTATGGAGAGCTAATGTTTTTATCTGCTAAGCAAGTAGAAGAACTCTTAGAAGATGAGGCTCAGATGTTTGCAATGTTTGCATCATTGCAAGTTTACAATAAGGCTGCAAGTGTTTATCTGCCCGTTGTGTACAATTTCCCAGTTGTATTTCTAGAGGCTATCAATGACTTGCCACTAGAGCGTGAGATTAAGTTTTCCATTGATGTGGTACCTGGTACTAATCCTGTGTCGATGGCTCCGTATAGGATGTCAACTACAGAGTTGGGTGAATTGAAGAAGCAGTTGGAAGAGTTGCCTGAGAAGAAGTTTATTTGACCAAGTATTTCTCCGTGGGGTGCGCCCGTGTTACTAGTTAAGAAGAAGGACGGCAGAATGAGGTTGTGTGTTGAATACAGACAATTGAATAAAGTTACTATCAAGAACAGGTATCCTCTTCCGCGAATTGATGATCTAATGGATCAATTGGTGGGTGCTTGTATGTTCAGCAAGATAGATTTGAGGTCAGGTTATCATCAGATTCGTGTGAAACTAGACGATATTCCAAAGACTTTATTTAGGACAAGGTATGGTCATTATGAGTATACAGTAATGCCGTTTGGAGTGTCTAATGCGCCAGGTGTGTTCATGGAGTACATGAATAGGATTTTCCATCCTTATCTGGATCAATTTGTGGTCGTATTCATCAATGACATCTTGATATATTCTAAGTCTGAGGAAGAACATGAGGAGCATCTAAAAGTTGTATTGCAGGTGTTAAGAGACAAGAAGCTTTATGCCAAGTTGTCCAAGTGTGAATTCTGGTTAAAAGAAGTGAGTTTTCTCGGTCATGTGATTTCTAGTGGAGGAATTGCTATTGATCCGTCGAAAGTTGATGCTGTGTTGCAGTGGGAGACTCCGAAGTCTGCTATTGAGATTCAAAGTTTCCTTGGCTTAGCTGGCTATTATCGCAGGTTTATAGAAGGTTATCCGAAGTTAGCACTACCTTTGACTCAGTTGAATCGAAAGGGTCAAGCTTACGTATGGGATGTTGCATGTGAAGAGAGTTTTATAGAACTATAGAAGAAATTGACGAGTGCTCCGGTATTGATCTTGCTTAATCCGAGTGACTCTTTTGTAGTGTATTGTGATGCGTCAAAGATGGGTCTTGGTGGTGTACTGATGCAGAATGGCCAGGTCGTTGCTTATGCTTCCAGACAACTGAAGGTTCATGAAAGGAATTATCCTACACATGACTTAGAGTTGGCAGCTGTGGTTTTTGTTTTGAAGATTTGGAGGCATTATCTTTTTGGATCTAGGTTCAAAGCATTCAGCAATCACAAGAGCCTGAAGTATCTGTTTGATCAGAAATAGTTGAATATGAGGAAGATGGGATGGCTTGAACTTCTGAAGGATTATGATTTTAAATTAAGTTACCATCCGGGTAAGGCAAATGTTGTAGCTGATGCGTTAAGCAGGAAGTCCTTACATATATCAATGCTTATGGTTTGAGAGTTAGAACTGATTGAACAATTCAGAGATATGAGTCTAGCGTGTGAAGAGACTCCTAACGGTGTGAAGTTAGGTATGCTGAAGCTGACTAGTGGTATTCTCCATGAAATCAGAGAAGGTCAAAAATCTGATTTGGGTTTGGTGGATTGTCTCATGTTAATAAACCAAGGTAACGGGGGTGATTTTTGGGTTGATGAGAATGATGTGATGAGGTTCAGAGATAGGGTGTATGTTCCGGATGTGCCAGAAATTAAGAAGAGCATTCTTGAGGAGGGTCATAGAAGTGGGTTAAGTATTCATCCTGATGCCACAAAAATGTATCAAGACTTGAAGAAGTTGTTTTGGTGGCCAGGAATGAAGAAGGAAGTAGCCGAGTTTGTGCATGCTTGTTTGACTTGTCGGAAATCGAAGATTGTACATCAGAAGTCGTTGGGTCTGATGCAACCATTGAATATTCCAGAGTGGAAATGGGATAGCATTTCCATAGATTTTGTGACAGGTCTACCGAAGACTTCGAAGGGGTGTGATTCAATTTGGGTGATCGTTGATAGATTGACCAAATCGGCTCATTTTATACCGATGAGGATCAATTATTCTTTGCAGAAGCTGGCCAAATTGTATATTGATAAGATTGTGAAACTGCATGGTATTCCTTCAAGTATTGTGTCTGATAGAGATCTGAGATTCACATAGAGGTTTTGGGAGAGTTTGCAGAAAGGTTTGGGTACTAAGCTGAGGTTAAGTTCTGCTTATCATCCGCAGACGGATGGTCAAACAGAGAGGATCATCCCGTCGTTGGAAGATTTATTGAGGCTTGTGTGCTAGAACAAGGAGGTGCTTGGGATAGCTACTTGTCGTTGATTGAGTTTACCTACAACAACAGTTATCATTCTAGTATTGGAATGACACCGTACGAGGCATTGTATGGTAGAAGGTGTAGGACTCTTTTGTGTTGGTATGAGTCAGGTGAGAGTGTTGTGCTCGAACCTGATATTGTTCACCAGACGACCGAAAAGATCAAGATGATCCAAAAAAAGATGAAAGCGTCGCAGAGTCGTCAGAAAAGTTACCATGACAAAAGGAGGAAAGCACAGGAGTTCCGGGAGGGAGATCACGTGTTTTTGAGAGTTACACCGGTAACTGGAGTTGGTCGAGCTTTGAAGTCTCGGAAGCTCACACCACGTTTTGTTGGTTCGTATCAGATTTTACAGAGGATAGGAGAGGTGGCCTATCAGATTGCTTTACCGCCACTGTGTTATACCCCAAATTTTGACCACTAAGATTTCCCATCATTGTGCAAATCATCATCACAATATGGATGTACCTTTATGTCTCATCAATCTCCTCAAGGAATTGTTGAGCATTCACTACAATCAAAATTAGGGTTTCAAGCCCTCTCAGAGCCTTAGACAAAGGATCAATCAAGGAATGACTTGATCTTCAACTTGTCTAGCCTCTAAAATATCCACAATGGATCAAAAGGACTCCCACTTCAAGGATTAAGCACAAGGCTGCTCCCTTCTAGGTGGATCAAGTCTCAAGATCGACAGTGTCACCAAATTAGGGCTTTGGTCGACCAGGGCCTCCAGATGGAAATTTTTCATCTGGGCACAAGCCAATGATCCAAAACATAACCTAATATACTCCATGGAACCTCATGGACCCAATCATCAAGTCAATTTGACCTCAGGGGATGCATACATCAAAAATCAAGAATTAGGGTTTCTTGACCTAATTCACCCCTAAGTTGACTTTTGGGACAAATCATGAACTAAGACCTAAAGACATGATTTGGGGGGCTTTAATATACTATATTGATCCATTTGCAACAATGGATTAATCCAAGAAGCTTGAGCAATAAGTCTCAATTTCATCTGCACCACAATTAGGGTTTCGTGAGGAAAGTCAACTGTAACTTTAACTTTTGACCAGGACATGCTCCCAAACCCTAAGGCATGATTCAATATACCCTATGACACCCATGTAACATGTCCATCAAGTTTGATTTAGGTCAAGGACATGACTTCCCGAAGAATTACACAGTTTGGAATTCATCTGATAAAAAGTCAACTGTGCACAAAAGTCAACTTTGACTTTTTGAGATTTTTCACCAAAATGGATTTTTAACCCTAAAATGATGTTAGTGTATGATTTGAATCATCATTCATCAAGAAAAATCAAAGAAAGTGGGATAACTTGTAAAAGGGGTAACCATAAAAACTTAGAAAAATTTCTAAGTTATGGAAAAAGTGACACTAATGTGCCAACTTTGGAGGACCATAACTCCTAAACCACAAGGCCATTGTTCCCCATTCAAAGCTTGATTGGTAGATCACATTTCCCTCTACAAAAGCTTCATACTGGCCTATGTCCAAATTCCTCATGGATTTTGAGTTATGGAGTGATCAAAATCAAGAAAAGTCACTTTGTTCCAACACTTAGTGAAAATTTCATTAAAGTCAGAATCTGCCTTTACTTTTTTCCAAATGTAGGGCGATTTTTCACTTGGATTCAAAAGAGATCAAAACCAAACATGTTCAAACAGTTGTTGTATCATGTAAGGGCTTTCCAAAATGGCCAAGAACATTACCAAATTCAATTTGAGCTATGAGATATGACATTGGCAAGATGCCTTGCTGAAATCTGCCAAGACAAGGCAGATTTTTGCACTTTTGGTCGATTTGCCAAAATCAGCCAATTCCAAGCCTTGTCATACTTTGGACACATCTGAGGATTAAATCTAAAGGGGACAATCACTGAGCCAAGCCTTCAAAGTCTTTGGAACAAGAAATAGCATGTTGAACCTAGAATTGCCAAAATAGGGACAAGACTCTAATTTTGGATTGGAGCATTCAATGGAAGCATCAATGTGGCATGGACTAAGCCATTCTCAACTGAATTCAGTCAAGACTTATCCAAGACTAAGGGAACCAGCAGCCTATGCCCTAACCTCTAGTCAATGGCTAGAGGAGACTTGGATTTTCATTTGCCAACATTGGCCAAACCTACTCAGCAGTTGCCATTCACTATTCCTTGCAACACAAACTTTCTCTACTATAAATAGAGCTCAATTGTGATCAGTTTGAGTACACCAAAGCCATGAAACAGATGCTTTCCTCAAAATCTCTTCTTTCACTCCAATGTTTCCTTATAAGGCAAGTCACTATCGGGTTTTGAGTTTGAGAGCTTTTCCAATCAAACCAATCACACACACACCTCATATACATCACATATGAGCTGATCAAACACTTAAACAACAACTGGAACACTGATTTCTCAGAATCACCTGTCAATTGCTCAAGGTTTTAACCAAGGTGCAGTTGAGATGCCATGAAGTGATCCAGCCAACTTCAATCAAGTCCAAGCATTCAAACACACTCCATAGGGTGTAGGGAAGCTGTTCAGGTCATCACAACTCATCTGTAATACCTCCAACACAAATCATGATCACCAGCTGTAAGTGGTAAGCATGAGCTCTTCTAACTCTATGATCCATGCAATTTTTGCTGCACAATTATTTGGCCATATGTTCATAATCATGCATGGAATGTTTCCCCTCAATTAATTGCATTGTTTGAATCGTGTATCAAAAATCTCAGCCTTCATGCAGAATCTAGGGTTCTTGAGGATTGTTCATGATTTCTTGTTTTATGTTTAATTTAAATGAAATTAATTGTCATAGACATGATCGTGAGGTTGAAACGAGTTGATTGGTATGTGGATTGCATGATATGATTAAGTATTCAGTGAGATTGGATAGAAAATGAAAATCTGGGAAACTCAGGACACGCGCGTGTTCTTGCCCTTATTCTTGGCGCCATTTTCCAACATTTGAATATTTGAATTTTGTGATTTTTATTTAATTGATTCAAAAATTAATCTCTCTCTGAGTTTTAATGATTTTGAGTTGATTCTTTTTTTAATAATTCACAAAAATGTTGAAATATTTTATTTTCCCAAAAAATCCGAAAAATATTATTTATTTCATATAATTGATATTTTTGCAAAGAATTAATATTTTAATTGTTTTTGACATTTAAAATATTTTTTCCCTCTTGATTTTGTAAAGATTAATGACTTCTAATTATTTTGTAGGTCAATACTTGATTTTTGAAGCATTAATCTAAGATCATAATTTGTTTCCCACATGTTAAACAATTTTTTATCATTTTAATTGAATTTTTATTCAATTAAAATACATTTTGGAAATAAATTAGGGTTTTTGATTAATTCAACTCTCACAAATCATTTTCAAACACTTATTGGGCCTCTATTAGAGTGTAAGACCCAACCCACTTGTACAGAAATATGTTGGGCCTCACTTATTGTATAAGTCCCTTTGTACATTTTTAAATTCGGCACGATCGTCGCCAGTTTAAAAATAAACCATCTGGGCCTCTCCTTGAGCTGTAAGACCCATTCAAAACTTTTGGGCCTCTAATAGAGTGTAAGACCCAATCCCCTTTTAACCAAAACAAATTTGGGCCTCACTTATTGTATAAGTCCCTCTGTGTTAAAAGAAAATCTCGGCGCGATCGCCATTTCAAACGAAAAATCAATTGGGCCTACCCTCGTGTTGTAAGCCCCATTCTTTTTCTTTAAAACTTTTTGGGCCTCTTGAGAGAGTGTAAGACCCATCCATTTGTACAGAAAACAATTTTTGGGCCCCAGTCACTTGTATAAGTCCCTCTGTACAAATTCAAACAGTGCGATCACTGAAAAAACCTTGGGCCTCTCCTTGAGCTGTAAGCCCCAAATCTTTCTTTTTCAAAGCACTTTCTCCTTTGATTTTGAAATATACTATTGTTTTCAATCTTTCTTTGTTGAACAACTAACCAAACAGCATGGAAGCTCTACAACCGAGTAAGTGTTTATACGCTTTCATTTACCGCTTTCATATACATATAACTGTATTGTGGGGCTGTTTCGCTGTAAGTCTTCTTTCATAAACTCATATTGAGTGTGTAATAATAGTATAGATATTTAGAGTTTCCCCGGAAACTACGTCTAGAACTAGGAAAAGCCGTTTCGTTTATTCGTAGAAATAGACAGCTAGATCCCCAATAGGATCACCAGATACAGTCTTCTCTTCGGCTGTCCTTATTAGGAATTGTCAAGAAACTCTACTCCCAGAGATGAATGTATTCTCCGTGAATGACATCTTTGAGTTTCTTCCAAATTCTCGAACTTTCCTGGCTTGATCTATTCCTTGTGAATAGCCTGTCTTGAATTTCTCGGGGTTTGGGGACCCACGGGCTTCTTAAAAGCATCGGCCTCCTCTTGGGCATCGTACAAGGACCCACAGGCTTCCTAAAACCAACCCCGCCTCCTCTTGGGCTTAGTACAAGGACCCATCGGCTTCTTAGAAGTATTCACAGCCTCCTCTTAGGCTTCGTATAGTGATCTCTTCCTCCGGGAATGATAGCCTCCTCTTGGGCTTCGTACAAGGACCCATCGGCTTCTTAAAAGCTTCCAGCCTCCTCTTGGGCTTTGTACAAATTGTCCCGACGACCTCCTAGAGGTATAGGAACAGAACTTAGTCATCTTCATAGAACAAGTCTTTCTAAGAGTCTAGACCCTATTACTGTTTCTCAAAGCATAGTACAAAAGATGAAACTCTAGACATGGACAGTCTAATATCCTTGAGTCTCAAAGACATTCTCAAGTGACCCCTTCGTTAAATAGGAAGAAAACCCGTAGACTCTGACAGTCTCACTACTCTTTGGATTTCCCATAGGGAATAACCCTGATCCTCGAATCAAATCCTTGAGTACAATGTTACTCATATAAGAACTGATTTTCTCTTTAAAATCAGTATACTGGACCTGTCACTCAACTGAAACAGCACCATAGCCTTCTCTTGGGCTTTGTACAATGATTCTTCCCAGTGAAACAATGTTTAGCCTCTCTCTCGAGCTTTGTACGAGACACATAAGAGACTCCCTCGTTGAGTCAATCACCCCTTTCGCCTCCATCTCGCGCTTTGTACGAGATACAAAAACTCTCTTGTTGAGTCAAATAATCCTTCATCTCGGCCTTTGTACGAGATACCAAAAGATTCCCTCGTGGAGTCAAAACCTTTTAGCCTCTCTCTCGGGCTTTGTACGAGACACATATTAGCCTCCTCTTAGGCTTTGTATAAGAAAACCATTGGTTGATCCAATCAACCTTTTAGCATCAAAGTTGTGCCTCGTTCACAGTACACAAACATCAACAACTCCTTCCCCTTCATCTAATTGCTGTAAGTGGCAAGCCTCTGGATCATCTACATCCATGCCACTGTCCCTCTTTTAGCATGAGAAATTCCTATGGAAAGATAACATTGCTCTACACTGAGTTAAAGTCTTCTCCTTTAGGTTAAAAATATCCTATAAAGGAAATAATGGCATTGTCGGATTCACATATCCCGGTTAAAGTAATTCTCCTTTATAAACAGTTGTGACAAACAAACCCTCTTTAGAGATGACAAATTCTCTCTAAAGTCAACACCCTTTTAGCTTCACATCTTGGGCTTTGAACAAGATACAAACCACCTTCAGCTTCACATCTTGGGCTTTGAACAAGATACAAATTACCTTTCGCTTCACGTCTTGGGCTTTGAACAAGACACCAAAACACCATTTCCTCCCATAGAATAGGAGGAACTACGAACGCTTTGATTTCCCTGTTTCGGTAAACGGGAATACGTAGGCATAAGATTGAAAGAAAAGATCTTAGCGAGTACACTAAACAAAAACCCAAAATCCCATACATCCGTCCTACCATCCCAACCTCCAACCAATCGAACGAACACCACTTTTAAAAAAATACACCCAATAGAGACCCTGAATCTTTGTAGCATCCGTAACCTAACGGACCGCTGTTTAACCTCAGTTTGCAAGCAGGGTTAATTTGAGACATCTATTTCCCTTCCTTCATCAGCTTTAATAGGATAAAAAATGAATCGAGCTGTAGATACCAAAGAGCGGTAGTGCTTCACAACCACATCCAAAAATCGCTCGCTACAGAAAAATGGTGACTCTGCTGGGGAAGTGTCATTAGGATCTATCTCACTTTTGTAGCGAGATCTTGTTCTCTTCCCATCTATTAGGTGGAAACTTTAAAAGTGGCGCCCACCGTGGGGCTCTTCTAACCTTTTTTTTTCTCTCTTCTCTTGTGTGAAAACCACAGATTGGGGCTTCCGTCGGGGAACCCATTTTCTGTCAGGAACATAGGATTCATAGCTTTAAAAGTCTAGGATGATTAGGACAAATATATATACTGCTTTTCCTAATTGATATATGTGTTTATTTTTCTTCTAATGGGAATGCGTGTGATGCCGCATGTGGAAAGATTGAGTATACACTTAAGATAAGTGATGGCGACGAGGTCGACCATCAACCTCAGTGGAGGCTTCCCAATGCAACCCATTCCCTCTCATAGGCAATGGGCCGATTGTGACGTCTGAGAAGCTGAGGAACCAACCCTTTTATAGTGTGGAAGCTATCAGAAATAGTTGTCACGCGATACTACCCTCATTTGAGGCTGATGATCTATTCTCGGTGAATAGCATTTACTCTAAGATTTCATACAGCTCGCTGGCGATCCGTTTGATGTTTGTTATCCTGGGAGGAGCTGATGATTTTGAGTACAAGTACAAAAAATCACCCTAGTATAAACCTTTGGGGATGGGTAGAGCCTTGACTCCATGACAACGACCCTTTGACCCCATGTTTTTTATATGTTTTTGTGTGCTGCATTCATGCATTCATTTAAAAAACATTAAAACATTCAAAAAAATTTCTCTTCTAGTCTCTCTGTTTTTTTCAAAATAAACTAAGACTGTGATTGCAAATATCAGAGAAAAGGATTGCGCTAATGGATTTCGGTGGAAGGAGAACTCATAAGTACACCTTCAGGATTCCAAAACTAGAGGATTTAAGAGGTTTGGCGAGGATGATCACAAACCAAGAGGCCTTCAGAGCCAAGTACGGAGGTCTGCTACCTCTGTTAAGGGTCCATGTGATTGAGGGAATCATGGATGCGCTCGTTCAGTTCTACGATCTGGTTTATCACTGCTTTACATTCCTGGATTACCAGCTAGCACCAACGCTGGAGGAATATTCTCATCTGATCGATTTACATATCACTGATCGAGCTCCATTTTCTGGACTGGAAGAAATTCCAAAGGATCAGACCATTGCAAGAGTAATTCATTTGGACGAGTCTGAGGTCAGGACTCACATGACCACTAAGGGTGGCATACAAGGTTTTCCAGCCCAGTTTTTGACAAAGAAAGCTCTGTACTTCACTAGTATAGGGAACGGGACTGCTTTTGAAAGCATCTTTGTTTTACTCACCTACGGATTATTTTTGTTGCCCAACATTAATAACTTCGTCGATATCAACGCCATTAAGGTTTTTCTCATTGGAAACCCTGTGCCGACTTTGCTCGCAGATGCGTATCATTCTGTCCACTTAGGGAATTTGTACAATGGAGGGGAGATCACATGTTGTGTACCTCTGCTTTATAAATGGTTTATCTCCCATTTACCTAAGTTTGCTGCTTTCTGGGATCATAAGAGTGCCTTGCGCTGGTCGCAGAAGATCATGTCTCTCACCAACTCTGACATAGATTGGTGCAATAGGATTTATGATGGAATCAGGATCATTAACCGTTGTGGAAACTTCCCCAACGTACCCCTTATAGGAACTAAGGGAGGAATCAACTATCATCCGATATTGGTTCGCCGTCAGTTTGGATACCCGATGAGGCACGTCCCACGGAATGCTCATCTGGAAGGTCTTTCCTTCAAGGAAGGAGAAAGTGACAGAGCACTAAAGACGGAAATAGTGCACGCTTGGAAACACGTTCATAAGAAAGGACGGGAGTCTCTAGGAAAACCGGACTGTGTCTCGATGGAGCCTTATCTCCACTGGGTACAAACTAGAGCTCTCAAGCTAAAGATGCCTTATCCTCGTTACGGAATTCTTTCGCCGAGGGAATCTGTCATGTACTTCATGACGGAAACTGAAAAGCTTCAGGTTACTCTCAACAAAGTTCAACGGGAGAAGAGGTCTTGGAAGAACAAGTACTGCACCCTCAACGTAGAGTGCATCAAAATACAGCAACTGCTGAAAGAAAAGGACGCTCTGATCGAGATTTTGGAGCAACATGCTGTGGATAATCAGGATGACCAGAGGAATTTACTCGCTCCTTTCACTTGGCAAAGGAATGACTACCCGACAACAGCCCAAGAGCCCCGATCAAAGAAAAGGAAAGTACCAGAGTCAGCACCCGATTTCTCTTCAGAGAGGACTCGGGACCCATTAGCTTAGGTTTCTATTTCTGCACCTTGTAATCTACTGTATTTCCATTTCCGCAACCCTTTGAATTCAATAAAAAAGGGTTTCCCCACAGTTTGATATTTGCAATCTAATTGTCTAAGTTTATTTTGATTAAACCAAAAACAATTAATATAATCATTGCATTCATCATTCTCACGCAACGTATTCTTCTTACCTACGAATCTCACGTTTGTTTCTCGGTTCTAGAGTCAAACTGTCTCATTCGTACAATACTCGGGCCAATCGTCAGAAAAAGATGGATGATCTTGAGGAAGAGAACAGAGAGTTGAAAGAAGAGATCAACGCTCTAAGAGAGGATATGAGAAAGCTTCGTAACGAGTTGAAAGAAGAGATCAACGCTCTAAGAGAGGCATGCCTGTTAACTATATCCAGGAAGGATATGTTCCGCCGATCACTGAAGATCAGAGAATCGCGACAGATACCGCTGGGCCTGAAGGTTACAAACTTCGGGAAAGCGAAGATGCCAGAGGCATATTGAAGACTCCTGAAGGTTACAAACTTTGGGAAACGCCAAGATTCACTGCCGTAGTCACGGTACCACCCCCTGTGGTGCACACTGTCCCGGAAGGACAGATTCCACAGATACCTTCTGGTAAAAAGGAAACTATGTTTGACCGAATGGATGAATTCCAGGAACAGCTCTTAGAAATGCATAAGGAACTGCAAGCCATTCGCGGTCAGGATCTATTTGGAAAGGATGCCGCAGACCTTTGTCTGGTCCCCAATGTGAAAGTTCCGCACAAATTTCAAGTGCCTGACTTTGAAAAATACAAGGGTAACTCTTGCCCTCAGAGCCATCTGGTGATGTACGCTCGGCGAATGTCAGCTCAGACGGAGAATCAGGACCTACTGATTCACTACTTTCAGGATAGTTTAACCGGTGCCGCATTAAAATGGTACATGGGTTTAAACCATGCTACGATTAGCACATTCAGAGATCTTGGTACTGCCTTCGTCCAACAATACAAATATAATTTGGACATGGCACCGGACAGAGATCAACTCAGATCAATGTCACAAAAGGACAAGGAAACCTTTAAGGAGTACGCCCAGAGATGGCGTGAAATTGCCGCTCAAATTTGTCCACCTCTTGAGGAAAAAGAGATGACAAAGATCTTCTTAAAGACCTTAAGCTCATTTTACTATGACAGAATGGTTGCCAGTGCACCCAGTGACTTCACCGAGATGGTGGGCATGGGAGTTCGTCTTGAGGAAGCCATCCGAGAAGGACGTTTGGCAAAAGACATTGGACCATCAAGCAGTACAAAATGATACGGTAGTGCTCTCCCTAAGAAAAAAGAGTAGGATATTGGGAATATCTCTCTCGGAAAGAAAAGGCGACGTTATCAACCAGTAGCAGCTGTAATTCCTGCTATCAGCCCTGCGCCTATTCCTATGTATCAACCTCAGGTTGCACAGAGCCAACCTAATCAGCAAAGGACACAACAGCCTCTTCAGCAGGCTCGTCCTCCATACAATAACAACCATACAACACGGCCACCAGGGTTTGATCCTATACCCATGTTGTACGCAGAACTATTTCCGTTACTACTGGCTAAGGGGCACATCTAGACTAAGTCTCCTCTTACAGTACTGGAAAATCCACCTTTTTGGTTTAAAGCGGATCAGACATGCCCTTATCATCAAGGAGGATCAGGGCATAATATAGAGAATTGTCTCAATTTCAAATCCGACGTGCAAAAGCTTGTTAGGAGCGGGCTCTTATCTTTCAAAGATACGAATCCCAATGTTCTCACGAACCCGCTGCCTCAAAACGAGAAAGCTGCAGTCAACCTGATTGAGAGAGAGTCCAACAATGTCTATCAAATTCACGATGTACTCTTATTGAGGACCAATTTGGTCAAGATGCATTGTAGACATAGTGGGTACGGCCATGTGCCACCTCATAATTATCATCAATGTGATGTCTGCTCTAAAAGTAATAGAGGATGTTCGGTAGTGCAATCAGCTCTACAGGAACAGATGGATCTCGGATGGATCCAAGAGCACCGAGTTCGTGGAGTTAACATGGTCTATACGAACTCCAACATCATTCAAAACCACGACATCTGTGCAATGAATGTCAACTTGGTGGCGATGCACTCAAGGCAAAGCCAGTATCATAATCTGCCACGACACGATTACAGTTCCTGTCTGACTTGCTCGGTAAATAAACAGGGATGCTCTTTCATACAAGAGGCCCTCACGCGTCAGATGGATCTTGGATGGATCGAAGACTACCATGATAGGAACCCTTATCAGATCAACATGGTTCAGATCTTCGATATTCGCGTGATGAATACCAACCTGGTAGAGTTACATGCTGAGCAAGTTTGACTCGGATTCTTAATATCACACGGCTATCAAAGCTGTTAAGCAGGTTGTGAAAACGATCGAGGTTGTACCCTTGTCTTGGAGGCACTTCAATACTTGTTAAATCACTGGTGGATGCCAATCTATATGGATGAAGATACTCAGTAAATTAGTATCAGTAACAGAAATCCTACTCAACGTCAAAGTCAGGATGTCCGATTTGTAGAAGCTAGCCTAGTGAGGTTACATTGTATTCAAAGTGGGCGTGGCCAGGTGCCACCACACAACTATGACCGTTGTAGTGTCTGTTCGGAAAGTAACCAAGGGTGTTACCTTGTGAGAGCAGCTCTTCAGGGCCAGGTGGATCTTGGAGATATTCGGCCATATCCAGGTTCCGGACCCATCAACTGGACGCCGAACTACCTTGCCAATCAAGTCGAGGATGTTGTCACAATCTCTGGTCGTCACCAGACCATGGATGTTTGTGCCATCATCCCTCTACTTGATGAATCTAGAATTCCCAACCGGGAACGGATCGAGATCACTTATGATGGTCAGAAAAATCAGAAGGTTCCCATAGTCATCTATCTGCCGGGACCACTACCGTATGAATCAACTAAGGCTATCCCCTACAAATATGGTGCAACGATAATTGAAAATGGAAAGGAAATTCCATTACCCTCTGTCGTGAATATTGCAGACATCAGTCGTGTAACACGGAGCGGTCGAATCTTCAACCGAGGAGTTGGAGAACCTAACAAGGAAAGGAACTTCAGACAGAATCTCCCGATCCATCATTCGGTCAATCCAGTAATCCCGACCTTTCAAAAAACAATGATGAGATGCTGAAGCTTATCCAAAGGAGTGAATATAACATTGTGGATCAGCTGTTACAGACTCCTTCAAAGATCTCGGTATTATCACTGTTGCTCAGTTCAGAAGCCCACAGGGAGGCTCTACAGAAAGTCTTGGAGCAAGCCTTTGTGGAACAGGATGTAACAATCAGACAGTTCGATAGCATTGTCTCTAACATCACTTCCTACAATAATTTGGGGTTTAGTGATGAGGAATTACCCGAAGAGGGTCGCCGTCATAACATGGCGCTCAACATTACAGTTAACTGCCAGGACGATGCTTTAGCCAGCATACTGGTAGACACAGGGTCAGCCCTGAATGTTGTGCTGAAGTCTACTTTAATGCAATTATCATTCAAAGGCCCTCCGATGAGAACTAGAGAGGTCGTCGTCAAAGCGTTCGACGGATCCAAAAAAACGGTTATCGGCGAAGTTGACCTTCCCATAACTATCGGTCCTCACACTTTCCAAGTCACTTTCCAGTTCATGGACATCCGGGCAACATACAGTTGTTTATTAGGAAGACCTTGGATACATCAGGCTAGAGCGGTCACTTCGACCCTCCACCAAAAGCTAAAGTTCATTCAGAATGATCAACTTGTCACGGTCTGTGGAGAACAAGCCTTGTTCGTGAGTAACTTATCATCATCTACTTGTGTAGAACCCGAAGAGGTTATTGGGACGCAGTTCCAAGCGCTGTCGATGGGCAAGGATGATCAATCCCAAGGAGGAACCTCAATTTCCTCATACAAAGATGCTATCAAAGCGGTCAAGAGTACCGATACAACCGGATGGGGATAACTTGTCATTCCTATTGACAATAAAACAAAAAAGGGTCTTGGTTTTTCTGCAACCTGTACCCGGACAGCTGTTAACGATGAAAGTCTTCATCCCATTCAGGATTTCTTCCACAGTGGAGGTTTTCTTTACCCAGTCCCTCAAGTAGTCCATGCTATCAATGAGGAAGATCTCTCTGACACAGAAGAAGAGTGGAAGTACTATCTTAACAAGGACGGTTATATGTCTCAGGACGAAACGCAAACTCCTTTTTGCTTTCCTACAGAGAGTCCGAGATTTATACCCAGGTCAGACATCGAAATGATATACGGGGATTGTGATCCGGAAGGATGCCGTGCTCCGCCAAATTCATTAGAGGAAGACACTCCGATGAAAGACAATTTTGACTACACCTACTATGGCCCAATGGATGGTCTGGCAATGTGGCAACCTTATCCAGGAGACTTGGGGCAAGAGAGTCAGCCGAACAATGAAAATCAGCTGACTGTCATTGAACAGAATACCTGTGTCCCCACCATGTCATGGGATCAACACTCAGGTCATTCAGAAACTACTCAACACGACGATGAATTTGCAACGTTTGCTGGACTAGAATTCATCAACTATGCTTTTCCCAAGGTCAACGTCATCGAGAGGGATGACCCCTCCAGTTCTAGAGAAGTGTGGGACACCTTGGGACAACCGAGTGGAAAATACGACTATATGGTCAAGTACACCGCTCCCGAAATCTCTCGTATCAGGCTCGAAGACATCTAGCCAACTGGATGGGGAGATACAACTGAGAGCACCAATGCTATGCAAAATGAAACAAAGGAATCCTCCTACGATAACTCTGCTTGGGAGATAGATTCCAATGATACTGCTCCACCAGAAATCAGCGTCATTTTTTAAGACAAATCAAGGAAGGTGCCAGACTTTGTGATTCACCGAGGAGTTCGCCGCCAATGGGTTGCTGTCGATGTTCCGAAGGTCGTTCGCCAGTCAAAGTAATTGCCATCTTTAACCTTTCACCCTGCCCAGGTGAAACGGATGTTTTGATAGGGCTCGCTTTCTGTAAATTTTCCCTCTTCGCTCCGCCCAAAACGATAGAGTTTTGTTTTATAGGGTTGTAGATTCAAGGATCGACTTGTTCATTAATAAAATAACGTCGTTCTGTAATTTCCGCATTATTTGTTGTTTTCTCTTTTTTCTTTTTCAGAAAATGGTAATCCTAAAAAACAATTAAAAATAAAAACAAGCAGTAAAATAAATACACTGCACACACTCGCATTTTCTCTATCTCTTCTAAACACGAATCATCACGTCATGCAGATTGCTTGTTTTAAACCCAGTTGAAACATACGATCCGATGCCTTCTCCCAACTTTGAGTTCCCAATATTTGGGGATGAAGAAGAAGTTGACGACAAAATTCCAGAAGAGATCTCTCGACTACTCAGACAGGAGGAAAGGTCCATTGAACCTCACAAAGAGCCGTTGGAAACGATCAATGTGGGTTCGGAAAAAGAGAGAAAAGAAATCAGGATTGGGGCACTACTCAGTCCAATTGCAAGAGAGGGTTTGATAAAGCTTCTCGAAGAATTCCCCGATGTATTCGCTTGGTCCTATCAGGACATGCCAGGGTTGGATACCAGCATCGTGGAACATCACTTACCATTAAGATCGGAATGTCCGCCAGTAAAGCAAAGGTTGAGACGGACTCACCCGGACATGGCTATCAAAATCAAAGAGGAGGTACAGAAAGGTCAGAATGTGTGTTAATTACAGAGATCTAAACAAGGCTAGTCCAAAGGACGACTTTTCTTTACCACACATTGACATGCTGGTAGACAGCACAACAAAGTTCAAAATTTTCTCCTTCATGGATGGATTCTCGGGCTATAACCAGATCAAAATGGCGCCGAAAGACATGGAGAAAACTTCGTTCATTACCCCATGGGGTACCTTTTGTTACAAGGTGGTGCCGTTCGGCTTGAAGAACGTCGAGGAAACCTATCAAAGGGTCATGACTACTCTGTTTCATGACATGATACACAAAAAAATCGAGGTATATGTCGATGATATGATTGCAAAATCTAAGACAGAAGAGGAGCATGTGACCCACCTGTCAAAACTATTCGAGCGCTTGAGGAAGTACAAACTCCGCTTGAATCCCAACAAGTGCACCTTCGGTGTCCGTTCGAGGAAACTCTTAGGGTTCATCGTCAGCCAGAAAGGGATTGAGGTCGACCCTGACAAGGTTAAGGCCATTCGAGAAATGCCTTCTCCGAAAACTGAAAAACAAGTCAGAGGATTCTTGGGACGTTTGAACTACATCTCCAGATTCATATTCCTTATGACCGCCATGTGTGCGCCGATTTTCAAATTACTCAAAAAGAACCAGGATTGCGTTTGGTCAGAAGATTGCCAAACCGCCTTCGACAGTATTAAGGAATATCTGTTGAATCCTCCAATTCTATCACCTCCAGTGGAAGGAAGACCGCTGATCATTTACCTCACAGTCTTAGAGGACTCAATGGGATGTGTACTTGGCCAACAAGACGAAACCAAAAGGAAAGAGTCTGCCATCTACTATCTGAGCAAGAAATTCACCGACTGCGAGACTCGGTACACTATGCTTGAGAAAACTTGTTGCGCTTTGGCTTGGGCAGCCAAACGTCTTCGCCAATACATGATTCGTCATACTACTTGGTTGGTTTTCGAGATGGATCCAATCAAGTATGTCTTCGAAAAGCATGCTCTCACGGGAAGAATTGCCCGTTGGCAGATGTTATTATCAGAATATGACATAGAGTACCACGCTCAGAAAGCCGTTAAAGGAAGTATTTTAGCCGATCATTTGGCTCATCAACCGATTGACGATCAAGAATCAGCCGGGTTTGACTTCCCAGACGAAGATGTCATGTATCTAAAAATGAAAGATTGCGATGAACCATTACCCAGTGAAGGGCTAGAACCAGGTTCCCAATGGGGACTTATCTTTGACGGAGCAGTTAATCATTATGGAAACGAAATTGGGGCAATCATTGTTACCCCTCAAGGTACCCACATTCCTTTCACTGCCAGATTAGTGTAGGTCAACAGAATGACCTACCTAAGATCGACATAATGCGCCTTGAACGGCCCGCCTACGTCTTCACGATCGAAGCAGTCATAGACAACAAACCTTGGTATCACGATATCAAATGCTTCCTTCAGAAATAAGAGTACCCATTTGGGGCACTCAGAAAAGACAGGAAAACCCTCAGAAGATTGGCTGGAAGCTTCTTCCTGAGCGGTGACACTCTTTATAAGAGGAATTTTGACTTGGTCTTGCTTCGATGCATCGACACACCAGAAGCAGACATGCTTATGAAAGAAAATGAAGGATCCTTTGGCACTCATGCCAACGGACACACAATGGCGAGAAAAATTCTGAGAGCAGGGTGTTACTGGTTGACCATGGAATCCGACTGCTACAAGTACATGAGGAGGTGTCACAAGTGTCAGATATACTCTGACAAAATTCATGTACCGCCATCACATCTCAAAGTTCTTTCTTCCCCGTGGCCTTTTTCCATATGGGGAATCGACATGATTGGCTTGATCGAACCTAAGGCTTTAAACAGACATCGGTTCATCCTGGTAGCCGTCGACTATTTCACCAAGTGGGTCGAAGCAGCGTCGTACGCTAATGTAACCCGACAAGTGGTGGTCCGATTTATCAAAAACAATATCATCTGCCGTTATGGTGTTCCGAGCCAGATCATTACTGATAATGGATCTAACTTGAACAATAAGATGATGAAAGAGTTGTGCGCAGAGTTTAAGATCGAACTCCATAACTCATCTCCCTACCGACCCAAGATGAACGGAGCGGTAGAAGCGGCTAACAAGAACATCAAGAAGATCGTTCAAAAGATGGTTGTAACCTACAAAGATTGGCACGAGATGCTACCCTTTGATCTTCACAGTTATCGCACATCTATCCGTACTTCAACAGGGGCAACCCCTTTCTCTCTTGTATATGGCATGGAAGCAGTTCTCCCAATAGAAGTAGAGATCCCATCAATCCGGGTATTGATGGAAGCTAAGCTTTCAGAAGCTGAATGGTGTCAAAGTCGACACGACGAATTAAACCTGATCGAAGAGAAGCGAATCACGGCACTATGCCACGGTCAGTTGTATCAGCAGAGAATGAAGAAGGCGTTCGACAAAAAGGTCTGACCTCGTGTCTTCAGAAAAGGAGACCTCGTGCTCAAGAAGATATAATCGTTTCTCACTGACTCTCGTGGCAAATGGACCCCAAATTATGATGGCCCATATGTGGTCACGAAAGCTTTCTCAGGCGGTGCCTTGAGACTTGCAACCATGGACGGAGAGGAATTTGCCTACCCCACAAATGTTGATGTAGTCAAGAAATACTTCACCTAAACTAAAAATTAAAAAAATTAAAAAACGTCTCGATGGATTGAAAACCCGAAAGGGCGGTCCAGGCAAAAGTTAGAGACATGAAAAAAATCATCCCGATGGATTGGAAATCTCACAGTACAATCCAGGCAAAAATTAGGGATAATGACAAGTAACTATGTTCGACAAAGGCAAGTCCCTCAGCAGCAGTTACATCATCCATCGGAGGAAAACTCCAGTCAAGGTCGTTTTCGGCATAAGTTCAGGATGCCCAAAATTCAAAGTTGGTAGAAGGATAGTGGTTATTATGTTTCAACGTAGCCCTTTTCCCTGTAAATTACCATTTTCAAACTTTGTATATACTCTTTGGAATCACGCGTTTGGCTGATCTTCATCTTATCAATAAAATTTGAGCCCTTGTGCTTTTGTTTGTAATTCTTATTTGTTTTAGCCTTACAGAATGACGTTTTAACATGATTAGCGATTCTTGAAATGAAACAAAAATGAATTTACTTGTTAAAACTTTTTCTGCTTTTAAATTAAAGATGGCAATTGCTTTTGATTGTTGAGCATCGGAAGAACGTCGATTGCGTCTCCAAAGGCGTTTGAATTTCAAAGTGCAGAATCAAAGTACTCCTTCTAGGCCAGTACGCCTGAACGAAGGATCAACTGTATGAGATGCGGCTTTCCCATCTGATACCCTCGGCTGAGTTTTTATCTCCTAAGCCCGATCAACGGTATTCCCCGCAGGGACTATCTCTCTTAAGCAAGGTAGAATTGCTACTTTTTTTACCAACGGTACTTCTTCGCCCCGCGATGGCCGAGTATCCAGTCGTGTTCACTCGTCAGTCTGTATGTCGCGTCAGTTGTGTCAACATATACATACATACATGCATCATGCATTTGATTTGCATTCATATTCATATTGCATCACTATCACTCTAGTCGGTCTTGTCCCCTAGTGATAACGGTCTTCTCAATCGGGTTGTCAGTTCCTGCCTCGTCAGGAAATGCTGCGTTGGAACAATCTCGCCTCCAGTGTATCTCTGGATTAGAGTCGGCACTCGACCACTTTGATAACTTGAACCTTTGAAAAGCCAGAGAAGCTTTCTACAAATGTCACTCTTCGCCATTGAAGATGATATCCTTGCTTTCCCAGATTAAAGAAAAATCCCCAGAGAAAGCTTCCTAAGCAGAGATTTGGCATTACAGCTGCCTTTCTCTGAAAGACCGCTGATAAAAAGGTCATCGGCACCTCAAAATTGGAGCCCATCATATGGCATTTCTCCGGGAAGATCCCGAGAAAAGTATGATGTAAGACCCCAAGCGGAAGTAGTCTCTTAAGAGACTCATTTTCCCCAGATAGAGTCGACAAATGGCGTCTCCAACAGAGAAGTTTGTGCACCTCTACAAATCAGACGATTGGACTCCCTAGCAAGTTTGACGTCATTTTTTTCCCTCAAATGACATCTCCCTAGGAAAATCTGGCGAGAAGTTTGAGGAAAACTGCTACAAATAGCGTCTCTTGTCAATAAAGTTTATTGATGGAAGAAACTGAGACTAGTTCCTTGGTAGGAAACCAGGATTGAGGGGAAGTTTAAATCAGAAACTTAGACCAGTTCCTTGGTAGGAAACCAGGATCGAGGGGAAGTTTACAACAGCAACTTAGACCAGTTCCTTGGTAGGAAACCAGGATCGAGGGGAAGTTTAAATCAGAAACTTAGACCAGTTCTTTGGTAGGAAACCAGGATCGAGGGGAAGTTTAAATCAAAAACTTAGACCAGTTCCTTGGTAGGAAACCAGGATCGAGGGGAGGTTTATTTCAAAAGAAAACTGAGACCAGTTCCTTGGTAGGAAACCAGGATCGAGGGGAAGTCTACCTTTTCTAAGCATCGTTGCTTAGCAAAAGAAGATGAATGCACAAGTTGCCATTCATAACCACCATCAAAATTTCGGGTATTCCGATATTTAATCCTCTTGCACCCCGAATGCCCGAATACCTTCGTCATTCACACCTTCGGGTCCAAGAAGATTAAATAGGGGCACCTGTCATACCCCAAATTTTGACCACTAAGATTTCCCATCATTGTGCAAATCATCATCACAATATGGATGTACCTTTATGCCTCATCAATCTCCTCAAGGAATTGTTGAGCATTCACTACAATCAAAATTAGGGTTTCAAGCCCTCTCAGAGCCTTAGACAAAGGATCAATCAAGGAATGACTTGATCTTTAACTTGTCTAGCCTCTAAATTATCCACAATGGATCAAAAGTACTCCCTCTTCAAGGATTAAGCACAAGGCTGCTCCCTTCTAGGTGGATCAAGTCTCAAGATCGACAGTGTCACCAAATTAGGGTTTTGGTCGACCAGGACCTCCAGATGGAAATTTTTCATCTGGGAACAAGCCAATGATCCAAAACATAACCTAATATACTCCATGGAACCTCATGGACCCAATCATCAAGTCAATTTGACCTCAGGGGATGCATACATCAAAAATCAGGAATTAGGGTTTCTTGACCTAATTCACCCCTAAGTTGACTTTTGGGACAAATCATGAACTAAGACCTAAAGACATGATTTGGGGGGCTTTAATATACTATATTGATCCATTTGCAACAATGGATTAATCCAAGAAGCTTAAGCAACAAGTCTCAATTTCATCTGCACCACAATTAGGGTTTCGCGAGGAAAGTCAACTGTAACTTTGACTTTTGACCAGGACATGCTCCCAAACCCTAATACATGATTCAATATACCCTATGACACCCATGGAACATGTCCATCAAGTTTGATTTAGGTCAAGGACATGACTTCCTGAAGAATTGCACAGTTTGGAATTCATCTGATAAAAAGTCAACTGTGCACAAAAGTCAACTTTGACTTTTTGAGATTTTTCACCAAAATGGATTTTTAACCCTAAAATGATCTTCGTGTATGATTTAAATCATCATTCGCCAAGAAAAATCAAAGAAAGTGGAATAACTTGTAAAAGGGGTAACCATAAAAACTTAGTAAAATTTCTAAGTAACGGAAAAAGTGACACTAATGTGCCAACTTTGGAGGACCATAACTCCTAAACCACAAGGCCATTGTTCCCCATTCAAAGCTTGATTTGTATATCACATTGCCCTCTACAAAATCTTCATACTCACCTATGTCCAAATTCCTCATGGATTTTGAGTTATGGAGTGATCAAAATCAAGAAAAGTCGCTTTGTTCCAAAGCCATCAAATGTAGGGGGATTTTTCACTTGGATTCAAAAGAGATCAAAACCAAACATGTTCAAACAGTTGTTGTATCATGTAAGGGCTTTCCAAAATGGCCAATAACATTACCAAATTCAATTTGAGCTATGAGATATGACATTGGCAAGATGCCTTGCTGAAATCTGCCAAGGCAAGGCAGATTTTTGCACTTTTAGTCGATTTGCAAAAATCAGCCAATTCCAAGCCTTGTCATCACTTTGGACACATCTGAGGATTGAATCTAAAGGGGACAATCACTGAGCCAAGCCTCCAAAGTCTTTGGAACAAGAAATAGCATGTTGAACCTAGAATTGCCAAAATAGGGACAAGACTCCAATTTTGGATTGGAGCATTCAATGGAAGCATCAATGTGGCATGTACTGAGCCATTCTCAACTGGATTCAGTCAAGACTTATCCAAGACCAAGGGAACCAGCAGCCTATGCCCTAACCTCTAGTCAATGGCTAGAGGAGACTTGGATTTTCATTTGCCAACATTGGCCAAACCTACTCAGCAGTTGTCATTCACTATTCCTTGCAAAACAAACTTGCTCTACTATAAATAGAGCTCAATTGTGATCAGTTTAAGTACACCAAAGCCATCAAACAGATGCTTTCCTCAAAATCTCTTCTTTCACTCCAATTTTGCCTTCTAAGGCAAGTCGCTATCGGGTTTTGAGTTTGAGAGCTTTTCCAATCAAACCAATCACACACACACCTCATATACATCACATATGAGCTGATCAAACACTTAAACAACAACTGGAACACTAATTTCTCAGAATCACCAGTCAATTGCTCAAGGTTTTAACCAAGTTGCAGTTGAGATGCCATAAAGTGATCCAACCAACTTCAATCAAGTCCAAGCATTCAAACACACTCCATAGGGTGTAGGGAAGTTGTTCAGATCATCACAACTCATCTGTAATACCTCCAACACAAATCACGATCACCAGCTGCAAGTGGTAAGCATGAGCTCTTCTAACTCTATGATCCATGCAATTTTTGCTGCACAATAATTTGGCCATATGTTCATAATCATGCATGGAATGTTTCCCCTCAATTAATTGCATTGTTTGAATCGTGTATCAAAAATCCCAGTCTTCATGCAGAATCTAGGGTTCTTGAGGATTGTTCATGATTTCTTATTTTATGTTTAATTTAAATGAAATTAATTGTCATAGACATGATCGTGAGGTTGAAACGAGTTGATTGGTATGTGGATTGCATGATATGATTAAGTAATCAGTGAGATTGGATAGAAAATGCAAATCTGGGAAACTCAGAACACGCGCGTGTTCTTGCCCTTGTTCTTGGCGCCATTTTCCAACATTTGAATATTTGAATTTTGTGATTTTTATTTAACTGATTAAAAAATTAATTTCTCTCTGAGTTTTAATGATTTTGAGTTGATTCTTTTTTTAATAATTCACAAAAATGTTGAAATATTTTATTTTCCCAAAAACTCCCAAAAATATTATTTATTTCATATAATTGATATTTTTGCAAAGAATTAATATTTTAATTGTTTTTTACATTTAAAATATTTTTTCCCTCTTGATTTTGTAAAGATTAATGACTTCTAATTATTTTGTAGGTCAATACTTGATTTTTTAAGCATTAATCCAAGTTCATAATTTGTTTCCCACATGTTAAACAATTTTTGATCATTTTAATTGAATTTTTATTCAATTAAAATACATTTTGGAAATAAATTAGGGTTTTTGATTAATTCAACCCTCACAAATCATTTTCAAACACTTATTGGGCCTCTATTAGAGTGTAAGACCCAACCCACTTGTACAGAAATATGTTGGACCTCACTTATTGTATAAGTCCCTCTGTACATTTTTAAATTCGGCACGATCGTCGCCAGTTTAAAAATAAACCATCTGGGCCTCTCCTTGAGCTATAAGACCCATTCAAAACTTTTGGGCCTCTAATTGAGTGTAAGACCCAATCCCCTTTTAACCAAAACAAATTTGGACCTCACTTATTGTATAAGTCCCTCTGTGTTAAAAGAAAATCTCGGCGCGATCGCCATTTCAAACGAAAAATCAATTGGGCCTACCCTCGTGTTGTAAGCCCCACTCTTTTTCTTTAAAACTTTTTGGGCCTCTTGAGAGAGTGTAAGACCCATCCATTTGTACAGAAAACAATTTTTGAGCCCCAGTCACTTGTATAAGTCCCTCTGTACAAATTCAAACAGTGCGATCACTGATAAAACCCTGGGCCTCTCCTTGAGCTGTAAGCCACAAATCTTTCTTTTTCAAAGCACTTTATCCTTTGATTTTGAAATATATTGTTGTTTTCAATCTTTCTTTGTTGATCAACTAACCAAACAACATGGAAGCTCTACAACCGAGTAAGTGTTTATACGCTTTCATTTACCGCTTTCATATACATATAACTGTATTGTGGGGATGTTTCGCTGTAAGTCTTCTTTCATAAACTTATATCGACTGTGTAATAATAGTATAGATATTTAGAGTTTCCCCGGCAACTACGTCTAGAACTAGGAAAAGCCGTTTCGTTTATTCGTAGAAGTAGACAGCTAGATCCCCAATAGGATCACCAGATACAGTCTTCTCTTCGGCTGCCCTCATTAGGAATTGTCAAGAAACTCTACTCCCAGAGATGAATGTATTCTCCGTGAATGGCATCTTTGAGTTTCTTCCAAATTCTCGAACTTTCCTGGCTTGATCTATTCCTTGTGAATAGCCTGTCTTGAATTTCTCGGGGTTTGGGGACCCACGGGCTTCTTAAAAGCATCGGCCTCCTCTTGGGCATCGTACAAGGACCCACAGGCTTCCTAAAAGCAACCCCGCCTCCTCTTGGGCTTAGTACAAGGACCCGTCGGCTTCTTAGAAGTATTCACAACCTCCTCTTAGGCTTCGTATAGTGATCTCTTCCTCTGGGAATGATAGCCTCCTCTTGGGCTTCGTACAAGGACCCGTCGGCTTCTTAAAAGCTTCCAGCCTCCTCTTGGGCTTCGTACAAATTGTCCCGACGACCTCCTAAAGGTATAGGAACATAACTTAGTCATCTTCATAGAACAAGTCTTTCTAAGAGTCTAGACCCTGCTACTGTTTCTCAAAGCATAGTACAAAAGATGAAACTCTAGACATGGACAGTCTAATATCCTTGAGTCTCAAAGACATTCTCAAGTGACCCCTTCGTTAAATAGGAAGAAAACCCGTAGACTCAGACAGTCTCACTACCCTTTGGATTTCCCATAGGGAATAACCCTGATCCTTGAATCAAATCCTTGAGTACAGTGTTACTCATATAAGAATTGATTTTCTCTTTAAAATCAGTATACTGGACCCGTCACTCAACTGAAACAGCACCATAGCCTTCTCTTGGGCTTTGTACAATGATTCTTCCCAGCGAAACAATGTTTAGCCTCTCTCTCGGGCTTTGTACGAGACACATAAGAGACTCCCTCATTGAGTCAATCACCCATTTCGCCTCCATCTCGGGCTTTGTACAAGATACAAAAACTCTCTTGTTGAGTCGAATAAGCTTTCATCTCGGGCTTTGTACGAGATACCAAAAGATTCCCTCGTGGAGTCAAAACCTTTTAGCCTCTCTCTCGGGCTTTGTACGAGACACATATTAGCCTCCTCTTAGGCTTTGTATAAGAAAACCACTGGTTGATCCAATCAACCTTTTAGCATCAAAGTTGTGCCTCGTTCACAGTACACAAACATCAACAACTCCTTCCCTTTCATCTAATTGCTGTAAGCGGCAAGCCTCTGGATCATCTACATCCATGCCACTGTCCCTCTTTTAGTATGAGAAATTCCTAAGGAAAGATAGCATTGCTCTACACTGAGTTAAAGTCTTCTCGTTTAGGTTAAAAATCTCCTATAAAGGAAATTATGGCATTGCCGGATTCACATATCCCGGTTAAAGTAATTCTCCTTTATAAACAGTTGTGACAAACAAACCCTCTTTAGAGATGACAAATTCTCTCTAAAGTCAACACCCTTTTAGCTTCATATCTTGGGCTTTGAACAAGATACAAACCACCTTCAACTTCACATCTTGGGCTTTGAACAAGATACAAATTACCTTTCGCTTCACGTCTTGGGCTTTGAATAAGACACCAAAACACCATTTCCTCCCATAGAATAGGAGGAACTACGAACGCTCTGATTTCCCTGTTTCGGTAAACGGGAATACGTAGGCATAAGATTGAAAGAAAAGATCTTAGCGAGCACACTAAAGAAAAACCCAAAATCCCATACATTCATCCTACCACCCCAACCTCCCACCAATCGACCGAACACCACTTTTAAAAAAATACACCCAATAGAGACCCCGAATCTTTGTAGCATCTGTAACCTAACGGACCGCTGTTTAACCTCAGTTTGCAAGCAGGGTTAATTTGAGACATCTATTTCCCTTCCTTCATCAGCTTTAATAGGATAAAAAATGAATCGAGCTGTAGATACCAAAGAGCGGTAGTGCTTCGCAACCACATCCAAAAATCGCTCGCTACACACTGCTTGCTAATCTTCATGATGTGTTTCATGTGTCTCAGTTGAGGAGATACATTCCAGATCCGTCTCATGTGATCCTAGTGGATGATTTACAGGTGAGAGATAACCTGACTATGGAGGCATTGCCCATACGGATAGAGCATCGAGAGGTGGAGCAGTTGCGGGGTAAAGAGATTGCCTTAGTAAAGGTAGTTTAGGGAGGACCAGCTGGTGGAAACATGACTTGGGAGCATGAAGCGCACATGAGAGAGTCGTTTCCGACTCTATTTTCATCAGGTAATTTTTTAGGGCAAAAATTTCTTAAGTGGGGGAGAGTTGTGACACCCCATTTTCGATAGTTATTTTAATCGAGTTAATTACGATTTAAATATAATTTTGTGTAATTTATTGGATTGATGGGTTGTGGTAGTTAAATAATCAATTGAAGTAGAAGTTAGTTGGAATAAATTAAAAATATTTAGAATTATTTGATAGTTAAATAATACGGTTTACTTAATTTGATTAAGTGAATATAGTAGAATGATAGGAAAATAATAAGTATTTAGTAGTATTTTTATTAAAATGAAAGAATGAGAATTTAGTGGAGAAATAAAGTTATAGAATTTTTAGAAAAATAAGAGGAATTAAATTTATTATAAAACTAAAATAGGAAATAGAGATAAGTAAGGGTGGAATGAGAATAACTAAAATATGGTACTAGGTTTTTGATCTAAAAGAAGGTTTAGGGAACTTCAGAGTGTTAGTACGTGATTTTGGAAGTTAGAGCAAAAGAAGAAAAATTGGCTAGAGGTAGAAGAAGAGAAATTCAAGTGAGAAATGCATCAATTGCAAGGATTTCGGGTAAGACGTGAGATTATTTCATAATAGGTGTTAAACTTAGTGATAGTGAGGATTCTCATAGTCACTTTTCTCTTTTATGATGTTATTGTTGAATTATGTGAGGTTTGTGTAAAACCTCCATAAATATGTGAATTGTGGAATTTGATTTTGTAATGTTGATGTTGATTTTGTTATTATTAATTTGAAATTAATGTAAATTTGTATTAAAATTTGGATTATTGATATTATAGAATTGATTGGTATAATTTAAATTAGTTAATTTATACGAATGAAGAGTAACACAGACTAATGATATGATTAACACACGGTGCAGGGGAGGGTCTGATTCAAACGTATATCATTAGTGAACAGTACAATAGGAACTACATTCAAGACTTGAAAATTTCCCTTAAATTAGATTGAGTTAATTATATATGAATTAAATCATGTATACAGACTATGATCCTTTTGTATAAGTAAATTCATGGCCTTGCTTATGTTTTAGTGAATCTGCTATCTTATTTAATTTTTCAATTCAAAAGAAATTGCAAAAGTGAGTGAGTGTGTCATACCCCAAATTTTGACCACTAAGATTTCCCATAATTGTGAAAATCATCATCACAATATGGATGAACCATCGTACCTCATTAGTCTCCCCAAAGATGGGTGAGCATCCACTACAATCAAACTTAGGGTTTCAAGCCCTCTCAGAGCTTTTAGGAAAAGGATCAATCAAGAAATGACATGATCCTCAACTTGTCTAAACCTCTCAAACATCCACAAAGGATTAAGAGGACTCCCACATCAAGGATCAAGCACAAGGCTACAGCATTCCAAGTGGATCGAGCCTCAAGATCTACAGTATCACCAAAGTAGGGTTTTGGTGGACCAAGGCCTCCAGATGGAAATTTTCATCTGAGCATGAGCCAATACTTCAAAGCATGACCCAATATGCTCCAAGGGACCTCTTAAACCCAATCATCAAGTCAATTTAGCCTCAGGGAATGCATTCACCAAAAAACAAGAATTAGGGTTTCTTGACCTAATTCACCCCTAAGTTGACTTTTGGGACAAAACATGAGCCAAGACCTCAGGAGATGATTTGAGGGTCCCTAATACACTACACTGATCCATTTACAACAATGGATTGATCCAAGAAGCTTGATTCAGAAGTTTCAAGTTCATCATAACCACAGTTAGGGTTTTGCGAGAAAAGTCAATTGTACCTTTGACTTTTGACCAGGACATGCTCCCAAACCTTGGGACACGATTCAATACACCCTATAACACCCATGGAACATGTCCATCAAGTTTGATTTAAGTCAAAGACTTGATTTCATAGAGGATCGCACAGTTTGGAGTTCATCTGACAAAAAGTCAATTGTGCACAAAAGTCAACTTTGACTTTTTGAGATTTTTCACAATTATGGTTCTTTGACCCTAAAATGATGTTAATATGTGATTGGGATCATCATTCATCAAGAAAAATAAGAAAAGTGGGATAACTTGTAAAAGGGGGTAACCATAAAAAACTTAGAAATTTTCTAAGTTATGGAACAAAGTGGCTAGGGTACCAACTTCCAAGGATCATAACTTGAGATCCAAGCAACCATTTTGGCTGATCCAAAGATGGATTTGTATCTCTCATGGCATACTTTAAAAGTGTCAACTACACCTCATTCCAATTCATCATGGATTTTGAGTTATAGTTGGATCAAAATGGCTGAAAACATGAAATGTCACTTTTTCCAACACTTAGTGAAATTTTCACTAAGTCAGAATCTGTTTCAATTTTTCCAAAATGTAGGGGCATTTTTCACTTAGATCCAAAAAGTATCAAAACAAACTATGATCACACATATGTTGTATCATATGAGAGCTTTCCAAAATGGCCAAGAACCCCATCAAACTCAACCTGAGCTAAGAGTTATGACAGTGGCAACATGCTTTGCTGCAACTGTCATAACAAGGTAGATTTGTACATTTTGCTCGATTTGGGCAATTTGTGCAAATGACAAATAAGTCTATCCATCTAAACACCTCAGGGGGAGACCAAGGAGGGACAAACACTGATCCATCAGCCTCCCAAGTCCTTGGAACCAAAAGTAGCATGTCAAACCTAGAAATGCCTAAAAGAGGGACAAGACTCCAATTTTGGTTTGGAGCATTTAATGGATGCACCAAGGTGGCATGGACTGAGCCCTTTCCAACTGAATTCAGTCAAGACTTATCCAAGAACTAGGGAACCAGCAACCTGTGCTCTAACCTCTATTCAATGGCTAGAGGAGACTTGGATTCCTATTGATCAACATTTGCCAAACCTCTGCAGCAGTTGCCATTTCCTATTCCTTGCAAAACAAACTTGCTCTACTATAAATAGAGCTCATTTATGCTCAGTTTGAGTACACCAAAGCCATCAAACAGATGCTTTCCTCAAAATCACCTTCTCACTTCCAAATTTGCCTTCCAAAGCAAGTCACTATCGGGTTTTGAGTTTGAGAGCCATTCCAACCAAACCAATCACACACACACACCTCATAAACATCATATAGAAGTGATCCAAACACTCACATAACATCTGGAACACCAAAATCACAAAATCACTAGTCAATTGCTCAAGTTCTTGACAGATTTGCAGTTGGGGTACCATCTCAAGTTCCAGATCATTTTCATTCATTCTAAGCATTCAGACACATCACATGGCACATAAGGAAGCTGTGCAAATCATTGGAACTAGCTTGCAACACCTCTTACACAAAACACGATCACCAGCTGCAAGAGGTAAGCATGAGCTCTTCTAACTCTATGATCCATGCATATTTTGCTGCACAATAATTTGGCCATATGTTCATGATCATGTGTAGCGGGGAAATTTGTGAGTGTAAGCTATTTGATTAACTTAACTCAAAAATAAGCAATAGTCGCCATCGCACTTTTATTTTATCCACAAAGGGAAAGGAAAAAGAGCGAACAAAACCTAAAGAGTTCTAGAACAAACAGAGAATGGGTAAGGGGGGTTGGTTACGCAATGGGAAGGTGTTAGCACCCAAAACGTCTATAGTACTCTATAGGAGACCTTTGAAATATCTACCGCTTTTTGATTTGAAAATGGTTTGCTTGTAAAGAGATTGAGGAGATGAGAGGAGAATTATTTTTTAAGATTTTTGTGTTTGGAGAGACTTATCGCCTCATGCCTACGTACCCACGATGTGCAATGTAGGATCAAAACCCCGTAGTTCGTGGTACAAGGAACAAAATTTTGTTGGTTTTAATTGATTTTTAAGTGTAAAGACAAGTCGTCATTTCTAAGCGAATAATTTCGCTTAAAGAAATGAATCATGTCTAAACTTATGAAAAAAAGAGTTTAAAAGGAAAAAAAAAGGTGCATAAAAGCACAAAAGATTTGAGTGAGTTTCATATTTTTTATGTTTTCATGAAATGGTCAAAATACGATTAAGATAGATTAACATTTATTAAAGAAAAGAAAGTTTTAAAAGTCACTTGACAAAAGTCAAGGTTTTATTATGAAAGCGGTTTTAAGTTGAAAACAAGAAGGTTTTGAAAAAGAGAGATGATTTTGAAAATTTAAGAATGGGGAGGAGAAGAAGTGACTATCCTAGTGCATAAAATAAAAGCTAGGGAAAAGGAGGATCTAACCAAAATGGAGCCACTTCAAAGCAATATTAAAAGAATTCCATCCTTAAGGAAATTGGCCAATAAAGGCTAGTCTTGAATCAATACTCCAAGCAAAGGGATAAGAAGTCCTAATTCTAGGTCCATAAGTCCAATATTACTTCAAAAGAGGTCCATAAAGAGATCACTCTAAAGCATAGGATAGTAACCAATAGTCCAAGATGAGGAGAATTAAGTTTTTTATGGTTTAAGCCTTTATTAATGTTTTTGAGTCCAAATGGACAAAGTAAAAAAAAAGGCATAAGCATAAACATGTGTCCAACGGACAAAGGAAAAATTGCGGAAGCATAAACATGTGTCCAACGGACAAAGGAAAAATTGCGGAAGCATAAACATGATATGAAATGAAGCATAAAAAAAAATAAAAGAGATACGGAGCGAGAAGGAAACATAAACAAAATTAATACAAAATATTGCTAGTAAGTTAGTGATTAGTTGTTAGTGTTAGTGATCAATAACAATTGAATAATTGCACTTAGGTCAAGGTTGATGAAACTCATTAGAGGATTGATAAGACCAAAGCCTCCTAACAACAAGTTTCATGAGTTTTGAACCATAAGACAAATAATCAACCATTCTTGATAGTTTTCTGATACAGAACAAATATTGTGCTATGTTAAGCAATCGCCGAGTAATTTACAGAGTAATTACCCTACAATGAGGTTGGTCAATAACTTTTTGTGCTAATGTAGGCTAGATGAACGATATATAGATCGTCATCCGAAAGCAATACTGCACGAAAAGAAAAGTGGTAACGATCTAGTCTTGATCGAAATTCAACAACGGAATTCCAAGATCTTTTAGACTTTCATCGATCAAAAGAAAAGAGAAATAGATGAAGAGAAAGCCAAATTAAACCACGCAAATATGTGATCTAAGGCTAAGAACAAAGGAAAGGGAAGAAAATGGCAAAAAAAAACCAAAACAGCCCCAAAAACAAGCATTTTTCACATTCTGGATGCTGGTTAATCGATTAACCAACTCACAGTGTAATTATGTTAATCGATTAACCAGTGTAAACTTTCAATTTTTTGCGCAGAAACAAGTTGTTAATCGATTAACCTAATTGTACATGTTTTGGTTAATCGATTAACACTGCGAAAACAGCAGAAAATCAGTTTGAAAATTGTCAAATCCTTGATCACCCATTTCTTCAAACATCTTAGGATCAAGGATTCAATTGTGCACGAAATTTGGAGTAAAACAGCAGCAAAAACCAACAATCAACACAAATTGCAAGATCCAAAGATCAAGCAAACAAGATCAACAAAGGATCTACATTATGGAAGATGAAGATGAAGCTTCAACAATGGTGAAAAGTGAATTACCACTCCAAATCAAAAAATCCTTCCAAATTGCAGCAAGATCTACACTCCAAAACCTTGATCTATGAACACAAACAAGAATGGATGGAGGTTTAGCTCTAAATTAGTAAGAATCAATGTGAATTCTTACTAACTTATGAAAGAAGAAATTGAGCTTTTGGTGAATTTAGGTAGTTGGGGAGATATTTTGCAAGGGGTTTTTTGGCTCTCAAAAGCTTGTAGAATGAATGAAATGAAGGCTCTATTTATAGAGTGTAGGCTAGGAAATTTGGTGGTTTGGAATTAAGCTTGGATGATCAAAATTAGGATTAGAATTCAAATTTGGAGGGAAATCACAAAAGAGTGGTGATTAGTGATGGTACATGGTGGGAAATGATCAAAGTGATGTAGGGAATTAAAATGAGATGGTCTAGAATATTCCACATGTGATCAAAATGGTGAAAATTGGTGCCAATTGCTGCAGAATTTGAATTTGGCACATTTTTTCAAAAATTGCACGTGTTAATCGATTAACCACTTCACAGTGCAATTAGGTTAATTGATTAACACAGTGAAAAATGGGAAAAAATGGCTTTTTGGTGTGTTGTCTTGGCTCTGGCTCGATTTTCTTGCTTGTCAAAGGCATGGAAATAAACACATGAACCTTGGAGTCCCTTGAATGATAATCAATTAAATCTTGGAAACTCTTGATCAGATAATTTTTGAATTAATCGCAGATCAACATTGACTTTATTCAGATGAAATCCATTCGAGCTAAGGGATTGATGTTTTGGTATTTTTAACTTGTTCTTCCCCTAAAAAATGTTAGTGAAAGAAGACAAAATATTTTTTTGGATTTTAATTAATGGTTAGTAAAATAAAAACAAATTAAATAAATCAAACGCACACAAACTTAAAGATCCCTGCAAGGCACAATCCTATCAAAGAAGGAACCAATATGTGATCTTGTTTGTGGTATGCAAAAAATGCAAATGACATGTGGGATCTTAGGGGTAAAAATTAGGGTATTACAGCTGCCCCTATTTAAGTTTCTTCTATCCGGAGATACGGAGATGGGCATCTATGTCTCGACGAGATAGAAGAGACTTAAATATAACAACAACCCAATATTTGGCCCTAAGAGACCACAAAATGATATGATCATGCAAATGATATGCAAACACAAGACCACTGTGGGGAGAATATGCCACAGGAGATAAACAAAAACTGGAGAGCAAAAGAAAGGAGAAAAGACTCCGCAGGGGAAAACACATCCTAACCAAGGGAGGAGACAAACTGGGGATAAGTGTATGTGGAAATAAACCACATCACAACAAGGATAAAATCCAAAAGGGAAGACTTAGCACAGGAAGGCTCCACTGGGAAATACAAGACCTCAACAATGAACTGTCTCCAGCATACTGAAGAGACTAATCATCCATCGGAGTAGAAAACCTCAACAATGAACTGTCCCGTCAAACCGAAGAGACTTACCATTGATTGTAGTAGAAAACCTCAACAACAAACTGTCCCATCTAACCGAAGAGACTTACCATTCATCGGAGTAACAAATCTCAACAACGAACTGTCCCATCAAACCGAAGAGACTTACCATTCATCGGAGTAACAAATATCAACGACGAACTGTCCCGTCAAACCGAAGAGACTTACCATTCATCGGAGTAACAAATCTCAACAACGAACTGTCCCATCAAACCGAAGAGACTTATCACTCATCGGAGTAACAAATCTCAACAACGAACTGTCCCATCAAACCGAAGAGAATTACCATTCATCGGAGTCACAAAACCTCAATGACGAACTGTCCCATCAAACCGAAGAGACTTACCATTCATCGGAGTCACAAAATCTTAACAACGAACTGTCCCACAAAACCGAAGAGACTTACCATTCATCGGAGTCACAAAATCTTAACAACGAACTGTCCCACAAAACCGAAGAGACTTACCATTCATCAGAGTCACAAAATCTCAACAACGAACTGTCCCATCAAACCGAAGAGACTTACCATTCATCGGAGTCACAAAATATCAACAACGAACTGTCCCATCAAACCGAAGAGACTTACCATTCATCGGAGTAACAAAATCTCAACAACAAACTGTCCCTTCAAACCGAAGAGACTTACCATTCATCGGAGTAACAAAATCTCAACAACGAACTGTCATGTCAAATCAAAGAGACTTACCATTCATCGGAGTAACAAAATCTCAACAACGAACTGTCCTGTCAAACCGAAGTGACTTACCATTCATCGGAGTAACAAATCTCAACAACAAACTGTCCCGTCGAACCGAAGAGACTTACCATTCATCGGAGTCACAAAATCTCAACAACGAACTGTCTCGTCAAACTGAAGAGACTTACCATTCATCGGAGTAACAGATCTCAACAACGAACTGTCCCATCAAATCGAAGAGACTTACCATTCATCGGAGTAACAGATCTCAACAACGAACTGTCCCATCAAACCGAAGAGACTTACCATTCATCGGAATCACAAAAGGTATTAACTGCATCGCCTCAGGCTTCTCAAATAAAGGAATGCCACGAAATAGTATTGAACCTTCCAAAAGGGGAATCATACGCATATTTTAGCTGAAGGGCGCAGAATCTTCAAAGGTTCAAAATAAATGCACTCTCAATCTAGGTTTCACAGCCTAGAGATCCAAACAAATATTGCAGGGGACCCAAGTTCAATCTAGGAACAAGTCGGAGAGAAACGGTCAAACAAGACTCATCCCGAGGAGGAAATATCTCAACTGGGGACTAATTACATCCAGATAATGAACTGGAGAGGAAACTGAATCAAAATCTTCCACGAGAAATAAACTTAGTGGGGAATTAACAAAGATGGGCATTTTTTTACTTACGGGTCGACACTCTAAATGGAGAGAGGACAGACACGCTCTACGAGGATAACAACACCAGAGAGCAAAGAAGCACCAACACAAATGCAAAATGCAACAACAAAATGCTATGCACAACAAATGAATGCGCATGCAATGCTTATGAGTATGAATATGCTGACAAAACAGACATAAAGAAAAAACAGAGGGTGAAACAAACATCACAACACCACTAAATACTCGGCTAATCTCAACAAGATAGAGATATCATTAGCAACTCTGCTAAGCATTTAGCTGAAGAAATCCTGCAAGAGATAAACAAAAGTCGTCAAAGGAAAATAAATCCTACTACAAGGCTCAAATCTTGCTGGAGAAAAGAAAATACTCCTTGGGGAAAGACCCGAATATCAATCTTCTAACATAGATGATCCACAAAGAGGATAACAACATAAATTCTGCTTTGAGGATGGCAGGAAATCTGTTGGGGAATCATAACAACCAAATCTTTCTGAATCTTCCTGGGGATCATAAAAATTCACCGGAACTTTCATTTCAAAAGGGTGAAGAGATCTGCTGCAGAGAAATAATGAATCCGCTGGGGATTGCGGACATATAAACATCTACGCAAAATCCATTGGGAATACAAGGCAGATCTGCTAGAGATACAAGAGAAAAGCTCTCTGAGGATTAACCAAATCGGAGCGAGGCATCTTGGACTTGCTGAGGAAAACAGCAAAAGGTCAAACTGTGGGGGATTTTAGATCAATACTCATCAAGAATGAGAGAAAACCCAACACGTGACTAGTGTATTAATAATCCTTGAATAAAGATATCATCAGCGACTTCACTGGGGAATAGCCACAACAGTGATGCACAATCTTCTCTGAAAATAAATAATCAGGAAAGAAGTACATTCTGGACTTGCCGGGGATGATAAGAAATTAATATCACTGCTCTATGCTTGGAAATGATAATACACTACCTCCGTTGGAGAATCGTCAAGGATAAATCCCTGGGTAGAACAACCTGGAGAGAAAAACACCCACAAGATGAAACACGACAAGCGATCACCACGTCAATGCTTCTTAGAAGAGAATAACATTGCTCTCTGTTTGGTGACATCCAAAGCAACAACAACACGTCTGGAGGGTAAAACTCTTAGTGAAGATTCCTCATATGATTTTGGCTGGGGACAGCAAAAATGAATCTCTGCGTGGGGACCACCATTAAGGAGAAGTGGACCTCAAAACTACTCAACTGCCTGACCATAACATAATCAGCTGGAGAGGATTCGGATCAAGACCTAGTTGGGGAAAAACCAAACAGCATTGGACCTTATGAATTCAACACATCACAACAAACCTATCATCTTATTATCAATTAATCACATTCATAGGAACAAACTCTACTGAGGAAATATCAACAAACTCTACTGGGGAAATATCGACAAACTCTACTGGGGAGCTCTCAATAAATTCTGCCAAAGGATCGAGAACGAACCCTGTTGAGGAAGACATTGATCTTACCATCCTTGGAATAACCATTGATGTTCCTTTTCACATTCATAACTCAAAGGAAAATGTTTTTATAATTTTCAAAAATTTAAATCAATTATTCACATTTTGTTTCAAAAATCATCATCAAAAATAAATGAAATTTTGCAAACAGAAACAAAGTAAGAATTGCAAACAAAGGGACAAAGGGCCAAATTTTATTAATAGAATGGAAGTCCGCAAATGGCATAATTCCATGGATCATTACAAAATTTGAAAAATGGTAAATATATGGAAAGGGTTACATTGAAATACAATGACCATTATTCTCCCTAACAACTTTGAATTCCACTGTGCCCAAAACTTCAGCTGAGGATGATTGAATCAGATTCCTTGATAGACAATGTTGCTTTCAACGATCAAGATTGGCCAGATGCAGTTACTTGCCAGAATCCCTAACTTTTGCCTAGATTGCCCTTTCAGGTTTTCAATCTACCGGGATGATTATTTCTGTTTTTGTCTCTAATTTTTTCCTGGACCGCCCTTTGGGGTTTTCAGCCCACCGAGACGCTCATTTTTGCCTAAGCCGCCCTTTCGGGTTTTCAACTTAGCGAGTTGTTCTTTTATTTTTCTAGGCGAAGTATTTCTTGACTGCATCGACATTCACAGGACGAGTGAACTCTTCACCACCCATAGTTGTAAGAAGTAATGCACTGCCAGAGAAGGCTCTCTTAACAACATATGGGCCTTCATAATTAGGAGTCCACTTGCCCCTAGAATCATTGGTAAAAGTCGAAATCTTTTTTATCACGAGGTCGTCTTCTCTGAAAACACGAGGTCGAACCTTCTTGTCAAAAGCTTTCTTCATTCTCTGTTGATACAATTGGCCATGACACAAGGTCGTCATTCTTTTCTCCTCAATCAAATTTAACTGGTCATATCTGCTTTGGCACCATTCAGCCTCAGACAATTCAGCTTCCATCAAAACTCTCATAGAAGGGATTTCAACCTCTACCGGGAGCACTGCTTCCATACCATAAACAAGAGAGAAAGGAGTTGCCCCTGTTGAAGTGCGGACGGAGGTACGATACCCATGCAAAGCAAAAGGTAGCATCTCATGCCAATCCTTGTAAGTAACAACCATCTTCTGAAGAATCTTCTTAATATTCTTATTGGCAGCTTCAACAGCCCCATTTATCTAAGGTCTGTAAGGAGAAGAATTATGATGCTCAATCTTAAACTCATCGCATAATTCCTTCATCATCCTGTTATTCAGATTCGACCCATTATCAGTGATAATCTTGCTCGGAACACCATACCGACAGATGATTTGGTTCTTAATAAACCGGACCACTACTTGGTTAGTCACATTGGCATATGATGCCACCTCAACCCACTTGGTAAAATAGTCAATAGCCACCAATATGAAATGGTGTCCATTCGACGCTTTAGGCTCAATCATCCCAATCATATCAATGCCCCACATGGAGAAAGGCCATGGAGAAGAGATAACATTGAGAGGAGTTGGTGGTACATGAATTTTGTCAGCATAAACCTGTCACTTATGGCACTTCTTCACAAATTTGCAACAGTCATATTCCATTGTCAGCCAATAGTAACCTGCCCTCAACATTTTCTTAGCCATTGCATGCCCATTGGCATGGGTACCAAAAGATCCTTCATGAATTTCTTTCATCAACATGTCTGCTTCGTGTCTATCCATGCATCTGAGCAAGACCATGTCATAATTTCTTTTATACAGCACATCATCGTTCAAGACTGTCAGCCAATCTTCTCAAAGTCTTCTTATCTGTCTTGGATGCCCCAAGCGGGTACTCTTGATTTTGAAGAAAGTATTTAATATCATAATACCACGGTTTATCATCAACAACCTCTTCAACCGCAAATACATGAGCTGGCCTATCAAGCCGCATAACATCAATTTTGGGCACATCATTCCACCGATTCACGACAATCATGGAGGATATAGTGGCTAAAGCATCCGCCATTCGATTTGTTGCTCTGGGTACATGGTGAAACTCAACCTTATTGAAAAAAGTTAACAACCTTCTTGCATAATCTCGATAAGGAATCAAATCAGGTTGACGTGTCTCCCATTCTCCTTTAATTTGATTAATCGCCAAGGTTGAATCTCTGTATACATCAAGAATCTTGATTCTTAAATCAATGGCTTCTTCCAAGCCCATAATACATGCTTCATACTCAGCCACATTATTTGTGCAAGTGAACATCAACATTGTAGTGAAAGGAATATGAGAACCATGGGGAGTAACAGTTATTGCCCCAATACCATTGCCATACTCATTAACAGCTCCATCAAAAATCAAACCCCAACGGGATCCAGGTTCAGGCCCTTCATCAGGTCATGGTTCTTCACAATCTTTAACCTTTAGATACATCATATCCTCATCAGGAAAATCAAACCTGATTGGTTGATAATCATCAGTGGGCTGGTGTGCCAAATGGTCAGCCAAAACACTTCCTTTTATCGCTTTTTGAGTTCGGTACTCGATATCATATTTTGACAACAACATTTGCCAACAAGCAATCCTCCCAGTTAAAGCAGGCTTTTCAAATATATACTTGATTGGATCCATTTTGGATATCAACCAAGTTGTATGATTCAACATATACTGGCGGAGGTGCTTGGCAGCCCAAGCTAAAGCACAACATGTCTTTTCAAGCATTGAGTACCGAGACTCACAATCGGTGAACTTCTTGCTCAAATAATAAATGGTAAATTCTTTTCGACCAGATTTATCTTGTTGACCCAGAACACAGCCCATAGACTCTTCCAGCACCGTCAAATACATGATCAAAGGTCTTCCTTCCACGGGAGGAGACCAAATTAGAGGTTCAAGAAGATACTCTTTAATTCTTTCAAAAGCTTTCTGACAATCCTCTGTCCAGACATAACCCTGATCTTTGCGAAGAAGCTTGAAGATCGGCGCACAAGTGGCATTCATATTGGATATGAATCAGGAGATGTAATTCAAACATCTCAAGAATCCTCTTACTTGTTTCTCTGTTTTGGGTGCAGGCATTTCCTGGATGGCTTTAACTTCACCAGGATCAATTTTAATGCCTTTTTGGCTGACAATAAAGCCCCAATCTTGACTTCTTTTATATCATCATCCGAACCCAAATTAACCAATTCCACTGGCTCTTCATGAGGCTGAATGGCTTTCTCCTCGTGCTCAAGCAACCGCAAAATTTCATCTGGAATCTCCTCAATATCCTCTTCTTCAGCTCCAAACACAGGGAACTCAAAGTTGGGAGGGGGCATAGGGTCATTGTTTTCAATGGGTTTAACAATCAATCTGCACAATGATTTATGTTTGATTTTAAAATATGAACAAAAAGGTGCAAGTATCATGCAGATAAAAGTGATTATCACATTATTATTATTTTTGGTTTTTTATGTTACCATTTTTCAGAAATAAAGCAAAAAGGGAAAACATAATATGGATAAACAAAATAACATTTTATTGATGATGATAAAATTTGAAACGAAGCCCTCACAAATTCACTTTCACCTTGGGCAGAGTGAAAGGATTTTTGAAAGAAACAAAAACAAATTACTTTGAAATATGAACAACAGTGGGAACATCAACAGTTATCCAATTCTGGCACACTTATCCATGTGTCACGAAATTGGGAAGTTCTTCCTCTTGATCATCTTCAATGATGGAACTGACTTCATATTCAGGTTCCTTAAACTTCTTCCGAGGGGAATAAAAAGGCACATATGCATCCTCCGGGGACATATACCCGGGGTCTTCCAAATAAGGCTCCCAGTCTTCAGCAGGAATGACATCATCTTCAGAACCAAATGGGATGTAGCCTACAGGGTCATCTTCAAGAATTGCAGCCGTATGAAGATCTTCACTAGGGCAATCTTGAACCATATTGACAGACGCCTTGCCATGATTAGGCAGCAGATTCGATTGGACATTAGGGTTGGAATCTTCGAAAGACAAATTACCACTCCTAGCCAACCTTTGCACTTCCATCTTTAATGGATAACAATTCTCAGTGTCATGTCCAGCTCCTCCCTGATGGAAAGCACAATGAGCTTCAAGCATATACCACCATGGTGAATCTTTTGGAACGGCAGGTGGTGGACGGGTCTGAACAAGATTCTTCTTAATTAAACAAAGAAGCAATTCTGTATATGTCATCGAAATCGGATCAAAATCCTTCTGAAAACGGCCCCGTTGATTGTTTGGCTGATTAGAACGTTATTGCTGAGCATGAGCTGCCTGAACAACAGGAGCTGAACTGATAACAGGAGTGACAGATGCAACATGTTGCTGACACTGATTGTTTCTATCATGAGGTCTACTATACCTTTCTCGAGAAACGGCCTTGGTCTCTCCTTTTTTCTTTTTAGAAAATCCTCCACTATATTTTTTGGAACTTCCAGTAGAATTGCCATCTTTCGACAAACGTCCCTCACGGACACCTTCTTCCAATCTCATTCCCATATTAACCATCTCAGTGAAATCAATCGGGGCACTAGCAATCATACGCTCATAATAGAAAGGACTCAGAGTTTTCAGAAAAATCTTGGTCACCTCCTTTTCTTCCAAAGGAGGGCTGATCTGAGCAGCAATCTCGCGCCACCTTTGCGCATATTCTTTGAATATCTCCTTATCTTTCTGAGCCATTGCCCGAAGCTGGTCACGATCAGGAGCCATATCCACATTATACTTATACTGTTTCACAAATGCCTCACCCAAATCTTCGAAAGTGCGAACTCGAGTACTGTCGAGTCCCATATACCATTTCAAAGCTGCACCAGACAAACTATTTTGAAAGTAGTGAATGAGCAGCTGATCATTATCCTTCTGAGCCGACATCTTACGAGCATACATAGTCAAATGACTCATCAGACAAAAGTTACCCTTATACTTTTCAAAGTCAGGAACTTTGAACTTATGCGGGATCTTTACATTAGGAACCAAGCATAACTCATGAGCATTCTTTCCAAACAGCTTTTTACCTCTCTGAGCTTTGATCTCTTTCGGAATTTCAGCAAACTGGTCTTGAATCTCTTCCATTCTATCATAAGCACTGGCATTTTCACTTGGAGCAGTGTGGAAAATTTTCTCTTCACCAAAAGGAATAGTGTGAACCACAGGCGGTGGTACAGTCATCACAGGTTGAATGGTAGGAACAACTGGAACTTCAGGAGGTGGTGGTGGTTGATAACCCTCAGGAACAAAGTTATGAGGCATGCCCCAGGGGAAGCCAAGAGGCATGGAGTATTGAGGAACACTAGCAGGTGCCATAGAGATGGGCGTAGAGACAATCTCAGAAATAACTGTCCTTTGCACAGGAGTTGAAAGCGGAGGAGGAGGTGGTGGCTGATTCTAAGTAGCCATCAGAGCTTCCATCATAGGAGTGAGTCTTTCCAAACCATCCTTCAGAGTTGATACCTCTTCACGAAGCTCACGGTTCTCTTGTTGTAATTGATCCATCTTTTTCTTCAGATTAGCCCGATTATTATACTGGTGCGATAGCTTGGCTGAATGAAGACCAAAGGGAAACATAAGACACCTGGAAAAGGCAAGAAACAATGCAAAATAATGCTTGATGTGCAAATGCAGATGCAAAGTTTCAAGGAATTATAAGGCATATTGCAAACATTGTTATCTGAAATACCAAAATCTCATTCATTAATGATGGAAAAGATTACATCTCAGAAGTACAAATTCAAGAATCCTAAAACAAAAGAGAATAAAGAAAACTAGATCCCTAGAGAATCCTTTGAGAAGAAGTCCCAGCTCTATCTTCCAGCTTCTTGATGTGGAACTGCATCTGAGTCTTCTCAATCAGCAACTTATCGACGATCAACTTCCAAGGAGATTCTGAACTCTCTGGAATATCGGAAACTGGTTGAATGCGAGAGGAAAATAAATCCTCTTGCGCCTTTCTCTTCTTGTTGGCAACTTCATCTTCATTCTTCTTCTTGAAGTGCTTTTGAAGTCTTGCATTCTGTAACTCAACAATCTGATACTTGTTCTTCCATGCATCTCTCTCTTGTTGCATCTCGGCCAAAACGATCTGAAGCTTCTCTGTGTCTTCCATAAAGTAGAGAATAGGCTTCTTATCAGTTAGAGATAAAGGCTCCTGATGGTTATAAGACATCTTCAAAGTAATAGCTCTATTTTTAACGCACTGGAGGTAAGGTTCCGAAGAGACACAATTCGGATTTCCCAAACTTTCCTTTCCTTTTCTACGAATGTTGCACCAAGCTTCCACAATTTCTCTCTTGAGAGCAACCTGAGATTCTTCATCCTTGAAAAAGAGACCGGCCAAATGAATGTTCTTCGGTACCTCTCGCAAAGGATATCCCAACTGACGACGAGCCAACACCGGATTGTAGCTGATTCCTCCCTGTGTACCAAGAAGAGGCACGTTGGGAAAATCACCACAACTATCAATAATCATCGCTCCAGAAGGAACACGGCTACACCAATCAATTTCTGAATGAGGGAGAGACATGATTTTTCGCGACCAATATAAACCATCCTTGAGATTCCAGAAAGCTGCAGACTTCGGCAAGTGAGAAATAAACCACTTGTAAAGCAAAGGTGCACAACAGATAATCATCCCTTCACCATGGAAATTCCTAAGGTGAATAGAATGGTAAGCATCGGCAAGCAAAGTCGGAATTGGATTCCCAATCAAGAATATCTGAATAGCATTGATGTCGACAAAGTTCTTAACATTCGAGAAGAGGAACAGTCCATAAATAAGCAAGGCAAGAATAGCCTCAAAAGCAATTGTGTTCTTCACACTAGCAAAGTGATGAGCTCTATCCATCAAGAACTTAGCGGGTAACCCAAGAATCTTTCCTTTGGTATCCATGCGAGCCTTAATCTCGGAAACCTTCGAGTGAGTAGCCTTCGCAATAACGTGATGCTCGGGAGCGGGATCCAAACCAGAGAAAATCCGACCATAAACAGGCAAACCAAGCAGGAGAGAATACTCCTCTAGCGTAAGTACCAACTGATAATCAGGAAAGGTGAAACAATGCAGCAAAGGATCATAGAACTGAACCAAAGTAGCAAGCAATCCTTCAGCCATATCAACCTTCAAGAGAGATAAAAGCCTTCCATATTTGGACTCAAACTTCTTGGTATCAACAACCAAAGATCCTAGTTCTCTCAAACCCCCTAACTTAGGACTCTTAAAAGTGTACTTCTTTGTACTTCTCCTTCCAAAATTCATAACAAAAGTATCTGCAATGCTTGCAATAACACCTTTAAGTTCCTTGAAAACTTCCAAAACAATTCTCATGAATGCATGAGTGCATGAATGCAACACCCACAAACAAGATCACACAAAGCACACGGGTCAAGGTTCAAGTCACGAGCATGAAGCTGAGGGTAAGAACCAATCCCACAAAGGTGTGTACTAAGGTTTTGTCTTCATTGTACCTGCAAAAAATAGCGGTTCTAACAAAGTGGCCAGGGTCCACAATCCACTATCAGACACACCAGCACACCGATTTGCTCGGAGGTTGGTAGTTATCCTCAAGAGAATCTAACCTGAGTGTAGCATCGCGTGACAGCTAAGTCAGATTTGCATCTTCATAGCTTCCGCGCTACGATCCTAAAAAGGCTAGGATGGGTTAAGGGTTACTACGGTCCTCGGTGTTATAGGCTTCCATGGAAAAAGTAATGCCTTCTCGATCGCTCGATCGGCATCAATAATTCCAAAGAGGCAACCACCGAGCGGATAGATTCTCAAGTTCTTCTTTTTCAGGATTCGACTCCTTCAAAGTTCCCTTGACTATACTATCCTCCTATCTCAAAGTGAACTCTGGTCCGGGTATAGGACATATCTCACACACAGAGGAACTCCCAAACAAAACAAATAAGTAACAAGCAAATCAAACAAAAAGCAGTAAATAAATCAAAGTAGGCTAAACCCCTCAACCAGAGATTCTGGGTTCGATCCCCAGCAGAGTCGCCACTTTTCTATAGCGGGTAAATTTGTGAGTGTAAGCTATTGATTAACCTAACTCAAAAATAAGCAAGAGTCGCCACATCACTTTTATTTTATCCACAAAGGGAAAGGAAAAAGAGCGAACAAAACCTAAAGAGTTCTAAAACAACAAGAACAAACAGAGAATGGGTAAGGGGGGTTGGTTACACAATGGGAAGGTGTTAGCACCCAAAACGTCTATAGTACTCTATAGGAGCCATTTGAAATATCTACCGCTTTTTGGTTTGAAAATTGTTTGCTTGTAAAGATATTGAGGAGATGAGAGGAGAATTATTTTTTAAGATTTTTGTGTTTGGAGAGACTTATCGCCTCGTGCCTACGTACCCACGGTGTGCAATGTAAGATCAAAACCCCGTAGTTCGTGGTACAAGGAACAAAAATTTGTTGGTTTTGATTGATTTTTAAGTGTAAAGACAAGTCGTCATTTCTAAGCGAATAATTCCGCTTAAAGAAATGAATCATGTCTAAATTATTGAAAAAAAGAGTTTAAAAGAAAAAAAAAGGTGCATAAAAGCACAAAAGATTTGAGTGAGTTTCATATTTTTTATGTTTTCATGAAATGGTCAAAATACGATTAATATAGATTGACATTTATTAAAGAAAAGAAAGTTTTAAAAGTCACTTGACAAAAGTCAAGGTTTTATTATGAAAGCGGTTTTAAGTTGAAAACAAGAAGGTTTTGAAAAAGAGAGAGGATTTTGAAAATTTAAGAATGGGGAGGAGAAGAAGTGACTATCCTAGTGCATAAAATAAAAGCTAAGGAAAAGGAGGATCTAACCAAAATGGAGCCACTTCGAAGCAATATTAAAAGAATTCCATCCTTAAACAAATTGGCCAATAAAGGCTAGTCTTCAATCAATACTCCAAGCAAAGGGATAAGAAGTCCTAATTCTAGGTCCATAAGTCCAATATTACTTCAAAAGAGGTCCATAAAGAGATCACTCCAAAGCATAGGATAGTAACCAATAGTCCAAGATGAGGAGAATTAAGTTTTTTATGGTTTAAGCCTTTATTAATGTTTTTGAGTCCAAATGGACAAAGTAAAAAAAACAAAAAAGGCATAAGCATAAACATGTGTCCAACGGACAAAGGAAAAATTGCGAAAGCATAAACATGTGTCCAACGGACAAAGGAAAAATTGCGGAAACATAAACATGATATGAAATGAAGCATAAAAAAAATAAAAGAGATAGGGAGAGAGAAGGAAACATAAACAAAATTAATACAAAATATTGTTAGTAAGTTAGTGATTAGTTGTTAGTGTTAGTGATCAATAACAATTGAATAATTGCACTTAGGTCAAGTGATAACACGAAAACATATCGTATTTTTACTTTGATTTATGTTAAAATCGTATTCCATTTCAGTCTAATCTCCGATTATTTCGAGAATATTTGAGTGTTTTCGCAGGTATTTCAATTTCCAAGTCAAAAGTATGCAAAGTGTAGAAAAGAAGCAGAACAAGCAAGAAAAGAGCAGAAAAGAACAAAAAATTGCAGAAACCATATTTTGCTGGTGTGACGACCGTCACAGCTCCTTCACGATCGTCATGGACTTAAAATACATCACGCTCATTATAGCCCTTTCACGATCGTCATGAAATCAAAAACAGAAATTACGCATTAAGCACAGACGTGGTCACGAAGCTTCAAATTCAGTTATTGCACGATCACTTTTCCTCCGAGGATTTCTAGGTTCCATACGAAATAACTGCTAAAGTGGTGTCCCTACATTTTCTCCAACCACTGCCATAGCGTAGGCTATATATATGCGAAGGATTCCAAGAACAAAAAGGGGTGGTCCATTTTCCTTTCCAAAGTGTCGTATTGCTGCAGAATTATTTCCAGAATTTTATTCTTGTTTTGCTTAGTTTCCTTTACCATTTCCTTGTCCCCTATTACCACCGAACAAAGTAATAGTTTCTCACATTGAGGAACTATTGCACCTTAGCTTAAGTTTTTGTTTCCTACCTTCATCATTTTGTTGTTTAAATTTATTTAAGCAAAAGCCTGCCGATCTGTGGAGGAATTGCTTAGACTGTATTTACCAGGTTTTTATCATTTCAATTTATAGCAATTGTTTTTCTTTTATCATATCTGAGTTTAGATTTAATTGTTTATTCGCATTCGTGTCTATTTTAATTAGTATGTCGAGCTAAACCGATTTTATCGGTATGTAATTGAGTAACCGGAATGGATTAAATATTTCTAAGCTCAAATTATAAATCAACTTATTTTCTGGCTTTGATTTCTTAATTTAAAACCAACTTTTATTACGAGAGTAAAAAGGTAACAAAGGTTAAGGTCAAGACCACGAGAGTGTGAGATTTTACCCGGATAGCTGAAATCGAGCATTAGTTTTAAAAACAGCGAGAGCGCTTTAAAGTTAATTAGGATTTATTAGTTTTCAAAAATTATTTTTAAACTCGTATGGGCTAGCGAGAGCAGACATATTGACTTAAAGATATAGTCTGAAGCAATAACCACGAGAGTGTGAGGTGAGGGCTTTTAAACTGGTTTTTTCTACAGAATTATATTGTGATAAATTTGTATACGCTTAGGTTTAATGAAATCCACGATGGTAAACTGAATTATTTACCGATATCCTAATCATAACTAGTTTATTCCTAAATTTTAATTCCCCTTTAATTTACCTTTTTGAACCTAAAAACCATATCAGATTAGCCTTAGATTTACATAGTAGCATTAGATAACGGTACGTTCAATTTTTAGTCTCTGTGGGATCGATAATCTTTTAAAACTACGCGATACGACTGTATACTTGCAGTCATAATCATTTAGGCACACTAAATAGCGATCATGTTTTTGGCGCCGTTGTCGGGGACTAATTAAGTCGATATCGTAAATCCTTTGTTGCGCCGTATAGACTAAGGCAAAACCCAAATTTCCCCTTTTTCTCGATTGTATGCCAAGTACTCGCTCACAAAGCGAAGACTTGCAACCACCAATCGCCGAATTAGAGCGTTTCTTACATTTAAGATGCAGAATACTTGAGTATCAACGCAAGTATAATATTCCCGATCTCCTTGCTCATACTCCTGAATCAGTCAAAGAACGAAACATGGCCGAAGGACCCCAGAACCGTCCTCTTAAGTATTATGCTACCCCATCTGAGCAAGAACCACATAACAGCATTGCTGCCCCTGCTATCAACCGAAACGATTTCGAGTTGAAACCCTCATTGCTGCCAGCCGTACAACAACATCAATTCTCTGGAAATCCTACAGAAGATTCTAACGAACATTTGACCAAGTTTGTGCAGTACGCAGACACAATGAAGGCAAATGGTGTAACTGTAGACACGATAAGACTACGTCTTTTTCCTTTCTCATTAAGAGATAGAGCTTGGGCTTGGTTGCAATCCATGCCATCAAACTCTGTTACTACGTGGGATGAGTTGAAAAAGGTATTCTTAGCGCGATATTTCCCCCCAAGCAAAACAGCTATGCTGAGAGCCCAAATTAATAGTTTTCGACAGAAGGACAGCGAATCTCTTTACGAAGCATGGGAAAGATACAAAGACATGATGAGGATGTGTCCGCATCACGGTCTTGAAGATTGGCTAGTCATCCACGCGTTTTACAATGGTCTCTTGTACAATACAAGATTGACAATAGATGTCGCCGCTGGTGGTACACTTATGGATAAACCTTATGAAGAAGCCTATCAACTGATCGAAAGCATGGCTCAAAACCACTACCAATGGGGAGGAGAAAGAACTGCAGTGGAAAAATCCCAAACGAAAGGTGGAATGTACGAGGTTAGTAGCCTTGATCGTGTCAATGCTAAGGTAGATGCCCTTGCCCAAAAGATTAATAACTTGACCATAACGCCTGCAGCCACCGTGGCTGCTGTAGCTCAAAATTACGAATTATGCAGAACACCTGGACATGCCGCCACTGAATGTCAAATTTTGGCAGGAGTCTCCAGTGACCAAGTGAATTATGATCAGGGGAACCCTTATGCAAATACCTACAATCCGGGCTGGAAGAATCATCCAAACTTCTCTTACAAAAACAACAATGCATTGTATGCCCCTGGTCAAGCACCTGCTACACCACCAGGCTACCAAAAGGCTGCCGTAACTACCCCTAATGTTCCTAGGAAGTCCAACCTTGAACTAATGATGGAAAACTTTATAGCTACCCTGGCTCAAACAAAAAAAGACTTCCTGAATCAAAACATACACACTAGTGAGCAAATTAAGCAGTTAGCAAACAAAGTAGACGCTTTAGCCACCCACAACAAAATGCTTGAAACCCAAATTTCACAAGTGGCACAACAACAAGCACCTACTGCTGCTCCTGCTGGAACATTTCCTGGACAGCCACAACCTAATCCGAAAGGACATGCAAATGCCGTTATATTGAGAAGTGGTAAAGAACTAGACGGACCCATTGATCCGAGACTTCAGAACCCAGCCATGTACCAAAGGCCTGATGGCACAACAACTGAGAAGGAAAGTGAACCCAAGGAAAAGGAAGGCAATGACCAAGAGGCCGCAAACAAAGAAAAACCTTATGTGCCTCCACTACCCTATAAACCACCTATTCCGTATCCTCAAAGATTTGCAAATTCTAAAACTGCAGGACAATTTAAGAAATTTGTTGAACTTCTGAAACAATTAAACATCACGATACCTTTTACATAAGCCATCACTCAGATGCCCTCATATGCTAAGTTCCTTAAAGAAATCCTATCCAATAAGAAAAAGATTGAGGATAACGAAACAGTTACACTTACTGCTGAGTGTAGCACGATAATTCAAAACAATATGCCTCCTAAGCTGAAAGACCCAGGTAGTTTCTCCATACCTTGTGTAATTGGGAAGTTCGTCATAGACAAAGCTCTATGCGACTTAGGAGCCAGTATTAGTGTTATGCCCTTATCCATATGCAAGAAGCTTGATATGGGAGACTTAAGACCAACTAAGATGTCTGTTCAATTAGCTGACCGCTCTATTAAATACCCAGTTGGTATACTAGAAAATGTTCCAATTCGCATAGGACAATTCTATATCCCCACCGATTTCATAATCATGGATATTAAAGAAGACTCCACTACTCCTATCATACTAGGAAGACCATTCTTAGCTACCGCCGGAGCCATTATAGACATGAAGAGGGGTAGGCTAACTTTTGAAGTCGGTGAAGAGAAGGTTGAATTTATCCTGACACAATTCTTACAAGCTCCAGCTATAGACGACACATGTTATCTACTAGATGTCATAGACGAGTGCGTAAGGGAAATAGAGATGGAACCAACCACATACTCAGATATTCTAAAAATTCCAATACCTCCAATTTTTGAAGATGATAATTGGCGTGAACCTTATCAAGACGATAGCCTGAGCGAATGTTTAGCACTTACACCAGATCATCTGCCTTGCCCGAAGAAACCAGCTCTAGAACTGAAAACACTACCCAATAATTTAAGGTATGAATTCTTGTACGCAGAACTCGAACGACCCGTGATAGTCAATGCAGACTTAGGACAGACCGAAACTAAGAAACTTTTAGATGTCTTAAGAAAATACCCAACTGCGTTAGGCTATAACATCGCTGACCTTAAAGGAATAAGTCCTTCTATTTGTATGCATCGCATTATGCTAGAGGAAGACTATAAATCCTCTAGAGAACATTAGAGAAGGATTAATCTGATCTTAAGCACTGTAGTCAAGGATGAAGTGAAAAAGCTTTTAGAAGCAGGAATTATATACCCGATATCAGATAGTAAATGGGTTAGCCCAGTACATGTCGTACCAAAGAAGGGAGGTGTTACAGTTGTTAAGAACGCAAAAGATGAGTCTATAACACAAAGAGTTGTAACTGGAAGTAGAATGTGCATCGATTATAGAAAGTTGAACAAAGCTACTCGTAAAGATCACTTCCCATTACCATTCATTGACCAAATGTTAGAACGATTGGCAAAACACGCTTACTTCTGCTATTTAGACGGTTACTCAGGATTCTTTCAAATCCCGATACATCCTGATGACCAAGAAAAGACAACCTTCACATGTCCCTATGGAACATTTGCTTATCGACGAATGTCGTTTGGACTATGTAACGCCCCTGCCACATTCCAAAGATGCATGATGTCGATCTTTGCTGATTTTATAGATGACATTATGGAAGTGTTTATGGATGACTTTTCTGTTTGTGGGCAGAGTTTTGAAGGATGTCTATCGAACCTAGAAATGGTACTTGAAAGATGCGTAAAAGTCAATCTCGTATTAAACTGGGAGAAATGCCATTTCATGGTAAATCAAGGAATCATACTTGGACACGTAGTATCTGACAGAGGGATTGAAGTTGATAAAGCCAAGATAGAAATTATAGAAAATATTTAACCTCCGAAAACCGTACGAGAAATACGAAGTTTCTTGGGACACGCCGATTTCTACCGACGATTCATAAAAGATTTCTCGAAAATTACCAAACCTCTTACCGGTCTATTAATGAAAGATGCTGAATTTATCTTTGATGAGAAATGTCAAAAGGCATTTGAATAATTAAAAACGGCTCTCATCACCGCACCTATCATGCAACCACCAGATTGGAGACTACTTTTCGAAATCATGTGTGATGCGAGTGATTATGTCGTAGGTGCAGTTCTAGGGCAAAGGAGGGACAGAAAAACTCCATGCTATTTACTATGCAAGTAGAACCTTAGACCCTGCCCAAATGAACTACGCCACGACAGAAAAAGAACTTCTAGCCGTGGTTTTCGCCCTTGACAAATTCCGTTCTTACTTAGAGGGAGCGAAGATCATCATTTATGCAGACCACACGGCTATTAGGTATTTATTGAACAAAAAGGATGCAAAACCTAGACTGCTAAGGTGGATCCTGCTTTTACAAGAATTTGATTTAGAGATCAAAGATAAGAAAGGAACTGAAAATGTAGTAGCAGACCACTTATCCCGATTAGATGGCATCAAACCAGAGCCAGTCCCTATTAATGACGATTTCCCTTATGAACGACTCATAGTCCAACTTGAAGATGATATGTCTAAACTACATTTAAATAAACCAAAAATAGAAGAAGCCGTGGAAGAAATTAACTCACACACAATAATGCCATGGTATGCTGACATAGTCAACTACTTAGCAGCTGGAGTACTTCCACCAGACCTATCTTATCAACAAAAGAAAAAATTCTTTCATGATCTAAAACATTATTATTGGGATGAACCACTGCTCTTTAAGAGAGGAGCCGACGGTATTTTCCGTCGTTGTGTCCCTGAAACTGAAATAGAAGACATCATCTCTCAATGTCACTCTGCTCCTTATGGAGGACATGCTAGTACTTCAAAGACATGCGCTAAGATTCTGCAATCCGACCTATTTTGGCCTAACCTCTGGAAGGATGTCCACATTGCAATACTAAACTGTGACCGGTGCCAACGCACTGGTAACATATCAAGGCGCGATGAGACGCCCCAAAAAGGCATATTGGAAGTAGAAGTCTTTGATGTATGGGGGATTGATTTCATGGGACCTTTCCCATCCTCCTTTGGAAATAAATATATACCCGTAGCTGTCGACTATGTTTCGAAATAGATTGAGGCTATAGCTTCTCCTACAAATGACGCACGAGTAGTCATAAAGCTTTTCAAAAACACAATTTTTCCCAGATTTGGTGTGCCGAGACTTGTCATAAGTGACGGTGGCTCTCATTTCATATCAAAAATATTTGACAAACTTCTATCAAAGTATGGAGTAAGACACTGCATAGCAACACCATATCATACACAAACTAGTGGGCAGGTTGAGGTCTCGAATAGAGAAATAAAACAAATCTTAGAGAAGACCGTAGCCACCTCTAGGAAAGATTGGTCCTCTAAACTTAATGAAGCTTTATGGGCATATAGGACGGCCTACAAAACACCAATCGGAACTACACCTTTCAAACTAGTCTATGGTAAATCCTGCCACTTACCAATAGAATTAGAACACAAAGCCTATTGGGCTATTAAAACACTGATCTTAAGGTACGATTCTGCAGGTGAAAAGCGAATCCTAGATCTGCACGAACTAGAAGAGTTAAGACTAGACGCTTATGAGAACGCAAAAATATATAAAGAACGAACTAAGAAATGGCATGATAAGCGTTTATCTAGAAAAGAGTTTAGTGTGGGAGACGTTGTGCTCCTATTTAATTCAAGACAAAACTCTTTCCTGGGAAACTAAGATCTAGATGGCCTGGTCCTTTTAAAATTACCAAGGTATTACAGAGTAGAGCAATAGAAATTAAGGGTAGGAATAGCGAACCATTCATAGTAAATGGGCAACGTTTAAAGCACTATCATAGCATTGAAAATAGGGACTATTTGAATTGCCTTAAACTTTTAGAGTTGCCCGCTGATCCCCCTAACTAAAATATCTAATTGATTTCGTCAGGCTTACGACGTTAAAAACAACTCTTAATGGGAGGCAACCCATGATGATTATTTTTCCTTCTTTATGATTGTTATTTCTTTACATTTTCTATATTCTATTTTGTTTTCAAATTTCTAGTTTTCATTTATATTTTCCTAAATTTTTTTGGAAATTGCTGTGCTAATTATATAATTGCAAAATACAGGATTACAAAGTCTTTCTACATTTTCTGTTCTCCTCTTCTGATTTCATTCTTGCTTAATCACTAAAAAAATGAAGAACGAAGATAATATGTTGGTAGAATTCAGAGATGCAGCTCAGTGGCATCGCTATGAGGCTCTGTTTCTTCGACCCTTCGCCCTGACAAAATTTGCCCACAGACCCACCATGACCTCTTTAGGCCTAGGTGAGAGCATTGATTTTCTGTTTAACCAACTAGGTTGGGAGGGTTTTGCTAATAAGAAACACAAGACTTATCGTAGACTGGCTTTAGAATTCCTAAGTTCAATGAGTTACAATCCTTACTGTGGAAAAGGCATTAATAGGGGCCGAATTACTTTTAGGTTGTTTGGATACCACTGCCAGTTTACCATTAAGGAACTGTCAGATCTTTTAGGTTTCCCTAAAGGACCCACCATTTTCTCCGTGGTTCAAGAGGATTTGATGTTAGTAAGTGAGTTGAATGCCTTCTGGGGTAGAATTTCAGGGAGACCTGATCTTGACATGAACCCTATGCTGTCAACCAAAATTCATAACCCAGCCATCCGATATTTTCATATGATCCTAGCCTACACCCTGTTTGGAAAGCCTGGGAATGATAATATTATTTCAAGGGATGAGCTCTTTATTATCTTTTGTGCATTTCAGTCTCGAGAGGTTAACGGACTGACTTTCATGTTTAATAACTTCTGCAAAATCATTAGAAATGAAAACAGACCAATTCTGATAGGTGGTCTAGTTACCAAAATAGCCGATGCTATGGGATTTAGGACCAGACTTTCTAAAATCAACCCTTTTGGATACTTTAGGCCTATGAATATCACCTTCTGTTTCAATAGGGCCATGATTAGGAACCAAGGTCCACACCATTTCCAGCTCCTGATCAATAATGTAGTTGTGCCACATTTTACTCTACCAAATCATGAACGCACAAGTGTGCACAACGAACACAACTGGTTATATGACCTAGATGAACCACAGCCTGAACCTGAAGTAACCTTTCCTGAGCCTGAAATTGATCCTAAGACACCCCCTCATTACCATGACTTTGACTTTATGGAATTCCAAGATGACACTGACATTCCTAAGGTTGATGCCACAAATTATGCTGCAAATCTGACTACCATCCTTAAAACTATGGATGACTATCATAAGGAGATCACCTCAGTAAAGGGTGAACTGAACACCATGCGACAAGACATTGTCGGCCTCATGGATCTGACAGTTGAGCAATTTGATCATTTGAACCAAGCCATTGCATCTTTGAAGAAACGCCTTGGCTAGATTTTTGAAGCATTGCTTTTTCATGTTTTACTGCTTTTACTTTGGAAACAATTTATTTTCAGTTTTTCCTTTTCTCTTTTTTATGTTGGGAACAAATTAATTTACATTCAGTTTTTATCTTGATTGAATACACTGCTTGTCTTTGCTAGCATATTTTCTGGTTTTAATGAATTATTTAATTTATTGCTTAATATTGATCTTGATGGTATTCAATTTGCTCTTGTCATATTCTATTTTATTTTGTCATTTTATTTATGCTTAGGTATGCATTATAGTGTTACCATATGTGCTAACAATTGCCTGTTAAGAAAAAGAAAAGAATTGAATGTTTGCTGCTGTCAACCCCCAGATTTTGCTGGTGTCACGATCGTGACAACCCCATGACGACCATCATGCGGGTTTGGGACGCGTTCTGTGTTAAAACAGAAACGTTCCCCTCTTCTTCTTCTTCTTTCTTCCAATTCAAACTCCATCGTCCCACTACCTCCAAAATTCAAAAACCATCATACCACTACATATTTGACCAAATTCCATAAATTCCATTACCATTCGTCTTCCCACTCATTATTTAACCACACTCGTACACCATTTTTCTCACAAACCTTCTTTCTCCAAAAACCTAATTTCTTCCATACCTTGTTTCTTTGTGAACCCACCATGGCAAGACAAACTCCATACCTTTCCACCGGGAATTTCAGAGAAGGAGCAGCCGGAGAACGTCAAAGGGCTAATTACATTAACTTCTACCAACGTTCCGTGCAACCAACTCGTTATGTCGACATTGCATGTCTCAAAGAACTCAGAATGCTTGGGGAGTTAAATGGATGCTACAAAATGCTGGTCTATGGCAGCTCTGTACTCAGAGTCGGCCTACTTACGAAGCCCTGACGCTCAAGTTTCTAAGTTCGTTCACATACGTAACACCTTCTGGCGAAACGAACCAACTCATCAGCGTAGCCACATTCCGCATGTTTGGTACTGAGTATAAAATCGGCCAAAATCAACTTTCCGAGATGCTTGGTTTCCACCATGGTGAGAATGTGCACTGCCGGGTACCACAAGAAACCTTCTTTCAAGCAACATTTAATTTATGGAACAGATTGACCGAAACAAGGGTCGATAGCTGGGAAAGCCTAAACACAACATATATCCACAACCCAACCATCAGATATGTTCACCGCACATTAGGAAGCACTATTTTTGCAAGGGACAGCAACCACAAGGTGAAATCAAAGGAACTCTTCTTCCTCCATTGTATGTTTCACCCCGAGCCTATCAACGCCGCACCCTTTCTGTTAGCACACATCCAAGCTAACTGTGCTAGAGGTTCCAAACCCTTCTATTTTGGAGGGATTGTCACTTCTATTGCTCTAAGTTTGGACTTGGGGAACGCACTTAACAGATTACCTTTCGTGCCTCCAGTGTTGCTCGACATAGACTACTGTCGCAGCTCACACCTCATCAAACTGAGAAGAGATGGTAAATACCATCCAATGGTCCGCGCAAGAACAGTTCGAAGTATCATTATGCCTTGCAGGAACCGCATTGACCCTCAGAATATGGCCAATTGGCTCTTTGATTTGAATGCTCCTGAGCAAAATGCGCCTGCCCATGATGATCAAAATCAGGACCCTGTTGATGAGATGGAGCAAGAGATGGATAACCCCCCAGAAAACTAACCACCGCCTGCCAATGATGCTTCTTCGACCTCCAGACATCATCGCCGCCCCGACCAAGACCCCGTTACTAATGAAGAAATCTTGCGGGCTATATGGCAACAAAACCAGCTGGCTGCATAGAGAGAAGCACAGCAACAGGCGCAACACAATGAAATGATGACTCTCATGCGTCAAATCCAGCAAGGGAAAGTTGACCAAGGTTAGAGGCTTGACGGTGTCATCGATGAGATGGGTGCATTGATACTGCGCGTACAGGACTTACACGATTACATCCAGCATGTGGGCATTCCAGATCATGTGGCACAACATGGACGTGGGCGCCCTAGAGGCAGAGGACGTGGGGCTCCTTGATTATTTTGTTTGTTTTTAGTTTTTCTTGTTGTTCCCCTTTATATCGTAACATTGAGGACAATGTCCGATATAGTGTGGGAGAGTTAGTCTATTTTCGTTTTATTTCCCTTTTTGTATTTTCCTTTTTCCCTTATCAAAGTCAATATATGAGAATTTTCGTTCAGTATCCGATTTCCCCATTTTATTCTGCCATAACGAAAAAAAAATTTCGATTAATGCACATCGTGACATACCAAGCTTTAAATTATGTTAGGAAGTTGGGAAAGTGCTAACAAGATCGATACCGTCTTGACACCTTAGACCTCTTGCGTATGCGATATCAGTTTCAATACTTATTATACCGATACCTTGAGTTCAGTCCTAAAGTAACCCCTAATAGTTTATATTAGCAGTCAGCACCCTCTAAATCACAAAACCACGTGGGGAGCCGATGAATATAAGTGTTTGATGCCCAATCATGAAAAGAAGATATTTTCTTATTTGTCTGTCGAGAAATATAGAATATGCAACAATTCTTACAGTTGTGAAAACTTACAAGAAAAGAAAGAAATTTGTTGTCGATTGGTTCAGAGGTACCTGATTCTGGACTCGGTAGGGCGAACTACGGTTCGATCCCCCGCAATCTACAAATGGGATGCATAAAAGGTTACCACACTTGTGTGTCAGGCCCCGTAAGAAAAAGGGATCAAAGTCACTAACCGGCTACTCCACTACGTGCGTGAATAAGCCAAAGGGCTTAATGTGATTGCGTTAGAATGAAACCGGGCGAAACAGACGCGAAAACTTCAGGTTGAACTATAATAGAATGATTAGAACTGGATTGCACAAAAGAGAGGTCTATGACAAAGCTTGTCGCTTTGTGTCATTAATGTATTTTTAGTGTTCATGCAAGTACCTGACTTACTAATGTAAATTCCTCCAACATTTTCAAATCCATTGGTGTACCATGTATATGCATTTGATGAAGTTTGTCCGATTTTAACTTGTTGATTGCTTGAGGACAAGCAAAGATTCAAGTGTGGGAGAGTTTGATAACACGAAAACATATCGTATTTTTACTTTGATTTATGTTAAAATCGTATTCCATTTCCGTCTAATATCCGATTATTCCGAGAATATTTGAGTGTTTTCGCAGGTATTTCAATTTCCAAGTCAAAAGTATGCAAAGTGTAGAAAAGAAGCAGAACAAGCAAGAAAAGAGAAGAAAAGAACAGAAATTGCATAAACCATATTTTGCTGGTGAGACGACCGTCACAGCTCCCTCACGATCGTCATGGACTTAAAATACATCACGCTCGTTACAGCCCTTTCACGATCGTCATGAAATCAAAAACAGAAATTACACGTTAAGCACAGACGTGGTCACGGAGCTTCAAATTCAGTTATTGCACAATCACTTTTCCTCCGAGGATTTCTAGGTTCCAAACGAAATAACTACTAAAGTGGTGTCCCTAAATTTTCTCCAACCACTACCATAGCAGAGGCTATATATATGCGAAGGATTCTAAGAACAAAAAGGGGTGGTCCATTTTCCTTTCCAAAGTGTCGTATTGCTGCAGAATTATTTCCAGAATTTTATTCTTGTTTTGCTTAGTTTCCTTTACCATTTCCTTGTCCCCTATTACCACCGAACAAAGTAATAGTTTCTCACATTGAGGAACTATTGTACCTTAGCTTAAGTTTTTGTTTCCTGCCTTCATCATTTTGTTGTTTAAATTTATTCAAGCAAAAGCCTGTCGATCTGTGGAGGAATTGCCTAGACCGCATTTACCAGGTTTTTATCATTTCAATTTATAGCAATTGTTTTTCTTTTATCATGTCTGAGTTTAGATTTAATTGTTTATTCGCATTCATGTCTATTTTAATTAGTATGTCGAGCTAAACCAACTTTATCGGTATGTAATTGAGTAACCGGAATGGATTAAATATTTCTAAGCTAAAATTATAAATCAACTTATTTTCTGGCTTCGATTTCTTAATTTAAAACCAACTTTTATTACGAGAGTAAAAAGGTAACAAAGGTTAAGGTCAAGACCACGGGAGTGTGAGATTTTACCCGGATAGCTGAAATCACGCATTAGTTTTAAAAACAGCGAGAGCACTTTAAAGTTAATTAGGATTTATTAGTTTTCAAATATTATTTTTAAACTCGTATGGGCTAGCGAGAGCAGACATATTGACTTAAAGATATAGTCCGAAGCAATAACCACGAGAGTGTGAGATGAGGGCTTTTAAACTGGTTTTTTCTACAGAATTATATTGTGATAAATTTTTATACGCTTAGGTTTAATGAAATCTACAATGGTATACTAAATTATATACCGATATCCTAATCATAACTAGTTTATTCCTAAATTTTAATTCCCCTTTAATTTCCCTTTTTGAACCTAAAAACCATATCAGATTAGCCTTAGATTTACATAGTAGCATTAGATAACGGTACGTTCGATTTTTAGTCTCTGTGGGATCGATAATCTTTTAAAACTACGCGATACGACTATATACTTGCAGTCAGAATCATTTAGGCACACTAAATAGCGATCATCAAGGTTGATGAAACTCATTAGAGGATTGATAAGACCAAAGCCTCCTAACAACAAGTTTCATGAGTTTTGAACCATAAGACAAATAATCAACCATTCTTGATAGTTTTCCTATACGGAACAAATATTGCGCTATGTTAAGCAATCGTCGAGTAATTTACGGAGTAATTACCCTACAATGAGGTCGGTCAATAACTCTTTGTGCTAATGTAGGCTAGATGAACGATATATAGATCGTCATCCAAAAGCAATATCGCATGAAAAGAAAAGTGGTAACGATCTAGTCTTGATCGAAATTCAACAACGGAATTCCAAGATCTTTTAGACTTTTATCGATAAAAAGAAAAGAGAAATAGATGAAGAGAAAGTCAAATTAAACCACACAAATATGTGATCTAAGGCTAAGAACAAAGGAAAGGGAAGAAAATGGCAAAAAAAAACCAAAACAGCCCCAAAAACAAGCATTTTTCACATTCTGGATGCTGGTTAATCAATTAACCAACTCACAGTGTAATTATGTTAATCGATTAACCAGTGTAAACTTCCAATTTTTTGCGCAGAAACAAGCTGTTAATCGATTAACCTAATTGTACATGTTTTGGTTAATCGATTAACACTGTGAAAACAGCAGAAAATCAGTTTGAAAATTGCCAAATCCTTGATCACCCATTTCTTCAAACATCTTAGGATCAAGGATTCAATTGTACATGAAATTTGGAGTAAAACAGCAGCAAAATCCAGCAATCAACACAAATTGTAAGATCCAAAGATCAAGCAAACAAGATCAACAAAGGATCTACATTATGGAAGATGAAGATGAAGCTTCAACAATGGTGAAAAGTGAATTACCACTCCAAATCAGAAAATCCTTCCAAATTGCAGCAAGATCTACACTCCAAAGCCTTGATTTATGAACAAAAACAAGAACGGATAGAGGTTTAGCTCTAAATTAGTAAGAATCAATGTTAATTCTTACTAACTTATGAAAGAAGAAATTGAGCTTTTGTGAATTTTGGTAGTTGGGGAGATATTTTGGAAGGGGTTTTTTGGCTCTCAAAAGCTTGTAGAATGAATGAAATGAAGGCTCTATTTATAGAGTTTAGGCTTGGAAATTTGGTGGTTTGGAATTAGGCTTGGATGATCAAAATTAGGATTGGAATTCAAATTTGGAGGGAAATCACAAAAGAGTGGTGATTAGTGATGGTACATGGTGGGAAATGATCAAAGTGATGTAGGGAATTAAAATGAGATGGTCTAGAATATTCCACATGTGATCAAAATGGTGAAAATTGGTGCCAATTGCTGCAGAATTTAAATTTGGCACATTTTTTCAAAAATTGCACGTGTTAATCGATTAACCACTTCACAGTACAATTAGGTTAATCGATTAACACAGTGAAAAATGGGAAAAATGGCTTTTTGATGTGTTGTCTTGGCTCTGGCTCGATTTTCTTGCTTGTCAAAGAAGGCATGGAAATAAACACATGAACCTTGGAGTCCCTTGAATGATAATCAATTAAATCTTGGAAACTCTTGATCAGATAATTTTTTAATTAATCACAGATCAACATTGACTTTATTCAGATGAAATCCATTCGAGTTGAGGGACTGATGTTTTGGTATTTTTAACCTGTTCTTCCCCTAAAAAATGTTAGTGAAAGAAGATAAAATATTTTTTTGGATTTTAATTAATGGTTAGTAAAATAAAAACAAATTAAACAAATCAAATGCACACAAACTTAAAGATCCCTGTAAGGCACAATCCTATCAAAGAGGGAACCAATATGTGATCTTGTTTGTGGTATGCAAAAAATGCAAATGATATGTGGGATCTTAGGGGTAAAAATTAGGGTATTACATCATGCATAGAGTGTTTACCCTCAATCAATTGTTTTGTTTGAATCATGTATGGAATTTCTGAGCCTTCATGCAAATTTTAGGGTTCTTGAGGTTTCTCTTTGATTTCTTACTCCATGCTTAAAATAATTGGATAGAAAATGAAAATCTGCAGAAACAGAGGGTGGCGCGTGTTCTTGCCATGTTCTTGGCGCCCTTTTTGAAAATCCAAATATTTGAATTTTGTGATTTTATTTAATTGATTCAAAAATTAATTTCTCTCTGAATTTTAATGATTTTGAGTTGATTCTTTTTTTAATAATTCACAAAAATGTTAAAATATTTTATTTTACCAAAAAATCCGAAAAATATTAATTATTTCATATACTTGATATTTTTGCAAAGAATTAATATTTTATTTGTTTTTCAACATTTAAAATGTTTTTTCTCCTTTGATTTTCCAAACTTCATTGATTTCCAATCATTTTGTGGATAGAAACATGATTTTTGAAACATTGATCCAAGATCACAATTTGTTTTCACACATGTTTAACAATTTTGATCATTTTAATTGAATTTTTATTTAATTAAAATATATTTTGAGAACAAATTAGGGTTTTGATTAATTCAACCCTCATCAAACTTTTTCAAACTCTTTGGGCCTCTAATAGAGTGTAAGAATCAACCCCTCTTAAAACCAAAATAATTTGGGCCTCAGTCATTGTATAAGTCCCACTGTATTTTCAAAAACAACGGCGCGATCGTCGCCTTTTTTTTACAAAATCTTTGGGCCTACCCTCGTGTTATAAGCCCCATTTATTTCCTTTAAATGACTTTGGGCCTCTAATAGAGTGTAATACCTAATCCTTCTTTGAAACCAAAATAATTTGGGCCTCAGTGTATTGTATAAGTCCCGATACCGTCAAAAAGTTCGGCATGGTCGTCGCCTTTTTAACAAAAATCTTTGGGCCTCTCCTTGAGCTATAAGCCCCATCACTTGTACAAAAATAAATCTTTGGGCCTCTAATAGAGTGTAAGACCCAATCCCCTTTTTAACCAAAACCATTTTGGGCCTCAGACATTGTATAAGTCCCTCTGCGTTAAAAAGGAAAATCTCGGCGCAATCACCAGTTCAAAAACAAATCATCTGGGCCTACCCTCGTGTTGTAAGCCCCATTCCTTTTCTTTTCAAAATCTTTGGGCCTCTAATAGAATGTAAGACTCGTCCCCTTGTACATAAAAACAATTTTGGGCCTCACGTATTGTATAAGTCCCTCTGTACAATTTTCAAGACAACGGTGCGATCATCGTCAAAACTTGGGCCTCTCCTTGAGCTGTAAGCCCCAACAATCTTTTCAAAGAACTTTCTCCTTTGACTTTGAATTCAAATTTATGTTGTTATCAAAACTTTCTTTAATTTCTTTGTTGAACAACTAACCAAACAGCATGGAAGCTCTACAACGAGTAAGTGTTTATCCGCTTTCATATATATAACTGTATTGTGGGGCTGCTTCACTGTAAGTCTTCTTTCACATCCTTTTATATACTTGTCACATATCCACTGTGTAATACTAGTATAGTTATTTAGAGTTTTCCCCGGCAACTATGTCTAGCACTAGGTAAAGCCTTGTTGGTCACTCTTAAATACAAACAAAACTAGATCCCCCGTAGGATTCCAGATATAGTCTTCCCTCCTCTTGGGGTTAAACAATATGGAACAAAGAGAAAGGCAGTATTATCGGTGAACCTTTTCTCAGACTGTCACCCCTAGAAATTGTCAAAAGAAACTCTAACTCCCCAGAGATGATCTTTTCTTCGTGAATGGCATCTCTTGAGTTTCTTCCAAATTCTCAAACTTTCCTGGAATGATCTCTTCTCTGTGAATTGCATTTCTTGAACTTCACTTGGTTTGGGGACCCACAGGCTTCCTAAAAGCATCCCCGCATCCTCTTGGGCGTTGTACAAGGACCCTTCGGCTTCTTAGAAGTTCTCATGCCTTCTCTTGGGCTTAATACAAGGACCCTGACGTCCTTTTAAAGGTATAAGACAGAACTTAGTCATCCTTTGCTAGAGTAGTCTTCCCAGCATCAAAACTCTGGCCATTGTAGGGTTGATACTCATCCCTTAATGGCCACGCCTCCTCTTGGGCATTGTACAGAAGATAAAACTCTAGACTTGGACAGTTTAAACCTCTTGAGTCTCAAAGACATTCTCAAGTTCCTTTCAAACATAGGAAAAAACACCAACCACTCTAGATCAATCTCCAGCAGAAACCCGATCTCTCTCATGACAGTTCCCCATGCTTGGACCTGCCTAAGGATCTCAAGAATCCTCAGCAGTAAGATAGCCTCCTCTTAGGATTTGTATAATGATCCTTCCTCAGCGAAGTCAGCCTCCTCTTGGGCTTTGTACAAATGATTCTCCCTAGCAGAGCTAACCTTTTCAGACTCTCTTGTTGAGTCAACAAATTTTAGCCTCAGTCTTGGGCTTTGTACAAGACATATAAAACACTCTCTTGTTGAGTATAAAAGACTCTCTTATTGAGTCAACAACTTTTAGCCTCCGTCTTGGGCTTTGTACAAGACATATAAAAACCCTCTCTTGTTGAGTATAAAAGACTCTCTTGTTGAGTCAATCAACTTTTAGCCTCTGTCTTGGGCTTTGTACAAGACATATAAAACACTCTCTTGTTGAGTATAAAAGACTCTCTTGTTGAGTCAATCTCCTTTTAGCCTCAATCTCGGGCTTCGTACGAGACAGCAAATCACTCTCTTGTTGAGTATAAAAGACTCTCTTGTTGAGTCAATCAACCTTCAGACTCTCTTGTTGAGTTGACTTTTTAAGCTCCCGTCTTGGGCTTTATACAGGACAGATAAAAGCACTCTCTTGTTGAGTCAAACCCAGTTCAGCCTCCATCTTGGGCTTTATACAAGATACATTCTCCCCAACGGAGTCAAAATCCCTTTTAGCCTCAATCTTGGGTTTTGTACAAGACAGAAAGAACATTTTCCCCGGAAAAGTCAACTGTTAGCCTCCTCTTAGGCTTTGTATAAAGAAAACCCCGATTGAGTCAATCAACCTTTTAGCATCAAAGTTGTTCCTTGCTCATAGCATACAAACATCAACCACTCCTCTTTAGAGATGACAAATTCTCTCTCATCCAAAACCCTTTAGCTTCACATCTTGGGCTTTGAACAAGATACAAATCGCCTTTAGCTTCACGTCTTGGGCTTTAAACAAGACACCAAAACAACCTCTTTCCTCCCATAGAATAGGAGGAACTACGATCGCTCTGATTTCCCTGTTTCGGGAATACGTAGGCATAAGATTGCAAAAATCTTAGCGAGTATACTAATCAAAAACCCAAAATCCCGTACCTTCATACATCAATCGAAAAGCATCAGACCTAACATCTTATCAATAGCCTAAACACTTTTTTTAACAAAATAACCTAAGAGAGACCCACAATCTTAATAGCATCTGTAAACCAATAGTCATCTGTTTAAACTCAGTTTACAAGCAGGGTTAATTGGAGACATCTATTTCCCTTCCTTAATCAGCTTCAATAGGATAAAAAATGAATCAGACTGTAGTACCCCAAAGCAATAGTGCTTCGCAACCACGTAAAAATTTGCACTACAGAGTGATTGAATTATACGTGGTGGAAAATTCGGTGGCTAAAAACAAGGGCTCACATTTAGGATAAATTCTTAAGTATATAGGGATGTAAAAGATTCTATGATAAAATTTAAATGAACTTTCAGTGCAATGTATGGACTCTCGTATAGTGTATGTATCAAGTTGGTTTTATATATTACTCTGACCATGAACTAAGCAAGAAAACATACTATTAGCAGTATTTAAATACATATTAAACTTATAAGCAATTATGATAAGTTTTTTCGAATATTATGGTCTCATGATTAGAATTTGTTAGAATTGTGGTGGTGCTACTGTATACATTTTTATTAGAGTCAAGTTTAATAATTCTAGTTATAATTTGGATAATAATTTTAGTCATAATTTTGAAATATGATTTTGATGATAATTTTGGGTGATAATTTTGGCTCTAATTTCGGTGATAATTGGTGACATTGCATGTTGTTGAAATTCATGCATCATGGTGTACCGACTTCGGTCCAATTTTGGTAAGCCTTGATCTTATGGTAGGGATCAAGTACGAGTAGCTAATTCTATTGATGAATTAGTGAAGCGTTACCTATGGTGATGGTAGCGATTTTGGTGTGCTCCGGTTCCAAGAGAGAATCGATCCTATGGTGGGGATCGTGGAGTGAAACGGACATGAGTGTTCATAATTTGGTACCACATACATGTTGAGTCAGTTGTTGAGTACATTTGCATTTGTGTTGCATTTGGTGATCATTTTTGGTGTTATGAAGTATGGATGAGAATACCTGATATGTTGATGTGTATTGCAATTAGTGTGTGATGTTGTTAGTTAATCTACTTCCGGTTGTTTTTCACCACTAATTATTGAAGTGTATTCTCATCCCCTTCTGTTTGAATGTTGTCTTTACATGGGCATCGTGCAGATACTCAGGAGTAGGTGTGACTGAAGTAAGTGGAAGGATAGCTCTTGAAGTGACTTCTATAGTTTATCGCTTTTATTTAGTGGTTCCTTGCTCTGATTATGTAACATCGGGTTGGGATAGACGCTTGATTTGATTTCTGTGTCATTATTATTGACTTTAAAAACTTTTGTGTTGTTGAGATTTTGAAGTTGTTTGAGTTTACTTCCATACTCTTTTGATTATGCTATTAAGTTGAAATTCATGAGACTTAATGTCTCGAGTTACAATATTATTGTTGCGTGTTTATTAGTGATTCCGTTGCGATGATACCGTAAATTCTTGGGTGAGCATGTGATGACATGTACTGAATGCCTTATTATACAAGTACTTGACCAAAAGCAGATGTGTTGGATGTCGTGTAACATCCCAAGTATAACTCAGATGTATTGGATGTTGTGTAACATCCCAGGTATAAATATGAGTAATTGCATTTATTTTTGTGGTAACCCGTGTTACGGAGCAGGTTATGTGTTTTGCTGTGTGTGACACCCTTGTGGTTACGTTTTCTAATTTAAAATATTAGATTATTGTTTTGGGGTATAGTAGGGTGTTACAGGTTTGGTTACCTTGTCGTAGCTATCACTTGGTTGATAGTTGGTAATCTCTCCCTGTTCGAGTTTGTCACCTTTTTCGTCCTGCCCATTTAGTTGGTAGTAGGTGATATTTCTCAGATCTTTTGAGATTATTACCTTTGTCGTCCTGCCCTTTGTTGGTAGTAGGTAATATTTCTCATATCCTTTCGGTTGATTGCCTTGTCGTAGCTGCCACTTGGTTGGTAGTTGGCAATCTTTCCTTTCGATCATGTTATTATCGGATGCCTGGTAGTAGATGATCTTTTCCCCGGCTGAGGTTGTTTCCTCTCCTGTTGGGATGTGTTTTCCTCCTGTTTTAGTGTTGGTGATTTTCCCTCTGTGGAATATTACTCTTTTATCTTCCTCGGCAAAGATTGTTTCCTCCCCTATTGGAATGTATTTTCCCTCTTTTGTTTTTCCCTGTGGAGTTTGTTCTCTTTTCTTTTGCTCATCAGTCTTTTGTTTGTTTCCTGTGGCATTTTCTCCACCTATCATTTGGTGGTCTCTTAGGGCCAAAAATTGGGTTATTGTTATATTTAAGTCTTTTCTATCTCATCGAGACAAAGATGTCAATCTTCTTATCTCCGGATAGTAGAAACTTAAATAGGGGCAGTTGTAATACCCTAATTTTTACCCCTAATATCTCACATATCATTTGCATCTCATACCACAAGAAAGATCACTGTATAGCTCTTGTTTCTTGCTTGCTTTTATTTTTTATTGCTTATGTTTACTAACCCCTAATTAAAATCCAAAAATATGTTTGTTTTTCCCTTTACTAACTTTTTCAAGAAGAGGTTGGAACCAAGAATATCAAATATCAGTTCCTCGGCTCGAGTGAAATTTCATCTGAACAAAGTCAAAATTGATTTGTAAACAATTCAAAATCATCCGATCAAGAGTTTCTAAGATTTGATTGTTTATTATTCAAGAGACTCTAAGGTTCATGTGTTTATTTTCATGCCATCTTTGACAAGCAAAAAGAATCGAGCCAGAGCCAAGACAACACATCAAAAAGCAAATTTTCACAATTTTTACTGTGTTAATCGGTTAACGCTATATGGTTAATCGATTAACCAGTGCGTTTTTTGTGAAAATGAGCCAAATTCAAATTCTGCAGCATTTGGCACCAATTTTCATTTGTTTCATCATGAGAATATTAAATCACCTCATTTTAATTCCCCTAACTCATCATAATTAATTCCCACCATACACCTTCATTAATCACCACTTGATCTTGATTTTGCCTCCAAATTCAAATTCCAAGCCTATTTTTGGTTGCAAAGCAAACTCCAATCCACCAAAATTTCCAAGCCTAAATCCTATAAATAGAGGCCTCATTTCATTCATTCTTTAACCTTTTGATAGCCAAATTCACCTTGTCAAAATTCCTCCTCATTTCCATTTTTCTTCATCTACCCAAATTCACCAAAGCTCTTTCTTCCATTGAAAGTTAGTAAGTTCTTCATTGGAACTTACTAATCTTTGAGCTAAACCTCCATCCAATTACTTTTTCATCATCAATTTCTGTAGATCAAGGCTTTGGAGTGTGGTTCTTGGAGTTGATTTGAAGAATTTTCAGATTTGAAGTGGTAAACCCTTGATCCACCATTGTTGTGCTTGATTCACCTTCCACAATGTGATCTATTACTGATTTATGTTGCTTGATCTTTTGATCTTGTAAATTGTGTTTTATTGGTGTTATTTGCTGTTGTTTCACTTGAATTTTCGTGCTAATTTGCATCTATGACCATGAGGTGTTTGAAGAAATGATTGGATCATGAATGCTGAATTTTTCAAAAAAAATTGTTATTCTGTTAGGGTTAATCGATTAACCAAATGCAGTTCAATTTGGTTAATCGGTTAACCAGTAGCAGAATTGATTTTTTGGTTCTATTTTGGGACTGTTTTGGTTCCTTTCTCTTCTTCTTCCATTTCCTTTTGATTTTTTTCCTTGGTTTGCACTTTCAAATGTCCTATTCCTCTTTAAATTCATTGGACTTAGGGTGTAGATGAAGTTGGATAAACATTCATTAATTCAAATCTATCTTTAAAGTGAATTGTTCAATTCATTTTAGGTGCTTTGAGTTAATGATATGTTTAGTGCTTTAATCCACCAAGATGAGTGGTTTAACTTAAAGATGGAATGATTTTTAGAATTATAATTCAATTTTGCTTTCCCTTCCCCTCTTCTTCTTTTTTTTTCTTTTGATCGATGAAAATCTTTGATATCATTGGAACTTATTTTAAGTTCTTGATGAAGATGAGATCGTTACCTCTTTTCTTTTCGTGCGGTATTGCTTTCGGAGAGTGATCTACATATCACTTCTCTAGCATGCATTAACACTAAAATTGTTATTGACCGGGCTCAGATATTCATGACTTCTATATAAACCCGATTACGATTACTTAACATAGCGCTAAATTATCCCGAAATCAGAAAACAGTTGTGATTTGTAAGTGAATTATCAGTCTCCTATTCGTCCATGGCGTAGTTTGAAATAGATTGGCTTTCTCTTGTTACCCGTGGGGGTTAGTTGGCATACTCGTTGATTTTATCCGAGTTGGATCCCTCCTCATGGTAATGTATGAGACCATGTTTTCATTCTCATGGATGTTTAGTCGAGCATTTCCGAAAACACAACAAAACTTGTGCTCTTTTTTTTTTGGATGATTTTTGTCTATATTGTTACATTAGTTGTGCTATGTTTATGCTTCCTTCTCACTCCCTGTCTCTCTTTATTTTTTTTATGCTTTATGTTATCATATCATATCATATCAATGTTTATGCTTCCGCCATTTTCCCTTTGTCCACTTGGACCATTTGTTTATGTTTATGCTTCTTTTTCTTTTGTCCATTTGGACTCAAAAACATTAATAAAGGATTAAACCCCTAAAAAACTTGTTCTCATAATATTGGACTATGGTTACTATCCTTTGCATTTGGACATGGAACTTTGGACTTAGAATTAGGATCCTAACCTATGCTTGGAAGTTTGTGATGGAAAACCTTGGATTTTGGATACTTGAAGTTCTCTTTTGAAGAATTATTTTGATCAAGGACAACTCTAAAGGAAATGATGCTTATGTTATGGATCTTTCTTGTGTGGTTAGACCGTTCTTGTCCTTAGCTTTTATCTTTATGCAATAGGATAGTCCCTTCTTCTCCACCATTTCTTTAATTTTCAAAATCTCCTCTCTTCTTCAAAACCTTCTTGTTTTCAAACTTAAAACCGCTTTCATAATAAAACCTTGACTTTGGTCAAGTGATTTTCAAACTTTGTTTTCTTAAATAAATGTCAATCCATGTTAATCATACTCTGACCATTTCAAAAAGACATAAAAAATAAAAAACTCATTCAAACTTTTTGTGCTTTTGTGCACTTTCTCTTTTAAAATTTTCAAAAAGATTAGACATGAGTCATTTTCTTTGATGAGATGTAAAGCTCCTAACCATGGTATTTGGTGTAAAGTATGGTCATTTTCCACGTAGATGTTGAAGTGATTAGTCTTGTTGATTTTTATCCAAGCAAAATCCTCCATCTTGATGTGATGCAAATGCCTCTTTCACATACTTTTGGGTAATTAGTTGAGTAATCTCTCTTGAGAATGACAGGTTGTCTTTTCAAGATAAAATGAATCATAACCAATAATTTTTGTTATTTGTACCATGAACTATGAGATTTTGATCCTATATTGCACTTTGTGGGTACGTAGGTATGAGGCGATAAGTCTCTCTAAACAAAAAAATCTTAAAAAAATATTTCTCTTCTCATCTCCCCAATCTCTTTTCAAACAAACATTTTCAAACCTAAAAGCGTAGATATTTCAAAGGGCTTCTATAGAGTACTATAGACGTTTTGGGTGCTAACACCTTCCCTTAGCGTAACTAACCCCTTACCCATTCTCTGTTTGTTCTTGTTTTAGAACTTGTTTAGGTTTTGTTCGCTCTTTTTCCTTTCCTTTTTTGGATAAAATAAAAGTGTGGTGGCGACTCTTGCAATTTTGAGTTAAGTTAATCAATAGCTTACACTCACAAATTTCCCCGCTACAATATGCCTCAATCAGTGGAAAGAGGATTAGGGTTTCATCTGATCAAGAAAGTCAATTGTGGCTTCACAAAGTCAAACTCAAGGATTTTGAGGTCAATCATGGGCATCTCAAGTCATCTTAAGTTTCATTTAGAGGTTGGATCAAGAAGAATCAAGGAGAATCATAAAATCAGGAGAATTGACAAATTAGGGGTTTAGTGAAATTTTTCTAAGTGTGGAAAACCCTAATTTCTAGCCATCTTGTAACATTCATAACTTATTCATCCTTGATCCAAATGGGGTAAACTTGTTATCAAATTAAAGAGGGCATCATGAACTACAAGTTTGTAGAAGGAATAAAGTCCAAAAGATTCATAGATCAAAAGTTATGGTGGCTTAAAGTTGAGAAAAATCAAGATTGGTGATTTCAACACTTAGAATTTTTTCTAAGTATGAAAATTCAGCTTGGAGGACATGTTTTCAAGGGCCTTTTTCTTGATGATCCAAGCTTCATCTCATCTTTCCTACAACATGAAAGTTGTTCCTTATTCTCCAAGCTTTCTTTTGAGTACAAGAACTCCTCAATTGGATGTGTAGATCAAAAGATATGGTGTCTCAAAGTTAGGGTTTCCAAGATGCCAAATTTAGCAAGTTGTTTGTCAACTTCATGAAGCAAACTTCCAAGGCATTTTTCACCATGATCCAAACTCCAATTGAATTTCCCTCAAACATCAAAGTTTTTAAGCTTCTTCCAAGATTTTCAAGCATATCAAGAACTCATCAATTTAGTACCTAGAGCTCAAGATATGTAACTTCAAAGTTCATGTCATCAAGTTGTCAAAAGTGTCTTGTAACTTAGAATTTTTTTTAAGTTTCTAGGACAATTTTGGGAACACCATTTCAAGGCAACTTTTCACTTTGATTCAAGCATCATTTCAAGATTATTCCAACATGGATTTTGTTCCATAGTCTCCCTACTTCATTGTGAGCTTGAATTCTCCTCACTTGGTTGAAAATCCGTCAAGATATGATCCTTTAAAGTGGTACTCATGCTTCATATATCCATGAAATCCCATGTTGAGTTCTTAGCACATGATCATGGGTTTTTTCCATTCCTCTTTGTACTATAAATATTCACACGCACAGTACACTCATACCTTACTACAAATGAGCCAACCAAGTCATATATACCATGCATACATCATGCATACTCTTAGCCAAAAGTGGAAAGTTAGAAAAATGGAATTAGCACCTCATTTTGTACTCTCCCACGTGCCATCCATCATGTACTCCTCATGACCTTATTTTGCTCAGCAAACCACCCAAAAACAACTCACTACATACCATAATCCGTGCACACTCCACTTTCTCAAAACTTTCAAATTTTCAAAACCGGTTGGTAACAAACTCTCCTTTTGATTTAAGCCCATAATCCACCCTATAAAATCATCACAAACCCTAAAGCGTGGAGACATCTCACTTTACACCATCCTCAGATCAAAATCTGTCACTCTCTCTCAAAAAATTTCAGAAACACGATCTGTTTATTTCTTCATGGTTTCTGCTCATTGCTTGCTTGGTTCATCATTTTTGAAGTTCTTAGAGGCAAGAGGAAAGATTTGTTGAAGCTTGGAAGCAAGAGTAAAGAGCATCTGAGCTTCATTTTCAGTAAAGTTTTCTTCAACTTCATTCTCTTGGTTTGTACTTGTATTAAGCTTATTTTTAGCATGGTTGAGCTTCTGGAGTGAGGTAGATCAGTTTTGCATATGAGTTGTCTCTATTTGATGAAGTTTGGTTTATGTGTTCAAATTTCTGTGGCATGTTTTCATAGTGTTATAGTCCTTATAAATGATTTCTGATGATACATTCATAATCTACGTGAAATTTCATGCGAGATGGTGTAAGGTTTTGTGTGTTTTGGCAACGTTCTGGTTTTGCTCCGGCGAGTCTAGCCGAAGAAGACGACCGGAATAGGGTTCTGGTGTCTCATGTGCAAGCTGATGTGTTCCGGTGATGTGTGCATTTGACTTGTTGACTCTGTGTATGTGGCATGCGTGTGGCTCTTATGTGGCGATGACAAGGATTAGTGAAACGGTGCATTTCACTTGTGAGATTTTTGTTTTTTTGTTTGTTTCTGAGTGAAGTGGTCATGGGCTTAGTGGTTTTAATTTCCACACCCCCTTATTTCTAGGCCCATTGCGCTTACAACTGCATTTTAGTTCATTGCTAAACCCCCATGTTAGGTTTTCATGTTTTCATTTTTATTTTCTTTTCCTTTTTGTTTTGATTTTATTTTTAATTGTTTAAATCATTGTTAAAATGCAAAAAAAAAAATATGTTTCTGAAACTTTGACATGTTGGGATATTTTTGGATATTTTTATTTTATTTTTCATTTTATTTTCATATTTTATTTGAATTTAATTTGAGAAGTGGTTTTCTATTGTGGTCCTAAGCTAGGGTTTGGTATGTTATTGACTTTGTGATGCATTTTTTATCCAATATTTTCCAAATGCTTTAGAATATGAATGATGATTTTTTGAGTGTGATTTTCATGCTTTGGTGGTCATTTCTTGGTTGTTTTTCATTTGGTTTCATTTGACCCTCGATCCTTGCTCGATTAGCTTCCTATATGAGACTGTTTGGTTCAATTTGTGGTGCATTTATGCAATTCTTCTTGAGATATTTTGCTCACTGGTTCTTGATGGATATAGCATGAGTTAGAGCCTCGTGTTGGAATTTATTAGGTCATTTTTCTATTTTTTATTGATGCCTAGAAGTGACTTGGTTTTTGATTGAGTATGCACGATGTTTGACCTAGTTTCAAACCATTTTGTCCACTTGTGCTTGAGTGAAGTTTGATATGATTAGTTGATGTGATTACATGCTATATTAAATTTATTAGACCTTTGGATTCACTTTCATTTGGTTATTTTTCTATTTATGGTTGAATTTCCAAATTGATGATGTTTTAGCCTTGCTCCTTTGATGCTCTTGACCTAGTTTCTTAAGATGCTTCTTGTATGACCTAATGGATGCTTGTGGACTCTTGTATGCTTTGATTGACATTTTTAAGGTTTTAATCCTCATGTTATGATTTCCATTTTATGATCATTTCACACTTCTTACTTCTTTTGGTCACTTGTTTCTTTGTATGGATGATTTGAGTGGTTTCTTGTGCATGATTTGAACATGACCCTTCTTGAATTTGTTTGATATCATGGAATTGAATATGGATTGAATCATCTGTGTTTGCTTCTGGTCTTAATGTTATGGTATGTATTACTTGATCACTTGTGCTTTGTTCCTTGCTTGAACACATGTTTTCCTTTGAAGATGATCATGGTGTATGCTTGCCTAGTTTTGATGAATGTGTGAACTTGATCATTGAAGTTTCTTCTTGTTATCCATGAGTTGATGTTTGGATTGATATTCATGTGCCTGCTACTTCCCATCTTGGTTTCTTGACCTAACTTCATTTATTTGAGCCATGTTTGATTTGTTTTCATGAGTTAATGATTTATGAATGCATAGTCTTTGTTGTGGTTCATATTGGATGGTGTGGTACCTCTCTTTTCATCTTTGAATTGAATTGATCATGGTATGGTGTGAGTTCTAACTTTGTATGATTCTTATCTTACTTAACTCATATTGCCTTTATATGATGGTTAATGGTGTTCAATTTTGGTTCTAAAACAAGTTTGCTTGTGCACTTCTATGTTTGTCTTCATCTTTTCTCTTGAACTTGAAATGTGAACACTTTGCTCATGATGATGTGATGTTTGAGAATGTGTGATTTATTGCATGCTTTATCCAACCTTGATGTCTTGATTCATTTAATAAACATGCTTCAATCTTGGTGTGAAACTTGTGCATTGATGATAATTCCTCTCATCTTGTGTTGCTTTGCCATTTTATTTCTCTTCATCTCTTTTCTTCTCCTTTGGGTTTTAGATTCACTTGTGTTGCTGTGATTGAGTTTATTTAATGTTTACTTGTGTTTGATCACATGCTCCCTTAGGGCTCCTAGTTTAAACTTAATTTTTGATTAGGTTCAAAGTAGGATAGACATTAGGCTCTCAATCCTTTGCATGACAACATTGGGGTAGTCCCCTTTGACCTCAACCTTAGATCCTTTCTTTGCATGATAACATTAGGTAGACTTCCCTTCTCATCTTCAACCATAGGGTCATATTGCATAACAACATCTAGGTGAGTTTCCCCTAGACTTTCTTCTGCCCTTTGAGCCTTCTTTCTCTTCTCAAAAGAAAATCAAAATATTTAATAAATATGACGTGCATTGTGCGCCACGAGCCTTAAGCATATAGGAAAAGATGAGTGGATACATTTCCAACCTCATCTCATGGTACTTTGTGTGCGAGACGCTTGGATCGTTAGCGCGAAGTATTCAATCTTATGTCATAGACTTTAGTGCGATGCGCATTTCAAACAAAGTTAATCCACTTCTGTTAAAACTCATAAAAAAATGTAAATCATTTTATCCTTCGGGATTGTTTGACAAATCATTTTCAAAAAGAGTACGTTATTTTCGTTCTACCGCAAACAGGCATCGACCCTAACTGCTGGAATGTGAACTTAATGTCGCTCATAAAAAATACTTAACCAATTTGTGGTCGTACCCACGAACTACGAGCGCTCTGACTTCCTCTTTCTCGTCCGAATAAGGATACGTAGGCACAAGACGGCGAAGTCTTGGCGATCAACCTTCCCCCATCACCCGTAGTCCTCCGAACTACGTTGACTCTGACATTCCCATTGCACGAGGGAATACGTAGGCCTAGGACGGAGAAGTCCTATCGAGTCTCCTTTTCTTTTTCCCCTTTTGTTTCTGTTAGCAGAAGAGCTTTAGATAACACACCCTTTGATTAGACAACAAGCGTGGATCCCGTTGAGTACAATGGACGCGAGGGGGTTCTAATACCTTCCTCTCGCGTAATCGACTCCCGAACTCAGGACTTGGTTGCGATGACCATGTTTTCTCCCTTTTGAGGTTTCTTCGATCGTTTCCTTTCCCCCGTTGGGATAAATAACATTCGGTGGCGACTCAGTTTTTCCGCCGATTATTTTTCGCTTTGCGACATCTACAACAAAACCACAAAGAAAAAATGTTAATTCGTATGCTGGAGATGTGGATGCACATGCTTATGAAAAAATGTAAAAGGGGAGGTCAAATTTTGGGTTGCGAAAATATCTTGTTTGTTTTGTGTGAAGCGTCTGATTGAAAAAGTTTTAAGAACCCAATTCAAACCCCCATTTCTTGTGTTTTTCTCTACCTTCAAATGAGGCTCGTCTTTCTAGATAAAGATGTCATGTACCTAATAGATTATGATATTCCATGCCCAGATGAAGGACCCGAACCAGGATCACAATGGACGCTCGTGTTCAATGGTGCCTTAAATGCACTAGGCAATGTAATTGGAGTTGTCATTACTTTTCTAACAGATCATCATATTCCCTTCACAGCAAGGTTATGTTTCAAATACACCAACAACATGGCAGAATATGAAGCGTGTATTCTAGGAATTAAAGCTGCTATTGATCTAAGAATCAAGATTCTTGAAGTGCATGGAGACTCGACACTTGGAATCTATCAAATCAAAGGAGATTGGGAGACCCGTCATACCAATTTGATTTTGTACCGAGAGCATGTCTTGAAGCCAACCCCCTACTTTGATGAGATTACATTCCATCACATTCCCAGGGAGGAGAACCAGAAAGTCATTGGCCACTCTGTCGTCTATGTTCAAAGTCGAATGGGCTAATGAAGAACCTGTTAGATAATAGGCTTCAATATATAGGGGGTGAATAGATCACAAATTAAAAACCAAAATTTTGGCAAAAATGGTTTTCAAAAGTTTTATGGCACAGTGGAAATAACCCGAATCGAATCGTCTAACCGAACTTACTATTGAAAAGCTTGGATATGCATAAAGGTACACAATTGAATGATAATGAACACAAATTTTTCAACAACGGTTAATCACAAAACAATCAAATGCTAAGCTATACATATAGATTATTTCCAATGATAAAAAAACAAACAAAAACACAACAATGCAATTTATCAAACACCTTGTGTGCAACCGATATCTTTTGGAAATTTGTTTTGTTTTGTTGATTCAAAACCAATCACAATCAATTGGATTATGAGTCTATCAAAAAAACCTAATTCAAAAATATGATCAAAAATAATTTCCAATCGAATTGATCAAACAACCAATTAATTCAATAATTTGCTAAAACAAAATTAGAGAGAGGGAGACAAGGAATTGTTTAGGTGGTTCCCCAATCAGCCTCGCTATGGGTATGTCTACCCTCAATTCAAAATCTAATTGAGATACTTGAAATTAACCTTACTTTGCAAAAAGTGTATATGCAAGAGATGAAGAACTCTAACCATACAAACCCTATGGTTTGTTGTTGATTCTACCACCTCTAAAACCCTTGATCAAAGATTGATCAAGTCACCAACAATGTCGCTTCAATTCACCAATTATTGCTACTTCCTTGCAAGGAACCACCTTTTCCCTAGGCTTTCACACAGTCTAATTAATCCCAAGTGCACATTTATTGAAACCCAAGATTTAACAAGACGATCCACTATCTCACACTACTCACTTGCAAGGAACCACGTTGTCCCAAGGCTTTCACTCAATCGGATCTGAATTATGTAATCTAGGTCAAAACCTTCAAATCCTCAATTATCTTTAAGGAAAACCCCAGCTCAGTTTTCTTATATGAAACACTCAAAGAACTCAACCCAATATTCTCGGTACACCAACCTAATTGGATGTTATCAACCCTAATCAAGATGGTCACCCAATCAAAAAAATGATTATGTATAGTTTGATTGTGTGCGTGCATAGAAGAAAGGTTAAAGATTATGAGTATGCTTTGAAGTTCTAGTTTCGTATAGAATTTACACTATAACCTTACTAGAAAATGATGCATGTATCAAGTATTTATAAGTATGCAAGTTTGAAAGCAAGAGGAATGCAAAAGAATAGAGAAAATTATGATTTTTTGGAAAAATGCATCGTATGTGACGACTTATGAAAGCTATAGGTCGACCTATGAATGTCTTCGTGTCGATCTATGAAGGTCTTAGGTCGACCTATGAAGGTCTTAGGTTATCCTATAACAGTCAGCACATGGACAGAGCCTACAGGCTTTAATACTACAGCGTATGTGTCGACCTATACTGTAAAAAATCTTCTATAGGCCGACCTAAAGTTGTATAGTCTGACCTATAAAGGTTATGTGCCAACCTATGCAGTCAGCACATAAAATAGGCTTTAAAAATGAGTTACATAGGTCAACCTGAAACTCGTATAGGCCAACCTATAGACCTGTTTTTCACATGAAACCTTTCTAAATCATTTTTAATGCATGAAACCTTTTCTAAATCATTTCTAAACTATTTCCAAAATGATGTTATGCTTCCTAATACAAAGATGCACATATAGAATTAGAGGATATCGTCCAATATACATTAACGCTAAAGTATCCTAGTTTTGACATCATGCAAAATACATATAACGAAAAGTTGCACTCACAGCACCTTCTATAGTCATTCAATATCTAGATGAACCAGCGCATTGCTTAGCAGTTGAAACAGAGACCGATGGCAAACCATGGTTCTACGACATCAAACGATATCTTGAGAAGCAAGAGTATCTAGAGAATGCCTTGATCATAGACAAAAAGACCTTGAGGAAGTTGTCATCCAATTTGTTCTTAAGTGGTGATGTGCTATACAAAAAAAATTGACATGGTCCTGCTCAGATTCGTGGATAGACACGAAGCAGACTTACTCGTCAAAGAAATCCATGAAGGTTCTTTCAGAATTCATGCAAATGGACATGCAATGGAAAATAAGATCCTCAGAGCTGGCTATTATTTGTTGACTATGGAAACAAACTATTACCATTGTTTCGGGACGTGCCACCGTGCCAGATTTATGCTGATAAGGTGCACGTGCCACCTACTCCTTTGAACATATTATCTGCTCCATGGCCTTTCTCAATGTGAGGCATAGATGTAATTGGTATGATTGAGCCAAAAGCTGCAAATGGATATCGTTTGATTTAAGTTTCCATAGACTACTTCACCAAGTGGATAGAAGTTGCTTCTTATGCAAGTGTGACCAAGCAAATGGTCACCTAGTTTATCAAAAAAGATATAATCTATCGTTATGAAACTCCTAGAAAGATTATCACGGATAATGGATCGGATCTGAATAACAAGATATTGAAGAAGTTATGCAAAAGTTTCAAAATTGAACATCATAACTCATCTCCCTATAGGCCAAAGATGAATGGAGTTGTAGAGGCAGCTAACAAGAATATCAAAAAGATCATCTAGAAGACGGTAAAGACTGGCACGAGATGCTACTTTTTGCTATACTCAGGTACCAAATAGTTGTTTGCACTTCAACAGGAGCAACCCTTTTCTTTATAGTCTATGGCATGGAGGCTTTGTTACCAATAGAAGTGGAGATCCCCTCATTGAGAGTCTTGCTGGAGACTGAATTAGAAGGGGCATAATGGGTGCAAACTAGGTTTGACTAACTCAATCTAATTGAAGAAAAGAGACTGGAGGTGTTGTGTCATGGTCAGTTGTATCAGAAAAGGCTCAAGAGATCATTCGACTAGAAGGTCTGACCTCGAGATTTCAGTGTAGTTGAACTGGTGCTAAAAATGATAATCTCCCTTCAAAAGTATTCACGTGGCAAGTGGATTCCCAACTATGAAGGACCATATGTGGTGAAGAAAGTATTTTCTGGTGGAGCTTTAGTTCTCCCGAACATGGATGGAGAAGAGCTAACACACCCCGTCAATTCTGATGCAGTGAAGAAGTATTATGCCTAAGAAAAAGAGATGGACAATAAAAGCTCGATAAGTCAAAAACCTGAAAGGGCGACTTAGGAAAAAATGAGCATCCCAATGAGTTGAAAACCCAAAAGGGCAACTCAGGCAAAAATTAGGGATAAAAAAAATTAAGCCCGGTAAGTCGAATACCCGAAAGGGAGGCTTAAACAAAATAGGGTAAAACCTCACGGTAAACTGAAAACTCTAAAGAGCGGTTCACGCAAAAGTTAGGGAATATCCAAAGGCATAAAACTGCAAGCACGCAAGTCAATACTACATCAGGGCTCTGATGGAAGGGAACGGTCCAATCGCCATCTCCAGAAGCAAAGTAATGAGGACTAGAGGACATATGGAAAAATAGAAACTGTTGTATTTGTTTGAAAATTCAGTTAAGATTTCATTTCCATTTATCTGCTTTCTTTCTCTATAATCCCCTCTTAAAGGGATTTACATATTCATGTATCCCATGTATGAGTTATTCTTCTTATCAAATAAAATTGTTTAGTCGAACATTGCTTCATCAAATATCTTTGTGTTTCTAATTGTTTACATAATGTCACTTTTATTCTTGATAAAGTAAAAACATTAAAACAATGAAAGTAACACAAAGCTTTTGAAAACTTTTAAAAAAAAATTATTTTTGAAAATGTCAAAGGAATATTTGTTGGTTTACAACAATGCATCTAATTCACAAGACTTGGGGCATCTCATTGATCACATTATTGATCATCTTGACCTGAGCAAGTTAGAAGTGGCTACAAGAGTCCTCACCGAGATCCTTCAGGCAGCAGAGCAGAAATCAGAGTCTTGCAAACCATGTCCATGGTGTGAGAAATATTCAAGACCAAGGGTGTCGGGAAATCAGAGCTTAATACCCATAAAATGCATAAACCAATATATTCATGCATTCATTTTTTTCTTGCATATCATGTACAAAGAAAATCATGCATAAACCTCAGCCGGATTCAGCAATCTCTCAAGGAAGTTTAGTGTAATCCTCAACAAAACCAAGATTCACGAGTTGTTCTCAAGAGTAGAACAATTTCATTTCTTCAGTGCAAGTTTTCTCTCAGAAGTCAATCAGTATTTTGATGTTGATTTTCAAGATGAGTTTCTTACTCAGCAAGGTGATTGATATTCCCCAGTTGAACTCTGGTGTCAACAGAATTTCTACTTGGCTTCCCCAGCAGATAGCTCCCCACAGAGTTTCCTTTGGAATTTTCTCCAGCAAAACTTCATGAACTCGCGAGACGAGTTTCATATCAGCAGTATTCCTAAGAAAGGTATCCCCAGCATCTTTATCCTCAACAAGTCTCTTCAAAGTATTTTTCTAAGACGGAACCTCTTCACAAGGATAGCTCAAGGTAGCAATCTCCCTAGTGAGTCTAATGGGCAAGAGTTCCTTGAACAAACAAGCTTTACTGAATGATCCTCAGTATATCTCCAACAAGTAACCTATGTGTTTATTCCCTCATAGAGTCACTTGTATTCCCAAACAGGTTACTTCAGTCAATCCCCTGCAGAGTAAGTATTCCTTACCGATCTACTCTCTGAAGAATCATTGGATTTGGACCATTCGGTCCGATAAATGAAAATAAATGCTAAACTTTTTTGTTAGAGTTAACCTTTCATCCCCCATTAAGTCTACAAAATTTTCTCATTCCCCGGAGGAGTCTACTGTCAGTCGAGAGCAGCTGAAGATAATGAGGTTTCTTCTAATACAAGTAAAAGGTGGTGGCAGTCCTTATCTTGTGTTGCAAGTAATCTAAAGACATTTGTTATGGAATATGTGAGAAATTCCAAATCAAGTGGGCTTTTATGTTGGACTTGGCAGACCATGTATCTGAAATAAACATGGTTAGATCATGCTCAACAAATACAAGAAGTGGCAGTTCTTAATGTTGAGAATGTGGCAATATCGTTGTGCTATCATCTGGTGTCAAGTGTTCATCTTCATAAGGAGCATTGGTTGTTCATGTCAGGGGGAGTTAAGGCTGCTGTTTATGGTCTATTACTGCAAGGGTGCAGATTTTTTGTGAAGCTTGCGTGCTGTCCAAGTTTGTGCAGAGTGATGTCAAACAACATGATGGGACATGTACTACTGAGTGTGGTTGGGTGTTCCTAAGACTGGTGTGCTATCCTAGCTGCGTGAATCTAGTGCTTATGCAGGAGGAGTCTGAAGAGCAGAATTGTTGTATCTGGGAGAATTTATTTTTCTCTGCTGTTCTGAAGGAATCTAGAAGGGATTGTGAGTTGTGCTGATCGATAGAAGTCGTCTCAGAATCCAACAGAAAAGAAAATGTGCTTGTGTTTTGGAATGTATAATTTTTTGTGGAGTCTTGGGTTGATAATGTTGTGAGCAAGCAGACATTGTCTGATAAGATGTCAGAACATGGTACAGGACATGTTTTTCTTGAGCCAAACAAGGAATTATTCTGGACGGTGGTGTAAGCATAAGGTGAAACACGTGTCTTTGCCTATGCATGGAACGTTATTGGCACAATTTATGGTAAGAATCAGTTGAGAAGCAATAAAGGCGGTCAAGACTGTTTTGGAAGGTAGACATTGAATTTGGATGGAGTTTTTAGTACCTAAAATAGCGTTTCTTTGACCAAGAACTTTGACATATTCAAAGCTCGTTAATTCCAAAGTAACTGATCAGCTATTTATAGGGGTTATTCTTTTCTCCTTCAGCCAGTGAGTGTTCTTGTTTCATAAGTCTTATGGCGTTTGTTCGTTTTTGGGTGAGCACTACTTGGGTCTGGTTCTATGAAGGCTTTCTTTGCCAATTTTTGGCTAAAAAGGGGGAGAAAGGGTTTGCTAAATGGTTTGCGCAGATGCTTGTCTGGAGTCTGCAGTTCCAGATGTGTTTCAGAGATGTCAAAAAGGGTGTCCTATCCTTAAGTTGGTGTTGAGTCTTTGTGACTTGTGTCCTGAGTTATGAACACAGTTGTGACTTGTGTTCTGAGTTACCTGGGTTGGTAGAGTGGCACGTCTTAAGTTTCATCTTATGCCACAGGTCGACTAGGGGCGTCTGATCAAATAAGGTCTGCAGAAATCTCTTATGCCACCATTGGTCTGTTATGTCAAGACAGACGTTTCTTTTCTGGAGGAGTCTTCTACATTTGTTCTGGGTCTGTCCTGGAAGGAAAAAGAAATATGTTGTATTGAGGGGGAGTGTCAGATATCTTCTTCCTCATGTGCACCAAATGACTTCAGGACTTTCTACTTCTTATGTCCTAATGTGCTGCCTGAAGTTGTTGTGCTGTGGTGCTCGGAGGTGATATTATGGAGCTCATAGAGTATGTTGGAAAGAGTTGTCAAACATGATGTCCTAACATCATTCAAGATTTCCCAAGAAGATGATTCTCCATGGTTGTTGTACACAGTAGTTGCTGATGACTACTGACAGTAGTATAGGGTTGTAATTGCTGCTGTAATCTGAGTTGTAATGTTTATATATTTGTTTTACCCAAAATTTGCCAAAGGGGGGGAATGTTAGTTCTTTAATTTTTAGGGTTGGCATTAATTTTGTAAAACAAATAATAGCAGCAATATGGTAGATAGGATATTTTATCTTGCTAAAGAAGAACAGGTTGAGCAAGAAGTCCTATTGTGCAATGGAACATGTTGAGTTGAAGTGGTTTCAACATCTGGAACAACATGTCGTATTAAGATGTCCCATGAAGGTCCATTCGACATCGCGCCAGAACTGAAGTGAATTAAAGATTCTGTTATGTCTTAACAGATGCAGAATATTCAGGGAATAATATGCAAATTCTATGTGGCGCTGAATTAAAAGTTCTGAAGATTCAAATTTGAAATTGAGAAGAATATTGAAAAATATACACTTTCTAAATATGGAGATATTTTAGGAAGTTAAAGATTGAAGACCTATTATGTAGCAGAAGTTTCTGCTGATCTGTAGCAGCTTATTTGCTGCATTTTTGAAGGCCCAAATCCAGTTGGGAATAGGTTATATATAGATGCATTGTAACCTAGAATTATAACTTAACCAAAGATGTAAAAGTTCTATTATTATGGTTGGTTCCTGTATCACTCGACATGTGAGTTGGACAGTTTGTTAGTGTGATCCTTGAAGCTGGTAAGTAAGAGGAGTATTGTTCTTGGAGGAAGCTTTTAAGTAACTCTAAGTTGTGTCTTGGAAGTGTGTCTTCCTTGTTGAATTATTGTATAGGTAAAGAGCCGTTGATGCAGTGGCGGAGTGTTGACTGCTAGACATCATTGCGATGATTGAGAGTGGGAAGGGTTTCTCATATCTAGAGAAGATCTAGGTAGAAGGGTCATTGGGTAGTGATTAAGTGATAAGCTGTAAACGGGAAGTTTAGCTTTGAATTGATACTGCTGATAGTGGACTTCATCCCTGGCTTGGTAGCCCCCAGAGTAGGTGTGTTAGACCGAACTGGGTTAACAATTCTGTGTGTTTTGTTTTTATCTTTTTAGTATCGTGCTCATTGTTATATACCTTGCCATGTGTGTTCATGTCAGACCGGATGTCGAATGATATGTTATAAGACATCTGAATTCTGCACATGTACCAGAATTTCATTTATCATCAAGAGAGAGCCATCCTAAAGGAGCTGGAAGACACCACCTAGTTACGTCAGTGGAGGCCAATGGTGATGATGCACATGTTATGCACCATAGAACATGTGCATTATGGTTATACCTCATGTATTTGGTTGGCACTTCCATATTTGTGGACAAAAGTGTTTATTACGTTGATGTGGTTTACCTTAGATACTTCATTGACTTCAACCGGATTCATGATTGCAAATGGAAGGTCGCTTGTTTGGTTTACATGTACTCGAAGTTAGTTGAAGATTGTCTTTGGAAGACCACACAAATGACAGCAAATTGCATAGTGATTACTGTAATATATTTGCACCTTTACTATTATTGTACCATTTTCATAACACTTGTGCTACACTATTACTACTAATATTTCATCTTTACCATTTTTAGGCATGGATCCTCCATCTTTTTCAACGCATCTCCGGCTAGTCATATGTTAATGACTATTTTGAGGATCAACCATGTGCTTGCGTTGGAAACCAAGCCCTTCAAGTGTTTCTTGACGACAATCCAATAGATGATATGCGCTACACACCGTATGATGATAACTGTCATACGCATCCCTTGGATGACATAGCCTTCTACTCTGGATGGTTGCCTTGTGGATCACGCCTTATGTATCCACATGCATGAGCGAGTCAAGCGCCAATTTGGGTATCTACAGGTTATTCCAAGAGACCCTCTGTGTCAGCTCCTCCCACTATGGTCTGCATAGATGTATATGTGATGTATGGTAATTTTTATAATTATATAGTACTAGATGAAGCACAAAGTGTGGCATCTCCTCACCAATGGATTAGTGCATCCGACTATACATCCAACGGTATTTCAGAGTGTCACATTCAGATGCTCACGGAGATCTACCTAAGTTAACTCATCAGTAGACATATTAGAGGATGGTTAGATCATGTATATAGGTCATCATGAGAGAGAGAGAGAGAGAGAGAGAGAGAGAGCTTTCTAGAAGGCACTATAGATGTTATTTTATCTGAGGCAGAAACGACATTGCATTATAAGAGACAGAGAAGGAACAATGAAGCAGAAACGATATTGCATTATAGGAGACAGAGAAGGAACAAGGTGTTAGATATACTTAATTGTATTTGTACTACGAATAGTATTATGATTTGTAATTTATCATTTTGATAGTGTTATAAATTCTTGATTGATTTTAATGTATGTCATTTTAATCTTAGTATACCAATGTATAATTTAATTGATAATAAATTTATTATAATAGAATATTTATTATAAATGACATATTACATCAATATCCTTTTTATATCAATGTATTTCTTTAAAAATATCAAATTTTACTTAAAATGCATTTTTACATCTTTGGACTAATTTATAATAAAATGAGAATGTGGCTCCCTTATAAAGGAATGTCATATATGAAGTGGGAAGAGCAACCCAAAAATAGAACAATTGGAAACAAGATGTGGAAGTGAACTCAACATTTGATTACCCAAATTTTCCAACCGACCTGGATAAGTTGTAACAAAATTGTACTAGTGAAGTTTAAACAATTATACTCGATGGTCATTAGTCAAATTTCAACACTATCTTTTGAGTTATTTAGTTTACACCAGGTTCCTTACATAGAAAATCAAAAATCATAATCACCATTTAGCCCCAGAGGCCAATAAACAGCATACATCACCAAAGAAACACCAATTAATCCTTACAATTATACACATTAGGCAATTTAAAATCTTAATTTAACAAAACTCAAACCCTTCTGTTTGATTCATTTAGTCATATAATTGTCTAAAAAAAAAAGTAATAAAAAAAACATTTTACGAACTAAATTGATATTTTAATATAATAAACCAAAAGCAAATGTACAATTCTTCATCTAAACTTTTTCCTCCTTGAACAATAGGTCAAAAGTCTAACACACAGAAAATAAAATTTTAAATGTTCAATAAAACTGTAATGCTTCCAAAGATAAGAAAGAAATATGGAAAAAGCAAAACTGAAAATTCATAACTAAGATGTTCTATTGAAGTGGAAACTCCTTCTGCCTCCTTTTGCTTCACAAGTTGATTTCCGGAGGTGATTGTAGTTTCCCTCATCCTGCAGAAATAACCAAAAGAGTTATTTACATCATTCACTTAACAACTTGCTTCTTAGGACACAGAATTTCTATCCTTCATGCCAATAGATGCGATTATGTCACATTCATTTTACACACTTTGCTCAAGACACAATAGGAAACATTTTGCTCAAGACAAAGAGTTTCTATTCTTTATGCCATGCCATATGTTGCTATTATGCCACATTTATTTTACAAACTTTGCTCAAGACACGGATTTTCTTTCATTTATGCAGTGTGATGCAACTACCCTTGGGGTTCGATGTAGATAAAAACCAAAAGAAATTAGCATATGCAGATCAAACAAAACAGCATCATACTCATAATAAAAATTAGACAATCAATGAAAAGCTTTCAAAGATTTAAATTCCAAAAACATCTTTGAGATAAGTTACATTTATGCTGATCAACCCAGAATTTCTCATTACATAACAGAAATAGACAGTCATTACTTAGGCACCTGAGGGCATAGGTAACAAACAGTCCAAAATGTAAATGTTTTCCATCAGCCGCAAATTGCTGATACAAAATTGGCGTGGATCATTGAAGAGACATTTTACATTACATCTAAGATGAGTGCCCGTAAGAAACAGCCTTATTCTTACTCACATTAAGCATGCTTGAAAATTTATCATGAATACATTTACATCAATTGCACATGCCAATTAGATTATGCATTTTTTTTTTATGTTTTTACAAAGCCAGCAAAAGATTATTCTAGAAAGCTAGTGTATTGCATTGATCAAGGATTTTCTGTAATTGCGAAACAATAAAAGTGGATTTTTATCAACAGAAATCACTTCTATCATTGACTTCTAGCAATGATTTATCAGAATTCATTATGAAAAGCAATACCATTTAAACTAAGCAAAAAAAACATGATGAAACCACAACCAATGATAACCAAGAACAAACTAAAACCATAGTAAGGAGACTCCCAGGCTATCTTTTCCATTGATAATCATACAAAAATTTCTCACAAGTTGTGTGGTAGATTAAAAACGTCAAAAGCATATTTAAAACAAGTATTCACTTCTCTCATTGAAGTATTGTGAATTTGTGATCCTTCCAAAAAAAAAACTAAACACCAAAAGCAATACAATTTAGAAGAACCAAAAGAAACATTTTAACCAATGAAGAGAAAATCACCAACCAATCATAACATGAAGCACAAACACCAGAAACACGACACTGACACGTTGACACCAATAATAATTTGAAAAAAATGAATAACTGAAATGTAATCACAAATGACTATGTCGGTTTCAAACATCAACATTGACACGCGTCGCGTCGGTGCTACAAATCATAGCGAAAAGAGCAAACTAAAACCATGCACCATAAGCAGATATGGATGCTATCCTTTCCATTGTTAATCATCATAAAAAAATTTCTCAAAGTAAATCCATTATGCAGGAAAATCATAAAACAACTAGATAAAGAGTACCCACTTCAAAAAATTACTTGATTCATATTAAGCCCTCAAATCAAATTACTTCGGATAATAATCATACAAAAATTTCTCACAAGTAATGATGAATGGTAGATTAAAAACATCAAAAGCATATTTAAAACAACTATTCACTTCTCTCATTGACTTATTGAGAATTTGTGATCCTTCAGAAAAACTCAACACCAAAAGCAATACAATTTAGAAGAATCCAAAGAAAGATTTTAAACCACAACCAATGAAGAGAAAGTCACCAACCAATCCTAGCCTATGAATCTCACTCAGGAAACACCTTCAACCAATAATAATTTGAAAAAAATGACTAAATTAAATGTAATCACAAGTGTCTGTGTAGGTTTCTGACACTGAAGCTGACACAGACTCGCCTTTTGCAGTGCTAGAGAACATAACTAAAACGGCAAACTAAAACCATGCACCATAAGAAAACATGCATGCTATCTTTTCCATTGTTAATCATCATAAAGTAAATCTATTATGCAGGAAAATCATAAAACAACTAAACAGAGAGTACCCACTTCAAAAAATTCCTTGATTCATATTAAGCCCTCAAATCAAAAAAATTAACAATTTAAAATCATAGTACCAAAATAAGCAGATGAAAAACATAAGAAACAGCAAAATTAGAGATCAAATAAAAAAATTAAGAAATATTTAATCATACCTAACCAGATCCAACGATGATGTTGTTTATCGGGATAAAGATAAGCTTAACGAAAAACCCAACGAATCCCATCACAACAAAACCAATCGCGGTACGAACAGCCACCTTAGAGAATTCTACAATTCCATACAAAAAAAACACAACAAAAATCAAGATCTACAACGTATAGATTCAAATCAAACAAACCGAACACAAAGGGATTTAGGGTTATACCTTTGCGATCGGGTTTGTGACAACGCTTGACAAGCCTAACGCTGTCCTTAGCGAATTCTCTGAGTGGATCGAAGACGGAATCAATAGCGTCCATTTTCTCTCTTGCGCGTTTGGATGAAGATCTTCTATGAAGCGTGATTTGGGTGATTTATTGTTGACGAGAGATGAGAAAAGAAAATACGAAAAAGAAAAATAAAATTTGGTTGGGAAAGACACGTATAATGGCCCAATGGTATTTTGACAGGATGGAAAATTTTGTCATAACACGTCAATATGGACTTCTAAATGTATTACAACCGGTTTAGACCGGAATCATAACTAGTCTGGTCACCTTTTGATAATTTTTTATATTTATTTAATGCAAAATGTTGACGAGTATGTCTAGAGCACTAATTAAAAGAGTAAATAGAAAAGTTGAAAACTCTTCAACTACCTATCTATCATTGGAACATGCCCCCAAACTCCCTATATTACCCTTTTCAACAAAATCATTTTACACTACTTAATGTCCTTAACGGTAATTCACTAATTCAATAATACTGAACCAATCACATTCTTTGTTTTATACACTTGGGCACTAATTTTTCAAATTCTTTCTCCCTCTCTTTCTCATTCTTCTCTTTCCTTTCTCCCTCTCTTTCTCTCTCGTCATACCTTTCCTCCTCTCTCTCATTTTCTTATCTCCCTCTTTCACCGTCTTTCTCACTCTTCTCTCACGTTCTCTCTTTTCTCGTCTCCCTCTTTCACCGTCTTTCTCTATGCATTCTTCCCTGATTATCTCTATCTTTTCTCGTCTCCTTCCCTTCCTCCTTTCTCTCTGGATATCTGAAACCAGATTAGGGTTTGGGAAAAATGTTGATTTTGTGAGAGTTTCTGATTTGAAAAGAATGAGATCTGCAAGGGTTTTGTGAGAGTTTCTGATCTGAATCCGGTTTAGGGTTTGGAAAAGGTATCTGAATATGTGTTGCTTTTGTGAGAGTTTTTTATTGTATAAAATGATAGATTATTGTAGTTATTCATATGGTTTGTGATGTTCTTAAAATATGTCAGGTTCTTAAAAAACCAGAGCATAATAAGGTTCACGAGGTAGAGCGTGAAGACGATATGGAGTTGAAGGTGGAATATGATATGGAGCATAATAAGGTTCACATGTAATGTTTCATCTTCATTTCATTTCAGACTGAGAACATGATTTGTGGGACATCCTGAGAACATGAAATAGATGTCTTAAGTCTGACTCTTGATAGTTTAGTCTGTCTTTAAATCTTAAATATTTTGGAAATTGATAAACTTTCTTTCTGGAGTGTATTGTTTACATTATTGTCATATATAAATATCTCTTTGTACAGCTTGCTTACAGATCCTGCTTTCATGAATAGATTTTTATTAAAGGAAGTTTCTACTATAGCTTGCTTTGTGTGGTGGGAGATTAAAAATTGGAAAGACAGGTATAACAATATTTTGACGTCGTTTGATCTATGAAATCAATCCCGGTCCTATTTAGTGGGGTAACGCGTGGATATTGTATAAAAATGCTTCCAGCTGCTTATTCGAGAAGTTGTAATATCTTCCGTAATTCAAGTTTATTTGATGTTTTGGTACATAATGAATTTGTTTTTTCATGGGTAATTAATCTACTGTCGTGGTTTTGAAGGTTCTTTGAATGTAGTTAGTGGTGATCCCGGTGTTAGGAAGAGTACGTTGTTGTTGCAGGTAAGCATTATTTCAGGTGAAAGGAATCTTCTGTGGAAGTGTTACGACATTGCTGTAAGCTTGAATCACAAAGCCACAAAGATGGTAAGCTTGAAATAAGCAGTAATATGTCTGCAATTAGTTTTGGGGCATGATCTCACCCTTCATGATGTAACATTTTAGGGGAGAGTTCTGCGTCTAAGAGGAAAGTCTTTTCGGAAAAGCTCTACCCCACAACTTTATTAAGGAGCTGGTTTGCTGACACCATATTCAAATCTCAAGAGAAAGCCCTCGAAAAGGTTTGTTGAAGGGGTAATATGGCAGTTGAAGTTTCAATTTGTTGCATTAGTAGAATAGGTTGGTTTGTTAAACTTCAAAATTTTAGAAATACAACCATTTGGAAACCATCAAGGTTTTAAGTATTTAGTTTTTGTCTCTGTCTCATCAGTAGAGAATCTCTATTATTGCTAAAGTAACACAAATTTGGTATTTTCTACTTTACATGTATTGCTTCCTTTTTCATGAAAATTCTGTCAACATTTCTGCATGTTTCATGTGAAAGTCGGTGTTTCAATTCCAACTTGATCTTAGGATGATAAACGTGATCCTGAAAAGCTTAGAATAGAGCTGGAAGAACTTGAGAGAAGGCAGAAGGAATGTTTGTTTTTTCTTTTTTACCTTGTAATTTTTCTTCTCTCTAAATGTTTAAATGTTGACTTTTTATAGAATACTGCTTCTGTTTTTCATGATTTTTCTGATTGATAAGTTTATTTTTGTGCATCAACGAAAGCTCGATTGCAAGCAGAGGCAAAGACTGCAGAAGAGGCTCGGAGGAAAGCTAAAGCTAAAGCCAAAAGGAAGAGGGAACTGGAGAGAGAAGCAGCCTGTCAGGCTTTGTAAAAGGTAGTCTGGAACTATATATGTCCAAATACAAATTTAGCTTTCTATAATTTATAGACATGTCTTAATATCTGGTTCAAAACATATATAGTGTTACCATCTTGTGGAGTTTCATGGCTATAATCTTGCTTTCGGCTATTGGTCTTGTATTAATGTATTTTGTACAGACTAGGAACTTCTATATTGGTAAAAGAAATAATAGAAAAATGTAAAGGCTATTTGTTATAGTAGAATAAAGATAGTTATTATATTTGAAAGAGGATGATTGCATCTAAAAAATTTGTCACTTATGCATATGCTTGTGTTAAATACTTCAATAGTGGTCATGCCTTAGAGATTTTGAAAAGTGGGAGCAGGCTGAAAATGCTCTCAAAGAAACTTTGGATGAATTTGGAAATCCATGGTAGGTATGATTGTCATTTTGAATTAAATTGTAGACTTACTTGATACCCTCATTTTGAATTCAATTACCATTTTCTGTTTCAAAATCTGCTTACATTTAAATGCAAGTTAATTTTTTTATGGCTCCATTCACAGGATCAACTGCAAGAACAGGCTAAACTAATACTATTATAGAGGAAATTGAAACTGATGTGTAGATATAGAAAGGTTAGTTGGTGTTTGGTGGTGGTTTGAGGTTTGTGTGTTTATTATTGAAGAAGTTGCACTGTTTGTTTGTAGGTTGGATCTGTTAAAGTTATTCACAATAAGCAGACAAATCAATCTGAAGGTTATGGATTTCTTGAGTTTACTAGCCGTTCTGGTGCTGAGAGAGTACTTCAATCATTTAATGGCACCATTATGCCCAATGGTGGGTAGAACTTCAGATTAAACTGGGCAACTTTTAGTTCTGGTGAGAAGCGTCATGATGATTCTCTTGATTATACCATATTTGTTAGAGACTTGGCTGCTGATGTTACTGATTATCATCTGACGAAAGTATTTAGAACTCGGTATAACTCAGTTAAGGGGGCCAAAGTTGTAATTGATAGTCTCGCTGGAAGGACAAAAGGTTATGGTTTTGTTAGGTTGGCAGATGAGAGTGAACAAATGAGGGCTATGACTGAAATGCAAGGGGTTTTTTGTTCCACAAGACCCATGCGTATTGGACCAGCTTCTAATAAAAACCTTAACACACAGACGTCAAAAGGTTTGTCTCTTTAATGGTTATTACATGTTGATCATCATAAAGAAAATTTGAGTTGTTTTCCTTCATGATACCAATTGTTAGTGTTTGGGTATTATGCTTTATGCTCATGTTATCTTATTGTGTGCATCCTAAATATTATCCTTTATTAGATGATAAGTTTCAGTCAGGCTCTTGAAGATATGTTGTCCAAACTCAATTCTTGTTCGTAATTTTGTTTCAAAATTTGGGCTAAGTAAATGATATAGAATAATAAATCTTATCGAACTCCTGTTGTCTCAAAGCAGGGTGTCAAGAGGCTCTGTCATCTCGAAGCCTGGAACTGATTTCAGATGAATTGGTTACCATTTTAGTGCATGGCCTTGTGTAGGTCAGTAATCCATTTATGTCTCGCCCATTATTTTTTGGTGGCATTTTCTTTTCCGCCTATTTTCCGCACCTACTCTATTTACTTCTCTTTTCCATTCGTTTTGTTAGCTGGCTTTTTAGCCTAAATACATACCGCAATTTTTTATTTTTCCAGCCCACCGTTCTTTGTTTCAGCTCTTAATTTTTATTCTTTTGAGCTTAATTTTAAAACATGTTTTAAACGATTTTCATAAGTTCTCACCAATAATTTCAAAGTTTTTGCAGTTGTCAATTATTCTGATAGGACTGAACTATCATTTGATGCCAAACTTGAAACACCATACTCAGAGGCTGATAAAATAGTTAACAGTATGCACTTTGGTGAGTTGTGCAATGAGTTTAAGTGCAACAGTAGTCCTTCAATAGAATCCACTGCAAGACAACTTGCTCAAGATATATTCGAGCTAATGAGTGGGAATCGAGCGCTCGGAACCTATGCAGTTTCTGTCACTTATAAGGTGGTAATACCTTCTATGTAATGTTCATCAAGGAAACAACATGAGTTTTCTGTAATGTAACAAATCAGAGCAGTTTGATATTTAGGCCTTTAATCTCATATGTTTAAGATGTTGTTATTGTTTACAGGATCCCATCAGGAGTTTTACTGGTCGTGAGAAGTATAAAAGACCTCTATGGGCAACCATTGCACTAGACAATCCATTGTGGTGAGTTTAAACTATGGAATCCTGCTCCTAAGAAACAAAATTATTTTATTTTATTTTGTTCTTATTTGTCAAGATTATGTGATTGTAGTCCATACCAGATACTCAAAATTATGTGATTGTGTTGGAATATATACTGCTAATGGTCAGATCAGGGTTTGGTTTTTTTTATCATTCTAACAAAGGTAGTGTATCAGTTCTAACAAAGGTTTTACTCGTCCAAATCGATTTATGTTTTGGTTTTTCCTATGCTATTTTTACTCGTCCAAATTGTTTCAATTACAATTTTGTGCTTTATATTATTTTGAATGTACTGCTGTTTACATTTTTTGAGTATTTTACGTTGTTAGCATCTTCTGTTTTAATGTTCTATGTTATTTTCTGGTTTGTTCATAATGCCTAGGGGGCCATATAAACCCAATAGTGACTTTTGGGCTGTTTTTATGCTGTTTTATGTTGCTCACAAATGAATGTTTAATGTTGAAGTTCTTTGAACTAGATTTTAAAGTGCACTAATATTTAAAGTGTTGTAAAGACTATAGTCTAATAACATGTATGTTTTTGGTCTTCGCAATGACTACTTGTGCCTATAACATGTTATTTCTTATATTATAAGTTCTGCAAATTGTTCCTCCTTTTTTGGACAAGTCTAATGCTTAGGTTTGCACCAAGCCATCACTTAAATCAATTAAATGTCTATTTGCAAACCAAAATGTAAATTGCATAAGAGAGCATTCTATTGAAAACAAATTCACATTACAGAAACTGTGACATTGTGTAATGGCCAAGAAGGGTTTTGTTTAGCATGGTAGAGAGAATCTTTACATGGAACACACATTCTAATCAAGAGAATGTAAGTGTTATGCTTCTTTCATTAAGTGCTCTTTAATTTACTGTGATTCTAAACATGCATTATTTTTTAAAGTTAGATTATAGTGTTGACGAGCAATTACCTATTTTCATAAGGAGAAAAGAAGAAAGTGTTTGGTAGGCTAAAAAGCAAGAGATTTCCTTTAATTTAATCATTGCTGCCATTAAGAGAAACACAGTTAAGTGAAGCCGAAGAAGAACACAACAAGCATGCTTTAACAGTAGTTATTGCTTCAGCTTAAGCTGCTCTAAATGCTGCTCAGGTTGCGGATGAGGTTGCTAAGTTCCAATATGTTCATCAATGTAAAGGAAAACTAGAAGAAGTTAAGCATGTTAAAACTAAGCATGATGCTTCTATATCCACTAAGCATGTCGCCTCTTAATCACTGATTGCGAGATATTGCTTATCTCAACCTCTGTTACTGTGGCATAGATTGAATGTAATTGTATACTAATTATGATATTTAGAGTTTCAATTGTAATTTTTAACTTTCAAGTTTCAAGTGTGATTTTTTCTTGCCTAATTTATTTGGTTTGTTTCAATTTTTCACTAATTGAGAGTGCTAAAAATCTCCAGTTGAGAATCCAATCACCCAATGGTATTATGCTTTTTATCCTGATTATTTAATACATTAAGTTCACTCTAAAATGGTTAACGTACTGTTTATATATTCCATTCATGATAACATATTTAAATTGTAATATTTAGCAGCATGACTTAAGTGTTGATCACTCTATAATTCACACGTGACATTACATTATTCATACTATGGCCTCAATACTATTTTATGTATAAGACAAACTAAATTAAGAAAATATATTAGTTTAGTCACGTGGATATAAATCTCACTTTTAAATTTTAATATAATGTTCTTTATTGCCAATTTTGAGTATTTTTTTTCTATCGCCATAATTTTTTTTCTATTGCTAATTTTTTTTCTTGAAATTAGTTTGTATTTTTTTACTATTGCCATAATTTGTTTTTCTATTTAATTAGGATTTGAACTCTTGTATAACAAAATAAATAATGGTTTGGTTAACATGTAGTTTTTTGGTGTCAAATTCCTTTAATCAGTCATAACAATCAATATTCATACTTAAAAGTAATATCAAAAGAAATATTTATATTTAATATTTAAATAATTTTTTATCATAAAAATGTGATTGAAATAGTTTATGAAGTCGCATGGGACACAACCTGTTAGATTCCACCAAAAAAACAAGTATATATTACTTTCAATGATGTGACACAGAAGACAAAAAGTTATATTCCATTTTTTTCACTATTATAGAAAAAAGTTTATGAAGTAATACGAAACACAATCAATTAGACTTAAACAAGTATGCATAAGTATTGCTCTCAAACATGAAAAGTTTAAAATCTTGATTATTATGTATTTCAATATTTTTACTGTAATGTTTAAAATATGATTGAAATACTTCACAAAGTGACACGGAATACAATTAGTTAGATCCAAATAAATAAAAACATGAATAAATATTATTCTTAATGTGCATTTGAATATAATTCAGCTATCAATATATCTAATACTATATCTCATACTTTTTCTCGTACCCGTGCGAACGCACGGGTCTTTTACTAGTTAAGAAACTAAAATGATATATTTTTCTAAAAATATTTATATTCAATGCATTGAATTGAATATAGAAATAAATAATATTATATATATTTAATGTACTGGAAATATAATATTTTTTCTATTTAAAATTCTTAACCAGAGCTTCGAAAATACTGATTAGCATGACCCTTATTTAATTAATCAACGTTGACACGTTTAAAAATCTTACGTTAAATCTCATCTCTTAATAATAATAAATCAAACGGTTATATAAGTAATTTATTTTTTAATAAAATAAAATCGTTATAAATTTTATTTTATTTTATTTAATATCATCGCTATTTATTGTAAGACTTTTAAAGATGAAACTAGCGGATACCCGTGCGATAACACCACTTGTCAATCTTGCAATCTTTTTTCAGAGTCTAAATTTTTTATAGCGTAACCAATTTAATAGGTTATTAAATCAAATAACAACATAATACGTACTCCATCGTTGCAAAATACATATGGTATTCAAAAATATATAGTGATATCATTCAATACACAATATGTGACTTGAACATAGTACTTCATCGTTGCAACAATAATAAATTCGTGATAGAATTTTTCATTCCTATAATAGCATGAGTAAATATATCAAACTTAATTCAATGTATGAAAAAATAAAATTCAAATAATTCATCTATAGGTGGTATCTCATAGATTTAATATATATGAATATAAAAATGTTCAGTCTACAACTGGTATGTCATAGATACATTCACATCTACCCGTTTGTAGTCACACGCTGACTTTTTTCGGTTTTAAAAAAAATATTGTAACTTATTTCTGTATATAAAAATATTTATATCAAACTTTTTCCCGTTTATAAACGCCTTGAATCTGTGTGACAATATATAAAGCAATTTTTAATTTATTCATGTTAAAAATAATTATTTTAATACTTCAATTTTTCTCCTTTATAAAAATATTTGTAACTTATTCTTTTTTTTAAAAATAATTATAACTTATTTCCGTTTATAAAACTATTGTAACTTTTTTCTCATTTATAAGCAACTTGAACATGTGTGTCCATTTATAAAAATATTTGTAACTTATTTGCATTTATACGAATAATTGTATAAATAGTTGTATTTATTACGATTATAAAATTATTAGTAATTTATTCGCGTTTATAAAAACAATTGTAACTTATTCAGTTTATAAATAAATGTCGCCTATTAGTGATTAATATTGAATTTATTATTTTAATGTCTAGTTAATTTGATTAAAGTAAAATAAATATTCTAACTAATTAAAATAAATATTCTATAGAAAAAAAGACAAACTTAAAAGAAAATTTTAGAAGTTTTTTTTTAATATAACATAATATTTTTCTTCTGAGTCAAAATATAATTGTATCCTATTCTCGTTTATAAAAAATGATTGTAACTTATTCCTGTTTATAAAAAATAATTGTGTTGATGATGTAAACTTTTTTTCGTTTATAAATTTCTTGTACACGCGTGTCCATTGTGTTGGTGATGTAAACAATTATTTTAATACTTCAAATTTTCTCTTTTATAAAAATATTTGTAACTTATTCCCTTTTATAAAAATAATTATAACTTATTCTCGTTTATAAAACTATTGTAACTTTTTTTCCCCATTTATATGCACATTGAACCTGTGTGTTCATTTATAAAAATATTTGTAAATTATTATCATTTATACCAATAATTGTACAAATAGTTGAATTTATTACTATTATAAAATTATTAGTAATTTATTCCCGCTTATAAAAACAATTGTAACTTATTCAGTTTATAAATAAAAGTCGTCTATTAGTGATTAATATTGAATTTATTATTTTAATGTCTAGTTAATTTGATTAAAGTAAAATAAATATTCTAACTAATTAAAATAAATATTCTATAGAAAAAAAGGCAAACTTAAAAGACAATTTTTAGAAGTTTGTTTTAATATAACATAGTATTTTTCTTCTGAGTCAAAAAATAATTGTAACCTATTCTCGTTTATAAAAAATGATTATAACTTATTTTTGTTTATAAAAAATAATTGTGTTCATGATTTAAACTTTTTCTCGTTTGTAAGTTTCTTGTACCCGTGTGTCCATTGTGTTGATGATGTAAACAATTGTTTTAATACTTCAAATTTTCTCCTTTATAAAAATATTTGTAAATTATTCCCTTTTATAAAAATAATTATAATTTATTCCCGTTTATAAAACTATTGTAACTTTTTTCCCATTTCTAAGCACTTTGAACCAGTGTGTCCATTTATAAAAATATTTGTAACTTATTATCATTTATACAAACAATTGTATAAATGGTTGAATTTATTACGATTATAAAATTATTAGTAACTTATTCCCATTTATAAAAACAATTGTAACTTATTCCGTTTATAAAAATGATTGTATCAATAAATTTTTAGTTTTTATCATTCATTTTTTACGATTATCATTTATCATTAAATTTTCATGACTATCATTTAACATTTTTTGATAATGATTATAATTATAAGGTTAATTTGAAAAGATTCAGATCAGTTTTAATTATTTTATAAGTTTAAAAAAAATTACATAATCTCAATTGATTTTGTTTTGTTTTATTAACCTTTTTATAAAAATCCAAATAATTTCAAAATATATTTTATTTCAAATAACGATCTAAATAATTACAAAATAATTTTTATTCTTATATTTTTAGAATGATAAACTAAATATCTTTATAAATAAATGTCACCTATTAATGATTAATATTGAATTTATTATTTTAATGTCTAATTAATTTGATTAAAGTAAAATAAATATTCTAACTAATTAAAATAAATATTCTATAAAAAAAACTTAAAAGACAATTTTTTGATTTTTTTCAATATAACATAGTATTTTTCTTCTGAGTCAAAAAGTAACTATAACTTATTTTCGTTTATAAAAATGATTGTAACTTATTCCTGTTTATAAAAAATAATTATCTACATGTAAATTTTTTCTTGTTTATAAGTTTTTTTTACCCGTGTGCCCATTTAAAAATTTAATAACAATAACCACGTAAATTTTGAATACTAAATTTAAAATCATATTTAAAAAATTAAATTTTTGAACATTAAAGATAAATTAGGTTTAATATTTAATAATATTTACTTTTATTTATTAGATTTGAAATAAAAATAAGTCATATTAAATTCGAAAGAGTTAAGAATTTTCTTTTTTATTATATCATGTCATAATATTATATATGGTATGGTTTTTCCGGTTCATGATACTTTTTAAATAAATCCATAAAAATAATTTTTAATTATTATTCTTTTTAATTATTATTTCTACATCAATACATTTTATGACATATAATTTCAATTGACATTTTTAATTATCATTTCTATATATTTGTACCAATATATAAATAATAAGTAGTCATATGAAATATAATTTTATATGACATTTATAACATTTATTTTTATATGAAATATAATAATTTAACATTTATTTTTTACATACAACTTAATACATATTTATTAATTTCTTATAAAAATAAGCCGTGAATCTAAAAAATAATTTAAAAATATGTTCAACTTTACTATTTTAATAAAAAAAATTTAAATTAAAAATATTACTCTAATTACTATAGTAATTCTAAGTATTAAATTTTTTAATATTATTCTAATTTAATATTCTTTTTAAATTACAATATATTTTTTAATTTAGGTTAATGTTTACTTAAAACTCAATTCTACAATAAAAATTCAAAAATTTAGGTATAAATTTACTAATAATACCCAACTTTTAATTGTATTATAAATATATTTCAAATTAAAAAAATTTTTTTACTTATAATTTAACGTATAATTTAAAATGACAATTTAATATATAGTTTTACATATAATTTTAAAAATAATTATGTATAACAATTTAATATATATTTATAATTATGTATAACAATTTAATATATATTTATAAATTCTACAATTCAATGCATTGAATATAGAAATAAATAATATTATATATATTTAATGTACTGGAAATACAATATTTTCTCTATTTAAAATTCTTAACCAGAGCTCCGAGAGTACTGATTAGCATGACCCTTATTTAATTAATCAACGTTGACACGTTTAAAAATCTTACGTTAAATCTCATCTCTTAATAATAATAAATCAAACGGTTATATAAGTAATTTATTTTTTAATAAAATAAAATCGTTACAAATTTTATTTTATTTTATTTAATATCATCGATATTTATTGTAAGACTTTTAAAGATGAAACTCTTATTTTATTATTATTATTATTATTATTTTAAGCTAATTGAGAATAACTATGTGAGGTTTAATTTTAATATTGTAGTTCAATCTAGAGGTTTTAACTTGCCACTTCGACACGTATATCTGACAACCTCTCTAATTTCAAAATTTCGAAAATATCCTTGTTATTATTTACCAATTAAAATTTATTTTTCGTCAAAAAAAATTACTTTTACTAATATCCCAAAAATCAAATTTTCGATAGTACAAGCGAAATTTTTTGAACGCATTTTTTTGCCTTTTTGAAAAATCTCTCAATTTTAACAGACTTTTATAAATTTATGGTGAAGAAACATTGGAAATTTAAAAAATTCCAGTATTTTCCTGAAAAATCTTAAATCCATACTGAAAATTATTGAAATTTCTAGAAAACTAAAAAAAAACTTCCAAAATTTTAAAATTTTCCAAAATATCTAAAATATCAAAGTTTTCGGTATACCAAAAATTTTACTCATATTCCAATTTTTCGGTAACAGTGCATAATGTGACGCCCCCAATCTAATACCCCCAATTAGCATGCATTTAAAGCAGTTAAAAGAAAAATTCAAAAATTGATCAGAGTACATTTGAAAACACGGCATAGAAAGGAGACATCCCATCAACGTAACCAAAATATACACATAACATGCAACACCTGCCCATAATGATATGCAACTGTGGGGTAGCAATCATACAGAGGAAACTTCGTTCCTTACACCCACTTTTCAGAAATTAGAAATAAAACGGAAAATCTAAAATCTGATTAACATATACACATATAAACAGTTTGTCATACATCAAGTAGCATATGTACAACCAAAATATAATATATCATCAGATATACAAAACAATAGCACGCGGCCACCCTAACTACCCGGAGTCACATATCAGAGCCGACCGACCAAAATAATGAAGATGCAAAGCTTCACAAAAAGAATACCTCCAGCAAACCTAATCTGCAACGCCTCATAGAGCGTTATAAAACAGCAGAAGGGTGAGAAAAACAACCATAATATAATTGCATAAAATTATATATATTAACACAAAAATACACAAGCAACACATTCTCACCACAAATGCTCAACAGTCGCATATAATATCACACGGTACAATTCTCACTTATCGTATACCACATCACATCAATCATTCACAATACAATCAAACACGTTCCAAGCACAATTACTCATGATTTATGCAATGCACATAGACCGACACAACGACTCTATGCACATGCCATGCGGTACCGACTTCAAATCTTGTAATTCATTAGTCCCCCAGGAACTCTTGGAATCATCGCTCGTTACATAGAGTAACTCCCCGTCGGGCCTACGATGTTCCCCGTCGCTATAAACCAATATTTCAGGGCGAACGACGTTTATGGATTGCTTTCTACCAGTATTTCAGGGCGCACAATCCGATTGCTTTCTACCAGTATTTCAGGGCGCACAATCAATTGGGATTAATCGCTTCTACCAATATTTCATGGCGTAAGACTATAAAACTGATTCATCTATGAATCTCCCCATGCAAGAATACATATCATGATACTTGACACATTAATGACCCATGCCAACATCAAATACTCATGCATCAACAATATTCATGTATTTCAAGTGCACACAAAGTAATGCACACAATTGCCCAAAATGGCCACAAACACCAATATACCACACTTAGCATTTTCTTGCCTCTCGGCCACAAATCGTCATCACAACAGCACATAAGGCATACACATCCAAAGCACAAACATATAACACAATACAAGTCAAATACGCACTATTAAAAACGACAAAAGTCGAGATTCGACACTATTCACATTTTCCGACCAAATTTAATCGGCTAACGATTCTCAAAACCTCATATTCACAAAGTACAGTTCGATACCTTTCCAACGACACCAAGAATGCAAAAATCGGATAATCGGAACCAAAGTTACGGACAAAACCGAAAACACATTTTGAAAAATCACATTTTTGACATTCTCCTGTCCATACGCGTATCACTCATGCCCATACGCGTACGGACAGAACCCATTTCCTTCACAAATTCCACGTTCCAAAACCCATACGCGTATTGGCCCATGGCTCGCCCATGTTACGCGTAATGCCAAGATTCATACGCGTATTGGCCCAAAAACAAGCCAATGATACGCGTATCGCCTTGGCTCATACGCGTATGGACATGCCCCTTACGCGTATGGCCAGAGCATACCCAGAAAAATTCTGCAGAACAATTTCTGCGTTTTCCAACCCAACATCAACCAATTTCTTCACCTAAAACTCAGAAAAACAGCAATTTGAAGTGTAATAGCATACCACAAACATGTATGAACAATCAACAATGCATTCGACAAGATTTTTACCACAATCAAATTCATTTCTAATCAATTTTTACACAATCTAGGTTTTACTAATATTCTCCAAATCAATCCAAAAACAACAACAAAACACATACATAATCGTATACAATCATAGAATAATCGAGTTTCGCACCCTTACCCGATTAATCGATTCCTAGAAATTGTTCTTGATGATTTTTCCACTCTTTCTCCAATTTTCTCTCTTCTCCTCTTTTCTTCTCTTTTTCCTTCTTTCTTCTTTCTTTCTCTCTATTTTTCTTTCCCTTTTCTTTTCTATTTTCTTTTCTTTCTTACTAACTTAGTAAAAATATCTATGAAATGTCCAAAATACCCCCACACTCAAATATCCCGCAAATGTTCCCAAAACGCGATAAAATATAATCACGACGAAAAATAACATATTTTCGCATAAAAGTCGAGAATAAAATAAAATAATAATAAAATAATCCAAAAAGACTCAATAATATAAAATTGGCAAAACGGGGCGTTACAATTCTCCCCCACTTAGAAATTTTCGTCCTCGAAAATCTTACCTGATTCAAACAACTCTGGATACGACTCCCGCATCCTACTTTCCAACTCCCACGTCAGATTACCATCAGCAGCGCCTCCCCACGCCACTTTCACAAGTGCAATCTCTTTACCCCTCAACCGCTTCACCTCGCGATCCAAAATACTAACTGGTAATGCCTCGACCGTAAGGTTATCTCTTACCTCAACCTCGTCCATAGGAATCACATGTGAAGGGTCTGAAACATACTTCCGCAACTGCGAAACATGAAACACATCATGCAAATTCGACAGATTCGGCGGTAACGCCACCCGATACGCTACAGCACCAACTCTCGCAGATATCTGGTAAGGACCAATAAATCGAGGAGTAAGTTTCTTAGATTTCAAAGCACGACCAACACCCGTAACCGGCGTAACCCTCAGAAATACGTGATCACCCTCTTGAAACTCAAGATCCTTCCGTCTCTTATCATGATAACTCTTCTGCCTACTCTGAGAAGCCTTCATTTTCTCACGAATAAACTTTACCTTTTCCGTCGTCTGTTGCACCAATTCCGGTCCAACCACAGAACTCTCACCTGTTTCGTGCCAACACAACGGCGTTCGACATCTTCGCCCATATAAAGCCTCAAAAGGTGCCATTCCAATACTAGAATGGAAACTGTTATTGTACGTGAACTCAACCAAAGCAAGATAACTGTCCCACGTACCACCTTGTTCCAAAACACACGATCTCAACAAATCCTCCAAAGACTGAATAGTTCTTTCGGTCTGACCATCCGTCTGCGGATGATAAGCCGAACTCAACTTCAATCTAGAACCCAAAGCCTTCTGTAGACTCTCCCAAAATCTCGATGTAAACCTCGGATCTCTATCAGAAACAATGCTCAACGGGACACCATGCAATTTCACAACCACACCGACATAAATCTCAGCTAACCTCTCCAAAGAAAAACTGATGTCAATCGGAATGAAATGCGCCGATTTAGTCAGCCTATCCACAATCACCCAAATAGCATTATGCCCTCGCTGAGTATTCGGTAACCCCGTTACAAAATCCATCGAAATGCTATCCCATTTCCACTCAGGAATGTCTAATGGTTGCAACAAACCACTAGGCCTCAAATGTTCCACTTTCGATTTCTGACAAGTTAAACAAGCATAAACAAATTGAGCCACATCTCTTTTCAAACCAGACCACCAGAAAATCTTCCTCAAATCTTGGTACATTTTATTCGCTCCGGGATGAATACTTAAAATACTCCGGTGTCCTTCCTCCAAAATCATTCTTTTCAACTCCGCATCGTCAGGAATACAAATACGATCACGAAATCTCAAAACGCCAAACTTATCAACCTTGAAATCCTCATTCTCGTTCATCATCAAATCAACAAATTTCAAATCCAGCTTTTGTTTCTCACAAATCGACAACAAAAACTCATTCGTAACTTTCAACATACCAAGTCTCACACTCACCGATGTCACTTCGCAAACTAAACTCAAGTCTCTAAATGATTCCAAAAGTTCCCACTCTTTCGCCATCAATGCGGACATATGCAAAGACTTACGGCTCAATGCATCGGCTACCACATTAGCTTTACCAGGATGGTAATTCAAGCCAAAGTCGTAGTCTTTCAAGAATTCCAACCATCTCCGTTGCCTCATGTTCAACTCTTTCTGATCAAATAGATATTTCAAGCTTTTATGATCACTAAAGACTTCGAACCTCGCACCATAGAGATAGTGTCTCCAAATCTTTAACACAAAAACCACAACAGCTAATTCAAGATCATGAGTAGGATAGTTTTTCTCATGAACTCTTAATTGCCTTGAAGCATAAGCTACAACTTTACCTTCCTGCATCAAAACACCACCCAAACCAATTAAAGAAGCATCACAATACACAACGAATGGTTCATTAGGATTAGGTAAAATAAGAATCGGAGCTGTCGTCAATCTTCTCTTCAGCTCACAAAAACTCTCTTCACACTGAATATCCCAAATGAACGCTTTGCCCTTACAAGTCAACTGCGTCAAAGGTAATGCTAGCTTGGAAAAACCTTCAATGAACCTCCGATAATAACCAGCCAAACCCAAAAAGCTTCGAATTTCAGTAACGGATCTAGGAGCCTCCCATTGTAGAACTGCTTCTACTTTAGATGGATCCACAGCAATACCATTACCTGAAATCACGTGCCCGAGAAAACTCACCTCCGACAACCAAAATTCACACTTGGACAATTTGGCAAAAAGCTTCCTTTTTCTCAAAACCTGCAAAACAATACGTAAATGCTCTGCATGTTCCTCACGAGACTTCGAATAGATTAAAATATCATCAATAAACACCACCACAAAACGATCCAAATGCTCGTGGAAAATCCGATTCATGTATTCCATGAACACACCAGGCGCATTAGAAACCCCGAACGGCATCACAGCAAACTCGTAATGCCCGTAGCGTGTCCTAAAGGCCGTCTTCTGAATATCTTCTTCTTTCACCCTTATCTGATGGTACCCCGATCTCAAGTCAATCTTACTAAATACACAAGCACCAACCAACTGATCCATCAGATCATCAATCCTTGGAAGCGGATATTTGTTCTTAATCGTCACTTTATTCAACTGGCGATAATCAATACATAATCGCATACTCCCATCTTTCTTTTTCACCAACAAAACTGGAGCACCCCAAGGAGAAACACTTGGTCTTACGAACCTCTTTTCCAGTAAGTCATTCAACTGCTTTTTCAACTCCACCAATTCAGATGCCGACATTCGATAAGGTGCCATAGAAACAGGTCTAGTACCAGGGACTAGATCTATCGAGAATTCCACCTCTCTCTCCGGCGGTACATCTGAAATATCTTCAGGAAATACCTCAGGAAAATCACACACAACAGGAAACACCTCAAGAGAAACTTTACTCTCCACCGACAACGATGCAAACACACCGAACAACTGAGCCTCATCCGCCAAAAGTCTCTTCAACTCTTTGGTAGATAAGAAACTCGAGTCTTCGTCTTCCTCCAGAGAAGGAAACCTTACTAGCTTATGATAACAATCAATGTGAACCCGATTAAATTGTAACCAGTTCATTCCCAACACCACATCTAACCCTTCCAATGGTAAACACACCAAATCCATCACAAAATCTTTACCATAAATGGCTAAAGGACAATTTAGACAAACCATAGAAGTAGTTACTGATCCCATCGCTGGAGTATCAATAACCATCTCAACACCCATCACAGACAACACAAGATTCAAACTCTTCGCGCACCCAGACGAAATAAACGAATGAGTCGCTCCAGTATCAATAATAGCAATTAAAGGCGTATTATTAATAAAGCAAGTACCTCTAATCAAACGATCTGCATTCGAGGTCTGAGTTCCTGCTAGTGCAAACACTTTTCCTCCAGGTTGAGCCTGTCTTGGTTTCGTACACCTTGTACTAACATGACCAACTTCCCCACAATTATAACATGTAACTCCATTCTTCCTCCTACAATCAGCAGCCACATGACCTTTCAAACCACAACTAGCACACATATCCACATTATTCATTTTCCTCTTACATTCCGATATACGATGTCCTAAACCACCACAATTGTAACATTTCACAGCAGAATTCATTCCTCCACCACTAGGCTTCCTATCAAAAGCAAACTTCTGTTTCCCTTTGTCAACAGGGGTAACATAAGGCCTACCTCTGAACTGCCCCTTTCCTTTCTTATCATTCAGATTCTTGTAATGAGTAGCACGTGCTTTGCTATCCTCATCAAAGATCCGACTCTTGTTCACCAACACTGAAAACTGTCTTATCTCCTGATAACCGATACCCTGCTTGATTTCTGGCCTCAAGCCATTCACAAACTTCAAACACTTCGACCTCTCTGAACCCGCTGTATTATAATTAGGACAGAACTTCACAAGTTCCTCAAACTTAGCAGCATAATCCGCAACAGAGGAATTATCCTGTTTCAGTTCAAGAAATTCAATTTCCTTCTTACCTCTCTCATCTTCCGGAAAATACTTTTCGAGAAAAGCATCTTTGAACACAGCCCACGTAACCACTATTTCATCCTCCTCAAACCTCTGAGAAGCATTTATCCACCAATCTTCAGCTTCCTTTTCCAGCACATGAGTACCAAACTGCACTTTCTGATCCTCGGAACACTTAATGAAACGGAAGATCTTCTCAATCTTCTTCAGCCAAATCTGTGCTCCCTCAGGATCATGAGTACCATTGAAGCTCGGTGGGTTATTCTTCTGAAACTTATCCATACTACGCGACTCCTCGTCCGCCGCAGCATTCGGTAAATTCTGCATCGCTTGCGCCATAGCTTGCATGGCCGCAGTCATAGCAGCATCACGTCTTCCAGCCATAATCTGAACGTTTCCAATGATAACAAATTATGGTTAAACAACAACTCGTCCAACGTAACTCGCCCAATATGCCAGACACAACAACCACAACTGACACAAACTGACACAAACAGCTCTGATACCACTTAATGTGACGCCCCCAATCTAATACCCCCAATTAGCATGCATTTAAAGCAGTTAAAAGAAAAATTCAAAAATTGATCAGAGTACATTTGAAAACACGGCATAGAAAGGAGACATCCCATCAACGTAACCAAAATATACACATAACATGCAACACCTGCCCATAATGATATGCAACTGTGGGGTAGCAATCATACAGAGGAAACTTCGTTCCTTACACCCACTTTTCAGAAATTAGAAATAAAACGGAAAATCTAAAATCTGATTAACATATACACATATAAACAGTTTGTCATACATCAAGTAGCATATGTACAACCAAAATATAATATATCATCAGATATACAAAACAATAGCACGCGGCCACCCTAACTACCCGGAGTCACATATCAGAGCCGACCGACCAAAATAATGAAGATGCAAAGCTTCACAAAAAGAATACCTCCAGCAAACCTAATCTGCAACGCCTCATAGAGCGTTATAAAACAGCAGAAGGGTGAGAAAAACAACCATAATATAATTGCATAAAATTATATATATTAACACAAAAATACACAAGCAACACATTCTCACCACAAATGCTCAACAGTCGCATATAATATCACACGGTACAATTCTCACTTATCGTATACCACATCACATCAATCATTCACAATACAATCAAACACGTTCCAAGCACAATTACTCATGATTTATGCAATGCACATAGACCGACACAACGACTCTATGCACATGCCATGTGGTACCGACTTCAAATCTTGTAATTCATTAGTCCCCCAGGAACTCTTGGAATCATCGCTCGTTACATAGAGTAACTCCCCGTCGGGCCTACGATGTTCCCCGTCGCTATAAACCAATATTTCAGGGCGAACGACGTTTATGGATTGCTTTCTACCAGTATTTCAGGGCGCACAATCCGATTGCTTTCTACCAGTATTTCAGGGCGCACAATCAATTGGGATTAATCGCTTCTACCAATATTTCATGGCGTAAGACTATAAAACTGATTCATCTATGAATCTCCCCATGCAAGAATACATATCATGATACTTGACACATTAATGACTCATGCCAACATCAAATACTCATGCATCAACAATATTCATGTATTTCAAGTGCACACAAAGTAATGCACACAATTGCCCAAAATGGCCACAAACACCAATATACCACACTTAGCATTTTCTTGCCTCTCGGCCACAAATCGTCATCACAACAGCACATAAGGCATACACATCCAAAGCACAAACATATAACACAATACAAGTCAAATACGCACTATTAAAAATGACAAAAGTCGAGATTCGACACTATTCACATTTTCCGACCAAATTTAATCGGCTAACGATTCTCAAAACCTCATATTCACAAAGTACAGTTCGATACCTTTCCAACGACACCAAGAATGCAAAAATCGGATAATCGGAACCAAAGTTACGGACAAAACCGAAAACACATTTTGAAAAATCACATTTTTGACATTCTCCTGTCCATACGCGTATCACTCATGCCCATACGCGTACGGACAGAACCCATTTCCTTCACAAATTCCACGTTCCAAAACCCATACGCGTATTGGCCCATGGCTCGCCCATGTTACGCGTAATGCCAAGATTCATACGCGTATTGGCCCAAAAACAAGCCAATGATACGCGTATCGCCTTGGCTCATACGCGTATGGACATGCCCCTTACGCGTATGGCCAGAGCATACCCAGAAAAATTCTGCAGAACAATTTCTGCGTTTTCCAACCCAACATCAACCAATTTCTTCACCTAAAACTCAGAAAAACAGCAATTTGAAGTGTAATAGCATACCACAAACATGTATGAACAATCAACAATGCATTCGACAAGATTTTTACCACAATCAAATTCATTTCTAATCAATTTTTACACAATCTAGGTTTTACTAATATTCTCCAAATCAATCCAAAAACAACAACAAAACACATACATAATCGTATACAATCATAGAATAATCGAGTTTCGCACCCTTACCCGATTAATCGATTCCTAGAAATTGTTCTTGATGATTTTTCCACTCTTTCTCCAATTTTCTCTCTTCTCCTCTTTTCTTCTCTTTTTCCTTCTTTCTTCTTTCTTTCTCTCTATTTTTCTTTCCCTTTTCTTTTCTATTTTCTTTTCTTTCTTACTAACTTAGTAAAAATATCTATGAAATGTCCAAAATACCCCCACACTCAAATATCCCGCAAATGTTCCCAAAACGCGATAAAATATAATCACGACGAAAAATAACATATTTTCGCATAAAAGTCGAGAATAAAATAAAATAATAATAAAATAATCCAAAAAGACTCAATAATATAAAATTGGCAAAACGGGGCGTTACACATAAAGCAGAAAAATGATTTATTTGTGTGGTCTAAGGCGGGCAGGGTCTTCTACATATTCGTGCACATATTTTACGCAATTATTCACTACTGACGTAGTATGTTTTCTATGTATTAAGTTTAATTTACACTACTACGAAAACACTTCTCATAACGGTTGGAAAAGAGATACAACCATGTCCGACCAACCGTTGTGAGGTTATGTGTGATTGTATGTATGATTGTTTCCACCACGGTCGTGCAACCGTGATTATAAGCCAAGTAGCGTGCAACGTATCACAACGGTTACTTTCAATAACTGTTATTGTATGTCTCAACTTATCACAACGGTTACATTAAACAACCGTTGTTGTATGTCTTTTAATAAAAAAATGCAGCAGTAGAGCAATAACAACAGCAAGAACAACAAGAACAAAAACAAGAACAACAAGAACTGCAACAAGAATAACAACAACAACAACAACAATAATAACAAAAACAACAATAATAATAATAATAATAATAATAATAATAATAATAATAATAATAATAAGAAGAAGAAGAACAAGAATAACAACAACAACAACACCAACAATAACAACAATAACAACAAAAACAAGAACAACAAGAACTACAACAAGAATAACAACAACAACAACAACAACAAGAAGAAAAAGAAGAAGAGGAAGAAGAAGAAGAAGAAGAAGAACAACAACAACAACAACAAGAACAACAAGAACAACAACAACAACAATAAGAACAACAACAAGAACAACAAGAATAACAATAACAATAACAACTAATATTGCTAACTTAAATCCATGTTTTCCTTGTCTCATTCATGTTGGAAAAGAGGTGAGGAGTTCTGAAATTTATTAATGAAAAAAAATGATGTTTTCGAGTTTTGTTTATGGAAAAAATGATGTTTTTGAGCTTGGTTTAGTGGAGAAATAGAGTATCGTAAATGGAAGGTGATGTTTAGAGGTAGAAGATGAAGTTCGTCTAAGTTAGAAGTCCATCTAAGTATTAGGTTTCATGCGAATCACTAATGGTAGTGTCTTGAGCGTTGATGCTCACTAAGTGGACGACAACAATTTGTTTAAGGACAATTTGATGCTCACTAAGTGGACGACAACAATTTGTTTCATGACCCTAAGTGACTTTTCATCATGGTTGGAAGTTCCAACTGTGGTAAAAAATGGCTTAAAGATAAATAAAAACAAAACTGTAGGTGCTAGGATTCGAACTCATGACCATGGGCCACTTTTCACCACGGTTGGAAGTTTCCACCGTGGTAAAAAATGGCTTAAAAATAAATAAATAAATAAACAAAATTGTAGGTGCTAGGATTCGAGCTCATAACCATGCACCACTTTTCACCACGGTTGAAAGTTCTAACCGTGATAAAAAAATGGCTTAAAATAAATAAATAAATTGTAGGTATTAGGATTCGAACTCATGACCACGCGCCACTTTTCACCACGGTTGGAAGTTCCAACCGTGGTGAAAAGTGGCTTAAAAATGAAAATAAAAGAAAAGCGCCTAAGTGGATAGATTCTACCAAGGTGAAATGGCATTACGAAAGGTATTTTTTGTAGTAGTGTTAAGTGTTTTGCCGCCTCTATATGATATTGATAGTATACATTTTATATGATGTAAATGACATATTTTTTTTGTCCCGGTCTAAAGTATTAACACGGGCACAGACTATAGGTAAACAACGTGGTATTATTGTTGTGACTGTTTGTTCTGATACTGTAAATGGAAAGCGAGGTAGGAAAGATAAATTGATTATGGGTTGTTAGAGAGGAAGAAACTATAAAAGGAAAAATGCACCTGAAAGCAATAAATCATCAGAGGGCATTTATAGTATGAAAGTGAAATGTCCTTTTAGGCTGAGATCTGTGTCGAGTGGTAGCGGTTGGAAGGTGATAGTTAGGTGTGGGTTACACAATCATAAACTATCTAAGGATTTAGAAGGCCATGACATATTATGTTGTCTAAAGTTCATGAAAGATAGTTTGTGCATGACATGACGAAGTACAACATGGCTCCACAGTACATAGTTGCTGCTTTGAAAGACAAAGATATAGAAAACCTCACTAGTGTTGCCCAGGTGTATAAAGCTAGATTACATACAATTCGAGCAAGAGAGGTCCATTCACGGAAATGCAAATGTTATTAAGTCTTATTCATAGAGAAAAATACATGTGCTGGACTAGAAATAGGTAAGACTCAAATGTTGTTGCTGATATTTTTTGGACAATTCCTGATTTAGTAAAGTTGTTGAATATGTTTCATTTGGTGTTGATTTTTTATTGTACATGCAAGACAAACAGGTAATGGCCAGATGTTAATTTTTTATATATTTTTGACATACTTTGATTTATCAGATTTGTTATTATGTGCACCATGATCATACAAGTACCGGCTACCATTGTTTGAGATTGTTGGTGTTATGTCAACAAATTTGACGTTTTCGGTATGTTTTTCCTATTTGGAACATAAAAGGTAAAAGAACTTTAAATGGGCATTAGAAAAGCTCAAAGAGTTGTTCTCTTCCAATAATTTTCTACCGAAGGTTGTGGTGACGGACCGGGAACTTGCGTTGATGAATGCCATGGAAGTTGTGTTTCTAAATTCAACTCATTTATTGTGTTCGTTCTGTATTTCAAAAAACATTAGTATGAAATATAAAGAGTGTGTTAAATCAGTAAGACAAGAACATGTCATGGATCTTTGGAACAACATCATGTCTGCTAATAAAGAAATTGAGTTTGTCGAACACTTGAAGCACTTTGAGACTGTTTATGCTGATATTCCTTTATTTGTTAAGTATGTGAAAGAAATATGGTTGACACCTTATTGTCGTACCTTGAAAAATATGATATTCACGATGCGCAAAGGATTGCGCGATCACGGATGGACTTATGAGAGTCGCCATTGAACTTTATTTATTCCCATAAGGGGAAAGGGAAAACATCGAGAAAACCCCGGACGGAAAAGGATAGGTCATGGTCATCGCAACCATTGTCGGGTTCGGAAATCGGTTATGTAGGGAGGAGGTATTAGCATCCCCTACATCCATCGTACTCGATGGGAACTATCTAGGTTGTCTAAGCGTGAAAGGGTGTCGGTGTCTACAGTTTACTTTCTAGAGGGATATGGAGAGTTTTTTATTAGGGTGCTCGCCAAGAATGGGAATCCTCGTGCCTACGTATCCTCATCGTGAAATGAGGAAGTCAGAGCTCCGTAGTTTGGAGTAAAAAATAAGTGTTTGTTTGTTGATTTTATTACCTTGAAAATGGTTTAAGATGTGGTGCCACGAGGCACAAAAATAAGTTTGATGAGTTGAGATCTTTTTTTGGGTTTTGGAAAAGATTATTCTTGAGTTGAATTGCACTAAAGACTATGATTAGAGGCGATTATTTTGAACTACCAAGTCAAGCGTCTTGTGTCCAAAATAATCAGAGTGAGTGCAGGAAAGCTCCATTCTCACCCCTTCTCCACCACTTAAGACTCGTGGTGCATAATTCTCTTCGTATTTTATTGTGTTTTGAATTTTCTTAATAAAAAGCCACTTGATTTTGGATCAAGGGTTTGTTTGGTGGATTAAGAAAATGTCTTGGTCAAAGGGAAGGTTGATGGCGATGTAAAAGTAATCGACTTACAAATTGGGTGAATGTAAAATTGAGTGGAATTGGTTAAGGGTTAATGGTTATGGAAGTGATATTGAATTTGTTTTTATGAAAAATACTTGACATTGTATCAAGCTTATTTGTGTTCTTTTGAAAAGAGGGTGAATGATTTTATTCTTGCACTAAGGCTACTTAAGCGAAGGAAAACAAAAAGAAAGTGGTAAAAATTATTACACGTCATGGGACTTGGGGTACATTTTCTCAAATGGGGATGGTATCAAGCCATTGCAAATTAAATTCATCACAAAAATGCATGCAAATGAGAGTGTAAGGTGCAGAAAGAGGCTCATGGTAAGAAAGCCCAAGAGTATGCTATGTGAGGTTGATGGCGATCGTAGAAACGGTCGGCATACAAATGTGTTTTGAAAAGGACTTGATATTAAATCAAGAATTAGTTTGAAAGGGATTTGAACATGCAAATGAGAAATGGAAGCAAAATGCATCATGACATAGGTAGAATATGTGAGCAAAACTATGAGTGACATAAAATCAAGCATCACACAATTAAAATAAATCAAGCAAAGAGAAAGATTATTAATCAAGTTGAATATACATATTTAATAGAATTAATTAGTAATCTAATTAATTATTATTAAATAAAAATATTTAAAATAACTAATAATCACATATTTTTGGTATTTTTTAGATTATGAAAGAAATTAACAAACAAAACAAATTAAATTAAACATAAATATTTAATAAAATAAATCATCAACTTGATTAATTAATATTAAATAAAAAGTTTTAAAATAATTAATTAAAATATTTTTTTGGATTTTTAACATATATTATGAAAATATAAAACAAAATAAATTAAAATTAAAATAAAGAAAATAAATAGAAAACAAAGAAAATAAAATAAAAAAACCTAGAAACTCAAATGGGCCTGGAAATAAGCAAGAAAGGGGGTGCTAGAAGCAGAAACTACAAGGCCTACCAAGGTTGAGCCCACACGCTGCAAAGGGGTTCACATAGTCCCGGGTCAACTTGGTTGACTTTAAAGAGTTAATCTGGTACGTCTGATCTAGTAGGGAGTCAACCTTGACTTTGATCTAATGGCTAAGAGAGAGCGTGCACAATAGGGGCAAGACGACACGCACATAATCACATAGGGGGAAAGTGTTTCCCCGGTGACATTTTTCTGGGCAGTGACAAGTGGCACCGCCTTGTCATCACAACACACTAACAACGACAACGCACTAAAACAAGGCAATGGGAAGAATTAGAACTCATTTTCAATTTTCTTTCTCACTATAAAATTCATCTCTCTCTCTCTCTCATACTCTCCTTCTCTGCAATTTTGTTCACGTCAGAACCCTAAATGGCCGACGGAGAAGGTGGTGGCGTGCGGTGGGCGTCACCGTCTTCTCCGGCGATGCACCACCCAAACTCTCACACCTACCAAAACAAGGGCTCTGAGTCGAAATCTGGACTCAGATGCTTCATATCTCATCCCTAACACACTAAAACAGAAACCACGCACAAACCCTAGATCTACTCAAACGTGAAGGAAACAAACAATTCAAAGAGGGGTTTGACTCAGAAGAACAAGGAAAGCACGAATACTACATCAAAAAGAGAAAAAAAAAGGGTTCTCACCAGATCGGAGCAAGTCCGAATTTAATCTTTGGCGAAGGTAAGATCCTGCGTCCTTCCCTCTTTCCTCTTCTTCTACTTATCTTCTTCTTTAATTTCTTTGTTTGTTTGTTCTTTATGCGTTGATTGTTGTTGTTTGCTATGCGTGAATAGGATTTTAGCTTCTTATAATCCTTGAATTTCAAGGTGAAGGTGAAATTCAAGGTAGAATGAGTGGAGAATAAAGCTTTAGTGAATAGGTTAGGGATAAGATTTTTTGCATAGAAATTGATTAGGGTTTTTTTAGGTGTCTCATGAAATGAATTATGACGTGTAATTTATAGGATCAGAATTTAATTGAGGTACGTGTGGGACTCCTTCCTATTTCTCTTATTCATGTGAGGTTGTTAGAAATAAGTATGAGGTAGAATGAATCTATTTGAAACTTTGTGCATATGCCCTGATTATGTGGGATTTGTTTAGGGAATGAAATTTGTGTTATTCTCTATTGTGGTATTCATTTGTGAACTCGTTAGTTATAGTGAATGGTGTGGTCCTAAGTGTTGCGTTGTACTTTTCTTGCCGAACAAAGTTCCCTTCTTTCCTTCTTCATATATGCTTATGTGGTATTAATACTCATGATGTCTTGCCGCTACTTGATGTTGTTTGTATGTGTCGCGGTGAGAATCGGATACCAAGCTATTATGTTAACTTGAATCACAATTTTTAAGGTTCACCACCGTCTTTGATTTATCCAAAGGAAAGGTTCAAGAACAAAAAAAACCTAAGAGATCTAAGGTTCGGGGGTTGGTTACGTCTAGGGAAGGTATTAGCACCCTAAACGTCTGTAGTACTCTACAGGAACCTCTTATTAGTATTTATGTTATCTATTACTTGCTTGTTAAGGGTATGTGCTAAGGTAAAAACCTAGGGGTTAGTATCTAAGTATACTCGCCAAGATATCGCATCTTGTGCCTACGTATCCTGACGGGAGTGGAATCAGAGTATTCATAGTTCCCCTCAAAGAGGGTGAGGAACTCTTGATGGTGGTCGAGGTTCCAGGGGGAGGTAATGTCTATGGCAAGACGCTACATAGAGTGCGGTGACTCTAAAGTTAAAGTTAAGTTGAAAAGGGTAGAAAGTATCCATGGTAGAACACATGTATGGAGTGCAGCGACTCCGATCCTAAGGGTAGGATAAAGAGGGAAGGTCCTAATTATGACATGGAGTCAACGGAGAGGGAATCTTCTTTGGGAATCAGGTACATGTAATCATTCAAAAGTAACGACTATTAACCATAGGTTCAAATTCAAACTCGATTCAAATTCTAATTGCGCAGCTAACATCAAAATATCATAATTAAAAACTAAAATCAAAAGTAAATTAAACCAATTGCCACCAAAATCCAAAAATTGAAATTAAATTAACTTAAGAAAAATGAAAAATGCTAATTAAGGGTGTAAAAAAAAGAAAAAAGAAAAATCTACGGGCTAATGACCCACAGGCCCATCAAACACAACAAAATAATAAAAACTTGGGCTCCACCCGACCCAACAATGACATTGCAGAGAAAGGAAACACACTCAGCAATGCCTTTCACTCTTTCTCCCTCGTTTCCACTATTCCTTTCTTTTCCGCGGCGGATATACCCTTTCTCTCATCTCAATCACCACGAAAACAAATCGCCGGAATGACGCATCATCAGTCGCGCCATGGCTTCTCATTTCACTCGTTATTTTCTCGTGACCCAATCTTCTCTCCCTCGCGTCTCTCTGATTTGTACCCTTTCCTTCTCTCTTGATTCGTTCAGCTACCCTTCGTTCTCACGGTTTCCCCCATTTACCGACGGCGACACAAACATCATACAAAATCATTCAATTTCAAATTCTACACTAAAACCCTAACAATTTAAAATGAAATTAAACAGCCATGAAGTATAAACTCAGACAATTATCATGTGGATTTTAATCAGCACAACACAAGGATTGAAATGGTATCAAAAATCTGGCGAATTCTGACTCAGGCGAATGTTGTTTCCAGCGGCAGATTTGATTATGTCAAGGTGGCTCTTGCGGCGGTGAAGAGGGAGGACCGACGTGGAGTGTTCTTGCGACGGAGTAAGCTTTGCGGCGAAGTGACTTTTGCTCGGTACGTCTCTGATTCCTTCGTCTCCCTTCAATTCATCTGAGTATTTGTTGCTGTTGCGTATGTGGTGATGATATGGTGTGAATGATTTTTCAGCTCTGAATCTTCTCTGTGAAATAGTGTGTTTGCGATGTCTGCCTTGCTATCGTGTTGATTTTCCTCTGGATGTGTGTTTCTGTGATTTTTCTGGTGTATTGTGGAGCTGGTTTTCTGATTCAAACCGTGTGTCTGCTCTGAGTTTTTTTTGTGTGATATTCTGCCCTGGTGTTTTGTATGTCTCTCTACTGATACGTGTGTGTGGTTGTAATGTTTGTGAGTATGTTATGGATGGTTATGGATTTGGGATGGATCTTTTTTTTGCTGTAAATTGCCAATTTTATAAGCTCTGCGCATTAAACTTCTGATTCCGGAATTAATCTGTCAGATTATTGCCATTTTTGGTTTTGGAAAGGAGACGTTATTACTGTGATTTTTCTTTGAACCTGTGATTGATGGTGATGAAGATTGTTTCCTCTTTTAACCCAAACATGTCTGATTTCTTCTTAATTTCTGCATTAGGATTTCAAGCCGTCTTTATTTCAATGAAAGACTTGAGGAAAGGGTACTGCTTGCAAATTCAAATGGCCATTGGGCATGTGTAGGCGACGTGGGCGCACATTCTAAGTCCATCAGGAGTCAAAGCAACAAATATTCCCATAATGAGATCAGAACAAAACGTTAATCTCATAAGAAGTCCTAGGTGTACATGTAATAAAACGCAATAGACATTGGGCTTATTCCAATAAGCTGAATGTCTTTATACTATAATAGCATGACCCCACTTATAAACTTCAATTGCACTTGAATTTTAAATCATGGAGAGAACATTAAGACATTGATGCTGGGACTTGTGATGAGTAATAGTACACTTCTAAGTTGAACTTTTTTATGATGACTTGAGTTTGAGATTTTAACATTTTCAACTTGAATTTCTTGAAATCAATTAGTGTACCTTGAATTTTGTAATTAATTTGCATCTTCACACTTGAACCTTCATAATATTTGCAACTTGGATAAGGATGACTTGAATTTGAACTTTAAGCTTCACAAAGAGCATGAACTCTAAACTCCACTTTGAGATTTTCTCGCCTACCTAAAACAAAACTTGTAACTCACCACAAAAACTCCAACTATACTTCCGACCATGCTCCATAAATGGGGAGAAAATCAAGACTCGAGTCCTATGAGAAATACTGAAGAAGATGACCTTGATCTTAAATGAAGATATGCTCAAGCTCTTGAAATTTTACCTGTGAGGACGAATACTATCTCCACTTGAAACAAATGTTCCTGCACAAGCCTGTTAGTAGATAAAGCATGCGGACATGACCCTATGACCTAAAGATGTAATGCAAGATGATGCACAAAAGAGGTGAAATCTTATGGTCAAAAATTAGGGTATGACAGATGCCCTTATTTAAGTTTATTCTATCCGGAGATATGGAGATTGAAATCTTCGTCTCGACAAACATGCATAATTTTTGGCCCTAAGATGCCACACATGCATATGATGTGACATGAAATGATATAATATGAGATGAATGCAAAGACAAGAACCTGCAGACACACCCGACACATTTAGATAAGCAATAAAAGTACGGGAAGAGATTTGAAGACATATAAGGGGAAACATTAGATGGAAAAAAGACAATGTCATTCTGGAAAAGCATCAGAATAAACAAAGCGAAATGTCTGGAAAGACCTCATCCAAGAATGGCATTAGATGAAAAAGACACCAAACATTCAATAATGGCTTTGACTGAGAGGTACATTCACAATATCTAATAATGGCTTTAGATGACTTTGAACAAAGACTACATTCAAGAATGGCATTGAATGCAAATAAACCAGTCATCCAATAATGGCTTTGAATGAAAGGTACAATCACAATATCTAATAATGGTTTTAGATGAATGTGAACAAGGTAAAGAAACCTATCATCCAATAATGGCTTTGAATGAACGGTATAATCACAATATCTAATAATGGCTTTAGATGAATGTGAACAAAGACTCGATCTGGAAGAACATTAGAAAGAGGGACTCATCCGGAAGAACATCAGATGGTAAAGAAACCAGACATCCAATAATGGCTTTGGATGAAAGGTATAATCACAGTATCTAATAATGGCTTTAGATGACTGTGAACAAAGACTCGATCTGGCAGAACATCAGAAAGAGGGACTCATCCGGAAGAACATCAGATGGTAAAGAAACCAGACATCCAATAATGGCTTTGGATGAAAGGTATAATCACAGTATCTAATAATGGCTTTAGATGACTATGAGGTTAAAAGGTGAGATCCAAGAAGGCATTGGATGTAAAGGGACCAGTCGTCCAATAATGGCTTTGAATGAAAGGTATAATCACAATATCTAATAATGGCTTTAGACAAAGTGAACAGAGACTACATTCAAGAATGACATTGAATGCAAAGAAACCAGTCATCCAATAATAGCTTTGAATGAAAGGTATGACTCATAATATCTGAGAAGACATCAGACGCAAATGAGACAAAAGGTGAATCCAAGAAGGCATTGGATGTAAAGAAAACCACAACGTCCAGGAAAGCATTGAACGACTATGAACAAGAAAATAACCAAGAAAGCATTGGATAAACATGACAATATCTGTTTGGTAGGTGCCAAGTGAGTTGGACTTAGACGACAAGGTAAGACGTGGATAACAACACGACCTAAAGAGAATGCAAATGAGTGCAAATGAGGATGACACTCTTGATATGCATATGTATATGAAATATGCAGATGATATATGATCAAATGCAAATGCAGATGTAATACGGACGTCGACGACACGACTCAACTCTTTTGTGGAAAAGACAAGACTGGAAGACTGATTCCTCGACACGGAGATCACTGCCATTCTGCTTGGGGCTAGAGATGCTACTGAACACATCTCTTCCACACTGGTAAACTGTATCAATTGTTGATCCTTGTAGGAAGGATGGAAAGCTGCATGGGGATTCTTCAAGTAAATTGCCCCAGATTAGCTGACTGTTGTAGATGAACTGATAATTGCTTCAGCTTGTTTGATTCTGTAAATGACTGAATTACTGTGCACTTGGAAAGCTTGCCCCAGTATGAGTCTTGAAAAATCTTCTAAATAAACCAATTCTAAGAAGAACTGCACCTGAACAATAAATCTTGAACTGATTCTTCAATAAGATATGGAAGGAACTTGCCCCTGATTGCCTCGCCGACCAAGTTTCTCAAATGTTTGAAAATTCCTTAAGAGGAAGCTAGTTTGCAAACAAAAGTGCTCATACAAACATAGTAAATGCAAAGTTCATGCAACTTTTGAAATCAAAATTATTTTTGGAATGAAAAACATAGGAGTTATTGGCCTGAACACGGCGGTTCAAGCCATTTAAAGGTAAAAGGTAAAGCAAAAGGCATGATGCCAAAACAAATGATCCGCAAAGATCTTTAGGAGTCAGTTTACGCAACCTTGCTGTAGTATGCTTTCAAAATAACCTTGCTTCAATTAGGTATTTTGAGGGTTGTAACGTGGTCTGGTTCAGGGTTTAAGAAACAAAAGGTAAAGGCTCAAAGTTTATTTATACCCACCCAATCTTCATGATGATCTTCAGTCCTACGCCTAGTTAATTCAGACCATGCACTCGGGTTCCCATAGGTTGGAAATTGCGCTGATGATAATAATGATGGTTCAGAAGTCAAGAGACTTGAAATGACAGTCACTGCTTCCTTACAACTTTTGATTGTTATACAAGCTTGTTCTCATCTCTCGGTATAAGGTAAGGTCACGAGCTTCCTATCTTTCTTAGCTTTTGCCTCGAAAGGGACTCGACTCATTTTTTTTTAGTAAGGATTTATTGACGATCCTTCTTTATTTGTCACTTTGGGAATAGCTTGTACACCATTTATTCATTTATTTGGAAGAGTTGAAAGGTTGTGAATGCCTGGCTTAATGATTACAGTGGACCATCATTGGCTTCCGATTTGAAAGACATCTTTGACACTTGCTTGTTGTGTGCGAAGGAAAACTGTGAATATAAAATTTTGTGAAAGGTATCTTGCATGAAACTCTTGTATTTGAATGCACAATCAAGCTAACTAAGAACTACCCTGCCCCAGGTTAAGATTGCGGGTTTTTATTTGTAAAGAAAAGAAACTCTTACTTCAAGGCTCAAAGGGGTAGACAAAGGGTTATCTTCCTTATTTCTCCGCTGTTTGGGAATCGAAACAATGCCTTACATCCTCAGCAAAGTTTTGATTTGAAAGCATACCAACAACAATTATGAGTAATTTGCATTTTGATCATCCTCCCTCCAATCTTTGCATAATCGGAAAGAAAGCGGAAAAGAAATAAAATATTTTTTGTTTTTGTTTTTGTTTGTTTTTTTTTTGTTTTTTTTTAAAAGGAAGGCATAAAGATGTAAATAATGGACAAAATAAATTGAATCAAAAGTTGCAATGCTCATTTTATTAATTACGAAAGCACAAACATAATTTGAAAGCAAACATAAAATAAAGGAAAATGCAAACAATAAGAAACATGGCCTGGTGACTAATCAGAAACAAAGATGAGCTGTCTTGTCTGAAACACTGAAGTCAACCGAGGCTTCACTTAACGTGCTCTGGCAAAGGATTTGTTTGGACATTAGGATTGGTGTCACGAAAGTTAATGATTCCGGCCTTAATCAAGTCACGCACTCTAGCCTTTAGTGCATAGCAATGTTCCAAGTTTTAACACCCCCAATCTATACCCCCAAATAAATAAAGCGGTAACAAAAATTCAAAATTTCATCAGAGTATATTTAAAAATTCACAGCATAGACCGAGGGGTCACATCAATTTGAAACAAAACATACAACACCTGCCCATAAAGATATGCAACACTCGCCGGTAGCAAATAAACAGAGGAACTTAGTTCCTACTACCCACAATTCAAATACAGAATAAAGCGAAAAATCTGTACTGAATCTCATATATATATATATATATATATATATATATCACATGAAAAGTTTGTCATACATCAAGGCATACATGCACAAGCCAAAAGATATATATACATATACACATTAAACTACAAAACGATCCCCCTGACTACCCGGTGCCACATATCAGAGCCGACCGACAAAAGAATGAAGTCCTAAGCTTCACAAAAAGACCTCCAGCAACTCTAATCTGCAATGCCTCATAGAGCATTATAAAACAACAGAAGGGTGAGAAAAACAATCATAATATAATTGCATATAATTATATATAACACCAAAAATACACACATATACTGTTCTCACCACAACTCATACCAGTATTCACACACAAAATAACACAATGTATAATTCATATTCCCATCACCAAGGTATACCAACCATACACAACACAAGTATCACCAACACATATACATATATCCATTTACCAATTTCATCCACAATTCCACACATAAGCAAACCATTAATGATTTATGCAAATGCAAGAGACCGACACAACGACTCTATGCATATGCACATGCGGTACCGACTTCCAATGTTCCTCATCACTAGTTCACTCAGGAACTCTGCTGGAACCATCGCTCGTTACTTAGTGTAACTCCCCGTCGGGCATACGATGTTCCCCGTCGCTCACACCTCTTTGTATAAGGCACACGACGTTTATGGATCGCTCATACCTCTTTGTATAAGGCACACGATCGTCTATAATCATCGCTCACATCTCTTGGTATAAGGCACACGATGTTATAGCGGATTCCCTCTGGAATCAATCCGTCACTCAGGACGTTACCAGAATGCATATCATGATGCTCAACATACAATGACTCATGACATTCAAATGCACACATATCCACATTCCACAATCATGCATATATCAACAATCACCACACATTTCATTTTCTTGCCCTAAGGCCACCAATCATTATCACCCTACGTATTTCATGCAATTACATCACACCATAGTATGCAAGTCATAAAATATCCACACCAACAGCATATTGCACATACACATCAAGTTCACCCAATTAAACGACAAAAATCGACAACAAAACAACACATTTCCTAATCCCCAACATAATTTAATCGGCCAATAATCTCAAAACCATCACAATAATAAAGAACATTTCACAAGCTTTCTAATGCATCAAACCACGCCTCAAACCGACTCACGGGTCAAAAGTCATAAGGAAAACAAATTGGGAAAAACTGTCATGTTCGTAGTGCGAAGCTCCTATCGAGTCCTTCGCTACTTCATTCGCAGTGTGAATGTACCAGCGAATAATGGCAGAAGCAAAATAGCCTAGAAAATTCCCAACATTCGCAGTGCGAACCATCCAGCGAATGCTCGCTACCCTATTCGCAATGCGAATCCTCCAGCGAACAGTGGCAGAATGAAAAATAATACAACGTTCGCAGTGCGAACTTCACGCGAACGCTCGTACCCATTCGCTGGCCATTCGCAGTGCGAACCTGCGATTTCAGCAAAACCCAGCAGCGCACCAGATCATCCAAAAATGATATTTTCTCAATCAAAACCTTTCCAAACCAACATATAACAATTAGAACATAACTCAATCATGGTAACAAGTATTCTACTACGTTTACACCGATTTTCGACCGTGAAACCATCGATTTCTCATGATATTTCTCATTTCAACCAAGAATCCAAAACTATAGAAAGATAATAGCATATACAAACACATACATACATAATCATACACAAGCATAAGATAATCGAATTTCACACCCTTACCCGATTTAATCGTGTTCTAGAAAGTCGGTTGATTGATTTCCAAGGTTTCTCAAATTCTCTCTTTTTCTTCTCTTCTCCTCTTCTTTTCTTCTTCTCTTCTTTTTCTTTCTCTTACTATTTTTCTCTCTTTCTATTCTATTATATTCTAACTCAACAAAATAAATCAAAATGCCTAAAATACCCCTACACTCAAATATCTCGCAAATGTTCCCAAAACGCGATAAAATATATTCATGATGAAAAGTAACATATATTCACATAAAAGTCAGAAATAAAATAATATAATAATAAAATAATAAAAAACGACTCAATTAAATAAAAACACTAAAACTGGGGCGTTACACAAGTCATGGCCGGCGGCACCTTCATGGAATGCACAGTGGAGATCAGATTTGAATCCAGGTGGAAGTGGATCTGGAGGAAGAGGCAAAGCCTTAGTAGTAATCAAACCTTTCTGGACCAGACCAGGATATAATTCAGTGTATGTCACTGGAATAGGATCAAAATGACTCCTATTTGTAGCGAGTGGTTTTGGACGTGGTTGCGAAGCACTACCGCTCTTTGGTATCTACAGCTCGATTCATTTTTTATCCTATTAAAGTTGATGAAGGAAGGGAAATAGATGTCTCAAATTAACCCTGCTTGCAAACTGAGGTTAAACAGTCAAAACTGTTGGTTTACAGATGCTTCGGGGTCTCTATTGGGTGTATTTTTTTAAAAGTGGTGTTTGGTCGATTGGTGGGAGGTTGGGATGGTAGGACGGATGTATGGGATTTTGGGTTTTTGTTTAGTGTGCTCACTAAGATTTTTCTTTTAATCTTATGCCTACGTATTCCCGTTTTTTCCGAAACAGGGAAATCAGAGCGTTCGTAGTTCCTCCGATTCTATGGGAGGAAATGGTGTTTTGGTTTCTTGTTCAAAGCCCAAGACGTGAAGCTGAAAAGGTGGTTTATATCTTGTTTAAAGCCCAAGATGTGAAGCTAACAAGGTGTTGTCTTTAGAGAGAATTTTTCATCTCTAAAGGGGGTTTGTTTGTCACAACTGTTTATAAAGGAGAATTACTTTAACCGGGATATGTGAATCCGACAATGCCATAATTTCCTTGATAGGAGATTTTTAACCTAAAGGAGAAGACTTTAACTCAGTGTAGAGCAATGCTATCTTTCCTTAGGAATTTCTCATGCTAAAAGAGGGACAGTGGCATGGATTTAGACGATCCAGAGGCTTGCCGCTTACAACAATTAGATGAAGGGGAAGGAGTTGTTGATGTTTGTGTACTGTGAACGAGGCACAACTTTGATGCTAAAAGGTTGATTGGATCAACCAGTGGTTTTCTTATACAAAGTCTAAGAGGAGGCTAATATGTGTCTCGTACAAAGCCCGAGAGAGAGGCTAAAAGGTTTTGACTCCACGAGGGAATCTTTTGGTATCTCGTACAAAGCCCGAGATGAAGGCTTATTTGACTCAACAAGAGAGTTTTTGTATCTCGTACAAAGCCCGAGATGGAGGCGAAAGGGGTGATTGACTCAACGAGGGAGTCTCTTATGTGTCTCGTACAAAGCCCGAGAGAGAGGCTAAACGTTGTTTCGCTGGAAAGAATCATTGTACAAAGCCCAAGAGAAGGCTATGGTGTTGTTTCAGTTAAGTGACAGGTCCAATATACTGATTTTAAAGAGAAAATCAGTTCTTATATGAGTAACACTGTACTCAAGGATTTGATTCGAGGATCAGGGTTATTCCCTATGGGAAATCCAAAGGGTAGTGAGATTGTCCGAGTCTACGGGTTTTCTTCCTATTTAACGAAGGGGTCACTTGAGAATGTCTTTGAGACTCAAGGATATTAGACTGTCCATGTCTAGAGTTTCATCTTTTGTACTATGCTTTGAGAAACAGTAGTAGGGTCTAGACTCTTAGAAAGACTTGTTCTATGAAGATGACTAAGTTTTGTTCCTATACCTCTAGGAGGTCGTCGGAATAATTTGTACGAAGCCCAAGAGGAGGCTGGAAGCTTTTAAGAAGCCGAGAGGTCCTTGTATGAAGCCCAAGAGGAGGCTATCATTCCCGGAGGAAGAGATCATTATACGAAGCCTAAGAGGAGGTTGTGAATACTTCTAAGAAGTCGACGGGTCCTTGTACTAAGCCCAAGAGGAGGCGGGTTGCTTTTAGGAAGCCTGTGGGTCCTTGTACGATGCCCAAGAGGAGGCCGATGCTTTTAAGAAGCCCGTGGGTCCCCAAACCCCGAGAAATTCAAGACAGGCTATTCACAAGGAATAGATCAAGCCAGGAATGGTCGAGAATTTGGAAGAAACTCAAAGATGCCATTCACGGAGAATACATTCATCTCTGGGAGTAGAGTTTCTTGACAATTCCTAATGAGGACAGCAGAAGAGAAGACTGTATCTGGTGATCCTATTGGGGATCTAGCTGTTTATTTCTATGAATAAACGAAACGGCTTTTCCTAGTTCTAGACGTAGTTGCTGGGGAAACTCTAAATATCTATACTATTATTACACAGTCGATATGAGTTTATGAAAGAAGACTTACAGCGAAACAGCCCCACAATACAGTTATATGTATATGAAAGCGGTAAATGAAAGCGTATAAACACTTACTCGGTTGTAGAGCTTCCATGTTGTTTGGTTAGTTGTTCAACAAAGAAAGATTGAAAACAATAGTATATTTCAAAATCAAAGGAGAAAGTGCTTTGAAAAAGAAAGATTTGGGGCTTACAACTCAAGGAGAGGCCCAGGGTTTTATCAGTGATTGCACTGTTTGAATTTGTACAGAGGGACTTATGCAAGTGACTGGGGCCCAAAAATTGTTTTCTGTACAAATGGATGGGTCTTACACTCTCTCAAGAGGCCCAAAAAGATTTAAAGAAAAAGAGTGGGGCTTACAACACGAGGATAGGCCCAATTGATTTTTCGTTTGAAATGGCGATCACGCCGAGATTTTCTTTTAACACAGAGGGACTTATACAATAAGTGAGGCCCAAATTTGTTTTGGTTAAAAGGGGATTGGGTCTTACACTCTATTAGAGGCCCAAAAGTTTTGAATGGGTCTTATATCTCAAGGAGAGGCCCAGATGGTTTATTTTTAAACTGGCGACGATCGTGCCGAATTTAAAAATGTATAGAGGGACTTATATAATAAGTGAGGCCCAACATATTTCTGTATAAGTGGGTTAGGTCTTACACTCTAATAGAGGCCCAATAAGTGTTTGAAAATGATTTGTGAGGGTTGAATTAATCAAAAACCCTAATTTATTTCCAAAATGTGTTTTAATTGAATAAAAATTCAATTAAAATGATCAAAAATTGTTTAACATGTGGGAAACAAATTATGGTCTTGGATTAATGCTTCAAAAATCAAGTATTGACCACTTGCAGCTGGTGATCGTGATTTGTGTTGGAGGTATTACAGATGAGTTGTGATGATCTGAACAGTTTCCCTACACCCTATGGAGTGTGTTTGAATGCTTGGACTTGATTGAAGTTGGCTGGATCACTTCATGGCATCTCAACTGCAACTTGGTTAAAACCTTGAGCAATTGACTGGTGATTCTGAGAAATCAGTGTTCCAGTTGTTGTTTAAGTGTTTGATCAGCTCATATGTGATGTATATGAGGTGTGTGTGTGTGTGTGATTGGTTTGATTGGAAAAGCTCTCAAACTCAAAACCCGATAGTGACTTGCCTTAGAAGGCAAAATTGGAGTGAAAGAAGAGATTTTGACGAAAGCATCTGTTTGATGGCTTTGGTGTACTCAAACTGATCACAATTGAGCTCTATTTATAGTAGAGCAAGTTTTTTTGCAAGGAATAGTGAATGGCAACTGCTGAGTAGGTTTGCCAATGTTGGCAAATGAAAATCCAAGTCTCCTCTAGCCATTGACTAGAGGTTAGGGCACAGGCTGCTGGTTCCCTTGGTCTTGGATAAGTCTTGACTGAATTCAGTTGAGAATGGCTCAGTCCATGCCACCTTGATGCTTCCATTGAATGCTCCAATCCAAAATTGGAGTCTTGTCCTTATTTTGGCAATTCTAGGTTCAACATGCTATTTCTTGTTCCAAAGACTTTGAAGGCTTGGCTCAGTGATTGTCCCCTTTAGATTCAATCCTCAGATGTGTCCAAAGTGATGACAAGGCTTGGAATTGGCTGATTTTGGCAAATCGACCAAAAGTGCAAAAATCTGCCTTGCCTCGGCAGATTTCAGCAAGGCATCTTGCCAATGTCATATCTCATAGCTCAAATTGAATTTGGTAATGTTCTTGGCCATTTTGGAAAGCCCTTACATGATACAACAACTGTTTGAACATGTTTGGTTTTGATCTCTTTTGAATTCAAGTGAAAAATCCCCCTACATTTGGAAAAAAGTAAAGGCAGATTCTGACTTAGTGAAATTTTCACTAAGTGTTGGAACAAAGTGACTTTTCTTGATTTTGATCACTCCATAACTCAAAATTCATGAGGAATTTAGACATAGGTCAGTATGAAGCTTTTGTAGAGGGCAATGTGATCTACAAATCAAGCTTTGAATGGGGAACAATGGCCTTGTGGTTTAGGAGTTATGGTCCTCCAAAGTTGGCATATTAGTGTCACTTTTTCCATAACTTCGAAATTTTTCTAAGTTTTTATGGTTACCCCTTGTCGCTCCCAGGATTTTCATCCAGGTACAAACGCGAGAGTGGCGCGGAAAAACAGAGTCGCCAGCCGTGTAAATTTATCCTAAGAGAGGGAAAGGGAACACCGCATAAACCTTAGGAAGAGGGAAAGGAATGGTCATCGCAACCATAACCTGGGTTCGGGAGTCGGTTACGCGAGGGGAAGGTGCTAGCACCCCACGCGTCCATCGTACTCGATGGGATCCATGCTTGTTGTCTAATCTAAGGGTGAGTTATACTATCATCTAGGGCTGTACTAAAACAGAGAGGGAAAGACAAAGACCGACTCGGTAGGACGTCGACGTCCTAGGCCTACGTACCCCCTTTGTGCAATGGGGAATTCAGAGTCAACGTAGTTCAGACCAAGCTCTTTTTGTGTTTTTTATGAGCGACGTTAAGTTCGCGTCTGGCAGTTAGGGTCGATGCCTGTTTGCGACTCAGACGGAAAGTAACGTGCCCTTTTTGAAAATAGCCTTTAGTTGAAGGTCCCGAAGGACAAAAAGGTTTGAAGTTGGTTGGTGTTTTTTAGGACAGAAGTGCTTAAGTTAGTTCCTAAGTTGCATTGCACTAAAGTCTAGGGCACATGGGCGAATACTTAACGCATCGTCCCAAGACAGGACGCTCGCTAAGCACTCTAGAAAGATGAGAGGAAGCCCCTCATTTCTCATTCCCCATACTTAAGGCTCGTGCGCAATACACCTTATTATTATTAAGTGTTTTAAAGAAATTTAAGATGAGAAGAGAGAAGACACAAGGGTAACTCTAAAGGGAACTAAGAGTCCTAATGTTATCATGCATGGGTGACCTATGGTTAGTGAGGTTTGATGACGACCTAAATCCTAAAGGAAGAAGATGAGGGAAGGAAAAAGGTAAGGGTAACCATGGATACCTATCCATACCCTTAAGGGACTTACCTTGATCCTGCATAAAAGGTTAGTGAGAAACGAATACAAATAATATCAAGGCAAGTGAAAATCAAACTATGGCAAACAATAGTAATTATAATCCAAACATGAATTCAGAAATCAAAGACAATTTAGGGTATGCATGAAATGTGTGATGCAAAAAAAGGAGTTGAATTAAATAATTGGTTTAGATGATAAAAAATAAAATAAAAATAAAAATAAAATTTGTGAAAATTTTATAAAATAGTAAAAATGGTGCACGAATTAAATTCAAAAGAAAATTATTCAAATAATATTACAAAAAAAGAAAATAAAAAAACTCAACAACTCTGCTATCGTGAAAACGCGGTCATCGCAGCCGGATCCGAATTGCACGGATCTAAATATAACAAAAAAAGGCAACTCAAAAAAAAGAGAAATTTAACTTTGAAAAGAAAAACTTCAACAATGTTGCTATCGCGAAAATGCGGTCATCGCAACCGGATCCGAATTGTATGGATCTAAATATATAAAATATGAAAAAATGCATAGAAAAATAAGTTTTAAAACATTTTAAAACAATAATGTTGCTAACGCAAAATGCAATCATCGCAACGAGGATCGAAATAAAAAAAATGTCACGCATTAATAGTGTATCGACATGATTCGATCCAAAACATCTAAAAACATTAACAATATACAATATATATATAAACGCACTGTATTTTTCATGAAACCATGTAAAAGCCTCGCGGTCAGTATTTTTCATGAAACAATGAAAAGGCCTTGCGGTTACTGTACACCTATATATATATATATATATATATATATATATATATATATATATATATATATATATATATATATATATATATATATATATATATATATATGGACGAAGCTATTACGTTTTTTGAAAGAAAAGAAAAAGTGACGGTTACTGTATATACCATAACACAAAACATATGATACTATAATATAATAACATGTGAATTATCATTAACATGGAATCTTAATATTATATTATATAGTATACGAATAGTGATGAAACAACGAGTGATAGATACAATACCGTCGATGAGATTCTATTGGTTTATCCGGTAACAGTAAACGGCAATCTTCTTCAATTTTTTTTTCCGGCCTCCTCTGATCAATGTGTAACTTATGCATATATAAAGGTTAAATTAGGGTTAACTCTAAATTGTCAATATTGTCCCTAATACCCAATTTGAGGCCCAAGTTTAATAATATTAAAAATTAAATAAAATTTAAATAATTTAATAAATCTGAAATAAAAACTAAACTTACTTATTTATAAAAATAAAAATTTAAGATAAAATTAAAATAAAATGCTAATCACTACTTATTTATTCTTAAAATTAGTAAAAAAAAAAACTAATATAAACGGATCCCAAATAAATAAAAATCGGACGCCTAAGTAATCGGAAAAATAATCCGAGCACACTAAAATGATTAGTACGAAATATATGACTCGAAAAAATACAGCATTTGGTCAGATTTTAAAATAAATTTTAATCCGTAAAAATGCTCAAATTGGTCAAAATATGACGAAAAATTAAAACGAACATGCGAACCGTAGAATAATATAATTGACGTCTGCAAGTTCGATTTAAAATTTTCTGTCCCCTGATTTTAAGCACCGCTGAAACTCAATTTGACCACTCTGTCTGTAAATTTCCGAGAAATTATTCCGACCAATATTTTAGGCAGTATGCGAGATGGAAAACACTATTTTATGCTATTTAGATGATGCAGAGTGGAAATACAGTCAGAGGAATGAAAATATTAAAAATGCCTGGAATAAGCTGTGAACTCTTGATGATGTAGTAGACCAGATAAGACTTTTCTGACCTGCCTCAGGCACCTTGACCCCATGCTAATGATATGATAATGCAAAAAATGAAATGAAACATAAGCCAGTTAGTAAAAAAGTAAGGAGGGCAAATTTTGGGGTGCAACAGCTGCCCCTATTCAATCAACTTGGTCCTGAGTGTATGATAGCGACAACTTTCAGATAATCAGGATACACGGAGATTGAATACCAAAGAACCCAGAAATTTGCATTCCTTCACTGGAGAATTAGCTATAAATGCTGCTATGCGGGGTATAAAGTGAAACAAATCTCCCGAGTTATGTCATCTCCGCTGATAAAGAGAACCGACAAAATAAATCTTCAAAAGATTGCCATCCCTGCTGATAAAGAGAAATTAGCAAAATAAATACCATCCCTGCTGATAAAGGGAATTGACAAAAGGAAATATCCAAAAGCTTGCTATCTCTGCTGATAAAGGGAAACTAGCAAAATAAATGCCATCCCTGCTGATAAAGGGAAACTGACGAAAGAACATCTTCCAAAGATTGCCATCTCTGCTGATAAAGAGATTTGGCAAAATAAATGCCATCCCTGCTGATAAAGGGAAACTGACGAGAGAAAATCTTCAAAAGATTGCCATCTCTGACGAAAGAAAATCTCCAAAGGATCGCTATCTTTGCTGATAAAGAGATACTAGTAAAATAAATGACATCCCTGCTGATAAAGGGAAACTGACGAAAGAAAATCTCCAAAAGATTGCTGTTCTCTGCTGATAAAGAGAATCTAGCAACATAAATGCCATCCCTGCTGACAAAGGGAAACTGACGAAAGAAAATCTTCAAAACACTGCTGTCCTCTGCTGATAAAGAGAATCTAGCAACATAAATGCCATCCCTGCTGACAAAGGGAAACTGACGAAAGAAAGTCTTCAAAGCATTGCTGTCCTCTGCTGATAAAGAGAATCTAGCAACATAAATGCCACCCCTGCTGATAAAGGGAAACTGACGAAAGAAAGTCTTAAAAGCATTGCTGTCCTCTGCTGATAAAGAGAATCTAGCAATATAAATGTCATCCCTGCTGATAAAGGGAAACTGACGAAAGAAAATCTTCAAAACATTGCCGTCCTCTGCTGATAAAGAGAATCTAGCAACATAAATGCCATCCCTGCTGATAAAGGGAAACTGACGAAAGAAATTCTTCAAAACATTGTCGTCCTCTGCTGATAAAGAGAATCTAGCAAACTAAATGCCATCCCTGCTGATAAAGGGAAATTGACGAAAGAAAATCTTCAAAACATTGCCGTCCTCTGCTGATAAAGAGAATCTAGCAACATAAATGCCATCCCTGCTGGTAAAGGGAAACTGACGAAAGAAAATCTTCAAAACATTGCCGTCCTCTGCTGATAAAGAGAATCTAGCAAACTAAATGCCATCCCTGCTGATAAAGGGAAACTGACGAAAGAAAATCTTCAAAACATTGTCGTCCTCTGCTGATAAAGAGAATCTAGCAACATAAATGCCATCCCTGCTGATAAAGGGAAACTGACGAAAGAAAATCTTCAAAACATTGCCGTCCTCTGCTGATAAAGAGAATCTAGCAACATAAATGCCATCCCTGCTGATAAAGGGAAACTGACGAAAGAAATTCTTCAAAACATTGCCGTCCTCTGCTAATAAAGAGAATCTAGCGACATAAATGGCAACTTCGCTAGGGATAACGTGAAACGAAACTCCTGGTTTTAAACCACCTCACTTCAAAATCTACTGGTAAGATGACTCCGTTGGGGAAGGAGAAGTCTAAATACAAGACTCTGTCAGGGAACACAAGTATGAGGAACGCATCTCTCCAAGAAAATCTCCTGAGTTTTGCCATCTCTGCTGAGAAAGAGAATTGGCAAAGAAAGTATCAAACCTGGCTTATGCTTCGAATGCAAATGAAAATGCTATGTGTTTGATGCGATGCAAATGCTTATGATATGCAAAAGGGGTCCCTTCAGCAAAATAAATGCCGGAGAGAAAAGACCAATAGTTGGGGATGATAAAAATAAATTGTCCTCTGAAAAGGAACTCCGTTGAGAAGGATTACTCCAACCGACTCTTTGGATCAACAACTTCTGCTGGGGATGAAATCTCGAAAGAACATCTGCTCCACTGGGGGTTATACATAACCTTTTGAAAAGGGAGGCTACGACCTGAATCAGAAGAGTGCCAAACATCACTTGGACTTAAAACCTGCTAGGGATGTTAGCCACCGTTGGGCAAACTGTTGCGAGGATTACCACCAAACTCTGCTTGGGGGAACGGTAGATGCTGACACCCACCCCGCTAGCGGATAACACCAAGCTTACTTATCTATTGAGGATCAGGTCGCACTGTTGCTGCTGAGGAAAACATTTCCTGACTGGTTGAGGAAAATAAGCGTTCAGACTCTGTGGGGAAATATGTCTTAATCCGGAGAAAATGCTTCTCAAGTCTCCTGCTGGGGAAGTCTGCTCTGCTGAGGAAAGTGCAATCTCAATGCTGGGGAGAGCCAACTGCTGAGGATGTACAATCTGTTGCCCTGCACCTGACTTGTCTTTATGGTCATAAGCGGTTCTTTGAACTTTTCATCTCAAGAGGATTTTACAGAAGATCGGGCGCTCGCACTGCCCCAGGGTCTTCAAACTCTTAGAGAGATTCATCACATCTCGACATAACTGCCCCAGTCTTCATAATCCATGACGTATATTACCTCGAAGGGGATCGTAATGACTTGACAATACTCTGCTTTAGCATCTTAAACCTTGAGTAGGTGTTTTCAATTAACCGCTCTCAGGAGTGGACAATCTCCCACGCTCTAGAGGTGGCCTGCCCCAATATGAGCTTTGAAGTGACTTTGCCCCTGATCTTAGAATGAATGCCCCAGAATAACTGAATTTCGGAGAGATTTCTCGACGTGACTGCCCCGGGTTGGCTACATCTTAACACGACTTACTAGGGAGATCCCACTCTGCACTGAGTCTCTTGGCAGCATGCCCTTTGATATGATTGTCTTTCAGAATTTTCAAGCGTCTCCATTTGGAAGGATCAAGCTTCTTGACTGACGTTCACTGTGTAGGCTGCATTGATGCTTAGGCACACGTATGCAAACAGAAAAATTTATTTATGAGAATGACAATTCTAATGCAACACTCATGTTAACCTTGAAGTTTTTTATTGAAAATGCGCCGCCCAACCTTGTGAACGAATCACTAGCTGGGATGCGACCTTGATTTTTGAATGGAAAAACAATGTGCACATGCAATACCAACAAATCTTATTAGCACAACTCATAGGAGTCAGGAACGCTATCCTGTTGAAGTACGCTTCCGGAATAAACCCTGTTTCAATTAGGACTTTTAAGGGTTGTAACGTGGTTTGGTTCACGGTTTCAGAAAAAGGATTTATGGCTCAAAATTTATCGGTGCCCACCCACTCTTCGTGATGTTCTCCAGTCCTATGTTCAGTTAATCTGACCCGAACACTCATCTCTCCAAAGGTTTGTGATCTCTAAGGAACATATGCCACTAATGGTTCGACACCCAATGAGGTTTTGGAGTGACAGTCATCCCTTTTATCTTTTGTGTCTGTACTCACACGGATTTGTTCTTATCGGGGATTTTCTTTCTTTCTTTTGCTTTTCCGATCCCTCTTTTTTTATTTCCCTGATTTTGCCTGGACTAATCCTTTTGATTTTTTCGATTTTGAAGTCCAGCGGGATGCCCTAACTTTTGCCTAAGTCAAGTTTCGACTTAGCGGGCTTTCTCTCATTTTATTCCCCTCTTTGAACAAAGCGTGTGACACTGGTTGTCTTATTTGCTTGAAAGGGTTGTGACTGCCTCACTTCTTGATTGTCGATGGATAACCATTGTGGTTTCACATCTCTTGACCTCTCGACGGTGGGATAGAAGGTAATGGTTCCTCAGATGCACCCTCTCCTTGAAATTTGAACGCTTGGTCAAACTAACTGACGCCTACCCTGCCCCTGGGTTAAGTATGAGGGTTTTTTCGTACGAAAGAGACTCCTACTTCAAGGCTCGAAGGGGTTAACGAAGGTCTATCTCCCTTATATCTCCAGTGTTTAGGGGTTTGAAATAATGCCTGTACATCCTCAACAAGGTTCTATCCTTGAACATACAACCAAAGATTCTGCGTTTTCGTCTCATCATCCTCCCTCAAGAGTTCTAAACAAAAAAGTTGGTATTGCAGCGCATATAAACATTTAAGAGTGAACACGAATGGATTACTTCAAGGAAAACATACTCATTGCATTAATATCATCATAAAAAAACAAACGAGTCTTAATTGCATACGATGCTCTTAACAAGAAATGAAGAACTATAAATGAAAATGCAGTAAAGAAACTGATAACTGTCATTGCTGAGGAAGCTTGATTCCGTCTGGACTAATTTCTTCTGATGATGTCCTTTAAAGTCTTCACGCAGATGAGAGGTCGACATGTACAACCAAGTCTCCTTCTGGAAATGATATGTACCATTGGTCAATCAATTGTTGCACTTTGGCTTGAAAGGCTTTGCAATCTTCGGTTGAGTGCCCTATAGATCCTCCATGATATCCACATTGCACATGGGGGTTGTACCCCGGAGGGTATGGTTCTGGAACAGGCTTCAAAGTCTTAGGCTCCACCAATGAGTTTCGAACCAGGTGTGGCAAGAGTTGACTGTACGACATGGGAACTGGATGAAGAGGAGCATTCCTTCTTCCCCAGTTGTCGCGCGGCCTATGCTGATTCTGACGCTGATACTTCTGTTGTTGATGCTGATTTGAGCGCATAATATTTTCAGGCATTTTTCTCTTCAGACTTGGTCGAGGCGTGGGCAGCATTTGCGGATGTGGGGATTCTAAGGCCAAAGACTGCAAGAAATGCCCCTGACTTAATGTAGCTTTGGGAGAGGCACCAGGGATATCCACCTTTTTTTCAACAGCAAGAGTAGGACCACCATGTATGCTTACACCGTTCGGCGCAAATTCAATTGCCTTGGAATCTATCAGATCCTAGACAACATGCTGAAATGCCCTACAATCTTCCACATTATGCCCCGGCGCTCCAGAGTGAAAATCACAGTGGGCTCTTGCATCATAACCTGGTGGGGGAGTACCAGAGGGAGGAGCCAAAGTCCTTTTTCGTACCAATTGTAACTGAAGGAGATGCTGCAGTAGTTGAGAATATGGCATAGGGAGCGGGTGGAAAATTCTTTCAGACGTCTTCTGTCTCTGTGTACACTTTTTGCCCTTGGACTTCTCTTGGGAGCCAAGACTTAGCTGCTGCTGGGAAAGTTCAAGAGCTTCTGCTAGTGGAAGAGATCCACGATTAATCAAGTTCCAAAGAGATGGGAGGAGTAAGGACCTCTGTCGCGGAAGCGAGCACATGACCGTTTTTCTTCTTTAACACTGTTTTCAAAATTTCCATGATCAAACCCATCCGAGTCTTCATCTGATTGACCTCCTCCTTCAGCATCTTCTGCTCTTGGGACATGACCAACATGTCTTCCCCAAACTGCCTCATCTGAACCTTCATTTCAAGCATCACTGAACGGAGTTGTTCCATGGCTATCCCCTAGTTATCACAGACTGAGTTGAATACCGGTGAACTGGCTGATCAATCCTGACGGTGATGGAGAGAAAAAATAAGAACACCAGAGATAAACACCTGTTATGCAAAATAATTATGCAAAATGATTATGCAAAATGATCATGACTATGCAAATGAACATGTTTGAAAATTCGCAGGGCGATCCACCCCTTGATTCCAGCTTAATGACAAGATAGAACGGAACTGCTGCTCATATATTAAGAAAACCAGAGGAAAACCAAATGTCAACAATCACAAACCCAAAATAAATAAGTCTGAACATAATAATCATAGATCCCAACCAACAAGCCTGGCGGTGGTCCAAATAATGAAAGAAAATAGAAAACTACGGCATGTCATCAAAGTCCACCAGTGTCAACCCCCCATCCATTATGCTTTCTGCACCAGTCTTGAATCTCCTTGAACAGCTTTCTGGTATTGGGATGCTTTGGCCTTTGAATTAGCCCTTGAATGAGAAGGTCTCTCCTGTGTATGATCCCATCCAAGTATCGGCAATGTAACTCCCAAGCGTCTTCTCCAGAAACACCATCCATGCTAGGACCCTCATGTCTAGATCTCTTCACTTCAGCTTGAACTTTTAGTTCTTCCATGGAGGCTATGGCTTCCTTGAGTCGACCCTCGACTACCTATCTCTTAAATATCCCTGATAAGATCTCGGCGTCTTTCTTCTTGAGTGTCGACTTCAACTGATCAATCTTAGCTATGTAGTCGTCTTCCTTTCTCTTATTCTCAGCCATGGCAGTTTCTCGGTGATCATTGAACCTGTGAATCTTTAACAAGGCCTTGCCTAATTCCTCCTCCTTGGACCTGAGGACGCTACTGATACCATCCAAAGCTTGTTTCATTCTTTCTCTGGATGCGACCATGTCAGCAAGCTCTCTTTCTGCTTTAGCAAGGAGCTCTGTCTTCAACTTGGCGGTATGAACAGCTTCACCCCGCTCATGCTTCCACTGATAAATTTCTCTCTTTAGCTCGCTATTTTCTTCCCGCAACCTTTCCTTTTCAGCCCATAATGTGTTATACTTCTCCAACTCAACGGTGGTAGGAGGCTCGATCATGAAAGGATACAAAGGTGGTTCCACCGGGAAGGGAAGGAGCTCCTCTTCTACTCTCTTCTTAATCCACTCTTTATAGGGGGGAAAGCCCTATTGTCACTTTTCCCGAATGGAATCTTACCCTTCTTAGTCACCTGTTTCCAAGCATTCACAACTTTCCTTATCAACCCTTGATCCTCAATACCATTGAAGAACAAGGACTCACGGACATCTCGCTCTTCGGGTGGATTCTTCAAAGGATAGCCAAACTGTCTGATAGCTAGGGAGGGATTATAGTTAATTCCACCTTTCCTCCCTATCAAGGGAACATTAGGGAATTCTCCGCATTTGCAAATAATCTCCATTCCTAGCAAGTCATGATTAACCCAAACGATGTTATCTGCAGTCAAGCCAAGTAGCTAAGAGCGGTGCACAGCAACTCACAGTTTTCCCACGCCTTTTCTCATTCTTATAGTGAATTGAATGATACACGTCACCTAACAAGGTAGGTATAGGATTCTTCGAAAGAAAGATTCTGACGGCATGCATATCCACCAGATCAGGAATATTCGGAAATAAAACAATCCCATAGATACACACAGCCAGAATAGCTTGGAAAGCAGTCCAGTTCTTCTCTTTGACATGTATGCAGGCCTGATCGAACAAGAACTTCAACAAGAAACCCTTAACTCCTTGTTTTTCTGCAATATTACTGTTAAGAACGGATTCATCAATATGAAGAGCAACAACCATTTCTTTCATATCGGGGTGTTCTTCAGAAAAGAAAACTATATCATGACTAATAGGAATTCCCAAAATAAATGAGAACTCCTCCAACGTCGGAGCCAAGATGTAGTCCGGGAAAGTGAAGCAACGTAGAGACGGATCATAAAACTGAAGAAGTGTGTGAATGGCATCCTTCTCATACTGGGAGATATTATAGACAAGTTTCAGAAGTCTTCCATACCTTCCACTGAACTCTGTACGAACCCCGGAACTAGCCATATTAATCAATTTACGAATCAGTGTCAAAGTCGGCTCTGGGAACGAATAGGCAACAGTCTTCTTTCTCTGAACATCCATGCCTCAGAAAACCGGAATCAAGAGTAAGATGCAAGCCCTACAAAATATCAAACATGTCAGAATGCAAAAAATGATATGCTCATGCAAACATGGGGTCAAGGCACACTGCTGGATATGCTGTGCTGTTAGCTGAACGAGAAACCAGAAAACCAGAACTCTGAACCACTGAGGAACCCACATAATCAGACATTGATGAGAAATCCAGAATAAGGGTAGGTTGAAGGTCTCGGTTACCTGCAAACCTGCAAACACCCATCCCCTCTCACGTGTAGGTACTAGGATGTTCAGTATCCCGGGCTCTCAGGTCGAGAAATGATGATACGTTCACCATTTCTGGTTTGGCATCATCATCAATCGAGGAGGCCTCAACTGATTCTCCAAGGCAGAAGGTCCTCAGCTTTGGCACTGAGGTCGAGAAACAATAGTACATTCATCCTTCAGGGTACAGTACTAAAGTCAATCGAGGAGTGCCTCCACTGATTCTCTTCAAAATGTAGGGGTCATCCTATGCGAGTTCCAAAGCGGGCCCTCGGGTGCGAATGGGTTTGCCACGGGATGTGGTCTGCCACTGTCACCACTAAAGAGGGATGTTTCCACTGAGGTCCTCAATGATCGGTCACCAGAGTCGACAACTCTCTAGATCAACATCCCAACATGCGCAAGACACACACGTTAGAATGCATCCCAAGATAGCCTCGTCTGGTTGTGAATTTCGTGAACACACAAACGTACCAAGCGGGCACGTAGGTCCCACTACTTTCCACTCTAGTCCTAGGGTATTCTCAAGCCTTGGTATTGGGCTTAGCTCTCGGTCCCACCCATCCTGCAAAACAAGGACAGCCAGCACAGCACAGCAGCATGACAATAATAAAAAATGAAATGCAGAAAATGCGGTAAAAATAAAAATAACAATAAAATACAACACATAAAGCAAATCAAAACAAAACACCCAAAGAGAACAAAGACAAGCAAGCGTTAGGATTGACTCGCTTAGGGATGGACCAACATAGGTCAACTTATTTCCCCAGCAGAGTCGCCAGCTGTCGCTCCCAGGATTTTCATCCAGGTACAAACACGAGAGTGGCGCGGAAAAACAGAGTCGCCAGCCGTGTAAATTTATCCCAAGAGAGGGAAAGGGAACACCGCATAAACCTTAGGAAGAGGGAAAGGAATGGTCATCGCAACCATAACCTGGGTTCGGGAGTCGGTTACGTGAGGGGAAGGTGCTAGCACCCCACGCGTCCATCGTACTCGATGGGATCCACACTTGTTGTCTAATCTAAGGGTGAGTTATACTATCATCTAGGGCTGTACTAAAACGGAGAGGGAAAGACAAAGACCGACTCGGTAGGACGTCGACGTCCTAGGCCTACGTACCCCCTTTGTGCAATGGGGAATTCAGAGTCAACGTAGTTCGGACCAAGCTCTTTTTGTGTTTTTTATGAGCGACGTTAAGTTCGCGTCCGACAGTTAGGGTCGATGCCTGTTTGCGACTCAGACGGAAAGTAACGTGCCCTTTTTGAAAATAGCCTTTAGTTGAAGGTCCCGAAGGACAAAAAGGTTTGAAGTTGGTTGGTGTTTTTTAGGACAGAAGTGGCTTAAGTTAGTTCCTAAGTTGCATTGCACCAAAGTCTAGGGCACAGGGGCGAATACTTAACGCATCGTCCCAAGACAGGACGCTCGCTAAGCACTCTAGAAAGATGAGAGGAAGCCCCTCATTTCTCATTCCCCATACTTAAGGCTCGTGCGCAATACACCTTATTATTATTAAGTGTTTTAAAGAAATTTAAGATGAGAAGAGAGAAGACACAAGGGTAACTCTAAAGGGAACTAAGAGTCCTAATGTTATCATGCATGGGTGACCTATGGTTAGTGAGGTTTGATGACGACCTAAATCCTAAAGGAAGAAGATGAGGGAAGGAAAATGGTAAGGGTAACCATGGATACCTATCCATACCCTTAAGGGACTTACCTTGATCCTGCATAAAAGGTTAGTGAGAAACGGATACAAATAATATCAAGGCAAGTGAAAATCAAACTATGGCAAACAATAGTAATTATAATCCAAACATGAATTCAGAAATCAAAGACAATTTAGGGTATGCATGAAATGTGTGATGCAAAAAAAGGAGTTGAATTAAACAATTGGTTTAGATGATAAAAAATAAAATAAAAATAAAAATAAAATTTGTGAAAATTTTATAAAATGGTAAAAATGATGCACAAATTAAATTCAAAAGGAAATTATTCAAATAATATTACAAAAAAAGAAAATAAAAAAAACTCAACAACTCTGCTATCGTGAAAACGCGGTCATCGCAGCCGGATCCGAATTGCACGGATCTAAATATAACAAAAAAAGGCAACTAAAAAAAAAGAGAAATTTAACTTTGAAAAGAAAAACCTCAACAATGTTGCTATCGCAAAAATGCGGTCATCGCAACCGGATCCGAATTGTACGGATCTAAATATATAAAATATGAAAAAATGCATAGAAAAATAAGTTTTAAAACATTTTAAAACAATAATGTTGCTAACGCAAAATGCGATCATCGCAACGAGGATCGAAATAAAAAAAATGTCACGCATTAATAGTGTATCGACATGATTCGATCCAAAACATCTAAAAACATTAACAATATACATATATTGTTAATATATATATATATATATATATATATATATATATATATATATATATATATATATATAAACGCACTGTATTTTTCATGAAACCATGTAAAAGCCTCGCAGTCAGTATTTTTCATGAAACAATGAAAAGGCCTTGCGGTTACTGTACACCTATATATATATATATATATATATATATATATATATATATATATATATATATATATATATATATGGACGAAGCTATTACGTTTTTTGAAAGAAAAGAAAAAGTGACGGTTACTGTATATACCATAACACAAAACATATGATACTATAATATAATAACATGTGAATTATCATTAACATGGAATCTTAATATTATATTATATAGTATACGAATAGTGATGAAACAACGAGTGATAGATACAATACCGTCGATGAGATTCTATTGGTTTATCTGGTAACAGTAAACGGCAATCTTCTTCAATTTTTTTTTCCGGCCTCCTCTGATCAATGTGTAACTTATGCATATATAAAGGTTAAATTAGGGTTAACTCTAAATTGTCAATATTGTCCCTAATACCCAATTTGAGGCCCAAGTTTAATAATATTAAAAATTAAATAAAATTTAAATAATTTAATAAATCTGAAATAAAAACTAAACTTACTTATTTATAAAAATAAAAATTTAAGATAAAATTAAAATAAAATGCTAATCACTACTTATTTATTCTTAAAATTAGTAAAAAAAAAAACTAATATAAACGGACCCCAAATAAATAAAAATCGGACGCCTAAGTAATCGGAAAAATAATCCGAGCACACTAAAATGATTAGTACGAAATATATGACTCGAAAAAATACAGCATTTGGTCAGATTTTAAAATAAATTTTAATCCGTAAAAATGCTCAAATTGGTCAAAATATGACGAAAAATTAAAACGAACATGCGAACCGTAGAATAATATAATTGACGTCTGCAAGTTCGATTTAAAATTTTCTGTCCCCTGATTTTAAGCACCGCTGAAACTCAATTTGACCACTCTGTCTATAAATTTCTGAGAAATTATTCCGACCAATATTTTAGGCAGTATGCGAGATGGAAAGCACTATTTTATGCTATTTAGATGATGCAGAGTGGAAATACAGTCAGACGAATGAAAATACGAAAATATTAAAAATGCCTGGAATAAGCTGTGAACTCTTGATGATGTAGTAGACCAGATAAAACTTTTCTGATCTGCCTCAGGCACCTTGACCCCATGCTAATGATATGATAATGCAAAAAATGAAATGAAACATAAGCCAGTTAGTAAAAAAGTAAGGAGGGCAAATTTTGGGGTGCAACACCCATTTTACAAGTTATCCCATTTTCTTTGATTTTTCTTGATGAATGATGATTCAAATCATACATTAAAATCATTTTAGGGTTAAAAATCCATTTTGGTGAAATATCTCAAAAAGTCAAAGTTGACTTTTGTGCACAGTTGACTTTTTATCAGATGAATTCCAAACTGTGCAATTCTTCAGGAAGTCATGTCCTTGACCTAAATCAAACTTGATGGACATGTTCCATGGGTGTCATAGGGTATATTGAATCATGTCTTAGGGTTTGGGAGCATGTCCTGGTCAAAAGTCAAAGTTACAGTTGACTTTCCTCGCGAAACCCTAATTGCGGTGCAGATGAAATTGAGACTTGTTGCTCAAGCTTCTTGGATTAATCCATTGTTGCAAATGGATCAATATAGTATATTAAATCCCCCCAAATCATGTCTTTAGGTCTTAGTTCATGATTTGTCCCAAAAGTCAACTTAGGGGTGAATTAGGTCAAGAAACCCTAATTCCTGATTTTTGATGTATGCATCTCCTGAGGTCAAATTGACTTGATGATTGGGTCCATGAGGTTCCATGGAGTATATTAGGTTATGTTTTGGATCATTGGCTTGTGCCCAGATGAAAATTTTCCATCTGGAGGCCCTGGTCGACCAAAACCCTAATTTGGTGACACTGTCGATCTTGAGACTTGATCCACCTAGAAGGGAGCAGCCTTGTGCTTAATCCTTGAAGTGGGAGTCCTTTTGATCCATTGTGGATATTTTAGAGGTTATACAAGTTGAAGATCAAGTCATTCCTTGATTGATCCTTTGTCTAAGGCTCTGAGAGGGCTTAAAACCCTAATTTTGATTGTAGTGAATGCTCAACAATTCCGTGAGGAGATTGATGAGGCATAAAGGTACATCCATATTATGATGATGATTTGCAAAATGATGGGAAATATTAGTGCTCAAAATTTGGGGTATGACAGATGCCCCTATTTAATCTTCTTGGACCCGAAGGTGTGAATGACGAAGGTATTCGGGCATTCGGGGTGCAAGAGGATTAAATATCGGAATACCCGAAATTTTGATGGTGGTTATGAATGGCAGCTTGCGCATTCATCTTCTTTTGCTAAGCAACGATGCTTAGAAAGGTAGACTTCCCCTCGATCCTGGTTTCCTACCAAGGAACTAGTCTCAGTTTTCTTTTGAAATAGACCTCCCCTCGATCCTGGTTTCCTACCAAGGAACTGGTCTAAGTTTCTGATTTAAACTTCCCCTCGATCCTGGTTTCCTACCAAGGAACTGATATAAGTTTATGATTTAAACTTCCCCTCGATCTTGGTTTCCTACCAAGGAACTGGTCTAAGTTGTTGTTGTAAACTTCCCCTCGATCCTGGTTTCCTACCAAGGAACTGGTCTAAGTTTCTGTTGTAAACTTCCCCTCGATCCTGGTTTCCTACCAAGGAACTGGTCTCAGTTTCTTCCGTCAATAAACTTTATTGACAAGGGACGCTATTTGTAGCGGTTTTCCTCAAACTTCTTGCCGGATTTTCTTGGGGAGATGCCATTTGAGGGAAAAAAAATGACGTCAGACTTGCTGGGGAGCCCAATCATCTGAGTTGTAGAGGTGCACAAACTTCTCTGTTGGAGACGCCATTTGTCGACTCTATCTGGGGAAAATGAGTCTCTTGAGAGACTGCTTCCACTTGGGGTCTTACATCATACTTCTCTCGGGATCTTCCCGGAGAAATGCCATATGATGGGCTCCAATTTTGAGGTGCCGATGACCTTTTCATCAGCGGTCTTTCAGAGAAAGGCAGCTGTAATGCCAAATCTCTACTTAGGAAGCTTTCTCTGGGGATTTTTCTTTAATCCGGGAAAGCAAGGATATCATCTTCAATGGCGAAGAGTGACATTTGTAGAAAGCTTCTCTGGCTTTTCAGAGGTTCAAGTTATCAAAGTGGTCGAGTGTCGACTCTAATCCAGAGATACACTGGAGACGAGATTGTTCCAACGCAGCATTTCCTGACGAGGCAGGAACTGACAACCTGATTGAGAAGACCGTTATCACTAGGGGACAAAACCGACTAGAGTGGTATTGATGCAATATGAATATGAATGCAAATCAAATGCATGATGCATGTATGTATGTATATGCTGACAAAACTGATGCGACATACAAACTGACGAGTGAACATGACTGGATACTCAGCCATCGCGGGGCGAAGAAGTACCGTTGGTCAAAAAAGTAGCAATTCTACCTTGCTTAGGAGAGATAGTCCCTGCGGGGAATACCGTTGATCGGGCTTAGGAGATAAAAACTCGGCCGAGGATATCAGATGGGAAAGCCGCATCTCATACAGTTGACCCTTCGTTCAGGCGTACTGGCCTAGAAGGAGTACTTTGATTCTGCACTTTGAAATTCAAACGCCTTTAGAGACGCAATCGACGTTCTTCCGATGCTCAATAGTCAAAAGCAATTGCCATCTTTAATTTAAAAGCAAAAAAAGTTTTAACAAGTAAATTCATTTTTGTTTCATTTCAAGAATCGCTAATCATGTTAAAACGTCATTCTGTAAGGCTAAAACAAATAAGAATTACAAACAAAAGCACACGGGCTCAAATTTTATTGATAAGATGGAGATCAGCCAAGCGCGTGATTCCAAAGAGTATATACAAAGTTTGAAAATGGTAATTTACAGGGAAAAGGGCTACGTTGAAACATAACGACCACTATCCTTCTACCAACTTTGAATTCAGGACATCCTGAACTTCTGCTGAAGACGACCTTGACTGGAGTTTTCCTCCGATGGATGATGTAACTGCTGCTGAGGGACTTGCCTCTGTCGAACATAGTTACTTGCCATTATCCCTAATTTTTGCCTGGATTGTACTGCGAGATTTCCAATCCATCGGGATGATTTTTTTCATGTCTCTAACTTTTGCCTGGACCGCCCTTTCGGGTTTTCAATCCACCGAGACGTTTTTTTTTTTAGTTTAGGCGAAGTATTTCTTGACTACATCAACATTTGTGGGGTAGGCAAATTCCTCTCCGTCCATGGTTGCAAGTCTCAAGGCACCGCCTGAGAAAGCTTTCGTGACCACATAGGGGCCATCATAATTTGGGGTCCATTTTCCCTGAGAGTCAGTGAGAAACAATTGTATCTTCTTGAGCACGAGGTCTCCTTTTCTAAAGACACGAGGTCGGACCTTTTTGTCGAACGCCTTCTTCATTCTCTGCTGATACAACTGATCGTGGCATAGTGCCGTGATTCGCTTCTCTTCGATCAGGTTTAATTCGCCGTGTCGACTTTGACACCATTCAGCTTCTGAAAGCTTAGCTTCCATCAATACCCGGATTGATGGGATCTCTAATTCTATTGGGAGAACTGCTTCCATGCCATATACAAGAGAGAAAGGGGTTGCCCCTGTTGAAGTGCGGATAGATGTGCGATAACCGTGAAGAGCAAAGGGTAGCATCTCGTGCCAATCTTTGTATGTTACAACCATCTTTTGAACGATCTTCTTAATGTTCTTGTTAGCCGCTTCTACCGCTCCGTTCATCTTGGGTCGGTAGGGAGATGAGTTATGGTGTTCGATCTTGAACTCTGCGCACAACTCTTTCATCATCTTATTGTTCAAGTTAGATCCATTATCAGTAATGATCTGGCTCGGAACACCATAACGAAAGATGATATTGTTTTTGATAAATTGGACCACCACTTGTCTAGTTACATTAGCGTACGACGCTACTTCGACCCACTTGGTGAAATAGTAAATGGCTACCAGGATGAACCGATGTCCGTTTGAAGCCTTAGGTTCGATCAAGCCAATCATGTCGATTCCCCATATGGAAAAAGGCCACGGGGAAGAAAGAACTTTAAGATGTGATGGCGGTACATGAATTTTGTCGGAGTATATCTGACACTTGTGACACCTCCTCATGTACTTGTAGCAGTCGGATTCCATGGTCAACCAGTAGTACCCTGCTCTCAGAATTTTTCTTGCCATTATGTATCCGTTGGCATGAGTGCCAAAGGATCCTTCATGAATTTATTTCATAAGCATGTCTGCTTCTGGTCTGTCGACGCATCGAAGCAAGACCAAGTCAAAATTCCTCTTATAAAGAGTGTCACCGCTCAGGAAGAAGCTTCCAGCCAATCTTTTGAGGGTTTTCCTGTCTTTTTGAGTGCCCCAAATGGGTACTCTTGTTTCTGAAGGAAGCATTTGATATCGTGATACCAAGGTTTGTTGTCTATGACTGCTTCGATCGTGAAGACGTAGGCGGGCCGTTCAAGGCGTATTATGTCGATCTTAGGTAGGTCATTCCGTTGACCTACACTAATCATGGAAGAGAGAGTGGCTAAGGCCTCAGCCATGTGATTCTCTCTACGAGGGACGTGATGAAACTCGACTCTGTTAAAGAAGGGTAACAACCTTCTTGCATAGTCTTTGTAAGGAATCAGTCCTGATTGGTATGTGTTCCAATCTCCTTTTATCTAATTGATAACCAGAGCTGAATCACCGTATACGTCCAAGTTTTTGATCCTTAAATCAATCGCTTCTTCGAGACCCATAATACAAGCTTCGTATTCGGCCTCGTTGTTCGTACATTTGAACGTAAGTCTGGCAGTGAAAGGAATGTGGGTACCCTGAGGGGTAACAATGATTGCCCCAATTCTATTTCCATAATGATTAACTGCTCCGTCAAAGATAAGTCCCCATTGGGAACCTGGTTCTGGCCCTTCACTGGGTAACGGTTCATCGCAATCTTTCATTTTTAGATACATGACATCTTCGTCTGGGAAGTCAAACCCGGTTAATTCTTGATCGTCAATCGGTTGATGAGCCAAATGATCGGCTAAAATACTTCCTTTAACGACTTTCTGAGTGTGGTACTCTATGTCATATTCTGATAATAACATCTGCCAACGGGAAATTCTTCCCGTGAGAGCAAGCTTTTCGAAGACATACTTGATTGGATCCATCTTGGAAACCAACCAAGTAGTATGACGAATCATGTATTGGCGAAGACGTTTGGCTGCCCAAGCCAAAGCGCACAAGTTTTCTCAAGCATAGTGTACCGAGTCTCGCAGTCGGTGAATTTCTTGCTCAGATAGTAGATGGCAGACTCTTTCCGTTTGGTTTCGTCTTGTTGGCCAAGTATACATCCCATTGAGTCCTCTAAGACTGTGAGGTAAATGATCAATGGTCTTCCTTCCACTGGAGGTGATAGAATCGGAGGATTCAACAGATATTCCTTAATACCGTCGAAGGCGGTTTGGCAATCTTCTGACCAAACGCAATCCTGGTTCTTTTTGAGTAATTTGAAAATCGGCGCACACGTGGCGGTCATAAGGAATATGAATCTGGAGATGTAGTTCAAACGTCCCAAGAATCCTCTGACTTATTTTTCAGTTTTCGGAGAAGGCATTTCTCGAATGGCCTTGACCTTGTCAGGATCGACCTCAATCCCTTTCTGGCTGACGATGAACCCTAAGAGTTTCCCTGAACGAACACCGAAGGTGCACTTGTTGGGATTCAAGCGGAGTTTGTACTTCCTCAAGCGCTCAAATAGTTTTGACAGGTGGGTCACATGCTCCTCTTCTGTCTTAGATTTTGCAATCATATCATCGACATATACCTCAATTTCTTTGTGTATCATGTCATGAAACAGAGTAGTCATGGCCCTTTGATAGGTTGCCCCGACGTTCTTCAAGCCGAATGGCATCACCTTGTAATAAAAGGTACCCCATGGGGTAATGAAAAAAGTTTTCTCCATGTCTTTCGGTGCCATTTTGATCTGGTTATAGCCCGAGAATCCATCCATGAAGGAGAAAATTTTGAACTTTGCTGTGCTGTCTACCAGCATGTCAATGTGTGGTAAAGGAAAGTCGTCCTTTGGACTAGCCTTGTTTAGATCTCTGTAATCGACACACATTCTGACTTTTCCGTCCTTTTTGGGAACAGGTACGATATTGGCTAACCATTGAGGATATTCTGATGTAGCGAGGAAACCCGCGTGAATCTGTTTCTGTACCTCCTCTTTGATTTTGATGGCCATGTCCGGGTGAGTTCGTCTCAACCTTTGCTTTACTGGCGGATATTCCGATCTTAATGGTAAGTGATGTTCCACGATGCTGGTATCCAACCCTGGCATGTCCTGATAGGACCAAGCGAATACATCGGGGAATTTTTTGAGAAGCTTTATCAAACCCTCTCTGGCAATTGGACTGAGCAGTGCCCCAATCCTGATTTCTTTTCTCTCTTTTTCCGAACCCACATTGATCGTTTCCAATGACTCTTTGTGAGGTTCAATGGACCTTTCCTCCTGTCTGAGTAGTCGAGAGATCTTTTCTGGAATTTCGTCGTCAACTTCTTCTTCAGCCCCAAATATCGGGAACTTAAAGTTGGGAGAAGGCATCAGATCGTATGTTTCAACTGGGTTTAAAACAAGCAATCTGCATGACGTGATGATTTGTGTTTAGAAGAGATAGAGAAAATGCGAGTATGTGCAGTGTATTTATTTTACTGCTTGTTTTTATTTTTAACTGTTTTTTAGGATTACCATTTTCTGAAAAAGCAAAAAGAGAAAACAACAATTAATGCAGAAATTACAGAACGACGTTATTTTATTAATGAACAAGTCGATCCTTGAAACTACAGCCCTATAAAACAAAACTCTATCGCTTTGGGCGGAGCGAAGAGGGAAAATTTACAGAAAGCGAGCCCTATCAAAACATCCATTTCACCTGGGCAGGGTGAAAGGTTAAAGATGGCAATTACTTTGATTGGCGAACAACCTTTGGAACATCGACAACAACCCATTGGCGGCGAACTCCTCGGTGAATCACAAAGTCTGGCACCTTCCTTGATTTGTTTTCAGAAATGACGCTGATTTCTGGTGGAGCAGGATCGTTGGAATCTGTCTCCCAGGCAGAGTTATCGTGGGAGGATTCCTCTGTTGCATTTTGCATAGCATTGGTGCTCTCAGTTGTATCTCCCCATCCAGTTGGCTGGATGTCTTCGAGCCTGATACGAGAGCTTTCGGGAGCGGTGTACTTGACCATATAGTCGTATTTTCCACTCGGTTGTCCCAAGGTGTCCAACACTTCTCTGGAAATGGATGGGTCATCCCTCTCGATGACGTTGACCTCGGGAAAAGCATAGTTGATGAATTCTAGTCCATCAAACGTTGCAAATTCATCGTCGTGTTGAGTAGTTTCTGAATGACCTGAGTGTTGATCCCATGACATGGTGGGGACACAGGTATTCTGTTCAATGACGGTCAGCTGATTTTCATTGTTCGGCTGACTCTCTTGCCCCAAGTCTCCTGGATAAGGTTGCCACATTGGCAGACCATCCATTGGGCCATAGTAGGTGTAGTCAAAATTGTCTTTCATCGGAGTGTCTTCCTCTAATGAGTTTGGCGGAGCACGACATCCTTCCGGATCACAATCCCCGTATTTCATTTCGATGTCTGACCTGGGTATAAATCTTAGACTCTCTGTAGGAAAGCAAAAAGGAGTTTGCGTTTCTTCCTGAGACATATAACCGTCCTTGTTAAGATAGGACTTTCACTCTTCTTCTGTGTCAGAGAGATCTTCCTCATTGATAGCATGGACTGCTTGAGGGACTGGGTGAAGAAAACCTCCACTGTGGAAGAAATCTTGAATGGGATGAAGACTTTCATCATTAGCAGCTGTCCGGGTACAGGTTGCAGAAAAACCAAGACCCTTCTTTGTTTTATTGTCAATAGGAATGACAAGCTGTTCCCATCCAGTTGTATCGGTACTCTTGACCGCTTTGATAGCATCTTTGTATGAGGAAATCGAGGTTCCTCCTTGGGATTGGTCATCCTTGCCCATCGACAGCGCTTGGAACTGCATCCCAATAACCTCCTCGGGTTCTACACAAGTAGATGATGATAAGTTACTCACGAACAAGGCTTGTTCTCCATAGACCGTGACAAGTTAATCGTTCTGAACAAACTTTAACTTTTGGTGGAGGGTCGAAGTGACCGCTCCAACCTGATGTATCCAAGGTCTTCCTAATAAACAACTGTATGTTGCCCAGATGTCCATGACCTGGAAAGTGACTTGGAAAGTGTGAGGACCGATAGTTATGGGAAGGTCAACTTCGCCGATAACCGTTTTTATGGATCCGTCGAACGCTTTGACGACGACCTCGCTGGTTCTCATCGGAGGGCCTTTGAATGATAATTGCATCAAAGTAGACTTAGGCATAACATTCAGGGCTGACCCTGTGTCTACCTGTACGCTGACTAAAGCATCGTCCTGGCAGTTTACTGTAATGTTGAGTGCCATGTTATGACGGCGACCCTCTTCGGCTAATTCCTCATCACTAAACCCCAAATTATTGCAGGAAGTGATGTTAGAGACAATGTTATCGAACTGTCTGATTGTTACATCCTGTTCCACAAAGGCTTGCTCCAAGACTTTCTGTAGAGCCTCCTTGTTGGCTTCTGAACTGAGCAACAATGATAATACCGAGATCTTTGAAGGAGTCTGTAACAGCTGATCCATAATGTTATATTCACTCCTTTGGATGAGCTTCAGCATCTCATAATTGTTTTTCGAAAGGTCGGGATTACTGGATTGACTGACTGATGGATCGGGAGCTTCTGTCTGAAGTTCCTTTTCCTTGTTAGGTTCTCCAACTCCTCGGTTGAAGATTCGACCGCTCCGTGTTACACGACCGATGTCTTCAATATTCACGACGGAGGGTAATGGAATTTCCTTTCCATTTTCAATTATCGTTGCACCATATTTGTAAGGGATAACCTTAGTTGATTCATACGGTAGTGGTCCCGACAGATAGATGACTATGGGAACCTTCTGATTTTTCTGACCATCATAAGTGATCTCGATCCGTTCCTGGTTGGGAATTCTAGATTCGTCAAGTAGAGGGATGATGGCAAAAACATCCCTGGTCTGGTGATGACCAGAGATTGTGACAACATCCTCGACTTGATTGGCAAGGTAGTTCGGCGTCCAGTTGATGGGTCCGGAACCTGGATATGGGCGAATCTCTCCACGATCCACCTGGCCCTGAAGAGCTGCTCTCACAAGGTAACACCCTTGGTTACTTTCCGAACAGACACTACAACGGTCATAGTTGTGTGGTGGCACCTGGCCACGCCCACTTTGAATACAATGTAACCTCACTAGGCCAGCTTCTACAGATCGGACATCCTGACTTTGACGTCGAGTAGGATTCCTGTTACTGATACTAATTTGCTGAGTATCTTCATCCATATAGATTGGCATCCACCAGTAATTTAACAAGTGCTGAAGTGCCTCCTGGACAAGGGTACAACCTCGACCGTTTTTGCAACCTGCTTTACAGCTTTGATAGTCGTGTGATATTAAGAATCCGAGTCGGACCTGCTCAGCATGTAACTCTACCAGGTTGGTATTCATCACGCGAATATCGAAGATATGAACCATGTTGATCTGATAAGGGTTCCTATCATGGTAGTCTTGGATCCATCCAAGATCCATCTGACGCTGGAGGGCCTCTTGTATGAAAGAGCATCCCTGTTTGTTTACCGAGCAAGTCAGACAGGAACTGTAATCGTGTTGTGGCAGATTATGATATTGGCTTTGCCTTGAGTGCATCGCCACCAAGTTGACATTCATTGCACAGATGCCGTGGTTCTGAATGACGTTGGAGTTCGTATAGACCATGTTAACTCCACGAACTTGGTGCTCTTGGATCCATCCGAGATCCATCTGTTCCTGTAGAGCTGATTGCACTACCGAACATCCTCTATTAATTTTAGAGCAGACATCACATTGATGATAATTATGAGGTGGCACATGGCTGTACCCACTCTGTCTACAATGCATCTTGACCAAATTGATCCTCAATAAGAGTACCTCGTGAATTTGATAGACATTGTTAGACTCTCTCTCAATCAGGTTGACTGCAGCTTTCTCGTGTTGAGGCAGCGGGTTCGTGAGAACATTGGGATTCATATATTTGAAAGATAAGAGCCCGCTCCTAACAAGCTTTTGCACGTCGAATTTGAAATTGAGACAATTCTCTATGTTATGCCCTGATCCTCCTTGATGATAAGGGCATGTTTGATCCGCTTTAAACCAAAAAGGCAGATTTTCCGATACTGTAAGAGGAAACTTAGTCTGGATGTGCCCCTTAGCCAGTAGTAACGAAAATAGTTCTGCGTACAACATAGGTATAGGATCAAACCCTGGTGGCCGTGTTGTACGGTTGTTATTGTATGGAGGATGAGCCTGCTGAAGAGGTTGTTGTGTCCTTTGCTGATTAGGTTGGCTCGGCGCAACCTGAGGTTGATACGTAGGAATAGGCGTAGGGCTGATAACAGGAGTTACAGCTGCTACTGGTTGGTACCGTCGCCTTTGCTTTTCGAGAGAGATATTCCCAATATCCTGCTCTTTTTTCTTAGGGAGAGTACTACCATATCATTTTTTACTGCATGATGGTCCAGCGTCTTTTGCCAAACCTCCTTCTCGGACGGCTTCCTCAAGACGAACTCCCATGCCCACCATCTCGGTGAAGTCACTGGGCGCACTGGCAACCATTCTGTCATAGTAAAATGAGCTTAAGGTCTTTAAGAAGATCTTTGTCATCTCTTTTTCCTCAAGAGGTGGACAAATTTGAGCGACAATTTCATACCATCTCTGGGCGTACTCCTTAAAGGTTTCCTTGTCCTTTTGTGACATTGATCTGAGTTGATCTCTGTCCGGTGCCATGTCCAAATTATATTTGTATTGTTGGACGAAGGCAGTACCAAGATCTCTGAATGTGCTAATCGTAGCACGGTTTAAACCCATGTACCATTTTAATGCGGCACCGGTTAAACTATCCTGAAAGTAGTGAATCAGTAGGTCCTGATTCTCCGTATGAGCTGACATTCGCCGAGCGTACATCACCAAATGGCTCTGAGGGCAAGAGTTACCCTTGTATTTTTCAAAGTCGGGCACTTGAAATTTGTGCGGAACTTTCACATTGGGGACCAGACAAAGGTCTGCAGCGTCCTTTCTAAATAGATCCTGACCGCGAATGGCTTGCAGTTCCTTCTGCATTTCCAAGAACTATTCCTGGAATTCATCCATTTGGTCAAACATAGTTTCCTTTTTACCAAAAGGTATATGTGGAATCTGTCCTTCCGGGACAGTGTGCACCACAGGGGGTGGTACCGTGACTACGACAGTGAATCTTGGCGTTTCCCGAAGTTTGTAACCTTCAGGAGTCTTCAGTATGCCCCTTGTAATACCCCAAAATTTGCTCTCCCTCTTTGTCATCATAGCATGGCATTATCATTTGTCATATCATATCCACCTCATTAACATTACATTACATTTAACATAGAAAAATGAAGCATAGCATCCTTCTTACCATCAGGGCATGTGATCAGGTGGACAATCAAGGGATCATTCAAAGCACAAAAAGGTCAATCAAGTTTCCTCAAGGCAAGCCAAAAGGTCTTTCATGTCTCATACTATCTCAAGGGATCATCCACAACCTCAAGGAAGTGAGATTCAAGGGGAGATTGAAGCACTACATCTTTCACTATGCAAGAGGTTCAAAAAACTGAAGGAAAACCCTCAAAAGAGGTAGGTCATTGATCAAAAATCATCCTCAAATGGCATATATCATCAGCCTTTAAGAGGATACACAACATACTCTGAGGAATTTGAAATTGAGGACTGCACATTTTTCTCCTAGGAGGTGGGCACCAAAACTAGGGTTTCCCATTAAATCAGGGAATCTTTGATTTTTTGGACAAAACTTGATGTCATGGTATTCTACATGTTCTTAAGTGTATGTGTATGGAAAATTGCCTCTCAATTGGTTTAAGAAGTGGTTCAATTGGAAAAAAGATCAAAAATCAGGAAATTTGGGGCCAAGTCAAATAATCAGAAGAAAAAAGTCAACTCTTGACTTTTTGAGCCCAAAATCATGAAATTCATGTTACATATGTCCAATGTACAAAATTTGGTCAAGAAACTCCAAAGGAATCATGAAAAAATCAAGATGTGGAAAGTTGCCATTTTTGGATGAAGAAGGGTTACTAAATATAGCAAGTTTTGGCCATTTTGCATCAGAGTTTGAGCCAAGGCCATTTAAAATTGGGGCATCAAATGAAAATTCCACTTGGCCATAACAAAAGATCTTGTTTCAAGCTTCAAATCCATGTGTAGAACATCTCCATTGGATAAAAATTGAGTGAGATATGGATGATCAAAGTTGGGGAAAACTAGGGCAAAATGCAAGTCAGCTTGGTTAATTTTCAGGTCACGCGCGTGTCATTTTCACAAACACATGGTGGGCCAAATGTTTAGATCAATTACTCATGGTTAGAGGCCTCAAATGAAAAATCTTTCAACATGAAAGTTGTTCCTCTATGTGAGATCTTTAAGATTGGTGTTCATGTTTTTTTCATTTGATCAAAGGTCAAGAAGTTATGTTGAGTCCAATGTGCTATGATCATGCTGAGAACCTAGGTGCCATGGTACCTTGTCAACCAACCTTTGCCACGCCCTCATACCAGTTTCAAGCTTATGTATTATAAGTCATTTTGCAACTTACTCCAAACCCCATTTCAATTCAATTTTCATATCAAAGTTGTCCTATTACATCCCCTCTTTCCAACGTCTCCAAGAACTCATTAGATCATCCACAATGCCAAGAGAAAATCACCATTAAACATCCATGTTTGCATTATTTCCAAACTGTCATAAAAAACTAGAAAAATGAATGTTGTTGTTGTGGTCTCGGTTTGCCCGTGCATTGCTCACTCTCCAACTCTTTCTTCATTTAACCAAACATTCATCACATGCCCATGCACATGAGCACGTGCATTACATGAAAATAGAAAGAACAACTTGCTGAGCAAGTTTCACCTACACAAGCCGTGCCATTTCACTTCTCTTCACCTCCACCATAGTTTATCATGGGTTATCATCACCATAGCTTTGCTCTCCCTAACTAACTTGACTCAGTTAGTTAGGGATGACTCATTTAACTCAACTGTGACTCACTTGACTCACTCATTAAACCATAGTTAACCCACACTATAAATAGAAATCTCACCTCACAATTTCATTTCTCAACTTGATTCTTCTCATTTCATTCCAAAACACTCTCTATTTTTCTCTCTGATTTTCTCACTCTTTTTCACCAACACTTCTTCCCTTTCACGAGATTTTCATTGGCTTCATCTTTATCATCATCAATGGAGCATGATTGAATCCACACGATTTTCTCAAGTACACTTCAGCAAGCTTTGAATCTCCTTGTTCTCAAGATATAGCATTTATTTTGCTTAGTTTCGAGGCTCCAAGGTTGCAGAACAAGTATTTCCTCTAGTTTTCTCAAACTATACAAGAACTGCAAGATCAGGTTCCAAATCTCACAAACTCTTTTCTCATGATTTACTTGATTATTTTGTTGTTTTAATGTTGATATGAGCTTAATAGAAGCATTTCAAACTCCGGCTAGTTGATAGGCCTTCTAAAGGCTTAGTTGCAAAACCTAGGGCATGTTTTAATCTTCTCTGTTCTCCATGTGTACGTGTATTATGTGGAAAATAGTGGTAGATTCGTGATGTGCATGAGCTCAGCTTTAATTTGGTATATGATTTGTGCATTTTGGTGAGATATGAGGGTTGCAGACGGTGGTGATTGACCGGAGAAGGTGACCGGAGGTCCCTCTCCGGCCGGTGATCTTTATATTAGGGTTTCTGGTCAGAATTAATGTGGACCGTTTGATGTTCATGATCCAATGCTCCAAAACGTGACAACGCATTAAAAAGAGTGTGCTCCTCACGTGTTTTTTTTTTGATTCTCATTTAAACGTTTTATGGTGCAGTGCATGTTAGTTGTTGTGTCCCTCCACGCGTGATCATTGATTTTGTTTACTTTGACCTTTGTGTTGACTTGACCTAATCTGATGGTTGTAATTGCTTTGACTTGTGTTGACTGGGGAGCATGGTAGTTATTGTGTTATGCGAGCTTAGTGGACCTAGTCAGATTGATATCCACACCCCCATGCCATTTTATTTTTTATTTTTGCTACACGTTTTATTTTTAATTTTTAAAAATACCAAACATCATCATAAAATTCCACAAAAATTCATGAACATCAATAAAACATTTTTAAAATTTTTGGTGATTTTATTTTCTGATTTTATGACCTTTTTACCCCTGCTCCATAATTTTCTTTGAATTTCTTTGGTGTGCATTCTTAATGAGGTACATGATCTTGTGCATTTTTGTTCTTGATCATTAAAAATTGTTTTGATGCTCTTCTTTTTGCATTAAGTCATTAGTCTCTTGAGGTATGTTAAGTGATTTTTATTTGGTTTTTTAGGTCATTTTATGGCATGATGGGTGTTCATTGTTGTGTTACTTGGTATGATGTGTATACTTGACCTAAGTGCATTGTTTGACATCATTTTGCCTTGGTTTCTTGCATGCTACTTTGATATATGATTCACCTCTGATTTTTGTACCTTTAAACTATGCTTGTTTAATTTCCATGAGGCCATTTGATTTTTGTTTAATACATTTCATTTGAAGCATTACAACATGTCACATCCTTGTAATCTTTGTGCATGTTTACATGATTTCTTTTGTACATACTTGCATGATCATTTGCCTATTTTGTGAACTACACTCTTGACATTATAGGTCATTGATACATATCATAAGTCATCTTTGCATGTTGGTTATCATTTGAACCTTGTGCACCTTTAACATGTTGTGTTTGCACTTTCCTTTGTTTGGAACTTCCATTTCAATTCTACTTCTTCTATCACTTCTTAAATGTTTTGATGTGTCATGCATGAATACTTGTGAGATGTTTGTGAATCATTTTTCATTTCATTTCAATTCTGATCCATGGATTACATGTTCCATTTAGGCATATTTCTTCTTTTTCCTTTCATCTTTCATTCTCCCTTTTCTTATGGTAGCATGTTCTAATGCCATGGATGATGTTTGTTGCCTATCCACTTGGACTTGCATGATAATAATAATTTGTTTTCCATATGATGAACATTCTGGTTGTGGTTATAGGATTTGATGTCTCATCTAATTCTTTTGAGTTTTATGGTGCATTAAATGTTTTTTTTGCTTCCTATACTTGTATACATGTTTACTAACCATGTAGGGGCTTTGGTAAGTTGCAATTGAGTGTGGATAAGGAATCCACATTCAAATTTCTTTCCTTTCATCTCTTTTACAATTCCATTTTGTGTTTTGTTAAGCACTTATGTGCTTTCTTTTAATAATTCATCACTTTCCCTTTTTGAGTTACAATTCATCTTCTACTTTAGAAGTGAATTGTTTAATTCATTCTTTCTTTAGACTTAAGGTTGAAACCTCACAAACCATTAGGATCACTCCCTTTAATCTTCAATTAGGATTGAGTCTTAGATCACATAGATTTTACCTTTTCTCCTCTCTTGAGTCTCTCTTCTCATCTCAAAAGAAAAATGCAAAACATCTAATAAAGGTAGGCATTTATTGCATTTAGGCCTTTCATATAAAGAAAAGATTATAAGGGGTCTTCTCTTGTAATCTTAGAATGTGTAGCATATAGCCCATCTTGGGTCAATGTGTTAAACATTTGATCTTGTATGAGGGACTTAAATGCAATACTTGTTGAAGCTACAAATAAAAAACACTTCTTCATTTCTTAATCAACAAAAACACTTAATAAACACAAATACGCTAGTGTGTTTGAACCTTGACAATTGAAACTAAGTGTGGGGGTCTTCTTCACTCTTAGTGTGCTTTCTTACCCATTCCATCTTGGAATGTGAGAATGTACACATTCCAGTGACTAAGATTCAGATACACTATCATATGCAAACAAATGAAAAAACTCTTAAAAGACAAAAACAAACAATGACGTCTTTCCTTCGGGAATTCTTCTCCCATCTCATTCACTCTCAACGTATGAATGTGCTCCTACTCGTTCTCTTGCAAGATGGTAACACACTCGGACCAGCGAGCCTGCAACACCTGAGCTAGAACGTTAGCCGTTCCTTAAAAAACAAACAATTCATCCCTAGTGAGGGGAACTACGTCGCTCTGATTCTCATGTTCCCGATGAGATACGTAGGCAGTGGGGTAGGGCCCATGCGAGCACTTCTTTCATTTTCCCTACATTTGTTTCTCTTTCTCTTTCCTTTCCTTTTCCATTCTCTTTTCAGTTCCTTTTCCAGTATCCTTTTCTTACACCCTTTGATTGAAGCAGCAAGCGTGGATCCCATCGGGTACGATGGATGCGAGGGGGTGCTAATACCTTCCTCTCGCGTAACCGACTCCCGAATCCAATTCTCTTGGTCGCAAGACCATGCTCTATCCTTTCCTTCAGGTTTATGCGGTGTTTCCTTTCCCTCTCTTGGGATAAATACACATTGCTGGCGACTCTGTTCGGTGCCACTTTCGCGTTTGTACTTGGATGAAAATCCCGGGAGCGACACCCCTGGCATCTTCGTTTTCCCGAAGTTTGTAACCTTCAGGCCCAACGACTTCTGTTATGATTCCCTGATCTTCAGTGATCGGCGGAACATATCCTTCTGGGATATAGTTAACAAGCATGCCCCAAGGACGATCTTTCGGCATTTGATACATAGGATCATACTTTTCCACTATGGGCGTTGAGGTGATCTCTGAGATCACAGTCCTTTGTAGCTGAGCTTCTGCCATGGCTTGCATGTTGTTACGAAGTTTTCTCATATCCTCTCTCAGAGCGTCAATCTCTTCTTTCAACTCTCTGTTTTCTTCCTCAAGATCATCCATCTTTTTCGGACAATTAGCCCGAGTATTGTACGAATGAGGCAATTTGACTCTAGAACCGAGACACAAATGTGAGATTCATAGGTAAGAAGAATACGCGATGTGAGAATGATGAATGCAATGATTATATTAATTGTTTTTTGGTTTAATCAAAATAAACTTCGACAATTAGATTGCAAATATCAAACAGTGGGGAAACCCTTTTTTATTGAATTCAAAGGATTACAGAAATGGATATACAGTAGATTACAAGGTGCAGAAACAGAAACCTAAGCTAATGGGTCCCGAGTCCTCTCTGAAGAGAAATTGGGTGCTGACTCTGGTACTTTCCTTTTCTTTGACCAGGGCTCTTAGGCCATTGTCGGGTTGTCATTCCTTTGCCAAGTGAAAGGAGCGAGCAAATTCCTCTGGTCATCCTGATTATCCACAACATGTTGCTCCAAAATCTCGATCAGAGCATCCTTATCTTTCAGAAGTTGCTGTATTTTGATGCACTCCACGTTGAGGGTGCGGTACTTGTTCTTCCAAGACCTCTTATCCCGTTGAACTTTGTTGAGAGTAACCTGAAGCTTTTCAGTTTTTGTCATGAAGTACATGATAGATTCCCTCGGTGGAAGAATTCCGTAATGATTATAAGGCATCTTTAGCTTGAGAGCTCTAGTTTGTACCCAGTGGAGATAAGGCTCCACCGAGACATAATCCGATTTTCCTAGAGACTCCCGTCCTTTCTTATGAACGTGTTTCCAAGCGTGCACTATTTCCATCTTTAGTGCTCTGTCACTTTCTCCTTCCTTGAAGAAAAGACCTTCCAGATGAGCATTCCGTGGGACGTGCCTCATCGGGTATCCAAACTGACGGCGAACCAATATCGGATGATAGTTGATTCCTCCCTTAGTTCCTATAAGGGGTACGTTGCGGAAGTTTCCACAACGGTCAATGATTCTGATTCCATCATAAATCCTATTGCACCAATCTATGTCAGAGTTGGTGAGAGACATGATCTTCTGCGACCAGCGCAAGGCACTCTTATGATCCCAGAAAGTAGCAGACTTAGGTAAATGGGAGATAAACCATTTATAAAGCAGAGGTACACAACATGTGATCTCCCCTCTGTTGTATAAATTCCCTAAGTGTACAGAATGATACGCATCTGCGAGCAAAGTCGGCACAGGGTTTCCAATGAGAAAAACCTTAATGGCGTTGATATCGACGAATTTATTAATGTTGGGCAACAAAAATAATCCGTAGGTGAGTAAAACAAAGATGCTTTCAAAAGCAGTCCTGTTCCCTATACTAGCGAAGTACAGAGCTTTCTTTGTCAAAAACTGGGCTGGCAAACCTTGTATGCCACCCTTAGTGGTCATGTGAGTCCTGACCTCAGACTTGTCCAAATGAATTGCTCTTGCAATGGTCTGATCCTTTGGAATTTCTTCCAGTCCAGAAAATGGAGCTTGATCAGTGATATGTAAATCGATCAGATGAGAATATTCCTCTAGCGTTGGTGCTAACTGGTAATCCAGGAATGTAAAGCAGTGATAAACTGGATCGTAGAATTGAACGAGTGCATCCATGATTCCCTCAATCACATGGACCCTTAACAGAGGTAGAAGACCTCCGTACTTGGCTCTGAAGGCCTCTTGGTTTGTGACCATCCTTGCCAAACCTCTTAAATCCTCTAGTTTTGGAATCCTGAAGGTGTACTTATGAGTTCTCCTTCTACCGAAATCCATTAGCGCAATCCTTTTCTCTGATATTTGCAATCATAGTCTTAGTTTATTTTGAAAAAAATAGAGAGACTAGAAGAGAAATTTTTTTGAATGTTTTAATGTTTTTTAAATGAATGCATGAATGCAGCACACAAAAACATAGAAAAAACATGGGGTCAAAGGGTCGTTGTCATGGAGTCAAGGCTCTACCCATCCCCAAAGGTTTATACTAGGGTGATTTTTTGTACCTGTACTCAAAATCATCAGCTCCTCCCAGGATAACAAACAGCAAGCGGATCGCCAGCGAGCTGTATGAAATCTTAGAGTAAATTCTATTCACTGAGAATAGATCATCAGCCTCAAATGAGGGTAGTATCGCGTGACAACTATTTCCGATAACTTCCGTACTACAAAAAGGTTGGCTCCTCAGCTTCTCAGACGTCACAATCGGCCCATTGCCTATGAGAGGGAATGGGTTGCATTGGGAAGCCTCCACTGAGGTTGATGGTCGACCTCGTCGCCATCACTTATCTTAAGTGTATACTCAATCTTTCCACATGCGGCATCACACGCATTCCCATTAGCAGAAAAATAAACACATATATCAATTAGGAAAAGAAGTATATATATTTGTCCTAATCATCCTAGACCTTTAAAGCTATGAATCCTATGTTCCTGACAGAAAATGGGTTCCCCGGCGGAAGCCCCAATCTATGGTTTTCACACAAGAGAAGAGAGAAAAAAAAGGTTAGAAGAGCCCCACGGTGGGTGTCACTTTTAAAGTTTCCACCTAATAGATGGGAAGAGAACAAGATCTCGCTACAAAAGTGAGATAGATCCTAATGACACTTCCCCAGCAGAGTCGCCATTTTTCTGTAGCGAGCGGTTTTGGACGTGGTTGCGAAGCACTACCGCTCTTTGGTATCTACAACTCGATTCATTTTTTATCCTATTAAAGCTGATGAAGGAAGGGAAATAGATGTCTCAAATTAACCCTGCTTGAAAACTGAGGTTAAACAGTCAAAATTGTTGGTTTACAGATGCTACAAAGATTCGGGGTCTCTATTGGGTGAATTTTTTTAAAAGTGGTGTTCGGTCGATTGGTGGGAGGTTGGGATGGTATGACGGATGTATGGGATTTTGGGTTTTTGTTTAGTGTGCTCGCTAAGATTTTTCTTTCAATCTTATGCCTAAGTATTCCTATTTTTTCCGAAACAGGGAACTCAGAGCGTTCGTAGTTCCTCCGATTCTATGGGTGGAAATGGTGTTTTGGTTTCTTGTTCAAAGCCCAAGACGTGAAGCTGAAAAGGTGGTTTATATCTTGTTTAAAGCCCAAGATGTGAAGCTAACAAGGTGTTGTCTTTAGAGAGAATTTTTCATCTCTAAAGGGGGTTTGTTTGTCACAACTGTTTATAAAGGAGAATTACTTTAACCGGGATATGTGAATTCGACAATGCCATAATTTCCTTGATAGGAGATTTTTAACCTAAAGGAGAAGACTTTAACTCAGTGTAGAGCAATGCTATCTTTCCTTAGGAATTTCTCATGCTAAAAGAGGGACAGTGGCATGGATGTAGACGATCCAGAGGCTTGCCGCTTACAGTAATTAGATGAAGGGGAAGGAGTTGTTGATGTTTGTGTACTGTGAACGAGGCACAACTTTGATGCTAAAAGGTTGATTGGATCAACCAGTGGTTTTCTTATACAAAGCCTAAGAGGAGGCTAATATGTGTCTCGTACAAAGCCCGAGAGAGAGGCTAAAAGGTTTTGACTCCATGAGGGAATCTTTTGGTATCTAGTACAAAGCCCGAGATGAAGGCTTATTTGACTCAACAAGAGAGTTTTTGTATCTCGTACAAAGCCCGAGATGGAGGCGAAAGGGGTGATTGACTCAACGAGGGAGTCTCTTATGTGTCTCGTACAAAGCCCGAGAGAGAGGCTAAATGTTGTTTCGCTGGGAAGAATCATTGTACAAAGCCCAAGAGAAGGCTATGGTGCTGTTTCAGTTGAGTGACAGGTCCAGTATACTGATTTTAAAGAGAAAATCTGTTCTTATATGAGTAACACTGTACTCAAGGATTTGATTCGAGGATTAGGGTTATTACCTATGGGAAATCCAAAGGGTAGTGAGACTGTCCGAGTCTACGGGTTTTCTTCCTATTTAACGAAGGGGTCACTTGAGAATGTCTTTGAGACTCAAGGATATTAGACTGTCCATGTCTAGAGTTTCATCTTTTGTACTATGCTTTGAGAAACAGTAGTAGGGTCTAGACTCTTAGAAAGACTTGTTCTATGAAGATGACTAAGTTTTGTTCCTATACCTTTAGGAGGTCGTCGGGATAATTTTACGAAGCCCAAGAGGAGGCTGAAAGCTTTTAAGAAGCCGAGAGGTCCTTGTATGAAGCCCAAGAGGAGGCTATCATTCCCGGAGGAAGAGATCATTATACGAAGCCTAAAAGGAGGCTGTGAATACTTCTAAGAAGTCGACGGGTCCTTGTACTAAGCCCAAGAGGAGGCGGGGTTGCTTTTAGGAAGCCTGTGGGTCCTTGTACGATGCCCAAGAGGAGGCCGATGCTTTTAAGAAGCCCGTGGATCCCCAAACCTCGAGAAATTCAAGACAGGCTATTCACAAGGAATAGATCAAGCCAGGAAAGTTCGAGAATTTGGAAGAAACTCAAAGATGCCATTCACGGAGAATACATTCATCTCTGGGAGTAGAGTTTCTTGACAATTCCTAATGAGGACAGCCGAAGAGAAGACTGTATCTGGTGATCCTATTAGGGATCTAGCTGTCTATTTCTACGAATAAACGAAACGGCTTTTCCTAGTTCTAGACGTAGTTGTTGGGGAAACTCTAAATATCTATACTATTATTACACAGTCGATATGAGTTTATGAAAGAAGACTTACAACGAAACAGCCCCACAATATAGTTATATGTATATGAAAGCGGTAAATGAAAGCGTATAACACTTACTCGGTTGTAGAACTTCCATGCTGCTTAGTTAGTTGTTCAACAAAGAAAGATTGAAAACAACAGTATATTTCAAAATCAAAGGAGAAAGTGCTTTGAAAAAGAAAGATTTGGGGCTTACAGCTCAAGGAGAGGCCCAGGGATTTATCAGTGATCGCACTGTTTGAATTTGTACAGAAGGACTTATACAAGTGACTGGGGCCCAAAAATTGTTTTCTGTACAAATGGATGGGTCTTACACTCTCTCAAGAGGCCCAAAAAGTTTTAAAGAAAAAGAGTGGGGCTTATAACACGAGGGTAGGCCCAATTGATTTTTCGTTTGAAATGGCGATCCAGCCGAGATTTTCTTTTAACACAGAGGGACTTATACAATAAGTGAGGCCGAAATTTGTTTTGGTTAAAAGGGGATTGGGTCTTACACTCTATTAGAGGCCCAAAAGTTTTGAATGGGTCTTATAGCTCAAGGAGAGGCCCAGATGGTTTATTTTTAAACTGGCGACGATCGTGCCGAATTTAAAAATATACAGAGGGACTTATACAATAAGTGAGGCCCAACATATTTCTGTACAAGTGGGTTGGGTCTTACACTCTAATAGAGGCCCAATAAGTGTTTGAAAATGATTTGTGAGGGTTCAATTAATCAAAAACCCTAATTTATTTCCAAAATGTATTTTAATTGAATAAAAATTCAATTAAAATGATCAATAATTATTTAACATGTGGGAAACAAATTATGATCTTGGATTAATGCTTCAAAAATCAGGTATTGACCACTTGCAGCTGGTGATCGTGATTTGTGTTGGAGGTATTACAGTTGAGTTGTGATGATCTTAATAGCTTCCCTACACCCTATGGAGTGTGTTTGAATGCTTGGACTTGATTGAAGTTGGCTAGATCACTTCATGGCATCTCAACTGCAACTTGGTTAAAACCTTGAGCAATTGACTGGTGATTCTGAGAAATCAGTGTTCCAGTTGTTGTTTAAGTGTTTGATCAGCTCATATGTGATGTATATGAGGTGTGTGTGTGTGATTGGTTTGATTGGAAAAGCTCTCAAACTCAAAACCCGATAGTGACTTGCCTTAGAAGGCAAAATTAGAGTGAAAGAATAGATTTTGAGGAAAGCATATGTTTGATGGCTTTGGTGTACTCAAACTGATCACAATTGAGCTCTATTTATAGTAGAGCAAGTTTGTTTTGCAAGGAATAGTGAATGGCAACTGCTGAGTAGGTTTGGCCAATGTTGGCAAATGAAAATCCAAGTCTCCTCTAGCCATTGACTAGAGGTTAGGGCACAGGCTGCTGGTTCCCTTGGTCTTGGATAAGTCTTGACTGAATTCAGTTAAGAATGGCTCAGTCCATGCCACCTTGATGCTTCTATTGAATGCTCCAATCCAAAATTGGAGTCTTGTCCCTATTTTGGCAATTCTAGGTTCAACATGCTATTTCTTGTTCCAAAGACTTTGGAGGCTTGGCTCAGTGATTGTCCCCTTTAGATTCAATCCTCACATGTGTCCAAAGTGATGACAAGGCTTGGAATTGGCTGATTTTGGCAAATCGACCAAAAGTGCAAAAATCTGCCTTGCCTTGGCAGATTTCAGCAAGGCATCTTGCCAATGTCATATCTCATAGCTCAAATTGAATTTGGTAATGTTCTTGGCCATTTTGGAAAGCCCTTACATGATACAACAATTGTTTGAACATGTTTGGTTTTGATCTCTTTTGAATCCAAGTGAAAAATCCCCCTACATTTGGAAAAAAGTAAAGGCAGATTCTGACTTAGTGAAATTTTCACTAAGTGTTGGAACAAAGTGACTTTTCTTGATTTTGATCACTCCATAACTCAAAATCCATGAGGAATTTGGACATAGGTCAGTATGAAGCTTTTGTAGAGGGCAATGTGATCTACAAATCAAGCTTTGAATGGGGAACAATGGCCTTGTGGTTTAGGAGTTATGGTCCTCCAAAGTTGGCACATTAGTGTCACTTTTTCCATAACTTAGAAATTTTTCTAAGTTTTTATGGTTACCCCTTTTACAAGTTATTCCACTTTATTTGATTTTTCTTGATGAATGATGATTCAAATCATACACTAACATCATTTTAGGGTTAAAAATCCATTTTGGTGAAAAATCTCAAAAAGTCAAAGTTGACTTTTGTGCACAGTTGACTTTTTATCAGATGAATTCCAAACTGTGCAATTCTTCAGGAAGTCATGTCCTTGACCTAAATCAAACTTGATGGACATGTTCCATGGGTGTCATAGGGTATATTGAATCATGTCTTAGGGTTTGGGAGCATGTCCTGGTCAAAAGCCAAAGTTACAGTTGACTTTCCTCGCGAAACCCTAATTGTGGTGCAGATGAAATTGAGACTTGTTGCTCAAGGTTCTTGGATTAATCCATTGTTGCAAATGGATCAATATAGTATATTAAAGCCCCCCAAATCATGTCTTTAGGTCTTAGTTCATGATTTGTCCCAAAAGTCAACTTAGGGGTGAATTAGGTCAAGAAACCCTAATTCCAGATTTTTGATGTATGCATCCCCTGAGGTCAAATTGACTTGATGATTGGGTCCATGAGGTTCCATGGAGTATATTAGGTTATGTTTTGGATCATTGGCTTGTGCCCAGATGAAAAATTTTCATCTGGAGGCCCTGGTCGACCAAAACCCTAATTTGGTGACACTGTCGATCTTGAGACTTGATCCACCTAGAAGGGAGCAGCCTTGTGCTTAATCCTTGAAGTGGGAGTCCTTTTGATCCATTGTGGATATTTTAGAGGCTAGACAAGTTGAAGATCAAGTCATTCCTTGATTGATCCTTTGTCTAAGGCTCTGAGAGGGCTTGAAACCCTAATTTTGATTGTAGTGAATGCTCAACAATTCCTTGAGGAGATTGATGAGGCATAAAGGTACATCCATATTGTGATGATGATTTACACAATGATGGGAAATCTTAGTGGTCAAAATTTGGGGTATGACACTATTATGGTATTGATTCTGTCTAATAGCCGAACGTTGAGCAGCTTGAGCCGATGGTGGACCAGTAATCATGGGAGTAACAGCAGCAACATCATGGTGATCAGCATAACGAGGTTGGGGTCGAGGCCCTCTTGTTTCAAATATGACATCATTAGTCTAATCTTCTCTCTTCTTCTGGAAGTTCCCATAGGATTTCTTCGCACCATTAGAAGATTCAGCAGTGTTTGACACTTTACCTTTCTTAAGGCCTTCCTCGTGTCTTTGGCCAATAGTAACCAAATCAGTGAAATTAGAGGAGACACTACCAATCATCTTCTCCCAGTAGAATGGAGACAAGGTGTCCATAAACAATCCAGTTAATTCTTTCTCTGCTAGAGGAGGTTCTACTTGGGAAGCGAGTTCTCTCCAACGCTGAGCATATTCCTTGAAAGACTCTTTCTCATTCTAAGACATATTTTGAAGCTGACGATGATCAGGAGCCATGTCGAGGTTATATTTATATTGCTTCATGAAGGCATTAATAAGATCCTGGAAACACTGAATGTTGTTTGGTTCAAGATTCATATACCATTTGAGAGAAGCTCCACTCAGACTATCTTGAAAACAGTGGATAAGCAACTTCTGATTCTTGGCATGAGCAGCCATCTTTTGGGTATACATGACCAAATGAGCTCTTGGACAAGAATCACCTTTGTACTTCACAAAATCAGGAGTCTTGAATTTAGCAGGCATAACAAAGTGAGAAACTAGGCACATGTTGTCTGCGTCCACGTTAAAGAAATCAGTACCCTCAATGGCTCGGAGTCTCTTGTCTATGGTCTGAAACTGTCCACGGACAACCTCAGGTTCAACAAAGTCTTCATGGTCTTTACCCTGAACACTGGCAGCATTGTACTCATAGAGAGGGTTTTCAAAAGGAGGTCGAGTAGTCTGGGCAACAGCATGAACCACAGGTCTAGGCTCGGAGAAAACTGGAGTTTGAAACACTGGTCTGGCAGTCTGACCGATCATAGCAGCAGATGCAAGAGGAGGATAATAGTTGGGTGGCAGACCAAACTCTGGCCAAGTTGAAGGTGGCACCTGAACAGGCTGAGGATCAGCATCTGAAACTTCCTGTATAACAGTCCTTTGAGGTGGTTCTCCTCTAGCAATCAAAACTTGAAGCATCTATGTGAGCTTGGTCATGCCTGACTTAAGGTCATCGATCTCTATTCAGATCTCAGCGTTGTGTGCTTCTTGCTTTGACATTATGCGTCTGTAGTTAGCTCTAGTCTGATATCTGTGTCGAGGAATTAGCTTGACGACTTACAGGTAACACTGGAAGATAGAGACAGTTGGAAATGAGTTGCTGGACAAACGGACGCATACAAAGATGCAAATGATATGCCATGTGATGCAATGGTTTCAAGGAACTCAAAAGTAGGTTGCAAACATTTCAAAAAAAAAAGTTTCATTTTATAATCCATGATTTTTTTATTGATTTTGCAAGGGAAAGAACAATTAAGTTTCTTGAAACCGAATGGTGATTCATGAATGCATGAATGGATGCATAAACACAGGTATACACATATACACATATACAGGTAAACAAGCAAGGGTCTGGGTTTGAAGATCACGAGCATGGAGCCAAGGTCTAACCATCCCAATAGGTGTGTACTATGGTTTCAAATGTACCTGCCGAACGGGTTCTACAAAGTTCCCAGAGTCTACAATCCATCTTTCGGATATTATCGATTTCCCAAATCACTTGGTAGTTAATAATATTCTCAAGAGAATCTCGTCTGAGTGTAGTATCGCGTAGCAACTACTTTGGAAATAGACTCCCGCATAGTCCCCACACTACATCCTAAAAGGCCAAGTGGGGTTAAAGGTGCTACGGTTCTCAGTCTCACGGGTTCTTGGTCGAAATTAATATCGTTTTCACAAATGGACTCGTTCAAACAACATTAATTTCAAAAGAACCTAAACTGAACGATGATTTTCTCAATTCAACTTTTCAGGAATCGACTCCGTCAAAGTATCCTTGACCATATCATCTCCTATCATAATTGCACTTAAGTCCGGGTCTAGGACTCCTCACCACTCAAGAACCCCCTGCACACAGCAAAACCCAAGCAGAACAGGTATATATACAAATATAAAGATATATAGACAAACAGGTAAATAAATAACATAGATATAAACAAGTTAGGGGAAACCCTCGGAAAGTCCCCAGTGAAGTCGCCATTTCTGTCGCGGTGAGAATCGGATACCAAGCTATTATGTTAACTTGAATCACAATTTTTAAGGTTCACCACCGTCTTTAATTTATCCATAGGAAAGGTTCAAGAACGAAAAAAAACCTAAGAGATCTAAGGTTCGGGGGTTGGTTACGTCTAGGGAAGGTATTAGCACCCTAAACGTCTGTAGTACTTTACAGGAACCTCTTGTTAGTATTTATGTTATCTATTACTTGCTTGCTAAGGGTATGTGCTAAGGTAAAGACCTAGGGGTTAGTATCTAAGTATACTCGCCAAGATATCGCATCTTGTGCCTACGTATCCTGACGGAAGTGGAATTAGAGTATTCGTAGTTCCCCTCAAAGAGGGTGAGGAACTCTTGACGGTGGTCGAGGTTCCAGGGGGAGGTAACGTCTATGGCAAGACACTACATAGAGTGCAGTGACTCTAAAGTTAAAGTTAAGTTGAAAATGGTAGAAAGTATCCATGGTAGAACACATGTATGGAGTGCGGCGACTCCGATCCTAAGGCTAGGATAAAGAGGGAAGGTCCCAATTATGACATGGAGTCAACAGAGGGGGAATCTTCTTTGGGAATCAGGTACATGTAATCATTCAAAAGTAACGACTATTAACCATAGGTTCAAATTCAAACTTGATTCAAATTCTAATTGCGCAGCTAACATCAAAATATCATAATTAAAAACTAAAATCAAAAGTAAATTAAACTAATTGCCACCAAAATCCAAAAATTGAAATTAAATTAACTTAAGAAAAATGAAAAATGCTAATTAAGGGTGTAAAAAAAAGAAAAAAGAAAAATCTACGGGCTAATGACCCACATGCCCATCAAACACAACAAAATAATAAAAACTTGGGCTCCACCCGACCCAACAATGACATTGCAGAGAAAGGAAACACACTCAGCAATGCCTTTCACTCTTTCTCCCTCGTTTACACTATTCCTTTCTTTTCCGCGGTGGATATACCCTTTCTCTCATCTCAATCGCCACGAAAACAAATCGCCGGAATGATGCATCATCAGTCGCGCCATGGCTTCTCATTTCACTCGTTATTTTCTCGCGACCCAATCTTCTCTCTGTCGCGTCTCTCTGATTTGTACCCTTTCCTTCTCTCTAGATTCGTTCAACTACCCTTCGTTCTCACGGTTTCCCCCATTTACCGACGGCGACACAAACATCATACAAAAATCATTCAATTTCAAATTCTACACTAAAACCCTAACAATTTAAAATGAAATTAAACAGCCATGAAGTATAAACCCAGACAATTATCATGTGGATTTTAATCAGCACAACACAAGGATTAAAATGGTATAAAAAATCCGAGGAATTTCGAGAAAACTCACATAACCGGAGCTAGTCCAGCGAATTCTGACTCAGGCGAATGTTGTTTCCAGCGGCAGATTTGATTATGTCAAGGTGGCTCTTGTGGCGGTGAAGAGGGAGGACCGATGTGGAGTGTTCTTGCGACGGAGTAAGCTTTGCGGCGAAGTGACTTTTGCTCGGTACGTCTCTGATTCCTTCGTCTCCCTTCAATTCATCTGAGTATTTGTTGCTGTTGCGTATGTGGTGATGATATGGTGTGAATGATTTTTCAGCTCTGAATCTTCTCTGTGAAATAGTGTGTTTGCGATGTCTGCCTTGCTATCGTGTTGATTTTCCTCTGGATGTGTGTTTCTGTGATTTTTCTGGTGTATTGTGGAGCTGGTTTTCTGATTCAAACCGTGTGTCTGCTCTGAGTTTTTTTTGTGTGATATTCTGCCCTGGTGTTTTGTATGTCTCTCTACTGATACGTGTGTGTGGTTGTAATGTTTGTGAGTATGTGATGGATGGTTGTGGATTTGGGATGGATCTTTTTTTTGGCTGTAAATTGCTGATTTTATAAGCTCTGCGCATTAAACTTCTGATTCCGGAATTAATTTGTCAGATTATTGCCATTTTTGGTTTTGGAAAGGAGAAGTTATTACTGTGATTTTTCTTTGAACCTGTGATTGATGGTGATGAAGATTGTTTCCTCTTTTAACCCAAACATGTCTGATTTCTTCTTAATTTCTGCATCAGGATTTCAAGCCGTCTTTATTTCAATGAAAGACTTGAGGAAAGGGTACTGCTTGCAAATTCAAATGGCCATTGGGCATGTGTAGGCGACGTGGGCGCACATTCTAAGTCCATCAGGAGTCAAAGCAACAAATATTCCCATAATGAGATCAAAACAAAACGTTAACCTCATAAGAAGTCCTAGGTGTACATGTAATAAAACGCAATAGGCATTGGGCTTATTCCAACAAGCTGAATGTCTTTATACTATAATAGCATGACCCCACTTATAAACTTCAATTGCACTTGAATTTTAAATCATGGAGAGAACATTAAGACATTGATGCTGGGACTTGTGATGAGTAATAGTACACTTCTAAGTTGAATTTTTTTATGATGACTTGAGTTTGAGATTTTAACATTTTCTACTTGAATTTCTTGAAATCAATTAGTGTACCTTGAATTTTGGAATTAATTTGCATCTTCACACTTGAACCTTCATAATATTTGCAACTTGGATAAGGATGACTTGAATTTGAACTTTAAGCTTCACAAAGAGCATGAACTCTAAACTCCACTTTGAGATTTTCTCGCCTACCTAAAACAAAACTTGTAACTCACCACAAAAACTCCAACTATACTTCCAAATGACCATGCTCCACAAATGGGGAGAAAACCAAGACTCGAGTCCTATGAGAAATACTGAAGAAGATGACCTTGATCTTAAATGAAGATATGCTCAAGCTCTTGAAATTTTAACTGTGAGGACGAATACTATCTCCACTTGAAACAAATGTTCCTGCACAAGCCTGTTAGTAGATAAAGCATGCGGACATGACCCTATGACCTAAAGATGTAATGCAAGATGATGCACAAAAGAGGTGAAATCTTATGGTCAAAAATTAGGGTATGACAGTATGGCACCATTTGGTATTGACTTGAGACTTATTTATTTCTGCACTTGTCATAGTTTTATGTTAAATTTAGTACATTGTTCATAGGCCTCTTGCTTGTGTGCTGCTACCATTTGCTTTGCTAATATTTCTTTTTTCCTTTCTTTTATGTGTGCACTGCGCTTGGTATGAGGAGGAGGAAATCAAAGTTGTTCATGGAATTTGGTGAGAGACTTGATGACTACTTGGATTGATAATAAACTTGGTTGAGGCAGCTTGGACATGATGAACTTGGTGATGGAATTAGCACAGAGGTAGAGGAAATATGGCGTTTGGTTTTAGCTCAAAGAGGCATGGACTTGGATCCTTGGTTTGTGGTCTATGTTGAGGACTAGCAAGAACTTGTAAGATTTGTGTCAACAACTAGTAATTTCATGTAACTCCTTTCTGATCAAATTGTGTACTTCATGTAATTCTCTTGTGAACAACTTGTGTACCTCATGTAACTTATGCAAGCAATAATGTAATAGCTTTTTGAATTTTGACTTCAATTGAACTTTGGCATTCTTGGTGTAACTTTACCATTTGTTCCTTGTACTTATCTAATGAATTCAAATAGTTTTACAATCCTTGATTTCAACACTTTGTGTCTTGTAATGTATTTCAAAACTTGTCACACATGAATCCAAGTTGGTGGCAATTTAACTTTGCAATTTACCCTTGTACCAATTATGGATCCAATTTGGTAGTACACTTGCCCTAAGTTGTGCTTCATGGAACTTAGAAGTGATGAAAATGAAGCATCCCCAATTATGTAGCACACCTTGTACTTTTCTTCCATTTAAAATGCAATTTTCTCTTGAATTGAAAAGGAAATGAAAACCTTTACATCATGCCAATCATGTACTTTGAATAGAAACCAATGGACTTAGCCTTTCAATCATGTCTCTTAATCTTCATACCATCTTAACCTTTAAAATGGCATTCTTAATCTTAAAAAGTGACAATGCTTGCTTCCACATAAGACCATGCATGATCAACCTTTCATACCATCTTGCACTTGAATTCTCTCAACAACAAATCAATCATGAAGGAAGTCACAACCTTCCTTTATTTCCATCTGAAGTTAACACACTTGAAATGGAATTTTATAAAGGCAAATAAAGACTATAATAAAAGTTTCAAACCAAAACAAGCATAAACAAGATTTCATGGCCTAACATTAGGAATCATGGCCAAAGGACAAATTGTTTCCTAAAGAATGACTATCAAACTTTGCAAATACTTGGAATGAGAAAACAAAAAGGTAGGACAAATCTGGGGAATGACAGATGCCCCTATCTAAAAGGATGTGTTATCATACAAGCAGCTCTTCAAGAGCAGATGGATCTAGGCTGGATTCAGGATCACAGGATTCGTGAAGTAAATATGGCCCACACACATCCAAACATTGTTCAAAATCATGACATTCGTGCAATGAATGCCAATCTAGTGGCAATGCATTCAAGACAAAGTCGGTACTACAATTTACCGCTGCACGATTACAACGCTTGTCCGATTTGCTCAAAAGATAACCAGGGATGCTCTTTTGTACAAGAGGCCCTCCAGCATCAAATGGATCTTGGATGGATCTAAGACTACCATGAAAGGAATGATCATCAGGTCAATATGATTCAGATCTTTGACATCCGTTTAATGAATACCAGTCTAGTGGAATTGCATGCTAAGCAGGTCAGACTCGGTTTTCTATCCCCGCATAATTATCAAGATTGCAAAGGTTGCTCCGAAAGCGATCAAGGTAGTGCACTTGTACAAAGAACTCTTCAACACCTGTTGGACCATTGGTGGCTCCCAGTCTACCAGAACGAGGACACACAACAAGTTAGCATAGCCAATGAAAATCCAGGAAGACACCAAAGCTGTGACGTCCGTTTACTAGAAACAGATTTGGTAAAAGCGCACTGCATACAGAGTGGGTAAAGCCAGGTGCCACCTCATAACTATGAACGTTGTCGAATATGTTCAGAAAATAACCAGGGATGCTACCTCGTGCGGGCAGCTCTCCAGAATCAGGTAGACCAAGGGGAACCCCAATTATGCCTGAATTCTCAGTCAATCAACATGGTACAAGGATGTCTCCTTGGCTAAAACAAGGTCCAAGGACTATAGGACAAAAGGACTATCACGGTCTCCAATAAGAAAGAATATGTTAATTAAGAAATTAACAAAGATATTTTCACCATAATTCTTTTTCTCAAGGAACCGAAGCACCTGGAAATCCCTCCTGACAGTAGAAAAGTTCCCAATCTGGAACCAATTGAGGTTACTTATGACGGTCAAAAGACCCAAAAAGCACCTGTGGTCATCTACTTACCAGGTCCAATACCGTACAAGTCATAGAAAGCTATTCCATACAAGTATGGTGCAACTACGATAGAAGATGGAAAAGAAATTCCACTGCCATCTGTTGTAAATATTGCTGATATCAATCGGGTCACCTGAAGCGGCCGAATCTTCAACAGAGGAGTTGGAGAACCTGCAAAAGATAAGGAACCTCAATTTGAAGTTCCTAATCAACAAATTGGTCAATCCAACAACATATGGTGCATATAGAAACATATGGTGCATCAGTGAAGGAAGCTAAAAAATATTGAGGAGAAAAAAAACAAAAAAACAACATGCTTCTTAAAAAAGGTCTCAAAGAAAGGTTGTGTTGCTATGCACAGACAACACACTAGACAAACCAACGAAAATGAAGAATGTGAGAAAAATGTTCCTTTAAATGACTTTAACTTACCCTTTCACACTCTTCTCCGCAAAACCAATTTTTCATATATCATCTCGAGTTATTTTTTGGTCTATTTCTCATGGACTCAACATGATATGCAACTAAGATATTGTTCACGCTGAATGCAAGTAAGAAATTATCTATCCTTTATCTCTTCAATTTTGTTATGGCTGCAAATCCCGCAACGACATGATGGACTAAACTAATCACCGATAGAGATGTGTTAGAACAAGATTTGTTCATGAAATATTTTCCTTGGGTTTTGATGATAACAAAGTATTTAAAGAACAATGGTTTATTTGATGCGTGTTACATGTGTGTAGGTTCTAATACTTGTAAATATTTCTGTTAGAATCTGTTCTACATTAAGCACATATTCAGAGTTGCTGCATTGCTAGCTTCTGGTGCCAGAATCTGAAGAACACTTGTTAAGTGATTTCTGGCGAAGACTCTGAATTTGAAGGCCTTAGCATCAGAAGAAGCAACATAATTGTCTCTACACTTAGTGAATGCAAATTGGCTTCTAGTACCATTCAGAGTCGGTGATAAAGCTGAAGTTGTCCGTACGGCAGAAAGCAAGTTGTATTCTCAAATTAGTTTGCTAGCCAGAGTTTATAGATTGCAAGGCTCAAGAAAAGATGAGATGCTTTATATATGTCTACTCTCAACGGCTCTAATAGTACATAATCTCTTGAAGATTCAAAAGTTAAACATGTTACACATTGGATTAAGATCTTTTGGTGTATCTATCTTCAACGGCTCTTGTACTATGGAGTAACAATAAAGACTCTTGATCAAATTACCTCCTCAATGGCTAGTTTATGAAAAGGCTATAAATATGGCTGAAGGTTCAAACTAAATCTTTAACAATGATCAACCAGAAGAAGGAGTAACAAGATCATCAATTATCAACTCAATGTATATGCAGATTTTTCTGATGTAGGTTGTAATTGTAAAATCCTTAAGAACTCTTACATAATGTATATCTTAGAAATCTTAAGTGCTTTAGGTTTTTGTTATGGTAATTTCCCGTACCTCTGATACTTTTATCATGTAGCCCTTGTTCTCTATTCTGCTGAGCTTGTTCAACAGTTTAGATAAAAATCTTGTATCATTGGGATACAAGCAAGGAAGTCTCAAGCCATGATGCTTAAGCCACATAAGTCTCTTGCTATGAGCTTAAGTTGTGAAAGTCTTAATTAAGTGCATTGATTGAGCAGAAGTCTTGTATCATTGGGATTCAATCAAGGAAGTCTCGAGCCAAGATGCTTGAGCCACGTAAGTCTTTTGCTATGTGCTTGAGCAGTGAAAGTCTTAATCAAGTAGATTGATTTAGCAGGAAAGCCCTAAGCAGTGTGGCTTGAGCAGGATAACCCGGTTCATGAAATTTGGACACTACTCCAAAATTACTTTTTGGCAACACAACATAGACATCGCTTTTAATCAAAAGCTCTGCTATATGTTAAAAAAAACACGCTGAAAAAAAGCGTGCCTAAACCCTACTTTAGAAAGCGCTGCTAAAAGCCATACAAATGTGACACCTTAGAAAGTACTTTTAGGAAAGCGCTGCTAAAGACACACTTTAGAAAGCGCTTTTAAAAAGCGCTGCTAAAGGCCTTACGTTGGCCACACATTAGAAAACGCTTTCTGAAAGCACTGCTATAGGCTATTAAAACAAAAGCGCTTTTAGAGAAAAAGCGTTGCTAAAGCTAATACATAACAAAGCGCTTTCCAAAAGCGCTGTCTTATGTTATTATTTTATAAATATTAAAAAGCTTTTCATTATTTTAGAACGCCCTAACATTTATTTTCTTTCTCCCTCTCTCTCGCGACTTCTCCCTCTCTCTCACAAATTCTCAGTCCGTGTTCCTCTGTTCGTCTTCTCCGTCCGTGTTCCTCTGTTCGTCTTCTCGGACCGGCACTGTTCCTCTGTCCATCTTCTCCGACCGGCACTGTTCCTCTGTTCGTATCTCCATCTTCTCCGACCGGCATTCTTCTGTGAGTGTCACTGTTTCTTTTGTTTGTTCTTGAGGGTTTGTTCTTGAGCATCTTGTTTTGTTTTTGTTTTGTTTTTAGTTTGAATGTAGTTTGAATGAGCGTTGTTATGTTTTTATTTTGTTTATAGTTTGAAAGTGTTAGTTTGAATGTAGTTTGAATGAGTGTTAGTTTGAATGTAGTTTGTTTGAGTGTTGTTATATCCATTACAAAAATGAGGGTTGTTAGAAAAATGAATGTTATAGAAAAATGAGTGTTGTTAGAGTATCAAAGTGTTGATGTGGTTGTTGTCGATTTGGTGAATTAGTGTTGATGTGGTTGTTGTTTGAATTTGATTTTGAAATTGTTGTTGTAGTAAAGTTGAAGATGATAAATAGTGATATTTGTGGTGGATTTATGTTAGGAATTGGTGTTAATTTTGTAAGTTGATGTTGAATGTTAGTGATGATTTGTTGAAATTAATTGATGATAATGACATTGTTGATGGATACTTTTTAGTGATTACTTTATTTTAATCTAAATTGAAAATGATAATGAAATTAATTGTTATATTTGGTATGTTAGTAATGAAAATGAAAATGAGATTTTTGAAATTAATTGATTCTTGAGACTTTGACTTGTTTCTTCGATATATCTTGTTTGTCCTATTATATACTAAATTTGTCCTGTTATATTTGGCATACACCATCAATTCTAACTTAGTGAATTTGCTATAGGGGTTACTTGTGAAGAGTGAAAGTCTGATTGTTTCCAAGAATCTTACACTGTGTTGGTCCAGAAGCTGTTGACTTCCCTACAGGTAAATAGTTTTTATTTTGTTTTTGTTTAGCTTAATTAGTAAAACCATGGATAAGAATTGGTTGTCTTCAAGTCGATTGTCGAAAGAGTATGAGAATGGGGTATCAGAATTCGTTAAGTTTGCTGTTGCGCATGCCAAAGACCCCAGTCAAATGACATGTCCTTGCTTGGATTGCTGTTATGGGAGTCGGGTTGATGCGGTTTAGTTGGCATCGCATTTATTGAGGCATGGAATTGATTGAAGTTATACATGTTGGAATTTGCATGGTGAGAAAAGTAACGGGAATGTTGAATCGGGGGATAATACGGCCTATGCTTCAAACGACAATTGCACAGATACATACGATTGTGATCGAGTCGAAGAGATTGCAGAAGCACTTGAAGAAGATCTTAAGGATTATCCCAAAATGTTTGAGAGGTTGGTAAGTGATGCAGAGAAACCGTTGTATAATGGTTGCACTAAATTCACAAGATTGTCTGCGGTATTAAAGTTGTACAACGTAAAGGCGGGCAATGGATGGTCGGATAAAAGTTTCACAGAGTTATTAGCCCTTATGAAAGATATGCTTCCAGAGGATAATGTTCTTCCCAATCGAACATATGAGGCCAAAAAGATGTTGTGCTCTATTGGCATGAGCTATGATAAGATACATGCATGTCCAAACGATTGCGTTTTGATTCGAAATGAGTATGCATCGTTAAATGAGTGTCCTAAATGCGGTGTATCTCGATATAAGAAAAAGTTGTCTCCATCAAAAGTCTTATGGTATTTTCCTATAATTCCAAGATTTAGACGCATGTTTCATAGTGAAACCGATGTAAGACACTTGACTTGGCATGCAGATGAAAGAATTATTGATGGAAAGTTTCGACATCGGGCAGATTTACCACAGTGGATGAAACTTGATAATGATTATCCTGAATTTGGAAAAGAAGCAAGAAACCTTCGCTTGGCATTATCTACTGATGGAATGAACCCACACGGTCTTCAAAGTATCTCACATAGCACATGGCCTGTGATTATTATGATTTATAACCTAATTCCATGGCTATGTATGAAGCGTAAGTACATGATGTTATCTATGTTAATTTTTGGGCCTAAACAACCAGGGAATGACATAGACGTATACTTGACACCCTTAATCGAAGATTTAAAGACTTTGTGGGAGAACGGTGTGGAGGTTTATGATGGATATAGGAAATAAAGTTTCAACTTGAGGGCGATGTTGTTTGGCACAATTAATGATTTTCCAGCATACGAAAATCTATCAGGGTATAACATAAAAGGTCAATGTGCGTGTCCTATTTGTGAAGATAAAACAAATTGGACACGATTAGAGTTTGGTCAGAAGAATGTCTTTCTCGGTCATCGTAGATTCTTAAATTCTAATCATCATTACCGTGGGTGGAGAAAAGCCTTCAATGGAGCCCCAGAACAAGGTAGAGCTCCACCTATATTGACAGGTGATCAAATTTTTGAAAAGGTGAAAGATGTGAGTATTCTAATCATCTTTCTTCAAGTCAATTTGCAGTAAGGTGATCGATCCTGCGATCTTACCAACATTGCAAAAACAAATAGTTATTACTTTGTGTGAGCTTGAAATGTATTTTCCTCCCTCATTTTTTGACATAATGGTACATCTAGTTGTACATCTTGTGAAAGAGACACAATTATGTGGACCAGCTTATATGAGATGGATGTACCCTGCTGAACGTTATATGAAAATATTAAAAGGGTATGTGAAAAACCGAAGTCGACCCGAGGGTTGTATTGCTGAACGATACACTGTTGAAGAAGCGATTGAGTTTTGTTCTGAATATTTGTCCAATGTTCAATCAATTGGACTCCCCAAATCTCATATTGTTGAAAAAAAGAAGGAAAAAAGTTAATTGAAAATATAGTTGTGACAGTATCAAGGTTCGAACGTGATCAAGTGCATTTGTATGTTCTGCACAATGAGAACGAGGTTGAGCCGTATGTTGAAATGCACAAGGATGTTCTCCGAGGTTTAAATTCGAATAGAAATGAAAATTGGATAGTACGAGAGCACAATTGAAGTTTTATACCTTGGTTTAAGGATCATATTTATTCAAAGTATTATTTAAATCCTGCTTCAATAACAGAAAGGTTGCGATGTTTAGCATATGGTCCAAGTTTGGTTGTGTTTTCTTATAGCGCATACACAATTAATGGATACACATTTTATACTGAAGAACAAGATGATAAAAGTACTATGCAAAATAATGGTGTCACTGTGGTAGCTGAAGCAATGCACATTTCAAGTGTGAAGGACTTAAACCCCAAATTTGCAAATCTGTCATATTTTGGGGTTATCGAGCGTATTTGGGTGTTTGATTATGAGAAGTTTCAGATTCCTATATTTGGTTGCAAGTGAGATGAAAATAATAATGGCTTACGAATGGATAAGTCAGGATTTTTTCAAGTGGATCTTAATAGGGTGGGGTACAAAGATGAGCCTTTTATTCTAGCCTCTCAAGCTAAACAAGTGTTCTATGTCACTGATCCGACAAGTACGAAATGGTCTATAGTGCTTTTATCTAACAAAGTAGTTGATGAAAACATTGGAGATCAAGGTGATATTGATGTTGAGATTGAATCGTTTACTATAAATGATCAAGATGAGAGTATTATAGCAAATGAATCATATATTAGAAATGATCATAATGAGGGTATTTGGATCAATCCAACCGTCCGTGTTGTTAAGAGACGAGTAGAACATATTGCAACCAAGAAAAGAAAGAGACGTTAGTGCAAAAGGTACTATTTCGTGTCTATTATTTAATAAGTTGAACAATTTATTTACACATTTCAATGAAAATAATCTAATGTTTATTATGTTTTTATTTAAGGTTCTTGTATGACAAATTGATGCGCGGGAATCAATTGTCAAACAAATTCTATTTCGTGTCTTCCGCCCGTATAATACTGGCAACAGGTTAGATTTTCATTCTAATTTCATTCTAATCTTTGTATCTTTTGCGTAGAAAATTTCCATCTAAACTTTTGTTTTTTTACAGTGGTCACTGGTTTGTTGGTTGCTATTAATCCGATCACAAAGAGAAGCTCGAGTATCACAGTCTAAAGCAAACAACATTACATGGATCAAAGTGGAGGAATATTAGTTTTCACAATTTTGCTTATAATAGTGATGATACTTGATAAAACAAGACAACTATATATTCTTATTTGTTTTTATTTTGTTAGAGCAATACAAGTATAGATTGCGGTTATTACGTTTTGAGGTTTATGAGAGAAAACCTTCATTTGGATAAAATAGAGATTCCAATCATGGTATGGATTTATAACTTAGGATTTATTTTAATATTTATCGAATATTTCATATAATTTATTACTTTTAACTAAATCATACATATTATGTTTTATTATGTAGTACTTTGATGAATACAATTGTGCTCATTACTCGAAAGATAAATTGGAAGAAATCAAGGAAGAATTGATTGAATACTTTATTGAGAAAAGAATCATATAAGGTATGAAAGTTGTTGTGTTGATTTATATCAAATGGTTTATGTGTTGAATTATAATGGTGTATATATTTTGGATTATAATGGTATATAATGCCTATGTTTGAATAAAAGCTTGTTTGTTGAAATAAAGGCTCAATGGTTGAAATATAAGGCCTATGTGTTGAAATAAAGGCTTGTTGAATGTCATATAAAGCCTATGTGTTTGAAATAAAGGCTTGAATTATATAGGTTTATGGTATTATTTCCAAAAATATGCTTTCTAAAAAAGAAATAATAGGCAGCGCATTTAAATAAAAAACGCTTCCTAAATTCTGATTTTTAAAAAAGTGCTTTTAAAAAGCACAATTTACGTGAAGAAAAGACAGCGCATTTCAGAAAAAGCGCTGCCTATAGTTCACAATAGAAAGCGCTTTCCATTAAAAGCGCTGCCTTAAAGTGAAATAAAAAATACATTATACAACGCTTTAAAAAGCGTTGTCTAAAGGGGGACAATAAAAAGCGCTTTTTCCTGAAAAAGCGCTGCCTAAAGATGCCAATAGAAAGCATAAAAGGCCAGAAAAAGCGCTGCTAAAGGCCCACTTTAGACAGCGCTTTTCCAGAAAAAGCGCTGCTAAAGGCCTACTTTAGAAAGCGCTTTTACAGAAAAAGCACTGCTAAAGGCCTACATAAGGCAGCGCTTTTGCATAAAACAAAAGCACTGTCTTTACCTATAGCAACGCCACCTTAGGCAGCGCTTTTAAGCGCTGTTAAAAGCTAAAAAAAGCGCTGTCTTTTCCCTTCCGTGGCATAGTGAGAGCAGTAAGTCTTGACCAGGGAGGTGCAACCGGAGGCTCGTTTCATGGAACATAGAGCAGAAGTCTTGAGCCTGAGGGGCTTGAGCAGGAATGCTTAATACATGGAATTAGAGCAGTATGTCTTGACCTGGGTGGTGGAAGCAAAGGCTTGTTTCATGGGACTTGAAGCAGAAGTCATGGGCTGAGGGCCTGAGCAAGGAAGTTTTGGGTTCGTGGAACCTGAGTAAGAAGTCTCGAGTAAGGAGCTTGAGCAAAAGACTTGGACCTTGTGTCTGAGCAATTGTAAAGTCTTATGCAGAATGCATAAGCGATTGTAATCATGATTTGATTATAGTGAAAATATATTGTGAAGCAAGGGGAGTGGACTACTCTCAGTTAGGGGAGGAACCTGTATAAATCTTTGTATCTTCTGCTATTATTTATTTGTTTCTGTTAACATTCTGCTGCTAAGAATTAACCAGAATCTGAACACTAGTTTAGATTCTGAACTCTGATCAGATGCAAACTAAGAAAATGGAAAACAAAATTCAATCCCCCCTCTTGTGTACTTTTCTCACCTTTAATTGGTATCAGAGCATTGTCTGTGCATAACACTTAACAGTGGCGCAGATAATGATCCAATAAGAAAAGTATGTCTGTCAAAGACTTTCCTTCAAGAAGAAATCAAGTGCCACATGAAAAATATTATACTGCTTTTCCTACCATATTCAAAGGGTGATTCAACTGAATATAAATGATGGAAAAGTAAAACATATTTTTAACTCATTGGTCTTGATAAAAGGGGCTCTGAAGGTCTATAGAATATCCTTGAAAAAGATATTACTATAGAAGTTGATGGTGTAGAGATGATCTATTTGAAAGTCTCCATCACCATCTCAGAAGAAGCTTCTTGAATATCTTCAGAGGTAGTTGCATTTTGGTAGGTGCTTTATCTCACTTCTGAGTATGTTAACATCATTGATATGTCTGATGCTCGGACTATCTTTGAATCCTTTTGCTCATATTTGTGGGAGTCAGTTTTGAAGCTTGTCTAGTTACACTTTATTTGATCTTTCAAGCAAATTATGAGAAGATTGGTTTAGACTCAAATCCGAGGTCACAGTTTTTCAAGAAGTTATGCAACTTGAAGTTATTGTGGTCTTTTGGTTTATCTTGCAAATCTTCGAAGGAAAGAAATGAAATTATATGATGAAAAGCTATCTAACATATCATCTTTCCAAAAGCTTGATTCTTTGAAGTGTCCGATGATAAGGAACTTATATTTCTTGTCAGAAGTACTTCTTAACCAGCTGGATGGTTTGTAATATTTGTTGATAAAAGAGTAACTTCAGAAGCTTCTGAAATACTTGTATTTCAACTGATTTCCCAGATATGGAAGCAAGGAGAAACACTACCAGAACCTAATGTCAGTTAATCGTCACTGCATATTCTTTTGAAGATGACATTAGTGCAGGATTCAAATAAAAGAGTAATCTGGCTCTGCCAGTCATTACTGCTTCTGAAGAAGCATCTGAGTCCTGAAATAAAAATCTAGAGTAAGAGATTATGCAAAATCTATCTTGCTTCAATATTTGATAATAAGGAGTCTGCTCTTTAAGGTGATATCTTAAGAGACTCCATTCATGGAATTTGTTTTAAAGGACAAGTGTATGAGAAACCTTCAATTTGTGCTCTGCAGGTAATTAGATGATGGTGCTTTAATTTGTTTTATGCCATTCTCTGATAGCTAACATCATCCGGTTCTTTACTTATCAAAGATCTCAAAGTCTTGAGTCAAGATAATGAAATTAATGATTCTGCTGAGAACAAGATCTTGTTTATATTATGGTTTATTCTAGACTAATACTCTGGAATGAATCATGTTACTGCTATTAGAACATGGTATAAGACGAAGGAAAGCCTATCTGAACATTTATGAATGGTCTCATAAAAATATGAGTGTCATGATTTAAATGTATTTGTTGCAGATATCAAAGAAAAGAGCAGAGGCATCTTTCATGGCATTTATTAAAGGTTGTTTACAACATTTGATGGAAGAAGAGACCACATCCCAGACTCAAGTGCTAGAGGTACTGAGTTTGGTGAGAGTAGTGGAGTAATTGGTTTAACAACCATTGAATCATAATCCACTCAAAGCGGTGTTCAGACTCTATGGTCAAGTCTGAATACTAATACGTGTGTGACCGAGAAAATAACAAAAAAAGGGTATGCTTGTTATTTTCTGGCTTATCTTTTGATTCAATGAGATATTTTGTGTAGTTGTAAATACAAAGTTTCTGGTAGATTTCTAGAGAAGCTCTTTTGAAAAAGGATCTTCAAAAATATTTAAGAAGAAACTCTGTTGTATTTATCTATACTGAATATTTCATTAAGCTAGATGATGATCATATTTATGGAAACAGTTTCCTCACTTTTTGTGATGTTACTGCTGTTTGTTAGCCGTCAAAGGAAACAATTCAATATTCATATATCACTCATAACTCTTGATTTAAGAGGAAGTGTTGGCTCTGAATAGAATCTTAGAGAGTTATGACTGACAGAAGATATCTCTCTTTCTTAGTCTAGTTCTACTAGACTCTGATGGATGATACCTTTTGAAAGTTGTCAGATTCTGAGATTCAGAAGAGGATTCTTTACTTCTGATAAAGCAGTTTAAGTAAAAGGTTTTTCCAAGACTTTTATAATACTTAAATTTTCATAAAGGTGAAATTCATCTAGTGGATTCAAGAAATCTGTTGGATAAGAACCTTTGGGTAATGATGTTTTCTTTTGGATATTTATTGTCACTATCCTCTGTCTTGTGAAACATCATTTTGTCCTTCTTCTGATAAAATTCTATTTCTTTTAGGAATCTTGTTCAGTTCTTTTTATTTTTATTTTCTCTGTGGTTGTGTGCTGATCAAGTCAAACTTGAGATGACTTTCCTAGTCAATTCTTCTTTGAATCAACTGGTAGTCATCGATGAAAAGTTTATGGATTTTGATAAGTTGCTTAAGTTTGGCTTTAACTTTTGGAAGACTATGTGTGAACAAGGATGGAATGGATACTTTGAGATGCTATGTGGTTTAACTTATCCAGATCTTGTCAAAGAGTTTTAGATTAATGCTTCCATTGTTGAGCTGAATTCTGAGTGTGCTATTCTTTCTAAAGTAACTGGTGTTTCTATAACAGTAACCTCTAAAGCGATTGCTAATGTGATCAATTATGAGGAATTTAGAGAATTCTCATGAACTCTTGTTTGGGAACACTATTTTCCTACTTGGCGTATCTTTGTAGATCCATCTAATACCCCAGTGCTCTCAAATCTTTGTCCTGATGTTGTTGTTTGGAATTAAATTCTGAATTCAAACTTACTTTCTAAGAATAAGGATTTAGACCTTGTGGAACCTATTGAAAAAGATCTACTTCTACATCTCATTTCAGACTTGCAGATTGATCTTCCTCAATTTATGTTTGACTATTTGAAGAAGACTCTTTCTTCCTTTCACAAGAGAAAGATTTTCTTCATTCCTTTTGGATGAATTCTTTCAGAATTACTTGTTTAGCAGGAAGTTATCATAAATTCAGATGCTGGTTTCTCTAAAATCTAGAGAGACAAGCTTGAAGCTATCTATGAAAGATTATGATGTTAGATTTATGCATAGTTATGCCTTGTAATTGCTAGAACCGTTGTATTAAATTATCTTATTATTAATTTAAAGTTTGTTCATGTTGTTGTTTAGTTAACTGTTGATTATATTTATTTATGGTTGTTCAAAAGAATCAAAAGTAACGGGAGTAAAAACTTAATGTTTGCAATTTTTATCATTAATAAGAAGGAAGGGATTACAAATTATTTAGACATTCTAGTCTATTGGATTGACCCTAAAGTATTCCCTAGGATCATCTGACATGTCCAGATTATCTAAGTAATCTTGCCATTCTTCCTTGACAAATTCCAAAACCTCCTTTCTCAGTTGATTTCTGCACCTGGACCCATAAGATCTTCTTCTTCTGTGTGTCTTCACAAAGGATGCTGAAGAGGTGAGAGCTTCTGAAGTCATTTGCTTGCTAGTAGATCCTTCAGCTGCTGCTTTGCTTTCACTTACCTGAGTTGCTACATTCAATATGGCTGACTTTCTGAAATATCTCTTTGGAACCCAGATTTGCTTCTGTTTGTACATCTTGGTGTTTTGAGGATTAAGTGATTATGAAAGAAAGCATGCTATGAGTTCTTATATAGACGTGTTATATACATTGTTCCAAGTATCTGTTGTTTTAATATTGATTAAGTCGTATCAATATTTTAAATAATATATCTTGGAAATGCTATCTTACGGTCTAACCTATTAAAGATTCTTTAATAGCTATGAATTTTATACTTGACTAGTTTAATTGTTATTTCTGGTGTCAGTTTTACTTCATTAATGTCTTTTAGTAAATCTAAAGGAAGTTATTGAAAGTATTTGCATGCAATAAACAAAATTTGGTAAAAAAAAAAAACTTTTTCATTAATTGAGCAGAGGATTACAAAATATTGATTCATAAGGAACTACTAATGCTTTGTATAGGTCTCTATCTAAGTCATCCTGAGCCTTATGACGATAATGGTTGTCATAGCCTATGTTTAGATCATCTTGAAGATGCGAGAAAGACACAAGAAGGGGGGGGGGGTTTGAATTGTGTATTTACTCTTTTGACAACTTTTCGTTTCTTATCGTTAAAGCACCTAGAATAACATCAGAGTTCATTGAGAGACTCTGACTAAAGAAGTTACATTCAGACTTGCAATGCATGAAGCATGAGAACCTCTTAAGAGTCTGAACACTATGTGAATCATTCAGATCTTGCAGAGAGGAAGTTTATCAGAGTTGCAAGGTTCTGACTTGCTTATGTAAGGTTCTGATACTCAATATAGAAACATAAATAAGAACATTAAGTATAAGAGTAAAGGACACACGATATATCCTGGTTCACCACAAAGGCAAATCCAGTCCACCCTCCTCAGGTGATTTCGCCTTGAACACAAGGTCTTAATCCACTATAATCAATCTCGATTACAGATGCACGGGCCATGCCGGTGACTAACAACTTGTACAGCCGCACTGTGACTAACATGCAATGAACCGTTCAGGGATTCAACTTAATAAATATAATGAACATTGACCTGCAGGTTCCAATCTTGCAAGATCTACTGCTAGGCTTTCACAGCTAGACGTTCAGGGATTCATCGCAATGAATATAATGCTACTGACCCTATTTCAGGCTTTTCCCACAATGACATCTCACCATTGTCTTCTCGAGTCTCCGGTCACACTGACCACTCAAGGAATCCTAATTCACCAAGAATTAGTTTTACAGGAGGTTACAAAGTTGCTTCTTAACAAGCAGATTACTCCTAAGTTTAAGTACAAAGAACACACAAGTGTTCAAGCAAGATATGAGCAACAACTCCTTGTTATTCTAAGAAACTACAGAGATGTATAATGATTTAACAGTTGTTGACATCTTGTAGATCTTCTTCTTCATCGTCTTCTTGGGTGAGCAAGCTTTGAGCAACAACTCCTTGCTTCGGATCTTCAATGTAGCACTGACGAGAAGGTGGTTGATGACTTGACTGATTTGCAATGTTGTCTTCTTCATCAACAGCTTCTATACCAATTCATTGTTGTTGTGTTGAATGATGATCTTTGAGCTTCAACAACAATGGCCATGTGTAAATGGTGATAGCTTTGGATATTCTAAGTGTTACAACAAGAACTCATCGTTGTTGCTATCTTCACACAATGACTTGATCAATTCATCTTTTGTGGGAGTGAATCGATTCGTGGACTTCGTTGTCATTTAGAAGCGAATACTCTTTCCTTTAAATAGACCAGTAGAAATATAGTCGTTTGAAATATTGTTGGCTGTTGGAAAAGAGACGTTGCATAATAATTAGCTGTACTGATACATCTCCTTTTTACTGTGGGAGAAGTGACGGGATATATCTTTCTTGGGCGCCGTGTACAGTTACTCACAACGGTAACATGTGACTTCCAAGCTTCAGAGGCTTCTGATGTTAAATTGATGAAGCATGAGTAGAGTCTTCTTAATAGGATATCTGATACGTCAAGTCTTCAGTCATTTGAAGAAGTCCATTAGAAATCACTCTTCAAAACTTCAACACTTATCTTTAAGAACATTAATCTTCAGAACACATAAGTCTTCAGAGTCTTTCTGCACTTGGTCTTTAGAGCCTTCCGCCTTCAGAACTTCAAGTCATGAGAGTCTTCAGCACTTCGGTTCTCTTTTTCAGAAGCTTCGCAATATTCAGAATCTCGACCACATTCAGAGAGCATCCACATGAGCATTGCAACAGCAATATCAGCATCCTTGGATCTGACTGATCACGATGAGATACAGAAGAATTCTTGCTTCTTGCGACTTGTGTCACACATAGTAACTTCGCATATTATCAATTACGTTTATCTGGCTGGTGCTTGTTGGATCTGATAACTTCTATGAATATGATCTGCACACAACACACATTAGAACATAAAATGGTTCTTTCACAAATACATATTATTATCATCAAAACATAGATTGACTTGTAGAGACAACTCTTGCTCTCATAATCTCCCCCTTTTTGATCATGACAAAACCAAGTATTTTGATTGAACATTTTATACAAGGTAATCACCAAAACAAACATATTCAGAGGCTGGAACAACAGCTCCCCCTGAATGTGTTATCCTCAAAATTTTATATGTGATCATCTAGAATCTTATATGATCCAAAGACATACAGAATAACAACTTGAGTTGCCAGAACGAAGAATAGAAAATGACTACTTCTCTATATCGTCTTTAAGAAAACAAAGAGTCTCCAGCATCTGGACTAATTCATCAGAACTTCCATCTTCAGATCTTCAAAACTCAGTTCCTTTGTGGTCGTATCAGAGCTTGTAATCTTCAGAGTCTTCTGAAGTATTTCTACTTTTCAGTAGGTTCATTTAAGCACAAACAGATCAGTTCTTATCTGATAACTTAGCCTCGCTATTCATCAGAGACAAACACTGTCTTTCAAGAAACTCCCCCTGAGTTTCAGACTTTGTGAAGATTATAAGATTTATCATTTGAATCTTCTGGGTAGTCTCCCCCTAATTTCCATAAGTCACATATTGGGATCTTCAGAACGTGGTTTAGGAATATTAAATTTTAATCACCAATAAAGATCATGACTTTTTAGAGTTTTACATAGGTCTTCATCTCAGAACCTTGTTACTGTCACAACTCAGTAGTTCATCAAGGCTTGATTTTTGATCAGATACTATTGAAGGTTAATTTTTGTGATCAATCAACTCTTGATTCTGAATCTGGTACACCTGATTTGATTTTAGTCTGATACCACGTGATGTGCTGAGTCTTATACCAGAGTAAGTTGAGTCTGATACCAAGTGAATGTATTACTTGAAGGGTATTTCCTTAGAGTGCTGAGATTGATACCAGTAAAGGTATTGAAAGCATTATACAGCTTAGCTCCGATTGATATTACTGCAGACTGAGTCTGATACCAATCTTTGTGTGTACTGAGTCTGATAACCATTTGTTGACTTAGTCTAATACTAAATTATTTCTTCTTAATTGAGTTCTTGGTAGACATCAGAACTACTTCTTCTTGGATCTTCAATCCGGATCTTCAGATAGTTCTTGACTTCTGATTTGCACAATTCTTTTGAATAAGCATCTTGAGATGTAGACTTTGTCTTGACTGCCTTCAGAGTTTCCTTCTTTTAATTCTTCCGTTCTGAATCTCATACTCTCAGACAAGTTACAGCTTCTGAACCAAGTGAGACAGAGATCAAGATAAACTTTGACTTTCAGACAGTTCTCAACTTCTAAACAGTACTGGGCAGATTTGATTCTGAACACATGTTCACGAAGTGTACAATTTCTGTCATATGACCAATAATTCATAACAGAGTTCTTCTTTCCTGTTCTTAGAATGCCTAGTAAACTTGTTTAGAGTTCCTCGGATAACATCAAACAATAAACGTTAGTAGTAAACACATTTTATATGATTGATTACTTGTTTGAGTTGCATTCTTTCTATTTATTTCTTCTTATTTCCCAATCAAAATCATTATATTTCTCCCCCTTTTTGACATCATCAAAAAGTGCTAGAGCATATGAGCATTTGAGCATATAATTCCTTTTACCAATCATATGATAAAGAACATAGAACCATAGAACCATCATTTGAGCAGTTAAGAACAATCCAAGTCATTTAGTGATAATCATCTTTAACCATAGCATATTCATTTGAAGGACAATTAGATGGAATCGGCTGATTACCAATTTGAAGATTTTAGATCATCTGTAGAGATTAATTATAACATTTTCATTTATGAACTACTAGATCAAAGCATCAACATAAAATAGTTTTAAGATGCAGAGCATAGGTTGAGCTTAATCTTGAAAAGTTCAGGATAATCAAAACATAGATATTTCGAACATAGATTCCTAATGAGAAATGATTTAAGTAAACATAGACTTAATAAAACTGGGTTTTAATGAGTCCTTATGAGTTTGACTAGAGCGAGCCTAAGGATGATGAAGAAGATGAGAGAAGGCTTTCAGAATCATCCGTTCTTGAGGAATGCAGCTTCTCTTCTACTTGAGTGATTGCCAGCTTCTTGCTCTTCACAATTTCTTCTGAGATCCATTCATGGAACTCAGTCCAGATATTTCTTACTTCCATGGGGTCCACACAGGCACTGGAGGCATCCACTAAGCTCTGGATCCTTGAGATGGCATTATCCTTGAAGGATGCTAATGCGCTATTGATAGTCTTTGATCTCTTTGAGGAAGGTTCCTCATCATCAACCGTTTTCTGCTTCTTACTTCCTTCTCTCCAATTTGAGAGTTCTTGAAGTACATCAGTGATATTCTTCATGTTAATCCAAACACTGATATCTTTATCCTTAAATTGTCTCAGATAGTTTCTGACTTCTGTCTGATTGTAAGTGGCGAATCTTGGAAATCCTTCAACCGGAACCCTTGGTGTCAATGTTAATTTCCTAAAAGATGTGTTATCCAGAGTGGAGTTTTCTCTTTTGAGATTCTCAAACCTGAGAATTTTTCCAGCACTTTTAAGTAATTTTCTTGATTCTCCCTCATTAATCAGAATATCATCAACTACCCCTGATTCCTCCAAGATGTCAAAAATAACTCTTCCATACAGAAGTTTGAATAGAATTGCAGGAAGATGCATCTTGATTCCCTTAAGAAGGAGAAATAGGACACATTTTTGAGTGTCGTTGAGTTGGTTTGAGGGAAGATGGTGAAACACACTACCTTGGAGGATTCTAAACCATACTTGTAGAGAATCTTTTAGATTAGAGAATATTGAGTTCCCTGCATCAGCTACATCATTTTCTTTGAAAATGCTAGCCAGAACCTTAGCCTCTTTTTCCTCGTTTAGTTGGTTCTTAGTGATTCTCACACCACTGTTGTAATGCATCAGAAGATCCGAAATAGTCTTCTCAGATATGAAGATTTTCCTTCCAAAAACAAAGGAGACAATGAGGGTATTGGATGTGTTGGCGTGGATCCAGAAATCCTTAACCAGATGTCCGTAAGTTGGTCCTTTCAACCTCTTGAAGTAATTACTCCATCCTTGAGTTTCCATTGAAGGAGTAATATCACATCCATTTGACTTTAGATTGTTGAAGTTTACAACGGTTTCTGATAAAACTATGAGACTGTCAATTGGTATTTGTGTGGTTGTGGGAATTGAAGCATTTTGTGAGACGAAATCCATTTTTAGAGAGTGATGAGGAGAATTGATAGTGATTAGGCTGAAGATTCAAGTGAGTAAGAGTTGTGTTGCTGTCTTAGGGTTTGATGCTTTTATAGGTGAAGGAGTGAAGTAAATTCTGTGGAGAATTTGAAACCGCAACGGTTGATTTTCTTAGAAGCACTAAGCAACGTGGGAATGAAGGTTAATGATTGATTTCTTTAATCGAGAGTCGTGACACAACTCTAATAAGTGGAAATGTAAACGGTTACTTAATCATGACCTATAATGGTCTCTAGATAAACCTAGACCTTCTGCGTGAATTCTAAGCATCGCTCATTGTCTTATTATTAATTAGATAATCGTGATCATAAGAACCATTCAATAAAAAAAACACATAAATCATACTTAGGTAAACTTAAGAAATATAGATATCAAGATTTAACATAAGTTTGGTCAAGTAAGATTCTTAATTAATTAACAAAAATGTCTAACTTCCTATCTTAAACTAAGAACGTCATATGTTGACAAAACTCAAGAAGAATCTTCTTAGTCATTCCATTTCTTCTGCAATGACCAACAACTCCTTGAAGATCAAGAATGTGGGAGATGACCCTGCAGTAGGGAACTTGATAAACTGTGTCTTCCCTAGACAAAAGGATTTCTTCCTTCAGATGATTATACATGGATTGGGGTAGGTTTATTTTGACTCTTCCAATTAAGAAGAAAATAAATAATCTCTCTTTGTCAGAAAGCCATCCTCCTCCTCTTTCTCTTGGTCTTAGATTAGTTACCATTAGCTTGTACCAGTCTTTGGCTATAGGATTGAGGGTACAAGGTAGAGTGGGATGACCTTTAGTCTCAAAGATCACATGCAAATGTTTGTCAAGACAAACATTGTTAATGTTATCTTCCACAATCAAACCATCCTTAATACAATCAATGGCTTTTGCAATGATGGTAGGGTTGATCATGATAGGACAGCCAGCGACCACAGATAAAATGACATTCTTTCCAGAATCATATTCTAGTCATCGAGCGTTTGCCCAAAACTCAGTTACAAGTGCAGGGAAGATAGGTCCATCAAGCATGGAGAAATAGTTTTGCCAGTTCTGAAATTTAATTCCAGAGAAAACATTTGTTTTGTGGAGAAGAGGTAGATGGTTCACGTTTAGAGTGTATTCCTTTAAGAGTCCGAGGTCAGTAGTTTCTCCTCTGATATTGTGTGAAGACATTTTGAGCAGGATAGTTGAGGACGAAGGTTCTAATATACCAGGTAGTGATTCTTTCTAAGAGAGGGATAATTTTTGGGGAGGAGAACCAAGGAGTGATAGCTATTTATCACGCTTGGAACACGCGTGGTCATCATTTCCTAGACAAGCTATGAATAGCTGTGGCGGTCAGCTGAAAGGATGCATAATAGACTTAAAACGCCCTATACCTATGGGTAAGGTTATAGTGGTTGACACCACATAATTATGATCGTTTATTTAATCTTTTAAAAACATTTAATCACAACGCTTGAGGATCTAACTTTGTTTTAATTATTCTTAAGAATCTTAAAGAACTGCTCGTAGACAGTTAGTGTTTGAATTTAAAAATAAACATGAATAAGGGAAACCATACCTTAGGGATACATAAATCTTTTTGCAGAGATTCTTTACCTAGATCTTTTTAAGACTTCGGAAGTGACATTTTAGGTCTCGCAGCATTTTCTGGCTTGTTTCTTCAGCCAAAGGCAAAAACTGAGATCTTTACAAACTTATCTGAATGCATTCCATTTTGACTCCCATCTTTCTTTTTTAAGGAATTTCTGAGTGAACTGCTGTGGGTTCTTGGATTCTTCAAGATTCACTTGCATTCTGGTTTCTGATTAAGTAGGTTCTGAGAAACTTGTCGGATAGAATTTGATCAATTACAAATGGTTTAACTGAGATAGAATCTCAAGTTATCAGGACATAGTTATATTGACTTAGTCAAAACTCTAAGTGTTTATTCTTGATCAAGTACTTGATGAATCTGTGAAAATATTTTTCTTGAATGTTCTTTCAGTTTCCTGCATAGTTTCCAAGAAAACAATATTCAGTTCAACAATCAATCTTTTAACCTTCTCGATCATTCAAAATTCAGATGTTGAGTTATTTTGAATTCTGCATATTTCATCTTGAATTTCAACATCATAGAACAACAATCTTTCTTCTTTATATGAAGAGGTTCTGAATGAGTTTTTAAACGAGAAAGTCAAGGGTGGACCTAATCTGTTTCTTGAAAACATCTCAAAAACTCATAAAGAATTGATCTTCAGCAAACAATACTTCTTGTTTTCTGATGATTCAACTTTGAGCAAATACGTGGTTCATCCACACGTGTCTTCCAAGATAAGCATTCAACAAATACTACTTCTTATCTGATGAATCTATCTTATTAGTTGATTCTTCAATCTTCAATAAGACTTTAGTGAGGAAGATTTAGTTGTTTGACGACGGCAGAAACTTCCAGAATCAGTGATTTGCTCAAGTACTCAGATTGATTACAATATTGTACACAGTCATCTTCTGAACTGTTACAGAAATTGTAAGTGGATTTCAATCTCACCCGGAGTATTTCTACGCACCGCATCCGGATCTTTTTCTGACAATGTTAAGTGTTTGATATCCATCAATAACAGAACCGGGGATCTGATACCAATTGAAGGTGCGAGAAAGACAGAAGAAATGGGGGGTTTGAATTGTGTATTTACTCTTTTGACAACTTTTTGCTTCTTGTCGTTAAAGAACCTAGAATAACATCAGAGTTCATTGAGAGACTCTGACTAAAGAAGTTACATCAAGACTTGCAATGCATGAAGCATGAGAACCTCTTAAGAGTCTGAACACTATGTGAATCATTCAGATCTTGCAGAGCAGAAGCTTATCAGAGTTGCAAGGTTCTGACTTGCTTATGTAAGGTTCTGATACTCAATATAGAAACATAGATAAGAACATTAAGCATAAGAGTAAAGGACACACGATATATCCTGGTTCACCACAAAGGCTAATCTAGTCCACCCTCCTCAGGTGATTTCGCCTTGAGCACAAGGTCTTAATCCACTATAATCAATCTCGATTACAGATGCACGGGCCACGCCAGTGACTAATAACTTGCACAGCCACACTGTGACTAACATGCAATGAACCATTCAGGGATTCAACTTAATGAATATAATGAACATTGACCTGCAGGTTCCAATCTCGCAAGATCTACTGCTAGGCTTTCATAGCTAGACGTTCAGGGATTCATCGCAATGAATATAACGCTACTGACCCTATTTCAGGCTTTTCCCACAATGACATCTCACCATTGTCTTCTCGAGTCTCCGGTCACACTGACCACTCAAGGAATCCTAATTCACCAAGAATTAGTTTTACAGGAGGTTACAAAGATGCTTCTTAACAAGCATATTACTCCTAAGTTTAAGTACAAAGAACACACAAGTGTTCAAGCAAGATATGAGCAACAACTCCTTGCTATTCTAAGAAACTACAGAGATGTATAATGATTTGACAGTTGTTGACATCTTGTAGATCTTCTTCTTCATCGTCTTCATCGTCTTCTTTGAGAAACAACTCCTTGCTTCGGATCTTCAATGTAGCGCTGACGAGAAGGTGGTTGATGACTTGACTGATTTGCAATGTTGTCTTCTTCATCAACAGCTTCTATACCAATTCATTGTTGTTGTGTTGAATGATGATTTTTGAGCTTCAACAACAATGGCCATGTGTAAATGGTGATAGCTTTGGATATTCTAAGTGTTACAACGAGAACTCATTGTTGTTGCTATCTTCACATAATGACTTGATCAATTCATCTTTTGTGGGAGTGAATCGATTCGTGGACTTCGTTGTCATTTAGAAGCGAATACTCTTTCCTTTAAATAGCCCATTAGAAATATAGTCGTTTGAAATATTGTTTGCTGTTGGAAAAGAGACGTTGCGTAATAACTAGCTGTACTGACACATCTCCTTTTTACTGTGGGAGAAGTGACGAGATATATCTTTCTTGGGTGCCGTGTACAGTTACTGACAATGGTAACATGTGACTTCCAAGCTTCAGAGGCTTCTGATGGTAAATTGATGAAGCATGAGTAGAGTCTTCTTAATAGGATATCTGATATGTCAAGTCTTCAGTCATTTGAAGAAGTCCATTAGGAATCATTCTTCAGAACTTCAACACTTGTCTTTAAGAACATTAATCTTCAGAACACATAAGTCTTCAGAGTCTTTTTGCACTTGGTCTTTAGAGCCTTCCGCCTTCAGAACTTCAAGTCATGAGAGTCTTCAGCACTTTGGTTCTCTTCTTCAGAAGCTTCGCAATCTTCAGAATCTCGACCACTTTCAGAGAGCATCCACAAGACCATTGCAACAGCAATATCAGCATCCTTGGATCTGACTGATCACGACCAGATATAGAAGCATTCTTGCTTCTTGCGACTTGTGTCACACATAGTAACTTCGCATATTATCAATTACGCTCATCTGGCTGGTGCTTGTTAGATTTGATAACTTCTATGAATATGATCTGCACACAACACACATTAGAACATAAAATGGTTCTTTCACAAATACGTATTGTTATCATCAAAACATAGATTGACTTGTAGAGACAACTCTTGCTCTCACACATCTTCATCAATGTCTTCATCTTCTACCACTGGGATTGGACAGTAGAACAACTTGTGGGATAGTCATCTCTTCTTTGGTCTTTTCATTATCTTTCTTTTGTGCTTCATCACAGCTTTTGATGAACCTACTCCTGTAGGTTATGTTGGAGCTGCTGACGTTGCTTCTTCAGAAGTGAGTCTTGTAGAGGGCACATGCCCACTAGTAGATGATTCAGAATAGCTCGTTTCTGAATGTTTTGGACATCTTATCTCGTAGAGCTCTCTGACATTTCAAATACCACATAAGTCTTATGACTCTCAGTTGATGCTTCCATGACTCTGATGGATGTTGATGAAAATGAACTAGGTTTGGACTGCTTTTTAATGACTTTTGAGTAACTCAAATGTCTGATTTAATCCTGCTTGATTCTTGGAATAGTAACGACCACTAAAAATTTAAGGCATTCACTATACAATCCTTAATGACCCCATATTACTTGATCATTTTTCAATTCCTTGGAAACTGATCCTGTAATGATGATCTGTGATGCATTTATGACTATAATTCTTTTCTTCTTCTCTTTTTTATTTTCTTTTTATTATGACAAAATGGGGAGAAATAATGGTAAGTGTTTAATTAGAAACTGAACCCATTGAATACCTTGGTCATTTATAATTTTGTTTTTTATATTTCTATTTTTATGGTTATCTTGTCCAGGGGACACATTTTAACTTTCTTGTACATAGAACTAAGGAGGAGCTCACCAACCTCAGCCTTAGCCTATTGGACTCAGAAGGAGCTTACAAACCTCATATTCTGATGTTGCCAAAGGAAGTTAAAATATTATTTTTGGTTCTTAAATATGGAACTAAGGGGGAGCTTACAAACCTCAACCTTGGAACTGTTTGTCTCAGACTCTGATGATACTAAGAAAACTGAATTACTTTTTCTTGAGAGTAGTACCTAGTATGATGTCTACAAAACTCTGCTTTGGACTATTAGACTCAGGGGGAGCTTACAAACCTCATACCCTGATGTTGCAAAGAAAATTATAACTGTCCAACATTGTCCTTTAAATACTTATGTTTGTCATTATCAAAAAGGGGGAGATTGTTAGAACAAGATTTGTTCATGACATATTTTCCTTGGGTTTTGATGATAAAAAAGTATTGAAAGAACAATGGTTTATTTGATGTGTGTTACATGTGTGAAGGTTCTAATACTTGTAAATATTGCTGTCAAAATCTGTTCTACATTAAGCACACTTTGAAAGTTGCTGCATTACTAGCTTCTGGTGGCAGAATCTGAAGAACACTTGCTAGGTGATGTTTGGAGAATGTTAGACGATGGCTAGGATCTAGAAGGGGGGGGGGGGTTGAATAGATCCCATGAGTTTTATACGCAAATGGCTTTCCAAAAAATTGGTTTTAAAAGTTTGACGGAAGCGGCCACTGAATTACGTCTACAACGAACCTCTACTAGAGGGATCAGATATGCACGACACTATTGGGAATGAATTATGGATGAGAAAAATTCAGATTGACAAACACAATTTAAACGCAATCAACAATGTTTTATTTGCTTGATAGTTAATCCAACCCAACGAGGTAAATCGACAAACAATTAGTTGCGAATGCGTTCGATTTTGCGTTGAAACAAAATTATCGAAAACTTGGTGTGCGTTAACACACTAAGTGAAGATTTCAAAGTAATGTGATGTTGAGCTATTCCTAAATACAATCCAAGGGATTGTATCAAATTTACAAAACAATTTAACAGCCCAATATAACACTAGCTCAGAAATTTGAATCAATTTAAACTTCGCAAATTCGAATGATATTAAATGTAAAGAGTTAAGGGAAAGAGAAAACAAACACGATTTGATTAGGCAGTTCCCCAATCGTCCTCGCTATGGGTACCTCTGCCTCCAATTCCATAAATGGAATTGATATATATATTGCTGTTTGCAAATTGTTTATACAAGAGAAGAACTATGAACATCCAAACTCTCAAACGTCTTTGATTGTTGATGCATAGTCTTTTCTCCCCTTGATTCAAGATGAATCAAGTCCCTCGAATCTGGTTGAACAAGTCACCGTCCCACGCTACTAGACTACAAGAACCCACCGTTCTTCAGTCACCTTCACTCGGTCGACTTCGATCCTCCACAATCCGATCCCAAATCGTTCTTCTACGATCCTCCAACTGTAGCTACTAAACCGAATGAATACTCTGTTCTTCGGTTACCTTCGCATGGCTGAATCCTTGTAGAACGAAATGATTTGTGCAAACCCCCCCCCCCCCCCCCCCCCGCCCCAAATCACCGTCTCACGCTACTAGATTGAAAGAACCTGTAGCTCTTCAATCACCTTCACTCGGTCGATTCTTGGAGGACAAAACCTGAGGTTTTATTCAAGAAACACCTACCAATTCTCAACCCAGAACAAAAGATCACAACACTCCTAATTCTGAACGTTATCACTTCAAAACAATGGACGACACAAACAAAGATGATTATGTGTGATTGTTTGTTTACTCAAGGTTGAAGATGAAGATGAAAAGAAAGATTGGTATCTATTTTCATGTTTCTTGTTATTTGAAAATATGAGCTGAACCAACTATATATAATGCAAGAAAATAACCAACAATATGAAATAACAGCAAAAACAGAAAAAATAAAATGCAGAAAAAACAGCCCAGACAGCCATGGGTCGACCCCCCATTAAATGAGGGTCGGTGTGAGCTAACCAGTGGAAGTGTCTATGCAAAATAAGCGACCATGCATCGACTCATGAACTCTGAAACTGCATAATTTCAAAAACCCAAAAGCACGCGTCGACCGTAGGTCAGCGTGCGCTAACCCGGCTGATTCACAAAAAATTACCAAAGCTGCATGGGTTGACTCATGCTTAGCTTGGGTCAACTCAAGACCTACAAAAACTCAAAAATTCATTTTATTTGCACATTTTGACCAACTAAGATTCAATTCATGCACACCAAAAATTAATATCATGATCATGCACATGTAGAAAGTGTGTAGACCTCTTCCTATATGTTTAGACACATGAAAATCGATAGTAGATGCAATTTGTCCGACAATGAAGTGATACCTCCCAAATTACAATCTAAAGAGTATCCTACTTGTTGACATCATTAAAACAAAAATAGATGATTGACACTTAGCCCTCACATACTCCCCCTTTTTGATGATGGCAACACTGTTTGTCTTTCTCTTGATTTGTAATTTGAGGACGGAAGACTCCCCTTATCTTTGTGCGACCATTAACACTGTAATATCTGCTGCTTTAATATTTTCTGCTGCTAGTATCCTTCTCCCCCTTTGACAACATCAAAAAGAGGAATAGAAGGTGGTCAAAGAGATAGCATTATAATAAGTAATGGTTCATTCACCAATTTGCAAAACAGTTACACTAACAATCATCCACATATGATGCAGTTAATGCGAGAATAAAACCGGATAAATATGGCACACGAGATGCAAACATAATTCATTCCATAATAGTGCAAAATAGAGTAACATAGTCCAAATTTAAAGCAACATAAAGCAACATGCAAGAAATGAACAAAGCATACAATCAAAACACACAATATAACATGCACTAGAGATGATCCTAAGTCTCATGGTCTCCTCCCCCTGAATGGATGGCCTCTTCCTTGGAAGTTCTATCCTTGAGGTGGAGAGAGTTGCTGTTCATCTAATCTTGAAAAATTGGACCATTCTTGAGTCAACCCATGACATGCTTTGGTCAACTCAACCAAGTATAAAATGGAAGAATTCATGTTTTATCATATAAGTGCACCAATACAAGATAAATAAACATGCTAACACATAAATCAAACATCCAAATGAATAAAATACGCTTAAATGTGTAATAAACATCATTTTTGAAACACTCAACATGGTACATATATTTAAGAAAACTTGTGAAGTGGAATGATATTACCTTGATCATGATTGATGATGTAAGCCCTCGCATATAGCTCAATAACTCTTTGCATTGTTAGTCAAAAGAATAAACAAGCATATATGTATATATGAAGAGCAACCATCTTAGAGGATTATTAAACACGATCCGAGATGTCGAGAACGCCAAGTTCCCTACGAATGTGAAAGAAAGGCTCTGTAGCTAGTGGTTTTGTAAAAATGTCAGCAAGTTGATTTTTAGTATCAACATGCTCAAAGACCACATCACCTTTCTCTACATGATCCCTAAGGAAATGATGACGTCTTTCGATATGCTTGGTGCGTGAATGTAATACGGGGTTCTTAGTTAGGTTAATAGCACTAGTGTTATCGCACAAAATAGGAATACGCTCAAGTTTTAAATTGAAATCAAGCAATTGTTACTTAAGCCATAGGACTTGAGCACAACAACTGCCGGCGGCAACGTATTCCGCCTCGGCTGTTGACAAGGCAACGAAAACCTATTTCTTGCTATGCCAACGCACCAAGGACTTTGCGAAAAAGTGACACGTGCCACTAGTACTTTTCCTATCCGATTTGCACCCGGCAAAGTCGGAATCGGAATAGCCAACTAAGGAACAAACACTACCTTTAGAATACTACAATCCATACTTTGGAGTACCGGAAAGGTATCGAAGTATACGCTTAACTGCTTTTAAGTGGGATTCCTTGGGACGTGCTTGATACCTCGTACACATGCATACACTGAACATAATGTCGGGTTATGATGCGGTAAGATAAAGAAGAGATCCAATCATACCTCGATACTTCTTTACCTCTACATCCTTACCATTTTCGTCACGATCAAGATTGTCACAAGTAGGCATATGAGTATCTATTGACTTGCAGTTTAGCATGTCAAAACATTTGAGAAGCTCAAGACAATATTTTGTTTGACTCACACACGCGCCCTCTTCGAGTTGTTTGATTTGCAATCCGAGGAAATAGTTGAGTTCCCCCATCATGCTCGTTTCAAACTCCCCCTGCATCAAACTAGAAACTCCTTGACCAAGGTCATGTTAGTAGACCCGAAGATAATATCGTCAACATAAATTTGTACCAAAATTAAGTGTTTTCCTTGACGTTTAATAAAGAGGGTTGTGTCAACCTTCCCTCTTAAATACCCTTGATCAAGTAAACATTTGCTTAGATGTTCATACCAAGCCCTAGGGGCTTGTTTAAGTCCGTACAAAGCACGTTTAAGTTTGTAGACATGATCAGGATATTCATGGGATTCAAAACCTGGAGGTTGGGCTACATAAACCTCTTCATTGATGTATCCGTTAAGGAAAGCACTTTTAACGTCCATCTGAAATAGTTTGAAATTTTTAGTGCAAGCATAAGCAAGTAAAAGGCGTATAGCCTCGAGTCGGGCAACCGGCGCATAAGTTTCCTCATAGTCAAATCCTTCCTATTGGTTATAGCCTTGCACTACAAGCCGCACTTTGTTTCATGTTATAACTCCATTTTCATCAAGTTTATTCCTAAACACCCATCGGGTGCCGATTACTCGATGATCTCGCGGAGGGGGGGACAAGGTCCCAAACCTCATTTCTCCTGAATTAATTTAGTTCATCTTGCATTGATAAAAACCAATGCTCATCGAGTAACGTCTCCTTTGGGTTTTTAGGTTCAACTTGTGACACAAAAGCGGAGTAATAACAAAATTTACTAAGTTTAGAGCGAGTGGTTACTCCCTTAGAGATGTCACCGATGATATTGTCGATTGGATGGTCTTTGGAAGACTTCCATACTGGAGGAAGGTCATCTTCATTAGTTGGATGGTCCTCCTCACTCTTCATAGGTTGGTGATCCTTTTCCTCCTCAATACGCACTGCTTCGGGCTGATCAGTTCCTTTATCAGTGTCCTTGAGTATGTCTTCTGAAGATACACCTGCACCATGAAAAGAACTACCTTCTCCGACATTTTTCAGATAAGACTCATCAAAAGTAACGTGTACCGACTCTTCAATAATATGTAACCTCTTTTCTGACATTTGTCCCTTGTTTTTGTCTCTATAGGTGACAAACCCCTTTTTCTTCCCCACAAAGTAGATGAAAAGAGATATGTCTCCTATCATATGTCTTGAGCAGCCACTATCCAGAACCCATCTTCTTTCGGTGGTCTCAAGACTTTGTACCTACAAAACAATCAAGGGAAAGTAGGTACCCAATTCTCATTAGGTCCTTTATGGTAAGTGAAACCAAGGTTGCATTTGGGCAACCACTGATAAATTCCTGTTGGAACAAGAAATCTTCTAAAATGACATTTAGCAATAGTATGACCAGACTTGCAACAATATAGGAAATCACGGTTCATTTGGAATTTACCTTTGCTATCTCTATCTCGAATCACATACGTATACCTTTGATACATATTATTCATACTTTCTTGATAATGTGATCGATCAATAGCAAACGTAACTTTAGGCTTAAGAGCCTTGTCTAATTTGGCCTTAAGGGTTCTCACCTCTTTTTGCCAAATATGACAAGTATCACAGCCCCTAAAATTGAACCATGGAGACTTATTCTCATCAATCTTAGCTTTTGATGCATCCACCATGGAGTTCTTAAGAGCTTCCAATTCCTTCTTGGAATCGGAAACCTTTTTCTCCAAATATGAAAAAATCTTTTTGTTTGAGGCTAAGCGTTGAAAAGCTTCCTTAGCCTCATGGTGCAACATATCAAAAGCTTTTTGTAATTCTAAATGAGACATATTATTAGAGTGATCGTATTTAGAGTGTTTTACCTCTTTCTTCTTGTTTGGATGTGCCATAAGACAAATATTGACGGATTCACTTTTGTCACTTGAGCTGTCATCTTTTTTTGACTTGCTATCACTATCCCAAGCGATGTATGCTCGTCTAAATTTATTTGATTTTTTGTGTTGATGACTCTTATCCTTATCCTTGTGTTTCTTGAGTGATGGACAATCCTGCTTGTAATGCCCGGACTTTCCACAGTTGAAACAAGACCCTCTTGACTTGCCACTCTTATTGCCTTCAATTTTTGATTGCCTTCTAAATTTGATGAGAGTTTTATCCGAGTGTTGAATTTCATTCTTTCGAATGTACCTATTGTATCTTTTCACAAACAGCCTCATGTCATCACTCGAGTCATCATCTTCATCATTGTTGGTTTCACTGTCACTTTGCTCTTGAGATGTGGACTTTGAATAAGAAGCCTTAAGAGCAATCGACTTTTTTTCCGTATCTTTTGTTTTCTCCTTCTTTATACTCTTCTCATGTTTTTCAAGACTAATGAGCACTTGCTCATGCTCATCGAGTTTGCCAAATAATGTGGTGAGGTCTAGAGTAGTTAGATTATTGGCCTCCTTGATCGCGGTGACCTTCGGCTGCCATTCCCTGTTAAGACATCTCAAAATCTTATTAGTAGCAACCTCGTTTGGAATTGGTTTACCAAGTACATGAAATTTTTTGATAATATGAGTAAATCTTTTTTGCATATCCGCAATGGTTTCCCCTTGCTTCATGTAAAAAAGATCGAACTCTTGCGTTAGTGTGTTGATACGGGGCCATTTTAACATCATTAGTGCCTTCGTGGGCTACTTGTAAAGCATCCCACATGGCTTTGGCCGTTTCATAATGAGAGACTCGATAATATTCGTCAACTCCTAAAGAGGAGATCAAAATATTTCGAGCCTTCAAACCATAGCTATACTTTTTTTCGTCCTCCTCATTCCATTGAGCTTTGGGTTTGGGAACGACAACGCCTTCGGAATTGGTCATTGTAATTTCCATAGGACCGTTTAAAATAACGTTCCAAACCTTCCGATCTATGGAATTTATATGGACGCATATACAATCCTTCCAGTAGCTATAATTCTCGCCTGTAAAAGCTGGAGTTCTATTATAAGCCCCTTTAGGTTCGTTCGCCATATTCCAAGAAGTTTTACCGAAGCACCATATAAACCGGAGCTCGTGATACCACTTGTTAGACGATGGCTAGGATCTAGAAGGGGGGGGGGGATCGAATAGATCCCAAGAGTTTTACACGCAAATGGCTTTCCAAAAAATTGGTTTTAAAAGTTTGACGGAAGCGGCCACTGAATTACGTCTACAACGAACCTCTACTAGAGGGATCAGATATGCATGATACTATTGGGAATGAATTATGGATGAGAAAAATTCAGATTGATTAACACAATTTAAATGCAATCAACAATGCTTTATTTGCTTGATAGTTAATCCAACCCAACGAAGTAAATCGACAAATAATTAATTGCGAATGTGTTCGATTTTGCATTGAAACAAAATTATCAAACACTTGGTATGCGTTAACACACTAAGTGCAGATTTCAAAGTAATGTGATGTTGAGCTGTTCCTAAATACAATCATAGGGATTGTATCAAATTTACAAAACAATTTAACAGCCCAATATAACACTAGCTCAGAAATTTCGATCAATTTAAACTTCTCAAATTCGAATGATATTAAACGTAAAGAGTTAAGGGAAAGAGACAACAAACACGATTTGATTAGGCAGTTCCCCAATCGTCCTCGCTATGGGTACCTCTGCCCCCAATTCCACAAATGGAATTGATATATATATATATATATATATATATATATATATATATATATATATATATATATATATATATATATATATGTTGCTGTTTGCAAATTATTTATACAAGAGAAGAACTATGAACATCCAAACTCTCAAACGTCTTTGATTATTGATGCAGAGTTTTCTCTCCCCTTGATTCAAGACGAATCAAGTCCCTCGAATCTGGTTAAACAAGTCACCGTCCCACGCTACTAGACTGCAAGAACCCACCGTTCTTCAGTCACCTTCACTCGATCGACTTCGATACTCCACGATCCGATCCCAAACCGTTCTTTTACGATCCTCCGACTGTAGCTACTAAACCGAATGAATACTCTGTTCTTCGGTTACCTTTGCACGGCTGAATCCTTGTAAAATGAAATGATTTGTGCAAAAAAATAAAATAAAACCCCAAAATCACCGTTTCACGCTACTAGATTGAAAGAACCTGCAACTCTTCAATCACCTTCACTCGGTCAATTCTTGGAGGACAAAACCTGAGGTTTTATTCAAGAAACACCTACCAATTCTCAACCCAGAACAAAAGATCACAACACTCCTAATTTTGAATGTTATCACTTCAAAACAATGGGTCACACAAACAAAGATGATTATGTGTGATTGTTTGTTTACTAAAGGTTGGAGATGAAGATGAAGAGAAAGATTTGTATCTATTTTCACGTTTCTTGTTATCTGAAAATATGAGCTGAACCAACTATATATAATGCAAGAAAATAACCAACAATATGAAATAACAGCAAAAACAGAAAAAATAAAATGCAGAAAAAATAGCCCAGACAGTCATGGGTCGACTCCCCAATAAATGAGGGTCGGCATGAGCTAACCCGTGGAAGTGTCTATGCAAAATAAGTGACCATGCGCCGACTCATGAACTCTGAAACTGCATAATTTCAAAAACCCAGAAGGGTGCGTCGACCGCAGGTCAACGTGTGCTAACCCGGTTGATTCACAAAAAATTGCCAAAGCTGCATGAGTCGACTCATGCTTAGCTTGGGTCGACTCAAGACCTGCAAAAACTCAGAAATTCATTTTTTCACATTTTGACCAACTAAGACTCAATTCATGCACACCAAAATTTAATATCATGATCATGCACATGTAGAAAGTGTGTAGACCTCTTCCTATATGTTTAGACACATGAAAATCGATAGTAGGCGCAATTTGTCCGACAATGAAGTGATACCGCCCAAATTATAATCTAAAGACTATCCTACTTGTTGACATCATTAAAAAAAAAATAGATGATTAACACTTAGCCCTCACAGAGAAGACTCTGAAGCTGAAGGCCTCAACATCAGAAGAAGCAACATAATTGTCTCTACACTTAGTGAATGCAAATTGGCTTCTGGTACCATTCAAAGTTGGTGATAAAGCTAAAGTTGTCCATATTGCAAAAAGCTAGCTGTCTTGTCGAATCAGTTTGTCGCTAGAGTCTACATATTTCAAGGCTCAAGAAAAGCTGAGATGTTTTATGGATATCTACTCTCAACGGCTCTAATAGTACAAAATCTCTTGAAGACTTAAAAGTTAAACATGTTACACATTGGATTAAGATCTTCTGGTGTATCTATCTTCAACGGCTATATATATATATATATATATATATATATATATATATATATATATATATATATATATATATATATATATATATATATATATATATATATATATATAGTTACCTCCTCAACGGCTAGTTTCTAAAAGGCTATAAATATGGATGAAGGTTCAAACTGAATCTTTAACAAGGATTAACCAAAATAAGGAGTAACAAGATCACCAATTATAAGCTCAATGTATATGCAGATTTTTCTGATGTAGGATGTAATTGTAAAAGCCTTAAGATTTCTTACACAATGTATATCTTAGAAATCTTAAGTGCTTTAGATCTTTATTATGGAGATTTCTCGTACCTCTGATACTTATATCATGTACACCTTGTTATCTATTCTGCTGAGCTTGTTCAATAGTTTAGGTAAAAGTCTGGTATCATTGGGATACAAGCAAGGAAGTATTGAGCCAAGATGCTTAAGCCACATAAGTCTCTTGCTATGTGCTTGAGGTGTGAAAGTCTTAATCAAGTGGATTGATTGAGCAGAAGTCTTGTATCATTAGGATACAAGAAATGAAGTCTCAAGCCAAGATGGTTGAGCCACGTAAGTCTCTTGCTATGTGCTTGAGCAGTGAAAGTCTTAATCAAGTAGATTGATTGAGCAGGAAAGTCTTGAGCTAGTGTGGCTTGAGCAGGATAACTTGGTTCATGAAATTTGGAGCAGTAAGTCTTGACCATGGAGGTGCAAGCAGAGGCTCATTTCATGGAACCTGGAGCAGAAGTCTTGAGCTTGGGGGACTTGAGCAGGAATGCTCAGTACATGGAATTGGAGCAGTAAGTCTTGACCGGGGTGGTGCAAGCGGAGGCTCGTTTCATGGGACTTGAAGAAAAAGTCATGGGCTGAGGGCCTGAGCAAGGAAGTCTAGGATTTGTGAAACCTGAGCAAGAAGTCTCGAGTGAGGAGCTTGAACAGAAGTCTTAGACCTTGGGTCTAAGCAATTGTAAAGTCTTATGCAGAATGCATAAGCAATTGTAATCATGATTTTATTATAGTGAAAATCTCTTGTGAAGCAATGGGACTGGACTACTCTCAGTTAGGGGAGAAACCAATATAAATCTTTGTGTCTTCTACTAATATTTATTTGCTTATGTTAACATTTCGCTGCTAAGAATTAACTAGAATCTGAACACCAATTTAGATTCTGAACTTTGATCAGATGCAAACTAAGAAAACGGAAAATACAATTCAAGCCCCCATTCTTGTGTACTTTTCTCACCTTCATGATGCCCTACACATGCGGAAAATACAATTCAAGTCTTGGACCTTGGGTCTAAGCAATTGTAAAGTCTTATGCAGAATGCATAAGCGATCGTAATCATGATTTGATTATAGTGAAAATCTCTTCTGAAGTAAGGGGACTTGACTACTCTCAGTTCGGGGAGGAACCAATATAAATCTTTGTGTCTTCTGCTATTATTTATTTGCTTCTGTTAACATTTCGCTGCTAAGAATTAACTAGAATCTGAACACCAATTTAGATTCTGAACTTTGATCAGATGCAAACTAAGAAAACAGAAAATACAATTCAAGCCCCCCTTCTTGTGTACTTTCCTCACCTTCAGGATGCCCTACACATACACAATGAAACTAGTTAATATGGTATTAAAGTACTGAATTGAAGGAGTTACATCATTGTTAAAATACTGGCTTTAGATGCAAGATGTTCCAACTTTCCTTTCTTAGTTAGTTTAGAAAGTTGCTTTTAAACTTAATGTTTTAGGAAAGTTAGTTGAAAGGTGGTTAAGCAAGGTTGTTAGTGCAGTTAGTTACACATGTTTATCACCTATATAACCTTTCATATTATATTTCATGTTTATGAAAAAAGCAATAACAAATTTTTTGCTTCATTCTTTATTCTTTCTCAAGCTCCTTTCATGGAATTTCTATGGCCTCTATTAAGAATTGGCATTTACATCAGCTTGATGTGAATAATGATTTCCCGCATGGTGACCTAGAGGAGGATGTTTACATGAGTGTTCCTCAAGCTATTACATGTAGCAAGCAAAATTAAGTATGCAAGCTAGTCAAGAGCCTATATGGATTGAAATAGGCCTGCGGGAAGTGGTATGAGAAACTCACATCATTGCTGATCAGTCTTGGTTATACTCAGTCTAACTCAGAATATTCTATGTTTACCTTATTAAGGAATGAACACATCACAATTCTCTTTATTTATGTTAATGATGCCATTCTGGAAGACACATCATTGTATGAGTTTGAACATATCAAACAAGTTCTTCATACTGCTTTCAAGATCAAGGACCAAGGTATTTTGAAATACTTCCCTGTCCTTGAGGTGGCTAATTCCAAAGAAGGCAATGTCATTTAGCAGATAAAGTACTTCTTGGATCTACTAAAAGACACATGATTGCTAGTTTCAAAACCTATTGACACACCTCTCAATCCCTCAACCAAATTGTATCTAGACAATAGAAAACCACTTGAAGATATCACAACTTATAGAAGGCTTATTGGTAGGTTGCTTTATTTGAACAATACCAGGCCTGAAATTACACTTGCTACACAACAGATGAGTCAGTTTCTTCATTGTCCAAGTTAAGCACACTATCATGCCGCATGTAGAGTCATCAAATACCTAAAAGGAAATCTTGGAAAGGGTTTGATGTTTCCTAGAAATTCAACATTGCAGATATTAGGATATTCTGATGTAGACTGGGCAGGTTGCATTGATTCAAGGAGATCTATATCAGTTACTATTTTTTCATTGGCTCATCACTTGTTTCATGGAAAGCCAAAAAGCAACAAACCATTGCTTGATCATCTTCATAGGAAGAATATAGAGCCCTTTGTTCAACAAATTTTGAATTGATTTGGTTACTCTATATTTTGAAGGATCTCAACATTACTTGTTCCAAGATTCTAGCCTTGTACTGTTACAATCAATGTGCTATTCACATAGCATCGAACCCTTTCTTTCATGAGAGGTCAAAACACCTTGAAATTGACTGCCATCTTGTGAGAGAAAAGATTAAGCAAAGACTCTTAAATTTGCTTCCAATTGCCTCTCAAGAACAACTAGCTGACTTCCTCACAAAGCCATTAACCACAAGCAAATTTAAAAATTTCATTTCCAAGCTTGACATGCTAGATATCTACCATGCTTAAGCTTGAGGGAGGTTGTTAAAATACTGGTTTAAGATGCAAGATGCTCCAACTTTCCTTTCTTAGTTAGTTTAGAAAGTTAGTTTTAAACTTACTGTTTTAGGAAAGTTAGTTGAAAAGAGGTTAAGTAAGGTTATTAGTGCATTTAGTTACACATGATTATCCCTTATATAAACTTTCATATTGTATCTTTATGTTTAAGAAAAAAACAATTAAAAATTTATGCTTCATTCTTTATTCTTTCTCAAACTCCTTTCGTGGAGTTTCTATGGCTTCTTGTTCATATTTCATAGCTTAATCATGAACAATTTTAGTTTTTAACAATCATGGACACAAAAAGGAAAGAAAATAGAGCAACATGATAGAACTTAATATGGCATGATTGAAAAGAAAACTGGTTAATAATCTACGTCCAAATTAAGACACTTCTTATGAAATGATGAGGGACATTAACAACTTTAAGATAAGAGAAGATAAAGAGGAAGGAGCCTTATAAAGAAATTAAAGGATACACGTGTTGCACTAAAATACTCCATACAAATGGTTACATGAGTAGAAGGTACTTGTTAGAGTGTAAATGTAAGCAACAGTGACAGTTGTAACTGCCAGACTATAGAACCAACAAAATCTAATTACTAGTTGACAAAAATATCATCTGAAGTCCTAATCATGAGTGTAGTTGATTATTGGCTAAGTTTGAAATCCAATAGGATCCTACAACCCACTCTACGAGATTGAAAAACAAGTAATAAAGTTACACAAATATACTTCTACTGGTCCGGCCCTGGGCCTGAGCAAGCATACCCCCAACACAGGGCCTCAAAAAAAGAGGCACCTCAAATATTTCGGTATGGGCTTTATGAATAGTAATAAAAAATGATTATATATATATATATATATATATAATTTTCAAATATAATTATGTGTTGTCTTTGTAGCGCGTCAGCAATTGAATTTTGCTTCCAGGTTGAAGTGGCGGATTCGAGCCATGAAGTCAGTTTTTATGTTATCAATTAGTTATTTTAATAAAATGCAAAAACTACTTAGAACAAAGATCAAACATATGCACTATCCTTTGAGAAATACATTCATTACCAGCTGAACTAAATAAATTCATTGCTATGTTTTTTATTATATATATATATATATATATATATATATATATATATATATATATATATATATATATATATAAATTTTAGATTTATTTTTGATTTATTATTTGATTGTATTATTTATTATTAAGTTTTTAAATTAAGAAATATCATATAATTATATAATTTTTAGTGGTTTGATCTTGTTCTATAAAAATATATATTGTTAAATTTTATTTTACAATAATATATTTTAAAAATTGGATATTAGTGTTATTTTTAATTAATTCTTATGAATATATGGATAATAAATTAAGTTAATATGTTTAAAATATTTTTAAACAACTTGATTTAGGTTAGTTTAAGTCTAACAGAATATTTATAAGGTTTATAATTTTTTTAATTAATTCAACTTTTTCATACTATTACATTAATTACAATAAAATTTGAGGGTTTATCAAAATGTCTCAAAACAATTTTGTGATAGAAGATGACTATTTATGCATATTCCTTATTTATAAATATCTAAAAAATTAATAAAAGATGGTTGTTTTTTAATTCTTTGTGTTCCTTATTATTAGGGGTTGGTTTTTAAAATTCTAACAGGGCATCCAAATTGTTTGAGACGACCATGCTTATATTGATCTAATAGCTCTCAGACATGACAAAAACTCGATAACAAAACAAATTCTAGACGAAAAAATTATAAAAAAATAATAATTGTATGACATAAATTTCATCCAAAATATTTCTTAATAATTGTGTGAGAGATATATTAATCACGAAATCAAAACCCTTTGAAAAATATGAAAACAATCGATTTCTAACTTGGGCTTATGTAGCCCTGACAGCAATTAAAAAATTTATCGATATGTAATTACTACTAACAACTTCCACTCTCATAATACCGAGAAAAGAAGAAAGTGATAGACGAACTTAATTCAAATTATTGACATTTTTTTTTTAATAAAAAGATATATTATCAAATATATTTTATAATAATATATTATAAAATTAACAATATTAGTATTGTTTATAACTAAATCTTTTGATTAATTATTCAGTTTTTTATTAGGGGGTCATTTTTAATATTTGTCCAGAGTCTCTAAAAAATATGATCGACCCTATACTTCTAATATCTACATATCTAATAGGAATGATAATAGTAACATTGAAGATTAAAAACATTTTCAATTAGTTGGAGAATTAATAAAATGAAAATAAAAACATCAATCTCCTATTAATACTTCTGCAAATTATACATATATAAATTATAATAATATATCATTTGTAAATTCAGCTTATAGCTTAAGCTTTTGAGACAGATAGTTCATGCAGGGCCGACCTAATCTATTAAGAGGCCTTATTCTAAATTAAAGTATTGGCCTAATATTTTTTTTTAAAAAGTACAATTTTAATAATTAATAACAACGCACTAAAAATAAAATTATATATTAATCAGATGAAACATCAAAAAGCTCAAAGTATTGTTTAAACTATAAACATCATTTCATACAACTTAAGGTATTTAACTACTTATAAAGAGCATTCCTACGAACACTTTTCGAAGCAAATTCATCAACCAAGTCTTCATATTTTATTGTCTCCAAAAGATCATTTTCGACTGCCATTAATGTTAATCCATTAAGTCTTTCTTGTGACATGGTAGACCGCACATAAGTCTTTAACAACTTCAATTTTGAAAAACTTCTTTCTGCAGAAGCAGCTGTCATAGGAATAGTCAATAAAATTCTATAAGCAATAACTGTATTAGGAAAACAATCCAAACCTTTTGAAAATAATAATATATCAATAGGTGTTATGATTTCTTCAGACATCATTTCTCTTAGTAACTTTAACTCAGCAAAAAATTTATTCCCATCAATATCAGATTGCTCATTATGTTTCAATACTCGTTCAAAGTTACTAAAACAAGACTTCAAAGTTGCATCATCCAATGATTATAACTTTTGAGAAGTAAACAAGAAGCCAAAAATACTTTCATACTCTTGGTATTGCTCAAATCTCTTATTAAGAGAAACAACAACTTGATCAACAAGGTAAAGAAAATAATTAACCCTGAAAGATTCCTCTTCAGATGGCTCGACTGCTGAGGTATTCAAATTCTCATTAAACTATCTTTTTCTTTTAATTATACGCCTTTGAGGAAATGTTGGGGTGATATTCAATTCAACTGCAATTTCCTTAGTGTAACACCCTAAACCCCCGCGACAAATAATAATAGAATGTCAGAGTAAAATCAAACATACAACGTTTAGGATGCTACTTACAACAAACACCTGCTCATGCATATGATATGTAACCCATAGACATTATCAATAAAACATACTTAATTAATCTCCTTACAAAGCACTGGAAAATTCAGCTGAAACATAACATGTTTGCTATCACATCATCATCATCAAGTAATTAAAACAACGACAAATAATAAAATACAAACTACAAGCGTTTCGACAACCCAGTGTTACAATCAGAGCAGATGTGACTCAACGAAATAAAAGAGAAGACCTCGTCGTCGCTAACTCCAACTCCACACTAATCCTACTTATGTGCACGTTACCCACGTGGAGGTAACATTCAAACAAAAGGGGTGAGATTCTCAAAATTACATAAGAAATGAATAATATAAGTATGAAAGAACATAATCCATATACGACTCACCCTAACAACACAACATCAGCACAAATACGAATTTCCATACAAGCATACCATTATATGCACCACAACACAACACAATGCAATGCAATGAGATCCACAACTCGACTCAATGCATGTGGTACCAATTCGATCCCTGTTTCATGATCATAATTCCCGTCGGAATTTCCATAATAGTCGCTCACACCCCACATGGGCACACGACATCCGTGATTGCTCACACCCCACATGGGCACACGATCCCTCGTAATCGCTCACACCCACATGGGCACACGATTACCTCAACAACAACAACAATAACACCAACACGATTCTATTTCAAAGAATCCGAATAAGACGCTCACACCCCACATGGGCACATGACTTATCACACAACTTATGCAACATGCTATGCACTCAACCACAACATCATACCACATCATAAGCAACAACTATTGCATTTACAAGTTATGCCACAACATAACATGCCATAACTAATCAACAACATCATCATACAACATCATAAGCAACAACCATTATATTTACACGGTATGCCACAATAACTCAACAACAACATCATGCAACATCATAAGCAACAACTATTGCACTCAACAACAACATACAACAACGACGTAAGGCATATGACTAGCATACCACCAATACATTACCTCACGACTTCCCAACATACAGCATATACCTGCTCAAACATGCAAACATTGAAATCCACAACAATGACACGCATTCGCACAACCGAATTCCACATTTCACAGTTCAACACGTCAAAACATACACGGAAACACATACAATGCGTCGAATAGTTGGAATTATGTCATTGAGAATAATTTTAACAGAAAGTACAAAAAACCAGCTTTCCAACGAATCGAACGACGCCTCAAACGGACTTACGGATCAAAAGTTATGATCGAAACCGTATTTGGACCCAAAGCTGCCTGGTTGCGACGGGGCATCACGGCGCTCGCCGTAAGCCTAAAGGCGCTCGCCATTGCCCTGCAGAATGTAGACTTATGCATTTTTCAGCGTTGGAGGCCTTCCGGACCTCCGATTTCGATTCCGTAAAAACCCCCAAACTCAGAATTCGAAATCCTACCTCATACCACAATTATAAGCAACCTAAAATACATATTTGTATATCCTCCCATCATTCATACATCATAAAATCATCAATCCTTCATGTTTATGTGCCAACCCTCAAAACCCAACAATGGAGGAAAGCATATCAACAATCAAAACAAAATTATTGTACTCATGGTAAACGAAATTCAACATATCACATCATCAATTCTCATCAATTAGAACACATTCTAACACCACAAACATAACTCATGCATGCAATTCACACAATTTGAGCATTTTTATATCGCCGACACATAGCTCCAACTTCTCACCGGAAACACCAAACAATCAACAAACACATGGGTAAAAACCTAACAATTTATCTACTCTCATACAAACATTATGCAACCCTTAGAGATCACAGAACCCCACCCTTACCTTAGATGAAGATCCTTCAGATGTCTCTAAGCCCTAGCTCTGCTTCTCTATTTCGTTCCTCCTTTCTCCAGAAACACGATCGATTCCAAAAGACTGCTCATTCTTCTCCAAATTTTCCCTTTTCCTACTATAACCCTTGGACCCCTAATATGCTTTTCCTACTTCACCCTTACTAATCCTCATAAATTAACCACCTTGCCCTTATCATCTCTCCACTCATATTATTCAATTTTAAATAAATAAAATAGTGAAACTAATTATTTTAATCTAATTAATTCCAACTAAATTATTTAAATTAATACTTAATCACTAACCACACTTCTCACCTCTACACTACTGGTCACACACCCCTAATACCTCATTCTCTACAATTCTAATGTTACTACCCCATAGTAAGTGTCATACACCAAATTTTGACCATTAAGATTTCCCATCATTGTGCAAATCATCATCACAATATGGATGTACCTTTATGCCTCATCAATCTCCTTAAGGAATTGTTGAGCATTCACTACAATCAAAATTAGGGTTTCAAGCCCTCTCAGAGCCTTAGACAAATGATCAATCAAGGAATGAATTGATCTTCAACTTGTCTAGCCTCTAAAATATCCACAATGGATCAAAAGGACTCCCACTTCAAGGATTAAGCACAAGGCTGCTCCCTTCTAGGTGGATCAAGTCTCAAGATCGATAGTGTCACCAAATTAGGGTTTTGGTCGACCAGGGCCTCCAGATGGAAATTTTTCATCTGGGCACAAGCCAATGATCCAAAACATAACCTAATATACTCCATGGAACCTCATGGACCCAATCATCAAGTCAATTTGACCTCAGGGATGCATACATAAAAAATCAGGAATTAGGGTTTCTTGACCTAATTCACCCCTAAGTTGACTTTTGGGACAAATCATGAACTAAGACCTAAAGACATGATTTGGGGGGCTTTAATATACTATATTTATCCATTTGCAACAATGTATTAATCCAAGAAGCTTGAGCAACAAGTCTCAATTTCATCTGCACCACAATTAGGGTTTCGCGAGGAAAGTCAACTGTAACTTTGACTTTTGACCAGGACATGCTCCCAAACCCTAAGACATGATTCAATATACCCTATGACACCCATGGAACATATCCATCAAGTTTGATTTAGGTCAAGGACATGACTTCCTGAAGAATTGCACAGTTTGGAATTCATCTGATAAAAAGTCAACTGTGCACAAAAGTCAACTTTGACTTTTTGAGATTTTTCACCAAAATGGATTTTTAACCCTAAAATGATGTTAGTGTATGATTTGAATCATCATTCATCAAGAAAAATCAAATAAAGTGGAATAACTTGTAAAAGGGGTAACCATAAAAACTTAGAAAAATTTCTAAGTTATGGAAAAAGTGACACTAATGTGCCAACTTTGGAGGACCATAACTCCTAAACCACAAGGCCATTGTTACCCATTCAAAGCTTGATTTGTAGATCACATTGCCCTCTACAAAAGCTTCATACTGACCTATGTCCGAATTCCTCATGGATTTTGAGTTATGGAGTGATCAAAATCAAGAAAAGTCACTTTGTTCCAACACTTTGTGAAAATTTCACTAAGTCAGAATCTGCCTTTACTTTTTTCCAAATGTAGGGGGATTTTTCACTTGGATTCAAAAGAGATCAAAACCAAACATGTTCAAACAGTTGTTGTATCATGTAATGGCTTTCCAAAATGGCCAAGAACATTACCAAATTCAATTTGAGCTATGAGATATGACATTGGCAAGATGCCTTGCTGAAATCTGCCAAGGCAAGGTAGATTTTTGCACTTTTGGTTGATTTTCCAAAATCATCCAATTCCAAGCCTTGTCATCATTTTGGACACATCTGAGGATTGAATCTAAAGGGGACAATCACTGAGCCAAGCCTCCAAAGTCTTTGGAACAAGAAATAGCATGTTGAACCTAAAATTGCCAAAATAGGGACAAAACTCCAATTTTGGATTGGAGCATTCAATGGAAGCATCAAGGTGGCATGGACTGAGCCATTCTCAACTGAATTCAATCAAGACTTATCCAAGACCAAGGGAACCAGCAGCCTGTGCCCTAACCTCTAGTCAATGGCTAGAGGAGACTTGGATTTTCATTTGCCAACATTGGCCAAACCTACTTAGCAGTTGCCATTCACTATTCCTTGCAAAACAAACTTGCTCTACTATAAATAGAGCTCAATTGTGATCAGTTTAAGTACACCAAAGCCATCAAACAGATGCTTTCCTCAAAATCTCTTCTTTCACTCCAATTTTGCCTTCTAAGGCAAGTCACTATCGGGTTTTGAGTTTGAGAGCTTTTCCAATCAAACCAATCATACACACACCTCATATACATCACATATGAGCTGATCAAACACTTAAACAACAACTGGAACACTGATTTCTCAGAATCACCAGTCAATTGCTCAAGGTTTTAACCAAGTTGCAGTTGAGATGCCATGAAGTGATCCAGCCAACTTCAATAAAGTCCAAGCATTCAAACACACTCCATAGGGTGTAGGGAAGCTGTTCAGATCATCACAACTCATCTGTAATACCTCCAACACAAATCACGATCACCAGCTGCAAGTGGTAAGCATGAGCTCTTCTAACTCTATGATCCATGCAATTTTTGCTGCATAATAATTTGGACATATGTTCATAATCATGCATGGAATGTTTCCCCTCAATTAATTGCATTGTTTTAATTGTGTATCAAAAATCCCAGCCTTCATGCAGAATCTAGGGTTCTTGAGGATTGTTCATGATTTCTTGTTTTATGTTTAATGTAAATGAAATTAATTGTCATAGACATGATCGTGAGGTTGAAACGAGTTGATTGGTATGTGGATTGTATGATAGATTAAGTGTTCAGTGAGATTGGATAGAAAATGCAAATCTGGGAAACTCAGAACACGCGCGTGTTCTTGGCACCATTTTCCAACATTTGAATATTTGAATTTTGTGATTTTTATTTAATTGATTCAAAAATTAATTTCTCTCTGAGTTTTAATGATTTTGAGTTGATTCTTTTTTTAATAACTCACAAAAATGTTGAAATATTTTATTTTCCCAAAAAATCCCAAAAATATTATTTATTTCATATAATTGATATTTTTGCAAAGAATTAATATTTTAATTGTTTTTGACATTTAAAATATTTTTTCCCTCTTGATTTTGTAAAGATTAATGACTTCTAATTATTTTGTAGGTCAATACTTGATTTTTGAAGCATTAATCCAAGATCATAATTTGTTTCCCACATGTTAAACAATTTTTGATCATTTTAATTGAATTTTTATTCAATTAAAACACATTTTGGAAATAAATTAGGGTTTTTGATTAAGTCAACCGTCACAAATCATTTTCAAACACTTATTGGGCCTCTATTAGAGTGTAAGGCCCAACCCACTTATACAGAAATATGTTGGGCCTCACTTATTGTATAAGTCCCTCTGTACATTTTAAAATTCGGTACGATCGTCACCAGTTTAAAAATAAACCATCTGGGCCTCTCCTTGAGCTATAAGACCCATTCAAAACTTTTGGGCCTCTAATAGAGTGTAAGACCCAATCCCCTTTTAACCAAAACAAATTTGGGCCTCACTTATTGTATAAGTCCCTCTGTGTTAAAAGAAAATCTCGGCGCGATCGCCATTTCAAACGAAAAATCAATTGGGCCTACCCTCGTGTTATAAGCCCCACTCTTTTTCTTTAAAACTCTTTGGGCCTCTTGAGAGAGTGTAAGACCCATCCATTTGTACAGAAAACAATTTTTGGGCCCCAGTCACTTGTATAAGTCCCTCTGTACAAATTCAAACAGTGCGATCACTGATAAAACCCTGGGCCTCTCCTCGAGCTGTAAGCCCCAAATCTTTCTTTTTCAAAGCACTTTCTCCTTTGATTTTGAAATATACTGTTGTTTTCAATCTTTCTTTGTTGAACAACTAACCAAACAGCATGGAAGTTCTACAACCGAGTAAGTGTTTATACGCTTTCATTTACTGCTTTCATATACATATAACTGTATTGTGGGGCTGTTTTGCTGTAAGTCTTCTTTCATAAACTCATATCGACTGTGTAATAATAGTATAGATATTTAGAGTTTCCCCGGCAACTACGTCTAGAACTAGGAAAAGCCGTTTCGTTTATTCGTAGAAATAGACAGCTAGATCCCCAATAGGATCACCAGATACAGTCTTCTCTTCGGCTGTCCTCATTAGGAATTGTCAAGAAACTCTACTCCCAGAGATGAATGTATTCTCCGTGAATGGCATCTTTGAGTTTCTTCCAAATTCTCGAACTTTCTTGGCTTGATCTATTCCTTGTGAATAGCCTGTCTTGAATTTCTCAGGGTTTGGGGACCCACGGGCTTCTTAAAAGCATCGGCCTCCTCTTGGGCATCGTACAAGGACCCACAGGCTTCCTAAAAGCAACCCCGCCTCCTCTTGGGCTTAGTACAAGGACCCGTCGGATTCTTAGAAGTATTCACAGCCTCCTCTTAGGCTTCGTATAATGATCTCTTCCTCCGGGAATAATAGCCTCCTCTTGGGCTTCATACAAGGACCTCTCGGCTTCTTAAAAGTCTCTAGCCTCCTCTTGGGCTTCGTACAAATTGTCCCGACGACCTCCTAGAGGTATAGGAACAGAACTTAGTCATCTTCATAGAACAAGTCTTTCTAAGAGTCTAGACCCTACTACTGTTTCTCAAAGTATAGTACAAAAGATGAAACTCTAGACATGGACAGTCTAATATCCTTGAGTCTCAAAGACATTCTCAAGTGACCCCTTTGTTAAATAGGAAGAAAACCCGTAGACTCGGACAGTCTCACTACCCTTTGGATTTCCCATAGGGAATAACCCCGATCCTCGAATCAAATCCTTGAGTACAGTGTTACTCATATAAGAATTGATTTTCTCTTTAAAATCAGTATAATGACCTGTCACTCAACTGAAACAGCACCATAGCCTTCTCTTGGGCTTTGTACAATGATTCTTCCCAGCGAAACAACGTTTAACCTCTCTCTCGGGCTTTGTACGAGATACCAAAAGATTCCCTCGTGGAGTCAAAACCTTTTAGCCTCCATCTCGGGCTTTATACGAGATACAAAAAGGTTCTTATTAAGCCAAACAAATGTTAGCCTCCATCTCGGGCTTTGTACGAGATACAAAAAACTCTCTTGTTGAGTCAAATAGCCTTCATCTCGGGCTTTGTACGAGATACCAAAAGATTCCCTCGTGGAGTCAAAACCTTTTATCCTCTCTCTCGGGCTTTGTACGAGACACATATTAGCCTCCTCTTAGGCTTTGTATAAGAAAACCACTGGTTGATCCAATCAACCTTTTAGCATCAAAGCTGTGCCTCGTTCATAGTACACAAACATCAACATCTCCTTCCTCTTCATCTAATTGCTGTAAGCGGCAAGCCTCTGGATCATCTACATCCATGCCACTGTCCCTCTTTTAGCATGAGAAATTCCTAAGGAAAGATAGCATTGTTCTACACTGAGTTAAAGTCTTCTCCTTTAGGTTAAAAATCTCCTATAAAGGAAATTATGGCATTGCCGGATTCACATATCCCGGTTAAAGTAATTCTCCTTTATAAACAGTTGTGACAAACAAACCCTCTTTAGAGATGACAAATTCTCTCTAAAGTCAACACCCTTTTAGCTTCACATCTTGGGCTTTGAACAAGATACAAACCACCTTCAGCTTCACATCTTGGGCTTTGAATAAGATACAAATTACCTTTCACTTCACGTCTTAGGCTTTGAACAAGACACCAAAACACCATTTCCTCCCATAGAATAGGAGGAACTACGAACGCTCTGATTTCCCTATTTCGGAAAAAACGGGAATACGTAGGCATGAGATTGAAAGAAAAATCTTAGCGAGCACACTAAACAAAAATCCAAAATCCCATACATCCGTCCTACCATCCCAACCTCCCACCAATCGACCGAACACCACTTTTAAAAAAATACACCCAATAGAGACCCCGAATCTTTGTAGCATCTGTAAACCAACAGTTTTGACTGTTTAACCTCAGTTTGCAAGCAGGGTTAATTTGAGACATCTATTTCCCTTCCTTCATCAGCTTTAATAGGATAAAAAATGAATCGAGCTGTAGATACCAAAGAGCGGTAGTGCTTCGCAACCACGTCCAAAACTGCTCGCTACAGAAAAATGGCGACTCTGCTGGGGAAGTGTCATTAGGATCTATCTCACTTTTGTAGCGAGATCTTGTTCTCTTCCCATCTATTAGGTGGAAACTTTAAAAGTGGCGCCCACCGTGGGGCTCTTCTAACCTTTTTTTCTCTCTTCTCTTGTGTGAAAACCACAGATTGAGGCTTTTGCCGGGGAACCCATTTTCTGTCAGGAACATAGGATTCATAGCTTTAAAGGTCTAGGATGATTAGGACAAATATATATACTGCTTTTCCTAATTGATATATGTGTTTATTTTTCTGCTAATGGGAATGCGTGTGATGCCGTATGTGGAAAGATTGAGTATACACTTAAGATAAGTGATGGCGACGAGGTCGACCATCAACCTCAGTGGAGGCTTCCCAATGCAACCCATTCCCTCTCATAGGCAATGGGCCGATTGTGACGTCTGAGAAGCTGAGGAGCCAACCCTTTTGTAGTCCGGAAGCTATCGGAAATAGTTGTCACGCGATACTACCCTCATTTGAGGCTGATGATCTATTCTCGGTGAATAGCATTTACTCTAAGATTTCATACAGCTGGCTGGCGATCCGCTTGCTGTTTGTTATCCTGGGAGGAGCTGATGATTTTGAGTACAAGTACAAAAAATCACCCTAGTATAAACCTTTGGGGATGGGTAGAGCCTTGACTCCATGACAACGACCCTTTGACCCCATGTTTTTTCTATGTTTTTGTGTGCTGCATTCATGCATTCATTTAAAAAACATTAAAACATTCAAAAAAAATTCTCTTCTAGTCTCTCTGTTTTTTTTCAAAATAAACTAAGATTGTGATTGCAAATATGAGAGAAAAGGATTGCGCTAATGGATTTCGGTAGAAGGAGAACTCATAAGTACACCTTCAGGATTCCAAAACTAGAGGATTTAAGAGGTTTGGCGAGGATGATCACAAACCAAGAGGCCTTCAGAGCCAAGTACGGAGGTCTGCTACCTCTGTTAAGGGTCCATGTGATTGAAGGAATCATGGATGCGCTCGTTCAGTTCTACGATTCGGTTTATCACTGCTTTACATTCCCGGATTACCAGCTAGCACCAACGTTGGAGGAATATTCTCGTCTGATCGATTTACATATCACTGATCGAGCTCCATTTTTTGGACTGGAAGAAATTCTAAAGGATCAGACCATTGCAAGAGCAATTCATTTGGACGAGTCTGAGGTCAGGACTCACATGACCACTAAGGGTGGCATACAAGGTTTTCCAGCCCAGTTTATAAGAAAGAAAGCTCTGTACTTCGCTAGTATAGGGAACGAGACTGCTTTTGAAAGCATCTTTGTTTTACTCACCTACGGATTATTTTTGTTGCCCAACATTAATAACTTCGTCGATATCAACGCCATTAAGGTTTTTCTCATTGGAAACCCTGTGTCGACTTTGCTCGCAGATGCGTATCATTCTGTACACTTAGGGAATTTGTACAACGGAGGGGAGATCACGTGTTGTGTACCTCTGCTTTATAAATGGTTTATCTCCCATTTACCTAAGTCTGCTGCTTTCTGGGATCATAAGAGTGCCTTGCGCTGGTCGCAGAAGATCATGTCTCTCACCAACTCTGACATAGATTGGTGCAATAGGATTTCTGATGGAATCAGGATCATTGACCGTTGTGGAAACTTCCCCAACGTACCCCTTATAGGAACTAAGGGAGGAATCAACTATCATCCGATATTGGTTCGCCGTCAGTTTGGATACCCGATGAGGCACGTCCCACAGAATGCTCATCTGGAAGGTCTTTTCTTCAAGGAAGGAGAAAGTGACAGAGCACTAAAGATGGAAATAGTGCATGCTTGGAAACACGTTCATAAGAAAGGACGGGAGTCTCTAGGAAAACCGGACTGTGTCTCGGTGGAGCCTTATCTCCACTGGGTACAAACTAGAGCTCTCAAGCTAAAGGTGCCTTATCCTCGTTACGAAATTCTTCCGCCGAGGGAATCTGTCATGTACTTCATGACGGAAACTGAAAAGCTTTAGGTTACTCTCAACAAAGTTCAACGGGAGAAGAGGTCTTGGAAGAACAAGTACCGCACCCTTAACGTGGAGTGCATCAAAATACAGCAACTGCTGAAAGATAAGGATGCTCTGATCGAGATTTTGGAGCAACATGCTGTGGATAATCAGGATGACCAGAGGAATTTGCTCGCTCCTTTCACTTGGCAAAGGAATGACAACCCGACAACGGCCCAAGAGGCCCGGTCAAAGAAAAGGAAAGTACCAGAGTCAGCACCCGATTTCTCTTCAGAGAGGACTCGGGACCCATTAGCTTAGGTTTCTGTTTCTGCACCTTGTAATCTACTGTATATCCATTTCTGTAATCCTTTGAATTCGATAAAAAGCGGTTTCCCCGCTGTTTGATATTTGCAATCTAATTGTCGAAGTTTATTTTGATTAAACCAAAAAACAATTAGTATAATCATTGCATTCATCATTCTCACATCGCGTATTCTTCTTACCTACGAATCTCACGTTTGTGTCTCGGTTCTAGATTCAAACTGTCTCATTCGACAATACTCGGGCTAATCGTCAGAAAAAGATGGATGATCTTGAGGAAGAAAACAGAGAGTTGAAAGAAGAGATCGACGCTTTAAGAGAGGATATTAGAAAGCTTTGTAACGATAGGCAAGCCATGGCAGAAGCTCAGCTACAAAGGACTAGGATCTCAGAGATCACCTCAACACCCATAGTGGAAAAGTATGATCCTAGGTATCAAATGCCGAAAGATCGTCCTTGGGGCATGCCTGTTAACTCTATCCCGGAAGGATATGTTTCGCCGATCACTGAAGATCAGGGAATCATAACAAAAGCCACTGGGCCTGAAGGTTACAAACTTCGGGAAAGCGAAGATGCCAGGGGAATACTGAAGACTCCTGAAGGTTACAAACTTCGGGAAACACCAAGATTCACTGCCGTAGTCACGGTACCACCCCCTGTGGTGCACACTGTCCCGGAAGGACAGATTCCACAGATACCTTCTGGTAAAAAGGAAACTACGTTTGACCGAATGGATGAATTCCAGGAACAGTTCTTGGAAATACAGAAGGAACTGCAAGCCATTCGCGACCAAGATCTATTTGGAAAGGACTCCGCAGACCTTTGTCTGGTCCCCAATGTGAAAGTTCTGCACAAATTTCAAGTGCCCGACTTTGAAAAATACAAGGGTAACTCTTGCCCTCAGAGCCATCTGGTGATGTACGCTCGGCGAATGTCAGCTCAGACAGAGAATCAGGACCTACTGATTCACTACTTTCAGGATAGTTTAATCGGTGCCGCATTAAAATGGTACATGGGTTTAAACCGTGCTACGATTAGCACATTTAGAGATCTTGGTACTGCCTTCGTCCAACAATACAAATATAATTTGGACATGGCACCAGACAGAGATCAACTCAGATCAATGTCACAAAAGGACAAGGAAACCTTTAAGGAGTACGCCCAGAGATGGCGTGAAATTGCCGCTCAAATTTGTCCACCTCTTGAGGAAAAAGAGATGACAAAGATCTTCTTAAAGACCTTAAGCTAATTTTACTATGACAGAATGGTTGCCAGTGCGCCCAGTGACTTCACCGAGATGGTGGGCATGGGAGTTCGTCTTGAGGAAGCCGTCCGAGAAGGACGTTTGGGAAAAGACGCTGGACCATCAAGCAGTACAAAACGATACTGTAGTGCTCTCCCTAAGAAAAAGAGCAGGATATTGGGAATATCTCTCTCGAAAAGAAAAGGCGACGGTACCAACCAGTAGCAGCTGTAACTCCTGCTATCAGCCCTGCGCCTATTCCTACGTATCAACCTCAGGTTGCACAGAGCCAACCTAATCAGCAAAGGACACAATAGCCTCTTCAGCAGGCTCGTCCTCCATACAATAACAACCGTACAACACGGCCACCAGGGTTTGATCCTATACCCATGTTGTACGTAGAACTATTTCCGTTACTACTAGCTAAGGGGCACATCCAGACTAAGTCTCCTCTTACAGTACCGGAAAATCCGCCTTTTTGGTTTAAAGCGGACCAGACATGCCCTTATCATCAAGGAGGATCAGGGCATAACATAGAGAATTGTCTCAATTTCAAATCCGACGTGCAAAAGCTTGTTAGGAGCGGGCTCTTATCTTTCAAAGATACGAATCCCAATGTTCTCACGAACCCGCTGCCTCAACACGAGAATGCTGCAGTCAACCTGATTGAGAGAGAGTCTAACAATGTCTATCAAATTCACGATGTACTCTTATTAAGGACCAATTTGGTCAAGATGCATTGTAGACAGAGTGGGTACGGCCATGTGCCAATTATCATCAATGTGATGTCTGCTCTAAAAGTAATAGAGAATGTTCGGTAGTGCAATCAGCTCTACAGGAACAGATGGATCTTGGATGGATCCAAGAGCACTGAGTTCGTGGAGTTAACATGGTCTATACGAATTCCAACATCATTCAGAACCACGATATCTGTGCAATGAATGTCAACTTGGTGGCAATGCACTTAAGGCAAAGCCAGTATCATAATCTGCCACGACACGATTACAGTTCCTGTCTGACTTGCTCGGTAAACAAACAGGGATGCTCTTTCATACAAGAGGCCCTCCAACGCCAGATGGATCTTGGATGGATCCAAGACTACCATGATAGGAACCCTTATCAGATCAACATGGTTCAGATCTTCGATATTCGCGTGATGAATACCAACCTGGTAGAGTTACATGCTGAGCAGGTCCGACTCGGATTCTTAATATCACACGACTATCAAAGCTGTAAATCAGGTTGCGAAAACGATTGAGGTTGTACCCTTGTCCAGGAGGCACTTCAGCACTTGTTAAATCACTGGTGGATGCCAATCTATATGGATGAAGATACTCAGCAAATTAGTATCAGTAACAGGAATCCTACTCGACGTCAAAGTCAGGATGTCCGATCTGTAGAAGCTAACCTAGTGAGATTACATTGTATTCAAAGTGGGCATGGCCAGGTGCCACCACACAACTATGACCGTTGTAGTGTCTGTTCGGAAAGTAACCAAGGGTGTTACCTTGTGAGAGCAGCTCTTCAGGGCCAGGTGGATCGTGGAGAGATTCGCCCATATCCAGGTTCCGAACCCATCAACTGGATGCCGAACTACCTTGCCAATCAAGTCGAGGATGTTGTCACAATCTCTGGTTATCACCAGACCAGGGATGTTTGTGCCATCATCCCTCTACTTGACGAATCTAGAATTCCCAACCGGGAACGGATCGAGATCACTTATGATGGTCAAAAAAATCAGAAGGTTCCCATAGTCATCTATCTGCCGGGACCACTACCGTATGAATCAACTAAGGCTATCCCTTATAAATACGGTGCAACAATAATTGAAAATGGGAAGGAAATTCCATTACCCTCTGTCGTGAATATTGCAGACATCAGTCGTGTAACACGAAGCGGTCGAATCTTCAACCGAGGAGTTGGAGAACCTAACAAGGAAAAGGAACTTCAGACAGAAGCTCCCGATCCATCAGTCGGTCAATCCAGTAATCCCGACCTTTCGAAAAATAATGATGAGATGCTGAAGCTCATCCAAAGGAGTGAATATAACATTGTGGATCAGCTATTACAGACTCCTTCAAAAATCTCGGTATTATCACTGTTGCTCAGTTCAGAAGCCCACAGGGAGGCTCTACAAAAAGTCTTAGAGCAAGCCTTTGTGGAACAGGATGTAACAATCAAACAGTTTGATAGCATTGTCTCTAACATCACTTCCTGCAATAATTTGGGGTTTAGTGATGAGGAATTACCCGAAGAGGGTCACCGTCATAACATGGCACTCAACATTATAGTTAACTGCCAGGACGATGCTTTAGCCTGCGTACTAGTAGACACAGGGTCAGCCCTGAATGTTATGCTGAAGTCTACTTTGATGCAATTATCATTCAAAGGCCCTCCGATGAGAACCAACGAGGTCGTCGTCAAAGCGTTCGACGGATCCAGAAAAACGGTTATCGGCGAAGTTAACCTTCCCATAACTATCAGTCCTCACACTTTCCAGGTCATGGACATCCGGGAAATATACAGTTGTTTATTAGGAAGACCTTGGATACATCAGGCTGGAGCGGTCACTTCGACCCTCCACCAAAAGCTAAAGTTCGTTCAGAACGATCAACTTGTCACGGTCTGTGGAGAACAAGCCTTGCTCGTGAGTAACTTATCATCATCTACTTGTGTAGAACCCGAGGAGGTTATCGGGACGCAGTTCCAAGCACTGTCGGTGGGCAAGGATGATCAATCCCAAGGAGGAACCTCGATTTCCTCATACAAAGATGCTATCAAAGCGGTCAAGAGTACCGATACAACCAGATGGGGACAGCTTGTCATTCCTATTGACAATAAAACAAAGAAGGGTCTTGGTTTTTCTGCAACCTGTACTCGGACAGCTGTTAACGATGAAAGTCTTCATCCCATTCAGGATTTCTTCCACAATGGAGGTTTTCTTCACCCAGTCCCTCAAGCAGTCCATGCTATCAATGAGGAAGATCTCTCTGACACAGAAGAAGAGTGGAAGTCCTACCTTAACAAGGACGGTTATATGTCTCAGGACGAAACGCAAACTCCTTTTTGCTTTCCTACAGAGAGTCCGAGATTTATACCCAGGTCAGACATCGAAATGATATACAGGGATTGTGATCCGGAAGGATGCCGTGCTCCGCCAAATTCATTAGAGGAAGACACTCCGATGAAAGACAATTTTGACTACACCTACTATGGCCCAATGGATGGTCTGCCAATGTGGAAACCTTATCCAGGAGACTTGGGGTAAGAGAGTCAGCCGAACAATGAAAATCAGCTGACCGTCATTGAACAGAATACCTGTGTCCCCACCATGTCATGGGATCAACACTCAGGTCATTCAGAAACTACTCTACACGATGATGAATTTGCAACGTTTGCTGGACTAGAATTCATCAACTATGCTTTTCCCGAGGTCAAAGTCATCGAGAGGGATGACCCCTCCAGTTCCAGAGAAGTGTGGGACACCTTGGGATAACTGAATGGAAAATACGACTATATGGTCAAGTACACCACTCCCGAAAGCTCTCGTATCAGGCTCGAACACATCCAGCCAACTGGATGGGGAGATATAACTGAGAGCACCAATGCTATGCAAAATACAACAGAGGAATCCTCTTACGATAACTCTGCCTGGGAGACAGATTCCAATGATACTGCTCCACCAGAAATCAGCGTCATTTTTGAAGACAAATCAAGGAAGGTGCCAGACTTTGTGATTCACCGAGGAGTTCGCCGCCAATGGGTTGCTGTCGATGTTCCGAAGGTCGTTCGCCAGTTAAAGTAATTGCCATCTTTAACCTTTCACCCTGCCCAGGTGAAACGGATGTTTTGATAGGGCCCGTTTTTTGTAAATTTTCCCTCTTCGCTCCGCCCAAAGCGATAGAGTTTTGTTTTATAGGGCTGTAGTTTCAAGGATCGACTTGTTCATTAATAAAATAACGTCGTTCTGTAATTTCCGCATTAATTGCTGTTTTCTCTTTTTGCTTTTTCAGAAAATGGTAATCCTAAAACATAATTAAAAATAAAAACAAGCAGTAAAATAAATACACTGCACACACTCGCATTTTCTCTATCTCTTCTAAACACGAATCATCACGTCATGCAGATTGCTTGTTTTAAACCCAGTTGAAACATACGATCCGATGCCTTCTCCCAACTTTGAGTTCCCGATATTTGGGGCTGAAGAAGAAGTTGACGACGAAATTCCAGAAGAGATCTCTCGACTACTTAGACAGGAGGAAAGGTCCATTGAACCTCACAAAGAGCCGTTGGAAACGATCAATATGGGTTCGGAAAAAGAGAGAAAAGAAATCAGGATTGGGGCACTGCTCAGTCCAATTGCCAGAGAGGGTTTGATAAAGCTTCTCGAAGAATTCCCTGATGTATTCGCTTGGTCCTATCAGGACATGCCAGGGTTGGATACCAGCATCGTGGAACATCACTTACCATTAAGATCGGAATGTCCGCCAGTAAAGGAAAGGTTGAGACGGACTCACCCGGACATGGCCATCAAAATCAAAGAGGAGGTACAGAAACAGATTGACGCGGGTTTCCTCGCTATGAAGTGATCCAGCCAACTTCAATCAAGTCCAAGCATTCAAACACACTCCATAGGGTGTAGGGAAGCTGTTCAGATCATCACAACTCATCTGTAATACCTCCAACACAAATCACGATCACCAGCTGCAAGTGGTAAGCATGAGCTCTTCTAACTCTATGATCCATGCAATTTTTGCTGCACAATAATTTAGCCATATGTTCATAATCATGCATGGAATGTTTCCCCTTAATTAATTGCATTGTTTGAATCGTGTATCAAAAATCCCAGCCTTCATGCAGAATCTAGGGTTCTTGAGGATTGTTCATGATTTCTTGTTTTATGTTTAATGTAAATGAAATTAATTGTCATAGACATGATCGTGAGGTTGAAACGAGTTGATTGGTATGTGGATTGCATGATATGATTAAGTATTCAGTGAGATTGGATAGAAAATGCAAATCTGGGAAACTCAGAACACACGCGTGTTCTTGCCCTTGTTCTTGGCACCATTTTCCAACATTTGAATATTTGAATTTTGTGATTTTTATTTAATTGATTCAAAAATTAATTTCTCTTTGAGTTTTAATGATTTTGAGTTGATTCTTTTTTTAATAATTCACAAAAATGTTGAAATATTTTATTTTCCCAAAAAATCCCAAAAATATTATTTATTTCATATAATTGATATTTTTGCAAAGATTTAATATTTTAATTGTTTTTGACATTTAAAATATTTTTCCCTCTTGATTTTGTAAAGATTAATGACTTCTAATTATTTTGTATGTCAATACTTGATTTTTGAAGCATTAATCCAAGATCATAATTTGTTTCCCACATGTTAAACAATTTTTGATCATTTTAATTGAATTTTTATTCAATTAAAATACATTTTGGAAATAAATTAGGGTTTTTGATTAATTCAACCCTCACAAATCATTTTCAAACACTTATTGGGCCTCTATTAGAGTGTAAGACCCAACCCACTTGTACAGAAATATGTTGGGCCTCACTTATTATATAAGTCCCTCTGTACATTTTTAAATTCGGCACGATCGTCGCCAGTTTAAAAATAAACCATCTGGGCCTCTCCTTGAGCTATAAGACCCATTCAAAACTTTTGGGCCTCTAATAGAGTGTAAGACCCAATCCCCTTTTAACCAAAACAAATTTGGGCCTCACTTATTGTATAAGTCCCTCTGTGTTAAAAGAAAATCTCGGCGCGATCGCCATTTCAAACGAAAAATCAATTGGGCCTACCCTCGTGTTATAAGCCCCACTCTTTTTATTTAAAACTCTTTGGGCCTCTTGAGAGAGTGTAAGACCCATCCATTTGTACAGAAAACAATTTTTGGGCCCCAGTCACTTGTATAAGTCCCTCTGTACAAATTCAAACAGTGCGATCACTGATAAAACCCTGGGCCTCTCCTTGAGCTGTAAGGCCCAAATCTTTCTTTTTCAAAGCACTTTCTCCTTTGATTTTGAAATATACTGTTGTTTTCAATCTTTCTTTGTTGAACAACTAACCAAACAACATGGAAGCTCTACAACCGAGTAAGTGTTTATACGCTTTCATTTACCGCTTTCATATACATATAACTGTATTGTGGGGCTGTTTCGCTGTAAGTCTTCTTTCATAAACTCATATCGACTGTGTAATAATAGTATAGATATTTAGAGTTTCCCCGGAAACTACGTCTAGAACTAGGTAAAGCCGTTTCGTTTATTCGTAGAAATAGACAGCTAGATCCCCAATAGGATCACCAGATATAGTCTTCTCTTTGGCTGTCCTCATTAGGAATTGTCAAGAAACTATACTCCCAGAGATGAATGTATTCTCCGTGAATGGCATCTTTGAGTTTCTTCCAAATTCTCAAACTTTCCTGGCTTGATCTATTCCTTGTGAATAGCCTGTCTTGAATTTCTCGGGGTTTAGGGACCCATGGGCTTCTTAAAAGCATCGGCCTCCTCATGGGCATCGTATAAGGACCCACAGGCTTCCTAAAAGCAACCCCGCCTCCTCTTGGGCTTAGTACAAGGACCCGTCGGCTTCTTAGAAGTATTCACAGCCTCCTCTTAGGCTTCGTATAATGATCTCTTCCTCTGGGAATAATAGCCTCCTCTTGGGCTTCATACAAGGACCTCTCGGCTTCTTAAAAGTATCTAGCCTCCTCTTGGGCTTCGTACAAATTGTCCCGACGACCTCCTAGAGGTATAGGAACAAAACTTAGTCATCTTCATAGAACAAGTCTTTCTAAGAGTCTAGACCCTACTACTGTTTCTCAAAGCATAGTACAAAAGATGAAACTCTAGACATGGACAGTCTAATATCCTTGAGTCTCAAAGACATTCTCAAGTGACCCCTTCGTTAAATAGGAAGAAAACCTGTAGACTCGGAGAGTCTCACTACCCTTTGGATTTCCCATAGGGAATAACCCTGATCCTCGAATCAAATCCTTGAGTACGGTGTTACTCATATAAGAACTGATTTTCTCTTTAAAATCAGTATACTGGACCTGTCACTCAACTGAAACAGCACCATAGCCTTCTCTTGGGCTTTGTACAATGATTCTTCCTAGCGAAACAACGTTTAGCCTCTCTCTCGGGCTTTGACGAGATACCAAAAGATTCCCTCGTGGAGTCAAAACCTTTTAGTCTCCATCTCGGGCTTTATACGAGATACAAAAAGGTTCTTATTAAGCCAAACAAATGTTAGCCTCCATCTCGGGCTTCGTACGAGATACAAAAAACTCTCTTGTTGAGTCAAATAGCCTTCATCTCGGGCTTTGTACGAGATACCAAAAGATTCCCTCGTGGAGTAAAAACCTTTTAGCCTCTCTCTCAGGCTTTGTACCAGACACATATTAGCCTCCTCTTAGGCTTTGTATGAGAAAACCACTGGTTGATCCAATCAACCTTTTAACATCAAAGTTGTGCCTCGTTCACAGTACACAAACATCAACAACTCCTTCCCCTTCATCTAATTGCTGTAAGCGGCAAGCCTCTGGATCATCTACATCCATGCCACTGTCCCTCTTTTAGCATGAGAAATTCCTAAGGAAAGATAACATTGCTATACACTGAGTTAAAGTCTTCTCCTTTAGGTTAAAAATCTCCTATAAAGGAAATTATGGCATTGTGGGGTTTCACATATCCCGGTTAAAGTAATTCTCCTTTATAAACCGTTGTGACAAACAAACCCTCTTTAGAGATGACAAATTCTCTCTAAAGTCAACACCCTTTTAGCTTCACATCTTGGGCTTTGAACAAGATACAAACCACCTTCAGCTTCACATCTTGGGCTTTGAACAAGATATAAATTACATTTTGCTTCACGTCTTGGGCTTTGAACAAGACACCAAAACACCATTTCCTCCCATAGAATAGAAGGAACTACGAACGCTCTGATTTCCCTGTTTCGGAAAAAATGGGAATACGTATGCATAAGATTGAAAGAAAAATCTTAGCGAGCACACTAAACAAAAACCCAAAATCCCATACATTCGTCCTACCATCCCAACCTCCCACCAATCGACCGAACACCACTTTTAAAAAAATACACCCAATAGAGACCCCGAATCTTTGTAGCATCTGTAAACCAACAGTTTTGACTGTTTAACCTCAGTTTGCAAGCAGGGTTAATTTGAGACATCTATTTCCCTTCCTTCATCAGCTTTAATAGGATAAAAAATGAATCGAGCTGTAGATACCAAAGAGCGGTAGTGCTTCGCAACCACGTCCAAAATCGCTCGCTACAGTAAGGCCAACCCAACTTCCACCAAAACACACATAATCAAACACAAATACACAACACATTCAATTTTAATTACGAAAAATAATTAAATTAAATTGGGGTGTTACACTTAGCGTTAACCAAAACCTTATAAATACTTGTTTCTCTATATCCTTCAAAAAATGAATTCAACTCCTTTATTTTTTCCATAGCAACATCAATAAGCATATCCTTTTCATGTAAAAGCTTACTAACATAATTAATTACAAATAATATTTCAAACCAAATAATTATAGCCATCAAAAACTCAAAATCACCAAGCTCATTTATTTCTAGGATTTAGCTTATATAAAATCTAACATTTGAGTTCTTATAGCTTTGAAACTTCTACGCGATTCTCCCAACAAGTGGATGACAATGGTTTTGGAGTCAACCCTTTTGTATTATCTTTCAAAATTTGCCATCTCTTACTAGAATTGGCTAAAATTGTATAAATGCGTTGAATAAATCCAAAAAAAAAAACTATCTTTATTACAAGAGTTAGCCATATCACTCAATGCCAAATTAATAGTATGACAACCACAAGGAATATAAAAGGCTCTCGGATTTATGTCTAAAAATCTCTTTTGTACACCTTGATGCTTTCCTTTCATATTTGACCCATTATCACAACCTTCTCCTCTCACATTAAATAAGTCGAGACCAAGTTCTTTCAATTCATTTTGTAAAACATCAAAAGCCCTTGACCAGTTGTATTATTCACATTCAAAAATCCTAAAAATGATTCCTCAATCCTAACAGAAGTTGAAGAAACATCCACACATCTTATTATCAAAGACATTTGCTCTTGGTGACTAACATCCGAAGTACAATCAAGTATCACTGAGAAATACTTTGCTTGTTTAATTTTTCTAATGATTTCAATTTTAATTGCAGAATCAGGCAATGAAATCAACTCGTTTTGTATTTTATTCCCAAGATAATGAACGTGAACTTTTTGAGTTGTAACACGTCTGACATGTTCTTGGATAATTGGGTCAAACTCAACTAACATTTCAACCAAACCTAAAAAGTTTCCTTTGTTATCTTCGTATAATTTTTCCTTAGAACCACGAAAGGCCAAATTATGTTTAGCAAGAAATTTCACTATAGAAATAACTCTTTTTAAAACATTTTTTCAGTGATCCTTTTCTTTCTCAATTAATCTTTGAGTTGTTTTATCAATAGTTTGAAATTTCTCTAGCCTTTGACGATACTCATACCAAGATGTCATATTCTTAACATGTTTGTAGCATCGCATTTTGTGACGCGACCACAACCGATTTTAGTGCTACTTTCTGATTTCTATATTTATCCTATGAAGCTTAAAAGGAAGGGGAATATATCTCAAACTAATCCTGAGTGCAAATGTTTTCTTTAACAAATGCGAAAAGATCGGGGATCAGGGGTTGGTTATACAAAGGGAAGTTGTTAACACCCAAAGTATCTATAGTAATCTATAGGAACCTTTATTTGCATATGTTTCTACTGTTGTATTGCTTAGTTGCTCAAATCCATTTGCTGTTGATTAGGGAAAGTTTCTCCTTTGGGAAAGCTGAGGAAATGTTTTTGTTGTTTTTCGGTTTTCTATTGTTTTTGGAAAGGTACTTGACCTAAGGGTTTTGATTAGTGCGCTCGCTAAGATTTTGAAATCTTATGCCTACGTATTCCCGTAAAGAGACTTTGGGAAATCAGAGCATTCGTAGTTCCTCCTATTCTATGGGAGGAAAAATATTTGGTGTCTTGTTCAAAGCCCAAGATTGAAGCTAAAAGAGTATTTGTGTCTTGTTCAAAGCCCAAGATTAAAGCTAAAAGAGTATTTGTGTCTTGTTCAAAGCCCAAGATTGAAGCTAAAGGAGTATTTGTATCTTGTTTAAAGCTCAAGATTGCAGCTAAAGAGCGTTTGTGTCTTGTTCAAAACCCAAGATTGAAGCTAAAGAGTTTGGCTGAGAGAGAATTTGTCTTCTCTAAAGGGAGATATCTCACATATTCATCACAATCATTGAGGAATTGATTTATAAGGGAAGTTGCTTTAACTTGGATGTGCGGAATCCAGCAATGCCACATCTTCCTTTATAAGTCTTTACATGCTAAGAGAGGGACATTGACTTGGATGTGTAGAGTCCAGAGGTTTGCCATTTACATCACTTAGATGAAAGAGAACTTTAAACATGATAAAGGAGGGACTCCAGCTTGGATTTTGAATCAACAAGTATGCCACTTACATCAATTATCTAGAAAGGGTTTTAATTATTTGTTTTGAAATGGGATGTATAGAGGAAATATCCTCCTACGAAGAGGACTCATGGTCCCATCTGTGGGGATGATGGATTTTGTGCCTTGATCAAAGCCCAAGGTTGAAGCTGACAAAGAGTTGAAAACTGACTCAACTGGGGGAGTGTTATATTTGTCTTGTACAAAGCCCAAGATTGAGGCTAGCTGGGAAAATCATTATATGAAGCCTAAGAGGAGGCTGACTCTTACTGAGGATTATTTAAATCCAGGAAAAGGTCTAGACTATTTTGAGGAATCAAAAGGGAAACTAACTCTTGCTGGGGATTAGAGAATAGTTGAATTATCAAATGCCATGAGGCATTGATACTTTTGGTGAATTGTTGATGGTAACATGGTTCTGGCCGGGGATTTTAAAGATGAAAGCCAAACCTTGTTGAGGATTAGAAGAGACTTAAAAGGACAAGGTTGAAAGCCTTAAAGGTTTTGACTCTCCTAGGAATTGGTGTATTGTTAAAGATGACTAAGATCTATCCTATGCTTTTAGGAAGCCTGGGGGTTTTTGTATGAAGCTCAAGAAGAGGCTAGGGATGCTTCTAGGAAGCCTGTGGGTCCTTGTATGAAGCCCAAGAGGAGGCTAAGGATTGAGACGGTCCAAGTCTAGGAAGAGTTCAAGAAAGGTTTCACCGAGAAATAATTCTTTCTTAGTTGAACTGTTCTAGGGTTAAAGGGGTTAAAGAAGAGGTTTCACCTGGAAATAATCCTCTCTTCATTGAATCGTTTCAAAGTTGATCAAATTGAACAAAGCCCAATAAAAGGCTATCTTCTGGGGAGATTCATTGTATGATGCCCAAAAGGAGGCAATAATGCGTGGATAAAGCCCAAGAGGAGGCTAACTGTATTCCTTTGTATAGGGGAAACTAGTTACTTGAACTAAATTATACTAATTGAAAGGATCCTATTGTTTGAACTAGTATAAACCATGGATGCTTTGAATGCTAAGAGGAACTTAACAAAATATGTACAAGTATATATACAGACATATAAACAAGTATATAAACAAGTATGAATTGAATTGAGAAAAGTGGTGGGTCTTATTCTCTAGATGGAAGCCCAAGTGTATTGTCATTGTCAGATGTTCTCTTCAAGATTGGATTAGTGCTTTGAAGAAATTGAAGAAAGTTTTGAATTTTGAAGATGACTTGATCTCAAATAGGAGAAAAGCAAAGGTGTTCGGTCTTACACTCTAGATAGAGGCCCAGGTGATTATTTGTATCCTGTACAAAGCCCAGGATGAATGAGGCTAACAAATTTTGTATTTACATAAGGGTGTTGGGTCTTACACTCTATCAAAGGCCCAAGATTATTGTTTAAAACAAGGTTTATGTACAAAGGGATGGGACTTACACTTCTAATAAAGGCCCAATGATTATTGTGAAAACAGTTATCGCACCGTGATTTTGAAAAGCGCGATGGGACTTATACTACAACAGAGGCCCAAAGATTGGTTTATTTACAAAGAGGATTGGGTCTTACACTCTAATAGAGGCCCATGAGTGTTGAAATAAAGTTTGAAAGATTGAATAAAAACAAAACCCTACTTTCATATTTTTTAAAGATATTTTTCAAATAAAAATCAATAAAAATATGTATTATTTATCAAATAAAATCATTAATCATGTTATATACAATGACTCAGGTTTATGAAAAAGTTATTTTATTCACATGAATATTTAAAATAATTTTGGTTTTAAAAATCAAGAAAAAGAAATCATTTTAAAAACATTTAAAACAATTTAAAATAATATTTTTAAATATATTAAAAATATATCAAATAAAATATTTTTTTGTGATTTTTTGGTGAATAAAATATTTTAAATGTGTGAGTGATATTTTGTGCAAAAATTCATTTTAAAATAATTAAAATTGATTTATAAAATAATTATTTAAAATAAAATAGAGAAAATATAAAAAATATTAAAAATATGAAAAAAAGAGTGAAAGGGACCAAAAAATGGCATGGGTGGGTGTTGAACCCACGCCCTAGCATACAAACACACTTGAAAACACACGCTGTAACCACTGGGGTGGTGATACATCCGTGTATCAAACCAACCCCATAAATACGTAAGGGTAACTTGATTTTTAGGCCTGGCCAAAGGCATGGCTAACTAGGTTTTTATTGTTTTGCAAGAAGGCCATAACTTCTTCATTTCTCCATGAAAATGGATGAAATAAAGATGGATCCTACCTAGAATTTCATGAGGAATCCAATGGTGGTCTTATATTTTTCTAAAAATTCCAACATTTGAAAACCCGATAGTGGTTTCAAAATAGGTCAAGTTTTGAAAGTTCTATGCTACAACTCTATACAAGCAATAATAGCATGACAAAATAGTTCAAACACAACAAATATGATATGTATGACATGTTCATGATCAATGTACATCAAAGCAATACATATTTCACAAAGTTCAAGTTCTTATGCACTTACCTCTTAAAGCTCCACTTGCTAACTTTCAAGATACTTGTGACAAAAGCAAACCAATGCCTTGGACACTTCTAATAGATCCCTTGGAAGCTTTTAGGATGATTAAAATCCAAAGAAAACCTCTGGAACAAAATCTAGCTCTTTCTTGCAAAATTGGCAAAAGTGACCAAAATGGCAACTCCTCCAAATGATGTTACAGTTGAGAAACTATGCTTGGAAGACCTTGAGGATATATATTACAGTGTGTTTGAGGGGTTGTTTGGTTTCGAAAGGGATTGAATCAAGACATGGCTTGAAAAATGCAGAAAAAGTCAAAACTTATGGTTTTGATGGTTGACTTTCTGATTTTGGTGATTTGAGATGAAGGTGAGGATTTGGACACCTCCAATGGATGATTTGTGATGTGTTTGGATGGTTATTTTAGTGGTTTAGGCTCTGGTTTTGAGAATTTCAAGTTTCCCCTTTGAAACTTTGAAATTTGAAGTAAGAGAGGGAGAATGAGAAAACAAGGCTTTGGTATTATTTTGGTGTGTTTGAAATGATCAGAAACAACTCTTACTTATAGGAGAACAAGTTTGTTTTGGGAGGAATAGTGTTGGATGAGGGATCACTCTATTATCCAAAGGGTTTTGTCATGTAGCCCTTTCTTAAATGCCAAGGTACCAAAGTCTCATCTTATCTTGACTTCAACCAAATTTGCAGGTTTGAACACTCATGTTTCTTGACTGGTTTGTAACTGATTCATGCCACCTCTATGCATCACATAAATTCCAAATGCCAAAATTGAAATTCAAGGCATTTGTAATGATGAATTTGCACATGCTAAGTTGAATTCTTGACTCAATGTTCCAAAGTTGAAAATAGCAAGTGATTCATCAAGATTCCTTCTGATATTGGATAATGCCAAAGCTTGCAAGATGACAAACTTGAAGATGAAAATCGTGTGGCACAAGAAATGCACAAAATCTGTCATTAAAATTAGTTTGAGCAAGGCATGTTGTGAGGTTCATAACTTCTTGCTCAAGTTAAATTAATGAGAGTTCTTATACTCTTTGGAAAGCTTGTATATCATACTTCAACTTTGGTGTTTACATTTGGTCTTGATTCATCTTGGATCATAATGAAAAATACCTCCAAAGTTGGACAAAACATGAGACAGATTCTGCCTAAAAAATTCTGAGTGTCAAAGTTCAAAATCTTACGAAACCCTAACTTTAATGCTTCATATCTCAAAATCCATGCACTTTTTGGGGGTACCTCTGCTTTACAATCTTGTTGTATGTAAGAAGAACTATCATTTGAGCTTTGGATGGAAGAAAATGGTTGCTTGGATCACAAGTTATGGCCTTGCAAAGTTGGGTAAAAACCATTATTTTCCATGACTTAGTGAAATTTTAAGTTTCTCAAGGTTGCCCTTTTTGCAAGTAACCTCACTTTTCTTGATTTTTCTTGATTGATCATGATCCAAATCACAAGTTAACATTGTTTTAGACTTAAAGAGGCCATGTTTGTCAAAAAATTCCAAAAGTCTAACTTGGTTTTGATCACAGTTGACTTTTTGTATCAGATGAATCTTAAACGTTGTGATCCTTTATGAAATCAAGTCCTTGGGCTTAATTGAACCTAATGGATAGATTCTAAAGGTTTTTTAGAATGTCTTGAATCATGTTCCAAGGTTTGAGATCATGCTTTGCTCAAAAGTCAAAGGTATGGTTGACTTTTTCTCAGAAACCCTAGTTTGCGGTCCAGATGAATTTGAATCCTTATATTGCTTATGAACCAAGTTCTCTGAATCAATTCAATTTTGTGAATGGACCAATATGATGTATTTGAGGTCCTTAAAGCATATCTTGAAGTTTTAGATCATGCCTTGCTCCAAAAGTCAACTTAGGGACTGAATTAGGTTAAAACCCTAATTCCTTATTTTTGATAGATGCACCCCCTGAGGCTATTTTGAACTTACGAATGGACTCATGAGGTTCTTTTGAGCTTCTTGAATCATATATTGAAGTATTGGATCATGCCCAGATGAAAATTTCTCTCTGGAGGCCTTGGTCGACCAAAACCCTAATTTGGTGACACTGATGATCTTGAGGCTAGATCAACTTGAAATGTTGCAATCTTGTGTTAGATTCTTGACGTGGGAGACCTTTTGATCCTTCATGGATGTTTGAGAGGCTTGAAAAGTTGAAGATCATGTCAATTTTGGATTGATCATTTGCCTGAATGCTCTGAGAGGGCTTGAAACCCTAATTCTTGGCTCGAGTGAACACTCAACAATCTTTGAGAGGATTGATGAGGTATGAAAGTACATCCATATTATGGTGATGACTTGCATAATGATGTGAAGTCTTATGGTCAAAATTTAGGGTATGACTGATGCCCCTATTTAATCTTCTTGGACCTGAAGGTGTGAATGACGAAGATATTCAGACGCTCATGGTAAAAGAGGATTAAATATCAGAATACTCAAAATTTTGATTGTGGATGTGAATGGTAGCTATTTTACTCATCCACCTTCTTTTACTAAGTAATGCCAATTAGAAAAAAGGTGTTACTTCCCCTCGATCCTGGTCTTCATCCATGGAACTGGTCTCAGTTTCCTTTGAAATAAACCTCCCCTCGATCCTAGTCTTCAGCCATGGAACTGGTCTCAGTTTCTTTTGAAATAAACCTCCCATCGATCCTGGTCTTCAGCCATGGAACTGGTCTCAGTTTCTTTTAAAATAAACCTCCCATCGATCCTGGTCTTCAGCCATGGAACTGGTCTCAGTTTCTTTTGAAATAACCTCCCCTCGATCCTGGTCTTCAGCCATAGAACTGGTCTCAGTTTCTTTTGAAATAAACCTCCCCTCGATCCTGGTCTTCAGCCATGGAACTGGTCTCATGTTCTTCTTGTCGAGTTCTTCCCTTGATAAGGAATCTTATTTGCGAGGGTCTTTACAAAGCTTCTCTCTGAGGTTTATCGGGGAGATGCCACTTGATGGAAAAGCGCGATTCCTCATACTTCTCTTCGAAACTTCTTTGGAGAGATGCCATATGATGTAATTCAATTTTGAGGTGCTGATGACTTCCTTGAAAGTAGGACAAACTTCTCGGGGAGAGACTGCAATTTATCGACTTTATTTGGAAATGTTTGAGGGCAAGAACAGACTTCTTTATTTTCCAATTGGTAGAGATTTCTTGGAGGATTTGATGTCTTTTTTTCCCAGTCTTTTGTTGAGAAGCTTCCGCGAGGGATTTTCTTTAATTCGGGAAAGTAAAATACCATCTTTAATGGTGAAGAGTGAAGTTCCAAAGGTGTATAACCAAATACCTTCTTGCCTTTCAGAGGTTCAAGTTATCAAAGTGGTCGAGGACCGATTTCAATCCGGGAATAAACTGGAGAGAGATTGTTTAGATGATACATTTCCTGATGAGGAAAGAACTCAAACCGAGATTTTATCCTATCCAAGTGTGGAAAGGAAAACTAACAACTCGAATGGAGAGAGAACATTTATCACTTGGGGATAAATGTGACCAAAGTGATCGAAATATGATATGCAATATAGATATGAATATGAATCAATTATGCATGAGGTATGAAATGTTTATGCTGACAAAACAGACATGACATACGGACTGACGATGAGTACAACTGGATACTCGGCCACTCTGGGGATAAAAAGTATCGCTGATCTGTTGAGGGAACAAAATCATGCTGTTGAACTTTTCATATTCTTGGCAAAAAAAATGTGGCTCCTGGGGAGTGATAGGTGGGATACTTCATCTTACCAATCTGAAGTAAGTGATCCTCCACTCGGGATATACTTATCACAAGAATATTTCAATTCTGCATTTTGAAGTTTGATTGCCTTCGGAGAAGGTGTCGATGTTCCTCTCGTGTTCATTAATCAAAAAGGAAATTGCAATCTTTATTTTTAAAGCAGAAGTAAATTTGAAAATAGAAGTAAATTCATTTTTGTGTTTCAAGAATGTTAATCATATCAAAATGTCATTTTGCAAAGCAGAATAAATGAGAATTGCAAACAAAGGGCACAAAGGCTCAAATTTTTATTGATAGAATGGTAATCAGCCTAATGCGTGATTCCATGGAGCATTACAAAGTTTAGAAAATGGTAATTTAAAGGGAAATGGAATACATTGAAACATAACGACCACTATCCTTCCACCAACTTTGAATTCTGAGCATTATCGAGCTTCCATTGAAGGTGACTTCTGATTGAGAATTTCTTGACAGATGACATCACTTCTGATGGTCCAATCGTAGTCGGATGCAGTAACTTGCCATAAATCCCTAACTTTTTCCTAGATTTCCCTTTTTTTCGGTTTTCAATCTATCAGTATGATTATTATTTATGTCTTTAATTTTTGCCTGGACCGCCCTTTCGGGTTTTCAGTCCAACGAGACATTTTGTTTTTTATTTTTATTTAGGCGAAGTATTTCTTGACTGCATCGACATTTGTAGGCAGAGTGAACTCCTCACCATCCATAGTTGTGAGTTTTAAAGCACCACCTGAGAAGGCTCTCTTAACAACATATGGGCCATCATAATTTGGAGTCTATTTGCCCCTGGAGTCGGTGAGGAAAGATTGGATCTTTTTGAGCACGAGGTCGCATTCTCTGAATACCCGAGGTCAAACCTTCTTGTCAAAAGCTTTCTTCATTCTCTGTTGATATAAATGATCATGTCATAAAGTCGTCATTCTTTTTTCTTCGATAAGGTTCAGTTCATTGTATCTGCTTTGACACCATTCAACTTCTGTTAGCTTGGCTTCCATCAGGATTCTTATTGATGGTATCTCTACTTCTATCAGGATCACTGCTTCCATGCCATATACTAGAGAGAAAGGGGTTGCCCCTGTTAAAGTGCGGACATATGTGCGATAATCGTGAAGAGCAAATGGTAGCATCTCATGCCAATCATTGTAGGTTACAACCATCTTTTGAATGATCATTTTGATCTTTTTGTTAGGTCCTTCTACCGCTCCATTCATTTTAGGTCGGTAGGGAGATGAGTTATGGTGTTCAATTTTGAACTCAGAATATAATTCTTTCATCATCTTGTTGTTCAGGTTTGACCCATTATCAGTAATGATCTGGCTTGGAACACCATAACGGCAGATGGGATTGTTTGGTCACATTGGTGTATGATACTACCTCGACCCATTTGGTGAAGTAATCAATGGCTACCAGAATGAACCGATGTTCGTTTGAGGCTTTAGGTTCGATCATGTTGATTATGTCAATTCCCCATATAGTAAAAGGCCATGGAGAAGAAAGAACTTTGAGATGCGTTGGCGGTACATGAATTTTGTCGGCATATATCTGACACTTGTGATACCTCCTCATGTACTTGTAGCAATCGAATTCCATTGTCAGCCAATAATATCCTGCTCTTAGAATTTTTCTTGCCATTGTGTATCCATTGGCATGGGTGCCAAAGGAACCTTCATGAATCTTTTTTATTAACATGTTTGCTTCGTGTCTGTCCATGCATCTGAGCAAAACCATGTCGAAGTTTCTTTTGTAGAGCACATCATTGTTCAGGAAGAAGTTGCCAGCTAGTCTTCTGAGGGTCTTCCTATCTTTTCTTGATGCCTCAGACGGGTATTCTTGTCTTTGAAGGAAGCATTTGATATCATGATACCATGGTTTATCATCGATGACCGCTTCCGCTGCAAATATGTAAGCGGGCCTATCAAGGCGCATTATGTCAATCTTAGGTATGTCGTTCCATCAATTCACACTAATCATGGAGGATAGGGTAGCTAGTGCATCAACCATGTGGTTTTCTTCACGAGGAATGTGATGAAAATCAATCTTGATGAAGAAGGGTAACAACCTTCTTGCATAGTCTTTGTAAGGAATCAAACCCAATTGATATGTGTTCCACTCTCTTTTGATCTGATTTATAACCAGGGCTGAGTTTCCATACACATCCAAATTCTTTATCCTTAAGTCGATAGCTTCTTCGAGACCCATGATGAAAGCTTCATATTCGGCCTCATTGTTTGTACATTTGAATACCAATCTGGCAGTGAAAGGAATATGGGTACCCTGTGGCGTAACAATGATTTCCCCAATTCTGTTTCCATAAGCGTTGACAACCCCGCCGGATATTAATCCCCATTGGGATCATGGCTCTGGCCCTTTATTTGGTAGAGGTTCATCGCAATCTTTCATTTTTAGGTACATGACATCCACGTCTGGGAATTCAAATCTGATTGATTCATTATTGTTAATTAGTTGGTGAGCCAAATGATCGACTAAAACACTTCCCTTGACGGCTTTCTGAGCATGGTACTCGATGTTATTTTCTGATAACAACATCTGCCAAAAGGAAATCCTTCCTGTTAAAGCAGGCTTTTCAAAGACATACTTGATCGGATCCATTTCAGAGATTAACCAAGTAGTGTGACAAATCATGTACTGGCAAAGACGTTTAGCTACCCAAGCTAGAGTGCAACAAGTTTTCTCGAGCATAGTGTATCGAGTTTCACAGTCCGTGAACTTCTTGCTTAAGTAATAAATGGCAGAATCCTTTCTTTTTGCTTCGTCTTGTTGGCCCAGCACACAATTCGTGGAGTCTTCCAAGACCGTTAAGTAGATGATCAGTGGTCTTCCTTCCACTGGAGGAGACATAATGGGCTGATTCAGCAGATATTCTTTAATGCTGTCGAATGCCTTTTGGCAATCATTTATCCATATACAGCTTTGGTTCTTTCTGAGTAGTTTGAAAATTGGCGCGCATGTCGCGGTCATGAGGAATATGAATCTCGAGATGTAATTCAGACGTCCCAAAAATCCTCTTACTTGTTTTTTGGTCTTTGGAGAAGGTATTTCTTGATTGGCCTTGACTTTGTCGGGATCAACCTCATTTCCTTTTTGGCTGACGATGAATCCTTTGAGTTTTCCTGAACAAACACCGAATGTACACTTATTGGGATTCAAGCGGAGTTTGACGCTGGAATAACTTCGATAAGTGTTCCACATGTTCTTCTTCTGTTTTAGATTTGGCAATCATGTCATTGACATACACTTCAATTTATTTGTGCATCATGTCGTGAAACAGAGTTGTCATAGCCCTTTAATAATTTGCCTGCATTCTTTAGATCGAACGACATTACTTTGTAACAAAAGGTGCCCCATGGGGCGATGAATGAAGTTTTCTCCATGTCTCTGGGCGCCATTATGATTGAGAAGGACTCACCCTGATATGTCCATCAAAATTAAGGAAGAAGTACAGATACAGATCGACGCAGGTTTCCTTGCCACCTCAGAATATCCTCAATGGCTAGCCAATATAGTGCCAGTTCCTAAGAAAGACGAAAAAGTCAGAATGTGTGTAGACTACAGGGATTTAAACAAAGCAAGTCCAAAGGATGATTTTACCCTACCTCACATTGACATGCTAGTTAAAAGCATAACAAAATTCAAAGTATTCTCCTTCATGGATGGATTCTTGGGCTATAATCAAGTCACAATGGTGCCCGGAGACATGGAGAAAACTTAATTCATCACCCCATGGGGCACCTTTTGTTACAAAGTGATGTCGTTCAGTCTAAAGAATGCAGGAGCAACTTATCAAAGGGCTATGACAACTCTGTTTCACGACATGATGCACAAAGAAATTGAAGTATACGTCGATGACATGATTGCCAAATCTAAAACAGAGGAAGAACATGTAGAAAATTTGTCAAAACTATTCGAGTGTCTGAGAAAATACAAATTCCGCTTGAATCCCAATAAATGCACATTCGGTGTTCGTTCAAGAAAACTCTTAGGATTCATTGTCAGCCAAAAAGGAATTGAAGTTGATCCCGACAAAGTCAAGGCCATTCAAGAAATGCTGGCTCCAAAGACTGAAATACAAGTAAGAGGATTTTTGGGATGTCTGAATTACATCTCGAGATTCATATTCCTCATGACCGAGACGTGCGCGCCAATTTTCAAGCTACTCAGAAAGAACCAAAGCTATATATGGACAAAGGATTGCCAAAAGGCTTTTGACAACATCAAATAATATCTGCTGAATCCACCTATTTTGTCTACTCCAGTGGAAGGAAGACCACTGATCATCTACTTAACAGTCTTGGAAGACTCCATGGGCTGTGTGCTTGGCCAACAAGACGAAATAAAAAGAAAAGAGTCTGCCATTTATTACTTAAGCAAGAAGTTCAAGGACTGTGAAACTCGATACACTGTGCTCGAGAAAACTTGCTGCACTCTAGCTTGGGCAACTAAACGACCCCGCAAGTACATGATTTGTCACACTACTTGGTTAATCTCCAAAATGGATCCGGTCAAGTATGTATTTGAAAAGCCTGCTTTAACGGGAAGGATTTCCCGTTGGCAGATGTTGTTATCAAAATACGACATCGAGTACCATGCTAAGAAAGCCATCAAAGGAAGTGTTTTAGCCGATCATCTGGCTCATCAACCAATCGATGATCAAGAATCAATCAAATTTGACTTCCCAGACGAAGATGTAATGTACCTAAAAATGAAAGATTGAGATGAACTGCTACCAAACGAAGGACCAAAATCAGGTTCCCAATGGGGATTAATATTCGACGCAGCTGTCAATGCTTATGGAAACGGAATTGGGGAAATCATTGTTTCACCACAGGGTACCCATATTCCTTTCACCGCCAGATTGGTATTCAAATGTACAGACAATGAGGCCGAATATGAAGCTTGCATCATGGGTCTCTAAGAAGCTATTGACTTGAGGATAAAGAATTTGGATGTGTATGGAGAATCAACCCTGGTTATAAATCAGATCAAAGGAGAGTGGAACATATATCAATTGGGATTGATTTCTTACAAAGACTATGCAAGAAGGTTGTTACCCTTCTTCGACAAGATTGATTTTCATCACATCCCTCGTGAAGAAAACCATATGGCTGATGCACTAGTTACCTTATCCTCCATGATTAGTGTGAGACGATGGAACGAATTACCCAAGATTGACATAATGCGCCTTGATAGGCCCGCTTACATATTTGTAGTTGAAGCGGTCATCGATGACAAACCATGGTATCATGATATCAAATGCTTCCTTCAAAAACAGGAACACTCACCTGGGGCATCAAGGAAAGATAGGAAGACTCTCAGAAGACTAGCTGGCAACTTCTTCATGAACAATGACGTGTTCTACAAGAGAAACTTCGACATGGTTTTGCTCAGATGCGGGGACAGACACAAAGCAAATATGTTAATGAAAGAGATTCATGAAGGATCCTTTGGCACTCATGCCAATGGACACACAATGGCAAGAAAAATTCTGAGAGCATGATATTATTGGCTGACAATGGAATCTGATTTCTACAAATACATGAGGAAGTCTCACAAGTGTCAGATATACGCCAACAAAATTCATGTACCGCCAACGCATCTCAAAGTTCTTTCTTCTCCATGGCCTTTTTCTATATGGGGAATCGACATGATTGGCATGATTGAACCCAAAGCCTCAAATGGACATCGGTTCATACTTGTAGCCATTTATTACTTCACCAAATGGGTTAAAGCAGCATCATACACCAATGTGACCAGACAAGTGGTGGTCCGATTGTCGCTCCCAGGATTTTCATCCAGGTACAAACGCGAAAGTGGCGCGGAACACAGAGTCGCCAGCCGTGTAAATTTATCCCAAGAGAGGGAAAGGGAACACCGCATAAACCTAAGGAAGATGGAAAGGAATGGTCATCGCAACCATAACCTGGGTTCGGGAGTCGGTTACGCGAGGGGAAGGTGTTAGCACCCCACGCGTCCATCGTACTCGATGGGATCCATGCTTGTTGTCTATTCTAAGGGTGAGTTATCCTAACATCTATGGCTGTACTAAAACGGGGGAGGGGAAAACAAAGACAGACTCGGTAGGACGTTGACGTCCTAGGCCTACGTACCCCTTTTGTGCAATGGGGAATTCAGAGTCAACGTAGTTCGGACCAAGTTCCTTTTGTGTTTTTTATGAGCGACGTTAAGTTCGCGTCCGGCAGTTAGGGTCGATGCCTGTTTGCGACTCAGACAGAAAGTAACGTGCCCTTTTTTAAAATAGCCTTTAGTTTGACAATCCCGAAGGACAAAAAGGTTTGAAGTTTGTTTGTATTTTTTAGGACAGAAGTGACTTTAGTTAGTTCATAACTCAACTTGAACCAAAGTCTATGACACGGGAGCGAATGCGTCGCATGATCGCCCCCAATGGGACGTATGCTCAACACTCTAGAAGAGAGAAAGGGGACCCCTCAATCTTTATTTCCTATGTTTAAGGCTTGTGTGCAAGGCATGTTGACCTTATTAAGTATCTTAGAGATGTTATGAGATGAGGAGAGGGACTCAAAAGAAAAGAAAAAAAACTACGGGGAGAATCTATGCTAATGTTATCATGCGAAGATGGCCCTAAGGGGAGGTTTGACAATAACCTAAGCCTAAAGAAAAGAAAAGATGAGAGAAGGAAAGAGTAAGTGTGAACATGGATAACCATCCATACTCTCAAATTACTTACCTCGGCCTCTGCATAAAAGGTTAGTACAAAGCAGACATAAGTAAGAATAAGACAAATGAAACCCAAGCAAGTCATAAACCAAAGTGAAATGGTTACAAACCAAATGAAACTCATCCAAGCCAGAATATACACCTTAGAGGTGACCCCCAATGTTTACCAAACAAAAGTAAGCAAGTAGAATGCAAACAAGTGGCAAAACAAACAAGAAAGTTATCAGAAAAGGAGTAGAAGAAGGAAGAGTGGATGTGCAAGGTGATTATGCAAGAATGCCTCAAATAATATCCAAGTCAGAATGTGGATGACCTAAATATGTGCCTAAACATACTATACAAGTGTCACATGAGGCATGCAAACAGATATCCAAACATCAAACATCAATAGAAGAAGAAGGAAGCATATAAGTGAAACATGTTCAAGCAGGCAAGATGAAACATGAATAGCATATGACATGAATGAATGCAAAGCTCCAAGGTCAGAAACATACATCCAATGAAGTGCAAATGAATGATAAGGTATGGCATACATAAACCAAGCATAAGTCATGAGTAAGCATAGATGAGATGAGGTGAGAAGATAAGTCAAAGAAAAGGCATGTAAACCAAGCATTGAACATGTGCACAAAGTATGCAACAACCTCACACCAATGACCTATAATGGCAATCAAGTGACCTATAACAATTCAAATATGGTTTATGAAGTCAAAGAAGCAATCCCAAATGATGGCACAAGTGCCTTCTCAAACAAGTACTCAGACATGATCAAAGATGTGCATACAAGAAGACCTCAAACAAAGAGCAATCAAACAATTAGCAAAACATCTCCTAAAATTATCAAATTAAAACTCAAAATACCTCAACTAGTGGTAAACAACATGTCAAAATCTCATGACAAAATTCCCAACATAGGTCACTCAAACAATCATGCAAAGCCAAATGAGAATTATGGTTCAATATGCAAAAGAAAAGGACTAAAATGAAATATGAAAAAGTTTTAAAAATGAGAGAAAAATATTTTAATGCAATTCAATGTGTTGGTGAAACAATGCAAAAAGAATTAGTTCAAAATGTTTTATGGATGATGAGAAATAAATTCTACAATGCAATGTGTGCAAAATGAAACAAATTCAAAAAGAAATTATTAAAATAATTAATTCGACGCCAAAAATAAAATAAAATAATAAAATAAAATTTGGGAAAATTCTATAAAACTATAAATATGATTCATGATTTTTTTGGGAATTTTTTTATGCAAGTATCTATTTTTTTAAAGATTTAAATGCAAAACAATAATTAAATGAAAAAAGGAAATAATTAAAATAAGCATGGGGTGCAAATAGCAGCTAATGCACGTTAGAAATGAACATGGGCTGAAGGGGGGGGGGGGTGCGAACAGAAGGCCCAAACACTAAGATCCATCAGAAAAATAAAAAAAAGAACACGTGAACCCAGTCAACACTCAGACTCCATTAGGACCACAAGATCAATCCTACGCTTCACAGATAGTCCACCAATTAAACAAGTAATCGTGATGAATGGTATAGATCCACACGACCATCTTAATAATGATGCACATTCACACACGCAAGTATTAAAAAAAAAAAAAAAAAAAAAAATGGCACGAGGTAAGGTACATGATATCATTAATGTGTTGTCAATATAATAGCCAGTGGATCAAACCAACGTTCTAGATTAATCAAACTTTAACATGATAAGTGGCTTAGATCTAAAGTGCATGGTAGTTAGCGTGGAATGACACACATGTGAACCATAAAATAAAAACAAAAATTAAAAGATGTGGCAAAGTATGGACCACACGATCAAACAAATGGACGATCATGATTTCGTCCCTTACCTCTGAAACCCTAGCCGGCCGGAAAAAGAACCAGACGCCGGAGCCCTAGCTCCGATCGTCATCTCCGGTGACCTGCAATAAAAAACCTCCCAAAAAATGCAAAAGGGTATACCTTCTTGACCAGAATTTCACTAGGATCAATAATATCACGTTATTTTTCACAAACAACCATCATACAACAAGATTCGAATGAAACAAGTTAGTGCTCAAAAATTTCAAACTCATCATACAAACAAACCATGCGTCCAAACTCAAAACAAACTATACCAGAATTATCAGTGAATGTCACACATCATTATGCGCATCAAAAAGAGGAGTTTTAAGAGCATGCAAATTATCACTAACTTGAGATCAAGCAATCCGTATCTTTGCTGTTAGCTTCAAACGATGGATGATTTGCATTCTATGGATCTCAAGGATTAATGTTGTGAAGGAATTTTTGGAAAAGCTCTTGTGGATTGAGAGATTCGAAGGAATGAAGAATTAGGGTTGAAACTTGAATTCTCCTCAAAATCACGTGTGTCCTCTCTAACCAGTGCATGAGTTAGCTTAAATACTTAGGGTTAATCCACTGATAATCACTTGGGCCTTGTTAATTCCTCACTTAATGAGTTTTGGGTGATTTTGGAAATTTGCATAATGTGAAATACACCCTCCTCCATGCATGTACACCCAAGCATTTTATGATAGATCACTTATATTTCAATTGCTAATCACACCTGAAATGGATTTGAGCCTTGAGATGTCTTAGTTCATGAGTTTTGAATGATCTTGCAATTTTGCATAATGGGAAATAAGTGATGGATTTGTCATGGAATCCCTTGGTTCAAAGGCTAAAAATGATCCTTATGGAATGTACTTTGATGTTAGAATGTGCCTTGAAGTAATGGAACCAATTATAGGTCACTATGTCCCAAAATGCAAAAGTTGTGAAAATGGAACCATAAGGAAACCCTAAAAACCACCTTGCCATCTTTTGATCATAACTTGAGTTTCACAAATGATATGGAGATCATCTAGTACTTGTTGGAAAGGGGAGAAAAAGATCTTCAACTTTCATGTTTGAGAAAAAATCATTTGAAGCTTCCTTGATGATGAAAAGTCAAGTTGACTGCAGTGTAAAAACTTGCCCAAAATGGAAACTTTCAAATTATAAGTCATTTCCATATTTAGTAACTCTGTACCAACCCTTGATTCCTGATAAATGGTATGGAACTTGACCCTTTTGAAGAACACCTTCTCCTCTTGAACTGCCTCAGACACCTTGACCCCATGCTAAGAACCAATGATATGCACACATGATAATGCAAAAATGAAATGAAACACAAGCCAGTTAGTACTAAAGTAAGAGAGCAAATTTTGGGGTGCTACACCGATTTATCAAAAACAATCTCATCTGCCGTTATGGTGTTCCAAGCCAGATCATTACTGATAATGGATCTAACCTGAATAACAAGATGATGAAAGAATTATGTGCTGAGTTCAAAATTGAACACCATAACTCATCTCCCTACCGGCCTAAAATGAATGGAGCGGTAGAAGCAACTAACAAAAATATCAAGAAGACCATTCAGGAAATGGTTGTAACATACAAAGATTGGCATGAGATACTACCATTTACTCTTCACGGTTATCGCACATCCGTCCGCACTTCAACACGGGCAACCCCTTTCTCTCTAGTATATGGCATGGAAGCAGTGCTCCCCATAGAAGTAGAGATACCATCAATAAGAATCCTGATGGAAGCCAAGATAACATAAGCTGAATGGTGTCAAACCAGATACGATGAACTGAACCTAATCGAAGAAAAAAGAATGACGACTTTATGCAATGGTCAGTTATATCAACAAAGGATGAAGAAATTTTTTGACAAAAAGGTCCGACCTCGTGTATTCAGAGAAGGCGACCTCGTACTAAAAAAGAACCAATCATTTCTCAATGATCCCATGGGCAAATGGACTCCAAATTACGATGGCCCCTATGTTTTTAAGAAAGCCTTTTCAGGCGGTGCCTTGAGACTCGCAACCATGGATGGAGAAGAGTTTACCTACCCCACAAATGTTGATGTCGTCAAGAAATACTACACCTAAATAAAAAAAAACAATGTCTCGTTGGACTGAATACCCGAAAGGGCGGTCCAGGCAAAAATTAGAGACATAAAAAATGATCATCCCAATGGATTGAAAACCTGAAGGGGCAATCTAGGCAAAAGTTAGGGATTTATGGCAAGTGACTGCATCCGACTAAGATTGGGTCATCAGAAATAATGTCATCTGTCAAGAAATCCTTAATCGAAGTCACCTTCAACAGAAGCTCAAGGATACTCAGAATTCAAAGTTGGTAAAAGGATAGTGGTCATTATGTTTCAATTAAGCCCATTTCCCTTTAAATTACCATTTTCTAAACTTTGTAATGCTCCATGGAATCACGTATTTGGCTGATTACCATTCTATCAATGAAATTTTGAGCCCTTGTGCCCTTTGTTTGCAATTCTCATTTATTCTGCGTTGCAAAATGACATTTTGATGTGATTAACATTCTTGAAACAAAAATGAATTTACTTTTGTTTTAAAATTTACTTCTGCTTTAAAAAATAAAGATGGCAATTTCCTTTTTGATTAATGAACAACGAAGAGGAACATTGACGGCTTCTTCGAAAGCAATCAAACTTCAAAATGTAGAACCAAAATATTCTGTGTGATTAGCATGTCCCGAGTGGAGGATCAATTAATTCAGATTGATAAGATGAAGAATCCCACCTACCACTCCCTAGGAGCCGCATTTTGTTACTACCAAGAATATAAAAAGGTCAGCAGTAGGAATTTGTTTCCTCAACATATCAGTGAAACTTTTATTCCCCAGAGTGGCCGAGTATCCAGTTGTACTCATCGCCAGTCCGTATGTCATGTCTATTTTGTCAGCATAAGAATTCCAAACATACATCATGCATAATTCATATTCATATTCATTTTGCATCTCATATTTTAATCACTTTGGTCACGTTTATCCCCGGTGATAAATGTCCTATCTCCATTAGAGTTGTCAACCTTAAGAAGAAATGACATATTCTTTCTAAATCCCCACTGATTTTGATCATCGTGTAAGATTTTCCTTTCCACAGTCGGATAGGATAAAATCCCGGTTTCAGTTCTTTCCTCATCAGGAAATGTATCATCCAAACAATCTCTCTCCAGTTCAGTCATGGACTGAAATCAGTCATCGACCACTTTGATAACTTGAACCTCTGAAAGGCAAGAAGGCATTTGGTTATACACCTTTGGAACTTCACCCTTCTCCATTGAAGATGATATTTTGCTTTCCCAGATCAAAGAAAATTCCCCGTGGAAGCTTCTCAACAAAAGACTCTTGGAAATACAGACATCATATCCTCTAAGAAATCTCTACCAAATGGCAAACAAGGAAGTCTATTTTTGCCCTTGTAGATTTCCAAATAAAGTCGACAAATGGAAGTCTCTCCCTGAGAAGTTTGTCCTACTTTCAATGAAGTCATCAGCACCTCAAAATCAAATTATACGCCAAATAGCATTCTTTGTCAAGAGAAGAACTCGACAAGAAGAAACTTAGACCAGTTTCATGGCTGAAGACCAAAATCGAGGGGAAGTTTATTTCAAAGAAAACTGAGACCAGTTCCATGGCTGAAGACCAGGATCATGGGGAAGTTTATTTCAAAGGAAACTGAGACCAGTTCCTTGGCTGAACACCAGGATTGAGGGAAAGTTTCACCCTTTTCTAAGTGACATTACTTAATAAAAGAAGATGGATAAGCAAAAATAGCTAAGACCATATCTTGTGATCCAAGCTACCATATCTTGAAATTTCACTAAGTTATGAAAAATAATGGTTTTAACCCAACTTTGCAAGGCCATATCTTGTGATCCAAGCAACCATTTTCTTCCATCCAAAGCTCAAATGATAGCTCTTCTTACATACAACAAGATTGTCAAACAGTGGTATGATCGCGACTTTGCATATTGGTCGAATTACTACTGCAAGTATACAGCTTATCCCGTAGTTTTAAAAGATTGTCGAACCCACAAGGACTAATAATCAACCTAAAGTGTTCAATTATTGCGGTGCAAAGCTAAGGCTTGAATTGGCGGTAAAAGGATCTTAATTCTAATGGTATTTGAAATAAATAACTAAATGAGACCGAAGAATGATTTCCGTGCTCCTAAGGGACTCCGTAAATTTCGGGTGTTAACAAAGATCTCAATTTTATTCTGTAGGAAATACTGATTTAAAGACTCAATCTCACACTCTCGCGCTATTGACCAAGCCAAACCTAATGACCCCAAGATTTTGCTCTCGCTCGCTCGGTAATTAAAAGACGCACTTTGAAAACCAACAAAGCCTAAATGAAGCCTAAAGCGCTCTCGCTGTGTTTAGGTTCAGTGCTCAGTGTCTACTATCCGGTGCTTACCTTAAATTCTCGTTCTATCGGACACACCTTAATGCATTTCTCACTCTCATGACAAAACGCTGTTAAGTAGCCTCTCGCTCTCACGACAAAGCAACTTAAATTAAAATTAGACACTAAAACCAGATTCTTGAACAATCATATTTTACACCGGTGGTTTCTACAGAGTCCTGTCAAAACGACGGTCCTCAAACTGCGGGCTCAAACAAGTTTAGCCTAACATATTAAATCCTAAAACTAACATGTTAATAGTGCTGGAAATTAAAACATACATGTTGGTTGATTTTAACAAAAATACAGATTTAGGTTTTTGTAGAAATTAAGTTATGTTGCTAACACGTATACAAAATAATGCAGTAAAAACAGAAGAATAAATAACTTGTAGAATGCGAAGAAGATAAATTAAATTGAAACTTCTATTGAATAATAACTTGATCCAAGCGTAAAAACCAGTGAAAATGTAAAGAAATAAATACAACAGTGTAACAACTATTCAGTGTGAGCAATTGTTACTTTGGACAGTAAGTATGTAGTTAGGCTAGAGAGAATTCGGCAGCGCTTCCGCGGGGTACTTGGATGCTCAAACTACCCTCCAAAGGGGTCTATATATAGAGAATTCTTGGATCCAAACTCGAACCAAACTGCTGCAGAAAAACTGCTCCCGCCACAAACGGTGACCGCCGTCTGCTTAATGGTGACCGCCATTGCTTCAAATTGGAGATTCCCTCCTTTTTGGGCATGGCGAACGCCTTCCTCAGGGCATGGCGAGCGCCATTCCTTTAGGGAGGCCAGAACTTGCACTTTTGCTGCTTTTTCTTCATTCTTCAGCTCAACTTTCATTCTTTTCTTCTACATTGCTGATAGAACACCTGTCAAGGAAAAACAAAGGAAAACATGAGTAAATAGCATAGAAAACGGTAAAGACTCGATAAAACGATATGTAGAAATGCGCGAAATGAATCAAAATGTACAATACGAAATCGATTCATCAAACTCCCCCACACTAAGACTTTTGCTTGTCCTCAAGCAAACTCCCAATGAAATAAAACAGTAAGTACGATGTTCGACTCATAGGCACGACGAAAACTATAAAAGCGCAAGGTTGCTAGGCTAATGCTACATATATAGGTACTAAATAATGAAAACAAGGATACCGTAACGACACGATTCTACAAAAGCGGACAAAAAGTTCCTTCCTATGCAATACCAGTTCAAATCATGACATTATAACTCGACCTACAGACTTCATTCTTATTCACCTCTCTTTCATTCTGGCGCAATCATATTAAGCCCGTTATCCTTCGTATTTACATGGTAAGTGAAACTGTTAGTGTTTTATGATCTCTTATTCATTATTTTTTCTTATTATTAATTTTTTTTTCTGCCAACGAATTTCAAGAGTCTGAGCCTTTGGGTTAAATGGCCGGGTGAGGGCCACCTAACTTAGTTAGAACAGGTCTTTCATTCGCAATATCCAATAAAAATCACATAATCATAAACTTTGAGATCAACACATATTTGCTTCGGTTCATTACTTAGTTCACACGCAAGGATGGTGCTGACTGCTGATATAAACTAATAAAGAGGCTACTTCTAAAGAACTAGGAACAAGGACTCGGCATAATGTGTATTTAAATCGATATCGCATACTTAGGAACTCTAGGGTGTAGGAACGGTAACGATATTAACAAAACTTTCCCAAGTTTGTCTACATAGCCTAAAACAAAGATAAAACAACCTATACTTAATATGTCATGCCATTGAGTCAAACGGATTTTTTTTTTTGAAATTGGGGTCAAAATAAGGGAGTTAATAGACAATGCGAAAATGTAAAGTAACAATCGACTCAAACGCGCATATGACTCAATAAAGCAAACTAAAACTAGAAAGCAGGAAATAATAATAAATAAATAAAAGCGGTAAATGACTCCTCCCCCACACTTAAACTAGACATTATCCTCAATGTCTTAGCCTAAGGCGAAAGAAAGAGCGATGGAACCTGGTGAGAATCAATGGTGGCGGCCACGGTCTCCACGAGGGTGCCGGTCCTGTCTGATAGCTGGGTTATCTTGTGGAACATGCTAAACACAATCTGCAATACGATGCACCTCTCTACGTAATCCTGCCATCTCAGAGACAACGTCTCTCAAATCAAGCTGGGTCCTCTCCATAAACTCAACATGCCTCCTCTGCATATCATGCATCATCACGTCATGCTCAGCTTCTCTCTCTCTCTCTTTGCTACCTAAGCTCCGATAAGATGTCTTCTAGCGATGTACGCATACCTGCAAAATCAGATAAAGGTGGAGTGTGTGCTTGGGTGCTAGGCCCAGGTGTGTCAGCAGCGCGGCTACGAGTACGGGGCTGCCTAGTAGGCGGTCCCATAACCTCAAGATAATGTCTCTCAACAATCTCCTCCTCTAAATCTGGCGCTCCTAAATCAAACAACCAGTTAGTGTTATCATGCACATCAATGCACTCAAAGCAAGGCAAAGTGAAACCTCGGACCTCATGGGTATAAACTATAATATGATACTTGCCACCGAGAAAACTTTTGAAAAGCCGCATATTACGGCAAAACTCAAGACCGACAAAGAGACAAGGGATACTATCGACATTTTCTAAATCAGCCTCTAAATCCAATGAGCAAGCTATGGAAGTAATGATTCCGCCAATACAGATGGAACCACCAGTTATATTTGCGACACTTATAAAGTAGGCTAGGAGAAATGGTGTGGGATTCACTGGGGTTTGGAGGAGAGCACAGTAGATAAAGAATAAATCTTTCGAGTTCGCATTACCTGGGTTCTCAAGTCCAAAGATGGTGGAAGCAAGGATCCGGTGTAAGTACCGGATGGCTGGGTTGTGGATGGTAGTGGCCTTTAGGCCTTCCCATTTGGTGGTGGTGGTGTTGGTGATTTGGTGCCAAAAGTTAAAGGCTCCGGCCTCCCACTCACTCTCGAGGGGTGCCTGAGTTGCAAGTGCATCACCAGTAGGAAAACCAAAAATCTCTCCTATTCACTCTTGGGTCGGCAAGTAATCAACATTAAACATTCTAAAGTGTATGGTTCCAGTGGTACGGGAAATGTCATGGATATAACGAAGTGAACTAAGAAACTCGTAAGTTAGCCTAACAGAAGAAGCATTAGACATTGAGAAAAAGCGAGTCATACCTAGATTTTTGAGCATCCAAGAGACGCTTCGGAAGAGACCTAGGGTACGAAGAGATTCTAGGTCAGGATACCTCGTTGTATAAACGGGTCTTCTGCAGATTATGTGGAAGTTTGTACGCTGGGTGTCTCCGATTGCTCCTTCAGGGAACACTATACCCATGTAATCAACTTCTTGATTGGATTCCATTTTTTCTTTTTTGGAATGGTGTTGCAAGTAGAGAGTTTCTGAGTGGTTTGAATATGGAGGGTGGTGGAGAGTTTTGATAGTGATGATGGAAAATATGTGTTTCCAAGGATTTAAATAGGGATAAAGGAAGGAATTTGGGTGGTTGGAAGTTATGGTAGGATAATGAAGAGTTGATGTGGTGGTTAGGGTGCCTTGGAACATGAAAAGATGGTTTAAATGGGGAATATGAAGAGAAAAACGTGTTTGAATTCAAAAATTTGCGCCATCTGCCTCCCAGGACAGAACGACGATCGCCGTTAGGCATATGGCGGTCGCCATTTGCTTAAGGCACGAATTTTGAATTCTGGCACTTACAGAATGCAGCTATTTGGTACTTTTTTTTGGTCTTTTTCTTGTTTTCTAGCACAAACATGAGATACTAAGTACTAAAAGGAATTAGATAGGGCTCTACAACACTTAAACAATAATAAAACATAAAATACTAAGGAAAGGAAATTGCATTGATCGAAATCGAAGTACATTACAATTACTCATCAGTATTCCGACGGTATATAGTGAAATGAGAAATAACAGTACAGACAATACGGGAAAGGGAAACACTATATAGGGAAGCAAACTATCCTAAGAAAACAGGGAAAATGGTACAACTTCTGAATCATCCATGATGTTGCCTAAGGGAATAGACAATCTGGAACAAATGATCCAACTCCTCATGGACAACATCCATAAGTCCTATGAAATCAACTCTGAGAGAGGAAATCTCATCTCGAACGAAATCTAATTCTGACCGGATACCATTTATAGCAGCAGATACAGTGATAGTTGGGATAACAGGATTAATCTCGGAACCTCGAGTGGCAGTGTCAGACATAACAGTATCACGGTTCTCATAAGCTTGAGGAGAGTCAGGTGGAGTCAGAGACTCATTGAAGACCTCCAAATCATAAAGCCAGTTATTCTTGTTGTGCACACTAGTTTTCTCATGGTTAGGCAGGGTAAAGGCATGAACTACAACATTGTCAATAAGCAGCTCAAATTCAACAGGGCCAAGATTTGCAATTATGCCATGGTTGAAACAGAAGTTGATGTCCATGGGACGAATGTCACCATAAGCAAAGGAACGATTCAAATGATATTTCATTCCAATTACATCAGCAATCATCGTCACCCACCCAACTATTATGATTGGCTCAAAAGAATCACGAGCAAGACGACTTAAGTTAGCAAGCAAGAACGGGGCAGCATTAACAGGTTTTCCTTGGGATGCACAATGCATGATATACAACTCATCCCTAGACACAGAGGTGATGTTCTCTTCCTTACCAAAGAAAGTGTGAGCAATAATCTTATGAAAATATCTCAATCCTGGATTATGGATGCTCTCAGAAAACATGGCATTAGGCTCAACATTACCGTTTCCAGATATGGTACCCCAGAATTGTCGAAGATCATAATTAGTAAAGGCATCAGCAGGAGTTTTGGTTACAGCATCGGGCTCATTAGGAAAGCCCAACAAGTTAGCAAGTTCATGGTGTGTGAACCTATATTTGTTTTCAAACAACCTGAAAGTGGCCAATCCACGGCCAAATCCAAAACCACAGGTGGAATCATAGTAAAGGGAGCTAAGTAACTCCAAAGTCAGGTTACGGTAGGTACTGAATTTCTTTTCTAAGGCAAAGTTAGTCCAAACTATTTGGTTCATAAGGTAAACAACGCTATCCCGGATACTAAGGGTTTGCATAGTAGAGTCATCAGGGTAGATGGACACAACAAAATCTCTTTGAGGTAAAGTCTCAAATCGTCGCCTCTGGACATCATTCCTGAAGACAACGGTATGGTTCTAGAATGTCTGCATGGTCACGGGTCAAAGGTATCCTAAAGAAGGTTATCCTGAAAATTAAAAATATTATACTATTAGGGAAATAATATTATAATTATGCTTTAGTATAGTTAAGATAAAAAAGTAATAAAAATACTAATAATAGTAATAATAACAGTAACAATAATAAAATGCAACAAATGGTAATGCATATGAAATAGATTTTATACTTAACATGCATGCAATGTCTTAAAACTAACAAATAAATAACAAGAACTAAAGATCATGGTTTAGCTCCCACGGAGCGTTTTGTTTAATGTCAGAAGCTCGACATTGGAACTGAAAAAGGGGCATCATTCGTCCGGAGGAGCGGGAAGCTCTTCCAACTTGTAATTTGTGCAAAATTCCTTATTTTCTACTAAGTGGTAGTGCTTGAGTCTTTGGTAGTTCACAATGAACGTCTCATTCGACTTTCCTCTAATTTCAACTGCTATACTTTGCAGAACTTTCGTAACTTCGAAGGGACCAGACCATCTAGAACGTAACTTCCCAGAAAAAAGTTTAAGTCTAGAGTTAAAGAGAAGAAATATATCTCCTTCGTTGAACTATTTCTTTTTTATCCTTTTGTCATGCCATTTCTTGGTTCTTTCTTTGTATATTTGGACATTTTCATAAGCATCAAGTCTTAGTTCCTCTAGTTCATGGATATCAGAATCCTTTTCTCGCCTGCTGCCTTATAGTTTATATTCAGGGTCTTAATAGCCCAATAAGCTTTCTGCTCAAGTTCCACAGGCAGATGACATGATTTTCCATAGACTAGTTTGAATGGTGTGGTTCCTATAGGGGTCTTGTAGGCTGTTCTGTAAGCCCACAGAGCTTCATGAAGTTTAGTAGACCAATCCTTCCTAGAAGTTGCAACGGTTTTCTCTAAAATTTGTTTGATCTCCCTATTTGATACCTCTACTTGTCCACTTGTTTGAGGGTGATAGGGTGTTGCTACTCGATGTCGTACTCTGTATTTAAGCAATAGCTTCCCGAAGACATTTGAAATGAAATGGGAAACACCATCACTAATGACAATTCTTGGTACACCGAATTTGGGAAATATTATGTTTTTGAAGAGTTTTACCACCACTCGTGCATCATTTGTAGGAGAAGCTATCGCCTCAATCCACTTTGATACGTAATCAACTGCGACGAGTGTGTATTTGTTTCCAAAAGAAGATGGAAAAGGTCCCATGAAATCAATGTCCCATACGTCAAAGACTTCTACTTCTAAAATTCCCTTTTGCATGTCATACCCAAAATTTTGACCACCAAGATTTCCCATCATTGTGAGAATCATTATCACAATATGGATATACCATCATGCCTCATCAATCTCCTCAAAGATGGTTGAGCATTCACTGCAATCAAGAATTAGGGTTTTAAGCCCTCTCAAAGCACTTAGACAAAGGATCAATCAAGAAATGACATGGTCTTCAACTTGTATAGCCTCTCAAACACCCATAAATGATCAAGAGGACTCTCACATCAAGAATCAAGCCCAAAGTTGTGGCATTCCAAGTGGTTTGAGCCTCGAAACACCCAGTGTCGCCAAATTAGGGTTTTGGACGACTGGGACCTCCAGAGTGATATTTTCACAAGAGGATGAGCCAAGACTTCAACATATGACTCAATATGCACTAAATAAACCTAGGAATCCATTTGCAAAGATAAATGACCCTCAGAGGATGCATTCCCCAAAAGTCAGGAATTAGGGTTTTTACGCGCCGAACCGCTCCAGAGCCAAAAGTCAAAACATGACTTTTTTGGCAAAAACGATCCTTATGATTCATATTTTCATAAAATGTAACTTATAATGACATTTGAACAAGAATTGAACAAGAAATCATGATAACTTGTAAAAGGGGTAACCTTGAAAAATTGAAAAATTTTCCAAGTTATTAAGTTTGAATGATTTTGGTACCAACTTCCAAGGACCATAACTTCTGATCCAAGCAACAATTTTGAGTGACCCAAAGCCTGATTTGTAGATCTTCGTACACTCTACAAAAGCTTCAACTACTTCAAACTCCAATTCTTTATGGATTTTAAGTTATGGAGTGATCAAAATGACAAAAATGAAGAAAATGACACTTTTTCAACACTTAGTGAAAATCTGCCTAAGTTACCAGCCTTGGACACCAATGTTCATGAGGATTTTTCAATGAGATCCAAATAGTTTTAGAATAAACCATGATCACACATGTTTTGTATCATATGTGGGCTTTCTAAAAAGCACAAGAGCCTCTCATAACTTAACCTGAGCAGGGAGATATGATCCCCTCAAAATCACCATTTCCAACTGTCTTGTACAAGGCAGAATTTGGCATTTTGCTCGATTTGGCAAAATTGGACAACTCCAAGCCTTGTTATCCATTTGGACACATCAGAGGATAAAATCCAAGGGGAATGATCTGATCCCCAAGCCTTCCAAGTCCAAGAATCTACATATAGCCATAACAAACCTAAAAAGGCTAAAAAGTGCAAAAGACTCCAATTTTGTTTCCAAGAATTCAATGGATACATCAAGGTGGCATGGACTGAGACATTTCTAACTGCATGAGTCAAGATTCAGCTCTGAATCAAAGGACCATAGGCCTGTGCCCTAACCTCAAGTCAATGGCTATAGGAGGCTAAAGATTCCCTTGGATCAACATTGGCCAAAGGCCTGTACCAGCTGCCATTCACTATTGCTTGCAAAACAAACTTGCTCTACTATAAATAGAGCTCATTTGTGATCAGTTTGAGTACACCAAAGCACTACAACACTTGCTTTCCTCAAAATCTCTCTCTTTAGGCCAAAATGCTTCTTTTGCAAGTCATCTATGAGTTTTTGAGTTAGAGAGCAATTCCACCACAACTCATGATCCAAACACATCCAATATATCATATCTAAGCTGTTCAAACACTCACCCTTGATCTGAAACACCAAAATCAGAAAGTCAACCTCCAAAACCTCAAAAATTAACTTTTCTGCATTTTTCAAGCCATGTCTTGATTCAGTCACTTCCTAAACCAAACCAGGCCTCAAACACTCTAAATATCATCCTCAAACTGTCCCAATTGGTTTCCCTCATCTGGAACACCATTTGAGAGAGTTACTATATTGGTCACTTTTGGCACTTTTGCAAGAAATAACCTATTCTTGTTCCTGAGGATTCCAGCTGGTTTTGATCATCCTAAAAGCTTCTAAGGGATCAATCAAGAGTGTTCAAAGCATGGCACAAGGAACTTGGCAGATAGCACAAGGAGCTTCAAGAGGTAAGTGCATCACAACTTGAACTCTCTAAATCATGCATTGTTTTGAGGTCCATTGATCATGGACCTCTCATACATATCATATGTGTTGTGTTTGAACCAATTTATCATGCTATTATTGCCTGTACCATGAGATAGCATATAACATGCAAATCTAGGCCTATTTTGAAATCACTATCGGATTTTGAAATGGAGACATTTTATGAAAATTCTAAGGGAACCATTGGATTCCTCATGAAATTCTAGGCAGGATACACCTAAATTTTGTCCCAATCCATGGAGAAATGAGAAAGTTAGAGGCTTCATGCAAATTGCCAAAACTAGGCCTTGCCTTGGGCAACGGCCATGCCATGGCGCCTTGGCCAGGCCTAGAAACAAGTTACCCATATGTATTTATGGGGTGGGTTTGATACACGAATGTATCACCGCCCTAGTGGTAGCGCGCATGTGTGTTTGGTTGCAAGGTCATGGGTTCAACACCCACCCAGAACATTTTGCCATTTTGCCATATTTTGCTAATTTTCACTTTTTTTATGGTTTTTGTTAATTAATTCCAAAATTATTTTCTCTCTCAATTTTAATTATTTTTTATTGGTTCTTTTTTTGAAAATTCCCAAAAATGTTAAAATATTTTATTCCATAAAAGTTTCACAAAAATATTATTTATTTCATATATTTAGTATTTTTGTAAAGAATTATGTTTTATTTGTTTTTTAACATTTAAAAATATTTCTTTCTCTTGATTTTACAAATTCAAATGGTTTTCAAATCATTCTATGAATGAAACATGTTTTTTTCAAACATTAATCCAAGATCACAACTTGTTTTTAACACATGTTTGATAATTTTGATCATTTTAATTGAATTTTTATTCAATTAAAATAAATTTTAAAATCGAATTAGGGTTTTGATTATTTTGACCCTCACAAATCTTTTTCAAAATAAATTTGGGCCTCTAATAGAGTGTAAGACCCATCCCTTGTAAATAAAACCCTTTTTGGGCCTCAGTCATTGTATAAGTCCCGATACAGTTTTCAAAATAACGGTGCGATCGTTCTTTTTCATCTGGGCCTCTCCTTGAGTTGTAAGCCCCATCTCTTGTACAAAAATAAACTTTGGGCCTCTAATAGAGTGTAAGACCCAACCCCTTTGTAAATACAATAATTTAGGCCTCAGTCACTGTATAAGCCCCAATACAATTTTCAGATCAACGGTACAATTACTGTTTTTCATCTGGGCCTCTCCTTGAGTATAAGCCCCAACAATCTTTTTAAAAACAACTTCCCTTTTGATTTAGGTTCAAATTCATATTTGTTATCAAAACTTTCTTTAATTTCTTGAACAACTAACCATACAGCTGTTACAATGGAAGCTTGCTCGCCTGTAAGTTTTAAACAAATTTCTTTTACATACTTGCACACACACACACACACACACACACACACACATATATATATATATTTGTTTGTGCTGGAAGCTTGCTCACCTGTAAGTCCTCCTACCCTCTTTTTACATATAGTATATATTTCATATGTACATATATACCTGTATATTATCTTCTTAGAGTTTTCCCCGACAATTAGGTCTAGGATTAGATAAAGCCAGTGGTCACTCTTTCAACACAGTCAAAACTAGTTCCCCATAGGAATTTCCAAATACAGTCTTGCCTCCTTTTAGGCTTATACAATATGGAACAAAGAGAAAGGCATTATTCTCGGTGAAAATTTTCTCAGACTGTCACTATTAGAAAATTGTCAAAGAAATTCATTTCCCCCAGAGAGGATTAATTTACAGTGAAACTTCTCTTGAATTTCTTCAAACCCTAGAGCTGTTCACTAAACAAAAGATTATTCCCGGTGAAACTTTTCTTGAACTCTTCTTAAGTTTGGACCCACAGGCTTCCTAAAAGCATCCCCAGCCTCCTCTTGGGCTTTGTACAAGGACCCTCCGGCTTCTTAGAAGTTCTCATGCCTTCTCTTGGGCTTAATACAAGGACCCTGAAGACCTCTTAAATGTATAGGACAGAACTTAGTCATCCTTTGTTAGAGCCATCTTTCCAAAGAGTCAAAACCTCAGACCAATTTAAGGGTTGATTCTCATCCCTTAAAGCACCAACCTACATTGGGCATCATACAAAGACAAACTCTTCCATGTCAGTAGACTTGGACAATCTAATCTCCTCTTGGATCTCAAAGACATTCTCAAGTTCCCTACAAACACAGGAAAAAACCATGGTCATTTAATCAATCTCCAGTAGAGTTGACATCCTCACAGGATCTAAAACTCAATCTTTATCCTAAATTCCCCCAGCTAGGGTCATCTCATCATTAATACCATACTAGCCTATCAGAGCCTTAAGGCATCTGATACCTCAACTCTTCTGTGAACCCTCAGCAAGAGTTGATCCCCCGACTTGGACCTGCCTCTGGATCTCAATAATCCTCATCAGATGCCAGCCTCCTCTTAGGCTTTGTATAATGATTTTCCTCAGCAGAATTAACCTCAAAAGAACTCTCTTGTTGAGTCAACCCTTTTTAGCCTCCTCTTAGGCTTTGTATAAGGACCTTTCCACACTCTCTTGTTGAGTCAATCACCTTAAGATACTCTCTTGTTGAGTCGACATTTTTAGCCTCCTCTTAGGCTTTGTATAATGATTTTTCTCCAACTTTTTCAGCCTCAATCTTGGGCTTTGTACAAGACAGATAAAAGCACTCTCTTGTTGAGTCAACCACCTTAAAATCACTATCTTGTTGATTCAATCACTTTTAGCCTCCTCTTAGGCTTTGTATAATGATCCTTCTTTTCCTCAACAAAAGCCAGCCTCAATCTTGGGCTTTGTACAAGACACCATAAATATCCTCAGCTGAGTGAGTCAATCATCCTTTAGCCTCAATTTTGGGCTTTGTACAAGACACATATAAAATCTCCCTACACAGAGTCAAAAATCTCCCCAGCCTCAATCTTGGGCTTTGTACAAGAAAAATCATACTCTCCAGCAGAGTCAATCTTCTTTTAGCCACAATCTTGGGCTTTGTATAAGACAAAAAAAAACCTCTCACCAGTAGAGTCAGTTTCCCCTTTTTTAGCCTCAATCTTGGACTTTGTACAAGACACCTACAAACATTCCCCAGTGGAATAAAAAAAAATCCTTTTTAGCCTCAATCTTGGGCTTTGTACAAGACAGACAAAATATTTCCCCAGAAAAGTCAATGTTCAGCCTCCTCTTAGGCTTTGTATAATGATATCCCCAAAAGAGTCAACTCTCTTTTAGCCTCAATCTTGGGCTTTGTACAAGACAGATAAACACTCTCTTGTTGAGTCAGTCTTTTCCAGCCTCCTCTTAGGCTTTGTATAAGGACTTCCCCAGTAGAGTCAATCAATCTCTTAGCTTCAACCTTGGGCTTTGATCAAGGCACACAAAAAACCAAAATCCCCTCAGAGGAAATCAAAGACCTCTCTAAAGGAAGATATTTCTCTGTATATCACACATCAAACAAAATTCAAAACAAACCCTATTTCCAGATAACTGCTATAAGTGGCACACTTGTTGATTCAAATATCCAAGATGTCGTCCATCTCTTATCCTGGTAAATCCTCTTCTTTCATCTAATTGTTGTAAGCGGCAAGCCTCTGGATTATTTACATTCACGTCACTGTGTAGAGGTAAAAATCGTGAGTATAAGCTATTGATTAACTTAACTCAAGGAAAACAGAGTCGCCACCGCGCTTTTATTTATTCCACAAAGGAAAAGGAAAAAAGAGCGAATAAATCCTAAGAAGTCTAAAAAAAAGCAAAAGCCAAAAAAAGACAAAGAGAAATGGGTAAGGGGGGTTGGTTATGTAAAGGGAAGGTTTTACGCACCCAATACATCTATAGTACTCTATAGGAGCCCTTCGATGTATTCATGCTTTTGGTCTGAAAAATGGTTTGCTTGTAAAGAGATTGAGGAGATGAGAAGAGAATTATTTTTTAAGATTTTTGTGTTTGGAGAGACTTATTATCTCATGCCTACGTACCCACGAAGTGAAATGTAGGATCAAAACCTCGTAGTTCGTGGTACAAATAACAAAAAAATTTGTTTGTTGGTTGATTTTAAGTGTAAAGACAAGTCGTCATTTCCAAACGAATAATTCCGCTTAAAGAAATGAATCATGTCTAAACTTATGAAAAGGTTTTAAAAGAAAAAGTGCACAAGGCACAAAAAGGGAATGATGAGTTTGGTGTTTTTTAAAGTCTTTTGAAATGGTCAAAATATGATTAACAATTGATTGACATTTATTAAAGAAAACAAAGCTTAAAAATCACTTGACCGAAGTCAAGGTTTTATTATGAAAGAGGCTTTAAGTTTGAAAACGAGAAGGTTTTGAAAAAGAGAGGAGATTTTGAAAATTAAAGAAGGGGTGGAGAAGAAGTGACTATCCTAGTGCATAAAATAAAAAGCGAGGGAATAGAATGATCTAACCATATGGAGACGCTCTTCAAAGCATAATAAGAATATAATTCCATCCTCTTGAGCCAACAAGCAAGCCAAATAAAGGCTAGAAAATCAAACTCCATAATTGTCCAAAGTATAAGGGAGAGAATCCTAATCCTAGGTCCATAAGTCCATAATCAAACCAAGAGGGTCCTCCAAAGCAAGGGCTAGTGGCCATAGTCCAAAATTAAGAGCACACGTCTTTTAGTGGTTTAATCCTTTATTAGTGTTTTTAAGTCCAAATGGACAAAGGAAAAAAAAAGCATAAGATAATATGGTCCAAATGGACAAAGGAAAAATGACATAAACATAAACATGTGTCCAACGGACAAAGGAAAAATTGCGGAAGCATAAACATGATATGAAATGATAATAATGAAGCATAAAAAAAAGACAGGGAGCGAGAAGGAAACATAAACAAAATTAATATAACAATATTGTTAGTAAGTTAGTGATTAGTTGTTAGAGTAAGTGATCAATAATAATTCAGTAATTGCACTTAGGTCAAGGTTAATGAGAACTCATTAGAGGATTGATAAGACCAAAGCCTCCTAACAACAAGTTTCATAAGTTTTGAACCAAAAGACAAATAATCAATCATTCTTGATAGTTTTCCGATACAGGACATATGTTGCGCTAGGTTAAGCAATCGCCAAGTAATTTACGGAGTAATTACCCTACAAATGAGGCTGGTCAATAGATCTTTGTGCTAATGCATGCTAGATGAACGATATGTAAATCGTCATCTGAAGGCAATACTGCACGAAAAGAAAATAAGGTAGCGATATAGTCTTGATCAAAATTCAACAAAGGAATTCCATGATCCATAAGACTTTCATCGATCAAAAGAAAAGAGAAATAGATGAAGAGAAAGCCAAATTAAACCACACAATTATGTGATCTAAGGCTAAGAATAAAGGGAAGGGGTTAGGAATGAAGAAACAACCAAAACAGTCCCAAAAATAGGTGAAAAACACCATTCTGTCTCTGTGCAATCGATTGCACCAGTGTGCGAATCTATTGTGCAATAGAAAAATCAGCAATTCTTAGGCAAAAAACACACTGTGCAATCAATTGCACATAAATGAAAATTGATTGCACACTGACAGGCATCACCAAAACTTTTGAAAAAATTCAGCATCCATGATCTAATCATTTCTTTAAACACCTCATGGCCATGGATGAAAATTAGCACGAAAATTCAAGTAAAACAACAGCAAATAACACCAATGTATCACAAATTGCAAGATCCAAAGATCAAGCAACAAGAATTATTAAAGGATCACATTGTGGAAGATGAATCAAGAACAACAATGGTGGAAAATGAGATTAGCACACCAAATCTGAAAATTGCTTTAAATTACTCCAAGATCCAAACTCCAAAGCCTTGATCTATGAGAATTGGTAAAGAAAATAAGTTTGGATGAAGGTTTAGCTCAAAGTTGAACAAGATTCAATGTGAATTCTTGTTAACTTTCAAAGGAAGAAATGTGAGCTTTGGTGAATTTTTGTGGTTGGGATGAGAAATTGCAAGAGGTTTGTTGGCTATCAAAAGCTTCAAGAGAAATTTTAGCAAGGTGAATTTGGCTCTCAAAAGCTTGAAGAATGAATGAAATGAGGCCTCTATTTATAGAACTTAGGCTTGGAAATTTGGTGGTTTGGAAGATCAAAATTAGGATTGGAATTCAAATTTGGAGGGAAATCACAAAAGAGTGGTGATTAGTGAGGGTGTATGGTGGGGAATGATCAAAATGATGTAGAGGAATTAAAATGAGGTGATCTAGAATATTCCACATGTGACCAATGGTCAAGATTGGTGCCAAATGCTTCAAAACTTGAAAAATGATGATTTTAGCCAATTCTGTCTTCGTGCAATCGATTGCACTGCAACGCGAATAGATTGCACTGCTGAAAATTTCAAAATCTAGGCAAAAACTGCAGGGTGCAATCGATTGGACCATTAGTGCAATCGATTGCACAGTTGAAAATCTTCAAAAATGCCATTCTTGCTATATTGTGCTGGTTCTGGCCGATTCTTTTGACTTGTCAAAGAAGGCATGGAAATAAACACATGAACCTTAGAGTCTCTTGAATAATAATCAATTAAATCTTGGAAATTCTTGATCAAATGATTTTGAATTATTTGCAGATCAACTTTGACTTCGTACAGATGAAATTCATTCGAGCTAAGTGTAGCGAGCGATTTTGGACGCGGTTCTTAAGCGCTGGTCGCTCTCTGCGGTTTGAGTTTTGACTACAGGTCGATTCATTTTTTATCCTATTGTGAGCTGACTAAGGAAGGGAAATAGATGTCTCCAATTAACCCTGCTTGCATACTGAGTTTAAACAGCGGTCTGTTAGGTTACGGATGCTATAAATGTGGGGGGGCCTTTGTACTGGTTATTTGTATTTTCGCCAATATTGTTTTCTTTCTTTTTACCTTGGCAGAAGGTTTCTGGCGGGGAACTAGGATTAGGATGTTAGGACTGATGCTTTTGAATTACTGCTTTTGATTGATGGAGATATGGGGTTTGGGTTTTTTATTTAGTGTGCTCGCTAAGATCTTTTCTTTCGATCTTATGCCTACGTATTCCCGTTTACTGAAACAGGGAAATCAGAGCGTTCGTAGTTCCTCCTATTCTATGGGAGGAAATTGGTTTTTGGTGTCTTGTTCAAAGCCCAAGACGTGAAGCTAAAGGTGGTTTGTATCTTGTTCAAAGCCCAAGATGTAAAGCTGAAGAGTTTATTTGTATCTTGTTTGAAGCCCAAGATGTTAAGCTAAAAGGTCTGACTTTAGAGAGAATTTGTCATCTCTAAAGAGGGGTTTGTCTGTCACAACTGTTGGGTGACTGGTTATAAAGAAGAATTACTTTAACCGGGATACGCGGATCCTAGCAATGCCATAATTTCCTTTATAGGGGATTTTAACCTGAAGGAGAAGACTTTAACTCAGTGTAGAGCAATGCTATCTTTCCTTAGGAATTTCTCATGCTAAAAGAGGGACAGTGGCGTGGATGTAGATGATCCAGAGGCTTGCCGCTTACAACGATTAGATGGAGGGGAAGGAGTTATTGATGTTTGTGTACTGTGAACGAGGCACAACTTTGATATTAAAAGGTTAATTGGATTAACCAGTGGTTTTCTTATACAAATCCTAAGAGGAGGCTATTATGTGTCTCGTACAAAGCCCGAGAGAGAGGCTAAAAGGTTTTGACTCAACGAGGGAATCTTTTGGTATCTCGTATAAAGCCCGAGATGGAGGCTATTTGACTCAACAAGAGAGTTTTTGTATCTTGTACAAAGCCCGAGATGGAGGCTAAAGGTTTGTTTGGCTCAATAAGAACCTTTTTGTATCTCGTATAAAGCCCGAGATGGAGGCAAAATGGTGATTGACTCAACGAGGAAGTCTCTAATGTGTCTCGTACAAAGCCCGAGAGAGAGGCTAAACGTTGTTTGACTCCGCTGGGGAGAATCATTGTACAAAGCCCAAGAGGAGGCTAACTTCATTGAAGAAGGATCATTATACAAAGCCTAAGAGGAGGCTAGAAACTTTTAAGAAGCCGACGGGTCCTTGTATGAAGCCCAAGAGGAGGCTATCATTCCCGGAGGAAGAGATCATTATACGAAGCCTAAGAGGAGGTTGTGAAGACTTTTAAGAAGCCGTAGGGTCCTTGTACTAAGCCCAAAAGGAGGCGGGGTTACTTTTAGGAAGCCTGTGGGTCCTTGTACGATGCCTACGAGGAGGCCGATGCTTTTAAGAAGCCCGTGGGTCCCCAAACCCCGAGAAATTCAAGGCAATGCTATTCACCGAGAATAGATCAAAGTCAGGAAAGTTCGAGAATTTGGAAGAAACTCAAGAGATGCAATTCACGGAGAAGAGATCATCTTTGGGGAATAGAGTTTCTTGACAATTTCTATGAGTGACAGTCTATGAAAGGGTTCACAGAGAATGCTGCCTTTCATATCTCCATATTGTTTAACCCCAAGAGGAGGGAAGACTGTGTCTGGTAATCCTATGGGGATCTAGTATAGACTATTTCTAAGAGTGATTGAAACGGCTTTACCTAGTGCTAGACGTAGTTGCCGGGGAAACTCTAAATATCTATACTATTATTACACAGTTGATATTAGTTTATGAAAGAAGACTTACAGTGAAACAGCCCCACAATACAGTTATATATATGAGTTTATGAAAGAAGACTTACAGTGAAACAGCCCCACAATATAGTTATATACATATGAAAGCGGGTAAACACTTACTCGGTTGTAGAGCTTCCATGCTGTTTGGTTAGTTGTTCAACAAAGAAAGATTGAAAACAACAGTATATTCAAAATCAAAGGAGAAAGTGCTTTGAAATAAAAAGATTTAGGGCTTACAGCTCAAGGAGAGGCCCATGGTTTTATCAGTGAGCGCACTGTTGAATTTGTACAGAGGGACTTATACAAGTGACTGAGGCCCAAGAAAGGTTTTCTGTACAAAGGGATGGGTCTTACACTCTCTCAAGAGGCCCAAAAAGGTTTTAAGAAAAGGAGTGGGGCTTATAACACGAGGGTAGGCCCAGTTGATTTTTCGTTTAAAAAATGGCGATCGCGCCGAGGTTTTCTTTTAACGCAGAGGGACTTATACAATATGTGAGGCCCAAAAATATTTTGGTTAAAAGGGGATTGGGTCTTACACTCTAATAGAGGCCCAAAAGTTTTGAATGGGTCTTATAGCTCAAGGAGAGGCCCAAGGGTTATTTTGAAAAGGCGACGATCGCGCCGTTTGTTTTTGACGGTATCGGGACTTATACAATACACTAAGGCCCAAAATGTTTTGGTCAAGAAAGGATTGGGTCTTACACTCTATTAGAGGCCCAAAAAGTTTTAAGAAAAAGAAATGGGTCTTACTACTCGAGGGTAGGCCCAGGTTTATTTTAAAAAAGGCGACGATCGCGCCGTTTATTTGAAAATGTACAGGGGGACTTATACAATAAGTGAGGCCCAAAAAGGTTTTCTGTACAAGGGTGTTCGGTCTTACACTCTAATAGAGGCCCATGAATGTTTGAAAAAGTTTGATGAGGGTTGAATTAATCAAAAACCCTAATTTCATTTTTTAAAGAGCATTTTTCAAAGAAAAATCAAGTAAAAAATGATAAAAAATATCAAATAAAATCATTAATCATGTTATAAACAGTGATTACGGTTTATGAAAAAGTATTTTATCCACATAAATATTTAAAATCATTTTGGTTTTAAAAATCACGAAAAAGAAATCATTTTAAAAGCATTTAAAATAATTTAAAACAATATTTTTGAATATATTAAAAATATATCAAATAATAATATTTTTTGTGATTTTTTGGTGGATTAAAATATTATGGAGTATGAATAACAAGTGTGTAAAACAGATTTGGAAAATGATAATTTTTGCTATGTGAAAAAATTGGTTGAGTTTTGAAGATAAACTAAGAAAAAGAGGAATGTGATGTCACAACATCACTCATGAGACATCACTCATGAGTTTTCAACATCTTTTTTATCAAACTTCCAACACCAATAACTTTCTCAAATCTCAATAGTTTGAGACAAAATTTATATGCATTTGGCCCAGAATTTCACAAGGAATCCAATGGTGGTGGTAGTTTTTTCAGATCACACTCACTCCTCAAAACCCGATAGTGGTTTTGAAAAGGACCTATAATTGCATTTTCTGTGCTACACTTTGATACAGGCATGAATTACATGGTGAATTAGCCCAAATACAACGTATACAACATGTATGAGATGTGTATGATCAGTGGACTTCAAAGCAATGCATGATTTCAAGGATTCCAAGTTGTGATGCTTACCTCTTTTTGAGCTTTTTGGAGTTTTTGTGCAATTTGTCAAGCCTCTTGTTCCAGAAATGATTTGATGCTTTAGACACACTCAAATGATCCCTTAGAAGCTTTTAGGATGATTGGAATCAACTGGTACCTGCAAAAACACAAATTGTCCCTTTCTTGCAAAAGGGGTTAAAAGTGACCAAAATAGCAACTCTCTCAAATGGTGTTCCAGATGTTGGGAACCATTTGGGACAGTTCAAGGATGATATTTGGAGTGTGTTTGAGGTTTTATCTGGTTTGGAAAGTGACTGAATCAAGACATGGCTTGAAAAATGCAAAAAAGTGCCATTTTGAAGTTTTGAGAAGTGACTTTGTGATTTTGTGATTACAGGTCACTTGTGATAGTTTGCACAGCTTACATATGATATATATGAGGTGTGTGTATGATTAGTTTGAGTGGAATTGCTCTCTAACTCAAAAACTCAGAATTACTTGCTTTGGAAGGCAAATTTGAGGTGAAAGAAGAGATTTTGAGGAAAGCATTTGTTTGATGGCTTTGGTGTACTCAAACTGAGCACAAATGAGCTCTATTTATAGTAGAGCAAGTTTGTTTTCGCAGCAACAGTGAATGGCAACTGCAGCAGAGGTTTGTTCAATGTTGGCCAATGAAAATCCAAGTCTCCTCTAGCCATTGACTAGAGGTTAGAGCACAGAGCTTTGGTTCCCTACTTGTTGGAGGAATCTTGACTGAATTCAGTTGCAAATGTGTCAGTCCATGCCACCTCTAAGCATCTATTAAATGCTCCAATCCAAAATTGGAGTCTTGTCCCTCTTTTAGGGATTTTTAGGAATAGCATGCTACTTCTTGTTCCAAGGACTTTAGAGGCTTGGCTCAGTGATTGTCCCCTTTAGATTTGATCCTCAGAGGTGTCCAAAGTGATGACAAGGCTTGGAAATTCGTGTGGCACAAGAAATGTGCAAATCTGTCCCATGAAAAATTCAGCTGCAGCAAGCCGTTTTGTAAAAATCATATCTCCCTGCTCGAGTATGCTACAAGGACGTTCTACACCTTTCTGGAAAGCTGAGACAACGTACTTCAACTATGATGTTGGACTTTGGTCTTGGTTCAGCATGCAAAGTCATCAAAAATGGCCTTGAACTTGTGTAGTCGAATCTGTCCTAAAAGTTGTCATGAAAATTCTGCTTTATCAATGTTTCTTGCGAAAATCATATCTCCCTGCTCGAGTATGCTACAAGGACGTTCTACACCTTTCTGGAAAGCTGAGACAACGTACTTCAACTTTGATGTTCAAGGTTTGGCTTGAATCAACTTGGTTCATGGAGAAAAATATCCTTGAAGTTGGGACATTCTTGCTGGAAAAATATTAATGATGTCCTATATGCAATGTCAGAACATCAGACATTGAACATTAATAATTCCAAACTTTAATCACTTTTATCTTTTAATCCACTATGAAATTTTGAGTTGAAGTGAATTGCATCTTTGATGCTGGTCTTGCATGGTGACAAAGCTTGAAAATTGGGGTGGCACAAGAAAAGTGCACAAAATCTGTCCTAAAAAATCAGCTCGAGCAAGGCCTGTTGTGAGGTTCATAACTCCTTGCTCAAGTTGAATTAATGGGAGTTCTAATACATTTTGGAAAGCCCTAATGACATACTTTAACTTTGATGTTTGACTTTGGTCTTGGTTCAGCTTGTAAAGTCATCAAAAAGGGTCTTGAACTTGTGTAGTCAAATCTGTCCCAAAAGCTGTCATGAAAATTCTGCTTTATCACTGCTTCTTGCGAAAATCATATCTCCCTGCTCAAGTATGCTACAAGGACGTTCTACACCTTTCTGGAAAGCTGAGACAACGTACTTCAACTTTCATGTTTGACTCCAGACCTGGTTCAACTTGGATCATGGAGAAAAACGTCCTTGAAGTTGGGGCATTCTTGCTGAAAAAATATTAATGATGTCCCTATGCAATGTCAGAACATTGGACATTAAGAATTCCCAACTTTGATCACTTATATCTTTCAATCCTTATGATATTTTGAGTTGATTCCCTCTACAATGTTGAAGTATCAAATACCCTCTTTAAAAGTAGCTCTTACTCAAAATCAATGGATGTTTGGATCAATAGTTACAACCTTGAAAAGTTGTGCACTTGAACATGATTTTAACTTAGAAAAAATTTCTAAGTTTCTTTCAATTTGATCAATTTTGCAATTTTGCGTGATTTCTTGATTTAAATTTGATCAAATTAAATCATCCATCATATTTTCTTGAGTAATGGCTTGTGAAGCTCAAAGTTGACCAAAAAGTCAAACTTTGACTTTCTGCGTCAGTTGACTTTGTATTAGATGAACTTGAGGCTTGATCCACCTGGAATTTTGCACTCTTGTGCCTAATTCTTGACGTGGGAGTCCTCTTGATCCTTTGTGGATGTTTAAGAGGTTTAGACAAGTTGAAGATCATGTCATTCCTTGATTGATCATTTGTCTAAAGGCTCTGAGAGGGCTTGAAACCCTAAGCTTGACTGTAGTGAATGCTCAACAATTCCTTGAGGAGATTGATGAGGCATAAAGGTACATCCGTATTGTGCTGATGATTTGCACAATGATGGGAAATCTTAGTGGTCAAAATTTGGGGTATTACACTGAGGGACTAATTTTTTTGGTATTTTTAACCTGTTCTTCCCCTGAAAATGTTAGTGAAAGGAAACAAAATATTTTTGGATTTTAATTAATGGTTAGTAAACATAAACAAATTAAATAATAAAACAACTAACACACACACACACAAACCCAAAGATCCCTACAAGGCACAATCCTATAGAAGAGGGAACCAATGTGTGAACTTGTTTGTGGTATGAAATGCAAAAAAGACATGCAGAGAATCTTAAAGGCAAAAATTAGGGTATTACAGCTGCCCCTATTTAAATTTCTTCTATCCGGAGATACGAAAATGGACATCTTTGTCTCGACGAGATAGAAAAGACTTAAATATAACAATAAACCCAATTTTTGTCCCTAAGAGACCACAAAATGATATGATTATGCAAATGGTATGCAGACACAAGACCACTGTGGGGGAGAATATGCCACAGGAGATAAATAAAAAGAAGAACGGGAGAATGAAACTCCACCACGGAAACATATCACAGGAGACCACCAACTAGCCGGGGAACATACTGCACAACTATTGGGACTCAGCTGAGGAAAAGATTCAAATTGGGGATAACTGTATATGGAAATAAACCATAACACAGCAAGGATATAACTTAACAGGGAAGACTTAGCACAACAAGGCTCCACTGAGGAAAATCAATACCTCAACAATGAACTGTCCCGTCTAACTGAAGAGACTTAAGATTCATTAGAGTGACAAAACCTCAACAACGAACTGTCCCGTCTAACCGAAGAGACTTACCATTCATCAGAGTAAAAAAATCTCAATAATGAATTATCCCGTCTAACCGAAGAGACTTACCATTCATTGGAGTAGAAGAATCTCAACAACGAACTGTCCCGTCAAACCGAAGAGACTTACCATTATTGCAGTAGAAGAATCTCAACAACGAACTGTCCCGTCTAACCGAAGAGACTTACCATTCATTGGAGTAGAAGAATCTCAGCAACCAACTGTCCCGTCTAACCAAAGAGACTTACCATTCATTGGAGTAACAAAATCTCAACAACGAACTGTCCCGTCTAACCGAAGAGACTTACCATTCATTGGAGTCACAAAACCTCAACAACGAACTGTCTCATCAAACCGAAGAGACTTACCATTCATTGGAGTCACAAAATCTCAACAACGAACTGTCCCATCTAACCGAAGAGAGTTACCATTCATTGGAGTCACAAAACCTCAACAACAAACTGTCCCATCAAACCGAAGAGACTTACCATTCATTGGAGTCACAAAATCTCAACAACAAATTGTCCCATCTAACCGAAGAGACCTACTATTCATTGGAGTCACAATAGGTATTAACTGCATCGCCTCAGGCTTCTCAAATAAAGGAATGCCACGAAACAATATTGAACCTTCCAAAAGGGGAATCATACGCAGATTTCAGCTAAAGGGCGCAGAATCCTCAAAGGTGCAAAATAAATGCACTCTCAATCTAGGTTTCACAGCCTAGAGATCCAAACAAATATTGCAGGGGACCAAAGTTCAATCCATGAACAAGCTGGAGAGAAACGGTCAAACAAGATTCATCCCGAGGAGGAAATATCTCAAATGGGGACTAATTCCATCCAGATAATGAACTGGAGAGGAAACTGAATCAAAATCTTCCACGAGAAATAAACTCAGTGGGGAATTAACAAAGATAGGCATTTTTCTGCTTACGGGTCGACACTCTAAATGGAGAGAGGACACACATGCTCTATGGGGATAACACCACCAAAGAGCAAAGAAGCACCAACACAAATACCAAATGCAAAATGCAACAACAAATGAATGCGCATGCGATGCTTATGAGTGTGAATATGCTAACAAAACAGACATAAAGGATAAACAGAGGGTGGAAAAACATCACAACACCACTGAATACTCGGCTAATCTCAACAAGATAGAGATATCATTAGCAGCTTTGCTAGGGATTCGTCTGAAGGAATCCTGCAATAGATAAACAAAAGCCATCAAAGGAAAATAAATCCTACTACAAGACTCAAATCTTTCTGAATCTGTCGAGGACAGCTGTTGAGGAATCATACAAACCAAATCTTTATGAATCTTCCTGGGGATCGTAAAAATTCACAGGAACTTCCATTCCAAAAGGATGAAGAGATCTGCTGCGGAAAAAAAGAATCCGCTGGGGATTGTAGACATATAAACATCTATGCAAAAATCCACTGGGAAAACAAGGCAAATCTGCTGGAGATACGAGAACACTCTCAGAGGATTAATCAATTTTGAGCAAAGCATCCTGAACTTGCTGGGAAAATAACAAAAGGTCAGACTGTGGGGGTTTTTAGATCAATACTCATCATGAATGAGAGAAAACCCAACAGGTGACTAGTATATCAATATTCCTTGAATATAGTTATCATGAGCGACTTTACTGGGGAATAACCACAGTAGTGATGCATAATCTTCACTAGGAGGATAAATATCTGAAAATCAATCCGGAGAGAAGTACATCTTGGACTTGCCAGGGGGAAATGAGAAATTAACCTCACTGCTTTATGATTGGAAATGATAATACACTGCCTCCGTTGGAGCATCGTCAAGGATAAATCCCTGGGTAGAACAACCTGGAGAGAAAAACATCCACAAGACAAGATGAAACACGACAAGAAATCACTACGTCAATGCTTCTTAAAAGAAAATAGCATCATTATCTGTTTAGGGACATCCAAAGCAACAACAACACATCTAGGAGATAAAACTTTGAGTGGGGATTCCTCATATGATTTTGGCTGGGTACAGCAAAAATGAATCTCTGCGTGGAAACTACCATTAAGGAGATGTGGACCTCAAAACTACTCAACTGCCTGACCATAACATAATCAGCTGAAGAGATTTCGATCAAGACCTAGCTAGGGAAAAACCAAACAGCATCGGACCTTATGAATTCAATATATCATAACAAACCCATCACCTTGTCAACAACTGATCACATTCATAGGAACAAGTTCTACTGAGGAAATATCAACAAACTCTATTGGGGATCTGTCAATAAACTCCGCCAAAGGAGCGAGAACGAACCCTGTTGAGGAAGACATTGATCCTACCATTCTTGGAATAACCGTTGACATTCTTTTTTGTATATTCATGAATAAAAGAAAAATGTTTTTATAATTTTCAAAAATTTAAATCAATTATTCACATTTTGTTTCAAAAATCATCATAAAAAATAAATGAAATTTTGCAAACAGAAACAAAATAAGAATTGCAAACAAAGGGATAAAGGCCCAAATTTTATTAATAGAATGGTAGTCCGCAAATGGCATAATTCCATGGATCATTACAAAGTTTGAAAAATGGTAAATACATGGAAAGGGTTACATTGAAATACAATGACCACTATTCTCCCTAACAACTTTGAATTCCGATGTGCTTAAAACTTCAGTTGAGGATGATTGAAGCAGAATCCTTGATAGACAATGTTGCTTTCAAATGATCAAGACTGGCCAGATGCAGTTACTTGCCATACCCCCTAACTTTTGCCTAGATTTCCCTTTCGGGTTTTCAATCTACCGGGATAATTATTTTTGTTTTTGTCTCTAATTTTTGCCTGGACCGCCTTTTCGGGTTTTCAGCCCACCGAGACGCTCATTTTGGCCTAAGCCGCCCTTTCGGGTTTTCAACTTAGCGAGGTGTTCTTTTATTTTTTAGGCGAAGTATTTCTTGACTGCATCTACATTCACATGACGAGTGAACTCTCCATCATCCATAGTTGCAAGAAGTAATGCACCACCAGAGAAGGCTCTCTTAACAACATATAGGCCTTCATAATTAGGAGTCCACTTGCCCCTAGAATCTTTAGTAGAAGTCGAGATCCTTTTGAGCACGAGGTTGCCTTCTCTAAACACACGAGGTCGAACCTTCTTATCAAAAGCTTTCTTCATTCTCTGTTGATATAATTGACCATGACACAAGGCCGTCATTCTTTTCTCTTCAATCAGATTCAACTGGTCATATCTGCTTTGACACCATTCAGCCTCAGACAATTCAGCTTCCATCAAAACTCTCATAGAAGGGATTTCAATTTCTACTGGGAGCACTGCTTCCATACCGTAAACAAGAGAAAAAGGGGTTTCCCCAGTTGAAGTGCAGACGGATGTACGATACCCATGCAAAGCAAAAGGGAGCATCTCATGCCAATCCTTGTAAGAAACAACCATCTTCTGAACAATCTTCTTAATATTCTTATTAGCAGCTTTAACTGCCCCATTCATCTTAGGTATGTAAGGAGAAGAATTATGATGCTCAATCTTAAACTCATCACATAATTCCTTCATCATCTTGTTATTCAGGTTCGACCCATTATCAGTGATAATCTTGCTCGGAACACCATACCGACAGATGATTTGATTCTTGATAAACCGGACCACTATTTGCTTGGTCACATTGGCATATGATGCCGCTTCAACCCACTTGGTAAAATAGTCAATAGCCACCAGTATAAAATGGTGTCCGTTCGACGCTTTAGGCTCAATCATTCCAATCATATCAATGCCCCACATGGAGAAAGGCCATGGAGAAGAGATAACATTGAGAGGAGTTGGAGGCACATGAATTTTGTCAACATAAACCTGGCACTTATGGCACTTCTTCATGAATTTGCAACAGTCAGATTCCATTGTTAGCCAATAGTAACCTGGCCTTAACATTTTCTTAGCCATTACATGCCCATTGGCATGGGTACCAAAAGATCCTTCATGAATTTCTTTCATCAACATGTCTGCTTCATGTCTATCCACGCATCTGAGCAAGACCATGTCATAATTTCTTTTATACAGCACATCATCATTCAAGAAGAAACTACCAGCCAATCTTCTCAAAGTCTTCTTATCTTTCTTGGATGCCCCAAGCGGGTACTCTTGATTTTGAAGAAAGTATTAAATATCATAACACCACGGTTTATCATCAACAACCTCTTCAACCGCAAATACATGAGCTGGCCTATCAAGCCGGATAACACCGATTTTGGGCACATCATTCCATCGATTCACCACAATCATGGAGGATATAGTGGCTAAAGCATCCGCCATTCGATTTGCTGCTCTGGGTACATGGTAAAACTCAACCTTATTGAAGAAAGTTAACAACCTTCTTGCATAATCTCGATAAGGAATCAAATCAGGTTGACGTGTCTCCCATTCTCCTTTAATCTGATTAATCACCAGGGCTGAATCTCCGTATACATCAAGAATTTTGATTCTTAAATCAATGGCTTCTTCCAAGCCCATAATACATGCTTCATACTCAGCCAAATTATTTGTGCAAGTGAACATTAACCTTGCAGTGAAAGGAATATGAGAACCATGAGGAGTAACATTATTGCCCCAATACCATTTCCATACTCGTTAACAGCTCCGTCAAAAATTAAACCCCGACGGGATCCAGGCTCAGGCCCTTCATCAGGTAATGGTTCTTCACAATCTTTAACCTTTAGATACATCACATCTTCATCAGGAAAATCAAACCTGATAGGTTGGTAATCATCAATTGGTTGGTGTGCCAAATGGTTAGCCAAAACACTTCCTTTTATCACTTTTTGAGTTCGGTACTCGATATCATATTCTGACAACAACATTTGCCAACGTGCGATCCTCCCAGTTAAAGCAAGCTTTTCAAAGATATACTTGATTGGATCCATTTTGGATATCAACCAAGTTGTATGATGCAACATATACTGGCGGAGGCGCTTGGCAGCCCAAGCTAAAGCATAACATGTCTTTTCAAGCATTGAGTACTGAGACTCACAATCGGTGAACTTCTTGCTCAAATAATAAATGGAAAACTCTTTTCGACCAGATTCATCTTGTTGACCTAGAACACAACCCATAAACTCTTCCAACACGGTCAAATACATGATCAAAGGTCTTCCTTCCACAGAAGGAGACAAAATTGGAGGTTCAAGTAGATACTCTTTAATTCTTTCAAAATATTTCTGACAATCCTCTGTCCAGACACAACCCTGATCTTTGTGAAGAAGCTTGAAGATCGGCGCACAGGTGGCAGTCATATTGGATATAAATCGGGAGATGTAATTCAAACGTCCCAAGAATCCTCTTACTTGTTTTTCTGTTTTGGGCGCAGACATTTCCTGAATGGATTTAACTTTACCAGGATCAACTTCAATGCCTTTTTGGCTGACAATAAAGCCCAACAACTTTCCAGAACGGACACCAAAAGTGCATTTATTAGGATTTAAATGGAGCTTAAACTTTCTCAAATGTTGAAACAGCTTCAATAAGTACTCAATATGATCTTCTTCAGTTTTCGACTTACAAATCATATCATCCACATAGACCTCAATTTCTTTATGCATCATATCATGGAACAAAGTGGTCATAGCTCTCTGGTACGTTGCACCAGCATTTTTCAAACCAAAGGGCATCACTCTGTAACAGAATGTTCCCCAGGGTGTAATGAATGTTGTTTTTTCCATATCCTCGGGCGCCATCTTTATTTGATTATAACCGGAAAATCCATCCATAAAAGAAAAGATACTAAATTTAGCAGTATTATCTACCAACATATCACTGTGTGGCAATGGAAAATCATCTTTTGGACTAGCTTTATTCAAATCTCTATTGTCAACGCACATTCAGACTTTTCCGTCTTTCTTTGGAATAGGCACAATATTGGCCACCCATTGAGGATACTCAGAAGTCACAAGAAAACCAGCATCAATCTACTTTTGAACCTCCTCTTTGATCTTCACAGCCATGTTAGGATGAGTTCTTCTCAATTTCTGCTTCACAGGCGGACATTCAGGCTTCAATGGTAAATGGTGCTCCACAATTTCAGTATCAAGACCAGGCATGTCTTGATAGGACCAAGCAAACACGTCAACATATTCTCTAAGAAGCTCCACAATCCTCTTCTTAACGTCTGACTGAAGTAGTGCCCCAATCTTGACTTCTTTTATATCATCCTCTGAACCCAGATTAACCAATTCCAACGGCTCTTCATGAGCCTGAATGGCTTTTTCCTCGTGCTCAAGCAACTGAGAAATTTCATCTGGAATTTCCTCAATATCATCTTCTTCAGCTCCAAACACAGGGAACTCAAAGTTGGGAGGGGGCATAGGGTCATTGTTTTCAATGAGTTTAACAATCAATCTGCACAATGATTTATGTTTGATTTTAGAATATGAACAAGAAGTGCAAGTTTTATGCAGATAAAAGTGATTATCACATTATTATTATTTTTTTGGTTTTTTATGTTACCATTTTTCAAAAAGGGAAAAACATAATATGGATAAACAAAATAACATTTATTGATGATGATAAAATTTGAAACAAAGCCCTCACAAATTCATTTTTACCTTGGGCAGAGTGAAAGGATTTTTGAAAGAAACAAAAACAAATTACTTTGAAATATGAACAACAGTGGGAACATCAATAGCTATCCAATTCTGGCAGATCTGTCCATGTGTCACGAAATTGGGAAGTTCTTCTTCTTCATCATCTTCAATGATGGCAGCAGTAGAGTGATCTTTGTGGATGAATCCGGTGCTGTGAAAGGCCTCATTAATACGCTTCAAATCTCTTCTGATTGTACCAGGCGTAAAGCCTAAACCAGTTTTGCCCAGGTTATCAACCACATCAATGACTCGGCCCCAACCGTCAGACCGACCCGTTTCTAACACATGTAGAGCATCTTTCAAAGAAGACATGGGTAACTCATTCTTCTTAACAACTTTGTCATCAACAGAAAGATCTTGGAACGGGGTTCCAACAGTTTCATCAGCATCAACATACGAAAAGGATGAAAGGTGGCAACATCGCTTGCTCACCTCCAACAATTACCAGCTTATCATTCTTAACAAATTTCAATTTCTGATGAAGAGTTGAAGTCACTGCCCCAGCCTCGTGAATCCAGGGTCAGCCAAGCAAAAAACTATAAGCAGGACGAATATCCATTACTTGAAAAGTAATCTGAAAGAAGCACGGTCCTATTTTGATTGGAAGATTAACTTCTCCAATCACAGTCTTTCGAGATCCATCAAAAGTTTTAACAACAACTTCACTATACCTCATGGGACGACCTTGGTAAGAAAGCCTTGATAAAGTAGATTTTGGCAACACATTCAAAGAAGAACCAGTATCAACCAACACATTGGAAAATGCATCTTCTTGACAGTTCATGGAGATATGTAAAGCCAAATTGTGATTTCTCCCCTCCTCGGGTAACTCTTCATCACAGAAACTCAAATTATTACATACTATGAGGTTGGCAACAATGCCATCAAACTGATTAACAGTCACATCATGCACAACATATGCTTGTTCCAATACCTTCTGTAAAGATTTCCTATGAGCTTCAGAATTCATCAGTAAGGACAGCACTGAAATCTTGGACGGGGTGTGCAAGAGTTGATCCACAACACTGTACTCACTATTCTTGATCAATTTCAAAACTTCATCCTCATAAACCTTCGAACCACTGGACTGACCAGAAGCATCGACATTACTCTCATCTTGATGTTGTTTGCCAGCAAAAACGTTCTCCACAATCTTTGGAGGCTCAGAAGCAAAAAGTCGACCACTCCAGGTCACTCTACTCACATCAGCGATGCTTACCACAGAATACAAAGAAAGAATGTGTACTTCCTTACCATATTCTACCATGGTAGCATTGTACTTATACGGAACATCTTTCTCAGATTCATAGGGTACCGGACCGAGCAGCCGAATAACCAAAGGCGTAACAGCTGTCTTCCGACTATCATAAGAGATAACAACTCTTTCAGGAATATTAAAGCGTGGTGCAATAACATTCACCTCATTCTGATATTCATCTCTTTTAGCAGTGACCTCAATCAAATTCTCGTCCATCATCCTTTGAATATCCCTCTTCACTATCACACAACCTCGCGGATTCACAGAACAGATGCAACAGGATGCATAGTCATGATCAATATCATGGTATTCACTCAAAAGTGCATGCATTTCCACAAGAGATCTTCAGATCCAACGAATATCAAAAATTTTGAATGTACCAGGACAACCATAAACCATATTGACAGACGCCTTGCCATGATTAGGCAGCGGATTCGATTGGACATTAGGATTAGAATCTTCAAAAGACAAAATACCACTTCTAGCCAACCTTTGCACTTCCATCTTCAATGGATAACAGTTCTCAGTATCATGTCCAGCTCCTCCCTGATGTTCAGGCTTATACCACCATGGTGAATCTTTTGGAACAGCAGGTGGCGAACGGGTCTGAACCAGATTCTTCTTAATTAAACAAGGAAACAATTCTGTGTAGGTCATCAGAATCAGATCAAAATCTTTCCGAAAACGGTCCCCCATATTTCGACAAACGTCCGTCACGGACACCCTCTTCCAATCTCATCCCCATATTAACCATCTCAGTGAAATCACTTGGGGCACTAGCAATCATACGCTCATAATAGAAAGGACTCAGAGTTTTCAAAAAAATCTTGGTCCTCTCCTTTTCTTCCAAAGGAGGGTTGATCTGAGCAGCAATCTCGCGCCACCTTTGCGCGTATTCTTTGAGTGTCTCCTTATCTTTCTGAGCCATTGCCCAAAGCTGGTCACGATCAGGAGCCATATCCATATTATACTTATACTGTTTCATAAATGCCTCACCCAAATCTTTGAAAGTGCGAACTCGAGTACTGTCGAGTCCCATATACCATTTCAAAGCTGCACCAGACAAACTATCTTGAAAGTAGTGAATGAGAAGCTGATCATTATCCTTCTGAGCTGACATCTTACGAGCATACATAGTCAAATGACTCATCGGACAAGAGTTACCCTTATACTTTTCAAAGTCAGGGACTTTGAACTTATGCGGGATCTTCACATTAGGAACCAAGCACAACTCATGAGCATTCTTTCCAAACAACTCTTTACCTCTCAGAGCTTTGATCTCTTTCTGTATTTCAGCAAACTGGCCTTGAATCTCTACCATTCTATCATAAGCACTGGCATTTTCACTTGGAGCAGTATGGAAAATTTGTTCTTCACCGAAAGGAACAGTATGAACCACAGGCGGTGGCACAGTCATCACAGGTTGAACGGTAGGAACAACTGGAATTTCAGGAGGTGGTGGTGGTGGTTGATAACCTTCAGGAACAAAGTTATGAGGCTTGCCCCAGGGGAAACCAGGAGGCATGGAGTATTGAGGAACACTAGCAGGCGCCACATATATAGGCGTAGAGACAATCTCAGAAATGACTGTCCTTTGCACAGGAGTTGAAAGTGGAGGAGGAGGTGGGGGTGGCTGATTCTGAGCATCCACCAGAGCTTCCATCATAGCAGTGACTCTTTCCAAACTATCTTTCAAAGTCGTCACTTCCTCACGAAGTTCACGGTTCTCTTGTTGTAACTGATCCATCTTTCTCTTCTGATTAGCCCGAGTATTATACTGGTGTGACAACTTGACTAAATGAAAACCAAAGGGAAACAATAAGACACCTGGAAAAGGCAAGAAACAATGCAGAATGATGCGAATGCTAATGCAAAAATGCAAACGTTTCATTCAATTTTCAAGGTTCTTTAAGATATAAAGCAATTGCAAACTTCTCAAAGAAATAACACTTTTTTTTGAAATACTGATAAACATCTCATTTTATTGAATATTTTCTGTGATGTTTGCAAAAGGAAAATCTCTAAAATCCTTGAAAATTGACTGAAACAGAATGTCCATGAGTGCATGTATGCAGCAACCACAAACAAGATCACACAAAGCACACGGGTTCAAGGTTCCGAGTCACGAACATGGAGTCAAGGTTAAGAGCCAACCCACAAAGGTATGTACTAAGGGTATAACACCTGCCGAACAAGGTTCTAAAGAAGTTCCCAGAGTCTACAACCCATCTTTCGGATATTATCGATTTCCCAACTTTCTTGGTAGTCAAAAATATTCTCAAGAGTGTCTCGTCTGAGTTTGGTATCGCGTAACAACTGATCCAAGTCTAGACCTGAATAGCCACCGCACCACGTCCTAATAAGGCCAAGATGGGTTAAGGGTACTAAAGTCCTCAGCTTCGGGTCCTCGGATCAAGAAGCATAACGGGTTTGCCATTTATGGTCTACCATTATTGCCTCTTGGGAGGAGTGCCTCTACTGAGTCCTTGGGAATGGTCTCCAGAGTCGACAGCTCTCTAGATCAACACCCCGAAATGCGCAAGACACGCACGTTAGAATATCTCCCAAGAAAACCTCGTCTGGATGTGAATTTCGTGAACACCAAACGTACCAAGATGACACTTAGGTCCCAGTACTTTCCACCCTAGTCTTAGGTGTATACTCAATCCTGGGTATTGGGCTTATCTCACCACACAGAAGAATTCCCAAACAGAACAAACAAATAACAAACAAATCAGACAAAAAGCAATAAAAAAATCAAATTAGGCTAAACCCCTCAAGGGATGGACCAGCAAGAGGTCAATCTTTCCCCAGCAGAGTCGTCACTTTTCTGTAGCAGTAAAAATCGTGAGTATAAGCTATTGATTAACTTAACTCAAGGAAAACAGAGTCGCCACCGCGCTTTTATTTATTCCACAAAGGAAAAGGAAAAAGAGCGAATAAATCCTAAGAAGTCTAAAAAAAAGCAAAAGCTAAAAAAAGACAAAGAGAAATGGGTAAGGGGGGTTAGTTATGTAAATGGAAGGTTTTATGCACCCAATACATCTATAGTACTCTATAGGAGCCCTTCGATGTATTCATGCTTTTGGTATGAAAAATGGTTTGCTTGCAAAGAGATTGAGGAGATGAGAGGAGAATTATTTTTTAAGATTTTTGTGTTTGGAGAGACTTATCGTCTCATGCCTACGTACCCACGATGTGCAATGTAGGATCAAAACCTCGTAGTTCGTGGTACAAATAACAAAAAAAAATTGTTTGTTGGTTGATTTTAAGTGTAAAGACAAGTCGTCATTTCCAAGCGAATAATTTCGCTTAAAGAAATGAATCATGTCTAAACTTATGAAAAGGTTTTAAAAGAAAAAGTGCACAAGGTACAAAAAGAGATTGATGAGTTTGGTGTTTTTTAAAGTCTTTTGAAATGGTCAAAATATGATTAACAATTGATTGACATTTATTAAAGAAAACAAAGCTTAAAAATCACTTGACCGAAGTCAAGGTTTTATTATGAAAGAGGTTTTAGGTTTGAAAACGAGAAGGTTTTAAAAAAGAGAGGAGATTTTGAAAATTGAAGAAGGGGTGGAGAAGAAGTGACTATCCTAGTGCATAAAATAAAAAGCGAGGGAATAGAATGATCTAACCACATGGAGACACTCTTTAAAGCATAATAAGAATAGAATTCCATCCTCTTGAGCCAACAAGCAAGCCAAATAAAGGCAAGAAAATCAAACTCCATAATTTTCCAAAGCATAAGGGAGAGAATCCTATTCCTAGGTCCATAAGTCCATAATCAAACCAAGAGGGTCATCCAAAGCAAGGGATAGTGGCCATAGTCCTAAATTAAGAGCACAAGTCTTTTAGTGGTTTAATCCTTTATTAGTGTTTTTAAGTCCAAATGGACAAAGGAAAAAAAACAAAAGATAATATGGTCCAAATGGACAAAGGAAAAATGACATAAACATAAACATGTGTCCAACGGACAAAGGAAAAATTGCGGAAGCATAAACATGATATGAAATGATAATAATGAAGCATAAAAAAAAAGATAGGGAGCGAGAAGGAAACATAAACAAAATTAATATAACAATATTGTTAGTAAGTTAGTGATTAGTTGTTAGAGTAAGTGATCAATAATAATTGAGTAATTACACTTAGGTCAAGGTTAATGAGAACTCATTAGAGGATTGATAAGAGAAAAGCCTCTTAACAACAAGTTTCATAAGTTTTGAACCAAAAGACAAATAATCAATCATTCTTGATAGTTTTCCGATACGAGACATATGTTGCGCTATGTTAAGCAATCGCCTAGTAATTTACAGAGTAATTACCCTACAAATGAGGTCGGTCAATAGATCTTTGTGCTAATGCATGCTAGATGAACGATATGTAAATCGTCATCCGAAGGCAATACCGCACGAAAAGAAAATAAGGTAACGATCTAGTCTTGATCAAAATTCAACAAAGGAATTCCATGATCCATAAGACTTTCATCGATAAAAAAAAAGAGAAATAGATGAAGAGAAACCCAAATTAAACCACACAATTATGTGATCTAAGGCTAAGAATAAAGGGAAGGGGTTAGGAATGAAGAAACAACCAAAACGGTATCAAAAATAGGTGAAAAACACCATTTCGTCTCTGTGCAATCGATTGCACCAGTGTACGAATCTATTGCACAGCAGAAAAATCAGCAATTCTTAGGAAAAAAACACACTGTGCAATCGATTGCACAGAAATGAAAATCGATTGCACACTGACAGGCAGCACCAAAATTTTTGAAAAAATTCAGCATCCATGATCCAATCATTTCTTCAAACACCTCATGGCCATGGATGAAAATTAGCAAGAAAATTCAAGTAAAACAACAGCAAATAACACCAATGTATCACAAATTGCAAGATCCAAAGATCAAGCAACAAGAATTATTAAAGGATCACATTGTGGAAGATGAATCAAGAACAACAATGGTGGAAAATGAGATTACCACTCCAAATCTAAAAATTGCTTCAAATTACTCCAAGATCCAAACTCCAAAGCCTTGATCTATGAGAATTGGTAAAGAAAACAAGTTTGGATGAAGGTTTAGCTCAAAGTTGAACAAGATTCAATGTGAATTCTTGTTAACTTTCAAAGGAAGAAATGTGAGCTTTGGTGAATTTTTGTGGTTGGGATGAGAAATTACAAGAGGTTTATTGGCTATCAAAAGCTTCAAGAGAAATTTTAGCAAGGTGAATTTGGCTCTCAAAAGCTTGAAGAATGAATGAAATGAGGCCTCTATTTATAGAACTTAGGCTTTGAAATTTGGTTCTTTAGAATTTGGTTTGGAAGATCAAAATTAGGATTGAAATTCAAATTTGGAGGGAAATCACAAAAGAGTGGTGATTAGTGAAGGTGTATGGTGGGGAATGATCAAAATGATGTAGAGGAATTAAAATGAGGTGATCTAGAATATTCCACATGTGATCAATGGTAAAGATTGGTGCGAAATGCTTCAAAACTTGAAAAATGTTGATTTTAGCCAATTCTGTCTTCGTGCAATCGATTGCACTGCAGCACGAATAGATTGCACTGCTCAAAATTTCAAAATCTAGGCAAAAACTGCAGGGTGCAATTGATTGGACCATTAGTGCAATTGATTGCACAGTTGAAAATCTTTAAAAATGCCATTCTTTCTATATTGTGTTGGTTCTGGCTCGATTCTCTTGACTTGTCAAAGAAGGCATGGAAATAAACACATGAACCTTAGAGTCTCTTGAATAATAACTAATTAAATCTTGGAAACTCTTGATCAAATGACTTTGAATTGTTTGCAGATCAACTTTGACTTCGTACAGATGAAATTCATTCGAGCTGAGGAACTGATTTTTTTTGGTATTTTTAACCTGTTCTTCCTCTGAAAATGTTAGTGAAAGGAAACAAAATATTTTTGGATTTTAATTAATGGTTAGTAAACATAAACAAATTAAACAATAAAACAACTAACACACACACACAAACCCAAAGATCCCTGCAAGGCATAATCCTATTGAAGAGGGAACCAATGTGTGAACTTGTTTGTGGTATGAAATGCAAAAAAGACATGCAGAGAATCTTAGGGGCAAAAATTAGGGTATTACACATTGTCCCTCTCTTAGCATGAAAGATTTTCTAAAAGAAAAATGGCATTACTCAACACTGAGTTAAAGTTTTCTCCTTCAGGACAAATCCCCTATATAGGAAATTATGGCATTGCTGGATTCTCATATCCCAGTTAAAGTAATTATCCTTTATAATCAGTCACCCAACAGTTGTGATAAACAGATGAGATGTCTCCCTTTAGAGATGACTAATTCTCTCTCAGTCAAGCCTTTAGCTTCAATCTTGGCCGCTTTGAACAAGACACAAATAACCTTTAGCTTCAATCTTGGGCTTCGAACAAGACACCAAAACATCTTTTTCCTCCCATAGAATAGGAGGAACTACGATTGCTCTGATTTCCCTGTTATCATTACGGGAATACGTAGGCATAAGATTACGAAATCTTAGCGAGCATACCAATCAAAAACTCTAGGTCCAGTACCTTCACTTCATACCAATCAAAACCGAGGTCCAGTACCTCACCAAAATCATCAAAAACTCTCTCTCCCTCTCTCTCTCTCTCTCTCTCTCTCTCTCAAACATTTCCCAAAGGAGAAACTTTCCCAACCCGCAACAGATAAACACCAGTAAGTAGAAAACAGTAAGAAAATTGCTAACAACCTGTGGATAACCACATATAGGATGAGTAATTGACAACTCCCCATTGTATAACCTGACCCTGAACTCCCCAATCTCTTTAAGCATTTGTTCGGTAAAACATTTGCGTGCAAGGTTAGTTTTAGATATCTTCCCTTTCCTTTCCAGCTTCATAGGATAAATAAGAAATCAGAAAGTAGCACCCTACTCCTTACCATTGCGGTGAGGAGAAACCCATGGCGATAAGGTGGTCGCGTCACCGACAAAAATCGCACGCTACATTGCAGCATCTCATCGTGTCTAGAAATATTTCCAGTGCCTTGACACCGGTCGCAGTTCATAATAGCGATGTGGACGTCCTTCCAAAGGTTTGGCCAAAAGAGGCCATATTGTAGTATCTTTGCGTATGCCTTTGATGTACTCGCATGCCCTTCATACAACGCAGCATGGCAATGGGATATGACATCCGCTACTCCCGATTCAGGGACACATCGACGAAATATTCCATCGGTGCCTCTTTTGAATAGTAGGGGTTCATCCCAGCAGTATTGTTTAAGATCATGGAAGAACTTCTTCTTTTGTTGGTATGTTAGATCTGGTGGAAGCACTTTGGCTGCTAGGTAGTTAACAAAGTCAGCATACCATGGCAATACGGTTTCAGTACTGATCGCTTCTACTACTTCATTTATTTCTGTATCCTTAAATAACAAGGAATATTCTATACTCTCGCTTTCGCTTTCCTGGGCTACTAGTCTGTCATAAGGGAATTCATCGTTTATAGGCACTTCTTCGGGCTTTAGATCCTCAATCCTAGAGAGATGATCTGCTACTACGTTTTCTGTACCTTTCTTATCCTTAATTTCCAAATCGAATTCTTGCAAAAGCAAGATCCATCTCAAGAGTCTTGGTTTGGCATCCTTTTTAGTCAACAAGTGCCTAATCGCGACATGATCGATATAGATAATGATTTTTGCTCCTACTAGATAGGAACGAAATTTATCTAAGGCGAATACAACAGCCAGGAGTTCCTTTTATGTGGTTGCGTAGTTCATTTGTGCGTTGTCCAAGGTTCTACTTGCGTAGTAAGTAGTATGAAGCTTTTTATCCTTTCTTTGTCCTAAGACAGCGCCTACAGCGTAATCACTAGCGTCACACATTATTTCAAATGGTAAACTCCAATCAGGTGGTTGCATAATGGGTACGGTAATAAGAGCATTCTTCAGATGTTCAAATGCTTTCAAGCATTCTTCATCGAATATGAATTCGGCTTCTTTCATTAATAGTCTAGTCAGTGGTTTTGTAATCTTAGAGAAGTCTTTAATGAATTGTTGGTAAAAACCGACATGTCCCAAAAAGCTTCGTACTTCTCTAACTGTTTTTGGAGGTTAAAGGTTTTCTATGACTTATATCTTTGCTTTGTCTACTTCAATACCTCTATCGGATACTACGTGTCCAAGAACTATTCCTTGTCGCACCATGAAATGGCATTTCTCCTAATTTAACATAAGGTTCACTTTAACGCATCGTTCAAGTACCATCTCAAGGTTTGACACACAATTTTTGAAACTTCCCCCACATACAAAGAAATCGTCCATAAATACTTCCATTATGTCGTCTATGAAATCTGCAAAGATCGACATCATGCATCTCTGAAAGGTTGCAGGAGCATTACACAGTCTAAACGGCATTCGTAGATAGGCAAATGTACCATAGGGGCAGGTAAATGTGGTCTTTTATTGGCCATCAGGATGAATAGGTATTTGGAAAAATCCTGAGTATCCGTCTAAGTAATAGAAATGTGAATGTTTGGCTAGCCGTTCAAGCATTTGGTCTATGAAGGGTAAAGTAAAATGATATTTTCTAGTAGCCTTATTCAGCTTCCTATAGTCTATGCACATCCTCCATCCAGTTTGAGTTCGTTTTGCTAAGGACTCGCCTTTTTCGTTAGTTACAACCGTAACATCGCCCTTCTTTGGTACGACATGCACTGGGCTGACCCAGTTACTATTAGATATTGGGTATATGATTCCTGCTTCTAATAGTTTTTGCACTTCTTTTTTGACTACCTCGCTTAGGACAGAGTTCAATCGTCTTTGATGTTCTCTAGATGTCTTACAGTCTTCCACCATCATGATGCGATGCATACATATAGAGGGACTTATACCTTTTAGATCGGAGATGTTGTATCCAAGAGTTGTGGGATATTTTCTTAAGACTTCCAATAGTTTCTAAGTTTCTATTTGTCCTAAATCGGCATTAACTATTACGGGTTTTTCAAGTTCAGTGTCTAGGAATTCATATCTTAAATCTTTGGGTAGTGTTTTAAGTTCTACAGATGGTTTCTTTGGGCAAGGCATTGGATCGGGTGTTAGTGCTAGGCATTCTCTTAGACTGCCATCTTCGTATGGCTCACGCCAGTTATCATCTTCGAATATTGAAGGGGCTGGAATCTTTAGTACTTCCGTGTACCTTGTCAGTTCCTTCTCCATTTCTCTGACACATTCATCGATAACGTCTAGAAAACAACATGAATCATCTAAAGCCGGGGCTTTTAAGAATTAGGCTAAAATGAATTCGACTTTTTCTTTCCCTACTTCGAAGGTTAATTTTCCTTTCTTAACATCTATTATAGCTCCAGCTGTTGCTAAGAACGGTCTACCTAAGATGATTGGTATATTAGAATCTTCCTTAATGTTCATTATCACGAAATCTGTCAGAATATAGAATTGACTTATACGAACTGGCACGTTTTCTAGCATACCTACTAGATATTTAACAGAACGGTCCGCTAGTTGTAAAGACATTTTCGTTGGTCTCAGTTCTCCTAAGTCAAGTTTCTTACATATTGATAAGGGCATTAGGCTAACACTGGCTCCTAAGTCGCATAACGCTTTGTCTATGACAAACTTTCCGATTACACAGGGTATGGAAAAGCTACCTGGATCTTTTAGTTTAAGAGGCATGTTATTTGAATAATGGCGCTACACTCGGCAGTGAGCATAACAGTTTCGTTATCTTCTAGCTTCTTCTTATTAGATAGGATCACTTTAAGAATTTTGGTGTAACGGTCCATTTTTAATATTTCCTTTTCCCGTGCTTTTTGGTGTTAATTGGTCGAGTCTTTATTTTTAATTGAGCAATATTTATGTTAATTGCTAATTGGTGTGATTATATGTTATTTTTGCACATTGTGTATTTTTACCGTTTTTGAGAGTTTGCGGGGAAAATTGGAATAGAGGGTATTTGACATATTTCATAATTAATAGTGTTAGTTAATAATAGTTAGTTTAGATATTTATTAGAAATGCTTAGAATTTTTAAGTTAAGAAAATATAAAAGAAAATAGTTAGTATAAGTTTAGAAAAGAGAAGAAAAAGAGAGAAGAGGAAAAGAGAAGAGAAAGAAGAAAAGAGAGGAAAAACTTGTGAAGGAAGAAATCAATCTCCCGACTTTCTAGAACACGATTAAATCGGGTAAGGGTGCGAAACTCGATTATACTATGCTTGTATATGATTATGTATGTATGTGTTTGGATGATTCTCTTGCTTTCTATGTTTTTCACTTTTAGGTCGAAAATGATAAAATGAGTAGAATCGATGGTTTAACGGTTGGAAATCGATGTAAAGGTGATAGTTTGCTTGTTGACATGATTAGAATAGGTTTTGATTGAAATATGTTGATTGGGAAATGTTTTGGTTGGGAAATATCACTTTTGGGGTTTCAAACAGCGTAGAAAAATTCTGGGTTTTCCTTGGTTCTCCTAGCGAACCTGGGGCGAAGGTGGCAGCGAGTGAGGTTTTCGCGGGTTCGCCTAGCGAACCTTTCAGCGAAGGGTAGCGAAGGTTCGCTACGGGTATTCGCCTAGCGAAGGTATGAGCGAAGGTTCGCTAGAGTGTTCGCCTAGCGAACTTTGGGTGTTTTTGGCTCTGTTTGGTTCTGACTTGGTTCGCCAAGTGCTCGCCTAGCGAACTTAGTGTCTGTTTTTATCAAACAGTTGGTTCGCTGGAACATTCGCCTAGCGAATGCTCGCGAGGGATGTTCGCCTAGCGAAGCAGCTAGCGAATGCTCGCGAGGGAGATTCGCCCAGCGAACAGTGCTGTTCGTGTAATTTTGTTTTCTGCATCACTTTTGATCTGTGATTCGGTTTGAGGCGTAGTTTGATGCGTTGGAAAGCTAACGAGATGTTCTTCCTAGGAAAAATAGTTTTGGGGTCTGAAATTGGTCCAATCGGTACAGTTTTTACGAACCGTTTCGTGGTGTCGGGTGTCCGGTTTATGTTTTTACGTTATTTCGAAATATTCATATCTTGTTAACCGTTTATCGTATTTAAGAGTTCTTTATACCGAATCGAAGCTGTTGATGAGTACTTTTTGATGATGATAGAAAATATTATTTTTGGCCGACTTTTAGCCCACTTTTTTGGAAAACCGAATAATGGAATTTTGAGTTATTTTTCAATATTGTAAGACATATTATGATATGTTATGAGATGGCTTGTATGATGATTCTTTGATGGGAATTTGATGTTGTGGAATGGTATATTGGTGTTTTTGGCCATTTTGGGCAATTGTGTGCATTACTTTATATGTACTTGAAATACATGATTATTGTTAATGCGGTATATTGGTGTTTGTGGCCATTTTGGGCAATTGTGTGCATTACTTTATATGTACTTGAAATACATGATTATTGTTAATGCATGAGCATTTGATGTTGGCATGAGTCATTAATGTGTCAAGTATCATGATATGCATTCTTGCATTGGAAGATTCATAAATGAATCAGTTTTATCGTCTTACGCCCTGAAATAATGGTAGAAGTGATTAATCACAAATGATTGTGCGCCCTGAAATAGTGGACTATGGCAATCGGATTGTGCGCCCTGAAATAGTGGACTAAAGCAATCCATAAACGTCGTACGCCCTGAAATAATGGTTTATAGTGACGGGGAACATCGTAGGCCCGACGGGGAGTTACTCTATGTAACGAGCGATGATTCCAAGAGTTCCTAGGGGACTAATGAATTACAAGGTTGGATAGGTACCGCATGCGTAGAGTCGTTGTGTCGGTCTTTGTGCATTTGCATAATTCATTACATGTACGTTTATGTGTTGAATTTTGAGAAGGATTTGTTATGCATTGTGTTAATGTATATGCTTATGTGATTGATGTGTGAAATGGGTTTAATATGTCTTGTGTTGTTTACAAGTATCGTATTTGTGTGGTGAGAATAATTGTGCATATTTTGCTAAGTGTTATATAATGATATGCAATTATATTATAATCCTGTTTCTCACCCTTCTGCTGTGGTTTAATGCTGTAATGACATTGCAGATTAGACGCTGGAGGTCTTTTGTGAAGATTAGTGTCTTCGTCTTTTTGTCGTTCCGTCGACTCTGATATGTAACACGGGTAGTCGGGGTTCGAGTGTAGATGTTTCTTTTGGCTTGTATATAGTGGCTTTGTATGAACATGTATATGGCATACTTATCTTTTGTGATGACATCAGTTATGGATGTTCCGCTTTAATTCTGTAACTGAACGATGATTTTTCGGAACTGAGTTCCTATGTTTATATGACTATCAGGTTGTTATATATCTATATGAGCAGGTTGTTTTAGTTCACGTTGGTGTGGTATCTCTGTTTATATCTAAATGACTTAATCTTTGCTCTGATGTTTTATTTATAAGATTAGTTTATTCCGGTTTTTGTACGGGGTATAGAAGGGGTGTTACATCAAGTGGTATCAGAGCAGTGTCTGTTTGGTCTGTCCGACCGTGTCTTTGTGTCGTTGTTGGACTGTTGCACTCTGTTGAGTGGTTGTTTAACCATAATTTGCTATCATTGGGAATGTTCAGATTATGGCGGGAAGACGTGATGCTGCTATGACTGCGGCCATGTAAGCTATGACGCAAGCGATGCAGAATTTACCCAATGCTGCGGCGGACGAGGAATCGCGTAGTATGGATAAGTTTCAGAAGAATAATCCACCGAGCTTCAAGGGTACTCATGATCCTGAGGGAGCACAGATTTGGCTGAAGAAGATTGAGAAGATCTTCCGTTTCATTAGGTGTTCCGAGGATCAGAAGGTGCAGTTTGGTACTCATGTGTTGGAAAAGGAAGCTGAAGACTGGTGGGCGAATGCTTCTCAGAGGTTTGAGGAGGATGAGATAGTGGTTACATGGGCTGTGTTCAAAGATGCTTTTCTTGAAAAGTATTTTCCGGAAGATGAGAGAGGTAAAAAGGAAATTGAATTTCTTGAACTGAAGCAGGATAATTCCTCTGTTGCGGATTATGCTGCTAAGTTTGAGGAACTGGTGAAGTTTTGTCCCAATTATAATACGGCTGGTTCGGAGAGGTCTAAGTGTCTGAAATTTGTGAATGGCTTGAGGCCAGAAATCAAGCAAGGTATTGGTTATCAGGAGATAAGACAGTTTTCAGTGTTGGTGAACAAGAGTCGGATTTTTGATGAGGATAGCAAAGCACGTGCTACTCATTACAAGAATCTGAATGATAAGAAAGGAAAGGGGCAGTTCAGAGGTAGGCCTTATGCTACCCCTGTTGATAAAGGGAAACAGAAGTTTACTTTTGATAGGAAGCCTAGTGGTGGAGGAATGAATTCTGCTGTGAAATGTTACAATTGTGGTGGTTTAGGTCATCGTATATCGGAATGTAAGAGGAATATGAATAATGTGGATAAGTGTGCTAATTGTGGTTTGAAGGGTCATGTGGCTGCTGATTGTAGGAGGAAGAATGGGGTTACATGTTATAATTGTGGGGAAGTTGGTCATGTTAGTACGAGGTGCACGAAACCGAAGCAAGCTCAACCTAGAGGGAAAGTATTTGCATTGGCGGGAGCACAGCCTACTAATGCAGATCGTTTGATCAGAGGTACTTGTTTTATTAATAGTAATCTTTTAATTGCTATTATTGATACCGGAGCGACTCATTCGTTTATTTCGATTGATTGTGCGAAACGTTTGAATTTGGTGTTGTCTAAGATGGGTGGAGAGATGGTTATCGATACTCCAACTTCGGGGTCGGTAACTACTTCTTTCGTTTGTTTAAGTTGTCCTTTGACAATTTTTGGTAGAGATTTTGTGATGGGCTTGGTATGTTTGCCATTGAAGGGTTTGGATGTGATTCTGGGAATGAACTGGTTAGAGTTCAATCGTGTTCATCTTGATTGTTATCTTAAGCGGGTGAGATTTCCTTCTCTTGAAGAAGAAAGGGAATCTGGTTTCTTATCTACCAAAGAGTTGAAGAAACTTTTGGCGGAGGAAGCTCAGTTGTTTGGATTGTTTGCATCGTTGTCTGTGGAGAGTCAAGTTGCAATTGGAAGTTTTCCTGTTGTGTGTGATTTTCAGGAGGTGTTCCCGGATGATTTTTCAGATGTGCCGCCAGAAAGAGAGGTGGAGTTTTATATAGACCTAGTTCCTGGTACTAGACCTGTATCAATGGCACCATATCGGATGTCAGCATCTGAGTTGGTGGAGTTGAAAAGACAATTGAATGAGTTGTTGGAAAAGAGGTTTGTAAGGCCTAGTGTATCACCTTGGGGTGCTCCTGTTTTGTTGGTAAAAAAGAAAGATGGCAGTATGCGTTTGTGTATCGATTATCGGCAGTCGAATAAAGTGACGATTAAGAACAAGTATCCACTTCCAAGGATCGATGACTTGATGGATCAACTAGTGGGTGCAAGTGTGTTTAGTAAGATTGATTTGAGGTCAGGATACCATCAGATTCGGGTTAAAGAGGAGGATATTCAGAAGACGGCCTTTAGGACACGATACGGACATTACAAGTTTTCTGTGATGCCGTTCGGGGTTTCTAATGCGCCGGGTGTGTTTATGGAGTATATGAATCGTATATTCCATGAGCATTTAGATCATTTTGTTGTTGTTTTTATTGATGACATTTTGGTTTATTCTAAGTCACAGGAGGAACATGCAGAGCATTTGCGTATTGTGTTGCAGATTCTAAAGGAGAAGAAACTTTATGCCAAACTTTCCAAGTGTGAGTTCTAGTTGTCAGAAGTGAGTTTTCTTGGGCATGTGATTTCAGGTAATGGTATTGCTGTGGATCCATCCAAAGTAGAGGCAGTTCTACGATGGGAGGCTCCTAGATCTGTTACTGAAATTCGAAGTTTTCTGGGTTTAGCTGGATATTACCGGAGGTTTATCGAAGGTTTTTCCAAGTTGGCACTTCCGTTGACTCAACTGACTTGTAAGGGTAAGGCATTTATTTGGGATATTCAATGTGAAGAAAGTTTCAATGAGCTGAAGAAGAGATTGACTACAACTCCGATTTTGATCTTACCGAATCCTAGTGAATCGTTCGTGGTGTATTGTGATGCGTCTATGATTGGTTTAGGTGGTGTTTTGATGCAAGACGGTAAGGTGGTTGCTTATGCTTCGAGGCAGTTACGAGTTCATGAGAAGAATTATCCTACTCATGATTTGGAATTAGCTGCGATGGTTTTTGTATTAAAGATTTGGAGGCATTATCTCTATGGTGCTAGATTCGAAGTCTTTAGTGATCATAAAAGTTTAAAATACTTGTTTGATCAGAAAGAGTTAAATATGAGGCAACGGAGATGGTTGGAACTTCTGAAGGACTATGACTATAGCTTGAATTACCATCCTGGTAAGGCTAATGTGGTAGCTGATGCTTTGAGTCGGAAATCTTTGAGTATATCTGCTTTGATGGTGAAAGAGTGGGAACTATTGGAGCAATTTCGAGACTTGAGTTTGGTATGTGAGCTTTCACATGAGAGTGTGAAGCTTGGTATGTTAAAGATCACTAATGATTTTCTGTTGTCTGTTATAGAGAAACAGAAGTTGGACTTGAAACTTGTTGATTTGTTGCTAGTTGGAAATCAAGAAGTGAACGGTGACTTTAAAGTGGATGATCAGGGTATTTTGAGATTCCGTGGTAAATTTGTATACCGGATGATGCAGAGTTGAAAAAGATGATTCTTGAGGAAGGACACCGGAGTAGTATGAGTATACATCCTGGTGCTAATAAGATGTACCAAGATTTGAAGAAAATATTTTGGTGGTCTGGTTTGAAACGAGATGTGGCTCAGTTTGTTTATGCGTGTTTGACTTGTCAGAAGTCGAAAGTGGAACATCAGAGGCCTGCAGGATTAATGCAACCGTTGGATATTCCGGAGTGGAAATGGGATAGTATATCGATGGATTTTGTGACGGGTTTGCCTAATTCTCCGAGTGGGCATAATGCTATTTGGGTGATCGTTGATAGGCTGACTAAATCGGCGCATTTCATTCCGATTGATATCAGTTATTCTATGGAGCGTTTGGCTGAGATTTATATCCGTGGGATTGTGAAGTTGCATGGCGTCCTGTTGAGTATTGTTTCTGATCGTGATCCGAGGTTTACTTCCAGATTTTGGGAAAGTTTGCAAAAGGCGTTTGGTTCTAAGCTGAGATTGAGTTCTGCTTATCATCCGCAGACTGATGGTCAGACGGAGAGAACAATTCAGTCATTGGAAGATATACTGAGATCTTGTGTTCTTGAGCAAGGTAGAGTTTGGGACAGTTTTCTTTCATTGATCGAGTTTACGTATAATAACAGTTTCCATTCTAGTATCGGAATGGCACCTTTTGAGGCGCTTTATGGAAGAAGATGTCGAACACCTTTGTGTTGGCATGAATCTGGTGAAAGTGCAGTAGTTGGACCTGAGTTAGTTCAACAGACGACGGAGAAGGTGAAACTTATTCGGGAGAAGATGAAAGCTTCTCAGAGTAGGCAAAAGAGTTACCATGATAAGAGGAAGAGGGATCTGGAATTTCAAGAGGGAAATCATGTGTTTTTGAGGGTTTTGCCAGTGACTGGTGTTGGACGTGCTTTGAAGTCAAGGAAGCTTACTTCACGTTTTATTGGTCCATATCAGATATCGGAAAGAGTTGGTGCAGTGGCTTACAGGATAGCATTGCCACCGAATCTTTCGAATCTACATGATGTTTTCCATGTTTCACAGCTACGGAAGTATGTTCCAGATCCGTCTCATGTGATTCCGATGGATGAGGTTGAGGTAAGAGATAATCTTACGGTTGAGGTTTTACCGGTGAGGATTTTAGATCGCGAGTTGAAAAGGTTAAGAGGCAAGGAGATTGCACTTGTGAAAGTGGCGTGGGGAGGCGCTGCTGAGGGCAATTTGACTTGGGAATTGGAAAGTCGGATGCGGGAGTCGTATCCGGAGTTGTTTGGATCAGGTAATATTTTCGAGGACGAAAATTTCTCAAGTGGGGGAGAGTTGTAATGGTCCATTTTTAATATTTCCTTTTCCCGTGCTTTTTGGTGTTAATTGGTCGAGTCTTTATTTTTAATTGAGCAATATTTATGTTAATTGCTAATTGGTGTGATTATATGTTATTTTTGCACATTGTGTATTTTTACCGTTTTTGAGAGTTTGCGGGGAAAATTGGAATAGAGGGTATTTGACATATTTCATAATTAATAGTGTTAGTTAATAATAGTTAGTTTAGATATTTATTAGAAATGTTTAGAATTTTTAAGTTAAGAAAATATAAAAGAAAATAGTTAGTATAAGTTTAGAAAAGAGAAGAAAAAGAGAGAAGAGGAACAGAGAAGAGAAAGAAGAAAAGAGAGGAAAAACTTGTGAAGGAAGAAATCAATCTCCCGACTTTCTAGAACACGATTAAATCGGGTAAGGGTGCGAAAATCGATTATACTATGCTTGTATATGATTATGTATGTATGTGTTTGGATGATTCTCTTGCTTTCTATGTTTTTCACTTTTAGGTCGAAAACGATAAAATGAGTAGAATCGATGGTTTAACGGTTGGAAATCGATGTAAAGGTGGTAGTTTGCTTGTTGACATGATTAGAATAGGTTCTGATTGAAATATGTTGATTGGGAAATGTTTTGGTTGGGAAATATCACTTTTGGGGTTTCAAACAGCGCAGAAAAATTCTGGGTTTTCCTTGGTTCGCCTAGCGAACCTGGGGCGAAGGTGGCAGCGAGTGAGGTTTTCGCGGGTTCGCCTAGCGAACCATTCAGCGAAGGGTAGCGAAGGTTCGCTACGGGTATTCGCCTAGCGAAGGCATGAGCGAAGGTTCGCTAGAGTGTTCGCCTAGCGAACTTTGGGTGTTTTTGGCTCTGTTTGGTTCTGACTTGGTTCGCCAAGTGCTCGCCTAGCGAACTTAGTGTCTGTTTTTATCAAACAGTTGGTTCGCTGGAACCTTCGCCTAGCGAAGGAGCTAGCGAATGCTCGCGAGGGATGTTCGCCTAGCGAAGCAGCTAGCGAATGCTCGCGAGGGAGATTCGCCCAGCGAACAGTGCTGTTCGTGTAATTTTGTTTTCTGCATAACTTTTGATCTGTGATTCGGTTTGAGGCGTAGTTTGATGCGTTGGAAAGCTAACGAGATGTTCTTCCTAGGAAAAATAGTTTTGGGGTCTGAACTTGGTCCAATCGGTACAGTTTTTACGAACCGTTTCGTGGTGTCGGGTGTCCGGTTTATGTTTTTACGTTATTTCGAAATATTCATATCTTGTTAACCGTTTATCGTATTTAAGAGTTCTTTATACCGAATCGAAGCTGTTGATGAGTACTTTTTGATGATGATAGAAAATATTATTTTTGGCCGACTTTTAGCCCACTTTTTTGGAAAACCGAATAATGGAATTTTGAGTTATTTTTCAATATTGTAAGACATATTATGATATGTTATGAGATGGCTTGTGTGATGATTCTTTGATGGGAATTTGATGTTGTGGAATGGTATATTGGTGTTTTTGGCCATTTTAGGCAATTGTGTGCATTACTTTATATGTACTTGAAATACATGATTATTGTTAATGCAGTATATTGGTGTTTGTGGCCATTTTGGGCAATTGTGTGCATTACTTTATATGTACTTGAAATACATGATTATTGTTAATGCATGAGCATTTGATGTTGGCATGAGTCATTAATGTGTCAAGTATCATGATATGCATTCTTGCATTGGAAGATTCATAAATGAATCAGTTTTATCGTCTTACGCCCTGAAATAATGGTAGAAGCGATTAATCACAAATGATTGTGCGCCCTGAAATAGTGGACTATGGCAATCGGATTGTGCGCCCTGAAATAGTGGACTAAAGCAATCTATAAACATCGTACGCCCTGAAATAATGGTTTATAGCGACGGGGAACATCGTAGGCCCGACGGGGAGTTACTCTATGTAACGAGCGATGATTCCAAGAGTTCCTGGGGGACTAATGAATTACAAGGTTGGATTGGTACCGCATGCGTAGAGTCGTTGTGTCGGTCTCTGTGCATTTGCATAATTCATTACATGTACGTTTATGTGTTGAATTTTGAGAAGGATTTGTTATGCATTGTGTTAATGTATATGCTTATGTGATTGATGTGTGAAATGGGTTTAATATGTCTTGTGTTGTTTACAAGTATCGTATTTGTGTGGTGAGAATAATTGTGCATATTTTGATAAGTGTTATATAATGATATGCAATTATATTATAATCCTGTTTCTCACCCTTCTGCTGTGGTTTAATGCTGTAATGGCATTGCAGATTAGACGCTGGAGGTCTTTTGTGAAGATTAGTGTCTTCGTCTTTTTGTCGTTCCGTCGGCTCTGATATGTAACACGGGTAGTCGGGGTTCGAGTGTAGATGTTTCTTTTGGCTTGTATATAGTGGCTTTGTATGAACATGTATATGGCATACTTATCTTTTGTGATGACATCAGTTATGGATGTTCCGCTTTAATTCTGTAACTGAACGATGATATTTCGGAACTGAGTTCCTATGTTTATATGACTATCAGGTTGTTATATATCTATATGAGCAGGTTGTTTTAGTTCACGTTGGTGTGGCATCTCTGTTTATATCTAAATGACTTAATCTTTGCTCTGATGTTTTATTTAAAAGATTGGTTTATTCCGGTTTTTGTACGGGGTATAGAAGGGGTGTTACATTTGGCATATGAAGGCATCTGCGTAATAGCTTCTGTGAATGGTATGGTTATATTCAGTTGCTTTAGAAGCTCTACGAATTTCTTGAATTGTCCTTTGTTTTTGGATTTAGCTAGTCTTCCAGGATAAGGTACTAGTGGTTTGTATGGTGGCGGAGGCACATAGGGTGTTTCTTTCTCTGCGGCCTTTCCGCTTTCATCTTCCTTCTCCATATTTAGTTCTCTTACTTTCTTGGTTTCCTTAGAGGAATTTTGATACATGGCTAGATTTTGGAGTCTCAGATCGATTGGTCCATCTAATTCGGTTCCGCTTCATAAGGTTATAGCATTAGCATGTCCTTTTGGATTTGGTTGTGTTTGTCCAGGAAATGTTCTAGCGGGGGCTGCTATGGTTGATTGTTGTTGAGCTACTTGAGTGATTTGAGCTTCTAACATCTTGTTATTAGTAGCCATAACATCAAGCTTGCTTGACAATTGTTTCATCAATTCGCTCGTATGAGCGTTTTGATTTGCGAAGTCCTTGTTTTGATGAGCTTGAGCATTCATAAATTTTTCCATCATGATTTCTAGATTTGACTTTCTAGGTGGTGGTGGAGTGGATTACGCTCATTTCTGATAACCAGGTGGAACAGCAGGTGCTGGAGTTGGTGGATGCAAAGCATTGTTATTCTTATATGAAAAGTTTGGGTGATTTCTCCAGCCGGGATTATAAGTGTTTGAATATGGGTTCCCTTGAGCGTAGTTCACTTGGTCGGTAGGTATACCGGCTAATAGATGACATTCGACATTTGCATGCCCAGGGTTTCTGCATATTTCACAATTTGGTGTCACCGCAGCTACGGTAGCTGCTGGTGGTGCTATTGCTAAACTTTTGATCTTTTTGAGTAAGTGTGTCCACTTTAACATTGACTCGGCCTATACCGTTAATTTCGTGCATTCCGCCTTTCGAAGTTGCTTTCTCTACACCAGCGTGTTCACCTCCCCATTGGAAATGGTTTTGAGCCATAGTCTCAATGAGTTCATAAGCTTCTGCATACGGTTTATCCATTAGAGCACCGCCTGCGGCAGCGCACAGGTTCATTTTGGTACTGTATAATAGCCCACCGTAAAAGGTATGTATTAATATCCATTCTTCAAGTCCATGGTGTGGGCATATCCTCAACATGTCCTTGTATCTCTCCCAAGCATCGAATAAAGATTCGTTATCTTTTTGCTTAAATCTGTTAATTTGGGCTCTCAGCATAGCTGTCTTGTTTGGTGGGAAATATCTGGCTAAGAAGACTTTTTTCAACTCATCCCATGTCGTCACTGAATGGGATGGTAGAGACTGGAGCCAAGCTTTAGCTCTATCCCTCAATGAGAATGAAAAAAGTCTTAGTCTTATTGCTTCTTGACTAACTCCATTGGCTTTTACGATGTCTGTATATTGCACGAATATTGATAAATGAAGGTTCGAGTCATCCGCATCATTACACAAGAATTGGTTTTGTTGAACTGCTAATATTAGCGAGGGTTTCAGCTCGAAATTGTTACGGTTAATAGCTGGGGCAGCAATGCTGTTATGTGGTTCTTCCTGTGATGGAATAGCGAAATAATTTAGAGGAAGGTTTCTCGGTCCTTCGGCCATGTTTGGTTCTAGTTCTGATTCGGGTTTCGAATCTGAGTAAGGAATTATAGGATCTGGAAGGTTGTACCTAATACAGTATTTGTTGATTCGGCGTCTTAAGTTGGAAAAACGCTCGATTTCGTCAATTGGTATTTCTAACTCTTCGCCTTGAGAGCGAGTGTTTGGCATACAATCGACAGATTGCAAAGGAAAATAAAAAGTTGCCTTAGTCTATACTGTGCAACAAAAGTATCACAATATTGACTAAATTAGTCCCCGACAACGGTGCCAAAAACTTGTTCGCAACTTTGCGTATTGGTCGGATTACTACTGCAAGTATACAACTTATCGCGTAGTTTTAAAAGATTGTCGAACCCACAAGGACTAATTATCAACCTAAAGTGTTCAATTATTACGGTGCAAAGCTAAGGCTTGAATTGGTGGTAAAAGGATCTTAATTCTAACGGGATTTGAAATAAATAACGAAATGAGACCGAAGAATGATTTCCGTGCTCCTAAGGGACTCCGTAAATTCCGGGTGTTAACAAAGATCTCAATTTTATTCTGTAGGAAATACTGATTTAAAGACTCAATCTCACACTCTCGCGCTTTTGACCAAGCCACACCTAATGACCCCAAGATTTTGCTCTCACTCGCTCGGTAATTAAAAAACACACTTTGAAAACCAACAAAGCCTAAATGAAGCCTAAAGCGCTCTCGCTGTGTTTAGGTTCAGTGCTCAGTGTCTACTATCCGGTGCTTACCTTAAACTCTCGTTCTATCGGACACACCTTAAAGAATTTCTCACTCTCATGACAAAACGCTGTTAAGTAGCCTCTCGCTCTCACGACAAAGCAACTTAAATTAAAATTAGACACTAAAACCAGATTCTTGAACAATCATATTTTACACCGGTGGTTTCTACAGAGTCCCGTCGAAACGACGGTCCTCAAACTACGGGCTCAAACAAGTTTAGCCTAACATATTAAATCCTAAAACTAACATGTTAACAGTGCTGGAAATAAAAACATACATGTTGGTTGATTTTAACAAAAATACAGATTTAGATTTTTGTAGAAATTAAGTTATATTGCAAAAATTTATACGAAATAATGCAGTAAAAACAGAAGAATAAATAACCTGTAGAATGCGAAGAAGATAAACTGAAATTGAAACTTCTATTGAATAATAACTTGATCCAAGTGTACAAACCAGCGAAAATGTAAAGAAAGAAATACAACAGTGTAACAACTACTCAGTGTGAGCAATTGTTACTTTGGACAGTAAGTATGTAGTTAGGCTAGAGAGAATTCGGAAGGGCTTCCGCGGGGTACTTGGATGCTCAAACTACCCTCCAAAGGGGTCTATATATAGAGAATTATTGGCTCCAAGCATTTGGTTTGAGTTTGCATTCAAAATGATCACAACTGCCAAACTGCTGCAGAAAAACTGCTCCCGCCACAAACGGCGACCACCGTCTACTTAATGGCGACCGCCATTACTTCAAATTGGAGATTCCCTCCTTTTTGGGCATGGTGAACGCCTTCCTCAAGGCATGGCGAGCGCCATTCCTTTAGGGAGGCCAGAACTTGCACTTTTGCTGCTTTTTCTTCATTCTTCAGCTCAACTTTCATTCTTTTCTTCTACATTGTTGATAGAACACCTGTCAAGTAAAAACAAAGGAAAACATGAATAAATAGCATAGAAAACGGTAAAGACTCGATAAACGATAAGTAGAAATGCGCGAAATGAATCAAAATGTACGATACGAAATCGAGTCATCAAGGTACCCCAAAAAGTGCATGGATTTTGAGTTATAAGGCCATAAAGTTAGGGTTTCATGAGATTTCTACTTTGACACTTAGAATTGTTTTAGACAGAATGTGTCTCATGTTTTACCCAACTTTGGAGGTATTTTTCATTATGATCCAAGAGGAGTCAAGACCAAATGCAAACATTAAAGTTGAAGTATGATATACAAGCTTTCCAAAGAGTACAAGAACTCCCATTAACTCAATTTGAGAAAGGAGTTATGAACCTCACAACTTTCCTTGCTCAAACTGATTTTCAAGACAAATTTTGTGAATTTCTTGTGCCACACAATTCTCATCTTCAAATTTGTCATCTTACAAGCTTTATCCTTTTCCAGAATCATAGGGAATCTTGATGAATCATTTGATATCTTCAAACTTGGACCATTGAGTCAAGAATCCTATCCTTTGGCATGTGAAAGTCATAATGACAAGCTATGGAACATAGGTTTTGTTCTCATGCATTAATGTGGTACTTTGAATTGGTATGGATCAAGTCACACAAGTTCAGATTCAGTCCAAAACCATGAGTGTTCAAACCTACATAAATTGAATTTGAGTCAAGATATAGCTATGCTAGAGGAGACTTGTAGTACCTTAGACTTCAAGTCATGCTACATGACAAAATCCATTGGATAATAGCATGCTCCCTCATCCATTCAATATTCCTCCAAAAACAAACTTGTTCTCCTATAAATAGAGGTAATTTCTTATCATTCAAACCACTCCAATACAGTACTAAAGCCTTGTTTTCTCATTATCCCTCTCTTACTTCAAATTTCAAAGTTCAAAGGAGCAAACTTAAAATTCTCAAAACCAGAGCCTAAACCACTCAAATAACCATCCAAACACATCACAAATCACCCATTGGAGGTGTTCAAACCTTCATCTTCATCTCAAAACACCAAAATCAGAAAGTCAACCATCAAAACCTTAAATTTTGACTTTTCTGTATTTTTCAAGCCATATCTTGATTCAATCACTATCAAAGCCAAACAACACGTCAAACACTCTCCAAATATCATCCTTAAGTTGTTCCAACAAGTGTTCCTCAATTATAACACCAATTGAGGGAGTTGCCATTTTGGTTACTTTTGTCAATTTTGCAAGAAAAAACCAGATTCTGTTCCAGAGGTTTTCTTTGGATTTTGATCATCCTAAAAGCTTCCAAGGGATCTATTAGAATTGTCCAAGGCATTGGTTTGCTTCTGTCACAAGCATATTGAAGGTTAGCAAGAGGAGCTTCAAGAGGTAAGTGGATAAAAACTTGAACTTTGTTAAATATGCATTGCTTTGATGTACATTAATCATTAACATGTCATACATATCATATTTGTTGTGTTTGAACTAATTTGCCATGCTATTATTGCTTGTATAGAGTTGTAGCATTGAACTTGCAAAACTTGACCTATTTTGAGACCACAATCGGGATTTAAAATGTAGGCATTTTTAGAAAATTCTAAGACCGCCATTGGATTCCTCATGAAATTCTAGGTTGGATCCATCTTTATTTCATCCATTTTCATGGAGAAATGAAGAAGTTATGGCCTTCTTGCAAAGGAACCAAAACCTGGCCTCCCTTGGGCAAGAACCAGGTCATGGCGCCTTGGCCAAGCCTAAAACTAAGTCACCCATATGTATTTATGGGGTGGATTTGATACAGGGATGTATCACCACCCCAGTGGTTGCAGCGTCTGTTTTCAAGTGTGTTTCTGTTGGAGGGCGTGGGTTCAACACCCACCCATGCCATTTTTTTTTCAAATTTTCACATTTTCACTATTTTTTTTGATATTTTCCATATTATTTTTATTAACTGTTTTTGTTAATCAATTTTAATTATTTTAAAATGATTTTTTGCACAAATACCACGCACATATTAAAATATTTTATTTACCCAAAAAAATCACAAAAATATTTTATTTGATATATTTTTAATATATTTAAAAGTGTTATTTTAAAATTGTTTTTAAATGTTTTTAAAATGATTTCTTTTTCTTGATTTTTAAAACCAAAATGATTTTAAATATTCATGTGGATAAAATACATTTTCAAAAACCTTAAACATTTTTTATAACATGATTAATGATTTTTATTTGATAAATAATACATATTTTATTTTATTTTTCTTAGAAAAATATCTTAAAAAATATGACATTAGGGTTTTGTTTGGATTCAATCTTTCAAACTTCATTTCAACACTCATGGGCCTCTATTAGAGTGTAAGACCCAACCCTCTTTGTAAATAAACCAATCCCTGGGCCTCTGCTATAGTATAAGTCCCATCGCGCTTTTCAAAATCACGGTGCGATCACTGTTTTCACAATAATCTTTGGACCTCTGTTAGAAGTGTAAGTCCCATTTCTTTGTACATAACTTTGTTTTAAACAATAATCTTGGGCCTTTAATAGAGTGTAAGACCCAACACCCTTATGTAAATAGAAAGTCTTTTAGCCTCATTCATCCTGGGCTTTGTACATGATACAAATAATCACTGGGGCCTCTAACTAGAGTGTAAGACCCAGCACCTTTGCTTTTCTCCCACTTGAGATCAAGTCATCTTCAAATTCAAAACTTTCTTCAATTTCTTCAAAACCCTAATCCAATCTTGAAGAAAACATCTGATCAATCATAATACACCAGGGCTTTTATCCATAGAATAAGACCCACCACCTTTCTCAATTCAATTCATACTTGTTTATATACTTGTTCATATGTCTGTATATACACTTGTGCATATCTTGTTAAGTACCTCTTAGCATTTACATCATCCATAGTTTAGACTAGTTCAAACAATAAGATCCTTTCAATCAGTACAACTTAGTTCAAATAATTAGTTCCCCTATACAAAAGAATACAGTCAGCCTCCTTTTGGGATTTATCCAAGCATCATTGCCTCCTCTTGGGCATCATATAATTAATCTCCCCATAAGATAGCCTTCTCTTGGGATTTGTTCAATCTGATCAACCTTGAAGCAATTCAATAAAGTGAGGATTATTTCCCGGTGAAACCTCTTCTTTAACCCCTTTTAACCCTGGAACAGTTCAACAAAGAGAGGATTATTTCCTGGTGAAACCTTTCTTGAACTCTTCCTAGACTTGGAAAGTCTCAATCCCTAGCCTCCTCTTGGGCTTCATACAAGGACCCACAAGCTTCCTAGAAGCATCCCTAGCCTCGTATTAGGCTTCATACAAGGACCCTCAGGCTTCCTAGAAGTAGAGCATATATCCTAGTCATCTTTACACCAGTCCCTAGGAAAGTCAAAACCTCTAAGGAATTCAAGCCTATCATTCTCTATTGCTCTTCTGATCCTCAACAAGGCTTGGTTTTCATCTTTAAAATCCCCAGCCAGGGTCAGGTAATCACTGAAGATGGCTGGTTTATACCTGAGTGAATCGCACACTCAAAGATAACACAGAGTCGCCACCAAACTTTATTTAGTCCCAAAGGACAGGGAAAATATCGATAAAACCCAAGGGGAAGAGAAATAGGAATGGGGGTCGATTATGCGAAAGGAAGGTACTAGCACCTTACGCATCCGTTGTACTCGACGAAAACCATTTTACTTGCTTCTAGGCTTGGATGGGTTATCTATCTAAAGGCTTCTAGCTACGAGAAGGGGAGAGAGAGAAAAAAAAGAAAGAAATAAAGAAAGAAAGTGCTCGCGGAGGATTGGGGCCCTCGTGCCTACGTACCCTTACAGTGCAATGTGGAAATCAGAGCGTCGTAGTTCATGGAACCAGGGAAAAGGAAGGAAGAAAGAAGGTGGAAGGGTGGAAGGATGGAAGTGTGCTCGCCAAGATCATCGCGATCTCGTGCCTACGTATCATACATTCGAACAAATGTAGAATCAGAGCTTCCGTAGTTCGGGGAACTAAGACGGAAAACAAAGGATAGAAAGGAAAGTGGTGTCCAAACCAAGAACGAAAGAGGTAGAGAAAGATCCGCTGGGGATAACAAAAAGGAATGGTGTCGAAACCAAGAAAGGAGAAATACAGGAATATGATAGAAAGGACTCCACTAGGGAAGTAAGAGAACAAAGGATTGTACTGGGGACCAGAAGGTAGCGACCCTACTGGGGAACAAACAAAGGTGATGGTGTCAAAACCAAGAGAAAAGAAGTTCGGTATATTAACTAACTGACAGTGGTTAACCGAAGAGAGAGAGAGAGTAAGACTCTGTGGGGAAAATGTTTTAACACGTAGACTGTGATCAACCAAAAGAACTGGTGTAGAACCGAATGAAGGTTGTAACCCAAAGGACGGGTGTGGGACCAATCAAAGGTCGTGACCCAAAGGAAATCGGTACCCTGACTGAACAAACAGTAACTGACCGAAGAGAAGGGTATTTGAACCAAAAGAAGGTTACTAACCCAAGGGTGCAAGTATTCGAACCAAGAAAAGGATGCTTACTGCAGGGGATTCGGTTTTAACAGAAAGACCGTGATTAACCGAAAAGAAGCGAGTGATTAAACAAAAGAAGGTGATTAACTCAAAAAGCTCAGTATTTTAACAGACAAACTGTGGTTAACTGAAAAAATGGGTGATTAACCGAGAGAAGGTGATTAACCCAAAAGGCTCAGTATTTTAACAGACAGACTGTGGTTAACTGAGAAAATGCGCAAATTGGTGTTTTAACTGACTGGCATTGGTTAACCAAACAAAGGGAGAAGAACCAAGAGAAGGTTGTGAACTCCGCAGGGGATACGGTTATAACAGGAAAACTGTGTTTAACCGCGGAAAAAGGAATGGAAACTCCCATGGGGAATCAAAAGCAATGATTGACCACAAGAGAAGGATAGGGTATTGAAACAAATAGAGTTTGCTAACCCAAGGGACAAGTGATCTTAACCAAGCATAAGGGTGATTGATCAAAAGAGAGATTGGGAGAGATATGAGTGATCAAGGAACAAAAGAAATTATAAGGAAAAAGAGTGATCAAGGATCAAAAGAGATTACAAGGAAAAGGAGTGATCAAGGATCAAAAGAGATTACAAGGAAAAGGAGTGATCAAGGATCAAAAGAGATTACAAGGAAAAGGAGTGATCAAGGATCAAAAGAGATTACAAGGAAAAGGAGTGATCAAGGATCAAAAGAGATTACAAGGAAAAGGAGTGATCAAGGATCGACTCGACTGGGGAAAGAGATACACGACCGCCTGAGGATAGAGGTGACTAAGCCAGGCACAGGGTCATTCGTCCCCTACCTGAAGTAGTCAGAATAAGAGTAGGAATTCTCCCTTCTCATTTCTTCTCTAACACACAGGGTGTAGTGCAGAAGTTGAAACGAACAACATTACAGCTCCAAGTTATACAGTGCTCCCGCGTCGCGCGAAATTTTTACTCAGCAGGGGACCAAGAGAAAGCCAATTCTAATGAAAGCCTAAAGAGAAGCACAAGGGGAGAGATCAACTAATCGAAACAAAGTTTTGACTAATTAATTAAAGGGAAGAAAATGCTAACAATTTTACAAAGAGAATGGAAAATCATTAAAGCAAAAGGTGTGAATTATTGATTGTACAAAATTAAGCTTATTCCCTTGAGAACAAACCTAATGCAAAGCAATGAGAGAAAGTGCAAAACAATGCTAAAAGATACACCAAAACATGTAGCATGTTGATCAATGAAAATGCAAGGAAACATGTCTTCACATGATGCCAAGAACATGAACAATTTGAATAATCGAAAGTGTGCGACACAATTTAATGAATAAGCTTCAAACAAAAGTTAAATGACACTTAAAACATCCATAAAATCGAGCATGACAATTAATGGAAGTTAAAAGGAAGAAAGCATGGCAAACACACTTGAAAATGCAAGAAAATGGCCTTCTGGTTCAGTGTTAATCAATTAACACTTTTGCACTGCAAAGTGTCAATCGATTAACACTTGCAAAATAGCAAAAAACTGAAAAAACAGTGTTAATCGATTAACACTTTTGCACTGCAAAGTGTTAATCGATTAACACTGGCACAGGAGCTGAAAAATAGTTTTCAAAAGTGCTTTTGGCCAGCTTATTGATTGTGCAATCACTCCAATGCTAGGCAAACAATTATGCACGAAAAATCAAGTTTAGAAACAGAAAATGAACAACAAATGACTCAATTAAATCATCTAGATCATGGATCAAGCGATGGCAAAATCAATTCATATGCAAAACATCGAAACTACATCGCGAATAATACGAAAACATTCGAAACAGAAAAAAGAGTGAGATCTACTGACCTACAAGCCGGAGATTTGGCTTGGTGATTGTTGCAAAGTGATCTTGATGAAGAGAATCAAAGAAAACCAGAGAATATCTTCAATTCTAGCCGAAATGAGAATTATCACTGAAGACGCTTAGAATAATTACTTGAGATGAATCCAAAAGCTACTGAAGCTCCACAAAAACCAGTAGAATGGAATGATGATGAAGGTTAAGCTCAAGAAAAAGCACTTTCAAGGTGAAAGTATCTTTTCTTCAATGGAGGATTAAGAGCTTTGGTGAGATTTTGGAAGAGAATTGAGATGAAGATGAAGATGTAGCTGAAAAAAAATCAGAGAGAATGTGAGAGAATTGAGAGAGAAATGTGAGGAATTTGTTTGAAAATGTGGGAAATGGTGGAGACCGTTGAAAAGTGAGTGAAGGTTTGTTTATATAGACTTTAGGTTTGGAGTATGTGAGGTTTAGAATTTGGTTTGAACTTAGCTTTGGGTGGTTTGGAACTAGGCTAGGAGTTAGTTAGGCTTGACTCACTGAGTCAAGCAGTTAACTCGGTTAGTTAGAACCAACTCGTTAACAATCCCAAGGTGAGCTCCAATATCCAAACGTCCACATACTTGCAAAACAAGGAACATGGTGCACTTATTTGAAAATGATGCATTGGAATAAAATTGAGTGAATTCTTGAATACTCCAGAATGTTCCACATGCTACTAGACCAATGTAAAAGTTCAAAATGTGGAGGGAAAGTTGATGTCTTGAAAAAGCAGCAAATTATGCAAAATTTGCATGTGTTAATCGATTAACACATTTGCACTGGAAATGGTTAATCGATTAACCAAGCCAATTTTGCCCTATTATGCTTGAAAAATGGTGTTGTGGCCCCGGTTCCGATTTTCAACCTCTTGCTTTGATGAATAGGCATAGAAACCCTTGTTTTGTGATTGTTTTGATGATGAGATGACCTTGTGAAGATTCAATTAATCGGGCTTGGAAAACCTAAATATCCTACAATAAGAAACACATAGGAAAAGTATGAATGCATAAGCCAGCAATGCGAATGCACATACTTATGCAAAAGGCAAAAGGGGAGGTCAAATTTTGGGTTACGACAATCACCAACAAATCCCCAAAAGTATCAGAGCCTCATGGCATCTGATAATTCAACTCTTCTCTAATCCCCAGCAAGAGTTAGTTCTCCTTTTGATTCCTTCACACAGTTCATACCTTCTCCTGGATTTCAATAATCCTCAGCCAGAGTTAGCCTCCTCTTAGGCTTCATAGAATGATTTACCCAATCAGCCTCAATCTTGGGCTTTGTACAAGACTAATATATTACTCCCCCAGTTGAGTCAGTTTTCAACTTTTTCAGCTTCAACCTTGGGCTTTGATCAAGGCACAAAATCCAGCATCCCCACAGATGAGACCATGAGTCCTCTCTATAGGAGGATATTTCCTCTATACACCACACTTCAAAACAGACAACCAAAAAACTTGTTTTCTGGATAATAGATGTAAGTGACACACTTGTTAATTCAAAATCCAAGCTGGAGTCCCTCCTTTATCATGGCTAAATTTCTCTTCCATCTAAGTGATGTAAGTGGCAAACCTCTGGATTCCACACATCCAAGTCAATGTCCCTCTCTTAGCATGTAAAGACTCATAAAGGAAGATGTGGCATTGCTGGATTCTACACATCCCAGTTAAAACAACTTCCTTTATAATTAATTCCCCAATATTTGTGATGAATAGGTGAGATATCTCCCTTTAGAGATGACAAACTCTCTCTCAATCATTCCTTTAGCTTCAATCTTGGGCTTTGAACAAGACATAAACATTCCTTTAGCTTCAATCTTGGGCTTTGAACAAGACATAAACATTCCTTTAGCTTCAATCTTGGGCTTTGAGACACAAATACTCTTTTAGCTTCAATCTTGGCCTTTGAACAAGACACCAAACAATTTCCTCCCGTAGAATAGGAGGAACTACAATGGCTTTGATTTCCACAGATCTCTTTACGGGAATACGTAGGCATAAGATTACGAAATCTTAGCGAGCACACTAATAAAAAACCTTAGGTCCAGTACCTTCCCAAAAACAATAGAAAACCCAAAAACAAAAACATTTCCTCAGCCTTCACAAAGGAGAAACTTTCCCTATTCAACAGTAAACGGATTTAAGCAACCAAGTAATACAACATTAGAAACATATGCAAATAAAGGTTCCTATAGATTACTATAGATACTCTGGGTGTTAATAACTTCCCTTTGTATAACTAACCCCCAATCCCCTATCTCTTCGCATTTGTTAAGGAAAACATTTGCACGCAGGGTTAGTTTGAGATATCTTCCCCTTCCTTTTAAGCTTTATAGGATAAATACAGAAATCAGAAAGTAGCACCAAAAGCGGTTGTGGTCGCGTCACAAAAACCGACGCTACAGAAAAATGGCGACTCTGCTGGGGACTTAGAGTTTTCTTTCTAGGATGGTTAAGCCTTGCTTTGCATTTTTACTATTTATTTGCTTTCTCATTTTGATATTATTTATTGTTTCCCATCATACTATCTGCTTATTTTCCATACTTGTTTAATTTACTGTTATCTGGGAATGTGATTAATACAAAAGTGGTGAGTCAAAAAGTCCTCAGTGGGCTTGAGAGAATATTTTAAGATAGGAGGTGGCAGACTCAAGAAGGCTTATAGGTAGTTAATCCCGACCAAGCTAACTTGAAAGTCCACCAAATCAGTGGAGGTACCCTTTTGGAATTATTGATGTTAAACGAGCAAGTCGTGAAAACATTACTTTTTCCACTGGGCACCCGCGAAACTGAGGATTAGTAAACATTTAACCTTGACCATTCTTTTAGGACGTAGTACGGTGAATATCGGGAATAGTTGATACACGATGCTACACTCGAATGAGATTAATCTTAGGGATATTACAGCTCTCATGAGTCAGTCGGTTTGCTGGTAATATTCTTAAAAGGGGTCAATGATTTTGAGAACCTTGCTAGAACCCGTTCTCGTGGATGGGTAGATCCATGGCTCCATGCTCGTGACGATGAACCCATAAACCCATATTTTTATATATTTGTGTTTGATGCATTCATGCATTCATACATTCATAAAAACTTTCAAAAAATATTTTCTCAAAATTTTTCAAAAGAACTAAAATAAGAGGGTGTTGCAAATATCAGAAACTGCGTTATGGATTTTTGTAGAAGAAAAACCCAGAAGTACACCTTCAAAACTCCAAGACTTGAAGACCTGAGAAAATTGGGAAGTTTGGTTACCAACCCGAAAGCTTTCAGAGCTAAGTACGAAGGACTTTTGTCTCTTTTGAAAGTCAACATGGTGGAAGGAGTCCTGTCTACATTGGTTCAGTTCTATGATCCGGTGTACCACTGTTTTACGTTTCCCGATTATCAGCTCACACCAACATTAGAAGAGTACTCTCATCTGATTGATTTACCCATCACTGATCAGGATCCATTCTCTGGACTGGAAGAAATTCTTAAGGATCAGGTCATTGCAAGAGTCACTTCTTTGGAAATATAAGATGTCAAAACCCACATGACCACCAAGGGAGGAATTCAAGGTCTACCAGCTAGTTTTCTGTTGGAAAAAGCCTTGTACTTTGCCAGCATAGGAAACATTGTTGCTTTTGAGGATAACTTTGTTATGCTCACTTATGGATTATTCCTTTTCCCTAACATTGACAATTTCGTCGACATAAACGCTATCAAGATATTCTTAATTGGGAACCCAGTCCCAACTTTACTAGCAGATGCTTACCACTCAATACATTTAAGGAACTTATATAGCGGAGGAATGATTACATGCTGTGTACCATTGCACTACAAATGGTTTATTTCCCACTTACCCAAATATGCTGCTTTTTGGGATCTCAAAAGTGGTATGCGATGGTGGCAAAAGATTATGTCTCTCACCCATTCTGACATAGATTGGTACAACCGAGTCTATGAAGGAATAAAAATCATTGACAAATGTGGAAGTTTCCCCAATGTACCCCTCACTGGTACCAAAGGAGGGATCAATTATCACCCAGTTTTAGCTCGTCGTCAGCTTGGATACCCGATGAAGAATGTAACTTACAACGTTCATCTGGAAGGTCTTTTCTTTAAAGAAGGAGAAAATGACAGAGCACTCAAGGAAGAAATTATGCATTTGTGGCATCATATTCATAGGAATGGAAGATAATCTCTAGGAAAACCAAACTGCATCTCCGCAGAGCCTTATCTCCAATGGGTACAAACTAGGGCCCTCAAGTTGAAAATGCCTTACCCTCGCTAAGAAGTGTTTCCCTTAAAAGAATATGTCCTCTATTTCATGAGTGATACCGAGAAACTACATGTCGCTTTTAACAAAACTCAATGCGAAAAGAACTCTTGGAAGAACAAGTACCAGATTTTCAGCTTGGAGTGCACCAAGATTTAAGAGTTACTAAAGGAGAAAGATGCTCTGATTGAAATACTAGAGAAACATGTTGTGGAAAGTCAAGAGGAACAGAGAAGTTTACTCTCTCCTTTCACATGGAAAAGGATCATTGACCCGACAACGGTTGAGGAGACTCAGTCAAAGAAGAGGTAAGTGGATCAGCAGCCAGCATCTGGACCTTTGTCAGAGATTCCTTAGGATTCATAGGCCTAGTTTTCCTTCCTGCACTTTGTAAAATAATGTACTTTTTCCTGTAAGATATTGTAATCCTTTGAATTTAATAAAAAGCTTCCACCGCTGTATGATATTTGCAATACAATTGTTAAAAGTTCTTTTGAAACCAAAACAAAAAAGATCATTCTTATTCTTTGTATATCATTCATCATTCTTGCATTACACATCTTTGTCATAAAGTTTCACACATGTGTCACACTTTAGAGTCAAACTGTCTCATTCGTACAATACTCGGGCCAATCAGCAAAAGAAAATGGACGATTTTGAGGAGGAAAACACAGAGCTAAGAGAGGAAGTCAACACTTTAAAGGAAAGTCTGGAAAGACTCAACAACATGATTGAATCCCTAGCAGCAGCTCAGGATCAACCATCTCAAAAGACTGCAATTTCAGAAATTATGTCTACACCAGCATTTGAGATACCCGTCAATCTTCCGCAGTACAATATACCTAAAGGTTTTCCTTGGGGCATGCCTTTCAATTTTATACCTGAGGGATACATCCCATCGGTCACTGCAGACCTGGGAGCCACAGCCGGAACCTCCAGACCTGAAGGTTACAAACTTCAGGTGAACGAAGATGTAAAGGGCTACGACAGAGACTCCTGTACCTGAAGGTTACAAACTTCAGATCACCGAAGTGCCAAGAGTTACTGCAGTAATGTCTATACCACAAGCTGTGATACTTACTATTCCAGAGGAACAAATCCTTCATGCCACCCCTGGAAAAGATGAGGAAGTTTACAAAAGAATGAATGAATTCCAAGAACGGTTCTTGGAAATTCAGAAAGAACTGCATGCCATTCTCGGACTGGACTTGTTTGGTAAAGATGTCGCTGACCTTTGTTTGGTCCCAAACGTCAAAATACCGCACAAATTTAAGGTGCACGACTTTGAAAAATACAAAGACAACTCTTGCCTTTAAAGTTATTTAGTAATTTACGCTCGGAAGATGTCTACTCAGACAGAAAACCATCAGCTACTGATCCACTACTTTCAAGACAGTTTAACCGATGTTGCGCTCAAATGGTACATGGGATTAAACCGTACCAAGATCAGTACTTTCAGAGATCTCGGGGCAGCTTTTGTTCGGCAGTACAAATATAATCTGGATATGGCACCCGACAGAGATCAACTCAGATCTATATCCCAAAAAGATAAAGAAACCTTCAAGGAGTACGCTCAAAGATGGCATGAAATCGGTGCCCAAATTTTTCCTCCTCTTGAGGAGAAAGAAATAAAGAAAATCTTTTTGAAGATATTAAGCTCATTTTATTATGACCGGATGGTCGCCAGTGCACCCAGTGATTTTACCGAGATGGTAAACATGGGGGTACGCATTGAAGAAGCAGTCCGAGAAGGCCAATTGATTAAGGACTCAGAACCATCCAGCAGTAGTAAAAGATACGGGAGTGCTTTCCAAAAGAAGAAAGAGCAAGATATCAGTAATATCTCGCAAAGTAAGCAAAGGCGAAGGTATCAACCTCGACAGGTAGCAACAGTATCGCTTGTTGTCAGTCCTGCGCTGATCTCGGCATGTCAACCACAGGTTGCTCAGAGACAGCCAAATCAACAACTGTATCAGCAAAGGCAGCAACAACCTCTTCAGCAGGCTCACCCACAATGCAATAACAATAATCGTTTTCCACGATCGCTAGGGTTTGACCCCATACCAATGTTATATGCAGAGCTATTCCCACTTTTTCTAGCCAAGGGGCACGTTCAAACCAGGACTCCTCTTACAGTATCAAACAATCCCCCTTATTGGTTCAAAGCTGATGAGTCTTGCCCTTATCATCAAGGAGGACCGGGGCATAACATTGGGAACTGCCTCAGCTTCAAATCTGATGTACAAAAGCTCGTCAGAAACAAAGTTTTACCTTTCAAAGATACGAATCTAAATGTTCAAACGAACCCGTTGCCACAACCTAAAAAAGCTTCAGTAAACTTGATAGATGAAGGACCCGACGACAGTTATCAAATTCACGATATACGCCTACTAGGAACAAATCTAGTAAAAATTCATTACAAGCAAAGGGGGCATGGCCATGTGCCATCCCACAACTATCATCAATGTGACATTTGTTCCAAGAACAATCAAGGGTGTATCATTGCACAAGCAGCTCTTCAAGAGCAGATGGATCTAGGTTGGATCCAAGATCATAGAGTTCGTGGAATAAATATGGCCTATCAACATCCAAACATTGTTCAAGACCATGACATCCGTGCGATGAACATCAATCTAGTGGCAATGCACTCAAGACAAAGTCAGAATCACAATTTTCCGCTGCACGACTACAATGCTTGCTTGCTTTGCTCAAAAGACAATCAAGGATGTTCTTTTGTACAAGAAGTACTTCAGCGTCAAATGAATCTTGGATGGATCCAAGACTACCATAGAGGGAATAATCACCAAGTCAATGTGGTTCAGATTTTCGACATTCGTTTAATGAATTTCAGCTTGGTAGAATTGCATGCCAAGCAAGTCAGACTTGGTCATCTGTCACCACATAATTATCAGGACTGCGAAGATTTCTCCAAAAATGATCAAGGTTGTGCGCTTGTACAAAGAACTCTTCAACATCTGTTGGAGCATTGGTGGCTCCTAGTCTACCAAGATGAAAACACACATCAAGTTAGTATAACCAATGGAAATATGGGCAGACACCAAAGCTGTGACATCCGCTTACTGGAAACTGATTTAGTAAAAATGCATTGCATACAGAGTGGATACGGCCAGATGCCACCTCATAATTATGAACATTGTCGGATATGTTCAGAGAATAGTCAAGGGTGTTGCACCGTGCGAGCGGCTCTCCAGAGTCAATTAGACCACAGAGAAACCCAATTGTGCATAAATTCTCAGTCCATCAATATGGTGCAAGGTTTCCCAGGGCAGCATGCTGCTTATGACGTTAAAAACATTCAAACATCATTTGTCAAATTTCACAAATGCCTGTGTGGACTTGATTATTTTGGTCCGAATCACCACGATCATTCGACTTGCAGAAGATGTCGCAGAAGCCGACATGGTTGCCTCCTTGTCCAGAATGAGATTAAGAGTTGTTGGACAAAAGAACCATCACAGTTTTCAATGAAATAGAGTCTGTTAATTATGGAATTAACAAGGATGTTTTCACCCTAATCCCTCCGCTCAACGAGCCAAAATACTCGGGAACCCCTTTGTACAGTGGAAAATTTTCCAACAGTCCCGAGTTAGAACCAATTGAGGTTACTTTTAACAGTCAAAAGTCCCAAATAACCCCTTTGGTCATCTACCTGCCAGGCCCGGTGCCATGCAAATCAGAAAAAGATATTCCATACAAATACGACGCGACCATAATAGAATACGGAAAAGAAATTCCGCTGCTATTCGTTGTCAACATTGCTGATATCAGTCGGGTCACCCGAAGCGGTCGAATCTTCAACAGAGGAGTTAGAGAACCTGCAAAAGAAAAGAAACCTCAAGCTGAAGTTCCTAATCAACAAATTGGTCAATCCAGCAACACAGAGCCTGTGAAAAATAACGATGATATGTTAAAACTCATATAGACAAGTGAATATAACATTGTGGATCAACTATTACAAACTCCTTCTCGAATATCCGTGTTATCTCTCCTGCTCAGTTCAGAAGCACACATAGAAGCTCTACAGAAGGTCTTGGAACAAGCCTTTGTAAAACAAGATGTAACAGTGGGTCAGTTTGACAACATTATTTCCAACATCACTTCCTGCAACAATTTGGGTTTCAGTGATGAAGAACTTCCAAAGGAAGGCAAGAACCATAACATGGCACTCAATATTACATTCAGTTGCCAGGACGATGCTTTAGCCAACGTACTGGTAGACACAGGTTCATCCTTGAACGTCATGCCAAGGTTAACTCTAGTATGACTATCGTTTCAAGGTACTCCGATGGGAGGTAGTGAGATCATAGTCAAAGCTTTTGACGGATCTAGGAAGACAATTATCGTTGAAGTCGACCTTCCCATAACCATTGGTCCCCACACTTTACAAGTCACTTTCTAAGTCATGGACATCCGAGCAGCATACATCTGTTTATTGGGAAGACCTTGGATACATGAAGCAGGGGCAGTCACTTCGACACTTCACCACAAGCTGAAGTTTGTCAAGAACGATAAGTTGGTCATAGTATGCAAGAACAAGCTTTAATCGTGAGCAATCTATCATCATTCTCATATCTAGAGCAAGAAGAAGTCGTTGGAACTCAATTTCAGACACTCTCTATGAGCAATGAGAATCATCAAGAAAAAGGAACGTCGATTTCCTCGTACAAGGATGCTCTCCAAATAATGGGAAGCAGTGACATAAAACGATGGGGGAAAATTGTGATTCCTGTTGATAACAAGACGAGAAAAGGTATCAATTTTTCGCCAGCAGTTACCAAGACTACAAAAAAGGATGAAGGTTTTCGTCCCATTCAAGATTTCTTCCACAGTGGAGGCTTCCTCCACCCAATTTCTCAGGAAGTCCACACCATCGAGGAAAATAACTCTTCTGATACAGATGAAGAGTGGAAATCCTATTTCAACGGTGAAGATTATATATCTCAGGAAGAAACATACATGCCATTTTTCTCTCCAAAGCAAAGTCCTAGATATATACTAAGATCAGATGTCAGAATGATCTACGGAGATTGCGATCCTGAGGGATGTCGTGCTCCACCAAACTCATTGGAGGAAGATACTCTGATGAAAGGCAACTTTGATTACAACTCATATGATCCTATGGATGATTTGCCCATTTGGAAACAATAAACAGAAGATTCAGGGCAAAAGAGTCAGCCAGAGAATGCGTATCTGCTGAATGACTTTGAGAAAAATCCACTTGTTCTCCCAGAATCATGGGAACCTTATCAGGAAAATTCTAAAAATGTCAAACATCATGTTGATGAAGTTGCAAGAATCACAAGACAAGAATTTATCAACTTCGCATTTCCTGAGGTCAATGTCATTGAAGAAGATGACTCATCTATCCCCTCAGAAACTTGGGATACCTTGGGGTAGCCAAGCGGCAAGTATGACTTTCTAGTGAAGTACACTGCTCCCGAAAGCTCTCGTATCATATATGAAGACATCCAACCCACTAGATAGAGAGATCCTCTTGAAAATAAAAATAATTTTGAAGATACAATAGAAGAGTCCTCTTATGATAACACTGCATGGGAAGAAGACTCTAGTGATCCAACTCAGCCAGAGATCAGTGTTATTACTGAAGACAATCCTGGAAGAAAAATACTGAACTTTGTGATCCACAAAGGAGTTCGTCGCCATTGGGTCACAGTTGATGTCCTGAATATCGTTCATAAATCAAAGTAATTGTCTCGTCTTTGTTTTGACATTTCACTTTGCCCGGGTGAAAAGGATGTTTTATAGGGCTTGCTTTTCTATATATGTCCCTCTTCGCTTCACCCAGAGTGAAAGAGTTTTGTTTTATAGGGTTTGTGTTTCAAGAATCGACAAATCATAAATAAAGAATGTCATTCTGAATTCCTGCATTTATTGTTATTTTCATTTTTCACTTTTCAGAAAATGGTAATCCTAAAAAATAAAATAAAATAAAAATAAGCATTTTTCAAAATACACTTCACACACTTTTGCATTCTCTCTGTCTTTTCTAAAAAAAATCATCACGTTATGCAGATTACTTATTTTAAACCCCATTGAAACCTACGATCCAATGTCTTCTCCCAACTTTGAGTTCCTAGTATTTGAAGTCGAAGAAGAAACTCCTGATGAGATCTCTCGATTACTTAGACATGAGGAAAAATCCATTCAACCTTACAAAGAACCGTTGGAAACGGTCAATTTAGGTTCAGAAGAAGAGATAAAATAAGTTAAAATTGGAGCACTACTCAGTCCAACTGTCAAAGAAGGCTTGATAGAATTGCTCAAAGAGTTTTCAGACGTGTTTGCTTGGTCCAACGAAGACATGACAGGGTTACATACCAACATCGTGGAACATCACTTACCAGTGAAACCAGAATGTCCTCTGGTTAAACAAAAATTGAGAAGGACTCACCCTGATATGGCCATCAAAATTAAGGAAGAAGTGCAGAAACTGATCGACGCAGGTTTCCTTGCCACCTTAAAATATCCTCAATGGCTAGCCAACATAGTGCCAGTTCCTAAGAAAGACGGAAAAGTCAGAATGTGTGTAGACTACAGGGATTTAAACAAAGCAAGTCCAAAGGATGATTTTTCCCTACCTCACATTGACATGCTAGTTGACAGCACATCAAAATTCAAAGTATTCTCCTTCATGGATGGATTCTTGGGCTATAGTCAAATCAGAATGGCACGCGGAGACATGGAGAAAACTTCATTCATCACCCCATGGGGCACCTTTTACTACAAAGTGATGTCATTCGGTCTAAAGAACGCATAAGCAACTTATCAAAGGGTTATGACAACTCTGTTTCACGACATGATGCACAAAGAAATTGAAGTATACGTCGATGACATGATTTCCAAATCTAAAACAGAGGAAGAACATGTAGAAAATTTGTCAAAACTATTCGAGGGTCTGAGAAAATACAAACTCCGCTTAAATCCCAATAAATGCACATTCGGTGTTCGTTCAAGAAAACTCTTACGATTCATCGTCAGCCAAAAAGGAATTGAAGTTGATCCCGACAAAGTCAAGGCCATTCAAGAAATGCCCGCTCCAAAGAGTGAAAAACAAGTAAGAGGATATTTTGGATGTCTAAATTACATCTCGATATTCATATTCCTCATGACCGCGACGTGCGTGCCAATTTTCATGCTACTCAGAAAGAACCAAAGCTGTATATGGACACAGGATTGCCAAAAGGCTTTTGACAGTATCAAAGAATATCTGTTGAATCCACCTATTCTATCTCCTCCAGTGGAAGGAAGACCACTGATCATTTACTTAACAGTCTTGGAAGACTTTATGGGCTGTGTGCTTGGCCAACAAGACGAAATAAAAAGAAAAGATTCTGCCATTTATTACTTAAGCAAGAAGTTCACGGACTGTGAAACTCGATACACTGTGCTCAAGAAAACTTGTTCCGCTCTAGCTTGGGAAGCTAAACGTCTTTGCCAGTACATGAATTATCACACTACTTAGTTAATCTCCGAAATAGATCCGATCAAGTATGTCTTTGAAAAGCCTGCTTTAACGGGAAGGATTGCCCGTTGGCAGATGTTGTTATTAGAATACGACATCGAGTACCATGCTCAGAAAGCCGTCAAAGGAAGTCTTTTAGCCAATCGTCTGGCTTATCAACCGATTGACGATCAAGAATCAATCGAATTTGACTTCCTAGATGAAGATGTAATGTACCTAAAAATGAATAATCACGATGAACCGCTACCAAAAGAAGGACCAAAACTAGGTTCCCAATGGAGACTAATATTCGACGGAGCTGTCAATGCTTATGGAAATGGAATTGGGGCAATCATTGTTACACCACGGGGTACCCATATTCCTTTCACTGCCAGATTGGCATTCAAATGTACAAACAATGAGGCCAAATATGAAGCTTGCATCATGGGTCTCGAAGAAGCTATCGACTTAAGGATAAAGAATTTGGATGTGTCTGGAGACTCAACCCTGGTTATAAATCAGATCAAAGGAGAGTGAAACACATATCAATTGGGACTGATTCCTTACAAAGTCTACACAAGAAGGTTGTTACCTTTCTTCCATAAGATTGATTTTCATCACATCCATCGTGAGGAAAACCACATGGCTGATGCACTAGCTACCTTATCCTCCATGATTAGTGTGAGTCGATGGAACGACGTACCCAAGATTGACATAATGCGCCTTGATAGGCCCGCTTACATATCTGTAGTTGAAGTGGTCATTGATGACAAACCATGGTGTCATGATATCAAATGCTTCCTTCAAAGACAGGAATACCCACCTGGGGCATCAAGGAAAGATAGGAAGACTCTCAGAAGACTAGCTGACAACTTCTTCCTGAACAATGATGTGCTCTACAAGAGAAACTTCGACAAGGTTTTACTCAAATGCGTGGACAGACACGAAGCAAACATGTTAATGAAAGAGATTCATGAAGGATCCTTTGGTACTCATGCCAATGGACACACAATGGCAAGAAAAATTCTAAAAGCAGGATATTATTGGCTGACAATGGAATCTGATTGCTACAAGTACATGAGGAAGTGTCACAAGTGTCAGATATACACCGACAAAATTCATGTACCACCAACGCATCTCAAAGTTCTTTCTTCTCCATGGCCTTTTTCTATATGGGGAATCTACATGTCTGGCATGATTGAACCCAAAGCCTCAAACGGACATCGGTTCATACTGTAGCCATTGATTACTTCACCAAATGGGTTGAAGCAGCATCATACACCAATGTGACCAGACAAGTGGTGGTCCGATTTATCAAAAACAATCTCATATGCCGTTATGGTGCTCCAAGCCAGATCATTACTGATAATAGATCTAACCTGAACAACAAGATGATGAAAGAATTATGTGCTGAGTTCAAAATTTAACACCATAACTCATCTCCCTACCGACCTAAAATGAATGGAGCGGTAGATGCAGCTAACAAAAATATCAAGAAGATCATTCAGAAAATGATTGTAACATACAAAGATTGGCATGAGATACTACCATTTGCTCTTCACGATTATCGTACATCCGTACGCACTTCAACAGGGGCAACCCCTTTCTCTCTAGTATATGGTATGGAAGCAGTGCTCCCCATGGAAGTAGAGATACCATCAATAAGAATCCTGATGGAAGCCAAGATAACAGAAGCTGAATGGTGTCAAAGCAGATACGATGAACTAAAAATTTGGCTGATTACCATTCTATCAATGAAAATTTGAGCCCTTGTGCCCTTTGTTTGCAATTCTCATTTATTCTGCGTTGCGAAATGACATTTTGATTTGATTAACATTCTTGAAACAAAAATGAATTTACTTTTGTTTTCAAATTTACTTCTGCTTTAAAAAATAAAGATGGCAATTTCCTTTTTGATTAATGAACAACGAAGAGGAACATCGACGGCTTCTCCGAAAGCAATCAAACTTCAAAATGCAGAATCAAAATATTCTGTGTGATCAGCATGTCCCGAGTGGAGGATCAATTAATTCAGATTGATAAGATGAAGAATCCCACCAACCACTCCCTAGGAGCCGCATTTTGTTACTACCAAGAATATGAAAAGGTCAGCAGTAGAAATTTGTTTCCTCAACATATCAGTGAAACTTTTATTCTCTAGAGTGGCCGAGTATCCAGTTGTACTCATCGTTAGTCAGTATGTCATGTCTGTTTTGTCAGCATAAGCATTTCATACATACATCATGCATAATTGATATTCATATTCATATTCATTTTGCATCTCATATTTCAACACTTTGGTCACGTTTATCCCCGAGTGATAAATGTCCTCTCTCCATTAGAGTTGTCAGCCTTAGGAAGAAAGGACATATTCTTTCTGAATCCCCACTGAGTTTGATCATCGTGTATGATTTTCCTTTCCACAATCGGATAGGATAAAATCCCGGTTTGAGTTCTTTCCTCATCAGGAAATGTATCGTCCAAACAATCTCTCTCCATTTCATTCCTGGATTGAAATCAGTCATCGACCACTTTGATAACTTGAACCCTGAAAGGCAATAAGGTATTTGGTTATACACCTTTGGAACTTCACTCTTCTCTATTGAAGATGATATTTTGATTTCCTAGATCAAAAATATCCCCCGCAGAAGTTTCTCAACAAAAGACTCTTGGCAATACGGACATCATATCCTCCAAGAAATCTCTACCAAATGGCAAACAAGGAAGTATATTTTTGCCCTCGTAGATTTCCGAATAAAGTTGACAAATGGCAGTCTCTCCCCGAGAAGTTTGTCCTACTTTCAAGGAAGTCATCAGCACCTCAAAATCAAATTATACGCCAAATAGCATTCCTTGTCAAGAGAAGAACTCGACAAGAAGAAACTGAGACTAGTTTCGTGGCTGAAGACCAAGATTGAGGGGAAGTTTATTTCCAAGAAAACTGAGACCAGTTCCATAGCTTTGGAAGTTTATTTCAAAGAAAACTGAGACTAGTTCCGTGGCTGAAGACCAGGATCGAGGGGAAGTTTATTTCAAAGAAAACTGAGACAAGTTCCATGGATAAAGACGAGGATCGAGGGGAAGTTTATTTCAAAGGAAACTGAGACCAGTTCTGTGGCTGAAGACCAGGATAGAGGCGAAGTTTCACCCTTTTCTAAGTGACATTACTTAATAAAAGAAGATGGATAGGCAAAAGTAGCTACCATTCACATCCACAATCGAAATTTCTGTTATTCTGATATTTAATCCTCTTTTACCATGAATGTCTGAATATCTTCGTCATTCACACCTTCAGGTCTAAGAAGATTAAATATGGGCATCTGTCTTACCCTAAATTTTGACCACAAGACTTCACATCATTGTGCAAATCATCACCACAATATGGATGTACTTTCATACCTCATCAATCTTCTTAAAGATTGTTGAGTGTTCACTGTAACACCCCAAATCTATACCCCGAGTAATTAAAGCGATAACAAATAATCAGAGTATAATTAAAGCATTCATGGCATAGACTGGAGCGTCACATCAATTGTAACGAAATACAACAACATGTTCATATAGATATGCAATAATCAGGAAGCAACACAAACAGAGGAACTCATTTCCTAACATCCACCATTCAGATACAGAATAAAAGCGGAAAATCTGCAACTGAAATCTCATATATATAAACATAGGAGTTTGTCTGTCATATACAGAGTCATACATGTACAATCCAAAAAGATATATATACATAATATCACAAAACAATCTCCCCGACTACCCGGTGCTACATATCAGAGCCGACCGACAAAAGAATGAAGACATAAGCTTCACAAAAAGACCTCCAGCATCTAATCTGCAATGCCTCATAGAGCATTCAAAACAGCAGAAGGGTGAGAAACATAATTATAATACAGTTGCATACAATTATGTAATAACAAGAAATATGCACGCAAAACATTCTCACCACAACATATACCATAATTCAAATACAAAACAACACAATTCATAATTCATGCATCCATCGCTAAGGCATATCAATCATGTTCAATACATTTATTACCAATATATATATATATATATATATATATATATATATATATATATATATATATATATATATATATATATATAAACTCATCAATCCCATTCATAATTCCCACACATAATCAATCCATTCATGATATATGCAAATGCACAGAGACCGACACAATGACTCTATGCAATGCAATGTGGTACCATTCCATCCCTCATTCTCATCATTAATTCACTCAGGAATTATTGGAATCATCGCTTGTTACTTAGTGTAACTCTCCGTCGGGCAAACGATGTTCCCCGTCGCTTTAGGTCCTCTTGGTATAAGGCTCACGACATTTATGGACCACTTTAGGTCCTTTTTATATAAGTCTCACGATCCGATCACTTTAGGTCCTCTTTGTATAAGGCTCACGATCGTCTGTAACGTCACTTTAGGTCCTCTTTGTATAAGGCTCAGACCGTTACAGCAGATTCCCTCTGGAATCATTTCGTCGCTCATACCCCACAAGGGTACACGACATCACAAGATGCATATCATGATGCTTGGCATACGATGACTCATGACAATCAAATGCATACACATATACAACCATGTGAACCATTTCAACATCCATAATCATGAATATACAATCAAACACAACACAATTCATTTACTTTCCCTAAGGCCACAAACCACCATCATAACTTTTCATCACATGCATTCACATCATATAACCGCACACAAGCTATACGTTATATATCAAAAGCATGTCACATGATAACACATCAATCGCACACAATTACGTCAGTAAAAGTCGACAAAACGAAACGTTTCCTAATTCCCGATACAATTAAATTGGTCACTAGTCTCAAAACCATTTTTATAAGAAAGAACATCTCATTAGCTTTCCAACGGTACTAAGAACGCCTCGATCCGAGTTACGGATCAGCAGTTATGAATTAAAAAAAAAATAGAACTATTGAAAATTCCCAGGAGCGCCCGGCGGTCCAGGTTTCGCCCGGCGGTGCCCCATTCGCTTGTGCTTCGCCCGGCGAAACAGCGGCGTCAAACCCCTACCCCAAAATCAAGAGTTACAAAAATGTGATATGCTGCGCCCCTTGGCTTTCGCCCGGTGCAAGCCCGCATCGCCAGACGCTCAAAGCGCCGCCCGACGCTCTGCACTAGAAGCAGAATTTTCTACTGCGGTTTACACGGTTCTAAACCCCAAAAATTCAATTTTCTCCAACCAAAACATTTTCAATCAATCAAACAAGCATCAACAATGTTCATACATATAACACGATCACACTACATGATTCGTATCGATTTCTGACCGTGAAAACATCGATTTCTATTCGTTTTGCTCATTCCGACCTATAATTGAAAAAACTAGGAAAACCAAGTAAACATTCAAGCACACCCATACATATTCATACACAAGCATACAATAACCGAGTTTCGCACCCTTACCCGATTAATCGTGCTTCGAAGTGTCGGTTGAATCGGTTTCTTACACTCCTAGTTTTCCTCTTCTTCTTCTTCTTCTTCTTCTTCTCTATTTCTCTTAACCTCTTTTTCTCTCTTTCTAACCTCTATATTTCTATTTTAAATGAAAAACAATATCTAACCAAGCCAAAAAGACCAAAATACCCACCCCTACACTCAAATTTCTCGCAAACTTTCCCAAAACGCGATAAAACCTAACAACGATAAACATAACACATTTACCAAATAAAAACCAAGAATAAAATAATATAAAGACAAAATTAATTAAATCGACTCGATTAAATAAATCTAACAAAAACTGGGGAGTTACAACTCTCCCCCACTTAGAAATTTTCGTCCTCGAAAATCTTACCTGAGACAAACAACTCCGGATACGATTCCCGCATCCGACTCTCCAACTCTCAAGTCAAATTTCCCTCAGCAGCGCCTCCCTACGCTACTTTCACAAGTGCAATATCCTTGCCTCTTAACCGCTTTAACTCGCGATCCAAAACCCTCATCGGTAATGCCTCAACCGTAAGGTTCTCCCTTAACTCAACCTCATCCATTGGAATCACATGCGACGGATCTGGAACATACTTCCAAAGCAGTGAAACATGGAACACATCATGCAAATTCGAAAGATTCGGTGGCAACGCCACCCGATAAGCCACAACACCCACCCCCGCGGATATCTGATAAGGACCAATAAACCGAGAAGTAAGCTTCTTCGACTTCAATGCACGTCCAACACCCGTTACCGGCGTAACTCTCAAAAATACATGATCGCCTTCTCGAAACTCAAGATCTTTCCTCCTTCGATCATGATAACTCTTCTGCCTACTCTGAGAATCCTTCATCTTCTCATGAATAAGTTTCACCTTTTCCATAGTTTGTTGCACTAACTCCGGTCCAACCACCAAACTCTCACCAGATTCATGCCAACACAAAGGGGTTCGACATTTTCTTCCATACAATGCTTCAAAAGGTGCCATTCCAATACTCGAATGGAAACTGTTGTTATACGTGAACTCCACCAATGAAAGATAACTATCCCAAGCACCACCTTGCTCAAGAACACAAGCTCTCAGCAAATCTTCCAATGACTGAATAGTTCTCTCGGTCTGACCATCCGTCTGAGGATGATAAGTAGAACTCAATCTCAACTTAGAACCTAACGCCTTTTGCAAATTTTCCCAAAATCTAGAAGTAAACCTCGGATCTCGATCTGAAATAATACACAATGGAACACCATGAAATCTCACAATCACACGGATATAAATCTCAGCCAACCTCTCCAAAGAAAAACTGATGTCAATCGGAATGAAATGCGCCGATTTAGTCAGCCTATCCACAATTACCCAAATGGCATTATGTCCCCGCTGAGTATTCGGCAACCCTGTCACAAAATCCATAGAAATGTTGTCCCATTTCCACTCGGGAATTTCTAACGGTTGCAATAATCCACTAGGCTTCTGATGTTCTACCTTTGACTTCTGATACGTCAAACATGCATAAACAATTTGAGCCACATCCCTCTTCAATCCAGGCCACCAAAAGATCTTCTTCAAATCTTGATACATCTTATTAGCTCCTGGATGTATACTCAAACTACTCCGGTGTCCTTCCTCTAAAATCATCTTTTTCAATTCCGAATCATCAGGAATACAAATTCTACCACGAAATCTTAAAACACCCTGATCATCCACTTTAAAGTCACCATTCACACCTTTACCTCCAACCGTCATCAAATCAACAAATTTCACATCCAGCCTCTGTTTCTCACTAACGGTCAACAGAAAATCATTAGTGACCTTTAACATACCAAGCCTCACGCTATCAGATGTCAATTAACACACCAAACTCAAATCTCTAAATTCTTCCAAAAGTTCCCACTCTTTAACCATCAAAGCAGACATATGCAAGGATTTCCGGCTTAACGCATCAGCTACCACATTAGCTTTACCAGGATGGTAATTCAAGCTAAAATCGTAGTCCTTCAAAAATTCCAACCATCTCCGTTGCCTCATATTCAACTCTTTCTGATCAAACAAGTATTTCAAACTCTTATGATCACTAAAGACTTCGAATCTTGCACCATAGAGATAATGTCTCCAAATTTTCAATACAAAAACCACCGCAGCTAATTCCAAATCATGAGTAGGATAATTCTTCTCATGAACCCTCAACTGCCTTGAAGCATAAGCCATAACCTTACCTTCTTGCATCAACACTCCACCTAAACCACTCAAAGACGCATTACAATACACCACAAACAGTTCACTAGGATTCGGTAAGATCAAAATCGGAGCTGTAGTCAGTCTTCTCTTCAGCTCACTAAAACTTTCCTCACACTGAATATCCCAAATGAACGCCTTACCTTTACAAGTTAGCTGGGTCAAAGGAAGTGCTAACTTGGAAAAGCCTTCAATGAATCTTCGATAATATCCAGCTAAACCCAAAAAGCTTCTAATTTCAGTAACAGATCTAGGAGCCTCCCACTATAGAACTGCATCTACTTTAGATGGATCCACAGCAATACCATTACCTGAAATCACATGCCCAAGAAAACTCACTTCTGACAACCAGAACTCACACTTGGACAACTTGGCATAAAGTTTCCTTTCCTTCAAAATTTGCAATACAATACGCAAATGCTCCGCATGTTCCTCCCGAGACTTAGAATAAATCAATATGTCATCAATAAACACAACCACAAATTGATCCAATTGCTCATGGAAAATACGGTTCATATACTCCATAAACACTCCCAGCGCATTAGAAACCCTGAACGACATCACGGAATACTCGTAATGTCCGTATCATGTCCTAAAAGCCGTCTTCTGAATATCTTCCTCCTTCACTCTAATCTAATGATAACCTGACCTCAAATCAATTTTACTAAACACACACGCACTTACCAACTGGTCCATCAAATCATCAATTCTCGGAAGAGGATACTTATTCTTAATCGCCACCTTATTCAGTTGGCGATAATCAATACACAATCGCATATTTCCATCTTTCATCTTCACCAATAAAACTGGAGCACCCCAAGGCGATACACTCGGCCTTACAAACCTCTTTTCTAACAATTCATTCAACTGCTTCTTCAACTCAACCAACTCAGATGCCAACATACGATATGGTGCCATAGACACAGGTCTAGTACCAGGAACTAGATCTATAGAAAACTCCACCTCTCTTTCTGGCGGCACATAAAAAATATCCTCCAGAAACACTTCCGGAAAATCACACACGACTGGAACCACATCAATTTCAACTTGACTATCCACATTCAATGATGCAAACAACCCGAACAACTGAGATTCATCCGCCAAAAGTTTCTTCAACTCTTTGGTAGATAAGAAACTCAATTCCTCGTCTTCTTCAAGAGAAAGAAATCTTACCAACTTATGATAACAATCGATATGAACTCGATTGAACTGTAACCAATTCATTCCCAGAACTACTTCCAAACCCTCCAACGGCAGACACACCAAATCCATAGCAAAATCCTTACCATAAATGGTCAAAGGACAACTTAAACAAACCAGAGAAGTAGTTACCGACCCCAATGCTGGAGTATCGATAACCATCTCTCCACCCATCGATGACAACAAACGATTCAAACGCCGCGCACAATCAGATGAAATAAACGAATGAGTTGCTCCGGTATCAATGATAACAACTAAAGGAGTACTATTAATAAAAAAAGTACCTCTGATCAGACGATCTGCACTAGTAGGCTGAGTTTCTGCCAATGCAAACACTTTCCCTCCAGCTTGAGCTTGCTTTGGTTTCGGACACCTCGTACTAATATGACCAGATTCACCACAGTTGAAACACTTCACCACATTCCTCTTGCACTCAGCTGTTACATGTCCTATACCTCCACAATTGGAATACTTCCTCATATCCTTTCTACATTCAAACTGACAATGTCCTAAGTCACCACACCTAAAACATCTCAGAGGATTATACATACCTCCCCCACTTGGCCTTTTCACAAAATTAGCTCTTTGCTTTCCCTTGTCAGCTAGTGCCACATTAGGACCACCATGAAACAATTGCTTTCCTTTCCTTTCGTTCACACCCCTATAATAAGTAGAACGAGCCTTGCTATCCTCCTCATAAATTCTACAACAATCCACCAAATCCGAAAACCTCCTAATTCTTTGATAACCAATTGCCTGTTTGATCTCAGGACGCAACCCGTTCTCAAACTTCAAACATTTGGAAAATTCCGCAGTTGCTTCAGCATAATGTGGATAAAACTGAACAAGCTCCACAAACTTAGCAGTGTAATCAATAACAGACATGTTACCCTATTTCAACTCTAGGAACTCTATCTCTTTCTTTCCTCTAACATCCTCAGGGAAATACTTCCTCAAAAACTCACCGCTAAACAAAGCCCAAGTGACAACTTCACCTGTAGCTTCCCACACCTGACGCGTACTAACCCACCAATCATCAGCCTCATCCTGCAACATGTGAGTACCCAGTGTCACCTTATGTTCCTCAACACAGTCCATCACTCGGAAGATTCTTTCAATCTCCTTAAGCCAAATCTGAGCACCATCAGGATCATGTCTTCCTTTGAAGACAGGTGGTTTGTTCTTCCTGAACTCATCATTTCCACCAGCATTAGGTACATTTTGCATAGCCTGAGCCATAGCTTGCATAGCAGCAGCAAGAGCAGCAACATTCCTACCAGCCATATTATGTTCATATCCAATAACAGTAACTATGGTTAAACAAATAGCTCGACCGAACACCACTGACGCACAACAAACAACTTGGTCAAAATGACCGACACGAACTGGCTGACTCCGACACGGACAAAGCTCTGATACCACTTAATGTAACACCCCTAATCTATACCCCGAGTAATTAAAGCGATAACAAATAATTAGAGTATAATTAAAGTATTCATGGCATAGACTGGAGCGTCACATCAATTGTAGCGAAATACAACAACATGCTCATATAGATATGCAATAATCAGGAAGCAACACAAACAGAGGAACTCATTTCCTAACATCCACCATTCAGATACAGAATAAAAGCGGAAAATCTGCAACTGAAATCTCATATATATAAACATAGGAGTTTGTCTGTCATATACAGAGTCATACATGTACAATCCAAAAAGATATATATACATAATATCACAAAACAATCTCCCCGACTACCCGGTGCTACATATCGGAGTCGACCGACAAAAGAATGAAGACATAAGCTTCACAAAAAGACCTCCAACGTCTAATCTGCAATGCCTCATAGAGCATTCAAAACAGCAGAAGGGTGAGAAACATAATTATAATACAGTTGCATACAATTATGTAATAACAAGAAATATGCACGCAAAACATTCTCACCACAACATATACCATAATTCAAATACAAAACAACACAATTCATAATTCATGCATCCATCGATAAGGCATATCAATCATGTTCAATACATTTATCACCAATATATATATATATATATATATATATATATATATATATATATATATATATATATATATATATATATATCAACTCATCAATCCCATTCATAATTCCCACACATAATCAATCCATTCATGATTTATGCAAATGCACAGAGACCGACACAGCGACTCTATGTAATGCAATGCGGTACCATTCCATCCCTCATTCTCATCATTATTTCACTCAGGAATTATTGGAATCATCGCTTGTTACTTAGTGTAACTCTCCGTCGAGCAAACGATGTTCCCCGTCGCTTTAGGTCCTCTTGGTATAAGGCTCAGGACATTTATGGACCACTTTAGGTCCTCTTTGTATAAGTCTCACGATCCGATCGCTTTAGGTCCTCTTTGTATAAGGATCACGATCGTCAATAACGTCGCTTTATGTCCTCTTTATATAAGGCTCACGACCGTTACAGCAGATTCCCTCTGGAATTGTTTCGTTGCTCATACCCCACAAGGGCACACAACATCACAAGATGCATATCATGATGCTTGGCATACAATGACTCATGACAATCAAATGCATACACATATACAACCATGTGAACCATTTCAACATCCATAATCATGCATATACAATCAAACACAACACAATGCATTTACTTGCCCTAAGGCCATAAACCACCATCACAACATTTCATCACATGCATTCACATCATAAACCCACACAAGCTATACGTTATATATCAAAAGCATGTCACATGATAACACATCAATCGCACACAATTACAACGGTAAAAGTCGACAAAACGACACGTTTCCAAATTCCCGACACAATTAAATCGGCCACTAGTCTCAAAACCAATTTTATAAGAAAGAACATCTCATTAGCTTTCCAACGGTACTAATAACGCCTCGATCCGAGTTACTGATCAATAATTATGAATTTTAAAATAAAAAAGAACTATTGAAAATTCCCAGGAGCGCCCGGCGGTCCAGGTTTCTCCCGGCGGTGCCCCATTCGCCTGTGCTTCTCCCGGCGAAATAGCGGCGTCAAACCCCTACCCCAAACTCAAGAGTTACAGAAATGTGATATGCTGCGCCTCTTGGCTTTCGCCTGGCGCAAGCCCGCATCGCTCGGCGCTCAAAGCGCCGCCCGGCGCTCTGCACCAAAAGCAGAATTTTCTGCTGCGGTTTACACGGTTCCAAACCCCAAAAATTCAATTTTCTCCAACCAAAATGTTTACAATCAATCAAACAAGCATCAACAATGTTCATACATATAACACGATAATACTACATGATTCGTATCAATTTTCGACCGTGAAAACATCTATTTCTATTCGTTTTGCTCATTCCTACCTATAATTGAAAAAACTAGGAAAACCAAGTAAACATTCAAGAACACCCATACATATTCATACACAAGCATACAATAACCGAGTTTCGTACCCTTACCCGATTAATCGTGCTTCGAAGTGTCGGTTGAATCGGTTTCTTACACTCCAAGTTTTCTTTTTCTTCTTCTTCTTCTTCTTCTTCTTCTTCTTCTTCTCTATTTCTCTTAACCTCTATTTCTCTCTTTTTAACCTCTATATTTCTATTTTAAATGAAAAACAATATCTAACTAAGCCAAAAAGACCAAAATACCCCTACACTTAAATTTCTCGCAAACGTTCCCAAAACGCGATAAAACCTAACAACGATAAACATAACACATTTACCAAATAAAAACCAAAAATAAAATAATATAAATACAAAATTAATTAAATCGACTCGATTAAATAAATCTAACAAAAACCAGGGCGTTACATTCACTCTAGCCAAGAATTAGGGTTTTAAGCCTTCTCAGAGCATTCAGGCAAATGATCAATCAAGAATTAACATGATCTTCAACTTGTCAAGCCTCTCAAACATCCATGAAGGATCAAGAGGTCTTCTACATCAATAATTTAACACTAGATTGCATTATTCCATGTTGATCAAGCCTCAAGATCATCAGTGTCACCAAATTAGGGTTTTGGTCGACCAAGGCCTCCAGAGGGATATTTTCATTTGGGCATGCATCTATCAAAAATCAGGAATTAGGGTTTTGACCTAATTCAATCCCTAAGTTGACTTTTGGAGCAAGGCATGAGCCAATACCTCAATAAAAGCTTTAAGGACCTCAAATACATCATATTGAACTGAAATTCTGGTATCAGACGTGTGATGTTAAGGTGTGATGTCACAACAACACACTCTGCACAATGGACAGCACTAACAGTAAAGTAACACCAAGAATTATTCACCCAGTTCGGTCAAACTACCTACGTCTGTGGGCTACCAAGCCAGGGATGGAATTCACTACTTGTAGATATAATTTACAGACTCAACAACCCGTTGACAATCTCCTAAACTTATACTCTACTAATGACTTCCTACCTAAGAAACCACTTAGGTATGAGAACACCACTCAATCCCTTACAAACACTCAAAGAAATCACTTTGAGTAACCTTGATCTTACTTCACGGCTTTGATCAATCAACCACTCTCTATTGCTTCACAGCTTCTATCAATCAACCACTCTCTATTGCTTCACAGCTTCTAGAGAGGACAGAATACGACACAGCAATTCACCCTAGAATTCTGGTTATACAACTCATACAAAATACTCAAGACACTCAACCTATGCTCTTGATCTTCTCTCTGTATTTCTGTCACTTTTTCCTTTGGTCTTGTGCGCTTTATATAGCTCCTTGAATTGGTCTTGGACTTGCTACCATATCTCCCAGATTTGTTATTTAAAACTGAATATTTAAAACAGATTTTCTCCTAAAATCTTTTTAAATCTTCAACCTTTTAAATCTCCTACAAATCTGCAACAGATCTCCTATGCAGCAGCAAATATCTATCCCAAGATATTCGCATCCAATGAGACAGCTTGCTCTCCACAATTCCAGCTAATACGTAACCCTAACAACATCACAGCCTGCTGTTGTTAATTCTGCAGATCTGATGTTACAACATCACCTATGTGACATCAGACATCCAACTTCAGCAATTAGTTACTTAACACAACCCAATGTTAAGACTTCAATGTTGCAACATCATCACCTTGACATCAACATTGAACATACTATGTTTTACCAAAATTCCAGCCAATCCAGGAACTAACAATCTCCCTCTTTGGCTAATTTTGGCTAAAACAATCTCTGCACTCTGCATCTTCAGAGACTTCAGCAGCGGAATAATCTTCAAAAATTTGAAACTCAATAGCAGTAGTTTGACAATACTCATAGTCTTCATTACTTGATTTGCTGCAGCGCTCCCCCTCTAAAATATGAACCAGCATCACAGCTGTTCAGTAGCTCACAATGTGCAGCACTTCTCTCCCCCTTGATGTCTGCTTGGCTGCACTCTTCAAATGTCATAATATCTTCACTAGTTCAGTCAAAACTCCCCCTTAATATCTGCATCTCATTAGCAGCATTTGACAGTCACACTCTTTGATACTCTTGACTATCTTGGCTACTCTTGACTCTCTTGGTAATTTTCTCCCCCTACTAAAATAGAAGGTAAACATTAAAAGCTTGAATCTTCTGAGCTGAGATCATCATTATCGTCTTCATCACCAGGTCCATCAACAACATCCTTCCTTGTGTTGGCAGCTTCACCTTCCTTTGTTGCCAGTCTCAGAGACATGACAAGTCTTTCAAATTTTTGTTTCCTTTTAGTACTAACTCTTATGACTTCATCTAACTCCTAGCAAGCCTCCTCCAGTTCTGTAATCAACCCAGTCTTGGCTGGTGACTGTTGTGATGTTGAAGCAGATGTCTTGACACTGTAAGGAACATGTTTCAACTTGTAATGGAGTGACAAGGCAGGCTTCCTTTTGCAAGCAACATCAGAATGCTGTAGAATTCTAGGATGTTGAGACAAGACAATCCCACAAATGAGAGAGGGAAAAGCAATGGGCATCTTCACAGCATTTGTAACAGCATGCTTAATAGTATGATCATAGATGTAGGAACCATAGTCAATTCTTTGCTTTGTCCCAACTGCATAAATTATCTTCCCCAATTCAACAGAAATTATGGTCTTGTGACTAGTAGGAACCCAGTTGACAATACCTATTCTGTGCAGAAAAGCATATTTGACACTCAACAAACTGGCTAACAACTTTCCTTCTACGGGCCAAACATCTACCTGACCAGCAGTGATTTCTTTGTATATAACATTGTTGGAGGCTTCTAATTCCCCGTAATCTTCCTCATTTCTTCCTAAGTAGGCATTGATCACCTTAGGAGAGAACCAGACACACTTACCCCTGATGGTAACTCTTCTGAAAGTTCGGCTCTTGCTGTCATTTATCAATTCAGGTATATTAACTATGAATTCTCTGACTAGTCTATCATAGCAATTAGTCAACCCTGACACAGTCCTTATGAGACCAGCAAGCTTAATTAGGTCTATAATTTTAGTAGACTCTAAGTCTTTTGCTACTACCTCTCTTTCCAGATCTATCTTACTTAGGCTCACACAACTCCACAAGGATGCACTTCTGGCACTGTGAGATGAGATGTTATCAGGCACTTGATTTGTAGCAGGGTTGATGTCTTGAGCATCACACTCAGAATCTGACTCTTTCCTGATTCTCCTCTTCTTGCCAGACCTGGCACCTTTGCTCCATGACTTGGGAGAGTCTGTAACTGAAGTCCTTTTCTTATCCTTCCTTCTTCCAATTCTATCATCATCAGATGAGTCCTCAATCTCTATAACCTCAACCTGTTCCTTCCCTTTACCCCTGTGACTTTCATTCCTAGGGGATGATGTTCTGACATCCAAGCTGACATCAGTGTTATCAGGATCTTCACCTTCAGCTTCTTGACTCAGGGCCTGTCTTTGAAAATTTATGTCCTCACCTTGAGAGTCGACTTGTTCAGCAGGCATTTGCCTTAAAGGGACATAAATCCCTTTCACCCGTATCCCTTTCTCAAGGATTTTGGTGGCAAGCTGTTCCAAATGCATGTCTACATCAAGCTTCTCCTCAACAGCTTGAGAGGATGATGACCTAGCTTCAGTTTTATTCACCGTGGTTAAGGGTTTAGGGTTACCTGACTCGGGAAGAGCAATAGAAATGTGTTCTTCGGAAGAACCCTAGTTCATACCTGCTCAGAGTTCTTGGAAGGGAGAGACATCGTTCCTTTGTAACAGGCTCGGTTTGGAGAGGGTTTTTCTATTATGTTGAGGGAGACGAATCGTTGAGATGAGAACCCTTTGATAAATCTTGATGTAGGATCAATATGGTAAGGCGCCTGATTTTGGGTACCTCTTAAAGACCAATCACTAATGTTTTCCCTCCATAAAGACTTTCCTTTTAAAAATTTAAAAGAATTCACATCAGAATCATAGTCTGATGTTATAACATCAACTAGAACATCACTAGTTGAATCTCCTTCAAGAGAAATCCACTAATAGCAGTTATCTTTGGTTCTGGCACCCTTCATAACAACCTGATTCTGCTCATCAGATACCACACACTCATGCTTAGTGTAGTTTACCTTGTACCCTTCATCACACAACTGGCTTATGCTGATCAAATTTGCATTTAAACCACTGACAAACAGAACATTGTCAAGTTCAGGTCTACCATCACCTTTCATTTTCCCAACTCCTGCAACAACACCTATTTCTCCATTGCCAAAAATAACCTCATGAGAGGGACAATGACTGACTTCAGTAAACATGGATCTACACCCAGACATGTGTTTGGAACACCCACTGTCAAAATACCATGTTCCTTCTTTAAACTCTCTATCAGCCATGTGAGCCAATAAGCACTTCACCTTCTCCTTAGGTACCCATTGTTTAACAACTTTGGGTCTGTGCTCTCTCCATCTGTTTTGAGGTTGAGGGTATCCATGCAGCTTGTAGCAAGAGTACTGCATATGTCCAAACCTTCTACAATAATAGCATCTCACCGTTTCATCTCTGAATCGTCTGCCATGATGAGATTGCTTAGGCTGTCAGCCATAATGTGGTCTCCTCCTACCATAACTGCCCTGCCATCTATTATGCTGGTATCTTCTCCCATAAGAAGGCAGAGAATGCTATTTCCTGGATTGTCTCCCATGATGGTGTGGTTTTCTTCTTCCATGAGGAACAACATTGGTGTATCCATATCCATAACCATACCAGTTGTCCTGATGTTGAGACACCTGATAAGACATGTGCTGTTTGAACTGAGCAGCTTGCATGCGCTCGTGATATTGTGGGGGCATATACTGACTAGCTCCTTGTGGCTGCTTTCTCTTCTGATAGGGACCAGTCTTCTTCTCAATCTTCTTAGGTTGTGAAACATCAGCCTTCTTAGGGGTAGGATCCTGCTTCTTTGGCTGATGTTGAGATGAAAGTTGTGACACTTCCTTCTTTGAACCTGAAGTACTTTCTTCTGAAGTTCCCTTATCCTCAGCCACATAACCTATCCCAGCTTTGTCTCCAGCAGCTTTTTCTGACTGAAGGATCTTGTCAAGTGTGTCTGTACCACAGCTCAGCATCCTAACAGACTTGGTCATTTGATCAAGGTGAGCTCTAACTAGCACCACTTCATTTTCCAGATCCGTCTTTTCATTCTCTAGCTGAGCAATCTGTTGCTTGTGACACTTGTTTTCTTGACAAATCTCAGTACTTTTTAAACACAGCTCTTGATAGGTAGATGCTAACTCCTCATAAGTTACTTCTCCATCACTAGAATCATCATCAGTAACCACAGCTCCTGTTAAAGCTCTCACATGCTTTGCTGACTCACCTTCACTTTAACTATCAGAGTCAGACCAGGAAACTGTCATGCCCTTCTTCTGTTTTTTCAAGAAGGTGGGACATTCTTTCTTGACATGTCCATACCCTTCACACTCAAAGCACTGAACTCCTTTATCTTGGGTAGTTTTCTCTTCATCCTTCTTGCTGGTGTCAGAGGTCATGTTCTTGACATTAGGCCTGGAGTTATTATTCATTCTCTTGAATACTTTGGTGAACTGTCTTCCCAACATCACTATGGCCTGAGATAGATCCTCCTGCAATTCAGAACTCTTTCCTTTTTCTTCTGCATCATTTGACACCAAGGCTATACTCTTTGGCTTCTTTTCTGGTTCTTCCTCATTCAACCCCAGCTCAAAAGTTTGAAGAGATCCAATAAGCTCATCTACTCTCATCTTGCTGATGTCTTGTGATTCTTCAATGGCAGTAACCTTCATCTTATACTTCTTAGGTAGGGACCTAAGGATCTTCCTAACAAGCTTTTCATCTGACATATTCTCACCAAGAGCACTGGATGCATTAGCCAGCTCCAGAACATTCATGTGGAAGTCATGAATAGTCTCATCATCCTTCATCTTCAGGCTTTCAGATTTTGATGTTAAAATCTGAAGTCTTGACATCTTGACTCTAGATGTTCCTTCATGAGTAGCCTGCAAGATATCCCACGCTTCCTTAGCAACTTCACAGGTATTGATTAACCTGAAGATATTCTTATCCATTCCATTGAAGATGGCATTTAGAGCTTTGGAGTTTCCAAGGGCAAGCTCATCTTCCTCCTTGGTCCATTCTTCTTCAGGCTTTAGCTTTGAGGTGCCTTCTTTATCTTTGCTAGCATCATCTTTCTCACATACAACAGGTGCTTTCCACTCTTTAATAACAGCCTTCCAAGCCCTGCTGTCCAAGGATTTTAAGAAGGTGGTCATCCTTGGCTTCCAATAATCATAATTGGATCCATCCAAAATAGGGGGTCTGTTGACGAATCCTCCAACTTCTTTGTCCATCTTTACACCAGAAAGTAACTTCCCTAGATCTCACCCAGAGACAGACAGGATGCCTGCTCTGATACCAATTGAAATTCTGGTATCAGACATGTGATGTTAAGGTGTGATGTCACAACAACACACTCTGCACAATGGACAGCAATAACAGTAAAGTAACACCAAGAATTGTTCACCCAGTTCGGTCAAACTACCTACGTCTGGGGCTACCAAGCCAGGGATGGAATTCACTACTTGTAGATATAATTTACAGACTCAACAACCCGTTGACAATCTCCTAAACTTATACTCTACTAATGACTTCCTACCTAAGAAACCACTTAGGTATGAGAACACCACTCAATCCCTTACAAACACTCAAAGAAACCACTTTGAGTAACCTTGATCTTACTTCACAGCTTCGATCAATCAACCATTCTCTATTGCTTCACAGCTTCTATTAATCAACCACTCTCTATTGCTTCACAGCTTCTAGAGAGGACAGAATACGACACAGCAATTCACCATAGAATTCTGGTTATACAACTCATACAAAATACTCAAGACACTCAACCTATGCTCTTGATCTTCTCTCTGTATTTCTGTCACTTTTTCCTTTGGTCATGTGCGCTTTATATAGCTCCTTGAATTGGTCTTGGACTTGCTACCATATCTCACAAATTTGTTATTTAAAACTGAATATTTAAAACAGATTTTCTCCTAAAATCTTTTTAAATCTTCAACCTTTTAAATCTCCTACAAATCTGCAACAGATCTCCTATGCAGCAGCAAATATCTATCCCAAGATATTCGCATCCAATGAGACAGCTTGCTCTCCACAATTCCAGCTAATACGCAACCCTAACAACATCACAGCCTGCTATTGTTAATTCTGCAGATCTGATGTTACAACATCACCTATGTGACATAAGACATCCAACTTCAGCAATTAATTACTTAACACAGCCCAGTGTTAAGACTTCAATGTTGCAACATCAGCACCTTGACATCAACATTGAACATACTATGTTTTACCAAAATTCTAACCAATCCAGGAACTAACATGAACCATTCACAAGATTAAATTGATTCAAAGAACTTGGTTCATAAGCAATATAAGGATTTAAATTCATCTGGACCACAAACTAGGGTTTCTGAGGAAAAGTCAACCATACCTTTGACTTTTGAGCAAAGCGTGACCTCAAACCTTGGGACATGATTCAAGACACTCAAAAACACCTTTGGAATCTACCCATTAGGTTCAATTTAGCCCAAGGACTTGATTTCATAAAGGGTCACAAAGTCCAAATTTCATCTGATACAAAAAGTCAACTGTGATCAAAACCAAGTTTGACTTTTGGAATTTTTTGAAAAACATGACCTCTTTAAGTCAAAAACAATGTTAATTTGTGATTTGGATCATCATCAATCAAGAAAAATCAAGAAAAGTGAGGTTACCTGCAAAAAGGGCAACCTTGAGAAACTTGGAATTTCATTAAGTTATGAAAAATAATGGTTTTTACCCAACTTTGCAAGGCCATAACTTGTGATCCAAACAACCATTTTCTTCCATCCAAAGCTCAAATGATAGCTCTTCTTACATACAAAAAGATTGTCAAACAGAGTTACCTCCAAAAAATGCATGATTTTGAGTTATAAGGCCATAAAGTTAGGGTTTCTTGAGATCTCTACTTTGACACTTAGAATTTTTTAGATAGAATCTGTCTCATGTTTTGCCCAACTTTAGAGGTATTTTTCATTATGATCCAAGAGGAATCAAGACCAAATGCAAACTTCAAAGTTGAAGTATAATATACAAGCTTTCCAAAGAGTACAAGAGCACCCATTAATTCAATTTGAGCAAGGAGTTATGAACCTCACAACTTGCCTTGCTCAAACTGATTTTCAAGACAGATTTTATGTATTTCTTGTGCCACAGGATTTTCATATTCAATTTTGTCCTCTTATAAGCTTTGTTCTCTTCCAAGATCAGAGGGAATCTTGATGAATGACTTGATATCTTCAAACTTGGACCATTGAGTCAAGAATCCTATCCTTTGGCATGTGAAAGTCATAATGACAAGCTATGGAACATAGGTTTTGTTCTCATGCATTAATGTGGTACTTTGAATTGGTATGGATCAAGTCACACAAGTTCAGATTCCGTCCAAAATCATGAGTGTTCAAACCTGCAAAAATTGAACTTGAGTCAAGATATAGCTATGCTAAAGGAGACTTGTAGTACCTTAGACTTCAAGTCATGCTACATGACAAAATCCATTGGATAATAGCATGCTCCCTCATCCATTCACTATTCCTCCAAAAACAAACTTGTTCTCCTATAAATTGAGGTAATTTCTGATCATTCAAACCACTCCAAAACAATACCAAAGCCTTGTTTTCTCATTCTCACTCTCTTACTTCAAATTTCAAAGTTCAAAGGAGCAAACTTGAAATTATCAAAACCAGAGCCTAAACCACTCAAATAACCATCCAAACAAATCACAAATCATCCATTGGAGGTGTTCAAACCTTCATCTTCATTTCAAAACACCAAAATCAGAAAGTCAACCATCAAAACCTCAAATTTTGACCTTTCTGCATTTTTCAAGCCATGTCTTGATTCAATCACTCTCAAAGCCAAACAACACTTCAAACACTCTCCAAATATAATCCTTAAGTTGTTCCAACAAGTGTTCCTCAACTGTAACACCAATTGAGGGAGTTTCCATTTTGGTCACTTTTGCCAATTTTGCAAGAAAGAGCCAGATTCTCTTCCAGAGGTTTTCTTTGGATTTTGATCATCCTAAAAGCTTCCAAGGGATCCATTAGAAGTGTCCAAGGCATTGGTTTGCTTCTGTCACAAGCATCTTGAAGGTTAGCAAGAGGAGCTTCAAGAGGTAAGTGCATAAGAACTTGAACTTTGTGAAATATGCATTGCTTTGATGTACATTGATCATGAACATGTTATACATATCATATTTGTTGTGTTTGAACTAATTTTCCATGCTATTATTGCTTGTATAGAGTTGTAGCATAGAACTTGCAAAACTTGACCTATTTTGAAACCATTATTGGGTTTTAAAATATAGGCATTTTTAGAAAATTCTAAGATCACCATTGGATTCCTCATGAAATTCTAGGTAGGATCCATCTTTATTTCATCCATTTTCATGGAGAAATGAAGAAGTTATGGCCTTCTTGCAAAGGCACCAAAACCTGGCCTCCCTTGGGCAAGAACTAGGTCATAGCGCCTTGGCCAGGCCTAAAACTAAGTTACCCATATGTATTTATGGGGTGGATTTGATACACGGGTGTATCACCATCCCAGTGGTTGCAGCGTATGTTTTCAAGTGTGTTTGTGTTGGAGGGTGTGGGTTCAACACCGACCCATGCCATTTTTTTTTCAATTTTTCACATTTTCACTATTTTTTGATATTTTCCATATTATTTTTAATAATTATTTTTGTTAATCAATTGTAATTATTTTAAAATGACTTTTTTTGCACAAATATCACTCACATATTAAAATTTTTATTCACCCAAAAAAATCACAAAAATATTTTATTTGATATATTTTTAATATATTTAAAAATGTTATTTTAAAAATGTTTTTAAATGTTTTTAAAATGATTTCTTTTTCTTGATTTTTAAAACCAAAATGATTTTAAATATTCATGTGGATAAAATACTTTTTCAAAAACCTTAATCATTGTTTATAATATGATTAATGATTTTTATTTAATAAATAATACATATTTTATTTGATTTTTCTTTGAAAAATATCTTTAAAAAATATGAAATTAGGGTTTTGTTTGGATTCAATCTTTCAAACTTCATTTCATCACTCATGGGCCTCTATTAGAGTGTAAGACCCAACCCTCTTTGTAAATAAACCAATCTCTGGGCCTCTGCTATAGTATAAGTTCCATCGCGCTTTTCAAAATCACGGTGCGATCACAGTTTTCACAACAATATTTGGGCCTCTGTTAGGAGTGTAAGTTGCATTTCTTTGCACATAACTTTGTTTTAAACAATAATCTCGGGCCTCTAATAGAGTGTAAGACCCAACACCCTTTTGTAAATAGAAAGTCTTTTAGCCTCATTCATCTTGGGCTTTGTATAGGATACAAATAATCACCTAGGCCTCTATCTAGAGTGTAAGACCCATCACCTTTGCTTTTCTCCCACTTAAGATCAAGTCATCTTCAAATTCAAAACTTTCTTCAATTTCTTCAAAACCCTAATCCAATCTTGAAGAAAACATCTGATCAATCACAATACACCTGGGCTTCTATCCAGCGAATAAGACCCACCACCTTTCTCAATTCAATTCATACTTGTTTATATACTTGTTCATATGTCTGTATATACACTTGTACATATCTTGTTATGTTCCTCTTAGCATTTACATCATCCTTAGTTTAGACTAGTTCAAACAATAGGATCCTTTCAATTAGTACAACTTAGTTCAAATAACTAGTCCCCCCTGTACAAAAGAATACAGTCAGCCTCTTATTGGGCTTTATCTAAGCATCATTGCCTCCTCTTGGGCATCATACAATGAATCTCCCCAGAAGATAGCCTCCTCTTGGGCTTTGTTCAATTTGATCAACCTTGAAGCAGTTCAATAAAGAGAGGATTATTTTCCGGTGAAACCTCTTCTTTAACCCCTTTTAAATCAGGAACAGTTCAACAAAGAGAGGATTATTTCTCGGTGAAAACTTTCTTGAACTCTTCCTAGAATTGGAAAGTCTCAATCCCTAGCCTCCTATTGGGCTTCATACAAGGACCCATTGGCTTCCTTGAAACATCCATATCCTCCTCTTGGGATTCATACAAGGACCCTCAGGCTTCCTAGAAGCATAGGATTGATCTTAGTCATCTTTACACCAGTCCCACGGAGATTCAAAACCTCTAAGGAATTCAAGCCTATCATTTTCTAAGGCTCTTCTGATCCTCAACAAGGCTTTGTTTTCATTTATAAAATCCCCAGACAGGGTCAGGTTATCACCAACAAATCCCCAAAAGTATCAGAGCCTTATGGCATGTGATAATTCAACTCTTCTCTAATCCCCAGCTGTCATACCCCAAATTTTGACCACTAAGATTTCCCATCATTGTGCAAATCATTAGAACAATATGGATGTGCCATCATGCCTCATCAATCTCTTCAAGAATATTGAGCATTCCCTACAACTAAGAATTAGGATTTCAAGCCCTCTCAGAGCTCTTAGACAAAGGATCAATCAAGGAATGACATGATCTTCAACTTGTCTAAACCTCTCAAACATCCACAAAGGATCAAAGAGGACTCCCACATCAAGGATCAAGCACAAGGTTGCAACATTCCAAGTGGATCAAGCCTCAAAATCAACAGTGTTACCAAATTAGGGTTTTGGTCGACCAGGGCCTCCAGATGGAAATTTTCCTCTGGGAATGAGCCAATGCTTCAAAGCATAACCTATGATGCTCCAAGGGACATCATAAACCCAATCATCAAGTCAATTTAGCCTCAGGGGATGCATACAGTAAAAATCAGGAATTAGGGTTTCTTAACCTAATTCACCCCTAAGTTAACTTCTGGGACAATTCATGAGCCAAGACCTCAAGAGAGGATTTGAGGGTCTCTAATGCACTACATTGATCCATTTTCAACAATGGATTGATCCAAGAAGCTTGAGCAACAAGTTTCAATTTCATCAGAGCCACAATTAGGGTTTTGCGAGAAAAGTCAAATGTAGCTTTGACTTTTGACTAGAACATGCTCCCAAACCCTAGGACATGGATCAATATACCCTATAACACCCATGGAACATGTCCATCAAGTTTGATTTAGGTCAAGGACATGATTTCCTAAAGGATTGCACAGTTTGGAATTCATTTGATAAAAAGTCAACTGTGCACAAAAGTCAACTTTGACTTTTCGAGATTTTTCATAAAAATGGTTTTTTAAACCTAAAATGATGTTAATGTATGATTGGAATCATCATTCATCAAGAAAAATCAAGAAAAGTGGGATAAATTGTAAAAGGGGTAACCATAAAAAACTTAGAAAATTTTCTAAGTTGTGAAATAAAGTGGCAAGGGTACCAACTTTGGAGGATCTTAACTCCTAAACCACAAGGCCATTTTTTCCCATCCAAAGCTTGATTTGTAGATTTCATTACCCTCTACAAAAGCTTAAAACTGACCTCCCTCCAAATTCCCCATGGATTTTGAGTTATGGAATGATAAAAATCACAAAAAGTGAAAATGTCACTTTTTTCCAACACTTAGTGAAATTTTCACTAAGTCAGAATCTGCCTTCACTTTTGACCAAATGTAGGGGGATTTTTCACTTGGATCCAAAAGGTATCAAAACCAAATATGATCAAACAGTTGTTGTATCATATGAGGGCTTTCCAAAGTGACCAAGAACATCACCAAATTCCACTTGAGGCTTGATCAGATAATTCCAAGCCTTGTCATCATCTTGGACACATCTGAGGATCAAATCTAAAGGGGACAAACACTGAGCCAAGCCTCCAAAGTCCTTGGAACCAAAAGTAGCATGCTAAACCTAAAAATCCCTAAAAGAGGGACAAGACTCCAATTTTGGATTAGAGCATTTAAGGGATGCACCAAGGTGGCATGGACTGAGCTTCCTTCAACTGAATTCAGTCAAGGATGATCCAACAACTAGGGAACCAAAGGCCTGTACTCTAACCCCTAGTTAATGGCTAGAGGAGACTTGAGATTCCATTGGACAACATTGGCCAAACCTCTGCTGCTGCTGCCATTCACTATTGATCCCAAAACAAACTTGCTCTACTATAAATAGAGCTCATTTGTGATCAGTTTGAGTACACCAAAGCCATCAAACATATATTTTCCTCAAAATCTCTTCTTTCACTCCAATTTTGCCTTCTAAGGCAAGTCACTATCGGGTTTTGAGTTTGAGAGCTTTTCCAATCAAACCAATCACTCACTCACCTCACATACATCATATAGAAGTGATCCAAACACTTAAAAAACATCTGGAAAACTGATTTCTCAGAATCACCAGCCAGCTGCTCAAGGTTTTAACCAAGTTGCAGTTGAGATACCATCTTAAGTTCCAGATCATTTCAATCCATTCCAAGCATCCAGACACACTCCATGGCACCTAGGGAAGATATCCAGATAATTGGAACCTAGCTGTAACACCTCTAACATAAAACACGATCACCAGCTGCAAGAGGTAAGCATGAGCTCTTCTAACTCTATGATCCATGCAATTTTTGTTGCACAATAATTTGGCCATATGTTCACAATCATGCATGGAATGTTTTCCCTCAGTCAATTGCATTGTTTTAATCGTGTGTAGAATTTCTGAACCTTCATGCAAAAATTAGGGTTCTTGAGGTTTCTCTTTGATTTCTTATTCCATGTTAAAAATAAATGAAATTAAAGACCATAGACATGATTGTGAGGTTAAAACGAGTAGATTGATATGTAGATTGCATGATATAATCAAGTATTCAGTGAGATTGGATAGAAAATGCAAATCTGCAGAAACAGAGGAAGGGCGCGTGTTCTTGCCATGTTTTTGGCGCCCTTTTTCAAATATTTGAATTTTGTGATTTTATTTAATTGATTCAAAAATTAATTTCTCTCTGAGTTTTAATGATTTTGAGTTGATTCTTTTTTTAATAATTCACAAAAATGTTAAAATATTTTATTTTACCAAAAAATCCCAAAAATATTATTTATTTCATATAATTGATATTTTTGCAAAGAATTAATATTTTAAATGTTTTTAACATTTGAAATATTTTTTCCTTCTTGATTTTGCAAATTTTTATGATTTCTAATCATTTTGTAGGTCAAAACATGATTTTTGAAACATTAATCCAAGATCATAATTTGTTTTCCACATATGAAACCCTTTTGATCATTTTAATTGAATTTTATTCAATTAAAATATATTTGGGGGAACAAATTAGGGTTTTTGATTAATTCAACACTCACAAATCATTTTCAAACACTCATGGGCCTCTATTAGAGTGTAAGACCCAACCCTTTGTAAATACAAAACTTTTGGGCCTCACTTATTGTATAAGTCCCGTTGTATTTCAAAACTTTTGGGCCTCACTTTTAGGCCTCTCCTCGAGCTATAAGACTCATTCAAAAGCTTTTTGGGCCTCTAATAGAGTGTAAGACCCAATCCCCTTTTAACCAAAACAATTTTGGGCCTCAGACATTGTATAAGTCCCTCTGCGTTAAAAGAAAACCTTGGCACGATCGCCAGTTAAAAAATCAACCCTGGGCCTACACTCGTGTTATAAGCCCCTTTTCTTTTCTTTAAACACTTGGGCCTCTTGAGAGAGTGTAAGACCCATCCCTTTGTACAGAAAACCTTTCTTGGGCCTCAGTCACTTGTATAAGTCCCTGTACAAATTCAAAACCACAGTGCAATCACTGATAAAACCTTGGGCCTCCCCTTGAGCCGTAAGCCCCAACATCTTTTCAAAGCACTTTCTCCTTTGATTTTGTATATAATATTGTTATCAAAGCTTTCTTTATTGAACAACTAACCAAACAGCATGGAAGCTCTACAACCGAGTAAGTGTTTATATTCTTTCTTTATCCGCTTTCATATACATATAAATGTATTGTGGGGCTGTTTCACTGTAAGTCTTCTTTCATAAACTTATATCAACTGTGTAATAATAGTATAGATATTTAGAGTTTCCCCGGCAACTACGTCTAGCACTAAGCCCTGTTGATCACTCTTAAATAGACTAAACTAGATCCCCATAGGATTACCAGATACAGTCTTCCCTCCTCTTGGGGTTAAACAATATGGAGATGTGAAAGGCAGATTCTTTTTGAACCCTTTCTCAGACTATCACCCTTGGACATTGTTAAAGAAACTCTAACTCCCCAGAGATGATCTTTTCTCTGTGAATGGCATCTCTTGAGTTTCTTCCAAATTCTCAGACTTTCCTGGCTTGATCCATTCTCGGTGAATGGCATGTCTTGAACTTCTCGGGGTTTGGGGACCCACAGGCTTCCTAAAAGCATCCCTGCCTCCTCTTGGGCGTTGTACAAGGACCCTACGGCTTCTTAGAAGTATTCACACCCTCCTCTTAGGCTTCGTATAAGGATTCTTCCTTCGGGAAGAGAGCCTCCTCTTGGGCTTCGTACAAATTGTCCCTCGGCTTCTTAAAAGTTTCCGGCCTCCTCTTGGGCTTCGTACAAATTGTCCCGACGACCTCCTAAAGGTATAGGAACAAAAATTAGTCATCTTAATAGAACAGTCTTTCAAAGAGTCAATATCCTACTACTGTTTCTCTAAGCATAGGGCAAAAGATAAAACTCTAGACGTGGACAGTTTAATCTCCTTGAGTCTCGAAGACATTCTCAAGAAGGGAAAAACACCAGTAGACTTGGACAGTCTCAAAACCCCTCTGGATTTCCCATTTCCTTAAAGAACAGGAAATAACCCTGATCCTCTGATCAAATCCCAAAGCATAGCCTTACTTTTAATCAGTCTCTTTATAAGAACTGGTTTTCTCTTTTAACCAACACACTGGACCTGTCACTCAACTGAAACAGTAACCCTAGCCTTCTCTTGGGCTTTGTACAATGATTCTCCCCAGCGGAGCAAACCTTTAGCCTCCATCTCGGGCTTCGTACGAGATACAAAATCACTCTCTTGTTGAGTATAAAAGATCCTCTTGGGTCACAAACCTTTTAGCCTCCATCTCGGGCTTCGTACGAGATACAAAATCATTCTCTTGTTGAGTATAAAAGATCCTCTTAAATCACAAACCTTTTCGCCTCCATCTCGGGCTTTGTACGAGATACAAAACACTCTCTTGTTGAGTATAAAAGACTCTCTTGTTGAGTCAAACAACCTTTAACCTCTATCTCGGGTTTCGCACGAGATACAAAAAGACTCTCTTGTTGAGTCAAAACCCCTTTAGCCTCATTCTCGGGCTTCGTACGAGATACAAAAACACTCTCTTGTTGAGTATAAAAGACTCTCTTATGGAGTCAACCCTCTTCAGCCTCCGTCTTGGGCTTTGTACAAGACACAAATCACTCTCTTGTTGAGTATAAAACCTCTGGCCTCCGTCTTGGGCTTCGTACAAGACACACCAACAGACTCTCTTGTTGAGTCAAAACCTTTTAGCCTCCTCTTAGGCTTTGTATAAGGAAAACCCCGGTTGAGACAATCAACCTTTTAGCATCAAAAGTTGTGCCTCATTCACAGTATACAAACATCAATAACTCCTTTTCCCCCATCTAATTGCTGTAAGCGGCAAGCCTCTGGATTATTTACATCCACGCCACTGTCCCTCTTTTAGCATGAGAAATTCCTAAGGAAAGATAGCATTGCTCTACACTGAGTTAAAGTCTTCTCCTCTAGGTTGAAAAGCCCCTATAAAGGAAATTATGGCATTACTGGATTCATCTATCCCGATTAAAGTAATTCTCCTTTATAAACAGTTGTGACAAACATACCCCTCTTTAGAGATGACAAATTCTCTCTAAAGTCAACACCCTTTTAGCTTCATATCTTGGGCTTTGAACAAGATACAAATAGACTCTTCAGCTTCACATCTTGGGCTTTGAACAAGATACAAATAAATCACTTTTAGCTTCACGTCTTGGGCTTTGAACAAGACACCAAAACACCATTTCCTCCCATAGAATAGGAGGAACTACGATTGCTCTGATTTCCCTGTTTCGGTAAACAGGAATACATAGGCATAAGATTGAAAGAAAATATTAGCGAGCACACTAATCCAAAAACCCAAATCCCGTACCTTCACATATCAAACGAAAAGCATCAGTCTTAAACTCCCACCAATCGCCCAGGCACTATTTTAACAAAATAACTTAAGAGAGACCCACAATCTCAGTAGCATCTGTAAACCAACAGTCATCTGTTTAAACTCAGTATGCAAGCAGGGTTAATTGGAGACATCTATTTCCCTTCCTTCATCAACTTCAATAGGATAAAAAATGAATCGAACTGTAGTACCCCAAAAGCGATAAGTGCTTCGTAACCACCTCCAAAAATTTGCGCTACAGAAAAGATGGCGACTTCACTGGGGACAAGATCTTGTTCTCTTCCCATCTCTTAAGAAGAAACCTTAAAAAGTGCCACAGAAAAATGCCGCCCACTGTGGGGCTCTTTTCTTTTCTTTCTTTCTTTGGGGATTTCACTGGGTTAGGACTTTTTGGTTACTCCACTAGGATCTTAGGTCAAAACCTTTAAAGTTGGGAAGGAACCACAGAATGGCGACTTCGCCGGGGAGCCATTTTCTGTCAGGAAGATAGGATTCATAGCTCTTTAAAGTCTAGGAATTTAGGATAAATATATATACTGCTTTTCCTAATTGATATCTGTGTTTATTTTTCTGCTAATGGGAATGCGTGTGATGCCGCATGTGGAAAGATTGAGTATGCAACTAGGAAAAACCTCTTTTAGTGGTTCAGAAACTATTGGAAATGGTTGTCACACGATACCACCCTCTTCTGATGATTCTTCGAAAAAACATCACCTAGCACGGTTCCCAGCCCGCTGGTGTTTTCTCGACAAGAATTGATGATTTTGAGAGCCAGGTACAAAAATCACTAGTAAACCTTTGGGGTGGGTAGAGCCTTGACTTCATGACAACGACCCTTTGACCCCATGTTTTTTCTATGTTTTTGTGTGCTGCATTCATGCATTCATTTTAAAAACATTAAACAAAGAAAAACCTTCTATTCTAGTCTCTCTTTTTCAAATTAAACTAAGACAATGATTGCAAATGTCAGAGAAGAGGATGGCGCTAATGGATTTCGGTAGAAGGAGAACTCACAAGTATACCTTCAAGGTTCCAAAACTAGAGGATTTAAGAGGATTAGCAAGGATGATCACTAACCCTAACGCTTTCAGAGCCAAATACGGAGGTCCGCTACCTCTGTTAAGGGTCCAAGTAATTGAAAGAATCATGGATGCACTCATTCAGTTCCCGGTTTATCACTGTTTCACATTCTCGGATTACCAGCTCACACCGGCGCTGGAGGAGTATTCTCATCTAACTGATTTACATATCACTGATCGAGCTCCATTTTCTGGACTGGAAGAAATTCCAAAGGATCAGACCATTGCAAGAGCAATTTATTTGGACGAGTCAGAAGTCAAGACTCACATTACCACTAAGGGTGGCATCCAAGGTTTGCCAGCCCAATTCTTGATAAAGAAGGCCCTGTACTTTTCCAGTATAGGGAACGTGGCCGCTTTTGAAAGCATCTTTGTTTTGCTCACCTATGGGTTATTTTTGTTTCCCAACATCGATAACTTTGTAGATATCAACCCCATTAAGGTTTTTCTCATTGGAAACCCTGTGCTAACTCTACTCGCAGATGCGTATCATTCTGTACACTTAGGAAATTTGTACAGCGGAGGAATGATCACATGCTGTGTACCCCTGCTATACAAATGGTTTATCTCCCATTTTCCTAAGTCTGCTGCTTTTTGGGATCATAAGAATGTTTTACGTTGGTCGCAGAAAATCATGTCCCTTACCAACTCTGACATAGATTGGTGTAATAGGATTTATGATGGGATCATGTTCATTGACCGTTGTGGAAACTTCCCCAACGTACCCCTTATAGGAACTAAGGGAGGAATCAATTATAATCCAATTCTTGTTCATCGTCAATTTGGATACCCAATGAGGCATGTCCCACATAATGCTCATCTGTAAGGTCTTTTCTTCAAGGAAGGAGAAAATGACAGAGCACTAAAGATGGAAATAATGCACGCTTAGAAACATGTTCATAAGAAAGGACGAGAGTCTCTAGGAAAACCGGATTGTGTCTCGGTGGAGCCTTATCTCCACTGGGTACAAACTAGAGCTCTCAAGCTAAAAATGCCTTATCCTCATCACGGAGTTCTTCCGCCAAGGGAATCTGTCATGTACTTCATGACCGAAACGGAAAAACTTCAGGTTACTCTCAACAAAGTTCAACAGGAGAGGAGGTCTTGGAAGAACAAGTACCGCATTCTCAACGTGTAGTGTATCAAAATACAGCAACTACTGAAAGATAAGGATGCTCTGATCGAGATTTTAGAGCAGCATGCTGTGGATAATTAGGATGACCAAAGGAATTTGCTCACTCCTTTCACTTGGCAAAGGAATGACAACCCGACAACGGCCCAAGAGCCCCGGTCCAAGAAAAGGAAAGTACCAGAATCAGCACCCGAGTTCTCCTCAGAAAGGACTCGAGACCCATTAGCTTAGGTTTCTATTTCTGCATCATGTAATCTATTGTATTTCCATTTCCGCAATCCTTTGAATTCAATAAAACGGGGGTTTCCCCACTGTTTGATATTTGCAATCTAATTGTCGAAGTTTATTTTGATTAAACCAAAAAACAATTAACATAATCATTGCATTCATCATTATCACGTCACGTATTCTCCTTACCTACGAATCTCACGTTTGTGTCTCAGTTCTGAAGTCAAACTGTCTCATTCATACAATACTCGGGCCAATCGTCAGAAAAAGATGGATGATCTCGAGGCAGAGAACAGAGAGTTGAAAGAAGAGATCGACGCTCTGAGAGAGGATATGAGAAAGCTTTGTAACAACATGCAAGCCATGGCAGAAGCTCAGCTACAAAGAACTGTGATCTCAGAGATCACCTCAACACCCATAGTAGAGAAGTATGATCCTAGGTATCAAATTCTAAAAGATCGTCCCTGGGGCATGCCTGTCAACTATATCCCGGGAGGATATGTTCCGCCAATCACTGAAGATCAGGGAATCATAGCAGAAGCCGCTAGGCCTGAAGGTTACAAACTTCGGGAAAGCAAAAATGCCAGGGGCATACCAATAACTCCTGAAGGTTACAAACTTTGGGAAGCGCCAAGATTCACTGCTGTAGTAACGGTACCACCCCCTGTGGTGCACACTGTCTCGGAAGGACAGATTCCACAGATACCTTCTGGTGGAAATGACAACATGTTCAAAAGAATGAATGAGTTCCATGGACAGTTCTTGGAAATGCAGAAGGAGCTGCAAGCCATTCGCGGTCAGGATTTATTTGGAAAGGACGCCGTAGACCTCTGTTTGGTCCCCAATGTGAAAGTCCCGCACAAGTTCTAAGTGCCCGACTTTGAAAAGTACAAGGGTAACTCTTGCCCTCAAAGCCATTTGGTGATGTACGCTCAGCGAATGTCAGCTCAGATAGAGAATCAAGATTTACTGATTCACTACTTTCAGGATAGTTTAACCGGTGCCGCCTTAAAATGGTACATGGGTTTAAATCGCGCTACGATCAACACTTTCAGAGATCTTGGCACTGCCTTCGTCCAACAATATAAGTACAATTTGGACATGGCACCAGACAGAGATCAACTCAGATCAATGTCGCAAAAGGACAAGGAAACCTTTAAGGAGTACGCTCAGAGATGGCGTGAAATTGCCGCTCAAATTTGTCCACCTCTTGAGGAGAAAGAGATGACAAAGATTTTCTTAAAGACCTTGAGCTCATTTTACTACGACAGAATGGTTGCCAGTGCGGCCAGCGACTTCACCGAAATGGTCGGTACGGGAGTACGTCTCGAGGAAGCCGTTCGAGAAGGACGTCTAGTCAAATACACTGGATCGACAAGCGGTACTAAGAAATACGGTAGTGCTCTCCCTAAGAAAAAAGAGCAAGATATTGGGAATATCTCTCTCGTAAAGCAAAGGTGTCGGTACTAACCGGTAGCAGCTCTAACTCCTGCTATCAACCCCACGCCTATGTATCAACCTCAGGTTGCACAGAGCCAACCTAATCAACAGCAATTTCAGCAAAGGACACAACAGCTTCTTCAGCAGGCTCGTCCTCCATACAACAACTGTACAACGCGGCCACCAGGATTTGATCCTATACCCGTATCATACGCAGAACTATTTCCATTGTTACTAGCCAAGGGGCATGTCCAGACTAAGTCTCCTCTTACAGTACCGGAAAATCTGCCTTTCTGGTTTAAGGTGGACCAGACTTGCCCTTATCATCAAGGAGGATCAGGGCATAACATAGAGAACTGTCTCAGTTTTAAATCTGACATGTAAAAACTTGTTAGGAGCGGGGTCTTATGTTTCAAAGATACAAATCTGAATGTTCTCATAAACCCGCTGCCTCAACACGAGAAGGCTGCAGTCAATTTGATAGAGGGAGAGTCTAACAACCTCTATCAAATTCACGATGTACTCTTATTGAAAACCAACTTGGTCAAGATGCATTGTAGACAGAGTGGATATGGCCATGTGCCACCTCATAATTATCATCAGTGTGATATCTGCTCTAAAAATAATTAAGGATGTTCTGTGGTGCAATCAGCTCTACAGGAACAGATGGATCTCGGATCGATCCAAGAGCACCAAGTTCGTGGAGTTAACATGGTTTACATGAATTCCAACGTCATTCAGAACCACGACATCCGTACGATAAATGTCAACTTGGTGGCGATGCACTCAAGGCAAAGCCAGTATCATAATCTTCCGCGACATGAGTACAATTTCTATCTGACTTGCTCGGTAAACAAACAGGGATGCTCTTTCGTACAAGAGGCCCTCCAGCGTCAGATGGATCTTGGATGGATCCAGGACTACCATGATAGGAATCATTATCAAATCAACATGATTCAAATCTTCGATAATGTCAGCCTGGTAGAGTTACACGCTACACAGGTCCAAATCGGTTTTCTCACTTCACATGATTATCGGAACTGCAAAGCGGGTTGCGAAAACGATCAAGGCTGTGCCCTTGTCCAGGAAACACTTTAGCACCTGTTGAACCACTGGTGGCTTCCAATCTATATGGATGAAGACACCCAGCAAATTAGTATCACTAACAGAATTCCTACTAGATATCAAAGTCAGGATGTTCGGTCGATGGAAACGGACCTCGTCAGGTTACACTGTATTCAAAGGGGACTTGGTCAGGTACCACTACACAACTATGAGCGGTGTGGAGTTTGTTCAGTAAATAACCAAGGATGCTACCTCATTCGAGCAGCCCTTCAAAGTCAGTTGGACCACAAGAGGGTTCAACCATGCTCAAGTTCTAGATCAGTCAACTATCTAGCTGATCAAAACGAGGATGTTGTCATAATCTCCGATCATCAGAGGACTAGGGATGTTTGTGCCATCATCCCCCTACTTGACAAATCGAAAGTTCCCAACCGGGAACGGATCGAAATTACGTACGATGGTCAGAAAAATCAGAAGGTTCCCATAGTCATCTATCTACCGGGACCGCTACCGTATGAATCAACTAGGGTCATCCCTTACAAGTACGGTGCAACCATAGTTGAAAATGGAAAGGAAATTTTGTTACCCTCCATCGTGAATATTGCAGACATCAGTCGAGTAACATAGAGCGGTAGAATCTTCAACAGAGGAGTCGGAGAACCCAGCAAAGAAAAGGAACCTCAGACAGAAGTTCCCAATCCACCAGTCGGTCAATCCAGTAATCCTCTTCTTCTTCTTCTTCTTCTTCTCTATTTCTCTTAACCTCTTTTTCTCTCTTTCTAACCTCTATATTTCTATTTTAAATGAAAAACAATATCTAACCAAGCCAAAAAGACCAAAATACCCACCCCTACACTCAAATTTCTCGCAAACGTTCCCAAAACACGATAAAACCTAACAACGATAAACATAACACATTTACCAAATAAAAACCAAGAATAAAATAATATAAAGACAAAATTAATTAAATCGACTCGATTAAATAAATCTAACAAAAACCGGGGCGTTACAACTCTCCCCCACTTAGAAATTTTTGTCCTCGAAAATCTTACCTGAGACGAACAACTCCGGATACGATTCCCGCATCCGACTCTCTAACTCTCAAGTCAAATTTCCCCCAGCAGTGCCTCCCTACGCTACTTTCACAAGTGCAATATCCTTGCCTCTTAACCGCTATAACTCGCGATCCAAAACCCTCATCGGTAATGCCTCAACCGTAAGGTTCTCCCTTAACTCAACCTCATCCATCGGAATCACATGCGACGGATCTGGAACATACTTCCAAAGCAGTGAAACATGGAACACATCATGCAAATTCGAAAGATTCGGTGGCAACGCCACCCGATAAGCCACAACACCCACCCCCACGGATATCTGATAAGGACCAATAAACCGAGAAGTAAGCTTCTTCGACTTCAATGCACGTCCAACACCCGTTACCGGCGTAACTCTCAAAAATACATGATCGCCTTCTCGAAACTCAAGATCTTTCCTCCTTCGATCATGATAACTCTTCTGCCTACTCTGAGAATCCTTCATCTTCTCATGAATAAGTTTCACCTTTTCCGTAGTTTGTTGCACTAACTCCGGTCCAACCACCGAACTCTCACCAGATTCATGCCAACACAAAGGGGTTCGACATCTTCTTCCATACAATGCTTCAAAAGGTGCCATTCCAATACTCGAATGGAAACTGTTGTTATACGTGAACTCCACCAATGAAAGATAACTATCCCAAGCACCACCTTGCTCAAGAACACAAGCTCTCAGCAAATCTTCCAATGACTGAATAGTTCTCTCGGTCTGACCATCCGTCTGAGGATGATAAGCAGAACTCAATCTCAACTTAGAACCTAACGCCTTTTGCAAATTTTCCCAAAATCTAGAAGTAAACCTCGGATCTCGATCTGAAACAATACACAATGGAACACCATGAAATCTCACAATCACACGGATATAAATCTCAGCCAACCTCTCCAAAGAAAAACTGATGTCAATCGGAATGAAATGCGCCGATTTAGTCAGCCTATCCACAATTACCCAAATGGCATTATGTCCCCGCTGAGTATTCGGCAACCCTGTCACAAAATCCATAGAAATGTTATCCCATTTCCACTCGGGAATTTCTAACGGTTGCAATAATCCACTAGGCTTCTGATGTTCTACCTTTGACTTCTGATACGTCAAACATGCATAAACAATTTGAGCCACATCCCTCTTCAATCCGGGCCACCAAAAGATCTTCTTCAAATCTTGATACATCTTATTAGCTCCCGGATGTATACTCAAACTACTCCGGTGTCCTTCCTCTAAAATCATCTTTTTCAATTCCGAATCATCAGGAATACAAATTCTACCACGGAATCTCAAAACACCCTGATCATCCACTTTAAAGTCACCATTCACACCTTTACCTCCAACCGTCATCAAATCAACAAATTTCACATCCAACCTCTATTTCTCGCTAACGGTCAACAAAAAATCATTAGTGACCTTTAACATACCAAGCCTCACGCTATCAGATGTCAATTCACACACCAAACTCAAATCTCTAAATTCTTCCAAAAGTTCCCACTCTTTAACCATCAAAGTAGACATATGCAAGAATTTCCGGCTTAACGCATCGGCTACCACATTAGTTTTACCAGGATGGTAATTCAAGCTAAAATCGTAGTCCTTCAAAAATTCCAACCATCTCCGTTGCCTCATATTCAACTCTTTCTGATCAAACAAGTATTTCAAACTCTTATGATCACTAAAGACTTCGAATCTTGCACCATAGAGATAATGTCTCCAAATTTTCAATACAAAAACCACCGCAGCTAATTCCAAATCATGAGTAGGATAATTCTTCTCATGAACCCTCAACTGCCTTGAAGCATAAGCCATAACCTTACCTTCTTGCATCAACACTCCACCTAAACCACTCAAAGACGCATTGCAATACACCACAAACAGTTCACTAGGATTCGGTAAGATCAAAATCGGAGCTGTAGTCAGTCTTCTCTTCAGCTCACTAAAACTTTCCTCACACCGAATATCCCAAATGAACGCCTTACCTTTACAAGTTAGCTGGGTCAAAGGAAGTGCTAACTTGGAAAAGCCTTCAATGAATCTTCGATAATATCCAGCTAAACCCAAAAAGCTTCTAATTTCAGTAACAGATCTAGGAGCCTCCCACTGTAGAACTGCATCTACTTTAGATGGATCCACAGCAATACCATTACCTGAAATCACATGCCCAAGAAAACTCACTTCTGACAACCAGAACTCACACTTGGACAACTTGGCATAAAGTTTCCTTTCCTTCAAAATTTGCAATACAATACGCAAATGCTCCGCATGTTCCTCCCGAGACTTAGAATAAATCAATATGTCATCAATAAACACAACCACAAATTGATCCAATTGCTCATGGAAAATACGGTTCATATACTCCATAAACACTCCCGGCGCATTAGAAACCCTGAACGACATCACGGAATACTCGTAATGTCCGTATCGTGTCCTAAAAGCCGTCTTCTGAATATCTTCCTCCTTCACTCTAATCTGATGATAACCTGGCCTCAAATCAATTTTACTAAACACACACGCACTTACCAACTGGTCCATCAAATCATCAATTCTCGGAAGAGGATACTTATTCTTAATCGTCACCTTATTCAGCTGGCGATAATCAATACACAATCGCATATTTCCATCTTTCATCTTCACCAATAAAACTGGAGCACCCCAAGGCGATACACTCGGCCTTACAAACCTCTTTTCTAATAATTCATTCAACTGCTTCTTCAACTCAACCAACTCAGATGCCAACATACGATATGGTGCCATAGACACAGGTCTAGTACCAGGAACTAGATCTATAGAAAACTCCACCTCTCTTTCTGGCGGCACATCAAAAATATCCTCCGGAAACACCTCCAGAAAATCACACACGACTGGAACCACATCAATTTCAACTTGACTATCCACAGTCAACGATGCAAACAACCCGAACAACTGAGATTCATCCGCCAAAAGTTTCTTCAACTCTTTGGTAGATAAGAAACTCAATTCCTCGTCTTCTTCAAGAGAAAGAAATCTTACCAACTTATGATAACAATCGATATGAACTCGATTGAACTGCAACCAATTCATTCCCAGAACTACGTCTAAACCCTCCAACGGCAGACACACCAAATCCATAGCAAAATTCTTACCATAAATGGTCAAAGGACAACTTAAACAAACCAGAGAAGTAGTTACCGACCCCAATGCTGGAGTATCGATAACCATCTCTCCACCCATCGATGACAACAAAAGATTCAAACGCCGCGCACAATCAGATGAAATAAACGAATGAGTCACTCCGGTATCAATGATAACAACTAAAGGAGTACTATTAATAAAAAAAAGCACCTCTGATCAGACGATCTACACTAGTAGGCTGAGTTTCTACCAATGCAAACACTTTCCCTCCAGCTTGAGCTTGCTTTGGTTTCGGACACCTCGTACTAATATGACCAGATTCACCACAGTTGAAACACTTCACCACATTCCTCTTGCACTCAGCTGTTACATGTCCTATACCTCCACAATTGGAATACTTCCTCATATCCTTTCTACATTCAAACTGACAATGTCCTAAGTCACCACACCTAAAACATCTCAGAGGATTATACATACCTCCCCCACTTGGCCTTTTCACAAATTTAGCTCTTTGCTTTCCCTTGTCAGCTAGTGCCACATTAGGACCACCACGAAACAATTGCTTTCCTTTCCTTTCGTTCACACCCCTATAATAAGTAGAACGAGCTTTGCTATCCTCCTCCTAAATTCTACAACAATCCACCAAATCCAAAAACCTCCTAATTCTTTGATAACCAATTGCCTGTTTGATCTCAGGACGCAACCCGTTCTCAAACTTCACACATTTGGAAAATTCCGCAGTTGCTTCAGCATAATGTGGATAAAACTGAACAAGCTCCACAAACTTAGCAGTGTAATCAATAACAGACATGTTACCCTATTTCAACTCCAGGAACTCTATCTCTTTCTTTCCTCTAACATCCTCAGGGAAATACTTCCACAAAAACTCACCGCTAAACAAATCCCAAGTGACAACTTCACCTGTAGCTTCCCACACCTGACGCGTACTAACCCACCAATCATCAGCCTCCTCCTGCAACATGTGAGTACCCAGTCTCACCTTATATTCTTCAACACAGTCCATCACTCGGAAGATTCTTTCAATCTCCTTAAGCCAAATCTGAGCACCATCAGGATCATGTCTTCCTTTGAAGACAGGCGGTTTGTTCTTCCTGAACTCATCATTTCCACCAGCATTAGGTGCATTTCGCATAGCCTGAGCCATAGCAGCAAGAGCAGCAACATTCCTACCAGCCATATTATGTTCATATCCAATAACAGTAACTATGGTTAAACAAATAGCTCGACCGAACACCACTGACGCACAACAAACAACTTGGTCAAAATGACCGACACGAACTGGCTGACTCCGACACGGACAAAGCTCTGATACCACTTAATGTAACACCCCTAATCTATACCCCGAGTAATTAAAGCGATAACAAATAATCAGAGTATAATTAAAGCATTCATGGCATAGACTGGAGCGTCACATCAATTGTAACGAAATACAACAACATGTTCATATAGATATGCAATAATCAGGAAGCAACACAAACAGAGGAACTCATTTCCTAACATCCACCATTCAGATACAGAATAAAAGTGGAAAATCTGCAACTGAAATCTCATATATATAAACATAGGAGTTTGTCTGTCATATACAGAGTCATACATGTACAATCCAAAAAGATATATATACATAATATCACAAAACAATCTCCCCGACTACCCGGTGCTACATATCGGAGCCGATCGACAAAAGAATGAAGACATAAGCGTCACAAAAAGACCTCCAGCGTCTAATCTGCAATGCCTCATAGAGCATTCAAAACAGCAGAAGGGTGAGAAATATAATTATAATACAGTTGCATACAATTATGTAATAACAAGAAATATGCACGCAAAACATTCTCACCACAACATATACCATAATTCAAATACAAAACAACACAATTCATAATTCATGCATCCATCGCTAAGGCATATCAATCATGTTCAATACATTTATCACCAATATATATATATATATATATATATATATATATATATATATATATATATATATATATATATATATATATATATATATATATCAACTCATCAATCCCATTCATAATTCCCACACATAATCAATCCATTCATGATATATGTAAATGCACAGAGACGGACACAATGACTCTATGCAATGCAATGTGGTACCATTCCATCCCTCATTCTCATCATTAATTCACTCAGGAATTATTGGAATCATCGCTTGTTACTTAGTGTAACTCTCCGTCGGGCAAACGATGTTCCCCGTCGCTTTAGGTCCTCTTGGTATAAGGCTCACGACATTTATGGACCACTTTAGGTCCTCTTTGTATAAGTCTCACGATCCGATCCCTTTAGGTCCTCTTTGTATAAGGCTCACGATCGTCTATAACGTCACTTTAGGTCCTCTTTGTATAAGGCTCAGACCGTTACAGCAGATTCCCTCTGGAATCGTTTCGTCGCTCATACCCCACAAGGGTACACGACATCACAAGATGCATATCATGATGCTTGGCATACGATGACTCATGACAATCAAATGCATACACATATACAGCCATGTGAACCATTTCAACATCCATAATCATGCATATACAATCAAACACAACACAATGCATTTACTTGCCCTAAGGCCACAAACCAGCATCATAACTTTTCATCACATGCATTCACATCATATAACCGCACACAAGCTATACGTTATATATCAAAAGCATGTCACATGATAACACATCAATCGCACACAATTACGGCGGTAAAAGTCGACAAAACGAAACGTTTCCTAATTCCCGATACAATTAAATTGGCCACTAGTCTCAAAACCATTTTTATAAGAAAGAACATCTCATTAGCTTTCCAACGGTACTAAGAACGCCTCGATCCGAGTTACGGATCAGCAGTTATGAATTAAAAAAAAAGTAGAACTATTGAAAATTCCCAGGAGCGCCCGGCGGTCCAGGTTTCGCCCGGCGGTGCCCCATTCGCCTGTACTTCGCCCGGCAAAACAGCGGCGTCAAACCCCTACCCCAAAATCAAGAGTTACAAAAATGTGATATGCTGCGCCCCTTGGCTTTCGCCCGGCGCAAGCCCGCATCGCCCGACGCTCAAAGCGCCGCCCGACGCTCTGCACTAGAAGCAGAATTTTCTACTGCGGTTTACACGGTTCTAAACCCCAAAAATTCAATTTTCTCCAACCAAAACATTTTCAATCAATCAAACAAGCATCAACAATGTTCATACATATAACACGATCACACTACATGATTCGTATCGATTTCCGACCGTGAAAACATCGATTTCTATTCGTTTTGCTCATTCCGACCTATAATTGAAAAAACTAGGAAAACCAAGTAAACATTCAAGCACACCCATACATATTCATACACAAGCATACAATAACCGAGTTTCGCACCCTTACCCGATTAATCGTGCTTCGAAGTGTCGGTTGAATCGGTTTCTTACACTCCTAGTTTTCCTCTTCTTCTTCTTCTTCTTCTTCTTCTTCTTCTTCTCTATTTCTCTTAACCTCTTTTTCTCTCTTTCTAACCTCTATATTTCTATTTTAAATGAAAAACAATATCTAACCAAGCCAAAAAGACCAAAATACCCACCCCTACACTCAAATTTCTCGCAAACGTTCCCAAAACGCGATAAAACCTAACAACGATAAACATAACACATTTACCAAATAAAAACCAAGAATAAAATAATATAAATACAAAATTAATTAAATCGACTCGATTACATAAATCTAACAAAAACTGGGGCGTTACAACTCTCCCCCACTTAGAAATTTTCGTCCTCGAAAATCTTACCTGAGACGAACAACTCCGGATACGATTCCCGCATCCGACTCTCCAACTCTCAAGTCAAATTTCCCTCAGCAGCGCCTCCCTACGCTACTTTCACAAGTGCAATATCCTTGCCTCTTAACCGCTTTAACTCGCGATCCAAAACCCTCATCGGTAATGCCTCAACCGTAAGGTTCTCCCTTAACTCAACCTCATCCATCGGAATCACATGCGACGGATCTGGAACATACTTCCAAAGCAGTGAAACATGGAACACATCATGCAAATTCGAAAGATTCGGTGGCAACGCCGCCCGATAAGCCACAACACCCACCCCCGCGGATATCTGATAAGGACCAATAAACCGAGAAGTAAGCTTCTTCGACTTCAATGCACGTCCAACACCCGTTACCGGCGTAACTCTCAAAAATACATGATCGCCTTCTCGAAACTCAAGATCTTTCCTCCTTCGATCATGATAACTCTTCTGCCTACTTTGAGAATCCTTCATCTTCTCATGAATAAGTTTCACCTTTTCCGTAGTTTGTTGCACTAACTCCGGTCCAACCACCAAACTCTCACCAGATTCATGCCAACACAAAGGGGTTCGACATTTTCTTCCATACAATGCTTCAAAAGGTGCCATTCCAATACTCGAATGGAAACTGTTGTTATACGTGAACTCCACCAATGAAAGATAACTATCCCAAGCACCACCTTGCTCAAGAACACAAGCTCTCAGCAAATCTTCCAATGACTGAATAGTTCTCTCGGTCTGACCATCCGTCTGAGGATGATAAGCAGAACTCAATCTCAACTTAGAACCTAACGCCTTTTGCAAATTTTCCCAAAATCTATAAGTAAACCTCGGATCTCGATCTGAAACAATACACAATGGAACACCATGAAATCTCACAATCACACGGATATAAATCTCAGCCAACCTCTCCAAAGAAAAACTGATGTCAATCGGAATGAAATGCGCCGATTTAGTCAGCCTATCCACAATTACCCAAATGGTATTATGTCCCCGCTGAGTATTCGGCAACCCTGTCACAAAATCCATAGAAATGTTGTCCCATTTCCACTCGGGAATTTCTAACGGTTGCAATAATCCACTAGGCTTCTGATGTTCTACCTTTGACTTCTGATACGTCAAACATGCATAAACAATTTGAGCCACATCCCTCTTCAATCCGGGCCACCAAAAGATCTTCTTCAAATCTTGATACATCTTATTAGCTCCCGGATGTATACTCAAACTACTCCGGTGTCCTTCCTCTAAAATCATCTTTTTCAATTCCGAATCATCAGGAATACAAATTCTACCACGGAATCTCAAAACACCCTGATCATCCACTTTAAAGTCACCATTCACACCTTTACCTCCAACCGTCATCAAATCAACAAATTTCACATCCAGCCTCTGTTTCTCGCTAACGGTCAACAGAAAATCATTAGTGACCTTTAACATACCAAGCCTCACGCTATCAGATGTCAATTCACACACCAAACTCAAATCTCTAAATTCTTCCAAAAGTTCCCACTCTTTAACCATCAAAGCAGACATATGCAAGGATTTCCGGCTTAACGCATCGGCTACCACATTAGCTTTACCAGGATGGTAATTCAAGCTAAAATCGTAGTCCTTCAAAAATTCCAACCATATCCGTTGCCTCATATTCAACTCTTTCTGATCAAACAAGTATTTCAAACTCTTATGATCACTAAAGACTTCGAATCTTGCACCATAGAGATAATGTCTCCAAATTTTCAATACAAAAGCCACCGCAGCTAATTCCAAATCATGAGTAGGATAATTCTTCTCATGAACCCTCAACTGCCTTGAAGCATAAGCCATAACCTTACCTTCTTGCATCAACACTCCACCTAAACCACTCAAAGACGCATTGCAATACACCACAAACAGTTCACTAGGATTCGGTAAGATCAAAATCGGAGCTGTAGTCAGTCTTCTCTTCAGCTCACTAAAACTTTCCTCACACTGAATATCCCAAATGAACGCCTTACCTTTACAAGTTAGCTGGGTCAAAGGAAGTGTTAACTTGGAAAAGCCTTCAATGAATCTTCGATAATATCCAGCTAAACCCAAAAAGCTTCTAATTTCAGTAACAGATCTAGGAGCCTCCCACTGTAGAACTGCATCTACTTTAGATGGATCCACAGCAATACCATTACCTGAAATCACATGCCCAAGAAAACTCACTTCTGACAACCAGAACTCACACTTGGACAACTTGGCATAAAGTTTCCTTTCCTTCAAAATTTGCAATACAATACGCAAATGCTCCGCATGTTCCTCCCGAGACTTAGAATAAATCAATATGTCATCAATAAACACAACCACAAATTGATCCAATTGCTCATGGAAAATACGGTTCATATACTCCATAAACACTCCCAGCGCATTAGAAACCCTGAACGACATCACGGAATACTCGTAATGTCCGTATCATGTCCTAAAAGCCGTCTTCTGAATATCTTCCTCCTTCACTCTAATCTGATGATAACCTGACCTCAAATCAATTTTACTAAACACACACGCACTTACCAACTGGTCCATCAAATCATCAATTCTCGGAAGAGGATACTTATTCTTAATCGTCACCTTATTCAACTGGCGATAATCAATACACAATCACATATTTCCATCTTTCATCTTCACCAATAAAACTGGAGCACCCCAAGGCGATACACTCGGCCTTACAAACCTCTTTTCTAACAATTCATTCAACTGCTTCTTCAACTCAACCAACTCAGATGCCAACATACGATATGGTGCCATAGACACAGGTCTAGTACCAGGAACTAGATCTATAGAAAACTCCACCTCTCTTTCTGGCGGCACATCAAAAATATCCTCCGGAAAATCACACACGACTGGAACCACATCAATTTCAACTTGACTATCCACAGTCAACGATGCAAACAACCCGAACAACTGAGATTCATCCGCCAAAAGTTTCTTCAACTCTTTGGTAGATAAGAAACTCAATTCCTCGTCTTCTTCAAGAGAAAGAAATCTTACCAACTTATGATAACAATCGATATGAACTCGATTGAACTGCAACCAATTCATTCCCAGAACTACGTCTAAACCCTCCAACGGCAGACACACCAAATCCATAGCAAAATCCTTACCATAAATGGTCAAAGGACAACTTAAACAAACCAGAGAAGTAGTTACCGACCCCAATGCTGGAGTATCGATAACCATCTCTCCACCCATCGATGACAACAAAAGATTCAAACGCCGCGCACAATCAGATGAAATAAATGAATGAGTCACTCCGGTATCAATGATAACAACTAAAGGAGTACTATTAATAAAAAAAAGTACCTCTGATCAGACGATCTACACTAGTAGGTTGAGTTTCTACCAATGCAAACACTTTCCCTCTAGCTTGAGCTTGCTTTGGTTTCGGACACCTCGTACTAATATGACCAGATTCACCACAGTTGAAACACTTCACCACATTCCTCTTGTACTCAGCTGTTACATGTCCTATACCTCCACAATTGGAATACTTCCTCATATCCTTTCTACATTCAAACTGACAATGTCCTAAGTCACCACACCTAAAACATCTCAGAGGATTATACATACCTCCCCCACTTGGCCTTTTCACAAAATTAGCTCTTTGCTTTCCCTTGTCAGCTAGTGCCACATTAGGACCACCATGAAACAATTGCTTTCCTTTCCTTTCGTTCACACCCCTATAATAAGTAGAACGTGCCTTGCTATCCTCCTCATAAATTCTACAACAATCCACCAAATCCGAAAACCTCCTAATTCTTTGATAACCAATTGCCTGTTTGATCTCAGGACGCAACCCGTTCTCAAACTTCAAACATTTGGAAAATTCCGCAGTTGCTTCAGCATAATGTGGATAAAACTGAACAAGCTCCACAAACTTAGCAGTGTAATCAATAACAGACATGTTACCCTATTTCAACTCCAGGAACTCTATCTCTTTCTTTCCTCTAACATCCTCAGGGAAATACTTCCTCAAAAACTCACCGCTAAACAAAGCCCAAGTGACAACTTCACCTGTAGCTTCCCACACCTGACGCGTACTAACCCACCAATCATCAGCCTTATCCTGCAACATGTGAGTACCCAGTGTCACCTTATGTTCCTCAACACAGTCCATCACTCGGAAGATTCTTTCAATCTCCTTAAGCCAAATCTGAGCACCATCAGGATCATGTCTTCCTTTGAAGACAGGTGGTTTGTTCTTCCTGAACTCATCATTTCCACCAACATTAGGTACATTTTGCATAGCCTGAGCCATAGCTTGCATAGCAGCAGCAAGAGCAGCAACATTCCTACCAGCCATATTATGTTCATATCCAATAACAGAAACTATGGTTAAACAAATAGCTCGACCGAACACCACTGATGCACAACAAACAACTTGGTCAAAATGACCGACACGAACTGGCTGACTCCGACACGGACAAAGCTCTGATACCACTTAATGTAACACCCCTAATCTATACCCCGAGTAATTAAAGCGATAACAAATAATTAGAGTATAATTAAAGCATTCATGGCATAGACTGGAGCGTCACATCAATTGTAACGAAATACAACAACATGCTCATATAGATATGCAATAATCAGGAAGCAACACAAACAGAGGAACTCATTTCCTAACATCCACCATTCAGATACAGAATAAAAGCGGAAAATATGCAACTGAAATCTCATATATATAAACATAGGAGTTTGTCTGTCATATACAGAGTCATACATGTACAATCCAAAAAGATATATATACATAATATCACAAAACAATCTCCCCGACTACCCGGTGCTACATATCGGAGCCGACCGACAAAAGAATGAAGACATAAGCTTCACAAAAAGACCTCCAGCGTCTAATCTGCAATGCCTCATAGAGCATTCAAAACAGCAGAAGGGTGAGAAACATAATTATAATACAGTTGCATACAATTATGTAATAACAAGAAATATGCACACAAAACATTCTCACCACAACATATACCATAATTCAAATACAAAACAACACAATTCATAATTCATGCATCCATCGCTAAGGCATATCAATCATGTTCAATACATTTATCACCAATATATATATATATATATATATATATATATATATAAACTCATCAATCCCATTCATAATTCCCACACATAATCAATCCATTCATGATTTATACAAATGCACAGAGACCGACACAGCGACTCTATATAATGCAATGCGGTACCATTCCATCCCTCATTCTCGTCATTAATTCACTCAGGAATTATTGGAATCATCGCTTGTTACTTAGTGTAACTCTCCGTCGAGCAAACGATGTTCCCCGTCGCTTTAGGTCCTCTTGGTATAAGGCTCACGACATTTATGGACCACTTTAGGTCCTCTTTGTATAAGTCTCACGATCCGATCGCTTTAGGTCCTCTTTGTATAAGGATCACGATCGTCAATAACGTCGCTTTATGTCTTCTTTATATAAGGCTCACGACCGTTACAGCAGATTCCCTCTGGAATTGTTTCGTTGCTCATACCCCACAAGGGCACACAACATCACAAGATGCATATCATGATGCTTGGCATATAATGACTCATGACAATCAAATGCATACACATATACAACCATGTGAACCATTTCAACATCCATAATCATGCATATACAATCGAACACAACACAATGCATTTACTTGCCCTAAGGCCACAAACCACCATCACAACATTTCATCACATGCATTCACATCATATAACCCACACAAGCTATACGTTATATATCAAAAGCATGTCACATGATAACACATCAATCGCACACAATTACAACGGTAAAAGTCGACAAAACGACACGTTTCCAAATTCCCGACACAATTAAATCGGCCACTAGTCTCAAAACCAATTTTATAAGAAAGAACATCTCATTAGCTTTCCAACGGTACTAATAACGCCTCGATCCGAGTTACTGCTCAACAATTATGAATTTAAAAAAAAAAAAAGAACTATTTAAAATTCCCAGGAGCGCCCGGCGGTCCAGGTTTCTCCCGGCGGTGCCCCATTCGCCTGTGCTTCGCCCGGCGAAACAGCGGCGTCAAACCCCTACCCCAAACTCAAGAGTTATAGAAATGTGATATGCTGCGCCCCTTGGCTTTCGCCCGGCGCAAGCCCGCATCGCTCGGCGCTCAAAGCGCCGCCCGACGCTCTGCACCAAAAGCAGAATTTTCTGCTGCGGTTTACACGGTTCCAAACCCCAAAAATTCAATTTTCTCCAACCAAAACGTTTACAATCAATCAAACAAGCATCAACAATGTTCATACATATAACACGATAATACTACATGATTCGTATCAATTTTCGACCGTGAAAACATCGATTTCTATTCGTTTTGCTCATTCCAACCTATAATTGAAAAAACTAGGAAAACCAAGTAAACATTCAAGAACACCCATACATATTCATACACAAGCATACAATAACCGAGTTTCGTACCCTTACCCGATTAATCGTGCTTCGAAGTGTCGGTTGAATCGGTTTCTTACACTCCAAGTTTTCTTTTTCTTCTTCTTCTTCTTCTTCTTCTTCTTCTTCTTCTCTATTTCTCTTAACCTCTATTTCTCTCTTTTTAACCTCTATATTTCTATTTTAAATGAAAAACAATATCTAACTAAGCCAAAAAGACCAAAATACCCCTACACTCAAATTTCTCGCAAACGTTCCCAAAACGCGATAAAACCTAACAACGATAAACATAACACATTTACCAAATAAAAACCAAAAATAAAATAATATAAATACAAAATTAATTAAATCGACTCGATTAAATAAATCTAACAAAAACCGGGGCGTTACATTCACTCTAGCCAAGAATTAGGGTTTTAAGCCTTCTCAGAGCATTCAGGCAAATGATCAATCAAGAATTAACATGATCTTCAACTTGTCAAGCCTCTCAAACATCCATGAAGGATCAAGAGGTCTTCTACATCAATAATTTAACACTAGATTGCATTATTCCATGTTGATCAAGCCTCAAGATCATCAGTGTCACCAAATTAGGGTTTTGGTCGACCAAGGCCTCCAGAGGGATATTTTCATTTAGGCATGCATCTATCAAAAATCAGGAATTAGGGTTTTGACCTAATTCAATCCCTAAGTTGACTTTTGGAGCAAGGCATGAGCCTAGACCTCAATAAATGCTTTAAGGACCTCAAATACATCATATTGAACTGAAATTCTGGTATCAGACGTGTGATGTTAAGGTGTGATGTCACAACAACACACTCTGCACAATGGACAACACTAACAGTAAAGTAACACCAAGAATTATTCACCCAGTTCGGTCAAACTACCTACGTCTGTGGGCTACCAAGCCAGGGATGGAATTCACTACTTGTAGATATAATTTACAGACTCAACAACCCGTTGACAATCTCCTAAACTTATACTCTACTAATGACTTCCTACCTAAGAAACCACTTAGGTATGAGAACACCACTCAATCCCTTACAAACACTCAAAGAAATCACTTTGAGTAACCTTGATCTTACTTCACGGCTTTGATCAATCAACCACTCTCTATTGCTTCACAACTTCTATCAATCAACCACTCTTTATTGCTTCACAGCTTCTAGAGAGGACAGAATACGACACAGCAATTCACCCTAGAATTCTGGTTATACAACTCATACAAAATACTCAAGACACTCAACCTATGCTCTTGATCTTCTCTCTGTATTTCTGTCACTTTTTCCTTTGGTCTTGTGCGCTTTATATAGCTCCTTGAATTGGTCTTGGACTTGCTACCATATCTCCCAGATTTGTTATTTAAAACTGAATATTTAAAACAGATTTTCTCCTAAAATCTTTTTAAATCTTCAACCTTTTAAATCTCCTACAAATCTGCAACAGATCTCCTATGCAGCAGCAAATATCTATCCCAAGATATTCGCATCCAATGAGACAGCTTGCTCTCCACAATTCCAGCTAATACGTAACCCTAACAACATCACAGCCTGCTGTTGTTAATTCTGCAGATCTGATGTTACAACATCACCTATGTGACATCAGACATCCAACTTCAGCAATTAATTACTTAACACAGCCCAGTGTTAAGACTTCAATGTTGCAACATCAGCACCTTGACATCAACATTGAACATACTATGTTTTACCAAAATTCCAGCCAATCCAGGAACTAACAATCTCCCTCTTTGGCTAATTTTGGCTAAAACAATCTCTGCACTCTGCATCTTCAGAGACTTCAGCAGCGGAATAATCTTCTAAAATTTGAAACTCAATCAGCAGCAGTTTGACAATACTCATAGTCTTCATTACTTGATCTGCTGCAGCGCTCCCCCTCTAACATATGAACCAGCATCACAGTTATTCAGTAGCTCACAATGTGCAGCACTTCTCTCCCCCTTGATGTCTGCTTGGCTGCACTCTTCAAATGTCATAATATCTTCACTAGTTCAGTCAAAACTCCCCCTTAATATCTGCATCTCATTAGCAGCATTTGACAGTCACACTCTTTGATACTCTTGACTATCTTGGCTACTCTTGACTCTCTTGGGAATTTTCTCCCCCCTACTAAAATAGAAGGCAAACATTAAAAGCTTGAATCTTCTGAGCTGAGATCATCATTATCGTCTTCATCACCAGGTCCATCAACAGCATCCTTCCTTGTGTTGGCAGCTTCACCTTCCTTTGTTGCCAGTCTCAGAGACATGACAAGTCTTTCAAATTTTTGTTTCCTTTTAGTACTAACTCTTATGACTTCATCTAACTCCTTGCAAGCCTCCTCCAGTTCTGTAATCAACCCAGTCTTGGCTGGTGACTGTTGTGATGTTGAAGCAGATGTCTTGACACTGTAAGGAACATGTTTCAACTTGTAATGGAGTGACAAGGCAGGCTTCCTTTTGCAAGCAACATCAGAATGCTGTAGAATTCCAGGATGTTGAGACAAGACAATCCCACAAATGAGAGAGGGAAAAGCAATGGGCATCTTCACAGCATTTGTAGCAGCATGCTTAATAGTATGATCATAGATGTAGGAACCATAGTCAATTCTTTGCTTTATCCCAACTGCATAAATTATCTTCCCCAATTCAACAGAAATTGTGGTCTTGTGACTAGTAGGAACCCAGTTGACAATACTTATTCTGTGCAGAAAAGCATATTTGACACTCAACAAACTGGCTAACAGCTTTCCTTCTACGGGCCAAACATCTACCTGACCAGCAGTGATTTCTTTGCATATAAAATTGTTGGAGGCTTCTAATTCCCCGTAATCTTCCTCATTTCTTCCTAAGTAGGCATTGATCACCTTAGGAGAGAACCAGACACACTTACCCCTGATGGTAACTCTTCTGAAAGTTCGGCTCTTGCTGTCATTTATCAATTCAGGTATATTAACTATGAATTCTCTGACTAGTCTATCATAGCAATTAGTCAACCCTGACACAGTCCTTATGAGACCATCAAGCTTAATTAGGTCTATAATTTTAGTAGACTCTAAGTCTTTTGCTACTACCTCTCTTTCCAGATCTATCTTTCTTAGGCTCACACAACTCCACAAGGATGCACTTCTGGCACTGTGAGATGAGATGTTATCAGGCACTTGATTTGTAGCAGGGTTGATGTCTTGAGCATCACACTCAGAATCTGACTCTTCCCTGATTCTCCTCTTCTTGCCAGACCTGGCACCTTTGCTCCATGACTTGGGAGAGTCTGTAACTGAAGTCCTTTTCTTATCCTTCCTTCTTCCAATTCTATCATCATCAGATGAGTCCTCAATCTCTATAACCTCAACCTGTTCCTTCCCTTTACCCCTGTGACTTTCATTCCAAGGGGATGATGTTCTGACATCCAAGCTGACATCAGTGTTATCAGGATCTTCACCTTCAGCTTCTTGACTCAGGGCCTGTCTTTGAAAATTTATGTCCTCACCTTGAGAGTCGACTTGTTCAGCAGGCATTTGCCTTAAAGGGACATAAATCCCTTTCACCCGTATCCCCTTCTCAAGGATTTTGGTGGCAAGCTGTTCCAAATGCATGTCTACATCAAACTTCTCCTCAACAGCTTGAGAGGATGATGACCTAGCTTCAGTTTTATTCACCGTGGTTAAGGGTTTAGGGTTACCTGACTCGGGAAGAGCAATAGAAATGTGTTCTTCGGAAGAACCCTAGTTCGTACCTGCTCAGAGTTCTTGGAAGGGAGAGACATCGTTCCTTTGTAACAGGCTCGGTTTGGAGAGGGTTTTTCTATTATGTTGAGGGAGACGAATCGTTGAGATGAGAACCCTTTGATAAATCTTGATGTAGGATCAATATGGTAAGGCGCCTGATTTTGGGTACCTCTTAAAGACCAATCACTAATGTTTTCCCTCCATAAAGACTTTCCATTTAAAAATTTAAAAGAATTCACATCAGAATCATAGTCTGATGTTATAACATCAACTAGAACATCACTAGTTGAATCTCCTTCAAGAGAAATCCACTAATAGCAGTTATCTTTGGTTCTGGCACCCTTCATAACAACCTGATTCTGCTCATCAGATACCACACACTCATGCTTAGTGTAGTTTACCTTGTACCCTTCATCACACAACTGGCTTATGCTGATCAAATTTGCATTTAAACCACTGACAAACAGAACATTGTCAAGTTCAGGTCTACCATCACCTTTCATTTTCCCAACTCCTGCAACAACACCTATTTCTCCATTGCCAAAAATAACCTCATGAGAGGGACAATGACTGACTTCAGTAAACATGGATCTACACCCAGACATGTGTTTGGAACACCCACTGTCAAAATACCATGTTCCTTCTTTAAACTCTCTATCAGCCATGTGAGCCAATAAGCACTTCACCTTCTCCTTAGGTACCCATTGTTTAACAACTTTGGGCCTGTGCTCTCTCCATCTGTTTTGAGGTTGAGGGTATCCATGCAGCTTGTAGCAAGAGTACTGCATATGTCCAAACCTTCCACAATAATAGCATCTCACCCTTTCATCTCTGAATCGTCTGCCATGATGAGATTGCTTAGGCTGCCAGCCATAATGTGGTCTCCTCCTACCATAACTGCCCTGCCATCTATTATCCTGGTATCTTCTCCCATAAGAAGGCAGAGAATGCTATTTCCTGGATTGTCTCCCATGATGGTGTGGTTTTCTTCTTCCATGAGGAACAACATTGGTGTATCCATATCCATAACCATACCAGTTGTCCTGATGTTGAGACACCTGATGAGACATGTGCTGTTTGAACTGAGCAGCTTGCATGCGCTCGTGATATTGTGGGGGCATATACTGACTAGCTCCTTGTGGCTGTTTTCTCTTCTGATAGGGACCAGTCTTCTTCTCAATCTTCTTAGGTTGTGAAACATCAGCCTTCTTAGGGGTAGGATCCTGCTTCTTTGGTTGATGTTGAGATGAAAGTTGTGACACTTCCTTCTTTGAACCTGAAGTGCTTTCTTCTGAAGTTCCCTTATCCTCAGCCACATAACCTATCCCAGCTTTGTCTCCAGGAGCATTTTCTGACTGAAGGATCTTGTCAAGTGTGTCTGTACCACAGCTCAACATCCTAATAGACTTGGTCATTTGATCAAGGTGAGCTCTAACTAGCACCACTTCATTTTCCAGATCCGTCTTTTCATTCTCTAGCTGAGCAATCTGTTGCTTGTGACACTTGTTTTCTTGACAAATCTCAGCACTTTTTAAACACAGCTCTTGATAGGTAGATGCTAACTCCTCATAAGTTACTTCTCCATCACTAGAATCATCATCAGTAACCACAGCTCCTGTTAAAGCTCTCACATGCTTTGTTGACTCACCTTCACTTTAACTATCAGAGTCAGACCAGGAAACTGTCATGCCCTTCTTCTGTTTTTTCAAGAAGGTGGGACATTCTTTCTTGACATGTCCATACCCTTCACACTCAAAGCACTGAACTCCTTTATCTTGGGTAGTTTTCTCTTCATCCTTCTTGCTGGTGTCAGAGGTCATGTTCTTGACATTAGGCCTGGAGTTATTATTCATTCTCTTGAATACTTTGGTGAACTGTCTTCCCAACATCACTATGGCCTGAGATAGATCCTCCTGCGATTCAGAACTCTTTCCTTTTTCTTCTGCATCATTTGACACCAAGGCTATACTCTTTGGCTTCTTTTCTGGTTCTTCCTCATTCAACCCCAGCTCAAAAGTTTGAAGAGATCCAATAAGCTCATCTACTCTCATCTTGCTGATGTCTTGTGATTCTTCAATGGCAGTAACCTTCATCTTATACTTCTTAGGTAGGGACCTAAGGATCTTCCTAACAAGCTTTTCATCTGACATATTCTCACCAAGAGCACTTGATGCATTAGCCAGCTCCAGAACATTCATGTGGAAGTCATGAATAGTCTCATCATCCTTCATCTTCAGGATTTCAGATTTTGATGTTAAAATCTGAAGTCTTGACATCTTGACTCTAGATGTTCCTTCATGAGTAGCCTGCAAGATATCCCACGCTTCCTTAGCAACTTCACAGGTATTGATTAACCTGAAGATATTCTTATCCATTCCATTGAAGATGGCATTTAGAGCTTTGGAGTTTCCAAGGGCAAGCTCATCTTCCTCCTTGGTCCATTCTTCTTCACGCTTTAGCTTTGAGGTGCCTTCTTTATCTTTGCCAGCATCATCTTTCTCACATACAACAGGTGCTTTCCACTCTTTAATAACAGCCTTCCAAGCCCTGCTGTCCAAGGATTTTAAGAAGGTGGTCATCCTTGGCTTCCAATAATCATAATTGGATCCATCCAAAATAGGGGGTCTGTTGACGAATCCTCCAACTTCTTTGTCCATCTTTACACCAGAAAGTAACTTCCCTAGATCTCACCCAGAGACAGACAGGATGCCTGCTCTGATACCAATTGAAATTCTGGTATCAGACGTGTGATGTTAAGGTGTGATGTCACAACAACACACTCTGCACAATGGACAGCAATAACAGTAGTGTAACACCAAGAATTGTTCACCCAGTTCGGTCAAACTACCTACGTCTGGGGCTACCAAGCCAGGGATGGAATTCACTACTTGTAGATATAATTTACAGACTCAACAACCCGTTGACAATCTCCTAAACTTATACTCTACTAATGACTTCCTACCTAAGAAACCACTTAGGTATGAGAACACCACTCAATCCCTTACAAACACTCAAAGAAACCACTTTGAGTAACCTTGATCTTACTTCACAGCTTCGATCAATCAACCATTCTCTATTGCTTCACAGCTTCTATTAATCAACCACTCTCTATTGCTTCACAGCTTCTAGAGAGGACAGAATACGACACAACAATTCACCCTAGAATTCTGGTTATACAACTCATACAAAATACTCAAGACACTCAACCTATGCTCTTGATCTTCTCTCTGTATTTCTGTCACTTTTTCCTTTGGTCATGTGCGCTTTATATAGCTCCTTGAATTGGTCTTGGACTTGCTACCATATCTCACAAATTTGTTATTTAAAACTGAATATTTAAAACAGATTTTCTCCTAAAATCTTTTTAAATCTTCAACCTTTTAAATCTCCTACAAATCTGCAACAGATCTCCTATGCAGCAGCAAATATCTATCCCAAGATATTCGCATCCAATGAGACAGTTTGCTCTCCACAATTCCAGCTAATACGCAACCCTAACAACATCACAGCCTGCTATTGTTAATTCTGCAGATCTGATGTTACAACATCACCTATGTGACATATGACATCCAACTTCAGCAATTAATTACTTAACACCACCCAGTGTTAAGACTTCAATGTTGCAACATTAGCACCTTGACATCAACATTGAACATACTATGTTTTACCAAAATTCTAGCCAATCCAGGAACTAACATGAACCATTCACAAGATTAAATTGATTCAAAGAACTTGGTTCATAAGCAATATAAGGATTTAAATTCATCTGGACCACAAACTAGGGTTTCTGAGGAAAAGTCAACCATACCTTTGACTTTTGAGCAAAGCGTGACCTCAAACCTTGGGACATGATTCAAGACACTCAAAAACACCTTTGGAATCTACCCATTAGGTTCAATTTAGCCCAAGGACTTGATTTCATAAAGGATCACAAAGTCCAAGTTTCATCTGATACAAAAAGTCAACTGTGATCAAAACCAAGTTTGACTTTTGGAATTTTTTGAAAAACATGACCTCTTTAAGTCAAAAACAATGTTAATTTGTGATTTGGATCATCATCAATCAAGAAAAATCAAGAAAAGTGAGGTTACCTGCAAAAAGGGCAACCTTGAGAAACTTGGAATTTCATTAAGTTATGAAAAATAATGGTTTTTACCCAACTTTGCAAGGCCATAACTTGTGATCCAAACAACCATTTTCTTCCATCCAAAGCTCAAATGATAGCTCTTCTTACATACAAAAAGATTGTCAAACAGAGTTACCTCCAAAAAATGCATGATTTTGAGTTATAAGGCCATAAAGTTAGGGTTTCTTGAGATCTCTACTTTGACACTTAGAATTTTTTAGATAGAATCTGTCTCATGTTTTGCCCAACTTTGGAGGTATTTTTCATTATGATCCAAGAGGAATCAAGACCAAATGCAAACTTCAAAGTTGAAGTATAATATACAAGCTTTCCAAAGAGTACAAGAGCACCCATTAATTCAATTTGAGCAAGGAGTTATGAACCTCACAACTTGCCTTGCTCAAACTGATTTTCAAGACAGATTTTATGTATTTCTTGTGCCACAGGATTTTCATATTCAATTTTGTCCTCTTATAAGCTTTGTTCTCTTCCAAGATCAGAGGGAATCTTGATGAATGACTTGATATCTTCAAACTTGGACCATTGAGTCAAGAATCCTATCCTTTGGCATGTGAAAGTCATAATGACAAGCTATGGAACATAGGTTTTGTTCTCATGCATTAATGTGGTACTTTGAATTGGTATGGATCAAGTCACACAAGTTCAGATTCCGTCCAAAATCATGAGTGTTCAAACCTGCAAAAATTGAACTTGAGTCAAGATATAGCTATGCTAAAGGAGACTCGTAGTACCTTAGACTTCAAGTCATGCTACATGACAAAATCCATTGGATAATAGCATGCTCCCTCATCCATTCACTATTCCTCCAAAAACAAACTTGTTCTCCTATAAATTGAGGTCATTTCTGATCATTCAAACCACTCCAAAACAATACCAAAGCCTTGTTTTCTCATTCTCACTCTCTTACTTCAAATTTCAAAGTTCAAAGGAGTAAACTTGAAATTATCAAAACCAGAGCCTAAACCACTCAAATAACCATCCAAATAAATCACAAATCATCCATTGGAGGTGTTCAAACCTTCATCTTCATTTCAAAACACCAAAATCAGAAAGTCAACCATCAAAACCTCAAATTTTGACCTTTCTGCATTTTTCAAGCCATGTCTTGATTCAATCACTCTCAAAGCCAAACAACACTTCAAACACTCTCCAAATATAATCCTTAAGCTGTTCCAACAAGTGTTCCTCAACTGTAACACCAATTGAGGGAGTTTCCATTTTGGTCACTTTTGCCAATTTTGCAAGAAAGAGCCAGATTCTCTTCCAGAGGTTTTCTTTGGATTTTGATCATCCTAAAAGCTTCCAAGGGATCCATTAGAAGTGTCCAAGGCATTGGTTTGCTTCTGTCACAAGCATCTTGAAGGTTAGCAAGAGGAGCTTCAAGAGGTAAGTGCATAAGAACATGAACTTTGTGAAATATGCATTGCTTTGATGTACATTGATCATGAACATGTTATACATATCATATTTGTTGTGTTTGAACTAATTTCCCATGCTATTATTGCTTGTATAGAGTTGTAGCATAGAACTTGCAAAACTTGACCTATTTTGAAACCATTATTGGGTTTTAAAATATAGGCATTTTTAGAAAATTCTAAGATCACCATTGGATTCCTCATGAAATTCTAGGTAGGATCCATCTTTATTTCATCCATTTTCATGGAGAAATGAAGAAGTTATGGCCTTCTTGCAAAGGCACCAAAACCTGGCCTCCCTTGGGCAAGAACTAGGTCATAGCGCCTTGGCCAGGCCTAAAACTAAGTTACCCATATGTATTTATGGGGTGGATTTGATACACGGGTGTATCACCATCCCAGTGGTTGCAGCGTATGTTTTCAAGTGTGTTTGTGTTGGAGGGTGTGGGTTCAACACCGACCCATGCCATTTTTTTTTCAATTTTTCACATTTTCACTATTTTTTGATATTTTCCATATTATTTTTAATAATTATTTTTGTTAATCAATTGTAATTATTTTAAAATGATTTTTTTTGCACAAATATCACTCACATATTAAAATTTTTATTCACCCAAAAAAATCACAAAAGTATTTTATTTGATATATTTTTAATGTATTTAAAAATGTTATTTTAAAAATGTTTTTAAATGTTTTTAAAATGATTTCTTTTTCTTGATTTTTAAAACCAAAATGATTTTAAATATTCATGTGGATAAAATACTTTTTCAAAAACCTTAATCATTGTTTATAATATGATTAATTATTTTTATTTAATAAATAATACATATTTTATTTGATTTTTCTTTGAAAAATATCTTTAAAAAATATGAAATTAGGGTTTTGTTTGGATTCAATCTTTCAAACTTCATTTCAACACTCATGGGCCTCTATTAGAGTGTAAGACCCAACCCTCTTTGTAAATAAACCAATCTCTGGGCCTCTGCTATAGTATAAGTCCCATCGCGCTTTTCAAAATCACGGTGCGATCACAGTTTTCACAACAATATTTGGGCCTCTGTTAGGAGTGTAAGTTGCATTTCTTTGCACATAACTTTGTTTTAAACAATAATCTCGGGCCTCTAATAGAGTGTAAGACCCAACACCCTTTTGTAAATAGAAAGTCTTTTAGCCTCATTCATCTTGGGCTTTGTACAGGATACAAATAATCACCTAGGCCTCTATCTAGAGTGTAAGACCCATCACCTTTGCTTTTCTCCCACTTAAGATCAAGTCATCTTCAAATTCAAAACTTTCTTCAATTTCTTCAAAACCCTAATCCAATCTTGAAGAAAACATCTGATCAATCACAATACACCTGGGCTTCTATCCAGCGAATAAGACCCACCACCTTTCTCAATTCAATTCATACTTGTTTATATACTTGTTCATATGTCTGTATATACACTTGTGCATATCTTGTTATGTTCCTCTTAGCATTTACATCATCCTTAGTTTAGACTAGTTCAAACAATAGGATCCTTTCAATTAGTACAACTTAGTTCAAATAACTAGTTCCCCCTGTACAAAAGAATACAGTCAGCCTCTTATTGGGCTTTATCCAAGCATCATTGCCTCCTCTTGGGCATCATACAATGAATCTCCCCAGAAGATAGCCTCCTCTTGGGCTTTGTTCAATTTGATCAACCTTGAAGCAGTTCAATAAAGAGAGGATTATTTCCCGGTGAAACCTCTTCTTTAACCCCTTTTAAATCTGGAACAGTTCAACAAAGAGAGGATTATTTCTCGGTGAAAACTTTCTTGAACTCTTCCTAGAATTGGAAAGTCTCAATCCCTAGCCTCCTATTGGGCTTCATACAAGGACCCACTGGCTTCCTTGAAACATCCATATCCTCCTCTTGGGATTCATACAAGGACCCTCAGGCTTCCTAGAAGCATAGGATTGATCTTAGTCATCTTTACACCAGTCCCACGGAGATTCAAAACCTCTAAGGAATTCAAGCCTATCATTTTCTAAGGCTCTTCTGATCCTCAACAAGGCTTTGTTTTCATTTATAAAATCCCCAGACAGGGTCAGGTTATCACCAACAAATCCCCAAAAGTATCAGAGCCTTATGGCATGTAATAATTCAACTCTTCTCTAATCCCCAGCTGTCATACCCCAAATTTTGACCACTAAGATTTCCCATCATTGTGCAAATCATTAGAACAATATAGATGTGCCATCATGCCTCATCAATCTCTTCAAGAATTGTTGAGCATTCCCTACAACTAAGAATTAGGATTTCAAGCCCTCTCAGAGCTCTTAGACAAAGGATCAATCAAGGAATGACATGATCTTCAACTTGTCTAAACCTCTCAAACAACCACAAAGGATCAAAGAGGACTCCCACATCAAGGATCAAGCACAAGGTTGCAACATTCCAAGTGGATCAAGCCTCAAAATCAACAGTGTTACCAAATTAGGGTTTTGGTCGACCAGGGCCTCCAGATGGAAATTTTCCTCTGGGAATGAGCCAATGCTTCAAAGCATAACCTATGATGCTCCAAGGGACATCATAAACCCAATCATCAAGTCAATTTAGCCTCAGGGGATGCATACAGTAAAAATCAGGAATTAGGGTTTCTTAACCTAATTCACCCCTAAGTTAACTTCTGGGACAATTCATGAGCCAAGACCTCAAGAGAGGATTTGAGGGTCTCTAATGCACTACATTGGTCCATTTTCAACAATGGATTGATCCAAGAAGCTTGAGCAACAAGTTTCAATTTCATCAGAGCCACAATTAGGGTTTTGCAAGAAAAGTCAAATGTAGCTTTGAATTTTGACTAGAACATGCTCCCAAACCCTAGGACATGGATCAATATACCCTATAACACCCATGGAACATGTCCATCAAGTTTGATTTAGGTCAAGGACATGATTTCCTAAAGGATTGCACAGTTTGGAATTCATCTGATAAAAAGTCAACTGTGCACAAAAGTCAACTTTGACTTTTCGAGATTTTTCATAAAAATGGTTTTTTAACCCTAAAATGATGTTAATGTATGATTGGAATCATCATTCATCAAGAAAAATCAAGAAAAGTGGGATAAATTGTAAAAGGGGTAACCATAAAAAACTTAGAAAATTTTCTAAGTTGTGAAATAAAGTGGCAAGGGTACCAACTTTGGAGGATCATAACTCCTAAACCACAAGGCCATTTTTTCCCATCCAAAGCTTGATTTGTAGATTTCATTACCCTCTACAAAAGCTTAAAACTGACCTCCCTCCAAATTCCCCATGGATTTTGAGTTATGGAATGATCAAAATCACAAAAAGTGAAAATGTCACTTTTTTCCAACACTTAGTGAAATTTTCACTAAGTCAGAATCTGCCTTCACTTTTGACCAAATGTAGGGGGATTTTTCACTTGGATCCAAAAGGTATCAAAACCAAATATGATCAAACAGTTGTTGTATCATATGAGGGCTTTCCAAAGTGACCAAGAACATCACCAAATTCCACTTGAGGCTTGATCAGATAATTCCATGCCTTGTCATCATCTTGGACACATCTGAGGATCAAATCTAAAGGGGACAAACACTGAGCCAAGCCTCCAAAGTCCTTGGAACCAAAAGTAGCATGCTAAACCTAAAAATCCCTAAAAGAGGGACAAGACTCCAATTTTGGATTGGAGCATTTAAGGGATGCACCAAGGTGGCATGGACTGAGCTTCCTTCAACTGAATTCAGTCAAGGATGATCCAACAACTAGGGAACCAAAGGCCTGTACTCTAACCCCTAGTTAATGGCTAGAGGAGACTTGAGATTCCATTGGACAACATTGGCCAAACCTCTGCTGCTGCTGCCATTCACTATTGATCCCAAAACAAACTTGCTCTACTATAAATAGAGCTCATTTGTGATCAGTTTGAGTACACCAAAGCCATCAAACAGATATTTTCCTCAAAATCTCTTCTTTCACTCCAATTTTGCCTTCTAAGGCAAGTCACTATCGGGTTTTGAGTTTGAGAGCTTTTCCAATCAAACCAATCACTCACTCACCTCACATACATCATATAGAAGTGATCCAAACACTTAAAAAACATCTGGAAAACTGATTTCTCAGAATCACCAGCCAGCTGCTCAAGGTTTTAACCAAGTTGCAGTTGAGATACCATCTTAAGTTCCAGATCATTTCAATCCATTCCAAGCATCCAGACACACTCCATGGCACCTAGGGAAGATATCCAGATAATTGGAACCTAGCTGTAACACCTCTAACATAAAACACGATCACCAGCTGCAAGAGGTAAGCATGAGCTCTTCTAACTCTATGATCCATGCAATTTTTGTTGCACAATAATTTGGCCATATGTTCACAATCATGCATGGAATGTTTTCCCTCAGTCAATTGCATTGTTTTAATCGTGTGTAGAATTTCTGAACCTTCATGCAAAAATTAGGGTTCTTGAGGTTTCTCTTTGATTTCTTATTCCATGTTAAAAATAAATGAAATTAAAGACCATAGACATGATCGTGAGGTTAAAACGAGTAGATTGATATGTAGATTGCATGATATAATCAAGTATTCAGTGAGATTGGATAGAAAATGCAAATCTGCAGAAACAGAGGAAGGGCGCGTGTTCTTGCCATGTTTTTGGCGCCCTTTTTCAAATATTTGAATATTTGAATTTTGTGATTTTATTTAATTGATTCAAAAATTAATTTCTCTCTGAGTTTTAATGATTTTGAGTTGATTCTTTTTTTAATAATTCACAAAAATGTTAAAATATTTTATTTTACCAAAAAATCCCAAAAATATTATTTATTTCATATAATTGATATTTTTGCAAAGAATTAATATTTTAAATGTTTTTAACATTTGAAATATTTTTTCCTTCTTGATTTTGCAAATTTTTATGATTTCTAATCATTTTGTAGGTCAAAACATGATTTTTGAAACATTAATCCAAGATCATAATTTGTTTTCCACATATGAAACCCTTTTGATCATTTTAATTGAATTTTATTCAATTAAAATATATTTGGGGGAACAAATTAGGGTTTTTGATTAATTCAACCCTCACAAATCATTTTCAAACACTCATGGGCCTCTATTAGAGTGTAAGACCCAACCCTTTGTAAATACAAAACTTTTGGGCCTCACTTATTGTATAAGTCCCGTTGTATTTCAAAAATTGGGCGCGATCACCGCCCGTTTAAAACAATCATCTAGGTTTCTCCTCGAGCTATAAGACTCATTCAAAAGCTTTTTGGGCCTCTAATAGAGTGTAAGACCCAATCCCCTTTTAACCAAAACAATTTTGGGCCTCAGACATTGTATAAGTCCCTCTGCGTTAAAAGAAAACCTTGGCACGATCGCCAGTTAAAAAATCAACCCTGGGCCTACACTCGTGTTATAAGCCCCTTTTCTTTTCTTTAAACACTTGGGCCTCTTGAGAGAGTGTAAGACCCATCCCTTTGTACAGAAAACCTTTCTTGGGCCTCAGTCACTTGTATAAGTCCCTGTACAAATTCAAAACCACAGTGCAATCACTGATAAAACCTTGGGCCTCCCCTTGAGCCGTAAGCCCCAACATCTTTTCAAAGCACTTTCTCCTTTGATTTTGTATATAATATTGTTATCAAAGCTTTCTTTGTTGAACAACTAACCAAACAGCATGGAAGCTCTACAACCGAGTAAGTGTTTATATTCTTTCTTTATCCGCTTTCATATACATATAAATGTATTGTGGGGCTGTTTCACTGTAAGTCTTCTTTCATAAACTTATATCAACTGTGTAATAATAGTATAGATATTTAGAGTTTCCCCGGCAACTACGTCTAGCACTAAGCCCTGTTGATCACTCTTAAATAGACTAAACTAGATCCCCATAGGATTACCAGATACAGTCTTCCCTCCTCTTGGGGTTAAACAATATGGAGATGTGAAAGGCAGATTCTTTTTTAACCCTTTCTCAGACTGTCACCCTTGGACATTGTTAAAGAAACTCTAACTCCCCATAGATGATCTTTTCTCTGTGAATGGCATCTCTTGAGTTTCTTCCAAATTCTCAGACTTTCCTGGCTTGATCCATTCTCGGTGAATGGCATGTCTTGAACTTCTCGGGGTTTGGGGACCCACAGGCTTCCTAAAAGCATCCCCGCCTCCTCTTGGGCGTTGTACAAGGACCCTACGGCTTCTTAGAAGTATTCACACCCTCCTCTTAGGCTTCGTATAAGGATTCTTCCTTCGGGAAGAGAGCCTCCTCTTGGGCTTCGTACAAATTGTCCCTCAGCTTCTTAAAAGTTTCCGGCCTCCTCTTGGGCTTCGTACAAATTGTCCCGACGACCTCCTAAAGGTATAGGAACAAAAATTAGTCATCTTAATAGAACAGTCTTTCAAAGAGTCAATATCCTACTACTGTTTCTCTAAGCATAGGGCAAAAGATAAAACTCTAGACGTGGACGGTTTAATCTCCTTGAGTCTCGAAGACATTCTCAAGAAGGGAAAAACACCAGTAGACTTGGACAGTCTCAAAACCCCTCTGGATTTCCCATTTCCTTAAAGAACAGGAAATAACCCTGATCCTCTGATCAAATCCCAAAGCATAGCCTTACTTTTAATCAGTCTCTTTATAAGAACTGATTTTCTCTTTTAACCAACACACTGGACCTGTCACTCAACTGAAACAGTAACCCTAGCCTTCTCTTGGGCTTTGTACAATGATTCTCCCAAGCGGAGCAAACCTTTAGCCTCCATCTCGGGCTTCGTACGAGATACAAAATCACTCTCTTGTTGAGTATAAAAGATCCTCTTGGGTCACAAACCTTTTAGCCTCCATCTCGGGCTTCGTACGAGATACAAAATCATTCTCTTGTTGAGTATAAAAGATCCTCTTAAATCACAAACCTTTTCGCCTCCATCTCGGGCTTTGTACGAGATACAAAACACTCTCTTGTTGAGTATAAAAGACTCTCTTGTTGAGTCAAACAACCTTTAACCTCTATCTCGGGTTTCGCACGAGATACAAAAAGACTTTCTTGTTGAGTCAAAACCCCTTTAGCCTCATTCTCGGGCTTCGTACGAGATACAAAAACACTCTCTTGTTGAGTATAAAAGACTCTCTTATGGAGTCAACCCTCTTCAGCCTCCGTCTTGGGCTTTGTACAAGACACAAATCACTCTCTTGTTGAGTATAAAACCTCTGGCCTCCGTCTTGGGCTTCGTACAAGACACACCAACAGACTCTCTTGTTGAGTCAAAACCTTTTAGCCTCCTCTTAGGCTTTGTATAAGGAAAACCCCGGTTGAGACAATCAACCTTTTAGCATCAAAAGTTGTGCCTCATTCACAGTATTCAAACATCAATAACTCCTTTTCCCCCCATCTAATTGCTGTAAGCGGCAAGCCTCTGGATTATTTACATCCACGCCACTGTCCCTCTTTTAGCATGAGAAATTCCTAAGGAAAGATAGCATTGCTCTACACTGAGTTAAAGTCTTCTCCTCTAGGTTGAAAAGCCCCTATAAAGGAAATTATGGCATTATTGGATTCATCTATCCCGGTTAAAGTAATTCTCCTTTATAAACAGTTGTGACAAACATACCCCTCTTTAGAGATGACAAATTCTCTCTAAAGTCAACACCCTTTTAGCTTCATATCTTGGGCTTTGAACAAGATACAAATAGACTCTTCAGCTTCACATCTTGGGCTTTGAACAAGATACAAATAAATCACTTTTAGCTTCACGTCTTGGGCTTTGAACAAGACACCAAAACACCATTTCCTCCCATAGAATAGGAGGAACTACGATTGCTCTGATTTCCCTGTTTCGGTAAACAGGAATACATAGGCATAAGATTGAAAGAAAATATTAGCGAGCACACTAATCCAAAAACCCAAATCCCGTACCTTCACATATCAAACGAAAAGCATCAGTCTTAAACTCCCACTAATCGCCCAGGCACTATTTTAACAAAATAACTTAAGAGAGACCCACAATCACAGTAGCATCTGTAGACCAACAGTCATCTGTTTAAACTCAGTATGCAAGCAGGGTTAATTGGAGACATCTATTTCCCTTCCTTCATCAACTTCAATAGGATAAAAAATGAATCGAACTGTAGTACCCCAAAAGCGATAAGTGCTTCGTAACCACCTCCAAAAATTTGCGCTACAGAAAAGATGGCGACTTCACTGGGGACAAGATCTTGTTCTCTTCCCATCTCTTAAGAAGAAACCTTAAAAAGTGCCACAGAAAAATGCCGCCCACTGTGGGGCTCTTTTCTTTTCTTTCTTTCTTTGGGGATTTCACTGGGTTAGGACTTTTTGGTTACTGCACTAGGATCTTAGGTCAAAACCTTTAAAGTTGGGAAGGAACCACAGAATGGCGACTTCGCCGGGGAGCCATTTTCTGTCAGGAAGATAGGATTCATAGCTCTTTAAAGTCTAGGAATTTAGGATAAATATATATACTGCTTTTCCTAATTGATATCTGTGTTTATTTTTCTGCCAATGGGAATGCGTGTGATGCCGCATGTGGAAAGATTGAGTATGCAACTAGGAAAAACCTCTTTTAGTGGTGCAGAAACTATTGGAAATGGTTGTCACACGATACCACCCTCTTCTGATGATTCTTCGAAAAAACATCACCTAGCACGGTTCCCGGCCCGCTGGTGTTTTCTCGACAAGAATTGATGATTTTGAGAGCCAGGTACAAAAATCACTAGTAAACCTTTGGGGTGGGTAGAGCCTTGACTTCATGACAACGACCCTTTGACCCCATGTTTTTTATATGTTTTTGTGTGCTGCATTCATGCATTCATTTTAAAAACATTAAACAAAGAAAAACCTTCTATTCTAGTCTCTCTTTTTCAAATTAAACTAAGACAATGATTGCAAATGTCAGAGAAGAGGATGGCGCTAATGGATTTCGGTAGAAGGAGAACTCACAAGTATATCTTCAAGGTTCCAAAACTAGAGGATTTGAGAGGATTAGCAAGGATGATCACTAACCCTAACGCTTTCAGAGCCAAGTACGGAGGTCTGCTACCTCTGTTAAGGGTCCAAGTAATTGAAAGAATCATGGATGCACTCATTCAGTTCCCGGTTTATCACTGTTTCACATTCCCGGATTACCAGCTCGCACCGGCGCTGGAGGAGTATTCTCATCTAACTGATTTACATATCACTGATCGAGCTCCATTTTCTGGACTGGAAGAAATTCCAAAGGATCAGACCATTGCAAGAGCAATTTATTTGGACGAGTCAGAAGTCAAGACTCACATTACCACTAAGGGTGGCATCCAAGGTTTGCCAGCCCAATTCTTGATAAAGAAGGCCCTGTACTTTTCCAGTATAGGGAACGTGGCCGCTTTTGAAAGCAACTTTGTTTTGCTCACCTATGGCTTATTTTTGTTTCCCAACATCGATAACTTTGTAGATATCAACCCTATTAAGGTTTTTCTCATTGGAAACCCTGTGCTAACTCTACTCGCAGATGCGTATCATTCTGTACACTTAGGAAATTTGTACAGCGGAGGAATGATCACATGCTGTGTACCCCTGCTATACAAATGGTTTATCTCCCATTTGCCTAAGTCTGCTGCTTTTTGGGATCATAAGAATGTTTTACGTTGGTCGCAGAAAATCATGTCCCTTACCAACTCTGACATAGATTGGTGTAATAGGATTTATGATGGGATCAGGTTCATTGACCGTTGTGGAAACTTCCCCAAAGTACCCCTTATAGGAACTAAGGGAGGAATCAATTATAATCCAATTCTTGTTCATCGTCAATTTGGATACCCAATGAGGCATGTCCCACATAATGCTCATCTGTAAGGTCTTTTCTTCAAGGAAGGAGAAAATGACAGAGCACTAAAGATGGAAATAATGCACGCTTAGAAACATGTTCATAAGAAAGGACGAGAGTCTCTAGGAAAACCGGATTGTGTCTCGGTGGAGCCTTATCTCCACTGGGTACAAACTAGAGCTCTCAAGCTAAAAATTCCTTATCCTCATCACGGAGTTCTTCCGCCAAGGGAATCTGTCATGTACTTCATGACCGAAACGGAAAAACTTCAGGTTACTCTCAACAAAGTTCAACAGGAGAGGAGGTCTTGGAAGAACAAGTACCGCATTCTCAATGTGTAGTGTATCAAAATACAGCAACTACTGAAAGATAAGGATGCTCTAATCAAGATTTTAGAGCAGCATGTTGTGGATAATTAGGATGACCAAAGGAATTTGCTCACTCCTTTCACTTGGCAAAGGAATGACAACCCGACAACGGCCCAAGAGCCCCGGTCCAAGAAAAGGAAAGTACCAGAATCAGCACCCGAGTTCTCCTCAGAAAGGACTCGAGACCCATTAGCTTAGGTTTCTATTTCTGCATCATGTAATCTATTGTATTTCCATTTCCGCAATCCTTTGAATTCAATAAAACGGGGGTTTCCCCACTGTTTGATATTTGCAATCTAATTGTCGAAGTTTATTTTGATTAAACCAAAAAACAATTAACATAATCATTGCATTCATCATTATCACGTCACGTATTCTCCTTACCTACGAATCTCACGTTTGTGTCTCGGTTTTGAAGTCAAACTGTCTCATTCATACAATACTCGGGCCAATCGTTAGAAAAAGATGGATGATCTCAAGGCAGAGAACAGAGAGTTGAAAGAAGAGATCGACGCTCTGAGAGAGGATATGAGAAAGCTTTGTAACAACATGCAAGCCATGGCAGAAGCTCAGCTACAAAGAACTGTGATCTCAGAGATCACCTCAACACCCATAGTAGAGAAGTATGATCCTAGGTATCAAATTCTGAAAGATCGTCCCTGGGGCATGCCTGTCAACTATATCCCGGGAGGATATGTTCCGCCAATCACTGAAGATCAGGGAATCATAGCAGAAGCCGCTAGGCCTGAAGGTTACAAACTTCGGGAAAGCAAAAATGCCAGGGGCATACCAATAACTCCTGAAGGTTACAAACTTTGGGAAGCGCCAAGATTCACTGCCGTAGTAACGGTACCACCCCCTGTGGTGCACACTGTCTCGGAAGGACAGATTCCACAGATACCTTCTGGTGGAAATGACAACATGTTCAAAAGAATGAATGAGTTCCAGGGACAGTTCTTGGAAATACAGAAGGAGCTGCAAGCCATTCGCGGTCAGGATTTATTTGGAAAGGACGCCGCAGACCTCTGCTTGGTCCCCAATTTGAAAGTCCCGCACAAGTTCTAAGTGCCCGACTTTGAAAAGTACAAGGGTAACTCTTGCCCTCAAAGCCATTTGGTGATGTACGCTCAGCGAATGTCAGCTCAGATAGAGAATCAAGATTTACTGATTCACTACTTTCAGGATAGTTTAACCGGTGCCGCCTTAAAATGGTACATGGGTTTAAACCGCGCTACGATCAGCACTTTCAGAGATCTTGGCACTGCCTTCGTCCAACAATATAAGTACAATTTGGACATGGCACCAGACAGAGATCAACTCAGATCAATGTCGCAAAAGGACAAGGAAACCTTTAAGGAGTACGCTCAGAGATGGCGTGAAATTGCCGCTCAAATTTGTCCACCTCTTGAGGAGAAAGAGATGACAAAGATTTTCTTAAAGACCTTGAGCTCATTTTACTACGACAGAATGGTTGCCAGTGCGGCCAGCGACTTCACCGAAATGGTCGGTACGGGAGTACGTCTCGAGGAAGCCGTTCGAGAAGGACGTCTAGTCAAATACACTGGATCGGCAAGCGGTACTAAGAAATACGGTAGTGCTCTCCCTAAGAAAAAAGAGCAAGATATTGGGAATATCTCTCTCGTAAAGCAAAGGTGTCGGTACCAACCGGTAGCAGCTCTAACTCCTGCTATCAACCCCACGCCTACGTATCAACCTCAGGTTGCACAGAGCAACCTAATCAACAGCAATTTCAGCAAAGGACACAACAGCTTCTTCAGCAGGCTCGTCCTCCATACAACAAGTGTACAACGTGGCCACCAGGATTTGATCCTATACCCGTATCATACGCAGAACTATTTCCATTGTTACTAGCCAAGGGGCATGTCCAGACTAAGTCTCCTCTTACAGTACCGGAAAATCTGCCTTTCTGGTTTAAGGTGGACCAGACTTGCCCTTATCATCAAGGAGGATCAGGGCATAACATAGAGAACTGTCTCAGTTTTAAATCTAACGTGCAAAAACTTGTTAGGAGCGGGGTCTTATGTTTCAAAGATACAAATCTGAATGTTCTCACGAACCCGCTGCCTCAACACGAGAAGGCTGCAGTCAATTTGATAGAGGGAGAGTCTAACAACCTCTATCAAATTCACGATGTACTCTTATTGAAAACCAACTTGGTCAAGATGCATTGTAGACAGAGTGGATATGGTCATGTGCCACCTCATAATTATCATCAGTGTGATATCTGCTCTAAAAACAATTAAGGATGTTCTGTGGTGCAATCAGCTCTACAGGAACAGATGGATCTCGGATCGATCCAAGAGCACCAAGTTCGTGGAGTTAACATGGTTTACATGAATTCCAACGTCATTCAGAACCACGACATCCGTACGATAAATGTCAACTTGGTGGCGATACACTCAAGGCAAAGCCAGTATCATAATCTGCCGTGACATGAGTACAATTTCTATCTGACTTGCTCGGTAAACAAACAGGGATGCTCTTTCGTACAAGAGGCCCTCCAGCGTCAGATGGATCTTGGATGGATCCAGGACTACCATTATAGGAATCATTATCAAATCAACATGATTCAAATCTTCGATAATGTCAGCCTGGTAGAGTTACACGCTACACAGGTCCAAATCGGTTTCCTCACTTCACATGATTATCGAAACTGCAAAGCGGGTTGCGAAAACGATCAAGGTTGTGCCCTTGTCCAGGAAACACTTTAGCACCTGTTGAACCACTGGTGGCTTCCAATCTATATGGATGAAGACACCCAGCAAATTAGTATCACTAACATAAATCCTACTAGATATCAAAGTCAGGATGTTCGGTCGATGGAAACGGACCTCGTCAGGTTACACTGTATTCAAAGGGGACTTGGTCAGGTACCACTACACAACTATGAGCGGTGTGGAGTTTGTTCAGTAAATAACCAAGGATGCTACCTCGTTCGAGCAGCCCTTCAAAGTCAGTTGGACCACAAGAGGGTTCAACCATGCTCAAGTTCTAGATCAGTCAACTATCTAGCTGATTAAACCGAGGATGTTGTCATAATCTCCGATCATCAGAGGACTAGGGATGTTTGTGCCATCATCCCCCTACTTGACGAATCGAAAGTTCCCAACCGGGAACGGATCGAAATTACGTACGATGGTCAGAAAAATCATAAGGTTCCCATAGTCATCTATCTACCGGGACCGCTACCGTATGAATCAACTAGGGCCATCCCTTACAAGTACGGTGCAACCATAGTTGAAAATGGAAAGGAAATTTTGTTACTCTCCATCGTGAATATTGCAGACATCAGTCGAGTAACACAGAGCGGTAGAATCTTCAACAGAGGAGTCGGAGAACCCAGCAAAGAAAAGGAACCTCAGACAGAAGTTCCCAATCCACCAGTCGGTCAATCCACTAATCCCGGACTTTCGAAAAACGATGATGAGATGTTGAAGCTCATCCAAAGGAGTGAATACAACATTGTTGATCAGCTGTTGCAAACTTCTTCAAAGATCTCGGTATTATCACTGTTACTCAGTTCAGAAGCACACATGGAGGCTCTACAGAAAGTCTCAGAGCAGGCTTTTGTGGAACAGGATGTAACAATTAGACAGTTCGATAGAATTGTCTCTAACATCACTTCCTACAATAACTTGGGATTTAGTGATGATGAATTACCTGAGGAGGGTCGCCGTCAGAACACGGCGCTCAATATCACAGTCCACTGCCAGCACGATGCTTTAACCAGCATACTGGCAGACACAGGGTCAGCCCTGAATGTTATGCCGAAGTCCACTTTGATGCAATTATCATTCAAAGGACCTCCGATGAGAACCAACGAGGTCGTCGTCAAAGCATTTGACGGATCCAGAAAAGCAGTTATCGGCGAAGTTGACCTTCCCATAACTATTGGTCCTCACACTTTCCTAGTCACTTTCCAGGTCATGGACATCTGGGCAACGTACAGTTATTTATTAGGAAGACCCTGGATACATCAGGCTGGGGCGGTCACCTCGACCCTCCACCAAAAGTTAAAGTTCGTCCAGAACAACCAGCTCGTCACGGTCTGTGGAGAACAAGCCTTGCTCGTGAGTAATTTATCATCATTTACTGGTGTAGAACCCGAGGAGGTTATTGGAACTCAGTTCCAAGCACTGTCGGTGAGCAAGGACAATCAATCTGAAGAGGGAACTTCCATTTCCTTATACAAGGATGCTATCAAAGCAGTCAAAGGTGCCAATACAACAGGATGGGGACAGCTCGTCATTCCTACTGACAATAAAACAAAGAAGGGTCTTGGTTTTTCTGCAACCTCTATCGAGACAGCTTTTACCATCAATGAAAGTCTTAATCCCATTCAGAACTTCTTCCACAGTGGAGGTTTCCTTCACCCAGTGACTCAAGAAGTACACACTATCAATAAATATGATTCCTCTGATATGGACGAAGAATGGGAGTCCTATCTTAACAAGGATGGTTATATGTCTCAGGACGAAATGCAGACTCCCTTTTGCTTTCCTACACAGGGTCCGAGATTTATACTGAGGTCAGACGTTAAAATGATATACAGCGATTGTGATCCGGAAGGATGTCGTGCTCCACCAAACTCATTAGAGGAAGAAACTCTGATGAAGGACAACTTTGACCACGACTATTATGGCTCGATGGATGGCCTGCCAATGTGGCAGCCTTACCCAGGAAACTCGGGGCAAGAAAGTCAGCTGAACAATGAAAATCAGCTGAGCATCATTGAACAGAATACTTGCGTCCCCACCATGTCATGGGATTAACACCCAGGTTATCCTGAACCTATCCAGTATGACGATGAATTTGCAACGTTTGCAGGACTAGAATTCATCAACTATGCTTTTCCTGAGGTTAGCTTCATCGAGAGAGATAACTCCTCCAGTTCCAAAGAAGTGTTGGACACCTTGGGACAACCGAGTGGAAAATTTAACTTTATGGTCAAGTACACCGCTCCTGAAAGCTCTCGTATCAGGCTCGAAGACATCCAGCCAACTAGATGGGGAGATACAGCTGAGAGTACAAATGCTATGCAAAATACAACTGAGGAATCCTCCTACGACAACTGTGCTTGGGAGACAGATTCCAATGATCCTACTCCATCAGAAATCAGCGTTATTTCTAAAGACAAATCAAGGAAGGTGCCAGAATTTGTGATACACCGAGGAGTTCGCCGCCAATGGGTTGCAGTCGATGTTCCGAAGATTGTTCATAAGTCAAAGTAATTTCCATCTTTAACCTTTCACCCTGCCTAGGTGAAACAGATGTTTTGATAGGGCTCGCTTTCTGTAAATTTCCCTCTTCGCTTCGCCCAAAGCGACAGAGTTTTTTTTTATAGGGTTGTAGTTTCAAGAATCGACTTGTTCATTAATAAAATAATGTCATCCTGTAATTTCCACATTTATTGCTGTTTTCTCTTTTTGCTTTTCTTAGAAAATGGTAATCCTAAAAAACAATCAATAATAAAAACAAGCAGTTATAAAAAAAATACACTGCACACACTCTTGCATTCTCTCTATCTCTTCTAAAATGAATCATCACATCATGCAGATTGCTTGTTTTAAACCCTGTTGAAACATACGATCCAATGCCTTCTCTCAACTTTGAGTTCTCGGTATTTGGGGCCGAAGAAGAAGATGACAATGAAATTCCAGAAGAGATCTCCCGACTATTCAGACAAGAGGAAAGGCCCATTGAACCTCACAAAGAGCCGTTGGAAATGGTAAACTTAGGTTCAGAAAAAGAGAGAAAAGAAATCAGGATTGGGGCACTGCTCAGTCCAACTACCAAAGAGAGTTTGACAAAGCTTCACAAAGAGTTTCCCGATGTATTCGCTTGGTCCTATCAGGACATGCCAGGGTTGGATACCAGCATCATGGAACATCATCTACCATTAAGATTGGAATGTCCGCCAGTAAAATAGAGGTTGAGACGGACTCACCCGGACATGGCCATCAAAATCAAAGAGGTACAAAAATAGATTGACGCGGGTTTCCTCGCTACGTCTGAATATCCTCAATGGTTAGCCAACATCGTACCTGTTCCCAAAAAGGACGGAATGTTAGAATGTGTGTCGATTACAGAGATCTAAACAAGGCTAGTCCAAAGGACGACTTTCCTTTACCACACATTGACATGCTGGTTGACAGTACAGCAAAGTTCAAAGTTTTCTCCTTCATGGATGGATTCTCGGGCTATAACCAGATCAAAATGGCGCCGAAAGACATGGAGAAAACTTTGTTAATTACCCCCTGGGGTACTTTTTATTACAAGGTAATTTCATTCGGTTTAAAGAACGCCGGGGCAACCTATCAAAGGGCCATGACTACTCTGTTTCATGACATGATACACAAAGAAATCGAGGTATATGCCAATGATATGATTGCAAAATCTAAGACAGAAGAGGAGCATGTGACCCACCTGTCAAAACTATTCGAGCGTTTGAGAAAGTACAAACTCTGCTTGAATACCAACAAGTGCACCTTCGGTGTCCGTTCAGGGAAACTCTTAGGATTCATCGTCAGCCAGAAAGGAATTGAGGTTGATCCTGACAAGGTCAAGGCCATTCAAGAAATGCCTTCTCCAAAAACTGAAAAACAAGTCAGGGGATTCCTGGGACGCTTATACTATATTTCCAAATTCATATTCCTCATGACCGTGACATGTACATCGATTTTGAAAATTACTCAAAAGGAATCAAGATTGCGTTTGGACAAAAGATTGCCAAACCGCCTTCGACAGTATCAAGGAATACCTGTTGAATCCACCGATTCTATCACCTCCAGTGGAAGGAAGACCACTGATCATCTACCTCACAGTCCTAGAGGACTCAATGGGTTGTGTACTTAGCCAACAAGACGAAACCAAAAGGAAAGAGTCTGCCATCTATTATCTGAGCAAGAAGTTCACCGACTGCGAGACTCGGTACACTATGCTCGAGAAAACTTGCTGCGCTCTGGCTTGGGCAGCCAAACGTCTTCTCCAGTACATGATTCATCACACTACTTGGTTAATCTCAAAAATGGATCCAATCAAGTATGTATTTGAAAAACCTGCTCTCACGGGAAAGATTTCCCGTTGGCAGATGTTGTTATCAGAATATGACATAGAGTACCATGCTCAGAAAGCCGTTAAGGGAAGTATTTTAGCCGATCATTTGGCTCTCATCAACCGATTGACGATCAGGAATCAATCGGGTTTGACTTCCCAGATGAAGATGCCATGTATCTAAAAATGAAAGATTGCGATGAACTGATAACCAGTGAAGGGCCAGAACCAGGTTCCCAGTGGGGACTAATCTTTGACGGAGTAGTTAATCTTTATGGAAATCGAATTGGGGCAATCATCATAACACCTCAGGGTACCCACATTCCTTTCACCGCTAGACTTACGTTCAAGTGCACAAATAACGAGGCCAAATATGAAGCTTGTATTATGGGTCTCGAGGAAGCGATTGATTTGAGGATCAAAGACTTGGACGTGTATGGCGACTCGGCCCTGGTTATCAATCAGATTAAAAGAGATTGGAACACATACCAATCAGGATTGATTCCTTACAAAGATTATGCAAGAAGGTTGTTACCCTTCTTCAACAGAATTGAGTTTCATCACATCCCTCGTAGTGAGAATCACATGGCTGATGCATTATCCACTCTCTCTTCCATGATTAGCGTAGGTCAATGGACTGACCTACCTAAGATCGACATGATGTGCCTTGAAAGGCCCGCTTACATCTTCGTAATTGAAGCCGTCATAGACGACAAACCTTGGTATCATGATATCAAATGCTTCCTTTTGAAACAAGAGTACCCACCTGGGGCACTAAGGAAGGAAAGAAAAATCCTCAGAAGGCTGGCAGGCAGCTTCTTCCTGAGCGGTGATACTCTCTATAAGAGAAACTTTGACATGGTCTTGCTCCGATGCGTAGACAGACCAGAAGCAGACATGCTGGTAAAAGAAATTCATGAAGGATCCTTTGGCACTCATGCCAACGGACACACAATGGCGAGAAAAATTCTCAGAGCAGGGTACTACTGGTTGACCATGGAATCCGACTACTACAAGTACATGAGGAAGTGTCACAAGTGTCAGATATACTCCGACAAGATCCATGTACCGCCAACACATCTCAAAGTTCTCTCCTCCCCATGGCCTTTCTCCATATGGGGAATCGACATGATTGGGATGATTGAACCCAAGGCTTCGAACGGACATCGGTTCATCCTAGTAGTCGTTGATTACTTCACCAAGTGGGTCGAACCAGCGTCATACGCCAAGGTAACCTGACAAGTGGTGGTCCGATTTATCAAAAATAATCTCATCTGTCGTTATGGTGTTCTGAGCCAGATTATTACTAGTAATGGATCTAACTTGAACAATAAGATGATGAAAGAGTTGTGCACAGAGTTCAAGATCGAACACCATAACTCATCTCCCTACCGACCCAAGATGAACGGAGTGGTAGAAGCGGCTAACAAGAACATCAAGAAGATTGTTCAAAAGATGGTTGTAACCTATAAGGATTGGCACGAGATGCCACCCTTTGCTCTTCACGGTTATCATACATCTGTCCGCACTTCAACAGGGGCAACCCATTTCTCTCTAGTATATGGCATGGAAGCAGTTCTCCCCATAGAAGTAGAGATCCCATCAATCCGGGTATTGATGGAAGCTAAGCTAACAGAAGCTGAATGGTGTCAAAGTCGACACGATGAACTAAATCTGATCGAAGAAAAGAGAATAACGGCACTATGCCACAGTCAGTTGTATCAGCAGAGAATGAAGAAGGTGTTTGACAAAAAGGTCTGACCTCGCGTCTTCAAGAAAGGAGACCTCATGCTCAAGAAGATACAATCATTTCTCACTGATTCCCGGGGCAAATGGACCCCAAATTATGACGGCCCCTATGTGGTTAAGAAAGCTTTCTCAGGCGGCGCCTTGAGACTTGCAACCATGGACGGAGAGGAATTTGCCTACCCCACGAATGTTGATGTAGTCAAGAAATACTTCGCCTAAAAAAAACGTCTCGGTGGATTGAAAACACGAAAGGGAAGTCTAGGCAAAAATTAGAGACATGATCAAAAAATCATCCCGGTGGATTGGAAACATCACGGTACAATCCAGGTAAAAGTTAGGGATAATGGCAAGTAACTACGTTCATCAGGGGCAAGTCCCTCGGCAGCAGTTACACCATCCATCAGAAAACTCCACACAAGGTCATCTTCAACAGAAGCTCAGGATGCCCCGAATTCAAAGTTGGTAGAAGGATAGTGGTCGTTATGTTTCAACGTAGCCCTTTTCCCTGTAAATTACCATTTTCTAACTTTTTAAATACTCTATGGAATCGCGCGCTTGGCTGATTTCCATCCTATCAATAAAATTTGAGCCCTAGTGCTTTTGTTTGCAATTCTCATTTGTTTTAGCTTTACAGAATGACATCTTAATATGATTAACGATTTTTGAAATAAAACAAAAATGAATTTACTTGTAAAACTTTTTCTGCTTTTAAAGTAAAAAGTTGGCAATTTCTTTTGACTATTGAACATCGAAAGAACATCAATCTCTTCTCCAGAAGTAAGCGAGCTTCAAAGTGCAGAATCAAAGTGCTCCTTCTAAACCAGTACGTCTGAACGAAGGATCAACTGTGTCAGAGACCTTGTTTCATCTGACACGCCCCGACCTAGTTCTCATCTCCTAAGCCCGACTAACGTAGCTCCCTACGAGGACTACTTCTCCTAAGCAAGGCAGAATTGCTATCTTGAATCAGTGATATTTCTACATGCCCCACTGTGGCCGAGTATCCAGTCGTGTTCATCCGTTAGTCTGTATGTCGCGTCAGTTTTATCAGCATATATATACATACATCATGCATTATTGATATGCATTCGCAATCATATTGCATCACTATCACTCCAGTAGGTCTTGTCCCGTAGTGGTAACAATCGTCTCAATCGAGTTGTCAAGTTTTTTCCTCGTCAGGAAATGTCGCGTCGGAATTATCTCTCTCCTCCAGTTTATTTCTAGATTAGAGTTGGCCCTTGACCACTTTGATAACTTGAACCTCTGAAAAACCAGAGAATCGCCAGACAAATTTCACTCTTCGCCATTGAAGATGATATCTTCGCTTTCCCGGATTAAGGAAACTCCCCAGAGAAAGCCTCACAATTAAAGACTTTTAGCAACACATTGATCTTTTCTCTCCAGAGAGTCAATGTCAACAAAGTCATCGGCACCTCAAAATTGGGGTACATCATATGGCATTTCTCTGAGAAGATCTCGAGAAAAGTATGGTGTAATGTTCCCCAAACAGACAGCAGACTCTCAAGAGACTCGCTCTCCCTAGTAGATTCGGCAAATGGCGTCTCCAACAGAAAAGTTTGTGCACCTCTACAACTCAGACGGATGGGTTCCCCATCAACTCTGACATCAAAATTTTTATATCAAATGGCATCTCCCCAGGAAAATTCGGCGAGAGTTTGATGAAAACCGCTACGCGTAACGCCCCTTGTCAATAAAGTTTATTGACAAAAGAAACTTAGACCAGTTCCTTGGTAGGAAACCAAGAGCGAGGGGAAGTTTATTTCAGAAACTGAGACCAGTTCCTTTGTAGGAAACCAAGAGCGAGGGGAAGTTTATTTCATAAACTGAGACCAGTTCCTTGGTAGGAAACCAAGAATGAGGGGAAGTTTATTTTAGAAACTGAGACCAGTTCCTTGGTAGGAAACCAAGAACGAGGGGAAGTTTATTTCAACAACTTAGACCAGTTCCTTGGTAGGAAACCACGATCGAGGGGAAGTTCATATCAGAAACTTAGACCAATTCTTTGGTAGGAACCCAAGAACGAGGGGAAGTTTATATCAGAAAACTGAGACCAGTTCCTTGGCTGAAGACCAGGATCGAGGGGAAGTTTACCTTTTCTAAGCATCATTGCTTAGCAAAAGAAGAAGAAGGATGTGTGAACTACCATTATTAACCACTATCAAAATTTCGGGTATTCCGATATTTAATCCTCTTGCACCCCGAATGCCCGAATACCTTCGTCATTCACACCTTCAGGTCCAAGAATATTAAATAGGGGCATCTGTCATACCCCAAATTTTTACCACTAAGATTTCCCATCATTGTGCAAATCATTAGCACAATATGGATGTGCCATCATGCCTCATCAATCTCTTCAAGAATTGTTGAGCATTCCCTACAACTAAGAATTAGGGTTTCAACCCCTCTCAGAGCTCTTAGACAAAGGGTCAATCAAGGAATGACATGATCTTCAACTTTTCTAAACCTCTCAAACATCTACAAAGGATCAAAGAGGACTCCCACATCAAGGATCAAGCACAAGGTTGCAACATTCCAAGTGGATCAAGCCTCAAAATCAACAGTGTCACCAAATTAGGGTTTTGGTCGACCAGGGCCTCCAGATGGAAATTTTCCTCTAGGAATGAGCCAATGCTTCAAATCATAACCTATGATGCTCCAAGGGACATCATAAACCCAATCATCAAGTCAATTTAGCCTCAGGGGATGCATACAGTAAAAATCAGGAATTAGGGTTTCTTGACCTAATTCACCCCTAAGTTGACTTCTGGGACAATTCATGAGCCAAGACCTCAAGAGAGGATTTGAGGGTCTCTAATGCACTACATTGATCCATTTGCAACAATGGATTGATCCAAGAAGCTTGAGCAACACGTTTCAATTTCATCAGAGCCACAATTAGGGTTTCACGAGAAAAGTCAACTGTAGCTTTGACTTTTGACCAGGACATGCTCCCAAACCCAAGGACATGGATCAATATACCCTATAACACCCATGGAACATGTACATCAAGTTTGATTTAGGTCAAGGACATGATTTCCTAAAGGATTGCACAGTTTGGAATTCATCTGATAAAAAGTCAACTACGTACAAAAGTCAACTTTGACCTTTTGAAATTTTTCATAAAAATGGGTTTTTAACCCTAAAATGATGTTAATGTATGATTGGAATCATCATTCATCAAGAAAAATCAAGAAAAGTGGGATAACTTGTAAAAGGGGTAACCATAAAAAACTTAGAAAAATTTCTAAGTTATGAAATAAAGTGGCAAGGGTACCAACTTTGGAGGATCATAACTCCTAAACCACAAGGCCATTTTTTCCCATCCAAGGCTTGATTTGTAGATCACATTACCCTCTACAAAAGCTTAAAACTGGCCTCCCTCCAAATTCCCCATGGATTTTGAGTTATGGAATGATCAAAATCACAAAAAGTGAAAATGTCACTTTTTTCCAACACTTAGTGAAATTTTCACTAAGTCAGAATTTGCCTTCACATTTTTTCAAATGTAGGGGGATTTTTCACTTGGATCCAAAAGGTATCAAAACCAAATATGATCAAATAGTTGTTGTATCATATGAGGGCTTTCCAAAGTGACCAAGAACATCACCAAATTCCACTTGAGCCATGAGATATGACAAGGGCAATATGCCTTGCTGAAAACTGCCAAGGCTAGGCAGAATTTTGCACTTTTGCTCGATTTGGTAAAATCAGATAATTCTAAGCCTTGTCATCATCTTGGACATATCTGAGGATCAAATCTAAAGGGGACAAACACTGAGCCAAGCCTCCAAAGTCCTTGGAACCAAAAGTAGCATGCTAAACCTAAAAATCCCTAAAAGAGGGACAAGACTCCAATTTTGGATTGGAGCATTTAAGGGATGCACCAAGGTGGCATGGACTAAGCTTCCTTCAATTGAATTCAGTCAAGGATGACCCAACAACTAGGGAACCAAAGGCCTGTACTATAACCTCTAGTCAATGGCTAGAGGAGACTTGAGATTCCATTGGACAACATTGGCCAAACCTCTGCTGCAGTTGCCATTCACTATTGATCCCAAAACAAACTTGCTCTACTATAAATAGAGCTCATTTATGATCAGTTTGAGTACACCAAAGCCATCAAACAGATTCTTTCCTCAAAATCTCTTCTTTCACTCCAATTTTGCCTTCTAAGGCAAGTCACTATCGGGTTTTGAGTATGAGAGCTTTTCCAATCAAACCAATCACTCACACACCTCGCATACATCATATAGAAGTGATCCAAACACTTAAAAAACATCTGGAACACTGATTTCTCAGAATCACCAGCCAGCTGCTCAAGGTTTTAACCAAGTTGCATTTGAGATACCATCTTAAGTTCCAGATCATTTGAATCCATTCCAAGCATCCAGACACACTCCATGGCACCTAGGGAAGATATCTAGATAATTGGAACCTAGCTGTAACACCTCTAACATAAAATACGATCACCAGCTGCAAGAGGTAAGCATGAGCTCTTCTAACTCTATGATCCATGCAATTTTTGCTGCACAATAATTTGGCCATATGTTCACAATCATGCATGGAATGTTTTCCCTCAATCAATTGCATTGTTTTAATCGTGTGTATAATTTCTGAACCTTCATGCAAAAATTAGGGTTCTTGAGGTTTCTCTTTGATTTCTTATTCCATGTTAAAAATAAATGAAATTAAAGACCATAGACATGATCGTGAGGTTAAAACGAGTAGATTGATATGTAGATTGCATGATATAATCAAGTATTCAGTGAGATTGGATAGAAAACGCAAATCTGCAGAAACAGAGGAAGGGCGCGTGTTCTTGCCATGTTCTTGGCGCCCTTTTTCAAATATTTGAATATTTGAATTTTGTGATTTTATTTAATTGATTCAAAAATTAATTTCTCTCTGAGTTTTAATGATTTCGAGTTGATTCTTTTTTTAATAATTCATAAAAATGTTAAAATATTTTATTTTACCAAAAAATCCCAAAAATATTATTTATTTCATATAATTGATATTTTTGCAATGAATTAATATTTTAATTGTTTTTAACATTTGAAATATTTTTTCCTTCTTGATTTTGCAAATTTTTATGATTTCTAATCATTTTGTAGGTCAAAACATGATTTTTGAAACATCAATCCAAGATCATAATTTGTTTTCCACATATGAAACCCTTTTGATCATTTTAATTGAATTTTATTCAATTAAAATATATTTGGGGGAACAAATTAGGGTTTTTGATTAATTCAACCCTCACAAATTATTTTCAAACACTCATGAGCCTCTATTAGAGTGTAAGACCCAACCTTTTGTAAATACAAAACTTTTGGGCCTCACTTATTGTATAAGTCCCGTTGTATTTCAAAAATTCGGCGCGATCACCGCTCGTTTAAAACAATCATTTGGGCCTCTCCTCGAGCTATAAGACCCATTCAAAAACTTTTTGGGCCTCTAATAGAGTGTAAGACTCAATCCCCTTTTAACCAAAACAATTTTGGGCCTCAGACATTATATAAGTCCCTCTGCGTTAAAAGAAAACCTCGGCACGATCGCCAGTTAAAAAATCAACCCTGGGCCTACCCTCGTGTTATAAGCCCCTTTTCTTTTCTTTAAACACTCGGGCCTCTTGAGAGAGTGTAAGACCCACCCCTTTGCACAGAAAACCTTTCTTGGGCCTCAGTCACTTGTATAAGTCCCTGTACAAATTCAAAACCACAATGCAATCACTGATAAAACCTTGTGCCTCCCCTTGAGTCGTAAGCCCCAACATCTTTTCAAAGCACTTTCTCCTTTAATTTTGTATATAATATTGTTATCAAAGCTTTCTTTGTTGAACAACTAACCAAACAACATGGAAGCTCTACAACCGAGTAAGTGTTTATATGCTTTCTTTATCCGCTTTCATATACATATAACTGTATTGTGGGGCTGTTTCACTGTAAGTCTTCTTTCATAAACTTATATCAAACTGTGTAATAATAGTATAGATATTTAGAGTTTCCCCGGCAACTACGTCTAGCACTAAGCCCTGTTGATCACTCTTAAATAGACTAAACTAGATCCCCATAGGATTACCAAATACAGTCTTCCCTCCTCTTGGGGTTAAACAATATGGAGATGTGAAAGGCAAATTCTTTTTGAACCCTTTCTCAGACTGTCACCCTTGGACATTGTCAAAGAAACTCTAACTCCCCAGAGATGATCTTTTCTCTGTGAATGGCATGTCTTGAGTTTCTTCCAAATTCTCGGACTTTCCTGGCTTGATCCATTCTCGGTGAATGGCATGTCTTGAACTTCTCGGGGTTTGGGGACCCACAGGCTTCCTAAAAGCATCCCCGCCTCCTCTTGGGCATTGTACAAGGACCCTACGGCTTCTTAGAAGTATTCACAGCCTCCTCTTAGGCTTCGTATAAGGATTCTTCCTTCGGGAAGAGAGCCTCCTCTTGGGCTTCGTACAAATTGTCCCTCGGCTTCTTAAAAGTTTCTGGCCTCCTCTTGGGCTTCGTACAAATTGTCCCAACGACCTCCTAAAGGTATAGGAACTTAAATTAGTCATCTTAATAGAACAATCTTTCAAAGAGTCAAGATCCTACTACTGTTTCTCTAAGCATATGACAAAAGATAAAACTCTAGACGTGGACAGTCTAATCTCCTTGAGTCTCGAAGGCATTCTCAAGAAGGGAAAAACACCAGTAGACTTGGACAGTCTCAAAACCCCTCTGGATTTCCCATTTCCTTAAAGAACATGAAATAACCCTGGTCCTCTGATCAAATCCCAAAGCATAGCCTTACTTTTAATCAGTCTCTTTATAAGAACTGATTTTCTCTTTTAACCAACACACTGGACCTGTCACTCAACTGAAATAGTAACCCTAGCCTTCTCTTGGGTTGTGTACAATGATTCTCCCCAGCGGAGCAAACCTTTAGCCTCCATCTCGGGCTTCGTACGAGATACAAAATCACTCTCTTGTTGAGTATAAAAGATCCTCTTGGGTCACAAACCTTTTAGCCTCCATCTCGGGCTTCGTACGAGATACAAAATCACTCTCTTGTTGAGTATAAAAGATCCTCTTGGGTTACAAACGTTTTCGCCTCCATCTCGGGCTTTGTACGAGATACAAAACACTCTCTTGTTGAGTATAAAAGACTCTCTTGTTGAGTCAAACAACCTTTAGCCTCTATCTCGGGTTTCATACGAGATACAAAAAGATTCTCTTGTTGAGTCAAAACCCCTTTAGCCTCCATCTCGGGCTTCGTACGAGATACAAAAACACTCTCTTGTTGAGTATAAAAGACTCTCTTGTGGAGTCAACCCTCTTCAGCCTCCGTCTTGGGCTTTGTACAAGACACAAATCACTCTCTTGTTGAGTATAAAACCTCTGGCCTCCGTCTTGGGCTTCGTACAAGACACACCAACAGACTCTCTTGTTGAGTCAAAACCTTTTAGCTTCCTCTTAGGCTTTGTATAAGGAAAACCCCGGTTGAGACAATCTACCTTTTAGCATCAAAATCTGTGCCTCGTTCACAATATACAAACATCAACAACTCCTTTTCCCCCCATCTAATTGCTGTAAGCGGCAAGCCTCTGGATTATTTACATCCACGCCACTGTCCATCTTTTAGCATGAGAAATTCCTAAGGAAAGATAGCATTGCTCTACACTGAGTTAAAGTCTTCTCCTCTAGGTTGAAAAGCCCCTATAAAGGAAATTATGGCATTACCGGATTCATCTATCCTGGTTAAAGTAATTCTCCTTTATAAACAGTTGTGACAAACATACCCCTCTTTTGAGATGACAAATTCTCTCTAAAGTCAACACCCTTTTAGCTTCATATCTTGGGCTTTGAACAAGATACAAATAGACTCTTCAGCTTCACATCTTGGGCTTTGAACAAGATACAAATAAATCATTTTTAGCTTCACGTCTTAGGCTTTAAACAAGACACCAAAACACCATTTCCTCCCATAGAATAGGAGGAACTACGATCGCTCTGATTTCCCTGTTTCGGTAAACAGGAATACGTAGGCATAAGATTGAAAGAAAAATCTTAGCGAGCACACTAATCCAAAAACCCAAATCCCGTACCTTCACATATCAAACGAAAAGCATCAGTCTTAAACTCCCACCAATCGCCCAGGCACTATTTTAACAAAATAACTTAAGAGAGACCCACAATCATCTGTTTATAACTCAGTATCTGTAAACCAACAATCATCTGTTTAAACTCAGTATACAAGCAGGGTTAATTGGAGACATCTATTTCCCTTCCTTCATCAACTTCAATAGGATAAAAAATGAATCAAACTGTATTACCCCAAAAGCGATAAGTGCTTCGCAACCACGTCCAAAAATTTGCGCTACACCAGCAAGAGTTAGTTCTCCTTTTTATTCCTTCACATAGTTCATACCTTCTCCTGGATTTTAATAATCCTCATCCAGAGTCAGCCTCCTCTTAGGCTTCATATAATAATTTACCCAGTAGCCTCAATCTTGGGCTTTGTACAAGACAGATATATTACTCCCCCAGTTGAGTTAGTTTTCAACTTTTTCAGCTTCAACCTTGGGCTTTAATCAAGGCACAAAATCCATCATCCCCACAAATGAGACCATGAGTCCTCTCTGTAGGAGGATATATTCTCTATACATCACACTTCGAAACAAACAACCAAAAAACTTGTTTTCCAGATAATTGATGTAAGTGGCACACTTATTGATTCAAAATCCAAGCTGGAGTCCCTCCTTTATCATGGCTAAAGTTCTCTTCCATCTACGTGATGTAAGTGGCAAACCTCTGGATTCCACACATCTAAGTCAATGTCCCTCTCTTAGCATGTAAAGACTCATAAAGGAAGATGTGGCATTGCTGGATTCCACATATCCCAATTAAAGCAACTTTCTTTATAATCAATTCCCCAATGTTTGTGATGAATAGGTGAGATATCTCCCTTTAGAGATGACAAACTCTCTCTCAATTCCTTTAGCTTCAATCTTGGGCTTTGAACAAGACACAAACATTCCTTTAGCTTCAATCTTGGGCTTTGAACAAGACACAAACATTCCTTTAGCTTCAATCTTGGGCTTTAAACAAGACACAAATACTCTTTTAGCTTCAATCTTGGGCTTTGAACAAGACACCAAACAATTTCTTCCCATAGAATAGGAGGAACTACGATCGGTCTGATTTCCCCATATCTCTTTATTGGGAATACGTAGGCATAAGATTGCGAAATCTTAGTGAGCGCACCAATAAAAAACGTTAGGTCCAACACCTTCCCAAAAACAATAGAAAACCTAAAAACAAAAACATTTCCTCAGCCTTCACAAAGGAGAAACTTTCCGTATTCAACAGTAAATGGATTTAAGCAACCAAGCAATACAACAGTAGAAACATATGCAAATGAAGGTTCCTATAGATTACTATAGATACTCTGGGTGTTAATAGCTTCCCTTTGTATAACCAACCCCCGATCCCCGATCTCTTTGCATTTGTTAAGCAAAACATTTGCACGTAGGGCTAGTTTGAGATATCTTCCCCTTCCTTTTAAGCTTCTTAAGATAAATACAGAAATCAGAAAGTAGCACCAAAAGCGGTTGTGGTCACGTCACAAAAACCGACGCTACACATCGGGCCTGGCAAGTAGATGACTATAGAGGTTATTTGGGTCTTTCGATTGTCAAAAGTAACCTCAATTGGTTCCAGCTCGGGACTGTTGGAAAATTTTCCACTGTCGAAGGGGATTCCTGAGTGCTTTGGCTCATTGAGCAAAGGGATTATGGTGAAAACATCCACGTGAATTCTATAATTAACATGCTCTCTTTCATTGAAGACTGTGATGGTCCTTTTGTCCAACAACTCTTGAATCTCATTTTGGACAAGGAGACAACCATGTCGACTCTTACGACATTTTCTGCAAGCCGAATGATCGTGGTGATTCGGACCAAAATAATCAAGTCCGCACAGGCATTTATGAAATTTGACCAATGATGTTTCAATGTTTTTAATGTCGTAAACTGCGTGCTGCTCTGGGCAACCTTGCACCATATTGACGGATTGAGAATTTAGGCACATTTGGGTTTTGCCTTGGTCCACTTAATTTTGGAGAGCTGCTCGTACGATGTAGCACCCTTGGCTATTTTCTGAACATATTCGACAGCGTTCATAATTGTGAGGTGGCACCCGGCCGTACTCACTTTGTATGTAGTGCATCTTTACCAAATTTGTTTCCAACAAGCGGACGTCATAGCTTTGGTGTCTTCCTGGATTTCCATTGGTTATGCTAACTTGATGTGTGTTTTCATCCTGGTAGATTGGAAGCCACCAATGGTCCAACAGATGTTGAAGAGTTCTTTGCACAAGCACACAACCTTGATCATTTTCGAAGCAGTCTTGATAATTACGGGCTGACAGATAACCGAGCCTGACTTGCTTGGCATGCAATTCTACCAAGCTGGTATTCATTAAACGAATGTCGAAAATCTAAACCATATTGACCTGGTGATTATTCCTTCCATGGTAGTCTTGGATCCATCCAAGATCCATTTGACGCTAAAGTGCTTCTTGTACAAAAGAACATCCTTGGTTGTCTTTTGAACAAATTGGGAAAGCGTTGTAATCGTGCAGCGAAAAATTGTGATACTGACTTTGCCTTGAGTGCATTGCTACTAGATTAACATTCATTGCGCGGATGTCATGATTTTGAACAATGTTCGGATGTTGATAGGCCATATTTATTCCACGAACTCTATGATCTTGGATCTACCCTAGATCCATTTGTTCCTGGAGAGCTGCATGTACAATGATGCACCCTTAATTGTTCTTGGAACAAATGTCGCATTGGTGATAGTTGTGAGATGGCACATGGCCATACCCGCTTTGCCTGCAATACATTTATACCAGGTTTGTTCCTAATAGGTGCACATCGTGGATTTGATAACTGGTGCCAGGTCCTTCATCTATCAAGTTTACTGAAGCTTTTTCATGTTGTGGCAACAGGTTCATTTGAACATTTGGGTTCGTAACTTTGAAAGATAAAACTCCGTGTTTAACGAGCCTTTGTACGTTATATTTGAAGTCGAGGCAGTTCTCAATGTTATGCCCTGGTCCTCCCTGATGATAAGGGAAATATTGATCAGCTTTAAACCAATAAAGGGGATTGTCCGGTACTGTAAGAGGAGTCCTGGTTTGGACGCGCCCCTTGGCTAACAAAAGTGGAAATAGTTATGCATATAACATTGGTATGGGGTCAAACCTTAACGATCGTGGAAAACGATTGTTGTTATTGTATTGCAGGCAAGCCTGCTGAAGAGGTCGTTGCTGCCTTTGCTGATATGGTTATTGATTTGGCTTCCTTTGAAAAACTTGTGGTTGATACGCCGGGATCGGCGCGGGACTGACAACAGGAGATACTGTTGCTACCTGTCGAGGTTGGCACCTTCGCCTTTGCTTACTCTGCGAGATATTACTGATATCCTGTTCTTTCTTCTTTTGGAAAGCATTCCCATATCTCTGACTACTGCTGGATGGTTCTGAATCCTTAACCAATCGACCTTCTCGGACTGCCTCTTCAAGGTGTACCCCCATGTTTACAATCTCGGTAAAATCACTAGGTGCTATAGCGACCATTCGGTCATAATAAAATGAGCTTAATGATTTCAAGAAGATTTTCGTCATTTCTTTCTCCTCAAGAGAAGGAAAAATCTGGGCAGCGATTTCATGCCATCTTTGAGCGTATTCCTTGAAGGTTTCTTTATCCCTTTGGGACATAGATCTGAGTTGATCTCTGTCGGGTGCCATATCCAAATTGTACTTGTACAGGTGAACAAAGGTTGCCCCAAGATCTCAGAAAGTACTGATCTTGGTACAGTTTAATCCCATGTACCATTTGAGCGCTGTACCGGTTAAACTGTCTTGAAAGTAATGGATTAGTAGTTGTTGGTTTTTTGTCTGGGTAGACATATTTCGAGTGTACATTACCAAGTGACTTTGAGGGAAAGAATGCCTTTGTATTTTTCAAAGTCGGGCACCTTAAACTTGTGCGATATTTTGACGTTTGGGACCAAACAGAGGTCAGCGGCATCTTTTCCAAACAAGTCTTGTCCGCGAATGGCATGCAGTTCTTTCTGCATTTCCAAGAACCGTTCTTGGAATTCATTCATTCTTTCATATACTTCTTCATCTTTGCCAGGGGTGGCATGAAGGATCTATTCCTCTAGGATTGTATGTAGCACAAGTTGTGGTATAGACATTATTGAAGTAACTCTTGGCGCTTCGGTGACCTGAAATTTGTAACCTTCAGGTACATGAGTCTCTGTCATAGCCCTTGCATCTTCACTCACCTGAAGTTTGTAACCTTCAGGTCTGGAGGTTCCGGTTGTGGCCCCTAGGTCTTCAGTGACCGGTGGGATATAACCTTCTGGTATGAAATTGAAAGGCATGCCCCAAGGAAAACATTTAGGCATTTTGTACTACGGAAGATTGACGGGTATCTCAAACGCTGGTGTAGACACAATTTCTGAGATTGCAGTCTTTTGAGGTGGTTGATCCTGAGCTGCTGCCAGGGATTCAATCATGTTGTTGAGTCTTTCCAGACTTTCCTTCAGAGTGTTGACTTCCTCTCTTAGCTCTCTGTTTTCCTCCTCAAGATCGTCCATTTTCTTTTGCTGATTGGCCTGAGTATTGTACGAATGAGACAGTTTGACTCTAAAGTGCGACACATGTGTGAGACTTTACGACAAAGATGTGTAATGCAAGAATGATGAATGATATGCAAAGAATGAGAATGATCTTTTTGTTTTTTTCAAAAGAACTTTTAACACTTGTATTGCAAATATCAAACAGCGGTGGAAACTTTTTATTGAATTCAAAGGATTACATTATCTTACAGGGAAAAGTACATTATTTTACAAATTGCAGGAAGGAAAATTAGGCCTATGAATCCTAAGGAATCTATGACAAAGGTCCAGACGCTGGCTGCTGATCTAATTTTCTCTTCTTTGATCGGGTCTCCTCAACCGTTTTCGGGTCGATGATCCTTTTCCATGTGAAAGGAGAGAGTAAACTCCTCTGTTCCTCTTGATTTTCCACAACATGTTGCTCTAGTATTTAAATCAGGTCATCTTTCTCCTTTAGTAACTCTTGAATCTTGGTGCACTCCAAGTTGACAATCTGGTACTTGTTCTTCCAAGAGTTCTTTTCACGTTGAGTTTTGTTAAAAACGACCTGCAGTTTCTTGGTGTCACTCATGATGTAGAGGACAAATTCATTTAAGGGAAATACTTCTTGACGAGGGTAAGGCATTTTTAACTTGAGGGCCCTAGTTTGTACCCATTGGAGATAAGGCTCTGCGGAGATGCATTTTGGTTTTCCCAGAGACTCTCTTCCTTTTTTATGAACATGATGCCAGGCTTGCACAATTTCCTCCTTGAGTGCTCTGTCATTTTCTCCTTCCTTGAAGAAAAGACCTTCCAGATGATCGTTGTAAGGTACATTCTTCATCGGGTATCCAAGCTAACGACGGGCTAAAACTGGATGATAATTGATACCTCCTTTAGTACCAATGAGGGGTACATTGGGAAAACTTCCACATTTGTCAATGATCTTTATTCCATCATAGATCTGATTGTACCAATCTATGTCAGAATGGGTAAGGGACATAATCTTCTGCGACCATCGCATACCACTTTTGAGATCCCAAAAAGCAGCAGACTTGGGTAAGTGGGAAATAAACCATTTGTAGATTATGGTACACAACATGTAATCATCCCTCCACTGTACAAGTTCCTTAAATGCACTGAGTGGTAAGCATCTGCCAGCAAAGTTGGGACTGGGTTCCCAATTAATAAAATCTTGATAGCATTGATGTCGACGAAATTGTCAATGTTAGGGAAAAGGAATAATCCATAAGTGAGTAAAACAAAGTTATCCTTGAAAGCAACTATGTTTTCTATACTGGAAAAATATAGGGTTTTTTCCAATAAAAACCTAGCTAGTAGACCTTGAATTCCTCCCTTGGTGGTCATGTGAGTTTTGATATCTAATATTTCCAAAGAGGTGACTCTTGCAATGATTTGATCTATAGGAATTTCTTCCAGTCCAGAGAATGGATCTTGATCAGTGATGGGTAAATCAATCAAATGAGAGTACTCTTCCAATGTTGGTGTGAGCTGATAATCGGGAAACGTAAAGCAGTGGTACACCGGATCATAGAACTGAACTAATGTAGACAGGACTCCTTCCACCATGTTGACTTTCAAAAGAAACAAAATTCCTCCGTACTTAGCCCTGAAAGCTTTCGGATTAGTAATCAACCTTCCCAATCTTCTCAGGTCTTCAAGTTTTGGATCTCTGAAGGTGTACTTTTGAGTTTTTCTTCTACCAAAATCCATAATGCGGTTTCTGATATTTGCAACACCTTTTTTTTAGTTCTTTTGAAAAAGTTTTGAGAAAAGATTTTTTTGAAAGTTTTTATGAATGCATGAATGCAGCAAACACAAGTATATGAAAACATGGGTTTAAGGGTTCACGAGCATGAACCATAGATCTACCCAATCCCAAAGGGTATGTACTAGGGGTTCTTTTTTGCACCTATAGAACGGGTTCTAACAAGGTTCCGAAAATCATTGACCCCTCTTAAGAATACTATCAGCAAACCGACTGACTCATGAGAGCTGTAATATCCCTAAGATAGATCTCATTTAAGCGTAGTATCGCGTATCAACTATTACCGATAGTCACTACACTACATCCTAAAAAATGGCCAAGGTTAAATGTTACTAATCCTCAGTTTCGCAGGTGCCCAGTGGAAAAAGTAATGTTTTCACAACTTGCTCGTTTAACATCAGTAATTACAAAAGGGTACCTCCACTGATTTGTTGGAATTTCAAGTTAGCTTGGTCGGTATTCACTCCCTATAAGCCTTCTTGAGTCTACCACCTTTTATCTTAAAATATGCTCTCAAGCCTACTGAGGACTTTTTGACTCACCACATGTGTATTAATCACATTCCCGGATAACAGTAATTTAAACAAGTATGACAGATAAGCAGATAGTATGATGGAAAACAATTAATGATATCAAATGAGAAAACAAATAAAACAGCAAAAATATGCAATGCAAGGCTTAACCCTCCTAAGAAGATGTTCTCTAATACCCAGCAGAGTCGCCATTTTTCTGTAGCATCGGTTTTTGTGACGCGACCACAACCGCTTTTAGTGCTATTTTCTTATTTCTATATTTATCCTATGAAGGTTAAAAGGAAGAGGAAGATATCTCAAACTAACCCTGCGAGCAAATGTTTTCCTTAACAAATGCGAAGAGATCGGGGATCGGGGGTTGGTTATACAAAGGGAAGCAGTTAACACCCAGAGTATCTATAGTAATCTTTAGGAACCTTTATTTGCATATGTTTCTACTGTTGTATTGCTTAGTTGCTCAAATCTATTTGCTGTTGATTGGGGAAAGTTTCTCCTTTGGGAAAGCTGAGGAAATGTTTTTGTTGTTTTTGGGAGGTACTTGACCTAAGGTTTTTGATTAGTGCGCTCGCTAAGATTTCACAATCATATGCCTACGTATTCCCGTAAAGAGACTTTGGGAAATCAGAGCATTCATAGTTCCTCCTATAAGGAAAAATATTTGGTGTTATCTCTATTGATCAGCTATTGCAAACTCCTTCAAAAATCTTTGTGTTATCTCTATTACTCAGTTCCGAAGCTCACAGGGAGGCTCTACAGAAAGTCTTAGAGCAGGCCTTTGTGGAACAGGACGTAACAATACGACAATTCGACAGCATCATCGCCAACATCACTTCCTGCAACAACTTGGGGTTTAATGATGAGGAATTGCCAGAAGAAGGCAAAGGTCATAACATGGCGCTCAATATTACAGTTAACTGCCAGGATGATGCTTTGGCCAGCATACTGATAGATACTGGATTAGCTCTCAACGTTATGCTGAAATCCACTCTAATGCGACTATCATTTAAAGGACCTCCGATGAGAGGCAATGAGGTCATTGTCAAAGCATTTGACGGATCCCGAAAAACGGTTATCGGCCAAGTCGACCTTCCCATAACTATCGATCCTCACACTTTCCAAGTCACTTTCCAGGTCATGGACATCCGAGCAACATACAGCTGTTTGTTAGGAAGACCTTGGATACACCAGGCTGGGGCAGTCACTTCAACACTTCACCAGAAGCTGAAGTTCGTCAAGAATGACCAACTCATCACAGTCTGTGGAGAACAAGCCTTGATCGTGAGTAACCTATCGCTATCTATTTGTGTAGAACCCAAGGAGGTTATTGGAACCCAGTTCCAAGCACTTTCGGTGAGCAATAAGAATCAATTAGAAAGAGGAACATTGATTTCCTCGTACAAAGATGCTCTCAAGGTAATCAAAAGTAACAATGCAAAAGGATGAGGATAACTTGTCACTCCTACTGATAACAAAGCGAAGAAAGGTCTTGGCTTTTCATCAACCTGTACCCAGACTGCTACTAAAGATGAAAGTCTTCATCCCATTCAGAACTTCTTCCATAGTGGAGGTTTCCTTCACCTAGTGTCTCAAGAAGTACATATCATTAACGAGAGAGACTCCTCCGATACAGATGAAGAATCGAAGTCCTATCTCAACGAGGACGATTATATGTCTCAGGACGAAATGCTTACGCCATTTTGCTATCCCGCATAGAGTCTGAGATTTATACCAAGGTCAGATGTCAAGATGATATACGGAGATTGTGATCCGGAAGGATGTCGTGCTCCACCAAACTCATTAGAGGAGTACACTCTGATGAAAGATAACTTTGACCACGACTATTATGGCCCAATGGATGGCTTGCCTATCTGGCAGCCGTACCCAGGAGACTCGGGACAAAAAAGTCAGCCGAACGATGCATATCAGCTGAGCATCATTGAAAAGAATACTTGCGTCTCCACCATGTCATGGGATCAACACTCAGGGCATTCTGAAAATATCCAGCACAACGATGAATTTGCAAAGCTTTCTGGACTAGAGTTCATCAACTATGCTTTTCCCGAGGTCAACGTCATCGAAAGGGATGACTCCTCCAGCTCCAAAGAAGTGTGGGACACCTTAGGACAACCAAGTGGGAGGTACGACTTCATGGTCAAGTACACCGCTCCTGAAAGCGCTCGCATCAGGCTCGAAGATATCTAGCCGACTGGATGGGGAGATTTTCCTGAGAGTATAAACAGTATTCAAGATACAGCAAAAGAATCCTCCTACGACAACTCTGCCTGGGAGACAGATTCCAACGATCCTGTTCCACCAGAAATCAGCGTTATTTCTGAGGATAAGTCAAGAAGGAAAGTACCGGACTTTGTGATTCACCGAGGAGTTCGCCGCCAATGGGTTGCTGTCGATGCCCCGAAGATCGTCCATAAGTCTAAGTAATTGCCATCTTTAACCTTTCACCTTGCCCAGGTGAAACAGATGTTTTGATAGGGCTCACTTTTTGTAAATGTCCCTCTTCGCTTCGCCCAAAGCGACAGAGTTTTGTCTTATAGGACTGTAGTTTCAAGAATCGACCAGATCATAAATAAAATAACGTTGTTATGTAATTTCTACATTAATTGTTGTTTTCTCTTTTCGCTTTTTCGGAAAATGGTAATCCTAAAAACAAAAAATACTAAAAACAATCAGTTTTCAGAAAATACATTGCATACACTCTTGCATTTCTCCCTGTCTCTTCTAAACACAAATCATCACGTCATGCATATTTCTTGTTTTAAACCTCGTTGAAACATACGATCCAATGCCTTTTCCCAACTTTGAATTCCTGGTATTTGAGGCTGAAGAAAAAGAGGACACATAAATTCCAAAGGAGATCTCCCGATTACTCAGACAAGAGGAAAGGTCCATCAAAACTCACAAAGAACCGTTGGAAACAGTCAACTTGGGTTCAGAAGAAGAGAGAAAAGAAGTCAAGATTGGGGCACTGCTCAGTCCAACTGTCAAAGTAAGTTTGACAAAGCTTCTCAAAGAGTTTCCCGATGTATTCACTTGGTTCTATCAGGATATGCCAGGGTTGGATACCAGCATTGTGGAACATCATCTACCATTGAGATCAGAATGTCCGCCAGTAAAATAAAGGCTGAGATGGATTCATCCAGACATGGCCGTCAAAATCAAAGAGGAAGTACAGAAACAGATTGACGCGGGTTTCCTCGCCACATCAGAATATCCTCAATGGTTAGCCAACATAGTACCAGTTCCGAAAAAGGACGGAAAGGTCATAATGTGTGTAGACTACAGGGATCTAAACAAAGCCAGTCCAAAGGATGACTTTCCCTTACCACACATAGACATGTTGGTATACAGTGCAACAAAGTTCAAAGTTTTCTCCTTCATGGATGGATTCTCGGGCTATAATCAAATCAAAATGGCACCGAAAGACATGGAGAAAACTTCGTTCATCACCCCATGGGGCACCTTTTCCTACAAGGTAATGCCGTTCGGTTTGAAGAATATCGGGGTAACCTATCAAAGGGCCATGACTACTCTATTTCATGACATGATACACAAAGAAATCGAGGTATATGTCGATGACATGATTGCCAAATCTAAGACAGAAGAGGAACATGTGACCCACCTGTCAAAACTATTCGAGCGGTTGAGAAAGTATAGACTCCACTTGAATCCCAATAAGTGCACATTCGGTGTTCGTTTGGGGAAACTGCTAGGGTTCATCGTCAGCCAGAAAGGAATTAAGGTTGACCCTGACAAGGTCAAGGCCATTCAAGAAATGCCTTCTCCAAATACTGAAAAATAAGCCAGGGGATTCCTGGGACATCTGAACTATATTTCCCGATTTATATTCCTCATGTCCGCGACATGCGCGCCGATCTTCAAATTACTAAAAAAGAATCAGGACTGCGTTTGGACAGAAGACTGCCAAACCACCTTCAATAGTATCAAGGAATACCTGTTGAATCCACCAATTCTATCACCTCTAGTGGAGGGAAGACCATTGATCATCTACTTAACAGTCTTGGAAGACTCCATGGGTTGTGTACTTGGCCAACAAGACGAAACCAAAAGGAAGGAGTCTGCCATTTACTATTTGAGCAAGAAATTCACCAACTGCGAGACTCGGTACACTATGCTTGAGAAAACTTGATGCGCTCTGGCTTGGGCAGCCAAACGTCTTCACCAATATATGATTCGTCATACGACTTGGTTAATCTCCGAAATGGATCCGATCAACTACGTCTTTGAAAAGGCTGCTCTTACGGGAAGGATCGCCCGCTGGCAGATGTTGTTATCAGAATACGACATCGAGTACCATGCTTAAAAAGCCATTAAAGGAAGTATTTTAGCCGATCATTTGGCTCATCGACCGATTGACGATCAGGAATCAGTCAGATTTGACTTCCCAGACGAAGACGTCATGTATCTAAAAATGAAAGATTGCGATGAACCGCTACCCAGTGAAGGGCCAAAACCAGGTTCCCAATGGGGACTAATCTTTGACAGAGCTGTCAATCATTATGGAAACGGAATTGGGGCAATCATTATAACACCTCAGGGTACCCTTTCACCGCCCGACTGACATTCAAGTGTACAAATAACGAGGCCGAATACGAAGCTTGTATCATGGGTTTCGAAGAAGCGATTGACTTAAGGATCAAGAACTTGGATGTATATGGCGACTCAGCCCTGGTTATCAATCAGATCAAAGGAGATTGGAACACATACCAATTAGGATTGATTCCTTACAAAGACTATGCGAGAAGGTTGTTACCATTCCTTAACAGAGTCGGGTTTCATCACATCCCTCGTGAAGAGAATCACATGGCTGACGCATTAGCCACCCTCTCTTCCATGATTAGTGTAGGTCAATGGAATGACATATCTAAGATTGACATAATGCACCTAGAAAGGCCCGCTTACATCTTCGCGATCGAAGCGGTCATAGATGACAAACCTTGGTACCACGATATCAAATGCTTCCTTCAGAAACAGGAGTACCCACTTGGGGCGTCCAGAAAAGATAGAAAGACCCTCAGAAGGTTGGCAGGTAGCTTTTTCCTGAGTAGTGATACACTCTATAAGAGAAACTTTGACATGGTCCTGCTCTGACGCGTAGACAGACCAGAAGCAGGCATGTTGATGAAAGAAATTCATGAAGGATCCTTTGGCACTCATGCCAACGACACATAATGACGAGAAAAATTCTGAGAGCTGGGTACTATTGGTTGACCATGGATTCCGATTGCTACAAGTACATGAGGACGTGTCACAAGTGTCAGATATACGCTGACAAAATCCATGTACCGCCAACACATCTCAAAGTTTTCTCTTCCCCATGGCCTTTTTCCATATGGGGAATCGACATGATTGGCATGATTGAACCCAAGGCTTCAAACGGACATCGGTTCATCCTGGTAGCCATTGACTACTTCACCAAGTGGGTCGAAGCAGCTTCGTAAGCCAATGTAACCCAACAAGTAGTGGTCTGATTTATCAAAAACAATCACATCTGTCGTTATGGTGTTCCAAGCCAGATCATTACTGATAATGGATCCAACTTGAACAATAAGATAATGAAAGAGTTTTTCATTAAGTTCAAGATCGAACACCATAACTCATCTCCCTACCGACCCAAGATGAATGGAGCGGTAGAAGTGGCTAACAAGAACATCAAGAAAATCGTTCAAAAGATGGTTGTAACCTACAAAGACTGGCACGAGATGCTACCCTATGCTCTTCACGGTTATCGCACATCTGTCAGCACTTCAACAGGGACAACCCCTTTATCTCTAGTATATGGCATGGAAACAGTGCTCCCCATAGAGGTAGAGATCCCATCAATCCAGTTATTGATGGAAGCTAAGCTAACAGAGGCTGAATGGTGTCAAAGTCGACACGACGAACTCAATCTGATCGAAAAAAAGTGAATAGCGGCATTATGCCATGGTCAGCTGTATCAACAGAGAATGAAGAGAGCGTTTGACAAAAAGGTCCGACCTCGTGTCTTCAGGAAAGAAGACCTTGTGCTCAAGAAGATACAATCATTCCTCACTGATTCCCGGGGCAAATAGACTCCGAATTATGACGACCCCTATGTGGTCAAGAAAGCCTTCTCAGGCGGCGCCTTGAGACTCGCAACCATGGACGGAGAGGAATTTGCCTACCCCACAAATGTTGACGTAGTCAAGAAATATTTCGCCTAAATAAAAAAATAATAAAAAAAAATGTCTCGGTGGATTGAAAACCCAAAAGGGAGGTCCAGGCAAAAATTAGAGGCATAATAAAAAAAAATCATCCCGGTGGATTGAAAATCTCAAAGTACAATCCAGGCAAAAATTAGGGATTCATGGCAGGTAACTATGTCCAGCAAAGGGGCAAATCCCTCAGCAGCAGTAATGCCATCCATCAGGAAAAACTCCAGTCAAGGTCATCTTCGACAGAAGCTCAGGATGCCCAGAATTCAAAGTTGCTAGAAGGATAGTGGTCATTATGTTTCAATGTAGCCCTTTTCCCTTAAATTACCATTTTCTAATTTTGTAAATACTCCATGGAATCACGCGTTTGGCTGATCTCCATCCAATCAATAAAATTTGAGCCCTAGTGCTTTTATTTGCAATTCTTATTTGTTTTAGCTTTACAGAATGACATTTTAACATGATTTACGGTTCTTGAAATAAAACAAAAATGAATTTACTTGTCAAAAATTTTTTGCTTTTCAAAATAAAGATGGAAATTTCTTTTGACTATTGAACATCGAAAGAACATCGATCGCTTTTGCAGAAGTAATTGAACCTCAAAGTTCAGAATCAAAGTACTCCTTCTAAACCAGTATGCCTGAATGAAGGATCATCTATGTCAGATGCGAATGTCCCATCTGACATCCCCGGCAGAGTTCTTATCTCCTAAGCCCGACCAACGGTTGTTCCCCACAGGGAGTATCTCTCCTAAGCAAGGCAGAATTGCTATCATGAACTAAGTGGTTTTTCCTCATCCCCTGCGGTGGCCAAGTATCTAGTCGTATTCATCCACTAGTCTGTATGTCGTGTCACTTTTGTCAGCATATACATACATACATCATGCATTATTTATTTGCATTTACATTCATATTGCATCACTATCACTCTAGTCGGTCTTGTTCCCAAGTGATAAAAGTCCTCTGTCAATCGAGTTGTCAGTTCTTTCCTCGTCAAGAAGTGAATCATCTAAGCAATCTCTCTCCAGTTTATCTCTGGATTAGAGACGGTCTTTAACCACTTTGATAACTTGAACCTCTGAAAAGCAAGAGAACTTTCGACGAACGCCACTCTTTGCCATTGAAGATGATATCTTCGCTTTCCCGGATTAAGGAAAATCCCCAGAGAAAGCCTCTTAATCAGAAGATTCGGCAATACAACAGTTCTTCTTCGGAAAGTTCACTGACGAAAAGGTCATCAGCACCTCCAAATTGGATTACATCACATGACATTTCCTCTGAGAAGATCTCGAGGAAAAGTATGATGTAATATCCCCAAGCGGGAAGCGGCCTCTCAAGAGACTCATTTTCCCTAGTAGAGTTGACAAATGGCATCTCCAACAGAAAAGTTTGTACACCTCTACCGCTCAGACGATGGGTTTCCCCAGCAAGTCTGACATCAAAACCTTTTTCCGTCAAATGGCATCTCCCCAGGAAAGTTCGGCAAGCATTTTGAGGAAAACCGCTACAAATAGCGTCCCTTGTCAAGAAAGTTTATTGATAAAATAAACTAAGACCAATTCCTTGGTAGGAAACCAGGATCGAGGGGAAGTTTATATCAGAAAACTTAGACCAGTTCCTTGGTAGGAAACCAGGATCGAGGGGAAGTTTATATTAGAAAACTTAGACCAGTTCCTTGGTAGGAAACCAGGATCGAGGGGAAGTTTATATCAGAAACTGAGACCAGTTCCCTGGCTGAAGACCAGGATCGCGGGGAAGTTTACAAAAGAAACTTAGACCAGTTCCTTGATAGGAAACCAGGATCGAGGGTAAGTTTATATCAGAAACTAAGACCAGTTCCTTGGTGGGAAACCAGGATCGAGGGGAAGTTATTAACTTTTCTAAGCATTGTTACTTAGCAAAAGAAGATGAATGCGTAAACCTACATTCATAATCACTGTCAAAATTTTGGGTATTCCGATATTTAATCATCTTGCACCCGGAATGCCCGAATACCTTCGCCATTCACACCTTCGGGTCCAAGAAGATTAAATAGGGGCATCTGTCATACCCCAAATTTTGACCACTAAGATTTCCCATCATTGTGCAAATCATCATCACAATATGGATGTACCTTCATGCCTCATCAATCTCCTCAAGGATTATTGAGCATTCACTACAATCAAAGATTAGGGTTTCAAGCCCTCTCAGAGTGCTTAGACAAAGGATCAATCAAGAAATGACATGATCTTCAACTTGTCTAGCCTCTCAAGCATCCACAAGGGATCAAGAGGACTCCCACATCAAGAATCAAGCATAAGGTTGCAGCATTCCAAGTGGATTAAGCCTCAAGATCGCCAGTGTCACCAAATTAGGGTTTTCGTCGACCAAGGCCTCCAGTTGGAATTTTTCCTCTGGGCATGTGCCAATGCTTCAAAGCATACCCTAAAATACTTCATGGGACCTCATAAACCCAATCATCAAGTCAATTTAGCCTCAGGGGATGTATTCATCAAAAATCAGGAATTAGAGTTTCTTGACCTAATTCACCCCTAAGTTGACTTTTGGGACAAAACTTGAGCCAAGACCTCAACACATGATTTGAGGGTCTCTAACACACCACATTGATCCATTTGCAACAATGGATTGAGCCAAGAAGCTTGATCTACAACTTTCAATTTCATCTGGACCACAATTAGGATTTCAAGGGAAAAGTCAACTGTGCCTTTGACATTTGACCAAGACATGCTCCCAAACCTTGGGACATGATTCAATACACCCTATAACACCTATGGAACATATCCATCAAGTTTGATTTAGATCAAGGACTTGATTTCACAAAGGATTGCACAGTTTGGAAGTCATCTGATAAAAAGTCAACTGTGCACAAAAGTCAAGTTTGACTTTTTAAGATTTTTCATAATTATGGTTCCTCAACCCTAAAACAATGTTAATATGTGATTCGAATCATCATTCATCAAGAAAAATCAAAGAAAGTGAGTTAACTTGTAAAAGGGGTACCAATAAAAACTTAAAATTTTTCTAAGTTATGAAATAAAGTGGCTAGGGTGCCAACTTCCAATGATCATAACTTGAGATCCAAGCTACCATTTTGGCTGATCAAAAGATGGATTTGTAGCTCTCATGGCATACTTCAAAAGTGTCAACTACACCTCATTCCAATTCCTCGTGGATTTCAAGTTATGTAGTGATCAAAATGGCTGAAACCCCAAAAATGACATTTTTCCAACACTTAGTGAAATTTTCACTAAGTCAGAATCTGTTTCACTTTTTTTCAAAATGTATGGGCATTTTTCACTTGGATCCAAAAAGTTTCAAAACAAACTATGATCACACATGTGTTGTATCATATGAGAGCTTTCCAAAATGTCCAAGAACCCCATGAAATTCCATTTGAGCTAAGAGTTGTGACAGTGGCAATATGCCTTGCCGAACTGTCATAACAAGGCAGATTTGTGCATTTTGCTCGATTTGAGCAATTTGTGCAAATGACAAATAAGTTTATCCATCTGAACACCTCAGGGGGAGACCAAGGAGGAACAAACACTGGTCTATAAGCCTCCCAAGTCTTTGGAACTACAAATAGCATGCCAAACCTAAAAACCCTAAAAGGGGGACAAGACTCCCATTTTGTTTTGGAGCATTCAATGGATGCACCAAGGTGGCATGAACTGACACTATTCCAACTGAATGAGTCAAGGATAATCTCTAAACTAGGGAACCAAAGGCCTGTGCTCTAACCTCTAGTCAATGGCTAGAGGAGACTTAAGATTCCAAAGTGACACAATTGGCCACCGACCTGTACCAGTTGCCATTCCTTATTCCTTACAAAACAAACTTGCTCTACTATAAATAGAGCTCCTTTGTGATGATTTTAAGTACACCAAAGGCCTACAACACTTGCCTTTCTCAAAATCATCTTCTCACTCTCAAAAATGCCTTTCTTAGCAAGTCATTATCGAATTCCACTCAAACCAATTGCTCTAACACCTCATAAACATCATATGTGAGCTGATCAAACACTAAACACACAACTGTAACACTAATTTTTCTGAATCACCAGCCAGTTGCTCAAGTTTTCAACCAAGTTGCAGTTGAGATTCCATGAAGTGATCCAGCCATTTCCAATCAAGTCCAAGCATACAAACACACTCCATATGGTGTAGGGAAGTTGTTCAGATCATCACAACTCATCTGTAACACCTCCAACTGAAAAATCACATTGCTCTTGCTGTCACGACCTTCAAGTAAGCCTAAACTTGGTCATCTCTTAATCTATGCATATTTCCTCGCACAATACTTTTGCCAAATGTTCATAATCATGTATAGAATGTTTCCCCTCAATTAATTGCTTTGTTTGAATCGTGTATCAAAATTCTCAGCCTTCATGCAAATGTTAGGGTTCTTGAGGTTTTGTCTTGATTTCTTATTCCATGCTTAAAATAAATGAAATTGAAGACCATAGACATGATCGTGAGGTGAAAACGAGCAGATTAATATGTGGATTGTGTAATTTCATCAAGTATTCAATGAGATTGGAGAGAAAATGCAAATCTGGGTAAAACTCAAAACACACGCATGTTCTTGGGTGTTCTTGGCGCCCTTTTTCCAAAATTCAAATATTTGAATTTTTGTAATTTTATTTAATTGATTCAAAAACTAATTTCTCTTTGAGTTTTAATGATTTTGAGTTAATTCTTTTTTTAATAATTCACAAAAATTTTAAAATATTTTATTTTACCATAAATTCCCAAAAATATTATTTATTTCATATACTTGATATTTTTGCCAAGAATTAATCTTTTATTTGTTTTTTAACATTTAAAATATTTTTTCCTCCTTGATTTTCCAAACTTAATTGGTTTCCAATCATTTTGTGGATAAAAACTTGATTTTTGAAACATTGACCCAAGATCACCACTCATTTTTCACATGTTTTCAATACTTTTTATTAATTTTTTAACAAAATTAATTCCATTTTTAACAAAATTAGGGTTTTGATTAATTCCACCCTCACAAATCTCTTTCAAACACTCATGGACCTCTAATAGAGTGTAAGACCCAAACCTATTTTAACCAAAACCTTTTTGGGCCTCAGATATTGTATAAGTCCCTCTGCGTTAAAAAAGCAAAATCTCGGCGCGATCGCCAGTTCAAAATCAAATCACCTGGGCCTACCCTTGTGTTTTAAGTCCCGTTTCCTTTCTTTAAAACAAACTTTGGGCCTCTAATAGAGTGTAAGACCCAATCCCTTTTTGAAACCAAAATGGTTTGGGCATCAGTCATTGTATAAGTCCCACTGTATTTTCAAAAACAACGACGCGATCGTCGCCTTTTTAACAAAACCAATTTGGGCCTCTCCTCGACTTGTAAGCCACATTCTTTTTCAAAAACAAAAACTTTGGGCCTCTTGGTAGAGTGTAAGACCCACCCCTTTGTACAGAAAACCTTTTTGGGCCTTAGTCACTTGTATAAGTCCCTGTACAAATTCAAAACAACAGTACAATCACTGTTAAAATTTGGGCCTCTCCTTGAGTTGTAAGCCCCGATCTCTGTTCAAAATACTTTCTCCTTTGATTTTGAATCCAAATGTATAGTTTCTATCAAAACTTTCTTTAATTTCTTTGAACAACTAACAAAACAGCATGGAAGCTCTACAACGGGTAAGTGTTTATCCGCTTCCTTTTATCTGCTTTCATATAAATAACTGTATTGTGGGGCTGCTACACTATAAGTATTCTCTCACACCTTTTAAATACTCGTCATATATCAACTGTATATATACTAGTATAGCTATTTAGAGTTTTCCCCAGCAACTACGTCTAGAACTAGGTAAAGCCCGTTGGTCACTCTTAAATACAAACAAAACTAGATCCCCATATGATTCCAGATACAGTCTTCCCTTCTCTTGGGGTTAAACAATATGCAACAAAGAGAAATGCAGTATTCTCGGTGAACCTTTTCTCAGACTGTCACCCTTAGAAATTGTCAAAGAAACTCTACTCCCCAGGGATGATCTTTTCTCCGTGAATGGCATCTCTTGAGTTTCTTCCAAATTCTCAAACTTTGCTGGAATGATCTCTTCTCTGTGAATTGCATTTATTGAACTTCTCTTGGTTTGGGGACCCACAGGCTTCCTAAAAGCACCCCCGTCTCCTCTTGGGCTTTGTACAAGGACCCTCCGGCTTCTTAGAAGTTCTCATGTCTTCTCTTGGGCTTAATACAAGGACCCTGAAGACCTCTTACAGGTGTAGGAACAGAACTTAGTCATCCTTCGTTAGAGCTGTCTCTCTAAAAAGAGTCAACACTCTCAGACTAATTTTAGGGTTGATACTCATCCCTTAAACGAGTCGGCCTCCTCTTGGGCATCATACAAAAGATAAAACTCTACCACTAGGCTTGGACAGTCTAAACATCCTTGAGTCTCAAAGACATTCTCAAGTCCCCTCCAAAACATAGGAGAAGCCCCGGATTCTGGACTAATCTTCAGGAAGAGTTAAAACTTGTGGGTTTTATAACCCCGCCTTTCTTCCGAATTTCCCCGACCAGGATCAATATAACACTATCTCAAATCAGAGCCTCAAGGTTTCTAATCTATCAACTCTTCTGCATTCCCCTGAAAGAATTGATTCCCCATTTAGACTTGCCTCGAGATCTCAAGAATCCCCTGCAAAAGCTAGCCTTATCTAAGGCTTCGTATAAGGACCCTTTCCTCAGGATACCTAGCCTCCTCTTGGGCTTTGTACAATGATTCTACCCAGCGGAATTAACCTTTTCAGACTATCTTGTTGAGTCGATCAATTACTTTTCGGGCTCTCTTGTTGAGTCAATCAACCTTTCAGACTCTCTTGTTGAGTCAGGCTCTCTTGTTGAGTCAGACACCTTTGAGCACTCTCTTGTTGAGTCATCCCTTTTAGCCTCAGTCTCGGGCTTTGTACGAGATAGATAAAAACCATTCTCTTGTTGGGATAGTCTTTTCCAGCCTCCTCTTAGGATTTTTATAAAGATTCACCCTAGCAAAGTTATCCTACTCTTAGGCTTTCTCCAGCTTGTTCAGCCACAATCCCGGGCTTCGTGCAGGATAGATAAAAACACTCTCTTGTTGAGTCAAATCCGTTTAGCCTCCGTCTTAGGCTTTGTACAAGACATATAAATCACTCTCTTGTTGAGTATAAAAGACGCTCTTGTTGAGTCAATCACCTTTTCAGTACTCTCTTGTTGAGTCAAACCCTTTTAGCCTCCGTCTTGGGCTTTATACAGGACAGATAAAAGTACTCTCTTATTGAGTCAAACCCTTTCAGCCTCCATCTTGGGCTTTATACAAGATACATTCTTCCCAACGGAGTCAAAATCCCTTTTAGCCTCAATCTTGGGCTTTGTACAAGACAGAAAGAACATTTTCCCCGGAAAAGTCAACCTTTTAGCCTCCTCTTAGGCTTTGTATATAGAAATCCCCGGTTGAGTCAATCAACCTTTTAGCATCAAATTTGTGCTTTGCTCACAGCATACAAATATCAATAATTCCCCTTTAGAGATGACAAATTCTCTCCAAGTTAAAACCTTTACCTCTGTCTTGGGTTTTGAACAAGACGCCAAAACCTTTTTTCCTCCCATAGAATAGGAGGAACTACGATCGCTCTGATTTTTTTGTTTTGTTTAAACAGGAATACGTAGGGATAAGATTGCGAAATCTTAGCAAGCACACTAATCAAAAACTCTAAACCCAGTCCCTTCATACCTCAATCAGAAAAACATCAGATCTAACACCTTACCGAAAGCCTCACAGTCCAGACCCCCTACTCTTAACAAAATAGCCTAAGGAAGACCCACTATTTTGATAGCATCTGTAAACTAACAGTCATCTGTTTAAACTCAGTATGCAAGCAGGGTTAATTGGAGACATCTATGTCCCTTCCTTAATCTGCTTAACAGGATAAAAAATGAATTGAACTGTAGTACCAAAGCGATAGTGATTCGAAACCACAAAAATTGCGCTACAGTTCTTTTGATCTTCTTGAATCATATATTGAAGTATTGGCTCATGCCCGGATGAAAATTTCTCTCTGGAGGCCTTGGTCGACCAAAACCCTAATTTGGTTACACTGATGATCTTGAGGCTTGATCAACTTGAAATGTTGTAATCTTGTGTTAGATTCTTGATGTGGGAGACCTCTTGATCCTTCATGGGTGTTTGAGAGGCTTGAAAAGTTGAATATCATGTCAATTCTGGATTGATCATTTACCTGAATGCTTTGAGAGGGCTTGAAACCCTAATTCTTGGCTAGAGTGAACACTCTACAATCTTTGAGAGTATTGATGAGGTATGAAAGTACATCCATATTGTGGTGATGACTTGCATAATTATGTGAAGTATTATGGTCAAAATTTAGGGTATGACAATGTTCCTTGCCTAACTCGTGCTCTTTAATTCTTACACCAACATGTGACCAATCATTATAACCCTCATTTGCTAATTGTCCCCTACCAATCCCATTTTTTTAAAATTTTACAACAGAAACAAAATACTCTATCAAGCTCTTTCGAATAAACAAGCCAATCTCTATCACACTTTTCTCTGTTTACTAAAGCTCTAGTATACAAATTAGCCGTAAAACATCTATTCCAGTTATCTCTAGGACTCTTAACAATGGAATCATCTCTTTTAGGACCTTTCACAACTAATAAATCAATTAAATTATGTTGAAGACGATCTCAATTTCTTGGATCAAATATATCATAATCAACATTATCATCATCATCATTATTAACTTCCTCAAGATTATCGTCATTATTAAATTCATCACCAATGGACACACTATCAAAACTATCATTTTCAATTGGCATACTATCAAAATTATTATTTTTAATGGGCACACTATCAACATTATCATTTTCAATGGGAACACTATCAACATTATCATTTTTCAATAGGCACACTGTCAAGAATTTCAGCATCAATATTATCAACATCATGAATTTCATTTGGAACATGTGATTCTTTTATTAAAAATTTATCAAGAGATCCTGCTTGAGATTGAATTAACTCTTCAATTTTTTTCTTTTTCTTACGCTTATCATTTCCACATTCATATTTTCTATTCTTAGGAGGCATAGTAAAAAAAACCTGAAATATCTCATTAAATTTATCGTGTCAGCTAATGATCAACTCCGCGTTGCAATCTATTTGTAGTCCCGTTGTTAAATTGTGTTCCTACAATAAAAAATAATATTATGATAATTAGTAATAACTTTTTTTTAATATTTATTTTAATGTAAGAATTGCATTAAAGTAAAGTAATAACAATAAACTACAAACTAAACATAACAAACAAAAAACATAGTAGAAGAGATAAAATTCTAAAAAACCTTTTATAAATCATGTCTTAGAAGTTAAAAACCAAACACGCATGAGACTATATATATATATATATATATATATAAACCAAACACACAGACGCACAGTGACATTAAGAAACACAATTTCAAAAAGACAAAATAATGAAAAATAATAATACCATTTGTAAAATATAACTTAAAAATCACTTGCCCTTCTCACATCACAGTTCATAGAAACTCACTTTCCCTTGCTCACATCACAATATACACAGAATTACAAAAACCTTTTTTTTTCAATTTCAAAAGACCAAAACGAAATTTGAAATACAAAATCACAAATTTAATAACATACATGCTACAACATAGACAAAAACATCAACTTGAATAAACTTACAAATTGCATATTTGTGTCGTCGCCGTTATGTCGTATCTCATTTTGTATCGTTTCCTCTCGTCGTCGTTATGTATGTGGTATCTTAATTTTGTTTCGTCGTCGTTACTTATGTGGTATATCTTTTTGTTTTGTTTCGTTGCAGCGTTTCATTTCATTGTCGTGGCGTCTTGTTTTGTTTCATTTTGTTTTGTCGTTGTAAGAGAGAGCGTTGCATTTTTTTGGAGTAATGGAGACGAAACATAGCACCGTTTGGAGAAGAAAGCGAGCGCCTTTTGAACTTTGAAAGAGTTTGGAGAAGACATAGTGTAACCTAACCTCTGTACTTGGAGAAGAAAGTGACGTTTGGAGAAGAAAGAGAGTCGCTTACGTTTCCAAAATGTATTTATTTTCTATTATATTTAATAATTATAAAAAATGGGTCCCCATATTCTAAGGCCCAGCTCTGCATAACTTGTTGCGCTGGTAAAGAACCGGCCTTGAGTTCATGATTGTAAAAAAGAAACCAGATTGTCGAGCCTTTTTAACCAGTCTTGAAAGCATATTGTCTAGGGGTGTGCAAAATATCCGGTTGTGATGTCCAAATCCATAACCAAATCCAAATCTGTTTTAAATATCCGGATATAATTGAATGGTTATTAACCGGTTTAGTGTTTAATGGTTTTGGTTATCCATTCATATAATCCGGATATAATTAAATGGTTATTAACCGGTTAAATTTTTTTGGATTCGGTTATAATCCGGTTATTATCCAAAATCCAAATTTTTTAATTTTTAAAATAAAAAATATATTTTTTTTTTGAATATTTTTTTTAAAACTGGATTTTTTTAAAAAATCCGGTTATATAACCATAACCAAATTTATAACTGGTTTTATAACCGGTTTTGATTAAAATGTGGTTTTGGTTATAAATCCAAACCATTTAAATGGTTTGAAAATGGTTATGGTTTGGTTTTTAAAAATAACCAACCTTGCACATCCCTAATATTGCCCCTTCAGACTCAGACTCACCTACCTTGCCATTTCCAGTCCTGTTAATATCAACAACATTTGCAGCTGACCAAAATTCCTAATTGTCTTTCAATTGTCCAATTACTCCTATCACATGCAACTTTTATCCATTTCTTACATCTACAAATAAAAAGTGATAAACCAAATTAATTCAAACGAAACAACTTTGACATTCATTTGCATGAAAGAAACAATAAAAGAAACTTACGTGCTAGACAACTTTTGGACTTTGTAATTTTTGAAAAGAAGCTCCCTTTGTGGGGATCATTCATCACCACCGAAGGCAGTGAATCGATAGAGCATTTCAGAGAACGCTAAAGGCCATTGAGTCAGTTTATTGTTCCATTTAGGGGTGGCAAAACGGGTCCGGGCTGGGCATGCCCATTTTTCCCGCACTTTTTTGCAAAGTGGGACAAGGTTTTAGGCTTCACAAGTGTTGCCTATTTATGAATTCAAAAATTCACATTCATTTGCATATTTTTTTGTCATTTTGGAACATGCTCGAGATTATTAATTGTTAATAATTTACAATATATAAATATATATATATATATATATATATATATATATATATATATATATATATATATATATATATATTACCCAAAAATTAATCTTCAAAAAATCATTCAATTAAAAATATTAACATTTTAGTTAATCTATGTAAGCATTATGTTAGCAAAAAATATTTGAGGTCTAAAACCACCTCTGATTTTAGACTTAGCAACTCTGGGCTATTTCTATCTCAAGATGTACTTCAATAATAAAAAAAAAAGACAATTTTTGTTCCCACTCTAATGGTGTGGCCCATACCTCTGAAAATCCAAAAATGCCCTCAAATATTTTCGGAGATGCATCTCTGAACGCACCTTAAACCTCCTCATTCTTCGTAAATCAAGAAGACACCCCATTTTTGCCAAAATTTGGTGCGAAGATGCACCTGCGAGTATTTCTTGAGTAAATTCGAAGATGCATCTCCGAAAGAACCTTTCATCGTTCGTAAATCAAGCAGCTGTTTACCGTGAAAATTGGTAAACAATCGCTGGTCTTCCTAAATTGGTTTACTTGCAGGATCAACCAGTGAATCCTAGGACATAGCTATTGTTTAATTTCTTTCTGAAAATTCTAAGAATACTTCGACAACATTCATGTTTGTAAAAGATTGTTTAAAGTTTTAAATAATGTAAATTTGCAGAATTGTAAAAGATTGCAATAAAGAAACTTCAAAGTAAAATTGCAATGAAAGAAGAAATTGATAACTGAAAATAAATTTCTATTGAAATGAAATAATGTGGTGTTTCAGACATACATGCTTAATGATAACTCTTTTCTCAATTGACTTAGATACTTTAAATGATTTTATGAGTATTGTACAACAATTGAACACACGGAAATCCTAAACACTAAGACTCCTATTTATAATATGTAGAAAATAATTGTCTTCAATAGATATTCCTCCGAAAAATGACAATTTTTTTCTCTGCATGTCTTCATTTCGCCTCAGCTCACCATGCGTCTTTTCTGAGAAACAGATAAGAACAAAAGACAGTTATCATACGTATTTTAAAATTCAAGATTTCTGTCGAAGGAGAGTTTTGTACACCCTCCGTCGAAGTTGCTACCCATACGTATTTTAAAGTTCATACGTATTTCTAAGTGTCTTTCCAGCACGTCCTTCTCATGAAGACTTCTTCGACCAGGATCCTTGCACATGCTCCTGTTGAATTCAGCAAAATCTCAAGAAACACTTGCTTTTTGTTTAGTATCCTTAAACAAAAGCATGGCGTTGAAATTCCCACCCAGTAAATTGCCCGCCAAAAATGTCATTTTCAACTAAATGGAGAAAAAAGCATTTTTTGGAAGTCACGTTCAACGCCAGAAACCTTTTGTCTACTATGACATCATCATCATCATGACAACTTTTTCCAAACATCCCCTAAAAAACCCATGCTTGAATCTTTTCAATCATCACACACCTAGTTCCTAGGAGACCATGGGTCAGATCAACTGCCACCGTCTCATCACGCATCCTCTATACGGCACGTGTCCCACGATTTCTTCCACCATTAATGTGTACAGTAAACTATTTCCACTTCATCCATCTATAAATAGCGAAAACCACAATATTAAAAAAATTTCACCCTCTGAACCACTTTGAGCAAACTCTTTCAACTCTTTATCTCTTGCAAAACCCTTTTTCTTCAAATCTACTTCATCAATGGCATCTTCTACTAAGACTTCCAAGGATTCAGGCAAGATTACCAAGGAGTCCAAGAAATCTGCAGAGCTTGCTCCTGTTCACAAAATTTTGGGCCCTACAGTAGTAGGTAACCAACAATACATTCATGAGCCACCTCTTGAAGAAGAGAAACGTAGAATCTACCAATCTCAGATACTTATTCCTATCTCTGTCTGTGGCAAAACAAATGCCATGTTAGGTCCTCTTCCCAACCTTTCTGCTGATCCTGCTAGGGTTAAGAAATTTTTTCCTGCTTAACATCGTTACAAGCCTATAGCAAATGGGAAAAAACCTAGGTCTAGCGAGGAAATTAAGGCTGATGAAAGATTAAGAGTTGATGGTCAAGGTTCTCCTTCGACTGAAGCTTCCAGAGACCCTATTAACTTAGAATACATGAACAATAAATTTAAGGTATTTAGATCACGCCCCCTATTCAAAGACCCATCAGATTATCTTGCTTGGTTGAAGAAAATGGAGAAAGCAAAATCCCAAGTTTTGAAAGACATGGGCATCTTTGACATGATTCAGCTGATGAAGGTGGGACCTGGCTATTGCCTATCCATGTTGATTGCTTCTCTATATTTCTGGGATAACACCCATAATAATTTTCATCTTCTCTGTGGAATGATGACTCCAACCTTATTCCACGTTGCTACCATCACCCTATGTCCCCAACTTCCTAGCTAAAGCCTCCACAGGCTTCGACACAACCAAAGCAGCCTTCACTACTTATATCGCTTATTATCATGATAAAGAATCTAAAAAAGTCTCTGAACAAGTGCATGTTGCATTTCTGGCTCTCTGGCTATCTCGTTGCATCTTCAATCTAGATCCCTACAGGTGGCGAAGAAATATTTAACAATGGTGAACCAACTGCACGCTGGGCACAACCTTGGCCTTGGCGAAATGATCCTAGCCAACCTCTATGAGTCTCTAGGGGAAGGAGTTACAACAATAAAAACTATCAACTCCAAAAGAGATCTGTTGCTTTCAGAACCTTTCTGGTTAGTACAATAATGGCTTAATGCCACTTTTGAAGTATCTCTTCCTGTTCGAAACCCTATCAATGCAGAAGTTATCAAAGTGAAGAATAGGAGAGTCGAAGGCACAAGGCTTGCTTTACTGACCCCAAGTGATGAAGGGTTAAATCTTCAGCAAACCTTCACTAGTTATGTGATGATGTTTGCCAAACGCTACAACTTCTCATCCAACACGGCTCCCTTTACAGATAGAAAGGTTGGCCCTGAGTGGTTTACTAGAAGATTCAATGCTTAGTCGAAAGACCAAGAAGTGGAGTCTCTTGATATATGGGAAGCTTTCCTTACCCCAAGATTGCTAGCCACAAGACATAATCCTTCGCGACTTCAATTTACTCTGGTCAGCTACAACCCAAAACTTGTTTCTCGATAATTTGTCTTATCCAATTCAAACCAAAACTACTTTTCCCCAAAAGAAAGGCTCCTTGATTTATTATAACATGATCCACACTGAAGCGGAGTGTAACAAAGAAATGACTAAATACATTGGCCCTACATAATTCACCCCTGTAGCTTTCAAACCATCTTTCCTTTGCACCAAAGAGTTCGACACTTAGTGGAAAGATTACTACAATACATAAGTTTTTGATGTAGCTGGTTTCAACCAGCATTTAACTTGTTCCTTTTCCTCTGTGCAGGAAATAATGAAGAAAGGTACTTCAACACATATCAAAGAGATCCAAGCAATCCAAAAGTACTTTAAAACTACTTACAGACCTGATGATCTTAGTCGAACCATTCACGAAGCAGCAGTCACATTGAAAGAAAAATTTACAAATAAATTAGAGGATTTAAAACTACCTTCGTACGTTAGACCTGACCTACTGTACAAGCTAGATTTTAATTTATATCCTCCGAAATTCCCTTGACTGCCAAGTACTAATTTTGGTGTGGCTTTTAGCCCTCCTTTTCCAGACTGGTTCGTCTGTGAGAATTTTGTCCTTCAACAAGAATCACAAAAACGTGTTAAGCGAGTGGTTCCGACTAAGTATACTCTGGACAATTTCAAAGTTCACCTTCATATTGGCATAAAACACGTTCGCGTGGAGTCTCCAATATATGAAGGTGTGGAATGAGAGGTTTTTCGACATCACTTCTTTCATCAATACTTTATTTATTCTTTTTTTACTTGTACTAATTGCATTGATTTTCTTGCAGCTGTGAGGTTTCCTGCTAAAAAACCAACAACTACTGAGAAGGGTGATGTCGAAGAAGAAGGCGAAGGCAACACCATTAAAACAACAACCAAGGTAAACTTTGAGACTATTGTTCTTTTCTATATATTGCCTTTTCATTCTAACATTTACGGTATATTTCCTTCAGGGAAGTCGAAGACCACCACCGACGCCTAAGAAAAGGAAACAAAAAGAACCTGAGGTCCAAATAATTGAATCAGATGATGGAGATCTCTCTCCAGACACCTCCAAGCAACCAAATAAGAAGAAGAAACAAGCAAAAATTTTAGATGCTAGTTCCCAACCTAAACCAAAAGAAATTAAACCTCCTGTGAAGAAACCTTCCACTATAAAAGTGGTTGAAACTGATGTTAATCCAGCCACCAAAAACTAGATTGCCAAGACAAACCCTGACCAAGTCGAAAGTGATAACTCTAGCCCTGGGGCTGAGGGTCCTAAGGTAAATAAATCCTCCCTAAATCTCTGGAGTTTAAAATTCTCTTATTACTTATCTTCGACTTACTCACTTTTGATCCTTTTCTTTTTATTTTTTTAGGGTGTTAAGGATGACAAGGGACAACCCCTCGTTCAACAAATTCTTCCAATAACCAGCAGCGATCCTTCTTACAATCCTACGAGTTCTCCCTCCCATCAACAAACTTCTCCTAAGGATTCCACCAAATAATCCACAAATGAGGTGAGTCAACTGGCTGGCAAACATCAAAAGAATTCGCCATCAAAAGTCATTGAAATTATGGCATATGCACACAGCAGATGTCCTAACACATGTCAAGACATTATGCTACATAATCTTTTAAACTTGGAGGTGCAACAGCAGACTGATACCTTGAATATCAGAACTGCACACTCACAGATGTCACGACATCTGATCCAACATGTCAGTCAAGAACATTTGCAAAATTGTAAATTGCAGAATGTTAAATAAGACAGTAATTGTTAACCCAGTTCAGTGCAATTCACCTTCATCTGTGGGATACCAATCTAGGATGAAGACTTCACTATCTGTAGAACTGTTACAAAACTAAACTCCCCCGTTTACAACTTTATACCTAACATCTACCCAATGAACATCTTTATCAAGGCTAAACTCAACCGTTTACAACCTTGATATGAGATACGCCACTCACATCCCAATCACAACCTGTGATATCTCTGTCTTCTGCCAATTCAAAACTGTCGCGGTTTCTTGACCTTCAAGTTATCTTGGACTTGCTTCAAAGCTTTGTCCAATAACAATACAACAACCATTACCTACAGGTTTCTGATTGTGTCCCTGTACCTATGCCTTCCACCTTGCATCCCATAATACAGAGTGGAGACTTACAACTCCTAAGAGAGCCAACGACTCTCAAACCCTAAACTCTTATTCAACACAAAGGAACTAGGTTACAAAGTTACAAGTGATACAAAACGTACAGTCCTTTTTAACCCTAGGTCTAAGTCTCCTTATATAGTCCTCTGTTATCTTGGGCCTTCAATCGTTTCTCCTTTATCCACTCTGCAAATTTGCACCATATATTTTTACAGATTTGTTAAGTAATTAAACCTGTTGTATTAGTAAGATGTTAGAACATCTTTGTCGACATCTTTAATCTTGAGCAGATTTCGTGATCTTTATCATAATTATGTTTTACCAAAATTTTGTCAAACCACAGGAGATTTCAATCTCCCCCTTTTGACAAATTTTGGCTAAAACATTCTCTTCTGTCCTGGATGAGCGAAGTTGATACAGTTCCTTAAGTCCCTTCATCTTGAGAGCTACCCTTCTGATATCTTCTTCCTGAATTCCAGAAAGAGCTTAAACAGTCGTGACATGGAGTACATAAAATATGTAACTCAGACACAAGTCACAACCTATTTTTCAACTCAGATCACAAGACACAAAAGCAATGCAAAAGAAACAAGTTAAGATGTCAGAGCATCTTATCCAACATTCTTGCAGAACACCTGCAGGAATGTAGCCAGAAAACAATAGAAAAATAACTTCCTTCTTGTCCCCCTTTTTAGCCAAAACTTGGCAACAGTGACCAAGACAACCCCAAACCTAGAGACAATATACCCAGAGTTTGAAAAATTCCATCGATCACTAAAAGGAATGTGGAGACTAAGAAGAATTGATACAGTCTTATTTATAGCCAAGCACTTTCCTTAGGAACTAACGAACTATAGAAGATAGCTCTGGTCAATTCAAAGATCCATTAACCGAAGAAAATCACTCCACTAAATGCTCACCGGCCAAGACTGTTGACTGTTTCTTATTTTAAGAACACCGACCAACAAATCCATTACATGCAAACATGTTTAACAGCGATGTCCTGACATTGTGTCAGACATTGTCTATTCTTCATATGATCTCTTTAGATTTTGGTCTTTACAGAGATTTCTTCACAAATTTTGATCACAGTCTGCAGAGAAAAATAAATTCTCCCAAACTCAGTCAATGATTCTTAAACATCCAATAAGAACCATTCAAGTATGCATTACCAAGTTTCCCATAACTTGCAACAATACTCTAATGTCAAGACATCCTCCTTGACATCTCAGTTTGCTTGACGCACAAATGCAAACTGGAATTTCCACAATAATGTCAAGCCATCCTCCTTGACATCTCAGTTTGCTTGATGCACAAATGCAAACTGGATCTGCAGCAATAATGTCAAGCCATCCTCCTTGACATCTCAGTTTGCTTGATGCACAAATGCAAACTGGATCTTCAACAATAATGTCAAGCCATCCTCCTTGACATCTCAGTTTGATTGACGCACAAATGCAAACTGGAACTTCATCTCAAATCAAGAGGCCTCTCCCCCTGACTAAGGTAACTGGTGCTCCTCCACAGAACACCCAACCTAATGACTGGAAAATATAAGACGCATCTTCATGTCTTCAAGAGGGCACCCTCTGTTCAACACACCTGCTGAACGAAATCATCAACTCTCTTATTGTTCCCTCTGACAAGAAACAATAATCACTCATACATGATCACCATCATGCTACCCGTGAGGAAGTGTATACCAACCATAACAAACTCTTGGCTTAAGATCAAAGTCCCATTGATCCCCCTCATCCTGCAACCATCTACACACCACACGAACCCCTCTTGAATTCTCATGTATAGACCTCCAGCTGCTTGAGGAACAAACCAATTGAATCAGAATGCTTCACATTCCTCAAAGAGATGCACAGGGCCCCTTAGTTTGTTATAACGATGTCAGCTATTATATGCATGCTCCAGAACTTCACAACTGCTAAACTGATCCACTACTAGCATGACTTGCTCCAAGGGCTCCAATGCCGTATGCAAGATTTTCCACTGACCTCACCAGGCCAGCATTAGAGATAAACACCCCGCAATCCAAGACAGTCATTCCTATCATTCTCCCATATGATAACCTGGAATACTTCTGATTTATGGTGAATCTCCACTTCTGAACGCATTCAGGAAACAGACTTCCATGCAATCAACACATGATCCACTTCAGTCTTCACAAACACTTACATCCACCTTCCAAGGGACCCTTCTACTCCATCATTCTCTCGGATGATCATGTAGATACTTCTTGGACACGATGCAAGTAACCAGTTCATCACAGAACCTGAAATCCTTCACCATGGATAACAAACCCAAAGATGTTCTAACATCAGTTAGGACATCTTCCACACATCACAGACACCACACACCATGGTTCTTGATATGCTTCACCCCTGGACTTACTATCAGCATAGTAATCCACACTGAAGATCTTCACACAACACTGCACCACCAGCTTGAACAAAGAAGACTTCAGAAACCCAGAGAGAAATAAACTCTCATCCACCAAGAAGGTATGCTTCCATCCTCAACCCGGAACTTTTGCCACAAGCTCCCAGAGAACCAGAACCTACTTACAATTTCAACTAACTGCTCTTCTGTACAAGAGCAATCAGTTTCAAGCATCCTGCTTAAACGCACATTGTGAAACCAATCAAATGCCACCTTTTGATTGACCTCACTCATCTTTAGAACTCCCACAAGATACCCTGATCTACTAATGAAATCAGATCTTCAAATCACATGAACTACTTGCCCTATAGCAAGACATCTTGGATCCACCAAGCCTCTTAGTCATGTAACACTTCTCATCCACAGCTCCCGTAAACTGCATGAGATAGAGCTTTTTGAAGAATCCATCACTCTCATTCTCCTGTAGATCACCTTATCTTAAGCTGATGTGCCACATCACCAGCTGAGACTTCTGATGTTAAGTTAGATGTCAGAACATTATGACATCCAACTGTTGAATTCAGCTTTTCCTTCTGCCACTTAGAAGAACCTCCTCCCTTTACAGAAATAGATTTCCATGCTCTCACAGACTTGATTCAACAACCAAGTTTGAGTAGACAACCTCCATTCTGCTTTGAAACTCTAAAGACTTCAAACCTGCCACATCTGAATCTTTAGAAAATAAGTAGTCCAAGACTACCCCATAGCAATACCAAAGAATGCCACTTTCCTTAGTAGAGTCGTCGGTAGAAAGCCAGAGATAACTGCCACTTATCCTCGACCTTCACAACCATAACAAACACTATGCTCCAAAGCACCTGGATCAGAAATAAACTGATCCAAGCAGTAACCATCAAGATTATGATGTCTTCATAGTCTTCCATCTCCATCTTCAACAGCATCACCATCTGGAGAAGTCATTCACAATACTTTCCAAGAACAAATGCTAAGCCAATAATCCCAGGTCAACACCTAGGAGACTTTTGAGCAAATGCAGAACCCCTCCCATGATTCTCCAAGCCTCTGATGAAAATATGTTAGAACATCTGAAAGAACATCCTCATTCTTGACTTTCAAGGATAATCAATTAAATATATGTGGATTCCACAAGTAGCAATTGATCTTAAATCCTTGTACAATAACCCTTCTTCACTGCTGTAGCTGAGATCCACCAGATCATGTCATGAACACTTATACAGTATTCAATCTTTTTGCAAGTATCTTCTTTAATGACAATGTTGAGATACCAAGGCTGCCACCCTTGACTCTAGTAACTAAGACTTTCTCTGAACAAGTCTTATTTACCTCAACAACTCTTCAATCAGATTGGATCCACTCTTAGGGTCAAGAGAGATGAATTCTTGCTGTTTTTGGATGGTGAAAATAAATCACCTCCACTTTCTTCAGACCGTGTTTCAAAGAAACACCTTCTAGTCAGAAGAGTAACTAGAAGACTCCAGATACACGACATAGTTGCCTTTAAGAGTGGACTTGAGATAATTCTCAAGTATCTTTGACAACCTAGCCAACCAATCATTTATCAAACTCCTAGAGCAAGAACCTGATAAACTTAACTCAACTCCTCTCCTCGTCAACTGACTCCAAACTGCACTAAGAAACCAAGCTTCCAAGTACCAAGTCACCATACTAGATATCTAACCACAACTCCCTTTACTCCATCGCTCCCGACTTTGGAATAAAAGAGTGCAGATATCTTCAAATATAGAGGCCGACGATTGAGACCTTCCACCAACTGTCTTCAGTAACAACTCCAGAATCCCATACTTCTAGAGTTCTTCCATCAGAAACATATGCAGTGGAACAACCAAGGAATAGTTCCTGCTTGCCTTAATAAGATGTCACAACATCTTATAAGACACACCAATAAGAGAACTAGCCATTTCTCCTGTAGATGTTGTAGAATCTCCTCAGCAACATGAACAACCTCCGGGTTGCTCCCTTCGATCCAGAACATCCATCTCATCCATTAATACCCTTGGGTATGTTTGAGTTGATTGATCTGATCTCCAAAACTCCTCCTTATTTAAACGCCAGAAAGTATCTCCCAAAGATCTCATCCAGAACCAGACAGGATGCCTGCTCTGATACCAATTGAAATTCTGGCCTATGCAGACATCATATGTCCTAACACATGTCAAGACATTGTGCTACATAATCTTTTAAACTTGGAGGTGCAACGGTAGACTGATACCTTGAATATCAGAACTGCACACTCACAGATGTCACGACATCTGATCCAACATGTCAGTCAAGAACATTTACAAAACTGTAAATTGCAGAATGTTAAATAAGACAGTAAATGTTAACCAGTTCGGTGTAATTAGCCTACATCTGGGGGATACCAATCCAGTATGAAGACTTCACTATCTGTAGAACTGTTACAAAGCTAAAGTCCCCCATTTACAACTTTATACCTAACATCTACCCAATGAACATCTTTATCAAGGCTAAACTCAACTGTTTACAACCTTGATATGAGATACCCCACTCACATCCCAATCATAACCTGTGATATCTCTGTCTTTTGCCAATTCAAAACTGTCACAGTTTCTTGACCTTCAAGTTATCTTGGACTTGCTTCAAAGCTTCGTCCAAGGACAATACAACAACCATTACCTACAGGTTTCTGGTTGTGTCCCTGTACCTATGCCTTCCACCCTGCATCCCATAATACAGAGTGGAGACTTACAACTCCTAAGAGAGCCAACAACTCTCAAACCCTAAACCCTTATTCAACACAAAGGAATTAGGTTACAAAGTTACAAGTGATACAAAACGTAAAATCCTTTTTAACCCTAGGTCTAAGTCTCCTTATATAGTCTTCTGTTATCTTGGGCCTTCAATCGTTTCTCCTTTATCCACTCTGCAAATTTGTACCAAATCTTTTGACATATTTGTTAAGTAATTAAACCTGCTGTATTAGTAAGATGTTAGAACATATTTGTCGACATCTTTAATCTTGAGCAGATTTCTTCATCTTTATCATAATTATGTTTTGCCAAAATTTCGTCAAACCACAGGAGCTTTTAGTTATGACTAAGCTTTCTCAAGCTAGTGATTCTGATCATGACAAGAGCCCACCAAAAGAAGATGTCTTGGTTGATGTAGAAGGTGACACAACAATGCCAACCACGGAAGGAATTGTCGAGACAAAATCTGAAGATGGCTCCCTAATTAACGCACAACAAGGCATTAGTGGCGAAGATGGCGAAGAGGAAGAGGAAGAAGAGGAGGAAGAAGGCCGTTCCATGTTTGACTACGAGACAGAAGTTTAGGTGGAAGAAGAAGAAGAAGAAGAAAAAGATGACAATAAGGAGGATAAAGAACAACAAGATGACCAACCCAAGGCTGACCCAAATCCTGCAGCTTTGACTGGAACAACTACTAGGCTCTCCATAAAGAGCTAGAGTCACTAAAGCACCGAAGACCACTTGAATACCTGAAGGCTATGATTAGCGCAAGATGTAGTTCGACTGAGAAAAGAGCCAGCACCTCAATTGCATTAGGTGATCAATCTGCCAACAAACTTGGGGACGACTTGCTCCTCAAGATTAAAGAGAAGGTCTTCGACACTGACTTGTTTCAACTTTTGGAGAAAGATACTTTGGATTGCTTTGGGATCAAAAATCTCCTAAAATAATTTAATGTTTTGGAGGTTTCTCCAGAAGTTGCAGATGTCATAATGGATTTGGGCATGCTAGTTGACCATGTCATTGCAGATCTTAACCGCATCAAGGAGGCTTCGAATAAAATTCAGTAAAAGTCAGGGACCCAAATGGCTTAATGGGATACGGCCACTGAATCCACTGCAAAAGTTGCAGAGTTGGAAAAGGGCTATGAACAGAACAAACAGGAAATCAAAGCCTGCGACAAAAATGCCAAAGCTTTGGAGCAGCAGATCAAAGAGTTGCAAGCCAAAATTTCAAAGGCCAATGAGCGCAAGGAAGAACTCCTGAAATTTGATCATGATGAACTGGCCAAAGAAATTGAAGTTGGCATGCACCATGTCAAACGGGCTCAAAAGCTTGGGAATGAAATTGAAGAAATTTCAGCCAACAAATCTGTCTGTGAACGACGCTTGATATTCCAAAGGTCGAAATACTAAAAAATGAAAAATTCTCTCCCTTTTTAATTTGGTTGTAATTGATGAACTTGTTTCTTAGTTGTGATGATGTTAAACCTTTCGTGGCATTTGATGTAATGACTTAGCCATTTTACCAACATCTTTATCTTGATCCACCATTTTGGCTTCAATTGTTTTATGCATAAATCATTGCTTAGTTATTTTTACTTCTTGAAGTGTAGGCTTATATTTTTTAAAATATTTCCCATTTACTTTCAAGATTCTTCAATCCTCATTTAACTCTTCGACTTCATATGCGCCATTGGAAAAACCTGGATAATTTGAAAAGGACCTTCCCACTTAGGGGACCATTTACCCAAAGTTCTATCTTTTCGACCCATGGGCAAAATTACTTTCCAAACTAAATCTCCAGTCGAAAATAACTTAACTTTGACCTTTTTATTATATGACTTTTCTACTCTTCTCTTCTGCCTCTTTAATAACTCTAAGGCATTTAGTATTTCTTCATCTAAGTTATCTAATTCATCCAACATCATGTTCCAATAGGATTCAGATGAGATCTCATGCTGTCTCTGGATTCTAGTTGACTGTAGGTAGATTTTGACTGGTAACACTGCATCATGACCATATGTTAGTAAAAAATGTGTAGTGTTTGTAGCATCTTTAGGGGAGGTTCGACATGCCCATAAAATATGGTCCAATGTCTTATGCCAATTCCTTGGCTTCTTCCCCACATGCTTCTTAATTAAGTCAATCACTACCTTATTTGCTGCTTCGACTTGACCATTAGCCTGAGCATAGTAAGGTGTGGATGTTAAAAGCTTGAACCCCGTTTCTTTAGAAAATTCCTGAATCTTTCGACCAGTGGAAACTGATCCTTGATTTGTTGTAATGGTTTCTGGGATTCCAAACCTATAAATGATATGTTTTTGGATGAATTCGATCACTGCATCCTGGTCAACATTTACCAATGGTATGACCTCAATCCATTTAGTGAAATAGTCTATTCCCACTAGAATGTATTTTTGAATTTTGGATGACGCTGGTCAAATTTCCCCAACTAAGTCCAAAGCCTACCCTCTGAAGGGCCAAGGCTTCACTATAGAGTGTAATTCGCTTGCAAGAACATGTTGAATGCCTGCATGTATTTGGCATTCTTGAATCCTTTGGTGAATTCAATACAATCTTTAAGCATGGTAGGCCAATACATCCCTTGTCAAAATAACAACAATTTCATTTTATGACCCACCTGATACGCTCCACATGCCCCACTATGAACATTAGAAAGAGCCAAGTATGTCCCAGACTCACTAAGGCATTTGAGTAAGACACCTTCAAGCGTCTTTTTGAATAGTTCATTCCCCATCAGAACATAACTTAAAGCACGACATTTTACCTTTCGTTTGAAAAATGTTGTTGGGTTTTGCAAGTGGTCTACTATTGGCTTTCTCCAATCTTCGTCCGTCAAACTATCTATGGCCAATATCTCAAAAATATCTTCGTCATCATATCCTAGCTTCATCGTTTCCAAGTCTGTTGGGAATATTCTAATTGATGCAACTCTTCCTCTGACTTCGAATACTTACAGTCGAGGTATGTGTAGAATACTTACCATTTCGAATCTTCGTAATAACCTATTGGCTATCATAAAGTACATGATAATATTTTCCTTAACACATTTATACTCCTTTGTGATTTGCTTTATAACCAACTCTGAGTCACCCATTATTTCGACTCGAGTTGCCCCCAATTCCAACAAGATTTCAAGTCCAACAATTAAAGCTTCGTACTCAGCTTCGTTGTTTGAACAAAGGCCTTCGACCTTGTACTTGAATTTTTTTAGGAGAAATAATCAATACTCCCACACCCGTTCCATCCTTATGACTAGAACCGTCGAAGTATAACTTGCAAGGCTTAAGCTCCACATAGTTTAGGGAGTTTTGACTATAGAGTGGTCAACTATAAAGTCTGCTACCACTTGCCCTTTAACAGCCTTTAAAGGAATATAAGTTAAAGAATATTCAGTTAAGGCCAGTGCCCATTTGCCAATTCGATTCTGCTGAATTGGTTTAGAAAGCATATGTTTAATAATGTCGAAATGAGATGAAACATAAACTGGTTTTATATAATGATTTAATTTTGTACATAAGAAGTATAGACATAGACATAATTTTTTGACTATACTATATCTAGTTTCTGCATCATTCAAGACTATACTAAGGTAATAAATGGCTCTTTCGACACCATTTTCATCCTCTTGAGCTAACATGCTCCCTAAAGTCTTATCAGACGCATATATGTACAATCTCATACTCCTATCCCTACAATGAGGTGCTAGAATTGGAGGGTGAGCAAGGTATTCCTTAATCTTGGCGAAAGCCTCTTGCTGTGCTTGCCCCCATTCAAATCCTTCTTGCTTGAGTCGAAGTAAAGGCGAGAAGGCTTGAGTCTTGCCACTTAAGTTGGAGATGAACCTCCTCAGGAAGTTTATCTTTCCTAGCAATGACTGCAACTCCTTCTTCATCGAAGGCGCTTTCGTCTCCATGATGGCCTTGGTCTTGTTCTGGTTAATTTTGATTCCTTTCTTATGGACCACAAAGTCTAGAAAATCCCCCTCCTGCACACAAAAAGCACACTTAAGAGGATTCATCTTTAGACCATGCTTCCTCATTCTCTCAAATGATTATCAAAGATGGTCTATATGATTTTTTCCTGAAACTGGCTTAACCACAATGTCATCAATATAAATCTGCATAAAGGTTTCAATAAAGTCATGAAATATAGAATTCATTGCTCTTTGATAAGTTTCCCCAACATTCTTTAGGACAAAGGGCATTACTACCCATTCGAAGGTGCTTAAGGCTTCGGGGCATCGAAATGCCATTTTTGGCACATCTTCTTCAACAATGAAAATCTGGTTGTATCCAGAATACCTATCAAGCATGCTTAGATACTCATGTCCTACATCAGAATTGACTAACAATTTTGTCACATGCATTGGGTACTCATCTTTTGGTGTTGCAGCATTTAAATCTCTGAAATCTATTCAAACCCTCAAAGTTCCTTTTTTCTTAATAACTAGAACAATATTGGCAAACCATTCGACATAAGTGGTCTTTCAACCTCCTCTTTGATCTTTGATAGAACTTTAGGTGCAAAATGCTTCGGAATCTACTTGATGGGCTTCTTCCCAGGACTTATAGGCAGCTTCAGTTTAACCAGATCTCTGCTTAAACCGGGCATTTCATTGTAATCCCACGCGAAGAAGTCCTTGAACTCCTTCAGTAGTTGGATTACCTCGACTTTGAGCTGTGGGATAATGTTGAAACTGATGTATGTTGGCCTTTTGGTTGACCCTTTTCCCAGGTTAATTTCTTCCAAAGGGTCTTGTGCCAGCATCTTGATATTGTTCACCAGCGAATCATTTTCAAAACCCAAAGGAGCAGATTATAGTTTGCCTTCGATGCAATTACGATGAACATTGTTGGCCTTGTGATCATGCCAACTGTCAGATCCACTTGTATGACCCCCATAGTAGTGCCCACATTCCCTTTATAGTTCGAGAGAACCATGTTGTGGGGGCTTTGTATCAGTGTCGTTCTTCCCAATTTTCTTCAGCAAGTAGTACGACTTCAAGTTTACAGCCGCTTCGCCATGAACTAGTATCTTATTTATTCTAACATTTTCTATTTTGCCTCTAATAAATAGAGGCTTTAAATGGTTCTTCATGGTTTCATCAGGCCTTTCAAAGAAGGCATTTTGTTCTTCGATGCAACCATTGTTTAATATGTAATAACAGAGTGGCCTGTGACTGGCCACCTCCAATTCAACTTCATCCTCTGGTTCGTCCAACTCCGTAACCCCGTCGTATTCTCTGGGCTGTACGAAGACTATGTTACAGTTGATATCTAATGACATATATGAACCCGAGTCGAAGTCATCAGTCATCATGTCATCATCTGCAGCAACTTGGTTAGATTTTTATCTTACTTCCTCCTTTTGATCAGTAAACAACTTTCTTTCGACTGGCTTCTTTTCGACAGGCTTCTTATCTTCCTTCTTGTCCTTCTTGATGGGTATGTTGCTGCTTGACTCAGCTTTTTCCTTCTCTGTAGCCTCTCTTTCAGCTTTTCGCCTTCTCTGTTATCGCCTCCACTGAGACCTTGACATTGGGTTTTTACCCTTATAATTTCAGAGCGCCATACTGGCTGTTTGGAGGCTTGAAGCTCTCTACGGTATTATATTGACGAACCTTTTTCCACTTCAAAATTTTTCCATTTGTTCTGGCCTTGTTCCCTCTTTTCGACTAGTTTCACCCATTTGCCCCTAGGGGCGTCAGCAGTGGGTTTGAATGTGGATGGCTTATTTCCACGCATCCCTTGTCCACCTTGGTCATGTCTCCTAGGCGCTCCTTTCTTGTCAAAAGACCCACAGTTCTGAGAATCCCTCCAGTTGTTTTTATTTCTTGCTCGTCGAACTCCCTATACATTCTCTGCAGCCTTCCTATCAAAGAGTGCGCTGCACCTTGTGCACAACATTACTTCAGAGTTCTTCCTTTGGCATCTATGGAGGAATTCAACCAGATTCTCATCCTGCTTAGGATAAGCCACCTTGAAATATTAATCCTGCTTGAGGTTGTGTTCGTCCACCTCCATCACAGATTCCTGGGTCATTTTGACCATATTGACCCTTAGGTTGGCACCTTCAGTGATGTCCAACTCTTGTAATTTGATTCTAAGGCCTTCAGTAGCCTTAGTTTCGTTGTTAACTTGTATGAAACCATCACCAATTTCATGTGTTGTGATTATTTGGTTGGAACCTTCACTGATCCCTTTGTTGAAGCCTTCAGTAGCCTCCTTGACAAAACCTTCAGTGGTTTCCATTTTGAAGTCCTCAGTGACTTCCTTGGCGAATCCTTCAGTAGCTTCTTTGTTGAAGTCATCAGTGACTTCTTGGTTTAAGTTCCCAGTAACTTCTTAGATGAAACCCTCAGTGGTTTCTTTGTTGGAGTCCTCAGTGACTGCTCTGGCGAAGCTTTCAGCAACTTTGACCATCACATCATCGTTGGCGAAGTCCTCAGCAACTTCCACCATGTTGACCATGGATGGTTCAGGGTAATGTGCATCCGCCACTGGGAGAGGATCAAAGTCTATCTTCACTTGATGGATTTTGATTGTTTGGTGGATTTTGATTCACCATCTGTGTCTGAAACTGTATTTCCCCCTGTCGAAGAAGAAGGGGTGGTTCTCCATCATTTGGTGGATTTTAATTCACCATCCTCCTTACGTATCATCTCCTTGGTCTTTCTTCGTTGTTTGTGGCTATTCTACCACTCCTAAGTCTCATGCAACGAAGTTTAGAGAGATAGTAAAAATGAAGAACTTATGCAAAACAATTTCCAGAAAAGAAAAAATATTTTTGAACAATAGCATTGTCCCACTGGGTGTGCCAATTTGTTTACCGTGAAAATTGGTAAACAACTGATGGTCTTCCAAAAATGGTTTACTTGCAGGATCAACCAGTGAATCCTAGGACATAGCTATTGTTTAATTTCTTTCTGAAAATTCTAAGAATACTTCGACAACATTCATGTTTGTAAAAGATTGTTTAAAGTTTAAAAAAATGTAAATTTGCAGAATTGTAAAAGATTGAAATAAAGAAACTTCAAAGTAAAATTGCAATGAAAGAAGAAATTGATAATTGAAAATAAATTTCTATTGAAATGAAATAATGTGGTGTTTCAGACGTACATTCTCAATGATAACTCTTTTCTCAATTGACTTAGATACTTTGAGTGATTTTATAAGTATTATACAACAATTGAATACGCGGAAATCCTAAACACTAAGACTCTTATTTATAATATGTCGGAAATAACTGTCTTCAACGGATATTCCTCCAAAAAATGACACGTTTTGCTTTGCATGTCTTTATTTCGCCTTAGCTCGCCACGCGTCTTTTCTGAGAAACGAATAAGGACAAAAGACAGTTATTATCCGTATTTTGAAATTCAAAACTTCTGTCGAAGGAAAGTTCTGTACACCATTCGTCGAAGTTGCTACCCAATCTTAGAAAATATTTCTAAGTGTCTTTCCAGCATGTCCTTCTCATGAAGACTTCTTCGACCATGATCCTTGCACATGCTCTTATCGAATTCAGCAAAAACTCAAGAAACACTTGCTTTTTGCTTAGTATCATTAAACAAAAGCCTGGCGTCAAAATTCCCAGCCAACAACAGCCACCCTTTTTTTGCAAAAAATGGTCCGAAGATTCATCTGCAATATTTATGGGGTAAATTCAAAAATGGATCTCTGAAATCTTTTCTACTTTTTTCTTGGGCAGAAACATTGTCCTAAGATTGTATTTTTTTTTAATCTAAAGTCATTTTAATTTGACTTACATTGTCATTATTTAATTCTAACATTATTGAACACGTATAATAGAAAAAGGTAATGCATTAGTTAATAAAACATCCAATCATATTACAAACAATGTTCTCAAAGTATGGAAACAATAGTAAAACATCCCAAAATACAAATAAAAACATAACCTACCACGTATGCCTAATCCTAACCCCATGTCTCTTTCTCTGCCGTCGGTAACCCAAAGCATTTTGTGCCTGGGTAAGAATGAAACGTGTTAGGGTAACCACATCGTTGCCACCTTTCTCAAAAAGCCCATACTATATACCATAATACGTAATCCATATAATATTCTGAAAAATTGGCAACACGTCAATGGCATGGTCCTCCCTGGCCTGCTCATTCTCTAGGATCTCCTCATGAGCAGGCCTAGTTGGACGTCCAAGAGTGTTCGGTGTTATGGCAGGGTGTGACACACTATATAACCAAGTCATGTAATCATCCACATAAGACCACTAGGTTGTGGCTGACATACTCTGATACTCTTCTGGTACTAGATGACTCTCTTAATCCGCCATTATGTCATCAAGATGTTTGTGGACGATACTGTTAGAAGAAGACACGAAGGGGGATCTCGAAATGATCTACACGTATCCAAGCTGACGCGTGCATCACTTTGGCATATACATACACATCAGATCCGTTCTACATGCCATCAATCTGGAGTAAAATGAAATGGGGTCAAAGGGAATAATGTCCCAGTGAGTGTTGTTTGGTGTCCAGTCGATGTCATCATGTTGAGTCCGGTCGATATACACACAGAATGGCCACACAACACAATTCCTTTTGCATGGGAAATATAGGCAAGCAAGTGGCCAATCCTCAGTATACTCTAGTACACTGTCAAATCCATGGAAATACAGGTCTGCAAGAGCGGAGTGCTGGGGGACACTCTGGAACCAATGATCCTTAGGCTAATAAAGCTTCATAATCTTTCTGTTGTGGTTAACAAACACACATCAAACAATCACGCTCCTATTAAAATAAAATAAAATATCAGTCGTAGGGCAAATGTTTAAAACACATAAGTAACAATCATTAACAAAAATACCTCTCCAACCCATAAATGCCCAACAACATGATCTCTATAGTATATGAGTAACGAGGTGTCAGAGGGCCCTCCTAGAAAAGGGTCTGCAAGTGGAGGAACACCATCATGTGCACCACCAGGAGCTTTCTCCCGGACTAAGTGATCAGGGGAGACGTGCACCTGGGATGTGGACCCCTATTGCAAGCGGCTCCTAGAAGTCGATGCGTCCCCCTCATGAGGCCTAGGGATGGTTCCCCTCCTAACTCTGGCATGCTCATTTAGAAACCTAGCCCTCGTGTCGAACAGACACGTGCTGGGTTTCACGGTCGAGTCTCAATCTGTCGTCGTTGTTTGCACCCATTTTCCATAAAACAATACAAGAAAAAGACATCACTTTGTATCTAGGACACTTTTAGATATGCATCTCCGAAAACTAGTAAACCACCAATTCGAAGATGCATCTCCAAAAAAGCTCGTGTTTACATCAATGACAAAAATTGATATCAGTATTTCCCTAACAATCCAAAATGAAATCAAATCATAGTGCTTTTCACTAACGGCAAGAATTTCCTTGAAGAAGCGTGAAAAATGGACTAGAATTATATTTCTACGAGCTTCAATGCTTCTTGAAGTTGAGGATGAAAAAGTTTCAGAAAATGAAGAAGAAGAAAAAGGATGGTTTGGCGCGATATATATATATTAAACACGTCCGAAGGTGCATCTTTGAATATCCCTTTGGATTTGAAATTAAGGGTTATTTCGGAGATGCATATGCGAACAAACCCTAAAACAAATATGAAGATGCATCTCCGAATTAAATTTTGGAAAGGTGAAAAAATAGTGCGTTCGAAGATGCATCTTCGAAAATTGGATGCATTTTTGACTTTTTTCCAAGGGGTTATAAGAACCTATAAGGGTGGGAAAAGAAATTGCCTAAAAAAATGGTGGAAGAATCTTTAGATGATGATGGATACATTGAAGTATAATGATAGATGAGGAAAATAGACTTTTAATATAATTGTTATTTTGTTAGATTTTGATTTAATAGTTATGCAATTGAACTTTTGTTTGGACTTTTTAGTTATTATCTACTACTAGTACTATACATGTGCTCTTATCGGGAGATTTAAATCATCCAAAATCAAATGAAAATCTTATTATTTTATTAGCTTATTTCTATTGTTTTATTGATTTTATAATATTAGAGTTTTCAAATTTTTTTAGGGGGTTGTATTTATAGAGCCTATTACTGGGCTTTTTTATTTTCTTAACTTTAACACCTACCCATGAATTACTCCAACTTCAATTACATAAACTCATTCAACCTCTATAATTAGTTCTTCACTAATGATAGGAATTTATTGATGAGCAAATTAAATACTCACAACTTTCTTTGAAAAAAAATATCAAATCTATTTGATTCATTAAAATAGTCACAAGAAAAATTGAAATAAAAATATGTTTTTACGAAAACTACAAAAAAACCCAAAGAAAAAAAAACGAATCACAGAACTTTCTATTTCATTAAAATCATCTCCAGTTACAACTTCGACATCATTTCTGACATATCTCCAATTTCACTTTTATAAATGTATTTGACATCACTCATGTTATCATATTTGGTGTCATTTCCTCCGGTGGAACAACCTATTCCATTCTGAAACTAGAAATTGAGAATATTACAGAAGTTATAGTGGAAGAAAGCTTCATAAGCGATTCGGTGATGCGACTTCTTGGACCGAAGGTTGCGATCGTGATACATCTTGAATCAGAGACGTTGATCTTGAATTATTGTTGCTAATCTCCAGTACGATAGACCTAGGGGGTGCCTTCATGGTTAGCACTTCAACGCGCAAGTTAGTTTAGGATTCAAGATAATCGTAATGACAGGGAAGATTAGAGATTTTCTACCTGAAACTCTTTTGTAATTGTATTAATATCTTGGGATCAATGGAGCAGACGAGATAAGTATGCATTATTTCATTAGGCCTTTGGTCGACAGAGAACAGTGCCCCCAAGACTTGTTGAGCCCTCTAGATGTTCGGGGAGTCTTTTAAAAGCGTGGCCGATCTTGAGGAATGGTTCTCCATGCATCGAAAGGCGTGCATTGTGTTTGTTTTTTCCAATGAGTGATGGGGAACATGAGTATTAAATTCAATTCCATTATTGAAACGTTTCGCCGTATTTCTCTTAACGCGAGACCTGAAAATTTAGAGAGTGGTGTGACATTGCTTACTGTGCACTTTAGCACGCTTGAGTTTGATTGTGTTTCCAACGTGAAATCTAACTATTGGTTTACACTCGCTTCTTGCATTCAATTTGATTCGTCCAATTTCCTTCTCTATATATGGGTAGAGGAAATTTGGGGGAATTTTTGTAACCTATTAGATTGAATTTCCTTATTTCCTTTGAGTCTTTCCCTATTCTCTAAGAGTGTTTTTCCTGGAGTATCAGCCAACACGCATTCAAAGCTTCAACCTTGAGCCTTCTCCTTCATTTCATTGCCTTTAACCTTACACTTCAAGGTACCTTCTTCCAACTCAAGCATTTACTCTCTATTTGTTAAAATTAGTGATAACCCTATTAACATAAAGAGTAATTGGGAAGGTAACACTTCTTCCTCTTTGAAAATGGGAATGAAATCTGAATCACATTCCCTTTCTTCTGTCAGTGGGTATTTTAAACCAGGGATCATCTCTTTAATTGATGATTTTGAATGGAAGGAGTGTCTGGGGACTCCTTTTTTAAAGAGCTTCTTCTAGTGATTATTTAAAAGCTCTATTTTTAGAGAAGGCCAACGATGGTGACAATCCTATCGAGAAATTGATGCCTCCCTCTATTTTGATTGAGGCAGAAATAGAATTTGCCTAACAAATGAGGGAGCTTTGCGATGACTTTTTCCAGCTATATCAGGGGATGAATGGTCATGAGCCTAGCGATGGTGAAATCACAAGTCATTTGGACTACCGGGGAAAGTCTAATGTTGTATGTTGGATCAGACCTGGTGATTACTTTAAAGCTAATCAACTGGCCTGAAAGGGAATTCGGTTAGTTGAGCCAGATAATGCCAATAAATACCATTAGTGGTCGCTGAAGTGAAAGAGACTCCTTTCGCTTTGAACCCATCAGATTGGCCGATTCTTCCAGTAGATCTAGCATAGATGATATGGAACTCTTTTGAGGGCTGATCGGTTCCTCTGTATGAATGCCTTTTTGCCAGGTTGGAGGTATGTTTGCCCTTTTTTAATTTCGAGGTTATAGCAATGAATCGTCTGAGAGTTTCCCCATCACAGGTTCATCCTAGAGCTTGGGCTTATATGAAGGTGTTCTAACTCTATGTAGATAATAAATCTTGGAAACCTTCTCTTGAGCTTTTGTTTTATCTCTTTTACACACCTTGTACCGCTCAAGATGACGCCCCGGATCAAGGATTGATCTCCCTTCGTCCCAATGTCCCTTAGTTTGACTCTTATACCAATGATTGGGGTAATTTTCTTGAACATTTCATGTTGGTTAAACCTACTGCTCTTGAGGCTCACTTTGCATTCTGCTCATCTTTGGCCCCAATTGGATTCACTTGCTCTTGCAAGAGTGGTTTTTTCAAGTACTAGACTCGAGCTCACTTCTGTCGGGCCCTTTATTATTACTATATTGGGATATGTCCCATATCCTCCAATGAGGTAAAAATGAAGGAGGATCTTTGCGCTTGGTATAAAGTGCTCGACTATGCCTCTTTCTTAGTAAAATAAGAAACAAATTGATACTTGTGTGATTATTAGTGCACCCGACCATGCAGAAAGGAAATAAATCTTTGGTGAGGGTGGGAACCCGAAGCACCTCCTTTTTTTAACAAGTGTAACTTATATCTTGAAGATAACATGAATTGGTTGTAGAAGCTTCTAGAAATAGGTTGGTTTTTTAGATGATGTTGAGTTGGAGGCTCTTACTCCTTTCTTCCGACTCCCTACCATTCTTTCCTCTCAGGTACCCAACACCCAAGAGGAGTTTGCTTATGTTGTGGCCACTGAGAACCTGGCTTTCTTCTGGTACATGTCCGCGACTGACATGTAGGGTCTTTTATGAATGCTTCTCGCACCCTATTTAGGGATGGATCTCTAGCTTCGATGGTAGTTATCATCTAGGATGATGTATTAGGTTCTAGAGACCTTGTTAGGAAGTAGGATGAACTGAAGGAGAAGTGCGAGACCCTTCAGTGGGAGAATTCCAAGGCTGAGTAGGATTTGGTTGAGCTGTGAAAAAATGTTGAGCTTGTTGATTCTTTGTAGGAGAAGGCCGATTCTCCATTGACTTTGGCTGCTCAGATAGCAGAGTTGAAGGTTTCGCTTATCAAGGGAGAGAAATGTTGAAAGAAGGCCTCTAAAGATACCGCGAAGGTGTGTTGTCAGTTTGAAGCTAATCAGAAACTCTTCACTAGAAGAAAGATGATTGAGCCAAAGTTCTGAAAGGCATCGAGGAGTACCTAGCTTCTATACGGAGGATTCCTTTAACAGACTATGGAATTCATGTGTCGGGTATGGGATAAGATGTTGAAGCATGCGCAAGGATTTTGTCCCGCTATTCCTTTTACTTCCACCCAACTTGATCCCTTCCAAGCCGTTCATAGAAAGAACTTCATGGGTGATCCGAATGTTTTGTAGTCGAGAGTTGACGTTTGAGGATCTTTTTACTCCCCTTTCTCTTTTATTTTATTTTTTGTTCCTGTAATACTTTTTCGGGCTCTTATGCTTTGGCTTGTAAACAATTTTTATTTATATCATTCCATTTTGCAAGCTTGTACTTTTGGTTTCATATTGTGCTCCTTTTAATCGAATTTTTCACCTGACTGAGGACTGACGAGCGTTAGGGTTCGATTTGGATCCCTAAAATTTATGGAGTTTGTTTACTACAAAGATAAATAAAAAATATATTCTTAAAGTATTAATAACCTTAAGTTCTTTATGAGGCAATGTTAAGATGCTTTATTCACGAATATGACACATTAAGATGTACACGTTTTATTGGTAAGATGTTGGTCTGGCTAGATGCATCCATAATTGAAATGTGCTTACGTTGATAATGCATCGGTTCGGCTTGATGTGGCCAATCTTTAAATTTCTTTTATAACATCAAAATGTTGATTGGACTTGGCACCAATACATTGAATTTGTAATTGTGAGGCATAAGAACGACTAGGTGCGGTTGTGCTTTGAATTGCACCTCTAACGATTTCACATGGAACCAACTAAATGAGGTTATACTTTGAATCAAACTCATAGGGATTATTCATGAAACCGGCTAGACGCGAATATGATTTGAATCATATTCATAGGGAAGAGGCATGAGACATGTAAAGTGTTTTCGACAGCACCCCTAGAGGAATTCATTGCTATAGTTTGAGGCACAAAGCATCTCCAACAAAACCCCTGTATTTCTTTAAGAGTGTTTGACACTGTGGTGTATTGATAGTTGTAGTCGGACGTGCAAAGTGTTGGTGTAAGCCTAAGAGGCCAATAGTTTATTAGAACTTGGCACTTGTATCAAATTATTTATTAATATTTAAAAGGTATTTCTTTAGTATGTTGTTTTTCCAAAATAATAAATTCCCTAGAATATCTAGTATGTTTAATGAAATGTGAAGTATGACTTAATCATGAGATCTCATTAAACATAAAGATACTTTCTTAAAGTATCCGCAATCGAGTTTATTGTGAAGTGGGATAATATTAAAGCACTGGGACTATTATATGGACAAACTGATGATCAAATTTCATTGATCATGGATAAAGAGTTATCAAGTCTAAAAATAAATTTGAATATTAGGAGTAATATTTATATTGAATTGACCCACTATGAGAATACTACATAGAATTTTATAAAAAGTTTCGTAAGTTATTCTCATAGTGATAGTGGTGTATACCACCCTTCGATCTGAAACCACTATGGACCCTAGTGAAGCTAGTGGGATTATACCTAAGCGCATCACGCACTCAAAGATACAACAGAGTGGCCACCGAACTTTATTTAGTCCCAGAGGACAAGGAAAATATCGATAAAATCCAAGGGGAAGAGAAACGGGTAAGGGAGTCGGTTATGCGAGAGGAAGGTATTAGCACCCCACGCATCCGTCGTACTCGACGGGAACCATTCTGTTTGCTTCTATTCTTGGATGAGTTATCTATCTAAAGGCTACTTGCTAAAGAGGTAAGGAAAAGGGAAAAGAAAATGCTCACGGAGGATTAGGGCCCTCATGCCTACGTATCCTCATAGTGCAATGAGGAATTCAAAGCTCCTTAGTTCATGGAACCAGGGAAAGAAAGGGAAAGGTGGCTCGCCAAGATCTCGTGATCCTGTGCCTACGTATCCTCATAGTGCAATAAGGAATTCAGAGCCTACGTAGTTCGGAGAACGAAGATAGTGAAAAAGAGAGAAATAATGTCAAAACCAAGAGCAAAAAGCATAGAAATGGTGTCGAAACCAAGAGCGAGAATAAGAGAAATGAGCAAAGCAATGGTGTTTTAACCGAGACACAGTGATTAACCCTAAGAAGGGAAAAATGATACCATGCTAGGGATACGACAACTTGGTCTCTACTAGGGAAAAGAAAAGGATTTTGGTTGGGGAAATAGAAAGGAATTGGTATTGTCGGGGATAAAAAGAATTGGTCTTTTAACTAACGGGCAGTGGTTGACCAAGGAAGGGGTTTGACTCCACTGGGGAGAGGGAAAGAAAGTAAATTGGTCTCTAATGAGGGAAAGAAATATTAGTCTATTAACTGACAAGCAGTGGTTAATCAAGAAAAGGTTGTTTGACTCTACCGGGGAAGGGAAGAGCAAGAAAGTTAGTCTTTAACTGATGGACATTAACCAAAGAAAAGGGTGTTGAACCAAGAGAAGGTGTTAACCCAAAAAGGAGACTTGGTGTGTTAACAGAAGGACTGTGGTTAACCGAGGAAAAAAGAAGGGGTTGGTTTTTTTACTGACGGACAGTGATTAACCAAGAGAGACAATGATGTTTTAACCAAAAGGTGATTAACCCAAAAAAGCTTCAATATTTTAACAGACGGGTTGTGATTAACTGAAGGAAAGGTAGTGGTTGGTCTTTTAAATGACTGGTGTCATACCCCAAATTTGTCCTACCTTTTTCGAATTTTCATGCATTCGATTTTATTTTCAGTTTGCATCATCTGTACATCATAAACTTCCTTTTATCATGAATAATTCTTAAATGATTAGCCAGAATGAATCCTCAGATATACAGACAGATTGGTTAAATTGTTTCTCGAATATACAAAAAAATCAGTGGTCAAAAAGTTTCGAATTTAAGCTTGCAGACGTCAGTAATATTGACCTACTTTCCGCAAAGTTTAACCTTGCGCGCTCGTCTTATTTTTTCGACAACTTTTCAGTCACTTTTTGATCGGTCCTGATGTATTTTCGAATCTGACCAAACGTTGTATTTTTCCGAGTCGTTTATTCCGCGCTAATCATTTTAGTGCGGTTGATTTAATTTTTTGGGCATTTTGTTGCTCGATTTTATTCATTTTCATCCGAATTATTTTTATATTTTCATCAAAATATTCATAATAATAAATTAGAATTTTTCATGCTTGCATTTTATTTTTATCACTTTTATTTAATAAGTTGTGAATTTTAGTGGTTTTTATTTGATTTAATTCAATTTAAATTAATTAAAGCTTCTAGAAGGGAGCAATTTTGACATTTAATATAGTGTGCTTCTTTGATTAAATGTGGATCGTTAGATTTAAATTTAATCAAGGGTTCACATGCATTATCTTCATTTTTCCTCATTAGCCAATCATAAATTAGCATTATATTTTATTTGTTTAATTAATAAAATTAGAAAATATAAATGTTTTATTCATGTCATTAAGACACTTGTCCGTTTTTAATTGGTTAGTTTTTTAGAATTTTTGTCACCTTGACCAATCATAAGTGGACACATGTTTTGTGTGTGGTGGCAATTTTTGTTTTAATAAAAATAATAATAATGCAAATAATAATAAGAATTAAATCTAAAAAAAACATCACTACTTCTCTCCACTCAACGTATCATGTGGGAGAAGAGAGAAAATCTGAAAATATCACCCATCCATCCAGATGGTGACACGCGTCCAAAGGAAGAGAAAGAAAAGAAACAGTTTTGCTAATAAAATGAGATCCAAACGTGTCCTAAAGCAGACACTGATTGATTATCCCACTACTTCATTCTCCCCAACAAATACTCCCTCATTTTATTTCATTTTGAGAATAAATAAAAAGGGAAGAAAATGGAATAGCTGAAATAAATTCATCTTCATTTCCTTGAAACCTCACTACCAAACGCTCAGAAAACAACCAACTTTCGACCTTCACTATTTCTCCCACAACACACATCACCCTCAAAACCGGATCTTCTCCTTCATCTAACCCTATCTCTCATTTTTTTCTTGAAAAAAAACATCTCCCATCCACAAAACCCACACGCGGTTCACCATACTCCTATTCCGCCGCCGTGTTTTCCATCACAACACTCCCTCCACTCAAAATTCCGTTCAGTCACCACCAAACGGGTCCTTCATAAAAAAGAAACAATAAAGACGAAATCTGATAATGTTTTTCTCACTGATTTTTCCAAAGGAAGATCAGATTCATTCAAATTCAAATCTACCTTTAACTCCGCTTAACCGATTTCATTTCTGTTTTTCCTTTCATCCTCCATAAAAATCCATACATCCACCGGTGACGCATAAACCACCGAGCTTCACAAATTTTCTGACATGCTTCCTCCAAACTCACAGAATCCAAACCACCATTATCATACCCCAAATTTTGACCACCAATATTTCCCATCATTGTGAAGATCATTACCACAATATGGATGTACCATCATGCCTCATCAATCTCCCAAAGATAGTTAAGCATCCACCATAATCAAGAATTAGGGTTTGGGCCCTCTTAGAGTACTTAGACAAAGGATCAATCAAGAAATGACATGATCTTCAATTTTTCTAACCTCTTAAACATCCATAAAGGATCAAGAGGACCCTCACATCAAAAATCAAGCAAACAGTTGTGGCATTCCAAGTGAAAGGAGCCTCGAAACACCTGATATCACCAAATTAGGGTTTTGGACAACTGGGACCTCCAGAGTGAGATTTTCACAAAGGCATGAGCCAAGACTTCAAAACATGACTCAATATGCTCAAAATAACCCTAGGAATCCATTTTCAAAGTTGAGTTACCCTCAGAGGATGCATTCCTCAAAAGTCGGGAATTAGGGTTTTTACGCGCCGAGCCGCTCCGGAGCCAAAAGTCAAATCATGAATTTTTGGCAAAAATGATCCTTATGACTCATATTTTCATAAAATATGACTTATAATGTCATTTGAACAAGAATTGATCAAGAAATCATGATAACTTGTAAAAAGGGTAACCTTGGAAATTTGAAAATTTTTCTAAGTTACTAAATTTGGATGGTTTTGGTGTCAACTTCCAAGGGCCATAACTTTTGATCCAAGCATCCATTTTGAGTGATCCAAAGCCTGATTTGTAGGTCTTCCTACATTCTACAAAAGCTTCAACTACATGAAACTCTGATTCTTCATGGATTTTTAGTTATGGATTGATCAAAATGGTGAAAAATTAAGAACATAACACTTAGTGCAAAATTGTCTAAGTGTCAGCTTTCGGCATCAAAGTTCATGAGGTTTTTTAATTGGATTCAGATAGTTTCAATACCAACTATGATCACACATGAATTGTACCATATGAGGGCTTTCTAAAATGCACAAGATCTTTCCATAACTCCATTTGAGCAGGGAGATATGACCCCCTCAAAATCACCATTTTCAACTGTCTTGTACAAGACAAAATTTTGCATTTTTGCTCAATTTGGAAAAGTTAGACAAGTACAAGCCTTGTCATCCATTTGGACACCTCAGGGGATAACATCAAAGAGAAATGATCTGATCCACAAGCCTCCCAAGTCCAAGGATCTACATGTAGCCATAAATGCCCTAAAAAGGCTAAAAAGCTCAAAGACTCCAATTTTGTTTCAATGCATTCAATGGATTCACAAGGTGGCAAGCATCAAGACATTGTTGACTGAATTGAGTCAAGATTCAGCTCTTAGCCAAAGGACTCATAACCTGCTACATTGACTCAAGTCAATGATCATGGAAGACTAGAATGCATTTTGATCAACATTGGCCAAGGGACTGTCCAAGCCCCCATTCACTATGGATGCCAAAATAAACTTGTTGCAATATAAATAGACATCAATTGTGATCAGTTTGAGTACACCAAAGCACCCAAACTGATGCTTTACTCAAAATCTCTCCTTCACTTCAAAAATGCCTTCATTTGCAAGTCACTATCGAATTTTGCATTAGGAAGCATTCCATAATAACCAATTGATCTAACACCTTCCATATATCATATATGAGCTGATCAAACTCCTCTTACACCTCTGAAACATCAGGATCATCATCTTCATTTCTCACTTGGACCAGTTGTAGTCAGAGTTGAGCCGGACTATCCAGAGAGTTTCAAAACATCCTGAAGGTTGCAACACGATCCTTGAGACTCAAGGAAGCTAACCAGGCCATTGTTTTACTTCTGTAACACCTCTACCATTGAAATCGAATCCTTCTTGCAGAGGTAAGCCTTAAACTTTCAAACTCAATGAATCATGCATCATAAACATGTTTTCAAATTACCATTTTGTTTCTGAATGTTTATAGATCATTTTCCCTCAATCAATTACAGTTTATCTTATGTGTATGTGATTTCATTAAGTTCTTGCACATTTTAGGGTTCATCTGGTTAGAGTGTAATATCTTTTGTTACACTTAGTTAAAATGAAATTGAATAAAGCCATTGTATTCCTTGTTTAAAAACGCACGATTTTCATCTTTATATCATGTGAAATGGTTGAGAAATGAGAGAGATAGAAGGCTTCACGTAGCTTGCCCAAGGAAGAAGATGGCCATGGCGCCATTCTTCAGAAGTCCAACTAAATTTGGTATATATTATTCAGTTGCCACTATATACTTGAATTGGCATTGCGCCCTAGTGGAAACACTAGTATTTGTGTGTGTGTAGTGAGCGAGAGATCTGGGGTTCGAATTCCCCTCGCCCCAGACTTTTTGGTATTTTTTTAACTGTTTTTCCAAAGGAAGTTTCACATATTATTCACTCTTGCCATCTTTTATCAGCCAACGCACTTGGCTCAGTTGGTAGAGTTTTAACTTCACAACCCCAAGGACGTGAGTTCAAGTCATGGGAGGGCCATTCCCTATTTTTTATCACTTGATTTCTTTCACTTTTCTTCACAATTTCTTAATAACTTCCAAAATTAATTTCTCTCTCAATTTTAAATATTTTTTATTAATTCTTTTTTTGAAAACTCACAAAAATGATAAAATATTTTATTTTATAAATCTCACAAAAAATACTATTTATTTTATATATTTAATATTTTCTTAAAGAATTTATTTTTTATTTGTTTTTTAAAACATTTGAAAATAATTTCTTTCTCTCGATTTTAAATTCAAATGAGTTTTTAATCATTCTAGGGGTAAAACATAATTTTTCAAACTTTGATCCTAGATCATAATTTGTTTTTCACATATGTTTGATAATTTTGATCATTTTAATTGAATTTTTACTTAATTAAAATGCCTTTTTGAAAATCAAAATTAGGGTGTTGAGTATTTTCACCCTCACAAACATTTTTCAAAACACTCTTGGGCCTCTAATAGAGTGTAAGACCCATCCCTTGCAAATACAAAACCTTTTTGGGCCTCACTCATTGAATGATCTATGGAGATTGTGATCCCGAAGGATACCGTGCTCCACCTAACTCATCAGAAGATGATCTAATGAAGGACAACTTTGATCAAGACTATTATGATCCCTTGAATAACTTGCCTATCTGGTAGTCGTACACAGAAAACTTGGGGCAAAAGAGTCAGCCAAACAATGCCTATCAGCTGAGTAATATTGAAAGGAATACCCACGTCCCCACCGAGTCATGGGATCATTACTCAGGACATTCAAAAGATATCCAGCACATTGAGAAGATTGCAAGACAACAGTTCATCAACTATGCTTTTCCTGAGGTCAACGTCATTGAGAAAGATGACTCCTCTGTTCCCACAGAAGTATGGGACACCTTAGGACAGCCGAGTGGCAAGTACGACTTCTTGGTCAAGTACACCACTCCTGAAAGCTCTCGCATCAGATACGAGGACATCCAGACAACTGGATGGGGAGATCCTCTTGAGAGTGAAAACATTAAGGAAGATACAACAGAAGAGTTTGTTTATGACAACTCTGCTTGGGAGGAAGACTCCAACGATCCTGCTCCGCCAGAAATCAGCGTCATTTCTGAGGACAAACCAAGAAAGAAGGTACCAGACTTTTTGATTCACCGAGGATTTCGTCGCCAATGGGTTGCTGTCAATGTCCCGAAAGTCGGCCATAAGTCGAAGTAATTGCCATCTTTGTTTTAGCCTTTCACCCTGCCCAGGTGAAACGGATGTTCTTATAGGGCTCACTTTTCCGTAAATGTCCCTCTTCGCTTTGCCCAAAGCGACAAAGATTTGTTTTATAGGGCTGTATTTCAAGAATCGACAAAATCATAAATAAATAAACGTCATTCTGTAATTCCCTCATTTATTGTTGTTTTCACTTTTCTTTTTTTTCAGAAAATGGTAATCCTAAAACAACCCAAAAATAATAACAAGCATTTTTTAGAAAATACACTGCACACACTCTTGCATTCTCTCTATCTCTTCTAAAAAACGAACCATCACGTCATACAAATTGCTTGTTTTAAACCCCGTTGAGACATACGATCCAATGCCTTCTCCCAACTTTGAATTCCCTGTATTTGAGGCTGAAGAAGAAGAGGACGCGGAAATTCCAGAAGAGATCTCTCAACTACTCAGGCAAGAGGAAATGTCCATTGAACCTCACAAAGAACCGTTGGAAACAGTTAATTTGGGATCAGAGGAAGAAAAGAAAGAAGTTAAGGTTGGGGCACTACTCATTCTGACTGTCAAAGAAAGCTTGATAAAACTTCTCAAAGAGTTTCCAAATGTGTTTGCTTGGTCCTACAAGGACATGCCAGGGTTGGATACCAGCATCGTGGAACATCATCTACTGTTGAAGTCAGAATGTCCGCTAGTAAAACAAAGTTTAAGAAGAACTCACCCGGATATAGCTATCAAAATCAAGGAGGAAGTGCAGAAACAAATCGATGCAGGTTTCCTCGCCACCTCAGAATATCCTCAATGGCTAGCCAACATAGAGCCAGTTTTGAAAAAGGACGGAAAAGTCAGAATGTGTGTAGACTACAGGGATCTGAACAAAGCAAGTCCAAAGGATGACTTCCCCATACCACACATAGATATGTTGGTAGATAGTACAGAAAAGTTCAAAGTCTTCTCCTTCATGGATGGATTCTCGGGCTATAATCAAATCAAAATGGCGCCGGAAGATATGGAGAAAACTTCATTCATCACACCACGAGGCACCTTTTGTTATAAGGTAATGATGTTCAGCTTGAAGAACGCCGGGGTAACCTATCAAAGGGCCATGGAAACTCTATTTCACGACATGATGCACAAAGAAATCAAAGTGTCCGTCGATGACATGATTGCCAAATCTAGAACAGAAGAAGAGCATGTGATACACTTGTCAAAGTTATTTGAGCCTCTGAGAAAATACAAACTCTGCTTGAATCCCAACAAGTGCACGTTCGGTGTCCGCTCAAGAAAACTTTTAGGGTTCATTGTCAACCAAAAAGGAATTGAGGTTGATCCTGACAAGGTCAAGGCCATTCAAGAAATGCCTTCGCCAAAGACCGTGAAACAAGTCTGAGGGTTTTTGGGACGTCTGAATTATATTTCCAGATTCATATCTCTTATGACCGCGACATGAGCGCCGATCTTCAAACTACTCAGAAAGAATCAAAGTTGTGTATGGACAGAAGACTGCCAAAAAGCTTTCGACAGTATCAAAGAATATCTGTTGAATCCACTGTTTATGTCACCTCCAGTGGAAGGAAGACATCATCTACCTAACAGTCTTGGAAGACTCTATGGGTTGTGTACTTGGTCAACAAGACGAAACCAAAAGAAAAGAGTCTTCCATCTACTATTTGAGCAAGAAATTTACCGATTGTGAAACTCGGTATACTATGCTCGAGAAAACTTGTTGTGTTTTGGCTTGGGCAACCAAACGTCTTCGCCAGTACATGATTTGTCACACTACTTGGTTAATCTCCGAAATGGATCCGATCAAGTACGTCTTTGAAAAACCCGCTCTCACGGGAAGGATCGCCCGTTGGCAGATGTTGTTATCAGAATACGACATTGAGTACCATGCTCAGAAAGCCGTCAAAAGGAGTATTTTAGCCGATCATTTGGCTCATCAACTGATTGACGATCAGGAATCAGTCGGATTTGACTTCCCAAACGAAGATGTCATGTACTTGAAAATGAAAGATTACGATGAACCGCTACCCAGTGAAGGGCCAGAACCAGGTTCCCAATGGGGACTAATATTTGACAGAGCTGTCAACAATTATGGGAAAGGAATTAGGGCAATCATCGTAACACCTCAGGGTACCCATTTTCCTTTCACCGCCCGACTGACATTCAAGTGCACAAACAAAGAGGTCGAATACGAAGCTTGTATCATGGGTCTCGAAGAAGCTATTGACTTAAGGATAAAAAACTTGGATGTGTATGGAGACTCAGCCCTAGTCATCAACGAGATCAAATTAGATTGGAACACATACCAATCAGGACTGATTCCTTACAAAGATTACGCGAGAAGGTTGTTGCCATTCTTCAACAGAATCAGGTTTTATCATATCCCTCGTGACAGAAATCTCATGGCTGATGCACTAGCCACTCTCTCTTCCATGATTAGTGTGGGTCAATGGAACGAAGTACCTAAGATTGACATAATGTGCCTAGAAAGGCCCGTTTATATCTTCACGATCGAAGCAATCATAGACGACAGACCTTAGTATCACGATATCAAATGCTTTCTTCAGAAACAAGAGTACCCACCTGGGACATCAAGAAAAGATAGGAAAACCATCAGAAGACTGGCATGCAACTTCTTCCTGAGCGGTGATACACTCTATAAGAGAAACTTCGACATGGTCTTGCTTCAATGCGTAGACAGACCAGAAGCAAACATGTTGATGAAAGAGATTCACGAAGGATCCTTTGGCACTCATGCCAACGGACACACAATGGCCAGAAAAATTCTGAGAGCAGGGTACTATTGGTTGACCATGGAATCCGATTGCTACAAGTACATGAGGAAATGTCACAAGTGTCAGATATACTAAGACAAAATCCATGTACCGCCAACGTCTCTCAAAGTTCTTTCTTCTCCATGGCCTTTTTCTATATGGGGAATCGACATGATTAGCATGATTGAACCCAAAGCTTCAAACGGACATCGGTTCATCCTGGTAGCCATTGACTACTTCACCAAATGGGTCAAAGCAGCATCATACGCTAATGTAACCCGACAAATGGTGGTCTAATTTATCAAAAACAATCTCATATGTCGTTATGGTGTTCTGAGCCAGATCATTACTGACAATGGATCTAACTTGAACAACAAGATAATGAAAGAGTTGTGTGCCGAGTTCAAAGTCGAACACCATAACTCATCTCCCTACCGACCTAAGATGAACGCCGCGGTAGAAATGGCAAACAAAACATCAAGAAGATTGTTCAAAAGATGGTTGTAACCTACAAAGACTCGCATGAAATGTTGCCCTTTCCTCTTCACGGTTATCGCACATCTGTCCGCACTTCAACATGGGCAACCCCTTTCTCTCTAGTATATGGCATGGAGGCAGTGCTTCCCATAGAAGTAGAGATCCCATCAATCTGGGTATTGATGGAAGCTAAGCTAACAGAAGCTGAATGGTGTCAAAGTCGACACGATGAGATGAATCTGATAGAAGAAAAATGAATAATGGCTTTATGTCATGGTCAGCTATATCAGCAAAGAATGAAGAAAACGTTCGACAAAAAGTTCGACCTTGTGTCTTCAGAAAAGGAGACCTCGTGCTAAAGAAGATACAATCATTCCTCACTGGTTCCCGGGGCAAATGGACTCCAAATTATGACGGCCTTTATGTGGTCGAGAAAGCCTTCTCAGGCGGCGCCTTGAGACTCGCAACCATGGATGGAGAGGAGTTTGCCTACCCCACAAATGTTGATGTAGTCAAGAAATACTTCGCCTAAATAAAAAAAAACGTCTCGATGGATTGAAAACCCGAAAGGGCGATACAAGCAAAAATTAGAGACATAAGCAAAAAAAATCATCCCGATGGATTAGAAACTGCAAAAGACAATTCAGGAAAAAGTTAGGGATTCATGGCAAGTAACTACGTCCGACAAGGTTAAATCCCCAGCGGTAACACTATTCGTCGAAAAACTTCCAGTCAAGGTCATCTTCGACAGAAGCTCAGGATGTCCAAAATTCAAAGTTTGTAGAAAGATAACGATCATTATGTTTCAATGTAGCCCCTTTTCCCTTAAATTACCATTTTATAAACTTTGTAAATACTTTATGGGATCACGCGCTTGGTTGATTTCCATCCCATCAATAAAAATTGAGCCCTAGTGCTTTTGTTTGCAATTCTCATTTGTTTTAGCTTTACAGAATGACATTTTTAATATGATCAACGATTCTTGAAATAAAACAAAAATAAATTTACTTGTCAAATTTCTTCTGCCTTTAAAATAAAAATGGCATTTCTTTTTACTGAACGTCAAAAAGAACATCGATAGTTTCTCCGAAGTTGATTGAACCTCAAAGTGCAGAATCAAAGTACTCCTTCTAAACCAGTACGCCTGAATAAAGGATCAAATGTGTCAGATGTAATGTCCCATCTGATATCCCTGACAGAGTTCGTATCTCTTAAGACCGATTAAATGATTCTCTCGTCCCCACAGGGTCTACCTCTCCTAAGCAAGGCAGGATTGCTATCTTGGACCAATGATACTTTTCATCCCCCGTAGTGGCCGAGTATCTAGTCGTGTTCATCTATTAGTCTATATGTCGCGTCAGTTTTGTCAGCATAAATATACATACATCATGCATTACTGATTCATATTCATATTCATATTGCATTACTATCTCTCTGGTCATATTCATCCCCCAAGTGATAAAGTCCTCTTGTCAATCAAGTGGTCAGTTCTTTCCTCTTTAGGAAATGAATCGTCTAAGCAATCTCTCCCTAGTTTATTTCTGGATCAGAGATGGTCCTCGACCACTTTGATAACTTGAACCTCTGAAAGGCAAGAAGACATTCGACCGACACCTTCAGAACATCACTCTCCACCATTGAAGATGATATTTTCGCTTTTTGGGATTAAGGAAAATCCCCAGAGAAAGCCTCTTAACTAAAGACTCTCAACAACACATCGGTTTTTCTCCCAAGAAATTTGATGTTAATGAAGTCATCAGCACCTCAAAATTGGATTACATCACATGGCATTTCTCTGAAAAGATCTCGAAGAAGAATATGATGTAGTATCCCCAAGCAGAAAATGGTCTTTCAAGAGACTCGTTTTCCCCAGTAGAGTCAACGAATGGCATCTCTAACAGAGAAGTTTGTGCACCTCTACAGCTCAGACGAATGGGTGTCCCCAGCAAGTCTGGCCTCAAATATTTTCCATCGAATGGCATCTCCCCAGTAAAAACTCGGCAAGAAGTTTGATGAAAACCGCTACACGTAGCATTCCTTATGAAGGAAGGAACTCGACAAGAAGAAACTGAGACCAGTTCCATGGCTGAAGACCAGGATCGAGGGGAAGTTTATCAAGAAACTGAGACCAGTTCCATGGCTGAAGACCAGGATCGAGGGGAAGTTTATCAAGAACTGAGATCAGTTCCGTGGCTGAAGACCAGGATCGAGGGGAGGTTTATTACAAAAAAAAACTAAGACCAGTTCCATGGCTGAAAACCAGGATCGAGGGGAAGTTTTATCCTTTCCTAAGTAACCTTACTTAGCAAAAGAAGATGGATGAGCAAACTGTCATTCATAACCACCGTCAAAATTTCGGGTATTCTGATATTTATTCCTCTTGCACCCTGAATGTCCGAATATCTTCGCCATTCACACCTTCGGGTCCAAAAAGATTAAATAGAGGCATCTTTCATACCCCAAATTTTGACCACAAAGATTTCCCATCATTTTGAAGATCATTACCACAATATGGATGTACCATCATGCCTCATCAATCTCCCAAAGATAGTTGAGCATCCACCACAATCAAGAATTATGGTTTGGGCCCTCTCAGAGTACTTAGACAAAAGATCAATCAAGAAATGACATGATCTTAAATTTTTCTAACCTCTTAAACATCCAAAAAGGATCAAGAGGACCCTCACATCAAAAATCAAGCACACAGTTGTGGCATTCTAAGTGAAAGGAGCCTCGAAACACCCAATATCACCAAATTAGGGTTTTGGACGACTGGGATCTCCAGAGTGAGATTTTCACAAAGGAATGAGCCAAGACTTCAAAACATGACTCAATATGCTCAAAATAACCCTAGGAATCCATTCGTAAAGTTGAGTTACCCTCAGAGGATGCATTCCTCAAAAGTCGGAAATTTGGGTTTTTACGCGCCGAGCCGCTCCGGAGCCAAAAGTCAAAACATGACTTTTTTGGCAAAAATGATCCTTATGACTCATATTTTCATAAAATATGACTTATAATGTCATTTGAACAAGAATTGATCAAGAAATCATGATAACTTGTAAAAGGGGTAACTTTGGAAATTTGAAAAAATTTCTAAGTTACTAAATTTGGATGGTTTTGGTGCCAACTTCCAAGGGCCATAACTTTTGATCCAAGCATCCATTTTGAGTGATCCAAAGCCTGATTTGTAGGTCTTCCTACATTCTACAAAATCTTCAACTACATGAAACTCTGATTCTTCATGGATTTTTAGTTATGGATGGATCAAAATGGTGAAAAATCAAGAACATAACACTTAGTGCAAAACTGTCTAAGTGTCAGCTTTGGGCATCAAAGTTCATGAGGTTTTTTCAATTGGATTCAGATAGTTTCAAGACCAACTATGATCACACATGAATTGTACCATATGAGGGCTTTCTAAAAAGCACAAGAGCTTTCCATAACTCCATTTGAGCAGTGAGATATGACCCCCTCAAAATCACCATTTCCAACTGTCTTGTACAAGACATAATTTTGCATTTTTGCTCGATTTGGAAAAATTAGACAAGTAAAAGCCTTGTCATCCATTTGGACACCGCAGGGGATAACATCAAAGAGAAATTATCTGATCCAAAAGTAGGGGTGGAAATAGGCCAGGCCGATAACAGGGGCCTACAGGCTAGCCTAGTTAGGCTCAGGCCAGGCCAAGATTTTTTTTTAAATAGAAAAGGCCCAGGCTTTTTTATAAGCCTATTTAGTTAAAAAGGCTAGGCCTCAGGCCATAAAAAAACCTTTTAAGCCTAACAGGCCGGCCTATTTAAATAAATATGAATAATTTTTTATTATCATTATGTTATGTTTTGTGCTTTGAGTTAAAATACAAAAAAAAATTGGTTATCTTGGAAAACTTATGAAAATAAGATGAAAAAACCTCACAAAACTTATGCTAATAGGTAACTTAAAATAAGTCAATGCAAATAAATTTTTAGTCTCATTGGTTTTTTAGTTTGTTAGTCTATTTAAACATTATTTCAATTCCTTATTTACATATGTCTAAAATAATAGGCTTTTATGTAGACTAACAGGCTAACCAGGCCTTAGAAAAGGCCAGGCTCGGGCCTAAAAATAAGCCTATGACAGGCTACAGGCCAGGCTTAGGCTTCACTTTTTTTGGCAGACAAGGCTTAGGCTTGGCAAAGCCTAGCTCGGCCCAGCCTATTTCCACCCCTATCCACAAGCCTCCCAAGTCCAAGGATCTACATGTAGCCATAAATGCCCTAAAAAAGCTAAAAAGCTCAAAGACTCCAATTTTGTTTCAATGCATTCAATGAATTCACAAGGTGGCAAGCATCAAGACATTGCTGACTGAATTGAGTCAAGATTCAGCTCTGAGCCAAAGGACTCATAACCTGCTACATTGACTCAAGTCAATGATCATGGAAGACTAGAATGCCTTTTGATCAACATTGGCCAAGGGACTGTCCAAGCCTCCATTCACTATTGATGCCAAAACAAACTTGTTGCACCATAAATAGACATCAATTGTGATCAGTTTGAGTACACCAAAGCACCCAAACTGATGCTTTACTCAAAATCTCTCCTTCACTCCAAAAATGCCTTCATTTGCAAGTCACTATCGAATTTTGCATTAGGAAGCCATTCCATCATAACCAATTGATCTAACACCTTCCATATATCATATATGAGCTAATCAAACACCTCTTACACCTCTGAAACATCAGGATCATCATCTTTATTTCTCACTTGGACCAGTTGCAGTCAGAGTTGAGCCAGCCTATCCAGAGAGTTTCAAAACATCCTGAAGGTTGCAACACGATCCTTGAGACTTAAGGAAGCTAACTAGGCCATTGTTTCACTTCTGTTACACCTCTACCATTGAAATCGAATCCGTCTTGCAGAGGTAAGCCTTAAACTCTCAAACTCAATGAAACATGCATCATAAACATGTTTTCAAATTACCATTTGTTTCTGAATGTTTATAGATCATTTTCCCTCAATCAATTACAGTTTATCTTATGTGTATGTGATTTCATTGAGTTCTTGTACATTTTAGGGTTCATCTGGTTAGAGTGTAATATCTTTTGTTACACTTAGTTAAAATGAAATTGAATAAAGCCATTGTATTCCTTGTTTAAAAACGCACTATTTTCATCTTTATATCATGTGAAATGGTTGAGAAATGAGAGAGATAGAAGGCTTCACATAGCTTGCCCAAGGAAGAAGATGGCCATGGCGCCATTCTTCAGAAATCCAACTAAATTTGGTATATATTATTCAGTTGCCACTATATACTTGAATTGGCATTGCGCCCTAATGGAAACACTAGTATTTGTGTGTGTATGTGTGTAGCGAGCGAGAGGCTGGGGTTCGAATCCCCCTCGCCCCAGACCTTTTGGTATTTTTTTAACTGTTTTTCCAAAGGAAGTTTCACATATTATTCACTCTTGCCATCTGTTATCAGCCAACGAACTTAGCTCAGTTGGTAAGTTTTAACCTCACAACCCCAAGGGCGTTAGTTCAAGCCATGGGAGGGCCATTCCCTATTTTTTATCACTTGTTTTCTTTCACTTTTCTTCATAATTTCTTAATAACTTCCAAAATTAATTTCTTTCTCAATTTTAAATATTTTTGATTAATTCTTTTTTTGAAAATTCATAAAAATGATAAATATTTTATTTTATAAATCTCATAAAAAATATTATTTATTTTATATATTTAATATTTTCTTAAAGAATTTATTTTTTATTTGTTTTTTTAAACATTTGAAAATAATTTCTTTCTCTTGATTTTAAATTCAGATGAGTTTTTAATCATTCTAGGGGTAAAACATAATTTTTCAAACTTTGATCCTAGATTATAATTTGTTTTTCACATATGTTTGACAATTTTGATCATTTTAATTGAATTTTTACTTATTAAAATGCCTTTTTGAAAATCAAAATTAGGGTTTTGAGTATTTTCACCCTCACAAACATTTTTCAAAACACTCTTGGGCCTCTAATAGAGTGTAAGACCCATCCCTTGTAAATACAAAACCTTTTTGGGCCTCACTCATTGTATAAGTCCCACTGTGTTTTCTAAAACTGCGGCGCGATCGTCGACTTTTAAACAAAAATCTTTCATTGGGCCTTCCCTTGTGTTGTAAGTCCCATTTTTCTTCTTTTAAAATACACTTTTAGGCCTCTAATAGAGTGTAAGACCCAACCCCCTTTGTACATAAATAAATTTTGAGCCTCAGTCATTGTATAAGTCCCAGTACAGTCTTCAAAATAACAGTGCGATCATTGTTTTCATCTGGGCCTCTCCTTGGGTATAAACCCTAATCTTCTTTTCAAAACAACTTTCCCCTTTGATTTAGATTCAAATTCATAGTTGTTATCAAAACTTTCTTTAATTTCTTGAACAACTAACCATACAGCTGTTACAATGGAAGCTTGCTCACCTGTAAGTTTTAAAACAACTTTCTTTTACATACTTGTGTGTGTATATATATATATATATATATATATATATATATATATATATTTGTTTGTAATGCTGGAAGCTTGCTCACCTGTAAGTCCTTCTACCCTCTCTTACATACTTGTATATATTTCCTCTGTATATATATGCCTGTATAATATCTGCTTAGAGTTTTTCCCGACAACTAGGTCTAGGATTAGATCAAACCAGTGGTCACTCTTTCAACAAAGTCAAAATTAGTTCCCCATAGGAAATTAGTTCCTTCGTTAGAGAAGTCCTTTCAAGAGTCAAAACATCATACCAGTTTAGGGTTGATTCTCATCCCTTAAAACACCTACCTCCTCTTGGACATCATACAAATATAAACCCTTCCATACAAATATAAATCTCCTCTTAGATTTCAAAGAAACCCTAAAGTTTCCTAAAAGCACAGAAAAAAACCTGATCATTTCATCAGTCTCCAACAGAGTTAAAACCTCCAAAGGTAAAAACTCCACCTATTAAAACTTCCATCCTAGATTCCCCAGTCAGGGTTAATTTACCATTAATAAATCCCCAACAGAATCAGAACCTCAGGGCATATGATATTTCAACTCTTCTGCAATTCCCAGCAAGAGTTGATTCCCCAATTTGGACCTGCCTCTGGATCTCAATAATCCTCAGCAGAAGTTATCCTCCTCTTAGGCTTCATATAAGAAATTTGCCAATCAGCCTCCTCTTAGGCTTTGTATAATGATTTTCCCTCAGCAGTTTTATCCTCAATCACGGGCTTTGTACAAGACAGACAAAATATTCCCCGAAAGAGTCAACTCCTTCCAGCCTCCTCTTAGGCTTTGTATAATGATCATCCCTCAGAACTTTCAACCTCAATCTTGGGCTTTGTACAAGACACCCACATAAATATCTCTCTAGTATAGTCAGTCATAACTTTCAGCCTCCATCATGGGCTTTATACAAGACACCATATAAATATTCTACAGCTGAGTCAGTCATAATCTTTAGCCTTAATCTTGGGCTTTGTACAAGACAAATAAAACCCCTCCCTAGTGGAGTTAAAACCTATTTAGCCTCAATCTTGGGCTTTGTACAAGACAAATATAAAAACTCCCTAAGTAGAGTTAACCCCTTTAGCCTCAATCTTGGGCTTTGTAAAAGACACATAAATAAAAACCTCCCAGAAGAATCATTTCTTCTCAGCCTCCTCTTAGGCTTTGTATAGTAATCTCCCTAGTAGAGTCAACCCTTTTAGCTTCAACCTTGGGCTTCGATCAAGGCATACAAAAACCAACATCCCCTCAGAGGAAATAAAAAGTCTCTCTGTAGGAAGACATTTCTCTGTACATCACATATCAAAACAGACAAATCAAACGAATCCTATTCCCAGATAACTGTTATAAGTGGCACACTTATTGATTCAAACATCCAAGCTATAGTCCATCTCTTATCCTGGTAAATCTCCATCTTTCATCTAATTGCTGTAAGTGGCAAGCCTCTGGATTATTTACATCCAAGCCAGTGTCCCTCTCTTAGCATGAAAGATTCCTAAGGAAAAATGGAATTGCTCAACATTGAGTTAAAGTTTTCTCCTTCAGGACAAATCCCCTATAAAGGAAATTATGGCATTGCTGGATTCCACATGTCCCAGTTAAAGTAATTCTTCTTTATAATCAGTCACCCAACAACTGTGATAAACAGACAAGATATCTCCCTTTAGAGACGACAAATTCTCTCTCAGTAAATAACCTTTAGCTTCACTCTTGGGCTTTGAACAAGACACAAATAACCTTTAGCTTCAATCTTGGGCTTTGAACAAGACACCAAATTTTCCTCCCATAGAAAAGGAGGAACTACGATTGCTCTGATTTCCCTGTTTTCTTTAACGGGAATACGTAGGCATAAGATTGTGAAATCTTAGCGAGCACACCAATCAAAAACTTCAGGTCCAGTACCTTCACACCAAACAAAAACCTTAGGTCCAGTACCTTACCAAAAACATCAGAAAAAACCCAAAATCAACAAAATACTCCCTCTCTCAACATTCCCAAAGGAGAAACTTTCCCAACCAATAACAGATAAACACCATTAACTAGAAAATAGTAGAATTGCTAACGATCTATGGATAATCATATATAGGATGGGTAATTGATAACTCCCCATTGTATAACCTGACCCCGGACCCCCCAATCTCTTAGCATTTGTTAAAGAAAACATTTGCGTGCAAGATTAGTTTTAGATAGTTTCCCTTTCCTTTCCAGCTTCATAGGACAAATAAGAAATCAGAAAGTAGCACCCAATTCCAACCAATGGAGATAAGGTGGTCGCGTCACCGACAAAAATCGCACGCTACAGAAAAATGGCGACTCTACTGGGGAGGTATTTAGGAGCAAAATTCCTAAGAGGTCTAGGTTGTTAGAAATTTTTCTACTTACTATATATATATATATATATATATATATATATATATTTACTGCTTTTCCTACTTGATATCCGTGTTTATTTTTTTGTCAATGGGAATGCGATTGATACGCATGTGGAAAGTTTGAGAGAACCCTAAGATAAGGGGTGGCATAGACGGGGAAACTTGTAGGGAGTGAATCCCGAACAAGTGAACCTGGTAGACCACCAAATCAAGCGAGGGCCCGTGTGGATTCTGATTGTTGAACGGCCAATTGTCGTGAAAGTAGAGTTTTCCCAGTGTGGCACCGTGACCCTGAGGATTTAGTAGACATTAACCTTATGACCATTTGGTAGTGCGATGACTATCGGGAAAAGTTGATACGCGATACTACACTCAAATAAGATTACCCTAGGATGCTACAGCTTGCTCGGGTGAACCAGCTTGCTATTGATATCCCTAGGGGGGTCAATGATTTTAAGAACCTTAGGATCCGTTCTACAGGTACAAAAATTGACCAGAATACAACCTTTGGGATAGGTAGAGCCATGACTTCATGCTCATGATGTTGAACACTTGAACCCATGTTTTTTCAATGTTTTTGTGTGTTGCATTCATGCATTCATCTAAAAAACTCTTAAATAAAGAAAAAATCTTCTCCTCTTCTTTTTCTTTAAAATAAACTAAAACAATAATTGCAAATATCAGAGAGATTGCGTTATGGATTTTGGTAGAAGAAAGACGCACAAGTACACTTTCAAGGCTTTGAAACTAGAGAATTTAAGGAGGTTGGCAAGGAAGATCACCAACCCTGATGCTTTCAGAGCTAAGCATGGAGGACTGCTGTCTCTGTTAAGGGTCCACGTAGTTGAAGGAATCCTGTCTACGCTAATTCATTTCTACGATCCGGTTTATCACTGTTTCACATTTCCGGATTACCAACTAGCACCAACGTTAGAAGAGTACTCTCATCTGATTGATTTACCCATCACTGATCAAGCTCCATTTTCTGGGCTGGAAGAAATTCCAAAGGATCAGGTCATTGCAGGAACAATCTCTTTGGACGAGTCAGAAGTTAGGACTCACATGACCACTAAAGGAGGAATTCAGGGTTTACCAGCTAAAATCCTGATAGAGAAAGCTCAATACTTTGCTAGTATAGGAAATGTAACTGCTTTCGAAGATATCTTTGTCCTACTCACATATGGGCTTTTCCTCTTTCCTAACATTGACAACTTCGTTGAAACCAACGCTGTTAAGATATTTCTGATTGGAAACCCCGTACCAACCTTGCTCGCAGATGCTTATCATTTTGTACACTTAAGGACTTTGTACAGCGGAGGAATGATCACATGTTGTGTACCCTTAATTTACAAACGGTTCATCTACCATTTACCCAAGTCTGCTACATTTTGGGATCACAAGAGTACTCTACGTTGGTCACAAAGGATTATGTCTCTTGCCAACTCTGACATAGATTGGTACAATAGGATTTATGAAGGGATAGAGATCATCGACAGATGTGGAAATTTCCCTAACATACCCCTCATTGGAACTAAAAGAGGAATCAACTACCATCCTATTTCAGTTCGCCGTCAACTCGGATACCCGATGAAGAATATCCCGCATAATGTTCATCTGGAAGGTCTTTTCTTCAAGGAAGGGGAAAATGACAGGGCACTAAAGAAACAAATAGTGCATGCCTGGCAACATATTCACGGGAAAGGAAGAGAGTTTCTAGGAGGACCAAACTGTATATCCATGGAGCCTTATCTCCACTGGGTGCAAACTAGAGCCCTCAAGCTAAGGATGCCTTACCCTCGCCAAGAAGTTTTTCTGTTAAAGGAATTTGTCCTTTATTTCATGTCTGACATGGAAAAACTCTAGGTAGCTCTCAACAAAGTTCAACGTGAGAAGGGCTCTTGGAAAAACAAGTACCGAATCCTCAACGTGGAGTATAACAAGATTCAGGAACTGTTAAAAGAAAAGGATGCTCTGATTAAGATATTAGAGCAGCATGTTATAGAAAGTCAGGAAGATTGAAAGAAATTGCTCGATCCTTTCACTTGGAAAATGACTGATAACCCATCAACGGCTGAAGAGCCCCGGTCAAAGAAAAGGAAAGTACCAGAACCAGCATCTAAACTCTCTTCAGAAAGGACTCAGGATCCATAAGCTTAGCCATTTTCCTTATAGCACTATGTAAAATACTGTATTTTCCCTTTCTGCAATCTTTCAAATTCAATAAAACCGGGTCTCCACCCTCCACTCTATGATATTTGCAATCTATTTGTTAAAGTTTCTTTTTTATTAAAGATAATATATATATATATCATTGCATATCATTCATCATTCTCACATAACGCGTTCTTCTTATCTTCGAGTCTCACGTACGTGTCACGATTCTAGAGTCAAACTGTCTCACTCATATAATACTCGAGCCAATTGACAAAAGAAAATGGAAGATCTTGAGGAAGAGAACAGAGAGCTGAGAGAAGAAGTCGACGCTCTAAAGGAAAGTTTGGAAAAACTTCACAGTGATATGCAATCCCTGATAGCAGTTCAGAGGCAACAACAAAAGATTGTGATCTCACAGATCACATCTACACCTATAATGGAAACATATGATCCTCGGTACAACGTCCCTAAAGGTCGCCCCTGGGGCATGCCTCTCAACTTTGTCCCTGAAAGATATATCCCGCCGGTCACTAAAGACCAAGAAACTGCAGCAGGAACCGCTGGGCCTGAAGGTTACAAACTTTGGGAAAGCGAAGACGCAAGAGTTATGACAGCAACATCTGAAGGTTACAAACTTCAAGGCACTGAAGCTCCAAGACTCACCACTGTAATGTCTATACCACAACTAGTGGTACATACTGTCCCAGAAGGACAGATTCCACAAGTAATTTTTGGACAGATTCCATAGACAAATCAAACAAACCCTATTTCTAGATAACTGCTATAAGTGGCACACTTGTTGATTCAAACTGAAATTCTGGCCTATGCAGACAGCAGATGTCCTAACACATGTCAAGACATTGTGCTACATAATCTTTTAAACTTGGAGGCGCAACAGCAGACTGATACCTTGAATATCAGAACTGCACAAACACAGATGTCACGACATCTGATCCAACATGTTCATCATGAACCCTAACAGAAAACATAAATTTACATAATGATAAAGAACACAATAATTGTTAACCCAGTTCGGTGCAACTCACCTACATCTGGGGGATACCAATCCAGGAAGAAGACTTCACTATCGTGTAGACTGTTACAAAGTTAAACTCCTACGTTTACAACTTTATCCCTAACATCTACCCCATGAACATCTTTACCAAGGTTAAACTCAAACGTTTAGAACCCTGATACGAGATACCCTACTCACTTCCCTTAATCACCAACTGTGATTTCTTCATCGTCCCTATCAATATAGAAATCTGTTAAGCATACTTGACAAACAAGCTAACTCGGATTTGCTAAAAAGCTTCATCCAAGAACAATACACAATCCAATACCTCAAGGCTTATGGATATGTGTGCCACCTATGTCTACCATAGTGTATCAACTAATACAAAGGGAGACTTATAACCTAGAAAGCCGACGACTTTCAAAACCCTAAACCCTTATTTCTTACGCAAGAAAACAAGGTTACAACAGGCGTACTAAGGCATGCAGAAACCTAGGTCTAAGTCTTCTATTTATAGTGTCTTATGCTTCCTTGGGCTTCAATCTTCAGTCCTTGATCCATGCGGCACTTTCTCCTTGAGTGTTGCAGCAGATTAAAAACTAACTTAAGCCATTCAGTCCAGGATGTCAAGATGCATGTTACGACATCTTGTTCGACATCACTTCTTCAGCACAATTATTTAGCCTCTCATTGTTGCATTTACAATTATGTTTTCCCAAAATTTGTTCAAAAACCTAGAGCTTTCAATCTCCCCCATTTTGGCAAATTTTGGCTAAAACACATATGCATGGTAAGCTCCAGATCAATGGTGCATGCAGTGACCTATCCATTACCCGTGTGTAGTGCGATTTTTATGGTTTCGAATCACTATCGCTTTGGTACTACAGTTCGATTCATTTTTTATCCTGTGAAGCTGATTAAGGAAGGGAAATAGATGTCTCCAATTAACCCGGCTTGCAAACTGAGGTTAAACAGTCAAAACTGTTGGTTTACAAATGCTATCAAAATAGGGGGGTTCTCCTTTAGGGTTATTTGCTTAAAAACCGTGTCTAGGCTATTGGTAAGGTGTTAGGTTTGATGATTTTCGATTGATGTATGAAGGTACGGGATTTTGGGTTTTTGATTAGTATGCTCGCTAAGATTTTGCAATCTTATGCGTACGTATTCCCGAAACAGGGAAATCAGAGCGATCGTAGTTCCTCCTATTCTATGGGAGGAAAGAGGTTGTTTTGGTTTCTTGTTCAAAGCCCAATACATGAAGCTAAAGGTGGTTTGTATCTTGTTCAAAGCCCAAGATGTGAAGCTAAAGGGTTTCGGATGAGAGAGAATTTGTCATCTCTAAAGAGGAGTTGTTGATGTTTGTATGCTGTGAGCAAAGCACAACTTTGATGCTAAAACATTGATTGATTCAACCGGGGTTTCTTTATACAAAGCCTAAGAGGAGGCTGGAAGTTTGACTTTTCTGGGGAAAATGTTCTTTCTGTCTTGTACAACGCCCAAGATTGAGGCTAAAAGGGATTTTGACTCTGTTGGGGAGAATGTATCTTGTATAAAGCCCAAGATGGAGGCTGAAACAGTTTGACTCAATAAGAGAGTACTTTTATCTGTCCTGTGAAAGCCCAAGACAGAGGCTAAAAAGGTCGACACAACAAGAGAGTCTTGAGTAGGTGATTAACTCAACAAGAGAGTCTGAAGACTGATTGACTCAACAAGAGAGTCTTTTATACTCAATAAGAGAGTGTTTTTCCATGTGTCTTGTATGAAGCCCAAGACGGAGGCCAAAAGTTGATGACTCAACAAGAGAGTCTTTTATACTCAACAAGAGAGTGATTTGCTGTCTCGTATGAAGCCCGAGATTGAGGCTAAAAGGAGGTTGACTCAACAAGAGAGTCTTTTATACTCAACAAGAGAGTGTTTTTATATGTCTTGTACAAATCCCGAGACGGAGGCTAAAACGGTGTTGACTCAACAAGAGAGTCTGAAAAGGTTAGCTCCGCTAGGGAGAATCATTTGTACAAATCCCGAGAGGAGGCTGACTTACTGCTGAGGATTATTGAGATCCTGAAGCGGGTCCAAGTATGGGGAACTCTCATGAGAGAGACTGGGTTTCTGCTGGAGATTGATCCAGAGTGATCGGTATTTTTTCCTATGTTTGAAAGGAACTTGAGAATGTCTTTGAGACTCAAGATTTTTAGACTGTCCAAGTGTAGAGTTTTATCTATTGTACAATGCCCAAGAGGAGGCGCGGGCATTAAGGGATGAGCATCAACCCTAAAATGGTCGGAGTTTTGACGCGGGAAAGACTGCTCTAGCAAAGGATGACTAAGTTCTGTCTTATACCTTTAAGAGGTCGCCAGGGTCCTTGTATTAAGCCCAAGAGAAGGCATGAGAACTTCTAAGAAGTTGAAGGGTCCTTGTACAATGCCCAAGAGGAGGCAGGGATGCTTTTAGGAAGCCTGTGGGTCCTCAAACCAAGAGAAATTCAAGAAATGCAATTCACAGAGAAGAGATCATTCCAAGAAAGTTCGAGAATTTGGAAGAAACTCAAGAGATGGCATTCACGGAGAAAAGATCATCTCGGGGGAGTTAGAGTTTCTTTGACAATTTCTAAAGGTGACAGACTGAGAAAAGGTTCACCGAGAATACTGCCTTTCTCTTTGCTCCATATTGTTTAACCCCAAGAGAAGGGAAGATTGTATCTGGAATCCTACGGGGGATCTAGTTTTGTTTGTATTTAAGAGTGACCAACATGGCTTTACCTAGTTCTAGACGTAGTTGCCGGGGAAAACTCTAAATAACTATACTAGTATTACACAGTGGATATATGACAAGTATATAAAAGGATGTGAAAGAAGACTTACAGTGAAGCAACCCCACAATACAGTTATATACATATGAAAGCGCTAAATGAAAGCGGATAAACACTTACCCGTTGTAGAGCTTCCATGTTGTTTGGTTAGTTGTTCAACAAAGAAATTAAAGAAAGTTTTGATGACAACATATATTTGAATTCCCAAATCAAAGGAGAAAGTGCTTTGAAAAGATTGTCGGGGCTTATAGCTCAAGGAGAGGCCCAAAAAGTTATTTAAAGAAAATGAATGGGGCTTATAACACGAGGGTAGGCCCAATTGGTTTTGATTTTTAAATTGGCGATTGCGCCGAGATTTTTCTTAACACAGTGGGTCTTATACAATGACTGAGGCCCAAATTATTTTGGTTCCAAAAAAGGTTGGGTCTTACACTCTATTAGAGGCCCATGGGTGATTTTAAGAAAAAAAGAATGGGGCTTACAACTCAAGGAGAGGCCAAATTGCTCTTGTTTAAAAAGGCGACGATCGCGCCGTTGCTTTGAAAATATAGTGGGACTTATACAATGACTGAGGCCCAAAAAGTGGTGTATTTACAAAGGGGATGGGTCTTACACTCTAATAGAGGCCCAAAGAGTTTGAAAATGATTGATGAGGGTGGAATCAATCAAAACCCTAATTCTATCATTTTTAAAAGAAGGAAATTCTTAAAGAAAATCAATAAAAATGATAAATCACCAAGTAAGCTTGAATAAACAACTTGTGATTTTTGGTTAAGGTTTGAAAAATGAGGTTTTAATCACAAGATGAATTAAAACTCATTTGGTTTTGATTTTCAAGATGAATATTCACTTTAAAAATGTTAAAAAATAATTAAAAATGAATTTATTCATAAAAATACCAAATATATTAGATAAATAATATAAGTTTGATTTTTTTGTGGAATAAAATATTTCAACATTTTTGTGATTTTTTGCAAAAAGAACCAATAAAAAATAATTAAAATTGAGGGAGTTATTAATTTTCCAAATCATTAAAAATAATAAGGAAAATAACAAAAATATGAAAAAATGGTAAAAAAAAGAGGGTCTGGGGCGACGGGGATTCGAACCCCAGACCTCTTGTGTGCAGTGCGCGCGTCCTACCACTGGGATGGTGATACATCCGTGTATTAAACCCCAGCCATAAATATACAAGGCTTTCCTTGTTTTTGGCATGGCCAAGGCAAGGCAAGGCAAGGTTTTGGCCAAAAACGTGAAGCTTGTAACTTTCTCATTTCTCCATGGATTGGGAGAAAATTTAGGTCTATCCTGCCTAGAATTTCACAAGGAATCTAATGGTGGTGGTGGTTTTCTCAGATGAGGTCCCCATTTTAAAACCCGATAGTGGTTTTGAAATAGGCCTCCATTTGCATTTTCTGTGCTACCTCATGGTACATGCATGAATCACATGATGAATTGGTCCAAACACAACATATATAACATGTTTGAGATATGTATGATCGGTGGACCTCAAAGCAATGTATATTTTAAAGAGTTCAAGTTGAGATGCTTACCTCTTTAGGAGCTTTTTGGGAAATCTGTCAAGTGCCTTGCTCCAGAAATATTTTGATGCTTTGAACACTCTCAAATGTTCCCTTAGAAGCTTTTAGGCTGATTGGAATCAGCTGGCAACCTCAGGAATGGAAATTGGCCCTTTCTTGCAAAAGGGGCAAAGTGACCAAAATAGCAACTCTCTCAAATGGTGTTCCAGATGTGGGGAACCATTTGTGACAGTTCAAGGATGATATTTGGAGTGTGTTTGAGGTTTTATCTAGTTTTGAAAGTGACTGGATCAAGACATGGCTTGAAAAATGCAAAAAAAAGTCCTATTTTGAGGTTTTGGGAGGGGACTTTGTGATTTTGGTGTTACAGGTCACTTGTGAGAGTTTGGACAGCTTAAATATGACATATTGGATGTGTTTGGATAATGAGCGGTGATGAAATTTCTCTCTAACTAAAAAACTCAGAGTTACCTTGCTAAAGAAGGCATTTTTGCCTAGAGAAAGAAATTTTGAGGAAAGCAAGTGTTGTAGTTCTTTGGTGTACTTAAACTAAGTACAAATGAGCTCTATTTATATTATAGCAAGTTTGTTTTGGCTGCAATAGTGAATGGCAACTGCAGCAGAGGTTTGGCAAATGTTAATCAATAGGAATCCAAGTCTCCTCTAGCCATTGACTAGAGGTTATAGCACAGGCCTTTGGTTCCCTAGTTCAGAGATCATCCTTGACTGAATTTAGTTGGAAATGGCTCAGTTCATGCCACCTTGGTGCTTCCATTGAATGCTCCAAAACAAAATTGGAGTCTTGTCCCCTCTTTAGGGTTTTTTAGGTTTAGCATGCTATTTTTAGTTCCAAAGACTTTGGAGGCTTGGAGATCAGATCACCCCCCTTGGAATTGATCCTTAGATGTGTCCAAAATGATGACAAGGCTTGGAATTATCTGATCTTGCCAAATCGAGCAAAAGTGTAAAATTCTGCCTTGCCATGAAAGTTGCAGTAAGGCATGTTGTAGCTGTCATAACTCTTAGCTCAAGTATTATTTCATGGGGTTCTTGGTCATTTTGGAAAGCTCTCATATGATACAACATATGTGTGATCATAGTTTGTCTTGACACTTTTTGGATCCAATTGAAAAATGCCCTTACATTTGGGAAAAAGTGAAACAGATTCTGACTTAGTGAAAATTTCACTAAGTGTTGGAAAAAGTGACATTTCATGTTTTCAGCCATTTTGATCCAACCATAACTCAAAATCCATGATGAATTGGAATACGGTGTAGTTGACACTTTTAAAGTATGCCATGAGAAGTTGGTACCCTAGCCACTTTGTTCCATAACTTAGAAAATTTCTAAGTTTTTTATGGTTACCCCTTTTACAAGTTATCCCACTTTTCTTGATTTTTCTTGATGAATGATGATTTTAATCACACATTAACATCATTTTAGGGTTAGGGAACCAAAATTGATCAAAAAATCAAAAAGTCAAACTTTGACTTTTGGGCACAGTGGACTTTTTATCAGATGAATTCCAAACTGTGCGATCCTCTATGAAATAAAGTCCTTGACCTAAATCAAACTTGTTGGATTGATTTCATAGGTGTTATAGGGTGTATTGAATCATGTCCCAAGTTTGGGAGCATGTCCTGGTCAAAAGTCAAAGGCACAGTTGACTTTTCTCGCGAAACCCTAACTGTGGTTCTGATGAACTTGAAACTTGTGAATCAAGCTTCTTGGCTCATGTTTTGTCCCAAAAGTCAACTTAGGGGTGAATTAGGTGAAGAAACCCTAATTCCTGATTTTTTATGAATGCATCCCCTGAGGCCAAATTGACTTGATGATTGGGTCCATGATGTCCCTTAGAGTATTTTGGGTTATGCTTTGAAGCATTGGCTCATGCCCAGAGGAAAATTTCCATCTGAAGGCCCCAGTCGACCAAAACCCTAATTTGGTGACACTGGCGATCTTGAGGCTTAATCCACTTGGAATGTTGCAACCTTGTGCTTGATTCTTGAAGTGGGAGCCCTCTTGATCCATTGTGGATGTTTGAGAGGTTTAGACAAGTTTAAGATCATGTCATTCCTTGATTGATCCTTTGTCTAAGAGCTCTGAGGGGGCTTGAAACCCTAATTTTGATTGTGGTGGATGCTCACCCATCTTTGGGGAGACTAATGAGGTATGATGGTTCATCCATATTATGATGATGATTTTCACAATGATGGGAAATATTAGTGGTCAAAATTTGGGGTATGACAGATGCCCCTATTTAATCTTCTTGGACCCGAAGGTGTGAATTGCGAAGGTATTCGGGCATTCGGGGTGCAAGAGGATTAAATATTGGAATACCTGAAATTTTGATGGTGGTTATGAATGGTAGCTTACGCATTCATCTTCTTTTTCTAAGCGATGATGCTTAGAAAAGGTAAAACTTCCCCTCGATCCTGGTTTCCTACCAAGAACTGGTCTCAGTTTCTGATGTAAACTTCCCTTCGATCCTGGTTTCCTACCAAGGATCTGGTCTTAGTTGCTAAATAAACTTCCCCTCGATCCTGGTTTCCTACCAAGGAACTAGTCTTAGTTTCTGATGCAAACTTCCCCTCGATTCTGGTCTTCAGCCAAGGAACTGGTCTCAGTTTATGATGCAAACTTCCCCTCGATCCTGGTTTCCTATTAAGGAACTGGTCTCAATTTCTTTTGTCAATAAACTTTCTTGACAAGGGACGCTATTCGTAGCGGTTTTCCTCAAACTTCTCACCGAATTTTCCTGGGGAGGTGCCATTTGAAGGGAAAAACTTTTGATGTCAGACTTGCTGGGGAAACCCGTTGGTCTGAGTTGGAGAGGTGTACAAACTTATCTGGTTGGAGACGCCATTTGTTGACTCTACCAGGGAAAACAAGTCTCTTGAGAGACTGCTTTCTGTTTAGGGATACTACATCATACTTTTCTCGAGATCTTCTCGGAGAAATGCCATGTGATGTAATCTAATTTTGAGGTGTTAATGACCTTTTTGTCAGCGAACTTTTTGGAGAAAGACTGCTATATGGCCGAATCTTTGATTAAGAGGCTTTCTTTGGGGATTTTCCTTAATCCAGAAAAGCGAAGATGTCATCTTCAAGGGTGAAGAGTGACGTTTGTCGAAAGGTCTCTGGCTTTTCAGAGGTTCATGTTATCAAAGTGGTCAAAGAACCACCTTCAATCCATAAATAAAATGGAGGAGAGATCGTTTAGATGATTTACTTCCTGACGAGGAAAGAACTGACAACTCGATTGAGAGGACTTTTATCACTTGGGAACAAGACCGACTAGAGTGATAGTGATGCAATATGAATGTAAATGTAAATTAATAATGCATGATGTATGTATGTTTATGCTGACAAAACTGACACGACATACAGACTAACAGATGAACATGACTGGATACTCGGCCACTGCGGGGGACGAAGAGGTGCCACTGGGTTCAAAATAGCAATTCTTCCATGCTTAGGAGAGGTAGTCCCTGTGGGGAACAACGTTGGTCGGGCTTAGGAGATAATAACTTTGTCGGGGGTGTCAGAGGAAACACGGTCTCTGACACGGTTGATCCTTAATTCAGGTGCACTAGTTTAGAATGAGTACTTTGATTCTGCACTTTCAAGCTCGATTACTTTCGGAGAAGCGATCGATGTTCTTTCGATGTTCAACAGTCAAAAGAATTGCCATCTTTATTTAAAAGCAGAAAAATTTTGACAAGTAAATTCATTTTTGTTTTATTTCAAGAATCGTTAATCATGTTAAAATGTCGTTCTGTAAAGCTAAAACAAATGAGAATTGCAAACAAAAGCACTAGGGCTCAAATTTCATTGATAGGATGGAAATCAGCCAAGCGCGTGATTCCATAGAGTATGTACAAAGTTAGAAAATGGTAATTTAAAGGGAAAAGGGCTACATTGAAACATAACGATCACTATCCTTCTACCAACTTTGAATTCGGGACATCTTGAGCTTCTGTCGAAGATGACCTTGACTGGAGTTTTCCTGATGGATGCATGACTGCTACTGTGGGATTTTCCCCCTTGTTGAACATAGTTACTTGCCATTATCCCTAATTCTTGCCTGGATTGTACTCTGAGATTTCCAATCCACCAGGATGATTTTTTATCACGTCTCTAATTTTTGCCTAGACCACCCTTTCGGGTTTTCAATCCACCGAGACGTTTTTTTTATTATTATTTTTATTTATTTAGGTGAAGTATTTCTTGACTACATCTACATTTGTGGGGTAGGCAAATTCTTCTCCATCCATGGTTGCGAGTCTCAAGGCGCTGCCTGAGAAGGCTTTCTTGACCACATAGGGGTCATCATAATTCGGAGGCCATTTGCCCCAGGAACCAGTGAGAAATGATTGTATCTTCTTGAGCACGCGGTCTCCTTTCCTGATGACGCGAGGTCGGACCTTTTTGTCAAACGCCTTCTTCATTCTCTGTTGATACAACTGACCGTGGCATAGTGCCGTTATTCGTTTCTCCTCGATCAAATTCAGCTCATCGTGTCGACTTTGACACCATTCAGCCTCTGTTAGCTTAGCTTCCATCAATACCCGGTTTGATGGGATTTCTACTTCTATGGGGAGCACTGCTTCCATGCCATATACTAGAGAGAAAGGGGTTGCCCCTGTTGAAGTGCGGACAGATGTGCAATAACCGTGAAGAGAAAAGGGTAGCATCTCGTGCCAATCTTTGTAAGTTACAACCATCTTTTAAATGATCTTCTTGATGTTCTTATTAGCCACTTCTACCGCGCCGTTCATCTTAGGTCGGTATGGAGATGAGTTATGGTGTTCGATTTTGAACTCAGCGCATAACTCTTTCATCATCTTATTGTTCATGTTGGATCCATTATCCGTAATGATCTGTCTAGGAACACCATAACGGCAGATGATATTGTTTTTGATAAATTGGACCACGACTTATCGGGTTACATTAGTGTATGACGCTGCTTCGACCCATTTGGTGAAGTAGTCAATGGCTACCAGAATGAATCGATGTCCGTTTGAAGCTTTGGGTTCAATCATGCCAATCATGTCAATTCCGCATATGGAAAAAGGCCATGGGGAAGAAAGAACTTTGAGATGCGTTGGCGGTACATGGATTTTGTCTGAGTATATCTGACACTTGTGACACTTCCTCATGTACTTGTAGCAATCGGATTCCATTGTCAACTAATAGTACCCTGCTCTCAGAATTTTTCTCGCCATTGTGTGTCCGTTGGCATGAGTGCCAAAGGACCCTTCATGAATTTCTTTTATCAACATGTTTGCTTCTGGTCTGTCTACGTATCGGAGCAAGACCATGTCAAAGTTCCTCTTATAGAGTGTATCACTGCTAAAAAAGAAGCTGCCTGCTAGCCTTCTGAGGGTCTTTCTGTCCTTTCTTAATGCCCCAGGTGGGTACTCTTGTTTATGAAGGAAGCATTTGATATCGTGATACCAAGGTTTGTCGTCTATGACTTCTTCAATCGTGAAGATGTAAGCAGGCCGTTCAAGGCGCATTATGTCAATCTTAGGTATGTCATTCCATTGACCTACACTAATCATGGAAGAGAGACTGGCTAATGCATCAGCCATGTGATTCTCTTCACGAGGGATATGATGAAACTCGATTCTGTTGAAGAAGGGTAATAACCTTCTCGCGTAATCTTTGTAAGGAATCAGTCCTGATTGGTATGTGTTCCAATCTCCTTTGATCTGATTGATAACCAGGACTGAGTCACCATATACGTCCAAGTTCTTAATCCTTAAGTCGATCGCTTCTTCGAGACCCATGATACAAGCTTCGTATTCGGCCTCGTTGTTTGTGCACTTGAACGTAAGTCTAGCAGTGAAAGGAATGTGGGTACCCTGAGGTGTTATGATGATTACCCCAATTCCATTTCCATAATGATTGATAGCTCCGTCAAAGATAAGTCCCCATTGGGAACCTGGTTTTGGCCATTCACTGGGTAGCGGTTCATCGTAATCTTTCATTTTTAAGTACATGACATCTTCGTCTGGGAAGTCAAACTCGACTGATTCCTGATCGTCAATTGGTTGATGAGCCAAATGATCGGCTGAAACACTTCCCTTAACGGCTTTCTGAGCATGGTACTCGATGTCGTATTCTGATAACAACATCTACCAAGGGCTATCCTTCCCGTGAGAGCAGGTTTTTCAAAGACGTACTTGATTGGATCCATCTCAAAGATTAACCAATTAGTGTGACGAATCATATACTGGTGAAGACGTTTGGCTGCCCAAGCCAGAGCACAGCAAGTTTTCTCAAGCATAGTATACCGAGTTTCACAATCAGTGAACTTCTTGCTCAAATAGTAAATAGCAGACTCTTTCCTTTTGGTTTCGTCTTGTTGGCCAAGCACACAACCCATTGAGTCTTCCAAGACTGTTAGGTATATGATCAACGGTCTCCCCTCCACTGGAGGTGATAGGATCGGTGGGTTCAACAGATATTCCTTGATATTGTCGAAGGCGGTTTGGCAGTCATCTGTCCAAACGTAGTCCTGATTCTTTTTGAGTAATTTGAAGATCGGCGCACATGTCGTGGTCATGAGGAATATAAATCTAGAAATGTAGTTCAAACGTCCCAAGAATCACCTGACTTGTTTTTCAGTCTTTGGAGAAGGCATTTCTTGAATGGCCTTGACTTTGTTAGGATCAACCTCAATTCCTTTTTGGCTGACGATGAACCCTAAAAGTTTCCCTGAGTGGACACCAAATGTGCATTTGTTGGGATTCAAGCAGAGCTTGTACTTTCTCAGACGCTCGAATAGTTTTGACAGGTGGGTCACATGCTCCTCTTCTGTTTTAGATTTGGCAATCATATCATCAACATATACCTCAATTTCTTTGTGTTTCATGTCATGAAATAGAGTAGTCATGGCCCGTTGATAGGTTGCTCCGACGTTCTTCAACCCGAACGACATTACCTTGTAACAAAAAGTACCCCATGGGGTGATGAAGGAAGTTTTCTCCATGTCTTTCGGCGCCATTTTTATCTGATTATAGCCCGAGAATCCATACATGAAGGAGAAGACTTTAAACTTTGTTGTACTGTCAACCAGTATGTCAATGTGTGGTAAGGGAAAGTCATCCTTCAGACTGGCTTTGTTCAGATCCCTGTAGTCTACACACATTCTGACCTTTCTGTCCTTTTTCGGAACTGGTACTATGTTGGCTAACCATTGAGGATACTCCGGTGTGGCGAGAAACCCTGCGTCAATCTGTTTATGTACTTCCTCTTTGATTTTGATGGCCATGTCCCGATGAGTCCGTCTCAACCTCTGTTTTACTGGTGGACATTCTGATCTCAACGGTAGATGATGTTCCACGATGCTGGTATCCAACCCTGGCATATCCTGATAGGACCAAGCGAATACATTAGGAAACTCTTTGAGAAGTTTTGTCAAACTTTCTTTGACAGTTGAACTGAGCAATGCCCCAATCCTGACCTCTTTTCTCGCTTCCTCTAAACCAAAGTTGACCGTTTCCAACGGCTCTTTGTGAGGTTTAATGGACCTTTCCTCTTGTCTGAGTAATCGGGAGATCTCTTCTGGAATTTCTTTGTCATCTTCCTCTTCAGTCTCAAATACCGGGAATTCAAAGTTAGGAGAAGGCATCGGATCGTATGTTTCAATGGGGTTTAAAATAAGCAATCTGCATGACGTGATGATTTGTGTTTAGAAGAGATAGAGAAAATGCAAGAGTGTGTGCAGTGTATATATTTTTACTGCTTGTTTTTATTATTTGAATTGTTTTTTAGGATTACCATTTTCTGAAAAACGAAAAGAGAAAATAGCAATTAATGCGGAAATTACAGAACGACGTTTATTTCTTTATGATTTTGTCAATTCATGAAACTACAACCCTATAAAATAAAGGTCTGTCACTTTGGGCAAAGCGAAGAGGGATATTTACAGAAAGTGAGCCCTATCAAAACATCCGTTTCACCTGGGCAGGGTGAAAGGTGAAGATAAAGACGACAATTACTTTGACTTATGAACGATCTTCGGAACATCGACTGCAACCCATTGGCGGCGAAATCCTTGGTGAATCACAAAGTCTGGTACCTTCCTTGATTTGTCTTCAAAAATAACGCTGATTTCTGCGGAGCAGGATCATTGGAATCTATCTTCCAGGCAGAGTTGTCATAGGAGGATTCCTCAGTTGTATTTTGCATAGTATTTGTGCTCTCAGGCAAATCTCCCCATCTAGTTGGCTGGATGTCCTCGAGCCTGATACGAGAGCTTTCAGGAGCGGTGTACTTTCCCATGAAGTCGTATTTTCCACTCGGTTGTCCCAAGGTGTCCCACACTTCTTTGGAACTAGAGGAGTCATCCCTTTCGATGACGTTGACCTCGGGAAAAGCATAGTTAATGAATTCTATCCTACAAACTTTGCAAATTCATCGTCATGCTGGACGTTTTCTGAATGACCTGAGTGTTGATCCCATGACATGGTGGGGACGCAGGTATTCTCTTCGATGATGCTGAGCTGATAAGCATCGTTGAGTTGATTCTCTTGCCTCAAGTCTCCTGGGTACGGCTGCCACATAGGCAGGCCATCCATCGGGCCATAATAGTCATGGTCAAAGTTGTCTTTCATCAAAGTGTCCTCCTCTAATGAGTTTGGTGGAGCACGGCATCCTTCTGGATCATAATCTCCGTATATCATTTTGACGTCTGACCTTAGTATAAATCTCAGACTCTGTGCGGGATAGCAAAATGGCGTAGGCACCTCTTCTTGAGACATGTAACCGTCCTTATTAAGATAGGATTTCCACTCTTCATCTATATCGGAGGAATCTCCTTCGTTGATGGTATGTACTTCTTGAGACACTCGGTGAAGGAAACCTCCACTATGGAAGAAGTTCTGAATGGGATGAAGACTTTCATTGTTAGTAGCTATCTGGGTACAGGTTGTAGAAAAACCAAGACCCTTCTTTGTTTTATTATCAGTAGGAATGACAAGCTGTCCCCATCCTTTTGCGTTGTTACTTTTGATCACTTCGAGAGCATCTTTGTACGAGGATATTGATGCTCCCTTCTCTAATTGATTGTCATTGCTCACCGAAAGTGCTTGGAACTGGGTTCCGATAACCTCCTCGGGTTCTACACAAGTGGACAATGAAAGGTTACTCACGAGCAAGGCATACTCTCCGCAGACCATGACGAGTTGGTCATTCTTGACAAACTTTAGCTTCTGGTGAAATGTCGAAGTGACTGCCCCAGCCTGGTGTATACAAGGTCTTCCTAATAAGCAACTATATGTTGCCTGAATGTCCATGACCTGGAAAGTGACTAGGCAAGTGTGAGGGCCGATAGTTATGGGAAGGTTGACTTCGCCGATAACTATTTTTCTGGACCCGTCAAATGCTTTGACGATGACCTCACTGCCTCTCATTGGAGGTCCTTTAAATGATAGTTATATCAGAGTGGACTTCGGTATAACGTTGAGAGCAGATTCGGTATCTACCAGTATGCTGGCTAAAGCATCGTCCTGGCAGTTAACTGTAATATTGAGCGCCATGTTGTGACTTGGGCCCTCTTCTGGCAGTTCCTCATCACTAAACCCCAAGTTGTTGCAGGAAGTGATGTTAGAGACGATGCTATCGAACTGTCATATTGACATATCCTGTTCCACAAAGGCCTATTCTAAGACTTTTTGTAGAGCCTTTTTGTGGGCTTCGTAACTGAGCAAAAGCGATAACACTGATATTTTTGAAGGAGTTTGTAACAGATGATTAACAATGTTGTATTCACTCCTTTGGATGAGCTTCAGCATCTCATCGTCGTTCTTTGAAAGGTAGGGATTACTGGATTGACCGGCTGGTGGATTAGGAACTTCTGTTTGAGGTTCCCTTTCTCTGTTAGGTTCTCCAACTCCTCTGTTGAAGATTCAACCGCTCCGTGTTACTTGACTGATGTCTGTAATATTTACGACGAAGGGTAATGGAGTTTCCTTTCCATTCTCAATTGTTGTTGCACTGTATTTGTAAGGGATAGCCTTAGTTGATTCATACGGTAGTGGTCTTGGCAGATAGATAACTACAGGAGCCTTCTGATTTTTCTGACTGTCGTAAGTAACTTCAATCAGTTCCTGGTTAAGAACCTTTGATTCGTCAAGTAGAGGGATGATGGTACAAACATCTTTGGTCCTTTCGTGATCTCTGATCACGACAACATCCTTAATCTGATCAGCGAAATAGTCTGGCGCCCAGTTGATTGGTCCAGAACTTGGACACAGTTGAATCTCTTTGGGAGCCAACTGACTTTGAAGGGCTGCGCGCACGAGGTAACATCCTTGATTATTTTCCGAGCAGAGTATACAACGCTCGTAGTTGTGTGGTGGCACCTTGCCACGTCCGCTTTGAATGCAGTGTAACCTTACCAGGTCTATTTCCATAGATCGAACATCCTGACTTTGATGCCTAGTAGGGTTCTCGTTTGTCACACTGATTTGTTGCGTGTCTTCATCTAGATAGATCGGAAGCCACCAATGGTTTAACAAGTGTTGCAAAGTTCTTTGAACGAGAGCGCATCCTTGGTTACTCTCACGACACACTTTATAGTTCTGATAGTTATGCGAAGTCAGAAAACTGAGCTGGACTTTTGTAGCGTGTAACTCCACCAAGCTGGTATTCATCAAGCGAATATCAAAGATTTGAATCATATTCACTTGATACTGATTTCTATCGCGGTAATCCTGAACCCATCCAAGATCCATTGACGCTGGAGGGCCTCTTGTACAAAAGAGCATCCTTGTTTGTTTACCGAGCAAGTCAGACAGGAATTGTAATCGTGCCGTGGCAGATTATGATACTGGCTTTGCCTTGAGTGCATTGCCACTAAGTTGACATTCATTGCATGGATGTCGTGGTTCGAAATGATGTTGGAATTTGTATAAGTCATGTTAACTCCACGAACGTGATGCTCTTGGATCCACCCGAGATCCAACTGTTCCTGTAGAGCTAATTGCATCACAGAACATCCTTGATTGTTTTCAGAGAAGATATCACACTGGTGATAATTGTGAGGTGGCACATGGCCGTATCCATTCTGTCTAAAATGCACCTTGACCAAGTTGGCCCTCAGTAAGTGTACATCATGAATTTGATAGATGTTGTTAGACTCTCCTTCTATCAAATTTACCGCAACTTTCTCGTGTTGAGGCAGCGGGTTCGTGAGAACATTCGGATTCGTATCTTTGAAAGATAAGACCCCGCTCCTAACAAGCTTTTGCACATCGGATTTGAAACTGAGACAGTTTTCTATGTTATACCCTGGTCCTCCTTGATGGTAAGGACAAGTCTGATCCGCTTTGAACCAAAAAGGCGGATTTTCTGGTATTGTAAGAGGAGCCCTGGTTTGGACATGCCCCTTGACCAATAGTAATGGAAACAGTTATGTGTACAACATTGGTATAGGGTTGAACCCCAGTGATCGCGTTGTACGGTTGTTTTTATATGGAGGATGAGCCTGCAGAAGAGGCTGTTGTGTCCTTTGCTGATACTTCTGTTGATTCGGTTGGCTCTGAGCAACCTAAGGTTGATACGTAGGTACAGGCGCAGAGTTGATAGTAGGAGTTACAGCTGCTACTGGTTGGTACCGTCGCCTTTACTTTCCGAGAGAGATATTCCCAATATCCTACTCTTTTTTCTTAGGGAGAGCACTACCATATCGTTTTGTACTACTTGATGATCCAGCATCTTTAACTAAACGTCCCTCTCGGACTGCTTCCTCAAGACGAACTCCCATGCCCACCATCTCGGTGAAGTCACTGGGCGCACTAGCAACTATTCTGTCATAGTAAAATGAGCTTAAGGCTTTCAAGAAGATCTTTGTCATCTCTTTTTCCTCAAGAGGCCGACAAATATGGGCGGCAATTTCACGCCATCTCTAAGCATACTCCTTAAAGGTTTCCTTGTCCTTCTGTGACATCGATTTGAGTTGATCTCTGTCCGGTGCCATGTCCAGGTTATACTTATATTGTTGAACGAATGCATCGCCAAGATCTCTGAAAGTGGTGATCTTAGTGCGGTTTAAACCCATGTACCATTTGAGTGCGGCACCGGTTAAACTATGCTGAAAATAGTGAATCAGTAGCTAGTTGTTTTCTATCTGAGTTGACATTCGCCGAGCGTACATCACCAAATGGCTTTGAGGGTAAGAGTTACCCTTGTACTTTTCAAATTCAGGCACTTTGAACTTGTGCAGAACTTTCACATTGGGGACCAAACAAAGGTCTGCGGTGTCTTTTCCAAATAGATCCTGACTGCGAATGGCTTGCAGTTCTTTTTGCATCTCCAGGAACTGTTCTTGGAACTCATTCATTCTGTCGAACATACTTTTTTTCCACCAGAAGGTATCTGTGGAATCTGTCCTTCCGGGACAGTGTGTACCACGGGTGGTGGTATAGTTATCATGGCAGTGACTCTAGGTCCTTCCCTCTCCCGAAGATTGTAACCTTCAGGAGTTGCTATCATGCCTCGGGCATCTTCGCTTTCCCGAAATTTGTAACCTTCAGGCCCAGCGGCTCCTGCTGCAGTTCCCTGATCTTCAGTGATCGGCGGAACATATCCTTTCGGGATATAGTTAATAGGCATGCCCCAGGGACAATATTTCAGCATTTTATACCTAGGACCATACTTCTCCACTATGGGCATCGATTTGATCTCTGAGATCACAGTCCTTTGTTGTTGCATCTGAGCTTCTACTAGAGCTTGCATGTCGTTATGAAGCTTTCTCAGATCCTCTTTCAAAGTATCGATCTCTTCTCTCAACTCTTTGTTCTCTTCCTCGAGATCATCCATCTTTTTCTGTCGATTGGCCCAAGTATTGTACGAATGAGATAGTTTTACTCTAGAATCGAGACACAAACGTGAGATTCGTAGGTAATAAGAATGCGTTAAGTGAGAATGATGAATGATATGCAATGATTATCTTAATTGTATTATTTTTTGTTTATTCAAAGTAAACTTCGACAATAGGATTGTAAATATCATTCAGCGGGGAAACCCCGTTTTATTGAATTCAAAGATTGCAGAATGGAAATACAGTAATTTACATAGTGCTGCAAAAGGAAATCTAAACTTATGGGTCCTGAGTCCTCTCTGAAGCGAGCTCAGGTGCTGGTTCTGGTACTTTCCTTTTCTTTGACGGGGGCTCTTGACCCATTGTCGGGTTGTCATTCCTTTGCCAAGTGAAAGGAGCGAGCAAATTCCTTTGGTCTTCTTGATTCTCTACAACATGTTGCTCTAAAATCTCAATCAGAGCATCTTTTTCTTTTAACAATTGCTGTATTTTCTTGCACTCCACATTGAGAATACAGTACTTGTTCTTCCAAGACTTCTTCTCCTGTTGAACTTTGTTGAGAGTAACCTGAAGTTTTTCCGTATCAGACATAAAAGGAAGGACAGGGTCCCTTATCGGAAAAACTTCCTGACGAGGGTAAGGCATCCTCAGCTTGAGAGCTCTAGTTTGTACCCAGTGGAGATAAGGCTCCACCGAGACACAGTCTGGTTTTCCTAGAGACTCTCTTCCTTTCCTATGAACGTGTTTCTAGGCATGCACTATTTTCGTCTTTAGTGCCCTGTCATTTTCTCCTTCCTCGAAGAAAAGACCTTCCAGATGAGCATTACGCGGGATATGCCTCATCGGATATCCAAATTGACGACAAACTAAAACTGGATCATAGTTGATTCCTCCCTTAGTTCCTATAAGGGGTACATTGGGGAAATTTCCACAAAGGTCAATGATTCTGATCCCGTCATAGATTCGATTGTACTAATCGATATCAAAGTTGGTAAGAGACATGATCCTCTGCGACCAAGGTAAAGTATTCTTTTGATCCCAAAATGCAGCAGACTTGGGTAAGTGGGAAGTGAACCATTTGTATAGCAGGGGTACATAGAATGTGATCATTCCTCCGCTGTACAAATTCCTTAAGTGTACAGAATGATAAGCATCTGCGAGCAAGGTCGATACAGGGTTTCTAATCAAAAAAATCTTAATGGCATTGATATCTACAAAGTTATCGATGTTGGGAAACAAAAATAACCCGTAGGTAAGCAAAACAAAGATGCTTTCGAAAGCGGCCACGTTCCCTATACTGGCAAAGTACAGAGCTTTCTTTATTAAGAACTGGGCTGGCAAACCCTAGATTCCACCCTTAGTGGTCATGTGAGTCCTGACTTCTGACTCGTCCAAGTAGATTGCTCTTGCAATGGTTTGATCCTTTGGAATTTCTTCCAGTCCAGAAAAGGGAGCTTGATCAGTAATATGTAAACCAGTCAGGTGAGAGTACTCCTCTAGCGTTGGTGCTAGTTGATAATCCGGGAATGTGAAACCGTGATAGACCGGATCGTAGAACTGGATTAGTATGGATAGGATTCCTTCGATTACATGGACCCTTAACAGGGACATCAGTCCTCCATACTTAGCTCTGAAAGCCTCAGGGTTGGTTATCATCCTCGCCAGACCTCTTAAATCCTCTAGTTTTGGATCCTTGAAGGTGTACTTGTGAGTTTTCCTTCTACCAAAATCCATTAGCAATCTCTTTATCTGACATTTGCAATCATTGTCTTAGCTTAATTTGAAAAAGAGAGACTAGAAGAGAAGGTTTTTCTTTGTTTAAAGTTTTTTTAATGAAATGAATGCATGAATACAGCACACAAAAACATAGAAAAAACATGGGGTCAAAGGGTCGGTGTCATGAAGTCAAGGCTCTACCCATCCCCCAAAGGTTTATACTGGTGATTTTTTGTACCTGTTCTCAAAATCATTGACCCCTCTTGGGATAAGGACAGCAAGCGGATCACCTGAGCGAGCTGGTGTATCTTTAGAGTAATCTCAAATGAGGGTAGTATCGCGTGAAAACTATTTCCGATAGCTTCCGTACTACAAAATGGTTTAAGTCTGCTAAAATCCTCAGCTTCTCAGATAACCCAATGGGACAATCTGCTTTCAACAACCGGAGTCGTATATGCATTGAATCCGCAAAGGGCATCTCCACTGATTTGATGGTCGACCGGGACCTCTTATCCGGGATTCACTCCCCGTAAGATTACCCGTATAATACCATCACTTATCTTAGGTGTATACTCAATCTTTCCACATGCGGCATCACATGCATTCCCATTAGCAGAAAAGTAAACACATATATCAATTAGGAAAAGCAGTATATATATTTGTCCTAACATCCTATACCTCTAGTCTTATGATCCTATACAGACAATGACTCCTTAGCCGAGTCGTCATTTCTGTGGTACTTCGAGAACCTAAGGTTTCATCCCTTGGGAATGCAAGAAAGAATGCCTCCCACTGTGGTCGCCATTTTTCTGTGGAAAATAGGGACGACGTGACTAGATCTTATTTTGTCTCCCACTGTGGTCGCCATTTTTTCTGTAGCGCGATTTTTGTGGTTTCGAATCACTATCGCTTTGGTACTACAATTCGATTCATTTTTTATCCTGTGAAGCTGATTAAGGAAGGGAAATAGATGTCTCCAATTAACCCGGCTTGCAAACTGAGGTTAAACAGTCAAAACTGTTGGTTTACAAATGCTATCAAAATAGGGGGTTTCTCCTTTAGGGTTATTTGCTTAAAAACCGTGTCTAGGCTATTGGTAAGTGTAGCACCCCAAAATTTGCCCTCGTGTTCTTGTTCTAACTGGCTTATGTTTCATCTCATTTTGCATTGTCATTTCTGCATTTGCATGGTTCTTTTGGGCATGGGATCAAGGTATTTTCTCGCGTTTCAGCAGCTCATCCAGTTCAAAAGAAATTCCAGCAGTGTTTAGGGCCAAGCAGATACCTTTCAAAGTCTTTTTGAGCATTTATTTTGCTCATTAGATGATTTGATAATCAGAAGCTCTGACACTCTCTTTTTGATCAGTGATTCAGCACCAGACGATTATTTTCAACATTCCAAGCACGAAATAGAGTTCACAGCATATTTCAGGTATGATTCAGTGGTAATATCCAATGACAGGTTTCAGAGGTCTAACATGGCTCAGAACGGGTGCAAACAGGAAATTCTGCAACATTCCCTCCTTTTGACGCCAAAATATTGAATGTTTGAACTGAGTAATCGATTACTCAAAGTGAGTAACCGATTACTCTGGGCGAAATTGCAAAAATATGGCAATTTTCAGCATTGCAGAATTTTTGAGCACTTGTGATCATGTGATTGGCTTGTGCATGTGTGGGAAGGATCTAGAACTGATCTATTTTCATCATTTTCCACCCAAATTCCTTCCAACAATTTCCACTCCAATTCCATAATCCCTTTCCTAACTCATTTTCCACTCCCAAATTCCACCCACTAAACCTCACTCCAATCCCAAACTTAACTCCTAACCTAGGGGTTATTTAATCCAATCAACTCCAAACCTCTCAAAAAAAACCCTTGATCATTTTTCACTCTCAATTTTCAGAATTCTCTCAATTCTCTCTCACTTTTTTTCACTCTCAACCTCCATTTTCAACCACACTCAAAGCTCTTTCATAGAGATTAACAAGTTCTTCATTGGAACTTGTTAATTCTTGAGCTATAGCCTCTCATCATCACTCCATTGTTGCTTTTCATTAGTGATTTTCGTTTGGATCTAGATCTAGAATTTCAGAAGTGCTTATTGGAAGTGATTTTGGAGTATTGGTAGCTTATTGCTTGGATTTTCAGTTTTTGCTTGCAAGGAGCTCATAGATCTTGTAATTTCTTGCTTGGATTCATCAAATTCTGTTTGCAACACTTACCAAAGCAATTCTCAGCTTTGTAGGTTGGTTTTTCCTAGATCTATAATCGATTTAGCTTACTTCTAGATTATGCAATGTAGATCCTTGGTTTTTCATGTGATTTGATCCATTTGCTTGAATTTGATTGTTCATGTTGATGATTATTGGACTTAAATGATGTTTGAATACTGGGTTTAAACTTAATTTTCAGGCATTATTGATTACATGATCATCTGGATGTTTGGATAAGTGATTTGCTGCTAAAAAGTGCTTTTCAAAGTTGAATTTCTGCCTCTGTTTCAGTGGTAATCGATTACTCAAACAGGGTAATCGATTACTCTGCCTTGTTTTCACGTTTTTAGTCAAATTTCAACTGAGTAATCGATTACTCAAACAGGGTAATCGGTTACTCTGCCTTGTTTTCACGTTTTTAGCCAAATTTCAACAGAGTAATCGATTACCCTATGTGAGTAATCGATTACCACTGAAGCAGAGTGTGTTTTTCTTGTATTTTCTTGCTTGTTTGAGGTCTCTTACATGTCTAAACTTCATGGATTGATATGTTGATGATTTGTGGATTATTCTTGAGTTGTTTTACCTCACACCTTTGCATGAATACGATTCTTCGACATGCAATCTTTGATTTCCATTGATGAATTTCATGATTGTGTTGTTGTTTTCTTGATGGGATGAACACCTTGCACACACTCCTTGAGCATGTTAGTTGTGAATTATTGCTGGTGTTGCTGGAGTTGTTGTGTTGTGCATGTTTACTTGTATTTAATTTCATGAGATGCATACTTGGTTTGACTTTTTCATGTGCTTAATGTTGTGCATCACCTCATGATGTTTTCAAATTGGTTTACCATGGTTTGTGGTGTGATTGTAATCATGTTTAATTGAAAGGATGTGTAATGCTTGATGCATGTTCGTCATTCCATGTTTGAATAATTTTTGAATGCATGCTGCCCTGTTTTCCACTGCTGTCTTGGTGCATATGTGTTGTTGTATGTGCTGCTGCTTGCCTTTTTACACCTCCTTTTGTGCTGAACTTGAGCTGTTGAATGTTGTTTGGTGTATTGGCTGGAATTTACCGCTGTGCAGGTGCTGGAGCGCTGTTGTAGCCCCTGTTTTTTATTTATCACTTTGGTTTTTTCTTTGCGTTTGCTTGCTCCGTTAAGGCTCCTAGTCCGACTTAATTTTCGATTAAGCTCAGGGTAGGATAGACATTAGGCTCTTAATCCAAGCATGCTAACTTAGGTAGATGTTTCCCTTTGAACTCAACCTTAGGTCCACTTTTGCATGACAACATTAGGATAGATTTCCCCATAGTCTTTTCTTTTCGACTTGAGTCTTCTCTTCTCATCTCATAACAATTTTAAGACACTTAATAAAGTTAACGTGTATTGCGCATGAGATGTGGGAAGTGAGGAATGGGGGGTCTCCCTTCGTTCTTCTAGGGTGTTTAGCGTACGTCCTGTTGGGGATGATATGCGACGCATTCGTTCCTATGTTATAGACTTGGGTGCAATGCAAGTTACGAACTAACTTCAATCCACTTCTGTCTAAAAAACACAAAACAAATTCAAACCCTTTTATCCTTCGGGATTTTTAAGTTTCAAATCATTTTCAGAAAAGAGCACGTTATTTTCCGTTTTGTCGCAAACATGCATCGACCCTAACTGCCGGACGCGAAATTAACGTTGCTCATAAAAAACACCGACCTCATTAGGTCGAACTACGACTGCTCTGATTTCCTCCTTCTGGTTAGATTGTGGATACGTAGGCACAAGGCGGCGATGTTTTGGCGAGTAACCTCCCCCCGTAGTTTTCTGAACTACGTTGACTCTGACTTTCCCATTGCACGAGGGAATACGTAGGCCTAGGACGGCGATGTCCTATCGAGTCTCCTTTTTCTTTTCTTTCCCCTGGTTTGTTTCCATTTAGCCGTAGACTTTAGGATAACTCGCCCTTTGATTAGACAACAAGCGTGGATCCCATCGAGTACGATGGACGCGTGGGGGTGCTAACACCTTCCCCTCGCGTAACCGACTCCCGAACCCGGACTATGGTTGCGATGACCATGTCTTTCCCTCTCTTTCAGGTTTTCTTCGATCGTTTCCTTTCCCTGCGTCGGGATAAATAACGTTCAGTGGTGACTCTTCTATTCTAGTTTTCCCGTCGGTTGTTTTTTCGCAGTTTGCGATAGTAAGGTGATAAGTCTGATGCTTTTCGATTGATGTATGAAGGTATGGGATTTTGGGTTTTTGATTAGTATGTTCGCTAAGATTTTGCAATCTTATGCCTACGTATTCCCGAAACATGGAAATCAGTGTGATCGAAGTTCCTCCTATTCTATTGGAGGAAAAAGGTTGTTTTGGTGTCTTGTTCAAAGCCCACGACATGAAGCTAAAGGTGGTTTGTTTCTTATTCAAAGCCCAAGATGTGAAGCTAAAGGGTTTCGGATGAGAGAGAATTTTTCATCTCTAAAGAGAAGTTGTTGATGTTTGTATACTGTGAGCAAAGCACAACTTTGATGCTAAAAGATTGATTGATTCAACCGGGGTTTCTTTATACAAAGCCTAAGAGGAGGCTGGAAGTTTGACTTTTCTGGGGAAAATGTTCTTTCTGTCTTGTACAACGCCCAAGATTGAGGCTAAAAGGGATTTTGACTCCGTTGAGGAGAATGTATCTTGTATAAAGCCCAAGATAGAGGCTAAAACGGTTTGACTCAACAAGAGAGTACTTTTATCTGTCTTGTAAAAAGCCTAAGACAGAGGCTAAAAAGGTCGACTCAACAAGAGAGTCTTGAGCAGGTGATTGACTCAACAAGAGAGTCTGAAGACTGATTGACTCAACAAGAGAGTCTTTTATACTCAACAAGAGAGTGTTTTTCCATGTGTCTTGTATGAAGCCCAAGACGGAGGCCAAAAGTTGATGACTCAACAAGAGAGTCTTTTATACTCAACAAGAGATTGATTTACTATCTCATACGAAGCCCGAGATTGAGGCTAAAGGAGGTTGACTCAACAAGAGAGTCTTTTATACTCAACAAGAGACTGTTTTTATATGTCTTGTACAAAGCCCAAGACGGAGGCTAAAACGGTGTTGACTCAACAAGAGAGTCTGAAAAGATTAGCTCCACTAGGGAGAAACATTTGTACAAAGTCCAAGAGGAGGCTGACTTACTGCTGAGGATTATTGAGATCCAAAAGCGGGTCCAAGTGTGAGGAACTCTCATGAGAGAGACCGGGTTTCTGCTGGAGATTGATCCAGAGTGATCGGTGTTTTTTCCTATGTTTGAAAGGAACTTGAGAATGTCTTTAAGACTCAAGAGTTTTAGACTGTCCAAGTCTAGAGTTTTATCTATTGTACAATGCCCAAGAGGAGGCGCGGGCATTAAGGGATGAGTATCAACCCTAAATTGGCCGGAGTTTTGACGCGGGAAAGACTGCTCTAGCAAAGGGTGACTAAGTTTTGTCTTATACCTTTAAGAGGTCATCAGGGTCCTTGTATTAAGCCCAAGAGAAGGCATGAGAACTTCTAAGAAGCCGAAGGGTCCTTGTACAACGCCCAAGAGGAGGCGGGGATGCTTTTAGGAAGCCTGTGGGTCCCCAAACCAAGAGAAATTCAAGAAATGCAATTCAAAGAGAAGAAATCATTCCAAGAAAGTTCGAGAAATTGGAAGAAACTCAAGAGATGCCATTCACAGAGAAAAGATCATCTCTGGGGAGTTAGAGTTTCTTTGACAATTTCTAAGGGTGACAGTCTGAGAAAAGGTTCACCGAGAATACTGCCTTTCTCTTTGTTCCATATTGTTTAACCCTAAGAGAAGGGAAAACTGTATCTGGAATCCTACGGGGGATCTAGTTTTGTTTGTATTTAAGAGTGACCAACATGGCTTTACCTAGTTCTAGACGTAGTTGTCGGGGAAAACTTTAAATAACTACACTAGTATTACACAGTGGATATATGACAAGTATATAAAAGGTTGTGAAAGAAGACTTACAGTGAAGCAGCCCCACAATACAGTTATATACATATGAAAGCGGTCAATGAAAGCGGATAAACAATTACCCGTTGTAGAGCTTCCATGCTGTTTGGTTAGTTGTTCAACAAAGAAATTAAAGAAAGTTTTGATGACAACATATATTTGAATTCCCAAATCAAAGGAGAAAGTGCTTTGAAAAGATTGTCGGGGCTTATAGCTCAAGGAGAGGCCCAAAACGTTATTTAAAGAAAAGGAATGGGGCTTATAACACGAGGGTAGGCCCAATTGGTTTTGATTTTTGAACTGGCGATTGCGCCGAGATTTTTCTTAACACAGTGGGTCTTATTTAATGACTGAGGCCCAAATTATTTTGGTTCCAAAAAGGGTTGGGTCTTACACTCTATTAGAGGCCCATGGGTGATTTTAAGAAAAAAAGAATGGGGCTTACAACTCAAGGAGATGCCCAATTGGTCTTGTTTAAAAAGGCGACGATCGCGCCGTTGCTTTGAAAATACAATGGGACTTATACAATGACTGAGGCCCAAAAAGTGGTGTATTTACAAAGGGGATGGGTCTTACACTCTAATAGAGGCCCAAAGAGTTTGAAAATGATTGATGAGGGTGGAATCAATCAAAATCCTAATTCTATCATTTTTAAAAGGAAATTCTTAAAGAAAATCAATAAAAATGATAAAACACCAAATAAGCTTGAATAAACAACTTGTGATTTTTGGTTAAGGTTTGAAAAATGAGGTTTTAATCACAAGATGAATTAAAACTCATTTGGTTTTGATTTTCAAGATGAATATTCATTTTAAAAATTTTTAAAAACAATTAAAAATGAATTTATTCATAAAAATACCAACTATATTAAATAAATAATATAAGTTTGAGTTTTTTGTGGAATAAAATATTTCAACATTTTTGTGATTTTTTGCAAAATGAACCAATAAAAAATAATTAAAATTGAGGGAGTTATTAATTTTCCAAATCATTAAAAATAATAAGGAAAATAACAAAAATATGAAAAAGTGGTAAAAAAGAGGGTCTGGGGCGAGGGGGATTCGAACCCCAGACCTCTTGTGTGCAGTGCGCGCGTCCTACCACTGGGGTGGTGATACATCCGTGTATTAAACCCCAGCCATAAATATACAAGGCTTGCCTTGTTTTTGGCCTGACCAAGGCAAGGCAAGGCAAGGTTTTGGCAAAAAACGTGAAGCTTGTAACTTTCTCATTTCTCCATGGATTGGGACAGAATTTAGGTCTATCCTGCCTAGAATTTCACAAGGAATCCAATGGTAGTGGTGGTTTTCTCAGATGAGGTCCCCATTTTAAAACCCGATAGTGGTTTTGAAATAGGCCTCCATTTTCATTTTCTATGCTACCTCATGGTACAGGCATGAATCACATGATGAATTGGTCCAAACACAACATATATAACATGTATGAGATGTGTATGATCAGTGGACCTCAAAGCAATGCATATTTTAAAGAGTTCAAGTTGAGATGCTTACCTCTTTAGGAGCTTTTTGGGCAATCTGTCAAGTGCCTTATTCCATAAATGTTTTGATGCTTTGAACACTCTCAAATGATCCCTTAGAAGCTTTTAGGATGATTGGAATCAGCTGGCAACCTCAGGAATGGAAACTGGCCCTTTCTTGCAAAAGGGGCAAAAGTGAGCAAGATAGCAACTCTCTCAAATGGTGTTCCAGATGTGGGGAACCATTTGGGACAGTTCAAGGATGATATTTGGAGTGTGTTTGAGGTTTTATCTGGTTTTGAAAGTGACTGAATCAAGACATGGCTTGAAAAATGCAAAAAAAAGTCCTATTTTGAGGTTTTGGGATGGGACTTTGTGATTTTCGTGTTACAGGTCACTTGTGAGAGTTTGGACAGCTTAAATATGACATATTGGATGTGTTTGGGTCATGAGCTGTGATGGAATTGCTCTCTAACTCAAAAAATCAGAGTTACCTTGCTAAAGAAGGCATTTTTGCCTAGAGAAAGAGATTTTGAGGAAAGCAAGTGTTATAGTGCTTTGGTGTACTTAAACCGAGCACAAATGAGCTCTATTTATAGTAGAGCAAGTTTGTTTTGGCTGAAATAGTGAATGGAAACTCCAGCAGAGGTTTGGCAAATATTGATCAATAGGAATCCAAGTCTCCTCTAGCCATTGACTAGAGGTTAGAGCACAGGCGTTTAGTTCCCTAGTTCAGAGATCATCCTTGATTGAGTTCGGTTAGAAATGGCTCAGTTCATGCCAACTTGGTGCTTCCATTGAATGCTCCAAAACAAAATTGGAGTCTTGTCCCCTCTTTAGGGTTTTTTAGGTTTAGCATGTTATTTTTAGTTCCAAAGACTTTGGAGGCTTGGAGATCAGATCATCCCCCTTGGATTTGATCCTTAGTTGTGTCCAAAATGATGACAAGGCTTGGAATTATCTGATCTTGCCAAATCGAGCAAAAGTGCAAAATTCTGCCTTGTCATGACAGTTGCAGCAAGGCATGTTGCAGTTGTCATAACTCTTAGCTCAAGTGGAATTTCATGGGGTTCTTGGCCATTTTGGAAAGCTCTTATATGATACAAGATATGTGTGATCATAATTTGTCTTGACACTTTTTGGATCCAAGTGAAAAATTCCCTTACATTTGGGAAAAACTGAAACTGATTCTGACTTAGTGAAAATTTCACTAAGTGTTGGAAAAAGTGAGATTTCATGTTTTCAGCCATTTTGATCCAACCATAACTCAAAATCCATGATGAATTGGAATGAGGTGTAGTTGACACTTCTAAAGTATTCCATGAGAGCTACAAATCCATCTTTGGATCAGTCCAAATGGTTGCTTGGATCTCAAGTTATGATCCTTGGAAGTTGGTACCCTAGCTACTTTGTTCCATAACTTAGAAAATTTCTAAGTTTTTTATGGTTACCCCTTTTACAAGTTATCCCACTTTTTTTTATTTTTCTTGATGAATGATTATTTTAATCACACATTAACATCATTTTAGGGTTAGGGAACCATAATTGATCAAAAAATCAAAAAGTCAAACTTTGACTTTTGGGCACAGTGGACTTTTTATCAGATGAATTCCAAACTGTGTGATCCTCTATGAAATCAAGTCCTTGACCTAAATCAAACTTGATGGATTAATTTCATAGGTGTTATAGGGTGTATTGAATCATGTCCCAAGGTTTGGGAGCGTGTCCTGGTCAAAAGTCAAAGGCACAGTTGACTTTTCTCGCGAAACCCTAACTGTGGTTCTGATGAACTTAAAACTTGTGAATCAAGCTTATTGGATCAATCCATTGTTGCAAATGGATCAATGTAATGTGTTAGAGACCCTCAAATCCTCTCTTGAGGTCTTGGCTCATGTTTTGTCCCAAAAGTCAACTTAGGGGTGAATTAGGTCAAGAAACCCTAATTCCTGATTTTTTTTATGAATGTATCCCCTGAGGCCAAATTGACTTGGTGATTGGGTCCATGATGTCCCTTAGAGTATTTTGGGTTATCCTTTGAAGCATTGGCTCATGCCCAGAGGAAAATTTCCATCTGGAGGTCCCAGTCGACCAAAACCCTAATTTGGTGACACTGGCGATCTTGAGGCTTAATCCACTTGGAATGTTGCAACCTTGTGCTTGATTATTGAAGTGGGAGCCCTCTTGATCCATTGTGGATGTTTGTGAGGTTTATACAAGTTGAAGATCATGTTATTCCTTGATTGATCCTTTGTCTAAGAGCTCTGAGGGGGATTGAAACCCTAAGTTTGATTGTAGTGGATGCTCACCCATCTTTGGGGAGACTAATGAGGTATGATGGTCCATCCATATTATGATGATGATTTTCATAGTGATGGGAAATCTTATATGTCAAAATTTGGGGTATGACACCGTGATGAAGTACATGAGAAAGAAGATGCAAGACGCTCCCCCTCAACCCATGAACCAATACTTGTCACGAAAGGATAAATCTTCCTCTTAAGAGGCGTAAGAAAACCATTAGGAAAAAGCAGTAGAATTACCCTTAGTAGCAAAGTACTACCTTGGGTAACTCAGAACACAGGACATGACTGTGTTCATAACTCAGATCACAAGACACAAAAGTTTATTTGAGAGCTGAGACCTAGAATGTTGAAACATCATGTTGAGCATTTTGACAAGCTGCTTTATCAGACGTGAGATCCTTATGAGAAGATCAGAACATTTCTCCCCCTTTTTAGACACAATTTGACAAGTATTACCAAGGTATATCCAGATCCAAAGAGTTCTCACCCAGAACCTTATATAAGCCATAAAGACATCAGTAAGAGAGATACAATAATGAGTAAAATGAATTCCGAGATCCCTTTATTTGAATTGTATCAACCGCTACCCACTCTTTTTGTCTTTATTCATTTTTGGACAGATTCTTCTTGAAGTACAAGTTCCAACACATGTGAGTGTATATTCAAGGACAAGACTTTACACATCCTTCTGACAAGCATACACGCTAAGCTCTTTCCCAAGACGAAATCAATACTTCTGTCATTAGACTGTCAGAGATTCTCCAAACACTCTTTACTGCAATGACGTCCTAAACCAAGTCCCACCCAACAATGTTTAAAGAAAATATCTGTATTGAATAAAACCTTCACCGTATTATGATCACAATCTGCAGATAAAAATAAATTCTCCCAGACTCATCAATGATTCTTAAGCATCCAATAAGAACCATTTAGCATGCACTGCCAAGTCTCCCACAACTTGCAACAATACAAAATGTCAAGACATCCTCCTTGACATCTCAGTTTGCTTGACGAACAAATGCAAACTGGAAATTCAATAATGTCAAGCCATCCTCCTTGACATCTCAGTTTGCTTGACGCACAAATGCAAACTAGATCTTCAACAATAATGTCAAGCCATCCTTCTTGACATCTCAGTTTTCTTGATGCACAAATGCAAACTGGAACTTCATCTCAGATCAAGAGGCCTCTCCCCTGACTAAGGTAACTAGTGCTTCTATACAGAACACCCAAGCTAATGACTGGAAAACACAAGACGCATCTTCATGTCTTCAAGAGCGCACCCTCTGTTCAACACACCTGCTGAACGCAATCATCAACTCTCTTATTGTTCCCTCTGACAATAAATAATAATCACTCACACATGATCACCATCATGCTACCCGTGAGGAAGTGTATACCAACCATAACAAACTCTTGGCTTGAGATCAAAGTCCCATTGATCCCCCTCATCCTGCAACCATCTACACACCACACAAACTCCTCTTGAATTCTCATGTATAGACCTTCAGCTGCTTGAGGCACAAACCAATTGAATCAGAATGCTTCACATTCCTCAAAGAGACGCACAGGGGCCCTTAGTTTGTTATAACGATGTCAGCTATCGTATGCATGCTCTAGAACTTCACAGCTACTAAACTGATCCACTACTAGCATGACTTGCTCCAAGGGCTCCAATGTCGTATACAAGATTTTCCACTGACCTCACCCAGCCAGCAATAGATATAAACACCCCGTAATCCAAGACACTCATTCCTATCATTCTCCCGTATGATAACCTGGAATACTTCTGATTTATGGTGAATCTCCACTTCTGAACGCATTCAAGAAATAGACTTCCATGCAATCAACACATGATCCACTTCAGTCTTCACAAACACTTACATCCTCCTTCCAAGGGACCCTTCAACTCTATCATTCTCCCGGATGATCATGTATATACTTCTTGGACACGATGCAAGTAACCAGTTCATCACAGAACCTGAAATCCTTCACCAAGGCTAACTAACCCAAAGATGTTCTAACATCAGTTATGACATCTTCCACACATCACAGACACCACACACCATGGTTCTTAATATGCTCCACCACTGGACTTACTATCAGCATAGTAATCCACACTGAAGATCTTCACACAACACTGCACCACCATCTTGAATAAAGAAAACTTCAGAAACCCAGAGAGAAATAAACTCTCATCCACCAAGAAGGTATGCTTCCATCCTCAACCCAAAACTTTTGCCACAAGCTCCCAGAGAACTAGAATTTCCTTACAATTTCAACTAACTACTCTGCTACAAAAGAGCAATCAGTTTCAAGCATCCTGCTTGAACGCACATTGTGAAACCAATCAAATGCCACCTTTTGATTGACCTCACTCATCTTCAGAACTCCCACAAGATACCCTGATCTACTAATGAAATCAGATCTTCAAGTCACATGAACTACTTGCCCTATAGCAAGACATCTTGGATCCACCAAGCCTCTTAGTCATGTAACATCTTCTCATCCACAGCTCCCGCAAACTGCATGAGATAGACCTTTTTGAAGAATCCATCATTCCCATTCTCCTGTAGATCACCTTATCTTAAGCTGATGTGCCACATCACCAGCTGAGACTTCTGATGTTAAGTTAGATGTCAGAACATTATGACATCCAACTGTTGAATTCAACTCTTCTTTCTGCCACTTTGAAGAACCTCTTCCCTTTGCAGAAACAGATTTCCATGCTCTCACAGACTTGATTCAACAACCAAGTTTTGAGTAGACAACCTCCATTCTGCTTTGAAACTCCAAAGACTTCAAACCTGCCACATCTGAATCTTCAGAAAATAAGTAGTCCAAGACTACCCCATAGCAATACCAAAGAATGCCACTTCTCTTAGTAGAGTCGTCAGTAGAAAGTCAGAGATAACTGCCACTTATCCTCGAACTTCACAACCAGAGCAAACAATGTGCTCCAAAGCACCTAGATCAGAAATAAACTAACCCAAGCAGTAACCATCAAGATTATGATGTCTTCATAGTCTTCCATCTCCATCTTCAACAGCATCACCATCTGGACAAGTCATTCACAATACTTTCTAGGAACAGATGCTAAGCCAATAATCCCAGGTCAACACCTAGAAGACTTTTGAGCGAATACAGAACCCCTCCCATGATTCTCCAAGCCTCTGATGAAAAGATGTTAGAACATCTGACAGAACATCCTCAATCTTGACTTTCAAGGATAATCAATTAAATACACGTGGATTCCACAAGTAGCAATTGATCTTAAATCCTTGTACAATAACCCTTCTTCACTGCTGTAGATGAGCTCCACCAGATCATGTCATGAACACTTATACAATATTCAATCTTTTTGCAAGTATCTTCTTCAAAGGACAATGTTGAGATACCAAGGCTGCCACCCTTGACTCAAGTAACTAAGACTTTCTCTGAACAAGTCTTATTTACCTCAACAACTCTTCAATCAGATTGGATCCACTCTTAGGGTCAAGAGAGATGAATCATTCCTTGCTGTTTTTGGATGGTGAGAATAAATCGCCTCCACTTTCTTCAGATCGTGTTTCAAAGAAACACGTTCTAGTCAGAAGAGTAACTAGAAGACTCCAGATACACGACATAGATGTCTTTATGAGTGGACTTGAGAGAATTCTCAAGTATCTTTGACAACCTAGCCGATCAAACATTTATCAAACTCCTAGAGCAAGAACTTGATAAACTTTAACTCAACTCCTCTCCTCTTCAACTGACTCCAAACTGTACTAAGAAACCAAGCTTCCAAGTACCAAGTCACCATACCAAATATCTAACCACAACTTCCTTTACTCTATCGCTCTCGACTTTGGAATAAAAGAATGCAGATATCTTCAAATATAGAGGCCGACGATTAAGACCTTCCACCAATTGTCTTCAGTAACAACTCCAGAATCCCATACTTCTAGAGTTCTTCCATCAGAAACACATGTAGCGGAACCACCAAGGAACATATCCTGCTTGCCCTAATAAGATGTCACAATATCTTATAAGACACACCAACAAGAGAACTAGCCACTTCTCCTGTAGATGTTGTAGAATCTCCTCAGCAACATGAATAACCTCCGGGTTGCTCCCTTCGATCCAGAACATCCATCTCATCCATTAATACCCTTGGGTATGTTTTATTTGATTGATCTGATCTCTAAAAATCCTCCTTGTTTAAACGCCAAAAAGTATCTCCCAACGATCTCATCCAGAACCAGACAGGATGCCTGCTCTGATACCAATTGAAATTCTGGCCTATGCAGACAGCAGATGTCCTAACAAATGTCAAGACATTGTGCTACATAATCTTTTAAACTTGGAGGCGCAACAGCAGACTGATGCCTTGAATATCAGAACTGCACACACACTGATGTCACGACATCTGATCCAACATGTTTATCATGAACCCTAACAGAAAACATAAATCTGCAGAATGATAAAAAACACAGTAATTGTTAACTCAGTTCGGTGCAACTCACCTACATCTAGGGGATACCAATCCAGGAAGAAGACTTCACTATCGTGTAGACTGTTACAAAGTTAAACTCCCACGTTTACAATTTTATCCCTAACATCTACCCCATGATCTTTACCAAGGTTAAACTCAAACGTTTAGAACCCTGATACGAGATACCCCACTCACTTCCCTTAATCACCAACTGTGATTTCTTCATCGTCCCTATCAATTCAGAAATCTGTCAAGCATACTTGACAAATAAGCTAACTCAGATTTGCTTAAAAGCTTCATCCAAGAACAATACATAATCCAATACCTCAAGGCTTATGGATATGTGTGACACCTATGTCTACCACAATGTATCAACTGATACAAAGGGAGACTTACAACCTAGAAAGCTAACGAATTTCAAAACCCTAAACCCTTGTTTCTTACACAACAAAATAAGGTTACAATAGGTGTACTAAGGCATGCAGAAACCTAGGTCTAAGTCTTCTATTTATAGTTTCTTCTGCTTCCTTGGGCTTCAATCTTCAGTCCTTGATCCATGCGGCACTTTCTCCTTGAGTGTTGCAGCAGATTAAAAACTAACTTAAGCCATTCAGTCCAGGATGTCAAGATGCATGTTACGACATCTTGTTCGACATCACTTCTTCGGTAGAATTATTTAGCTTGATCTCATTGTTGCATTTACAATTATGTTTTCCCAAAATTTGTTCAAAAACCTAGAGCTTTCACAAACATCCAAGCTGTAGTCCATCTCTTATCCTGGTAAATCTCCATCTTTCATTTAATTGCTGTAAGTGGCAAGCCTCTAGATTATTTACATCCAAGTCAGTGTCCCTCTCTTAGCATGAAAGATTCCTAAGGAAAAATGGCATTTCTCAACACTTAGTTAAAGTTTTCTCCTTCAGGACAAATCCCCTATAAAGGAAATTATGGCATTGCTGGATGCCACATATCCCAGTTAAATCCTTTATAATCAGTCACCCAACAACTGTGATAAGCAGACGAGATATCTCCCTTTAGAGACGACAAATTCTCTCTCAGTAAATAACCTTTAGCTTCACTTTTGGGCTTTGAACAAGACACAAATAACCTTTAGCTTCAATCTTGGGCTTTGAACAAGACACCAAATTTTCCTCCCATAGAATAGGAGGAACTACGATTGCTCTGATATCCCTGTTTTCTTTAACGGGAATACGTAGGCATAAGATTGCGAAATCTTAGCGAGAACACCAATCAAAAACTTCAGGTCTAGTACCTTCACACCAAACAAAAACCTTAGGTCCATTACCTTACCAAAAACATCAAAAAAAAACCGAAATCAACAAAGTACTCCCTCTCTCAACATTCCCAAAGGAGAAACTTTCCTAACCCATAACAGATAAACACCAGTAAATAGAAAACAGTAGAATTGCTAATTATCTATGGATAACCATATATAGGATGGGCAATTGACAACTCCCCATTGTATAACCTGACCCCGGACCCCCCAATCTCTTAGCATTTGTTAAAGAAAACATTTGCGTGCAAGGTATGTTTTAGATAGCTTCCCTTTCCTTTCCAGCTTCATAGGATAAATAAGAAATTAGAAAGTAGCACCTAATTCTAACCAATGGCGATAAGGTAGTCGCGTCACCGACAAAAATCGCACGCTACAACCGTCACACGACAAACCCTTCACCGGAAGTTCACAGTTTATCCACCTCAACTCTCCTCACAATCGCGAGCCAAGCACCACTGAAATCAAAACTCAAACTCGCCTTTGTTTTCACCAAGTCTGAACCACCTTCAATCCTCCTTGCAAATGCCGTACTTCAGCAGCTCAGGAATCGCTTGAGATTGTTGACCGAGTTGACGACGTCGGCAGCAGCGTTTGGAAATTAACGACGTTCGCGAGTTATTCAGATTTTTACTCTCGTACATACAAGTTTTTCTGTTAACCACTTTTGTTTTCCTTCAGGTCGATGCACAAGCTAAATCGAGCCTTGCTCGATGCTGCAAGGAATCTGTAGCATGCGATTTTTGTCGGTGATGCGACCACCTTACAGCAATGGTTGGAATTGGGTGTTACTTTTTGATTTCTTATTTATCCTATGAAGCTAGAAAGGAAATGGAAGCTATCTAAAACTAACCTTGCACGTAAATGTTTTCTTTAACAAATGCTAAGAGATTGGGGGGTCAGGGTCAGGTTATACAAAGGGAAGTTGTCAATTACCCAGTGTATATATGGTTATCCATAGACCTTTTATGGCATGTTTAAATACTTTCTGGTGTTTATCTGTCATGGGTTGGGAAAGTTTCTCCTTTGGGAGTGTTGAGAAGATGTTTTTGTTGTTTTTGGGTTTTCTGTTGTTTTTGGTAAGGTACTTGACCTAAAGTTTTTTATTTGTGTGCTCGCTAAGATTTCACAATCTTATGCCTACGTATTCCCGTAAAGATAACTGGGAAATCAGAGCAATCATAGTTCCTCCTATTACTATGGGAGGAAAATGTTTGGTGTCTTATTTAAAGCCTAAGATTGAAGCTGGTTGAGTATTTTGTGTCTTGTTCAAAGCCCAAGATTGAAGCTAAAGGTTTGACTGAGAGAGAATTTGTCATCTCTAAAGGGAGATATCTCACCTGTTTATCACAAAAATGTTTGGGTAACCGGTTATAAATGGGAATTACTTTAACTGGGATGTATGGAATCCACCAATGCCATAATTTCCTTTATAAGGGAGATGTCCTGAATGAGGAAACTTTAACTCAGTTTAGAGCAATGCCATTTTTCCTTAGGAATCTTCCATGCTAAGAGAGGGACATTGGCTTGGATGTAAATAATCCAGAGGCTTGCCACTTGCAGCAATTAGATGAAAGAGGAAGTTTTACCAAGATAAAAGAGGGACCACAACTTGAATTTTAAATCAACAAGTGTACCACTTACAACAGTTATCTGGAATTAGAGTTTGTTTGATTGTTTGTTTTGATATGTGATATACAGAGAAATTTCTTCCAACAGAGAGGACTCTTGATATCCTCTGAGGGGATGTTGATTTTTGTGTGCCTTGTTCAAAGCCCAAGGTTGAAGCAAAAAGGTTGACTCTACTAGGGGAGTTTTATATATGTCTTGTACAAAGCCCAAGATTGAGGCTGAAAAGAGATTGGCTCTTCTAGGGAATGTTTTGTCTGTCTTATACAAAGCCCAAGATTGAGGCTAAAAAGTCATTGACTCCACTGGGGAGGTTTTATATGTCTTGTACAAAGCCCAAGATTGAGGTTGAATCTACTGAGGAGAATCATTATACAAAGCCTAAGAGAAGGCTGGTTGGGAAAATTCTTATATGAAGCCTAAGAGGAGGCTGGCTTCTGCTGAGGATTATTGAGATCCAGAGACAGGTCCAAATTGTATTGGGGAATCAACTCTTGTTGAGGATTAAAGGAGAGTTGAAATATCAGATTCCTTGAGGCTCTGATTCTGTTAGGGGTTTTATTGATGGTAAATTGACCCTGGCTGGGTTTTTTAAGGTGAAGGTTTAATTTTTGAGTATGAAAACCTATGGAGGTTTTAACTCTGCTGGAGATTAGTGTGTTGATGAAATGATCAGGTTTTTCCTGTGCCTTTAGGAAACTTGAGGGTCTCTGTCAGATCTGAGAGAAGATGAGACTTTCCAAGTCTACTGGTATGAAAAGGTTGGCTCTTAGTTGGAGAATGATCTTTGTATAATGCCCAAGAGGAGGCTGAGATTGTCCAAGTCTACTTGAATGAAGCCTAAGAGGAGGCTGAGGGTTTATGGGATGAGAATCAACCCTAGAATGGTGTGATGTTTTGGAATTCTGACTCTCCATAGGATTGAACTAGTAGAGATGACTAATTTATGTCCTATACCTATAGGAGGCCTTTGGGTCCTTGTACTAAACCCAAGAGGAGGCTGAGAGCTTCTAAGAAGCCTGTGGGTCCTTGTATAAAGCCCAAGAGGAGGCTAGGGATGATTTTAGGAAGCCTGTGGGTCCAAGTCTAAGAAAATTTCAAGAAAGGTTTCACCGGGAATTAATCATTTCTTTGCAGAACAGTTCTTAGGTTTGAAGATATTCAAAAGAGGTTTCACCAGGAATTATTCCTCTTTGGGGAATTGAATTTCTTGTACATATATTTCTAAATTGTGACAGTCTTGAGAAAAGTTTCATCGGGAATAATGACTTTATTTGTTCCATATTGTATAAGCCCAAGAGGAGGCAAGACTGTATCTCAAATTTCCTATGGGGAACTAGTTTTGATTGTGTTAAAAGAGTAACCACTGGTTTGATCCAGACCTAGACCTAACTGCTGGAGAAAACTCTAAGCAAATATGTACAAGCATATATATATATATATATATATATATATATATATATATATATATATATATATATATACACACACATATGAAATATATAAACAAGTATATTGAGAAAATAGTGGAACTTACAGTTGTGCAAGCCCAAGCATATTAACTACAACTGTATGGTTAGTTATTCAAGAAATTGAAGAAAGTTTTAATAAAACTTTAAATTTGAATCTAAATCAAAAGGAAAGTTATTTTAAAAGGAAGTTTGGGGCTTATACTCAAGGAGAGGCCCAGATGATCTCTTTTGAAAAGGGGACGATCGCGTCGTAGTTTTGAAAACCACAGAGCGACTTATACAATGACTGAGGCCCAAATTATTGTGTTTACAAGAAATATGGGTCTTACACTCTATTAGAGGCCCAAAAGTTTATTTTTATACAAGAGATGGGACTTATAACTCAAGGAGATGCCCAGATGAAAAACAACGATCGCACCGTTTATTTTGAAAATTGCGTAGGGACTTATACAATGACTGAGGCCCAAATTATTTATGTACAAAGGGGGTTGGCTCTTACACTCTATTAGAGGCCCAAAAGTGTTTGAAAAAGAAGAAAAATGGGACTTACAACTCAAGGGGAGGCCCAGATGAAAATTGTTTTGAAAACAGCAATCGCGCCGAGATTTTTAAAATCGTGTCGGGACTTTTACAACGACTGAGGTCCAAATTATTTATTTACAAAGGGGTGGGACTTACACTCTACCAAGAAGCCCAAAAGAGTTTTGAAAAAATGTTTGTGAGGGTGAAAACAATTAAAACCCTAATTTGATTAAAAAATGCATTTTAATTTGAATAAAAATCAATTAAAATGATCAAAATTATTAAACATGCATGAAAAACAAGTTATGATCTTGAATTAATGCTTGAAAAATCATATTTCATCCATAGAATGATTTGAAAACCACTTGAATTGGAAAAATCAAGAGAAAGAAATATTTTTAAATGCTTAAAAACAAATAAAAATAAATTCTTTACAAAAATATTAAATATATAAAATAAATAATATTTTTGTGAAACTTTTGTAGAATAAAATATTTTAACATTTTTGTGAATTTTGAAAAAAAGAATCAATTACAAAACATAAAAATCCAGAGAGGAATTAATTTTTGAATCAATTAATAAAAATATCAAAATATTCAAAAATTTGAAAAATGGCGCCAAGAACAAGTCATCTTCTTCGCGCGAGCTCTGGTTTTCCAAATTTTCAAAACCTCTCATATCTCTCTAATTACTCAATGAAAATGACTTTTGTAAACATGAAACTTGCTCGTTTTTGAACAAGGATTACAACCATATAAATTAATTGCATTTGTTAGTTATGTTATTGGCAGCAATTTTGGTAAAACAATGTGGTTGTTCAAGATGTCATGTCTGATGTCTTAACATGTGCTTCTAACATTCTGCATGTGGTGTGTTATTTGCTATTGCAATTTTTATGCATGATGTCAAGACTGATGTCTTACCATCTGTTGATAGAACATTATGTTCAGTCTGTTATTTGTTTTAGGGCTGCGTGTTAATCGTTATGTTTTGAGAGATTCTATTTGAGAGATTGTAGGCGAAATTCTTGGAGAAGATTTATTCATATGCAATCGTTTGTTTCTATATTTAGGACGAAAAGATTTGAAGATAAAATCTGTTTTTATTGTGCATCAAATCTGAGTTTTTCACAGAGCCCAAGCCCAAGAATCAGTTTCTATTTAAATAAGGCTCAACCCTACTTGGAAAGGACGGAGAATAAGGATTGTGTGAGCTGTGTTCAAGCTTTAGGGTTTGTGTTTTGTGTTTGTTTTTGTGAGCCATTCATTCATCTGTTTTGATGTTTGAATTGGACTGATTTAGTTGAGTTATAATTTGTCCACTCAAAGCTTTTAAGCACGAGTGTATTGTTCTTGGTTGAAGCTTTTAAGCGAGATCAAGGTATTGTCGTTGAAGTGTGTCTTCTACTTTCTTTATTGTAAGTTGTTATCACTGCTGTGATTGAGGGGGAGTGAGAGGTGTCTCATATCTAAGAGTGTCTTAGATAGAAGTGTCATTGGGTAGTGATTAAGTGAGTAGATTTTCAACTGGTGTGTTGGCTGTAGAATCTATGAATTGATACTACTAATAGTGGACTTCCTTCCTGGCTTGGTAGCCCCCAGACATAGGTTGTTAGACCGAACTGGGTGAACAACTCTCTGTGTTTATTTATTGCTTTCAAGTGCTGTTACTTTTACTGTCTTGTTCACATAGCAGATATTGATGTTGTGACATCTCACTCGACATCACATATCTGAGTACCAGAATTTCAATTGGTATCAGAGCAGGTATCCTGCTCTGTATCCGGGTGAGATCTAGGGCTGTTACTTTCTGGTGCAATGGACAAGGAGTGTGGTGGATTTGTGAATAGACCCCCTATTCTGGATGGATCAAATTATGACTATTGGAAACCTCGCATGGTTACTTTTTTGAAGCCTTTAGACAGCAGGGCTTGGAAGGTTGTTTTGAAAGAATGGAAACATCCAGTCATTGAGGGAGAAGATGGTCAGTCAAAGCTGAAACCTGAAGAAGATTGGACCAAGGAAGAAGATGAACTTGCTCTTGGAAATTCTAAGGCTTTGAATGCCTTATTTAATGGTATTGAAAAGAACATTTTCAGGATGGTCAACACATGTGAAGTGGCTAAGGAGGCTTGGGATATCCTGAAAACAACTCATGAAGGAACTTCCAAGGTCAAGATGTTAAGACTTCAGCTGCTAACAACAAAGTTTGAAAGTTTGAGGATGAAAGATGAAGAGACCATTCATGACTTTCACATGAATATACTTGAACTGTCAAATGCTTCTAGTGCCCTAGGAGAGAGGATGTCTGATGAGAAGCTGGTGAGAAAAATTCTCAGATCTCTCCCCAAGAGATTTGAAATGAAGGTGACTGCTATAGAGGAAGCTCAAGACATCAGCCAGATGAGGGTAGATGAATTGATTAGTTCCCTTCAGACATTTGAATTAGGGTTGAATGATAGATCAGAAAAGAAGGCCAAAAGCATAGTATTGGTGTCTAGTACTGAAGATGAAAAGAAATAGCATGATATTGAAACCCAGGAGGAGCTATCCAATGCAATCGTGATGCTGGGAAGGCAGTTTAATAAGGTGTTGAAAAGAATGGACATGAGCTATAAACCTTATGTCAAGAACATCACATCTGACATCAACTTGTCAGGTGATCAGATGAAGAAAATCAAAGCAGAGGAGAAGCCTGATAATGACAAAGGAATCCAATGCCTAGGCTATGAAGGTTATGGTCACATCAGAGCTGAATGCCCTACATACCTTAAACAGAAAAAGGGTTTATCTATCACTTAGTCTGATGAGGACACTGAAAGTGAAGATGAATTTTCCAAGCATGTCAGAGCAATGACTGGAATATGTGAGTCTGATAATGATTCAAGTGATGGAGAGATTACCTATGAGGAGCTAGCTGCATCATATAGAGAGTTGTACATTAGAAGTGAAGAAGTTTGTCAAGAAGGGGAGAAGCAGAAGAAAATTATAATTCAACTAAAGGCTGAAAAGGATGAAATGGAGAATGAAGTCAGCTTGCTGAAATGAAAACTTGATCAAATGTCCAAATCTCTCAGAATGTTGAACAGAGGCACTGACACATTGGATGAAATTCTTCAGAGTGGAAAAGGGGCAAGTGATATGACTAGGTTAGGATTTGTTGGTGAGAAGAAATCCTCTGCAGATGCTAGTTCCTCTGGACCTAAATATAACATGTCCCATCCAATGTCTCAACATCATGGGAAAGTTCATGGAGGAAGAAAACCTCAACACCATGGGAGAAGACATCCAAATCACTTCAGAGGAAGGTTTCAGAGATGGAGATGTCATTACTGTGGAAGGTTTGGTCACATAAAACCTTTTTGCTTCAGACTGCATGGATATCCTAAGCCTGATCCTTAACCTAGACAGTATCAGAACAGGCCCACAAATATGAAACAATGGGGTCCCAAGGCTGCTCCTACCAGTTTGTTAGCTCACATGTCTCTCAGAGGTGATACCAAAGAAGACTGGTATTTTGATAGTGGATGTTCTAGACACATGAGAGGTATTGAAGAACTGTTAGCTGACGTCAATTCTTACTCCACTAGTTATGTGAATTTTGGTGATGGAGCTAAGGGTGAAATCAAGGGGGTTGGAAAATTGAACTGTTCAGGAGTTCCTAATCTTGATAGTGTGGTGCTTATGAAAGGGTTGACTGCAAACTTGATAAGCATCAGTCAACTGTGTGATCAAGGGTTCAAGGTCAACTTCACGAACTCTGAATGTTTGGTTACTAATGAAAAAGGTGAAGTAACCATGAAGTGAGTCAGATCTCAAGACAATTGCTACTTGGGGGTTTCTCAAGATGATAAAGGTAAACTGTGTCATCAACAAGAGATGAAAAGGATCACCTCCTTGGGACATGTCAGAGGAATACCTAAGCTAAAGTTGGAAGAAGGAAGAGCTTGTGGGAAGCAAACTAAGAGTAAGATGTTACACCAGAAGTCTCCACATCTCACTACTTCAAAAGCATTGGAACTATCTCACTTGGACCTAAGGGAATCTAGAAGTGATGAGGCGATGATTAAACAGTGTGTTCAGCTAAAGCAGTCAGAACCTGAGATGTGCCTGGGTGATAAGTTAACTTGTTGTCTTAAACAGATGGATGGTTTTACTCTCTTATCTCAGAGTAGATATGCCAAGAATATAGTCAAGAAGTTTGGAATGGAGAATGCTAGTCATAAGAGGACCCCTGCACCTACTCATCTGAAATTATCCAAAGATGAAAAAGGTGTGAGTGTTGATCAAAGTCTGTACAGAAGCATGATTGGTAGTTTGGTATATCTTATAGCTAGCAGACCTGACATTTCCTTTGCAGTGGGGGTGTGTGCCAGATACCAAGTTGAACCAAAAGTCAACCATATAAATCAGGTGAAAAGGATCCTGAAGTATGTGAATGGTACAAGTGACTATGGTATGATGTACAGTCATGGAACTGGGTCCATGCTGAGTGGATATTGTGATGCTGATTGGGCTAGAAGTGCTGATGACAGAGAAAACACATCAGGTGGCTGCTTCTTTTTGGGAAGTAATCTTATTTCATGGTTTAGCAAGAAGCAAAATTGTGTGTCTTTATCTACTGCTAAGGCTGAGTATATAGCAGCAGGAAGTAGTTGTTTTCAACTAGTGTGGATGAAACAAATATTGTCTGAGTACAATGTCAAGCAAGATGTCATGACATTATACTGTGACAACCTGAGTGCTATCAATATATCCAAGAATCATATTCAACACAGCAGGACTAAGCACATTGATATATGTCATCACTTCATCAGAGACCTAGTGGAAGACAAAGTGGTTACCTTGGAACATGTTGCCACTGAAAGACAACTGGCTGACATTTTTACTAAGGCTTTAGATGCAAATCAGTTTGAAAATTTAAGGGGCAAACTAGGTATTTGCATATATGAGGATTTGTAGCATTTAATGGATTTATGGAATGCTGCACTAAAGTACAGGATTATGATGATTTGTCTTGAAGGAAAATCTGCAGATGTATTATGTGTGCAAGTTTATTTCTCTCTATGGTGTTCAGGTGTTTATGGTAACCTGAATAAACTGCTCTGGCTGTGTTTTATTGGGAGCCTCTTGAAGGACTTCTATGCGCAATGAGTCCTTTGAATGGTGATGGGAAGCTAATGTCTCAAGTGAGGTTGTAACATCATGATCGTTGATGGTTATATTTGGAAGATGATTGAGATTGTGCATGTGGTGTTGGATGCTCAAGCATTATTATCATAAGAGGTGTTTCTGAATATGTGGATTAGAATGTGGAGATTCTGATCTTGTTTTTAGTAGTATGTTCTGCCAAAGCATGACTACTAATTTTGAAGACTTCACTAGTATCAACAACTACTAGTGGATGTAATGGTAGAGGTATTGTGTTAGATGATGTGATCTGTTCAGAACGTTTTTTTTTAAGAGCTGTTCTTTCTTCTGCTGCAAGTATCTCTTGAAGGGATTGGATCTCAGTAAAGCCTTTAAGTAAGCTGAGAATTCATGGAGTTTGTGAGCAGTGTCACACTAGTCAGGGTACTTGGAGGTGTTTTCCAGGAGTGATAGTACAGTATGTGCATGTGCTCAGCAAGTGTGTAAAGATCTGGTGCTCAAATGTTCATCTCCATCAAGAGCATTGGTTATCCATGACAGGGGGAGTACTTGTCTATGGATTTTGCTACAAAGGTGCATATATTGTGAAGCTTGCATGTTGATCAAGCTTGTGAGATTGGTTGCCTCTGCAGATTTTGGAAGAACTCTGTGAGGGTCTTTGTTGATGGGAGATGTCACACTTGTCTTGGTGTGTGTTATTAATTCTAAGTAAGAGGAGTTTACTTAGTGTTCAGTGGAAGCATTCCTGACTGGAAGGTTGAAGATGTGTTCTCCTTGAGCCATATAAGGAAGTATTGTGGACGGTGCTGTCAGGAGGATGTGTAAAATGGAATGTGTGTCTTTCGCTATGCCTATGCCTTTGATGTGAGAGTTGAAACAGTTCAGGTTTACTTGGAGTTATCATCAAGGAACAAGGTTGTTTGTGTCTGAGAGAATCAAGTTATTTTTCTCTGTAGTGAGTATATGGGGATTTTTTATTATGTGTGACAGAGGGAGTTGTGTACTTGTTTGTAGTGTTGCTGTATTGGTGTAGCTTGTACAAGGCTGGCTTGATTCTTAGGCAGCTTGTGCTCTTATACCTCTGGGGAGGTTGTGATGTCAGACAAGATGTCTTGACATTGTGGTGCCAGTGGTCTTGGAAGTATGGTTATGGCTTTGGATGTTCTAGCTTTGTGAGGCTGATGGTTTGAACTAGGATTTTTTTCATACTTCTTAGGATGGATATTGTCTGGGAGAATTTGTGCTGAACCTAGCTGAAAGAAATAAGGTTTGTCTAATTGTGGCTAAAAAGGGGGAGAGTAGTGTAGTAGTTTTGCTGGTTTTGCAAATGGTTTTGTAGATGGTTTTCTAGTATGCTGCTGCTGGTTTCTTGAAGGTAGTGTGCAGCTGGTTTTCTTGGTTGTTTTTTTGAGGGGGAGCTTCTGTTGTTTTTATGTTCAGTGTTAACTCAGAATGTTAGGTTTGTTTGAGTGGTGTGTTTCTGCTGCAGGTATCTCTGATGTGTGTTGATATTGTTTTAGCCAAAATTAGCCAAAGGGGGAGATTGTTAGTTCTGTTATTGGCAGCAATTTTGGTAAAACAATGTGGTTGTTCAAGATTTCATGTCTGATGTCTTAACATGTGCTTCTAACATTCTGCATGTGGTGTGTTGTTTGGTATTGCAGTTTTTGTGCATGATGTCAAGACTGATGTCTTAACATCTGTTGACAGAATATCATGTTTGGTCTGTTATTTGTTTTAAGGCTGCGTGTTAATCGTTATGTTTTGAGAGATTCTGTTTGAGAGATTGCATGCGAAATTCTTGGAGAAGATTTATTTAGATGCAATCATTTGTTTCTATATTTAGGGCGAAAAGATTTGAAGATAAAATCTATTTTTATTGTGCATCAAATCTGAGTTTTTCACAGAGCCCAAGCCCAAGAATCTGTTTCTATTTAAAGAAGGCTCAACCCTACTTGGAAGGGACGGAGAATAAGGATTGTGTGAGCTGTGTTCAAGCTTTAGGGTTTGTATTTTGTGTTTTTTTTGTGAGCCATTCATTCATTTGTTTTGATGTTTGAATTAGACTGATTTAGTTGAGTTGTAATTTGTCCACTCAAAGCTTTTAAGCACGAGTGTATTATTCTTGGTTGAAGCTTTTAAGCGAGATCAAGGTATTGTCGTTGAAGTGTGTCTTCTACCTTTTTTATTGTAAGTTGTTATCACTGCTGTGATTGAGGGGGAGTGAGAGGTGTCTCATATCTAAGAGTGTCTTAGATAGAAGTGTCATTGGGTAGTGATTAAGTGAGTAGATTGTCAACTGGTGTGCTGGCTGTAGAATCTATGAATTGATACTACTAATAGTGGACTTCCTTCCTGGCTTGGTAGCCCCCAGACGTAGGTTGTTAGATCGAACTGGGTGAACAAATCTCTGTGTTTATTTATTGCTTTCAAGTGCTGTTACTTTTGCTGTCTTGTTCATATAGCAGATATTGATGTTGTGACATCTCACTCAACATCACATATCTGATACTAGAATTTCAGCATTTATATTAAGTGTGGAGTGAGAAATCAGAAGAAGAACTCAAGAACCCTAATTTTTGTAAGAACATCATGAAATCCTAGACACGATTCATACATAGCAATTGATTGAGGGGAAACACTCTACATAAGTTCAGAAACATGTTTGTAACTTGAAAACACATTTATGATGCATGGATTATAGATTTTGAGAGTGTCAGGCTTACCTCTTGCAGCTGGTGATCGGATTCTGTGTTGGAGGTGTTACAGATGTTGTGTAATGATTTGGACAGCTTCAATGGACCTCAAGTAATGTGTTTGAAGGCTTGGAATGGATTGAATCAACTCAGAACTTATTGTGGCACCTCAACTGCAAATAGGAAAAAAAGCTTGAGCAAATGGGGGGTGACTTTGTGATTCTGATGTTCCATATGAGTTTTAAGGTTATAGATCACTCATACATGATGTATGTGAGTTGTTGGCATGATTGGTTTTGATAGAACTGCTCTCAAATGGAAATTTCAAAAGTTGCTTGAATGAGAAGCAAAATCTGGTTTTTTGAGAGTGTTTTTGAGGAAAGCATGTGTTATGGTGCTTTGGTGTACTAAAACTGACCACAAATGAGCTTTATTTATAGTGTGTCACGTTTGTTTTGGCGGCAATAGTGAATGGTGGCAGGTACAGTCCATTGTCCATTGGTTTTCAAAAGGAATCTCAAGTCTCCTCTAGCCATTGACTCGGGTCAATCTTGCAGGCCTATGGTCTTCTGTTGCAGGGATAAGGCTTAACTCATTCAGTTAAACTTGCTTCAGTCCATGCAACCTTGATGCATCCATTGAATGCTCCGTGACAACTTTGAAGCTTTTGGCTTTTGCATCATTAAATATCACATGTATACATGATGATCTTTTGTCTTGGGAGGCTTGTGACTCAGAGATCTTTTGCCTTGATCTGATCTTTAATGTTTCTAGAAGGATTACAAGACTTGTAATTGCACAAATTTGCCGATTCGAGCAAATGACCTATAATCTGTCTTGGGAAGAAATCATTTTTGGTGCTATGTTCCAAGGATTGTAACTCCCTGCTCAAATTGAATTTGGAGATGATCTTGTACTTGTTGGAAAGCTCTCTTGACATACTTTAACTTTGATGTCCACCAATGGACCTGGTTCAGCTTGGATCAAGGTGAAAAATGGCCTCAAAGTTGGTGAAAAATCAAGACAGATTTTGTCCAAAATTTCACTAAGTGTTGGAAAAAGTGGTTATTTTCATGTTTTTGTGATTTTGATCAGTCCATAACTTAAAATCCATGAGGATTTGGAATCTTTTGTAGTTGACACTTTTGAAGTATGTCATGTGAACTTTCATTTGAGCTTTGGATGGAAGACAAAGGCCTTGTGGTTTGGAATTTATGACCTTGCAAAGTTGGTACCAAATCCATTTTGTTCCATAACTTCGAAAAATTTAAGTTTCTTTAGGTTGACCCTTTTGCAAGTAACCCTATTTTTCTTGGTTTTTCTTGATAGATGATGATCAAAACCAAGCATTAAAAATTTTTTTGACTTAGGGGAGCCACATTTGTGAAAAAAATTCAAAAAGTCAAACTTGCTTTTGGGCACAGATGACTTTTTGTCAGATGAATTCCAAACTGTGTGATCCTCCATGTAATCAAGTTCTTAACCTAATCCAAACCTAATTGATGGATTCCATAGATGTTTTAGGTTGTCTTGAATCATGTCCCAAGGTTTGGGAACATGTCTTGGTCCAAAGTCAAAGGTACAATTGACTTTTTCTTCAAAACCCTAATTGTGGTTCAGATGAATTTGAAACTTGTGAATCAAGCTTCTTGGATCAATCCATTGTTGTAAATGGATCAATGTGGTGTATTTGAGGCCCTCAAATCATGTCTTGAGGCCTTGGTTCATGTCTTGCCTCAAAAGTCAACTTAGGGGTGAATTAGGTCAAGAAACCCTAATTCCTGATTTTTGATGAATGCTTCCCCTGAGGTTAATTTGACTCTATGATTGGGTCCCTGAGGTCTCTTTGAGTTTCTTGACTCATGTTTTGAGGTATTGGCTCATGCCCAGATGGAATTTTTCATCTGGAGGCCTTGGTCGACCAAAACCCTAATTTGGTGACACTGGCGATCTTGAGGCTTGATCCACTTTGAATATTGCAACCTTGTGTTTGATTCTTGATATGGGAGACCTTTTGATCCTTCATGGGTGTTTGAGAGGTTAGACAAGTTGAAGATCAAGTAAATTCTTGACTGATCCTTTGTCTAAGAGCTCTGGGAGGGCTTTAAACCCCGATTCCTGGTTGAGGTGAGTGCTCAACAATCCTTGAGAAGATTGATGAGGTATGATGGTACATCCTATTGTGGTGATGATTTGCACAATGATGGGAAATTTTGGTGGTCAAAATTTGGGGTATGACAGATGCCCCTATTTAATCTTCTTGGACCCGAAGGTGTGAATGGCGGAGATATTCGGACATTCAGGGTACAAGAGGATTAAATATCGGAATACCCAAAATTTTGACTGTGGTTATGAATAGCAGTTTGCTCATCCATCTTCTTTTGCTAAGCAATGTTACTTAGAAAAGGGTAAAACTTCCCCTCGATCCTGGTCTTCAGCCACAGAACTGGTCTCAGTTTTCTTTTGAAATAAACTTCCGCTCGATCCTGGTCTTCAGCCACGGAACTGGTCTCAGTTTCTTATGAAATAAACTTCCCCTCGATCCTGGTCTTCAGCCACAGAACTGGTCTCAGTTTCTTATGAAATAAACTTCCCCTCGATCCTAGTCTTTAGCCATGGAACAGGTCTAAGTTTCTTCTTGTCAAGTTCCTTCCTCGACCAGGAACGTTATTTTAGCGGTCTTCATCAAACTTCTCGCCGAGTTTGACTGGGGAGACGCTATTTAATGGAAAAATTCGATGTCAGACTTATTGGGGAAACCTATTAGTATGAGTTGTAGAGGTGCGCAAACTTCTCTGTTAGAGATGCCATTTGTCGATCCTACTGGGAAAACGAGTCTCTTGAGAGACCGCTTTTTGCTTGGTGAGGTTACATCATACTTTTCTTCGAGACCTTTCTCGGAGAAATGCCATGTGATGTGATCCAATTTTAAGGTGCTGATGACTTTATTAACATCAAGTTTCTTGGGAGAAAAGCCAATGTATTGCCGAGAGTCTTCGGTTAAGAGGTTTTCTCTGGGGATTTTCCTTAATTCGGGAAAGCGAAAATATCATCTTCAATGGTGAAGAGTGATGTTCCAAAGGTGTTGTAATACGGTGGAGAACTGACTTTTTAATTTTGTTTTTCGCAAAACATGTTGCGGTTAGCAAGAGTCGCCACCGACTTTTCTTTTATCCAATTTATTTAGGAAAGGTGAAAAGAACAGGAAAGACCTTTTTGAAAAGATTTTGAGTTCGGGGGGTAAGTTATGAAAAGGGAAGGTGTTAGCACCCCTTTTCATCCGTAGTTATCTACGGGCTCTTAATTGCTTGCTCACTTTAACTTGCTTTGAAAAATCTTGAGTGTGAGGTGTATTAGAAAATGTTTAGGAAAAGAATTAACTTTGTAATGATCCTCGTTTGGGATGTATACAAAGTATATCTTTGAAATGTTTTTTTGAAAAGATAGTTTGAAAAGATTTGAAGTGTAAGTGATTTTTGTTTTTGGAGGTGTGAGCAAGCAATCTAGGAGTTTACCATCCTACCCTACTCAACAGGTCTTAGTCTGTTAGTTTCTTAAGTCCTTGATGATTGGACTATCCCTACTATTAGGCAGTAGGTAGTCACTATCTTGGATGTGAGGGACAATCGTTTTGTTAAGTCTTTAAAGGATAAGGCCGTCCTTACTATTGAAGAGTAAGTAGTCTTATCTTTTAAGACATGCTGGGGTACATGGTCATTGAAGGCAACAAAGGGTACCCTTAGCATTTTCATGAGGGACATCATCATTTAATCGAAGGGTCATCGAGGGGCAAGATCATTTTATCGAAGGGACTTTCCGTGGGACTATGATCTTTTATCTGAGGGACTATGATGATTTTATTTGATAAGTGTCTTTGCTAAGGGCATCCCATTTATCCGAGGGACTTGACCATTTGATTTCGAAGGCAACCGAGGTGTATTACCCTAAAGGTGAGGTGTGTGAAAGTGTTTGTATTCAGGTATTTTTCTTTGGATTAGTGGGCTAAGTCCATTTTTATTCATATACATTCTTTTCACACCCTATTGTTACTAACCACACAGTTAATTGTTTTGTGGAATTTAAAAGCGAAAAATAAACCCTAAGCTATTACATCATGGGGAGGGGGTACATGATTTAAACTGGGGGAGTGCAGAAATTAAAATGACGGAAATTAAATTCCTAATTATTACAAGAAAAATTAGCATCCTATACATTTTTTCTAAGGAAATTAAAGGAATGCAATAAAAAGCGAGAAAAGGCCGAGAATCGGGAGATTGAGAAGATGGAAAAGGATATAGAAGAGTATATTTTTTGGATTTTTTAAATTAAATAAGAATTAAATTTTAGTCATTTTTTTTGTATTTTATCATTATGAAAATAAGGAAAATATATTTTATTGTATTAAAATCAATTATTAAAAAAAAGACTTGATTAATTTATTTTGATATTTTTTTGTTTTTTTTTCATAAAAAAAAAAGGGTTAATTTGATTAAAATAAAAAAAAAGGAACTAAATTAAATTTTATTTACAAAATCATTTTATTTTATGATAAAAACATATATTACATATTATATTTTTTATGAAAATAATTAATAGGTGAAAAAAAAAGCAATTGATTTTTATTTGGTTGGTTAAGAAAAATTATTAGGTTAATTATTAATTAAAAGAAAATAAAAGAAATAAAAGAAAATAAAAGAAAATAAAAGAAATAAAAGAAAATAAGAAAAGAAAAAGAAAATGAGAGAAAATAGCAAAAAAAAACCAATCTGATGTCGCTGGGGGTCGAACCCAGGACCTCAGCTTTACCAACTTCCTCATTCACCACTAGGCTGCGCGTCTGTTTCTGTTAAAAGATAGAAAACGAAAAAATATAAAATAAACAAAAAAAAGCCAAAACGCCCAGCACTGTTCATCGTCTTCTTCGTTGCACCGTGCAGAATTTGCTACGGTTTTGCTACCATTTTGCTACGATTTCGTTCGTAGCTAAAAGACCTGCAGATTTAAAACTCATAACAATCAAAGATTTAAAAGACCAAAAGTATTCAAATCCCCTAATTCGACCCCTAGGAATCCAAATCCGTCAATATTTTTGGTTAAAACCCGCTGTAGAGGGAGGTTCGAAGAACATCTTCTTCATGCCCTAGCCATGGTGAATCGTGTCTCCTGCATGAAAGCTTCACATAAAAGCATCAAAACAATTCTAATGATGCATATGAACATAAATATGTATGAAAAATGAGTTAAAACATTATGAAATCAAGAGTACGAAAATTGAAAAGAGGGAGGAGCGGCCATGGCTTGTAGTTCATGGTTCATGTGCTTTTAACCTTCAAGGATGAGTGGGATAGCCTCCTGGGATCTCCTTGATGATGTTTGGACGTGAAAAGGTCGTGAAAATTTGCTATGAAGTGTTTTTACGATTTTTCTAGTTTGCATCTTTTTTTGAAAATATTTTTAGTGTTGTTTGATGTGATTTTTTCGTGGCTTTAGGTTTGGATATGTATAGGAGAGGAATTAGGTCAATAATATCAGATCCAATCCATGTGTATTCATGTTTGAATATTTGATTGAAAAATCAAATGCAAACTTTCTATTTTGGCCAAAATTTCTCTTCAAAACCTTCCTTGCTTGTTTTGCAAGAAATTGGACATAATAAATCATCTTAACCATCAAATATTTGATCCCAAAATAATTTTGGAATCAAAGATTTGATTTTTTATGATTTATTTTAATTAAAATTGAATTTATCTGATTAAAATTCAATATAATATAAAATAAATAATAAAAATCAGAAAATATGAGCAATGGGTCGTGAATGATCTCATATTTGAGTTTGGGTTGAAATATTATGGGCCCATTTGAAGAAAACTTGAGTTTTGGCCTTTTTTTTGTTTCATACACCTCCTCAAAATTGCCCAACTTTGACTAAGAATAACTCCTTCAATTTTTAGCTTCTTAATGCAAACTAATACTTTTTAGAAACCTCAAGATGTCCTCTAACCAACCCTTTTGGTCCCATGTCAATTTGATCTTCCATGTTCAAGTTATGAGCTTTTGAAAAAGGTTGACTTTTGTTGACTTTCAAAATGACCTATAATGTCTTGGCTCATATCTCCCGAATGACGCATTTCTGGACTTGGCTTGTGAGACACAAAGTTGTAGGGAATTAAATTTCCTTCAAGATGGGCTTTGTTTGAGGAATTTTTGATGAAGTATGTGGAAGTTAGGTCTGGTCAAAGTGCAGTTGACTTTTCCTACAAAAACCCTAATTTAGTAACTCCCGATTCTTGATGATTCTGAGGTTTCCTTGATGAATCATGATCAACCCTTGATCAAATGATGAATTTCACCCCATAATCTTGATGTTGACCATAAATCTTGAGGTTTGACTTTGTGTTGACCACAGTTGACCTTTTGACCAAGTTAACTGATTTTTGACTGTCTGAGCATCTGATTGACCAAACTTGTAAGGAAAGTCTTGAAACTTGTTATGAGGATTCTTTGAAGTGTATGGGACACCATGAAGTCCTTTTGAAGCTTTAGAAGTCCAATCTACTTTGAGAAGTACACAACCCTAGTTGGATTTATTGCTTAGGAGGAGGCTTTGTCTGATGAAACTTTTGAGTACTCTTGAGCAACTGAAGATCTTATGAATCACTAGGAGACCTCTTGAGGCATATTGTCTTGAATATGTGAGGGCAAATTTTGGGGTACAACAGGTGTCTATCAAACGTTTTCTCATCTTTCAGAGGTTCAAGTTATCAAAGTGGTCGAGGACATGCTCCAATCCATAAATAAACTGGGGAGAGTTTGTTCAGACGATACATTTCAGGATGAGGAAAGAACTGACAACTTTATCGACGGGAGGACGTTTATCACTTGGGGGTGAGTATGACCAGAGTGATATTAATGCAACATGAATATGAATATGAATCAATGATGCATGATGTATGTATGTTTATGCTGACAAAATAGATGCGACATACAGACTGGTGAATAAACACAACTGGATACTCGACCACTGTGGGGGATAAAAAGTATCATTGGTTCAAGATATCAATCATTTCCTACTTAGGAGGGGTAGACCCTACTGGGAAGAGAAAACTATCAATTGGTCTTCAGAGGTAAGAACTCTGTCGAGGATATTAGATGGGACATTGCATCTGAAACAGTTGATCCTTCATTCAAGCGTATCGGTTTAGAAGGAGTACTTTGATTCTTCATTTTGAGGTTTAATCACTTCCGGAGAAGCCATCGATGTTCCTTTTTGTGTTCAGTAGTAAAAAAGAATTGCCATCTTTATTTTAAAAGCAGAAGAAAATTTGACAAGTAAATTCATTTTCGTTTTGTTTCAAGAATCGTTGATCATGTTAAAAATGTCATTCTGTAAAGAAAAATAAATGAGAATTACAAACAAAAGCACTAGGGCTCAAATTTTATAGATAGAATGGTGATCAGCCAAGCGCGTGATCCCATAGAGCATTACAAAGTTTAGAAAATGGTAATTTAAAGGGAAAGGGGCTACATTGAAACATAACGACCGCTATCCTTCTACCAACTTTGAATTCCGGGTATCATGAGCTTCTGTTGAAGGTGACCTTGACTGAAGTTTTTTTGACGGATGGCGTTACCGCTGGGGGATTTAGCCTTGTCGGACGTAGTTACTTGCCATGAATCCCTAACTTTCTCCTGGATTACCTTTTGAGGTTTTCAATCCATCGGGGTGATTTTTGCTTGTGTCTCTAATTTTTGCATGGACCTCCCTTTTGGGTTTTCAATCCGTCGAGACATTTTTTTTTATTTAGGCGAAATATTTCTTGACTACATCAACATTCATGGGGTAGGTAAACTCCTCTCCATCCATGGTTTCAAGTCTCAAGGCGCCGCCTGAAAAGGCTTTCTTAACAACGTATGTGCCATCATAATTTAGAGTCTATTTGCCCCTGGAATTAGTGAGAAATTATTGTATCTTCTTGAGCACAAAGTCTCCTTTTCTGAAGACACGAGGTCGGACCTTTCTGTCGAACGTTTTCTTCATTCTTTACTGATATAGCTAATCGTGACATAAAGTTGTCATTCTCTTTTCTTTGATTAGGTTCAGTTCATCGTGCCTGCTTTGGCACTATTCAGCTTCTGTTAGCTTAGCTTCCATCAATACCCTGATTGATGGTATCTCTACTTCTATGGGGAGCACTGCTTCCATGCCATATACCAGAGAGAAAGGGGTTGCCCCTGTTGAAGTGCAGACAAATGTGCGATAACCTTGAAGAGCAAAGGGTAGTATCTCAAGCCAGTATTTGTAGGTTACAACCATCTTTTGAACGATCTTCTTGATATTTTTGTTAGCCGCTTCTACCGCTCGGTTCATCTTAGGCCGGTAGGGAGATGAGTTATGGTGTTCGATCTTGAACTCTGCACACAACTCTTTCATCATCTTGTTGTTCAAGTTGGATCCATTATCCGTAATGATCTGGCTCGGAACACCAAAAAGGCAGATGAGATTATTCTTGATAAATTGGACAACTACTTGTCGGGTCACATTGGCGTATGACACTACTTATACCCATTTGGTGAAGTAGTCAATGGCTACAAGGATGAATCGATGTTCGTTCGAAGCTTTGGGTTCAATCATGCTAATCAAGTCGATTCCCCATATAGAAAAAGACCATGGAGAAGAAAGAACATTGAGATGCGTTGGCGGTACATGGATTTTGTCAGTGTATATATGACACTTGTGACACCTCCTCATGTACTTGTAGCAATCAGATTCCATTGTTAGCCAATAATATCCTGATCTCAGAATTTTTCTTGTCATTGTGTGTCCATTGGCATGAGTACCAAAGGATCCTTTGTGAATTTCTTTCATTAGCATGTTTGCTTCTTGTCTATCTATGCATCTGAGCAAAACAATGTCGAAGTTTCTCTTATAGAGTGTATCACCGTTTAGGAAGAAGTTTACATCCAATCTTCTAAGAGTTTTCCTATCTTTTCTTGATGCCCCGGGCAGGTATTCCTGTCTTTGAAGGAAGCACTTGATATCGTGATACCATGGTTTGTCATCTATGACCGCTTCGATTGTGAAGATATAAACGGGCCTTTCAAGGCGCATTATGTCAATCTTAGGTACGTCATTACAATGATTTATAGCAATCATGGAAGATGGAGTGGCTAGTGCATCAGCCATGTGATTTTCTTCACGAGGAATGTGATGAAACTCGATTCTGTTGAAGAATGGTAACAACCTTCTCGCATAGTCTTTGTAAGGAATTAATCTAGATTGGTATGTATTCCACTCTCCTTTAATCTGATTGATAACCAGAGTTGAGTCTCCATACATATCCAAGTTCTTTATCCTTCAGTCAATTGCTTCTTCGAGACCCATGATACAAGCTTCGTATTTGACCTCATTGTTTGTGCATTTGAATGTCAGTCTGGCAGTGAAAGGAATATGGGTACCCTAAGGTGTTACGATGATTGCCCCAATTCTGTTTCCATAAGCATTGACGGCTCCGTCAAATATTAGTCCCCATTGGGATTCAGGCTCTGGCCCTTTGCTTGGTAGCGGTTCATCACAATCTTTCATTTTCAGGTACATGACATCTTCGTCTGGGAAATCAAATTCGACTGATTGCTGATCTTTAATCGGTTGATGAGCCAATTGATCAGCTAAAATACTTCCTTTGATGGCCTTTTGAGCATGGTACTCGATGTCATATTCTGATAATAACATCTGCCAAAGGGTAATCCTTCCCATGAGAGCAGGCTTTTCAAAGACGTACTTGATTGGATCCATTTCGGAGATTAACCAAGTAATGTGGCAAATCATTTACTGGCGAATACGTTTGGCTGCCCAAGCCAGAGCGCAACAAGTTTTCTCGAGCATAGTGTACCGAGTTTCACAGTCTGTGAACTTCTTGCTTAAGTAGTAGATGGCAGACTCTTATCTTTTTGTCTCGTCTTGTTGGCCAAGTACACAACCCATGGAGTCTTCCAAGACTGTTAAGTAGATAATCAGTGGTCTTCCTTCCACTGGAGGAGAGAGAATTGGTGGATTTAACAGATATTCTTTGCTACTGTTGAAAGCCTTTTGACAATCTTCTGTCCATACACAACTTTGATTCTTTCTGAGTAGTTTGAAGATCGGCGCGCATGTCGCGGTCATGAGGGATATGAACCTTGAGATGTAATTCAGACGTCCCAAAAATCCTCTGTCCTGTTTTTCAGTCTTTGGCGAAGGCATTTCTTGAATGGCCTTGACCTTGTCGGGATCAACCTCAATTCCTTTCTGGCTGACGATGAATCCTAAGAGTTTTCCTGAGCAAACACCGAACATGCACTTATTAGGATTCAAGCAGAGTTTGTATTTTCTCAGACGCTCGAATAACTTTGACAAGTGTGTCACATGCTCTTCTTCTGTTTTAGATTTGGCATTCATGTCATCGACATACACTTCAATTTATTTGTGCATCATGTCGTGAAACAGAGTCGTCATGGCCCTTTGATAGGTTGCCCCTGCGTTCTTTAGACCGAACGACATTACCTTGTAACAAAAAGTGCCCCATGGGGTTATGAATGAAGTTTTCTCCATGTCTTCCGGTGCCATTTTGATTTGATTATAGCCCGAAAATCTGTTCATGAAGGAGAAGACTTTGAATTTTGCTGTGCTGTCAACCAGCATAACAATGTGTGGTAGGGGGAAGTCATCCTTTGGACTTGCCTTGTTCAGATACCTGTAATCTACACACATTCTGACTTTTCTGTCCTTTTTCGGAACTGGCACTATGTTGGCTAACCATTGAGGATATTCTGAGGTGGCGAGGAAACCTGCGTCGATCTGCTTTTGCACTTCCTCCTTTATCTTGATGGCTATATCCGGATGAGACCTTCCCAGTCTTTGTTTTACTGGCGGGCATTCTGATTTCAGCGATAAGTGGTGTTCCACGATGCTGGTATCCAACCCTGGCATGTCCTGATAGGACCAAGCAAATACATTGGAAACTATTTGAGAAGTTTTATCAAGTCTTCTCTGATAGTTGGACTGAGCAGTGCTCCAATCTTAACTTCTTTCTTTTCTTCCTCCGAACCTAAATTGACCATTTCCAACGGCTCTTTGTGAGGCTCAATAGACCTTTCCTCTTGTCTGAGTAGTCGGGAGATCTCTTCTGGAATTTCTTCCTTCTCTTCTTCTTCAGCTTCAAATACCAGGAATTCAAAGTTGGGAGAAGACATTGGATCATATGTTTCAATGGGTGTAAAACAAGCAATTTACATGACGTGATGATTCGTTTTTAGCAAAGACAGAGAGAATGCAAGAGTGTGTGCAGTGTATTTTCTGAAAAATGCTTGTTTTTATTTTGGGTTGTTTTTTGGATTACCATTTTCTGAAGAAAAAACGAAAAGTGAAAATAGCAATAAATGCGGGAATGACAGAATGACATTATTTATTCATGATTTGTCGATTCTTGAAACACAACCCTATAAAATAAAACTCTGTCGCTTTGGGCGAAGCGAAGAGGGATATTTACAGCAAAGTGAGCCCAATAAAAACATCCATTTCACCCGGGCGAGGTGAAAGGTCAAAACAAAGATGGTAATTACTTTGACTTATGGACAACTTTTGGGACATCGACTGCAACCCAGTGGTGACGAATTCCTCTGTGAATCACAAAGTCTGGTACTTCCCTTCTTGATTTGTCTTCAGAAATGGCACTGATTTCTGGCGGAGTAGGATCATTGGAGTCTTCCTCCCATGCAGAGTTGTCATAGGAGAATTCTTCTGTTGTATTTTCCATGGTGCTTTCACTCTCAAGGGAATCTCCCCAACCCGTTGGTTGAATGTCCTCGAGCTTGATACGAGAGCTTTCAGGAGCAGTGTACTTGACTAAGAAGTTGTATTTGCCGCTTGGTTGTCCCAAAGTGTCCCATGTTTATGTGGAAAAGGATGAGTCATCTTCCTCGATGACGTTGACCTCAGGAAATGCATAGTTAAAGAATTCTTGTCCTGCAATCTTTGAAAATTCATCACCGTGGTGTTGGACATCTTCGGAATGTCCTGAGTAAAGATTCCATGACTTTGTGGGGACATCGATATTCTTTTCGAGATTACTAAGTTGATATGCATTATCAGGCTGACTCTTTTGCCATAAGTCTTCTGTGTACGACTTCTAGATAGGCAAGTCATCCAGGGGATCATAGTCACAGTTGTCTTTCATTAGATTGTCTTCCTCTAATTAATTGGGTGGAGCATGACATCCTTCAAGATCACAATCTCCATAGATCATCCGGACGTCTGATCTTGGTATATATCTCGGGCTCTGCTTTGGAAAATAGAATGGCATGCGTGCTTCTTCCTGAGACATATACTCGTCATGGTTAAGGTAAGATTTTCACTCTTCATCCGTATCGGAGGAGTCGCTCTCATCGATGGTGTGTACTTCTTGAGATACTGGGTGGAGGAAACCTCCGCAGTGGAAGAAATCCTGAATGGGACGAAAACTTTCGGCCTTCTTTGTAGTTTGAGTAAAGGTCAGAGAAAAACCAAGACCTTTTCTTGTCTTTTTATCTGTGGGAGTTACAATCTGTCCCCATCCTTTTATCTCATTACTCCCGATCACTTTGAGAGCGTCCTTGTATGAGGAAATCGGCGTCCCTTTTTCTGGTTGATTCTCATTGCTCACCGAGAGTGCTTGGAACTGGGTTCCAACAACCTCTTCTGGTTCTACACAGGAGAACGATGATAAGTTGCTCACAATTAAGGCTTTCTCTCCACATACTGTGACTAATTTGTCATTTTTGACAAACTTCAGTTTCTGGTGAAGTATCGAAGTAACTGCCCCAACTTCGTGTATCCAAGGTCCCCCTAATAAACAACTGTATACTGCTCGGATGTCCATTATTATACCCCAAATTTTACCCTTAGATTCCTTGATCTTTTACACATCATATTAGGTCAATCATCCATGCACAGCTAACCATTTTATTAGATTTTTTTGTTTGGTTTCTTCTGTGAAATTAGGTGTTGCTGCAAAGAGGTTCAAAGGTCATGGAGGTCGTGTGTGTGCTCATTGTGATTCTGGTTCCTTGCAAGTTGTGTTGGATTCCTGTGGAGATGGAGGAAGAATATGCCTTCATTCTTGTGGTCCTTTAGTCAATAGAAGTTCATTCTTTCCTCAAGATTCCTCAGAAGTTTCCCCAAGGTGGATTAGGGTTTTTTTGTCTATTTGATTCTAATCATTTGAGAATTAGTTGGAATTTTGTGGTGAGTTGAGTTTCAAGTTGTATCCTTGCGCCCAATGATTCCTCAAGGCATGGTTCATGTGAAAAGATCATCATTGTCAAAAGGTTTGTTTAGAGCTTCATTAAATCGAGGTGTTTCTAGTTGATTAAACTATGAATTCATCAGGAGGATTATGGTTAATGGTTCATCAATTCAAGCTTCGTGGGCATTTATTTTGGGTCAAGAATTCAAGTCAAGTTTGCGGGAATGTCTATGGATTCAAGTGACAATTAGATTGTTCATTAATATTTACCACTTTCATATCCAAGCAATCTCTATCCATTTCCAATCCATTCAATATCCATTCCATTAGAATCATTATCCAAAACCCACATTCTAGAACCATTTGTTCCTCTTCCTAATCTATAAACCAATTCTAATCCGATGTTTGAGTTTGGGTTATAATTTCAAGATCCAAATTTCACCATGGAAATGAATTCCAAATCTAATTTAATTCCAATCTTGAGAAAACCAATTGCAAGAGGCGATTTATGATTTTTGTTAAAGGAGAGAGGCAGATGATCTTTTAAATCAGTAGGACTACTATTGTCATTGGCATGAATGGAGAAAGATAGGTTTTTGCCTTGATAATTAATATACTACAAGGATCACAAGATAGTGTGCATTGATGGTTTTAAGTTGTTACATTTTTTAACCATGATCTTTTGAATAAAGCAAGTGGTAACATTTTGAACCATGATCTTTTGAATAAAACAAGTGGTAACATTTTGAACCATGATCTTTTGAATAAAGCAAGTTGTAATGTTTTGAACCATGATATAGAATGACAATGGAGAGTGGTTATTTGGAGTTAGCTGGAGTATCCAAGTTCACGTGCTAGTGTTATTTTTATATAGCTGAAACAAGCTACCTCAAATTTCACTGCATTTTCTCATCTACTGTTATTTTTATATAGCAGCTTTAGGCAAGAAAATATATGCCTATTCAAAGTACACCAAAGTTTATCACCGTTCAATGTTACAAATTTGAGGAGAGTTGTTGTTCAAAACAAAATGTAAAGATGAATATGTACATGAGTTTTATGTCATTCCAAGTATTTACAATCATACCAAAATCCATGTTATAAAGAGCAAATTCTAGTTCATTCCAAACCAGTCAAAATTATTACAAGTGCAAGAATTCAAGAGGTACAATTAGAACCAAAAAAAAGTGAAGCTGTCAAATTTACAAACGTCAAAGAAGAAGACAGTCTCACAAACTCAATAGCATGGGTATTCTATTTTCAGCTACCTACCCTTGACCATGCTAACAGTTAATGCAATGTGAATGCTATTCCATAAACTACAACATAAGGTCCCTGCACCTCTTTAACAACCTTTACCGAACCTGTCGATACGACGAATCAAAAAAGAAAATGCTTATAAAGTCATGAATCATAAAATCACATTAAGACAATTTTGGACCAAATTAAAGGAAGGATTCGAGAGGCATATACCTTAAGCCCCAGACTTGTTTGCAATGCCGCCGTCGAGTCCATCTGTGTCTGGTGATGACAGTCCCACAGCAACAGGTTTGCCGACTTCGTCTTGGTTTCAGTGGATAAAGGCTCCATAGCGGCCTAGTTCGTCCGTAGCAGGTTCCAACAGTAGGATAAATACATTTAAATTCAAGGAGAGTTTATCCTAAAAAGCTCTCATGCTAAACCTTGTAATCCAAGTTCCCTGATATGTGGAACAATTCTCGCCGATGCACTTTCCATATCCCCTTGGAGGCTCTGAATCGAACATAAAAGGAGTTGTTATCAACTGGTACAAAATCTTTGCATAAGATCAAGGAATATAGACTAGTTTCTGATATTATGCTCGCTGCCCTGCTTCGTGTCTTGGATTTAATGCTTAATGAAGGAAGCTGCTTCAAAAAAGTGGCTTCATCAAAATTATGTCAGATATATTCTATCAATGAGATTCAAGCCCAGTTTCCTAAGTGGGTAGCGGCTGCTTTCCTTGTATTAGACAGGCTGCCGCAAGTAATCAACATCATTAAGGAATTGAATTGAGTCAAAAAAATGATCAGACAAGTTCAGAATAAAACAGGGTTTTAATTTCAATTCCAACTAATACACAACATGTTGAACTGAGAAAGGAAAGAAATCAGGACATGTTTTGGATCGAAACTGCAAGTTATCCAACACAATCAAGGCTGATTCAAATTCATTCCTTAGCAGCCATCAGACATCATCAAAACATGTTTCAAATTCATTCTAAAACAAGCTCAAATATTGCATTCAATATGTTCAAACATGTTTGAGTAAAAAAGGAAAGCATTCAATTAGGATTTTGATTATCAAGCCTATAAATTGAGGACATCAACACACGGTTTGAAAGGGGGGGATTCACACAAAAAAAACATTCATAGCAAGAGCAACAAATCACATGCATCATTGTACATATCAGTAAAGTTCTCACAGAATTCACAATTCTCATACCAAAAAAAAATTCAAACCACACACATTATCAGAAAAGAAGAAATTCAGATACACACAAGAGTAAAAGCCCAGACATCCACACAAGTTCACAGGTACAGGAATTCACACAAAACAAATGCGGTTTCACGAGCATAAATTGAGCAGCGACAATAACAACTATAACGTACGCATAAAACGAGGAGAAAGATTCAGGAAGCTTACCTTAAAGTGGGTACACACGATCTTTTCGCCGGAGCCCTTCACTTCAGCAGGTTTTCTTTCATAAATCTTTACCCCTGATTTGCCTCTTGATTATTGATGTACGCGTGTGTTTATGTTCACCTGTGAGTTCTGTTCCAGCATTTTTGATTCGTGCTAGGGTTTAAATTGGGGACATTTGATATGTGGGTTTAATTCTTGACTTGTTGTTGTTGATTCCTGATCGTCGATAGCTCTTAGAGGAGGGGGGGGGGGGGGGGGGGTTGAGGAGTTGGTGGTGTTCTGGGTGCGAGATGGCGCCGCTGCCGTGTTGGGTTTTTTTTTTTCGTTTCGTCATCCGTGTTCGTGCAAGGAGAGAGTAACATTGAGGGAAGGAAGAGAAGGAGTTTCACGAAGAGGAAATTGAGGTATCCAGTGAGTTTTGGCATCTTACTTGGGCACTGATGGTGGATCGGGCGGGTGAAATCCACTTTTCAGTCTTAATCCATGGTTTCAAATCCAAATATCACTATTCATTTCATTATCCACATCCAAAACCTATAACCATGTTTGGATATCATTTTATTCAATTTAATTCATATCCAAAATCCGAATTAACCATTTCCAAATCCATATTCAAATCCAAGTCAATGTCCATATCTAAATCCAACTTCATATCAAAACCACAAATCCAATTTATTAAGCTCATTTTTTCTATCCATATCTCCATATCCACTTTTAGAAAAAAAACCCAATCTTCATTTTTAAGTCCATTTTAAACATATGTGAGAGGAATGTTTATGAGATCATTGTTGATTTTGACTGGTATGTATCCTGGCCCATATTTTTCTTTTTGATGAAGTTTTTGGCACAACCGTGTGGGCTTCTTAGTGAGCTTAATGCTCACATTTGGCTTAAGAAGAATCCATGTTCTTATTTCTTTCACCTTTTTGTTTTTTATTAATTTAGTTTAATTTGATTTTAACTTAGGTGTTGATTTAGTACTAGTGAGTTAATTAAATTAATTTAGTTATTGGCAAAATACCCTTTTTGGTCCTTTAACTTGACCCCGGAATTCATTTTGGTCCCTTAACTTTAAAAAGTGTCATTTTGATCCCTTAACTCTTCAAAACGTTGCATATTAGTCGTCTTATTAGCGACAAATTTAGCGACTAATTTTTCAATTTTTCCGTCGCTAATAAGACGAAAGGACTAATATGGAACGTTTTGAAGAGTTAAGGGACCAATATGACACTTTTAAAGTTAAGGGACCAAAATCAACCCCGAGGTAAAGTTAAAGGACCAAAAAAGATATTTTGCCTTAGTTATTTGATGTTGTTAAATTAAAGATTCATGCTTAAATTTGAATTTGCGATTAATTTTGCATTTTAATTTATGATTAAATTCTTGATTTAAAATAATGATTAAGGCATGAGAGAAGTGATCGATACTTCTTGGCGTGTATGAATTTTTTGTTATGTTCCCTTAGGATATTTTTGGTTCGATTTAATCCTTAATTGGTTGAATTAAGATTCTATGATCAATCTTTCTTGCGTGATAACATAGAATAGCCTCCCTTTTAATCTTAATTTAGGGCATAGACTTTTCGTTTTGTCTAAGACTAAAAGCTTTTCTCAATCCCATTCCAAAGGAAAGGCTTCCCTCCGTTGACTCCATGTCATATTTAGGTTATCTTCCCATCCCTTTTATCCTAGCCTTAAGATCAGAATCGATGTACTCTATGGAGCTGTTCCGCCGTGAACACTTCCTCTCCCTTTATCCTAGCTGAAATTTCGGCATAGCAGACAACAGATGTCCTAACACATGTCAAGACATTGTTCTGCATAAACATTCAAACGCAGAGGAATAACAGCAGACTGATACCTAGAATATCAGAACTGCAACAAACAGATGTTACGACATCTGATCCAACATGTTTATCATGAACACTAACAGAATATGTAAATCTGCAAGATTATAAAAGACACAGCAATTGTTAACCCAGTTCGGTGCAATTCACCTATATCTGGGGGATACCAATCCAGGAAGAAGACTCCACTATTTGTAGAATTGTTACAAAGCTAAACTCCCCCGTTTACAACTTTATATCCTAATCTCTACCCAATGAAGACTTTATCAAAGAACAGCCTCTTTGATACGAGATACCCCACTCACTTCCCTTAATCACACACTGTGATATCTACATCATCCTTGTCAATACAGAATCCTGTCAAGCTTTCTTGACCAACACGCTAACTTAGATTTGCTTAAAAGATTCATCCAAGAAAAATACACAATCCAATACCTCAAGGCATCATTGTACGTAGCAGTAAAGTTCTCGCAGAATTCACAATTCTCATACCAAAAAAAAAAATTCAAACCACACACATTATTAGAAAAGAAGAAATTCAGATACACACACAAGAGGAAAAAGCCAGACATTCACACAAGTTCACAGGAACAAGAATTTGCACAAAACAAATGCAGTTTCACGAGAAGTACTGGAACTAAAGAGCAAAGATCACAAAAACACCACAACATTAGCAGCGGACACACGCGCATAAATTGAGCAGCAACAACAACAACTATAACGTACGCATAAAACGAGGAGAAAAATTCAGGAAGCTTACCTTAAAGTGGGTACACACGATATTTTCATCGGAGCCCTTCACTTCAGCAGGTTTTCTTTCATAAATCTTTACCCCTGATTTGCCTCTTGATTATTGATTTACGCTTGTGTTTATGTTCACCTGTGAGTTCTGTTCCAGCATTTTTGATTCGTGCTAGGGTTAAAATTGGGGACATTTGATATGTGGGTTTAATTCTTGACTTGTTGTTGTTGATTCCTGACTGTCGATAGCTCTTAGAGGGGGGTTGAGGAGTTGGTGGTGTTCTGGGTGAGAGACGGTGCCGCTGCCGTGTTGGTTTTTTTTTCATTTCGTCATCCGTGTTCGTGCAAGAAGAGAGTAACATTGAGGGAAGAAAGAGAAGGAGATTCACGAAGAGGAAATTGAGGTATCCAGTGAGTTTTGGCATCTTACTTAGGCACTGATGTTGGATCGGGCGGGTGAATGAATGCCTAGCCTAGATTTTTCTTTTTGATGAAGTTTTTGGCACAACCGTGTGGGCTTCTTAGTGAGCTCAATGTTCACATTTGGCTTAAGAAGAATCCATGTTCTTATTTCTTTCACCTTTTGGTTTTTTATTAATTTAGGTTAATTTGATTTTAACTTAGGTGTTGATTTAGTACTAGTGAGTTAATTAAATTAATTTAGTTATTTAATGTTGTTAAATTAAAGATTCATGCTTAAATTTGAATTTGCGATTAATTTTGCATTTTAATTTGTGATTGAATTCTTGATTTAAAGTAATGATTAAGGCATGAGAGAAGTGATCGATACTTCTTGGCGTGTTTGAATTTTTTGTTATGTTCCCTTAGGATATTCTTGGTTCGATTTAATCCCCAATTGGTTGAATTAAGATTCTATGATCAATCTTTCTTGCGTGATAACTTATAGAATAGCCTCCCTTTTAATCTTAATTTAGGGCATAGACTTTTCATTTTGTCTAAGACTAAAAGCTTTTCTCAATCTCATTCCAAAGGGAAGGTTTCCCTCTGTTGACTCCATGTCATATTTAGGTTATCTTCCCGTCCCTTTTATCCTAGCCTTAAGATCAGACTCGTTGTACTCTACGCAGCTGTTCCGCCGTGAACACTTCCTCTCCCTTTATCCTAGCCTTAGGATTGGAGTCGCCGCACTCCATGTAAGTGTTCCACTGTGAATACTTACCTCCCTATCAACTTAACCTTAATTTTAGAGTCGCCGCACTCTATGTAATTATCTTGCCATGGATACTTACCTCCCCCTTGGAACCTTGACCACAATCAAGAGTTCCTCACCCTCTTTGAGGGGAACTACGAATGCTCTGATTCCATTCCCGTCAGGATACGTAGGCACGAGATGCGATGTCTTGGCGAGCATACTTAGATACTAACCCCTAGGTCTGACCTTAGCACAACTCCTTAATAAGCAAACAATAACATAACACAAATACTAACAAGAGGTTGTTGTAGAGTACTACAGATGCTTAGGATGCTAACACCGTCCCTAGGTATAACCAACCCCCAAATCTTAGATCTCTTATTAAGGTTTTCTTCGATCTTTACCCTTTCCTTTGGATAAATCAAAGCTCGGTGGTGAATTTCAAAGATTTGTGATTCAAGTTAATCAATAGCTTGATATTCGCTTCTCACCGTAACAGAAATGGCGACTTCACTAGGGATGACTCTTCAAGAGGGTTACCCCTAACTTGCTTATCTGCGTTAACTATATGCTTGCTTATCTGTATATATTTGTATATCTGTTCTGCTTGGATTGTTACTTTGAGTGGTGATATAAGTCCTAACCCGAACTTGAGTGCACTTATGATAGGATTGTGGTATAATCAATAGTTGACTGTTGGGAGTAGTCTTAACATGATTAACATATGATATAATCATGCTCAGTCTAGACCCCTTTGGAATTGCTGATGCATACGAGTAGTCGTATTGACATTACTTTTTCCGACTCGGGAGTCCGTGACACTGAGGACCTTTAGTATTCCTTTGCCCTCTAAGCCTTTTGGACGTAGTGCAGTGATTATCCAGGCATAGACCTGTGATAGTTGTCATACGATACTACACTCAGACGAGTTTATCTTGAGAATATTATTAGCCCGTATGAGTAGTCGTGCAGGCCGATATTAGAACCCTTGTTTTGCAGATGCAATAACCCATAGTACATACCTTTGGGACAGGTAGACCATGGCTCCATGCTCGTGATCTTTGAACCTAGGCCATTGTTTGCTTGCCTGTATATATGTGTGTATCTGTGCATACATTCATACATTCATAAATAACTCTTTGGTTTCAAGGAATTCAATTGTTCATTCCCTTGCAAAATCAGTATAGATCATGGATTTTAAGATAAAACTTTTTCAATCTTTCTCAAATGTTTGCAACCTGCTTTTGAGTTCCTTGAAACCATTGTATTGCATTGCATTCATGTCATTGCATGTGCATTTTCCTTTCGCGTTTCGCTCATTCTGTTGTCTCATCTTCAGTTCTTTCACCCTGAATCCTCTGTGCCCATACAACACTAGAGCTCATGCTCGTAGAAGGATGGCGGAACATAGTCAAGAGCTTGATCGCGTCAACAACGAATTAGAAAACCTACAGGGGGATGTAGGGCAAATCAAGGAGATACTAAATGTTATACGCGCAAAGATGGATACTCAGACCACTATTGTTTAAGAGATTTTCAACACAGTTGTGGAACCTCAACCAGCAATTGTTACTACAGCAAGTGTACCTCCATACGGTCTTCCTCCGAGTTTTGTGCATGCGCCTGCTGCAATTCCCATTATTCAACAGGTCCAACAAGATGTTCCTTTGGTTACTGAAGCTCCTAAGGTGATTCCAACTTTTGCACCAGCCGTTGTGCATGCATGTTTGCAATCGTACTTCAATGAGCATCAACCAGTATATGATGTTCCTGACACGCCAGAAGATGGGGATGAACATCATGAGAGACTCAAGGAAAATGTGGAAACTATTGATAAGAGGTTAAGGGCAATGGAATGAGATCAAGTCTTTGGTGCTGCTGCCATATAGGTGTGTCTTGTATTTGGTTTGGTTATTCCTCCAAAGTTCAAAACTCTTAACTTTGATCATTATGAAGGAGCTACATGTCCAAAGAACCATCTAATCATGTACTATCGAAAAATGGTCGCTCATGTTGATAATGATAAGCCGATGATTCACTATTTCCAAGACAGTTTGAAGGGTGCTTCGTCGAAGTGGTACTTAAGTCTGGATCAGTCTCGCATTAAGAGTTTCCAAGATCTGTCTTATGCTTTTATTAAGCATTACAAATACAATATGGATTTAGTTCCCGACCGAAGGCAACTGCTAAGTATGTCCCAGAAGAATTTTGAGACGTTCAAAGAGTATGTTCAGAGATGGAGAGAGACTTCTTCGCAAGTGGAACCTCCTTTGACTGAAAAAGAATTGGCTGATTGGTTTGTCGACACTGTTCGTCCTGAGTTTTATGAAAGAATGGTTGGAAGTGTGACTGCAAATTTTTCTGATATTGTTGTTGTAGGTGTGAAGGTTGAAGCGGGTTTAAAAAGTGGAAAAATGTCAAGTACTGCTAGTAGTTCAAGCTTCAATAAAGATCATGCCAAGAAGTCTTCCAATAGTTTCAATAAGAAAAAAGAGGGTGAAACTAATGTCGTGATGTCAAGTAGGGGAAGAAGTCAGCCTTGGAAACACCAACCGAACTTTGCTCAACAACAAGGTTACCCTGTCCAGTTTACTCAACAACCGTATGTGGCTGTTGTTACACCCGCTTTCAATCAACAAGTTCCTGCATACCAGCCTGTGCAACCGGCTCCTGTTTATCAACCAGTTATTGAACAACCATCTCCTGTCTATCAACAACCTCCTATTTATCAGCCCGCCCAAGCTCCACCCAATTATCAACAAGCACCCAACGCTCCTGTTTATCAACAACAGCAGGTTCAAAGGAGTGACCCCCGTTCCGGACATGGAAGTTGAAGTTTGTTGAAGTTAATTCCCTAAACTTGGCAATCTTTTGGCTGTTTTAGCATTTTTCCGTTGTATTTTCTTTGCATGTTGAATTTGTTTTTGCTTGTAAGCTATTGTTTTTTTTTCGAATTGGCAAGATTAATGAAATATTTATGCATCTTTTGATTAAGTCCATTCGTATTCACTCTTTCTCTTTCCTTTCATTGTCAAAAATAAAAAATAAAATAAATAAAATAAAATATTTTTTTCCATCCACTTATCATTACCAAACTATTGTTTAAGTAAAGATTGGGGAGGATGACGAAAATATTATATCCATAACTGTTGTTGGTATGCTTTCAATTAAACCTTGCCGATGATGTACAAGCATTGTTTCATATCCCCAAACACTGGAGAAATAAGGAAGATAATCCCTCGTTAACCCCTTCGAGCTTAGAAGTAGGAGTTTTCTTTCCTTACAAAAAACCTGTAATCTCAACTTTGGGGTGGGTAGTTCTCAGTTAACTTGGCGATATGTGCATACAAGACACCTTTCATATAAAGGTTGTACTCACAGATTCTTCTTCGCACACATCAAGAAAGTGTCGAAGATGTCTTTTAAGTCAAATTCCAATGATGGTTCACCGTAATCATTAAGCTAGTTAGTCATTTTCCTTACTCAAAGAATGAGCCGAGTCCCTTTCAAGGAAAAAGCTAAGAAAGATGGGAAGCTCATGACCTTGAATTATATAAAAAGGTTAGTATGACAACCAAAAAGAGGAGTTCCTGAGAGTTTTCATTCTGAAAGTCCTCAATAGCGAAGGAATAATCAAATGTTGTAAGGGAGCAGTGACTGTCTTAGGTGTCTGAACCATCACCAGCCATCATCAGTATAATTTCTAACCTTTGGGAACCTGAATATATAGCCTAAGTTAACTGAACGTATGATTGAAGTTCATCATGAAGATTGGGTAGGGATGAACAAACTTTGAGCCTTTATCCTTTGTTTCATGAGTCGTGAACCAAGTCACGTTACAACCCTCAAAAGACCTAATTGAGGTGAGGTTTTTGAAAGCATGCTACATCAAGGTTGGATAACCTGACTCATAGTGATCTTTGCTAATTTGCTTGTGTTGATCACTTTATCTGTTATTCCGTAAATGACTAGATCCACTTCATTTTTTTCACTCCACTGTGTGTTTTAACAATAAACTTTCAAAAGCTTGAATGAATTTCGCATTGAAATTGCCAATTTTTAATGAAGAATACTTGTTTGCAAGACAACTCAATATCAAAGGAATCCCAACAAATGCAGCCAGCTAGGGAATTTGACTTGGTAAAGGAAACTCAACATGGGGCAACCAATTTGAAAGATTTGTTAATCAGCCATTCCGTGGGTTGGTGAATCAGGGGCATAATTCTTTGAAGTTCAGAATGTTGGGGAAACTCCTTCATAGGCCAACTAGCTAAGAGGGGCAAATTTGTTTTCTAATTGTTAACGGCATTTTTACTTTGAAACCCAATTGTCGTTGGTATTGATAATTTGGTCGTCATCAGTCCTTTCATGAAGACCAATTGTCATTGGCGTGCTTGGTTCGGAGACCCTATTATGCAAGAATATAGTCTATATAGAGCAGTTACGTCGAGATTTGATGAATCTCTCCAAGAGTTTGAAGATGCTAAGGCATTGTTATGGCCCGTTTTCTGTAAAATCCTCTTGAGATTCTTTCTTCTCATAAACCATGTGAGGCACGTTTGCTTGGAAACTCTGATAAGCAGGCAGGTGCAAGTTATTTTCCATTTGTTATTGGCGTTGTTGTTATTGGTATGCAAAGTCCAGTCGTGATCGACTTCCTTGTTCAAGTTATTTCCCAGTTGTCGCTCTCGTAGTCTGACTATCATTAAAGGACAAATATGAAGACTCTGTTGCGCAGAATACAGTCGATCTGGGGCAGTTACGTCGAGATTTGATAAATCTCTCCAAGAGTTTGAAGACACTAGAGCATTGTTATGCCAGGTTTTCTGTAAAATCCTCTTAAGATGACGTCTTCTCATAAACCATGTGATGCGGGGCATTTGAGAATTAAAGCTTGATTTTTGGTTGTCCATGCAGTTTTTCAATGTAGAACTAAGTGCTCTCTTAAGCAAGTGTGTTCTTGCGACCTGCCTTACGCGTATTCCCAATGGGTCCCCACCACTGGTAACTCTGACATATTTGGGTGATTCCTCGTGAGTATCTACTTCAAGTAGTTATGGAAACTCCTCAGTGAGTATCCACTTCAAGCAGTTGTGACAGATTTGACGCAAGACTCCTTAGTTGGTGCCCTGAGAATTCCTTATGAATCTCCTTAGCTTCATACTTCCTCAGTGAAGTGGATGTTTATTTCATCGATCAGCGGATTTCCTACAATTCCACTCTTCTCTAGCAATGTTGTGACATCTTCTTGGAGTTCATACCCCGGCGATAAGTAGCCGTCTCTTTTGAGAAGTTTGTCCGTTCTTGGTGGCTCATCAACCTTTTGCAATTACAAATATCATTCCTCTAGAAGTCTGTCAAAGAAGTTTAGTCGAAGACCTTACAAGTGGTTTCTCTTTATTTGAGATATTCCTTTTACAAGGATTTTGTAACAACTGGAAATGATTCCCCCAGCAAGTCCATTACTCAATTTTCTTCTATCAAATGGCATCTCTCTGAGAAGGTTTATGAAGACTCAGATGACCCTTCTCTTTATTTGAGAAGATATGTTTACAAATTAACCAGATTGCATCTATTTTTGAGATCCCCAATAAAGCGTCTCTAATCTACAGTAAAGTTATGGCCACCTATTGAAGTCATAAATCTCCAGTGAAATTCCAGATGCCTGTTGAGGTCCAGTTATCAGTGGAATTCTTGGTATTGGTAATCTGGTTGTCACCAGTCCTTTGTTGAAACTCCCGTTGTCACTAGCTCTTGGTTAAGGAAATCTTTGTTCCCCGGGAAGTCTTAAGGTTGCAGAAGTACTTTTAGACAATTTTCAACAAAAATCCCCATTGAAACATAAACTGACAACACTCTTGGACCGATCCTGTAATCATAAGTGAGACTGCAGCAAATCTCCCCAGTGTGCATGTTGTTGATGTTGAGGACTTTTCTCCCCAATAGAGTCATCTTTGTTCCCCACTGAAGTTACTCTATTTCCCCAATAAACTGCCTTGGCTCCATACTTCCCCGATGAAGTGGATATTTATTTTATCCCCTATGAAGTCTCTAATCAAGGGTGACTCTTCCCAGTGAACTCTTTTTCTTTGACAAGGAAATCAGATTCATGATGGCAATCCCTCAGGTGAAGTCATGATGTTGTATCCCCAAGTGGAATACTCTTTCCCCATAGAAGTTGAAACTCTGAAGTAGGACTATGGTTCCGCCTATGGATTTCTATCCATCTCTTGATAGATGTACCCTTCTTGAAGAGGTTGGTCGAGTATTCTCGTTGAGATGTTTATTTCATCTCCAGTTTACTTCTCCTTGTCTGTTTTTTCAGCATAAGCATAAGCATGGCATACATTCATTCATTCTTTCATACATAGCACGTGAGCATGTTCGCTACCTCATTGTCTTTTGTCGTTCACTTTGGCTTTTATTTCCCCAAGTAGTTAGGTCTGTCTATTCTCTCCAAGTAGAGTTGTTAACCTTAGGCAGAAAATGCCATCCATTCTAAATTCTCCACGGAGTTCGACCCCCGTGGATGATGGTTGCTTCAGTTATCTTTTCCATGCTTGGATAAGATGAATCCCAATTCGAGTTCATTCCTCAATGGTAGAGTCTTGTTTGACTGTTTCTTTCTAGCTTGTTCCTAGATTGAACCTTGGTCCCTAGAGGTATCGCTTTTAAACCTAATTAGGTCGCCGAACCTAGCTTGAGCATGCATTTATTTTGCACTGTGTCTCCCAAGAAAAATCTTTTACAAATCCTCACTGCGGATAAGTGGCGGTCTTTCTTGAGAAGCTTATCTAATTTCGTTATTTCCAACAACAAGTGGCAGTCTCCCTTGAGAAGCTTGTTTCCTTTTGCCTTTTCTAAATAAGTGGCAGTCTCTCTTGAGAAGCTTATCATTTTTACCCTTTGTCAGATAAGTGGCAGTCTCATTCGAGAAGCTTATCACTTTTGTTATGTCAGATAAGTGGCAGTCTCATTCGAGAAGCTTATCCTTTTTGCTTTTGTCAGATAAGTGGTAGTTTCTCTGGAGAAGCTTATCATTTTATCTTTTTTGCTGTTGTCAGATAAGTGGCAGTCTCACCTGAGAAGCTTATTACTTATTTCGATAAGTGGCAGTCTCCCCTAAGAAGCTTATCCCTTTTGCTATATCTACCTTTACAGTAACAAGTGGGAGTCTCCCTTGAGAAACCTTTTTCTTTTTGTCTTTTGAAGATAAGTGGCAGTCTCTTGAGAAGCTTATCTTTTTGCAACGATAAGAGGCACTCTCTTTGAGAAGCTTATCCTTTATTGGTGGTGTGTAAGTCCATTTTGATGATAAGTGGCAGTCTCTTTTGAGAAGCTTATCAGGGCGTTTCCTCGTGAAGTTCATTTGTTTTGGCATACAGAAGAGTTTAATTACCCTGTATTTCTCCTGATGTTTCCTGAAGATCCCGTTTGATCTCTTCGTTTAAGGAATTTCCAGAGGCTTGGATGGTATTTCTTGTTTGAAAACTCCAGCATTCGTTTACATGTTCCTACTGCCATGTGGATCCTGCTTTACCTTTTGTCCTGGAGTGTCAGTCGTTCATGCTTGAACCTGCTGGTCAACTACTCTGGATATTTCCCCAGTGGAAGCCGTCTTTCTAGTTCCAACTCTAGTGAGGATCTTTTGTTGTCTTTTGTCCTAGAGTGTTAGCCGGTCATGCCTGAACCTGTTGGTCAACTACTATAGATATTCCCCGGTGGAGATCGTTTTTCCGGTGCTACCTCTAGTGAGGATCTTTTGTCTTGCTTTCTAAAGTGTCAACCGGTCATACCTGAACCTGTTGGTCCGTCACTTTAGACTTCCTTGTTTTGTTTCTTTTCCCCAGTGATTTGTCATCCCCAGTGAGTGGTTACTCATTGTGTTGTCTTTATCCTTGTTTGTTTCCCTTTTTGTCTGCATTTTGCATTTATCATTCCATTATTTTCATCATGCCAGAGTTCATGGCATGTCATCATTTGTAGGATAGTCTCTTTTGTCCATAGCATTGCATGATCATTGCATCTAAGGGCAAAATTTTTTGGTTATCTATATTTAAATACCTTTCACCATGATTTCATGAAGATTTTCATCGTTCATATCATCCGGTGAAGATATTTAAATAAGGGCAACTGTTATACCCCAAATTTTACCCTTAGATTCCTTGATCTTTTACACATCATCTTAGGTCAATCATCCATGCATAGCTAACCATTTTATTAGATTTTGTTTGTTTGGTTTCTTCTGTGAAATTAGGTGTTGCTGCAAAGAGGTTCAAAGGTCATTGAGGCCGTATGTGTGCTCATTGTGATTCTGGTTCCTTGCAAGTTGTGTTGGATTCCTGTGGAGATAGAGGAAGAATATGCCCTCATTCTTGTGGTCCTTTAGTCAATACAAGTTCATTCTTTCCTCAAGATTCCTCAGAGGTTTCCCCAAGGTGGATTAAGGTTTTTTTTTGTCTATTTGATTCTGATCATTTGAGAATTGGCTGGAATTTTGTGGTGAGTTGTATTTCAAGTTGTATCCTTGCGCCCAATGATTCCTCAAGGCATGGTTCATGTGAAAAGATCATCATTGTCTAAAGGTTTGTTTGGAGCTTCATTAAATCGAGGTGTTTCTAGTTGATTAAACTATGAATTCATCAGGAGGATTAGGGTCAATGGTTCATCAATTCAAGCTTCGTGGGCATTAATTTTGGGTCAAGAATTCAAGTCAAGTTTGCGGGAATTTCTATGGATTCAAGTGACAATTAGATTGTTCATTAATATTTACCACTTTCATATCCAAGCAATCTCAATCCATTTCCATTCCGTTCAATATGCATTCCATTAGAATCATTATCCAAAACCCACATTCTAGAACCATTTGTTCCTCTTCCTAAACTATAAACCAATTCTAATCTGAAATTCGAGTTTGGGTTATCATTTCAAGATCCAAATTTCACCATGGAAATGAATTCCAAATCTAATGCAATTCTAATCTTCAGAAAACCAATTGCAAGAGGCAATTTATGATTTTTGTTAAAGGAGAGAGGCGGATGATCTTTTAAATCAGTAGGACTACTATTGTCATTAGCATGAATGGAGCAAGATAGGTTTTTGCCTTGATAATTAATATACTACAAGGATCACAAGATAGCGTGCATTGATGGTTTTAAGTTGTTACATTTTTGAACCATGATCTTTTGAATAAAGCAAGTGGTAACATTTTGAACCATGATCTTTTGAATAAAGCAAGTTGTATTGTTTTGAACCATGATATAGAATGACAATGGAGAGTGGTTATTTGGAGTTAGCTGGAGTATCCAAGTTCACATGCTAGTGTTATTTTTAGATAGCAGAAACAAGCTACCTCAAATTTCACTGCATTTTCTCGTCTACTGTTATTTTTATATAGCAGCTTTAGGCAAGAAAATATATGCCTTCAAAGTACACCAAAGTTCATCACCGTTCAATGTTACAAATTTGAGGAGAGTTGTTGTTTAAAACAAAATGTAAATATGAATATGTACATGAGTTTTATGTCATTCCAAGTATTTACAATCATACCAAAATCCATGTTACAAAGAGCAAATTCAAGTTCATTCTAAACCAGTCAAAATTATTACAAGTGCAAGAATTCAAGAGGTACAATTGGAACCAAAAAAAAGTGAAGCTGTCAAATTTACAAACGTCAGAGAAGAAGACAGTCTCCCAAACTCAGTAGCATGGGTATTCTATTTTCATCTACCTACCCTTGACCATGATAACAGTTAATGCAGTGTGAATGTTATTCCATAAACTACAGCATAAGTTCCCTGCACCTCTTTAACAACCTTTACCGGACCTGTCGATATGACGAATCAAAAAAGAAAATGCTTATCAAGTCATGAATCATAAAATCACATTAAGACAATTATGGACCAAATTAAAGGATGGATTCGAGAGGCATATACCTTAAGCACCAGACTTGTTTGCAATGCCGCCATCAAGTCCATCTGCGTCTGGTGATGAGAGTCCCACAGTAACAGGTTTGCCGACTTCGTCTTGGTTTCAGTGGATAAAGGCTCCATACCGGCCTAGTTCGTCCGTAGCAGGTTCCAACAGTAGGATAGATACATTCAAATTCAAGGAGAGTTGATCCTAAAAAGCTCCCATACTAAACCTTGAAATCCATGTTCCCTGATATGTGGAACAATTCCCGCCTATGCACTTTCCATATCCCCTTGGAGGCTCTGAATCGAACATAAAAGGAGCTGTTATCAACTGGTACAAAATCTTTGCATAAGATCAAGGAATATGGACTGGTTTCTGATACTATGCTCGCTGCCTTGCTTCGTGTCTTGGATTTAATGCTTAATGAAGGAAGCTGCTTCAAAAAAGTGGCTGCATCAAAATTATGTCAGATATATTCTATCAATGAGATTCAAGGCCAGTTTCCTAAGTGGGTAGCGGCTGCTTTCCTTGTATTAGACAGGCTGCCGCAAGTAATCAACATCAATAAGGAAATTGAATTGAGTCAAAAAATGATCAGACAAGTTCAGAATAAAACAGGGTTTAAATTTCAATTCCAAATAATACACAACATGTTGAACTGAGAAAGGAAAGAAATCAGGACATGTTTTGGATCGAAACTGCAAGTTATCCAACACAATCAAGCTAATTCAAATTCATTCCTTAGAAGCCATCAGACATCATCAAAACATGTTTCAAATTCATTCTAAAACAAGCTCAAATATTGCATTCAATATATTCAAACATGTTTGAGTAAAAAAGGAAAGCATTCAATTAGGATTTTGATTATCAAGCCTATAAATTGAGGACATCAACACACGGTTTGAAGGGGTGTGTGGGGGGGGGGGGGGGGGGGGGGGGGGGATTCACAAAAAAAAAAAACATTCATAGCAAGAGCAACAAATCACATGCATCATTGTACGTAGCAGTAAAGTTCTCACATAATTCACAATTTTCATACCATAAAAAAAATTCAAACCACACACATTATCAGAAAAGAAGAAATTCAGATACACACACACAAGAGGAAAAAGCCAGACATCCACACAAGTTCACAGGAACAAGAATTCACACAAAACAAATGCGGTTTCACGAGCATAAATTGAGCAGCGACAACAACAACTATAACATACGCATAAAACGAGGAGAAAGATTCAGGAAGCTTACCTTAAAGCGGGTACACACGATCTTTTCGCCGGAGCCCTTCACTTCAGCAGGTTTTCTTTCATAAAGGGGGATTGAGGAGTTGGTGGTGTTATGGGTGCGAGAAGGCGCAGCTGCCGTGTTGGTTTTTTTTTTTCGTTTCTTCATCCGTGTTCCTGCAAGGAGAGAGTAACGTTGAGGGAAGAAAGAGAAGGAGTTTCACGAAGAGGAAATTGAGGTATCCAGTGAGTTCTGGTATCTTACTTGGGCACTGATGGTGGATCGGGCGGGTGAATGAATGCCTGGCCCATATTTTTCTTTTTGATGATGTTTTTGGCACAACCGTGTGGGCTTCTTAGTGAGCTTAATGTTCACATTTGGCTTAAGAAGAATCCATGTTCTTATTTCTTTCACCTTTTTGTTTTTTTATTAATTTAGTTTAATTTGATTTTAACTTAGGTGTTGATTTAGTACTAGTGAGTTAATTAAATTAATTTAGTTATTGGAAAAATACCTTTTTTGTTCCTTTAACTTGACCCCGGGGTTCATTTTGGTCCCTTAACTTTAAAAAGTGTCATTTTGGTCCCTTAACTCTTCAAAACGTTGCATATTAGTCTTTTTGTCTTATTAGCGACGAATTTAGCGACTGATTTTTGAATTTTTCTGTCGCTAATAAGACGAAAATGACTAATATGGAACGAACTGAAGAGTTAAGGGACCAATATGACACTTTTAAAGTTAAGGGACCAAAATCACCCTGAGATAAAGTTAAAGGACCAAAAAAGATATTTTGCCTTAGTTATTTGATGTTGTTAAATTAAAGATTCATGCTTAAATTTGAATTTGCGATTAATTTTGCATTTTAATTTATGATTGAATTCTTGATTTAAAGTAATGATTAAGGCATGAGAGAAGTGATCGATACTTCTTGGCGTGTATGAATTTTTTGTTATGTTCCCTTAGGATATTTTTGGTTCGATTTAATCCCTAATTGGTTGAATTAAGATTCTATGATCAATCTTTCTTGCGTGAAAACTTATAGAATAACCTCCCTTTTAATCTTAATTTAGGGCATAAACTTTTCGTTTTGTCTAAGACTAAAAGCTTTTCTCAATCCCATTCCAAAGGAAAGGTTTCCCTCCGTTGACTCCATGTCATATTTAGGTTATCTTCCCATCCCTTTTATCCTAGCCTTAAGATCAGAGTCGCTGTACTCTACGGAGCTGTTCCGCCGTGAACACTTCCTCTCCCTTTATCCTAGCTAAAATTCCGGCATAGCAGACAACAGATGTCCTAACACATGTCAAGACATTGTTCTGCATAAACATTTAAACACAGAGGAATAACAGCAGACTGATACCTTGAATATCAGAACTGTAACAACCATATGTTATGACATATGATCCAACATGTTTATCATGAACACTAACAGAATATGTAAATATGCAAGATTATAAAAGACACAACAATTGTTAACCCTGTTCGGTGCAATTCACCTACATCTGGGGGATACCAATCCAGGAAGAAGACTCCACTATCTGTAGAATTGTATGTTACAAAGCTAAACTCTCCCGTTTACAACTTTATATCCTAATCTCTACCCAATGAAGACTTTATCAAAGAACAACCTCTTTGATACGAGATACCCCACTCACTTCCCTTAATCACACATTGTGATATCTACATCATCCTTGTCAATACATAATCCTGTCAAACTTTCTTGACCAACACGCTAACTTAGATTTGCTTAAAAGATTCATCCAAGAAAAATACACAATCCAATACCTCAAGGCTTATGGATATGTGCAACACCTATGTCTACCACAGTGCATCCAACGACACACAGGGAGACTGACAACCTAGAGAGTCAACGATTCTCAAAACCCTAAACCCTTATTTTTACACAAGAGAAATAGGTTACTAAGTCATCTAAAATCCTAGGTCTAAGTCTTCTTTTATAGTCTTCAGCAGTCTTGGGCTTCATATCTTTGGTCCTTGATCCATTCGCACTAAATCTTGGCAGATTTGTTACTTATCTAAAAACCCGATAAATCAGTATATCAGTCCAAGATGTCGTATCTTCAGGTTGAGACATCTTCTTCGACATCTTTATTCATGGCCAGATTTATTCATCTTTATCATCAATATGTTTTACAAAAAGTTTGTCAAACCATATGAGCTTTCAATCTCCCCCTTTGACAAATTTTGGCTAAAACCCCTTTTATTCTAACTGGCGGTTATGACTGGAATATTGAGCACACCGAATTCATGTTGGTGTACATGAGGAGGAAGATAACACAACCTTCCTCCTCCCAGGGTGAGTGAAGTTGAAAAAGGTCCAGATGTTAAGACTCCTAAAGAAACATAAAGAAAGTATGAAACGCCAGAACACTGGACACTCCTTTCAAACACACCCCCTCCAGAGATCAGTTGTAGACTTCGTGAATCTGAGTACATAAAGCATGTAACTCAGGTCACAAGACACAAGAGGAGAAACAAAGACAAGATGATGAAGTCAACACCTTGTTCAATGTTCTTGCAAAACAACTGCAAGAACAACACACACATCCCCTGTACTCGAGACTCACACTCCCCCTTTTTAGCCAAAAATTGGCAAAGGTAGCCAAGACATTCCCATACCCAACCAGTACTAAACCAGACTCAAACAAAAGACATTTTGAACACACCACCAAGAAAACACTATCTGTAACAAACTCATCCAAGGACTCCCTTAAATACCCAAGACATTTCCTTCGAATATAACGAACCATTGAAAATAACAGTAGTCAATTCAATGAGGTCATTAATCCAAGATTGTAACTTCACCAGAAACCAATGTGCACCGACCAAAAATGCTTTGGCTGTTTCTTCTTTGAAGAAAACCGTCCAGAAGTAACACAAGTTACAATGAACGTGCATGTTCTCCACCGACCACAAGACCAGTTACTTTTATCACATGTCCTGACATCATGTCAGACATTGTCTACCAAAGACTTCTGTATTTATCAGTATCCCCACAATCTGCAGCAACAGGGCAAAGTCAAGACATCCTTCTTGACATCTCATCTTCACAGTAATCACATATTGCTTGACCTCCAAACAAACTGGATTCAGAACTGCACCCCTACAGTAATACATCTTAGATCAAGGAGCAACTCCCCCTCTCTAAGATAACCAGTGCTCCTCCAATGAACACTTTGTAGATGAATGGAAATCATAAGATGCATCTTCATGTGTTCAAGAGCGCACCATCTGTCCAACCTACCTGCTGAACACAATCATCAACTCCACTTATTGCTTCTTCTGACAAGAACCAATAATCACTCACACATGAACACTATCATGTTTCCCGTGAGGTCACATTAGGATCACCATCCTAAATTAACAAACTCTTGGATTAAGATCAAAGCTCCATTGATCTCCCTCTTCTTGAACCCATCTATACACCACACGAATTCCTCTTGAATTCTCATGTATAGATCTCCATGTTCCTTGAGATAAAACCCAATTGTTCTGGAATGATCCACATTCCTCAAAGAGATACCATACCTCTTAGTTTGTTATCTTCTTAACGATGTCAGATATTGTATACATGCTCCAGAAATATTCAGTCCATTTGCTCCACAAGCACCAAACCGATCTACTTCTAGCATGTCCCATTCACATCAGACTTTCAAGACAATCCTTTACCCATCATTCTCCCGTATGATAAGATAAATACTTCTTAGACAAGATGTGAGTGTCAAGTTCTACACTCAGAACTTAGTATCCTACTCAAAGAATAACCAACCCAGAAAATGTTCTAACATCTGTTAGGACATTCTTCACACATCACAGACACCACATACCATGGTTCTTGATATGCTCCACCATTGGACTTACTATTTGCATAGTAATCCAATTGAAGATCTTCAAACAACACTGCGCCACCAGCTTGATCAACAAGAACTCCAGATAACCAAAGAGAGAAATAAACTCTCATCCACCAAAAGAAGGTATTCTTTCATCCTCAACCTAGAACTTCTACCACAAGCTCCAAGATAGACCAGAACCTCCTTACGTTTTCAACCAACTACCCTTTTACCCCAAGAGTAATTAGTTACAAGCACCCTGCTTGAATGCACGCCATGAAACCAACCAAATGCCACTTTTTGATTGATCTCACTCTTCTTTAGAACTCCCACAAGATACACTGATCCACCAATGAAATCTGATCTTCAAGTCATATGAACTACTTGCTCCATAGCAAGACATCTTGGATCCACCAAGCCTCTAGACATGTAACATCTTCTCAACCCATAGCTCCCGCAAACTGCATGAGATAGACCTTTTTGAAGCATCCATAACTTCCATTCTCCTGTAGATTACCTTATCTTAAGATGATGTGCCACATCACCAGCTGAGACTCTGATTTTAAGGTAGATGTTAGAACATTCTGATACGACATCCAGCTGCTGAATTCAGCTCCTCCTTCTGCCACTTAGAAGAACCTTATCCCTTTAACAGAACAAGAGTTCCATGCTCTCATAAACTTGATTCAACAACCAAGTTTGAGTAAACAACCTCCATCCTGCTTATCGAAGATATTCCCTTCAAGCTCACACCTTGATGAATAACTTCTTTGAAACTCCAAAGACTTCACACCTGCCACGTCTGAATCTTCAGAAGATAAAGTAGTCCTAGACTACACCATAGTGTAGCATGCGATTTTTGTCGGTGACGCGACCACCTTATCGCAATGGTTGGAATTGGGTGCAACTTTCTGATTTCTTATTTATCCTATGAAGCTGGAAAGGAAAGGGAAGCTATCTAAAACTAACCTTGCACGCAAATGTTTTCTTTAACAAATGCTAAGAGATTGGGGGGTCCGGGGTCAGGTTATACAAAGGGAAGTTGTCAATTACCCAGTGTATATATGCTTATCCATAAACTTTCTTTGGCAGGTTTAAATACTTTCTGGTGTTTACTGTTATAGGTTGGGAATGTTGAGAGAGTGCTTTTGTTGTTTTTGGGTTTTCTGTTGTTTTTGGTAAGGTACTGGACCTAAAGTTTTTGATTTGTATGCTCGCTAAGATTTCACAATCTTATGCCTATGTATTCCCGTAAAGATAACAGGGAAATCAGAGCAGTCGTAGTTCCTCCTATTCTATGGGAGCAAAGATGTTTGGTGCCTTGTTTAAAGCCCAAGATTAAAGCTAGATAAGTATTGGTGTCTTGTTCAAAGCCCAAGATTGAAGTTAAATGTTTGATTGAGATAGAATTTGTCATCTCTAAAGGGAGGTATCTCACCTGTTTATCACAGTTGTTGAAGGATTGGTTATAAAAGGGAATTACTTTAACTGGAATATATGGAATCCAACAATGCCTTTATTTCCTTTATAAGGGAATTGTCCTAAAGGAATAAACTTTAACTCAGTGTAGAGCAATGCCATTTTTCCTTAGGAATCTTCCATGCTAAGAGAAGGACATTGGCTTGGATGTAAATAATCCAGAGGCTTGCCACTTACAGCAATTAGATGAAAGAGGAAGTTTACCAGGATAAAAGAGGGACCACAACTTGGATTTTTGAATCAACATGTGTGCCACTTACAACAGTTATCTGGAATTAGGGTTTTTGATTGTTTATTTTGATGTGTGATATACAGAGAAATATCTTCCTGCAGAGAGAACTTTTGATTTCCTCTGAGGGGATGTTGATTTTTATGTGCCTTGATCAAAGCTCAAGGTTGAAGCTAAAAGGTTGACTATACTAGGGGAGTTTTATATCTGTCTTGTACAAAGCCCAAGATTGAGGCTGAAAAGAATTGACTCTTCCGGGGAAAGTTTTGTCTGTCTTGTACAAAGCCCAAGATTGAGGCTAAAAGAATTGACTCCACTGGGGAGAGGTTTTATCTGTCTTGTACAAAGCCCAAGATTGAGGCTAAAAGGAATTGACTCGACTGGGGAGAGGTTTTATCTGTCTTGTACAAAGCCCAAGATTGAGGCTAAAAAGAATTTATCGCCTCAGCCGGAGAATATGATCTGCCTTGTACAAAGCGCAAGATTGAGGCTAACTCTGCTGAGGAAACATCATTATACAAAGCCTAAGAGGAGGCTGGTTGGGGAATTTCTTATATGAAGCCTAAGAGGAGGCTAGCTTCTGCTGAGGATTATTGAGATCCTGAGACAGGTCCAAATTAGGGAATCTACTCTTGCTGAGGATTGAAGAAGAATTGAAATATCAGATGCCTTGAGGTTCTGATTTTTCTGAGGGTTTATTGGTGGTAATTTGACCCTAGCTGGGGAATTTAGAATGAAAGTTTAAAGATTGAGTTTTAAAACCTATGGAGGTTTTAACTCTGGTGGAGATTGATGAAGTGATCAGGGTTTTTCCTGTGCTTTTAGGAAACTTGAGGGTTTCTTTGAGATCCAAGAGGAGATGAGACTTTCCAAGTCTACTGGTATGAAGTGGTTGACACTTAGTTGGAGAATAATCTTTTTATGATGACCAAGAGGAGGCTAATGTTTTAAGGGATGAGAATCAACCCTAAAATGGTTAGGTGTTCTGGAATTCTGACTCTCCGGAGGATTGAACTAGTAGAGATGACTAAGTTATGTCATATACCTGTAGGAGGTCTTCAGGTCCTTGTACTAAGCCCAAGAGGAGGCTGAGAACTTCTAAGAAGCCTGAGGTTCCTTGTACAAAGCCCAAGGGGAGGCCGAGGATGCTTTTAGGGAGCTTGTGGGTCCAAGCCTGAGAAAAGTTCAAGAAAGGTTTCACCGACAATAATCCTTTCTTTGGTGAACAGTTCTAGGGTTTGAAGATATTCAAAAGAGGTTTAACCAGGAATTAGTCCTCTTTGGGGAAATGAATTTCTTGTACACACATTTCTAAGTTGTGACAGTCTTAAGAAAAGTTTCACCGGGAATAATACCTTTCTCTATTCCATATTGTATAAGCCCAAGAGGAGGCAAGACAGTATCTGGAATTTCCTTTGGGGGGAACTAGTTTTGACTGTGTTAAAAGAGTAACCACTGGTTTGATCTAAACCTAGACCTAGTTGTTGGGGAAAACTCTAAGTAAGTATATACAGGCATACATATACAGATGAACTATATAAGCAAGTATGTTGAGAAGATAATGGAACTTACAGTTGTGCAAGCCCAAGCATTGCAACTACAGCTGTATGGTTAGTTATTCAAGAAATTGATGGAAGTTTTGATAAAACTTAGAATTTGAATCTAAATCAAAAGAGGAAAGTTGTTTTAAAAAGAAGTTTAGGGCTTATACTCAAGGAGAGGCCCAGATGAATTCTTTTGAAAAGGCGACGATCGCGCCGTAGTTTTGAAAATCACAGAGGGACTTATACAATGACTATGGCCCAAATTATTGTATTTACAAAGAGGATGCGTCTTACACTCTATTAGAGCCCTAAAAGTTTATTTTTTATACAAGAGATGGGGCTTACAACTCAAGGAGATGCCCAGATGAAAAACAGTTATCACACCGTTATTTTGAAAATTGTATCGGGACTTATACAATGACTGAGGCCCAAATTATTTTGGTACAAAGGGGGTTGGGTCTTACACTCTATTAGAGGCCCAAAAGTATTTGATAAGTGAAGAAAAATGGGACTTACAACACAAAGGGAGGCCCAGATGAAAATTGTTTTGAAAATGGCGATCGCGCCGAGATTTTTTTTAACGTATCGGGACTTACACAATGATTGAGGCCCAAAATGGTTTATTTACAAAGGGATGGGACTTACACTCTATCAAGAGGCCCAAAATTGTTTTGAAAAATGTTTGTGAGGGTAAAAACAATAAAAACCCTAATTTGATTTTAAAATGTATTTAATTTGAATAAAAATCAATTAAAAATGATCAAAATTATCAAACATGTGTGAAAAACAAGTTGTGATCTTGGATAAAAGTTTGAAAAATCATGTTTTACCCATAGGATGATTTGAAAATCATTTGAATTTGAACAATCAAGAGAAAGAAATATTTTTAAATGTTTAAAAACAAATAAATATAAATTCTTTACAAAAATATCAAATATATAAAATAAATAATATTTTTGTGAAATTCTTGTAGAATAAAATATTTTAACATTTTTATGAATTTTGAAAAAAAAATTTAATTAAAAAACATTAAAATTCAGAGAGAAATTAATTTTTGAATTAATTAAATAAAATATCAAAATATTCAAATATATAAAAATTCAAAAAAGGCGCCAAGAACAAAAAGGAAGAACACGCGCGCACTGTGTTTCCTAGATTTGCAAAAGCGATGATATCTGTAACACCCGAGGTTGAAGAGTGTAGAGAGTGGTTACATGTAACACCCGAGGGCGAGGGAGTGGTTGTCGGTGTGTGAGGCATGACAATGAGACACTCCTAGCAGCTTCTAGAAAAAAACCGAATTCACATCGAAATGAGAGGGAACCTGAGGTTGTGCAGATATGAGACTGCATGGTTGAAGGAAGGCTTATAAGGATTAGTTGTTACAACCTATACCAACAAGATGCATCTTCTTTTCGGTAGCCCGTTCTGTAAGAACTCCATAGTTAAGCGTGCTTGACTTGGAGCAATTCTGAGATGGGTGACCTTCTGGGAAGTTTCCCGGAAAGCATGTGAGTGAGGAAAAAGCATGCTGAAAAGACCCGTGTTGGTTTGTGGGGTCAGTCGGTAATCCTGAAAGCAGTCTGGGGCGTTACAAATGGTATCAGAGCCAGACCTCTCCCAGTATGATGTGGTTCGGGGACGAAACAAGTGGAAGCTGTGGGCATGTAACACCCGAGGTTGAAGAGTGTAGAGAGTGGTTACATGTAACACCCGAGGGCGAGAGAGTGGTTGTCGGTGCGTGAGGCATGACAATGAGACACTCCTAGCAGCTTCTAGGAAAAAACTGAATTCACATCGGAATGAGAGGGAACCTGAGGTTGTGTAGATATGAGACTGCATGGTTGAAGGAAGGCTTATAAGGATTAGTTGGTACAACCTATACCAACAAGATGCATCTGCTTTTCGGTAGCCCATTCTGTAAGAACTCCATAGTTAAGCGTGCATGACTTGGAGCAATTCTGGGATGGGTGGCCTTCTGTGAAGTTTCCCGGAAAGCATGTGAGTGAGGAAAAATCATGCTGAAAAGACCCGTGTTGGTTTGTGGGGTCAGTCGGTAATCCTGAAAGCAGTCTGGGGCGTTACAAATGGTATCAGAGCCAAACCTCTCCCAGTACGATGTGGTTCGGGGACGAACCAAGCGGAATCTGGTGGGCATGTAACACCCGAGGGCGAGGGAGTGGTTGTCGGTGCACGAGGCATGACAATGAGACACTCCTAGCAGCTTTGCGAGGGAGTGGTTATCGGTGCATGATGCATGACAATGAGACACTCCTAGCAGCTTCTAGGGAAAAACTGAATTCACATCGGAATGAGAGGGATCCTGAGGTTGTGCAGATATGAGACTGCATGGTTGAAGGAATACTTATAAGGATTAATTGGTACTACCTATACAAACAAGATGCATCTTCTTTTCGGTAGCCCGTTCTGTAAGAACTCCATAGTTAAGCGTGCTTGACTTGGAGCAATTCTGAGATGGGTGACCTTTTGGGAAATTTGTCGGAAAGTGTGTGAGTGAGGAAAAAGCATGCTGAAAAGACCCGTGTTGGTTTGTGGGGTTAGTCGGTAATCCTAAAAGCAGTCTGGGGCATTACAAATGGTATCAGAGCCAGACCTCTCCCAGTACGATGTGGTTCGGGGACGAACCAAGCGGAAGCTGGTGGGCATGTAGCACCCGAGGTTGAAGAGTGTAGAGAGTGGTTACATGTAACACCCGAGGACGAGGGAGTGGTTGTCAGTGCGTGAAGCATGACAATGAGACACTCCTAGCAGCTTTTAGGAAAAAACCGAATTCACATCGGAATGAGAGGGAACCTGAGGTTGTGCAGATATGAGACTGCATGGTTGAAGGAAGGCTTATAAGGATTAGTTGGTACAACCTATACCAACAAGATGCATCTTCTTTTCGGTAGCCCGTTCTGTAAGAACTCCATAGTTAAGCGTGCTTGACTTGGAGCAATTCTGGGATGGGTACCATTCTGGGTAGTTTCCCAGAAAGTATGTGAGTGAGGAAAAAGCATGCTGAAAAGACCCGTGTTGGTTTGTGGGGTCAGTCGGTAATCCTGAAAGCAGTCTGGGGCATTACAATATCTCACAGATTAGGCAATGAAATTGGATGAAACCAACCCCAAATTTGTTAGATTTTAACCCACGAATATGATAGTGGTGTTTAATTTCATTTATTTTAAGTGTGGAGTGAGAAATTCGTGATGAACACTGAAACCCTAGAATTTTGCATAAAGCTCATGAAATCTTAAACATGTAATAGATGAAGCAATTGATTGAGGGTTTTCACTCTATAGACTACCAGAAACATGTTGGTAACTTGTAAATGAATTTATAATGCATGCAATATAGAATTTGATAGGTTCAGGCTCACTTGAACTTGCTTGTGCAAGAGACTTTCGAATTTGGAGTTGGAGGTGTTCCAGATGTGTTGTGATGACTTGAACAGCTTCAATGGACCTCAAGTAATGTGTTTGAAAGCTTGGAATGGATTGAATCAGCTCAAAACTCATTTTGGTACCTCAACTGCAACCTTGCTAAAAAGCTTGAGCAAATGAATGGTGACTTTGTGATTCTGATGTTCCAGATGAGTTTTCAGGTCAGGATCACTCATATATGATATAATTGAGGTGTTGGCATGATTGGTTTTGATAGATTTGCTCTCAATTTGAAAACTCGATAGTGACTTCAAGAAGAAGCAAAATTTGGTTTTTGGAATGTGATTTTGAGGAAAGCATCAGTTGTGGTGCTTTGGTGTACTCAAACTGATCACAAATGAGCTCTATTTATAGTAGAGCAAGTTTGTTTTGTAAAGAATAGTGAATGGGAGCTGGTACAACTCATTGTCTAATGGTTGCATAAAGGAATCTAAGTCTTCTCTAGCCATTGACTTGGGTCAGTCTTGCAGGCCTATGGTCTTCTGATGCTTGAGTTTATCTTGACTCATTTCCAATGTTGTCGACTGATACATGCCAGCTCTATGCACTCCTTGAATGCTTCATGACAAATTTGAAAGTTTTGGATTTGCAACATTGAATTTCACATGTCTACATGATGATCTTTTGTCTTGGGAGGCTTGTGGCTCAGAGATCTTTTGCTTTGATCAGATCTTCAATGTTTCTAGAAGGATTACAAGACTTGTAATTGCACAAATTAGCTAATTCGAGCAAATGACCTATAATCTGCCTTGGGAAGAAACCAGTCTTTGATGCCATGTTCCAAGGGTTGTAACTCCCTACTCAAATTGAATTTGGAGATGATCTGGTACTTGTTGGAAATCTCTCATGACATACTTTAACTATGATGTCCACCAATGGACATGGTTCATCTTGGATCAAGGTGAAAAATGGCCTCAAAGTTGGTAAAAAATGAAACAGATTCTGACTTGAAAATTTCACTAAGTGTTGGAAAAAGTGGTCATTTTCATTTTTTTGTGGTTTTGATCAATCCATAACTCAAAATCCATGAGGATTTGGAATCTTTTGTAGTTGATACTTTTGAAGTATGCCATGTGAAATTTCATTTGAGCTTTGGATGGAAGAAAAAGGCCTTAGGGTTTGGGAGTTATGACCTTGCAAAGTGGGTACCAAATCCATTTTGTTCCATATCTTAGAAAAATTGAAGTTTCTTATGGTTGCCCCTTTTGCAAGAAACCTCACTTTTCTTGAATTTTGTTGATGAATGATGATCAAAACCATACATTAACATTGTTTTTTGACTTAGGGGAGCCAAATTTGTGAAAAAATCCAAAAAGTCAAACTTGATTTTGGGCACAGTTGACTTTTTGTCAGATGAATTTCAAACCGTGTGATCCTCTATGAAATCAAGTTCTTGACCTAATTCAAACCTAATGGATGGATTCCATAGGTTTTTTAGGGTGTCTTGAATCATGTCCTAAGGTTTGGGAGCATGTCTTGGTCCAAAGTCAAAGGTACAATTGACTTTTTCTTCAAAACCCTAATTGTGGTCCAGATGAAATTGAAACTTGTGAATCAAGCTTCTTGGATTAATCCATTGTTGTAAATAGATCAATGTGATGTATTTGAGGCCCTCAAATCATGTCTTGAGGTCTTGGTTTATGTCTTGCCTCAAAAGTCAACTTAGGGGTGAATTAGGTCAAAAAACCCTAAATCCTGATTTTTGATGATTGTTCCCCTGAGGTTATTTTGACTTAATGATTGGATCCATGAGGTCCCTTGGAGCATTTTGGATCATGTTTTGAAGTATTGGCTCATTCCCAGAGGAAAATTTCCATCTGGAGGCCTTGGTCGACCAAAACCCTAATTTGGTGACACTGGCGATCTTGAGGCTTGATCCACTTGGAATGCTGCAATATTATGCTTGATTCTTGATGTGGGAGTCCTCTTGATACTCTATGGGTGTTTGAGAGGTTAGACAAGTTAAAGATCATGTCAATTCTTGATTGATCCTTTGTCTAAGTGCTATGAGAGGGCTCAAAACCCTAATTCTTGATTGTAGTGAATGCTCAATGTTCCTTGAGGAGATTGATGAGGAATGAAGGTACACCCATATTGTGGTAATGATTTGAACAATGATGGGAAATCTTGTGGTCAAAATTTGGGGTATGACAGATGCCCCTATTTAATCTTCTTGGACCCGAAGGTGTAAATGGCGGAAATATTCGGACATTCAGGGTCCAAGAGGATTAAATATCGGAATACTTGAAATTTTGACTGTGGTTATGAATAGCAGTTTGCTCATCTAGCTTCTTTTGCTAAGCAATGTTACTTAGAAAAGGGTAAAACTTCCCCTCGATCCTGGTCTTCAGCCACAGAACTGGTCTCAGTTTTCTTTTGAAATAAACTTCCCCTCGTTCCTGGTCTTCTGCCACGGAATTGGTCTCAGTTTCTTCAAGGAACGCTATTTGTAGCAGTCTTCATCAAACTTCTCGCCGAGCTTGACTGGGGAGACGCTATCTAATGAAAAAAGTTCGAGGTTAGACTTGCTGGAGTAAACCCATTAGTCTGAACTGCAGAGGTGTGCAAACTTCTCTGTTGGAGATGCCATTTGTCGACCCACTGGGGAAAAACGAGTCTCTTGAGAGACCGCTTTTTGTTTGGCGAGGTTACATCATACTTTTCTTCGAGACTTTTTTGGAGAAATGCCATGTGATGTAATCCAATTTTGAGGTGCTGATGACCCCCTTTTTTTTTGAAAATAAACTTTTCGGGGAGAAACCGCCGTATTGCCAAGAGTCTTTGGTTGAGAGGCTTTCTCTGGGGATTTTCTTTAATCCGGGAAAGCGAAAATATCATCTTCAATAGTGAAGAGTGATGTTCCAAAGGTGTTAGTTAAATGTCTTTTTACCTTTCAGAGGTTCAAGTTATCAAAGTGGTCGAGGACAGTCTCCAATCCAGAAATAAACTGGGGAGAAATTGCTCAAACAATACATTTCCGGACAAGGAAAGAACTGACAACTCTATCGGTGAGAGGATGTTTATCACTTGGGGATAAGAATGACCAGAGTGATATTAATGCAACATGAATATGAATATGAATCAATTATGCATGATGTATGTTTATGCTGACAAAACAGATGCGACATACGGACTGGTGAAGAAATACTCGACCACTGCGGGGGATAAGAAGTATCATAGGTTCAAGATAGCGATCATTTCCTGTTTAGGAGGGGTAGACCCTTCTGGGGAGAAAAACCGTCAATTGGTCTTCAGATGTAAGAACTCTGTCGGGGATATCAGATGGGACATTACATCTGAAATAGTTGATCCTTCATTCAGGCGTACTGGTTAAAAGGAGTACATTGATTCTGCATTTGGAGGTTTAATCACTTCCGGAGAAGCCATCGATGTTCGTTTTTTTGCGTTCAGTAGTCAAAAGGAATTTCCAACTCTATTTTAAAAGCAGAAGAAAATTTGACAAGTAAAAATTCATTTTTTTTAAGAATCTTTGATCATGTTAAAAATGTCATTCTGTAAAGCAAAATAAATGAGAATTGCAAACAAAAGCACTAGGGCACAAATTTTATCGATAGAATGGTAATAAGCCAAGCGCGTGATCCCATAGAGCATTTACAAAGTTTAGAAAATGGTGATTTACGGGAAAATGGGCTACATTGAAACATAATGACCGCTATCCTTCTACCAACTTTGAATTTTGGACATCCTGAGCTTCTGTCGAAGATGACCTTGACTGAAGTCTTTCGACGGATGGTGTTACTGCTGGGAATTTAACCTTTTCGGACGTGGTTACTTGCCATGAATCCCTAACTTTTGCATGGATTGTCTTTTGAGGTTTCCAATCCATCAGGATGATTTTTTTGCTTCTATCTCTAATTTTTGCCTGGACCGCCCTTTCAGGTTTTCAATCCACCGAGACATGTTTTTTTATTTATTATTATTTAGGTGAAGTATTTCTTGACTACATCAACATTCGTGGGGTAGGTAAACTCCTCTCCATCCATGGTTGCGAGTCTCAAGGCGCCGCCTGAGAAGCCTTTCTTGACCACATAGGGGCCATCATAATTCGGAGTCCATTTGTCCATGGAATTAGTGAGAAATGATTGTATCTTCTTGAGCATGAGGTTTCCTTTTCTGAAGACACGGGATCAGACCTTTTTGTCGAACGCTTTCTTCATTCTTTGCAGATAGAACTGACCATGGCATAAAGCCTTTATTCGCTTTTCTTTGATTAGGTTCAGTTCATCATGTCGACTTTGACACCATTCAGCTTTTGTGAGCTTAGCTTTCACCAATACCCTGATTGATGGTATCTTTACTTCTATGGGGAGCACTGCCTCCATGCCATATACTAGAGAGAAAGGGGTTGCCCCTGTTGAAGTGCGGATAGATGTGCGATAGCCGTGAAGAGAAAAGGGTAGCATCTCGTGCCAGTCTTTGTAGGTTACAACCATCTTTTGAATGATCTTCTTGATATTTTTTTTTAGCCGCTTCTACCGCCTCGTTCATCTTAGGTCGGTAGGGAGATGAGTTATGGTGTTCGATCTTGAACTCAGCACACAACTCTTTCATCATCTTGTTGTTCAAGTTGGATCCATTATCCGTAATGATCTGGCTTGGAACACCATAACGACAGATGAGATTGTTTTTGATGAATCAGACCACCACTTGTCGGGTTACATTGGCGTATGACGCTGCTTCGACCCACTTGATGAAGTAGTCAATGGCTACCAGGATGACCGATGTCCGTTTGAAGCTTTGGGTTCAATCATGCCAATCATGTCGATTCCCCATATAGAAAAAGGCCATGGAGAAGAAAGTACTTTGAGATGCATTGTCAGTACATGGATTTTGTCTGCGTATATCTGACACTTGTGACATCTCCTCATGTACTTGTAGCAATCGGATTCCATTGTCAGCCAATAATATCCTGCTCTCAGAATTTTTCTCGCCATTGTGTGTCCGTTGGAATGAGTGCCAAAGGATCCTTCGTGGATTTCTTTCATCAACATGTTGGCTTCTTGTTTGTCTACGCATTTGAGAAAAACCATGTCGAAGTTTCTCTTATAGAGTGTATCACCGTTCAGGAAGAAGTTTCTGGCCAGTCTTCTGAGAGTCTTCTTGTCTTTTCTCGATGCCCCAGGTGGGTACTCTTGTTTTTGAAGAAAGCACTTGATATCATGATACCAGGGTTTTTCATCGATGACTGCTTCCATTGCGAATATGTAAACGGGCATTTCAAGGCGCATTATGTCAACCTTAGGTACGTCGTTCCATTGACTTACGACAATCATGGAAAAGAGAGTGGCTAGTGCATCAGCCATGTGATTTTCTTCATGAGGGATATGATGAAACTCGATTCTGTTGAAGAATGGTAACAACCTTCTCATGTAATCTTTGTAAGGAACCAATCTCGTTTGGTATGTATTCAACTCTCCTTTGATCTGATCGATAACCAGGGCTAAGTCTCCATACACATCCAAGTTCTTTATCCTTAAGTCAATTGCTTCTTCGAGACCCATGATGTAAGCTTCGTATTCGGCCTCATTGTTTGTGTATTTGAATGTTAATCTGGCAGTGAAAGGAATATGGGTACCCTGAGGTGTTATGATGATTGCCCCAATTCCGTTTCCATAAGTATTGACGGCTCCGTCAAATATTAGTCCCCATTGGGAACCTGGTTCTGGCCCTTCGCTAGGTAGTGGTTCATCACAATCTTTCATTTTCAAGTACATGACATCTTCGTATGGGAAGTCAAATCCGATTGATTCTTGATCGTCGATCGGTTGATGAGCCAAATAATTGGCTAAAATACTCCCTTTGACGGCTTTTTGAGCATGGTACTCAATGTCGTATTATGATAACAACATCTGCCACTGGGCAATCCTTCCCGTGAGAGCAGGCTTTCAAAGACGTACTTGATCAGATCTATTTCGGAGATTAACCAAGTAGTGTGACAAATCATGTACTGGAGACGACGTTTGGCTGCCCAAGCCAGAGCACAACACGTTTTCTCGAGCATAGTGTACCGAGTTTCACAGTCAGTGAACTTCTTGCTTAAGTAGTAAATGGCAGAATCTTTTCTTTTTGTTTCATATTGTTGGCCAAGTACACAACCCTTGGACTCTTCCAAGACTGTTAAGTAGATGATCAATGGTCTTCCTTCCACTGGAGGAGACAGAATAGGTGGATTCAACAGATATTATTTGATGTTGTCGAAAGCTTTTTGGCAGTCTTCTGCCCATACACAACTTTGATTCTTTCTGAGTATTTTGAAGATTGGTGTGCATGTAGCGTTCATGAGGATATGAACCTTGAGATGTAATTCAGACGTCCCAAAAAACCTCTGACTTGTTTTTTCAGTCTTCGGAGAAGGAGTTTCTTAAATGGCCTTGACCTTTTCAGGGTCAACCTCGATTCCTTTTTGGCCGGCGATGAATCCTAAGAGTTTTCCAGAGCGAACACTGAATGTGAACTTATTAGGATTCAGACAGAGTTTGTATTTTCTCAGACGCTCGAAAAATTTTGATAGGTGTGTCACATGTTCTTCTTCTGTTTTAGATTTGGCAATCATGTCATCGACGTACACTTCAATTTCTTTGTGCATCATGTCGTGAAACAGAGTTGTCACGACCCTTTGATAGGTTGCCCCCGCGTTCTTCAGACCGAACGATATTACCTTGTAACAAAAGGTGCCTCATGGGGTGATGAATGAAGTTTTCTCCATATCTTTCGGCGCCATTTTGATTTGATTATAGCCGAGAATCCATCCATGAAGGAGAAGACTTTGAATTTTGTTGTGTTGTCTACTAGCATGTCAATGTGTGGCAAGGGGAAGTCATCCTTTGGACTTGCTTTGTTCTGATCCCTATAGTCTACACACATTCTGACTTTTCCGTCCTTTTTCGGAACTGGCACTATGTTAGCTAGCCATTGAGGATATTCTGAGGTGGCGAGGAAACCTGCGTCGATCTGTTTCTGCACTTTCTCTTTAATTTTGATGGCCATATCAAGATGAGTCCTTCTCAGTCTTTATTTTACTGGCAGACATTCCATTTTTAGTGGCAAGTGATGTTCCACGATGCTGGTATCCAACCCTGGCATGTCCTGGTAGGACCAAGCAAACACATCTGGAAACTCTTTGAAAAGTTTTATCAAGCCTTCTCTGACAGTTGGACTGAGCAGTGCTCCAATCTTAACTTCTTTCTTTTCTTCTTTTGAACCCAGATTGACTATTTCCAACGGCTCTTTGTGAGGCTCAATAGACCTTTCCTCTTGCCTGAGTAGTCGGGAGATCTCTTTTGGAATTTCTTCGTCCTCTTCTTCTTCAGCTTCAAATACAGGGAATTCAAAGTTGGGAGAAGGCATCAGATCGTATGTTTCAATGAGGTTTAAAACAAGCAATCTGCATGACGTGATGATTCATTTTTTTAGCAAAGACAGAGAGAATGCAAGAGTGTGTGCAGTGTATTTTCTGAAAAATGCTTGTTTTTATTTTGGGTTGTTTTTAGGATTATCATTTTCTGAAAAAATGAAAAGTGAAAACAGCAATAAATGCGGGAATGACAGAATGACATTATTTATTTATGATTTGTCGATTCTTGAAATACAACCCTATAAAACAAAACTCTGTCGCTTTGGGCAAAGCGAAGAGGGACATTTACAAAAAAGTGAGCCCTATAAAAATCCACTTCACCTGGGCAAGGTGAAAGGTTAAGACAAAGATGGCAATTACTTAGACTTATGGATGACTTTCGGGACATCGACAATAACCCAGTGGCGACAAACTCCTATGTGAATCACAAAGTCTGGTACTTTTCTTCTTGGTTTGTCTTCAGAAATAACGCTGATTTCTGGCGGAGTAGGATCATTGGAGTCTTCTTCCTATGCAAAGTTGTCATAAACGAACTCTTCTGTTGCGTCTTCCATAGTGTTTTCACTCTCAAGAGGATCTCCCCATCCAGTTGGCTAGATGTCCTCATATCTGATGCGATAACTTCCGGGAGCAGTGTATTTAACTAGGAAGTCATACTTGCCACTCGGCTGTCCTAAGGTGCCCCATGTTTCTGTGGGAATAGAGGAGTTATCCTCCTCAATGACGTTGACCTCAGGAAATGCATATTTAATGAATTCTTGTCCTGCAACCTTTGCAGATTCATCACCATGGTGTCGAACATTTTCAGAATGTCCTGAGTAATGATTCCATGACTCTGTGGGGACATGGGTATTTTTTTTAATATTACTCAGTTGATAGGCATCGTCTGGATGACTCTTTTGCCCCAAGTCTTCCGTGTATGGCTTCCAGATAGGCAAGTCATCCAGGGGATCATAATAATCATGGTCAAAGTTGTCTTTCATTAGATCATCTTCCTCTAATGAATTGGAAAGAGCACGACATCCTTCAGGATCACAATCTCCATAGATCATTCTGACATCTGATCTCGGTATATATCTTGGACTTTGCTTGGGAAAACAGAATGGCGTGAGTGCATCTCCCTGAGACATATAACCGTCGTGGTTAAGGTAAGATTTCCACTCTTCCTATGTATTGGAGGAATCACCCTCATTGATGATGTGTACTTCTTGAGACACTGGGTGAAGGAAACCTCCGCTGTGGAAGAAATCTTGAATGGGACGAAAATTTTCATCCTTCTTAGTAGTCTGGGTACCAGTTGGAGAGAAACCAAGACTTTTCTTTGTCTTGTTATCAGTAGGAATTATAATTTATCCCCATCCATTTGTGTCATTACTCCCGATCACTTTGAGAGCGTCCTTGTATGAGGAAATCGACGTCCCTTTTTCTGGTCGATTCTCATTGCTCACCGAGAGTGCTTGGAACTGGGTTCTAACAACCTCCTCTGGTTCTATACAGGAGAATGGTGATAAGTTGCTCACGATTAAGGCCTGCTCTCCGCATACTGTGATTAACTTATCATTCTTGACGAACTTCAGCTTCTGGTGAAGTGTCGAAGTGACTGCCCCAACTTCGTGTATCCAAGGTCTTCCTAATAAACAACTGTATGCTGCCCGGATGTCCATGACCTGGAAAGTGACTTGGAAAGTGTGAGGACCGATGGTTATGGGAAGATCGACTTCGCCGATAACTATTTTTCTAGATCCGTCAAAGGCTTTGACGATGATCTCACTGCCTCTCATCGGAGCTCCTTGAAACGATAGTCGTATCAGAGTTGATTTTGGCATAACATTCAAAGATGATCCTGTGTCCACCAGTTCGCTGGCTAAAGCATCGGCTTGGCAGGTGACTGTAATATTAAGCGCCATATTATGATTCTTGCCTTCTTCCGCCAGTTCTTCATCACTGAATCCTAAATTGTTGCAGGAAGTGATGTTGGAGATGATGCTGTCAAATTGTCCTACTGTCGCATCTTATTCCACAAAGGCTTGCTCTAATACTTTATGTAGAGCTTCCCCGTGAGCTTCTGAACTAAGCAGGGGAGATAGTACAGAGATTCGAGACGGAGTTTGCAACAATTGGTCCACAATATTGTACTCGCTTTTCTGGATGAGCTTCAGCATCTCATCGTTGTTCTTTACAAGTTCTGGATTACTGGATTGACTGACTTGTTGATTAGGAACTTCTGTTTGAGGTTCCTTTTCTTTGGTAGGTTCTCCAACTCCTCTGTTGAAGATCCGACCGCTCCGTGTGACTCGACTAATGTCGGCAATGTTTACAACAGAGGGTAATGGAGTTTCTTTTCCATTTTCGATGGTCGTTGCACCGTACTTGTAAGGGATAGCCTTTTCTGACTTATATAGTATTGGACTTGGCAGGTAGATAATCACAGGAGCTTTTTGATTTTTCTGACCGTCATAGGCATCCCCAATTGGTTCGAGGTTGAGAATTCTTCTACTGTCAAGAGAGACTTTTGACTCATTGAGTAGAGGAATTATGGCGCAAACGTCCTCGGTTATTCCATGATTGGAGATTACGATAGCGTTTTTGCTTTGACTAGGGAAGTAATCTTGTATCATGTTGATCGACCCAGAACTTGAACATGGTCGAGTCTCCTTCTTGTTCAACTGATTTTGGAGGGCTGCTCGTACGAGATAACATCCTTGGTTATCTTTCGAGCATACCTTACAACGCTCATAATTGTGCGTGGTACCCGACCATACTCGCTTTGTACGCAGTGCATCTTTACTAAATCTATTTCTGTTGAGCAGATATCACGACTTTGATGTCTATCAGGTTTCCCATCAGTCATGCTAATCCATTGTGTGACTTCATCCAGGTAGATTGGAAGCCCACAGTGGTCCAACAGATGTTGAAGGGTTCTTTGCACAAGTGCACACCCTTGGTCGTCTTCGCAACATTCTTTACAGTCTAGATAATCATGTGAAGCCAGAAAACCAAGTTTGACCTGCTTAGCATGTAATTCTTCTAGACTAGTATTCATTAGGCGTATGTCAAATATCTGAACCATATTGACTTGATGGTCATTTCTTTCGCGGTAGTCTTGGATCCATCTGAGATCCATCTGACGTTAGAGGGCCTCTTGTACAAAAGAGCATCCCTAATTATCTGTTGAGCAGATTGGGCAAGTGCTGTAATTATGTCGTGGCAGATTATAATACTGACTTTGTCTCGAATGCATTGCCACTAAGTTGACGTTCATTGCAAGAATGTCGTGGTTTTGAACAATATTGGGATGTGCATGGGCCATCTTTACTTCATGAATCCTGTGATCCTGAATCCAGCCTAGATCCATTTGCTCTTAAAGAGCTGCTTGTACTATGGTACACCCTTGATTGTCCTTGGAGCAGATATCACACTGATGTTAGTTGTGAGATGGCACATGGCTGTACCTGCTCTGTCTGCAATGCATCTTCACCAGATTGGTTCCTAATAGGAGCACATTGTGAATTTGATAACTGTTGGCAGGTTCTCCTTCTATCAAATTCACTGTAGTCTTCTCATGTTGCGGTAATGGGTTCGTCTGAACATTTGGATTAGTATCTTTGAAAGATAGAATCCTGTTCCTGACAAGCTTCTGTACATCAGACTTGAAGCTGAGACAATTCTCAATGTTGTGTCCCGATCCTCCTTGATGGTAAGGACAAATTTGATTTTCTTTGAATCAAAAAGGTGGATTTTCTGGTACTGTACGAGGAGTCCTGGTCTGAACATGCCCCTTGGCCAGTAGAAGTGGAAATAAATCTGCGTATAACATTGGTATAGGGTCAAACCTTGATGGTCGTGTTGTGCGATTATTGTTGTTGTACTGTGGATGAGCCTGCTGATAAGGCTGTTGTGGCCTTTGCTGATACTGTTGTTGACTTGGTTGGCTCTGAGAAACCTGAGGTTGATAAGTCGGAGCTGGCGCTGGGTTGATAGCGGGAATTACCACCGCTACTGGTTGATACCTTCGCCTTTGCTTTCCTAGAGATATATTACTGATATCTTGCTCTTTATTCTTTTGGAAAGCACTACCGTATCTCTTAGTACTGCTAGATGGCTCCGTATCTTTGACCAATCGTCCTTCTCATACTGCTTCTTCAAGGCGTACTCCTATGTTTACCATTTGATTGAAGTAATTAGGCGCACTGGCGACCATTCGGTCATAATAGAACGAGCTCAACCTTTTCAGGAAGATCTTTGTCATTTCCTTTTCCTTAAGAGGGGGACAAATCTGAGCGGTAATTTCATGCCATCTCTGAGCATATTCTTTGAAAGTTTCTTTGTCCTTTTGTGACATTGCTCTGAGCTGGTCCCTATCTGGTGCCATGTCCAGATTATATTTATACTGCTGAACAAAGGCAGCGCCGAGATCTCTGAAAGTACTGATCTTGGTGCGGTTTAAACCCATGTCACAATTGAGTGCGGCACCGGTTAAACTGTCTTGGAAGTAATGGATCAGTAGCTATTGATTTTCTGTCTGAGTAGACATTTTTTCGAGCGTACATCACCAGAAGACCTTGAGGGCAAGAGTTGCCTTTGTATTTTTCAAAGTCGGGCGCCTTGAATTTGTGCGGGATCTTTACATTACGGACCAAACAGAGGTCAGAGGCGTCCTTTCTGAATAAGTCTTGACCGCGAATGTCATGCAGTTCCTTCTGTATTTCCAAGAATTGCTCTTGGAACTCATTCATCCTTTCGTATATGTCTTCGTTTCCGCCAGAAATTGCTTGCAGAATCTGTCCTTCTGGGACAGTGTGTACCATTGGTTGTGGTATAGACATTATAGCGGTGACCCTTGGTACTTCAATGCCCTGAATTTTGTAACCTTCAGGAGTTATTGTTGTAACCCTTGCATCTTCATTTTCCCGAAGTTTGTAACCTTCAAGTCTAACGGTTACTGCTACAGTTTCTGGGTCTTCAGTGACCGGTGGGATATATCCTTCAGTTATAAAGTTGAAAGGCATTCCCCAGGGGTGACCCTTAGGCATGTTGTACCGAGGGTGATTCTCATGTGTCTCCAATATAGGTGTAGATGTAATCTCTGAGATCACAGTTCTTTGATGTTGCAACATCAAAGAACTGTGATCTCAGAGATTACAGTGATTGCATGTTGCTGTGAAGTTTTTCCAAACTTTCCTTTAGAGTGTCGATTTCTTTTCTCAGCTCCCTGTTCTCTTCCTTGAGATCGTCCATTTTCTTTTGTCGATTGGCACGAGTATTATATGAGTGAGACAATTTGGCTCTAGAATTGTGACACATACATGAGACTCAAAGATAAGAAAAAATGCGTTATGTGAGAATGATGAATGATATGAAATGACATATTTTTTAGTTTTTATTTTAATCAAAAATAAACTTTAACAAATAGATTGCAAATATCACACAGTGGGGGGGGGGGGGGGGGGAGGGGGGGTGGAGGCCCCTTTTACTGAATTCGAAAGATTGCAGTATTTTACAAGGAAAAGTACAATATTTTACAAAGTGCTATAAGGAAATGTCTAAGCTTATGGATCCAGAGTCCTCTCTGAAGAGAGCTCAGATGCCTTTCCTGTATTTTTCTTTTCTTTGATCGGGGCTCTTCAGCCATTGTCAGGTCGACGACCCTTTGCCAAGTGAAAGGAGCGAGCAAATTTCTTCGGTCTTCCCGACTCTCTATAGCATGCTGCTCTAATATCTCAATCAGAGCATCCTTCTCCTTTAACAGTTCCTGAATTTTGGTACATTCCAAATTAAGGATTTGGTATTTGTTTTTCCAAGAGCTCTTATCACGTTGAACTTTGTTGAGAGCGACCTGGAGTTTTTCCGCATCAGACATGAAATAAAGGACATATTCCTTTAATGGAAAAACTTCTTGGCGAGGGTAAGGCATCCTCAACTTGAGGGCTCTAGTTTGCACCCAGTGGAGATAAGGTTCCATGGAGGTACAATTTGGTTTTCCCAAAGACTCTCTGCCTTTCCTGTGAATATGTTGCCAGGCATGCACTATTTCTTTCTTTAGTGCCTTGTCATTTTCCCCTTCCTTGAAGAAAAGACCTTCCAGATGAATGTTATGTGGGATATTCTTCATCGGGTATCTGAGTTGACGGCGAGCTAAAATCAGAGATAATTGATTCCTCCTTTAGTTCCAATGAGGGGTACATTGGGGAAATTTCCACATCTGTCGATGATCTCTATTGTACCAATCTATGTCAGAATTGGTAAGAGACATAATCCTTTGTGACCAACATAGAGTACTCTTGTGATCCCAAAAAGCAGCAGACTTCGGCAAATGGGAAATGAACCATTTGTAGAGTAAAGGTACACAGCATGTGATCATTCCTCCACTGTACAAATTCCTTAAGTATATAGAATGATAAGCATCTGCGAGCAAGGTTGGTACGGGGTTTCCTATCAAGAATATCTTAACAGCATTGGTATCGACGAAGTTGTCAATGTTGGGAAAGAGGAATAACCCATATATGAGCAAAACAAAGACGTCTTTGAAGGCAATTATGTTTCCTATAATAGCAAAGTATAGATCTTTCTCCATCAGGAATTTAGCCAGTAAACCCTGGATTCCTCCTTTAGTAGTTATGTGAGTCCTAACTTCTGACTCATCCAAAGAGATTGCTCTTGCAATGGCCCAATCCTTTGGAATTTATTCCAGTCCAGAAAATAGAGCTTGATCAGTGATAGGTAAATCAATCATATAGGAGTACTCTTCCAGTGTTGGTGCAAGTTGGTAATCCGGGAAAGTGAAACAGTGGTAAACCGGATCGTAGAACTGTACTAGCATAGACAGGATTCCTTCAACCATGTTGACCCTTAACAGAGACAACAATCCTCCATGCTTAGCTCTGAAAGCCTCGGGGATTGGTAATCATCCTTCCCAATTTCCTTAATTCTTCTAGTTTCGGAGCCTTGAAGGTGTACTTGTGCGTTTTTCTTCTACCGAAATCCATAACGCAACCTCTGATATTTGCAATTATTGTTTTAGTTTTTTTTTTTGAAAAAAAAAGATTGTTTTCTTGTTTGAAAAGAGTCTTTTAATTAATGCATTAATGCAGCACACAAGAACATTTGAAAACATGGGTTCAAGGGTTCAATGTCACGAGCATAGAGTCATGGCTCTACCCATCCCCAAAGGTTGTACTATTTTGGTCAATTTTTGTACCTGTAGAACGGGTTCTAAAAGGTTCCCAAAGTCATTGACCCCTCATAGGGATATTAACAGCAAGCTGATTTACTCGAGCGAGCTGTAACATCATAGGGTGGATCTCATTTGAGTGTAGTTTCGTGTATCAACTATTCCTGATAGTCACCGCACTACCAAATGGCCATATGGTTAATGTCTACTAAATCCTCAGGGTCATGGGTACCGCACTGGGAAAGACAATGCTTTCACGACAATCGGTCATTCAACATCGATACTTCTGCACGGGCTTGACTGACTAAGTGGACTGCCAAGTTAGCTTGGTAGGGATTCACTCCCTATAAGCGTTTCTTGGATATGCCACCACTTATCTTAATGTTCTCTCAAACTTTCCACATGCGTATTACTCGTATTCCCAGTTAACAAAAAATTAAACACGGGTATCAAGTAGTATAATAGTAAATGATATATATATATATATATATATATATATATATATATATATATTATATAGTAGAAAGTATAGAAAATGCTAATAAAGCCTAGACCTCTTAGGAACTCTAATCCTAGGACTCCCCAGTAGAGTCGCCATTTTTCTGTAGCGTGTGATTTTGTCGGTGACGCGACCACCTTACCGCAATGGTTGGAATTGGGTGCTAATTTCTGATTTCTTATTTATCCTATGAATCTGGAAAGGAAAGGGAAGCTATCTAAATCTAACCTTGCACGTAAATGTTTTCTTTAACAAATGCTAAGAGATTGGGGGGTCCGGGGTCAGGTTATACAAAGGAAAGTTGTCAATTACCCAGTGTATATATGGTTATCCATAGACTTTCTTTGGCAGGTTTAAATACTTTCTGGTGTTTACTGTTATAGGTTGGAAATGTTGAGAGAGTGCTTTTGTTGTTTTTGGGTTTTCTATTGTTTTTGGTAAGGTACTGGACCTAAATTTTTTGATTTGTATGCTCGCTAAGATTTCGCAATCTTATGCCTACGTATTCCCGTAAAGATAACAGGGAAATCAGAGCAATCGTAGTTCCTCCTATTCTATGGGAGGAAAGATGTTTGGTGTCTTGTTTAAAGCCCAAGATTGAAGCTAGATGAGTATTGGTGTCTTGTTCAAAGCCCAATATTGAAGCTAAAGGTTTGACTGAGAGAGAATTTGTCATCTCTAAAGGGAGGTATCTCACCTATTTATCACAGTTGTTGAAGGATTGGTTATAAAGGGGAATTACTTTAACTGGAATATATGGAATCCAGCAATGCCACAATTTCCTTTATAAGGGAATTGTCCTAAAGGAATAAACTGTAACTCAGTGTAGAGCAATGCCATTTTTCCTTAGGAATCATCCATGCTAAGAGAAGGACATTGGCTTGGATGTAAATAATCCAGAGGCTTGCCACTTACAGCAATTAGATGAAAGAGGAAGTTTACCAGGATAAAAGAGGGACCACAGCTTGGATTTTTGAATCAACAAGTGTGCCACTTACAATAGTCATCTGGAATTAGGGTTTTTTTATTGTTTGTTTTGATGTGTGATATACAGAGAAATATCTTCCTGCAGAGAGAACTTTTGATTTCCTCTGAGGGGATGTTGATTTTTGTGTGCCTTGATCAATGCCCAAGGTTGAAGCTAAAAGGTTGACTCTACTAGGGGAGTTTTATATATGTCTTGTACAAAGCCCAAGATTGAGGCTGAAAAGAATTGACTCTTCTCGGGAAAGTTTTGTATGTCTTATACAAAGCCCAAGATTGAGGCTAAAAGAATTGACTCCACTGGGGAGAGGTTTTATCTGTCTTGTACAAAGCCCAAGATTGAGGTTAAAAGGATTTATTGCCTCAGATGGAGAATATGATCTGTCTTGTACAAAGCCCAAGATTGAGGCTAAAAGGAATTGACTCCACTAGGGAGAGGTTTTATCTGTCTTGTACAAAGCCCAAGTTTGAGGCTAAAATGAATTTATTGCCTCAGCTGGAGAATATGATTTGCCTTGTACAAAGCCCAAGATTGAGGCTAACTTTGCTGAGGAAAAATAATTATACAAAGCCTAAGAGGAGGCTGGTTGGGGAATTTCTTATATGAAGCCTAAGAGGAGGGTAGCTTTTGCTGAGGATTATTGAGATCTAGAGACAGGTCCAAATTGGGGAATCTACTCTTGTTGAGGATTGAAGAAAAGTTGAAATATCAGATGCCTTGAGGTTCTAATTTTCCTGAGGGTTTATTGGTGGTAATTTGACCCTAGCTAGGGAATTTAGAATGAAAGTTTAAAGATCGAGTTTTAAAACCTATGGAGGTTTTAACTCTGTTGGAGATTGATGAAGTGATCAGGGGTTTTCCTGTGCTTTTAGGAAACTTGAGGGTTTCTTTGAGATCCAAGAGGAGATGAGACTTTCCAAGTCTACTAGTATGAAGAGGTTGACACTTAGTTAGAGAATAATCTTTGTATGATGCCCAAGAGGAGGCTGATGTTTTAAGGGATGAGAATCAACCCTAAAATGGTTAGGTGTTCTGGAATTCTGACTCTCTGGAGGATTGAACTAGTAGAGATGACTAAGTTCTGTCCTATACCTGTAGGAGGTCTTTACGTCCTTGTACTAAGACCAAGAGGAGGCTGAGAACTTCTAAGAAGCTTGAGGGTTCTTGTACAAAGCCCAAGTGGAGGCTGGGGATGCTTTTAGGAAGCCTATGGGTCCAAGCCTGAGAAAAGTTCAAGAAAGGTTTCACCGGGAATAATCCTTTCTTTGGTGAGCAGTTCTAGGGTTTAAAGAAATTCAAAAGAGTTTTCAACTTGAATTAGTCCTCTTTGGGGAAATGAATTTCTTGTACACACATTTCTAAGTTGTGACAGTCTTGAGAAAAGTTTCACCGGGAATAATGCCTTTCTCTGTTCCATATTGTATAAGCCCAAGAGGAGGCAAGACTGTATCTGGAATTTCCTATGGGGGGAACTAGTTTTGACTATGTTAAAAGAGTAACCACTGGTTTGATTTAAACCTAGATCTAGTTGCTGGGGAAAACTATAAGTAAGTATATACAAGCATACATATACATATGTGTCGCATCTGCGAAAATAACCGGCGGAAAGGACAGAAGAGTCGCCACCGAACATAATTTATCTCGATGCGGGGAAAGGAAACGATCGAAGAAAACCTCAACAAAGGGAAAAGAATGGTCATCACAACCATAGCCTGGGTTCGGGAGTCAGTTACGCGAGAGGAAGGTATTAGCACCCCTCGCGTCCATCGTACTCGATGGGATCCACACTTGTTGTTATCGATCAAAGGGTGTAGGTTATCTGAAGCTCAACTGCCAAAAGGAAATGGAACGGGAGAAAAGGGAAGGTGAAAACCAAAATAGGACTCGCAAGGATCATCGCAATCCTACGTATCTTCATGGACGAATGAAGAATCAGAGTCGATGTAGTTCGACAGACTACAGATTGTGGGGGAAGGTTGCTCGCCAAGACATCGCCGTCTCGTGCCTACGTATCCTCAATCTAACCAGAAAGAGGAATTTAGATCAGTCGTAGTTCGACCTAACAGGGTCTTGTTGTTTTGTGTTTTTAAGTGGAAGACACCAACGTTCGTGTTTCAACAGTTGAGGTGTTGCCACTCGTTGTATGGAGTCTTACGTGTTTACCTATTTGCGGTAGAACGGAAATGATGTATCCTTTATGAATGGAGTGAGGGAGATGAGAAGAGAATCCCTAAGGAAGACGAATCTTTGTTTTTGTTTTTTAGAAGAAGGTGTTTTGATTTATTGTTTGAGACTCGTATTGCACTTAAGTTTATGACATAGGAGCGAATGCGTCGCATGGTCGCCCCCAATAGGAAGTATGATAAACACTCTAGAAAAGTGAAGGGAGACCCCTCATTCTTCATTTCCCATGTACTTAAGGCTTGTGGCGTGCCATACTCGTTGCCTTTATTATGTGTTTTGAACTTGTTTTGAGATGAGAAGGGAAATACTCAAAGTTGAAAGAAAATACTAAGGGAGACTATGTCCTAATGTTATCATGCAATGGTGGCCCTATAGTTGAGTTTAAAGGGGACTATCCTACTTATTGTCATACATGGATTGCTAGCCTAATGTCTCTCCTACCTCCAACTTAATCGGAAATTAAGTGGGGCTAGGAATCCTAAGGGATCATGTGAATCAACACAAGTAAACATTATTCTAAACAATCACAAAAGAGAGAAGTGAATAAGAAGTGAGAGGAGAATGAATCATGTAAGTGTAAAATAGAATTCAAATTATCATAATCAACTTACCATCTCCATGCCAAGCTCAACTAACAAGTAGTTGAAAGCAAAGTGTGCAAACATGCAATTATGGCTATGATAAAGTCCTAAAACTATACTAGGATGAGTATCAAACAACAACCAAAGTTAGAAGTGTCCTAAAGGTATGAGATCCTATTAGGGGCAGTAGCAAACCCTACTCTATCTTATCTAAGTTAATGTCCTAAGGGAGCATGCGAAAGTATCAAGTTTTGTCATATGCCATCGCCTAAACATGTATCATTTACAAGCTATGCCAAAAAGACTTATAAAAGTCACAAAAATGGAAGCCAAGTCAAGTATTCAAGTGTTTATACACATGGGGCAGTGGCAAATGATGTGTGGAATGATATATTTAAGTGTCAAAAACTTTGTACAAACATGGCATTTTCCAAGTCCAAGTGAAAACAACAAAGTTAACTTTCCATTCATGTTCAAACTTATGGAAGTATAATGCCAATTAGAAGCACATGAAGTGACCTAAAAATTCATGAGGACAGGTTATGATTCATGTTAATCCATGTGTTAAATGATGTACAAAAAATATCCTAAAGAGGATAGCACAAATATATCATCAAATCAAAACACCTAAGCAAACATCAAACGTAATCGAATAAACAACTTAGGGTTCAAAAAGAATCATGTGGGTCATGGTCAAAAAGAAACATTTAGGGATCAAAAAGGCACCTAAAATGTCATTGTATATAGGATCAAACATGCTCTCAAAATTGGTGTTAAGGAGCTCACACATTGGCATTCAACTTGACCTAGTTCTAACATGTTTACATATGACATGTCCACATTGGAAAATTGGTGAAAAATAGTAAATGACCTTTGAAAATTATGAACAATCAATCAACTCATGCTAAGTCCAATAGGTGATCACATGCAATAGGTTGGATCCAAATCATGCACCAAAAGTGCTCTAAAAATCGCAAACACTAGGCATATCTCACTCAAAAACCATGCAAACACAAGTCACAAAAAGTACTTAACAAGTGACCTAAAAAACATGATCAAGACATAAATTTAACATGTAAGGATCTCATAATGGAGAGTCATATCACACACAAAAAATCAGATCACAACTATTAATAGAAAGCCACTTTTTAAGCCTTGAATCACAAGGTATATCCATATGTACACACATCTTTGAAAAATCCCAGAAAAATATCCAAACAGCCCAAAAATAAAATTAAATTCATCAAAAATTAATTAAGGTCCTCAGGAATGTCCATGAATTTTCTCAGAATTTTAGGACAAATTTTAGTATTTTTAAAATCCAATTTTGTAACACATATAGAAAATGAAATTAAAAACTAAGAAGAGGGAGGGGGTGTTGAGTTAGCAACTTGTTAATTAATCCTTGATGGGCCATGAATGGGGGTATACGAATAGCACTAATTCGCTGGCCCAAAACGTCCCAAAAAAACCGCCACTTGCTAAAACAAAAACAAGGGAGTGAGGGGAAAAGGAGCCATGTGAGAAGTATGTGCTTCATTAATGTACTGTCCTGATCTCACGCATGGGGTTAATCCTATGGCCACGATTGCACTTCGCTGGATCACATGATCAATATCATGCGCATGATCCTAATCATGCGGCTGTGATGTATTTTTGCTGCTATCACACAATAGGCTGCCATCATTATTATCCTTCGTGTGATCAAGATCACACGACTGCAATTAAACTTCGTTGTAGCCTTTTATGATGTTACTATTCTTTTATTAAGCACCACATGAACAAAACATTACACACTACATTATCAATTGGTGCAGTCATTTGAAGTTAGAAAAGACAAAAAAGAAATACGGACGAATGGGGGGATGACACATGGTCGTCTTCCCCAAATCTCATGCAAAAAAAATCTTATTCTTCCATGCATATAAATCAATGCGAATAAAATAGAGTGGAAAGTGGAAAATTTCAACAAAACATAACTCCCTCAATTCTTAACCGTTTTACGCAAAATAGTAGTCCAAGTTGAAGCCCACAAAATGTAGAACAACAATATGCCATTAGTTTTCCAAAATAACAGCTCTAACATAGTGAAAATTGACACGAAAGTCACAGATTCAAATCGAAAATCATAAAATCAAGAACAACACCTAAACTTAAATTCAAAGATTCATGGTGTGCCATCATTTCAGGACTTCTAGATGCAATATGCGAACAATATTTTAACACCCTAAATCATGTAAATCTAAGAATGAGAGCCATGGAATGTTTAGAGATACTTACCGAGTGGAGAAAGTCCACTGCTTCTTGTGATGCTTCGCGATTAAGAAACTCGGAAAACTTCGATGCAATGTCTTGAAATCTCCTTTAAGCAAAATAAATGCTTAACCTCTTCAAATCTTGGAAAAAATGCAAATTGGTGATGGAATAAGATGGAATTCTAGGTGAGGATTCAATGGTTACAGTTGAGAATAGATGCAAACAGTAGCTTCTAATCCATGAGATGACGAAGATGGTGAAAGAATTCCAGAAAAAAACCTCAAGATGAGAGAGATCTTGGAGATGGAAGTTGTGGGTGTGAAATTCGTTTTTTGATCTATTTGCTCTCTAATGGTGTAACTAACTTCTGTTAGAAGGAGAATGAGACTTTATATGGTGGGTTAGAGTATGGTTAAAAGCTTAAGCATGGTTAAAAGTTAGTTAGAGGTGGTTTAGTGAAAGTTAAAAAAATGAGGGTTTATGGTGGTGTATAAATTTTACTACGTGGGTGGTGTATTTTAGCTACCATGGAGTGTATTATGATGATAATAATTATGTAAGATGATGGTTAGTATAGCCAACACAACTTGCTCACCAAATTTTGTAATTTGAAAAAATTGAGTTTTTTGTGGTTTATGGCATGGAAAAGTGTTCATGAAGGTGTCTTTATTAATGAATTTCTTGAAGGATAATGGATCAATTTGCATGATTTTGATGTCAATGGAAAGGTGGTATTTGATAGAACAAATTTGATGTAAAAAAGAAATGGAGTTGAGGTCTGGAACACCATGGAAAATGTTGTTGAAAACATGGTCACAAAACTGAAATTTGGAACTTAGAAAAATTCTAAGTTATTTTCATTAAACAACTTAATAATCCCATCTTTGATTGATCATAACTTTTGATCTAGAAATTCAAATGGAACATTTTTTTATATGGATGGAAAGCTTGGAATTCATGCTACAACTTTCGTTTGAGAAAAAATTTCAAATGAAACATGGATCATAGAGAAAAATGGCCATAAAGTTGTTTGCATGGCATGCGAAACTTTCCCAAAATGGAAAGTTCTAAAACCCTTGTTTTTTCCAAAAATGGCAACTTTCCATAGTTCTTGATTTTTCATGATTCCTTTGATATTCTTGATCAAATTTCACCTACTGACCATATTTGACATGATGAACATGAATTTGACCTAAAAAGTCGAGAGTTGACTTTTTCCTCTATCAGTTGACTTTATTCTCAACTCGTCTGATTTTCAACCATCTGACCAATTGAAATCCTTCTGAATGAAATTGTGAATCAAATGAGATGTCTTGGCCTTGAGGAGCCTCATTCTCTTTGCTTTGAACAATTCACCCCATGGAAACCTCTGATCCCATGCCTTGGGAAAACCAATGATGCATGTGTAATGTTCATGACCTAAATGCATACGAAATGTGAAGCATAAGCCACTTATTAGGTATAAATAAGAGGGCAAATTTTGAGGTGTTACAACTGCCCCTATTCAATCAACTATGGACCTGAAGGGATGAGAGCAGTGCTTTCAGACATTCGAGGTAAATAGGGATTGAATACCAACAGAAACCAAAAATTTGCACTCTGGGGGTATAAACTAGGGTAGAGGATCAGACGAGCGTAAAACTCCACTGGGGATGAAAGGGTAGGTGAGATTGAAAAATTCGTTAAGGGTAGGATATGACACAGACGAGTGTCAAAGAATGAGGACGAACACGAATGAACGATTCGGTTAATGACACGGATGAGTATCGAAAGATGATACTTACATGTATCAAGGAAACATGGACACGGACGAGTGTTTGTGTTAATGACACGAACGAATATCGAAAGATGATACGGACGGGTAACAAAGAAAGAGGACAAACATGAACAAGTGATTCAGTTAGCGACACGGACGAGTATCGAAAAATGATACTTACGCATATCAACGAAAGATGAACACGGACGAGTGTCAAGAAGAAAATTGAATATCAAAATAAGCACTCTAAATTCGTAACCTGCGAGGGAGGGACGAATCTACTGGGGAACAAGTAACAAGAGATGTAAACCCATGAACAAGGGCGAGCGTCAAAATCGATACGGACGAAGTATTGAAACAGAACGAAACAAACGAGGACGAGTGCTTAATTGCGCTGGGGATAAACACAGATGAGTGCCTAAGAATCTAGAGTCAATACAGGAAAACACGGATGAGTGTCGAGAGAAATGAGGATCAATATGAACGAGTATTGAGGGAACTAAAGCAAACACGGACGAGGGTTGAAGGACCACAGAAGAGTGTCTAAGATTCTAGGATCAATACGAACGAGTATTGATTAACCTGAAACAAACACGAACGAGTGTGTCATACCCCAAATTTTGACCACTAAGATTTCCCATCATTGTGCAAATCATCAACACAATATGGATGTACCTTTGTGCCTCATCAATTTCCTCAAGGGTTGTTGAGCACTCACTGTAATAAGACTTAGGGTTTCAAGCCCTCTCGGAGCTTTTAGGCAAAGGATCAATCAAGAAATGAAATGATCCTCAACTTGTCTAAACCTCTCAAACATCCACAAAGGATCAAGATGACTCCCACTTCAAGAATCAAGCACAATGTTGCAGCATTCCAGGTGGATCAAGCCTTAAGATCGCCAGGGTCACCAAATTAGGGTTTTGGTCGACCAAGGCCTCCAGATGGAATTTTTCCTCTGGGCATGAATAAATGCCTCAAAGCACAACCTAAGATGCTCCAAGGGACATCATGAACCCAATCATCAAGCCAATTTTGCCTCAGGGGATGCATACAATAAAAATCAGGAATTAGGGTTTCTTGACCTAATTCACCCCTAAGTTGAATTTTGGGACAAAACATGAGCCAAGACCTCAAGAGAGGAGTTGAGGGTCTCTAACACACTACATTGATCCATTTGCAACAATGGATTAATCCAAAAAGCGTGGTGCACAAGTTTCAAGTTCATCAGAACCATAGTTAGGGTTTCACGAGAAAAGTCAACTGTAACTTTGACTTTTGACTAGGACATGCTCCCAAACCTTGGGACATGATTCAATACACCCTATAACACCTATGAAATCAGTCCATCAAGTTTGATTTAGGTCAAGTACTTGATTTCATAGAGGATCGCATCGTTTGGAATTCATTTGATAAAAAGTCAATTGTGCCCAAAAGTCAAAGTTTGACTTTTTGATTTTTTGATCAATTATGGTTCCCTAACCCTAAAATGATGTTAATGTGTGATTGGAATCATCATTCATCAAGAAAAATCAAGAAAAATCAAGAAAAGTGGGATAACTTGTAAAAGGGGTAAGCATAAAAAACTTAGGAATTTTCTAAGTTATGGAACAAAGTGGCTAGGGTACCAACTTCCAAGGATCATAACTTGAGATCCAAGCAACCATTTGGGCTGATCCAAAGATGGATTTGTAGCTCTCATGGCTTACTTTAAAAGTGTCAACTACACCTCATTCCAATTCATCATGGATTTTGAGTTATGGTTGGATCAAAATGGCTGAAAACAAGAAATGTCACTTTTTCCAACACTTAGTGAAATTTTCACTAAGTCAGAATCTGTTTCACTTTTTTCAAAATGTAAGGGCATTTTTCACTTAGATCCAAAAAGTGTCAAGACAAACTATGATGACACATGTGTTGTATCATATGAGAGCTTTCCAAAATGGCCAAGAACCCCATCAAATCCCATCTGAGCTAAGAGTTATGACAGTGGAAATATGCCTTGCTGCAACTGTCATGGCAAGGCAGATTTATGTATTTTGCTCGATTTGATCAATTTATGCAAATGACAAACAAGTTTATCCATCTGAACACCTCGGGGGGAGACCAAGGAGGGACAAACACTGATCCATAAGCCTCCCAAGTCTTTGGAACTAAAAATAGCATGCCAAACCTAAAAAACCCTAAAGAGGAAACAAGACTCCAATTTTGTTTTGGAGCATTCAATGGATGCACCAAGCTGGCATGAACTAAGCCATTTCTAACTGAATGAGTCAAGGTTGATCTCTGAACTAGGGAACCAAAGGCCGTGCTCTAACCTCTAGTCAATGGCTAGAGGAGACTTGAATTCCTATTGATCAACATTTGCCAAACCTCTGCACCAGTTGCCATTCATTATTGCAGCCAAAAAAAACTTGCTCTACTATAAATAGAGCTCATTTGTGCTCAGTTTAAGTACACCAAAGCCATCAAAATTGATGCTTTCCTCAAAATCTCTTCTTTCACTCCAAAATTGCCTTCCAAAGCAAGTCACTATCGGGTTTTGAGTTTGAGAGTCATTCCAACCAAACCAATCACACACACACACCTCATAAACGTCATATAGAAGTGATCCAAACACTTAAACCACAACTGGAACACTGGTTTCTCAGAATCACCAGCCAATTGCTCAAGGTTTTAACCAAGTTGCAGTTGAGATGCCATGAAGTGATCCAGCCATTTCCAATCAAGTCCAAGCATTCAAACACACTCCATATGGTGTAGGGAAGCTGTTCAGATCATCACAACTCATATGTAACACCTCCAACTCAAAAATCACTTTGCCCTTGTTGTCACGACCTTCAAGTAAGCCTAAACTTGGTCATCTCTTAATCTATGCATATTTCCTCGCACAATACTTTTGCCAAATGTTCATAATCATGCATAGAATGTTTCCCCTCAATTAATTGCTTTGTTTGAATCGTGTATCAAAATTCTCAGCCTTTATGCAGAATTTAGGGTTCTTGAGGTTTTGTCTTGATTTCTTATTCCATGCTTAAAATAAATGAAATTAAAGACCATAAACATGATCGTGAGGTGAAAACGAGTAGATTGATATGTGGATTGTGTGATTTCATCAAGTATTCAGTGAGATTGGTGAGAAAATGCAAATCTGCAGAAACAGAGGGGTAGCGCGTGTTCTTGGTGTGTTCTTGGCGCCGTTTTTTGAATATTTGAATATTTGAATTTTGTGATTTTGTTTAATTGATTCAAAAATTATTTTCTCTTTGAGTTTTAGTGATTTTGAGTTGATTCTTTTTTTAATAATTCACAAAAATGTTAAAATATTTTATTTTACCAAAAATTCCCAAAAATATTATTTATTTTATATACTTGATATTTTTGCAAAGAATTAATCTTTTATTTGTTTTTTAACATTTAAAATATTTTTTCCTCCTTGATTTTCCAAATTTAATTGGTTTCCAATCATTTTGTGATATAAACATGATTTTTCAAACATTAATCCAAGATCACAACTTGTTTTTCACAACATGTTTGATAATTTTGATCATTTTAATTAAATTCTTATTTAATTAAAATGCATTTTGAAATTAATTTAGGGTTTTGATCTTAATCACCCTAAACAAATCATTTTTCAAACTCTTTGGGCCTCTAATAGAGTGTAAGACCCAATCCTTTTTGAAACCAAAATAATTTGGGCCTCAGTTATTGTATAAGACCCACTGCGATTTCAAAAATCTCGGCGCGATCGCCATTTCAAAACGAGAATCATCCGGGCCTACCCTCCTGTTGTAAGTCTCATTTATTTTCTTTAAATAACTCTTTGGGCCTCTTGAGAGAGTGTAAGTCCCATCCTTTCATAAATGAAAAGCATTTTGGGCCTTAGTGTATTGTATAAGTCCCGATACCGTCAAAAAAGTTCGGTACGATCGTCGCCCTTTTTAAACAAAAACCCTGGGCCTCTCCTTGAGCTGTAAGCCCTATCACTTGTACAAAAATAAATCCTTGGGCCTCTAATAGAGTGTAAGACCCATCCCCTTGTACATAAAAACTTTTTGGGCCTCACTTATTGTGTAAGTCCCTCTGTACAGTAAGCCCCAATAATCTTTAAAACTTGGGCCTCACTTCTCGGCGCGATCATCGTTAAAACTTGGGCCTCTCCTTGAGATGTAAGCCCCAATAATCTTTTCAAAGCACTCTCTCCTTTGATTTTGAATTCAAATATATGTTGTCATAAAAACTTTCTTTAATTTCTTTGTTGAACAACTAACCAAACAACATGGAAGTTCTACAACGGGTAAGTGTTTATCCGCTTTCATTTACCGCTTTCATATATATAACTTTATTGTGGGGCTGTTTCACTATAAGTCTTCTTTTACATCCTTTTATATACTTGTCACATATCCACTATGTAATACTAGTATAGTTATTTAAAGTTTTCCCCGGAAACTACGTCTAGAACTAGGTAAAGCCATGTTGGCCACTCTTAAATACAAACAAAACTAGATCCCCCGTAGGATTCCAGATACAGTCTTCCCTCCTCTTGGGGTTAAATAATATGGAACAAATAGAAAGGCAGTATTCTCGGTGAACCTTTTCTCAGACTTAACCCTTAGAAATTGTCAAAGAAACTCTAACTCCCCAGAGATGATCTTTTCTCCGTGAATGGCATATCTTGAGTTTCTTCCAAATTCTCGAACTTTCCTGGAATGATTTCTTCTCTGTGAATTGCATTTCTTGAATTTCTCTTGGTTTGGAGACCCACATGCTTCCTAAAAGCATCCCCGCCTCCTCTTGGGCGTGGTACAAGGACCCTTCGGCTTCTTAGAAGTTCTCATGCCTTCTCTTTGGCTTAATACAAGGACCCTAACGACCTCTTAAAGGTATAAGACAGAACCTAGTCATCCTTTGCTAGAGCAGTCTTTCCAGCGTCAAAACTCCGACCATTTTAGGGTTGATACTCATCCCTTAATGCCCGTGCCTCCTCTTGGGCATTGTACAAAAGATAAAACTCTAGACTTGGACAATCTAAATCTGTTGAGTCTCAAAGACATTCTCAAGTTCCTTTCAAACATAGGAAAAAACACCGATCATCCTGGATCAATCTCCAGCATAAACCCGGTCTCTCTTATGAGAGTTCCCCACACTTGGACACGCTTCAGGATCTCAATAATCCACAGTGATAAGTCAGCCTCCTCTTAGGCTTTGTGCAAATGATTCCCCCTAGTAGAGCTAACCTTTTCAGATTCTCTTGTTGAGTCAACCACTTTTAGCCTCCGTCTTAGGCTTTGTACAAGACATATGAAACACTCTCTTGTTGAGTATAAAATACTCTCTTGTTGATTCAATCTCCTTTTAGTCTCCGTCTTGGGCTTCGTATAAGACATATAAAACACTTTCTTGTTGAGTATAAAAGACTCTCTTATTGAGTCAATCCCTTTTTAGCCTCAATCTTGGGCTTCGTACGAGACAGCAAAACACTCTCTTGTTGAGTATAAAAGACTCTCTTGTTGAGTCAATCTCCTTTTAGCCTCCGTCTTGGGCTTCATACAAGACATATAAAACACTCTCTTGTTGAGTATAAAAGACTCTCTTGTTGAGTCGATCCCTTTTTAGCTTCAATCTCGGGCTTCGTACGAGACAGCAAAACACTCTCTTGTTGAGTATAAAGCACTCTCTTGTTGAGTCAATCCCTTTTTAGCCTCAATCTTGGGCTTCGTACGAGACAGCAAACCACTCTCTTGTTGAGTATAAAAGACTCTCTTGTTGAGTCGATCCCTTTTTAGCCTCAATCCCGGGCTTCGTACGAGACAGTAAAACACTCTCTTATTGAGTATAAAAGACTCTCTTGTTGAGTCAATCTCCTTTTAGCCTCAATCTCGGGCTTCGTACGAGATAGAAAAACACTCTCATGTTGAGTATAAAAGACTCCCTCGTTGAGTCAATCAACCTTCGGACTCTCCCGTTGAGTCGACCTTTTTAGCCTCTGTCTTGGGATTTATACAGGACAGATAAAAGTACTCTCTTGTTGAGTCAAACCATTTCAGGCTCCATCTTGGGCTTTATACAAGATACATTCTCCCCAACGGAGTCAAAATCCCTTTTAGCCTCAATCTTGGGCTTTGTACCAGACAGAAAGAACATTTTCCCCAGAAAAGTCAAACTTCCAGCCTCCTCTTAGGCTTTGTATAAGGAAACCCCCCGGTTGAGTCAATCAACCTTTTAGCATCAAATTTGTGCCTTGCTCATAGCATATAAATATCAACAATTCCTCTTTAGAGATGACAAGTTCTCTCTCAGTCAAACCTTTTAGCTTCACATCTTGGGCTTTGAAAAAGATACAAACCATCTTTAGCTTTATGTCTTGGGCTTTGAACAAGACACCAAAACAATCTCTTTCCTCCCATAGAATAGGAGGAACTACGATCGCTCTGGTTTCCCTGTTTCGTTAAACGGGAATACGTAGGCATAAGATTGTAAAATCTTAGCAAGCATACTAATAAAAAAACCCAAAATCTCGTACCTTCATACATCCATCAAAAGCATCAGACCTAACACCTTACCATAAACCTAGCAAATAGTCTAGACACTGTTTTTAAGCAAATAACCTAAGACAGACCCCCCTTTTGATAGCATCTGTAAACCAATAGTTTTGACTGTTTAACCTTAGTATGCAAGCAGGGTTAATTGGAGACATCTATTTCCCTTCCTTAATCAGCTTAACAGAATAAAAAATGAATCGAACTATAGTACCAAAGCAACCACAAAAATCGTGCTACTGAAAAATGGCGACCACAGTGGGAGGCATTCTTTCTCACAGTCTTAAGTAGAAGACCTTAAATTTACGAAGTGTCACAGAAATGGCGACTTTGCTGGGGAGTCATTATCTGTTAGGATCATAAGATCATAGATGTCTAAGATATTAGGACAAATATATATACTACTTTTCCTAATTGATATTTGTGTTTACTTTTCTGCTAATGGGAATGTGTGTGATGCCGCATCTGGAAAGATTGAGTATACACCTAAGATAAGTGATGGCATTATACGGGTAATCTTACGGGGAGTGAATCCCAGATAAGAGGTCCCGGTCGACCATCAAATCAGTGAAGATGTCCTTTGCGGATTCAATGCCTATATGACTTCGGTTGTTGAAAGCAGATTGTTCCATTGGGTTATCTGAGAAGCTGAGGATTTTAGTAGAATGAAACCATTTTGTAGTGCGGAAGCTATCGAAAATAGTTGTCACGCGATACTACCCTCATTTGAGACTACTCTAAGATACTACAGCTCGGTGGCGATCCGCTTGCTGTTGTTATCCCAAGAGGGGTTAGTGATTTTGAGGACAGGTACAAAAAATCACCAGTATAAACCTTTGGGGAAGGGTAGAGCCTTGACTTCATGACGCCGACCCTTTGACCCCATGTTTTTTCTATGTTTTTGTGTGCTGCAATCATGCATTCATTTCATTAAAAAACATTAAAAAAACAAAGAAAAATCTTCTCTTCTAGTCTCTCTTTTTCAAATTAAACTAAGACAATGATTGCAAATGTCAGATAAAGAGATTAAGCTAATGGATTTCGGTAGAAGGAAAAGTCACAAGTACACCTTCAAGGTTCCAAAACTAGAGGATTTAAGAGGATTGGCAAGGATGATAACCAACCCTAAGGCTTTCAGAGCTAAGTATGGAGGACAACTGTCTCTATTAAGGGTCCATGTAATCGAAGGAATCCTGTCCACACTAATCTAGTTCTACGATCCGGTTTATCACTGTTTCACATTCCCGGATTATCAACTAGCACTAACACTGGAGGAGTACTCTCACCTAACTGATTTGCATATTACTGACCAGCTTCCCTTTTCTGGACTGGAAGAGATTCCAAAGGATCAAACCATTGCAAGAGCAATCTATTTGGATGAGTCAGAAGTCAGGACTCACATGACCACTAAGGGTGTAATCCAGGGTTTGCCAGCCCAATTCTTGATAAAGAAAGCTCTGTACTTTGCTAGTATAGGGAACGTGGCCGCTTTCGAAAGCATCTTTGTTTTGCTTACCTACGGGTTATTTTTGTTTCCCAACATTGATAACTTCGTTGATATCAATGCCATTAAGATTTTTCTGATTGGAAACCCTGTACCGACCTTGCTCGCCGATGCTTATCATTCTGTACACTTAAGGAATTTGTACAGCGGAGGAATGATCACATGTTGTGTACCCCTGCTATACAAATGGTTCACTTCCCATTTGCCAAAGTCTGCTGCACTTTGGGATCAAAAGAATACTTTACGTTGGTCGCAGAGAATCATGTCTCTTACCAACTCTGACATCAATTGGTATAATCGAATCTATGACGGGATCAGAATCATTGACCGTTGTGGAAATTTCCCAAATGTACCCCTCATAGGAATTAAAGGAGGAATCAGCTATCATCCAGTTTTAGTTCGTCGTCAGTTTAGATACCCGATGAGGCATGTCCCGTGAAATGCTCATCTGGAAGGTATTTTCTTCAAGGAAGGAGAAAATGACAGGGCACTAAAGACAGAAATAGTGCATGTCTGGAAACACGTTCATAGGAAAGGAAGAGAGTCTCTAGGAAAACCATACTGTGTCTCGGTGGAACCTTATCTCCACTGGGTACAAACTAAAGCTCTCAAGCTGAGGATGCCTTACCCTCGTCAGGAAGTTCTTCCGTTAAGGGACCCCGTCCTTTACTTTATATCTGATACGGAAAAACTTCAGGTTACTCTCAACAAAGTTCAACAGGAGAAGAGGTCTTGGAGGAACAAGTACCGTATTCTCAATGTGGAGTGTAAGAAAATACAACAACTGTTAAAAGAAAAAGATGCTCTGATTGAGATTTTAGAGAAACATGCTGTAGAAAATCAGGATGACCAGAGGAATTTGCTCGCTCCTTTCAATTGGCAGAGGAATGACAACCCAACAACGGCCCAAGAGCCCTGGTCAAAGAAAAGGATAGTACCAGAACCAGCACCTGAGCTCGCTTCAGAGAGGACTCAGGACTTATAAGTTTAGATTTCCTTTTGCAGCACTATGTAAATTACTGTATTTTCATTTTCGCAATCTTTGAATTCAATAAAATGGGTTTTCCCCACTGTTTGATATTTGCAATCTAATTGTTGAAGTTTCTTTTGATTAAACAAAAAAATAATAATATAATCATTGCATATCATTCATCATTCTCACTTAACGCATTCTTCTTACCTACGAATCTCACGTTTGCGTCTCGATTCTAGAGTCAAACTGTCTCGTTCATACAATACTCGGGCCAATCGACAGAAAAATATGGATGATCTCGAGGAAGAGAACAGAAAGTTGAGGGAAGAGATCGACACTCTGAAAGAGGATCTGAGAAAGCTTCATAACGACATGCAAGCTTTAGCAGAAGCTCAGATGCAACAACAAAGGACTATGATCTCAGAGATCACATCGACGCCCATAGTGGAAAAGTATGATCCTAGGTACAAAATGCCGAAAGATCGTCCATGGGGCATGCCTATTAACTATATCCCGGAAGGATATGTTCCGCAGATCACTGAAGATTAGGGAACCGCAGCAGGAGCGCTGGGCCTGAAGGTTACAAACTTCGGGAAAGCAAAGATACCCGGGGCATGACAGCAACTCCTGAAGGTTATAAACTTCGGGAGAGGGAAGGACCTAGAGTCACTGCCATGATGACTATACCACCACCCGTGGTACACACTGTCCCGGAAGGACAAATTCTACAGGTACCTTCTGGTGGAAAGGAAAGTATGTTCGACAGAATGAATGAGTTCCAGGAACAATTCCTGGATATGTAGAAAGAACTGCAAGCCCTTCGCGGTTAGGATCTATTTGGAAAAGACGCCGTGGTCCCTAATGTGAAAGTTCCGCACAAGTTCAAAGTGCCCGAATTTGAAAAGTACAAGGGTAACTCTTGCCCTCAAAGCCATTTGGTGATGTACGCTCGGAGGATGTCAACTCAGACAGAGAATAACCAGCTACTGATCCATTACTTCCAAGATAGTTAACTGGTGCCGCACTCAAATGGTACATGGGTTTAAACCGCACTAAGATCGGCACTTTCAGAGATCTTGGAGCTGCCTTCGTTTAACAATATAAGTATAACCTGGACATGGCACCGGACAGAGATCAACTCAGATCGATGTCACAAAAGGACAGGGAAACCTTTAAGGAATATGCTCAGAGATGGCGTGAAATTGCCACTCAGATTTGTCCACCTCTTGAGAAAAAAGAGATGACAAAGATCTTCTTGAAAACCTTAAGCTCATTTTACTATGACAGAATGGTTGCCAGTGCACCCAGTGACTTCACCGAGATGGTGGGCATGGGAGTTCATCTTGAGGAAGTAGTCTGAGAGGGACGTTTAGTTAAAGATGCTGGACCATCAAGCAGTACCAAAAGATATGGTAGTGCTCTCCCTAAGAAAAAGGAGCAAGATATTGGCAATATCTCTCTCGGAAAGCAAAGGTGACGGTATCAACTAGTAGCAGCTGTAACTCCTTCTATCAACCCTAGTCTGTTCCTACGTATCAACCTCCGGTTGCTCAGAGCCAACCGGTTCAACAATAATTTCAGCAAAGGACACAACAGCCTCTTCAGCAGGCTCGTCCTCCATATAACAACAACCGTACAACTCGACCTCCAGGGTTTGATCCTATGCCAAAGTTGTACGTAGAACTGTTTCCACTCTTACTGGTCAAGGGGCATGTCCAAACCAGGTCTCCTCTTACAGTACCCGAGAATCCACCTTTTTGGTTTAAAGTAGATCAGACTTGCCCTTATCATCAAGGAGGACCAGGGCATAACATAGAAAACTGTATCAGTTTCAAATCCGATGTGCAAAAGCTTGTTAGGACTGGGGTTTTATCCTTCAAAGATACGAATCCTAATGTTCCCACAAACCCGCTGCCTCAACACGAGAAAGCTGCGATAAATTTGATAAAAGGAGAGTCTAACAACAACTATCAAATTCATGATGTACTCTTATTGAGGGCCAACTTGGTCAAGATGCATTGTAGATAGAGTGGATACGGCCATGTACCACCTCATAATTATCACCAGTGTGATATCTGCTCTAAAAACAATCAAGGATGTTCTATGGTGCAATCAGCTCTACAGGAACAATTGGATCTCGGGTGGATCCAGGAGCATCGAGTTCGTGGAGTTAACATGACTTATACAAGTTCCAACATTATTCAAAACCACGAAATCCGTGCAATGAATGTCAACTTGGTGGCAATGCACTCAAGCCAAAGCCAGTATCATAATGTGCCACGACACGACTATAATTCCTGTCTGATTTGCTCGGTAAACAAATAGGGATGCTCTTTTGTACAAGAGGCCCTCCAGCGTCAGATGGATCTTGGCTGGATTCAGGATTACCGCGATAGAAATCAGTATCAAGTGAATATGATTCAAATCTTTGATATTCGCTTGATGAATACCAGCTTTGTGGAGTTACACGCTACATAAGTCCAACTCGGTTTCCTGACTTCGCATAATTATCAGAATTGTAAAGTGTGTCGTGAGAGTAACCAAGGGTGCGCTCTCGTGCAAAGAACTTTGCAACACTTGTTAAACCACTGGTGGCTTCCGATCTATATGGATGAAGACACGCAACAAATCAATGTGCTTAATGGGAACCCTATTAGGCATCAAAGTCAGGATGTTCGATTAATGCAAACAGATCTAGTGAGGTTTGACTGCATACAAAGTGGACGTGGCCAGGTGCCACCACATAACTACGAGCGATGTGGAGTCTGCTCGAAAAATAACCAAGTAAGTTACCTCGTGCGAGCAGCCCTTCAGAGTCAGTTGGACCATATAGAGATTTGACCATGTCCAAGTTCTGGGTTAATCAACTGGATGCCAGACTATTTTTCTGATCAGATTAAGGATGTTGTCGTGATCTTTGATGGCGAAAGGACCAAAGATGTTTGTAGCATCATCCCTCTACTTGACAAATCAAAGGTTCTTAACTAGGAATTGATTGAAGTTACCTACAACAGTCAGAAAAATCAGAAGGCTCCTGTAGTTATCTATCTGCCAGGACCACTACCGTATGGATCAACTAAGGCTATCCCTTACAAATACGGTGCAACAACAATTGAGGATGGAAAGGAAATTCCATTACCCTCCGTCGTGAATATTGCAGACATTAGCCGATTAACACGGAGCGGTCGAATCTTCAACAGAGGAGTTGGAGAACCTAACAGAGAAAAGGAACTTCAAATGAAAGTTCCCAATCCACCAGTCGGTCAATCCAGTGATCCCGACCTTTCAAAGAACGATGATGAGATGCTGAAGCTCATCCAAAGGAGTGAATACAACATTATTGATCAGCTGTTACAAACTCCTTCAAAAATCTCAGTGTTATCGTTTTTACTCAGTTCCGAAGCCCACAGAGAGGCTCTACAGAAAGTCTTAGAACAGACCTTTGTGGAACAGGATGTGTCAATACGACAGTTCGATAGCATCGTCTCTAACATCACTTCCTGCAACAACTTGGGGTTTAGTGATGAGGAATTGCCAGAAGAAGGCAAAAGGCACAACATTGCGCTCAATATCACAGTCAACTTCCAGGATGATGCTTTAGCTAGCGTACTGGTTGATATCGATCGACTCTCAACGTTATGCCAAAATCCACTCTAATGCGACTATCATTTAAAGGATCTCTGATGAGAGGCAATGAGGTATTCGTCAAAGCATTTGGCGGATCCCAAAAAATGGTTATCGGCGAAGTCGAACTTCCCATAACTATCGGTCCTCATACTTTCCAAGTCACTTTCCAGGTCATGGACATCCGAGAAACATACAGTTGTTTGTTGGAAAGACCTTGGATACACCAGGTTGGGACAGTCACTTCGACACTTCACCAGAAGCTGAAGTTCGTCAAGAATGACTAACTCATCATGGTCTCTGGAGAACAAGCCTTGATTGTGAGTAACCTTTCATTGTCCACTTGTGTAGAACCCGAGGAGGTTGTGGGAACCCAGTTCCAAGCGCTTTCAGTGAGCAATGAGAATCAATCAGAAAAAGGAACATCGATTTCATCGTACAAAGATGCTCTCAAAGTAATTGGGAGTAGCAATGCAAAAGGATGGGGACAACTTGTCATTCCTACTGATAACAAGACAAAGAAAGGTCTCTGCTTTTTCTCAACCTGTACCCAGACTACTAAAGATGAAAGTTTTCATCCCATTTGTAATACCCCAAAATTTTCCCTCTCATTTTTCACATCATTTAGCATATGCTTTCATTTCATTGCATTGCATTCAAGCATGGAAAAATAAAACATTCAGCATTGCATTGCATCTAGCATAAGGGCATGTGATCAGTTGTTTCTCAAAGGTGTTGGTCATCCAAAGCCATAGAACAAGATCCAAAGGTCTCTCAACAAGTCTCAAGGGTTTCTTACATCATATATCATCCCAATTAATCCCACAAGTCATTGGAAGATGGGAATTCATCAAGAAGATTGGGCAGTGCATCACCTCCTATCAAAAAACAGTCCAAATTAGGGTTTTGGGTGCAAGTAGTCTCCTGATGAAATTTTGATTCAAACTTGATCTCAATGTTTTCTACATGATATCAAGTATCTAAGGATGGAAGATTGGCTATTGGTTCATTTCAGAAGAGGTTCAATTGATCAGTTGCTTGAGAATCAAGAAATTGGGGAAAAAGTCAACTGTGCAGTGAAAAAAGTCAACTCCTGACTTTTTAAGGTCAAATTCATGAAATTCAAGTTACATATATTCATTGGACAAGATTTGATCAAGAAATGATGGGTTTCCAAAAAATCATTGATCAAGTTACATATATTCATTGGACAAGAAAAATCAAGAAATGTACAAAGTTTCCATTTTTAGAAACTTAGGGTTTCCAAAAATGGCAAGTTTGGACCATTTTGCACTACACTTTGAGGCTTTCTTTCTTCAAGATAAAAGATCCAAACTTCAGTCCCAAGTTGAGCCAATTAAAGTTCACATTCTAAGCTTCAAATCCATATAAAGAACTCTTCCATTGGATCAAAATTGAGGGAGTTATGATCAATCAAAGTTTGACAAAACTAGGGCAAAAACCAAGTCACGGCAAGGCAAGCGCAGGCCCATAGGCCATAATTTTGTCAAGCACATGGTGGGAAAAATGTCAAGCTACTTTTCTCAATGATAGAAGCTCCAAATGAAAAAAATGTTGAACATCAAAGTTGTTCACCTCAACGTCCTCTTCAACTTTGATGTTGGACATTTTTCCATTTGAACAAGTTATTGAGGGAGATATTAAGGTTCAAACATGGGTGCTCTAATCTTAAAATTCATGTGCCATTGTTGTCATGCCTGCCAAGTTTGCCTCGCCCATGAACCAGTTTGGATTGCTTATGTTCTAAGTCATTTTACACCATCTTACCAACCTCTATTTGATTTAATTTTAACACCAATCTTGTTCTCTTATGTTCCCTCTTTCATTTGCCACCAAAATCTTGCGTTATTATCCATTCAATTGAGAGATATTCATCACCAAAGATCCATGTTTGCATTAAAACCAAGTTGCCAAAGTTGGAAGTGTTTTGATATGGCTCTTGTTGCTGAGATTTAATTCACACGCATACACTACACCAGCTTTTCTTTACCTCATTTGAACCAACATTTCCTTCCACACACATACATACCATGTCGTGCCATGCATAAAAGAGGAAATGATGTGAAACTTGCTCACTAAGCATGCTGCAGCAACATACATCATCACTATATCATGCCATCATTCCTTTTCATTATCCATAATAACAACACACACAAATTCATTTTCTTTTTCAGTTCAGATTGCTTCACTCACCCTTCCATTGCTTTACATCACCATCATCACCATAACAGAAGCTATATCACACGGTTCCTTCTCTCCTTTTAGCTTGGCTCACCATACACATCCTAAACCTCTCCACACCATAGCCAACATCCATAACTCGCCCCTAACTAACTTAACTCAGTTAGTTAGGGTGAACTTATTTAACCAAGCTTGAACTCACTTAACTCACCCAATTAACCACCATAGTTACCATTTAACTCAACCTATATAATTCAAACACACTCACAATTTCAGAACAACTTCATTTTTTTCACTCTCACTTCAAATCATTCTCACTTTTTCTCTCAAATTCTCTCTGCATTCTCTCACACTGCACGAGCTTCTCTTTGGTTCATCATCATCATCACCAATAGTGCATCATCTATCAAGAACAAAGAGAATCAACCTCAAGTGTAGCATCATTCTCAAGCTGAATCTTTCAATTTTCATCAAGAATCAAAGTCCTACGAGCATTTATTTTGCTCCATTCAAGCTCAGGAGCATAGGAGGATCATCTCTGGTCTTCTTTTTCTTTGAAGAACTTCAAATCCAGGTTTCTTCTCCAACTTTAGTTCTCTGAAATTTCACTGATTATAGATTTTTTTCTATTGGTTTGAGCTTATTAGAAGCTATGTTGAATCTGGCTAGTTGATAGGCATGCTAGATGCTTAGTTTCAGAAATTAGGGCAAAGATGTTTGTGGATGTTTCTTGCTGTGTGTGCATGGTTTGATGATTTCAATGGCAGATTCATGATGTGCATAATTTCCTCTTTCGAATGGTATATGTTTTGTTGATTTCTGGAAGATTTGGAAGTTGCAGACGGTGGCGTTTCGCCGGAGAAGATGACCGGAGGTCCTTCTCCGGCCGGTGAGCATTCATTGTTAGGGTTTCTGGACTTTAAGTCCCAGCCATATGATCATTTTCATCCAACGTCTATGATATTGCCAGCACATTAAAATAATATATGCCTTGCGCGTGCATCTTTTTTAACCTGAGTGACCTCTATGTGTGTGCGTGCATGCTACTTATTGTGGACTTTATCTCTGATTTACTTGATGTGTGTACTTGCTTGATAATCGTGCATTGACCTTGATCCAACGCTCCTTATTTTGCCAACGCATTAAAATAACATGTGATTCTCACGTGTTTCTCTCTTTCTGAATATTTGACCTTGACTCATCGTACGCGTGTGTATGCATGATTGTTTCCGTGTGCTTGCATTGAGGATCGTTGGATTTACATACTTTGTGTGATTGATCTTGTGGACTGAATTCTGTGGCTGTGATTGGGTCTTCATGTTGATTGCGTGTACACTCTATCACACACAAACACGCGTGTTGGACTGGATTGGTATTTGATATCTGCACCCTCATCTTAAGCCCATTACATTTTTTTTAACTGGAAAATTACTTTAGCTGCACCCCCCATCCCTATTTCATTTTATTTTTTAATTTCTTTTTCATATTGTTTCATTTTCTATTTTTAAAAATACCAAAACACTTTGAAAAATTATAAATAAATTCATGTCACGTCTTTACTCATTTAATTAATTTTCTACAATTTTTAATTCTGGCTTCACTAAGTTTTGAGCATAATTGCATAATTCGTTTTCAATTTCTTTTTGATTAAGGTTCTTCATTGATACTCAAACTTGTCCATTTTATTTCTTCCATATCAAACAACATTTTTGACTCATTCTTTTTGCATTGGTTCAATAATACATCAAAACCTTTAAATCAATTTTCTTTTAATTTTTAAAGTCATTTTATCACATGTTTACATGTTCATCTTTGCACTTCCTTTTGGTTTGTTGAATGTGATCTTGTGAAGTTCTTTGGCGATGTTCTCTCTTGAATTTTGCTATGAGTTTTGGTACATGTTGGTGCTTCTGACTTAGGTTGTTTAGGACTTAGTTTTTATAATTTTATCATATGCTTTGATAATTGTTTATGTCTTGCATTTGAAGTTACTTTTGTGCACTTTATTCTACTTCATACTAACATGTTTTGATGAGGCTTTTATGCCACCATTTTATGATTGTTTGTGCATCTTTTATAGGTCATTTGTATGATATTATAGGTCACCTTTGTTTCATTATAAGTCACTTTGATTTGCATTTGCATTTGATATGAGTTTATGCATTCTAATTTGAACTTTGACATGTTTCCATCTCTTATCTCCTCTTATGCTCTACATGTCTCATGTGTGTATTTTGTATGACATTGACCTCATTCCATTAGCATCTCATCAATGGTATGTCACTGCCCATATGTATTCATTAATCATTTCACATGTTATGCATCTCTAATATGTCATTTTGTGCATCTAATTGAACATGTCTCTCTTATGCTTACTTCTTCTTCATCTTATTTCTTCTACTTGTATTCTTTTATCCATGATTTGTATAATGATTCACATACATGTTAAGACATTTGTAAATGGTATATGGTTCTGACCTTGATCTTTTGTGAAGCATTATTGCATGTTCACATGGCATTTTCCTTTATCTTTCATCTATTCCTTTCATAGGTGCTTTTATTTGATGTTTAAGACTTTGCTTGTGCATATTTTGTGTGGGCTTGACATCTTAACATTAGAGAACATCCTTAGAGCATAGATTCTGACCTTGATTGATTTTCAACTCTTAGGATCTTTATCCATTGATTCTTAATTTGTTTGATCATTACTTGTTATTCTTTCCTTATTTCACTACTTGTAAATGGTTTTTTGAACTAACCTTTTCATGTAGGTGCTAAGGGTAAGTAAGTGTGTGGATATGCTTCCACATACACTTCTTTCTTCTATTTTCTCTGATCTCTTTTAATCATTCTACTTGTGATCATGATAAGCATTTATATGCTTTCCTTGAATAACTTCTTTCTTTCCCTTTTGAGTTACAACTTATCTTCTACTTTAGAAGTGAGTTGTTTAATTCATTCTTCTTCTCCTTTCTCTTAGGATTAGGTTTCTTAAACCACATTGACCATAGGAACATCCATGTATGATAACTTTAGGGTTTGAGTCTTAGTCTCCCTCATTAGATTTTACCTTTCTCGACCATTTGAGTCTCTCTTCTTCTCATCTCAAAATAAAATAAAAAACACTTAATAAAAGGCATAACATGCATTGTATTTGAGCTTTTCATGTGGGAATAAGGAGGCGAGGGGTCTTCTCTCATTTTCTTAGAATGTTTAGCGTACGTCCCGTCTTGGGTCGATATGCGAGGCATTCGATCCTACATGAAGGACTTAAATACAATATGTGTTACTAAACACCAATAAACAAAATACTTCTTTCTTAAAAGACAAAAACAAACCAATTCTCTTCTCATCTCCTTCATTCTCTTCCTTAAGAACTCGTCAGGTTCGTTCTACCGCAAACAGGTAACGCCTAAATCTCCATACAGCGAGCAGCAACACCTAACTGCTGGAACGTGCACTCTGACGTTTCCACTAAAAAACACAAACAAAGCAACCCTCGTTGAGGGGAACTACGTCGCTCTGATTCTCATGTTCCCGATGAGATACGTAGGCAGTGGGGTAGGGCCCATTCGAGCACTTCTTTTATTTTCCCTACATTTGCTTCTTGTTCTCTCTCCTTTCTTTTTCTTCCCCCTCCTTTCTACCTTTCTTTTCCAGTTCTCTAGCAGTGGAGCTCCATTCGACGACACCCTTTGATCGAGACAGTAAGCGTGGATCCCATCGGGTACGATGGACGCGTGGGGGTGCTAATACCTTCCCTTCGCATAACCGACTCCCGAACCCAGTTCTCTTGGTTGCAAAACCTCGCTCTATCCTTCCTCTTAGGTTTATGCAGTGTTTCCTTTCCCTCTCTTGGGATAAATACACATTGCTGGCGACTCTGTTTCGATGCCACTTTCGCGTTTGTACTTGGATGAAAATCCCGGGAGCGACAGCTGGCGACTCTGCTGGAGATCGAACCCAGAATCTCTGGTTCCCTTAGCGAGTCAATCCTAGCGCTTATTTGTTTTTTTCATTGGGTGTTTACTGTTGTGCTGTATTTACTGTTTTACTGTATTATTATTTACTGTATTACTGTATTTACCGCATTTTAGCATTTTCATTTCGTATACTATATTATGCTATACTGGACTGTGCTGTTTCTGTTTGGCGGGATGGGGTATTTTGAGAGATAAGCCCAATACACAGGCCTGAGTGCACTTATGTTTAGTGTGTTTCATATCCTCTCACGTTCCATTTCAGTGCGAGGAGGGAATATGAAACACAATCTGGATGTGGTTCTCTCTAGAGAACTCTGCGTTGTGGATCTTCCACATTGGTAGAGCTATCTGGAAGAGCTGTTAAGTCTGGATGACCTTTTAGGATGACCCCTCTTTATTTTGAGGTGAATCAGAGGACGATCTTTTTGTTTGGCACTAGCATTGTATCCTTCAGGCTGAATGTGCTATTGCCTCTCATTCCGAGATCCGAATTTGAGAATCCTCACTTTCTAGTACATACATGTGAGATTGGGGGGATTGTTTACAGGTGTGCAGGAACCCTTGACCTTCGTCATACCCGGTTTTCTTATTGTTTTAGATTTGTTACTAAAATTTTGACCCTGGCTGGTTTCTATTGTCCTGGATTTGTTACTGGACCTTTGATCCTGGTTTTGTGTATCTCACCAAATTCAAAAAAACAGTACAGTGGGTTCAGCAATTTGTGTTTAATATTGATCACATGCCCTTGCATACATATCATCATTTGCATTTTTGCATTTAACCTTCATGTTTATTCATTGTCAGGGTATACTTCCTTTCGATTCCGGTTGACAGTTCCCTTTGCAGCTATGGATGCCCCAAGGAAGAATAATGTGCATTACACGTTCTTTGACACCAAGGTAGGACAATTGCAGAAGATGGTATCCCTCATTACTCCAGATCATGTGGGTATATTCCGAAAGGCTCATGGGGAGATTCTGACTATGGTTGATGATTTGAATGCTTCAGAAAGGAGTGTCATTCATACTTGCTTACAGTTTTATGACCCTCAGTTAAGGTGCTTCACTTTTTCGGACTTTCAATTGGCTCCGATGCTAGAAGAGTATGCCTTGCTTCTAGGTGTGCCTCTCAAGTACCAGCTTCCTTTCAACTCTGACATACGCCCTCCAAAGCCTGAGGAAATAGCTAAGGCTCTCCATATGGGTGTACTTGTGATAACAGATAACCTCGTCACCAAAGGAGGTTTATCCGGTTTTCATCTAGATTTCTTGGTTGCCAAAGCTGAAGAGTGTGCTGCTAAGGCTCAATGGGAAACAGTTTGTGCTATTCTAGCCTTGAGCATTTATGGGATTATGTTGTTTGCTGATGAGCCCAAGTTTGTAGACATGAGGGCAATCCACGTCTTTGTGCTGAAGAATCCTATACCTACGCTCTTGGGGGATTTGTATTATTCTGTGCATTATAGGAATGAGAAGAAACGAGGGGGTTTGGTTAGATGTTGTGCACCTCTGTTCCATAAATGGCTCATGAGTCACTTATCAAATTCTGAGGCTTTCCTGGATCCTCATCCTGTAAAGAATTGGGCTAAAAGGATGATTCAGTTGATGGCAAAAGATATTCGTTGGTTCAATCAAAGAACGATGGGTGGGGATTTTATCAGTAGATGTGGAAGACATCCAAACGTGCCACTCTTGGGAATAAAGGGTTGCATCAATTACAATCCTGTTATTCTAAGGAGACAGTTGGGATTTGCTTTAATAGATCCTCCGAAGGATAGTGAATTGGAAGAATCTTTCTTTTTCTCTGTGAAAGATAATCTTTTGTTGGTAAGGCAAGCGGTCGGAGCTTGGGGCAATTTGCAAACGAAAGGTAAAGTTGTCTTTGGCAAGTGCAATAACGTGTCTTCTCCTCAGTACGATGCATGGTTGAAAAGAAGAGTTCAGATCACTCTTTTGCCGTTCTCTAAGGAAAGTCCGTCAGATCCAGTTGCTGTTGAACCTGTGACCATGATAAGTGTTGTTGAATATAACAAGCTTAAGGCAGAAAAAGACAAGGCAGTCAAGATGAATGAGAAGCTAAGTGAGGGACTCCGAAAGACGCTTTGTGAGAAGCGTAATGTTGAGTATGAGCTTCAAAAGTTGACTGAGCGTCATGAGGCAAATGAGACAAGAATTGCTGAGGACACTGTCTATATTCGCAAGGTCAAACAAAATGAGATGGTATTAAAAGAGGCGTGCAAGCGTATTAACGAGCAGTTGACAAAGTCTGAGAATGCACTCTCCAAAGGGCAGCAGAGATGGGATGAGTTCTCCGAGTGCTGAAGGGAGATCGAAGCAAGAATCAGGGCTAAAAACGAGGAGTTGAGAAGGAATTTGAAGAGTAAAGAAAGTGAATTTCTCAAGCAACTTAGTTCAGCCAACCGAGAGATTGAAGATCTGAAAGCCCGTGCTAGAGTGAAGAAAGCCAAAGAGTTAGCTATTAAAGATCAAATAAAAAAGCTGAAGGAAGCTGTCAAGATAAGAAGTCAGCTGATCAGGAGTCTTACCGAGCGCCCTAATGATCCAGTTACCGAAGCACTTCTCAAGGAGGTCCGGGAAGACTTGTATGGGCTCAGTGTCTGAAGGGTTTGTTGTTGTTCTGAGAACTCACCATCAGGCTTGTTGATGGGTTTTCTTTTGTTTGTATTCATGCTATTCAGTCGTATTTGTTCAGAACCAATTTGTATTTGACTGTTCCACACTTGACTGTGGGTTTTCATTTATGCTATCGGTTTTGTTTGGTATTATTGAGGTGGATTCTTCATCGAATTATACAATGGTTCACACACTCACTGGGCTGTATATGATGGATATTCTGAATTATTAATATGCAACTATGATGTTCTATTAATATTAGTAATTGCAGGAGTATGCGTGGTTCCCTTTCGGTCAAACTGGAATCGAAGGAAGGAATGCTTCAAAATGAATAAACATGGCATTGCATGGCATATATCATTTTGCATTTTGTTGCTTGCTTTTCAGGTACTCGTTGCAGGGTCTCTAACCTTTATTTGGTTTCAGGCATTATAACTGAGAATCACGTCCACCGATACGCAACTCGTAGAAATTAAGCAAAGGTCATGGATCAAGTGCAGAGTGATTTGGCTGAGAGGAGGGCACGCATGGATCAGTTCATGACTCTCATGACTGGTATGGCACAGACTCAAGAGAGATTGAGGCTTCTGGTCGAGTGTCTAGAGACCACGCCTGAAGGTAATCAAGTTGACAATTCACAGACAAGGGTCACTCCTCCTCCTGTTGGCAACCCTCCTCCTGTTGGTAATCTGGGTAATGGAAACGTCAGAAATGTTGGTGTTGTTCAGGAAGATGTTCAGGAAGATCAATTCACCCTGCTGGATGCTGATATGGGTAATCCCAATGACAGAAGGTATGATGAGCTGGCTGAGAAAATCAGGGCTATGGAGTGCAAGAATTCTCTGGGCATTGATGTTACTAATTTGGGTCTGGTACCAGGGGTCAGAATTCCTCCAAAGTTCCAGCCACCCACTTTTGACAAATATCATGGCAATACGTGTCCCCAGACACATATTCAGGCTTATTTTGGGAGGATCTCAGCCCACATTGATGACGGGAAGTTGTGGATGCATTACTTTCAAGACAGTTTGGCTGGAGCTTCATTGACCTGGTACATGAAATTGAATAGAGCTGCTGTGAGACGCTGGAAAGATCTGGCAGAAGCCTTTTTGAAGCAATATCAGTATAATATCGACATGGCTCCCAACCGCACTCAGTTGCAAGGGTTGTCGCAGAATGCTAAGGAAAGTTTCAAGGAATATGCTCAGAGGTGGAGAGAAATGGCAGATATGTTCATGGGCACCCTGCAAGGGGCATTACTTGACAGATTGGCTGCTTGTCCATCGACAGGATTTTCTGACATCGTGATTACTGGTGAAAGGATCGAGAGTCTGTTGAAACTCGGGAAGATTCAAGATGTAAGTGGTGCTGGTTCTTCTGGAACGAAAAAACCTTTTGCTAATGGTCAGAAAAGGAGAGAAGGCGAGACAAACGCTGTGTATAGAGGACGAGGAAGAGGACGTTCTCAGTCTTATCACCAAGTAGGTGCAGTGACGATCCCAACATCATCTATTCAGCAACAGCAGCCACAATAGCAGGCTCAGCAGCAACAGCAGCAACCTCCTTTCCAGCAAAGGTCTAGGCAGTAGGACCGCAAGATTGACCCTCTACCTATGACCTACTCAGCATTGTTACCCCAGTTACTCCAATTGAAGTTGGTTGAGCTTCGTACCATGAGACCTCCGGCTGCTGGTAACTTCCCACCTAATTATGATGCTAATGCTTGCTGCAATTTCCATTCAGGTGCTCCGGGGCACACCACCGAAAAATGTTGGTCATTTCAAAATAAGGTGCAAGATTTGATAGATGCTAAAGTAATCAATTTTTCTCTACCTCCTAATGTTCTTCAGAACCCCATGCCTAATCATGGTGTAGCAGATGTGCACGCCATTGAGGATGGAAAGAGATTGAACTTGGTGGCAGATATTAATCAGGTGAAGACTTTATTGCTAGTTGTAAAAGATCGTCTGTTGAAGGGACATGTGTTCCCGGGTTGCGACCAAGATTGTTCTGAGTGTATAGGTCAAGAGAATGGATGTGATAAATTGAGAGTTGGTTTGCAGAATCTGATCAATGAAGGCCGTCTACAGTTTGACTGGGCTGTGAAAGATATTGATGAGGTGTCAACTATGACCATTTATTATACTCCTGCTGAAATTCAGGTACCTGTAAGGGCAGCTCCTGTAGCAAGCGTTGTGCCGGAAAGACCCAGCCCTGTTACCATCACGGTGCCAGGACCAGTTCCGTTTACCTCTAAGAAAGCAATCCCATGGCACTATAGGGCAGATGTGTACTATGAGGGGAAAAAGCAGGAAGTTGGGACATCGGCTAGTTCAAATATTGATAATGTGGGTGGCGTAGGTGGCTTTACCAGGAGTGGAAGGTTGTTTGCTCCCCAAACCTTTCGAAGTGATAAAGAAGTCGAGGCGGCGGCGAAAGCTAAAGGAAAACAGGTGGCTGAGAGTGTGCCTGTACCTGAGACAAAGCCCAAGATTACCTTTGACAACGAGGTAAAAGAGTTTATGAGAATAATAAAGAAAATTGATTACAAAATCGTCGATCAATTGACCCAGACTCCCTCGAAGATCTCAATTTTGTCATTATTGATGTGCTCTGATGCACACCGAGAGGCTTTGCTGAAAGTGTTGAAGAGAGCCTATGTTCCACAAGAAATTACCGTCAATCAGCTCGAGAGTGTGATTTCTAATGTCAATGTCAGTCATGGATTGGGTTTCACGAGCCGAGATTTGACGTCTGAAGGTAGAAACCACAACAAAGCTCTGCATATTACAATGGAGTGTAAGGGTGCGGTGTTGTCCCACGTACTGGTGGACACTAGTTCCTCGCTTAATGTCTTGCCTAAGAAGGCGCTGATGAAGCTGGAAGTTGATGGATTAATTTTAAGGCCAAGTGATTTTGTTGTCAGAGCATTCGATGGGACGAAAAGATCTGTATTTGGTGAAGTGGAATTACCTGTGCAAATTGGGCCTCAAGTGTTCAAAGCTACATTCCACGTGATCGATATACAGCCTGCTTATAGCTGTTTATTAGGTCGCCCATGGATTCATGCGGCCGGGGCTGTTACATCCACATTACATCAAAAGCTGAAATACGAGTTTGAGGGACAAGTAGTGACTGTGTATGGCGAAGAATACATTTTTGTCAGTCATTTGTCCACGTTCAAGTATGTTGAGATGGATGGGGAAATCCACGAAATACTTTGCCATTCGTTCGAGGCAGTGAACATTGATAAAGTGCCTAAATCTTCCCCTACGCCAGATAGAGCCGGCACGTCCATTTCGTCTTATAAGCAAGCTGTCGAGGTTGTTAGAGCAGGTAATACCCAAGGCTGGGGCAAGCTGATAGAGACATCAATGAAGGAGGACAATTTTGGTATTGGCTATCAACCCTCTATGGATTCGGTTGCAAAGTACAGTGGACCCATCACTTTCAGCAGTGGGGGAATTATTTACCCAGACCAGTCTTGTGCAGCTACAGAAGATGGCATTGACAGTGACTGTGACTTAGACGATTGGGTACGTCCACGTGCCTCGGGACAACAATTGCAAAACTGGTCCATTGAAGAAATCGTCCAAGTACTCTTCAAACAGAGTAATTTTCTTAGTTTTTCTTTAATCATAATGCATGTTAAAATCTGGCGCTCTGCCCAAGGCGTTCAGATTCATTTGAAGGGCCACCCATTTTCATTTGCAATTTTAATCATTAATAAAGGACGTTTTGCACTCAAATTTTGTTCCCTGTCTTTCAGTTTTTATTTTTGCACAAAAATTAAAAATGACAATGTTTCGTTTCTTTTTGTTCTAAAATAAATTATAAAATAAAGCATGAACCCGTTCGTGCAGACTTGATCCTCCGGATTCCATTGATAACGGTTCTGCTATGGCTATATGTATGACTTTGACAAACCGATTTATCAAGCCGAAGAAGGGGATGAGAAAGGCTGTGAACTCCCTGAGGAACTGGCCAGATTGTTAAAACAAGAGGAAAGGACCATCCATCCTCATCAAGAGACCATAGAGATCATCAATATTGGTACCGAGGACGTTAAGAAGGAGATCAAGATTGGCGCCAGCCTGCAAGCAGATGTAAAGAAAGCTTTGACTGAAATATTGTGTGAATATGTTGATATATTCGCCTGGTCGTATCAGGACATGCCGGGATTGGATACTGATATTGTTGTGCACAGGCTGCCATTGAGAGAAGAATGCCCGCCAGTCAAGCAGAAACTTCGTCGGACTCATCCCGATATGGCCATAAAAATCAAAGAAGAAGTTTAGAAGCAGTGGGATGCAGGGTTTCTTGCTATGACCAATTATCCTCCCTGGGTTGCCAACATCGTGCCGGTACCAAAGAAGGACGGAAAGGTTAGAATGTGTGTGGATTATCGAGATCTTAACAGAGCGAGTCCGAAAGATGATTTTCCACTACCTCACATCGACGTGTTGGTTGATAATACAGCTCAGTTTTCAGTGTTCTCGTTTATGGACGGTTTCTCCGGGTACAACCAGATCAAGATGGCACCTGAGGTTATGGAGAAGACCATGTTCATTACCCCATGGGGTACATATTATTATAAGGTGATACCTTTTGGGTTGAAAAACGCAGGGGCAACGTATCAGCGGGTAATGGTAACATTATTTCACGACTAGATTCACAAAGAGATTGAATGTTATGTGGATGATATGACTGCCAAGTCGCGAACGGAGGAAGAACATCTGATTAATTTGAAAAAGTTGTTTGAAAGGTTGAGAAAATTCCGTTTGAGGTTGAATTCGAACAAGTGCACTTTTGGGGTACGTTCTGGAAAGCTGCTGGGTTTCATCGTAAGTGAAAAAGGAATTGAGGTTGATCCTTCCAAGGTTAAAGCAATACAAGAGATGCCTGAATCGAGAACAGAAAAAGAGGTTCGTGGTTTCTTAGGAAGATTGAACTACATTGCAAGGTTCATATCTCACCTAACAGCCATATGCAAACCAATATTCAAACTGCTAAGAAAAGATCAAACGGTCAGGTGGAATGACGATTGCCAAGTGGCATTCGATAAAATAAAAGAATACTTGCAGGAACCTCCAATTCTCATGCCTCCAGTTTTAGGGAGACCTTTGATAATGTATTTGACAGTGCTTGAAGGTTCTATGGGCTGTGTTCTCGGTCAACACGATGAGACAGGTAGGAAGGAGCATGCTATCTACTACCTGAGCAAAAAGTTCAATGACTGTGAGTCCCGGTACTCAATGCTTGAGAAGACATACTGTGTACTTGCATGGGCCGCTAAGCAATTGAGGCAGTATATGCTCAGACACACAACTTTGTTGATTTCCAAAATGGACCCTATCAAGTACATCTTCGAGAAACCAGCACTAACAGGCATAGTTGCACGGTGACAAATGGGTTTGACAGAATATGATATTCAATATACTTCTTAGAAAGCCATCAAAGGAAGTATCTTGTCAGACTATCTTGCGCAACAGCCGATTGATGATTACCAACCCATGAAATTTGATTTCCCTGATGAGGACATAATGTTTCTTAAAGCTAAAGATTGCGAGGAACCACTCCCGGAGGAGGGGCCAGACACTGAGTCCAAATGGAGTTTGATGTTTGATGGGGCTATCAACATGAATGGGTGCGGAGTTGGAGCAGTTCTTATCACGCCGGAAGGTGTTCACATGCCTTTCACCGCCCGAGTAACTTTTGGATGCACCAACAATGAAGCAGAGTATAAAGCTTGTATAATGGGAATTGAGGAGGCGATTAATTTGCGAATTAAGACCCTCGATATTTTCGGTGATTCAGCTTTGGTAATTAATCAAGTGAAAGGGAGTTGATACACGCACCAGGCACATCTGGTTCCGTATAGAGATTATACGAGGAGATTGTTGACGTTTTTCACAACAGTGAAGTTGTACCATATTCCTCGAGATGAGAATAAGTTTGCTGATGCCTTGGCCACATTGTCTTCTATGATCAAAGTGCAAAGGTGGAACCATGTAACCAAAATTGAAGTGTCTCGTCTTGACAGACCTGCATTTGTGTTTGCTGTTGATGCAACGTCTGATGACAAGCCGTGGTTTCATGACATCAAATGTTTCTTGAAAAGTCAAGAGTACCCGCCAGGGGCATCTACCAAAGATAAGAAGACATTGAGAAGGTTGTCTGGTAGCTTCTTCCTGAACCAAGATGACGTACTGTACAAACGGAATTTTGACATGGTTCTGCTCAGATGCGTGGATAGACACGAAGCAGACCTGTTAATGCAGGAAGTGCATGAAGGCTCTTTCGGTATCCATGTTGGAGGACATGCAATGGCAAAGAAACTATTGAGGTCGGGGTATTATTGGCTGACAATGAAGACAGATTGTTGTAAGTACGCCCACAAATGTCACAAGTGCCAAATTTATGCAGACAAAGTGCATGTGCCTCCAATTCCGTTGAGTGTCACGTCCTCTCCTTGGCCCTTTGCAATGTGGGGCATTGATATGATTGGGAAAATTGAGCCTACTGCTTCAAACGGCCATCGTTTCATATTGGTCGCTATTGATTATTTCACTAAATAGGTTGAAGCAGCATCTTATGCCAACGTCACTAAGCAGGTGGTAGCTCGTTTCCTGAAACGGGATATCATTTGTCGCTATGGAGTGCCCGAGATAATCATTACTAATAATGGTTCTAATCTGAATAACAAAATGATGGCTGAGCTGTGCTGGGACTTCAAAATTGAACATCACAATTCTTCTCCTTCTCGCCCGAAGATGAATGGCGCTGTGGAGGCGGCCAACAAGAATATTAAGAAGATTGTGCAGAAAATGGTTGTCACGTATAAAGATTGGCATGAGATGCTACCATTCGCCTTGCATGGGTACCGAACGTCAGTACGCACGTCCAATGGGGCAACTCCATTCTCACTTGTATACGGTATGGAGGCAGTGTTACCGGTTGAAGTTGAGATTCCATCCCTCAGAGTCATGATAGATGTCAAGTTAGACGAAGCTAAATGGGTTCGTGCCAGATTTAATCAGTTGAGCCTTATTGAAGAGAAACGACTGGCAGCTGTGTGTCATGGGCAGTTATACCAACGGAGGATGAAGCAGGCATTCGACCAAAAGGTACGTCCTCGGGTTTACGAAGTTGGAGATGTGGTACTCAAAAGGATCCTTCCTCCTAGTACAGATTACAAGGGCAAATGGACTCCCAACTATGAAGGTCCATTCGTGGTTAAAAAGGTCTTCTCGGGCGGAGCCTTATTACTTACAACCATGGATGGCGAAGATTTTTCTTCCCCTGTCAACTCATACGTAGTCAAAAAATACTTCGCATAAATAGACCCGCTGGACAAAAAAAAAGAGAAAAGTCCAGGCAAAAAAGGGCATCCTGGCGAACTATAAAAATAGAATAAAAAGGTTCGGGCAAAAATTAGGGATAAATAAAAAAAAAATTGTACACCCGGTGAGTTGAAAATCCGCAAGGACAACTCAAGGAAAAAAGGGTATCTCGGTGGATTGAAAACCCGAAAGGGCGGTCCATGCAAAAGAGGGATTTAAGCGAATGATTGCGGACTGAGTTATCTGTACTCCATTACCGTTTCAGCAACTGACATTCCCAAAGGGTAGGAATCGGTCTGATCACTCCTCATAAGGCAAGGTCGGAGAGTTTTGAAGATATACTGGCCATAGTAGAATTGAAACTCAGTGGAATGCCATTTTCACATTGCCATTAGGATAGTTTCTTTTCTCAATTTTCAGCAATCACCTCTTTCCAGGGATTGCTTCCTGTTGTACTTGCCTATTCTGGGCATTTTCAATCAATAAATTGAATTTCAGTCAAGAGCTTATTTTTTTTTACTGCTTTGTTTGCAAAAACGTCCGAATTTTTGATAAAACATTGCATTTGAAAACATTGTGGATTTACAATAACATGCGCAGAAAAACATTTAAAATTACTTTGAATGTTAAGTAATCCTGGATGGTGGATTCAAACCACGCAATATTCCGGGGCATGTGTGTGTATTCTTTTGTTGCAGGTAATAGATCCAGATGATTTCAGGCACAAGGGTCGTTCCTCCTAGACGAGTAGTAACTTATTCCTATGCAGAATATCGGGGCAATCATATTCAAGAAAGGGTTTTCATGTCACCCTTTTGTCACAAAGTTTACTGATTGAGTCCATCATTCAGTTGGCAGTCAGTCACGATGATTCGATATCGGTGAATTAGGTTCAACTGGGTATTGTTGTATCTTATTAAGTCGATTCTCCTATTCAATACTTCCAACAGCTACAAGCTTTTCGGTGTCGATAACGGTTGCAAATTCACCAGTAGAGTTACTTCGCAGACCTCGCAGTTAATGCTCAAGACTCAGTGAGTGTCCAGGAGTTTGAGGATGTCAAATCTTCTGTAAAATCCTCTTGGGACGAATTCTTCAAATCAATCTTGTATCATGGAGAAAAATGCAATATGTTGACCCTCCCAAGCATGGGGCATCTTGAATTTCCCCGGCAGGAGATGTTCCAGATCTATTATCCCCAGTAGAGTATAAAGACGCTTGGTCTTTTGTAAAATCCTCTTAAAAGGCATCCCCAGCACGAGACGCTTTGAAACGGTTCTCTCCAGCAGAGTTTATTGTAAACTCATTATCCCTAGTGGAGTCGTCAAGCAGGAGGTTCGCCTAGCATGGGACACTGTGGCTTTTATTTTAAGCTTGACAGCTTTGCTCCTTAACAGATCACAGTGTATTTTCTTTGTGTTTTCCCAGCAGATCTCTAAGGACTGTTTCCCAGCAAGTCGCGACAGAATGTCTTCTAGCCAGGATTTGCGTATCCCCGACGGAGTAGTTTCGATCCCAAGCAGGATCGTATCTCTGGTAGTTGTATCCCCACAGAGTTCAGCATTGAATCTTGCCAGTAATACTCCCCAACTGAGTTGTTTTTTCTCCCCGCAGAGGTTTAGCAGATCAACAGAATCTCTTCCTCAGCAAAGTGTTAGTACATTCTTTCCCCAGCTGAGTTAGAAGGTTGATGATCCCCGCAAAGGATCTCGAGTTTGATAGACCCCCAAGCAGAGTTTTAATGACTTGTTTCCTCAGCAAAACGTCATTAAAAAATTCTCATCCCCAGCGGAGTTGCTATGATCAGAATTCATCCCCAGACATATGAAATAATTCCTGGCAGATTTATCACTCCCCTGTATCTCAAAGTCCAATTTATTTTTGGCAAGCATGACAGTTCGAGGCAGACAGATTGTTCAGTCATTCTTCGGCAGAGATATTATCCTTTCAGGAGCTTCTGAGGTCAAATCATTGATCATTGTTCCTCAGCAGAGTCAACAGGGATGTTTGATATGCATGCAGAGTGTAATCCAGTATTGGAATTTTGCAAAAGTCCACCCGCAGTGTGGCCAATTAGTAAGTCAACTGACTTCATCCCAAAAGGCATCTTTCAAAAGCCCACCCGCAGTGTGGCCCGTCGACATTTGTTTGGTTTTATTCAAAAGACAAAGCAAAGTCCAACCGCAGATTGGCAAAAGTCCATCTTAGGGTGGCAAATTAGCAAAGTCTAACCGCAGATTGGCAAAAGTCCATCTTAGGGTGGTAAATCAGCAAAGTCCAACTGCAGATTGGCCAAAGTCCATCTTAGGGTGGCAAAGCAGGGTAAAGTCCAACCGTAGATTGGCGAAAGTCCACCCGCAGTGTGGCAAGTCAGTAGTCGTCTGACTCCATTTAAAAGACAGTTTCAAGTCCACCCGCAGTGTGGCAAGCCAGTAGTCATCTGGCGTCGTGCTAAAAGACATTGTTAAAGTCCACCCGCAGTGTGGTAAGCCAGTAGTCATCTGGCGTCATTTTAAAAGACAGTTTCAAGTCCACCCGCAGCGTGGTAGGCCAGTAGTCGTCTGGTGTTGTACAAAAGACATTCTTAAAGTCCACCCACAGTGTGGCAAGTCAGTAGTCATCTGGCGTTGTGGTAAAAGACATCCTTAAAGTCCACCCGCAGTGTGGCAAGCCAGTAGTCGTCTGGCGTCGTGCTAAAAGACATTGTTAAAGTCCATCTGCAGTATGGAAAGCCAGTAGTCGTCTGGCGTCGTTCAAAAGACATCTCTCCAGTGCTATTCTTCCCATCAGAGATTTTATATAAGCAGAGTTCATTTGGTTGGATTTATATCCCTTTTCTTCTTCTCCACAGAGTGCAAATTTTCTGGTTATTTTCGGTATTCAATCCTTCCATACCTTAAAAGTCTGACAGCAATCGCTATCATCCATTCAGGTCTACAGTGATTGAATAGGGGCAGCTGTAATACCCCAAACTTTGCCCTCTCATTTTTCACATCATTTAGCATATGCTTTCATTTCATTGCATTGTATTCAAGCATGGTAAAATAAAACATTCAGCATTGCATTGCATCTAGCATAAGGGTATGTGATCAGTTGTTTCTCAAAGGTGTTGGTCATCTAAAGCCATAAAACAAGAGCCATAGGTCTCTCAACAAGTATCAAGGGTCTCTTACATCATATATCATCCCAATTGATCCCACAAGTCATTGGAAGATGGGAATTCATCAAGAAGATTGGGCAGTGCATCACCTCCTATCAAAAAACAGTCCAAATTAGTGTTTTGGGTGCAAGTAGTTGTAGCGAGCGATTTTGGACGTGGTTCTTAAGCACTGGTCACTCTCTGCGGTTGAGTTTACTACAGGTCGATTCATTTTTTATCCTATTGAAGCTGACAAAGGAAGGGAAATAGATGTCTCCAATTAACCCTGCTTTGCATACTGAGTTTAAACAGCGGTCTGTTAGGTTACGAATGCTATCAATGTGGGGGGCCCTTGTACTGGTTATTTGTATTTTCGCCAATACGGTTTTCTTTCATTTTATTTTGACAGAAGGTTTCTGGCGGGGAACAAGGATTAGGATGTTATGACTGTTGCTTTTTGATGTGAGAGTATGGGATTTGGGTTTTTTGTTGATTGTGCTCGCTAAGATTTTTATTTCAATCTTATGCCTATGTATTCCCGTTTACCGAAGAAGGGAAATCAGAGCGTTCGTAGTTCCTCCTATTCTATGGGAGGAAATGGTTGTTTTGGTGTCTTGTTCAAAGCCCAAGACATGAAGCGAAAGGTGATTTGTATCTTGTCCAAAGCCCAAGATGTGAAGCTGAAAAGTCTATTTGTATCTTGTTCAAAGCCCAAGATGTGAAGCTAAAGGTGTTGACTTTAGAGAGAATTTGTCATCTCTAAAGAGGGGGGGGGGGGGGTTGTGTGTCACAACTGTTTATAAAGGAGAATTACTTTAACCGGGATGTGTGAATCCGACAATTCCATAATTTCCTTTATAGGGGATTTTAACCTGAAGGAGAAAACTTTAACTCAGTGTAGAGCAATGCTATCTTTCCTTAGGAATTTCTCATGCTAAAAGAGGGACAGTGGCGTGGATATAGATGATCCAGAGGCTTGCCGCTTACAGCGATTAGATGAAGGGGAAAGGAGTTGTTGATGTTTGTGTACTGTGAACAAGGCAAGTTTTGACGCTAAAAGGTTGATTGGATCAATAAGTGGTTTTCTTATACAAAGCCTAAGAGGAGGCTATTGGCCCAACAAGAGGGTTTTTGTGTGTCTCGTACGAAGCCCGAGAGAGAGGCTAAAAGGGTTTGACTCAACGAGGGAGTCTTTTTGTTTTTTGTATCTCGTACAAAGCCCGAGATGGAGGCTGTTGTTTGTTTGGCTCAATAAGAACCTTTTTGTATCTCGTATAAAGCCCGAGATGGAGGCGAAATGGGTGATTGACTCAACGAGGGAGTCTCTTATGTGTCTCGTACAAAGCCCGAGAGAGAGGCGAAACGTTGTTTTACTCCGCTGGGGAGAATCATTGTATAAAGCCCAAGAGGAGGCTATGGTGACTGTTCAGTTAAGTGACAGGTCCAGTATACTGATTTTGAAAGAGAAAATCAGACCTTATATGAGTAACACTATACTCAAAGATTTGATTCAAGGATCCGGGTTATTCCTGTTCTTTAAGGAAGTGGGAAATCCAAAGGGTATTGAGACTGTCTGAGTCTGCGGGTTTGCTTCCTATTTAACGAAGGGGTCACTTGAGAATGTCTTTGAGACTCAAGGAGATTAGACTGTCCAAGTCTAGAGTTTCATCTTTTGCTTTGAGAAACAGTAGTAGACTCTTGAAAGGATTGTTCTATGAAGATGACTAAGTTCTGTTCCTATACCTCTAGGAGGTCGTCGGAACAATTTGTACGAAGCCCAAGAGGAGGCTGGAAACTTTTAAGAAGCCGAGAGGTCCTTGTACGAAGCCCAAGAGGAGGCTATCATTCCCGGAGGAAGAGATCATTATACGAAGCCTAAGAGGAGGCTGTGAATACTTCTAAGAAGCTATAGGGTCCTTGTACTAAGACCAAGAGGAGGCGGGGTTGCTTTTAGGAAGCCTGTGGGTCCTTGTACGATGCCCAAGAGGAGGCCGATTGCTTTTAAGAAGTCGATGGGTCCCCAAACCCCGAGAAATTCAAGGCAAGCTATTCACAAGGAATAGATCAAGTCAGGAAAGTTCGAGAATTTGGAAGAAACTCAAGAGATGTCATTCACGGAGAAAAGATCATCTCTGGGGAGTAGAGCTTCTTGACAAGTGCTTTTAAGAAGCCTGTGGGTCCCCAAACCCCGAGAAATTCAAGGCAATGCTATTCATCGAGAATAGATCAAAGTTAGGAAAGTTCGAGAATTTGGAAGAAACTCAAGAGATGCCATTCACGGAGAAAAGATCATCTCTGGGGAATAGAGTTTCTTTGACAACTTCTATGAGTGACAATCTATGAAAGGGTTCATAGAGAATGCTGTCTTTCATATCTCCATATTGTTTAACCCCAAGAGGAGAGAAGACTGTGTCTGGTAATCCTATAGGGATCTAGTTTAGACTATTTCTAAGAGTGATCAACAGGCTTAATGCTAGACGTAGTTGCCGGGGAAACTCTAAATATCTATACTATTATTACACAGGTTATATGAGTTTATGAAAGAAGACTTACAGTGAAACAGCCCCACAATACAGTTATATGTATATGAAAGTGGTAAATGAAAGCAATAACCACTTACTCGGTTGTAGAGCTTCCATGCTGTTTGGTTAGTTGTTCAACAAAGAAAGATTGAAAACAATAGTATATTCAAAATCAAAGGAGAAAGTGCTTTGAAAAAGAAAGATTTGGGGCTTATAGCTCAAGTAGAGGCCTAGGGTTTTATCAGTGAGCGCACTATTTGAATTTGTACAGAGGGACTTATACAAGTGACTGTGGCCCAAAATGTTTTCAGTACAAAGGGATGGGTCTTACACTCTAATAGAGGCCCAAAAAAAGTTTAAAGAAAAAGAGATGGGTCTTACTACTCGAGGGTAGGCCCAATTGATTTTTCGTTTAAAAATGGTGATCGCACCGAGGTTTCCTTTTAACGCAGAGGGACTTATACAATAAGTGAGGCCCAAAATGTTTTGGTTAAAAAGGGATTGGGTCTTACACTCTATCAGAGGCCCAAAAGTTTTGAATGGGTCTTATAGCTCGAGGAGAGGCGCATGAGTGTTTATTTTTCAAAAGGCGATGATCGCGCCATTTGTTTTTTACGGTATCGGGACTTATACAATACACTGAGGCCCAAAGAGTTTTGTCAAAAAAGGATTGGGTCTTGCACTCTATTAGAGGCCCAAGTGTTTTGAAAATGATTTATGAGGGTTGAATTAATCCAAAACCCTAATTTGTTTTCAAAAATGTATTTAATTGAATAAAAATTCAATTAAAAACAATCAAAATTGTTTAACATATGAAAAACAAATTGTGATCTTGGATTAATGCTTAAAAAATTAAGTATTGACCTACAAAATAATTAGAAAGCATTAAAATTTACAAAATCAAGGTGGAAAAAATATTTTAAATGTTAAAAACAATTAAAACATTAATTCTTTGCAAAAATATCAATTATACAAAATAAATAATATTTTTGGGATTTTTTGGGAAAATAAAATATTTTAACATTTTTGTGAATTATTAAAAAAAGAATCAACTCAAAATCATTAAAACTCAAAGAGAAATTAATTTTTGAATCAATTAAATAAAATCACAAAATTCAAATATTTGAATTTGAAAGAAATGGCGCCAAGAACACACCAAGAACACGCGCGTGTTCTGGGTTTGGCCAGATTTGCATTTTCTATCCAATCTCACTGAATACTTGATTATATCATGCAATCCACATACCAATCAACTCGTTTCAACCTCACGATCATGTCTATGGCATTTAATTTCATTTAAATTAAACATATAACAAGAAATCACGAAAAATCCTCAAGAACCCTAATTTCTGCATGAAGGCTAGGATTTTTGATACACGATTCAAACAATGCAATTAATTGAGGGGAAACATTCTATGCATGATTATGAACATATGGCCAAATTATTGTGCGAGGAAATATGCATAGATTGAGAGATAACCAAGTATATGCTTACCTCTAGGCCGTGACAGCAAGTGCAATGTGATTTTTGATTTGGAGGTGTTACAGATGAGTGGTGATGATCTGAACAGCTTCCTTACACCCTATGGAGTGTGTTTGAATGCTTGGACTTGATTGAAATTGGCTGGATCAATTCATGGCATCTCAACTGCATTTTGGTTAAAACCTTGAGCAATTGACTGGTGATTCTGAGAAATCAGTGTTCCAGTTGTTGTTTAAGTGTTTGATCAGCTCATATGTGATGTATATGAGGTGTGTGTGTGATTGGTTTGAGTGGAATTTCCCTCTAGCTCAAAACCCGATAGCTACCTTGCTAAGAAAGGCATTTTTGCCAAGAGAAAGAGATTTTGAGAAAGGCAAATGTTGTAGGCCTTTGGTGTACTTAAACTGATCACAATTGAGTTCTATTTATAGTAGAGCAAGTTTGTTTTGCAAGGAATAGTGAATGGCAACTGCTGAGTAGGTTTGTTCAATGTTGGCCAATGGAAGTTCAAGTCTCCTCTAGCCATTGACTAGAGGTTAGGGCACAGGCTGCTGATTCCCTTGGTCTTGGATAAGTCTTGACTGAATTTAAATGAAAATGGCTCAGTCTATGCCACCTTGATGCTTCCATTGAATGCTCCAATCCAAATTTGGAGTCTTGTCCCTATTTTGGCAATTCTAGGTTCAACATGCTTTTTCTTGTTCCAAGGACTTTGGAGGCTTGGCTCAGTGATTGTCCCCTTTATATTCAATCCTCAGATGTGTCCAAGTGGATAGGAGTGTTTGGATTTGCACAATTTTGGCAAATCGAGCAAAAATGCAAATTCTGCCTTACCTTGACAGATTTCAACAAGGCAACTTGACAATGTCATAACTCATAGCCCAAATGGAATTTGGCAATGTTCTTGGCCATTTTGGAAAGCCCTTACATGATACAACAACTGTTTGAACATGTTTGGTTTTGATCTCTTTTGAATCCAAGTGAAAAATCCCCCTACATTTGGAAAAAAATGAAGACAGATTTGGACTTAGTGAAAATTTCACTAAGTGTTGGAAAAAGTGACTTTTCTTGATTTTGATCACTCCATAACTCAAAATCCATGAGGAATTTGGAAATAAGTTAGTATGAAGCTTTTGTAGAGGGAAATGTGATCTATAAATCAAGCTTTGAATGGGGACCAATGGCCTTGTGGTTTAGGAGTTATGGTCCTCCAAAGTTGGCACATTAGTGTAACTTTTCCATAACTTAGAAAATTTTCTAAGTTTTATGGTTACCCCTTTTACAAGTTATCCCACTTTCTTTGATTTTTCTTGATGAATGATGATTCCAATCATACATTAACATCATTTTAGGGTTAAAAATCCATTTTGGTGAAAAATCTCAAAAAGTCAAAGTTGACTTTTGTGCACAGTTGACTTTTTATCCGATGAATTCCAAACTGTGCAATTCTTCAGGAAATCATGTCCTTGACCTAAATCAAACTTGATGGACATGTTCCATGGGTGTCATAGGGTATATTGAATCATGTCTTAGGGCTTGGGAGCATGTCCTGGTCAAAAGTCAAAGTTACAGTTGACTTTTCCCTTAAAACCCTAATTGTGGTGCAGATGAAATTGAGACTTGTTGCTCAAGCTTCTTGGATTAATCCATTGTTCCAAATGGATCAATATAGTTCATTAGAGGCCCTAAAACCCTCTCTTGAGGTATTGGCTCATAATTTTCCCTAAAAGTCAACTTAGGGGTGAATTAGGTCAAGAAACCCTAATTCCTGATTTTTGATGTATGCATCCCCTGAGGCAAAATTGACTTGATGGTTGGGTCCATGGGGTTCCATGGAGTATATTAGGTTGTGTTTTGGATCCTTGGCTTGTGCCCAGAGGAAAATTTCCCTTTGGAGGCCCTGATCGACCAAAACCCTAATTTGGTGACACTGGCGATCTTGAGGCTTGATCCACCTAGAAGGGAGCATCCTTGTGCTTAATCTTTGAAGTGGGAGTCCTTTTTGATCCTTTGTGTATGTTTGAGGGTGTAGACAAGTTGAAGATCATGCCATTCCTTGATTGATCCTTTGTCTAAGGCTCTGAGAGGGATCGAAACCCTAATTTTGATTGTAGTGGATGCTCACCCATCTTTGGGGAGACTGATGAAGTATGATGGTTCCCCCATACTGTGATGATGATTCTCACAATGATGGGAAATCTTAGTGGTCAAAATTTGGGGTATGACAGTAGTCTCTTGATGAAATTTTGATTCAAACTTGATATGAATGTTTTCTACATGATATCAAGTATCTAAGGATGAAAGATTGGCTATTGGTTCATTTCAGAAGAGGTTCAATTGATCAGTTGCTTGAGAATCAAGAAATTGGGGAAAAAGTCAACTGTGCAGTGAAAAAAGTCAACTTCTGACTTTTTAAGGTCAAATTCATGAAATTCAAGTTACATATATTCATTGGACAAGATTTTATCAAGAAATGATGGAGGAATCATGAAAAATCAAGAAATGTACAAAGTTTCCATTTTTAGAAACTTAGGGTTTCCAAAAATGGCAAGTTTGGACAATTTTGCACTACACTTTGAGGCTTTCTTTCTTCAAGATAAAAGATCCAAACTTCAGGTCCAAGTTGAGCCAATTAAATTTCACATTCTAAGCTTTAAATCCATATAAAGAACTCTTCCATTGGATCAAAATTGAGGGAGTTATGATCAATCAAAGTTTGACAAAACTAGGGAAAAAACTAAGTCATGGCAAGGCAAGCGCAGGCCCATAGGCCATAATTTTGTCAAGCACATGGTGGGCAAAATGTCAAGCTACTTTTCTCAATGATAGAAGCTCTAAATGAAAAAATTTTGAACATAAAAGTTGTTCATCTCAATGTCCTCTTAAACTTTGATGTTGGACATGTTTCCATTTGAACAAGTTATGAGGGAGATATTAAGGTTCAAACATGGGTGCTCTAATCTGAAAATTCATGTGCCATTATTGCCATGCCTGCCAAGTTTGCTTCGCCCATGAACTATTTTGGATTGCTTATTTTCTAAGTCATTTTACACCATCTTACCAACCTCCATTTGATTTCATTTTAACACCAATCTTGTTCTCTTATGTTCCCTCTTTCATTTGCCACCAAAATCGTGCGTTATTATCCATTCAAGTGAGAGATATTCATCACCAAAGATCCATGTTTGCATTAAAACCAAGTTGCCAAAGTTGGAAGTGTTTTGATATGGCTCTTGTTGCTGAGATTTAATTCACACGCATACACTACACCAGCCTTTCTTTACCTCATTTGAACCAACATTTCCTTCCACACACATACATACCATGTCGTGCCATGCATAAAAGAGGAAATGATGTGAAACTTGCTCACTAAGCATGCTGCAGCAACATACATCATCACTATATCATGCCATCATTCCTTTTCATTATCCATAATAACAACACACACGAATTCATTTTCTTTTTCAGTTCAGATTGCTTCACTCACCCTTCCATTGCTTTACATCACCATCATCACCATAACAGAAGCTATATCACACGGTTCCTTCTCTACTTTTAGCTTGGCTCACCATACACATCCTGAACCTTTCCACACCATAGCCAACCTCCATAACTCGCCCCTAACTAACTTAACTCTGTTAGTTAGGGTGAACTCATTTAACCAAGCTTGAACTCACTTAACTCACCCAATTAACCACCATAGTTACCATTTAACTCAACCTATATAATTCAAACACACTCACAATTTCAGAACAACTTCATTTTTTTCACTCTCACTTCAAATCATTCTCACTCTTTCTCTCAAATTCTCTCTGCATTCTCTCACACTGCACGAGCTTCTCTTTGGTTCATCATCATCATCACCAATAGTGCATCATCTATCAAGAACAAAGAGAATCAACCTCAAGTGTAGCATCATTATCAAGCTGAAGCTTTCAATTTTCATCAAGAATCAAAGTCCTACGAGTATTTATTTTGCTCCATTCAAGCTCAGGAGCATAGGAGGATCATCTCTGGTCTTCTTTTTCTTTGAAGAACTTCAAATCCAGGTTTCTTCTCCAACTTTAGTTCTCTGAAATTTTACTGATTATAGATTTTTTTCTATTGGTTTGAGCTTATTATAAGCTATGTTGAATCTGGCTAGTTGATAGGCATGCTAGATGCTTAGTTTCAGAAATTAGGGCAAAGATGTTTGTGGATGTTTCTTGCTGTGTGTGCATGGTTTGATGATTTCAATGGCGGATTCATGATGTACATAATTTCCTCTTTCGAATGGTATACGTTTTGTTGATTTCTGGAAGATTTGGAAGCTGCAGACGGTGGTGTTTCGCCGGAGAAGATGACCGGAGGTCCTTCTCCAGCCGGTGAGCATTCATTGTTAGGGTTTCTGGACTTTAAGTCCCAGCCGTATGATCATTTTCATCCAACGTCTATGATATTGCCAGCACATTAAAATAACATGTGCCTTGCGCGTGCATCTTTTTTAACCTGAGTGACCTCTATGTGTGTGCGTGCATGCTACTTATTGTGGACTTCATCTCTGATTCACTTGATGTGTGTACTTGCTTGATAATCGTACATTGACCTTGATCCAACGCTCCTTATTTTTCCAACGCATTAAAATAACATGTGATTCTCACGTGTTTCTCTCTTTCTGAATATTTGACCTTGACTCATCGTATGTGTGTGTATGCATGATTGTTTCCGTGTGCTTGCATTGATGATAGTTGGATTTACATACTTTGTGTGATTGATCTTTGGGCTGAATTCTGTGGCTGTGATTGGTTCTTCATGTTGATTGCGTGTACACTCTATCACACACAAACACGCGTGTTGGACTAGATTGGTATTTGATATCTGCACCCTCATCTTAAGCCCATTACATTTTTTTAACTGGAAAATTACTTTAGCTGCACCCCCATCCCTATTTCATTTTATTTTTTAATTTCTTTTTCATATTGTTTCATTTTCTATTTTTAAAAATACCAAAACACTTTGAAAAATTCTAAATAAATTCATGTGACATCTTTACTCATTTAATTAATTTTCTAAAATTTTTAATTCTGGCTTCATTAAATTTTGAGCATAATTGCATAATTCTTTTTCAATTTCTTTTTTATTAAGGTTCTTCATTGATACTCAAACTTGTTCATTTTATTTCTTCCATCTCATACAACATTTTTGACTCATTCTTTTTGAATTGGTTCAATAATACATTAAATCCTTTAAATAAATTTTATTTTAATTTTTAAAGTCATTTTATCACATGTTTGCATGTTCATCTTTGCACTTCCTTTTGGTTTGTTCAATGTGATCTTGTGAAGTTCTTTGGCCATGTTCTCTCTTGAATTTTGCTATGAGTTTTGGTACATGTTGGTGCTTTTGACTTAGGTTGTTTAGTACTTAGTTTTTATAATTTTATCATACACTTTGATAATTGTTTATGCCTTGCATTTGAAGTTACTTTTGTGCACTTTATTCTACTTCATACTAACATGTTTTGATGAGGCTTTTATGCCACCATTTTATGATTGTTTGTGCATCTTTTATAGGTCATTTGTATGATATTATAGGTCACCTTTGTTTCATTATAAGTCATTTTGATTTGCATTTGTATTTGATATGAGTTTATGCATTCTAATTTGAACTTTGACATGTTTCCATCTCTTATCTCCTCTTATGCTCTACATGTCTCATGTGTGTATTTTGTATGACATTTACCTCATTCCATTAGCATCTCATCAATGGTATGCCACTGCCCATATGCATTCATTAATCATTTCACATGTTATGCATCTCTAATATGTCATTTTGTGCATCTAATTGAACATGTCTCTCTTATGCTTACTTCTTCTTCATCTTATTTCTTCTACTTGTATTCTTTTATCAATGATTTGTATGATGATTCACATACATGTTAAGACATTTGTAAATGGTATATGGTTCTGACCTTGATCTTTTGTGAAGCATTATTGCATGTTCACATGGCATTTTCCTTTATCTTTCATCTATTCCTTTCATAGGTGCTTTTATTTGATGTTTAAGACTTTGCTTGTGCATATTTTGTGTGGGCTTGACATCTTAACATTAGAGAACATCCTTAGAGCATAGGTTCTGACCTTGATTGATTTTTAACTCTTAAGATCTTTATCCATTGATTCTTAATTTGTTTGATCATTACTTGTTATTCTTTCCTTATTTCACTACTTGTAAATGGTTTTTTGAACTAACCTTTTCATGTAGGTGCTAAGGGTAAGTAAGTATGTGGATATTCTTCCACATACACTTCTTTCTTCTATTTTCTCTTATCTCTTTTAATCATTCTACTTGTGATTATGATAAGCATTTATATTCTTTCCTTGAATAACTTCTTTCTTTCCCTTTTGAGTTACAACTCATCTTCTACTTTAGAAGTGAGTTGTTTAATTCATTCTTCTTCTCCTTTCTCTTAGGATTAGGTTTCTTAAACCACATTGACCTTAGGAACATCCATGTACGATAACTTTAGGGTTTGAGTCTTAGTCTCCCTCATTAGATTTTAACTTTCTCGACCATTTGAGTCTCTCTTCTTCTCATCTCAAAATAAAATCAAAAACACTTAATAAAAGGTATAGCATGCATTGTATTTGAGCCTTTCATGTGGGAATAAGGAGGTGAGGGGTCTTCTCTCATTTTCTTAGAATGTTTAGCGTACGTCCCGTCTTGGGTCGATATGCGAGGCATTCGATCCTACATGAAGGACTTAAATACAATATGTGTTACTAAACACCAGTAAACAAAATACTTATTTCTTAAAAGACAAAAACAAACCAATTCTCTTCTCATCTCCTTCATTCTCTTCCTTAAGGACTCGTCAGGTTCGTTCTACCGCAAACAAGTAACGCCTAAATCTCCATACAGCGAGCTGCAACACCTAACTGCTGGAACGCGCACTCTGACGTTTCCACTAAAAAACACAAACAAAGCGACCCTCGTTAAGGGGAACTATGTCGCTCTGATTCTCATGTTCCCGATGAGATATGTAGGCAGTGGGGTAGGGCCCATTCGAGCACTTCTTTTATTTTCCATACATTTGCTTCTTGTTCTCTCTCCTTTCTTTTTCTTCCCCATCCTTTCTACCTTTCTTTTCCAGTTCTCTAGCAGTGGAGCTCCAGTCGACGACACCCTTTGATCGAGACAGTAAGCATGGATCCCATCGGGTACGATGGACGCGTGGGGGTGCTAATACCTTCCCTTCGCGTAACCGACTCCCGAACCCAGTTCTCTTGGTCGCAAAAACTCGCTCTATCCTTCCTCTCAGGTTTATACAGTGTTTCCTTTCCCTCTCTTGGGACAAATACACATTGCTGGCGACTCTGTTTCAATGCCACTTTCATGTTTGTACTTGGATGAAAATCCCGGGAGCGACACCATTAAGAATTTCTTCCACAGTGGAGGTTTCCTTCTCCTAGTGTCTCAAGAAGCACATACCATCAATGAGGGAGATTCCTTTGACACAGATGAGGAATGGAAGTCCTATCTTAACGAGGACAGTTATATGTCTCAGGAAGAGGTGCCTACACCATTTTGTAATCCCGCACAGAGTCTGAGATTTATACCAAGGTCATATGTCGAAATGATATACGGAGATTGTGATCCGGAAGGATGCCGTGCTCCACCAAATTCATTAGAGGAGGACACTCCGATGAAATACAACTTTGACCACGACTATTATGGCCTGATGGATGGCTTGCCTATGTGGCAGCCGTACGCAGGAGACTCGGGGCAAGAGAATCAGCCCAATAATGCTTATCAGCTCAGTATCATCGAAAAGAATACATGTGTCCCCACCGAATCATGGGATCAACACTCAGGGCATTTAGAAAATATCCTGCACGACGATGAATTTGCAAAGTTTTCAGGGCTGGAATTCATTAACTATGCTTTTCCCGAGGTCAACGTCATCGAAATGGGTGACTCCTCCAGTTCCAAAGAGGTGTGGGACACCTTGGGACAACCGAGTGGCATATACGACTTCATGGTCAAATACACCGCATGAAAGCTCTCGTATCAGGCTCGAAGACATCCAGCCAACTGGACGGGGAGATTTACCTGAAAGCAAAAATATAATGCAAAATACAACTGAGGAATCCTCCTACGATAACTCTGCCTGGGAGACAGATTCCAATGATCCTGCTCCACCAGAAATCAGCGTTATTTCTGAAGACAAATCAAGAAAGAAGGTACCAGGCTTTGTGATTAACCGAGGAGTTCGCCGCTAATGGGTTGCAGTTGATGTTCCTAAGATCGTTCATAAGTCAAAGTAATTGTCGTCTTTATCTTAACCTTTCACCATACCCAGGTGAAACAGATGTTTTGACAGGGCTCAATTTCTGTAAATATCCCTCTTCGCTTAGACCAAAGCGACAGAGTTTTGTTTTATAGGGTTGTATTTTCAAGAATCGACTAAATCATAAATAAAATAACGTCGTTCTGTAATTTCTGCATTAATTACTGTTTTCTCTTTTCGCTTTTTCAGAAAATGGTAATCCTAAAAAATAATTCAAACAATAAAAACAAGCAGTAAAAAAAATATACACTGCACACACTTTTGCATTCTCTCTATCTCTTCTAAAAAATAATCATAATGTCATGCAGATTGCTTGTTTTAAACCCCATTGAAACATACGATCCGATGCCTTCTCCCAACTTTGAATTCCCGGTATTTGAGGCTGAAGAAGAAGATGACGAAGAAATTCCAGAGGAGATCTCCCAATTACTCAGACAAGAGGAAAGGTCCATTAAACCTCACAAAGAGCCGTTGGAAACAGTCAACTTAGGTTCAGAGGAAGAAAGAAAAGAGGTCAGGATTGGGGCACTGCGTAGTTCAACTGTCAAAGAAAGTTTGACAAAGCTCCTCAAAGAGTTTCCCGATGTATTTGCTTGGTCCTATCAAGACATGCCAGGGTTAGATACCAGCATCGTGGAACATCATCTACCGCTAAGATCAGAATGTCCGCCAGTAAAACAAAGGTTGAGACTGGCTCATCCAGACATGGCCATCAAAATCAAAGAGGAAGTACAGAAACAGATTGATGCGGGTTTCCTCGCCACATCAGAATATCCTCAATGGTTAGCCAACATCGTACCAGTTTCGAAAAAGGACGGAAAGGTCAGAATGTGTGTAGACTACAGAGATCTAAACAAAGCAAGTCCAAATGATGACTTTCCTTTACCACACATTGACATGCTGGTTGACAGTACAGCGAAGTTCAAAGTCTTCTCCTTCATGGATGGATTCTCGGGCTATAATCAGATAAAAATGGCGCCAGAAGATATGGAGAAAATTTCGTTCATCACCCCATGGGGTACTTTTTGTTACAAGGTAATGTCGTTCGGGTTGAAGAATGTCGGGGCAACCTATCAAAGGGCCATGACTACTCTATTTCATGACATGATACACAAAGAAATCAAGGTATATGTCGATGACATGATTGCCAAATCTAGAACAGAGGAGGAGCATGTGACCCACCTGTCAAAACAATTCGAGCGGTTGAGAAAGTACAAACTCTGCTTAAATCCCAACAAATGCACATTCGGTGTCTGTTCGGGGAAACTGCTAGGGTTCATCGCCAGCCAGAAAGGAATTGAGGTTGATCTTGATAAGGTCAAGGCCAGTCAAGAAATGCCTTCTCCAAAGACTGAAAAACAAGTCAGGGGATTCCTGGGACGTTTGAACTACATTTCCCGATTCATATTCCTCATGACCGTGACATGTGCGTCAATTTTCAAATTACTCAAAAAGAATCAGGACTGCGTTTGGACAGAAGATTTCCAAACCGCCTTCGACAGTATCAAGGAATACCTGTTGAATCCACCAATTCTGTCATCTTCAGCGGAAGGAAGACCACTGATCATCTACCTAACAGTCTTGGAAGACTCCATGGGTTGTGTGCTTGGACAACAAGATGAAACCAAAATGAAAGAGTCTGCCATTTACTATTTGAGCAAGAAGTTTACAGACTGTGAAACTCGGTATACTATGCTCGAGAAAACTTGCTGTGCTCTGGCTTGGGCAGCCAAACGTCTCCTCCAGTACATGATTTTCCACACTAGTTGGTTAATCTCATAAATGGATCCGATCAAGTACGTCTTCGAAAAGCCTGCTCTCACGGGAAGGATTGCCCGTCGGCAGATGTTGTTATCAGAATATGACATCAACCGATTGATGATCAAGAATCAGTCGGATTTGACTTCCCAGACGAAGATGTCATGTATCTAAAAATGAAAGATTGCAATGAACCTCTACCTAGTGAAGGGCCAGAACCAGGTTCCCAATGGGGACTAAACTTTGACGGAGCTGTCAATCATTACGGAAATGGAATTAGGGCAATCATCATAACACCTCAGGGTACCCATATTCCTTTCACCACCAGACTGACATTCAAGTGCACAAACAACGAGGCCGAATACTAAGCTTGTATCATGGGTCTCGAAGAAGCGATCGACTTAAGGATCAAGAACTTGGATGTATATGGCGACTCAGCCCTGGTTATTAATCGGATCAAAGGAGATTAGAACACATACCAATAAGGACTGATTCCTTACAAAGACTACGCGAGAAGGTTGTTACCCTTCTTCAACAGAATTGAGTTTCATCACATCCCTAGTGAGGAGAATCACATGGCTGATCCATTAGCCATTCTCTCTTCCATGATTAGTGTAGGTCAATGGAATGACTTACCTAAGATTGACATAATACGCCTTGAAAGGCCCGCTTACATCTTCGCGATTGAAGCAGTCATAGACGACAAACCTTGGTATCACGATATCAAATGCTTCCTTTAGAAACTGGAGTACCCACCTGGGGCATCCAGAAAGGACCGAAAGACCCTCAGGAGGCTAGCAGGCAACTTCTTTCTGAGCGGTGATACACTCTATAAGAGAAACTTTGACATGGTCTTGCTCCGATGCGTAGACGGACCAGAAGCAAACATGCTGATAAAGGAAATTCATGAAGGATCCTTTGGCACTCATGCCAATGGACACACAATGGCGAGAAAAATTCTAAGAGTAGGGTACCATTGGTTGACAATGGAATTCGATTGCTACAAGTACATGAGGAAGTGTCATAAGTGTCAAATATACGCTGACAAAATCCATCTACCGCCAACGCATCTCAAAGTTCTTTCTTCCCCGTGGCCTTTTTCCATATGGGGAATGACATGATTGGCATGATTGAACCCAAGGCTTCAAACGGACACCGGTTCATTCTAGCAGCCATTGACTACTTCACCAAGTGGATTAAAGCAACGTCATACGCCAATATAACCCGACAAGTCGTGGTCCGCTTTATAAAAAACAATCTCATCTGCCGTTATGGTGTTCCAAGCCAGATTATTACAGATAATGGATCTAACTTGAACAACAAAATGATGAAAGAGTTGTGCGCTGAGTTCAAGATCGAACACCATAACTCATCTCCCTACCGACCCAAGATGAACGGAGCGGTAGAAGCGGCTAACAAGAACATCAAGAGGATCGTTCAAAAGATGGTTGTAACCTACAAAGAGTGGCATGAGATGTTACCTTTTGCTCTTCATGGTTATCGCACATCTGTCTGCACTTCAACAGGGGCAACCCCTTTCTCTCTAGTATATGGCATGGAAGCAGTGCTCCCCATAGAAGTAGAGATCCCATTAATCCGGGTATTGATGGAAGCTAAGCTAACAGAGGCTGAATGGTGTCAAAGTCGACACGATGAGCTAAATTTGATAGAAGAGAATCGAATAACAGCTCTGTGCCACGGTCAGTTGTATCAACAAAGAATGAAGAAGGCGTTCGACAAAAAGTTTCGACCTCACGTGTTCAGGAAAGGAGACCATGTGCTCAAGAAGATACAATCATTTCTCACTGATTCCCGGGGCAAATGGACTCCGAATTATGACGGCCCTTACGTGGTCAAGAAAGCCTTCTAAGGCGGCGCCTTGAGACTCGCAACTATGGACGGAGAGGAATTTGCCTACCCCGCAAATGTTGATGTAGTCAAGAAATACTTCGCCTAAATAAAAAAAAACGTCTCGGTGGATTGAAAACCCGAAAGGGCGGTCCAGGAAAAAATTGGAGACATAATAAAAAATCATCCCGGTGGATTGGAAATATCAAAGTACAATCCAGGCAAAAGTTAGGGATAATGGCAAGTAACTACGTCCGCCAAAGGGGTAAATCCCTCAGCAGCAGTCATGTCATCCATCAGGAAAACTCCAGTCAAGTTCATCTTCGACGGAAGCTCAGGATGTCCAGAATTCAAAGTTGGTAGAAGGATAGCGGTCATTATGTTTTAATGTAGCCCTTTTCCTTTAAATTACCATTTTCTAAACTTTGTACATACTCTATGGAATCACGCATTTGGCTGACTTCCATCCTATCAATAAAATTTGAGCCCTAGTGCTTTTGTTTGCAATTCTTATTGGTTTCAGCTTTACAGAACAAAATTTTAATATGGATAAAGATTCTTGAAATAAAACAAAAATGAATTTACTTGTTAAAATTTTTTTGCTTTTCAAAATAAGGATGGCAATTTCTTTTGACTGTTGAACATCGAAAGAACATCGATCACTACTCCAGAAGTAATCGAGCTTCAAAGTGCAGAATCCAAGTCCTCCTTCTAAACCAGTGCACCTGAATGAAGGATCAACTGTGTCAGAGACCGTGTTTCCTCTAACACCCCCGGCAGAGTTCTTATCTTCTAAGCCCGACCAACGGTGTTCCCCACGGGGACTATCTCTCCTAAGCAAGGTAGAATTGCTATTTTGAACCCATTGGTACCTCTTCGTCCCCCGTAGTGGCCGAGTATCCAGTCGTGTTCATCTACAAGTCTGTATGTCGCATCAGTTTTATCAGCATAAACTTACATACATCATGCATTATTGATTCATTCATATTCATATTGCATCACTATCACTCTAGTCAGTCTTGTTCCCAAGTGATAAAAGTCCTCTCAATCGAGTTGTCAGTTCTTTCCTTGTCAGGAAATGTCGTGTCTGAACAACCTCTCCTCTAGTTTATTTCTGGATTGAAGGTGGTTCTTTGATCACTTTGATAACTTGAACCTCTGAAAAGCAAGAATGAGCTTTCGACAAACGTCACTCTTCACCATTGAAGATGATATCTTTGCATTCCCGGATTAAGGAAAATCCCCAGAGAAAGCTTCTTAATCAAAGATTAGGCAATATGGCAGTTTTTCTCCAAAAAATTCACTGACGAAAAGGTCATCAGCACCTCAAAATTGGATTACATCACATGGCATTCCTCCGAGAAGATCTGGAGAAAAGTATGATGTAGTATCCCCAAACAGAAAGCAGTCTCTCAAGAGACTCATTTTCCCTAGTAGAGTCTGTTGTACCCCAAATTTTACCCTTAGATCCATTGATCTTTTGCATGTCATATTAGGTCAAGCATGTTGCATAGCTAACCCTTTTTCCAGGTTTTGTTCGTTTTCTTTCATTTGTGAATCAGGTCTTATTTCAAGAGGATTCAAGGGTTGATCAGTCAAGATGTTGGATGGATCACTGAATCAAGCAAGTTCCTCATGTTCAAAGAGATATCTCCATAACCCTCTCCATAACAATTTTTTATCCACCTTATCCACCCTCAATTGTCTTTCTTAATACCAAACCAATTTCAATAGTCATCTATTAACCAAATTTTTATCCAATTTCATCTCTATGTGTCAATATCAATTTTCCTAAACCATAACCATTTCACTTACCAAAATTCACCTATTATTTATTTTTGTAACAAAAAAGAAGAGAAAACCAATCCTAAAAACATTTGCTCATAAGCCCATCACCATAGGCCCATCATGTTGCAAATCATGTTACAAATTATATTGAAATGAAACTCATTGGCTTAGGACCAATAGGAATCATGCAAGATGGCTTTGACTTTTCAACTCTATTCTTTCAACTAATGAAGGGATGCCGCGTGGCTTGGAAAGAAGTAAAACAACCAAAAACATTTATTCTCCTTTGTTGTGTCTTCGAGTTTCAGAAGAGAAGAAGAAAATTCAAGAGGATTCATAACCGGTTCATCCTAAACCATTTCTACAGCCCAATTCTTGGCGTGTTAATTCACTTTTGAAATCTCCAAATCACTTCCCGTTTGAGCTTTGATTGCTTTGATTCATTAAAAGTTGTTCTGAAGAGTTACTCATTTTAGCATACGGACTGCTTTCGCCTGCAGATACCCTTGCGCAATCCCAACCATTGCCTCATTTGATATCCACTCTTATGACAACAGAGAAGGAGTTTTAAGCAATGCACGAAGTCATGAAATTTGCCCTGCATCTCTGAGGTTTTTGTGCAGCAAGGGAAGCGTGTTTGTCTCCAAGAAATTGACCAAATTTGAATTTGAAAAGAGACGTTGCAAACCCTATTTTTTTGCTCAGCATACCATGTGTTTGTCTTTTGGTCTCAAAGAGCCAAAGCCAACCTGCTCAGCCTATAAAAGGAGGTCACCTCAACACTTAAACTCACCAACAATTTTCACGAATACTTAAATAGTCTCTGAGTTCTTAAGTTTCACGAGCAAGAAAGGAGAAAGATTGCCTTGGAGTTCTCTTGTTAAGTTCAGAAAGGAGAGCATTCAGTACACTTGAAGGTGTAGTGGACATTACTCCTCTTGGTAACTACTCTTTTCCTTTCAATGTTCATGCTCAACTGATATCATTATATCATGTCTCAATCATAACTGTTGTATGTGTTTCATGTTATGTTTCATACATATGTAACTTGCTAAGGTGTATTTGAATCTGATTGACTGTTTGCACATGGCTTGATATCATGAAGTAGAATTATTTTGTTTGCTTTACTGATATGTTGAGATAGGCATGTATGCTGCTTTTTGTTTCAAGTTATTATGCTTGAGATATCACCATGATGATAATGCTTTGGTTTTGTTCATTGATTGGCTGTAAGCATATAAGATTTCACTTTGGTATTGTACTGTCAAGTTTAGATGGATGGAATTGTTAACCTACTTATGTATGCCTTGGTGCTTGGATGTTGTTTTGGAATGAGAGATTCTTGAACTTTAGTTCCATACTTGTTCCTGAGATGCTCGTGTGTTTTATGGTTGTTGAACCTATCTATCACTGTATGTTGCTATGTGTGATGTTTGATTGAATGTTGCTAAGTTACTTTCACTAAATGCCACTGGTTTTCTTTTTCTGTCATCATCAATATATGATCATTTTGTATACTCAAAATCATGGCTTTGTTTTATATTCAAAACTTTGTTATTGTTGATATTTGTTGTATTAAGGTTGACACTTTTGTTATTCATGTATGTGTTTACATTTTGAAATGCACCATTCTGCCTTGGCATTGACCTTTGCTGACCTATGTGCTTGATATTTGGTTTTGAATTGTTAAAATGTTTAGGGTTGACTTGTTGAAATCTGTTGTTGGTTTTTAAGTTAAGATTGAATTTGTGTTCTATATTATGACTTGGCTATCTGTTTGTATGCCTAAAACTAATACATCTAAACTGATAAATGCACTCTAAAAGTTTACTTGTTGTGTTTACTTGCTGCTGTGAAAGGTTCAGAAATCTTGTACCAAGCATGTTTGTCTTTGTTCTACCAATCTTTGATACATAATATGCCATTAGTTCTTTGCTGCCTCTATGACTTGTGACTAGTTTGTAAACCTAGAATCCATGTTAGGTATGTCTTACTATGTTTGAGACTTGTATTGTCCATATGCCATTATCATTAGCATGCTGTTAGTTTGATATCTCTAATTTATGTACAAGTTTTAAAGTGCCAAGTATGATGTGTGTTTGTCTACCATGTAACTTTGCTTTAAATTAGAATTGGTTTTTGATCCATGCCTTTATGCTTATTTCTACATCCATTGAATGTTAGCACAACAAGTATTTGTTTTCACCATACCCTGCCACTGCTTGTTTTGAGTGACATTATTTGAGTGAACTTATTTGTCATACTTCCATGCCTTGTGCCCTGTTTTGCCTTGGATACATGTGTTAGCTTATATGACCCTTGACCATATGGATGTTATTCTTGTTGTGTATTCATCATTAGAAACATGACTGATCCTACTTGTATCACCATGATGAGTGTGAAGCCATTTGTTTATGCTTATATTCATGCCTAACCATGTGCTTGCCATAATTTCGTCATGTTACTTTCATTTGATACCTGGAGTGAGTAATGCAACCATCTTGTTTCTGATTAACCATATGATGCATGTATGCCAACTCCTAAAACATTTTTGCTTTCATTCACTCAACATGTTCAGTATTAAACTTTTGCTATTCTTGAAACTTAACCTAGTGCCATGCTGTTTTGGATTCCATAGTCTACATGATTGTTTATTAGTTGCATCCAAGATATGTCATTTCATTGAGTTCCTTTTGAATGTGTTGTATGCTTGTTAAATTTTGCTGTCGTGTCTGTGTTTGAATCTGTTGCACTATGTATTCAAGTTTTCCTTTACTTTGTGGATGTTTAGTTATTATGGTAAAAAAACATTGCTTGGTATTTAATCTGTTTGGCAATTCATATGTTAAGGTTGTAATCATATGCTTCTGTTCTTTTCTAATTGACGATGGTTGATTGATGATTGGCATGGCATTGATTGTGAGCAGATTGTGGTATGGTTTGGTTTGCCTTTGTTCATTTTGTTCATATGCACGCACAAGGGTTATGTATTAATTAAGTTGTGTTTCTTACCGGATGTAACAGCCACCCCAGTGGCAAACACACACATGCACATGCGCCCTTTAACCCTTTGGACTGGGGTTCGAATCCCCCTCGCCCCAGTCCTTTTATTTTTATTTTCTGAATTTCGCTTCCTTTACATATATATCAATGCTCCCATTGTTTGTTCAGAATGCGCGCATGGCTTGGTTGGTTATGTTTTAAGCTTGCACACGCAGGGTCCTGGGTTCAATCCCTAGGAATGCCCTTTCCTTCTTTTTTACTACTTGTTTGTCTTATTTATTTTTAAGTTTATGCTTTAATTTCAAACCTTCATAACTTGTTTGTTTTTCATCCTTTTTCTTCCATTCTTTTTGATATTTGTTTCTAATTGGATCCTCTTGTTGAATATAAAAACAAATGGTTGAAAATGTTTAATTTTATTTGCTTTTATTCATGTGGAAATTGGAAATTCTTTTAAGGTTTTATTGCATTTTTTATTTATCTCACGATGTTATCTTTGTTTATTTTGTTTGAGCGTAGTCTAATATGTGTAATTCCAACCTTGCATGATATTATAACTTTGTTTCATCTTAATGTCTTGTTCGTGTCTTTTTACATCATTATGTTAAATTCATATAGCTCTTTATTTCATAGTATTTTAAAACTGTTATCTTCCCCCCATTCCAAAGGAAAGTCCTCATAAATTGACTCATGAGTCACTAAACAAACCACCCTACCTTAACCTCATAAGTTTATCCCATTTCTTGGCCTAATGAGAGCCATGAAATCATAACTTAGTAATAGGTTAGAGTTTTGAACTCTATGTGATTCTCACCATCATGAGAACTCACCTTCCCCCTATAACTTAGATTTAGAGAGTTATCATGAACTCTAAAATGAGCTCACACTCATTTCCCCTTGGAACTTTGGCTATAGTCAATGGTTCCTCCTTCACCCTTAGATCGGTGAACTACGGATACTCTGATTCCACTTCTGTCAGGATACATAGGCGCAAGGTGCGATACCTTGTCGAGTATACTTAGATACTAACCCCTAGGGTTTCAACCTTTAGCATAGAACCTTTAGCAAGCGAGTAAGACATAACAAGCTAAAACAAGAGGTTCCCGTAGAGTACTACGGACGTTTAGGATGCTAATACCTTCCCTAGGCGTAACCAACCCCCGAACCTTAGATCTCCCCCCTTTAGGTTTTCTCAATCTTGAACCTTTCCTTTGGATATATTAAAGTCGATGGTGAATTTAAAAGTTTTGTGATGCAAATTAATCAATAGCTTGTTATCCGATTCTCATCGCAACAGAAATGGCGACTTCATTGGGGAGAAGAATTTGAGGGTTAAGCCCACCTTATTTTTGTTTGTTTTATTTATGCTTGTCTGCTATGTTTGTATATATCTGTTTGATTACCTGTATATATGCTTTGCTTAAGATCTTTTGTTGACATGGTTCTTGAATGGTGAGATAAATTCTAACCCAGATTTGAGAGCACTTATGATAGGACGATGATATATTCAAGGAGGCTTTAAGGGAGTCGATTCCTGAAAAAGTTAACTTGAGACACCATCACTCAGTTGAGGCCCTCTTTAGAGTCTAGTCATGTTGAACGAGTCTATTCGTGAAAACGTGCTACTTTCGACCTAGGTGCCCTTCATATTGAGGACCGTAGTTACTAAACCCCACTTGGCCTTTTAGGATGTAGTGCGGTGACCATGATGGAGTCTATTTCTGAATTGGTTGTCACGCGATACTACACTCAGACGAGATTCTCTTGAGAATTTTATTGATTACCAAGTCATTTGGGAAGTCGATAAAATCCGAAAGATGGGTTGTCGACTCTGGGAACTTCTTAGAACCCTGTTCAACAGATGAAAACCAGTAGTACATACCAATGGGAAGGGTAAACCCTGGCTCCATGCTCAAACCTATCCCATTTGTTTGTGTTTTGTGTGTATCTTTGTGTGTGCTTTGCATTCATCTGTTTCATGGGACTCAGACTTCTCTTTTTGTGAATATCAGAGGGATATCATGGATAGCTCAAGAAGGAACACCATCAAATACACTTTCAAGAGTCCAAAATTGGCTGACCTAAGGAGATTGGGAGATTTGCTAACAGACCCTGAAGGATTTAAAGACAGATATGGGAAGTTGTGGGTTTTGTTGAAGAAAGACATTGATGAAGGACTCCTCTTAACTCTACTTCAGTTTTATGATCCGAAGTATCACTGCTTCACGTTTCCTGACTATCAACTCTTTCCCACCCTTGAGGAATACTCTCAGATAATTAGTTTGTCTATCAAAGATGAGTTCCCATTTCCTATCTTCGAGAAGGATCCTAAAGAGGAAGAAATAGCCAAGAGAACTCATCTGGAGTTAGTTGACATCAAGAGCAATTTAACTTCTAAGGGAGGAATTTTTGGGTTAACTGCTAAGTTTTTGTTTGAAAAGGCTCGTTATTTTGCTAAACACTCCAACCGGGATACCTTAGAAGCTGTTTTTGCATTACTCATCTATGGACTTTTCTTGTTCCCAAATATTGACAACTTTGTGGATCTGAACGCAATCAAAATATTTTTGAAACAAAATCCAGTACCCACCCTGCTTGCTGAAGCTTATCACTCAGTCTATACAAGAAACGCTCATGGTAATGGACAGATTACTTGTTGTATCCACATATTGTATAGATGGTTTATTTCGCATCTACCAAAGGCGGGCGCGTTCTAGGATTCCAATAAAGGATGGTGGTCTCAGAGAATTATGGCACTCTCCCATGCAGACATTGACTGGTATAATCGGGTGTATGATGGAATTTTGATTACAGATAGCTGTGGAAACTATGGCAATGTGCCTCTTCTTGGCATTAAAGGTGGAATCAGCTACAACCCTGTATTGGCACGACGCCAGTTAGGATACCCTTTGGAGGATAAACCTCTCAGTGTTCATTTGGAAAACATCTACTTTGAAGAATATGATAAGAACGAAGAGCAGAAGAAGCTGATCTTGAACGCTTGGGGTAGCAAGCGTAAAAGAGGAAGAAGTTCTTTGGGAAGACCTAACTGCGTGTCATTGGAGCCCTATCTCCAATGGGTCCGAAGAAGAGCCATAGAGTTAAAGATGCCCTATAAGAGGCAGGAACCAATTGCTTTGAAGAAAGAGCATATCTTATACTTTATGTCAAGAGAAGAAGAGCTGGAGATTTCTTTAAGACAAGCCCAACGGTCAGAAGAAGCCTGGAAGCTCAAATATCAGGTGGTTGTTAAAGAAAACCTGGAACTCCAGAAGCAACTACAGGACAAGAATGAAGAGTTACTTTCATGCAAGAAGAGAAAAGCCCTGGAAGGTCCAAGCTCCTCTAACACTCAGCCCCCTGCTTGGAAATCCATCATCGACAACCTCGTCACAGAAAGGGATAAGATGGAGAAAGAAATCAGAAGACTCAACATGAGACTCTTAGGAGAATCTCCTTAGGACTTTCTAGCTTTTATTTAGCTTCATGTTTAGGGCTTTTGAAAGTGTATTAACTTTTGTAATTCACCTTTTATTTAATGAATGAGGTCTTTTGATATCTCTTGATATTTTACGAGTGTCTGAATTCCATGAAACTTTGCATTGCATCTTGCATTCTCTGCTAAACTATCAAGATACTAATTTTGTTTTGCAGATTTTGTAGACATGGATGCTGCAGGAAAAAGAGTTTGGCCTTATTTCTTTGAACTACCAGAGTTGGAGCAGTTGTTGTGGCTAAGAGAAATGGTTGAAGACTAGTCAACCTTTGCTGATAGATATGGGTGTATCATTCCACTGATGAGAGTCCCAGTAACTGAAGGACCCCTTGAAGTTTTGGTCCAGTTGTATCATCCTGCATACCGCTGTTTTGTGTTCCCTGAATTTCAGTTGATGCCAACCCTAGAGGAATTCTCTGCCATGATAGGGATTCCTATCAGAGAAGCTCCCATCTTTTCTGGGATTGAAGAAATGCCTTCCGCCAGAGAAATCGCCAGAGCAACCAGAATCAGATTTTCTGACATCCAGGCTAACCTGACTAACAAAGGAGGAAAGTGTGGGCTTCCCGCCCAGTTCTTACTGGAAAAGGCTCTTTACTTCAAGAACAGAGGAAATGAGGCTTTGTTTGAATCAACCCCGCTCTGATGATCTACGGTTTGTTTCTGTTCCCAAATGCCAAAAATTTTGTGGATGATCAAGCCATCCAGATCTTCACAATCAATAATCCAGTTCCAACACTGCTAGCCGATGTCTACCACGCCATTCAAACCAGGTATACAAGAGGCTGTGGGCAAATCGTCTGTTACATGGCTCTTTTCTATAAGTGGTTCAAATCCTACTTGCCGAAGACACCAGCCTTTTGGGAGGTTGAGGATTGCAAGATTTGATCCAAAAAGCTGATGGAATTAAAGCATACCGACATCGAGTGGTATGATTCAACTGATGAAGGAATTGTCATAATTCATAGCTGTGGGGATTGCCCCAATGTACCTCTTATGGGGAGGAACGGTTGTATCAATTACAACCCGATCCTTGCACACCGTCAGCTAGGTCATCTGAAGAAGGGAGTTCCAGATGATGAGGATATGCAGATGATGTTTTATGATGAGAGGGGAGGTTTTGAAATAAAGACACGATTGGAGCGCGCTTGGCGCCAAATTAACAGACAACTATGGAAAGTTGAATGCCCAGTCACAGAGGCCCACTTACAATGGTCTCGTGACATAGCCCGCGTGATGAGGAAGCCACTTCCTCGCCACGAATCACCCTCAAAGACAAAGCAGACGATGGTGGAAGCTTTAGGAGAGCTGGTCCTTGCAAGAGAAGAGACAAAAGAACGTATCAGCAAATTGATGAGATTGATTAATGGAGGAGAGGGATCATCCACCCGTGGATCCAATCCTTAGTGTTACTACTGTTGCTATTTCCTTTGTTGTTAATGTTCCCTTTGTATTAATGTATTTCTACTTATGTACTTGGAGTATGAGGATACACTGCTCCTGATGTAATGCTCACCAGATTCTTGAATGATGAAGTTTATTTTGTCAAAGAATCTATTGTCTATATTATTTGCAAAATTTCTCTGGTTTCTTGATAGTTTAGCTTGCATTTGCATTTGCATCCTCATTTGCACCGCCATGTGCATTTTTCCTTGTCTTTATCTCATGTCACCGTGCTCTCTCCAGAATCGTCACACTGAATCCCAGACACAACTACAACACTCGAGCCCAGGCTCGATTCAGGATGTCAGAGGCATACGGAGAAATGGACAGAGTCAACAATGAACTAAATGAGATACGAGGAGGGATGGGACAAATCCTCGAGGCTATTAATTTTATGAGAGCAAAGATGGACACCCAGGCCACTGTGGTCTCCGAAATCATCACTACAACGGTAGAACCTCCTATCATCCCTGTCATGAACCATATGTACCGCCCCAGTTTTTGTTAGATTTATTTAATTGAGTAAATTTAATTATTTTTGGTCTTTATATTATTTTATTCTTGACTTTTATTTGGCAATATCTTATTTTTCATTGTTGTTATGTTTTATCGCGTTTTGAGAGCGTTTGCGAGATATTTGAGTGTGGGGTATTTTGGTCTTTTGATGGGTAGATATTATGTTTTTCATTTAAAATAGAACTTAGAGGTTAGAAAGAGAGAAAAATAGAGAGAAAGAAAAAGAGAAGAAGGAAAAGAGAAAGAAAAGAAGAAAAAGGGAGAAAACTTGGAGAGAAATAAATTGAATCAACCGACTTTTCAAACACGATTAAATCGGGTAAGGGTGTGAAACTCGATTATCTTATGCTTGTGTATGAATATGTATGTGTGTGTTTGAATGTTCTCTTGCCTTTCCATAGTTTTCAATTCTAGGTTGGAAATGAGAAAAATGATTGGGAATCGATGTTTTCGCGGTTGGAATGTGATATAAATGTTGTAGGATACTTGTTGTTATGATTGTGGTATGTTTTAGTGGTTATGTTATGGTTTGGAATAGGTTTTGGTTGAAGAAATATGGTTTTTGGACCCATAACAGTGCTGCAGAATTTCTGAGTTTTCCTTGGTTCGCCTAGCGAACCTGGGACGAAGCGAAAGCGAATGACTTTAGAGGGTTCGCCTAGCGAGCCCGTCAGCGAAGGTCAGCGAATGTTCGCTAACGTTGTTCGCCTAGCGAACTTTGTATCTTTTCAGTTATGTTTGTTGCTGCCTTGGTTCGCCCAGGGATTCGTGAAGTGAACAGCAAGGCGAATGTTCGCCAAGGAGTTCGCCTAGCAAACTTTGTGTCTGTTTTGGTCTGATTGTGGTTTCGCTTGGACATTCGCCTAGCGAAGGTGGTAGCGAATGCTCACTAGAAGGTTCGCCTAGCGAACATGACAGTTTGTGCAATTTTGTTTTCTTCATAACTTTTGATCCGTAAGTCGGATTGAGGCGCGGTTGAGTGCGTTAGAAAACTATTAATATGTTCTTTCTTATTAAAATGGTTTTGAGATTGTTGGCCGATTTAATTATGTCGGGAATTTGGAAATGTGTCATTTTGTCGACTTTTACCGTTTTAATTGTGGGTATTTGATGTGTTATCATGCAATGTGCTTTTGATATATACTGTATGACTTGTGTGTTGTTGTATGAGATAAATGCATGTGATGAAATGTTGTGATGATGGTTTGTGGCCTAAGGGCAAGAAAATGCATTGTGTTGTATTTGATGGTATATGCATGATTATGGATGTGTATATGTGTGCATTTGAATGTCATGAGTCATTGTATGCCAAGCATCATGATATGCATTCTTGTGATGTCGTGTGCTCTATTGGGTGTGAGCGACAAAACGATTCCAGAGGGAATTCGCTATAACATCGTGTGCCTTATACAAAGAGGTGTGAGCGATGATTATAGACGATCGTGTGCCTTATACAAAGAGGTGTGAGCGATCGGGTCGTGTGCCTTATACAAAGAGGCGTGAGCGATCCATAAACGTCGTGTGCCTTATACAAAGAGGTGTGAGCGATTGGGAACACCGTTTGCCCGACGGGAACTTACACTAAGTAACAAGCGATGATTTTAATAGTTCCTGAGTGAACTAATGATGAGAATGGGGGATGGAATGGTACCGCATTGCATTGCATAGAGTCATTGTGTCGGTCTCTGTGCATTTGCATAAATCATGAATGGATTGATTTTGTGTGGAATTATGGATGGAATTGATGAGTTGAGATATATATATATATATATATATATATATATATATATATGTTGGTGATAAATGCATTGTGCATGATTGATATGCCTTGGTGATGGATATATGAGATATACATTGTGTTGTTTTGTATTTGAATTATGGTGTAAATTGTGGTGAGAATGTGTTATATGTGTATTTTGTGTTATTATATAATTGTATGCAATTGTATTAGGATTGTGTTTCTCACCCTTCTGCTGTTTTAAATGCTCTATGAGGCATTGCATATTAGATGCTGGAGGTCTTTTTGTGAAGCTTAGGTCTTCATTATTTTGTCGGTCGGCTCTGATATGTAGAACCGGGTAGTCGGGGAGATCGTTTATGATTATGTGTATATGTATATGTTCTTTTGGATTGTACATGTATGATTCTGTATATAACAGACAAACTTTTATGTTATATATATATATGAGATTTCAGTTGCAAATTTTCCACTTTTATTCTGTATCTGAATTGTGGGTGTTAGGAACTGAGTTCCTCTGTTATTTGCTACCTGATTGTTGCATATCTATATGAGCAGGTTTTTGTATTTGGTTTCAATTGATGTGACGCCTCAGTCTATGTCGTGAATGTTTTAATTATACTTTGATTATTTGTTACCGCTTTATTTGCTCGGGTTATAGATTAGGGGTGTTACATTAAGTGGTATCAGAGCCAGTCCGTGTCAGTTCGTACTAGTCCGTGTCAGTCTTTGTGTTTGGGGTGAGCTGTTTGTTTAACCATAGTTTTGTTATTGGATATGAACAGAATATGGCTGGTAGGAATGATGCTGCGTTGGCTGCTGCTATGCAAGCTATGGCTCAGGCTGTGCGGGGTGCACCTAATGCTGGTGAGAATGATGAGTTCAGGAAGAACAAACCGCCTGTCTTCAAAGGGAGACATGATCCTGATGGTGCACAGATTTGTCTTAAGGAGATTGAAAGAATCTTTCGAGTGATGGACTATGCTGAGGAAAATAAGGTGAGACTGGGTACTCACATGTTGCAGGAGGAGGTTGATGATTGGTGGGTTAGTAAGCGTCATGTTTGGGAAGCTGCAGGTGAAGAGGTCACTTGGACTTTGTTTAGCAGGGAGTTTTTGAGGAAGTATTTTCCTGAGGATGTTAGAGGAAAGAAAGAGATAGAGTTCTTGGAGTTGAAACAAGGTAATATGTCTGTTGTGGATTACACTACTAGGTTTGTGGAGCTTGTTCAGTTTTATCCACATTATGCTGAAGCAACTGCGGAGTTTTCCAAATGTGTGAAGTTTGTGAACGGATTGCGTCCTGAGATCAAGAAGGCAATCGGTTATCAAAGGATTAGGAGGTTTTCAGATTTAGTGGATTGTTGTAGAATTTATGAGGAGGATAGCAAAGCTCGTTCTACTCACTATAAGAGTGTGAACGAAAGGAAAGGGAAGAAACTGTTTCGTGGTGGTCCTTATGTGTCACCAGCTGATAAGGGTAAGCAAGGGGTAATTTTGAGAAAAGTCCAAGTGGGGGAGGTATGTCTAATCCTCTAAGATGTTTTAGGTGTGGTGACTTAGGACATCGTCAGTTTGAATGTAGAAAGGATATAAGGAAGTGTTCCAATTGTGGAGGTATAGGACATGTCGCAGCTGATTGTAAGAAGAATGTGGTGAAGTGTTTCAACTGTGGTGAACCTGGTCATGTTAGTACGAAGTGTCTGAAACCAAAGCAAGCTCCAGCTGGAGGGAAAGTGTTTACATTGGCAGGAACTCAGACGACTAGTGCAGATCGTCTGATCAGAGGTACTTGTTTTATTAATAGTATTCCTTTAGTTGCTATTATTGATACCGGAGCGACTCATTCGTTTATTTCGTCTGAGTGCGTGAAGCGTTTGAATCTTTTGTTGTCATCGATGGGTGGAGAGATGGTTATTGATACTCCAGCAATGGGGTCGGTAACTACTTCTTTGGTTTGTTTAAGTTGTCCTTTGACCATTTATTGTAAAGATTTTGAGATGGATTTGGTGTGTTTGCCGTTGAAGGGTTTAGATGTGGTTCTGGGTATGAATTGGTTGCAGTTCAATCGGGTTCATATTGATTGTTATCATAAGCTGGTAAGATTTCCTTCTCTTGAAGAAGACGAGGAATCGAGTTTCTTATCTACCAAAGAGTTGAAGAAACTTTTGGCGGATGAAGCTCAGTTGTTTGGGTTATTTACGTCATTGACAGTGGATAGTCAAGTTGCAATTGATGTGTTTCCAGTTGTGTGTGAATTTCCAGAGGTGTTTCCAGGGGATATTTCAGATGTGCCGCCAGAAAGAGAAGTGGAGTTTACTATAGATCTAGTTCCTGGTACTAGACCTGTATCTATGGCACCATATCGTATGTCGGCATCTGAGTTGGTTTAGTTGAAGAAGCAGTTGAATGAATTGTTAGAGAAGAGGTTTGTGAGGCCGAGTGTATCGCCTTGGGGTGCTCCAGTTTTGTTGGTGAAAACGAAAGATGGAAGTATGCGATTGTGTATTGATTATCGCCAGCTGAATAAGGTGACGATTAAGAATAAGTATCCTCTTCCGAGAATTGATGATCTGATGGACCAGTTGGTAGGTGCGTGTGTGTTTAATAAGATTGATTTGAGGTCAGGTTATCATCAGATTAGAGTGAAAGAGGAAGATATTCAGAAGACGGCCTTTAGGACACGCTACGGACATTATGAATATTCGGTGATGCCGTTCGGGGTTTCTAATGCGCCAGGTGTGTTTATGGAGTATATGAATCGTATTTTCCATGAGCATTTGGATCGATTTGTTGTTGTGTTTATTGATGACATCTTGATTTATTCTAAGTCCCGAGAGGAGCATGCGGAACATTTGCGCGTTGTGTTGCAAATTTTGAAGGAGAGGAGACTTTTTGCCAAGTTGTCCAAGTGTGAGTTCTGGTTGTCAGAAGTGAGTTTTCTTGGGCATGTGATTTCAGGTAATGGTATTGCTGTGGATCCATCTAAAGTAGATGCAGTTCTACAATGGGAGGCTCCTAGATCTGTTACTGAAATTAGAAGCTTTTTGGGTTTAGCTGGATATTAACGAAGATTCATTGAAGGTTTTTCTAAGTTAGCACTTCCTTTGACCTAGCTGACTTGTAAAGGTAAAGTGTTCATTTGGGATATTCAGTGTGAGGAAAGTTTTAGTGAGCTGAAGAGAAGATTGACTACAGCTCCGATTTTGATCTTATCGAATCCTAGTGAACCGTTTGTGGTGTATTATGATGCGTCTTTGATTGGTGTAGGTGGAGTGTTGATGCAAGAAGGTAAGGTTGTGGCTTATGCTTCGAGGCAATTAAGGATTCATAAGAAGAATTACCCTACTCATGATTTGGAATTAGCGGCTGTTGTGTTGAAAATTTGGAGGCATTATCTCTATGGTGCAAGATTCGAAGTCTTTAGTGATCATAAAAGTTTGAAATACTTGTTTGATCAGAAAGAGTTGAATATGAGGCAACAGAGATGGTTGGAATTTTTGAAGGACTATGATTTTGGCTTGAATTACCATCCTGGTAAAGCTAATGTGGTAGCCGATGCGTTGAGCCAGAAATCTTTGCATATGTCGGCTTTGATGGTTAAAGAGTGGGAACTTTTGGAAGCATTTAGAGATTTGAGTTTGGTGTGTGAATTGAGATCTGATAGTGTGAGGCTTGGTATGTTAAAGGTCACTAATGATTTTCTGTTGACCGTTAGCGAGAAACAGAAGTTGGATGTGAAATTTGTTGATTTGATGACGATTGGAGATCAAAGTGTGAATGGTGACTTTAAAGTGGATGATAAGGGTGTTTTGAGATTCCGTGGTAGAATTTGTATTCCTGATGATTCGGACTTGAAAAAGATGATTTTAGAGGAAGGACACTGGAGTAGTTTGAGTATACATCCAGGAGCTAATAAGATGTATCAAGATTTGAAGAAGATCTTTTGGTGGTCCGGATTGAAGAGGGATGTGGCTCAGTTTGTTTATGCGTGTTTGATGTGTCAGAAGTCAAAGGTAGAACATCAGAAGCCTAGTGGATTGTTGCAACCGTTGGATATTCCTGAGTGGAAATGGGACAACATTTCTATGGATTTTGTGACAGGGTTGCCGAATACACAGAGGGGACATAATGCCATTTGGGTAGTTGTGGATAGGTTGACTAAATCGGTGCATTTCATTCCAATTGACATTAGTTTTTCTTTGGAGAGGTTAGATGAGATTTATATCCGTGTGATTGTAAAATTACTTGGTGTTCCGTTGTGTATTGTTTCAGATCGAGATCCGAGGTTTACTTCCAGATTTTGGGAAAGTTTGCAAAAGGCGTTAGGTTCCAAGTTGAGATTGAGTTCTGCTTATCATCCTCAGACGGATGGTCAGACCGAGAGAACTATTCAGTCATTGGAAGATTTGCTGAGAGCGTGTGTTCTTGAGCAAGGTGGTGCATGGGATAGTTATCTTACGTTGGTGGAGTTCACGTATAACAACAGTTTCCATTCGAGTATTGGAATGGCACCTTTTGAAGCATTGTATGGAAGAAGATGTCGAAAGCCGTTGTGTTGTCATGAATCTGGTGAGAGTTCGGTGGTTAGACTGGAGTTAGTGCAACAGATTACGGACAAGGTGAAACTTATTCGTGAGAAAATGAAGGCTTCTCAGAGTAGGCAGAAGAGTTACCATGATCAAAGAAGGAAAGATCTTGAGTTTCAAGAAGGAGATCATGTATTTTTGAGAGTGACACCGGTGATGGGTTTGGGTCGTGCATTGAAGTCAAAGAAGCTTACTTCTTGGTTTATTGGTCCTTACCAGATATTCGCGAGAGTGGGTGTTGTGGCTTATCAGGTGGCGTTGCCGCCGAATCTTTCGAATTTGCATGATGTGTTCCATGTTTCACAGCTTCGGAAGTATGTTCCGGATTCGTCGCATGTGATTCCGATGGATGAGGTAGAGGTAAGGGAGAACCTTACGGTTGAGGCATTACCGATGAGAATTTTGGATCGCGATTTGAAGCGGTTAAGAGGCAAGGATATTGCGCTTGTGAAAGTAGCATGGGGAGGCGCTGCCGAGGGCAATTTGACTTGGGAGTTGGAGAGTCGGATGCGGGAGTCGTATCCAGAGTTGTTCGCCTCAGGTAATATTTTCGAGGAAGAAAATCTCTAAGTGGGGGAGAGTTGTAACGCCCCAGTTTTTGTTAGATTTATTTAATTGAGTCGATTTAAGTATTTTTGGTCTTTATATTATTTTATTCTTGACTTTTATTTGGGAATATATTATTTTTCATTGTTGTTATGTTTTATCGCGTTTTGAGAGCGTTTGCGAGATATTTGAGTGTAGGGGTATTTTGGTCTTTTGATGGGTAGATATTATGTTTTTCATTTAAAATAGAACTTAGAGGTTAGAAAGAGAGAAAAATAGAGAGAAAGAAAAAGAGAAGAAGGAAAAGAGAAAGAAAAGAAGAAAAAGGGAGAAAACTTGGAGAGAAAGAAATTGAATCAACCGACTTTTCATGGAGTTCGCCTAGCGAACTTTGTGTCTGTTTTGGTCTGATTGTGGTTTCGCCTGGACATTCGCCTAGCGAAGGTGGTAGCGAATGCTCGCTAGAAGGTTCGCCTAGCGAACATGACAGTTTGTGCAATTTTGTTTTCTTCATAACTTTTGATCCGTAAGTCGGATTGAGGCGCGGTTGGGTGCGTTAGAAAGCTATTAAGATGTTCTTTCTTATTAAAATGGTTTTGAGATTATTGGCCGATTTAATTATGTCAGTAATTTGTAAATGTGTCGTTTTGTCGACTTTTACCGTTTTAATTGGGGGTATTTGACGTGTTATCATGCAATATGCTTTTGATATATACCGTATGACTTATGTGTTGTTGTATGAGATAAATGCATGTGATGAAATGTTGTGATGATGGTTTGTGGCCTAAGGGCAAGAAAATACATTGTGTTGTATTTGATGGTATATGCATGATTATGGATGTGTATATGTATGCATTTGAATGTCATGAGTCATTGTATGCCAAGCATCATGATATGCATTCTTGTGATGTCGTGTGCCCTAGTGGGTGTGAGGGATGAAACGATTCCAGAAGGAATTCGCTATAACATTGTGTGCCTTATACAAAGAGGTGTGAGCGATGATTATAGACGATCGTGTGCCTTATACAAAGAGGTGTGAGCGATCGGGTCGTGTGCCTTATACAAAGAGGTGCGAGCGATCCATAAACGTCGTGTGCCTTATACAAAGAGGTGTGAGCGACGGGGAACATCGTTTGCCCAACGGGGAGTTACACTAAGTAACAAGCGATGATTCCAATAGTTCCTGAGTGAACTAATGATGAGAATGATGGATGGAAAGGTACCGCATTGCATTGCATAGAGTCGTTGTGTCAGTCTGTGTGCATTTGCATAAATCATGAATGGATTGATTTTGTGTGGAATTATGAATGGAATTGATGAGTTGATATATATATATATATATATATATATATATATATATATATATATATATATATATATATATATATATATATGTTGGTGATAAATACATTGTGCATGATTGATATGCCTTGGTGATGGATATATGAGATATGCATTGTGTTGTTTTGTATTTGAATTATGGTGTAAATTGTGGTGAGAATGTGTTATATGTGTATTTTTGTGTTATTATATAATTGTATGCAATTGTATTATGATTGTGTTTCTCACCCTTCTGTTGTTTTAAATGCTCTATGAAGAATTGCAGATTAGATGCTGGAGGTCTTTTTTGTGAAGCTTAGGTCTTCATTCTTTTGTCGGTCGGCTCTGATATGTAGCACTGGGTAGTCGGAGAGATCGTTTATGATTATATGTATATGTATATGTTCTTTTGGATTGTACATGTATGGTTCTGTATATAACAGACAAACTTTTATGTTATATATATATATGAGATTTCAGTTGCAGATTTTCCGCTTTTATTCTGTATCTGAATTGTGGGTGTTAGGAACTGAGTTCCTCTGTTATTTGCTACCTGATTGTTGCATATCTATATGAGTAGGTTTTTGTATTTGGTTTCAATTGATGTGACGCCTCAGTCTATGCCGTGAATGTTTTAATTATACTTTGATTATTTGTTACCGCTTTATTTGCTCGGGTTATAGATTGGGGGTTTTACACCATACGTTGGGCATGCCAGGTGATTTTATCTGTGCTACAGTTCCTTTGTCAACTCAGCAAATAATTCCTCTGGTCAATGAGACACTTCAAGCTATTCTGACTTTTTCTCCTCCAGCACTATAAACACAAGTGCATCCGGTTTTCCAAAACCACCATCCTTACGATTACGTTGATGTGTCAGAAGAAGGGGATGATCGACACGAGAAATCGAGAGAAAGTGTTGAAACAATGCAGAGGAAGATGAAGGTGATGGAGTTAAGTAATGCATTTAGCACTGACATTAAGGATATGTGCTTGGTTTCAGATTTGGTAATTCCACCCAAATTCAAATTACCAAATTTTGAGTTGTATTCAGGGGCCACGTGTCCCAAATCTCATTTAATCATCTACTACCGAAGAATGGCCACGCACGTACGTAATGACAAACTAATGATCCATTGTTTTCAAGACAGTTTGAAGGGGGCTGCTGCTAAGTGGTATTTAAGTCTAGACCAGTCCCAGGTCCATTGTTTCCAGGATGTGACCGATGCTTTTGTAAAACACTACAAGTACAACATGGATCTAGCCCCTGACCGTAGGCAGCTATTGAGTATGGCCCAGAACAGTACATAATCATTCAAAGGATATGCACAACGATGGAGAGAGACTGCATCTCAGGTTGAACCACCCATGACCGAGAAAGAGTTGGCTGATTGGTTTGTAGACACAGTAAAGCCTGAGTTTTATGAGAGAATGATCAGCAGTGTCAGTGCTAATTTCGCCGATATTGTTGCAATTGGCATGAAGGTAGAGGCAGGATTAAAGAGTGGAAAGGTTATCAGTTCTCCGAGCAGTTCAGCTAGCGTCAGTGCTAAGAAATCTCCTAGTCACTCCCACAAAAAGAGAGAAGGAGAAACTAATGCTGTCATGGCAGGAAAGACCCAGAGCCCTCGATGGAAGCAACCAATGTACCAGCAATAGCAGAGACCAAACTTCTCTCAGCATCCAATCTACCAAATGTAGTATGCTCAGCAACCATACATAGCTGCTGTTACGCCTACTTTCAACCACCAAGCAGCGCAGCAGGCGCCAACTTATCAACAAGCCGCCTATCAGCAATGGCCTAAAAATCAGAATTATCAACAACCAAGACAACAGGTTCGACATCAGAATTCTCCCCACAAAAGGCAAGGGGGAAAGCCAACGTTTCCACCTATACCAATGTCATATACGGAGCTCTACCCTTCCTTAGTGGAGCAAGGGCTGATCGTTACTAGACCTTTGGGACCACCAACCGAGAAGTCTATGCCTTTCTTCAACCCAAATGCGAACTGTTCTTTTCATCAAGGAGGGGCTAGTCACGACTTGGAGGGCTGTTTAGCGTTGAAAAATGTAGTGAAGGGGTTGATGGAGAAGAATATCCTTTCATTTGCTGATAATCAACCGAATGTGAAAAACAATCCTTTACCTACCCATGGGGCTACCAATGCTATTGAAGATGAAAAGGATGAGGTATTAGTTTTGGATGCAACAAGGATCAAAACTCCTATCAAGGCCTTTCATGCTAAGTTATTTAAAGCTGGGTTGGTTAAAGTTTTCCATGATGACTGTGAAGAATGTAATGTCAGTATCAAAGGCTGTTGTTTAGTCTAGGACGATGTTCAGTATCTGATCAATGAAGGGTTCCTACAGGTATTCAACAGAGAAAAGGAAAACAGAGTTGCAGCAATCGAACTTGTGTTTAACCTACCAAAGCCAAGAGGGCAGGTATCCGGGTCCAACACACCTAAGTCTGGGTCTGTAATTCCTATATTTAGTAAACTAGTACCAGTTTTCAATAATCCTAGAATGATTGATGCTTCCACTATCAATCATTCCAAGCAATATGACACCCGACAACCTGTTCCATTTAGGTTCAGAGGGACCAAGGCCATCCCATGGGTCTATGAGAATAGCAGGAGACAAGAAGACGTGATTCCAAGGAAAGAGGTGGGAATCGTTGTTGAAGACGTAGTTCCAAGGAAAGAGGTGGGAACTATTGTTGAAGAAGTAACCAATATAGTTGGAACTGGAAGGATGACCCGAAGTGGTAGAGTATATACCCCTTCTTTCAAAGAAACCACACCCAGGGAAACTGTTGTCCCCACACCGCCTAAAGACAAAGGAAATGAGGTAATTTTTAAAGAAGAAGATGAAGAGTTCCTAAGGATTATCAAGAGGAGTGATTACAGGGTGGTAGATCAACTCCATCAGACCCCATCCAAGATTTCGATCCTGTCTCTATTAGTCAATTCACCTGTTCATAGATCAGCTTTGCAGAAGGTATTAGCTCAGGCACACGTAGCCCAAGATATAACAGCTGGACAGTTTGACCATGTCATTGCCAACATTACAGCTTGTAACACTTTCAGCTTCAATGACGAGGAGTTACCTTGAACAGGAGGGAATCATAATCTTGCCTTACATGTATCAGTGAAATGTCAGGAAGATACGATGGCCAGAGTTCTTGTAGATACCGGTTCATCCTTGAATGTTTTGCCAAAAAGAATTCTTGAGAAGCTGTCTTACCAAGGAGCTATAATGAGACCCACTTCACTCATTGTCAAAGCCTTTGATGGCTCAAGAAGATCGGTGATGGGTGAGATTGAGCTACCTGTCTTGATTGGCCCTCAAGTATTCAACATCATTTTTTAGATCCTGAATATTAACCCCGCCTACAGTTGTTTGTTGGGTAGACCATGGATCCATGAGGCTGGCGCTGTAACCTCTACCCTGCATCAGAAGATGAAGTTCGTGGCCGAGGAAAAATTAGTTATTATACATGGTGAGGAAGACCTAATGGTTAGCAATCTATCCTCGTTTCGTTACATTGAAGCGGATGAAGATGCTTTGGAAACTTCTTTCCAGGCTCTTGAGATAACAAATGCCATTATGCTTGATGATAAGGAACCAGTGGCCTCCGGTTGTCCATCTTTTGCTTCTTTCAAAAGCATTTAATCTGCTCTACGAGGAGGAGTCCCTGAAGGCTGGGGCAAGATTGTTGAAGTCCCAGAAAGAGAAAAGTATCAAGGGTTGGGTTACAAACCAACTCTTGAAGGAAAAGCTGCTCCAACAAAGGGAAGACCAAGGACCATTCAAGAGGTGTTCGTCAGTGGAGGACAGCATGTCCATGCCATTATTGAAGACACTGAAGACGAAGATATCAACCATTTGGTGTTTCGGTGTGACGCCGCTTTAAGTAATTGGGAAGCTATTGAGATCCCTACTTTGTACCCTATGCCAGAGTAATTGGTTTGCTTTTGTTGATATTTTCAATTCCGCAGCCTTGCCCGAGGCTATCGGATTATTTTGTATGGGCCACCGCTTTTAAATCTTATTAATCAATGAAAGTGTTTATTTTGTTAAAATTCCTTGTCTTTATTCTTGTATTTGCTTTAAGAAAAATGGCAATATTTTCAAAACTACAAATTTCTCCTTCTTGCGCTCATGTTTGTGCATTTTTAATAAAATAAATCCCTCCATCATCCAGAGTAAACTCAAACCCATTGTATTCAATGACCCTACTCCCACTATCGACTTTGATTTGCCTATTTATCAAGCGGAGGAAGCAGAGGATTATGAGGTCCCCGATGATTTGGCAGAAATGTGTGAGTATCAGTACACGGATCTCCAGCCACACGAAGAAAAAGTTGACGTCATCAACCTTGGCACTGAAGAAAAGAGGAAAGAGGTCAAGATTGGGGAAACACTTGGGGCAGAAATCAGACAACGGCTAGTACTGCTTTTGGAAGAATATGTAGATGTGTTCGCTTGGTCTTATCAAGACATGCCTGGATTGGATACAGACATAGTAGTTCATAAGCTACCACTCAAGCTTGAATGTCCTCCTGTGAAATAGAAGCTCCGAAGAAGTAGACCCGATATGGCTCTCCAAATCAGAGATGAGGTTAAGAAGCAACTGGATGCAGGATTCTTAGCAGTTTCAAAATATCCGGAATGGGTAGCCAACATCGTGCCAGTTATGAAGAAAAATGGTAAAGTACGAATGTGCGTAGATTACAGGGATCTCAACAAAGCTAGTCCCAAGGACGATTTCCCCTACCGCACATCGACACTCTCGTGGATAATACAACCAAGTTTGTAGTTTTCTCCTTCATGGACGGTTTCTCTGGTTACAATCAGATCAGAATGGACCCAGCTGACATGGATAAAACTACATTTATCACCCCGTGGGGAACCTACTACTACAAAGTTATGCCCTTTGGTTTGAAAAATGCAGGGGAAACCTACCAGAGAGCTATGGTGACTTTATTCCATGACATGATCCACAAGGAAATTGAAGTATACGTGGATGATATGATTGCTAAATCCCGAAGTGAGGAGGAACATTTGGACCATCTCTTGAAGTTGTTCAAGAGACTCCGGAAGTATCAGTTAAAGTTGAATCCGGCCAAATGTACTTTCGGTGTCAGGTCAGGGAAGTTGCTTGGTTTTATCGTCAGTCAAAGAGGAATTGAAGTAGATCCTGACAAGGTCCGAGCCATTCAAGAAATGCCGGCTCCGCAGACTGAATCTCAAGTAAGAGGATTCTTGGGCCGTTTGAACTACATATCCAGATTTATCTCCAACATGACTCCTATTTGTGAATCGATCTTCAAATTACTCCGCAAAGATCAGACTGTAGAGTGGAATTCTGATTGCCAACAAGCTTTTGAAAAGCTCAAGAGCTATCTACAAGAACCACTTATTCTGATTCCTCCTGTTCCTAGAAGACCCCTATTCATGTACATGACTATTTTGGAGGGATCAATGGGTTGTGTATTGGGCCAACATGATGAAACGGTCGCAAAGAGCATGCTATTTATTACTTGAGTAAGAAGTTCGCTGATAGTGAAAGCCGTTATTCGCTGCTTGAGAAAACCTGTTGTGCTTTAGCATGGGCCGCCAGACGTTTGAGGCAGTATTTGATATGTCACACTACCTTGTTGATCTCAAAAATGGATCTAATAAAGTATATCTTTGAGAAGCCTGCTCAAACAGGAAGACTTGCCCGTTGGCATATGCTATTGTCAGAATATGATATCCAATATGTTCCTCAAAAGGCTATCAAGGGAAGTGTATTGTCAGAGTACCTTGCGGACCAGCCTGTTGAAAATTATGAACCTCTCAAGTTTAATTTCCCAGATGAAGACATCATGGTAGTAAAGGATTGTGAAGAGCCTGGCCCTGATGAAGGTCCTGAGCCCAGTTTTAGATGGAAGATGATGTTTGATGGTTCTTCCAATTTCAAAGGACATGGTGTAGGTGTTGTATTGATAAACCCCAATGGTGGTTATACTCCTTTCACAGCAAGGTTGGGCTTTGGATGCACGAACAATATTGCCGAGTACGAAGCATGTATTTTGGGTCTAGAAGCTGCAATTAACCTTGGAATCAATATTCTGGAAGTTATGGGTGATTCTTCCTTGGTCATTTACCAAGTCAAGGGTGAATGGGAAACCAAGGATGAAAACCTCATTCCATACTGTACTTACATTATGGAATTGATTAAGTGCTTTGATGAGATCACTTTCCGGCATGTACCTCGCACCGAAAACCACATAGCTGACTCCCTAGCCATGTTAGCTTCAATGTGGCAAGTCAGGTTTCACAATGAAGCACCTCTCATCAGTATCAAGCGCAAGACTGAACCCGCTTATTGCCAGTCAGTTGAAGAAGAGACATATGGAAAACCATGGTTTCACGACATCATGAATTATCTGAAGACTCAGGAGTACCCTGCCAATGTTTCCAATCTTGATAAGAAACTTTACGAAGATTGTCATCCAAATTCTTTCTCAGTAACAACATACTTTACAAGAGGAATCATGATATGGTCCTGCTAAGATGTGTTGATAAATGAGAAGCAGGCCTATTGATTCACGACATTCACGAATGAGCCTTTGGAAGTCACGCCAACGGGTATGCCATGGTTAAGAAAATCTTGAGGGCTGGATATTATTGGTTGACTATGGAAGCTGATTGTATCCAATACGCTAGGAAGTGTCATAAGTGCCAGATCTACGCTGATAAGATGCATGTTCCTCCGACCTTGCTGAGGTGTTTTCATCCCCTTGGCCTTTCTCCATGTGGGGCATTGACATGATTGGAGCTATTGAACCGAAAGCTTCCAATGGCCATCGTTTCATTCCAGTGGCCATTGATTATTTTACCAAGTGGGTTGAAGCTGCTTCTTTTACTAATGTGACCAAGCAAGTGGTTGCCCGTTTCATTAAGATTAATATCATTTGTCGTTATGGAATCCCCAACAAGATCATAACTGATAATGGAACAAATTTGAACAACAAAACAATGAAAGAGTTATGTGACAATTTCAAGATTGAGCATCACAATTCCTCACCTTACCGTCCCAAGATGAATGGAGCTGTCGAAGCTGCTAATAAAAACATCAAGAAGATCCTGCAGAAGATGGTCAAGACTTATAAGGACTGGCACGAGATGTTACCTTTTGCTTTGCATGGATACAGGACTTCGGTTCGAACCTCAACAGGGGAAACTCCCTCTTCCCTTGTATATGGAATGGATGCGGTCCTCCCCATTAAGTAGAAATACCATCTCTAAGAATCATGATGGAAACTAAGCTTGACGAAGCTGAATGGGTCAGAGAGAGATATGACCAACTGAACCTCATCGACGAGAAGCGACTAACTGCTATGTGTCATGGTCATCTGTATCAGAAAAGAATGAAAATAGCATTTGACAAGAAGGTCCGTGTTCGGGAATTTCGAGAAGGAGAGCTTGTACTCAAGAAGATTCTGCCATCTCAAAGGGATGCTCGCGGAAAATAGGTGCCTAACTACAAGGGTCCATTTGTGGTAAAGACTGTGTTTTTAGGAGGTTCCTTATTCCTCACAACAATGGATGGTGAACAACTCACACATCCTGTAAATGCTGACTCAATACGAAAATATTACGCCTGAGGATCTAGGCCCTCTTGTCCACATCAGCAGCAAAGAATTCTAGGATTTTTAGTCATTAGGGGGGTAGTGGTCATTGAATATGATGTAATCCTTTCCCAAATCGCCATTTTTCAATTGTAATGATCCATGGGACTTCGCTATTGGTAAGTTACCATTCTAATGAAATCAGTTTTTTGAGCCATTCTTTTTTAATATTTATCATTACTTTGATATTTTCCTTGTTATGCAAAACTTCACTTATTTATTAATAACTGTTTTAAAAGCAAAAATCTTTTGAATACTTTGAAACTCTCCATTATTTGTCACTAAAAGAGAATTGGCAATATTTCCCTGAATTAAACGTTTCGACAATGGCTGGCCACTAATACAAAGGATTTCTCACCAGTATCTACACAGGATGTTTTTTTGAAAAGATGATTCCCCAGCAAATTAAGGATGTTCTCACATTGGCTTTAAGACTGACTACCTGCTCAGATTTCAGTGTGATTCCCTGTAGAAGACACAGTGTCTTCCCTTTTACTATTCCCGGTATGTCGTCTCTTGTCGAAGTCGTTTCTTGCATATCATTGAGCATTCGCATCATACCATAGCATTGAGTATCTTTGCATTTGGGCATTTTGTTTGTGTGGTCTTTCTCCTTTTCTTTTTTTTCCTCTTTGTGGGTCTTTGGATCTTTGTCTTTGTTTTTCTTGTGTCCGGTTTTTCACCTTTGTGCGCCAGATTTTGACTCTTTGTGCAGTATTCTCCAGGAAGTCTAACCTGCAACCCCGGTGCCAGCCTATCTGATACTTAATCACCTTATTTGGATACCTAAAGTCCAGTAACTGCTGGCATTGTTTATATCAGGTTATCGTGAACCTAAACTTCAGGTTATCATGAACCCGTTGTTTAAAATCAGGTTATCGTGAACCTAAAACTTCAGGTTATCATGAACCAGTTGTTTAAAATCAGGTTATCGTGAACCTAAAACTTTCGATTATTATGAAACAATTGTTTGAAATCAGGTTACCGTGAACCTAAACTTCAGGTTATCGTGAACCCGTTGTTTGAAATCAGGTTATCGGGAACCTAAAACTTCAGGTTATCGTGAACCCGTTGTTTGAACCCTGGTTAGATATGAACCTAAACCAAAATTACAAATCCAGCTCATACTGGTTTTCCTCATAAAACAAATCATTTTGTTATCTCAACCAACTCATATGCGTACCAGAGTCCTTCATGGCTCATTAACATTGTTCCCAGCTACAACTCCAGCAGTTTTTGTTATCTGGCGCGCAGAGTTTGCCTCTGTCTTTTCTGGTTTTTCTTGAAGATCCCGTTTGAACTCTTCAGTATAAGAAAATCCTAGAAAATTTTTTGGGTGTCTTTCCTTTTATTTCAAACTGATCCCCGGTGGGTCATGTATTCTTTCTGGTTTCATGCCCAGTAAGAATGCGTCTTTTTTTCCCCAGTGTCGTCCGGTCACATTTGAACCGGTCGTCCATCTCCCTGGATCTTTCCCCAGTGGAGAATACCTTTCTGGCTTCTATCTCCAGTAAGGACCTGTAGGGTTTTCCCTCAGTTTCTTTTTCTATCCCCAGTGTTTCCTTAGAGTCTCCCCATTGAGTCTTTTTTTTTTGTTAGCCTGTATCCCCAGTGAGTCTTCCTTGTGGATACTAACCTTCATCCTTCCCCATAGGGCTCGCTTGTGTTTGTTTGCTTTCTTTTTTTCTTTTGGTGTCTTGTTTTGTCTGCATCTTTGCGCTATCACGGCATCATATCATCATATTAGTAGCATTGCATATCTTTGCATCTAAGGGCAAAATTTTCGGTTTGCTATATTTAAATACCTTTCACCTTGATGCCCGAGGATTCCCATTCCTCGTGTCATCCGGTGAAGATATTTAAATAGGGGCAACTGTTGTACCCCAAATTTTACCCTTAGATCCATTGATCTTTTGCATGTCATATTAGGTCAAGCATGTTGCATAGCTAACCCTTTTTCCAGGTTTTGTTCATTTTCTTTCATTTGTGAATCAGGTCTTATTTCAAGAGGATTCAAGGGTTGATCAGTCAAGATGTTGGATGGAGCACTGAATCAAGCAAGTTCCTCATGTTCAAAGAGATATCTCCATAACCCTCTCCATAACAATTTTTTATCCACCTTATCCACCCTCAATTGTCTTTCTTAATACCAAACCAATTTCAATAGTCATCTATTAACCAAATTTTTATCCAATTTCATCTCTATGTGTCAATATCAATTTTCATAAACCATAACCATTTCACTTACCAAAATTCACCTTTATTTATTTTTGTTAAAAAAAGGAGAGAAAACCAATCCTAAAAACATTTGCTCATAAGCCCATCACCATAGGCCCATCATGTTGCAAATCACATTACAAATTATATTGAAATGAAACTCATTGGCTCAGGACCAATAGGAATCATGCAAGATGGCTTTGACTTTTCAACTTTATTCTTTTAACCAATAAAGGGATGCCGCGTGGCTTGGAAAGAAGTAAAACAACCAAAAACATTTATTCTCCTTTGTCGTGTCTTCGAGTTTCAGAAGAGAAGAAGAAAATTCAAGAGGATTCATAACCGGTTCATCCTAAACCATTTCTACAGCCCAATTCTTGGCGTGTTAATTCACTTTTGAAATCTCCAAATCACTTCCCATTTGAGCTTTCATTGCTTTGATTCATTAAAGGTTGTTCTGAAGAGTTACTCATTTCAGCATACGGACTGCTTTCGCCTACAGATACCCTTGCACAATCCCAACCATTGCCTCATTTGATACCCACTCTTATGACAACAGAGAAGGAGTTTTAAGCAATGCACGAAGTCATGAAATTTGCCCTGCATCTCTGAGGTTTTTGTGCAGCAAGAGAAGCGTGTTTGTCTCCAAGAAATTGACCAAATTTGAATTTGAAAAGAGACGTTGCAAACCCTATTTTTTTTGCTCAGCATACCATGTGTTTGTCCTTTGGTCTCAAAGAGCCAAAGCCAACCTGCTCAGCCTATAAAAGGAGGTCACCTCAACACATAAACTCACCAACAATTTTCACGAATACTCAAATAGTCTCTGAGTTCTTAAGTTTCACGAGCAAGAAAGGAGAAAGGTTGCCTTGGAGTTCTCTTGTTAAGTTCAGAAAGGAGAGCATTCAGCACACTTGAAGGTGCAATGGACATTACTCCACTTGGTAACTACTCTTTTCCTTTCAATGTTCATGCTCAACTGATATCATTATATCATGTCTCAATCATAACTGTTGTATGTGTTTCATGTTATTTTTCATACATATGTAACTTGCTAAGGTGTATTTGAATCTGATTGACTGTTTGCACATGGCTTGATATCATGAAGTAGAATGATTTTGTTTGCTTTACTGATATGTTGAGATAGGCATGTATGCTGCTTTTTGTTTCGAGTTATTATGCTTGAGATATCACCATGATGATAATGCTATGGTTTTGTTCATTGATTGGCTGTAAGCATATAAGATTTCACTTTGGTGTTGTACTGTCAAGTTTAGATGGATGGAATTGTTAACCTACTTATGTATGCCTTGGTGCTTGGATGTTGTTTTGGAATGAGAGATTCTTGAACTGTAGTTCCATGCTTGTTCCTGAGATGCTCGTGTGTTTTATGGTTGTTGAACCTATCTTTCACCGTAAGTTGCTATGTGTGATGTTTGATTGAATATTGCTAAGTTACTTTCACTAAATGCCACTGGTTTTCTTTTTCTGTCATCATCAATATATGATCATTTTGTATACTCAAAATCATGGCTTTGTTTTATATTCAAAACTTTGTTATTGTTGATATTTGTTGTATTAAGGTTGACACTTTTGTTATTCATGTATGTGTTTACATTTTGAAATGCACCATTCTGCCATGGCATTGACCTTTGCTGACCTATGTGCTTGATGTTTGGTTTTGAATTGTTAAAATGTTTGGGATTGACTTGTTGAAATCTGTTGCTGGTTTTTAAGTTAAGATTGAATTTGTGTTCTATATTATGACTTGGCTATCTGTTTGTATGCCTAATACTAATACATCTAAACTACTAAATGCACTCTAAAAGTTTACTTGTTGTGTTTACTTGCTGCTGTGAAAGGTTCAGAAATCTTGTACCAAGCATGTTTGTCTTTGTTCTACCAATCTTTGATACATAATATGCCATTAGTGCTTTGCTGCCTCTATGACTTGTGACTAGTTTGTAAACCTAGAATCCATGTTAGGTATGTCTTACTATGTTTGAGACTTGTATTGTCCATATGCCATTGTCATTAGCATGCTGTCAGTTTGATATCTCTAATTTATGTACAAGTTTTAAAGTGCCAAGTATGATGTGTGTTTGTCTGCCATGTAACTTTGCTTTAAATCAGGACTGGTTTTTGATCCATGCATTTATGCTTATTTTTACATCCATTGAATGTTAGCACAACAAGTATTTGTTTTCACCATGCCCTGCCACTGCTTGTTTTGAGTGACATTATTTGAGTGAACTTATTTATCATACTGCCATGCCTTGTGCCCTGTTTTGCCTTGGATACATGTGTTAGCTTATATGACTCTTGACCATATGGATGTTATTCTTGTTGTGTATTCATCATTAGAAACATGACTGATCCTACTTGTATCACCATGATGAGTGTGAAGCCATTTGTTTATGCTTATATTCATGCCTAACCATGTGCTTGGCATAATTTCATCATGTTACTTTCATTTGATACCTGGAGTGAGTAATGCAACCGTCTTGTTTCTGATTAACCATATGATACATGTATGCCAGCTCCTAAAACATTTTTGCTTTCATTCACTCAACATGTTCAGTATTAAACTTTTGCTATTCTTGAAACTCAACCTAGTGCCATGTTGTTTTGCATTCCATAGTCTACATGATTGTTTATTAGTTGCATCCAAGATATGTCATTTCATTGAGTTCCTTTCAAATGTGTTGTATGCTTGTTAAATTTTGCTGTCGTGCCTGTGTTTGAATCTGTTGCACTATGTATTCAAGTTTTCCTTTACTTTGTGGATGTTTAGTTCATATGGTAAAAAAACATTGCTTGGTATTTAATCTGTTTGGCAATTTATATGTTAATTTTGTAATCATATGCTTCTGTTCTTTTCTAATTGACGATGGTTGATTGATGATTGGCATGGCATTGATTGTGAGCAGATTGTGGTATGGTTTGGTTTGCCTTTGTTCATTTTGTTCATATGCACACGCAAGGGGTATGTATTAATTAAGTTGTGTTTCTTACCGGATGTAACAGCCACCCCAGTGGCAAACACACACATGCACATGCGCCCTTTAACCCTTAGGACTGGGGTTCGAATCCCCCTCGCCCCAGTCCTTTTATTTTTATTTTCTGAATTTCGCTTCCTTTACATATATATCAATGCTCCCATTGTTTGTTCAGAATGCGCGCATGGCTTGGTTGGTTATGTTTTAAGCTTGCACACGCAGGGTCCTGGGTTCAATCCCTAGGAATGCCCTTTCCTTCTTTTTTACTACTTGTTTGTCTTATTTATTTTTAAGCTTATGCTTTAATTTTAAACCTTCATAACTTGTTTGTTTTTCATCATTTTTCTTCCATTCTTTCTGCTATTTGTTTCTAATTGGATCCTCTTGTTGAATATAAAAAGAAATGGTTGAAAATGTTTAATATTATTTACTTTTATTCATGTGGAAATTGGAAATTCTTTTAAGGTTTTATTGCATTTTTTTGTTCATCTCATGATGTTATCTTTGTTTATTTTGTTTGAGCATAGTCTAATATGTGTAATTCCAACCTTGCATGATATTATAACTTTGTTTCATCTTAATGTATTGTTCTTGTCTTTTTACATCATTATGTTAAATTCATGTAGCTCTTTATTTCATAGTATTTTAAAACTGTTATCTTCCTCCCATTCCAAAGGAAAATCCTCCTAAATTGACTCATGAGTCACTGAACAAACCACCCTACCTTAACCTCATAAGTTTATCCCATTTCTTGGCCTCATGAGAGCCATGAAATCATAACTTAGTAATAGGTTAGAGTTTTGAACTCTATGTGATTCTCACCATCATGAGAACTCACCTTCCCCCTATAACTTAGATTTAGAGAGTTATCATGAACTCTAAAATGAGCTCACACTCATTTCCCCTTGGAACTTTGGCCATAGTCAATGGTTCCTCCTTCACCCTTAGATCGGTGAACTACGGATACTCTGATTCCACTCCCGTCAGGATACGTAGGCGCAAGGTGCGATACCTTATCGAGTATACTTAGATACTAACCCCTAGGGTTTCAACCTTTAGCATAGAACCTTTAGCAAGCGAGTAAGACATAACAAGCTAAAACAAGAGGTTCCCATAGAGTACTACGGACGTTTATGATGCTAATACCTTCCCTTGGTGTAACCAACCCCCGAACCTTAGATCTCCCCCCTTTAGGTTTTCTCGATCTTGAACCTTTCCTTTGGATAAATCAAAGTCGGTGGTGAATTTAAAATTTTTGTGATGCAAGTTAATCAATAGCTTGTTATCCGATCCTCACCGCAACAGAGTCGACAAATGGCATCTCCAACAGAGAAGTTTGTACACCCCTACAGCTCAGACAAACGAGTTTCCACAGCAAGTCGGACATCAAAACTTTTTCTATCAATTGACATATCCCCAGGAAAATTCGGCGAGAAGTTTGAGGAAAACCGCTACGAACAACGTCCCTTGTCAAGAAAGTTTATTGACAAAAGAAACTGAGACCAGTTCCTTGATAGGAAACCAGGATCGAGGGGGAAGTTTATTTCAGAACCTAAGACCATTTCCTTGGTAGGAAACTAGGATCGAGGGGAAGTTTATTTCAGAAACTGAGACCAGTTCCTTGGCAGGAAACCAGGATCGAGGGGAAGTTTATTTCAGCAATTGAGACCAGTACCTTGGTAGGAAACCAGGATCGAGGGGAAGTTTATTTCAGCAACTAAGACCAGTTCCTTGGTAGGAAACCAGGATCGAGGGGAAGTTCATTTCAGAAACTAAGACTAGTTCCTTGGTAGGAAACCAAGATCGAGGGGAAGTTTACCTTTTCTAAGCATCATTGCTTAGCAAAAGAAGAAGGATGCGTGAACTACCATTCCTAACCACCATCAAAATTTCGGGTATTCCGATATTTAATCCTCTTGCACCCCGAATACCCGAATACCTTCGCCATTCACACCTTCGGGTCCAAGAAGATTAAATAGGGGCATTTGTCATACCCCAAATTTTGACCACTAAAATTTCCCATCATTGTGCAAATCATCAGCACAATATGGATGTACCTTTGTGCCTCATCAATTTCCTCAAGGGTTGTTGAGCACTCACTGCAATCAGACTTAGGGTTTCAAGCCCTCTCAGAGCTTTTAGGAAAAGGATCAATCAAGAAATGACATGATCCTCAACTTGTCTAAACCTCTCAAACATCCACAAAGGATCAAGAGGACTCCCACTTCAAAAATCAAGCACAATGTTGCAGCATTCCAGGTGGATCAAGCCTTAAGATCGCCAGGGTCACCAAATTAGGGTTTTGGTCGACCAAGGCCTCCAGATGGAATTTTTCTTCTGGGCATGAGCCAATGCTTCAAAGCACAACCTAAGATGCTCCAAGGGACATCATGAACCCAATCATCAAGTCAATTTTGCCTCAGGGGATGTATACAATAAAAATTAGGAATTAGGGTTTCTTGACCTAATTCACCCCTAAGTTGACTTTTGGGACAAAACATGAGCCAAGACCTCAAGACATGATTTGAGGGACCCTAATAAACTACATTGATCCATTTGTAACAATGGATTGACCCAAGAAGCGTGGTGCATAAGTTTCAAGTTCATTAGAACCACAGTTAGGGTTTCGCGAGAAAAGTCAACTGTACCTTTGACTTTTGACCAGGACATGCTCCCAAACCTTGGGACATGATTCAATACACCCTATAACACCTATGAAATCAGTCCATCAAGTTTGATTTAGTTCAAGGACTTGATTTCATAGAGGATCACACAGTTTGGAATTCATTTGATAAAAAGTCAACTGTGCCCAAAAGTCAAAGTTTGACTTTTGATTTTTTGATCAATTATGGTTCCCTAACCCTAAAATGATGTTAAAGTGTGATTGGAATCACCATTCATCAAGAAAAATCAATAAAAGTGGGATAACTTGTAAAAAGGGTAACCATAAAAAAACATAGAAATTTTCTAAGTTATGGAGCAAAGTGGCTAGGGTACCAACTTCCAAGGATCATAACTTGAGATCCAAGCAACCATTTGGGCTGATCCAAAGATGGATTTGTAGCTCTCATGGCATACTTTAAAAGTGTCAACTACACCTCATTCCAATTCATCATGGATTTTGAGTTATGGCTGGATCAAAATGGCTGAAAACAAGAAATGTCACTTTTTCCAACACTTAGTGAAATTCTCACTAAGTCAGAATTTGTTTCACTTTTTTCAAAATGTAAGGGCATTTTTCACTTAGATCCAAAAAGTTTCAAGACAAACTATGATCACACATGTGTTGTATCATATGAGAGTTTTCCAAAATGGCCAAGAACCCCATCAAATCCCATCTGAGCTAAGAGTTATGACAATGGCAATATGCCTTGCTGCAACTGTCATGGCAAGGCAGATTTGTGCATTTTGCTCGATTTGATCAATTTGTGCAAATGACATATAAGTTTATCCATCTGAACACCTCAAGGGGAGACCAAGGAGGGACAAACACTGATCGATAAGCCTCCCAAGTCTTTGGAACTAAAAATAGCATGCCAAACCTAAAAAACCCTAAAGAGGGAACAAGACTCCAATTTTGTTTTGGAGCATTCAATGGATGCACCAAGGTGGCATGAACTGAGCCATTTTCAACTGAATGAGTCAAAGCTGATCTCTGAACTAAGGAACCAAAGGCTTATGCTCTAACCTCTAGTCAATGGCTAAAGGAGACATGGATTCCTATTGATCAACATTTGCCAAACCTCTGCACCAGTTGCCGTTCACTATTGTAGCCAAAACAAACTTGCTCTACTATAAATAAAGCTCATTTATGCTCAGTTTAAGTACACCAAAGCCATCAAACGGATGCTTTCCTCAAAATCTCTTCTTTCACTCCAAAATTGCCTTCCAAAGCAAGTCACTATCGGGTTTTGAGTTTGAGAGCCATTCCAACCAAACCAATCACACACACACCTCATAAACATCATATAGAAGTGATCCAAACACTTAAACCACAACTGGAACACTGATTTCTCAGAATCACCAGCCAATTGCTCAAGGTTTTAACCAAGTTGCAGTTGAGATGCCATGAAGTGATCCAGCCATTTCCAATCAAGTCCAGGCATTCAAACATACTCCATATGGTGTAGGGAAGCTGTCATATCATCATAACTCATCTGTAACACCTCCAACTCAAAAATCACTTTGCCTTTGCTGTCACGACCTTCAAGTAAGCCTAAACTTGGTCATCTCTTAATCTATGCATATTTCCTCGCACAATACTTTTGCCAAATGTTCACAATTATGCATAGAATGTTTCCACTAAATTAATTACTTTGTTTGAATCGTGTATCAAAATTCTCAGCCTTCATGCAGAATTTAGGGTTCTTGAGGTTTTGTCTTGATTTCTTATTCCATACTTAAAATAAATGAAATTAAAGACCATAGACATGATCATGAGGTGAAAACGAGTAGATTGATATGTGGATTGTGTGATTTCATCAAGTATTCAGTGAGATTGGTGAGAAAATGCAAATCTGCAGAAACAGAGGGGTGGCGCGTGTTCTTGGTGTGTTCTTGGCGCCATTTTTTTAATATTTGAATATTTGAATTTTGTGATTTTGTTTAATTGATTCAAAAATTAATTTCTCTCTGATTTTAATGATTTTGAGATGATTCTTTTTTTTAATAATTCACAAAAATGTTAAAATATTTTATTTTCCCAAAAATTCCCAAAAATGTTATTTATTTCATATACTTGATATTTTTGCGAAGAATTAATCTTTTATTTGTTATTTAACATTTAAAATATTTTTTCCTCCTTGATTTTCCAAATTTAATTGGTTTCCAATCATTTTGTGGATATAAACATGATTTTTCAAACATTAATCAAAGATCACAACTTGTTTTTCACAACATGTTTGATAATTTTGATCATTTTAATTAAATTCTTATTTAATTAAAATGCATTTTGAAATTAATTTAGGGTTTTGATCTTAATCACCCTAAACAAATCATTTTTCAAACTCTTTGGGCCTCTAATAGAGTGTAAGACCCAATCCTTTTTGAAACCAAAATAATTTGGGCCTCAGTTATTGTATAAGACCCACTGCGATTTCAAAAATCTCGGCGCGATCGCCATTTCAAAACGAGAATCATCCGGGCCTACCCTCGTGTTGTAAGTCCCATTTCTTTTCTTTAAATAACTCTTTGGGCCTCTTTAGAGAGTGTAAGTCCCATCCTTTCATAAATGAAAACCATTTTGGGCCTTAGTGTATTATATAAGTCTCGATATCATCAAAAAAGTTTGGCACGATCGTCGCCCTTTTTAAACAAAAACCCTGGGCCTCTCCTTGAGCTGTAAGCCCCATCACTTGTACAAAAATAAATCCTTGGGCCTCTAATAGAGTGTAAGACCCATCCCCTTGTACATAAAAACTTTTTGGGCCTCACTTATTGTATAAGTCCCTCTGTACATTTTTCAAGACAACGGTGCGATCATCGTTAAAACTTGGGCCTCTCCTTGAGTTGTAAGCCCCAACAATCTTTTCAAAGCACTCTCTCCTTCGATTTTGAATTCAAATATATGTTGTCATAAAAACTTTCTTTAATTTCTTTGTTGAAAAACTAACCAAACAACATGGAAGCTCTACAACGGGTAAGTGTTTATCCGCTTTCATTTACCGCTTTCATATATATAACTGTATTGTGGGGCTGTTTCACTGTAAGTCTTCTTTTACATCCTTTTATATACTTGTCACATATCCACTGTGTAATACTAGTATAGTTATTTAGAGTTTTCCCCGACAACTACGTCTAGAACTAGGTAAAGCCATGTTGGCCACTCTTAAATACAAACAAAACTAGATCCCCCGTAGGATTCCAGATACAGTCTTCCCTCCTCTTGGGGTTAAATAATATGGAACAAAGAGAAAGGCAGTATTCTCGGTGAACCTTTTCTCAGACTGTAACCCTTAGAAATTGTCAAAGAAACTCTAATTCCCCAGAGATGATCCTTTCTCCGTGAATGGCATATCTTGAGTTTCTTCCAAATTCTCGAACTTTCCTGGAATGATCTCTTCTCTGTGAATTGCATTTCTTGAATTTCTCTTGGTTTGGAGACCCATAGGCTTCCTAAAAGCATCCCCGCCTCCTCTTGGGCGTGGTACAAGGACCCTTCGGCTTCTTAGAAGTTCTCATGCCTTCTCTTGGGCTTAATACAAGGACCCTGACAACCTCTTAAAGGTATAAGACAGAACCTAGTCATCCTTTACTAGAGCAGTCTTTCCAGCGTCAAAACTCCTGCCATTTTAGGGTTGATACTCATCCCTTAATGCTCGTGCCTCCTCTTGGGCATTGTACAAAAGATAAAACTCTAGACTTGGATAGTCTAAACCTCTTGAGTCTCAAAGACATTCTCAAGTTCCTTTCAAACATAAGAAAAAACACCGATCACCCTGGATCAATCTCCAGCATAAACCCGGTCTCTCTTATGAGAGTTCCCCGCACTTGGACATGCTTCAGGATCTCAATAATTCGCAGTGATAAGTCAGCCTCCTCTTGGGCTTTGTACAAATGATTCCCCCTAGCTGAGCTAACCTTTTCATACTCTCTTGTTGAGTCAGCCACTTTTAGCCTCCGTCTTGGGATTTGTACAAGACATATAAAACACTCTCTTGTTGAGTATAAAAGACTCTCTTGTTGAGTCAATCTCCTTTTAGCCTCCGTCTTGGGCTTCGTACAAGACATATAAAACACTCTCTTGTTGAGTATAAAAGACTCTCTTGTTGAGTCAATCCCTTTTTAGCCTCAATCTCGGGCTTCGTACGAGACAGCAAAACACTCTCTTGTTGAGTATAAAAGACTCTCTTGTTGAGTCAATCTCTTTTTAGTCTCCGTCTTGGGCTTCGTACAAGACATATAAAACACTCTCTTGTTGAGTATAAAAGACCCTCTAGTTAAGTTGATCCCTTTTTAGCCTCAATCTCGGGCTTCGTACGAGACAGCAAAACACTCTCTTGTTGAGTATAAAAGACTCTATTATTGAGTTATTCCCTTTTTAGCCTCAATCGCGGGCTTCGTACGAGACAACAAAACACTCTCTTGTTGAGTATAAAAGACTCTCTTGTTGAGTCGATCCCTTTTTACCCTCAATCTCGGGCTTCGTACGAGACAGCAAAACAATCTCTTGTTGAGTATAAAAGACTCTCTTGTTGAGTCAATATCCTTTTAGCCTCAATCTCGGGCTTCGTATGAGATAGAAAAACACTCTCTTGTTGAGTATAAAAGACTCTCTCATTGAGTCAATCAACCTTCAGACTCTCCTGTTGAGTCGACCTTTTTAGCCTTAGTCTTGGGCTTCATACAGGACAGATAAAAGTACTCTCTTGTTGAGTCAAACCATTTCAGCCTCCATCTTGGGCTTTATACAAGATACATTCTCCCCAACGGAGTCAAAATCCCTTTTAGCCTCAATCTTTGGCTTTGTACAAGACAGAAAGAACATTTTCCCTGGAAAAGTCAAACTTCTAGCCTCCTTTTAGGCTTTGTATAAGGAAACCCCCCAGTTGAGTCAATCAACCTTTTAGCATCAAATTTGTGCCTTGCTCACAATATACAAATATCAACAATTCCTCTTTAGAGATGACAAGTTCTCTCTCAGTCAAGCCTTTCAGCTTCACATCTTGGGCTTTGAACAAGATACAAACCACCTTTAGCTTCATGTCTTGGGCTTTGAACATGACACCAAAACAATCTCTTTCCTCCCATAGAATAGGAGGAACTACGATTGCTCTGATTTCCCTATTTCGTTAAACGGGAATACGTAGGCATAAGATTGTAAAATCTTAGCGAGCATACTAATAAAAAAAAACCCAAAATCCCTTACCTTCATACATCCATCAAAAGCATCAGACCTAACACCTTACCAGAAACCTAGCAAATAGTCTAGACACTGTTTTAAGCAAATAACCTAAGGCAGACCCCCTTTTGATAGCATTTGTAAACCAATAGTTTTGACTGTTTAACCTCAGTATGCAAGCAGGGTTAATTGGAGACATCTATTTACCTTCCTTAATCAGCTTAACAGGATAAAAAATGAATCGAACTGTAGTACCAAAGCGATAGTGATTCGAAACCACAAAAATCGCGCTACAGAGTGTTGAAAGACAACGAATGAGTGTCTTCAAATATAGGATCAATACGAACGAGTATTCATGAAACTGAAACAAACATAGACGAGTGTTGAAAGACCATGGACGAGTGTCTTAGATTAATGTGGACGAATATTGAAGAAATGAAATCGAACACGGACGAGTGTTGAAAGATCAATATGGACGAATATTGAAGAAATGAAATCGAACACAGACGAGTGTTGAAAGATCAATATGGATGAATATTGAAGAAACTAGAGCGAACACGAACGAATGTTGGAAGATCAATATGGACGAATATTGATGAAAGTGAGACAGACACGGACGAGCGTTGAAAGATCAATATGGACGAGTATTGACGAAAGTGAGACAGACACGAACGAGTGTTGAAAGATCAATATGGACGAATATTGACGAAAGTGAGACAGACACGGACGAGTGTTGAAAGACCACGGACGAGTGTCTTCAAATACAGGATCGACACGAACGAGTATTGGTTAACCTGAAACGAACATGGACAAGTGTTGAAAGACCACGGACGAGTGTCTAAGAATATAGGATCAATATGAACGAGTATTCATGAAACTGAAACAAACACGGACGAGTGTTGAAAGACCTCGGATGAGTGTCTTAGATTAATGTGGACGAATATTGAAGAAATGAAATCGAACATGGACGAGTGTTGAAAGATCAATATGGACGAATATTGAAAAAATGAAATCGAACACGAACGAGTATTGAGAAATCAATATGGACGAATATCGACGAAACTGGGATAAACGTGAACGAGTGTTTAAGATAAATATGGACAAATATTGAAGAAATGAAATCGAACACAGACGAGTGTTGAAAGATTAATATGGACGAATATTGAAGAAATGAAACCGAACACGGACGAGTGTTGAAGGTCAATATGAACGAATATTGAAGAAACTGAGACAGACACTGACGAGTGTTGAAAGAAATGGGGAATCAACACGAACAAAGTATTGAGTACATGAAACAAACACGGATGAGTGTTGAAAGAACAGTATCTCGAAAACGTCAAGATTAACGGATCCAAACCTTGGACGATGGGTATGATGGACGACTCTGAGGGGATAATGGAGTCCTAGTCAGACGACTATGCTAGGGAAGAAAGATCAAAAGGGTAAGGTTGACGGATTTACTACCCTAAGGACTGGTTGAAGCACCTGCTTGGGGCTACAGTTATGTCATTTTCTGCCGAGAAAAAGAGAAATTTGAACGAACAACTCTACAGGGGAATACCAGTGAGATGAATAAGTTCATCGGCAATTTCACCGGGGATAAAGTAAGATTAAACCTCCTGAGGTAAACCACTTTTTGTTGGGGAACCGTCTAGTAACAAGAATATCCAAACCTGGCTTATGCTTCAAATGCATATGTTTGAATTTTTCTATGGCATAATGCTCCATGTGAAATGGAAATGCTACGCATTTTGAGGATGCAATGATTACTATATGAAAAATGCAAAAGGAATCCTCTGCTGGGGCTGATAATTAGAAAATCTGCTGAGGAAGTGATCACTGATCTGGAATTCTAACTTTCTGTGGGGAAACGATCAACAGCTCGGTTGGGGAGAAATGTTGATATATCTGGACTCTGGATTACGAGGAATAATTACATGTGTTGGGAAGACCTCACCTGAACCATTCCTGCTTGAGGAGAACCTATAACCATATGACTCCGTTGGGGAAATAACAACCTTCTGACCTGGCTGCTGGGGAACTGAGGTCAAATAAGCCTCTACTGAGGAAGGAAATGCTTCCTGTCTTGATGAGGAAATTATACCAGTACTCTATGGGGAGGGAAATTCTACTGGATACAGGCAGTGAAACGAGTCTCTTGCTGTGGATGCCAACCTGTTTGGAGAGTCAACCAACCATCGCTACCCTGTCTGGGGCTTGAACTCTTACTAGAGAAAAGATAAATCCATCTCTGGCTGGGGAAACCAAACCTGTGGACTCTTGCTGGGGAGCAGAATAAGAAGACATAGCCTCTTCCTTGGCTACTTCTGTTGGGGAGACATTCATAATCTTCCTAATGCCCTTCTGGCACCTTACTGAGGAAGAGAAACCCCATACTGGGAACTACTTTGGCATTTCACGCTTCTGCTGATCAACCACCTGCCAATTATCATAAGCGGACTCTCCTCCTGTCTCAGACCACATGTTCTATTGGGGGAAATCGTCTCAAGCGGATTTTACAGAAAACCCGACATTCAAAATGCCCCAGGGTCTTCAAACTCTTGGGGAGATTTATCGGATATCGACGTAACTGCCCCAGATTGGATGACCTACGAAGGAATTTTCCTCGAGAGGATTCATAACGACTTGGAACATTCTGCCCCCGTATACTGAATCTTGAAGAGGTGCCTTTGATCAACTGTCTTCTGGAGGGGACATCTTCTAATGCTCTTGGGGTAGCCTGCTTCAGTACGAGTCTTGCAACAATTCTATTCCTTGTCTTCGAGGGATTCGCTGAATCTCGACATGATTGCCCCAGATTGGTTGAACTTGGGGAGATTTCTCGACATGATTGCCCCAGATTGGTTGAACTTGGAGAGATTTCTCGACATGATTGCCCCAGATTGGCTGAACTTGGAGAGATTTCTCGACATGATTGCCCCAGATTGGCTGAACTTTGAGCACAACTTGCCGAGAAAACTGTTAGCTGATGAAGCTTTCATGCTCATCAATATAGTTATCCAGGAATTTCCTCTTGGCAGAGTCATACTTCCCGATTGATGCTCCTTATGCAAGCTTTATTGGCGTCAAGTACAATGTATGCAAGCAGAAAATGTTTATTCTGAGAATGATTATTCTAATACAACATACATGTTAATCTTGGAGTTTTCATTGAAAATATGTCGCCAAATCTTATGAACGAATCACTAGTTAAGATGCAACACTAATTTTTGAATAAAAGACATTATGCACATGCAATACCAACAAAAAATCTTCTAGCGCAACTCAAGGGAGTCAGGAACGTCATCTTATCAGAAGTACGCCTTCGGAATAACCTTGCCTCAATTAGGACTTTTGAGGGTTGTAACGTGGCCTAGTTCACGGTTTGAGAAAGAAGGATTTATGGCTCAAAATTTTGTCTGTACCCACCCATTCTCCTTGATGTCCTTCAGTCCTACGTTCAGTTCATTTGGCGTAAGTGCTCATCTTCCAAAAGGTTATTGCATGTCATCAGCGATGGTTAAGGAGCCCCCAATGCTTTTGGAGTGGCAGTCCCTCCTTTCGTCTTTGGGGCCTGTAGTCACACGACTCATTTTGGTTCAAGGATTTTTATTTTGTAATCCTTTTCGCTTTTTATGTTTGCTTCTTTTTTCGTTTGTTTCCCTGATTTTTCCTGGACTGATTCCTTTGAATCCTTTTCGATTTTGATGTCCAGCGGGATGCCCTAACTTTTACCTAAATCGTTTGTTTTCAAGCTTTCGACTTAGCGAGCTTTCTTTCTCCTTTTTCTTTTTTCCTTTTTGTTTGAACAAATCGTGTGACATTGGCTGTCCTGACTTCTTTGAAAGGATTGTGACTGCTTCGTGTAACACCCCAAATTTGTAAGAATATTTATCTAATTTATTTAAATATAATATTCGTGAATTTTAGTGAATTTTGGTGGTTTGTGTTGACGTCGGTATTTTGTGGAGTTTTGGTTATTTATTTAAATAATAGTATATAATATAGAATATATTGTATTATTATCTATTTAAATAATATTAGAAGGATTAAGGGTAATTTGGACTTTTAAGGAGGAGTTAGTGAGGGTAATATTGGGGAAAGCCCATTTTAGAAGCCGAAGGGTTAAGGTTTACCAAAAAGAAGAATTTGAGAGGAATATGATTCATTTTGTTAGACCGTGAAGAGAAGGGAAAAGGCCAGAGCTCTGAGGAAAGAGGGAAAAGCCTAGGATTCAAGAAGGTTTCCAAGAACTAAAGAAAGAAAGCTTGGAATCGACAATCTAAGGTATGGGGAGTATTGCCTTTCATTATTTTTGATATAGGAAATCGATGTGTTTAAAGCCGATTTTTGAGGTTTATGTGGGTTTGTGGGTTTATGAGTAAATTGATTATTTAAGGGTATTTTTGTGGATTAATGATGAATATGAAGGGTTGAATTGGATCGGATGAAAGTAGGCCTTCGAGGCTAATCTTTCTGTTGATGTTATTTTGGACCTTGAAGAGAAAGGGATTTATGGGAGTTATTAGGATATTTGGGGTTTGTGAAGGTTTATGTGATTTTGAGGTTTAGGATAGTGTAATAAATCAGCCTAATAGTCGTAGGTTTTGTGCCTTTGTTGCCATAATACCTTAAGGATGTTTTGGGGATGTTTTTGGGGGTAAATGAGGCTGAACCCATAAGGTTTTTGGGGTCTGATGTGCTACTGATGCGTAGCAGCGATTACAGAAAATCACGACCTCGCTAACCGAATGAATTCTTCGGAAAGAGAATATTCGTCCCAGACTCGCTGGGCTAATAGCGCAGCGAATGTGAGATGACGCTGTTTTGAGATACTGGGATGGAATTTAAAAAAAATGATTTTTAGTTTGCACAGCCAACTTCCCAGCGAATAGAGGGTAGCGAGGAGAGACAGAATAGGGTTTCTCTGGTTTTTGTATGGGGTTTTGGGGTTCGCTGGCAGCTCGCTAGGCGAACACCAAAGCGAACAAGTTTGCAAAGCGAACGTTCCACCGAATGGCTGCTATTCGCAAAATTATTTTGTGATTTTTGTGATGTCTTGATGTTTTGAGCTGTGATTATTTTGATGAATTACCATGCGTATATTGATGATTATGAGATGATGATTCATGATGTTTTGATGAATAAATGATGATATAAGTAACATCAGATTTTGATGAATGATGATGCACGTAATGACTTTTATTGATGATGATGATAATGACATTGTGTATCATGCATTCATAGCATTCCAGACTTCGGTCTATTGTGGCTTCAATCCCATTGTGCGGATGTGAGGTAATTTTGATGTGCTCCGGTTCTTGTGTAGAATCGATCCTATTGATGGGGATCTTTGGAGGGTAATGGCCTAGTGTCCATCGACTTTGATGAATTGGTACCACGTGCATGAGTCTTGTTGTGCATTGCATTTATTTGGCATTGATGTGATTTATGATATCATGATTTTTGATGTTTTCCTTTATGATGACCTTGATGATGTTGTATATGATAATGACGCCATTTTACGCATATCCTGTTTTTATATTGATTATAATGAATTTTGATTACTCATCCTACCTGTTTGAATGTTTCCTCCACGTGGGTAACATGCAGATGATCAGGCTTAGTTGTGGATGCCTTCGAGGACTTTGGAGTTTATTTTGCTTTTGGTCGATATAGAGGGTCTTGCTCTGATATTGTAACATCGGGTTGGGTCGTTGAGTGGAACCATGTTGAGTTGTTATTCTGTTGTTATTGTTGAAGGATTATGGCTTTTATTACCAACCCTTTTGATTTGAATTATTGAGTTCCGCTGCTATTTGATGGCTTTTTTATTTAATTTGAGGAAAACCCATTGTTTACGGAGCACTATTTTATTTGAGTTTATTGAGAAATGTACACCCTTTGAGGTGGTTCTGATTTTTACTCTGATATTATGATTATTCTACTTCAATATTTGTGGGGGTAGAAAAGGGTGTTACAATAGTGGTATCAGAGCAGGTCGGTCTGTCTGGCCAGGTTTTACTTGATGTCAGTTCCCTGTCAGTCGACGAGTGTGTGTACACTGTCGATGTTTTGTTTCTTCTAACCTTGTTGGTGGTGTGAAGGATGGCTGGAAGAAATGATCGTGCTATTGCTGATGCGTTGGAGTCGATTACTCATGTAGTGGCTCAGAACAATCAGAATGGTGGAGTTCCAGATGAGTTTCGTGCTTTGGGGAAGTTTCAGAGGAACAATCCACCGACTTTTATGGGTACTCATGATCCAGCAAGTGCACACAAGTGGCTGAAGGCGATCGAAAAGATATTCCGGGTGATGGGGTGTACTGATGAGCAACAAGTTCAGTTTGGAACACATATGCTGTCAGAAGAGGCCGAGGATTAGTGGGATAACACCCGTCAGAGACTCGAAGATGTTGGCACTGTGATAACTGGGTTGTGTTTCAGCAGGAGTTTCTGGGAAAGAATTTTCCAGAGGATGCTCATGGCAAGAGAGAAGTGGAATTCCTTGAGCTGAAGCAAGGAGACATGATTATGGCAGAGTATGCTGCGAAGTTCGAGGCACTGGTGAAGTTCTGCCTGCACTACAACCGTGCTGATGCTGAGATGTCCAAGTATCTCAAGTTTGAGAATGGGATAAGACCGGGAATTAAGCAGGGTATTGGGTATCAATAGATCCGCAGGTATGCTGAGTTGGTGGACATGAGTAGAATCTACGATAAGGATAGCCGAGCTCGATCTACTCACTATAAGCAGTTGAGTGAGAAGAAAGGGCAGTATAGGGGGAAGCCTTATACAACTTCATCTGAAAAAGGGAAGCAGAAGGCTTCAGAGGGGAAAAAGACAAGTGGAGGAGCAGCTCTCGCTTCTAGGAAGTGTTATAAGTGTGTCAAGCAAGGCCACCGTGCTGATGTGTGTACCAATAGTGTGTTAAGTGCTACAGAAGTGGCAAGAAGGGTCATAGAGCTACTGACTGCAAGGACGATGGTCCAACCTATTTCAATTGTGGGGAGAAGGGTCATATTAGTACCCAATGTCAAAAGCCGAAGAAGACCGCTACTGCCGCTCAGACCAGTGGCCGAGTGTTTCCTTTGAGTGGTGCAGAAGTGCCATAGAAGGACAACCTGATTCGAGGTACTTGTTTTATTAATTATACCGAGTTAATTGCTATTATTGATATTGGTGCTACTCATTCTTTTATATCACTTGAATGTGCTAATAGATTGGGTTTGAAATTGTCTGATATGAATGGGAATATGGTAATAGAAACTCCAACTAATGGTTCTGTTACTACTACTCTTGTGTGTTTGAGATGCCCTTTGGCGATTTTCGGGAAGAGTTTTGTGATGGATTTGGTGTGCTTACCCTTGCACCAAATCGATGTAATCTTTGGAATGGACTAGTTGGAGTTCAACCATGTTGACATCAATTGTTATAATAAGACTGTGGAGTTTCCTGAGTTTGGTGATAGTGGAGAGTTGATGTTCTTGTCTGTTAGGAAAGTAGACGACCTTATGGAAGACGAAGCCCTGGTGTTTGCAATGTTTGCATCGTTGCAGATTGATCGTGAAGCTGCGAGTGTCAACTTACCTGTTGTATGTGAATTTCCAGATATGTTTCCGGATGACATAAGTAATTTGCCTCCAGAATGTGAAGTAGAGTTTTCAGTGGACTTAGTACCAGGTACGAGTCCAATGTCAATGGCTCCTTATCGAATGTCAGCTTCTGAGTTAATTGAATTGAAGAAACAACTGGAAGAATTACTTGAGAAGAAGTTTGTTCGACCGAGTGTTTCTCCATGGGGTGCCCCTGTGTTGCTAGTAAAGAAGAAAGATGGTAGCATGAGGTTGTGTGTTGATTATCGGCAGTTGAATAAGGTGACTATTAAGAATAAGTATCTACTCCCGAGAATTAACAATTTGATGGATCAACTGGTAGGCGCTTGTGTGTTCAGTAAGATTAATTTGAGGTATGGTTATCATCAGATTCTTGTTAAGCCTGATGATATTTCGAAGAAGGATTTCTGGACGAGGTATGGTCACTATGAATACGCTGTGATGCCATTTGGAGTATCCAATGCACCTGGTGTGTTCATTAAGTACATGAATCGGATTTTTCATGAGTATTTGGATAAGTTTGTGGTGGTGTTTATCGATGATATCTTGATATATTCTAGATCTGAAGAAGAACATGCTGAGCATTTGAGAACTGTGTTGCAAGTATTGAAGGAGAAGAAGTTGTATGCAAAGCTGTCCAAGTGTGAGTTTTGGTTGAAGGAAGTGAGTTTTCTTGGCCATGTGATTTCAAGTGGCGGGATTGCTGTTGATCCATCTAAAATTGATGCTATGTTACAGTGGGAGACTCCGAAGTCTGCATCGAGATACGAAGTTTTCTGGGATTGGCAGGTTATTACCGCAAGCTTATCGAATACTTTTCTAAGTTGGCATTACCTTTGACTCAGTTGACTCGAAAGGGTCAAGCTTTTGTGTGGGATGTAGTCTGCGAAGAGAGTTTTGTGGAATTGAAGAAGAGGTTGACGACCGCTCCAGTGTTGATTTTGCCTAATCCGAGCGAATCTTTTATGGTGTATTGTGATGCGTCGAAGATGGGTCTTGGTGGAGTATTGATGCAGAATGGACAAGTTGTTGCCTATGCTTCGAGACAATTCCGAGTTCATGAGAGGAATTATCCTACACATGACTTAGAATTAGCCGTTGCGGTGTTTGTGTTGAAGATTTGGAGACAATATCTGTTTGGCTCTAAGTTTGAAGTGTTTAGTGATCATAAATGTCTGAAGTACTTATTGATTAGAAAGAATTGAATATGAGGCAGAGGAGGTGGTTAGAGCTGTTGAAGGATTTTGATTTTGATTTGAGTTATCATCCGGGTAAAGCAAATGTAGTGGCTGATGCATTGAGCAGGAAGTCATTGCATATGTCGATGCTTATGGTGAAAGAATTGGAATTAATTGAGCAATTCCGAGATTTGAGTTTGGTATGTGAAGAGACCTCTGATAGTGTAAAGTTGGGAATGTTGAAGTTGACTAGTGGTATTCTGGAAGAAATCAGAGTGTGACAACAATCTGATTTAAAGTTGGTTGACCGATTGACTTTGATTAGCCAAGATAACGGAGGAGAATTCCAGATTGATGAGAATGGTGTGATGAGGTTTTGGGATAGGGTATGTTTTCCAGATATTCCAGAAATCAAGAAGAGTATTATAGAAGAAGGACACCGAAGTAGGTTGAGTATTCATCCCGGTGCTACGAAGATGTACCAGTATTTGAAAAAGTTGTTTTGGTGGCTAGATATGAAGAAGGATACTGCAGAGTTCGTTTATGCGTGCTTGACGTGTCAGAAGTCGAAGATTGAGCATCAGAAGCCTTTAGGTATAATGCAGCCATTGAATATTCTAGAATGGAAATGGGATAGCATTTCCATGGACTTTGTGCCGGGGTTGCCGAGGACGGCAAAAGGGAATTATTCAATTTGGGTGATCATGGATAGATTAACTAAATCGGCTCATTTCTTGTCGATGAAGATTAATCATTCTATACAGAAGTTAGCTGAGATGTATGTTGAGGAGATTGTGAAGTTACATGGGATACCTTCGAGTATTGTGTCGGATAGAGATCCGAGATTTACATCTAGGTTCTGGAAGAGTTTGCAAGATGTTTTGGGTACTAAGTTGAGGATGAGTTATGTCTATCATCCGCAGACGGGCGGTCAGACAGAAAGGATTATCCAATCCTTAGAGGATTTGCTGAGGGCTTGTGTGTTGGATCACGGAGGATCTTGGGATAGCCATTTACCATTGATTGAGTTCACGTACAATAATAGTTTTCATGCTAGTATTGGAATGGCACCCTATGAAGCTTTGTATGGGAGAAGGTGTAGGACTCCTTTGTGTTGGTATGAGTCAGGCGAGAGTGTTGTACTCGGACCTGAGATTGTGTAAAAGATGACTGAGAAGATTAAGATGATCCAAGAAAGGATGAGAGCGTCGCAGAGTCGCCAGAAGAGCTACCATGATAAGAGAAGGAAGATACTTGAATTCCAAGAGGGAGATCACGTGTTTTTGAGGGTGACGCTAGTGACTGGTGTGGGTCGAGCTTTGAAGTCTAGGAAGCTCACTCCACGTTTTGCTGGTCCATATCAAATCTTACAGAGGATAGGAGAGGTAGCCTATCGAATTGGTTTACCGCCGTCACTTGCGAATTTACTTGACGTGTTCCATGTGTCTCAGTTGAGAAAGTACATTCTGGATCTGTCGCATGTGATTCAGATGGATGATGTACAAGTGAGGGATAACCTGACCGTGGAAGCATTACCTTTGCAGAGTGATGGTCGAGAAATGAAGAGACTGCGGGGTAAAGACATAGCTTTAGTGAAGGTGTTGTGGGGTGGACCAGCTGGCGAAAGTTGAATTTGGGAACGTAAAGATCAGATGAGGGAGTCGTATCCGACTCTATTTCCTTGAGGTAATTTTTTAGGGAGAAAATTCTTTAAGTGGGGGAGAGTTGTAGCACCCCAAATTTGTAAGAATATTTATTTAATTTATTTAAATATAATATTCGTGAATTTTAGTGAACTTTGGTGGTTTGTGTTGACGTCGGTATTTTGTGGAGTTTTGGTTATTTATTTAAATAATAGTATATAATATTGAATATATTGTATTATTATCTATTTAAATAATATTGAAGGATTGAGGGTAAATTGGACTTTTAAGGAGGAGTTAGTGAGGGTAATATTGGGGAAAGCCCATTTTAGAAGCCCAATGGTTAGGTTTAACAAAAAGAAGAATTTGAGAGGAATAGGATTCATTTTGTTAGACCGTGAAAAGAAGGGGAAAGGCCAGAGCTCTGAGGAAAGAGAGAATAGCCTAGAATTCGAGAAGGTTTCCAAGAACTAAAGAAAGAAAGCTTGGAATCGACAATCTAAGGTATGGGGAGTATTGCCTTTCATTCTTTTCGATATAGGAATTAGATGTGTTTAAAGCCGATTTTTGAGGTTTATGTGGGTTTCTGGGTTTATGAGTAAATTGATGATTTAAGGGTATTTTTGTGGATTGATGATTAATATGAAGGGTTGAATTGGATCGGATAAAAGTAGGCCTTCGAGGCTAATCTTTCTGTTGATGTTATTTTGGACCTTGTAGAGAAAGGGATTTATGGGAGTTATGAGGATATTTGGGGTTTGTGAAGGTTTATGTGATTTTGAGGTTTAGGATAGTGTAATAAATCGGCCTAATAGTCGTAGGTTTTGTGCCTTTGTTGCCATAATGCCTTAGGGATGTTTTTGGGGTAAATGAGGCTGAACCCGTAAGGTTTTGGGGTCTGATGTGCTATTGATGCGTAGCAGCGATTACAGAAAATTGTGACCTCGCTAAGCGAATGAATTCTTCGCAAAGAGAATATTCGCCCCAGACTCGTTGGGCGAATAGCGCAGCGAATGCGCGATGACGCTGTTTTGAGATACTGGGATGGAATTTAAAAAAAATGATTTTTAGTTCGCAGAGCGAACTTCCCAGCGAATAACTTCGCTAGGCGAATAGAGGGTAGCCAGGAGAGACAGAATGGGGTTTCCCTGGTTTTTGTATAGGGTTTTGGGGTTCGCTGGCAGCTCGCTAGGCGAAGACCAAAGCGAACGCTCCAGCGAATGGCTGCTGTTCGCGAAATTATTTTTTGATTCTTGTGTTGCCTTGATGTTTTGAGCTGTGATCATTTTTATGAATTAGCATGCATATATTTATGATTATGAGATGATGATTCATGATGTTTTGATGAATAAATGATGATATGATTAACATGAGATTTTGATGAATGATGATGCACGTAATGACTTTTATTGATGATGATGATAATGACGTTGTGTATCATGCATTCATAGCATTCCATACTTTGGTCTATTGTGGCTTCAATCCCATTGTGCAGATGTGAGGTAATTTTGACGTGCTCCGGTTCTTGTGTAGAATCGATCCTATTGACGGGGATCTTTGGAGGGTGATGGCCTAGTGTCCATCGACTTTGATGAATTGGTACCATATGCATGAGTCTTGTTGTGCATTGCATTTATTTGGCATTGATGTGATTTATGATATCGTGATTTTTGATGTTTTCCTTTGTGATGACCCTGATGATGTTGTATATGATAATGACGCAATTTTATGCATATCCTGTTTTTATATTTATTATAATGAATTATGATTACTCACCCTGCTTGTTTGAATGTTGCCTCCACGTGAGTAACATGCAGATTATCAGGCTTAGCTGTGGATGCCTTCGAGGACTTTGGAGTTTATTTTGCTTTTGGTCGATATAGAGGGTCTTGCTCTGATATTGTAACATCGGGTTGGGTTATTGAGTCAAACCATGTTGAGTTGTTATTCTGTTGTTATTGTTGAAGGATTATGGCTTTTATTGGAAACCCTTTTGATTTGAATTATTGAGTTCTGCTTCTATTTGATGGATTTTTGATTTAATTTGAGGAAAACCCGTTGTTTACGAAGCACTGTTTTATTTGAGTTTATTGAGAAATATGCACCCTTTGAGGTGGTTCTGATTTTTACTCTGATATTATGATTATTCTGCTGCAATATTTGTGGGGTAGAAAAGGGTGTTAAACTTTCCTCCTTGCGGTGAGGGATAACCATTGTGGTTTCATGCTCCTTGGCCTCCTGATGAGAAAAAAAGGTAATGGATCCTTAGACGCGCAATCCTTTTGTAATTTGAACGCTTGGTCAAATCAGCTGACAACTACCCTGCCCCTGGGTTAAGTGTTAGGGTATTTTTTTCCGAAAGAAACTCCTACTTCTAGGCTTAACGAGGGTCTATCTCCCTTATATCTTCGGTGTTTGGGGAGTTGAAACAGTGCATGTACATCATCAGCAAGGTTTTATTCCAAAAGCATACAACCAGAAAGTTTGCGTTTTCAATTCGTCATCCTCCCTCTAAGATTTTAAGCACGTAAATTGGTATTGCAATGCACAAAAATATCGTATGAATGAATAAGAATGAATTACTTCTAGAAAAACATGTTCATTGCATTAAGGTCATCATTAAAAAACCAACGAGTTTTACATGTATATAAAGTATTAACGAACAATGAAAAATACAAATGAATATACAATAAAGAAGCTAAAGATTGCCACTATTGAGGAGGCTTGGTCGTCTGGACTTATTGCTCTTAACAACATACTCGGAATCTGAGTGCTCACTTGGAAAGCTTCAGTTGATGTGCAAACCATCGGCAGTGAATGTAATGACCCCAACGTTATTCAGATTTTGCCCCTTATGCTGAAAGGCCTTGCACTTTTCAATACTATGCCCCAGCGCTCCAGAATGAAAATCACAATAGATACTTACGTTGTAGCCTGGTGGGGGAATGCCAGTAAGTGGAGCCAGTGTCCGAAGTTCAACCAATTGAAGTTGGAGAAGATGCCTCAACAGCTGAGCATAAGGCATAGGAAGTGGATCAAAGATCATGCAGGCTTCTTTGGCCTCGGTGGGTAATTCTTAAGCTTGGGGTTGTCTTGGGAAACAGGAGATAGCTGCAGTCGGGAAAGTTCTGGACCCTTAGGTTGTGAAGACGATCTCCGAGGTAAATCACCCTTTGGGAGAGACCCTACAGGAAAGGGAGAAGTGACAACTTCTGATGCATTCTCGAGCATGGGGTTGCCTTCCTTTCTCAACACGTTTCTCAGGACTTCTATAATCAAGCCCATCTGAGTCTTCATTTGATTGACCTCCTCCTTCAGCATTTTCTGGTCTTGAATCAAAGCTTGCATGTCCCCCCATAAACTGCCCCATTTGGCTTCGTACTTCCCTCAACTTTGCTTGAATTTGATCCATGATCAACTTCTGAATGGCTTGAGCAGTTAAGTCTGAAATTCTGAAGAAACCCATATCAGGATGAGAATAACCAAGCCTCAAGCACCTGTTATGCAAATGAGTATGAAAATGCTATGCAAATGCCATGTTAGAATATTTCCACAGAATCATTCTGCTTTGATTCAAGTTTTTCACAGGAATACCACAAGGAAAAGATAGACAACTCGGCTACGAGACCCAAAGCTAAGATCCTTGGAAATAAAAGAACATGTATGTCTGGATGATGGTATGGATGCAGAGACATGGGATCAAGGCTTCCCCAAATTCTAGATAATTATTGTGCTGCTGACTGAATAAGCTCAAAACTTTGCTCAGATGAGAATATCGGAATACCAGAATATCTGAATAATCAAAATTCCAGAATACCAGGCTGATAAATCCACACTGATAAGAAGACCAAAAAACCAGGTAGGTTAAAGGTCAAGGTTACCTGCAAACCTGTAAACACCCAGCCCCTCTCACATGTGGGTTCTAAGACTAAGGATCCTCAGCGTCACGAACTCTCAGGTCGAGAAATGATGATACGTTCACCATTTCTAGTTTGGCATCATCATCAATCGAGGAGGCCTCAACTAATTCCCATAAAAAGAGGTCATCCTATAGAAAGTTCTCAGCTTTGGGTCCTCGGATCAAGAAGCGTAATGAGTTTGCCATTTCTGGTCTGCCATTATCGCTCATTGGGAGGAGTACCTCAACTGAGTCCTCAGGAATGGTCACCAGAGTTGACATCCCATCAAGGGAACATTCGATGACCTACATCAACATGCAGTATAAGATATCTCCTAGAGGAACCTCGTCTGGCTGTGGGTCTCGTGAACACTACACGTGGTCACCACCACGCAAGCGACACGACTATCCACTCTAAATCCTGCATGTATGCTCAAGCCTGGGTAGTGGGCTTATCTCTCAAAACACCCATCCCACCAAAGAAAACAACAGTCCAACACAGTCCAGAATATATGGCAATAATGAATGCAAAGCAAGTAAATGCGATAAAACCAATAAACATGCAATAAAAGCCATAAATAAAATAGGTAAAGCATACAGATAAACACCCAACAATAAAAAATAAACAGGCGCTAGGATTGACTCGCTTAGGGAACCAGAGTCCCCAGTAGAGTCTCCAGTTATCGTATCTGCGAAAATCAACTGGCAAAAAGGATAGAAGAGTCGCCACCGAACGTAATTTATCCCGACGTAGGGAAAGGAAACGATCGAAGAAAACCTCAAAAAAGGGAAAGGAATGGTCATCGCAACCATAGCCTGGGTTCGGGGGTCGGTTACGCGAGAGGAAGGTATTAGCACTCCCTCGCGTCCATCATACTCGATGGGATCCACGCTTGTTGTTATCTATCAGAGGGTGTAGGTTATCTGAAGCCCAACTGCTAAACAGAAAAGGAACGGGAGAAAAGGGAAGGTAAAGACCAAAAGAGGACTCGCAAGGATCATCACAATCCTATGCCTACGTATCTTCATGGACGAATGAAGAATCAGAGTCGACGTAGTTCGACGGACTATGGATTATGGAGGAAGGTTGCTCGCTAAGACATCGTCGTCTCATGCCTACGTATCCTCAATCTAACCGGAAAGAGGAAGTCAGAGCAGTCGTAGTTCGACCTAACAGGGTCTTGAGAGGGGTGACAACATCATAAGGTTCATGCATCCAAAGATTACAATCCAAGACATATAAACACTTAAGAACAACTCAAACATGTTGTCAATGATTCAAGGCATACATGTGCACATGTTTGGTCAAACAATTTCATGTCACAAGGGTAAATGATCTAACAAGATCTCATGGTATGAATAAGGTATTTGCAAAGACATTTACATGTAAACAACATATTTAAACATCATGGTGTCAAAGTAAATCAAGTGACATACAATGTTATAACATCATACAAGGTTCAAACAGCATGTTTTAGGTTTCAAACAATCAAGGAAAACCAAGGATTTATGTTAAAAGAACAAAAGGAACAAGGAAGCCTTCATAAAAACCCTAAAACAATCATTCGCTTTCAACATGCACAAATGTCTCATAAATAAACATTTTGGGCAAATTATTTTCACCATAAAAAAATAGACATTTCCAAGAACAATTTGCAAAAATAAAGGGTAAAAAAGGATAAAAAATAAGCAAGTTATGATCAATTGGAATCAAGGCACAAACCATAAAAACTAAAATGAAACAAGTATTAAAAATAAAGGGGAATGTCTCATGTGTGTGTTGAACCCACGCCCTTGGAGACTCAGCCACAAAACATCCACCATTTGTGCTATGCCGTAGTGTGAACAAGTGATGCTAACACACAATAATATAACAAGGCAAGCAAAAAATCAGAAAAATGCACAAAAGGGTTGATCCGCAGGATCGAACCCAGGGAAGGCAGGCGAAAGGGAAAAGCATGGCAAGGTTTCTACCACTGGGGTGGCTATTACATCCAAATATATAACACCTTCAATTATTTTTATTTTAAGTTCCAACCAAAATGGCCACCTCAGCGCCACATCAGGATGACTGGGTGCTATCTCACCATCATCTTCTTCCTCACCTCTCTCTCGCTCATGCCCTAGCAACAACAACAATGGCCAAAACTTCCTCTCCCTCTATCTTACTCATTTCCCAACCATTTACCATGAAGTAAAGATCAAAGTTGGGGTATTTTTCACGAGGAATCAGAATATTACTTTCCATTAACAACAATCATATGATTCATAAATCAACACATAACAGTGCAACATCAAAAAGTTTCAGCATGTTATAACATGGAATATTTGAATCAAACAATGCAAGCATATATTCAGAACAACAAAGCACAATACACACTACATTTTGCTAATCAAATGAACACAGAAAAGTGCATGAACATGCCAGTTTCGAAGGTTGGAAATCTTACCTCTTGGAGAAAGTCCAAGGCCTCTTCTATGGTGCTTATAGAATAGAAATAATGAGCTGCCTTGCTTTTTTGATGCTAGAAGAGAAGATGCGGATGATCAGTAACTTTGGAAAATACCTCACGAGTGGAAGCTGATCCTTCTTGCAACAATGGAGGTTGAAAATGGCAGATGAGGTTTGAGGAGTTACAAAACTTTTCCAGGTGTTGGAATGAGTTCTAATGGGTGTATATAGGTGGTTTGTGGAGTAGGTTTGTGAAATGCACGAGCAAAATGACCTGGAGCAAGGTTCTTGCAAATTTGCAAGAATTAGTGAGTGAGAGGTTTCAGAGAGTATCAGCCTTTCTTTTTAGGTGATTCTGGTGTGTTTTGGAATGAGGATTGATCCTCTATTTATAGGAGAAGTGAAGGACTTGAGGTATGGACAGATTTTACAAATTGCCAAAAACACCCTTTCTTGCAGCTTCCTTCATGCAAGCTGGCTTGCTGAGTCATGAACCTTCCCACACTCTAACAAATGGTCAGTAATAGGGTTTACATTGTTGATGTGTGGTGATTTGATTTGGAACAAGGCTCCAAGCTTCCAGAAAATTGGAATGACCATGCTCTTGGAAAAGTTTCTCTCTCCTTGCCTCAACTTGCATCAACTTGACATAAACTAATATATTTTCAGTTTGCAACTTGTGTAGCTCGTGGCACAGGTTTTAAACACTCTAATATTGCTTCTAACCATCAGAAAGGTGATAGTTTTGGTGATCAAGAGTGATTATGCATATGTTGGTAACTTGAATTTCAAGAAATGGACCTCAAACTTCTCCTCTTCGAAACTCTCAGCTCCCTCCATGGATTGGGGAGTTCTAGTACTTTTTGGAAAGCCCCAAATGTCCTATATAACTTTCATGTTCAAGAATGTTCCAAATTCTCAAAGTATCTTAGTAAAAAGTGGTCTTGAAGTTGGCGGAAAATTAGGGCAAAAAGTAGTGAAAATTCACTAAGTCTTTAATGGCCTTGAACTTCCAAGCCTCCTAACTTAAAAATCAAGCTTCATTTGGATAAGGACCGTCTAAAATGCTTTGAAGTTCATGATGATAGCTTCAATTTGAGCTTTGAGTCACAAAAATTGGATGTGTGGTTTGAAAGTTATGACTTTTCCAATTTTGCACAAGGAGTGAATTCTTCCACACTTAGAAAAATTTAAGAACCAAACCTTTCCCTTTTTGCAAGAAACCTTTCAAATGGTGATTTCTCATGTTCTAACTCAAGAATCAAACATGTCTTGATGGAACATGGCTTGAATGCTTCATCTTGGGTCAAGATATCAAAAGTCAAAGGCTTGACTTTGTTAGATGAAAATTAGGTCAGATGAATTCCACAGTGCGATCCTCAATGAATTTGTAAATTTGAACTTCTCCAATACCTTAGATGAGTTCCAAAGATATATATGAATACAATGGATCATGTCCCATGGTTTGGGATCTTGCTTTGACCATGAATTAGGGCACAGTCGACTTTCCACTGAAGAAAACCTAATCTAGGGTCAAATGAACTTTGAGGCTCATTGTACCTGTGATGGGGTCAAACACTCTTGATTTCTTGTTGAATAAGATCTCTTGGATGTATGTGGGCTCAATTGGTTGATAAAACAATCAAGGCATTGACTGATTATACCAAGGTCCCTTGTGATTCTTCAGGTTAAAACCTTAATTCCACAACTCTTGATCTGATGGTCTCTTTTTGATTTCTCTTGATCCAAACATATGAGATCATGAAATATGATTTGAGAACCTCCTGATTAGCTTTTAAGACCAAGTGGTTGAACTTTGGAGCCTTAGTTGACTTTCTTGAACAGATGACTTCAAACTAAGAAACTCAATCACTTAGTGAACACTGGTGATGGATGTATGGAACCAAGGAGTGTCTTAGGAGACTTTGAAACATGTGAGAACTTGGCTTAATGACCTTGTCCTCCTTCTTGTGCAAATGCTGTCTTTACATAAAAGAAACAAACTAGCAAGATATAATGGTTAGTTAACAAAGCATAGATGATTTGAAACCTAAATGCAAGTGCAAGATGTTATGACATCTAAGGGGTAAAATTTGGGGTATTGTCGCTCCCGAAAGATTCGTATCCAACGGTACAAACGCAAGAGTGGCGCAGAAAAACACAGAGTCGCCAGCAATGTGTATTTATCCCGAGAGAGGGAAAGGAAACACCGCATAAACCTGAAGAGAAAGGGAAAGAACATGGTCTCACGACCAAGAGAAACGGGTACGAGAGTCGGTTACGCGAAGGGAAGGTGTTAGCACCCAACACGTCCATCTTACTCGATGGGATCCACGCTTGTTATCTGCATCAAAGGGTGTCAACGTAGTTCGGATGGGAACTGTGGGGGAAGGTTGCTCGCCAAGACAATCGTTGTCTTGTGCCTACATATCCTCAATCGGATGAGAGAGAGGAATCAGAGCTGATGTAGTTCATGGGTACGACCACGGATGGGTAAAGGTTTTTTACGTGAGCGATGAGCTCTTTTCTGAAAAAAGAAGTTTGAAACCCAACAATCTCGAAGGATAAAAAGATTTGAATTTGTTTGGTGTTTTTTAGACAGAAGTGTTTTGAGTTAGTTCGTAACTTACATTGCACCAAAGTCTACCATGCAGGAACGAGTGAGTCGCATGGTCGCCCCCGAATGAGACGTATGCTAAACACCCTAGAAGTTTTGAAGAAGTTTTGAGATGAGAAGAGAGAAGACACAAAGGAAACTCTAAAGGGAAACTAAGAGTCCTAATGTTATCATGCATGGATATCCTATGGTTACTGAGGTTTAGGAGAGACGACTACCTAAAACCTAATGCTAATCCTACTCCAAGCTTAATCAAAAATTAAGTTGGACTAGGTAGCTCTAAGGGAAAAGAACCCAAGACTTAATCAAGTCTTGAGATTCATAGGAGGAAGAGAGTGAAAGAGTAGGGATAAGCATCTTAAATGCTAAAGCAAACACAAGTATAAAAGCTTAAAAGAGAAAGGAAAAATTAGAATATGGATAACTATCCACATCCCATTCACTTACCATTAGCCCCTACATGGTTAGCAAAAACAAACATAAGCAACAAAAAGACAAATGAAACCCAAACAAGTCACAACCCAAAGAGAAATGGTTACAAACCAAATGAAACTCATCCAAGTCAGAATGTACACCTTAGAGGTGACCCATAATGTTTACCAAACAAACTCAAGCAAAGAGAATGCAAACAAGTGGCAAAACATACAAGAAAGTCATCAAAGAAGGAGTAGAAGAAAAATGAGTGGATATGCAAGGTGATCATGCAAGAATGCTTCAAATAAAATCGAAGTCAGAATGTGGATGACCTAAACATGCTATACAAGTGTCACATAAGGCATTCAAGTAAGTATCCAAGCATTAAGAATCATTAGAAGAAGGAGAAGGAAGCATGTAAGTGAAACATGTTAAAGGATGCAACATGAAACATGAATAGCATATGACATGACTACAAAGCTCCAAGGTCAGAAACATACATCAAATGAGATGCAAAGAAGAGATATGGCATGGTATACACAAACCAAGAAGAGGCATAGATGAGAAGAAGTGAGAAGATAAGTCAAAAGAGGCATGTAAATCAAACATTGAACATGTGCACAAAATATGCAAAAACCTCACACCAATGACCTATAATTGTAATTAAATGACTTATAATGATTCAAACATGGTTTATGAAGTCAAATAAACAATCCCAAACAATGGCACAAGTGCCTTCTCAAACAAGTAATCAAACATGATCAAAGATGTACACAAAAGAAGACCTCAAACAAAGAGCAATCAAACAATTAGCAAACCATCTTCAGAAATCACCAAATTAATTCTCAAAACACCTCAACCAGGTACAAACATCATATTAAACATTCATACAAAAATTCACAAGACAAGTCCTTTAATCAATCATGCAAAGTCACATAGGAATTATGAACTAATGTGCAAAAGAGAGGGACCAAAATGCAATATGAAAAGAGTTTAAAAATATGACAAAAATGTTTTTATGCACTTAAATATGTTGGGGAAACAATGAAAAAAGAATGGGTTCAAAATGTTTTGTAGATGATGAGAAATAAAATCAGCAAGCTAAGTGTGCACAATTGAAACAAATTCAAAAAGAAATTCACACAACAATTAATTCAGATGCCAAAATAAAATAAAAAATGGAAAATAAAATTAGGAAAAATTTTATAGTATGCCAAACATGATCCATGATTTTTTTCATAATTTTTTTATGGTTGAAACTATTTTTAAAAATTAAAAATGGAAATGAATCAATTAAATAAAATAAAATGAAAACAAAAACCAGGCAGGGGTGTATTCAGCAAGCAAATCACGTTGAAAACAATAAATGGGCTGAAAGAGGGGGTGGGGAAAGCAAGCCCAACCCAATAAGGAGTCAGCGCAGGTCAACCAGGAACACCAAGGAATTCAGTTAATCTCTAAGACTCACACACACCACAAAATTAATCTTACGCTTACAATCAAGTCAACAGAATGAACAAGTACGCATGATGAGCATTCAAGATTAGAGGGCACACACTAACAAGGGTATACGCGCATACACCACATCATCAGAAATAAAAATAGAAACATGTGGGGAGCACATGAGAATTTTAATGTGCTGGCATGATTTAAACCAAAAGATCAATCTAACGCTTGAGGATGAGTCAATGAATCACAAAGCATGCAAGATGAGAGGCTATGATTAGATGCACATGATAACTATCATGGACTAACACACACGCACACCACAAAATAAAACCAAATTTTAAAAGGCGTGGCACGCAGATGACCATCAGATCCAAAGATCCAACGGTCCAAACATCACCACCTTCATTGAATTCTCCGTTCACCTGAAAATGAACCAGAAGCCGGAGCCCTAGCTCCGGTCGTCTTCTCCGGTGGGTCTCAACCAAAAAAATTCCATAAATCAATCATGAGTACATCAAACTGATCAGAATTTCACAAGGATTAAGAATATCACATTAGTTTCACCAGATCATTAACACACAAAGCAAATCGAGGAAGAAAAGTTTGGATCCAAAACTTTCAAACTCACAATACACACATGTTACACGTCCAAATTCAAAACAAAATACATCAACATGCTCAGTGAACCTCATAGATCATTATGCACATAAAAAAAATGAGTTCTAAGAGCATGGAAAGTAAGCTTACCTGAGATCTGTAGAGCTTGAAATACACTAAGAACGCCTTCCAAAAGCTGCAAATCTTCCTCTTTTGAGCTCTATTAGCAAAATAAATGCAAATAGAGGCTTGAATCTGGCTAGATCTAGGAGTTTGAACTTGAACCAACTTGAGATGCACTTGCTGAAAACCTTGCTCTTAGCTCAAAATAATGGTTGATTCTTGTTCTACCAAGTGTGTAGATCAAGAATATGAAAAAATTTCTTCAGAAACCCTTGAGATGAGAGAGTTTCGAAGAGAGAAAGTTTTGGTGAGAAAAAGAGATCTGAACAAATGGGAGTGCATGACCTAGCTGTGAAGGCATGAGTTAGCTTATATACATTCCATTAGTCCACTGATCATGATTAGCAATTGGTTAAACCCTTGGTTAATGAGTTTTAGAGTGTTTTGCAAAAATGCAATTAGTGATACCACCACTAATCCACACGTGCATTCCCATGCCCTTCATGATGAATCACTCGCACTTTCCTTGCTGATCACAAATGGAATGGAATTGGGCCTTGAAATGTCTTGGTTGCAAGTTTCAATCCATCTTGCAAAATTGTATAATGTGAAATAAGTGATGAATATGGCATGAAATGACTTGATTCAAAGGCCAAACTTGTGCCAAATGAAGTGTACTTGAGTGTGGAAATGTGAATTGAACCATTAGAGGTCACTTGAAACCAAATGGCACCAATTTGCAAAAGGTGAAAAAATGGAATACATGGAAAACCTCAAAATGCACCTTGCATTGTTTTGACCATAACTAGAGTTCCACAAATGATATGGAGATGTTCTAGTAATTTTTGGAAATGGGAGAGAAAGATCTTCAACTTTTATGTTGGAGGAAAATTCATTTGAAGCTCCCTTGATGATGAAAAGTCAAGTTGAATGTGGTGGAAAAATTGCCAAAAATGGAAAGTTCTCATTATAGGTCATTTTCCAAATTTAGTAACTTTTGCACAAACTCTTGATTCTTGAAGAATGATGTCATCCATGCTATTCCTTGACCAAATAAAGGTACATGTACTTGGGAAACATGATTTGAACCTTTGAAAACCCATGGTTGACTTTCCTTTTGAACTGTTGACTTTTGCTTACTTCACAAGTAACTGATCCACTGAAAATCCTCCACAATGAACCACTAGCCAAGTCTCTATCCATGAATACTTGTGAGCATATGGAATACCATAAGAACATGCTTGAATCCAAAAAGCCCTTTAAGAAGTCCTTTGGGTCAAAAACCCTAATTTGGTCCCTCTGGTTAGGAGAGAAAGATTCACTTGAAATCCTTTGCCATTCTTGACCTTATGATGATATGATGAATTCCTCAAACCACCTTGAGGCTTGAGACTCCTTTGAAATGAACCAAGCACCTTGATCCCATGCTAAGAACCAATGCTATGTACAAATGCTAATGCAAGAAATGCAAAGAAACATAAGCCAGTTAGCCAAAAACAACAAGGCAAATTTTGGGGTGTTACAGCTGCCCCTATTCAATCAACTTGGTCCTGAAGGTATGATAGTGACGGCTATCATGCATTCAAAGGATTCACGGAGATTGAATACCAAAAGAAACCTGAAATTTGCAATCCTCAAAGGAGGGACGACTCCACTGGGGAACAAGCAATAAATGTTGCACTGTCGCAACCGTACGAGTGTTGGAAATCAATACAAACAATGTATTGAAAAGTATTGAAAGTAAACACAAACGAGTGTTAGCTACGCCGGGGATAAACACGGACGGGTGTCAAGGAATCAAAGATGTCAGATACGGACGGGTATCGAAAAGGTACACGGACGGGTGTAAAAAGATTTCAATACGGACGGGTATCGAGAAGGTACACGGACGGGTGTAAAAAGATTCGATACAGACGGGTATCGAAAAGGTACATGGACGGGTGTAAAAAGGTTCAATACGGACGGGTATCGAAAAGGTACACGGACGGGTGTAAAAGGATTCAATACGGACGGGTATCGAAAAGGTACATGGACGGGTGTAAAAGGATTCAATACGGACGGGTATCGAAAAGGTACACGGACGGGTGTAAAAGGATTCAATACGGACGGGTATCGAAAAGTTACACGGACGGGTGTAAAAGGATTCAATACGGACGGGTATCGAAAAGTTATAAAGCAACTTTTATCAGGGATTAATCTCGCTGGGGAATGGAAGGCAACACGAACGAGTGTCATCAAAAGGTCAATACGGACGGGTATTGAAATCAAAGGTTCAGACACGGACGGGTGCCGAGGGAAACACAGACGAGTGTCTGACGGTAAAAACCTTGAGGGAATAAACCAAAGGACCACCTGGACGAAGGGATAAAAATGAAATCATGGATTAACAATCCTGGCAAACAACTCTGCAAGGGAATGTCAAATATTGCTTTGAATGACTAAACCCAACACCTGTGGAGTAATGTCAAAAGATATCTCCTGAAATCCGACTTTACTGACGAAGGAAAACTCAAACCTGGCTTATGCTTCGGATGCATATGTTTGAATTTTGCCGTAATGCTCCACACGAAGTGGAAATGCTACGCATTTAGGAGGATTCCATGCAAAAAAGAATGCTTATTCAATGCAAAAAAAAACCGTCCCGGCGAAATAAACGCTGAGAACAGAAGCAGCTCCACCGAGGACGACAAACTACATTGTCATCAAACCAAAAAACAATGCTGAGGAAAACTTCACCCTGCTAGGAAAGATTACAATCACCAATTCTGCTGGAGATGGATGAAACTCCGAGAGAATACCCACTCTGTTGGGGAATATCAAGATCAACAACTCTGCTGGAGGTGGACGAAACTCCAAGAGAATACCCACTCAGCTGGGGAGGGAGATGAATACCGAAGATGGAAACTCCTCCGTCGGGGATGACCAACTGTTTCAGAACTTGAATTTGACACCTGCCAAAAACGATTGGACTTAAGACCTGCTGGGGATACCACTCACCACCAGACTCTGCTTGGGGATATGGGCTTAATCTGCTGCTAGGGAAATGCCTTTACCCTAACCCTGCTGGGGATTAGATCAGGCCGTTGTCGGTGAGACTATACCTCATGACCAACTAAGGAAAATAGACACCAGGACTCTGTGGGGATAATAACATCTTTGTCCACGAATCTCCTGCTGGAGATACCACAACATCCACCTTCGAACAATCAACTTCTGAACGCTTGTTGGGGAATAGTAATCCAAACACAACTTCGGCTGGGTATACAATCTTCTGTACTCTGCTGAGAAAGACGATCCTCAACGACTCCGCTTGGGAGAGAAAGTAGTAGTCAATATCCACTCTGCTAGGGGATAAACACACTGTTTCCTGACTAGCTGAGGGAAGAACGACTGCCCCATACTCTGTGGGGAAACACCACCTGCTAAAGAAAGGTGAGCCAAATCACCACTCCGGCTGGGGGAAACCTCTTATATCCTGCTGAAGGGGACGATCCTTAACGACTCCGCTCGGGGAATTACCTCTTTATACTCTGTTGAGGAAGACGATCCTTGATACTCTGATGGGGAAGAGTAATAAATTGCTGAGGACAATCAAACTTCAAAGTTGGGGAGAGCTCTACTGGGGAGGTACACCTGCCATCCTGCAAAACCAACAGAAAGGTCTACATGCAAGAATGATTACTTTGATTATCATCATAGTGACTGTCGCCTGAGCAATTGCCATTGTTTTTCAACTTGTTTCACAAAGCTCAACATTTAGCATGTAATGTTTATAAAAAATATCGGACATTTTCACAAACAAAACAGGTAAAACAAAAACAAAAGCTCTTTGACTGAAATGCAAACTTTATTGAATGAATAGCCTGTAAATAGGCATTTACATCTGGAAGCAATTCCTGAAAAGAGGTAATTGCGCAAAAAGCAAAAGAAAATACACATGTCGGCAATGTGGGGAACAGACATCCACCATGACTCGACTCAGCTATAACCCATATGACTTGTTTATCCGCAGATATTTTGGCTTTTGAAGATGACTGACTGGACTGATTCCTTTCCTTCGAATTTTCCAAGTGTGAATAGTGATCACAGATCGAACGCGGATCGTAGTCTTTGCTTTTAAATCCCTAACTTTTGCCTGGATCGCCCTTTTCGGGTTTTCAATCCACCAGGATACCCATTTTTGCCAAAGTTACCTTTTCAGGTTTTCAACCTTGCGGGTTTATTCTTTTTCTTTTTATCCCTAATTTTTTCCCGAACCTTTTCTTTTGATGGTTCGCCAGGATGCCCCATTTTTTCCTGAACCTTCTTTTTATGTTCAGCGGGTCTCTTTTATGCAAAGTATTTTTTGACTACATCCGCGTTCACAGGAGACGTAAAATCTTTGCCATCCATAGTTGAAAGTAATAAGGCTCCACCAGAGAAAACCTGTCTTACTACATATGGCCCTTCGTAATTTGGAGTCCACTTGCCCCTGTGATCTGTTTGAGGAGGAGTAATCCTTTTCAGAACTAATTCACCAACCTGAAAACACCGAGGACGCACTTTCTGATCAAATGCTTTCTTCATCCTACTCTGATACAATCGGCCATGCGTAATGGCTTTCAATCTCTTCTCTTCAATGAGGTTCAGTTCATTCAGCCGGGAACGCACCCACTCAGCTTCATCAAGCTTCACGTCTGTCAGAATTCTCAAAGAAGGAATCTCAACTTCTAATGGCAGGACTGCTTCTATACCATACACCAGTGAGAAAGGAGTTGCCCCTGTTGATGTGCGTACCGAAGTACGATAACCATGTAAAGCATACGGCAAGATCTCATGCCAGTCTTTGTATGTCACTACCATCTTCGGCACAATCTTCTTTATGTTCTTATTTGCCGCTTCAACAGCCCCATTCATCTTCGGACGATAGGGAGAAGAATTATGATGTTCGATTTTAAAGCTCTGACATAGCTCCTTCATCATCTTATTGTTCAAATTCGAACCATTATCAGTAATAATTCTCTCCGGGACTCCATACCGGCAGATGATGTCCTTCTTAATAAACCGGGCTACCACTTGTCTGGTGACGTTGGCATACGATGCAGCTTCTACCCACTTCGTGAAATAATCAATAGCCACCAAGATAAAATGATGTCCATTCGAAGCGGTCGGCTCGATCTTTCCAATCATGTCAATGCCCCACATGGAAAAAGGCCAAGGTGACGACAAAACATTCAGAGGAGTAGGCGGTACATGCACCTTATCAGCATAAATCTGGCATTTATGACATTTTCGGGCGTATTTAAAACAATCAAACTCCATAGTCATCCAATAATACCCAGCTCTCAACAATTTTCTTGCCATAGCATGCCCATTGACATGAGTACCAAAGGAACCTTCGTGAACTTCTTCCATTAACAGGCCTCCCTCGTGTTCATCAACACAACGTAGCAAGAACATGTCAAAGTTTCTCTTGTACAACACATCGTCCTTGTTCAAAAAGAAGTTTCTTGATAACCTCCTCAATGTCTTTTTATCCATGGAAGATGCCCCAGCTGGGTATTCCTGACTCTTCAAGAAGACTTTGATGTCATGATACCAAGGCTTGCCGTCTGATACCCCTTCAACTGCAAATACAAAAGCAGGTCTGTCCAAGCGCATGATTCTGATTGAAGGAGTTTCATTCCAACGATTCACTTGATACATTGATGAAAACGTTGCCAACGCATCAGCCATCTGATTCTCAACCCTGGGAATGTGATGGAAGTCCATTCTGTCAAAGAAAGGTAACAACCTTCTGGCATAGTTGTTATCTGGAACAAGATTTGCTTGATGAGTCTCCCATTCACCTGTAATCTGATTAACCACCAACGCAGAATCACCATAAACATTGAGTTTCTTGATTCTCAAATCAATTGCTTCTTCTAACCCCATGATACATGCTTCATACTCTGTCTCATTGTTGGTGCATATGAATACCAATCGGGCAGTGAAGGGTATATGAGAACCCTGTGGAGTCGTAATGATTGCCCCGATTCCGTTAGCATATGAATTAACAACTCCATCAAAAACCATTTTCCACTGAGATCCAATCTCAAGTCCTTCATCAGGCAAAGGTTCTTCACAATCCTTCATCTTTAGATACATGATATGCTCATCCAGAAATTCAAACTTCATCGGTTGATAATCCTCAATTGGCTGTTCGGCAAGATATTCTGACAAAACACTTCCCTTAATGGCCTTTTGGGAAACATACTGGATCTCGTATTCGGTCAGAACCATCTGCCAACGGGCTATTCTACCAGAAAGTGCTTGCTTCTCAAACACATACTTGATCGGATCCATCTTTGAAATCAAGAGGGTTGTGTGGTTTAACATATACTACCTCAAACGCTTAGCGACCCAAGCGAGTGCACAATGTGTTTTCTCCAGCATCGAGTACCTCGACTCACAATCAGTAAACTTCTTACTCAAGTAGTAGATGGCGTGCTCTTTTCTACCTGACTCGTCTTGTTGACCGAGCACACAATCCATTGAATTCTCAAGAACCGTGAGATACATAATCAAAGGCCTTCCTGGCACTGGTGGCATAAGGACCGGAGGTTCCTGCAAGTATTCTTTAATCTTTTCAAACGCCTTTTGACAATTTTCATTCCACCTGACCGCTTGATCTTTTCTTAACAACTTGAAGATTGGTTCACATGTGGCTGTGAGATGCGAGATAAACCTAGCAATGTAGTTTAATCTCCAAAAGAAACCACGAACCTCTTTTTCTGTTTTCGGCACAGGCATTTCTTGTATGGCTTTTACCTTTGCAGGATCAACCTCAATACCTTTTTCACTAACAATAAACCCCAGCAACTTTCCTGACCTCACCCCGAAGGTGCATTTGTTAGGATTCAACCTCAGTCTGAATTTTCTTAATCTTTCAAATAACTTCTGAAGATTCACCAAATGTTCTTCTTCCGTCTGTGACTTCGCAATCATGTCATCAACATAGACCTCAATCTCTTTGTGAATCATATCATGAAAAAGAGTCACCATCGCCCGCTGATAGGTTGCCCCTGCATTTTTCAATCCAAAGGGTATCATTTTGTAGCAGAAAGTTCCCCATGGTGTTATGAATATTGTCTTCTCCATGTCCTCTGGGGCCATCTTGATTTGGTTATACCCAGAGAAGCCATCCATGAAGGAAAACACCGAATACTGAGCAGTATTATCAACTAACACATCAATGTGAGGGAGCGGGAAATCATCCTTTGGGTTTGCTCTGTTCAAATCCCTGTAATCAACACACATCCTGACCTTCCCATCCTTCTTAGGTACAGGCACGATGTTAGCAACCCATGGAGGATAATTTTTTACGGCAAGAAAACCGGCATCTAGCTGTTTCTGAACCTCTTCCTTGATTTTGACAGACATCTCCGGTTTAGTTCTTCTCAACTTTTGCTTGACCAGAGCACAACCTTCTTTAAGTGGTAGCCGGTGTACAACAATATCAGTATCGAGCCCAGGCATGTCTTGGTAATACCAGGCGAAGATATCCACATACTCACGGAGCATTTCAATCAATCTTCCCTTGACACTGTCTTCTAATGCAACCCCTATCCTTACTTCCTTTCTGGCGTCCTCAGTTCCCAGATTCACAATCTCAATTTCCTCCTGATGAGGTAGGATGACTCTCTCCTCTTGCTTCAACAATCTGGCCAACTCTTCGGGCAGTTCACAATCTTCGTCAGTCTCTTCTTCAGCCTGATAGATTGAATTGTCAAAGTCATACCGAGCTATAGCTGAGTCATGATCGGTGTCATCTGAACAAAAAGACCTGCATGATTGATGAGGTATGTTTTATTATGTATGCAACAAAAGAAACACATTGCCATTTTGATGTGGGTTTTTAATGTATAAAAAAAATAATAAAAAAAGAAAGACAGAGATCAAAATATTTGAGTGTGAAAAGTCCTTTATTGATGATAAAGCAAAACATGCAACAGTTAAAAGCCCTACAAATAAAATCACGACGTCTTGGGCAGATCGCAGGATTAACATAATAGGAAAACAAAGCAATTACTCGAAGCCAGTCACTTGAATGACTTTCTCGGAAGACCAGTTGCCCAGACTTTCTCCTAGGACGCAAGGACGGATCTAGCTATCCATGTCACAATCACTGTCCCCTTCTTCCTCAATGGCATTAACCCTGTCGAAGAAAACACCGGCACTAGTGAAACGGACTGGGCCATAGAATTTGGGAGGATCCCCGTCTCTCCTGGATGGCTTGTATCCTAATCCATAAGTATCCCTCTTCTCCTGAACTTCAACCACCTGGCCCCACCTCTGTGAGCTACCAGCTTCCACCACAGCTTTGGCGTCTTTAAACGAAGACATAGAAACTTCAGGCTGATCCGTTCCTGCAGGATGCTTTATAGCTTCAGACTGGACAACCTCTTCAGAAACCTTCACCTTTTCAAACCCCTGACACAACGTCTCATGGATTTCACCATCCACTTCCATGTATTTGAAGGTCGACAGCTGACTAATCATTATGTCTTCTTCTCCGCACACTGTCACTACGTGACCATCAACCATGTATTTCAGCTTTTGATGCAAAGTGGAGGTTACAGCACCTGCACCATGGATCCAAGGACGACCCAATAAACAGCTGTACGCTAACTGAATATCCATTATGTAAAATGTTGCATCAAAAACTTCCGGTCCAACCTTGATCGGAAGCACAATCTCACCAAAGACAGATCTCTTCGAGCCATCAAAAGCTCGCACCACCAAGTCACTTGGTGTACAAATAAGCCCCCTGGTATCTAACTTCATTAACGCTTTCTTTGGCAATACATTCAACGATGATCCAGTATCAACCAAAACATGTGACATCAGTGAACGACGGCACTCAATCGAAATATGGAGGGCATTGTTATGATTCCTGCCAGCAGGAGTCAAGTCAAGATCTGTAAAACCCAAGTCATTGCCCGCATTCACGTGCGCTACAACCCCCTCCAGCTGGTTAACAGAAATCTCTTGAGGAACGTAGGCTGTATTCAAAACCTTCAGAAGAGCATTCCTGTGAGCATCAGAACACAATAGCAAAGACAGAATAGAGATCTTGGACGGGGTCTGTGTAACTGGTCCACGATCTTGTAATCACTTTTCCGGATGAATCTCATAAACTCCTCTACATTTTCAGAAAAAGCATCATCAATCGACTTTACTATAGAATCAATAACCACTGGAGTCTGAACAGAACCATCAATCGCCTGTTTTCCCCTATCTTGCCTAGAAGTACTGGGTTGATCATTAACAGGAGTAAGCACTCTACCACTTCTGGTTATAGCATCAGTCTCAACTTTAACTTCAGGACTAGCACTCATTGGTGAAGTATTCATTAATTCCTGCTTTTGTCCATTGACAAACACCTCTGCACCGTAATTCCACGGAATAGCCTTAGTGCTTTCATACGGAATGGGTCCAGCCCTTGTGATAATAACTGGAGGTGGCCTTGCCGGACCAGAAATAGTAATCGTTCTGAACGGAATGGTGATAGTAGCAACCTTCTCACTAACAACCTCTTCTTGCTGATTACCTCTATCAAACTGTAAACAACCCTCATTGATCATACTCTGAATACCCATCTTCAACGAATCACAACCATTAACCTTTGTCAAATAATCTGAATAGTTCTCATCACAACCCGGATAGACGCCACCCTTCAATAACCTGTTTTTAACCACAGCCAACGGAGTCTTCAATTCCTCAACATCCATGATCAAATTCAAAGCTTCACATTCCTCAATTATCGCATTCACCCTCGGCCCATTGTGATCAGGCATAGGGTTTTGAATAACATTGGGCCCAGCATTCGAGAAATTGATAGCCTTGGAGTCCACAAGGTCTTGCACCTTGTGATGAAATGCCCTACACTTCTCCACAGTGTGCCCCGGAGCACCAGAGTGAAAATCGTAGTGTGCGTTAGCATCGTAGCCTTGTGGGAGTTCCCCTGTTGGTGGAGCCAAGGTACGGAGCTCAACTAAACGCAACTGCAGTAAATGTTGCAACAACTGTGCATATGACATTGGGGGTTGATCAAAATTCCTCTCTGCATTCCTTTGTCTGTTCTGATACTGACCCTACTGCCTATTCTGATTAACATTATTCCTCTGTTGCTGTGGTGGAGGTAATGTTGCTGGGATAATTACCGATGCTACTTATTAATTATTGCCCTGACGCTGTTTCCCTTTTCCCTTATGGGATGATACAGCGTTGGCCTCTCCTTTCTTCTTATAACTATCAAATGGCTTCTTGCCATGCCCGGAAGATGATCCGTCACCACTAGAAACTTTTCCAGCCTTAATTCCAACCTCTACCTTCTGTCCGATAGCAATCACATCTGCAAACTTGCCTAGAGAACAAGGCAATAGCTTCTCATAATAGTGCTTAGGCAGTGTGTCCATAAACATATCCAACATCTCTTTTTCCAGCATTGGTGGCTGTACTCTAGCCGCCAATTCACGCCACCTTTGCGCGTATTCTTTGAAACTTTCATCACTTTTCTGGGACATGCTCAACAGCTGAGTTCTGCTGGGTGTAACGCCCCGATTTATTTAACCGTATTTAATTATTCCATTTATGTGAAATTTTGTGAATTGTGTGATTTATTGTGTTTCATGTTAATGCATCATGTTTGGGCATTGAGTGTTTTGTGGCATAAATGTGTCACATTTTGAACTAACAGCCACTGGTGGAAGTTAGTGTTATTTTTGGTTATGTCACGTTTTGCACTTGAGTTCCACTGGTGAAAGTTAGTGTTATTTTTGGTTATGTCACGTTTTGCACTTGAGTTCCACTGGTGGAAGTTAGTGAGTTTTTGGCCTTTTTTTTGAATTGTGTAAATTAAATGAGTTTTACCTGTTAATTGGATAATTTCTCTGATAGGTAAAATATTTGCAATAAATTATAATTTCTTTTCAACTTTTATTTCCCGAAATATATTTCATCGGTATGTTTATGTTTTATCGCATTTTGAGAGCGTTTGGGAGATATTTGAGTTGAGGGGTATTTTGCTCTTTTTGGGGTTAGATATTTTGATTTGTTATAAAAATAGAAAAGTAGTAAGAAAAGAGAGAAAGAAAGAAGAAAAAGAAAAGGAGAAGAGAAAGAGAAGAGGAAAAAGAAGAAAAAAAAGAGGAAAAACTTGTGGATTTAGGCACCGATTCAACCGACTTTTCAAACGCGAATTAATCGGGTAAGGGTGCGAAACTCGATTATCTTATGCTTGTGTAAGATTATGTATGTTTTCTTGGAATGTTTGCTTGTTTTCCATAGTTTTCACTTTTAGGTCGAAACGGTAGAAATCGATAGAAACCGATGTTTTTACGGATGAAAGTCGGAATAAATTATGTAGATGTGTCGAGTAATGTTAGGCAGTGATCGAGTATGCTTGTTTTATCGAATTTGGTTGAGTTTGTAAGTTTTTGCATTTTTGGAGAATTGAGAGTTTAAGATTCGGAGTGAAATCGAAAGTCGTAGAATTCACGTTTAATGGTTCCAAATCACTACTATATGTTTGGTATGAATGAGTATGTGTTTGTTTCGAAGAAAATAATTGAATCGGTTGGATTTTCGGACGAAATTGCATGAACCCGTAGGGCTGTTAGCAGAAAAATTCTGGTTTTTGTAAAACTTCAAAAATTCATAACTCTTGAACCGTAAGTCGGTTTTGACCCCCGTTCGAAGCGTTGGAAAGCTAACGAGATGTTCTTTCTAGGAAAAAATATTTTTGAGGTCTGTATATGGTTCAATTATAGCATAAAATTGAAACCGTATTGTTGTGTTAATTTTTACCGTCGTGAATGCGTGCGATTGAGGTGTTATCGTGCAATATGTTTTTGTTATATAACGTATAGCTTGTGTGTATTGTTATACGATGTGTTGTGGGTAGCCTTATGGCGTGAATCCTAGATTGTGAAAATTATTGTGAATTGTGGCCTTTTGGCAAATAAATGCATTGTTTAAATTAAATGTATATGCATGTTAATTGTGAAAGAGTTCGTTGCCGTTTGGTGTAATTGATGTGAATTGGTGTGTATGCATATGATAATATGCTTGTTGTTGTGATTTGTGGTTAATGATGAATGCATTGTTTGAATTGATTTTCAATGCATGATTATTGATGTTGAAATGGTTCACATGGTTGCATATATGTATGCATTGGATTGTCATGAGTCATTTGTATGCCAAGCATCATGATATGCATTGTTGTGACGTCCTGAGTGACGGTTTGGTTCCAGAGGGAATCCGCTATAACATCGTGTGCCTATGTGAGGACCTAAAGCGATGGTTATAGACGATCGTGTGCCCATGTGGGGACCTAAAGCGATCAGATTGTGTGTTCATGTGGAGAGTTAAACCAATCCATAACGTCGTGTGCTCATGTGGAGACCTAAAGCGACGGGTGAACATCGTAGGCCCGACGGCGAGTTATTGAGCGATCCTCAGTAACGAGTGATGGTTCCAGTAGTTCCTGAGTGAACTGATGATGAGACATTGGAAGTCGGTACCGCATAGCATGTGCATAGAGTCGTTGTGTCGGTTTCTGTGCATTTGCATAAATCATGAATTAATTATGCATGGATTTGTGATTGTGATTGATGAGATGGAATATGTGTAATTGAATTGTGAATGATTGAAGTGCAGTGGTATTTGATACGTGAAAATTGTACCGTATTGTGTTATGTTTGATTATTGTGGAATGGTGGTGAGAATATGCCTACTTGAGTATTTTTGTGTTAATATATATTTTTACGCAAGTATATTATGGTTGTTTTTCTCACCCTTCTGCTGTTTTATAATGCTCTATGAGGCATTGCAGATTAGAGTCGCTGGAGGTATTCTTTTTGTGAAGCGTTGCGTCTTCATTCTTTTGTCGGTCGGCTCTGATATGTGACACCGGGTAGCTAGGGTGGCCGTTTATGATCATTTTGTATATGTGATGATATCTTTTGGAATTGTACGTGTATAACTTGATGTATGGCAGACTTTTTATATGATATATGTATATATGTTATTCAGATTTTAGATTTTCCGCTTTTATTCTAATTTCTGAAAAGTGGGTGTAAGGAACTGAGTTTCCTCTGTTTGATTGCTACCCCACCGTTGCATATCTTTATGAGCAAGTGTTGTATGTTATCTGTATTTTGTTTTCTATTGATGTGACCCCTTCGGTCTATGCCGTGTTTTTAGATATACTCTGATGAAATTTTGAATTTTTCTTTTATTACTTTATCTGTTTTGGGGTATAGATTGGGGGCGTCACATTAAGTGGTATCAGAGCCAGTCCGTGTCAGTTGTGTCTGTTGCGTCTGGCATTTTGGGCGAGTTGTTGTTGTGCGACAGTTGTGTTCGGGTGAGTTGTTGTTTAACCATAGTTTCTGTTATTGGAAACGAACAGAATATGGCTGGTCGAAATGATGCTGCTTTGGCTGCTGCGATGCAAGCTATGGCACGAGCTATGTAGGGTGCACCGAATGCTGCCGGAAATGATGAGTTCAGAAAGAATAAGCCGCCGGTCTTTAAAGGGAAACATGATCCGGATGGTGCACAGATTTGGTTGAAAGAGATTGAATGGATTTTCAGGGTGATGGATTGTGAAGATGATCATAAGGTGAGGCAAGGTACTCATATGTTACATGAAGAGGCTGATGACTGGTGGGTCGGTACTCGTCAGGTGTTGGAAGCTACGGAGGAAGAAGAGATCACTTGGGAAGTGTTTAGCCGAGAGTTTCTAAGGAAGTATTTTCCCGAGGATGTCCGAGGAAAGAAAGAGATAGAGTTTTTAGAGTTAAAACAAGGTAATATGTCTGTTGTTGACTATACTGCTAAATTTGTGGAACTTGTGCAGTTTTATCCTCATTATGCGGAGGCAACTGCTGAATTTTCTAAGTGTGTGAAGTATGAAAGTGGGTTGCGTCCTGAGATTAAGCAGGCTATCGGTTATCAGAGGATTCGAAGGTTTGCTGATTTGGTGGAATGCTGTAGGATTTATGATGAAGATAGTAAGGCTCGTTCTGCTCACTATAAAAGTGTAAGTGACAGGAAAGGGAAGCAACAATTCCGTGGTGGTCCGTATGTGTCACCGGCTGATAAGGGTAGGGTAAACAAAGGGGTACTTTTGATCGAAGGTCAGGTGGAGGAGGTATGTCTAATTCTCTTAGGTGTTTTAGGTGTGGCGAATTGGGTCATCGTCAGACAGAATGTAGGAAGAAGTTGGATAAGTGTTCTAATTGTGGTGGTATCGGACATGTCTTAGCTGATTGTAAAAGGAAGAATGTGGTAAAGTGTTACATTTGTGGGGAACCTGGTCACATTAGCATGAAGTGTCCTAATCCGAAGAAAGCTACAGCTAGTGGTAAAGTGTTTTCATTGGAGGGAACTCAGACTTTAAGTGCAGATCGTCTAATAAGAGGTACTTGCTTTATTAATAATACGCCTTTAATTGCTATTATTGATACTGGAGCGACTCATTCGTTTATTTCGTCTGAGTGCGCGAAGCGTTTGAATCTTGTGTTGTCTGTGATGGGTTTTGAGATGGTTATTGATACTCCAACGATGGGGTCAGTAACTACTTCTTTGGTCTGTCTAAGTTGTTCTTTGACCATTTATGGTAAAGACTTTGTGATGGATTTGGTGTGTTTACCGTTGGAAGGTTTAGATGTGGTATTAGGAATGAATTGGTTGCAATTTAATCGGGTTCACTTTGATTGTTATCATACGCTAGTAAGGTTTCCTTCTCTTGAGGAAGACGAAGACTCGAGTTTCTTATCTACCAAAGAGTTGAAGAAACTTTTGGCGGATGAAGCTCAGTTGTTTGGTTTGTTTGCATCATTGACTGTAGATAGTCAAGTTTCACTTGATGTGTTTCCTGTTGTGTGTGATTTTCCTGAAGTGTTTCCTGAGGATATTTCAGATGTACCGCCAGAGAGAGAGGTGGAGTTTTCTATAGATCTAGTTCCTGGTACTAGACCTGTTTCTATGGCACCTTATCGAATGTTGGCATCTGAGTTGGTGGAGTTGAAAAAGCTGTTGAATGACTTATTGGAAAAGAGGTTTGTGAGACCAAGTGTTTCTCCTTGGGGTGCTCCAGTTTTGTTGGTGAAAAAGAAAGATGGGAGTATGCGATTGTGTATTGATTATCGCCAGTTGAATAAGGTGACGATTAAGAATAAGTATCCGCTTCCAAGGATTGATGATCTGATGGATCAGTTGGTTGGTGCGTGTGTGTTTAGTAAGATTGATTTGAGATCGGGGTATCATCAGATAAGAGTGAAAGAAGAGGATATTCAGAAGACGGCCTTTAGAACACATTACGGTCATTATGAATATTCTGTGATGCCGTTCGGGGTTTCTAACGCGCCTGGTGTGTTTATGGAATACATGAATCGTATTTTTCACGAGCATCTGGATCATTTTGTGGTGGTGTTTATTGATGACATTTTAATTTATTCTAAGTCTCGTGAGGAGCATGAAGAGCATTTGCGTATTGTTTTGTAGGTTTTGAAGGAAAGGAAGCTTTTTGCCAAATTGTCCAAGTGTGAATTCTGGTTATCGGAGGTGAGTTTTCTTGGGCACGTAATTTCAGGTAATGGTATTGTTGTGGATCCATCTAAAGTAGAAGCAGTTCTACAATGGGAGGCTCCTAGATCCGTTACTGAAATTCGAAGCTTTTTGGGTTTGGCGGGTTATTATCGGAGGTTCATTGAAGGTTTTTCTAAGCTAGCTCTTCCTTTGACTCAGTTGACTTGTAAGGGCAAAGCGTTCATTTGGGATATTCAGTGTGAAGAAAGTTTTTGTGAGCTGAAGAGAAGATTGACGACAACTCCGATCCTGATTTTACCGAATCCTAATGAACCATTTGTGGTGTATTGTGATGCGTCTCTGATTGGTTTAGGTGGTGTGTTGACGCAGGAAGGTAAGGTTGTGGCTTATGCTTCAAGGCAATTAAGGGTTCATGAGAAAAATTATCCTACTCATGATCTGGAATTAGCGGCTGTGCTTTTTGTGTTGAAGATTTGGAGGCATTATCTCTATGGTGCAAGGTTCGAAGTCTTTAGTGATCATAAAAGCTTGAAATATTTATTTGATCAGAAAGAGTTGAACATGAGGCAACGGAGATGGTTGGAATTTTTGAAAGACTACGACTTTGGCTTGAATTACCATCCTGGTAAAGCTAATGTGGTAGCCGATGCATTGAGCCGGAAATCTTTGCATATGTCCGCATTGATGGTTAAGGAGTGGGAACTTTTGGAATCGTTTAGAGATTTGAGTTTGGTTTGTGAAGTGACGTCGGTTAGTGTGAGACTTGGAATGTTGAAAGTCACTAATGAATTTTTATTGACGGTTAGTGAAAAACAAAAGTTGGATGTGAAATTTGTGGACTTGATGACGGTGGGAGAGGAAAGTGTGAATGAGGACTTTAAAGTGGATGTTAATGGTGTTTTGAGGTTCCGAGGTAGAATTTGCATTCCTGATGATGCGGAGTTGAAAAGAATGATTTTGGAGGAAGGACACCGGAGTAATTTGAGTATACATCCGGGAGCGAATAAGATGTACCAAGATTTGAAGAAGATTTTCTGGTGGTCTGGTTTGAAAAGAGATGTGGCTCAGTTTGTGTATGCATGTTTGACTTGTCAGAAGTCGAAGGTGGAACATCTGAGGCCTAGTGGTTTGTTGCAACCGTTGGATATTCCGGAGTGGAAATGGGATAGCATTTCTATGGATTTTGTGACAGGGTTGCCAAATACTCAGCGAGGGCATAATGCTATTTGGGTGATTGTGGATAGGCTGACTAAATCGGCGCATTTCATTCCGATTGACATTAGTTTTTCTTTGGAGAGGTTAGCTGAGATTTATATCAGTGTGATTGTGAAGTTACATGGTGTTCCATTGAGTATTGTTTCAGATCGTGATCCGAGGTTTACTTCGAGATTTTGGGAAAGTTTACAGAAGGCTTTGGGTTCTAGATTGAGGTTGAGTTCGGCTTATCATCCGCAGACAGATGGTCAGACCGAAAGAACCATTCAGTCGTTGGAAGATTTGTTGAGGGCTTGTGTTCTTGAACAAGGTGGTGCGTGGGGTAGTTATCTTGCATTGGTTGAATTCACGTATAACAATAGTTTCCATTCTAGTATTGGAATGGCACCTTTTGAGGCTTTATATGGACGGAGATGTCGAACACCATTGTGTTGGCACGAATCTGGTGAAAGTTCAGTGGTTGGACCGGAGTTGGTGCAACAGACGACAGAAAAGGTAAAGTTTATTCGTGAGAAAATGAAGGCTTCTCAGAGTAGACAAAAGAGTTATCATGATCGGAGACGGAAGGATCTTGAGTTTCAAGAGGGTGACCATGTATTTTTGAGAGTTACGCCGGTAACGGGTGTTGGTCGTGCATTGAAATCTAAGAAGCTTACTTCTCGATTTATTGGTCCTTACCAGATATCTGCGAGAGTGGGTGCTGTGGCGTATCGGGTGGCGTTACCGCCGAATCTGTCGAATTTGCATGATGTGTTTCATGTTTCACAGCTTCGGAAGTATGTTCCGGATCCTTCACATGTGATTCTGATAGACGAGGTTGAGGTAAGGGAGAACTTTACGGTCGAGGCTTTACCAGCTAGTATTTTGGATCGCGAGGTGAAGCGGTTGAGGGGCAAAGATATTGCACTTGTGAAAGTGGCGTGGAGAGGCGCTGCTGAGGGCAATTTGACGTGGGAGTTGGAGAGTAGGATGCACGAGTCGTATCCAGAGTTGTTCGTCTCAGGTAATATTTTCGAGGACGAAAATTTCTAAGTGGGGGAGAGTTGTAACGCCCCGATTTATTTAACCGTATTTAATTATTCCATTTATGTGAAATTTTGTGAATTGTGTGATTTATTGTGTTTCATGTTAATGCATCATGTTTGGGCATTGAGAGTTTTGTGGCATAAATGTGTCACATTTTGAACTAACAGCCACTGGTGGAAGTTAGTGTTATTTTTGGTGTCACGTTTTGCACTTGAGTTCCACTGGTGGAAGTTAGTGTTATTTTTGGTTATGTCACGTTTTGCACTTGAGTTCCACTGGTGGAAGTTAGTGAGTTTTTGGCCTTTTTTTTTAATTGTGTAAATTAAATGAGTTTTACCTGTTAATTGGATAATTTCTCTGATAGGTAAAATATTTGCAATAAATTATAATTTCTTTTCAACTTTTATTTCCCGAAATATATTTCATCGGTATGTTTATGTTTTATCGCATTTTGCGAGCGTTTGGGAGATATTTGAGCTGAGGGGTATTTTAGTTTTTTTGGGGTTAGATATTTTGATTTGTTATAAAAATAGAAAAGTAGTAAGAAAAGAGAGAAAGAAAGAAGAAAAAGAAAAGGAGAAGAGAAAGAGAAGAGGAAAAAGAAGAAAAAAAAGAGGAAAAACTTGTGGATTTAGGAACCGATTCAACCGACTTTTCAAACGCGAATTAATCGGGTAAGGGTGCGAAACTCGATTATCTTATGCTTGTGTAAGATTATGTATGTTTTCTTGGAATATTTTCTTGTTTTCCATAGTTTTCACTTTTAGGTCGAAACGGTAGAAATCGATAGAAACCGATGTTTTTACGGACGAAAGTCGGAATAAATTGTGTAGATGTGTCGAATAATGTTAGGCCGTGATCGAGTATGCTTGTTTTATCGAATTTGGTTGAGTTTGTAAGTTTTTGCATTTTTGGAGAATTGAGAGTTTAAGATTCGGAGTGAAATCGAAAGTCATAGAATTCACGTTTAATGGTTCCAAATCACTACTATATGTTTGGTATGAATGAGTATGTGTTTGTTTCGAAGAAAATAATTGAATCGGTCGGATTTTCGGACGAAATTGCATGAACCCGTAGGGCTGTTAGCAGAAAAATTTTGGTTTTTGCAAAACTTCAAAAATTCATAACTCTTGAACCGTAAGTCGGTTTTGACCCCCGTTCGAAGCGTTGGAAAGCTAACGAGATGTTCTTTCTAGGAAAAATAGTTTTGAGGTCTGTATATGGTTCAATTATAGCAGAAAATTGAAACCGTATTGTTGTGTTAATTTTTACCGTCGTGAATGCGTGCGATTGAGGTGTTATCGTACAATATGTTTTTTTTATATAACGTATAGTTTGTGTGTACTGTTATACGATGTGTTATGAGTAGCCTTATGGCGTGAATCCTAGATTGTGGAAATTATTGTGAATTGTGGCCTTTTGGCAAATAAATGCATTGTTTAAATTAAATGTATATGCATGTTAATTGTGAAAGAGTTCGTTGCCGTTTGGTGTAATTGATGTGAATTAGTGTGAATGTATATGATAATATGCTTGTTGTTGTGATTTGTGGTTAATGATGAATGCATTGTTTGAATTGATTTTCAATGCATGATTATTGATGTTGAAATGGTTCACATGGTTGCATATATGTATGCATTGGATTGTCATTTGTATGCCAAGCATCATGATATGCATTGTTGTGACGTCCTGAGTGACGGTTTGGTTCCAGAGAGAATCCGCTATAACATCGTGTGCCTATGTGTGGACCTAAAGCGATGGTTATAGACGATCGTGTGCCCATGCGGGGACCTAAAGCGATTGGATTGTGTGCTCATGTGGAGACCTAAAGTAATCCATAACGTCGTGTGCTCATGTGGAGACCTAAAGCGATGGGTGAACATCGTAGGCCCGACGGGGAGTTATTGAGCGATCCTCAGTAACGAGCGATGGTTCCAGTAGTTCCTGAGTGAACTGATGATGAGACATTGGAAGTCGGTACCGCATAGCATGTGCATAGAGTCGTTGTGTCGGTCTCTGTGCATTTGCATAAATCATGAATTAATTGTGCATGGATTTGTGATTGTGATTGATGAGATGGAATATGTGTAATTGAATTATGAATGATTGAAGTGCAGTGGTATTTGATACGTGAAAATTGTACCGTATTGTGTTATGTTTGATTGTTGTGCAATGGTGGTGAGAATATGCCTACTTGAGTATTTTTGTGTTAATATATAATTTTACGCAAGTATATTATGGTTGTTTTTCTCACCCTTCTGCTGTTTTATAATGCTCTATGAGGCATTGCAGATTAGAGTCGCTGGAGGTATTCTTTTTGTGAAGCGTTGCGTCTTCATTCTTTTGTCGGTCGGCTCTGATATGTGACACCGGGTAGCTAGGGTGGCCGTTTATGATCATTTTGTATATGTGATGATATCTTTTGGAATTGTACGTGTATAACTTGATGTATGGCAGACTTTTTATATGATATATGTATATATGTTATTCAGATTTTAGATTTTCCGCTTTTATTCTAATATCTGAAAAGTGGGTGTAAGGAACTGAGTTTCCTCTGTTTGATTGCTACCCCACCGTTGCATATCTTTATGAGCAGATGTTGTATGTTATCTGTATTTTGTTTTCTATTGATGTGACCCCTTCGGTCTATGCCGTGTTTTTAGATATACTCTGACGAAATTTTGAATTTTTCTTTTATTGCTTTATCTGTTTTGGGGTATAGATTGGGGGCGTCACACTGGGAGCCATGTCTGTGTTGTACTGGTAATGCTTAATAAAAGCAGCAGCTAGCTCTCTCCAAGTACGAACATCTCTACTTTCCAGTGCCATGTACCATTCCAAAGACGCGCCGGACAAGATGTCTTGGAAAAAGTGCATCATTAACTTTTCATCCTTAGCATGGGCAGCCATCTTCCTGGTATAAGCCTTTACATGAGTTCTCGGGCAAGTAGAACCATTATACTTCTCCAGTGTAGGAATCTGAATCTTGTGTGGAATGACAATATCAGGGACCAAACCTAGGTCGTCCAAATCTATTCCCAGATCATCCTGTTTCACAACCCCTTTCAATTGAGCCTCAATTAAATAGATCCTCTCATCACTGACCATAGGTAGACCAGCGTCTAAGCTTCTGACTGAAAAAACATCATCCTGTTGATCATCAATACGAGGGCCATGGATAGCTCGAACAGTACTCCCTCTCCAACCACTGAAGGAATACCACCCTATCCTCCAGCACCAGTGATAGGAATGTTGATACCAGCACCACCTCCGCCCGAAGGAATAACACGATTAAGAAAACCACCGTGTAAGATACCATTCTCACCAACCTGCGACACCAAAGGCTGAACTAGAGTTCTGGACTCATTCTGACTCTACACCACACCCTGCATCATCTCCATGAATTGATCGATGCGAGCTTGCATAACTGCCATGTCTGCCTGAACTTTGTCCATCACTCTGCTTTGATTAAGCCTGGTAGAATACCGATGAGTTGGTTGATCAATCCTGATTGACAAAAAGAGAGAGTATAAGAAAACCAGAGAATCCAAGATAACCTGTAATGCAAAAATGATTATGATTATGCAAATGCGAATGCAAAATGCCAATAAACGTATTTGAACATTTCCAGGGCATATCCGCTTTGATTCCATTCCATGAAATCGGGCAAGGGATTAGACACACTATCGGAAAATAAATCCGAACCCAGAAATACCACCGGATCAAACCACAGAGACAAACCCTCTCTGAAAACCAGAACTGCTAGAGCACAGATAGTTAAACCAAATGTTCCATTACTGAAAACAAAGTAGTTCTTACAGACAAATTCAAGCATAATCAAAGGTGACTCCATCAACAAGCCTGATGGTAATCCCAAAAAAGATAAACAACAAAATCAACTACAAATCAATTCCAAACAAACTAGCTTCCACTTCCTCAAGAAGGTTCACAGTGTCAGGATGTGTAGGCTGCTGTATCAGCCCTTTGATCAACTTGTTCCTCTTTGCAATCTCTTGGTTCAATTTAACAATCTGCTCTTCAGCGTTGTTGTCCTCGCGCTTAGACTTCTTGACCTCGGCTTGCAACTTGAGCTCTTCAATTTCTTTTTGTACTTCTTTCCACTTGGAAAAGTAACGATCTTTCCTCACTTTCACTACCTGAAGTTCTTCTTTCAGCTCTCCATTCTCAATCTTGACCTCCTCCCACATATCCTGATACGTGGCAAGCTTGTCTTCTGCTTTAGTCAAAAGCTTCTTGTTTTTCCTTTTAGCTTTGCTTGACGATTCAGCAGCCATACTGACCTTTTTGAAGTGCTGAGCCCTGTCGGCAAAATCCTTCTCTCTTTTTTCCAGATGCGCAGTCATGTCTTGAACTTTCCATTTCAACTCCAAGTTGTCATGTAGAGCATTCTGTAGCTGACTACTCATATCAGAGTTTTCCACCCTCAGATCAGATACCAACTTACGCTGCTTGTCGAATTCTTCAAGGGGTACAGTGAGTCTCTCTTCCATAATCTCTGGATACAAGGGAGGCGCCCAATCAAAAGTTAAATAAAACTCTTCTACCCTCTTCTTCACCCATTCAACATATGGAGCGAAAGCTTGATTATTGGGTTTACCCAAAACAGTTTGACCTATCTTTTTTCTGCTGAGCTAAGCTTTAGAAGCTTCTTGTGCAATAGCCACACCATCAGTCATATCAAAATACAAAGATTCTTCCAAATCTTTTCCAGCTGGAGGATCTTTTAGGGCGTATGCAAACTGCCTGATAGCCAAAGACGGGTTATAGTTAATGCCTCCTTTTCTTCCAATCAAGGGTACATTAGGATACTTGCCACAGCTATGCAAAATATCAGTCCCCAACAATCCCTTATCCACCCAAAGAATATCCTTAGCAGCTAGGCCCATCAGACGCTTACTCCACTCTAGAGAAGTCTTTGAATCCACAAAAGCATCTGACTGGGGTAAACGTTTGGCAAACCACTTGTAAAAAAGAGATGCGCAACAACAAACCACCCCACCTCGTCTTTTCTCATTCCTGTTGTATAGGGCATAGTGGAGATCGCCTAACAAAGTCGGTACCAGATTCTGAGCTGTAAATATCTGGATGGCATCTGTATCGACGAACTCAGACTCATTAGGGAATAACACAACACCATATATACACAGCGCCAATATTGCATTGAAAGCCATCCACCTCTTCTCCTTAGCTTCTTCTTGAGCCCTCCTCACCAAGTACTCCAAGTGATAGCCTCGAGATTTTCCCTTCTTAGAAAAGTCAGCCTCCACTGTCGATTTTCTCAAATAAAGAGCCTCAGCCACTGCTTGGAAATCACAATCTCCTTGGGAACCACAGAAAGGAACACCTTCTTTGACAGGAATCCTCAAAATATTGGAGTACTCCTCCAGGGTAGGAACCAACACATAATCTGGCATCACAAAGCACCTCAAGGAAGGATCATAAAACTGCATCAAGGTGTGTAGCCCATTGTATTCATATTCACTGAGGCTCCGAACCAGGGATAATATCCAACCATACTTCTCTTCAAAGGCTCCCAAAACTTTTGGACCAGCCATACTTTGTAAACTGTTCAACAGACCAAGAGTGATCTTCGGGAACTTGTAGACGATGATGTGCTTCTTACCCCTCTTAGTGTCCATCCCTAAGAACGCCCTCTGACTGGAATCGAAGACTAGATACTACCTGAAAATGCACAAACATGACTGTCAGAAAAATGGAATGCAATGCGAAGCATGGGATCAAGGTATCCATACAAACTGGCTGCACTGCGCTGACTGAACAAAACAAGGCTCTGTACCAAAACCTAGAACAAAAACAACCACAGTGATAAAATCAGAAAACCAGGTAGGTTGAAGGTCAAGGGCACCTGCAAACCTGCAAACACCCATCCCTCTCACATGTGGGTACTAAGATCCTCAATATCCCGGGCTCTCAGGTCGAGAAATGATGATACGTTCACCATTTCTGGTTTAGCATCATCATCAATCGAGGAGGCCTCAACTGATTCACCAAAACGAAAGGTCCTCAGCTTCTGGCACTGAGGTCGAGAAGCAATAGTACATTCATCCCTCAGGGTACAGTACTATCGCCAATCGAGGAGCGCCTCCGCTGATTCAATTTCAAAAAAGATCCTATGGCAAGTTCTCAGCATTGGGTCATCGGGTCGAGACTCGTAAGGGGTTTGCCATTTCTGGTCTGCCATTATCGTTCTCGGGAGGAGTGTCGTTACTGAGTCCTCGGGAATGGTCATCAGAGTCGACAATTCCTCAAGAGAATAACTACTGGCCTGTATCAACATACAGTAGCAGAAAGCTCCTGATAGAACCTCGTCTGACTGTGGGGATCGTGATCACCTGCACGTGGCCAACACCACGGGAGCGCCACGCCTGCCCACACTAAGACCTATGTGTATGCTCGAGCCTGGGTAGTGGGCTCATCTCTCAGAACCTCCCAACCTGCCAAACAGAAAACCAGCACAGCGCAACACAGTCCAGCATAACAGTAATAAAATGAAATGTAATGCAATAGGAACTGTAAATATAGTAAAACAAGTAAAACAACAATATAGTAATACAGTAATACAGTAATATACAACAAAGCAAAGTACCACAAAAAAAACCCAATGAAACAGACAAGCGTTAGGATAGACTCGCTAAAGGGGATGGACCAGCAAGAGTCCCCAGCAGAGTCGCCAGTTGTCGCTCCCGAAAGATTCGCATCGAATGGTACAAACACGAGAGTGGCGCAGAAAAACACAGAGTCGCCAGCAATGTGTATTTATCCCGAGAGAGGGAAAGGAAACACCGCATAAACCTGAAGAGAAAGGGAATGAACATGGTCTCACGACCAAGAGAAACGGGTACGGGAGTCGGTTACGCGAAGGGAAGGTGTTAGCACCCAACACGTCCATCGTACTCAATGGGATCCACGCTTGTTGTCTGCATCAAAGGGTGTCGTCGTCTGGAGCTCCACTGCTTCTGGACCGGAGAAGGAACGAGAATGGAAAGAACGGAGAAACGAAGAAGAAAAGAAAAAAAAAAGTGACCCGATAGGACGTTATCGTTTTCCTAGGCCTACGTACTCCCTCAGTGCAATGGGAAAGTCAGAGTCAACGTAGTTCGGACGAGAACTGTGGGGGAAGGTTGCTCGCCAAGACAATCGCTGTCTTGTGCCTACATATCCTTAATCGGGCGAGAGAGAGGAATCAGAGCTGATGTAGTTCGTGGGTACGACCACGGATGGGTAAGTGTTTTTTACGTGAGCGACGAGCTCTTTTCTGAAAAAAGAAGTTTGAAACCCAACAATCCCGAAGGATAAAAATATTTGAATTTGTTTGGTGTTTTTTAGACAGAAGTGCTTTAAGTTAGTTCATAACTTGCATTGCACCAAAGTCTATGACATAGGAACGAATACTTCGCGTATTGTCCCCAATAGGATGTACACTAGGTACCCTAGAAGAGTGAAGGGAAACCCCTCACTCCTCACTTCCCACGCTTAAGGCTTGAGCGCAATACACGTTAACTTTTATTACGTGTTTTGAAGAAGTTTTGAGATGAGAAAAGAGAAGACACAAAGGAAACTCTAAAGGGAAACTAAGAGTCCTAATGTTATCATGCATGGATATCCTATGGTTAGTGAGGTTTAGGAGAGACGACTACCTAAAACCTAATGCTAATCCTACTCCAAGCTTAATCAAAAATTAAGTTGGACTAGGTAGCTCTAAGGGAAAAGAACCCAAGACTTAATCAAGTCTTGAGATTCATGGGAGGAAGAGAGTGAAAGAGAAGGGAGAAGCATCTTAAATGCTAAAGCAAACACAAGTATGAAAGCTTAAAAGAGAAAGGAGAAATTAGAATATGGATAACCATCCACATCCCATTCACTTACCATTAGCCTCTACATGGTTGGCAAAAACAAACATAAGCAACAATAAGACAAATGAAACCCAAACAAGTCACAACCCAAAGAGAAATGGTTACAAACCAAATTAAACTCATCCAAGTTAGAATGTACACCTTATAGGTGACCCATAATGTTTACCAAACAAACTCAAGCAAAGAGAATGCAAACAAGTGGCAAAACATACAAGAAAGTCATCAAAGAAGGAGTAGAAGAAAAATGAGTGGATATGCAAGGTGATCATGCAAGAATGCTTCAAATAAAATCCAATTCAGAATGTGGATGACCTAAACATGTGCCTAAACATGCTATACAAGTGTCACATAAGGCATTCAAGCAAGTATCCAAGCATTAAGAATCATTAGAAGAAGGAGAAGGAAGCATGTAAGTGAAACATGTTAAAGGATGCAACATGAAACATGAATAGCATATGACATGACTACAAAGCTCCAAGGTTAGAAACATACATCAAATGAGATGCAAAGAAGAGATATGGCATGGTATACATAAACCAAACACAAACCAAGAAGAGGCATAGATGAGAAGAAGTAAGAAGATAAGTCAAAAGAGGCATGTAAATCAAACATTGAACATGTGCACAAAATATGCAACAACCTCACACCAATGACCTATAATTGTAATCAAATGACTTATAATGATTCAAACATGGTTTATGAAGTCAAAGAAACAATCCCAAACAATGGCACAAGTGCCTTCTCGAACAAGTAATCAAACATGATCAAAGATGTGCACAAAAGAAGGCCTCAAACAAAGAGCAATCAAACAATTAGCAATCTTCAGAAGTCACCAAATTAATTCTCAAAACACCTCAACCAGGGACAAACATCATATTAAACATTCATGCAAAAATTCACAACACAAGTCCTTTAATCAATCATGCAAAGTCACATAGGAATTATGAACTAATGTGCAAAAGAGAGGGACCAAAATGCAATATGAAAAGAGTTTAAAAATATGAGAAAATTTTTTTTATGCACTTAAATATGTTGGTAAAACAATGCAAAAAGAATGGGTTCAAAATGTTTTGTAGATGATGAGAAATAAAATCAGTAAGCTAAGTGTGCACAATTGAAACAAATTCAAAAAGAAATTCACACAACAATTAATTCAGATGCCAAACTAAAATAAAAAATGGAAAATAAAATTTGGAAAAAATTTTTAATATGCCAAACATGATCCATGATTTTTTTCATAATTTTTTGATGCTAGAAACTATTTTTAAAAATTAAAAATGGAAATCAATCAATAAAATAAAAAAAAATGAAAACAAAAACCAGGCATGGGTGTATTCAGCAAGAAAATCACGTTGAAAACAATAAATGGGCTGAAAGAGGGGGTGGGGAAAGCAAGCCCAACCCAATAACGAGTTAGCGCAGGTCAACCAGGAACACCAAGGAATTCAGTCAATCTCCAAGACTCACACACACCACAAGATTAATCTTACGCTTGCAATCAAGTCAACAGAATGAACAAGTACGCATGATGAGCATTCAAGATTAGAGGGCACGCACTAACAAAGGTATACGCGTATACACCACATCATCAGAAATAAAAATAGAAACACGTGGGGAGCACATGAGAATTTTAATGTGCTGGCATGATTTAAACCACAAGATCAATCTAACGCTTGAGGATGAGTCAATGAATCACAAAGCATGCAAGATGAGAGGCTATGATTAGATGCACATGATAACTATCATGGACTAACACACACGCACACCACAAAATAAAACCAAATTTTAAAAGCCGTGGCACGCAGATGACCATCAGATCCAAAGATCCAACGGTCCAAACATCATCACCTTCATTGAATTCTCCGTTCACCTGAAAATGAACCAGATGCCGAAGCCCTAGCTCCGGTCGTCTTCTCCGGTGGGTCTCAACCAAAAAAATTCCAGAAATCAATCATGAGTACATCAAACTGATCATAATTTCACAAGGATTAAGAATATCACATTAGTTTCACCAGATCATTAACACACAAAGCAAATCGAGGAAGAAAAGTTTGGATCCAAAACTTTCAAACTCACAATACACACATGTTACACGTCCAAATTCAAAACAAAATACATCAACATGCTAAGTGAACCTCATAGATCATTATGCACGTCAAAAAAATGAGTTCTAAGAGTATGGAAAGTAAGCTTACCTGAGATCTGTAGAGCTTCAAATACACTAAGAACGCCTTCCAAAAGCTGCAGATCTTCCTCTTTTGAGCTCTATTAGCAAAATAAATGCAAATAGAGGCATGAATCTGGCTAGATCTAGGAGTTTGAACTTGAACCAACTTGAGATGCACTTGCTGAAAACCTTGCTCTTAGCTCAAAACAATGGTTGATTCTTGTTCTACCAAGTGTGTAGATCAAGAATATGAAAAAATTTCTTCAGAAACCATTAAGATGAGAGAGTTTCGAAGAGAGAAAGTTTTGGTGAGAAAAAGAGATTCTGAACAAATGGGAGTGCATGACCTAGCTGTGAAGGCATGAGTTAGCTTATATACATTCCATTAGTCCACTGATCATGATTAGCAATTGGTTAAACCCTTGGTTAATGAGTTTTGGAGTGTTTTACAAAAATGCAATTAGTGATACCACCACTAATCCACACATGCATTCCCATGCCCTTCATGATGAATCACTCGCACTTTCCTTGCTAATCACAAATGGATTGGAATTGGGCCTTGAAATGTCTTGGTTTGCAAGTTTCAATCCATCTTGCAAAATTGTATAATGTGAAATAAGTGATGAATATGGCATGAAATGACTTGATTCAAAGGCCAAAATTGTGCCAAATGAAGTGTACTTAAGTGTGGAAATGTGAATTGAACCATTAGAGGTCACTTGAAACCAAATGGCACCAATTTGCAAAAGGTGGAAAAATGGAATACATGGAAAACCTCAAAATGCACCTTGCATTGTTTTGACCATAACTAGAGTTCCACAAATGATATGGAGATGTTCTAGTACTTTTTGGAAATGGGAGAGAAAGATCTTCAACTTTCATGTTGGAGGAAAATTCATTTGAAGCTTCCTTGATGATGAAAAGTCAAGCTGAATGTGGTGGAAAAATTGCCAAAAATGGAAAGTTCTCATTATAGGCCATTTTCCAAATTTAGTAACTTTGGCACAAACTCTTGATTCTTGAAGAATGATGTCATCCATGCTATTCCTTGACCAAATAAAGGTACATGGACTTGGGAAACATGATTTGAACCTTTGAAAACCCATGGTTGACTTTCCTTTTGAACTGTTGACTTTTGTTTACTTCACAAGTAACTGATCCACTGAAAATCCTCCACAATGAACCACTAGCCAAGTCTCTATCCATGAACACTTGTGAGCATATGGAATACCATAAGAACATGCTTGAATCCACAAAGCCCTTCAAGAAGTCCTTTGGGTCAAAAACCCTAATTTGGTCCCTCTGGTTAGGAGAGAAAGATTCACTTGAAATCCTTTGTCATTCTTGACCTTATGATGATATGATGAATTCCTCAAACCACCTTGAGGCTTGAGACTCCTTTGAAATGAACCAAGCACCTTGATCCCATGCTAAGAACCAATGCTATGTACAAATGCTAATGCAAGAAATGCAAAGAAACATAAGTCAGTTAGCCAAAAACAACAAGGCAAATTTTGGGGTGTTACAGGTATAACAGTATCAAACAACAACCAAAGTTAGAAGTGTCCTAAAGGTATGAGATCCTATTAGGGGCAGTAGAAAACCCTACTCTATCTAATCTAAGTTAATGTCCTAAGGGAGCATGCAAAAGTGTCAAGTTTTGTCATATGTCATCGCCTAAACATGTATCATTTACAAGCTATGCCAAAAAGACTTATAAAGTCACAAAAATGGAAGCCAAGTCAAGTATTCAAGTGTTTATACATATGGGGCAGTGGCAAATGATGTGTGGAATGATATATTTAAGTGTCAAAATCTTTGTACAAACATGGCAATTTCCAAGTCCAAGTGAAAACAACAAAGTTAACTTTCCATTCATGTTCAAACTTATGGAAGTATAATGCCAATTAGAAGCACATGAAGTGACCTAACAATTCATGAGGGCATGTTATGATTCATGTTAATCCATGTGTTAAATAATGTACAAAAAATATCCTAAAGAGGATAGCACAAATACATCATCAAATTAAAACACCTAAGCAAACATCAAGCGTAATCGAATAAACAACTTAGGGTTCAAAAAGAATCATGTGAGTCATGGTCAAAAAGCAACATTTAGGGATCAAAAAGGCACCTAAAATGTCATTGTATATAGGATCAAACATGCTCTTAAAATTGGTTTTAAGGAGCTCACACATTGGCATTCAACTTGACCTTGTTCTAACATGTTTACATATGACATGTCCACATTGGAAAATTGGTGAAAAATAGCAAATGACCTTTGAAAATTATGAACAATCAATCGTCTCATGCTAAGTCCAGTAGGTGATCACATGCAACAGATTGGATCCAAATCATGAACCAAAAGTGCTCAAAAAATCGCAAACTCTAGGCATATCTCACTCAAAAACCATGCAAACACAAGTCACAAATAGTAGTTAACAAGTAGCCTAAAAAACATGATCAAGGCATGAATTTAACACTTAAGGATCTCAAAATGGAGGGTCATATCACACACAAAAAATCAGATCACAACTATTAAGAGAAAGCCACTTTTCAAGCCTTGAATCACAAGGTATATCCATATGTATACATATCTTTCAAAAATCCCAGAAAAATATCCAAACAGCCCAAAAATGAAATTAAAATTCATCAAAAATCCTCGGGAATGTTCTTGAATTTTATTTGAATTTTAGGACAAATTTTAGTATTTTTAAAATACAATTTTGTAACGTATACAGAAAATGAAATTAAAAACTAAGAAGAGGAAGGGGGTGTTGAGTTAGCAACTTGTTAGTTAATCCTTGATGGGCCATGAATGGGGGTATGAGAATAGCACTACTTCGCTGGCCCAAAATGTACCAAAAAAACTTCCACTTGCTAAAACAAAAACAAGGGAGTAAGGGGAAAAGGAGCCATGTGAGAAGCATGTGCTTCATTAATGTACTGTCTTGATCTCACGCATGGGATTAATCCTATGGCCACGATTGCACTTCGCTGGATCATATGATCAATATCATGCGCATGATCCTAATCATGTGGCTATGATGTATTTTCCCCGCTATCACACAATAGGGTTCCATCATTATTATCCATCGTGTGATCAAGATCACACGGCTGCGATTAAACTTCGCTGTAGCCTTTTATGATGTTACTATTCTTTTATTTAGCACCACATGAACAAAACGTTACACACTAAATTATCAATTGGTGCAGCCATTTTAAGTTAGAAAAGACAAAAAAGAAATTCGGATGAATGGGGGGATGACACATGATCGTCTTCCCCAAATCTCATGCAAAAAAAATCTGATTCTTCCATGCATATAAATCCATCCGAATAAAATAGAGTGGAAAGTGGCAAATTTCAACAACACATAACTCCCTCAATTCTTAACCGTTTTACGCGAAATAGTAGTCCAAATTGAAGCCCACGAAACGTAGAACAACAATACGCCATTAGTTTTCCAAAATAACAGATCTAACATAGTGAAAATTGACACGAAAGTCACATATTCAAATCGAAAATCACAAAATCAAGAACAACACCTAAACTTAAATTCAAAGATTCATGGTGTGCCATCATTTCAGGACTTCTAGATGCAATGTACGAACAATATTTTAACACCCTAAAGCATGTAAATCTAAGAATGAGAGCCATAGAATTTTTAGAGATACTTACCGAGTGGAGAAAGTCCACTACTTCTTGTGATGCTTCGCGATTAAGAAACCCGGAAAACTTCGATGCAATGTCTTGAAATCTCCTTTAAGGAAAATAAATGCTTAACCTCTTCAAATCTTGGAAAAAATGCAAATTGGTGATGGAAGAAGATGGAATTGTAGGTGATGATTCAATGGTTACAGTTGAGAATAGATGCAAACAATAGCTTATACTCCATGAGATGATGAAGATGGTGAAAGAATTCTAGAAAAAAAACCTCAAGATGAGAAGATCTTGGAGATGGAAGTTGTGGGTGTGAAATTTGTTTTTTGATCTATTTTCTCTCTAATGGTGTAACTAACTTCTGTTAGAGGGAGAATGAGACTTTATATGGTGGGTTAGAGTATGGTTAAAAGCTTAAGCATGGTTAAAAGTTAGTTAGTGGTGGTTTAGTGAAAGTTGAAAAAATGAGGGTTTATGGTGGTGTATTAATTTTACTATGTGAGTGGTGTATTTTAGCTACCATGGAGTGTATTATGATGATAATAATTACGTAAGATGATGGTTAGTATAGCCAACACAACTTGCTCAACAAATTTTGTAATTTGAAAAAATGGAGTTTTTTGTGGTTTATGGCATGGAAAAGTGTTCATGAAGGTGTCTTTATTGATGAATTTCTTGAAGGATAATGGATCAATTTGCATGATTTTGATGTCAATGGAAAGGTGGTATTTGATAGAACAAAGTTGATGTAAAAAAGAAATGGAGTTAAGGTCTGGAACACCATGGAAAATGTTGTTGAAAACATGGTCACAAAACTGAATTTTGGGACTTAGAAAAATTCTAGGTTATTTTCATTAAACAACTTAATAATCCCATCTTTGATTGATCATAACTTTTTATCTAGAAATTCAAATGGAACATTTTTTATATGGATGGAAAGCTTGGAATTCATGCTACAACTTTCATTTGAGAAAAAATTTCAAATGAAACGTGGATCATAGAAAAAAATGGCCATAAAGTTGTTTGCATGGCATGCGAAACTTTCCCAAAATGGAAAGTTCTAAAACCCTTGTTTTTCCAAAAATGGCAACTTTCCATAATTCTTGATTTTTCATGATTCCTTTGATATTCTTGATCAAATTTCACCCATTGACCATATTTGACATGATGAACATGAATTTGACCTAAAAAGTTGAGAGTTGACTTTTTCCTCGATCAGTTGACTTTATTCTCAACTCGCTGATTTTCAACCATCTGACCAATTGAAATCCTTCTGAATGAAATTGTGAATCAAATGAGATGTCTTGGCCTTGAGGAGCCTCATTCTCTTTGCTTTGAATAATTCAGCCCATGGAAACCTCTGATCCCATGCCTTGGGAAAACCAATGATGCATGTGTAATGTTCATGACCTAAATGCATACGAAATGTGAAGCATAAGCCACTTATTGGGTATAAATAAGAGGGAAAATTTTGAGGTGTTACAAGATGAAATATATAAGCAAGTATGTTGAGAAGATAATGGAACTTACAGTTGTGCAAGCCCAAGTATAGCAACTACAACTGTATGGTTAGTTATTCAAGAAATTGAAGAAAGTTTTGATAAAACTTAGAATTTGAATCTAAATCAAAAGAGGAAAGTTGTCTTAAAAAGAAGTTTGGGGCTTATACTCAAGGATAGGCCCAGATGAATTCTTTTGAAAAGGCGACGATCGCGTCGTAGTTTTGAAAATCACAAAGGGACTTATACAATGACTGAGGGCCAAATTATTGTATTTACAAAGAGGATGGGTCTTACACTCTATTAGAGGCCCAAAAGTTTATTTTTTATATAAGAGATGGGGTTTACAACTCAAGGAGATGGTCAGATGAAAAACAGTGATCGCACCGTTATTTTGAAAATTGTATCGGGACTTATACAATGACTGAGGCCCAAATTATTTTTGTACAAAGGGGGTTGGGTCTTACACTTAATTAGAGGCCCAAAATTGTTTGATAAATGAATAAAAATAGGACTTACAACACAAAGGATGGCCCAGATGAAAATTGTTTTGAAAACGGCGATCGCGCCGAGATTTTTTTTAACGTATCGGGACTTATACCATGACTGAGGCCCAAAATGGTTTATTTACAAAGGGATGGGACTTACACTCTATCAAGAGGCCCAAAATTGTTTTGAAAAATGTTTGTGAGGGGCAAAACAATAAAAACCCTAATTTGATTTAAAATGTATTTAATTTGAATAAAAATCAATTAAAAATGATCAAAAATATCAAACATGTGTTAAAAACAAGTTGTGATCTTGGATAAATGTTTGACAAATCATGTTTTATCCATAGGATGATTTGAAAATCATTTGAATTTGAAAAATCAAGAGAAAGAAATATTTTTAAATGTTTAAAAACAAATAAAAATAAATTCTTTACAAAAATATCAAATATATAAAATAAATAATATTTTTGTGAAATTCTTGTAGAATAAAATATTTTAACATTTTTATGAGTTTTGAAAAAAAGAATCAATTCAAAAACATTAAAATTCAGAGAGAAATTAATTTTTGAATCAATTAAATAAAATATCAAAATATTCAAATATTTAAAAATTCAAAAATGGCGCCAAGAACAAATGGGAAGAACACGCACGCACTCTGTTTCCCAGATTTTCAAAAGCGATGATATCTCACGGATTAGGCAATGAAATTGGATGAAACCAGCCCCAAACTTGTTAGATTTTAACCCACGAACATGATGGTGGTGTTTAATTTCATTTATTTTAAGTGTGGAGTGAGAAATTCGTGATGAACACTGAAACCCTAGAATTTTGCATAAAGCTCATGAAATCTTAAACATGTAATATATGAGGCAATTGATTGAGGGTTATCACTCTATAGACTACCCGAAACATGTTGGTAACTTGCAAATGAATTTATAATGCATGCATTATAGAATTTGATAGGTTCAGGCTTACTTGAACTTGCTTGTGCAAGATACTTTTGAATTTGGAGTTGGAGGTGTTCCATATGTGTTGTGATGACTTGAACAGCTTCAATGGACCTCAAGTAATGTGTTTGAAAGCTTGGAATGGATTGAATCAACTCAGAACTTGTTTTGGTACCTCAACTGCAACCTTGCCAAAAATCTTGAGCAAATGAATGGTGACTTTGTGATTTTGATGTTCTAGATGAGTTTTCAGGTCATGGATCACTCATATATGATATATGTGAGGTGTTGGCATGATTAGTTTTGATAGATTTGCTCTCAATTTGAAAACTCGAAAGTGACTTCAAGAAGAAGCAAAATCTAGTTTTTGGAATGTGATTTTGAGGAAAGCATTAGTTGTGGTGCTTTGGTGTACTCAAACTGATCATAAATGAGCTATATTTATAGTAGAGCAAGTTTGCTTTGCAAGGAATAATGAATGGCAGCTGGTACAGCTCATTGTCTAATGGTTGCATAAAGGAATCTAAGTCTTCTCTAGCCATTGACTTGGGTCAGTCTTGCAGGCCTATGGTCTTCGGATGCTTGAGTTCATCTTGACTCATTTCCAATGTTGTGGACTGATACATGCCAGCTCTATGCACTCCTTGAATGCTTCATGACAAATTTGAAAGTTTTGGATTTGCAACATTGAATTTCACATGCCTACATGATGATTTTTTGTCTTGGGAGGCTTGTGGCTCAGAGATCTTTTGCTTTGATCTGATCTTCAATGTTTCTAGAAGGATTACAAGACTTGTAATTACACAAATTAGCCAATTCGAGTAAATGACCTATAATCTGCCTTGGGAAGAAACCAGTCTTTGATGCCATGTTCCAAGGGTTGTAACTCCCTACTCAAACTGAATTTGGAGATGATCCAGTACTTGTTGGAAAGCTCTCATGACATACTTTAACTTTGATGTCTACCAATGGACCTGGTTCATCTTGGATCAAGGTGAAAAATGGCCTCAAAGTTGGGAAAAAATGAAACAGATTCTGACTTGAAAATTTCACTAAGTGTTGGAAAAAGTGGTCATTTTCATTTTTTGTGATTTTGATCAATCCATAACTCAAAATCCATGAGGATTTGGAATATTTTGTAGTTGAAACTTTTTAAGTATGTCATGTGAACTTTCATTTGAGCTTTGGATGGAAGAAAAAGGCCTTAGGGTTTGGGAGTTATGACCTTGCAAAGTGGGTACCAAATCCATTTTGTTCCATAACTTAGAAAAATTTAAGTTTCTTATGGTTGCCCCTTTTGCAAGAAACCTCACCTTTCTTGAATTTTCTTGATGAATGATGATCAAAACCATACATTAACATTGTTTTTTGACTTAGGGGAGCCACATTTGTGAAAAAATCCAAAAAGTCAAACTTGATTTTGGGCACAGTTGACTTTTTGTCAAATGAATTTCAAACTGTGTGATCCTTTATGCAATCAAGTACTTGACCTAATTCAAACCTAATGGATGGATTCCATAGGTCTTTTAGGGTGTCTTGAATCATGTCCCAAGGTTTGGGAGCATGTCTTGGTCCAAATTCAAAGGTACACTTGACTTTTTCTTCAAAACCCTAATTATGGTCCAGATGAAATTGAAACGTGTGAATCAAGCTTCTTGGATCAATCCATTGTTGTAAATGGATCAATGTGATGTATTTGAGGCCCTCAAATCATGTCTTGAGGTCTTGGTTTATGTCTTGCCTCAAAAGTCAACTTATGGGTGAGTTAGGTCAAGAAACCCTAATTCCTGATTTTTGATGAATGCTTCCCCTGAGGTTATTTTGACTTAATGATTGGATCCATGAGATCCCTTGGAGAATTTTAGATCATGTTTTGAAGTATTGGCTCATGCCCAGAGGAAAATTTCCATATGGAGGCCTTGGTCGACCAAAACCTTAATTTGGTGACACTAGCGATCTTGAGGCTTGATCCACTTGGAATGCTGCAAATTTGTGCTTAATTCTTGATATGGGAGTCCTCTTGATCCTCTATGGGTGTTTGAGAGGTTATACAAGTTGAAGATCATGTCAATTCTTGATTGATCCTTTGTCTAAGTGCTCTGAGAGGGCTCAAAACCCTAATTCTTGATTGTAGTGAATGCTCAATGTTCCTTGAGGAGATTGATGAGGCATGAAGGTACATCCATATTGTGGTAATGAATTGCACAATGATGGGAAATCTTGTGGTCAAAATTTGGGGTATGACACATAGCCATACCAAAGAATGCCACTTTCCTTAGTAGAGAAGTCTGTAGAAAGTCAGAGATAACTGCCACTTAGCCTTGACCTTTAAAATAAGCAAGATCCCATGCTCCTGAGTACCTAGATTAGAAATAAACTGATCCAAGTTGTGCCAACACCAGCACTCCATTCCTCCTAGATCAAAAATAAACTGATCTAAGAAATAACCATCAAGATTATGATGTCTTCATCTTCATCTTCAACAGCACCATTGTCCAGACCAGTTTCTTGCCAGGAAACTCTCTAGAGATCACATGCTTCTATCACACCAGACTGAATTCGATTCTTAGGTCAACACCCAAGATCAAAACAGATGCTAAACCTCATGCATTACCCCTCCCATGATTCTACACAAACTCTGATGATGAGATGTTCCAACATCTTGTTGAACATCAACAATCTTGACTTTCAAGGATAATCAATTAAATACTTGTGAACTCCACAAATAGCTATTGATCTTAAATCCTTGTCCAATAATCCTTCTTCACTATTGTAGCTATGCTCCAGCGGATCACTTCATGAACACTTAACAAGTATTCAATATTTTGCAAGTATCTTCTTTGACGACAGAATGGTGAGATACCAAGGTTGCCACCCTTGACTCAAGTAACTAAGATTCTCTCTAAACGAATCCTATGTAGCCCAACAGTTCTGAAAACTCCAATCAGATTGGATCCACCCTTAGGATTAAGAGAGATGAATCCTTCCTTGCTGTTTTGGATAGTGAAAATAAATCACCTCCACTTTCTTCAGGTTGTGTTTCATAGAAACACCTTCTAGTCAGAAGAGTAACTAGAAGACACCAGATGCACGACCGAGACGCCTTTATGAGTGGACTTGAGAGAATTCTCAAGTATCTTTGACAACCTAGTCTATCAATAATTTATCAAACTCCTAGAGCAAGAACTTGATAAACCTAAACTCAACTCCTCTCCTCTTCAACTGACTTTAAACTGTAGCATGGAACTAAGCTTCCAAGTACCAAGTCACCTTAATAGACATCTTTCAACAACTCTTTCCATTCCATCGCTCCCGACTTTGGAATAAAAAGATGCAGATATCTTCACATATAGAGGCTGACGATTGAGACCTTCCACCATCTGTCTTCAGCAACAACTCCAGAATCCCATAATTCTAGAGCTCTTTCATCAGAAACATATGCAGCAGAACCACCAAGGAGAAAATTCTGCTTGCCCTAATAAGATGTCAGAACATCTTATAAGATACCCCAACAAGAGAACTAGCCAATTATACTACAGTTATTATAGAACCTCCTCTGCAACATGAACAACCGCCGGGTTGTTACCTTCGATCCAGAACATCCATCCTATCCATTAATACCCTTGAGTATGTCTGAGTTGATTGATCTGATCTTCAAAACTACTCCTTGTTTAAACGCAAGAAAGTATCTCCCAAAGATCTCATCTAGAAACAGACGGGATGCCTGCTCTGATACCAATTGAAATTCTGGCATAGCAGACAGCAAATGTCCTAACACATGTTAAGACATTGTTCTGTATAAACATTTAAACGCAGAGGAATAACATCGGACTGATACCTTGAATATCAGAACTGCAACAACACAAATGTTACGACATCTGATCCAACATGTTTATCATGAACACTAACAGAATATGTAAACCTGCAGAATGATAAAAGACACAGCAATTGTTAACCCAGTTCGGTGCAATTCACCTATATGTGGGGGATACCAATCCAGGAAGAAGACTCCACTATCTGTAGAATTGTTACAAAGCTAAACTCCCCAGTTTATAACTTTATATTCTAATCTCTACCCAATGAAGACTTTATTAAAGAAGAACCTCTTTGATACGAGATACCCCACTCACTTCCCTTAATCACACACTGTGATATCTACATCATCCTTGTCAATACAGAATCCTGTCAAGCTTTCTTGACCAACACCCTAACTTGGATTTGCTTAAAAGATTCATCCAAGAACAATACAAAATCCAATACCTCAAGGCTTATGGATATGTGCAACACCTATGTCTACCACAGTGCATCCAACGACACGCATGGAGACTTACAACCTAGAGAGCCAACAACTCTCAAAACCCTAAACCCTTATTTTTACACAAGAGAACTAGGTTACTAAGTCATCTAAAATCCTAGGTCTAAGTCTTCTTTTATAGTCTTCAGTAGTCTTGGGCTTCATATCTTTGGTCCTTGATCCATGTGCATTAAATCTTAGTAGATTTTTTACTGATCTAAAACCCTGCTAAATCAGTATATCAGTCCAAGATGTCGTATCTTCAGGTTGGGAAATCTTCTTTCGACATCTTTGTTCATGGCCAGATTTATTCATCTTTATCTTCAATATGTTTTACCAAAATTTTGTCAAACCATAGGAGCTTTCACTAGCCTTAGGATCGGAGTCGCCGCACTCCATGTAAGTGCTCCGTCGTGAATACTTACCTCCCTTTCAACTTAACCTTAATTTTAGAGTTGTCGCACTCTATGTAAGTATCTTGCCATGGATACTTACCTTCTCCCTGGAACCTTGACCACAGTCAAGAGTTCATTTCCCTCTTTGAGGGGAACTACGAATACTCTAATTCCATTCCCGTCAGGATACATTGGCACGAGATGCGATTTCTTGGCAAGCATACTTAGATACTAACCCCTAGGTCTGACCTTAGCACAACTCCTTAGCAAGCAAACAATAACATAACACAAATACTAACAAGAGGTTCCTGTAGAGTACTACAGATGCTTAGGATGCTAACACCTTCCCTAGGTATAACCAACCCTCGAACCTTAGATCTCTTATTAGGATTTTCTTCGATCTTTACCCTTTCCTTTGGATAAATCAAAGCTCGGTGGTGAATTTCAAAGATTTGTGATTCAAGTTAATCAATAGCTTGATATTTGATTCTCACAGCGACATCCTTGACCTGGAAAGTGACTTGGAAAGTGTGAGGATCGATGGTTATAGGAAGATCGACTTCGCCGATAACTGGTTTTCTAGATCCGTCAAAGGCTTTGACAATGATCTCACTGCTTCTCATCGGAGGTCCTTGAAACGATAGTCGTACCAAAGTTGATTTTGGCATGACATTCAAAGATGATCATATGTCTACCAGTACGCTGGCTAAAGCATCGTCTTGGCAGTTGACTGTAATGTTGAGTGCCATATCATGATTCTTGCCTTCTTCTGGCAGTTCTTTATCACTGAATACCAAGTTGTTGCAGGAAGTGATGTTAGAGATGATGTTGTCAAATTGTCCTACCGTCACATCTTGTTCTACAAAGCCTTATTCCAAGACCCTCTATAGAGCTTCCATGTGAGCTTCTGAACTAAGCAGGAGAGATAGTACAGAGATTCGAGACAGAGTTTGCAACAATTGGTCCACAATGTTGTACTCGCTTTTTTGGATGAGCTTCAGCATCTCATCGTTGTTCTTTACGGGTTCTGGATTACTGGATTGACCAACTTGTTGATTAGGAACTTCCGTTTGAGGTTCCTTTTCTTTGGTAGGTTCTCCAGCTCCTCTGTTGAAGATCCGACCGCTCCGGGTAACTCGACTGATGTCGGCAATGTTCATGACGGAGGGTAATGGAATTTCTTTTCCATTTTCGATGGTAGTTGCACCATACTTTTAAGGGATAGCCTTATCTGATTTGTACGGTATTGGACCTGGTAGGTAGATAACCACATGGGCTTTTGGGTTTTTCTAACCGTCATAGGCAACCTCAATTAGTTCCTGGTTGGGAACTTTTCTACTATCAAGAGGGATCTTTGATTCAGTAAGTAGAGGAATTATGGCGCAAACGTCCTTGGTTATTCCATGGTTGGAGATTACGACAGCGTTTTTGTTCTGACTAGGGAGGTAATCTTGTATCATGTTGATCGACCCAGAACTCGAACATGGTCGAATCTCTTTCCGATCCAACTGATTTTGGAAGGCTGCTCGTACGAGATAACATCCTTGGTTATTTTTCGAGCATACTCTACAGCGCTCATAATTGTGAGATGGTACCTGACCATATCTGCTTTGTATGCAGTGTATTTTTACTAGATATGTTTCTACTGAGCGGATATCACGACTTTGATGTCTACTAGGATTCCCATCAGTCATGCTAATCTACTGTGTGCCTTCATCCAAGTAGATTGGAAGCCACCAGTGGTCCAACAGATGTTGAAGTGTTCTTTACACAAGCGCATACCCTTGGTCATCTACGCAACATTCTTTACAGTCTAGATAATCATGTGAAGCCAGAAAACCGAGTCTGACCTGTTTAGCATATAATTCCACTAGACTGGTATTCATTAGGCGTATGTCAAAGATTTGAACCATATTGACTTGATGCTTATTTCTTTCATGGTAGTCTTGGATCCATTCGAGATCCATGTGACGTTGGAGGGCCTCTTGTACAAAAGAGCATCCCTGATTGTTTATTGAGCAGATTGGACAAACGCTAGAATCGTGACGTGGCAGATTGTAATGCTGACTTTGTCTTGAATGCATTGCCACTAAATTGACGTTCATTGTACGGATGTCATAGTTCTAAACAATGTTGGGATGTTTTCATACCCCAAATTTTGACCACTAAGATTTCCCATCATTGTGAAAATCATCATCACAATATGGATGAACCATTAGTCTCCCCAAAGATGGGTGAGCATCCACTACAATCAAAATTAGGGTTTCAAGCCCTCTCAGAGTTCTTAGACAAAGGATCAATCAAGAAATGACATTATCTTCAACTTTTCTAGCCTCTCAAACATCCACAATGGATCAAAAGGACTCCCACTTCAAGGATTAAGCACAAGGTTGCTCCCTTCCAGGTGGATCAAGCCTTAAGATCGCCAGTTCACCAAATTAGGGTTTGGTCGACCAGGGCCTCCAGATGGAAAATTTTCTCTGGGCATGAGCCAATGCTTCAAAGCATATCCTAAAATACTTTATAGAACCTCATGGGCCCAAGCATCAAGTCAATTTTGCCTCAGGGGGTGCATACATCAAAAATAAGGAATTAGGGTTTCTTGACCTAATTCACCCCTAAGTTGACTTTTGGGACAAATCATGAGCCAAGACCTCAAGACATGATTTGAGTGTCTCTAATATACCACATTGATCCATTTGAAACAATGGATTGATCCAGGAATTTTGAGCCACAAGTCTCAATTTCATCTGAACCACAGTTAGGGTTTCGCGAGAAAAGTCAACTGTAACTTTGACTTTTGACCAGGACATGCTCCCAAACCATAGGACATGATTCAATACACCCTATAACACCCATGGAACATGTCCATCAAGTTTGATTTAGGTCAAGGGCATGATTTCCTAAGGGATTACACAGTTTGGAATTCATCTGACAAAAAGTCAACTGTGCACAAAAGTCAACTTTGACTTTTTGAGATTTTTCACAAAAATGGATTTTTTACCCTAAAATTATGTTAATGTATGATTTGAATCATCATTCATCAAGAAAAACCAAAGAAAGTGGGATAACTTGTAAAAGGGGTAACCATAAAAACTTAGAAAATTTTCTAAGTTATGAAATAAAGTGGCAAGGGTACCAACTTTGGAGGATCATAACTCCTAAACCACAAAGCCATTCTTCCCCATCCAAAGCTTGATTTGTAGCCCTCATGGCCCTCTACAAAAACCTCAACTAGACCTCACTCCAATTCATTGTGGATTTGGAGCTATGAGTGAGCCAAAATGGCTGGAAACATGAAAATACAACTTTTCCAACACTTAGAAAAAATCATGTCCAAGACAGATTTTGTTGGAAACACCAAAACTTGTGAGATTTTTTCACACAGTTACAAGCTGAATCAATTCATGGTATGAACATCAAAGTTGTTACACATATTGCCTACAATCCAAGCAACTCAATAGCATGAAACCACTCCACTTGTGCCAAGAGTTATGGCTGCCACAACACACCATGTCAAGGCTGCCATGAAAAATCAGTTTGGGAGTTTTCTTGCCATCCACGATTTCTGAGTCAAAAGCAATGATCACTATGCCACATGCATTCAATCTGAGCATAAACCAACTGATCCAACTGATAGAGTTGAGTAAAAAAGCCAAAGAATCTTCCAACTTGAAATTCATGCATTTTGGCACATTTTGCCTTGAATTCAAAGGGCATTAATGTTGAATAGTGCATTTTCAACAAAGCCACTCTACTCAGTCAAGCTCTCTAATTAAACAACAATAAAAACATCTGAAGAATGTGAATTTGGTCAAGACATAGCCCTGCTCTTGAGAGAGGCTAGTTTGCCTTGCATGAGAAGAAATGCCACCAAGCCTATCCCTTTGAATGTGATCTGATCCAGCAGCCATTCACTATTCCTCCAAGACAAGAGTTGATCACCTATAAATAAAGGTTCCAATGGATCATTCAACTCACACCAAAGCCATATACAACACTGCTTTCTCTCATTCTTCCTTAAACCTCAAATTTGTTAGTTTTTGAGCAACCACTATCGGTTTTTGAGTTGAAGCCATAAGCAATCAATTCCAATTGCTCAAACACATCACATATGATGTATTTGAGGTGTACAAACACTTAAACACTAACTGTAACACCTCAGACTCAAAATCACCCTTCAACCAAGCCATTATGCCTCAATTTTGCAGTTGGAGTGCTCCAGCTTAATCCAAAGAGTTTCAAAGTGTTCCAAAGCTTGCAACACACTCCATAACATCCATTGAAGCTGTATGGATCATCAAATCACATCTGGAACACCATCTGTGCAAAGTTCCATTTCAGCTTGCATCAAGGTAAGCCTCAAAACTCCAACTCCATGATCCATGCATATTTCCTCGCATGATATTTTTACCAATTGCTTGCCATCATATGTTGATTGTTTTCCCTCAGGAAATTTGATCATAGCACTCATAATCATGTCTGCTCGATTGCTTTTGTAAAATTAAGGTTCATACGGCCACAAGGATATAATTTGTTATGCACTGAAAACAAATAAAATTGGGTATTGCCATCTTCTTCCTTGTGAAAAAACGCATGAGTTTGATGTTTGAATCATGTCCAATGGTTGAGAATTGAGAGAGATAGGGTGCTTCATGCACGAGCTGGAGGAAGAAGATGGCCATGGCGCCATTTTCAGAAAATCCAACTTGTTTACTATATATTTATTGTTTGCCATGTTATATTTGAATTGCCATTGCGCCCTAGTGGTTGATCAGCTGGTTTTGTGTGTATTGGCAAGTGAGAGGTCTGGGGTTTCAATCCCCCTCGCCCCATATCTCTTTTTTATCACTTTTTCCTATTTTTCTCATTTTTCACATTTTGTTTTAAATGATTTGAAAAATTAATAACTCTTTCAATTTTAATTATTTTTTATTGGTTCTTTTTGCAAAAAATCACAAAAATGTTGAAATATTTTATTCAACAAAAAAATTAAGTTTATATTATTTATTTAATATAATTAGTATTTTTGTGAATAAATTCATTTTTTTATTGTTTTTAAACATTTTAAAATGAACTTTCATCTTGAAAAATCAAGACCAAATGAGTTTTAATATCTCTTGTGATTAAAACCTCATTTTTCAAACCTTAAACAAAAATAACAAGTGGTTTATTCAAACCTATTTGGTATTTTTATCATTTTATTTGATTTTCTTTTAATATTTACTTTTAAAGGAAAACAAATTAGGGTTTCTTTGATTTTCACCCTCACAAAACATTTTAAAATACACTTTGGGCCTCTAATAGAGTGTAAGACCCAATCCCCTTGTACAGAAAAACTTTTTGGGCCTCACTCATTGTATAAGTCCCTCTGTACATTTCCAAATAAACGGCACGATCGTCGCCTTTTTAAAAAATCAACTGGGCCTCTCCTCGAGCTATAAGACCCATTCAAAACTTTTGGGCCTCTAATAGAGTGTAAGATCCAATCCCCTTTTAACCAAAACAATTTTGGGCCTCAGATATTGTATAAGCCCCTTTGCGTTAAAAGAAAATCTCGGTGCGATCGCCATTTCAAACGAAAAATCATCTGGGCCTACCCTCGTGTTATAAGCCCCACTCTTTTTCTTTAAACCTTTTGGGCCTCTTGAGAGAGTGTAAGACCCATCCCTTTGTACAGAAAACAATTTTTTGGCCTCAGTCACTTGTATAAGTCCCTCTGTACAAATTCAACAGTGCGATCACTGATAAAACCCTGGGCCTCTCCTTGAGCTGTAAGCCCCAAATCTTTCTTTTTTAAAGTACTTTCTCCTTTGATTTTGAATATACTGTTGTTTTCCATCTTTCTTTGTTGAACAACTAACAAAACAACATGGAAGCTCTACAACCGAGTAAGTGTTTATCCGCTTTCATTTACCTCTTTCATATACATATACCTGTATTGTGGGGCTGCTCACTGTAAGTCTCCTTTCATAAACTCATATCAACTGTGTAATAATAGTATAGATATTTAGAGTTTCCCCGGCAACTACGTCTAGAACTAAGTAAAGCCGTACCGATCGCTCTTAGAAATAGACAGAATAGATCCCCAATAGGAGCATCAGATACAGTCTTCTCTTTAGTTGTCCTCCTTAGGAATTGTCAAGAGGCTCTACTCCCCAGAGATGAACTTTTCTCCGGGAATGGCATCTCTTGAGTTTCTTCCAAATTCTCGAACTTTCCTGGCTTGATCTATTCTCTGTGAATAGCCTGTCTTGAATTCCTCGGGGTTTGGGGACCCACCGGCTTCTTAAAAGCATTAGCCTTCTCTTGGGCGTTGTACAAGGACCCGCAGGCTTCTTAAAAGCATCCCCGCCTCCTCTTGGACCTAGTACAAGGACCCGTCGGCTTCTTAGAATTATTCACAACCTCCTCTTAGGCTTCGTATAAATGATTTCTTCCTCCAGGAATGATAGCCTCCTCTTGGGCTTAGTACAAATTGTCCCTCGGCTTCTTAAAAGTTTCCATCCTCCTCTTGGGCTTCGTACAAAATGTCCCGACGACCTCGTAGAGGTATAGGAATAGAAATTAGTCATCTTAATAGAACAGTCTTTCCAAGAGTCTACTACTGTTTCTCAAAGCATAGTACAAAAGATAAAACTCTAGACTTGGATAGTCTAATTTCCTTGAGTCTCAAAGACATTCTCAAGCACCCTTCAAGAATAAGAAGGAACCCCGTAGACTCGGACAGTCTCAATACCCTTTGGATTTCCCATTTCCTCAAAGAAAAGGAAATATCCCTGATCCTCGAATAAAAAATCCTTGAGTACAGTGTTACTCATATAAGAACTGATTTTCTCTTTGAACCCATATACTGGTCACTCAAATGAAACAATACCATCTTTTAGCCTCCATCTCGGGCTTCGTACGAGATACAAAAGACTCTCTTGTTGAGTCAAACATCTTTTAGCATCCATCTCGGGCTTCGTACGAGATACAAAAGACTCTCATGTTGAGTCGAACATCTTTCGCCTCCATCTTGGGCTTTGTACGAGATACAAAAGGTTCTTATTGCATCAACACTTTGGCCTCCATCTCGGGCTTTATACGAGATACAAAAAAGACTTTCTTGTTGAGTCACAATCCTTTTAGCCTCCGTCTTGGGCTTTGTACAAGGCACAAATCACTCTCTTGTTGAGTATAAAACACCTTGGCCTCCATCTCGGGCTTCGTACGAGATACCATAAAGGACTCTCTTGTTGAGTCACATCTCTTTTAGCCTCCATCTCGGGCTTTGTACAAGACAGATAAAAAATACCCTCTTGTTGGGCCAATAGCCTCCTCTTAAGATTTGTATAAGAAAACCACTGGTTGATCCAATCAACCTTTTAGCATCAAAGTTGTGCCTCGTTCACAGTACACAAACATCAACAACTCCTTCCCCTTCATCTAATCGCTGTAAGCGGCAAGCCTCTGGATCATCTACATCCATGCCACTGTCCCTCGTTTAGCATGAGAAATTCCTAAGGAAATATAGCATTGCTCTACACTGAGTTAAAGTTTTCTCCTTCAGGTTGGAAATCCCCTATAAAGGAAATTATGGCATTGTCGGATTCACATATCCCGGTTAAAGTAATTCTCCTTTATAAACAATTGTGACAGACAAACCCCTCTTTAGAGATGACAAATTCTCTCTAAAGTCAAACCCTTTCAGCTTCACATCTTGGGCTTCGAACAAGATACAAATAGACCCTTCAGCTTCATATCTTGGCCTTCGAACAAGATACAAATCACTTTTAGCTTCACGTAATGGGCTTTGAACAAGACACCAAAACACCATTTCCTCCCATAGAATAGGAGGAACTACGATCGCTCTGATTTCCCTATTTCGGTAAACGGGAATACGTAAGCATAAGGTTGAAAGAAAAATCTTAGCGAGCACACTAAAAAAAACCCTCAGATCCCAAATCCTCATATATTAGTCAAAACATCCTAGTCTGTATTCCCCGCTAAAAGTCTAAATTCCATCAAAATAACCTAAGAGAGGCCCCCCACATTGATCGCATCTGTAAACCAACAGTTTTGACTGTTTGACCTCAGTTTGCAAAGCAGGGTTAATTAGAGACATCTATTTACCTTCCTTATTCAGCTCACAATAGGATAAAAAATGAATCGAACTGTAGTAACCGCCAAAGAGCGACAGTGCTTAAGAACCACGTCCAAAATCGCTCGCTACAGATGTGCATGGGCCATGTTTACTTCATGAATCCTGTGATCCTGAATCCAATCCAGGTCCATTTGTTCTTGTAGGGCTGTTTGTACTATGGTACACCCTTGATTGTCCTTGGAGCAGATATCGCACTGATGATAGTTGTGAGATGGAACATGGTCGTACTCGCTCTGCTTACAATGCATTTTTACCAGGTTGGTTCCTAGTAAGAGCACATTGTGAATTTCATAAATGCGGCTAGATTCCTCCTCTATTAAATTCATTGTAGTCTTCTCATGTTGTGGTAACAGGATCGTCTGAACATTCAGATTAATATCTTTGAAAGATAAGATCTTGTTCCTGACAAGCTTCTGTAAATCAGACTTGAAGCTGAGACAATTCTAAATGTTGTGTCCCATTCCTCCTTGATGGTAAGGGCAAGTTTGATCTGCTTTGAACCAAAAAGGTGGATTTTATGGTTCTGTAAGAGGAGTCCTAGTCTGAACATGCCCCTTGGCCAGTAGAAGTGGAAATAGTTCTGCGTACAACATCGGTATAGGATTGAACCCTGATGGTCGTGTAGTATGATTGTTGTTGTACTATGGACAAGCCTATTGAAAAGGCTATTGTGGCCTTTGCTGATACTGTTGTTGATTTGGTTAGCTCTGAGCAACCTGAGGTTGATAAGTCGGAGATGGCGCTGGGTTGACAGCGGGAGTTATGGCTGCTTCTGGTTGATACCTTCGTCTTTGCTTTCCTAGAGAGATATTACTGATATATTGCTCTTTCTTCTTTTGTAAAGCACTATCGTACCTCTTAGTACTGCTAGATGGCTCTGCATCTTTGACCAATCGTCCTTCTCGGATAGCTTCTTTAAGGCGTACTCCCATGTTCACCATTTCAGTGAAGTCACTGGGCGCACTGGCGACCATTCGGTCGTAATAGAACGAGCTTAAGGTTTTCAAAAAGATCTTGGTCATCTCCTTTTCCTCAAGAGGGGGACAGATCTGAGCAGTAATTTCACGCCATCTCTGAGCATATTCTTTAAAAGTTTCTTTGCCCTTTTGTGACATTGCCCTAAGTTGATCCCTATCCGGTGCCATGTCCAAATTGTATTTATACTGCTGAACAGAGGCTACCCTGAGATCTCTAAAAGTACTGATCTTGGTGTGGTTTAAACCCATATACCATTTGAGTGCGGCACCGGTTAAACTGTCTTGGAAGTAATGGATCAGTAGCTGTTGATTGTCTGTCTGAGTAGACATTTTTCGAGCGTACATCACCAGATGACTTTGAGGGCAAGAGTTGCCTTTGTATTTTTCAAAGTCAGGCACCTTGAATTTGTGCGGTATCTTTACATTAGGGACCAAACAGAGGTCTGCGGCGTCCTTTCCAAATAAGTCTTGACTGCGAATGGCATGCAGTTCCTTCTGCATTTCCAAGAATTGTTCCTGGAACTCATTCATCCTTTCGTACATGTCTTCGTTTCCACTAGAAATTGCTTGCGTAATCTGTCCTTTCGGGACGGTGTGTACCACTGGTTGTGGTATAGACATTATAGCAGTGACCCTTGGCGCTTCAGTGCCCTGAAGTTTGTAACCTTCAGGAGTTGCTGTCGTAACCCTTGCATCTTCATTTTCCCGAAGTTTGTAACCTTTAGGTCCAGTGGTTCCTGCTACGGTTTATGGGGCTTAAATAACCAGTGGGATATATCCTTCAGGTATAAAGTTGAAAGGCATACCCCAGGGGCGATCCTTAGGCATGTTGTACCGAGGATGATTCTCATGTGTCTCCAATATGGGTGTAGATGTAATCTCTGAGATCACAGTTCTTTGATGTTGCGGCTCCTGAGCTGCGGCCAGGGTTTGCAGGTTGTAATGTAGTTTTTCCAAACTTTCCTTTAGAGCTGCAGCCAGGGTTTTCAGTCTTTATTGAAGGAATTTCTTGAATTGCCTTAACCTTGTCAGGATCAACCTCAATTCCTTTTTGGCTGACGATGAACCCTAAGAGTTTTCCTGAACGGACACCGAACGTGCATTTATTGGGATTCAAGCGGATTTTGTACTTCCTCGGACGCTCGAATAACTTTCACAAGTGGGTCACATGCTCCTCTTCTGTTTTAGATTTGGCAATCATGTCATCGACGTACACTTCGATTTCTTTGTGCATCATGTCGTGAAACAGAGTAGTCATGGCCCTTTGATAGGTTGCCCCGACATTCTTTAGACCGAACGGCATTACCTTGTAACAAAAGGTGCCCCATGGGGTGATGAATGAAGTTTTCTCCATATCTTCCGGTGCCATTTTAATTTGATTATAGCCCGAGAATCCATCTATGAAGGAGAAGACTTTGAACTTTACTGTATTGTCTACCAGCATGTCTATGTGTGGTAAGGGAAATTCATCCTTTGGACCTGCTCTGTTCAGATCCCTGTAGTCTACACACATTCCGACTTTTCCGTCCTTTTTCAGAACTGGCACTATGTTGGCTAACCATTGAGGATATTCTGAGGTGGCAAGGAAACCTGCGTTGATCTATTTCTGCACTTCCTCCTTGATTTTGATAGCCATATCTGGGTGAGTCCGTCTCAGCCTTTGTTTCACCGGAGGACATTCTCTCTTCAGCAGTAAATGATGTTCCACAATACTGGTATCCAACCCTGGCATGTCCTGATAGGACCAAGCAAACACATCTAGAAACTCTTTGAGAAGTTTTATCAAGCTTTCTTTGATAGCTGGATTGAGAAGTGCCCTAATCTTGACTTCTTTCTTCTCTTCTTCTGAACCTAAATTGACCGTTTCCAATGGCTCTTTGTGAGGTTCAATAGATCTTTCCTCTTGTCTGAGTAATCGGGAGATCTCCTCTAGAATTTATGCGTCCTCTTCTTCTTCAGCCTCAAATACCGGGAATTCAAAGTTGGGAGAAGGCATTGGATCGTATGTTTCAATGGGGTTCAAAACAAGCAATCTGCATGACGTGATGATTCATTTTTAGAAGAGATAGAGAGAATGGAAGAGTGTGTGCAGTGTATTTTCTGAAAAAATGCCCATTTTTATTTATTTTTGGGTTGTTTTAGGATTACCATTCTCTGAAAAACGAAAAGTGAAAACAATAATAAATGCGGGAATTACAGAACGACGTTATTTATTTATGATTTTGTCGATTCTTGAAACTACAGCCCTATAAAATAAAACTCTATCGCTTTGGGCAGAAAGGTGAGCCCTATAAAAACATCCATTTCACATGGACAGGGTGAAAGGCTAAAACAAAGATGGCAATTACTTAGACTTATGGACAACTTTCGGGACATCGACAGCAACCTATTGGCGATGAACTCCTCAGTGAATCACAAAGTCTGGTACCTTCTTTCTTGGTTTGTCCTTAGAAATGACGCTGATTTCTGGTGGAGCAGGATCGTTGGAGTCTACCTCCCAAGCAGAGTTGTCATAAACGAACTCTTCAGTTGTATCTTCCTTAAGGTTTTCACTCTCAAGAGGATCTCCCCATCCAGTTGGCTGGATGTCCTCGTATCTGATGCGAGAGCTTTCAGGAGCGGTGTACTTGACCAAGAAGTCGTATTTGCCACTCGGCTGTCCTAAGGTGTTCCATACTTTTGTGGGAAGGAGTCATCTTTCTCGATGAAGTTGACCTCAGGAAAAATATAGTTGATGAACTCTAGTCCTACAATCTTTCCAAATTCATCGTTATGCTGAATATATTTTGAATGTCCTGAGTAATGATCCCATGACTCGGTGGGGACGTGGGTGTTCTTTTCAATATTACTCAGTTGATAGGCATCATTGGGCTGACTCTTTTGCCCCAAGTTTTCTGTGTATGGCCTCCAGATAGGCAAGTTATTCAGGGGATCAAAATAGTCATGATCAAAGTTGTGTTTCATTAGATCATCTTCTAATGAGTTAGGTGGAGCACGACATCCTTCAGGATCACAATCTCCATAGATCATTTGGATGTCTGATCTTGGTATTTATCTCGGGCCCTGCTTGGGAAAACAGAATGGCATGTTCGTTTCTTCCTGAGACATATAACCATCATTGTTGAGGTAAGACTTCCATTCCTCGTCCATATCAGAAGAGTCACTTTTATTGAAGGTGTGTACTTCTTGAGACATTGGGTGGAGGAAGCCTCCACTGGGGAAGAAGTCTTGAATGGGATGAAAAATTTCATTCTTAGTAGCAGTCTGGGTACAGGTTGAGGAGAAACCAAGACCTTTCTTTGTCTTGTTATCCGTAGGAATTACGAGTTGTCCCCATCCTTTTATGTCGTTACTCTCGATCACTTTGAGAGCACCTTTGTATGAGGAAATTGATGTCCCTCTTTCTGATCGATTCTCATTGCTCACCGAGAGTGCTTGGAACTGGGTTCCAACAACCTCCTCGGGTTCTACACAGGAAAATGATGATAAGTTGCTCACGATTAAGGCCGGCTCTCCGCATACTGTGACTAACTTGTCATTCTTGATGAACTTCAGCTTCCGGTGAAGTGTCGAAGTGACTGCCCCAGCTTCGTGTATCCATGGTCTTCCTAATAAATAACTGTATGCTGCCCGAATATCCATGACCTGGAAAGTGACTTGGAAAGTGTGAGGACCGATGGTTATAGAAAGATCAACTTCGCCGATAACTATTTTTCTGGATCCGTCAAAGGCTTGACAATGACCTCGCTGCCTCTCATCGGGGCTCCCTGAAATGATAGTCGCATCAGAGTTGATTTTGGCATAATATTCAGAGCTGATCCTGTGTCTACCAGTACGCTGGCTAAAGCATCATCCTGGCAGTTGACTGTAATGATAAGCGCCATGTTGTGATTTTTGCCTTCTTCTGGCAGTTCTTCATCATTGAATCCTAAATTGTTGCAGGAAGTGATGTTGTCAAACCGCCTTACCGTCACATCTTTTTCTACGAAAGTTTGCTCCAAGACTTTCTGTAGAGCTTCCCTGTGAGCTTCAGAACTAAGCAAGAGAGATAGCACAGAGATTCTCGATGGAGTTTGCAACAGTTGGTCAACAATGTTGTACTCACTTTTCTGGATGAGCTTCAGCATCTCATCGCTATTTTTTACCAGTTCTGGATTACTAGATTGACCTACTGGTTTATTAAGAACTCCTGTTTGAGGTTCCTTTTCTTTGGTGGATTCTCCAACTCCTCTGTTGAAGATTCGGCCGCTCTGTGTTACTTGACTGATGTCGACGATGTTCACGACGAAGGGTAATGGAGTTTCCTTTCCATTTTCGATAGTTGTTGCACCGTATTTGTAAGGGATAACCCTTTCCAATTTGTATGGCATTGGACCTGGCAAGTAGATAACCACAGGAGTTTTCTGGTTTTTCTGACCGTTATAGGAAGCTTCAATTGGTTCCAGGTTAAGGATCCTTCTACTGTCAAGAGGAATTCTTAATTCATCGAGTAGAGGGATTATGACACAAACATTTTTGGTCCTCCCATGATCGGAGATTATGACAACATCTTTTCCTTGATCAGGGAGATAGTCGTGTATCATGTTGATCGATCCAAAACTTGAACACGGTCGAACCTCTTTATGGTCCAACTGATTTTGAAGAGCCACTCGTACGAGGTAGCACCCTTGGGTGTTCTCCAAACAAACTCTACAACGCTCATAGTTATGTGGTGGCACCCGGCCATGTCCGCTTTGTATGCAGTGTAACTTTACTAGATCTGTTTCCATCGAGCGGACATCCTGACCCTGATGCCTATCAGAATTCTCGTCAGTCATACTAATCTGTTGTGTAGCTTTATCCAAGTAGGTCGGAAGCCACCAGTGGTCCAACAAGTGCTGAAGTGTTCTTTGGACAAGTGTACATCCTTGGTCGTCTTCATGGCATTGTTCACAGCCCAGATAATCATGTGAATCCAGAAAGTCGAGCCTGACTTACTTAGCGTGTAATTCTACCATACTGGTATTCATCAGGCGAATGTCAAAGATCTGAACCATATTGACTTGATGGTTATTTCTCTCACGGTATTCTTGGATCCATCCGAGATCCATCTGACGCTGAAGGGCCTCTTGTACAAAAGAGCATCCCTGATTGCTTATTGAGCAGATCGAACAGGTATTGTAATCGTGCCGTGGCAGATTATGGTATTGACTTTACCTTGAGTGCATCGCCACCAAATTGACGTTCATTGCAAGAATGTTGTGGTTCTGAACGATGTTGGGGTACGCATGGGCCATGTTGACTTCACAGATTCGATGATCTTGGATCCATCCGAGATCCATTTGTTCTTATAGAGCTGATTGCACTACGGAACACCCCTGATTATTTTTTGAACAAATATCACACTGGTGATAATTGTGAGGTGGTACATGACCCTACCCGCTCTATCTGCAATGCATCCTGACCAGATTGGTTCCTAGTAGGAGTACATCATGAATTTGATAACCGCGGCTAGATTCTTCCTCTATTAAATTTACTGCAGTCTTCTCATGTTGAGGCAACAGGTTCGTCTGAACATTTGGATTGGTATCTTTGAAAGATAAGACCCCGTTCCTGACAAGCTTCTGCACACCGGACTTGAAACTGAGACAGTTCTCAATGTTGTGCCCCGATCCTCCATGATGGTAAGGGCAAGTTTTTTCCACTTTGAACCAAAAAGGTAGATTTTTCGGTACCGTAAGAGGAGACCTGGTTTAGACGTGTCCCTTAGCCAGTAGAAGTGGAAATGGTTCTATGTACAACATCGGTATAGGGTCAAACCCTGATGGTCGTGTCGTACGATTATTATTGTTGTACTGTGGACAAGCCTGCTGAAAAGGCTGTTGTGTCCTTTGCTGATACTGTTGTTGACTTGGTTAGCTCTGAGCAACCTGTTGTTGATAAGTCGAAGTCGGCGCAGGGTTGATAGTGGGAGTTACCGCTGCTACTGGTTGATACCTTCGCCTTTGCTTTCCGAGAGAGATATTACCAATATATTGCTCTTTTTTCTTTGGGAAAGCACTACAGTATCTTTTGGTACTGCTAGATGGCTCTGCATCTTTGACCAATCGTCCTTCTCTGACTGCTTCTTCAAGGCGTACTCCCATGTTCACCATTTCAGTGAAGTCACTGGGCGCACTAGCGACCATTTGATCATAATAGAACGAGCTTAAGGTTTTCAGGAAGATTTTTGTCATCTCTTTTTCCTCAAGAGGGGGACAGATCTGAGCGGCAACTTCACGCGATCTCTGAGCATATTCCTTAAAAGTTTCCTTGTCTTTTTGTGACATTGCTCTGAGTTGATCTCTATCTGGTGCCATGTCCAAATTATACTTGTACTGCTGAATGAAGGTTGCCCCAAGATCTATGAAAGTACTGATCTTGGTGCGGTTTAAACCCATGTACCATTTGAGTGCGGCACCGGTTAAACTGTTTTGGAAATAATGGATCAGTAGCTGTTGATTTTCTGTCTAAGTAGACATTTTTCAAGCGTACATCACCAAATGACTTTGAGGGCAAGAGTTGCCTTTGTATTTTTCAAAGTCAGGCACCTTGAATTTGTGCGGGATCTTTACATTAGGGACCAAACAGAGGTCTGCGGCGTCCTTTCCGAATAAGTCTTGACCGCGAATGGCATACAGTTCCTTTTGCATCTCCAGGAATTGTTCCTGGAACTCATTCATTCTTTCGTACATGTCTTCATTTCCACCAGAGATTACTTATAGAATCTGTCCTTCCGGGATAGTGTGTACCACTGGTTGTGGTATAGACATTACAGGGGTGATTCTCAGCGCTTCAGTATCCTGAAGTTTGTAACCTTCAGGAGTTGCTGTCATGACTCTTGCGTCCTCGCTTTCCCGAAGTTTGTAACGTTCAGGCCCAGCGGTTCCTGCTGCTGTTTCTGGGTCTTCAGTGACCGGCGGAATGTATCCTTTAGGGACAAAGTTAATAGGCATGCCCTAGGGGTGACCTTTAGGCATGTTGTACTGAAGCGCCGAGGATCACAGTCCTTTGTTGTTTCCTCTGAGCTACTGCCAGGGAAAGCATGTCATTGTGAAGTTTTTCCAAACTTTCCTTTAGAGCATTGACTTCTTCTCTCATCTCTCTGTTCTCTTCCTCGAGATCATCCATTTTCTTTTGTCGATTGGCCCGATTATTGTACAAATGAGACAGTTTGACTATCTCTAGAATCGTGATACGCACGTGAGACTCAAAGATAAGAAGAATGCGTTATGTGAGAATGATGAATGATATGCAAAGACATATATTTTTAGTTTTAAAAGAACTTCAACAATTAGATTGCAAATATCATACAGTGGAGGGTGGAAACCATGTTTTATTGAATTTGAAAGATTGTAGAAAGGGAAAAGTACAGTATTTTACAAAGTGCTATAAGGAAAATGTCTAAGCTCAGGGATCCGGGATCCTTTCTGAAGAGAGCTCAGATGCTGGTTTCGGTACTTTCCTTTTCAGTTGAGCAACAGGTCCAGTGTTGGATAAAAGAGAAAATTAGTTCTTATGAAAAGAAAGATTATGAATAAGGTTGTGATCGGAGGATCAGGGTTATTTCCTGTTCTTTAAGGAAATGGGAAATCCCAAGGGTATTGAGACTGTTCAAGTCTACTGGCGTTTGAGAAGTATATTCTCAGATAGTGAAGGCATGTTGTATGATGCATGAGTGATGGCTGGAACGTTAAGGGGTAAAGGTCTAGACTCTTTTGAAAGACTGCTCTGTTAAGATGACTAGTTTCTGTTCCTATACCTTTAAGAGGCCATCGGGACAATTTGTACAAAGCCCAAGAGGAGGCTGGAAACATTTAAGAAGCCGAAAGGGACAATTTGTACGAAGCCCAAGAGGAGGCTCTCTTCGCTGAGGAGGAGTCATTATACGAAGCCTAAGAGGAGGTTGTGAAAACTTCTAAGAATCCTACGGGTCCTTGTACAACGCCCAAGAGGAGGCGAGGATGCTTTTAAGAAGCCTGTGGGTCCCCAAACCCCGAGAAATTCAAGACAAGCTATTCACAGAGAATAGATCAAGCCAGGAAAGTTCGAGAATTTGGAAGAAAATCAAGAAATACCATTCACGGAGAAAAGATCATCTCTGGGGAGTTAGAGTTTCTTTGACAATTTCTAAGGGTGACAGCCGAAGAGAAGACTGTATCTGGTGCTCCTATAGGGGATCTAGTTTTGCCTATTTTTAAGAGTGATCAACAGGGCCTTACCTAGTTCTAGACGTAGTTGCTGGGGAAAACTCTAAATATCTATACTAGTATTACACGATATATATAGTATGTGAAAGAAGACTTACAGTGAGCATCCCCACAATACAGTTATATATATATGAAAGCGGACAAAGAAAGCAGGTAAACACTTACTCGGTTGTAGAGCTTCCATGCTGTTGGGTTAGTTGTTCAACAAAGAAAAATTGAAAAACAATAGTATATTCAAAATCAAAGGAGAAAGTGCTTTGAAAAGATTGTCGGGGCTTACAGCTCAAGGAGAGGCCCGTGGTTTTATCAGTGATTGCACTGTGGTATGAATTTGTACATTGGGACTTATACAAGTGACTGAGGCCCAAAAAGGTTTTCTGTACAAAGGGGTGGGTCTTACACTCTCTCAAGAGGCCCAAAGGTGTTTAAAGGAAAAGAATGAGGCTTATAACACGAGGGTAGGCCCAAATGATTTGATTTTTGAACTGGCGATCGCGCCGAGATTTTTCTTTTAACGCAGGGGGACTTATACAATGTCTGAGGCCCAAATTATTTTGGTTAAAAGGGGATTGGGTCTTACACTCTATTAGAGGCCCAAAGGTTTATTTTTTGTACAGGTGGTGGGGCTTACATCTCAAGGAGAGGCCCAATTGGTTTTATTTTAAACTGGCAATCGCGCCGAGATTTTTGAAAATGCCGTGGGTCTTATACAATGACTGAGGCCCAAAATTGTTTTTATTTACAAAGGATTGGGTCTTACACTCTATTAGAGGCCCAATGATTTTGAATGGGTCTTGTAGCTCGAGGAGAGGCCCAGATGATTTTTAAAAGAGGCGACGATCGCGCCGTTATTTTTGAAAATACAGTGGGACTTATACAATGACTGAGGCCCAAAAAGTGGTGTATTTACAAAGGGATTGGGTCTTACACTCTATTAGAGGCCCAAAGGTTTTTGAAAAAGTTTGATGAAGGATGAATTAATCAAAAACCCTAATTTGTTTTCAAAATGTATTTTAATTGAATAAAAAATTCAATTAAAATGATCAAAATTGTTAAGCATGTCAAAAACAAATGGTGATCTTGGATAAATGTTTCAAAAATCAAGTTTTGACCTACAAAATGATTAGAAATCATTAAAATTTGCAAAATCAAGAAGGGAAAAAATATTTTAAATGTCAAAAACAATTAAAATATTAATTTGTTGGAAAAATATCAATTATATGAAATAAATAATATTTTTGGGATTTTTTGGTTAAATAAAATATTTTAACATTTTTGTGAATTATTAAAAAAGGAATCAACTCAAAATCAGTAAAACTCAGAGAGAAATTAATTTTTGAATCAATTAAATAAAATCACAAAATTCAAATATTCAAATATTTGAAAAAGGGCGCCAAGAACATGGCAAGAACACGCGCCCCTCCTCTGTTTCTGCAGATTTGCGTTTTCAATCCAATCTCACTGAATACTTGATTATATCATGTAATCTACATATCAATCTACTCGTTTTCACCTCACGATCATGTCTATGGTCTTTAATTTCATTTATTTTAAGCATGGAATAAGAAATCAAAGAGAAACCTCAAGAACCCTAAATTCTGCATAAAGGTTCAGAAATTTCATACACGATTTATACAAAGCAATTGATTAAGTGTAAAACTCTATGCATGATTATGAACATATGGCCAAATTATTGTGCAGCAAAAAATGCATGGATCATAGAGTTAGAAGAGCTTATGCTTACCTCTTGCAGCTGGTGATCGTGTTTTGTGTTAGAGGTGTTACACCTAGGTTCCAATGATGTGAATAGCTTCCCTAGGTGCCATGGAGTGTGTCTGGATGCTTGGAGTGGATTGAAATGATCTGGAACTTGAGATGGTACCCCAACTGCAAATCTGTCATGAACTTGAGCAATTGGCTAGTGATATTGTGATTTTGGTGTTCTAGATGTTATGTGAGTGTTTGGATCACTTCTATATGATGTTTATGAGGTGTGTGTGTGATTGGTTTGATTGGAATAGCTCTCAAACTCAAAACCCGATAGTGACTTGCCTTAGAAGGCAAAATTGGAAGTGAGAAGGTGATTTTGAGGAAAGCATCTGTTTGATGGCTTTGGTGTACTTAAACTGATCATAAATGAGCTCTATTTATAGTAGAGCACGTTTGTTTTGCAAGCAATAGTGAATGGCAACTACTGCATAGGTTTGGCCAATGTTGAGCAATGAGAATCCAAGTCTCCTCTAGCCATTGACTAAAGGTTAGGGCACAGGCTGCTGGTCCCCTTGGTCTTGGATAAGTCTTGACTAAATTCAGTTGCAAATAGCTCAGTCCATGCCACCTTGGTGTATCCATTAAATGCTCCAATCCAAAATTGGAGTCTTGTCGCTCTTTTAGGGATTTCTAGGTTTGGCATGCTATTTTTGGTTCCTAAGATTTGGGAGGCTTGGGATCAAAGTTGATTCCTCCTTGGTCCCCCCTTGAGGTGTTGAGATGGATAGAGTTGCTTGTCATTTGCACAAATTTGGTAAAACGAGCAAAATTCACAAATCCGCCTTGCTTTGACAGTTTTCAGCAAGGCATATTGCCATTGTCATATCTCATGGCTCAAGTGGAATTGGATGGAGTTCTTAGCCATTTTGGAACTCATATGATACAATAACTGTTTGATCATAATTGGTTTTGATACTTTTTGGATCCAAGTAAAAAATGCCCCTACATTTGGAAAAAAGTGAAGGCAGATTCTGACTTAGTGAAAATTTCACTAAGTGTTGGAAAAAAGTGACATTTTCACTTTTTGTGATTTTGATCATTCCATAACTTAAAATCCATGAGGAATTGGAATGAGTTCTGTTTGAAGCTTTTGTAGAGGGAAATGAGAGCTACAAATCCAGCTTTGGATGGGGAAAAATGGCCTTGTGGTTTAGGAGTTATGATCCTCCAAAGTTGGTTCCCTAGCCACTTTATTCCATAACTTAGAAAATTTTCTAAGTTTTTTATGGTTACCCCTTTTACAAGTTATCCCACTTTTCTTGATTTTTCTTTATGAATGATGATTCCAATCATACATTAACATCATTTTGGGGACAAAGAACCATATTTGTGAAAAATTTCAAAAAGTCAAAGTTCGACTTTTATGCACAGTTGACTTTTTGTCAGATGAATTCCAAACTGTGCAATCTTTTATGCAATCATGTCCTTAACCTAAATCAAACTTGATGCAAATGTTCCATGGGTGTTATAGGGTGTATTGAATCATGTCCCAAGGTTTGGGAGCATGCCTGGGTCAAAAGTCAAAGGTATAGTTGACTTTTTCCGCGAAACCCTAACTGTGGTTCTGATGAAATTGAAACTTGTTGGTCAAGCTTCTGGGATTAATCCATTGTTACAAATGGTACAATGTAGTGTGTTAGAGACCCTCAAATCCTCTCTTGGGGTCTTGGCTCATGTTTTGTCCCAAAAGTCAACTTAGGGGTGAATTAGGTCAAGAAACCCTAATTCCTAATTTTTGATGTATGCATCCCCTGAGGCCAAATTGACATGATGATTGGGTTTATGATGTCCCTTGGAGCATCTTAGGTTGTATTGTGAAGCATTGGCTCATGCCCAGAGGAAAATTTCCATCTGGAGGCCCTGGTCGACCAAAACCCTAATTTGGTGACACTGGCGATCTTGAGGCTTAATCCACCTAGAAGGGAGCAGCCTTGTGCTTAATCCTTGAAGTGGGAGTCCTCTTAATCCTTTGTATGTTTGTGGGGTTAGACAAGTTGAAGATCATGTCATTCCTTGATTGATCATTTGTCTAAGAGCTCTGAGAGGGCTTGAAACCCTAATTTTGATTGTAGTGGATGCTCACCCATCTTTGGGGAGACTAGGAAGTATGATGGCTCCTCCATATTATGATTATGATTTGCACAATGATGGAGAATCTTAGTGGCCAAAATTTGGGGTATGACAACAAGCAAGGTTGGTACGGGGTTTCCAATCAGAAATATCTTAACAGCATTGGTATCAATGAAGTTGTTAATTTTAGGAAAAAGGAAAAACCCATAGGTGAGTAGGACAAAGATATCTTCGAATACAGTTACATTTCCTATACTAGCAAAGTACAGGGCTTTCTCTATTAGGAATTTAGCTGGTAAACCTGGATTCCTCCTTTAGTGATCATGTGAGTCCTAACTTCTGACTCGTCCAAAGAGATTGCTCTTGCAATGATCTGATCTTTTGGAATTTCTTCCAGTACATAAAATGGAGCTTGATCAGTGATAGGTAAATCAATCAGATGAAAGTTCTCTTCTAACGTTGGTGCCAGTTGATAACCCGGGAATGTGAAGCAGTGATAAACTGGATCGTAGAACTGAATTAGCGTAGACATGATTCCTTTAACTGCGTGGACCCTTAATAGAGACAACAGTCCTCCATGCTTAGCTCTAAAAGCATCAGGGTTGGTGATCATCCTTGCCAACCTCCTTAAATTCTCTATTTTCGGGGCCTTGAAAGTGTACTTGTGCGTCTTCCTTCTACTGAAATCCATAACGCAATCTTTCTGATATTTGCAATTATTGATTTAGTTTATTTTGAAAAGAGAAGAGAAGATTTTTTTCCTTTGTTTAAGAGTTTTTTAAAATGAATGCATGAATGCAGCACATAAAACATTGAAAAAACATGGGTTCAAGGGTTCAACGTCACGAGCATAGAGTCATGGCTCTACCCATCCCCAAATGTTGTATTCTGGTTTATTTTTGTACCTGTAGAACGGATCCTAAGGTTCTCAAAATCATTGACCCCCGTAGGGATATCAACAGCAAGCTAGTTCACTCGAGCAAGCTGTAGTATCCTAGGGTAATCTCATTTGAGTGTAGTATCGCATATCAACTATTCCCGATAGTCACCGCACTACCAAATGGTCATATGGTTAATTTCTACTAAATCCTCAGGGTCAAAGGTGTCGTACTGGAAAACTCTGCTTTCACAACAATCGGTTGTTCAACAGGCAAATTCTACACATCCCTTGTTAGAGCAAAAGTTGTCTCTGCAAGTCATCTCTATGTTTTGATGATAACAATGGAATTTGTGAAAGAACCATTTTATGTTCTAATGTGTATTGTGTGCAGATCATAATCATGGAAGATATCAGATCCAATAAGCACCAGCCAAACGTGCATAAATGATTATATGCGAAGTTACTATGTGTGACACAAGAAGCAAGTATGCTTCTGTATCTGATCATAATCAGTCAGATCCAAGGATGTCGATATTGTTATTGCAATGCTCTTGTGGATGCTCTCTGAGAGTGGTTATGATTCTGAAGATAGTGAAGCTTCTGAAGAGATAATCTTCTAGAGAACCGAAGTGCTGAAGATTCTAATGACTTGAAGTTCTGAAGGTTGAAGGCTCTGAAGACCAAGTGCAGAAAGACTCTGAAGACTGAAGAGTTCTGAAGATTATGGTTCCAAAGGTCAAGTGCTGAAGATTCTGAAGACAGATTCCTAATAGACAAGTTCTGAAGATTCTGAAGACTTGAAGCAGTGAAGTTAACGGGTTTCAAGACAAGTGCTAAAGTTCTGAAGACAGATTCCTAATGGACAAGTTCTGAAGACGGAAGACTTGAAAGATCTGAAGACCCAATTATAAAGTCTCTACTCATGCTTCAATTAATTACCATCAGAAGCCTCTGAAGATTTGAAGACAAATGTTACCGTTAACAATGATTGTACACCAATTCTAAAAGACCAATCCCATCACTTCTTTAGTAAAAATAAGATATGGTAGTACAACTTCCCCTCTGGTCTCAGTTTCTGGAATGAACTTTCCCTCGATCCTGGTTTCCTATCGAGGAACTGGTCTCAGTTTCTGGAATGAACTTCCCCTCGATCCTGGTTTCCTACCAAGGAACTGGTCTCAGTTTCTTTTGTCAATAAACTTTATTGACAAGTGATGCTATTCGTAGCGGTTCTCCTCAAACTTCTCACCGAATTTTCCCGGGGAGATGCCATTTGACGGAAAAAGATTTTGATGTCAGACTTGCTGGGGAAACCCGTCTGTCTGAGCTGCAGAGGTGTACAAACTTCTCCGTTGGAGATGCCATTTGTTGACTCTACTGGGGAAAACGAGTCTCTTGAAACTGTTTTTGCTTGGGGATATTACATCATACTCTTCTCGGAATCTTCTTGGAGAAACACCATATGATGTGATCCAATTTTGAGGTGCTGATGACTTTTCCATCAGCGGATTTTTTGGAGAAAAACTGTCGTACCTCCGAATCTCTGATTAAGAGGCTTTCTCTGGGGATTTTCCTTAATCCGGGAAAGCAAGGACATCATCTTCAATGGCGAAGAGTGACGTTGGATGAAGGTTCTCTGGCCTTTTAGAGGTTCAAGTTATCAAAGTGGTCAAGGGCCAGTTTCACTCCAGAAATAAACTGGAGGTGAGGCCGTTTAGATGATTCGTTTCCTGACGAGGAAAGAACTGACAACTCGATTGAGAGAACTTTTATCACTAGGGAACAAGACCGACTAGAGTGATAGTGATGCAACATGAATATGAATGTAAATCAACGATGCATGATGTATGTATGTTTATGCTGACAAAATTGACGCGACATACAGAATAGTGGATGAACACGACAGGATACTCGGCCACTGCAGGGGATGAAGAGGTATCACAGGTCCAAAGGTAGCAATTCTGCCTTGCTTAGGAGAGATAGTCCCTGTTGGTCGGGCTTAGGAGATAAGGACTCTGTCGAGGATGTCAGATGAAACTTGGTCTCTGACACTATTGATCCTTCATTCAGGTGCTCTGATTTAGAAGGAGTACTTTGATTCTGCACCTTGAAGCTCGCTTACTTCTGGAGAAGCGATCGATGTTCTTTCGATGTTCAACAGTCAAAAGAATTGCCATCTTTTTAAAAGCAGAAAAATCTTATCAAGTAAATTCATTGTTGTTTCGTTTCAAGAATCGTTAATCATGTTAAAATGTCGTTCTGTAAAGCTAAAACAAAATGAGAATTGCAAACAAAAGCACAAGGGCTCAAATTTATTGATAGGATGGAAATCAGCCAAGGGCGTGATTCCATAGAGTATTTACAAAGTTAGAAAATGGTAATTTAAGGGAAGAGGGCTGCATTGAAACATAACGACCACTATCTTTCTACCAACTTTGAATTTGGGACATCCTGAGCTTCCGTCGAAGATGACCTTGACTGGAGTTTTTCCTGATGGTGTAACTGCTGCTGAGGGACTTGCCCCTGTTAAACGTAGTTACTTGCCATTATCCCTAACTTTTGCCTGGATTGTACTGTGATGATTTCCAATCCAACGGGATGATTTTTGATTATGTCTCTAATTTTTTCCTGGACCGCCCTTTCGGGTTTTCAATCCACCGAGACATTTTTTTTTTATTTTTAGTTTAGGCGAAGTATTTCTTGACTACGTCAACATTCATGGGGTAGGCAAATTCCTCTTCGTCCATGGTTGTAAGTCTCAAGGTGCCACCTGAGAAAGCTTTCTTGACCACATAGGGGCCGTCATAGTTTGGGGTCTATTTGCCCCGGGAATCAGTGAGAAATGATTATATCTTTTTGAGCACGAGGTCTCCTTTCCTGAAGACGCGAGGTCAGACTTTTTTGTCAAACTCCTTCTTTATCCTTTGCTGATACAACTGGCCATGGCACAATGCCGTTATTCGTTTTTCTTCGATCAGATTCAGTTCGTCATGTCGACTTTGACACCATTCAGCCTCTGTAAGCTTAGCTTCCATCAATACCCAGATTGATGGGATCTCTACTTCTATGGGGAGCACTGCTTCCATGCCATATACTAGAGAGAAAGGGGTTGCCCCTGTTGAAGTGCAGACAGATGTGCGATAACCGTGAAGAGCAAAGGGTAGCATCTCGTGCCAGTCTTTATAGGTTACAACCATCTTTTGAACAATCTTCTTAATGTTCTTGTTAGCCGCTTCTACCGCTCCGTTCATCTTGGGTCGGTAGGGAGATGAGTTATGGTGTTCGATCTTGAATTCAGTGCACAACTCTTTCATCATCTTATTATTCAAGTTTGATCCATTGTCAGTAATGATCTGACTCGGAACACCATAACGACAGATGAGATTGTTTTTGATAAAGCGGACTGCCACCTGTCGGGTTACATTGGCGTATGACGCTGCTTCGACCCACTTGGTGAAGTAATCAATGGCTACTAGAATGAACCGATGTCCGTTTGAAGCCTTGGGTTCAATCATGCCAATCATATCGATTCCCCATATGGAAAAAGGCCATGGGGAAGAGAGAACTTTGAGATGCGTTGGCGGTACATGGATTTTGTTTGAGTATATCTGACACTTGTGACACTTCCTCATGTACTTGTAGCAATCAGATTCCATTGTCAACTAATAGTACCCTGCTCTTAGTATTTTTCTCGCCATTGCGTGTCCATTAGCGTGAGTGCCAAATAATCCTTCGTGAATTTCTTTTATCAGCATGTTTGCTTCTGGTCTGTCTACACATCGAAGCAAGACCAAGTCAAAGTTTCTCTTATAGAGTGTATCACCGCTCAGGAAGAAGTTTCTGGCCAACCTTCTGAGAGGTTTTTTGTCCTTCCTTAGTGCCCCAGGTGGGTACTTTTGTTTCTGAATGAAGCATTTGATATCATGATACCAAGGTTTGTCGTCTATGACTACTTCTATCGTGAAGATGTAAGCGGGCCGTTCTAGGCACATTATGTCAATCTTAGGTAAGTCATTCCATTGACCTACACTAATCATGGAAGAGAGAGTGGCTAAGGCATCAGCCATGTGATTCTCTTTACGAGGGATATGATGAAACTCGATTCTGTTGAAGAAAGGTAACAACCTTCTTGCGTAGTCTTTGTAAGGAATCAATCCTGATTGGTATGTGTTCCAATCTCCTTTGATCTGATTGATAACCAAGGCTGAGTCGCCGTATACATCCAAGTTCTTGATCCTTAAATCGATCGCTTCTTCGAGACCCATGATACAAGCTTCGTATTCGGGCTCGTTGTTTGTGCACTTGAATGTAAGTCTGGCGGTGAAAGGAATGTGGGTACCCTGAGGTGTTATAATGATTGCGCCAATTCTGTTTCCATAATGATTGACAGCTCCATCAAAAATGAGTCGCCACTGGAACCTGGTTCTGGCCCTTCACTGGGTAGCGGTTCATCGCAGTCTTTCATTTTTAGATACATGACATCTTCGTCTGGGAAGTCAAACACGATTGATTCCTAATCGTTAATCGGTTGATAAGCCAAATGATCAGCTAAAATGCTTCCCTTAACGGCTTTCTAAGCATGGTACTCTATGTCATATTCTGATAACAACATCTGCCAACGGGCAATCCTTCCCGTGAGAGCAGGTTTTTCAAAAATATACTTGATTGGATCCATTTCAGAGATTAAACAAGTAGTGTGACGAATCATGTACTGGCGAAGACGTTTAGCTGCCCAAGCCAAAGCACATCAAGTTTTCTCAACCATAGTGTACCGAGTCTCGTAGTCGGTGAATTTCTTGCTCAGATAGTAAATGGCAGACTCTTTCCTTTTGGTTTTGTCCTGTTGGCCAAGTACACACCCCATTGAGTCTTCCAAGACTGTTAAGTAGATGATCAGTGGTCTTCCTTCCACTGGAGGTGATAGAATCGGTGGGTTCGACAGGTATTCCTTGATACTGTCGAAGGCGGTTTGGCAGTCTTCTGTCCAAACATATTCCTGATCTTTTTTGAGTAATTTGAAGATTGGCACGCACTTCGCGGTCGTGAGGAATATGAATCTAGAAATATAATTCAAACGTCCCAGGAATTCCCTGACTTGTTTTTCAGTCTTTGGAGAAGGCATTTATTGAATGGCCTTGACTTTGTCAAGATCAACCTCAATTCCTTTCTGGCTGACGATGAACCCTAAAAGTTTCCCCGAGCAAACACCAAATGTGCATTTATTGGGATTCAAGCGGAGTTTGTACTTTCTTAGCCGCTCGAATAGTTTTGACAGGTGGGTCACATGCTCCTCTTCTGTTTTAGATTTAACAATCATATCATCGACATATACCTCGATTTCCTTGTGTATCATGTTATGAAACAAAGTAGTCATGGCCCTTTGATAGGTTGCCCCGTCGTTCTTCAAACTGAACGGCATTACCTTCTAGCAAAAGGTACCCCATGGGGTGATGAAGGAGGTTTTCTCCATGTCTTTCGGCGCCATTTTGATTTGATTATAGCCCGAGAATCCATCCATGAAGGAGAAAACTTTGAACTTTGCTGTACTCTCAACCAGCATGTCAATGTGTGGTAAAGGAAAGTCATCCTTTGGACTAGCCTTGTTTAGATCTCTGTAATCTACACACATTATGACCTTTCCGTCCTTTTTCGGAAAGGGTACGATGTTGGCTAACCATTGAGGATATTCTGATGTGGCGAGGAAACCTGCGTCAATCTGTTTCTGGACCTCCTCTTTGATTTTGATGGCCATGTCCGGGTGAGTCCGTCTCAACCTCTGTTTTACTGGCAGACATTCTGACCTTAACGGTAAATGATGTTCCACGATGCTGGTATCCAACCCTGACATATCCTGATAGGACCAAGTGAATACATCAGGAAACTCTTTAAGAAGCTTTATCAAACTTTCTTTGACAATTGGACTGAGTAGTGCCCCAATCTTGACTTCTTTTCTCTCTTCCTCTGAACCCAAGTTGACCGTTTCCAATGGCTCTTTGTGAGGTTTAATGGACCTTTCCTCTTGTCTGAGTAATCGGGAGATCTCTTAAAAAATTTCTTCGTCCTCTTCTTCTTCAGCCCCAAATACCGGGAATTCAAAGTTGGGAGAAGGCATCGGATCGTAGATTTCAACGGGGTTTAAAACAAGTAATCTGCATGACGTGATGATTTGTGTTTAGAAGAGATAGAGGGAATGCAAGAGTGTGTGCAGTGTATTTTCTTTGGAAAACTGCTTATTTTTATTACTTGAATTGTTTTTTTAGGATTACCATTTTCTAAGAAAAGCAAAAAGAGAAAACAGCAATTAATGCGGAAATTACAGAACAACGTTTATTTATTTATGATTTTGTCGATTCTTGAAACTACAGCCCTATAAAACAAAACTCTGTCGCTTTGGACAAAGCGAAGAGGGAAATTTGCAGAAAGCGAGCCCTATCAAAACATCTGTTTCACCCGGGCAGGGTGAAAGGTTAAAGACGACAATTACTTGGACTTATGAACAATCTTCGAAACATCGACAGCAACCCATTGGTGGCGAACTCCTCGGTGAATCACAAAGTCTGGCACCTTCCTTGATTTGTCTTCAGAAATAACGCTGATTTTTGGTGGAGCAGGATCATTGGAATCTGTCTCCCAGGTAGAGTTTTCGTAAGAGGATTCCTCTGTTGTATTTTGCAGAGTATTTGTTCTCTCAGGCAAATCTCCCCATCCAGTTAGTTGGATGTCTTCGAGCCTGATACGAGAGCTCTCAGGAGCAGTGCATTTGACCATGAAGTCAAATTTTCCACTTGGTTATCCTAAGGTGTCCCACACTTCTGTGGAACTGGAGGAGTCATCCTTCTCGATGACGTTGACCTCGGGAAAAGCATAGTTAAGGAATTCTAGTCCGGCAAGCTTTGCCAATTCATCGTCGTACTGGGTATTTTCTGAATGACCTGAGTGATGATCCCATAACATGGTGGGGACGCGGGTATTCTGTTCAATGATGCTTAGCTGATTTTCAATGTTTGGCTGATTTTCAATGTTCGACTGATTTTCTTGCCCCAAGTTTCCTGGGTACGGCTGCCAGATAGGCAGGCCGTCCATCGGGCCGTAATAGTCGTGGTCAAAGTTGTATTTCATAGGAGTGTCTTCCTCTAATGAATTTGGCGGAGCACGGCATCCTTCCGGATCACAATCTCCGTACATCATTTCGACATCTGACCTTGGTATAAATCTCGGACTCTGTGCGGGATAGCAAAATGGCGTAGGCACCTCTTCCTGAGACATATAACTGTCCTCGTTAAGATAGGACTCCCATTCTTCATCCATGTCGAAGGAATCTCCCTCGTTGATGGTATGTACTTCTTCAGAAACTGGGTGAAGGAAACCTCCATTGTGGAAGAAATCCTGAATGGGATGAAGACTTTCATCGTTAGCAGCTGTCTGGGTACAGGTTGCAGAAAAACCAAGACCCTTATTTGTTTTATTATTGGTAGGAATGACAAGCTATCCCCATCCTTTTGCATTATTACTTTTGATCACCTCGAGAGCATCTTTGTACGAGGATATTGATGTTCCTTTCTCTAGTTGACCCTCATTGCTCACCGAAAGTGCTTGGAACTGAGTCCCAACAACCTCCTCGGGTTCTACACAATTGGATAATGAAAGGTTACTCACGAGCAAGGCTTGTTCTCTGCAGATCGTGACGAGTTGGTCGTTCTTGACAAACTTCAGCTTCTGGTGAAGTGTCGAAGTGACTGCCCCAGCCTGGTGTATCCAAGGTCTTCCTAATAAGCAATTGTATGTTGCCCAGATGTCCATGACCTGGAAAGTGACTAGGAAAGTGTGAGAACCGATGGTTATGGGAAGGTCGACTTCGCCAATAACTGTTTTTCTGGACCCATCAAATGCTTTGACGACGACCTCACCGCCTCTCATCGGAGGTCCTTTGAATGATAGTTGCATTAGAGTGGACTTCGACATAATGTTGAGAGCTGATCCGGTGTCTACCAGTACGCTGGACAATGCATCGTCCTGGCAGTTGACTGTGATATTGAGCGCCATGTTGTGGCTTTTGCCCTCTTCTGGCAATTCCTCATCACTAAACCCCAAGTTGTTGCAGGAAGTGAGTTAGAGATGATGCTATCGAACTGTCGTATTGACACATCCTGTTCCACAAAGGCCTGCTCTAAGACTTTCTGTAGAGCCTCCCTGTGGGCTTCGGAACTGAGTAACAGTGATAGCACTAAGATCTTCAAAGGAGTTTGTAACAGCTGATCGACAATGTTTTATTCACTCCTTTGGATGAGCTTCAGCATCTCATCATCGTTCTTTGAAAGGCCGGGATCACTGGATTGACTGACTGGTGGATTAGGAACTTCTGTTTGAGGTTCCTTTTCTCTGTTGGGTTCTCCAACTCCTCTGTTGAAGATTCTACCACTCCGTGTTACTCGACTGATGTCTGCAATATTCACGACGGAGGGTAATGGAATTTCCTTTCCATTTTCAACTGTTGTTGCACCGTATTTGTAAGGGATAGACTTAGTTGATTCATACGGTAATGGTCCCGGTAAATAGATAACTACAGGATCCTTCTGACTTCTCTGACTGTTGTAAGTAACTTCAATCAATTCCCGGTTAGGAACCTTTGATTCGTCAAGTAGGGGGATGATGGCACAAACATCCTCGTTCCTTTGATGATCGGAGATCACAATAACATCTTTGATTTGATCAGCAAAATAGTCAGCCGTCCAGTTGATGGACCCAGAACTTGGATATTGTTGAATCTCTTTGCGGTCCAACTAACCCTGAAGAGCTGCTCGCACGAGGTAGCATTCTTGATTATTTTTTGAGCAGACCCTACAACGTTCATAGTTATGCGGTGGCACCTGGCCACGTCTACTCTAAATGCAGTGTAACCTTACTAGGTATGTTTCTTTTGATCGGACATCCTGACGTTGATGCCGAGTAGGGTTCCTGTCAACCACACTGATTTACTGCATGTCTTCATCCATATAGATTAGAAGCCACCAGTGGTTCAAAAAGTGTTGCAAAGTTCTTTGAATGAGAGTGCACCCTTGGTTACTCTCATAACATGCTTTACAGCTCAGATAATCATGCGAAGTGAGAAAACCGAGCTGGACCTGCCTGGCGTGTAACTCCACCAAGCTAGTATTCATCAAAAGAATATCGAAGATTTGAACCATGTTAATCTAATAGGGATTTCTATCATGGTAGTCCTGGATCCACCCAAGATCCATCTGACGCTGGAGGGCCTCTTGTATGAAAGAGCATCCCTGTTTGTTTACCGAGCAAGTCAGACAGGATTTGTAGTCGTGCCGTGGTAGGTTATGATATTGGCTTTGCCTTGAGTGCATTGCCACCAAGTTGGCATTCATTGCTAGAATATTGTGATTCTGAACGATGTTGGAATTCGTATAAACCATGTTGACCCCACGAATTCGGTGTTGTTGGATCCATCCGATATCCAATTGTTCCTGCAGAGCGGATTACACTACAGGACATCCTTGATTGTCTTTAGAGCAGATATCATATTGGTGATAGTTATTAGGTGGCACATGGCCGTATCCGCTCTGTCTACAATGCATCTTGACCAAGTTGGCCCTTAATAAGAGTACATCATGAATTTGATAGTTGTCGCTAGACCCTCCTTCTATCAAATTAACTGCAGCTTTCTAGTGTTGAGGCAGCGGGTTTGTGAGAACATTCGGATTCGTATCATTGAAAGATAAGACCCCGCTCCTAACAAGCTTTTGCACGTCGTATTTGAAACTGAGACAGTTTTCTATGTTATGCCCTGGTCCTCCTTGATGATAAGGGCAAATCTGATCCGCTTTGAACCAAAAAGGCGGATTTTCCGGTATCGTAAGCCCTGGTTTGGACATGCCCCTTGACCAGTAATAAAGGAAACAGTTTGGCGTACTACACCGGTATAGGATCGAATCCTGGTGGTCGAGTTGTACGGTTGTTGTTGTACGGAGGACGAGCCTGCTGAAGAGGCTGTTGTGTCCTTTGCTGAAATTGTTGTGGATTCGGTTGGCTCTGAGCAACCTGAGGTTGATACATTGGAATAGGCGCAGAGTTAATAGCAGGAGTTACAGCTGCTACTGGTTGATACCGCCGCCTTTGCTTTTCGAGAGAGATATTCCTGATATCCTACTTTTTTTTCTTAGGGAGAGCACTACCGTATCGTTTTGTACTACTTGATAATCCAGCGTCTTTAACTAAACGTCCTTCTCGGACGGTTTCCTCAAGACGCACCGCCATACCGACCATTTCGGTAAAGTCACTAGGCGCACTGGTAACCATTATGTCGTAGTAAAATGAGCTCAAGGTCTTTAAGAAGATCTTTGTCATCTCTTTTTCCTCAAAAGGTGGAGAAATCTGAGCGGCAATTTCACGCCATCTCTGAGCGTATTCTTTAAAGGTTTCCTTGTCCTTTTACGACATTGATCGGAGTTGATCTCTGTCTGGTGCCATGTCCAAATTGTATTTATATTGTTGAACGAAGGCAGCGCCAAGATCTTTGAAAGTGATTATCTCAGTGCGGTTTAAACCCATGTACCATTTGAGTGCGGCACCGGTTAAACTATCTTAGAAATAGTGGATCAGTAGCTCTTGGTTTTTTGTCTGAGCTGACATCCGCCGAGCGTACATCCCCAAGTGGCTTTGAGGGCAAGAGTTACCATTGTACTTTTCAAGATCAGTTACCTGGAACTTGTGCGGCACCTTCACATCGGGGACCAAACACAGGTATGCGGTGTCCTTTCCAAATAAATCCTGACCGCGAAGGGTCTGCAGTTCTTTCTGCATTTCTAGGAACTGTTCCTGGAACTCATCCATTCTGTCGAACATACTTTCCCTCCTTCCAGAAGGTATTGGTGGAACTTGTCCTTCCGGGACAGTGTGCACCACAGGGGGTGGTACTGTTACTAAGGCCGCGAATCTTGGTGCCTCCCGATGCTTGTAACCTTCAGGAGTTGTTGGTATGCCCCTGGCATCTTCGCTTTCCTGAAGTTTGTAACCTTCAGGCCCAGTGGCTCCTACTGAAGTTTTCGGATCTCCAGTGATCGGCGGAATATATCCTTCTGGGATATAGTTAAGTGGCATGCCCCAGGGACGATCTTCCGGCATTCTATACCTAGGATCATACTTCTCCACTATGGGCGTTGATGTGATCTCTGAGATCACAGTCTTTTGTTGCTGCAACTGAGCTTCTACTAGAGCTTGCATATCGTTATGAATCTTTCTAGATCCTCTTTCAGAGTGTCGATCTCTTCTCTCAACTCTCTGTTCTCTTCCTCAAGATCATCCACCTTTTTCTGACGATTGGCCCGAGTATTGTACGAATGAGACAGTTTGACTCTAGAATCGAGACACAAACGTAAGATTCGTAGGTAAGAAGAATGCGTTTACGCGAGAATGATTAATGCAATGATTATATTAACTGTACATTTTTTGTTTATTCAAAGTAAACTTCGACAATTAGATTGCAAATATCAAACAGTGGGGAAACCCCTTTTTATTGAATTCAAAGGATTACAGAAATGGAAATACAGTAGATTACAAAGTGCTGGAAAAGGAAATATAAGCTTATGGATCCTGAGTCCTCTCTGAGGGGAGCTCAGGTTCTGATTCTGGTGCTTTCCTTTTCTTTGACCGGGGCTCTTCAGCCATTGTCGGGTCGTCATTCCTTTGCCAAGTGAAAGGAGCGAGCAAGTTCCTTTGGTCTTCTTGATTCTCCACAGCATGTTGCTCTAAAATCTCAATCAGAGCATCCTTTTCCTTTAATAGTTGCTGTAGTTTGTTGCATTCCATATTGAGAATACGATACTTGTTCCTCCAAGACCTCTTCTCATGCTGAACTTTGTTGAGAGTAACCTGAAGCTTTTCCATCTCAGACATAAAATAAAGGGCAGAGTCCCTTAATGGAAGAACTTCCTGACGAGGGTAAGGCATCCTCAGCTTGAGAGCTCTGGTTTGTACCCAGTGGAGATAAGGTTCCACCGAGACGCAGTCTGGTTTTCCCAGAGACTCTCGTCCTTTTCTATGAACGTGTTTCCAAGCATGCACTATTTTCGTCTTTAGTGCCCTGTCACTTTCTCCTTCCTTGAAGAAAAAATCTTCCAGATGAGCATTACGCGGGATATGCCTCATCGGGTATCTAAATTGACGACGAACGAGAATTGGATTGTAGTTTATTCCTCCCTTAGTTCCTATAAGGGGTACATTTGGGAAATTTCCACAACGGTCGATGATTTGGATCCCGTCATAGATTCAATTGTACCAATCGATGTCAGAGTTGGTAAGAGACATGATCCTCTGCGACCAACGTAAAGTATTCTTTTGATCCCAAAATGCAGCGGACTTTGGCAAATGAGAAGTGAACCATTTGTAAAGCAGGGGTACACAACACGTGATCCTTCCTCCGCCATATAAATTCCTTAAGTGCACCGAATGATACGCATCTGTGAGCAGGGTCGGTACAGGGTTTCCAATCAGGAAAATCTTAATGGCTTTGATATCTACAAAGATATCAACGTTGGGAAACAAAAATAACCCATAGGTGAGCAAAACAAAGATGCTCTCGAAAGTGGCCAAGTTCCCTATACTAGCAAAGTATAGAGCTTTCTTTGTCAAGAACTGGGCTGGCAAACCTTGGATACCACCCTTAGTGGTCATGTGAGTCCTGACTTCTGACTCGTCCAAATGAGTTGCCCTTGTAATGGTTTGATCCTTTGGAATTTCTTCCAGTCCAGAAAATGGAGCTTGATCAGTAATGTGCAGATCAGTCAGGTGAGAGTATTCCTCTAGCGTTGGTGCTAGCTGATAATCCGGGAATGTGAAACAGTGATAAACCAGATCGTAGAACTAGTTTAGTGTGGACAAGATCCCTTCAATAACATGGACCCTTAACAAGGATAACAGTCCTCCGTACTTGGCTCTGAAAGCCTCGTGGTTGGTTATCATCCTCACCAAACCTCTTAAATCCTCTAACTTTGGAACCTTGAAAGTGTACTTATGAGTTTTCCTCCTACCGAAATCCATTAGCGTAATCTTTTTATCTGACATTTGCAATCATTGTCTTAATTTAGTTTAAAAAGAGATACTAGAAGAGAAGATTTTTTCTGTTTTAATGTTTTTTAAATGAATGCATGAATGCAGCACACAAAAACATAGAAAAAACATGGGGTCAAAGGGTCGGTGTCATGAAGTCAAGGCTCTACCCCCCTCCCCCCCAAAGGTTTATACTGGTGATTTTTTGTACCTGTCCACAAAATCATTGACCCCTCTGGGATAACAACAGCAAGCGGATCGCCAGTGAGCTGATGTAACCTAGAGTGGCCTCAGATGAGGGTAGTGTCGCGTGACAACTATTTCCGATAGCTTCTGCACCACAAAATGGCTTAAGTCTGCTAAAAACCTCAGCTTCTCAGATAACCCAGTCGACCACACTACTTTCAACAACCGAAGTCGTATAGGCAATGTATCTGTAAAGGGAGTCTCCACTGAGTTTGATGGTCGATCGGGGGCTCTTAACTGGAATTCACTCCCGATAAGATTACCCGCATTGCCATCACCTATCTTAGATGTATACTCAATCTTTCCACATGCGGCATCACACGCATTCCCATTAGCAGAAAAATAAACACAGATATCACTTAGGAAAAGCAGTATATATATTTGTCTTAATCATCCTAGACCTCTATGATCCTATGATCCTAACAGACAATGGCTCCCCAGCAGAGTCGCCATTTCTGTGAACTGAACTTCAATCCAAGAGATAGAAGAAAGAATGAACGTCCCTAGTGAAGTCGCCCTTTCTATGGTGTTTCTGAACTTAAGGTTTCTATCGAAGATTGTAAGAAAGAGAAGTAATCCCCACGGTGGGCGCCATTTTTTCTGTAGCGAGCGATTTTGGACGTGGTTCTTAAGCACTGCCGCTCTGGGGTACTACAGGTCGATTCATTTTTTATCCTATTGAGCTGACTAAGGAAGGGAAATAGATGTCTCAAATTAACCCTGCTTGCATACTGAGTTTAAACAGCGGCCTGTTAGGTTACAGATGCTATGTGGATGTGGGGCCCAATCTTTGGTTATTTTGTTAAGATCAGAATGCCTGGGTTATTGGTGGGTTTTTTGGTAAGACGTTGGGATCGGGTGCTTTTTGATTGATATATGGGATTTTGGGTTTTTAATTAGTATGCTCACTAAGAATTTTCAATCTTATGCCTACGTATTCCCGGGATAAGGAAATCAGAGCGATCGTAGTTCCTCCTATTCTATGGGAGGAAAAAATTGTTTTGGTGTCTTGTCCAAAGCCCAAGACGTGAAGCTATAGGGAGTATATGTATCTTGTTCAAAGCCCAAGATGTGAAGCTGAAGGGTCTATTTGTGAAGCTGAAGTTGTTAATGTTTGTATGCTATGAGCAAGGCACAGCTTTGATGCTAAAAGGTTGATTGACTCAATCGGGGTCTTTTATACTCAACAAGAGAGTGATTATGTGTCTTGTGCGAAGCCCAAGACGGAGGATAAAGGATTGATGACTCAAGAAGAGAGTCTTTTATACTCAACAAGAGAGTGTTTATGTATCTCGTACGAAGCCCGAGATGGAGGCAAAAAGTTTGGTGACTCAACAAGAGAGTCTTTTATACTCAACAAGAGTGTTTTTTTTTTGTGTCTTGTATGAAGCCCAAGACGGAGGCTAAAGGATTGGGTGACTCAACAAGAGAGTCTTTTATACTTAACAAGAGAGTGATTTGTATCTTGTATGAAGCCCGAGATGGAGGCTAAGAGGGACTGACTCAACAAGAGAGTTTTTTATACTCAACAAGAGAGTGTTTTGGTGTCTTGTACGAAGCCCAAGACGGAGGCTAAAGGTTGGTGACTCACCAAGAGAGTCTGAAAAGGTTAGCTCCACTGGGGAGAATCATTTGTACAAAGCCCAAGAGGAGGCTAAATATGCTGGTGACTGTTCAGTTGAGCGACAGGTCCAGTGTTGGATAAAAGAGAAAATTAGTTCTTATGAAAAGAAAGATTATGAATAAGGTTGTGATCAGAGGATCAGGGTTATTTCCGGTTCTTTAGGGAAATGGGAAATCTCAAGGGTATTGAGACTGTTCAAGTCTACTGGCGTTTGATAAGTATATTCTCAGATAGCGAAGGCATGTTGTATGATGTCTGAGTGAAGGCTGGAACGTTAAGGGGTAAAGTTCTAGACTCTTTTGAAAGACTGCTCTATTAAGATGACTAGTTTCTGTTCCTATACCTTTAAGAGGCCGTCGGGACAATTTGTACAAAGCCCAAGAGGAGGCTGGAAACTTTTAAGAAGCCGAAAGGGACAATTTGTACGAAGCCCAAGAGGAGGCTCTCTTCGCTGAGGAAGAATCATTATACGAATCCTAAGAGGAGGCTGTGAAAACTTCTAAGAAGCCGACGGGTCCTTGTACAACGCCCAAGAGGAGGCGGGGATGCTTTTAAGAAGCCTGTGGGTCCCCAAACCCCGAGAAATTCAAGACAGGCTATTCACAGAGAATAGATCAAGCCAGTAAAGTTCGAGAATTTGGAAGAAACTCAAGAGATGCCATTTACAGAGAAAAGATCATATTTGGGGAGTTAGAGTTTCTTTGACAATTTCTAAGGGTGACAGGCGAAGAGAAGACTGTATCTGGTGCTCCTATAGGGGATCTAGTTTTGTCTATTTTTAAGAGTGATCAACAGGGCTTTACCAAGTGCTAGACGTAGTTGCCGGGGAAAACTCTAAATATCTATACTAGTATTACACGGTATATAAAGTATGTGAAAGAAGACTTACAGTGAGTAGCCCCATAATACAGTTATATATATATATATATATATGAAAGCGGATAAAGAAAGCAGGTAAACACTTACTCGGTTGTAGAGCTTCCATGCTGTTGGGTTAGTTGTTCAACAAAGAAAAATTGAAAAACAATAGTATATTCAAAATCAAAGAAGAAAGTGCTTTGAAAAGATTGTCGAGGCTTACAGCTCAAGGAGAGGCCCGAGGTTTTATCAGTGATTGCACTGTGGTATGAATTTGTACAGTGGGACTTATACAAGTGACTGAGGCCCAAAAAGGTTTGTTGTACATAGGGGTGGGTCTTACACTCTCTCAAGAGGCCTAAAGGTGTTTAAAGGAAAAGAATGGGGCTTATAACATGAGGGTAGCCCAAATAATTTGTTTTTTGAACTGGAAATTGCGCCGAGATTTTTCTTTTAACGCAGGGGGACTTATACAATGTCTGAGGCCCAAATTATTTTGGTTAAAAGGGGATTGGGTCTTACACTCTATTAGAGGCCCAAAGGTTTATTTTTTGTACAGGTGGTGGGGCTTACAGCTCAAGGAGAGGCCCAATTGGTTTTATTTTAAACTGGCGATCGCGCCAAGATTTTTTAAAATGTCGTGGGTCTTATACAATGACTGAGGCCCAAAATTGTTTTTATTTACAAAGGATTGGGTCTTACACTCTATTAGAGGTCCAATGATTTTGAATGGGTCTTATAGCTCGAGGACAGGCCCAGATGATTTTTAAAAGAGGCGACGATCGCGCCGTTGTTTTTGAAAATACAGTGGGACTTATACAATGACTGAGGCCTAAAAAGTGGTGGTGTATTTACAAAGGGATTGGGTCTTACACTCTATTAGAGGCCCAAAGGTTTTTGAAAAAGTTTGATGAGGGTTGAATTAATCAAAAACCCTAATTTGTTTTCAAAATGTATTTTAATTGAATAAAAAAATCAATTAAAATGATCAAAATTGTTAAGCATGTGAAAAACAAATGGTGATCTTGGATTAATGTTTCAAAAATCAAGTTTTGACCTACAAAATGATTAGAAATCATTAAAATTTGCAAAATCAAGAAGGGAAAAAATATTTTAAATGTCAAAAATAATTAAAATATTAATTCTTTTCAAAAATATCAATTATATGAAATAAATAATATTTTTGGGATTTTTTGGTTAAATAAAATATTTTAACATTTTTGTGAATTATTAAAAAAGGAATCAACTCAAAATCATTAAAACTCAGAGAGAAATTAATTTTTGAATCAATTAAATAAAATCACAAAATTCAAACATTCAAATATTTGAAAAAGGGCGCCAAGAACACGCGCCCTTCCTCTGTTTCTGCAGATTTGCGTTTTCTATCCAATCTCACTGAATACTTGATTATATCATGCAATCTACATATCAATCTACTCGTTTTCACCTCACGATCATGTCTATGGTCTTTAATTTCATTTATTTTAAGCATGGAATAAGAAATCAAAGAGAAACCTCAAGAACCCTAAATTCTGCATGAAGGTTCAGAAATTCCATACACGATTTATACAAAGCAATTGATTGAGGGTAAACACTCTATGCATGATTATGAACATATGGACAAATTATTATGCAGCAAAAAATGCATGGATCATAGAGTTAGAAGAGCTCATGCTTACCTCTTGCAGCTGGTGATCGTGTTTTATGTTAGAGGTGTTACAGCTAGGTTCCAATGATGTGGATAGCTTCCCTAGGTGCCATGGAATATGTCTGGATGCTTGGAGTGGATTGAAATGATCTGGAACTTGAGATGGTACCCCAACTGTAAATCTGTCAAGAACTTGAGCAATTGGCTAGTGATTTTGTGATTTTGGTGTTCCAGATGTTATATGAGTGTTTGGATCACTTCTATATGATGTTTATGAGGTGTGTGTATGATTGGTTTGATTGGAATAGCTCTCAAACTCAAAACCCGATAGTGACTTGCCTTAGAAGGCAAAATTGGAAGTGAGAAGGTGATTTTGAGGAAAGCATATGTTTGATGGCTTTGGTGTACTCAAACTGATCACAAATGAGCTCTATTTATAGTAGAGCAAGTTTTTTTTGTAAGCAATAGTGAATGGCAACTGCTGCATAGGTTTGGCCAATGTTGAGCAATGAGAATCTAAGTCTCCTCTGGCCATTGACTAGAGATTAGGGCACAGGCTGCTAGTCCCCTTGGTCTTGGATAAGTCTTGACTAAATTCAGTTGCAAATAGCTCAGTCCATGCCACCTTGGTGCATCCATTAAATGCTCCAATCCAAAATTGGAGTCTTGTCCCTCTATTAGGGATTTTTTGGTTTGGCATGTTATTTTTGGTTCCAAAGACTTTGGAGGCTTGAGATCAGAGTTGGTTCCTCCTTGGTCCCCCCTTGAGGTGTTCAGATAGATAGAGTTGCTTGTCATTTGCACAAATTTGGCAAATCGAGTAAAATGCACAAATCTGCCTTGCTTTGACAGTTTTCAGCAAGGCATATTGCCATTGTCATATCTCATGGCTCAAGTGGAATTGGATGGAGTTCTTGGCCATTTTGGAAAGCCCTCATATGATACAATAACTGTTTGATCATAATTGGTTTTGATACTTTTTGGATCCAAGTGAAAAATGCCTCTACATTTGGAAAAAAGTGAAGCAGATTCTGACTTAGTGAAAATTTCACTAAGTGTTGGAAAAAAGTGACATTTTCACTTTTTGTGATTTTGATCATTCCATAACTTAAAATCCATGAGGAATTGGAATGGGTTCTGTTTGAAGCTTTTGAAGAGGGAAATGAGAGCTACAAATCCAGTTTTGGATGGGGAAAAATGGCCTTGTGGTTTAGGAGTTATGATCCTCCAAAATTGGTACCCTAGCCACTTTATTCCATAACTTAGAAAATTTTCTAAGTTTTTTATGGTTACCCCTTTTACAAGTTATCCCACTTTTCTTAATTTTTCTTGATGAATGATGATTCCAATCATACATTAACATCATTTTGGGGTCAAAGAACCATATTTGTGAAAAATCTCAAAAAGTCAAAGTTTGACTTTTATGCACAGTTGACTTTTTGTCAGATGAATTCCAAACTGTGCAATCTTTTATGAAATCATGTCCTTGACCTAAATCAAACTTGATGGACATGTTCCATGGGTGTTATAGGGTGTATTGAATCATTTCCCAAGGTTTGGGAGCATGCCTGGGTCAAAAGTCAAAGGTACAGTTGACTTTTCCTGCGTAACCCTAATTGTGGTTCTGATTAAATTGAAACTTGTTGGTCAAGTTTTTGGGATTAATCCATTGTTACAAATGGATCAATATAGTGTGTTAGAGAGTCTCAAATCCTCTCTTGAGGTCTTGGCTCATGTTTTGTCCCAAAAGTCAACTTAGGGGTGAATTAGGTCAAGAAACCCTAATTCCTGATTTTTGATGTATGCATCTCCTGAGGCCAAATTGACACGACGATTGGGTTTATGATGTCCCTTGGAGCATCTTAGGTTGCATTGTGAAGCATTGGCTCATGCCCAGAGGAAAATTTCCATCTGGAGGCCCTGGTCGACCAAAACCCTAATTTGGTGACACTGGCGATCTTGAGGCTTAATCCACCTAGAAGGGAGCAGCCTTGTGCTTAATCCTTGAAGTGGGAGTCCTCTTCATCCTTTATATGTTTGAGGGGTTAGACAAGTTGAAGATCATGTCATTCCTTGATTGATCCTTTGTCTAAGAGCTCTGAGAGGGCTTGAAACCCTAATTTTGATTATAGTGGATGCTCACCCATTTTTGGGGAGACTAGGGAGTATAATGGCTCCTCCATATTGTGATTATGATTTGCACAATGATGGAGAATATTAGTGGTCAAAATTTGGGGTATGACAGCAAGCAAGGTTTGTACGGGGTTTCCAATCAGAAATATCTTAACAACGTTGGTATCAATGAAGTTATCAATTTTAGGAAAAAGGAAAAGCCCATAGGTGAGTAAGACAAAGATATCTTCGAAAGCAGTTACATTTCCTATACTAGCAAAGTACAGAGCTTTCTCTATCAAGAATTTAGCTGGTAAACCTGGATTCCTCCTTTAGTGGTCCTGTGAGTCCTAACTTCTGACTCGTCCAAAGAGATTGCTCCTGCAATGACCTGATCCTTTGGAATTTCTTCCAGTACATAAAATGGAGCTTGATCAGTGATAGGTAAATCAATCAGTTGAGAGTTCTCTTCTAACGTTCGTTCTAGTTAATAATCCGGGAATGTGAAGCAGTGATAAACTGGATTGTAAAACTGAATTAGTGTAGACAGGATTCCTTTAACTGCGTGGACCCTTAATAGAGACAGCAATCCTCCATGCTTAGCTCTAAAAGCATCAGGGTTGGTGATCATCCTTTCCAACCTCCTTAAATTCTCTAGTTTCGGAGCCTTGAAAGTGTACTTGTGCGTCTTCCTTCTTCCAAAATCCATAACGTAATCTTTCTGTTATTTGCAATTATTGATTTAGTTTATTTTGAAAAGAGAAGAGAAGATATTTTTTCTTTGTTTAAGGGTTTTTTAAAATGAATGCATGAATGCAACACCCAAAAACATTGAAAAATCATGGGTTCAAGGGTTCAACGTCACGAGCATAGAGTCATGGCTCTACCCATCCCCAAAGGTTATATTCTGGTTAATTTTTGTACCTGTAGAACGGATCCTAAGGTTCTCAAAATCATTGACCCCTGTAGGGATATCAACAGCAAGCTAGTTCACCCGAGCAAGCTGTAGCATCCTAGGGTAATCTCATTTGAGTGTAGTATCGCATATCAACTATTCTCGATAGTCACCGCACTACCAAATGGTCATATGGTTAATGTCTACTAAATCCTCAGGGTCACAGGTGTCGTACTAGAAAACTCTGCTTTCACAACAATCGGTTGTTCAACAGGCAAATTCCACACATCCCTTGTTAGAGCAAGAGTTGTCTCTGCAAGTCGTCTCTATGTTTTGATGATAACAATGGTATTTGTGAAAGAACCCTTTTATGTTCTAATGTGTGTTGTGTGCAGATCATAATCATGGAAGACATCAGATCCAACAAGCACCATCCAAACGTGCATAATTGATTATATGCGAAGTTACTATGTGTGACGCAAGTCGCAAGAAGCAAGTATGCTTCTGTATCTGATCATAATCAGTCAGATCCAAGGATGCTGATATTCCTATTGCAATGCTCTTGTGGATGCTCTCTGAAAGTGGTTATGATTCTAAAGATAGCGAAGCTTCTGAAGAGATAATCTTCTAGAGAACCAAAGTGCTGAAGATATCAATGACTTGAAGTTCTAAAGGTTGAAGGCTCTGAAGACCAAGTGCAGAAAGACTCTGAAGACTGAAGAGTTCTAAAGATTATGGTTCCAAAGGTCAAGTGCTGAATATTCTGAAGACAGATTCCTAATGGACAAGTTCTGAAGATTCTGAAGACTTGAAGCAGTGAAGTTAACGGGTTTCAAGACAAGTGCTAAAGTTCTGAAGACAGATTCCTAATGGACAAGTTCTGAAGACGGAAGACTTGAAAGATCTGAAGACCCAGTTATAAAGTCTCTACTCATGCTTCAATTAATTACCATCAGAAGCCTCTGAAGATTTGAAGACAAATGTTACCGTTAGCAATGACTGTACACTGATTCTAAAAGACCAATCCCATCATTTCTTCAGTAAAAAAAAGATATGGTAGTACAACTTTAATCATTGCATAACGACTCTTTTCAAATGGCCAAAAGCTCTCCAATGACTATATTTTACTTGGCTATTTAAAGGAAAGGAGTATGCGCTTCTAATATGTCGAAGTCGATGTAATGATAGCCACAACGATGAGTTCTCGTTGTAACACTTAATATCCAAAGCTATCACCATTTACACACGACCATTGTTGTTGAAGCTCAAGATCATAAATCAACAAAGCAACAACAATTGAAACAGAAGCTGTTGATGAAGAAGACAACATTACAAATCAGTCAAGTCATCAACCACCATCTTCGTCTGAGCTATATTGAAGATCTGAAGCAAGGAGTTATTGGTCGAAGCTTTCTCAACAAAGAAGATGAAGAAGAAGAAGATCTACAAGATGTCATCAACTGTCAAATCAACATACATCTTTGTAGAATTTGAAGATAGCAAGGAGTTGTTGCTCATATCTTGCTTGAACACTTGTGTGTTCTTATGTACTTAAACTTAGGAGTAATTGCTTGTTAAGAAGCATATTTGTAATCTCCAGAACAACTAATTATATGTGAATTAGGATTCCTTGAGTGGTCAGTGTGACCAGAGACTTGAGAAGACAATGACTTGGTGTCATTGTGGAAAATCCCGAAATAGAGTCAGTAAACGTTATATTCGTTGAGACGAAACCCTGAACGTTTAGCTGTGAAATCCTAGTAGTAGATCTTGCGAGATTGGAACCTGCAGGTCAATGTTTATTATATTCATTTAGTTGAATCCCTGAACGGTTCATTGTGGGTTAGTCACAGCTGCGGTTGTGCAGGTTATTAGTCACCGGCTGTTGCTCGTGCATCTGTAATCGAGATTGGTTATAGTGGATTAAGTCCTTGTGATCAAGGCGAAATCACCTGAGGAGGGTGGACTAGACTAGCTTGGGAATGGCTCAAGTGAATCAGGATATATCGTGTGTTCTTTACGCTTGCTTATGCTTTGATTTATTATTTATGTCTTACTATAAATTATCAGAACCTTGCATCTTAACTCTGATAAGCTTCCACACTGCAAGTTCTGAATGATGCATATCTTATTCAGACTCTCCCGGTCATATATGCTTTACGCATTAATAAGTTTGAATGCTACTTCGCAAGTCAGAGTCTTTCAATGAACTCTGATGTTCTCTTAGTACTTCGACGATAAGAGGCAAAAAGTTTTTAAAAGTGAAAACACAATTCAACCCCCCCCCCTTTCTTGTGTCTTTCTCGCACCTTCAATTGGTATCAGAGTTCCGGTTCTATTGTTGATGGATATCATACACTTAACAGCGTTAGAAAAAGATCCAGATGTGGTGCGTAGAAATACTCTGGGTGAGATTTTAATCCACTTACAATTTCTGTAACAGCTCAGAAGATGACTGTGTACAAAATTGTAATCAATCGGATTACTTGAGCAAGTCACTGATTCTGGAAGTTTCGCAGTTGTCAACAACTGAATCTTCCTCACTAAAGCCTTGTTGAAGATTGGAGAATCAACTGATAAGATAGGCTCATCAGATAAGTAGTAGTATCTTTTGAATGCTTATCTTAGAAAATACGTGTGGATAAACCAAGTATTCGCTCAAGGTTGAATCATCAGAAAACAAGAAATCTTGTTTGCTGAAGATTATTTCTTTATGAGTTTTTGAGATGTTTTCAAGAAACAGATTAGGTCCACCCTTGACTTTCTCGTTTAAAGCTCGTTAAGAATTTCTTCTGTAAAGAAGAAAGATAGTTGTTCTATGGTTTTGAACTTCAGGACGATGTCTGCAGAAGAAGTCAGAAAACTGAAGAATTCAAACTCTTAGAAATGATTCAACATCTGAATCTTAACTAATCAAGAAGTTGAAAGATTCAATGAAGAACTGAATATTGTTTTCTTGAAAAGCTTTGCAAAAAAAAACTGAAAGAATATTCAGGAAGAAGAAATCCAATGATTCATCAAGAATTTAATTAAGTATGAATTCTAAGTCTTGATTGAATTAACACAAATGATTGAGTTCTGTTATCTTGAGATTCTATCTCAGTTGAATCAAATATGATTGGTCAGATCACTATATGATAATTCTCTCAGAACTTCATAAATCCCGGAATCAGAAGTAGCTTGACTAGATGCAAAGACAGATGTCATCGACTCAAAGTCAAAAAGAATCTAAGTCACTGATGCTGTTCAGAATGAAGAAATCAGCTGACATTCGTTTCAGAAGTAGATATGTTGTCAATTTCTTGATGGACTAATTCTATACCAGTTAGATCAGCATTGTGAGAACAAGAAGTGTCATGCAAACTATGTTTCTTGTTTCACACGTGTTTGATACTCACTTTTGAGCAAGTTCTGCATCTGTTCGAAAAAACAGAGTCAGAAGATATAATGAAATAAAAGCTTGATAAAAGATAGAAGTTCTGATAATAAAGTTCAGTTTCTCTAAGGGTTGCTCTCAGAAGGCAGATGAATGTTTCTGAACAAGGAAAGGATCATCAGAGGACATCGATATTCTTCAAATGTCATATCACTCTGAAGGAAGCAGAAGCTAAAAGATGATGATTAGAAGCTCAGAGTCAAAATGGGGAACACTCAGATGAAGTATCACGGAAAGATTTTCAGATTCTCTAAGTCCATAAGTATACTCTAACATGTATTTTTATTTTTATTTGACGCTCTCCCTATTAGAGTCTATCCATCTATTTTAGTCAGTCTTAGAAATGATGACATTAAATTATCTCACTCAATTTCTCTTGAGTCATCTCATATAGAAAAACTTATTCCCAACAGCCTTACCTTGCTCTCTACCTAGTAATATCTCAGCCGTTCAAATCTCCTTGAACTACGCATATTGAATGACATCTGTTCGTATGATTAAGTATGAAATTAGAAAGCGTGCTACATTTTCCATAATAGACTGTCACCTCCCTATAGCTACTAACTAGGCGTGATCATGTGCTGACAAGTAAGGATTCATTTTAGTGTTGGAAATAGTAAAAATCTTTAAGCTTGCCTCTATGGTCGTGCACTCATTAAAAATATAAAACTATGGATTGTGTCTCTTTGTTAATATCTTCAAATACAACTTGCTCAAAATACATTTATTGAAAATACTTAACTCCTGCCAAGAATTAATCAAAAGAATCGTATGCGTAATTTCTTGGTCTTCCCTAGGTTAACAGACGGTTATACTATGTGACTGTCCTCATCTCTTAGACTATCCCTATCTTCTCTAAAGTCTAAGTAATCATGATCAAATTTTTCTTTTTCACTCTCAATTATTGACCCATTCAATTCAGCCACTTCCCTTATCTATTTAGAGTCTTACGACAACTCTAAAAATCTTTCATTATTTCTTGTCCTCAGTCATCTTAAGAACTCTAAAACATCTTCGAAAATGACTCCAAGAACCTTTCACGGCAATGATGATCTCTTAGAAGTCTTCAATGAAAAACAACCAAATCCAGCAAACACTAGTCGAAACTTCTATCTTGGGATTCATTTTCAAAATTGGAACGGATACCTTTCTATGTTAAGAGGCTCAATTTATCCAAACATTTTAAAATCCTTTTGGATTAATGCCTCTGTTAGCAGTAATGGTCTGACCATCTCTTCAAACATCTATGGTATTCCAGTTACCTTCAATGCCACAAACATTGCTGAAGCCATTGACTGTCCCCAAGGGGGTGTCACAACCAACCACGCAGCCATTCGATGCACCTCCAATACTGAAATGCATTGTATGTTTGATAAAGGCTCTGCCTTTGAACCAACAAATCCTGAAAGACTTCTTCCTAATGCAAAAGGATGGTTCAAGTTTATCTTAACAAACATTAAACCTCACAATACAAACAAAGATTTTCTGTATCATGATGATAAGCTTTTTATCATGTGTCTTCTTAGGTCAATTCCTATAGATTTGTCCCAAGTAATCTTTGACCATCTTAAAGAGTCAATCCTTCTGTCAACAACCGTGAACATATCGTTCATCCCCTATGGAAGAGTGCTATCTAAATTCCTCTTCAGAGCAGGAATCGTGCAAACAATTTGCAGAGTTAGAGGTGGTCTAGACACTACTCTTGATAGAAAATTTTGTGAAACCTTCGATAGCAGATGGTTCTCATAAAACTAGATGATTGATTAGAATTAGGCTAAGTCATCAACTTGTAATGGTTTATTAAGTACATGCATCAGTATTGTTCATACCGTGTATTTATTAATGAAATATGTGTTGTCTTCTGTTCCACTTTTGAATTATCCATTCTCTCACACGTTCAATTCTTATGCTTACCTTATGTTTGCGCAATTATTTATGAAAAATAAAATCTTTTTTTTGCAATATGTCTTTTTGTTTCACGCCTAGTTAATATTTTCAAAGAGTCACTCTCCTACACATGCACTTATTGCGAATCTCTGACTCCCGTCAAAAATGAATTAGAAAATTCTATGTGTGATCTCTTGGTCTTCCCAAGATTGAGAGTCTGCTAGTATCTGTCTCTTACCCTATCTAGTCTAATGTCTAGGAAATGATGAACTTGTCATTTGGAGTCACTAGCATTTATTAACTCACTCTATTCATCGCCTATTTAAGGCATCTTGTTCACTTCTCTATTCATCATTCTAACCCATCTCAGTTAGTGTCTCTCTTTTGTATTTCCTCCAAAATGTCTACCTCACATTCAAAAGGTGCTAAGAGTGAAATCTCTAAGTTAAAAGTCCTGAATGAACTTACTATGAACTCGTGTTCCCTCAAAGAACATGGGTTGATAAGAACCTCGTCTGAGTTACGGTGTCAGAAATGGGAGGGTTATCTTAGCATGCTCCCATGCCTCATTTACACCGACCTAGTCAAAGAATTCTGGGAAAATGCTAGCGTCTTTTCAAATGTATATAATTAGCACATCATTCAGTCAGTCATCTCTGGATTCCCTGTAGTGATTAATCCCTCTATCATTGCACAAGCCATCCAATGTGATGAAATCGGTGATACTATTGAAGATTACAAAGAAAGAAATATCTTCAATGATCTCATCTACAAAATTCATTGTGGGAATGGTCCTTCCAACTGTGTTTCCACACTCATTCCCTTAGCTAAAGTCTGGCACAAGATCACGGAAACAAACTTAAGACCTAGAGAAATAGGAGCAAGAGTGTTGTCTCACTCGGATCGACAATTTATCTTCTTCCTGGTCTACAGAAGAAAAATAAACCTCCCTCAAACCATGTTCAATTACATGCAAGAGCAAATTCTCTTATCAAAAGACAAGCCTTCCTTTAGTATTCCGTATGGAAGAGTCATATCTCTTGTCCTTAAGATTCAAGATGTGATCTCTAGACTAGAACACATTGGAGCAACTGAAGAATGCTCATCTATGAATCTCTAAAGGATCATAGGATAGGGTTATGGTCATTTTTTGGCTTTGTTTCTTGCATTATGTATTCTCCTCTTGATAATGAATGGAATTTCCCTTGAATGGCTTTACTTTAAGAATTACATGAATATCATTCTCAAAACTCAGAAATGTTTACTTTGATGAAATGCTTAAACTTTTTGATGATGTCAAAAAGGGGGAGAAATAGAAATATGATTTTGATATTTGATATAATTAGAAATAGAAATATGATTTTGATATTTGATATGATTAGAAGAATAGATTGCAAACTCAAACAAGTAAACCAATCATATAAAATACGTTTATTACTAACGTTTGTTGTTTGATGTTTAACCAAGGAACTCTAAACAAGTTCACTAGGCATTCTTACAGAACAGGTTAGACAGGAAGAACTTTGTTAAAAGTTCTTATGAACTGTTTGTTCATATGATCGAAGTTGTACACTTCGTGAACATGTGTTCAGAATCAGATTTACCCAGTACTGTTTAGAAGTTGAGAACTTTCTGAAAGTCAAAGTTATCGTGATCTCTGTTCACTTAGTTCAAAAGTTGTAAGCTGTTTGAGAATATGATATTTAGAACATAAGAATCAGAAGAAGGAAAAGCTCTGAAAACAGTCAAGACAAAGTCTACATCTCAAGATGCTCTTCACAAGAACTGAGCAAATCAGAAGTTGAACATTGTCTGAAGATCTGGAATAAAGATCCAAAAAGAAGAAGTTCTGATTTTCACCAAGAATCCAATTAAGAAGAAAATGATTTGGTATCAGACTAAATCTACACTTGGTAGTCAGACTCAATATATAATGATTGGTATCAGACTCAGTCTGTAGTGATATCAATCAGAGCTAAGCTGTGAAATGTTTTCATATACCTTCATTGGTATTAATTTCAGCATACTACGAAAATAGCTTTCAATTGGTATCAAACTCAGCCTACTTTGGTATCAAACTAAGAATCTTGATTAACATTGGTATCAAATTCAGAATCAAGCATTGATTGATCACTAAATTATCCTTCTATTAGTATCAAGATCAAGAATCAAGCTTTGATGAACCACTGAGTTGTGACAATAACAAGGTTCGAAGATAAAGGCATGTGTTCAAAGTCAAAATCTGAAAAGTCATGATCTTATTGGTGATTTAAAAATTAATATATCTGAATTACGTTTCTGAAGATCCCAATATCTGATTTATGGAAACTAAGGGGAGACTACCCAGAAGATTCAATTGTTAAAATCTATAATCTTCATCAAGTCTGAAACTCAGGGGGAGTTTCTTAAGACAGTGTATGTTTCTGATAAATAGCGTGGCTATGTTATTAGATGAGAACTGTTCTGTTTCTGTGCTAAAATGAATCTGGTGAAAATTAGAAAATGCTTCAGACGTCTCTGAAGATTATGAGCTCTGATACGACGTACAAAGGAACTAAGTTCTAAAGGTCTGAAGACAAAAGTTCTGATGAACTAGTCCAGATGCTGAAGACTTTTGTCTCCTTAAAGACAAGATAGAGAAGTATTCCTTTTCTATTCTTTGTTCTGGAAACTCAAATTGTTATCTTGTGAGTCTTTGGATCATATGAGATTCTAGATGATCACAGATAAAATTTTGAGGATAACACATTCAGGGGGAGCTGTTGTTCGGGACTCTGAATATGTTTAGTTTTGGTGATTACCTTGTATAAAATGTTCAATCAAAATACATGGTTTTGTCATCATCAAAAAGGGGGAGATTGTTAGAGCAAGAGTTCTCTCTGCAAGTCGTCTCTATGTTTTGATGATAACAATGGTATTTGTGAAAGAACCTTTTTATGTTCTAATGTGTGTTGTGTGTAGATCATAATCATGGAAGATATCATATCCAACAAGTGTAACACCTCAAAATTTGCCTTGTTGTTTTTAGATAACTGGCTTATGTTTCTTTTCATTTCTTGCATTTGCATTGTGCATAGCATTTGGTTCTTAGCATGGGATCGAGGTATTTGGTTCAACTCAAGGGCAAAAGCTTCTTATGAGCTCCATAAGCTTCTCACATCCTTATATGGTGGCCCAAGGGCATTTCAATGAGGGATTCTCCAAGTGGTTATATCAAGGGTTGGTGTCCTTACACTGATGACCAAAACTAGGGTTTTCTGGTTAAGGGTCCTAAGCTCAAGGAATTGATTCAAACCTTTCACCAAGGTTTTCCATATGTCAAAACAAGTCTAAGGATGGATTTTGAGCCAAAAATTCACCATGGAAGGCCTCAGATGATTCAGTAGCTTACAGATGAAGTAATCAGTCAAACTGGTCAACTGAAATGTCAAACTAGGGTTTTGAGAGGTCCTCATCATGGTAATCAAGTCAAGAGACCTTTATTTGGTCTATGGAAGGCTTTCATGATCATAATTTGCAAAAATCAAGCTTTTGTAAAAAGTTGCTAAATTGGGAAAGTGACTTGTAATTTCAAGTTACTATTTTTGGCATATTTTCAACCAACTTTAACCAAACTTTTCATGATCAAAAATGCTTCAAACGAATTTTTTCCCAACACCAAAGTTGTAGATCTCTTTCTCCTCTTTCCAAAGAGTGGTGGATCATAATCATATCATTTTCAGATCAAGAGTTATGGGCATTTGAAGTTAAAGGGCATTTGGTGTTCCACCATGCATACCATTTTGACATAACTTGCAAGATGCATTCTAACTCACCAATATGGCTTCTAATTGTTCAGTTCACCTCACCACACTCCAATGCACCTCATTTAGCATCATTTTAAGCCAAGAATTGAATGAACCCGTGGGTTACATGTCCATAATTCATCATTATGCAATTTTGCAAGTTCATTTGGAAATCACAATTCAGTTACTTTCCAGCCCCAAGATCAATCCAAAGGTTCTCATGGCATCAAAAGGAAAGCAGTCATGCACTTTTCATGAAGAATGCACGAGTAGAATACCTCATGTGTATACATTTGTGAATTTGTAAAACAGCCCAAAACTCATTGCTCTCAAGTCCTTGAAGTTTCAAACCCTAAACAGTAGCATTTGCACACTATATAAGCTAACTCACACGAATTTCTCAGCAGCTACTATTCATTTTCATCACTTTTCAAAGTTTTTGCTCTCAAGTTTCTCTCCTTCGATTCTCCCAATCCTTCAAGGTTCCTCCATTTTTTTTTGGTTGGTTTAGGATCAGTGAAGCACAAGGAAGAGAAATCCACCACTGTTTTGAGGTTTAAGCAAGGAATTCATCAAGTTGAGTTCAGAGTTTCAACCTTCGGATTCAAGGATTCAGGCCAGTTTGAAGGTCTAATTGCATTTATTTTGCAATTAGACGGTTGAAGGAGTTGATCTGCAGCTTATCTTGGAGTTTCTTGACGTATTTCCAGTTCTGCAAATCTCAGGTGAGCTCCAAATTCATAGATCTAGAAATGATTTTTGTTGTGTGTTTAATGTTCATCTTGATGTGCTGAGCTCATATATGTGTTTGGATTTGATTTTCAACGTGAATCATGGCTGGAATTTAGATCTGAAATTTTCAGATCCAAACTTGTTTTGTTCGATTCTTGAAATATAGGCATGCTAAATGATTTTGAGTGGCATATTTGTGATCTACGTGAGTTGCTGAACATTTTGATGTATGATTTGTTGTTTTTGGTTATTGTTTGAAGTTTGGTGACCGGAGAGTGGCCGGAGAAATGACCGGCGCTTCTCCGGCCGGTGAGGGTTTAATTAGGGTTTGTGGTTTTCCAGTTTGAATCTCATGCGTTGGATTGTGATTAATTTTCCAGTTTGATTCTCGTGTGTTGGATCTTGATTATGTGGTGTTAATTAAGTTAATTAGGGTTTAACGGATCTGGTTAAGTCATGACCGTTGGATCTCATTTAATTAGCAAGTTTGAATATGGACCATCAGATCGTTGACTTTGCTTCGTTTGACTTTGAATGGGAGCCTGTGGATCTGGATACTTTCCCTTGTTTGACTCAATCTGAGCTGTTCGCTGATTCTGAATGTGGGAAGGCATTTGGGCCTCTTTTGCTGTTCACACCCCCGTTTCTGAGCCCATGCCCATTTGCACGCGTTTGGATTTCTTTTTGCACCCCTGTCTTCATTTCATTTTCTTTTTATTTTCTATTTTCATACCATTTCATAATTAATTGTTAAAAATACTTGCATGTGCTAAAAAATTCTAAAAAAATTCATCATTCCTCCTCATTATTAAAATTAATTTTTCACATTTTATTTTATTATTTTTGCATTTTTATTGCATTAAATATTAATTTTCCAAAGTATTTTTTCTCACTTGCATTTCATATTGCATACTTCATGTTGCATATTTTATTTCTCTCATTTGAAAAGTGATTTGATCCTGATTCTTTTTGGGTTGTGTTCTTAACATGTTGAGGTATGTTTGAGATTTTTGGTATGATTTTTAGGTCCTGTTTAGATGACTTTGGATGTGGTGCTTTGAGCATGAATGTATGAAATCCTATTGATGCTTTGACCTAATTGTTGATTGACTTTGGTTCTGATTCATTACTTGTGGCTTTGATATGTCAATTATACATGTTTGAGATGCTTGAATACTGGATGACATAATTTTTTAGGCATGTTTGTTAGTTCTTTGAAGCATGAACTTTAACTTGTCCAATTTGTGAATATATGCTTCATGTTTGGTTTGCTTGATCATGAAGGCACTTGTGCCATAATTTGGGGTCTAGTTTGAGAATTGATAACATGTTAATTGACTTCTGGTTGTGATATTTGGATCTCATCTTTGCATGTTTGATGTTTGCCTTGCACTTTAGGTCACTTGTTTCACAAGAATGAATCATGCTTCACTTCACTTCACTTCTTTTTCTTTGCTTATTAATTGATTGTGAAAGTGTTTGTATGACTTGAATGATGTTTGAAGATCTTGTTTAGGCACATATTTAGGATTGTGTCACTTCTGGACTTGGTTTACTTTGTGGAATTTTGACTTGGTTGCTTCACATGACCACTTCTCTTCATCTCACTCATTCTTTAATGACTTGAATGGTACTTGAGTGACTTCTCCCTTTTCTTTTTGACTAATTGTGCATGATTAATATTAGAGGTCAGTAGGACTATTAGGTTCTGAACTTGATGTTTGATTTACCTTAGAACTTGCTTCTTTATTGCCTTATGCTTGTTTGAGTTTCATTTTGCCATATGTGAATACTTCTAACATTTTCAGGGGCAAATGGTAAGTTGTTTGAGTGTGGATATGCTTCCACATTTTACTTTCTTCCTTTATCTTTTAACTTTCATACTTGTGTTTGAAGTGAGCTTAGGCCACTTGTGTTTCACTTCTCTCTCTCCTCCTTCTCTTTCACTCTTTTCATCCCTCGAGTCTCAAGACTTGTTTAAGTCTTGGATTCTCTCCCGTTAGAGCTACCTAGTCCAACTTAATTTTCGATTAAGCTTGGAGTAGGATTAGCATTAGGTTAGGTAGTCGTCTCTCCTAAACCTCACTAACCATAGGACATCCATGCATGATAACATTAGGACTCTTAGTTTCCCTTTAGAGTTTCCTTTTGTGTCGCTTCTCTTCTCATCTCAAACTTCTTGAAAACACTTAATAAAATATAACGTATATTGCGCTCGAGCCTTAAGTGTAGGAAGTGAAGAACGAGGGGTCTCCTCTCTTCTTCTAGGGTGTTTAGCATACGTCTCATTCGGGGGCGACCATGCGACTCACTCGTTCCCGCATGGTAGACTTTGGTGCAATGTAAGTTACGAACTAACTCAAAACACTTCTGTCTAAAAAACACCAAACAAATTCAAATCTTTTTTGATCCTTCGGGATTGTTGGGTTTCAAACTTCTTTTTTTCAGAAAAGAGCTCGTCGCTCATATAAAAAACACTTACCCATCTGTGGTCGTACCCACGAACTACGTCAGCTCTGATTCCTCTCTCTCGTCCGATTGAGGATACGTAGGCACAAGACAGCGATTGTCTTGGCGAGCAACCTTCCCCCACAGTTTCCGTCCGAACTACGTTGACTCTGACTTTCCCATTGCACTGAGGCGGTACGTAGGCCTAGGACAACGATATCGTCCTATCGAGTCACTTCTTTTTCTTTTCTTCTTCGTTTCTCCGTTCTTTCCGTTCTCGTTTCTTTGCCGATCCAGTAGCAGTGGAGTTCCAGATGACGACGCCCTTTGATGCAGACAGCAAGCGTGGATCCCATCGAGTACGATGGACGTGTTGGGTGCTAACACCTTCCCTTTGCGTAACTGACTCCCGTACCCATTCTCTTGGTCGCGAGACCATGCTCTTTCCCTTCTTTCAGGTTTACACAGTGTTCCCTTTCCCTCTCTTGGGATAAATACACTTTGCTGGCGACTCTGTGTTCTTTTGCGCCACTCTCGCGTTTGTACCGTTGGATGCGAATCTTTCGGGAGCGACAGTTGGCGACTCTGCTGGGGACAGTGGTTGACCTCTTGTTGGTCCATCCCCTTTAGCGAGTCAATCCTAGCACTTGTCTGTTTTTTTCTGGGTGTTTATTTTTATGGTGCTTTACTTTGTTGTATATTACTGTATTGCTATTTACTGTATTTTTACTTTACTGCTTTACTATTTTTACAGCTTTTATTGCATTGCATTTCATATTATTACTGTCATACTGGATATTGCTGTGCTGTTCTGCTACTGGATTTTCTGTTTGCAGGGTGGGTTGGATTCATGAGAGAAAAGCCCAATACCAAGGCTTGAGCATACACCTATGATTAGCGTGGAAAGTAGTGTGACTTGTTTGGCATTTGGCCAGACGAAGTATACATGAAAACTCCACATCCAGACGAGGTTTTCTTGGTAATATTCTGTCCTGTCCATTTGGGGCAGACGATGGAATATAACCTGGAAAGCTGTCGACTCTGGCGACCATCCCCGAGGACTCAGTTGCAGCACTCCTCCCAAGATGTGACAGTGGCAGCCCACGTTCTGTGGCAAACCCATTGCACATTCTCGATCCGAGGACCCAATGCTGGGAACTTGCTATAGGATTTCCCTTTTGTAGTGAATCAGCGGACGACCTCTTTGATTGGCGATAGCATTGTATCCTTCGGGCTGAATGTGCTATTGCTTCTCAAACCTCTGAAGCTGAGGATCTTTTGTTTTGGAGAATCGGTTGAGGCCTCCTCTTTTGATGATGATGCCAAACCAGAAATGGTGAACGTATCATCATTTCTCGACCTGAGAGCCCGGGATACTGAACATCCTAATACCCACATGTGAGAGGGGATGGGTGTTTACAGGTTTGCAGGTAACCTAGACCTTCAACCTACCTGGTTTCTGGGTTTCTCATCAGTGTACTATTATTATCCTGGCATTCTGGCAGTTTGATTGGGTTGTTATTCTGGATTTTTGGGTTTCTGGTATTCTGGGTCTTATTCAGTCAGCAGAACAGCAGCAGTTTGAGCATTTTGGATACCTTGATCCCATGCTTGCATTTTGCATCGTCTTTTTTGCATTCTGACATGTTTGCTCATTTGTAGGGTTGCATCCTAACTTTGATTCCGGTTGTCTGAAGACTGTCCATGATGAGTATTAGCGCTGAAAAAAGAAAGAACATCATCCCGTACAAGTTCCCAGAGCTTCATCTAGACGCTGTGCACAAGATCTTGGCTATGGCAAAACCTGAGGTATTGGCAGATTTCAGAGGAGAATATGGGAGGATTCTGAGCTTCGCCCGAAATGTTACCAACTATGAGTTCAGGGCTCTGCACACTTTGGCGCAGTTCTATGACCCTCAACTTCGGTGTTTTCTGTTTGCTGATTATCTTTTGGCTCCAACGTTGGAAGAATTTACTCTTATTTTGGATGTTTCGGTTAAAGAGGGAGCTCCCTTCTATCCTTCTAAGGAGTTTCCTGATTTGGAAAGGGTTGCTGCTACTTTACGTTTGGATCAATCACTGTTGAAGAAAAATATTGCTAGTAAAGGGGGTTATCAAGGTTTTCACACGAAGTTTTTGATCGAGCAGGCTGTTACTTGTGCTAAGGCTAAGTGTTGGTCGGTGTTCAACGCAATTCTAGCAATGTGTGTTTATGGAATGGCGTTATTCCCTAATGTGAAGGATTTTGTAGATGCACATGCTGTCCGGATATTCACCACGAAGAATCCGGTACCTACCTTGCTTGGGGATCTGTATTATTCGATGCACTATAAGAATGAGAAAAGGAGAGGCGGACCTCTTTATTGTTGTGCTTCAATTTTCTATAAGTGGTTTACTGATCGTCTTCCCAAATCAGGGGCATTCGAAGATACTAAAGGAACTTTAGATTGGGCAAAGAGATTAATGGGGTTAAGGGCCGACAACTTAGTTTGGATCAATCGTGATTTGTTGGGCCGAGAGATCCTGGTTAGTTGTGGAGGTTACCCAAACGTACCTTTAATAGGAAGGAAGGGGGAATTAACTACAACCCCATTCTTGCTATTAGGCAATTTGGGTATGCTTTAAAGGAGCCGCCAAAAGGCCAAGATGTGCAAGAGTCTCTATTTTTGGGTGAGGAAGCCAATCTGGAGGTGTTGAAAGAAGCTGCGAACGTTTGGAGAGATCGCCATAAGAAAGGAAAGACTTCTTTTGGAAAGTGTAACAACAAAGCTTTTCTTGCGTATGAAGACTGGGTTCAGAGCAGAGTAGAGAGTATACTTTTGCCATTCTGCAGGGAACCTCCCTCTTACCCTTTGCTGATTGAACCCCCAACCATGATTGAAATGGAGAAGTATAACCAATTATGGGCTGAAAAGGAGAAGATTCGAGAGGAGAACCGTGAGTTGCAAAAGGAAATCTACCAGTTGAAACATGAGCGAGGTGAGGCTGTTCATATTGCCAAGCTGAAGACAGAACGTCTCGCTGAGAAAGAAAAGGAGCTGGTTGAAGAGATAGCAGCTAGGAAAAGGGTAGGACAAGCTCTAAAAGGCGTTTGCAAGACTCTCAAATCCAAGAAGGATGACTTAGACAAGGCTTGGGCGAAGATTCACAGGTTCAATGCTTACCGAGATACTACAATCACGGCCAACAAGCAGAAAGAAGATAAGCATTTGGAGCAGATTGAGAGTCTGAAGTTGAAGCTCAGGAAGAAGGACGAGGAGATCTTGTCAGGAACGTTCCGAAGACACGCAGTTGAGGAACGGCTCAAAGAAGCCATAGCAACCATGGAAGAGCTGAAAATACAAGCAGGAGTGAAGAGGTCTAAGTGGGAGTGCTCTAGCTCAGGCAGTGGCCCTCATACGGTGCAAGATCCTTGAAGGGAACTCTACTCAGTAGTTTGTATTTTGTTCTTTCTTTGTATTTTGGGTCACCACCAGAATTGTTGGCTGGGACCTCTGCTTATTTTTGTTTCAGGCTATTTTTTGGTACCTTGGGTTGTAATTTCTGACAGTGATTCACTCTGATTTATATGAGCAGTAGTTTCATCCTATTTCACCCTTAAACTGGAATCAAGGGGTGGATCACCCTGCGAATATACAAACATGTTTGCATTTGCATTTGCATAATCATAATCATTTTTGCATTGCAGGTTATCTTGGTTTCTCTGGTTTGCTTATGCTCTCTCTTTCTTTCAGTCAGGATTGATCAACTAACTCATCGTTATTCTACTCGGCTCAATCAAAACAGAGTGATGGACAAAGTTCAGGCAGATATGGCCGCTATGCAAGCTCGCATCGACCAGTTCATGGAAATGATGCAGGGTGTGGTGCAAAGTCAGAACGAGTTCAGAACTCTGGTTCAGCCGTTAGTGGCGCAGGTTGACGAAAATGGTATCCTACACGGTGGTCTTATTAACCGTAATATCCCTCCGGGCGGAGTTGGTGCTGGTGGACAGGGCAGAATTCCTACAGTGGTTGGAGAGGGAAGTACTGTTCGGGCTATCCATGGCCATCATTTTGATGATCAACAGGACGATGTGTTCTCGGTCAGAAGTTTAGATGCTGCCCTTCCTGTGGTCAGTGATGAAAGAATCTGTTTAATCGAAGCTCAATTGAAAGGAGTGGTGAAACAGGATGATTTGGGGATTGATTTGGACGACCTAGGGTTGGTCCCTGATATTGTTATTCCACACAAGATTCAGATTCCTACGCTAGAAAAGTACAATGGTTCTACCTGCCCAAGGACTCATGTGAAGGCCTATACCAGGAAGATGGCTGCTCACGCTAAGGATGAAAAGTTAATGATGCACTTCTTCCAAGACAGCCTGGCTGGCGCGTCTTTGGAATGGTACATGGGGCTAGAAAGTAGAGATGTTCGTACCTGGAGAGAGCTAGTTGCAGCTTTCATCAAGCATTATCAGTACAACACGGACATGGCTCCCAACAGAACGCAACTATTGAGCATGTCCCAGAAGAATGATGAGAGTTTCAAAGAATACGCGCAAAGGTGGCGTGAGTTGGCGGCTAGGGTGCAGCCACCAATGCTAGAGAAAGAGATGCTGGATATGTTCATGGACACACTGCCTAAGCACTACTATGAGAAGCTTTTGCCTTGTTCTCTAGGCAAGTTTGAAGATGTGATTGCTATTGGACAGAAGATAGAGGTGGGAATTAAGGCTGGGAAGGTTTCTAGCGGTGATGGATCGTCTTCCGAACAGGGAAAAAAGCCGTTTGATAATTATAAGAAGAAAGGAGAGACCAACGCTGTATCATCCCACAGGGGAAAAGGTAAACAGCGCCAGTTTAACCATCAACAGGTAGCATCAGTAACCATTCCAGCAACGTTACCTCCGCCACAGCAGCAAAGGGGTAATGCTAATCAGAATAGGCAGTAGGGTCAGTATCAGAACAGACAGAGGAATGCAGAGAGGCATTTTGATCAACCCCCAATGTCATATGCACAGTTGTTGCAACATTTACTGCAGTTGCGTCTAGTTGAGCTTCGTACTCTGGCTCCACCAACAGGGGAACTCCCACGAGGCTACGATGCTAACGCACACTGCGATTTTCATTCTGGTGCTCCTGGGCACACGGTGGAGAAGTGCAGGGCGTTTCAGCACAAGGTGCAGGACCTTGTGGACTCTAAAGCCATCAATTTCTCGAATGACGGACCCAATGTAATTCAAAACCCGATGCCTAATCACAATGGGCCAAGGGTGAATGCTATAATTGAGGACTGTGAAACTTTGAATTTGATCATGGATGTGGACGAACTAAAGACTCCGTTGGTGGTGGTTAAGAACAGGTTATTGAAAGGTAATGTCTATCCGGGCTGTGGTGAGAACTGCTCAGATTGTTTGATAAAGGCTAATGGTTGTGATTCGTTGAAGAGGGGTAATCAGAATCTGATTGATGAGGGCTGTTTACAGTTTGACAGAGGTAATCAGCTAGAAGAGGTTGTTAGTGAAAAGGTTGCCACTATCACTATTCCGTTCAAAACAATTACTATTTCTGGTCCAGCAAGGCCACCTCCAGTCATTATCACAAGGGCTGGACCCATTCCGTACGAGAGTTCTAAGGCTATTCCGTGGAATTATGGTGCAGAGGTGTTTGTCAATGGGCAAAAGCAAGAGCTAATGAATACTTCACCAGTGGGTTCTAGTTCAGGGGTTAAAGTTGAGACTGATGCTATAACCAGAAGTGGTATAGTGCTCCCTCCGGTTAACGATCAACCCAATACCTCTAGGCAAGATAGAGGAAAACAGGCGATGGATGGTTCTGTTCAGACTCCAGTGATTGTGGAATCTACGGTGAAGCCGGTTGATGATGCTTTTTTGGAAAATGTAGAGGAATTTATGAGGCTCATCCGAAAAAGTGATTATAAGATCGTGGACCAATTACATCAGACCCCGTCCAAGATCTCTTTTCTGTCTCTGCTCTTGTGTTCTGAGGCTCACAGGAATGCTCTTTTGAAGGTTTTGAATGCAGCCTACGTTCCTCAAGAGATCTCTGTTAATCAGCTGGAAGGGGTTGTAGCGCACGTGAATGCGGGTAACGGTCTGGGTTTTACAGATCTTGACCTGACTTCTGCTGGCAGGAATCATAACAATGCCCTGCATATTTCGATCGAATGCCGTGGCTCGCTGATGTCACATGTCTTGGTTGATACTGGTTCATCGTTGAATGTATTGCCCAAGAAAGCGTTAATGAAGTTGGATACTCGAGGACTTATTTGTACACCAAGCGACTTGGTGGTGCGAGCTTTTGATGGCTCGAAGAGATCTGTTTTTGGCGAGATTGTGCTTCCAGTCAAGGTTGGACCAGAAATCTTTAATGCAACGTTTTACATTATGGATATTCAGCCAGCGTACAGCTGTTTATTGGGTCGTCCTTGGATCCATGGGGCAGGTGTTGTAACTTCCACTTTGCATCAAAAGCTGAAGTATATGGTTGATGGTCACGTAGTGACAGTATGCGGAGAGGAAGACATAATGATCAGTCAGCTGTCAACCTTCAAATACGTGGAAGTGGATGGTGAAATCCACGACGTTGTGCCAGGGATTTGAGAAGGTGAAAGTTTCTGAAGAAGTTGTTCAGTCTGAAGCTGTAGTGCAGCCTGTAGTGGTAAATCAACCTGAGGGTTCCATGTCTTCGTTAAGAGACGCCAAAGCTGTGGTTGAAGCGGGTAGCTCACAGAGGTGGGGCCAGGTGGTTGAAGTCCAGAAAAAGAAGGATACTTATGGATTGGGATATCAGCCATCCAAAAGAGATGAGGATCCCCCAAAATTCTATGGCCCTGTCCGGTTCACTAGCGCTGGAGTTTTCTTCGACAGAGTTAATGCTATTGATGAAGAAGGAGACAGTGATTGCGACATGGATAGCTGGATCCGTCCTTGTGTCCCAGGGGAAAGTCTGCACAACTGGTCTTCCGAGAAAGTCATTCAAGTGACAGGCTTCGAGTAATTGCTTTGTTTTCCTATTTTGTTAATCCTACGTTCTGCCCAAGACGTAGTGATTCTGTTTGTAGGGCTTTTAACTGTCGCATGTTTTGCTTTATCATCAATAAAGGACTTTTCACACTCAAATATTTTGATCTCTGTCTTTCTGTTTTTATTTTTATGCATTAAAAAAAACCCACATCAAAATGGCAATGTGTTTCTTTTGTTGCATCATAATAAAACATACCTCATAAATCATTACAGGTCTTTTTGTTTAGATGACACCAATCATGACTCAGCTATAGCTCGGTATGACTTTGACAATCCAATCTATCAGGCTGAAGAAGAGGCTGACGAAGATTGTGAACTGCCCGAAGAGTTGGCCAGATTGTTGAAGCAAGAGGAGAGAGTCATCCAACCTCATCAGGAGGAAATTGAGATTGTGAATCTGGGAACCGAGGACGCCAGAAAGGAGGTAAGAGTAGGGGCTGCATTGGAAGACAGTGTCAAGGGAAGATTGATTGAAATGCTCCGAGAGTATGTTGACATCTTCGCCTGGTCTTACCAAGATATGCCTGGGCTCGATACTGATATTGTCGTACACCGGCTACCGCTCAAAGAAGGTTGTGCTCCGGTCAAGCAAAAGTTGAGAAGAACTAAACCGGAGATGTCTGTCAAGATCAAGGAAGAGGTTCAGAAGCAGTTGGATGCCGGATTTCTTGCCGTAACAAATTATCCTCCATGGGTTGCTAACATCGTGCCTGTACCTAAGAAGGATGGGAAGGTTAGGATGTGTGTTGATTACAGGGATTTGAATAGAGCCAGCCCAAAGGATGATTTCCCGCTCCCTCACATTGACGTGTTAGTTGACAATACTGCTCAGTATTCTGTGTTTTCCTTCATGGATGGCTTCTCTGGGTATAACCAAATCAAAATGGCCCCAGAGGACATGGAGAAGACTACATTCATAACACCGTGGGGAACTTTCTGCTACAAAGTGATGCCCTTTGGATTGAAAAATGCAGGGGCAACTTACCAGCGGGCGATGGTGACTCTCTTTCATGATATGATTCACAAAGAAATTGAAGTCTATGTTGACGACATGATTGCGAAGTCACAGACGGAAGAAGAACATCTGGTGAATCTTCAGAAATTATTTGAAAGGTTAAGGAAATTCAGACTGAGGTTGAATCCAAACAAGTGCACCTTCGGGGTGAGATCAGGAAAATTGCTGGGGTTTATTGTTAGTGAAAAAGGTATTGAGGTTGATCCTGCAAAGGTAAAAGCCATACAAGAAATGCCTGTGCCAAAAACAGAAAAAGAGGTTCGTGGTTTCTTGGGGAGATTGAATTACATTGCTAGGTTCATCTCGCATCTCACAGCCACGTGTGAACCAATCTTCAAGTTGCTAAGAAAAGATCAAGCGGTCAGGTGGAATGAAAATTGTCAAAAGGCGTTTGAAAAGATTAAAGAATACTTGCAGGAACCTCCGGTCCTTATGCCGCCAGTGCCAGGAAGGCCTTTGATTATGTATCTCACAGTTCTTGAGAATTCAATGGGTTGTGTGCTCGGTCAACAAGACGAGTCAGGTAAAAAAGAGCACGCCATCTATTACCTGAGTAAGAAGTTTACTGATTGCGAGTCAAGATACTCGATGCTGGAGAAAACATGTTGTGCACTCGCTTGGGCCGCTAAGGGTTTGAGGCAGTACATGTTAAACCATACAACCCTTTTGATTTCGAAGATGGATCCAATCAAGTATGTGTTTGAGAAGCAAGCACTTTCTGGTAGAATAGCCCGTTGGCAGATGGTTCTGACAGAATATGATATTCAGTATGTTTCCCAAAAGGCCATTAAGGGAAGTGTGTTGTTAGAGTATCTTGCCGAACAGCCAATTGTGGATTATCAACCAATGAAGTTTGAGTTTCCGGATGAGCACATCATGTATCTGAAGATGAAGGATTGTGAAGAGCCTTTGCCTGATGAAGGACCTGAGATTGGGTCTTAGTGGAAGATGGTTTTTGATGGGGCTGTTAATTCATATGGCAACGGAATCGGGGCAATCATTACGACTCCACAGGGTTCTCATATACCCTTTACTGCCCAATTAGCGTTCATATGCACCAACAATGAGGCGGAGTATGAAGCATGCATCATGGGGTTAGAAGAAGCAATTGATTTGAGAATCAAGAACCTCGATGTTTATGGTGATTCTGCGTTGGTGGTGAATCAGATTACAGGAGAATGGGAGACTCGTCAAGTAAATCTCGTTCCATATAACAATTATGCCAGAAGATTGTTACCTTTCTTTGACAGAGTAGACTTCCATCACATTCCCCGGATAGAGAATCAGATGGCTGATGCGTTGGCAACATTGTCATCAATGTATAAAGTGAATCTTTGGAATGAAGCTCCCTCAATCAGAATCATGCGCTTGGATAGACCTGCTTTTGTATTTGCGGCTGAAGGGGTATCAGATGGCAAGCCTTGGTATCATGACATCAAAGTTTTCTTGAAGAGTCAGGAATACCCAGCTGGGGCATCTTCCAAGGATAAGAAGACATTGAGGAGGTTATCAGGAAACTTCTTTTTGAACAAGGATGATGTGTTGTACAAGAGAAACTTTGACATGGTCTTGCTACGTTGTGTTGATGAACACGAGGCAGGCTTGTTAATGGAAGAGGTTCACGAAGGTTCCTTCGGTACTCATGCCAATGGGCATGCTATGGCCAGAAAATTGTTGAGAGCGGGGTATTATTGGATGACTATGGAGTCTGATTGTTTTAAATATGCCCGGAAATGTCATAAATGCCAGATTTATGCTGATAAGGTGCACGTACCGCCTACTCCTCTGAATGTTTTGTCGTCACCTTGGCCTTTTGCTATGTGGGGCATTGACATGATTGGGAAGATCGAGCCGACTGCTTCAAATGGACATCGTTTTATCCTGGTGGCTATTGATTATTTCACGAAGTGGGTGGAAGCAGCATCATATGCCAACGTCACCAAACAAGTGGTAGCCCGGTTTATTAAGAAGGACATCATCTGCCGGTATGGAGTCCCGGAGAGAATCATTACTGATAATGGTTCAAATCTGAATAACAAGATGATGAAGGAGCTATGCCAGAGCTTTAAAATCGAACATCACAATTCTTCTCCCTATCGTCCGAAGATGAATGGGGCTGTTGAAGCGGCTAATAAGAACATAAAGAAGATTGTGCAGAAGATGGTAGTGACATACAAAGACTGGCATGAGATGTTACCTTACGCTTTGCATGGATATCGTACTTCGGTACGCACCTCGACTGGGGCAACTCCTTTCTCACTGGTGTATGGCATGGAAGCAGTCTTGCCATTAGAAGTTGAGATTCCTTCTTTGAGAATTCTGACAGATGTGAAGCTGGATGAAGCTGAGTGGGTGCGTTCCTGGCTGAATGAATTGAACCTCATTGAAGAGAAGAGATTGAAAGCCATTGTGCATGGCCGGTTGTATCAGAGCAGGATGAAGAAAGCCTTTGATCAAAAGGTGCGTCCTCGGTGTTTTCAAGCTGGTGAATTAGTGCTGAAAAGGATCACTCCTCCTCAAACAGATCACAGGGGCAAGTGGACTCCGAATTACGAAGGGCCATATGTAGTAAGACAGGTTTTCTCTGGTGGAGCCTTATTTCTCTCAACTATGGATGGTGAAGATTTTACGTCCCCTGTGAACGCGGATGTAGTCAAAAAATACTTTGCATAAAAGAGACCCGCTGAACATAAAAAGAAGGTTCAGGCAAAAATGGGGCATCCTGGCGAACCATAAAAAGAAAAGGTTCGGGCAAAAATTAGGGATAAAAAGAAAAAGAAATAAACCCGCAAGGTTGAAAACCTGAAAAGGCAACCTTGGCAAAAATGGGTATCCCGGTGGATTGAAAACCCGAGAAGGGCGATCCAGGCAAAAGTTAGGGATTTTAAAGCAAAGACTACGATCCGCGTTCGATCTGTGATCACTGTTCACACTTGGAAAATTCGGAGGAAAGGAATCAGTCCAGTTAGTCGTCTTCGAAGGCCAAAGTATCTGCAGATGAACAAGTCATATGGGTTATAGCTGAGTCGAGTCATGGTCGATGTTTGTTCCCCACATTGCCGACATTTGTATTTTCTTTTGCTTTTTGCGCAATTACCTCTTTTCAGGAATTGCTTCCAGATGTAAATGCCTATTTACAGGCCAATTCATTCAATAAAGTTTGCATTTCAGTTAAAGAGCTTTTGTTGTCTGTTTTATCTGTTTTGTTTGTGAAAATGTCTGGTATTTTTGATAAAAACATTACATGCTAAAACGTTGAGCTTTATGACACAAGATGGAAAACAGTGGCAATTGCTTAGGCGACAGTCACCATGTGGATAATCAATGTATTCATTTTTGCACGTAGACTTTTTGTCGGTTTTGCAGGATGACAGATGTACCTCCCCAGTAGAGTTGCTCTCTCCATCTTTGAAGTCTGATCGTCCTCAGCGGTTGGATGTTTTCCCCAGTAAAGTAGAGCTCCCCTCAACTTTGAAGTCTGATCGTCCTCAGTAGGTTATTACTCTTCCCCATCAGAGTATCGAGGGTCGTCTTCCTCAACCAGAGTATAAAGAAGTAATTCCCTAAGAGGAGTCGTTAAGGATCGTCCTCCTTAGCAGGATATAAGAGGTTTTTTCCCAGGCCAGAGTTGTGACTTGGCACATCTTTCTTCAGTAAGTGATGTCTCCCCACGGAGCATGGGACAACTATTTGTTCCCCAGCTAGTCAGGAAGCATGTGTTATCCCCTAGCAGGTGAATGTTGACAATTACTTTCTCTCCCAAGCGGAGTCGTTGAGGATCGTCTTCCTCAGCAAAGTACAGAGGATTATATACCCAGCTGCAGTCGTGTTTGGATTATTATTCGCCAGCAAGTACTCAGAAGTTGATTGCTTTAAGGTGAGTGTTGCCGTACCTCCAACAGGAAGTTTGTGGACGAAGATGTTATTATCCCCATAGGGTCCTGGTGTCTACTTTCCTCGGTTGGTCAGAAAGTATAGTCTCGACGACAATGGTTTGATCTAGTACCCAGCAGGGTGAGGGTAAAGTTACTTCCCTAGCAGCGGATTAAGCTCATTTCCCCAAGCAGAGTCTGGTGGTGAGGGGTATCCCCAGCAGGTCTTAAGGCCAATCGTTTTTGGCAGGCACCGAAGCTAAGTTCTGAAATAGTTGGTCGTCCCCAATGGTGGAATTTCCATCTTCAGTATTCATATCCCTCCCCAGCTGAGTGGGTATTCTCTCGGAGCTTCGTCCATCTCCAGCAGAGTAGTTGATCTTGATATTCCCCAACAGAGTGGATATTCTCTTGGAGTTTCGTCCATCACCGACAGAATTGGTGATTGTGATCTTCCCTAGCAGGGAGAAGTTCTCCTCAACAAGTTTTCCTTTGTTTCAGTGGCAATTTAGTTTTCCATCCCCAGCGGAGTTGCTTCTGGTCTTCAGCATTTATTTTGCTGGGACGTCTCTTTTGCATTGCATAGGTATTTGTTTTGCATGGCATCCTCCCAAATGCGTAGCATTTCCACTTCGTGTGGAGCATTATGGCAAAATTCAAACATATGCATCTGAAGCATAAGCCAGGTTTGAGTTTTCCTTCGTCAGGAAAGCCGGATTTCAGAAAGATGTCTTTACTCCACAGGTGGTGGGTTAAGCAATATTTGACAATTCCCCGACAGGGTGTTTTGCCAGGATTGTTTATCCTTGATTCTATTTGTACCCCTCCGTCCAGGTGGTCCTTTGGTTTATTCCCTCAAAATTTTACCGTCAGACACCCGTCCGTGTTCTTTCAGCACCCGTCCGTGTTTGACCCTTTTGTTTCAATGCCCGTCCGCATTGACATTTGGCACTCGTCTGTGTTTCTTTCAGCACCCGTCCGTGTTTGAACCTTTGATTTCAATACCCGTCCGTATTGACCTTCGGATGACACTCGTCCGTGTTGCCTTCCATTCCCCAGCGAGATCAATTCCTGATAAAGTTGCTTTACATCCTTTTCAGTACCCGTCCGTATTGACTTTTTACACCCGTCCGTGTATCCTTTTCAGTACCCGTCCGTATTGACTTTTTACACCCGTCCGTGTACCTTTTCAGTACCCGTCCGTATTGAATTTCTTACACCCGTCCGTGTACATTTTCAATCCCCAGAGAGGACACCTTGAACCTTCTTTTACACCCGTCCGTGTACCATTTTCAATACCCGTCCGTATTGAAATCTTTTACACCCGTCCGTGTACTTTTTTTCAATGCCCGTCTGTTTTGAATCCATTTGGCACTCGTCCGTGTACCATTTTCAACACCCGACTGTGTTTGAACTTTTATTTCAATGCCCGTCCGCATTGACATTTTACACCCGTCCGTGTTCATCCCCAGCATAGCTAACACTCATTTGTGTTTATTTCAGGACGTTTCAATACAGTTTTGGTTTCCAACACTCGTACGTGTCGTGACAGTGCAGCATTTTTTTTTGTTTGTTCCCCAGTGGAGTCGTCCCTCCCTTGAGGATTGCAAATTTTAGGTTTCTTTTGGTATTCAATCTCCGTGAATCCTTGGAACGCATGATAGCCGTCACTATCATACCTTCAGGATCAAGTTGATTGAATAGGGGCAGCTGTAACACCTCAAAATTTGCCTTGTTGTTTTTAGATAACTGGCTTATGTTTCTTTTCATTTCTTGCATTTGCATTGTGCATAGCATTTGGTTCTTAGCATGGGATCGAGGTATTTGGTTCAACTCAAGGGCAAAAGCTTCTTATGAGCTCCATAAGCTTCTCACATCCTTATATGGTGGCCCAAGGGCATTTCAATGGGGGATTCTCCAAGTGGTTATATCAAGGGTTGGTGTCCTTACACTGATGACCAAAACTAGGGTTTTGTGGTTAAGGGTCCTAAGCTCAAGGAATTGATTCAAACCTTTCACCAAGGTTTTACATATGTCAAAACAAGTCTAAGGATGGATTTTGAGCCAAAAATTCACCATGGAAGGCCTCAGATGATTCAGTAGCTTACAGATGAAGTAATCAGTCAAACTGGTCAACTGAAAAGTCAAACTAGGGTTTTGAGAGGTCCTCATCATGGTAATCAAGTCAAGAGACCTTTATTTGGTCTATGGAAGGCTTTCATGATCACAATTTGCAAAAATCAAGCTTTGGTAAAAAGTTGCTAAATTGGGAAAGTGACTTGTAATTTCAAGTTACTATTTTTGGCATATTTTCAACCAACTTTAACCAAACTTTTCATGATCAAAAATGCTTCAAACGAATTTTTTCCCAACACCAAAGTTGTAGATCTCTTTCTCCTCTTTCCAAAGAGTGGTGGATCATGATCATATCATTTTTAGATCAAGAGTTATGGGCATTTGAAGTTAAAGGGCATTTGGTGTTCCACCATGCATACCATTTTGACATAACTTGCAAGATGCATTCTAACTCACCAATATGGCTTCTAATTGTTCAGTTCACCTCACCACACTCCAATGCACCTCATTTAGCATCATTTTAAGCCAAGAATTGAATGAACCCGTGGGTTACATGTCCATAATTCATCATTATGCAATTTTGCAAGTTCATTTGGAAATCACAATTCAGTTACTTTCCAGCCCCAAGATCAATCCAAAGGTTCTCATGGCATCAAAAGGAAAGCAGTCATGCACTTTTCATGAAGAATGCACGAGTAGAATACCTCATGTGTATACATTTGTGAATTTGTAAAACAGCCCAAAACTCATTGCTTTCAAGTCCTTGAAGTTTCAAACCCTAAACAGTAGCATTTGCACACTATATAAGCTAACTCACACGAATTTCTCAGCAGCTACTATTCATTTTCATCACTTTTCAAAGTTTTTGCTCTCAAGTTTCTCTCCTTCGATTCTCCCAATCCTTCAAGGTTCCTCCATTTTTTTTGGTTGGTTTAGGATCAGTGAAGCACAAGGAAGAGAAATCCACCACTGTTTTGAGGTTTAAGCAAGGAATTCATCAAGTTGAGTTCAGAGTTTCAACCTTCGGATTCAAGGATTCAGGCCAGTTTGAAGGTCTAATTGCATTTATTTTGCAATTAGACGGTTGAAGGAGTTGTTCTGCAGCTTATCTTGGAGTTTCTTGACGTATTTCCAGTTCTGCAAATCTCAGGTGAGCTCCAAATTCATAGATCTAGAAATGATTTTTGTTGTGTGTTTAATGTTCATCTTGATGTGCTGAGCTCATATATGTGTTTGGATTTGATTTTCAACGTGAATCATGGCTGGAATTTAGATCTGAAATTTTCAGATCCAAACTTGTTTTGTTCGATTCTTGAAATATAGGCATGCTAAATGATTTTGAGTGGCATATTTGTGATCTACGTGAGTTGCTGAACATTTTGATGTATGATTTGTTGTTTTTGGTTATTGTTTGAAGTTTGGTGACCGGAGAGTGGCCGGAGAAGATGACCGGCGCTTCTCCGGCCGGTGAGGGTTTAATTAGGGTTTGTGGTTTTCCAGTTTGAATCTCATGCGTTGGATTGTGATTAATTTTCCAGTTTGATTCTCGTGCGTTGGATCTTGATTATGTGGTGTTAATTAAGTTAATTAGGGTTTAGCGGATCTGGCTAAGTCATGACCGTTGGATCTCATTTAATTAGCAAGTTTGAATATGGACCATCAGATCGTTGACTTTGCTTCGTTTGACTTTGAATGGGAGCCTGTGGATCTGGATACTTTCCCTTGTTTGACTCAATCTGAGCCGTTCGCTGATTCTGAATGTGGGAAGGCATTTGGGCCTCTTTTGCTGTTCACACCCCCGTTTCTGAGCCCATGCCCATTTGCACGCGTTTGGATTTCTTTTTGCACCCCTGTCTTCATTTCATTTTCTTTTTATTTTCTATTTTCATACCATTTCATAATCAATTGTTAAAAATACTTGCATGTGCTAAAAAATTCTAAAAAAATTCATCATTCCTCCTCATTATTAAAATTAATTTTTCACATTTTATTTTATTATTTTTGCATTTTTATTGCATTAAATATTAATTTTCCAAAGTATTTTTTCTCACTTGCATTTCATATTGCATACTTCATGTTGCATCTTTTATTTCTCTCATTTGAAAAGTGATTTGATCCTGATTCTTTTTGGGTTGTGTTCTTAACATGTTGAGGTATGTTTGAGATTTTTGGTATGATTTTTAGGTCCTGTTTGGATGACTTTGGATGTGGTGCTTTGAGCATGAATGTATGAAATCCTATTGATGCTTTGACCTAATTGTTGATTGACTTTGGTTCTGATTCATTACTTGTGGCTTTGATATGTCAATTATAGATGTTTGAGATGCTTGAATACTGGATGACATAATTTTTGAGGCATGTTTGTTAGTTCTTTGAAGCATGAACTTTAACTTGTCCAATTTGTGAATATATGCTTCATGTTTGGTTTGTTTGATCATGAAGGCACTTGTGCCATAATTTGGGGTCTTGTTTGAGAATTGATAACATGTTAATTGACTTCTGGTTGTGATATTTGGATCTCATCTTTGCATGTTTGATGTTTGCCTTGCACTTTAGGTCACTTGTTTCACAAGAATGAATCATGCTTCACATCACTTCACTTCTTTTTCTTTGCTTCTTAATTGATTGTGAAAGTGTTTGTATGACTTGAATGATGTTTGAAGATCTTGTTTAGGCACATATTTAGGATTGTGTCACTTCTGGACTTGGTTAACTTTGTGGCATTTTGACTTGGTTGCTTCACATGATCACTTCTCTTCATCTCACTCCTTCTTTAATGACTTGAATGGTACTTGAGTGACTTCTCCCTTTTCTTTTTGACTAATTGTGCATGATTAATATTAGAGGTCAGTAGGACCATTAGGTTCTGAACTTGATGTTTGATTTACCTTAGAACTTGTTTCTTTATTGCCTTATGCTTGTTTGAGTTTCATTTTCCCATATGTGAATACTTCTAACATTTTCAGGGGCAAATGGTAAGTTGTTTGAGTGTGGATATGCTTCCACATTTTACTTTCTTCCTTTATCTTTTAACTTTCATACTTGTGTTTGAAGTGAGCTCAGGCCACTTGTGTTTCACTTCTCTCTCTCCTCCTTCTCTTTCACTCTTTTCATCCCTAGAGTCTCAAGACTTGTTTAAGTCTTGGATTCTCTCCCGTTAGAGCTACCTAGTCCAACTTAATTTTCGATTAAGCTTGGAGTAGGATTAGCATTAGGTTAGGTAGTCGTCTCTCCTAAACCTCACTAACCATAGGACATCCATGCATGATAACATTAGGACTCTTAGTTTCCCTTTAGAGTTTCCTTTTGTGTCGCTTCTCTTCTCATCTCAAACTTCTTGAAAACACTTAATAAAATATAACGTATATTGCGCTCGAGCCTTAAGTGTAGGAAGTGAAGAACGAGGGGTCTCCTCTCTTCTTCTAGGGTGTTTAGCATACGTCTCATTCGGGGGAGACCATGCGACTCACTCGTTCCCGCATGGTAGACTTTGGTGCAATGTAGGTTACGAACTAACTCAAAACACTTCTGTCTAAAAAACACCAAACAAATTCAAATCTTTTTTGATCCTTCGGGATTGTTGGGTTTCAAACTTCTTTTTTTCAGAAAAGAGCTCGTCGCTCATATAAAAAACACTTACCCATCCGTGGTCGTACCCACGAACTACGTCAGCTCTGATTCCTCTCTCTCGTCCGATTGAGGATACGTAGGCACAAGACAGCGATTGTCTTGGCGAGCAACCTTCCCCCACAGTTTCCGTACGAACTACGTTGACTCTGACTTTCCCATTGCACTGAGGGGGTACGTAGGCCTAGGACAACGATACCGTCCTATCGAGTCACTTCTTTTTCTTTTCTTCTTCGTTTCTCTGTTCTTTCCGTTCTCGTTTCTTTACCGATCCAGTAGCAGTGGAGTTCCAGATGACGACGCCCTTTGATGCAGACAGCAAGCGTGGATCCCATCGAGTACGATGGACGTGTTGGGTGCTAACACCTTCCCTTCGCGTAACCGACTCCCGTACCCGTTCTCTTGGTCGCGAGACCATGCTATTTCCCTTCTTTCAGGTTTACGCAGTGTTCCCTTTCCCTCTCTTGGGATAAATACACTTTGCTGGCGACTCTGTGTTCTTTTGCGCCACTCTCGCATTTGTACCGTTGGATGCGAATCTTTCGGGAGCGACAACAAGCACCAGCCAAACATGCATAATTGATTATATGCGAAGTTACTATGTGTGACACAAGTCGCAAGAAGCAAGTATGCTTCTGTATCTGATCATAATCAGTAAGATCCAATTATGCCGATATTGTTGTTGCAATGCTATTGTGGATGCTCTCTGAGAGTGGTTATGATTCTGAAGATAGCAAAGCTTCTAAAGAGATAATCTTCTAGAGAACTGAAGTGCTGAAGATTCCAATGACTTGAAGTTCTAAAGGCTGAAGGCTCTGAAGACCAAGTGCAGAAAGACTCTGAAGACTGAAGAGTTCTGAAGATTATGGTTCCAAAGGTCAAGTGCTGAAGATTCTGAAGACAGATTCATAATGGACAAGTTCTGAAGATTCTGAAGACTTGAAGCAGTGAAGTTAACGGGTTTCAAGACAAGTGCTGAAGTTCTGAAGACAGATTCCTAATGGACAAGTTCTGAAGACGGAAGACTTGAAAGATCTGAAGACCCAGTTATAAAGTCTCTACTCATGCTTTAATTAATTACCATCAGAAGCCTCTAAAGATTTGAAGACAAATGTTACCATTAGCAATGACTATACACCGATTCTAAAAGACCAATCACATCACTTCTTCAGTAAAAAGAAGATATGGCAGTACAACTTTAATCATTGCATAACGACTCTTTTCAAACAGCCAAAAGCTCTCCAATGGCTATATTTTACTTGACTATTTAAAGGAAAGGAGTGTGTGCTTCTAAGATGTCGAAGTCGATGTAATGATAGCCACAACGATGAGTTCTTGTTGTAACACTTAATATCCAAAGCTATCACCATTTACACACGACCATTGTTGTTGAAGCTCAAGATCATAAATCAACAAAACAACAACAATTGAAACAGAAGCTGTTGATGAAGAAGACAACATTGAAAATCAGTCAAATCATCAACCACCATCTTTGTCTGAGCTATATTGAAGATCTGAAGCAAGGAGTTGTTGCTCGAAGCTTGCTCAACAAAGAAGACGAAGAAGAAGAAGATCTACAAGATGTCATCAACTGTCAAATCAACATACATCTTTGTAGAATCTGAAGATAGCAAGGAGTTGTTGCTCATATCTTGCTTGAACACTTGTGTGTTCTTATGTACTTAAACTTAGGAGTAATCTGCTTGTTAAGAATCATCTTTGTAATCTCCAGAACAACTAATTCTCTGTGAATTAGGATTCCTTGAGTGGTCAGTGTGACCGGATACTTGAGAAGACAATGACTTAGTGTCATTGTGGAAAATCCTGAAATAGAGTCAATAAACATTATATTCGCTGAGACGAATCCCTGAACGTTTAGCTGTGAAACCGTAGCAGTAGATCTTGCGAGATTGGAACCTGCAGGTCAATGTTCATTATATTCATTAAGTTGAATCCCTGAACTGTTCATTGTGGGTTAGTCACAACTGCGGTTGTTCAGGTTGTTAGTCACCTGTTGCCCATGCATCTGTAATCGAGATTGGTTATAGTGAATTAAGTCCTTGTGATCAAGGCAAAATCACCTGAGGAGGGTGGACTGGACTAGCTTAGGAATGGCTCAAGTGAACCAGGACATATCGTGTGTTCTTTACTCTTGCTTATGCTTTGATTTATTGTTTATGTCTTACTCTAAATTATCAGAACCTTACATAAACAAATTAGAACCTCGCATCTTAACTCTGATAAGCTTTCGCACTGCAAGTTCTGAATGATGCATATCTTATTCAGACTCTCCCTGTCATATATGCTTTACGCATTGATAAGTTTGAATGCTACTTCGCAAGTCAGAGTCTTTCAATGAACACTGATATTCTCTTAGTGCTTTGACGATAAGAGGCGAAAAGTTTTTAAGAGTGAAAACACAATTCAAACCCTCCCCCTTTCTTGTGTCTTTCTCGCACCTTCAGCCCTCGCCTGATTTGGTGGTCTACCAGGTTCGCTTGTTCAGGATTCACTCCCTACAAGTTTCCTCGTGTATTCCACCCCTTATCTTAGGGTTCTCTCAAACTTTCCACATGCGTATCAATCGCATTCCCATTGACAGAAAAATAAACACGGATATCAGGTAGGAAAAGCAGTAAATATATATATATATATATATATATATATATATATATATATATATATATATATATATATATATATATATATATTATATAATATGAATGCTAACAACCTGGACCTCTTAGGAATTCTAATCCTAGTTTGACTCCCCAGCAGAGTCGCCATTTTCCTGTAGCGTGCGATTTTTGTCGCTAACGCGACCACCTAATTGCCATGGGTTTTTCCTCACCGCAATGGTAGGAATTCGGTGCTACTTTATGATTTCTTATTTATCCTATGAAGCTGGAAAGGAAAGGGAAGCTATCTAAAACTAACCTTGCATGCAAATGTTTTCTTTAACAATTGGTTAAGAGATTGGGGAGTTCGGGCTCAGGTTATACAATGGGGAGTTGTCAATTACCCATCCTATATGTGGTTATCCACAGGTTGTTAGCAATTTCTACTGTTTTCTACTTACTGATGTTTATCTGTTGTGGGTTGGGAAAGTTTCTCCTTTGGGAGTGTTTGAGAGTGAGTTTTTGTTAGTGCCGGTTTTTTCCGATGTTTTTGGTAAGGTACTGGACCTAAAGTTTTTGATTAGTGTGAAGGTACTGGACCTAAAGTTTTTTATTGGTATGCTCTCTAAGATTTCGCAATCTTATGCCCACGTATTCCCCTAAAGATAACAGGGAAATCAGAGCAATCGTAGTTCCTCCTATTCTATGGGAGGAAAAAGATGTTTTGGTGTCTTGTTCAAAGCCCAAGATTGAAGCTAAAGGAGTATTTGTGTCTTGTTCAAAGCCCAAAATTAAAGCTAAAGGTTTGACTGAGAGAGAATTTGTCATCTCTAAAGGGAGATTTCTCATCTGTTTATCACAACTGTTGGGTGACTGATTATGAAGGAGCATTACTTTAACTGGGATATGTGAATCCAACAATGCCATAATTTCCTTTATTAGGGATTTGTCCTGAAGGAGAAAACTTTAACTCAGTGTTGAACAATGTCATTTTTCCTTAGGAATCTTTCATGCTAAGAGAGGGACATTGGCTTAGATGTAAATAATCCAGAGGCTTGCCACTTACAGCAATTAGATGAAAGAAGGTTTACCAGGATAAGAGATAGACTACAGCTTGGATTTTTGAATCAACAAGTGTGCCACTTATAGCAGTTATCTAGGATTAAGGTTTGTTTGATTTTCTATTTTTGATGTGTGATTGTACAGAGAAAAGTCTTCCTACAGAGAGTTTTTAATTTCCTCTAAGGGGATGTTGATTTTTTGTGTGCCTTGATCAAATCCCAAGGTTGAAGCTAAAAGGTTAACTCTATTAGGGAGTTTTATTTGTCTTGTACAAAGACCAAGATTGAGGCTGAAAAGGACTGACTTAACAAGAGAGTGTTTTTATTTTTCTTTTACAAAGCCCAAGATTGAGGCTAAAAGAGACTGGCTCTTTTGGGGAAATTATTATACAAAGCCTAAGCGGAGGCTGAAAGGGATTGACTCCACTGGGGAATATCTTTATGTGTCTTGTACAAAGCCCAAGAGTGAGGCTAAAAGGACTTGACTGACTCAGCTGAAGAGTATGATTTGTCTTGTACAAAGCCTAAGATTGAGGCTGAAAAGAGGATTTACTCTGCTTAGGGATATTTTATATGTGTCTTGTACAAAGGCCAAGATTGAGGCTAAAGGGATTCGACTGACTCAGCTGAGGATATTTGTAGGTGTTTTGTACAAATCTCAAGATTGAGGATGAAATAGGAAATTGAGGGATGATCATTATACAAAGCCTAAGAGGAGGCTAGTTGGGGAATTTCTTATATAAAGCCTAAGAGGGGGCTAACTTCTGCTGAGGATTATTGAGATCCAAAGACAGGTCCAAATTGGGGAATCAACTCTTGCTGAGGATTACAAAAGAGTTAAAGTATCAGATGCCTTGAGGTTCTGATAAAGGATTATTAATAGTGATTTGATCCTAGCTGGGGAAAATTTTAAAGTGAGGGTTTAAAGGCTGAGTAAAAAACCTATAGAGGTTTTAACTCTGTTGGTGATTAATGAAATGATCAGGGTTTATCCTGAGCTTTTAGGAAACTTGAGGGTTTCTTTGAGATCCAAAAAAGGGTGAGACTGTCCAAGTCTACTAGTTGTATATCTTTGTATGATTCCCAAGAGGAGGCAAGACTGTCCAAGTCTACTTGTATAAAGCCCAAGAGGAGGCTAGTGTTTTAAGGGATGAGAATCAACCCTAAATTGGTTTGATGTTTTGACTCTTAGAAAGACTGCTCTATCAAAGGATGACTAAGTTCTGTCCTATCCCTGTAAGAGGTCTTTGGGTCCTTGTACTAAGCCTAAGAGAAGGCATGAGAACTTCTAAAAAGCCTGAGGGTCCTTGTACAAAGCCCAAGAGGAGGCTGGAGATGCTTTTAGGAAGCCTGTGGGTCCAAACTTAAGAAAAGGTCAAGAAAGGTTTCACCGGGAATAATCCTTTCTTTAGTGAACAGTTCTAGGGTTTGAAGAAATTCAAGAGAGGTTTCACCGAGAATAATCCTCTCTAGGGAAAATGAATTTCTCTGACAATTTTCTAACAGTGACAGTCTTGAGAAAAGTTTCACCAAAAATAATGCCTTTCTCTGTTCCATATTGTATAAGCCCAAGAGGAGGCAAGACTGTATCTGGAATTTCCTATGGGGAACTACTTTTGACTTTGTTGAAAGAGTGACCACTGGTTTGATCTAATCCTAGACCTAATTACCGGGGAAAATTCTAAGCAGATAATATACAGGCATATATATACAGATGAAGTATATACAAGTATGTAAAAGAGGGTAGAAGGACTTACAGGTGAGCAAGCTTCCAACATTACAAACAAATATATATATACAATATATATATATATATATATATATATATATATATGTACAAGTATGTAAAAGAAAGTTGTTTTAAAATTTACAGGTGAGCAAGCTTCCATTGTAACAGCTGTATGGTTAGTTGTTCAAGAAATTAAAGAAAGTTTTGAGAGAGATTTTGAGGAAAGCAAGTGTTGTTGTGCTTTGGTGTACTCAAACTGACCACAAATGAGCTTTATTTATAGTAGAGCAAGTTTGTTTTGGCATCAATAGTGAATTGCAGCTGGTACAGGTTTGTGACTAATGGTTGCATAAAGGAATTCTAGTCTTCCCTGATCATTGACTTGAGATTAGAGCACAGGCCTATGGTCTTCTATTGCAGGGATAAGGCTTGACTTTCAGTCCATGCCATCTTGATGTATCCATTGAATGCTTTGGAACAAAATTGGAGTCTTTGAGCTTTTTAGCCTTTTTAGGGTGACATAGCTACATGTAGATCCTTGGACTTGGGAGGCTTATGTATCAGATACTTTTCCTTTGATGTTATCCCTTGAGGTGTCCAAACTGATGACAAGGCTTGTAATTATCTGATTTGGCCAATTTGAGCAAATGACCCATAATCTGCCTTAAACAAAATCAGTCTTTGATGCCATGTTCCAAGGGTTGTAACTCCCTACTCAAATTGAATTTGGAGATGTTATGGTACTTGTTGGAAAGTCCTCATGACATACTTCAACTTTGATGTTCAAAGTTGGTCTTGGTTTAGCTTGGATCAAAGTGAAAAATGCCTCTACATTTTGGAAAAAGTAAGACAGATTCTGACTTATTGAAAATTACACTAAGTGTTGGAAAAGTGGTCATTTTTCATGTTTTTGTGATTTTGATCAATCCATAACTCAAAATCCACGAGGATTTGGAATCTCTTGTAGTTGACATATTTGAAGTATGTCAAATGGAATTTCATTTGAGCTTTGAATGGGAGAAAAAGGCCTTGTGGTTTAGGAGTTATGACCATGCAAAGTTGGTACAAAACCACTTTTGTTCCATAACTTAGAAAAATTTTGGTTTCTCGTGGTTGCCCCTTTTGCAAGAAACCTCACTTTTCTTGATTTTTCTTGATGGATGATGATCAATATCATACATTAACATTTTTTTGACTTAGGGGAACCATATTTGTGAAAAATTCCAAAAAGTCAAACTTGATTTTGTGCACAGTTGACTTTTTGTCAGATGAAATCCAAACTGTGTGATCCTTTGTGTAATCAAGTTCTTGACCTAATTCAAACCTAATTGATGGATTCCATAGGTGTTTTAGGGTGTCTTGAATCATGTCCCAAGGTTTGGGAGCATGCCTTGGTCAAAAGTCAAAGATACAATTGACTTTTCCTTCAAAACCCTAATTGTTGTCCAGATGAAATTGAAACTTGTGAATCAAGCTTCTTGGATCAATCCATTGTTGCAAATGGATCAATATGGTGTATTTAAGGCCCTCAAATCATATCTTGAGGTCTTGGCTTATGGATTGCCTCAAAAGTCAACTTAGGGGTGAATTAGGTCAAGAAACCCTAATTCCTGATTTTTTATGAATGCATCTCCTGAGGTTATTTTGACTTTGATGATTGGGTCCATGAGGTCCCGTGGAGTATCTTGGGTTATGCTTTGAAGCATTGGCTCATGCCCAGATGAAAATTTTCATTTGGAGGCCTTGGTCAATCAGAACCCTAATTTGGTGACACTAGCGATTTCGAGGCTTGATCCACTAGGAATGTTGCAACCTTGTGCAGTCATGCCATCCATCAAGAGACTCCAGTCAAGGTCATCTTCGACAGAAGCTCAGGATGTCCAAAATTCAAATTTGGTAGAAGGATAACGGTCGTTATGTTTCAATGTAGCCCCTTTTCCCGAAAATTACAGTTTTCTAAACTTTGTTAAAACTCTATGGGATCACGCGCTTGGCTGATTTCCATCCTATCAATAAAATTTGAGCCCTAGTGCTTTTGTTTGCAATTCTCATTTGTTTTAGCTTTACAGAATGACATTTTTAACATGATCAATGATTCTTGAAATAAAACAAAAGTGAATTTACTTGCCAAAATTTTTCTGCTTTTAAAATATAGATGCCAATTCCTTTTGACTTTGAACATCAAAAAGAAAATCGATCATTTCTCCGAAGGTGATTGAACCTCAAAGTGCAGAATCAACGTATTCCTTCTAAACCAGTACACCTGAATGAAGGATCAACTATTTCAGATGCCATGTCTCTTCTGACATCCCCGGAAGAGTTCTTACCTCTTAAGACCGATTGACAATTCTTCCTCCCTCCACAGGGTCTACCTCTCCTAAGCAAGGCAGGATTGCTATCATGAACCAATGGTACTTTTTCATTCCCCACTGTGGCCGAGTATCCAGTCGATTTCATTCATTAGTCTGTATGTCGCGTCAGTTTTGTCAGCATAAACATACATACATCATGCATAATTGATTCACATTCATAATCATATTGCATTAATATCGCTCTGGTCATACTCATTTCCCCAAGTGATAAAAGTCTTCTTATCAATCGAGTTATCAGTTCTTTCCTCGTCAGGAAATGTTTTGTCTGAACAATCTTTCCCCCAATTTATTTCTGGAGTGGAGACGGTCCTCGACCACTTTGATAACTTGAACCTCTGAAAGGCAAGAAGACATTCGGAAGACCCCTTTTGAACATCACTCTTCGATATTGAAGATGATATCTTCGCTTTCCCGGATTAAGGAAAATCCCCAGAGAAAGCTTCTCAACCAAAGACTCTTGGCAATACATCGGTTTTTCTTCCAAGAAGGTCGATGTTAATGAAGTCATCAGCACCTCAAAATTGGATTACATCACATGGCGTTTCTCCGAAAGAATCTCGAAGAAAAGTATGATGTAGTATCCCAAAGCAAAAAGTAGTCTTTCAAGAGACTCGTTTTCCCCAGTAGAATCACCAAATGGCATCTCCAACAGAGAAGCTTGCACACCTCTATAGCTCAGACAAATGGGTACCCCCAGTAAGTCTGACCCCAAGGCGTCTCCCCGGTAAAACTCGGCGAGAAGTTTGATAAAAACTGCTGGAAATAGCATCCCTTGTCAAGGAAGAAACTCGACAAGAAGAAACTAAGACCAGATCCTTGGCTGAAGACCAGGATCGAGGGGAATTTTATTCTAGAAACTGAGACCAGTTCCTTGGCTGAAGACCAGGATCGAGGGGAAGTTTATTTCAGAAACTAAGACCAGTTCCTTGGCTGAAGACCGGGATCGAGCGGAGGTTTATTTCAGAAACTGAGACCAGTTCCTTGGCTGAAGACCAGGATCGAGGGGAAATTTCACCATTTTCTAAGTATCATTGCTTAGCAAAAGAAGATGGGCGAGCAAACTTCCATTCATAACCACCGTTAAAATTTTGGGTATTCCGATATTTAATCATCTTGCAACCTGAATGCCCGAATACCTTCGCCATTCACACCTTCAGGTCCAAGAGGATTAAATAGGGGCATCTGTCATACCCCAAATTTTGACCACCAAGATTACCCATCATTGTGAGGATCATTTCCACAATATGGATGTGCCATCATGCCTCATCAATCTCCTCAAGGATTGTTGAGCTTTCACTACAACCAAGAATTAGGGTTGTAAGCCCTCTCAGAGCACTTAGACAAAGGATAAATCAAGAAATGACATGATCTTCAACTTGTATAACCTTTAAAACACCCATAAGGTATCAAGAGGATTCCCACATCAAGAATCAAACACAAAGTTGCCACATACAAAGTGGTTTGAGCCTCGAAACACCCGATGTCGCCAAATTAGGGTTTTGGACGACTGGGACCTCCGGAGTGAGATTTTCACAAGGGGATGAGGCAAGACTTCAACATGTGACTCAATATTCTCAAAATAAACCTAATAATCCATTGGAAAAGCTAAATTACCCTCAGAGGATGCATTCCCCAAAAGTCGGGAATTAGGGTTTTTACGCGCCGAACCGCTCCGGAGCCAAAAGTCAAAACATGACTTTTTTGGAAAAAATGATCCTTATGACTCATATTTTCATAAAATATGACTGATAATGTCATTTGGACAAGAATTGATCAAGAAACCAAGATAACTTGTAAAAGGGGTAACCTTGAAAAGTTGAAAAATTTTCTAAGTTACTAAATTTGAATGATTTTGGTACCAACTTCCAAGGATCATAACTTGTGATCCAAGCATCCAATTTGGGTGATACAAAGCTTGATTTGTAGATCTTCCTACATTCTACAAAAGCTTCAACTACCTCAAACTCCAATTCTTCATGGATTTTAAGTTATGGAGTGATCAAAATGACCAAAATGAAGAAAATGACAATTTTTCAACACTTAGTACAAATCTGCCTAAGTTACCAGCCTTGAACATCAATGTTCATGAGGAATTTTCAGTTGGATTCAAATAATTTCAAGAAAAACTATGATCATACATGGATAGTACCATATGAGGGCTCGTTAAAATGTACAAGAGCCTCCCATAACTCAACCTGAGCAAGGAGATATGATCCATTGAAAATGGCATTTTCACTGATTTTTGCAAGGCAGATTTGTGCATTGTTGCTCGAATTGATCAATTTGTGCCATAACAAGCATGTTTATCCATCTACACAACTCAAGAGGGAACAACCAAGGGACAAACACGGATCCAACAACCTCACAAGTTCATGGAGCTAAGTTTAGGCATGACACTCCTAAGATTCAAGATTCTTCCAAATGGTCAATTTTGTTTCCAAGCATTTAACTGATGCATAGAGGTTGCATTCATCAAGACAATGTTATCCAAGTTCAGTTAAGCCTTATCTCTGAATCAGAGAACCCCTAGCCTGTGCTCTAACCTCAAGTCTATGGCAAGAGGAGACTTGAGATTCCATTTGATCACCATTTGCCAACAGACCTGCTGCAGTTGCCATTCACTATTGCAGCCAAAACAAACTTGCTCTACTATAAATAGAGCTCATTTGTGATCAGTTTGAGTACATCAAAGCACCCAAACTGATGCTTTACTCAAAATCTCTTCTTCACTCCAATTTTTCCTTCTAACTCAAGTCACTATCGGGTTTTGAGATTGAGAGTGATTCCAACCAAACCAATCACACACACACCTCATAAACATCATATATGAGTCATACATAACACAAAATCACATCTGGAACATCAAATTCACAAAATCACCAGCCAATTGCTCGAGTTCTTGACAGAGTTGCAGTTAAGGTACCACAACCAGTTCCAGCTCATTTCAATCCACTCCAAGCATTCAAACACACTCCTTGGCACCTAAGGAAGCTGTCCAGATCATTGGAACCTATCTGCAACACCTTCATCATCAAACTCGATCACCAGCTACAATAGGTAAGCCTGAACCCTTCAAACTATATGATCCATGCATCATGAATGAATTTTTTAGTTACCATCTTGTTTATGCATGTATGTAGAGTAATAACCTTTAATCAATTGCCTTGAATCCATCGTGTATGGAATTTCATTGTGTTCATGCTGAAATTAGGGTTCTTGAAGTTTTCTGTTGATTTCTCCCTCCATACTTAATATAAATGCAATTAAACTATATGGTTTGATCCTTGTTCAAAAACGAACAAGATTGGTACTTGAATCGTGCAAAACCATTGAGAAATCATGGAGAAAAGTGAGAAAACGCAAATCTGCAGAAACAGGGCACGCGGGCAAGAACTTAGTGTTATTGGCACCCTTTTTCAAAATTTTGAATTTTGGAATATTTTGATATTTTTGTTAATTGATTCAAAAATTAATTTCTCTCTGAATATTTGTGTTTTTGAATTAATTCTTTTTCTCAAAATTCACAAAAATGTTTAAATATTTTATTTTACAAAAAAAAAATCCAATTTATATTATTTTTTTATATAGTTAGAATTTTTGTAATTAATTTCATTTTATTTGTTTTTAAAACATTTTAAAATGAAATTCCCATTTTGATTTTTCATTCCAAATGAATTTCAAACTTTTATGTGATTAAACATGATTTTTCAAAATATTTTTCAAAGTATATAATTTGTTTTTGAATATATTTGATATTTTTATCATTTATTATTTAAATTTCCTTTGAAAAATGGCATTTTTTATTTAAAATTAGGGTTTCCTCTTGATTTTAAATTTTAAAACACTTTTGGGCCTCTAATAGAGTGTAAGTCTCAACCCTTTTTGTTGATAAACCTTTTTGGGCCTCAGTCATTGTATAAGTCCTGATACGATAAAATCTCGACGCGATCGCCATTTCAAAACACAATCATTTGGGCCTACCCTCGTGTTGTAAGTCCCATTTATTTTGTTTTTTAATAATTTTGGGCCTCTAATAGAGTGTAAGACCCAACCCTCTTTGTACATAAATAATTTTGGGCCTCAGTCATTGTATAAGTTCCGATACAGTTTTCAAAACAACGGTGTGATCACTGTTATTTTTGGGCCTCTCCTTGAGTTGTAAGACCCATCTCTTGTACAAAAATAAACTTTGGGCCTCTAATAGAGTGTAAGACCCAACCTCTTTGTAAGTGCAATAATTTTGGGCCTTAGTCATTGTATAAGTCCCGATACAATTTTCAGATCAACGGTGTGACCACTAATATATCTGGGCCTTTCCTTGAGAATAAGCCCCAATCTTTTCAAAACAACTTTCCCTTTTGATTTAGGTTCAAATTCATAGTTGTTATAAAAACTTTCTTTAATTTCTTGAACAACTAACCATACAGCTGTTACAACGGAAGCTTGCTCACCTGTAAGTTTTAAACGGTTTTCTTTTACATACTTGCATATATATATATATATATTTGTTTTTGCCGGAAGCTTGCTCACCTGTAAGTCCTCCTACCCTCTTTTTACATACAGTATATATTCCATCTGTACATATATGCCTGTATATTATCTGCTTAGAGTTTTCCCCGATAATTAGGTCTAGAACTAGATAAAGCCAGTTGTCACTTTTTCAACACAGTCAAAACTAGTTCCCCATAGGAATTTCCAGATACAGTCTTGCCTCCTCTTGGGCTTATACAATATGGAACAAAGAGAAAGGCATTATTTCCGGTGAAACTTTTCTCAGACTGTCACTATTAGAAAATTGTCAAAGAAATTCACTCCCCTAGAGAGGATTAATTCCCGATGAAACCTCTCTTGAATTTCTTCAAACCCTAGAATTGTTCACTAGAGAAAAGATTATTCCCAGTGAAACTTTTCTTGAACTTTTCTTAAGTTTGGACACACAGGCTTCCTAAAAGCATCCCAGCCTCCTCTTGGGCTTTGTACAAGGACCCTCCGGCTTCTTAGAAGTTCTCATGCCTTCTCTTGGGCTTAATATAAGGACCCTAAATACCTCTTAAATGTATAGGAAAGAACTTAGTCATCCTTTGTTAGAGCAGTCTTTCCGAAGAGTCAAAACCTCAGACCAATTTAAGGGTTGATTCTCATCCCTTAAAACATCTGCCTCCTCTTGGGCATCATACAAAGATAAACTATTCCATACCAGTAGACTTGGACAGTCTAAATCTCCTCTTGGATCTCAAAGACATTCTCAAGTTCCCTACAAATACAGGAGAAACCCTGATCATTTAATCAATCTCCAGTAGAGTTAAAACCCTCACAGGGTCTAAAACTCAGTCTTTCATCCTAAATTTCCCCAGCTAGGGTCATCTTATCATCAGTATAACACCATCCCAAATCAGAACCTCAAGGCATCTGATACCTCAACTCTTCTGTAATCCTCAGCAAGAGTTGATCCCCCGACTTGGACCTGCCTCTGGATCTAAATAACCTCAACAGAAGACAGCCTCCTCTTAGGCTTTGTATAATGATTTTCCTCAGCAGAGTTAGCCTCAAAAGCACTCTCTTGCTGAGTCAACCCTTCAGCCTCAATCTTGGACTTTGTACAAGACAGATAAAAAGCACTCTCTTGTTGAGTCAATCTTCTTTCTCAAAAGCACTCTCTTGTTGAGTAAATCACCTTTTCAGCACTCTCTTGTTGAGTCAATCTTCTTTCTCAAAAGCACTCTCTTGTTGAGTTAATCACCTTTTCAGCATTCTTTTTTTGAGTAAAAAGAAAAACACTCTCTTGTTGAGTCAATCAGTCCTTTTAGCCTCAATCTTGGGTTTTGTACAAGACACCCGAAGCATCCTCAGCTGAGTCAATCATCTTTTTTTAGCCTAAATCTTGGGCTTTGTACAAGACATATATAAACTTTCTCCAGTAAAGTCAAATCCTTCCAAACCTTCTCTTAAGCTCTGAATAAATATCTTCCCAGCGGAGTCAATTCCTCCCAGCCTTCTTTTAGGCTTTGGGAATTAATACCCCTAAGCAGAGTCAATCTCTCTTTGTTAGCCTCAATCTTGGGCTTTGTACGAGACAAACCATACTCTCCAATAGAGTCAATCCCTTTTAGCCACAATCTTGGGCTTTGTACAAGACAGAGAAAACCTCTCACCAGTAGAGTCAGTTTCCCCTTTTAGCCTCAATCTTGGGCTTTGTACAAGACACCTACAAATACTCCCTAGTGGAATCAAAAGTTCTCTTTAGCCTCAATCTTGGGCTTTGTATAAGACAGACAAAATATTTCCCCGAATAAGTCAACTTTCAGCCTCTTCTTAGGCTTTGTATAATGATATCCCCGAAAGAGTCAGTCTCTTTTTTTGCCTCAATCTTGGGCTTTGTACAAGACAGATAATAAACTCCCTAGTGGAGTCAATCAGTCTCTTAGCTTCAACCTTGGGCTTTGATCAAGGCACACAAAAAAATCAACATCCCCTCAGAGGAAATCAAAATCTCTCTGTAGGAAGACATTTCTCTGTATATCACAATATCAAAATATACAATCAAACAAACCCTAATTCCAGATAACTGTTATAAGTGGCACACTTATTGATTCAAACATCTAAGCTCTAGTCCTTCTCTTATCCTGGTAAATCCCCTCTTTCATCTAACAGCTGTAAGTGGCAAGCCTCTGGATTATTTACATCCACGCCACTATCCCTCTCTTAGCATGAAAGATTCCTAAGGAAAAATGGCATTGCTCAACACTGAGTTAAAGTTTTCTCCTTCAGGACAAATCCCTTATAAAGGAAATTATGGCATTGTTGGATTCCATATATCCCACTTAAAGTAATTCTCCTTTATAATCAGTCACCCAACAACTGTGATAAACAAACGAGATGTCTCCCCTTAGAGATGACAAATTCTCTCTCAGTCAAACCTTTAGCTTTAATCTTGGGCTTTGAACAAGACACAAATACTCCATTTAGCTTCAATCTTGGGCTTTGAACAAGACACCCAAACATCTTTTTCCTCCCATAAAATAGGAGGAACTACGATTGCTCTGATTTCCCTGTTTATCTTTAACGGGAATACTTAGGCATACGATTGCAAAATCTTAGCGAGCATACAAATCAAAAAACATTAGGTCCAGTACCTTCACACACAAAGCAAAAACTTTAGGTCCAACACTTTATTAAAAACATCGAAAAAAAACCCGAAATCAACAAAAACTCTCTCTCTCAAACACTTCCAAAGGAGAAACTCTCCCAACCCACGACAAACAAACACTAGTAAGTAGAAAGCAGTAAGGAAAATTGCTAACAACCTGTGGATAACCACATATAGGATGGGTAATTGACAACTCCCCATTGTATAACCTGACCCCGAACTCCCCGAATCTCTTAAGAGTTTGTTCGGTTAAACATTTGCGTGCAAGGTTAGTTTTAGATATCTTCCCTTTCCTTTCCATCTTCACAGGATAAATAAGAAATCAGAAAGTAGCACCCCACTCCTACCATTGCGTTGAGGAGAAACCCATGGCGATAAGGTGGTCGCGTCACCGACAAAAATCGCACGCTACAGGAAAATGGCGACTCTGCTTGGGATCTCATTTTATCTGTCTAAGACTAGGATTAGAATTCCTAAGAGGTCTAGGTTGTTAGAAATTTTTCTACATACTATATATATATCGCTTTTCCTACTTGATATGCGTGTTTATTTTTCTGTCAATGGGAATACGATTGATACGCATCTAGAAAGTTTAAGAGAAACCTAAGATAAGGGGTGGCATAGACGGGGAAACTTGTAGGGAGTGAATCCCGAACAAGCGAACCTGGTAGACCACCAAATCAGGTGAGGGCCTGTAGGATTCAACCTGTTAAACACGATTGTTGTGAAAGCAGAGTTTTCCTAATGCGACGCCTGTGAATCTGAGGATTTAGTAGGCATTAACCTTATGACCACTTGGTAGTGCGGTAACTATCGGAAATAGTTGATACGCGATACTACACTCAAATGAGATTACCCTAGGATGCCACAGCTCGCTCGGGTGAACCAGCTTGTTGTTGATATCTCTAGGGGGTCAATGATTTTGGGAACCTTAGGATCCGTTCTACAAGTACAAAAATTGACCAGAATACAACCTTTGGGGATGGCTAGAGCCATAACTCCATGCTCGTGACGTTGAACCCTTGAACCCATATTTTTTCAATGTTTTTGTGTGTTGCATTCATGCATTCATTTAAAAAACTCTTAAACAAAGAAAAATCTTCTTTTCTCCTCTTTTATTTTTAAAAAATTAAACTGAAACAATGATTTCAAATATCAGAGAGATTGCATTATGGATTTCGGTAGAAGAAAGACGCACAAGTACACCTTCAAGGCTCCAAAACTATAGGACTTAAGGGGGTTGGTAAGGTTGATCACCAGCCCTGATGCTTTCAGAGCTAAGTACGGGGGGTTGTTATCTCTATTAAGGGTCCAAGTAATTCAAGGAATCTTGTCTATGCTGATACAGTTCTACGATCCAGTTTATCACTGCTTCACATTTTTGGATTATCAACTGGCACCAACACTGGAAGAATACTCTCATCTTACTGATTTAGCTATCACTAACCAAGCTCCGTTTTCTGGACTGGAAGGATCAGGTCATCGCAAGAGCCATTTGTTTGGACGAGTCAAAAGTCAAGACTCACATGACCACCAAAGGAGGAATCCAAGGTTTACCAGCCAAGTTTTTGGTGGAGAAAGCCCTGTACTTTGCCAGTATAGGAAATGTTACTACTTTCGAGGATATCTTTGTCCTACTCATGTATGGGTTGTTCCTTTTTCCCAACATAGACAACTTCGTTGATACCAACGTTGTTAAGATATTTCTTATTGGAAACCCCGTACCGACTCTGCTTGCAAATGCTTATCATTCTGTATAATTAAGGAATCTGTACATCGGAGGAATGATCACATGATGTGTACCCTTGCTTTACAAATGGTTCATTTCCCATCTACCCAAGTCTGGTGTTTTTTGGGATCATAAGAGTATTCTACGTTGGTCACAAAGGATCATGTCTCTTACCAACTCTGACATAGATTGGTATGATTGGATTTATGAGGGGATAGAGATCATCAACAGTTATGGAAATTTCCCTAATGTACCCCTCATAGGAACTAAAGGAGGAATAAACTATCATCCAATTTTAGTTCGCCGTCAACTCGGATACCCGATGAGGCATATCCTGCATAATGTTCATCTGGAAGGTCTTTTCTTCAAGGAAGGGGAAAATGACAGGGCACTAAAGAAGGAAATAGTGCATGCCTGGCAACATGTCCACAAGAAAGGAAGAGAGTCTCTAGGAAGACCAAAATGTACCTCCATGGAACCTTATCTCCACTGGGCGCAAACTAGAGCTCTCAAGCTGAGGATGCCTTACCCTCGTCAAGAGGTTTTTCCGTTAAAGGAATATGTCCTTTATTTCATGTCTAACACGGAAAAACTCCAGGTCGCTCTCAACAAAGTGTCATACCCCAAATTTTGACCACTAAGATTTCCTATCATTGTGCAAATCATCATCACAATATGGATGAATCATCATGCCTCATCAATATCCTCAGAGATGTTTGAGCATTCACCACAGTCAGGAATTAGGGTTTCGAGCCCTCTCAGGGCACTTAGACAAAGGATCAATCAAGAAATGAAATGATCTTCAACTTTTCTAGCCTCTCCAACACATATAAAGGATCAAGAGGACTCCCACATCAATAACCAAGCACAAAGTTGCTACATTCCAAGTGGATCAAGCCCCAGGATCGCCAGTGTCACCAAATTAGGGTTTTGGTCGCCAAGGCCTCCAGATGAAGATTTTCTTCTGGGCATGAGCCAATGCATCAAAATATAACCCAAGATGCTCCAAGGGACCTCATGGACCCAATCATCAAGTCAATTTAGCCTTAGGGGATGCATTCATCAGAAATCAGGAATTAGGGTTTCTTGACCTAATTCACCCCTAAGTTGACTTTTGGGACAAAACATGAGCCAAGACCTCAAGAAATGATTTGAGGGTCTCCAATACACTACATTGATCCATTTACCACAATGGATTGATCCAAGAAGCTTGGTCCACAAGTTTCAATTTCATTTGGACCACAATTAGGGTTTTGATGAAAAAGTCAACTAAACCTTTGACTTTGGACCAAGGCATGCTCCCAAACCTTGGGACATGACTCAAGACATCCCTAACTACGCTTGGAGGTCCCCCATGAAGTATTTTTGAGCCCAAGGATTGATTTCACAAAGGATCGCACGGTTTAAAATTCATCTGATAAAAAAGTCAACTGTACAAAAAGTCAAAGTTTGACTTTTTGATTTTTTGGTCAAACAAGGTTTCTTAACTCTAAAACAATGTTAATGTGTGATTGGAATCATCATTCATCAAGAAAAATCAAAGAAAGTGAGTTAACTTGTAAAAGGGGTAACCATAAAAAACTTAGAATTTTTCTAAGTTATGGAACAAAGTGTCTAGGGTACCAACTTCCAAGGATCATAACTTGAGATCCAAGCAACCATTTTGGATGGTCCAAAGCTGGATTTGTAGCTCTCATGGCATACTTTAAAAGTGTCAACTACATCTCATTCCAATTCTTCATGGATTTTAAGCTATGGAGTGATCAAAATGGCTGAAAACACAAAAGTGACATTTTTCCAACACTTAGTGAAATTTGCACTAAGTCAGAATCTGCCTTATTTTTTCCCAAATGTAGGGGCATTTTTCATTGTAATTCAAGTTGGTTCAAAACCAAAGTTGGACATCATGTTGAAATAGGATATGTCAGCTTTCCAAAATGAACAAGAACTCCATGAAACTCCACTTGAGCTAGGAGTTATGACAGCTGCAACATGCCTTGATGTAAACTGTTTTACAAGGAAGATTTGTGCATAAGGGCTCGATTTGATCAAATTATGCAACAACGAGCATGGTTATCCATCTGCACACCTCAAGGGGGAACAAACAAGGGACAAGCACTGATCTATCAGCCTCCAAAGTCCCAAAATCTACAAGTAGCATGCCAAACCTAAAAAACCTAAAAGAGGCCAAGACTCCAATTTTGTTTTGGAACATTCAATGGATGCTTATAGGTGGCATGTATCAGAGCAAAGATGAACACTTCAGTCAAGCCTTATACTTGAATCAAAGAACCATAGGCATGTGCTCTAATCTCAAGTCAATGGCTAGAGGAGACTTGAGATTCCATTTGATCACAATTGGCCAAAGGCCTGCTGCAGTTGTCATTCCCTATTCCTTGCAAAACAAACTTGACACACTATAAATAAACCTCATTTCTGATCAGTTTGAGTACATCAAAGGCCTATAACACTTGCCTTTCTCAAAATCACACTCTCACTTCCAAAAATGCCTTCTAATGCAAGCTACTATCGGGTTTTGAATTAGAATGTGTTTCCAACCAAACCAATCACACACACACCTCATAAACATCATATGTGAGATGATCAAACACTAAACCAACAACTGGAACACCAAATTCATGAAATCATCATCCATTTGCTCAAGTTTTCAACAAAGTTTCAGCAGAGGTGCCTTAATCTGTTCCAGTTCATTTCAAATCAATCCAAGCTTTCAAACACACTCCATATGGTGTAGGGAAGTTGTTCAGATCATCTTAACTCATCTGTAACACCTCTAACTCAAAGATCAAGTTGCTCTTGCTGCCACGACATTCAAGTAAGCCTAAACTTGGTCATCTCATGATTCATGCATATTTCCTCGCACAATAATTTTGCCATATGTTCATAATCATGTATGGAGTGTTTTCCCTCCATTAATTGCTTTGTATGAGTCGTGTATCAAATTTCTCAGCCTTCATGCAGAATTTAGGGTTCTTGAGTTTTGTTTTGATTTCTCATTCCATGCTTAAAATAAATGAAATTCAATACCATAGACATGATCGTGAGGTGAAAACGAGCAGATTGATATGTGGATTGTGTGATTTCATCAAGTATTCAGTGAGATTGATGAGAAAATGCAAATCAGGCCAAAACCAGAACTCGTGCGTGTTCTTGGTGTGTTCTTGGCGCCTTTTTCAAATATTCAAATATTTGAATTTTGTGATTTTATTTAATTGATTCAAAAATTAATTTCTCTCTGAATTTTAATGATTTTGAGTTTATTCTTTTTTTAAATAATTCACAAAAATGTTAAAATATTTTATTTTACAAAAATTTCCCAAAAATATTATTTATTTCATATACTTGATATTTTTGCAAAGAATTAATATTTATTTGTTTTTTGACATTTAAAATATTTTTTCCTTCTTGATTTTCCAAACTTAAATGGGTTTCAATCATTTTGTGGATAAAAACATGATTTTTGAAACATTGGTCCAAGATCACCACCCATTTTTCACATGTTTTCAATAATTTTTATTAATTTTTAAGCAAAATTAATTCCATTTTAGACAAAATTAGGGTTTTGATTAATTCCACACTCATCAATCTTTTTCAAACACTCATGGGCCTCTAATAGAGTGTAAGACCCAATCCCTTTATAAATAAACAAATTTTGGGCCTCACGCATTGTATAAGTCCCTCCGTATATTTTCAAAAGTTCGGCGCGATCGTCGCCTTTTTAACATAATCAACAGGGCTTCTCTTTGAGCTATAAGACCCATCTTTATTCATTTTCAAACATTTTGGGCCTCTTGAGAGAGTATAAGACCCAACCCCTTTGAAAATACAAACCATTTTAGGCCTCAGACATTGTATAAGTCCCTTTGTATTTTCAAAATCACGGCGCGGTCGTCGCCTTTAAAAAACAAAATCACCTGGGCCTACCCTCGTGTTGTAAGTCCCATTTCTTTTCTTTAAACACCTTTTGGGCTTCTCCTTGAGTTGTAAGACACATCCCTTTGTACAGAAAACCTTTTAGGCCTCAGTTGTTGTATAAGTCCCGATATAATCTTCAAAACAACAGTGTGATCACTGTTAAAACCTTGGGTCTCTCCTTGAGCTATAAGCCCCAACAATCTTTTCAAAACAATTCATTTTTTATTTAGATTCAAATATATATATTGTTATCAAAACTTTCTTTAATTTCTTTGAACAACTAACAATACAACATGGAAGCTTGCTCACCTGTAAGTTTTAACAGCTTTCATTTATTCGCTTTCATATATATATATATATATATATATATAACTGTATTGTGGGAAGCTGCGCATGGTTAGTCTTCTTTCATACCCTTTTAAAATACTTGTCATATATCAATTGTATATGTACTAGTATAGTTATTTAGAGTTTTCCCCGACAACTAGGTCTAGAACTAAGTAAAGCCCTGTTGGTCACTCTTAAATACAAACAAAACTAGATCCCCATAGGATTTCCAGATACAGTCTTGCCTTCTCTTGGGCTTAAACAATATGGAACAAAGAGAAAGGCAGTATTCCTCGTGAACCTTTTCTCATACTGTCACCCCTAGAAATTGTCAAAGAAATTATACTCCCCAGAGGTGATCAATTCTCAGTGAATACTATCTCTTGAGTTTCTTTAAACTGTAGAACTTTCACTAAATGATCTATTCTCGGTGAATAGCATTTCTTGAACTTTTCTTGGTTTGGGACCTATGTGCTTCCTAAAAGCATCCCCGCCTCCTCTTGGACTTTATACAAGGATCCTCCGGCTTCTTAGAAGTTCTCATGTCTTCTCTTGGGCTTAATACAAGGACCCTGAAGACCTCTTAAAGGTATAGGACAGAACTTAGTCATCCTTCGTTAAAGTTGTCTTTCTAAAAAGAGTCAAAACCCTCAGACTAATGTTAGGGTTGATACTCGTCCCTTAAAAGAGCCGGCCTCCTCTTGGGCATCATACAAAAGATAAAACTCTTCCACACCAGTAGACTTGGACAGTCTAAATACCCTTGAGTCTCAAAGACATTCTCAAGTTCCCTACAAAGCATGGGAGAAATCCCGGATTCTAGTTTAATCTCCAGTAAGAGTTGATTCCCCATTTGGACCTGCCTGGGGATCTCAATAAACCCCCAGCAGAAAGATAGCCTCCTCTTAGGCTTTGTATACTGATCTTTCCTCAGCACAGTTAGCCTCCTCTTGGGCTTTGTACAATGATCCTCCCCAGCGGAGCTAACCTTTTCAGACTCTCTTGTTGAGTCAATCACTTTTTCAGACTCTCTTGTTGAGTCAATCACCGTCTCAGACTCTCTTGTTGAGTCAATCACCTTTTCAGTACTCTCTTGTTGAGTCAACCCTTTAGCCTCAATCTCAGGCTTTGTACGAGACAGATAAAAACACTCTCTTGTTGAGTCAATAGCCTCCTCTTAGGCTTTGTATAATGATTTCCCCTAGCAGGAGTTAGCCTCCTCTAAAGCTGTGTATAATAACTTCTCCAGCTTGTTCAGCCACAATCCTGGGCTTTGTACGGGACAAATAAAAGCACTCTCTTGTTGAGTCAAACCCTTTTAGCCTCTATCTTGGGCTTTGTACAAGATATAAAATTTCATAACCTTCTCTTAAGCTTGGGGACAAACATCTTCCCCAGCGGAGTTATTTCCTCCGAGCTTTCCTTTAGACTTCGAGAAATAATTCCTAAGCAGAGTCAACCTCTTTCTGCCTCCATCTTGGGCTTTGTACAAGATAGATAATGCTCTCCAGCAGAGTTAAATCCTTTAGCCTCTATCTTGGGCTTTGTACAAGACACATACAAACCTCCCCGGCGGAGTCCAAAATCCCTTTTAGCCTCAATCTTGGGCTTTGTACAAGACAGAAAGAACATTTTCCTCGAAAAAGTCAAACTTTTAGCCTCCTCTTAAGCTTTGTATAATGATATCCCCCAAAGAGTGAGTCTCTTTTTTCCCTCAATCTTGGGCTTTGTACAAGACACCAATATATATACACTCTCTTGTTGAGTCGATCCTATTTAGCCTCCTCTTAGGCTTTATATAAGGAAATCCCCGGTGGAGTCAATCAACCTCTTAGCTTCAACCTTGGGTTTTGATCAAGGCACACAAAAATCAACATCTCCCTTTAGAGGTGACAAATTCTCTCTCAGTCAAACCTTTTTCTTGGGCTTTAAACAAGACGCCAAAACATCTTTTTCCTCCCATAGAATAGGAGGAACTACGATTGCTCTGATTTCCTTGTTTCATTTAAACGGGAATACATAGGCATAAGATTGCGAAATCTTAGCGAGCATACCAATAAAAAACTCTAGGTCTAGTACCTTCATACATCAGTCAAAGACTTTAGGTTTCATACCTTAGCCATCATCATCATCATTTTCCACAGAAAACAAAACTCAGTCACTCACTCATACTTCCCAAGAAACTTTCCCAACCCATTAACGGATAAACACCATCAATTACAAAGCAAAACCTAAAGCTAATATCCTATGGATAACCACATATAGGATGGGTAATTAATAACTCCCCATTGTATAACCTGACCCCGGACCCCCCAGTCTCTTTTAAGCATTTGTTCAGTTAAACAATCGCGTACAAGGTTAGTTTTAGATAGCTTCCCTTTCCCTTCCAGCTTCATGGGATAAATAAGAAATCAGAAAGTAGCACCCCTTTCTCCTCGAGGAGGAAAGTCCAAACTTCAGCGATAAGGTGGTCGCGTCACCGACAAAAATCGCTCGCTACAGTAAAATGGCGACTCTGCTGGGGACGCATTGTCTGTATAGGACTAGGATTATAGCTCTTAAGAGGTCTAGGATGTTAGTTTTAGGAATGAATATATATATATATATATATATATATATATATATATATATATATATCGTTTTTCCTAATTGATATCCGTGTTTATTTTTCTGCTAATGGGACTGCGGGTGATGCCGCATCTGGAAAGTTTGAGTGACACCTAAGATAAGTGATGGCACTAGACGGGTAATCTTACAGGGAGTGACTCCCAAATAAGAGACCCCGGTCGACCATCAAATCAGTGGAGACACCCTTTGCGGATTCAATGCCTATACGACTTCGGTTGTTGAAAGCAGATTGTTCGATTGTGGTTGTCCATGAAACTGAGGATTTTAGTAGGCTGAGACCATGTTACTATTTTGTAGTGCGGAAGCTATCGGAAATAGTTGTCACGTGATACTACCCTCATTTGAGATTACTCTAAGATACTGCAGCTCGCTCGGGTAAACCAGCCTGCTGTTGTTATCCCAAGAGGGGTCAATGATTTTGAGGACAAGTACAAAAAATCACCAGTATAACCTTTGGGGATGGGTAGAGCCATGACTTCATAACACCGAACCTTTGACCCCATGTTTTTTCTATGTTTTTGTGTGCTGCATACATGCATTCAATTCATCTAAAAAACTTTCAAACAAAGAAAAAATTTCTCTTCTAGTCTCTCTTTTTCAAAATAAACTAAGACAATGATTGCAAATGTCAGAGAAAAAGATTGCGTTATGGATTTCGGTAGAAGGAAGACTCACAAGTACACCTTCAAGGTTCCAAAATTAGAGGATTTAAGAGGGTTGGAAAGGATGATCACCAACCCTGATGCTTTCAGAGCTAAGTACGGAGGACTGCTTTCTCTGTTAAAAGTCCATGTAATCGATGGAATCCTGTCTACACTCATTCAATTCTACAATCCAATCTACGACTGTTTTACATTCCTAGATTATCAACTAGCACCAAAACTGGAGGAGTACTCTCATCTGACTGATTTACTCATTACTGACCAAGCTCCCTTTTCTGGACTGGAAGAAATTCCAAAGGATCAAACCATTGCAAGAGCAATTTATTTGGACGAGTCAGAAGTCAGGACTCACATGACCACTAAGGTTGGAATCCAAGGTTTGCCAGCCCATTTTTTGATAAAGAAAGCTCTGTACTTTGTTAGTAAAGGGAACCTAACTGCCTTCGAAAGCGTCTTTGTTTTGCTCACCTACGGGTTATTTCTGTTTCCCAACATTGATAACTTCGTTGATATCAATGCCGTTAAAAATTTTCTAATTGGAAACCCTGTACCGACCTTGCTTGCGGATGCTTATCATTCTGTACACCTAAGGAATTTGTATAGCGAAGGAACGATCACATGCTGTGTACCCCTGCTATACAAATGGTTCACTTCCCATTTACCCAAGTCCGCCGATTTTTGGGATCATAAGAGTACTTTACGTTGGTCACAGAGAATCATGGCTCTTGCCAACTCTAACATCGATTGGTACAATCGAATCTATGACGGGATAAGAATCATTGACCGTTATGGAAATTTCCCTAATGTACCCCTCATAGGAACTAAAGGAGGAATCAATTATCATCCAGTTTTAGTTCGTCGTCAATTCGGATACCCGATGAGACATATCCCGCGTAATGTTCATCTGGAAGCTCTTTTCTTCAAGGAAGGAGAAAATGACAGGGCACTAAAGACAGAAATAGTGCATGCTAGGAAACATGTTCACAGGAAAGGAAGAGAGTCTCTAGGAAAACCGGATTGTGTCTCTGTGGAACCTTATGCTCGGAGGATGTCAACTCAGACAGAGAACCAACAGTTATTGATCCATTACTTCCAGGATAGTTTAACCGGTGCCACACTCAGGTGGTACATGGGTTTAAACCGCACTAAGATCGTCACTTTCAACGATCTTGGCACTGCCTTTGTTCAACAATATAAGTATAACCTGGACATGGCACCGGACAGAGATCAACTTAGAGCCATGTCACAGAAGGACAAGGAAACCTTTAAGGAATATGCTCAGAGATGGCGCGAAATTGCCGCCCAGATTTGTCCACCTCTTGAGAAGAAAGAGATGACAAAAATCTTTTTGAAAACCTTGAGCTCATTCTACTACGACTGAATGGTCGCCAGTGCACCCAGCAACTTTACTGAAATGGTGAATATGGGAGTATGTCTTGAAGAAGCAGTCCGAGAAGGATGTCTGGTCAAAAACGTTGGACCATCAAGCAGTACCAAAAGATACGGTAGTACTCTCCCTAAGAAAAAAGAGCAGGATATTGGTAATATCTCTCTTGGAAAGCAAAGGCGACGGTACCAACCAGTAGCAGCTGTAACTCCTGCTATTAACCATGCGCCTGTTTCTACGTATCAACCTCAAGTTGCTCAGAGCCAACCGAATCAACAACAATATCAGCAAAGGACACAACAGCCTCTTCAGCAGGCCCGTCCTCAATACAACAACAACCGTACAACGCAACCACCAGGGTTCGACCCTATACCAATGTTGTATGCAGAACTGTTTCCATTACTACTGGTCAAGGGGCATGTCCAAACCAGGGCTCCTCTTGCGATACCGGAAAATCCTCCCTTTTGGTTCAAAGCAGATCAGACTTGTCCTTACCATCAAGGAGAACCAGGGCATAACATAGAAAACTGTCTCAGCTTCAAGTCCGATGTGAAAAAGCTTGTCAGGAGCGGGGTCTTATCCTTCAAGGATACAAATCCAAATGTTCAGACAAACTCGTTGCCTCAAAACGAGAAAGCTGCAGTAAATTTGATAGAAGAAGAGTCTAAGCACAACTATCAAATTCATGATGTACTCTTATTGAAAACCAACCTGGTTAAGATACATTGCAGGCAGAGCGGATACGGTCTTGTACCATCTCATAACTATCACCAGTGTGATATCTGCTCGAAAGACAATCAAGGATGTTCTGTGGTGTAATCCGCTCTACAAGAACAGATGGATCTCGGACGGATCCAAGATCACCAAATTCGTGAAGTCAACATGACTTATACAAATTCCAACATCATTCAAAACCACGACATTCGTGCAATGAATGTCAACTTGGTGGCAATACACTCAAGGCAAAGCCGACATCATAATCTGCACGGCACGATTACGATTCCTGTCCTATCTGCTCAAAAAACGATCAGGGATGCTCTTTTGTACAAGAGACCCTCTAGCGTCAGATGGATCTTGGATGGATTCAAGATTACCGCGATAGAAGTCATTATCAAGTGAATATGATTCAAATCTTTGATATTCGTTTGATGAATACCAGCTTGGTGGAGTTACATGCTACACAAGTCCAGCTCAGTTTTCTGACTTCGCATAATTATCAGAACTGTACAGTATGCCGTGAGAGCGACCAAGGATGTACTCTCGTTCAAAGAACTTTGCAACACTTGTTAAACCACTGGTGGCTTCCGATCTATTTAGACGAAGACACACAACAAGTCAGCATGATTAATGGGAACCCTACTAGGCATCAAAGTCAGGATGTTCGATCAATGGAAACCGACCTAGTAAGGTTACACTGCATACAAAGCGGACGCCGCCAGGTGCCGCCACACAACTACGAGCGCTGTAGAGTCTGCTCGGAGAATAATCAAGGATGTTACCTCGTGCGAGCAGCCCTTCAAAGTCAGTTGGACCATAAGGAGATTCAACCATGGTCAAGCTTTGGTTCAGCGTCAGAATATAGTCCTAATCAGGGCAAAGATGTTATCTTAATCCCTAAGCGAGAAGTGGCCAAAGATATATGTGCCATAATCCATTTACTCCATGAATCAAGAGTCCCTCTTGGTAGTGGAAAGGTGCTCAACCTTGAACCAATTGAGGCCGGCTATGATGGTCAGAAAAATCAGAAGGCTCCTATAGTTATCTATCTACCAGGACCAGTACCGTACAAATCCAATAAGGCTATCCCTTACAAATACGGTGCGACAACAATGGAAAATGGAAAGGAAATTCCATTACCCTCCATCGTGAATATTGCAGACATCAGTCGAGTAACACAGAGTGGTCGAATCTTCAACCGAGGAGTTGGAGAACCTAACAAAGAATGGGAACCTCAAACAGAAGTTCCCATGAAACCAATCGGGCAAACCAGTGATCCCGACCTTTCAAAAGACAACGATGAGATGTTGAAGCTCATCCAAAGGAGTGAGTACAACATTGTTGATCAGCTGTTGCAAACTCCTTCAAAAATCTCTATGTTATCTCTATTACTCAATTCCGAAGCCCATAGGGAAGCTCTACAGAAAGTCTTAGAGCAAGCCTTCGTGGAACAAGATGTAACAATCAGGCAATTCGACAGCATCATCTCCAACATTACTTCCTGCAATAACTTGGGATTTAGTGATGAGGAATTGCCAGAAGAAGGCAAAAGTCACAACATGGCGCTCAATATTACAGTTAACTGCCAGGACGATGCTTTAGCTAGCGTACTGGTGGATACGGGATCAGCTTTAAATGTCATGCCAAAGTCCACATGAATGCGGCTATCATTTAAAGGATCTCCGATAAGAGGCAGTGAGGTCATCGTCAAAGCGTTTGACGGATCCTGAAAAACGGTTATCGGCGAAGTCGACCTTCCCATAACTATCGACCCTCACACTTTCCAAGTCACTTTCCATGTCATGGACATCCAAGCAGCATACAACTGTTTGTTAGGAAGACCTTGGATACACGAGGTTGGGGCAGTCACTTCGACGCTTCACCAGAAGCTGAAGTTTGTCAAGAATGACCAACTAGTCACAGTCTGTGGAGAACAAGCCTTGATTGTGAGTAACATATCATCGTCCACTTGTGTAGAACCGGAGGAGGTTGTAGGAACCTAGTTCCAAGAACTTTCAGTGAGTAATGACAAACAATCAAAAAGAGGAACGTCGATTTCCTCATATAAAGATGCTCTCGAAGTTATCAAAAGTAACAATGCAAAAGGATGGGGACAGCTTGTCATTCCTACTGATAACAAAACAAAGAAGGGTCTTGGTTTTACCTCAACCTGTACCTAGACTGCTATTAACAATGAAAGTTTTCATCCCATTCAGGACATCTTTCACAGTGGAGGTTTCCTTCACCCAGTATCTCAAGAAGTACATACCAACGACGAGGGTGATTCCTCCGATATAGATGAAGAGTGAAAGTCCTATATTAATGAGGACGGTTATATGTCTCAAGGAGAAGTGCCTACGTCATTTTGCTATCCCGCACAGAGTCCGAGATTTATACCAAGGTCAGATGTCAAAATGATATACGGAGATTGTGATCCTGAAGGATGTCGTGCTCCACCAAACTCATTAGAGGAAGACACTCTAATGAAAGACAACTTTGACCACGACTATTATGGCCCGATGGATGGCCTACCTATCTGGCAGCCGTATCCAGGAGACTCGGGGCAAAAGAATCATCAGAATGATAAATATCAGCTGACCATCATTGAAAAGAATACATGTGTCCCCACCATGTCATGAGATCAACACTTAGGGCATTCAGAAAATACCCAGCACGACGATGAATTTGCAAAGCTTGCAGGACTAAAGTTCATCAACTATGCTTTTCCCGAGGTCAGCGTCATCGAGAGGGATGACTCCTCCAGTTCCAAAGAAGTATGGGACACCTTAGGACAACTGAGTGGCAAGTTCGACTACTTGGTCAAGTATACCGCTCCTGAAAGCTCTCGCATCAGACTCGAAGGCATCCAGCCAACTGGATGGGGAGATCCACCTGAGAGTACAAACACTATGCAAGATACAGTTGAAGAATCCTCCTACGACAACTCTGCCTGGGAAACAGATTCCAATGATCCTGCTCCGCCAGAAATCAACGTCATTTCTGAAGACAACCCAAGAAAGAAGGTACCAGACTTTGTGATTCACCGAGGAGTTCGCCGCCAATGGGTTGCTGTCAACATTCCGAAAGTTGTTCATAAGTCTAAGTAATTGCCGTCTTTATCTTAACCTTTCACCCTGCTCAGGTGAAACGGATGTTTTGATAGGGCTCACTTTCTGTAAATGTACCTCTTCGCTTTGCCTAAAGCGACAGAGTTTTGTTTTATAGGGCTGTAGTTTCAAGAACCGACAAAATCATAAATAAAATAACGTCGTTCTGTAATTTCCGCATTTATTTCTGTTTTCTCTTTTCGCTTTTCCAAAAAATGGTAATCCTAAAAACAACTCAAATAATAAAAACAAGCATTTTTCAGAAAGTACACTACACACACTTTTGCATTCTCTCTGTCTCTTCTAAAAAACAAATCATCACGTCATGCAGATTGCTTGTTTTAAACCCCGTTGAAATATACGATCCAATGCCTTCTCCCAACTTTGAATTCCCGGTATTTGAGGCTGAAGAAGAAAATGACGAAGAAATTCCAGAAGAGATCTCCCGATTACTCAGACAAGAGGAAAGGTCCATTGAACCTCACAAAGAGCCGTTGGAAACAGTCAACTTGGGTTCAGAAGAAGAGAGAAAAGAAGTCAAGATTAGGGCACTGCTCAGTCCGACTATCAAAGAAGGTTTGATAAAGCTTCTCAAAGAGTTTCCCGATGTATTCGCTTGGTCCTATTAGGATATGCTAGGGTTGGATACCAGCATCGTGGAACATCATCTACCGTTAAGATCAGAATGTCCGCCGGTAAAACAAAGGCTAAGACGGACTCATCCGGACATGGCCATCAAAATCAAAGAGGAAGTACAGAAACAGATTGACGCGGGTTTCCTCGCCACATCAGAATATCCTCAATGACAAGCCAACATAGTACCAGTTCCAAAAAAGGTCGGAAAGGTTAGAATGTGTGAAGACTACAGGGATCTGAACAAAGCCAGTCCAAAGGATGACTTTCCCTTACCGCACATTGACATGCTGGTAGACAGTACAAAAAAGTTCAAAGTCTTCTCCTTCATGGATGGATTCTCGGGCTATAATCAAATCAAAATAGCGCTGAAAGACATGGAGAAAACTTCGTTCATCACCCCATGGGGCACTTTTTATTACAAAGTACTGCCGTTCGGTTTGAAGAACACCGTGGCAACCTATCAAAAGGCCATGACTACTCTGTTTCATGACATGATACACAAAAAAATAGAAGTGTATGTTGATGATATGATTGCCAAATCTAAAACAGAAGAGGAGCATGTGACCCACCTGTTAAAGCTATTCGAGCATCTGAGAAAATACAAACTTCGTTTGAATCCCAATAAATGCACATTCGGTGTCCATTCAAGGAAACTGTTAGGGTTCATCGTCAGCCAGAAAGGAATTAAGGTTGATCCTGACAAGGTCAAGGCCATTCAAGAAATGCCTTCTCCAAAGACTGAAAAACAAGTCAGGGGATTTTTGGGACGTCTGAACTACATTTCCAGATTTATATTCCTCATGACCACGACATGTGCGCCGACCGATCTTCAAATTACTCAAAAAGAATCAGGACTGTGTTTGGACATGAAGATGGTTGGTTTATACCTGAGTGAATCGCACACTCAAAGATAACACAGAGTCGCCACCGAACTTTATTTAATCCCGAAGGACAAGGAAAATATCGATAAAACCCAAGGGGAAGAGAAACAGGAACGGGGGTCGGTTATGCGAAAGGTACTAGCACCTTACGCATCCGTCGTACTCGACGGGAACCATTTCGCTTGCTTCTAGGCTTGGATGGGTTATCTATCTAAAGGCTTCTAGCTAAAGAAAAGGAGAGAGAAGAGAAAGAGGAAAAAGAAAGAAAAGAAAGAAAGTGCTCGCGGAGGATTGGGGCTCTCGTGCCTACGTACCCTCATAGTGCAATGAGGAAATCAGAGCGTCGTAGTTCATGGAACCAGGGGACAGAAAGGAAAAGAAGAAGGAAAGAAGGGTGGAAGTGTACTCGCCAAGATCATCGCGATCTCGTGCCTGCGTATCATATATTTGAAAGAATGCAGAATCAGAGCTTCCGTAGTTCGGGGAACGGAAAACAAAACAAGAAAAGAGAGAAATGGTGTCAAAAACCAAGAGCAAAAGGGAAAGAAAACTCTACTGGGAGGAAAGCCTAACAGTAAGAGACTAGAAAAGGAATGGTGTCAAAACCAAGAACGAAAGAAACTCCGCTGGGGATAACAAAGAGGATTGGTGTCGAAACCAAGAAAGTAAGATCAAAATGAATAGAAAGGACTCCGCTGGGGAAGAAAAAATAAAGAACTGCTAGGGATAGAGGGTAAGCGACCCTACTGGGAAACAAACAAAAGGAAGGTGCCAAAACCAAGAGAAAAAGGAAACTCGATATATTAACTGGCTGGCAGTGGTTAACCGAAGAGAAAGAGTAAGACTCGGGTGGGGAAAAAAGGCTGGTGTCAATAGACGGACTGTGATAAACCAAAAGAGAGAGTGATGAACCAATGGAAGGTGTTCGACTCTGAGGGGACATCGGTATGTTAACTGATAAACAGTGGTTAACCGAGGAGAGCAAGGATTGTAACTCTGTGGGGATAGAGAAGCATTGGTTTTAACAGAGAAAACTGTGATTAACCAAAGAACGGGTGTAGGACCGATCGAAGGTTGTAACCCAAAAGGGGTGTTGGTATTGACTGAACAAACATCACTTGACCAAAGAAGAAGGGTATTAAACCAAAAGAGGTTGCTAACCGCTGGGGGTTCGGTTTTTTAATAGAAAATTGTGATTAACCGAGAAGAATGAGTGATTAACCAAGAGGAGGTGATTAACTCAAAAGGGTTTCAGTATTTTAACAGACGGACTGTGGTTAATTGAAGAAAAGGGTAATTAACCAAGAATAGGTGATTAACCCAAGAGGAACTCAGTGTTTTAACAGACGGACTGTGGTTCACTGAGAAGGAGTACAAAAATTGGTGTTTTAACTGACAAACAGTGATTAACCAACACAGGGAGAAGAACCAAAAGAAGGTTGTGAACTCCGCAGGGGATTCGGTCGTAACAGAAGTACTGCATTTAACCGAAGAAAGAGAAAAGAGACTATTCTGGGGAATCAAGAAGCAATGATTGACCGCAAGAAAAGAAAAGGGTATTGAAACAAAGGGAGCTTACTAACCTAATAAATGCAGGATCTTAACCAAGAAAGTGATTGATCAAAAGAGAGATCGAAAGAGATAGGAGCGATCAAAAATCGACCCGACTGGGGGAAGAAAGCACACTACCGCCTAGAGATAGAGATGACTAAGCCAAGCACAGTGTCATTCGTCCCCTACCTGAAGTAGTCAGAATGAGAATAGGAATTCTCCCTTCTCATCCCTTCTCTAACACACAGGGTGTAATGCAGAAGTTGAACCGGACGGCACAACAGCTCCAAGTTGTACAGTGCTCCTGCGTGAAGAAACGGACAGCGTAACAGCTTCAATTGTACAGTGCTCCGATGCAGGGCGTAACACGAAACTCCAACTCTGCGGGGGATCGAGAGAAAAAGCTCTAAAGGAAGCCTAAAGAGAAGGAAGGGGAAGATCAACCAATCGAAACATGGTTTCGATCAATTAATCAAAGGGAAATGCCATGCTAACAATTTTCCAAAGAGGATGAAAAATCATTAAAGCAAAATCTGTGAATTTTTGATTAAGCAAGATTAAGCTCATCCATGAAGAATGAACTTAATGCAACCCCAAGAAAGGGAGTACAAAACAGTACCAAATACCATTTAGTATGCAATGGAAAACATGTTAACAAGTGATCAAATGGAATGCAAGATGTTCATGAACAAACATTGCCAAAAAATATGAACAAATTGAATAATCGAAAAAATGCATCGAAAGTTCATGAGCATGCTTCAAACAGAGGTTAAATGATACTTAAATCATCCCTAAAAATCAAGTATATCAATCCATGGGAGTTAGAAGAAGAAAGCATGGCAAACAAGCTTGAAAAAGCAAGAAATTGGCCATTCTGTTCAGTGGTAACCGGTTACAGCATATGTGTTAACCGGTTACTTGCTTAAAATAAACTGGGTTTCTGGTGAAATTTGCATTGAGTAACCGGCTACAGCATATGTGCTAACCGGTTAATTGCTTGAAAACCTGCGTTATTAGTGAAAAATACACTGAGTAACCGGTTAGCAGATATGCTGTAACTGGTTACCACTGAGACAGTGGCAAAAATAACAGCAAAAACAGCTTTTCAAAAGGGATTTTCAGCACTTAATCACATATACCAACCACCACGTGCTAGATCAAGAATTTGTGCATGAAAATTACAACATATGAGAGCAATTCAAACACAAATTACAAGCAATAATCATGGAGGTCAAAGATCAAGCAAATGCACGGAAAATCAAACCGAAAATGAAACGGAATTACATCGCAAATGCGCGGAAATAATCAAAACAGGGAGTAAATAAAGACCCACCAACCTACAAGGCTGAGATGTGCCTTGGTAATTGTTGCAAAGTGTTCTTGATGCAGAAAATTAAAGAAAACCAGAGGAATCTTCAATTTGGTGACGAAACGTGTCGAAATTGAGCAAAATACGATAAAGCTCCAAAATGCGAATTCGAACCGTTGAATGTTGCAGCAAATACTCAACATTAATCCAAAAGCTGGAATAACCAGAAATCCAAGTGTAAAAGCAAGAAGGATGAAGGTTGAGCTCAAGAAATAATCACTTTTGATGTAAAAGTGATTATCCTTCAAAGTGGAAATGAGCTTTGGTGAGGTTTTGGGAGAGAATTGAGATAAAGATGAAGATGTAGCAGAAAAAATCAGAGAGAATGTGAGAGAATTGAGAGTGAATTGTGCAAATGGTTGAAGGTCCTTGAAAAATGAGTGAAGGTGAGTTTATATAGACTTTAGGTTTGGAGTATAAGAGGTTTGGAGCTAGCTTTGGACTTAGCTTTGGGTTTGGAACTAGGCTAGGAGTTAGTTGGGCTTGACTCACTGAGTCAAGGTGGTTAACTCGGTTAGTTAGAACCAACTCGGTAACAATCCCAATGTGAACTCCATCATCCAAAGGTTGGCATGCTTGTAAAACAAGGAACATGGTGCACTTAAATTGGAGTGAAGCATTAGAGTAAATGCACTTGGATTGAATTAAATAGCCTTGAAATGTCTAGAGAAGTCTAGAATATTCCACATGCTGCTAGAATATTGTAGAATCAAGGACCAAAGAATGTGCAAAGGGGCTGTCCCAAAAAATGCAGCAGGAACTGAAATTTTGCACAGAGTAACCGGTTACAGCATATGTGCTAACCGGTTACTTGCTTGAGAACTTGCGCTTTTTGGTGAAGAATACACTGAGTAATCGGTTACAGCATATGTGTTAACCAGTTACTTCAGCCAAATTTCCACAAATTTGCAAAAAGATGATGCTGAAGTCCCGATTTCAATTTTCCACCTCTTGTCTTGATAAATAAACATGGAAACCTTTATTTTGAGCTTGTTTTGATGATGCAATGATCTCGTGAGGATGTGATTAATCGGGCTTGGAAAACCTGAATACTCCTGCAACAAAACCAAAGAGGGAACAAAATGCGAGTGTGTATGCTAGCGATGCGAATGCGCGTGCTTATGCAAAAGGCAAAAGAGGGAGGTCAAATTCTGGGTTACGACAGCTGCCCCTATTTAATCCTCTTAGACCTGAATGTACGAATTGCGCTAGCTTTTCGATGATTCGAGGTAAAAGTGGATTAAATAAAAGAGTAGCTCGAGAATTTGGCCGACGGCGACAAAAGAATGGTTTAGCTGAATATCTGCTGAGGGATGAATCAGGCCAAAAGAAAGGGAGTATGCTCGATGCACATGCCATGTATGCGTTCTACATGATGCTTGATATCATGCAATGCAAAGGTGCGGGCTAAGGTAATGCGCGGTGAGTTAGGCAGAGATTGTAGCAAAACGATCTCAACATCCTCGGTAGGGGAGAGAACCCACAGATGAAGACCAAACTTGCTGGGGAAAAGGCCCTCAAAGGGTAATAACTCTTGCTGGGAAGACCCAAGAAAAATGGTGAAAATTCCGTTGGGGAACAACTATCACCAATGATATTGCAGGGGATAAGAGAACCGGGCCAACCATTTCCATCACGACTTCCTCGGCTCGGGGAAGCAAAATCAGAAAACCCCGATTTAAAAGCTGCCACTGACTCTGTTGCAAGGAATTCGCAAGGTTCTGAGAATCTTCTCTGCTTGGAGAAGACGGGGAACCAACTCGTAAAGCTGTGGATCCAGATGATGCGCGACCCATGCGGGGTAAAAGAACAAACCCGTTTCTTCTCTGGGTGCATCATGATAACTTTGTTGGAGACATTATGGATCTGTTGGGGCAATGGAAAGTAATCAACCTTTTCGTAGAACCATAATGGCGATTACCGGGGAACTGATAACTCTGCGGAGGAACTGTTGAAGAAATAACAACTTCTTCAAAGAACCACCACATTGCCGACCGGGCGTTAGGCTTATCAATGGATATTACTGATTATCCTGCAGGAATTACCAGTAACACATGCAATGCATAATGCTTTCTCGATTGATTTAGCTTTTTATTGTTCTCATCGTCTTATAGTATTATGTGATCACAAATAATTATTTATTTTGCAAACAAAATACTGGAATGAAAACACTTGAGATAACAAATGATGCATTTTATTGAATGCAAAATTTTGTACATAAGATGTGTTCAAGGATGCAAAAATCCTTGATGAGGAAATTTTCAATAAAATTGAAAAACAAGTGTAAATGGCAAAGGGAAATCATGTTTTGCATTGATTACAACATTGGCCCCCATCCACTGTAAGTCCAGGTTCCAACGCCTTACACCAGTTGATGATGACTTGACTGTTCTGTTACCGTCTGAGGTCTAGTGTTCACAGTCAATGCCTTTATCCCTAATTTTTGCCTGGACATATTTTCATTTTTTTTTCGTCCACCAGGATACCCATTTTTGCCTAAGTCGCCCTTTCGGGTTTTCAACTTAGCGGGCTATTATTGTGTTTTTTTTAATTGTCCCTAACTTTTGCATGGACATCTCTTTTTTTGTTCCATCGGGACGTCCATTTTTGCCTAGATTGTCGTTGCGGATGTCAATCTAGCAGACTCTTATCCATTTTTTTTAGGCATAATATTTTTTTGTTGTATCGGAGTTCACGGGCGATGGCAACTCCTCTCCATCCATGGTGGTGAGGATCAGGGCTCCGCCTGAGAAGGCCTTCTTGACAACAAAGGGTCCTTCGTAGTTGGGAGTCCATTTGCCTCGTGGATCCGAGTGAACAGGCAAATATCTCCTGAGCACGAGTTCGCCTTCACAGAACGTTCGAGGGAGAACTTTCTTGTCAAAAGCTCGCTTGAGGCGTTTCTGAAAGAATTGACCATGATAAACGATTGTAAGGCACTTGTCTTCGATGAGATTCAGCTGGTCGTATCTGGATTGAACCCATTCAGCTTCATCAAGACCTGCTTCCATGATGACTCTGAGCGAAGGAATTTCGACTTCAATGGGTAGAACTGCCTCCATACCATACACAAGCGAATACAGAGTTGCGCCAGTAGAAGTGCGGACTGAATTTTGGTAGCCATGCAGTGCAAAGGGAAGCATTTCATGCCAATCCTTGTAAGTCTTGACCATTTTCTGGAAAATCATCTTGATGTTTTTGTTTTCTGCTTCAACTGCACCGTTCGTCTTGGGCCGATATGGTGAAGAGTTATGGTGCTCGATCTTAAATTCTTGACACAACTCCTTCATCATATTATTGTTTAGGTTGCTTGCATTGTCCGTGATAATGTTGCTAGGAATGCCATAACGACATATTATCTCTTTCTTGATAAATCTGATAACCACTTGTCGTGTAACGTTTGCATAAGAAGCAGCTTCAACCCACTTGGTAAAGTAGTCGATAGCAACCAGAATGAATCGATGACCGTTGGAAGCCTTTAGCTCGATCATTCCAATTATATTTATACCCCACATGGAGAATGGCCAAGGTGCAGTCAAAACATTCAATGGAGTTGGAGGCACATGGATTTTGTCTCCGTAGATTTGGCACTTGTGACATCTTTTGGCAAAGTTGTAACAATCTACCTCCATTGTCGTCCAGTAATACCCAGCCCGAAGGATCTTTTTTGCCATAGTAGGACCTTTAGCATGTACACCCTCGCAGCCCTTATGTTTAGATCTTATGATCGTGTTTGCTTCATGTCTATCCACGCATCTGAGCAACATGGAATCATAATTCCTCTTGTACAATATACCAGCACTTAAGAAGAACTTGGCGCAAAGCTGCCTAAGAGCTTTCTTGTCAGTGATAGTAATACCCTCGGGATATTCATGTTTTTCCAGATATCTCTTAATTTCGTAGAACCAAGGCTTGTCGTCAGACTCGTCCTCGATTGCTAAATAGTGTGCTGGTTCATTCAAGTGATCAATGCGGATATGAGGAGCTTCATTCTTCCACTTGACCTTGAACATGGATGCTAGAGTGGCAAGTGCATCGGCTAGTTTATTTTCCTCTCTGGGGATATGATGAAAAGAAATCTCATCAAAGTAAGGAATCAACTTCGAAATGTGTTGTTGATATGGAACCAGCTTGGAATCCCGAGTCACAAAATTCCCTCTGACTTGACTGATGACCAAGGCAGAATCTCCATAGACCTCAAGAATCTTGATTCTCATGTCAATAGCCACTTCAATACCCTAGATACATGGTTCGTATTCAACCATATTATTGGTGCATGCAAAGCATAATCTGGCAGTGAAGGGAAGGTGAAAACCTATTGGAGAGATGAGGATAGCACCGATTCTACGACCTCTAGAATTGGAGGCACCGTCGAACACGAGCGTCCATCGTGCCCTTGGTTTGGGTCCTATGTCAGGGTTCGGAGTCTCATAATCTCTGATAAATAGAGCATCCTCATCGGGAAAGTCAAACTTCATTTGTTGATAACCCTCTATAGGTTGATGAGCAAGGTAGTCAGACAAGACACTCCCTTTTATTGCTTTCTGGGTAACATGTTGGATATCATACTCAGTTAACAGCATCTGCCACCGATCAATCCTTCCAGAGACAGCAGGCTTTTCAAATATGTACTTTATCGGATCCATTTAGATATCAACAAAGTAGTATGGTAAATCATGTACTATCGTAGGTGTCGAGTAGCCCAGACCAGAGCACAACAATTTTTCTCCAAGAGTGAGTATCTAGTCTACCAATCAGTGAACTTCTTGCTCCGATAGTATATTGCATGTTCTTTGCTGCCAGTGTCGTCATGTTGCCCTAATACACATCCTATTGATTCATCGAGAACGGTGAGATTCATGATTAAAGGCCTACTAGGAACCGGCGGTACTAAGATCGGTGGTTCTTGCAAGTATTGTTTTATTTTGTCAAAAGCTTCTTGACACTCATTGTTCCATTCAACCGATTGATTTTTTCTTAATAATTTGAACATTGGTTCACAGGTAGCCGTCAAATGAGAAATGAATCTTGAAATGTAATTGAGTCTACCCAGAAGCCACGGACTTCTTTTTCTGTTTTGGGAGGCGGCATGTTCTGAATTACCCGAACCTTATCAGGATCAACTTCAATGCCTTTCTGACTAACAATAAAGCCCAACAGTTTACCAGATCGAACTCCGAAGGTACACTTTGCAGGATTCAACCGCAATCTAAACTTTCGAAGTTTGTCAAACAGTTTCTTCAGATGGACCAGGTGATCATCTTCAGTTTTGGACTTGGCAATCATATCGTCCACGTAAACCTCAATCTCCTTATGGATCATATCGTGAAAGAGGGTTGTCATGACACGTTGGTATATTGCCCGTGCATTCTTCATACCGAACGAAATGACTTTGTAACAATATGTACCCCATGGCATGATGAAAGTAGTCTTCTCCATATCAGATGGGGACATTTTGATCTGATTATATCCTGAAAACCCGTCCATAAAGGAAAAGATAGAAAACTACGTTGTATTGTCTACCAAGACATCAAAATGAGGCAAAGGAAAATCATCCTTCGGGCTTGCCTTGTTGAGATCTCGATAATCCACACACATTCTGACTTTCCCGTATTTCTTGGGAACTGGGACAATGTTGGCAATCCATTCAGGATATTTGGAAGTGGCGAGGAACCCAGCATCAAACTGTTTCTTTACCTCTTCTCTGATTTTGAGTGCCATGTCGGGTCTAGTCTTCTTGAGCTTCTGCTTGACAGGAAGACATTCGGGCTTGAGTGGCAAGTGATGCTCAACGATGTTGGTATCCAACCCAGGCATATCTTGATAGGACCAGGCAAAGATATCAACATACTCTTTCAATAACTTGACCAACCCGAAGTGTACATGCTTAGCGAGGGATGCGCCAACCTTGACTTCTCTTCTGACCTCATCAGTACCAAGATTGACAACTTCCACTAGTTCTTTGTGTGGCTGAATCTCTCTATGCTCGTGCTCAAGGAGCCTTACTAGTTCAGTCGGTAATTCATAATCTTCCTCACCGTCTTCTTCGGCTTGGTTAATTGAAATTCCAAAATTACAATGGATGTTTGCCATGTTGTTATCAATGCTTTTATTAGTTCTGCATGTTTATGAATATATTCAGAATGAGCTATTTTGAAAAGTTAAAAATAAAAGAAACTTTTGCCATTTGTTTGTGAAAAATAAAATAAAGAAAGAAAATAGAGCATGATTTTAAATGCAAAAAACTTTTATTTATTGATCACATAATATTGCAAAAGCGTGAGGCCCTTTACAAGCTATCCACTCGTCTCGGGCGAGGATGAGGGAACTAGAAAGCAAAATGCATTACATGTTATATGGGAAAACCACATGAATCATGGTAGATGTCCAGTTGTTGACCTTGAAACCCGGCGGACACTTGCGCACAAAGCTTGAAGTCTGATTACTGGGACCAGCGTCATCAGTAGCTGCCACGATGTCACCCTGCTGGAAACTCGTGCTATTGAACTTGATCAAATTGCACTGCCTCGACCCTAGAGAGTTAGATTGTCGGCCAGGACGGTAACCCAATCCAAAACGATTATGCTTTTCAACCACATCAATCACGTGCCCCCAGCCTGGCAAGGCACCTCTCTCGATAGTTTCTTTAGCACTCTTAGCAGAAGCTAAGGTCAATCATGATGATCTACTTTGACTAGTTGAAGCAGAGCTGACATCATCGAACTCGAGACACTGCAATGGCACCTCAGTTATGCCTTCCTCAGTCTCGATGTATCGGAAAGATGATAACTCGCTTATAATCAGATCCTCTTCACCACATACAATGGCCAGCTGATCTTCAAACACGAACTTCAACTTCTGATGTAAAGTGGAGGTAACTGGCCCTGCGGCGTGGATGCACGGACGACCCAATAGGCAACTGTATGCCAGATTTATATCCATCACTTGGAAAGTAATGGTGAACAAATGCGGCCCAATATTGATGGGTAAATCCACTTCTCCAATGACCTGTCTTCGAGAACCGCCAAAGGCTTTGACAACTAATGCGCTCGGCCTCATCTCGCTTCCTTTAACCAGTAATTGATTCAATGTGCCCTTAGGCATCACATTGAGGGAAGAACCGGTATCCACTAGAACACGAGATAACAGGATGTTAGTGCAAGTTACGGAAATATGCAGTGCTTTGTTATGGGCAGTTCCTTTAGGAGGCAATTCTGATTCATTAAAACCCAAATACCGACTTGCTATTATGTTGGCCACTACATCATCAAACTCGACGACGGATATATCTTGCATGACATGGGTACTGTTCAAGACTTTCAACAAAGTTGATCGGTGCGCATGACATGAGTAGGGACAAAATTGAGATCCTCGAGGGTGTTTACCCCAGCTGATCCACAATCTTAAAGTCACTCTTCTTGATCAACTTAAGGAACTCTTGATCATTAAGTGTTTCTTTGCTCTTTGAAACATCCTCATACGGAACATTCAGTACTGGAATGGCATTAGAAGATGCCCCTTGTTGACCAACAGGGGTTACAGATACAGGCGTTTCCTTGGTAAGAACAACGGTTGGAACTTGAACAGGCTTTGTAATGACCTTCGGAGCGAACACTCCTCCAATACGAGTCATACCTCCAGCGGCTGTAACATTTACGATCTCAGACTCAGCAATCCTTATCTCTTGACCCCTAGAAAATACAGTAGACCCATACTTCCAAGGTACCTCCTTAGAATTCTGATACGGAAACAGTTTTGGCGGGCAAACGACAATGGGTTGCATTTTCTTCTGTTTAGGGGATTCAACTGGAACCTTCCTATAGACGATGGTGAATGGCTCGATAGCATCAACTTCCTCAACAGGTTTAGACTTGGCAAACTGCACTTCGCCTCGGTTCATCAAAATCTGGACACAACCCTTCAGCCTTCGACACTGGTTGGGATTATCGTCACAAATCACTTACCACGCAATCCTTTCAACATCCCATGTTCATTCAACTTCTTGAAAACCACAGCCATCGGGGTCTTTACCTCGTCGACATCCATGATCAATTCAGCCCCTGAATTATCCTCGATCATGTTAACTATAGGTCCATCGTGATCCGAAATGGATTATTCTGAATGTTAGGTCCTTCCTCAGCAAAAGTCATAACCTTCTTATCAATGAGTTCCTGAACCTTGGTTTTGAAAACAAAGTAATCCTCTGTTGTATGTCCTATGTATCCAGCATGATAGGCGCATGACGTATTTGGATTATGCTTCGGGCCAAATAGAGGAATTGCAGGTGCGATCTGTTTGGGAACAATTGCCACTTGGTGAACCAAGTAAGGAAACAACTCGGTGTAGGACACCAGAATTCTGTTGAAATTCGAATGCTTACGGTTCCCTTGATTGTTGTTGTTCTGACAGTTTTGATTCTGCTGATTTTTGTTGTTCTGTTGATTCTGTTGCTGATTCTAAGCATTCTGAACTGGTTATTGCGGATGATACTGATATGGAGGTTGTTGATATTGTGCAGCAGCAATGCACAGATACAGATAATACGGTATGGGAGCCATGGATTCTTGATACTGAGGAGAAACTTGAGCTGTCACAGCGTTGGCTTCACCTTCTTTCTTCTTTGACTGACTGTTCTGAGATTTTCTGGCCGGCTGCTGGGAAGCAGCTCCAGGAATCTTTTCAGTCTTCAAACCATTTTCAATCCGTTCACCAATCGTTACAACATCAGCGAAGTTCGATGAGGAACTACCCATCATTTTCTTGTAGTAGGATCCTTGCAAAGTACCCATAAAGATGTCAACCAACTCATTGTCCAAGAGAGCAGGTCGCACACGAGATGGCATCTCACGCCATCTTTGTGCATACTCCTTGAATGTTTCAGCTGAATGCAGGGACTGATTCTGCAACTGTAATCTAGTTGGCGCCAGATCAAGGTTGTATTTGTATTGTTTCACGAATGCTTCAGATGGATCCCTCCAAGTACAGATTTTGCTGCGCTCTAGGCCCATGTACCAATCCAATGAAGCACCAGACAAACTATCTTAAAAACAATGAACTAGCAATTCATCATTATCAATATAGCATGCCATCTTCTTGCAGTACATAGTGATGTGACTACGCAGGCAACTCAAACCTTTATACTTTGGCAGCTCAGGTATCTTGAATTTTTGTGGCAACACAACATTCGGAACCAAACACAAGTCCTTGGCCTCCATGCCAAAAGCAGAAAACCCTTCAATAGCTCTGATACAATCTTCCAACAACTTGTAGTCAGCATGTCTACTCTGATTAGTGGGTCTGACAAGAATCTGAGGATTTGCCAACTGAGATGCAGTGGGAGCATTCACTTGCGGAGTAGCAAACTGAGACGGATACACCAAACCCGGATTAATCATCTGACCAGCATTCTGACCCATCGGAACACCAAACGGTTAAATCGGAGGAGGTATCACAGCAGCTGAGGAAGATGCCCCAGGATAGAACATCCCAGGATGAACATTCTGAACAACAGTTTGAGCAGCTTGAGATGAAACCGGAAAATGAATAGGAGGACCTCTATACACATGCTCTTCTTTATCAAGAGTTTTAGTGTCAGCCAATCCGGCAGTTTGATGAGTTTGAACCAGAAGATTCTCAGGATCATCAGTCACCACTGGAGGTGGGACTAGAGTAGGCATGACCCATGGATATGCGGCAGCATTCCCATTAGGCATGGGCGCAACAAAAGGCTGATATGGTATGAAGGCACTACCATTATTTGCAATCTGAGGAGTGTAATTCGGAGGCATACCCCAAGGAAAACCAGCAGGCATCTGGTTCAAACCGGATTGAGGATTTGTCGGATGAACAACAGGCTGATTCACAGGCTCAACTGGTACTTCAACAATAGCATGGGAAGGAATAACAACAGCAGGAGTAGCCGTAACAATAGGAGGAACAGTCACAACAGGAGTGACAACAGTTGCATCAGTAGTGGGGTCAGCAGCAGCGGCATCCCTCTAGGCGCGAAGGAGTTCCATGATGGCATCCATGTTCCTCTGGAACTAATCCATCCAACCTTGGAATTGAGCCAGAGTTTTCTTGTAAGCGGCGTTCTCAGCTTCGAAGTCAGCCATGATTCTGGATTTGTTTGAGCGAGTAAAATACCGATGTCGAGTCGTCGTCTTGCTACAAAGAAGGCGAACAAGGATGGGCAATGCTTTCGGATGAAGGGACGTGCATATGTGTGCAAATGAATGTATGATATGCATGCAAAAATAAAGTTTGTAATTCCAAGAATTCTTAAACTTATCTTTGTTGACAATAATCATATAAGTAAAGGTGCGACAGATAAAATTGGCAAGCAACTTCATTCACTCATTCAACAATAAAGGAAAGAAGTACAAGTTGAATACAAGTCAAATATCTGCCTTTTGGGCTACAACAAAATCCGTATGGATCCTATCAAATACCACTCTGCAAATAGACAAGAAATGGAAAACAGCCCAAGGAAGCTGGTGCGGCAATACATCAGCATATGCATCCCTCAATAACCCAGGTAGGTCCTCCAATGCATGCTCAACAAATCTGGCTAGACGGCCATGCCTCTCACTCCAATACTTTGCATCCTTCATGAGGTTACGCAACAAAGAATGGTTAGGTCCCTGAAGCATATCCAGAAGAAAGGCCTCTTTCTGATCCAAGAGGTTCTGCAGATGACGGCTTTGATGCTCCCAATGAGTGCTCTCTGTGTTGAGCTGACTAATCAGCTCTTGGCTCTGGTGTGCCTGATCCTGTAGCTTCTGAATCTCACCGAAGACTTTGTCTAGCTGGGTTTGACATTGAGAAAAGTCCTTTGCTAGCTGATTAGCACGATCTTGCTCACTTTGCCACTGTCTTGAACTTGGATAACTTCCCTCGAAGCTCTTCAAGTTGCTTGTTGTAGCTCAACTCATCCTTATAGGCTTGATAATGGCCATCGGTGAGTTGTCTCTTCTTTGAAGTAAGTCCCTCGTATGTGCTCTTCAAAGCATCACCCACCTTCCTACGCTTGTTTTGTTCAACCTCCACCTCTTTGAGCATGCGCTCGCGCTTCTGATGGAGCTCAATCTGTAGGCTATCCTTCTCGAAAGTGACTCTATTAAGGTTGAGACAAAGATCAGCATTCTCCTTCTTTAACTTCTCAATAATCAGCTTGAGTTGGTCGCCCTCAAATGGAGGAACAATGGCAAGTTCAGGAGGCTTGGCATTCATGGAAGGCTCGGGAGAAAATGGCAACAAGATCTCTTTGACGCACTCTTTGACCCAAAGTGTGTAAGCTTCCTTGGCTACGCAATTCTTCTTACCCAAATCGGCTCTTCCTTCGAAGTGAATCTGAGACCACGCGGCACTAAACCTCTTTAGCAAACCCATGTCATCAACCCCTTCATGAAAGATGAACTCCTCCACTACTTCAGGATCTGGCTTGGCAACCATAGGGTATCCTAACTGCCAGAAAGCCATGCTCGGATTGTAGTTAATTCCGCCCTTTGTACCCAATAGAGGCACATTGGAGAATTTCCCACAATGAAGAATTATTGGAATGTCGTCGAAGACTCGAGAATACCAAGGAATGTCATCAGTAGTGAGAGACATGTGTCATACCCCAAATTTTGACCACTAATATTCCCCATCATTGTGCATACCATCATCACAATATGGATGAACCATCATACCTCATTAGTCTCCCCAAAGATGGGTAAGCATCCACTACAATCAAACTTAGGGTTTCAAGCCCTCTCAGAGCTCTTAGATAAAGGATCAATCAAGGAATGACATGATCTTCAACTTGTCTAAACCTCTCAAACATCCACAATGGATCAATAGTACTCCCACATCAAGGATTAAGCACAAGGCTGCAACATTCCTAGTGGATTAAGCCTCAAGATCGCCAGTGTCACCAAATTAGGGTTTTGGTCGACCAGGGCCTCCAGATGGAATTTTTCTCTGGGCATGAGCCAATGCTTCAAAGCACAACCCAACATACTCTAAGGGACCTCATAAACCTAATCATCAAGTCAATTTAGCCTCAGGGGATGCATTCATAAAAAATCAGGAATTAGGGTTTCTTGACCTAATTCACCCCTAAGTTGAATTTTGGGACAAAGCATGAGCCAAACCCTAAAGACATGATTTGAGGGTCCCTCATACACTAAATTGATCCATTTTCAACAATGGATTGATCCAAGAAGCTTGATTCACAAGTTTCAAGTTCATCAGAACCACGGTTAGGATTTCGCAGAAAAAGTCAACTGTGCCTTTGACTTTTGACCAGGACATGCCCTCAAACCTTGGGACATGATTCAATACACCCTATAACACCTATGAAATCAATCCATCAAGTTTGATTTAGGTCAAGGACTTGATTTCATAGAGGATCGCATAGTTTGGAATTCATTTGATAAAAAGTCAACTGTGCCCAAAAGTCAAAGTTTGACTTTTTGATTTTTGATCAATTATGGTTCCATAACCCTAAAATGATGTTAATGTGTGATTGGAATCATTATTCATCAAGAAAAATCAAGAAAAGTGGGATAACTTGTAAAAGGGGTAACCATAAAAAACTTAGAAATTTTCTAAGTTATGGAACAAAGTGGCTAGGTGTCATACCCCAAATTTTGACCACTAAGATTCCCTTCATTGTGCAAATCATCATCACAATATGGATGAACCATTAGTCTCCCCAAAGATGGGTGAGCATCCACTATAATCAGACTTAGGGTTTCAAGCCCTCTCAGAGCTCTTAGACAAAGGATCAATCAAGGGATGACATGATCTTCAACTTTTCTAGCCTTGCAAACATCCACAATGGATTAAAAGGACTCCCACTTCGAGGATTAAGCACGAGGATGCTCCCTTCCAAGTGGATTAAGCCTTAAGATCGCCAGTGTCACCAAATTAGGGTTTGGTCGACTAGGGCTTCCAGATGGAAATTTTCCTCTGGGCATGAGCCAATGCTTCAAAGCATATCCTAAAATACTCCATGGAACCTCATGGGCCCAAGCATCAAGTCAATTTTACCTCAGGGGGTGCATACATAAAAAATCAGGAATTAGGGTTTCTTTACCTAATTCACCCCTAAGTTGACTTTTAGGACAAATCATGAGCCAACACCTCAAGACATGATTTGAGGGTCTCTAATATACCACATTGATCCTTTTGGAACAATGGATTGATCCAGGAAGTTTGAGCCACAAGTCTCAATTTCATCTAAACCACAGTTAAGGTTTCGCGAGAAAAGTCAATTGTAACTTTGACTTTTGACCAGGACATGCTCCCAAACCCTAGGACATGATTCAATACACCCTATAACACCCATGGAACATGTCCATCAAGTTTTATTTAGGTCAAGGGCATGATTTCCAAAGGGATTGCACAGTTTGGAATTCATCTGACAAAAAGTCAACTGTGCACAAAAGTCAACTTTGACTTTTTGAGATTTTTCACAAAAATGGATTTTTTTACCCTAAAATGATGTTAATGTATGATTTGAATCATCATTCATCAAGAAAAACCAAAGAAAGTGGGATAACTTGTAAAAGGGGTAACCATAAAAACTTAGAAAATTTTCTAAGTTATGAAATAAAGTGGCAAGGGTACCAACTTTAGAGGATCATAACTCCTAAACCACAAAGTCATTCTTCCCCATCCAAAGCTTGATTTATAGCCCTTATGGCCCTCTACAAAAATCTCAAATAGACCTCACTCCAATTCATTGTGGATTTTGAGCTATGAGTGAGCCAAAATGGCTGGAAACATGAAAGTACAACTTTTCCAACACTTAGAAAAAATTCTGTCCAAGACAGATTTTGTTGGAAACACCAAAACTTGTGAGATTTTTTCACACAGTTACAAGCTGAATCAATTCATGGTATGAACATCAAAGTTGTTACACCTATTGCCTACAATCCAAGCAACTCAATAGCATGAAACCACTCCACTTGTGCCAAGAGTTATGGCTGCCACAACACACCATGTCAAGGCTTCCATGAAAAATCAGTTTGGGAGTTTTCTTGCCATCCACGATTTCTAAGTCAAAAGCAATGATCACTATGCCACATGCATTCAATCTGAGCATAAACCAACTGATCCAACTGATAGAGTTGAGTAAAAAAGCCAAGGAATCTTCCAACTTGAAATTCATGCATTTTGGCACATTTTTCCTTGAATTCAAAGGGCATTAATGTGGAATAGTGCATTTTCAACAAAGCCACTCTACTCAGTCAAGTTCTCTGATTAAACAACATAAAAACATCTGAAGAATGTGAATTTGGTCAAGACATAGCCCTGCTCTTGAGAGAGGCTAGTTTGCCTTGCATGAGAAGAAATGCCACCAAGCCTATCCCTTTGAATGTGATCTGATCCAGCAGTCATTCAATTTTCCTCCAAGACAAGAGTTGATCACCTATAAATAGAGGTTCCAATGGATCATTCAACTCACACCAAAGCCAGTTACAACACTGCTTTCTCTCATTCTTCCTTAAACCTCCAATTTCTTAGTTTTTGAGCAACCACTATCGGGTTTTGAGTTGCAGCCATAAGCAATCAATTCCAATTGCTCAAACACATCACATATGATGTATTTGAGGTGTCCAAACACTTAAACACTAACTGTAACACCTCAGACTCAAAATCACCCTTCAACCAAGCCATTATGCCTCAATTTTGCAGTTGGAGTGCTCCAGCTTGATCCAAAGAGTTTCAAAGTGTTCCAAAGCTTTCAACACACTCCATAACATCCATTGAAGCTGTAGGGATCATCAAATCACATCTGAAACACCATCTGTGCAAAGTTCCATTTCAGCTTGCATCAAGGTAAGCCTCAAAACTCCAACTCCATGATCCATGCATATTTCCTCGCATGATATTTTTACCAATTGCTTGCCATCATATGTTGATTGTTTACCCTCAGAAAATTTGATCATAGCACTCATAATCATGTCTGCTCGATTGGTTTTGCAAAATTAGGGTTCATACGGCCACAAGGATATAATTTGTTATACACTGAAAACAAATAAAATTGGGTATTGCCATCTTCTTCCTTGTGAAAAAACGCATGAGTTTGATGTTTGAATCATGTCCAATGGTTGAGAATTGAGAGAGATAGGGTGCTTCATGCACGAGCTGGAGGAAGAAGATGGCCATGGCGCCATTTTCAGAAAATCCAACTTGTTTACTATATATTTATTGTTTGCCATGTTATATTTGAATTGGCATTGCGCCCCAGTGGTTGATCAGCTGGTTTTGTGTGTATTGGCAAGCGAGAGGTCAGGGGTTCGAATCCCCCTCGCCCCAGATCTCTTTTTTATCACTTTCTCCTATTTTTCTCATTTTTCACATTTTGTTTTAAATGATTTGAAAAATCAATAACTCTTTCAATTTTAATTATTTTTTATTGGTTCTTTTTGCAAAAAATCACAAAAATGTTGAAATATTTTATTCCACAAAAAAATTAAGTTTATATTATTTATTTAATATAATTTGTATTTTTGTGAATAAATTCATTTTTTATTGTTTTTAAACATTTTAAAATGAACTTTCATCTTGAAAAATCAAGACCAAATGAGTTTTAATATCTCTTGTGATTAAAACCTCATTTTTCAAACCTTAAACAAAAATCACAAGTGGTTTATTCAAAGCTATTTGGTATTTTTATCATTTTATTTGATTTTCTTTTAATATTTATTTTTTAAAGGAAAACAAATTAGGGTTTCTTTGATTTTCACCCTCACAAAACATTTTAAAATACACTTTGGGCCTCTAATAGAGTGTAAGACCCAACCCCCTTGTACAGAAAAACTTTTTGGGCCTCACTCATTGTATAAGTCCCTCTGTACATTTCCAAATAAACGGCACGATCGTCGCCTTTTTAAAAAAAATCAACTGGGCCTCTCCTTGAGCTATAAGACCCATTCAAAACTTTTGGGCCTCTAATAGAGTGTAAGACCCAACCCCCTTTTAACCAAAACAATTTTGGGCCTCAGATATTGTATAAGTCCCTTTGCGTTAAAAGAAAATCTCGGCGCGATCGCCATTTCAAACGAAAAATCATCTGGGCCTACCCTCGTGTTATAAGCCCCACTCTTTTTCTTTAAACCTTTTGGGCCTCTTGAGAGAGTGTAAGACCCATCCCTTTGTTCATAAAACAATTTTTTGGCCTCATTCACTTGTATAAGTCCCTCTGTACAAATTCAACAGTGCAATCACTGATAAAACTCTGGGCCTCTCCTTGAGCTGTAAGCCCCAAATCTTTCTTTTTCAAAGTACTTTCTCCTTTGATTTTGAATATACTGTTGTTTTCCATCTTTCTTTGTTGAACAACTAACAAAACAGCATGGAAGCTCTACAACCGAGTAAGTGTTTATCCGCTTTCATTTACCGCTTTCATATACATATACCTGTATTGTGGGGCTGCTCACTGTAAGTCTCCTTTCATAAACTCATATCAATTGTGTAATAATAGTATAGATATTTAGAGTTTCCCCGGCAACTACGTCTAGAACTAAGTAAAGCCGTACCGATCGCTCTTAGAAATAGACAGACTAGATCCCCGATAGGAGCACCAGATACAGTCTTCTCTTCGGTTGTCCTCCTTAGGAATTGTCAAGAGACTCTAATCCCCAGAGATGAACTTTTCTCCGTGAATGGCATCTCTTGAGTTTTTTTCAAATTCTCGACCTTTCCTGGCTTGATCTATTCTCAGTGAATAGCCTGTCTTGAATTTCTCAGGGTTTGGGGACCCACAGGCTTCTTAAAAGCATCAGCCTTCTCTTGGGCATTGTACAAGGACCCGCAGGCTTCTTAAAAGCATCCTCGCCTCCTCTTGGGCTTAGTACAAGGATCTGTCGGCTTCTTAGAAGTATTCACAGCCTCCTCTTAGGCTTCGTATAAATGATTTCTTCCTCCGGGAATGATAGCCTCCTCTTGGGCTTAGTACAAATTGTCCCTCGGCTTCTTAAAAGTTTCCAGCCTCCTCTTGGGCTTTGTACAAATTATCCCAACGACCTCGTAGAGGTATAGGAACAGAAATTAGTCATCTTAATAGAACAGTCTTTCCAAGAGTCTACTACTATTTCTCAAAGCATAGTACAAAGGATAAAACTCTAGACTTGGACAGTCTAATTTCCTTGAGTCTCAAAGACATTCTCAAGCACCCTTCAAGAATAGGAAGGAACCCCGTAGACTCGGACAGTCTCAATACCCTTTGGATTTCCCATTTCCTCAAAGAAAAGGAAATATCCCTGATCCTCGAATCAAAATCCCTGAGTACAGTATTACTCATATAAGAACTGATTTTCTCTTTGAACCCATATACTGGTCACTCAACTGAACAGTACCATCTTTTAGCCTCCATCTCGGGCTTCGTACGAGATATAAAAGACTCTCTTGTTGAGTCGAACATCTTTCGCCTCCATCTTGGGCTTTGTACGAGATACAAAAGGTTCTTATTGAATCAACACTTTGGCCTCTATCTCGGGCTTTATACGAGATACAAAAAAGACTCTCTTGTTGAGTCGCAATCATTTTAGCCTCCGTCTTGGGCTTTGTACAAGACACAAATCACTCTCTTGTTGAGTATAAAACACCTTGGCCTCTATCTCGGGCTTCGTACGAGATACCATAAAGGACTCTCTTGTTGAGTCACTTCTCTATTAGCCTCTATCTCGGGCTTTGTACGAGACAGATCAAAAATACCCTCTTGTTGGGCCAATAGCCTCCTCTTAGGCTTTGTATAAGAAAACCACTGGTTGATCCAATGAACCTTTTAGCATCAAAGTTGTGCCTCTTTCACAGTACACAAACATCAACAACTCCTTCCCTTACATCTAATCGCTGTAAGCGGCAAGCCTCTGGATCATCCACATCCATGTCACTGTCCCTCGTTTAGCATGAGAAATTCCTAAGGAAAGATGGCATTGCTCTACACTGAGTTAAAGTTTTCTCCTTCAGGTGGGAAATCCCCTATAAAGGAAATTATGGCATTGTCGGATTCACATATCCCGGTTAAAGTAATTCTCCTTTATAAACAGCTGTGACAGACAAACCCCTCTTTAGAGATGACAAATTCTCTCTAAAGTCAAACCCTTTCAGCTTCATATCTTGGGCTTTGAACAAGATACAAACTACCTTTCGCTTCATGTCTTGGGCTTTGAACAAGACACTAAAGCACCATTTCCTCCCATAGAATAGGAGGAACTACGATCGCTCTGATTTCCCTATTTCGGTAAACGGGACTACGTAGGCATAAGGTTGAAAGAAAAATCTTAGCAAGCACACTAAACAAAAACCCTCAGATCCCAAATCCTCATATATCAGTCAAAACATCCTAGTTCGTATTCCCCGTTAAAAGTCTAAATTCCATCAAAATAACCTAAGAGAGGCCCCCCACATTGATCGCATCTGTAAACCAACAGTTTTGACTGTTTGATCTCAGTTTGCAAAGCAGGGTTAATTTGAGACATCTATTTCCCTTCCTTCATCAGCTTCAATAGGATAAAAAATGAATCGACCTGTAGTTCCCCCCAAAGAGCGACAGCGCTTAAGAACCACGTCCAAAATCCCTCGCTACAGAAAAATGGCGCCCACCGTGGGGCCGAATCTTATTATTTAATCTCTCAGGTAGAAACCACAGAAAGGCGACTCCGTCGGGGAGCCATTTTTTGTCAGGAACATAAGATTCATGACTTTTAAAAAGTCTAGGACATTAGGACAAATATATATACTGCTTTTCCTAATTGATATATGTGTTTATTTTTCTGCTAATGGGAATGTGTGTGATGCCGCATGCGGAAAGATTGAGTATACACCTAGGAAAAACCCCTTTAGTGGCGCAGAGGCTATCGGAAATAGTTGTCATGCGATGCCACCCTCTTCTGAGGACTCTTCAAAAAACACCACCTAGCACGGTTCCCGACCCGCTGGTGTTTTCTTGACAAGAGTTGATGATGATGAGAGACAGGTACAAAAATCACTAGTAAACCTTTGGGATGGGTAGAGCCTTGACTCCATGGCAACAACCCTTTGACCCCATGTTTTTTCTATGTTTTTGTGTGCTGCATTCATGCATTCATTTAAAAAACATTAAAACATTCAAAAAAAAAATTCTCTTCTAGTCTCTCTTTTTTCAAAGTAAACTAAGACTGTGATTGCAAATATCAGAGAAAAGGATTGCGCTAATGGATTTCGGTAGAAGGAGAACTCATAAGTATACCTTCAGGATTCCAAAACTAGAGGATTTAAGAGGTTTGGCAAGGATGATCACAAACCATGAGGCTTTCAGAGCCAAGTACGGAGGTTTGCTATCTCTGCTAAGAGTCCATGTGATTGAGGGAATCATGGAGACGCTCGTTCAGTTTTACGATTTGGTCTATCACTGTTTCACATTCCCGGATTACCAGCTTGCACCAATGCTGGAGGAGTATTCTCATCTAACTGATCTACACATTACTGATCAAGCTCCATTTTCTGGACTGGAAGAAATTCCAAAGGATCAGACCATTGCAAGAGCAATTTATTTGGACGAGTCAAAGGTCAGGACTCACATGACCACTAAGGGTGGCATACAAGGTTTGCCGGCCCAGTTCTTGACAAAGAAAGCCCTGTACTTCGCCAGTATAGGGAACGTGACTGCTTTTGAAAGCATCTTTGTTTTACTCACCTACGGGTTGTTTCTGTTGCCAAACATTAATAACTTCGTCGATATCAACTCCATTAAGGTTTTTCTCATTGGAAACCCTGTGCCGATTTTGCTCGCAGATGCGTATCATTCTGTACACTTAGGGAATTTGTAAAGTGGAGGGGAGATCACGTGCTATGTACCTTTGCTTTACAAATGGTTTATCTCCCATTTGCCTAAATCTGCTGCTTTTTGGGATCACAAGAGTGCCTTACGTTGGTCACAGAAAATCATGTCCCTCACCAACTCTGACATAGATTGGTGTAGTAGGATTTATGACGGGATCAGGATCATTGACCGTTATGGAAACTTCCCCAACGTACCCCTTATAGGAACTAAGGGAGGAATCAATTACCATCCAGTTCTTGTTCGTCGTCAATTTGGATACCCGATGAGGCACGTCCCACGGAGTGCTCATCTGGAAGGTCTTTTCTTCAAGGAAGGAGAAAATGACAGAGCACTAAAGACGGAAATAGTGCACGCTGTAACGCCCCGATTCCAATTATTCCCATTTTGTTGAGTCTTTTATTTAAATTGAATGATAAATTATTTTATTTGTGGAATTGGTCGGTTAATATGTTATGTTGACCTGTTATGTTATTTTACCGTTTTGAGAGTTTTCGGGGAAATTAGAATGGAAGGTATTTTAGACATTTCTCAATTATTAGTAAGTTAGAAATTTAGTAATAATGGTTGGAAAAATGATTAAGTGTGGAATTTTGTGAGAAAATGAATTAATTGTATTTGAGTGGGAAAAATAGATAAAAAGGAAAAAGAAATAAGAAGAAGGAAAAATAGAAAAGAGAGATAAGAAAGAAATAGAATAGAAATAGAAAAAAAAAGAGAATTAGAGAAAAAGAAGAAGAGAAAGAAAGAGGAGGAAGAGAAAAGAAGAGGAAAAGAGGAAAACTTAGAAATTCATCAAGATCAATCACATAGCAAGTTGGAATCCGGGTAAGGGTGTGAAATCTTGTTATCTTAGCAATGTGTACGATTATGTATGATTGTATTGTTGATTTTGTTGATTTTCATGAGTTTTGGTATAAACCCATTTGTGTAGAAAATGGTAGAAATCGATGTTTTCGCGGATAGAAATCGATATAATTTGTGTAGTATGATCTCCCTATGTTTATGAACCATTGCTATTAATTGTTTTGCTGATGGAAGTAATTTGGGGAAGAAAATGGAGATTTTTGGGGTTTTGGAACAGTGAAAACGAAGCAGAAATTCTGCTTCTGGTGTGAAGCGCCGGGCGGTTCGTGCCTTCGCCGGGCGAAATTGAGAGGCGAGAGGGTGTCAAGCTACTGGTTTGGTTAACGTTTGTGGGGATTTCCTTCGCCCCTCCTTCGCCGGGCGAAGCGAAGGCGAAAGTTAAGCGTCGCCGGGCGAAACTTTCCTGTCACCGGGTGCTTTTGCTTTTTTCACATAATTTTCTTTTCTTTTAAAAATTCATAATTCTCGAACCGTAATTCCGATTTAGGTGTTCTTTATATCGTTGGAAAGCTATTGAACTGTACCATGTGATTATGATGGTGTGGAAACTGTTGGCCAATTTTATTATGTCGAAAAGTCGGGAATAGTGCTATTTAGCGACTTTTACCGTTTTGACTGTGTGTTTGAATGCGAATCGTACAATAGTGCATTGATGTGAATGTATATAGATTGTACGTGATTGTATGAGATGAATGCATGATTATATTGTGAATATGTATGCATTTCAAGAATGTCTGGGGTCATTTTGCATGTGAGGCATAATGAAGTACATTCTTGTGTTGAGCGATTCTAATGAGAATCCGTTGTATCGTCGTGTGCCTATGTGAGGTGTGAGCGATGGTTACAAATGATTGTGTGCCTAGGTGAGGTGTGAGCAATCGGATTGTGTGCCTAGGTGAGGTGTGAGCAATCGGGTCGTGTGCCCGTGTGGGGTGTGAGCGATCCATAAACATTGTGTGCCCATGTGGGGTGTGAGCAATGGGTGAACATCGTAGGCCCGACGGGGAGTTACATTGGTAACGAGCGATGGTTCCAGTAGAGTTCCTGAGTGAACTAATGATGATTGAGTCGGTACCGCATTGCATTTGCATAGAGTCATGAGTCGGTCTCTATGATTTGCATTTATCTTCTTTGTATTTGTGCATTGATGAATAAACATGAATGTGTATGTTTATGTGGAATGATTGAGAATGGCGAAAGCATGTCTGATGAATATGCTTGGTGATATATGTATACATTGTGATGTATATGGGTGAGTTTTGATAAATTGTGGTGAGAATGTGGAATATGTGTATTGTTACGTTAAGATATATATAATTATATGCATTGTTATTATGATAATATTTCTCACCCTTCTGTTGTTTTATAATGCTCTATGAGGCATTGCAGAGTAGGTGTGCTGGAGGTCTTTTTGTGAAGCGCGTCTTCATTCTTTTGGTCGGTTGGCTCTGATATGTAGCACCGGGTAGCTAGGGTGTATATTATTCTTTTACGATACATTTGTATATGTATCTGTCTGATGAATGTTTATGTAAACATGTATGATGTTGGTGGAGGATATTTGATGATTCATGTATATATGTATATATGTTTGTTGTTATTCAATGTTTAGATTTTCCGCTTTTATTCTAAATATTGAGATGTAGGTGTGAGGACTAAGTTCCTCTGTCGCAAGTTACCCCACTGTTGCATATCAACGGTTGAGCAAGTGTTGTATGTTTTAATTTAATGTATAATGTGACGTACCTCTTTTTATACCATGTTTACAAGTATACTCTGACGAAATTTTTAATATGTGCCTAAATGATTAAATGTGATAATTTGGGGGTATAGAGAGGGGGTGTTACACACGCTTGGAAACATGTTCATAAGAAAGGACGGGAGTCTCTAGGAAAAATGGACTGTGTCTTGGTGGAGCCTTATCTCCACTGGGTACAAACTAGAGCTCTCAAGCTAAAGATGCCTTATCCTCATCATGGAGTTCTTCCACCAAGGGAATCTGTCATGTACTTCATGACGGAAACTGAAAAACTCCAGGTTACTCTCAACAAAGTTCAACGGGAGAGAAGGTCTTGGAAGAACAAGTACCGCACTCTCAATGTGGAGTGTATCAAAATACAGCAACTACTGAAAGATAAGGACGCTCTGATTGAGATTTTAGAGCAACATACTGTAGAGAATCAAGATGACCAAAGGAATGTGCTCACTCCTTTCACCTGGAAAAGGAATGACAACCCGACAACGGCCCAAAAGCCCCGGTCAAAGAAAAGGAAAGTACCAGAATCAGCACCCGTTTTCTCTTCAGAGAGGACTCGGGACCCATTAGCTTAGGTTCCTGTTTTCGCACCTTGTAATCTACTGTATTTCCATTTCTGTAATCCTTTGAATTCAATAAAATGGGGTTTCCCCACTGTTTGATATTTGCAATCTAATTGTCGAAGTTTATTTTGATTAAACAAAAAAAAATTAATATAATCATTGCATTCAGCATTCTCACGACACGTATTCTTCTTACCTACGAATCTCACATTTGTGTCTCGGTTCTAGAGTCAAAATGTCTCATTCGTACAATACTCGAACCAATCGTCAGAAAAAGATGGATGATCTTGAGGAAGAGAACAGAGAGTTGAAATAAGAGATCGACGCTCTAAGAGAGGATAAGAGAAAGCTTCGTAACGACATGCAAGCCATGGCAGAAGCTCAGCTACAAAGGACTGTGATCTCAGAGATCACCTCGGCGCCCATAGTGGAGAAGTATGATCCTAGGTATCAAATGCCGAAAGATCGTCCCTGGGGCATGCCTGTTAACTATATCCCGGAAGGATATGTTCCGCCGATCACTAGAAATCCAGAAACTTTAGCAGAAGCCGCTGGGCCTGAAGGTTAAAAACTTTGGGAAAGCGAAGATGCCAGAGGTATACTGAAGACTCCTGAAGGTAACAAACTTCGGGAAACGCCAAGATTCACTGCCGTAGTAACGGTACCACCCCCTGTGGTGCACACTGTCCCAGAAGAACAGATTCCACAAATACCTTCTGGTAAGAAGGAAACCATGTTTGATAGAATGGATGAATTCCAAGAGCATTTCCTTGAAATGCAGAAGGAACTGCAAGCCATTTGCGGTCAGGATTTATTTGGAAAGGACGTCGCAGACCTTTGTCTGGTCCCCAATGTGAAAGTTTCGCACAAATTCCAAGTGCCCGACTTTGAAAAGTACAAGGGTAACTCTTGCCCTCAAAGTCACTTGGTAATGTACTCTCGGAGAATGTCAGCTCAGACAGAGAATCAGGACCTGCTGATTCACTATTTTTAGGATAGTTTAACCGGTGCCGCCTTAAAATGGTACATGGGTTTAAACCATGCTACGATTATCACATTCAGAGATCTTGGTACTTCCTTCGTCCAACAATAAAAATATAATTTGGACATGGCACCGGACAGAGATCAACTCAGATCAATGTCACAAAAGGACAAGGAAACCTTTAAGGAGTACACTCAGAGATGGCGTGAAATTGCCGCTCAAATTTGTCCACCTCTTGAGGAAAAAGAGATGACAAAGATCTTCTTAAAGACCTTGAGCTCATTTTACTACGACAGAATGGTTGCCAGTGCACCCAGTGACTTCACCGAGATGGTGGGCATGGGGGTTCGTCTTGAGGAAGCCGTCCGAGAAGGACGTTTGGTAAAAGACGCTGGATCATCAAGTAGTACAAAATGATACGGTAATGCTCTCCCTAAGAAAAAAGAGCAAGATATTGGGAATATCTCTCTCGGAAAGCAAAGGCGACGGTACCAACCAGTAGCAGCTGTGACTCCTGCTATCAGCCCTGCACCTATTCCTACGTATCAACCTCAGGTTGCGCAGAGCCAACCTAGTCAGCAAAGGACACAACAGCCTCTTCAGCAGGCTCGTCCTCCATATAACAACAACCGTACAACACAACCATCAGGGTTTGATCCTATACCCATGTTGTACGCAGAGCTATTTCCATTACTACTGGCCAAGGGGCACATACAGACTAAGTCTCCTCTTACAGTATTGGAAAATCTGCCTTTTTGGTTTAAGGTGGATAAAACTTGCCCTTACCATCAAGGAGGACCAGGGCATAACATAGAGAATTGTCTTAATTTCAAATCTGACGTGCAAAAGCTTGTTAGGAGCGGGCTTTTATCTTTCAAAGATACGAATCCCAATGTTCTCACGAACCCGCTACCTCAACATGAGAAAGCTGCAGTCAACTTGATTGAGAGAGAGTCTAACAATGTCTATCAAATTCACGATGTACTCTTGTTGAAAACCAATTTGGTCAAGATGCATTGTAGACAGAGTGGATACGGCCATGTGCCACCTCATGATTATCATCAATGCGATGTCTATTCTAAAAGCAATTGAGGATGTTCTGTGGCGCAAGCGACTCTACAGGAACAAATGGATCTCGAATGGATCCAAGAGCACCGTGTTCGTGGAGTTAACATGGTCTATACAAATTCCAACGTCATTCAAAACCACGACATCCGTGCGATGAATGTCAACTTAGTGGCGATGCACTCAAGGAAAAGCCAGTATCATAATCTGCCGCGGCACGATTACAGTTCTTTTCTGACTTGCTCGGTAAACAAACAGGGATGCTCTTTTGTATAAGAGGCCCTCTAGTGTCAAATGGATCTTGGATGGATCCAAGACTACCATGATAGGAATCCCTATTAGATCAACATGGTTCAGATCTTTGACATTCGCTTGATGAACACTAACTTGGTAGAGTTACATGCTGAGCAGGTCCGACTCGGATTCCTGATATCACATAATTATCACAGCTGTAAAGCAGGTTGCGAAAACGACCAGGGATATGCCTTTGTCCAGGAAGCACTTCAGCACTTGTTAAATCATTGGTGGATGCCAATATACATGGATGAAGATACTCAGCAAATTAGTATCAATAACAGAAACCCTGCTCGGCATCAAAGTCAAGATGTCCGATCCGTGGAAGCTAACCTAGTGAGGTTACATTGTATTCAAAGTGGGCGTGGCCAGGTGCCACCACACAATTATGAACGTTGTGGAGTCTGTTCGGAAAGTAACCAAGGGTGCTACCTTGTGCGAGCAGCTCTCCAGGGGCAGGTGGATCATGGAGAGATTCGCCCATATCCAGGTTCTGGACCCATCAATTGGTCGCTGAACTACCTTACCGATCAAATCGAGGACGTTGTCGTCACTCTGATCATCAGAGGACCAGGAATGTTTTTTCCATCATCCCTCTGCTTGACGAATCAAGAATTCCCAACCGGGAACGGATCGAGATTACATACAATGGTCAGAAAAACCAGAAGGTTCCCATAGTCATCTATCTGCCGGGACCACTACCATATGAATCAGCTAAGACAATCCCTTACAAATACGGTGCAACGATAATTGAAAATGGAAAGGAAATTCCATTACCCTCCGTCGTGAATATTGCAGACATCAGTCCTGTAACACGGAGTGGTAGAATCTTCAACAGAGGAGTTGGAGAGTCCAACAAAGAAAAGGAACTTCAGATAGAAGCTCCCGATCCATTAGTCGGCGAATCCAATAATCCCAACCTTTCGAAAAATGATGATGAGATGTTGAAGCTCATCCAAAGGAGTGAATACAACATCGTTGATCAACTGTTACAGACTCCTTCAAAGATCTCAGTATTATCACTGTTGCTCAGTTCAGAAGCGCACAGAGAGGCTCTACAGAAAGTCTTGGAGGAAGCCTTTGTGGAATAGGATGTAACAATCAGACAGTTCGATAGTATTGTCTCTAACATCACTTCCTGCAATAACTTGGGATTTAGTGATGAGGAATTACCTGAAGAGGGTCACCGTCATAACATGGCGCTCAATATTATAGTCAGCTGCCAGGACGATGCTTTAGCCAGCATACTGGTAGACACAGGGTCAGCCCTGAATGTTATGTTGAAATCCACTTTGATGCAATTATCATTCAAGGGCCCTCCGATGAGAATCAGCGAGGTCGTCGTCAAAGCATTCGACGGATCCAGAAAAATAGTTATCGGCGAAGTCGACCTTCCCATAACCATCGGTCCTCACACTTTCCAAGTCACCTTCCAGGTCATGGACATCCGGGTAACGTACATTTGTTTATTAGGAAGACCTTGGATACATCAGGCTGGGGCGGTCACCTCGACCCTCCACCAAAAGCTAAAGTTCGTTCAAAACGGTCAACTTGTCACAGTCTGTGGGGAACAGGCTTTGCTCCTAAGCAATTTATCGTCATCCACTTATGTGGAACCAGAAGGGATAATCGGAACCCAGTTCCAAACGCTCTCATTATACAGTGGCGGTCAATTAGAAGGAGGAACTTAGATTTCCTCATACAAAGATGCTATTAAAGTGGTCGAGAATGCCAATACAACCGGATGGGGACAGCTTGTCATTCCTACTGGCAATACAACAAAGAAGGGTCTTGGTTTTTCTGCAACCTGTACCCAGACAGCTGCCAGTGATCAGAACTTCTTCCATAGTGGAGGGTTCCTTCACCCAGTGCCTCAGGCAGTCCATGCTATCAATGAGGAGGATTCCTCCGATACGGGGGAAGAATGGAAGTCCTATCTTAACGAGGACGGTTATATGTCTCAGGAAGAGGTGCCTACGCCATTTTGCTATCCCGCACAGAGTCTGAGATTTATACCCAGGTCAGATGTTGAAATGATATACGGAGATTGTGATCTAGAAGGATGTCGTGCTCCACCAAACTCATTACGGAGGACACTTTGATGAAAGACAATTTTGACCACAATTACTATGGCCTGATGGATGGTCTGCCAATGTGGCAGCCTTACCCAGGAGACTTGGGGCAAGAAAGTCAGCCGAACAATGAAAATCAGCTGAGTCTCATTGAACAGAATACCTGTGTCCCCACCATGTCATGGGATCAACACTCAGGTCATTCGGAAACTACTCAACATGACGATGAATTTGCAACGTTTGCAGGACTAGAATTCATTAATTATGCTTTTCCCGAGGTCAACGTCATCGAGAGGGATAACTCCTCCAGTTCCAAAGAAGTATGGGACACCTTGGGACAACCGAGTGGAAAATTCGACTATATGGTCAAGTACACCGCTCCCGAAAGCTCTCGTATCAGGCTCGAAGATATCCAGCCAACTGGATGGGAGAAACAGCTGAGAGTACAAATACTCTGCAAAATGCAACAAAGGAATCCTCCTACGACAATTCTGCCTGGGAGACAGATTCCAATGATCCTGCTCCACCAGAAATCAGCGTTATTTCTGAAGACAAATCGAGGAAGGTGCCAGACTTTGTGATTCACCGAGGAGTTCGCCGCCAATGGGTTGCTGTCGATGTTCCGAAGATTGTTCATTAGTCAAAGTAATTACCGTCTTTAACCTTTCACCCTGCCCAGGTGAAACGGATGTTTTGATAGGGCTCGCTTTCTGTAAATTATCCCTCTTCGCTTTGCCCAAAGCGACAAAGTTTTGTTTTATAGGGCTGTAGTTTCAAGAATCAACTTGTTCATTAATAAAATAACACCGTTCTATAATTTCTGCATTAATTGTTGTTTTCTCTTTTTGCTTTTCTCAGAAAATGGTAATCCTAAAAAACAATTCAAATAAAAACAAGCAGTAAAAAAAAATATATACACTGCACACACTTGCATTCTCTCTATCTCTTCTAAACACAAATCATCACGTCATGCAGATTTCTTGTTTTAAACCCAGTTGAAACATACGATCCGATGCCTTCTCCCGACTTTGAGTTCCCGGTATTTGGGGCTGAAGAAGAAGTTGACAACGAAATTCCAGAAGAGATCTCCCGACTACTCAGACAAGAGGAAAGGTCCATTGAACCTCACAAAGAGCCGTTAGAAACGATCAACGTGAGTTCAAAAAGAGAGAGAAAAGAGATCAGGATTCGGGCACTGCTCAGTCCAACTACCAAAGAGAGTTTGACAAAGCTTCTCAGAGAATTTTCCGATGTGTTTGCTTGGTCCTATCAGGATATGCCAGGGTTGGATACCAGCATCGTGGAACATCACCTACGTTAAGATCGGAATATCCGCCAGTAAAGTAGAGGTTGAGACGCACTCACCCGGACATGGCCATCAAAATCAAAGAGGAGGTACAGAAACAGATTGACGCGGGTTTCCTCGTCACGTTAGAATATCCTCAATGGTTAGCTAACATTGTACCTGTTCCCAAAAAAGATGGAAGGGTCAGAATGTTGTAGATTACAGGGATCTAAATAAGGCTAGTCCAAAGGACGACTTTCCTTTACCATACATTGACATGCTGGTTGACAGTACAGCAAAGTTCAAAATCTTCTCCTTCATGGATGGATTCTCGGGCTATAATCAGATCAAAATGGCGCCGAAAGACATGGAGAAAACTTCGTTCATTACCCCATGGGGTACCTTTTGTTACAAGGTAATGCCGTTCGGTTTGAAGAATGCCGGGGCAACCTACCAAAGGGCCATGACTACTCTGTTTCATGACATGATACACAAAGAAATCGAAGTGTATGTCGATGATATGATTGCAAAATCTAAGACAGAAGAGGAGCATGTGACCCACCTGTCAAAATTATTCGAGCGTTTGAGAAAATACAGACTCCGCTTGAATCCCAACAAGTGCACCTTCGGTGTCCGTTCAAGGAAACTTTTAGGGTTCATCGTCAACCAGAAAGGAATTGAGTTTGATCCTGACAAGGTCAAGGCCATTCAAGAAATGCCTTCTCCGAAAACTGAAAAACAAGTCAGGGGATTCCTGGGACATTTGAATTACATCTCCAGATTTATATTCCTCATGACCGCGACCTGTGCGCCGATTTTCAAATTACTCAAAAAGAACCAGGACTGCGTTTGGACAGAAGATTGTCAAACCGCTTTCGACAGTATTAAGGAATATATGTTGAATCCGCCGATTCTATCACCTCCAGTGGAAGGAAGACCACTGATCATCTACCTCATAGTCTTAGAGGACTCCATGGGTTGTGTACTTGGCCAACAAGACGAAACCAAAAGGAAAGATTCTGCCATTTATTATCTAAGCAAGAAGTTCACCGGTTGTGAAACTCGGTACACGATGCTTGAGAAAACTTGTTGAGTTTTGGCTTAGGCAGCCAAACGTCTGCGCCAGTACATGATTCGTCACACTACATGGTTAGTCTCCGAGATGGATCCGATCAAGTATGTATTTGAAAAACCTGCTCTTACGGGAAGAATAGCCCGTTGGCAGATGTTGCTGTCAGAATATGACATAGAGTACCATGCTCAAAAAGTCGTTAAGGGGAGTATTTTAGCCGATCATTTGGCTCATCAACCGATTGACGATCAAGAATCTCTCGAGTTTGACTTCCCAGACGAAGATGTCATGTATTTAAAGATGAAAGATTGCGATGAACCGCTACCCAGTGAAGGGCCAGAACCAGGTTCCCAGTGTGGACTTATCTTTGACGGAGCAGTTAATCATTATGGAAACAGAATTGGGGCAATAATTGTTACCCCTCAGGGTACCCACATTCCTTTCACCGCTCGACTTACGTTCAAGTGTACAAATAACGAGGCCGAATACGAAGCTTGTATTATGGGTCTCGAGGAAGCGATTGATTTAAGGATAAAAAACTTGGACGTATATGGCGACTCAGCCCTAGTCGTCAATCAGATCAAAGGAGATTGGAACACATACTAATCAGGATTGATTCCTTACAAAGACTATGCAAGAAGGTTGCTACCCTTCTTCAACAGAGTCGAGTTTCATCATATCCCTCGTGAGGAGAATCATATGGATGATGCATTAGCCACTCTCTCTTCCATGATTAGTGTAGGTCAATGGAATGAGATGCCTAAGATCGACATAATGCGCCTTAAAAGGCCCGCTTACATCTTCACGATGGAAGCAGTCATAGACGACAAACCTTGGTATCACGATATTAAATGCTTCCTTCAGAAACTGGAGTACCCGTTTGGGGCATCTAGAAAGGACAGAAAGACCATCAGAAGGCTAGCAGGTAGCTTCTTCCTGAGCGGTGATACACTCTATAAGAGGAATTTCGACATGGTCTTGCTCCGATGCGTAGACAGACCAGAAGCAGACATATTGATGAAAGAAATTCATGAGGGATCCTTTGGCACTCATGCCAACGGACACACAATGGCGAGAAAAATTCTAAGAGCGGGGTACTATTGGTTGACAATGGAATCCAACTGCTACAAGTACATGAGGAGGTGTCACAAGTGTCAGATATACTCCGACAAGATTCATGTACCGCGATCGCATCTCAAAGTTCTCTCTTCCCCATGGCCTTTTTCCATATGGGGAATCGACATGATTGGCAGGATTGAGCCCAAGGCTTCAAACGGACGTCGGTTCATTCTGGTCGCCATTGATTACTTCAACAAGTGGGTCGAAGCATGGTCGTATGCTAATGTAACCCGACAAGTGGTGGTCCGATTAATCAAAAACAATATCATCTGCCGTTATGGTGTTCCGAGCCAGATCATTACGGATAATGGATCTAACTTGAACAATAAGATGATGAAAGAGTTGTGTGCTGAGTTTAAGATCGAACACCATAAATCATCTCCCTACCGACCCAAGATGAACGGAGCAGTAGAAGCGGCTAACAAGAACAACAAGAAGATCGTTCAAAAGATGGTTGTAACTTACAAAGACTGGTACGAGATGCTACCCTTTGCTCTTCATGGTTATCGCACATCTGCTCGCACTTCAACAGGGGCAACCCCTTTTTCTCTAGTGTATGGCATGGAGGCAGTGCTCCCCATAGAAGTAGAGATCCCATCAATCCGGGTATTGATGGAAGCTAAGCTTACAGAAGCTGAATGGTGTCTAAGTCAACACGACGAACTAAATTTGATCAAAGAGAAGCGAATCACGGCACTATGCCATGGTCAGTTGTATCAGCAAAGAATGAAGAAGGCGTTTGACAAAAAGGTCCGACCTCGCATCTTCAGGAAAGGAGACCTCGTGCTCAATAAGATTCAATCATTTCTCACTGATTCGCGAGGAAAATGGACTCCGAATTATGACGGCCCCTATGTGGTCAAGAAAGCTTTCTCGGACGGCGCCTTGAGCCTTGTAACCATGAACGGAGAGGAATTTGCCTACCCCACGAATGTTGATGTAGTCAAGAAATACTTCGCCTAAACTAAACTAAAAAAAACGTCTCGGTGGATTGAAAACCCGAAAGGGCGGTCCAGGAAAAAATTAGAGACAAAATAAAAAAAAAATCATCCCGGTGGATTAGAAACATGTTCAACAGAGGCAAATCCCTCAGCAGCAGTTACACCATCCAGCGGAGGAAAACTCCAGTCAAGGTCATCTTCGACAGAAGCCCGGGATGCCCTGAATTCAAAGTTGGTAGAAGGATAGTGGTCGTTATGTTTCAGCGTAGCCCTTTTCCCCGTAAATTACCATTTTCTAACTTTGTATATACTCTTTGGAATCACGCGTTTGGCTGATCTCCATCTTATTAATAAAATTTGAGCCCTTGTGCTTTTGTTTGTAATTCTCATTTGTTTTAGCTTTACAGAACGACATTTTAATATGATCAGCGATTCTTGAAATAAAACAAAACGAATTTACTTGTTAAACTTTTTTCTGCTTTTAAAATAAAGATTGGCAATTATGTTGACTGTTGAACATCGAGAGAACATTGATTGCGTCTCCAAAGGTGTCTGAGCCTCAAAGTGCAGAATCAAAGTATTCCTTCTAAACCAGTATGTCTGAATGAAGGATCAGCTGTATCAGAGACCTTGTTTCGTCTGACACGCCTCGGCAGAGTTCTTATCTCCTAAGCCCGACCAATATAGTTCCCCGCAGGGACTATCTCTCCTAAGCAAGGTAGAATTGCTACTTTTGGACCAACGGTACTTCTTCGCCCTGCAATGGTCGAGTATCTAGTCGTGTTCATCCATTAGTCTGTATGTCGCGTCTGTTTTGTCAGCATATACATACATACATCATGCATTGTTGATTTACATTCATATTCATATTGCATCGCTATCACTGTAGTCGGTCTTGTCCCCTAGTGATAACAGTCCTCTCAATCAAGTTGTCAGTTCTTTCCTCGTCGGGAAATGTTGCGTCTGAACAATCTCTCCTCCCGTTTATTTCTGGATCAGAATTGGCCCTTGACCACTTTGATAACTTGAACCTCTGAAAGACCAGAGAACTTTCGACAAATGTCATTCTTCGCCATTGAAGATGATATCCTTGCTTTCCCAGATTAAGGAAAATCCCCAGAGAAAGCTTCTTAATCAAGAGATTCGGCGGTACGACAATTTTTCTCCGAAAAACCACTGATGAAAAGGTCATCGGCACCTCAAAATTGGATCCCATCATATGGCACTTCTCCGGGAAGATCCTGAGAAAAGTATGATGTAAGACCCCAAATGAAAGCAGTCTCTCAGGAAACTCGCTTTTCCCCAGTAGAAACAAATGGCGTCTCCAATAGAGAAGTTTGTGCACCTCTACAACTCAGACGATTGGGTTCCCCAGCAACTCTGACATCAAATCTGTTTCTATCAAATGGCATCTCCCTAGGAAAATTCAGCGAGAAGTTTGATGAAAACCGCTACGAATAGCATCCCTTGTCAATAAAGTTTATTGACAAAAGAAACTGAGACCAGTTCCTTGGTAGGAAACCAGGATCGAGGGGAAGTTTATATCAGAAACTGAGACCAGATCCTTGGTAGGAAACCAGGATCGAGGGGAAGTTTATATCAGAAACTGAGACCAGTTCCTTGGTAGGAAACCAGGATCGAGGGGAAGTTTTTACCTTTTATAAGCATCATTGCTTAGCAAAAGAAGAAGGATGCGCAAGCTGCCATTCTTAACCACCATCAAAATTTTGGATATTCCGATATTTAATCCTCTTGCACCCCGAATGCCCGAATACCTTCGCCATTCACACCTTCGTGTCCAAGAAGATTAAATAGGGGCATCTGTCATACCCCAAATTTTGACCACTAAGATTCCCATCATTGTGCAAATCATCATCACAATATGGATGAACCATTAGTCTCCCCAAAGATGGGTGAGCATCCACTATAATCAGACTTAGGGTTTCAAGCCCTCTCAGAGCTCTTAGACAAAGGATCAATCAAGGGATGACATGATCTTCAACTTGTCTAGCCTCTCAAACATCCACAATGGATCAAAAGGACTCCCACTTCAAGGATTAAGCACGAGGCTGCTCCCTTCCAGGTGGATCAAGCCTTAAGATCGCCAGTGTCACCAAATTAGGGTTTGGTCGACCAAACTTCCAGTTGGAAATTTTTCTCTGGGCATGAGCCAGTGCTTCAAAGCATATCCTAAAATACTCCATGGAACCTCATGGGCCCAAGCATCAAGTCAATTTTGCCTCAGGGGGTGCATACATCAAAAATCAGGAATTAGGGTTTCTTGACCTAATTCACCCCTAAGTTGACTTTTGGGACAAATCATGAGCCAAGACCTCAAGACATGATTTGAGGGTCTCTAATATACCACATTGATCCATTTGGAACAATGGATTGATCCAGGAAGTTTGAGCCACAAGTCTCAATTTCATCTGAACCACAGTTAGGGTTTCGCGAGAAAAGTCAACTGTAACTTTGACTTTTGACCCGGACATGCTCCCAAACCCTAGGACATGATTCAATACACCCTATAACACCCATGGAACATGTCCATTAAGTTTTATTTAGGTCAAGGGCATGATTTCCTAAGGGATTGCACAGTTTGAAATTCATCTGACAAAAAGTCAACTGTGCACAAAAGTCAACTTTGACTTTTTGAGATTTTTCACAAAAATGGATTTTTTTACCCTAAAATGATGTTAATGCATGTTTTGAATCATCATTCATCAAGAAAAACCAAAGAAAGTGGGATAACTTGTAAAAGGGGTAACCATAAAAACTTAGAAAATTTTCTAAGTTATGAAATAAAGTGGCAAGGGTGCCAACTTTGGAGGATCATAACTCCTAAACCACAAAGCCATTCTTCCCCATCCAAAGCTTGATTTGTATCCCTCATGGCCCTCTACAAAAACCTCAACTAGACCTCACTCTAATTCATTGTGGATTTTGAGCTATGGGTGAGCTAAAATGGGTGGAAACATGAAAGTACAACTTTTCCAACACTTAGAAAAAATTTTGTCCAAGACAGATTTTGTTAGAAACACCAAAACTTGTGAGATATTTTTACACAGTTACAAGCTGAATCAATTCATGGTATGAACATCAAAGTTGTTACACATATTGCCTACAATGAAAGCAACTCAATAGCATGAAACCACTCCACTTGTGCCAAGAGTTATGGCTGCCACAACACACCGTGTCAAGGCTGCCATGAAAAATCAGTTTGGGAGTTTTCTTGCCATCCACGATTTCTGAGTCAAAAGCAATGATCACTATGCCACATGCATTCAATCTGAGCATAAACCAACTGATCCAACTGATTGAGTTGAGTCAAAAAGCCAAGGAATCTTCCAACTTAAAATTCATGCATTTTGGCACATTTTGCCTTGAATTCAAAGGGCATTAATGTGGAATAGTGCATTTTCAACAAAGCCACTCTACTCAGTCAAGTTCTCTAATTAAACAACAATAAAAACATCTGAAGAATGTGAATTTGGTCAAGACATAGCCCTGCTCTTGAGAGAGGCTAGTTTGCCTTGCATGAGAAGAAATGCCACCAAGCCTATCCCTTTGAATGTGATATGATCCAGGAGCCATTCACTATTCCTCCAAGACAAGAGTTAATCACCTATATATAGAGGTTCCAATGGATCATTCAACTCACACCAAATCCAGTTACAGCACTGCTTTCTCTCATTCTTCCTTAAACCTCCAATTTCTTAGTTTTAGAGCAACCACTATCGGGTTTTGAGTTGCAGCCATAAGCAATCAATTCCAATTGCTCAAACACATCACATATGATGTATTTGAGGTGTCCAAACACTTAAACACTAACTGTAACACCTCAGACTCAAAATCACCCTTCAACCAAGCCATTATGCCTCAATTTTGCAGTTGGAGTACTCCAGCTTGATCCAAAGAGTTTCAAAGTGTTCCAAAGCTTTAAACACACTCCATAACATCCATTGAAGCTGTAGGGATCATCAAATCACATCTGGAACACCATCTGTGCAAAGTTCCATTTCAGCTTGCATCAAGGTAAGCCTCAAAACTCCAACTCCATGATCCATGCATATTTTCTCGCATGATATTTTTACCAATTGCTTGCCATCATATGTTGATTGTTTACCCTCAGAAAATTTGATCATAGCACTCATAATCATGTCTGCTCGATTGGTTTTGCAAAATTAGGGTTCATACGGCCACAAGGATATAATTTGTTATACACTGAAAACAAATAAAATTGGGTATTGCCATCTTCTTCCTTGTGAAAAAATGCATGAGTTTGATGTTTGAATCATGTCCAATGGTTGAGAATTAAGAGAGATAGGGTGCTTCATGCACGAGCTGGAGGAAGAAGATGGCCATGGCGCCATTTTCAGAAAATCCAACTTGTTTACTATATATTTATTGTTTGCCATGTTATATTTGAATTGGCATTGCGCCCCAGTGGTTGATCAGCTGGTTTTGTGTGTATTGGCAAGCGAGAGGTCAGGGGTTCGAATCCCCCTCGCCCCAGATCTCTTTTTTATCACTTTCTCCTATTTTTCTCATTTTTCACATTTTGTTTTAAATGATTTGAAAAATCAATAACTCTTTCAATTTTAATTATTTTTTATTGGTTCTTTTTGCAAAAAATCACAAAAATGTTGAAATATTTTATTCCACAAAAAAATTAAGTTTATATTATTTATTTAATATAATTTGTATTTTTGTGAATAAATTCATTTTTTATTGTTTTTAAACATTTTAAAATGAACTTTCATCTTGAAAAATCAAGACCAAATGAGTTTTAATATCTCTTGTGATTAAAACCTCATTTTTCAAACCTTAAACAAAAATCACAAGTGGTTTATTCACACCTATTTGGTATTTTTATCATTTTATTTGATTTTCTTTTAATATTTACTTTTATTGGAAAACAAATTAGGGTTTCTTTGATTTTCACCCTCACAAAACATTTTAAAATACACTTTGGGCCTCTAATAGAGTGTAAGACCCAACCCCCTTGTACAGAAAAACTTTTTGGGCCTCACTCATTGTATAAGTCCCTCTGTACATCTCCTTGAGCCTCTCCTTGAGCTATAAGACCCATTCAAAACTTTTGGGCCTCTAATAGAGTGTAAGACCCAACCCCCTTTTAACCAAAACAATTTTGGGCCTCAGATATTGTATAAGTCCATTTGCGTTAAAAGAAAATCTCGGCGCGATCGCCATTTCAAACGAAAAATCATCTGGGCCTACCCTCGTGTTATAAGCCCCACTCTTTTTCTTTAAACCTTTTGGGCCTCTTGAGAGAGTGTAAGACCCATCCCTTTGTACAGAAAACAATTTTTAGGCCTCAGACACTTGTATAAGTCCCTCTGTACAAATTTAACAGTGCGATCACTGATAAAACCCTGGGCCTCTCCTTGAGCTGTAAGCCCCAAATCTTTCTTTTTCAAAGTACTTTCTCCTTTGACTTTGAATATATTGTTGTTTTCCATCTTTCTTTGTTGAACAACTAACAAAATAGCATGGAAGCTCTACAACCGAGTAAGTGTTTATCCGCTTTCATATACATATACCTGTATTGTAGGGCAGCTCACTGTACGTCTCCTTTCATAAACTCATATCAACTGTGTAATAATAGTATAGATATTTAGAGTTTCCCCGACAACTACGTCTGGAACTAAGTAAAGTCGTACCGATCGCTCTTAGAAATAGACAGACTAGATCCCCAATAGGAGCACCAGATACAGTCTTCTCTTCGGCTGTCCTCCTTAGGAATTGTTAAGAGACTCTAATCCCCAGAGATTAACTTTTCTCCGTGATAGGCATCTCTCGAGTTTCTTTCAAATTCGCGAACTTTCCTGGCTTGAACTATTCTCTGTGAATAGCCTATCTTGAATTTCTCGGGATTTGGGGACCCACAGGCTTCTTAAAAGCATCAGCCTTCTCTTGGGTGTTGTACAAGGACCCGCAGGCTTCTTAAAAGCATCCCCACCTCCTCTTGGGCTTAGTACAAGGACCCTTCGGCTTCTTAGAAGTATTCACAGCCTCCTCTTAGGCTTCGTATAAATGATTTCTTCCTCCGGGAATGATAGCCTCCTCTTAGGCATAGTACAAATTGTCCCTCGGCTTCTTAAAAGTTTCCAGCCTCCTCTTGGGCTTCGTACAAATTGTCTCGACGACCTCGTAGAGGTATAGGAACAGAAATTAGTCATCTTAATAGAACAGTCTTTCCAAGAGTCTACTACTGTTTCTCAAAGCATAGTACAAAGGATAAAACTCTAGACTTGGACAATCTAATTTCCTTGAGTCTCAAAGACATTCTCAAGCACCCTTCAAGAATAGGAAGGAACCCCGTAGACTCAGACAGTCTCAATACCCTTTGGATTTCCCATTTCCTCAAAGAAAAGGAAATATCCCTGATCCTCGAATCAAAATCCCTGAGTACAGTGTTACTCATATAAGAACTGATTTTCTCTTTGAACCCATATACTGGTCACTCAACTGAACAGTACCATCTTTTAGCCTCCATCTCGGGCTTCGTACGAGATACAAAAGACTCTTTTGTTGAGTCGAACATCTTTCACCTCCATCTTGGGCTTTGTACGAGATACAAAAGGTTCTTATTGAATCAACACTTTGGCCTTCATCTCGGGCTTTATACGAGATACAAAAAAGACTCTCTTGTTGAGTCGCAATCCTTTTAGCCTCCGTCTTGGGCTTTGTACAAGACACAAAACACTCTCTTGTTGGGTATAAAACACCTTGGCCTCTATCTCGGGCTTCGTACGAGATACCATAAAGGCCTCTCTTGTTGAGTCACTTCTCTATTAGCCTCTATCTCGGGCTTTGTACGAGACAGATCAAAAATACCCTCTTGTTGGGCCAATAGCCTCCTCTTAGGCTTTGTATAAGAAAACCATTGGTTGATCCAATCAACCTTTTAGCATCAAAGTTGTGCCTCGTTCACAGTACACAAACATCAACAACTCCTTCTCCTTCATCTAATCGCTGTAAGCGGCAAGCCTCTGGATCATCCACATCCATGCCACTGTCCCTCGTTTAGCATGAGAAATTCCTAAGGAAAGATGGCATTGCTCTACACTGAGTTAAAGTTTTCTCCTTCAGGTGGGAAATCCCCTATAAAGGAAATTATGGCATTGCCGGATTCACATATCCCGATTAAAGTAATTCTCCTTTATAAACAGCTGTGACAGACAAACCCCTCTTTAGAGATGATAAATTCTCTCTAAAGTCAAACCCTTTTAGCTTCATATCTTGGGCTTTGAACAAGATACAAACTACCTTTCGCTTCATGTCTTGGGCTTTGAACAAGACACCAAAGCACCATTTCCTCCCATAGAATAGGAGGAACTACGATCGCTCTGATTTCCCTGTTTCGGTAAACGGGAATACGTAGGCATAAGGTTGAAAGAAAAATCTTAGCGAGCACACTAAAAAAAACCCTCAGATCCCAAATCCTCATATATCAGTCAAAACATCCTAGTCCGTATTCCCCGCTAAAAGTATAAATTCCATCAAAATAACCTAAGAGAGGCCCCCCACATTGATCGCATCTATAAACCAACAGTTTTGACTGTTTGACTTCAGTTTGCAAAGCAAGGTTAATTGGAGACATCTATTTCCCTTCCTTCTTCAGTTTCAATAGGATAAAAAATGAATCGACCTGTAGTTCCCCCCAAAGAGCGACAGTGCTTAAGAACCACGTCCAAAATCGCTAGCTACACTAGAGTACCAACTTCCAAGGATCATAACTTGAGATCCAAGCAACCATTTTGGCTGATCCAAAGATGGATTTGTAGCTCTCATGGCATACTTTAAAAGTGTCAACTACGCCTCACTCCAATTCTTCATGGATTTTTAGTTATGGAGTGACCAAAATGACAAAAACATGAAAATGCCACTTTTTCCAACAATTAGTGAAATGTTCACTAAGTCAGAATCTAATTCACTTTTTTCCAAATGTAAGGGCGTTTTTCACTTAGATCCAAAAAGTGTCAAGACAAACTATGATCACACACATGTTGTATCATATGAGAGCTTTCCAAAATGGCCAAGAAATCCATCGAATCCCATTTGAGCTAAGAGTTATGACAATGGCAATATGCCTTGCTGCAATTGTCATGGCAAGGCAGATTTGTGCATTTTGCTCGATTTGATCAAATTGTGCAAATGACAAATAAGTTTATCCATCTGAAGACCTCAGGGGGAGACCAAGGAGGAACAAACACTGATCCATAAGCCTCCCAAGTCTTTGGAACCAAAAGTAGCATGCCAAACCTAGAAATATCTAAAAAGGGGACAAGACTCCAATTTTGTTTTGGAGCATTAAATGGATGCACCAAGGTGGCATGAACTGAGCCTTTTCCAACTGAATGAGTCAAGGATGATCTCTGAACTAGGGAACCAAATGCATGTGATCTAAACTCTAGTCAATGGCTAGAGGAGACTTAAGATTCCAAAGTGATGCAATTGGACAATGAGCTGTTGTAGTTGCCATTCACTATTGCTTGCAAAACAAACTTGCTCTACTATAAATAGAGCTCATTTGTGCTCAGTTTAAGTACACCAAAGGCCTACAATACTTGCCTTTCTCAAAATCCTCTTCTCACTCTCAAAAATGCCTTTCTTAGCAAGTCACTATCGAATTTTTCAGTAGAGAGCAATTCTACTCAAACCAATTGCTCTAACACCTCATAAACATCATATGTGAGCTGATCAAACACTAAACACACAACTGTAACACTGGTTTCTCAGAATCATCAGCCAGTTGCTCATGTTTTCAACCAAGTTGCAACTGAGATACCATGGAGTGATCCAGCCATTTCCAATCAAGTCCAAGCATTCAAACACACTCCATATGGTGTAGGGAAGCTGTTCAGATCATCACAACTCATCTGTAACACCTCCAACTCAAAAATCACATTGCTCTTGCTGTCACGACCTTCAAGTAAGCCTAAACTTGGTCATCTCTTAATCTATGCATATTTCCTCGCACAATACTTTTGCCAAATGTTCATAGTTATGCATAGAATGTTTCCCCTCAATTAATTGCTTTGTTTGAATCGTGCATCAAAATTCTCAGCCTTCATGCAAATTTTAGGGTTCTTGAGGTTTTGTCTTGATTTCTTATTCCATGCTTAAAATAAATGAAATTAAAGACCATAGACATGATCGTGAGGTGAAAACGAGCAGATTGATATGTGAATTGTGTGATTTCATCAAGTATTTAGTGAGATTGAATAGAAACGCAAATCTGAGCAAAACTCCCTTCGCGCGTGTTCTTGGCCCATGTTCTTGGCGCCTTTTTCACAAATTTGAATATTTGAATTTTGTGATTTTATTTAATTGATTCAAAAATTAATTTCTCTCTGAGTTTTAATGATTTTGAGTTGATTCTTTTTTTAATAATTCACAAAAATGTTAAAATATTTATTTTGCCAAAAATTCCCAAAAATATTATTTATTTCATATACTTGATATTTTTGCAAAGAATTAATTTTTTATTTGTTTTTTAACATTTAAAATATTTTTTCCTCCTTGATTTTCCAAATGTAATTGGTTTCCAATCATTTTGTGGATATAAACATGATTTTTGAAACATTGATCCAAGATCACCACTCATTTTTCGCATAGTTTCAACACTCTTTAATAATTTTTTAACAAAATTAATTGCTTTTTAAAACAAAATTAGGGATTTGATTAATTCAACCCTCATCAATCATTTTCAAACACTCATGGGCCTCTAATAGAGTGTAAGACCCAATCCCCTTTTAACCAAAACAATTTTGGGCCTCAGATATTGTATAAGTCCCTCTGCATTAAAAGAAAAATCTCGGCGCAATTGCCAGTTCAAAAATCAAATCATCTGGGCCTACCCTCGTGTTATAAGCCCCATTTCTTTTCTTTAAATTTCTTTGGGCCTCTAATAGAGTGTAAGACCCAACCCCTTTTTGAAACCAAAATGATTTGGGCCTCAGATGTTGTATAAGACCCACTGTGTTTTCAAAAACCTCGGCACAATTGCCATTGTCAAACAAATAACCCTGGGCTCCTCCTTGAGTTGTACGTCCCATTCCTTATAGAAAAACAAATCTTTGGGCCTCTAATAGAGTCTAAGACTCATCCCTTTGTACAGAAAACCTTTTGGGCCTCACTTATTGTATAAGCCCCTCTGTACTGTTTTCAAAACATCGGTGCGATCATCGTTAAAACTTGGGCCTCTCCTTGAGCTGTAAGCCCCAACAATCTTTTCAAAGCACTTTCTCCTTTGATTTTGAATTCAAATATATGTTGTTATCAAAACTTTCTTTAATTTCTTTGTTGAACAACTAACAAAACAACATGGAAACTCTACAACGGGTAAGTGTTTATCCGCTTTCATTTACTGCTTTCATATGTATATAACTGTATTGTGGGGATGCTTCACTGTAAGTCTTCTTTCACATCCTTTTATATACTTGTCACATATCCACTGTGTAATACTAGTATATTTATTTAAAGTTTTCTCCGACAACTATGTCTAGAACTAGGTAAAGCCCTGTTGGTCACTCTTTAAATACAAACAAAACTAGATCCCCATAGGATTTCCAGATACATTCTTCCCTCCTCTTGGGGTTAAACAATATGGAACAAAGAGAAAGGCAGTATTCTCGGTGAACCTTTTCTCAGACTGTCACCCTTAGAAATTGTCAAAGAAACTCTAACTCCCCAGAGATGATCTTTTCTCCGTGAATGGCATCTCTTGAGTTTCTTCCAAATTCTCAAACTTTCCTGGAATGATCTCTTCTCTGTGAATTGCATTTCTTGAACTTCTCTTGGTTTGGGGACCCACAGGCTTCCTAAAAGCACCCCCGCCTCCTCTTGGGCGTTGTACAAGGACCCTTCGGCTTCTTAGAAGTTCTCTTACCTTCTCTTGGGTTTAATACAAGGACCCTGACGACCTCTTAAATGTATAAGACAGAACTTAGTCATCCTTTGCTAGAGCAGTCTTTCCTGCGTCAAAACTCCGGCCATTGTAGGGTTGATACTCATCCCTTAATGCATGCGCCTCCTCTTGGGCATTGTACAAAAGATAAAACTCTAGACTTGGACAGTCTAAACCTCTTGAGTCTCAAAGACATTCTCAAGTTCCTTCTAAACATAAGCAAAACTCGGTCTCTCTCATGAGAGTTCCCCACACTTGGACCCACTTCAGGATCTCAATAATCCTCAGCGATAAGTCAGCCTCCTCTGGGCTTTGTACAAATGATTCTCCCCGGCGGAGCTAACCTTTTCAGACTCTCTTGTTGAGCCAACTACTTTTAGCCTCCGTCTTGGGCTTTGTACAAGACATACAAAAACACTCTCTTATTGAGTATAAAAGACTCTCTTGTCGAGTCAACCACTTTTAGCCTTCGTCTTGGGCTTTGTACAAGACATATAAAATCACTCTCTTGTTGAGTATAAAAAACTCTCTTGTTGAGTCAACCACTTTTAGTCTCCGTCTTAGGCTTTGTATAAGACATATAAAAACACTCTCTTGTTGAGTACAAAAAGACTCTCTTGTGAGTCAACCACTTTTAGCCTCCGTCTTGGGCTTTGTACAAGACATATAAAAACAATCTCTTGTTGAGTATAAAAGACTCTCTTGTTGAGTCAATCTCCTTTTAAGCCTCAATCTCGGGCTTCGTACGAGACAGCAAATCACTCTCTTCTTGAGTATAAAAGACTCTCTTGTTGAGTCAATCAACCTTCAGACTCTCTTGTTGAGTCAATCACCTGTTCAAGACTCTCTTGTTGAGTTAACCTTTTTAGCCGTCATCTTGGGCTTTATACAGGACAGATAAAAGTACTCTCTTGTTGAGTCAAACCATTTCAGCCTCCATCTTGGGCTTTATACAAGATACATTCTCCCCAACGGAGTCAAAATCCCATTTAGCCTCAATCTTGGGTTTTGTACAAGACAGAAAGAACATTTTCCCCAAAAAAGTCAAACTTCTAGCCTCCTCTTAGGCTTTGAATAAAGAAACCCCCGGTTGAGTCAATCAACCTTTTAGCATCAAAGTTGTGCTTTGCTCACAGCATACAAACATCAACAATTCCCCTTTAGGGATGACAAATTCTCTCTCAGCCAAAACCCTTTTGCTTCACATCTTGTGCTTTGAACAAAATACAAATCACCTTTAGCTTCATGTCTTGGGCTTTGAACAAGACACCAAAACATCTCATTCCTCCCATAGAATAGGAGGAACTACGATCGCTCTGATTTCCCTGTTTTGTTAAACGGGAATACGTAGGCATAAGATTGCGAAATCTTAGCGAGCATACTAATCAAAAACTCAAAGTCCAGTACCTTCACACATCAATAAAAAAGCATCAGACCCAGCACCTTACCAGAAGCCTCACAAATAGTCTGGACACTGTGTTCTTAAACGAAATAAGCTAAAGACAGGCCCCCCTTTTGATAGCATCTATAAACCAACAGTTTTGATTGTTTAACCTCAGTATGCAAGCAGGGTTAATTGGAGACATCTATTTCCCTTCCTTAATCAGCTTCACAGGATAAAAAATGAATCGAACTGTAGTACCAAAGGGATAGTGATTCGAAACCACAAAAATCGCGCTACAGAAAAAATGGCGACCACAGTGGGAGCCATTCTTTTTTTACAGTTTTAGGTAGAAACCTTGAACAAGTCATTTTCACTGTGGCCACCACAGAAAAAATGGCGACCATAGTGGGAGGCATTCTTTCTTGCACCTCTTTGGGTGAAACCTTAAGTTTACACAGTGTCACAGAAATGGCGACTCTTTTGGGGAGTCATTGTCTGGAGATCTAGGATGTTAGGACAAATATATATACTACTTTTCCTAATTGATATCTGTGTTTACTTTTCTGCTAATGGGAATGCGTGTGATGCCGCATCTGGAAAGATTGAGTATACACCTAAGATAAGTGATGGCACTAGACGGATAATCTTACGGGGAGTGAATCCCATATAAGAGGTCTCAGTCGACCATCAAATCAGTGGAGATGCCCTTTGCGGATTCAATGCCAATACGACTTCGGTTGTTGAAAGTAGATTGTTCGATTGGGTTATCTGAGAAGCTGAGGATTTTAGTAGACTGAAACCATTTTGTAGTGCAGAAGCTATCGGAAATAGTTGTCATGCGATACTACCCTCATTTGAGACTACTCTAAGATACTACAGCTCGCTGGCGATCCGCTTGTTGTCGTTATCCCAAGAGGGGTCAGTGATTTTGAGGACAGGTACAAAAAATCACCAGTATAAACCTTTGGGGATGGGTAGAGTCTTGACTTCATGACACCGACCCGTTGACCCCATGTTTTTTCTATGTTTTTGTGTGCTGCATTCGTGCATTCATTTCATAAAGAAACTTTAAACAAAGAAAAATCTTCTCTTCTAGTCTCTCTTTTTCAAATTAAACTAAGACAATGATTGCAAATGTCAGATAAAGAGATTGCTAATGGATTTCGGTAGAAGGAAGACTCACAAGTACACCTTCAAGGTTCCAAAACTAGAGGATTTAAGACGTCTGGCGAGGATGATAACCAACCCTGAGGCTTTCAAAGCTAAGTATGGAGGACTGTTATCTTTGTTAAGGGTCCATGTAATTTAAGGAATCCTGTCCACACTAGTCCAGTTCTACGATTCGGTCTATCACTGTTTCACATTCCCGGATTAGCAACTAGCACCAACACTGGAGGAGTACTCTCACCTGACTGATTTACATATCACTGATCAAGCTCCCTTTTCTGGACTGGAAGAAATTCCAAAGGATCAAACCATTGCAAGAGCAATCTATTTGGACGAGTCAGAAGTCAGGACTCACATGATCATTAAGGGTGGTATCCAGGGTTTGCCAGCCCAGCTCTTGATAAAGAAAGCTATGTACTTTGCTAGTATAGGGAACGTGGCCGCTTTCGAAAGCATCTTTGTTTTTCTCACCTACGGTTTATTTTTGTTTCCCAACATCGATAACTTCGTAGATATCAATGCCATTAAGATTTTTCTAATTGGAAACCCTGTACCGACCTTGCTCGCAGATGCTTATCATTCTTTACACCTAAGGAATTTGTACAGCGGAGGAATGATCACATGTTGTGTACCCCTGCTGTACAAATGGTTCATTTCCCATTTGCCAAAGTCTGCTGCATTTTGGGATCAAAAAAGTACTTTATGTTGGTCGCAGAAAATCATGTCTCTTACCAACTCTGACATCGATTGGTACAATCGAGTCTATGACGAGATCAGGATCATTGACCGTTGTGGAAATTTCCCAAATGTACCCCTCATAGGAATTAAATGAGGAATCTATTATCATCCAGTTTTGGTTCGTCGTCAATTTGGATACCCGATGAGGCATGTCCCACGTAATGCTCATCTGGAAGGTCTTTTCTTCAAGGAAGAAGAAAATGACAGAGCACTAAAGGCAGAAATAGTGCATGCCTGGAAACACGTTCATAGGAAAGGAAGAGAGTCTCTAGGAAAACCAGACTATGTCTCGGTGGAACCTTATCTCCACTGGGTACAAACTAGAGCTCTCAAACTGAGGATGCCTTACCCTTGTCAAGAAGTTCTTCCGTTAAGGGACCCTATCCTTTATTTTATGTCTGATACGGAAAAACTTCAGGTTACTCTCAACAAAGTTCAACAGGAAAAAAGGTCTTGGAAGAACAAGTACCGTATTCTCAATGTGGAGTGCAAGAAAATACAGCAACTGTTAAAAAGAAAAAGATGTTCTGATTGAGATTTTAGAGCAACATGTTGTAGAGAATCAAGAAGATCAAAGGAATTTGCTCGCTCCTTTCACTTGGCAAAGGAATGACACCCCGACAATGGCTCAAGAGCCCCGGTCAAAGAAAAGGAAAGTACCAGAACCAGCACCTGAGCTCTCCTCAGAGAGGACTCAGAATCCATTAGCTTAGACATTTCCTTTTACAGCACTTTGTAAATTATTGTATTTCCATTCCGCAATCTTTGAATTCAATAAAATGGGGTTTCCCCACTGTTTGATATTTGCAATCTAATTGTTGAATTTTCTTTTGATTAAACTAAAAAATATATAATATAATCATTGCATATCATTCATCATTCTCACATAACGCATTCTTCTTACCTACGAATCTCACGTTTACGTCTCGATTCTAGAGTCAAACTGGCTCATTTGTACAATACTCAGGCCAATCGACAGAAAAAATGGATGATCTCGAGGAAGAGAACAGAGAGTTGAGGGAAGAGATCGACACTCTGAAAGAGGATCTGAGAAAGCTCATAACGACATGCAAGCTCTAGCAGAAGCTCAGATGCAACAACAAAGGACTGTGATCTCAGAGATCACATCAACACCCATAGTGGAAAAGTATGATCCTAGGTATAAAATGCCGAAAGATCATCCTTGGGGCATGCATATTAACTATATCCCAGAAGGATATGTTCCGCCGATCACTAAAGATCAGGGAACCGCAACAGGATCTGTTGGACCTGAAGGTTACAAACTTCGGGAAAGCGAAGATGCCTGGGGCATGACGACAACTCCTGAAGGTTACAAACTTCGGGAAAGGGAAGGACCTAGAGTCACTTCCATGATGACTATACCACCACCCATGGTACACACTGTCCCGGAAGGACAGATTCCATAGATAACTTCTGGTGGAAACGAAAGTATGTTCGACAGAATGAATGAGTTCCAGGAACAGTTCCTGAAGATGCAGAAAGAGCTGCAAGCCCTTCGCGGTCAGGATTTATTTGGAAAGGACGCCGGAGACCTTTGTTTGGTCCCAATGTGAAAGTTCCACACAAATTCAAAGTGCCCGAATTTGAAAAGTACAAGGGCAACTCTTGCCCTAAAAGCCATTTGGTGATGTACGCTCGGCGAATGTCAACTCAGACAAAGAACCAAGAGCTACTGATTCACTATTTTCAGGATAGTTTAACCAGTGCCGCACTCAAATGGTACATGGGCCTAAACCGCACTAAGATCTGCACTTTCAGAGATCTTGGCGCTGCTTTCGTTCAACAATATAAGTATAACATGGACATGGCACCGGACAGAGATCAACTCAGAGCCATGTCACAGAAGGACAAGGAAACCTTTAAGGAATACGCTCAGAGATGGCGTGAAATTTCCGCCCAAATTTGTCCACCTCTTGAGAAAAAAGAGATGACAAAGATCTTCTTAAAGACCTTGAGCTCATTTTACTACGACTGAATGGTCGCCAGTGCACCCAGTGACTTTACTGAAATGGTAGGCATGGGAGTTCGTCTTGAGGAAGCAGTCCGAGAAGGACGTTCAGTTAAAGACGCTAGATCATCAAGTAGTACAAAACGATACGGTAGTGCTCTCCCTAAGAAAAAAGAGCAAGATATTGGCAATATCTCTCTCAGAAAGCAAAGGCGACAGTACCAACCAGTAGCAGTTGTAACTCCTGCTATCAACTTTGCACCTGTTCCTACGTATCAACCTCAGGTTGCTCAGAGCCAACCGAATCAACAACAATATAAGCTAAGGACACAACAGCCTCTTCAGCAGGCTCGTCCTCCATATAACAACAAACCTACAATGCGATCGCCAGGGTTTGACCCTATACCGATGTTGTACGCAGAATTATTTCCACTCTTACTGGTTAAGGGACACGTCCAAACCAGGTCTCCTCTTACAATACTGGAAAATCTGCCTTTTTGGTTCAAAGCGGATCAGATTTTCCCTTACCATCAAGGAGGATCAGGGCATAACATAGAAAACTATCTCAGTTTCAAATCCAATGTGTAAAATCTTGTTAGGAGGGGGTCTTATCTTTCAAAGATACGAATCCAAATGTTCTCACGAACCCGCTGCCTCAACACGAGAAAGCTGCGGTAAATTTGATAGAAGGAGAGTCTAATAACAGCTATCAAATTCATGATGTACTCTTGTTGAGGACAAATCTGGTCAAGATGCATCGCAGACAGAGCGGGTATGGCCAAATACCACCTCACAATTATCACCAGTGTGATATCTGCTCTAAAAACAATCAAGGATGTTCTGTGGTGCAATCAGCTCTACAGGAACAATTGGATCTCGGGTGGATCCATAGGATTTCCAGATACAGTTTTCCCTCCTCTTGGGGTTAAACAATATGGAACAAAGAGAAAGGCAGTATTCTCGGTGAACCTTTCCTCAGACTTTCACCCTTAGAAATTGTCAAAGAAACTCTAACTCCCTAGAGATAATCTTTTCTCCGTGAATGGCATCTCTTGAGTTTCTTCCAAATTCTCGAACTTTCCTGGAATGATCTCTTCTCTGTGAATTGCATTTCTTGAACTTCTCTTGGTTTGGGGACCCACGGGCTTCCTAAAAGCATCCCCGCCTCCTCTTAGGCATTGTACAAGGACCCTTAGGCTTCTTAGAAGTTCTCTTGCCTTCTCTTGGGCTTAATACAAGGACCCTGATGACCTCTTAAAGGTATAAGATAGAACTTAGTCATCCTTTGTTAGAGCAGTTTTTCCCGCGTCAAAACTCTGGCCATTGTAGGGTTGATACTCATCCCTTAATGCCCGCGCCTCCTCTTAGGCATTGTACAAAAGATAAAACTCTAGACTTGGACAATCTAAGCCTCTTGAGTCTTAAATACATTCTCAAGTTCCTTCTAAACATAAGCAAAACCCGGTCTCTCTCATGAGAGTTCCCCACACTTGGACCCGCTTCAGGATCTCAATAATCCTCAGTAATAAGTCTGCCTCCTCTTGGGCTTTGTACAAATGATTCTCCCCAGCAGAGCTAACCTTTTCAGACTCTCTTGTTAAGTCAACCACTTTTAGCCTCCGTCTTGGGCTTTGTACAAGACATATAAAAACACTCTCTTGTTTAGTATAAAAGACTCTCTTGTTGAGTTAGCCACTTTTAGCCTCCGTCTTGGGCTTTGTACAAGACATATAAAAACACTCTCTTATTGAGTATAAAAGACTCTCTTATTGAGTCAACCACTTTTAGCCTCCGTCTTGGGCTTTGTACAAGACATATAAAAACACTTTCTTTTTGAGTAATAAAGACTCTCTTGTTGAGTCAACCACTTTTAGCCTCCGTCTTGGGCTTTGTACAAGACATATAAAAACACTCTCTTGTTGAGTATAAATAAAAGACTCTTGTTGAGTCAATCTCCTTTTAAGCCTTAATCTCGGGCTTCGTACGAGACAGCAAATCACTCTCTTGTTGAGTATAAAAGACTCTCTTGTTGAGTCAATCAACCTTCATACTCTCTTGTTGAGTCAATCACCTGTTCAAGACTCTCTCGTTGAGTCAACCTTTTTAGCCGTTGTCTTGGGCTTTATACAGGACAGATAAAAGTACTCTCTTGTTGAGTCAAACCATTTCAACCTCCATCTTGGGCTTTATACAAGATACATTCTCCCCAACGGAGTCAAAATCCCTTTTAGCCTCAATCTTGGGCTTTGTACAAGACAAAAAGAACATTTTCCCCGAAAAAGTCAAACTTCTAGCCTCCTCTTAAGCTTTGAATAAAGAAACCCCCGGTTGAGTCAATCAACCTTTTAGCATCAAAGTTGTGCTTTGCTCACAGCATACAAACATCAATAATTCCTCTTTAGAGATGACAAATTCTCTCTCAGCCAAAACCCTTTAGCTTCACATCTTGGGCTTTGAACAAGATACAAATCACCTTTAGCTTCATGTCTTGGCCTTTGAACAAGACACCAAAACATCTCTTTCCTCCCATAGAATAGGAGGAACTACGATCGCTCTGGTTTCCCTGTTTCTTTAAACGGGAATACGTAGGCATAAGATTGCGAAATCTTAGCGAGCATACTAATCAAAAACTCAAAGTCCAGTACCTTCATACATCAATCAAAAAGCATAAGACCCAACACCTTACCAGAAGCCTCGTAAATAGTCCGGACACTGTGTTCTTAAGCGAAATAACCTAAAGACAGGCCCCCCTTTTGATAGCATCTGTAAACCAACAGTTTTGACTGTTTAACCTCAGTATGCAAGCAGGGTTAATTGGAGACATCTATTTCCCTTCCTTAATCAGCTTCACAGGATAAAAAAATGAATCGAACTGTAGTACCAAAGCGATAGTGATTCGAAACCACAAAAATCACGGTACAACATGATTCGTTGAGACCACTTGAGATTACCCTTATTCTCAACAAAGGGACCCTTCTGTGGAAGGTGAGACATGAACCATCGGTACAGCAAAGGAGCACAACAGACAATGGTCCCCTTTTTCTTTTCATTCCTGGAATGAATAGAATGGTAGGTATCAGCAAGAAGTGTCAGAACAGGGTTCTTGGACAAGAAGATACTGATGGCAGCCTGATCTACGAAATCCTCCATGTTCGAAAACAAGACAATCCCATATATCAGCAAAGTAAGAACGACATTGAAAGCCTTCCAGTGTCCATCCTTAGCAAAAGAAGTGGCCTTGTCAACCAAGAACTTCGAAGCGAACCCTCGAATACCTTTCCCTTTGGTCTTGAGATTATCCTTCACATCCTTCTTACTAATGTAATGCACATCAGCAATAAGGGGAAACTTCGGACAACCACTAGTGTAAACATAAGGAACCTGCCTCTCGATCTCAACCCCCAGAATGTAAGCATACTCCTCGAGTGTAGGTGCTAGCTGATAATCCTGAAATGTGAAGCACCTATATGGCGGATCATAGAACTGAACCAGAGTATGAATGGCAGTGATGTTCACTTCAGTGTTGAGGATGGTCAACAGATTACCATAAGTATCCCTGAAAATACCTCTGTTATCTTCAACCACACGGGATGCTAGACCTCTTAGAATACCCAGCTTAGGCTCCACAAACTTGTAGCTGAAAATGACTCGACAACCGGTACTCATCTCTATGATAATGTCAACAAAGAATAAGTCCTCGAAAGCCTAGAAATGCACATGCAAAAATTAATTTACATGATGAAATGATATGCAACACAACAACAAGAAGCCAACACTGTCTGAATAACCAAATCTGAATAATCTGGATATCTACATATAATTCTGTGGCGGTGCAACATAATTTGATGTGTCGGTGAAGAAATCTGGCATGTGTGAGAGAACAAGGGTATGAGTGGCTTATTTTCCTGCAAAAACCCATCCCCCTCACAGGTGTGATCTAGACATAACAAGGTGGTCCCTAGAAAGGTCGCCCAAACCATAGGACTCAGAATGAAAATCCCCCGCCATAGTGAATTCTCACAGGACGGAAGTATTCTCAAGCGAATCACGATCTGGGATGTGGCTCTCATGATAACCTAACGCGCAAAACGCAGGCCTCACGACTATCCATGTTCTAGCCTATGTGTATACTAGGCCCAGTGTTAGGACCTTTCTCTCCAATAATATCTACCCATCCCAACAACAACAGAAAATAGCAGATATCCAGAATATGCAGCATATGAATATTCAAAGCAGTAAAGAAATGCAGTAAATAAACATAAAGCTAAAGCATAAAGATCAAGCAAGTAAAGCGCCACAGATAAACACCCAAGCAAGCAAGAAAGCAAACAAAACTAGGCGAGACCCCAACTTACAAGCGCAAGGACTCCCTAGCAGAGTCACGAGCTGAAGATGGTTGGTTTATACCTGAGTGAATCACACACTCAAAGATAACACCGAGTCGCCACCGAACTTTATTTAGTCCCGAAGGATAGGGAAAATATTGATAAAACCCAAGGGGAAGAGAAACGGGAATGGGGGTCGGTTATGCGAAAGGAAGGTACTAGCACTTTACGCATCCGTCGTACTTGACGGGAACCATTTCGCTTGCTTCTAGGCTTGAATGGGTTATCTATCTAAAGGCTTCTAGCTAAAGAAAATGAGAGAGAGGAGAAAGGGGAAAAAGAAAGAAAAGAAAGAAAGTACTCGCGGAGGATTGGGGCCCTCGTGCCTACGTACCCTCATAGTGCAATGAGGAAATTAGAGCGTCGTAGTTCATTGAACCAGGGGACGGAAAGGAAAAGAAGAAGGAAAGAAGGGTGGAAGTGGGCTCTCCAAAATCATCGTGATCTCGTGCCTACGTATCATACATTCGAAAGAATGCAGAATCAGAGCTTCCGTAGTTCGGGGAACCGAACGGAAAACAAAACAAGAAAATAGAGAAATGATGTCAAAAACCAAGAGCAAAAAGGAAAGAAAACTCTACTGGGGGGAAAGCCGAACAGTAAGAGACTAGAAAAGGAGTGGTGTCAAAACCAAGAACGAAAGAAAATCCGTTGGGGATAACAAAGAGGATTGGTGTCGAAACCAAGAAAGTAAGATCAAAATGAATAGAAAGGACTCCACTGGGGAAGAAAAAATAAAGAACTGCTAGGGATAGAGGGTAAGCGACCCTACTGGGAAATAAACAAAAGGATGGTGTCAAAACCAAGAGAAAAAGGAAACTCGGTATATTAACTGGCTGGCAGTGGTTAACCAAAGAGAAAAAGTAAGACTCAAGTGGGGAAAAAAAGTTGGTGTCAACAGACGGACTGTGATAAACCAAAAGAAAGAGTGCTGAACCAAGGGAAGTGTAGCGCGGTTTTTGAGGTTTCAAATCACTATCGCTTTGGTACTACAGTTCGATTCATTTTTTATCATGTTAAGCTGATTAAGGAAGGGAAATAGATGTCTCCAATTAACCCTATTTGCATACTGAGTTTAAACAGATGACTGTTAGTTTACAGATGCTATCAAAATAGTGGGTCTTCCTTAGGCTATTTTGTTAAGAGTAAGGGGTCTGGACTGTGAGGCTTTCGGTAAGGTGTTAGATCTGATGTTTTCTGATTGAGGTATGAAGGGACTGGATTTAGAGTTTTTGATTAGTGTGCTCGCTAAGATTTCGCAATCTTATGCCTACATATTCCTGTCTAAACAAAATAGGGAAATCAGAGCAATTGTAGTTCCTCTTATTCTATGGGACGAACAGAGGTTTTGGTGTCTTGTTCAAAGCCCAAGACATAGGCTAAAGGTTTTGACTGGGAGAGAATTTGTCATCTCTAAAGGGGAATTATTGATATTTGTATGTTGTGAGCAAAGCACAAATTTGATGCTAAAAGGTTGATTGACTCAACCATGGATTTCTTTATACAAAGCCTAAGAGGAGGCTAAAAGGTTGACTTTTCCGAGGAAAATGTTCTTTCTCTCTTGTACAAAGCCCAAGATTGAGGCTAAAAGGGATTTTGACTCCGTTGGGAAGAATGTATCTTGTATAAAGCCCAAGATGGAGGCTGAAAGGGTTTGACTCAACAAGAGACTACTTTTATCTGTCCTGTATAAAGCCCAAGACGGAGACTAAAAGGGTTTGACTCAATAAGAGAGTATTGAAAAGGTGATTGACTCAACAAGAGCATCTTTTATACTCAACAAGAGAGTGATTTATATGTCTTGTACAAAGCCTAAGACGGAGGCTAAACAGATTTGATTCATCAAGAGAGTGTTTTTATCTGTCCTGCACGAAGCCCAGGATGGTGGCTGAACAAGCTGGAGAAAGCCTAAGAGTAGGCTAACTTTGCTAGGGTGAATCTTTATACAAAGCCTAAGAGGAGGCTATCTCTGTTAGGGAAATCTTTATGCTAAGTGTTGCGGTGAGAATCGGATATCAAGCTATTGAATTAACTTGAATCACAAAACATAAAATTCACCACCGAGCTTTGATTTATCCAAAGGAAAGGGTAAAGAATGAAAACCCTAATAAGAGAATCTAGGTTCGGGGGTTGGTTATACCTAGGGAAGGTGTTAGCATCCTAAGTATTTGTAGTACTTTACAGGAACGTCTTGTTAGTATTTGTGTTATGCTAAAGTTTGCTTGCTAAGGGAAATGTGCTAAGGTAAAGAAAGACCTATGGGTATATACACTAAGTATGCTAGCCAAGACATCGCATCACGTGCCTACGTATCCTGACGGGAATGGAATCAGAGCATTCGTAGTTCCCCCCAACGAGGGTGAAGAACTCTTGACTGTGGTCAATGTTCCAAGGGAAAGTAGGGTCTGACAGCAAGACACCTACGTGGAGGGCGGCGACTCCAAACCTAAGGCTAGGTAAAAACAGGGAAGAAGTCTTGATCGCACGGCGGCGTGAGATAAGGGAATGATGGGCGAGGCTATCCTAAATGACATAGCAGTCAACGGAAACGACCCTTTCCTTTGGAATGGAGTATAAGAAACAGAGGAAATCTCGAGTATCAAAAATAAAATGGATAGCAATATATACAGCAGATGCAACAAGAATTAAAATGAACACCGGTAATTAACTAAAATGGAAATTCGGAAATATCAAGATAAATTAAGAATTAATAAAAATCTAAATAAACGAGATCAAAATTAAACCAAATTTACTTAAAACTAATTAACTAAGTTTTAATTAAAAAGTAACTTAAAAAAACAAATTAGTTAATTCCACCCCTAACTCTAATTCTAAATGAAACTAACTACACAAATTCTAATTAACTAAACAAATTTTTAACTAATTAACTAAATTAATTAAAACAAATTAACTAATTCTAATTAAATGAAACTAACTAAACTAGTTAAACTAAACTCTATCTATTAAAATAGTTTTCTAATCTAAATCTAAACTGATTAAAAAAATCTAATAGAAACTAATTAATAAGATCTAAAACTAATTTAGAACCATTTTTCAGTAAAAGAAAATATTATAACAATGAAAAACTACATGAAATTCTTTTTAACAAATGAATATAACAATTCTATCTTTTACACCAAACAGTATAAAACGTACTATTGTGATTTAAATAAAATAAGCTTAAAACAGTATAAAACAAAAAAAAATGAGATACAATACTATTATTATTATTATAGCTAAACAATGTAAATAAACAAAATGGTTAAACACGGCAAAAGAAAATAATCACACGGTACACAGGAAACAAACTTTACGCGTGAAGTCCAAACAATTTAAACCATCTTCAAACTCAGCTGAAACAAATCATCACCTCTTCTAATAACAAAAGCAGCAACAACAAGCATAATACACCTTAAATATGCGACATGAAACGAACAAAAAAATATCCTAAAAGAACGATCGTACCGGAAGCTCATGCAAATCGCGATATTGAGTCGCTGTCGTTACCGAGACGCAGATTTCTGCAACTACACGCTGCTACTGCAAGCTGGTACTCGTGGTAGTTGGTGACTGAGTTAGAACGGCGTTGGTTGTTGTTGTTGTGCATCGGTTTTGTCAAAAGTTGGTGCAAAGGAGATGGTGAAAAGAGATTCCCAGCGTGGCTATGATGTCGGCAAGGTTTGGGTGATTGATGAAAGATGGAAGTAAAAACTGGTGATGTTGGTCTTGGTGTTGACTGCAATGGTTTAAGGTGGTAATGGCGATGCTGGTTTGTGATGAAAACGGTTACTTCATGGTGTGTTATACATTATGAATGGGTAGTGAGAAAGGGTAATGCGTTGAGCTATGGTATGTGTGTGGTTCTGATATTGTGTTTTGAGGTGAGCTTCCCCCTTCTTTGTTCTGAGATTCTCTTTTTATTGAAAGCTTTTTTTCAAATTTCTTGTCGTTGATGTCCTGTTGCTGTCATAGCAGGTTGGGCAGATTGGATGCTTGTTGGTGCAAGGTCTTTGATGCAGATGGCTTATTGCAGGAAACAGGTTTCAAATTGGTGTAGAATTTTTGTCTGGTTGTGACAGTGGTATGTTGCAGCATGGTCAAAGGTTTAGTGGTATTGCCGTAGTTGTTATGCAGGTTACATGTGTTGTTGCTTTCACTGTGACGCAGGCTTTGGAGCAGAAGTTGCATCGTTTTTGTTCTTGGAGTGCAGGGCCTTGGTTTATGATGCTGGGTAATGGTTGAATTTGTGTTGGTGTAGCACAGGGTATGCAAGCTTGTTGCGTTTCAGGGCAACTCACAGCACAGACTTTCTGCATGTACAAGTCGTAAGGACCAGTTTTGATGAATATCTTGTGCATGCCTTGTACTTGTTTTGGTGTGGCAGCAGGACTCGGTCAATGGTCTTGTCTCTCTCCCTTTTTTTTAAATTTTTTTGTATTATACTATAAACTAAAGAAATTGGACTCTATATATATTTTGAATGATTTTAACTTAAAGAAAACAAATAAAGAAACTAATTGGGTTAAGCTAAATTAAGAATTAAAATTAAACTTTAAAATTAAAAATCGAATTTAAATTAATTAAAATTAAAATAATTAAAACTAATACTAAGATAAAAATAAAAGCCCACCTAAAGTTAAAATTATATTAAGTTGGAAATTAAACTATATGGAAAATAAACTAAATTAAAGAAATAAGCTATATATAAAAAATAAACTAAGTTGACATGAATTAATTTAAAAAGAAATATTATATTGAAATTAAACTAAATTAAATGAGAAATTAAACCAAACCAATAGCTAATAAGAAAAATTAAATTATAAGTAAATTACTTAATTTGAAATTAAAGCTAAACTAAATTAAAGATGAACTAAATAAAAAAAATTGAAATTAGACTAAGTCAAAAACTTAATTAAAAATTTTTACAATTAAATTTAAATAATCTAAAATAATGATCTAAATAAAAGAAATCAAGAAATGACGAGGAATGACAAAATGCATGATTAATGATCAATGCAATGTTTGACTAAAAAAATGCAAAAATGGCTGACTTAAAATAAAATGATATAATTAGAAAAGTTGAGGGTAAAATTTGGGGTACGACACTAAGCTTAAAAGGAAGCTGGAAAAGACTGTCCCAACAAGAGAATGGTTTTTATCTGTCTCGTACAAAGCCCGAGACTGAGGCTAAAAGGGATGACTCAACAAGCGAGTGCTCAAAGGTGACTGACTCAACAAGAGAGCCTGACTCAATAAGAGAGTCTGAAAGGTTGATTGACTCAACAAGAGAGTCTGAAAAGTAATTGATCGACTCAACAAGAGAGTCTGAAAAAAAATTGATCGACTCAACAAGAGAGTCTGAAAAGGTTAATTCCGCTGGGTAGAATCATTGTACAAAGCCCAAGAGGAGGCTAGGTATCTTGAGGAAAGGGTCCTTATACGAAGCCTAAGAGGAGGCTAGCTTTTACAGGGGATTCTTGAGATCCCGAGGCAAGTCCAAATGGGGAATCAACTCTTGCAGGGGAATGCAGAAGAGTTGTTAGATCAGAAACCTCGAGGCTTTGATTTGAGATAGTGTTATATTGACCCTGGTCGGGGAAATTCGGAAGAAAGGCGGGGTTATAGAACCCACAAGTTTTAACTCTTCCTGGAGATTACTCCAGAATCCGGGGTTTCTCCTATGTTTTGGAGGGGACTTGAGAATGTCTTTGAGACTCAAGGATGTTTAAACTGTCCAAGCCTAGTGGTAGAGTTTTATCTTTTGTATGATGCCGAAGAGGAGGCCGACTCGTTTAAGGGATGAGTATCAACCCTAAAATTGGTCTGAGAGTGTTGACTCTTTTTAGAAAGACAGCTCTGACGAAGGATGACTAAGTTCTGTTCCTACAATTGTAAGAGGTCTTCAGGGTCCTTGTATTAAGCCCAAGAGAAGGGATGAGGACTTCTAAGAAGCCGGAGGGTCCTTGTACAAAGCCCAAGAGGAGGCGGGGGTGCTTTTAGGAAGCCTGTGGGTCCCCAAACCAAGAGAAGTTCAAGAAATGCAATTCATAGAGAAGAGATCTTTCCAGGAAAGTTCGAGAATTTGGAAGAAACTCAAGAGATGCCATTCACGGAGAAAAGATCATCCCTGGGGAGTAGAGTTTCTTTGACAATTTCTAAGGGTGACAGTCTGAGAAAAGGTTCACCGAGAATACTGCCTTTCTCTTTGTTCCATATTGTTTACCCCAAGAGATGGGAAGACTATATCTGGAATCCTATGGGGATCTAGTTTTGTTTTTATTCAAGAGTGACCAACGGGCTTTACCTAGTTCTAGACGTAGTTGCAGGGGAAAACTCTAAATAGCTATACTAGTATATATACAGTTGATATATGACGAGTATTTAAAAGGTGTGAGAGAAGACTTACAGTGCAGCAGCCCCACAATACAGTTATTTATATGAAAGCAGATAAAAGGAAGCGGATAAACACTTACCCGTTGTAGAGCTTCAATGCTGTTTTGTTAGATGTTCAAAGAAATTAAAGAAAGTTTTGATAGCAACTATACATTTGGATTCAAAATCAAAGGAGAAAGTATTTTGAAAAGAGATCGGGGCTTACAACTCAAGGAGAGGGCCAAATTTTAACAGTGATTGTACTGTTGTTTTGAATTTGTACAGGGACTTATACAAGTGACTGAGGCCCAAAAAGGTTTTCTGTACAAAGGGGTGGGTCTTACACTCTACCAAGATGCCCAAAGTTTTTGTTTTTTGAAAATGAATGGGGCTTACAGCTCGAGGAGAGGCCCAAATTGGTTTTGTTAAAAAGGCGACGATCGCGCCGTTGTTTTTGAAAATACAGTGGGACTTATACAATGACTGAGGCCCAAACTATTTTGGTTTCAAAAAGGGATTGAGTCTTAAACTCTACTAGAGGCCCAAAGATTATTTAAAGAAAGGAAATGGGACTTACAACACAAGGGTAGACCCAGATGATTTGATTTTGAACTGGCGATCACGCCGAGATTTTGATTTTTTAACGCAGAGGGACTTATACAATATCTGAGGCCCAAAAAGGTTTTGGTTAAAAGAGGATTGGGTCTTACACTCTATTAGAGACCCATGAGTGTTTGAAAAAGATTTGTGAGGGTGGAATTAATCAAAACCCTAATTTTGTTAAAAATGGAATTAATTTTGTTAAAAAATTAATAAAAAGTATTGAAAACATGTGAAAAATGAGTGGTGATCTTGGGTCAATGTTTCAAAAATCAAGATTTTATCCACAAAATGATTGGAAACCAATTAAGTTTGGAAAATCAAGGAGGAAAAAATATTTTAAATGTTAAAAAACAAATAAAAGATTAATTCTTGGAAAAAATATCAAGTATATGAAATAAATAATATTTTTGGGAATTTTTGGTAAAATAAAATATTTTATCATTTTTGTAAATTATTAAAAAAAGAATCAACTCAAAATCATTAAAACTCAGAGAGAAATTAATTTTTGAATCAATTAAATAAAATTACAAAAATTCAAATATTTGAATTTTGGAAAAAGGGCGTCAAGAACACCTAAGAACACGCGCGTGTTCTGAGTTTTGCCCAGATTTGCATTTTCTCTCCAATCGCACTGAATACTTGATGAAATTACACAATCCACATATAAATTTGCTCGTTTTCACCTCACGATCATGTCTATGGTCTTTAATTTCATTTATTTTAAGCATGGAATAAGAAATCAAGACAAAATCTCAAGAACCCTAAAATTTGCATGAAAGCTGAGAATTTTGATACACGATTCAAACAAAGCAATTAATTGAGGGGAAACATTCTATGCATGATTATGAACATTTGGCAAAAGTATTGTGCGAGGAAATATGCATAGATTAAGAGATGACCAAGTTTAGGCTTACTTGAAGGTCGTGACAGCAAGAGCAATGTGATTTTTGAGTTGGAGGTGTTACAGATGAGTTGTGATGATCTGAACAGCTTCCCTACACCATATTGAGTGTGTTTGTATGCTTGGACTTGATTGGAAATGGCTGGATCACTTCATGGCATCTCAACTGCAACTTGGTTGAAAACTTGAGCAACTGGCTAGTGATTCTGAGAAATCGGTGTTACAGTTATGTGTTTAGTGTTTGATCAGCTCATATATGATGTTTATGAGGTGTTAGAGCAATTGGTTTCAGTGGAATTGCTCTCTACTGAAAAATTCGATAATGACTTGCTAAGAAAGGCATTTTTGAGAGTGAGAAGATGATTTTGAGAAAGGCGAGTGTTGTAGGCCTTTGGTGTACTTAAACTGATCACAAATGAGCTCTATTTATAGTAGAGCACGTTTGTTTTGCAAGGAATAGGGAATGGCAACTAGTACAGGTCTGTGGCCAATTGTGTCACTTTGGAATCTTAAGTCTCCTCTAGCCATTGACTAGAGGTTAGAGCACATGCCTTTGGTTCCCTAGTTCAGAGATCATCCTTGACTCATTCAGTTGGAATAGTGTCAATTCATGCCACCTTGGTGTATCCATTGAATGCTCCAAAACAAAATTGGAGTCTTGTCCCCTTTTTAGGGTTTTTAGGTTTGACATGCTATTCGTAGTTCCAAAGACTTGGGAGGCTTATGGATCAGTGTTTGTTCCTCCTTGGTCTCCCCCTGAGGTGTTCAAATAGATAAACTTGTTTGTCATTTGCACAAATTGCTCAAATCGGGCAAAATGCACAAATCTGCCTTGTTATGACAGTTGCAGTAAGGCATATTGCCACTGTCACAACTCTTAGCTCAAATGGAATTTCATGGGGTTCTTGGACATTTTGGAAAGCTCTCATATGATAGAACACATGTGTGATCATAGTTTGTTTTGAAACATTTTGGATCCAAGTGAAAATGCCCCTACATTTTGAAAAAAGTGAAACAGATTTTGACTTAGTGAAAATTTCACCAAGTGTTGGAAAAATGTCATTTTTGGGTTTTCAGCCATTTTGATTACTCCATAACTTGAAATCCATGAGGAATTGGAATGAGGTGTAGTTGACACTTTTGAAGTATACCATGAGATCTACAAATCCATCTTTGGATCAGCCAAAATGGTTGCTTGGATCTCAAGTTATGATCCTTGGAAGTTGGCACCCTAGCCACTTTATTTCATAACTTAGAAAAATTCTAAGTTTTTATGGTTACCCCTTTTCCAAGTTAACTCATTTTCTTTGATTTTTCTTGATTAATGATGATTCAAATCACATATTAACATTGTTTTAGGGTTGAGGAACCATAATTATGAAAAATCTTAAAAAGTCAAACTTGACTTTTGTGCACAGTTGACTTTTTATCAGATGAATTCCAAACTATGCAATCCTTTGTGAAATCAAGTCCTTGATCTAAATCAAACTTGATGGATATGTTCCATAGGTGTTATAGGGTGTATTGAATCATGTCCCAAGGTTTAGGAGCATGTCCTGGTCAAAAGTCAAAGGCACATTTGACTTTTCCCTTGAAACCCTAATTGTGGTCCAGATGAAATTGAAACTTGTAGATCAAGCTTTTGGGTCAATCCATTGTTGCAAATGGATCAATATTGTGTGTTAGAGACCCTCAAATAATGTGTTGAGGTCTTCGCTCATGTTTTGTCCCAAAAGTCAACTTAGGGGTGAATTAGGTCAAGAAACCCTAATTCCTGATTTTTGATTAATACATCCCCTGAGGCTAAATTGACTTGATGATTGGGTTTATGAGGTCTCATGAAGTATTTTAGGGTATGCTTTGAAGCATTGGCTCATGCCCAGAGGAAAAATTCCAACTGGAGGCCTTGGTCGACCAAAACCCTAATTTGGCGACACTGGCGATCTTGAGGCTTAATCCACTTGGAATGCTGCAACCTTGTGCTTGATTCTTGATGTGAGAGTCCTCTTGATCCCTTGTGGATGTTTGAGAGGCTAGACAAGTTGAAGATCATGTCATTTCTTGATTGATCCTTTGTCTAAGCACTCTGAGAGGGCTTGAAACCCTGATCTTTAATTGTAGTGAATGCTCAACAATCCTTGAAGAGATTGATGAGGCATGAAGGTACATCCATATTGTGATGATGATTTGCACAATGATGGGAAATCTTAGTGGTCAAAATTTGGGGTATGACAGATGCCCCTATTTAATCTTCTTGGACGCGAAGGTGTGAATGGCGGAGGTATTCGGGCATTCGGGGTGCAAGATGATTAAATATCATAATACCCAAAATTTTGACAGTGATTATGAATGGTAGCTTGCTCATCCATCTTCTTTTGCTAAGCAACGATTCTTAGAAAAGGTAAAAACTTCCCCTCGATCCTAGTTTCCTACCAAGGAACTGGTCTCAGTTTCTGATATAAACTTCCCCTCGATCCTGGTTTCCTACCAAGGAACTGGTCTAAGTTTTCTGATATAAACTTCCCCTCGATCCTGGTTTCCTACCAAGGAATTGGTCTTAGTTTCTTTTGTAAACTTCCCCGCGATCCTGGTTTCCTACCAAGGAACTGGTCTCAGTTTCTGATATAAACTTCCCCTCGATCTTGGTTTCCTACCAAGGAACTGGTCTATGTTTTCTGATATAAACTTCCCCTCAATCCTGGTTTCCTACCAAGGAATTGGTCTTAGTTTCTTTTGTCAATAAACTTTCTTGACAAGGGATGCTATTTGTAGCGGTTTCTCTCAAACTTCTCACTGAACTTTCCTGGGGAGATGCCATTTGACGAAAAAAGGTTTTGATGTCAGACTTGCTGGGGAAACCCATCGTCTGAGCGGCAGAGGTGTTCAAACTTTTCTATTGGAGACGCCATTTGTCAACTCTACTGGGGAAAACGAGTCTCTTGAGAGGCTTCTTCCCGCTTGGGGATATTACATCATACTTTTCTCTGAGGAAATGCCATGTGATGTAATACAATTTGGAGGTGCTGATAACTTTTTCGTCAGCGAACTTTCCGAAGAAGAACTGTTGTATTGCCGAATCTTCTGATTAAGAGCCTTTCTCTGGGGATTTTACTTAATCCGAGAAAATGAAGATATCATCTTCAACGGCGAAGAGTGGCGTTCGTCGAAAGTTCTCTTGCTTTTCAGAGGTTCAAGTCATCAAAGTGGTTGAAGACCGTCTCTAATCCAGAGATAAACTGGAGAGAGATTGCTTCGATGATTCACTTCCTGACGAGGAAAGAACCGACAACTCGATTGACAGAGGACTTTTATCACTTGGGAAAAAGACCGACTAGAGTGATAGTGATGCAATATGAATGTAAATGCAAATAAATAATGCATGATGTATGTATGTATATGCTGACAAAACTGACACGACATACAGACTAGCGGATGAATACGATTAGATACTCGGCCACTACAGGGAATGAGAAATATCACTGATTTAAGATAGCAATTCTGCCTTGCTTAGGAGAGAGATGGTCCCTGTGCGGAACAACGTTGATCATGCTTAGGAGATAAGAACTCGGCCAGGGATGTCGGACGAGATATTCGCATCTGACACAGCTGATCCTTCATTCAGGCGCACTGGCTTAGAAGGAGTACTTTGATTTTTCACTTTGAATCTCGATTACTTCTGGAGTAGCGATCGATGTTCTTTCGATGTTCAACAGTCAAAAGAAATTGCCATCTTTATTTTAAAAGCAGAAAAAGTTTGACAAGTAAATTCATTTTTTGTTTTATTTCAAGAATCGTTGATCATGTTAAAATGTATCATTCTGTAAAGCTAAAACAGCATAAGAATTGCAAACAAAAGCACTAGGGCTCAAATTTTATTGATATGATGGGAAATCAGCCAATCGCGTGATCCCATAGAGTATTTACAAAGTTTAGAAAATGGTAATTTAAGGGAAAATGGCTACATTGAAACATACCGACCATTATCCTTCTACCAACTTTGAATTTTGGACATCCTGAGCTTCCGTCGAAGATGACCTTGACTGAAATCTTCTCTGATGGATTGCATGACTGCTGAGGAGTTGAACTGATCAGACATAGTTACTTGCCATTATCCCTAACTTTTTCCTGGATTGTACTTTGATATTTCCAATCCACCGGGATGATTTTTTATTATGTATCTAATTTTTGCGTGGACCGCCCTTTCGGGTTTTCAATCCACCGAGACGTTTTTTTTGTTTTTTTATTTTATTTAGGTGAAGTATTTCTTGACTACGTCAATATTTGTGGGGTAGGCAAATTCCTCTCCATCCATGGTTGTGAGTCTCAAGGCGCCGCCTGAGAAGGCTTTCTTGACCACATAGGGGCCGTCATAATTCGGGGTCCATTTGCCCCAGGAATCAGTGAGAAATGATTGTATCTTCTTGAGCACAAGGTCTCCTTTTCTGAAGACGCGAGGTCGGACCTTTTTGTCAAACACCTTTTTTATTCTCTGTTGATACAGCTGACCATGGCATGGTGCCGCTATTCGCTTTTCATCGATCAGATTGAGTTCGTCGTGTCGACTTTGACACCATTCAGCCTCTGTTAGCTTAGCTTCCATCAATACCCAGATTGATGGGATCTCTACCTCTATGGGGAGCACTGCTTCCATGCCATATACTAGAGAGAAAGGGGTTGCCCTTGTTGAAGTGCGGACAGATGTACGATAACCGTGAAGATCACAGGGTAGCATCTCGTGCCAGTCTTTGTAGGTTACAACCATCTTTTGAACAATCTTCTTGATGTTCTTGTTAGCCGCTTCTACCGCTCCGTTCATCTTGTGTCGGTAAGGAGATGAGTTATGGTGTTCATCTTGAACTCAGAGCACAACTCTTTCATCATCTTATTGTTCAAGTTGGATCCATTATCAGTAATGATCTGGCTTGGAACACCATAACGGCATATGAGATTGTTTTTGATAAATCGGACCACTACTTGTCAGGTTACATTGGCGTACGATGCTGCTTCGACCCACTTGGTGAAGTAGTCAATGGCTACCAGGATGAACCGATGTCCGTTTGAAGCCTTGGGTTCAATCATGCCAATCATGTCGATTCCCCATATGGAAAAAGGCCATGGGGAAGAGAGAACTTTGAGATGTGTTGGCGGTACATGGATTTTGTCAGCGTATATCTCACACTTGTGACACGTCCTCATGTACTTGTAGCAATCGGATTCCATGGTCAACCAATAGTACCCGGCTCTCAGAATTTTTCTCGCCATTGTGTGTCCGTTGGCATGAGTGCCAAAGGATCCTTCATGAATTTCTTTCATCAACATGTCTGCTTCTGGTCTGTCTACGCATCGGAGCATGGCAAGACATAGAGCACGACGACTCTAATCCTAAGGCTAGGATAAAGGGAAGGTCCTAAAGTTAGGCTAAGCTGTGACATTGCAGTCAACATTAAATCCTTTCCGTTGGAAGTGAAATAGACAGACAAATCAAAGGCCACCAGAAAATAAGTATCGGTAATGGGATTTAATCACAGTCAAAAGTATCGAGAATTAAATTTAAAATTGAACCTCAGAAAAAAAAATGAAAATACAGATGGTCAAGACTAAATTAAGAAGTATGATATATTAAAACATGATTAAACCAAAATTTGACTAAACTATTAAACAAATTCCAATCAAAACTATTTAATAAATAAAACTAATAAACATAAAAAACTAACTAAAACTAACTAAAACTATATAAGTTCTAATTAAAAAATTAACTAATTAAATCAAATTAATTGATTAAATTTAACTAAATAATTTCTTAAAAAACTGATTAAAATACTAAAATCTAATTCTAAATAAAAACTAGTTAGTAATTCTAAATAAAACTAAATAGACTATAATTAAAACTAATTGAATAGATGCTGATTAATATGACATGGGGGGGCATCACTGGCAATCACATGAGAGAGTGAGGAATCCGTGTAGGAGTATGGATGAGAAAAGAATGTTCTAGGCCCACGGGACATCAGAAAACGAAAGGAAACACTACTGGTATCTACACATATTCACAAACGATGTACAACTTCCCCAAAGCAAAGCGAAATCAAAGCCTTCATCGACCTCAAGAATTGCTAGCTGCGAACGAAGTTGTAACCTACAATCAAATTCTTCAAACAAAATCGCAAATCGTACCATGTTCTATTCTTTGTCTTCGAACTGATTCTTCGTATGGTTCATGGATTCGAGCGCTTCGAGGCTGGAAATTGCAATTGATGTACGACGATGGAGGAATCGAATGAATGCAAAAGCGAGCGGAATAGGCGTTCGAATATCGATAGAAGCAGCATAAATTAATAACTGAAAGATAGTCTTTAGAAACCTTACCAGAATCAGGCGCGGCGGTCCTTCGAAGTTGGCGTCGATTTCACAGGTAAAGTTTTTTCTTCTTCTTTCTAGATTCTCTTCTTGTTCACTCTTCTTGCACCTCTTGCATTGTTGATGTTTTATTTCTGCGTTGCGGTTGTTCTACTTCGGTGTTATTGATGTTGTGATTTTGTAACCGTGTATGCTTACAATCTTGGTTCTGATGTGCTTGCTGCGAACTTCGGAAATTGTAATAGGTACTCTTCTCACTGTTATTCTCACGATGGTTGTTGTGTATGTGAATTCTATGACTCTTTGATGCTACTGATTTTTTTCTGCCATGTGTGTGAGTTTTGGTTCTCAATCTTTTTTTCTCTATCTGTGTGTATGGTTGGTTCTCTGTGTCATCCCCTCTGATCTTTCCTTGTGATGCTTTATAGGCTCTATGACTTGAATGCGTATGATTCTGCGATTCCGTAATTGATTGTGCCACTGCTCCTTTTATAAAGAAAGTGAATTGTTGAGATCTTCATGTGATTGTGATGATAATTTCATACTGATTTTGATTGATTATGTTTGAATACTCTTGATATTTTTTTTCCGTTTCCGACTCGATGTATTTGATTGTGTCGGAACTCGTTTCGGAAATGTTTGATGGTTGTTTTGGAATGTATGGAATTGGTTTTGAAAAACTTCCATATTCAATGGATGTGTGATTTGCTGCTATGAATTTCCACTTTCCTCTGTATTTGCACGTGATTTCCTCAATGATTCATAAACTTCCCCTTTTTCAGGTTGATGTTGGAGCACACTCATGAGGGGCGATGACGCTATGGTATCTGTTCTAGCAGGCAAAGGAATATGGAGGAGAAAAAGAGTTGTGCAACTCTATTTCCGAAAAAAACAATTCATCAGTAAAAGCAAATGACATACTAGCATGGTCACTCCTCATCAAAAATCAGAAAGCGCGTACAAATGCGTACAAATAAGCACTTCCTGTGTTGAGGGACCTTTCCAATCACACAGAAAAGGTCGGAAAAATGTCATGGGAGAGCAGTTTTTTGAGGTTGATCAATGTGTAACTCTCTGTTATTTACCAGCATTGAACTCTTGCCAATATTTTTAATGTAGAATGATCTATCTTTATCCATCTTAATGATTGCCCGGGGTCTAGATATTAGATTGGTACCACCTTTTTTGCCTAAGTCGATATCTACATGAATACCTTCATTACATGAAAATATTAGCATGTAAAACCAGCTTGAATTTGTAAATTGGAAACTCAAATGATGTTAAATAATTTTGAACTTTGGCCCTTTTTGAATTTGATCTTTTATGCCTCCAAAATTTGATCTTTCTTGATGTCTTAAATTGTACTTTGAGATGTGCTTGAATTGTAAGGAATTCTTGGACACTCTGAATTTTGGAATCAACTCGAGTTTGAACCAATCTCAACTAGATCTTGAATTTGGGACATTGACACATACTTGAACTTGTAATCACAACTTGAATTTTGTACTTAAAACCATGAATCGCAAAAGACATGAGTCTTGCACGCTTGGCATAAACTTGATTCGAGACTTTATCCAAATTTTACCGCTTCAAAGTAAATAATGATCCCACTTCATGGATAAGAACCAAAAGTCTTTCTTGAATTAAGCTTGATTTTTTTTGTTACACGTACAATCAAAGATTTAGAGGATGATGAACTTGGTACACAAATCATGAAGATACAACTTGTAATATCACTTGCCACGAAAATCATAACTAATCTTCAGATGACCATACTCAGCACCAATGGAACGCTCTAATTCTCCCTGAAGTACACACTGAAACCTCTAAGAAACACTGAGGAAAAGTAACCAATAGAAGAACTTTAAGACCCCATTAATCAGAATCCGTTGATCACGTCTTGAGGTACTTGACTGAGAGAATGAATGTCAACTCCACTTGAAACCAATGTTCATACATAAACCTGTTAGTAATAAAGCATGCAGATATGCGAGATGATGCACAAAGAGGTGAAATCTTATGGCCAAAATTAAGGTATGACAGATGCCCCTATTTAAGTTTCTTCTATCTGGAGATATGGAGATTGAAATCTTCGTCTCGACGTGATAGGAGAGACTTAAATACAAACATGCACAATTTTTGGCCCTAAGATGCCACAAGATGCACATGATATGATATGATATGATATGATATGAATGCTAGACAAGGATCTGTGACGGAAAAGATGCCACAGGGAAAAAATGTATAGTCATCAGAGGTTTTGTCAGAAATGCATTGAACAAAACTCTGGGAAAATACAACAACAACTATCAAAGACATTCAAGAGAGCATTGAGTGAACTTGAAGCACATCAGAGACATTCGGAAAAGCATCGAATAAACTTCGAAACACATCCAAAAAAGCATTGGATGGAGAATGGAAACAGACTTGAGCAAAATCAACAGCTGTTAACCACGGTCATAAATAAATTGAAGACATCTAGAAGAGCATTAGAAGAAGACAAATATTCTGAAGATACATCCGAAACATTTAGAAAAACATTAAATGTATGGGAAAAGGTTTTGAAGATATATCTGGAAGAACGTCATATAAGCAATATCATATCTGGAAGAACATCAGATAATCAAGGTCATATCTGAAAGAACGTCAGATAGACACAAAAGAGATTCTGGAAGAACATCAGAACAAAAGACACATCTGAAAAAACGTCAGACGGACATATCCGACAAAACCTCAGATAGATTTTGGAAAAGCATCAGAATCACAGGAATATCTGGAAGAACATCAGATAAGTTCTGGAAGAACATCAGAACAAAAGACTCAATCTGGTAGAACCACTCAGAAAGAGACATATCCGGAAGAACATCAGATAGATTCCGGAAAAGCATCAAAATCGATAGGAATGTCTGAAAAAACGTCAGACAGGTTCTGGAAGAACATCAGAACAAAAGTACGTATCCGAAAGAGCATCAGATAGGTACAAAGGAGTTTTTGGAAAAACATCATAAACAAAGTCATATCTGGAAGAACATCAGATAGACACAAAGAGGTTCTGGAAGAACATCAGAAGAAATATACATCTAGAAAAACATCAGACGCAAAGTCATATCTAGGAGAACATCAGATAGACATAAGGTAGTTCTGGAAGAACATCAGAACAAAAAGGCATATCCAGGAGGGCATCGGATAGGTACAACAATATATGTTTGAGAGGTGCCAAGTGAGTTGGACTTTGACCACAAGGTAAGACGTTGATAGCAACACGACCTGTGGAGAAATGCAAATGAGTGCAAATGAGGATGAAACACTTTTGCTATGCATATGTATATGAATTCATGCTATGATATATGATCGGATGCAAATGCAGATGTCGACGACAGGGCTCGACTCTTTTGTGGAGAAGACAAGACTGGAAGACTGATTCCTCAACATGGATATCACTACCATTCTGCTTAAGGACTAAAGATGTTACTGCTGAACACATCTCTGCCACACAGGTAAACTGTATCAAGTTGATCCTTGGAGGAAAAGATTGAGAGCTGCTTGGGGATATTTCAAGTAAACTGCCCTAGATTAGTTGACTGTTGTAGATGAGCTAATCATTGCTTCAGCTGGATTGATGCTGGAAATGATTGTTTCACTATGCTCTTAGAAGCTTGCCCCGGTCTGAGTCTTGAAAAATCTTCTGTATAAACCAATTCTGAGAAGGACTTGCACTGAACCACAAATCTTGAACTAATTCTTCAATCGGATTTGGAAAGAACTTACCCCTTATAGGATCACCGACCAAGTTTCTCAACTGTTTGAAAATTCCTTGAGAGGATAGCCAGTTTGCAAACAAAAGTGTTTATACAAACATAGTAAATGCAAAGTTCATGCAACTTTTGAAATCAAAATCATTTTGGAATGATGCAACGTATATGAGTCATTGGTCAGAACACGACGGTTCAAAACATCAAAGTGAAAAATTTAAGCAAAAGGTGTAATGCCAAAACAAATGATCTGCAAAGATCTTTTGGAGTCAGTTTACGCAACCTTGCTGTAGTATGCTTTCAAAATAACCTTGCTTCAGTTAGGTCTTTTGAGGGTTATAACGTGGCTTGGTTCACAGTTTAAGAAACAAAGGATAAAGGCTCAAAGTTTATTTGTACCCACCCAGTCTTCGTGATGATCTTCAGTCCTACGCTCAGTTAACTCAGACTATGCACTCAAGTTCTTATAGGTTAGGAATTGCACTGATGATGGTTCAGAAGTCGAGGGACATTGAAATAGCAGTCACTGTTTCCTTACAACTTTTGGTTGTCATACAAGCTTGTTCTTATTTCTCTTTAGATAAGGTTAGGTCATGAGCTTCTCATCTTTCTTAGCTTTTGACTCGAAAGGGACTCGACTCATTCTTTGAGTAAGGATTTATTAATGATACTTCTTTGGGAACGACTTGTACATCATTGGCGTGTGACTTGAAAGACTTCTTGGAAACTCGCTTGCTGTGCACGAAGGAAAATTTGTGAATGCAAACTTTTGCTGAAAGGGGTCTTGCATGAATGCACAACCAAGTTAACTGAGAACTACCCATTCTAAGGTTAAGATTGCAGGTTTTTATTTGTAAAGAAAAGAAACTCCTACTTCAAGGCTCAAAGGGTTTAACAAGGGATTATCTTCCTTATATCTCCAGTGTTTGGGGATTGAAACAATGCCTTACATCGTCAGTAAAGTTTTGATTTGAAAGCGTGCCAACAACAATTATGAGTATTTACGTTTTCATCATCCTCCATCCAATATTTGCATAATCAAAAGAAAGCGGACAAGAGATAAAATATATATATTTATTTTTTGTTTTTTCTTGAAAGGGAAAGCATAGAGATGTAAATAATGGACACAATGAATTGAATCCAAAAGTTGCAAATGCTTATTTCATTAATCATGAAAGTACAAACATAATTTGAATACAAATAGCTAATACAAGATAAGGAAAATGCAAACAACAAGAAACATGGCCTAGTGACTAATCAAGCAGGAGGGGTGAGTCGGCCTCTCTGAAACACTGGCTCTTAGGAGGATAGCTGGCTGAGGTCGACCGAAGCTTCACTTGGTGTGCTCTGGCTGCATTGTGCTCATAGAGAGGGTTCTCAAAAGGAGCTCGAGTAGTCTGGGCAACAGTATGAACTATAAGTCCGGGCTTAGCGAAAACTGGAGCTTGAAATGCTGGTCTGACAGTTTGACCAATCATAACAGTAGATACAATAGGTGGAGAGAAGTTGTGGGGTAAACCAAACTCTGGCCAAGTTGAAGGTGGCACCTAAACAGGCTGAGGATCAGCACTTGAAACTTCCTGAATGACAGTCCTTTGGGGTTGCTCTCCTCTAGCAATCAAGACCTGGAGCATTTCATTGAGATTTGTCATGCTTGACTTAAGATCATCGATCTCTATTCGGATCTCTGCGTTGTGTGCTTCTTGCTCTGACATCTTGCGTCTGTAGTTAGCTCTAGTCTGGTATCTGTGTCGAGGAATCAGCTTGACGACTGACGGGTGACACTGGAAGATAGAGACAGTTGGGTATGAGTTGTTGGACAAATAGACGTATGCAATGAATCATGCAAAGATATAAATGATATGTGATGCGATGCAAGACAGGATGCAAATCACACATAGAAGGATCAAAGGTTCAAGATTATAACATGGAGTCTGGGTGAAGAACCAACCACATGGTGTGTAAAAATGTTTATAGTGTACCTGTACAACGGGTTCTAAAGAGTTCCCAGAGTCAACAACCCATCTTTCGGATATTATCAATTTCCCAAATAACTCGGTAGTCAATAATATTCTCAAGAGAGTCTCGTCCGAGTGTAGTATCGCGTATTAACTATTTTGGAACTACTCCCTCATAGCCATCGCACTACGTCCTAACAAGGCCAAAGTGGGGTGAAAAGGTGACTAAAGGTCATCAGTGTCATGGGCTCCTAGGTCGAAAGTAGCAATGTTTTCACGAATAACTCGTTCAACACAACTACTTCCAAGAGGGCCTCCACTAAGTGATGGTTTCTCAAGTCAACTTTTTGGGGAATCAACTCCCTCAAAGTCTCCTTGAATATACCATCATCCTATCATAAATGTACTCTCAAGTCCGGGTATAGGACTTATCCTCACCACTCAAAGTAACCACCCTGCATACAGAAAAATCCAAGCACAAGAAGTTTATATACAGATATAAATATGTACAGATATGCAAGCAAGCAGACATGTAAAATAACACCAATACAAACAAGGTGGGCTTAACCCACTTAGGGGAGTGTATCCCCAGTGAAGTCGCCATTTCTGTCGCGGTGAGAATCGAATATCAAGCTATTAGTTAACTTGAATCATAAATCATGAAGTTCACCACCGAACTTTGATTTATCCAAAGGAAAGAGTAAAGGTCGAAAACCCTAAGTGTGCTATGTAAGAACAAAGCTAGATATCTAAGGTTCGGGGGTTGATTATACTTAGGGAAGATGTTAGAATCCTAAGCATCCGTAGTACTCTACAAGAACCTCTTGTTAGTATTTGTGTTATTTAAAGTTCGCTTGCTAAGGAATTGTGCTAAAGGAAAGACCTAGGGGTTAGTATCTGAGTATGCTCGCCAAGACATCGCATCTCGTGCCTACGTATCCTGACGGGAATGTAATCAGAGCATTCGTAGTTCCACTCAATGAGGGTGAGGAACTTTTGACTGTGGTCAAGGTTCCAAAGGGAAGAGGTAAATATCCATGGCAAGATACTTACGTAGAGTGCGGAGACTCTAAACTTAAGAATAAGTTAAACGGGTAAAGATGAGTAAATGGTCATGGCAGGAACTTACATAGAGTACGTCGACTCTAATCCTAAGGCTAGGATAAAAGGGAAAGAAATGTCTATGGCAAGACATAGAGCACGGCGGCTCTAATCCTAAGGCTAGGATAAAGGGAAGGTTCTAAAGTTAGGCTAAGATGTGACATGGCAGTAAACAGTAAATCCTTTCCGTTGGCAGTGAAATAGACAGGCAAATCAAATGCCACAAGAGAATAAGTACCAGTATTGGGATTTAATCATAGTCAAAAGTATCGAAAATTAAATTTAAAATTGAACCTCAAAAAAAATGAAAATACAGATGGTCAAGACTAAATTAAGAAATATGATATATAAAAACATGATTAAACTAAAATTTGACTAAACTATTAAACAAATTCTAATCAAAACTATTTAATAAATAAAACTAATAAACATAAAAAACTAACTAAAACTAAACAAGTTCTAATTAAAAAATTAACTAATTAAATCAAATTAAATGATTAAATCTAACTAAATAATTTCTTAAAAAAACTGATTAAAAAACTAAAATCTAATTCTAAATAAAAACTAGTCAGTAATTCTAAATAAATCTAAATAGACTAAGATTAAAACTAATTGAATAGATGCTGATTAATATGATATGGGGGGCATCACAGACTACATGGTGCAGCAAGTAATATGGCTTGGGCCAAAGCCCAGCAAAGCAATCACATGAGAGGGTGAGGAATCCGTGTAGAAGTATGGATGAGAAAAGAATGTTATAGGCTCACTAGACATTAGTAAACGAAAGGAAACACTACAGGTATCAAAACACCTATTCACAAACGATGTACAACATCCCCAAAGCAAAGCAAAATCAAATCCTCCATCGACCTCAAAAATTTCTAGTTGCGAACGAAGTTGTAACCTACAATCAAATTCTTCAAACAAAATCGCAAATCGTAACATGTTCTATTCTTTGTCTTTGATCTGATTCTTCGTATAGTTCATGGATTCAAGCGCTTTGAGTCTAGAAATTACAATTGATGTACGACGATGGAGGGATCGAATGAATGCAAAAGCGAGCGGAATAGGCGTTCGAATATGGATAGAAGCAGCATAAATTAATAACTGAAAGATAGTCTTTAGAAATCTTACCAGAATCAGGCGCGGCGGTCCTTCGAAGTTGGCGTCGACTTCACAGGTAAAGTTTTTTCTTCTTCTTTCTAGATTCTCTTCTTGTTCACTCTTCTTGCACATCTTGCATTGTTGATGCTTTACTTCTGCGTTATGGTTGTTCTACTTCGGTGTTGTTAATGTTGTGATTTTGCAATCGTGTATGCTTACAATCTTGGTTCTGATGTGCTTGCTGCGAACTTCTGAAATTGTGATAGGTAGGGGTGTGCATGGTTTTAAAACCAAACCGAACCAAATATATAATTTAGTTTGGTTTTTAAAACCACTTTAATTAAACCAGTTTATTTTTTTAAAATTGGTTTTTATTTAGTTCAGTCCGGTTTAAAACCGGTTTATATTAATATCTAGTTTTTCACTTGAACCAATTTAAAACCAGATTTTTCATAAAACCAATTTGTAATCAGAATTTTTTCAATTTTATAGTGACTTCATAAAACCAATGACTATCCATATTATGAGACTGATATGCTTGTTTTAAATCCTTAAATTTGTGTTTCCATGGATTATTCATTTGCCGGCAAAACTATTCTAATGACATACATATTAATTGTGTATCTAGCTATACAAAAAAATAATTCAATTGTATAACTATTAGATTCAAATATTATAAAATAAAACTGTAGAAAGTCTCACTAACAAATTTTTTAATTGTTGTTATTGGTGCATAACAAATTATATATATATATATATATATATATATATATATATATATATATATATATATATATATATATATATATATATATATATATATATATTTGTTATGGTTACCGGTTTATAATGTTTCATATTTAAATTTAATGTTTCATAGTAATCCAATTTGTTATCCGGTAATGAAACATAGTAATCCAATTTTTAATAGTTCTATGTACCAATTATAAAATTTGTTACTGGGACATAGAACTGAGACTTTCTGTAGTAAAATAATATGGTGCATAGTAATCCAATTATATAATAAAACATAAAAAAAAACAAATATATAAATTTAACACATAGTAAAATTTGGATATCCAGTAACTAAACATATGGTTACCGGTTTATATTTGGATAATAAAATGGATAACCGAATTTATATTTTGACATTTGGTTTAGATTTTTAAAAGTGGAACAATTTGGATACCAATTTGGTTAAGCATAACCGGTTTTTTTGCACACCCCTAGTGATAGGTACTCTTCTCACTGTTATGCTCACGATGGTTGTTGTGTATGTGAATTCTATAACTCTTTGATGCTACTGATTTTTTTCTGCCATGTGTGTGAGTTTTGGTTCTCAATCTTTTTTTCTCTATCCGTGTGTATTGGCATGGTTGGTTCACTGTGTCACCCCCTCTGATCTTTCCTTGTGATGCTTATATAGGCTCTATGACTTGAATGCGTATAATTATGTGATTCCGTTATTGATTGTGCCACTTCTCCTTTTGAAAAGAAAGTGAATTGCTGAGATCTTCATGTGATTCTGATGATAATTTCATATTGATTTTCATTGATTATGATTGAATACTCTTGATGATTTTGTTTCCGTTTTGACTCGATGTGTTTGATTGTGTCGGAACTCGTTTCGGAAATGTTTGATGGCTGTTTTGGAATGTATAGAATTGGTTTTGAAAAACTTCCATATTCAATGGATGTGTGATTTGTGTGAGAGCAAGAATTGTCTCTACAAGTCAATCTATGTTTTGATGATAATAATAAGTATTTGTGAAAGAACCATTTTATGGTCTAACGTGTGTTGTGTGCAGATCATAAGAACTAAAGACATCAGAACCAACATGCACCAGCTAGATGTACTATGATTGAATATATACATATGTGAAGTTACTATGTGTAACTAAAGTCGCGAGAAGCAAAAACGCTTCTTTATCTAGTCATGATCAGCCAGATCCAAGGATGCCAAGATTATTGTTGCAATGCTCTTGTGGATGCTCTCTGAAAGTGATTGAGATTCTGAAGATAGCGAAGCTTATGAAGAAGTACACTCTGAAAGAACCATAGTGCGGAAGACTCCTATGACTTGAAGTTCTGATGGCTGAAGGCGCTGAAGACCAAGTGCATAAAGAATCTAGAGACTTATGAGTTCTGAAGATCAAGGTTTCAAATATCAAGTTCTGAAGACTCTGAAGACAGGTTCTGAAGATTCGGAAGACTTGAAGCAGAAAAGAATAACGTTCTTAAAGACCAAGTGCTGAAGTTCTGAAGACTGATTCCTAATGGACTTCTTCAATCGACTGAAGACTTGAAGCATCAGATATTCTGCTAAGAAGACTCTACTCATGCTTCATCAAATTAACATCAGAAGCCACTGAAGTTTTGAAGTCTAAATATTACTGTTGTGAGTTAAATGTACACACTGCCCAAGAAAAGATGTCCGGTCACTTCTTCCTCTGCAAAAAGGAGTTGTGTCAGTACAACTCATTTTATCACAATGTCTCTTTTCCAAACAGCCAACAGTATTCTCAAACGGCTATATTTCTACTGGCTATTTAATGGAAAGAGTTTTTGCTTCTGATGTGTCGATCACTTGTAGAATCATGAACTGAATGTTCATCTACAAAATTTACCAAGTCATTGTGTGAAGATAGCAACAACGATGAGTTCTCGTTGTAACACTTAACATATTCAAAGCTATCATTATATCACTAATGGCAATTATTGTTGAAACTCAAGAAGACAAATCAACACAACAACAACAATCAAGAACAGAAGCTTTTGATGAAGAAGACAACATTGAAAGATCTATCAAGTCATCAACTTACCTTCTCGTCAGGACTACATTGAAGATCTGAAGCAAGGAGTTGCTGCTCAAAGCTTGCTCAACCAAGAAGACGAAGAAGAAGAAGATCTACAAGATGTCAACAATTGTAATATCCAAATACATCTTTGTAGTTTCTTAGGAAAGCAAGGAGTTGTTGCTCAAATCTTGCTTGAACACCTATATGTTCTGTGTACTTAAACTTAGGAGAATCTTGCTTATTAAGAAGCACAATTTGTAATCTCCAGTTTGCCAATTCAACTAAATGAATTGAGACTCCTCAAGTGAACGTTACATCCTGATAGGATCCCTGAACGGTTTAGCTGTGAGTTGAGTCCCTTGAGTAGATCACGTGGTGATCAGATACTTGAAATGACAATGGCTGAGGGTCATTGTGGAAAATCCTGAAATATGGTCAGTAGCGTTATATTCATTGTGATGAATCCCTGAACGGCTAGCTGTGAAATCCCAGCAGTGGGTCTGCTCGGCCAATGAACGTTATATGCTCTTGGATCCCTGAATGGTTCATTGGGTTGTTAGTCACAGTGCGGCTATGCAAGTTGTTAGTCACCGGCGTGACCCGTGCAAGTGTAATCATGATTTGGTTATAGTGGATTAAGTCCTTGTGTTCCAAGGCGAAATCACCTGAGGAGGGTGGAATGGATTAACCCGCGTGGTGAACCAGGATATATCGTGTGTCCTTTACTCTCTTGCTTGGTATCTCTATTTATGTTTCTGCATTGAATATCAGAACCTCATATTAAGCAAAGTCAGAACCTTGCAGCCTATCTCTGATAAGCTTCCGCACTGCAAGTTCTGAGTATCGTATCTTATGATCAGAACCTATATGGTTCTCATGCTCCATAGTTAAGAGATCAGATTCTCTCAACGAACGTTAATGGTTCTTGAGCGTCTCTTTAACAAGATGCGAAAAATTGTAAAAAGAGTAAATCCACAATTCAAACCCCGCTTTCTTGTGTCTTTCTCGTACCTTCAATTTGTTGCTATGAATTTCCACTTTCCTCTGTATTTGCACGTGATTTCCTTAATGATTCATAAACTTCCCCTTTTTCAGGTTGATGTTGGAGCACACTCATGAGGGGCAATGACGCTATGGTATCTGTTCTAGCAGGCAAAGGAACATAGAGGAGAAAAAGAGTTGTGCAACTCTATTTTCGGGAAAAAACACTTCATCAGTAAAAGCAAATGACATACTAGCATGGTCACTCCTCATCAAAAATCAGAAAGCGCGTACAAATGCGTACAAATAAGCACTTCCTGTGTTAAGGGACCTTTCCAGTCACACAAAAAAGGTCGGAAAAATGTCAGTGCTATGAGTCAGCTGCTACTGCTTCATGCAACTTTGATTTATCTCGAATATTAATTGCATGCCATTTAACTCTATCAAATAAAGGGAGAGCATTTTTTTTAGATTGATCAGTGTGTAACTCTCTGTTATTTACCAGCATTGAACTCTTGCCAATATTTTTAATGTAGAATGATCCATCTTTATCCATCTTAATGATTGCCCGACGTCTAGATATTAGATTGGTACCACCTCCTTTGCCTAAGTCGATATCTACATGAATACCTTCATTACATGAAAATATTAGCATGTAAAACCAGTTTGAATTTGTAAATTGGAAACTCAAATGATGTTAAATAATTTTGAACTTTGGCCCTTTTTGAATTTGATCTTTTATGCCTCCAAAATTTGATCTTTCTTGATGTCTTTAATTGTACCTTGAGATGTGCTTGAATTGTAAGGAATTCTTGGACACTTTGAATTTTGGAATCAACTTGAGTTTGAACTAATCACAACTAGATCTTGAATTTTGGACATTGACACATACTTGAACTTGTAATCACAACTTGAATTTTGTATTTAAAACTATGAATCGGAAAAGACATGAGTCTTGCACGCTTGGCATAAACTTGATTCGAGACTTTATCCAAATTTTACCGCTTCAAAGTAAATAATGATCCCACTTCATGGATAAGAACCAAAAGTCTTTCTTGAATTAAGCTTGATTTTTTTTTGTTACCCGTATAATCAAAGATCTAGAGTATTGGAATAGTAGTGTTGTAATAACTCAGAACTGACAGGTGTCAGTCTGAGCAGTCTATTGTATTGGTTTAGAACCTGCTAGTGCAGGTGGTAGTGACTGTTATAACCTGCTAGTGCAGGTCAGTGCTAAGCTTGTGATATATAAGGCACTTTGTGTAAACTGAATCATTATGAAATCAATAACAGAAAAACAAAGTTAGTTACAGAATGAAAATTCTCTCTCTCTCTCTCTCTCTCTCTCTCTCTCTTCACTTTCTAATACGGTATCAGTTTAGCTCTGGTTCGATCTAGAACCTTCTCATGGCTGCGATTCCCATACCGGAAGGATCGCCGGCATCCTCTGCGCAAGATCCACCGGTTTCTTCACCGGCCGCTATCGTTTCAGTTGCAGATCCTCATCGTCTCCAATTTTCGCTCAAGATTTCGCAGAAATTGGATGAGAAGAACTTTCACCTATGGCGTCAACAAATTGAACCCTACATCAATGCGCATAACCTAACTGAATTCGTTGTGTGTACCAAAATTCCTTTGCAGTTCGTAGATGATGAAGCTCGCGAAGCTGGATTGATCAACCCTGAGTATTCTCGCTGGCTGCAGAAAGATCAAATGCTACTTTCTTGGTTGCAATCCACGCTGTCCAATGAAATCCTCTCACGAGTGCTTGGCTGTTCTCACTCGCATCAACTCTGGGATCGTTTGTTCAATTACTTTCAGAAGCAAACTCGTGCTCGTGCACGCCAGTTGCGTGTTGAATTGTGTGCCCTAACTCTTGACACTTCCACAGTTCAAGAGTATTTGCTCAAGGTACGAACTATCGTTGATGCACTTTCTTCCATTGGTGATCCCATCCCTGCATCACATCACATAGATGTAATTCTTGAAGGTTTGCCTTCAGAATTTGCTCCTGTTGTGTCAGTCATTGAGAGCAAATTTGGTTTAATGGATTTAGATGAAGTGGAATTCTGCTGTTAGCTCATGAACTGCGCTTGAATAAATTCAAGAAATCCACCACCTCAGATGTTATCTCTCTTAATCTTGCTCAAACTGCAGCTGGTACCAAACCTAATGATGATATTCAATCAGTCAGTGTTGATTCTACACCAGCTCCAACTGTCAACACTACACAAGCTCCTGAGCAAGATTTCAATCAAGCTCGTGGTTTCAGAGGCACACGTGGTGGTAGGTCTGGCAGAGGCAGAGGTAGAAATCCTAACTCTCATATTCAGTGCCAAGTGTGCTCCAAGCATGGTCACATTGCTCTCAACTGTTGGTACAAATTTCATCAGAATTATCAGATTTTCTCTGTAGCAACCTCTCCATACAACCCTTAACAATGGCTAGCTTCACCCTATGGTTATATTGGTGCTCCTCAGAACGTGTGGACCAGACCTCCTCCACAACCAAGAAGTCCCTCCTCTCTATCCCATGCCCCTAGTGCTCTTGTTGCTAATTCAGCTCCATCTATTTCAGGTTCCTGGTTTCCTGACTCTGGAGCTTCTTTTCATGTCACCAATGAGGCTAGGAATTTACAGCAGCTGACTCCTTATGAAGGTCCTGACCAGATCTTTATGGGAAATGGTCAAGGTGTGAATATTCACTCTTGTGGATCAAGTGTTTTTAATTCACCACTTCAGCCACACACCTCACTTACACTTCACAATCTTTTACTCATTCCTAACATCACTAAGAATTTACTTAGTGTGAGTCAGTTTTGTAAAGATAATAATGTCTATTTTGTCTTTACTGCTAACAAATGCATTGTTCAATCACAGGAGTCTAAATCCATTCTTCTTGAAGGCAGTGTTGGCAAGGATGGTCTCTATGAGTTTCCCTCCATCAAACTATCTGGTTTTCCTATTCCATATTCATCTATGCCTAGCCCTAGCTTAAATAACCATTGTATTTCTAGTGTAAATTCAGCTGTTTTGAATTCTGGTACACCTAATAAATGGCATCTTAGACTTGGCCATCCTAATTCTCATGTACTCAAACTTGTTATGCAATCTTGTAATATTCCTTATTCAAATAAAACTTTTGATGATTTCTGTTTAGCTTGTTGTATGGGTAAAGCACACAAACTGCACTCACCTGATTCACACACTTCATACACATCACCACTTGAGCTTATATTCTGTGATCTATGGGGTCCTTCTCCTCATGCTTCCATATCTGGTTTTAAGTATTACATTTCCTTTATTGGTGCTTATTCTAAGTACACCTGGATTTATTTTCTTAAAGCCAAATCTGAAGCTCTTACCACCTTTCAACAATTTAAGAAATTGGTGGAACTTCAGTTTGGTTTTCCCATTAAAGCAGTGCAGTCTGATTGGGGTGGTGAATTCAGGCCCTTTTCTCTTTTTCTCAAAGAGAATGGAATTGTTCATAGGCTTATTTGTCCTCATACACACCATCAAAATGGAGTGGTTGAGAGGAAGCACAGACATATTGTAGATATGGGGCTTACTTTATTGAATCAAGCTTCACTGCCACTTACTTATTGGGACTATGCTTTCTCTACTGCAGTGTACCTTATCAACAGGCTTCCCTCTTCCTCTATTCAGTTTCAAGTACCCTACTCTCTATTGTATCACTCTCAACCTGATTACAACTTCCTAAGAGTGTTTGGATGTGCCTGTTTTCCCTTACTCAGGCCATATAATAGCCACAAGCTGGACTTCAGGTCTCAAGAATGTGTGTTCCTTGGTTACTCTGCCTCTCATAAAGGCTATAAGTGCCTTGCCTCTACTGGCAGAATTTATATCTCCAAGGATGTTCTTTTTAATGAGCTAAGATTTCCTTATCCTGCCCTATTTTCCTCTCAAAATTCATCCAGCCCTATTAATAAAAGTGTCACCTTATCTCCCTTGCCTATTCTCTCTGAAATTACTTCTTCCCCCACACCTTCAATTGTTATTCCCTCCACAACCACTGCTACTGCTTCTTCTGAATCAGTTTCTCCTTCTCTTGATTCCTCTAACCATTTGCCCCAGCCTACTTCACCTAACTCTGCTTCCTCCTCTAATTCTTCTTCTAGTCCACCTGCTCTTATCTCAAACAATTCTACTGATCCTTCCTCCAATTCATCATCTTCTACATCACATACCAACACATCATCCTCCTCTTCATCCACTGCCACACCTCTAATCCCCCCTAAAGCCATTCCTATTCCTCAACCTCAGAATTCACATCAAATGCCAACTAGGGCCAAATCAGGTTTTGCTCAACCTAGACTGAATCCTAAACTTCTTTTGGTTACCTCTAAACCCAAAACTGTTAAGTCTGCTCTTGCTGATGCAAACTGGAAAGCTGCTATGCAGGCATAATACAATGCTCTCATTAATAACAACACCTGGACTCTTGATCCTCTACCACCTCAGAAGAATGCCATTGGCTGTAAGTGGGTGTTTAGGGTTAAAGAAAATCCTGATGGTACAATGAATAAGTATAAAGCAAGGCTTGTAGCTAAGGGATTTCATCAAAGATATGGTTTTGATTTTACTGAGACCTTTTCTCTTGTTGTGAAACCAGTCACAATCAGACTTATTCTCTCCATTGCTCTCACTCACAAGTGGTCCATTCAGCAGTTAGATGTTAATAATGCCTTTCTCAATGGCATTCTCAATGAAGAAGTTTATATGGAGCAGCCTAAGGGCTTTGAAAGTGCTGATCCTGCTTTGGTTTGCAAACTTAACAAGGCTCTTTATGGCCTGAAACAAGCCCCTAGGTAGTGGTTTGAGAGGCTGCAATCTACACTTGTACAGCTCAATTTTAAACCTAGTAAGTGTGATCCTTCCTTATTCACTTATTGTGTTGGAGGTCACACTATCTATATGTTGGTCTATGTGGATGATATCATCATCACAAGTGACTCTGCCCCTCTTATCAAGTCCATCATCTCCAAACTAAACTCTAGTTTCTCACTTAAACAACTTGGCTCTCTTGATTACTTTTTAGGGATTGAAGTAAAGCAATCCACCCCTGATGCCTTACTCCTCACTCAATCCAAATATATCAAGGATCTCCTAGTCAAAACTAACATGTTGGAAGCCTCCCCTGTTTAAACCCCAATGCATTCCTTGTGTAAACTCACAAGAACTGGTGCTCCAGCTATGTCTGATCCTTCTCTCTATAGGTCTGTAGTTGGAGCCCTCCAATATGCTACTCTGACCAGGCCTGACATAGCCTATGCTATCAACAAAGTGTGTCAGTTTATGTCTCATCCTTTGGAGCCTCATTGGGTGGCTGTTAAGAGGATTCTCCGATATCTCAAAGGTACCATGGGTCATGGCCTTTTGATTTCAGCTCTCTCTCCCACCTCTCCACCTTCCCTTCAAGTCTATTGTGATGCAGACTGGGCTGCTGACCCTGATGACCGAAGAAGCACGTCAGGAGCTACCATTTACTTTGGTAATAATCTCATTTCCTGGTGGTCAAAGAAACAGCCTGTGGTGGCCAGGTCTAGTACAGAAGCTGAATATAGAAGCCTAGCTCAAGCAACTGCTGATCTCTTGTGGCTGCAGACCTTACTCAAGGAATTATTCATCTCCATCAAGACTCCCTTGGTGCTTTGTGATAATCAATCTGCGGTTTTGCTGGCTCACAATCCTATACTCCACACAAGAACCAAACACATGGAGATTGATCTATTTTTTGTCAGGGAGAAGGTTTTATCCAAGCAACTGTCCATCACTCATATCCCAGGCACTGATCAATGGGCAGACACACTCACAAAACCTCTTCCCTCTACAAGGTTCCTTGAACTTAGGCATAAACTCAAAGTGAGAGACTCCCCTTGAGCTTGTGGGGGGGGGGGTATTGGAATAGTAGTGTTGTAATAACTCAGAACTGACAGGTGTCAGTCTGAGCAGTCTATTGTATTGGTTTAGAACCTGCTAGTGCAGGTGGTAGTGACTGTTATAACCTGCTAGTGCAGGTCAGTGCTAAGCTTGTGATATATAAGGCACTTTGTGTAAATTGAATCATTATGAAATCAATAACAGAAAAACAAAGTTAGTTACAGAATGAAAATTCTCTCTCTCTCTTCACTTTCTAATATAGAGGATGATGAACTTGGTACACGAATCATGAAGATACAACTTCTAATATCACTTGCCACGAAAATCATAACTAATCTTTAGACGACCATACCCAGCATCAATGGAACGGTCTAATTCTCCCTGAAGTACACACTGAAACCTCTGAGAAACCCTGAGGAAAAGTAACCAATAGAAGAACTTTAAGACCCCATTAATCAGAATCCATTGATCACGTCTTGAGGTACTTGACTGAGAGAATGAATGCCAACTCCACTTGAAACCAATGTTCCTACACAAACCTATTAGTAATAAAGCATGCAGATATGCGAGATGATGCACAAAGAGGTGAAATCTTATGGCAAAAAATTAGGGTAGAACACATGGTAAGTCAGATGTCATGTCATTTAATGAGTTGACCAATTTAATGACATGGTGTGATATTGGTATTTTCATTATTTTAATAAACCTGTAAAATTTGGAAATTATTTAATTGACCCTTTTTATACATGAAAGAACCCTAATCTCATACTATCTTTTCCTAATTTCTTTAGCTGCTTCCTTAAGTTCATCAACTATCTGCGAATAATTTGCGAAGACAAGATGGAATTTAAAGAGAAAGCAAGAATGAAAAGCAAGGAACAAGTGAAATATTGTATGAGGTAAGTGTAACTTTTTTACTAGAATTAGAGTTTATGGTTTAGTACGCATAATGTTTCCATTTCTGAAACACGTGGTCCCTTCTTCTTTTTATTTATTCTGAATGTGGTCCTAAAAAATGTTGTTTATTCTGAATGTGGGACCAAATAATGTTGTTTAGTTTGAATTAGGGTTTATTTTGAATGTGGTTCCCAATATTGATGTTTGTTCTGAACCCTTGTTTCTATTACAGACCAAGTAAAAATCAAGGCATTAGGATACCATTTCATCTTAGTGGAAAGTTAGTGTCTGAACCTGTGAAGTGGTATGTTAATGGGGTAATTTCTGAAATGAACTGGGAATGGGATATGGATTATGTGTCCTATATGCAATTGGAAAAGTTGATTCACAATTAGGGATATACCAATATTAAGTGTTTATGGTATCGGAACCCCAAGTATAGTTTTTCGCGTGGCCTTAGACCCCTAAATTCTGATGAAGATGTGCTGAAATTTGTTGTGGATGGAAACAATCAAATTTTTCCTATTGCATATGTTGTTGTGGAAGCAGAGACAAAAGCATCTTGGGAGTGGTTCATTTACCTTCTACTTGAAGACTTATGTGAAATCAATCACAGGGCTTATATCTTCATTTCAGATAAGCAAAAGGTATCTTTTACATATTCATTTTGATATTCATTTTATAATATTGTAATGTCATACTAAAATTGCATAACATAATTATCATTTTCTGTAGGGTTTAGTACCGGCTGTTCAAAGTGTAAGTGAACATGTGGAGCAAAGACTATGTGTGAAGCATCTCTATGGCAATTGGAAAAAGAAACATCCAGGACTTGAATTGAAAGAGGCAATATGGAATGCTGCAAGAGCTACAACCATTCCAGTATGGGAGAGGGCAATGCAATGATTAAAATCTTTGAAGGAAGTAGCTTGGAAGGATATGTTGGACATCCCTGCTCACTTATAGACCAAGTCACATTTCAAAACATACTCTAAGTGTGATCTACAAGTTAATAATATGTGTGAGGCCTTTAATAGGGCAATTCTAGAATGTAGGGATAAACCCATAATCACTTTGTTGCAGGGTATTAAACATTACTTGACTAAGAGGATTACTAGTCAAAAGGAGCTTATGAATACATACACTGGTGATATTTGCCATAGAATTCAATTGCTACTTGAAAAAAACAAAAAACATGCAGAAAGTTGGACACCCACATGGCATGGTGATGATGATTTTGCAATATTTGGTGTCACCAATGGCATAGAGACATACTCTGTAGATCTTAAACAGCAGACATGTGCCTGCAGAAAATGGGATTTGACTGGTATTCCTTGTAGTCATGTCATATCATGTATATGGAAAAACAAGAAAAAATCTGAAGATTATGTCTCTGAATATTACAGGTATGTGCATTCACCATATGTATCTGCTTATTATGTTTGCTTATTATGACTTAATTTCTGTTGAGATATTGTTGAATTAGTTGTGCAGGAAGTCTTTTTTCAATAACAGTTATTCACATATAATCTACCCTACAAATGGGCCCCCAGCTATGGCCTTTGTTGGAGGGTCAGACAACAATCAAACCCCCAGTGCTCAGAAGGGCCATTGGTCGACCCAAGAAGCTGAGGAACAAAGTGAATAATGAACCAAGAAATCCACATGTACTTCCTAGGAAGCTTACAACTGTGAACTGTCAAAAATGCGGTGCCATGGGACACAACAAAAGGAGTTGCAAAGGAAAGAGGGCTGCTGAGAGAGCCATTCCCAAAGGTGGTAACAAGAATAAAGGCAATGCATCAAAGGATGGAAAGAGACAGAAAATTGAAATAAAAGGTGGAAAGAAGACAAAGGCAGCTGTAACAGAAATTGGGAATTCATCACAAGCACCTCAACCTTCTCAAGATTAGTTCAAATTAGGTTTTATGTGCTTCATGTCTGTTTGTAATAGTTAGGTTTTATGACATTTTGTGGTTTCTGTTATTTTGTAATCAGTTTGTGGTTTATGTGCTTGAACAAGTCTTTGAATTTTGTGGCTTTGTTGTCCATGTATTGGAACAAGTTATTGTCTATGTAATGACTTTAATGATATCATTATGAAGTAATGCCCAGTTTCTCAACTTCCTTGTCAGTTAATTATGCATTATTTGAACTGACATGTCCTTTAATTGGATCATGTCCTAAGTAATGACTATAATTGGAACATGTCCTATGTAATGACTATAATTAGAACATGTCATATAATTGGAACATGTACAATCTGTAAACAAATGGAACATGTCCTATAAGCAACATCTTCTATTATAATCTGTATCTGCATATGCTAATTCAACAATTCAGCAATTCAAAAACCATATAACCAAGATACAATATAAACCATAAACATATTAAACCAAATACCATATAAACCATAAACATATTAAACCAAAGATCATCATTCTCATTCATCAATTCATATATTACATTCATACTGTCAGATTCATTACACTTGTTACAACAATCCCATAAACATACTACATCATTTTTTAACCAGAACCTACTTCATTACACTTGTTACAACTAAACCTAATAACATTACAAAGCTCATAACACATGTAAACTTCAATTGCATATTAAGCAACTTGATCTTCATCTTTAACTCATCCTCTTTGAATCTGCATTCATTAATCTTATTCTTCTCTAAGTATAATTTTTCCTTCAAAGATGTAATCATTTCTTTGCTCTTGGGGTCATCTCTTCATCATACCAGACAAAATGACCACACCTCTTTGTCCCACAAGCTACAAGCAACATATGAGAAAAATACGTAAGACATTTTCATGATTGGAGAAAGTAGAAGTGATAAATCATAGAAAAATAATACCTTATAATCCCACAGCCATAAAAGCTTCGTCCTAGGTTATAATCAATCCATGATGTCATCAGTGGTGCTTATAGGCCGCACATACATTTGCCATGGTTCGATTTGAAGTTCGAATGGGATTTTGTGCGTCTGCTTGCTTGGGAAAAACCAAACATGGACAAGAGGAGGTAGAAGACGTGGAGAAGATGAAGTAGAAGGCGTGGAGAAGGAGTAGAAGCATAATTTCTGGAGATGAAGAAAGGGATGAACACGTTTTAATTTAGGGTTCTTTATTATGTAGATTATCTAACATTATTTTTTGTTTTTTAAAATATTAAAGTTTTATTAAAATAGATAAATGACTTGGCAACTCATTAAATAACGTGACATCTGACTTACCATGCCCAATCACCATTTTGAGCGCCACATAATCAAAATAGGAGGGGGACTAAAAAAATCCCAAAAAATGACAACTTGAGGGAGCAAAAGGCTGAAAAAAATTAAAAGGGGGACTAAAACATTAAAAATTTGTAAAAAGGGGGACTAAAAGTGCATTTAAACCAAATTAAAATTTGAATATTTTTTAGAAGAAAAATATTTTTGAAAATTTTGTTTTTTTTGGGAGATATGTTATTTAATATATATTATGCTAAATATATTGAGAATCCTAAAATCTATTTTCTTTTAAAGAATTTTGATTCTCAACAATTTATTTATGGCTATAGATAATATATTTAGAAATATATATTCATGTCAATTATTTGGGAAAGATAAATATTGAGTTTAAATCTTATTTTGGTAATTTGATTCTTGGTTTTGAATTAAAAAAAAGTTTTATTATCAAATTTATTTATTTAATTTTTTAGTTACTGTTTTATCTTTCAATTTGATTCACAAAAATTCTGCACATGAATTTAGAATTTTGAGAGATAAGACAAATACTAATTTGTTTAATATATATTTAATTATTATATATTATTTGAGGAAATTTTTTGAATATTTTGAATGTCTCTCAAAATTATAAGGTAAATCTAAAGATTTGATTCTTTAAATTCTAGATACTTTGGATTTTAGAATTGATTTTATTGATTCTAAAATAATTTATTTAAAGAATTATTTGGTGCATATGTGAATTTGTTATATATATTTAATTTGATTATTATATATGATTTATTGGAAAATCAATTACTTTTATATAACACTTAATAGTGAATCTCAAAATATTGTGATTCGATTTTGGTAAGTACTAAATTAAGGTTTCGACTCTTTAAATTTTAGTAAATTTGAATTCTAGATTTATGGTATATTTATAAGCATGTGAAGATTTATTTTATTTATTATTTATTATTTTTATTGGAAACTTTGATTATAGAATAATTGTTCATTTATTTAAAGAGTCATTAAGTATGTCTGTGAATCAATTTTAGCATAAAATATTTTTTTGCTATATATAAAGATTCAATTTTTATTTGAATTGAAATTGAATATTTTGTTTATAACATGATTATGATGTTTGAATTTTATAGTTATTAATTTTCTACAATAATTTTTTTATTTTATTTCATGTTATTTCTTGTTTTCTTGTGAGTTTGTTCTCACATTAAGGGTCGCTAAGTAATCTTATGATTATGAGGAATGCGACAAAGCTTACGGATTCGGCTTACATTTTATGGGTAATGATTTATAAATTTAAGACTTTTTTCCCATTTAATTTCTTAAATTGTCTAGTAATTTTTTGATTGAGTTGGTTGAAACAACAAGTTGCAAAAGTAACATCTTTGCGTATATTTGATTCAGTTGAAATTACAAAAGATGTAGTATGAAATTATTCATGCAAGCTGTTGTAGTCGGCCAAAAGGAAGACACAGTTTGGCCGGATAATTACATACCAGTGATGATGAATATGTGGTAATTATTAAGTTTTTTTCCATGTGGGTAATGGTTGGGGTCAAATACGCACATTATCTTACAGGACTTATTACCAATATTTGATCATTACGTTGAGAGTACCGCTTGCAGTTAATTCTTGACAATCAAAGATTGTGGATTAATGGTGCGTTTGGTATCTTGTTCTTGTCTTATAATTTACAATTAAATATCTGCATGTCTCTATAATAATTTATTGATGTGCCTAATAAAGTCGTGTGAACGTAAACTCATGAAAGTATTTAGTGGATTACATTCAGACCTATGATGGTAAACATGTGACGATTATAAAGATTTATTTTTTATCAATATTAATTATCAATGTTTGATCATTGTAACAAAATACCACTAGCAATTGATGTTGTTGTCTAAAGACTTGACATGAATGATGCACTTGGTATTTCGGTGAGTACATTTTTTTTGTTATCTATAAAGTAATATAGTTTATGTATCTGCAAAGTAAGTTAGATTTTGATTCTCAAAAGTTTTTACTTTTAGGAATAAAATATGAACATGATGGTCTTGAATCTAGACCTTACATAACCATGGAGAAACTTAAATTCTCTCACAACTTAATATATTTAAAGTGAGGCTCAAGTTTAAAAAGTGAGTACACTCCAAATTACACAGGTCTATGATCTTAAAGCATTGCAATCCAGAGGCATTAGAGGTGTTATTTAAGATGACGTAAATTTTTTCATATTATCTTTGCTTAAATTCTAGTGCTTCTAAAGCAATAAAGCGAAAGTCAAACTCTAATAAGAGTGATGACTTTTCATTAAGATTATTAAGTAAAGAAAATATTTGAAGCGCATTATGAAATTATTTAATCTTGCTAAAGCATTCAGGGATGGATCCCGAAATTTTAGTTAGAAGGGGCTAAAAAAAAAAAAAATATATATATATATATATATATATATATATATATATATATATATATATATATATATATATATATATATATATATATATATATATATATTTATATAAAAATATATTAATATTAAAATAATACATTATTTTGTAAAAACTTTTAAGGTATCAAAATTTTGTTATTTTACATGTAAAAAAAATAAAAAAATACTTAAATATATACAAAAAAATTTCAACGTGTTATTATATTTTGAAGTTATTGAATAATTTTTTTCTTCTATTTTTGTTTTTACTATGTAACAAAACAACCATTCAATAATTTATTTATACTTAGTTCTTCAATGTGGGAGCATTAATTGTGTTTCATTGCTTGGAAAACAAACTTTTTAAAATAATTTATAATAAAATAAAAAACTTGGTGGGGCAGTTGCCCCCAATATCATACATGTAGATCCGTCCCTGAAAGCACTATAGTTTCTTCAATTATGTGACTTTGTCGAAAATTTAGTATATGGTATTCTCTTTGTACAATTAAGTTTATAACTATTAAAGTTAGAAATTAATTATTTAATAGAATAATTTCATAAAGTGTGCAATAAAGAAAAGATTGAAGCAAAAGAAAATAAAATAGTGCTCAATGGTCTTGAAATATATATCAATTTAAAGGGCACAAATTTAGTAAAGATTGATATTTATTTTAATTTATTTTAGATTGTCATTAAATTTGCATTTTAAAGATAATTTGGTGAATGAATAAAGTTTTGTTTTAATATAATAACTTTTTTTTTTTAATGATGAATTCAATTTGTCTTTTAAATTCAAATATTATTCTAGTTAATTCAGTCATGACTTGTGACAATCTAGAATTGTTGAAAAATTTGAGAAATATAAACTTTAGTCCCAAGTTAAAGAATATTTTGAGACAAATTTTGTAATGTGTCTTGAGAATATTGAGTTTAGGGGAGAGATATGGTCAAAGAACAAAATTGAGTGGAAAAAAATTGGTTCTGACTCAATTCATATAGTTGTTATTTATATAGCAATTTTGGACCCTCATACGGATTTTATTGTTCTTTCTCTCAATTAAATTAAGAAATTAATTCTTGAAGATCAAACTCAACATCCTTAATAACTAGAGCATGAAGTGTCATAAAGAATTGACTAAAAAGAGAAATTCTATTCGGTATGATTGAAATACTCTATTATGATAGTAGTGACACTTATTACTTGTTATAATTTTTGGAGCTTCATAAGATGGATATCAAGTTAGTGTTTCTTAATGGCGACATTAAGAAATACAATATGGTGCAACAGGAGAAAATTTTGTGTCAATAAATACAAAGTTAATGGTTTGCAAACAGATAAAATCTATTTATGAGTTAACGAAATTGTTTCATTAGTGATATCACAATATTTTATAAGGTAATTGTCTCGTTTGGTTTTGAGATGTTTATTATGAAAAATTATTGGGTTTTACAAGTTCACTGGGAGTAAGTTTATGTTCCTAGTTTAATGTGTCGATTTTATTTAGTCATAAATGATATATGATTATTGTGTGAAACCAAAAAATCTCTAACAAAATTTTAGCGATGAAAGATCTTGGACACATCTCTTTTGTATTAGGTATTTAGATACTTAGAGATTATTCTCAAGGTATCATCCGGTTAGCACAAAAGATTTATGTATATATCAATAAACTTGAAAATAAAATTGACATGAAAGACAATAAACTAGGGTATGTCTCAATTATCAAGGGAGACTATTAAGTCTCAATCATTGTCCAAAATAAAAGAATCTAGAAAATTTAGAAAATTAAGTTTTTTATACTTTTTTGGTTTTGGGGAATCTTATGTATATGCATCAAGAATAAGCGTATATATAATGAGATCATTTGGTAGATATGAAAATTCAAAATTTGAATTGTTAAAATGAGGAAACCATAAGAAATGTTATATAGAACAAAAAAGGCTTGTGCTCACATATTAGAGAACGAATGATTTGGAGATCATCAGGATGTTCGACTCTGATCCTTTTGGATGTCTACATATAATGGGCATCCTAACTCAAGAAATGACTATAAGTATTTATGTCACTTGGTTGCATATAGTAAAAGGTTTTAAAAGACAACTCAGACTATATTGTGACATAAGTCAGTTAGATAATGTTTCAACAACTGTTTTATAAAGTTCATTAACTTATAAGTTGTTGTTGTTGAATCATAGAACATATAGATAGAAATTTTATGCTAGTTGACTTACTAATCAAAGACTTGACATATAAGGTATTCCATATGATTGTTATCACTAAGGATGTCCAAGATTAGTGGGAGTCACTCATTCTTTATGTTTTATAATATTATTTTGATATCGATACAGGCTTTATGTTAAGATTATATGCAGAAACAAAGCTTATGAGGTTATTATTGTTATAACTATTTCTGTATCTTTTGTGCAAATATTAAATTTGCAAACTTCAATTTGATCTCAATAAAGAATTCAAATGGACAAGTTGGAAATAGGCATGATTTAGAGATCACATTACATGAAATTTCCATGGCACTCATCCATGTCGATCTATGTCATCAAGTACATTGATGTGGTAGTCGTCGGGGTTCTGTCACGTTATACGCCTGTGACAATAGCCGCGGTGGTCCCATTATTGATGTATGAGGTGGACCGGATTGTAAAGTTAAAATTTAAAGATAAATAGCATTCGGATGCGCGCCTAAAGAATTGTGATATAATTATTAAAAGTATATTGCACAAGTGGGAGATTGTTGAAATATTTTATAATATTAATATTATTTAATTATTATATTCCAATAATTATTATGTGGGTATATATTTTAATTATATTAGCTATTTATCAAAATTAAGAGTCGTAATTGATTAAGTGATCAAATAAATTTAAAAGGCTAATTAGATTTCTATTTTGTAATTAATTAATTAATTAGACATGAGCTCAAATATGAGTGGAGGTTAGGATGACCCATCTGAGAATAATGGGAACCCTAATTGGCTATCACACTATATATAGGCTATGGTCCCTAATATACCGTACATAAGCAATTTATCTTTTCTACTCATCTGAAAAAAATTCAAGGCATTAGAAGTACCGGTTGAGAAATAACCACAAGCTAAGGGGTGCTCGTCATTCGTCTCTCTTTACTTTGTGTTTTAGAAAAGTATAAAGTTGTCATGTCAATAATTTGATTATCCAGATATTCCTAATCTCAATGCTTGATAAATCAACATATTATAGATCCTAGTTTATATATATACTCAAATTTTTTGTATCTCATCATTATTGGTTTATTATTCTTGAGTCACTTAGTATAACTTTCAATCGTGCAATATTCTGAAATTTTTTAATCAATTCTACTTCCATGGCAAACTTTTAAAGCTCGTATTTGTAAAATTCTAAAAGGGGAAAGTCTAACCAGCTATTTTTTTAGACTATTCTGCTATCATATTCACTGACAAATTTAAATAGCAATTTATGATAAGTAAATGTGTATGTGATGATGTATCTTGTGAAAACAAGAAAATTTTTTGTGTGATGTGATGATGTATCGATTAGCTACGAGTTAGTTACGAATTGGTTTCGAATTAGTTACGAATTAGCTACGAATACTGAGTTTAGAAAGTCTCAATTTTCAGAATTAGTTAGGAATTGGTTTTGAATTAGCTACAAATTCGCTACGAATTCTGGATTTATGAATATAAAAAATAAAAAATGGCAGAAATTGCCACGTGGCGCAACCACATCAGCAGCCGTTACTCCCATTTGACGTCAGAGACTATTTATTGAGACGGAAAATCTTGTAGGGACCAATTCTTAAAGAAAAATTTTTGAGGGATTAAAATTAAAAATCGCTATATTTAAAGGGACCTAAAACTTATTTAACCCTTTAAACAATGTCATTTTAAATACCACGATTGTCTAAAAAAATTTATGTTACTTTAAAATAATTTTAAAAATATATTAATAATTAATATTTTTTTTATACAAAACACTATCACAAAAGTGAAAGATTTCTCTAATATTTTCTTTATTTTTCTTCTAATTTTCCCTCTCAATCCCCTCTCATCCCATCCTTTTAAACTTGCAAAATGATCCTTAAGGATGATGATTTGAGTGTGTAAAAGTGAGTATTTTAATGTTTATTAAATGGGAGAGAGGTCAATATTGAAATTAAATTTTAAAAAGTATATTAAACAAAGACAATCTTTTTGATATTCTTGAGTTTTATCGAACACCATTATTCCATAAATAAAACTAATTTAAAGCATAAATTTAATTTAGAATAATTAAATATAAATAAGATCTCGTGTCATTAAATAATAGAATACTAGCTATGTATCTATCAAAATCTCAAATGCTTAAAGTTTAAATAGACTTGCATATTTTTGTCAAACGAAAAAGTAAAAAAGGTTTGTATATGAAGAAACATTGTGACCCATTACGTAAGCGCATATTGTAAATAATGCAACATAAACAAAGAAAAGAAATTAGGGCAAAACAAAACGAAGACGATCCTTGTTGATTTCCTTTAAATGATTGTGCTTTTGGTCTAAAAATCGATTGGTTTTTAATTATTGTGTTATATTTTAAGACTTTCCCACGTATGAAACGTGTTACCTAATTAATTAGCCTATCATTTTACCTTGCTAAGGGTCGGAATAGGCTGGGCCGAGCTGGGCTTTGTTAAGCCTGAGCCTGACCTGCTAAAAAATTTAAAGTCTAAACCTGACCTGTAGCCTATCATAGGCTTATTTTTAGGCCTAAACCTAATCTTTTCAAAGGCCTGATTAGCTTACTAGCCTATTTAAAAGTCTACTTCATTTGAACATCTGTAAATAAGAAATTCAACTAATGTTAAATAGACTAACAAGTTAAAAGATTAATGAGATTAAATGTTTATATTCATTGTCTCGTTCAAGTTTTCTTATTAGCATAAGTTTGGTGATACTATTTGTTGAAGATAACTTATGAGAAAAACTTATGACAACAACTTATGACATTGTTATAATATTTTTTCAACTTATTTTCATAAGTTCTTAAATATAACTAAGTTTTATTTTCGTATTTTAATTCAAAATACAAAATAGAATATAATAATAATAAATTTATTATTTTTTTCTTAAATAGGTCAGCCTGATAGGCTTAAAAGACTTTTCTTACGGCCTGTGGCCTAGCCTCTTTAGCTAAATAGGCTTATAAAAAAGCCTAGGCCTTTTCTATTTAAGAAAAAGTCTGGTCTGACCTGGCCTGAGCCTATGTAGGCTAGGTCGTAGGCCCCTGTTAGTTGGCCTGATCTATTCTCACTCCTATTTATTATAATATAATAAATTAAATATGGTACTCAAAAGTTTAAGTTAAATAATCTATATTTTAAAAATAAAAATCGAATATGTCATTAAACCGGTGAGATAATATAAATAAATAAAAAATTTGAACAAACATAATTGCAATATAAACTAAATAATAAAATAGCTGCAATATATCTAATAAATTTAATTTCAAGAAAAAAATTATTCCAAATAATTTTGAACAAAGTCACTTGTATTTTTTTTAAATGATTAAAACGAAGTCATTTTGTTTAAGAAAAATATAGGTATTTAACTCGCCAGTTTTTTAAAGACACCAGTTCGCGAGTTTTAGTCCGTATACCCGTTTTCACTACATTAATAGTTTACTTTATTCAATAATTAGATTACATCCATGATCCCTCCAATTTTCAATTGGATCGAATCAACTAACTAGTTCTATTTTTAAAACACTATAAATAACACCACATTTAAAGGATACCTATGAAAAAGCAAATGTTTAATGAACTATAATATTTTGTCCATCCACTCAATTAATGTATACACTTATTCTCTCTCATGTAAAGGATAAAAAATAAAAAATAAAAAGAAAACAATCATTCTCAATAATTTAAGGTACATTTGAGAGTGTCAAAGGGCCTACCAAAAATGAAGGGGGTTTGTCTATATACTAGACTCACATTATATAGAAAACAAAACGAGGGAGAGGCGGTTTCGAACATTGTCTTAAATTACCGTTCCACCCCGTTTTCAAATTCTATAAGAGATTATTGACCATTTATTTCCCATTTTGTTGCCATTGTTCGAAATCATATATTTTACATCAAAATAAAATAAAATGTGTATTTATTTTTAAATTTTTATATTTCGTTTCTTTAAAGAATTAAAAGTTAAAAATTAAATTAAATAACACAAAAAGTATTATAATTATATTATATGTAGACAATTAGTTTTAAACAAATTATAAAAATGTAAATTATAAAATTGTAAATGAGACTTTTACATTATTCTTTGAATATTTTTCTTTGTAATAAATAGTTATAAGTAATTTTCATAAAATTATAACTGACATGCTTTAATTTTAAAAATGATAATATAAAAGAAACAAAAGTTCTTTTAAAATACTACACTTAAAAAATTGATATTATGTTAATTAAAAGGTATAATAAAAGAATAATTTAAAATATAAATATTACATAAGTATGATTATTAATATACTATGTAGTAAGCATGTACATCTTGAAAATTAGGTTAATCAGTCGAGATAAGAACTGGTAATGCCGAGTATAGTAAGAACGATTAATCGGAAAATCATATACTTATTTATAAGTCGAATTCCGATTAAGAATAATTGGATAAAACAAGAATGAGCCGACCTCGCATGAACCGAGAACTAACTCAGTCATAGAAAACGGGGCGACTATAAAGCTCGGATGCCACACCAAAGGATACAAGGGATGATTATGAAAAAACGCACTATGACTGGAGAGTTACAATCATTGAAGAGACAAACGTTATGAGAAAAATTATGGAGATGGAAGACGTTACAGGGAGGTGTACCAGTAAAGGGAGGCATATAAATAAGGATTGCTTGAGAAACAAAATAGGACAACCAATACACACTACTCATACTCAGAACAAACACCTTAACCATTTATCTAAGACTCTCCTCGAGGTATAACGGGGAAGTCAACCTTTTAGTGTCTTAGCAAGAACAATTGGCGCCCACCGTGGGGCCTCGACAAAATTGCCTAGGCCACACAAGTCTACGAAATATAGCTTACAACCCATTTGCACTATATCCGAGTCATTTCCCAGTGGAAGTGACTTATCTGCGCCACCAAATATAACCTCATTACTTGTAGTGAGGAAACCTTTAAACTCTCAAGCTCCGTCAGAAACTGTCTAGGGTGATCAAACCTTAGAAAACATCAAATCACTGCCACTAATTTCTTTCAGTACTAAAACGGAGTCATAAGAGTGTATCGCTATAGTCAGCAGTCTAATGGTGACAACAGGCACTAGCTCAGATAGTTCTACACAGAAGAAAGACTAAAGCATGGAGAAAACCAAGAAAGATCAGTTGATTCACACATTGAAGACTATTGTAGGAGGATTCACAGGGTGTGAAGAATCCAGTTCGGCACTGAAAACGTATGCTAGAACAATAATGCATGTCATGCAAAGATCGTCTCTGGAAGAAAGATCAGACCGGGCTATGATCTCCTTTTCTGAAAATGATGCTGAAGGGATGGTATCCCATGAGGATGACCCAATGGTGATCAGAGTGAAAACACAAAATTGGAATGTGAAGCGAGTTCTAGTCGATCCAGGAAGTTCGAAAGACATATTGTACTGGGAAGCATTCAAAGGGATGGACTTTGATGTCACCGAGCTGTTATCCTTCATGGGAACACTGCTTAGATTTTCAGGGGAACATGTAGTACAGGTGCTAGGATACTGATCTGCGATGACCATTTTCAGCGAAGGTAAAGACGCCAAAAGTATCCACGTGAGATAATTGATTATCGACATTGTGTCTTCCAACAACATCATTATCAGTAGGCCCTCTTTAAATGCCCTAGAAGCAGCTTTGTCCACCCGATACCTCACTCTAAAATATCCACTGGAAGACGGCGAAGAAGGAATAATAAAAGGTGACCAAGAAGCAGCAAGGAAGTGTTATGAAGATAGTCTGAGACCTAAGAAAAATCATACCGAGGAACCGATGAGAAGCGACCAGGTAAAAGTGAACGTGGTGGACATAGATCAAGAGAGTACCTAGTAGAAAATAGCCTTACATCTATGGAGGAGGTGAAAATAGTTCAAATCGATGTCCAGCCATCACAAATAACCCAGATTAGATCATGATTATCCCTCGATGAAGAAGCCGAGGTCATCGAAATATTGAGATAAAATGTAGACCTGTTTGCTTGGAAGCCAGCGGATATGCCTGAGATTGACCCAGTATAGTCTATCACCATTTAGCATTGGATCATTACCACCAAGCCGATAGCACAGAGAAAAAGGAATGATGGTGAAGAAAAGAGGAAGACCGTAGAAGAAGAAGTTGGAAAGCTCTTGAAGGCCAGGTTTATTAAAGAAATCAGGTACTCGACGTGGTTAGCCAACATAGTCATGGTAAAAAAGAAATTTGGGAAGTGGCGAATGTGTGTGGATTTCACAGACCTGAATAAGGTATGTCTAAAAGATTCATATCTGCTCCCTCACATAGACAGGCTTATAGATGGGGCTTCCGCCTTCTTAGCTTTTTGGATGCATGCTCAAGGTATAATCACATACTAATGAATGCGGTAAATGCATCCAAAATGGCATTCATGAAAAATATGACCAATTACTACTATAAAGTGATGCCTTTCAGATTAAAAAATGCAGGGGCTACTTATCAGAGATTAATGGACACGACTTTTGCTTCACAGATAGGACAAAACCTTGAGGTATATGTGGACGATATGATGATAAAAACTCTGGAAAGTAGAAAGCACATTAAAGATTTAAAAACTCCGGAAAGTAGAAAGCACATTACATATTTAAAAGATTTAAAAGCTTGGAAGGTGTAGAGATACCCAGGACTTGGAATATTACTATCCTTAAGTTTTACCTCAACTAAATTGTGTAACGAATGTATTAAAAAATTTGTGGGAGTGCACTCTGATAACGTGAAAATGTACCGTATATTCCGACCCGATTTACATGCTATTTAGTGTCTTTTTATTATATTTTCGTACTATTATGTCTTGTTTTGTTTACATTTCAGGTACTTATCGAATATAGAGTGTCCATGCGAGAAAACCAGAAAAGAGCAAGAAAATGAAGTTTTTGGAAGAATTTGCTGGTTTCTGGTGTATGGCGTTCGCCATACACCCCTGCCATGTCATAATTGACTTAAGCCCATGGCGTTCGCCATGGACTCATGGCGTTCGCCATGATTGCGCAGAATCAGCAGATCATGGATAACAGACTAGACTCATTCTCTTCCACTTCCCTACATTCTCAACAGTTTCTACACGTTTTTGAAACAGTTCCGTAACATTGGACCACCATATATGAGCAGTTTTTCTTAGTTTTGAGCATCCAAGTTTATCCACGAAAGCTCTGTCAATTTAGTTTTAGGAAAATACTTACTTTCAAAAGTGATAATTTCTTACATTGACAGGTTATCACACCATTAGTTTTAGGCTTTATATTGTACTCTTGGATCGCAATCTTACCGAATTTATTGAAGTTCATTTTGTTTCCATTCCTTGCATTCAAAGTATTCCAAAAGTTCATTTTGTTTCCATTCCTTGCATTCGAAGTATTCCAAATTTAATTCAAGTTTTCACAGGTTTTTATATCATTGCTTTATATTTCCGTTTATTCTATTTTATTTTATTCATCATATGATGTCCTTAATTTCAATTGCTATGAATTTTATGTTTAAGTATCAAAACCTGTCCGGCTAAATCTCTTCGAGTCCGGCATGTGAGGACTGTCGTCTCAATAGGAATCGGTAATAAAATCGGCGTTAACTATTCATAAATTTCTCTTCTGGTTTTAATCTTAATTCAAATTGTTTTGTGTAACACCCTTCTAAACCCCGCAGAATATATATAAATAATCAGGGTAAATTATCATGCATTTTACATAAGGGTGTCACATATATTTTCAAAACATCACACAAACACCTGTCATGTTCAAATACACTTAAAATAAATTCATGATTTTCATACACTTTCACATTAGCATGTAGCAGCGGATTTATTTCAATCATAATTGACATAATGAAAGTCTCATGCTCATCTCATTCATAATCAATACTTAGGCGTAAAAGCCAATACTTCATATAATTCAAAATAACATTAACAGAATAAAGTAGAGTACATAAAGTATCTCTCAAACATGAAATCGAAACATCCCCGTGTTACATGATCAGAGCACGACTGGACCCAAAATAAATAAAGAAACTAAACAAGCTACTCCAACGGCTACCTAGCGCTAGAAGTAACTATACTTCTCGGTACCTGAGCGATGCCATACAAACATCATTCCAACAGAAGGGTGAGAATTCACATAATTATTGAAATCATAAGATAATGTATATTTAAGGCATACAAGTGTAGCGGGAAAATTTGTGAGTATAAGCTATTGATTAACTTAACTAAAACAAAATAAGAGTCTCCACCACACTTTTATTTTATCCAAAAAAAGGAAAGGAAAAAGAGCGAACAAAACCTAAAGAGTTCTAAAAAAACAAGAACAAACAGAGAATGGGTAAAGGGGGTTGGTTACGCAATGGGAAGGTATTAGCACCCAAAACGTCTATAGTACCCTATAGGAACCTTTTGATGTATTCATGCTTTTTGGTTTGAAAACGGTTTGTTTGAAAAGAGATTGGGAGGGATGAGAAGAGAAATATTTTTTAAGATTTTTGTGTTTGGAGAGACTTATCGCCTCATGCCTACGTACCCACGAAGTGCAATGTAGTATCAAAACCTCATAGTTCGTGGTACAAAGAACAAAAATTTGTTTGTTTTGGTTGATTTTAAGTGTAAAGACAAGTCGTCATTTCCAAGCGAATAATTCCGCTTAAAGAAATGAATCATGTTTAAACTTATGCAAAAAAAGTTTAAAAGAAAAAGTGCATAAGGCACAAAAAAGAGATTGATGAGTTTTTATATTTTTTTATGTTTTTATGAAATGGTCAAAATATGATTAATATTGATTGACATTTATTAACGAAAAGAAAGTTTAAAAATCGCTTGACCGAAGCCAAGGTTTTATTATGAAAGCGGTTTTAAGTTTGAAAACAAGAAGGTTTTGAAAAAGGTAGAAGATTTTGAAAATTGAAGAAAGGGTGGAGAAGAAGAGACTATCCTAATGCATAAAATAAAAGCTAGGGTAAGAAAGATCTAACCACATGGAGGCACTCTTCAAAGCATAATAAGACAAGAATTTAATCCTCTTGAGCCAATAAGCAAGCCAAATAAAGGCTAGAATATCAAACTCCATAATGGTCCGAAGCACAAGGGAGAGAGTCCTAAGTCTAAGTCCATAAGTCCATAATCAAGAGCATAAGTCCTCCAATGCAAAGGATAGTGGCCATAGTCCAACAATTAAGAGCACAAGTCTTTTAGTGGTTTAATCCTTTATTAATGTTTTTGAGTCCAAAATGGACAAAAGAAAAACAAAAGCACAAGATAATATGGTCCAAGTGGACAAAAGAAAAATGACATAAACATAAACATGATATGATATAATGACATAAAGCATAAAAAATAAAGAGAGATAGGGAGCGAGAAGGAAACATAAAGAAGTTAGAAGTTAGTGATTAGTAGCACAAGGCTCTAGTGCCATAAGCCTTCACCGATTATTCTGTTTCGCGTTTTGAACTATAGTGATTAAACAATGTACTTAGGTCAAGGTTAATGAAGACTTGTTAGAAGATTGATAGAATCAAAGCCTTTACAACAACAAGCTTCAAAGATTTTGAACCTAATACAAAAGATTAACCAACATTTGGTTGACGCGACCAATCAAGGTCTGGACCACGAAAGTTCAAATTCCGAATTGGATAAAGAGGGACAAATGTAGCGCCATGTTAAGCAATCGCCGAGTAATTTACGAAGTAATTACCCTACAATGAGGCCGGTCAATAGATCTTTGTGCTAATGCATGCTAGATGAACGATATGTAAATCGTCATCCGAAAGCAATACCGCACGAAAAGAAAATAGGTAGCGATCTAGTCTTGATCAAGAATTCAACAAAGAAATTCTAAGATCCATAAGACTTTCATCGATCAAAATAAAAAAGAAATAAATGAAGAGAAATGCCAAATTGAATTACAAAGTCAAGAACCTTTCATCTTCAAGTTCAATCACCTTTAATTGATAGATTTAAGTGTGAAAACATATCACTAATTCAAAGCACCTCAAATGAATTCAACTAAAGATAGATTTGAACTAATGAATGTTTAATTACTCTAACCATATCCAAAGTCCATTGAAATTGAAGAGAAATTAATCTCAACAATGTGTTTCAAGGCTAAAATAAGAAGAAAGGGGAAGAAAAACCAAAACAGTCCCAAAAACAAGTGAAAATCACATTCTGGATGCTGGTTAATCGATTAATCATTTCACAGTGCAATTAGGTTAATCGATTAACCAGTGTAAACTTGCAGTTTTTTGTGCAAAATTCAACTGTTAATCGATTAACCAATTCGTGCCTGTTTTGGTTAATCGATTAACACTGTAAAAACAGAGAAAATCAATTTGAAAATTGCATAATTCTTGATCAATCATTTATTCAAACACTTCATAATCAAGAATGCAATTGTGCACGAAATTTTGAGTAAAACAACAGCAAAAACCAGTATCAAACACAATTACAAGATCCAAAGGATCAAGTAACAAGAATCCACCAAGGATCTACATTATAGAAGATGAAGATGAAGCTTCAACAATGGTGAAAGATGAATTACCACTTCAAATCTGAAAATTCCTTCAAATTGCTTCAAGATCCAAACACCAAAGCCTTGATCTACTGTAATTGATGAAGAAAATAAGTTTGGATGAAGGTTTAGCTCAAAGTTGAACAAGATTTAATGTGAATTCTTGTTAACTTTCAAGAGAAGAAAAGTGAGCTTTGAGTGAATTTTGTGGTTGGGAATAGAATTTACAAGAGGTTTGTTGGCTATCAAAGGCTTGTGAAATGAATGAAATGAAGCCTCTATTTATAGAATTTAGGCTTGGAAAATTTGGTGGTTTGGAATTTGGTTTGGAAATGAAAATTAGGCTTGGAATTTGAATTTGGAGGGAAATTATCAAAAGAGTGGTGATTCGTGGAGGTACATGGTGGGAATTAATTATGATGATGTAGGGAATTAAAATGAGATGGTCTAGAATATTTCACATGTGATCAAAATGATGAAAATTGGTGCCAATTGCTGCAGAATTTGAATTTGGCACATTTTTTCAAAAATTGCACGTGTTAATCGATTAACCATTTCATAGTGCAATTAGGTTAATCGATTAACCAGTACAAAAAATGAAAAAAATAGCTTTTTGATGTGCTGTCTTGGCTCTGGCTCGATTTTTCTTGCTTGTCAAAGAAGACATGGAAATAAACACATGAACCTTGGAGTCTCTTGAATAATAATCAATTAAATCTTGGAAACTCTTGATCAGATAATTTTTGAATTGTCTGCAGATCAAACTTTGACTTTGTTCAGATGAAATTCATTCGAGCTGCGGAACTGTTGTTTTGGTATTTTTAACCTATTCTTCCTCTGAAAATGTTAGTGAAAGAAAACAAAATATTTTTGGATTTTAATTAATGGTTAGTAAACATAAACTAATATAAACCTCAAACAAACAAAAGGACACAGGATGCTTGGCGATCTCACTCAAGAACAAACCTTCAGAGGAGGGCAAAAGAACCAAAGCTTGTGATCTTGTTTGTGGCATGAAATGCAAAAAAACATGTGGGATCTTAGGGGTAAAAATTAGGGTATTACAGCTGCCCCTATTTAAGTTTCTTCTATCCGGAGATAAGAAGATTGACATCTTTGTCTCGATGAGATATAAGAGACTTAAATATAACAATAAACCCAATTTTTAGCCCTAAGGGACCACAAAATGATATGATTATGCAAATGATATGCAAACACAAGACCTCTGTGGGGAGAATATGCCACAAGAGACAAACAACAAGCTAGGGAGCAAAGAGAGAAGACTCCACCGGGGGAAAACAAAAGAGGGAAAACACATCCCAACAGGGGAAGAAATAATTTCCGTTGGGGAAGAATAAAGAGTAAGATTCCTACTGAGGGAAAAATTACTAGCACCAAAAATAAAAGAGGGATAACATAGTCCCAACATGGAGAGAAAAATCTCCGTTGGGGAAAAGATTGTCCAATACCAGACATCCGGTAATATCATGATCAAAAGGAATGATTGCCAACTACCAACCAAGTGATAGCTACAACAAGGCAGTCAATCAAAAGGATGTGAGAAGATTTACCTACTACAAACAAAGGGTAGGACGACAAAGGTAATAATCTCAAAAAGGGGTACGAGAAGTATCACCTACTACCAACAAAGGGCAGGACAACAAAGGTAATAATCTCACAAAGGGGTACGAGAAATATCACCTACTACCAACAAAGGGCAGGACGACAAAGGCGATAAACTCGAACAAGGGAAAGATTACCGGCTATCAACCAAGTGATAGCTACAACAAGGTAATCGAACCAGGCTATATTACCTACTACCAACTAAAGGGCAGAACGACAAAGGTAATAAGCCAGCTATATCACCTACTACCAACTAAATGGGCAGGACGACGAAGGTGATAAGCCAAAAAGAGGGATTACCAACTATCAACCAAGTCACAGTTAAAACCAAGTAATCCACCAAGGGTATAAGAAATATTACCTACTACCAACAAAGGGTAGGACAACAAAGGTAACAATTTCAAAAGATCCGAGAAATACCACCTACTACCAACAAAAGGGCAGGACGACGAAGGTGATAAACTCGAACAAGGGAAAGATTATCGACTATCAACCAAGTGACAGCTACAACAAGGTAATTGAACCAGGCTATATTACCTACTACCAACTAAAGGGAAGGACGACAAAGGTAATAAGCCAGCTACATCACCTACTACCAACTAAACGGGAAGGACGACAAAGGTGATATGCTAAAAAAGAGGGATTACCAACTATCAACCAAGTGACAGTTAAAACAAAGTAATCCACCAAGGGTATGAGAAATATTACTTAATACCAACAAAGGGTAGGACAACAAAGGTAACAATTTCAAAAGATCCGAGAAATATCACCTACTACCAACAAAAGGGCAGGACGACAAAGGCGATAAACTTGAACAAGGGAAAGATTACCGGCTATCAACCAAGTGACAGCTACAACAAGGTAATCGAACCAGGCTATATTACCTACTACCAACTAAAGGGCAGGACGACAAAGGTAATAAGCCAGCTACATACCAACTAAATGGGCAGGACAACGAAGGTGATAAGCTTCCATTGCCAAAGCAAGGGACCAAAATTTAATCCGGGAATAAACCAGAGAGAAACGGTCAAACAAGACTCATCCCGAGGAGGAAATATCTCAATTGGGGGGTTAATTCCATCCAGACAAATGAACTGGGGAGGAAGGCTAAAACAAATATCTTCCACGATGCATAAACTCAGTGGGGAATTAGCAAAGATAAGCATTTTCTGCTTACGGGTCGACACTTTAAATGGAGAGAGGACACACATGCTCTGCGAGGATAACAACACCGGAGAGCAAAGAAGCACCAACACAAATGCAAAATGCACAATGCACTAACAACATGTTATGCACAACAAATGAATGTGCATGCAATGCTTATAAGTATGAATATGCTGACAAAACAGACATAAGGATAAACAGAGGGTGAACAAACATCACAACACCACTGAATACTCGGCTAATCTCAACAAGATGGAGATATCATCAGCAGCTCTGCTAGGGATTCATCTGAAGAAATCCTGCAAGATATAAACAAAAGCCATCAAAGGAAAATAAATCCTATTACAAGGCTCAAATCTTGCTGGTGAAAGGAAGATACTCCTTGGGGAGAAACCCAAATACCAATCTTCTAACATCAATGATCCACAAAGAGGATGAAAACATAAACTCTGCTTTGAGGACGTCAGGAAATCTGTTGGGGAATTATAACAACCCAAATCTTTCTGAATCTTCCTGGGAATCTGTCGCTCCTGAAAGATTCACATCCAACGGTACAAACACGAGAGTGGCGCAGAAAACACAGAGTCGCCAGCAATGTGTATTTATCCCAAGAGAGGGAAAGGAAACACTGCATAAACCTGAGGGAAGGGAAAGAACATGGTCTCACGACCAAGAGAAATGGGTACGGGAGTTGGTTACGCGAAGGGAAGGTGTTAGCACCCAACACGTCCATCGTACTCGATGGGATCCACGCTTGCTGTCTTCATCAAAGAGGTGTCATCGTCTAGAGCTCCACTGCTACTGGACCGGAGAAGAAACGAGAACGGAAAGAACGGAGAAATGAAGAAGAAAAGAAAAAAGAAGTGACTCGATAGGACGTTAACGTTGTCCTAGGCCTACGTACTCCCTCAGTGCAATGGGATAGTCAGAGTCAACGTAGTTCGGACGAGAACTATGGGGGAAGGTTGCTCGCCAAGACAATCGCTGTCTTGCGCCTACATATCCTCAATCGGACGAGAGAGAGGAATAAAAGCTAATGTAGTTTGTGGGTACGGCCACGGATGGGTAAGTGTTTTTTACGTGAGCGACGAGCTCTTTTCTGAAAAAAAAGAAGTTTGAAACCCAACAATCCCGAAGGATAAAAAAAAAATTGAATTTGTTTGGTGTTTTTTAGACAGAAGTGTTTTAAGTTAGTTCGTAACTTACATTGAACTAAAGTCTACCATGCGGGAACGAGTGAATCGCATGGTCGCCCCCAAATGGGACGTATGCTAAACACCCTAGAAGAGGAGGGGAGACCCCTCGTTCTTCATTTCCTACACTTAAGGCTCGAGCGCAATATACGTTATATTTTATTAAGTGTTTTCAAGAAGTTTTGAGGTGAGGAGAGAGAAGACACAAATGAAACTCTAAAGGGAAACTAAGAGTCCTAATGTTATCATGCATGGGTAACCTATGGTTAGTGAGGTTTAGGAGGGACGACTACCTAAAACCTAATGCTAATCCTACTCCAAGCTTAATCAAAAATTAAGTTGGACTAGGTAGCTCTAAGGGGAAAGGAGTCCAAGACTTGAACAAGTCTTGAGACTCGAGGGAGTGAAAGGAGTAAAAAGAGGAGGTACATCACCTACAACAACACATTTGCTTCAGAACAACAATAAAATCATGCACATACACCAAACAGCATTCAACAGCATGAAACTCAGCATGAAAATAGGTGTAAAAAGGTCAAACAGCATACATTTACACATGGACAACACATATGACAACACTTTATGCAAAACTCAGATGTGAAATTAGGACAACATGCACCACATTTGAATACGATTCAAGCAAAGCAGAGCAAACGTGCATCAAACAACATACATCGTTCAATTAATCATGATCATAAACAAACCACACACCACGTTGAATAACCTTGCAAGCATCATGGAAGAATGCAACATATAGCATATGATCAAATGAAACAAGTATGCACATCATGAAATTGGATACAAGTAAGTATGCACAATCATCATCAATCCAGCAACAATGCACAATGAACATGACCAACAAGTGAGTGTGCGTATGTGTTCATAGCATCAAGTGTTCAACAATGCAAGTATACACATAAACAATGAAATTCAAGAGGTCGCGTGTCGAGAAACGTGAACATGCAAGAGTGTGAGGTGCAACAGCTCAAGAATAATCCACAAATCATCAACATATTAGTCCATGAAGTTTAGTCATGCATTGGATCTCAAACAACCAAGAAAATGCACTAAAATACACATTCTGTCCCAGAGTAACCGGTTAACAAATGGTGAGTAACCGGTTACTTAGTTGAAAATCAGACCATTTACGCAAAAAATACACAGAGTAACCGGTTAACAAACGGTGAGTAACCGGTTACTCTGGGACAGAGTTCAAAAATAATTTGCAAAATCACTTTTCAGCAGCAAAATACTTATCCAATTATTTCCAAATGATCATACAATCACTCATGCACGAAATTAAGCTCATGAACAACAATCAACATCATGCAAATCTATTATCATCAACATTTATGATCAACATCAAGCAAAAGCATCAACAACACATGAAATCAATGGATCTACATTGCAAAAGCTATGATCAATCAAAATCAATTATAGATCTAGGGAAAACCAACCTACAAGGCTGAGGTTTGCCTTGGTGAATGTTGAGAACAAAAATTGGTGAATCCAAGCAAGAAAACCAAAGATCTATGTGATGAACTTCAAGATCCAAGCAAGAACAACCAAGATCCAAGCTAGAACAACTCAAATAATGAAAAGCTGCTCCAAAAGTGATTCCACACTCCAAAATAGTAGCAAATCCAAGATTCTTTCAAGAATTGGTGAATGGATGGTGGTTTAGTTTCAAGATCAATAAATTCCAATGTGAAATTTGGTGAACTTTGATGATGAAACTTTGAGTGAGGGTTTTGGAAAATGAGAGAAAAGTTGAGAGAATTGAAAGAATTCTGAAAATTGGAGAGTGAAAATGATCTAGGTCTTCTCTTGGTTTGGAATGAGTAAGCTTAAATATCCTCTAGCTTAGGAATTTGGCTTGGGTTTGGAGTGAGTGGAAAATGAGGTGAAAAATGGATTAGGAAGTGAAGTGTGGAATTGGGGTGGAAGTTGATGAGTGGAAATGGAACATTTGGGTGGAAAATGATGAAAAGAAGCTGTTCTAGATCCTTCCCACGTAGGCACAGGCAATGCACATGACCACTAAAATGATTTGAAAATTCCGCAGTGCTGAAAAATGCAGATTCTGGGCAAAAATTACACCGAGTAACCGGTTAACAAATGGTGAGTAACCGGTTACTCTGAGGAAAATTTGAATTTTCTGCTTGGCGCCAAAAGGAGGGAAAATGGAGACGGACTTGATTCCACCTGTTCTGAACCACAATATGCCTCTGAAACTTGTCTTCGGACCTCACTACTTGAGTGCACTTGAAACATGCCGTGAAATATTTTCCGGGCTCCGATTAAATTGCTGAGACGGCTGTTCAGTGCTGAATTGCTGATCAAAATTTGACTGCCGGAACTGTTGATCTTCAAATCACTTAATGAGCAAAATAAATGCTCAAAAAGACTTTGAGAATAAAATGCTTGGCCTTAACTGCCGGTAAAGATCAAACCGGCACCGAGAACATCTTGTACTGCTGAAGAAAATGCCCTGATCCCATGCTCAAAGAAACATGCAAATGCAGCAATGCTAATGCAAATGAAAAGAAACATAAGCCAGTTAGCTGAAAAATAGGAAGGCAGATTTTGGGGTGTTACAGCTGCCCCTATTCAATCAACTTGGTCCTGAAGGTATGATAGCAACGGCTGTCATGCGTTCAAAGGATTCGCGGAGATTGAATACCAGAAGAAACCTGAAATTTGCAATCCTCAAAGGAGGGACGACGCCATTGGGGAACAAGCAATAAATGATGCACTGTCACAACACGTACGAGTGTTGGGAACCAATACATACGATGTATTGAAAAGTCTTGAAATAGACACGGACGAGTGTTAGCTATGCTGGGGATAAACACGGACGGGTGTCAAGGAAACAAAGATATCAGATACGGACGGGTATCGAAAAGATACACAGACGGGTGTAAAAAGGAATTCAATATGGACGGGTATCGAAAAGATACACGGACGGGTGTAAAAGGGTTCAATATGGAAGGGTATTGGCTAAAAAGTTCAAACACGGACGGGTGTCTAAGGTCAAACACGGACGGGTGCTAAAAAGGTACACGGACGGGTGTAAAAAGTTTCAATACCGACGGGTACTGAAAAGGTACACGGACGGGTGTAAAAGGTTTCAATATGGACGGGTACTAAAAAGGTACACAGACGGGTGTAAAAAGTTTCAATACGGACGGGTACTGAAAAGGTACGCGGACGGGTGTAAAAAGTTTCAATACGGACGGGTACTAAAAAGGTACACGGACGGGTGTAAAAAGTTTCAATACGGACGGGTACTAAAAAAGTACACGGACGGGTGTAAAAAGTTTCAATACGGACGGGTACTGAAAAGGTACACGGACGGGTGTAAAAAGTTGCAATACGGACGGGTACTAAAAAGGTACACGGACGGGTGTAAAAGGTTTCAATACGGACGGGTACTGAAAAGGTACACGGACGGGTGTAAAAAGTTTCAATACGGACGGGTACTGAAAAGGTACATGGACGGGTGTAAAAAGTTTCAATACGGACGGGTACTGAAAAGGTACACGGACGGGTGTAAAAAGGTACACGGACGGGTGTAATCAAAAGGTCAATACGGATGGGTATTGAAACAAAAAGGTTCAAACATGGACGAGTGTCATCAAAAGGTCAATACGAACGAGTATTGAAACAAAAAGGTTCAAACACGGACGGGTGCCGAAGGAAACACGGACGAGTGTCTGAAGGTAAAAACCTTGAGGGGGTAAACCAACGGACCACCTGGACGAAGGGGTAAAAATGAAATCATGGATTAACGATCCTGGAAAACAACTCTGCAATGGAATGTCAAATATTGCTTTGAATGACTAAACCCAACACCTGTGGAGTAAAGTCAAAAGATATCTTCCTGAAATCCGGCTTTCCTGACGAAGGAAAACTCAAACCTGGCTTATGCTTCGGATGCATATGTTTGAATTTTACCGTAATGCTCCACACGAAGTGGGAATGCTACGCATTTAGGAGGATGCCATGCAAAAATGCTTATGCAATGCAAAAGACCGTCCCAGCGAAATAAACGCTGAGAACAGAAGCAGCTCCACCGAGGACGACAAACTACATTGTCATCAAACCAAAGAACAATGCTGAGGAAAACTTCACCCTGCTAGGGAAGATCACAATCACCAATTCTGCTGGAGATGGACGAAACTCCGAGAGAATACCCACTCTGTTGGGGAATATCAAGATCAACAACTCTGCTGGAGATGGACGAAACTCCGAGAGAATACCCACTCAGCTGGGGAGGGAGATGAATACTAAAGATAGAAACTCCTCCGCTGGGGATCACCAAATGCTTCAAAACTTGGCATTGACGCCTGCCGAAATGATTGGACTTAAGACCTGCTAGGGATACCAATCACCACCAGACTCTGCTTGGGGATACGAGCATCTTTATCCTGCTGAAGAGTACTGATCATCATCAACACATCTGCTTGGAAAATAGTAGTTGTCAACATCCACTCTGCTAGGGGATAAACACATGTTTCCTGACTAGCTGGGGAAAAAAGACTGCCCCATACTCTGTGGGGAAACACCACCTGCTGAAGAAAGGTGAGCCAAATCACAACTTTGGCTGGGGGAAAACCTCTTATATCCTGCTAAGGGGGACGATCCTCAACGACTCCGCTCGGGGAATTACCTCTTTATACTCTGTTCAGGAAGACGGCCCTCGATACTCTGATGGGGAAGAGTAATAAACTGCTGAGGATGATCAAACTTCAAAGTTGGGGAGAGCTCTACTGGGGAGGTACACCTGTCATCCTGCAAAACCAACAGAAAGGTCTACGTGCAAAAATGATTACTTTGATTATCATCATAGTGACTGTTGCCTAAGAAATTGTTTTCCAACTTGTTTCACAAAGCTCAACATTTAGCATGTAATGTTTATCAAAAATATCGGACATAATAGGTAAATAAAAAACAAAAGCTCTTTGATTGAAATGCAAACTTTATTGAATAATCAGCCTGTAAATAGGCATTTACATTTGGAAGCAATTCCTGAAAAGAGGTAATTGCGCAAAAAGTAAAAGAAAATACACATGTCGGCAATGTCGGGAACAGACATCCACCATGACTCGACTCAGCTATAACCCATATGACTTGTTTATCCGCAGATACTTTGGGCTTTGAAGATGACTGACTGGGCTGATTCCTTTCCTTCGAATTTTCCAAGTATGAATAGTGATCACAGATCGAACGCGGATCGTAGTCTTTGCTTTTAAATCCCTAACTTTTGCCTGGATCTCCCGTTTCGGGTTTTCAATCCACCGGGATACCCATTTTTGCCAAAGTTGCCTTTTCAGGTTTTCAACCTTGCGGGTTTACTTCTTTTTCTTTTTTTTTTATCCCTAATTTTTGCCCAAACCTTTTCTTTTTATGGTTCGCCAGGATGCCCCATTTTTGCCTGAACCTTCTTTTTATGTTCAGCGGGTCTCTTTTTTATGCAAAGTATTTTTTGACTACATCCGCGTTCACAGGGGACGTAAAATCTTTGCCATCCATAGTTGAGAGTAATAAGGCTCCACCAGAGAAAACCTGTCTTACTACATATGGCCCTTTGTAATTAGGAGTCCACTTGCCCCTGTGATCTATTTGAGGAGGAGTGATCCTTTTCAAAACAATTCACCAGCCTGAAAACACCGAGGACGCACTTTCTGATCAAAGGCTTTCTTCATCCTACTCTAATACAACCGACCATGTATAATGGCTGCCAATCTCTTCTCTTCAATAAGGTTCAGTTCATTCAGCCGAGAACGCACCCACTCAGCTTCATCAAGCTTCACGTCTGTCAAAATTCTCAAAGAAGGAATCTCAACTTCTAATGGCAGAACTGCTTCCATACCATACACCAGTGAGAAAGGAGACGCCCCAGTTGATGTGCGTACCAAAGTACGATATCCGTGCAAAGCGTAAGGAAACATCTTATGCCAGTCTTTGTATGTCACTACCATCTTCTGCACAATCTTCTTTATGTTCTTATTAGCCGCCTCAACAACCCCATTCATCTTCGGGCGATAGGGAGAAGAATTGTGATGCTCAATCTTAAAGCTCTGGCATAGCTCCTTCATCATCTTTTTATTTAGATTTGAACCATTATCAATAATGATTCTCTCCGGGACTCCATACCGGCAGATGATGTCCTTCTTAATAAATCGGGCTACCACTTGTCTGGTGACGTTGGCATACGATGCTGCTTCCATCCACTTCGTGAAATAATCAATAGCCACCAGGATAAAACGATGTCCATTCGAAGCAGTCGGCTCAATCTTCCCAATCATGTCAATGCCCCACATGGCAAAAGGCCAAGGTGACGACAAAACATTCAGAGGAGTAGGCGGTACGTGCACCTTGTTAGCATAAATCTGGCATTTATGACATTTTCGGGCGTATTTAAAACAATCAGACTCCATAGTCATCCAATAATACCCCGCTCTTAACAACTTTCTTGCCATAGCATGCCCATTGGCATGTGTACCAAAGGAACCTTCGTGAACTTCTTCCATTAACAGGCCTGCCTCGTGTTCATCAACACAACGTAGCAAGACCATGTCAAAGTTTCTCTTGTATAACACATCGTCCTTGTTCAAAAAGAAGTTTCCTGATAACCTCCTCAATGTCTTTTTATCCTTGGAAGATGCCCTAGCTGGGTATCCCCGACTCTTCAAAAAGACCTTGATATCATGATACCAAGGCTTGCCATCTGATACCCCTTCAACTGCAAATACAAAAGCAGGCCTATCCAAGCGCATGATTCTGATTGAAGGAGTTTTATTCCAACGATTCACTTGATACATTGATGACAATGTTGCCAACGCATCAGCCATCTGATTCTCAACCTGGGGAATGTGATGGAAGTCCACTCCGTCAAAGAAAGGTAACAACCTTCTGGCATAGTTGTTATATGGAACAAGATTTGCTTGACGAGTCTCCCATTCACCTGTAATCTGATTAACCACCAACGCAGAATCACCATAAACATCGAGGTTCTTGATTCTCAAATCAATCGCTTCTTCTAACCCCATGATGCACGCTTCATACCCTGCCTCATTGTTGGTGCATATGAACGCTAATCGGGAAGTAAAGGGTATATGAGAACCCTGTGGAGTCGTAATGATTGCCCCGATTCCGTTACCATATAAATTAACAGCTCCATCAAAAACCATTTTCCCCTGAGATCCAATCTCAGGTCCTTTATCAGGCAAAGGTTCTTCACAATCCTTCATCTTCAGGTACATGATATGCTCATCCAGAAATTCAAACTTCATTGGTTGATAATCCTCAATTGGCTGTTCGGCAAGATATTCTGACAAAACACTTCCCTTAATGGCCTTTTGGGAAACATACTGAATATCGTATTCTGTCAAAACCATCTGCCAACGGGCTATTCTACCAGAAAGTGCTTGCTTCTCAAACACATACTTGATCGGATTCATCTTTAAAATCAGAAGGGTTGTATGGTTTAACATATACTGCCTCAAATGCTTAGCGGCCCAAGCGAGTGCACAACATGTTTTCTCCAGCATCGAGTACCTTGACTCGCAATCAGTAAACTTTTTACTCAAGTAGTAGATGGCGTGCTTTTTTCTACCTGACTCATCTTGTTGACCGAGCACACAACCCATTGAATTCTCAAGAACCGTGAGATACATAATCAAAGGCCTTCCTGGCACTGGTGGCATAAGGACCGGAGGTTCCTGCAAGTATTCTTTAATTTTTTCAAACGCCTTTTGACAATTTTCATTCCACCTGACCGCTTAATATTTTCTTAGCAACTTGAAGATTGGTTCACACGTGGCTGTGAGATGCGAGATGAACCTAGCAATGTAGTTTAATCTCCCCAAGAAACCACTGACCTCTTTTTCTGTTTTCGGCACATGCATTTCTTGTATGGCTTTTACCTTCGCAAGATCAACCTCGATACCCTTTTCACTAACAATAAACCCCAACAATTTTCCTGATCTCACCCCGAAGGTGCATTTGTTTGGATTCAATCTCAGTCTGAATTTTCTTAATCTTTCAAATAACTTTTGAAGATTTACCAGATGTTCTTCTTCCGTCTGTGACTTCGCAATCATGTCATCAACGTAGACCTCAATCTCTTTGTGAATCATATCATGAAAGAGAGTCACCATCGCCCGCTGGTAAGTTACCCCTGCATTTTTCAATCCAAAGGGCATCACTTTGTAGCAAAAAGTTCCCCACGGTGTTATGAATGTTGTCTTCTCCATGTCCTCTGGGGCCATCTTGATTTGGTTATACCCAGAGAAGCCATCCATGAAGGAAAACACCGAATACTGAGCAGTATTGTCAACTAACACGTCAATGTGAGGGAGCGGGAAATCGTCCTTTGGGCTTGCTCTGTTCAAGTCCCTGTAATCAAAACATATCCTGACCTTCCCATCCTTCTTAGGTACAGGCACGATGTTAGCAACCCATGGAGGATAATTTGTTACGGCAAGAAAACCGGCATCTAACTGTTTTTGAACCTCTTCCTTGATTTTGACAGACATCTCCGGTTTAGTTCTTCTCAACTTTTGCTTGACCGGAGCACAACCTTCTTTAAGTGGTAGCCGGTGTACAACAATATCAGTATCGAGCCCAGGCATGTCTTGGTAAGACCAGGCAAAGATGTCCACATACTCACGGAGCATTTCAATCAATCTTCCCTTGACACTGTCTTCCAACGCAGCCCCTATCCTTACTTCCTTTCTGGCGTCCTCGGTTCCCAGATTCACAATCTCAATTTCCTCCTGATGAGGCAGGATGACTCTCTCCTCTTGCTTCAACAATCTGGCCAACTCTTCGGGCAGTTCATAATCTTCGTCAATCTCTTCTTCAGCCTGATAGATTGGATTGTCAAAGTCATACCGGGCTATAGCTGAGTCATGATCGGTGTCATCTAAACAAAAAGTCCTGCATGATTGATGGGGTGTGTTTTACTATGTATGCAACAAAAGAAACAAATTCCCATTTTGATGTGGGTTTTTAATGCATAAAAATAAAACAGAAAGACAGAGATCAAAATATTTGAGTGTGAAAAGTCCTTTATTGATGATAAAGCAAAACATGCAACAGTTAAAAGCCCTACAAATAAAATCACTACGTCTTGGGCAGAACGCAGGATTAACATAATAGGAAAACAAAGCAATTACTCGAAGCCAGTCACTTGAATGACTTTCTCGAAAGACCAGTTGCACAGACTTTCTCCTGGGACGCAAGGGCGGATCCAGCTATCCATGTCACAATCACTGTCCCCTTCTTCCTCAATGGCATTAACCTTGTCGAAGAAAACACCGGCACTAGTGAAACGGACTGGGCCATAGAATTTGGGAGGATCCCCGTCTCTCCTGGATGGCTTGTATCCCAATCCATAAGTATCCCTCTTCTCCTGAACTTCAACCATTTGGCCCCACCTCTGTGAGCTACCAGCCTCAACCACAGCTTTGGCGTCTTTAAACGAAGACATAGAAACTTCAGGCTGATTTGCCCCTGTAGGCTTCTCTACAGCTTCAGACTGGACAACCTCTTCAGAAACCTTCACCTTCTCAAACCCCTGACACAAAGTCTCATGGATTTCACCATCCACTTCCACGTATTTGAAGGTTGACAGCTGACTAATCATTATGTCCTCTTCTCCGCACACCGTCACTACATGACCATCAACCATGTATTTCAGCTTTTGATGCAAAGTGGAGGTTACAGCGCCTGCACCATGGATCCAAGGATGACCCAATAAATAGCTGTACCTGGCTGAATATCCATTATATAAAATGTTGCATTAAATATCTCTGGCCCAACCTTGATCGGAAGCACAATCTCACCAAAGACAGATCTCTTCGAGCCATCAAAAGCTCGCACCACCAAGTCACTTAGTGTACAAATAAGTCCCCTGGTATCTAACTTCATTAATGCTTTCTTTGGCAATACATTCAATGATGATCCAATATCAACCAATACATGTGACATCAGTGAACCACGACACTCAATCGAAATATGCAGGGCATGGTTATGATTCCTCCTAGCAGGAGTCAAATCAAGATCTGTAAAACCCAAGCCATTACCCGCATTCACGTGCGCTACAACCCCTTCCAGCTGGTTAACAGAAATCTCTTGAGGAACGTAGGCTGCATTCAAAACCTTTAGAAGAGCATTCCTGTGAGCATCAGAACACAATAGCAAAGACAGAATAGAGATCTTGGACGGGGTCTGATGTAACTGGTCCACGATCTTGTAATCACTTTTCCGGATGAGTCTCATAAACTCCTCTACATTTTCAGAAAAAGCATCATCAACCGGCTTTATCGTAGAATCAGTAACCACTGGAGTCTGAACAGAACCATCCATTGCCTGTTTTCCCATATCTTGCTTAGAAGTACTGGGTTGATCATTAACAGGAGTAATCACTCTACCACTTCTTGTTATAGCATCAACTTCAACCTTAACTTCAGGACTAGCACACACTGGTGAAGTAGTCAATAATTCCTGCTTTTGTCCATTGACAAACACCTCTGCGCCGTAATTCCAGGGAATGACCTTAGTGCTTTCATACGAAATGGGTCCAGCTCTTGTGATAATAACCGGAGGTGGCCTTGCCGGACCTGAAATAGTAATCGTTTTGAACGGAATGGTGATAGTAGCAACCTTCTCACTAACAACCTCTTCTTGTTGATTACAGTGATCAAACTGTAAACAACCCTCATCAATCATACTCTGGATACCCATCTTTAACGAATCACAACCATTAACCTTCGTCAAACAATCTGAGCAGCTCTCATCACAACCCGGATAGACGCCACCCTTCAATAACCTGTTTTTAACCGCAGCCAGCGGAGTCTTCAGCTCCTCAACATCCATGATCAAATTCAAAGCTTCACCTTCCTCAATTATTGCATTCACCCTCGGCCCATTGTGGTCAGGCATCGGGTTTTGAATAACATTGGGCCCAACATTCGAGAAATTGATAGCCTTGGAGTGCACAAGGTCTTGTACCTTGTGATAAAACGCCCTACACTTCTCCACAGTGTGCCCCGGAGCACCAGAGTGAAAATCGCAGTGTGCGTTAGCATCGTAGCCTCGTGGGAGTTCCCCTATTGGTGGAGCCAGGGTACGAAGCTCAACTAGACGCAACTGCAGCAAATGTTGCAACAATTGTACACATGACATTGGTGGTTGATCAAAATGCCTCTCTGCATTCCTTTGTCTGTTCTGATATTGGCCCTGCTGCCTGTTCTGATTAGCATTATTCCTCTGTTGCTGTGGTGGAGGTAACGTTGTTGGGATAGTTATCGATGCTACTTGTTGATTATTGCTCTGACGCTGTTTCCCTTTTCCCCTGTGAGATGATACAGCGTTGGCCTCTTCTTTCTTCTTATAACTATCAAATGGCTTCTTTCCATGCCCGGAGGATGATCCGTCACCACTAGAAACTTTTCCAGCCTTAATTCCAACCTCTACCTTCTGTCCGATAGCAATCACATCTGCAAACTTGCCTAGAGAACAAGGCAATAGCTTCTCATAATAGTGCTTAGGCAGTGTGTCCATAAACATATCCAACATCTCTTTTTCCAGCATTGGTGGCTGTACCCTGGCCGCCAATTCACGCCACCTTTGCGCGTATTCTTTGAAACTTTCATCACTTTTCTGGGACATGCTCAACAGCTGAGTTCTGTTGGGAGCCATGTCTGTGTTGTACTGGTAATGCTTAATAAAGGCTACAGCTAGCTCTCTCCAAGTACGGACATCTCTACTCTCCAGCGCCATATACCATTCCAAAGACGCGCCAGACAGGCTGTCTTGGAAAAAGTGCATCATTAACTTTTCATCCTTGGCATGGGCAACCATCTTCCTGGTATAAGCCTTTACATGAGTTCTCGGGCAAGTAGAACCATTATACTTCTCCAGTGTAGGAATCTGAATCTTGTGTGGAATGACAATATCAGGGACCAACCCTAGGTCGTCCAAATCTATTCCCAGATCATCCTGCTTCACAACCCCTTTCAATTGCGCCTCAATTAAAAGGATCCTCTCATCACTGAACACAGGTAGGCCAGCGTCCAAGCTTCTGACTGAAAAAACATCATCCTGTTTATCATCAAAATGATGGCCATGGATAGCTCGAACAGTACTTCCTTCTCCCACCACTGAAGGAATCCCACCCTGTCCACCAGCACCAGGGATAGGAATGTTGATACCAGCACCACCTCCGCCCGGAGGAACAACACGATTAAGAAGACCACCGTGTAAGATACCATTTTCATCAACCTGCGACACCAAAGGCTAAACTAGAGTTCTGAATTCATTCTGACTCTGCACCACACCTTGCATAATCTCCATAAATTGATCGATGTGAGCTTGCATAGCTGCCATGTCTGCCTGAACTTTGTCCATCACTCTACTTTGATTAAGCCTGGTAGAATACCGATGAGCTGGTTGATCAATCCTGACTGTCAAAAAGAGAGAGCATAAGAAAACCAGAGAATCCGAGATAACCTGCTATGCAAAAATGATTATGATTATGCAAATGCAAATGCAAACATGTTTGTATATTCGCAGGGCGATCCACCCCTTGATTCCAGTTTAAAGATAAGATAGGATGAAACTGCTGCTCATATATAAATCAGAGAAAATCACTGTCAGAAATTACAACCCAAGGTACCATAAAGAGCCTGAAACAAAATAAGCAAAGCTCCCAGCCAATAATTCTGGTGGTGACCCAAAATACAAAGAACAAACTACCAACTACAGAGTAGAGTTCTCTTCAACCACCATGATCTTGCACCCTTTGAGGACCACTGCCTGAGCTAGAGCTTTTCCCACTTAGACCTCTTCACCTCCGCTTGTATCTTCAGCTCTTCTATGGTTGCTATGCTTCATTGAGTCGTTCCTCGACTGCGTGTCTTTGGAACGTCCCTAACAAGATCTCCTCGTCTTTCTTCCTGAGCTTCAACTTCAGACTCTCAATCTGCTCCAAATACTTATCCTCCTTCTGCTTGTTGGCTGTGATAGTGGTATCTCGGTAAGCATTGAACTTGTGAATCTTCGACCAAGCCTTGGCTAGGTCTTCCTTCTTGGATTTGAGAATTTTACTAACACCTCTTAGAGCTTGCCCTACCTTTTGCTTAGCTGCGACCTCTTCAGCTAGCTCCTTTTCTTTCTTAGCGAGAAGCTCCGTCTTCAACTTGGCAATATGAACAGCTTCACCTCGCTCATGTTTCAACTGGTAAATTTCCTTTTGCAACTCACCGTTCTCCTCTCGAAGTTTCTCCTTTTCAGCCCACAGTTTGTTATACTTCTCTATCTCAATCGTGGTCGGAGATTCAATCAGCAAGGGGTAAGATGGAGGTTCTCTGCAGAACGGTAAAAGTACACTTTCTACTCTCCTCTGAATCCAGTCTTCGTACGCAGGGAAGGCTTTGTTGTTACACTTTCCAAAAGAAGTATTTCCTTTCTTATGGCGATCTCTCCAAGCATTTGCAGCTTCTTTAACACCTCCAGATTGGCTTCCTCACTCACAAATAGAGTCTCTTGAACATATTGGCCCTTTGGCGGCTCTTTCAAAGCATACCCAAATTGCCTAATAGCAAGAATGGGGTTGTAATTAATTCCCCCCTTTCTTCCTATTAAAGGTACATTTGGGTAACCTCCACAACTAATTAGGATCTCTTGGCCCCGCAAATCACGATTGATCCAAATCAAGTTGTCAGCCCTTAATCCCATTAATCTCTTTGACTAATCCAAAGTTTCTTTAGTGTCTTCAAATGCCCCAGATTTGGGAAGGCGATCAGCAAACCACTTATAGAAAATTGGAGCACAAAAGTAAAGAGGTCCGCCTCTCCTCTTCTCATTCTTATAGTGCATTGAATAATACAGATCCCTAAGCAAGGTAGGTACCGGATTCTTTGTGATGAATATCCGGACGACGTGCACGTCTACAAAATCCTTCACATTAGGGAACAACACCGTTCCACAAACACACATAGCCAGGATGACATTGAACACTGGCCAACACTTAGCCTTAGCACAAGTAGCAGCCTGCTCGATCAAAAACTCCATGTGAAAGCCTTGATAACCCCCTTTACTAGCAATATTTTTCTTTAACAAAGACTGATCCAAACGTAAAGTAGCAGCAACCCTTTCCAGATTAGGAAATTCCTTGGAAGGATAGAAGGGAGCTTCTTCTTTGACTGAAACATCCAAAATGAGAGCATACTCTTCCAACGTCGGAGCCAAAAGATAATCCGCAAACAGAAAACACCGAAGGTGAGGGTCATAGAACTGTGCCAGAGTGTGCAGGGCCCTGAACTCATAGTTGGTAACATTCCAGGCGAAACTCAGAATCCTCCCATATTCTCCTCTAAAATCTGCCAATACCCCAGGTTTTGCTATAGCCGAGATCTTGTGCACGACATCTAAATGAAGCTCCGGGAACTTGTACAGGATGATATTCTTTCTCTCTCCAGTGCTAATACTCATCATGGACAGTCTTCGGACAATCGGAATCAAAGTTAGGATGCAACCCTACAAATGAACAAACATGTTAGAATGCAAAATGATGATGCGAAATGCAAACATGGGATCAAGGTATCCATGAAGCTTAAAACTGCTATTGTTCTGCTGACTGAATAAGACCCTGAATACCAGAAACCCAGAAATCCAGAATAACGGCCCAATCAAACTGCCAGAATATCAGGATAATAACAGTACACTGATGAGAAATCCAGAAAACCGGGTAGGTTGAAGGTTTCAGTTACCTACAAACCTGCAAACACCCATCCCTTCTCACATGTGGGTTCTAGAAAGCCAAGGATCCTCAATATCACGAGCTCTCAGGTCGAGAAATGATGATACGTTCACCATTTCTGGTTTGGCATCATCACCAATCGAGGAGGCCTCAACTGATTCCCCTAAAAAATAAGGCCATCCTATAGTAAGTTCCCAGCATTGGGTCCTCGGATCGAGAATATGCTATGGATTTGCCACAGAACGTGGTCTGCCACTGTCACATCTCGGGAGGAGAGGCGTTGCTGAGTCCTCAGGAGACGGTTGCCAGAGTCGACAGTTTTCCAGGTTATATTCCATCATCTTCCCCAAATGAGCAGGATAGAACATTACCAAGGAAACCTCGTCTGGATGTGGAGTTTTCATGTATACTAAGTCTGGCCAAATGCCAAACAAGTCACACTACTTTCCACGCTAATCATAGGTGTATGCTCAAGCCTGGGTATTGGGCTTTTCTCTCATGAATCCAACCCACCCAACAAACAGAAAATCCAGCAGCAGAACAGTACAACAATATCCAGTATGACAGTAATAAAATGAAATGCAATGCAATAAAAGCTGTAAATACAGTAAAACAAATAAAACAGCAATACAGTAATATACAACAAAATAAAGCACCATAATAAACACCCAATTAAATACAAACAGACAAGCGCTAGGATAGACTCGCTAAAGGGGATGGACCAGCAAGAGGTCAACCAGAGTCCCCAACAGAGTCGCCAGCTGTCGCTCCCTAAAGATTCGCATCCAACGGTACAAACGCGAGAGTGGCGCAGAAAACACAGAGTCGCCAGCAATGTGTATTTATCCCAAGAGAGGGAAAGGAAACACTGCATAAACCTGAGGGAAGGGAAAGAACATGGTCTCACGACCAAGAGAAACGAGTACAGGAGTCGGTTACGTGAAGGGAAGGTGTTAGCACCCAACACGTCCATCGTACTCGATGGAATCCACACTTGCTGTCTGTATCAAAGGGGTGTCGTCGTCTGGAGCTCCACTGCTACTGGACCGGAGAAGAAACGAGAACGGAAAGAACGGAGAAACGAAGAAGAAAAGAAAAAAGAAGTGACTCGATAGGACGTTAACGTTGTCCTAGGCCTACGTACTCCCTCAGTGCAATGGGAAAGTCAGAGTCAACGTAGTTCGGACGGGAACTGTGGGGGAAGGTTGTTCGCCAAGACAATCGCTGTCTTGTGCCTACATATCCTCAATCGGACGAGAGAGAGGAATCAGAGCTAATGTAGTTCGTGGGTACGACCACGGATGGGTAAGTGTTTTTTACGTGAACGACGAGCTCTTTTCTGAAAAAGAAGAAGTTTGAAACCCAACAATCCCGAAGGATAAAAAAAAATTGAATTTGTTAGGTGTTTTTTAGACAGAAGTGTTTTAAGTTAGTTCGTAACTTACATTGAACCAAAGTCTACCATGCGGGAACGAGTGAATTGTATGGTCGCCCCCAAATGGGACGTATGCTAAACACCCTAGAAGAGGAGGGGAGACCCCTTGTTCTTCATTTCCTACACTTAAGGCTCAAGCGCAATATACGTTATATTTTATTAAGTGTTTTCAAGAAGTTTTGAGGTGAGGAGAGAGAAGACACAAAGGAAACTCTAAAGGGAAACTAAGAGTCCGAATGTTATCATGCATGGGTAACCTATGGTTAGTGAGGTTTAGGAGGGACGACTACCTAAAACCTAATGCTAATCCTACTCCAAGCTTAATCAAAAATTAAGTTGGACTAGGTAGCTCTAAGGGGAAAGGAGTCCAAGACTTGAACAAGTCTTGAGACTCGAGGGAGTGAAAGGAGTAAAAAGAGGAGGTACAACACCTACAACAACACATTTGCTTCAGAACAACAATAAAATCATGCACATACACCAAACAACATTCAATAGCATGAAACTAGCATGAAAACAGGTGTAAAAAGGTCAAACAGCATACATGTACACATGGACAGCACATATGACAGCACTTTATGCAAAACTCAGATGTGAAATTAGGACAGCATGCACCACATTTGAATACGATTCAAGCAAAGCAGAGCAAACGTGCATCAAACAACATACATCGTTCAATTAATCATGATCATAAACAAACCACACACCATGTTGAATAACCTTGCAAGCATCATGGAAGAATGCAACATATAGCATATGATCAAATGAAACAAGTATGCACATCATGAAATTGGATACAAGTAAGTATGCACAATCATCATCAATCCAGCAGCAATGTACAATGAACATGACCAACAAGTGAGTGTGCGTATGTGTTCATAGCATCAAGTGTTCAACAATGCAAGTATACACATAAACGACGAAATTCAAGAGGTCGCGTGTCGAGAAACGTGAACATGCAAGAGTGTGAGGTGCAACAACTCAAGAATAATCCACAAATCATCAACATATTAGTCCATGAAGTTTAGGCATGCATCAGATCTCAAACAACCAAGAAAATGCACTAAAATACACATTCTGTCCCAGAGTAACCGGTTAACAAACGGTGAGTAACCGGTTACTTAGTTGAAAATCAGACCATTTACGCAAAAAATACACAGAGTAACCGGTTAACAAACGGTGAGTAACCGGTTACTCTGGGACAGAGTTCAAAAATAATTTGCAAAATCACTTTTCAGCAGCAAAATCACTTATCCAATTATTTCCAAATGATCATACAATCACTCATGCACGAAATTAAGCTCATGAACAACAATCACACATCATGCAAATCTATTATCATCAACATTTATGATCAACATCAAGCAAAAGCATCAACAACACATGAAATCAATGGATCTACATTGCAAAAGCTATGATCAATCAAAATCAATTATAGATCTAGGGAAAACCAACCTACAAGGCTGAGGTTTGCCTTGGTGAATGTTGAGAACGAAAATTGGTGAATCCAAGCAAGAAAACCAAAGATCTATGTGATGAACTTCAAGATCCAAGCAAGAACAACCAAGATCCAAGCTAGAACAACTCAAATAATGAAAAGCTGCTCCAAAAGTGATTCCACACTCCAAAACAGTAGCAAATCCAAGATTCTTTCAAGAATTGGTGAATGGATGGTGGTTTAGTTTCAGGATCAACAAATTCCAATGTGAAATTTGGTGAACTTTGATGATGAAACTTTGAGTGAGGGTTTTGGAAAATGAGAGAAAAGTTGAGAGAATTGAAAGAATTATGAAAATTGGAGAGTGAAAATGATCTAGGTCTTCTCTTGGTTTGGAATGAGTGAGCTTAAATATCCTCTAGCTTAGGAATTTGGCTTGGGTTTGGAGTGAGTGGAAAATGAGGTGAAAAATGGATTAGGAAGTGAAGTGTGGAATTGGGGTGGAAATTGATGAGTGGGAATGGAACATTTGGGTGGAAAATGATGAAAAGAAGCAGTTCTAGATCCTTCCCACGTAGGCACAAGCAATGCACATGACCACTAAAATGATTTGAAAATTCTGCAGTGCTGAAAAATGCAGATTTTGGGCAAAAATTACACCGAGTAACCGGTTAACAAACGGTGAGTAACCGGTTACTCTGAGGAAAATTTGAATTTTCTGCTTGGTGCCAAAAGGAGAGAAAATGGAGACGGACTTGATTCCACCTGTTCTGAACCACAATATGCCTCTGAAACTTGTCTTCGGACCTCACTACTTGAGTGCACTTGAAACATGCCGTGAAATATTTTCTGGGCCCCGATTAAATTGCTGAGACAGCTGTTCGGTGCTGAATTACTGATCAAAATTTGACTGCCGGAACTATTGATCTTCAAATCACTTAATGAGCAAAATAAATGCTCAAAAAGACTTTGAGAATAAAATGCTTGGCCTTAACTGCCAGTAAAGATCAAACAGGTACTGAGAACATCTTGTACTGCTGAAGAAAATGCCCTGATCCCATGCTCAAAGAAACATGCAAATGCAGCAATGCTAATGCAAATGAAAAGAAACATAAGCCAGTTAGCTAAAAAATAGGAAGGCAAATTTTGGGGAGTTACAGGATCATGAAAATTCACAGGAACTTCCATTTCAATAAGATGAGGAGATCTGCTGTGGAAAAAAGTAAAATAACGAATCCGCTGAGGATTGTAGACACATGAACATCTACGCAAACTCCACTGGGAAAGCAAGGCAAATTTGCTGGAGATACGAGAACACTCTCAGGGGATTATCCAAATCTGAGCAAAGCATCCTGGACTTGCTGAGGAAAACATCAAAAGGTCAAACTGTGGGGGATTTTAGATCAATACTCATAAAAATGAGAGAAAACCCTACAGGTGACTACTATCAGTACTCCTTAAATAGAGATATCATCAGCAACTTCACTGGGGGATATCTGCAATAGTGATGGACAATCTTCACTGAAAACAAACAATCTGGAGGGAAGTACATTCTGGACTTGCCGGGGATGATAAAACAACATCACTGCTCTATGATTGGGGACATCCAAAGCAACAAAAAAACTTCTAGAGGATAAAGCTCTGAGTGAGAATTCCTCACGTGATTTTTGCTGGGGACAGCTAAAAACTGAATCTCTGCGTGGGAATTAACACCAATGAGAGATGATCTTCAAAAATTGCTCAACTGCCTGACCATATCGGGGTCAGGACATAGCTGGGAAAATCGAACAACACTCGTCTGGAGAAAAACTCAGACCAGTATACCATCAATTTGTCAACAACTGGTCACATGAACAAAACCCAACAACCCTGATGGGAAAAACCAACAAACTCTACTGGGGAAACATCAACGAACTCTACCGGGGAGCTGTCAATAAGTTATGCTAGAAGAGTAAAAACAAACCCTGCTGAGGAAAACATCGATCATACCATCCTTGGAATAACCGTGGACATTCCTTTAAGCATTCATAAATCAAAAGAAAATGTTTTTATAATTAAAAAAAAAAAAATCAATTATTCACATTTTGTTTCAAAAATCATCATCAATCAATAAATGAAATTTTACAAACAGAAACAAAGTAAGAATTGCAAACAAAGGGACAAAGGCCCGAATTTTATTAATAGAATGGAAGTCCGCAAATGGCGTAACTCCATGGATCATTACAAAGTTTAAAAAATGGTAAATACATGGAAAGGGTTACATTGAAATACAATGACCACTATTCTCCCTAACAACTTTGAATTCCACTATGCTCAAAACTTCAGCTGAGGATGATTGAGGCGGAATCCTTGATAGACGATGTTGCTTTCAATGATCAAGACTGGCCAGATGCAGTTACTTGCCATAATCCCTAACTTTTGCCTAGATTGCCCTCTCGGGTTTTCAATATACAGGGATGATTATTTATGTTTTTGTCTCTAGTTTTTGCCTGGACCTCCCTTTCGGGTTTTCAGCCCACCGAGACGCTCATTTTTGCCTAAGCCGCCCTTTCGGGTTTTCAATAGCGAGCTATTCTTTTATTTTTAGGCAAAGTATTTCTTGACTGCATCGGCATTCACAGGACGAGTGAACTCTTCACCATCCATAATTGTAAGAAGTAATGCACCACTAGAGAAGGCTCCCTTAACAACATATGGGCCTTCATAAATAGGAGTCCACTTGCCCCTAGAATCATTGGTAAAAGTCGAGATCTTTTTGAGCACGAGGTTGCCTTCTCTGAACACGCATGGTCGAACCTTCTTGTCAAAAGCTTTCTGCATTCTCTGTTTATACAACTGGCCATGACATAAGGCCGTCATTCTTTTCTCTTCAATCAAATTCAACTGATCATATCTACTCTGACACCATTCAGCCTCAGACAATTCAGCTTCCATTAAAACTCTCATAGAAGGGATTTCAACTTCTAACAGGAGCACTGCTTCCATACCATAAACAAGAGAGAAAGGGGTTGCCCTGTTGAAGTGTGGACGGATGTACGATACCCATGTAAAGCAAAAGGGAGCATCTCATGCCAATCCTTGTATGTAACAACCATCTTCTGAACAATCTTCTTGATATTCTTATTAGCAGCTTCAACAACCCACCAGAATGACTCATCATCATTCATTTTTTTCCTTTTTTTTATTCTTTTTTTTTTCAATCATTTTTTTAATTATTTTTTTTTCATTCATTTTTGCAGACGTTTTGGCTTCAGCGGCAATCTATGCTCCACAATATCAGTATCAAGGTCAGGCATGTCTTGATATGACCAAGCAAACACATTAACATATTCTCTAAGAAGCTCTACAATCCTCTTCTTAACATTTGACTGAAGCAGTGCCCCAATCTTGACTTCTTTCTTATCATCATCTGAACCCAAATTGACCAATTCTACCGGCTCCTCATGAGGCTGAATGACTTTTTCGTCGTGCTCAAGCAACCGAGAAATTTCATCTGGAATCTCCCCAATATCCTCTTCTTCAGCTCCAAACACAGGGAAATCAAAGTTGGGAGAGGGCATAGGGTCATTGTTTTCAATGGGTTTAGTAATCAATCTGCACAATGATTTATGTTTGATTTTAGAATATGAACAAAAAGTGCAAGTATTATTCAGATAAAATGATTATCACATTATTATTTTTTTGGTTTTTTATGTTACCATTTTTCAGAAATAAAGCAAAAAGGGAAAAATATAATATGGATAAACAAAATAACATTTTATTGATGATGATAAAATTTGAAACAAAGCCCTCATAAATTCGCTTTCACCTTGGGCATAGTGAAAGGATTTTTGAAAGAAACAAAAAAATTACTTTGAAATATGAATAATAGTGGGAACATCAACAACTATCCAATTCTGGCAGATTTGTCCGTGTGTCACAAAATTGGGAAGCTCTTCCTCTTCATCTTCTTCAATGATGGCAGCAGTAGAGTGATCTTTGTTGATGAATCTGGTGCTGCGAAAGGCCTCATTAATACGCTTCAAATCTCTTCTGACTGTACCAGGCGTAAAGCCTAAACTAGTTTTGCCCAGGTTATCAACCACATTAATAACTCGGCCCCAACCGTCAGACTGACCAGTCTCTAACACATGCAGAGCATCCTTCAAAGAAGACATGGGTAACTCATTCTTCTTAACAACTTTATCATCAACAGAAAGAGCTTAGAACGGAGTCCCAACAGTTTCATCGGCATCAACATACGAAAAGGATGAAAGGTGGCTCATCAGCATCGCTTGCTCACCTCCAACAATTACTAGCTTGTCGTTCTTAACAAATTTCAATTTCTGATGAAGAGTCGAAGTCACTGCCCCAGCTTCATGAATCCAAGGTCGGCCAAGCAGACAACTATAAGCAGGATGAATATCCATTACTTGAAAAGTAATTTGGAAGAAGCACGATCCTATCTTGATTGGAAGATCAACCTCTCCAATCACAGTTTTTCGAGATCCATCAAAAGCTTTAACAACAACCCCACTATACCTCATGGGAGCACCTTGGTAAGAAAGCCTTGACAAATTAGATTTTGGCAACACATTCAAAGAAGAGCCAGTATCAACCAGCACATTGGAAAGTGCATCTTCTTGACAATTCATGGAGATATGTAAAGCCAAATTGTGATTTCTCCCCTCCTCGGGCAACTCTTCATCACAAAAACTCAAATTATTACATGCTGTGAGGTTGGCAAAAATACCATCAAATTGATTAACAGTCACGTCATGCTCAACATATGCTTGTTCCAATACCTTCTGCAAAGATTGCCTATGAGCTTCAGAATTCATCAGTAAGGACAACAGTGAAATCTTAGACGGGGTATGCAAGAGTTGATCTACAACACTGTATTCACTCTTCTTGATCAATTTCAATACTTCATCCTCATAAGCCTTCAAACCACTGGCCTGACCAGAAACATGGACATTACTCTCATCTTCAGGTCATTTTCCAGCAACAACATTCTCCACAATCTTTGGAGGCTCAGGAGCAAAGACACGACCACTTCGGGTCACTCTACTCACATCATCGATGCTTACCAAGAAGACAAAGAAGGAATGGGAACTTCCTTACCAACTTCTACCATAGTAGCATTGTACTTATACGGAACAACCTTGTCAGATTCATAGGGTACTGGACCAGGTAACCGAATAACCAAAGCCGTAACAGCGGTCTTCCGACTGTCATAAGAGATAACAACTCGTTCAGAAATATTAAAGCGTGGTGCAATAACATTCACCTCATTCTGATATTCATCTCTTTTAGCAGTGACTTAAATCAAATTCTCATCCATCATCCTTTGAATGTCCCTCTTCACTATCACACAACCACGCGGATTCACGGAACAGATGCAACAACCTGCATAGTCATGATCAATATCACGGTATTCACTCAAAAGTGCATGTATTTCCACAAGAGATCTTCGAATCCAACGGATATCAAAAATTTTGAATGTACCAGGACAACCATAAACCATATTGACAGATGCCTTGCCATGATTAGGCAGCGGATTTGATTGGACATTAGGATTGGAATCTTCGAAAGACAAAATACCACTTCTAGCCAACCTTTGCACTTCCATCTTTAATGGTTAACAGTTCTCAGTATCATGCCCAGCTCCTCTCTAATGGAAAGCGCAACGAGCTTCAGGCTTATACCGCCATGGAAAATCTTTTGGAACAGTAGGTGGTGCACGGGTCTGAACAAGATTCTTTTGAATTAAACAAGGAAGCAAATCCGTGTAGGTCATCAGAATCGGATCAAAATCTTTCTGAAAATGGCCCCGTTGATTGTTCGGTTGATTAGAATGTTGTTGATGAGCAGGAGCTGCCGGAACAACAGGAGTTGAATTGATAACAGGAGTGACAGATGCAACATGTTGCTGACACTGATTATTCTTATCGTAACTCTTTTTGCGTCCTTCATGGTAAATAGCATGGGTCTCACCCTCTTTCTTCTTGGCAAGTCCTCCCCTATATTTCTTGGAATTACCAGCAGAATTACCATTTTTTTCACAAACGTCCTTCACAAACACTTTCTTCTAATCTCATCCCCATATTACCATCTCAGTGAAATCACTCGGGGCACTACCAATCATATGCTCATAATAGAAAGGACTCAGAGTTTTCAGAAAAATCTTAGTCATCTCTTTTTCTTTAAAAGGAGGATTAATCTGAGCAGCAATCTCGCGCCACCTCTGCGCGTATTCTTTGAATGTCTCCTTATCTTTCTGAGCCATTGCCCGAAGCTGGTCACGATCAGGAGCCATATCCACATTATATTTATACTATTTCACAAATGCCTCACCCAAATATTCGAAAGTGCGAATTCGAGTACTGTCGAGTCCCATATACCATTTCAAAGCTGCACCAGACAAACTGTCTTAAAAGTAATGAATGAGAAGATGATTATTATCGGTCTGAGTCGACATCTTGTGAGCATACATAGTCAAGTGACTCAATGGACAAGAGTTTCCCTTATACTTTTCAAAGTCAGGGACCTTGAACTTATGCGGGATCTTCACATTAGGAACCAAGCATAACTCATGTGCATTCTTCCCAAACAGTTATTTTCCTCTCAGAGCTTTGATTTCTTTCTGCATCTCAGCAAACTGGTCTTGAATCTCTTCCATTCTATCATAAGCACTGACATTTTCACTTGGAGCAGTATGGAAAATCTGTTCTTCACCAAAAGGAACAGTATGAACCACAGGCTGCGGCACAGTCATCACAGGTTGAACGGTAGAAACAACTGGAATTTTAGGAGGTGGTGGTGGTTGATAACCTTCAGGAGCAAAGTTACGAGGCATACCCCAGGGAAAACCAGGAGGCATGGAGTATTGAGGAACACTAGCAGGCACCATAGAGATGGGCGTAGAGACAATCTCAGAAATGATTGTCCTTTGCACAAGAGTTGAAAGCGGAGGAGGAGGTGGTGGTGGCTGATTCTGAGCAGCCACCAGAGCTTCCATCATAGAAGTGAGTCTCTCCAAACTATCCTTCAAATTTGTGACTTCCTCACGAAGCTCACGATTCTCTTATTGCAACTGATCCATCTTCTTCTTCAGATTAGCCCGAGTATTATACTGGTGCGACAACTTGGCTGAATGAAGACCAAAGGGAAACATAAGACACCTGGAAAAGGAAAGAAACCATGCAAAATTATGCTTGATGTGCAAGTGCAAATGCAAAGTTTAAAGGAACTATAAGGCATATTGTAAACATTGTTATACTAAAATCTCATTCATTAATGATGGAAAAGATTACATCTTGGAAGTACAGATTCAAGAATCCGAAAACAATAGAAAATAAAGAAAACTAGATCCCTAGAGAATCCTATGAGAAGAAGTCCCAGCTCTATCTTCCAGCTTCTTGATGTGGGCCTGCATCTGAGTCTTCTCAATCAGCAACTGATCAACGATCAACTTCCAAGGAGATTCTGAACTCTTCGGAATATCGAAAACTGGCTGAATGCGAGATGAAAATAAACCCTCTTGCGCCTTTCTTTTCTTGTTGCCAACTTCATCTTCATTCTTCTTCTTGAAGTGCTCTTGAAGTCTTGCGTTCTCTAACTCAACAATCTGATACTTGTTCTTCCAAACATCTCTCTTGTTGCATCTCGGCCAAAGCGATCTGAAGCTTCTCTGTGTCTTCCATAAAGTAGAGAATATGCTTCTTATCAGTTAGAGATAAAGGCTCCTGACGCGCATAAGGCATCTTCAAAGTAATAGCTCTATTTTTAACCCACTGGAGGTAAGGTTCAGAAGAGACACAATTCGGATTTCCCAAACTTTCCTTTCCTTTTCTGTTGCGCCAAGCTTCCACAATTTCTCTCTTGAGAGCAACCTGAGATTCATCTTCCTTGAAAAAGAGACCAGCCAAATGAATGTTCTTCGGTATCTCTCGCAAAGGATATCCCAACTGACGACGAGCCAATACTGGATTGTAACTGATTCCTCCCTTTGTACCAAGAAGAGGCACGTTGGGAAAATCACCACAACTATCAATAATCATCGCTCTAGAAGGAACACGGCTACACAAATCAATATCAGAATGAGTGAGAGACATGGTCTTCCGCGACCAAGATAAACCATCCTTGAGGTTCCAGAAAGCTGCAGACTTTGGCAAGTGAGAAATAAACCACTTGTAGAGCAAAGGCGCACAACAAATAATCATCCCTTCACCATGGAAATTCCTGAGGTGAATAGAATGGTAAGCATCGACAAGTAAAGTAGGAACTGGATTCCTAATCAAGAAAATCTGAATAGCGTTGATGTCAACAAAATTCTCAACATTCGGGAAGAGGAACAATCCATAAATGAGTAAGGCAAGAATAGCCTCAAAAGCAACTGTGTTCTTCACACTAGCAAAGTTATGAGCTCTATCCATAAAGAACTTAGCGGGTAACCCAAGAATCTTTCCTTTGGTATCCATGCGAGCCTTAATCTTAGAAACCTTGAAGTGAGTAGCCTTTGCAATAACGCGATGCTCGGGAGCGGGATCCAAACCGGAGAAAATCCGACCATGAACAGGCAAACCAAGCAGGAGAGAATACTCCTCTAGTGTAGGTACCAACTAATAATCAGGAAAGGTGAAATAATGAAGCAAAGGGTCATAGAACTGAACCAAAGTAGCAAGCAATCCTTCAGCCATATCAACCTTCAAGAGAGATAAAAGCCTTCCATATATGGACTCGAACTTTTTGGTATCAGCAACCAAAGATCCTAGCTCTCTCAAACCCCCTAACTTAGGACTCTTGAAAGTGTACTTCCTTGTACTTCTCCTTCTAAAATCCATAACAAAAGTATCTGCAATGTTTGCAATAACACCTTTAAGTTCCTTGAAATCTTCTAGAAGAATGCTCATGAATGCATGAGTGCTTGAATGCAACAACCACAAACAAGATCACACAAAGCACACGGGTCAAGGTTCAAGTCACGAGCGTGAAGCCAAGGGTAAGAACCAATCCCAAAAAGGTGTGTACTAAGGTTTTGCCTTTATTGTACCTGCAGAAAACAGTGGTTATAACAGAGTGCCCAGGGTCCACAATCCACTATCAGACACACCAGCGCGCCGATTTGCTCGGAGGTTGGTAGTTATCCTCAAGAGAATTTAACCTGAGTGTAGCATCGCGTGACAGCTAAGTCGGATTTGCATCCTCATAGGTTCCACGCTACGATCCTAAAAAGGCTAGGATGGGTTAAGGGTTACTACGGTCCTCAGTGTTATAGGCTTCTATGGAAAAAGTAATGCCTTCAACGATCGCTCGATCGACATCAGTAATTCCGAAGAGACAACCACCGAGTGGATGGATTCTCAAGTTTTGCTTTTTTGGGATTCGACTCCCTCAAAGCTCCCTTGACTATACCATCCTCCTATCTCAAAGTACACTATGGTCCGGGTATAGGACCTATCTCACACACAGAGGAACTCCCAAACAAAACAAATAAGTAACAAGCAAATCAAACAAAAAGTAGTAAATAAATCAAAGTAGGCTAAGCCCCTCAAGGGAGATATTCCTCAGCAAAGTCGCCACTTTTCTGTAGCGGGGAAATTTGTGAGTATAAGCTATTTGTTAACTTAACTAAAAAAAACAAGAGTCGCCACCGCACTTTTATTTTATCCAAAAAAAGGAAAGGAAAAAGAGCGAACAAAACCTAAAGAGTTCTAAAAAACAAGAACAAACAGAGAATGGGTAAGGGGGTTGGTTAAGCAATGGGAAGGTATTATCACCCAAAACGTCTATAGTACCCTATAGGAACCCTTTGATGTATTCATGATTTTTGGTTTGAAAAAGGTTTGTTTGAAAAGAGATTGGGAGGGATGAGAAGAGAAATATATTTTTTTAGATTTTTGTGTTTGGAGAGACTTATCGCCTCATGCCTACGTACCCACGAAGTGCAATGTAGGATCAAAACCTCGTAGTTCATGGTACAAAGAACAAAAATTTGTTTGTTTTGATTGATTTTAAGTGTAAAGACAAGTCGTCATTTTCAAGCGAATAATTCTGCTTAAAGAAATGAATCATGTCTAAACTTATGCAAAAAAAGTTTAAAAGAAAAAGTGCATAAGGCACAAAAAAGAGATTGACGAGTTTTTATATTTTTTATGTTTTTATGAAATGGTAAAAATATGATTAATATTGATTAACATTTATTAATGAAAAGAAAGTTTAAAAATCGCTTGACCGAAGCCAAGGTTTTATTATGAAAGCGGTTTAAGTTTGAAAACAAGAAGTTTTTGAAAAAGGAAGAAGATTTTGAAAATTGAAGAAAGGGTGGAGAAGAAGAGACTATCCTAGTGCATAAAATAAAAGCTAGGGTAAGAAAGATCTAACCACATGGAGGCACTCTTCAAAGCATAATAAGACAAGAATTTCATCCTCTTGAGCCAATAAGCAAGCCAAATAAAGGCTAGAATATCAAACTCCATAATGGTCCGAAGCACAAGGGAGAGAGTCCTAAGTCTAAGTCCATAAGTCCATAATCAAGAGCATAGGTCCTCCAATGCAAAGGATAGTGGCCATAGTCCAACAATTAAGAGCACAAGTCTTTTAGGGGTTTAATCCTTTATTAATGTTTTTGAGTCCAAAATGGACAAAAGAAAAACAAAAGCACAAGATAATATGGTCCAAGTGGACAAAAGAAAAATGACATAAACATAAACTTGATATGATATAATGACATAAATCATAAAAAATAAAGAGAGATAGAGAGCGAGAAGGAAACATAAAGAAGTTAGAAGTTAGTGATTAGTAGCACAAGGCTCTAGTGCCATAAGCCTTCACCGGTTATTCCGTTTCGCGTTTTGAACTATAGTGATTAAACAATGTACTTAGGTCAAGGTTAATGAAGACTTGTTAGAAGTTTGATAGAATCAAAGCCTCTACAACAACAAGCTTCAAAGATTTTGAACCTAATAGAAAAGATTAACCAACATTGGGTTGACGCGACCAATCAAGGTCCGGACCATGAAAGTTCAAATTCCGAATTGGATAAAGAGGGACAAATGTAGCGCTATGTTAAGCAATCGCCGAGTAATTTACGAAGTAATTACCCTACAATGAGGCCGGTCAATAGATCTTTGTGCTAATGCATGCTAGATGAACGATATGTAAATCGTCATCCGAAAGCAATACCGCACGAAAATAAAATAGGTAGCGATCTAGTCTTGATCAAGAATTCAATAAAGAAATTCTAAGATCCATAAGACTTTCATCGATCAAAATAAAAAAGAAATAGATGAAGAAAAATGCCAAATTGAATTACAAAGTCAAGAACCTTTCATCTTCAAGTTCAATCACCTTTAATTGATAGATTTAAGTGTGAAAACATATCACTAATTCAAAGCACCTCAAATGAATTCAATAATTGATTTAAAGATAGATTTGAACTAATGAATGTTTAATTACTCTAACCATATCCAAAGTCCACTACTGTAACATGATTGTGAAAAAAAAATTACATTACTTCCTCTTGTTTTCCTGCTCGTTACAGTAAGTACTAGGAGGTAAAGAAAAAAATCGCGTTTATTCCTACCAATACACATTAATTTCAAACCAATTATCGCATATTAATTATTATCATCAAATCTAACAATTACCAAATCATAAAAATTTAGGGGTTTCATCCTAAACATGTTTCTACCCATTATACACTATCAAACAATCCCAATAATCATATAAAAACTCACCCTTACCTTGATTTTCTTGAATTTTCTTGAGTTCCTCTTCTCTTCTCCTCTTCTTCTTCTTCACTCTTCTCTGTTTGCCTCCTTTTCCAACTTTCTATTTCTATTCTATCCCCTTTCTCCTTTTTGTTAAACCCTCACAATTTTCTCATAACCTAGTAATTTTTAATGGGCTTACTAACCCACTTTCTCAATTTCTATTCACACTCTCTCAATTACGCTCAATTAATTAATTCTACCAATTTAATATTGGTTTAAATGCAACTTTGGTCCCCCTATTTTGTGTTTTTTTGAGTTTTGATCCCTCCATTTTAAAAACCACATTTTTGGTCCTTTTTTAAAGTTTTGTTTTGGATTTTAGTCCCCCAGTCAATTTGGAAATAATTTTTGATGATGTGGCACATGTACTAATGACGTGGCAGATCCAAACAGTCCCATTATATTTCCACGTCATATTAATTAATCACATTAAATCATAATATTGCAATTAATCTTATTAATTAAATTTTTTCAGAAATTAATAAATTAAAATATTTAAAAACCAAATTTTGGGCTGGGTCAAAGAACATTTTCTTTCAACAATAGTCCAATGCCCAAGATGATACTTATCATTGTGTGCTTGAACTATATAAACACTCATGTTTCTTTTAACCTAAACAATGTGGGACTCTATTTCTTAATTCATCCTATTTCTTTTTCAACAACAACACCACTTACTAATTCATCCTCTTTCTCTTTCAACAACAACACGAGTTTCTTTTGTTTGATTTTTCAATGGATTTTCTTGCAATTTGTAATTGTTTTCATACATTTCCCGACCATATAATCTGATATGGATACAGCTGCCAAAAGCAGGTATCCGTAAATTCAGGGCTCAAGCTTCATATTTGTTGACTGATGATTATTGCTACCATCTCTTATCTCTCAATCTGTATTAAAAAAACTCTCATACTTTGCATTTAATTTGGTATAAAATTTGTTGTTTATGCTAGTGCCAACGGAGCCCAGTAGCAATGGCTTATGAGTAGCTTGAAGGGGATGTACTTTGTTCTTTATGCTACAACCAATATTACTACATAATAGGATGCATCTTGCAGCTGTTACATGCATCCATTGATTATCAAGTCATCGCCATTATCATCCCTGCTTATGTTAATGAATGCACAGTGGCATCATACATTCATTTGCCTATGTTATACTAATCAGATATGCATTTCTTGGCAGAATGTGTTGGTTCCCAAAATTACTTTCATAGATGTTAGATGATGTTATCATTTGTAGAAGCTGTGCATGGGTCTTAATTTTGTTTTAATTCTGTTCCTTGTGGTCGTTAGACTTTCTGTATACATTGGTATTAGGAATGTTATCTAAGCAGGCATTGGCATCTGTTACCACCTTTAGGTTTATGTGTTGTTTATTTGACATGACATCTTATTATGATGCTTGCTTTGTTTTCATGACACAGTTTGGCTAGGAATGGAGAAATTAGGATATCACATATCAATGATCCTGCTACCCTTTCCACTCATTACAATTGTCATTTGCACCCTATTTTGCCTCTTATTTAAATTTTATTTCTGTGAACTGGGTGCATATTTTAGATGATAAAACATGGTTATAATAGGTGATTAGGAAATTAATGGACAACAGTATTGTAATATTGTTTCATATGATGTCAGGAAGATAAACAGTGTTGTTGTTGTTGAAAGAGAAAGAGGATGAATTAGTAAGTGGTGTTGTTGTTGAAAGAGAAAGAGAATGAATTAGTAAGTGGTGGTGTTGTTGAAAAAGAAATAGGATGAATTAAGAAATAGAGTCCCACATTGTTTAGGTTAAAAGAAACATGAGTGTTTATATAGTTCAAGCACACAATGATAAGTATCATCTTGTGCATTGGACTATTGTTGAAAGGAAATGTTCTTTGACCCAGCCCAAAATTTGGTTTTTAAATATTTTAATTTATTAATTTCTGAAAAAATTTAATTAATAAGATTAATTGCAATATTGTGATTTAATGTGATTAACTAATATGACGTGGAAATAAAATGGGACTGTTTGGATCTGCCACGTCATTAGTACATGTGCCACATCATCAAAAATTATTTCCAAATTGACTGGGGGACTAAAATCCAAAACAAAACTTTAAAAAAGGACCAAAAACGTGGTTTTTAAAATGGGGGGATTAAAACTAAAAAAAATACAAAATAGGGGGACCAAAGTTACATTTAAGCCTATTTTATTCTACCAAATAAAATAACTAAAACAAATCAATTAATCAAATAAATCAATTAACTTAAATAAACCAAATAAATCAATTATTACAAATAAGTCCAATAAATCAATTAATCCAAATAACTCAAAAAATCAATTAATTTATATAAATCCAATTAATCAATTAATTCATTTAATTCAAATAATTTGTATAAATCAATAAATCAAATAGTTCATTTAATACAAATAAATGACATAATTCAATTAAATCGATTGGGCATCAAAATTACACGATTAATTAATTAATATAATAAATAAATAATTATTAAAATTGGGGTGTTACATTTTGCACGAGAGCGAAAACAAATAAAGGTTCGAGCCGATAGCGCGAGAGTGTGAGGATTGAACCAGATAGTGAAAATTGGGCATTGATCCTAAATACAGCGAGAGTGCTTTAGGTATCAATTAAGACTTATTTAGTTTTCAAAAAATACTTTTTGATTGAAATGGGCGAGCGAGAGCAGAATCTCATGGTCAGAGAGTGTAGCTTTAATCAATAGCGCGAGAGTGTGAGATGGAGTTTTTAAACTGGTATTTTCTACTTAAAGCAATTTAACCGTAAACTAACGCCAATGAATTATAGAGTCCTTAAGGTGCACGAAATCCACATTCCGGTCTCTCATCTAATATATTTCTTAAATCTTATTTTAGTTTTAATTTTAGTTTTAGTTTCTATAAATCCAAATATCACTAGCCTTAGCTTTACACAGTATCAATAGATAACATTAGATTGATTATTAGTTTTTGTGGGTTCAATATCTTTTAAAACTACGTGATAGACTGTATACTTGTAGTTAGATAATCTGATAGACTCATAAAATCACGATCAAGTTTTTGGCGCCGTTGCCGGGGACTAATTTGGTCAATATTGTGATTCCATTGTTGCACATTATAGACTACGGCAACAAATTTTCCCTTAAATCGTCGATCGTATGCCAAGCACTCGCTCACAACGCGAAGAGTTAAAACAACTGATTGACGAAGTCGAGCATTTTATTAACCTAAGATGCCGAATCAAAGAATTCCGAATAAAATATAATCTTCTTGATCTAGATATTCCAGAACCAGAACCACAACCACAACCAATTATGGCTGAAAATCAAACCCGTCCTCTTAAGGAATATGCTGCTCCATCACAGGATGAGCCACACAACAACATTGCAGGCCCTGCCATCGATCGAAATGATTTCGAGTTTAAACCTTCATTGTTACAATCCGTACAACAAGACCAGTTCTCTGGTAGCCCTACGAACGACCCGAATCTTCATTTATCTGTGTTTGTGCAGTACGCAGACATAGTGAAAGCAAATGGTGTTAATCCCGAAGCCATAAGACTACTTTTTTTTCCTTTTTCTTTAAGAGACAGAGCTAGAGCTTGGCTCCAGTCTTTACCATCAAACTCTATCACTACGTGGGACGAGTTAAAGAAAGTCTTCTTAGCAAGATACTTTCCACCTAGCAAGACTGCTATGCTAAGAGACCAAATCAACAGATTTAGTTAGAAAAACAATTAATATATTTTCTAAGCTTGGGAAAGATACAAGGATATATTGAGGCTTTGCCCACATCATGGACTTGAACCATGGCTAATTATCCATACTTTCTATAACGGTTTGCTATACAACACCAAATTAAACATAGACGCTGCAGCTGGCGGCGCTCTAATGGACAAACCCTATGAAGACGCCTATCAACTCATTGAAAACATGACACAAAACCACTTCCAATGGGGAGGTGAGCAAACTCCTACAGAGAAACCACCACTAAAGTGCAGAATGTACGAAGTTAATGGCATAGACCACATCAATGCTAAAGTTGATGCACTTACTCAAAAGATTGAGAGTTTGACCGTAACTCCAACAACTACCATAGCTGCTCTGACACCTAGTTATGAGCTATGTGGAACCCTTGGGCACAACACCCCTGAATGTCATTTATTGGATGGAATTCCAACCGACCAAGTAAACTATGCCCAAGGAAATCCGTACTCAAACACTTATAACCTTGGCTAGAGAAACCATCCTAATTTTTCCTACAAGAGCAACAATGCTTTGTTTACTCAGAACCCAAAACCAGCTGTTCCTTCAGGTTATCAAAAAAGAACCCCCGCTGCTCCTCAAGCACCTAGGAAGTCCAATGTCGAATTAATATTGGAAACCTTTATCGCAGTCCAAACCCAACAAAACAAGGAGTTTTCCAACCAACAGCTTCACATGAGTGAACTGATGAAAAAATTGTAGAGTAAGGTTGACGCAATGGCTACCAATAACAAAATGTTAGAAACCCAAATTTCTCAAGTGGCCCAACAACAAGCAGCAACAGCAGCCCCAACTGGAGTATTTCCTGGCCAACCACAACTTAACCCGAAAGGTCATGATAATTCTATCACACTACAAAGTGGGACAAAATTAGATGGGCTAGTAGATCCTAGATTCCAAAATCCACCCATGTATCAAAATTCTAGAAAAGAAGCCAAAAAGGTAACAAACGATGACCAACCAGAAAAACCAACTGACAACGGACAGAAAGACAAAAACAAAGAGGCAATAGAGAAAGAAAAACCATAGGTACCTTCACCACCGTATAAACCACCCATTCATTATCCTCAAAGACTTGCTAAGTCTAAAAACGAAGGACATTTTAAGAAATTTGTAGAGCTTCTGATATAGCTAAACATTACAATACCATTCATATAAGCCATTACCCAAATGCCTTCATATGCTAAGTTCCTTAAAGAGATCCTATCTAATAAGAAAAAGCTTGAGGATAATGAAACAGTGACGCTCACTGCTTAGTGTAGCCCTATAATTCAAAACAACATGCCTCCGAAGTTAAAAGATCCAAACAATTTTTTCATACCATGTGTAATAGGAAAGCTTGTCATAGACAAAGCACTTTACGACTTAGGAGCCAGTGTTAGTTTAATGCCCCTTTCCATATGTGAAAAACTCAAATTAGGAGAAGTAAGACGAACGAGAATGTTTATCCAACTAGCCGACCGTTCTGTTAAATTTCCCGTAGGTATGCTAGAGAACGTTCTCGTCCGAATAGGTCAATTCTACATTCCCACTGAGTTTATAATTATGGACATAAAGGAGGATTCCAACATTCCAATCATTTTAGGAAGACCTTTTTTGGCCACTGCTGGCGCCATCATAGATGTGAAGAAAGGAAAGCTAACCTTTTGAAGTTGGTGAAGAAAAAGTTGAATTTATTTTGGCGCAATTCCTAATGGCACCAGCTATAGATGATTCTTGTTGTTCCTTAGACATCATTGACGAATGCATAAGAGAAATGGAGATGGAACCACCCAAGTATACTGAAGTACTAAAGATTTCAACACCTCATATATTTGAAGATGATGAATGGTAGAGCCATATGTGGACGAAAATCTAAGTGAATGTCTTGTGCTTACTCCAGATCCTATGCCTTTTCCAAAGAAACCCTCTATAGAACTTAAAACACTACCAAAAAATCTCAGGTATGAATTCTTAGATGAAAAGCTTGAACGCCCAGTAATAGTAAACACAGACTTAGGACAAATAGAAAATGAGAAGTTATTACATGTCTTAAGGAAATATCCAACTGCTCTAGGCAATAACATCTCAAACTTAAAGGGAATTAGCCCATCTTTGTGCATGCATCATATTATGCGAGAGGAGGACTCTAAAACCTCCAGAGAACACCAGAGGAGAATTAACCCAATAATGAGTGACATAGTCAAGAGAGAGGTGCAAAAGTTATTAGAAGCAGGAATTATATACACAATATTCGATAGTAACTAGGTCAGCCCAATAAACGTTGTACCCAAAAACGGAGGTGTTAGAGTTGTCAAAAATGAAAAAGGTGAATCTGTAGCGAAACATATTGAAATTGGATGGAGGATGTGCATTGACTATAGAAAATTAAATAAAGCCACTCGAAAAGATCATTTCCCCTTACCTTTTATCAACCAGATGCTCGAGCGATTGGCCAAACATTATTATTTATGTTATTTAGATGGTTACTCTGGATTCTTCCAAATTCCTATTCATCTTGATGACCAAAAAAAGACTACCTTCACATGTCCTTATGGCACATACGCCTACCGATGAATTCCATTCGGACTATCCTGCAACATTTCAAAGATGCATGATGGCTATCTTTGCAGATTTTCTAGATGACATCATGGAAGTATTTATGGATGATTTTTCAGTTTGTGGGAAGAGATTTGAAGGTTGTCTAGCTAACCTAGAAATGGTACTTGAAAGATGTGTAAAAGTTAATCTCGTACTCAATTGGGAAAATTCCATTTCATGGTTCGACAAGGAATAGTACTTGGACACATAGTGTCCGACAAAGGGATTGAAGTAGATAAAGCTAAGATAGAAGTTATAGAAAACCTTCATCCTCCAAAAACCGTTAGAGAAATACGTAGTTTCTTAGGTCACGCCGGTTTTTACCGACGGTTCATTAAGGATTTCTCTAAAATATCCAAACCACTAACTGGCATATTAATGAAATACGCTGAATTCATCTTCGATAAGAAATGATTGGAGACGTCCAACTATTAAAACTTGCTATGATTTCCGCACCTATTATGCAACCACCTGATTGGAGCAGACCATTTGAGATATGTGTGACACTAGTGACTATCCTGTAGGCGCAGTCTTAGGATAACGAAAAGACAAGAAGCTTCATGTGATTTATAATGCAAGCAGAACATTAGATGAAGCTCAAATGAACTATGCCACAACAGAAAAGGAACTCCTAGATGTTGTGTTCGCATTAGATAAATTTTGTTCTTACTTGGTAGGAGCTAAAATAATTGTCTATACTGACCACGTGGCTATTAGGTACCTATTAAGTAAAAAGGACGCCAAACCGAGACTCTTGAGATGGATCTTGCTATTACAAGAATTCGATTTAGAGATCAAAGATAAAAAGGGCACTAAAAATGTTGTAGCTGATCACCTCTCAAGACTTGAGAATATAAAAGTCGAACAATTGCCCATCAACGATGATTTCCCCTATGACCAACTTGTAGCCCAGTTAGAAAATAACTTAACTGACACAACTGAATGCTCTCAAATTAATCTTAACATAGAAAATAAAGAAGTCATGGAAGCAGTCTTTACTAAACCCGTAGTGCCTTGGTATGCTGACTTTGTCAACTACCTAGCAGCCAGAGTGCTTCCACCTGAATTAACTTACCATTAGAAGAAAAAGTTTTCCATGATTTAAAACATTATTAATGGGATGAGCCCATTGTTTTCAAGAGAGGCGCCGATTGTATCTTCCATCGATGTGTCCCCGAAGAGGAGGTAGACAACATAATATCTCATTCTCATGCTGCACCCTATGGAGGGCATGCAAGCACGTCAAGACATGCGCAAGAATATTACAATATGACCTCTTTTGGCCTAACTTATGGAAAGATGTCCACACCGTGGTTATAAATTGTGACTGGTGCCAATGCACTGGGAATATCTCTAGACGTGACGAGATGCCTCAAAAGGATATCTTAGAAGTATAAGTTTTTGATGTGTGGGGTATTGACTTTATAGGCCCTTTCCTATCTTCTTTCAGTAACAAATACATACTCGTCGCTGTTGATTATGTATCCAAATGGATCGAGGCTATAAACTCTCCAACAAACGATGCGCGAGTCGTTATTAAACTTTTTAAGAATACTATTTTCCTAAGTTTGGTGTGCCGAGACTCGTCATTAGTGACGGTTGTAACACCCTTCTACCCACATACGATTTTTAGAAAATATTTCATATTATCAGAGTAGAAATCAACAAGAAAGGTGTCACATTTTCTTTATTAAACATCTTAACGACAAATCTTGCTCCGTAACACGGGTTTTCAAAACATTTAAAATATCCACTTCTTTAATAATTCAAGACAATTTCACAATTTAACTTTGCAGCGGAATCATAACCTCAAATTAACTTCATATATTTCATCAAACCATCAAGACCTATGGTCATTGTTAACAATCATTATCAACTAACATTTTACACATAGTAACTCATAAAAATCATCCTAACAAACAACATAATATTCACTTAAGCATTTCCCCCACGATGTTACATCTACCAGAGCAAGACACCATATAACGCTACAGGAATAAGCTAAAAAGCTCCAAGCTAAAACTTCACGCACCGATAAGCTACTCCTGAATATCTGCAGGATGGCGTATAAACCATCACCATACACAGGCAGGGTGAGTAATCACAGTTCATTATAGAAATATAAGGACATGGAAAATAAATAGAATAAGCAACAACAACAACATGGTATTATCACCAAAATCTCCAAAACACCATCACCGATACTTCATGTAAATGCAACGTCAACTATAATGTGATGCAACAAATGCATGTGGTACCAATTTCTCCATGTGATGGACACTGGCCATCAACCCTCCCCAAGGGAGCACAACATAATCACCATATCACTCCAATCCACACAATGGGATTGGAGCTACCATTAGGCCGAAGCCCCAACATAAAAAAATGATGTGAAAATGCAATGATGCCAAACTCCTCAAATCATCAAAAATCCACATGTGCATCATGCATTTCATATTTCACCAAAAATCACCATATAATCAACAAGAAAATCGCCATATAATCATATTTATCGCCATATCATATTCAACAAGAATTCATCCTATAATCATGTTTATCATCACATCATTTCAACAAGAATTCGTCATACCATCATGTTTATCGTCATATCATATTCAACAATAATTCATCATGTAATTATATTCATCATCACATCATTTCAACAAGAATTCACCATATAATTATGTTTATCATCATATCATTTCAACAAGAAATCATCATATAATCATGTTTTATCATTAATATAATATCAAGTACCAAACCATAAAAATCAGCAAAAGAACATCAAAACAGCAAAAATTCATCAAGACAGTTGTCTGACACGGCCGCCCGTGTCCTGTGACACGGCCCGTGTCAGGAAACTTGAGACACGATTCCTAACATCAAAAAAAAGTTGCAAGTCAGCAGCCTGACACGGCCACCCGTGTCCTGTGACACTGCCCGTGTCAGAAGCCCTGGGACCAATTTCCAAAAAATCAATTTTTTTCATTCACGACCAGCAAGCTGACACGGCCGCCCGTGTCCTGTGACACTGCCCGTGTCAGGAGCTCTGCAACAGACAATTTTATTTTTCTCAACCAGTAGGCTGACACGGGTGCCCGTGTTGTGTGACACGACCCGTGTCAGGATGCGACAAAACCCAAATTTCCCCGAAAAGTGTTTTCCTGCGTTTTCGACTCGAAATACCCCCAAAACTCGGTTTTCCCAAAACGAAAATTGATCAAAAATGCTTACACGATACACTTACATCAACATTTACATCGTATATCATCACATCGTTCATGCATAATGTAATCTTCATCAATCAAACACCAAAATTATATAAACTCATGAATACCTAATCTATTCACAACCAATTCCTATATAACGATAATAAACCATGAAAAACTCCCCATACCTTAGAGAAGTTTGCGGCTTTCTCCTTCTTTCTCCAAGATTCTCCTCGAAATCCTTCAGAATCTTAGGTTTTCTCCTCCTCTTCTCTTCTTCAGTGTTCTTCACCAAAAACACGATCAGTTAGAAATGATCGCTTCTTTTCTTCTTTAGTGAAAAATTCCATCTTATAAACTTCCCATCCTATCCTTACTCAATTTCCAATAAGACCACCTTGCCCTTTTTCTTATTTATTAATAATAATAATAATCTAAATAATACATGATTATTCATCTTATTAAAATTATTAAAATTACTCCTTTAATCCAAAATTCTCCAAAATTACCAAAAACCTCTTAATTCCTTCCAAATTAAATAAATAAATAAATTTAGATTTTTGGGTCGTTACAACTCTCCCCTACTTTAAGAATTTTCGTCCTCGAAAATTACCTGAAGTAAACAGAGTCGGATACGACTCCTTCTTCTAGTCCTCACACTCCCAAGTCCAACTCTCACCAGCTGGTCCGCCCCTCAACACCTTTACTAAAGCAATCCCTTTACTTCACAGTCGCTTCAATTCTTGGCTATCAATCCTCACAGGCAAAGCTTCCACTTGTCAAGTTATCCCTCACCTAAACATCATCCATTTGAATCACATGTCACGGATCCGAAATATATTTTCCTCAACTGTGTCACATGAAACTCATCGTGTAAGTTCACAAGTGACTATCCCAAGATCCTCTTTGGGCCAGCACATAAGTCCTTAGTGAATCTTCTGAAGATTAGGTTGCTCTTTCCGTCTGACCATTCCGTCTGCGAAAGATAAATAGAACTCATCCTTAACTCAGTACCCAAAGCATCTTGTAAACTCTTACCAAACCTTGACGTAAGCCGCGGGTCTTTATCTGACACAATCAATCGAAGGCATCCCATGCAACTTCATAATCACATCAAAATACAACTCAGCTAACTTCTGCATAGAACGATTAATCTTTATCGACAAGAAATGCGCCGATTTAGCTAACCTATCCACAATCACCCAGATCTAGTCATTATCTCTTGCAATCTTCAGTAACCCAATCACAAAATGCATGGAAATGCTATCCCATTTCCATTGAATCGAACAAGCATAACTAAATCCAATATCTCTTTTACTAATATATTCTCCTTAGGCTCTGAAACACACGTTTTTGTTTCCGAATATCATGCACCTTTCTCATCAACTCGAGATTTCACTACTAATTCCTTGGTTAACCAACGTCATTTGATCAATCAATCTCAATTTAAATCTAAAACATAGCCTTTAATAACTCAAGTCAAACAATTTATACCTACAAATCTCATCACTAACATTACAGTTGTTGGTTCCTAATCATGCGTAGGATTATTTCCCCTATTGGTTTCCAGTAGTTTTGACCCATAAGTAATAACACTCTTAAGACCCATCTTAAACGTATCACAATGCACCAGATAAAACACATTCTAATTAATCAAAATCAATACCGAAGCAGTAGTCAACTTTTTTAATCACCCAAATTCTCTCTACATGCCACCTCTTACACATAAGCTCGGCCTTTGCGTGTCCACCAAGTTAATGGTAACCGCACTTAGGAAAATCCACAATGATTCTTTGATAGTAACCATCTAAACCATGAAACCTCGAATCTCAACCACGGACTTCAGAATTCCTTATTGAAACACCATACTATCCTTAGAAAAATTCACAACAATTTCAACACTAGAAATTACAGTCCAAGAAAATTACTCCTTTCAATTAGAGCCCTCATTCAACAACCACTCGCATTCCACTAATCCAAATTCCACATCGTTAACCATAATGATCCACAAGATGTAATACTCCTAAGTTATGAACGTACAAATTCATTTCACTCCCTGTCTCATCACTTTAGAATCTCATTCACTCTTAGGCCGGAACACAATCGTGTCGTTACCATTGCCATAAACACCATCATAAGAACATCAACATAACTTATAACACCGATAGTTCTGTCATGCCACATTAATTCCATAATATTGATATTCTTCAAACGAATATATACTCAACACTTCTATCGAAATGGAAACTTTTCCCATATCACCTTCATTCTAGGATGTCCAATGGTGTGCATCATCCTCGCAAGCTTCACATTTAGCCTCTGACTCTTTTAAATCGATGGGAAACGACTAGCTTCCCGATAGGAGGCTTATTTACTTCACACACTGCCAAACTAGCAAGACAAGTCTCTCTCACACTTGCTTGACATCGCATAATTGTTAGGTATCTCCAACTTAGGACATGCCATAATACCAAATACATCACAATTTATCCCATTCCATTCGAAGTCTCTATCCACATAGGAAACTTTAACGACATCCATAAATATTTGGTTTTTCGTCCAAATCTCTCTACATCAAGGATCCATATATTTTAACTTTTGAATCTCATTCCGAATTGTAAATCTCAATAATATCATTTTCATATTCGGTTGCCATAGAAACCCTTTTTGATTCTCCTTGACCCAAGTTGTTTTCTTTACAAGCATGATACCAATTTTCTCTCTTGAATTTGTTTCCCTCTTAACATTATCTCCACTCTAATCATCCTCATTCAACATAAGTATACATTTCACTGCATTTCTCCAATACCGTCGCATTCTTTCTAATACCAACATTTCACCCCTTAACAACATCTTACACTTGTTCTCATCTTACTCATTTTCTAGTAAAAATCGTTTAACTTCAAACATGATTATCTCCCTCAATACAGACCTCCCTGGTATAAAATCATATTCCAAAATGAAGAAAATTTCCTGTGGATTCCAGAAATTCAATAATCGCTTAAATCTGAGTTACGAGTAAAAAGTTATCGTCCTTGTAATGGAGGCTGGTCAAGAAATCCCGTAAACAATTTTCCACCAAAATCAGCACCAGACCCAAATATTCAAACTCTTTTTTCTCTCTCTTCAAAAACACGCCGAGGACAAAATTTGTGTGCAAACTATAGGGAATTTCGCAAGCTTTCCAAAAATTCCGGAATCGCTTCCATCGGATTTACGAACGAAAAGTTATGCCCCTTTTTCTGAAGGCTGTTCCATAACTGCGAAAAAAAATAGAAACCGAAATCGATAAATATGAGTTCTACCTCTCTCTTGCTTCTAATGTCTTCCAACTATTCTTGTTTTTCGTCCAATTCCAAAAATAATCCAATTATACTGAAGACATACTAGCCTATCAGTTGATCCATCAAATCGTCAATTTTCTTTTTTCGGAGTAGATCCTTATTTTCAATCATCTCCTTAACGTGCCGTCATTAATCTCCTCACATCCCATAAAGCCGTCATCATACACATACACTCATATAAGCTTCACTCTCTAAGAGTCATCTTCCTCGTTTATCCGGTAAAACACTATTTCTTCACTGTCTCCAACTCTAATCTACACTCCAGAGGTAAATCGCAATTATACTCCTCTTGCATATCACTAGTCATCACAATACCCTCTATCCTCCGAGAAACAACATTAACCATACCGGCTTGTTCTCCCTCCAGGAATCTCAAACTTGACAGGCAAACAAGAAACTCGAACTCTATTTACCTTCAAATGTAATAACCTGCATTCGGCTCATAAAACCCCCTGTAAGCACTCAACTTAACTCCGTCTTACTTCACCGGACACACCATCTAAGATGGTAATACACATCTATTCCATCCAACACGATTCCGTCTACTATTAACAAGAGATTAAGGGTGATCAGTTCCTCAATTTTTTAATAGATATCCGACAATCATGATGGGGCATAAACCATGCTTACCAACTCCAATAGCGTTCCTGGCATCTTGTGCACATAGTTACCTCATGCACCATTCCTTTGTTGACTCAAGCTTATCTCCGCATTCCCTCTGGGATCGGAAACAACACCGTCCTAACAACATTTGCACTCTTGCAATCCTAGACACACTGAGCCAACACTTCGCCACCAAACATTCCCGAGAAGCAATAGCTTCTCCCCTACTTGATTCAAGTCAACACCGGAAGCCAACAATTAGAAAACAAACAAGTACCGAAAGTGTTCGCACACATGTCACGTACTAAGGGGTAAACAACATAGACAACTTGGCCGGACAGACTGACCTGCTCTGATACCACTAATGTAACACCCTTCTACCCACATACGATTTTTAGAAAATATTTCATATTATCAGAGTAGAAATCAACAAGAAAGGTGTCACATTTCCTTTATTAAACATCTTAACAACAAATCTTGCTCCGTAACACGGGTTTTCAAAACATTTAAAATATCCACTTCTTTAATAATTCAAGGCAATTTCACAATTTAACTTTGCAGCGGAATCATAACCTCAAATTAGCTTCATATATTTCATCAAACCATCAAGACCTATGGTCATTGTTAACAATCATTATCAACTAACATTTTACACATAGTAACTCATAAAAATCATCCTAACAAACAACATAATATTCACTTAAGCATTTCCCCCACGATGTTACATCTACCAGAGCAAGACACCATATAACGCTACAGGAATAAGCTAAAAAGCTCCAAGCTAAAACTTCACGCACCGATAAGCTACTCCTGAATATCTGCTGGATGACGTATAAACCATCACCATACACAGGCAGGGTGAGTAATCACAGTTCATTATAGAAATATAAGGACATGGAAAATAAATAGAATAAGCAACAACGACAACATGGTATTATCACCAAAATCTCCAAAACACCATCACCGATACTTCATGTAAATGCAACGTCAACTATAATGTGATGCAACAAATGCATGTGGTACCAATTTCTCCATGTGATGGACACTGGCCATCAACCCTCCCCAAGGGAGCACAACATAATCACCATATCACTCCAATCCACACAATGGGATTGGAGCTACCATTAGGCCGAAGCCCCAACATAAAAAAATGCTATGAAAATGCAATGATGCCAAACTCCTCAAATCATCAAAAATCCACATGTGCATCATGCATTTCATATTTCACCAAAAATCACCATATAATCAACAAGAAAATCGCCATATAATCATATTTATCGCCATATCATATTCAACAAGAATTCATCCTATAATCATGTTTATCATCACATCATTTCAACAAGAATTCGTCATACCATCATGTTTATCGTCATATCATATTCAACAATAATTCATCATGTAATTATATTCATCATCACATCATTTCAACAAGAATTCACCATATAATTATGTTTATCATCATATCATTTCAACAAGAAATCATCATATAATCATGTTTTATCATTAATATAATATCAAGTACCAAACCATAAAAATCAGCAAAAGAACATCAAAACAGCAAAAATTCATCAAGACAGTTGTCTGACACGGCCACCCGTGTCCTGTGACACGGCCCGTGTCAGGAAACTTGAGACACGATTCCTAACATCAAAAAAAAGTTGCAAGTCAGCAGCCTGACACGGCCACCCGTGTCCTGTGACACTGCCCGTGTCAGAAGCCCTGGGACCAATTTCCAAAAAATCAATTTTTTTTCATTCACGACCAGCAAGCTGACACGGCCGCCCGTGTCCTGTGACACTGCCCGTGTCAGGAGCTCTGCAACAAACAATTTTATTTTTCTCAACCAGTAGGCTGACACGGGTGCCCGTGTTGTGTGACACGGCCCGTGTCAGGATGCAACAAAACCCAAATTTCCCCGAAAAGTGTTTTCCTGCGTTTTCGACTCGAAATACCCCCAAAACTCGGTTTTCCCAAAACGAAAATTGATAAAAAATGCTTACACGATACACTTACATCAACATTTACATCGTATATCATCATATCGTTCATGCATAATGTAATCTTCATCAATCAAACACCAAAATTATATAAACTCATGAATACCTAATCTATTCACAACCAATTCCTATATAACGATAATAAACCATGAAAAACTCCCCATACCTTAGAGAAGTTTGCGGCTTTCTCCTTCTTTCTCCAAGATTCTCCTCGAAATCCTTCAGAATCTTAGGTTTTCTCCTCCTCTTCTCTTCTTCAGTGTTCTTCACCAAAAACACGATCAGTTAGAAATGATCGCTTCTTTTCTTCTTTAGTGAAAAATTCCATCTTATAAACTTCCCATCCTATCCTTACTCAATTTCCAATAAGACCACCTTGCCCTTTTTCTTATTTATTAATAATAATAATAATCTAAATAATACATGATTATTCATCTTATTAAAATTACTCCTTTAATCCAAAATTCTCCAAAATTACCAAAAACCTCTTAATTCCTTCCAAATTAAATAAATAAATAAATATAGATTTTTGGGTCGTTACAACGGTGGCTCCCATTTCATTTCAAATACCTTTGAAAGACTGTTACTCAAATAAGGAGTCTGACACCAAATAATGACACCCTATCACCCACAAACAAGTGGGCAAGTTGAGATTTCAAATATAGAAATTAAGAAAATATTAGAGAAAACTGTTGCAACTTCTAGGAAAGATTGGTCTTCCAAACTTAATGAGGCTTTATGGGCCTATAAAACGGCCTACAAAACCCCAATAGGAACCACTCCATTTAAGCTAGTTTATGGTAAATCATGCCACCTGCCGGTTGAACTTGAACACAAAGCTTATTGGGCCATTAAGACCCTTAACATGAACTATACTACCGTTGGAGAAAAGATAGTCCTATACCTCCATGAACTAGAAGAACTGAGGTTAGACGCCTACAAAAATGCCCAAATTTATAAAGAGAGAACTAAACAGTGACACGATAAACACATAACAAAAAGAGAGTTAAATGAAGGAGAACTAGTACTTCTCTTCAACTCTCGACTAAAACTATTTCCAAGCAAACTTCATTCTAGATGGTCCCGACCTTTTGAGGTTATCAAAGTATTTCAAAACAGAGCCGTTGAAATAAGGAGTAAATCAAAAGAGACATTCATTGTAAACGGGCAGTGACTCAAACATTACCATATTGTAGAAAACAGAGATTACTACACCAATTTTAAACTAGAAGAGTTGCCCGCTCTTCCGCAAGAATAGTTTTATTCAGAAAGTGTCGAGCTACCGAAATTAAATGAAGCGCTGTGTGGGAGGCAACCCATAGATTTTTAGATTCTTATTTTTCCCCCAATATAATAAGTGATATTTTTAATATTTTGATCAGTACTAACTTTTCTCATGTCTATTTTCAGGACACTGTGAAAGCTATATTTATTACTAACTCTAGAGATGGATAACATATACTATATGGAGATTGCTTTCAAGACCACAGCCCAGAGGCGGCATTATGAAGTCTTATGTTAGAGGGAGATGGAACTAAATATGTATCCAGATAGACCAACCATGTCCACCCTAGGAATTAGGGAGAGTGTACGTTTTATGCTCATCCAAATTGGCTGGGATAGTTTTGCTGTCAGAAGAAGATATTGTACTTACCATAAGCTGACTCTTGAGTTTTTGCGCTCATTTTTCTATGATCCTAACTGAGGGCTGGGGTTCAGTAGAGGACTAGCTACTTTTAGGTTGTTTGGTCATAATTATCGCTTCACACATAGTGAGATTGCTGACCTCTTAGGATTTCCTAGTGGTCCCGATGTTTTTACTGAAGCACGAGAGGGGGTTATATGGATATAGAGCTTGACTACTTTTTGGGTAGAATATCTGGAGACTACCACCCTGAACCAAATTCTATGGACTCCAACAGTATACACAACCCAGCCATTAGGTACTTTCATATGATCCTAGCTTATACACTCTTTGGAAAAGAAGAAAACATTACCACTGTGTCTAGGGATGAACTATTCATTATCTTTTGGGTTTTCCAATCTAGGCCTATTAATGTTACGACCTTTATGTTCGCTAACATGGATAAGATTGCACATGCCACCCAAGGACCCATCCTAAGAGGCGGTCTCGTTACCATGATAGTTGTTGCCCTTGGTCTTAGACAACCATTGTCAACCCTAGCTCCTTTAGGAGGTATCTGACCAATGAATGTAGTCTTTTGTTTTAACCACCTTTTCCTACGAAACCTAGGGCCAAATGTGTTCGATTTGCTGATAGACAACCAAGTGGTACATTATTTCACTCTGCCTAATCATGAGAGGACCAGTGTGGACAATAGGGATATTTGACTATATGACTTAGAAGGTCAGATCGAGTCACCTACACCACCTGAGACCCCTCAAGCTTATGAGTACCGCTCCGATCCTCTTCCTGATGTTCCTTCACTTGCATCTTCTGCCCCAACCACACCTCCCGTAGACCATATTGTTGCATTAGACACCCCTCGGACTGAAGTTGCTACCCTTAAGGATGATGTTACCACCATTCGGCGAGATTTTTATGGCTTTATAGATGTGGCGAACAAGTAGTTTGACTACATCTATCAAGAGATGCATTCCATGAGAAGACTCTTCGAGCATGATGTACATCGAAGTGGCTGATCTATTATTGATTCTTACTGCATTTCCTTCCCTTTGCTTGAACAGTGAGGACACTGCTCCGTTTAAGTGTGGGGGAAGGAAATTATTTTTACTGTTTTTCTAAGTTTTGGATTTCTCGTTTACTAATTTAGGATTTCTCAACTTTCTTTAATTTTTGTAGTTAATTTTCAAACTTTTTGTCGAGCTGACGATGTAAAACATAGCGGTGTGTGGGAGGCAACCCACAATTTTTCATTTTTCGTAATGCAAATTTTCAGTTATTTCCATTTTTTTTCATTTTTAATATTTTTTTAATATTCATATTTTTTTTTTGTTTATTCTTATTCTATTTTATTATTTATTTTAAATGATTCAATACCTCAATGATCTAAAAAAATTTACGTGTCTAAAGCCTATGGCGACCCATAGGAATAACCTTTGAAAAAGGAGCAATTTAAAGTCCATGGCATTCGCCACAGACCTAATGGCGATCGCCATTGACATACCAGCGACAGACACAATTATTTTAACCGTTTCACACAAATTTTGACACTTTCTCTTCCAAATCCATTGCATGCACTTGCTCTTTCAACTTCCCACGTCCCCACTACCTCATAACCTTCAAACTTACATTAACCCATCTATTAAAATAATTCAGTACCACATGTATCTCACATTCTTCCCCAATTCTCACATTCCTTCCCAAAACTCACTTTCACTTCCAAAAGCTCTCCACCATGCCTCATAGAGCAGCAAGAGCAACAAGGAAAATAGTAGCTTTTATGGGTATCAAATTTAGAGAAGGTGAATATGGCGAGAAACAAAGAGAGAGGTATGAAAAGCTTTTCCGACGCGCGGTAAATCTGATAAGGTATGTCGAAAAATATACTCTACATAGTTTAGGTCTGTTAGATAGCGTTAGTTTGATGGTAGGGAATTTAGGAACGACATATTTTTGCACTATAAGTAGTCCCACTTATGTTAGACTCACACTTGAGTTCCTAAGCTCGTTCGGTTACTTCACGCCGGTAATGAACCAACACACTGTAGGCACAAGAGAGTTTAGGATGTTTGATATGGAATACGAATTTAGCCAGGATCACATTGCCGGCTTGTAGAACTTCCCTCATGGGGATATTTTTGCATGCGAGGGATCCTTGGAGGGAGATTGGCATACTGAAGCGTTCCACTTTTGGGAATAAATTACAGGTAAGGCCACCACTGATTGGGAAGGCATCAAATCCATTACTATTCACAACCCGACCATTTCTTACCTACACCGCATTTTAGCAAACCCTCTATTTGGCCGGGTGAACAACAAGAAGGTGAATTCTAAGGAGATCTTTTTCATGTATAGTGCACTTACACGGTTACAAGTCAACCTGACTCCGTTTATGCTGATGCACATGCAATCTGTTGTTACTAGAGGCTCCTGCCCCATTTGCATAGGAGGGTTGATCACATCATTAGCCCGTGCTTTAGGCATTGACAAAGAGCGTGCGACTCTTGAGCCCCTCGATACACCCTTTCTTGATTTAGAGACCTGCCGCAACATACGTCTGGTTAAGGCTAGGCAAGACGGTAGATATCGTTTAATGATTAATAACCGTGCTATCTGAAGCATCATTTTATCTTGTTCCGCATGCACTAATGTGCAAAGCCGAAACAATTGGCGTTATGATTGGACCGCCCTAGAGCCCGGTCATCCCGCCCACACTGATATTTCCATGCAGGATACCGAGGGTGGTTCCATTGACGATGAGTACGACCATATGGAGCAAGACACTCCCACCCATGTGACTGACCCTTATACACGCACACACTCCACATGGCTTTTCTGATTCTTTTGCAGGTACTTCATCCTGAAATCAGTCCCATGAGTAGTACGACTACACTACGATTAGGACCGTACTTGACGATGTCCTTAGCGAGTTCCGACCCTGGAAGGATGTGTCATACCCTAAACTTTGACCACAAGATTTCACATCATTGTGCAAATCATCACTACAATATGGATGTACCTTCATGCCTCATCAATTTTCTCAAAGATTGTTGAGCATTCACCTCAATCAAGAATTAGGGTTTGGGCCCTCTCAGAGCAGTCAAACAAAGGATCAATCAAGAATTGACATGATCTTCAACTTGTCAAGCCTCTCAAACATCCATAAAGGATCAAGAGGTTTCCCTCATCAAGAATCAAGCATAGGAATGCAACATTTCAAGTTGATCAAGCCTCAAGATCACCAGTGTCACCAAATTAGGGTTTTGGTCGACCAAGGCCTCCAGAGGTAAATTTTCATCTGGGCATGAGACAATACTTCAAAACATGATTCAAGAAGCTCAAAGGGACCTCATGGATCCAATCATAAGTTCAAAATAGCCTCAGGGGATGCATTCATAAAAAAATCAGGAATTAGGGTTTCTTGACCGAACAAGACATGAGCCAAGACATCAAATATCTCATATTGATCCTCTTACAAGTTTAAATTGACACAAAGAACTTGGTTCATGAGCAATATAAAGATTCAAATTTATCTGAACCACAAACTAGGGTTTTTGAGAAAAAGTCAACCATACCTTTGACTTTTGACCAAAACATGATCTCAAACCTTGGGACATGATTCAAGACACTCTAAAACACCTATGGATTCCATCCATTAAGTTTGATTTAGCCCAAGGACTTGATTTCATAAAGGATCACAAAGTTTGAAATTCATCTCATAAAAAGTCAACTGTGCCCATAACCAAGTTTGACTTTTGAGATTTCTTGACAAACATGACTTATTAAAGTTAAAAAAAATGTTAACTTATGGTTTGGATCACCATCCATCAAGAAAAATCAAGAAAAGTGAGGTTACTTGCAAAAGGGGCAACCTTGAGAAACTTGAATTTTCACTAAGTCATGAAAAAAAAGTGATTCCTAGCCAAATTTGCAACTCCATAACTTGTGATCCAAGAAACCTTTTTCTTCCATACAAGTCTCAAATGAAAGCTCATATTACATACTACAAGATTGTCAACTACACCATATTCCTAATCTTCATGGATTTTGAGTTATGGATTGATCAAAATCACAAAAATTAAGAAATCAACCTTTTCTTGACACTTAGAAAAATTTGAGACAGAATTTGTCTCATGTTTTGTCCAAATTTAGAGGAATTTTCCATCATGATCCAAGATGAATTAAACTAAAGTTAAACATCAAAGTTGAAGTATGATATATGGGCTTTCCAAAAAGTACAAGAACTCATTCTAATTCAACTTGAGCAACAAGTTACAAGCCTTGCAACATGACATAAATTTCTGTTTTTTCAAGACAACATTGGTGCATGACTGTTGCCACACGATTTCCTCCTTCAAATTTTGTCACTTTGCCAACTTTGTCATCTTCCAAAAACACAAAACTCTTGATGACTCACTTGCTACCTGATCAAAGAGGAAAGAATTCCACTTAAGCATGTGCAAATTCATCATGACATGAACTTTGAAATTCAATTTTGGCAAGGTTACATTAATGCAATTCATGAGGTGTCATGAACCAAGTCATATGAATTCAAACCAGTCAAGATTCAGTCCAATGCTCTGAGTGTTCAAACCTGCATAAATTGAATTGAGTCAAGTTAGAGGAGACTTAGCACTTTGAAACATTCAAGTCAATGGCTACATAGCTACACATAGTGATCAGCCTACATTCACTATTCCTTGCAAAATAAACTTCCTCTACTATAAATAGAGGTCATTTATGACTGATTAAAACACACCAAAACATCAGAATCCATGTTTTCCACCGTTTTTCTCTTGAACCTCAAAATTCCATTCTCAAAGAAGTGAGAATTGTGTTTTGAAATAGAGAGCAATTCAGCTCAAACCAATGGTTCTAACACCTCACATACATCGTATATGAATGATCTAAACACTTGAACAACATCTCAAACACCAGATTCATCAAGTTCATACCCCACCCCAAAGCCATCTACAGTTGGAGTCGTGCCCACCAATCCAGAGGTTTTCAATCCATTCCAAGCTTCTTAACACACTCACTAGGGTCCATTGAAGCTGTCCAGATCATTCAGACACATCTACAACACCTACAACTGAGGATTCGAATTCCTCTTGCAGAGGTAAGCCTGAACCTCTCAAACTCTATGATCCATGCATCATAAATGTGTTTTCAAGTTACAAACATGTTTCTGCACTTGTGTAGAGTGTTTCCCCTCAATTAATTGCTTTGTAGCTATTGTGTATGAAATTTCATAGTGTTCTTGCAAAAATTAGGGTTCATCTGTTCTTCACATGATTTCTCACTCCACACTTAAAAGAAATGCAATTAATTGGTATCATTAAAATCCTTGTTAAAAAACGAGCAACTTTCATGTTTACAAAAGTCATTTTCATTACGTATTGAGTGAGATATGTGAGCTTTTGCAAATCAGCCACGGCGGACACACACGAGGAAGAAGAAGGAGCTGTTGGCGCCCTTTTTCAAATTTTTGAATTATTGAATTATTTTGATTATTTTTAAATTAAATTCAAAAATTCATATCTCTCTCATTTTTAATCTTTTTCAAATGATTTTTTAACATAAATCATTTATACATTTTAATATTTAATTCCACAAAAAAAATCAAAACAATATTTTTTATTTGATATATTTTTGAATTTTTCAAAGAATTTCTTTTTATTTGTTTTAAACATTTTTTAAATAAATTCTTTTTCTTGATTTTTTAAAATCAATTGAGTTCAAATCATCTTGTGGATTAAAATATCTATTTTTAAACATTGTTCAAAGTTCACAACATGTTTTTGAATATATTTGATATTTTATATAATTTTTATTTAATTTTTCTTTGAAAAAATGTATTTTTAATTAAAATTAGGGTTTTTCCTTGATTTTAAATTTTCAAACTTCATTTGAAATACACTTGGCCCTCTAATAGAGTGTAAAACCCAACCTCTTTTGTAAATAAATAATTCCTGGGCCTCTGTCATAGTATAAGTCCCGATGCGATTTTCAAAACAACGACGCGTTCATTATTTTTCATCTGGGTCTCTCCTTGAGTATAAGCCCCACTTTTCTTCTTTTCAAACACATTTTGGGCATCTAATAAAGTGTAAGACCCAAAACACTTTGTACATAAATAAATTTTGGGCCTCTGCTATAGTATAAGTACCACAAACGTCTTTCGATATTGCTGTGTGATCACTCTTTTCAAACAAGTCATCTGGGCCTCTCCTTGAGTATAAGCCCCAATATTTTGTACATAAACTTTGTTTTAAACAATTAACAACTTCCATGGGCCTTTCCTTGAGTTGTAAGCCCCATACCTCTATTTTCAAAATCATCTGTCTGTTTTAAACTGGTACTAAGAGGAGCATTATTCTCGGTGAAACTGCTCTTAGACCACTTGGGCCTCTCTTTGAGTTATAAGCCCCAAACATTCTTTTCTTTTAAACAATTTTCTTTTAATTCAAATTCAAACTCAAAGCTTTCTCAAAACTTTCTTCAATTTCTTAAAACCCTAATCATACAGTTGTAGTCAATACAATCAACCACAATACACTTGAGCTTCTTTTCAGAGTGTAAGACCCAACTTATTTTCAATTCAATGCATACTTGTTTATATACCTGTTAATTCACTTATCTGTATATACTTGTGCATATCTGTCTAGAGTTTCCCCAACAGTTAGGTCTACACTTAGGTCAAACCAGAGGTTACTTCTAACTTAGTCAAAACTAGTTCCCTCATAGGAAACTTCCCTCAATACAGTCTGCCTCCTCTTGGGCTTTATTCAATATGGAAATAAGAAAGGCATTATTCCCGGTAAAACTTTTCACAAGCCTGTCAAAACTTAGAAACATATATAAGAAATACATTTCCCTAGAGAGGATTAATTCTCGGTGAAACCTCTTTTGAATTTTTTCAAACCTTGGAATTGTTTAACAAAGGCAGGATTAATTCCCGGTGAAACCTTTCTTGAACTTTTCCTAGGCTTGGACCCACAAGCTTCCTAGAAGCATCCCCGTCCTCCTCTTGGGTTTAGTACAAGGACCACCAGGCTTCTTAAAAGATCCCTAGCCTCCTCTTGGGCTTAGTACAAGGACCCAAAGGCTTCCTAAAAGCATAGGATATAATTTAGTCATCTCTACTAGTTCAATCCCCAGGAGAGTCAAAATTCCAGAACATCCTATCATTCAAGGGTTGATCTACATCTCTAATACCCTTAGCCTCCTCTTAGGCATCATACAAAGATTTCTCTCTTCAACCAGAGTTTACCTCTTCTTAAGAGACTTGGGTAGTTTCAGCCTCCTCTTGGGCTTCAATCAAGTAGACTTGGAAAGTCTCACCCTCATAATATTCTTTCAAACTCACCTCTAAACTCCTCAGACCCCCCAACAAGGCTTAACTTTCAACTTGAAAATCCCAGCCAAGGTCAAATTTACCATCAACAAATTTCTAACAGAATCAGAGCCTCATGGCATCTGTAACGCCCCGATTAATTTTATTTATTCTCATAATTTAAAGTTTATGATGTTGTGTGTATGTATGTGTTTATGTGTGTTTTAGTTGTGTTTGGGTTGCTCTTAGTATGGGGTAGTGACCTTAGAATTATAGAGATTAAGGTGTTGGGGTGTGTGACCAATTATGCAGAACTTGGGGGTGTGGAGAGTAGTACTAATTAAATTATATTAGTAACATTTGGTTGATCATAATATTATTTTAATAATATTAAATTAATTAAAATGTTGATTATTATTATTATTATTATTATTATTATTATTTTAATAAGTGGATATTAGTAATAATAATAATAATGTAATATAATATAATAACAAGAAATGGGGGATATGAGAGGAGAAGTTGCCAGTACGTGGAAAACAGAGAAAGGGAGAAGAAGAGCTAGGGAAAGGAAGAGGAATTAGAAATAATCTCCATTGCTAAAGGTTGAGGTTCTTGGAAGAACTCTAAGGTAAGGGTGGGGTTCTAACTATCTAAGGGTTGCCATGATGATTCGTGGTTAGTTTCTAACAAGTACGATTTTGAATTTTCTTCTCTTTGTTCATGAATGTGATGGTTTTGATTTGTGATTGATTCTTGATAATTCAATGGATTGTATGTTATTGTGTTGATTTTTGTTGAAAATTGTGTCTTGTGTGATTGTTGTTGTTGAATTCGCTGGATTGAGAGGCGTATGTTGTAAATTTGGTTTGTTGTGTGTGTAATTCGCGTGTCAGATTTGGAACAATGTTATAAACGATTTTGAAAAGGAAAAGTTGAGTTTTTAAACTTTCGAAAAGTCTATTTTTGCTTTGAAAAGTGTTTTGGGCGAATTCTAAGAAAAGCTGGTTTTGAAACAACTTAAAAAATAAGTTCTGGTGTGAAAATATAGTAGAATTGCAGTTCGCAGGAATTCATCGGGCGAAGGTCCTGTTTCGCCGGGCGAAGCAATCTCGTTTGGAGGTCGCCGGGAGAAACTAAGAGGCGAGTAAAGGGTGGAAAATAGGTGCAACTGGAATTTGTATGGCAGAGGAATTTCGCTTCTGCTTCGCCGGGCGAGCCTTGGGCGAAAGGGAAATTTTGTCGGGCGAATGTGGATTTCACCGGGCGAAGGTGTGTTGCTCGCGTCTCGCTGGGCGTACATCAGGCGAGCAGGGACAGTGGTTGGTTACCACTGGAACGGAGAGAATTTTCTAAAACTTTAAAAATTCATATCTCTTGATCTGTAGGTCCTTTTCGGTCGCCTTTTGAATCGTTGGAAAGCTGGTTCCATGTACTTTCTATTATAATTATTTTTAATGCCATAATTCCAACTATTCGATGCTTTAATTGTGTTTCTGTGTACGTTGTGATGTGTTGAACTTTGAAATATTGAGTTTGGTTGTGCGAATGTGTGTTGTAGCTATGGATTGTAGTTGTTGCATGTTTTGGCAGGTATATGATGCGTGTTGGAAAGTTGTCGTGTGATGTATTGGCTGTATGATAGTCATATGCATTGGTCGTTGTTGTATGTTGTCGTTGATGCATAGCATGTTTGCATAACTTGTATAATAAGTCATGTGCCCCTGTGGGGTGTGAGCGCCTTATCTGGATTCTTTGAAATAGAATCGTATTGTTGTTTTTGTTGAGGTAATCGTGTGCCCATGTGGGGTGTGAGCGATTACGGGTGTTCGTGCGCCCATGTGGGGTACGAGCGATCACGAATGTTGTGTGCCCATGTGGGGTGTGAGCGACTTATATGGAAATTTTGACGGGAATTATGATCCTGAAAAAGGGATCGAATTGGTACCACATGCATTGAGTTGAGTTGTGAGTCTCATTGAATTACATTATAGTTGTGATTGTTGTTGTGTTTTGTTGATGGATATTGACTGCGTGAATGTATGTGTTGAATCGGTGACTTATGCATGAAATGAACTGTGCTTGCTTATTATCATGCTTTCCTTTATCTAGTTATGATATCTCACCCCTTCTGTTTGAATGTTTCCTCTACGTGGGTAACGTGCAGATAATCCGCAGTAGGAGATTCGATGTGAGTGGAAGATGAAGTCTTCCATTTATGCTTGTGGTGTCGGCGTCTGCTCTGATATGTAACACTGGGGTTGTTAGAACGCTTTTATGAGTATTTTTTTTGTTGAGAATTATTTAATTTTGATGTTAATCGTGTTGCTTTAAACCGATTATGTTTTATTACTAATATGACGAAGCTTTCCGCTGCTTTAATAAGGATGAACCTCATACATGATTTTACTATTCACAATTAATAAATTTCAAATTGTATGTGTTACATGTCGTATGTATGAGCAGGTGTTTGTTTGATGGTAGCATCCTAAATGCCGTATGTTTTATTTTACTTTGATATTTTATTATAATTTCACGCGTGGGTTTTAGGGTGTTACATAGTGGTATCAGAGCAGGTCGGTCTATCAGGCAAAGTTGTCGAGTCGTTGTTGTGTGACAGTTGATTACTGTCGATGTCGTTTCCTTAACCATTGTGTTCTGTTGTTGATGAGTAACAGATTAGAATGGCTGGAAGGAACGATGCTGCTATTGCTGATGATTTGTAGGCTGTTGCTCAGGCGGTACAAAACCCGCCTCATGCTGGTGAGAATGATGAGTTTCGGAAGAATAGACCGCCTACCTTTAAGGGAAGATTTGATCCGGATAGAGCACAGGCTTGGCTCAAGGAGATCGAGAGAATCTTCTGGGTTATGGAATGTTCTGAGGCACAAAAGGTGCAGTTAGGTACTCACATGCTGGCTGAGGAGGCTGATGACTAGTGGGTTAGCACTCGTCAATTATTGGGAGCAACAGGAGAGGTAATCACTTGGTCTGTGTTCAGCAGGGAGTTCTTGAGGAAGTATTTTCCTGAAGAAGTCTGAGGGAAGAAAGAGATTGAGTTTCTGGAATTGAACCTGGGTAACATGTCGGTTACAGAGTATGCTTCCAAATTCCCAGACCTGGCTAAGTTTTACCCTCACTATAGTGCGACAACTGCTGAGTTCTCAAAATGTGTCAAGTTTGAGAATGGATTGAGACCTGAGATCAAACAGGCGATTGGTTATCAGTGAATCAGAAGGTTTTCAGATTTGGTGGATTGTTGTAGGATCTTTGAGGAAGATAGCAAGGCTTGATCGACTCACTTTAAAGGACTGGCCGATAGGAGGGGAAAATAAACGGTGAACCGTGGGAAGCCTTATAGAGCTCCAATTGAGAAGGGTAAACAGAAATATGCTGACAGCAAGAAGCCGAGTGGGGGAGGTGCCCCTGATCCTCATAAGTGTTACATGTGTGGTGAGCTAGGTCATCGTGTTCATGAGTGCACGAGTGATGTGAAGAAATGCTTTAAGTGTGGACAGGTAGGACATCTGATTGCTGACTGAAAGGTTAAGGTGGTGACTTGTTACAACTGTGGAGAACAGGGACATATTAGTACATGTTTCCAGAAGCCAAAGTAAGCTTCAACTGGAGGAAAGGTGTTCGCTTTGACAGGGACTCAGACTTCTAGTGATGACAGACTGATCAGAGGTATATGTTACATTAATAATACGTCGTTGATTGCTATTATTGATATTGGTGCTACTCATTCTTTTATTGCTGCTGATTGCGTGGTAAAGCTAGGCCTCGTTGTTTCTCCTATGAAGGGAGAGATGGTTGTCGAAACTCCTACAAAGGGATCGGTGACCACTTCCCTAGTTTGTTTGAATTGTCCACTATCAATCTTTGGTAAGGACTTTGGTGTGGATCTTATTTGCTTGTTGTTGGGAAATCTTGATGTGATCTTGGGTATGAACTGGTTGGAGTTCAATCATGTTCATATTAACTGTGTTAACAAGTCGGTGCGGTTTCTTGCTCCTGAGGAAGAGGAAGAAGATGGTTTTCTATCTGCTAGAGAGTTGAGAGAGCTCTTATAAGAAGAAGCTCAAGTGCTTGCATTGTTTGCATCGTTGTCAGTGGAGAGTGAATCGGTGATTAATAAATTGCAAGTACTGTGTGAACTTCCAGAAGTGTTTCCGGATGATATTGCTGATTTACCGCCAGAGAGAGAAGTGGAGTTTACTATTGATCTTGTCCCTGGTACCAGACCTATTTCTATGGCACCATACAGGATGTCGGCATCAGAGTTAACAGAGCTGAAGAAGCAACTGGAAGAGTTCTTAGAAAAGAAATTTGTGAGACCAAGTGTATCGCCTTGGGGAGATCCGGTGTTGTTGGTGAAGAAAAAGGATGGCAATATCAGGTTATGTATCGATTAGAGAAAGCTGAATAAAGTGACGATTAAGAACAAGCATCCACTTCCAAGAATAGATGACTTGATGGATCAGTTAGTGGGTGCCCGTGTGTTTAGCAAGATTGACTTGAGGTCGGGTTATCATCATATACAAGTAAAGGATGAAGATATTCAGAAGATGGCTTTCAGGACCCGATATGGACATTATGAGTATGTAGTGATGCCGTTCGGAGTTACTAATGCACCTGGTGTATTCATGGAGTATATGAATTGAATTTTTCAAGCTTATTTGGATCAATTTGTGGTTGTCTTTATTGACGACATTCTAATATATTCTAAGTCAGAAGAGGAACATGTATCTAAGTATGAATTATGGTTGAGGGAGGTAAGTTTTCTTGGTCATGTTATTTCCGGTGATGGTATTTCTGTGGATCCATCCAAGGTAGATGCAGTTCTACAGTGGGAGACCCCGAAGTCGGTAACTGAGATTAGAAGCTTTTTGGGCTTGACTGGTTATTACCGTAGGTTTATTGAAGGCTTTTCGAAGTTGGAACTTCCGTTGACTCCGTTTACTTGCAAAGGTAAAGCATTTGTGTGGGATGTCCACTGCGATAAGAGTTTCATTGAGCTGAAGAAGAGATTGACTACAGCTCCAGTTTTGATTCTACCCGAACCAAAGGAACCATTTGTGGTGTATTGCGACGCTTTTTTGTTGGGTTTAGGAGGTCTGTTAATGCAAGATGGTAAGGTTGTGGCTTACGCTTCACGACAGTTAAGGGTCCATGAGAGGAATTATCCAACTCAAGATTTGGAATTAGCTGCAGTGGTATTCGTATTGAAAATTTGGAGGCATTATCTTTATGGTTCTAGATTTGAAATATATAGTGATCATAAGAGCTTGAGGTATCTGTTTGATCAGAAGGAGTTGAATATGAGACAAAGAAGGTGGTTAAAATTCTTAAAGGATTATGATTTTAGCTTGAACTATCATCTCGGTAAAGCTAATGTCGTGGCTGATGCTCTGAGTCGGAAGTATTTGCATATGTCTTCTATGATGGTTAAAGAGTTGGAATTGATTGAGCAGTTCAGAGATATGAGTTTAGTTTGCAAACAGATACCACGTAGTGTGATGTTGGGTATGCTGAAGATCAACAATGAATTCATTAATAGTATCAGAGAGGGTCAGAAGTTGGATGTAAAACTGGTGGATTTGATGATTGGAAATGAACAGGCAGAAAGTAACAAATTCAGAGTGGATGAACAAGGTGTGTTGAGGTTCCGTGATAGGATTTATATTCCTGTTGATTCTGAGTTAAAAAGAATGATTCTAGAAGAAAGTCATAGGAGTAGCTTAAGTATCCATCCAGGAGCTACAAAGATGTATCAAGACTTGAAGAAGATATTTTGGTGGCCTGGATTGAAGCGTGATGTGGCTAAGTTTATGTATGCTTGTTTGGCTTGTTAGAAGTCGAAGGTGGAACATTAGAAACCTGCTGGTTTGATGCAATCGTTAGATATTACAGAGTGGAAGTGGGACACCATTTCTATGGATTTTGTGACTGGATTGCCAAATACTCCGAGAGGGCATGATGCCATTTGGGTAGTCGTGATAGACTGACGAAGTCGACACATTTTATTCTGATTAATATCGGTTTTCCTTTGCAGAGGTTGGCATAGATTTATATTCAGGTGATTGTGAAGTTGCATGAAGTTCCGTTGAGTATTGTGTCAAATAGAGATTCAAGGTTCACTTCTAGATTTTGGGAGAGTTTACAATAAGCCTTAGGATCGAAACTGAGATTGAGTTCAACTTATCACCCGCAGACGGATGGACATACGGAGAGAACTATACAATCTTTGGAGGATTTGTTGAGGGCTTGTGTGCTTGAACAGGGAGGTACTTGGGATAGCCATTTGCTATTGATTGAGTTCACTTATAATAACAGTTATCATTCCAGTAACGGAATGGCGCCTTTTGAAGCTTTGTATGGTCAGAGGTGTCGGACGCCTTTGTGTTGGCATGAATCTGGTGAGAGCATAGTACTTGGACCTGAGATTGTTCAGCAGACTACTGAAAAGGTGAAGTTGATTCGGGAAAAGATGAAAGCTTTACAGAGTAGGCAGAAGAGCTACCATGATAAGAGGTGGAAAGATCTTGAGTTTCAAGAAGGAGACCATGCGTTCTTGAGAGTCACTCCGGTGACTGGCGTTGGACGTGCATTGAAGTTGAGAAAGCTTACTCCTCGGTTTATTGGTCCATATCAGATTTTCTGCAAGAGTTGGACCTGTTGCCTACAGAGTGGCGTTTCCACCCAATTTGTCAAATTTGCATGATGTGTTTCATGTGTCACAGCTTCGGAAGTATGTTCCAGATCCGTCACACGTGATTCTGATGGATGATGTAGAAGTAAGGGATAACCTTACGGTTAAGGCTTTACCAATACAGATTGAAGACCGTGAGGTGAAGCAATTGAGAGGTAAAGAGATCACTCTTGTGAAGGTAGTATGGGGAGGCGCTGCCGGTGGAAATATGACTTGGGAGTTAGAGAGTAGAATGCGAGAGTCATATCTGGAGTTATTCGTATAAGGTAAATTTTCAAGGACAAAAATATTCTAAGTGGGGGAGAGCTGTAACGCCCCGATTTATTTTATTTATTCTCGTAATTTAAAGTTTATGATGTTGTGTGTTTTGGTTGTGTTTGGGTTGCCCTTAGTATGTGGTAGTGACCTTAGAATTATAAAGATTAAAGTGTTGGAGTGTGTGACCAATTATGTAGAACTTGGTGGTGTGGAGAGTAGTACTAATTAAATTATATTAGTAACATTTGGTTGATCATAATATTAGTTGAATAATATTAAATTAATTAAAATATTGATTATTATTTTAATAAGTGTATATTAGTAATAATAATAATAATATAATATAATATAATAACAAGAAAAGGGGGATAGGAGAGGAGAAGTTGTCAGTACGTGAAAAACAGAGAAAGGGAGAAGAAGAGCTAGGGAAAGGAAGAGGAATTAGGAAGAATCTCCATTGCTAAAGGTTGAGGTTCTTGGAAGAACTCTAAGGTAAGGGTAGGGTTCCAACTATCTAAGGGTTGCCATGATGATTGGTGGGTAGTTTCTAACATGTAGGGTTTTAAATTTTCTTCTCTTTGTTCATGAATGTGATGGTTTTGATTTGTGATTGATTCTTGATAATTCAACGGATTGTATGTTGTTGTGTTGATTTCTGTTGAAAATTGTGTCTTGTGTGATTGTTGTTGTTGAATTCATTGGATTGAGAGGCGTATGTTGTAAATGTGGAGTGTTGTGGGTGTAATTCGCGTGTCAGAGTCGGAACAATGTTATGAATGATTTTGAAAAGGAAAACTTGAGTTTTTAAACTTTTAAAAAGTGTATTTTTGCTTTGAAAAGTGTTTTGGGCGAATTCTAAGAAAAGCTGGTTTTGAAACAACTTAAAAAAAATAATTTCTAGTGTGAAAATATAGCCGAATTGCAGTTCGCAGGAATTCGTCGGCCGAAGGACCCGTTTTGCCAGGCAAAGCAATCTCGCTTGAAGGTCGCCGGGCGAAACTGAGAGGCGAGTGAAGGGTGGAAAATAGGTGCTACTAGAATTTGCATGGGGGAGGAATTTCGTTTTTGCTTCGCCGGGCGAGCCTTGGGCGAAAAGGAAATTTCGCCGGGCTAATGGGGATTTCTCCGGATGAAGGCGTGTTACTCGCGTCTCGCTGGGCGAACATCAGGCGAGCAGGTACAGTGGTTGGGTTACCACTGGAACGGACAAAATTTTCTAAAACTTTAAAAATTCATATCTTTTGATACGTAGGTCCGTTTCGGTCGCCGTTCAAATCGTTGGAAAGATGGTTCCGTGTACTTTCTATTAAAATTTTTTTGATGCTAGAATTCCAACTATTAGACGCGTTAATTTTGTTTACATGTATGTTGTGATGTGTTGAACGTTGAAATATTGAGTTCGGTTGTGCGAATGTGTGTTGTAGTTGCGGATTGCAATTGTTGCATGTTTTGGCAGGTATATGCTGTGTGTGGGATAGTTGTGGTGTTATGTATTGGCTGTATGATAGTCATATGCATTGGTCATCATTATATGTTGTCATTGATGCATATCATGTTTGCATAAGTTGTATGATAAGTCGTGTGCCCATGTGAGGTGTGAGCGCCTTATCCAGATTCTTTGAAATAGAATCGTATTGTTGTTGTTGATATTGAGGTAATCATGTGCCCATGTAGAGTGTGAGCGATTACGGGTATTCGTGTACCCATGTGGGGTGTGAGCGATCACGGATGTCGTGTGCCCATGTGGCGTCAAAAAGGGATCGAATTGGTACCACATGCATTGAGTTGAGTTGTGAGTCTCATTGCATTGCATTGTAGTTGTGATCGTTGTTGTGTTTTGTTGATGGATATTGACTGCGTGAATGTATGTGTTGAATCGGTGACTTATGCATGAAATGAACCGTGCTTGCTTATTATCATGATTTCCTTTATCTAGTTATGATATCTCACCCCTTCTGTTTGGATGTTGCCTCTACGTGGGTAATGTGCAGATAATCCACAGGGAGATTCAATGTGAGTGGAAGATGAAGTTTTCCATTTATGCTTGTGGTGTCGGCGTCTGCTTTGATATGTAACACTGAGGTTGTCGGAACGCTTTTATGAGTATTTGTTTTGTTGAGAATTATTTAATTTTGATGTTAATCATGTTGCTTTAAACCGGTTACGTTTTATTACTAATATGACGAAGCTTTCCCCTGCTTTAATAAGGATGAACCTCATACATGATTTTACTATTCATAATTAATAAATTTCAAATTGTACGTGTTACATGTCGTATGTATGAGCATGTGTTTATTTGAAGGTAGCATCCTAAATGCCGTATGTTTTATTTTACTTTGATATTTTATTATAATTTCACGCGGGCGGTTTTTAGGGTGTTACAACATCTGGTACTTCAACTCTTCCCTAATTCCCCAGCAAGAGTTAGTTCCTCTTTGGATTCCCCAATACAGTTTAGACCTTCTCTTGGATTTAAAGAATCCTCAGCAAGAGTCAGCCTCCTTTTAGGCTTCATATAAGAATTCCCCAGTCAGCCTCAATCTTGCGCTCTGTACCAAACAAACATCATACCCCCATTGAGTCAGTTCTCTATACTCAAACTTTTCAGCTTCATCATCTTGGGCTTCAAACAAGATACTCAAATAAAACCTTCCCCAGTGGAGTCAGTTTCCTTTAGCTTCAACCTTGGGCTTTGAACAAGGCACACAAAAAACAACATCCCCTCAGATGAGACCATAAGTCCACTCTGTAAGAGGATATCCCCTCTATACATCACATATCAAAACAAACAATCAAAACTGTTTTTTTCTTCAGATAATGGCTGTAAATGGCACACTTGTTGATTCAAAATCCAAGCTGGAGTCCCTCCTTTATCATGGATAAAATTCCTCTTTCATCTAACAGCTATAAGTGGTAAGCCTTTGTATTCCATACATCCAAGCCAATGTCCCTCTCTTAGCATGAAAGATTCATAAAGGAAAAAGTGGCATTGCTCTACACTGAGTTAAAGCTTCTTCCTTCATGACATCTCTCTTATAAAAGAAATTATGGCATTGCTGGATTTCACACATCCCAGTTAAAGTAATTTCTCTTATAACCAATTACTCAACATTTTGTAATGAATAAGTGAGTTATCTCCCTTTAGAGATGACAAATTCTATGTCTCAGTCAACTTTAACTTCAATCTTGGGCTTTAAACAAGACACAAACACTCTGATAGCTTCAATCTTGGGCTTTGAACAAGACACCAAATATCTTTCCTCCCTTAGAATAGGAGGAACTACGATTGCTCTGATTTCCCAAATCTCTTTACGAGAATACGTAGGCATAAGATTCTGAAATCTTAGCGAGCACACAAATCAAAATCCTTAGGTCCAGTACCTTCCCAAAAACAAAAGAAAACCTGAAAACAACAAAAACATTCTCTTAACCCTCCCAAAGTAGAAACTTTCCCAATCCATAATAGATAAACACAAGAAATCATTTCAAATAGCAGAAATACATGGAAAAGAAGTTTCTTATAGATTTTTATAGACACTCTGGGTGTTAATACCTTCCCTTTGTATAACCAGATCCCGATCCCCGATCTCTTAGCATTTGTTAAAGAAAACACTTGCGTGTATGGTTAGTTTAAGATATCTTCCCCTTCCTTTCAAGCTTTATAGGATAAATATAGAGATCAGAAAGTAGTACAAATATGCAGTAGGTGGTCGCGTCACCAAAAAAATCGACGCTACAGAAAAATGGCGACTCTGCTGGGGATAGGTTAGTGTAGAGTTAGATTTCCTAAGAGGTCTCGGCCTTGCTTTGCATTTATTTTTATTCTATTTTTACTTGTTTTCTCATTTTTATATGTCATATGCTGTCATATTATTTGATATATTTGTTTATATTATCGTTATTTGGGAATGCGATTAATACGCATGTGGTGAGTCTGAGAGAGCATTAAGATAAGTGGTGGCATATTCAGGAAGGCTTATAGGGAGTGAGTCCCGACCAAGCTAACTTGAGAGTCCACCGAATCAGTGGAGGTACTGTCGCAACTGCGAAAATTAACCGGCGGAAAAGACAGAAGAGTCACCACCGAACGTTATTTATCCCGATGCAGGGAAAGGAAACGATCAAAGAAAACCCGAAGAAAGGAAAGACATGGTCGTCGTAACCATAGTTTGGGTTCGGGAGTCGGTTATGCAAGAGGAAGGTATTAGCACCCACTCTCGTCCATCGTACTCGATGGGATCCACGCTTGTTGTTCTGATCAAAGGGTGTAGATATCTGAAGCTCCACTACTACTAGAAAGGAATAGAATGAGAAACAAAGAAACAAAAGATGACTCGATAGAACTTCTCTATCCTAGGCCTACGTATTCTCTCGGGAGTGGGAAAGTCAGAGTCAACATAGTTCGGAGGACTACGGGATTGTGGGTGGAAGGTTGCTCGCCAAGAGATCACCGTCTTGTGCCTACGTATCTTCAATCGGACAAGAGAGAGGAAGTCAGAGCAGTCGTAGTTTGACCTACAGGGTCTTTGTTTGTTTGGTTTTTTTAAGTGGACGATGCTAACATTTGCGTTCTAGCAGTTTAGGTGTTGCCGCTCATTGTGTGGAGACTTACGCGTTTACCTGTTTGTAGTAGAATAGAAATAGCGTATCCTTACGATTAGAGTGAATGAGATGAGAAAAGAATCCCGAAGGAAGACGATTGATTTGTTTTTGTCTTTTAGAAGAAGTATTTTGATTTGTTTTGTTTGCGATATGTATTGTGCTAAAGACTATGACATATGATTGAATTCGTTGCATGATCGACCCAAGACGGGACGTATGCAAAACACCCTAGACAAGGTAAGGAGGGACTCCCGCTTATCACTTCCAATGTACCTAAAGCTCATGGCACACTCCACATACAATATTTATTAAGTGTTTTTGCTTTTCTTTTAGGGAGGGAGAAGAGAGACTCAAGTGGTTAAAAGAAAACAACTAAGGGGATCTCCATCCAATAAGTTGTCATGCAATGGTTTCTCCTATAGTTGAAGTTAGGAAAGGGAATCTCTACCTATGTTAGCATGCTTGGATTGGTAACCTAATGTCTTTCCTACTTTGAACGTAATCTGAAATTAGATTCAAGCTAGGAATCGTAAGGGAACATGTAATCACACACAAGTAAACATTAGATGATTCAATCACAAAAGAGAGAAGTAAAGAAGAAATGAGATGAAAGAGGTCACACAAGAGTGGACAACAATGTAAAGTAGTACAAGCACTTACCAAGTTCAACGAAGCTCAACTATTGGATAGTTGAAAGAAAAGTTCAAACTATGCACTAATGCACATGCAAATGTCCTAAGACTACACTAGAAGTAATGTCAATCAATAAGCAAAGTGAAATGAGTCCTAAAGGTGTATGAACCTAAGAGGGGAAGTACCTAAACCTACTATGTTCAAATCATGTTAATGTCCTAAAAATTGTGTAAAAGAAATCAAGTTATGTATCATATCTCCACTCAAACAAATGTCATCACAATGCTCATGCAAGATGCACTTTAAAAGCTCAAACAAGTAAACTCAAAGGAAACAACCACACGGGGCAGTAGAATTTCATGTCATAATCAATGAAAATTGAGGTCTTAAATGTCAAGAAAGGATCATGAAGTCCACACCAAGTCATGTTAAAAAGTTTGGGCAATTCTACACAAAGATGTCATACTTATGATACACCAATCACTTATGAACATACAATGCACCAACAAGCATGAAAAGGACTTGTAAATGACCTAAGTCAGAAGCTAAAGCATGTTGTGATTGTCCAAAAGTATCTTAAGTTTTCACAAAAGTTCATGTCAAACACATTCTCAAAAGTTAGTGTAAGTAAGGAACAAAATCCATCCTAAGCATCCTCTAAAAGCATGTGAATTGTCAATCATGTACAAGTATGAAAAGGTCATGTCAAGTAAGTGTCAAACCACACAAGTCAGTACCAAATGACCTATAATATATCACAATTAGGTCACAAAAATATTGAGCAAAAATGGCATACAAAGGCTCAAGCAAAAGGTTGTCAAAGTTGATGGTATACATGTTCAAGTTAACACAAAAGTAACATCCATTAGAGGTCACCAAAAAGAGACCTATAAAGTGGTATTGAAAGGCTTTACCTCATTTTATATCAAGTCCAAATCAATGATCAAAATATCCCAAAAAGGGTTGCATAAATGCATCATCAAATCCAATCACTTAGGTAAGCATTGAACAAAAATCGGGTATGCATTTAGGGTTTAAAGGAAGCATATAGATCATGATAAAAAATAAACATCAAAGCATCATAATGGTGTACAAAATATCCTCATGAATGTTTCCAAACATGTCAAGAAATATGGCCTAAAAAGGTCACATACAAGCATCAAACTCAACCTATCTCTAAACATACATCCACACACTAGGCATGAAATGAAATATTCATGAAAAATGGTTAAAGCCTTGAAAAATTATATAATTTTAACCAAGATATGATGAGGTCAGAAGCTCAACATGTCCAAAAAATAGGCTCAAAAGTCTACACAAAAGTGGTTCAAACCATAGCAAACATTAGGCAAGGCATCAATCCAAGGCCATTCAAAACAATTCACAAAAAGGCACTCAAAGTGAACTAAAAATAATGGAAAAATTCCCAAAGGATCATCATTATATCATACAATCATGTGATTAATGGCATACAAAAATTGAGGTCCAAACTAGTTGGAAAAAAATGATTTCAAGTCATTATGTGAAAACTAGGTCAATTTGAACACAATCACATCAAAATTTCAAAACAAATGTTATAAAAATAAAAAATTGGAATGAAAAAATATCAAAAATTAGTTAAGGTCCTAAGAGTCTATGTGAATTATTTGGAAATTTTTAGATGAAAGAAACTATTTTTAAAATGTGAAATCAAACATGTATGAAAAAGAAAACAAAAAGGAAATGTCAAGGCCATTGGGGGGGGGGGGGGTACCACTATAGCAATTCCTCAGTTCATAATTACCATGGGCCAGCATGTGGGGGTGGGTTTTGTAAAGCGCATAGGCCCAGACCACAAAAATCCTCTCTTTTTGATTATTATTATTATTATTATTATTATTATTATATAAAAAAAAGAAAAATAAAGAAAAAGGGGAAAAACACGTGATGAAATACCCACTCAACATTCATTAATGCGCTGGGGTGATCTTATTGGTGGATTCAAATAGAATCACACGCGGGCAATAGTCTATTACATGCTGGCAGGTTTTAATCACGTGGCCAAATCAATGAGGGACACACAACACGTTGACTGGCTAGGGTTAGAGTTGCAGACACCGAAGATGACTTCCGGTCATCTTCTCCAGCCAGTTCCCACCGTCGACGGTGGCGAACTTTTCCAGAAATAAAAAAGAGGGACATGGTTCAACTCGTTTTCTCATGCTGGTTCCAAATCCAAGCTCAAAAATCTCATACAATTACTCAATCATGCATATCGAAGCAAATAACTTAATCCCTAGAAATCTTGAAACTCACATTTCACCCTAGTTTCTATCCAAAAACATAGCCTCCTTCAAGAGGACTTCAAATGCAAGCTACTTACATGATTCTAACCACATGAAATGCCCTAACATGATGCCAAAATTTTCAAGATTTCTAACCTATTTAAGCTGCAAATCAACGTGCCAAGAAACCAAATGACTTCCTGCAAATCTTCTGATCAACCATGGGAGCAAATTAAATGCTCTTGAAGCTTCAAACCTTGATTGAAATTACCAATTGAAAGTGGAAAATGGTGAGCTCTCAACTTTCTTCTATGGTGGTTGCAAGAAAAAACTGGTGCATACAGTAGCAAGAAAGATCAATGGTGATGAAGATTATGAGAAAATCTTGGCAAAAACTTCAATATGGAATGAGCTTCGAAGCCTTGAAGTAGAGGGTGTGAATGGAGTTTTTTGATCTGTTTTGGTGAAAAATGATGTGTAACTAACTCTGTTAGAAGGTTGTTAGAACTTATATATATGAGGTTAGAGTGTGGTTATGAGTTAATCACAGTTAGAGAATTAGTTAGAGTGAGGTTAACCAAAATGGAAAAGTGAGAGTGAATGGTGTTAGGCACGGGTTAATGGGTTTGTTCATGTGTATGGAGTGTTGTTATGGTGTGTATGATGGTAATGGTAATGTGTGTTGATGGTAAGGCTAGTACAAGATCAGAAACTTGTTTAACAAGTTTTTCCTATGGCTATGTGAAGTATGCTTAGGTGTGTACATGCATCATGTAAGGCTTTTGTATGGTCATTTGTGGTAATAGTGGTGACATGTTGGTATTATGCGCATGACATGGTTTTGTTTTGAATTTTGAGATGACATGAAATGCTTTGATAAACATATTCATGATAGTGATTTTGGAGATGCATAATTCCAAGAATAAAAAACCAAATTGTCCAATCTTGATATCATTGGAAAGGTAGCATTTGATACAACACTTTTGATGTTGGATGGAAATGGATTTGATGTCTAAAACATGGTGAACATTGGCCTTGAAGATCACATGACACAAGCTGCCATGCATTGCCAAGAAAATTTCTAAGTTATTTCACTTTTGAATGATGAATGATCATGACTTTGATGGATCACATCTCCTTGGATTTTGATCCAATTTCCATGTTCTTGGTACCAAATTGAAGAGGAAACTTGATACCACAACTTTGATGTGAAAAAGAGTTGGATTTGGGGTCTTGAACATGATGGAATTTGGTGTTATAGTCATGGGCGCAAAATTGAGTTTAGGTACTTAGAAAAAATTCTAAGTTTTTTCAATTTCACAACTTGAATGTCTCAACTTTGATTGATCATAAATTTTGATCCAAGAGTCCAAACGCAACATTCTTTATATGGTTTGAAAGCTTGAAATGCATACTACAACTTTCATGTTAGACAAAAATTGAAATGAATCTTGGAACATGATGAAAAATGGCCTTGAAAGTGGCTGCATGGCATGAAAAACTTCCAAAATAGAAAGTTTCTAAAACCCTAGTTTTCCAAAATTGGTAACTTTCCACTCAAGCTTGATTTTGATGATTCCTTTGACATTTCTTGATCAAATGCCATCCATTGATCATATTTAACATGATGAATATAAGTTTGACCTTAAAAAAATTCAAGGGTTGACTTTTTCATTGATCAGTTGACTTTATCCTGAATTTTCCTGATTCCCAATCATCTGTCCAATTGAAACCCTTGTGAATGAAATTGATGGTCCATAATCCACCTCTAGATACTTGAGAACACATAGAAAGACATGGAATCAAGTATTACCCAAAAATCAGAGATAGACTGCTTTTATGCAAAACCCTAGTTTAGGCCCCCAAGAGTTAGGAGATGTTGACCAATGGTCAAAACCCTAACTCCTTTGAAGTGAGTGAAGATCCTCTTAAACCCAGATGTTTTATGTGATAAGATGATGTCAAAGCTTCAAGATCCTTGCTCATTATGTGTCACATTCTCAGATGACCAAAACCCTAATTGGAGGATCAAGAGATAGGAGGAGGTGATCCTCTTCAAATTTCTTGCCAATCTCAATTTTCTGATGGAATGGTGAACCAAATGAGATGTCTTGAGGGTTGAGTGTGTTTCACTCTTCTTTCTTTGAACAACCAATACCATAGAAGCCTCTGATCCCATGCCTTGGGAAGACCAATGATGCAGGTATGATGTTTTTGACCTAAATGCATATGTACGTGAAGCATAAGCCACTTATTGAAGGTATAAATAAGAGGGAAAATTTTGGGGTGTCACAGGAACCCTCGTGGAATTACCAATGGTGAACGAGCAAGTCGTTAAAGCATTGTTTTTTCCCATTGGATACCCGTGAAATTGAGGATTAGTAAACATTTAACCATTTGACCATTAGGTAGTGCGGTGACTATCAGGAATAGTTGATACGCGATACTACACTCAAAGGAGATTCATCTTGGGATACTACATCTCTCATGAGTCAGTCGATTTGCTGTTAATATCCTTAAGAGGGGTCAATGATTTTGGGAACCTCTGTTAGAACCCATTCTACAGGTACAAAAATTGACCTTTAGTACACACCTTGGGGATGGGTAGATCCATGGCTCCATGCTCGTGACGATAAACCCCTAAGCCCATGTTTTCAAATGTTTTTGTTTGCTGCATTCATGCATCCATTCATTCATTAAAAAACTCTTTTTAACAATAAAAAATCTTTTTTCTAAAAGAACTGAAACAATAATTGCAAATATCAAAAGTCGCGTTATGGATTTCGGTAGAAGAAAAACGCATAAGTACACCTTCAAGGTTCAAAAACTGGAAGATTTAAGCAAATTAGGAAGGATGATTACTAATCCCGAAGCTTTCAGAGCTAAGCACAGAGGACTATTGTCTCTTTTGAAAGTTAACATGGTTGAAAGAGTCCTGTCTACATTGGTTCAGTTCTACGATCCATCATACCACTGCTTCACATTTCCGGATTATCAGCTTACACCAACACTGGAAGAGTACTCTCACCTGATTGATTTACCTATCACTGATCAAGATCCATTTTCTAGACTGGAAGAAATTCCAAAAGATCAAGCCATTGTAAGAGCAATCTCTTTTGAAGAGTCTGATATCAGGACTCACATGACCACCAAGGGGGGAATCCAGGATTTACCAGCTAAATTCCTGATGAAGAAAGCTCTATACTTTGCCAGTATAGGAAATATAACCACTTTCGAGGATGTCTTTGTTCTGCTCATATATGGGTTATTCCTCTTTCCCAACATTGACAACTTCGTCGACACCAATGCTTTTAAGATATTCTTAATTGGGAACCCAATCCCAACCTTGCTCACGGATGCTTATCATTCTGTACACTTAAGGAATTTATACAGTGGAGGGATGATCACATGTTGTGTACCATTACTCTACAAATGGTTTATTTACCACTTACCTAAGTCTGCTGCTTTTTGGGATCACAAGAGTAGTCGACGATGGTCGCAGAAGATTATGTCTCTTACCAATTTTGACATAGATTGGTACAATTAGATCTATGACAGAATAAAAATCATCGACAAATGCGGAAGTTTCCCCAATGTACCCCTCATTGGTACTAAGGGAGGAATCAACTACCATCCAATTTTAGCTTGCCGTCAACTTGGATACCCGATGAAGAATATCCCACATAATATTCATCTAGAGGATCTTTTCTTCAAAGAAGGAGAAAATGACAGGGCACTAAAGAAATAAATAGTGCATGCCTGGCAAAATGTTCACAGGAAGGGGAGAGAGTCCCTAGGGAGGCCAAATTGCATCTCTGCAGAGCCTTATCTCCACTGGATACAAACTAGTGCCATCAAACTGAAGATGCCTTACCCTCGTCAAGAAGTTTTCCCCTTAAAGGAATCTGTCCTTTATTTCATGTCTGATGCAGAAAAACTCCAGATCGCTCTTAACAAAGTCCAACGTGAGAAGAACTCTTGGAAGAATAAGTACCAGATTATTAATTTGGAATGTACAAATATTCAAGAACTGCTGAAGGAAAAGGATACTCTGATTGAGATATTAAAGCAGCATGCTATAGAAAGTCAGGAGGAACGAAGAAATTTGCTTTCTCCTTTCACTTGGCAAAGGATCATCGACCCGACAATGATTGAATGGTCTCGATCAAAGAAAAGAAAAATTCAGGAACTAGCATTTGAGCTTTCCTCAGAGAAAAATCAGGATCCATAGGCCTAATTTTCCTTCTCGCACTTTGTAAAACACTGTACTTTTCCCTGTAAAATACTGCAATCTTTCAAATTCAATAAAAGGGTTTCCCCCGCTGTATGATATTTGCAATATAATTGTTAAAAGTTCTTTTGAAAACAAAAACTAAAAAAAAATCATTCTCATTTTTCTGCATATCATTCATCATTCTCACATAACACATCTTTGTCATTGAGTCTCACACATGTGTCGCACTCTAGAGTCAAACTGTCTCATTCGTACAATACTCGGGCCAATCGACAAATCTCTAAGAAGAGAACAAAGAGCTGAGAAAATAAATCAACGCTCTAAAGGAGAGTTTGGAGAAACACCACAACACCATGGAATCTCTGGCAGCAGCTCAGAAGCACCAACCTCAAAGGACTGCGATCTCAGAGATTATGTCTATACCAGCATTTGAGACACCTAGCAGTCATCCTCAGTACAACATGCCTAAAGTTTTTACCTGGGGCATGCCTTTCAATTTTATACCTGAAGGATATATACCTCCGGTCACTGAAGACCCGAAAGTCATAGCAGGAACCGCCAGTCCTGGAGGTTACAAACTTTAGGTAAATGAAGATGCAAAGGTTACGACATAAATTCCTGAAGGTTACAAACTTTAGGTCACTGAAGCACCAAGAGTTACCGCCATAATGTCTATACCACAACTAGTGGAACACACTATCCCGGAAGAACAGATTCTGCAGGTTGCTTCTGGCAGAAATGAAGAAGTATACGAAAGGATGAATGAATTCTAGGAACAGTTCTTGGAAATGCAGAAGGAACTGCGTGCCATTCGCGGTCAGGACTTGTTTGGTAAAGAGTCCTCTGATCTCTGTTTGGTCCCTAATGTAAAGATACTGCATAAATTCAAGGTGCCTAACTTTGAAAAATACAAAGGCAACTCTTTCCCTCAAAGTCATTTGGTAATGTATGCTCGGAAAATGTCTACCCAGACTGAAAATTAGCAGCTACTAATCCGTTACTTCCAAGACAGTTTAACCGGTGCCGCACTCAAATGGTACATGGGTTTAAACCGCACCAAGATCAATACTTTCAGATATCTCGGGGCAGCCTTCGTTCAGCAGTATAAATACAACTTGGACATGGCACCAAAATCCTTACCCAGCTCAGAGCAATGTCCCAAAAGGATAAAGAAACCTTCAAGGAATATGCTCAAAGATGGCGGGAAATCACCGTCCAGATCTGTCCTCCTCTTGAGGAAAAGGAAATGACAAAGATCTTCTTGAAAACATTACGATCGTTTTACTATGACCGGATGGTCGCCAGTGCACCCAGTGACTTTGTAGCGTGCGATTTTTGTCGGTGACGCGACCACCTTACTGCAATGGTTGAAATTGGGTGCTAATTTCTGATTTCTTATTTATCCCATGAAGCTGGAAAGGAAAGGGAAGCTATCTAAAAATAACCTTGCATGCAAATGTTTTCTTTACCAAATGCTAAGAGATTGGGGGGTCCGTGTCATACATAGAGAAGTTGTCAATTACCCAGTGTATATATGGTTATCCATAGACCTTTTATGGCATGTTTAAATACTTTCTGGTGTTTATCTATCATGGGTTAGGAAAATTTCTCCTTTGGGAGTGTTGAGAAGATGTTTTTGTTGTTTTTGGGTTTTCTGTTGTTTTTGGTAAGGTACTGGACCTAAAGTTTTTTATTTGTGTGCTCACTAAGATTTCGCAATCTTATGCCTACGTATTCCCGTTAAAGAAAACTGGGAAATCAGATCAATCGTAGTTCCTCCTATTCTATGGGAGGAAAGATGTTTGGTGACTTGTTTAAAGCTCAAGATTGAAGCTGGTTGAGTATTTTATGTCTTGTTTAAAGCCCAAGATTGAAGCTAAAAGAGTATTTGAGAGAGAATTTGTCATCTCTAAAGGGAGATATTTCACCCATTCTTCACAATATTGGGTAATTGGTTATAAAGGAAAATTACTTTAACTGGAATATGAGAATCCAGCATTGCCATAATTTCCTTTATAAGGGTGATGTCCTGAAGGAAGAAACTTTAACTCAATGAAGAGCAATGCCATTTTTCCTTAGGAGTCTTTCCATGCCAAGAGAGGGACATTGGCTTTGATGTAAATAATCCAGAGGCTTTCCATTTACGACAATTAGACGAAAAAGGAAGTTTACTAGGATAAAAGAGGGACCACAGCTTGGATTTTGAATCAACAAGTGTGCCACTTACAGCAGTTATCTGAACTTAGGGTTTTTTGATTGTCTGTTTTGATGTGTGATGTACAGAGAAATGTCTTCCTATAGAGAGAACTCTTGATATCCTCTGAGGGAATGTTGATTTTTTGTGTGCCTTGTTTAAAGCCCAAGGTTGAAGCTAAAAGGTTGACTCTACTAGGGGAGTTTTATATCGGTCTTGTACAAAGCCCAAGATTGAGGCTGAAAAGAGATTGACTCTTCCAGGGAATGTTTTGTCTGTCTTGTACAAAGCCCAAGATTGAGGCTGAAAATAGATTGACTCCACTGGGGAGGTTTTATATGTGTTGTACAAAGCCCAAGATTGAGGCTGACTATACTGAGGAAAATCATTATACAAAGCCTAAGAGGAGGCTGGTTGGGGAAATTCTTATATGAAGCCTAAGAGGAGGCTGGCTTCTGCTGAGGATTATTGAGATCCAAAGACAGGTCCAAATTGTATTGGGGAATCAACTCTTGTTGAGGATTGAAGGAGAGTCGAAATATCAAATGCCTTGAGGCTTTGATTCTTTTAGGGTTTTATTGATAGTAAATTGACCCTGGCTAGGTTTTTTAAGGTGAAGGTTTAAACCTTGAGTTTGAAAACCTATGAAGGTTCTAACTCTGCTGGAGATTAGTGTGTTGATGAAATGATCAAGGTTTTTACTATGTCTTTAGGAAACTTGAGGGTTTCTTTGAGATCGAAGAGGAGATGAGACTTTCCAAGTCTACTGGTATGAAGAGGTTGGCTCTTAGCTGGAGAATGATCTTTGTTTGATGCCCAAGAGGAAGCTGATGTTTTAAGGGATGAGAATCAACCCTAGAATGGTCTGATGTTTTGGAATTCTGACTCTCCAGAGGATGGAACTAGTAGAGATGACTAAGTTATGTCCTATACCTGTAGGAGGTATTTGGGTCCTTGTATTAAGTCCAAGAGGAGGTTGAGAATTTCTAAGAAGCTTGTGGGTCCTTGTACAAAGCCCAAGAGGAGGTTGGGGATGCTTTTAGGAAGCCTGTGGGTCCAAACCTAAAAAAATTTCAAGAAAGGTTTCACCGGGAATAAGTCATTTCTTTGCAGAACAATTCTAGGGTTTGAAGAAATTCAAAAGAGGTTTCACCGGGAATTAATCCTCTTTGGGGAAATGAATTTCTTGTACATATATTTCTAAGTTATGACAGTCTTGAGAAAATATTCACCGGGAATAATGCCTTTCTCTGTTCCATATTGTATAAGCCCAAGAGGAGGCAAGACTGTATCTGGAATTTCATATGGGGAACTGGTTTTGACTGTGTTAAAAGAGTAACCACTGGTTTGATCTAGATTTAGACCTAATTGTTGGAGAAAACTCTAAGCAAGTATGTACAAGCATATACATACAGATGATATATATAAACAAGTAATATTGGGAGGATAGTGGAACTTACAGTTGTGCAAGCCCAAGCATAGTAACTACAAATGTATGGTTAGTTATTCAAGAAATTGAAGAAAGTTTTGATAAAAATTTGAATTTGAATCTAAATCAAGAAGAAAGTTGTTTTAAAAGGAAGTTTGGGGCTTATACTCACAGGGGAGGCCCATATGAATTCTTTTGAAAAGGCGACGATCGCGTCGTAGTTTTGAAAACCACAGAGGGACTTATACAAATGACTAAGGCCCAAATTATTGTATTTACAAGAAGGATGGGTCTTACACTCTATTAGAGGCCCAATAGTTTATTTTTATACAAAAGATGGGACTTATAGCTCAAGGAGAGGCCCAGATGAAAAACAGTGATCACACCGTTATTTTGAAAATCGCGTAGGGACTTATACAATGATTGAGACCCAAAAATGGTTTATTTACAAAGGGATGAGACTTACAGTCTATCAAGATGCCCAAAAGTGTTTAAAAAATGTTTGTGAAGGTGAAAACAATTAAAACCCTAATTTGATTTAAAAATGCATTTTAATTTGAATAAAAATTAATTAAAATGATCAAAATTATCAAACATGTATAAAAAACAAGTTGTGATCTTGGATTAATGTTTGAAAAATTATGTTTTAACCATAGAATGATTTGAAAATCATTTGAATTTGAAAAATCAAGAGAAAGAAATATTTTTAAATGCTTAAAAACAAATAAAAATAAATTCCTTACAAAAATATTAAATATATAAAATAAATAATATTTTTGTGAAATTTTTGTAGAATAAAATATTTTAACATTTTTGTGAATTTTGAAAAAAAAGAATAAATTCAAAAAGATTAAAATTCAGAGAGAAATTAATTTTTGAATCAATTAATAAAAATATCAAATATTCAAATATTCAAAAATTTGAAAAAGGGCGCCAAGAACAAGTCTTCTTCTTCCCCCGAGCTCTGGTTTTCCAGATTTGTAAAACCTCTCATATCGCTCTGAATACTCAATGAAAATGACATTTGTTAACATGAAACTTGCTCGTTTTTAAACAAGGATTACAACCATATAAATTAATTGCATTTATATTAAGTGTGGAGTGAGAAATCAGAAGATGAACTAAAGAACCCTAATTTTCGCAAGAACATCATGAAATCCTATACACGATTCATACATAGCAATTGATTGAGGGGAAACACTCTACATAAGTTCAGAAACATGTTAGTAACTTGAAAACACATTTATGATGCATAGATTATAGAGTTTGAGAGTGTCAGGCTTACCTCTTGCAGCTGGTGTCGCTCCCGGGATTTTCATCCAAGTACAAACGCGAAAGTGGCACGGAAACAGAGTCTCCAGCAATGTGTATTTATCATGAGAGAGGGAAAGGAAACAGTGCATAAAACCGGGAGAAAGGAAAGAACAATGTCTCGCGAACCAAAGAGAACGGGTAAGGGAGTCGGTTACGTGAAGGGAAGGTTATCGCACCCCTTCACGTCCGTCGTACTCGACGAGATCCGCGCTTGAAGTACTGCTCAAAGGGTGTAGGAAACTGGATATCAATCGCTAACTGGAGAACTGGAAATCAAAGACAGAAAAGAAAAGGGGAAAAAGGAAAGAAGTGACTCGATAGGATATTATCGTTGTCCTAGGCCTACGTATTCCCTCAGTGCAATGGGAAAGTCAGAGTCAACGTAGTTCGACGGACTACAGGGAAAGGTTGCTCGTCGAGATATCGCATCTCGTGCCTACGTATCTTCAATAAGACGATAAGGAAGAATCAGAGCAAACGTAGTTCGGCTCAACAAGGGTCGCTTTGTTTGTGTTTTTTAGTGGAAACGTCAGAGTGCGTGTCCCAGCAGTTAGGTGTTGCAGCTCGCTGTATGGAGACTTAGGCGTTACCTGTTTGCAGTAGAACGGGCATGACGAGTCCTTATGGTATAGAATGAAGGAGATGAGAAGAGAATTGTTTGTTTGTTTTTGTCTTTTAAGAAAGAAGTATTTTGATTATTGGTGTGTATAACGCATATTGTATTTAAGTCTTTCACGTAGGATCGAATGCCTCGCATATCGACCCAAGACGGGACGTATGCTAAACATTCTAAGAAAGTGATAGAAGACCCCTCACTATCTCATTCTCACATGAAAGGCTCAAACACAATATATGTTATGCCTTTATTAAGAGTTTTTGCTTTTGTTTTAAGATGAGAAGAAGAGAGACTCAAAGGTTAAGAAAGGTAAAATCTAATGAGGGAGACTAAGACTCAAACCCTAAAGTTATCATACATAGATGTTCCTAATGGTTAAGTGTGGTTTAGAAACCTAACTCTAAAAGAAAAGAGAAGAAGAATGAGTTCTAACTTACTTCCAAGATGGAAGTTAAGTCAAGAACTCAAAGGGGATGAAAGAGATTGAACAAAGAAAGCATTAGATGCTTATCACAAACACAAATTGAAAGCTTAAATGGGATAAAAGAAAAGGTTGTATGTGGGTGCACACCCACACACTTGACTTACCATTAGCCCCTGAAAATGTTAGCAAAACAATTTGCAAGTAAAGAAATAAAGAAAGAATAACAAGTAAAGATCAAACAAGTTAAGGACTAAAAGAGAAAGGTCCTAAAGGTTGATAAAGTTTCTAAGTCAAAACCTATACCCTAAGAAAGTCCTCTAAATTTAAGGTACCAAACACAATCAAAATTTGCACAAACAATGTCTTAAACATCAAAGAAATGCACCATGAAAGTAGTTGATGAAAGATGAATAAAAATGCAAGATGAACATGTACTTATGCTTAATGAAATGTCAAGGTCAGAAGAATACATTATTTATGAATGTCTTATAATGCATATGAACCATCATACAAGTCATGGATGAAATGATTCAAGTAATAGAGAATAGATGAAGAAGAAATGAAAGGGAGAGAAACAAGTTTCAATTAGATGCACAAACTTACATGTTAAAGATGCATAACATATGAAATGAGTATGAATGCATATAGAACAATAACATACAATTGATGATATGCAAATGATATAAAAGAAATGGCATACTCAATGCAAACACAAATCATATAGAGCACAAGAAGAGATTAGATGTGGAATTAGGACAAAAATGCAAGTTAAAATGCATAAACACACATCAAAGGTAAACACAAATCAAAATGACCTATAAGTGAACCTAGAAGGACCTATAATCCTCTAGACAAACCCTATAATCTCACACAAAGCAAGCAAGACAAGATGGCACAAGTGCCTCATCAAAATCATGTTAGATGGAAGTAGAAGAACATGCACAAATGTTTCCTCAAATGCAAGATATCAAACAATTACCAAATCACATGAGAAAAATATGAAAATAGGTCTCAACCAACCTAAGTCAGAAGCTAAAGACATGTCAAAAGCTCATGGCAAAACTCAAGAAGAAACCAATCCAAACAAGTCATCAAAGTCACATTAGGTCAACAATGGATAATGCACAATGATATGGTTCAAAAGCTATGCAAAAGTGATTTTAAAAATAAAAGAAAAATGTTTTAGATTCTTTAAGATATTATTTAATCATAGCAAAAAGATTGGATGCAAAAGGGTTTTAGAACTATGCAAAAATGATTGTGAAATGCACAAGTATCATGAAGAACAACATTTAAAAAGAAATTAATAGAAAAATATGCAAATATGAGCAAGAAATATTAAAATCAGAAATGAAAATAATGGAAAATCAGTTTAATGAACTTATGATGCTATATGAATTTTTGTAGAATTATTTAATGCATATTGGTATTTTTAAAAATAGAAAATGAAACAATATAAAAGAAATAAAAAAAATATAAGAAATAGACAAGGGGGTACATACATAGCAATTACGTAGTTCAGAAATGCGTTTGGGTTTGAATGAGGGGTTCAGATAGAAAATATCAATCCAGTCCAATAAAGCGCGTGGAGCATGGAATTAAGGTGCACTCTAGTTAACAATTTGACTCAATCACAACCATAGGATTAATCAGTCAACCATAATCAAGAAAAGCATAACAATCACATGGATCAGAATGCAAGCACATGGTAACTCTCATACACTCACACACACACAACTAATTCAGAGTCAATTTAAAGAGAGAGAGAGAGAGAAACACGTGAGGGGGAGGGTGTGGCATTTATTCGCTGGCAGATTAGGGAGCGTTGGATTGAAATGAATCGTATGGCCACCTTTTAAAGTTACGTTAAACCCTAACCAAAATCTTACCGGCCGGAGAAGGACCTCCGGTCATCTTCTCCGGCCACCTCCGGCGACTGCAACTAACCAAAACCTCCAGAAATTAATAAAATGCACATCAGATAAGAGAGGAAGTTAAGGAGAACAAGGATCCACCATCAGTTTTCACATATCACACACATATGCAGAGAATCGAACACATCAAATTTGCCCTAGGTTTGGATCTACACCTCTAAAAGGTCTATCAACTAGCCAGAATACTCACACTGCTTCTATTAAGCCTAAATCAACATGAAACCAAGCATAACCAGTTGAAATCGAAGCAAAAACAGTTGAAGAATCTCAAACTTGGAAATCTGAAGAACTTGAATCAAATGGAAAACCATAGAGGAGAACTTGATCTTGATCTTTCTAAGAGCAAAATAAATGCTCTGAAGCTTCGAATCTTGATGAAAGCAGAGAGAAAATCAAATCTGAAGTGAGATTGCACTTGATGAATTAACCTTGTTTCAGCTTGTTCTTGATCAAAAGGTTATAATGTGAAACAATGGATGAAGATGATGATGGAATCGTGAAGAGAGAGCGAGAATTCAGAGAGAGTTTGAGAGTGAAAGTTTGTGAAAATGTGAGAACTGAATCAAAATGAAGTGTTCTCTCCAATTCTGTGAGCAGTGGAGCTTATATATGCAAGGTTAAGATGTTAACCATTGTAGTTAACAGTTGGAAATTGAGTTAAATGAGTTGGTTTAACTGAGTTGAGCTAACTAACTGAGTTAAGTTAGTTAATGACACGAGTTGGTAAGTTTTTGTTAAAGTGTGGAGAGGTTTATGCTACTTATGGTGAGGTTTAGAAATGAGAGGTGGTGATGATGTGTTGCTGCAGCAAGCTTGTACAACAAGTTTTCAATTTCCTCTTTGATGTATGGTGTAGCATGAATACATGAATGTGTAAGAAGGAGTGTATGGCTTAATGAAGTAATGTGTGACTGGTGTGAGCATGCGTGTGAATGAGAAATCAAACCAAAAACAATGCACAACAATTCCACTTTTGTATCAGCAAGATCAAAATGAAGTTGATGGACTTTAGGGAGGAATATCTTCATGGATAGCTCATGAAATTGAATGATTCCAAGGCCTATGGATCAAGGACTTATCAAATAACATGTTTGATGTTTGGATCAAAGTGAATTTCAGTCTTTAAAGTGCATAAAAATGGTCATGAACTCAAGTGCACAAAACTGGTTTATGGGCGTGCCAACCTGCATGGCGTGCATGACAATGGCCTTGTGGATTTTCAGCATGAAACATCTCTCTTTGAACACTCATATGACCTTCATAACTTATTCAAATGAAAAAATGTTCAACATCAAAGTTGAAGAGGACATGGAGATGAACAACGTTGATGTTCAACAGTTTTTCATTTGAATCCTTCTTGATGGAGAAAATTGTCTTGACATTTGGCACACCAAGTGTTGGATGAAATTATGGCCTGGAGGCATGAACGTGCCTTGCCATGACTTGAGATTTGCCTTGATTTTGTCAAACTTTAATTGATCATAACTCTCTCAATTTTGATCCAATGGAAGAGTTCTTTATATGGATTTGAAGCTTGATATGTGATCTTTAATTGGCTCAAGTTGGCCCTGAAGTTTGGAGCTTTTATCTTGAAGAAAGAATGTCTTAAAGTGTGGTGCAAAATGGTCCAAACTTGCCATTTTTGGAAACCCTAAGTTTCTAAATTTGGCAACTTTGCACAATTCTTGGTTTTTGATGATTCCTCCATCATTTCTTGATCAAATCTTGTCCAATGAACATATGTAACTTGATTTTCATGAATTTGACCTTAAAAAGTCAGGAGTTGGCTTTTTCCTTTGCACAGTTGACTTTTTCCCCAATTTCTTGATTCTCAAGCAACTGATCAATTGAACCTCTTCTGAAATGAACCAATGGGCAATCTTCCATCCTTAGATACTTGTCATCATGTAGAAAACATTGAGATCAAGTTTGAACCAAAATTTTATCAGGATACTGCTTGAATCACAAACCCTAATTTGGACTACTTTTGATAGGAGGTGATGAACTATCCAATCTTCTTGGGGAATTCTCTTCTTCCAATGACTTGTGGGATCAATTGAGATCATATGAGATGTAAGAGACTCTTGAGGATTGTTTGAAGACCCTTGGCTCTTGTTCTCTTGCTTTGGATGATCAATACTCTGAAAACCACTGATCACATGCCCTATGCTGAATACAAAGATGAATGCTTTTATTTTTCTATGACTTGAATGCAATGTAATGCAATGAAAGCACATGCTAAATGATATGAAAAATGAGAGGGAAAATTTTGGGGTATTACAGCTGGTGATCGAATTTTATGTTAGAGGTGTTACAGATGCAAGATGATGATATGGACATCTTCAATGGACCTCAAGTAATGTGTTTGAAAGCTTGTAATGGATTAAATCAACTCAGAACTTGTTGTGGCACCTCAACTGCAAACAGGCCAAAAAGCTAGAGCAGATGAGGGGTGACTTTCTGATTCAGGTGCTCCAGATGAGTTTTAAGGTCATGGATCACTCATATATGATGTGTGTGAGGTGTTGGCATGATTGGTTTTTATATAATTGCTCTCAAATGAAAAATTCGAAAGTTGCTTGAATGAGAAGCAAAATCTGGTTTTTTGAGAGTGATTTTAAGGAAAGCATGTGTTATGGTGCTTTGGTGTACTTAAACTGACCACAAATGAGCTCTATTTATAGTGTGTCAAGTTTTTTTTGGCAGCAATAGTGAATGGTGGCTGGGACTGTCCATTGTCCATTGGTTTTCAAAAGGAATCTCAAGTCTCCTCTAGCCATTGACTTGGGTCAATCTTGCAGGCATATGGTCTTCTGATGTTTGAGTTTATCTTGACTTATTTACAATGTTGTAGACTGATACATGCCAGCTCTATGCATCCATTCAATGGCTCATGACAAATTTGAAAGTTTTGGATTTGAACTTTGAATGTCACGTGCCAAATGATGAGGTTTTGGATTTGTAAGACTCTATGATGCTGTAGCTCTTCAGAGATCATGTTCATTGCACTTTAGAAACTTGTCTTGCATGGTGACAAGGCTTGCCAAGTCATGAAAATGACAAAATTGGGGGTAAGTGCAAGACTGTCTTGTGATGCGTTGTATTCGCAAGTGCACGAATCGCGTCAGAGTAATATAAAAATTTATCGTATCCACATAGACCAAATGTCGATCTAACGATTTCCGTTTGTTACAGTGCTTATCTAAGGCAGTTCAATTCAGGGTTTACTAATGCAGAGGAAAATAAATAAAAGTAAATGACGAGGTAATAAAATTCAGACAAAACAATAGGCTTGAATGTAATTCTCATAACCGATAATATTTCTATATTCATCAACAGAACTACTTACGGGCAATATCTTCTATTTTAAGAAAAGAATTCAATTTAACAAGAACTGTCGCTTTCGCGTAGTCAGAACCAAGTTTTCCCTCTAAACTAACCCCTTTATTGTCACTTATAAAAATGTCCGCATTGCGTTAGAGTCATGGAAAACTTACTTTTAAGAAATGCAAATTCTAAACTAAACAGAAAAGTATTTTGACCTGAAATCTCTAAACTAAAGAGGTTCAAAATGAACCAGATTCTAATCCCACTAACGCGTCCGAAAATAGTTTTAAAATCTCTTTTCTAAAGTGTTAAAAATCCCTACTCAACTGAGCAAAGCGCTTTCGCTATATTTGATCAGTTGAGAACTAAACAAGTTCACAAATGGTTGGACGACTTTCGATCTTACCCAACATTGCTTTTAAGTACAGAAAACTTGTGTTAAAAATTAAAACAGCCCTTAAGTACTTCTATTAACATATAGACGTATTATGGTGGTTATGGTCTTTACATTCTTACCTATCTAAAACTTAGCCAGCCATGGTAGTTATAACAGTCATATTAATTCTTATCATGTATGGAATTAAGTCTTTTGAAAAGTAAGGCAAGACAATAAATAAACAAAATAAAGCAAGTGCAAGAAATAAATGAAAGTAAATGTGATTAAAATAAAACCTGCTCCAAAGCGGAGTCTTTAAATCTGGTACAATGTACGGAAAAGAAAATGTTGGCAGGATTACTTCTACCAAAGTGCTCCAACTTGATTACAGACACTCCAAGACTTGATTACAAACTCGATCACACACAGTGCAATAACTCCTCGATGTGAGAAGATTACCGCTTTACAAGAGTGCAATTTATGCCTAGGATGAAGTAAACTAAGATTGGATGATCCTAAAATTCGAGTTCTGAGAGTATTTATAGGCAAAGTTGGCATGGTGCAAAGACAAAAGTGACCTTGGCTTGAAAAATGGGCGGGAACTCATTTTGCCTTGTCGCGCCCGCGACATGAAGAAAACGGTGAAGGTGAGTGCTGATCGTGGGAACGTGGCAGTTGAGTTGTGGAGATCATGGGACACGTCGTCGCCTACCCTGGGGCGCCCGCGACAAGAGAAGCGACAAGAGTAAATTGCTGCCAAACTTGAATTCTTGCTCCTTTTGCACCCTTTTTCGTCTGGGACCTCGATTTATTGAAAACCTAAAAACAAAGGGAAACATAACAATAACAAAGAAAAAATAATAGAAAAACAACTAATATGCATGTGAAATCAGAGTCGAAAATACAGTATAATTTAGTGTCATCATCTTGCAAAAACCAGTCTTGGAGGTGTCATGTTTCCATGCTCATAACTCCCTACTCAAATTGAATTAGGATGAGTTTTGGTACTCTTTGGAAAGCTTGTATGACATACTTTAACTTTGATGTCCACCAATGGTCTTGAATCAATTTGGATCAAGGTGAAAAATGGCCTCAAAGTTGGTGAAAAACCAAGACAGATTCTGTCCAAAATTTTCACTAAGTGTTGGAAAAAGTGGTCATTTTCATGTTTTTGTGATTTTGATCAATCCATAACTCAAAATCCACGAGGATTTGGAATTTTTTTGTAGTTAACACTTTTGAAGTATGTCATGTGAACTTTCATTTGAGCTTTGGATGGAAGAAAAAGGCCTTAGGGTTTGGGAGTTATGACCTTGCAAAGTTGGTACCAAATCCATTTTGTTCCATAACTTAGAAAAATTTAAGTTTCTCAAGGTTGCCCCTTTTGCAAGTAACCTCGCTTTTCTTGATTTTTCTTGATGGATGATGATCAAAACCATGCATTAACATTGTTTTTGACTTAGCGGAGCCATATTTGTGAAAATTTTCAAAAAGTCAAACTTGATTTTGGGCACAGTTGACTTTTTGTCAAATGAATTCCAAACTGTGTGATCCTCTATGTAATCAAGTTCTTGACCTAATTCAAACCTAATGGATGGATTCCATAGTTGTTTAAGGGTGTTTTGAATCACGTCCCAAGGTTTGGGAACATGTCTTGGTCCAAAGTCAAAGGTACAATTGACTTTTTCTTCAAAACCCTAATTGTGGTCCAAATGAAATTGAAACTTGTGAATCAAGGTTCTTGGATCAATCCATTGTTGTAAATGGATTAATGTGGTGCATTTGAGGCCCTAAAATCATGTCTTGAGGTCTTGGCTCATGTCTTGCCTCAAAAGTTAACTCAGGGGTGAATTAGGTCAAGAAACCCTAATTCCTGATTTTTGATGAATGCTTCCTCTGAGGCCATTTTGACTTGTTGATTGGACTCATAAGGTCCCTTTGAGCATTTTGGATCATGTTTTGAAGTATTTCCTCATGCCCAGATGAAAATTTTCATCTGGAGGCCTTGGTCGACCCCTTATTTGGTGACACTGGCGATCTTGAGGCTTGATCCACTTGGAATGTTGCAATCTTGTGCTTGATTCTTGATGTGGGAGTCATCTTGATCCTTTATAGATGCTTGAGAGGTTAGAAAACTTGAAGATCATGTCAATTCTTGATTGATCCTTTGTCTAAGTGCTCTGGGAGGGCTCAAAACCCTAATTCCTAGTTGAGGTGAATGCTCAACAATCCTTGAGAAGATTGATGAGGTATGATGGTACATCCATATTGTGGTAATGATCTTCACAATGATGGGAAATCTTGTGGTCAAAATTTGGGGTATGATAGATGCCCCTATTTAATCTTCTTGGACCCGAAGGTGTTAATGGCGAAGATATTCGGACATTCAGGGTGCAAGAGGATTAAATATCGGATACCGAAAATTTTGATTGTGGTTATTAATAACAGTTTGTTCATCCATCTTATTTTTCTAAGCAATGTTACTTAGAAAAAGGTAAAACTTCCCCTCGATCCTGGTCTTCAGCCACAGAACTGGTCCCAGTTTCTTTTGAAATAAACTTCCCCTCGATCCTGGTCTTCAGCCACGGAACTGTCTCAGGTTTCTTTGAAATAAACTTCCCCTCGATCCTGGTCTTCAGTCACGAAACTGGTCTTAGTTTTCTTTGAAATAAACTTCCCCTCGATCCTGTTTTTCAGCCACAGAAATGGTCTCAGTTTCTTCTTGTCGAGTTCCTTTCTCGACAAGGAATGCTATTTGTAACGGTCTTCATCAAACTTCCCGCCAAGTTTTATTAGGGAGACGCCATTTGATAGAAAAAGATTAAATTTCAGACTTGCGGGGGAAACCCATTCGTCTGAGCTGCAGAGGTGCTCAAACTTCTCTATGGGAGATGCCATTTGTCGACTCTACTGGGGAAAATGAGTCTCTTGAGAGACCGCTTTTTGCTTGCTGAGGTTACATCATACTTTCCCTCGAGACCTTTCTCGGAGAAATACCATGTGATGTGACCCAATTTTGAGGTGCTGATGACTTCAGTAAGAGGACTTTATCACTTGGGGATGAAAATGACCAGAGTGATATTAATGCAACATATGTATGTATGTATGTATGTTTATACAGGCTGGTGAATGAACACGACTGGATACTCGGCCACAGTGGGGGATAAAAATTATCATTGGTTCAAGATAGAAATCCTTTCCTACTTAGGAGGAGTAGACCCTACGGGGAAGAGAAAACTATCAATTGGTCTTCAGAGGTAAGAACTCTACCGGGGATATCAGACGGGACATTACATTTGAAACAGTTGATCCTTCATTCAGGCGTACCGGTTTAGAAGGAGTACTTTGATTCTGCATTTTGAGGTCTAATCACTTCCGAAGAAGCCTTCGATGTTCCTTTTTGTGTTCAGTAGTCAAAAAGAATTGTATCTTTATTTTAAAAGCAGAAGAAAATTTGACAAGTAAATTCATTTTTGTTTTGTTTCAAGAATCGTTAATCATGTTAAAAATGTCATTTTGTAAAGCAAAATAAATGATAATTGCAAAGAAAAGCACTAGGGCTCAAATTTTATTGATAGAATGGTAATCATCCAACTTTAGAAAAATGGTAATTTAAGGGAAAAGGGGCTACATTGAAACATAACAACCACTATCCTTCTACCAACTTTGAATTCTGGACATTCTGAGCTTCTGTCGAAGGTGACCTTGACTGAAGTCTTTTCGATGGACGGCGTTACCGCTGGGGATTTAACCTTGTCAGACGTAGTTACTTGCCATGAATCCATAACTTTTGCCTAGATTGCCTTTTGGGGTTTTCAATCCATCGGGATGATTTTTGCTTATGTCTCTAATTTTTTCCTGGACCGCCCTTTCGGATTTTCAATCCACCGAGACGTTTATTTATTTATTTATTTAGGCGAAGTATTTCTTGACTACATCAACATTTGTGGGGTAGGTAAACTCCTCTCCATCCATGGTTGCGAGTCTCAAGGCGCCGCCTGAGAAGGCTTTCTTGACCACGTAGAGCCATCATAATTCGGAGTCCATTTGCTTCTGGAATAAGTGAGGAATGATTGTATCTTTTTGAGCACATGGTCTCTTTTCCTAAAGACACGAGGTCAGACCTTTTTGTCAAACGCCTTCTTCATTCTTTACTGATATAGCCGACCGTGACATAAAGCGGCCATTCTCTTTTCTTCGATTAGGTTCAGTTCATCGTGTCTGCTTTGGCACCATTCAGCTTCTATTAGCTTGGCTTCCATCAATACCCTGATTGACGGTATTTCTACTTCTATGGGGAGTGTTGCAGTGAAAATCGGATAACAAGCTATTAATTAACTTGCATCATTTTCTTTTACAACCGACTTTGATTTATCCAAAGCAAAAGTTCAAGATCGAAAAAAAAACCTAAAGGGGGGAGATCTAAGGTTCGGGGGTTGGTTATACTAAGGGAAGGTATTAGCACCCTTAATATTTGTAGTACTCTATAGGAACCTCTTGTTTTGCTTGTGTTATATTATGTTCATTTGCTAAGGGTAAGGTAAAGATATCGCTAATGACTATGAGGTCAAAGGCAAGATGGCTATGAGGCCAAGGTGATAATGAGTTATCTATGACTATGAGGTCAATTGAGAGACTTTTCTATGACTATGAGGTCGATAGAGGATGGCTATGAGGCCAAGGGAGAGGGGCTATGACTATGAGGTCAAAGTTTTGCCTAAGACTATGAGGTCAAAGGTGAGATGGCCCTATGACTATGAGATCAAGAGGGGGATCCTATGACTATGAGGTCAAAGGATGGTAATGAGCTTTCTATGACTATGAGGTCGATAGAGAGACTTTGACTATGAGGTCAAGGTTGGAGAATGGCTATGAGGCCAAAGTTTTAATTATGACTATGAGGTCACGTTTGAAAAATGGCTATGAGGCCAAGGTTTTGCCTATGACTATGAGGTCACGGTTGAAAAGGTTGCCCTATAACTATGAGGTCAAGAGGGGGATCTTTTTGACTATGAGGTCAATGAGGGATGGTTGCCTAAGACTATGAGGTCCAAGGTAGCAATGAGCTTTCTATGATCTTGAAATCAATAGAAAAACTTTCCTTTGGAAGGAAGGGGATGAATAACATCTTGTAAAGAGATTAACTTTGAATAAACAAAAACTAAGTGGACAACTTCAAAATATTAAGACAAACGTTCATGTATGAGCATGAAATAGTTCACAACAACTCCAATATGGATAAATGCTTACAAGTAGGAAAATGAATACACAGAATCCAAAACCAAAGTCTAAATTTAAGTTAAGACAAATGAAAATGAACATGTTGAGGCAGTGGACAAAAATCCAAACAAAACCTACCCAAAACTCCTTAGCCAGATTGATAACTAAACTTAAAATAACCTCTCAAAAAAATGTCCTAAAAATGTCTTAGAAATAAAAAAAAAAGGTTTGAAAGAAAACAAACTTAGATTTAGGATTAAAATAAAATCCTTGGTTTCACGAAATTGGAATAATTATTACAGTAAAGTGAGAAAAAAATAAAATAAATGAATTTTGAGATTAAAATTAACATAAAATGTTAACATAAGTTTTTTTTAAAAAATTTTTTATTAACAGAAACAATTAAAATTTATAAGTGAAAAAGAGAAAGAAAAAAAGGAAAAAAAAAGGAAAAAAAAAAGAAAAAGAAGAAGGTGGTTGACGCCACATTGAAGTGGCTAGTGCCACCTTAGCAACAAATGGCTTGCGCCACCTTGTGCCAGTGGCTTGCGCCACTTTTGGTACTCCTAAGGGTGGCTTGCCCCACCACTAACTAAGTGGCAGGCGCCACCTCTTAAACAGAAAAAAAAAATAATAAATAAAGGGTGGCTTGCGCCACCCCTCACCTGGCGAGAGCCAGGTGGGTTTCGGTCCATTATTTTTTGTCTTATATTCATTCTGAATGTATTATTTTATTTTCTTATTTTTTTAGTTTACAAAGTGACGGACGCCATTATCACTATGGCGATCAAAACCAGTGTTTTTTTTTCTTTTTCAAAGCCTGATTCAAACATACAGAATAACTCACAACCACATATTAAGAACATTATTTCCAGTAGCATGATAACAATATAACAGCATACACTATCATGCATATTATTTCCAGCATCATAACAGTATAACAACATACAGATCATGAATATCATTTCCAGCAGCATAACAGTATAACAGCATACAGATATGAATATCATTTCTAGCAGCATAACAACAAACTCACATACGAAACATGAAACTCACATATGAAACATGAATATCATTTCCGGCAGCATAACAATATAACATCATGCACTAAAATGAAATGGTATAGCATCTAAAAAGGAGAAGCAGAAAGTGTGTTACCTAGTAGAGTAAGTCTACTGCTTCTTCAACTATGAGTTCTAGGAACAAAGAGCTTCTTTTTCTCCTCCCTCAGCTACCCAGTAAAGAACAAGTTGGTGGCTAAGTGTTCTACGGAAAGCAAACAGGACAATTTTTCTTGCAAGTGTTAGAGAGTTTCTTGCAAGAAATAAGGTGGGGAAGTGGAGAGTTTTGAGAGAGTATTTTTGCAATTTCTCTGGTGTGTTTGAACAAAGAAAAGTGGCCTCCTTTTATAGGCAAATCAAACCGGCTAGGGTATTGAAGACACGGGAGATAAATGCTTTATCCATGGGGCAAAAAATTAGGGCTTGCAAGGACCCTTAGGTAAAGAATTAGGGTTTGCATGACTTCCTTTTTTTCAAACTTGGTTAATCCCTTGGAGAGAAACATGCTTCCCGGCTGAGCAAAGGCAGTAGAAATGGTATCAAATATGCTACTTTCATCATCCAACACATACCTCCAAAATCCCTTTTTGTTGTGTCATTAGCGTGAATGCTCAAAGAGGAAAATGTTAGGGACAAGGCAAAGTGAAAAGGACATGGTAATCTTTATACAAAAAGTAAATAAAAGAAGTGAACGAAAAAGAAAATAAATCTCAGTACTTTGTTGAATTAAAGTAATTAAACTCCCTATTTTTTTAAATGACCTTTTTGCAAAAGAAAAATAAATGCGAACCAAAATGAAGCACTAATGAATAAACCTAAACTTTAAAAGTAAACTTGAATAAAAATTTAAAATTAAAAGTAAACTAAAATTGATAAAAATTAAACTAGTTAAATCAAAGTAAATTAAATTGAAACTTAATAAAATGTAAACAAAGCTAAAAATTAACTAACTAACTTAATTCTGAATGATTCAAGATAACTATTTTTAAAAGAAAATTCAAAGTACCTACGGAATAATAAAAATTGGCTGAAATGCATTAATGATAAATTTTACTAAAAATGCAAAGATGGCAAATTAAAAAAATGATATGCAAATGAAACAACGATTCTAAGGGTAAAATTTGGGGTGCAACAGGGAGCATTACTTCCATACCATATACCAGAGAGAAAGGGGTTACCCCTGTTGAAATGCGGACTGATGTTCGATAACCGTGAAGAGCAAAGGGTAGCATCTCATGCCAATCTTTGTAGGTTACAACCATCTTTCGAACGATTTTCTTAATATTCTTGTTAGCGGCTTCTACCGCTCCATTCATCTTAGGCTGGTAGGGAGATGAGTTATGGTGTTCGATCTTTAACTCAACACACAACTCTTTCATCATCTTGTTGTTCAGATTAGATCCATTATCAGTAATGATTTGGCTTGGAACACCATAACGGTAGATGAGATGGTTCTTGATAAATCGGATCACCACTTGTCGGGTCACATTGATGTACGACACTGCTTCGACCCACTTGGTGAAGTAGTCAATGGCTACTAGGATGAACCGATTCTCGTTTGAGGCTTTGGGTTCAATCATACCAATCATGTCGATTCCCCATATAGAAAAAGGCCATGGAGAAGAAAAAACTTTGAGATGCATTGGGGGTACATAGATTTTGTCTGCGTATATCTGACACTTGTGACATCTCCTCATGTACCGGTAGCAATCAGATTCCATTGTCAACCAATAATATCTTGCTCTCAGAATATTTCTTGCCATTGTGTGTCCATTGGCATGAGTACCAAAGGATCCTTCGTGAATTTCTTTCGTCAGCATGTTTGCTTCTTGTCTGTCTACGTATCTGAGCAAAACCATGTCGAAGTTTCTCTTGTAGAGTGTATCACCGTTCAGGAAGAAGTTGCCAGCCAGTCTTCTGATAGTCTTCCTATCTTTTCTTGATCCCCAAGGCGGGTATTCTTGTCTTTGAAGGAAGCACTTGATATCGTGATACCATGGTTTGTCACCGATGAATACTTCAATCATGAAGATGTAAGTGGGCCTTTCAAGGCACATTATGTCAATCTTTGGTACGTCGTTCCATCAACTCACACTAATCATGGAGGATAGAGTAGCCAATGCATCATCCATGTGGTTTTCTTCACGAGGTATATGATGAAACTCGATTCTGTTGAAGAATGGTAACAACCTTCTCGCGTAATCTTTGTAAGGAATCAATCCTGATTGGTATGTGTTCCACTCTCCTTTAATCTGATTGATAACTAAGGCTGAGTCTCCATATACATCCAAGTTCTTTATCCTTATGTCAATTGCTTCTTCGAGACCCATGATACAAGCTTCTTATTCGACCTCATTGTTTGTGCATTTGAACGTTAATCTGGCACTGAAAGGAATATGGGTACCCTGAGATGTTACGATGATTGCCCCAATTCCGTTTCCATAAGTACTGACGGCTCCGTCGAATATTAGTCCCCATTTGGAACCTGGTTCTGGCCCTTCGCTTGGTAGCGGTTCATCGTAATCTTTCATTTTTAAGTACATGACATCTTTGTCTGGGAAGTCAAATTCGACTGATTCCTAATCGTCAATCGGTTGATGAGCCAAATGATCAGCTAAAATACTTCTTTTGATGGCTTTCTGAGCATGGTACTCAATGTCGTATTTTGATAACAACATCGGCCAACGGGAGATCCTTCCCGTGAGAGCAGGCTTTTCAAAGGCGTACTTGATCAGATCCATTTTGGAGATTAACCAAGTAGTGTGGTAAATCATGTACTGCCCAAGACATTTGGCTGCCCAAGCCAGAGCGCAACAAGTTTTCTCTAGCATAGTGTACTGAGTTTCACAGTCCGTGAACTTCTTGCTTAAGTAGTAAGTGGCACTCTTTCTTTTTTGTCTCGTCTTGTTGGCCAAGTACACAACCCATAGAGTCTTCCAAGACGGTTAAGTAGATGACCAGTGGTCTTCCTTCCACTGGAGGAGATAGAATAGGTGGATTCAACAGATATTCTTTGATGTTGTCAAAAGCTTTTTGACAGTCTTCTGTCCATACACAGCTCTGATTCTTTCTGAGTAGTTTGAAGATCAGCGCGCATGTCGCAGTCATGAGGGATATGAATTTTGAGATGTAATTCAGACATCCCAAAAATCCTCTGACCTATTTTTTTCAGTCTTTGGTGAAGGCGTTTCTTGAATGGCCTTGACCTTGTTAGATCAACCTCAATTCCTTTTTGGCTGACGTTGAATCCTAAGAGTTTTCCTGAGCGGACACCGAATGTGCATTTATTGGGATTCAAGTGGAGTTTGTATTTTCTCAGACGCTCGAATAACTTTGATAAGTGTTCCACATGTTCTTCTTCTGTTTTAGATTTGTCAATCATGTCATCGACATACACTTCAATCTCTTTGTGCATCATGTCGTGAAACAGAGTTGTCATGGCCTTTTGATAGGTTTCCCCCACATTCTTTAGACCGAACGACATTACCTTGTAATAAAAGGTGCCCCATGGGGTGATGAATAAAGTTTTCTCCATATCTTCCGGCACCATTTTGATTTGATTATAGCTCGAGAATCAATCCATGAAGGAGAAGACTTTGAACTTTGTTGTACTGTCTACCAGCATGTCAATGTGTGGCAAGGGGAAGTCTTCCTTTGGACTTGCTCTATTCAAATCCCTGTAGTCTACACACATTCTGACTTTTCCATCCTTCTTCAGAACTGGCACTATGTTGGCCAACCATTGAGGATATTCTGAGGTGGCGAGGAAACCTGCGTCGATCTGCTTCTGTACTTCCTCCTTAATTTTGACGACCATATCTGGATGAGTCCTTCACAGTCTTTGTTTTACTGGCGGACATTTTGATTTTAGTGGTAAGTGATGTTCCATGATGCTGGTATCCAACCCTGGCATGTCTTGATAGGACCAAGCAAATACATCTGGAAACTCTTTGAGAAGTTTTATCAAGTCTTCTCTGATAGTTGAACTGAGCAGTGCCCCTATCATAACTTCTTTCTTTTCTTCTTCTGAACCCAAATTAACTGTTTCCAGCGGCTCTTTATGAGGCTCAATAGACCTTTCCTCTTGCCAGAGTAGTCGGGAGATCTCTTCTGGAATTTCTTCGTCCTCTTATTCTTCAGCTTCAAATACCGGGAATTCAAAGTTGGGAGAAGGCATTGGATTGTATATTTCAATGGGGTTTAAAACAAGTAATTTGTATGACATGATGATTCGTGTTTTAGCAAAGACAGAGAGAATGCAAGAGTGTTGCAGTGTATTTTCTAAAAAAATGCTTGTTTTTATTTTGGGTTACTTTTAGGATTACCATTTTCTGAAAAATGAAAAGTGAAAACAACAATAAATGCGGGAATGACAGAATGACATTAATTATTCATGATTTGTCGATTCTTGAAATACAGCCTTATAAAACAAAACTCTGTCGCTTTGGACGGAGCGAAGAGGGACATTTACAGAAAAGTGAGCCCTATTAAACATCCATTTCACTTGGACAAGGTGAAAGGTTAAAACAAAGATGGAAATTACTTCGACTTATGGACGACTTTCGGGACATCGACTGTAACCCAGTGGCGACGTACTCCTTTGTGAATCACAAAGTATGGTACCTTTCTTCTTGGTTTGTCTTCAGAAATAACGCTGATTTATGGCGGAGTAGGATCATTGGAGTCTTCCTCCCATGCAGAGTTGTCATACGAGAATTCTTCTGTCGCATCTTCCATAGTGTTTTCACTCTCAAGGGGATCTCCCCAACCAGTTAGTTGGATGTCCTCAAGCCTGATACGAGAGCCTTCGGGAGCAGTGTATTTGACTAGGAAGTCATACTTGCCGCTTGGCTGTCCTAAGGTGTCCTATGTTTCTGTGGGAGTGGATAAGTCATCTTCCTCGATGACGTTAACCTCAGGAAATGCATAGTTAATGAATTCTTGTCCTGCAATCTTTGTGAATTCATCACCGTGGTGCTGGACATTTTTGGAATGTCCTAAGTAAAGATTCCATGACTCTGTGGGGAGATGGGTATTCTTTTTGAGATTACTCAGTTGATAGGCATTATCAGGCTGACTCCTTTGCCCCAAGTCTTCTGTGTACGACTTCCATATAGGCAAGTCATCCAAGGGATCATAGTAATCATAGTCAAGGTTGTCTTTCAGTAGATTATCTTCCTCTAATGAGTTGGGTGAAGCGCGACATCCTTCAGGATCACAATCTCCATAGATTATCCAGACGTTTGATCTTGGTATATGTCTCGGGCTCTACTTTGGAAAACAGAATGGCATGCGTGATTTTTCCCACAGACATATACTCGTCATGGTTAAGGTAAAATTTCCACTCTTTATCCATATCGGAGGAGTCGTTCCCATCGATGGTGTGTACTTCTTGAGACACTGAGTGAAGGAAGCCTCCACTATGGAAAAAATCCTGAATGGGAAAAAAATTTCCTTCATTCTTTGTAGTTTGAGTATAGGTCGAAGAAAAACCAAGACCTTTTCTTGTCTTGTTATCTGTGGGAGTTACAATCTGTCCCCATCCTTTTATGTCATTACTCCCGATCACTTTGAGAGCGTCCTTGTATGAGGAAATCGACGTCCCTTTTTCTGATTGATTCTCATTGCTCACCAAGAGTGCTTGGAACTGGGTTCTGACAACCTCTTCTGGTTCTACACAGGAGAATGATGATAAGTTGCTCCCGATTAAGGCTTGCTCTTCACATACTGTGACTAATTTGTCATTCTTGACGAATTTCAGTTTCTGGTGAAATGTCGAAGTGACTGCCCCAGCTTCGTGTATCCAAGGTCTCCCTAATAAACAGCTGTATGTTGACCGGATGTCCATGACCTGGAAAGTGTGAGGACCGATGGTTATGGGAAGATCGACTTCGCCGATAACTATTTTTCTAGATCTGTCAAAGGCTTTAACGATGATCTCACTGTCTCTCATCGGAGCTCCTTGAAACGATAGTCGTACCAAAGTGGATTTTGGCAAAACATTTAAAGATGATCCCGTGTCCACAAGTACGCTGGCTAAAGCATCAACTTGGCAGTTGTCTGTAATGTTAAGTGCCATATTATGATGTTGGAGATGATGCTGTCAAATTGTCCTACCATCACATCTTATTCTATAAAGGCTTGTTCCAAGACCTTCTGTACATCTTCCCTGTGAGCTTCTGAACTAAGCAGGAGAGATAGTATAGAGATTCGAGATGGAGTTTGCAACAATTGGTCCACAATGTTGTACTCGCTTTTCTTGATGAGCTTCAGCATCTCATCGTTGTTCTTTACAAGTTCTGGATTACTGGATTGACCGCCTTGTTGATTAGGAACTTCCGTTTGAGGTTCCTTTTGTTTGGCAGGTTCTCAAACTCCTCAGTTGAAGATCTGACAGCTCTGGGTAACTCGACTGATGTCGACAATGTTTACGACGGAGGGTAATGGAGTTTCTTTTCCGTTCTCGATGGTCGTTGCACCATACTTGTAAGGGATAACCTTATCTGATTTGTACGGTATTGGACCTGGTAGGTAGATAATCACATGAGCCTTTTGGATTTTCTGACTGTCATAGGTAGCCTCGATTGGTTCCTGGTTGGGAACTTTTCTTCTATTAAGAGGGATCTTTGATTCATTGAGTAGAGGAATTATGGCGCAAACCTCCTTGGTTATTCCATGATGGGAGATTACGACAGTGTCTTTGTTTTGACCTGGGAGGTAGTCTTGTATCATGTTGATCGACCCAGAACTTGAACATGGTCGAATTTCTTTCCGGTCCAACTGATTTTGGAAGGCTGCTCATACCAGATAACATCCTTGGTTATTTTCCGAGCATACTCTACAACGCTCATAATTGTGCGGTGGTACCCGACCGTACCTGCTTTGTATGCAGTGCATCTTTACTAGATCTGTTTCTATTGAGCAGATATCACAAATTTGATGTCTACCAGGATTCCCATCAGTCATGCTAATTTGGTGTGTGTCTTCATTCAAGTAGATCGGAAGCCACTAGTGGTCTAACAGATGTTGAAGTGTTCTTTGCACCAACGCACACCCTTGGTCGTCTTCGCAACATTCTTTACGGTCTAGATAATCACGTGAAGCCAGAAAACCAAGCCTGACCTGCTTAGCATGTAATTCCACAAGACTGGTATTCATCAAGCGTATATCAAATATTTGAACCATATTGACTTGATGGTCATTTCCGTCATGGTAGTCTTGGATCCATCCGAGATCCATCTGACATTGGAGGGCCTCTTGTACAAAAGAGCATCCCTGATTATCTGTTGAGCAGATTGGACAAGTGCTGTAATTATGCTGCAGCAGATTGTAATACTGACTTTGTCTCGAATGCATCACCACTAAATTGACGTTCATTGCACGAATGTCGTGGTTCTATACAATGTTGGGATGTGCATGGGCCATGTTTACTTCACGAATCCTGTGATCCTGAATCCAACCCAGATCCATTTGTTCTTGCAGAGCTGCTTGTACTATGGTACACCCTTGATTGTCCTTGGAGCAGATATCACACTGATGATAGTTGTGAGATGGCACGTCGCCGTACCCGCTCAGTTTGCAATGCATTTTCACCAGATTGGTCCCCAATAGGAGTACATTGTGAATTTGATAACTGTTGACAGGTTCTCCTTCTATCAAATTCACTGTAGTCTTCTCATGTTGTGGTAATGGGTTTGTCTGAACATTTGGATTTGTATCTTTGAAAGATAAGATCTTGTTCCTGACTAGCTTCTGTACATCAGACTTGAAGCTGAGACAATTCTCAATGTTGTGTCCCGTTCCTCCTTGATGGTAACGGCAAGTTTGATATGCTTTGAACCAAAAAGGCAGATTTTCTGGTGCTATAAGAGGAGTCCTGGTTTGAACGTGCCCCTTGGCCAATAGAAGTGGAAATAACTCTGCGTACAACATCGGTATAGGGTCAAACCCTGATGGTCGTATTGTACGATTGTTATTATTGTACTGTGGACGAGCCTCTTGAAAAGGTTGTTGCGGCCTTTGCTGATACTGTTGTTGATTTGGTTGGCTCTGAGAAACCTGAGGTTGATAAGTCGGAGCTGGCGCTGGGTTGATAGTTGGAGTTATTGCTGTTATCGGTTGATACCTTCGCCTTTGTTTTCCCAGAGAGATATTACTGATATCTTGCTCTTTCTTCTTTTGGAAAGCACAACCGTATCTCTTAGTACTGCTAGATGGCTCTGCATATTTGACCAATCGTCCTTCTCGGACCGCTTCTTCAAGGCGTACTCCCATGTTCACCATTCCAGTGAAGTTACTGGGCGCACTGGCAACCATTCGGCCGTAATAGAACGGGCTTAAGGTTTTCAAGAAAATCTTGGTCATTTCCTTTTCCTCATGAGGGGGACAAATCTGAGCGGCAATTTCATGCCATCTCTGAGCATATTCTTTGAAGGTTTCCATATCCTTTTGTGACATTGCTTTGAGCTGATCCCTATCCGGTGCCATGTCCAAGTTGTATTTATACTGCTGAACGAAGGCTGCCGCAAGATCTATGAAAGTACTGATCTTTGTGTGGTTTAAACCCATGTACCATTTGAGTGCTGCACCGGTTAAACTATCTTGGAAGTAATGGATCAGTAGCTATTAATTGTCTATCTGAGTAGACATTTTTCGAGCGTACATCACCAAATGACTTTGAGGGAAAGGGTTACCTTTGTATTTTTCAAAGTCGGGCACCTTGAATTTGTGCAGGATCTTTACATTAGGGACCAGATAGAGGTCGGCGACATCCTTTTCGAATAAGTCTTGACCTTGAATGGCATGCAATTCCTTATGCATTTCCAAGTATTGTTCCTGGAACTCATTCATCCTTTCGTACATGTCTTCGTTTCCACCAGAAATTGCTTACAGAATATGTCCTTCTAGGACAGTGTGTACCACTGGTTGTGGTATATACATTATAGCGGTGCCCCTTGGCACTTCAGTGCCCTGAAGTTTGTAACCTTCAGGAGTTGCTGTCATAACCCTTGCATCTTCATTTTCCTGAAGTTTGTAACCTTCAGGTCCAGTGGTTCCTGCCACGATTTCTGGGTCTTCAGTGACCGGTGGCATATATCCTTCAGGTATAAAGTTGAAAGGCATGCCCCAGGGGCGACCCTTAGGCATGTTGTACCGAGGATGATTATCATGTGTCTCCAATATGGGTGTAGATGTAATATCTGAGACCACAGTCCTTTGATGCTGTTGTTCCTGGGTTGCTGCCAGGGATTGCATGTTGCTGTGAAGTTTTTCCAAACTTTCTTTTCGAGCGTCGATTTCTTCACTCAGCACTTTGTTCTCTTCCTCGAGATCGTCCGTTTTCTTTTATCGATTGGCCCGAGTATTGTATGAGTGAGACAGTTTGACTCTGGAATTGTGACACATACGTGAGACTCAAAGATAAAAAAATGCGCTATATGAGAATGATGAATGACATGCAAAGACATATTTTTTTAGTTTTTGTTTTCAAAAGAAACTTCAACAAAAAGATTGCGAATATCACACAGTGGGGGAGACCCTTTTTATTGAATTCGAAAGATTGCAGTATTTTACAAAGAAAAGTACAGTATTTTACAAAGTGCTGTAAGGAAAATGTCTAAGCTCTTGGATCTTGAGTTCTCTCTGAAGAGAGCTCAGATGCTGGTTCCTGTATTTTCCTTTTATTTGATCGGGGCTCTTCAGCCGTTGTTGGGTTGACGACCCTTTGCCAAGTGAAAGGAGTGAGCAAATTTCTTCGGTCTTCCTGACTTTCTATAGCATGCTGCTCTAATATCTCAATCAGAGCATCCTTTTCCTTTAACAGTTCCTGAATCTTGGTACATTCTAAATTAAGGATTTGGTATTTGTTCTTCCAAGAGCTCTTATCACGTTGAACTTTGTTGAGATCGACCTGGAGTTTTTCCGCATCAGACATGAAATAAAGGACATATTCCTTTAATGGAAAAACTTCTTGACAAGGGTAAGGCATCCTCAGCTTGAGGGCTCTGGTTTGTACCCAGTGGAGATAAGGTTCCATGGAGGTACAATTTGGTCTTCCCAGAGACTCTCTGTTGTCATACCCCAAATTTTGACCACCAAGATTTCCCATCATTGTGCAAATTGTCATCACAATATGGAGGTACTTCTATGCCTCATCAATCTCCTCAAAGATGGTTGAGCATTCACCACAATCAAGAATTAGGGTTTTTTAGCCCTCTCAGAGCACTTAGACAAATAATCAATCAAGAAATGACATGATCTTCAACTTGTTTGACCTCTCAAATACCTATAAAGGATCAAGAGGACTCCCACATCAAGAATCAAGCACAAAGTTGCAACATTCCAAGTGGATCAAGCCTTAAGATCGTCAGTGTCACCAAATTAGGGTTTTTGGTCGACTGAGGCCTTTAGATGGAATTTTTCCGCTGGGCATGAGCCACTGCTTCAAAGCATAACCCAAGATACTCTAAGGTATCTCATGGACCCAATCATCAAGTCAATTTAACCTCAGGGGATGCATTCACCAAGAATCAGGAATTAGGGTTTCTTGACCTAATTCACCCCTAAGTTAACTTTTGGGACAAAGCATGAGCCAAGACCTCAAGACATGATTTGAGGGCCTCCAATACACTACATTGATCCATTTGCAACAATGGATTGATCCAAGAAGCTTGATTCACAAGTTTCATTTTCATCTGGACCACAATTAGGGTTTTGAGGGAAAAGTCAACTGTATCTTTGACTTTTGACCAAGACATGCTCCCAAACCTTGGGACATGATTGAATATACCCTATAACACCTATGGAATCCATCCATTAGGTTTGATTTAAGTCAAGGATTTGATTTCACAAAGGATCGCACAGTTTGGATTTCATTCGATAAAAAGTCAACCGTGCACAAAATCAAGTTTGCCTTTTTAGAATTTCTCACAAATATGGTTCCCCTAAGTCAAAAATAATGTTAATATATGATATTTATCATCATCCATCAAGAAAAATCAAGAAAAGTGAGGTTTCTTGCAAAAGGGGCAACCTTGAGAAACCAAAATTTTTCTAAGTTATGGAATAAAAGTGGTTTTGGTACCAACTTCCAAGGACCATAACTTGAGATCCAAGCAACCATTTTGGGTGATCCAAAGCTGGATTTGTAGGTCTTGCTACACTCTACAAAAGCTTCAACTCCTCATACTCCAATTCCTCATGGATTTTGAGTTACGGATTGATCAAAATGACAAAAACATGAAAATGACACATTTTCCAACACTTAGTGAAAATCTGCCTAAGTTACCAACCTTGAACATCAATGTTCATGAGGTTTTTTCAATGGGATCCAAATAGTTTCAAAACAAACTATGATCACACATGTTTTGTATCATATGAGGGCTTTTTAAAAAGCACAAGAGCCTCCCATAACTCAACCTGAGCAGGGAGATATGAATCCCTCAAAATCACCATTTCCAACTGTCTTGGACAAGGCAGATTTTGGCAGATTTGTGCATTTTGCTCGATTTGACAAAATTGAGCAACTCCAAGCCTTGTCATCCATTTGGACACATCTAAGGATAAAATAAAAGGAGAATGATCTGATCCCCAAGCCTCCCAAGTCCAAGAATCTACATATAGCCATGCCAAACATAAAAGAGCTAAAAAGTGCCAATACTCCAATTTTGTTTCAATACATTCAATGGATGCATCAAGGTGGCATGAACTGAGGCAAGTTTAACTGAATGAGTCAAGCCTTACCTCTGAACCAAAAGACCATAGGCATGTGCTCTAACCTCAAGTCAATGGCTAGAGGAGACTTGAGATTCCATTTGATCCACATTGGCCACAGACCTGCTGCGGTTGCCACACACTATTGCTGCCAAAACAAACTTATTGCACTATAAATAGAGCTCATTTGTGATCATTTTGAGTACCCCAAAGCACCCAAACTGATGATTTCCTCAAAATCTCTCCTTCACTCTAATTTTTACCTTCTAACTCAAGTCACTATCGGGTTTTGAGTTTGAGAGCAATTCCAACCAAACCAATCACACACACACCTCATAGACATCATATGCGAGTGATCCATAACACAAAATCACATCTGGAACATCAGATTCTCTAAATCACTAGCCAATTGCTCAAGTTCTTGACAGAGTTGCAGTTGAGATACCACAACCAGTTCCAGCTCATTTCAATCCACTCCAAGCATTTAAACACATTCCTTGGCACCTAAGGAAGCTGTCCAGATCATTGGAACCTAACTGCAACACCTCCATCACCAAACTCTATCACTAGCTGCAAGAGGTAGGCCTGAACCCTTCAAACTCTATGATCCATGCATCATGAATGAATTTTTGAGTTACCATCTTGTTTATGCATGTTTGTAGAGTAATAACCCTCAATCAATTGCCATGAATCCATCGTGTATGGAATTTCATTGTGTTCATGCTGAAATTAGGGTTCTTGAGGTTTTCTGTTGATTTCTTCCTCCATACTTAATATAAATGCAATTAAACTATATGGTTGTGATCCTTGTTAAAAAAAAACAAGATTGGTACTTGAATAGTGCAAAACCATTGAGGAATCATGGAGAAAAGTGAGAAAATACAAATCTGCAGAAACAGGGCACGCGGGCAAGAACTTAGTGTTCTTGGCGCCCTTTTTCAAATATTTGAATTTTTGAATATTTTGATTAATTGATTCAAAAATTAATTTCTCTCTGCATATTTGTGTTTTTGAATTGATTCTTTTTCTCAAAATTCACAAAAATGTTTAAATATTTTATTTTACAAAAAAATCCAATTTGTATTATTTTTTTAATATAGTTAGAATTTTTGTAATTAATTTCATTTTATTTGTTTTTAAACATTTTTTAATGAAATTCCCACTTTGATCTTTCAAAACCAATTGAATTTCAAACTTTCATGTGATCAAACACGATTTTTCAAAATATTTTTCAAAATGTACAACTTGTTTTTGAATATATTTGGTATTTTATATCATTTTTTCATTTAATTTCCTTTGAAAAATGACATTTTATTTAAAATTAGGGTTTCCTCTCGATTTTAAATTTTCAAACACTTTAGGCCTCTAATAGAGTGTAAGACCCATTCCTTGTAAATATAAACCTTTTTGGGCCTCAATCATTGTATAAGTCCCACTATGTTTTCAAAAATCTCAGCGCGATCGTCGCTTTTCAAAACAAAATCATCTGGGCCTCTCCCTAAGCTGTAAGCCCCATTTCTCTTATTTTTAAATCATTTTGGGCCTCTATTAGAGTGTAAGACCCAATCCCCTTTTAACCAAAACCTGTTTTGGGCCTCTCCTTGAATTGTAAGCCGCATCTCTTGTACAAAAATAAACTTTTGGGCCTCTCCTTGAGTTGTAAGACCCAACCCTCTTTGTAAATAAAACATTTTTGGGCCTCAGTCATTGTATAAGTCCCGATACATTTTACAAAAATAACGATACGATTACTGTTTTTCATTTGGGCATCTCCTTGAGTATAATCCCCAACAATCTTTTCAAAACAACTTCCCTTGTGATTTAGGTTCAAATTCATAGTTGTTATCAAAACTTCCTTTAATTTATTGACCAACTAACCATACAGCTGTTACAATGGAAGCTTGCTCGCCTGTAAGTTTTTATCAGCTTTCTTTACATGATTTCATATATATATATATATATATATATAACTGTATTGCTAGAAACTTGCTCACTGTAAGTCCTTCTTTCATATCCTTTTAAATACTTGTCATATATCAACTCTATATATTCTTGTATACCTGCTTAGAGTTTTCCCCGACAATTAGGTCTAGAACTAGATAGAGCCAGTGGTTACTCTAAAATACAGTCAAAACTAGTTCCCCCATAGGAATTCCAGATATAGTCTTGCCTTCTCTTGGGCTTAAACAATATGGAATAAAGAGAAAGGCATTATTCCCGGTGAAACTTTTCTCAGACTGTCACTATTAGAAATTGTCAAAGAAATTCATTTCCTAAGAGAGGATTAATTCTCGGTGAAACCTCTTTTGAATTTCTTCAAACCTTAGAACTGTTCACTAAAGAAAAGATTATTCCCGGTGAAATTTTTCTTGAACTTTTCTTAAGTTTGGACCTGCAGGCCTCCTAAAAGCATCCCCGCCTCCTCTTGGACTTTGTACAAGGACCCTCCGGCTTCCTAGAAGTTCTCATGCCTTCTCTTGGGCTAAGTACAAGGACCCTGAAGGCCTCTTAAAGGTATAAGACAGAACTTAGTCATCCTTTGCTAGAGCACTCTTTCCAGAGTCAAAACTTCAGACCAATTCAGGGTTGATTCTCATCCCTTAAAACACCAGCCTCCTCTTGGGCATCATACAAAGATAAACTCTTCTATACCAGTAGACTTGGACAGTCTAAATCCCCTTTTGGATCTCAAAGACATTCTCATGTTCCCTATAAACACAGGAAAAACCTGGTCATTCAACCAATCTCCAGTAGAGTTGAAACCTCTATAGGTTTTCAAAACTAAATCTTTGAATTCTCACCTTAAGTTTCCCCTACCTAGGGTCAGCTTATCATCAGTATAACACTATCTCAAATCAGAACCTCAAGGCATCTGATACATAAACTCTTATGTAACCCTCAGCAAGAGTTGATTCCCCATTTTGGACCTGCCTCTAGATCTCAATAATCCTCAGCAGAAGCTAGCCTCCTCATAGGCTTTGTATAATGATCATTCCTTTCCTCAGCATAGTCAGCCTCCTCTTGGGCTTCATACAATAATTTTCCCCAGCTGAGCTAACCTTTTCAGACTCTCTTGTTGAGTCAATCACCTCTTTTAGCCTCAATCTTGGCCTTTGTACAAGACACCAGATAAATTTCCCTAAGCAGAGTCAATCCTCTTTTCAGCCTCAATCTTGGGCTTTGTACAAGACAAATAATACTCTCCAGCAGAGTCAAACTTCTTTCAGCCTCAATCTTGGGCTTTGTACAAGACACCTAAAAATCCTCAGTTGAGTCAGTCTCATTTTAGCCTCAATCTTGGGCTTTGTACAAGACAGATAAAGATTTATTTCCCACAGAGTCAATCTTCTTTTCAGCCTCAATCTTGGGCTTTGTACAAGACACATACAAACCCTCCCCGACGGAGTCAAAATCCCTTTTAGCCTCAATCTTGGGCTTTGTACAAGACAGACAAAATATTTTCCTCGAAAAAGTCAAACTTTTAGCCTCCTCTTAGGCTTTGTATAATGATATCCCCAAAAGAGTCAGTCTCTTTTTAGCCTCAATCTTGGGCTTTGTACAAGACAGATATAAACACTCTCCAGTTGAGTCAGTCTTTTCCAGCCTCCCCTTAGGCTTTGTATAAGGACTTCCACAGTGGAGTCAATCAATCTCTAAGCTTCAACCGTGGGCTTTGATCAAGGAAGACAAAAATCAACATCCCCTCAGAGGAAACTAAAAACTCTCTGTAGGAAGATATTTCTCTGTCTATCACACGTCAAAACAGAAATCAAAATAAACCCTAATCCCAGATAACTGCTGTAAGTGGCACACTTGTTGATTCAAAATATCCAAGCTATCGTCCATCACTTATCCTGGTAAACTTCCTCTTTCATCTAATTGCTGTAAGTGGCAAGCCTCTAGATTATTTTCATCCACGCCACTGTCCCTCTCTTAGCATGAAAGACTCCTAAGGAAAAATGGCATTGCTCAACACTGAGTTAAAGTTTTCTCCTTCAGGACAAATCCCCTATATAAAGGAAATTATGGCATTGCTGGATTATCATATCCCAGTTAAAGTAATTCTCCTTTATAAACAGTCACCCAACAACTATGATAAACAGACGAGATGTCTCCCCTTTAGAGATGACAAGTTCTCTCTTAGTCAAACCTTTTAGCTTCAAGCTCGGGCTTTGAACAAGACACAAATACTCAACCTTTTAGCTTCAATCTTGGGCTTTGAACAAGACACCAAAAACATCTCTTTCCTCCCATAGAATAGGAGGAAGTACGATTGCTCTGATTTCCCTGTTTCATTAAACGGGAATACGTAGGCATAAGATTGCAAAATCTTAGCGAGCATACCAATAAAAAACTTTAGGTCCAGTACCTTCACACATTCGTTGAAAACATCGGCAAGCCCGAAATCATCAAAAAACTCTCTCTCATATCTCCCAAAGAAGAAACTTTCCCAACCCATCAACAGATAAACACCATCAAGTATAAAAGCAGAACCTATTGCTAACAACCTGTGGATAACCACATATAGGATGGGTAATTGACAACTCCCCATTGTATAACCTGACCTCGAACTCCCCGAATCTCTTAACCATTTCTTCAGTTAAACATTCGCGTGCAAGGTTAGTTTTAGATAGCTTCCCTTTCCCTTCCAGCTTCACGGGATAAATAAGAAATTAGAAAGTAGCACCCCACTCCTCCTCATTAAGGTGAGGAGAAACCAATTTGCGATAAGGTGGCCGCGTCACAGACAAAAATCGCGCTACAGTAAAAATGGCGACTCTTCTGGGGAGTCCCGTTAGGATCTGTCTTACCTTAGTTATCATCGTCACCATTTTCCAACAGTATAAATGGCGACTCTGCTGGGGATGTCTTTGATATGTCTAGGATTATAGACTAGAATTCTTAAGAGGTCTAGGATATATATATATATATATATATATATATATATATATATATATATATATCGCTTTTCCTACTTGATATCCGTGTTTATTTTCTCTGTCAAATGGGAATGCGAGTGATGTCGTATGTGGAAAGTATGAGTGATACCTAAGATAGGTGATGGCAAAGACGGGCAGTCTTATAGGGAGTGAATCCCGAATAAGCTGTCCCGGTAGACCATCAAATCAGTGGAGATACCCTTTGCGGATTCAATGTTTAATGACTTCAGTTGTGAAAGCAGATTGTCCGATTGTGGTATCCATGAAATTGAGGATTTAGTAGACATTAACTGTGTGGCCATTTGGTAGTGCGGTAGCTATCGGAAATAGTTGACATGCGATACTACACTCAATTGAGATTACCCTAGAATGCTACAGCTCGCTCAGGTGAACCAGCTTGCTGTTGTTATCCCTAGGGGGGTCAATGATTTTGGGAACTTTTAACCCGTTCTACAGGTACAAAAATTCACCAGAATACAACCTTTGGGGATGGGTAGAGCCATGAATCCATGCTCGTGACGTTGAACCCTTGAACCCATGTTTTTTCAATGTTTTTGTGTGCTGCATTCATGCATTCATTTAAAAAACTCTTAAACAAAGAAAAAATTTCTTTTCTCTTTTCTCTTTTTCAAAATAAACTAAAACAATGATTGCAAATATCAGAGAAAAGGATTGCGTTATGGATTTCGGTAGAAGGAAGACGCACAAGTACACCTTCAAGACTCCAAAACTAGAGGATTTAAAAGGGCTGGCAAGGTTCATCACCAACCCTGATGCTTTCAGAGCTAAGTACGGAGGACTACTGTCTTTGTTAAGGGTCTATGTAGTTGAAGGAATCCTATCTACGCTAATTCAGTTTTATAATCCGGTTTATCACTGTTTCACGTTCCCAGATTATCAACTAGCACCGACGCTTGAGGAGTACTCTCACCTGACTAATTTACTCATCACTAACCAAGCTCCCTTTTCTGGACTTGAAGAAATTCCAAAGGATCAAACCATTGCAAGAGTAATCTATTTGGATGAGTCAGAAGTCAGGACTCACATTACCACTAAGGATGGAATCCAAGGTTTACCGACCATGTTTTTGGTAGAGAAAGCCCTGTACTTTGCCAGTATAGGAAACGTTACTGCTTTCGAAGATATCTTTGTCCTACTCACATATGGGTTGTTCCTTTTTCCCAACATCGATAACTTCGTAGATATCAACGCTATTAAGATCTTTCTGATTGGAAACGCCGGACCAACCCTGCTCGTTGATGCTTATCATTCTGTACACTTAAGGAATTTGTACAGCAGAGGAATGATCACATGCTATGTACCCTTGCTTTACAAGTGGTTCACTTCCCATTTACCTAAGTCTGCTACATTTTGGGATCATAAGAGTACTCTACGTTGGTCACAGAGAATCATGTCTCTTGCCAACTCTGACATAGACTGGTATAATCGGATCTATGATGGGATAAGAATCATTGACCGTTGTGAAAACTTCCCTAATGTACCCCTCATAGGAACTAAAGGAGGAATCAACTATCATCCAGTCTTAGTTTGTTGTTAACTCGGATACCCGATGAGACATATCCCGCATAATGTTCATCTGGAAGGTCTTTTATTCAAGGAAGAAGAAAATGACAGGGCACTAAAAACAGAAATAGTGCATGCCTGGAAACATGTTCACAGGAAAGGAATAGAGTCTCTAGGAAAACTAGACTGTGTCTCTGTGGAACCTTATCTCCACTGGTTACAAACTAGAGCCCTCAAGCTAAGTATGCCTTACCCTCGTCAAGAAGTTCTTCCGTTAAAGGAATCTGTCCTTTATTTTATGTCTGATACAGAAAAACTCCAGGTCGCTCTCAACAAAGTTCAACGGGAAAAGAAATCTTGGAAGAACAAGTACTGTATTCTTAATGTGGAGTGTACCAAAATTCAGCAACTGTTAAAAGAGAAGGACGCTTTGATTAAGATATTAGAGCGACATGTTGTAGAAAGTCAGGAAGACCGAAGAAATTTACTCGCTCCTTTCACTTGGCTAAAGACTAATGTACTGACAACAGCTGAAGAACCCCGGTTAAAGAAAAGGAAAGTACCGGAACCAACATCTGAGCTCTCTTCAGAGAGGACTCAGGATCCATGAACTTAGACATTTTCTTTTACAGCACTTTGTAAAATACCGTATTTCCCTTTCTGCAATCTTTCAAATTCAATAAAACGGGGTCTCCTCACTGTATGATATTTCTAATCTAGTTGTTGAAGTTTCTTTTGATTAAAGCAAAAAAACAAAAAAAATAAATATATATCATTCAATATCATTCATCATTCTCACATAACACATTCTTCTTATCTTCGAATCTCACATGTGTCACAATTCTAGAGTCAAACTGTCTCATTCGTACAATACTCGGGCCAATTGACAAAAGAAAATGGACGATCTCGAGGAAGAGAACAGAGACCTGAGAGAAGAAATTGACGCTCTGAAGGAAGATCTGAAAAAACTCCACAGTGACATGAAATCCCTGGAAACAGCTCAGACACAACAACAAAGGACTTTGATCTCAGAGATCACATCTACGCCCATAGTAGAGACGTATGATCCTCAGTATAACATGCCTAAATATCATCCCTGGGGCATGCCTATCAACTTTATCCCTGAAGGATATATTCCGCCGATCAAGGAAAACCCGGAAACTGCAGCAGGAACCGCTGGGCCTGAAGGTTACAAACTTTGGGAAAGCGAAGATGCAAGAGTGATGGTAGCAACTCCTGAAGGTTACAAACTTCGGGGCATAGAAGAACCAAGAGTCCCCGCCGTAATGACTATACCACAACCCGTGGTACACACTGTCCCGGAAGGACAGATTCCATAAGTAATCTCTGGTGGAAACGCAGAGATGTACGACAGAATGAATGAGTTCCAAGAGCAATTCCTGGAGATGCAGAAGGAACTGTATGCCATTCGCGGTCAGGATTTATTCGGAAAGGACGCCACAGACCTTTGTTTGGTCCCCAATGTGAAAATCCCGCACAAATTCAAGGTGCCTGCCTTTGAAAAATACAAGGGCAACTCTTGCCCTCAAAGTCATTTGGTGATGTACGCTCGAAAGATGTCAACTCAGACAGAGAATCAACAACTACTGATCCATTATTTCCAAGATAGTTTAACCGGTGCCGCACTTAAATGGTACATGGGTTTAAACTGCACCAAGATCAGTACTTTCAGAGATCTCGGCGCTGCCTTCGCTCAGTAATATAAATACAACCTGGACATTGCACTAGATAGAGATCAACTCAGTGCAATGTCGCAGAAGAACAAAGAAACTTTTAAGGAATATGCTCAGAGATGGCATGAAATTCCGCCCAGATCTGTCCCCCTCTTGAGGAAAAAGAGATGACAAAGATCTTTTTGAAAACCTTTAGCTCATTCTATTATGACCGAATGGCCTCCAAGATGCAGGACCGTCAAGCAGTACTAAAAGATACGACAGTGCTTTCCCTAAGAAAAAAGAGCAAGATATTGGCAATATCTCTCTCAGAAAGCAAAGGCGAAGGTATCAACCAGTAGCAGTGGTAACTCCTACTATCAATCCAATGCCTGCTCCAACGTATCAACCTCAGGTTGATCAGAGTCAACCAAGTCAACAACAACATCAGCAAAGGACACAACAACCTCTTCAGCAGGCTCGTCCCCAGTACAACAGCAATAATCGTATCACACGACCACCAGGGTTTGATCCTATACCGTTGTTGTACGTAGAACTGTTTCCACTACTACTGGTCAAGGGGCATGTCTAAACCAGGTCTCCTCTTACGGTACCAGAAAATCTGCCTTTTTGGTTCAAAGCGAATCAAACTTGCCCTTATCATCAAGGAGGACCGGGGCATAACATAGAAAACTATCTCAGCTTCAAATCCGATGTGCAGAAGCTTGTCAGGAACGGGGTCTTATCCTTCAAGGATACAAATCCAAATGTTCAGACGAACCCGTTGCCTCAACATGAAAAGACTGTAGTAAATTTGATAGAGGAAGAATTTAACCGCAGTTATGAGATTCACGATGTACTCCTATTAGGAGCCAATCTGGTCAAGATGCATTGCAGACAAAGCGGGTACGGTCATGTACCGTCTCACAATTATCACTAGTGTGATATCTGCTCAAAGAATAATCAAGGATGTTCTATAGTGCAATCAGCTCTACAAGAACAGATGGATCTCGGATGGATCCAAGATCATCGAATCTGTGAGGTCAATATGGCCCATGCAAATCCCAACATTGTCCAGAACCACAACATTCGGGCAATGAATGTCAAGTTGGTGGCAATGCACTCAAGGCAAAGCCAGCACCATGATCTACCACGACACGATTATAATTCATGTCTGATATGATCAATAAATAATCAGGGATGCTCTTTCGTACAAGAGGCCATCCAGCGTCAGATGGATCTCGGATGGATTCAGGACTACCGTGATAGAAGTCATCATCAAGTTAATATGATTCAAATCTTTGATATTAGCCTGATGAATACCAGCCTGGTAGAATTACACGCTAAGCAGGTCAGGCTCGGTTTTCTGGCTTCTCATGATTATCAGAACTGTAAAGTATGTCGTAAGGACGACCAAGGATGTGAACTTGTCCAAAGAACACTTCAACACTTGTTGAACCACTAGTGGCTTCCGATCTACTTAGATAAAGACACACAACAAGTCAGTATGACTGACGAGAATCCTACTAGGCTTCAAAGTCAAGATGTTCGCTCGTTGGAAACAGATCTAGTGAAGTTACACTGTATACAAAGCGGACGTGGCCAGGTGCCACCACACAACTATGAGCGCTGTAGAGTTTGCTCAGAAAATAACCAAGGATGCTACCTTGTGCGGTCAGCTCTTCAAAATTAATTTGACCGAAAGGAGATTCGGCCATGTTCAAGTTCTGGTTTGATTAATGTAATGCAAGACGATCTTACTGACCAAAGAAAAGACATTGTCTTAATCTCCAATCATGAAAGGACTAAAGACGTATGCGTTATAATCCCTCTACTCCATGAATCAAGAATTCCTCTTGACAGTAGGAAGATTCTCAACCTCGAACCAATTGAGGCCGACTACGATGGTCAGAAAAATCAAAAGGCTCCTATGGTTATCTATCTGCCAGGACCAATACCGTACAAATCTAATAAGGCTATCCCTTACAAATATTGTGCAACAATAATCGAAAATGGAAAGGAAACTCCATTACCCTCCATCGTGAATATTGCAGACATCAGTCGAGTAACACGGAGTGGTCGGATCTTCAACAGAGGAGTTGGAGAACCCACCAGAGAAAAGGAACCTCAAACAAAAGTTCCCAATCAACCAGCCGGGAAATCCAGTAATCCTGACCTTTCAAAGAACAACGATGAGATGCTGAAGTTCATCCAGAAGAGCGAGTACAACATTGTAGACCAACTATTGCAAACTCCTTTGAGAATCTCTGTGCTATCACTCTTGCTCAGCTCCTAAGCTCAGAGGGAAGCTTTACAAAAAGTCTTAGAGCAAGCCTTTGTGGAACAAGATGTAACGATAAGACAATTCGACAACATCATCTCCAACATCACTTCCTGCAACAACTTAGGATTCAATGATGAAGAACTACCGGAAGAAGACAAAAATCACAACATGGCGCTTAACATTACAGTCAATTGCTAGGACAATGCTTTAGCCAGCGTACTGGTAGATACCAGATCAGCTCTGAATGTTATGCCAAAATTAACTCTGATGCGACTCTCCTTTCAAGGATCTCCGATGAGAGGCAGTGAGGTCATCGTCAAAGCCTTTGACGGATCTAGAAAAACAGTTATCGGCAAGTCGACCTTCCCATAACTATCGGTCCTCACACTTTCCAAGTCATTTTCCAGGTCATGGACATCCGGGAAGCATACAACTGTTTGTTAGGAAGACCTTGGATACACGAGGCTGGGGCAGTCACTTCGACACTTCACCAGAAGCTGAAGTTCGTCAAGAATGACAAGCTAGTCACAGTCTGTGGAGAGCAGGCCTTAATCGTGAGTAACTTATCATCATCATCCTGTGTAGAACCGGAAGAGGTTGTTGGAACCCAGTTCCAAGCACTTTCGGCTAGCAATGAGAATCGATCAGAAAAAGGGACGTCGATTTCCTCCTACAAAGATGCTCTCGAAGTAATAAAAAGTAAGGACGCAAAAGGATGGGGATAGCTTGTCATTCCTACAGATAACAAGAGGAAGAAAGGTCTTGGTTTTTCCTCAACCTGTACCAGGATTGCTACTAACGATGAAAGTTTTCATCCCATTCAGGACTTCTTCCATAGTGGAGGCTTTCTTCACCCAGTGTCTCAAGAAGTACATACCATCAACTACGGTGACTCCTCCGATACAGATGAAGAGTGGAAGTCCTATCTCAACGAGGACGGTTATATGTCTCAGGAAGAAACGCATACACTATTTTGCTTTCCCACGCAGAGTCCGAGATATATACCAAGATCAGATGTCAAAAAGATTTATGGAGATTGTGATCCCGAATGATGCCGTGCTCCACCAAATTCATTAGAGGAGGACACTCTGATGAAAGACAACTTTAACTATGACTATTATGATCCAATGGATGACTTGCCTATATGGCAGCCGTACCCAGAAGACTTAGGGCAAAAGAGCCATCCAAACGATGCATATCAGCTGAGCATCATTGAAAAGAATACCTGTGTCCCCACCAAATCATGGGATCATTACTCAGGACATTTCGAAAATATCCAGCACAACGATGAATCTGCAAAGATTGCAGAATAAGAGTTCATCAACTACGTCTTTCCTGAGGTCAACGTCATCGAGAAAGATGACTCCTCCAAACCCGCAGAGGTATGGGACACTTTAGGACAAATGAGTAGCAAGTACGACTTCTTGGTCAAGTACACCGCTCCTGAAAGCTCTCGTATCACGCTCGAAGACATCCAACCAACTGGATGGGGAGATCCACTTGAGAGTGAAAACACTGTGCAAGATACAACAGAAGAGTTCATCTACGACAACTCTGCATGGGAGGAAGACTCCAACGATCCTGCTCCACCAGAAATCAGCGTTATTTCTGAGGACAAACCAAGAAAGAAGGTACCAAACTTTGTGATTCACCGAGGGGTTCGCCGCCAATGGGTTGCTGTCGATGTCCTGAAAATCGTCCATAAGTCTAAGTAATTTCCGTCTTTGTTTTAACCTTTCGCCCTGCCCAGGTGAAATGGATGTTTTGATAGGGCTAACTTTCTATAAATGTCTCTCTTTGCTTCGCCCAAAGCGACAGAGTTTCGTTTTATCGGGCTGTAGTTTCAGGAATCGACAAAATCATAAATAAAATAACGTCATTCTGTAATTTCCGCATTTATTGATGTTTTCACTTTTCTCTTTTTCAGAAAATGGTAATCCTAAAAACAACTCAAAAATAAAAACAAGCATTTTTCAGAAAATACACTGTACACACTCTTGCATTTCTATCTATCTCTTCTAAAAAACAATCATCACATCATGCAGATTACTTGTTTTAAACCCAGTTAAAACATACGATCTAATGCCTTCTCCCAACTTTGAATTCCCGGTATTTGAGGCTGAAGAAGAAGAGGACGAAGAAATTCCATAAGAGATCTCCTGATTACTCAGGCAAGAGGAAAGGTCCATTGAACCTCACAAAGAGCCGTTGGAAACAATAAACTTGGGTTCAGAAGAAGAGAGAAAAGAAGTCAAGATTGGGGCACTGCTCAGTCTAACTGTCAAAGAAGACTTGAATAAACTTCTCAAAGAATTTCCCGATGTATTCGCTTGGTCCTATCAAGACATTCCAGGGTTGGATACTAGCATCGTGGAACATCATCTACCGTTAAGATCAGAATGTCCGCAAGTGAAACAAAGACTAAGACAGACTCATCCAGACATGGCCATCAAAATCAAAGAGGAAGTACAAAAACAGATTAACGCAGGTTTCCTTGCCACCTCAGGATATCCTCAATGGTTAGCCAACATAGTGCCAATTCCAAAAAGGACTGAAAAGTTAGACTACGTGTAGATTACAGGGATCTGAACAAAGCTAGTCCAAAGGATGACTTTCCCCTACTACACATGACATGCTGGTAGACAGTACAACAAAGTTCAAAGTATTCTCCTTCATGGATGGATTCTCGGGCTATAGTCAAATCAAAATGGCGTCGGAAGATATGAAGAAAACTTCATTCATCACCCCATGGGGCACCTTTTGTTACAAGGTAATGTCGTTCGGCTTGAAGAACGCCGGGGCAACCTATCAAAGGGCCATGACTACTCTGCTTCATGACATGATACACAAAGAAATCGAAGTGTATGTCGATGACATGATTGCCAAACATAAAACAGAAGAGCAGCACGTGACCCACTTGTCCAAACTATTCGAGTGTCTGAGGAAGTACAAATCCGCTTGAATCCCAACAAATGCACATTTGGTGTTCGTTCAGGAAAATTGCTAGGGTTCCTCATTAGCCAGAAAGGAATTGAGGTTGATCCTGACAAAGTCAAGGCCATTCAAGAAATGCCTTCTCCAAAGACTGAAAAACAAGTCAGAGGATTTCTGGGGCGTTTGAATTACATTTCCAGATTTATATTCCTCATGATCGCGACATGCGCGCCAATCATCGAATTACTCAAAAAGAATCAGGACTGCGTATGGACATGATTTTAAAATCATTCTATGAATGAAACATGATTTTAAAACATTAATCCAAGATCACAACTTGTTTTTCACACATGTTTGTTAATTTTGATCATTTTAATTGAATTTTATTCAATTAAAATACATTTTAAAATCAAATTAGGGTTTTTGATTATTTTCACCCTCACAAATCTTTTTCAAAACACTTTTGGGCTTCTAATAGAGTGTAAGACCCATCCCTTGTCACATAAATAAATTTTGGGCCTCAGCCATTGTATAAGTCCCACTGTGTTTCGAAAACCGCGACGCGATCGTCACCTTTTAAACAAAAATCATCTGGGCCTATCCTTCTGTTGTAAGTCCCATCTTTCTTTTAAAAATACACTTTTGGCCCTTTAATAGAGTGTAAGACCCAACCTCTTTTGTACATAAAGTAATTTGGTCCTTAGTCATTATATAAGTCCCTCTGCGATTCTTAAAACGACGGTGTGATCACTGTCTTTCATCTGGGCCTCTCCTTGAGCTGTAAGCCCAATCTCTTGTACAAAAATAAACTTTGGGCCTCTCCTTGAGTATAAGACCCAATATTCTTTTAAAACAACTTTCCCCTTTGATTTAGGTTTAAATTCATAGTTGTTATCAAAACTTTCTTTAATTTCTTGAACAACTAACCATACAGCTGTTACAATGGAAGCTTGCTCACCTGTAAGTTTTAAAACAACTTTCTTTTACATACTTGTATATATATATATATATATATATATATATATATATATATATATATATATATATATATTTGTTTGTTTGTAATGCTAGAAGCTTGCTCACCTGTAAGTCCTTCTACCCTCTTTTACATTCTGGTATATATTTCATCTGTATATATATGTCTGTATATTATCTGCTTAGAGTTTTTCTCGACAATTAGGTCTAGGATTAGATCAAATCAATGGTCACTCTTTCAATAAAGTCAAAACTAGTTCCCCATAGGAAATTCCAGATACTGTATTACCTCCTCTTGGGCTTATACAATATGGAACAGAGAAAGGCATTATTCCCGGTGAAACTTTTCTCAAGACTGTCACTGTTAGAAAATTGTCAAAGAAATTCATTTTCCCCAGAGAGGATTATTCCCAGTGAAACCTCTCTTGAATTTCTTCAAACCCTAGAACTGTTCACTAAAGAAAGGATTATTCCCGGTGAAACGTTTCTTGAACTTTTCTTAAGTTTGGACCCACAGGCTTCCTAAAAGCATCCTCAACCTCCTCTTGGGCTTTGTACAAGGACCCTCAGGCTTCTTAGAAGTTCTCATTCCTTCTCTTGGGCTTAGTACAACGACCCAAAGACCTCTTACAGGAATAGGACAGAACTTAGTCATCCTTTGATAGAGCAGTCTTTCTAAGAGTCAAAACATCAAACCAATTTAGGGTTGATTCTCATCCCTTAAAACACTAGCCTCCTCTTGGGCTTAATACAAGCAGACTTGGACAGTCTTGCCTCTTCTTGGGCATCATACAAAGATACACAACCAGTAGACTTGGACAATCTCACCCTTTTTTGGATCTCAAAGAAACCCTTAAGTTTCCTAAAAGCACAGGATAAACCCTGATCATTTCATTAATCACCAACGGAGTTAAAACCTCTATAGGTTTTTTACTCAACCTTTAAACCCTCACTTTAAAATTTTCCCTAGCTAGGGTCAAATCACTATCAATAATCCTTTATCAAAACCTCAAGGCATCTGATACTTCAACTATTCTGTAATCATCCTCAAGAGTTGATTCCCCAATTTGGACCTGTCTTTGGATCTCAATAATCCTCAGCAGAAGTTAGCCTCCTCTTAGGCTTTGTATAATGATCATCCCTCAGAACTTTCAGCCTCAATCTTGGGCTTTGTATAAGACACCCACATAAATATCTCTCTAGTAGAGTCAGTCATAACTTTTAGCCTCAATCTTGGGCTTTGTACAAGACACCTACAAATATCCTCAGCTGAGTCAGTCAAATCCCTTTAGCCTCAATCTTGGGCTTTGTACAAGACACATATAAAATCTCCCTAAGTAGAGTAAATCCTTTTTTCAGCCTCAATCTTGGGCTTTGTACAAGGGAAATCATACTCTTCAGCTGAGTCAGTCAAGTCCTTTTAGCCTCACTCTTGGGCTTTGTACATGACACATAAAGATATTCCCCAGTGGCGTCAATCCCTTTCAGCCTCCTCTTAGGCTTTGTATAATTATTTCCCCAAAAGAGTCCGTCTCTTTTAGCCTCAATCTTGGGCTTTGTACAAGACAAATAAAAACACACTATTGTTGAGTCAGTCCTTTTCAGCCTCAATCTTGGGCTTTGTACAAGACAGATAAAACTCCCTAATAGAGTCAACCTTTTAGCTTCATGGGCTTTAATCAAGGCACACAAAAAATCAACATCCCCTCAGAGGAAATAAAAAACTCTCTGTAGGAAGACTTTTCTCTGTACAATCACACATCAAAAATAGAAAATCAAACAAACCTTAATCCCAGATAACTGCTATAAGTGGCACACTTGTTGATTCAAAAATCCAAGTTGTAGTCCATCTCTTATCTTGGTAAACCTTCTTTCATCTAATTGCTATAAGTGGCAAGCCTCTGGATTATTTACATCTAAGCTAATGTCCCTCTCTTAGCATGAAAGATTCCTAAGGAAACATGGAATTGCTCAACACTGAGTTAAAGTTTTCTCCTTCAGGAAAAATCCCTTATAAAGGAAATTATGGCATTGTTGGATTCACATATCCCAGTTAAAGTAATGCTCCTTTATAATCAGTCACCCAACAGTTGTGAAAAACAGATGAGAAATCTCCCTTTAGAGATTACAAATTCTCTCTCAGTCAAACCTTTAACTTCAATCTTGGGCTTTGAACAAGACACAAATACTCCTTTAGCTTCAATCTTGGGCTTTGAACAAGACACCAAAACATCTTTTTTCTCCCATAGAATAGGAGGAACTACGATTGCTCTGATTTTCCTGTTATCTTTACGGGAATACGTAGGCATAAAATTGCGAAATCTTAGCGAGCATACCAATCAAAAACTTTAGGTCTAGTACCTTCACACTAATAAAAAACCTTAGGTCTAGTACCTTACCAAAAACATCGAAAAAAACTGACACCAACAAAAACTCTCTCTCAAACACTCCCAAATGAGAAACTTTCCTAACCCACAATAGATAAACACAGTAAGTAGAAAACAGTAAGAAAATAGCTAATGATCTATGGATAACCACATATAGGATGGGTAATTGACAACTCCTCATTGTATAACCTGACCCCAAACTCCCCAATCTCTTAAGTAATTGTTAAAGAAAACATTTGCGTGCAAGGTTAGTTTTAGATAACTTCCCTTTCCTTTCCAGCTTCATAGGATAAATAAGAAATCAGAAAGTAGCACCCAATTCCTACCATTGCGGTAAGGAAAAACCCATGGCGATAAGGTAGTCGTGACGTTGAACCCTTGAACCCATGTTTTTCAATGTTTTTGTGTGCTGCATTCATGCATTCATTTTAAAAAACTCTTAAACAAAGAAAAAATATTCTCTTCTCTTTTCAAAATAAACTAAAACAATAATTGCAAATATCAGAAAGATTGCGTTATGGATTTTGGTAGAAGGAAGATGCACAAGTACACTTTTAAGGTTTCGAAACTAGAGAATTTAAGGAGGTTGGCAAGGATGATCACTAACCCTGATGCTTTTAGAGCTAAGCATGGAGGACTGTTGTCTCTGTTAAGCGTCCACATAGTTGAGGGAATCCTGTCTCCGCTAATTCAGTTCTACGATCCAGTTTATCACTGGTTCACATTCCCGGATTATCAACTGGCACCAACGTTATAAGAATACTCTCATCTAATTGATTTACCCATCACTGATCAAGCTCCATTTTCTGGACTGGAAGAAATTCCAAAGGATCAGGTCATTGCAAGAGCAATCTCTTTGGACGAGTCAGAAGTTAGGACTCACATAACCACTAAAGGAGGAATCCAGGGTTTACCAGCTAAATTCCTGATAGAGAAAGCTCTGTATTTTGCTAGTATAGGAAATGTAACTACTTTCGAAGATATATATGTCCTACTCACCTATGGGTTATTCCTCTTTCCCAACATTGACAACTTCATTGATACCAATGTTGTTAAGATATTTCTGATTGGGAACCCCGTACCAACCTTGCTCGCAGATGCTTATTATTCTTTACACTTAAGGAATTTGTATAGTGCAGGAATGATCACATGCTGTGTACCCTTACTTTACAAATTGTTCATTTCCCATTTACCCAAGTCTACTGCATTTTGGGATCACAAGAGTACTCTACGTTGTTCACAAAGGATTATGTCCCTTACCAACTCTATCATAGACTGGTACAATCAGATTTATGAGGGAATAGAGATCATCAACAGATGTGGAAACTTCCCTAACACACCCCTCATTGGAACTAAAGGAGGAATCAACTATCATCCAATTTTAGTTCGCCGTCAACTCAGATACCCGATGAAGAATATCCCGCGTAATGTTCATCTGGAAGGTCTTTTCTTCAAGGAAGGGGAAAATGACAAGGCACTAAAGAAAGAAATAGTGCATGCTTGGCAACATATTCACAAGAAAGGAAGAGAGTCTCTAGGGAGGCCAAACTGTATCTCCATGGAGCCTTATCTCCACTGGGTTCAAACTAGAGCCCTAAAGCTGAGGATGCCTTACCTTCGCCATGAAGTTTTTCCGTTAAAGGAATCTGTCCTTTATTTCATGTCTGACACGGAGAAACTCCAGGTAGCTCTCAACAAAGTTCAACGGGAGAAGAGCTCTTGGAAATACAAGTACCAAATCCTCAATGTAGAGTGTACCAAGATTCAGGAACTGTTAAAAGAAAAGGATGCTCTGATTAAAATATTAGAGCAGCATGTGGTAGAGAGTCAAGAAGACCGAAGAAATTTGCTCCCTTTTTTCACTTGGCAAAGGACTGACAACCCGGCAACGGGTGAAGATACCCGGTCAAAGAAAAGGAAAGTACCGGAACCAGCATCTGAGCTCTCTTCAGAAAGGACCCAGGATCCCTAAGCTTAGACATTTCCCTTATAGCACTTTGTAAAATACTGTATTTTTCCCTTTCTGCAATCTTTCAAATTCAATAAAACAGGGTTTCCACCCTCCACTGTATGATATTTGCAATCTAATTATTGAAGTTCTTCTAAAACTAAAACTATATGTCTTTGCATATCATTCATCATTCTCACATAACGCATTCTTCTTATCTTTGAGTCTCACGTGCGTATCACGATTCTAGAGAGAGTCAAACTATCTCATTCGTACAATACTCGGGCCAATCGACAAAAGAAAATGGATGATCTCGAGGAAGAGAACAGTGAGCTGAGAGAAGAAGTCAACGCTCTAAAGGAAAGTTTGGAAAAACTTCACAATGACATGCAATCCCTGGCGGCAGCTCAGAGGCAACAACAAAGGACTGAGATCTCAGAGATCACATCTACGCCCATAGTGGAGATATATGATCCTCGGTACAACATGCCTAAAGGTCTCCCCTGGGGCATGCCTATCAACTTTGTCCCTGAAGGATACATTCCGCCAGTCACTGAAGATCCAGAAACTGCAGCAGGAACCGTTGGGCCTGAAAGTTACAAACTTCGGGAAAGCGAAGATACAAGAGTCATGACAGCGACTCCTGAAGGTTAAAAACTTCAGGATACTGAAGCACCAAGAGTCACCGCTGTAATGTCTATACCACAACCAGTGGTACACACTGTCCTGGAAGGACAGATTCCGCAAGTAATCTCTGGTGGAAACGAAGACATGTATGAAAGAATGAATGAGTTCCATGAACAATTCCTGGTGACGCAGAAGGAACTGCATGCCATTCACGGCCAAGACTTATTCGAAAAGGACGCCGCAGACCTCTGTTTGGTTCGTAATGTAAAGATCCCGCACAAATTCAAGGTTCCTGACTTTGAAAAATACAAACGCAACTCTTGCCCTCAAAGTCATTTGGTGATGTTCGCTCGAAAAATGTCTACTCAGACAGAAAATCAACAGCTACTGATCCATTATTTCCAAGACAGTTTAACCGGTGCCGCACTCAAATGGTACATGGGTTTAAACCGCACCAAGATCAATACTTTCAGAGATCTTGGGGCAGCCTTCGTTCAGCAGTACAAGTAGAATTTGGACATGGCACCAGATAGAGATCAACTCAGAGCAATGTCACAAAAAGACAAGGAAACTTTTAAGGAACATGCTCAGAGATGGCGTGAAATTGCCGCTCAGATCTGTCCCCCTCTTGAGGAAAAAGAGATGACAAAAATCTTCCTGAAAACCTTAAGCTCATTCTATTACGATCGAATGGTCGCTGCTCTGCCCAGTGACTTCACTAAAATGGTGAACATGGGAGTATGCCTTGAAGAAGTAGTCCGAGAAGGACGATTGGTAAATAACACAGAACCATCGAGCAGTACCAAAAGATACGGTAGTGCTTTCCAAAGGAAAAAAGAGCAAGATATTGGTAATATCTCTCTCGGAAAGGAAAGACGAAGGTATCAACCAGTAGCAGCGGTAACTCCCGCTATCAACCGTGCGCCGACTCCGACGTATCAACCTCAGGTTGCACAGTGCCAACCAAGTCAACAACAGTATCAACAAAGGACACAACAACCTCTTCAGCAGGCTCGTCCACAGTACAACAATAATAATTGTATGACACAACCATCAGGGTTCGACCCTATACCGATGTTTTTACGGTACCGGATAATCTGCCTTTTTTGTTCAAAACAGAACAAACTTGCCCTTACCATCAAGGAGGATCGGGGCACAACATTGAGAACTGTCTCAGTTTCAAGTCCGATGTACAGAAGCTTGTCAGGAATGGGGTCTTATCTTTTAAAGATACCAATCCAAATGTTCAGACGAACCCGTTGCCTCAACATGAGAAGACTGCAGTAAATTTATTACAGGAAGAATCTAGCCGCAGTTATCAAATTCATGATGTACTCCTATTAGGAACCAATCTAGTCAGGATGTATTGCAGACAGAGCGGGTACAGTCATGTTCCACCTCACAATTATCACTAGTGTGATATCTGTTCAAAAAATAATTAGGGGTGTTCCGTAGTGCAATAAACTCTACAAGAACAAATGGATCTCGGATGGATCCAAGATCACCGAATCCGTGAAGTCAATATGGCCCATGCGTATCCCAACATCGTTTAGAACCACAACATTCTTGCAATGAACGTCAATTTTGTGGCGATGCACTCAAGGAAAAGTCAATATCATAATCTGCCACGACACGATTACAATACCTGTCCGATCTGCTCAATAAGCAATTTGGGATGCTCTTTTGTACAAGAGGCCCTTTAGCGTCAGATGGATCTCGGATGGATCCAAGACTACCGTGAGAGAAATAACCATCAAGTCAACATGGTTCAGATCTTTGAGATTCGCCTGATGAATACCAGTCTGGTAGAATTACACGCTAAGCAAGTCAGGCTCGACTTTTTGGCTTCACATGATTATCAGGACTGTGAACAATGCAATGAAGACGACCAAGAATGTGCACTTGTCCAAAGAACACTTCAGCACTTGTTGGGCCACTGGTGGCTTCCAATCTACTTGGATGAAGCTACATAACAGATTAGTATGACTGACGAGAATCCTGATAGGCATCAGGGTCAGGATGTCCGCTCGATGGAAACAGATCTAGTAAAGTTACACTGCATATAAAGCGGACGTGGCCGGGTGCCACCACACAACTATGAGCGCTGTAGAGTTTGTTCATGGAACAACCAAGGGTGCTACCTCGTACAAGCGGCTCTTCAAAATCAGTTGGACCATAAAAAGGTTCGACCGTGTTCAAGTTCTTGATCGATCAATGTTATACACGACTGTCTCCCTGATCAAGGCAAAGATGTAGTCATAATCTCCGATCATGGGAGGACCAAAAATGTTTGTGCCATAATCCCTCTACTCGATGAATCAAGAATTCCTCTTGACAGTAGAAGGATCCTTCACCTGGAACCAATTGAAGCTTCCTATAACGGTCAGAAAAACCAGAAAGCTCCCGTGGTTATCTACTTGCCAGGTCCAATGCCGTACAAATCGGAAAGGGCTATCCCTTACAAATACGGTGCAACAACTATCGAAAATGGAAAGGAAACTCCATTACCCTCTGTCGTGAACATTGCCGACTTCAGTCGAGTAACACAGAGCGGCCGGATCTTCAACAGAGGAGTTGGAGAACCCATCAAAGAAAAGGAACCTCAAACAGGAGTTCCCAATCAACCAGTCGATCAATCTAGTAATCCAGAATTGGTAAAATAAATGATGAGATGCTGAAGCTCATCCAGAAAAGCGAGTACAACATTGTGGACCAACTGTTGCAAACTCCATATAGAATCTCTGTGGTACCTCTCCTGCTTAGTTCCGAAGCTCACAGAGAAGCTCTTTAGAAAGTCTGGAGAAAGCTTTCTCAGAACAAGATGTGACGGTAAGGCAGTTTGACAGCATCATTTCCAACATCACTTCCTGCAATAATTTAGGATTCAGTGATGAAGAACTGCCAGAAGAAGGCAAAAATCACAACATGGCGCTTAACATTACAGTCAACTGCCAGGACGATTCTCTAGCCAGCGTGCTGGTAGACACAGGATCAACTCCGAATGTTATGCCAAAATCAACTCTGATGCGACTATCATTTCAGGGAGACCCAATGAGAGGCAGCGAGGTCATCGTCAAAGCCTTTGACAGATCCAAAAAAACAGTTATCGGTGAAGTTGATCTTCCCATAACCATCGGTCCTCACACTTTCCAAGTCACTTTCCAGGTCATGGATATCCGGGCACATACAACTGTTTATTAGGAAGACCTTGGATACATGAAGCTGGGGGAGTCACTTTGACACTTCACCAGAAGCTGAAGTTTGTCAAGAATGACAAGTTAGTCACAGTATGCGGAGAGCAAGCCTTAATCGTGAGCAACTTATCATCATTTTCCTGTGTAGAACCCAAGGAGGTTGTTGGAACCCAGTTCCAAGCACTCTCGGTGAGCAATGAGAATCGATCAGAAAGAGGGACATCGATTTCCTCATATAAAGATGCTCTCAAAGTAATCAAGGGTAACGACATAAAAGGACGGGGACAACTCATAATTCCTACGGATAACAAGACAAAGAAAGGTCTTGGTTTCTCCTTAACCTGTACCCAGACTGCTACTAAGGATGAAAGTTTTCATCCCATTCAAGACTTCTTCCACAGTGGAGGCTTCCTCCACCCAGTGTCTCAAGAAGTACACACCATCAATAAAAGTTACTCCTCTGATACAGATGAGGAATGGAAGTCTTACCTCAACAATGATGGTTATATGTCTCAGGAACAAACGAACATGCCATTCTGTTATCCCAAGCAGGGTCCGAGATATATACCAAGATCAGACATCCGAATGATCTATGGAGATAGTGATCCTGAATGATGTCGTGCTCCACCTAACTCATTAGAAGATGATCTAATGAAACACAACTTTGATCATGACTATTTTGATCTCCTGGATAACTTGCCTATCTGGAGGCCATACACAGAAAACTTGGGGCAAAAGAGTCAGCCCAACGATGCCTATCAGCTGAGTAATATTGAAAAGAACACCCACGTCCCCACCGAGTCATGGGATCATTACTCAGGACATTCAAAAGATATTCAACACAACGATGAATTTGCAAAGATTGTAGGACAAGAGTTCATCAACTATGCTTTTCCCAAGGTTAATGTCATCGAGAAAGATGACTCCTCTGTTCCCGCAGAAGTATGGGACACCTTAGGACAGCTGAGTGGCAAGTACGACTTCTTGGTCAAGTACACCGCTCCTGAAAGCTCTCACATCAGATATGAGGACATCCAACCAACTGGATGGGGAGATCCTCTTGAGGGTGAAAACCTTAAGGAAGATACAACAGAAGAGTTCATTTATGACAACTCTTCTTGGGAGGAAGACTCCAATGATCCTGCTCTGCCAGAAATCAACGTCATTTCTGAGGACAAACCAAGAAAGAAGGTACCAGACATTGTGATTCACTGAGGAGTTCGTCGCCAATGGGTCACTGTCGATGTCCCAAAAGTTTTCCATAAGTCTAAGTAATTTCCATCTTTGTTTTAGCCTTTCACCCTGCCCAGGTGAAACAGATGTTTTTATAGGGCTCACCTTTCTGTAAATATCCCTTTTTGCTTCGCCCAAATAGACAGAGTTTTGTTTTATAGGGTTGTAGTTTCAAGAATCGAAAAAATCATAAATAAATAACGTCGTTCTGTAATTCCTGCATTTATTGTTGTTTTCACTTTTCATTTTTCAGAAAATGGTAATCCTAAAACAGCCCAAAAATAAATAAAAACAAGCATTTTTCAGAAAATACACTGCACACACTCTTGCATTCTCTCTATCTCTTCTAAAAAACGAATTTTCACGTCATGCCGATTGCTTGTTTTGAACCCTATTGAAACATATGATCCAATGCCTTCTCCCAACTTCGAATTCTCAGTATTTGAGGCTGAAGAAGAAGAGGACACGAAAATTCCAGAGGAGATCTCCCGATTACTCAGATAAGAGGAAAGATCTATTGAACCTCACAAAGAGCCGTTGGAAACAGTCAATTTGGGTTCAGAAGAAGAGAAGAAAGAAGTCAAGATTGGGGCACTGCTTAATCCAGCTGTCAAAGAAAGCTTGATAAAACTTATCAAAGAGTTTCCATATGTGTTTGCTAGGTCCTATCAGGACATGCCAGGGTTGGATACCAGCATCGTGGAACATCATTTACCGCTGAAGACAGAATGTCCTCCAGTGAAACAAAGGCTGAGACGGACTCACCTGGATATGGCTATCAAAATCAAGGAGGTAGACAGTACAACAAAGTTCAAAGTTAACTCCTTCATGGATGGATTCTCGGGCTATAATCAAATCAAAATGGCGCCGAAAGATATGGAGAAAACTTCATTCATCACCCCATGGGGCACCTTTTGTTACAAGGTAATGTCGTTCGGCATAAAGAACGCCGGGGCAACGTATCAAAGGGCCATGACTACTCTGTTTCACGACATGATGCACAAAGAAATCAAAGTGTACATTGATGACATGATTGACAAATCTAAAATAGAAGAGGAGCATGTGACCCACCTGTCAAAGTTATTCGAGCATCTGAGGAAGTACAAACTCCGCTTGAATCCCAATAAATACACGTTCGGTGTCTGTTCAGGAAAACTCTTAGGGTTCATCGTCGGCCAAAAAGGAATTGAGGTTGATGCTGACAAGGTCAAGGATATTCAAGAAATGCCTTCACCAAAGACTGAAAAACAAGTCTGAGGATTTTTGGTACGTCTGAATTACATTTCCAGGTTCATATCCCTTATGACCGCGACATGCGCGCCAATCTTCAAAGTGCTCAGAAAGAATCAAGATTGTGTATGGACGAAAGATTGCCAAAAATCCTTCGACAGTATCAAGGAATATCTGTTGAATCCACCGATCCTGTCACCTCCAGTGGAGGGAAGACCATTGATCATATACCTAACAGTCTTGGAAGACTCCATGATTTGTGTACTTGGCCAACAAGATGAAACCAAAAGAAAAGAGTCTGCCATTTACTACTTAAGCAAGAAATTTACCGACTGTGAAACTCGATACACTATGCTCGAGAAAACTTACTGTGCTCTGGCTTGGGCAGCCAAACGTCTTCGCCAGTATATGATCTGTCACACTACTTGGTTGATCTCCGAAATGGATCCGATCAAGTATGTCTTTGAAAAGCCTGCTCTCATGGGAAGGATTGCTCGTTGGCAGATGCTGTTATCAGAATACGACATTGAGTATCATGCTCAGAAAGCTGTCAAAGGAAGTATTTTAGCCGATCATTTGGCTCATCAACTGATCGACGATCAAGAATCAGTCAGATTTGACTTCCTAGACGAAGATGCCATGTACTTGAAAATGAAAGATTGCGATGAACCACTACCCAGTGAAGGGCCTGAACCAGGTTCCCAATGGGGACTAATCTTTGACGGAGCTGTCAACAATTATGGAAGCGGAATTGGGGAAATCAAGTTTGCAAACAACGAGGCCGAATATGAAGCCTGTATCATGGGTCTCGAAGAAGTAATTGACTTAAGGATTAAGAACTTGGATGTATATGGAGACTCAGCCCTGGTTATCAATTAGATCAAAGGAGGTTGGAACACATACCAATCAGGACTGATTCCTTACAAAGATTACGCGAGAAGGTTGTTGCCATTCTTCAACAGAATAGAGTTTCATCATCTCCCTCATGACAAAAATCACATGGCTGATGCATTAGCCACTCTCTCCTCCATGATTAGTGTAGGTAAATGGAATGACGTACCTAAGATTGACATAATGCGCCTTGAAAGGCCCGCTTACATCTTCATGATTGAAGCAGTCATAGATGACAAACCTTGGTATCACGATATCAAATGCTTCCTTCACAAACAAGAGTACCCGCCTGGAGCATCCAGGAAAGATAGGAAGACTCTCAGAAGACTGGCAGGTAGTTTCTTCCTGAGTGGTGATACACTCTATAAGAGAAACTTCGACATGGTCTTGCTCCGATGCGTAGACAGACCAGAAGCAAACACGTTGATGAAAGAAATTCACAAAGAATCCTTTGGCACTCATGCCAATGGACACACAATGGCGAGAAAAATTCTACGAGCAGGGTACTATTGATTGACAATGGAATCTGATTATTACAAATACATGAGGAAATGTCACAAGTGTCAAATATACGTTGACAAAATCCATGTACCACCAACGCATCTTAGAGTTCTTTCTTCCCCATAACCTTTTTCCATATGGGGAATCGACATGATTGGCATGATCGAAACCAAGGCTTTAAATGGACATCAGTTCATCCTGGTAGCCATTGACTACTTCACCTAGTTGGTCGAAGCAGTGTCATACACCAATGTAACTCGACAAGTGGTAGTCTGTTTTATCAAAAACATTCTCATCTGCCGTTATGGTGTTCTAAGCCAGATCATTACTGAAAATGGATATAACTTGAACAATAAGATGATATAAAAGAGTCGGGCGCTGAGTTCAAGATTGAACTCCATAACTCATCTCCCTACCGACCTAAGATGAATAGAGCGGCAGAAGCGGCTAACAAGAACATTAAGAAGATCCTGCAAAAGATGGTTGTAACCTACAAAGACTGGCACGAGATGCTACCCTTTTCTCTTCATGGTTATCGTACATCTGTCCACACTTCAACAGGGGAAAACCCTTTCTCTCTAGTATATGGCATGGAAGCAGTACTTCCCATAGAAGTAGAGATCCCATCAATCAGGGTATTGGTGGAAGCTAAACTAACAGAAGCTGAATGGTGTCAAAGTCGACACGATGAGCTGAATCTGATTGAAGAAAAGCGAATATCAGCTCTATGCCATGGTCAGTTGTATCAGCAAAGAATGAAGAAAGCGTTCGACAAAAAAGGGCGACCCCGCGTCTTCAGAAAAGGGGACCTTGTGCTAAAAAAGATACAATCATTTCTCACTGAATCTCGGGGAAAATGGACTCCGAATTACGATGGCCCCTATATGGTCAAGAAAGCCTTCTCAGGCGGCGCCTTGAGACTCGCAACCATGGATGGAGAAGAGTTTGCCTACCTCACGAATGTTGAAGTAGTCAAGAAATACTTCGCCTAAATAAAAAAAAACGTCTTGGTGGATTGAAAACCCGAAAGGGCAGTCCAGGAAAAAATTAGAGACATAAGCAAAAATCATCCCGATGGATTGGAAATCTCAAAGTACAATCGAAGCAAAAATTAGGGATTCATGGCAAGTAAGTACGTCCGACAAGGTTAAATCCCTAGCGGTAACACCATTCGTCAGAAGACTCCAGTCAAGGTCATCTTCGATAGAGGCCCAGGATGTCCAGAATTCAAAGTTGGTAGAAGGATAACGGTCGTTATATTTCAATGTAGCCCCTTTTCCCTTAAATTACCTTTTTCTAAACTTTGTAAATACTCTATGGGATCACGCGCTTGGCTGATTTCCATTCTATCAATAAAACTTAAGCCCTAGTGCTTTTGTTTACAATTCTTCTTTGTTTTAGCTTTACAGAATGACATTTTAATATGATCAACGATTCTTGAAATAAAACAAAAATGAATTTACTTGTCAAATTTTTCTGCTTTTAAAATAAAGATGGCAATTCTTTTTGACTGATGAACATCGAAAAGAACATCGATCGCTTCTCTGAAGGTGATTGAACCTCAAAGTGCAGAATCAAAGTGTTCCTTCTAAACCAGTGCGCCTGAATGAAGGATCAACTGTGTCAGATGCCAATGTCCCATCTGATATCCCCGGCCGAGTTCGTATCTCTTAAGACCGATTGAACAGTTTTCACGTCCCCACAGGGACTACCTCCCCTAAGCAAGGAAGAATTGCTATCCTGGACCGATGATACTTTTCATCCCCCGCATGGCCGAGTATCCAGTCGTGTTCATCCACTAGTCTGTATGTCGTGTCAGTTTTGTCAGCATAAACATACATACATCATGCATAATTGATTCACATTCATAATCATATTGCATCACTATCGCTTCAGTCAGTCTTATCCCCAAGTGAAAACGTCCTCCCGCCAGTGAGGTTGTCAGTTCTTTCCTCGTCAGGAAACCTATCGTCTAAAGTAATCTCTCCCTAGTTTATTTCTAGATTGGAGACGGTCCTCGACCACTTTGATAACTTGAACTTTTGAGGCAAGAAGACATTCAACCGACACCCCTGGAACATTACTCTTCACTATTGAAGATAATATCTTTGCTTTCTCGGATTAAAGAAAATCCCCCAGAGAAAACCTCTTAACCAAAGACTCTCAGCAATACATTGGGTTTTCTCAAAAGAAATTCGATGTCAATGAAGTCATCAGCACCTCAAAATTGGATTACATCATGTGGCATTTCTCCGAAAAGATCTCGAAGAAAAGTATGATGTAGTATCCCCAAGTGAAAAGCAGTCTTTCAAGAGACTCGTTTTTCCACAGTAGAGTCAACAAATGGAATCTCCAACAGAGAAGTTTGCACACCTCTACAGCCCAGACAAGTGGGTGTCCCCCGTAAGTCTGACCTCAAATCTTTTCCATCAAATGGCATCTCCCATGTAGAAAACTTGGGGAGAAGTTTGATGAAAACCGCTATGCATAGCGTTCTTTGTCAAGGAAGAAACTCGACAAGAAGAAACTGAGACCAGTTCCGTGGCTAAAGACCAGGATCGAGGGGAAGTTTATTTTAGAAAACTAAGAGCAGTTCCGTGGCTGAAGACCAGGATCGAGGGGAAGTTTATCAAAGAAACTGAGACCAGTTCTGTGGCTGAATGCCAGGATCGAGGGGAAGTTTTACCCTTTTCTAAGTATCATTGCTTAGCAAAAGAAGATGAATGAGAAAACTGCCATTCATAACCACCATCAAAATTTTGGGTATTCCGATATTTGATTCTCTTACACCCCGAATGCCCGAATACCTTCGCCATTTACACCATCGGGTCCAAGAAGATTAAAGAGGGGCATCTGTCATACCCCAAATTTTGACCACCAAGATTTCCCATCATTGTGAGAATCATCACCACAATATGGATATACCATCATGCCTCATCAATCACCTCAAAGATGGGTGAGCATTCACCATAATCAAGAATTAGGGTTTCGAGCCCTCTCAGAGCACTTAGACAAAGGATCAGTCAAGAAATGACATGATCTTCAACTTGTCTAACCTCTCAAACACCTATGAAGGATCAAGAGGACTCCCACATCAAGAATCAAGCACAAGGTTGCAACATTCCCAGTGGATCAAGCCTCGAAATCGCTAGTGTCAACAATTAGGGTTTTGATTGACCAAGGCCTCCAAATGAAAATTTTCATCTGGGCATGAGCCAGTGCTTCAAAGCATAACCTAAGATACTCCATGGGACCTCATGGACCCAATCATCAAAGTCAAAACAACCTCAGGAGATGCATTCATAAAAAATCAGGAATTAGGGTTTCTTGACCTAATTCACACCTAAGTTGACTTTTGAGGCAATCCATGACCCAAGACCTCAAGACACGATTTGAGGGCCTTAAATACACCACATTGACCCATTTGCAACAATGGATTGTTCCAAGAAGCTTGATTCACAAGTTTCAATTTCATCTGGCCTACAATTAGGGTTTTGAAGGAAAAGTCAACTGTATCTTTGACTTTTGACCAAGGCATGCTCCCAAACCTTGGGACATGATTCAAGACACCCTAAAACACCTATGGAATCCATCCATTATGTTTGAATTAGGTCAAGAACTTGATTGCACAAAGGATCGCACAGTTTGGATTTCATTAGACAAAAAGTCAACTGTGCACAAAATCAAGTTTTATTTTTTGGAAATTTTCACAAATATGGTTCCCCTAAGTAAAAAACAATGTTAATGTATGATATTTATCATCATCCATCAAGAAAAATCAAGAAAAGTGAGGTTTCATGCAAAAGGGGCAACCATGAGAAACCAAAAATTTTCTAAGTTATGGAATAAAAGTGGTTTTGTACCAACTTTGTAAGGTCATAACTCCTAAACCACAAGGCCTTTTTCTCCCATTCAAAGCTCAAATGAAAGTCCATCTGACATACTTCAAATATGTCAACTACAAGAGATTCCAAATCCTCATGGATTTTAAGTTATGGATTGATCAAAATCACAAAAACATGAAAATGACCACTCTTCCAACACTTAGTGAAATTTTCAATAAGTCAGAACCTGTCTTACTTTTTCTAAAATGTAGAGACATTTTTCACTTTGATACAAGCTGAACCAAGACCAACTTTGAACATCAAAGTTGAAGTATGTCATGAGGGCTTTCCAGCAAGTACCAGATCATCTCCAAATTCAATTTGAGTAGGGAGTTACAACCCTTGGAACATGGCATCAAAGACTGATTTTGTTCAAGGTGGATTATGGGTCATTTGCTCGAATTGGCTAAATCAGATAATTACAAGCCTTGTCATCCATTTGTACACCTCAAGGGATAACATCAAAGGAAAAGTATCTGATCCATAAGCCTCCCAAGTCCAAGGATCTACATGTAGCTATGTCACCCTAAAAAGGCTAAAAAACACAAAGACTCCAATTTTATTCCAAAGCATTCAATGGATACATCAAGGTGGCATGGATTGAAGCAAACCTAACTGAATGAGTCATGCCTTATCCCTACAACAGAAGACCATAGGCATGTGCTCTAATCTCAAGTCAATGATCATGGAAGACTAGAATTCCTTTATGCAACCATTGGTCACAAACCTGTACCAGCTGCCATTGACTAATGATGTCAAAAACAAACTTGCTCTACTATAAATAGAGCTCATTTGTGGTCAGTTTGAGTACACCAAAGCACAACAACACTTGCTTTCCTCAAAATCTCTCTCATTAGGCCAAAATGTCTTCTTTTGCAAGTCACCACTGAGTTTTTGAGTTAGAGAGCAATTCCACCACACCTCATGATCCAAACACATCCAATGTATCATATATAAGTTGTTCAAACACTCACCCTTGATCTGAAACACCAAAATAGGAAAGTCAACCTCCAAAACCTCAAATTTTGACTTTTTTGCATTTTTCAAGCCATGTCTTGATTCAATCACTTTCAAAACCAAACAAAGCTGTAAACACACTCCAAATATCATCCTCAAACTGTCCCAACTGGTATCCCTCATCTGGAACACCATTTGAGAGAGTTGCCATCTTGGTCACTTTTGCCACTTTTGCAAGAAAGAGCCAATACTTGTTTCTGAGGATTCCAGCTGGTTTTGATCATTCAAAAAGCTTCTAAGGGATCAATCAAGAGTGTCTAAAGCATTGGATTACTTCTTGCACAAGGATCTTGACAGCTAGCACAAGGAGCTTCAAGAGGTAAGTGCATGACAACTTGAACTCTCTAATTTATGCATTGCTTTGATGTCCATTGATCATAGACATCTAATACATATCATATGTGTTGTGTTTGAACCAATTTGCCATGCTATTGTTGCTTGTATAAAGAGATAGCATAGAACATGCAAATCTAGGCCTATTTTGAAACCACTATCGGGTTTTAAAATGGGGACATCTTTAGAAAAATCTAAAAGCACCATTGGATTCCTCATGAAATTCTAGGCAGGATCCATCTAAATTTTGTCAAAATCCATGGAGAAATGAGGAAGTTAGAGCCTTCATACAAGAGGCAAAAATCAGGCCATGCCTTGGGCAAGGGCCAGGCCTAAAATCCAAGGCACCCATATATGTTGATGGGGTGGTTTTGATACAGGGATGTATCACCACCCCAGTGGTAGCGCGCATGTGTGTTTGGTTGGGAGGTCGTGGGTTCAAGACCCACCCAAACCATTTTACCATTTCCCATATTTTTGCTATTTTTCACATATTTTATGGTTTATGTGTATTAATTCCAAAATTAATTTCTCTCTCAATTTTAATTATTTTTTATTGGTTCTTTTTTTTAAAATTTACAAAAATGTAAAAATATTTTATTCTACAAAAATTTCACAAAAATATTATTTATGTCATATATTTGGTATTTTTGTAAAGAATTATATTTTTATTTGTTTTTAGGCATTTAAAAGTATTTCTTTCTCTTGATTTTGCAAATTCAAATCATTCTATAAATGAAACATGATTTTTCAAACATTAATCCAAGATCAAAACTTGTTTTTCGCACATGTTTGATAATTTTGATAATTTTAATTGAATTTTATTCAATTAAAATACATATTTAAATCAAATTTGGGTTTTTGATTATTTTCACCCTCACAAATCTTTTTCAAAACACTTTTGGGCCTCTAATAGAGTGTAAGACCCATCCCCTATCACATAAATAAATTTTGGGCCTCAGTCATTGTATAAGTCCCACCGTGTTTCGAAAACCGCGACGTGATCGTCGCCTTTTAAACAAAAATCATCTGGGCCTACCCTTGTGTTGTAAGTTCCATCTTTCTTTTCAAAATACACTTTTGAGCCTCTAATAGAGTGTAAGACCCAACCTCTTTTGTACATAAAATAATTTGGGCCTCAGTCATTGTATAAGTCCCTCTGCGATTCTTAAAATGACGGTGTGATCACTGTCTTTCATCTGGGCCTCTCCTTGAGCTGTAAGCCCCATCTCTTGTACAAAAATAAAATTTGGGCCTCTCCTTGAGTATAAGACCCAATATTCTTTTAAAACAACTTTCCCCTTTGATTTAGGTTCAAATTCATAGTTGTTATCAAAACTTTCTTTAATTTCTTGAACAACTAACCATACAGTTGTTACAATGGAAGCTTGCTCACCTGTAAGTTTTAAAATAACTTTCTTTTATATATATATATATATATATATATATATATATATATATATATATATATATATATATATATATATATATTTGTTTGTAATGCTGGAAGCTTGCTCACCTGTAAGTCCTACTACCCTCTTTTACATACTTGTATATATTCCATCTGTATATATATGCATGTATATTATCTGCTTAGAGTTTTCCCCGGCAATTAGGTCTAGGATTAGATCAAACCAGTGGCCACTCTTTCAACAAAGTCAAAACTAGTTCCCCATAGGAAACTCCAGATACAGTCTTGCCTCCTCTTGGGCTTATACAATATGGAACAGAGAAAGGCATTATTCCCGGTGAAGCTTTTCTCAAGACTGTCACTGTTAGAAAATTGTCAAAGAAATTCATTTTCCCCAGAGAGGATTATTCCCAGTGAAACCTCTCTTGAATTTCTTCAAACCCTAGAACTGTTCACTAAAGAAAGGATTATTCCGATGAAACCTTTCTTGAACTTTTCTTAAGTTTGGACCCACAGGCTTCCTAAAAGCATCCCCAGCCTCCTCTTGGGCTTTGTACAAGGACCCTCAAGCTTCTTAGAAGTTCTCATGCCTTCTTTTGGGCTTAGTACAAGGACCCAAAGACCTCTTACAGGGATAGGACAGAACTTAGTCATCCTTTGATAGAGCAATCTTTCTAAGAGTCAAAACATCAAACCAATTTAGGGTTGATTCTCATCCCTTAAAACACTAGCCTCCTCTTGGGCTTTATACAAGCAAACTTGGACAGTCTTGCCTCCTCTTGGGCATCATACAAAGATACATAACCAGTAGACTTGGACAGTCTCACCCTTTTTTGGATCTCAAAAAAACCCTCAAGTTTCCTAAAAGCATAGGATAAACCCTGATCATTTCATTAATCACCAACGGAGTTAAAACCTCTATAGGGTTTTTACTCAACCTTTAAACCCTCACTTTAAAATTTCCCCAGCTAGGGTCAAATCACTTTCAATAATCCTTTATCAGAACCTCAAGGCATCTGATACTTCAACTCTTTTGTAATCCTCAGCAATAGTTGATCCCCCAATTTGGACCTTTCTTTGGATCTCAATAATCCTCAGCAGAAGTTAGCCTCCTCTTAGGCTTTGTATAATGATCATCCCTCAAAACTTTCAGCCTTAATCTTGGGCTTTGTACAAGACACCCACATAAATATCTCTCCAGTAGAGTCAGTCATAACTTTTAGCCTCTATCTTGGGCTTTGTACAAGGCACCTACAAATATCCTCAACTGAGTCAGTCGAATCCCTTTAGCCTCAATCTTGGGCTTTGTACAAGACACATATAAAATCTCCCTAAGCAGAGTAAATCCTCTTTTCAGCCTCAATCTTGGGCTTTGTACAAGACAAATCATACTCTTCAGCTGAGTCAGTCAAGTCCTTTTAGCCTCACTCTTGGGCTTTGTACAAGACACATAAAGATATTCCCCAGTGAAGTCAATCCCTTTCAGCCTCCTCTTAGGCTTTGTATAATTATTTCCCCAAAAGAGTCAGTCTCTTTTAGCCTCAATCTTGGGTTTTTTACAAGACAAATAAAAACACTCTCTTGTTGAATCAGTCCTTTTTAGCCTCAATCTTGGGCTTTGTACAAGACAGATAAAACTCCCTAATAGAGTCAATCTTTTAGCTTCAACCTTGGGCTTTGATCAAGGCACACAAAAAATCAACATCCCCTTTGAGGAAAGCAAAAACTCTTTGTAGGAAGACTTTTCTTTGTACAATCACACATCAAAAATAGAAAATCAAACAAACCTTAATCCCAAATAACTGCTATAAGTGGCACACTTATTGATTCAAAAATCCAAGCTGTAGTCCATCTCTTATCATGGTAAACCTTCTTTCATCTAATTGCTATAAGTGGCAAGCCTCTAGATTATTTACATCTAAGCGAATGTCCCTCTCTTAGCTTGAAAGATTCCTAAGGAAAAATGGCATTGCTCAACACTGAGTTAAAGTTTTCTCCTTCAGGACAAATCCCTTATAAAGGAAATTATGGTATTGCTGGATTCACATATCCTAGTTAAAGTAATGCTCCGTTATAATCAGTCACCCAACAGTTGTGATAAACAAATGAGAAATCTCCCATTAGAGATGACAAATTCTCTCTCAGCCAAACCTTTAGCTTCAATCTTGGGCTTTGAACAAGACACAAATACTCATTTAGCTTCAATATTAAGCTTTGAACAAGACACTAAAACATCTTTTTCCTCCCATTGAATAGGAGGAACTATGATTGCTCTGATTTCCCTGTTATCTTTACGAGAATACATAGGCATAAGATTCCGAAATCTTAGCGAGCATACCAATCAAAAACTTTAGGTCCAGTACCTTCACACCAATAAAAAACCTTAGGTCCAATACCTTACCAAAAACATCGGAAAAAACCGACACCAACAAAAACTCTCTCTCAAACACTCCCAAAGGAGAAACTTTCCCAACCCACAACAAATAAACACCAGTAAGTAGAAAACAGTAAGAAAATTGCTAATGATATGTGGATAACCACATATAGGATGAGTAATTGACAACTCCCCATTGTATAACCTGACCCCGAACTCCCCAATCTCTTAAGCAATTGTTAAAGAAAACATTTGCGTGCAAGGTTAGTTTTAGATAGCTTCCGTTTCCTTTCCAGCTTCATAGGATAAATAAGAAATTAGAAAGTAGCACCCAATTCCTACCATTGTGGTGAGGAAAAACCCATGGCAATAAGGTGGTCGCGTCACCGACAAAAATCGCACGCTACAACTGTCGTGTAAAAACCAGTCTTGGAGGTGTCATGTTTCCATTCTCATAACTCCCTATTCAAATTGAATTAGGATGAGTTCTGGTACTCTTTGGGAAACTTGTATGACATACTTTAACTTTTATGTACACCAATGGTCTTGAATCAATTTGGATCAAGGTGAAAAATGGCCTCAAAGTTGGTGAAAAACCAAGATAGATTCTGGCCAAAATTTTCACTAAGTGTTAGAAAAAGTGGCCATTTTCATGTTTTTGTGATTTTGATCAATCCATAACTCAAAATCCATGAGGATTTGGAATCTTTTGTAGTTAACACTTTTGAAGTATGTCATGTGAACTTTCATTTGACCTTTGGATGGAAGAAAAAGGCCTTAGGGTTTGGGAGTTATGACCTTGCAAAGTTGGTACCAAATCCATTTTGTTCCATAACTTAGAAAAATTGAAGTTTCTCAAGGTTGCCCCTTTTGTAAGTAACCTCACTTTTCTTGATTTTTCTTGATGGATTATGATCAAAACCAGGTATTAACATTGTTTTTGACATAGGGGAGCCATATTTGTTAAAAATTTCAAAAAGTCAAACTTGATTTTGGGCACAGTTGACTTTTTGTAAGATGAATTCCAAACTGTGTGATCTTCTATGTAATCAAGTTCTTGACCTAATTCAAACCTAATGGATGGATTCCATAGGTGTTTTAAATCATGTCCCAAGGTTTGCAAACATGTCTTTGTCCAAATTCAATGGTACAGTTGACTTTTTCTTCAAAAACCTAATTGTGGTCCAAATGAAATTGAAACTTGTGACTCAAGCTTTTGGATCCATCCATTGTTGTAAATGGATCAATGTGGTGCATTTGAGGCCCTCAAATCATGTCTTGAGGTTTTGGCTCTTGTCTTGCCTCAAAAGTCAACTCAGGGGTGAATTAGGTCAAGAAACCCTAATTCCTATTTTTTGATGAATGCTTCCTCTGAGGCCATTTTGACTTGATGATTGGACTCATACGGTCCCTTTGAGCATTTTGGATCATGTTTTGAAGTATTGGCACATACCCAGATGAAAATTTTCACCTGGAGGCCTTGGTCGACCAAAACCCTAATTTGGTGACACTCGCGATCTTGAGGCTGATCCACTTGGAATATTGCAATGTTGTGCTTGATTCTTGATGTGGAAGTCCTCTTGATCCTTTATAGATGCTTGAGATGCTAGACAAGTTAAAGATCATGTCAATTCTTGATTGATCCTTTGTCTAAGTGCTCTGGGAGGGCTCAAAACCCTAATTTCTTGTTGAGGTGAATGCTCAACAATCCTTGAGAAGATTGATGAGGTATGATGGTACATCCATATTGTGGTAATGATCTTCACGATGATGGGAAATCTTGTGGTCAAAATTTGGGGTATGACAAACTTCACTGAAATGGTGAACTTGGGAGTACGCCTTCAGGAAGCAGTCCGAGAAGGACGATTGGTCAAAGATGTAGAGCCATCCAGCAGTACTAAAAGATACGGTAGTGCTTTCCAAAAGAAGAAAGAGAAAGATATTAGTAACATCTCTCTGGGTAAGTTAAGGCGAAGGTACCAACCTTGATAGGTAGCAGCAGTAACTCCCGCTATCAACCCCACGCCAACGCTGACATATCAACCTCAGGTTGCTCAGAGCCAACCAAATCAACAATAGTATCAGCAAAGGCAACAACAGCCTCTTCAGCAGGCTCGCCCGCAGTACAATTACAAAAATTGTACTACACGATCACCAGGGTTTGACCCTATACCAATGTTATATGTAGAATTATTTCCACTTCAGCTGACCAAGGGGCACGTTCAAACCAGGACTCCTCTTACAGTACCAGAAAATCCACCTTTTTGGTTCAAAGCAGATCAAACTTGCCCTTACCATCAAGGAGGGCTAGGACATAACATTCAGAATTGCCTCAGCTTTAAATCGGATGTACAGAAGCTTGTCACAAATGGGGTTTTATCTTTCAAAGATACTAATCTGAATGTTCAAACGAACCCATTACTGTAACATGAAAAGACTACGGTGAATTTAATAGAAGGAGAACCTGGCAGCAGTTATCAAATTCACAATGTACGCTTATTGGGAACAAATTTGGTGAAAATGAATTGCAGACAGAGCGGGTACGACCATGTTGTAGCGTGCGATTTTTGTTGGTGACAGGACCACCTTACAGCAATGGTTGGAATTGCGTGCTACTTTCTAATTTCGTATTTATCCTATGAAGCTGGAAAGGAAAGGGAAGCATTTTAAAACTAACCTTGCACACAAATGTTTTCTTTAACAAATTCTAATAGATTGGGGGGTCGGGCTCAGGTTATACAAAGGGAAGTTGTCAATTACCCAGTGTATATATGGTTATCCATAGACTTTTTATGGCATGTTTAAATACTTTCTGGTGTTTATCTGTCATGGGTTGGGAAAGTTTCTCCTTTGGGAGTGTTGAGAAGGTGTTTTTGTTGTTTTCGGGTTTTCTGTTGTTTTTGGTAAGGTATTGGACCTAAAGTTTTTGATTTGTGTGCTCGCTAAGATTTCGCAATCTTATGCCTACGTATTCCCGTAAAGATAATTGGGAAATCAGAGCAATCATAGTTCCACCTATTTCTATGGGAGGAAAATGTTTGGTGTCTTGTTTAAAGCCCAAGATTGAAGCTGGTTGAGTATTTTGTGTCTTGTTCAAAGCCCAAGACTGAAGTTAAAGGTTTGACTGAGAGAGAATCTGTCATCTCTAAAGGGAGATATCTCACCTGTTTATCACAAAAATGTTTGGGTAACCGGTTATAAATGGGAATTACTTTAACTGGGATGTATGGAATCCAACAATGCCATAATTTCCTTTATAAGGGAGATGTCCTGAAGGAGGAAACTTTAACTCAGTGTAGAGCAATGCCATTTTTCCTTAGGAATCTTCCATGCTAAGAGAGGAACATTATCTTCGATGTAAATAATCCAGAGGCTTGTCACTTAGTGCAATTAGATGAAAGAGGAAGTTTTACCAAGATAAAACTAGGACCACAGCTTGGATTTTGAATCAGCAAGTGTGCCACTTACAACAGTTATCTGGAATTAGGGTTTGTTTGATTGTTTGTTTTGATATATGATATACAGAGAAATGTCTTCCAACAGAGAGGACTCTTGATATCCTCTGAGGGGATGTTGATTTTTGTGTGCGTTGTTCAAAGCCCAAGGTTGAAGCTAAAAAGTTGACTATACTAGGGGAGTTTTATATCTGTCTTGTACAAAGCCCAAGATTGAGGCTAAAAAGAGATTGACTCTTCCGGGGAATGTTTTGTCTGTCTTGTACAAAGCCCAAGATTAAGACTAAAAAGATATTGACTCCACTGGGGAGGTTTTATATGTCTTGTACAAAGCCCAAGATTGAGGCTGACTCTATTGAGGAGAATCATTATACAAAACCTAAGAGGAGGTGTCATACCCCAAATTTTGACCACAAGATTTCCCATCATTGTGCAAATCATTACCACAATATGGATGTATCTTCATGCCTCATCAGTCTCCTCAAGGAACATTGAGCATTCACTACAATCAAGAATTAGGGTTTTGAGCCCTCTCAGAGCACTTAGACAAAGGATCAATCAAGAATTCAAATGATCTTCAACTTGTCTAACCTCTCAAACACCCATAAAGGATCAACAGGTCTTCCACATCAAGAATCAAGCACAAGGTTGCAACATTCCAAGTGGATCAAGCCTCAAGATCGCTAGTGTCACAAAATTAGGGTTTTGGTCGACCAAGGCCTCTAGATGGAAATTTTCATCTGGGCATGAGCCAATACTTCAAAACATGATCCATAATGCTCCAAGGGACCTCATGGATCCAATCATTAAGTTAAAATAGCCTCAGGGGAAGCATTCATCAAAAATCAGGAATTAGGGTTTCTTGACCTAATTCACCCCTAAGTTGACTTTTGAGACAAGACATGAACCAAGACGTCAAGACATGATTTGAGGGCCTCAAATACACCACATTGATCCATTTACAACAATGGATTGATCCAAGAAGCTTGATTCACAAGTTTCAAATTCATCTGGACCAGTATTAGGGTTTTGAAGAGGAAGTCAACTATACCTTTGACTTTGGACAAAGACATGTTCCCAAACCTTGGGACATGATCCAAGACACCCTAAAACACCAATAGAATCCATCCTTTAGGTTTGAATTAGGTCAAGGACTTGATTTCATAGAAGATCACATAGTTTGGAATTCATCTGACAAAAAGTCAACTGTGCCCAAAGTCAAGTTTGACTTTTTGAATTTCTTGACAAACAAGGCTTCCTTAAGTCAAGAACAATGTTAATGCATGGTTTAGATCATCATTCATCAAGAAAAATCAAGAAAAGTGAGGTTTCTTGAAAAAGGGGCAACCATAAGAAACTTAAATTTTTCTAAGTTATGAAACAAAATGGATTTGGTACCAACTTTACAAGGTCATTACTCCCAAACCCTAAGGCCTTTTTCTCCCATCCAAAGCTCAAATGAAAGCTCATCTTACATGCTTCAAATATGTCAACTACATACCATTCCAAATCATCATGGATTCTGAGTTATGGATGGATCAAAATCACTAAAACATGAAAATGCCTTTTTCTCCAACACTTAGACAAAATTCTGTCCAAGATAAATATTAGGTAAAACACCAAAACTTGGGAGATGTTTACACCTAGTTACAAGAAGAATCAATCTCAAATGTAAACGTCAAAGTTGTTATACATGTTGTTAACAATCTAAAGAGTTCATTGGAATGAAACAACTTAACTCGAGCCAAGAGTTATGGCTGCCACAAGAGGCATTGTTGCAACTGTTTTCATGACAGTTTGGATATTAACTTGTTGTCCATGATTTTGGTTCAAGGGAAAATGATCAAAGGAGCCAAATACATTCAATATGATCATCACAACTCTGATCCAACCTGCAGAATTAGGCCAAGATGCTTAAAACTTGATCATTTGGCATAATGAGTCTTTGTACAAAGACTTGAATTTCAAAAGCAATTATGAGCAAATAATGTATATTCAAGATTCCTATCCCTTATAGTCAAGATGCTCTAGTAAACAACATTTAAAAGGACTGCATAATGTGGATTGAGTCAATACATGGCTGAGCTATTTGCGACAACTATTGTACCTTGTGTAAGAAGCAATTATGCTAAGCCAAGACCATTGAATTCAGTTCTTATCCTTCAAGTTCCAACTGTTCATGCTTGACAAATCTATTTACTATAAATAGAGCTAATACTTGATCATTTAACACAAACCAAAACAATCCCAACATTGTTTTCTCTGAATTCCCTCTTGTGCATCAAAATTCCAAATTCTTGAGAAGTGACTATCGGGTTTTGAAATTGAAAGCAATGCAGCTTGAACCAATGATCCAAACACATCACATATCCCTTATAGAAGTGATCTAAACCTCTAAATCACTTTTGTAACTCCAGAATCCACATCTCCATATCTCACTTGCTTCAACATGCAGATGGAATCGAGCCAAGAGTTCTAGGGAGTTTCAAATCATTTCAAGGCTTGCAACACAATCAATAACACCTAAGGAAGCTATCCAGATCATTGTTTCACTTCTGTAACAACTCTACAACAGCATTCGATTCCTTCTTGCAGAGGTAAGCCTCAAATTTTCAAACTCAATGAATCATGCATCATAAATGTTGTTTTAAGTTACCATCATGATTCTGATTGGTTATAGATCAGTAACCCTCAATCAATTTCCATTTATATTACGTCTATGAGATTTCATTTAGTTCTTGCATTTTTTAGGGTTCATCTGGTTTCTACATGATATCTTTTGTTACACTTAATATAAATAAAATTGAAAAGAACCATCATGTTCCTTGTTAAAAAACGAAAGATTTTCATTTTTTATATCTTCAAAAATGGTTGAGAAATAAGAAAGATAGCATGCTTCTTGCAAATCTGATGTTGGTTCAAGGAAGAAGATGGCCATGGCGCCATTTTTTAGGTTTTGGAACCAAACATAGTATATATTATTCCATTGCCAATATATGTTTGAATTGGCACTGCGCCCTAGTGGAAACACTAGTATTTGTGTGTGTGTGTAGCGAGCGAGAGGTCTGGGGTTCGAATCCCCCTCTCCCCAGAACTTTTGGTTTTATTTTTAAACCATTTTCAAAAGAGAGTTTCCTTTATTATTTTCATATTCCATTCTCTATCAGCCAACGCACATGGCTCAGATGGTAAAGTTTTAAACTCTCCACCCCAAGGGCGTGGGTTCAAACCTTGGGAGGACCATCCCATATTTTTACCACTTAATTCCTTCACCTTTTTTACAACTTCTAAAACAACTTCAAAAATTAATTTCTCTTTCAATTTCAATCATTTTTGAATAATTCTTTTTTTAAAAATTCACAAATATGTTGAAATATTTTATTCCCCAAAAAAAATCAAAAAAATATTATTTATGTAATAAATTTTGAATTTTGGTAAAGAATTCCTTTTTAATTTGTTTTTAAACATTTTAAATAAATTATTTCTCTTGATTTTTCAAATTCAAATCATTTTCAAATCATTTTATGGATAAAACATGGTTTCTCAAACATTTATCCAAGATCACAACTTGTTTTTCACACATGTTTGTTAATTTTGATAATTTTAATTGATTTTTATACAAATAAAAATGCATTTTTAAATCAAATCAGGGTTTTGATTGTTTTCACCCTCACAAACATTTTTTCAATAAACTTTTGGGCCTATTGGTAGAGTGTAAGTCCCATCCCTTTGTAAATATTTCATTTGGGCCTCAGTCATTGTATAAGTCCCGATACGATTTTAAAAATCTCGGCGCGATCGCTGTTTTCAAAACAATTTTCATCCGGGCCTCCCATTGAGTTGTAAGCCCCATTTTTCTTATTTTTCAAACACTTTTGGGCCTCTAATAGAGTGTAAGACCCAACCCCCTTTGTACATAAATAAATTGGGCCTCAGTCATTGTATAAGTCCCGATACAATTTTCAAAATAACGGTGCGATCATTGTTTTTCATCTGGGCCTTCCCTTGTGTTGTAAGCCCCATCCTTCTTCTTTTTCAAACACTTTTGGGCCTCTAATAGAGTGTAAGACCCATCCTTCTTGTAAATACAATAATTTGGGCCTCAGTCATCGTATAAGTCCCTTTGTGGTTTTCAAAACTGCGACCCGATTATCGCCTTTTTTAAAGAATTTATCTGGGTCCCTCATTGAGTATAAGCCCCAAACTTCCTTTTACAACAACTTTATTTTTTATTTAGATTCAAATTCAAAGTGTTATAAAAAATTTCTTCAATTTCTTGAATAATTAACCATACAACTGTAGTTGCTATGCTTGGGCTCGCACACCTGTAAGTTCCACTATCTCTTCAACATACTTGTTTATATATTTCATCTGTATATGTATATGCTTGTATATACTTGATTAGAGTTTTCTCCAACAATTAGGTCTAGGTCTAGATCAAACCAGTGGTTTACTCTTTCAACACAGTCAAAACTAGTTCCCCATAGGAAATTCCAGATACAGTCTTGCCTCCTCTTGGGCTTATACAATATGGAACGGAGAAAGGCATTATTCCCGGTGAAACTTTTCTCAAGACTGTTCTAACTTAGAAATATGTGTACAAGAAATTCATTTCCCCAGAGAGGACTAATTCCAGGTGAAACCTCTTTTGAATTTCTTCCAACCCTAGAACTGTTCACTAAAGAAAGGATTATTCCAGGTGAAACCTTTCTTGAACTTTTTCTCAGGCTTGGACCCACAGGCTTCCTAAAAGCATCCCCAGCCTCCTCTTGGGCTTTATACAAGGACCCTCAGGCTTCTTAGAAGTTCTCAGCCTCCTCTTGGGCTTAGTACAAGGACCTGAAGACCTCTTACAGGTATAGGACAAATCTTAGTCATCTCTACTAGTTCAATCCTCCAGAGAGTCAGAACATCAGACTAGTTTTAGGGTTGATTCTCATCCCTTAAAACCTCAGCCTCCTCTTGGGCTTCATACAAGTAGACTTGGACAGTCTCAGCCTCCTCTTGGGCATCATACAAAGATTATTCTCCAGTACAGAATCAAACCTCTTCATACCAGTAGACTTGGAATGTCTCATTTCCTCTTGGATCTCAAAGAAACCCTCAAGTTTCCTAAAAGCACAGGAAAACCCTGATCACTTCATCAATCTCCAGCAGAGGTAAAACCTCCATAGGTTTTAAAAATCAATCTTTAAACTTTCATTCTAAATTCCCCAACTAGGGTCAAATTACCACCAATAAACCCTCAGAAAAATTAGAACCTCAAGGCATCTGATATTTCAACTCTTCTACACTCAACAAGAGTTGATTCCCCAATTTGGACCTGTCTCTAGATCTCAATAATCCTCAGCAGAAGCTAGCCTCCTCTTAGGCTTCAAATAAGAAATTCCCCAACTAGCCTCCTCTTAGGCTTTGTATAATGATTTTTCCTCAGCAAAGTTAGCCTCAATCTTGGGCTTTGTACAAAACAGATCATATTCTCCAGCTGAGTCAATCAACCTTTTAGCCTCAATCTTGGGCTTTATACAAGATAGATAAAACCTCTCCCCAATGGAGTCAATTCTTTTAGCCTCAATCTTGGGCTTTGTACAAGACATACAAAATGTTCCCCGGAAGAGTCAATTCTTTTCAGCCTCAATCTCGGGTTTTGTACAAGACAAATATAAACCTCCCCTAGTAGAGTCAACCTTTTAGCTTCAACCTTGGGCTTTGATCAAGGCACACAAAAATCAACATCCCCTCAGAGGAAATCAAAAGTTCTCTTTGTAGGAAGGCATTTCTCTATACATCACACATCAAAACAGACAATCAAAAAACCCAATCCCTGATAACTGTTGTAAGTGGCACACTTGTTAATTCAAAAAATCCAAGTTGTGCTCCCTCTTTTATCCTGGTAAACTTTTGTTTCATCTAATTGATGTAATTGGCAAATCTCTAGATTATTTACATCCAAGCCAATGTCCCTTTCTTAGCATGGAAGACTCCTAAGGAAAAATGGCATTGCTCTACACTGAGTTAAAATTTCCTCCTTCAGGACATCTCTCTTATAAAGGAAATTATAGCATTGCTGGGTTACATACATTCCAGTTAAAGTAATTCCCCTTTATAATCGATTACCCCAACAACTGTGATGAACAGGTGAGATTTTCTCCCTTTAGAGATGACAAATTCTCTCTCAGTCAAACATTTTAGCTTCAATCTTGGGCTTTGAACAAGACACAAATACTCATCTAGCTTCAATCTTGGGCTTTAAACAAGACACCAAACAATTTTCCTCCCATAGAATAGGAGGAACTATGATTTCTCTGATTTCCCTGTTATCTTTACGGGAATACGTAGGCATAAGATTGCGAAATCTTAGCGAGCACACATATCAAAAACTTTAGGTCCAGTACCTTCACAAAAACAACGAAAAGCCCAAAAACAACAAAAACACTCTCTCAACATTCCCAAAGAGAAACTTTCCCAGCCCATAACCGATAAACACCAGAAAGTATTTAAACTTGCCAAAGAAGATCTATGGATAACCATATATACACTGGGTAATTGACAACTTCCCTTTGTATAACCTGACCCGGACCCCCCAATCTCTTAGCATTTGTTAAAGAAAACATTTGCCTGCAAGGTTAGTTTTAGATAGCTTCCCTTTCCTTTCTAGCTTCGTAGGATAAATAAGAAATCAGAAAGTAGCACCAAATTCCAACCAATGCGGTAAGGTGGTCGCGTCACCGACAAAAATTGCACGCTACAGAAAAATGGCGACTCTGCTGGGGAGAGTCTTTAGGATTAGAGTTCCTAAGAGGTCTAGGTTTTGTTTGGAATTTTCTATACTTTCTACTATATATATCATTTACTGTTATACTACTTGATATCCGTGTTTAATTTTTATGTCAACTGGGAATACGATTAATACGCATGTGAAAAGTTTAAGAGAACATTAAGATAAGTGGTGGCATATCCAGGAAACGCTTATAGGGAGTGAATCCCGACCAAGCTAACTTGGCAGCTAACGAATCGGTCGAGGTACCCGTGCGGAAGTATCGATGTTGAACGACCGATTATCGTGAAAGCATTGTCTTTCCCAGTGCAGTACCCATGACCCTGAGGATTTAGTAGACATTAACCATATGACCATTTGGTAGCGCGGTGACTATCGGGAATAGTTGATACGCGATACTACACTCAAATGAGATTTACCCTAGAATGTTACAGCTCGCTCGAGTGAATCAGCTTGCTGTTAATATCCCTAGGAGGGGTCAATGACTTTGGGAACCTTAGAACCCGTTCAACAGGTACAAAATTTGACAAAAATAGTACAACCTTTAGGGATGGGTAGAGCCATGACTCCATGCTCGTGACGTTGAACCCTAGAACCTATGTTTTCAAATGTTTTTGTGTGCTGCATTTATGCATTCATTAAAAGAAACTCTTTTCAAACAAGAAAAAAACTCTTTTAAAAAAAATCTTTTTCCAAAAAAAAACTAAAACAATAATTGCAAATATCAGAGGTTGCGTTATGGATTTAGGTAGAAGAAAAACTCACAAGTACACCTTCAAGGCTCCGAAACTAGAAGACTTAAGGAAATTGGGAAGGATGATTACCAATCCCAAGGCTTTCAGAGCTAAGCACAAAGGACTGTTGTCTCTATTAAGGGTCAATGTAGTTGAAGGAATCCTGTATACGTTGATTCAGTTCTACGATCCGGTTTACCACTGCTTCACTTTCCCAGATTACCAACTGGCACCAACACTGGAAGAGTACTCCCACCTGATTGATTTACCTATCACTGATCAAGCTCCATTTTCTGGACTGGAAGAAATTCCAAAGAATCAGGCTATTGCAAGAGCAATTTCTTTGGATGAGTCAGAAGTTAGGACTCACATAACCACTAAAGGAGGAATCCAGGGTTTACCAGCTAAATTCCTGATGGAGAAAGCTCTATACTTTGCTAGTATAGGAAACATAACTGCCTTCGAAGACGTCTTTGTCCTATAACCTCTTTCCCAACATCGACAACTTCGTCGATACCAATGCTGTTAAGATATTCTTGATAGGAAACCCCATACCAACCTTGCTCGCGGATGCTTATCATTCTGTACACTTAAGGAATTTTCACATCGGAGGGATGATCACATGCCGTGTACCCTTACTCTACAAATGGTTCATTTCCCATTTGCCCAAGTCTGCTGCTTTTTGGGATCATAAGAGTACTCTACGTTGGTCACAGAGGATTATGTCTCTTACCAATTCTGACATAGATTGGTACAGTCGGATTTACGAAGGGATAGAGATCATCGACAGATGTGGAAATTTCCATAACGTACCCCTCATTGGAACTAAAGGAGGAATCAACTATCATCCAGTTTTAGTTCGCCGTCAACTTGGATACCCGATGAAGAATATCCCACATAACGTTCATCTAGAAGGTCTTTTCTTCAAGGAAGGGGAAAATGACAGGGCACTAAAGAAAGAAATAGTGCATGCCTGACAACATATTCACAGGAAAGGCTGAGAGTCTTTGGGAAGACTAAACTATACCTCCATGGAACCTTATCTCCATTGGGTGCAAACTAGAGCCCTCAAGCTGCGGATGCCTTACCCTCGTCAAGAAGTTTTTCCCTTAAAGGAGTCTATCCTTTATTTCATGTTTGATGCGGAAAAACTCCAGGTCACTCTCAACAAAGTTCAACGTGAAAAGAGCTCTTGGAAAAACAAATACCAAATCCCTAATTTGGAATGTATCAAGATTTAGGAACTATTAAAAGAGAAGGATGCTCTGATTGAAATTTAGAACAGCATGCTATAGAAAGTCAGGAAGACCGAAGAAATTTGCTCGCTCCTTTCACTTGGCAAAGGACTGTCGACCCGACCACGACTGAAGATGCCCGATCAAAGAAAAGGAAAATACAGGAACCAGCATCTGAGCTCTCTTCAGAGAGAACTCAGGATCCATGAGCTTAGACATTTTCCTTACAGCACTTTGTAAAATACTGTACTTTTCCTTGTAAAATACTGCAATCTTTCGAATTCAATAAAAGTGGTCTCCCCCACTGTGTGATATTTGCAATCTATTTGTTGAAGTTTATTTTTGAATAAAACAAAAAGTAAAAATATATCTTTGCATATCATTCATCATTCTCACATAATGCATTTTGCTTATCCTTGAGTCCCGCGTATGTATCATAATTCTAGAGTCAAACTGTCTCACTCATATAATACTCGGGCCAATCGACAAAAGAAAATGGACGATCTCGAGGAAGAGAACAGAGAGATGAGAGAAGAAATCGATGCTCTAAAGGAAAGTTTGGAAAAACTTTACAGCAAATTTCAATCCCTGGCAGCAGCTCAGGAGCAACAACATTAAAGGACTATGATCTCAGAGATTACATCTACACCTGTAATGGAGACACATGAGAATCATCCTCGGTACATTATGCCTAAGGGTCGCCCCTGGGGTATGCCTTTCAACTTTATACCTGAAGGATATATCCCACCGGTCACTGAAGACCCAGAAGCCATAGCGGGAACCGCTGGACCTGAAGGTTACAAACTTCAGGAAAATGAAGATGCAAGGGTTACAACAACAACTATTGAAGGTTACAAACTTCAGGGCATTGAAGCGCCAAGAGTCACTGCTGTAGTGTCTATACCACAACAAGTGGTACACACTGTCCCGGAAGGACAGATTCCACAAGCAATTTCTGGTGGAAACGAAGACATGTACGAAAGGATGAATGAGTTCCAGGAACAATTCATGGAAATGCATAAGGAACTGCATGCCATTCAGGGTCAAGAGTTATTCGGAAAGGACGCCGGTGACCTCTGTTTGGTCCCTAATGTAAAGATCCCACACAAATTCAAGGTGCCTGACTTTGAAAAATACAAAGGCAACTCTTGCCCTCAAAGTCATTTGGTGATGTACGCTCGAAAAATGTCTTCTCAGACAGAAAATCAACAGCTACTGATCCATTACTTCCAAGACAGTTTAACCGGTGCCACACTCAAATGGTACATGGGTTTAAACCGCACCAAGATCAGTACTTTCAAAGATCTCGGTACAGCCTTTGTTCATCAGTATAAATACAACTTGGACATGGCACCAGATAGGGATCAGTTCAGAGCAAAGTCACAGAAAGACATAGAAACTTTTAAAGAGTATGCTCAGAGATGGCGTAAAATTGCCGCTCAGATCTGTCCCCCTCTTGAGGAAAAGGATATGACAAAGATCTTCCTAAAAACCTTAAGCTCGTTCTATTATGACCGAATGGTTGCCAGTGCACCCAGTGACTTCACTGAAATGGTGAACATGGGAGTACGCCTTGAAGAAGCAGTCTGAGAAGGATGATTGGTCAAAGATGCATAGCCATCTAGCAGTACTAAGAGATACGGTAGGGCTTTCCAAAAGAAGAAAAAGCAAGATATTAGTAATATCTCTCTAGGAAAGCAAAGGCGAAGGTATCAACCAGTAGCGGCGGTAACTCCCACTATCAACCCAGCGCCATCTCCGACTTATCAGCCTCAAGTTGCTTAGAGACAACCAAGTCAACAATAGTATCAGCAAAGACCGCAATAGCCTTATCAGCAGGCTCATCCACAGTACAACAACAACAATTGTACAACACGACCATCAGGGTTTGACCCTATACCAATGTTGTACGCAGAGTTATTTCCGCTTCTACTGGCCAAGGGGCACGTCCAAGCCAGGACTCCTCTCGCAGTACTAGAAAATCCACCTTTTTGGTTCAAAGCAGATCAAACTTGCCCTTACCATCAAGGAGGAACGGGACATAACATTGAGAGTTGTCTCAGCTTCAAGTCTGATGTACAGAAGCTTGTTAGGAACGGGGTTTTATCTTTCAAAGATACAAATCCAAATGTTCAGACGAACCCATTACCGTAACATGAGAAGACTACAGTGAATTTGATAGAAGAAGAGCCTGTCAACAGTTATCAAATTCACAATGTGCTCCTATTAGGAACCAATCTGGTGAAGATGCATTACAGACAGAGCGGGTACGGTCATGTGCCATCTCACAACTATCATCAGTGTGATATCTGCTCCAAGGACAATCAAGGGTGTGCCATAGTACAAACAGCTCTGCAAGAACAAATAGATTTGGGCTGGATTCAGGATCACAAGATTCGTGAAGTAAACATGGTCCATGAACATCCCAACATTATTCAGATCCATGACATTCGTGCAATGAACGTTAACTTAGTGGCAATGCTTTTGAGACAAAGTCAGTATCATAATCTGCCACGACACGATTACAGTGCTTGTCTAGTCTGCTCAACAGACAATTAGGGATGCTCTTTTGTACAAGAGGCCCTCCAACGTCAGATGGATCTCAGATGGATCCAAGACTACCGTGAAAGAAATTACCATCAAGTAAATATGGTTCAGATCTTTTACATACGCTTGATGAATACCATTCTAGTGGAATTACATGCTATACAAGTCAGATTTGGTTTTCTGGCTTCACATGATTATCTATACTGTAAATGATGCTGCGAAAACGACCAAGGGTGTGCGCTTGTGCAAAGGACTCTTCAACATCTGTTGGACCATTAGTGGCTCCCAATCTACATGGATGAAGCTATGCAACGGATTAGCATGACTGATGGGGATCCTGTTAGACATCAAAGTCATGATATCCGCTTAGCAAAAACAAATCTAGTAAAACTGCACTGCATACAAAGCGGATATGGTCGTGTACCACCGCAAAATTATGAGCTCCGTAGAGTATGATCGAAAAATAACCAAGGATGTTATCTCGTACGAGCAGCCCTCCAAAATCAGTTGAACCGGAAGGAGATTCGACCATGTTCAAGTTCTGGGTTGATCAACATGATACAAGAGTACCTCCTGGTCAAAGCAAAAGCGCTGTCGTAATCTCCAATCATGGAATAACCAAGGACATTTGCGCCATAATCCCTCTGCTCAACGAGTCAAAAGTCTCTCTTGACAGTACAAAGATTCTCAACCTCGAACCAATTGAGGCTCCCTACGATGGTCAGAGAAATCAAAAAGCTCCTGTGGTTATCTACCTGCCAGGACCGATACCGTAAAAATCAGAAAAGCCTATCCCTTACAAGTACGACGCAACGACCAAGGAAAATGGAAAGGAAACTCCATTACCCTTTGTTGTAAACATTGCCGACATCAGTCGAGTCACACGGAGCGGTCGGATCTTCAACAGAGGAGTTGGAGAACCTACCAAAGAAAAGTAACCTCAAACGGAAGTTCCTAACCCGCGATTCGGTCAATCCAGTAATCCAGAACTTGTAAAGAACAATGATGAGATGCTGAGGCTTATCCAGAAAAGCGAGTACAACATTGTGGACCAATTGTTGCAAAATCCATCTCGAATATCTGTACTTTCTCTCCTGCTTAGTTCAAAAGCTCACAGTGAAGCTCTATAGAAAGTCTTAGAGTAAGCATTTATGGAACAAGATGTGACGGTAGGACAATTTGGCAGCATCATCTCCAACATCACTTCCTGCAACAACTTAGTATTCAGTGATGATGAACTGTAGGAAGAAGTCAAGAATCATAATATGGCGCTCAACATTACAGTCAACTGCTGAGATGATGCTTTAGCCAGCGTACTGGTGGAAACAGGATCATCTTTGAATGTTATGCCAAAATCAACTCTGATACGACTATCGTTTCAAGGAGCTCCGATGAGAGGCAGTGAGATCATCATCAAGGCCTTTGACGGATCTAGAAAGACAGTTATCGTTGAAGTCAATCTTCCCATAACCATCAGTCCTCACACTTTCCAAGTCACTTTCCAGGTCATGGGCATCCGGGCAGCATATAGCTGTTTATTAGGAAGACCTTGGATACACGAAGCTGGGGCAGTCACTTCGACGCTTCACCAGAAGATGAAGTTCATCAAGAATGACAAATTAGTCACAGTGTGTGGAGAGCAAGCCTTAATCGTGAGTAACTTATCATTATTATCCTATGTAGAACCAGAGGAGGTTGTTGGCACCCAGTTCCAAGCACTCTCGGTGAGCAATGAGAATCGACCAGAAAAAGGGACATCGATTTCCTCATACAGGGACGCTCTCGAAGTAATCAAGAGTAATGACACAAAAGGATGGGGACAAATTGTAATTCCTATGGATAACAAGACAAGAAAAGGTCTTGGTTTCTATCTAACTTGTACCCAGACTACTAAGAAGGATGAAAGTTTTCGTCCCATTCAAGATTTCTTCCACAGCGGAGGTTTCCTCCACCCAGTGTCTCAAGAAGTACACACCCTCAATGAGAGTGATTCCTCCGATACGGATGAAGAGTGGAAATCTTATCTCAAAGATGATGGTTATATGTCTCAGGGGGAGGCGCACACGCCATTTTATTTTGCAAAAGAGAGCCCAAGATATATACCGAGGTCAGACGTTAGGATGATTTATGGAGATTGTGATCCTGAAGGATGCCGTGCTCCACCCAATTCATTAGAGGAAGACAATCTAATGAAAGAAAACTGCAATTATTATGATCCCCTGGATGACTTGCCTATCTGGAAGCCGTGCCCAGCAGACTTGGGGCAAAAGAGTCAGCCGAACGATGCCTATCAACTGAGTAATATTGAAAAGAATACCCATGTCCCCACCAAGTCATGGAATCATTACTCAGGACATTCCGAAAATTTCCGACACCATGGTGATGAATCTGCAAAGATTGCAAGGCAAGAATTCATTAACTATACTTTTCCTGAGGTGAACGTCATTGAGGAGGATGACTCCTCTATTCCCATAGAAACATGGGACACCCTAGGACAGCCGAGTGGCAAGTATGACTTCCTTGTTAAATACACTGCTCCCAAAAGTTCTCGCATCAAATACGAGGACATCCAGACAACTGGATGGGGAGATCCGCTTGAGAGTGAAAACACTATGGAAGAGACAACAGAAGAGTTCGTTTATGACAACTCTGCATGGGAGGAAGACTCCAACGATCCTACTCCACCAGAAATCAGCGTCATTTGTGAAGACAAACCAAGAAGGAAAGTACCAGACTTTGTGATTCACAGAGGAGTTCGCTGCCATTGGGTTGTTGTCGATGTCCCGAAAGTCGTCCATAAGTATAAGTAATTACCATCTTTGTTTTGACCTTTCACCTTGCCCGGGTGAAGTAGATGTTTTATAGGGCTCACTTTTCTGTAAATGTCCCTCTTCGCTTCACCCAAAGCGACAGAGTTTTGTTTTATAGGGGCTGTATTTCAAGAATCGACATATCATGAATAAATAATGTCATTCTAAATTCCCACATTTATTGATGTTTTCACTTTTCGTTTTTCAGAAAATGGTGATCCTAAAACAACCCAAAATAAAAACAAGAATTTTTCAGAAAATACACGGCACAATGTAATACTCTAAATTTTACTCCTAAGGTCCCACATATCGTTTGCATCTCATATCGCAAACAAGATCACAAACATTGTTCCCCCCGCTCTCATCTCTGGGTTTGCTTCTGAGGGAGATCACCGAGCACCTGTGTATTTCTTACTTGTTTTATATTTTTCTTATATTTACTAACCTCTAACCAAAATACCCAAAAAAAATTTAATTTGCTTGTTTCTTCTTCTTTGTGTGATTAGGGTTTTTGCAGGGAGATTGATGGCAAAGTTATGGCTTGGAATCAAGTGTGGCTATTCAATTGTGGTTGAGGTCAGATGGAAGTTTGACCTAATCTTGGTCAAAACATCAAAGGATTACTTGAATTGAAAATTGGTTGTGGCAGTGGACTATTTCTCAGGCAATGTGTATCCAAGAGATTTCTTCATCAAAGATTTCTCAAGAACAAGAGAATCAGGGTTTCAGTTCATTGTGCTTGAGCATTGATAATGGTTCCTCAGTTGAAGTTCTTGATGCAAGGGGCTACATTGAGCATTATTTTTTCTCTATGGGAAGTTCATCATCATCTCAGGATTTCTCCTAATTCTTTGTTTCACAAATCAATATCTTCAATGAGGATTCCTCAAGGTTTTATCTATGGGGTTAGATCATCAATGTGAGGAGGATCTTGCTAAATCAAGACATTTTGTTGGTTGAGATGCAAGTGTTGATATTTGGATTCATCATGACATAAAATTCTCAAGAGCTTGTTTCATTCAAGGTTTGGTTCAAGTTGGAAGATTCATGGTTCATGACTTACTTGGAGTTTAAGGCATGTTTTCAAAGATTCAAAATCCTTTTCTTTCCTAAGTTCACCTTTATCCATTTTTCTAACCATTTCCTTTCTAAACCTCTACCCACATTTCATATCCATTTTTCATTTCATCCACATTTTTAAGTTATCTATATATATCAAATCCATTTTTCATATTCATAATCAATTTTTCAATTATATTATTTCTAACCATTTGTCCAAGCAAGACTACCATTCCAGGTTGTGCGAGCAAAAAGCCATTCCAAGCATATGCTATGCCACTTTCCAAGCCATGGAAACCAATACCCGTGACTTCAAAACCATGCCTCATGCTTCATGAACACAATTTCCAAGCACCATGAAAACGTGGACCAGTCGAAACCAGTTTTGGGAGGAATCAGATAGGCAGTGGTTTGATACAACTATAACAGCTCTACTATCTCCAATATCATACTTGAATCATGTTAGTTTACCTATAGTGCAAAAAAATGGTCAAGATGCACATTGATCAAATGATTGTCACAATGGTGTTCATGAGCTGATTGGGGAGCCAATCTGTTAGTTTCGTTATGCGACACACGTCAATGCTGCCGTTAGCGCTGCTTGTTTGGTTTGCTGTGTCTCGGTAAGGTTGAGATATTCATTCAGTGAAAGTGTTAATATATCCTTTCTCGACATATGTGACAGTAAGACGACATCGCGCGAAACAAACTGCAGCATAACGCAGCACATGAGAAAATTAAATGAAGCATAACAACACACAACCAAAATGACTTGCAGTGAATAAAAGTGAAAACAACCATAGTTTGAGAGAGGTTGTCGTGGAAATGCGAAGCAAGATTGGAATCCAGGATTGGAGTTTGAGTGACCTTGCAATTGGTTTGTATCTGATCCATCTTCGTCAAACTTCCACACATCCATTTGAAGATATCAAAGGCATTCAGATATCACGAGAAGCACACAATTCAAGATGATGTATTTGTTGCTAGACAAGACTTTTATAGCAGGTCTAGTTCGCATGGAGATCATTCCTATACTTTGTTATCTTTTGGAGACAGATCCTTCAACATCTTTGGAAGAATATTTTGGTTCTATATTGATTGTCAAAGTAAGGGATTCACCTTCATGTGCTAATGTAGTGCTGAGGTGCGAAAGATTGGTTCAGACAACTGTGCAAAGATTCCTGTTGGCATAATTACTCCTTACAAGCTACAGTTGTGGTGATATAAAGACAAGCCCTTCACAGTTTGAAGTTCAAACTAGAATGGCAGCTAGACGTTAATCTTATCACCGCATATATACTTCCAACGGATTTCTCGAGGTTCTAAATGAGCAGATCCTGATTCATGCGAGAGAACTTACTTTCTGAAATTCTTGGAGTCCTTATTCGTGGCTTGATTGTTCAAAAGACAAAGTTGATAAGTGGTTGCAATCATCTTCTTAAAAATCTTTTGGATAGTTCATAAGCGACACTTCATTAGGACCTGCATCAATGGTCTGCAAATACACAAGAATGCAGTGATATCTCCAAAAGTGTTATCGAAGTAACAGATCAAGTGAAACTCACATTTGAGGCCTTTGCTTTTAAGAGCAGTTAAAAATACTCAACAAGAAAGCATCATCCTTGTGATATCCGTTAAGCATATGATTCTACTATTGTGCTCCTTTATTTTGTATTCAGCTTCAGCTCATACCATTTGCCAAGTCTCATGTTGGACAAGTTAAGAGGTCTGTAGTGGCAATTGACTTGATGGCAGAGTCTGTCAATTATCTTGAGAAGTGAACTAATGACGCCGCAAGTAACAACAGAAAAGCCGAAGATCAAATTGATTGTAACACAATTAGGTGCCGGCAATGAAGTTGGTTGTTTTTGCGTCTACATGATCTACCAAGGAAAAATCATTTTATTCGGTTGCGGTATTCATCCAGCTAAATTCGGCATTGAACAACATTGATGTTTTCAGAGACGTAAGACCGTTAGTGTTTTGCTAGTTAAAAAAGAGGCTTCACAGATCAAATGATGCTACCCGTTCCAAGTTTTTAGCCCATTTAATGACAAGAACCAAAGTAATCCCGCACACAGAGCATAGATCAAGAATATTACTGGTTTTTGAGTCCATTTCTAAGGATGCTGATATAGAAAAGATCGTCGAAGATGTTAAACACGTGCTTGATGATTTGCACGACACTGTCGTACATTCTGCATCTTTTAACTCCAACCCTCTCATGCTTAACAGATAGTCCCTACAGTAGAAGATTTCGGCTTACTTTAATCTATCAGGGGGAGTAGGTCTTAACCATTCAAGGTCAATGCTTCCATGTTCTCTAACTAGTCTATTCAGTGATTTTTGACATAACATTATGCCCGCGGAGGTGGACTACACATACAGCTTGCTTTGCATTTTCAAGGTGTCATTTCAGTTTCATGCTTCCAAATCCCAGCAGTAACAAAGCCTTGCAAGCCATATTTCAAAACGAAGCCATGAACCGTTTGTAAAAAATGTTTACATGTCATCACGTGAGCTGCAAGTTGAAATTAAAATAAATGCACGTCATGATTCATGAGCTGAAAATTGCAAGAGCAAAGACGACATGACATCACACAAAACAATAAAAAACGACAACATACAAGAGGCTACAAGTGAAAGTTCAAAACAACATGAAAAATTTCAGCGAGCATCACGCGTAGTAGCATTTTAAAACGCAGCAAATTCTCACATCCATCTATAAATACAACACTCCTCTCATTCATTTCCTCAAGCTTCAAAGCCACCAAAACTCTGCAGAATTTCTCTCTCATTTCTCACTTCATAAAATAGTTTCGAGCTATTACTCTTCTTTATTTTTTTTCATCCGAATTCACTCACATTTCAAACCAGAAGGTATCCAGAATCAAAGTAGAAGAAGAAGAGAGTTCAATTTCATTCTTACCTGGACATTGAAGGTAGATTGAAGATTTTAGCATTTTAGATTTGCACTTTTGTTGCTCGTTTCTTTGAATCGTTGATACTGTTGCGTAGAGCACTTGATTTCGATCACAACTATGTGTGTTTCGCATTCTGCCGCTCTGATTTGAGAAAGTTTGAAACTGATAGCTATGGCGTGAATAGTGTTGGCCGCGTGAGGAAGATGATGAAACTCTGTTGTTTCTGATTCCATTTTATTCTGTTTCTTTTATTTTTAACCATTGTTCTTTTTCTTTTAGTGGATTTTTGGGCCGTGTGTTTGTTTACTGACACTCACCTCCTATTTTCTTTCAAAGGCCTCCCTCTATTTTTTTTTTTAAATCTCTTTTACTTTTTTTTTCTCAAATCTATTTTGTTACTAACATTCTTTTTTTTAATGACTTTTCTTTAATTATATATTTTTTTAAATTTTTTACATCTTTAATTTTGTTTTTGAAAACTTTTCTTGAAAAAATTATTAGAAATCACTTCATTCTTGATTTTATTTTGAGATCTCTTTTTTTATTAATTGTTGGTTGTTTTGGATTTTGAATCTTGATAAGATCTCATCAATATCAATGGACTTTGGGTGTCGATTTTATCCACCAAGAGAGGTAATTGATATTGATGATGATTTAATCGATTTAAGATTCAGATTGTTGATTTTTTTTCATCTTATCCTCTTTCTTCTTCTTCTTTTTTTATTTTGATCGATGAAAGTCTTATGGATCTTAGAATTTCTTTGTTGAATTCTTGATCAAGACTAGATCGTTACCTATTTTCTTTTCGTGCGGTATTGCTTTTGGGTGACGATTTACATATCGTTCATCTAGCATGCATTAGCACAAAGATCTATTGATCGGCCTCATTGTAGGGTAATTACTCTGTAAATTCGTCGGCGATTGCTTAACATAGCGTAACATTTGTCCCTCTTTATCCAATTCGGAATTTGAACTTTCGTGGTCCGGACCTTGATTGGTCGCGTCAACCCAATGGTGATTGATCTTTTGTAATAGGTTCAACATCTTTGAAGCTTGTTGTTGTAGAGGCTTTAATTCTATCAATCTTCTAACAAGTCTTCATTAACCTTGACCTAAGTACATTGCTTAATCACTATAGTTCAAGATGCAAAATGGAATAATCGGTGAAGGCTTATGGCACTAAAGCCTTGTGCTACTAATTACTAACTTCTAACTTTTTTTTTATGTTTCCTTCTCGCTCCCTACCTCTCTTTATTTTTATTGCTCATTTTATCATATCATGTTTATGTTTATGTCATTTTTCTTTTGTCCACTTGGACCATATTATTTTGTGTTTTTCTTTTTCTTTTGTCCATTTGGGCTCAAAAACATTAATAAAGGATTAAACCACTAAAAGACTTGTGCTCTTAATTATTGGATTATGGCCACTATCCTTTGCATTGGAGGACCTACATTCTTGATTATGGACTTATGGAGTTAGAATTAGGATTTTCTCCCTTGTGCTTTGGACCGTTAAGGAGTTTTATATTCTAGCCTTTATTTGGCTTGCTTATTGGCTCAAGAGGATGAAATTCTATTCTTATTATGCTTTGAAGAGTGTCTCCATGTGGTTAGATCTTTCTTATCCTTAGCTTTTATTTTTATGCATTAGGATAGTCACTTCTTCTCCACCCTTTCTTCAATTTTCAAAATCTCCTCTCTTTTTCAAAACTTTCTTGTTTTCAAACTTAAAACCGATTTCATAATAAAACCTTGACTTCGATCAAGCGATTTTTAAACTTTGTTTTCTTTAATAAATGTCAATCCATGTTAATCATATTTTAACAATTTCATAAAAAACATAAAAAATACCCATACTCATCAAACTCCTTTTGTGCCTTATGCACTTTGTCCTTTAAAACTTTTTTATAAGTTTAGACATGATTCATTTCTTTAAACGGAATTATTTGCTTGGAAATGACGACTTGTCTTTACACTTAAAATCAACCAAAACAAACAAATTTCATTCTTTGTACCACGAACTACGAGGTTTTTATCCTACATTGCACATCGTGGGTACGTAGGCATGAGGCGATAAGTCTCTCCAAACACAAAAATATTAAAAAATAATTCTCCTCTCATTTCCTCAATCTCTTTTTCAAGCAAACCTTTTTCAGACCAAAAAGCATGAATACATCAAAGGGCTCCTATAGAGTACTATAGATGTATTGGGTGCGTAAAACCTTCCCTTTACATAACCAACTCCCCTTACCCTTTATCTCTTTGTTCATTTAGAACTCTTTAGGTTTTGTTCGCTCTTTTTTCCTTTTTGGATAAAAATAAAAGTGTGGTGGCGACTCTTGTTTATTTTTGAGTTAAGTTAATCAATAGCTTACACTCACAAATTTCCCGGCTACAGAAAAGTGGCGACTCTCCTGGGGAAAGATTGACCTCTTGCTGGTCCATCCCTTGAGGGGTTTAGCCTACTTTGATTTATTTATTGCTTTTTGTCTGATTTGTTTGTTATTGATTGTTCTGTCAGGGTGCTTGGTGATCTGTGTGGTAAGATAAGCCCAATACCCCGGCTTGAGTATACACCTAGGACTAGGGTGGAAAGTAGTGTGACTTGTGTGGCATTTGGCCAGACTTAGTATACACAAAAATTCCACATCCAGACGAGGTTTTCTTTGGTAATATTCTATTCTGCGCATTAGTGCAGATGATGGGATGTGACCTGGAAAACTGTCGACTCTGGCGACCATTCCCGAGGACTCAGTAGAGGCACTTCTCCTAAGAGGCAATAATGGCAGAGCAGAAATGGCAAACCCGTTATGCTTCTTGATCTGAGGACCTAAAGCTGAGGACTTTAGAACCCTTAACCCATCTTGGCCTTATTAGGACGTGGTGTGGTGGCTATTCAGGTGCATACTTGAATCAGTTGTTACGCGATACCACACTCAGACGAGACTCTCTTGAGAATATTATTGACTACCAAGAAAGTTGGGAAATCGATAATATCCGAAATATGAGTTGTAGACTCTGGGAACTTCTTTAGAACCTTGTTCGGCAGGTGTTATACCCTTAGTACATACCTTTGTGGGTTGGTTCTTAACCTCGGCTCCATGCTCGTGACTCGGAACCTTGAACCCGTGTGCTTTGCGTGATCTTGTTTGTGGTTGCTGCATACATGCACTCATGCATTCATGGACATTCTGTTTCAGTCGATTTTCAAGGATTTTAGAGATTTTCCTTTTGCAAACATCACAGAAAATATTCAATAAAATGAGATGTTTATCAGTATTTCAAAAAAGTGTTATTTCTTTGTGAAGTTTGAAATTGCTTTATATCCTAAAGATCCTTGAAAATTGAATGAAACGTTTGCATTTTTGCATTAGCATTAGCATCATTCTGCATTTTTTCTTGCCTTTCTCAGGTGTCTTATTGTTTCCCTTTGGTCTTCATTTAGCCAAGCTGTCGCACCAGTATAATACTCGGGCTAATCTAAAGAAAAAGATGGATCAATTGCAACAAGAGAACCGTGAGCTTTGTGAAGAAGTATCGACTCTAAAGGATGGTTTGAAAAGACTCGCTGCTATGATGGAAGCCCTGGTGGCTGCTCAGAATCAGCCACTACCACCTCCTCCTCCGCTTTCAACTCCTGTGCAAAGGACAGTCATTTATGAGATTGTCTCTACGCCCATCTTCGTGGCGCCTGCTAGTGTTCCTCAATAATCCATGCCTCCTGGTTTCCCCTGGGGCATGCCTCATAACTTTGTTCCTGAGGGTTATTAACCACCACGCCTCCTGAAATTCCAGTTGTTCCTACTGTTCAACCTGTGATGACTGTACCACCGCCTGTCGTTCATGTCGTTCCTTTTGGTGAAGAGTAGATTTTCCACAATGCCCTAAGTGAAAATGCCAGTGCTTATGATAGAATGGAAGAGATTCAAGACCAGTTTGTTGAAATGCAGAAAGAGATCAAAGCTCTGAGAGGTAAAGAGCTATTTGGAAAGAATGCTCATGAGTTATGCTTGGTTCCTAATGTGAAGATCCTGCATAAGTTCAAAGTTCCTGACTTTGAAAAGTATAAGGGTAACTCTTGTTCGATGAGTCATTTGACTATGTATGCTCGTAAGATGTCGGCTTAGAAGGATAATGATCAGCTTCTCATTCACTACTTTCAAGATAGTTTGTCTGGTACAGCTTTGAAATGGTATATAGGACTCGACTGTACTTGAGTTTACACTTTCGAAGATTTGGGTGAGGCGTTTGTGAAACATTATAAGTATAATGTGGATATGGCTCCTGATCCTGACCAGCTTCGGGAAACGGCTCAGAAAGATAAGGAGACATTCAAAGAATACGCGCAAAGGTGGCACGAGATTGCTACTCAGATCAACCCTCCTTTGGAAGAAAAAGAGATGACTAAGATTTTTCTGAAAACTCTGAGTCCTTTCTATTATGAGCGTATGATTTCTAGTGCCCCGAGTGATTTCACTGAGATGGTTAATATGGGGATGAGATTAGAAGAAGGTGTCCGTTAGGGACGTTTGTCAAAAGATGGTAATTCTGCTGGTAATTCCAAGAAGTATGGTGGAGGATTTGCCAAGAAAAAAGAGGGTGAGACCAATGTTATTTCCCATGGAGGACGCAAAAAGAGTTATAGTAAGAATAACCAATGTCAGCAACAAATTGCATATGTCACTCCTGTTAACAGTTCAACTCCTATTGTTCAGGTAGCTCCTGCTCATCAACAACGTTCTAATCAACCGAACAATCAACGGGGTCATTTTCAGAAGGATTTTGATCCGATTCAGATGACATACACGAATTTGCTTCCTTGTTTAATTCAAAAGAATCTTGTTCTGACCCGTGCACCACCTGCTATTCCAAAAGATTTGCCATGGTGGTATAAGCCTGAAGCTCGTTGCGCTTTCCATCAGGGAGGAGCTGGGCATGACACTGAGAACTCTTATCCATTGAAGATGGAAGTGCAAAGGTTGGCTAGAAGGGGTATTTTGTCTTACGAAGATTCCAATCCTAATGTCCAATCGAATCCGCTGCCTAATCACGGCAAGGCGTCTGTCAATATGGTTTATGGTTGTCCTGGTACATTCAAAATCTTTGATATCCGTTGGATCCGAAGATCTCTTATGGAAATGCATGCACTTTTGAGTGAATACCATGATATTGATCATGACTATGCAGCTTGTTGCATCTGTTCCGTGAATCCACGTGGTTGGGTGATAGTGAAGAGGGATATTCAAAGAATGATGGACAAGAATTTGATTGAGGTCACTGCTAAAAGAGATGAATATCATAATGGGGTGAATTTTATTGCACCACGCTTTAATATTCCTGAACGAGTTGTTATCTCTTATGATAGTCGGAAGACCGCTGTTACGCCTTTGGTCATTCAGTTGCCCAGTCTAGTACCCTATGAACCTGACAAGACTGTTCCATATAAGTAAAATGCTACCATGGTAGAAGATGGTAAGGAAGTGCCCATTCCTTCTTTGTCTTCTGTGGTAAGCATCGCTGATGTGAGTAGAGTGACCCGAAGTGGTCGTGTCTTTGCTCCTAAGCCTCTAAAGATTGTGAAGAATGTTGTTGCTGGCAAACAACATCAAGATGAGAGTAATGTTGATGCTTCTGGTCAGTCCCGTGGTTCGAAGGTTTATGAGGATGAAGTTTAGAAATTGATCAAGAAGAGTGAGTACAGTGTTGTAGATCAACTCTTGCACACCCCGTCCAAGATTTCAGTGTTGTCCTTACTGATGAATTCTGAAGCTCATAGGAAATCTTTGCAGAAAGTATTGGAACAAGCATATGTCGAGCATGATGTGACTATTAATCAGTTTGATGGAATTGTTGCTAATCTCACAGCGTGTAATAATTTGAGTATCTGTGATGAAGAGTTACCCGAGGAGGGGAGAAATCACAATTTGGCTTTACATATCTCCATGAACTGTCAAGAAGATGCACTTTCCAATGTGTTGGTTGATACTGGCTCTTCTTTGAATGTGTTGCCAAAATCTACTTTGTCAAGGCTTTCGTACCAAGGTCCCCCCATGAGGTATAGTGGGATTGTTGTTAAAGCTTTTGATGGATCTCGAAAGACTGTGATTGGAGAGGTTGATCTTTCGATCAAAATAGGACTGTGCTTCTTCCAGATTACTTTTCAAGTAATGGATATCTATCCTGCTTATAGTTATTTGCTTGGCCGACCATGGATTCATGAAGCTTGGGCAGTGACTTCGACTCTCCATCAGAAATTAAAATTTGTTAAGAATGATAAGCTTGTAATTGTTGGAGGTGAGCAAGCGATGCTAGTGAGCCATCTTTCATCATTTTCATATGTTGATACTGATGAGACTGTTGGGACTCCGTTCCAAGTTCTTTCTATTGATGATAAAGCTGTTAAGAAGAATGAGTTACCCATGTCTTCTTTGAAGGATGCTCTGCATGTATCAGAAACTGGTCGGTCTGACGGTTAGGGCCGAGTTATTGATGTGGTTGATAACCTGGGCAGAACTGGTTTAGGCTTTACACCGAGTACAGTAAGAAGAGATTTGAAGCGTATTAATGAGGCCTTTCACAGCGCCAGATTCATCAACAAAGATCACTCTACTGCTGCCATCATTGAAGATGATGAAGATGAAGAGCTTCCCGATTTTGTGACACATGGACAAATCTGCCAGAATTGGATAGCTGTTGATGTTCCCACTGTTGTTCATATTTCAAAGTAATTTGTTTTTGTTTCTTTCAAAAATCCTTTCACTCTGCCCAAGGTGAAAGTGAATTTGTGAGGGCTTTGTTTCAAATTTTATCATCATTAATAAAATGTTATTTTGTTTATCCATATTATGTTTTTCACTTTTTGCTTTATTTCTGAAAAATTGTAACATAAAAAACCAATAAAATAATAATGTGATCATCACTTTTATCTGCATGATACTTGCACTTCTTATTCATATTCTAAAATCAAACATAAATCATTGGGTAGATTGATTGATAAACCCATTAAAAACAATGGCCCTATGCCCCCTCCCAACTTTGAGTTCTCTGTGTTTGGAGCTGAAGAAGATGATATTGAGGAGATTCATGATGAAATTTCTTGGTTTCTTAAGCATGAGGAAAACGCCATTCAGCCTCATGAAGAGCCGGTGGAATTGGTTATTTGGGTTCAAATGATGATAAGAAAGAAGTCAAGATTGGGGCACTGCTTCAGTCAGATGTTAAGAAGAGGATTATGGAGCTTCTTAGAGAATATGTTGACGTGATTGCTTGGTCCTATCAAGACATGCCTGGTCTTGATACCGATATTGTGGAGCACCATCTGCCATTGAAGCCTGAATGTCCACCTGTGAAACAAAAATTGAGGAGAACTCATCCTGACATGGCTGTGAAGATCAAAGGGGAGGTTCAAAAGCAGATTGATGTTGGTTTTCTTGTGACTTCTGAGTATCCTCAATGGGTGGACAATATTGTGCTTATTCCAAAGAAAAAGGGAAAAGCCCGAATGTGCGTTGTCTATAGAGATTTGAATAAAGCAAGTCCAAAAGATGATTTTCCATTGCCACACTTTGATATATTGGTAGATAATACTGCTAAATTCAGTATCTTTTCTTTTATGGATGGATTTTCCGGTTATAATCAAATAAAGATGGCACCCGAGGATATGGAAAAAACAACATTCATTACACCCTGGGGAACATTTTGTTATAGAGTGATGCCCTTCGGTTTAAAAAATGCTAGTGCAACGTACTAGAGAGCTATGACTACTTTGTTCCATGATATGATGCATAAAGAAATTGAGGTCTATGTGGATGATATGATTTGTAAGTCGAAGACTGAAGTAGATCATATTGAGTACTTATTGAAGTTGTTTCAACGTTTGAGAAAGTTTAAGCTCTATTTGAATCCAAATAAATGAACTTTTGGTGTCCGTTCTGGAAAATTGTTGGGCTTTATTGTCAGCCAAAAAGGCATTGAAGTTGACCCTGGTAAAGTTAAAGCTATTCAGGAAATTCCTGCGCCCAAAATAGAAAAACAAGTAAGAGAATTCCTGGGACATTTGAATTATATCTCCCGATTTATATCCAATATGACTGCCACATGTGCACTGATCTTCAAGCTTCTTCGCAAAGATCAGGGTTGTGTCTGGATAGAGGATTGTCAAAAAACTTTTGAGAGGATTAAAGAGTATCTGCTTGAACCTTCGATTTTGTCTCCTCCCGTGGAAGGAAGACCTTTGATCATGTATTTGACTGTGCTGGAAGAGTCTATGGGCTGTGTTCTGGGTCAACAAGATGAATCTGGTCGAAATGAATTTGCCATTTATTATTTGAGCAAGAAGTTCACCGATTGTGAGTCTCGGTACTCAATGCTTGAAAAGACATGTTGTGCTTTAGCTTGGGCTGCCAAGCGCCTTCGCCAGTATATGTTGAATCATACAACTTGGTTGATATCCAAAATGGATCCAATCAAGTATATCTTTGAAAAGCCTACTTTAATTGGGAGGATTGCTCGTTGGCAAATGTTGTTGTCAGAATATGATATCGAGTACCGAACTCAAAAAGCGATAAAAGGAAGTGTTTTGGCTGACCATTTGGCACACCAGCCAATTGATGGTTATTAACCTATCAGGTTTGATTTTCCCGATGAGGATGTGATGTATCTAAAGGTTAAAGATTGTGAAGAACCATTACCTGATGAAGGACCGGAGCCTGGATCCCGATGGGGTTTGATTTTTTACGGAGCTGTTAATGAGTATGGCAATGGTATTGGGGCAATAATTGTTACTCCTCGTGGTTCTCATATTCCTTTTACTGCAAGGTTGATGTTCACTTGCACAAATAATGCGACTGAGTATGAAGCGTGTATTATGGGCTTGGAAGAAGCTATTGATTTAAGAATCAAGACTCTTGATGTATACGAAGATTCAGCCCTAGTGATTAATCAGATTAAAGGAGAATGGGAGACACGTCAACCTGAGTTGATTCCTTATCGAGATTATGCAAGAAGGTTGTTAACTTTCTTCAATAAGGTTGAGTTTCACCAAGTACCCAGAGCAGCAAATCGAATGGCGTATGCTTTAGCCACTATATCCTCCATGATTGTGGTGAATCGGTGGAATAATGTGCCCAAAATCGATGTTATGCGGCTTGATAGGCCAGCTCATGTATTTGCGGTTGAAGAGGTTGTTAATCATAAACCGTGGTATTATGTTATTAAATGCTTTCTTCAAAATCAAGAGTACCCGCTTGGGGCATCCAAGAAAGATAAGAAGACTTTGAGAAGATTGGTTGGTAGTTTCTTCTTGAATGATGATGTGCTGTATAAAAGAAATTATGAAATGGTCTTGCTCAGATGCGTGGATAGACACGAAGCAGACATGTTGATGAAAGAAATTCATGAAGGATCATTTGGTACCCATGCCAATGGGCATGCAATGGCTAAGAAGATGTTGAGGGCAGGTTACTATTGGCTGACAATAGAATCCGATTGTTGCAAATTTGTGAAGAAGTGCCATAAGTGCCAGGTTTATGCTGACAAAATTCATGTACCACCAACTCCTCTCAATGTTATCTCTTCTCTATGGCCTTTCTCCATGTGGCGCATTGATATGATTGGAATGATTGAGCCTAAATTGTCAAATAGACACCGTTTCATATTGGTGGCTATTGACTATTTTACCAAGTGGGTTGAAGCGGCATCATATGCCAATGTGACCAAGCAAGTAGTGGTTCGGTTTATCAAGAACCAAATCATTTATCGGTATGGTGTTCCGAGCAAGATTATCACTGATAATGGTTCGAATTTGAATAACAAGATGATGAAGGAATTATGTGATGAGTCTAAGATTAAGCATCATAATTCTTCTCCTTACAGACCTAAGATGAATGGGGTTGTTGAAGCTGCTAATAAGAATATCTAGAAGATTGTTTAGAAGATGGTTGTTACATACAAGGATTGGCATGAGATGCTCCCTTTTGCTTTGCATGGGTATCGTACATCTGTCTGCACTTTAACAGGGGCAACCCCTTTCTCTCTTGTTTATGGTATGGAAGCAGTGCTCATGGTGGAAGTTGAAATCCCTTCTATGAGAGTTTCGATGGAAGCTGAATTGTCTGAGGCTGAATGGTGCCAAAGCAGATATGGCCAGTTGAATTTGATTGAAGAGAAAAGAATGACGGCCTTATGTCATGGCCAATTGTATCAACAGAGAATGAAGAAAGCTTTTGATAAGAAGGTTCGACCTCGTGTGTTTAGAGAAGGCAACCTCGTACTCAAAAGAATCTCGACTTCTACCAATGATTCTAGGGGCAGGTGGACTCCTAATTATGAAGGCCCATATGTTGTTAAGAGAGCCTTCTCTGGCGGTGCATTACTTCTTACAACTATGGATGGTGAAGACTTCACTCGTCTTGTGAATGCCGATGTAGTCAAGAAATACTTCGCCTAAAAAATAAAAGAACAGCTCGCTAAGTTGAAAACTCGAAAGGGCGGCTTAGGCAAAGATGAGCTTCTCGGTGGGCTGAAAACCCGAAAGGGCAGTCCAGGCAAAAATTAGAGACAAAAACAGAAATAATCATCCTGGTAGATTGAAAACTCGAGAGGGAAATCTAGGCAAAAGTTAGGGATTATGACAAGTAACTGCATCTAGCCAGTCTTGATCGTTGAAAGCAACATTGTCTATCAAGGATTCCACCTCAATCATCCTCAGCTGAAGTTTTGAGCATAGTGGAATTCAAAGTTGGTAGGGAGAATAGTCGTCATTGTATTTCAATGTAACCCTTTCCATGTATTTACCATTTTTCAAACTTTGTAATGATCCATGGAGTTACGCCATTTGCGGACTACCATTCTATCAATAAAATTTGGGCCTTTGTCCCTTTATTTGCAATTCTTATTTTGTTTCTGTTTGCAAAATTTCATTTATTTTTTATGATGATTTTTGAAACAAAATGTGAATAATTGATTTAAATTTTTGAAAATTATAAAAACATTTTCCTTTGATTTATGAATATAAAAAAGAATGTCAACGGTTATTCCAAGAATGGTATGATCAATTTTTTCCACAACAGAACTTGATATGCTCCCAAGCAGAGTTTGTTCATGTTGATGTTCTCCCCAGTAGAGCTTATTGATATTCCCTCAAGCAAAGTTTTGTTATGATGGTTGAATTCATAAGGTCCAATGCTGTTTGGTTTTTCCTCAGCTAGGTCTTGATCCGAATCTCCTCTAGCTGATTATGTTGTGGTCAGGCAGTCGAGCAATTTTGAAGATCATCTCTTATCGATGTTAATTCCCACGCAGATATTCTTTTTTGCTATCCCCAGCTAAAATCATATGAAGAATCCTCACTCAGGATTTTACACTCTAGACGTATTGTTGTTGCTTTTGATGTCCCCAAACAGAGAACACTATTATTTTTCTCTAAGAGGCATTGACTTAGTGGCTGTTTGTCAGATTTTTATCTTGCTTTGTGGATGTATTTCTCTCCAGGTTGATTTATCCTTGCTGATTCCCCAACGGAGATAGAATATTACTGTTTCAATTGTCCCCCAAGCATAGAGCAGTGATGTTAATTTCTTATTTCCCTGGCAAGTCCAAGATGTACTTCTCTCCGGATTGTTTTTTAGATATTTATCCTCCTAGTGAAGTTTGTGCATCACTAATGCGGCTATTCCCCAGTGAAGTCGCTGATGATATCTGTTTTAGTCACCTATTGGGTTTTCTCTCATTCATGATGAGTATTGATCTAAAATCCCCCACAGTTTGACCTTTTGCTGTTTTCCTCAGCAAGTCCAGGATACTTTGCTCAGATTTGGTTAATCCTCTGATAGTGTGCTCGTATCTCCAGCAGATCTGCCTTGTTTTCCCAGTGGATTTTGCGTAGATGTTTATATGTCTACTATCCTCAGCGGATTCGTTATCTTCTTCACAGCAGATCTCCTCATCTTATTGAGGTGGAAGTTCCTATGATTTCTTTATTATCCCCAGGAAAAGTCATAAAGATTTGGGTTGTTATAGTTCCCCAACAGCTTTCCTACCATCCTCAAAGCAGAGTTTATGTTTTATATTCTTTGTGGATCATTGATGTTAGAAGATTGATATTTGGGTTTCTCCCCAAGGAGTATCTTCCTTTCTCTAGCAAGATTTGAGCCTTGTAGTAGGATTTATTTTCCTTTGATTGCTTTTGTTTATCTCTTGCAGGATTCCTTCCGACGAATCCCTAGTAGAGCTTCTATAATATCTCCATCTTGTTGAGATTAGCCGAGTATTCCATGGTGTTATGACATTTATTCCACCCTCTATTTATCCTTATGTCTGTTTTGTCAGCATATTCATGCTCATACGCATTGCATGTGAATTCATTTGTTGTGCATGGCATATTGTTGGTGCATTGTGCATGTTGCATTTGTGTTGGTGCTTCTTTGCTCTCTGGTGTTGTTATCCCGATAGAGCATGTGTGTCCTCTCTCCATTTAGAGTGTTGACCCGTAAGCAGAAAATGCCTATCCTTGTTAATTCCCCACTGAGTTTATGCCTCGTGGAAGATATTTGTTTTAGCCTTCCTCCCCAGTTCATTTGTCTGGATGGAATTAATCCCTAGTTGAGATATTTCCTCCTCGGGATGAGTCTTGTTTGATCGTTTCTCTCCGGTTTATTCTCGGATTAAACTTTAGTCCGTTTGTCTGATAGCTGAGGCCTGTTACCTTTTGGTTGATTACCTCGTCGTAACTGTAACTTGGTTGATAGTTAGTAATCCTCCTTTTGGACCTTATCACCTTTGTCATTCTACCCATTTAGATGGTAGTAGATGATATAGCTGGCTTATTACCTTTGTCGTTCTGCCCTGTGTTGGTAGTAGGTAATATAGCCGAGTTTGATTACCTCGTTGTAGCTATCACTTGTTTGATAGTTGGTAATCTCTCCTTTCTTTGCGGGTTCATTACCTTTGTCGTCCTACCCTTTGTTGGTAGTAGGTAATTTTTCTCATACCCCTTTTTGGTTGATTACCTCGTCATAACTATCACTTGGTTGATAGTTGGTAATCCCTCTTTTTGAGCTTATCACCTTTGTCGTCCTGCCCATTTAGTTGGTAGTAGGTGATGTAGCTGGCTTATTACCTTTGTCGTCCTACCCTTTGTTGGTAGTAGGTAATTTTTCTCATACCCCTTTTGGGTTAATTACCTCGTCGTAACTATCTCTTGGTTGATAGTTGGTAATCCCTCTTTTTGAGCTTATCACCTTTGTCGTCCTGCCCATTTAGTTGGTAGTAGGTGATGTAGCTGGCTTATTACCTTTGTCGTCCTACCCTTTGTTGGTAGTAGGTAATTTTTCTCATACCCCTTTTTGGTTGATTACCTCGTCGTAACTATCACTTGGTTGATAGTTGGTAATCCCTCTTTTTGAGCTTATCACCTTTGTCGTCCTGCCCATTTAGTTGGTAGTAGGTGATGTACCTGGCTTATTACCTTTGTCGACCTGCCCTGTGTTGGTAGTAGGTAATATAGCCGGGTTTGATTACCTTATTGAAGCTATCACTTGTTTGATAGTTGGTAATCTCTCCCTTCTTTGTTCGAGTTTATCACCTTTGTCGTGCTGCCCTGTGTTGGTAGTAGGTGATATTTCCCGACCCCTTTGAGATTATTACCTTTGTGGTCCTACCCTTTGTTAGTAGTAGGTAATCTTTATCATACCCTTGGTTGATTACTTTGTTGTAACTGTCACTTGGATGATGGTTGGTAATATTTTTTTAGCTGGCTTATTACCTTTGTCGTCCTGCCCTTTGTTGGTAGTAGGTAATATAGCCCGGTTTGGTTGCCTTGTTACAGTTGTCACTTGGTTGATAGCTGGTAATCTTTTCCCTTTCTAGGATTATTACCTTTGTCGTCTTGCCCTTTGTTGGTAGTAGGTAATTCTTCTCATATCCTTTTGATTGACTGCCTTGTTGTAGCTATCACTTGGTTGGTAGTTGGCAATCTTTCCTTTTGATCATGCTATTACTAGATGTCTGGTATTAGATAATCTTTTCCCCAGCGGAGATTTTTCTCTCCTTGTCGGGACAAGTTATCCCTCTTTATTTCTGGTGTTGGTAATTTTTCCTTGGTGGAATCTTACTCTTTTATCTTCCCTAGTGGAGGTTGTTTCCTCTCCTGTTGGGTTGTGTTTCCTTCTTTTGTTTTCCCCTGTGGAGTCTTTTCTCTTTGCTCCCCAGTTTTTGTTTATCTCCCGTGGCGTTTCTCCCCACGGAGGTCTCGTGTTTTCATATCATTTGCATAATCATATCATTTTGTGGTCTCTTAGGGCCAAAAATTGGATTTATTGTTATATTTAAGTCTCTTCTATCTCGTCGAGACAAAGATGTCAATCTTCTTATCTCCGAATAGAAGAAACTTAAATAGGGGCAGCTGTAATACCCTAATTTTTACCCCTAAGATCCCACATATCGTTTGCATCTCATATCGCAAACAAGATCACAAACATTGTTTCCCCAGCTCTCATCTCTGGGTTTGCCTCTGAGGGAGATCACCGAGCACCTGTGTATTTCTGACTTGTTTTATATTTTTCTTATATTTACTAACCTCTAACCAAAATACCAATTTTTTTTTTAATTTGCTTGTTTCTTCTTCTTTGTGTGATTAGGGTTTTTGCAGGGAGATTGATGGCAAATGTATGGCTTGGAATCAAGTGTGGCTATTCAATTGTGGTTGAGGTCAGATGGAAGTTTGACCTAATCTTGGTCAAAACATCAAAGGATTACTTGAATTGCAAATTGGTTGTGGTAGTGGGCTATTTCTCAGGCAATGTGTATCCAAGAGATTTCTTCATCAAAGATTTCTCAAGAACAAGAGAATCAGGGTTTCAGTTCATTGTGCTTGAGCATTGATAATGGTTCCTCAGTTGAAGTTCTTGATGCTAGGGGCTACATTGAGCATTATTTTTTCTCTATGGTAAGTTCATCATCACCTCAGGGTTTCTCCTAATTCTTTGTTTCACAAATCAATATCTTCAAAGAGGATTCCTCAAGGGTTTATCTATGTGGTTAGATCATCAATGTGGGGAGGATCTTGCTAAATCAAGACATTTTGCTGGTTGAGATGCAAGTGTTGATATTTGGATTCATCATGACATCAAATTCTCAAGAGCTTGTTTCATTCAAGGTTTTGTTCAAGTTGGAAGATTCATGGTTCATGGCTTACTTGGAATTTAAGGTGTGTTTTCAAAGATTCAAAATCCTTTTCTTTCCTAAGTTCACCTTTATCCATTTTTCTAACCATTTCCTTTCTAAACCTCTACCCACATTTCATATCCATTTTTCATTTCATCCACATTTTTCAGTTATCTATATATATCAAATCCATTTTTCATATTCATAATCAATTTTTCAATTATATTATTTCTAACCATTTGTCCAAGCAAGACTACCATTCCAGGTTGTGCGAGCAAAAAGCCATTCCAAGCATATGCTATGCCACTTTCCAAGCCATGGAAACCAATACCTCGTGACTTCAAAACCATGCCTCGTGCTTCATGAATACAATTTCCAAGCACCATTAAAATGTGGGCCAGTCAAAACCAGTTTTGGGAGGGATGAGATAGGCAGTGGTTTGATACAACTACAGCAGCTTTACTATCTCCAATATCATACTTGAATCATGTTAGTTTACCTATGGTGAAAAAAAATGGTCAAGATGCACATTGATCAAATGATTGTCACAATGGTGTTCATGAGATGATTGGGGAGTTAATCTGTTAGTTCCATTATGCGACACACGTCAATGCTGCCATTAGCGCTGCTTGTTTGGTTTGCTGTGTCTCAGTAAGGTTGAGATATTCATTCAGTGAAAGTGTTAATATATCCTTTCTCGGCATATGTGACAGCAAGACGACATCACGCAAAACAAACTGCAGCATAACGCAGCACATGAACAAATTGAACGAAGCGCAACAACACACAACCAAAACGACTTACAGTGAATAAAAGTGAAAATAACCATAGTTTGAGAGAGGTTGTTGTGGAAATGCGAAGCATGATTGGAATCCAGGATTGGAGTTTGAGTAACCTTGAAATTGGTTTGTATCTGATCCATCTTCGTCAAGCTTCCACACATCCATTTGAAGATATCAAAGGCATTCAAATATCACGAGAAACACACAATTCAAGATGATGTATTTGTTGCTGGACAAGACTTTTACTGTAGGTCTAGTTCGCATGGAGATCATTCCTATACTTTGTTATCTTTTGGAGACAGATCCTTCAACATCTTTGGAAGAATATTTTGGTTCTTTATTGATTGTCATAGTAAGGCATTCACCTTCATGTGCTAATACAGTGCTGAGGTGCGAAAAATTGGTTCAGACAATTGTGCAAAGATTCCTGTTGGCATAATTACTCCTTACAAGCTACAGTTATGGTGATATAAAGACAAGCCCTTCACAGTTTGAAGTTCATACAAGAATGGCAGCTAGACGTCAATATTATCGCCGCATATATACTTCCAATGAATTTCTCGAGGTTCTAAATGAGCAGATCCCGATTCATACGAGAGAACTTACTTTCTGAAATTCTTGGAGTCCTCATTCGTGGCTTGATTATTCAAAAGAAAAAGTTGATAAGTGGTTACAATCGTCTTCTAAAAAATCTTTTGGATAGTTCATAAGCGACACTTCATTAGGACCTGCATCAATGGTCTGCAAATACACAAGAATGCAGTGATATCTCCAAAAGTGTTATCGAAGTAACAGATCAAGTGAAACTCACATTTGAGGCCTTTGCTTTTAAGAGCAGTTAAAAATACTCAACGAGAAAGCATCATCCTTGTGATATCCGTTAAGCATATGATTCTACTATTGTGCTCCTTCATTTTGTATTTAGCTTCAGCTCATACCATTTGCCAAGTCTCGTGTTGGACAAGTTAAGAGGTCTGTAGCGGCAATTGACTTGATGGCAGAGTCTGTCAATTATCTTGAGAAGTGAACTCATGACGTCGCAAGTAACAACAGAAAATTCGAAGATCAAATTGATTGTAACACAATTAGGTGCCAGCCATGAAGTTGGTTGTTTTTGCGTCTACATGACCTACCAAGGCAAAACCGTTTTATTCAGTTGCGGTATTCATCCAGCTAAATTCGGCATTGAACAATATTGATGTTTTCAGAGATGTAGGACCGTCAATGTTTTGCTAGTTAAAAAAGAGGCTTCACAGATCAAATGATGCTACCCGTTCCAAGTTTTTAGCCCGTTTAATGACAAGAACCAAAGTAATCCCGCAAATAGAGCATAGATCAAGAATATTACTGGTTTTTGAGTCCATTGCTAAGGATACTGATATAGAAAAGATCGTCGAAGATGTTAAACACGTGCTTGATAATTTACATGACACTGCCGTACACATTCCGCATCTTTTAACTCCAACCCTCTCATGCTTAACAGATAGTCCGTACAGTAGAAGATTTCAGCTTACTTTACTCTATCAGGGGGAGTAGGTCTTAACCATTCAAGGTTAATGCTTCCATGTTCTCTAACCAGTCTATTCAGGAATTTCTGACATAACATTATGCCCGCGGAGGTGGACTACACATACAATTGCTTTGCATTTTCAAGGTGTCATTTCAGTTTCATGCTTCCAAATCCCAACTGTAACAAAGCCGTCCAAGCCATATTTCAAAACAAAGCCATGAACCATTTGTAAAAAATGTTTACACGTCATCACGTGAGCTGCAAGTTGAAATTAAAATAAATCCACGTCACGATTCATGAGCTGAAAATTGCAAGAGCAAAAACGACATGACATCACACAAAACAATCAAAAATGGCAACATACAAGAGGCTACAAGTGAAAGTTCAAAACGACATGAAAAATTTCAGCGAGCATCACGCGTAGTAGCATTTTAAAATGCATCAAATTCTGACAAACGGAAAATGAATTTCACTCCACTCCATCTATAAATACAACACTCTTCTCATTCATTTCCTCAAGCTTCAAAGCCTCCAAAACTCTGCAGAATTTCTCTCTCATTTCACACTTCATAAAATCGTTTCTAGCTATTACTCTTCTTTATCTTTTTCATCCGAATTCACTCACATTTCAAACTAGAAGGTATCCAGAATCAAAGTAGAAGAAGAAGAGAGTTCAATTTCATTCTTACCTGGACATTGAAGGTAGATTGAAGTCTTTTAGCGTTTTCGATTCGCACTTGTTGTTGCTCGTTTCTTTGAATCGTTGATACTTTTGCGTAGAGCACTTGATTTTGATCACAACTATGTGTGTTTTCGCATTCCGCCGCTCTGATTTGAGAAAGCTTGAAACTGATAGTTATGGCGTGAATAGTGTTGGCTGCGTGAGGAAGATTATGAAACTCTGTTGTTTCTGATTCCATTTAATTTTGTTTCTTTTATTTTTAACCATTGTTCTTTTTCTTTTAGTGGATTTTGGGCCGTGTGTTTGTCTACTGACACTCACCTCCTATTTTCTTTCAAAGGCCTCCCTCTATTGTTATTTTTTTTTAAATCTCTTTTACTTTTTTTTTCTCAAATCTATTTTGTTACTAATTTTTTTTTTATGACTTTTCTTTAATTAGATTTTATTTCTTTTTTTTTTATTTTTTACATCTTTAATTTTGTTTTTGAAAACTTTTCTTGAAAAAATTATTAGAAATCACTTTATTCTTGATTTTATTTTGAGATCTCTTTTTTTTTTATTAATTGTTGGTTGTTTTGGATTTTCAATCTTGATAAGATCTCATCAATATCAATGGACTTTGGGTGTCGATTTTATCCACCAAGAGAGGTGATTGATATTGATGATGATTTAATCAATTTAAGATTCAGATTGTTGATGTTTCTTTTCATCTTATCCTCTTTCTTCTTCTTCTATTTTTATTTTGATCGATGAAAGTCTTATGGATCTTAGAATTTCTTTGTTGAATTCTTGATCAAGACTAGATCGTTACCTATTTTCTTCTCGTGCGGTATGGCTTTCGGATGACGATTTACATATTGTTCATCTAGCATGCATTAGCACAAAGATCTATTGATCGACCTCATTGTAGGGTAATTACTCCGTAAATTACTCGGCGATTGCTTAACATAGCGCAACATTTGTCCCTCTTTATTCGGAATTTGAACTTTCGTGGTTCGGACCTTGATTGCTCGTGTCAACCCAATGGTGATTGATCTTTTGTATTAGGTTCAAAATCTTTGAAGCTTGTTGTTATAGAGGCTTTGATTCTATGAATCTTCTAATAAGTCTTCATTAACCTTGACCTAAGTACATTATTTAATCACTATAGTTCAATACGCGAAATCGAATAATCGGTGAAGGCTTATGGCACTAGAGCCTTGTGCTACTAATTACTAACTTCTAACTTTTTTTATGTTTCCTTCTCGCTCCCTACCTCTCTTTATTTTTATTGCTCATTTTATCATATCATGTTTATGTTTATGTCATTTTTCTTTTGTCCACTTGGACCATATTATCTTGTGCTTTTGTTTTTCTTTTGTCCATTTGGGCTCAAAAACATTAATAAAGGATTAAACCACTAAAAGACTTGTGCTCTTAATTGTTGGACTATGGCCACTATCTTTTGCATTGGAGGACCTACATTCTTGATTATGGACTTATGGACTTAGAATTAGGATTCTCTCCCTTGTGCTTTGGACCGTTATGAAGTTTGATATTCTAGCCTTTATTTGGCTTGCATATTGGCTCAAGAGGATGTAATTCTAATCTTATTATGCTTTGAAGAGTGTCTCCATGTGGTTAGATCTTTCTTATCCTTAGTTTTTATTTTTATGCATTAGGATAGTCACTTCTTCTCCACCCCTTCTTCAATTTTCAAAATCTCCTCTCTTTTTCAAAACTTTCTTGTTTTCAAACTTAAAACCGCTTTCATAATAAAACCTTGACTTCGGTCAAGCGATTTTTAAACTTTGTTTTCTTTAATAAATGTCAATCCATGTTAATCATATTTTAACCATTTCATAAAAAACATAAAAAATACCCATACTCATCAAACTCCTTTTGTGCCTTATGCACTTTGTCCTTTAAAACTTTTTCATAAGTTTAGACATGATTCATTTCTTTAAGCGGAATTATTCGCTTGGAAATGACGACTTGTCTTTACACTTAAAATCAACCAAAACAAACAAATTTCATTCTTTGTACCACGAACTACGAGGTTTTGATCCTACATTGCACATCGTGGGTACGTAGGCCTGAGACGATAAGTCTCTCCAAACACAAAAATATTAAAAAATAATTCTCCTCTCATCTCCTCAATCTCTTTTTCAAGCAAACTTTTTTCAGACCAAAAAGCATGAATACATCAAAGGGCTCCTATAGAGTACTATAGATGTATTGGGTGCGTAAAACCTTCCCTTTACATAACCAACCCCCCTTACCCTTTATCTCTTTGTTCTTTTAGAACTATTTAGGTTTTGTTCACTCTTTTTTCCTTTTTTGATAAAAATAAAAGTGCGGTGGCGACTCTTGTTTATTTTTGAGTTAAGTTAATCAATAGCTTACACTCACAAATTTCCCCGCTACACACACACTCTTGCATTCTCTCTGTCTTTGCTAAAAAACAAATCATCACGTCGTGCAGATTTCTTGTTTTAAACCCCATTGAAACGTACGATCCAATGCCTTCTCCTAACTTTGATTCTCGGTATTTGAGGCTGAAGAAGAAGAGGACGAAGAAATTCCTGAAAAGATCTCCCGACTACTTAGACAAGAGGAAAGGTATATTGAGCCTCATAAAGAGCCGTTGGAAATGGTCAATTAGGGCTTAGAAGAAGAGAAGAAAGGAGTTCAGATTGCGGCACTGCTCAGTCCAACTGTCAGTGAAGACTTGATAAAACTTCTCAAAGAGTTTCTAGATGTGTTTGCTTGGTCCTATCAGGACATGCCAGGGTTGGATAACAGCATCGTGGAACATCACTTGCCACTGAAAACGGAATGTCTGCCAGTAAAACAAAGACTGAGAAAGACTCATCCAGATATGGCCATCAAGATTAAAGAGGAAGTGCAGAAACAGATCGACGCAGGTTTCCTCGCCACCTCAGAATATCCTCAATGGTTAGCCAAAATAGTGCCAATCCCAAAAAAGGACGGAAAGGTCAAAATGTGTGTAGACTACAGGGATCTGAACAAAGCAAGTCCAAAGGACGACTTCCCCTTGCCACACATTGACATGCCGGTTGACAGCATAGCAAAATTCAAAGTCTTCTCCTTCTTGGATGAATTCTCGGGCTATAATCAAATCAAAATGGCGCTGGAAGATATGGAGAAAACTTCAGTCATCACCCCATGGGGCACCTTTTTTTACAAGGTAATGTCGTTCGGTCTAAAGAACATGGGGCAATCTATCTAAGGGCCATGACAACTCTGTTTCACGACATGATGCACAAAGAGATCGAAGTGTACGTCAATGACATGATTGCCAAATCTAAAACAGAAGAAGAGCATGTGGAACACCTGTCAAAGCTATTCGAGCATCTGAGAAAGTATAAACTCCGCTTGAATCATAATAAGTGCACATTCGGTGTTCGCTTGGGAAAACTCTTAGGATTCTTCGTCAGCCAAAAAGGAATCGAGGTTGATCCTGACAAGGTCAAGGCCATTCAAGAAATGCCTTCTCCAAAGACTGAAAAACAAGTCAGAGGAATTTTGGGTCATCTAAATTACATCTCCAGATTCATATCCCTTATGACCGCGACATGCGCACCAATCTTTAAACTACTCAGAAAGAATCAAAGCTGTGTATGGACAGAAGACTGCCAAAAGGCTTTCAACGGCATCAAATAATATCTATTGAATTCACCGATTCTGTCCCCACCAGTGGAAGGAAGACCACTAATCATCTACCTAACAGTCTTGGAAGACTCTATGGGTTGTGTACTTGGCCAACAAGATGAAACACAAAGAAAAGAGTCTGCCATTTACTACTTAAGCAAGAAGTTCACTGACTGTGAATATCGGTACACTATGCTCGAGAAAACTTGGTACGCTCTGGCTTGGGCAGCTAAACGTCTTTACCAATACATGATTCATCACACTACTTGGTTATTCTCCGAAATGGATCTAATCAAGTACGTCTTTGAAAAACCTGCTCTCACGGGAAGGATTGCCCGTTTGCAGATGTTGTTATCAGAATACGACATTGAGTACCATGCTCAGAAAGCTGTCAAAGGAAGTATTTTAGCCGATCATTTGGCTAATCAACCAATTGACGATTAGGAATCGGTCAAATTTGACTTCCCATACGAAGATGTCATGTACTTAAAAATGAAAGATTGCGATGAACCGCCACCCAGTGAAGGGCCAGGTTCCCAATGGGGACTAATATTCGATGGAGCCGTCAATACTTATGGAAACGGAATTGGGGCAATCATCGTAACATCTCAGGGCACTCACATTCCTTTCACTTCTAGATTAACATTCAAATGCACAAACAATAAGGCCGAATACGAAGATTGTATCAAGGGTCTCGAAGATGCAATTGACTTAAGGATAAAGAATTTGGATGTGTATGGAGACTAAGCCCTGGTTATCAATCAAATCAAGGGAGCGTGGAATACATATCAATCAGGATTGATTTCTTACAAAGACTACGCGAGAAGGTTGTTATTATTCTTCGACAGAATCGAGTTTCATCATATCCCTAGTGAAGAAAATCACATGGCTGATGCATTAGCCACCCTATCCTCCATGATTAGTGTAAGTCAATGGAACGACGTACCTAAGATTGACATAATGTGCCTTGAAAGGCCCGCTTACATCTTCATAATTGAAGCGGTCATAGATGACAAACCCTGGTATCACGATATCAAGTGCTTCCTTCAAATACAAGAATACCCGCCTGGGGCATCAAGAAAAGAAAGGAAGACCCTTAGAAGACTGGATGGCAACTTCTTCCTGAATGATGATACACTCTATAAAAGAAATTTCGACATGGTTTTGCTCAGATGCGTAGATAGACAAGAAGCAAACATGTTGATGAAAGAGATTCACGAAGGATCCTTTGGCACTCATGCCAATGGACACACAATGGCAAGAAAAATTTTGAGAGCAAGATATTATTGGTTGACAATGGAATCCAATTGCTACAAGTACATGAGGAAGTGTCATAAGTGTCAGATATACGCAGACAAAATCCATGTACCGCCAACGCATCTCAAAGTTCTTTTTTCTCCATGGTGTTTTTCTATATGGGGAATCGACATGATTGGCATGATTGAACCCAAAGCTTCAAACGAACATCGGTTCATCCTTGTAGCCATTGACTACTTCACCAAGTGGGTCGAAGCAGTGTCATACGTCAATGTAACCCGACAAGTGGTGGTCCGATTTATCAAGAACAATCTCATCTATAGTTATGGTGTTCCAAGCCAGATCATTACAGATAATGGATCCAACTTGAACAACAAGATGATGAAAGAGTTGTATGCTGAGTTCAAAATCGAACACCATAACTCATCTCCCTACCGGCCTAAGATGAACGAAGCGGTAGAAGCGGTTAACAAGAATATCAAGAAGATCATTCAAAAGATGGTTGTAACCTACAAAGACTGGCACGAGATGCTACCATTTTCTCATCACGGTTATCGCACATCTGTCCGCACTTCAACAAGGGCAACCCCTTTCTCTCTGGTATATGGCATGGAGGCAGTGCTTCCCATACAAGTAAAGATACCATCAATCAGGGTATTGATGAAAGCCAAGCTAACACAGGCTGAATGGTGTCAAAGTCGACACGATGAACTGAACCTAATCGAAGAAAAGCGAATAACGGCTCTATGCCATGGTTAGTTGTATCAGTAAAGAATGAAGAAGGCGTTCGACAAAAAGGCCTGACCCCGTGTCTTCAGAAAAGGAGACCTCATTCTCAAGAAGATACAATCATTTCTCACTGATTCCCGGGGCAAATGGACTCTGAATTTTGACAGGCCCTATGTGGTAAAGAAAGCCTTCTCAGGCGGTGCTTTGAGACACACAACCATGGATGGAGAAGAGTTTACCTACCCCAAGAATGTTGATGTAGTCAAGAAATACTTTGCCTAAATAAAATAAAATAAAACGTCTTGGTGGTTTGAAAACCTGAAAGGGCGGTCCAGGCAAAAATTAGAGACATAAGCAAAAAATCATCTCGATGGATTGGAAACCTCAAAAGACAATCTAGGAAAAAGTTAGGGATTCATGGTAAGTAACTACGTCCGACAAGGTTAAATCCCCAATGGTAACACCATCCATCGAAAGACTTCAGTCAAGGTCATCTTCGATAGAAGCTCAGGATGTCCAGAATTCAAAGTTGGTAGAAGGATAACGGTCGTTATGTTCCAATATAGCCCCTTTTCCCATAAATTACCATTTTCTAAACTTTGTAAATGCTCTATGGGATCACGCGTTCGACTAATTACCATTCTATCAATAAAATTTGAGCCCTAGTGCTTTTGTTTGCAATTCTCATTTATTTTACTTTATAGAATGACATTTTTAAATATGATCAACGATTCTTGAAAAAAAATAATTTAATTTTCAAATTTTCTTCTACTTTTAAAATAAAGATGTGTAGCACGATTTTTGTGGTCCTGAGTCACGATCGCTTTCGGTACTACAGTTCGATTCATTTTTTATCCTATTGAGCTGATTAAGGAAGGGAAATAGATGTCTCCAACTAACCTTGCTTGCATACTGAGTTTGAACAGCGGTCTGTTAGGTCACAGAAGCTTTGTGGATGTGGGGCCTTTCTTCGGTTTATTTTGTTAAGATTTGGATGTCTGGATCATTTGTGAGATTTTTGGTAAGATGGTAGGATTTGGTGCTTTTGGGGTTGATATATGGTTTTTGATTAGTATGCTCGCTAAGATTTTTGCAATCTTATGCCTACGTATTCCCGTTTAACGAAACAGGGAAATCAGAGCGATCGTAGTTCCTCCTATTCTATGGGAGGAAAGAGGTTGTTTTGGTGTCTTGTTCAAAGCCCAAGATGTGAAGCTAAAGGTGGTTTGTATCTTGTTCAAAGCCCAAGATGTGAAGCTAAAGGGTTTTGGCTGAGAGAGAATTTGTCATCTCTAAAGAGGAGTTATTGATGTTTGTATGCTGTGAGCAAGGCATGACTTTGATGCTAAAAGGTTGATTGACTCAACCGGGGTTTTATTTATACAAAGCCTAAGAGGAGGTTATTAACCCAACAAGAGGGTGTTTATCGTTTGTCTCGTACGAAGCCCGAGATAGAGGCTAAAAGAGTTAACTCAATAAGAGAGTACTAACAAGTGACAAACTAAACAAGAGAGTGCCTTTATCTGTCCTGTATAAAGCCCAAGACGGAGGCTAAAAAGGTTGGCTCAACAAGAGAGTCTTTCATGCTCAACAAGAGAGTGTTTTGCTATCTCGTACGAAGCCCGAGATAGAGGCTAAAGGGGATTGACTCACCTAAGTGAGTCTTTTATACTCAACAAGAGAGTGATTTATAGGTGTCTTGTATGAAGCCCAAGACGGAGGCTAAAAGTTTGACTCAACGAGAGAGTCTTTTATACTCAACAAGAGAGTGTTTTATATCTCGTACGAAGCCCGAGATGGAGGCTAAAAGTTTGACTCAACAAGAGAGTCTTTTATACTCAACAAGAGAGTGTTTTATATCTCATACGAAGCCCGAGATGGAGGCTAAAAGTTTGACTCAACAAGAGAGTCTTTTATACTCAACAAGAGAGTGTTTTATATCTCGTACGAAGCCCGAGATGGAGGCTAAAAGTTTGACTCAACAAGAGAGTCTTTTATACTCAACAAGAGAGTGTTTTATATCTCGTACGAAGCCAGAGATGGCTAAAAGGGTGTTGACTCAACAAGAGAGTCTGAAAAGGTTAGTGTAGCACCCAAAAATTTGCTCTCCTATCTTTAGTACTAACTGGCTTATGTTTCATTTCATTTTTCCATTATCATGTGTGCATATCATTGGTTCTTAGCATGGGGTCAAGGTGCCTGAGGCAGTTCAAGAGGAGAAGGTGTTCTTCAAAGGGTCAAGCAAGAGTCTTTGTATTGTCCAAGAGATCAAGAGGAGAGAAGGTTATTGAGGCCACCATTATTTGAGTCACTAAGGGGCCTTGGGGCTCAAGAGATCCTATTTGGTCTATCACATCATTAGGAGTTCACAATTGGCAAGAGATCTCAAGTGAACCACTCTCTCCTAACCAGTGCAGAAACTAGGGTTTTGAGATTTTGGGGTTTATTGCTCCGATGGGCAGGCTCCCTAGGTTTTTATCATCACCAAATGGAATATCTTGTCTTTTTTGGAGAGGATACACATCATATTCAGAGGAATTTGGATTTCGAGGATGTGTTATTTCCTCCTAGACTGAGGGTACTAAAATTAGGGTTTGCTATAAAATATGTGTATTTCTGATTTTTTGGCAAGACTTGATTCCATGGTATTCCTTGGGTCCCTAAGTATCTAAGAATGGAAAATTGTCCAACAATTTGGTTCATAAGAGGTTCAATTGGTCAATTGATTGAAAGTCAGGAGAATTGGGGAAAAGTCAACAGTGAGAGGGGAAGTCAACTGTGGAATTCTGAGGTTCTCTTCAAGGTTTTCAAGGTCTCACATCCTCATATAGTCTTCAAGGGTCAATTTTCATACCATTTATCAAGAATCAAGAGTTTGTGCAAAAGTTACCAAATATGGAAATGACCTGTAATTTGAAAGTTTCCATTTTTGGCAAGTTTTTACACTACATCCAACATGACTTTTAATCATCAAGGAAGCTTCAAATGAATTTTTCTCAAGCATGAAAGTTGAAGATATTTTTCTCCCCTTTCCAACAAGTACTATATGGTCTCCATATCATTTGTGAAACTCAAGTTATGATCAAAAGAAGGCAAAGTGGTTTTTAGGGTTTTCTCATGGTTCCATTTTTACACCTTTTGCATTTTGGTTCATATTGACCTATAATTGGTTCTATTACTTCAAGTCACATTCTAACATCTAAGTGCACCTCATGAGGATCATTTGTGACCTTTATTTCACTCCATTCCATGACGTATTCATCATTTATCACACATTATGTAATTTTGCAAGAAGCATCAAAACTCATGAATCAAGACATTCCAAAGCCCAAATTCAATTCAGGTGTGATTAGCAATTGACAAATGAGTGATCCATCATACAAGGCTTGGGTGTACATGCATGGAGGAGGGTGTATAACTCAAAGTGCAAATTTGCAAAATCATTGAAAACTCATTAAACAAGGAATTAACAAGACTTTAATGATAATCAGGGGAATAACCTAGAGTATATAAGCTAACTCATACACTCATTGGAGGGAGAGGCACGTTATTTTGAGGAGAATTCACTTTTTACCCTAGAATGTTCTCTTTTTCGAATCTCATCACTCACAAGAGCTTTTCAAAAAATTCTTTCACATTATGAGTCCTTGGGATCCATAGAACACAAACCCACCATCATCTGAAGCTAATAACAAGTGTACCATAGGATACGAATTGGAAGTTTCTTCTCCAAAACTCAGGATCTAGGTCAGATTCAAGCCCTAATTGCATTTATTTTGCAATTAGGGATTGCTGGGGTGTGATCTGGAGCGTGCAGACAGGTTTCTAGGAGTATTTTAAGCTATTCAAGGTCTCAGGTTAGTGACAATTGCATGATCTTAAAACTTAATCTTTTGATGCGCATAATGATCTATGATACTCACTGATGATGCTGGTATATTTTGTTTTGAGATTGGACGTGTAATATGTGCGTATCGTGAGTTTTAAAGTTTTGAACCCTAACTTATTTTGTTCGATTTGTCTTGTGTGTTGGTTGTTTGTGAAAAATAATATGATATTTGTGATCCTTGTGAAAATCTGGACAAAATGGTATACTCGTTTGCATTTTCTGGGAAGTTTTGGGTTGCAGGTCGCCGGGGAAGACGACCGGAGCTAGGGCTCTGGCGTCTGGTGTGTTTTCCGGTGAAGCTAGGGTTTCAAAGGTGGAAGATGAAATCCCACCGTCCATTGCCTTGATCCGTTGGTCCATAGTGTGCCACGTCTTTTTAAAATCTGTTTTATTTTATTGGTTGTGTGTGTTACATCCCATGATTATTATTGTGCACTTTCAATCTGAACCATTCATCACGTTAATTATTGATAGATCATGGACGTTGATATGATCTGATGGTTACTAATCTGCCAGCATATTAAGTTACTCACGTGCCTATCACGTTTTATTTTTATTTTCTGATTAATCATGGTGTATGCGCGTACATGTTTATTATTGTGTCCTTTCAATCTGAGCCTCTCATCAGGCATACTGTGTGACTTTGTTGACTGAGTGAGGAGCGTTAGATGGATCCAATGGCTGGTGTGAATCCTATGGTTGACTAGGTTCCATGTGTTTTCTTTTTATTTCGCTGATGGGCCTTTACGTATTGGGCTTGTTATCCACACCCCTTTGCTTTGGTCCATTTTATTCCCAACGTGTTTGGGCTGCTGATTACACCCCCTACTTGTTTTTCTTCTATTTTATTTTATTTAATTGCATTGTTTGCATTTTAATTTTTTTAAAAATAGTTTTGTGCATCTGAAAATTACAAAAAAAAATCATGAAGCATATTTAGGGTTTAATAAAATTTTTCCAAATTTTATTTTTTATTTTTATTTTATTTTTGGCACCTGAATTAATTGTTGTGTGAATTTCTTTTTGAATTGTTCTTATTGTGCACACTTTGCATTGCTGATTTTATTTTTCATAGCATATAAAACATTTTGAACTCATTCTTTTTGCATTGATTCACCAACATATTGAAGTGTATAAAAACATTTTTCTCATATTTTTAAGACTATTTCATATTGCATTTTAGTCCCTCTCTTTTTCATATTGAATCATGTTTCCTACTTGATCTTTGCATGATTGTTTGAGAGACTTATCTTGTGAATTTTTGCATGAGTTTTTAACATGATGTTTACCCCTGGTTGAGGTGTTTTGAGAATTAATTTGGTATTTGTTAAAGGTGTTTTTCTAATTGTTTGATTGCTCTTTGTTTGAGGTATTCTTTTATGCACATCTTTGATCATGTTTGATTACTTGTTTGAGAAGGCACTTGTGCCATCATTTGGGATTGCTTCTTTGACTTCATAAACCATGTTTGAATTATTATAGGTTATTTGTTTGCAATTATAGGTCATTGGTGTGAGGTTGTTGCATACTTTGTGCATATGTTCTACGCTTGATTTTCATGCCTCTTTTTGACTTATCTTCCCACCTCGTCTCATCTATGCTCATTCATGACTTATGTTTGGTTTGTGTATGCCATGCCATATCTTCCCTTTGCACTTAATTTGATGTATGTTTCTGACCTTGGAGCTTTGCATTCATGTCATATGTTATTCATGTTTCATCTTGCATACTTGAACATGTTTCACTTACATGCTTCCTTCTCCTTCTTTTAATGGCTCTTAATGCTTGGATACTTGTGTGTATGACTCATGTGACACTTGTATAGCATGTTTAGGCACATATTTAGGTCATCCACATTCTGAATTGGATACTATTTGAAGCATTCTTGCATGATTACCTTGCATATCCATTCATTCTTCTTCTACTCCTTCTTTGATGACTTTCTTGTGTGTTTTGCCACTTGTTTGCATTCTCTTTGCTTGGTCTTGTTTGGTAAACATTATGGGTCACCTATAAGGTATACATTCTGACTTGGATGAGTTTAATTTGGTTTGTAACCATTTCTCTTTGGGTTGTGTTTTATTTGGGTTTCATTGTCTTATTGTTGCTTATGTCCGTTTTGTACTAACCTTTTATGCAGGGGCAAAGGTAAGTTATTTGAGGGTGTGGATAGTTATCCATGTTCACCCTCACTCTTTCTTTCTCTCATCTTTTCTTTTCTTTAGGCTTAGGTTGTTGTCAAATCTCCCCTTAGGGCCACCTTTGCATGATAACGTTAGGATAGAATCCCCTTAGTGTTTTTTCTTTTCTTTTGAGTCCCTCTTCTCATCTCTTAACACTTCTAAGATACTTAATAAGGTCAACTTGCCTTGTACACAAGCCTTAAACATAGGAAGTGAAGATTGAGGGGTCCCCCTTCTCTCTTCTAGAGTGTTGAGCATACGTCCCATTGGGGACGACCATGCGACGCATTAGTTCCCGTGCCATAGACTTTGGTTTAAGGCGAGTTATGAACAAACTCAACTCATTTCTGTCTTAAAAAATACAAACAAATCTCAAACCTTTTGTCCTTTGGGATTGTCAAACTAAAGGCTATTTTCAAAAAGGGCACGTTACTTTCCGTTTTATCGCAAACATGCATCGACCCTAACTGCCGGACGCGAGCTTTACGTCGCTCATAAAAAACCCAAAAAGAACTTGGTCTGAACTACGTTAACTCTGAATTTCCCATTGCACAAAGGGAGTGCGTAGGCCTAGGACGACGATGTCCTACCAAGTTTTTCTTTGTTTTTCCCTCCTCCGTTTCAGTACAGCCATAGATTTTAGGATAACTCACCCTTAGATTAGACAACAAGCGTGGATCCCATCGAGTACGATGGATGCGTGGGGTGCTAATACCTTCCCCTCGCGTAACCGACTCCCGAACCCAGACTATGGTTGCGATGACCATTCATTTCCCTCTTCCTCGGGTTTATGCGGCGTTTCCTTTCCCTCTCGTGGGATAAATATACATTGCTGGCGACTCTATGTTCCGCGCCACTTTCGCGTTTGTACCTGGATGAAAATCCTGGGAGCGACAGTTGGCAACTCTGCTGGGGATACCTGGTTCCCTAAGCGGTTCTGCCCTAGCGCTTGTTTATTTTTGTTCTCTTTGGGTGTTTTTGTTCTTGTTTTGCTTTATTTGTTGTATTTTATTTTTACCGCATTTACTGCATTGCATGTTATCATCTGCTGCACTATTTTTCTGTTTGGCGGGTTGGGAGTTCTGAGAGATAAGCCCAATACCCAGGCTTGAGCATACACGTAGGATTAGCGTGGAAAGTAGTGTGACTTGTGTGGCATTTGGCCAGACGTAGTATACATGAAAACTCCACATCCAGATGAGATTTTCTTTGGTAATGTTCTATCCTGCGCATTGGTGCAGATGATTGAATGTAACTTGGAGAACTGTCGACTCTGGCGGCCATTCCCGAGGACTCAGTAACGGCACTCCTCCCGAGATATGATAATGGCAGACCAGAAATGGCAAACCCATTACACTTGTCGATCCGAGGACCCAATGATGGGAACTTGCTCTAGGGTTTCCTTTTGGAAAAGAATCAGTGGAAGCACTCCTCGATTGGCGATAGTACTGTACCCCGAGGGATGAATGTACTATTGCTTCTCGACCTCAGTGCCGAAACTGAGGACTTGCCATAGGATGTTTTCTTTTGAGGGGAATCAGTTGAGGCCTCCTCGATTGATGATGATGCCAAACCAGAAATGGTGAACGTATCATCATTTCTCGACCTGAGAGCCCGTGATGCTGAGGATCCTTGGCTTTCTAGTACCCACATGTGAGAGGGCAGGGTGTTTACAGGTTTGCAGGTAACCTTGACCTTCAACATACCCAGTTTTCTGGTCTGCAGATTTATCGGTGTGGTATTATGGTTATTCTGGTATTCTGAGTATTTGGACAGATCTTTGTGGTTATTCTGCTTGTTCAGTGCAGCAGTTGTCCAGTCTGTGTGGCATCCTTGATCCCATGTGTGCATTTGCATCATCATTTTGCATCCTAACATGTTTATTCATTTGCAGGGTTGCATCCTAACTTTGATTCTGGTTTTGAAGACTATTAAGGATGAGTACTGAGAAGAGAAAGAACATCATAGTGTATAAGTTCCCATCACTTATTCTGGATCCTGTTCACAAGATTGTGTCTATGGCAGAACCTGGGGTATTGACAGACTTTAGAGGAGAGTATGGAAGAATTCTGAATTTTGCTCGCAACATCACTGAATACGAGTATAGGGCTTTGCACACTCTGGTGCAATTCTATGACCCTCACCTGCGTTGTTTTCTATTCATTGATTATCTTTTGGCTCCGACAATGGAGGAATTTTCTCTCATTCTGGATGTTTCTATTAAAGAAGGGGCTCCTTTCTATCCTTCTAAAGAACTTCCTGATTTAGAAAGGGTCTCCGAGGCTTTGCATTTGGATCCATCTTTGTTGAAAAACAACGTTGCCAGTAAGGGAGGGTGTAAAGGCTTTCACGTGAAATTTTTGGTAGAACAGGCTGCTGTACATGCTAAGGCTAGATGTTGGTCGGTTTTCAATGCCATCTTGGCTATGTGTGTCTATGGAACGGTGTTGTTCCCAAATGTGAAGGATTTTGTGGACATGCACGCTGTCCGGATATTTACCATGAAGAATCTGGTACCTACTTTGCTTGGAGATCTGCACCACTCAGTGCATTATAAGAACGAGAAGAGGAGGGGAGGACCCCTTAATTGTTGTGCGCCAGTCTTCTACAAATGGTTTGCAGATCGTCTTCCCAAATCTGGGGCATTTGTAGATACTCAAGGAACATTGGATTGGTCCAAAAGATTAATGGGCTTGAGGGCAGATAACCTAATTTGGGTTAACCGTGACTTGTTGGGCCAAGATATCATGATTAGTTGTGGAGGTCTCCCAAATGTGCCTCTAATAGGAAGGAAAGGGGGGATTAACTACAACCCTATTCTTGCTATTAGGCAATTCGGGTATGCCTTGAAAGAGCCACCAAAAGACGAGGAGGTCCAAGAATCTCTATATCTGAGTGGGGAAACCAATCCAGAACTGTTAAAAGAAGTTGCAAATACTTGGGAAGATCGTCATAAGAAGGGGAAGACTTCTTTTGGGAAGAGCAACAACAAAACATTCCCTGCGTATGAAGATTGGATTCAGAAAAGGGTAGAGAATGAGCTTTTGCCATTCCCCAAAGAACCACAATCTTACCCCTTGCTGATTGAGCCTCCTACCACAGTTGAGATAGAGAAGTTTAACAAGTTGTGGGCTAAAAAGGAAAAGCTGCGAGAAGAAAATAGTGAGGTACAAAGAGAGATTTATCAGTTGAAATATGAGCGGGGTGAAGCTGTTCATATCGCCGAGTTGAAGACAGAGCTTCTCGCTAAGGCAGAAAAGGAGCTAGCTGACAAGGTCACAGCCAGACAAAGGATGAAGCAAGCTCTAGAGGGTATAAGTAAGGTTCTCAAGTCTAAGAAGGAGGAATTAGCCAAGGCTTTGTTGAAAATTCACAAGTTCAATGCTCACCGAGACACTGCAATGGCTGATAATAAGCGAAAGGAAGACGATTATCTAGCTCAGATTGATCAATTGAAGTTGAAGCTCAAGAAAAAAGACGCTGAGATCCTATCAGGGGTATTCCAGAGACAAGCAGTCGAGGGTCAACTCAATGAAGCCATAGCCTCCATAGAGGAACTAAAGATCCAAGCTGAAGTGAAGAGACCTAGAAATGAGGGACCTAACATGGATGGTGTTTTTGAAGAAGACGCTTGGGAGTTGCATTGCCGATACTTGAAAGGGATCATGCATAGGAGAGATGTTCTCATTCAAGAGCTAATTCAGAGACCGAAGCATCCCGACACCAAAAAGTTGTTCAAGGAAATTCAAGACTGGAGCAAAGAGCATAATGGATGGGGGGATTGGCACTGGTGGACTTTGATGACATCCCGTAGTTTTCTATTTTCTTTTATTGTATTTGGATCACCACCAGACTTGTTGGTTGGGATCTATGATTATTGTGTTCAGACTTATTATTTTGGGTTGTGATTGTTGACAATTGGTTATCCTCTAGTTTTTCTTAATACATGAGCAGAAGTTTCGTTCTATCTTGTTGTTAAACTGGAATCAAGGGGTGGATCGCCCTGTGAATATTCTAACATGTTCATTTGCATTTGCATATTCATGATCATTTTGCATAACAGGTGTTTATCTCTGGTGTTCTTATCTTGTTCTCATCTCAGCGCAGGATTGCGGATCAACACATTCACCGGTATTCTACTAGACAAAATCAGAAGAAAGTCATATACCAACTACAAGCTGAGATGACTGAGATGCGGACTCACATGAACCAATTCATGGATCTAATGCAAGGTGTTGCTCAAGGCCAAGCGCAGTTAAGGACTCTTGTTCAGCCACTGATTGCGAGAATTGATGAAGAGGGTGTCCTTCATGGGGGAATTCATACTGGTGTTACTGGTAATAATGTTCAGAATGGCCCCCCGAGCGGAGGTATTCCTGTTACTGGTGTTGTGATCCCTCCGGGAGGAGGAGAAAATGTTGTGGCTCCCACATTAGTGGGGGGAGGTAACAGTGTCTACGCAATTCATGGTTGTCAGTATGATGATCTTAAGGAAGATGCATTCTCTGTGCTAGGTGGGGATGCTGGTCCCCAGATTGACAATGATCAAAGATTCAGGTTGATTGAGGAACAACTAAGGGGTGTTGTGAATCAAGATTCTGTGGGTATGGATTTGGAGGATTTGGGGCTGGTTCCAGGCGTCATTATCCCACACAAGTTTCAGACTCCTACTTTTGAAAAGTACAATGGTATGACTTACCCAAGGACTCACGTGAGGGCATACACAAGTAAAATGGCTGCTCATGCAAAGAATGAGAAGCTGATGATGCATTGCTTTCAGGATAGCCTATCTGGGGCATCCCTGGAATGGTATATGCAACTAGAGAGGAAAGATGTTCGTAGTTGGAGAGAGCTGGCAGGGGCATTTATCAAACACTATCAATATAACACTAACATGGCTCCAAACAGAACACAGCTGCAGAATTTGTCATAGAAGAACAATGAGAGTTTCAAGGAATACGCTCAGAGGTGGCGAGAACTAGCAGCGAGGGTTCAACCTCCCATGTTGGAGCGAGAAATGATAAGTATGTTTATGGCCACCTTGCAAGGTCATTACTATGAAAAGCTGGTACCGTGTATGACTGGAAAGTTTGCTGATTTGATCTTAGTAGGAGAGATGGTGGAAAGCAGAATTAAGGCGGGAAAAATATCAGGCGGTGATGGGTCATCATCTGGAGGAGGTAAGAAGCCTTATGTCAGTGGTTACATGAAGAAGGAGGGATATACAAACTCCGTGTTATCATATTATGGTAGAGAAGGACCTCGTCAGAACTTCAATCAGCAGGTGGCTTCTGTAACCATCCCAGCAGCACCTCAGCAGCCAGTAGTGTCTCAACAACAAAATCAGGCTCCTCACAGACCGTAACCTCTGTCTAGGCGGGATAGGCATTTTGACACTCCACCTCTTCCCTACTCTCAGTTATTTCAGCACTTGTTACAGTTACAATTAATCCAGAAGAGGACATTGGCTCCTCCCACTGGTAATCCACCTCCCGGTTACGACGCCAACGCCCACTGCGAGTTCCATTCCGGGGCACCCGGACATTATATTGAGAACTGTAAAGCTTTTAAGCATCATGTTCAATATTTGGTAGATTCAAAAGCCATCAATTTCTCCAACAATGCTCCAAATGTGAATCAGAACCCGATGCCGAATCACGGTGGACCAAGGGTTAATGCTATTATTAAAGACTGTGAAGACTTGAATTTGATTTCAGATGTGAACGAGGTCCAAACTCCTTTGGGTGTGGTGAAGGAAAGACTGTTGAAGGGAGGGGTATTTCCTGGTTGTGATGAAGGCTATCCAGGGTGTGTGGCGCAACTGGACGGTTGTGATTTATTGAAAGCAGGTGTCCAGAGAATGATCAATGAAGGGATATTACAGTTTGATAGGGGTTATAAGCAGAGCAAAAATACTGACAGAAGGATTGATGTTGCCGCAATAACGATTCCATTCAAGACAATAACTATATCAGCGCCGGCAAGACCAGCGCCGGTCATTATCACTGTTCCTGGGCCAGTCCCGTATGAGAGTACCAAGGCCATCCCATGGAACTATGGGGCTGAAGTATTTGTTGATGGTAAGAAGCAGGAGTTGGTAAAAACATCAGCTATGAGTACAGGGGTTGAAAATCTTGTTGAGGCAGGGGCTATCACTAGTAGTGGTAGAGTCTTTATTCCGTCCGAGGATCAAGGTGGCAGTTCGAAGCAAGAAAAAGGTAAACAGGTGATGGATGAGTCTGTACAGAGACAGAAAGCAAATAATTCTATGACAAAGCAGGTTGGGGATACTTTCTCAGAAGATGTAGAAGAGTTTATGAGATTGATCAGGAAAAGCGATTACAAAATTGTTGATCAACTTCACCAAACTCCATCGAAGATTTCCATCCTATCTTTACTGTTGTGCTCTGAGGCACACCGAAATGCATTGCTGAAGGTTTTGAATATGGCCTATGTACCGCAGGAAATATCTGTCAACCAGTTAGAAGGGGTTGTGGCTCATGTGAATGCTGGTAATGGCTTGGGTTTCACCGATTTAGATCTGGCTACAGCTGGGAGGAATCACAACAGCACTCTGCATATTTCAGTGGAATGTCGTGGTTCCTTAATGTCGTATGTGTTAGTTGATACTCGGTCATCTTTGAATGTGCTGCCGAAGAAGGCTTTGATGAAGTTAGATACTTGTGGGTTGATTTGTACACCGAGTGACTTGGTGGTACGTGTTTTTGATGGTTCCAAGAGGTCGGTTTTTGGAGAGTTAGTTCTGCCAATCAAGGTGGGTCCTAAGATTTTTAACACCACCTTTTACATAATGGATATTCAGCCTGCCTATAGTTGTTTGTTGGGTCTCCCTTGGATCCATAGTGCTGGGGCAGTAACATCTACGCTGCATCAGAAGTTGAAGTATATGGCGGATGGACACGTTGTGACAGTTTGTGGTGAGGAAGAAATCATGGTAAGTTACCTATCGACCTTCAAGTATGTAGGGGTAGATGGTGAAGTACAGGAAACTCTGTGCCAAGCCTTTGAAGCTGTGAAAATTCCCGAAGAACCCCCCAAAGGTAGCCAGTCAGCCTAAGGTGGTTGTCCAACCAGAAGTTGTCAGACAACCAGAGGTCTCGATGTCCTCTTTCAAAGAGGCGCGCACTGTAGTTGAAGCTGGTGGTTCTCAGAAGTGGGGCCGTGTCATTGATGTTCAAAGAAAGTAGGATACCCATGGACTAGGGTACAAGCCACCCCGATGAGCTCAAGAGCCTCCCAAGTATGCTGGCCCGATTCGGTTCACAAGTGCTGGGGTTTTCTTTAATCAGGTTAACGCTATTGGGGATGAAGGAGATAGTGACTGTGACATGGATGAATGGATTCGTCCCTGCACCTCTGGTCAGAGTTTAGGCAACTGGTCTTCTAAGAAAGTCATCCAAATGACTCGCCCGGAGTAATTTACTTTTGTTTTCTGTTATGTTAGATCCTACGTTCTGTCCAAGATGTAGTGATATTTATTTGTAGGGCTTGGATGTTTTATTTGCTACTTTTATCATCAATAAAGGACGTTTTTTCATTCAAATATTTTGATCCCTGTTTTTCCATTTTTTACTTTTTGCATTAACCCACATCAAAATGGCAATGTGTTTTCTTGTTTGTTGTACTCATAATAAACATAAAACATCCATCATGCAGGTTTCTTTGTTCAGATTCCACCCATCATGACTTAGCTATGGCTCGATATGACTTCGACAATCCTATCTATCAAGCCGAAGAAGAGATTGATGAAGACTGTGACCTGCTAGAAGAATTAGCCAGGCTACTGAAATAGGAGGAAAAGGTTATTCTACCTTATCAGGAGGAAGTTGAGACTGTTAATCTGGAAACCGAGGATGTTAAATGAGAAGTAAGGGTTGGGGCTGCTTTGGAAGACACTGTTAAGGGAAGATTGGTTGAGTTGCTTTGAGAGTATGTGGATATCTTCGCCTGGTCTTACCAAGACATGCCCGGGCTTGACACTGACATTGTTTCACACCGGTTGCCACTTAAAGAGGGTTGTACTCCAGTCAAGCAGAAACTGAGAAGGACGAAACTAGATATGGCTGTCAAGATCAAGGAAGAGGTTCAGAAACAGTTGGACGCCGGATTTCTTGCTGTGACAAATTATCCTCTGTGGGTTGCTAATATCGTACCTGTACCTAAGAAGGATGGGAAGGTCAGGATGTGTGTTGATTACCGAGATTTGAATAGGGCGAGCCCGAAGGATGATTTCCCGCTCCCCCACATTGACGTGTTGGTGGAAAATACTGCTCAATATTCTGTATTTTCCTTCATGGATGGCTTCTCTGGGTATAACCAAATCAAAATGGCCCCGGAGGACATGGAGAAGACTACGTTCATAACACCGTGGGGAACATTTTGCTACAAGGTAATGCCCTTTGGATTGAAGAATGCTGGGGCAACCTATCAGCGGGCAATGGTGACTCTCTTTCATGATATGATTCACAAGGAGATTGAAGTCTATGTTGATGACATGATTGCGAAGTCACAGACAGAGGAAGAACACCTGGTGAACCTCCAGAAGTTGTTTGAAAGGTTGAGGAAGTTCAGACTGAGATTGAATCCGAACAAGTGCACTTTCAGTGTGAGGTATGGTAAATTGCTGGGATTCATAGTTAGTGAAAGAGGTATCGAGGTTGATCCTGCAAAAATAAGAGCCATACAAGAGATGCCTGAGCCAAGAACAGAGAAAGAGGTTCGTGGTTTCTTGGGGAGGTTGAATTACATTGCTAGGTTCATCTCTCATCTTACGGCCACGTGTGAACCAATTTTCAAGTTGTTAAGAAAAGATCAAGAGGTCCGGTGGAATGAAAATTGTTGAGAGGCGTTTGAAAAGATAAAGGAATATTTGCAGGAACCTTCAGTCCTTATGCCACCGGTGCCCGGGAGACCATACGGTTCTTGAGAATTCTATGGGTTGTGTGCTTGGTCAACATGACGAGACAGGTAGGAAGGAGCACGCCATTTACTACCTGAGTAAGAAGTTCACTGATTGTGAATCAAGATACTCTATGTTGGATAAGACATGTTGTGCACTCGCTTGGGAAGCCAAGCGTCTGAGGCAGTATATGTTAAAACACACAACCTTGTTGATTTCGAAGATGGATCCGATTAAGTACGTGTTTGAGAAGCAAGCACTTTCTGGGAGGATAGCCCGTTGGCAGATGGTTTTGATAGAATACGATATTCAGTATGTTTCCCATAAGGCCATTAAGGGAAGTGTTCTGTCAGAATATCTTGCTGAACAGCCGGTCGAGGATTATCAGCCAATGAAGTTTTAATTTCCAGACGAACATGTTATGTTTCTGAAAATAAAAGATTGTGAAGAGCCTCTGCCTGATGAAGGACCTGAGATTGGGTCTCAATGGAAGCTGATTTTTGATGGGGCTGTCAACTCATATGGTAATGGAATTGGGGCAATCATTACAACCCCAAAGGGTTCTCATATACCTTTCACTGCCCGGTTAGCATTCGTGTGTACCAACAACGAGGCGGAGTATGAAGCATGCATCATGGGGTTAGAAGAAGCAATTGATTTGAGAATTAAGAACCTCGATGTCTATGGTGATTCCGCGTTGGTAGTTAATCAGATTATAGGAGAATGGGAGACTCGTCAGGCGAATTTGGTTCCTTATAACAACTATGCTAGAAGGTTGTTACCTTTTTTTGACAGGGTGGATTTTCATCATGTACCCCGAGCTGAGAATCAGATGGCTGATGCGTTGGCGACATTGGCATCCATGTATAAGGTGAACCGTTGGAATGAAACTCCGTCGATTAGAATCATGCGTCTGGATAGACCAGCTTTTGTGTTTGCAATTGAAGATGTGTCTGATGGCAAACCGTGGTATCATGATATTAAGGTTTTTCTGAAGAGACAGGAGTATCCAAAGGGTGCCTCCACCAAGGATAAGAAGACTCTGAGAAGGTTGGCAGGAAACTTCTTTCTGAACAAGGATGATGTGTTATATAAGAGGAACTTCGATATGATCTTGCTACGTTGTGTTGATGAACACGAGGTAGGTTTGTTGATGGAGGAAGTTCACGAGGGTTCTTTCGGTACTCATTCCAGCGGACACACCATGGCTAGAAAGTTGTTGAGGGCAGGATATTACTGGATGACTATGGAGTCTGGTTGTTTTAAGTACGCCCGAAAGTGCCATAAATGCCAGATTTATGCAGATAAGATGCATGTACCGCCTACGCCTCTAAACGTGTTATCATCTCCTTGGCCTTTTGCAATGTGGGGCATAGATATGATTGGAAAGATTGAGCCCACTGCTTCCAATGGGCATCGTTTCATTTTGGTTGCCATTGACTATTTCACAAAGTGGGTGGAAGCTGTCTCGTACGCCAACGTCATCAAGCAAGTGGTAGCCCGGTTTATAAAGAAGGATATCATCTGTCGTTATGGGGTCCCGGAGAGAATAATTACTAATAATGGCTCGAATTTGAACAATAAGATGATGAAGGAGCTATGTCAGAGTTTCAAGATCGAGCATCATAATTCCTCTCCATATCGTCCGAAGATGAATGGTGCTATTGAGGCAACGAATAAGAATATCAAGAAGATTGTACAGAAGATGGTGCTAACGTATAAAGACTGGCATGAGATGCTACCTTATGCCCTACATGGTTACCGTACTTCGATGCGTACGTCAACTGGGGCAACCCCTTTCTCATTGGTATATGGTATGGAAGCGGTTTTACCCTTAGAGGTCGAGATTCCGTCTTTGAGAATTCTGGCAGATGTGAAGCTTGATGAAGCTGAATTGGTGCGTTCCAGATTGGATCAGTTGAACCTTATTAAAGAAAAGAGATTGGCAGCCATCACACATGGTCGGTTGTATCAGAGCAGGATGAAGCACGCCTTTGACCAGAAAGTGCGTCCTTGGAGTTTTTAGACAGGCGAATTGGTTTTGAAAAGGATCCTTCCTCCTCAGACAGATCACAGGGGCAAATAGACTCCAAACTACGAGGGGCCATATGTAGTAAGAAAGGTTTTCTATGGTGGAGCCTTACTACTTTCAACTATGGATGGCGAAGATTTTACATCCCCTGTGAACGCAGACGTCGTCAAAAAATACTTCGCATAAAAGAGACCCGCTGGACATAAAAAGAAAGTCCAGGCAAAAAAAAAGGGCATCCCGGCGAACCATAAAAAGGAAAAGGTTCGGGCAAAAATTAGGGATAAAATGTAAAAAAGAAACATGTAAACCCGCAAAGTCAAAAACTGGTAAATGCAACTTTGGCAAGAATGGGTATCCCGATGGATTGAAAACCCGAAAAGGGCGATCCAGGCAAAAGTTAGGGATTTGAAAGCGAAAGGCTACGGTCTGCGTTCGATTTGTGAGCACTTTCGATACTTGGAAATTCTGAAAGAAAAGAATCAGTACAGCTGGTCTCTTCAAAGGTCAAGATATTTGTGGATAAGCAGGACATATGGGTCATAGCTGAGTTGAATCATGGTGGATATATGTTCCCGCATTGCCGACATATGTATGTTTCTTTTTGCTTTTGCGCAATTACCTCTTTTTAGGAATTGCTTCCAATTGTAAATGCATATTTACGGGCCGCTTTTCTCAATAAAATTTTCATTTCACTCAAAGAGCTTTCCATTGTTTATTTTACTTTTACTGTTTTGTTTGCAAAAACGTCTGATATTTTGATAAACATTGCAGATAAAATTTTGAGCTTTGCAGAACATAACAAAAAAAACAGTAGGAATTGCTTAGGCGTTAGATGTGGTGGATGGTAATTGAGATAGTCATGTTGTGGCATATTCTATTTGTTGTTATTTGACTTGCAAGGCAACAACATTGTACTCCCCCCGGTAGGTTTGCTCTCCCCAGCATTGAGATTGCACCTTCCTCAGCAGAGCAGACTATCCCCAGCAGGAGACTTGGGGAATATGTTCTCTGGATCGAGACGTTGTTTCCCCATAGAGTCAGGATGTCCACTTTCCCCATCCAGTCAGGGAGTGTGCTCTCACCGACAACGTTGTGTTCTAACCCCCAGCAAGGCGAGGGTAAAGTCATTCTCCCCATCACCAGGCTAAGATCAACAGTATCCCCAAGCAGGATGGTATTATGGACTGTTTTCCCCAAGCAGGATGGTATTATGGGCTGGCATCCCCCAGCAGGTTCTGAGCCCAATTGGTTATTAGCAATTTTCAGTAACAGATTGCCGATTCCGTTATTGGCATTCATTCTCAACTCCCCCAGCAGAGGAGAAATCTCAGGTTTTGGATGTTACCTTCAGTAAAGGACATGTGTAATCCCCGGTAGTGTGGATGTTCTTTTGGGATTTCATCCCCAGCAGAAGTTGTTGATCCAAAGAGTCGATCAGTGTGATCCTTCTCAGCAGAGTTCTTGGATTCGGAGGACAATTTATTTTTGTCATCCTTAGCTGAATTAGTCTCTTCTCTCCAGCATTTATTTTGCTGGAGGGGCCCTTTTTGCATATCATAAGCATTTGCATCCTCAAACGCGTAGCATTTCCATTTCGTATGGAGCATTACGCCAAAAATTCAAACATTTTCATTCGAAGCATAAGCCAGGTTTGATACTTTCCTTGCCAGTTCTCTTTCTCAGCAGAGATGGCATAACTCAGGAGATTTTGGGAGGGATGCGTTCCTCACACTTGCGCTCCCCGGCAGAGTCCTTTATTTAGACTTCTCTTTTCCCCAGCGGAGTCATCTTGCCTATGGATTATGAGTCGGTTGGGAGTTTGCCTTGGTTGGCCCTTTCTCTTTTGTGAAATCCTGTTCTCACCTGGTGGTCAGTTCTCGCTTGACGTATTCTATTTGTTAGTTTCTCTTTCTCAGTAGGGGTGGTATAAATCAGAAGTTTTGTTTCACGTTATCCCCAGTGAAGTCCGCTTTCTGTAAGTGTTCCTTTGTGGGTACGATTGAGGTCGTATTCGTCTTTTTTCTTTGTGGGTAGAGTGATTGAGGTCAGTCTTCCTTTGTGGGTACGATTGAGGTCGTATTCGACTTTTTTCTTTGTGGGTAGAGTGATTGAGGTCAGTCTTCCTTTGTGGGTATGGTTCAGGTCGTATTCATCTTTTTCCTTTGTGGGTAGAGTGATTGAGGCCAGTCTTCCTCTGCGGGTACGATCGAGGTCATATTCGTCTTTCTCTTAGTGGGTAGAGTGATTGAGGTCAGTCTTCCTTTGTGGGTACGATTGAGGTCGTATTCGACTTTTTTCTTTGTGGGTAGAGTGATTGAGGTCAGTCTTCCTTTGTGGGTACGGTTGAGGTCGTATTCGTCTTTTTCCTTTGTGGGTAGAGTGATTGAGGTCTGTCTTCCTCTGCGGGTACGATCGAGGTCATATTCGTCTTTCTCCTTGTGGGTAGAGTGATTGAGGTCAGTCTTCCTTTGCGGGTGCGATTGAGGTCGTATTCATATTTTCCTTGTGGGTAGAGTGATTGAGGTCAGTCTTCCTTTGCGGGTGCGATTGGGGTCGTATTCGTTTTGTGGGTGCGATTGAGGTCGTATTCATATTTTCTTTGTGGGTAGGGAGATTGAGGTCAGCCTTCCTTTGTGGGTGCGATTGAGGTCGTATTCATATTATTCTTTGTGGGTAGAGTGATTAAGGTCAGTCTTCCTTTGCGGGTACGATTGAGGTCGTATTCGTCTTTTTTCTTTGTGGGTAGAGTGATTGAGGTCAGTCTTCCTTTGCGGGTACGATTGAGGTCGTATTCGTCTTTTTTTGTCTTTGTGGGTAGAGTGATTGAGGTCAGTCTTCCTTTGCGGGTACGATTGAGGTCGTATTCGTCTTTTTTCTTTGTGGGTAGAGTGATCGAGGTCAGTCTTCCTTTACAGGTACGTTTGAGGTCGTATTCGTCTTATTTTTGTGGGTATGGTTGAGGTCGTACTCCTTATTTTTCAGCACGCTCCATTTCGTTATTCTCACCATTAGCAAATTTCCAGGGCTCTTTCGATATTCAATCCCTGTGCATCCTGGAATGTCTGAGAGCCATCGCTATCGTACCTTCAGGACCAAGTTGATTGAATAGGGGCAGCTGTAGCACCCCAAAATTTGCTCTCCTATCTTTAGTACTAACTGGCTTATGTTTCATTCCATTTTTTCATTATCATGTGTGCATATCATTGGTTCTTAGCATGGGGTCAAGGTGCCTGAGGCAGTTCAAGAGGAGAAGGTGTTCAAAGGGTCAAGCAAGAGTCCTTGTATTATCCAGGAGATCAAGAGGAGAGATGGTTATTGAGGCCACCATTATTTGAGTCACTAAGGGGCCTTGGGGCTCAAGAGATCCTATTTGGTCTATCACATCATCAGGAGTTCACAATTGGCAAGAGATCTCAAGTGAACCACTATCTCCTAACCAGTGCAGAAACTAGGGTTTTGAGATTTTGGGGTTTATTGCTCTGATGGGCAGGCTCGCTGGGTTTTTATCATCACCAAATGGCATATCTCGTCTTTGTTGGAGAGGATACACATCATATTCAGAGGAATTTGGATTTGGAGGATGTGTTATTTCCTCCTAGACTGAGTGTACTAAAATTAGGGTTTGCTATAAAATCTGTGTATTTCTGATTTTTTGGAAAGACTTGATTCCATGGTATTCCTTGGGTCCCTAAGTATCTAGGAATGGAAAATTGTCCATCAATTTGGTTCATAAGAGGTTCAATTGGTCAATTGATTGAAAGTCAGGAGAATTGGGGAAAAGTCAACAGTAAGAGGGGAAGTCAACTGTGGAATTCTGAGGTTCTCTTCAAGGTTTTCAAGGTCTCACATCCTCATATAGTCTTCAAGGGTCAAGTTTCATACCATTTATCAAGAATAAAGAGTTTGTGCAAAAGTTACCAAATATGGAAATGACCTGTAATTTGAAAGTTTCCATTTTTGGCAAGTTTTTACACTACATCCAACTTGACTTTTCATCATCAAGGAAGCTTCAAATGAATTTTTCTCAAGCATGAAAGTTGAAGATCTTTTTCTCCCCTTTCTAATAAGTACTAGATGGTCTCCATATCATTTGTGAAACTCAAGTTATGATCAAAAGAAGGCAAAGTGGTTTTTAGGGTTTTCTCATGGTTCCATTTTTACACCTTTTGCATTTTGGTTCATATTGACCTATAATTGGTTCTATTACTTCAAGTCACATTCTAACATCCAAGTGCACCTCATGAGGATCATTTGTGACCTTTATTTCACTCTATTCCATGACTTATTCATCATTTATCTCACATTATGCAATTTTGCAAGAAGCATCAAAACTCATGAATCAAGACATTCCAAAGCCCAAATTCAATTCAGGTGTGATTAGCAATTGACAAATGAGTGATCCATCATACAAGGCTTGGGTGTACACGCATGAAGGAGGGTGTATAACTCAAAGTACAAATTTGCAAAATCACTGAAAACTCATTAAACAAGGAATTAACAAGACTTTAATGATAATCAGGGGAATAACCTATAGTATATAAGCTAACTCATACACTCATTGGAGGGAGAGGCACATTATTTTGAGGAGAATTCACTTTTCACCCTAGAATCTTCTCTTCTTCGAATCTCATCACTCACAAAAGCTTTTCAGAAAATTCTTTCACATTCTGAGTCCTTGGGATCCATAGAACACAAACCCACCATCATCTGAAGCTAATAACAAGTGTACCATAGGATACGAATTGGAATTTTCTTCTCCAAAACTCAGGATCTATGTCAGATTCAAGCCCTAATTGCATTTATTTTGCAATTAGGGATTACTGGGGTGTGATCTGGAGCGTGCATACGGGTTTCTAGGAGTATTTTAAGCTATTCAAGGCCCAGGTTAGTGACAATTGCATGATCTTTAAACTTAATCTTTTGATGCGCATAATGATCTATGATACTCACTAATGATGCTGGTATATTTTGTTTTGAGATTGGACGTGTAATATGTGCGTATCGTGAGTTTTAAAGTTTTGAACCCTAACTTATTTCGTTCGATTTGTCTTGTGTGTTGGTTGTTTGTGAAAAATAATATGATATTTGTGATCCTTGTGAAAATCTGGACAAAATGGTATACTCGTTTGCATTTTCTGGGAAGTTTTGGGTTGCAGGCCGCCGGGGAAGACGACCGGAGCTAGGCCTCCGGCGTCTGGTGTGTTTTCCGGTGAAGCTAGGGTTTCAAAGGTGGAAGATGAAATCCCACCGTCCATTGCCTTGATCCATTGGTCCATAGCGTGCCACGTCTTTTAAAAATCTGTTTTATTTTATTGGTTGTGTGTGTGACATCCCATGATTATTATTGTGCACTTTCAATCTGAACCATTCATCACGTTAATTATTGATAGATCATGGACGTTGATATGATCTGATGGTTACTAATCTGCCAGCACATTAAGTTACTCACGTTCCTATCACGTTTTATTTTTATTTTCTGATTAATCATGGTGTATGCGCGTACATGTTTATTATTGTGTCCTTTCAATCTGAGCCTCTCATCAGGCATACTGTGTGACTTTGTTGACTGAGTGAGGAGCGTTAGATGGATCCAATGGCTGGTGTGAATCCTATGGTTGACTAGGTTCCATGTGTTTTCTTTTTATTTCGCTGATGGGCCTTTACGTATTGGGCTTGTTATCCACACCCCTTTGCTTTGGTCCATTTTATTCCCAACGTGTTTGGGCTGCTGATTACACCCCCTACTTGTTTTTCTTCTATTTTATTTTATTTAATTGAATTATTTGCATTTTAATTTTTTTAAAAATAGTTTTGTGCATCTGAAAATTACCAAAAAAAAATCATGAAGCATATTTAGGGTTTAATAAAATTTTTCCAAATTTTACTTTTTATTTTTATTTTATTTTTGGCACCTGAATTAATTGTTGTGTGAATTTCTTTTTGAATTGTTCTTATTGTGCACACTTTGCATTGCTGATTTTCTTTTTCATAGCATATAAAACATTTTGAACTCATTCTTTTTGCATTGATTCACAAACATATTGAAGTGCATAAAAAAAATTTTCTCATATTTTTAATACTATTTCATGTTGCATTTTAGTCCCTCTCTTTTGCATATTGAATCATATTTTCTACTTGATCTTTGTATGATTGTTTGAGAGACTTATCTTGTGAATTTTTGTATGAGTTTTTAACATAATGTTTACCCCTGGTTGAGGTGTTTTGAGAATTAATTTAGTAATTGTTAAAGGTGTTTTGCTAATTGTTTGATTGCTCTTTGTTTGAGGTCTTCTTTTATGCACATCTTTGATCATGTTTGATTACTTGTTTGAGAAGGCACTTGTGCCATCATTTGGGATTGCTTCTTTGACTTCATAAACCATGTTTGAATTATTATAGGTCATTTTTTTGCAATTATAGGTCATTGGTGTGAGTTTGTTGCATACTTTGTGCATATGTTCTACGCTTGATTTTCATGCCTCTTTTTGACTTATCTTCCCACCTCGTCTCATCTATGCTCATTCATGACTTATGTTTGGTTTGTGTATGCCATGCCATATCATCCCTTTGCACTTAATTTGATGTATGTTTCTGACCTTGGAGCTTTGCATTCATGTCATATGTTATTCATGTTTCATCTTGCATACTTGAACATGTTTCACTTACATGTTTCCTTCTCCTTCTTTTAATGGCTTTTAATGCTTGGATACTTGTGTGTATGCCTCATATGACACTTGTATAGCATGTTTAGGCACATATTTAGGTCATCCACATTCTGACTTGGATACTATTTGAAGCATTCTTGCATATTACCTTGCATATCCACTCATTCTTCTTCTACTCCTTCTTTGATGACTTTCTTATGTGTTTTGCCACTTGTTTGCATTCTCTTTGCTTGGTATTATTTGGTAAACATTATGGGTCACCTCTAAGGTATACATTCTGACTTGGATGAGTTTCATTTGTTTTGTAACCATTTCTCTTTGGGTTGTGTTTTATTTGGGTTTCATTTGTCTTATTGTTGCTTATGTCCGTTTTGTACTAACCTTTTATGCAGGGGCAAAGGTAAGTTATTTGAGGGTGTGGATAGTTATCCATGTTCACCCTCACTCTTTATTTCTATCATATTTTCTTTTCTTTAGGCTTAGGTTGTTGTCAAACCTCTCCTTAGGGCCACCTTTGCATGATAACGTTAGGATAGAAACCCCTTAGTGTTTTTTCTATTCTTTTGAGTCCCTCTTCTCATCTCTTAACACTTCTAAGATACTTAATAAGGTCAACTTGCCTTGTACACAAGCCTTAAACATAGGAAGTGAAGATTGAGGGGTCCCCCTTCTCTCTTCTAGAGTGTTGAGCATACGTCCCATTGGGGACGACCATGCGACGCATTAGTTCCCGTGCCATAGACTTTGGTTTAAGGCGAGTTATGAACAAACTCAACTCACTTCTGTCTTAAAAAATACAAACAAATCTCAAACCTTTTGTCCTTCGTGATTGTCAAACTAAAGGCTATTTTCAAAAAGGGCATGTTACTTTCTGTTTTGTCGCAAACAGGCATCGACCCTAACTGCCGGACGCGAGCTTAACGTCGCTCATAAAAAACACAAAAAGAACTTGGTCCGAACTTTCCCATTGCACAAAGGGAGTACGTAGGCCTAGGACGACGACGTCCTACCGATTCTGTCTTTGTTTTCCCCTCCTCCGTTTCAGTACAGCCATAGATTTTAGGATAACTCACCCTTAGATTAGACAACAAGCATGGATCCCATCGAGTACGATGGACGCGTGGGGTGCTAATACCTTCCCCTCGCGTAACCGACTCCCGAACCCAGGCTATGGTTGCGATGACCATTCCTTTCCCTCTTCCTCAGGTTTATGCGGTGTTTCCTTTCCCTCTCGTGGGATAAATATACATTGCTGGCGACTCGGTGTTCCGCGCCACTTTCGGGTTTGTACCCGGATGAAAATCCTGGGAGCGACAGTTAGCTCCATTGGGGAGAATCATTTGTACAAAGCCCAAGAGGAGGCAATCTGTGCTGTTTAGTGTTTCAGTTTAGTGACAGGTCCAATGTGTTGGATAAAAGAGAAAATCAGTTTTTAGAAAGAGAAAGATTATAGGTAAGGTTGTGCTTCGGTATTGATCAGAGGATCAGGGTTATTTCCTGTTCTTTAAGGAAATGGGAAATCCCAAGGGTATTGAGACTGTCCAAGTCTACTGGTGTTTTGAGAAATAGATTCTTAGATAGTGAATACTCTTTGTATGATGCCCAAGAGAAGGCTGGTATGTTAAGGGATGAAGGTCAACCCATTAACTGGTCGGACACTTGACTCAGAAAGATAACTCTAGCAAATTGATGATGAGGTTCTTTTCCTATACCTGTAGAGGTCTCTGGGTCCTTGTACTAAGCCCAAGAGAAGTCATGAGAGCTTGTAAGAAGTCGAAGGGTCCTTGTACAATGCCCAAGAGGAGGCGGGGATGCTTTTAGGAAGCCTGTGGGTCCCCAAACCCCGAGAAGTTCAAGACATGCTATTGACCGAGAGTAGATCAAGCCAGGAAAGTCCGAGAATTCGGAAGAAACTCAAGAGATGCCATTCACAGAGAAAAGATCATCTCTGGGAGTTAGAGTTTCTTTGATAATTTCTAAGGGTGACAGTCTGAGAAAGGGTTCACCGAGAATGCTGCCTTTCACGTCTCCATATTGTTTAACCCCAAGAGGAGGGAGGACTGTATCTGGTAATCCTATGGGGATCTAGTTTTGTTTGTATTTAAGAGTGACCAATAGGGCTTTACCTAGTGCTAGACGTAGTTGCTGGGGAAAACTCTAACTAACTATACTAGTATTACACAGTGGATATTTGACAAGTATATAAAGGATGCGAAAGAAGACTTACAGTGAAGCAGCCCCACAATACAGTTATATACATATGGAAGCGGATAAAGAAAGCGGATAAACACTTACTCGGTTGTAGAGCTTCCATGATGTTTTGTTAGTTGTTCAACAAAGAATGCTTTGATAACAATATTATATTCTAAATCAAAGGAGAAAGTGCTTTGAAAAGATTGTTGGGGCTTACAGCTCAAGGAGAGGCCCAAGGTTTTATCAGTGATTGCACTATTGTTTTGAATTTGTACAGGGACTTATACAAGTGACTGAGGCCCAAAAAGTGTTTATGTACAAGGGGATGGGTCTTACACTCTATTAGAGGCCCAAATCATTTTGGTTTCAAAAAAGGGTTTGGTCTTACACTCTATTAGAGGCCCAATGAATAAAGATGGGTCTTATAGCTCAAGGAGAAGCCCAGTTGATTTGTTTGGCAACGGCGATCGCGCCGAGGTTTTTCTTCTAACGCAGAGGGACTTATACGATGTTTGAGGCCCAAAATGGTTTTGGTTAAAAGGGGATTGGGTCTAATACTCTATTAGAGGCCCAAAGTACAAAAGATGGGTCTTATAGCTCAAGGAGAAGCCTAGGGTTATTTTTGTTAAAAAGGCGATGATCGTGTTGAGCTTTTTGACGGTATCGGGACTTATATAATACACTGAGGCCCAAAAAGGTTTTTAAGAAAAGGGTTGGGCCTTACACTCTATTAGAGGCCCAAAGTGTTTTGAAAATGATTTGTTTAGGGTGATTAAGATCAAAACCCTAAATTAATTTCAAATTGTATTTTAATTAAATAAAAACTTAATAAAAATGATCAAAATTGACAAACATGTATAAAAAACAAGTTGTGATCTTGGATTAATTAGAAAAATCATGTTTACATCCGAAAAATGATTGGAAATCAATTAAGTTTGGAAAATCAAGAAGGAACAAATATTTTAAATGTTAAAAACAAATAAAACATTAATTCTTTGCAAAAATATCAAATATAAGAAATAAATAATATTTTTAGGAATTTTTGGTAAAATAAAATATTTTAACACTTTTTTGAATTATTAAAAAAAGAATCAACTCAAAATCATTAAAATTCAGAGAGAAATTAATTTTTGAATCAATTAAATAAAATCACAAAATTCAAAAATTCAAATATTCAAAAATGGCGCCAAGAACATGGCAACAACACGCGCCATCCTCTATTTTTGCAGATTTGCATTTTCTATCCAATCTCACCGAATACTTGACGATATCATGCAATCTACATATCAATCTGCTCGTTTACACCTCACGATCATGTCTATGGTCTTTAATTTCATTTATTTTAAGCATGGAATAAGAAATCAAAGAGAAACCTCAAGAACCCTAAAATTTGCATGAAGGTTCAGAAATTCCATACACGATTCAAACAAAGTAATTGATTGAGGGTAAACACTCTATGCATGATTATGAACATATGGCCAAATTATTGTGCAGCAAAATATGCATGGATCATAGAGTTAGAAGAGCTCATGCTTACCTCTTGAAGCTGGTGATCGTGTTTTGTGTTAGAGGTGTTGCAGGCTGGTTCCAAGGATTTGCACAGCTTCCTTAGGTGCCAAGTGATGTGTTTGAATGCTTGGAGTGGTTTGAAACAAGCTGAAACTGAAGATGGTACCCCAACAGTAAGTCTGCTAAAAGCTTGGGCAGTTGGATGGTGAATCTGAGAAATCAGTGTTACAGTTGTTGTTTAAGTGTTTGGATCACTTCTATATGATGTTTATGAGGTGTGTGTGTGTGATTGGTTTGGTTGGAATTGCTCTCAAACTCAAAACCCGATAATGACTTGCTTTGGAAGGCAATTTTGGAGTGAAGGAAGAGATTTTGAGGAAAGCATCTGTTTGATGGCTTTGGTGTACTCAAATTGATCACAAATGATGTCTATTTATAGTGCAACAAGTTTGTTTTGCAAGCAATAGTGAATGGCAACTGCTGCAGAGGTTTGGCCAATGTTGATTAATGGGAATCCAAGTCTCCTCTAGCCATTGAATAGAGGTTAGGACACAGGCTGCTGGTTCCCTTGGTCTTGGATATGTCTTGACTGAATTCAGTTGGAAGAGGCTAAGTCCATGCCACCTTGGTGCATCCATTTAATGCTCCAAAACAAAATTGGAGTCTTGTCCCCTCTTTAGGGATTTCTAGGTTTGGCATGCTATTTTTAGTTCCAAATACTTGGGAGGCTTGGGATCAGTGTTTGTCCCTCAATGAGGTATTCAGATGGATATAAATGTTTGCCATTTGCACAAATTTGGCAAATCGAGCATAAAGCACAAATCTGCCTTGCCAAGACAGTTTGCAGCAAGGCATGTTGGCATGGTCCTAACTCATGGCTCAAGTGGAATTTTATGGGGTTCTTGGCCATTTTGGAAAGCTCTTATATGATACAACATATGTGTGATCATAGTTTATTTTGATACTTTTTGGATCCAAGTGAAAAATGCCCCTACATTTGGAAAAAAAAGGGAAGGCAGATTCTGACTTAGTGAAAATTTCACTAAGTGTTGGAAAAAAGTGACATTTTCACTTTTTGTGATTTTGGCCATTCCATAACTTGAAATCCATGGAGAATTGGAATGAGTGGTAGTTGAAGCTTTTGTAGAGGGACATGAGAGCTACAAATCCAGCTTTGAATGGGGAAAAATGGCCTTGCGGTTTAGAAGTTATGATCCTCCAAAGTTGGTACCCTAGCCACTTTGTTCCATAACTTAGAAAATTTCTAAGTTTTTATGGTTACCCCTTTTACAAGTTATCCCAATTTTCTTGATTTTTATTAATGAATGATGATTCCAATCACACATTAACATCATTTTAGGGTTAGGGAACCATAATTGATCAAAAAATCAAAAAGTCAAACTTTGACTTTTAGGCACAGTTGACTTTTTATCAGATGAATTCCAAAATGTGCAATCATCTATGAAATCAAGTCCTTTACCTAAATCAAACTTGATTGATTGATTTCATGGGTGTTATAGGGTGTATTGAATCATGTCCTAAGGTTTGGGATCATGTCTTGGTCAAATTTCAAAGGTACAGTTGACTTTTCTCGCGAAACCCTAATTGTGGTTCTGATGAACTTGAAACTTATGAATCAAGCTTCTTGGATTAATCCATTGTTGAAAATGGATCAATGTAGTGTGTTAGATACCCTCAAATCCTCTCTTGAGGTCTTGGCTCATGTTTTGTCCCAAAAGTCAACTTAGGGGTGAATTAGGTCAAGAAACCCTAATTCCTTATTTTTGATGAATGCTTCCCCTGAGGCTAAATTGATTTGATGATTGGGTTTATGAGGTCCCTTAGAGTATTTTGGGTTATGCTTTGAAGCATTGGCTCATGCCCAGAGGAAAAATTCCATCTGGAGGCCTTGGACGACCAAAACCCTAATTTGGTGACACTGGCGATCTTGAGGCTTAATCCACTTGGAATGCTGCAACCTTGTGCTTGATTCTTGATGTGGGAGCCCTCTTGATCCATTGTAGGTATTTGATAGGTTAAACAAGTTGAAGATCATGTCATTCCTTGATTGATCCTTTCTCTAAGAGCTCTGAGAGGGCTTGAAACCCTAAATTTGATTGTAGTGGATGCTCGCCCATCTTTGGGGAGACTATTGAGGTATGATGGTCCATCCATATTGTGATTATGATTTACACAATGATAGGGGAATCTTAGTGGTCAAAGTTTGGGGTATGACAGATGCCCCTATTTAATCTTCTTGGACCCGAATGTGTGAATGACGAAGGTATTCGGGCATTCGGGGTGCAAGAGGATTAAATATCAGAATACCCGATATTTTGACGGTGTTTATGAATGGTAGCTTACGCATTCATCTTCTTTTGCTAAGCGATGATGTTTAGAAAAGGTAAAACTTCCCCTCGATCCTGGCCTTCAGCCAGGGAACTGATCTCAGTTTCTGAAATAAACTTCCCCCCGATCCTGGTTTCCTACCAAGGAACTGGTCTCGGTTTCTGATGTAAACTTCCCCACGATCTTGGTTTCCTACCAAGGAACTGGTCTCAGTTTCTAAAATAAACTTCCCCTCGATCCTGGTTTCCTACCAAGGAACTGGTCTCAGTTTCTGAAATAAACTTCCCCTCGATCCTGGTTTCCTACCAAGGAACTGGTCTTAGTTTCTTTTGTCAATAAACTTTCTTGACAAGGGACGTTATTCCTAGCGGTTTTTCTCAAACTTCTCGCCGAATTTTCCTAGGGAGATACCATTTGATGGAAAAAGTTTTAATTGTAGAGGTGCACAAACTTCTCTATTTTGGAGACACCATTTGTCGACTCTACTGGGGAAAACAGGTCTCTTGAGAGACTGCTATCGCTTGGGGATATTTCATCATACTTTTCTCAGGATTTTCTCAGAGAAATGCCATACGATGTGATCTAATTTTGAGGTGCTGATGACCTTTTCGTCAGCGGATTTTTTTGGAGAAAAGCTGTTGTATTGTCGAATCTCTGATTAAGAGGCTTTCTCTGGGGATTTTCCTTAATCCGGGAAAGCGAAAATATCATCTTCAATGGCGAAGAGCGACGTTTGTCGAGGGTTCTCTGGTTCTTCAGAGGTTCAAGTTATCAAAGTGGTCAAGGGCTGGCCTCAATCCAGAAATACACTGGAGAGAGATTGCTTAGACGATTCTCTTTCTGACGAGGAAAGATCGGACATCTCGATTGAGAGGACTTTCCACTAGGGGATAAGACCGACTAGAGTGATAGTGATGCAATATGAATGTGTATGTAAATCAATAATGCATGATGTATGTATGTTTATGCTGACAAAACTGACGCGACATACAGACTAATAGATGGACATGACTGGATACTCGGCCACTGCAGGGGACGAAGAGGTATCGCTGGTACAAAAGTAGCAATTATGCCTTGCTTAGGAGAGATAGTCCATGTTGGGAGATATGTTGGTCGGGCACTCTGTCGGGGGTGTCAGACGAAACATGGTATCTGACCTAGTTGATCCTTCATTCAGGTGCACTGGTTTAGAAGGAGTACTTTGATTCTGAACTTTGAAGCTTAACCGCCTTTGGAGAAGCTATCGATGTTCTTTCAGACGTTCAACAGTCAAAAGAAATTGCCATCTTTATTTTAAGAGCAGAAAGGTTTTGACAAGTAAATTCATTTTTGTTTTATTTCAAGAATCGTTAATCATATTAACATGTCGTTCTGTAAAGGTAAAACAAATAAGAATTGCAAACAAAAGAACTAGGGCTCAAATTTTATTGATATGTGGAAATCAGCCAAGCGCGTGATTCCATAGAGTATTTACAAAGTTTAGAAAATGGTAATTAAAGGGAAAAAGGCTTCATTAAAACATAACGACCGCTATCCTTCTACCAACTTTGAATTCTGGACATCCTGAGCTTCCGTCGAAGATGAGCGTGACTGGGGTTTCTTCTCGGATGGTGTAACTGCTGCTGGGGATTTACCCGTGTCAGACATTGTTACTTGCCATGAATCCCTAATTTTTGCCTGGATTGTACTTTGAGATTCCAATCCACCGGGATGATATTTTGCTTTTGTCTCTAATTTTTTCCTGGACCGCCCTTTCGGGTTTTCAATCCACCGAGACATTTTTTTCTCTTTTTTATTTATTTATTTAGGTGAAGTATTTCTTGACTACGTCAACATTTTTGGGGTAGGGAAATTCCTCTCCATCCATGGTTGCGAGTCTCAAGGTGCCGCCTGAGAAGGCTTTCTTGACCACATAGGGGCCATCATAATTTGGGGTCCATTTTCCCCGAGAATCAGTGAGAAATGATTGTATCTTCTTGAGCACGAGGTCTCCTTTCCTAAAGACGCAAGGTCGGACCTTTTTGTCAAACGCCTTCTTCATCCTTTGCTGATACAACTGACCATGGCACAAAGCTGTCATTCACTTCTCTTCGATTAGATTCAGTTCGTCGTGTCGACTTCGACACCATTCAACTTCTGTTAGCTTAGTTCCATCAATACCCAGATTGATGAGATCTCTACTTCTATGGGGAGCACTGCTTCCATGCCATATACTAGAGAGAAAGGGGTTTCCCCTGTTGAAGTGTGGACAGATGTACGATAACCGTGGAGAGCAAAGGGTAGCATCTCGTGCCAATCTTTGTAGGTTACAACCATCTTCTGAGCGATCTTCTTGATGTTCTTGTTAGCCGCTTCTACCGCTCCGTTCATCTTGGGTCGGTAGGGAGATGAGTTATGGTGTTCGATCTTGAACTCATCGCACAACTCTTTCATCATCTTATTTGTTCGAGTTAGATCCATTATCAGTAATGATCTGGCAAGGAACACCATAACGGCAGATGAGATTGTTTTTGATAAATCGGACCACCACTTGTCGGGTTACATTAGCGAATGACACTGCTTCGACCCATTTGGTGAAGTAATCGATGGCTACCAGGATGAATCGATGTCCGTTTAAAGCTTTAGGTTCGATCATGCCAATCATGTCGATTCCCCATATGGAAAAAGGCCATGGGGAAGAGAGAACTTTGAGATGCGTTGGCGGTACATGGATCTTGTCTGAGTATATCTGACACTTGTGACATCTCCTTATGTACTTGTAGCAATCGGATTCCATGGTCAACCAATAATACCTTGCTCTTAGAATTTTTCTCGCCATTGTGTGTCCGTTGGCATGAGTGCCAAAGTATCCTTTGTGAATTTCTTTCATTAGCATGTTTGCTTCTGGTCTGTCTACACATCGAAGCAAGACCATGTCAAAGTTTCTCTTATAGAGTGTATCACCGCTCAGGAAGAAGCTTCCAGCCAGTCTTCTGAGGGTTTTTCTATCCTTTCTGGATGCCCCAGGTGGGTACTCTTGTTTTTGAAGGAAGCAATTGATATCGCGATACCAAGGTTTGTCGTCTATGACGGCTTCAATCGTGAAGATGTAAGCGGGCTGTTCTAGGCGCATTATGTCGATCTTAGGTAAGTCGTTCCATTAACCTACACTAATCATGGAAGAGAGAGTGGCTAGTGCATCAGCCATGCGATTCTCTTCACGAGGGATGTGATGAAACTCGATTCTGTTGAAGAAAGGTAACAACCTTCTCGCGTAGTCTCTGTAAGGAATCCGTCCTGATTGGTATGTGTTCCAATCTCCTTTGATCTGATTGATAACCAGGGCTGAGTTGCCATATACATCCAAGTTTTTTATCCTTAAGTCGATCGCTTCTTCGAGACCCATGATACAAGCTTCGTATTCGGCCTCGTTGTTTGTACACTTGAACGTAAGTCTGGAGGTGAAAGGAATATGGGTACCCTGAGGTGTTATGATGATGGCCCCAATTCCGTTTCTGTAATGATTGACAGCTCCGTCAAAGATTAGTCCCCATTGGGAACCTAGTTCTGGCCCTTCACTGGGTAACGGTTCATCGCAATCTTTCATTTTGAGATACATGACATCTTCGTCTGGGAAATCAAATCCGACTGATTCTTGATCGTCAATCGGTTGGTGAGCCAAATGATCGGCTAAAATACTTCCCTTAACGGCTTTCTAAGCATGATACTCAATGTCGTATTCTGATAACAACATCTGCCAACAGGAAATCCTTCCCGTGAGAGCAGGTTTTTCAAAGACGTACTTGATTGGATCCATTTCGGATATTAACCAAGTAGTGTGATGAATCATATACTGGCGAAGACGTTTTGCTGCCCAAGCCAGAACACAACAAGTTTTCTCAAGCATAGTGTATCGAGTCTCGCAGTCGGTGAATTTTTTGCTTAAATAGTAAATGGCAGACTCTTTCCTTTTGGTTTCGTCATGTTGGCCAAGTACACAACCCATTGAGTCCTCCAAGACTGTTAGGAAGATGATCAGTGGTCTTCCTTCCACTGGAGGTGATAGAATCGGTGGGTTCAACAAGTATTCTTTGATACTGTCGAAGGCGTTTTGGCAATCTTCTGTCCAAACGCAGTCCTGATTCTTTTTGAGTAATTTGAAAATCGACGCGCATGTCGCAGTCATGAGGAATATAAATCTGGAGATGTAATTCAAACGTCCCAAGAATCCCCTGACTTGTTTTTCAGTTTTTGGAGAAGGCATTTATTGAATGGCCTTGACCTTGTCAGGATCAACCTTAATTCCTTTCTGGCTGACGATGAACCCTAAGAGTTTCCATGAACGGACACCAAAGGTGCATTTGTTGGGATTCAAGCAGAGTTTGTACTTTCTCAGCCGCTTGAATAGCTTTGACAGGCGGGTCACATGCTCCTCCTCTGTTCTAGATTTGGCAATCATGTCATCGACATATACCTCGATTTCCTTGTGTATCATGTCATGAAACAGAGTAGTCATGGCTCGTTGATAGGTTGCCCCGACGTTCTTTAAACCGAACAGAATTACCTTGTGAGAAAAGTCCCCTGTGGGGTGATGAAGGAAGTCTTCTCCATGTCTTTCGGCACCATTTTGATTTGATTATAGCCCGAGAATCCATCCATGAAGGAGATGACTTTGAACTTTGTTGTACTGTCAACCAGCATGTCAATGTGTGGTAAAGGAAAGTCGTCCTTTGGAATAGCCTTGTTTAGATCTCTGTAATCTACACACATTCTGACCTTTCCGTCTTTTTCGGAACTGGTGCTATGTTGGCTAACCACTGAGGATATTCCGATGTGGCGAGAAAACCCGCGTCAATCTGTTTCTGGACTTCCCTTTGATTTTGATGTCCATGTCCGGGTGAGTCCGTCTCAACCTCTGTTTTACAGGTGGACATTCTCATCTTAACGGTAGATGATGCTCCACGGTCCTGGTATCCAACCCTGGCATGTCCTGATAGGACCAAGCGAATATATCGGGAAACTCTTTGAGAAGCTTTATCAAACTTTCTTTGACAGCCGGACCGAGTAATGCCTCAATCTTGACTTCATTTCTCTCTTCCTCTAAGCCCAAGTTGACTGTTTCCAACGGCTCTTTGTGAGGCTTAATGGACCTTTCCTTTTGTTTGAGTAATCGGGAGATCTCTTCTGGATTTTCGTCGTCATCTTCTTCTTCAGCCCCAAATACTGGGAATTTAAAGTTGGGAGAAGGCATCGGATCATACGTTTCAATGGGGTTTAAAATAAGCAATCTACATGACGTGTTGATTTGTGTTTAGAAGAGATAGAGAGAAATGCAAGAGTGCGTGCAGTGTATTTTTTTTATAACTGCTTGTTTTTATTATTTGTATTGTTTTTTAGGATTACCATTTTCTAAAAAAACGAAAAGAGAAAACAACAATTAATGCGGAAATTACAGGACGACGTTTATTCATTTAAGATTTAGTCGATTCTTGAAACTACAGCCCTATAAAACAAAACTCTGTCGCTTTGGGCGAAGATAAGAGGGATATTTACAGAAAGTGAGCCCTATCAAAACATCCATTTCACCTGGGCAGGGTGAAAGGTTAAAGACGGCAATTACTTTGACTTATTGTTATTTCTGTGCTTTTTTGGTTGGCATTTATTTTGCTAAAACTATTATAGCAGCAAGATGTTGAAGCAAGATGTTCTAAGTGGCTGCATTCAACATGTCGAATGAAGATGTCCCATACCTGCTCATAGGACATCGCGTTTTGGATTCAGTTGTTAAAGCAGATTCTGTTGCAGTGAATTGTTACTAAATATTCTGTGAATATTTGGTTATCCTATGTGGCATCCAAAGCATTTTTGGATTGTGATTATTTATTGGTTTTTCGGATTTGCAGCTGTTTCTAATTATGGAGACATAATAGGAAACTTTGGATTGAAGACCTATTTTGTTGGAGTTAATTTTGCAGATTTGTGAGCAGTCTATTTGCTGCGTTTTTTGAAGCCCAATTCAGTCCAGATTAAATGCTATATATTGACTGATGTAAACCTAGTTTAGGTGTGGAACTTACTTGTGTTTTGTTAGGGTTTTCGAGTGTATTCTGTGAGCCTAACTGGTATCATTCTGATAACAGTATAAGGACTGGTTTTTGTGTTGTAAGTTCTGTCCGTTACTCATAAGCTTTTAAGCATTGAGTTTCTTGTGTGTCAATTCTCATAAGCTTTAAAGTATTGAGAATTGTGTGTTTTGAAAGTGTGACTTTCAGTTTGTTACTTGTGTGGAAAGGTACCAATCATGGGTTGTGATTGTAGAGGGATTTGAGGAGGGCCTCATACCTAGGTGAGTCTTAGGTAGAATTCATAGGAAGGGTAGTGATTAAGTGAGAAGATTATTCGGTGTTTGTATGATCTGTGAATTGATACTATCGTATATTGGTTTCGTCCTTGGCTTGGTAGCCCCCAGAGTAGGATTGTTGATCCGAACTGGGTAAATATATCACTGTGTTATTTACTTTCTGCACTGTTATTTTTATTGTTATCTTGTTCATTGTGTTGGATTTCAGTGTCTCAACATCTGTGTAGGACATCTGATATCTGTGCCAGAATTTCAATTGGCATCAAGAGCTTGCACCCTTATTTGGTTCTGGGTGAGATTCAGGGAAGGTACTTTCTGGTACAATGGACAAGGATGGAGGATTTCTGAACAAACCACCTCTGCTTGATGGTTCCAACTATGACTATTGGAAACCAAGGATGATAGCATTCATCAAATCCATGGATGATCAAGCATGGAAAGTTGTTATAAAAGGATGGGAGCCCCCTAAGGTTAAAGATGAAAAAGGTACCCCTACTGATGTGGTGAAGGAAGAGGAAGACTGGGATGATGCAGATTACAAAGGGTCCGTAGGGAATTCCAAAGCCATGAATGCATTGTTCAATGGTGTTAACAAGAATATCTTCAGGTTGATTGAACACTGCACCATTGCTAAAGAGGCGTGGGAGGTCTTGAAGGTTGCTCATGAAGGGACTTCAAAGGTGAAGATGTCAAAACTTCAGCTTCTCACTAGCAAGTTTGAGAGTTTGAAGATGAAAGAGGATGAGAGCATTCATGATTTTCATATGAACATTATTGAGATAGCTAATGCCTCTAGTGACCTAGGTGAAAAGATGTCTGACAGCAAATTGGTCAGAAAGATCCTCAGATCTCTACCTAAGAGATTTGACATGAAAGTGACTGCTATAGAGGAAGCTCAGGATATAGACAAGATGAAAGTGGATGAACTGGTGGGATCTCTTCAAACATTTGAATTAGGGATCAGTGAAAAGTCTGAAAAGAAGAAGAGCATAGCTTTTGTGTCAAATGTTGGTGACTCAGAAGATAAAGGTGACCTGGTCAGAGATGAAGGGGTGTCTAAAGATCTGGTATTGCTTGGAAAAAAATTTAACAAAGTGTTGAAAAGGATTGACTGAAAGTCGAGAGAAAATGCTCAGAACAAGTCACTCGACATCAGTAAGAACCAGGATGGAGGCAGAAGATCCAGAACTGAAGAAGACTCCAATCAAGGGAAGAGAGTTCAGTGCTTTGAATGTGAGGGATATGGGCACAAAAAAAGTGAGTGTCTCACGTATCTCAAAAGGCAGAAGAAGGGCCTATCAGTGTCTTGGTCAGAAGGAGAGTCTGAGGGTGATCTTGAAGAAGAATCAGCAAATTTGGTGATAGCTTTGACTTGGATCTGTAAGGCTGATGGAGAAACTACTTGTGAGTCTGACTCTGACAAAGAATCCCATGTTGGAGAACTCACTAAGGAATAAGTCTTCACAGGGTTTTCAGAATTGTGTATCAAGAATGAAGAAAGGTGCCAGATAATATTGGAACAGAAGATTCTGATAGCTCAACTAGAAGCTGAGAAGGAAGAACACTTATCAACCATTGCTGATCTGAAAGAGGAGGTTGAATGGCAAAAGTCAAAACTTGACAATATGACCAAATCTATAAGAATGCTGAACAATGGTACCACGAAGCTGGATGAGATCCTTCAGAATGGGAAAGAAGCTGGAAATGTGCAAGGCCTTGGTTTTAACAATCAAGCAGAGACTTCCAAGAAGCCTGTATTGAAGTTTGTTCCTCAGAAAATAAAGCAAGAAGTGGGGATGTCAAATCACATGTTTCAACATCAGATAAAGCATCAAAAAAGAGTTTGTAGATCAAAGTATAAACCATGGAGATGCCATTACTGTGGAAAGATTGGTCACTTAAAGTCCTTTTGTTACAAGCTGCACGGCTATCCCAAAACTGCTCAGTAACAAAATAAAGGACAGAGTTGGGGTAAAGTGAAGCGAAGATGGATTCCTAGACAAATGATGGCTGGTCTCATAGCACATACCTCTCTTAGAGCATCTGCAAGAGAAGATTGGTACTTTGATAGTGGTTGTTCAAGACACATGACTGGTGTGAAGAAGTTCTTGTCAGATATCAGGCCTCACTCCACCAATTATGTCACCTTTGGGGATGGATCAAAGGGTGAAATAAAAGGGGTTGGAAAGCTGGACTACACAGGACAACCAAATCTGGATCGTGTTCTATTTGTCAAAGGGCTGACCGCAAATTTAATCAGTATAAGCCAACTGTGTGATGTAGGTCTCAAAGTAAATTTCACCAAATCTGAATGTCTAGTAACCAATGAGAAAGATATAGTTGTTATGAAGGGAACCAGGTCTAAGGATAACTGCTATCTGTGGAATCCTCAAGAACCTGAAAGTCTGTCAACTTGTTTAATGTCAAAGGAAGATGAAACCAAACTGTGGCATCAGAAATTGGGTCACTTACACCTGAAAGGGATGAAGAAAGTTATGTCAAGTGAAGCTGTTAGAGGTATTCCCAAGCTGAAGATTGATGAGGATAAAATATGTGGTGAATGTCAAGTTGGGAAGCAAACAAGGGTGTCACACAAGAGGCTTCAACATCTTACCATAACTTCTAGAGTTCTGGAACTTCTTCACATGGACTTAATGAGACCTATGCAGGTTGAAAGTCTTGGTGGGAAGAAGTATATCTATGTTGTCGTAGATGACTACTCTAGGTTCACTTGGATAAGTTTTATCAGAGAAAAGTCTGAAGTATTTGTAGCCTTCAAAGAGTTGTGTCAAAGGATTTAACGGGAAAAGGATTGTGGTGTTGTACGAATCAGAAGTGACCATGGGAAAGAATTCGAAAATAGCAGGTTTGAAGAGTTCTGCTTATCTGAGGGAATCACTCATGAATTCTCATCACCGATCACTCCTCAGCAGAATGGTGTCGTGGAACGCAAGAACAGGACTATACAAGAGTGTGCAAGAGTCATGATTCATGCCAAAAAGCTTCCATATCATTTTTGGGCTGAAGCCATGAATACTGCTTGCTATATACACAATAGGGTGACTATCAGATCAGGTACTTCTGTCACTCTTTATGACCTATGGAAAGGTAGAAAGCCAAATGTGAAGTATTTCCATGTGTTTCGTAGTAAGTACTATATCTTGGCGGATCGTGAGCAGAGGCGAAAGATGGATCCTAAGAGTGAGGAAGGAATATTTTTGGGATACTCTACAAACAGTAAAGCATATAGGGTATTTAATTCTAGAACTAAGGTGATGATGGAATCCATAAATGTGGTGGTTGATGACTCTGGCAAAGACGAAGATGTCCCAGATGATGTTGGAGCATGTCTGCCCATGAACAATGAAATCTCCCAAGACATTGAGTCTGTAGAAGATAGTGCTCAAGAAACCAACACTAGACCTGAGAATGAAGAGGTAGAGGATGCTAACAGGGGACCCTCTATAAGGATTCAGAAGGATCACCCTAAGGAATTGATTATTGGAGATCAGAATGAAGGTGTAAGAACCAGAACGAGGGAGACAGTGTCAAATGCATGCTTTGTTTCAAAGATTGAACCAAAGAATGTCAAAGAAGCATTGATAGATGAGTTCTGGATAAGTGCTATGCAAGATGAACTTTTTCAATTCAAGAGGAATGAAGTCTGGGAACTGGTACCAAGACCAGCAGGAACAAATGTGATTGGAACAAAATGGGTTTATAAGAATAAGTCTGATGAGCAAGGAGTTGTTACCAAGAACAAAGCCAAATTAGTTGCTCAAGGATACACACAGATTGAAGGAGTAGACTTCGATGAAACATTTGCGCCTGTGGCTCGATTGGAATCCATCAGATTGCTGCTATGAGTGGCATGTTTGTTGAAATTCAGATTATTTCAAATAGATGTCAAGAGTGCCTTTCTGAATGGCTATCTTCATGAGGAAGTCTATGTTGAGCAGCCTAAAGGGTTTGTGGATCCAAATTTTCCTGATCATGTTTACAAGCTGAAGAAGGCTTTGTATGGGATGAAACAAGCTCCACGAGCTTGGTATGAAAGACTGACAAAGTTCTTAGTCAACCATGGGTACAGGAAGGGTGGTATTGATAAAACACTTTTTGTCAAGGAGAAGGATGGGAAACTAATGATTGCTCAGATTTACGTAGATGATATTGTGTTTGGTGGGATGTTGGATGAAATGGTCCAACATTTTGTCAATCAAATGCAGTCTGAATTTGAGATGAGCTTGGTAGGTGAATTGACCTACTTCCTTGGATTACAAGTCAAGCAGATGGAAGATTCCATTTTTATTTGTCAGAGCAAATATGCGAGGAACATTGTGAAGAAGTTTGGACTGGATAATGCCAAGCATAAGAGGACTCCTGCTCCTACTCACTTGAAGTTATCCAAATATGAAAAGGGAGTGAATGTTGAACAAATTTTGTATAGAAGTATGATTAGCAGTCTGCTGTATCTTACAGCAAGTAGGCCAGACATAACTTTTGTTGTTGGTGTGTGTGCAAGATACCAAGCAGAACCCAAGGTCAGCCACATCAATCAAGTAAAGAGAATTCTTAAGTATGTGAGTGGTATATGTGATTATGGGTTGTTGTACTCCCATGATTCAAGTCCCATTTTATTAGGTTACTGTGATGCTGATTGGGCTGGAAGTGCTGACGATAGGAAGAGTACCTCTGGAGGATGTTTCTTTTTGGGAAATAATCTTATTTCATGGTTTAGCAAGAAGCAAAATTCAGTATCCCTTTCTACTGCTGAAGCTGAGTACATAGCAGCTGGTAGTAGTTGTGCTCAACTGGTATGGATGAAGCAGATGTTATCTGAGTATAATGTCACACAAGATGTCATGACACTATTTTGTGACAACCTGAGCGCTATTAATATTTCCAAAAATCCCATTCAACATAGCAGGACTAAGCACATTGATATCAGGCATCACTTCATCAGAGAACTTGTGGAGGACAAAGTCATAACTCTTGAACATGTGAGCATAGAAAATCAGCTTGCTGACATATTTACAAAGGCTCTGGATGCAGTTCAGTTTGAAAACCTGAGGAGCAGACTTGGGGTTTGCATTCATGAAGAACTATAGCCATTAATGTTCCTTCTGGCTACCAGATTGGAAAGAGTAAAGGAGGTTCTGGTAGTGCAGTGTGTGAATGAAGGGAAAATGCTGAAGTTTGTGCATGACATTTGGGCATGTGATGTGGTGTGAATCTACTCTCTGATGCAGTTTACTCTGGTTTATTTTTACTTTAACTTGTTCTACTTGCCTTTGTCATATTTATGGCTAAAAAGGGGGAGTATTATGTTTGTGTGGGGAGTGCTTGTGTGCTTGTGCTGCTGCAGTAGTTGAGGGGGAGAATGTGAAATGTTGCTGCAGTTGAGGGGGAGTTTTGCTACTGCTATGATGTGTTGTTTGCTGTGTTGTATGCAGCTGAAGGGGAGTGCTGCTATGTTTGCTGTGTTGTATGCAGCTGAAGGGGAGTGCTGCTATGCTGGATGTTTTTTTGCTGTGTGCTGCTTTTTTTTTCGCTGCTGTCTGATATAGATAATTTTTGTGCTTCTTTACAAGTTTTTTGTGTGTGTAGTTTTAGCCAAAATAAGCCAAAGGGGGAGATTGTTATTTCTGTGCTTTGGTGGTTGGCATTTATTTTGCTAAAACTATTATAGCAGCAAGATGTTGAAGCAAGATGTTCTAAGTGGCTGCATTCAACATGTCGAATGAAGATGTGCCATACCTGCTCATAGGACATCGCGTTTTGGATTCAGTTGTTAAAGCAGATTCTGTTGCTGTGAATTGTTACTAAATATTCTGTGAATATTTGGTTATCCTATGTGGCATCCAAAGCATTTTTGGATTGTGATTATTTATTGGTTTTTCGGATTTGCTGCTGTTTCTAATTATGGAGACATAATAGGAAACTTTGGATTGAAGACCTATTTTGTTGGAGTTAATTTTGTAGATTTGTGAGCAGTCTATTTGCTGCGTTTTTTGAAGCCTAATTCAGTCCAGATTAAATGCTATATATTGACTGATGTAAACCTAGTTTAGGTGTGGAACTTACTTGTGTTTTGTTAGGGTTTTCGAGTGTATTTTGTGAGCCTAACTGGTATCATTCTGATAATAGTATAAGGACTAGTTTTTGTGTTATAAGTTCTGTCAGTTACTCATAAGCTTTTAAGCATTGAGTTTCTTGTGTGTCAATTCTCATAAGCTTTGAAGTATTGAGAATTGTGTGTTTTGGAAGTGTGACTTTTGGTTTGTTACTTGTGTGGAAAGGTACCAATCACGGGTTGTGATTGTAGAGGGATTTGAGGAGGGCCTCATACCTAGGTGAGTCTTAGGTAGAAGTCATAGGAAGGGTAGTGATTAAGTGAGCAGATTATTTGGTGTTTATATGATCTGTGAATTGATACTATCGTATATTGGTTTCGTCCCTGGCTTGGTAGCCCCCAGAGTAGGATTGTTGATCCGAACTGGGTAAACATATCACTGTGTTATTTACTTTCTGCACTGTTATTTTTATTGTTATCTTGTTCATTGTGTTGGATATCAGTGTCTCAACATCTGTGTAGGACATCTGATATCTGTGCCAGAATTTCACTTATGAACAATCTTTAGAACATCGACTGCAACCCATTGACGGCGAACTCCTCGGTGAATCACAAAGTCTGGTACCTTCCTTGATTTGTCTTTAGAAATAACACTGATTTCTGGTGGAGCAGGATCATTAGAATCTGTCTCCCAGGCAGAGTTGTCGTAGGAGGATTCCTCAGTTGTATTTTGCAGATTATTTGTGCTCTCATGCAAATCTCCCCATCCCGTCGATTGAATGTCTTCGAGCCTGATACGCGAGCTTTCAGGAGTGGTGTATTTGACCATGAAGTCGTATTTGCCACTCGGTTGTCCCAAGGTGTCCCATGCCTCTTTGGAACTGGAGGAGTCATCCCTTTCGATGACGTTGACCTTGGGAAAAGCATAGTTAATGAATTCTAGTCCTGCAAACTTGGCAAATTCATCGTCATGCTGGATATTTTCTAAATGCCTTGAGTGTTGATCCCATGATTCGGTGGGGACGCATGTATTTGTCTCAATGATGCTCAGCTGCTTTTCATTGTTCGACTAATTTTCTTGCCCCAAGTCTCCTGGGTACGGCTGCCAGATAGGCAGGCCATCCATCGGGCCATAGTAGTCATGGTCAAAGCTGTATTTCATTAGAGTGTCCTCCTACAATGAGTTGGGTGGAGCACGACATCCTTCCGGATCACAATCTCCGTATATCATTTCGACATCTGACCGTGGCATAAATCTCGGACCTTGTACGGGATAGCAAAATGGCGTAGGCACCTCTTCCTGAGACATATAACCGTCCTTGTTAAGATAGGACTCCCATTCTTCCTCCATGTCGGAGGGATCTCCCTCGTTTATGGTATGTACTTCTTGAGACACTGGGTGAAGGAAACCTCTATTATGGAAGAAGTCCTGAATGGGATGAAAACTGTAACACCCAAGTTCCCATCGTGAATAAATAATTCATAAATAAAATCTGAGTAACTAAAAATTTATTTTTCCGACAGAAATAAGGATGCCACATTTCAAGAAAAAAAATACATTTCCTGCTCATAAATTTGATACATAGCATAAAATAGAATACCCTCAAAGGGGAAACTTTTTCCATATAAATTAAAATTCAATTATGGAATAAAGCAGAAAGATCCATAACTGACTTGTTTTACAAATAAACGGTTTTATAACATCCAAATATAAATACAAAAGTAATACAAAATATATTCAACACTTATATACATATATAACATAATCGTTCCCGACTCCCTTGCTATGTATCAGAGCAGACAGACGACAAAGGACGGAGGACTAATCTCCACAAAAGCCTCCAAGACTACAAATCTGCAATGCCTCATAGAGCATTATAAAACAGCAGAAGGGTGAGAAATAACAACTAACATCAAGATTGCATAATAATATGCGAACACATATAATTTCACATACATAGTTATTCTCACCACAACATCACATAACACATGTCTACGCATAATATATATTATCCACAACCAATGCACATCAATCATCGACACATTTATTCATATACCATCTCATCAATCACATTCACAATTAACATACACAATTAATCCATGATTTATGCAAATGCACAGAGACCGACACAACGACTCTATGTACATGCCATGCGGTACCGACTTCCAATGTTTCTCATCACTAGTTCACTCAGGAACTCTGCAGAACCATCGCTCGTTACTGAGGATCACTCAAGTAACACCCCGTCGGGCCTACGATGTTCACCCGTCACTTTAGGTCCCCGCATGGGCACACGACGTTTATGGATTGCTTTAGGTCCCCGCAGGGCACACAACCCGATCGCTTTAGGTCCCGCATGGGCACACGATCATCTATAACCATCGCTTTAGGTCCTCAGGTGATTCAATCCTCATATTTTCGAGGCTCACGATGTTATAGCAGATTCCCTCAGGAACCAAACCGTCGCTCGTACCCTCATGGTACTCGACTTCACAATATGCATATTATGATGTTTGGCATACAATGACTCATGACATTTAATATGCACACGCATAAATACATTCATAATTATGCATATATTTCAACTCATCAATTCCATACATTCACAATTCAACCATATGAATTAATCAACCTCATCACATTCATGCATTGCAAATCAATTCAAACAATGCATTTCAAACCATAAAGGCCACCACACAACATACATTGAATTTCACATAAACAATGCATTCCGCCACAAACCACAAACCACAACAATCATACAAACACAATTACTTCCACAAGGGATTCACACCACAAAGGCTACCCACAACACATCATAACAACATACATTGATATTCAATCAAACAATGTATTTTACCACACGACAACATCCCTAATCACGCATCGAAGTCTAATCCAAAACAATGCACATACTTGCCATAAGGCCACAACCCATCATCACAACATTTCATCATGTATATTCACATCATATAACTGCACACAAGCTACATGTTACATAACAAAAGCATATAGCATGATAACACATCAATCGCACACATTGTACTCGATAAAAACCCGACAACCCGACTATTTTCCAAAAACACGAATTAATTTAATCATCTAATGAATTCCAAGCCATTTTTAATAGAAATAGCTTTTCATTAGCTTTCCAACGCTTCAAACGGGGGCCAAAACGGACTTACGGTTCAAAAGTTATGAAGAAAACATAATCGGACATTTTGGAAAATTGAGAACCATGCGCCGACGCATAAAGCTTGGGGTCAGCGCATGAATTTTGAAAATTTGCCCGGGTCAGCGCATGAATTTTACGAGTCGACGCACAGATGCAGGGGTTAGCGTACGAGGTTCAGATTTTGCTGAAAAATCAGTTTTCGATCGTTAAATGACTTCCGGAACTCCGATTTCGATTCCGTAAAAAGCTGTGATCTCAGAATTCAACATACTACAATATTTTCACCATTAAAAAGACATCCAACACATTTTCCATTTTTGAATTATTTTAAAACACCATTTTATCAATACATTCACACTCAAAACCTCAATCAACACTCATGGAAACATACCAACAAGTTTACCCGAGTAAATCATATCATCACCCGACTATACTACGCAATTTATTCCCCATTCCAACCGTGAAAACACAGATTTCTCACCATTTCATCATTATTGCCCTAACTCCCACAAACTATGTAACTCACTCTGAAACTCTCTAAATCATACCAACGAGTATTCCCGATTAAACCCAAACATTACTCGGCTATTCTACACAATTTATTCCAAATTCTAACCGTTAAAACATCGATTCTACAAATTTATTCTTCAATCCAAACAATAAGGAAAAGTATATATTTCAACCAAACAAACACAAACAACACATACATATACATATACAATCGAAATATAATCGAAACTTCTCACCCTTACCCGATTAATCGAAGATCAAGCTTTGTTTTGATGATTTTCTCTTCTTCCCCTTCTTCTCTCTTTTCCCACGTTTTCCTTCTCTTCCTCTTCCTCTTCTCTTCCTTACTATATTTTTCTCTCTTTTTCTCTCAAATATCTATTTATATAAAAATATCTATTTCTAACAAAATATCTACCCTCCAAAATGACCAAAATACCCCTCAGCTCAAATATCTCCCAAACGCTCTCAAAATGCGATAAAACATAAACATCGATGAAAAATAATATATTGTCAAATAAAAGTCAAGAATAAAATAATATAAAAAGAAAATAATTAAATCGACTCGATTAAATAAATCGGACAAAAGTGGGGCGTTACAAAAACTTTCATCATTATTAGCAGTCCGGGTACAGGTTGCAGAAAAACTAAGACCTTTCTTCGTTTTGTTATTAGTAGGAATGATAAGCTGTCCCCATCCTTTTGCGCTATTACTCTCGATTACTTTGAGAGCATCTTTGTACGAGGATATGGATGTCCCTTTTTCTAGTTGATCCTCATTGCTCACCGAAAGCGCTTGGAATTGAGTTCCAACAACCTCCTTGGGTTCTAGACAAGTGGATAATGAAAGTTTACTCACGATCAAGGCTTGCTCTCCACAGACCGTGACGAGTTGGTCGTTCTTGACAAACTTTAGCTTCTGGTGAAGTGTCAAAGTTACTTCCCCAGCCTGGGGTATCCAAGGTCTTCCTAATAAGCAATTGTATGTTGCTCGGATGTCCATGACCTGGAAAGTGACTAGGAAAGTGTAAGTACCGATAGTTATGGGAAGGTCGACTTCACCGATAACTATTTTCCTGGATCCGTCAAATGCTTTGACGATGACCTCACTGCCTCTCATCGGAGATCCTTTGAATGATAGTCACATTAGAGTGGACTTCGGCATAACGTTGAGAGCCGATCTGGTGTCTACCAGTACGCTGGCTAAAGCATCGTCCTGGCAGTTGACTGTGATATTGAGCGCCATGTTGTGACTTTTGCCTTCATCTAGAAATTACTCATCACTAAACCCCAAGTTGTTGCAGGAAGTGATGTTAGAGACGATGCTATCGAACTGTCGTATTGACACATCCTGTTCCACAAAGGCATGTTCTAAGACTTTCTGTAGAGCCTCTCTGTGGGCTTCGGAACTGAGTAAAAGTGATAGCACTGAGATTTTTGAAGGAGTTTGCAACAGCTGATCAACAATGTTGTATTCACTCTTCTGGATGAGCTTCAGCATCTCATCACTGTTCTTTGAAAGGTCGGGATTACTGGATTGACCGACTGGTGGATTGAGAACTTTTGTTTGAGGTTCCTTTTCTCTACTGGGTTCTCCAATTCCTCGGTTGAAGATTTGACCGCTCCGTGTTACTCGACTGATGTCTACAATATTCACGACGGAGGGTAGTGGAATTTCCTTCCCATTCTCAACTGTTGTTGCACCGTATTTGTAAGGGATAGCCTTAGTTGATTCATACGGTAGCGGTCCCGGCAGATAGATGACTACGGGAGCCTTCTGATTTTTCTGACTGTCGTAAGTAACTTCAATCAATTCCTGGTTAAGAACCTTCGATTCGTCAAGTAGGGGGATGATGGTACAAACATCCTTGGTCCTTTCATGATCAGAGATTACAACCACATCTTTAATCTGATCAGCGAAATAGTCGTGCGTCCTGCTGATAGGCCTCGAAGCCGAATATTGTTGGATTTCTTTGCGTTCCAACTGACTCTAAAGGGCTGCTCGCACGAGGTAACATCCTTGATTATTCTCCGAGCAAACTTTACAGTGTTCGTAATTATGTGGTGGCACCTGGCCACGTCCGCTTTGAATGCAGTGTAACCTCACTAGATCTGTTTCCGCAGATCGGACATCCTGACTTTGATGCCAAGTAGGGTTCCCGTTAATCACACTGATTTATTGTGTGTCTTTGTCCATATAGATCGGAAGCCACCAGTGGTTCAACAAGTGTTGCAAAGTTCTTTGAACGAGAGCGCACCCTTGGTTACTCTCACAACATATTTTACAGCTCGGATAATCATGTGAAGTGAGAAAACCGAGTTGGACTTGCTTGGCGTGTAACTCCACCAAGCTGGTATTCATCATACGAATATCAAAGATTTGAACCATGTTAATCTGATAAGGATTTCTATCATGGTAGTCCTGGATCCACCCAAGATCCATCTGACGCTGGAGGGCCTCTTGTACAAAAGAGCATCCCTGTTTGTTTGCCGAGCAAGTCAGACAGGAATTGTAATCGTGTCGCGGCAGATTATGATACTGGCTTTGCCTTGAGTGCATTGCCACTAAGTTGACATTCATCGCACAGATGTCGTGGTTCTGAATGATGTTGGAATTCATATAAGTCATGTTGACACTACGAACTCGGTGCTCCTGGATCCATCTGAGATCCAATTGTTCTTGTAGAGCTGCTCGCACCACAGAACATCCTTGATTGTTCTTAGAGCAGACATCACACTGGTGATAATTGTGAGGTGGCACATGGCCATATCCACTCTGTCTACAATGCATCTTGACCAAATTGGCCCTCAATAAGAGTACATCATGAATTTGATAGTTGTTGTTAGACTCTCCCTCTATCAAATTTACTGCAGCTTTCTCGTGTTGAGGTAGCAGATTCGTGAGAACATTAGGATTCGTATCTTTAAAAGATAGGACCCCGCTCCTAACAAGCTTTTGCACATCGGATTTGAAATTGAGACAGTTTTCTATGTTATGACCTGGTCCTCCTTGATGATAACGGCAAGTCTGATCCGCTTTGAACCAAAAAGGAGGATTTTCCGGTACTGTAAGAGGAGACCTGGTTTGAACGTGCCCCTTGACAAGTAGTAACAGAAACAGTTCTGCATACAACATTGGTATAAGGTCGAACCCTGGTGGTCGCGTTGTACGGTTGTTATTATATGGAGGACGAGCCTGGTGAAGAGGATGTTGTGTCCTCTGCTGATATTGTTGTTCATTAGATTGGCTCTGAGCAACCTGAGGTTGATACGTAGGAACAGGCGCATGGTTGATAGCAGGAGTTACAGCTGCTACTGGTTGGTACCGTCGCCTTTGCTTTCCGAGAGAGATATTCCCAATATCCTGCTCTTTTTTCTTAGGGAGAGCACTACCGTATCGTTTCGTACTGCTTGATGATCCAGCGTCTTTAACTAGTCGTCCTTCTCGGACTGCTTCCTCAAGACGAACTCCCATGCCCACCATCTCGGTGAAGTACTGGGCGCATTGGCTACCATTCTATCGTAGTAAAATGAGCTCAAGGTTTTTAAGAAGATCTTTGTCATCTCTTTTTCTTCAAGAGGTGGACAAATCTGAGCGGAAATTTCACGCCATCTCTGAGCGTACTCCTTAAAGGTTTCCTTGTCCTTCCGCGACATGGATCTGAGTTGATCTCTGTCCGGTGCCATGTCCACGTTATACTTATATTGTTGAACGAAGGCATCGCAAAGATCCCTGAAAGTGGTGATCTTGGTGCGGTTTAAACCCATGTACCATTTTAATGCGGCACCGGTTAAGCTATCCTAAAAATATTGGATCAGCAGCTCTTGGTTCTTTGTCTGAGCTGACATTCGTCAAGCGTACATCACCAAATGGCTTTGAGGGCAAGAGTTACCCTTGTACTTTTCAAAATCGGGCACCTGGAATTTGTACGAGACTTTCACATTGGGGACCAAACAAAGGTCTGCGGTGTCCTTTCCAAATAAATCCTAACCGCGAAGGGCTTGCAGTTCTTTCTGCGTCTCTAGGAATTGCTCCTGAAATTCCTTCATTCTGTCATCCACACTTGTGTTTCCACCAGAAGGTATCTGTGGAATTTGTCCTTCTGGGACAACGTGCACCACGGGTGGGGGTACCGTTACTACGGCAGTGAATCTTGGCATTTACTGAAGTTTGTAACCTTCAGGCCCAGCGGTTATTGTCATGCCCCTGGCATCTTCGCTTTCCCGAAGTTTGTAACCTTCAGGCCCAGCGGTTTCTGCTGCAGTTCCCAGATCTTCGGTGATCGGCGGAACGTATCGTTCAGGAATAAAGTTAATAGGCATTCCCCAAGGACGATCTTTCGGCATTCTGTACCTAGGATCATACTTCTCCACTATGGGCGTTGATGCGATTTCTGAGATCACAGTCTTTTGTTGTTGCATCTGAGCTTCTACTAGAGCTTGCATGTCGTTATGAAGCTTTCTCAGATCCTCTTTCAGAGTGTCGATCTCTTCTCTCAACTCTCTGTTCTCTTCCTCGAGATCATCCATCTTTTTCTGACGATTGGCCCGAGTATTGTACGAATGAGACAGTTTGACTCTAGAATCGAGACACAAACGTAAGATTCACAGGGAAGAAGAGTGCATTACGTGAGAATGATGAATGCAATGATTATATTACTATTTTTTTTATCAAAGTAAACTTCGACATTTAGATTGCAAATATCAAACAGTGAGGAAACCCCGTTTTATTGAATTCAAAGGATTGCGGAAATGGTAATACAGTAATTTACATAGTACTGCGAAAGGAAATCTAAGCTAATGGATCCCGAGTCCTCTCTGGGGAGAGCTCAGGTGCTGGTTCTGGTATTTTCCTTTTCTTTGACCGGGGCTCTTCGGCCGTTGTCGGGTTGTCATTCCTTTGCCAAGTGAAAGGAGCGAGCAAATTCCTTTGGTCATCCTGATTTTCTACAACATGTTGCTCTAAAATCTCAATCAGAGCATCCTTTTCTTTTAATAGTTGTTGTATTTTCTTGCACTCCACATTGAGAATACGATACTTGTTCCTCCAAGACCTCTTCTCCTGTTGAACTTTGCTGAGAGTAACCTGAAGTTTTTCCGTCTCAGACATAAAATAAAGGGAAGAGTCCCTTAATGGAAGAACTTCCTAACGAGGGTAAGGCATCCTCAGCTTGAGAGCTCTAGTTTGTACCCAGTGGAGGTAAGGCTCCACTGAGACACAGTCTGGTTTTCCTAGAGACTCTCTTCATTTCCTATGAATGTGTTTCTAGGCATGCACTATTTCCGTCTTTAGTGCCCTGTCATTTTCTCCTTCCTTGAAGAAAAGACCTTCCAGATGAGCATTACTCGGGATATGCCTCATCGGGTATCCAAATTGACGACGAACTAAAACTGGATGATAATTGATTCCTCCCTTAATTCCTATAAGGGGTACATTTGGGAAATTTCCACAACGGTCGATGATTCTGATCCCGTCATAGATTCGATTGTACCAATCGATGTCAGAGTTGGTAAGAGACATGATTCTCTGCGACCAACATAAAGTATTCTTTTGATCCCAAAATGCAGCAGACTTGGGCAAGTGGGAAGTGAACCATTTGTACAGCAGGGGTACACCGCACATGATCATTCCTCCGCTATACAAATTCCTTAAGTGTACCGAATGATAAGTATCTGCGAGCAAAGTCGGTACAGGGTTTTCAATCAGAAAAATCTTAATGGTGTTGATATCTACAAAGTTAGCGATGTTGGGAAACAAAAATAACCCGTAGGTGAGTAAAACAAAGATGCTCTCGAAAGTGGCCACGTTCCCTATACTAGCAAAGTACAAAGCTTTCTTTGTCAATAACTGGGCTGGCAAACCCTGGATTCCATCCTTAGTGGTCATGTGAGTCCTGACTTCTGACTCGTCCAAATAAATTACCCTTGCAATGGTTTGATCCTTTGGAATTTCTTCCAGTCCAGAAAATGGAGCTTGATCAGTAATGTGAAGATCAGTCAGGTGAGAGTACTCCTCTAGTGTTGGTGCAAGCTGGTAATCCAGGAATGTGAAACAGTGATAGACCGGATCGTAAAACTGAATTAGGGTGGACTGGATTCCTTCAATTACATGGAACCTTAACAAGGACAGCAGCCCTCCGTACTTGGCTCTGAAAGCCTCAGGGTTGGTTATCATCCTAGCCAGACCTCTTAAATCCTCTAGTTTTGGAACCTTGAAGGTGTACTTATGAGTTTTCCTTCTACCGAAATCGATTAGCGCAATCTTTTTATCTGATATTTGCAATCATTGTCTTAGTTTAATTTGAAAAGGAGAGACGAGAAGAGAAGATTTTTCTTTTGTTTTAATGTTTTTTAAATGAATGTATGAATGCAGCACACAAAAACATAGAAAAAACATGGGGTCAAAGGGTCGGTGTCATGAAGTCAAGGCTCTACCCCCCCCCCCCCAAAAGGTTTATACTGGTATTTTTTGTACCTGTCCGCAAAATCATTGACCCCTCTTGGGATAACAACAGCAAGCCGATCGCCAGCGAGCTGATGTATCCTAGAGTGACCTCAGATGAGGGTAGTATCGCGTGACAACTATTTCCGATAGCTTCCGCACTACAAAATGGTTCCAGCCTACTAAAAACCTCAGCTTCTCAGATAACCCAGTCGCCCACACTACTTTCAACAACCAAAGTCGTATAGGCAATGTATCTGCAAAGGGAGTCTCCACTGAGTTTGATGGTCGATCGGGGACTCTTAACTGGGATTCACTCCCCGCAAGATTACCCGCATTGCCATCACCTATCTTAGGTGTATACTCAATCTTTCCACATGCGGCATCACACGCATTCCCATTAGCAGAAAAATAAACACAGATATCAATTAGGAAAAGCAGTATATATATTTGTCTTAATCATCCTAGACCTCTAGTTTTACGATCCTATACAGACAATGACTCCCCAGCAGAGTTGTCATTTCTGTGATATCTTGTTGAATTTAAGGTTTCCACCGAAAATTGTAAGAAAGAGAACTTGGCCCCACGGTGGGCACCACTTTTCTGTAGCGCGATTTTTGTTGTCCTGAGTCACGATCGCTTTGGGTACTATAGTTCGATTCATTTTTTATCCTATTGAGCTAATTAAGGAGGGGAAATAGATGTCTCCAACTAACCCTGCTTGCATACTGAGTTTGAACAGCGGTCTGTTACGTCACAGATGCTTTGTGGATGTGGGGCCTTTCTTCGGTTTATTTGGTTAAGATTCAGATGTCTGGATCATTTATGAGGCTTTTGGTAAGATGGTAGGATTTAGTGCTTTTGGGGTTGATATATGGTTTTTTATTAGTATGCTCCCTAAGATTTTTGCAATCTTATACCTACGTATTGGTGTCTTGTTCAAAGCCCAAGATGTGAAGCTAAAGGTGGTTTGTATCTTGTTCAAAGCCCAAGATTTAAAGCTAAAGGGTTTTGGCTGAGAGAGAATTTGTCATCTCTAAAGAGGAGTTGTTGATGTTTGTATGTTGTGAGCAAGGCATGACTTTGATGCTAAAAGGTTTATTGACTCAACCGGGGTTTTCTTTATACAAAGCCTAAGAGGAGGATATTGACCCAACAAAAGGGTGTTTATCGTTTGTCTCGTACAAAGCCCGAGATAGAGGCTAAAAGGGTTGACTCAATAAGAGAGTACTAACAAGTGACGGACTCAACAAGAGAGTGCCTTTATCTGTCCCGTATAAAGCCCAAGACGGAGGCTAAAAAGGTTGACTCAACAAGAGAGTCTTTCATACTCAACAAGAGAGTGTTTTGCTGTCTCGTACGAAGCCCGAGATAGAGGCTAAAAGGGGATTGACTCGCCTAAGTGAGTCTTTTATACTCAACAAGAGAGTGATTTATAGGTGTCTTGTATGAATCCCAAGATGGAGACTAAAAGTTTGACTCAACGAGAGAGTCTTTTATACTCAACAAGAGAGTGTTTTATATCTCGTACGAAGCCCGAGATGGAGGCTAAAAGTATGACTCAACAAGAGAGTTTTTTATACTCAACAAGAGAGTGTTTTATATCCCGTGTGAAGCCCGAGATGGAGGCTAAAAGTTTGACTCAATAAGAGAGTCTTTTATACTCAACAAGAGAGTGTTTTATATCTCGTACGAAGCCCGAGATGGAGGCTAAAATGGTGTTGACTCAACAAGAGAGTCTGAAAAGGTTAGCTCCATTGGGGAGAATCATTTGTACAAAGCCTTAGACGAGGCTGTCTGTGCTGGTGACTGTTTCAGTTTAGTGACAGGTCCAGTGCGTTGGATAAAAGAGAAAATCAGTTCTTATAAAGAGAAAGATTATAGGTAAGGTTGTGCTTTGGTATTGATCAGAGGATCAGGGTTATTTCCTGTTCTTTAAGGAAATGGGAAATCCCAAGGGTATTGAGACTGTCCAAGTCTACTGGTGTTTTGAGAAATCGATTCTCAGATAGTAAATGCTCTTTGTATGATGCCCAAGAGAAGGCTGGTATGTTAAGGGATGAAGGTCAACCCATTAACTGGTCGGACACTTGACTCAGAAAGACAGCTCTAGCAAATTGATGACTAGGTTCTTTTCCTATACCTGTAGAGGTCTCAGGGTCCTTGTACTAAGCCCAAGAGAAGGCATGAGAGTTTGTAAGAAGCCGAAGGGTCCTTGTACAACGCCCAAGAGGAGGCGGTGATGCTTTTAGGAAGCCTGTGGGTCCCCAAACCCCGAGAAGTTCAAGACATGCTATTCACCGAGAATAGATCAAGCCAGGAAAGTCCGAGAATTTGGAAGAAACTCAAGAGATGCCATTCACGGAGAAAAGATCATCTCTGGGGAGTTAGAGTTTCTTTGACAATTTCTAAGGGTGACAGTCTGAGAAAGGGTTCACCGAGAATGCTGCCTTTCACGTCTTCATATTGTTTAACCTCAAGAGGAGGGAATACTGTATCTGGTAATCCTATAGGGATCTAGTTTTGTTTGTATTTAAGAGTGACCAACAGGGCTTTACCTAGTGCTAGACGTAGTTGTCAGGGAAAACTCTAAATAACTATACTAGTATTACACAGTGGATATTTGAAAAGTATATAAAGGATGCGAAAGAAGACTTACAGTGAAGCAGCCCCACAATACAGTTATATACATATGGAAGCGGATAAAGAAAGCAGATAAACACTTACTCGGTTGTAGAGCTTCCATGTTGTTTTGTTAGTTGTTCAACAAAGAAAGCTTTGATAATAATATTATATTCTAAATCAAAGGAGAAAGTGATTTGAAAAGATTGTTGGGGCTTACAGCTCAAGGAGAGGCCTAAGGTTTTATCAGTGATTGCACTGTTGTTTTGAATTTGTACAGGGACTTATACAAGTGATTGAGGCCCAAAAAGTTTTTATGTACAAGGGGATGGGTCTTACACTCTATTAGAGGCCCAAATCATTTTGGTTTCAAAAACGGGTTGGGTCTTACACTCTATCAGAGGCCCAATGAATAAAGATGGGTCTTATAGCTCAAGGAGAAGCCCAGTTGATTTGTTTGGCAACGACGATCGTGCTGAGGTTTTTCTTCTAACGCAGAGGGACTTATACAATGTCTGAGGCCCAAAATGGTTTTGGTTAAAAAGGGATTGGGTCTTACACTCTATTAGAGGCCCAAAGTATAAAGATGGGTCTTATAGCTCAAGGAGAAGCCCAGGGTAATTTTTGTTAAAAAGGCGATGATTGTGCCGAGCTTTTTGACGGTATCGGGACTTATGCAATACACTGAGGCCCAAAAAGGTTTTTAAGAAAAGGGTTGGGTCTTACACTCTATTAGAGCCTCAAAGTGTTTTGAAAATGATTTGTTTAGGGTGATTAAGATCAAAACCCTAAATTAATTTCAAAATGTATTTTAATTAAATAAAAACTTAATAAAATTGATCAAAATTATCAAACACGAATAAAAAACAAGTTGTGATCTTGGATTAATGTTTGAAAAATCATGTTTACATCCACAAAATGATTGGAAATCAATTAAGTTTGTAAAATCAAGAAGGAACAAATATTTCAAATGTTAAAAACAAATAAAACATTAATTCTTTGCAAAAATATCAAATATAAGAAATAAATAATATTTTTGGAAATTTTTTGGCAAAATAAAATATTTTAACATTTTTGTGAATTATTAAAAAAAGAATCAACTAATAGTCATTAAAATTCAGAGAGAAATTAATATTTGAATCAATTAAATAAAATCACAAAATTCAAATATTCAAATATTAAAAAATGGCGCCAAGAACATGGCAAGAACACGCGCCATCTTCTGTTTCTGCAGATTTGCATTTTCTATCCAATCTCACTGAATACTTGATGATATCATGCAATCTACATATCAATCTGCTCGTTTTCACCTCACGATCATGTCTATGGTCTTTAATTTCATTTATTTTAAGCATGGAATAAGAAATCAAAGAGAAACCTCAAGAACCCTAAAATTTGAATGAAGGTTCCGAAATTCCATACACGATTCAAACAAAGCAATAGATTGAGGGTAAACACTCTATGCATGATTATGAACATATGGCCAAATTATTGTGCAGCAAAATATGCATGGATCATAGAGTTAGAAGAGCTCATGCTTACCTATTGCAGCTGGTGATCGTGTTTTGTGTTAGAGGTGTTGCAGGCTGGTTCCAATGAATTGCACAGCTTCCTTAGGTGCCAAGTGATGTGTTTGAATGCTTGGAGTGGTTTGAAACAAGCTGAAACTGAAGATGGTACCCCAACTGCAAGTCTGCTAAAAGCTTGAGCAGTTGGATGGTGATTCTGAGAAATCAGTGTTACAGTTGTTGTTTAAGTGTTTGGATCACTTCTATATGATGTTTATGAGGTGTGTGTGTGTGTGATTGGTTTGGTTGGAATTGCTCTCAAACTCAAAACCCGATAGTGACTTGCTTTGGAAGGCAATTTTGGAGTGAAGGAAGAGATTTTGAGGAAAGCATCTGTTTGATGGCTTTGGTGTACTCAAAATGATCACAAATGATGTCTATTTATAGTGCAACAAGTTTGTTTTGCAAGCAATAGTGAATGGCAACTGCTGCAGAGGTTTGGCCAATGTTGATCAATGGGAATCCAAGTCTCATCTAGCCATTGACTAGAGGTTAGGGCACAGGCTGCTGGTTCCCTTGGTCTTGGATATGTCTTGATTGAATTCAGTTAGAAGAGGCTCAGTCCATGCCACCTTGGTGCATCCATTGAATGCTCTAAAACAAAATTGGAGTCTTGTCCCCTCTTTAGGGATTTCTAGGTTTGGCATGATATTTTTAGTTCCAAAGACTTGGGAGGCTTGTGATCAGTGTTTGTCCCTCCTTGGTCCCTCACTGAGGTGTTTAGATGGATAGACATGTTTGCCATTTGCACAAATTTGGCAAATCGAGCAAAATGCACAAGTTTGCCTTGCCAAGACAGTTTGCAGCAAGGCATGTTGGCATGGTCCTATCTCATGGCTCAAGTGGAATTTTATGGGGTTCTTGGCCATTTTGGAAGGCTCTTATATGATACAACATATGTCTCATCATAGTTTTTTTTGATACTTTTTGGATCCAAGTGAAAAATGCCCCTACATTTGGGAAAAAAAGGGAAGGCAGATTCTGACTTAGCGAAAATTTCACTAAGTGTTGGAAAAAAGTGACATTTTCACTTTTTGTGATTTTGGCCATTCCATAACTTGAAATTCATGGGGAATTGGAATGAGTGGTAGTTGAAGCTTTTGTAGAGGTCCATGAGAGATACAAATTAAGCTTTGAATGGGAAAAAATGGCCTTGTGGTTGAGGAGTTATGATCCTCCAAAGTTGGTACCCTAACCACTTTGTTCCATAACTTAGAAAAATTTTAAGTTTTTATGGTTACCCCTTTTACAAGTTATCCCACTTTTCTTGATTTTTCTTGATGAATGATGATTTCAATCACACATTAACATCATTTTAGGGTTAGGGAACCATAATTGATCAAAAAATCAAAAAGTCAAACTTTGACTTTTGGGCACAGTTGACTTTTTATCAGATGAATTCCAAACTGTGCGATCCTCTATGAAATCAAGTCCTTGACCTAAATCAAACTTGATGGATTGATTTCATGGATGTTATAGGGTGTATTGAATCATGTCCCAAGGTTTGGGATCATGTCTGGGTCTAAAGTCAAAGGTATAGTTGACTTTTCTCGCGAAACCCAAACTGTGGTTCTGATGAACTTGAAACTTGTGAATCAAGCTTCTTGGATTAATCCATTATTGCAAATGGATCAATGTAGTGTGTTAGAGACCCTCAAATCCTCTCTTGAGGTCTTGGCTCATGTTTTGTCCCAAAAGTCAACTTAGGGGTGAATTAGGTCAAGAAACCCTAATTCCTAATTTTGATGAATGCTTCCCCTGAGGCTAAATTGACATGATGATTGGGTTTATGAGGTCCCTTAGAGTGTATTGGGTTATGCTTTGAAGCATTGGCTCATGCCCAGAGGAAAAATTCCATCTGGGGGCCTTGGTCGACCAAAACCCTAATTTGGTGAAACTAGCGATCTTGAGGCTTAATCCACTTGGAATGCTGCAACCTTGTGCTTGATTCTTGATGTTGGAGTCCTCTTGATCCATTTTAGGTGTTTGAGAGGTTAAAAAAGTTGAAGATCATGTCATTCCTTGATTGATCCTTTGTCTAAGAGCTCTGAGAGGGCTTGAAACCCTAAATTTGATTGTAGTGGATGCTCGCCCATCTTTGGGGAGACTATTGAGGTATGATGGTCTATCCATATTGTGATTATGATTTACACAATGATGGGGGAATATTAGTGGTCAAAATTTGGGGTATTGACAAGATGGCATTTCTTTTTGACTACTGAACACAAAAGGGAACATAAATGGCTTCTCCGGAAGTGATTAAATTTCAAAATGCAGAGTCAAAGTACTCCTTTTAGCCAGTACACCTGAATGAAGGATCAACTGTTTCAGATATAATACCCCGTCTGATAACCCCGACAGAGTTCTTACCTCTGAAGACCAATTGATGGTTCTTTCACCCCCAGTAGGGTCTACCCCTCATAAGTAGGAAATGATCACTATCTTGAACCAATTATACTTCTTATCCCCTGCAGTGGCCGAGTATCTCTTCACTAGTCCGTATGTCGCATCTGTTTTGTCAGCATAAACATACATACATCATGCATGATTGATTCATATTCATACATATGTCGCCTTAATGTCAGCTGGTCATTTTCACTCCCAAGTGATAAAGTCATCTCATCGATAAGGTTGTCAGTTCTTTCTTCGTCCAGAAAAGCGCCGCCTAAGCAATCTCTCCCCCAGTTTATTTCTGGATTGGAGACGGTCCTCGACCACTTTGATAACTTGAACCTTTGAAAGGTAAGAAGACACTCAATAGACAACTCTGGAACATCACTCTTCACCATTAAAGATGATATTTTCGCTTTCCCGGATAAAAGAAAATCCCCAGAGAAAGCCTCTCAAACAAAGACTCTTTGCAATACGGCACTTTTCTCCCCGAAAAATTTGCTTTCAATGATGTCATCAACACCTCAAAATTAGATTACATCACATGGCATTTCTCCGAAAAGGTCTCGAAGAAAAGTATGATGTAACCTCACCAAACAAAAAGCGATCTCTCAAGAGACTCGTTTTTCCCCAGTAGGTGGACAAATGGCATCTCTAACAAGAGAAGTTTGCACACTTCTGTAGTTCAGACAAATGGGTTTCCCCTAGCAAGTCTGACATCAAAATATTTTCCATCAAATGCCGTCTCCCCAGTAAAACTCGGTGAAAAGTTTGATAAAGACCGCTACTAATAGCGATCCTTGTCGAGGAAGGAACTCGACAAGATGAAATTGAGACCAATTCTGTGGCTGAAGACCAGGATCGAGGGTAAGTTTTATTTCAAAAGAAACTGAGACCAGTTCCATGGCTGAAGACCAGGATCGAGGGGAAGTTTATTTCAAAAGAAACTGAGACCAGTTCTGTGGCTAAAGACCAGGATCGAGGGGAAGTTTATCTCAAAAGAAGACTAAGACCAATTCTGTGGCTAAAGACCAGGATCGAGGGGAAGTTTTACCTTTTCTAAGAAACATTACTTAGCAAAAGAAGATGGATGAGCAAACTATTATACATAACCGCAGTCAAAATTTTGGGTATTCTGAAATTTAATCCTCTTGCACCCTGAATGTCCGAATATCTCCGCCATTCACACCTTCGGGTCCAAGAAGATTAAATATGGGCATCTGTCATACCCCAAATTTTGACCACAAGATTTCCCATAATTATGCAAATCATTACCACAATATGGATGTACCTTCATGTCTCATCAATCTCCTCAAGGAACATTGAGCATTCACTATAATCAAGAATTAGGGTTTCGAGCCCTCTCAGAGCACTTAGACAAAGGATCAATCAAGAATTTACATGATCTTCAACTTGTATAACCTCTCAAACACCCATAAAAGATCAAGAGGTCTTCCACATCAAGAATCAAGCACAAGGTTGCAACATTCCAAGTGGATCAAGCCTCAAGATCGCCACTGTCACCAAATTAGGGTTTTGGTCGACCAAGGCCTCCAGATGGAAATTTTCATCTGGGCATGAGCCAAAATGCTCCAAGGGACCTCATGGATCCAATCATTTAATCAAAATAGCCTCAGAGGAAGCATTCATCAAAAATCGGGAATTAGGGTTTTTTGACCTAATTCACCCCTAAGTTGACTTTTGAGACAAGGCATGAACCAAGACCTCAAGACATGATTTGAGGGCCTCAAACACACCACTTTGATCCATTTACAACAATGGATTGATCCAAGAAGCTTGATTCACAAGTTTCAAATTCATCTGGACCACTATTATTGTTTTGAAGAGAAAGTCAACTGTATCTTTGACTTTGGACCAAGACATGTTCCCAAACCTTGGGACATGATCCAAGACACCCTAAAACACGTATGGAATCCATCCATTAGGTTTGAATTAGGTCAAGGACTTGATTGCATAGAAGATCACACAGTTTGGAATTCATCAGACAAAAAGTCAACTGTGCCCAAAGTCAAGTTTGACTTTTTGAATTTATTGACAAACAAGGCTTCCTTAAGTCAAGAACAGTGTTAATGCATGGTTTGGATCATTATTCATCAAGAAAAATCAAGAAAAGTGAGGTTTCTTGCAAAAGGGGCAACCATAAGAAACTTAAATTTTTCTAAGTTATGGAACAAAATGGATTTGGTACAAACTTTGCAAAGTCATAACTCCCAAACCCTAAGGCCTTTCTCTCTCATCAAAATCTCAAATGAAAGCTCATCTTACATACTTCAAATATGTCAACTACATCTCATTCCAAATCATCATGGATTCTGAGTTATGGATGGATCAAAATCATTAAAACATAAAAATGCCTTTTTTTCTAACACTTAGACAAAATTCCGTCCAAGACAGATTTTAGGTAAAACACCAAAACTTGGTAGATGTTTACACCTAGTTACAAGAAGAATCAATATCAAATGTAAACATCAAAGTTTTTATACATGTTGCCAACAATCCAAAAAGTTCATTGGCCTGAAACAACTTAACTTGAGCCAAGAGTTATGGCTACCACAAGAGGCATTGTTGCAATTGTTTTCATGACAGTTTGGATATTAACTTGTTGTCCACGATTTTGGGTCAAGGGACAATGATCAAAGGAGCCAAATACATTCAATATGATCATCATAACTCTGATCCAACCTGCAGAATTAGGCCAAGATGCTTAAAACTTGATCATTTGGCATAATGAGTCTTTGTACAAAGACTTGAATTTCAAAGGAAATTATCAGCAAATAGTACATATTCAAGATTCCTATCCCTTGTAGTCAAGATGTTCTAGTAAACAACATTTAAAAGGACTGCAGAATATGGATTGAGTCAATACATAGCTGAGCTATTTGGGACAACTATTGTACCTTGTGTAAGAAGCAATTATGCCAAGCCAAGACCATTGAATTCAGTTCTTATCCTTCAAGTTCCATCTGTTCATGCTTGACAAATCTATTTACCTATAAATAGAGCTCATACTTGATCATTTAATACACACTGTCGCTCCCGAAAGATTCTCATCCAACGGTACAAACGCGAGAGTGGCGTGGAAACAAAGTCGCCAGCAATGTGTATTTATCCCAAGAGAGGGAAAGGAAACACTGCATAAACCTGAAGAGAAAGGGAAAGAACATGGTCTTGTGACCAAGAGAAATGGGTACGGGGGTCGATTACGCGAAGGGAAGGTGTTAGCACCTAACACGTCCATCGTACTCGATGGGATCCACGCTTGTTGTCTGCATCAAAGGGTGTCGTCAACTGGAACTCCACTGCTACTGGACCGGAGAAGAAACGAGAACGGAAAGAAACAAAGAAACAAAATGTAGGGAAAATAAAAGAAGTGCTCGCATGGGCCCTACCCCACTGCCTACGTATCTCATCGGGAGCATGAGAATCAGAGCGACGTAGTTCCCCTCACTAGGGGTGGATTGTGTTTTTTAGAGAACGACTTACGTTCTAGCTCAGGTGTTGCGGACTCGCTGAATCGAGTGCGTTACCGTCTTGCAAAAGAACGAGTAGGAGCACGTTCGTACGTTGAGAGTGAGTGAGATGAGAAAAGAATTCCCAAAGGAAAGACGTTAGTGTTTGTTTGAAGTTTTTTAGACATAAGTGTTTTTTAAGTTAGCTTGTAACTTGTATTGCACCAAAGTCTAGGGCACAGGGACGAATACTCAACGAATCGTCCCAAGACAAGACGCTCGCTAAGCACTCTAAAAAGATGAGAGGAAGCCCCTCATTTCTCATTCCCCGAGCTTAAGGCTCGTGCGCAATACACTTTATCTTTATTAAGTCTTTTAAAGAAGTTTTGAGATGAGAAGAGAGAAGACACAAAGGAAACTCTAAAGGGAAGACTAAGAGTCCTAATGTTATCATGCATAGATGTCCTATGGTTAGTGAGGCTTAGGAAGAACCACTACCTAAAACCTAATGCTAATCCTACTCCAAGCTTAATTAAAAATTAAGTTGGACTAGGTAGCTCTAAAGGGAGAGAATCCAAGACTTAAACAAGTCTTGAGATTCATGGGATGAGAAAGAGTGAAAGAGAAGAAGAAGAATGAGAAGGAAAAGATGAGATACAATAAACGGCAACAAGCACATCATATCATAAATGTCCAACTCAAATCAACAATCATGTTTCAAAGATCAATGCAAAACCACTCAAGTAAGCATACAAAGATAAACATGAAAAGATGCAAGCAATACTTGAATGAAATGCACAATTAAGCACACATGGACTTCATATCAAAATGAAATGAGAGAGGCAAGATGAATATGAAAGAAGGTCAGAACCAAGATCATATTATCATCAACAATTCACATATGCAAGAGAAGATCAAAACATGGAGCAAGATGCACTAAAGAAATTCCACAATAGTAAGCTCAAAGTTCCAACACTTAGGCAACACCAAACAAGATCCAAAAAGTGAAAAATTAAGTCCCAAAGGACCTCAACCAGGGGTAGACATCATATTAAAAGCACATGTAAAGAACCAGCAAGAAACTCAAACAAATGGGCATGGTAAGTCAACTTGTGTAAAGAGGTGTCAAGATATGGTCATGCATAATTCACTTAAGCACAAAAAATCAAACATGCATCAAATGACATTCAAAAATTGTGAAATTAGAACGCAAATGACTTAATTCAAATACTAATCACATGCCAAAAGATCTCACAAAAATTCACATGTTAAGTACCTCAAACAAATAGGCAAAGACCACATAGGAAACATGATTCAATATGCAAAAGAGAGGGACTAAAATGCAATATGAAAAAGTTTTAAAAATGAAACAAAAATGTTTTTATGCACTTCAATATGTCATCTAACAAATACAAAAAGAATTAGATGCATATCATGTATAGATGATGAGAAATAAATTCTACAAGTATAAGTGTGCACATATGAGACAATTCAAAAAGAAATCATCAATTAATTAAATCAGAAGCCACAAATAAAATAAAATAAGAAAATAAAATTTGAAAAAATTTTATAAAACTAAAAACAAACTTCATGATTTTTTTCAGGATTTTTAGATGCATTAAAATGATTTTAGAAAATTAAAATGCAAAGCAACAATTAAATGAAAAATAAAAAGAAATAAAAAGCAGGTAGGGTGCAAACAGCAGCAAAAATACGTTGGAAATGATAAATGGGCCTAAGGAGAGGGTTCAAATAGCAAGGCCCAAGGCCAATGGTCCACTAGCGAAGTTCAAAAGAGAACAATGGACTTCAGTCAATACCAGATTCAATATCCACCAACAGATCAATCTCACATTAAAAAACAAGTCAACATATCCAAAAACAATCATGATCAATGGTTCAGATCCCCAAGCACACCATAATTAATAAACACACGGGCGCATACAATCATTCAGCATACCATACAAACTCACGTGATTGGCACATGATTTCATTAATTCGCTGGCTCAATCCTAACCACATGATTCATCAGACGCGCCATATTAAATTAACAATTCAAAGATTAATCATGATGTGAGGTCTAGATCTGCAGCATATGATAACACGCATGGAGTGGCACACACATAAACATTAAATTAAAAACAAAAAAAAGATAAAATGTGGCAAGCTGAGGACCACAGGATCAAGCACATCAATGGCTCATACTTCATCTTCTTCGCTTAAACCCTTCACCGGCCGGAGCAATAACCAGTCGCCGGAGCTAGGGCTCCGGTCACCCTCTCCGGTGAGCTGCAACCAAAATTTCTCTAGAAATTGCATACGTGTACATCATTTTGACCAGAAAATCAAGAGGAACTCAAATATCATGCTCATTTTATCAAACAACAAACACACAATGCAAATCGAATGAAAACATTTTTAGATCTAAAACTTCAAACTTAAAATTCATCCATGATACACGTCCAAACTTCAAATAAAATAGATCAACATGCTCAGTGAAGTCCACAGATCATAATGCACACAATAAAACTGAGTTCTATGAGTATGAAAAATTCACCAACCTGAACCTTGTAGAACTTGAAATCCTCCAAGAAATCCCTCCAAAAACTGCAGATCTACTCCTTGGAACCTCTAGATGCAAAATAAATGCAACTAGAGCTTGAAATTGTGCTAGATCTTGAGATTTAAGTTTGAATCCTCTTGAATGGAACTTGGTGAAATCCTCAATATGAGCTCCAACCAGTGTTGGATTCTTGCTCTATTCTCTTCACTGATCAAGAATATGAAGAGAAAACTCAAAGAAACTCCAAGGAGAGTGAGTTTCGAAGAGAGGAAGTGTGAGAGCAAAAAACCAAAACTGAGCAAATGAGAGTCTTTGACCTAGCTGTGAGGGTATGAGTAAGCTTATATACTCTTGATTATTCCACTGATTAGGATTAAGAAGTGATTAGAACCTTGGTTAATGAGATTTGGATGAAATTGCAAATTTGCATTTTGTACCACCACCACTAATCCACACGTGATAAGCCCTTGTAATTAGCATGATTCACCTCCAATTTACTTATGGATCACGTCTGAATAGAATTTGGGCCTTGCAATGACTTGGTTCATAAGATTTGAATCCATTTGCAATTTTGCATAATGTGAAAATAATGAGAAATATGGCATGGAATGAATTGATTCAAAGGCCACAAATGATCATCTTGACTTGTATTTTGATGTTGTAATGTGACATGAAGCAATTGGGAACATTACAAGTCCTTTTGAGTGAAAATGCAAATGGTGGAAAATTTGACATATAAGAAATCTAAGAAATGTACCTTCCATTATTTTGGCCATAACTAGAGTTCCACAAATGATATGGAAATGTTCTAGTACTTTTTAGAAATGGGAGAGAAAGATCTTCAACTTTCATGTTGGAGGAAGATTCATTTGAAGCTTCCTTGATGATGAAAATCCAAGTTGAATGTGATGGAAAAATTGCCAAAAATGGAAAGTTCTCATTATAGGTCATTTTCCAAATTTAGTAACTTTTGCACAAACTCTTGATTCTTGATGAATGGCATGAAACTTGACAATTAAAGACCATATGAGGATGTGAGACCTTGAAAAACATGAAAAGAACCTCAAAATTCCACAGTTGACTTTCTCCTTTACAGTTGACTTTTGCTTACTTCACAAGCAATTGGCCCACTGAAAATCCTCCACAATAAATCAATAACCAAACCTTCATCCATGAACACCTGTGAGTATATAGACCTCAGAGCATCATGCTTGAACACACAAAGCCCTTCAAGAAGTCCTCTTGATTCACAAACCCTAATTGGTCCCTCTGATCAGGAGGGAAAGATCCACTTGAAATCCTTTGCCATGCTTGACCTTATGAAGATATGATGAACCCCATGAGCTACCTTGAAGCTTGAGACTTGAGAAAATGGACCAAGTACCATGATCCCATGCTAAGAACCAATTCTATGCACAATGCAAAAATGCAAGAAATGAATAGAAACATAAGCCAATTAGTATATAAACAAAAGGGCAAATTTTGGGGTGTTACAGCTGCCCCTATTCAATCAACTTGGTCCTGAAGGTATGATAGCAATGGCTGTCATGTGTTCAAAGGATTCATGGAGATTGAATACCAAAATAAACCTGAAATTTGCATGAAGAACACCATCCCTGCTGATAGAGGGAATTGGCGAGGAAAATCTTCGACATGACTTCACATGAGAGAGACCTGAACATCAACCTCTGCGGGGAAGCGCAATAAGAAATCTTCAACATGACTTCACATGAGAGAGACCTGAACATCAACCTCTGCGGGGGAAGCGCAATAAGAAGTCTTCAACATGACTTCACATGAGACAGACCTGAACATCAACCTCTGCGGGGGAAGTACAATAAGAAATCTTCAACCTGACTTCACATGAGAGAGACCTAAACATCAACCTCTGCGGGGGAAGCGCAATAAGAAATCTTCAACATGACTTCACATGAGAGAGACTGAACATCAACCTCTGCGGGGGAAGCGCAATAAGAAATCTTCATAATGACTTCACATGAGAGAGACCTGAACATCAACCTCTGTGGGGGAAGCGCAATAAGAAATCTTCAACATGACTTCACATGAGAGAGACCTGAACGTCAACCTCTGCGGGGGAAGCGTAATAAGAAGTCTTCAACATGACTTCACATGAGAGAGACCTGACCATCAACCTCTGCGGGGAAGTACAATAAGAAATATTCAACCTGACTTCACATGAGAGAGACTTGAACATCAACCTCTGCGGAGGAAGTACAATAAGAAATCTTCAACCTGACTTCACATGAGAGAGACCTGAACATCAACCTCTGCGGGGGAAGTGCAATAAGAAATCTTCGACATGACTTCACATGAGAGAGACTTGAACATCAACCTCTGCGGGGGAAGCGCAATAAGAAATCTTCATCCTAACTTCACCTGAGAGAGACCTGAACATCAACCTCTACGGGGGAAGTACAATAAGAAATATTCAACCTGACTTCACATGAGAGAGACTTGAACATCAACCTCGGCGGAGGAAGTACAATAAGAAATCTTCAACCTGACTTCACATGAGAGAGACCTGAACATCAACCTCTGCGGGGGAATTCTAATAAGAAATCTTAAACCTGACTTCACATGAGAGAGACCTGAACATCAACCTCTGGGAGGAAGTACAATAAGAAATCTTCAACCTGACTTCACATGAGAGAGACCTGAACATCAACCTCTACGGGGGAAGTGCAATAAGAAATCTTCGACATGACTTCACATGAGAGAGACCTGAACATCAACCTCTGCGGGGAAAGCGCAATAAGAAATCTTCATCCTAACTTCACCTGAGAGTGAACTGAACATCAACCTCTGTGGGGGAAGTACAATAAGAAATCTTCAGTCTGACTTCACATGAGAGAGACCTGAACATCAGCCTCTCCGGGGGAAGTGCAATAAGAAATCTTCGACATGACTTCACATGGGAGAGACCTGAGCATCAACCTCTGCGGGGGAAGCGCAATAAGAAATCTTCAACATGACTTCACATGAGAGAGACCTAAACATCAACCTCTGGGAGGAAGTACAATACGAAATCTTCAACCTGACTTCACATGAGAGAGACCTGAACATCAACCTCTGCGGGGGAAGTACAATAAGAAATCTTTGACATGACTTCACATGAGAGAGACCTGAACATCAACCTCTGCGGGGGAAGCGCAATAAGAAATCTTCAACATGACTTCACATGAGAGAGACCTGAACATCAACCTCTGTGGGAGAAGTGCAATAAGAAATCTTCGACATGAGTTTACATGAGAGAGACCTGAACATCAACCTCTGCGGGGGAAGCGCAATAAGAAATCTTCAACATGACTTCACATGAGAGAGACCTGAACATCAACCTCTGGGAGGAAGTACAATAAGAAATCTTTAACCTGACTTCACACGAGAGAGACCTGAACATCAACCTCTGCGGGGGAAGTACAATAAGAAATCTTAAATCTGACTTCACATGAGAGAGACCTGAACATCAACCTCTGTGGGAGAAGTGCAATAAGAAATCTTTGACATGACTTTACTTGAGAGAGACCTGAACATCAACCTCTGCGGGGGAAGCGCAATAAGAAATCTTCAACATGACTTCACATGAGAGAGACCTGAACATCAACCTCTGTGGGGGAAGTACAATAAGAAATCTTCAACTTGACTTCACATGAGAAAGACCTGAACATCAACCTCTGCGGGGGAAGCGCAATAAGAAATCTTCAACATGACTTCACATGAGAGAGGCCTGAACGTCAACCTCTGCGGGGGAAGCGTAATAAGAAGTCTTCAACATGACTTCACATGAGAGAGACCTGAACATCAACCTCTGCGGGGGAAGTACAATAAGAAATATTCAACCTGACTTTACATGAGAGAGACTTGAACATTAACCTCTGCGGAGGAAGTACAATAAGAAATCTTCAACGTGACTTCACATGAGAGAGACCTGAACATCAACCTCTGCGGGGGAAGTGCAATAAGAAATCTTCGACATGACTTCACATGAGAGAGACCTGAACATCAACCTCTGCGGGGGAAGCGCAATAAGAAATCTTCAACCTAACTTCACCTGAGAGAGACCTGAACATCAACCTCTGCGGGGGAAGTACAATAAGAAATCATCAATTTGACTTCACATGAGAGAGACCTGAACATCAGCCTCTCCGGGGGAAGTGCAATAAGAAATCTTCAACATGACTTCACATGAGAGAGACTGAACATCAACCTCTGCGGGGGAAGCGCAATAAGAAATCTTCATAATGACTTCACATGAGAGAGACCTGAACATCAACCTCTGTGGGGGAAGCGCAATAAGAAATCTTCAACATGACTTCACATGAGAGAGACCTGAACGTCAACCTCTGCGGGGGAAGCGTAATAAGAAGTCTTCAACATGACTTCACATGAGAGAGACCTGACCATCAACCTCTGTGGGGGAAGCGCAATAAGAAGTCTTCAACATGACTTCACATGAGACAGACCTGAACATCAACCTCTGCGGGGGAAGTGCAATAAGAAATCTTCGACATGACTTCACATGAGAGAGACCTGAACATCAACCTCTGCGGGGAAAGCGCAATAAGAAATCTTCATCCTAACTTCACCTGAGAGTGAACTGAACATCAACCTCTGTGGGGGAAGTACAATAAGAAATCTTCAGTCTGACTTCACATGAGAGAGACCTGAACATCAGCCTCTCCGGGGGAAGTGCAATAAGAAATCTTCGACATGACTTCACATGGGAGAGACCTGAGCATCAACCTCTGCGGGGGAAGCGCAATAAGAAATCTTCAACATGACTTCACATGAGAGAGACCTAAACATCAACCTCTGGGAGGAAGTACAATACGAAATCTTCAACCTGACTTCACATGAGAGAGACCTGAACATCAACCTCTGCGGGGGAAGTACAATAAGAAATCTTTGACATGACTTCACATGAGAGAGACCTGAACATCAACCTCTGCGGGGGAAGCGCAATAAGAAATCTTCAACATGACTTCACATGAGAGAGACCTGAACATCAACCTCTGTGGGAGAAGTGCAATAAGAAATCTTCGACATGAGTTTACATGAGAGAGACCTGAACATCAACCTCTGCGGGGGAAGCGCAATAAGAAATCTTCAACATGACTTCACATGAGAGAGACCTGAACATCAACCTCTGGGAGGAAGTACAATAAGAAATCTTTAACCTGACTTCACACGAGAGAGACCTGAACATCAACCTCTGCGGGGGAAGTACAATAAGAAATCTTAAATCTGACTTCACATGAGAGAGACCTGAACATCAACCTCTGTGGGAGAAGTGCAATAAGAAATCTTTGACATGACTTTACTTGAGAGAGACCTGAACATCAACCTCTGCGGGGGAAGCGCAATAAGAAATCTTCAACATGACTTCACATGAGAGAGACCTGAACATCAACCTCTGTGGGGGAAGTACAATAAGAAATCTTCAACTTGACTTCACATGAGAAAGACCTGAACATCAACCTCTGCGGGGGAAGCGCAATAAGAAATCTTCAACATGACTTCACATGAGAGAGGCCTGAACGTCAACCTCTGCGGGGGAAGCGTAATAAGAAGTCTTCAACATGACTTCACATGAGAGAGACCTGAACATCAACCTCTGCGGGGGAAGTACAATAAGAAATATTCAACCTGACTTTACATGAGAGAGACTTGAACATTAACCTCTGCGGAGGAAGTACAATAAGAAATCTTCAACGTGACTTCACATGAGAGAGACCTGAACATCAACCTCTGCGGGGGAAGTGCAATAAGAAATCTTCGACATGACTTCACATGAGAGAGACCTGAACATCAACCTCTGCGGGGGAAGCGCAATAAGAAATCTTCAACCTAACTTCACCTGAGAGAGACCTGAACATCAACCTCTGCGGGGGAAGTACAATAAGAAATCATCAATTTGACTTCACATGAGAGAGACCTGAACATCAGCCTCTCCGGGGGAAGTGCAATAAGAAATCTTCAACATGACTTCACATGAGAGAGACTGAACATCAACCTCTGCGGGGGAAGCGCAATAAGAAATCTTCATAATGACTTCACATGAGAGAGACCTGAACATCAACCTCTGTGGGGGAAGCGCAATAAGAAATCTTCAACATGACTTCACATGAGAGAGACCTGAACGTCAACCTCTGCGGGGGAAGCGTAATAAGAAGTCTTCAACATGACTTCACATGAGAGAGACCTGACCATCAACCTCTGTGGGGGAAGCGCAATAAGAAGTCTTCAACATGACTTCACATGAGACAGACCTGAACATCAACCTCTGCGGGGGAAGTACAATAAGAAATCTTCAACCTGACTTCACATGAGAGAGACCTAAACATCAACCTCTGCGGGGGAAGCGCAATAAGAAATCTTCAACCTGACTTCACATGAGAGAGACTTGAACATCAACCTCTGCGGAGGAAGTACAATAAGAAATCTTCAACCTGACTTCACATGAGAGAGACCTGAACATCAACCTCTGCGGGGGAAGTCTAATAAGAAATCTTAAACCTGACTTCACATGAGAGAGACCTGAACAGCAACCTCTGGGAGGAAGTACAATAAGAAATCTTCAACCTGACTTCACATGAGAGAGACCTGAACATCAACCTCTGCGGGGGAAGTGCAATAAGAAATCTTCGACATGACTTCACATGAGAGAGACCTGAACATCAACCTCTGCGGGGAAAGCGCAATAAGAAATCTTCATCCTAACTTCACCTGAGAGAGAACTGAACATCAACCTCTGTGGGGGAAGTACAATAAGAAATCTTCAATCTGACTTCACATGAGAGAGACCTGAACATCAGCCTCTCCGGGGGAAGTGCCATAAGAAATCTTCGACATGACTTCACATGGGAGAGACCTGAGCATCAACCTCTGCGGGGGAAGCGCAATAAGAAATCTTCAACATGACTTCACATGAGAGAGACCTAAACATCAACCTCTGGGAGGAAGTACAATACGAAATCTTCAACCTGACTTCACATGAGAGAGATCTGAACATCAACCTCTGCGGGGGAAGTACAATAAGAAATCTTAAATCTGACTTCACATGAGAGAGATCTGAACATCAACCTCTGTGGGAGAAGTGCAATAAGAAATCTTCGACATGACTTTACATGAGAGAGACCTGAACATCAACCACTGCGGGGGAAGCGCAATAAGAAATCTTCAACCTGACTTCACATGAGAGAGACCTGAACATCAACCTCTGGGAGGAAGTACAATAAAAAACCTTTAACCTGACTTCACATGAGAGAGACCTGAACATCAACCTCTACGGGGGAAGTACAATAAGAAATCTTAAATCTGACTTCACATGAGAGAGACCTGAACATCAAACTCTGTGGGAGAAGTGCAATAAGAAATCTTCGACATGACTTTACATGAGAGAGACCTGAACATCAACCTCTGCGGAGGAAGCGCAATAAGAAATCTTCAACATGACTTCACATGAGAGAGACCTGAACATCAACCTCTGTGGGGGAAGTACAATAAGAAATCTTCAACCTGACTTCACATGAGAAAGACCTGAACATCAACCTCTGCGGGGGAAGCGCAATAAGAAATCTTCAACATGACTTCACATGAGAGAGGCCTGAACGTCAACCTCTGCTGGGGAAGCGTAATAAGAAGTCTTCAAGATGACTTCACATGAGAGAGACCTGAACATCAACCTCTGCGGGGGAAGTACAATAAGAAATATTCAACCTGACTTCACATGAGAGAGACTTGAACATCAACCTCTGCGGAGGAAGTACAATAAGAAATCTTCAACGTGACTTCACATGAGAGAGACCTGAACATCAACCTCTGCGGGGGAAGTGCAATAAGAAATCTTCGACATGACTTCACATGAGAGAGACCTGAACATCAACCTCTGCGGGGGAAGCGCAATAAGAAATCTTCAACCTAACTTCACCTGAGAGAGACCTGAACATCAACCTCTGCGGGGGAAGTACAATAAGAAATCATCAATTTGACTTCACATGAGAGAGACCTGAACATCAGCCTCTCCGGGGGAAGTGCAATAAGAAATCTTTGACATGACTTCACATGAGAGAGACCTGAACATCAACCTCTGCGGGGGAAGCGCAATAAGAAATCTTCAACATGACTTCACATGAGAGAGACCTGAATATCAACCTCTGGGGGGAAGTACAATAAGAAATCTTCATCCTAACTTCACATGAGAGAGACTTGAACATCAACCTCTGCGGGGGAAGCGCAATAAGAAATCTTCAACATGACTTCACATGAGAGAGACTGAACATCAACCTCTGCGGGGGAAGTGCAATAAGAAATCTTCAACATGACTTCACATGAGAGAGACCTGAACATCAACCTCTGTGGGGGAAGCGCAATAAGAAATCTTCAACATGACTTCACATGAGAGAGACCTGAACGTCAACCTCTGCGGGGGAAGCGTAATAAGAAGTCTTCAACATGACTTCACATGAGAGAGACCTGACCATCAACCTCTGCGGGGGAAGTACAATAAGAAATATTCAACCTGACTTCACATGAGAGAGACTTGAACATCAACCTCTGCGGAGGAAGTACAATAAGAAATCTTCAACCTGACTTCACATGAGAGAGACCTGAACATCAACCTCTGCGGGGGAAGTGCAATAAGAAATCTTCGACATGACTTCACATGAGAGAGATTTGAACATCAACCTCTGCGGGGGAAGCGCAATAAGAAATCTTCATCCTAACTTCACCTGAGAGAGACCTGAACATCAACCTCTGCGGGGGAAGTACAATAAGAAATATTCAACCTGACTTCACATGAGAGAGACTTGAACATCAACCTCTGCGGAGGAAGTACAATAAGAAATCTTCAACCTGACTTCACATGAGAGAGACCTGAACATCAACCTCTGCGGGGGAAGTCTAATAAGAAATCTTAAACCTGACTTCACATGAGAGAGACCTGAACATCAACCTCTGGGAGACAGTACAATAAGAAATCTTCAACCTGACTTCACATGAGAGAGACCTGAACATCAACCTCTGCGGGGGAAGTGCAATAAGAAATCTTCGACATGACTTCACATGAGAGAGACCTGAACATCAACCTCTGCGGGGAAAGCGCAATAAGAAATCTTCATCCTAACTTCACCTGAGAGAGAACTGAACATCAACCTCTGTGGGGGAAGTACAATAAGAAATCTTCAATCTGACTTCACATGAGAGAGACCTGAACATCAGCCTCTCCGGGGGAAGTGCAATAAGAAATCTCCGACATGACTTCACATGGGAGAGACCTGAGCATCAACCTCTGCGGGGGAAGCGTAATAAGAAATCTTCAACATGACTTCACATGAGAGAGACCTAAACATCAACCTCTGGGAGGAAGTACAATACGAAATCTTCAACCTGACTTCACATGAGATAGACCTGAACATCAACCTCTGCGGGGGAAGTACAATAAGAAATCTTAAATCTGACTTCACATGAAAGAGATCTGAACATCAACCTCTGTGGGAGAAGTGCAATAAGAAATCTTCGACATGACTTTACATGAGAGAGACCTGAACATCAACCTCTGCGGGGGAAGCGCAATAAGAAATCTTCAACATGACTTCACATGAGAGAGACCTGAACATCAACCACTAGGAGGAAGTACAATAAGAAATCTTTAACCTGACTTCACATGAGAGATACCTGAACATCAACCTCTGCGGGGGAAGTACAATAAGAAATCTTAAATCTGACTTCACATGAGAGAGACCTGAACATCAACCTCTGCGGGAGAAGTGCAATAAGAAATCTTCGACATGACTTTACATGAGAGAGACCTGAACATCAACCTCTGCGGGGGAAGCGCAATAAGAAATCTTCAACATGACTTCACATGAGAGAGACCTGAACATCAACCTCTGTGGGGGAAGTACAATAACAAATCTTCAACCTAACTTCACATGAGAAAGACCTGAACATCAACCTCTGCGGGGGAAGCGCAATAAGAAATCTTCAACATGACTTCACATGAGAGAGACCTGAACGTCAACCTCTGCGGGGGAAGCGTAATAAGAAGTCTTCAACATGACTTCACATGAGAGAGACCTGAATATCAACCTCTGCGGGGGAAGTACAATAAGAAATATTCAACCTGACTTCACAAGAGAGAGACTTGAACATCAACCTCTGCGGAGGAAGTACAATAAGAAACCTTCAACCTGACTTCACATGAGAGAGACCTGAACATCATCCTCTGCGGGGGAAGTGCAATAAGAAATCTTCGACATGACTTCACATGAGAGAGACCTGAACATCAACCTCTGCGGGGGAAGCGCAATAAGAAATCTTCAACCTAACTTCACCTGAGAGAGACCTGAACATCAACCTCTGCGGGGGAAGTACAATAAGAAATCATCAATTTGACTTCACATGAGAGAGACCTGAACATCAGCCTCTCCGGGGGAAGCGCAATAAGAAATCTTCAACATGACTTCACATGAGAGAGACCTGAATATCAACCTCTGGGGGGAAGTACAATAAGAAATCTTCATCCTGACTTCACATGAGAGAGACCTGAACATCAACCTCTGCGGGGGAAGTACAATAAGAAATCTTCAACCTGACTTCACATGAGAGAGACCTAAACATCAACCTCTGTGGGGGAAGTACAATAAGAAATCTTCGACATGACTTCACATGAGAGAGACCTGAACATCAACCTCTGCGGGGGAAGTGCAATAAGAAATCTTCAACATGACTTCACATGAGAGAGACCTGAACATTAACCTCTGCGGGGGAAGTAAAATAAGAAATCTTCAACCTGACTTCACATGAGAGAGACCTGAACATCTACCTCTGCGGGGGAAGTGCAATAAGAAATCTTCGACATGACTTCACATGAGAGAGACCTGAACATTAACCTCTGCGGGGGAAGCGCAATAAGAAATCTTCAACATGGCTTCACATGAGAGAGACCTGAACATCAACCTCTGCAGGGGAAACGCAATAAGAAATCTTCAACATGACTTCACAGGAGAGAGACCTGAACATCAACCTCTGCGGGGGAAGTGCAATAAGAAATCTTCAACTTGACTTCACATGAGAGAGACCTGAACATCAACCTTTGCAGGGGAAGCACAATAAGAAGATATCACCTGATGCAGTCGCGTTGTTAAACAACAACCCTTGGAGCGTATCCTTTTCTGCTGGCAAAAGAAACCCTGCAACAAAATACCAAACTTGGCTTATGCTTCAAATGCATATGTTTGAATTTTACCGTAATGCTCCATACGAAATGGAATGCTACGCATTTGGGAGGATGCCTTGCAAAAGATGCATATGCAATGCAAAAAGGTCGTCCTAGCGAAATAAACGCTAAGGACAAAGGCAACTGCGGGGTATGGCAAACTGGCATGCCATTCTTAACCAAGAAACTCTGATGAGGTATACTTCGCCCTGCTGGGAAGAAACAAAACCACCAATTCTGTCGGAGATGGACTAGACTCTGAGAGAATACCCACTCTGTTGGGGAATGTCAAGATCAACAACTCTGTTGGAGATGGACGGAACTCCGAGAGGATACCCATTCAGCTGAAGATGGAAACTCCTCCGCTGGGAATGACCAACATTTTCAGAACTTGGATTTGACACCTGCCAAAAACGATTAGACTTAGGACCTGCTGGGAATACCACTCACCACCAGACTCTGCTTGGGGATGTTGGTGAGCTTAATCTGCTGTTAGGGAAATAGCTTTACCTTCACCCTGCTGGTGATTAGATCAAGCCGTTGTCGTTGAGAATATACTTCCTGACCAACTAAGGAAAGTAGGTACCGGGACTCTGTGGGGATAATAACATCTTTTTCCATGAACTACCTGCTGGAGATACAACAACATCCACCTAAAAGCAATCAACTTCTGAACGCTTGCTGGGGAATAGTAATCCAAACACAACTTCGGCTGGGCATATAATCCTCTGTACACTGCTGAGGGGGACAATCCTCAACGACTCCGCTTGGGAGAAGAGTAGTTGTCAACATCCACCCTGCTGGGGGATAAACCCACTATTTCCTGACTAGCTGAGGAAAACGAATGCCCCATACCCTGTGGGGAAACACCATCTGCTGAAGGAATGTGAGCCAAACCACAACTCTGGCTGGGGGAAAACCTCTCATACCCTGCTGCGGGGGACCATCCTCAACGCCTCCGCTTAGGGAATTACTCCTTTATACTTTGCGGAGGAAAGACAATCTTTGATACTCTGACGGGGAAGAGTAATAATTGCATGAGGAAGGTCAGACTTCAAAGTTGGAGAGAGCAACTCTACTAGGGAGAGCACCTGTCATCCTGCAAAACTAAAAGAAAGGTCTAGGTACAAAAATGATTACTTTGATTATCATCATAGTAACGACCGCCTAAGCAATTGCCACTGTTTTCCAACTTGTTTCATAGAGCTCAACATTTTAGCATGTAATGTTTTTATAAAAAATATCGGACATTTTCACAAACAAAACAGGTAAAGTAAAAACAAAAGCTCTTTGACTGAAATGAAAACTTTATTGAATGAATTGGCCTGTAAATAGGCATTTACATCTGGAAGCAATTCCTGAAAAGAGGTAATTGCGCAAAAAAGCAAAAGAAAATACAAATGTCGGCAATGTTGGGAACAGACGTCCACCATGACTCGACTCGTATATAACCCATATGACTTGTTTATCCGCAGATACTTTGGCCTTTGAAGATGACTAACTGGACTGATTCCTTTCCTTCGAATTTTCCAAGTGTGAACAGTGATCACAGATCGAACGTGGATCGTAATCTTTGCTTTTAAATCCCTAACTTTCGCCTGGATCGCCCTTTTCGGGTTTTCAATCCACCGGGATACCCATTTTTGCCAAAGTTGCCTTTTCAGGTTTTCAAACTCGCGGGTTTATTCTTTTTTTTTTCTTTTATCCCTAATTTTTGCCCGAACCTTTTCTTTTTATGGTTCGCCAGGATGCCCCATTTTTGCCTGAACCTTCTTTTTATGTTCAGCGGGTCTCTTTTATGCAAAGTATTTCTTGACTACATTCGCGTTCACAGGGGACGTAAAATCTTCGCCATCGATAGTTGAAAGTAATAAGGCTCCACCGGAGAAAACCTGTCGTACTACATATGGCCCTTCGTAATTTGGAGTCCACTTGCCCCTGTGATCTGTTTGTGGAGGAATGATCCTTTTCAGAACTAATTCACCAGCTTGGAAACACCGAGGACGCACTTTCTGATCAAAGGCTTTCTTCATCCTGCTCTGATACAACCGGCCATGCGCAATGGCTTTCAATCTCTTCTCTTCAATGAGGTTCAGTTCATTCAGCCGGGAACGCACCCACTCGGCTTCATCAAGCTTCACATCTGTCAGAATTCTCAAAGAAGGAATCTCAACTTCTAATGGCAGGACTGCTTCCATACCATACACCAGTGAGAAAGGAGTTGCCCCAGTTGATGTGCGTACCGAAGTACGATATCCATGCAAAGCGTAAGGCAACATCTCATGCCAGTCTTTGTATCTCACTACCATCTTCTGCACAATCTTCTTTATGTTCTTATTTGCCGCTTCAACAGCCCCATTCATCTTCGGACGATAGGGAGAAGTATTGTGATGCTTGATCTTAAAGCTCTGGCATAGTTCCTTCATCATCTTATTGTTCAAATTCGAACCATTATTAGTAATGATTCTCTCCGGGACTCCATACCGGCAGATGATGTCCTTCTTAATAAATCGGGCCACCACTTGTCTAGTGACGTTGACATATGATGCTGCTTCCACCCACTTCGTGAAATAATCAATAGCCACCAAGATAAAACGATGTCCATTCGAAGCAGTCGGCTCGATCTTTCCAATCATGTCAATGCCCCACATAGCAAAAGGCCAAGGTGACGACAAAACATTCAGAGGAGTAGGCGGTACGTGCACCTTATTAGCATAAATCTGGCATTTATGACATTTCCGGGCGTATTTAAAATAGTCAGACTCTATAGTTATCCAATAATACCCCGCTCTCAACAATTTTCTAGCCATAGCATGCCCATTGGCATGGGTACCGAAGGAACCTTCGTGAACCTCTTCCATTAACTAGCCTGCCTCGTGTTCATCAACACAACGTAGCAAGACCATGTCAAAGTTTCTCTTGTATAACACATCGTCTTTGTTCAAAAAGAAGTTTCCTGATAACCTCCTCAATGTCTTTTTGTCTTTGGAAGATGCCCCAGCTGGGTATTCCTGACTCTTCAAGAAGACTTTGATGTCATGATACCAAGGCTTGCCATCTGATACCCCTTCAACTGCAAATACAAAAGCAGGCATGTCCAAGCGCATGATTCTGATTGAAGGAGCTTCATTCCAAAGATTCACTTTATACATTGATGACAACGTTGCCAACGCATCATCCATCTGATTCTCTACCCGGGGAATGTGATGGAAGTCCACTCTGTCAAAGAAAGGTAACAACCTTCTGGCATAGTTGTTATACGGAACAAGATTTACTTGACGAGTCTCCCATTCACCTGTAATCTGATTAACCACCAACGCAGAATCGCCATAAACATCGAGGTTCTTGATTCTCAAATCAATTGCTTCTTCTAACCCCATGATGCATGCTTCATACTCCGCCTCATTGTTGGTGCATATGAACGCTAACCGGGAAGTAAAGGGTATATGAGAACCCTGTGGAGTCGTAATGATTGCCCTGATTCAGTTACCATATGAATTAACTGTTCCATCAAAAACCATCTTCCACTGAGACCCAATCTCAGGTCCTTCATCAGGCAAAGGTTCTTCACAATCCTTCATCTTCAGATACATGATATGCTCATCCGGAAATTCAAACTTCATCGGTTGATAATCCTCAATTGGCTGTTCAGCAAGATATTCTGACAAAACACTTCCCTTAATGGCCTTTTGGGAAACATACTGACTATCGTATTCTGTCAGAACCATCTGCCAACGGGCTATTCTACCAGAAAGTGCTTGCTTCTCAAACACATACTTTATCGGACCCATCTTAGAAATCAAAAGGGTTGTATGGTTTAACATATACTGCCCCAAATGCTTAGCGGCCCAAGCGAGCGCACAACATGTTTTCTCCAGCATCGAGTACCTCGACTCGCAATCAGTAAACTTCTTACTCAGGTAGTAGATGGCGTGCTCTTTTCTACCTGACTTGTCCTGTTGACCGAGCACACAACCCATTGAATTCTCAAGAACCGTGAGATACATAATCAAAGGCCTTCCTGGCACTGGCGGCATAAGGACCGGAGGTTCCTGCAAGTATTCTTTTATCTTTTCAAATGCCTTTTGACAATTTTCATTCCACCTGACCGCTTGATCTTTTCTTAACAGCTTGAAGATTGGTTCACACGTGGCTGTGAGATGCGAGATGAACCTAGCAATGTAGTTTAATCTCCCCAAGAAACCACAAACCACTTTTTCTGTTTTCGGCACAGGCATTTCTTGTATGGCTTTTACCTTTGTAGGATCAACCTCAATACCTTTTTCACTAACAATAAACCCCAACAATTTTCCTGATCTCACCCCGAAGGTGCACTTGTTTGGATTCAACCTCAATCTGAATTTCCTTAACCTTTCAAATAACTTCTAAAGATTTACCAAATGTTCTTCTTCCGTCTGTGACTTCGCAATCATGTCATCAACATAGACTTCAATCTCTTTGTGAATCATATCATGAAAGAGAGTCACCATCGCCCACTGGTAGGTTGCCCCTGCATTTTTCAATCCAAAGGGCATCACTTTGTAGCAGAAAGTTCCCCACGGTGTTATGAATGTTGTCTTCTCCATGTCCTCTGGGGCCATCTTGATTTGGTTATACCCAGAGAAGCCATCCATGAAGGAAAACACAGAATACTGAGCAGTATTGTCAACTAACACGTCAATGTGAGGGAGCGGGAAATCATCCTTTGGGCTTGCTCTGTTCAAATCCCTGTAGTCAACACACATCCTGACCTTCCCATCCTTCTTAGGTACAGGCACGATGTTAGCAACCCATGGAGGATAATTTGTTATGGCACGAAAACCGACATCTAGTTGTTTCTGAACCTCTTCCTTGATTTTGACAGACATCTCCAATTTAGTTCTCCTCAACTTTTGCTTGACCGGAGCACAACCTTCTTTAAGTGGTAGCCGGTGTACAACAATATTAGTATCGAGCCCAGGCATGTCTTGGTAAGACCAGGCGAAGATGTCCACATACTCACGGAGCATTTCAATCAATCTTCCCTTGACACTGTCTTCCAATGCAGCCCCTACTCTTACTTCCTTTCTGGCGTCCTCGGTTCCCAGATTCACAATCTCAATTTCCTCCTGATGAGGTAGGATGACTCACTCCTCTTGCTTCAACAATCTAGCCAACTCTTCGGGCAGTTCACAATCTTCGTCAGTCTCTTCTTCAGCCTGATAGATTGGATTGTCAAAGTCATACCGAGCTATAGCTGAGTCATGATCGGTGTCATCTGAACAAAAAGACTTGCATGATTGATGAGGTATGTTTTATTATGTATGCAACAAAAGAAACACATTGCCATTTTGATGTGGTTTTTTTATAATGCATAAAAAGTAAAAACAGAAAGATAGAGATCAAAATATTTGAGTGTGAAAAGTCCTTTATTGATGATGAAGCAAAACATGCAACAGTTAAAAGCCCTACAAACAAAATCACTACGTCTTGGGCAGAATGTAGGATTAACATAATAAGAAAACAAAGCAATTACTCGAAGCCTGTCACTTGAATGACTCTCTCGAAAGACCAGTTGCACAGACTTTCTCCTGGGACGCAAGGGCGGATCCAGCTATCCATGTCATAATCACTGTCCCCTTCTTCTTCAATGGCATTAACCCTGTCGAAGAAAACACCGGCACTAGTGAAACGGACTGGGCCATAGAATTTGGGGGGATCCTCATCTCTCCTGGATGGCTTGTATCCCAATCCATAAGTATCCCTCTTTTCCTGAACTTCAACCACCTGGCCCCACCTCTGTGAGCTACCAACTTCAACCACAGCTTTGGCGTCTCTAAACAAAGACATGGAAACCTCAGGTCGATTTACCACTACAGGCTGATCTATAGTCTCAGACTGGACAACCTCTTCAGAAACCTTCACCTTCTCAAACCCCTGGCACAGCGTCTCGTGGATTTTGCCATCCACTTCCACATATTTGAAGGTTGACAGCTGACTAATCATTATATCTTCTTCTCCGCACACTGTCACTACGTGACCATCAACCATATACTTTAGCTTTTGATGTAAAGTGGAGGTTACAGCGCCTGCCCCATGGATCCAAGGACGACCCAATAAACAGTTGTACGCTGGCTGAATATCCATAATGTAATATGTTGCGTCAAAAATTTATGGTCCAACCTTGATCGGAAGCACAATCTCACCAAAGACAGATCTCTTTGAGCCATCAAAAGCTCGCACCACCAAGTCGCTTGGTGTACAAATAAGTCCCCAGGTATCCAACTTCATTAACGCTTTCTTGGGCAATACATTCAACGATGAACCAGTATCCACCAAAACATATGACATCAGTGAACCACTGCACTCAATCAAAATATGCAGAGCATTGTTGTGATTCCTGCCAGCGGTAGTAAAGTCAAGATCTGTAAAACCCAAGCCATTTTCAGCGTTCACATGTGCTACAACCCCTTCCAGCTGGTTAGCAGAAATCTCTTGAGGAACGTAGGTTGTATTCAAAACTTTCAGAAGAGCATTCCTATGGGCTTCAGAGCATAACAACAATGACAAAATAGAGATCTTGGACGGGGTCTGATGTAACTGGTCCACAATCTTATAATCACTTTTTCGGATGAGCCTCATAAACTCCTCAACATTTTCAGAAAAAGCATCATCAACCGGCTTCACTGTAGAATTAATAACCACTGGAGTCTGAACAGAACCATCCATCGTCTGTTTTCCCCTATCTTGCCTAGAGGTACTGGGCTGATCATTAACAGGAGTAAGCACTCTACCACTTCTGGTTATAGCATCAGTCTCAACTTTAACCTCTGAACTAGAACTCACTGGTGAAGTATTCATTAATTCCTGCTTTTGTCTATTGACAAACACCTCTGCACCGTAATTCCACGGAATAGCCTTAGAACTTTCATACGGTATGGGTCCAGCCCTTGTAATAATGACTGGAGGTGGCCTTGCTGGACCAGAAATAGTAATTATTTTGAACGGAATGGTGATAGTAGCAACCTTCTCACTAACAAGCTCTTCTTGCTGATTACCTCTGTCAAACTGTAAAAAGCCCTCATCTATCAGATTCTGAATACCCATCTTCAACGAATCACGACCATTAACCTTTGTCAAACAATCTGAGCAGTTCTCACCACAACTCGGATAGACGCCACCCTTCAATAACCTATTCTTAGCCACAGCCAACGGAGTCTTCAGCTCCTCCACATCCATGATCAAATTCTGAGCTTCACATTCCTCAACTATCGCATTCACCCTCGGGCAATTGTGATCAGGCATAGGGTTTTGAATAACATTGGGCCCAGCATTCGAGAAATTGATAGCTTTGGAGTCTACAAGATCCTGCACCTTGTGCATGAAGGCTTTACACTTCTCTACAGTATGCCTAGGAGCACCAGAGTGGAAGTCGCAATGTGCGTTAGCGTCATAACTTCGTGGCAATTCCCCTTTTGGTGGAGCTAGGGTACGGAGCTCAACTAGACGCAGCTGCAGCAAATATTGCAACAACTATGTATATGACATTGGTGGCTGATCAAAGTGCCTATCTACTTTTCTCTGTCTGTTCTGATATTGGCCCTGCTGCCCGTTCTGATATTGATTAGCATTGTTGTTTTGTTGCTGAGGTGGAGGTAACATTGTCGGGATAATTACCGACGCTACTTGTTGATTATTGCTCTGACGCTGTTTCCCTTTTCCTCTGTGAGATGATATAGCGTTAGCCTCTCCTTTTTTCTTATAATTATCAAACGACTTCTTTCCATGTCCAGAGGATAATCCATCACCACTAGAAACCTTTCCAGCCTTAATTCCGACCTCTATCTTCTGTCCAATAACAATCACATCTGCAAACTTGCCTAGAGAACAAGGCAAAAGCTTCTCGTAGTAGTGCTTAGGCAGTGTGTCCATAAACATGTCCAACATCTCTTTTTCCAGCATTGGTGGCTGCACCCTAGCCGCCAATTCACGCCACCTTTTTGCGTATTCTTTGAAACTCTCGTCATTTTTTTGAGACATGCTCAACAGCTGAGTTCTGTTGGGCGCCATGTCTGTGTTGTACTGGTAATGCTTAATAAAAGCTACAGCTAGTTCTCTCCAGGTATGAACATCTCTACTTTCCAGCCTCATGTACCATTCCAAAGACGCGCCAGACAGGCTATCTTGGAAAAAGTGCATCATTAGTTTTCATCCTTGGCGTGAGCAGCCATCTTCCTGGTATAGGCCTTTATATGAGTTCTCGGGCATGTAGAACCATTGTACTTCTCCAGTGTAGGAATCTGAATCTTGTGTGGAATGACAATATTAGGGACCAACCCTAGGTCGTCCAAGTCTATTCCCAAATCATCCTGTTTCACAACCCCTTTCAATTGAGCCTCAATTAAACGGATTCTTGCATCACTGACCACCGACAGACCAGCGTCCAAGCTTCTGACTGAAAAGACATCATCCTTTTGATCATCAAAACGATGGCCATGGATAGCTCGAATAGTACTTCCCTCTCCAACCACTGAAGGAATACCACCCTGTCCCCCAGCACCAGGGATAGGAATGTTGATACCAGCACCACCTCCGCCCAGAGGAACAACACGATTGAGAAAACCACCATGTAAGATACCATTCTTATCAACCTGACTTTGCACGACACCCTGCATCATCTCCATAAACTGATTGATGCGAGCTTGCATAGCTGCCATGTCTGCCTGAACTTTGTCCATCACTCTGCTTTGATTAAGCCTGGTAGAATACCGATGAGTTGGTTGATCAATCCTGACTGAAAAAAGAGAGAGCATAAGAAAACCAGAGAAACCAAGATATCCTGCAATGCAAAACAGAGATGAATATGCAAATGCAAATGCAAACATGTATGAACATTATCAAGGCGATCTATCCCTTGATTCTAGTTTTAATAATAGAAGAGAACTGAATTCCTGATCATATAAATAGAATAAGCATCTGTTACAACACAAGTCTGAATAAGCGTAAACAAAGACCCCGACCAACAAGCCTGGCGGTGATCCCGGAAATACAAAGAAAACAACAACAAGGAAACTAAAGCATATCATCAAGATTTAGCCGTGCCATAATTCCCCATTCGTCATTCTTCTTGCACCAATTCTGCACTTCCTTGAGGAGTTTCTTGGTATTAGGATGCTCTGGTCTCTAAATCAACTCCTGAATCAGAAGATCCCTCCTGTGCAAGATTCATGTTAAATAACGGCTATGCAACTTCCAATCATCTTCTCCAGAAGCTCCACCTAAACTTAGACCTTCGCTCCTGGCTCTTTTCACTTCAGCTTGGATCTTCAGCTGTTCCATATTTACCATGGCTTCCTTGAGCTTTTCCTCAACTGCTCTCCTCTCAAAGAACCCTGATAAAATCTCCTTATCCTTTTTCCAAAGCTCTGTCTTCAAACCTTTGATCTGCTCTAGATACTTGTCCTCTCTCAACCTGTTGACAGTAATTGCGGTATTCCGACGGTCATGGAACTTGTGAATTCTTGACATAGCATAAGCTAACTCTTTCTTCTTGGACGAAAGGACCTTGCTAACACCTTTCAACGCTTGAGCCACTTTCTCTTTCGTTGTGGCTTCTTTAGATAACTCTTTCTTCTTTGCAGCCAACAATTCTTATTTCAACCTGGCAGCATGGATAACTTCACCTTTCTCGTGCTTCAACTGACCAACCTCTCTGCCCAGTTCACGATTCTCTTCTCGGAGTTTCTCCTTCTCAGCCCATAACTTGTCATACTTCTCTATATCAACAGTTGTGGGAGCCTTGATCATCAAAGGATATAAAGGTGGTTCCACCGGGAAAGGAAGAAGCTCCTCTTCTGCTCTTTTCTTAATCCACTCTTCATAGGAAAGAAAAGTCCGGTTATTACATTTCCCAAATGAATTTTTTCCCTTCTTGGTCACCTACTTCCAAGCGTTCACAATCTTCCTTATCATCTCTTGATCCTCGGTACCATTGAAGAATAAGGATTCTCTGATATCTCTCTCTTCTGGTGGACCTTTCAAAGGGTAACCAAACTGCCTGATAACAAGGGAAGGATTGTAGTTAATTCCACCTCTTCTCCCTATCAAGGGTACATTAGGGAATTCTCCGCACTTGCAAATAATCTCCATCCCTAGCAAATCATGGTTGAACCAAACAATGTTGTCAGCAGTCAAGCCCATCAACCTCTTTGACCACTTCAGAGAATCTCTCATGTCAACGAAAGCGCCAGCTTCGGGAAGATGACTCAGAAACCAAGTAGATAAGAGTGGTACACAGCAACTCACAGTTTTTCCACACCTATTCTCATCTTGTAGTGGACTGAGTGATACACATCACCTAGCAAGGTAGGTATAGGATTCTTTGAAATAAAGATCCTGACAGCATGCATATCCACCAGATCAGAAACATTGGGAAATAGGACGATCCCATAGATGTACATAGCCAGAATAGCTTGGAAAGCAGTCCAATTCTTTTCTTTAACATGTATGCAAGCTTGATCAAACAAGAACTTCAATAAGAAGCCCTTAGCTCCTTGTTTCTCCACAATATTATTGCTCAGAACATATTCACCAACATGAAGAGCAGTGGCCATCTCTTTTATCCCAGGGCGTTCTTCAGAAAAGAAAACTATGTCATGCCTAATGGGGATTCCCAAAATAAATGAGAACTCCTCCAACGTTGGAGCCAAGATGTAGTCTGGAAAAGTGAAGCAACGCAAAGAAGGATCATAGAATAGAAGAAGTGTATGAATGGTATCCTTCTCATACTTGGAGATGTTGTAGACAAACTTTAGAAGTCTCCCATACCCTCCATTGAACTCTGTACGAACTTCGGGACCAGCCATACTAATCAGCTTATGAATCAATGTCAGGGTCGGGTCTGGGAACGTATAAGCAACAGTCTTCTTTCTCTGGACATCCATGCTAAAGCAACCTCAGAAAACCGGAATCAAGAGTAAGATGAAAGCCCTAAAAAATGTCAGACATGTTAGAATGCAAGAAAAATGATATGCACATGCAAGCATGGGATCAAGGCACCACTGTTGGATGTGCTGTGCTGTTAACTGGACGAAAATCACAACTAGAAAACCAGAATTCCAGAATACCAAACCACTGAGATAACCGGAAACCCAGATAATCAAACACTGATGAGAAATCCTGAAAACCGGGTAGGTTGAAGGTTTCGGTTTCCTGCAAACCTGCAAACACCCATCCCCTCTCACATGTGGGTTCTAGAAAGGCGAGGATCCTCAATATCTCGGGCTCTCAGGTCGAGAAATGATGATACGTTCACCATTTCTGGTTTGGCATCATCATCAATCGAGGAGGCCTCAACTGATTCCCCTAAAAAATAAGGTCATCCTAGGCGAGTCCCTCAGCATTGGGTCCTCGGATCGAGAATGCGCAATGGGTTTGCCACGGAACGTGGTCTGCCACTGTCACATCTCGGGAGGAGAGGCGCAACTGAGGTATCAGAGAAACGGTCACCAGAGTCGACAGCTCTCTAGATCAACACCCTAATATGCGTAAGACACACACGTCAAAATGCATCCCAAGATAGCCTCGTCTGGTTGTGAATTTCGTGAACACACAAACGTACCAAGCAGGCACGTAGGTCCCACTACTTTCCACTCTAGTCCTAGGGTGTACTAAAGCCTGGGTATTGGGCTTATCTTTTAGAACAACCCAACCTGCCAAACAGAAAACCAGCCAGCACAGCACAACAATATCCAGTATGACAGTAATAAAATGAAATGCGATGCAATAAAAGCTGTAAAATAGTAATATACAACATAATAAAACAGCAATACAGTAATATACAGTAAAATAAAGCACCACAAAATAAACACCCAACGAAAACAGACAAACAAGCGCTAGGATCGACTCGCTAAAGGGGATGGACCAGCAAGAGGTCAACCAGAGTCGCCAGCAGAGTCACCAGCTGTCGCTCCCAAAAGATTCGCATCCAATGGTACAAACGCGAGAGTGGCGCAGAAACAGAGTCGCCATCAATGTGTATTTATCCCAAGAGAGGGAAAGAAAACACTGCATAAACCTGAAGAGAAAGGGAAAGAACATGGTCTTGTGACCAAGAGAAACGGGTACGGGAGTCGGTTACGCGAAGGGAAGGTGTTAGCACCCAACACGTCCATCGTACTCGATGGGATCCACGCTTGTTGTCTGCATCAAAGGGTGTCGTCAACTGGAACTCCACTGCTACTGGACCGGAGAAGAAACGAGAACGGAAAGAAACAAAGAAACAAAATGTAGGGAAAATAAAAGAAGTGCTCGCATGGGCCCTACCCCACTGCCTACGTATCTCATCGGGAGCATGAGAATCAGAGCGACGTAGTTCCCCTCACTAGGGGTGGATTGTGTTTTTTAGAGAACGGATTACGTTCTAACTCAGGTGTTGCGGACTCGCTGAATCGAGAGCGTTACCGTCTTGCAAAAGAACGAGTAGGAGCACGTTCGTACGTTGAGAGTGAGTGAGATGAGAAAAGAATTCCCGTAGGAAAGACGTTAGTGTTTGTTTGAAGTTTTTTAGACAGAAGTGTTTTTTAAGTTAGCTTGTAACTTGTATTGCACCAAAGTCTAGGGCACAGGGACGAATACTCAACGAATCGTCCCAAGACAGGACGCTCGCTAAGCACTCTAGAAAGATGAGAGGAAGCCCCTCATTTCTCATTCCCCAAGCTTAAGGCTCGTGCGCAATACACTTTATCTTTATTAAGTGTTTTAAAGAAGTTTTGAGATGAGAAGAGAGAAGACACAAAGGAAACTCTAAAGGGAATACTAAGAGTCCTAATGTTATCATGCATGGATGTCCTATGGTTAGTGAGGCTTAGGAAGAACCACTACCTAAAACCTAATGCTAATCCTACTCCAAGCTTAATCAAAAATTAAGTTGAACTAGGTAGTTCTAAAGGGAGAGAATCCAAGACTTAAACAAGTCAAATACTTAAGTCAAATGACATTAAAAAATTGTAAAATCAGAACACAAATGACTTAAGTCAAATACTAATCACATGCCAAAAGATCTCACAAAAATTCACATGTTAAGTACCTCAAACAAATAGGGAAAGACCACATAGGAAACATGATTCAATATGCAAAAGAGAGGGACTAAAATGAAATATGAAAAAGTTTTTAAAATGGAACAAAAATATTTTTATGCACTTAAATATGTCATCTAACAAATGCAAAAAGAATGAGATGCAGATCATGTATAGATGATGAGAAATAAATTCTACAAGTATAAGTGTGCACATGTGAGACAATTCAAAAAGAAATCATCAATTAATTAAATCAGAAGCCACAAATAAAATAAAATAAGAAAATAAAATTTGACAAAATTTTATAAAACTAAAAACAAACTTAATGATTTTTTTCAGGATTTTTAGATGCATTAAAATGATTTTAGAAAATTAAAATGCAAAGCAACAATGAAATGAAAAATAAAAAGAAATAAAAAGCAGGTAGGGTGCAAACAGCAGCAAAAATACGTTGGAAATGATAAATGGGCCTAAGGAGAGGATTCAAATAGCAAGGCCCAAGGCCAATGGTCCACTAGCGAAGGTCAAAAGAGAACAATGGACTTCAGTCAATACCAGATTCAATATCCACCAACAGATCAATCTCACGCTCAAAAACAAGTCAATATATCCAAAAACAATCATGATCAATGGTTCAGATCCCCAAGCACACCATAATTAATAAACACACGCACGCATACAATCATTCAGCATACCATACAAACTCACGTGATTGGCAAATGATTTCATTAATTCGCTGGCTCAATCCTAACCACATGATTCATCAGACGCGCCATATTAAATTAACAATTCAAAGATTAATCATGATGTGAGGTCTAGATCTGCAGCATATGATAACACGCATGGAGTGTCACACACATAAACATTAAATTAAAAAAAAAAAAAAAAAAAAACGTGGCAAGCTAAGGACCACAGGATCAAGCACATCAATGGCTCATACTTCATCTTCTTCGCTTAAACCCTTCACCGGCCGGAGTAATAACCAGTCGCCGAAGCTAGGGCTCCGGTCACCCTCTCCGGTGAGCTACAACCAAAATTTCACCAGAAATTGCATACGTGTACATCATTTTGACTAGAAAATCAAGAGGAACTCAAATATCATGCTCATTTTATCAAACAACAAACACACAATGCAAATCGAATGAAAACATTTTTAGATCTAAAACTTCAAACTCAAAATTCATCCATGATACACGTCCAAACTTCAAATAAAATAGATCAACATGCTCAGTGAAGTCCACAGATCATAATGCACACAATAAAACTGAGTTCTATGAGTATGAAAAATTCACCAACCTGAACCTTGTAGAACTTGAAATCCTCCAAGAAATCCCTCCAAAAACCGCAGATCTACTCCTTGGAACCTCTAGATGAAAAATAAATGCAACTAGAGCTTGAAATCGTGCTAGATCTTGAGATTTAAGTTTGAATCCTCTTGAATGGAACTTGGTGAAATCCTCAGTATGAGCTCCAACCAGTGATGGATTCTTGCTCTATTCTCTTCACTGATCAAGAATATGAAGAGAAAACTCAAAGAAACTCCAAGGAGACCCGGATGACTTCTTCAACGAACCAGTTCTGCACTTGTTGTCCCGAAACATGAGGGCGTACCCAGTTGTCCAGGTCACAATTACTGTCAACACTATCCTCTGTGGCTGCACAAGACTGGTCCATGTAGATAATTCCCCCACTATTGAAAGTAATGGGTCCCCTGCTCCCCGCATCTGAAGTTGTAGAGGGATGATAACCAATACCAAATTTGTCTTCCTTCATTGGGGTCTCTATCAACCTGCCCCAACCTTGGGCGTTGCCTGCCCTGACGACTTCGACAGCTTGTTTGTAAGATGAAATGGAGGTACCAGCCCCAACTGGTACAGAAGAAGACTCAGGTGCATCGTCAATGTTGACTGCTTCAAATGATTGGCACAGCATCTCATGAATTTCCCCATCCATTTCAATGTACTTGAACGTGGACAAGTGACTCACAAAGATGTCTTCCTCCCCACACACTGTCACAACCTGCCCTTCAAACTCATACTTCAGCTTTTGATGTAGAGTAGAAGTAACAGCCCCGGCTCCGTGAATCCAAGGGCGCCCCAATAGGCAGCTATATGCAGGTTGTATGTCCATTACATGGAACATGGATTTGAATACCTGTGGTCCAATTTGTACGGGCAATTCCACCTCACCAAACACAGATCGTCTAGTTCCATCGAATGCTCTGACCACCAATTCACTAGGCCTTAAGATCAAACCATCAACTTCCAGCTTCATTAATGCCTTCTTGGGCAAGACATTGAGTGATGAACCAGTGTCTACCAGTACATGAGATAACACTGCGCCCTTACACTCCATCGTGATATGCAAAGCCTTATTATGGTTTCTTCCTTCAACAGTCAAATCTCTACTTGTAAAGCCCAAGCCATGGCTAACATTAACATTGGAGATTACGCCCTCGAGCTGATTAACAGTAATTTCTTGTGGCACGTACGCACTCTTCAACACTTTCAACAACGCCTGCCGGTGCGCATCAGAGCACATCAATAGTGACAAGATTGAAATCTTTGAAGGGGTCTGATTCAGTTGGTCCACAATCTTATAATCGCTTTTCTTGATTATCTTCATAAATTCTTCCATTTCCTTATCAAAAGTAATCTTTGTCTCTGCTTCAGGTGTAGGCGCATTTTCAACCACCTGTTTACCCTTAGCCTTTGTTGCAGCTTCTGCCTCTTTATCACTTCTCAAGGTTTGGGGAGCGAACAACCTTCCACTCCTTGTAAAGCCCCCTACACCCCCTACATTATCAATATTTGGGCTGATTGATGATTCAACTTCCTGCTTTTTACCTTCGTAATATACATCTGCCCCATAGTGCCATGGGATAGCTTTCGTAGATGTGAACGGAATTGGTCCTAGCACCGTGATAGTGACAGGACTGGGCCTTTCTGGCGCAACACTCGCCACAGGAACTGCATTGACCGGCATTTGAATCTCAGCGGGAGTGTAATAGATGGTCACGGTTGATATCTCATCAGCGTCTTTCACGACTCTGTCGAACTGTAGACATCCTTCATCGATCAGATTCTGTAAACCCATCTTCAACTTATCACAGCCGTTCTCCTGATTCATACACTCAGAGCAATCTTGATTACAGCCCGGGAACACCTGTCCCTTCAATAAACGATCTTTTACAACCAACAAAGAAGTTTTCACTTGATGAACGTCTAACACCAAATTCAATCTCCTCCCATCTTCAATAGCGTACACATTTGCTGCACTATGATCAGGCATGGGATGCTGAGTAATATTAGGAGCGGGAGAGAAATTGATGGCTTTAGCATCAATCAAATCTTGTACTTTATGATGGAAAGCCCAGCATTTTTCAATGGAGTGCCCCTGAGCACCTGAGTGGAACTCACAACGAGCATTAGCATCGAAGTTAGGTGGCAGGTTTCCAGCAACCGGAGCTTTCATAGTACGGAGTTCTACCAACTTTAACTCGAGTAGCCGGGGCAACAGCGCGGCATAAGTCATAGGGAGAGGATCCATCTTACGATCCCTCTGTCTAGACCTTTGCTGGAAAAAAGGTTGTTGCTGTTGAACTTGTTGTTGGGATTGTTGTTTCTGAACAGACGGTGTGGGGATTGTTACAGCATCTACCTGATAATAAGCTCGAGAACGCCCTCTGCTTCGTCCTCTAAACACAGCATTCGTATCACCTTCTCTTCTTTTCTGGTTACTAGCAAACGGTTTCTTCGTCCCCAGCAGAGTCGCCAGCTGTCGCTCCCGGGATTTTCATCCTAGTACAAACGCGAAAGTGGCACCGAACAGAGTCGCCAGCAATGTGTATTTATCCCAAGAGAGGGAAAGGAAACACCGCGTAAACCTGAAGGAAAGGAAAGAGCATGGTCTCGCGACCAAGAGAACTGGGTTCGGGAGTCGGTTACGCGAGAGGAAGGTATTAGCACCCCCACGCGTCCATCGTACCCGATGGGATCCACGCTTGCTGTTTCGATCAAAGGGTGTAAAGAAAGGATACTGGAAAAGGAACTGAAAGAAAGAAAGGAGAAAGAAAAGAAAAGGAACGGGAAACAAATGTAGGGAAAATAAAAGAAGTGCTCGCATGGGCCCTACCCCACTGCCTACGTATCTCATCGGGAGCATGAGAATCAGAGCGACGTAGTTCCCCTCAATAGGGATGGATTGCTTGTGTTTTGTAGAGAACGGCTTACGTTCTAGCTCAGGTGTTGCAGGCTCGCTGGTCCGAGTGCGTTACCATCTTGCAAGAGAACGAGTAGAAGCGCGTTCGTACGCTAAGAGTGAATGAGGTGAGAAAAGAATTCCCGAAGGAAAGACGTTATTGTTTGTTTTTGTCATTTAGAAAGAAGTGTTTTGTTATTTGTTTGCATATGATAGTGTATCCAAATCTTAGTCATTGGAATGTGTACCTTCTCACATTCCAAGATGGAATGGGTAAGAAAGCACATTAAGAGTGAAGAAGACCCTCACCCTTAGTTCCAATTATCAAGGTTCAAACACACTAGCATACTTGTGTTTATTAAGTGTTTTTGTTGATTATGAAGTGAAGAAGTGTTTTTTATTATTTGCACCTTCAACAAGTATTGCATTTAAGTCCCTCATACAAGATCAAATATGTAACACATTGACCTAAGATGGGCCATATGCTACACATCTTAAGATTATAAGAGAAGACCCCTTATAATCTTTTCTTTATATGAAAGGCCTAAATGCAATAAGTGCCTACCTTTATTAGATATTTTGAATTTTCTTTGAGATGAGAAAAGAGACTCAAGGGAGGATAAAGGTAAAAATCTATATGGACTAAGACTCAATCCTAATTGATTAGTTAAGGGAGTGATCCTAAGGTTTGTGAGGTTTCAACCTAAAGTCTAAAGAAAGAATGAATTAAACAATTCACTTCTAAAGTAGAAGATGAATTGTAATTCACAAGGGGAAAGTGATGAGTTATTTAAAGAAAGCACATAAGTGCTTAGCAAAACACAAAATGGAATTGTAAAAGAGAAAGGATAGAAGTTGAATGTGGATTCCTTATCCACACTCAAATGAAACTTACCAAAGCCCCTACATGGTTAGTAAACATGTATAAGAAGTATAAGAAGTAAAAGAACATGTAATGCATCATAAAACTCAAAAGAATTAAATGAGAAAACAAATCCTAGAACCACAACCAGAATGGGCATCATATGGACAACAAGTGAATATCATCATACAAGTGCAAGTGAATAAGCAATAATCATCATCCATTAGCATTTAAACATGTTACAAGAAGAAGGGATAGATGAAAGATGGAAAGAAATGAAGAGGACATGCATAAATGGAACATGTAAATCAACAACCAGAATTGAAACTAAATGGAAAATGGTTTATAAACATCTCAAAAGTATTTATGAATCAACTTCAAGACATTCAAGAAGTAATATAAGAAGAATTGAAATGAAAGTTCAAAAAGAAAGTGCAAACAATACATGTTAATGATGCACAAAGTTCAAATTGAAATGAACATGTAAAGATGACCTATAATGTGTATCAAAGACCTATAATATCATATGAATGGCTCATAACATATGCAAATGCTCATACAAATGTGCACAAAAGAATTCATGTAAACATGCACTAAAGTTGTAATGATATAACATGTCATAATGCTTTAAATGAAATGCATCAAGCAAAAATCAAATGTCCTCATGAAAATTATGAAAACATGGTATTGGAGTTCACTAATCAGAGATGAATCACATATCAAAATAGCATATCAAAATTCAAAGTAAAATGACTTCAAACAAAGCAATTAGGTCAAATTGAAACATCATGCAAAGTGGTACAAATATAGGCATCAAGACATGTAATAAAGTGACCTAAAAAATCAACCAAAAATCATCTAACATGCTTCAATGTATTAGTGAATCAATACAAAATAATCATGTCAAAACAGTTGGTAATGAGCAAGAACAAAATTAAACAAATTCAAGTATCATGCTTAGAATGCATCTAAATGGAAATTCAAAGAAAATTATGGACCAGGGGTAAAAAGTCATAAAATCAGAAAATAAAATCATGAAAAATTTCCTAAATGTTTTAAGAATACACATGAATTTTTGTAGAATTTTCCAATATGTTTTGGTATTTTTAAAAATCAGAAATGAAACATGTACAATAAAGGAAAAATGAAAATGAAATGCAAAGGGAAGGGGGTATGAACATAGCAATAATGCAGTGCAAATTAATTGGGCTTGGAAACAGGGGGGTGCAAATATCAATCTGACAAGGTCCATTTACACGCCAAACACAATAACAAGTGTGCACCATCAGTCAACAATTTTGACTCACTCACAACCATCAGATCAAGTCAAGGTCAAATAAAAGTCAAAGTACTCAAAATCAATGCATGCACGTGAGGACACATGCCACTTACCATGCACCACACCACACCATGCTTAAGTGAAATTCAGAAAAATGCACGTGAGTAGCATGTGAGTTTTAATGTGCTGTCACATTTTGGAGCGTACGATCATGAAAAACACACGGCTGAGATTAAAACGCACACAAACCCTAACAGTTAAAGTCACCGGCCGGAGATTACCTCCGGTCATCTTCTCCGGCCAGCAGCCACCACCTGCAACTCACATTTTCTCCAGAAATTCACAAGCCATATACCAAACGAAAGCTAAGCTCATGAGGAACACAAATCCAACAACAAAATTCAAAGATCAAGCATGGATACAGAGAATCGAAGAAGAGAAATTTGCCCTAAGTTTCAGTTCTAAACTCCTAAGGAGCTCTATCAACTAACCGGTTTCATATAGCTTCTAATAAGCTCAAATAACACATCAACCAGTTAAAATAACATCAAATCGTGCAAGCAAAGTTTGAGAACTTTTGGAACCTGAAACTTGAAGATCTTTGGATTTTTGAGAAAACCAGAGGTGAGAACTTGTTCTTGAACTTCTAGAACTTCAATTTGAGCAAAATAAATGCTATTTGATCTTGAGAATAAGAGGAAATCTGAATCTGAAATTGGAGATAACTGTGTTATTCCATGCTTCAGTGATGTCTTCTTGCTTGATTGTGAAGATTGAAGAAGAACTTGAGGAATTCGTGCAGGTAGAGAGAAAATTCAGAGAGAAAGTTGAGAGTGCTTTTGGAGTGAGAGTGAAACAATGAGAATCCTCCTTTCCAAATCTGTTAGAATTGTTTATATAGGCGTGGTTATGATTTGACCCTGGTGGTTGATGGTTAGAACTACAGTTAACTGAGTTAGTTAACTGAGTTTGAGTTAACAGAATGAGTCATGACAGTTAGTGACACGAGTTGGAGAGGTTTTGTTTTAGTGTGGAAGAGCTCATGGTCACTTATGGTGAGGATAATGGAGAAAGATGGTGATGTTATGTTATTCTGATGTAGCAGCATTATGACTTGCAGGGCAAGCTTCTGTTTTCCCTTTTAGTGTATGATAGCAGCATGGTATTCATGTGTGTAAGGGAATGTTGGTCTTAATGAAGTAAGGGTGGATGGTGTGTAGCATACGCGTGAACTGTCATGGACCAAACAAATGCCAAGTCACAACATTAAGTTTTGGCAACCTCTCATTAGTGAAAACATGGAGATTTGGAGATGGAGTTCTTGGTGTACAATGAATGAAATGAAGAGCATTTGGTGTCATTAGAAAGAGGAGACATAAGAGAACAATATTGATGTTGAAATTAGGTTGAATTGAAGTTTGGAACATGATCAAATGTGGCTTGCAACAGAAGAAACACCAACTGGTGCATGGGCGAGCAGATAGGGTTGGCTGGCATGGTGCACATGACATGGGTTTTCAGTTGTATTGACCAATCTTTGAGCTATCATAATTCCTTATCCTTTGATCAAATGAAAAAATCATGAACATCAATCTTGAAGATCTCACATAGGGGAACAACTTTGATGTTGCAAGATTTTTCATTTGAAGCCTTTAACCATGAGTAATTGATCCATACATTTTGCCCACCAACTGTTTGAGAAAATGACTGCGCGCAGACCTGGCCAAACTTGGTCATGACATGGTTTTTGGCCTACTTTCCTCCAACTTTGATCAATCATATCTCCCTCATTTTTTATCCAATGGAAATGTTCTACCCATGGATTTGAAGCTTAAAGCAAGGCCTTTCATTGAGGCAGAGTGGAATTTTCATTTGGTACTCCAAATTTGAATGGCCTTGGTTCAAATTCTGATGCAAAATGGCCAAAACTTGCTATTTTTAGTAACCCTACTTCATCCAAAAATGGCAACTTTCCACATCTTGATTTTTTCATGATTCCTTTGGAGTTTCTTGATCAAATTTTGTGCATTGGACATATGTAACATGAATTTCATGATTTTGAGCTCAAAAATTAAAGAGTTGACTTTTTCCCCTGATTATTTGACTTGGCCCCAAATTTCCTGATTTTTGATCTTTCTTCCAATTGAACCACCTCCAAAACCAATTGAGGGGCAATTCTCCATACACATACACTTAAGAACATGTAGAATACCATGACATCAAGTTTTGTCCAAAAAATCAGAGATTCCCTGATTTAATGGGAAACCCTAGTTTTGGTGCCCACCTCCTAGGAGAAAAATGTGCAGTCTTCAATTTCAAATTCCTCAGAGTATGTTGTGTATCCTCTTAAAGGATGATGAGATGTACCACTTGAGGATGATCTTGAATCAATGAGCTATCTCTTTTGAGGGTTTTCCTTCAATTTTTGAACCTCTTGCATAGTGAAAGATGTAGTGCTTCAATCTCCCATTGAATCTCACTTCCTTGAGGTTTTGGAAGATCAATTGAGATAGTATGAGACATGAGAGACCTCTTGGCTTGCCTAGAGCCAACTTGATTGACCTTTTGTGCTCTGAAGGATCCATTGATTGTCCACCTTCGACCTGATCACATGCCCTGATGGTAAGAAGGATGCTATGCTTCATTTTTCTATGTTGAATGCAATGTAATGTTAATGAGGTGGATATGATATGATAAATGATAATGCCATGCTATGATGCCAAAAAGGAGAGCAAATTTTGGGGTATTACAGCTGCCCCTATTCAAACGCTGTAGACCTGAATGCCTGAAAGCGATTGCTTTCAGACTTTCAAGGTATATAGTGATTGAATACCAAATATAACCAAAAATTTGCTCTGGATGATGAAGAAGAAACCCCCCGACATTGCTGGATTGAATCTTCAATGAAACATTGTCGGAGAAATCTGCCTTTTGAATGACACCAGACGTCTACTGGCTCGCCGCATTACTGGTAAACTTTAACAATGTCTTTTATGCAATTCCAGACGACTACTGGCCTGCCACACTGCTGGTGGACTTTAGAAATGTCTTTTTGAACGACGCCAGACGACTACTGGCTTGCCACACTACTGGTGGACTTTAATAATGTCTTTTATGCAATTCCAGACGACTACTGGCCTGCCACGCTACTGGTGGACTTTGCAGCTTCGTGCCACCCGAAGATGGACTTCTGCCAATCCACTGTTGGACTTTTGCCACCCGAAGACGGACTTTTGCCAATCCACTGTTGGACTTTTGCCACCCGAAGACGGACTTTTGCCAATCCACTGTTGGACTTTCAGCTGCTTTGCCACCCGAAGATGGACTTTTGCCAATCCACTGTTGGACTTTTGCCACCCGAAGACGGACTTTTGCCAATCCACTGTTGGACTTTTGGCTGCTTTGCCACCCGAAGATGGACTTTTGCCAATCCACTGTTGGACTTTTGCCACCCGAAGACGGACTTTTGCCAATCCACTGTTGGACTTTTAGAATTTCAAAATTGAATTACTCTTTGCCTCTGCGCCAGACATCTCTGCCGACTCTGCTGAGGAACCACAATCAATGATTTAATCTCGGAGACTCCTACAAGGATAATATCTCTGCTGGCGAATGGATGAACAATCCGTCTGCTTCGAATTGTCAAGCTTGCCAACAATAAATTGGACTTTAAGATATGAGGGAATGATGACTCCGCCAGGAATTATTCCATCTGTTTGGGGCTGGATTCTGGTCACCGCAACTCCGCTGGGGATGAGAATTTTTAAATGACGTCCTGCTTGGGAAATGAGCCATTAAAACTCTGCTTGGGGATTTATTCAACCCAAGATCCTTTATAGGGATTATCAACCTTATAACTCGGCTGGGGAGTATTGCTGACAAGATTCGATACTGACCTCTGTGGGGGATCATTACCAGAGACACAATCTTGTTGGGGATCATGGCTACTCTGCCAGGGATATGCAAATCCTGGTTAGAACATTCCACTGCAACTTGCTAGAAAGAGTCCTTAGAGATCTGTTGGGGAAACCCAAAGCAAATCCACAGTAGTCTGCTGAAGAATATGACTGTCGAGCTTAGGATAAGTACTACAATGCCCCATGTTAGGCGAGCTTCCCTTTAGACAATTCCGTTAGGGATGACAAGTTTATAACAAACTCTGCTGGCGGAAACTGCTTTAAAACGTCTCGTGTTGGGGAATGCCTTTTGAGAGGATTTTACAGAAGACCAACTGTCCTCAAACTCTACTGGGGATGATCAACACTTCATGCTGGGGAACCAAACAATTTGTCCCCGAAGAGGATGTCATAAGAGGATTTTACAGAAGATTTAGCTTCTTCAAACTCCTGCGACTTCGCTGGGGATAATGACCACCAAACTCTACTGGGGGGTGATCAACACTTCATGCTGGAGAAACAACATGCCCCATGCTTAAGAAAACCAACAATTTGTCCCCGAAGAGGATGTCATAAGAGGATTTTACAGAAGATCTAGCCTCTTCAAACTCTTGTGACTTCGCTGGGGATAATGACCATCTGTTTCGGTGTCGACGAGCCCACTCTTTTGGGGAACCTGTGACCGTTATCGACATAGAAAAGCTTGTAGCTGTTGGAAGGACTGAATAAGAGAATCGACTTAATAAGATACAACGGTACCCAGTTGAACTTAATTCACTGAGATCGACCCGATGAACGCCGATCTCCTTACCCATAATTGTCCCAGTCTTTTGCGTGGGGTGATTTATTGCTGGTCTTGTGCTTAAAATCATCTGCACCTGCTACCTGCAACAAAAGAATATGCCCACATGCCCCGAATATTGCGTGGCTAGAATCCACCATCCGGGAGTATTCAACATTCGAAGTAATTTCAAATGTTTTTTTCCTGCGCATGTTATTGCAAGGCTGCCATGTTTTCAAATGCAATGTTTTATCAAAAATTAGGACGTTTTTTGCAAACAAAGCAATAAAACAAAAATAGAAAGCTTTTTATTGAAATTCAATTTATTGACTGAGAGCCCAGAATAGGCAATTACATCCGGAAGCAATCCCTGGAAAGAGGTGATCGCTGAAAATTGAGAAAAGAAACTATCCTAATGGCAATGTGAAAATGGACTTCCACTGAGTTTCCATTCTGTTATGACCAGTATGTCTTCAAAACTCCCCGACCTTGCCTTCTGAGGAATGATCAGACCGATTCCTATCTTTCAGAACGTCAGTTGTTCAAACGGTAATGGGTACAGATAACTCAAACCGTAGTCATTCGCTTAAATCCCTCTTTTGTGTGGACCGCCCTTTCAGGTTTTCGATCCACCAGGATACCCTTTTTTGCCTAAGTTGCCCTTTCGGGTTTTCAACTCACCGGGTGTACAAATTTTTTCAATTATATCCCTAATTTTTGCCCGAACCTTATTCTGTTTTTGGTTCGCCGGGATGCCCTTTTTTGCCTGGATTTTTTTTATTTTTATTATCCAGCGGGTCTATTCATGCGAAGTATTTTTTGACTACGTCCGAGTTGACAGGGGATGAAAAGTCTTCGCCATCCATGGTTGTAAGCAATAAAGCTCCGCCCGAAAAGACCTTTTTAACCACGAATGGACCTTCATAATTAGGAGTCCATTTGCCCCTGTGATCTGTATTGGGAGGAAGGATCCTTTTGAGTACCACATCTCCGACTTTATAAACCCGAGGACGCACCTTCTGGTCAAATGCCTGTTTCATTCTGCGCTGATATAGTTGCCCATGACATACAGCCGCCAATCGCTTTTCCTCAATAAGGCTCAGCTGATCAAATCTGGCTCGTACCCATTCAGCTTCATCTAGCTTAACATCCATCATAACTCTGAGGGACGGAATTTCTACTTCAACTGGTAGCACTGCCTCCATACCATATACAAGTGAGAATGGGGTTGCCCCAGTGGACGTGCGTACCGACGTTCGATACCCATGCAAAGCAAATGGTAACATCTCATGCCAATCTTTGTACGTGACAACCATCTTCTGCACAATCTTCTTGATATTTTTGTTGGCCGCTTCGACCGCGCCATTCATCTTTGGGCGGTACGGAGAAGAATTGTGATGTTCGATTTTGAAGTCCCGGCATAACTCAGCCATCATCTTATTGTTCAAATTAGAACCATTATCAGTAATGATTCTTTCGGGAACTCCATATCGGCAAATGATATCCCGTTTTAAGAAACGAGCGACCACTTGTTTTGTAACATTGGCATAGGATGCGGCTTCAACCCATTTGGTGAAGTAATCAATTGCCACCAAGATGAAACGATGACCATTGGAAGCTGTAGGCTCAATCTTTCCGATCATATCAATGCCCCACATGGCAAACGGCCAAGGCGACGACATGATACTCAACGGATTTGGAGGCACATGCACCTTGTCTGCATAGATCTGGCATTTATGGCATTTGCGGGCGTATTTGCAACAATCTGACTCCATAGTCAACCAATAATATCCCGACCTTAACAACTTTTTAGCCATTGCCTGCCCTCCGGCATGGGTACCGAAAGAGCCTTCGTGCACTTCAATCATCAACAAGTCTGCTTCATGTCTATCCACACATCTAAGCAGGACCGTGTCAAAATTTCTTTTATACAGCACGCCATCTTTATTCAAGAAGAAACTACCAGCTAACCTTCTCAACGTCTTCCTGTCTTTGGACGATGCCCCGGACGGGTACTCTTGACTTTTCAAGAAACACTTAATGTCATGAAACCATGGCTTGTCATCAGACGTTGCATCTACCGCAAACACAAATGCTGGTCTGTCAAGGCGGGATACCTCAATCTTAGGTACATGGTTCCATCCTTGCACTTTGATCATGGAAGACAAAGTGGCCAAGGCATCAGCGAACCTATTCTCATCTCGAGGAATGTGGTACAGTTTCACTGTTGTGAAAAACATCAGCAACCTCCTTGTATAATCTCTATACGGCACTAGATTTGCTTGGTGCGTGTACCAACTCCCTTTCACTTGATTGATTACCAAGGCTGAATCACCGAATATATCAAGGGTCTTAATCCGTAGATTAATCGCCTCCTCGATCCCCATTATACAAGCTTCGTACTCTGCTTCATTGTTGGTGCATCCGAAAGTTATTCGGGAAGTGAAAGGCACATGAACACCTTCCGGCGTGATAAGAACTGCTCCAACTCAGCACCCATTCATATTGACAGCCCCATCAAACATCAGACTCCATTTGGATTCAGGGTCTGGCCCCTCCTCCGGAAGTGGTTCCTCGCAGTCTTTAGCTTTGAGAAACATGATGTCCTCATCAGCGAAGTCAAACTTCATGGGTTGGTAATCATCCATCGGCTGTTGCGCAAGATAATCGGACAAGATACTTCCTTTGATGGCCTTTTGTGAAGTGTACTGAATGTCATACTCTGTCAAGACCATTTGCCACCGTGCAACTCTGCCTGTCAATGCTGGTTTCTCGAAAATGTACTTGATAGGATCCATTTTTGAAATCAACAAGGTTGTGTGCCTAACCATATATTGCCTCAATCGCTTAGCGGCCCATGCAAGTGCACAGCATGTCTTTTCAAGCATTGAGTATCGGGACTCACAATCATTGAACTTTTTGCTCAGGTAGTAAATAGCATGCTCCTTCCTACCTGTCTCGTCATGTTGACCGAGAACACAACCCATGGAACCTTCAAGCACTGTCAGATACATTATCAGCGGTCTCCCTTCAACTGGAGGCATTAAAATCGGAGGTTCCTGCAAGTATTCTTTTATCTTATCGAATGCCAATTGGCAATCGTCATTCCACCTGACCGTTTGATCTTTCCTTAACAATTTAAATATTGGCTCACACGTGGCTGTTAGGTGAGATATGAACCTTGCAATGTAGTTCAATCTACCCAAGAAACCACGAACCTCTTTTTCTGTTCTCGGTTCAGGCATTTCTTGTATTGCTTTCACCTTGGCAGGATCAACCTCGATTCCTCTTTCGCTCACAATGAAACCCAGTAACTTTCCAGAACGCACCCCAAACGTGCACTTGTTTGGATTTAATCTCAGACGGAACTTTCTCAACCTTTCAAACAGCTTTTTCAGGTTAACCAGATGTTCCTCTTCTGTTCTCGACTTGGCAATCATATCATCTACATAACATTCGATCTCCTTATGAATCAAGTCATGAAACAATGTCACCATCGCCCGTTGGTACGTTGCCCCTGCGTTTTTCAACCCAAAAGGCATTACTTTATAACAATATGTACCCCACGGAGTAATGAACGTGGTCTTCTCCATGTCTTCAGGTGCCATCTTGATCTGGTTGTACCCGGAGAAACCGTCCATAAATGAGAACACTGAAAACTGAGTTGTATTATCGACCAGCACATCAATATGAGGTAGTGGAAAATCATCTTTCGGGCTAGCTTTATTAAGATCTCGATAATCCACACACATTCTCACTTTTCCATCTTTCTTCGGTACTGGCACGATGTTGGCTACCCATGGAGGATACTTTGTCACAGCAAGAAAACCAGCGTCCCACTGCTTCTGGACTTCCTCCTTAATCTTTAAGGCCATGTCGGGGTGAGTCCGACGAAGTTTCTGCTTGACTGGCGGACATTCTTCTCTTAATGGTAGCCTGTGCACGACAATATCCGTATCCAACCCCGGCATGTCTTGATACGACCAGGCGAAGATGTCAACATACTCGCGCAACATTTCCGTCAAAGTTTGCTTCACATCTGCTTGCAAGCTGGCACCAATCCTGATCTCTTTCTTGGCGTCCTTGGTACCAATATTGATGATTTCTACAGTCTCCTAATGAGGCTGGATGACCCTTTCCTCTTGTTTCAACAATCTGGCCAGTTCTTCAGAAAGTTCACAATCTTTCTCATCCCCTTCTCCGGCTTGATAAATCGGATTGTCAAAGTCATACATGGCCATATCAAAATCGTTATCAGTGGTATCCGGAGGATCAAGTCTGCATGAACGGGTTCATGCCTTATTTTAGAATTTATTTTTAAGCAAAACAAAAGAAAATGAAACATTGCCATTTTATATTTTTTGTGCAAAAATAAAAACTGAAAGACAGAGAACAAAATTTGATTGCAAAACGTCCTTTATTAATGATTAAACATTGCAAATGCAACCATGGTGGCCCTACAAATGAATCTATACGCCTTGGGCAGAGCGCAAGATTTTGTCATGCATTATGGTTAGAAAAAACAAAGAAAAATTACTCTGTCTGAAGAGTAACCCGGATGACTTCTTCAACGAACCAGTTCTGCACTTGTTGTCCCGAAACATGAGGGCGTACCCAGTTGTCCAGGTCACAATTACTGTCAACACTATCCTCTGTGGCTGCACAAGACTGGTCCATGTAGATAATTCCCCCACTATTGAAAGTAATGGGTCCCCTGCTCCCCGCATCTGAAGTTGTAGAGGGATGATAACCAATACCAAATTTGTCTTCCTTCATTGGGGTCTCTATCAACCTGCCCCAACCTTGGGCGTTGCCTGCCCTGACGACTTCGACAGCTTGTTTGTAAGATGAAATGGAGGTACCAGCCCCAACTGGTACAGAAGAAGACTCAGGTGCATCGTCAATGTTGACTGCTTCAAATGATTGGCACAGCATCTCATGAATTTCCCCATCCATTTCAATGTACTTGAACGTGGACAAGTGACTCACAAAGATGTCTTCCTCCCCACACACTGTCACAACCTGCCCTTCAAACTCATACTTCAGCTTTTGATGTAGAGTAGAAGTAACAGCCCCGGCTCCGTGAATCCAAGGGCGCCCCAATAGGCAGCTATATGCAGGTTGTATGTCCATTACATGGAACGTGGATTTGAATACCTGTGGTCCAATTTGTACGGGCAATTCCACCTCACCAAACACAGATCGTCTAGTTCCATCGAATGCTCTGACCACCAATTCACTAGGCCTTAAGATCAAACCATCAACTTCCAGCTTCATTAATGCCTTCTTGGGCAAGACATTGAGTGATGAACCAGTGTCTACCAGTACATGAGATAACACTGCGCCCTTACACTCCATCGTGATATGCAAAGCCTTATTATGGTTTCTTCCTTCAACAGTCAAATCTCTACTTGTAAAGCCCAAGCCATGGCTAACATTAACATTGGAGATTACGCCCTCGAGCTGATTAACAGTAATTTCTTGTGGCACGTACGCACTCTTCAACACTTTCAACAACGCCTGCCGGTGCGCATCAGAGCACATTAATAGTGACAAGATTGAAATCTTTGAAGGGGTCTGATTCAGTTGGTCCACAATCTTATAATCGCTTTTCTTGATTATCTTCATAAATTCTTCCATTTCCTTATCAAAAGTAATCTTTGTCTCTGCTTCAGGTGTAGGCGCATTTTCAACCACCTGTTTACCCTTAGCCTTTGTTGCAGCTTCTGCCTCTTTATCACTTCTCAAGGTTTGGGGAGCGAACAACCTTCCACTCCTTGTAAAGCCCCCTACACCCCCTACATTATCAATATTTGGGCTGATTGATGATTCAACTTCCTGCTTTTTACCTTCGTAATATACATCTGCCCCATAGTGCCATGGGATAGCTTTCGTAGATGTGAACGGAATTGGTCCTGGAACCGTGATAGTGACAGGACTGGGCCTTTCTGGCGCAACACTCGCCACGGGAACTGCATTGACCGGCATTTGAATCTCAGCGGGAGTGTAATAGATGGTCACGGTTGATATCTCATCAGCGTCTTTCACGACTCTGTCGAACTGTAGACATCCTTCATCGATCAGATTCTGTAAACCCATCTTCAACTTATCACAGCCGTTCTCCTGATTCATACACTCAGAGCAATCTTGATTACAGCCCGGGAACACCTGTCCCTTCAATAAACGATCTTTTACAACCAACAAAGAAGTTTTCACTTGATGAACGTCTAACACCAAATTCAATCTCCTCCCATCTTCAATAGCGTACACATTTGCTGCACTATGATCAGGCATGGGATGCTGAGTAATATTAGGAGCGGGAGAGAAATTGATGGCTTTAGCATCAATCAAATCTTGTACTTTATGATGGAAAGCCCAGCATTTTTCAATGGAGTGCCCCTGAGCACCTGAGTGGAACTCACAACGAGCATTAGCATCGAAGTTAGGTGGCAGGTTTCCAGCAACCGGAGCTTTCATAGTACGGAGTTCTACCAACTTTAACTCGAGTAGCCGGGAGCGACAGAAGAGAGGAAGTGTGAGAGTAAAAAACCAAAACTGAGCAAATGAGAGTCTCTGACCTAGCTGTAAGGGTATGAGTAAGCTTATATACTCTTGATTATTCCACTGATTAGGATTAAGAAGTGATTAGAACCTTGGTTAATGAGATTTGGATGAAATTGCAAATTTGCATTTTGTACCACCACCACTAATCCACACGTGATAAGCCCTTGTAATCAGCATGATTCACCTCCAATTTACTTATGGATCACCTCTGAATAGAATTTGGGCCTTGCAAGGACTTGGTTCATAAGATTTGAATCCATTTGCAATTTTGCATAATGTGAAAATAATGAGAAATATGGCAGGGAATGAATTAATTCAAAGGCCACAAATGATCCTCTTGACTTGTATTTTGATGTTGTAATATGACATGAAGCAATTGGGAATGTTACAAGTCCTTTTGAGTGAAAATGCAAATGGTGGAAAATTTGACATATAAGAAATCCAAGAAATGCACCTTCCATTGTTTTGGCCATAACTAGAGTTCCACAAATGATATGGAAATGTTCTAGTACTTTTTGGAAATGGGAGAGAAAGATCTTCAACTTTCATGTTGGAGGAAGATTCATTTAAAGCCTCCTTGATGATGAAAATCCAAGTTGAATGTGATGGAAAAATTGCCAAAAATGGAAAGTTCTCATTATAAGTCATTTTCCAAATTTAGTAACTTTTGCACAAACTCTTGATTCTTGATGAATGGCATAAAAATTGACAATTGAAGACCATATGAGGATGTGAGACCTTGAAAACCATGAAAAGAACCTCAAAATTCCACAGTTGACTTTCTCCTTTACAGTTGACTTTTGCTTACTTCACAAGCAATTGGCCCACTGAAAATCCTCCACAATAAATCAATAACCAAACCTTCATCCATGAACACCTGTGAGCATATAGACCTCATAGCATCATGCTTGAACAAACAAAGCCCTTCAAGAAGTCCTCTTTATTCACAAACCCTAATTGGTCCCTCTGATCAGGAGGGAAAGATCCACTTGAAATCCTTTGCCATGCTTGACCTTATGAAGATATGATGAACCCCATGAGCTACCTTGAAGCTTGAGACTTGAGAAAATGGACCAAGTACCTTGATCCCATGCTAAGAACCAATGCTATGCACAATGCAAAAATGCAAGAAATGAAAAGAAACATAAGCCAATTAGTATATAAACAAAAGGGCAAATTTTGGGGTGTTACACACACCAAAACAATCCCAACATTATTTTCTCTGAATTCCCTCTTGTGCATCAAAATTCCAAATTCTTGAGAAGTGACTATCGTGTTTTGAAATAGAAAGCAATGCAGCTTGAACCAATGATCCAAACACATCACATATCCCTTATAGAAGTGATCTAAACCTCTAAATTACTTCTGTAACACCAGAATCCACATCTCCATATCTCACTTGCTTCTACATGCAGATGGATTCGAGCCAAGAGTTCTAGGGAGTTTTCAAATCATTCCAAGGCTTGCAACACAATCCATAACACCTAATGAAGCTATCCAGATCATTGTTTCACTTCTGTAACACCCCTACAATAGCATTCGATTCCTTCTTGCAGAGGTAAGCCTCAAACTTTCAAACTCAATGAATCATGCATCATAAATGTTGTTTTAAGTTACCATCATGATTCTGATTGCTTATAGATCATTAACCCTCAATCAATGGCCATTTATCTTACGTGTATGAGATTTCATTTAGTTATTGAATTTTTTAGGGTTCATCTGGTTGCTACATGATATCTTTTGTTACACTTAATATAAATAAAATTGAAAAGAACCATCATGTTCATTGTTAAAAAACGAACGACTTTCATTTTTTATATCTTCCAAAATGGTTGAGAAACAAGAAAGATAGCATGCTTCTTGCAAATCTGATGTTGGTTCAAGGAAGAAGATGGCCATGGCGCCATTTTTCAGGTTTTGGAACCAAACATGGTATATATTATTCCATTGCCAATATATGTTTGAATTGGCATTGCGCCCTAGTGGAAAAACTAGTAATTGTGTGTGCGTGTAGCGAGTGAGAGGTTTGGGGTTCGAATCCCCCTCGCCCCAGACCTTTTGGTTTTATTTTTTAACCATTTTCAAAAGAGAGTTTCCTTTATTATTTTCATATTCCATTCTCTATCAGCAAACGCACATGACTCAGATGGTAAAGTTTTAAACTCTCCACCCCAAGGGCGTGGGTTCAAACCTTGGGAGGACCATCCCATATTTTTACCACTTAATTCCTTCACCTTTTTTACAACTTCTAAAACAACTTCAAAAATTAATTTCTCTTTCAATTTCAATCCTTTTTGAATAATTCTTTTTTTCAAAATTCACAAATATGTTAAAATATTTTCTTCCACAAAAAAAAAATATTATTTATGTAATATATTTCGAATTTTTGTAAAGAATTCCTTTTTAATTTGTTTTTAAACATTTTAAATAAATTATTTCTCTTGATTTTTCAAATCCAAATCATTTTATGGATAAAACATGGTTTCTCAAACATTTATCCAAGATCACAACTTGTTTTTCACACATGTTTGTTAATTTTGATCATTTTAATTGATTTTTATTCAAATAAAAATGCATTTTAAAATCCAATTAGGGTTTTGATTTTTTCACCCTCATAAACATTTTTTCAATAAACCTTTGGGCCTCTTGGTAGAGTGTAAGTCCTATCCCTTTGTAAATATTTGATTTGGACCTCAGTCATTGTATAAGTCCCGATACGATTTTAAAAATCTCGGCGCGATCGCTGTTTTCAAAACAATTTTCATTTGGGCCTCCCCTTGAGTTGTAAGCCGCATTTTTCTTCTTTTTCAAACACTTTTGGGCCTCTAATAGAGTGTAAGACCCAACCCCCTTTGTACATAAATAATTTGGGCCTCAGTCATTGTATAAGTCTCGATACAATTTTCAAAATAATGGTGCGATCATTGTTTTTCATCTGGGCCTTCCCTTGTGTTGTAAGCCCCATCTTTCTTCTTTTTCAAACACTTTTGGGTCTCTAATAGAGTGTAATACCCATTCGTCTTGTAAATACAATAATTTGGGCCTCAGTCATTGTATAAGCCCCTTTGTGGTTTTCAAAATTGCGACCCGATTATCGCCTTTTTTAAAGAATTCAACTGGGCCTCTCTTTGAGTATAAGCCCCAAACTTCCTTTTACAATAACTTTCTTTTTGATATAGATTCAAATTCAAAGTGTTATCAAAACTTTCTTCAATTTCTTGAATAACTAACCATACAGCTGTAGTTGATATGCTTAGGCTTGCACACCTGTAAGTTCAACATACTTGTTTATATATTTCATATGTATATGTATATCCTTGTATATACTTGCTTAGAGTTTTCCCTAGCAATTAGGTCTAGGTCTAGATCAAACCAGTGGTTTACTCTTTCAACACAGTCAAAACTAGTTCCCCATAAGAAATTCCAGATACATTCTTGCCTTCTATTGGGCTTATACAATATAGAACGGAGAAAGGCATTATTCCCGGTGAAACTTTTCTCAAGACTGTCCTAACTTAGAAATATGTGTACAAGAAATTCATTTCCCCAAAGAGGACTAATTCCCGGTGAAACCTCTTTTGAATTTCTTCAAACCCTAGAACTGTTCACTAAAGAAAGGATTATTCTCGGTGAAACCTTTCTTGAACTTTTTCTCTGGCTTGGACCCACAGGCTTCCTAAAAGCATCCCCAGCCTCCTCTTGGGCTTTGTACAAGGACCCTCAGGCTTCTTAGAAGTTCTCAGCCTCCTCTTGGGCTTAGTATAAGGACCTGAAGACCTCCTACAGGTATAGGACAGAACTTAGTCATCTCTACTAGTTCAATCCTCTTGAGAGTCAGAACATTAGACCAGTTTTAGGATTGATTCGCATCCCTTATAACCTCAGCCTCCTCTTGGGCTTCATACAAGTAGATTTGGACAGTTTTAGCCTCTTCTTGGGCATCATACAAAGATCATTCTCCAGTAAATAATCAAACCTCTTTATACCAGTAGACTTGGAAAGTCTCATCTCCTCTTGGATCTCAAAGAAACCCTCAAGTTTCCTAATAGCAAAGGAAATATCCTGATCACTTCATCAATCTCCAGCAGAGTTAAAACCTCCATAGGTTTTAAAACTTAATCTTTAAACTTTCATTCAAAATTCCCCAGCTAGGGTCAAATTACCACCAATAAATCCTCGGAAAAATCAGAACCTCAAGGCAGCTGATATTTCAACTCTTCTACACTCACCAAGAGTTGATTCGCCAATTTGGACCTGTCTCTGGATCTCAATAATCCTCAGTAGAAGCTAGCCTCCTCTTAGGCTTCATATAAGAAATTCCCCAACCAACCTCCTCTTAGGCTTTGTATAATGATTTTTCCTCAGCAAATTTAGCCTCAATCTTGGGCTTTGTACAAAATAGATCATATTCTCTAGCTGAGTTAATCAACCTTTTAGCCTCAATCTTGGGCTTTGTACAAGATAGATAAAACCTCTCCTCAGTGGAATCAATTCTTTTAGCCTCAATCTTGGGCTTTGTACAAGACAGACAAAACGTTCCCCGGAAGAGTCAATTCTTTTCAGCCTCAATCTTGGGCTTTGTACAAGACAAATATAAAACTCCCCTAGTAGAGTCAACCTTTTAGCTTCAACCTTGGGCTTTGATCAAGGCACACAAAAATCAACATCCCCTCAGAGCAAATCAAAAGTTTTCTCTGTAGGAAGGAATTTCTCTGTACATCACACATCAAAACAGACAATCAAAAAACCCAATCCCAGATAACTGTTGTAAGTGGCACACTTGTTGATTCAAAAAATCCAAGATGTGGTCCCTTTTTTATCCTGGTAAACTTCCTCTTTCATCTAATTGCTGTAAGTGGCAAGCCTCTAGATTATTTACATCCAAGCCAATGTCCCTCTGTTAGCATGGAAGACTCCTAAGGAAAAATGGCATTGCTCTACACTGAGTTAAAGTTTCCTCCTTCAGGACATCTCTCTTATAAAGGAAATTATAGCATTGCTGGGTTTCATACATTCCAGTTAAAGTAATTCCCCTTTATAATCGATTACCCCAACAACTGGGATGAACATGTGAGATTTTCTCCCTTTAGAGATGACAAATTCTCTCTCAGTCAAACCTTTTAGCTTCAATCTTGGGCTTTGAACAAGACACAAATACTCATCTAGCTTCAATCTTGGGCTTTACGGGAATACGTGTGCATAAGATTCCGAAATCTTAGCGAGCACACATATCAAAAACTTTAGGTCCAGTACCTTCACAAAAACAATGAAAAACCCAAAAACAACAAAAACACTCTCTCAACACTCCCAAAGGAGAAGCTTTCCCAACCCATAACAGATAAACACCAGAAAGTATTTAAACCTGCCAAAGAAGATCTATGGATAACCATATATACACTGGGTAATTGACAACTTCCCTTTGTATAACCTGACCCCAGACCCCCCAATCTCTTAGCATTTGTTAAAGAAAACATTTGCGTGCAAGGTTAGTTTTAGATATCTTCCCTTTCCTTTCCAGCTTCATAGGATTAACAAGAAATCAGAAAGTAGCACCCAATTCCAACCAATGTGGTAAGGTGGTCGCGTCACCAACAAAAATCGCACGCTACAGGAGGCTGGTTGGGGAAATTCTTATATGAAGCCTAAGAGGAGGCTGGCTTCTGCTGAGGATTTTTGAGATCCAGAGACAGGTCCAAATTGTATTGGGGAATCAACTCTTGCTGAGGATTAAAGGAGAGTTAAAATATCAGATGCCTTGAGGCTCTGATTTTGTTAGGGTTTTATTGATGGTAAATTGACCCTGGCTGGGTTTTTTAAGGTGAAGGTTTAAACCTTGAGTATGAAAACCTATGGAGGTTTTAACTCTACTAGAGATTAGTGTGTTGATGAAATGATCAGGGTTTTTCCTGTGCCTTTAGGAAACTTGAGAGTCTCTAGGAGATCTGAGAGAAGATGAGACTTTCCAAGTCTACTGCTATGAAAAGGTTGGCTCTTAGTTAGAGAATGATCTTTGTATAATGCCCAAGAAGAGGCTGAGACTGTCCAAGTCTACTTGTGTGAAACCTAAGAGGAGGATGAGGGTTTAAGGGATGAGAATCAACCCTAGAATGGTCTGATGTTTTGGAATTCTGACTCTCTAGAGGATTGAACAAGTAGAGATGACTAAGTTTTGTCCTATACCTGTAGGAGGCCTTTGGGTCCTTGTACTAAGCCCAAGAGGAGGCTGAGAACTTCTAAGAATCCTGTGGGTCATTGTATAAAGCCCAAGAGGAGGCTAGGGATGCTTTTAGGAAGCCTGTGGGTCCAAGCCTAAGAAAAGTCCAAGAAAAGTTTCACTGGGAATTAATCCTTTCTTTGCAGAATAGTTCTAAGATTTGAAGAAATTCAAAAGAGGTTTCACCGGGAATTAATCCTCTTTCGGGAAATGAATTTCTTGTACACATATATTTCTAAGTTTGGACAGTCTTGAGAAAAGTTTCACCAGGAATAATGCCTTTCTCTGTTCCATATTGTATAAGCCCAAGAGGAGGCAAGACTGTATCTGGAATTTCCTATGGGGAACTAGTTTTGACTGTGTTGAAAGAGTAACCTCTGGTTTGACCTAGATGTAGACCTAACTTCTGGGGAAAACTCTAAGCAAGTATATACAAGCATATATATATATATATATATATATATATATATATATATATATATATACAGATGAAATATATAAACAAGTATATATTGAAGAGATAGTGGAACTTATAGTTGTGCATGCCGAAGCATAGTAAATACAGCTGTATGGTTAGTTTTTTCAAGAAATTGAAGAAAGTTTTGATAAAAACATTGAAGTTTTAATTTGAATAAAAAAGAAATTTGTTTTAAAAGGAAGTTTGGGGTTTATACTCAAGGAGAGGCCTAGATGGTCTCTTTTGAAAAGGCGACGATCGTGTCGTAGTTTTGAAAACCACAGAGGGACTTATACAATGACTGAGGCCCAAATTATTGTATTTACAAGAAATATGGGTCTTACACTCTATTAGAGGCCCAAAAGTTTATTTTTATACAAGAGATGGGACTTATAACTCAAGGAGATGCCCAGATCAAAAACAACGATCACACCGTTTATTTTGAAAATCGCGTAGGGACTTATACAATGACTGAGGCCCAAATTATTTATATACAAAGGGGGGTTGGATCTTACACTCTATTAGAGGCCCAAAAGTGTTTGAAAAAGAAGAAAAATGGGACTTACAACTCAAGGGTAGGCCCAGATGAAAATTATTTGGAAAACGGCGATTGCGCCGAGATTTTTAAAATCGTGTCGGGAGTTATACAACGACTGAGGCCCAAATTATTTCTTTACAAAGGGATGGGACTTACACTCTACCAAGAGGCCCAAAAGTGTTTTGAAAAAATGTTTGTGAGGGTGAAAACAATTAAAACCCTAATTTGATTAAAAAATGCATTTAAATTTGAATATAAATCAATTAAAATGATCTAAATTATCAAACATGCATGAAAAACAAGTTATGATCTTGGATTAATGTTTGAAAAATCATATTTCATCCATAGAATGATTTGAAAACCACTTGAATTTGAAAAATCAAGAGAAAGAAATATTTTTAAATGCTTAAAAACAAATAAAAATAAATTCTTTACAAAAATATTAAATATATAAAATAAATAATATTTTTGTGAAATTTTTGTAGAATAAAATATTCTAACATTTTTGTGAATTTTGAAAAAAAGAATCAATTCAAAAACATAAAAATCCAGAGTGATTAATTTTTTAATCAATTAACAAAAATTTCAAAATATTCAAAAGTTTGAAAAATGGCGCCAAGAACAAGTCATCTTCTTCGCGCGAGCTCTGGTTTTCTAGATTTGCAGAACCTTTCATATCTCTCTGATTACTCAATGAAAATGACTTTTGTAAACATGAAACTTGCTCGTTTTTGAACAAGGATTACAACCATATAAATTATTTGCATCTATATTCAGTGTGGAGTGAGAAATCAGAAGATGAACTCAAGAACCCTAATTTCTGTAAGAACATCATGAAATCCTATACACGATTCATACATAGCAATTGATTTAGGGGAAACTGTCATACCCCAAATTTTGACCACCAAGATTTCCCATCATTGTGAGAATCATCACCACAATATGGATGTACTTTCATGCCTCATAAATTTCCTCAAGGATTATTGAGCATTCACTACAATCAAGAATTAAGGTTTTAAGCCCTCTCAGAGCACTTAGACAAAGGATCAATCAAGAGATGACATGATCTTTAACTTGTTGTCGTACCTCGAAAAATACGATCCTCGCGATGGACGCGGAAAAAACGGTTCGAAACAGAGTCGCCACCGAACTTTACTTATCCCAAAAGAGGGAAAGGAAAATATCGATAAAACCTTTAAGAGGATAAGAAAATGGTCATCACAACAAAATTCTAGGTTCGGGAGTCGGTTACGGAAGAGGGAAGGTATTAGCACCCTCTACGTCCGTTGTACTCAACCGGAACCTCTTGATTCGATTCGTGAGAAATGTTAGCTTGGTTTGTTTGTTTTCTTCTAATTGCTTTTTAAGGGGAAAATGGGTGGTTTTTTTATTAGGGTGCTCGGCAAGGATTAGGATCCTTGTGCCTACGTATTCCCTCGTGCAATGGGAAAGTCAGAGCATTCGTAGTTCGTGGGACTATGGCTGGTTTGTATTTTTTAAACGAACGAGTGTTTAATTTGCATTCTAACTGCTAAACGTTGGCTTGTCTGCTCGTCAAGGGAGGCTGAAGTACTAGTTCATATGCGCGGAAGAATGGACTAAACAATGTTCTTTTTGTGAAAAGTTGTTTGATTTGGATTAAGTGTGTTAAGATTTGATTGAAAAAAAGAGTTTGATATGCGTATGTTTTAGGGTTTCGATCGCGTGAGAAGTGTTTGGTTTGTTAAGTATTTTAAGGGAAGAATGACGACTATTCGATAAACGAGACGTCGGCCTCACAACCAATTAATCGGGGCATTACTGAGATGCTAGATCTCAACGACACCCTTTTCATTCTATTGATTATGGAATTGTTTGATAATGATTAAGTGTTTTAAGACGAAAGGTTGAATGAACAACAACCCAAGGGCGTGCCTCTAGAGCCATTCATTCGAAGATCCAAGGAATGCTAGACTCCAAAAATCTCCTCCTTTCGTTAGTTGATTAAGAAAGTGTTTGAAATAGGTTGAATCGGATTGGTTACGAAAATAAGTGAGGATCGATACTAGTCCCTAGGGGTGCTCCTAGTAACGAAACCTCGAGCTATGCAAGTGTGCGTTTGATGGCGAGGCAAAAGGTGCTCGACTTACGATTGGGCTCGATGGCGAATCGTGGTCTGGTTTGGAAATGGTTTAGTTAAAAAGGTCGAAAGATTGAATGAATGACAACCCAAGGGGCGTGCCTCGAGAGCCATCCATTCGAAGACCCAAGGAATGCTAGATTCCAAGAATCTCCTCCTTTCGAACGTTTGATTAAAAAAAAAGGGTGACACGCAATAAAAGGTCTCCGATTTAGTGTATTTAGATTAAGTGTATGAACAAAGAAAATTGTTAGTTAAACATGAATATGAATATGATATGGACAATATGAATAGTATGAATAAAAATATAATCGAGATAATATTTGACGAAAAATAAACAAGATAATGATTAATTGGGTGAATCGGGGAATAAAAGGTGACGACCTCGTCTTAATCAAGAACTCTAAAAAAAGGTTCCATGATGTTTAAGACCTTCATTGATCGGAAATGAAAAGAATATAGTGCAAAGTAAAATGTGAAATAAAATCGAAATCGAAGAAAAGGCTCATCTTAACTGACAAAATTTGGTTTTAGATGTTCATCGACCCATAAAAAATGAAAAGTAAATAAAAGAATAAAATCGGTCTTGTCTTAATCAAGATTTAATCGAGAAATCGATAATCAACAATTTTTGACTTTCATTGACCGATAAAAAATAAAAATAAATAAAATAATAAAATCGGTCTTGTCTTAATCAAGATTTAATCGAGAAATCGATAATCAACGATTTTTGACTTTCATTGACCGATAAAAAAGAAAAATAAATAGGCCTCTTATTAATCAAGATTTTGAATCGATTTTAAGAAAATCAACTAAATCGTGAGTGTTGTTATATCATTGGCCCAAAAATATAAAAAATTAAATTGAAATAAAAGTGACATGAAGATATAAAAAAACTAGAATCAATTAATTGTTAAACTTGTTATAAATAAAGTGAAAATTTTGTTTTACAAAAACATTAGAAGGATCAAGAAGAGAATGGGGGGCCGTGAGGAGTCATACGTGGGCTCCAAAGCCCATCAGCCAACACCAAGCTCTATCCAGAAAAAGAAAAAGAAACAAGTTTTAAGTTCAAAATGCACAGCGTTACACTCAGTTTTAACATTAACCTAAAATAAAAGGGAAAGGAACCTTCATCCTCAAAACAAAACGAGCGCCGCAGAAACTCCTAGCTTCGGAGAACATCATCGGAGTACGACCAATTCCGGGCAAAGATCAAAACAAAAGATAACACCACTATCAGAACGAGATCGATGCCGAACTACATCGTTTTACCTTTCCGTGTGCTTTCTCGTCTGAGCTCGTCACAGGTTTAGGTTTAAATCTCTCTTTCAATCTCAACTCGTCTTAACTTAAATGGTGTTTGGGTTTGTTTCAGTGTATGCGAGTTTCATTCTCTTCTTCTTGATTTCTTGTCTTGGTCTGATATGGGCTTATGACATTTGGGGCGATTTGAAGGTGGGTTTTTGTTCAATCTGGGGTTTATTTGGAATTGCGATTTATTGCTGTGACATTGAAGGAGAGTCTTTGAAAGAAGGTTTTTTTTTGTTTGTTTTACGATAGTGGAGGAAGGTTGTTGTCGAAGGGTTCAGAGAAAAGGTTGAGTTTGGAGTTTTTGGTTGTCTGGGTGAGTTATGGTAATAGCGAACGGAGGGAGGTATGTTGTGGTGTCGGCGTCGATGAGGGAGTGGTTTAAGATGGAGAGAGGTTCAAACATCTGAAAGAGTTTTTACAAATGAAGGTTTTGTGGATCGTTAGGAGCTCGCAAAGGAAAGTGATGGCGGTTCTGGTTGGTCTTTGAAGAGTCAGTGAGAAATAGTTGTTTGGTGATTGAAGTGGGTTTGGTTTTTTGTGCGAAGGTGAAGACAATGGATTGTAGGAGATCTGGGTAGCACTTGCAAGGTGAATTCTAAAACTTTTTCCCCCCTCTATTTTCTCTCCGCCTCCTTTTAAACAAAACCAGACTTGTTCAATTTGTCTGAATGTGTTGTGTCATTTTCAAAATCGCAAAATTTTTGTAGGCTTGGTTGTGTTGTCGTTGTTGCAGAGTAGTTTTGGAGTGTAGCTCATGTGGTGTAGCAGGCCGTGCAAGCTTATGGTGGTATGCGCAGGTTTTGGTTTGATGCTGCTATTGTTGTGTGTGGTTGTTTTCAGGTCTGAAACATGGCTTGTTGGCTTTGACTTGGAGTAAGGTTTGCAGAAGTTTGTGGATTATAACGTTGTGGGACTGGGTTTATGTAACAATTGCCTTGTGTATGATTTGGTTTGTATGAAGGGCCAAAGTGGTGGGGTCTGTGGTGTATGGTACATTTGCAAGTAATTTGGACAGTTGCTATTGTAGCAGAGTTTTGGTGTGGAGCGTCTGGAAATTTGTTTCTCATTTTTTTGGTACGATTGTTTGGTGGGACAGGCTGGTCATTGTTGTGGTACGATGCAGGTTTTGAAATTGTGGTGGATCATGACTTGAGTTGCTGCTACTTGTTGCTTCAACTGCAAAAACTTGTGGCCTTAAAAAATGAACTTGGGCCTTGTAACATTAGCGATCCAATGTTTTTTCTTTTTGTACTTTGGTAAACAATGACTTTGTAAAGCAAAGGGAAAAAAAGATTATTAAACTAATAAATAAAACCTAATCTAAATAAAATTAAATAAACTTAAATTAAATTAAAAAATTGAATAAATAAAAATTTGTTTAACTAAAAGAGAACTGATTAAAAGAATAATAATTAAAGTTGACTAAAATAAAACCTGAAATTTGAATTAACTTTAAATTAATAACAAAATTCAAATAAAAATAAGATAGAATTCTAATACTAAACTAATTTCTATAAAAAATGACTAGAAAAGAAAATGGTAAAAAAATGAAAATAAATTTAACTACGTTGATTATAAATAAAATGAATAAATACGAATAAAAAGGTCGGGTATCGAAATTCCCGAAAATAAACAAACCACGCCAAAATTATCAGCGTGGAATAAAATCTCTTGGAAAAATACAACATTTTGTCCGATTCTAAAATTAATCGTGACCGGCTTTTAGTTTGACCGATTCGTCTGTAAATCCGAGAATTCTACTCCGGCTGATATTTTAGGCAGTATGCACGATGAAAGGCATGATAATGCTATGAAGATGCAAAGTTATGACCTAGTGGGATGCATAGATGATGAAAATGCTATGATATGGTTAGGGTGAAAATGAGGGTGTGACAGATGAAAGTTATACACAGGTAGGACAAATTTGGGGTATGACAGATACCCCTATCTAATTGTCTTAAACCCGAGAGAATGAACTGCTGCAGGGCGTTCATTTTTAGGGTAGAAGTCAATTAGATATAAGAAGACCCCAAAATTTGTCCGACAAAAGGTAAAGTGCCATGGAGTAAGAACTGGTAAAATGAGGTGGTGGGGTCCAAAATGAACATAAATAACTCGAAGTTCTTTGGGTGATCGAAGCAGTCCCTTATCCACTAAGGTTCTTCGATGATACCAAAGTTGCATCCTTGAAGGCAGACGATTCTCTGGGTCGTCGAAGCAGTCCCTTATCCATTAAGGTTCCTCGATGATACAAAAGCAGTATCTCTGAAGGCAGATGACTCTCTGGGTCGTCGAAGTAGTCTCTTATCCATTAAGGTTCCTCGATGATACCAAAGCAGTATCTCTGCGATAAATTTGTTGGGAGGTAGTTGAGCAAGATTCCTGTCAGAGGAAATGTGCTAGCTCTGTAGGGAAAGCTCACAAGAAACTTTCTAGAATATCCTCTGCTTGGGGAGTAATAACAACAACTATTGGGGATTGTCATTGTCAACCGTATGGTTGAAGAATGTCTTGCTGGGGAATAGAAATCCAAGAGCACGTGCGGGGTATCAATTTCTCTTCAGTGGAATACTGCCGACTTCGAGGGAGGACTGGCCAAGATGCTTGTGAATTGAACCTGGATCCTGTTATGCTATGTTGATGGGGATGGATATGCCATGCATTGCACGATGCACTGAAACACGTGCTATGATGCAACTGTTGGGGAATCTAATGCACATATGATATGATAATGCTTGATATGATTATGTAATGTTATGCTAGCATGTCATGCACATGACGGTGCAAATGATCGGGTGCACTGGGGATAAGTTTCCTTGTCGAGGGTATCACTAGGGATTGGATTGAACTTTGGTTATTGCCAAGTAAAATTGGACTTTAGGTTATGCGCCAAATAAAATTGGACTTTAGGTTAACCTTCCAGACTAAAACTGGATTGGAGGATAGATTACCAGACGAGAACTGGTGTTTAAACTGTTTTGTTTGTCAGACGAGAACTGACTTTTGGATAGTCTACCAGATGATAATTGGTGAGAAAAGGGTATTCGCCAGACGAGAACTGGGCCTTAAAAGATTTTCCAGACGAGAACTGGACCTTGAATTGGTTTGCCAGACGAGAACTGGGCCTTAAAATGATTTTCCAGACGAGAACTGGACCTTAAAAGTTTTTCCAGACGAGAACTGGACGTTCAATTGGTTTGCCAGACGAGAACTGGGCCTTAAAAAGATTTTGCCAGACGAGAACTGGACTTTAAAATGGATTGCCAGATGGGAACTGGACCTTTTAATGGTTTGCCAGACGGGAACTGGACCTTAAAATTATTTTCCAGACGGGAACTAGACCTTTTAATGTTTTGCCAGACGAGAACTGGACTTTAAAATGGATTGCCAGACGGGAACTGGACCTTTTAATGATTTTCCAGACGGGAACTGGACCTTTTAATGTTTTTCCAGACGAGAACTGGACCTTGGATTGCCAAGCTAAGTTGGACTTTGGGTTGCCAAGCTAAGTTGGACTTTTGGGTTGCCAAGCTAAGTTGGACTTTTGGATTACCAAGCTAAGTTGGACTTTGGATTGGCAAGTCTTGTTGAACTTTGGATTGCCAAGCTAAGTTGGACTTTGGTGTCAAGTCTTGCGATACCAGGCTTTGAGATGTCAAATCCTGTGGGAAGGTTAGGCTTGAGGTATGATACACATGTATAAGCAATGAGTGAAGCGACATGACCAATGCATATGAGTGATTTATGCCATGATATGAAGGTTCCAAAGATGCCCCAGTAAAGGATAAGGTATGGGTAGGTTCCTATGCAGCAAGGTTTCTTGTCAAAAGGAAGGCAAAAGGCTATTTTTGTGGGGTGATAGCATGATTCCCCGACACTCTTCTTGAACTCAAAGGTCACTTGATGAAGTTCGCTTGAGCAGATTGAAAGGAACAGAGAGATTTGCCCCTGTGTAGCTCATCATGCCCCAGTCTGGGCTTATGAAGAATCTCTCCTTGACAGGAAATTGGAAACAACTGTACCATGAGATGATCTCGAGATGGCTTGCCCCAGAATTCTAAGTCGTGAAAGGATTTGTCCTTGAAAGGAAAATTCAGAAGCAGATGTACCATGAGATGAACTCGAGATGGTGTGCCTCAGAACTTCAAGTCGTAAAAGGGGGTTGTCCTTGAGCGGAAAATTCAGAAGCAGATGTACCATGAGATTACTCGAGATGGCATGCCTCAGAACAATTGTACCATGAGATGGACTCGAGATGGTTTGTCCCATAATTCCAAGCCATGAAAGGATTCTTCCTTGGTTGACTGGCTCTTGGAGTATTTGGTTTTGAAGTACCCTTGAGGTAGCTTACCCCAGAATGAGCGTTAGAGTGACTTAACTTGTGCTGATTGAACATTAGAGGGGTTTTACTTTAATCAAAAGAACCTTTGGGTGGCCTGCCCCTAGTTGGTAGAGTCTTGAGATAATTTACCATGTTCAACCTGATTCCTGAATGATTTGCCCTATAATAAACTAATGCTTCGGGGACTTGCTTTATACTGACTGATTCCATAACCATTGGATGTCAATGCCCCTGTTCCATAGGGTTATGAGGTGTTGTTAGTTCAAATCAACTTTGTTGAATGATCTAGCTCTCTTTGATTGCTCCTTGTTGGAATTTCCTTGTTGTCAAACGCTGACTTGCAGTCAAAATTGTTCGTTCACAAATGGTAATTTTAATGCGATGCTCAAGCAAGTTTTAAAAATCAGTCATTATTAGAATGATGTGATAGTGTGTGACGGATGGACCATTAGTCCAAACGTGGTGCTGATTTATCTGGTGTGAAAGATATAGCAAGAATATGACACCAATTCAGAAGATTAGCAAATCTCTAGGAGTCTATTTACGCAACCTTGCTGTAGTATGCTTTCAGAATAAACCCCGCCTCAATTAGGTCTTTCGAGGGTTGTAATGTGGTCTGGTTCATGGTTATTAAAAACAAAGGATATAAGGCCCAAGATCTGTTTTGTACTCCACCCTTTCTTCGTGATGATCTTCAGTCCTACGTTCAGTTAAATTGATACACACATTCACCTCGGTAGTGAGGATTCGAGGTCTTCTTGAAATGGCAGTCACCTTATTTTTCTTTGGTTAAGGATGTCATTGACCCTTTTGATTCTTGATATGGTGGCCATTGGGCCTTATTTTGTTTTTGTTGAAGATTTGAAAGCCTCTTTTACCTTTTATTTGATCCCTAATTTTTGCATGGACTGATTTCGCTTTTCGAGTCCATCGGGATTACCTTGATTTTTGCCTAAGTCTCCTTTTGAGGTGCTTGACTTAGCAGGCTTTTGTTTTTTTTTTGTTTGATTTTTTTTACTTTGTCAGAGAATTGTGACTGCCAAGTCATGGGTAATTGATGAACAACCATCATGTTTTTGGATTTTCCTTTTGTGAACTGAGTGTGTAATCAGGTTAACTGAACACTACCCTGCCCCAGGTTGAGTGTAAGGGTTTGAATATCCGAAGGAATCTTCTACTTCTAGGCTCGAAGTGGTTTACTAGGGATTAACTCCTTGTCTCTCCAGTGTTTGGGGGATTGAAACAATGCCTGTACATCCTTGGCAGGATTCCATCCGAAAGCATACCATCAGCAATTATGGGTACTTCGTTTTCGTCATCCTCGCTGCAATCTTTGCTAAAAAAAAGTTTGATAAAGAGAGTGGACAAGAAGTATATGAAAGAATTTTGTTGTTTTTGTTTTGTATTTTTATTTTTATATATAAGTAAAGAAAAATGAGCGAATGCGACATGATTAATTCAAAAAATGCATGATCACATCATTAATATTACCATTCAAAACAACAATATTAAAAAACAAGTAGCATTTAACATAACAAAATTACAAATGCAAATGATAAATGTCCAATGGTTGCCAGTATCTGAGGAAGTCTTCCTATATGAACCATTGGCTTTAGGGGATGCCTCTTGAAGTCTTGGAACTCATTTGGGCGAGAAGCTGACGTGCACAACCAAGTTTCCTTCTGAGAATGATATGTGCTTTTTTTCAATCAACTGTTGCACCTTGGCTTGAAAAGCTTTGCAATCCTTAGTTGAATGCCCCATGGATCCAGCATGATATTCACAATGCGCATTGGGGTTGTATCCAGACGGGTATGGTTTTGGCAATTGCTTGATAGCTTTGGGCTCTACCAGTGAGCTTCGGACCAAATGCGGCAAAAGTTGACTGTACGACATAGGAACTGGGTGAAGAGGAGCAGTCCTTCTTTCCAAGTTGTTTCGAGGCCTATGCTGATTCTGATGATGATTCTGATATTCTCGACCACGGGCTCGCTGATTTGCATGAGGAGAAATCATGGGTTTCTGGTATGACGCCCTAGGATTGACAGGTTGCCCATAAGGATGATATGGCGCTGACAATGATAACCGCCGAGAAGCTGAAGGGCCATAAAGTCTTGCTGGTGTACCCTGAGAATACTCAACATTTGCTAGGACTACATCAATTTCATTATCCTCTTCCTCTTGGGGGTTGCTGAAGGATTCAGTCTCACCAGCTTGATTACTCGAGACGTCTTGGACTTGTTTAGCTTTGAGGTAACTCTCGATGCGTTCTCCTACTATTATAAGGTCAGAGAAGCTTGAGAATGAACTGTTAGTCATTCTTTCAAGATAGGTGGCATACAGACTGTCAAAGAACATGTCAATCAATTCCTTGCCCAAGAGGGGTGGTTGTACCCTAGCTGCCAACTCTCTCCACCGCTGTGCATAATCCCTAATGGATTCACCGCTCTTCTGAGATAGGCTTTGCAGTTGCGTGCGACTGGGGGCCATGTCTAAATTGTACTCATATTGCTTTAGGAAAGCATTGGATAAGTCTTTCCATGATTGGATACAGCTTCTTTCTAAATCCATGTACCAATTTAGAGATGCACCACTTAAACTGTCTTGGAAACAGTAAATCATCAACTTGTCATCGCGGACATGAGAAGTCATCTTTCAGAAGAACATCATCAAATGACGCTTTGGACAACTGATACCAGCGTACTTCTCGAAGTTGGGTACTTTGAATTTTGGAGGAATTGCCAAGTCTGGCACTAGGCACATATCAACAGCATCGAGCACAGAAGTATCGCGCGTTTTCATAGCTTAAACTTTCTCTTCGAGGGCACAAAACCTTTTCTTCATGGAATCAGTCTGCAACATCATCTGAGACTGAATAGGGACGTTCACTCGTGGAGGATGATCACCCGGTAGACACTCATACAGTGGGTTAGTCGACACTGCAAAACCTGATGGGGGGTCAAAATCCTTCATCCTAATATGTTGAAAACTATCCTCTGACATAGCCATCACAACTTTCAAATTGTCTATGCTCCTCTTATCTCCGCTTGAACTTGCTTTAAATGTTTTGCGATTACCACAGGTTCAGTATGAGCGTCGGGAAATCAGCTGGCAGGAAATGGACAAAGGATCGGATGAGTTTATATTGGAAGGGTATGCCATGCAAATGAGATGAAAATGCAATGATATGCAAACAAATTCAATGCAGGAAGATTCAGGATCCCGGATATGACAAGTAGCTTCCCAACCCTCCTAACAGGTAAGCTTTATGAGGATAGTTCTAAATTCTTTACCCCTAAACCCACTCACAGGATAGCTCCTACATTGATGGATAAGGTTCCCTAGGATTACGGACACTAATTGCATCAACACCACGCAACAGGCTAGCTGCATTGTGATGGGGATACAAAAAGGTCTATCCTGAGTGTAGTCTTCATGCTAGGCCCATGAGAAGCGAGTCCTCGGAGACTAACACTAATGACCGCCAAGACATAAACTAGTGCTAAGAGTGATTCCCAGAGTCACAGACCCTTCATGAATCAAGTCGTGCGACAGGCTAGTTGCGTTACAACAAGATCTACGAAAAGGTCTACTCTAGGGGAAGCTTTCATGCTAGGCACACGAGGAGCGAGTCCTTGGGGACTAACACTAATTACTTCCAAAGTCTAAACTAGGTGTTCTCTCTTCTTTTTCCAAGACTCAGGTATAGAGCCTTACTTGTGATATCAACCCAAAATCCAACAGGCAAATATGATAAAAAACACATAATAAAGGGAAAGCAACATAGAGAAAATAAAGAAGTAATAGGAGAAAACAAACAAGAAATCAAACAAGCGAATCTAACACTCTCAAATTGAGTCAAGTTAGGCTTGACTCTCTCTAGCATAGGGCAATGCATCTTCCCCAGCAGAGTCACCATCTGTCGTACCTCGAAAAATACGATCCTCGCGATGGACGCGGAAAAAACGGTTCGAAATAGAGTCGCCACCGAACTTTATTTATCCCAAAAGAGGGAAAGGAAAATATCGATAAAACCTTTAAGAGGATAAGAAAATGGTCATCGCAACCAAATTCTAGGTTCGGGAGTCGGTTACGCAAGATGGAAGGTATTAGCACCCTCTACATCCGTTGTACTCAACGGGAACCTCTTGATTCGATTCGTGAGAAATGTTAGCTTGGTTTGTTTGTTTTCTTCTAATTGCTTTTTAAGGGGAAAATGGGTGGTTTTTTATTAGGGTGCTCGGCAAGGATTAGGATCCTTGTGCCTACGTATTCCCTCGTTCAATGGGAAAGTCAGAGCATTCGTAGTTCGTGGGACTATGGTTGGTTTGTATTTTTTAAACGAATGAGTGTTTAATTTGCATTCTAACTGCTAAACATTGGCTTGTCTGCTCGTCAAGGGAGGCTGAAGCACTAGTTCATATGCGCGGAAGAATGGACTAAACAATGTTCTTTTTGTGAAAAGTTGTTTGATTTGGATTAAGTGTGTTAAGATTTGATTGAAAAAAAGAGTTTGATATGCATATGTTTTAGGGTTTCGATCGCGTGAGAAGTGTTTGGTTTGTTAAGTATTTTGAGGGAAGAATGATGACTATTCGATAAACGAGACGTCGGCCTCGCAACCAATTAATCGGGGCATTACTGAGATGCTAGATCTCAACGACACCTTTTTCATTCTATTGATTATGAAATTGTTTGATAATGATTAAGTGTTTTAAGATGAAAGGTTGAATGAACAACAACCCAAGGGCGTGCCTCAAGAGCCATTCATTCGAAGATCCAAGGAATGCTAGACTCCAAAAATCTTCTCCTTTCGTTAGTTGATTAAGAAAGTGTTCGAAATAGGTTGAATCGGATTGGCTACGAAAAGAAGTGAAGATCGATACTAGTCCCTAGGGGTGCTCCTAGTAACGAAACCTCGAGCTGTGCAAGTGTGCGTTTGATGGCAAGGCAAAAGGTGCTCGACTTACGATTGGGCTCGATGGCGAATCGTGGACTGGTTTGGAAATTGTTTAGTTAAAATGGTCGAAAGATTGAATGAATGACAACCCAAGGGGCGTGCCTCGAGAGCCATCCATTCGAAGACCCAAGGAATGCTAGATTCCAAGAATCTCCTCCTTTCGGACGTTTGATTGAAAAAAAAGGGTGACACGCAATAAAAGGTCTCTGATTTAGTGTATTTAGATTAAGTGTATGAATAAAGAAAATTGTTAGATAAACATGTATATTAATATGATATGGACAATATAAATAGTATGAATAAAAATATAATCGAGATAATATTTGACGGAAAATAAACAAGATAATGATTAATCGGATGAATCGGGGAATAAAAGGTGACGACCTCGTCATAATCAAGAACTCTAAAAAAAGGTTTCATGATGTTTAAGACCTTCATTGATCGGAAATGAAAAGAATATAGTGCAAAGTAAAATGTGAAATAAAATCGAAATCGAAGAAAAGTCTCATCTTAACCGACAAAATTTGGTTTTAGATGTTCATCGACCCATAAAAAATGAAAAGTAAATAAAAGAATAAAATCGGTCTTGTCTTAATCAAGATTTAATCGAGAAATCGATAATCAATGATTTTTGACTTTCATTGACCGATAAAAAAGAAAAATAAATAAAAGAATAAAATCGGTCTTGTCTTAATCAAGATTTAATCGAGAAATCGATAATCAACGATTTTTTACTTTCATTGACCGATAAAAAAGAAAAATAAATAAAAGAATAAAATCGGTCTTGTCTTAATCAAGATTTAATCGAGAAATCGATAATCAACGATTTTTGACTTTCATTGACCGATAAAAAAGAAAAATAAATAGGCCTCATATTAATCAAGATTTTGAATCGATTTTAAGAAATTCAACTAAATCATGAGTGTTGTTATATCATTGGCCCAAAAATATAGAAAATTAAATTGAAATAAAAGTGACATGAAGATATTAAAAAACTAGAATCAATTAATTGTTAAACTTGTTAAAAATAAAGTGAAAATTTTGTTTTACAAAAACATTAGGAGGATCAAGAAGAGAATGGGGGGGCGTGAGGATTCATACGTGGGCTCCAAAGCCCATCAGCCAACACCAAGCTCTATCTAGAAAAAGAAAAAGAAACAAGTTTTAAGTTGAAACTGCACAGCGTTACACTCAGTTTCAACATTAACCTAAAATAAAAGGGAAAGGAACCTCCATCCTCAAAACAAAACGAGCGCCGCAGAAACTCCTAGCTTCGAAGAACATCATCGGAGTACGACCAATTCTGGGAAAAGATCAAAACAAAAGATAACACCACTATCAGAACGAGATCGATGCCGAACTACATCGTTTTACCTTTCCGTGTGCTTTCTCGTCTGAGCTCGTCACAGGTTTAGGTTTAAATCTCTCTTTCAATCTCAACTCGTCTTAACTCAAATGGTGTTTGAGTTTGTTTCAGTGTATGCAAGTTTCATTGACTTCTTCTTGATTTCTTGTCTTTGTCTGATATGGGTTTATGACATTTGGGGCGATTTGAAGGTGGGTTTTTGTTGAATCTGGCGTTGATTTGGAATTGTGATTTATTGATGTGACATTGGAGGAGAGTCTTTGAAAGAAGGTTTTTTTATGTTTGTTTTACGATAGTGGAGGAAGGTTGTTGTCGAAGGGTTCAGAGAGAAGGTTGAGTTTGGAGTTTTTGGTTGTCTGGGTGAGTTGTGGTAATAGCGAACGGAGGGAGTTATGTTGTGGTGTCGGCGACGATGAGGGAGTGGTTTAAGATGGAGAGAGGTTCAAACTTCCGGATGAGTTTTTACAAATGAAGGTTTTGTGGATCGTTAGGAGCTCGCAAAGGAAAGTGATGGCGGTTCTGGTTGGACTTTGAAGAGTCAGTGAGAAAGAGTTGTTTGGTGATTGAAGTGGGTTTGGTTTTTTGTGCGAAGGTGAAGACATTGGATTGGAGGAGATATGGGTAGCACTTGCAAGGTGAATTCTGAAACTTTTTTCCCCCCTCTATTTTCTCTCCGCCTCCTTTTAAACAAAACCAGACTTGTTCAATTTGTCTCAATGTGTTGTGTCATTTTCAAAACCGCAGAATTATTGTAGGCTTGGTTGTGTTGTCGTTGCTGCAGAGTAGTTTTGGAGTGTAGCTCACATGGTGTAGCAGGTCGTACAAGCTTGTGGCGGTATGCGCAGGTTTTGGCTTGATGCTGCTATTGTTGTGTGTGGTTGTTTTCAGGTCTGAAATATGGCTTGTTGGCTTTGACTTGGAGTAAGGTTTGCAGAAGTTTGTGGATTATAACGTTGTGGAACCGGGTTTATGTAACAATTGCCTTGTGTATGATTTGGTTTGTATGAAGGGCCAAAGTGGAGGGGTCTGTGGTTTATGGTACATTTGCAAATAATTTGGACAGTTGCTATTGTAGCAGAGTTTTGGTGTGGAGCATCTGGAAATTTGTTTCTCATTTTTTTGGTACGATTGTTTGGTGGGACAGGCTGGTCATTGTTGTGGTACGATCCAGGCTTTGAAATTGTGGGGGGTCATGACTTGAGTTGCTGCTACTTGTTTCTTCAACTGCAAAAACTTGTGGCCTTAAAAAATGAACTTGGGCCTTGTAACATTAGCGATCCAATGTTTTTTCTTTTTGTATTTTGGCAAACAATGACTTTGTAAAGCAAAGGTAAAAAAAATATTATTAAACTAATAAATAAAACCTAATCTAAATAAAATTAAATTAAAAAATTGAATAAATAAAAAAAGTTTTAACTAAAAGAGAACTGATTAAAAGAATAATAATTAAAGTTGACTAAATAAAACCTAGAATTTGAATTAACTTTAAATTAATAACAAAATTAAAATAAAAATAAGGTAGAATTCTAATACTAAACTAATTTCTATAAAAAATGACTAGAAAAGAAAATGGTAAAAAAATGAAAATAAATTTAACTACGTTGATTCTAAATAAAATGAATAAATACGAACAAAAAGGTCGGGTATCGAAATTCCCGAAAATAAACAAACCACGCCAAAATTATCAGCGTGGAATAAAATCTCTTGGAAAAATACAACATTTTGTCAGATTTTAAAATTAATCGGGACCGGCTTTTAGTTTGACCGATTCGTATGTAAATCTGAGAATTATACTCCGGCTGATATTTTAGGCAGTATGCACGATGAAAGGCATGATAATGCTATGAAGATGCAAAGTTATGACCTATTGGGATGCATAGATGATGAAAATGCTATGATATGCAAGGCCAGGGTTAGGGTGAAAATAAGGGTGTGACAGATGAAAGTTATACACAGGTAGGACAAATTTGGGGTATGACACTTGTCTAACCTCTCAAACACCTATAAAGGATCAAGAGGACTCCCACATCAAGAATCAAGCATAAGGTTGCAACATTCCAAGTGGATCGAGCCTCAAGATCGCCAATGTCACCAAATTAAGGTTTTGGTCGACCAAGGCCTCCAGATGAAAATTTCATCTGGGCATGAGCCAATACTTCAAAACATGATCCAAAATTCTCCAAGGGATCTCATGAACCCAATCATTAAGTCAATTTAGCCTTAGGGGATGCATTCCTCAAAAATCAAGAATTAGGGTTTCTTGACCTAATTCACCCCTAAGTTGACTTTTGAGGCAAGATATGAGCCAAGACCTCAAGACATGAGTTTAGGGCCTCAAATACACCACATTGATCCATTTTAAACAATGGATTGATCCATGAAGCTTGATTCACAAGTTTCAATTTCATCTGGACCACAATTAGGGTTTTGAAGAAAAAATCAATTGTATCTTTGACTTTTAACCAAGGCATGCTCCCAAACCTTAGGAAATGATTCAATACACCCTATAACACCTATGGAATCTATCCATTAGGTTTGAATTGGGTCAAGAACTTGATTTCACAAAGGATCGCACAATTTGGATTTCATCTGACAAAAAGTCAACTGTGCACAAAATCAAGTTTGACTTTTTGGAATTTCTCACAAATATGGTTCCCCTAGGTCAAAGATAATGTTAATGTATGGTATTGATCATCATTAATTAATAAAAATCAAGAAAAGTGAGGTTTCTTGCAAAAGGGGCAACCTTGAGAAACCAAGATTTTTCTAAGTTATGTGACAAAATGGCTTTGGTACCAACTTTGCAAGGTCATAACTCCTAAACCACAAGGCCTTTTTCTCCCATTCAAAGCTCAAATGAAAGTCCATCTGAAACACTTTAAAAGTGTCAACTACAAGAGATTCCAAATCCTCATGGATTTTGAGTTATGGATTGATCAAAATCACAAAAACATGAAAATTACCACTTTTCCAACACTTAGTGAAATTTTCAAAAAGTCAGAATCTGCCTTACTTTTCCAAAATGTAGGGACATTTTTCATCTTGATCCAAGTAGAACCAAGTCCATTGGTGAACATCAAAGTTGAAGTATGTCATGAGGGCTTTCCAACAAGTACCAGATCATCACCAAATTCAATTTGAGTAGGGAGTTACAACCCTTGGAACAGGCATCATATACTGATTTTTACAAGACAAAATTTTGCACTTTTGCTCGATTTAGCAAAATCAGATAAGTGCAAGCCTTGTCATCCATTTGGACACATCAGAGGATAACATCCAAGAGAAAAGATCTGATCCACAAGCCTCCCAAGTCAGAGAAACTACATGTAGCTTTGAGTGCCCTAAGAAGGCTAAAAAGCTCCAAGACTCCAATTTTGTTTCCAAGCATTCAATGGATGCATCAAGGTGGCATGGACTGAGACATTGCTAACTGAATGAATCAAGATTCAGCTCTGAATCAAAGGACCATAGGCCTGTGCCCTAACCTCAAGTCAATGGCTATAGGAGACTAAAGATTCCTTTTGCTACAATTGGCCAAGGGACTGTCCAAGTTGCCATTCACTATTGATGCCAAAACAAACTTGTTGCTGAAGATGGCTGGTTTATACCTGAGTGAATCGCACACTCAAAGATAACACAGAGTTGCCACCGAACTTTATTTAGTCCCAAAGGACAGGGAGAATATCTATAAAACTCAAGGGGAAGAGAAACGGGAACGGGGGTCGGTTATGCGAAAGGAAGGTACTAGCACCTAACGCTTTTGTCGTACTCGACGGGAACCATTTCGCTTGCTTCTAGGCTTGGATGGGTTATCTATCTAAAGGCTTCTAACTAAAAGAAAAGAGGGAGAAGAGAAAAGAGAAAAAGAAAGAAAGGAAGAAGAGTGCTCGCGGAGGATTGGGGCCCTCGTGCCTACGTACCCTCATAGTGCAATGAGGAAATCAGAGCACCGTAGTTCAGAGGAACCAGGGAAAAGAAAGGGGAAAGGAAGAAGGAAGGGTGGAAGTGTGCTTACCAAGATCATCGCGATCTCGTGCCTACGTATCTGACATTCGAACGAAAGCAGAATCAGAGCTTCTGTAGTTCGTGGAACTAGGCGAAAAAGGACAAGGAAAGGAAAGTGGTGTCAAAACCAAGAACAACAGAGGAAGGAAAAGATCCGTTGGGGATGCAAAAGAAATGGTGTCAAAAACCAAGAAAGGAATGCAGAGGAAAAGACAATAACTGTCTTGAGGATAACGTGCAAGAATGGTGTCAAAACCAAGAAGATAAAAGAGCAAAAGGAATAGAAAGGACTCTCCTGGGGAGGTAAGAGAACAAAGGAATGTGCTGGGGGCTAGAAGGTAGCGACCGTATTGGGGAACAAACAAAGGTGATGGTGTTGAGACCAAAAGAAAAGGGGGTTCGATATATTAACTGACAGGCAGTGGTTAACCGAAGAGAAAGAGTAAGACTCTGTGGGTAAAAGGTTTTAACAGATAGACTGTGATTAACCAAAAGAACGGGTGTAGAACCGAATGAAGGTTGTAACCCAAAGGACGGGTGTAGAACCAAGCAACGGTTGTGACCCACTGGGGATGTTGGTACTGACCGAACAAACGGTACTTGACCAACGAATAGGGTATTAGAACCAAAAGAAGGTTACTAACCCAAGGGTGCAAGTATTCGAACCAAAAAAAGGTTGCTAACTGCTGGGGATTCGGTTTTAACAGAAGAACTGTGATTAACCGAGAAGGCAATGAGTGACTAACCAAGAGAAGGTGATTAACCCAAAAGGCTCAGAATTTTAACAGACGGGTTGTGGTTAACTGAAAAAATGGGTGATTAACCAAGAGAAGGTGATTAACCCGAAAGGCTCAGTATTTTAACAGACAGACTGTGGTTAACTGTGAAGACGCGCAAATGGTGTTTTAACTGACAGGCAGTGGTTAACCAAACAAAGGGAGAAGAACCAAGAGAAAGTAGCAAACTCCGCAGGGGTTTCGGTGTTTAACAGGATTACTGCGTTTAAACGAAGAAACAGACTTGAGACTCTTCTGGGGAATCGAGAAGCAATGATTGACCGTAAGAAGAGAACAATGTATTGAAACAAAGAGAGTTTACTATCCAAAGGGACAATGATCTTAACCAAGAAGAGGGGTGATTGATCAAAAGGAAGAAATTGAAAGAGAGAGGAATGATCAAGGATCGACTCGACTAGGGAAGAAGGTACACTACCGCCTGGATATAGAGGTGACTAAGCCAAGCACATGGTCATTCATCCCTTACCTGAAGTAGTCAGAATGAGAGTAGGAATTCTCCCTTCTCATTCCTTCTCTAACATACAGGGTGTAGTGCCGAAGTTGAAACGGACAGCACAACAGCTCCTAGTTGTACAACGCTCCTGTGTGTTGTGAAATGGACAACGTAACAGCTTCAGTTTGTACAGTGCTCCAATGCAGTGCGTAGTGCGAAACTCCAACTCCACGGGGGATCCAGAAAGATAAGCTCTAAAGAGATCCTAAAGAGAGGGAAGGGGAAGATCAACTAATCGAAACTTGGTTTTGATCAATTAATCAAAGGGAAACGCTATGCTAACAAATTTCCAAAGAGAGTGAAAAATCATTAAAGCAAAAGGTGTGAATTATTGATTATACAAAATTAAATTTGCTCAATTAAGAACAAACTTAATGCAAAGCAAGAAATGAAATGCAAAACAGTACCCAATGATAATTAGTATGCATTGCAAAACATATTAACAAGTGATCAAATGGCATGCAAGATGTTCATGAACAAACATTGCGAAAGTCGCAAATAATCGATAAATGAAAAAATGAGCATCGAAAGTTGACAATCATGCTTCAAACAAAAGTTAAACAACACTTAAAACATCCATAAATATCAAGCATATCGATCCATGGAAGTTAGAGGAATAAAGGATGTCAAACAGGCTTGAAAAAAATCAAAAATGGCCATTATGTACAGTGGTAACCGGTTACTCACCACAGGGTAACCGGTTACTTGCTTGAAAACTGCGTTTCTGGTGAAAAATACACTGAGTAACCGGTTACTCACCACATGGTAACCAGTTACCACTGTGACAGTGGCAAAAATAACAGCAGAAACAACTTTTTAAAAGTGATTTTCAGCACTTAATCACTTACACCAACCACCACATGCTAGGGTATGAACTTGTGCACGAAAATTACATCATGTAAGAGCAATTAAACACAAATTACAAGCATTAATCATGGAGATCAAAGATCAAGCAAATGCATGGCAATTCAAACCGAAAAACAAATCGGAATTACATCATAAACGCGCGAAAATGATCGAAACAATGAGTAAAGTGAGATCCACCAACCTACAAGGCTGAGATGTGCCTTGGTAATTGTTGCAAAGGATTCTTGATGCAGAAAATCAAAGAAAACCAGAGGAATCTTCAATTTGTTGACGAAACGTATTGAAACCGAGTAAAATGCAACGAAAACTCCGAAATGAGAATTATCACCGAAGAATCTTGAAATGATCACTTGAGATGAATCCAAAAGATTATAAAACTCCAGAAATCCAAGTGTAATAGCAAGATGATGAAGGTTGGGCTCAAGAAATAATCACTTTTTGATGTAAAAGTGATTATCCTTTAAAGTAGAAATTGAGCTTTGGTGAGGTTTTGGAAGAGAATTGAGATGAAGATGAAGATGTAGCAGAGAAAGATCAGAGAGAATGTGAGAGAATTGAGAGTGAATAATTGTGGAGGATTTGTGTGAAAATGGTTGATCCCTTGAAAAGTGAGTGAAGGTGTGCTTATATAGCTTTTTGGTTTGGAGTGTGAGAGGTTTGGAATTTGGTTTGGACTTAGCTTTGGGTTGTTTGGAACTAGGTTAGGAGTTAGTTAGGCTTGACTCACTGAGTTAAGCAGTTAACTCGGTTAGTTAGAACCAACTCGCTAACAATCCCAATGTGAGCTTCAATATTCAAAGGTCCACATACTTGGAAATCAAGGAACATGGTGCACTTAATTTAGAGTGATGCATTGGAATAAATGCACTTGGAATGTCTTGAATAGTCTTGAAATGTCTAGAGATGTCTAGAATATTCCACATGCTGCTAGAACACTGTAGAACCAAAGACCAAAGAGTATACACAGCTGCTATCCCAAAAAATGCAGCAGGAACTGCAACTTTGTATAGCGGGGAAATTTGTGAGTGTAAGCTATTGATTAAGTTAACTCAAAAATAAGCAAGAGTCGCCACCGCGTTTTTATTTTATCCACAAAGGGAAAGGAAAAAGAGCGAACAAAACCTAAAGAGTTCTAAAAAAAACAAGAACAAACAGAGAAAGGGTAAGGGGGTTGGTTATGTAAAGGGAAGGTTTTACGCACCCAATACATCTATAGTACTCTATAGGAGCCCTTTGATGTATTCATGCTTTTGGTCTGAAAATGGTTTTCTTGTAAAGAGATTGAGGAGATGAGAGGAGAATTATTTTTTAAGATTTTTGTGTTTGGAGAGACTTATCGCCTCATGCCTACGTACCCACGATGTGCAATGTAGGATCAAAACCCCGTAGTTCGTGGTACAAGGAACAAAAATTTGTTGGTTTTGATTGATTTTTAAGTGTAAAGACAAGTCGTCATTTCTAAGCGAATAATTTCGCTTAAAGAAATGAATCATGTCTAAACTTATGAAAAAGAGTTTAAAAGAAAAAAAGGTGCATAATGTCGCTCCCGGGATTTTCATCCGAGTACAAACGCGAAAGTGGCACGGAAACAGAGTCGCCAGCAATGTGTATTTATCCCAAGAGAGGGAAAGGAAACACTGCGTAAACCTGAGGGAAGGAAAGAACGAGGTCTCGCGACCAAGAGAAATGGGTTCGGGAGTCGATTACGCGAGAGGAAGGTATTAGCACCCCCACGCGTCCATCGTACCCGATGGGATCCACGCTTGCTGTCTTGATCAAAGGATGTCGTCGTTTGGAGCTTCGCTGCTGCTGGAAAAGAAAAGGAATAGGAACGAGAAAAAATGAAGAAACGAGGAAGAAAAGAAAAAAGAAGTGACTCGATAGGACGTTATCGTTGTCCTAGGCCTATGTATTCCCTCGGTACAATGGGAAAGTCAGAGTCAACGTAGTTCGACGGACTACGGGGAAGGGTTGCTCGTCGAGATATCGCATCTCGTGCCTACGTATCTTCAATCAGACGAGAAAGAAGAATCAGAGCAAACGTTGTTTGTCCCAACAGTTAGGTGTTGCAGCTCGTTGTATGGAGACTTAGGCGTTACCTGTTTGCGGTAGAACGGATATGACGAGTCCTTAAGGAATAGAATGAAGGAGATGAGAAAATAAATTGTTTGTTTTTGTTTTTTAGGAAGAAGTGTTTTGATTATTTTGTGTTTATACCACGTATTGCATTCAAGTCTATGATGTAGGATCGAATGCCTCGCATGGTCGTCCTAACAGGACGTATGCTAAACACTCTAGAAAGGCGGAGGGAAACCCTCCTCCTTCCATTTCCCACATGCAAGGCTCACAGGAAATATGCGTTAATCCTTTATTACGTGTTTTTGCTTTTTGTTTTGAGATGAGAAGAAGAAAGACTCAAAGGTTGAGAAAGGTAAAATCTAATGAGGGAGACTAAGACTCAACCCTAAATTTATCATACATGGATATTCATAATGGTTAAGTGTGGTTTAAAAACCTAACTCTAAAAGAAAAGAGAAGAAGAATGAATTCTAACTTACTTCCAAGATGGAAGTTAAGTTAAGAACTCAAAGGGGATGGAAGAGATTGAACAAAGAAAGCATATAAATGCTTATCATGATCACAAGTTGAATGATTAAAGGAGATAAGAGAAAATGAAAGAAAGAAGTGTATGTGGAAGCATATCCACACACTTACCATTAGCACCTACATGAAAAGGTTAGTTCAAAAACTATTTACAAGTAGTGAAATAAGGAAAGAATAACAAGTAATGATCAAACAAATTAAGAATCAAGGGATAAAGATCCTAAGAGATGAAAATCATTCAAGGTCAGAACCTATATCCAAAGGATTCTCTCTAAGGTTAAGAGATCAAACACACCCAAACTTTGCACACATAATGCCTTAAACATCCAAGAGATGCACCATGAAAGGAATAGGTTGAAGATGAATGGAAATGCAAAGTGAACATGTATTTATGCTTAATGAAATGCTAAGGTCAGAAGCATACATCACCTATGAATGTCTTATGATGCATATAGACAATCATATAAGTATAAATGCAATGGTTCAAGTAGAAAAGTCAAGATGAAAAGGAATGAAAAGGAGAGAAACAAGTTTCAATTAGATGCACAAATTTACATGTTAAGGATGTATATCATATGGAATGATTAAAGAATGCATATGGACAGTGGCATACCATTAATGAGATGCAAATGGAATGTGTGAAATGGCATACAAAAATGCACACATGAAACATGTAGAGCTTAAGAAGATACAAGAAAAGGAACCATGTCAAACTTTCAAGTTACCATGCATAAACTCATATCAAATGCAAACACAAGTCAAAGTGACCTATAATGAAACAAGGATGACCTATAATATCATACAAATGACCTATAAAAGATGCACCAACAATCATAAAATGGTGGCATAAATGCCTCATCAAAACATGTTAGCATGAAGTAGAAGAAAGTGCAGAAAAGTAACTCCAATCACAAGGCATCAAACAAATATCAAAGTACATGAGAAAATTATGGGAAGAGGTCATATACATGACTGATCAGAAGAAAAACATGCAACAAAACCTCATAGCAAAACTCAAAATAAAGATGCCTCAAAAGGCATCATGAAAGCACATTGAAACACACCACAAAAATACTTAAAGATACACGTCCAAACACATGATAAAATGACTTTAAAAAAACAAATGAAAATTTTTTTAGATGCTTCAATATGTCTTTAATCAATGTAAAAAGAATGGATGAAAAATAGTGTGTAAAATGAGAGAAATAAAATGTGCAAGCTCAAGTGTTCATGAAGAAATTCACTCAAAAAGAAATTGGAAGAAAATTATGAAATTATGATCTAAATTCAATAAAGTCAGAGTTAAAAATAATGGAAAATTAGTTAAATGTGTTAAGAACACACATGAATTAATTTGGAATTTTTATAGTTTATTTGGTATTTTTAATAAGAAGAAAATGGAAATAATATGAAAAAGAAATTAAAAATGAGAATAAAATGGAGAGGAGGTGCAGCGTGAGTAAAAAACTAGTTGAAACATATTTGGGCCTAAAAAAGGGTGTGTGAAAAGCAATAGTGAACCCAGTCCGAATGTGCGCGTGTTTGTGTGTGGAATGGTGTACATTCAGTCAAATATGTGAACCAATCACAGCCATACGATCAAGCAGGGTTAGATGATGAGAAAAAGTAACAACATCTAACGTTCATGATGCAAGCATACACTAACCAGCATACACGCGCACATACGTAATTGACTGAAACCAAAAAATAGTCACGTGAATGACACCTTCTTCATTTATGTGCTGGCAAGATTAGAACCACACGATGCAAATAATCAAACGACTATGATTTAAAACTAGAAACCCTAGCTGATAAATGCCACCGGCCGGAGAAGGACCTCCGGTCATCTTCTCCAGCAATACGCCACCACCTGCAACTTTCAAATCTTCCAGAAATTAACAAATCATGCACCATTCGAAAGAGGAAATCATGCACATCATGAATCCGAGCTTAGAATTACCAAACAATGCAGACACAGCAAGAACAGAACACATACATTTTGCCCTAAGTTTCATCAACTATGCTCCTAATGAGCCTATCACTAGCCGAATATGTTACATTGCTTCTAGCAAGCTTAAACCAATGAAAAAACAAGCTATAATCAGTGAAATTTTAGAGAAAAGAGGTCGGAGAAGAAACCTGGATTTGAAGTTCTTCAAAGTAAAAGAAGACCAGAGATGATCCTCCTATGCTCCTAAGCTTGAATTGAGCAAAATAAATGCTCGTAGGACTTTGGTTCTTGATGAAAACTGAAAGATTCAGCTTGAGAATGCTGCTACACTTGAGGTTGATTCAATTTGTTCTTGATAGATGATGCACTATTGGTGATGATGATGATGAACAAAGAAAAGCTCATGTAATGTGAGAGTGTGCAGAGAGAATTTTCAGAGAGAAAGAATGAGAGTGATTTGAGAAATGTAGCAAAAAAAATCAGAGATCCTTGAAAGTCCGTGTGAGTTTGTTTATATAGGTGGGGTTAATGTTTAACTCATCCAGTTAACAATTAGACATTGAGTTAACTGAGTTGATTAAGTGAGTCCACTCTAACTAACTAAGTCAGTTAGTTATGGACGAGTTGGTGAGGTTTGGATATGGTGAGGGTGAAGTTCATGATGTCTATGGTGAGGTTTAAAGTGGATGGTGGTGATGTAAGTTGTGCAGCAGAAACTTAGTGAACAAGCTTTCCTTTTTATTCCCTCTTGTATGTATGATAGCATGGCGTGTTATGGTGTGTAAGAGCATATGTTTGTCCAAATGAGGCAATGAATGGATGGTGTAGTGTTCATGCGCATGGCATGATGTAAACCAATAATAACAATGTTAAGTACTTCATTTTGGACAGCATGGTTTCAATGCAAGCAAGGGACTTTGATGATGGAATTCTCCACGTATATTGCTTGAGATGATGAGATTTTGGTGCCATTGGAAAGTGGAGACATAAGAGAACAAGATTGGTATGGAAATCAGATTGAATGGAGGTTGGTAAGATGGTGTAAAATGGCTTAGAACATCAAGGCACTAAAATGGTTTAAGGGTGAGGCAAGTTGTTGCGTGCATGGCACTATGACTTGTGAAAATTCAGCATGAAACCATCAACTTTGGACCACTATAACTCCATCATAACTTGTTCAAATGAAAAAATGTCCAACATCAAAGTTGAAGAGGACATTGAGAGGAACAACTTTGATGTTCAACATTTTTTTCATTTGAAGTTGCCTTCAATGAGAAAAATGGCTTGACATTTGGCGCACCAAGTGTTTGATTAAATTATGGCCTGGAGGCCTGAACTTGCCTTGCCATGACTTGGTTTTTGCCTTGATTTTACCAAACTTTGATTGATCATAACTCCCTCAATTTTGATCCAATGGAAGAGTTCTTTATATGGATTTGAAGCTTAGAATGTGAACTTTAATTGGCTAAACTTTGGCTTGAAGTTTGAAGCTTTTATCATGGAGAAAGAATACCTTAAAGTGTAGTGCAAAGTGGTCCAAACTTGCCATTTTGGAAACCCTAAGTTTCTAAAAATGGAAACTTTGTACATTTCTTGATTTTTGATGATTACTCCATCATTTCTTGATCAAATCTTGTCCAATGAACATATGTAACTTGAATTTCATGAATTTGACCTCAAAAAGTCAGGAGTTGACTTTTTTCATTGCACAGATGACTTTTTCCCCAATTTCTTGATTCTCAAGCAACTGATCAATTGGACCTCTTCTGAAATGAACCAATGGCCAATCTTCCATCCTTAAATACTTGATATCATGTAGAAAACATTGAGATCAAGTTTGAACCAAAATTTCCTTAGGAGACTGCTTGAACCATAAACCCTAATTTGGACTGCTTTTGGTTAGGAGAGGATGAACTGTCCAACTTTCTTGATGAATTCCCCTCTTCCAATGACTTGTGGGATCAAATGAGATCATATATGATATATGAGACCCTTGAGGCTTATTGGGAGACCCTTGACTCTTGCTCTCTTGCTTTGAATAGTCAATGCTCTGCAATCCGCTGATTACATGCCCTTATGCAACATGAAATGATATATGAGATGAAATGAGGTCTAAATGCAATGCAATGAAACATAAGCTAGGCAACAACAAGAGGGAAAATTTTGGGATGTTATAGCTGCCCCTATTCAATCATTTGTTAACTTGAGAAGGATGAAAGAAACGACTATTCAGACAATCACGGTGAATTGTGATTGAATACCAAAACAACCAGAAAATTTGCACGCTGAATGAAGAAGAAAAGGGATATAAACCCTTTTGGAAGTATCAGCAAATAACTGCATAGATTGATACGACGTGTATCGAAATAAGGATACGGGCGATTATGAATGACCATATGGACGAGTATGGAAATAAAACACGGACGGGTGTTGGAAGGGTATCAAAGGTCAATACGGACGAGTGTTGAAGGGGTTTCAAACACGGACGAGTGCTGGAAAGACACGGACGAGTGTCAAAGGTCAATATGGACGAGTATTGAAGTAAGAGTTCAAACACGGACGAGTGTTGAAAGGACACGGACGGGTGTCAAAGATCAACGATGCAGACGAGCATCGGACAATCATCAGAGGTACACGACGAGTGACCAAGTCGACGATACGGACGAGTATCAGACGATGATTAATAAGATACGGACGAGTATCTCAAAGGTCAATACAGACGAGTATTGAAATAAAAAGTCCAAACACGGACGAGTGCTGCAAGGACACAGACGGGTGTCAAAGGTCAATATGGACGAGTATTGAAAATAAGGAGTTTAAGCACGAACGAGCATTGAAAGGACACGGACGGATGTCCAAGGTCAATACGGACGGGTATTGAATTAACATTGTATGATCCAGTGTTATAGTAAGCTTTGCTGGGGTTGTACGACAATGTTTTGTCTATGAATTGCTCTGGCTTGCAGGTAAACGGTTGAACCTGGCTTATGTTTCGTATGCGTATGTTTGAGTTTTGCCGTAATGCTCCATATCAATGGAATGCTACACTTTTAGAAAAAGCTATGAAAACTATATGCAAATGCAAAACAGACTCCGGACGAGGAATCCAACTCCGCGGGGAGAAGATAATTGTTCGATCCTTCCATTGCTCTGTGGGGATTAACCCTTCTTCCGGGGATAACGCTTGCCACAAATTGCCAAAAATAAATTGGCTCGCAGATGCACTGAGGTGTGATGATCCTATTGAGGAAGTTTCCACGTGAATGACTTCGCCTTAGAGAGATTATTCTACTCATAAGACTCCGCTGGGGATGAGAATTTTCTGAATGACGTTCTGCTGAGGAAAAGCATCATTAACTCTGCTTGGGGGATCTATCAAACCCAAGATCTTCTGCGGGGATAATCAGCCTTCTGACTCGGCTGGGGAAAGAATGTACTAACACTCTGCTGAGGAAGAGATTCTGTTGATCTGCTAAACCTGTACAGGGAGAAAAAACAACTCAGCTGGGGAGTATTACTAACAAGATTCAGTGCTGAACTATGTGGGAACGCCACTGTATTTAGCCCTGGTTGCTGAGCAATGAATTTACAGTCTCTTCTTGCTGAGAACAAACTGCCGGGGATACGATCTTGCTGGGTATCGGAGCTACTCCGTCGGGGATACGCAAATCTTGGTTGGAAGATGTTCCGTTGCAACATGCTGAGAAAGAGTCCCTAGAGATCTGCTGGGAAAACACAAAGAAAATCCACGGTAATCTGTTGAAGAACAAAACTGTCGAGCTTAGGATAAGTGCCATAATGCCCCATGTTAGGCGAACTTTCCGTTTGACGAATCCACTGGAGGTAATGAGTTTACGACAAACTCTACTGGGGATAACCGCTTCAAATCGTCTCATGTTGGGGATTGTCTCTCAAGAGGATTTTATAGAAGACCAAACATCTTCAAACTCTTAGACCAATACTGAGACTTGAGCTAGTCGTATTAACTGGTAGATTACTCTACTGGGGATAATAGATATGTAACACATCCTATCAGAGGGATTTCACGCTGCCCCATGCTTTAGAGGGTCACAAACTCGCTTTTGCCCCAGATTACAAGGCTGATCTGAAGAAATTGTCCTAAGAGGATTTTATAGAAAATTTGACATCTTCCAACTCCTGGACACTCACTGATTCTTGTATATTAGTTGCAAGATCTGCGAAGCAACTCCACTGCGAAATTTTGCAACCGTTATCGACATAGAAAAGCTTGTAGCTATTAGAAGTACTGAATGAGGTAATCGACTTAATAAGATACACCAGTACCCAATTGAAATTAATTCACCGATATCGAATCGCCGTGAACGACTGTCGACCGAATGATGGACTCAATCAGTAAACGTTGTGACAAAAGGGTGACATATGAACCCTTTCTTGAACAGGATTGCCCCGACATTCTGCATGGCGATAAGTGATTACTTGTTTGGAATAAACAAGCCAGGATCTCAGAAAGGCTTCAATCTTGTTTTTGAGCCTAGTATGAGGCTGCCACCTGCAAGCAAAGGATATGCATGTATGCCCCGTGCTGGATATGACTTCTGCAACTGAGAAAATCCAACTCTGAACCACCACTTGTTGGGGAGAAAGGTTTTGAATGTAAACCTGCAACAAAATAAATGCACAGATATGTCCAGGGGATTGCATGGTTTGAATCCACCGTTCGGAGTTAATCAACATCCAAAGCAATTTTAAATGTTTTCCCTATGCATGTTATTGTAAAGCCTCAATGTTTTCAACAATGCAATGTTTTTTCATCAAAAATTCGGACGTTTTTGCAAACAAAACAGTAAAATGAAAACAAATAAGAAGCTTTTTGACTGAATAATCAACTTTATTGATTGAAAGGCCCAGAATAGGCAAGTACATCAGGTAGCAATCCCTGGAAAGAGGTGATTGCTGAAAATTAAGAAAAGAAACTATCCTAATGGCAATGTGAAAACGGCATTACACTGAGTTTCAATTCTGCTATGATCAATATGTCTTCAAGACTTTCCGATTATCTTCACTTTCTGAGGGGGATGATTGGACCGATTCCTACCCTTTAGAGATTGCCAGTTTGAGTGAAACGATGAGGCCGTACAGACGACTCAGATCGCAGTCTTCGCTTAATCCCTCTTTTGCGTGGATCGCCCTTTTCAGGTTTTCAATCCACCGGGATACCCTTTCTTGCCTGAGTTGTCCTTGCGGATTTTCAACTCACCGGGTGTACAATTTTTTTATTTTATATCCCTAATTTTTGCCCGAACCTCTTTTATTCTGTTTTTATGGTTCGTCGGGATGCCCTTTTTTGCCTGGAATTTTCTTTTTTTCTGTCCAGCGGGTCTCTTTATGCGAAGTATTTTTTTAACTACGTCTGAGTTGACAGGGGATGGAAAATCTTCACCATCCATGGTTGTAAGTATTAAGGCTCTGCTAGAGAAAACCTTTTTAACCACGAATGAACCTTCATAGTTCGGTGTCCATTTTCCCCTGTGGTCTGTGTTTGGAGGATGGATCCTTTTAAGTACCAATTCACCAACTTGATACTCCGAGGTCGTACTTTCTGATCAAATGCTCGCTTCATCCTTCGTTGGTACAATTGACCATGGCAAATAGCTGCTAGTCTCTTTTCCTCAACTAGGCTCAGCTCATTGAATCGGGCGTGAACCCATTCTGCCTCATCCAGTTTGACATCCATCATAACCCTCAGCGAGGGAATCTCAACTTCAACTAGTAGGACTGCCTCCATACCATACACGAGTGAGAACGGTGTTGCCCTAGTAGATGTCCTTACTGATGTTCGGTACCCATGCAAGGAAAATGGTAACATCTCATGCCAATCTTTGTAGGTCACCACCATCTTTTGCACAATCTTCTTGATATTCTTGTTGGCTGCTTCTACAACGCCATTCATCTTTGGACGGTACAGCGAAGAATTGTGATGCTCAATTTTGAAGTCCCGGCATAACTCTGCCATCATTTTGTTGCTGATATTAGAACCATTATCAGTAATGATTCTTTCGGGCACTCCATAGCGACAGATGATATCTCTTTTCAGAAATCTGGCTACCACTTGCTTGGTGACATTAGCATAAGACGCTGCTTCCACCCATTTGGTAAAGTAATCAATAGCGACCAAGATGAAGCGATGGTCGTTGGAAGCAGCTGGCTCAGTCTTTCCTATCATATCAATGCCCCACATTGCAAAGGGCCAAGGAGAAGACATGACATTCAACAGACTCAGATACATGCACTCTATCCGCATAAATCTGACATTTGTGGCATTTGCGGGCATATGAACAATAGTCTGCATCCATAGTCATCCAATAATACCCCGACCTCAACAGTTTCTTTGCCATTGGATGTCCTCCGGCATGGGTACCGAAAGAGCCTTCATTCACTTCTTGCATCAACATGTTTGCTTCGTGTCTATCCACGCATCTGAACAAAACCATGTCGAAGTTTTGTTTGTACAGCACATCCTCATTCAGGAAGAAACTACCAGCCAACCTCCTCAGAGTCTTTTTATCATTGGTAGATGCCCCAGGCGGGTATTCTTGACTCTTCAAGAAGCATTTGATATCATGAAACCACAGCTTGTCATCAAACACTGCGTCAACGGAAAATACATGTGCAGGCCTGTCAAGATGAGACACCTCAATCTTGGGTACATGATTCCACCTCTGCACTTTGATCATAGAGGACAATGTGGCCAAGGCATCAGCAAACTTATTCTCATCTCGAGGAATATGGTACAACTTCACTGTTGTAAAGAAAGTCAATATCCTCCTCACATAGTCTCTGTAAGGAACCAAGTTTGGTTGACGAGTGTGCCAATCTCCATTAATCTGATTGATCACCAAAGCTGAATCACCAAAGATATTGAGGGTCTTAATTCGCAAATTGATCGCGTCCTTAATCCCCATTATACAAGCTTCATATTCTGCTTCATTGTTGGTGCATCCGAAAGTTACTCTGGCAGTGAAAGGCATATGAACACCTTCTGGCATGATAAGAACTGATCCAACTCCGCACCCATTCATGTTGACGGCCCCATCAAACATCAAACTCCATTTGGATTCAGGGTCTGGCCCCTCCTCCGAGAGTGGTTCCTCGCAGTCTTTAACCTTGAGAAACATGATGTCCTCATCAGGGAAATCAAATTTCATGGGCTGGTAATCATCAATAGGATGCTGTGCAAGATAGTCCGACAGGATACTTCCTTTGATGGCTTTCTGCGAAGTATACTGGATATCATATTCAGTCAGCACCATCTGCCAACGTGCAACCCATCCGGTCAATGCTGGTTTCTCAAATATGTACTTAACAGGGTCCATATTTGAAATTAACAAGGTTGTATGAGTGAGCATATATTGCCTCAATCGCTTAGCAGCCCATGCAAGGGCACAACATGTCTCTCAAGTATTGAGTACCGTGATTCGCAATCATTGAATTTCTTGCTCAAGTAATAGATGGCGTGCTCCTTCTTACCCGTCTCGTCATGTTGATCGAGAACACAACCCATGGATCCTTCAAGCACAGTCAAATACATGATCAACGGTCTCCCTGGAACTGGAGGCATGAGAATTGGAGGTTCCTGCAAATATTCTTTTATTTTCTCGAAAGCCCTTTGGCAATCGTCATTCCACCTGTCTTCTTGTTCTTTTCTTAACAGCTTAAATATTGGTTCACAAGTGGCTGTGAAGTGAGATATGAACCGTGCAATGTAGTTTAATCTACCCAGGAAACCACGTACCTCTTTCTCTGTTCTTGGTACAGGCATTTCTTGTATCGCTTTTATTTTGGCAGGATCAACCTCAATTCCTTTTTTGCTTACAATGAAACCCAACAATTTTCCGGACCGCACTCTGAATGTGCACTTGTTCGGATTCAGCCTTAGTCAAAACTTTCTCAACCTTTCAAACAGTTTCTTCAAGTTGACCAGATGCTCCTCTTCTGTTTGAGACTTGGCAATCATATCATCTACATAACACTCAATCTCCTTATGAATCAAATCATGAAAAAAGTGTTACCATATCTCGCTGATACATTGCCCCGGCGTTCTTCAACCCAAAAGGCATCACCTTGTAACAGAAGGTACCCCACGGGGTAATGAACGTTGTCTTTTCCATGTCTTCCGGTGCCATCTTGATTTGGTTGTATCTGGAGAAGCCATCCATGAAAGAGAATACCGAGAACTGAGCGGTGTTGCCAACCAGTACATCAATATGAGGTAAAGGAAAGTCGTCTTTCGGACTTGCTCTGTTTAGATCCCGGTAATCAACGCACATTCTGACCTTACTGTCTTTCTTCGACACATGAATGATACTTGCAACCCACGGTGGGTAGTTGGTAACGGCCAGGAATCCCGCATCTAACTGTTTTTGCACCTCTTCCTTGATTTTGAGAGCCATTTATGGCTTAGTCCTCCGGAGCTTTTGCTTGACAGGAGGACAACCCTCTTTCAACGGCAACCTGTGCACAACAATGTCTGTATCTAATCCCAACATATCTTGATACGACCAGGCAAAGATGTCAACATATTCCCGCAGCATACCGATTAGCTCTTTCTTCACCTCAGCCTGCAGGTTGGCTCCAATCTTAATCTCTTTCTTGGCGTCCTCAGAACCAATGTTGATAACCTCAATTGTCTCTTGGTGAGGTTGAATGACCCTCTCCTCCTGCTTCACCAATCTGGCCAATTCCTCGGGAACTTCACAGTATTCTTCATCCCCCTCTTCGGCGTGATAGATTGGATTATCAAAGTCATACTTGGCCATAGCAGAATCATTATCAATGAAATCCGGGTGATTAAGTCTGCATGATTGGGGTCATGCTTTATTTTAGAATGAGACTTTTTGAAAAAAGAAACAATAAAACTAAAACATTGCCATTTTATTGTTTTTCTGCAAAAATTAAAATGAAAGATAAGGAACACGAAATTTGAATGCAAAACGTCCTTTATTAATGATAAAAAAAACTTGTAAATGCAATTATGAGGCCCTACAAATGGATCTACACGCCTTGGGCAGAGCGTGAGATTTTAACATGCAACAAAGAAAAACAAAGAAAATTACTCTGCCTGGAGAGTAACTTGAACAATTTCTTCAACAGACCAATTGCATAGCTCTTGACCCGGTACACACGGGCGCACCCACTTGTCGAGGTCACAATCACTGTCAGCGTCATCTTCACTTGCAGCACACATCTGATTTGGATTATTGATTCCCCCGCTGTAGAAAGTAATCGGCCCTTTGCGCTCTGCTGCAGCAGCTTGATACGAATTATAGCCTATACCGAACTTGTCTTCCTTTGCAAAGACTTCAATCAATCTTCCCCAGCCTTGGGAATTACCTGCTTTGACCACTTCCACTGCCTGTCTGTAAGAGGCAATAGAGGTACCCACATGTTCTTCGCCCTGGGAAGATACTGCCTGTGAAGACGAATCACCAATATTGACTGCCTCAAATGCTTGACTTAGCATCTCATGGATCTCTCCATCCATTTCTACGTACTTAAAGGTAGACAGCTGACTTACGAAGATGTCTTTTTCCCCGCATACAGTCACCACTTGACCATCAACCACATATTTCAACTTTTGATGCAACGTAGATGTCACTGCCCTAGCGGCATGAATCCACGGTATGCCTAACAAGCAGCTATATGCGGGTTGAATATCCATCACGTAGAACATGCACTTAAACACACGAGGACCAATCTTTACTGGGAGCTCTACCTCTCTGAAAACAGAACGTTTCGAACCATCAAAAGCCATCACTACCAAATTACTTGGTCTTAGAATAATTCCTTCAGCGTCTAACTTCATTAAGGCCTTCTTTGGTAACACATTCAGGGAAGACCCCGTGTCTACCAATACATAAGATAACACTGCGCCTTTACACTCCAGGGTGATGTGTAATGCCCTGTTGTGATTGCAACCCTCAGTAGTCAAATCAAAATCTGTAAAACCTAGCCCATGGCTAGCATTGACATTAGAAACAACCGACTCCAATTGATTCACAGTAATCTCTTGAGGTACATAGGCCATATTCAAAACCTTCAGAAGTGCCTCTCGATGAGCTGCAGAACACATAAGAAACGACAAGATAGAAATTTTTGATGGCGTTTGATTCAACTAATCAACAACTTTATAATCACTCTTTTTGATAAGTCTCATGAATTCCTCAACTTCTTTCTCAAAAGTACATTTCTGCACAGATTCGGGAACAACAACCTCCTCTGTAGCCACCTGTTTACCTTTGGCTTTGGCTGCTGCCTCAGTTTCAGCATTAGTTCTCAAAGTCTGTGAAGCAAACAAGTGTCCACTTCTGGTAAAGCCACCAAGACCACCAACATTATCAATACTGGAACTACCCCTAATTGGAGCTTCCACTTCTTGCTTTTCTCCTTGGTAGTAAACGTCTGCACCATAGTGCCATGGGATAGCCCGCTCACTAGTATAAGAAACTGGTCCGGGTACCATAATAGTAACAGGACTCACCATATCAGACACAATAATGGCTGCAGGCGATGGCACCTGAATTTTAGCTGGCGTAAAATAAATGGTAACAGTTGACACGTCATCATCCTTTTGGTCCCCCTAATCAAACTGTAGACATCCTTCGTCCATTAAACTTTGGATACCGGCCCGCAGTTTATCGCAACCATTACTCTGATTCTTACAATCAACACAATTTTCTTCACAACCAGGGAACACTTGCCCCTTCAACAACCGAGCCTTCACAATACTCAAGGGAGTCCTCACCCTGTTCACATCAGTTACCAAATTCAAAACTTTCCCATCTTCAATGGCATTGACCTTTGGCCCATTATGATCCGGCATAGGATTCTGAATCACATTCGGTGGAGGCGAGAAATTAATTGCTTTGGCATCAATCAAATCTTGTAATTTATGCTAAAATGCCCGACACTTTTCAATAGTATGACCTGGAGCCCCAGAATGAAACTCACAGCCAGCATTGGCATCATAACCCTTTGGTAATACAGCAGGGACCGGGCCCATCGTACGAAGCTCCGCCAGATTAAGCTTCAACAATTGGGGTAATAAAGCTGTGTAAGTCAAAGGCAGAGGGTCCATACGCCTGTCAGCTTGTCTCTGCTGATATGCTCTCCGTGGCTGTTGATTATTTTGTGCCTGAACATTCTGTTGCTGCGGCTGTGATGGAACTTGTGGACTAGGAATAGTCACAACAGCAACCTGATTATAAGAATCTTGATATCCTCTTCCTCTTCCTCTATTCTTATAAACAGCACTGGCTTCACCATCTCTCTTTCTGGTAGCTCCAGCAAATGGCTTCCTCACCCCTGAGGAACTAGCACCACTGGCATCTTGTATTTTTCTGAGCTTCAACAAAATTTCAATCCTCTCCCCGACGATTACAATGTTTGCAAACCCAGTTGAAGGACAGGCGGCCAACCTATCAAGCTAAGTTCCCTGAAGAGTACCCATAAACATGTCAGCCATTTCTCGATCCTGCAGCGGAGGTTGAACCATGGCAGCCAACTGGTGCCACCTTTGAGCATATTCCTTAAAACTCTCCTTTGCATTCTGAGCCATACTCTATAGCTAAGTACGGTTCAGAGCCATGTCTATATTGTATTAATACTGCTTGACAAAAGCATGAGCTAACTCCTTCCAGTTCCTTACAGTAGTCCTGCTCAACTTCATATACCATTCTTGAGATGCCCCAGTAAGGTTGTCCTGGAAATAGTACATCCACAATTTCTCATCGTCAGTATGAGCAACTATCCTCCCCACATAAGATTAGAGATGAGTTTTAGGATAAGTAGTGCCATTGTACATGTCAAATGTTGGTGGCTTGAACTTGTGTGAGATTCTTACTCCGGGTACCAATCCCAAGTCAGAAACATCAAAACCAAGAGTGTTTTGGGATTCAGTGGACCTGATTTTTTCAGCGAGCTCGTCAAACCTACAAGTGTTCTCATCTTCAGCATCCAACAGAGTAAACTAATCCTCTTGGTTATCTTCTGCAACCTGACGAACCCCGTTATTTCTAGGAGGGTCACTACCAGCACCAACGTCAGTCTGGTTACCATTGCCATTCTGCACCTCTACCTGTGGCCGCTCGACCATTACCCTGAGTCTTTCCTGATTTTGAGCCATACCAGTCATTAAGGTCATGAACTGGTCCATCTTGTTCCTCAGCTCAGCCAATTCTGTTTGCATCTGATCCATGATCTTAGTCTGGTTTTTGCGAGTTGCGTACCAGTGGATGTGGTTGTCAGCTATAGTGCCTGAAACCAAATAAAGGTTAGAGGACCTGCAACGAGTACCTGTCATGCAAAAATGATATGCAATGCAATGCAAATGCCATGTTTATCATTTCGGAGGTGCCTTATACCCTGATTCCAGTCTTAACCACATAAAGCTGAAAATCGCGATATGAAGATACGTGCCGTGATTATGTGCTTGTGTACAGATACCTGTCAAAGGAAGACTTCTGAATAAACTGCTTGTTTCAATTAAAAAGAAAACAGACATACGCACAGCGTTCAACAATAAGTTCAAATAAAATACATCAAAATAGTGGATTCATCAACAAGCCTGATGATATCCATCAACAAAAATTACATTAAGAGAAAGAGAGAAAAACGGTCAATCTAACAACTCCAAGTCCTTCAACTTTTCACTTGAATACTTGACTTCCTCGAAGAGTATGCGAGTGCGCTGGTGATTTGGTCTTTCGATTAACTCCTTAATCAGAACATCTCTCTTTGCTAGGGCTTAAGTCAGTGAGTCCATATGCATCAGGAGAGCTTCATCATCACGGACTCCTTTGTGCCTCTTCACGCCAGCTTGCATCTTGAGTTTCCCTATATCTGCCATAGCCTCTTCCAGCTCCTTCTTGGAAATCTTTAACTCCTCTCTGGCACTCTCCCATTGCTCTTGGCTTTTGCCAAGGTTCTCCCGATACTTCCTCAGTTGCTCGTGTGCCTTTCTGAGGTCGTCATCCTTGATCTTTAGCTGTTCCTGCAACTCTGTATTTTCAATCCTAACCTCATCCCAAGCCTGCTGAAACTTGGCTAACGTATCTTTAGTTTGGGCTAAGGCCTGTTTGGTCTTCTTATGAGCTTGAGTGGCAGCATCGGCACCCTTACTAATTTTCTGGAAATGTTGGGCTCTTTCGACAAAATCCCTTTCTCTTGCTGCTAAGATTTGTTCGGTGCCTTGGGCTTTCTGTTCCAATCTTTTGTTGGCATGTAACGCTTCTTGAAGCCGGCTGCTCAGCTCAGAGTTCTCTCCTTAAAGCTTTTTCACCGAGGCTTGCAATTTGTCGATGTCTTCCATAGTGGCAGTATTTCTTTGTTTCTCATCCTTAGGATACAACAGGGGTGCCCTATCAAAAGGCAAGTGAAAATCTTCAACTCTTTTCTTCACCCACTCTTCATATGCTGAATAAGCCCGATTGTTGGGTTTGCCTAAAGCCACTTTCCCTTTCTTTAGCACATTGGCCCAGCTTTCAGAGGCTTTTTGTGCCGTTTCCAAACCATCTGATGCATGGAAATACAGTGACTCTTCCACATCCCTCTTAATGGGCGGACCCGTCAGAGCGTACCCAAATTTCCTAATGGCCAATGAAGGATTGTAGTTGATTCACCCCTTTCTTCCTATTAGTGGAACATTAGGGAACTCCCCACAGCTATGAATAATATTCTTGCCGATTAGCCCATGATCTATCAATATGATGTCTTTGGCAACTAGCCCCATTAAGCGCTGACTCCATTCTAGAGAACCTTTAGAATCCACAAAAGCCCCTGATTGCGATAAGCAACTTGCAAACCACTTATAGAACAAAGGCGCACAGCAACGAACTACCCCTCTTCTTTTCTTTCCATTTCTATTGTATAGGGCGTAGTGAAGATCTCCCAACAGTGTTGGTACCGAATTTTTCATCATGAATATCTTAATGGTGTCCGTATCAACGAAGTCGGGCTCGTTTGGGAACAACACAATACCATAGACACAAAGGGCTAGCAATGCATTAAAAGTAACCCATTTTTTGCCTTTAACTGCTTCCTGAGCCTTCTTTATCAGATACCCCAGCTTGTACCCACGAAGCTTTCCTTTGTTAGAAATATTGGCTTCTAGTTCTGACTTGCTCAAATAAAGAGCACCAGCCACTTTTCCACAATCCAGCTCACTTGTAGACCCAAAGAAAGGAGGCTCCTCCTTGATAGCAATCCCTAGCATGTTGGAATACTCCTCTATAGTAGGTACCAACAAATAATCTGGAAATACAAAACACCTCAGAGGAGGGTCGTAGATCTGCATCAAAGTATGGAGACCCCTGTATTCGTAATTACTGACATTGTAGACAAAAGATAAAATCCACCCATATTTCTCTTCGAAAGCTTCCAGCACTTCAGGGCACGCCATTCCTTTCAGGACAGTAATAGGGCCTAGAGTAGGCATGAGGAACTTGTAACTGATGATATTCTTCTTCTCTTTAGCATTCATCCTTGTGAGAACCTAAGGACTGGAATCGAGGGTAAAATATGCACCTGGAAATGAATAAACATGTATGTTAGGATGTGTAAATGCAATGCAAAGGGCATGGTATCAAGGTGCCAAGTGTCTGTGCTGCTGGACTGTGAACGGTGTCAGTGTAGCTCTAAGAATAATATAGAACCGTAGATATGAACCATCTGAATACAATATGATGAATTCCCCTTTTGTGTGATAATGCCAGAAAACCGGGTATGTGGGAGGTTATGGTTACCTGCAAACCTGTAAACAACCCGCCCTTTTCACGTGTGGGTATTAAGATCCTCAGTATCCCGGGATCTCAGGTCAAGAAATGATGATACGTTCACCATTTCTGGTTTGGCATCATCATCAATCGAGGAGGCCTCAACTGATTCTCCAAGACGAAAGGGCCTTAGCTTCTGGCACTGAGGTCGAGAAACAATAGCACATTCATCCCTCGGGGTACAGTACTATCGCCAATCGAGGAGTACCTCCGCTGATTCACTTTCAAAAAGGACAACCTATAGCAAGTTCCCAACATTGGGTCCTCGGATCAAGAATGTGTAATGGGTTTGCCATTTCTGGTCTGCCATTATCACATATCGGGAGGAGTGCCGTAACTGAGTCCTCGGGAATGGTCACCAGAGTCGACGGTTCCTCAAGAGAATAACTACTGGCCTGTATAACATACAGTAGCAGATAGCTCCTGATAGAACCTCGTCTGGTTGTGGGTCTCATGAACAACAATACGTGGTCACCACCACGCAAGCGTCATGACTATCCACTCTAAAACCTACGTGTGTACTCAAGCCTGGGTAGTGGGCTTATCTCTCAGAACACCCTGCCCATCAAACAGAAAACAACAACACAATCCAGCATAATAATGATATGTAATATAGTGAATGCAGTAAATACAGTAAAGTACAGTAAAGCGGTAATACGATAAACATCAATACAGTAAAATAATAAATACAGCAAAATACAGCATCCAAGTAAACACCCAATGAAAGAAAAAACAGACTAGCGCTAGGATTGACTCGCTTAGGAAACCAGAGATTCTGGGTTCGGTCCCCAGCAGAGTCGCCAGCTGTCGCTCCCGGGATTTTCATCTAAGTACAAACGCGAAAGTGGTACGGAAACAGAGTCGCCAGAAATGTGTATTTATCCCAAGAGAGGGAAAGGAAACACTGCGTAAACCCGAGGGAAGGAAAGAACGAGGTCTCGCGACCAAGAGAAATGGGTTCGGGAGTCGGTTACGCGAGAGGAAGGTATTAGCACCCCCACGTGTCCATCGTACCCGATGGGATCCATGCTTGCTATCTCGATCAAAGGATGTCGTCGTCTGGAGCTTCCCTGCTGTTGGAAAAGAAAAGGAATAGGAACGGGAAAGAACGAAGAAACGAGGAAGAAAAGAAAAAAGAAGTGACTCGATAGGACGTTATCATTGTCCTAGGCCTACGTATTCCCTTGGTGCAATGGGAAAGTCAGAGTCAACGTAGTTCGACGGACTACAGGGAAGGGTTGCTCGTCGAGATATTGCATCTCATGCCTACGTATCTTCAATCAGACGAGAAAGAAGAATCAGAGCAAACGTAGTTCGGCTCAACAAGGGTTGCTTTGTTTGTGTTTTTATAATGGAAACATCAGAGTGTGCGTCCCAGCAGTTTGGCGTTGCAGCTCGCTGTATGGAGACTTAGGCGTTACCTATTTGTGGTAGAACGGATATGACGAGTCCTTAAGGAATAGAATGAAGGAGATGAGAAAAGAAATTGTTTGTTTTTGTATTTTAGGAAGAAGTGTTTTGATTATTTTGTGTTTATACCACGTATTGCATTCAAGTCTATGATGTAGGATCGAATGCCTCGCATGGTCGTCCTAACAGGACGTATGCTAAACACTCTAGAAAGGCGGAGGGAAACCCTCCTCCTTCCATTTCCCACATGCAAGGCTCACAGGCAATATGCGTTAATCCTTTATTATGTGTTTTTGCTTTTTGTTTTGAGATGAGAAGAAGAAAGACTCAAAGGTTAAGAAAGGTAAAATCTAATGAGGGAGACTAAGACTCAACCCTAAAGTTATCATACATGGATATTCCTAATGGTTAAGTGTGGTTTAAAAACCTAACTCTAAAATAAAAGAGAAGAAGAATGAATTCTAACTTACTTCCAAGATGGAAGTTAAGTTAAGAACTCAAAGGGGATGGAAGAGATTGAACAAAGAAAGCATATAAATGCTTATCATGATCACAAGTTGAATGATTAAAGGAGATAAGGGAAAATGAAAGAAATAAGTGTATGTGGAAGGATATCCACACACTTACCATTAGCACCTACATGAAAAGGTTAGTTCAAAAACTATTTACAAGTAGTGAAATAAGGAAAGAATAACAAGTAGTGATCAAACAAATTAAGAATCAAGGGATAAAGATTCTAAGAGATGAAAATCATTCAAGGTCAGAAAATATATCCAAAGGATACTCTCTAAGGTTAAGAGATCAAACACACCCAAACTTTGCACACATAATGCCTTAAACATCCAAGAGATGCACCATGAAAGGAATAGGTGGAAGATGAATGGAAATGCAAAATGAACATGTATTTATGCTTAATGAAATGCTAAGGTCAGAAGCATACATCACCTATGAATATCTTATGATGCATATAGACAATCATATAAGTATAAATGCAATGGTTCAAGTAGAAAAGTCAAGATTAAAAGGAATGAAAAGGAGAGAAACAAGTTTCAATTAGATGCACAAATTTACATGTTAAGGATGTATATCATATGGAATGATTAATGAATGCATATGGACAGTGGCATACCATTAATGAGATGCAAATGGAATGTATGAAATGTCATACAAAAATGCACACATGAAACATGTAGAGCTTAAGAAGATACAAGAAAAGGAACCATGTCAAACTTTCAAGTTACCATGCATAAACTCATATAAAATGCAAACACAAGTCAAAGTGACCTATAATGAAACAAGGATGACCTATAATATCATACAAATGACCTATAAAAGATGCACCAACAATCATAAAATGGTGGCATAAATGCCTCATCAAAACATGTTAGCATGAAGTAGAAGAAAGTGCACAAAAGTAACTCCAATCACAAGGCATCAAACAAATATCAAAGTACATGATAAAATTATGGGAAGAGGTCATATACATCACTGATCAGAAGCAAAACATGCAACAAAACCTCATAGCAAAACCCAAAAGAAAGATGCCTCAAAAGGCATCATTAAAGCACATTGAAACACACCACAAAAATATTTAAAGATACACGTCCAAATACATGATAAAATGACTTTAAAAAAACAAATGAAATTTTTTTTAGATGCTTCAAGATGTCCTTTACTCAATGCAAAAAGAATGGATGAAAAATAGTGTGTGAAATGAGAGAAATAAAATGTGCAAGCTCAAGTGTTCATGAAGAAATTCACTCAAAAATAAATTGGAAGAAAATTATGAAATTATCATCTAAAATCAATAAAGTCAGAGTTAAAAATAATAGAAAATTATTTCAATGTGTTAAGAACATACTTGAATTAATTTGGAATTTTTAGAGTTTATTTGGTATTTTTAATTAGAAGAAAATGGAAATAATATGAAAAAGAAATTAAAAATGAGAATAAAATGGAGAGGAGGTGCAGTGTGAGTAAAAAACTAGTTGAAAAATATTTGGGCCTAAAAAAGCGTGTGTGAAAAGCAATTGTCAACCCAGTCCAAATGTGCGCGTGTTTGTGTGTGGAATGGTGTACATTCAGTCAAATATGTGAACCAATCACAGTCATACGATCAAGCAGGGTCAGATGATGAGAAAAAGTAACAACATCTAACGTTCATGATGTAAGCATACACTAACCAGCATACATGCGCACACACGTAATTAACTGAAACCAAAAAAAAGTCACGTGAATGGCACCCTCTTCATTTATGTGCTGGCAAGATTAGAACCACACGATGCAAACAATCAAACGACTATGATTTAAAACTAGAAACCCTAGCTGATAAATGCCACCGGCCGGAGAAGGACCTCCGGTCATCTTCTCCAGCAATACGCCACCACCTGCAACTTTCAAATCTTCTAGAAATTAACAAATCATGCACCATTCGAAAGAGGAAATCACGCACATCATGAATCCGAGCTTAGAATTACCAAATAATGCACACACAGCAAGAACATAACACATACATTTTGCCCTAAGTTTCATCAACTATGCTCCTAATGAGCCTATCACTAGCCGAATATGTTACATTGCTTCTAGCAAGCTTAAACCAATGAAAAAACAAGCTATAATCAGTGAAATTTTAGAGAAAAGAGGTCGGAGAAGAAACCTGGATTTGAATTTCTTCAAAGTAAAAGAAGACCAGAGATGATCCTCCTATGCTCCTGAGCTTGAATTGAGCAAAATAAATGCTCGTAGGACTTTCATTCTTGATGAAAACTGAAAGATTCAGCTTGACAATGTTGCTACACTTGAGGTTGATTCACTTTGTTCTTGATAGATGATGCACTATTGGTGATGATGATGATGAACAAAGAAAAGCTCGTGTAATGTGAGAGTTTGCAGAGAGAATTTTCAGAGAGAAAGAATGAGAGTGATTTGAGAAATGTAGCCAAAAAAATTAGAGATCCTTGAAAGTCTGTGTGAGTTTGTTTATATAGGTGGGGTTAATGTTTAACTCATCCAGTTAACAGTTAGACATTGAGTTAACTGAGTTGATTAAGTGAGTCCACTCTAACTAACTGAGTCAGTTAGTTATGGACGAGTTGGTGAGGTTTGGATATGGTGAGGGTGAAGTTCATGATGTCTATGGTGAGGTTTAATGTGGATGGTGGTGATGTAAGTTGTGCAGCAGAAACTTAGTGAACAAGCTTTCCTTTTTATTCCCTCTTGTATGTATGATAGCATGGCGTGTTATGGTGTGTAAGAGCATATGTTTGTCCAAATGAGGCAATGAATGGATGGTGTAGTGTTCATGTGCATGGCCTGATGTAAACCAATAATAACAATGTTAAGTACTTCATTTTGGACAGCATGGTTTCAATGCAAGCAAGGGACTTTGATGATGGAATTCTCCACATACATTGCATGAGATGATGAAATTTTGGTGCCATTGGAAAGATGAGACATAAGAAAACAAGATTGGTGGAAATCAGATTGAATGGAGGTTGGTAAGATGGTGTAAAATGGCTTAGAACATCAAGGCACCAAACTGGTTAAAGGGCGAGGCAAGTTGTTGCGTGCATGGCACTATGACTTGTGAAAATTCAGCATGAAACCATCAACTTTGGAACATTATAACTCCATCAGAACTTATTCATATAGAAAAATGTCCAACATAAAAGTTGAAGAGGACATTGAGAGGAACAACTTTTATGTTCAACATTTTTTCATTTGAAGTTTCGTTCAATGAGAAATATGGCTTGACATTTGGCACACCAAGTGTTTGATGAAATTATGGCCTGGAGGCCTGAACTTGCCTTGGCATGACTTGGTTTTTGCCTTGATTTTACCAAACTTTGATTGATCATAACTCCCTCAATTTTGATCCAATGGAAGAGTTCTTTATATGGATTTGAAGCTTAGAATATGAAATTTAATTGGATCAACTTGGGCCTGAATTTTGAAGCTTTTATCATGGAGAAAGAATACCTTAAAGTGTAGTGCAAAATGGTCCAAACTTGCCATTTTTGGAAACCATAAGTTTCTAAAAATGGAAACTTTGTACATTTCTTGATTTTTGATGATTCCTCCGTCAATTCTTGATCAAATCTTGTCCAATGAACATATGTAACTTGAATTTCATGAATTTGACCTCAAAAAGTCAGGAGTTGACTTTTTTCACTGCACAGTTGACTTTTTCCCCAATTTCTTGATTCTCAAGCAACTGATCAATTGAACCTCTTCTGAAATGAACCAATGGCCAATATTCCATCCTTAAATACTTGATATCATGTAGAAAACATTGAGATCAAGTTTGAACCAAAATTTCCTCAGGAGACTGCTTGAACCATAAACCCTAATTTGGACTGCTTTTGGTTAGGAGAGGATGAACTGTCCAACTTTCTTGATGAATTCCCCTCTTCCAATGACTTGTGGGATCAAATGAGATCATATATGATATAAGAGACCCTTGAGGCTTATTGGGAGACCCTTGGCTCTTGCTCTCTTGCTTTGAATAGTCAATGCTCCGCAATCCGCTGATCACATGCCCTTATGCAACATGAAATGATATATGAGATGAAATGAGGTCTAAATGCAATGCAATGAAACATAAGCTAGGCAACAACAAGAGGGAAAATTTTGGGATGTTATAGCTGTCCCTATTCAATCATTTGTTAACCTGAGAAGGATGAAAGCAACGGCTATTCAGACAATCACGGTGAATTGTGATTTGAGTGAGTTTCATATTTTTTATGTTTTCATGAAATGGTCAAAGTATGGTTAAGATAGATTGACATTTATTAAAGAAAAGAAAGTTGTAAAAGTCACTTGACAAAAGTCAAGGTTTTATTATGAAAGCGGTTTTAAGTTGAAAACAAGAAGGTTTTTAAAAAAAGAGAGAGGATTTTGAAAATTTAAGAATGGGGAGCAGAAGAAGTGACTATCCTAGTGCATAAAATAAAAGCTAAGGAATAGAAGGATCTAACCAAAATGGAGCCACTTCAAAGCAATATTAAAAGAATTCCATCCTTAAGTAAATTGGCCAATAAAGGCAAGTCTTCAATCAATACTCCAAGCAAAGGGATAAGAAGTCCTAATTCTATGTCCATAAGTCCAATATTACTTCAAAAGAGGTCCATAAAGAGATCACTCCAAAGCATAGGATAGTAACCAATAGTCCAAGATGAGGAGAATTAAGTTTTTTATGGTTTAAGCCTTTATTAATGTTTTTGAGTCCAAATGGACAAAGAAAAAAAAGGCATAAGCATAAACACGTGTCCAACGGACAAAGGAAAAATTGCGGAAGCATAAACATGATATGAAATGAAGCATAAAAAAAATAAAAGAGATAGGGAGCGAGAAGGAAACATAAACAAAATTAATACAAAATATTGTTAGTAAGTTAGTGATTAGTTGTTAGTATTAGTGATCAATAACAATTGAATAATTGCAATTAGGTCAAGGTTGATGAAACTCATTAGAGGATTGATAAGACCAAAGCCTCCTAACAACAAGTTTCATGAGTTTTGAACCATAAGACAAATAATCAACCATTCTTGAAAGTTTCCGATACGGGACAAATATTGCGCTATGTTAAGTAATCGTCGAGTAATTTACGGAGTAATTACCCTACAATGAGGTCGGTCAATAGCTCTTTGTGCTAATGTATGCTAGATGAACGATATGTAGATTGTCATCCGAAAGCAATACCGCACGAAAAGAAAAGTGGTAATGATATAGTCTTGATCGAAATTCAACAACGGAATTCCAAGATCTTTTAGATTTTCATCGATCAAAAGAAAAGAGAAATAGATGAAGAGAAAGCCAAATTAAACCACACAAATATGTGATCTAAGGCTAAGAACAAAGGAAAGGGAAGAAAATGGCAAAAAAAAACCAAAACAGTCCCAAAAACAAGCATTTTTCACATTCTGGATGCTGGTTAATCGATTAACCAACTCACAGTGTAATTATGTTAATCGATTAACCAGTGTAAACTTCCAGTTTTTTGCGCAAAAACAAGCTCTTAATCGATTAACCTAATTATAATGGTTTTGGTTAATCGATTAAAACTATGAAAACATCAAAAAATCAGTTTGAAAATTGCTAAATCCTTGATCACTCATTTCCTCAAACATCTTAGGATCAAGGATTCAATTGTGCACGAATTTTGGAGTAAAACAGCAACAAAAACCAGCAATCAACACAAATTGCAAGATCCAAAGATCATGCAAACGAGATCAACAAAGGATCTACATTATGGAAGATGAAGATAAAGCTTCAACAATGGTGAAAAGTGAATTACCACTCCAAATCAGAAAATCCTTCCAAATTACAGCAAGATCTACACTCCAAAGCCTTGATCTATGAACAAAAACAAGAATGGGTGGAGGTTTAGCTCTAAATTAGTAAGGATCAATTTGAATTCTTACTAACTTATGAAAGAAGAAATTGAGCTTTTGGTTAATTTTGGTAGTTGCGGAGATATTTTGCAAGGGGTTTTTTGGCTCTCAAAAGCTTGAAGAATGAATGAAATGAAGGCTCTATTTATAGAGTTTAGGCTTGGAAATTTGGTGGTTTGGAATTAGGCTTGGGTGATCAAAATTAGGATTGGAATTCAAATTTGGAGGGAAATCACAAAAGAGTGGTGATTAGTGATGTAGGGAATTAAAATGAGATGGTCTAGAATATTCCACATGTGATCAAAATGGTGAAAATTGGTGCCAATTGCTGCAGAATTTGAATTTGGCAGATTTTTTTCAAAATTGCACGTGTTAATCGAATAACCACTTCATAGTGCAATTAGGTTAATCGATTAACACAGTGAAAAATGGGAAAAAATGGCTTTTTGATGTGCTGTCTTGGCTCTGGCTCGATTTTCTTGCTTGTCAAAGAAGGCATGGAAATAAACACATGAACCTTGGAGTCCCTTGAATAATAATCAATTAAATCTTGGAAACTCTTGATCAGATAATTTTTGAATTAATCGCAGATCAACATTGACTTTATTCAGATGAAATCCATTCGAGCTGAGGGACTGATGTTTTGGTATTTTTAACCTGTTCTTCCCCTGAAAAATGTTAGTGAAAGAAAATAAAATATTTTTGGCTTTTAATTAATGGTTAGTACAATATAAACAAATTAAACAAATCAAACGCACACAAACTTAAAGAACCCTGCAAGGCACAAACCTATCTAAGAGGGAACCAATATGTGATCTTGTTTGTGGTATGCAAAAATGTAAATGACATGTGGGATCTTAGGGGTAAAAATTAGGGTATTACAGCTTCCCCTATTTAAGTTTCTTCTATCCGGAGATACGACGATGGGCATCTTTGTCTCGACAAGATTGAAGAGACTTAAATATAACAACAACCCAATTTTTGGCCCTAAGAGACCACAAAATGATATGATCATGCAAATGATATGCAAACACAAGACCACTGTGGGGAGAAAATGCAACAGGAGATAAACAAAAATCGGAGAGCAAAAGAAAAGAGAAAAGACTTTGTCGGGGAAAACACATCCCAACAAAGGGAGGAGACAAACTGGGGATAAGTGTATGTGGAAATAAACCACATCACAACAAGGATAAAACACATCAGGGAAGACTTAGCACATCAAGGCTCCACTGGGAAAAACAAGACCTCAACAATGAACTGTCTCTAGCCTACTGAAGAGACTAATCATCCATTGGAGTAGAAAACCTCAACAACAAACTGTCCTATCAAACCGAAGAGACTTACCATTCATCGGAGTAACAAAATCTCAACAACGAACTGTCCCATCAAACCGAAGAGACTTACCATTCATCGGAGTAATAAAATCTCAACAACGAACTGTCTCATCAAACCAAAGAGACTTGCCATTCATCGGAGTAATAAAATCTCAACAACGAACTGTCCCATCAAACCGAAGAGAGTTACCATTCATCAGAGTAACAAATCTCAACAACGAACTGTCCCGTTAAACCGAAGAGACTTACCATTCATCGCAGTAACAAATCTCAACAACGAACTGTCCCGTCAAACCGAAGAGACTTACCATTCATCAGAGTAACAGATCTCAACAATGAACTGTCTCGTCAAACTGAAGAGACTTACCATTCATCGAAGTAACAGATCTCAACAACGAACTGTCCCGTCAAACTGAAGAGACTTACCATTCATCGGAGTAACAAATCTCAACAACGAATTGTCCCATTAAACCGAAGAGACTTACCATTCATCGGAGTAACAGATCTCAACAACGAACTGTCCCGTCAAACCGAAGAGACTTACCATTCATCGGAGTAACAAATCTCAACAACGAACTGTCCCGTTAAACCGAAGAGACTTACCATTCATCGGAGTAACAGATCTTAACAACGAACTGTCCCGTCAAACCGAAGAGACTTACCATTCATCGGAGTAACAAAAGGAATTAACTGCATTGCCTCAGGCTTCTCAAATAAAGGAATGCCACGAAACAGTATTGAACATTCCAAAAGGGGAATCATACGCAGATTTCAGCTGAAGGGCATAGAATCCTCAAAGGTGCAAAATAAATGCACTCCCAATCTAGGTTTCACAGCCTAGAGATCCAAACAAATATTGCAGGGGACCAAAGTTCAATCCAGGAACAAGCTGGAGAGAAACGGTCAAATAGGACTCACCCCGAGGAGGAAATATCTCAACTGGGGACTAATTCAATCCAGATAATGAACTGGAGAGGAAACTGAATCAAAATCTTCCACGAGAAATAAACTTAGTGGGGAATTAACAAAGATAGGCATTTTTCTGCTTACGGGTCGACACTCTAAATGGAGAGAGGACACACACGCTCTACGGGGATAACAACACCAGAGAGCAAAGAAGCACCAACATAAATGCAAAATGCAAAATGCAACAACAATATGCTATGCACAACAAATGAATGCGTATGCAATGGGTATGAGTATGAATATGCTGACAAAACAAACATAAAGAATAAACAGAGGGTGAAATAAACATCACAACACCACTGAATACTCGGCTAATCTCAACAAGATAGAGATATCATTAGCAACTCTGCTAGGGATTTAGCTGAAGAAATCTTGCAAGAGATAAACAAAAGCCATCAAAGGAAAATAAATCCTACTACAAGGCTCAAATCTTGCTGGAGAAAGGAAGATACTCCTTGGGCAGAAACCCGAATATCAATATTCTAACATCAACTATCCACAAAGAGGATAACCACATAAACTCTGCTTTGAAGATGGCGGGAAAGCTGTCGGGGAATCATAACAACCCAAACCTTTATGAATCTTCCTGGGGATCATAAAAATTCACAGGAACTTTTATTTCAAAAGGATGAAGAGATCTGCTGCTGAAAAATAATGAATCCGCTGGGGTTGCAGACATATAAACATCTACGCAAAATCCACTGGGAATACAAGGCAGATCTGCTGGAGATACAAGAGAAAAGCTCTCTGAGGATTAACCAAATCTGAGCGAGGCATCCTGGACTTGCTGAGGAAAACAGCAAAAGGTCAAACTGTGGGGGATTTTAGATCAATACTCATCATGAATGAGAGAAAATCCAACAGGTGACTAATATATCAGTATCCCTTGAATAAAGATATCATAAGCGACTTCACTGGGGAATAACCACAACAGTGATGCACAATCTTCTCTAAAAATAAACAATCATGAAAGAAGTACATTCTGGACTTGCTGGGGATGAAAAGAATTTAACATAACTGCCTTATGCTTGGGAAACAATCGAAACAATAATGCACCACCTCCGTCGAGGAATCGACAAGAAAAGATCTCTGGGTAGGACAACCTGGAGAGAAAAACATCCACAAGACAAGATGAAACACGACAAGCGATCACCACGTCAATGCTTCTTAGAAGAAAATAACATTGCTCTTTGTTTAGGGACATCCAAAGCAACATCAACACGTCTAGAGGGTAAAACACTGAGTGAAGATTCCTCATATGATTTCTGTTAGGGACAGCAAAAATGAATCTTTGCGTGGGAACTACCATTAAGGAGAAGTGGACCTCAAAACTACTCAACTGCCTGACCATAACATAATCAGTTGGAGAAGATTCGGATCAAGACCTAGCTGGGGAAAAACCAAACAACATTGGACCTTATGAATTCAACACACCATAACAAACCTATCACCTTGTCAACAACTGATCACATTCAGAGGAACAGGTTCTGCTGAGGAAATATCAACAAACTCTACTGGGGAAATATCGTCAAACTCTACTGGGGAGCTGTCAATAAATTCAGCCAAAGGAGCGAGAACGAACCCTATTAAGGAAAACATCGATCCTACCATTCTTGGAATAACCGTTGACATTATTTTTTATATTCATAAATCAAAGGCAAATGTTTTTATAATTTTCAAAAAATTTAAATCAATTATTCACATTTTGTTTCAAAAATCATCATCAGCAATAAATGAAATTTTGCAAACAGAAACAAAGTAAGAATTGTAAACAAAGGGACAAAGGCCCAAATTTTATTGATAGAATGGAAGTCCGCAAATGGCGTAACTCCATGGATCATTACAAAGTTTGAAAAATGGTAATACAATGACCACTATTCTCCCTAACAACTTTGAATTCCACTGTGCCCAAAACTTCAGCTGAGGATGATTGAAGCAGAATCCTTGATAGACAATGTTGTTTTCAAATGATCAAGACTGGCCAGATGCAGTTACTTGCCATAATCCTTAACTTTTGCCTAGATTGCCCTTTCGGGTTTTCAATCTATCGGGATGATTATTTCTGTTTTTGTCTCTAATTTTTGCCTGGACCGCCCTTTTGGGTTTTCAGCCCACCGAGATGCTGATTTTTGCCTAAGCCGCCCTTTCGGGTTTTCAACTTAGCGAGCTGTTCTTTTATTCTTTAGGCGAAGTATTTCTTGACTACATCGGCATTCACAGGACGAGTGACCTCTTCACCATCCATAGTTGTAAGAAGTAATGCACCGCCAGAGAAGGCTCTCTTAACAATATATGGGCCTTCATAATTAGGAGTCCACTTGCCCCTAGAATCATTGGTAAAAGTCGAGATCTTTTTGAGCACGAGGTCGCCTTTTCTGAACACACGAGGTCGAACCTTCTTATCAAAAGCTTTCTTCATCCTCTGTTGATACAATTGGCCATGACACAAGGCCGTCATTCTTTTCTCTTCAATCAGATTCAACTGGTCATATCTGCTTTGGCACCATTCAGCCTCAGACAATTCAGCTTCCATCAAAACTCTCATAGAAGGGATTTCAACTTCCACCAGGAGCACTGCTTCCATACCATACACCAGAGAGAAAGGGGTTGCCCCTGTTGAAGTGCGGACGGGTGTACGATACCCATGCAAAGCAAAAGGGAGCATCTCATGCCAATCCTTGTAAGTAACAACCATCTTCTGAACAATCTTCTTAATATTCTTATTAGCAGCTTCAACAGCCCCATTCATCTTAGGTCTGTGAGGAGAAGAATTATGATGCTCAATCTTAAACTCATCGCATAATTCCTTAATCATCTTGTTATTGAGATTCGACCCATTATCAGTGATAATCTTGCTCGGAACACCATACCGACAGATGATTTGATTCTTGATAAACCGGACCACTACTTGCTTGGTCACATTGGCATATGATGTCGCCTCAACCCACTTGGTAAAATAGTCAATAGCTACCAATATGAAACGGTGTCCGTTTGATGCTTTAGGCTCAATGATCCCAATCATATCAATGCCCCACATGGAGAAAGGCCATGGAGAAGAGATAACATTGAGAGGAGTTGGTGGTACATGAATTTTGTCAGCATAAACCTAGCACTTATGGCACTTCTTCAAGAATTTGTAACAGTCAGATTCCATTGTCAGTTAATAGTAACCTGCCCTCAACATCTTCTTAGCCATTGCATGCCCATTGGCATGGGTACCAAAAGATCCTTCATGAATTTCTTTCATCAACATGTATCTTCGTGTATATCCACGAATCTGAGCAAGACCATGTCATAATTCCTTTTATACAACACATCATCTTCAAGAAGAAACTACCAGCCAATCTTCTCAAAGTCTTCTTATCTTTCTTGGATGCCCTAAGCGGGTACTCTTGATTTTGAAGAAAGCATTTAATATCATAATACCACGGTTTATCATCAATGACCTCTTCAACCGCAAATACATGAGCTGGCCTATCAAGCCGTATAACATCAATTTTGGGCACATCATTCCACCGATTCACCACAATCATGGAGGATATAGTGGCTAAAACATTCGCCATTCGATTTGCTGCTATGGGCATATGGTGAAACTTAACCTTATTGAAGAAAGTTAACAACCTTCTTGCATAATATCGATAAGGAATCAAATCAGGTTGACGCGTCTCCCATTCTCCTTTAATCTGATTAATCACCAGGGCTGAATCTCCGTATACATCAAGAATCTTGATTCTTAAATCAATAGCTTTTTCCAAGCCCATAATACACGCTTCATACTCAGCCGCATTATTTGTGCAAGTGAACATCAACCTTGCAGTGAAAGGAATATGAGAACCATGAGAAGTAACAATTATTGCCCCAATACCATTGCCATTCTCATTAACAGCTCCGTCAAAAATCAAACCCGAACGGGATCCAGGCTCAGGCCCTTCATCAGGTAATGGTTCTTCACAATCTTTAACCTTTAGATACATCACATCCTCGTCAGGAAAATCAAAACTGATTGGTTGATAATCATCAATTGGCTGGTGTGCCAAATGGTCAGCCAAAACACTTCCTTTTATTGCTTTTTGAGTTCGGTACTCGATATCATATTCTGACAGCAACATTTGCCAACGAGCAATCCTCCCAGTTAAAGTATGCTTTTCAAAGATATACTTGATTGGATCCATTTTGGATATCAACCAAGTCGTATGATTCAACATATACTGGCGGAGGCGCTTGGCAGCCCAAGCTAAAGTACAACATGTCTTTTCAAGCATTGAGTACCGAGACTCACAATCGGTGAACTTCTTGCTCAAATAATAAATGGCAAACTCTTTTCGACCAGATTCATCTTGTTGACCTAGAACACAACCCATAGACTCTTCCAGCACGGTCAGATACATGATCAAAGGTCTTCATTCCACGGGAGGAGACAAAATCAGAGGTTCAAGCATATACTCTTTAATCCTCTCAAAAGCTTTCTGACAATCCTCTGTCCAGACACAACCCTGATCTTTGTGAAGAAGCTTGAAGATCGGCGCACATGTGGCAGTCATATTGGATATAAATCGGGAGATGTAATTCAAACGTCCCAATAATCCTCTTACTTGTTTCTCTGTTTTGGGCGCAGGCATTTCCTGAGTGGATTTAACCTTACCAGGATCAACTTCAATGCCTTTTTGGCTGACAATAAAGCCCAACAACTTTCCAGAACGGACACCAAAAGTGCATTTATTAGGATTCAAATGGAGCTTAAACTTTCTCAAACATTGAAACAGCTTCAATAAGTACTCAATATGATCTTCTTCAGTCTTCAACTTACAAATCATATCATCCACATAGACCTCAATTTCTTTATGCATCATATCATGGAACTAAGTGATCATAGCTCTCTGGTACGTTGCACCAGCATTTTTCAAACCGAAGGGCATCACTCTGTAACAGAATGTTCCCCAGGGTGTAATGAATGTTGTTTTTTTCCATATCCTCGAGTGCCATCTTTATTTGATTATAACCGGAAAATCCATCCATAAAAGAAAAGATACTGAATTTAGCAGTATTATCTACCAACATGTCAATGTGTGGCAGTGGAAAATCATCTTTTGAACTCGCTTTATTCAAATCTCTATAGTCAACGCACATTCGAACTTTTCCGTCTTTCTTTGGAACGGGCACAATATTGGCCACCCATTGAGGGTACTCAGAAGTCACAAGAAAACTAGACAACCATGTCAGGATGAGTTCTTCTCAATTTCTGCTTCACCGGTGCACATTCAGGCTTCAACGACAATCTATGCTCCACAATATCAGTATCAAGACCAGGCATATCTTGATAAGACCAAGCAAACACATCAAAATATTCTCTAAGAAGCTCCACAATCCTCTTCTTAACATCTGACTAAAGCAGTGCCCCAATCTTGACTTCTTTTATATCATCATCTGAACCCAAATAAACCAATTCCAACAGTTCTTCATGAGGCTGAATGGCTTTTTTCTCGTGCTCAAGCAACCGAGAAATTTCATCTGGAATATCCTCAATACCCTCTTCTTCAGCTCCAAACACAGGGAACTCAAAGTTGGGAGGGGACATAGGGTCATTGTTTTCAATGGGTTTAACAATCAATCTGCACAATGATTTATGTTTGATTTTAGAATATGAACAAGAAGTGCAAGTATTATGCAGATAAAAGTGATCATCACATTATTATTATTTTGGTTTTTTATGTTACCATTTTTTAGAAATAAAGAAAAAAGGGAAAACATAATATGGATAAACAAAATAACATTTTATTGATGATGATAAAATTTGAAACAAAGCCCTCACAAATTCACTTTCACCTTGGGCAGAGTGAAAGGATTTTTGAAAGAAACAAAAACAAATTACTTTGAAATATGAACAATAGTAGGAACATCAACAGCTATCCAATTCTGGAAAACTTGACCATGTGTCACGAAATTGGGAAGTTCTTCTTCTTCATCATCTTCAATGATGGCACTGACTTCATATTCAGGTTCCTTAAACTTCTTCCGAGGGGAATAAAAAGGCACATATGCATCCTCCGGGGACATTTACCCGGGGTCTTCCAAATAAGGCTCCCAGTCTTCAGCAGGAATGACATCATCTTCAGAACCAAACGGGATGTAGCCTACAGGGTCATCTTCAAGAATTGCAGTCGTAGAAAGATCTTCACTAGGGCAATCTTGAACCATATTGACAGACGCCTTGCCATGATTAGGCAGCGGATTCGATTGTACATTAGGGTTGGAATCTTCGAAAGACAAAATACCACTCCTAGAGAACCTTTGAACTTCCATCTTTAATGGATAACAGTTCTCAGTATCATGCCCAGCTCCTCCCTGATGGAAAGCATAACGAGCTTCAGGCTTATACCACCATGGTGAATCTTTTGGAACAACAGGTGGTGGACGGGCCTGAACAATATTCTTCTTAATTAGACAAGGAAGCAATTCCGTGTAGGTCATCAGAATCGGATCAAAATCCTTATGAAAACGGCCCCGTTGATTGTTTGGCTGATTAGAATGTTGTTGCTGAGCAGGAGCTGCCTGAACAATAGGAGCTGAACTGATAACAGGAGTGACAAATGCAACATGTTGCTGACACTAATTGTTCCTATCATGAGGTCTTCTATACCTTTCTCGAGAAACGTCATTGGTCTCTCCTTCTTTCTTTTTGGCAAATCCTCCACTATATTTTTTGGAACTTCCAGTAGAATTGCCATCTTTCGACAAACGTCCCTCGCGGACACCCTCTTCCAATCTCATCCCCATATTAACCATCTCAGTGAAATCACTCAGGGAACTAGCAATCATACGCTCATAATAGAAAGGACTCAGAGTTTTCAGGAAAATCTTGGTCATCTCCTTCTCTTCCAAAGGAGGGCTGATCTGAGCAGCAATCTCGCGCCACCTTTGCGCGTATTCTTTGAATGTCTCCTTATCTTTCTGAGCCATTGCCCAAAGCTGGTCACGATCAGGAGCCATATCCACATTATACTTATACTGTTTTACAAATGCCTCACCCAAATCTTCGAAAGTGCGAACTCGAGTACTGTCGAGTCCCATATACCATTTCAAAGTTGCACCAGACAAACTATCTTGAAAGTAGTGAATGAGAAGCTGATCATTATCCTTCTGAGCTGACATCTTACGAGCATACATAGTCAAATGACTCATCGGACAAGAGTTACCCTTATACTTTTTAAAGTCAGGGACTTTGAACTTATGCGGGATCTTCACATTTGGAACCAAGCATAACTCATGAACGTTTTTTCCAAATAGCTCTTTACCTCTCAGAGCTTTGATCTCTTTCTACATTTCAGCAAACTTGTCTTGAATCTCTTCCATTCTATCATAAGCACTGGAATTTTCACTTGGAGCAGTGTAGAAAATTTACTCTTCACCAAAAGGAACAGTGTGAACCACAGGCGGTGGTACAGTCATCACATGTTGAACGGTAGGAACAACTGGAATTTCAAGAGGTGGTGGTGGTGGTTGATAACCTTCAGGAACAAAGCTATGAGGCATGCCCCAGGGGAAACCAGGAGGCATGGAGTACTGAGGAACACTAGCAGACGCCACAGAGATGGGCGTAGAGACAATCTCTGAAATGACTGTCCTTTGCACAGGAGTTGAAAGCGGAGGAGGAGGTGGTGGTGGTTGATTCTGAGCAGCCACCAGAGCTTCCATCATAACAGTGAGTCGTTCCAAACCATCCTTCAGAGTTGATACTTCTTCACGAAGCTCACGGTTCTCTTGTTGCAATTGATCTATCTTTTTCTTCAGATTAGCTCGAGTATTATACTGGTGCGACAACTTGGCTGAATGAAGACCAAAGGAAACAATAAGACACTTGGAAAAGGCAAGAAACAATGCAAAATGATGCTTGATGTGCAAATGCAGATGTAAAGTTTCAAGGAATTATAAGACATATTGCAAACATTGTTATCTGAAATACCAAAATCTCACTCATTAATGATGGAAAAGACTACATCTCGGAAGTACAAGTTCAAGAATCCTAAAACAATAGAGAATAAAGAAAACTAGATCCCTAGAGAATCCCATGAGAAGAAGTCCCAGCTTTATCTTCCAGCTTCTTGATGTGGGCTTGCATATGAGTCTTCTCAATCAGCAACTTATCGACGATCAACTTCCAAGGAGATTCTGAACTCTTTGGAATATCGGAAAGTGGTTGAATGCGAGAGGAAAATAAATCCTCTTGCGCCTTTCTCTTCTTGTTGGCAACTTCATCTTCATTCTTCTTCTTGAAGTGCTCTTGAAGTCTTGCATTCTCTAACTCAACAATCTGATACTTGTTCTTCCATGCATCTCTCTCTTGTTGCATCTGGGCCAAAGCGATCTGAAGCTTATCTGTGTCTTCCATAAAGTAGAGAATAGGCTTCTTATCAGTTAGAGATAAAGGCTCCTGATGCTTATAAGGCATCTTCAAAGTAATAGCTCTATTTTTAACCCACTGAAGATAAAGTTCCGAAGAGACACAATTTAGATTTCCCAAACTTTCCTTTCCTTTTCTATGAATGTTGCACCAAGCTTCCACAATTTCTCTCTTGAGAGCAAACTGAGATTCTTCATCCTTGAAAAAGAGACCAGCCAAATGAATGCTCTTCGGTACCTCTCGCAAAGGATATCCCAACTGACGACGAGCCAACACTGGATTGTAGCTGATTCCTCCCTTTGTACCAAGAAGAGGCATGTTGGGAAAATCACCACAACTATCAATAATCATCACTCCAGAAGGAACACGGCTACACCAATCGATATCAGAATGAGTGAGAGACATGATTTTTCGCCACCAATATAAACCATCCTTGAGATTCCAGAAAGCTGCAGACTTCGGCAAGTGAGAAATAAACCACTTGTAAAGAAAAGGTGCACAACAGATAATCATCCCTTCACCATGGAAATTCCTGAGGTGAATAGAATGGTAAGCAACGACAAGCAAAGCGGGAATTGTATTCCCAATCAAGAAGATCTGAATAGCGTTGATGTCGACAAAGTTCTCAACATTCGGGAAGAGGAACAATCCATAAATAAGCAAGGCAATAATAACCTCAAAAGCAACTGTGTTCTTCACACTAGCAAAGTGATGATCTCTATCCATCAAGAACTTAGTGGGTAACCCTAGGATCTTTCCTTTGGTATCCATGCGAGCCTTAATCTCGGAAACCTTCAAGTAAGTAGCCTTCGCAATAACATCATGCTCGGGAGTAGGGTCCAAACCAGAGAAAATCCGACCATAAACAGGCAAACCAAGCAGGAGAGAATACTCCTCTAGCGTAGGTACCAACTGATAATCAGGAAAGGTAAAACAATGCAGTAAAGGGTCATAGAACTTAACCAAAGTAGCAAGCAATCCTTCAGCCATATCAACCTTCAAGAGAGACAAAAGCCTTCCATATCTGGACTCAAACTTCTTGGTATGAACAACCAAAGATCCTAGCTCTCTCAAACCCTCTAACTTAGGACTCTTGAAAGTGTACTTCTTGGTACTTCTCCTTCCAAAATCCATAACAAAAGTACCTGCAATGTTTGCAATAACACCTTTAAGTTCCTTGAAACCTTCCAAAAGAATGCTCATGAATGCATGAGTGCATGAATGCAGCAACCACAAACAAGATCACACAAAGCACATGGGTCAAGGTTCAAGTCACGAGCATGAAGCCGAGGGTAAGAACCAATCCCACAAAGGTGTGTACTAAGGTTTTGTCTTCATTGTACCTGCAGAAAATAGTGGTTCTAACAAAGTGCCCAGGGTCCACAATCCACTATCAGACACACCAGCACACCGATTTACTTGGAGGTTGGTAGTTATCCTCAAGAGAATCTAACCTGACTGTAGCATCGCGTGACAGCTAAGTCAGATTTGCATCTTCATAGCTTCCGCGGTACGATCCTAAAAAGGCTAGGATGGGTTAAGGGTTACTATGGTCCTCAGTGTTATAGGCATCCATGGAAAAAGTAATTCCTTCTCGATCGCTTGATCGGCATCAGTAATCCCAAAGAGGAAACCACTGAGCGGATAGATTCTCAAGTTCTTCTTTTTCAGGATTCGACTCCTTCAAAGTTCCCTTGACTATACTATCCTCCTATCTCAAAGTGCACTCTGGTTCGAGTATAGGACATATCTCTCACACAGAGGAACTCCCAAACAGAACAAACAAGTAACAAGCAAAACAAACAATAAGCGGTAAATAAATCAAAGTAGGCTAAACCCCTCAACCAGAGATTCTGGGTTCGATCCCCATCAGAGTCGCCACTTTTCTGTAGCGGGGAAATTTGTGAGTGTAAGTTATTGATTAACTTAACTCAAAAATAAGCAAGAGTCGCCACCGCACTTTTATTTTATCCACAAAGGGAAAGGAAAAAGAGCGAACAAAACCTAAAGAGTTCTAAAAGAAACAAGAACAAACAGAGAAAGGGTAAGGGGGGTTGGTTATGTAAAGGGAAGGTTTTACGCACCCAATACATCTATAGTACTCTATAGGAGCCCTTTGATGTATTCATGCTTTTGGTCTGAAAATGGTTTGCTTGTAAAGAGATTGAGGAGATGAGAGGAGAATTATTTTTTAAGATTTTTGTGTTTGGAGAGACTTATCGCCTCATGCCTACGTACCCATGATGTGCAATGTCGGATCAAAACCCTGTAGTTCGTGGTACAAGGAACAAAAATTTGTTGGTTTTGATTGATTTTTAAGTGTAAAGACAAGTCGTCATTTCTAAGCGAATAATTTCGCTTAAAGAAATGAATCATGTCTAAACTTATGAAAAAGAGTTTAAAAGAAAAAAAGGTGCATAAAAGCACAAAAGATTTGAGTGAGTTTCATATTTTTTATGTTTTCATGAAATGGTCAAAGTATGGTTAAGATAGATTGACATTTATTAAAGAAAAGAAAGTTTTAAAAGTCACTTGACAAAAGTCAAGGTTTTATTATGAAAGCGGTTTTAAGTTGAAAACAAGAAGGTTTTGAAAAAAAGAGAGGTTTTTGAAAATTTAAGAATGGGGAGGAGAAGAAGTGACTATCCTAGTGCATAAAATAAAAGCTAAGGAATAGAATGATCTAACCAAAATGGAGCCACTTCAAAGCAATATTAAAAGAATTCCATCCTTAAGCAAATTGGCCAATAATGGCAAGTCTTCAATCAATACTCCAAGCAAAGGGATAAGAAGTCCTAATTCTAGGTCCATAAGTCCAATATTACTTCAAAAGAGGTCCATAAAGAGATCACTCCAAAGCATAGGATAGTAACCAATAGTCCAAGATGAGGAGAATTAAGTTTTTTATGGTTTAAGCCTCTATTAATGTTTTTGAGTCCAAATGGACAAAGAAAAAAAAAGGCATAAGCATAAACACGTGTCCAACGGACAAAGGAAAAATTGCAGAAGCATAAACATGATATGAAATGAAGCATAAAAAAAATAAAAGAGATAGGGAGCGAGAAGGAAACATAAACAAAATTAATACAAAATATTGTTAGTAAGTTAGTGATTAGTTGTTAGTATTAGTGATAAATAACAATTGAATAATTGCACTTAGGTCAAAGTTGATGAAACTCATTAGAGGATTGATAAGACCAAAGCCTCTTAACAACAAGTTTCATGAGTTTTGAACCATAAGACAAATAATCAACCATTCTTGAAAGTTTCCGATACGGGACAAATATTGCGCTATGTTAAGCAATCGCCGAGTAATTTACGGAGTAATTACCCTACAATGAGGTCGGTCAATAGTTCTTTGTGCTAATGTATGCTAGATGAACGATATGTAGATCGTCATCTGAAAGCAATACCGCACGAAAAGAAAAGTGGTAACGATCTAGTCTTGATCGAAATTCAACAACGGAATTCCAAGATCTTTTAGACTTACATCGATCAAAAGAAAAGAGAAATAGATGAAGAGAAAGCCAAATTAAACCACACAAATATGTGATCTAAGGCTAAGAACAACGGAAAGGGAAGAAAATGGCAAAAAAAAACCAAAGCAGTCCCAAAAACAACCATTTTTCACATTCTGGATGTTGGTTAATCGATTAACCAACTCACTGTGTAATTATATTAATCGATTAACCAGTGTAAACTTCCAGATTTTTGCGCAAAAACAAGCTGTTAATCGATTAACCTAATTGTAATGGTTTTGGTTAATCGATTAACACTGTGAAAACACAAGAAAATCAGTTTGAAAATTGCCAAATCCTTGATCACTCATTTCCTCAAACATCTTAGGATCAAGGATTCAATTGTGCACGAATTTTGGAGTAAAACAGCAGCAAAAACCAGCAATCAACATAAATTGTAAGATCCAAAGATCAAGCAAACAGATCAACATAGGATCTACATTATGAAAGATGAAGATAAAGCTTCAACAATGGTGAAAAGTGAATTATCACTCCAATATAGAAAATCCTTCCAAATTGCAGCAAGATCTACACTCCAAAGCCTTGATCTATGAACAAAAACAAGAATGGATGGAGGTTTAGCTCTAAATTAGTAAGGATCAATGTGAATTCTTACTAACTTATGAAAGAAGAAATTGAGCTTTTGGTGAATTTTGGTAGTTGGGGAGATATTTTGCAAGGGGTTTTTTAGCTCTCAAAAGCTTGAAGAATGAATGAAATGAAGGCTCTATTTATAGAGTTTAGGCTTGGAAATTTGGTGGTTTGGAATTAGGCTTGGGTGATCAAAATTAGGATTGGAATACAAATTTGGAGGGAAATCACAAAAGAATGGTGATTAGTGATGGTACATGGTGGGAAATGATCAAAGTGATGTACGGAATTAAAATGAGATGGTCTAGAATATTCCACATGTGATCAAAATGGTGAAAATTGGTGCTAATTACTGCAGAATTTGAATTTGGCACATTTTTTCCAAAAATTTCACGTGTTAATCGATTAACCACTTCATAGTGCAATTAGGTTAATCGATTAACACAGTGAAAAATGGGAAAAATGGCTTTTTGATGTGCTGTCTTGGCTCTGGCTCGATTTTCTTGCTTGTCAAAGAAGGCATGGAAATAAACACATGAACCTTGGAGTCCCTTGAATGATAATCAATTAAATCTTGGAAACTCTTGATCAGATAATTTTTGAATTAATCGCAGATCAACATTGACTTTATTGAGATGAAATCCATTCGAGCTGAGGGACTAATGTTTTGGTATTTTTAACCTGTTCTTCCCCTGAAAAATGTTAGTGAAAGAAAACAAAATATTTTTGGCTTTTAATTAATGGTTAGTACAATATAAACAAATTAAACAAATCAAACGCACATAAACTTAAAGAACCCTGCAAGGCACAAACCTATCTAAGAGGGAACCAATATGTGATCTTGTTTATGGTAAGCAAAAATTCAAATGACATGTGGGATCTTAGGGGTAAAAATTAGGGTATTACACTTTGTACAGAGTAATCGGTTAGTCACCACAGGGTAACCGGTTAATTCAGCCAAATTTGCCCAAATTTGCTTGGGAAATGATACTGAAGTCCCGATTTCGATTTTACACCTCTTGTTTTGATGATAAACATGGAAACCTTTATTTTGAGCTTGATTAGATGATGTAATGACTTCGTGAGGATGCGATTAATCGGGCAAAAAACCTGAAAATCCTGCAACGAGAAACACATAGAGAAAAGTGCGGATGCATATGCCAGATATGCGAATGTTCGTGCTTACGCAAAAAAGTAAAAGAGGGAGGTCAAATTTCGGTTTATGACAGCTGCATATAAATAGACCTCAATTCTGATCATTTTGAGTACACCAAAGCACTACAACACTTGCTTTCCACAAAATCTCTCTCATTAGGCCAAAATGCCTTCTTTTGCAAGTCATCTTTGAGTTTTTGAGTTAGAGAGCAATTCCACCATAGCTCATGATCTAAACATATCCAATGTATCATATCTAAGTTGTTCAAACACTCACCCTTAATCTGAAACACCAAAATCTGAAAGTCAACCTCCAAAACCTCAAATTTTGACTTTTCTGCATTTTTCAAGTCATGTCTTGATTCAGTCACTTCCAAAACCAAACCAGGCCTCAAACACACTCCAAATATCATCCTCAAACTATCCCAATTGGTTTCCCTCATCTGGAACACCATTTGAGAGAGTTACCATCTTGGTAACTTTTGCCACTTTTGCAAGAAAGAGCCAGGTCTTGTTCCTGAGGTTTCCAGCTGGTTTTGATCATCCTAAAAGCTTTTAAGGGATCAATCAAGAGTGTCTAAAGCATTGGATTACTTCTGGCACAAGGAACTTGACAGATAGCACAAGGAGCTTCAAGAGGTAAGTGCATCACAACTTGAACTATTTAAATCATGCATTACTTTGAGGTCCATTGATCATGGACCTCTCATACATATCATATGTGTTGTGTTTGAACCAATTTGTCCTGCTATAGCTGCCTGTATGATGAGATAGCATAGAACATGCAAATTTTAGCCTATTTTGAAACCACTATCGGGTTTTGAAATAGAAGCATTTTCTAAAAATTCCAAAAGCACCATTGGATTCCTCATGAAATTCTAGGCAGGATACACCTAAATTTTGTCCCAATCCATGGAGAAATGAGGAAGTTAGAGCCTTCACGCAAGAGGCCTAAAATTAGGCCTTGCCTTGGGCAAGGGCTAGGCATGGCGCCTTGGCTAGGCCTAGAAACAAGGCACCCTTATGTATTAATGGAGTGGTTTTGATACACGGATGTATCACCACCCCAGTGGTAGCGCACATGCGTGTTTGTTGTTGAGGTCGTGGGTTCAACACCCACCCAGACCATTTTGCCATTTTCATATTTTTTGCTATTTTCCATATATTTTGTGGTTTTTATTAATTAATTCCAAAATTAATTTCTCTCTCAATTTTAGTTATTTTTTATTGGTTATTTTTTTCAAAATTCTCAAAAATGTTAAAATATTTTATTCCACAAAAATGTCATTTATTTCATATATTTAGTATTTTTGTAAATAATTATGTTTTATTTGTTTATAAACATTTAAAAATATTTCTTTCTCTTGATTTTTCAACTTCAAATGGTTTTCAAATCATTCTATGAATGAAAATGATTTTTCAAACATTAATCCAAGATCACAACTTATTTTTCACACATGTTTGATAATTTTGATCTTTTTAATTGAATTTTTATTCAATTAAAATACATTTAAAAATCTAATTAGGGTTTTGATTACTACACACCCTCACAAATCTTTTTCAAAACACTTTGGGCCTCTAATAGAGTGTAAGACCCAACCCCTTTGTACAGAAAACCATTTTGGGCCTCAGTCATTATATAAGTCCCGATGCGATTTTAAAAATCTCGACGCGATCATCGCCTTTTAAACAAAAACCATCTGGGCCTACCCTTGTGTTGTAAGTCCCATTTATTTTCTTTTTCATACACTCTTGGGCCTCTTAATAGAGTGTAAGACCCATCTCTTTGTACATAAACCTTTTTGGGTCTCAGTCATTGTATAAGTCCCGATACGATTTTTAAAATAACGGTGCGGTCGTTGTTTTTTATCTAGTGCCTCCCCTTGTGTTGTAAGTCCCATCTTTCTTTTCAAAATACACTTGGGGCCTCTAATAGAGTGTAAGACCCAACCCTCTTTTGTACATAAATAATTTTGGGCCTCAGTCATTGTATAAGTCCCAATACAATTTTCAAAAACGACGGTGCAAGCACTGTCTTTCCATGGGCCTCTCCTTGAGTATAAGCCCCAATCTTCTTTTCAAAACAACTCTCAATTTTTATTTAGGTTCAAATTCATAGTTGTAATCAAAACTTTCTTTAATTTCTTGAACAACTAACCATACAACTGTTATACTAGAAGCTTGCTCACCTGTAAGTCCTTATACCCTTTTTTTACATACAGTATATATTTCATCTGTATATATGCTTGTATATTATCTGCTCATAGTTTTCCCCGACAATTAGGTCTAGGATTAGATAAAGCCAGTGGTCACTCTTTCAACACAGTCAAAACTAGTTCCCCATAGGAATTCCAGATACAGTCTTGCATTCTCTTGGGCTTATACAATATGGAACAAAGAGAAAGGCATTATTCCCGGTGAAACTTTCCTAGACTGTCACTATTAGAAAATTGTCAAAGAAATTCAATTTCCCCATAGAGGATTAATTCTCGGTGAAACCACTCTTGAGTTTCTTCAAACCCTAGAACTGCTCACTAAAGAAAAGATTATTCCCGGTGAAACTTTTCCTGAACTCTTCTTAAGTTTGGACCCACAGACTTCCTAAAAGCATCACCGCCTCCTCTTGGGCTTTGTACAAGGACCCTCCGGCTTCTTAGACGTTCTCATGCCTTCTCTTTGGCTTAATACAAGGACCCTAAAGACCTCTTAAAGTTATAGGACATAACTTTTTCATCCTTTGATAGAGCAGTCTTTCTAAGAGTCAAAACATCAAACCAGTTTAGGGTTGATTCTCATCCCTTAAAATAACTAGCCTCCTCTTGGGCTTTATACAAGCAGCCTTGGACAGTCTTGCCTCCTCTTGGGCATCATACAAAGATAAAATCTTCCATACAAGTAGACTTGGACAGTCTAATCTCCTCTTGGATCTCAAAGAAATTCTCAAGCTCCCTACAAGCACAATAGAAACCCCGATTATTTGATCAATCTCCAGTAGAGTTAAAACCCTCATAGGATTTGAAAATCAGTCTTTTATCCTAAATTTCCCCAACTAGGGTCATCTTATCATCAATACCATACTAGCCTATCAGAACCTCAAGGCATTTGATATCTCAACTCTTCTGTAATCCTCAACAAGAGTTGATTCCCCACTTTAGACCTGTCTTTGGATCTCAATAATCCTCAGCAGAAGACAGCCTCCTCTTAGGCTTTGTATAATGATTTTCCTCAGCAGATTTAGTATCAAAAGCATTTTTTTTTGCAGAGTAAACCCTAGTCAGCCTCAATCTTGGGCTTTGTACAAGGCACCATAAAGACACTCTCTTGTTTAGTCAAATACTTTTTCAGCCTCAATCTTGGGCTTTGTACAAGACAAACAAAAGCACTCTCTTGTTGAGTCAATCCCCTTAAAACACTCTCTTGTTGAGTTAATCACCTCTCATCCTCCTCTTAGGCTTTGTATAATGATCCTTCTTTTCCTCAGCAAAAGTCATCCTCAATCTTGTACTTTGTACAAGACACCACACTAAACACTCTCTTGTTGAGTCAATCATCTCTTCAGCCTCAATCTTGGGCTTTGTACAAGACACCAGATAAACACTCTCTTGTTGAGTCAATCAACCTTATCAGCCTCAATCTTGGGCTTTGTACAAGACACCTAAAATCTCCTTAGCTGAGTCAGTTAATTTCCTTTTAGCCACAATCTTGGGATTTGTACAAGACAGATAAAACCTCTCACCAGTAGAGTCAGTTTCCCCTTTTAGCCTTAATATTGGGCTTTGTACAAGACACACACAAATCATACTCTCCAGCGGAGTCAATAAGTCTTTTTAGCCTCAATCTTGGGCTTTGTACAAGACAGATAAAATATCTGCTCTTAGGATTTGTATAAAGATATCCCCCAAAGAGCCAGTCTCTTTTTTGCCTCAACCTTGGGCTTTGTACAAGATAGATAATAAACTCCCCAGTGGAGTAAATCAATCTCTTAGCTTCAACCTTGGGCTTCGATCAAGGCACATAAAAAATCTAAAAACCTCTCTGTAGGACGACATTTCTCTGTATTATCACTCATCAAAACAGATAAATCAAAACAAACCTTAATCCCAGATAACTGATGTAAGTGGAACACTTGTTGATTCAAATATCCAAGCTCTGGTCCATCTCTTATCCTGGTAAAACCCCTTCTTTCATGTAATTGTTGTAAGTGGCAAGCCTCTGGGTTATTTACATCCAAGCCGATGTCCCTCTTTTATCATGAAAGATTCCTAAGGAAAAATGGCATTTCTCTACACTGAGTTAAAGTTTTCTCCTTCAGGAAAAATCCCTCATAAAGGAATTATAGAATTGTTGGATTCACATATCCCAGTTAAAGTAATTCTCCTTTATAATGAGTCACCCAACAATTGTGATAAACAAACGAGATGTCCACCTTTAGAGATGACAAATTCTCTCTCAGTCAAACCTTTAGCTTCAATCTTGGGCTTTGAACAAGACACAAATCACCTTTAGCTTCAATCTTGGGCTTTAAACAAGACACCAAAACATATTCTTTCCTCTCATAGAATAGGAGGAACTATGATTGCTCTAATTTCCCTGTTTATCTTTAACGGGAATACGTAGGCATAAGATTGCAAAATCTTAGCTAGCATACCAATCAAAAACTTTAGGTCCACTACCTTCATACCAATCAAAAACCCTAGGTCCAGTACCTTACCATCGGAAAAAACTCGAAATCAACAAAAACTGTCTCTCTCAACACTCCCAGTGGAGAAACTTTCCTCAACCCATTACAGACAAACACCAGAAAGTAGAAAACAATATAATTGCTAATAACCTGTGGATAACCACATATAGGATGGGTAATTGACAACTCCCCATTGTATAACCTGACCCCGGACCCCTCAATCTCTTAAGCTTTGTTCAGTTAAACATTTGCGTGCAAGGTTAGTTTTAGATAGCTTCCCTTTCCTTTCCAGCTTCATAGGATAAATAAGAAATCAGAAAGTAGCACCCACGTTCCTCCCATTGAGATGAGGAAATCCCCATGGCGATAAAGTGGTCACGTCACCAACAAAAATCGCACGCTACAGGAAAATGGCGACTCTGCTGGGGAGTCTTTAGGATTATAGTTTCTAAGAGGTCTAGGATGATTAGTCTTAGGAATTATACTATATATATACTGCTTTTCCTACTTGATATCCGTGTTTATTTTTCTATCAATGGGAATGCGATTGATACGCATGTGGAAAGTTTGAGAGAACCCTAAGATAAGTGATGGAATAGACAGGTGGACTTACAGGGAGTGATTCCCGAATAAGTGATCATGGTAGACCATCAAATCAGGTGAGGGCCCGTGTGGATACTATGTTGAACGACTAACGTCGTGAAAATAAACGTTATCCCAGTGCGCCACCAGTGACCCTGAGGATTTAGTAGACATTAACCATGTGGCCATTTGGTAGTGCGGTAACTACCAGAAATAGTTGATACGCAATACTACACTCAAATGAGATTACCCTAGGATGCTACAGCTCGCTCGGGTGAACCAGCTTGCTGTTGATATCCCTAGGGGGGTCAATGATTTTGGGAACCTTTAACCTGTTCTACAGGTACAAAAATTGACCAGAATACAACCTTTGGGGATGGGTAGAGCCATGACTCCATGCTCGTGACGTTGAACCCTTGAACCCATGCTTTTTCAATGTTTTTGTGAGCTGCATTCATGCATTCATTTAAAAAAAACTCTTAAACAAAAAAAAATCTTCTCTTCCATCTCTTTCTTCTATTTTCTCTTCTCTTTCTTTTTCAAAATAAACTAAAACAATAATTGTAAATATCAGAGAAAGATTGCGTTATGGATTTCGGTAGAAGAAATACGCACAAGTACACCTTCAAGGCTCCGAAACTAGAGGATTTAAGGAGGCTAGCATGGATAATTACCAACCCTGATGCTTTCAGAGCTAAGCATGGAGGACTGCTGTCTCTGTTAAAGGTCCATGTAGTTGAAGGAATCCTGTCTACACTGATTCCGTTTTACGATTCGGTTTATCACTGTTTCACATTCCTGGATTATCAACTAGCACCAACATTAGACGAATACTCTCACCTGACTGATTTACCTATCACTGACCAAGCTCCATTTTCTGGACTGGAAGAAATTCCAAAGGAACCAACCATTCCAAGAGCAATCTATTTGGACGAGTCAGAAGTCAGGACTCACATGACCACTAAGAAAGGAATCCAAGGTTTACCAGCTAAGTTTTTGGTAGAGAAAGCCCTGTACTTTGCCAGTATAGGAAACGTTACTGCTTTCGAAGATATCTTTGTTCTACTTACATATGGGCTTTTCCTCTTTCCCAACATTGGCAACTTCGTTGATATCAACACTATTAAGATATTTCTGATTGGAAACCCCGTACAAACCTTGCTCGCAGATGCTTATCATTATGTGTATTTAAGGAATTTATACAGCGGAGGAATGATCACATGTTGTGTACCCCTGCTTTACAAATGGTTCACTTCCCATTTACCCAAGTCGGCTGCATTTTGGGATCACAAGAGTACTCTACGTTGGTCACAGAGAATCATGTCTCTTACCAACTCTGACATAGATTGGTATAATAGGATTGATGAGGGGATAAAGATCATCGAAAAATGTGGAAACATCTCTAATGTACCCCTCATAGGAACTAAATGAGGAATCAACTATCATACAATTTTAGTTCGTCGTCAACTCGGATACCCGATGAAGAATATCTCGCATAATGTTCATCTGGAAGGTCTTTTCTTTAAGGAAGGAGAAAATGACAGGGCACTAAAGAAGGAAATAGTGCATGCCTGGAAACATGTTCACAGGAAAGGAAGAGAGTCTCTAGGAAGACCAGACTGTATCTATGTGGAACCTTATCTCCACTGGGTACAAACTAGAGCCCTCAAGCTGAGGATGCCTTACCCTCGTCAAGAAGTTCTTTCGTTAAAGGAATATGTCCTTTATTTTAGGTATGATACGGAAAAATTCCAGGTCGCTCTCAACAAAGTTCAACGGGAGAAAAGCTCTTGGAAAAACAAGTACTGAATCCTCAATGTGAAATGTACTAAAATTCAGGAACTGTTAAAAGAAAAGGATGCTCTGATTAAGACACTAGAGCAGCATGTTGTAGAAAATCAAGAAGGTCAAAGAAATCTGCTCGCTCCTTTCACTTGGCAAAGGACTGACAACCCGACAACGGCTGAAGAGCCCCGGTCAAAGAATAGGAAAATACCAGAACCAGCATCTGAGTTCTCTTCGGAGAGGACTCATGATCCATAAACTTAGACATTTCCTTTTAGAGCACTTTGTAAAATACTGTATTTTCCCTTTCTACAATCTTTCAAAATTCAATAAAAAGGGGTCTCCCCACTGTATGATATTTGTAATCTATTTGTTGAAGTTTCTTTTTGATTAAAGTAAAAAACAAAAAAATATATATATATATCATTGTATATCATTCATCATTCTCACATAATGCGTTCTTCTTATCTTCGAGTCTCACGTATGTGTCACGATTCTAGGGCCAAGTTGTCTCATTCGTACAATACTTGGGCCAATCGACAAAAGAAAATAGACGATCTCGAGGAAGAGAACAGAGAGCTGAGAGAAGAAATCGACGCTCTGAAGGAAGATTTGAAAAAACTTCACAGTGACATGCAATCCCTGGCAACAGCTTAGAGACAGCAACAAAGGATTGTGATCTCAGAGATTACATCTACGCCCGTAGTGGAGACATATGATCCTCGGTACAACATGCCTAAAGATCGTCCCTGGGGCATGCCTCTCAACTTTGTCCCTGAGGGATACATCCCTCCGGTCACTGAAGACGCAGAAACTGCAGCAGGAACCGCTGGGCCTGAAGGTTACAAACTTCGGGAAAGCGAGGATGCAAGAGTCATGACAGTAACTCCTGAAGGTTCCAAACTTCGGGGCTTAGAAGTACCAAGGGTCACCACCGTAATGACTATACCACAACCAGTGGTACACATTGTCCTAGAAGGACAAATTTTCCAAGTAATCTCTGGTGGAAATGAATACATGTACGAAAAGATGAATGAGTACTAGGAAAAATTCCTGGAGATGCAGAAGGAACTGCATGCCATTCGCGGTCAGGATTTATTCAAAAAAGATGCCGCAGACCTTTGTCTGGTCCCTAATGTGAGAATCCCGCACAAATTCAAGGTGCCTGACTTTGAAAAATACATAGGCAACCCTTGCCCTCAAAGTCATTTGGTTATGTACGCTCGAAAGATGTCAACTCAGACTGAAAATCAACAGCTACTGATCCATTATTTTCAAGACAGTTTAACAGGTGTCACGCTCAAATGGTACATGGGCTTAAATCGCACCAAGATCGTTACTTTCAGAGATCTTGGCGCAGCTTTCGTTCAGCAGTATAAGTATAACCTGGACATGGCACCAGACAAAGATCAACTCAGAGCAATGTCACAGAAGGACAAATGCACAAAATCTGCTTTGCTTGGGACAATTGGGAATGGTGATTTTGAGGGATTCATATCTCCCAGCTCAGGTTGAGTTATGGGAGGCTCTTGTGCTTTTTAGAAAGCCCTCATATGATACAAAACATGTGTGATCATAGTTTGTTTTGAAACTATTCGGATCGAACTGAAAAATCCTCATGAACATTGACGTTAAAGGCTGGTAACTTAGGCAGATTTTCACTAAGTGTTGGAAAAAGTGTCATTTTCATGTTTTTGTGATTTGATCACTCCATAACTCAAAATCCATAACGAATTGGAGTTGGAGGTAGTTGAAGCTTTTGTAGAGTGTAGCAAGATCTACAAATCAGGCTTTGGATCACCCAAAATGGCTGCTTGGATCTAAAGTTATGATCCTTAGAAGTTGGTACCAAAATCACTTTTGCTCCATAACTTAGAAAAATTTTGGTTTCATATGGTTGCCCCTTTTGCAAGAAACCTCACTTTTCTTGATTTTTCTTGATGAATGATGATCAATGTCACACATTAACATTATTCTTGACTTAAGGGAACCATATTTGTGAAAAATTCCAAAAAGTCAAACTTAATTTTGTGCACATTTGACTTTTTATCTGATGAAATCCAAACTGTACAATCCTTTGTGAAATCAAGTCCTTGACCTAAATAAAACCTAATGGATGGATTCCATAGGTGATATAGGGTGTATTGAATCATGTCCCAAGGTTTGGGAGCATGTCCTGGTCAAAAGTCAAAGGTACTGTTGACTTTTTCCTTCGAAACCCTAATTATGGTCCAGATGAAAATGAAACTTGTGAATCAAGCTTCTTGGATCAATACATTGTTGCAAATGGATCAATGTAGTGTATTTGATGCCCTTAAATCATGTCTTGAGGTCTTGTCTCATATCTTGCTTCAAAAGTCAACTTAGGGGTGAATTAGGTCAAGAAACCCTAATTCCTAATTTTTTATGAATGCATCCCCTGAGGCTAAATTGAATTGATGATTGGGTCCATGAGGTCCCTTGGAGTATCTTGAAGCATTGGCTCATGCCTAGAGGAAGAATCCCATCTAGAAGCCTTGGTCGGCCAAAACCCTAATTTGGTGACATTGGCGATCTTGAGGCTTGATCCACTTGGAATGTTGAAACCTTGTGATTGATTCTTGAGGTGGGAGTACTCTTGATCCTTTATAGGTGTTTGAGAGGTTAGACAAGTTGAAGATCATGTCATTTCTTGATTGATCCTTTATCTAAGTGTTCTGAGAGGGCCTGAAACCCTAATTCTTGATTGTGGTAAATGCTCAACAATCTTTGAGGAGATTGATGAGGCATGAAGGTGCATCCATATTATGGTGATGATCCTCACAATGATGGGAAATCTTGGTGGTCAAAATTTGGGGTATGACAGCATCCTGACCAGATTAGTTCCTAATAGGAGTACATCGTGAATTTGATAACTGCGGTTATCCTCTTCCTCTATCAAATTTACTGCAGTCTTTTCATGTTGAGGCAACCAGTTCGTCTGAACATTTGGATTAGTATCTTTGAAAGATAAGACCCCGTTCCTGACAAGCTTCTGTACATCAGATTTGAAGCTGAGACAGTTATCGATGTTGTACCCCGGTCCTCCTTGATGGTAAGGGAAAGTTTGATCTGCTTTGAACCAAAAAGGCAGATTTTCCGGTACTGTAAGAGGAGACCTGGTTTGGACATACCCCTTGACCAGTATTAGTGGAAACAGTTCTGTGTACAACATTGGTATAAGGTCAAACCCTGGTGGTCGTGTCATACGATTGTTATTGTTTTATTGAGGACGAGCCTGCTGAAGAGGTTGTCGTGTCCTTTGTTGATACTGTTGTTGACTTGGTTGGTTTTGAGCAACCTGAGGTTGATATGTTAGAGTCGGCGTTGGGTTGATAGCAGGAGTTACCGCTGCTACTGGTTGATACCTTCACCTTTGCTTTCTGAGAGAGATATTACCAATATCTTGCTCTTTTTTCTTTGGGAAAGCACTACCGTATCTTTTGGTACTACTTGATGGCTCTGCATCCTTGACCAATCGTCCTTCTCGAACTGCTTCTTCGAGGCGTACTCTCATGTTCACCATTTTAGTGAAGTCACTGGGTGCACTGGCAACCATTCGGTCATAATAGAAGGAGCTCAAGGTTTTCAGAAAGATCTTTGTCATCTCTTTTTCCTCAAGAGGGGGACAGATCTGGGCGGCAATTTCACGCCATCTCTGAGCATATTCCTTAAAAGTTTCTTTGTCCTTCTGCGACATTGCTCTGAGTTGATCTATGTCTCAGGGTTCACCAAATGATCGCCAGTGTCACTAAATTAGGGTTTTGGTCGACCAAGGCTTCTAGATGGGATTCTTCCTCTGGGCATGAGCCAATGCTTCAAAGCACTACCCAAGATACTCCAAGGGACCTCATGGACCCAATCATCAAGTCAATTTAGCCTCAGGGGATGCATTCTTCAAAAATCAGGAATTAGGGTTTCTTGACCTAATTCACCCCTAAGTTGACTTTTGAAGCTAGATATGAGCCAAGACCTCAAGACATGATTTAAGGGCCTCAAATACACTACATTGATCCATTTACAACAATGTATTAATCCAAGAAGCTTGATTCACAAGTTTCATTTTCATCTCGACCATAATTAGGGTTTCGAAGGAAAAAGTCAATAGTACCTTTGACTTTTGACCAGGACATGCTCCCAAACCTTGTGACATGATTCAATACACCCTATATCACCTATGGAATCCATCCATTAGGTTTGATTTAGGTCAAGGACTTGATTTCACAAAGGATTGTACAGTTTGGATTTCATCAGATAAAAAGTCAAATGTGCACAAAATTAAGTTTGACTTTTTGGAATTTTTCACAAATATGGTTCCCTTAAGTCAAGAATAATGTTAATGTGTGACATTGATCATCATTCATCAAGAAAAATCAAGAAAAGTGAGGTTTCTTGCAAAAGGGGCAACCATATGAAACCAAAATTTTTCTAAGTTATGGAGCAAAAGTGATTTTGGTACCAACTTCTAAGGATCATAACTTTAGATCTAAGTAGCCATTTTGGGTGATCCAAAGCCTGATTTGTAGATCTTGCTACACTCTACAAAAGCTTCAACTACCTCCAACTCCAATTCGTTATGGATTTTGAGTTATGGAGTGATCAAATCACAAAAACATGAAAATGACACTTTTTCCAACACTTAGTGAAAATCTGCCTAAGTTACCAGCCTTTAACGTCAATGTTCATGAGGATTTTTCAGTTCGATCCGAATAGTTTCAAAACAAACTATGATCACACATGTTTTGTATCATTTGAGGGCTTTCTAAAAAGCACAAGAGCCTCCCATAACTCAACCTGAGCTGGGAGATATGAATCCCTCAAAATCACCATTTCCAATTGTCCCAAGCAAGGCAGATTTTAAGAAAACGCAAATCTGCAAAAACAAAGGGCTCGGGCAAGAACCAAGTGTTCTTGGCGCCATAATTCAAAATTTTGAATTTTAGTTATTTTTGTTTAATTGATTCCAAAATTAATTTCTCTCTGAATATTTATGTTTTTGAATTGATTCTTTTTCTCAAAATTCAATAAAATGTTTAAATATTTTATTTTACAAAAAAAAAATCCAATTTATATTATTTATTTAATATGGTTAGAATTTTTGTAATTATTTTCATTTAATTGTTTTTAAACATTTTTAAAATGAAATTCTCACTTTGATATTTCAAAACCAATTGAATTTCAAGCTTTCATATGATTAAACATGGTTTTCCAAAATATTTGTTAAAGTGTACAACTTGTTTTTAAATATATTTGATATTTTATTATTTATTATTTAAATTTCCTTAGGAAAAATGACATTTTAATTTAAAATTATGGTTTCCTCTTGATTTTAAATTTTCAAACAACTTTGGGCCTCTATTAGAGTGTAAGACCCATTCCCTTTGTAAATAAACAATTTTTGGGGCTTCAGTCATTGTATAAGTCCCTCCATGGTTTTCAAAACCGCGGCGCGATCGTCGCCTTTTCAAAATTTTCATTTGGGCATCTCCTCGAGCTATAAGCCCCAACTCTTGTATAAAAATGACTTTTATGGACCTCTTGATAGAGTGTAAGTCCCATCCCTTGTATATAAAATAATTTGGGCCTCAGTCATTGAATAAGTCCCACTGTATTTTCAAAAATCTCGGTGCGATCGCCAATTCTAAAAAAAATTTCAATTGGGCCTCTCCCTGAGTTGTAAGCCTCATTCTCTTTTCTTTTAAATAAACTTTTGGGCCTCTAATAGAGTGTAAGACCCAATCCTTGTTGTACATAAATTTTTTTGGGCCTCAGTCATTGTATAAGTCCCGATATAGTTTTCAGAACAACGGTACGATTACTGTTTTTCATCTGGGCCTCTCCTTGAGTATAAGTGTCATACCCCAAATTTTGACCACCAAGATTTCCCATCATTGTGCAAATCATCATCACAATATGGATGTACTTTCATGCTTCATTAGTCTCCTCAAAGATGATTGAGCATTCACTACAATCAAGAAGTAGAGTTTTGAGCCTTCTCAGAGCACTTAGACAAAGGATCAATCAAGAAATGACATGATCTTAAACTTGTCTAAACCTCTCAAACATCTATAAAGGATCAAGAGGACTCTCACATCAAGAACCAAGCACAAAGTTGCAACATTCCAAGTGGATTAAGCCTCAAGATCGCCTGTGCCACCAAATTAGGGTTTGGTCGACCAGGGTCCCCAGATGAAAATTTCCATCTGGGCATGAGCCAATGCCTCAATTTATGGTCCTATAAGCTCAAAAGGATCTCAAGAACCCATCCCCAATGGCAAAATCACCGTGAAGGTCCATCTATCAAAAAATCAGGAATTAGGGTTTTGACCTAATTCAACCCTTGAGTTAACTTGTGAAGTGAGGCATGGCTTGAAGCTTCAAAATGAACTTCAAAGACCTCAAATACATCATATTGAGATGTTTGCAAGATTTGATTGACTCAAAGGTTTCTGATGGAAAAAGTCAACCCTATCCTTGACTGTTGGCCTACCCTTGATCTCAAACCTTGGGGAGGGGTCCAAGACATTCCTAAATACCCTTGGAGGCCATCCATGAAGTTTAATTAAGCCCAAGCATTAATTTCACAAAAGGATCACAAAGTCAAAATTTCATCTGATGAAAAAGTCAACTGTACAAAAATCCAAGTTTGACTTTTTGGATTTTTGGTCAACCAGGGCTCCTTAACCCTAAAACAATGTTAATATGTAATTTGAATCATCATTCATCAATAAAAATTAAAGAAAGTGAGTTAACTTGCTAAAGGGTGTAACACCCCAAAATTTGCCCTCTTGTGTTTCATTGCATTGCATTTACATCTCATTTCATCTCATGTTGCATAAGGGCATGTGATCAGTGGTCTTCAGAGTATTGATCTTTCAAAGAAATAGAGCTAGATCCAAGGGTCTCCCAACAAACCTCAAGAGCCTCTTAGGTCTCATAGGATCTCAATTGATCCCACAAGTCATTGGAAGAAGAGAATTCACAAAGAGATTGGACAATTCATCACCTCCTATCAAAAATAGTTCAAATGAGGGTTTTGTGATTCAAGCTGTCTCATGATGAAATTTTGGTTCAAACTTGATCACAATGTTTTCAACATGATGTCAAGTATCTAAGGATGGGAGATTGCCCATTGGTTCATTTCAGAAGAGGTTCAATTGATCAGTTGCTTGAGAATCAAGAAATTGGGGAAAAAGTCAACTGTGCAGTGAAAAAAGTTAACTCCTGACTTTCTTAGGTCAAATTCATGAAATTCAAGTCACATATGTTCATTGGACAAGATTTGATCAAGAAATGATGGAGGAATCATCAAAAATTAAGAAATGTACAAAGTTTCCATTTTTAGAAACTTAAGGTTTCTAAAAAAGGCAAGTTTGGACCATTTTGCACCACACTTCAAGGCATTCTTTCTTCAAGATAAACACTTCAAACTTCAGGCCCAAGTTGAGCCAACTAAATATCACATTCCAAACTTCAAATCCATATAAAGAACTTTTCCATTGGATCAAAATTGAGGGAGTTACGATCAATCAAAGTTTGGTAAAATCAAGGCAAATTTCAAGTCATGGCAAGGCAAGTTCAGGCCTCCAGGCCATAATTTCATCAAACACTTGGTGTGCCAAATGTCAAGCTAATTTTCTTCATCAAGAAGGCTTCAAATGAAAAAATTTTGAACATCAAAGTTGTTAATCTCCATGTCCTCTTTAACTTTGATGTTGGACATTTTCTTATTTGAACAAGTTATGGAGATCATACGAGGGCTCAAACATGGTGGTCTCACACTGAAAGTCCATAGGCACCAAGGCCTTGCTTTCAGCCCGAGTCACACACCCATACACCAATTTTGATTCCTTGTTTTCCAAGCATCTCCACCTTGGGATGTTGAAGTTCACCTTGGGATTATCACCGAGTTGATCCTAACTAACCGAGTTAACTACCTTGACTCGGTGAGTTGAGTCTAACTAACTCCGACCCTAGCTCCAAACCCAAAGCTAAGTCCAAAGCTAATCCCAGACCTCCCACACTCCAAACCTAAAGTCTATATAAGAAATCCTTCACTCATTTTTAAGGGATTCATTTTTTTTTCACCAAATTTCACACATTGCACTCTCAATTCTCTATTCCAAACCCTCACAAAAAGCTCTTATTTCTTGAAGGATAATCACTTTTCACATTGAAAAGTGATTAATTCTTGAGCTCAAACTCCATCACTTGGCTTTCTTTGGTTGGATTTCTGGAAGTTCAGATTATTCTACTTCAATCCAAGGGTTTCACACCATTTATTTTGGTGCAAGTTCGTTCTCGGTGAATTTTCGCGACTTAGCTCGGTTTCGACGCGTTTCGGCTACTAATCAAGGAATCTCTGGTTTTCTTTAATTTTCTGAACCAAGATCACTTTGCAACAATCACCAAAGCAAATCTCCGCTTTGTAGGATGGTTTTCCTCAAATCGATACTCATTTTAGCTTAATTGCAACTTATACAATGTAGATCCTTGAATTTTGATGTGTTTTGATTCATTTGGTTGAATTGGATTCTTGACGTTGATGATTGTTAGATCTAATTGATGCTTGATTGTTGTGATTGAACTCAATTTTCGGGCATGATTGTTTACATGATCATTTGGATGTTTGGATAAGTGATTTGCTGCTGAAAAGTGCTTTTCAAAGTTGAATTTTTGCCTCTGTTTCAGTGGTAATCGATTACTCTAACAGGGTAATCGATTACTCTGCCTTATTTTCATGGTTTTAGCCTATTTTCAACTGAGTAATCGATTACCCTATGTGAGTAATCGATTACCACTGAAGCAGATTGTGTTTTTCTTGCATTTTCTTGCTTGTTTGAGATCTCTTGCATGTCTAAACTTCATGGATTGATATGTTGATGATTTGTGGACTATTCTTGAGCTGTTTCACTTCACACTATTGCATGAGCATGATTTTTTGACACGCGGCTTTTGATTGTTAATCGATGAATGTTTATGTTTGTGTTGTTGATTAATTGATGTAATGATCACATAATGCACACACATTGAGCTTGTTAATTATTAATTGATGCTTGTGTTACTGGAATTGTTATGTGCATGTTCATTTGCTTTCTATTTCAATAGGTGCACATTTGTTTTAATTTGTTCACATGCTTAATAATGTGTATTGTAACACCCCCAATCTATACCCCCAATTATTAAAAGCGATAAAAATTTCATCAGAGTATAATTAAAACATTCATGGCATTGACTGAGGAGTCACATCAATTGAGACAAAACACAATAAACCTGCTCATAAAGATATGCAACAATCAGGTAGCAATTAACAGAGGAACTCAGTTCCTACTACCCACAATTCAGATACAGAATAAAAGCGGAAAATTTGAAACTGAATCTCATATATATATATATATATATATATATATATATATATATATATATATATATATATATATATATATATATATATATATATATATCACATAGAAATTCGGTATGTCATATACAGGGTCACACATGTACGATCCAAAAGATACATATACATAATATCACAACGATCTCCCCGACTACCCGGTGCTACATATCAGAGCCGACCGACAAAAGAATGAAGACCTAAGCTTCACAAAAAGACCTCCAGCATCTAATCTGCAATGCCTCGTAGAGCATTTAAAATAGCAGAAGGGTGAGAAACACAATCATAATATAATTGTATATAATTATATAATAACACGAAAATACTCACGTAAAATATTCTCACCACAACTTACACCAGAATTCAAAGACAAAACAATACAATGCATATTTCATATATCCATCATCAATGCATATCAATCATGCACAATACAATTATCACCAACACACATATATATATATATATATATATATATATATATATATATATATATCTCAACTCATCAATTCCAATCACAATTCCACACAAAATCAATCCATTCATGATTTATGCAAATGCACAGAGACCGACACAACGACTCTATGCAATGCATATGCGGTACCATCCATCCATCATCTCAACACTAGTTCACTTAGGAACTATTGGAACCATCGCTTGTTACTTAGTGTAACTCCCCGTCGGGAAAACGATGTTCCCCGTCGCTTTCAGTCCTCTTGGTATAAGGCGCACGACGTTTATGGATCGATTTCGGTCCTCTTTGTATAAGGCGCACGATCTGATCGCTTTCGGTCCTCTTTGTATAAGGCGCACGATCGTCTATAATCATCGCTTTCAGTCCTCTTTGTATAAGGCGCACGATGTTATAGCGAATTCCCTCTGGAATCGTTTCGTCGCTCACACCCACTAGGGCACACGACATCACAATAATGCATATCATGATGCTTGGCATACAATGACTCATGACATTCAAATGCACACATATATGCAATCATCTTGCTCAACATTAATCATGCTTTGCAATTCAAGCTCAAAACAATGCATTTATTTGCCATACGGCCACAAACCATCATCACGCCATTTAAACACATGCATTTACACCATACAACAACACACAAGTCATACCATATCCATATCAACAGCACATTGCATGATACACATCAATTACACACAATTACAACGACAAAAGTCGACAAAAATACACTATTCCAATTTCCCGACATAATTAAATCGGTCAACAATCTCAAAATCATCATCATAAGAGAGTACAGTTCAATAGCTATTCAACGATACCAAGAATGTTAAAAACGGATAATCGGAACACAAGTTACGAACTAAAACAAGAAAAGACATCGCGAAAAAACCAGATTTGCAATCTTCCTGGCCATACGCGTATTGCCCTAAGCCATACGCGTATTTCCTTGCTCTCTTGCCCATTCCATACGCGTATTTCGCAACTTGATACGCGTATGGGGAGAGACCAATTCCTCCTAAAAATCCCACTAAAAACTCCAATACGCGTATTGAAGTGAGGCAATACACGTATTGCCTCACTTCATACGCGTATTGCCCTCAACCTTACGCGTACCATTACGCAAATGGGCAGATGGCCGAGAAAATGAACTTCCATACGCGTAATGCCCCAAAATTCCCCTTGCCATACGCGTATTGCCCAAACCAATACGCGTATTGCCCTGCCTGTTACGCGTATGGGCAGCGAAAAATCCAGAATTTCCTACATAATTTTTTGTTACGGGATCACTCAAAATCAACCCCAAATCTCACCAAAACACCAGAAAATTACCAAATTAATGCCTAACAACATGTATCTATCATGTATCAACAATAAAGAACACCAAAACATGATTTCAGACACGTTTGGATCAATTTCTAACACTTTCAACATTTATGGGTTTTACTCTATATTTCCATTTCAATCCAATAACAACCAAAAACATACATACATAATCATACACAAGTATAATATAATCGAGTTTTGCACCCTTACCCGATTTAATCGTGTTTGGAAATCGGTTGTTTCGATTTCTTCTTTTCCAAGTTTTCTTTCTTTCTCTTTTCTTTCCCTTTTCCTTCTTCTCTTTTTCTTTCTCTCTATTTTTCTCTCTTTCTATTTCTATTTCTTTTAACTTAAGAAAAATTAAAGTGAAATGACCAAAATACCCCTACACTCAAATATCTCGCAAACGTTCCCAAAACGCGATAAAACATCACAACAATAAAAAATAATATATTATCAAATAAAAGTAAAAAATAAAATAAAATAATAATAAAAATAATCAAAATGACTCGATTAAATAAAACGGACAAAACAGGGGCGTTACAACTCTCCCCCACTTAGAAATTTTCGTCCTCGAAAATATTACCTGAGGCGAACAACTCCGGATACGACTCCCGCATCCGACTCTCCAACTCCCAAGTCAAATTACCCTCAGCAGCGCCTCCCCAAGCTAACTTCACAAGTGCAATATCCTTGCCCCTTAACCGGTTCAACTCGCGATCCAAAATCCTTACTGGTAATGCCTCAACCGTAAGGTTCTCCCTTACCTCAACCTCGTCCATCGGAATCACATGCGACGGATCCGGAACATACTTCCGAAGCTGTGAAACATGGAACACATCATGCAAATTCGACAGATTCGGCGGCAACGCCACCCTATAAGCCACCGCACCCACTCTCGCAGATATCTGGTAAGGACCAATAAATCGAGAAGTAAGCTTCTTCGACTTCAATGCACGACCCACACTCGTTACCGGCGTAACTCTCAAAAATACATGATCGCCTTCTTGAAACTCAAGATCTTTCCTTCTTCGATCATGATAACTCTTTTGCCCACTCTGAGAAGCCTTCATTTTCTCACGAATAAGTTTCACCTTTTCTGTAGTCTGTTGCACCAATTCCGGTCCAACCACCGAACTCTCACCAGATTCATGCCAACACAATGATGTTCGACATCTTCGTCCATATAACGTTTCAAATGGTGCCATTCCAATACTCGAATGGAAACTGTTATTATACTCGAATTCAATCAATGCAAGATAACTATCCCATGCACCACCTTGTTCAAGAACACAAGTCCTCAACAAATCTTCCAAAGACTGAATCGTCCTCTCCGTCTGTCCATCCGTCTGAGGATGATAAACCGAACTCAATCTCAATTTAGAACCCAACGCCTTTTGTAAACTTTCCCAAAATGTCGAGGTAAACCTCAGATCTCGATCCGAAATAATACTCAACGGAACACCATGTAATTTCACAATCGCACTAATATAAATCTCAGCTAACCTCTCCAAAGAAAAACTGATGTCAATCAAAATGTAATGCGCCGATTTAGTCCGTCTGTCCATAACCACCCAAATAGCATTATCTCCCCCCAGTGTATTCCGCAACCCTGTTACAAAATCCATAGAAATGCTATCCCATTTCCACTCAGGAACATCCAACGGTTGTAACAAACCACTAGGCTTCAGGTGTTCTACCTTAGATTTCTGACACGTCAAACACACATACACAAACTGAGCCACATCTCGCTTCAATCCAGACCACCAGAAAATCTTCTTTAAATCTTGGTACATCTTATAAGCTCTCGGATGTATACTCAAATTACTCTGGTGTCCTTCTTCCAAAATCTTCCTTTTCAACTCCGCATCATCAGGAATACAAATTTTACCACGTAACCTCAAAACACCTTTACCATCCACTTTAAAGTCATCATTTTCACTTTTATCCCCAACCGTCATCAAATCCACAAATTTCACATCCAATTTCTGTTTCTCGCTAACAGTCAACAGAAAATCATTAGTAACCTTCAACATACCAAGCCTTACACTGTCAGACGTCAATTCACACACCAAACCCAAATCCCTAAACGATTCCAAAAGTTCCCACTCCTTAACCATTAAAGCGGACATATGTAACGATTTCCGACTCAACGCATCGGCTACCACGTTAGCTTTACCAGGATGGTAATTCAAACTAAAGTCGTAGTCCTTCAAAAATTCCAACCATCTACGTTGCCTCATATTCAACTCTTTCTGATCAAACAAATATTTCAAACTTTTGTGATCACTAAAGAATTCGAATCTTGCACCGTAGAGATAATGCCTCCAAATTTTCAACACAAAAACCACAGCCGCTAATTCCAGATCATGAGTAGGATAATTTTTCTCATGAATCCTCAATTGCCTCGAAGCATAAGCCACAACCTTACCTTCTTGCATCAACACTCCACCTAGCCCAATCAAAGACGCATCACAATACGCCACAAATGGTTCAGTAGGATTCAGCAAAATCAGAATCGGAGTTGTCGTTAATCTTCTCTTCAGCTCACTAAAACTTTCCTCACACCGAATATCCCAAATGAACGCTTGACCTTTGCAAGTCAACTAGGTCAAAAGAAGTGCTAGCTTAGAAAAACCTTCAATGAACCTTCGATAATATCCAGCTAAACCCAAAAAGCTTCTAATTTCAGTAACAGATCTAGGAGCCTCCCATTGTAGAACTGCTTCTACTTTAGATGGATCCATAGCAATACCATTACCTGAAATCACGTGCCCAAGAAAACTCACTTCTGACAACCAGAACTCACACTTGGACAGCTTGGCAAAAAGTCTCTTTTCCTTCAAAATTTGCAACACAACACGCAAATGTTCCTCGTGCTCCTCCTGGGACTTAGAATAAATTAATATGTCATCAATGAACACAACGACAAATCGATCCAAATGCTCGTGGAAAATACGATTCATGTACTCCATAAACACACATGGCACATTAGAAACCCCGAACGACATCACAGAATATTCATAATGACCGTATCGTGTCCTAAAAGTCGTCTTCTGGATATCTTCCTCTTTCACCCTAATCTGATGATAACCTGATCTTAAATCAATCTTACTAAACACACACGCCCCTACCAACAGGTCCATCAAATCATCAATTCTTGGAAGAGGATACTTATTCTTAATCGTCACTTTATTCAACTGGCGATAATCAATACACAATCGCATACTTCCATCTTTCTTTTTCACCAATAAAACTGGAGCACCCCAAGGCGACACACTTGGCCTCACAAACCTCTTTTCTAACAATTCATTCAACTGATTCTTTAACTCAACTAACTCAGATGCCGACATTCGATAAGGTGTATTAGAAACAGGTCTAGTACCAGGAACTAGATCTATAAAAAACTCCACCTCTCTCTCTGGCGGCAAGTCCGAAATATCCTCAAGAAAAACTTCCGAAAAATCACACACAACAGGAAACACATCAAGTGAAACTTGACTATCTACAGTCAATGATGTAAACAACCCAAACAACTGAGCTTCATCCGCCAAAAGTTTCTTCAACTCTTTGGTAGATAAGAAACTCGACTCTTCGTCTTCATCAAGAGAAGGAAATCTTACCAGCTTATGATAACAGTCAATATGAACCCGATTAAACTATAACCAATTCATTCCCAAAACCACATCTAAACCCTCCAACGGCAAACACACTAAATCCATCTCAAAATCTTTACCATAAATGGTCAAAGGACAACTTAAACAAACCAAAGAAGTAGTTACTGACCCCATTGCTGGAGTATCAATAACCATCTTACCACCCATCAAAGACAACACAAGATTCAAACGCTTCGCGCACTCAGATGAAATAAACGAATGAGTCGCTCCAGTATCAATAATAGTAACTAAAGGCTTACTATTAATAAAAAGGTACCTCTGATCAAACGGTCTGCACTTATAGTCTGAGTCCCTGCCAAGGCAAAATCTTTCCCACCCGCTGGAGCTTGCTTTGGTTTCGAACACTTTGTAATAATATGACCAGGTTCACCACAATTAAAACACTTCACCACATTCTTCCTCTTGCACTCAGCCGCTACATGTCCTAACCCTCCACAATTGGAACACTTCCCCAAATTCTTCCTACATTCGAACTGACGATGTCCCACTTCACCACATCTGTAACATCTCAAGGAATTAGACATACCTCCTCCACTGGGCCTTCTCTCAAAATTACCCCTTTGTTTACCCTTATCAGCTGGGGTTACATAAGGACCACTACGAAATGGTTGCTTCCCTTTCCTCTCGTTCACACTCTTATAGTGAGTAGAGCGAGATTTGCTATCCTCTTCATAAATCCTACAATAATCCACCAAGTCAGAAAACCTCCTTATCCTCTAATAACCGATTTCCTGCTTTATCTCAGGATGCAACCCGCTCTCAAACTTCACACACTTAGAAAGCTCCGCAGTCGCTTCAGCATAATGTGGATAAAACTGCACAAGCTCCACAAACTTAGCAGTATAATCAACAACAGACATATTACCTTGTTTCAACTCCAAGAACTCTATCTCCTTCTTTCCTCTAACATCTTCGGGAAAATACTTCCTTAGAAACTCAACACTAAACAAAGCCCAAGTAACTTCTTTCTCCGCAGCTTCCAACACATGACGAGTACTAACCCACCAATCATCAGCCTCTTCCTGTAACATGTGAGTACCCAGTCTCACCTTCTGATCCTCCGTACAATCCATTAATCGAAAGATTCTTTCAATTTCTTTAAGCCAAATCTATGCACCATCAGGATCATGTCTCCCTTTGAAGACAGGCGGTTTGTTCTTCCTGAACTCATCATTACCAGCAGCATTAGGTGCACCCTGCACAGCCCGAGCCATAGCTTGCATAGCAGCAGCCAAAGCAGCGTCATTCCTACCAGCCATATTCTGTTCATTTCCAATAACAGCAACTATGGTTAAACAAACAGCTCACCCAAACACAAACACCAACAAGGACTGACACAAACTGACACGGACTGGCTCTGATACCACTTAATGTAACACCCCCAATCTATACCCCCAATTAATAAAAGCAATAAAAATTTCATTAGAGTATAATTAAAACATTCATGGCATAGACTAAGGAGTCACATCAATTGAGACAAAACACAATAAACCTGCTCATAAAGATATGCAACAATCAGGTAGCAATTAATAGAGGAACTCAGTTCCTACTACCCACAATTCAGATACAGAATAAAAGCGAAAAATCTGAAACTGAATCTCATATATATATATATATATATATATATATATATATATATATATATATATATATATATATCACATAGATAGTCTGTCTGTCATATACAGGGTCACACATATACGATCCAAAAGATACATATACATAATATCACAACGATCTCCCCGACTACCCGGTGCTACATATCAGAGCCGACCGGCAAAAGAATGAAGACCTAAGCTTCACAAAAAGACCTCCAGCATCTAATCTGCAATGCCTCGTAGAGCATTTAAAACAGCAGAAGGGTGAGAAACACAATCATAATATAATTGTATATAATTATATAATAACACGAAAATACTCACGTAAAATATTCTCACAACAACTTACACCAGAATTCAAAGACAAAACAACACAATGCATATTTCATATATCCATCATCAATGCATATCAATCATGCACAATACAATTATCACCTACACACACACACACACACACACATATATATATATATATATATATATATATATATATATCTCAACAAATCAATTCCAATCACAATTCCACACAAAATCAATCCATTCATGATTTATGCAAATGCACAGAGACCGACACAACGACTCTATGCAATGCATATGCGGTACCATCCATCCATCATCTTAACACTAGTTCACTTAGGAACTACTGGAACCATCGCTTGTTACTTAGTGTAACTCCCCATCGGGCAAACGATGTTCCCCGTCGCTTTCGGTCCTCTTGGTATAAGGCGCACGATGTTTATGGATCGCTTTCGGTCCTCTTTGTATAAGGTGCACGATCCGATCGCTTTCGGTCCTCTTTGTATAAGGCGCACGATCGTCTATAATCATCGCTTTCAGTCCTCTTTGTATAAGGCGCACGATGTTATAGCGGATTCCCTCTGGAAACGTTTCGTCGCTCACACACACTAGGGCACACGACATAACAATAATGCATATCATGATGCTTGGCATACAATGACTCATGACATTCAAATGCACATATATATGCAATCATCTTACTCAACATTAATCATGCTTTGCAATTCAAGCCCAAAACAATGCATTTATTTGCCATACGGCCACAAACCATTATCACACCATTTAAACACATGCATTTACACCATACAACAGCACACAAGTCATACCATATCCATATCAACAACACATTGCATGATACACATCAATTACACACATTTACAATGACAAAAGTCGACAAAACGACACTATTCCAATTTCCCGACATAATTAAATCGGTCAACAATCTCAAAATCATCATCATAAGAAAGTACAATTCAATAGCTATTCAACAATACCAAGAATGTTAAAAACGGATAATCGGAACACAAGTTACGGACTAAAACAAGAAAAGACATCGCGAAAAAACCACATTTGCAATCTTCCTGGCCATTCGCGTATTGCCCTGAGCCATACGCGTATTGCCTTGCTCCCTCCTAAAAATCCCACTAAAAACTCCAATACGCGTATTGCCTCACTTCATACGCGTATTTCCCTCAACCCAACGCGTATCATTACGCAAATGGGCAGATGGCCGAGAAAATGAACTTCCATACGCGTAATGCCCCAAAATTCCCCTTGCCATACGCGTATTGCCCAAACCAATACGCGTATTGCCCTGCGTGTTGTAATACCCCAAATTTTGACCACTTAGATTTCCCATCATTGGGCAAATCACCAGTCTCCCCAAAGATGGGTGAGCATCCACCACAATCAAAATTAGGGTTTCAAGCACTCTCTGAGTGCTTAGACAAAGGATCAATCAAGGAATGACATGATCTTCAACTTGTCTGATCTCTCAAACATCCTCAAAGGATCAAAAGGACTCCCACTTCAAGGATTAAGCACAAGGTTGCTCCCTTCTAGGTGGATCAAGCTTCAAGATCGCCAGTGTCACCAAATTAGGGTTTTGATCACCCAGGGCCTCCAGATGAAAAGTTCCATCTGGGCACAAGCCATTGATCCAAAACATAACCTAATATACATCATGGAACCTCATGAACCCATGCATCAAGTCAATTTTGCCTCAAGGGATGCATTCATCAAAAATCAGGAATTAGGGTTTCTTGACCTAATTCACCCCTAAGTTGACTTTTGGGACAAATCATGAGCCAAGACCTCAAGAGATGATTTGAGGGTCTCTAATATACCATATTGATCCATTTGGAACAATGGATTAATCCAAGAAGCTTGAGCAACAAGTCTCAATTTCATCTGCACCACAATTAGGGTTTTTAGAGAAAAGTCAACTATAACTTTGACTTTTGACCAGGACATACTCCCAAACCCTAATACATGATTGAATATACCCTATGACACCCATGGAACATGTCCATCAAGTTTGATTTAGGTCAAGGACATGATTTCCTGAAGAATTGCACAGTTTGGAATTCATCTGATCAAAAGTCAACTGTGCACAAAAGTCAACTTTGACTTTTTGAGATTTTTCACCAAAATGGATTTTTAACCCTAAAATGATGTTAATGTATGATTTGAATCATCATTCATCAAGAAAAATCAAGAAAAGTGAGATAACTTGTAAAAGAGGTAACCATAAAACTTAGAAAATTTTCTAAGTTAAAAATAAAGTGGCAAGGGTACCAACTTTGGAGGACCATAACTCCTAAACCACAAGGCCATTTTTTCTCATCCAAAGATGGATTTGTAGCCCTCATTATCACCTACAAAAACTTCAACTACAAGTCATTCCAATTCATTAAGGATTTTGAGTTATGGAGTGATCAAAGTGGCTGAAAAGTGAAAATGTCACTTTTTCCAACACTTAGTGAAACTTTCACTAAGTCCAAATCTGTCTTCACTTTTTGCCAAATGTAGGGGGATTTTTCACTTGGAATCAAAAGAGATCAAAACCAAACTTGTTCAAACAGTTGTTGTATCATGTAAGAGCTTTCCAAAATGGCCAAGAACATTGCCAAATTCAACCTACACCATGAGATACAACATTGCCAAGTTGCCTTGCTGAAATCTGTCAAGGCAAGGCAGAATTTGCAACTTTGGTCGATTTTCCAAAATCAGCCAAATTCAATTGCTCCTATCCACTTGGACACCTCAGAGGATTGAATCTAAAGGGGACAATCACTGAGCCAAGCCTCCAAAGTCCATGGAACAAGAAATAGCATGTTGAACCTAGAATGGCCAAAATAGGGACAAGACTTCAAATTTGGAATGAGGCATTCAATGGAACCATCAAGGTGGCATGGACTGAGCCATTCTCATCTGAAATCAGTCAAGACTTATCCAAGACCAAGGGGACCAAAGCTCTGTGCCCTAACCTCTAGTCAATGGCTAGAGGAGACTTGGATTTTCATTTGCCTACATTGGCCAAACCTACTTACCAGCTGCCATTCACTATTCCTTGCAAAACAAACTTGCTCTACTATAAATAGAGCTCAATTATGGTCAGTTTAAGTACACCAAAGCCATCTAACAGATGCTTTCCTCAAAATCTCTTCTTTCACTCCAATTTTGCCTTCTAAGGCAAGTCACTATCGGGTTTTGAGTTTGAGAGCTTTTCCAATCAAACCAATCACTCACACACCTCACATACATCACATATGAGCTGATCAAACACTTAGATTACTTCTGAAACATCAATTTCATGAAATCACCAGCTGGTTGCTCAAAATTTCAAACAAAGTGCAGCTGAGGTACCACAAAATGATCCAGCCAATTTCAATCAAGTCCAACCATCCAAACACAATCCATAGGGTGTAGGGGAGCTGTTCAGATCATCATCACTCATCTGTAACACCTCCAAATCAAAAATCACTTTGAACTTGCTGTCACGACTTGGAGGGAAGCACATACTTGGTCATCTCTCAATCTATGCATATTTCCTCGCACAATAATTTGGCCATATGTTCATAATCATGCATGGAATGTTTTCCCTCAATTAATTGCATTGTTTGAATCGTGTATCAAAAATCCTAGCCTTCATGCAGAAATTAGGGTTCTTGAGGTCTCTTCGTGATTTCTTGTTGTATGTTTAATTTAAATGAAATTAAAGTACATAGACATGATCGTGAGGTTGAGACGAGCATAATGATATGTGGATTGCATGATATGATTACGTATTCATGGAGATTGGATAGAAAACGCAAATCTGGGCAAACTGAAAAACGCGCATGTTCTTGGTGTTGTTCTTGGCGCCATTTTTCATAAATTCAAATATTTGAATTTTGTGATTTTGTTTAATTGATTCAAAAATTAATTTCTCTCTGAGTTTTAATGATTTTGAGTTGATTCTTTTTTTAATAATTCACAAAAATGTCAAAATATTTTATTTTCACAAAAAATCCCAAAAATATTATTTATTTCATATAATTGATATTTTTGCAAAGAATTAATATTTTAATTGTTTTTGGCATTTTAAATATTTTTTCTACATTGATTTTGCAACTTTTAATGCTTTCTAATTATTTTGTAGGTCAATACTTGATTTTTGAAGCATTAATCCAAGATCACAATTTGTTTTCCATGTGTTAAACAATTTTTGATCATTTTAATTGAATTTTTATTCAATTAAATACATTTTGAAAACAAATTAGGGTTTTGGATTAATTCAACCCTCATAAATCATTTTCAAAACACTTTGGGCCTCTTGAGAGAGTGTAAGACCCATCCCCCCTTGTACAAAAACTTTTTGAGCCTCATCCATTGTATAAGTCCCTCTGTACAAGTAAACGGCGCGATCGTCGCCCGTTTAAAAATAAAAATCATCTGGGCCTCTAATAGAGTGTAAGACCCAATCCTTTTTTTGACCAAATCATTTTTGGGCCTCAGTATATTGTATAAGTCCCGATACCGTCAAAAACAAACGGCGCGATCGTCGCCTTTTCAAAATAACCCTTGGGCCTCTCCTTGAGCTATAAGACCCATTCAAAACACTTTGGGCCTCTATTAGAGTGTAAGACCCAATCCCCCTTTTAACCAAAACAATTTTGGGCCACACTTATTGTATAAGTCCCTCCGCGTTAAAAGAAAACCTCGGCACGATCGCCATTTTTAAACGAAAAATCATTTGGGCATACCCTCGTGTTATAAGCCCCACTCTTTTCTTTAAACCTTTTTGGGCCTCTTTAGAGAGTGTAAGACCCATCCCTTTGTACAGAAAACCTTTTTGGGCCCCAGTCACTTGTATAAGTCCCTCTGTACAAAGTCAAACAGTGCGCTCACTGATAAAACCCTGGGCCTCTCCTTAAGCTGTAAGACCCAAATCTTTCTTTTTCAAAGCACTTTCTCCTTTGATTTTGAATATACTGTTGTTTTCAATCTTTCTTTGTTGAACAACTAACCAAACAACATGGAAGCACTACAACCGAGTAAGTGGTTATCGCTTTCATTTACTGCTTTCATATTATAAACTGTATTGTGGGGCTGCTCAGTGTAAGTCTCCTTTCATAAACTCATATCTACTGTGTAATAATAGTATAGATATTTTGAGTTTCCCCGACAACTACGTCTAGAACTAGGTGACGCCGTTTCACTTATTCGTAGAAATAGACGCCTAGATCCCTAACAGGAGCACCAGATACAGTCTTCTCTTCGGCTGTCCTCCTTAGGAATCGTCAAGAAGCTCTACTCCCCAAGATGAATGTATTCTCCGTGAATGGCATCTTTGAGTTTCTTCCAAATTCTCGAACTTTCCTGACTTGATCTAATCCTTGTGGATAGCTTGCCTTGAATATCTCGGGATTTGGGTACCCACTACGGTCATAATCTTGGACCTTAACTAAGGAACCCTCTATAAAAACTAAAAATCATTGGATAGTAAACCTCACACGTTTACCAGTGGTTTTTATCTTTAAAAGAGTTATCTCTCCTAATGGAAGGGAGATGATAGACCCACGGGCTTCTTAAAAGCATCGGCCTCCTCTTGGGCATTATTCAAGGACCCTACGGCTTCTTAGAAGTATTCACAGCCTCCTCTTAGGCTTCGTATAATGATCTCTTCCTCCGGGAATGATAGCCTTCTCTTGGGCTTCGTACAAGGACCCTTCGGCTTCTTAAAAGGTTCCAGCCTCCTCTTGGGCTTCGTACAAATTGTCCCGACGACCTCCTAGAGGTATAGGAACAGAACCTAGTCATCCTCATAGAACAGTCCTTTCATAGAGTCTACTACTGTTTCTCAAAGCATAGTACAAAAGATAAAACTCTAGATATGGACAGTCTAATCTCCTTGAGTCTCAAAGACATTCTCAAGCACCCTTCGTTAAATAGGAAGGAAACCTGCAGACTCGGACTATCTCGACACCCTTTGGATTTCCCGTTTCCTCAAAGAGAAGGAAATATCCCTGATCCTCAAATCAAATCCCTGAGTACAGCGTTACTCATATAAGAACTGATTTTCTCTTTTAAAATCAGTATATTGGATCTTTCACTCAACTGAAACAGTTACAATAGCCTCCATCTCGGGCTTCGTACGAGATACCAAAATTCTCCCCAGTGGAGTCAAACAACCTCTTCGCCTCTCTCTCGGGCTTTGTACGAGACACATAAGAGACTCCCTCATTGAGTCAATCACCCCTTTCGCCTCCATCTCGGGCTTTATACGAGATACAAAAAGGTTCTTATTGAGCCAAACAAGTAACAGCTTCCATCTCGGGCTTCATACGAGATACAAAAAACTCTCTTGTTGAGTATAAAAGATTCTCCTGTTGAGTCAACCCTTTTAGCCTCTCTCTCGGGCTTTGTACGAGACACAAAATAGCCTCCTCTTAGGCTTTGTATAATGATTTCCCTAGCGGAAATTAGCCTCCTCTTAGGCTTCGTATAAGAAAACCACTGGTTAATCCAATTAACCTTTTGGCATCAAAGTTGTGCCTTGTTCACAGTATACAAACATCAACAACTCCTTTCACCTTCATCTAATTGCTGTAAGCGGCAAGCCTCTAGATCATCTACATCCACGCCACTGTCCCTCTTTTAGCATGAGAAATTCCTAAGGAAAGATGGCATTGCTCTACACTGAGTTAAAGTCTTCTCCTTCAGGTTAAAACCCTTTCTTCGGAAATTATGGCATTGCTCGGATCCGCGTATCCCAGTTAAATTAATTCCCCTTCTCCCCTCTTTAGAGATGACAAATTCTCTCTAAAGTTGAGGTCTTTCAGCTTCACGTCTTGGGCTTTGAACAAGACACAAATAGACCTTTTAGCTTCACATCTTGGGCTTTGAACAAGATACAAACCACCTTTCGCTTCACGTCTTGGGCTTTGAACAAGATACAAACCACCTTTCGCTTCACGTCTTGGGCTTTGAACAAGGCACCAAAAACCAATTTCCTCCCATAGAATAGGAGGAACTACGAACGCTCTGATTTCCCTGTTTCGGTAAACGGGAATACGTAGGCATAAGATCGAAAGAAAAGATCTTAGCGAGCGCAATCAACAAAAAACCCAAATCCCATATCTCTGTCAATCAAAAGCAGTAATTCAAAAGCATCAGTCCTAACATCCTAATCCTTGTTCCCCGTCAGAAACCCTTTGCCTAGATTAAAAGAAAGAAAACCGTATTGGTGAAAATACAAATAACCAGTACAAAGGCCCCCCCACATTGATAGCATTCGTAACTTAACAGACCGCTGTTTAAACTCAGTATGCAAGTAGGGTTAATTGGAGACATCTATTTCCCTTCCTTATTCAGCTCACAATAGGATAAAAAATGAATCGACCTATAGTTTCAAGCTCAACCGCAAAGAGCGACCAGCGCTTAAGAACCGCGTCCAAAATCGCTCGCTACAGAAAAGTGGCGCCCACCGTGGGGCCCGTTCCTTTCTTTCTACTTCTCTTGTGTGAAAAATTACACAAATGGCGACTCTGCTGGGGAGTCTCCTTTTCTGGCTTAGGGCATCATCCCCGTTTTCTACGGAAAATGGGAACTCTACCGAAGAGAAAGATTGACCTATGCTGGTCCATCTCTTAGGCAGGGAACCACAGATTGGGGCTTCCGCCGGGGAACCCATTCCTGTCAGGAACTTAGGAATCATAGCTTTATAAGTCTAGGATGATTAGGACAAATATATATACTGCTTTTCCTATTTGCTATACGTGTTTATTTTTCTGCTACTGGGAATGCGTGTGATGCCGCATGTGGTGAGAATGAGTATACACTTAAGATAAGTGATGGCGACGGGGTCGACCATCAACCTCAGTGGAGGCTGACCAACGCAACCCATTCACTCTTATAGCCAATGGGCCGGTTGTTAAGTCTGAGAAGCTGAGGAGCCAAACCCTTTTGTAGTGCGGAAACTATCGGAAATAGTTGTTACGCGATACTACCCTCATTTGAGGCTGGTGATCTATTCTCGGTGAATGGCACTTACTCTAAGATTGCTTTACAACTCGCTGGCGATCCGCTTGTTGTTTTGCTTTCCTGGGAGGAGCTGATGATAATGAGTACAGGTACAAAAATCACCCTAGTATAAACCTTTAGGGATGAGTAGAGCCTTGACTTCATGACAACGACCCTTTGACCCCATGTTTTTTCTATGTTTTTGTGTGCTGCATTCATGCATTCATTTAATAAAACATTAAAACATTCAAAAAACTTTCTCTTCTAGTCTCTCTGTTTTTCAAATTAAACTAAGACTGTGATTGCAAATATCAGAGAAGGGGATTACGCTAATGGATTTCGGTAGAAGGAGAACTCACCAGTATACCTTCAAGGTTCCAAAATTAGGGGATTTGAGAAGGTTAGCAAGGATGATCGTTAACCCAGAGGCTTTCAGAGCCAGGCACGGTGGTTTGCTACCACTGTTAAGAGTCCATGTGATTAAGGGGATCATGGACGTGCTCATTCAATTCTACGATCCGGTTTATCACTGTTTCACATTCCCGGATTACCAGCTATCACCAACGCTGGAGGAGTATTCTCATCTGACTGATTTACATATCACTGATCGAGCTCCATTTTCTGGACTGGAAGAAATTCCAAAGAATCAGACTATTTCAATAGCAATTCATTTGGATGAGTCTGAGGTCAGGACTCACATGACCACTAAGGGTGGCATCCAAGGTTTGCCAGCCCAGTTCTTGACAAAGAAAGCTCTGTACTTCGCTAGTATAGGGAACGGGACTGCTTTTGAAAGCATCTTTGTCTTGCTCACCTACGGGTTATTTTTGTTTCCCAACATCAATAACTTCGTCGATATCAACGCTATTAAGGTTTTTCTCATTGGGAACCCTGTGCCGACTTTGCTCGCAGATGCATATCATTCTGTACACTTAGGAAATTTGTACAGCGGAGGAGAGATCACATGCTGTGTCCCTTTGCTCTACAAATGGTTTATCTCTCACTTGCCCAAGTCTGCTGCTTTTTGGGATTGCAAGAGTGTCTTACGTTGGTCGCAGAAGATCATGTCTCTCACCAACTCTGATATAGATTGGTGTAATAGGATTTATGAGGGAATCAGAATCATTGACCGTTGTGGAAACTTCCCCAGCGTACCCCTCATAGGAACTAAAGGAGGAATCAACTATCATCCGATATTGGTTCTTCGTCAATTTGGATACCCGATGAGACACATCCCACTGGGTGTTCATCTGGAAGGTATTTTCTTCAAAGAAGGAGAAAACGACAGAGCACTAAAGATGGAAATAGTGCATGCTTGGAAACAGAATCATAAGAAAGGACGAGAGTCTCTAGGAAAACCGGACTGTGTCTCGGTGGAGCCTTGCCTCCATTGGGTACAAACTAGAGCTCTCAAGCTAAAGATGCCTTATCCTCGTTACGGAATTCTTCCACCGAGGGGAACTGTCATGTACTTCATGACGGAAACTGAAAAGCTTCAGGTTACTCTCAACAAAGTTCAAAAGGAAAGAAGATCTTGGAAGAACAAGTACCGCACCCTCGACATGGAGTGTATCCAAATACAGCAATTACTGAAAGAGAAAGATGCTCTGATTGAAATTTTGGAGCAACATGCTGTAGAGAATCAAGATGACCAAAGGAATTTGCTCGCTCCTTTCACCTGGCAAAGGAATGACAACCCGACAACGGCCCAAGCGTCCCGGTCAAAGAAGAGGACTCGGGACCCATTAGTTTAGGTTTCTGTTTCTGCATTTTGTAATCTACTGTATTTCCATTTCTGTAATCCTTTAGAATTCAATAAAAAGGGGATTCCCCACTGTTTGATATTTGCAATCTAATTTTCGAAGTTTATTTTGATTAAACCAAAAGAACAATTAATATAATCATTGCATTCATCATTCTCACATCGCGTATTCTCCTTCACTACAAATCTTACGTTTGTGTCTCGATTCTAGAGTCAAACTGTCTCATTCATATAATACTCGGGCCATTCGTCAGAAAAGGATGGATGATCTTGAGGAAAAAAATAGAGAGTTGAAAGAAGAGATCGACGCTCTGAGAGAGGATATGAGAAAGCTTCGTAACGACATGCAAGCCATGGCAGAAGCTCAGCTACAAAGAACTGTGATCTCAGAGATCACCTCAACGCCCATCATAGAAAAGTATGATCCTAGGTATTAGATGCCGAAAGATCGTCCTTGGGGCATGCCTGTTAACTATATCCCGGAAGGATATGTTCCGCCGATCACTGAAGATCAGGGAATCGCAACAGAAGCCGCTGGGCCTGAAGGTTACAAACTTCGGGAAAGCAAAGATGCCAGGGGCATACTGAAGACTCCTGAAGGTTACAAACTTCGGGAGGCGCCAAGACTTACTGCCGTAGTCACGGTACCACCCCCTGTGGTGCACACTGTCCCGGAAGGACAGATTCCACATACACCTTCTGGTAAGAAGGAAACTATGTTTGACAGAATAGATGAATTCCAGGAGCAGTTCTTGGAAATGCAGAAAGAGCTGCAAGCCATTCGCGGTCAGGATCTATTTGGAAAGGACGCCGCAGACCTCTGCTTGGTCCCAAATGTGAAAGTCCCGCACAAGTTCCAAGTGCCCGACTTTGAAAAATATAAGGGTAACTCTTGTCCTCAGAGCCATCTGGTGATGTACGCTCGACGGATGTCAGCTCAGACGGAGAATCAGGACCTGCTGATTCACTACTTCCAAGATAGTTTAACCGGTGCCGCATTAAAATGGTACATGGGTTTAAACCGTGCTACGATCAGTACATTCAGAGATCTTGGTACTGCCTTCGTCCAACAATACAAATATAATTTGGACATGGCACCCGACAGAGATCAACTCAGATCAATGTCGCAAAAGGACAAAGAAACCTTTAAGGAGTATGCTCAAAGGTGGCGTGAAATTGCCGCTCAAATTTGTCCACCTCTTGAGGAAAAAGAGATGAAAAAAATCTTCTTAAAGACCTTAAGCTCATTTTACTATGACCGAATGGTTGCCAGTGCGCCCAGTGATTTCACCGAGATGGTCGGTATGGGTGTACGTCTTGAGGAAGCCGTCCGAGAAGGACGTTTGGTGAAAGACACTGGATCGACGAGCGGTACTAAAAAATACGGTAGTGCTCTCCCTAAGAAAAAAGAGCAAGATATTGGGAATATCTCTCTCGGAAAGCAAAGACGACGTTATCAGCCAGTAGCAGCTGTTACTCCTGCTATCGGCCCCGCGCCTGTTCCTATGTATCAACCTCAGGTTGCGCAGAGCCAACCTGACCAACAAAGGACACAACAGCCTCTTCAGCAGGCTCGTCCTCCATATAACAACAACCGTACAACACGGCCACCAGGATTTGATCCTATACCCGTAACGTACGCAGAACTGTTTCCGTTACTGCGGGCTAAGGGGCACATCCAGACTAAGTCTCCCCTTTCAGTTCCGGAAAATCTGCCTTTTTGGTTTAAAGCGGATCAAACATGCCCTTATCATCAAGGAGGTTCAGGTCATAACATAGAAACTTGTCTTAATTTCAAATCCGACGTGCAAAAGCTTGTTAGGAGCGGGCTCTTATCTTTCAAAGATACGAATCCTAATGTTCTCACGAACCCGCTGCCTCAACATGAGAAAGCTGCAGTCAATCTGATTGAGAAAGAGACTAGCAATGTCTATCAAATTCATGATGTACTCTTGTTAAAGACCAATCTGGTCAAGATGCATTGTAGACAGAGTGTATATGGCCATGTGCCACCTCATAGATATCACCAGTGTGATATCTGCTCTAAAGATAACCAAGGATGTTCTGTGGTGCAAGCAGCTCTACAGGAACAAATGGATCTTGGATGGATCCAAGAGCACCGAGTTCGTGGAGTTAACATGGTTTACACGAATTCCAACGTCATTCAAAACCACGACATCCGTGCGATGAATGTCAACTTGGTGGCGATGCACTCAAGGCAGAGCCAGTATCATAATCTGTCGCGACACGATTACGATTCCTGTCTGATTTGCTCGGTAAACAAACAGGGATGCTCTTTCATACAAGAGGCCCTCTAGCGTCAGATGGATCTTGGATGGATCCAAGACTACCATGATAGGAACTCCTATCAAATCAACATGGTTCAGATCTTCGATATCCGCGTAATGAATACTAACCTGGTAGAGTTACATGCTGAGCAGGTCCGACTTGGATTCTTAATATCACGTGACTATCAAAATTGTAAAGCGGGTTGCGAAAACGATCGAGGTTGTACCCTTGTCCAGGAGGCACTTCAGCACTTGTTAAATCACTGGTGGATGCCAATCTATATGGACGAAGATACTCAGCAGATTAGTATCAATCACAGGAATCCTACTCGTCGTCAAAGTCAGGATGTCCGATCAATGGAAGGTAACCTAGTGAGGTTACATTGTATTCAAAGTGGGCGTGGCCAGGTGCCACCACACAACTATGACAGTTGCAGCATCTGTTCGGAAAGTAACCAAGGGTGTTACCTTGTGAGAGCAGCTCTTCAGGGTCAGGTCGATCATGGAGAGATTCGCCCATATCCAGGTTCGGGACCCATCATTTGGTCGCCGAACTACCTTGCCGAGCAAGTTGAGGATGTTGTCACCATCTCTGGTCATCACCAGATCAGGGATGTTTTTGCCATCATCCCTCTACTTGACGAATCTAGAGATCCCAACCGGGAACGGATCAAGGTTACTTATAATGGTCAGAAAAATCAGAAGGTTCCCATAGTCATCTATCTACCGGGGCCACTACCGTATGAATCAGCTAAGGTAATCCCTTACAAATACGGTGCAACAATAATCTAGAATGGAAAGGAAATTCCATTACCCTCCGTCGTGAATATCGCAGACATCAGTCGTGTAACACGGAGCGGTCGAATCTTTAACCGAGGGGTTGGAGAATCCAACAAAGAAAAGGAACTTCAGGCAGAAATTCCTGATCCACCAGTCGGTCAATCTAGTAATCCTGACTTTTCAAAAGACAAAGATGAGATGCTGAAGCTCATCCAAAGGAGTGAATATAACATTGTTGATCAACTGTTACAGACTCCTTCAAAGATCTCGGTATTATCACTGTTACTCAGTTCAGAAGCACACAGAGAGGCTCTGCAGAAAGTCTTGGAGCAAGCCTTTGTGGAACAGGATGCAACAATCAGACAATTCGATAGCATTGTCTCTAACATCACTTCCTGCAATAATTTGGGATTTAGTGATGAAGAATTACCTGAAGAGGGTCGCCGTCATAACATGGCGCTCAACATTACAATTAACTGCCAGGGCGATGCTTTAGCCAATGTACTGGTAGACACAGGGTCAGCCCTGAATGTTATGCCGAAGTCTACTTTGATGCAATTATCATTCAAGGGCCCTCCGATGAGAGTCAGCGAGGTCGTCGTCAAAGCATTCGACGGATCCAGAAAAACAGTTATCGGCGAAGTTGATCTTCCCATAACTATTGGTCCTCACACTTTCCAAATCATTTTCCAGGTCATGGACATCCGGGCAACATACAGTTGTTTATTAGGAAGATCTTGGATACATCAGGCTGGAGCGGTTACTTCAACCCTCCACCAAAAGCTAAAGTTCGTCAAGAACGACCAACTTGTCACGGTTTGTGGGGAACAAGCCTTTCTTGTGAGCAACTTATCATCATCTACTTGTGTGGAACCCGGGGAGGTTATTGGGACTCAGTTCCAAGCACTGTCGGTAAGCAATGACAATCAGTTCAAAGAAGGAACTTCAATTTCTTCATACAAAGATACTATCAAAGCGGTCGAGAGTACCGATACGACAGGATGGGGATGGCTTGTCATTCCCATTGACAATAAAACAAAGAAGGGTCTTGGTTTTTCTGCGACCTGTACCCAGACAGCCGCCAACGATGAAAGTCTTCATCCCCTTCAAAACTTCTTCCACAGTGGAGGTTTTCTCCACCCAGTGTCTCAAGCAGTGCATGCTATCAATGAAGAAGATCCCTCTGACACAGGTGAAGAATGGAAGTCCTACCTTAACAAGGACGGCTATATGTCTCAGGAAGAGGTGCCTATGCCTTTTTGCTTTCCTACAGAAAGTCCGAGATTTATACCAAGATCAGATGTCGAAATGATCTACGGAGATTATGATCCGGAAGGATGCCATGCTCCGCCAAATTCATTAGAGGAATACACTTTGATGAAAGACAACTTTGATCACAATTACTATGGCTCGATGGATGGCCTGCCAATGTGGCAGCCTTACCCAGGAGACTTGGGGCAAGAAAGTCAGCCGAACAATGAAACTCATCTGAGCATCATTGAACAGAATACCTATGTCCCCACCATGTCATGGGATCAATACTCAGGTCATTCAGAAATTACTCAACATGATGATGAATTCGCAACGTTTGCAGGACTAGAATTCATCAATTATGCTTTTCCCGAGGTCAACGTCATTGAGAAGGATGACTTCTCCAGTTCCAAAGAAGTTTGGGACACTCTGGGAAAACCAAGTGGAAAATACGACTTTATGGTCAAGTACACTGCTCCCGAAAGCTCTCGTATCAAGCTCGAAGATATCCAGCCAACTGGATGGGGAGATACAGCTGAGAGCACCAATGCTATGCAAAATGCAACAGAGGAATCCTCCTACGAAAATTCTGCTTGGGAGACAGATTCCAATGATCCTGCTCCACCAGAAATCAGCGTCATTTCTGAAGACAAATCAAGGAAGGTGCCAGACTTTGTGATTCACCGAGGAGCTCGCCGCCAATGGGTTGCTGTCGAGGTTCCGAAGGTCGTTCGCCAGTCAAAGTAATTGCCATCTTTTAACCTTTCACCCTGCCCAGGTGAAACGGATATTTTGATAGGGCTCATTTTCTGTAAATGTCCCTCTTCGCTTTGCCCAAAGCGACAGAGTTTTGTTTTATAGGGATGTAGTTTCAGGAGCCGACTTGTTCATTAATAAAATAACGTCGTTCTGTAATTTCCGCATTAATTGCTGTTTTCTCTTTTTGCTTTTTCAGAAAATGGTAATCCTAAAAAACATTCAATAATAAAAATAAGCAGTAAAATAAATACACTGCACACACTTGCATTTCTCTCTATCTTTTCTAAACACGAATCATCACGTCATGCAGATTGCTTGTTTTATACCCCGTTGAAACATACGATCCGATGCCTTCTTCCAACTTTGAGTTCCCGGTATTCGAGGCTGAAGAAGAAAATGACAACGAAATTCCAAGAGAGATCTCCCGACTACTCAGACAAGAGGAAAGGTCCCTCGAACCTCACAAAGAGCCGTTGGAAATGGTAAACTTGGGTTCAGAGCAAGAGAGAAAAGAAATCAGGATCGGAGCACTGCTCAATCCAACTGACAGAGAGGGTTTGATAAAGCTTCTCAAAGAATTCCCCGATGTATTCGCTTGGTCCTATCAGGATATGCCAGGGTTGGATACCAGCATCGTGGAACATCACTTACCGTTGAGATCGGAATGTCCGCCAGTAAAGCAAAGGTTGAGACGAACTCACCCGGACATGGCCATCAAAATCAAGGAGGAGGTACAGAAACAGATCGACGCGGGTTTCCTCGCTACATCTGAATATCCTCAATGGTTAGCCAACATCGTACCCGTTCCCAAAAAGGACGGAAGGGTCAGAATGTGTATTGATTACAAAGATCTGAACAAGGCAAGTCCAAAGGATGACTTTCCTTTACCACACATTGACATGCTGGTTGACAGCACAGCAAAGTTCAAAGTATTCTCCTTCATAGATGGATTCTCGGGCTATAACCAGATCAAAATGGCGCCGAAAAACATGGAGAAAACTTCGTTCATTACCCCATGGGGTACCTTTTGTTACAAGGTAATGCCGTTCGGTTTGAAGAATGTCGGGGCAACCTATCAAAGGGCCATGACTACTCTGTTTCATGACATGATACACAAAGAAATCGAGGTATATGTCGATGATTTGATTGCAAAATCAAGAACAGAGGATGAGCACGTTGAACATCTGTCAAAATTGTTCGAACGTCTAAGAGAATTCAAGCTCCGCTTGAATCCCAACAAGTGCACCTTCGGTGTCCGTTCGGGGAAACTACTAGGGTTCATCGTCAGCCAGAAAGGAATTGAGGTTGATCCTGACAAGGTCAAGGCCATTCAAGAAATGCCTTCTCCGAAAACTGAAAAACAAGTCAGAGGATTCTTAGGACGTTTGAACTACATCTCCAGATTCATATTCCTTATGACCGCGATGTGTGCGCCGATTTTCAAATTACTCAAAAAGAACCAGGATTGCATTTGGTCAGAAGATTGCCAAACCGCCTTCGACAGTATTAAGGAATATCTGTTGAATTCGGCGATTCTATCACCTCCAGTGGAAGGAAGACCACTGATCATTTACCTCACAGTCCTAGAGGACTCAATGGGATGTGTACTTGGCCAATAAGACGAAACTAAACGGAAAGAGTCTGCCATTTACTATCTAAGCAAGAAATTCACCGACTGCGAGACTCGGTACACAATGCTTGAGAAAACTTGTTGCGCTTTGGCTTGGGCAGCCAAACGTCTTCGCCAGTACATGATTCGTCATACTACTTGGTTGGTCTCTGAAATGGATCCAATCAAGTACGTTTTTGAAAAACCTGCTCTATGGGAAGGATTGCCTGTTGGCAGATGTTACTATCAGAATATGACATAGAGTACCATGCTCAGAAAGCCGTTAAAGGAAGTATTTTAGCCGATCATTTGGCTCATCAACCGATTGACGATCAAGAATCAATCGGGTTTGACTTCCCAGACGAAGATGTCATGTATCTAAAAATGAAAGATTGCGATGAACCGCTACCCAGTGAAGGGCCAGAACCAGGTTCCCAGTGGGGACTTATCTTTGACGGAGCAGTCAATCATTATGGAAACGGAATTGGGGCAATCATTGTTACCCCTCAGGGTTCCCACATTCCTTTCACTGCCAGACTTACGTTCAAATGTACGAACAACGAGGCCGAATACGAAGCATGTATCATGGGTCTCGAAGAAGCAATTGATTTAAGGATCAAAAACTTGGACGTATACGGCGATTCAGCCCTGGTTATTAACCAGATAAAAGGAGATTGGAACACATACCAATCAGGATTGATTCCTTACAAAGACTATGCAAGAAGGTTGTTACCCTTCTTCAACAGAGTCGACTTTCATCACATCCCTCGTGATGAGAATCACATGGCTGACGCATTAGCCACTCTCTCTTCCATGATTAGTGTAGGTCGATGGAATGACATACCTAAGATCGACATAATGCGCCTTGAACGGCCCGCTTACATCTTCGCGATTGAAGCAGTCATAGACGACAGACCTTGGTATCACGATATCAAATGCTTCCTTTAGAAACAAGAGTACCCATCTGGGGCACTCAGAAAAGACAGGAAAACCCTCAGAAGATTGGCTGGAAACTTCTTCCTGAGCGGTGACACTCTTTATAAGAGAAATTTTGACATGGTTTTGCTCCGATGCGTCGACAGACCAGAAGCAGACATGCTCATGAAACAAATTCATGAAGGATCCTTTGGCACTCATGCCAACGGACACACAATGGCGTGAAAAATTCTCAGGGCCGGGTACTACTGGTTGACAATGGAATCCGACTGCTACAAGTACATGAGGAGGTGTCACAAGTGTCAGATATACTCCGACAAAATTCATGTACCGCCATCACATCTCAAAGTTCTTTCTTCCCCGTGGCCATTTTCCATATGGGGAATCGATATGATTGGTATGATTGAGCCCAAGGCTTCAAACGGACATCGGTTCATCCTGGTAGCCATTGACTATTTCACCAAGTGGATCGAAGCAGCGTCATTCGCCAATGTAACCCGACAAGTGGTGGTCCGATTTATCAAAAACAATATCATCTGCCGTTATGGTGTTCCGAGCGAGATCATTACTGATAATGGATCTAACTTGAACAATAAGATGATGAAAGAGTTGTGTGCAGAGTTCAAGATCGAACACCATAACTCATCTCCCTACCGACCCAAGATGAACGGAGCGGTAGAAGCGGCTAACAAGAACATCAAGAAGATTGTTCAAAAGATGGTTGTACCTATAAATATTGGCACGAAATGCTACCCTTTGCTCTTCACGGTTATCAAACATCTATCCGCACTTCAACAGGAGCAACCCCTTTCTCTCTAGTATATGGCATGGAGGCAGTTCTCCCCATAGAAGTAGAGATCCCATCAATCCGGGTATTGATGGAAGCTAAGCTCACCGAAGCTGAATGGTGTCAAAGTCGACACGACGAACTGAACCTGATCGAAGAGAAGCGAATCACGGCACTATGCCACGGTCAGTTGTATCAACAGAGAATGAAGAGGGCGTTCGACAAAAAGGTCCGACCTCGCGTCTTCAGAAAAGGAGACCTTGTGCTCAAGAGGATACAATCATTTCTCACTGACTCTCGGGGCAAATGGACCCCAAATTATGATGGCCCCTATGTGGTCACGAAAGCTTTCTCAGGCGGCGCCTTGAGACTTGCAACCATGGACGGAGAGGAATTTGCCTACCCCACGAATGTTGATGTAGTCAAGAAATACTTCGCCTAAAACTAAAAAAAAACGTCTCGGTGGATTGAAAACCCGAAAGGGCGGTCCAGGCAAAAGTTAGAGACATGAAAAAAATCATCCCGATGGATTGGAAATCTCATAGTACAATCCAGGCAAAAGTTAGGGATAATGGCAAGTAACTATGTTCAACAGAGGCAAGTCCCTCAGCAGCAGTTACAGCATCTATCGGAGGAAATCTCCAGTCAAAGGTCATCTTCGACGGAAGCTCAGGATGTCCCGAATTCAAAGTTGGTAGAAGGATAGTGGTCGTTATGTTTCAACGTAGCCCTTTTCCCTGTAAATTACCATTTTCTAACTTTGTATATACTCTTTGGAATCACGCGTTTGGCTGATCTCCATCTTATCAATAAAATTTGAGCCCTTGTGCTTTTGTTTGTAATTCTTTACTTGTTTTAGCTTTACAGAATGACGTTGTTTAAACTTAATCAGCGATTCTTGAAATAAAACAAAAATAAATTTACTTGTTAAACTTTTTCTGCTTTTAAATTAAAGATGGCATTTCTTTTGACTGTTGAACATCAAAAGAACATCGATCGCTTCTCCCGAAGTAAGCGAACTTCAAAGTGCAGAATCAAAGTACTCCTTCTAAGCCAGTATGTCTGAATGAAGGGATCAACTGTGTCAGAGACCTTGTTTCATCTGACACGCCTCGGCCGAGTTCTCATCTCCTAAGCCCGATCAACATAGCTCCCAACGGGACTATCTCTCCTAAGCAAGGTGGAATTGCTATCAACGGTACTTCTTCGCCCCGCGATGGCCGAGCATCCAATTGTGTTCATCCATTAGTCTGTATGTCGCGTCTGTTTTGTCAGCATATACATACGTACTTCATGCATTTTTGATTTGCATTTACATTTCATATTGCATCGTTATCACTCTAGTCGGTCTTGTCCCCTAGTGATAAACAGTTTTCTCAATCGAGTTTGTCAGTTCTTTCCTCGTCAGGAAGTGTTGCGTCTGCACAATCTCGTTTCCAGCGAATCTCTAAGATCAGAGTCGGCAATTGGCCACTTTGATAACTTGAACCTCTGAATGACCAGAGAAACCTTCAACAGATGTCACTCTTTGCCATCAAAGATGATATCCTTGCTTTCCCGGATTAAGGAAAATCCACAGAGAAAGCCTCGTGATCAGAGATTCGGCAGCACGCCAGTTTTGCTCCGAAAGAACCACTGATGAAAAGGTCATCGGCACCTCAAAATTGGATCCCATCATATGGCATTTCTCTGGGAAGATCCCCAAGAAAAGTATGATGTAATATCCCCAATCAGAAGCAGTTTCTCAAGAAACTCGCTTTCCCCAGTAGAAACAAATGGCGTCTCCAACGGAGAAGTTTGTACAACTCTACAACTCAGACGTTGGGTTCCCCAGCAAGTCTGACATCAAACCTTTTTTCGTCAAATGGCATCTCCCCAGGAAAATTCGGCGAGAAGTTTGAAGGAAAACCGCTACACATAGCGTCCCTTGTCAATAAAGTTTATTGACAAAAGAAACCAAGACCAGTTCCTTGGTAGGAAACCAGGATCGAGGGGAAGTTCATTTCAGAGACTGAGACCAGTTCTTGGTAGGAAACCAAGAATGAGGGGAAGTTCAAAAGAAACCAAGACCAGTTCCTTGGTAGGAAACCAGGATCGAGGGGAAGTTTAGTTCAAAAGAAACCAAGACCAGTTCCTTGGTAGGAAACCAGGATCGAGGGGAAGTTCATTTCAGAGACTGAGACCAGTTCTTGGTAGGAAACCAAGAACGTGGGGAAGTTCAAAAGAAACCAAGACCAGTTCCTTGGTAGGAAACCAGGATCGAGGGGAAGTTTAGTTCAAAAGAAACCAAGACCAGTTCCTTGGTAGGAAACCAGGATCGAGGGGAAGTTTATTTCAAAAGAGACTGAGACCAGTTCCTTGGTAGGAAACCAGGATCGAGGGGAAGTTTACCTTTTCTAACCATCATTGCTTAGCTAAAGAAGATGAATGCGTAAGCTACCATTCATAACCACCATCAAAATTTCGGATATTCCGATATTTAATCCTCTTGCACCCCGAATGCCTGAATCCCTTCGTCATTCACGCCTTCGGGTCCAAGAAGATTAAATAGGGGCATCTGTAATACCCCAAATTTTGACCACTTAGATTTCCCATCATTGGGCAAATCACCAGTCTCCCGAAAGATGGGTGAGCATCCACTACAATCAAAATTAGGGTTTTAAGCCCTCTCTGAGTGCTTAGACAAAGGATCAATCAAGGAATGACATGATCTTCAACTTGTCTGATCTCTCAAACATTCTCAAAGGATCAAAAGGACTCCCAATTCAAGGATTAAGCACAAGGTTGCTCCCTTCTAGGTGGATCAAGCCTCAAGATCGCCAGTGTCACCAAATTAGGGTTTTGATCACCCAGGGCCTCTAGATGAAAAGTTCCATCTGGGCACAAGCCATTGATCTAAAACATAACCTAATATACATCATGGAACCTCATGAACCCATGCATCAAGTCAATTTTGCCTCAAGGGATGCATTCATAAAAAATCAGGAATTAGGGTTTCTTGACCTAATTCACCCCTAAGTTGACTTTTGGGACAAATCATGAATCAAGACCTCAAGAGATGATTTGAGGGTCTCTAATATACCATATTGATCCATTTGGAACAATGGATTAATCCAAGAAGCTTGAGCAACAAGTCTCAATTTCATCTGTACCACAATTAGGGTTTTTAGAGAAAAGTCAACTGTAACTTTGACTTTTGACCAGGACATGCTCCCAAACCCTAATACATGATTGAATATACCCTATGACACCCATGGAACATGTCCATCAAGTTTGATTTAGGTCAAGGACATGATTTCCTGAAGAATTGCACAGTTTGGAATTCATCTGATCAAAAGTCAACTGTGCACAAAAGTCAACTTTGACTTTTTGAGATTTTTCACCAAAATGGATTTTTAACCCTAAAATGATGTTAATGTATGATTTGAATCATCATTCATCAAGAAAAATCAAGAAAAGTGAGATAACTTGTAAAAGGGGTAACCATAAAACTTAGAAAATTTTCTAAGTTAAAAATAAAGTGGCAAGGGTACCAACTTTGGAGGACCATAACTCCTAAACCACAAGGCCATTTTTTCTCATCCAAAGATGGATTTGTAGCCCTCATTATCACCTACAAAAACTTCAACTACAAGTCATTCCAATTCATTAAGTATTTTGAGTTATGGAGTGATCAAAGTGGCTGAAAAGTGAAAATGTCACTTTTTCCAACACTTAGTGAAATTTTCACTAAGTCCAAATCTGTCTTCACTTTTTGCCAAATGTAGGGGGATTTTTCACTTGGAATCAAAAGAGATCAAAACCAAACTTGTTCAAACAGTTGTTGTATCATGTAAGAGCTTTCCAAAATGGCCTAGAACATTGCCAAATTCAACCTACACCATGAGATACAACATTGCCAAGTTGCCTTGCTGAAATCTGTCAAGGCAAGGAAGAATTTGCAACTTTGGTCGATTTGCCAAAATCAGCCAAATTCAATTGCTCCTATCCACTTGGACACCTCAGAGGATTGAATCTAAAGGGGACAATCACTGAGCCAAGCCTCCAAAGTCCATGGAACAAGAAATAGCATGTTGAACCTAGAATGGCCAAAATAGGGACAAGACTTCAAATTTGGAATGAGGCATTCAATGGAACCATCAAGGTGGCATGGACTGAGCCATTCTCATCTGAAATCAGTCAAGACTTATCCAAGACCAAGGGGACCAAAGCTCTGTGCCCTAACCTCTAGTCAATGGCTAGAGGAGACTTGGATTTTCATTTGCCTACATTGGCCAAACCTACTTACCAGCTGCCATTCACTATTCCTTGCAAAACAAACTTGCTCTACTATAAATAGAGCTCAATTGTGACCAGTTTAAGTACACCAAAGCCATCTAACAGATGCTTTCCTCAAAATCTCTTCTTTCACTCCAATTTTGCCTTCTAAGGCAAGTCACTATCGGGTTTTGAGTTTGAGAGCTTTTCCAATCAAACCAATCACTCACACACCTCACATACATCACATATGAGCTGATCAAACACTTAGATTACTTCTGAAACATCAATTTCATGAAATCACCAGCTGGTTGCTCAAAATTTCAAACAAAGTGCAGCTGAGGTACCACAAAATGATCCAGCCAATTTCAATCAAGTCCAACCATCCAAACACAATCCATAGGGTGTAGGGGAGCTGTTCAGATCATCACCACTCATCTGTAACACCTCCAAATCAAAAATCACTTTGAACTTGCTGTCACGACTTGGAGGTAAGCACATACTTAGTCATCTCTCAATCTATGCATATTTCCTCGCACAATAATTTGGCCATATGTTCATAATCATGCATGGAATGTTTTCCCTCAATTAATTGCATTGTTTGAATCGTGTATCAAAAATCCTAGCCTTCATGCAGAAATTAGGGTTCTTGAGGTCTCTTCGTGATTTCTTGTTGTATGTTTAATTTAAATGAAATTAAAGTACATAGACATGATCGTGAGGTTGAGACGAGCATAATGATATGTGGATTGCATGATATGATTACGTATTCATGGAGATTGGATAGAAAACGCAAATCTGGGCAAACTGAAAAACGCGCGTGTTCTTGGTGTTGTTCTTGGCGTCATTTTTCATAAATTCAAATATTTGAATTTTGTGATTTTGTTTAATTGATTCAAAAATTAATTTCTCTCTGAGTTTTAATGATTTTGAGTTGATTCTTTTTTTAATAATTCACAAAAATGTCAAAATATTTTATTTTCACAAAAAATCCCAAAAATATTATTTATTTCATATAATTGATATTTTTGCAAAGAATTAATATTTTATTTGTTTTTGGCATTTTAAATATTTTTTCTACATTGATTTTGCAACTTTTAATGCTTTCTAATTATTTTGTAGGTCAATACTTGATTTTTGAAGCATTAATCCAAGATCACAATTTGTTTTCCATGTGTTAAACAATTTTTGATCATTTTAATTGAATTTTTATTCAATTAAATACATTTTGAAAACAAATTAGGGTTTTGGATTAATTCAACCCTCATAAATCATTTTCAAAACACTTTGGGCCTCTTGAGAGAGTGTAAGACCCATCCCCCTTGTACAAAAACTTTTTGGGCCTCATCCATTGTATAAGTCCCTCTGTACAAGTAAACGGTGCGATCGTCGCCCGTTTAAAAATAAAAATCATCTGGGTCTCTAATAGAGTGTAAGACCCAATCCTTTTTTTGATCAAATCATTTTTAGGCCTCAGTATATTGTATAAGTCCTGATACTATCAAAAACAAACGGCGCGATCTCCGCCTTTTCAAAATAACCCTTGGGCCTCTCCTTGAGCTATAAGACCCATTCAAAACACTTTGGGCCTCTATTAGAGTGTAAGACCCAATCCCCCTTTTAACCAAAACAATTTTGGGCCTCACTTATTGTATAAGTCCCTCCGCGTTAAAAGAAAACCTCGGCGCGATCGCCATTTTTAAACGAAAAATCATTTGGGCATACCCTCGTGTTATAAGCCCCACTCTTTTCTTTAAACCTTTTTGGGCCTCTTTAGAGAGTGTAAGACCCATCCCTTTGTACAGAAAACCTTTTTGGGCCCTAGTCACTTGTATAAGTCCCTTTGTACAAAGTCAAACAGTGCGCTCACTGATAAAACCCTGGGCCTCTCCTTGAGCTGTAAGCCCCAAATCTTTCTTTTTCAAAGCACTTTCTCCTTTGATTTTGAATATACTGTTGTTTTCAATCTTTCTTTGTTGAACAACTAACCAAACAGCATGGAAGCACTACAACCGAGTAAGTGGTTATCGCTTTCGTTTACTGCTTTCATATTATAAACGGTATTGTGGGGCTGCTCACTGTAAGTCTCCTTTCATAAACTCATATCTACTGTGTAATAATAGTATAGATATTTCGAGTTTCCCCGGCAACTACGTCTAGAACTAGGTGACGCCGTTTCACTTATTCGTAGAAATAGACGCCTAGATCCCCAATAGGAGCACCAGATACAGTCTTCTCTTCGGCTGTCCTCCTTAGGAATCGTCAAGAAGCTCTACTCCCCAAGATGAATGTATTCTCCGTGAATGGCATCTTTGAGTTTCTTCCAAATTCTCGAACTTTCCTGACTTGATATATTCCTTGTGGATAGCTTTCCTTGAATGTCCTGGGATTTGGGTACCCACTACGGTCATAATCTTGGACCTTAACTAAGGAACCCTCTTTAAAAACTAAAAATCGCTGGATAGTAAACCTCGCACGTTTACCAGTGGTTTTTATCTTTAAAAGAGTTATCTCTCCTAATGGAAGGGAGATGATAGACCCACGGGCTTCTTAAAAGCATCGGCCTCCTCTTGGGCATTATTCAAGGACCCTACGGCTTCTTAGAAGTATTCACAGCCTCCTCTTAGGCTTCGTATAATGATCTCTTCCTCCGAGAATGATAGCCTCCTCTTGGGCTTCGTACAAGGACCCGTCAGCTTCTTAAAAGGTTCCAGCCTCCTCTTGGGCTTCGTACAAATTGTCCCGACGACCTCCTAGAGGTATAGGAACAGAACCTAGTCATCCTCATAGAACAGTCCTTTCATAGAGTCTACTACTGTTTCTCAAAGCATAGTACAAAAGATAAAACTCTAGACACGGACAGTCTAATCTCCTTTAGTCTCAAAGACATTCTCAAGCACCCTTTGTTAAATAGGAAGGAAACCCACAGACTCGGACAGTCTCGACACCCTTTGGATTTCCCGTTTCCTCAAAGAGAAGGAAATATCCCTGATCCTCAAATCAAATCCCTGAGTACAGCGTTACTCATATAAGAACTGATTTTCTCTTTTAAAATCAGTATATTGGATCTGTCACTCAACTGAAACAGTTACAATAGCCTCCATCTCGGGCTTCGTACGAGATACCAAAATTCTCCCCAGTGGAGTCAAACAACCTTTTCGCCTCTCTCTCGGGCTTTGTACGAGACACATAAGAGACTCCCTCGTTGAGTCAATCACCCCTTTCGCCTCTATCTCGGGCTTTATACGAGATACAAAAAGGTTCTTATCGAGCCAAACAAGCAACAACCTCCATCTCGGGCTTCATACGAGATACAAAAAACTCTCTTGTTGAGTAGAAAAGATTCTCCTGTTGAGTCAACCCTTTTAGCCTCTCTCTCGGGCTTTGTACGAGACACAAAATAGCCTCCTCTTAGGCTTTGTATAATGATTTTCCTAGCGGAAATTAGCCTCCTCTTAGGCTTCGTATAAGAAAACCACTGGTTAATCCAATTAACCTTTTGGCATCAAAGCTGTGCCTTGTTCACAGTATACAAACATCAACAACTCCTTTCACCTTCATCTAATTGCTGTAAGCGGCAAGCCTCTGGATCATCTACATCCATGCCACTGTCCCTCTTTTAGCATGAGAAATTCCTAAGGAAAGATGGCATTGCTCTACACTGAGTTAAAGTCTTCTCCTTCAGGTTAAAACCCTTTCTTCGGAAATTATGGCATTGCTCGGATCCGCGTATCCCAGTTAAAGTAATTCCCCTTCTCCCCTCTTTAGAGATGACAAATTCTCTCTAAAGTTGAGGTCTTTCAGCTTCACGTCTTGGGCTTTGAACAAGACACAAATAGACCTTTTAACTTCACATCTTGGGCTTTGAACAAGATACAAACCACCTTTCGCTTCACATCTTGGGCTTTGAACAAGACACCAAAAACCAATTTCCTCCCATAGAATAGGAGGAACTACGAACGCTCTGATTTCCCTGTTTCGGTAAACGGGAATACGTAGGCATAAGATCGAAAGAAAAGATCTTAGCGAGCGCAATCAAGAAAAAACCCAAATCCCATATCTCCGTCAATCAAAAGCAGTAATTCAAAAGCATCAGTCCTAACATCCTAATCCTTGTTCCCCGTCAGAAACCCTTTGCCTAGATTAAAAGAAATAAAACCGTATTGGCGAAAATACAAATAACCAGTACAAAGGCCCCCCCACATTGATAGCATTCGTAACTTAACAGACCGCTGTTTAAACTCAGTATGCAAGCAGGGTTAATTGGAGACATCTATTTCCCTTCCTTATTCAGCTCACAATAGGATAAAAAATGAATCGACCTGTAGTTTCAAGCTCAACCACAGAGAGCGACCGGCGCTTAAGAACTGCGTCCAAAGTCGCTCGCTACACGTGTTACGCGTATGGGCAGCGAAAAATCCAGAATTTCCTGCATAATTTTCTGTTACGGGATCACTCAAAATCAACCCCAAATCTCACCAAAACAAAAGAAAATTACCAAATTAATGCCTAACAACATGTATCTATCATGTATCAACAATAAGGAACACCAAAACATGATTTCAGACACATTTGGATCAATTTCTAACACTTTCAACATTTATGGGTTTTACTCTATATTTCCATTTCAATCCAATAACAACCAAAAACATACATACATAATCATACACAAGTATAATATAATCGAGTTTCGCACCCTTACCCGATTTAATCGTGTTTGGAAAGTCGGTTGTTTCGATTTCTTTTTTTCCAAGTTTTCTTTCTTTCTCTTTTCTTTCCCTTTTCCTTCTTCTCTTTTTCTTACTCTCTATTTTTCTCTCTTTCTATTTCTATTTCTTTTAACTTAAGAAAAATTAAAGTGAAATGACCAAAATACCCCTACACTCAAATATCTCGCAAACGTTCCCAAAACGCGATAAAACATCACAACAATGAAAAATAATATATTATCAAATAAAAGTCAAAAATAAAATAATATAATAATAAAAATAATCAAAACGACTCGATTAAATAAAACGGACAAAACTGGGGCGTTACAACTCTCCCCCACTTAGAAATTTTCGTCCTCGAAAATATTACCTGAGGCGAACAACTCCGGATACGACTCCCGCATCCGACTCTCCAACTCCCAAGTCAAATTGCCCTCAGCAACGCCTCCCCACGCTACCTTCACAAGTGCAATATCCTTGCCCCTTAACCGCTTCAACTCGCGATCCAAAATCCTCACTGGTAATGTCTCAACCGTAAGGTTCTCCCTTGCCTCAACCTCGTCCATCGGAATCACATGCGACGGATCCGGAACATACTTTCGAAGCTGTGAAACATGGAACACATCATGCAAATTCGACAGATTCGACGGCAACGCCACCCTATAAGCCACCGCACCCACTCTCGCGGATATTTGGTAAGGACCAATAAACTGAGAAGTAAGCTTCTTCGACTTCAATGCACGACCCACACCCATTACCGGCGTAACTCTAAAAAATACATGATCGCCCTCTTGAAACTCAAGATCTTTCCTTCTTCGATCATGATAACTCTTTTGCCTACTCTGAGAAGCCTTTTTTTTCTCACGAATAAGTTTCACCTTTTCTGTAGTCTGTTGCACCAATTCCTGTCCAACCACCGAACTCTCACCAGATTCGTGCCAACACAATGGTGTTCGACATCTTTGTCCATATAACGCTTCAAACGGTGCCATTCCAATACTCAAATGGAAACTGTAATTATACGTGAATTCAATCAACGCAAGATAACTATCCCACGCACCACCTTGTTCAAGAACACAAGCCCTCAACAAATCTTCCAAAGACTGAATCTTCCTCTCCATCGGTCCATCCATCTGAGGATGATAAGCCGAACTCAATCTCAATTTAGAACCCAACGCCTTTTGTAAACTTTCCCAAAATCTCGAGGTAAACCTCAGATCTCGATCCGAAACAATACTCAACGGAACACCATGTAATTTCACAATCACACTGATATAAATCTCAGCTAACCTCTCCAAAGAAAAACTGATGTCAATCGAATTGAAATGCGCCGATTTAGTCAGTCTGTCCACAACAACTCAAATAACATTATGTCCCCCCAGTGTATTCGGCAACCCTGTTACAAAATCCATAGAAATGCTATCCCATTTCCACTCAGGAATATCCAACGGTTGTAACAAACCACTAGGCTTTAGGTGTTCTACCTTAGATTTCTGACACATCAAACACGTATACACAAACTTAGCCACATCTCGCTTCAATCCAGACCACCAGAAAATCTTCTTCAAATCTTGGTACATCTTATTAGCTCCCGGATGTATACTCAAATTACTCCGGTGTCCTTCTTCCAAAATCTTCCTTTTCAACTCCGCATCATCAGGAATACAAATCCTACCATGAAACCTCAAAACACCTTTACCATCCACTTTAAAGTCCTCATTTTCACTTTTATCCCCAACCGTCATCAAATCCACAAATTTCACATCCAATTTCTGTTTCTCGCTAACAGTCAACAGAAAATCATTAGTAACCTTCAACACACCAAACCCAAATCCCTAAACGATTCCAAAAGTTCCCACTCCTTAACCATTAAAGCGGACATATGTAACGATTTCCGACTCAACGCATCGGCTACCACGTTAGCTTTACCAGGATGGTAATTCAAACTAAAGTCGTAGTCCTTCAAAAATTCCAACCATCTACGTTGCCTCATATTCAACTCTTTCTGATCAAACAAATATTTCAAACTTTTGTGATCACTAAAGAATTCGAATCTTGCACCGTAGAGATAATGCCTCCAAATTTTCAACACAAAAACCACAGCCGCTAATTCCAGATCATGAGTAGGATAATTTTTCTCATGAATCCTCAATTGCCTCGAAGCATAAGCCACAACCTTACCTTCTTGCATCAACACTCCACCTAGCCCAATCAAAGACGCATCACAATACGCCACAAATGGTTCAGTAGGATTCGGCAAAATCAGAATCGGAGTTGTCGTCAATCTTCTCTTCAGCTCACTAAAACTTTCCTCACACCGAATATCCCAAATGAACGCTTGACCTTTGCAAGTTAACTGGGTCAAAGGAAGTGCTAGCTTAGAAAAACCTTCAATGAACCTTCGATAATATCCAGCTAAACCCAAAAATCTTCTAATTTCAGTAACAGATCTAGGAGCCTCCCATTGTAGAACTGCTTCTACTTTAGATGGATCCATAGCAATACCATTACCTGAAATCACGTGCCCAAGAAAACTCACTTCTGACAACCAAAACTCACACTTGGACAGCTTGGCAAAAAGTCTCTTTTCCTTCAAAATTTGCAACACAACATGCGAATGTTCCTCGTGCTCCTCCCGGGACTTAGAATAAATTAATATGTCATCAATGAACACAACGACAAATCGATCCAAATGCTTGTGGAAAATACGGTTCATGTACTCCATAAACACACATGACACATTAGAAACCCCGAACGACATCACAGAATATTCATAATGACCGTATCGTGTCCTAAAAGCCGTCTTCTGGATATCTTCCTCTTTCACCCTAATCTGATGATAACCTGATCTTAAATCAATCTTACTAAACACACACGCCCCTACCAACAGGTCCATCAAATCATCAATTCTTGGAAGAGGATACTTATTCTTAATCTTCACTTTATTCAACTGGCGATAATCAATACACAATCGCATACTTCCATCTTTCTTTTTCACCAATAAAACTGGAGCACCCCAAGGCGACACACTTGGCCTCACAAACCTCTTTTCTAATAATTCATTCAATTGATTCTTTAACTCAACTAACTCAGATGCCGACATTCGATAAGGTGTCATAGAAACAGGTCTAGTACCAAGAACTAGATCTATAGAAAACTCCACCTCTCTCTCTGGCGGCAAGTCCGAAATATCCTCAGGAAACACTTTCGAAAAATCACACACAACAGGAAACACATCAAGTGAAACTTGACTATCCACAGTCAATGATGCAAACAACCCAAACGACTGGGCTTCATCCGCCAAAAGTTTCTTCAACTCTTTGGTAGATAAGAAACTCGACTCTTCGTCTTCTTCAAGATAAGGAAATCTTACCAGCTTATGATAACAGTTAATATGAACCCGATTAAACTGTAACCAATTCATTCCCAAAACCACATCTAAACCCTCCAACGGCAAACACACTAAATCCATCTCAAAATCTTTACCATAAATGGTCAAAGGACAACTAAAACAAAGCAAAGAAGTAGTTACTGACCCCATTGCTGGAGTATCAATAACCATCTCACCACCCATCAAAGACAACACAAGATTCAAACGCTTCGCGCACTCAGACGAAATAAACGAATGAGTCGCTCCAGTATCAATAATAGTAACTAAAGGCGTACTATTAATAAAACAAGTACCTCTGATCAGACGGTCTGCACTTGTAGTCTGAGTCCCTGCCAAGGCAAAAATTTTCCCACCCACTAGAGCTTGCTTTAGTTTCGGACACTTTGTACTAATATGACCAGGTTCACCACAATTAAAACACTTCACCACATTCTTCCTCTTGCACTCAGCCGCTACATGTCCTAACCCTCCACAATTGGAACACTTCCCCAAATTCTTCCTACATTCGAATTGATGATGTCCCACTTCACCACATCTGTAACATCTCAAGGAATTAGACATACCTCCTCCACTGGGCCTTCTCTCAAAATTACCCCTTTGTTTACCCTTATCAGCTGGGGTTACATAATGACCACTACGAAACGGTTGCTTCCCTTTCCTCTCGTTCACACTCTTATAGTGAGTAGAGCGAGCTTTGCTATCTTCTTCATAAATCCTACAGCAATCTACCAAGTCAGAAAACCTCCTTATCCTCTGATAACCGATTGCCTGCTTTATCTCAGGACGTAACCCGCTCTCAAACTTCACACACTTAGAAAACTCCGCAGTCGCTTCAGCATAATGTGGATAAAACTGCACAAGCTCCACAAACTTAGCAGTATAATCAACAACAGACATATTACCTTGTTTCAACTCCAAGAACTTTATCTCCTTCTTTCCTCTAACATCTTCAGGAAAATACTTCCTCAGAAACTCAACACTAAACAAAACCCAAGTGACTTCTTCCTTCGCAGCTTCCAACACATGACGAGTACTAACCCACCAATCATCAGCCTCTTCCTGCAACATGTGAGTACCCAGTCTCACCTTCTGATCCTCTGCACAATCCATTAATCAAAATATTCTTCCAATCTCTTTAAGCCAAATCTGTGCACCATCAGGATCATGTCTCCCTTTGAAGACAGGTGGTTTGTTCTTCCAGAACTCATCATTACCAGCAGCATTAGGTGCACCCTGCACAGCCCGAGCCATAGCTTGCATAGCAGCAGCCAAAGCAGCGTCATTCCTACCAGCCATATTCTGTTCATTTCCAATAACAGCAACTATGATTAAACAAACAGCTCACCCAAACACAAACACCAACAAGGACTGACACAAACTGACACAGACTGGCTCTAATACCACTTAATGTAACACCCCTAATCTATACCCCCAATTAATAAAAGCGATAAAAATTTCATCAGAGTATAATTAAAACATTCATGGCATAGACTGAGGAGTCACATCAATTGAGACAAAACACAATAAACCTGCTCATAAAGATATGCAACAATTAGGTAGCAATTAACAGAGGAACTCAGTTCCTACTACCCACAATTCAGATACAGAATAAAAGCGGAAAATCTGAAATTGAATCTCATATATATATATATATATATATATATATATATATATATATATATATATATCACATAGAAAGTCTGTCTGTCATATACAGGGTCACACATGTACGATCCAAAAGATACATATACATAATATCACAACGATCTCCCCGACTACCAGTGCTACATATCAGAGCCGACCGGCAAAAGAATGAAGACCTAAGCTTCACAAAAAGACCTCCAGCATCTAATCTGCAATGCCTCGTAGAGCATTTAAAACAGGAGAAGGGTGAGAAACACAATCATAATATAATTGTATATAATTATATAATAACACGAAAATACTCACGTAAAATATTCTCACCACAACTTACACCAGAAATTAAAGACAAAACACCACAATGCATATTTCATATATCCATCATCAATGCATATCAATCATGCACAATACAATTATCACCAACACATATATATATATATCTCAACTCATCAATTCCAATCACAATTCCACACAAAATCAATCCATTCATGATTTATGCAAATGCACAGAGACCGACACAACGACTCTATGCAATGCATATGCGGTACCATCCATCCATCATCTCAACACTAGTTCACTTAAGAACTATTGGAACCATCGCTTGTTACTTAGTGTAACTCCCCGTCGGGAAAATGATGTTCCCTGTTGCTTTCGGTCCTCTTGGTATAAGGCGGACGACGTTTATGGATCGCTTTCAGTCCTCTTTGTATAAGGCGCATGATCCGATCGCTTTCGGTCCTCTTTGTATAAGGCGCACGATCGTCTATAATCATCGTTTTCAGTCCTCTTTGTATAAGGCGCACAATGTTATAACGGATTCCCTCTGGAATCGTTTTGTCGCTCACACCCACTAGGGCATACGACATCACTAGAATGCATATCATGATGCTTGGCATACAATGACTCATGACATTCAAATGCACACATATATGCAATCATCTTACTCAACATTAATCATGCTTTGTAATTCAAGCCCAAAACAATGCATTTATTTGCCATACGGCCACAAACCATCATCACACCATTTAAACACATGCATTTACACCATACAACAACACATAAGTCATACCATATCCATATCAACAGCACATTGCATGATACACATCAATTACACACAATTACAACGACAAAAGTCGACAAAACAACACTATTCTAATTTACTGACATAATTAAATCAGACAACAATCTCAAAATCATCATCATAAGAAAGTACAGTTCAATAGCTATTCAACGATACCAATAATGTTAAAAACGGATAATCAGAACACAAGTTACAGACTAAAACAAGAAAAGACATCGCGAAAAAACCACATTTGCAATCTTCTTGGCCATATGCGCATTGCCCTGAGCCATACGCGTATTGCCTTGCTCCCTCGCCCATTCCATACGCGTATTGCCCAACTTGATACGCGTATGGGCAGAGACCAAATCCTCCTAAAAATCCCACTAAAAACTCCAATACGCGTATTGCCTCACTTCATATAGGTATTGCCCTCAACCTTACGCGTACCATTACGCAAATGGGAAGATGGCTGAGAAAATGAACTTCCATACGCATAATGCCCCAAAATTCCCCTTGCCATACGCGTATTGCCCAAACCAATACGCGTATTGCCTTGCGTGTTACGCGTATGGGCAGCGAAAAATCCAGAATTTCCTGAATAATTTTCTGTTACGGGATCACTCAAAATTAACCCCAAATCTCACCAAAACACCAGAAAATTACCAAATTAATGCCTAACAACATGTATCTATCATGTATCAACAATAAGGAACACCAAAACATGATTTCAGACGCATTTAGATCAATTTCTAACACTTTCAACATTTATGGATTTTACTCTATATTTCCATTTCAATCCAATAACAACCAAAAACATACATACATAATTATACACAAGTATAATATAATCGAGTTTCGCACCCTTACCCGATTTAATCGTGTTTGGAAAGTCGGTTGTTTCGATTTCTTCTTTTCCAAGTTTTCTTTCTTTCTCTTTTCTTTCCCTTTTCCTTCTTCTCTTTTTCTTTCTCTCTATTTTTCTCTCTTTCTATTTCTATTTCTTTTAACTTAAGAAAAATTAAAGTGAAATGACCAAAATACCCCTACACTGAAATATCTCGCAAACGTTCCCAAAACGCGATAAAACATCACAACAATGAAAAATAATATATTATCAAATAGAAGTCAAAAATAAAATAATATATTAATAAAAATAGTCAAAACGACTCGATTAAATAAAACGGACAAAACTGGGGCGTTACATGTATTCTCTTACAATGTACATTATTCCATGGTGATTTCAAGAATTGTTTACCATGATTTATGGTGTGATTGTGATCATGTTTGATTGAATAATGTGCAAGGCTTGAAGCATGTTTGTTCTTTTATGAATGAATCCAATGTGTGATTGTGATAAGCATTTCAAATGCTTTCTTTGTTCAACTTCTTTCATCCCCTTGAGTTCTCAACTTAACTTCAATATTTGAAGTAAGTTAGAACTCACTCTTCTTCTCTTTTCTTTAGACTTAGGTAGACTTACCTCACCTAACCATAGGACATCCAAGCATGATAACTCTTAGGACTATTAGTCTCCCTTTAGACTTTTACCTTTCTTAACCTTTGAGTTTTCTTCTTCTCCTCTCAAAACAAAAAGCAAAAAACACCTCATAAAGGTATAACATATATTGCATTTGAGCCTTTCATGTGAGAATAAGGTATTGAGGGGTCTTCTCTCACTTTCTTAGAATGTTTAGCATACGTCCCGTCTTGGGTCGATATGCGAGGCATTCGATCCTACGTGAAAGACTTAAATGCAATATACGTTATACACACCAATAATCAAAATACTTCTTTCTAAAATACAAAAACAAACAAATTCTCTTCTCATCTCCTTCATTCTATTCCTTATGGATTCGTCATGTCCGTTCCACCGCAAACAGGTAATGCCTAAGCCTCTATACAGCGAGCTGCAACACCTAACTGCTGGGATGCGCACTCTGACGTTTCCACTAAAAAACACAAACAAAGCAACCCTTGTTCAGCCGAACTACGTTTGCTCTAATTCTTCTTTCTCGTCTGATTGAAGATACGTAGGCACGAGATGCGATATCTCGACGAGCAACCTTTCCCGTAGTCCGTCGAACTACGTTGACTTTAACTTTCCCATTGCACTGAGGGAATACGTAGGCCTAGGACAACAATAATGTCCTATCGAGTCACTTATTTTTCTTTTCTTCCTCGTTTCTCCGTTCTTTTCCGTTCTCGTTCCTTCTCCGGTCCAGTAGCAGTGGAGCTCCAGTTTCCTTACACCCTTTGATCGAAACAGCAAGCGTGGATCCTGTCGAGTACGATGGACGTGTGGGGGTGCTAATACCTTCCTCTCGCGTAACCGACTCCCGAACCCAGTTCTCTTGGTCGCAAGACCATGCTCTTTCCTTCCCTTCAGGTTTAAGCAGTGTTTCCTTTCCCTCTCTTGGGATAAATACACATTGCTGGCGACTCTGTTTCTGCGCCACTTTCACGTTTGTACTTGGATGAAAATCCCGGGAGCGACAGATGGTGACTCTGCTGGGGAAAACCCAGAATCTCTGGTTCCCTAAGCGAGTTAATCCTAGCGCTTGTCTGTTTTTCTTTCTTCGGGGGTTTACTGTTGTGTTGTATTTACTATTTTACTGTATTGCTATTTAATGTATTATTGCTTTACTGTATTACTACTTTACCGCACTTATTGCATTTTTATTTCATTATTATACTGGATTGTGCTGTGCTGGTTTTCTGTTTGGCGGGATGGGTATTCTGAGAGATAAGCCCATTACACAGGCTTGAGTACATACATAGGATTAGAGTGGAAAGTAGTGTGGCCTACGTAGCATCTTGGTACGTATGGTTTACACGAAATCCACAACTAGACGAGGTTTTCTTGGGAGATGCTCGGATTTGCGCGTCTTGTGCATTTCGGGGTGTTAACCTAGAAAGTTGTCGACTCTGGTGACCGATCATTGAGGACCTTAGTGGAAACATCCCTCTTTAGTGGTGATAGTGGCAGACCACATTCTGTGGTAAACCCATTCGCACCCGAGGGCCCACTTTGGAACTTGCATAGGATGGCCTTTATTTTTGGGGAATCAGTGAACGTTCTCTTTGTTTGGCGATAGTACTGTACCCCGCGGGATGAATGTACTATTACTTCTCAAAATAGAGAATCTGAAACTGAAAAGCCGCCGTTCTAGTACCCACATGTGAGTATGGGCGGGTGTTTACAGGTTTGTAGGTGACCATGCCTCCCACATACCCTAATACTCTGGTATTTTCACAGACAGATGATGTAACCTATTACAGTCAGTGGGTTTCTATCTACAGTATTATTCTTAGTTTTGTACAGACACCATGCACACAGTCCAGCACAGACACAGAGCACGCTAATACCATGCCCTTTTGCACTGCATTATCATGTCATAACATTCATGTTTGTCATTTACAGGTGCTTATTACACTTCTGATTCCAATCAATGGGCTCGACAGAGACAGTTCTTAAGAGAAAGAACAATGTTTCCTACAAGTTCCAAGAACCTACTTTGGATTTACTGCATAAGATGATAGCTATGGCTGACCCGGGTGTTCTTGTCAACTTCCAAAAGAGATATGGGAAATTGGTTGAGATGGTCCGCAGAATCACACAGTATGAACATGATGCTCTTCACACTTTGCTATAGTTTTATGAGCCTTCGTTGAGATGCTTTCTTTTTCCTGATTACATTTTGATGCCGACATTGGAAGAGTTCTCATTTATTTTGGGAATTCCGGTCGAATCAGTAGTACCATTCTTTTCTGGTAGTCATCCTAACATAGAGGAGATTGCAGTTGCGGTACAGGTGAAAGATTCGGTGCTAAAAGGAAATGTGACTATCAAAAATGGGGTCAAAGGTTTTCACTTAGCCTTTCTTACTGGTCAAGCTCAAGAGGCTGCTGAAGCAAAGGATTGGGCGGTTTTCAATTCCATCCTGGATTTGTGCATATGTGGCATTGTTCTTTTCCCTAATCAACAGGATTTTGTGGATATGCAGGCTATAAGAGTTTTTATTCTCAAAAATCTGGTTCCCACTTTGTTAGGAGATTTTTACTACTCGGTGCACTTCAAGAATGAAAAAAGAAGGGGAGGATCTGTCAACTGTTGCACTCCACTTTTATCTCATTGGTTTTTGAAGCATTTACCTCAAACAGGTGCTTTTGTAGACACAAAAGATTCGTTAAAATGGTCCAAGCGGATAATGGGATTAACTGCTAATAACATTGTCTGGTTTGATCGTAAGTTGCTGGGAATAGAGATTATCACCAGTTGTGGGAATTTTCCCAATGTGCCTCTAATTGGCAGGAAAGGGGGAATCAGTTATAACTCGATCCTGGCCATTAGACAGTTTAGATACGCTTCCAGGTATCCTCCCACAGATCGGGATGTTGAGAAATCTTTGTTCTTTACAGGGACTGAAAATGATGAAATGTTGCGAGAAGTTGTGAATGCTTGGGGGCACCCGCGTAAAACAAGAAAAACAGTTTTTGGAAAAATGGACTGTAGATCTTATCCTGATTATGAAAGTTGGATTGAAATGAAGGTAAACGAATTACTCTTGCCTTTTTCAAGGGAACCCCCTTTATATCCCGTAATGCCAGAGCAGCCTACCACGGTAGCCATCGAGGAGTTTGACAAGCTGCAGAAGTTGGTAAAGGAGCTTCGGGTGGAGAATTTCGATCTGAGTAGTCTTCTTCAAAATGCTCTGTATGCCAACAAAGAGTTGGAGCATAAATCCCAAGACGCCGAAAAATCTTAGCTGCAAGAGAAAAGGATTTCGCCGAAAGGGCTCAACATTTCTAGAAAATTAGTAAGGGTGTCGATGCTTCCACTCAAGCTCATAAGAAGACCAAACAGACTTTAGCCCAAACCAAGGACACGCTAGCCAAGTTTCAGCAAGCCTGGGATGAGGTTAGGATCGAAAATTCAGAGTTGTAGGAACAGCTAAAGATAAAGGACGACGAGCTTAAAAAGGCGCACGAACAACGGAGAAAATATCGGGAGAACCTTGGCAAAAGTCAAGAGAAATTGGAAAGCGCCAGAGAGGAGCTGAAGACTTCCAAGAAGGAGCTTGAAGAGGCTATGATAGATATGGGGAAACTCAAAATGCAAGCCGGCATGAAAAGGCATAACGGGGTATGTGATGATAAAGCTCTCCTAATGCATATGGATTCGCTGACTGAAGCTCTAGCAAAAAGAGATGTTCTGATTAAGGAGTTAATCGAAAGACCAAATCACCAGTGCACTCGCATACTCTTCGAGGAAGTCAAGTATTCAAGTGAAAAGTTGAAGGATTTGGAGTTGTCAGATTGACAGTTTTTCTCTCATTCTCTTAATGTAGTTTTTGTTAATGGATATCATCAGGCTTGTTGATGAATCCGCTATTTTGATGTATGATGTTTAAACTCATTGTTGAACGCTGTGCGTATGTCTGGTTTCTTTTTAATTAAAACGAGCATTTTATCCAGAAATTTTCCTTTGGCAGTTATCTGTACACAAGCACATAATCACGACACGTCTCTTCATATCACGATTTCTAATCTTCAGATTTCTGTGGTTAAGATTGGAATCAGGGTGTAAGGTACCTCGGAAATGATAAACATGGCATTTGCATTGCATATCATTTTTGCATGACAGGTACTCGTTGCAGGTCTTCTAACCTTTATTTAGTTTCAGGCACTATAGCTGATAACCACGTTCACCGGTACACAACTCACAGAAACCAAGCTAAGATTATGGATCAGATGCAAACCAAATTGGCCGAGCTGAGGAACAGGATGGACCAGTTCATGACATTAATGACTGGTATAGCCCAAAATCAGGAAAGACTCAGGGCAATGGTCGAGCAGCCAAAAGTAAAGGTGCAGAATGGCAACGGTAATAATAGAGGTCACAGAATTATTAATGAGACTGGTAATCAGACTGGCGTTAATGCAGGTGGTGACCCTCCTAGAAATACTGGGGTTCATCATGTTGTGGAAGACAACCAAGATGAGCAGTTCACTCTGTTAGATGCTGAAGATGAGAATACTCACAGATTCGATGAGCTCGCTGAAAAAATCAGGTCTATTGAATCCCAAAATACTCTTGGTTTTGATGTTTCCGACTTGGGATTGGTACCTGGAGTAAGAATTCCCCATAAGTTCAAGCCACCAACATTTGACAATTACAATGGCACTACTTGTCCTAAAACTTATTTTCAATCCTATGTGGGGAGGATAGCCGCTCATACTGATGATGAGAAATTGTGGATGTATTATTTCCAAGACAGCCTTACTGGGGCATCTCAAGAATGGTATATGAAGTTGAGCAGGACTTCTGTAAGGAACTGGAAGGAGTTGGCTCATGCTTTCGTCAAGCAGTATCAATACAATATGGATATGGCTCCAAACCGTACTCAACTGCAGAGTATGGCTCAGAATGCGAAGGAGAGTTTTAAGGAATATGCTCAAAGATGGCGCCAGTTGGCTGCCATGGTTCAACCTCCACTGCAGGACTGAGAGATGGCCGACATGTTTATGGGTACTCTTCAGGGAACTTATCTTGATAGGTTGGCTGCCTGTCCTTCAAATGGGTTTGTGGATATTGTAATCACTGGGGAAAGGATTGAAAGTTTGTTGAAGCTCAGAAAAATACAAGATGTCAGTGGTGCTAGTTCTTCAGGAGTGAGGAAGCCATTTGCTGGAGCTACCAGGAAGAGAGATGGGGAGGCTAGTGCTATTTATAAGAATAGAGGAAAAGGTAGAGGCTATCAAGATTCCTATAATCAGGTTGCCGCCGTGACTATTCCTAGTCCACAAGTTCAATCACAGCCACAACAATAGAATGTTCAGCCACAGAATAATCAACAGCCACGAAGATCATATCAGCAGAGACAAAATGACAGGCACATGGACCCTCTGCCTTTGACTTATGCAGCTTTGTTACCACAATTATTGAAGCTTAATCTGATGGAGCTTCGTATGATGGGCCCGGCTCCTGCTGTATTGCCAAAGGGTTATGATGTTAATACCCGCTGTGAGTTTCATTCTGGGGCTCCAGGTCATTCTATTGAAAAGTGTTGGACATTTCAGCATAAGGTACAGGATTTGATTGATGCCAAGGCAATTAACTTCTCACCTCCACCAAATGTGCTTCAGAATCCTATGCCAGATCATAATGTGCCAAAGGTCAACCCCATCGAAGATGGGAAGGTTTTGAATTCGGTAACTTATGTGAACAGGGTGAAGACTCCTTTGAGTTTTGTGAAGGCTCGGTTGTTGAAGGGGCAAGTGTTCCCTGGCTGTGAAGAAGGTTGTGTTGATTGCAAGAATCAGAGTAATGGTTGTGATAAACTGAAGGCCGGTATTCAAAATTTGATTGACGAGGGTTGTCTACAGTTTGATAAGGGGGACAAAAAGGATGATGATGTGTCAGCTGTTACCATTTATTTTATGCCAGCTGAAATTCAAGTGCCATCGCCTGCTGCTATCATTATTCCTGATGTAGTGAGTCCTGTTACTATCACGGTACTAGGACCAGTTCCTTATACTAGTAAGTGGGCTATCCCATGGCACTACGGTGCAGATGTTTACTACCAAGGGTAAAAACAAGAAGTGGAAACTACAGCTGGGGGTAGTTCCAGTATTGATAATGTGGGAGGTCTTGGTGGCTTCACCAGAAGTGAACGCTTGTTTGCTCCACAGACTTTGAGAACTAATACTGAAGTTGAGGCAGCAGCCAAAGCCAGGGGTAAGTAGGTGGCTACAGAAGAGGTAGTTGTTCCTGAATCTGTGCAGAGAAGTACTTTTGAGAAAGAGGTCGAGGAGTTCATGAGACTTATCAAAAAGAGTGATTATAAAGTGGTTGATCAGCTGAACCAAACGCCATCAAAGATTTCTATCTTGTTGTTGTTTATGTGTTCTGTAGCTCATCGAAAGGCACTTTTGAAGGTCTTGAATATGGCCTATGTACCTCAAGAGATTACTGTGAATCAATTAGAGTCTGTTGTTTCTAATGTTAATGCTAGCCATGGGCTAGGTTTTACAGATTATGATTTGACTACGGAGGGTCGCAATCACAACAGGGCATTACACATCACCCTGGAGTGTAAAGGGGCAGTATTATCTCATGTATTGGTAGACACGGGGTCTTCCCTGAACGTGTTACCAAAGAAGGCCTTAATGAAGTTAGACGCTGACGAAATTATTCTAAGACCAAGTGATTTGGTAGTGAGGGCTTTCGATGGTTCGAAACGTTCTGTATTCGGAGAGGTAGAGCTCCCAGTAAAGATTGGTCCTCAGGTGTTTAAGTGCATGTTCTACGTGTTAGACATTCAACCCGCATATAGTTGCTTATTAGGCAGACCGTGGATTCATGCCGCTGGGGAAGTGACATCTACGTTGCATCAAAAGTTGAAATATGTGGTTGATGGTCAAGCGGTGACTGTATATGGAGAGGAATACATCTTCGTCAGTCAGCTGTCTACCTTTAAGTACGTTGAAATGGATGGAGAGATCCATGAGATGCTATGTCAGGCATTTGAGGCAGTCAATATTGGTGATTCGTCTTCACAGGCAGTATCTTCTCAGGGCGAACAACAGGTGGGTACTTTTATTGCTTCTTACAAATAGGCAGTGGAAGTTGTCAAAGCAGGTAATGCCCAAGGCTGGGCCAAATTGATTGAAGTCTCTGCAAAGGAAGATAAGTTCGGTGTAGGCTATAATCCGTATCAAGCTGCTGCAATGGAGCACAAGGGGCCTATTACTTTCTATAGCGGAGGAATCATTAATCCAAATCAGATGTACGCTGCAAGTGAAGATGGCATCGACAATGATTGTGATCTCGACAACTGGGTGCGCCCGTGTGTACCGGGTCAAGAGCTTTGCAATTGGTCTGTTGAAGAAATTGTTCAAGTTACTCTTCAAACAGAGTAATTTTCTTTGTTTTTCTCTGATGCATGTTAAAATCTCACGTTCTGCCCAAGGCGTGTAGATCCATTTGTAGGGCCTCATAATTGCATTTGCAAGGTTTTTTATCATTAATAAAGGACGTTTTACATGCAAATTTTGTGTTCCTTGTCTTTCATTTTTATTTTTTGCAGAAAAAACAATAAAATGGCAATGTTTTATTTTTGTTTCCTTTTCAAAAAGTCTCATTCTAAAAAAAGCATGACCCTTAATCATGCAGACTTAATCACCCAGATTTCATTGATAACGATTCTGCTATGGGCAAGTATGACTTTGATAATCCAATCTATCAAGTCGAGGAGGGGGATGAAGAAGACTGTGAACTTCCTGAAGAATTGGCTAGATTGTTGAAACAGGAGGAGAGGGTCATTCAACCTCACCAAGAGACAATTGAGGTTATCAACATCGGTTCCGAGGACGCCAAGAAAGAGATTAAGATTGGAGCCAGTCTACAAGCCGAGGTAAAGAAATAGATGATCAGTATGCTGCGAGAATATGTCGACATCTTTGCTTGGTCATATCAAGATATGCCGGGGTTAGATACAGACATGGTTGTGCTTAGGTTGCTGTTGAAAGAGGGTTGTCCTCCTGTCAAATAGAAGCTACGGAGAACTAAACCAGAAATGGCTCTCAAAATCAAAGAGGAGGTATAGAAACGGCTAGATGCGGGATTTTTGGCGGTCACCAATTACCCACCATGGGTTGTAAATATTGTCCCTGTGCCGAAGAAGGATGGTAAGGTCAGAATGTGCGTTGATTACCGGGATCTAAATAGAGCAAGTCTGAAAGATGACTTTCCTTTACCTCATATTGATGTACTGGTCGACAACACCGCTTAGTTCTCGGTATTCTCCTTCATGGATGGCTTCTTCGGGTATAATCAAATCAAGATGGCACCAGAAGACATGGAGAAGACAACGTTCATTACCCCGTGGGGTACCTTCTGTTACAAGGTGATGCCTTTTGGGTTGAAGAACGCTGGGGCAACGTATCAGCGAGCTATGGTAACACTCTTCCATGACTTGATTCATAAGGAGATTGAGTGTTATGTAGATGATATGATTGCCAAGTCTCAAACAGAAGAAGAGCATCTGGTCAACTTGAAGAAGTTGTTTGAGAGGTTGAGAAAATTTTGATTAAGGCTAAATCCGAACAAGTACACTTTCGGAGTGCGGTCCGGTAAATTGCTGGGTTTCATCGTAAGCGAAAAAGGAATTGAGGTTGGTCCCGCCAAAATAAAAGCGATACAAGAAATGCCTGCACCAAGAACAAACAAAGAAGTACGTGGTTTCTTGGGTAGATTGAACTACATTGTACGGTTCATATCTCACCTCACAGCCACTTGTGAACCAATATTTAAGCTGTTAAGAAAAGAGCAGGCGGTCAGGTGGAATGACGATTGCCAAAGGGCTTTCGAGAAAATAAAAGAATATTTGCGGGAACCTCCAATTCTCATGCCTCCAGTTCCAAGGAGACCATTTATCATGTATTTGACTGGGCTTGATGGATCCATGGGTTATGTTCTCGGTCAACATGACGAGACAGGTAAAAAGGAGCATGCCATCTACTACTTAAGCAAAAAATTCAATGATTGAGAATCACGATACTCAATGCTTGAGAGGACATGCTGTGCACTTGCATGGGCTGCTAAGCGATTGAGGCAGTATATGCTCACTCATACAACCTTGTTAATTTCAAAGATGGATCCTGTCAAGTACATATTTTAGAAACCAGCATTGACCGAACGGGTTGCACGTTGGCAGATGGTGCTGACTAAATATGATATCCAGTATACTTCTCAGAAAGCCATCAAAGGAAGTATTTTGTCAGATTATCTTGCACAGCAACCAATTGATGACTATCAGTCGATGAGGTTTGATTTCCCTGATGAGGACATCATGTTTCTCAAAGCTAAAGATTGCGAGGAACCACTCCCGGAGGAGGGGCCATACCCTGAATCCAAATGGAGTTTGATGTTTGATGCCGTCAACATGAACGGATACGGAGTTGAGGCAGTTCTTATCACTCCGAAAGGGTCTCATATACCTTTCACTGCCAGGTTAACTTTTGATGTCACCAACAATGAAGCAGAATATGAAGCTTGCATTATGGGCATTGAAGAAGTCATTGACTTAAGGATCAAGACTCTTGAAATATTTGGGGACTCTGCTTTGGTGATCAATCAGATCAATGGAGATTGGCATACCCATCAACCAAACTTGATTCCTTACAGAGATTATGCGAGGAGGTTGTCGACTTTCTTTACAATAGTGAAATTGTGCCATATACCTCGAGATGGAAATCAGATGGCTGGCGCTTTGGCGGCATTATCTTCCATGATTCAAGTGAATGGGTGGAACCATGTGCCTAGAATTGAGGTGTCTCGTCTTGACAGACCTGCACATGTGTTTACTGTTGATGCAGTGTCTGATGACAAGCCGTGGTTTCATGATATCAAATGCTTCTTGAAGAGTCAAGAGTATCCGGCCGGAGCGTCCAACAACGATAAAAAGACTCTGAGGAGGTTAGCTGGTAGCTTTTTCTTGAATGAGGACGTGCTGTACAAACGAAACTTTGACATGGTTTTGCTCAGATGCGTGGATAGACACGAAGCAAACATGTTGATGCAAGAAATGCACGAAGGCTCTTTCGGTACTCATGCCGGAGGACATGTAATGGCAAAGAAATTGTTGAGATCGGGGTACTACTGGATGACTATGGATGCAGACTGTTGTTCATACACCCGTAAATGCCACAAATGTCAGATTTATGCAGATAAAGTGAATGTACCTCCGAATCCGTTGAATGTCATGACTTTTCCTTGGCCCTTTGCAATGTGGGGCATTGATATGATTAGAAAGATTGAGCCAACTGCTTCCAACGACCGTCGCTTCATCTTGGTCGCTATTGATTACTTTACCAAATGGGTGGAAGCAGCGTCTTATGCTAATGTCACCAAGCAGGTGGTGTCCAGATTTCTAAAAAGAGATATCATATGTCGCTATGGAGTGCCCGAAAGAATCATTACTGATAATGGTTCTAATCTCAACAACAAAATGATGGCAGAATTATGTTGGGACTTCAAAATTGAGCATCACAATTCTTCACCGTACCGTCCAAAGATGAATGGCGCTGTTGAAGCGGCCAACAAGGACATCAAGAAGATTGTGCAAAAGATGGTGGTGACTTACAAAGATTGGCATGAGATGTTACCGTTTGCCTTACATGTGTACCAAACATCAGTAAGGACATCTACTGGGGCAACACCGTTCTCACTGGTGTATGGTATGTAGGCAGTCCTACCAGTGGAAGTTGAGATTCCCTCGCTGAGGATTATGATAGATGTCAAACTGGATGAGGCAGAATAGGTTCGCACCCGATTCAATGAGCTAAGCTTAGTTGAGGAAAAGAGACTAGGAGCTATTTGGCATGGTCAATTGTATCAGAAAAGGATGAAGCGGGCATTTGATCAGAAAGTGCGACCTCGGGAGTATCAAGTTGGTGAATTAGTACTTAAAAGGATCCATCCTCCAAACACAAATCACAAGGGAAAATGGACACCGAACTATGAAGGTCCATTTGTGGTTAAAAATGTTTTCTCTGGCAGAGCCTTAATGCTTACAACCATGGATAGTGAAGATTTTCTATCCCCTGTCAACTCAGACGCAGTCAAAAAATACTTTGCATAAATAGACCTGCTGGAAAAAAAAAGAAAGGTCCAGGCAAAAAAGGGCATCTCGGCGAACCATAAAAACATAATAAATAGGTTCGGGCAAAAATTAGGGATAAATAAATAAAAAAAAGATTGTACACCCGGTGAGTTGAAAATCTGCAAGGACAACTCAGGCAAGAAAGGGTATCCTGGTGGATTGAAAACCCGAAAAGGGCGGTCCACGCAAAAGAGGGATTAAGCGAAGACTGCGATCTGAGTGATCTGCACTACCTCATCGTTTCACTCAAACTGGCAATCTACAAAGGATAGGAATCAGTCCAATCATCCTCTACAGAAAGTGAAGATAGTCAAAAAGTCTTGAAGACATACTGGTCATAGCAGAATTGAAACTCAATGAAATGCCACTTTCACATTGCCATTAGGATAGTTTCTTTTCTCAATTTTCAGCGATCACCTCTTTCCAGGGATTGCTTCTCGATGTACTCACCTATTATGGGCATTTCAATCAATAAAGTTGGTTATTCAGTCAAAAAGCTTCTTATTTGTTTTCATTTTACTGTTTTGTTTGGAAAAACGTCCGAATTTTTGATAAAAAACATTGCATTGTTGAAAACATTGAGGCTTTATAATAGCACGCGCAGGGAAAACATTTAAAATTGCTTTGAATATTGATTAACCCCGGACAGTGGATTCAAACCATGCAGTCTCCGGGACATATGTGTGTATTTCTTTTGTTGCAGGTTTACATTCGGAAGCCTAACATAAAGTCATCTTCTGTACCAAGCATTGTTGGGCACTTTCCCCAATAAGTGGTGATTCAGGGTTGGATTTTCTCAGTTGCAGAAGTTATATCCAGCACGGGGCATATGTGCATATTCTTTTGCTGGCAGGCAGCAGTTTCATACTAGGCTCTAAAGCAAGATTGAAGCGGTTTCAAAGATACGAGAGCATGGACTATGTCTTCCAGACAAGTGGTCACTCACCCTTAAGGCAGGATACCGGGGCAATCATGTTCAGGAAAGGGTTCACATGTCACCCTTTTGTCACAACTTTTACTGATTAAGTCCATCGTTCGGCCGACGGTCGCTCACGACGATTCGATGTTGACAGGTTAATTTCTAATAAGGGATCGTTAGATCTTATTAAGTCGATTCTCCCATTCAGCACTTCCAACAGCTACAAGCTTTTCTGTGTCGATAACAGTTGCCGATTCCCCAATAGTGTCAGAATCAGAGCACTTCCCAACTGAGTCAGAAGGTTGATTATCTCTAGCAAAGGATCTTGGGTTTAATTCTCCCCAAGCAAAATTTTCAATGACTTTTTGTTCCTCAGCAGAACGTCATTCAGAAAGTTCTCATCCCCAGCGAAGTTCCATGGGCAGAATAATCTCTCTCTAGGGAAGAGTCATTCTAGTGGAAACTTCTCCAACAGGATCATCACACCTCAGTGCATCTGCGAGCCAATTTATTTTTGGCAATTTGTGGCAAGAGTTATTCTCGGCAGAAGGGTTAATCCCCACAGAGCAATTGAAGGATCGAATAATGATCTTTTCCCCGCAGAGTTGGATTCCTCGTCCGGAGCCTCTTTTGCATTTGCATGTAGTTTGCATAGCATTTTTCTAAAGTGTAGCATTCCATTGATATGGAGCATTACGACAAAACTCAAACATGTGCATACGAAACATAAGCCAGGTTCAACCGCTTACCTGCAAGCCAGAGCAATTCACAGATAAAACAGTGTCGTGCGACCCCAACAAAGCTTACAATAACATTTGATCGCGCAACCTTATTTCAATACTCGTTCGTATTGACTTTTGAGATACCCGTCCGTATCTTATTAATCATCGTCCGATACTAGTCTGTATCGTCGACCTGGTCACTCGTCGTGTACCTTTGATGATTTTCTGATGCCCGTCCGCATCGTTGACCTTTGACACTCGTCCGTACCCTTTCAACACTCGTCCGTATTGACTTTTGAGATACTCGTCCATATCTTATTAATCATCGTCTGATACTTGTCCGTATCGTCGACTTGGTCACTCGTCGTGTACCTTTGATGATTGTCCGATGCTCGTCCGCATCGTTGACCTTTGACACCTGTCCGTGTCCTTTCAACACTCGTCCGTGTTTGAACCTTTTAGCCAATACTCGTCCGTATTGACTTTTAAGATACTCGTCTATATCTTATTAATCATCGTCCGATACACGTCCGTATCGTCGACTTGGTCACTCGTCGTGTACCTTTGATGATTGTCCGATGCTCGTCCGCATCGTTTACCTTTGACACTCATCCTTGTCCTTTCAACACTCGTTCGTGTTTGAACCTTTTAGCCAATACTCGTCCGTATTGACTTTTGAGATACTCGTCTGTATCTTATAAATACTCGTCCGTATCGTCGACTTGGTCACTCGTCGTGTACCTTTGATGATTGTCCGATGCTCGTCTGCATCGTTGACCTTTGACACTCGTCTGTGTCCTTTCAACACTCGTTCGTGTTTGAACCTTTTAGCCAATACTCGTCTGTATTGACTTTTGAGATACTCATCCGTATCTTATTAATCATCGTCCGATACTCGTCCGTATCTTCGACTTGGTCACTCGTTGTGTACCTTTGATGATTGCCCGATGCTCGTCCGCATCGTCGACCTTTGACACTCGTCCGTGTCCTCTAAACACTCGTCCGTGTTTTCTATCCATACTCATCCGTATGGTCATGGATACTCGTCCGTATCCCTATTTTGATATACTTCAATATATGCAGTTATTTGCTGACACCTCCAGAAGGGTTTATATCCCTTTTCTTCTTCATTCAGCGTGCAAATTTTCTAGTTGTTTTGGTATTCAATCACAATTCACCTTGATTGTATGAATATCCGTTGCTTTCATCCTTTTCAGGTTAACAGATGATTGAATAGGGGTAGCTGTAACACCCCAAAATTTGCCCTCTTGTGTTTCATTGCATTGCATTTACATCTCATTTCATCTCATGTTGCATAAGGGCATGTGATTAGTGGTCTTCAGAGTATTGATCTTTCAAAGAAAGAGAGCTAGAGCCAAGGTTCTCCCAACAAGCCTCAAGAGCCTCTTAGGTCTCATAGGATCTCAATTGATCCCACAAGTCATTGGAAGAGGAGAATTCGCCAAGAGATTGGACAGTTCATCACCTCCTATCAAAAACAAGTCAAATGAGGGTTTTGTGATTCAAAAGGTCTCATGATGAAATTTTGGTTCAAACTTGATCTCAATGTTTTCTACATGATGTCAAGTATCTAAGGATGGGAGATTGCCCATTGGTTCATTTCAGAAGAGGTTCAATTGATCAGTTGCTTGAGAATCAAGAAATTGGGGAAAAAGTCAACTGTGTAGTGAAAAAAGTCAACTCCTGACTTTCTTAGGTCAAATCATGAAATTCAAGTCACATATGTTCATTGGACAAGATTTGATCAATAAATGATGGAGGAATCATCAAAAATCAAGAAATGTACAAAGTTTCCATTTTTCGAAACTTAAGGTTTCTAAAAAAGGCAAGTTTGGACCATTTTGAACCACACTTCAAGGCATTCTTTCTTCAAGATAAAAGCTTCATTCTTTCTTCACATTCCAAGCTTCAAATCCATATAAAGAACTCTTCTATTGGATCAGAATTTAGGGAGTTATGATCAATCAAAGTTTGGTAAAATCAAGGCAAATTTCAAGTCATGGCAAGGCAAGTTCAGGCCTTAGGCCATAATTTCATCAAACACGTGGTGTTCCAAATGTCAAGCTAATTTTATTCATCAAGAAGGCTTCAAATGAAAAATTGTTGAACATCAAAGTTGTTCATCTCCATGTCCTCTTTAACTTTGATGTTGGGCATTTTCTCATTTGAAAAAGTTATGGAGATCATACGAGGGCTCAAACATGGTGGTCTCACACTGAAACTCCATAGGCACCAAGGCCTTGCTTGCAGGCCAAGTCACACACCCATACACCAATTTTGATTCCTTGTTTTCCAAGCATCTCCACCTTCGGATGTTGAAGTTCACCTTGGGATTATCACCGAGTTGATCCTAACTAACCGAGTTAACTACCTTGACTCGGTGAGTTGAGTCTAACTAACTCCGACCCTAGCTCCAAACCCAAAGCTAAGTCCAAAGCTAATCCCAAACCTCCCACACTCCAAACCTAAAGTCTATATAAGAAATCCTTCACTCATTTTTAAGGGATTCATTATTTTTTCACCAAATTTCACACATTGCACTCCCAATTCTCTCTTCCCAACCCTCACAAAAAGCTCTTATTTCTTGAAGGATAATCACTTTTCACATTGAAAAGTGATTAATTCTTGAGCTCAAACTCCATCACTTGGCTTTCTTTGGTTGGATTTCTGGAAGTTCAGATTATTCTACTTCAATCCAAGGGTTTCACACCATTTATTTTGGTGCAAGTTCGATCTCGGTGATTTTTCACGACTTTGCTCGGTTTCGACGCGTTTCGGCTACTAATCGAGGAATCTCTGGTTTTCTTTAATTTTCTGCACCAAGATCACTTTGCAACAATCACCAAAGCAAATGTCCGCTTTGTAGGTTGGTTTTCCTCAAATCTATACTCATTTTAGCTTAATTGCAACTTATACAATGTAGATCCATGAATTTTGATGTGTTTTGATTCATTTGGTTGAATTGGATTCTTGACGTTGATGATTGTTGGATCTAATTTATGCTTGATTGCTATGATTGAACTCAATTTTCGTGCATGATTGTTTACATGATCATTTGGATGTTTGGATAAGTGATTTGCTGCTGAAAAGTGCTTTTTAAACGTGAATTTTTGCCTCTGTTTCAGTGGTAATTGATTACTCTAACAGGGTAATCGATTACTCTACCTTATTTTCACGTTTTTAGCCAATTTTCAACTGAGTAATCGATTACCCTATGTGAGTAATCGATTACCACTGAAGCAGATTGTGTTTTTCTTGTATTTTCTTGCTTGTTTGAGATCTCTCGCATGTCTAAACTTCATGGATTGATATGTTGATGATTTGTGGACTATTCTTGAGCTGTTTCACTTCACACTATTGCATGAGCATGATTTTTCGACACACGACTTTTGATTGTTAATCGATGAATGTTTATGTTTGTGTTGTTGATTAATTGATGTAATGATCACATATGCACACACATTGAGCTTGTTAATTATTAATTGATGCTTGTGTTGCTGGAATTGTTATGTGCATGTTCATTTGCTTTCTATTTCAATAGGTGCACATTTGTTTTAATTTGTTCACATGCTTAATAATGTGTATTCTCTTACAATGTGCATTATTCCATGGTGATTTCAAGAATTGTTTACCATGATTTATGGTGTGATTGTGATCATGTTTGATTGAATAATGTGCAAGGCTTGAAGCATGTTTGTTCTTTTATGAATGAATCATTTGTGAGTGCATGTTGCCCCTGATTTTTCATTGCTGTCCATACACATATATGCTGTTGTATGTGCTGCTATTTGCTTTTTACACCCATTTTGTAGGCTGAACATGTGCTGTTAATTGCTGTTTGGTACATGATGATAGATTTTACTGCTGTATTGCACTTATGAGCTGTAATTGTTGTTGTTTTCATTGTTTCCTTCCATTTTATTTTCTTATCTGGATATCATGATATGTTGTTTTGTGTAGAATTTTCTTCACAACTTTAGGATCCTTCTTCCTTAGTTCCTAACATGTTTGATCCTTACTTATTCTTCTCTCCTTATTTCTTTACTTGTAAGTGGTTTTGCTAACATTTTCAGGGGCTAATGGTAAGTCAAGTGTGTGGGTGTGCACCCACATACAACCTCTTTTCTTATCTTTTAAAGCTTCCAATGTGTGATTGTGATAAGCATTTCAAATGCTTTCTTTGTTCAACTTCTTTCATCCCCTTGAGTTCTCAACTTAACTTCAATCTTTGAAGTAAGTTAGAACTCACTCTTCTTCTCTTTTCTTTAGACTTAGGTAGACTTACCTCACCTAACCATAGGACATCCAAGCATGATAACTCTTAGGACTATTAGTCTCCCTTTAGACTTTTACCTTTCTTAACCTTTGAGTTTTCTTATTCTCCTCTCAAAACAAAAAGAAAAAAACACCTAATAAAGGCATAACATATATTTCATTTGAGCCTTTCATGTGAGAATAAGGTAGTGAGGGGTCTTCTCTCACTTTCTTAGAATGTTTAGCATAAGTCCCGTCTTGGGTCGATATGCGAGGCATTCGATCCTACGTGAAAGACTTAAATGCAATATGCGTTATACACACCAATAATCAAAATACTACTTTCTAAAATACAAAAACAAACAAATTCTCTCCTCATCTCCTTCATTCTATTCCTTAAGGACTCGTCATGTCCGTTTCACTGCAAACAGGTAATGCCTAAGCCTCCATACAGCGAGCTGCAGCACCTAACTGCTGGGATGCGCACTCTGACGTTTCCACTAAAAAGCACAAACAAAGCAACCCTTGTTGAGCCGAACTACGTTTGCTCTGATTCTTCTTTCTCGTCTGATTGAAGATACGTAGGCACGAGATGCGATATTTCGACGAGCAACCTTTACCGTAGTCCGTCGAACTACGTTGACTTTGACTTTCCCATTGCACCTAGGGAATACGTAGGCCTAGGACAACGATAATGTCCTATCGAGTCACTTCTTTTTCTTTTCTTCCTCGTTTCTCCGTTCTTTTCCGTTCTCGTTCCTTCTCCGGTCCAGTAGCAGCGGAGCTCCAGTTTCCTTACACCCTTTGATCGAAACAGCAAGCATGGATCCCATCGAGTACGATGGACGCGTGGGGGTTTTAATACCTTCCCCTCGCGTAACCGACTCCCGAACCCGATTCTCTTGGTCGTAAGACCATGCTCTTTCCTTCCCTTCAGTTTTACGCAGTGTTTCCTTTCCCTCTCTTGGGATAAATACACATTGCTGGTGACTCGGTTTCCACGCCATTTTCGCGTTTGTACTTGGATGAAAATCCCGGGAGCGACAAAGGAGTAACCATAAAAAAACTTAGAATTTTTCTAAGTTATGGAACAAAGTGGCTAGGGTACCAACTTTGCAAGGCCATATCTCTCAAACCCTAAGGCTTTTTTCTCCCATTCAAAGCTCGTATGGAAGCCCTCATTACATACTTCAAAAGTGTCAACTACAAGAGTTTCCAATTCTTCATAGATTCTGAGTTATGGTTGGATCAAAATCACTAAAACTTGGAATTTACCACTTTTCCAACACTTAGAAAAAATTCTGTCTAAGTCAGAAAAACAAGTGAAACACCAAAACTTGGAGGGATGTTTCACATAGTTCTAGGATGAATCAATTCAAGATGTAAACATCAAAGTTTTTGTGCATATTTCCAACAATCCAAGGAACTCATTGGCATGAAACAACTCAACTTGAGCCAAGAGTTATGGCTGCTGCAAGACACCATGGCACGACTGTCTTGAAAAATCAATTTGTGTGATTTCTTGCCATACACGATTTTGATCGAAAAAGTAATGATCACTATGCCACATTCATTCAATCTGATCACAATGCATCTGATCTAACCTTCAAACTTGGACTGAAATGCCAAGAGCTTGTCCTTGAGAATTGATGAGTTTTTGGCATATATGCCTTGAATTCAAAGGGCATTAATGTGGAATAGTGCACATTCAAGATTCTCACTCTCCTCAGTCAAGTTCTCTGATTAAACAACAATTAAAAGGACTGAAGAATGTGATTTCAGTCAAGGCATAGCTGATCTATTTGGGACAACTATTGCACCTAATGCAAGAAGCATTTATGCCAAGCCAAGACCATTGAACCATTACCTTATCCTCTGAGCTTCAAGAGAACCACTTCAACATAACTCCTCCACTATAAATAGAGGTCCTAACTGATCATTCAAACTACACCAAAGCTCATTACAACAAGGCTTTCTCTCTTTCACTCCCTAGGCCAGACACATCACATATAACATATAGAAGGTGACTGAACACTCACCTCCCATCTGTAACATCAAAATCATCAAATGGCCATCCAATTGCACAAAACTCATGACTTACTGCAGAAGGAATCAGGTTGATCAATCTAAAGGGCTCTCAATCACTCCAAGCATTCAAACGCTTTCCATAAGGTACAAGGAAGCTGTCCAAAGCATTAGAACTCAACTGTAACACCTCCATCATCAAATTCGATTCTCACCTGCAGAGGTAAGCCTCAAACTGTCAAACTCATTAAATCATGCATCATAAACATGTTTTGTGATTACCATTGTGTTTCTGGATGTTTGTGGATCCTTTACCCTTAATCAATTGTTGTTTACAGTTCGCGTATAGGATTTCATTGAGTTCATGCAAATTTTAGGGTTCATCAGGTTTTGTCAGATTATGTTTTGATTCATTTAATTTCAATAAAATTGAGTATTGCCATTGTGTTCCTTGTCTAAAAGCGCATGATTTTCATATTTGGATCATGTGAAATGGTGGAGAAACGAGTGAGATAGGAGGCTTCACGTATTTTAGCTTGAGGATGAAGATGGCCATGGTGCCATTTTTCAGAAATTCAACTAGTTTTACTATATATTTATCACTTGTCATACTATGTTTGAATTGGCATTGCGCCCTAGTAGAAACACTAGTATGTTTATGTGTGTGAGCGAGTGAGAGGTCTGGGGTTCGAATCCCCCTCGCCCCAGACCTTTTGATATTTTTTTAAAACCATTTTCAAAGGCATTTTACACATATTATACACCCTTGCCATCTTCTATCAGCCCACGCAAGTGGCTTAGTTGGCAAAATTTTGAACTATCCTCCCCAAAGGCGTGAGTTCAAACCTTGGGGGGGACCATTTCTAATTTTTTACCACTTAATTTTGTCATTTTTTCACCAATCTTTTAATAACTTTGAAAATTAATTTCTCATTCATTTTTCATCATTTTTTATTGGTTCTTTTTGCAAAAATTCACAAAATTGGTAAAGTATTTTATTCTACAAAAATCTCACACAAAAAATACTATTTGTCTATATTTAATGTTTTTCATAAAGAACTTATTTTATTTGTTTTCTTAACATTTGAAAATATTTCTTTTCTCTTGATCTTTTCAAAATCAAATGAGTTCTAAATCATCTTGTGATTAAAACCTCATTTTTCAAACCTTAACCAAAAATCACAAGTAGTTTATTTAAACTTATTTGGTATTTTTATCATTTTTATAAATTTTCTTTAAAGAATTACTTTTAAAAGAAAATGAATTTAGGGTTTCTTTGATTTTTGATCATTATCAAACATTTAAACACTCATTAGGCCTCTAATAGAGTGTAAGACCCAATCCTTTTCTTAACTAAAACCTTTTTTGGGCCTCAGACAATGTATAAGTCTCAACACATTTTCAAAAATCTCGGCGCGATCGCCAGTTCAAAATCAAATCATTTGGGCCTCCCATTGTGTTGTAAGTCCCATTTTTCTTCTTTTTCAAACATTTTTAGGCCTCTAATAGAGTGTAAGACCCAACCCTATTTTATACATAAAATATTTTAGGCCTCAGCCGTTGTATAAGTCCCGATACAATTTTCAAAACAATGATGCGATCATTGTTTTTCTATGGGCCCCTCCTTGAGTTGTAAGCCCTATCTCTGGTACAAAAATAATCTATGGGCCTCTAATAGAGTGTAAGACCCAACCCCCTTTGTGCATAAATAATTTTGGGCCTCAGTCATTGTATAAGTCCCACTGTGTTTTAGAAAATCTCGGTGCGATCTCCATTTCAAAACAAAATCAACTGGGCCTACCCTTGAGTTGTAAGTCCCATTTCTTTTCTTTTTTTTTTCAAATCTTTGGGCCCCTCCTTGAGTTGCAAGACCCATCCCTTTGTACAAAACACCTCTTTGGGCCTCAGTCGTTGTATAAGTCCCAATACAGTTTATAAAACAATGGTGCGATTACTGTTTTTCATCTGGGCCTCTCCTTGAGTATAAGCCCCAACAATCTTTTCAAAAACAACTTCTCTTTTGATTTAGGTTCAAATATACATTTGTTATCAAAACTTTCTTTAATTTCTTGAACAACTAACAATACAGCTATGGAAGCTTGCTCACCTGTAAGTTTTTACCAGCTTTACTTTACATGCTTATATATATATATATATATATATATATATATATATATATAACTGTATTGTGGGAAGCTTGCTCACCTGTAAGTTCTTCTTTCATATCCTTTTAAATACTTGTCATGTATCAACCATATATATACTTATATACCTGCTTAGAGTTTTCTCCGGTAACTAGGTCTAGAACTAGGTAAAGCCAGTTGGTCACTCTTTAATACAGTCAAAACTAGATCCCCATAGGATTTCCAGATACAGTCTTGCCTTCTCTTGGGCTTAAACAATATGGAACAAAGAGAAAGGTATAATTCTCGGTGAAACTTTTCTCAGACTATCACTCTTAGAAAATTGTCAAAGAAGTTCATTTCCCCATAGAGGATTAATTCTCGGTGAAACCTCTCTTGAATTTCTTCAAACCCTAGAACTGTTCACTAAAGAAAAGATTATTCTCGGTGAAACTTTTCTTGAACTCTTCTTAAGTTTGGACCCATAGGCTTCTTAAGAGTATCCCCACCTCCTCTTGGGCTTTGTACAAGGACCCTCCGGCTTCTTAGAAGTTCTCATGCCTTCTCTTGGGCTTAATACAAGGGCCTTAAAGACCTCGTAAAGGTATAAGACAGAACTTAGTCATCCTTTCCTAGAGCAGTCTTTCCAGTGTCAAATCTATACCAATTTAGGGTAGATTCTCATCCCTTAAAACACCTACCTCCTCTTGGGCATCATACAAAGATAAACTCTTCCATACTAGTAGATTTGGACAGTCTAATCCCCTCTCCGGTCTCAAAGACATTCTCAAGTACCTTACAAACATAGGAGAAACCCTGGTCATTTTAATCAATCTCTAGTAGAGTTAAAACCCATGGGTTCTAAAACCCAGTCTCTCTCCTAATATTCCCCAGCCAGGGTCAGTTTATTATCAGTATAACACTACCCCAAATCAGAACCTCAAGGTCTCTGATATATCAGGTCTTCTGTAACCCTCAGCAAGAGTTGATTCTTCATTTGGACCTGCCCCTGGATCTTAATAATCCTCAGCAGAAGTTAGGCTCCTCTTGGCCTTTGTACAATGATTCTCCCTTAGCAGAGCTAACCTTTTCAGACTCCCTTGTTGAGTCAATTACTTTTCAGACTCTCTTGTTGAGTCAATTGCCTTTCAAACTCTCTTGTTGAGTCAATCACCCTTTTAGACTCTCTTGTTGATTCAATCACATTTCAATACTCTCTTGTTGAGTCAACTCTTTTTTAGCCTCAATCTTGGGCTTTGTACAAGACAGATAAAAACACCCTTTTGTTGAGTCAATCTTTTTCAGCCTCCGCTTAGGCTTTGTATAATGATTTCTCCTAGCAGGAGTTAGCCTCCTCTCAGGTTGTGTATAATGATTTCTCCAGCTTGTTCAGCCACAATCTTGGGCTTTGTACAAGAAACCATATAAATTTCCTAAGCAGAGTCGATCCTCTTTTTAGCCTCAATCTTAGGCTTTGTACATGACAGATAATACTCTCCCGCAGAGTCAAACTCATTTCAGCCTCAATCTTGGGCTTTGTACAAGACACCTAAAAATATCCTCTATCGAGTCAGTAAAGTCTCATTTCAGCCTCAATCTTGGGCCTTGTACAAGACACATACAAACCCTCCCCGGCAGAGTCAAAATCCCTTTTAGCCTCAATCTTGGGCTTTGTACAAGACAGACAGAATATTTTCCCCGGAAAAGTCAAACTTTTAGCCTTCTCGTAGGCTTTGTATAATGATATCCCCACAAGAGCCAGTCTCTTTTAGCCTCAATCTTGGGCTTTGTACAAGACATATATAAACACTATCTTGTTGAGTCAGTCTTTTCCAGCCTCCTCTTAGGCTTTGTATAAGGACTTCCCCAGTGGAGTCAACCAACCTCTTAGCTTCAACCTTGGCCTTTGATCAAGGCACACAAAAATCAACATCCCCTCAGAGGAAATCAAAATCTCTCTGTAGGAAGTCATTTCTCTATTTATCACTTATCAAAACAGACATTCAAAACAAACCATAATCCCAGATAACTGCTGTAAGTGGCGCACTTGTTGATTCAAATATCCAAGTTGTTGTCCATCTTTTATCCTGGTAAATCCTCTCTTTCATCTAATTGCTGTAAGCGGCAAGCCTCTGGATTATATACATCCACGCCATTGTCCCTCTCTTAGTATGAGCAATTCCTAAGGAAAAATGGCATCGCTCTACACTGAGTTAAACTTTTCCCCTTTATGATAACACCCCTATAAAGGAAATTATGGCATTGCTGGATTCATTTATCCTAGTTAAAGTAATCCTCCTTTATAATCAGTCACCTAACAGTTGTGATAAACAGACAAGATGTCTCCCCTTTAGAGATGACAAATTCACTCTCAGTCAAACCTTTTTAGTTTCAATCTTGTGCTTTGAACAAGACACCAAAACATCATTTTTCCTCCCATAGAATAGGAGGAACTACGATTGCTCTGATTTCCCTGTTTCTTTAAAACAGGAATACGTAGGCATAAGATTGCGAAATCTTAGCGAGCATATTAATCGAAAACTCTAGGTCCAGTACCTTCATACCAATAAAAAACTTTAGGTCCAGTACCTTCACATCAATCAAAACTGAGGTCCAGTACCTCACCAAAATAATAAAAAATTCACACTCTCTCTCACATTTTCAGAGAAACTTTCCCAACCCATTCCCATATAAACACCATCAAGTACAAAGCAGAACCTAAAGCTAACAACTTGTGGATAACCACATATAGGATGGGTAATTGACAACTCTCCATTGTATAACCTGACCCCGAACTCCCCGAATCTCTTTAAGTGTGTGTTCAGTTAAACATTCGCGTGCAAGGTTAGTTTGAGATAGCTTTCCTTTCCCTTCCAGCTTCACGGGATAAATATGAAATCAGAAAGTAGCACCCCCTCCTCCTCAAAACCACAACTGTGCGATAAGGTGGTCGCGTCACCAACAAAAATTGCACGCTACAGATAAATGGAGACTCTACTGGGGATTCATTTTGTCTGTTTAGGATTATAGATTAGAATTCTTAAGAGGTCTAGGATGTTAGTTTTAGGAATCATACTATATATATATATATATATATATATATCACTTTTCCTACTTGATATCCGTGTTTATTTTTCTGCTAATGGGAATGCGAGTGATGTCGCATGTGGAAAGTATGAGTGATACCTAAGATAGGTGATGGCAGAGACTGGCGGTCTTACAGGGAGTGAATCTCGAATAAGCTGTCCCGGTAGACCATCAAATCAGTGGAGATACCCTTTGCAGATTCAATGTCTAACGACTTCGGTTGTGAAAGAAGATTGTTCGATTGTGGTATCCATGAAACTAAGGATTTAGTAGACAGTTACCATATGGCCACTTAGTAGTGCGAAAGCTATCGAAAATAGTTGTCACTTGATACTACACTCAATTGAGATTACCCTAAGATGCTACAGCTCGCTCGGGTGAACCAGCCTGCTATTGTTATCCCAAGGGGGGTCAATGATTTTGAGTACAGGTACAAAAATTCACCATAGTACAACCTTTGGGATGGGTAGAGCCATGACTCCATGCTCGTGACGCTAAACCTTTGAACCCATGTTTTTTCTATGTTTTTGTGTGCTGCATTCATGCATTCATTTCATTAAAAAACTTTTAAACAAAAAAAATATTCTTTTCTAGAGTCTATTTTTCAAATTAAACTAAGACAGTGATTGCAAATATCAGAGAAAAAGATTGCGTTATGAATTTCGATAGAAGGAAGACGCACAAGTACACCTTCAAGGTTCCAAAACTAGAGGATTTAAGAGGGTTGGCAAGGATGATCACCAACCCTGATGCTTTCAGAGCTAAGTACGGAGGACTACTGTCTCTGTTAAGGGTCCATGTAGTTGAAGGAATCATATCTACGCTGATTCAGTTTTACGATCCGGTTTATCACTGTTTCACATTCTCGGATTATCAATTGGCACCAACACTGGAGGAGTACTCTCACCTGACTGATTTACCCATCACTGACCAAGCTCCCCTTTCTGGACTGGAAGAAATTCCAAAGGATCAAACCATTGCAAGAGCAATCTATTTGGACGAGTCAGAAGTCAGGACTCACATAACCGTTAAGGATGGAATCCAAGGTTTACCAGCCAAGTTTTTTATAGAGAAAGCCCTGTACTTTGCTAGTATAGGAAACGTTACTGCTTTTGAAGATATCTTTGTTCTGCTCACTTAAGGGTTGTTCCTTTTTCCCAACATTGATAACTTCATTGATATCAATGCCATTAAGATATTTTTGATTGGAACCCCCGTACCGACCTTGCTCGCAGATGCTTATCATTCTGTACACTTAAGTAATTTGTACATCAGAGGAATGATCACATGCTGTGTACCCCTGCTATACAAATGGTTCACTTTCCATTTACCCAAGTCTACTGCTTTTTGGGATCATAAGAGTACTCTACGTTGGTCATAGAGAATCATGTCTCTTACCAACTCTGACATAGACTGGTACAATCGGATCTATGACGGGATAAGGATCATTGACAAATGTGGAAATTTCCCTAATGTACCCCTCATAGGAACCAAAGGAAAAATCAACTATCATCCAGTTTTAGTTCGTCATCAACTCGGATACCCGATGAGACATATCCCGCGTAATGTTCATCTGGAAGGTCTTTTCTTCAAGGAAGGAGAAAATGACAAGGCACTAAAGACAGAAATAGTGCATGCCTGGAAACATGTTCACAGGAAAGGAAGAGAGTCTCTAGGAAAACCAGACTGTGTCTCCGTGGAACCTTATCTCTACTGGGTACAAACTAGAGCCCTCAAGCTGAGGATGCCTTACCCTCGTCAATAAGTTCTTCTGTTAAAGGAATCTGTCCTTTATTTTATGTCTGATACGGAAAAACTCCAGGTCACTCTCAACAAAGTTCAACGGGAAAAGAAATCTTGGAAGAACAAGTACCGCATTCTCAATGTGGAGTGTACCAAAATACAATAACTGTTAAAAGAAAAGGACACTCAGATTAGGATATTAGAGCAACATGCTGTAGAAAGTCAGGAAGACCGAAGAAATTTGCTCGCTCCTTTCACTTGGCAAAGGAATGACAACCCGACAATGGCTCAAGGGCCCCGATCAAAGAAAAGGAAAATACCAGAACCAGCACCCGAGCTCTCCACAAAAAGGACTCAGGATCCATAAGCTTAGACACTTCCTTTCAAATTCAATAAAATGGGGTCTCCCCACTGTATGATATTTGAAATCCAATTGTTGAAGTTTCTTTTGATTAAAAATAAAAATAAAAATAACTATATCATTGCATTCGTCATTCTCATATAACGCATTCTTCTTACCTTCGAATCTCACGTCTGTGTCATGATTCTAGAGTCAAGCTGTCTCATTCGTACAATACTCAGGCCAATCGACAAAAGAAAATGGATGATCTCGAGGAAGAGAACAGAGAGCTGAGAGAAGAAATCGATGCTCTGAAGGAGGATTTGAGAAAACTTCATAGTGACATGCAATCTCTGGCAACAATTCAGAGGCAACAATAAAGGACTGTGATTTCAGAGATTACATCTACGCCCGTTGTGGAGACGTATGATCCTCGGTACAACATGCCTAAAGATCGTCCCTGGGGCATGCCTATCAAATTTATCCCTGAAGGATATATTCTGTCGGTCACGGAAGACCCGGAAACTGCAGCAGGAGCTGCTGGGCTTGAAGGTTACAAACTTCGGGAAAGCGAAGTGACTGCAACTCCTGAAGGTTACAAACTTCAGGATAGGGAAGCACCAAGATTCACCGCCGTTATGACTGTACCACAAGTAGTGGTACACACTGTCCCAGAAAGACAGATTCCACAAGTAATATCTTGTGGAAATGAAAGTATGTACGCCAGAATGAATGAATTCCAGGAACAATTCCTAGAGATGCAGAAGGAACTGCATGCCATTCATGATCAGGATTTATTCGGAAAAGACGCTGCAGACCATTGTTTTGTCCCCAATGTAAAAATCCCACACAAATTCAAGGTGCCCGAATTTGAAAAATACAGGGGCAACTCTTGCCCTCAAAGTCATTTGGTGATGTACGCTCGAAAGATGTCAACTCAGACAGAGAACCAACAACTACTAATCCATTATTTCCAAGATAGTTTATCCGGTTCCGCACTCAAATGGTACATGGGTTTGAACCGCACTAAGATCGTTACTTTTAGAGATCTTGGCACTGCCTTTGTTCAGTAGTATAAGTATAACCTGAATATGGCACCAGACAGAGATCAACTCAGAGCAATGTCGTAGAAGGACAAGGAAACCTTTAAGGAATATGCTCAGGGATGGCATGAAATTGCCGCCCAGATTTGTCCCCCTCTTGAGGAAAAAGAGATGACAAAGATCTTTTTGAAAACCTTGAGCTCATTCTACTACAATCAAATGGTCGCCAGTGCCCCCAACGACTTTACTGAAATGGTAAATATGGGAGTACGTCTTGAAGAAGCAGTCCGAGAAGGATGTCTGGTCAAAGATACCGGACCATCAAGCAGTACCAAAGATACGGTAGTGCTTTCCCTAAGAAAAAAGAGTAAGATATCGGTAATATCTCTCTCGGGAAGCAAAGGCGAAGGTACCAACCAGTAGCAGCTGTAACTCCTGCTATCAACCCTGTGCCTGTTCCAACGTCTCAACCTCAGGTTGCTAAGAGCCAGCCGAATCAACAACAATATCAGCAAAGGACACAACCGCCTCTTCAACAGGCTCGTCCTCAGTACAACAATAATAACCATACAACGCGACCACCAGGGTTTGACCCTATAACGATGTTGTACGCAGAACTATTTCCACTACTACTGGTCATGGGGCATTTCCCAACCAGGCCTCCCTTGCCATACCAGAAAATCTGCCTTTTTGGTTCAAAGCGGATCAAACTTGCCCTTACCATCAAGGAGGACCGGAGCATAACATAGAAAACTGTCTCAGCTTCAAATCAGATGTGCAGAAGCTTGTTAGGAACGGGGTCTTATCCTTCAAGGATACGAATCCAAATGTTCAGACGAACCCGTTACCTCAATAAGAGAAAGCTGCAGTAAATTTGATAGAGGAAAAGTCTAACCACAACTATCAAATTCACGATGTACTCCTATTGGGAACCAACCTGGTCAAGATGCATTGCATACAGAGCGGATACGGTCATGTACCGTCTCATAATTATCACCAGTGTGATATCTGCTCAAAGAATAATCAAAGATGTTCCGTAGTGCAATAAGCTCTACAAGAATAGATGAATCTCGGATGGATCCAAGATCACAGAATCCGTGAGGTCAACATGACTTATACAAATTCCAACATCATTAAAAACCAAGACATCCTTGCGATGAATGTCAACTTGGTGACAATGCACTCAAGGCAAAGCCAACATCATGATCTGCCACGACACGATTACAATTCCTGTCCGATCTGCTCAATAATTAATCAGGGATGCTCTTTTGTACAAGAGGCCCTCCAGCGTCAGATGGATCTTGGATGGATCCAGGATTACCGTGATAGAAGTCACTATCAAGTCAACATTATTCAAATCTTTGATATTCGCCTGATGAATACCAGCTTGGTAGAATTACACGCTAAGCAAGCCCGGCTCGATTTTCTGACTTCACATGATTATCAGAATTGTAAAGTATGTCGTGAGAATGACCAAGGATGTGCACTTGTTCAAAGAAAACTTCAACACTTGTTGAACCACTGGTGGCTTCCGATTTATCTTGATGAAGACACACAACAAGTCAGTATGACTGACGGGAACCCTACTAGGCATCAAAGTCAGGATGTTCGATCAATGGAAACAGATCTAGTAAGGTCACACTGCATACAAAATGGATGTGGCCGAGTGTCGCCACATAACTATGAGCGTTGTAGAGCTTGCTCAGAGAACAATCAAGGATGCCACCTCGTGCGAGCGGCCCTTCAAAACCAGTTGGACCGCAAAAAGATCCGACCATGTTCATGCTCTGGTTCGATCAACGTAACACAAGACTATTTTCCCGATCGAGGCAAAGACGTTGTCTTAATCCCTAAACGAGAAATGGCCAAAGACGTATGTGCCATAATCCCTCTACTCCATGAATCACGAGTTCCTCTTGATAGTGGAAAGATTCTCAATCTCGAACCAATTGAGGTCGGCTACAATGGTCAGAAAAATCAAAAGGCTCTTGTAGTTATCTATCTGCCGGGACCAGTACCGTACAAATCTGATAAAGTTATCCCTTACAAATACGGTGCAACAACAATTGAGAATGGAAAGGAAACTCCATTACCCTTCATCGTGAATATTGCAGACATCAGCCGAGGGACTCGGAACGGTCGAATCTTCAACCTAGGAGTTGGAGAACCCACCAAGGAAAAGGAACCTCAAACAGAAGTTCCTAATCAACCAGTCAGGCAATCTAGTAATCCCGACCTTTCAAAGAATAACGATGAGATGCTGAAGCTCATCCAGAAAAGCGAGTACAACATTGTGGACCAACTGTTGCAAACTCCTTCAAGAATCTCTATGCTATCTCTTTTACTCAGTTTCGATGCTCACAGGGAAGCTCTACAGAAAGTCTTAGAGCAAGCCTTTATGGAACAAAATGTGACAATAAGACAGTTTGACAGCATCATCTTCAACATCACTTCCTGCAACAACTTAGGATTCAGTGATGAAGAATTGTCGGAAGAAGGCAAAAAACACAACATGGCACTCAACATTACAGTCAACTGCCAGGACAATGCTTTACCTAGCATACTGGTAGATACCGGATCAGCTCTGAATGTTATGCCAAAATCTAATTTAATGCGACTATCATTTCAAGGATCTCCGATGAGAGGCAGTAAGGACATCGTCAAAGCCTTTGACGGATCCCAAAAAACAGTTATCGGCGAAGTCGACCTTCCTATAACTATCGGTCTTCACACTTTCCAAATCACTTTCCAGGTCATGGACATTCGGGCAGCATACATCTGCTTATTAGGAAGACCTTGGATACACGAAGCTGGGATAGTCACTTCGACACTTCACCAGAAGCTGAAGCTCGTCAAGAATGACCAACTAGTCATAGTCTGTGGAGAGCAAGCCTTAATCGTGAGCAACTTATCATCATCATCTTGTTTAGAACCCGAGGAGGTTGTTGGAACTCCCTTTCAAGCGCTTTCGGTGAGCAATGAGAATCGATAAGAGAAAGGAACATCAATTTCCTCGTACAAAGATGCTCTCAAAATGATCAAAAGTAACAATGCAAAAGGATGGGGACAGCTTATCATTCCTACTGATAACAAGACAAAGAAAGGTCTTGGTTTTTCTTCTAACTGTACTCAGACTGCTACTAACGATGAAAGTTTTCATCCCATTCAAGACTTCTTCCACAGTGGAGGTTTCCTTCACCCAGTGTTTCAAGAAGTACATACCATCAACAAGGGTGACTCCTCTGATACAGATGAAGAGTGGAAGTCCTATCTCAACGAGGATGGCTATATATCTCAGGAAGAAACGGCTATGCTATTTTGCTATCCAACGCAGAGTCCGAGATATATACCTAGATCAGACGTCAAGATGATGTACGAAGATTGTGATCCAAAAGGATGTCGTGCTCCACCAAACTCATTAGAGGAGGACACTCTGATGAAATACAATTTTGACTATGACTATTATGACCCAATGGATGACTTGCCTATTTGGCAGCCGTACCCAGGAGACTTGGGGCAAAAGAGTCATCCCAACAATGCTTATCAACTAAGCATCATTGAAAAGAATACCTGTGTCCCCACCACTTCATAGGATCTTTACTCAGGACATTCCGAAGATATCCAGCACAACGATGAATCTGCAAGGATTACAGGGCTAGAGTTCATTAATTATGCTTTCCCTTAGGTCAACGTCATTTAAAGGGATGATTCCTCTAGTTCCACGGAAGTATGGGACACCTTAGGACAACCAATTGGCAAGTATGACTTCTTGGTCAAATACACCGCTCCTGAAATCTCTCGTATCAGGCTCGAAGACATCCAGCCAACTGGATGGGGAGATCCACATGAGAGTGCAAACACTGTCCAAAATACAACAGAAGAGTTCATCTACGACAACTCTGCCTGGGAGACAGACTCCAACGATCTGGCTCCGCCAGAAATCAGCGTCATTTCTGAGGACAAACCAAGAAAGAAGATGCAAGACTTTGTGATTCACTGAGGAGTTCGCCTCCAATGGGTTGCTGTCGATGTCCCGAAGATTGTCCATAAGTCTAAGTAATTACCGTCTTTGTTTTATCCTTTCACCCTGCCTAGGTGAAACAGATGTTTTAATAAGGCTCACTTTCTGTAAATGTTCTCTTCATTTTGCCTAAAGCGATGAAGTTTTGTTTTATAAGGCTGTAGTTTCAAGAATCGACTAAATCATAAATAAACGTCATTCTATAATTTTCGCATTTATTGTTGTTTTCACTTTTTGCTTTTTCAGAAAATGGTAATCCTAAAAAAAAACTCAAAAATAATTAAAAAAAACAAGCATTTTTCATAAAATACACACTCACACTCTCGCATTTCTCTCCATCTCTTCTAAAAACAAATCATCACGTCATGCAGATTGCTTGTTTTAAACCCCATTGAAACATATGATCCAATGCCTTCGCCCAACTTTGAATTCCCGGTATTCGAGGTTGAAGAAGAAGAAGACAAAGAAATTCCAGAAGAGATCTCCCGATTACTCAGACAAGAGGAAAGCTCCATTGAACCTCACAAAGATCCATTGGAAACAGTAAACTTGGGTTCAGAAGAAGAGAGAAAAGAAGTCAAGATTGGGGCACTGCTCAGTCCAACTATCAAAGAAGAATTGATAAAACTTCTCAAAGATTTTCCCGATGTATTTTCTTGGTCCTATCAGGACATGCCAGGGTTGGATAGCAGCATCGTGGAACATCATCTACCACTAAGATCAGAATGTCCGCCGATAAAGCAAAGACTAAGACGGATTCATCAAAACATGGCCATCAAAATCAAAGAGGAAGTACAGAAACAGATTGACGCAAGTTTCCTCGCCACATCAGAATATCCTCAATGGTTAGCCAACATAGTACCAGTTCTGAAAAAGGATGGAAAGGTCAGAATGTGTGTAGACTACAGGGATCTGAGCAAAGCCAGTCCAAAGGATGACTTTCCCTTGCCACACATTGACATGCTGGTAGACAGTACAACAAAGTTCAAGGTCTTCTCCTTCATGGACGGATTCTCGGGCTATAATCAAATCAAAATGGCACCGGAAGACATGGAGAAAACTTCATTCATCATCCCATGGGGCACCTTTTGTTACAAGGTAATACCGTTTGGTTTGAAGAATGTCGGGGCAACCTATCAAAGGGCCATGACTACTCTGTTTCACGACATGATGCACAAACAAATAGAAGTGTATGCCGATGATATGATTGCCAAATCTAAAACAGAAGAGAAGCATGTGACCCACCTATCAAAATTATTCAAGCGTCTGAGAAAATACAAACTCCACTTGAATCCTAACAAGTGTATGGTTAGTGTCCGGTCAGGGAAACTGCTAGGGTTCATCGTCAGCCAAAAAGGAATTGAGGTTGATCCTGACAAGGTCAAGGCTATTCAAGAAATTCCTTCTCCAAAGACTGAGAAATAAGTCAGGGGATTCCTGGGACGTTTGAATTACATTTCCAGATTTATATTCCTCATGACCGCGACATGCGCGCCAATCTTCAAATTACTCAAAAAGAATCAGGACTGCGTATGGACAGAAGACTGCCAACCGCTTTTGACAGTATCAAGGAATACCTGTTGAACCCACCTATCCTGTTACCTCCAGTAGAGGGAAGACCGCTGATTATCTACTTAACAGTCTTGGAAGACTCTATAGGTTATGTGCTTGGTCAACAAGATGAACCGAAAAGAAAAGAGTCTGCCATCTACTATTTAAGCAAGAAATTTACCGACTGTGAGACTCGGTACACTATGCTTGAGAAAACTTGCTGTGCTCTGGCATGGGCAGCCAAACGTCTTCACCAGTAGATGATTTGTCACACTACTCAGTTAATCTCCGAAATGGATTCAATCAAGTACATCTTTGAAAAGCCCGCTCTCACGGGAAGGATTTCCCGTTGGCAGATGTTGCTATCAGAATACGACATCGAGTACCATGCTCAGAAAGTTGTCAAAGGAAGTATTTTAGCCGATCATTTGGCTCATCAACCGATTGACGATCAGGAATCAGTTGGATTTGACTTCCCAGAAGAAGATGTCATGTATTTGAAAATGAAAGATTGCGATGAACCGCTACCCAGTGAAGGGCCAGAACCAGGTTCCCAATGGGGACTAATCTTTGACAGAGCTATCAACCATTATGGAAACGAAATTGGGGCAATCATCATAATAACTCAGGGTACCTATATTCCTTTCACTGCCAGATTAACATTCAAGTGCACAAACAACGAGGCCGAATACGAAGCTTGTATCGTAGGTCTCGAAGAAGCTATCGACTTAAGGATAAAGAACTTGGATGTATATAGAGACTCAGTCCTGGTTATCAATCAGATCAAAGGAGATTCGAACACATACAAATCAAGACTGATTCCTTACAAAGACTACGCGAGAAGGTTGTTACCATTCTTCAACAGAATCGGGTTTCATCACATCCCTCGTGAAGAGAATCACATGGCTGATGCATTAGCCACTCTCTCTTCTATGATTAGTGTAGGTCAATGGAACGACGTACCTAAGATTGGCATAATGCGCCTAGAACGGTCCGCTTACATATTCACGATCGAAGCAGTCATTGACAACAAACCTTGGTATCACGATATCAAATGCTTCCTACAGAAACAAGAGTACCCACCTGGGGCATCCAGAAAAGACAGAAAGACCCTCAGAAAGCTGGCTGACAGTTTCTTCCTGAGAGGTGATACACTCTATAAGAGAAATTTTGACATGGTCTTGCTTTGATGCGTAGACAAACCAGAAGCAGACATGTTGATGAAAGAAATTCACGAATGATCCTTTGGCACTCATGCCAATGGACATACAATGGCAAGAAAAATTCTGAGAGCAGGATACTACTGGTTGACCATGGAATCCGATTGCTACAAGTACATGAGGAAGTGTCACAAGTGTCAAATCTACTCAGACAGAATCCATGTACCGCCAACGCATCTCAAAGTTCTTTCTTCCCCATGGCCTTTTTCCATATGGGGAATCGACATGATTGGCATGATCAAACCTAGAGCTTCAAACGGAAATTGGTTCATCCTGGTAGCCATTGACTACTTCACCAAGTGGGTCGAAGTAGCGTCATACACCAATGTGACCAGACAAGTGGTGGTCCGATTTATCAAAAACAATATCATCTGCCGTTATGGTGTTCCAAGCCAGATCGTTACTGATAATGGATCTAACTTGAACAATAATATGATGAAAGAATTATGCGCTGAGCTCAAGATCGAAGACCATAACTCACCTCCCTACCGACCTAAGATGAATGGAGTGGTAGAAGCGGCTAACAAGAACATCAAGAAAATTGTTCAAAAGATGGTTGTAACCTACAAAGACTGGCACGAGATGCTACCCTTTTCTCTTCACGGTTATCGCACATCTGTCTGCACTTCAACAGGGGAAACCCCTTTCTCTCTAGTATATGGCATGGAGGCAGTGCTTCCCGTAGAAGTAGAGATCCCATCAATTCGGGTATTGATGGAATCCACGCTAACAGAGGCTGAATGGTGTCAAAGTCGACATGATGAACTGAATGTGATCGAAGAAAAGCAAATAACGGCTCTGTGCCATGGTCAGTTGTATCAACAGAGAATGAAGAGAACGTTCGACAAAAAGGTCTGACCCCATGTCTTCAGGAAAGGAGACCTTGTGCTCAAAAAGATACAATCATTTCTCACTGATTCTCGGGGAAAATGGGCTTCGAACTATGACGGTCCCTATGTGGCCAAGAAAGCTTTCTCAGGCGATGCCTTGAGACTCACAACCATGGATGGAGAAGAGTTTTCCTATCCCACGAATGTTGACGTAGTCATGAAATACTTCGCCTAAATAAAAAAAAACTTCTCGGTGGATTGAAAACCCGAAAGGGCGGTCCAGGCAAAAATTAGAGACATAAGCAAAAAAAATCATCCAGATGGATTGGAAATCTCAAAGTATAATCCAGGCAAAAGTTAGGGATTAATGGCAAGTAACTACGTCCGACGAGGTTAAACCCCCAGCAGTAATGCCATCCATCAAGAAAACTCCCGTCAAGGTCATCTTCGACAGAAGCTCAAGATGTCCAGAATTCAAAGTTGGTAGAAGGATAATGGTCATATGTTTCAATGTAGCCCCTTTTCCCGTAAATTAACATTTTCTAACTTTGTAAATACTCTATTGGATCACGCGCTTGGCTGATTTCCATTCTATCAATAAAATTTGAGTCTTAGTGCTTTTGTTTGTAATTCTTATTTGTTTTAGCTTTATAGAATGACATTTTTAACATGATCAACAATTCTTGAAATAAAACAAAAATGAATTTACTTGTCAAAAATTGTTTTGCTTTTAAAATAAAGATGGCATTTCCTTTTAACTTTGAGCATCGAAAGAACATCGATTGCTTCTCCGAAGGTGGTTGAACCTCAAAGTGCAGAAACAAAGTACTCCTTCTAAACCAGTACGCCTGAATGAAGAATCAACCGTGTCAGAGACCATGTTTCATCTGACATCCCCGACAGAGTTCTTATCTCCTAAGTCCGACCAATGTTGTTCCCCACATGAACTATTTTTCCTAAGCAAGGCAGAATTGCTATCTTAGACCAAATGGTACTTCTTTGTCCCTAGCAGTGGCCGAGTATCCAGTCGTGTTCATCGATTAGTTTGTATGTCGCATCAGTTTTGTCAGCATATACATACATACATCATGCATAATTGATTCATATACATATTCATATTGCATTACTATCACTTTAGTCGGTCTTATCCCCTAGTGATAAAAGTCATTTCATCAATCGAGTTGCCAGTTATTTCCTCGTCAGGAAATGTTACGTCTGAACAATCCCTCTCCCCAATTTATTTCTGGATTGGAGACGGTCCTCGACCACTTTGATAACTTAAACCTCTAAAAAGACAAGGAGACATTCGACATACGTCACTCCTCACCATTAAAGATGATATATTCGCTTTCCCGGATTAAGGAAAATCCCTAGAGAAAGCCTTGCGATTAAAAACTCTCAGCAACACGTTGGTTTTTTCTCTCCAGAAAGTCAATGTTAATGAAGTCATCAGCACCTCAAAATTGGATTACATCACATGGCATTTCTTCGAGAAGATCTTGAAGAAAAGGATGATGTAATATCCCCAAGCAGGAAACAGCCTCTCAAGAGACTCGTTTTCCCTAGTAGAGTCAACAAATGGCGTCTCCAACAGAGAAGTTTGTACAACTCTACAGCTCAGACAAATGGGTTTCCCTAGCAAGTCTAAGCAAGCAGGATCGAGGGGAAGTTTCACCCTTTTCTAAGCATCATTACTTAGCAAAAGAAGTTGGATGAGCAAGCAGTCATTCATAACCACCATCAAAATTTTGGGTATTCTGATATTTAATCCTCTTGCACCCCGAATGCCCGAATACCTTCTCCATTCACACCTTCGGGTCTAAGAAGATTAAATAGGGGCATCTGTGATACCCCAAATTTTTACCACCAAGATTTCCCATCATTGTTCAAATCATCATCACAATATGGATGTACTTTCATGCCTCATCAGTCTCCTCAAAGATGATTGAGCATTCACTACAATCAAGAAGTAGGGTTTTGAGCCCTCTCAGAGCACTTAGACAAAGGATCAATCAAGAAATGACATGATCTTCAACTTGTCTAAACCTCTCAAACATCTATAAAGGATCAAGAGGACTCCTACATCAATAATCAAGCACAAAGTTGCAACATTCCAAGTGGATTAAGCCTCAAAATCGCATGTGTCGCCAAATTAGGGTTTGGTCGACCAGGGTCCCCAGATGAAAATTTCCATCCGGGCATGAGCCAATGCCTTAATGTATGGTCCTATAAGCTCAAAATGATCTCAAGAGCCCATCCACAATGGCAAAATCACCTTGAAGGTCCATCTATCAAAAAATCAGGAATTAGGGTTTTGACCTAATTCAACCCTTGAGTTAACTTGTGAAGTGAGGCATGGCTTGAAGCTTCAAAATGTACTTCAAAGACCTCAAATACATCATATTGACATGTTTACAAGATTTTATTAACTCAAAGAGCTCAAATCATAAGCCACAAGAACTCAAAACCATCTGATCACAAATTAGGGTTTCTGATGAAAAAGTCAACCCTAACCTTGACTGTTGGCCTACCCTTGATCTCAAACCTTGGGGAGGGTTCTAAGACATTCCTAAATACCCTTGGAGGCTATCTATGAAGTTTAATTAAGCCCAAGGATTGATTTCACAAAAGGATCACAAAGTCAAAATTTCATCTGATGAAAAAGTCAACTGTACAAAAATCCAAGTTTGACTTTTTGGATTTTTGGTCAACCAGGGCTCCTTAACCCTAAAAAAATATTAATATGTGATTTGAATCATCATTCATCAAGAAAAATTAAAGAAAGTGAGTTAACTTGCTAAAGGGGTAACCACCAAAAAACTTAGAATTTTTCTAAGTTATGGAACAAAGTGGCTAGGATACCAACTTTGTAAGGCCATATCTCCCAAACCCTAAGGCTTTTTTCTCCCATTCAAAGCTCAGATGGAAGCCCTCATTACATACTTCAAAAGTGTCAACTACAAGAGTTTCCAATTCTTCATGGATTCTGAGTTATGGTTGGATCAAAATCACTAAAACTTGGAATTTACCACTTTTCCAACACTTAGACAAAATTCTGTCTAAGTCAGAAAAACAAGTGAAACACCAAAACTTGGAGGGCTGTTTCGCATAGTCTAGGCTGAATCAATTTAATATGTAAACATCTAATTTGTTGTGCATATTGCCAACAATCCAAGGAACTCATTGGCATGAAACAACTCAACTTGAGCCAAGAGTTATGGCTGCTGCAAGACACCATGTCACGACTGTCTTGAAAAATCAGTTTGTGTGATTTCTTGCCATACACAATTTTGAGCCAAAAAGCAATGATCATTATGCCACATTTATTCAATCTGATCACAATGCATCTGATCCAACCTTCAAACTTGGACTGAAATGCCAAGAGCTTATCCTTGAGAATTGATGAGTTTTTGGCATATATGCCTTGAATTCAAAGGGCATTAATGTGGAATAGTGCACATTCAAGATTCTCACTCTCCTCAGTCAAGTTCTCTGATTAAACAACAATTAAAAGGACTGAAGGATGTGATTTTAGTCAAAGCATAGTTGATCTATTTGGGACAACTATTGCACCTAGTGCAAGAGGCATTTATGCAAAGCCAAGACCATTGAACCATTACCTTATCCTCTGAGCTTCAAGAGAACCACTTCAACACAACTCCTCCACTATAAATAGAGGTCCTAAATGATCATTCAAACTACACCAAAGCTCATTACAACAAGGCTTTCTCTCTTTCACTCCCTAGGCCTAAAAACATCAATTCTTGAGAGGTTACTATTGGGTTTTGAGTTGGAGATCAATACCACTCAAACCATTGATTCAGACACATCACATATAACATATAGAAGGTGTCTGAACACTCACCTCCCATCTGTAACATCAAAATCATCAAATGTCCATCCAATTGCACAAAACTCATGACTTGCAACAGAAGGAATCAGGTTGATCAATCTAAAGGGCTCTCAAACACTCCAAGCATTCAAACACTTTCCTTAAGGTACAAGGAAGTTATCCAAAGAATTATAACTCAACTGTAACACCTCCATCATCAAATTCGATTCTCACCTGCAGAGGTAAGCCTTAAACTGGCAAGCTCATTGAATCATGCATCATAAACATGTTTTGTGATTAACATTGTGTTTCTAGATGTTTGTAGATCCTTTACCCTCAATCAATTGTTGTTTACAGCTCGTGTATAGGATTTCATTGAGTTCATGCAAATTTTAAGGTTCATTAGGTTTTGCCAGATTATGTTTTGATTCACTTAATTTCAATAAAATTGAGGATTGCCATTGTGTTCCTTGTCTGAAAGCGCATGATTTTCATATTTGGATCATGTGAAATGGTGGAGAAACGAGTGAGATAGGAGGCTTCACGTATTTGAGCTTGAGGATGAAGATGGCCATGGTGCCATTTTTCAGAAATTCAACTAGTTTTACTATATATTTATCACTTGTCAGACTATGTTTGAATTAGCATTACGCCCTAGTGGAAACACTAGTATGTTTGTTTGTGTGAGCGAGTGAGAGGTCTGGGGTTTGAATCCCCCTCACCCCAGACCTTTTGATATTTTCTAAAAACCATTTTCAAAGGCATTTTACACATATTATACACCCTTTCCATCTTATATCAGCCCACGCAAGAGGCACAGTTGGCAAAATTTTGAACTATCCTCCCCAAGGGCATGAGTTCAAACCTTGTGGGGACCATTTCTAATTTTTTACCACTTAAATTTGTCATTTTTTCACTAATCTTTTCATAACTTTGAAAATTAATTTCTCATTCATTTTTCATCATTTTTTATTGGTTCTTTTTGCAAAAATTCACAAAATTGGTAAAGTATTTTATTCTACAAAAATCTCACACAAAAAATATTATTTGTCTATATTTAATGTTTATCATAAAAAACTTATTTTATTTGTTTTCTTAACATTTGAAAATATTTCTTTTCTCTTGATCTTTTCAAAATCAAATGAGTTCTAAATCATCTTGTGATTAAAACCTCATTTTTCAAACCTTAACCAAAAATCACAAGTAGATTATTTAAACTTATTGGGTATTTTTATCATTTTTATTAATTTTCTTTAAAAAATTACTTTTAAAAGAAAATGAATTTAGGGTTTCTTCGATTTTTTATCATAATCAAACATTTAAATACTCATTGGGCCTCTAATAGAGTGTAAGACCTAATCCTTTTCTTAACCAAAACCTTTTTTGGGCCTCAGACATTGTATAAGTCCCAACACATTTTCAAAAATCTCAGCGCGATCGCTAGTTCAAAATCAAATCATCTGGGCCTCCCCTTGTGTTGTAAGTCCCATTTTTCTTCTTTTTCAAATATTTTTGGGCCTCTAATAGAGTGTAAAACCCAACCCTCTTTTATACATAAAATATATTAGGCCTCAGTCGTTGTATAAGTCCTGATACAATTTTCAAAACAACGATGCGATCACTGTTTTTCCATGGGCCTCTCCTTGAGTTGTAAGCCCTATCTCTGGTACAAAAATAATTTATGGGCCTCTAATAGAGTGTAAGACCCAACCCCTTTGTACATACATAATGTTGGGCCTCAGTCATTGTATAAGTCTCATTGTGTTTTAGAAAATCTTGGCGCGATCGCCATTTCAAAACAAAATCAACTGGGCCTACCCTTGAGTTGTAAGTCCCATTTCTTTTCTTTTTTTCAAATCTTTGGGACTCTCTTTGAGTTGTAAGACCCATCCCTTTGTATAGAAAACCTCTTTGGGCCTCAGTCGTTGTATAACTCCCAGTACAGTTTATAAAACAACGGTGCAATTACTGTTTTTCATCTGGGCCTCTCCTTGAGTATAAGCCCCAACAATCTTTTCAAAAACAACTTCTCTTTTAATTTAGGTTCATATATACAGTTGTTATCAAAAGTTTCTTTAATTTCTTAAACAACTAACAATACAGCTATGGAAGCTTGCTCACCTGTAAGTCCTTCTTTCATATCCTTTTAAGTTCCTATCATGTATCAACTGTATATATACTTATATACCTGCTTAGAGTTTTCCCCGACAACGAGGTCTAGAACTAGGCAAAGCCAGTTGGTCACTCTTTAATACAGTCAAAACTAGATCCCCATAGGACCACATACAGTCTTGCCTTCTCTTGGGCTTAAACAATATGGAACAAAGAGAAAGGCATTATTCTCGGTGAAACTTTTCTCATACTGTCACTATTAGAAAATTGTCAAAGAAGTTCATTTCCCCAGAGAGGATTAATTCTTGATGAAACCTCTCTTGAATTTCCTCAAACCCTAGAACTGTTCATTAAAGAAAAGATTATTCTCGGTGAAACTTTTCTTGAACTCTTCTTAAATTTGGACCCAGAGGCTTCTTAAAGGCATCCCCGCCTCCTCTTGGGCTTTGTACAAGGACCCTCTGGCTTCTTAGAAGTTCTCATGCCTTCTCTTGGGCTTAATACAAGGACCCTCAAGACCTCTTAAAGGTATAAGACAGAACTTAGTCATCCTTTGCTAGAGTAGTCTTTCCAGTGTCAAATCTCAGACCAATTTAGGGTTGATTCTCATCCCTTAAAACACCTGCCTCCTTTTGGGCATCATACAAAGATAAACTCTTCTATACTAGTAGACTTGGACAGTCTAATCCCCTCTCGGATCTCAAAGACATTCTCAAGTACCTTACAAACATAGGAGAAACCCTGGTCATTTATAATCAATCTCCAGTAGAGTTAAAACCCATGGGTTCTAAAACCCAGTCTCTCTCCCAAAATTCCCCAGCCTGGGTCAGTTTATTATCAGTATAACACTACCCCAAATCTGAAGAGTTGATTCTTCATTTGGACCTGGCCGTGGATCTTAATAATCCTCAGCAGAAGTCAGCCTCCTCTTGGGCTTTGTACAACGATTCTCCCTTAGCAGAGCTAACTTTTTCAGACTCTCTTATTGAGTCAATTACTTTTCAGACTCTCTTGTTGAGTCAATCTCCTTTCAGACTCTCTTGTTGAGTCAATCACCCTTTTCGACTCTCTTGTTGAGTCAATCACCTTTCAATACTCTCTTGTTGAGTCAACTCTTTTTTAGCCTCAATCTCAGGCTTTGTACAAGACAGATAAAAGCACCCTTTTGTTGAGTCAATCTTTTTCAGCCTCCTCTTAGGCTTTGTATATTGATTTCCCGTAGCAGGAGTTAGCCTCCTCTCAGGTTGTGTATAATGATTTCTCCAGCTTGTTCAGCCACAATCTTGGGCTTTGTACAAGACACCATATAAATTTCCTAAGCAGAGTCAATCCTCTTTTCAACCTCAATCTTGGGCTTTGTACAAGACAGATAATACTCTCCCGCAGAGTCAAACTCATTTCAGCCTCAATCTTGGGCTTTGTACAAGACACCTAAAAATATCCTCTGCCGAGTCAGTAAAGTCTCATTTCAGCCACAATCTTGGGCCTTGTACAAGACACATACAAACTCTCTCCGGCAGAGTCAAAATCCCTTTTAGCCTCAATCTTGGGCTTTGTACAAGACAGACAGAATATTTTCCCCAGAAAAGTCAAACTTTTAGCCTTCTCTTAGGCTTTGTATAATGATATCCCCACAAGAGTCAGTCTCTTTTAGCCTCAATCTTGGGCTTTGTATACGACATATATAAACATTGTCTTGTTGAGTCAGTCTTTTCCAGCCTCCTCTTAGGCTTTGTATAAGGACTTCCCTAGTGGAGTCAATCAACCTCTTAGCTTCAACCTTGGGCTTTGATCAAGGCACACAAAAATTAACATCCCCTCAGAGGAAATCAAAATCTCTCTGTAGGAAGTCATTTCTCTTTTTATCACTTATCAAAATAGACTTTCAAAACAAACCGTAATCCTAGATAACTGCTGTAATTGGCGCACTTGTTGATTCAAATATCCTAGTTGTTGTCCATCTTTTATCCTGGTAAATCCTCTCTTTCATCTAATTGCTGTAAGCGGTAAGCCTCTAGATTATTTACATCCACGCCACTGTCCCTCTCTTAGTATGAGAAATTCCAAAGGAAAAATGGCATTGCTCTACACTGAGTTAAAGTTTTCCCCGTCGGGATAACACCCCTATAAAGGAAATTATGGCATTGCTGGATTCATATATCCTAGTTAAAGTAATCCTCCTTTATAATCAGTCACCCAACAGTTATGATAAATAGACAAGATGTCTCCCCTTTAGAGATGACAAATTCTTACTCAGTCAAACCTTTTTAGCTTCAATCTTGGGCTTTGAACAAAACACAAATACTCAACCCTTTAGCTTCAATCTTGGGCTTTGAACAAGACACCAAAACATCATTTTTTTCCTCCCATAGAATAGGCGGAACTATGATTGCTCTGATTTCCTTGTTTCTTTAAAACGGGAATACATAGGCATAAGATTGCGAAATCTTAGCGAGCATTTTAATCGAAAACTCTAGGTCCAATACCTTCATACCAATCTAAAATTTTAGGTCTAGTACCTTCACATCAATCAAAACTGAGGTCCAGTACCTCACCAAAATCATCAAAAACTCACTCTCTTTCTCACATTTTCCAAGAAACTTTCCCAACCCATTCCCAGATAAACACCATCAAGTACAAAGCTGAACGTAAAGCTAACGACCTGTGGCTAACCACATATAGGATGTGTAATTAACAACTCCCCATTATATAACCTGACCCCGAACTCCCTGAATCTCTTTAAGCGTGTGTTCACTTAAACATTCGCGTGCAAGGTTAGTTTGAGATAGCTTCCCTTTCCCTTCCAGCTTCATGGGATAAATAAGAAATCAGAAAGTAGCACCCCCCTCCTTTTGAGGAGGAAACCACAACTGTGCGATAAGGTGGTCGCGTCACCGACAAAAATCACACGCTACAATAAGCCCCAACAATCTTTTCAAAACCAACTTCCCTTTTGATTTAGGTTCAAGTTCATAGTTGTTGTCAAAACTTTCTTTAATTTCTTGAACTACAAAACATACAGCTATTACTATGGAAGCTTACTCGCCTGTAAGTTTTTATCAGCTTTCATTTACATTCTTTATATATAACTGTATTGCTGGAAGCTTGCTCACTTTTAAGTCCTTCTTTCATATCCTTTTAAATACTTGTCATATATCAACTGTATATATACTTGTATATCTGCTTAGAGTTTTCCCCGGCAACTAGGTCTAGAACTAGGTAAAGCCAGTTGTTCACTCTTAAATTCAATCAAAACTAGTTCCCCATAGGAATTTCCAGATACAGTCTTGCCTTTTCTTGGGCTAGAACAAAGAGAAAGGCATTATTCACGGCGAAACTTTTCTCAGACTATCACTATTAGAAATTGTCAAAGAGATTCATTTTCCCCAGAGAGGGTTAATTCCCGGTGAAACCTCTCTTGAATTTCTTCAAACCCTATAACTGTTCACTAAAGAAAAGATTATTCTCGTTGAAAATTTTCTTGAACTCTTCTTAAGTTTGGACCCACAGGCTTCCTAAAAGCACCCCCGCCACCTCTTGGGCTTTGTACAAGGACCCTCCGGCTTCTTAGAATTTCTCATTCCTTCTCTTGGACTTAATACAAGGACCCTGAAGACCTCTTAAAGGTATAAGACAGAACTTAGTCACCTTTGTTAGAGCTGTCTTTCTAAAGAGTCAAAACCTCAGACCAGTTTAGGGTTGATACTCATCCCTTCAAATCCCAGCCTCCTCTTGGGCATCATACAAAGATGAACCCTTTCATCCCAGTAGACTTGGACAGTCTAATCTCCCTTTGGATTTCAAAGACATTCTCAAGTTCCCTACTGTCATACCCCAAATTTTGACCACTAAAGCTTCCCATCATTGTGCAAATCATCATCACACTATGGATGAACCATCATGCTTCACCAAATGCCTCAAGGGTTGTTGAGCATTCACTACAATCAAAATTAGGGTTTTAAGCCCTCTCAGAGCCTTAGACAAAGGATCAATCAAGGAATGACATGATCTTCAACTTGTCTAATCTCTCAAACATCCACAATGGATAAAAAAGGACTCCCACTTCAAGGATTAAGCACAAGGTTGCTCCCTTCTAGGTGGATGAAGTCTCAAGATCGCCAGTATCACCAAATTAGGGTTTTGGTCGACCAGGGCCTCCAGATGGAAATTTTTCATCTGGGCACAAGCCAATGATCCAAAACACAACCTAATATACTCCATGGAACCTCATGGGCCCAAGCATCAAGTCAATTTGACCTTAGGGGATGCATACATCAAAAATCAGGAATTAGGGTTTCTTGATCTAATTCACCCCTAAGTTGACTTTTGGGACAAATCATGGGCCAAGACCTCAAGACATGATTTGAGGGTCTCTAATAAACTATATTGATCAATTTGGGACAATGGATTGATCCAAGAAGCTTGAGTAACAAGTCTCAATTTCATCTGTACCACAATTAGGGTTTCGCGAGGAAAGTCAACTGTAACTTTGACTTTTGACCAGGACATGCTCCCAAACCCTAGGACATGCCCCAATATACCCTATGACACCCATGGAACATGTCCATCAAGTTTGATTTAGGTCAAGGACATGATTTCCTGAAGAATTGCACAATTTGGAATTCATCTGATAAAAAGTCAACTGTGCACAAAAGTCAACTTTGACATTTTGAGATTTTTCACCAAAATGGATTTTTAACCCTAAAATGATGTTAATGTATGATTTGAATCATCATTCATCAAGAAAAATCAAGAAAAGTGGGATAACTTGTAAAAGGGGTAACCATAAAACTTAGATATTTTTCTAAGTTATGGAAAAAGTACCACTAATGCACCAACTTTGGAGGACCATAACTCCTAAACCACACGGCCATTTTTTCTCATCCAAAGATGGATTTGTAGCCCTCATTACCCTCTACAAAAACTTCAACTAGACCTAAGGCCAGTTCATTAAGGATTTTGAGTTATGGAGTGATCAAAATCAAGAAATCACACTTTGTTCCAACACTTAGTGAAAATTTCACTAAGTCAGATTTTGCTTCACTTTTTGCCAAATGTAGAGGGATTTTTCACTTGGATTCAAAAGAGATCAAAACCAAACTTGTTTAAACAGTTGTTGTATCATGTAAGGGCTTTCCAAAATGGCCTAGAACATTGCCAAATTCAACTTACACCATGAGATATGACATTGACAAGTTGCCTTGCTGAAATCTGTCAAGGCAAGGCAGATTTTGCATTTTGGCTCGATTTGCCAAAATCAGCCAAATTCAAATGCTCCTATCCACTTGGACACATCTGAGGATTGAATCTAAAGGGGACAATCACTGAGCCAAGCCTCCAAAGTCCATGGAACAAGAAATAGCATGTTGAACCTAGAATGGCCAAAATAGGGACAAGACTCCAAATTTGGATTGAAGCATTCAATGGAAGCATCAAGGTGGCATGGACTGAGCCACTCTCATCTGAAATCAGTCAATACTTATCCAAGACCAAGGGAACCAAAGCTCTGTGCCCTAACCTCTAGTCAATGGCTAGAGGAGACTTGCATTTCCATTGGCCAACATTGAACAAACACCTGCTGCAGTTGCCATTCACTGTGGATCCCAAAACAAACTTGTTCTACTATAAATAGAGCTCAATTGTGATCAGTTTGAGTACACCAAAGCCATCAAATAGATGCTTTCCTCAAAATCTCTTCTTTCACTCCAATTTTGCCTTCTAAGGCAAGTCACTATCGGGTTTTGAGTTTGAGAGCAATTCCAATCAAACCAATCACTCACACACCTCACATACATCACATATGAGCTGATCAAACACTTAGATCACTTCTGAAACACCAATTTCACAAAATCACCAGCTGGTTGCTCAAATTTTCAACCAAGTTGCAGCTGAGGTACCACAAATTGATCCAGCCAATTTCAATTAAGTCCAACCATTCAAACACACTCCATAGGGTGTAGGGAAGCTGTTCAGATCATCACCACTCATCTGTAACACCTCCAAATCAAAAATCACATTGCACTTGCTGTCACGGCTTAGAGGTAAGCATATACTTGGTCATCTCTCAATCTATGCATATTTCCTCGCACAATAATTTGGCCATATGTTCATAATCATGCATGGAATGTTTTCCCTCAATTAATTGCATTGTTTGAATCGTGTATAAAAAATCCTAGCCTTCATGCAGAAATTAGGGTTCTTGAGGATTTTTCATGATTTCTTATTATATGTTTAATTTAAATGAAATTAATGGACATAGACATGATCGTGAGGTTGAGACGAGCATAATGATATGTGGATTACATGATATAATCAAGTATTCAGTGAGATTGAGGAGAAAATGCAAATCAGCCAAACCCAGAACACGCGCGTGTTCTTGACGCCATTTTTGAATAATTCAAATATTTGAATTTTGTGATTTTATTTAATTGATTCAAAAATTAATTTCTCTCTGAGTTTTAATGATTTTGAGTTGATTCTTTTTTTAATAATTCACAAAAATGTTAAATTATTTTATTTTAACAAAAAATCCCAAAAATATTATTTATTTCATATAATTGATATTTTTGCAAAGAATTAATATTTTAATTGTTTTTGACATATTAAATATTTTTTCTACATTGATTTTGCAACTTTTAATGCTTTCTAATTATTTTGTAGGTCAATACTTAATTTTTGAAGCATTAATCCAAAATCACTATTTGTTTTTCACATGTTAAACAATTTTGATCATCTTAATTGAATTTTTATTCAATTAAATACATTTTTGAAAACAAATTAGGGTTTTTGGATTAATTCAACCCTCATAAATCATTTTCAAAACATTTTGGGCCTCTAATAGAGTGTAAGACCCAATCCTTTCTTGACCAAAACATTTTGGGCCTCAGTGTATTGTATAAGTCCCGATACCATCAAAAATAAACGGCGCGATCGTCGCCTATTCAAAGAATCAATTGGGCCTCTCCTTGAGTTATAAGACCCATTCAAAACATTTTGGGCCTCTATTAGAGTGTAAGACCCAATCCCCTTTTAACCAAAATCTTTTTGGGCCTCACTTATTGTATAAGTCCCTCTGCGTTAAAAGAAAACCTCGGCGCGATCGTCATTTTTAACGAAAAAATCAACTGGGCCTACCCTCGTGTTATAAGCCCCACTCTTTTTCTTTAAAACTTTTTGGGCCTCTTGAGAGAGTGTAAGACCCATCCCTTTGTACAGAAAACATTTTGGGCCTCAGTCACATGTATAAGTCCCTCTGTACAAATTTAAACAGTGCGCTCACTGATAAAACCCTGGGCCTCTCCTTGAGCTGTAAGCCCCAAATTTTTCTTTTTCAAAGCACTTTCTCCTTTGATTTTGAATATACTGTTGTTTTCAATCTTTCTTTGTTGAACAACTAACCAAACAGCATGGAAGCTCTACAACCGAGTAAGTGTTTATCCGCTTTCATTTATCGCTTTCATATACATATAGCTGTATTGTGGGGTTGTTTCACTGTAAGTCTTCTTTCATAAACTCATATCAACTGTGTAATAATAGTATAGATATTTCGAGTTTCCCCGGCAACTACGTCTAGAACTAGGTGACGCCGTTTCGTTTATTCGTAGAAATAGATAACTAGATCCCCATAGGATTACCAGACACAGTCTTCCCTCCTCTTGGGGTTAAACAATAGGAGATATGAAATGCAGCATTCCCTGTGAACCCTTTCATAGACTGTCACTCATAGAAGTTGTCAAAGAAACTCTATTCCCCAGAGATGATCTCTTCTCCGTGAATTGCATCTCTTGAGTTTCTTCCAAATTCTCGAACTTTCCTGACTTTGATCTATTCTCGGTGAATAGCATTGCCTTGAATTTCTCGGGGTTTGGGGACCCATCGGCTTCTTAAAAGCAATCGGCCTCCTCTTGGGCATCGTACAAGGACCCACAGGCTTCCTAAAAGCAACCTAGCCTCCTCTTGGGCTTCGTACAAGGACCCTACGGCTTCTTAGAAGTATTCACAGCCTCCTCTTAGGCTTCGTATAATGATCTCTTCCTCCGGGAATGATAGCCTTCTCTTGGACTTAGTACAAGGACCCTACGGCTTCTTAGAAGTATTCACAGCCTTCTCTTAGGCTTCGTATAATGATCTCTTCCTCCGTGAATGATAGCCTTCTCTTGGGCTTAGTACAAGGACCCGTCAGCTTCTTAAAAGTTTCCAGCCTCCTCTTGGGCTTCGTACAAATTGTCCCGACGACCTCCTAGAGGTATAGGAATAGAACTTAGTCATCTTCATAGAACAGTCCTTTCTTAGAGTCTACTACTGTTTCTTAAAGCACAGTACAAAAGATGAAACTCTAGACTTGGACAGTCTAACTTCCTTGAGTCTCAAAGACATTCTCAAGTGATCCCTTCGTTAAATAGGAAGGAAACCCGCAGACTCGGACAGTCTCAATACCCTTTGGATTTCCTGTTTCCTCAAAGAGAGGGAAATATCCCTGATCCCCAAATCAAATCCCTGAGTACAGTGTTGCTCATATAAGAACTGATTTTCTCTTTTAAAATCAGTATACCGAACCTGTCACTCAACTGAAACAGTCATCATAGCCTCTCTCTCGGGCTTTGTACGAGACACATAAGAGACTCCCTCGTTGAGTCAATCCCCCTTTCGCCTCCATCTCGGGCCCTATACGAGATACAAAAAGGTTCTTATTGAGCCAAACAAGCAACAACCTCCACCTCGGGCTTCATACGAGATACAAAAAACTCCCTTGTTGAGTCAAACAGCCTCCATCTCGGGCTTTATACGAGATACCAAAAGATTCCCTCGATGAGTCAAAACCTTTTAGCCTCTCTCTCGGGCTTTGTACGAGACACATAATAGCCTCCTCTTAGGCTTTGTATAATAAAATCATTGGTTAATCCAATTAACCTTTTAGCATCAAAACTGTGCATCGTTCACAATAAACAAACATCAAACAACTCCCTTCGTCTAATCGCTGTAAGCGGAAAGCCTCTGGATCATCTACATCCATGCCACTGTCCCTCTTTTAGCATGAGAAATTCCTAAGGAAAGATAGCATTTCTCTACACTGAGTTAAAGTCTTCCCCTTCAGGTTAAAACCCCCTATAAAGGAAATTATGGCATTGCTAGGATCCGCGTATCCCGGTTAAAGTAATTCTCCTTTATAAAACAGTTGTGACATACAACCCCCTCTTTAGAGATGACAAATTCTCTCTAAAGTTGAGACTCTTCAGCTTCATATCTTGGGCTTTGAACAAGATACAAATAGACCTTTTCGCTTCACGTCTTGGGCTTTGAACAAGACACCAAAAACAATCATTTCCTCCCATAGAATAGGAGGAACTACGAACGCTCTGGTTTCCCTATTTTGGATAAACGGGAATACGTAGGCATAAGATTGAAAGAAAAAATCTTAGCGAGCACACTAAACAAAAACCCAAAATCCCATATCAAAAGTAGTAATTCAAAAAGCATCAGTCCTAACATCCTAATCCTTGTTCCCCGCCAGAAACCTTCTGTCTAGATAAAAACCGTATTGGCGAAAATACAAATAACCAGTACAAAGGCCCCCCCACATTGATAGCATTCGTAACCTAACAGACCGCTGTTTAAACTCAGTATGCAAAGCAGGGTTAATTAGGATAAAAAATGAATCGACCTGTAGTTTTAAGCTCAACCGCAGAGAGCGACCAGCGCTTAAGAACCGCGTACAAAATCGCTCGCTACAGAAAAATGGCACCCACAGTGGGGCCGGTCTCTGTTTTTATGATTTCCTTTTTCTTCACTTTTGTGAAAACCACAGATTGGGGCTTCCGCCGGGGAACCCATTTTCTGTCAGGAACTTAGGATTCTTAGCTTCATAGGTCTAGGATGTTTAGGACAAATATATATACTGCTTTTCCTAATTGCTATACATGTTTATTTTTCTGCTAATGGGAATGCGGGTGATGCCGTATGTGGAAAGAATGAGTATACACTAAGATAAGTGATGGCGACGGGGTCGACCATCAACCTCAGTGGAGGCTGACCAACGCAACCCATTCTCTCACCTAGACAATGGGCCGATTGTTAAGTCTGAGAAGCTGAGGAGCTAAACCCTTTCGTAGTGCGGAAACTATCGGAAATAGTTGTTACGCGATACTACCCTCATTTGAGGCTGGTGATCTATTCTCGGTGAATGGCACTTACTCTAAGATTGCTTTACAACTCGCTGGCGATCCGCTTGTTGTTTTGCTTTCCTGGGAGGAGCTAATGATAATGAGTACAGGTACAAAAATCACCCTAGTATAAACCTTTGGGGATGGGTAGAGCCTTGACTTCATGACAACGACCCTTTGACCCCATGTTTTTTCTATGTTTTTGTATGCTGCATTCATGCATTCATCTAAAAAACACTAAAACATTCAAAAATCTTCTCTTCTAGTCTCTCTGTTTTTCAAATTAAACTAAGACTGTGATTGTAAATATCAGAAAAAAGGATTGCGCTAATGGATTTCGGTAGAAGGAGAACTCACCAGTATACATTCAAGGTTCCAAAACTAGAGGATTTGAGAAGGTTAGCGAGGATGATCACTAACCCTGAGGCTTTCAGAGCTAAGCACGGAGGTTTACTACCACTATTAAGAGTCCATGTGATTGAGGGAATCATGGATGCGCTCATTCAGTTTTATGATCCGGTTTATCACTGTTTCACATTCCCGGATTACCAGCTTGCACCAACGCTGGAGGAGTATTCTCACCTGATCGATCTACACATTACGGATCGAGCTCCATTTTCTGGACTGGAAGAAATTCCAAAGAATCAGACCATTGTGAGAGCAATTCATCTGGACGAGTCTGAGGTCAGGACTCACCTAACCACTAAGGGTGGCACCCAAGGTTTGCCAGCCCAGTTCTTGACAAAGAAGGCCCTATATTTTGCCAGTATAGGAAACATAACTGCTTTTGAAAGCATCTTTGTCTTGCTCACCTACGGGTTATTTTTGTTTCCCAACATTAATAATTTCGTCGATATCAACGCTATTAAGGTTTTTCTCATTGGAAATCCTGTGCCGACTTTGCTCGCAGATGCGTATCATTCTGTACACCTAGGAAATTTGTACAGCGGAGGGGAGATCACATGCTGTGTACCATTGCTTTACAAATGGTTTATCTCTCACTTGCCCAAGTCTGCTGCTTTTTGGGATTGCAAGAGTGCCTTACGTTGGTCGCAGAAGATCATGTCTCTTACCAACTCTGATATAGATTGGTGTAATAGGAATTATGAGGGAATCAGGATCATTGACCATTGTGGAAACTTCCCCAACGTACCCCTTATAGGAACTAAAGGAGGAATCAACTACCATCTGGTATTGGTTCGCCGTCAATTTGGATACCCGATGAGACACATCCCACTGGGTGTTCATCTGGAAGGTCTTTTCTTCAAAGAAGGAGAAAATGACAGAGCACTAAAGATGGAAATAGTGCACGCTTGGAAGCATGTTCATAAGAAAGGACGAGAGTCTCTGGGAAAACCGGATTGTGTCTCGGTGGAGCCTTATCTCCATTGGGTACAAACTACAGCTCTCAAGCTAAAGATGCCTTATCCTCGTTACGGAATTCTTCCGCCGAGGGAATCTGTCATGTATTTCATGACGAAAACTGAAAAGCTTCAGGTTACTCTCAATAAAATTCAAAAGGAGAGAAGGTCTTGGAAGAACAAGTATCGCACCCTCGATGTAGAGTGCATCAAAATACAGTAATTTCTGAAAGAGAAAGATGCTCTGATTGAAATTTTGGAGCAACATGCTGTAGATAATCAAGATGACCAAAGGAATTTGCTCGCTCCTTTCACCTGGCAAAGGAATGACAACCCGACAACGGCCCAAGAGCCCTGGTCAAAGAAAAGGAAGATACCAGAATCAGCACCTGATTTCTCTTCAGAGAGGACTCAGGACCCATTAGTTTAGGTTTCTGTTTCTTCACTTTGTAATCTACTGTATTTCCACTTCTGTAATCTTTTGAATTTCAATAAAAAAGGGGTTTCCCCACCGTTTGATATTTGCAATCTAATTGTCGAAGTTTATTTTGCTTAAACCAAAAACAATTAATATAAATCATTGCATTCATCATTCTCACATCACGTATTCTTCTTACCTACGAATCTCACGTTTGTGTCTCGATTCTAGAGTCAAACTGTCTCATTCGTATAATACTCGGGCCAATCGTCAGAAAAGGATGGATGATCTTGAGGAAGGAAACAGAGAGTTGAAAGAACAGATCGACGCTCTGAGAGAGGATATGAGAAAACTTCGTAACGACATGCAAGCCATGGTAGAAGCTCAACTACAAAGAACTGTGATCTCAGAGATCACCTCAACGCCCGTAGTGGAGAGGTATGATCCTAGGTATCAGATACCGAAAGATCGTCCTTGGGGCATGCCTGTTAACTATATCCCGGAAGGATATGTTCCGCCGATCACTGAAGATCAGGGAATCACAACAGAAGCCGCTGGGCCTGAAGGTTACAAACTTCAGGAAAGCGAAGATGCCAGGGGCATGTTGAAGACTCCTAAAGGTTACAAACTTCGGGAAACGCCAAGACTCACTGCCGTAGTCACGGTACCACCCCCTGTGGTGCACACTGTCCCGGAAGGACATATTCCACCAACACCTTCTGGTAAGAAGGAAACTATGTTTGACATAATGGATGAATTCCAGGAACATTTCTTGGAAATGCAGAAGGAACTGTAGGCCATTCGCGGTCAGGATTTATTTGGAAAGGACGCCGCAGATCTCTACTTGGTCCCAAATGTGAAAGTCCCGCACAAGTTCCAAGTGCCCGACTTTGAAAAATATAAGGGTAACTCTTGCCCTCAAAGCCATCTGGTGATGTACGCTCGGCGGATGTCAGCCCAGACGGAGAATCAGGACCTACTGATTCACTACTTTCAGGATAGTTTAACCGGTGCTGCACTCAAATGGTACATGGGTTTAAACCGTACTATGATCAGTACATTCAGAGATCTTGGTACTACCTTCGTCCAACAATACAAATACAATTTAGCCATGGCACCCGACAGAGATCAACTCAGATCGATGTCGCAAAAGGACAAGGAAATCTTTAAGGAGTATGCTCAAAGGTGGCGTGAAATTGCCGCTCAAATTTGTCCACCTCTTGAGGAAAAAGAGATGACAAAGATCTTCTTAAAGACCTTAAGCTCATTTTACTATGACCGATTGGTTGCCAGTGCGCCCAGTGATTTCACCGAAATGGTCGGCATGGGTGTACGTCTTGAGGAAGTCGTCCGAGAAGGACGTTTGGTAAAAGACACTAGATCGACGAGCGGTACTAAAAAATATGGTAGTGCTCTCCCTAAGAAAAAAGAGCAAGATATTGGGAATATCTCTCTCGGAAATCAAAGACGACGTTATCAACCGGTAGCAGCTGTGACTCCTGCTATCAACCCTGCGTCTATTTCTACATATCAACCTCAGGTTGCGCAGAGCCAACCTGACAAGCAAAGGACACAACAGCCTCTTCAGCAGGCTCGTCCTCCATATAACAACAACCGTACAATACGGCCGCCAGGATTTGACCTATACCCGTATCATACGCAGAACTGTTTCCATTACTACTGGCTAAGGGGCACATTCAGACTAAATCTCCTCTTACAGTACCGGAAAATCCGCCTTTTTGGTTTAAGGTGGATCAAACTTGCCTATATCATCAAGGAGGTTCAGGGCATAACATAGAGACTTGTCTCAATTTCAAGTCCGACGTGCAAAAGCTTGTTAGGAGCGGGGTCTTATCCTTCAAGGATACGAACCCTAATGTTCTCACGAACCAGCTACCTCAACACGAAAAGGCTGCAGTCAATTTGATAGAAAGAGAGACTAACAAGTTATATCAAATTTACGATGTACTCTTGTTGAAAACCAATCTGGTTAAGATGCATTGTAGACAAAGTGGATATGGCCATGTGCCACCTCATAATTATCATCAGTGTGATATCTGCTCTAAAGACAATCAAGGATGTTCGGTAGTGCAAGCAACTCTACAGGAACAAATGGATCTCAGATGGATCCAGGAGCACCGAGTTCGTGGAGTTAACATGGTCTACACGAATTTTAACGTCATTCAGAACCACGACATCCGTGCAATGAATGTCAACTTGGTGGCGATGCACTCAAGCCAAAGCCAGTATTACAATCTGCCGCGGCACGATTACAGTTCTTGTCTGATTTGCTCGATAAACAAACAGGGATGCTCTTTCATACAAGAGGCCCTCCAGCGTCAGATGGATCTTGGATGGATCCAAGACTACCATGATAGGAACTCCTATCAAATCAACATGGTTCAGATCTTCGATATTTGCGTAATGAATACCAACCTGGTAGGGTTACACGCTGAGCAGGTCCGACTCGGATTCTTAGTATCACATGACTATCAAAGCTGTAAAGCGGGTTGCAAAAACGATCGAGGTTGTACCCTTGTCCAGGAGGCACTTCAGCACTTGTTAAATCATTGGTGGATGCCAATCTACATGGATGAAGATACTCAGCAGATTAGTATCAGTAATAGAAACCCCACTCGGCGTCAGAGTTAGGATGTCCGATCAGTGGAAGCTAACCTAGTGAGGTTACATTGTATTCAAAGTGGGCGTGGCCAGGTGCCACCACACAACTATGACAGTTGTAGCGTCTGTTCGGAAAGTAACCAAGGGTGTTACCTTGTGAGAGCAGCTCTTCAGGGTCAGGTCAATCGTGAAGAAATTCGTCCATATTCGGGTTCTGGACCCATCAACTGGTCACCGAACTACCTTGCCGAGCAAGTTGAGGATGTTGTCACGATCTCTGGTCATCACAGGACCAGGGATGTTTTCACCATTATCCCTCTACTTGACGAATCTAAAGTTCCCAACCAGGAATGAATCGAGATTACTTATGATGGTCAGAAAAATCAGAAGGCTCATGTAGTCATCTATCTACCAGGACCGCTACCGTATAAATCAGCTAAGGCGATCCCTTACAAATACGGTGCAACAATAATTGAAAATGGAAAGGAAATTCCATTACCCTCCATTGTGAATATTGCAGACATCAGTCGTGTAACACGGAGTGGTAGAATCTTGAACCGAGGGGTTGGGGAACATAACAAAGAAAAGGAACTTCAGACAGAAGCTCCCGATCCACCAGTTGGTCAATCCAGTAATCCCGACCTTTCGAAAAATAATGATGAGATGCTGAAGCTCATCCAAAGGAGTGAATACAACATTGTCGATCAACTGTTACAAACTCCTTCAAAGATCTTGGTATTATCACTGTTACTCAGTTCAGAAGCGCATAGGGAGGCTCTACAGAAAGTCTTGGAGCAAGCCTTTGTGGAACAGGATGTAACAATCAGACAGTTCGATAGCATTGTCTCTAACATCACTTCCTGCAACAATTTGGGATTTAGTGATGAAGAATTACCTGAAGAGGGTCGTCGTCATAACATGGCGCTCAATATCACAGTTAACTACCAGGACGATGCTTTAGCCAGCGTACTGGTAGACATAGGGTCAGCCCTGAATATTATGCCGAAGTCCACTTTGATGCAATTATCATTCAAAGGGCCTCCGATGAGAGTTAGCGAGGTTGTCGTCAAAGCATTCGACGGATCTAGAAAAACAGTTATCGGCGAAGTTGATCTTCCCATAACTATTGGTCCTCACACTTTTCAAGTCACTTTCCAGGTCATGGACATCCGGGCAACATACAGTTGTTTATTAGGAAGACCTTGGATACACCAGGCTGGAGCGGTCACTTCGATCCTCCACCAAAAGCTAAAATTCGTCAAGAACGATCAACTTGTCACGGTTTGTGGGGAACAAGCCTTGCTTGTGAGTAACTTGTCATCATCTACTGGAATAGAACCCGGGGAGGTTATTGGAACTCAGTTCCAAGCACTGTCGGTAAGCGAGAACAATCAATTCAGAGGAGGAACCTCGATTTCCTCATACAACGATGCTATCAAAGCGGTCGAGAGTACCGATACAACAGGATGGGGACAGCTTGTCATTCCTACTGACAATAAAACAAAGAAGGGTCTTGGTTTTTCTGTAACCTGTACCCAAACAGCTGCCAGAGATGAAAGTCTTCATCCCCTTCAAAACTTATTCCACAGTGGAGGTTTTCTTCACCCAGTGTCTCAGACAGTTCATGCTATCAATGAGGAAGATCCCTCTGACACAAATGAAGAATGGAAGTCCTACCTTAACAAGGACGGTTATATGTCTCAGGAAGAGGTGCCCATGCCTTTTTGCTTTCCTACAGAAAGTTCGAGATTTATACCAAGATCAGATGTCGAAATGATCTATGGGGATTGTGATCCGGAAGGATGCCGCGCTCCACCAAATTCATTAGAGGAAGACACTCCGATGAAAGATAATTTTGGCTACACCTACTATGGCCCAATGGATGGTCTGCCAATGTGGCAACCTTACCCAGGAAACTTGGGGCAAGAAAGTCAGCCGAACAATGAAAATCAGCGACCGTCATTGAACGGAATACCTGTGTCCCCACCATGCCATGGGATCAACACTCAGGTCATTCAGAAACTACTCAACATGAAGATGAATTCGCAACGTTTGCAGGACTTGAGTTCATCAACTATGCTTTTCCCGAGGTCATTTCATTGAGAGAGATGACTCCTCCAGTTCCAAAGAAGTTTAGGACACTCTGGGAGAACCAAGTGGAAAATTCGACTATATGGTCAAGTACACCGCTCCCGAAAGCTCTCGTATCAGGCTCGAGGATATCCAGGCAACTAGATGGGGAGATGTACCTGAGAGCACAAATGCTATGCAAAATGCAACAGAGGAATTCTCCTACGATAATTCTACCTGGGAGACAGATTCCAATGATCCCGCTCCACCGAAAATCAGCATCATTTCTGAAGACAAATTAAGGAAGGTGCCAGACTTTGTGATTCACCGAGGAGTTCGCCGCCAATGGGTTGCCGTCGAGGTTCCAAAGATCGTTCGTCAGTCAAAGTAATTGCCATCTTTAACCTTTCACCCTGCCCAGGTGAAAGAGATATTTTGATAGGGCTCACTTTCTATAAATTTCCCTCTTCGCTTTGCCCGAAGCGACAAAGTTTTGTTTTATAGGGCTGTAGTTTCAAGATTCGACTTGTTCATTAATAAAATAACGTCGTTCTGTAATTTTTGCATTAATTGCTGTTTTCTCTTTTTGCTTTTTCAGAAAATGGTAATCCTAAAAAACAATTCAAATAAAAACAAGCAGTAAAATAAAAGCACTGCACACACTTGCATTTTCTCTATCTCTTCTAAACACGAATCATCACGTCATATAGATTGCTTGTTTTAAACCCTGTTGAAACATACGATCCGATGTCTCCTCCCAACTTTGAGTTCCCGATATTTGGGGCTGAAGAAGAAAATGACAACGAAATTCCATAAGAGATCTCCCGACAACTCAAACAAGAGGAAAGGTCCATTGAACCTCACAAAGAAGCGTTGGAAACAGTAAACTTGGGTTCAGAGCAAGAGAGAAAAGAAATCAGGATTGGGGCACTGCTCAGTCCAACTGCCAGAGAGGGTTTGATAAAGCTTCTCAAAGAATTTCCCAATGTATTCGCTTGGTCCTATCAGGATATGCCATGGTTGGATACCAGCATCGTGGAACATCACTTACCGTCAAGATCAGAATGTCCGCCAGTAAATCAAAGGTTGAGACGGACTCACCCGGACATGGCCATCAAAATCAAAGAGGAGGTACAAAAACAGATTGACGCGGGTTTCCTCGCTATATCTGAATATCCTCAATGATTAGCCAACATCGTACCCGTTCCCAAAAAGGACGGAAAGGTCAGAATGTGTGTTGATTACAGAGATCTGAACAAGGCAAGTCCAAAGGACGACTTTCCTTTATCACACATTGGCATGCTGGTTGACAGCACAGCAAAGTTCAAAGTATTCTCCTTCATGGATGGATTCTCGGGCTATAACCAGATCAAAATGGTGTCGAAAGACATGGAGAAAACTTCGTTCATTACCCCATGGGGCACCTTTTGTTACAAGGTAATGCCGTTCGGTTTGAAGAACGCCGGGGCAACCTATCAAAGGGCCATGACTACTCTGTTTCATGACATGATACATAAGGAAATCGAGGTATATGTCGATGATATGATTGCAAAATCAAAAACAGAGAGTGAGCACGTTGAACATCTGTTAAAATTGTTCGAACGTTTGATAAAATTCAAGCTCTGCTTGAATCCCAACAAGTGCACCTTCGGTGTCCGTTCAGGGAAACTACTAGGGTTTATCGTTATCCAGAAAGGAATTAAGGTTGATCCTGACAAGGTCAAGGCCATTCAAGAAATGCCTTCGCCGAAAACTGAAAAATAAGTCAGAGGATTCCTGGGATGTTTGAATTACATCTCCAGATTCATATTCCTTATGACTGCCACTTGTGCGCCGATTTTCAAATTACTCAAAAAGAACCAGGATTGCGTTTGGTCAGAAGACTGCCAAACCGCCTTTGACAGTATTAAGGAATACCTGTTGAATCCGCCGATTCTATCACCTCCAGTGGAAGGAAGACCACTGATCATTTACCTCACAGTCCTAGAGGACTCAATGGGATGTGTACTTGGCCAACAAGACGAAACTAAAAGAAAAGAGTCTGCCATCTACTATTTGAGCAAGAAATTTACCGACTGCGAAACTCGGTACACGATGCTTGAGAAAACTTGCTGCGCTTTGGCTTGGGCAGCCAAACGTCTTCGCCAGTACATGATTCATCATACTACTTGGTTGGTCTCCGAAATGGATCCAATCAAGTACGTATTTGAAAAACCTGCTCTTACGGGAAGAATTGCCCATTGGCAGATGCTACTATCAGAATATGACATAGAGTATCACGCTCAAAAAGCCGTTAAAGGAAGTATTTTAGCCGATCATTTGGCTCATCAACCGATTGACGATCAAGAATCAATCGGGTTTGACTTCCCAGACGAAGATGTCATGTATTTAAAAATGAAAGACTGCGATGAACCACTACCCATTGAAGGGCCAGAACCAGGTTCACAATGGGGACTTATCTTTGACGGAGCAGTTAATCATTATGGAAACGGAATTGGGGCAATCATTGTTACCCCTCTGGGCACCCACATTCCTTTCACTGCTAGACTTACGTTCAAATGTATGAACAATGAGGCCGAATACGAAGCTTGTATCATGGGTCTCGAGGAAGCGATTGATTTAAGGATCAAAAACCTGGACGTATATGGTGACTCAGCTTTGGTTATCAATCAGATAAAAGGAGATTGGAACACATACCAATCAGGACTGATTCCTTACAAAGACTATGCAAGAAGGTTGTTACATTTCTTCAACAGAATTGAGTTTCATCACATCCCTCGTGATGAGAATCACATGGCTGACGCTTTAGCCACTATCTCTTCCATGATTAGTGTAGGTCAATGGAATGACATACCTAAGATCGACATAACGCGCCTTGAACGACCCGCTTACATATTCACGATTGAAGCAGTCATAGACGATAAACCTTGGTATAACGATATCAAATGCTTCCTTCAGAAACAAGAGTACCCATCTGGGGCACTCAGAAAAGACAGGAAAACCCTCAGAAGATTGGCTGGAAACTTCTTCCTGAGTGGTGACACTCTCTATAAGAGAAATTTTGACATGGTCTTGCTCCGATGCATAGACAGACCACAAGCAGAAATGCTGATGAAAGAAATTCATGAAGGATCCTTTGGCACTCATGCCAACGGACATACAATGGCGAGAAAAATTCTGAGAGCAGGGTACTACTGGTTGACCATGAAATCCGACTGCTACAAGTACATGAGGAGGTGTCACAAATGTCAGATATACTCTGACAAAATTCATGTACCGCCATCACATCTCAAAGTTCTTTCTTCCTTGTGGCCTTTTTCCATATGGGGAATCGACATGATTGGCTTGATCGAACCTAAGGCTTCAAATGGACATCGGTTCATCCTGGTAGCCATTGACTATTTCACCAAGTGGGTCGAAGCAGCGTCATACGCTAATGTAACCCGACAAGTGGTGGTCCGATTTATCAAAAACAATATCATCTGCCGTTATGGTGTTCCGAGCGAGATCATTACTGATAATGGATCTAACTTTAACAATAAGATGATGAAAGAGTTGTGCGCTGAGTTCAAGATCGAACACCATAACTCATCTCCCTACCGACCCAAGATGAACGGGGCGGTAGAAGCGGCTAACAAGAACATCAAGAAGATCGTTCAAAAGATGGTTGTAACCCACAAAGACTGGCACGAGATGCTACCCTTTGCTCTTCATGGTTATCACACATTTGTCCGTACTTCAACAGGGGCAACCCCTTTCTCTCTAGTATATGGTATGGAGGCAGTTTTCCCCATAGAAGTAGAGATCCCGTCAATCAGGGTATTGATGGAAGCTAAGCCCACCAAAGCTGAATGGTGTCAAAGTCGACATAACGAACTGAATTTGATCGAAGAAAAGAGAATAACGGCACTATGCCACGGTCAGTTGTATCAGCAGAGAATGAAGAGGACGTTCGACAAAAAGGTCCGACCTCACGTCTTCAGGAAAGGATACCTCGTGCTCAAGAAGATACAATCTTTTCTCACTGATTCTCGGGGCAAATGGACTCCAAATTATGGTGGCCCCTATGTGGTCACGAAAGCTTTCTCAGACGGCGCCTTAAGGCTTGTAACCATGGACGGAGAGGAATTTGCCTACCCCACGAATGTTGATGTAGTCAAGAAATACTTCGCCTAAACTAAAAAAAAACGTCTCGGTGGATTGAAAACCCGAAAGGGCGATCCAGGCAAAAGTTAGAGACAAAATAAAAAAAAAATCATCATCCCGGTGGATTGGAAACATCATAGTACAATCCAGGCAAAAATTAGGGATAATGGCAAGTAACTATGTTCAACAGAGGCAAGTCCCTCAGCAGCAGCTGTTACATCATCCATCAGAGGAAGACTCTAGTTAAGGTCATCTTCGATAGAAGCTCAGGATGCCCCGAATTCAAAGTTGGTTGAAGGATAGTGGTCGTTATGTTTTAACGTAGCCCTTTTCCCTGTAAATTACCATTTTCAAACTTTGTATATACTCTTTGGAATCATGCGTTTGGCTGATCTCCATCTTATCAATAAAATTTGAGCCCTTGTGCTTTTGTTTGTAATTCTTATTTGTTTTAGCTTTACAGAACGACGTTGTTAACATGATTAACTATTCTTGATATGAAACAAAATGAATTTACTTGTTAAAACTTTTTCTGCTTTTAAATTAAAGATGGCATTTCTTTTGACTGTTGAACATCAGAAGAACATCAGTTGCATCTCCAAAGGCGTTCGAGCCTCAAAATACAGAATCAAAGTACTCTTTCTAGGCCATTACGCCTGAACGAAGAATCAACTGTATGAGATGCGGCTTTCCCGTCAGATACCCTCGGCTGAGTTCTTATCTCCTAAGCCTGACCAACGTAGCTCCCCAACAGGGACTATCTTTCCTAAGCAAGGTGGAATTGCTATCTTGAACCAGCGATATCTCTATACGCCCCACGATGGCCGAGTATCCAGTCATGTTCATCTTTTAGTTTGTGTGTCGCGTCAGTTTTGTCAGCATATACATACATGCATCATTGCATTATTGATTTACATTCATATTTCATATTGCATCGCTATCACTCTAGTCGGTCTTATCCCCTAGTGATAAAAGTCCTCTCAATCGAATTGTCAGTTCTTGTCTCATCAGGAAACGCTGCGCTTCTAGTTTATTGCTGGAAGGAAGTTGGCCCTTGACCACTTTGATAACTGGAACCTCTGAAAAGCCAGAGAACCTTCAACAGATGTCACTCTTCGCCATTGAAGATGATATCCTTGCTTTCCCGGATTAAGGAAAATCCCCAAAGAAAGCCTCTTAAGCAAGGGTTCGGCAGTACATCAGTATTTCTCCAAAAAATCCGCTGATGAAAAGGTCATCGGCACCTCAAAATTGGACCCCATCATATGGCATTTCTCTGGGAAGATCTCGAGAAAAGTATGATGTAAGATCCCCAAGTGGAAACAGTCTCTCAAGATACTCGCTTTCCCCCCAGTAGAATCGACAAATGGCGTCTCCAACAGAGAAGTTTGTGCACCTCTACAACTCAGACGACTGGGTTCCCCAGAAGTCTTACATCGAAACTTTTTCATCTCAAATGGCATCTCCCCAGGAAAATTCGGCGAGAAGTTTGAAGGAAAGCCGCTACGAATAGCGTCCCTTGTCAGTAAAGTTTATTGACGAAAGAAACTAAGACCAGTTCCTTGGTAGGAAACCAGGATCGAGGGGAAGTTTAAATCGGAAACTAAGACCAGTTCCTTGGTAGGAAACCAGGATCGAGGGGAAGTTTAAATCGGAAACTAAGACCAGTTCCTTGGTAGGAAACCAGGATCGAGGGGAAGTTTAAATCGGAAACTAAGACCAGTTCCTTGGTAGGAAACCAGGATCGAGGGGAAGTTTAAATTGGAAACTAAGACCAGTTCCTTGGTAGGAAACCAGGATCGATGGGAAGTTTACATAAGCAACTATGACCAGTTCCTTGGTAGGAAACCATGATCGAGGGGAAGTTTACCTTTTCTAAGCATCATTGCTTAGTCAAAGAAGATGAATGTGCAAACTGCCATTCATAACCACCATCAAAATTTTGGGTATTCTGATATTTAATCCTCTTGCACCCCGAATGCCCGAATACCTTCGTCATTCACGCCTTCGGGTCCAAGAAGATTAAATAGGGGCATCTGTCATACCCCAAATTTTGACCACTAAAGTTTCCCATCATTGTGCAAATCATCATCACACTATGTATGAACCATCATGCTTCACCAAATGCCTCAAGGGTTGTTGAGCATTCACTACAATCAAAATTAGGGTTTTAAGCCCTCTTAGAGCCTTAGACAAAGGATCAATCAAGGAATGACATGATCTTCAACTTGTCTAACCTCTCAAACATCCACAATGGATCAAAAAGGACTCCCACTTCAAGGATTAAGCACAAGGTTGCTCCCTTCTAGGTGGATCAAGTCTCAAGATCGCCAGTATCACCAAATTAGGGTTTTGGTCGACTAGGGCCTCCAGATGGAAATTTTTCATCTGGGCACAAGCCAATGATCCAAAACACAACCTAATATACTCCATGGAACCTCATGGACCCAAGCATCAAGTCAATTTGACCTCAGGGGATGCATACATCAAAAATCAGGAATTAGGGTTTCTTGACCTAATTCACCCCTAAGTTGACTTTTGGGACAAATCATGGGCGAAGACCTCAAGACATGATTTTAGGGTCTCTAATAAACTATATGGATCCATTTGGGACAATGGATTGATCCAAGAAGCTTGAGCAACAAGTCTCAATTTCATATGTACCACAATTAGGATTTCACGAGGAAAGTCAACTGTAACTTTGACTTTTGACCAGGACATGCTCCCAAACCCTAGGACATGCCCCAATATACCCTATGACACCCATGGAACATGTCCATCAAGTTTGATTTAGGTCAAGGACATGATTTCCTGAAGAATTGCACAATTTGGAATTCATCTGATAAAAAGTCAACTGTGCACAAAAGTCAACTTTGACTTTTTGAGATTTTTCACCAAAATGGATTTTTAACCCTAAAATGATGTTAATGTATGATTTGAATCATCATTCATCAAGAAAAATCAAGAAAAGTGGGATAACTTGTAAAAGGGGTAACCATAAAACTTAGAAATTTTTCTAAGTTATGGAAAAAGTACCACTAATGCACCAACTTTGGAGGACCATAACTCCTAAACCACACGACCATTTTTTCTCATCCAAAGATGGATTTGTAGCCCTCATTACCCTCTACAAAAACTTCAACTAGACCTAAGGCCAATTCATTAAGGATTTTGAGTTATGGAGTGATCAAAATCAAGAAATCACACTTTGTTCCAACACTTAGTGAAAATTTCACTAAGTCAGATTTTGCTTCACTTTTTGCCAAATGTAGAGGGATTTTTCACTTGGATTCAAAAGAGATCAAAACCAAACTTGTTCAAACAGTTGTTGTATCATGTAAGGGCTTTCCAAAATGGCCTAGAACATTGCCAAATTCAACTTACACCATGAGATATGACATTGGCAAGTTGCCTTGCTGAAATCTGTCAAGGCAAGGCAGATTTTGCATTTTGGCTCGATTTGCCAAAATCAGCCAAATTCAAATGCTCCTATCCACTTGGACACATCTGAGGATTGAATCTAAAGGGGACAATCACTGAGCCAAGCCTCCAAAGTCCATGGAACAAGAAATAGCATGTTGAACCTAGAATGGCCAAAATATGGACAAGACTCCAAATTTGGATTCAAGCATTCAATGGAAGCATCAAGGTGGCATGGACTGAGCCACTCTCATCTGAAATCAGTCAAGACTTATCCAAGACCAAGGGAACCAAAGCTCTGTGCCCTAACCTCTAGTCAATGGCTAGAGGAGACTTGCATTTCCATTGGCCAACATTGAACAAACACCTGCTGCAGTTGCCATTCACTGTGGATCCCAAAACAAACTTGCTTTACTATAAATAGAGCTCAATTGTGATCATTTTGAGTACACCAAAGCCATCAAACAGATGCTTTCCTCAAAATCTCTTCTTTCACTCCAATTTTGCCTTCTAAGGCAAGTCACTATCGGGTTTTGAGTTTGAGAGCAATTCTAATCAAACCAATCACTCACACACCTCACATACATCACATATGAGCTGATCAAACACTTAGATCACTTCTAAAACACCAATTTCACAAAATCACCAGCTGGTTGCTCAAATTTTCAACCAAGTTGCAGCTGAGGTACCACAAATTGATCCAGCCAATTTCAATCAAGTCCAACCATTCAAACACACTCCATAGGGTGTAGGGAAGCTGTTCAGATCATCACCACTCATCTGTAACACCTCCAAATCAAAAATCACATTGCACTTGCTGTCACGGCTTAGAGGTAAGCATATACTTGGTCATCTCTCAATCTATGCATATTTCCTCGCACAATAATTTGGCCATATGTTCATAATCATGCATGGAATGTTTTCCCTCAATTAATTGCATTGTTTGAATCGTGTATCAAAAATCCCAGCCTTCATGCAGAAACTAGGGTTCTTGAGGATTTTTCATGATTTCTTGTTATATGTTTAATTTAAATGAAATTAATGGACATAGACATGATCGTGAGGTTGAGACGAGCATAATGATATGTGGATTGCATGATATTATCAAATATTCAGTGAGATTGAGGAGAAAATGCAAATCAGCCAAACCCAGAACACGCGCGTGTTCTTGGCGCCATTTTTGAATAATTCAAATATTTGAATTTTGTGATTTTATTTAATTGATTCAAAAATTAATTTCTCTCTGAGTTTTAATGATTTTGAGTTGATTCTTTTTTTAATAATTCATAAAAATGTTAAATTATTTTATTTTAACAAAAAATCCCAAAAATATTATTTATTTCATATAATTGATATTTTTGCAAAGAATTAATATTTTAATTGTTTTTGACATATTAAATATTTTTTCTACATTGAGTTTGCAACTTTTAATGCTTTCTAATTATTTTGTAGGTCAATACTTAATTTTTGAAGCATTAATCCAAAATTACAATTTGTTTTTCACATGTTAAACAATTTTGATCATCTTAATTGAATTTTTATTCAATTAAATACATTTTTGAAAACAAATTAGGGTTTTTGGATTAATTCAACCCTCATAAATCATTTTCAAAACATTTTGGGCCTCTAATAGAGTGTAAAACCCAATCCTTTCTTGACCAAAACATTTTGGGCCTCAGTGTATTGTATAAGTCCCGATACCGTCAAAAACAAACGGCGCGATCGTCGCCTATTCAAAGAATCAATTGGGCCTCTCCTTGAGCTATAAGACCCATTCAAAACATTTTGGGCCTCTATTAGAGTGTAAGACCCAATTCCCTTTTAACCAAAATCTTTTTGGGCCTCACTTATTGTATAAGTCCTTCTGCGTTAAAAGAAAACCTCGGCGCAATCGCCATTTTTAACGAAAAAATCAACTGGGCCTACCCTCGTGTTATAAGCCCCACTCTTTTTCTTTAAAACTTTTTGGGCCTCTTGAGAGAGTGTAAGACCCATCCCTTTGTACAGAAAACATTTTGGGCCTCAGTTGTAACACCCCTTTCTATACCCCCAAATAATCAATTAAATCATTTAGGCACGTATTGAAAATTCTATCAGAGTATAATTGTAACTACGGCATAAAAAGAGAATGTCACATTATGCATGAAATTAAAACACATACAACACCTGCTCATAAGATATGCAACAGTGGGGTAACTTATCAATCAAGGAATCTACGTCCTTACACCCACATTTCAATATTTAGCATAAAAGCGGAACAACTAAACATTGAATAACAACCACATATATAAACATCATATATATATACATATATCAACCAGTATGATTCATCAACATCAGTCATGGTATATACACATAGTCATCAACCAGATACATATGCAAATGTATCACAAAAAGGAAATCAAAAGCATCCTAGCTACCCGGTGCTACATATCAGAGCCAACCGACTAACACGGACATGAAGCCACGCTTCACAAAAAGACCGCCAGCAAGCCTACTCTGCAATGCCTCGTAGAGCATTATAAAATAGCAGAAGGGTGAGAAATATTATCATAATAACGTTGCATATAATTATATATCTCGGCATATAATACACATATACCACATTCTCACCACAACTCATCACTATGCATGTATATATACATATAACACCAAGCATTTACCATAAATCAAATACACGGCATAACAATCCGTAATTAACGCATCCTTCACATAGGCATATTCATTCATGCTCAAATACATGTATCACCAATACATCTCAATTCATCACCATTCATTCAACATAAACACACATACATGTTTATTCACCAATGTATCATTACAACGATACAATTCTTATCACCATTCATCACATCTTACTCAATATACATCGCAAGGCATATATATATATACAAAACCAAGCATATTCATCACAATGCTTATCATTCAACATAAATACATATATTCATGTTCCTTCATCAATGCACATATACAAAGATGACCAATGCAAATCATAGAGACCGACTCACGACTCTATGCAAATGCAATGCGGTACCGACTCATTTCATCTCAAGTTCAATTGAAGAACTTGTTGGAACCATTCGCTCACACCTATCACATAGGCTCACGACGTTCACCCATTGCTCACACCTATCACATAGGCTCACAAGGTTTATGGATTGCTCACACCTATCACATAGGCTCACAACCCGACTGCTCACACCTGTCACATAGGCTCACAATCGTTTGTAATCATCGCTCACACCTTTCACAGAGGCTCACGACGTTACAACGGATTCATCTTAGAACCCCTCAATGCAAGAATGCACATCATGATGTTTCACATACAACATGACTCATGACACTCTTGAAATGCATACATATTCACAATATAGTCATGCATTTATCTCATACATATCACATACAATCCATACACATTCACCTCAATCAAGCCAAACGACAACAAACCGCACTTTACATTTAATCGGAAAAGTCGGCCAAAAGTCGGCTAAAAATAATATTTTCCATCATCATCAAAAAGTACTCATCCACAGCTTCGATTCGATATAAAGAACACTTAAATCCGATAAACAACGAAGAAGATATGTATATTTCAATATAACGCAAAAACATAAACCGGAGGCCCGACACTACGAAACGGTTCGAAAATACTGTTCCAATTGGACTAGGTTTAGACCTCAAAACCATTTTTCCTAGAAAGAACATCTCGTTAGCTTCCCAACGCTTCGAACGGGGGTCAAAACCGACTTACGGATCAAAAGATATGAATTTCCGAAGTTTCCCCGAAAACCAGAATTTTCTGGTACAGCTCAGTATGTATCAATACATAGGCCTATGTATCGATACAAAAAGGCAACATGTATCGATACATAGCACGCATGTGTCGATGCATGCTGTAGTGAAAATTCTGTTTTCTTAAAATTCTACAGTATGTATCGATGCATAAGGGTTATGTATCAATACATAAACCATTTCGTATTGATACATGGCTGTTATGTATCGATACATAACTCTGTTTTTCTCAAAAACCAGATTTCTCAATTTACACCCTTGCTGTAACTTTTCTGAATACCCGAAAACTCGACTAAATCGAACATTTTCACCGAAACAAACATATACACGCAACCACCAAATACATAAGAACAATTTAGAACACATAAACGAAATTTCTACGACGTTCGATTTTTCGATTAAATTTCAACCTTTCAAAAACCAGAATTTTCAAACATCACCAAATCGAATAAAAAGCACGCTATACGACGACCTAACCTTACTCGATACAACTACGTAATTTATTTCGAAATTCATCCGTGAAAACATCGATTTCTATCGATTTCCTACAATTCGACCTAAACGGAAAAAACAACGGAAACATAACGAAAACTAACCAAAACATAACCAAACTTCATGAAACTTTAAACAGCAGCTCACATACATATAGCCAACCAACACATGTATTTATACGACTTTTCATCTGTGAAAACATCGATTTCTATCGATTTCGTCAAATACGGCATAAACGGAAACATATGGAAAACCAACCAAAACATCCACACAAAACACATACATAATCATACACAAAGTTAGGATAACAATATTTCACACCCTTACCCGATTAAATCGACTCCGAAAGATTGATCTTGGTGATTTTCCACACTTTTCTCTTTGTTCTTCTCTTTTCTCCTCTCTTGCTCTCTTTCTCTCCTTTTCTCTCTATGTTTCTTTCTTTTCTTTTCTTACTTATACTTTTCTTTTCTTTCTACTTCTATTAGTTTTCCATTTCTTTTTCACAAAATATCTAACTAACTAACTAACTAAAATATCATTAAGTGTGAAATGTCTAAAATACCTTCCAATCTAATTTTCCCCGCAAACTCTCAAAAACGGTAAAATCACATAATATGAAAACATAACATATTATCATACCAATATCACAATTAAAATAATTATCACCCAATTAAAATAAAAGACTCCACAAAATAATACAATTAACACAAAATGGGGATAATTAAAATCGGGTCGTTACATCAGTCACTTGTATAAGTCCCTCTGTACAAATTTAAACAGTGCGCTCACTGATAAAACCCTGGGCCTCTCCTTGAGCTGTAAGCCCCAAATTTTTTTTTTTCAAAGCACTTTCTCCTTTGATTTTGAATATACTGTTGTTTTCAATCTTTCTTTGTTGAACAACTTACCAAACAGCATGGAAGCTCTACAACCGAGTAAGTGTTTATCCGCTTTCATTTACTGCTTTCATATACATATAGTTGTATTATGGGACTGTTTCACTGTAAGTCTTCTTTCATAAACTCATATCAACTGTGTAATAATAGTATAAATATTTCGAGTTTCCCCGGCAACTACGTCTAGAACTAGGTGACGCCGTTTAGTTTATTCGTAGAAATAGACAACTAGATCCCCATAGGATTACCAGACACAGTCTTCCCTCCTCTTGGGGTTAAACAATATGGAGATATGAAAGGCAGCATTCCCTGTGAACCCTTTCATAGACTGTCACTCATAGAAGTTGTCAAAGAAACTCTACTCCCCAGAGATGATCTCTTCTCCGTGAATTGCATCTCTTGAGTTTCTTCCAAATTCTCAAACTTTCCTGACTTTGATCTATTCTCGGTGAATAGAATTGCCTTGAATTTCTCGGGGTTTGGGGACCCATCGGCTTCTTAAAAGCAATCGGCCTCCTCTTGGGCATCGTACAAGGACCCACAGGCTTCCTAAAAGCAACCTAGCCTCCTCTTGGGCTTCGTACAAGGACCCTACGGCTTCTTAGAAGTATTCACAACCTCCTCTTAGGCTTCATATAATGATCTCTTCCTCCGGGAATGATAGCCTTCTCTTGGGCTTAGTACAAGGACCCTACGGCTTCTTAGAAGTATTCACAACCTCCTCTTAGGCTTCGTATAATGATCTCTTCCTCCGGGAATGATAGCCTTCTCTTGTGCTTAGTACAAGGACCCGTCGGCTTCTTAAAAGTTTCCAGCCTCCTCTTGGGCTTCGTACAAATTGTCCCGACGACCTCCTAGAGGTATAGGAACAGAACTTAGTCATCTTCATAGAACAGTCCTTTCTTAGAGTCTACTACTATTTCTCAAAGCACAGTACAAAGGATTAAACTCTAGACTTGGACAGTCTAACTTCCTTGAGTCTCAAAGACATTCTCAAGTGATCCCTTCGTTAAATAGGAAGGAAACCCGCAGACTCGGACAGTCTCAATACCCTTTGGATTTCCCGTTTCCTCAAAGAGAGGGAAATATCCCTGATCCTCAAATCAAATCCCTGAGTACAGTGTTGCTCATATAAGAACTGATTTTCTCTTTTAAAATCAGTATACCGAACCTGTCACTCAACTGAAACAATCATCATAGCCTCTCTCTCGGGCTTTGTACGAGACACATAAGAGACTTCCTCGTTGAGTCAATCCCCCTTTCGCCTCCATCTCGGGCCTTATACGAGATACAAAAAGGTTCTTATTGAGCCAAACAAGCAACAACCTCCACCTCGGGCTTCATACGAGATACAAAAAACTCCCTTGTTGAGTCAAACAACCTCCATCTCGGGCTTTATACGAGATACCAAAAGATTCCCTCGTTGAGTCAAAACCTTTTAGCCTCTCTCTCGGGCTTTGTACGAGACACATAATAGCCTCCTCTTAGGCTTTGTATAAGAAAATCACTGGTTAATCCTATTAACCTTTTAGCATCAAAATTGTGCATCGTTCACAGTAAACAAACATCAAACAACTCCCTTCATCTAATCGCTGTAAGCGGCAAGCCTCTGGATCATCTACATCCATGCCACTGTCCCTCTTTTAGCATGAGAAATTCCTAAGGAAAGATAGCATTGCTCTACACTGAGTTAAAGTCTTCCCCTTCAGGTTAAAACCCCCTATAAAGGAAATTATGGCATTGCTAGGATCCGCGTATCCCGGTTAAAGTAATTCTCCTTTATAAAACAGTTGTAACATACAACCCCCTCTTTAGAGATGACAAATTCTCTCTAAAGTTGAGACTCTTCAGCTTCATATCTTGGGCTTTGAACAAGATACAAATAGACCTTTTCGCTTCACGTCTTGGGCTTTGAACAAGACACCAAAAACAATCATTTCCTAGGAACTACGAACGCTTTGATTTCCCTGTTTTGGATAAATGGGAATACGTAGGCATAAGATTGAAAGAAAAAATCTTAGCGAGCACACTAAACAAAAACCCAAAATCCCATATCAAAAGCAGTAATTCAAAAAGCATCAGTCCTAACATGCTAATCCTTGTTCCCCGCCAGAAACCTTATGTCTAGATAAAAACCGTATTGGCGAAAATACAAATAACCAGTACAAAGGCCCCCCACATTGATAGCATTCGTAACCTAACAGACCGCTGTTTAAACTCAGTATGCAAAGCAGGGTTAATTGGAGACATCTATTTCCCTTCCTTCATCAGATTTAATAGGATAAAAAATGAATCGACCTGTAGTTTTAAGCTCAACCGCAGAGAGCGACCAGCGCTTAAGAACTGCGTCCAAAATCGCTCGCTACACCTACGAATACGGGGAAAACCCTGATCATTCGATCAATCTCCAGTATGAGTTGAAAATTCTCACAGGATCTAAAACTCAATCTTTTATCCTGAATTTCCCCAGCTAGGGCCAGCTTATCATCAGAGCCTCAGGGCATCTAACACCTCAACTCTTCTCTAAACCCTCAGCAAGAGTTGACCCCCCCCCCCCCCCCCCCCCCGATTTAGACCTACCTCAGGATCTCAACAATCCTCAGAAGAAGTCAGCCTCCTCTTAGGCTTTGTATAATGATTTCTCCAGCTTGTTCAGCCAAAATCTTGGGCTTTGTACAAGACAGATAAAAGCAATCTCTTGTTGAGTCAACCCTTTTTAGCATCAATCTTGGGCTTTGTACAAGACACACAAAGATACTCTCTTGTTGAGTCAATCACCTTGGAACACTCTCTTGTTGAGTAGTCATTTCTCTCAGCCTCCTCTTAGGCTTTGTATAATGATCCTTCATTTCCTCAACAAAAGTCAGCCTCAATCTTGGGCTTTATACAAGACACCCAAAAATATCTTCAGCTGGGTCAGTCAAATATTTTGTAGCCTCAATATTGGGCTTTGTACAAGACACCATATAAATTTACCAAAGCAGAGTTAAACCCCTTTCTAGCCTCAACCTTGGGATTTATACAAGACAAACCATACTCTCCCGCAGAGTCAATCTTCTCCTTTTCAGCCTCAATCTTGGGCTTTGTACAAGACACCTACAAATATTCCCCAGTGGAATAAAAAAAGAATCGTCTTTTAGCCGCAATCTTGGGCATCATACAAGACAGATAAATGCCTCCCCAGCGGAGTCAATTACTTCCAGCCTCCTCTTAGGCTTTGTATCCCCAAAGAGTCAGTTTCTCTTTTAGCCTCAATCTTGGGCTTTGTACAAGACAGATAAACACTCTCTGGTTGAGTCAACCTTTTCCAGCCTCCTCTTAGGCTCTGTATAAGGACTTCCCCAGTGAAGTCAATCAATCTCTTAGCTTCAACCTTGGGCTTTGATCAAGGCACACAAAAATCAACATTCCCCTCAGAGGAAATCAAAATCTCTCTGTAGGAAGATATTTCTCTGTATATCACACATCAAAACAAAAAATCAAAACAAACCTTAATCCCAGATAACTGCTATAAGTGACACACCTGTTGATTCAAAAATCCAAGCTGTAGTTCATCTATTATCCTGGTAAATCTTCATCTTTCACCTAATTGCTGTAAGTGGTAAGCCTATGGGTTATTTACATCCACGCCACTGTCCCTCTCTTAGCATAAAAGATTCCTAAGGAAAAATGGCATTACTCTACACTGAGTTAAAGTTTTCTCCTTCAGGATAAATCCCCTATAAAGGAAATTATGGCATTGCTGGATTCACATATCCCAGTTAAAGTAATCCTCCTTTATAATCAGTCACCCAACAGTTGTGATAAGCAGACAAGATGTCTCCCTTTAGAGATGACAATTTCTCTCTCAGCCAAACCTTTTAGCTTCAATCTTGAGCTTTGAACAAGACACAAATACCCTTTAGCTTCAATCTTGGGCTTTGAACAAGACACCAAATATCTTTTTCCTCCCATAGAAATAGGAGGAACTACGATTGCTCTAATTTCCCTTTTTCTTTAAACGGGAATACGTAGGGATAAGATTGCGAAATCTTAGCGATCATACTAATAAAAAAAACTCTAGGTCCAGTACCTTCATACCAATAAAAAAACTCTAGGTCATGTACCTTCACACCGATCCAAATTGAGGTCCAGTACCTCGCCAAACTCAACAAAAACTCTCTATCTCTCTCTCTCAAACAAGAAACTTTCCCAACCCATCAACGGATAAACACTATCAAGTATAAAAGCAGAACCTAATGCTAACAACCTGTGGATAACCACATATTGGATGGGTAATTGACGACTCCCCATCGTATAACCTGACCACGAACTCCCCGAATCTCTTTAAGCGTTTGTTCAGTTAAACATTCATGTGCAAGATTAGTTTTAGATAGCTTCCCTTTCCCTTCCAACTTCACGGGATAAATAAGAAATCAGAAAGTAGCACCCCACGTTCCTCCCATTGCGGTGAGGAACCCAATTTGTGATAAGGTGGTCGCGTCACTGACAAAAATTGCACGCTACAGATGCATTGTAAACAGAGCGGGTACGGTCATGTGCCGTCTCACAATTATCACCAGTGTGATATCTGCTCAAAGAATAATCAAGGGTGTTCCGTAGTACAATCATCCCTACAAGAACGGATGAATCTCTGATGGATCCAAGATCATCGAATCCGTGAGGTCAATATGGCTCACACAAATCCCAACATTGTCCAGAACTATAACATTCTTACAATGAACGTCAACTTGGTGGAAATGCACTCACGGCAAAGCCAATACCATGATCTGCCACGGCACGATTACAATTCCTGTCCGATCTGCTCAATAAATGCTCTTTTGTACAAGATTCCCTCCAGCGTCAGATGGATCTCGAATGAATCCAGGACTATCAGAAGAGAAATACCCATCAAGTCAATATGATTCAGATCTTCGATATTCGCTTGATGAATACCATTCTAGTAGAATTACACGCTAAGCAGGTCAGGCTTGGCTTTCTGGCTTCACATGATTATCAAGAGTGTAAAGTGTGTCGTAAAGACGACCAAGTATGTGCACTTGTCCAAAGAACACTTCAACACTTGTTGGACCACTGGTGGCTTCCAATTTACTTGGATGAAGCTACACAACAGATCAGTATTACTGACGAGAATCCTGATAGGCATCAAAGTCAGGATGTCCGCTCGATGGAAACAGATCTAGTAAAGATGCACTACATACAAAGCGGGTATGGTTGGGAACCACTCCACAACTATAAGCGCTGTAGAGTTTATTTAGAGAACAACCAAGGATGCTACCTCGTTTGAGCAGGTCTTCAAAATCAGTTGGACCGGAAAGAGACGCGACCATGTTCAAGTTCTGGTTCGATCAACGTAATGCAAGACTATCCTCCTGATCAAAGCAAAGACGTTGTCATAATCTCCGATCATGGGAGGACCAAAGACGTTTGTGCCATAATTCCTCTACTCCATGAATCAAGAATTCCTCTTGATTGTAGAAAGATTCTCAACCTCGAACCAATTGAGGCTGCCTACGACGGTCTGAAAAATCAAAAGGCTCTTGTGGTTATCTATCTGCCGGGACCAATACCGTACAAATTGGATAAGGCTATCCCTTACAAGTACGGTGCAACAACAATCAAAATTGGAAAGGAAACTCCATTACCCTCCGTCATAAACATTGTCGACATCAGTCAGGTAACACGGAGCTGTCGGATCTTCAACAGAGGAGTTGGAGAACCCACCAAGGAAAAGGAACCTCAAACAGAAGTTCCAAATCATCCAGTCGGGTAATCCAAGAATCCCAACCTTTCAAGAACAACGATGAGATGCTGAAGCTCATCCAGAGAAATAAGTACAACATTGTAGACCAACTGTTGCAAACTCCATCTAAAATCTCTATGCTATCTCTCTTACTCAGTTCCGAGGTTCACAGGGAAGCTTTGCAGAAAGTCTTGGACCAAGCTTTTGTAGAACAAGATGTGACGGTAAGGCAGTTTGACAGCATTATTTCCAACATCACTTCCTGCAACAATTTAGGATTCAGTGATGAAGAACTACCAGAAGAAGGAAAATATCACAAAATGGCGCTTAACATTACAGTCAATTGTCAGGATGATGCTCTAGCCAGCGTACTGGTAGACATAGGATCAGCTCTGAATGTTATGCCAAAATCCACTCTAATACGACTATCATTTTAAGGAACCCCGATGAGAGGCAGCGATGTCATCGTCAAAGCCTTTGATGGATCCAGAAAAATAGTTATCGGCGAAGTTGACCTTCCCATAGCTATTGGTCCTCACACTTTCCAAGTCACTTTCCAGGTCATGGACATCTGGGCAGCATACAGCTGTTTAATAGGAAGACCTTGGATACACGAAGCTGGGGCAGTCACTTTGACACTTCACCAGCAGTTGAAGTTCGTCAAGAATGACAAGTTAGTCACAGTATGCGGAGAGCAGGCCTTAATCGTGAGCAATTTATCATCATTTTATTGTGTGGAACCCAGGGAGGTTGTTGGAACTCAGTTTGCAAGCACTTTCGGTGAGTAATGAGAATCGATCAGAGAAAGGGACATCGATTTCCTCATACAAAGACGCTCTCAAAGTGATCGAGAGTAATAACACAAAGGGATGGGGACAGCTCATAATTCCTACGAATAACAAGACAAAGAAAGGTCTTGGTTTCTCCTCAACCTGTGCCTAGACTGCTACTAAAGATGAAAGTTTTCATCCCATTCAGGACTTCTTCCATAGTGGAGGCTTCCTCCACCCAGTGTCTCAAGAAGTACACACTATCAATGAGGGTGACTCCTCCGATACATATGAAGAGTGGAAGTCCTATCTCAATGAGGATGGTTATATGTCTCAAGGAGAGGCACATACGCCATTTTACTTTCCCACGCAGAGCCCGAGATATATACCAAGATCAGACATCGAAATGATCTATGGAGATTGTGATACTGAGGGATGTCATGCTCTGCCTAACTCATTAGAGGAGGACAATTTAATGAAAGACAACTTTGACTACCACTATTATGACCCACTGGATGACTTGCCTATCTGGCAGCCGTACCCAGAAGACTTGGGGCAAAAGTGTAACACCCCAAATTCTTGAGAAATATTTATTTAATTTATTTAAATATAATATTCGTGATTTTTGGTGAATTTTGGTGGTTTGGGCATTGTGTGGAATTTTGTGGATTTTTGGTTATTTATTTAAATAATAGTATATAATATGGAATATATTAGTATTATTATTATTTTAAATAATATTAAATGAATTGAGGGTAAGACGGTAGTATTGAGGAGGTTAATGGAGGACAATACGGTAAAATCATAATTAAGACCCAAAAGACAGATTTAACAAAAAGGAAAATAAGGAATTAGGGGGATCAGTCTGTGCAACCCTAAGGAGTGAAAAGAGAGCTGAGGAAAGGAGGCTAGAACGAGGAATCGACCGTAGAACCCCGGAAACGAAGAATATTTGTTGGAAAATTTGAGGTATGTGGGGTAATCTGGGTTAATATGTTTGATATGGGTTTAAGGTAGAGGTAATTGTGTGTTTTCGTTTCTGATGAATTTATGCTGAAATCTGTGACGAATCTATGATGATTTTTGTAACTCTGTATGTGTATGAACTCTGTTGCGAATCTGATATATGCTGCTATAATTGATGTTGAATCTGTGTGAATGATTGTTGATGCTGTGATGAACTTATGGGTAACCAGATCTGAAAATCAAACTTGATATTAACTGGTTATGACTTAATAATTATGAAGAATTGATGTAGACAATGATGTAGCATGAAAAACATAGATCTGTGATGAATCGAAGCTAGTTTGAATCTGATTTTGGTGGATCGAAGGTGTTGGAATGAGGAAGTTTTCGTTCAGATGCGAGATTTGAGTTTTGGGGTGGCTTCTGGTGTTACGTGTAACAGGGGAGGTATTACGCGTAATGGGGACACTCCCAGGGTATTATGCGTAATGTACGCACCCGTCCCCTAGGGCTGGCACGGCCCTTTGCTGATACGCGTAGCATACACGTATGGGTTTGTGGCATTACACGTAATGGGAAGCTGAGAAAAGTGGAATACGCGTAAGAGTAAATGCTTACACTTATGGGATTGGGAAAAGTGCCTTACGCGTATGGACTAGCCATTACGCGTAAGGGGGAATCTGAAGGAGAATTGAGAGGAAAATCCTCTCTGGTGATACACGTATAATACACGTAAGGGGGTGGCATGAAGTTTGGCCATACGGGTAATAGGGTGGTCCTTACGCGTATGGGCAGTGATGTGGGCAGGTTTTCCCGTTTTTGCGATTTCTGTCCCAATTTCGCTCGTGTCGCGGTTTCTTTGAGACGTAGGGCTATGATGAGATAATAAAACATGATTTAACTAGTGATAACGATGAATGAGATAAAAAAATCGGGGATTCTTATGTGATGAGGATAAAATGAGGAATTGTGAGATTTAATGACGAATAATGACGAGTGTGCATTTATGTTGTAGAATTTATGTTGTATCATGATGATGATTATAATATGACGACTTGTGTTGTATGTGAATTGATGTTGTGTCATGATGTTGATGATGATTATGTGATGATGATTTGACGTACGTTCGTGATACTATACTATGATGCAATGATGAATTAAAGTGACGATGTGTATGTTAACGTTATACATTCCATGTGAAGTCTTATGGTAATTTTTTATGAATGATGATGCAACTTTGACGATTCTGCGACGATGATGATTATGACGTTTGCATCATGCATACATGACATAGTTAGGACTTCGGTCCATTTGGTGGCTTCAATCCCATTGTGTGGATTGGGGTATGTGTGACGTGCTCCGGTTCTTGTGTAGAATCGATCCTATTGGTGGGGATCTTTGGAGGGTGATGGCCCAGTGTCCATCTATTATGACGAGTTGGTACCACATGCATGAGTCTATGATGTTGCATTGCATATTGTGTGGCTTTGCAGTATATTGATGTGATTTGATGTATTTTGACTTTGTGAATGACGTGATGATGTTTGTGCTCCATCTTTTACTTATATCTTATATATTGATTTCGTGATTACTCACCCTGCCTGTTTGAATGCTGCCTCCACGTGGGTAACGTGCAGATGACCAGGATTAGGTTTTGGCGCGTGAAGAGCTTACTTGAAGTACCCTTGGTTATTTTGGTCGAATAGAGGGTCTTGCTCTGATATGTAACATCGGGTCGGGGTGTTGAGTCGAACCTTAGTGTTCTTTTATTTGATAATATTATGATGTGCTGAGTTTTGTGTAAAAACTTTGAGTTACCAATTATAATGAGGTTTTATTTGTGAAGTTTTTCCGCTGGAAGTATTTGATTTAATTATGATGTTTTATGACGAAATGTGATGCCCTTTTTGGGACTTTACTCTGATTAAATTGATGTTTTATTTGTGACGTTTGTTGGGTAGAAAAAGGGTGTTACATTAGTGGTATCAGAGCAGGTCGGTCTGTCCGGCCAGGTTGTCTACTTTTATCTATTCCCTAGTGTGCAACATGTGTGTGAAAACACTGTCGATGCTTGTTTTGTTTTCCATTTGCAGGTTGGGAATGAAACAAGTGGGGGAGAAGATGGTGTTTCTCCAAGATGCTTCGAGTGTGGAGCGATGGCTAAGTGTGGTGTTGGATGCTACGATAGTTTGGTAAAGATCGTTTGTACCGCCTCATGATAGTCAGCTGTTGTTGACAAATTGAGGAACTGATCACCCTTAATCTCTTGTTGATAATAGACGGGGTCATGATGGATGGGATAGACGTGTCTTGCGAGCTTAAGTGGTGCGCGTAGTGAATTGTTTGGAGTTAAGCCAAGTGCTTACAGATTGTCTTGATGAGTCGATGCAGGGATGTGTTGAAATGCTTATGTTAAGGGAAGCTTTGGGTATTAGTGAAGGTGGAGAAGTTGGTGTTCTTCCTTTTGTTTGTGAAATTTAGAAAGTGTTTCCTGATGACGGAAGTGATTTACCTCCAAAGCGTGAGGTAGAGGTTGCGGCGGATTTGATACCAGGTATGAGTCTGGTGCAAATGGCTCCTTACCGGATGTCTGCATCTGAGTTAGGAGAATTGAAGAAAAATTTGGAAGAGTTGCTTGGGATGGAGTTTGTTTGACCAAGTGTTTCTCTGTGGGGTGCTCCTGTGTTGTCGGTGAAGAAGAAAGATGGTACTATGAGATTGTGTGTGGATTGTAGATAGTTGAATAAAGTGACGATCAAGAATAAGTATCCACTTTTGAGGATTGATGATTTGAGGGATCAATTGGTGAGCGCTTGTGTTTTAGCAAGATTAATTTGAGGTCTGGTTATCATCAGATTCGTGTTAAGCCTGATGATATTCCGAATACAGCTTTCAGGAGGAGGTATGGTGACTATGAGTATACTGTGATGTCGTTTGGTGTATCTAATGCACCTGGTGTTCATGGAGTATATGAATCGGATTTTCATGAGTATTTGGATAAGTTTGTGGCGGTTTTTATTGATGATATTTTGATATACTTTAAACATGAAGAAGAGCATGTTGAACATTTGAGGACTGTGTTACAAGTGTTGAAAGAGAAGAAGTTATATGTGAAACTGTCGAAGTGTGAGTCCTGGTTGAAGGAAGTGAGTTTCCTTGGCCATGTGATATCTAGTGGTGGGATTTTGCTTGTGAGGCAAGCTTTGTTGAATTAAAGAAGAGGTTGAAGACTGCTCCGGTGTTGATCTTGCCTAATCCCAGTGAATCTTTAGTGGTGTATTGTGATGCACCGAAGATGGGTCTATGTGGAGTATTGCTGCAGAATGGATAAGTTGTTGCTTATACTTCGAGACATTTGAGAGTTCATGAAAGGAATTAGCCTACGCATGACTTAGAGTTGGCCGCTGTGGTGTTGGTGTTGAAGGTTTGGAAACTTATCTTTTTGGCTCTAAATTTGAAGTGTTCAGTGATCATAAGAATTTGAAGTACTTGTTCGATCAGAAAGAATTGAATATGAGGCAGAGAAGGTGGTTGGAATTAGTGAAAGATTATGACTTTGATTTGAGTTATCATCCGGGCAAAGCAAATTTAGTGGTCGACGCGTTTAGTAGGAAGTCATTGCATATGTTGATGCTGATAGTGAGAGGATTGCAAATAATCGAACAGTTTTGAGATTTGAGTTTGGTGTGTGAAGAGACTCCCAGCAGTGTGAAGTTAGGAATGTTGAAGCTGACAAGTGGTATTTTGGAGGAAATCAGAGTGGGTCAACATATGGATTTGAAGTTGGTGGACCAATTGACGTTAATTAACCAAGGTAATGGAAGTAAATTCTGGATTAATGAGAATGGTGTGATGAGGTTTCGAGATAGAGTGTGTATTCCAGATGTTCCAGAAATCAGGAAGAGCATTCTAGAAGAAGGACATTGAAGTAGGTTGAGTATTTATCCCGGTGCTACGAAGATGTACCAGGATTTGAAAAAGTTGGATACTGCAGAGTTCGTTTATGCATGCTTGACGTGTCAGAAGTCAAAGATCGAGCATCAGAAGCCTTTAGGTATGATGCAGCCGTTGAATATTCCAGAATGGAAATGAGATAGTATTTCCATGGACCTTGGGTCGGGGTTGCCGAGGACGGCAAAAGGGAGTGATTCGATTTGGATGATTGTGGATAGATTAACTAAGTCGGCTCATTTCTTGTTGATGAAGATTAATCATTCTATGCAGAAGTTAGCTGAGATGTATATTGAGGAAATTGTGAAGTTGCATGGTATACCTTCGAGTATTGTGTCGGATAGAGACCCGAGATTTACATCGAGGTTCTGGAAGAGTTTGCAGGATGCCTTGGGTACTAAGTTGAGGATGAGTTCAGCATATCATCCACAGATGGACAGTCAGACGGAAAGGACTATCCAATCTTTTGAGGATTTGTTGAGGGCATGTGAGTTGGATCACGGAGGATCTTGGGATAGCCATTTACCGTTGATTGAGTTCACGTACAATAACAATTTTCATGCTAGCATTGGAATGGCACCCTATGAAGCTTTGTATGGGAGAAGATGTAGGACTCCTTTGTGTTGGTAAGAGATGACTGAGAAGGTTAAGGTGATCGAATAAAGGATGAGAACTTCGCAGAGTCATCAGAAGAGTTACCATAATAAGAGGAGGAAAGCACTTGAATTCCAAGAAGGAGACCACGTGTTTTTGAGGGTGACGTCAGAGACAGGTGTGGGTCGAGTTTTGAAGTCTGGGAAGCTTACTCCATGTTTTGTGGTCCATGTGCCTCAGTTGAGGGAGTACATTTTGGATCTGTCGCATGCGATTCATATGGATGATGTACAAGTGAGGGATAACCTGACAGTGGAAGCATTACCTGTGCGGATTGATGGTCGAGAGGTGAAGCAACTGCGAGGTAGAGAGATAACCTTGGTGAAGGTATTGTGGGGAGGACCAGCTGGAGAAAGTTGGACTTGGGAACGTGAAGATCATATGAAGGAGTCGTATCCGACTCTGTTTCCTTCAGGTAATTTTCGAGGGCGAAAATTATTTTAAGTGGGGGAGAGTTGTAACACCCAAATTTCTTGAGAAATATTTATTTAATTTATTTAAATATAATATTCGCGATTTTTGGTGAATTTTGGTGGTTTGGGCATTGTGTGGAATTTTGTGGAGTTTTGGTTACTTATTTAAATAATAGTATATAATATGGAATATATAAGTATTATTACTTTAAATAATATTAGATGAATTAAGGGTAAGACGGTAGTATTGAGGAGGTTAATGGAGGACAATACGATAAAATCATAATTAATGCCCAAAAGACAGATTTAACAAAAAGGAAAATAAGGAATTAGGGGGATCAGTCTGTGCAACCATAAGGAGTGAAGAGAGAGCTGAGGAAAGGAGGTTAGAACGAGGAATCGACCGTAGAACCCCGGAAACGAAGAATCTTTGCTGGAACATTTGAGGTATGGGGGTAATCCGGGTTAATATGTTTGATATGGGGTTAAGGTAGAGGTAATTGTGTGTTTTCATTTCTGATGAATTTATGCTGAAATCTATGACGAATCTGTGATGATTTTCGTAACTATGTATGTGTATGAACTCTGTTGCGAATCTGATATGTGCTATTATAATTTATGGTGTTTCTCTGTGAATGATTGTTGATGTTGTGATGAACTTGTGGGTAACCAGATCTGAAAATCGAACTTGATATTAACTGGTTATGACTTAATAATTAGGAAGAATTGATGTAGACAATGATGTAGGATGAAAAACATAGATCTGTGATGAATCGAAGCTAGTTTGAGTCTGATTTTGGAGGATCAAAGGTGCTGGAATGAGGAAGTTTTCGTTCAGATGCGAGATCTGAGTTTTGGGGTGGCTTATGGTGTTACGGGTAATAGGGGAGGTATTACGCGTAATGGGGACACTCCCAGGGTATTACGGTAACGTATGCACCCGTCCCTAGGGCTGCCACGACCCATTGCTGATACGCATAGCATACACGTATGGGTTTGTGGCATTACGCGTAATGGGAAGCTGGGAATTGTGGAATACGCGTAAGAGTAGATGCTTACGCGTATGGGATTGGGAAAAATGCCTTACTCGTATAGACTAGCCATTACGCGTAAGGGGGAATCTGAAGGAGAATTGAGAGGAAAACCCTCTCTTGTGATACGCGTATGATACGCGTAAGGGGGGTGGCGTGAAGTTTTCCCGATTTTGCGATTTATGTCATGATTTCGCTTGTGACACGGTTTCTTTGAGACATAGGGCTATGATGAGATAATAAAACATGATTTAACTAGTAATAACGATGAATGAGATAAAAATCGGGGATTCTTATGTGATGAGGATAAAATGAGGAATTGTGAGATTTAGTGATGAATAATGACGAGTGTGCATTTATGTTTTATCATGATGATGATTATAATATGACAACTTGTAATGTATGTGAATTGATGTTGTGTCATGATGTTGATGATGATTCTGTGATGATGATTTGACGTACGTTCGTGATGCTATACTATGATTCTATGATGAATTTAAGTGATGATGTGTATGTTGACGTTATACATGCCATGTGAAGTCTTATGATGATTTTGTATGAATGATGATGCAACTTTGACGATTCTGTGACGATGATGATTATGACGTTTGCATCATCATTCATGACATAGTTAGGACTTCGGTCCATTTGGTGGCTTCAATCCCATTGTGTGGATTGGGGTGTGTGTGACGAGCTCCGGTTCTTGTGTAGAATCAATCCTATTGGTGGGGATCTTTGGAGAGTGATGGCCCAGTGTCCATCTATTATGACGAGTTGGTACCACATGTATGAGTTTATGATGTTGCATTGCATATTGTGTGGCTTTGCAGTATATTGATGTGATTTGATGTATTTTGACATTGTGAATGACGTGATGATGTTTGTGCTCCATATTTTACTTATATTTTATATATTGATTTCGTGATTACTCACCCTGCCTGTTTGAATGTTGCCTCCACGTGGGTAACGTGCAGATGATCAGGATTAGCTTTTGGTGCGTGAAGAGCTTATTTGAAGTACCCTTCGTTATTTTGGTCGAATAGAGGGTCTTACTCTGATATGTATCATCGGGTCGGGGTGTTGAGTCGAACCTTAGTGTTCTTTTATTTGATGATATTATGATGTGTTGAGTTTTGTGTAAAAACTTTGATTTACCAGTTATAATGAGGTTTTTTTTGTGAAGTTTTTCCGCTGCGAAGTATTTGATTTAATTATGATGTTTTATGACGAAATGTGGTCACTTTTGGGGAATTTACTCTGATTTAATTGTTGTTTTATTTGTGACGTTTGTTGGGTAGAAAAAGGGTGTTACAAAAAGAGTCAGCCCAACGACACATATCAGCTGAGCATCATTGAAAAGAATATTTGTGTCCCCACCAAGTCATGGGATTATTACTCAGGACATTCCAAAGATATCCAGCACAACGATGAATCTGCAAAGAACGCAGGACAAGAGTTCATCAACTATGCTTTTCCTAAGGTCAACGTCATCGAGAAGGATGACTCCTCTATTCCCACAGAAGTATGGGACACTTTAGGACAACCAAGTGGCAAGTACGACTTCTTGGTCAAGTACACCGCTCCTGAAAGCTCTCGTATTAGGCTCGAAGACATCCAACCGACTGGATGGGGAGATCCTCCTGTGAGTGAAAACATTATGCAAGATATAACAGAAGAGTTCGTTTATCACAAATTTGATTGGGAGGAAGACTTCAACGATCCTGCTCCACCAGAAATCAGCGTCATTTCCGAGGACAAACCAAGAAAGAAGGTACCAGACTTTGTGATTCACCGAGGAGTTCGTCGCCAATGGGTTGCTGTTGATGTCCCGAAAGTCGTCCATAAGTCTAAGTAATTGCCATATTTGTTTTAACCTTTCACCCTGCCCAGGTGAAACAAATGTTTTTATAGGGCTCACTTTCTGTAAATATCCCTCTTCGCTTCGCCCAAAGCGACAGAGTTTTGTTTTATAGGGTTGTAGTTTCAAGAATCGACAAAATCATAAATAAACAATGTCATTCTGTAATTTATGCAGTTATTGTTGTTTTCCCTTTTCATTTTCAAAAAATAGTAATCCTAAAACAAAATAAATAAAAACAAGCATTTTTAAGAAAATACACTGCACACACTCTTGCATTCTCTATCTCTTCTAAAAAACAAATCATCACGTCATGCAGATTGCTTGTTTTAAAACCCATTGAAACATACGATCCAATGCCTTCTCCCAACTCTGAATTCCCGATATTTGAAGCTGGAGAAGAAGAAGATGAAGAAATTCCATAAGAGATCTCCTGATTACTCAGACAAGAGGAAAGGTCCATTGAACCTCACAAAGAGCCGTTGGAAACAGTTAACTTAGGTTCAGAAGAAGAGAGGGAAAAAGTTAAGATTGGAGCACTGCTCAGTCCGACTGTCAAAGAAAGTTTGATAAAACTTCTCAAAGAGTTTCCATATGTGTTTGCTTGGTCCTATCAGGACATGCCAGGGTTTGATACCAGCATCGTGGAACATCATCTACCGTTAAAATTAGAATGTCCGCCTGTGAAACAACGGCTGAGACGGACTCACCCGGATATGGCTATCAGAATCAAGGCGGAAGTGCAGAAACAGATTGATGCAGGATTCCTCGCCACCTCAGAATATCCTCAATGGCTAGCCAACATAGTGCCAGTTCCGAAAAAGGACGGAAAAGTCAGAATGTGCATGGACTACAGGGATCTGAACAAAGCCAGTCCAAAGGATGACTTTCCCTTACCGCACATAGACATGCTGGTAGATAGTACATAAAAGTTCAAAGTCTTCTCCTTCATGGATGGATTCTCGAGCTATAATCAAATCAAAATGGAATTGGAAGATATGGAGAAAACTTCGTTCATCACCCCATGGGGCACCTTTTGTTATAAGGTAATGTCGTTCGGCTTGAAGAACGCCGGGGCAACCTATCAAAGGGCTATGACTACTCTGTTTCATGACATGATACACAAAGAAATCGAAGTGTATGTCGATGATATGATTGCCAAATCTAAAACAGAAGAAGAGCATGTGACCCACTTGTCAAAGTTATTCGAGCGTCTGAGAAGGTACAAACTCCGGTTGAATCCTATCAAATGCACATTTGATGTTCGTTCAGGAAAACTTTTGGGGTTCATCGTCAGCCAGAAAGGAATTGAGGTTGATCTTGACAAGGTCAAGGCCATTCAAGAAATGCCTTCACCAAAGACTGAGAAACAGGTCAGAGGATTTTTGGGAAGTCTGAATTACATCTCAAGGTTTATGTTTCTCATGACCATGACATGCGCGCCAATTTTTGAACTACTCAAAAAGAACCAAACCTGTGTATGAACAAAAGACTACCAGAAAGCATTCGACATCATCAAAGAGTATCTGTTGAATCCACCAATCCTATCACCTCCAGTGGAAGGAAGACCACTAATCATATACCTAACAGTCTTGAAAGACTCAATGGGTTGTGTACTTGGCCAACAAGATGAAACCAAAAGAAAAGAGTCTGCTATTTACTACCTAAGAAAGAAATTTACCGACTGTGAAACTCGGTACACTATGCTTGAAAAAACTTGTTGTGCTCTGGCTTGGGCAGCCAAACGTCTTCGCCAGTACATGATTTGTCACACTACTTGGTTAATCTCCGAAATGGATCCGATCAAGTACGCCTTTGAAAAACCTGCTCTCACGGGAAGGATTTCCCGTTGGCAGATGTTGTTATCAGAATACGACATCGAGTACCATGCTTAGAAAGCCGTCAAAGGGAGTAGTCTAGCCGATCATTTGGCTCATCAACCGATTGACGATCAGGAATCAGTCGGATTTGACTTCCCAGACGAAGATGTCATGTACTTAAAAATGAAAAATTGCGATGAACCGCTACCCAGTGAAGGGCCAGAACCAGATTCCCAATGGGGACTAATCTTTGACGGAACTGTCAACCATTATGGACGCGGAATTGGGGCATTCATCATAACACCTCAGGTTACCCATATTCCTTTCACTTCCAGATTAACATTCAAGTGCACAAACAACGAGGCCGAATACGAAGCTTGTATCATAGGTCTCGAAGAAGCTATCAACTTAAGGATAAAGAACTTGGATGTATATAGAGACTCAGCCCTGGTTATCAATCAGATCAAAGGAGATTGGAACACATACCAATCAGGACTGATTCCTTACAATGATTACGCGAGAAGGTTGTTACCATTCTTTAACAGAATCGAGTCTCATCACATCCCACATGAAGAAAATCATATGGTTGATGCACTAGTCACTCTCTCTTCCATGATTAGTGTAGTTTAATGGAACGACATACCTTAGATTGGCATAATGCGCCTTGAAAGGCCCGCTTATATCTTTACAATTGAGGTAGTCATATATGACAAACCTTGGTATCACGATATCAAGTGCTTCCTTCAAAGACAGGAGTACCCACCTAGGGCACCAAGAAAAGACAGGAAGACTCTCAGAAGACTGGCTGGAAGCTTCTTCCTAAGCGGTGATACACTCTATAAGAGAAACTTTGACATGGTCTTGCTCTGATGCGTAGACAGACCATAAGCAAACATGCTGATGAAAGAAATTCACGAAGGATCCTTCGGCACTCATGCCAACGGACACACAATGGCGAGAAATATTCTAAGAGCAGGGTACTATTGGTTGATAATGGAATCCGATTACTACAAATACATGAGGAGATGTCAGAAGTGTCAGATATACGTTGACAAAATTCATGTACCTCCAACGCATCTCAAAGTTTTTTCTTCTCCGTGGCCTTTTTCCATATGGGGAATCGACATGATTGGCATGATTGAACCCAAAGCTTCAAACGGACATCGTTTCATCCTGGTAGCCATTAACTACTTCACCAAGTGGGTCGAAGCAGCGTCATACGCCAATGTAACCTGACAAGTGGTGGTCCGATTCATCAAGAACAATCTCATCTGCCGGTATGGTGCTCCAAGCCAGATCATTACTGATAATGGATCTAACTTGAACAATAAGATGATGAAAGAGTTGTGTGCTGAGTTCAAGATCGAACACCATAACTCATCTCCCTACCGACCTAAGATGAACGGAGCCGTAGAAGCGGCTAACAAGAACATCAAGAATATTGTTCAAAAGATGGTTGTAACCTACAAAGACTGGCATGAGATGCTACCCTTGGCTCTTCACGGTTATCGCACATCTGTCTGCACTTTAACAGGGGCAACCCCTTTCTCTCTAGTATATGGCATGAAAGCAGTGCTCCCCATAGAAGTAGAGATCCCATAAATCCGGGTATTGATGGAATCTAAGCTAACAGAAGCAAAATGGTGTCAAAGTCGACATGATGAATTGAATCTGATTAAAGAAAAGTGAATGACAACTTTATGCCATGGGCAGTTGTATCAACAAAGAATGAAGAAGGCGTTTGACAAAAAGGTCCGACCCCGTGTCTTTAGGAAATGAGACCTCGTGCTCAAAAAGATACAATCATTTCTCACTGATTCCCAGAGCAAATGGACTCTGAAATATGAAGGCCCCTACGTGGTCAAGAAAGCCTTCTCAAGCGGCGTCTTAAGACTCGCAACCATGGATGGATAGGAATTTGCCTACCCCACGAATATTGACGTAGTCAAGAAATACTTTGTCTAAAAAAAACGTCTTGGTGGATTGAAAACCTGAAAGGGAGGTCCAGGCAAAAATTAGAGACATAAGCAAAAAAATGATCCCGATGGATTGGAAATCTCAAAGTACAATCCAGGCAAAAGTTAGGGATTAATGGCAAGTAACTACGTCTGATCAGTTCAACTCCTCAGCAGTCATGCCATCCATCAAGAAAACTCTAGTCAAGGTCATCTTCGTCAGGAACTCAGGATGTCCAGAATTCAAAGTTGGTAGAAGGATGACGGTTGTTATGTTTCAATGTAGCCCCTTTTCCCTTAAATTACCATTTTCTAAACTTTGTAAATGCTCTATGGAATCACGCGCTTGGCTGATTTCCATCCTATCAATAAAATTTGAGCCCTAGTGCTTTTGTTTGCAATTCTCATTTGTTTTAGCTTTACAGAATGACATTTTTAACATGATCCGCGATTCTTGAAATAAAACAAAAATGAATTTACTTGTCAAATTTCTTCTGCTTTTAAAATAAAGATGGCAATTCTTTTTGACTTTGAACATCGAAAAGAACATCGATCATTTCTCCGAAGGTGATTAAACCTCAAAGTACGGAATGAACGTCCTCCTGCCAGTAAGGTTTCCAGTTCTTTCCTCATCAAGAAACATATTGTCTGAAGCAATCTATTTCCCCAGTTTATTTCTGGATTGAAGACGGTCCTCGACCACTTTGATCACTTGAACCTCTGAAAGGCAAGAAGACATTCGACAAACATCACTCTTCGCCATTGAAGATGATATCTTCGCTTTCCCGGATTAAGGATAATCCCCAGAGAAAGCCTCTCAACCGAAGACTCTCAGCAACACATTGGTTTTTCTCCCAAGGAAGTCAATGTTAATGAGGACATTAGCACCTCAAAAATTGGATCACATCACATGGAATTTCTCCGAAAAAGATCTCGAAGGAAAGTATGATGTAATATCCCCAAGCGGAAAAGCAGTCTATCAAGAGACTCATTTTCCCCAATAGAGTTGACAAATGGCATCTCCGACAGAGAAGTTTGCCCACCTCTACAGCTCAGACAAATGGGTACCCCTAGCAAGTATGACCTCAAACCTTTTTCAATCAAATGGCATCTCCCCAGTAAAACTCGGTGGGAAGTTTGATGAAGACCGCTACACATATCGTCCCTTGTCGAGGAAGGAACTCGGCAAGAAGAAACTGAGACCAGTTCTATGGCTGAAGACCAGGATCGAAGGGAAGTTTATTTTAGAAACTGAGACCAGTTCCTTGGCTGAATACCAGGATCGAGGGGAAGTTTATTTCAGAAACTGAGACCAGTTCCTAGGCTGAAGACCAGGATCATGGGGAAGTTTATTTCAGAAACTAAGACCAGTTTCGTGGCTGAAGACCGGGATTGAGGGGAAGTTTTTACCTTTTTTGAGTATCATTACTTAGCAAAAGAAGATGGATGAGCAAACCGCTAACATTCATAACCACCATCAAAATTTCGGGTATTCCGATATTTAATTCTCTTGCACCCCGAATGCCCGAATACCTTCGCCATTCATACCTTCGGGTCCTAGAACATTAAATAGGGGCATCTGTCATACCCCAAATTTTGACCACCAAGATTTCCCATCATTGTGAGAATCATCACCACATTATGGATGTACTTTCATGCCTCATCAATTTCCTCAAGGATTGTTGAGCATCACTACAATCAAGAATTAGGGTTTTAAGCCTTCTCAGAGCACTTAGACAAAGGATCAATCAAGAGATGACATGATCTTTAACTTGTATAACCTCTGAAACACCTATAAAAGATCAAGAGGACTCCCACATCAAGAATTAAGCATAAGGTTGCAACATTCCATGTGGATCGAGCCTCAAGATCACCAATGTCACCAAATTAGGGGTTTGGTCGACCAAGGCCTCCAGATGAAAATTTCATCTGGGCATGAGCCGATACTTCAAAACTTGATCCAAAATGCTCAAAGGGATCTCATGAACCCAATCATCAAGTCAATTTAGCCTTAGGGGATGCATTCATCAAAAATCAAGAATTAGGGTTTCTTGACCTAATTCACCCCTAAGTTGACTTTTGAGGCAAGATATGAGCCAATACCTGAAGACATGATTTTAGGGCCTCAAATACACCACATTGATCCATTTTCAACAATGGATTGATCCAAGAAGTTTGATTCACAAGTTTCAATTTCATCTGGACCACAATTAGGGTTTTGAAGAAAAAGTCAACTGTATCTTTGACTTTTGACCAAGGCATGCTCCTAAACCTTGGGACAAGATTCAATACACCATATAACACCTATGGAATCCATCCATTAGGTTTGAATTGGGTCAAGAACTTGATTGCATAAAGGATCGCACAGTTTGGATTTCATCTGACAAAAAGTCAACTGTGCACAAAATCAAGTTTGACTTTTTGGAATTTCTCACAAATATGGTTCCCCTGGGTCAAAGATAATGTTAATGTATGGTATTGATCATCATTCATTAAGAAAAATCTAGAAAATTGTGGTTTCTTGCAAATGGGGGAACCTTGAGAAACCAAAATTTTTTCTAAGTTATGTGACAAAATGACTTTGGTACCAACTTTGCAAGGTCATAACTCCTAAACCACAAGGCCTTTTTTCTCCCATTCAAAGCTCAAATGAAAGTCCATCTGACATACTTTAAAAGTGTCAACTATAAGAGATTCCAAATCCTCATGGATTTTGAGTTATGGATTGATCAAAATCACAAAAACATGAAAATGACCACTTTTCCAACACTTGGTGAAATTTTCAAAAAGTCAGAATCTGCCTTACTTTTTCCAAAATTTAGGGACATTTTTCACCTTGATCTAAGTAGAACCAGGTCCATTGGTGAACATCAAAATTGAATTATGTCATGAGGGCTTTCCAACAAGTACCAGATCATTTCCAAACTCAATTTAAGTAGGGAGTTACAACCCTTGGAACATGGCAGCATTGACTGATTTTTACAAGACAGAATTTTTCACTTTTGCTCAATTTGGCAAAATCAGATAAGTGCAAGCCTTGTCATCCATTTGGACACATCAGAGGATAACATCCAAGAGAAAATATCTGATCCACAAGCCTCCCAAGTCCAAGAAACTACATGTAGCCATGAGTGCCCTAAAAAGGCTAAAAAGCTCCAAGACTCCAATTTTGTTTCCAAGCATTCAATGGATGCATCAAGGTGGCATGGAGTGAGACATTGCTAACTGAATGAGTTAAGATTCAGCTCTGAATCAAAGAACCATAGGCCTGTGCCCTAACCTCAAGTCAATGGCTATGAGAGTCTAAAGATTCCTTTTGTTACAATTGGCCAGGGGACTGTCCAAGTTGCCATTCACTACTGATGCCAAAACAAACTTGTTGCACTATAAATAGACCTGAATTCTGATCAGTTTGAGTACACCAAAGCACTACAACACTTGCTTTCCTCAAAATCTCTCTCATTAGGCCAAAATGCCTTATTTTGCAAGTCATCTCTGAGTTCTTGAGTTAGAGAGCAATTCCACCACAACTCATGATCCAAACACATCCAATGTATCATATATAAGATATTCAAACACTCACCCTTGACCTAAAACACCAAAATCAGAAAGTCAACCTCCAAAACCTCAAATTTTGACTTTTCTGCATTTTTCACGTCATGTCTTGATTCAGTCACTTCCAAAACCAAACCAGGCCTCAAACACACTCCAAATATCATCCTAAAATTGTCCCAATTTGTTTCCCTCATCTAGAACACCATTTGAGAGAGTTACCATCTTGGTCACTTTTGCCACTTTTGCAAGAAAGAGCCAGTTCTTGTTCCTGAGGTTTCCAGCTGGTTTTGATCATCCTAAAAGCTTCTAAGGGATCAATCAAGAGTGTCTAAAGCATTGGATTACTTCAGGCACATGGAACTTGATAGATAACACAAGGAGCTTCAAGAGGTAAGTGCATCACAATTTGAACTCTTTAAATCATGCATTGCTTTGAGGTCCATTGATCATGGGCCTCTCATACATATCATATGTGTTGTGTTTGAACCAATTTTCCCTCCTATAGTTGCGTGTATGATGAGATAGCAGAGAACATTCAAATTTTGGCCTATTTTGAAACCACTATCGGGTTTTGAAATAGAAGCATTTTCTGAAAATTCCAAAAGCACCATTGGATTCCTCATGAAATTCTAGGCAAGATACACCTAAATTTTGTTCCAATCCATGGAGAAATGAGGAAGTTAGAGCCTTCACGCAAGAGGTCTAAAATCAAGCCTTGCCTTGGGCAAGGGCCAGGCATGGCACCTTGGCCAGGCCTAGAAACAAGGTACCCTTATGTATTAATGTGGTGGTTTTGATACACAGATGTATCACCACCCCAGTTGTAGCGCGCATGTGTGTTTGTTGTTGAGGTCGTGGGTTCAACACCCACCCATACCATTTTGCCATTTTCATATTTTTTGCTATTTTCCATATATTTTGTGGTTTTTATTAATTAATTCCAAAATTAATTTCTCTCTCAATTCTATTTATTTTTTATTTGTTCTTTTTTTTCAAAATTCCCAAAAATGTTAAAATATTTTATTCCACAAAAATTTCACAAACATATTATTTATTTCATATAGTTATTATTTTTGTAAAGAATTATGTTTTATTTGTTTTTAAACATTTAAAAATATTTCTTTCTCTTGATTTTTCAACTTCAAATGGTTTTCAAGTCATTCTATGAATGAAACATGATTTTTCAAACATTAATCCAAGATCACAACTTGTTTTTCACACATTTTTGATAATTTTAATCATTTTAATTGAATTTTTATTCAATTAAAATACATTTAAAAATCAAATTAGGGTTTTGATTACTACACACCCTCACAAATCTTTTTCAAAACACTTTGGGCCTCTAATAGAGTGTAAGACCCAACCCCTTTGTACAGAAAACCATTTTGGGCCTCAGTCATTGTATAAGTCCCGATGCTATTTTAAAAATCTCGGCGCGATGGTCGTCTTTTAAACAAAAACCATCTGGGCCTACCCTTGTGTTATAACTCCCATTTATTTTCTTTTTGATACACTCTCGGGCCTCTTAACAGAGTGTAAGACCCATCTCTTTGTACATAAACCTTTTTGGGCCTCAGTCATTGTATAAGTCCCGATACGATCTTTAAAATAACGATGCGGTCGTTGTTTTTTCATCTGGGCCTCCCCTTGTGTTGTAAGTCCCATCTTTCTTTTCAAAATACACTTTGGGCCTATAATAAAGTGTAAGACCCAACCCTCTTTTGTACATAAATAATTTTGGGCCTCAGTCATTGTATAAGTCCCAGTACAGTTTTCAAAAATGACGGTGCAATCACTGTCTTTCCATGGGCCTCTCCTTGAGTATAAGCCCCAATCTTCTTTTCAAAACAACTCTCCTTTTTTATTTAGGTTCAAATTCATAGTTGTAATCAAAACTTTCTTTAATTTCTTGAACAACTAACCATACAGCTGTTACAATGAAAGCTTGCTCACCTGTAAGTTTTATCAGCTTTCTTTTACATACTTGCATATATATATATATATATATATATATATATATTTGTGTTAGAAGTTTGCTCACCTGTAAGTCCTCCTACCCTCTTTTTACATACAGTATATATTTCATCTGTATATATGCATGTATATTATCTGCTTAGAGTTTTTCCCGACAATTAGGTCTAGGATTAGATAAAGCCAGTGGTCACTCTTTCAACACAGTCAAAACTAGTTCCCCCATAGGAATTCCAGATACAGTCTTGCCTTCTCTTGGGGCTTATACAATTTGGAACAAAGAGAAAGGCATTATTCCCAGTGAAACTTTTCTCAGACTGTCACTATGTGAAAATTGTCAAAGAAATTCATTTTCTCCAGAGAGGATTAATTCTCAGTGAAACCTCTCTTGAATTTCTTCAAACCCTAGAACTGTTCACTAAAGAAAAGATTATTTCCGGTGAAACTTTTCTTGAACTCTTCTTAAGTTTGGACCCACAGGCTTCCTAAAAGCATCCTCGCCTCCTCTTGGGCTTTGTACAAGGACCCTCCAGCTTCTTATAAGTTCTCATGCCTTCTCTTGGGCTTAATACAAGGAACCTGAAGACCTTTTAAAGGTATAGGACAGAACTTAGTCATCCTTTGATAGAGCAGTCTTTCTAAGAGTCAAAACATCAAATCAGTTTAGGGTTGATTCCCATCCCTTAAAATAACTAGCCTCCTCTTGGGCTTTATACAAGCAGACTTGGACAGTCTTGCCTCCTCTTGGGAATCATCCAAAGATAAACTCTTCCATACCAGTAGACTTGGACAGTCTAATCTTCTCTTAGATCTCAAAGACATTCTTAAGCTCCCTACAAGCACAAGAGAAACCCCGATCATTTGATCAATCTCCAGTAGAGTTAAAACCCTCATAGGATTTGAAACTCAATTTTTTATCCTAAATTTCCCCAGCTAGGGTCATCTTATCATTAATACCATACTAGGCTATCAGAACCTCAAGGCATCTGATATCTCAACTCTTCTGTAATCCTTAGCAAGAGTTGATTCCCCACTTTAGACCTGTCTTTGGATCTCAATAATCCTCAGCAGAAGACAACCTCCTCTTAGGCTTTGTATAATGATTTTCCTCAGGAGATTTAGTATCAACAGCATTTTTTTTGCCGAGTAAACCCTAGGCAGCCTCAATCTTGGGCTTTGTACAAGACACCATAAAAACAGTCTCTTGTTAAGTCAAATACTTTTCAGCCTCAATCTTGGGCTTTGTACAAGACAAAAAAAAAGCACTCTCTTGTTGAGTCAATCACCTTAAAACACTCTCTTGTTCAGTTAATCACCTCCCAGCCTCCTCTTAGGCTTTGTATAATGATCCTTCTTTTCCTCAACAAAAGTCATCCTCAATCTTGGGCTTTGTACAAGACACCACACCAAACACTCTCTTGTTGAGTCAATTATCTCTTCAGCCCCAATCTTGGGCTTTGTACAAGACACCAGATAAACACTCTCTTGTTGAGTCAATCAATCTTTTCAGCCTAAATCTTGGGCTTTGTACAAGACACCTAAAATCTCCTAAGCTGAGTCAGTTAATTTCCTTTTAGCCACAATCTTGGGCTTTGTACAAGACAGATAAAACCACTCACCAGTAGAGTCAGTTTCCCCTTTTAGCCTCAATCTTGGGCTTTGTACAAGACACACGCAAATCATACTCTCCAGCGGAGTCAATAAGTATTTTTAGCCTCAATCTTGGGCTTTGTACAAGACAGACAAAATATTTCCCCAGAAAAGTCAACTTTCAGCCTCCTCTTAGGCTTTGTATAAAGATATCTCCCAAAGAATCAGTCTTTTTTTTGCCTCAATCTTGGCCTTTGTACAAGACAGATAATAAACTCCCCAGTGGAGTCAATCAATCTCTTAGCTTCAACCTTGGGCTTTGATCAAGGCACACAAAAAATCTAAAAACCTCTCTGTAGGAAGACATTTCTCTGTATTATCACTCATCAAAACAGATAAATCAAAATAAACCTTAATCCCAGATAATTGTTGTAAGTGGCACACTTGTTGATTCAAATATCCAAGTTGTGGTCCATCTCTTATCCTGGTAAAACCCCTTCTTACATCTAATTGTTGTAAGTGGCAAGCCTCTGGGTTATTTACAGCCATGCCAATGTCCCTATTTTAGCATGAAAGATTCCTAAGGAAAAATGACATTGCTCTACACTGAGTTAAAGTTTTCTCCTTCAGGACAAATCCCTCATAAAGGAATTATAGCATTGCTGGATTCACATATCCCAGTTAAAGTAATTCTCCTTTATAATCAGTCACCCAAAAATTGTGATAAACAGACGAAATGTCCCCCTTTAGAGATGACAAATTCTCTCTCAGTCAAACCTTTAGCTTCAATCTTGGGCTTTGAACAAGACACAAATCACCTTTAGTTTCAATCTTGGGCTTTAAACAAGACACCAAAACATATTCTTTCCTCCCATAGAATAGGAGGAACTACGATTGCTCTGATTTCCCTGTTTATCTTTAACGGGAATACGTAGGCATAAGATTGCGAAATCTTAGCGAGCATACCAATTAAAAACTTTAGGTCCAGTACCTTCATACCAATCAAAAACTTTAGCTCCAATACCTTACCATCTGAAAAAACTCTAAATCAACAAAAACTCTCTCTCTCTCTCTCTCTCAACACTCCCAATGGAGAAACTTTCCCCAACCCTTGATAGACAAACACCAATAAGTAGAAAACAGTATAATTGCTAATAACCGTTGGATAACCACATATAGGATGGGTAATTGACAACTTCCCTTTCTATAACCTGGCCCCGGACCCCCCAATCTCTTAAGCATTTGTTCAGTTAAACATTTGTGTGCAAGGTTAGTTTTAGATAGATTCCCTTTCCTTTCCAGCTTCATAGGATAAATAAGAAATTAGAAAGTAGCACCCATGTTCCTCCCATTAAGGTGAGGAAATCCTCATGGTGATAAGGTGGTCGCGTCACCGACAAAAATAGCAAGCTACAGAAACAGTCTACATAAGTTCAGAAACATGTTTGTAACTTAAAAACACATTTATGATGCATGGATTATAGAGTTTGAGAGTGCCATGCTTACCTCTTGCAGTTGGTGATCAAATTCTATGTTGGAGGTGTTACAGATATTGTGTAATGATCTGGACAACTTCAATGGACCTCGAGTAATGTGTTTGAAGGCTTGGAATGGATTGAATCAGCTCAAAACTTGTTGTGGCACCTCAACTGCAAACAGGCCAAAAAGCTTGACCAAATGGGGGGTGACTTTGTGATTATGATGTTCCAGATAAGTTTTAAGGTTATGGATCACTCATACATGTTGTATGTGAGGTGTTGGGATGATTGGTTTTGATAGAATTGCTCTCAAATGGAAAATTCGAAAGTTGCTTGAATGAGAAGCAAAATCTGGTTTTTTGAGAGTGATTTTGAGGAAAGCATGTGTTATGGTGCTTTGGTGTACTCAAACTGACCACAAATGAGCTCTATTTATAGTGTGTCAAGTTTCTTTTGGCAGCAATAGTGAATGGTGGCTGGTACAGTCCATTGTCCATTGGTTTTCAAAAGGAATCTCAAGTCTCCTCTAGCCATTGACTTTAGTCAATCTTACAGGCCTATGGTCTTCTGTTGCGGGGATAAGGCTTGACTTATTCAATTGGATTTACTTCAGTCCATGCCAACTGATGCATCCATTGAATGCTCCATGACAACTTTGAAGTTTTTGGCTTTTGCATCATTAGATATCACATGTATACATGATGATCTTTTGTCTTAGGAGGCTTGTGACTCAGAGATCTTTTGCCTTGATCTGGTCCTTAATGTTTCTAGAATTATTACAAGACTTGTAATTGCATAAATTAGCCAATTCGAGCAAATAACCTATAACCTGTCTTGGGAAGAAATCAGTTTTTGGTGCCATGTTCAAAGGGTTGTAACTCCCTGCTCAAATTGAATTTGGAGATGATTTGGTACTAGTTGGAAAGCTCTCATGACATACTTTAACTTTGATGTCCACCAATGGACCTGGTTCAGCTTGGATCAAGGTGAAAAATGGCCTCAAAGTTGGTGAAAAATCAAGACAGATTCTATCCAAAATTTCACTAAGTGTTGGCAAAAGTGGTTATTTTCATGTTTTTGTGATTTTGATCAATCCATAACTCAAAATACATGAGGATTTGGAATATTTTGTAGTTGACACATTTGAAGTATGTCATGTGAACTTTCATTTGAGCTTTGGATGGAAGAAAAAGGCCTTGTGGTTTGGAAGTTATGACCTTGCAAAGTTGGTACCAAATCCATTTTGTTCCATAACTTAGAAAAATTTAAGTTTCTTAAGGTTGCTCCTTATGCAAGTAACCCTATTTTTCTTGGTTTTTCTTGATGGATGATAATCAAAACCATGCATTAACATTGTTTTTGACTTAGGGGAGCCATATTTGTGAAAAAATTTAAAAAGTCAAACTTGATTTTGGGCATAGTTGACTTTTTGTTAGATGATTTCCAAACTGTGTGATCCTCTATGTAATCAAGTTCTTGACCTAATCCAAACCTAATGGATGGATTCCATAGGTGTTTTAGGGTGTCTTGAATCATGTCCCAAGGTTTGGGAACATGTCTTGGTCCAAAGTCAAAGGTATAGTTGACTTTTTCTTCAAAACCCTAATTGTGGTTCAGATGAATTTGAAACTTCTGAATCAAGCTTCTTGGATCAATCCATTGTTGTAAATGGATCAATGTGGTGTATTTGAGGCCCTCAAATCTTGTCTTGAGGTCTTGTTTGATGTCTTGCCTAAAAAATCAACTTAGGGGTGAATTAGGTCAAGAAACCCTAATTCCTAATTTTTTATGAATGCTTCCCCTGAGGTTAATTTGACTCTATGATTGGGTCCCTGAGGTCCCTTTGAGCTTCTTGATTCATTTTTTGAGGTATTGGCTCATGCCCAAATGGAATTTTTCATCTGGAGGCCTTGGTCGACCAAAACCCTAATTCGGTGACATTGGCGATCTTGAGGCTTGATCCACTTGGAATGTTGCAACCTTGTGCTTGATTCTTGATATGGGAGACCTCTTGATCCTTCATGGGTGTTTGAGAGGTTAGACAAGTTGAAGATCATGTCAATTCTTGATTAATCCTTTGTCTAAGTGCTCTGGGAGGGCTCAAAACCCTAATTCCTGGTTGTGGTGAGTGCTCAACAATCCTTGAGAAGATTGATTAGGTACGATGGTGCATCCATATTATGGTGATGATTTGCATAATGATGGGAAATCTTGGTGGTAAAAATTTGGGGTATGACACATGTGTCACCTCACAACTATCATCAGTGTGATATATGTTCCAAGAACAATTAAGGATGTGCCATAGTACAAGCAGCTCTTCAAGAGCAAATGGATTTAGGCTGGATTCAGGATCACATGATTCGTGAAGTAAACATGGCCCATGCACATCCAAACATTGTTCAAAATCATGACATCCGTGCAATTATAGTCAATCTAATGGCAATGCATTCAAGACAAAGTCAGTATTACAACTTGCCGCTGCACGATTACAGCGCTTGCCTGATTTGCTCGAAAGACAATCAGGGATGCTCTTTTGTACAAGAGGCCCTCCAGCATCAAATGGATATCGGATGGATCCAAGACTACCATGAAAGGAATGATCATCGGGTTAACATGGTTCAGATTTTCGATATTTGCTTAATGAATGCCAGTCTATTGGAATTGCATGCCAAGCAGGTCAGACTTGGTTTCCTGTCCCCACATGATAATCAAGACTGCAAAGAATGCTCCAGAAGCGACCAAGGTTGTGCGCTTGTACAAAGAACCCTTCAACATCTGTTGGACCACTGGTGGCTCCCGTTCTACTAAGATGAAGACACGCAATAAGTTAGCATAACTAAAGGAAATCCTTATAGATACCAAAGTTGTGATATCTGCTTACTAGAAACAGATCTGGTAAGGATGCACTGCATACAAAGTGGATACGGTCGGGTACCACCTCATAATTATGAATGTTATGGAATATGTTCAGAAAATAACCAAGGATGCTACCTCGTGCGAGCAACTCTCCAGCATCAGTTAGACCAAAGGAAACTCAACCATGCTTGAATTATCAATCAATCAACATGGTACAAGGTTGCCACCCTGTTCAAAACAAGGACCGAGGACTACTACACAAAAGCATTGTCATAGTCTCCAATCATGGAATTACAAAGGATGTTTACAGCATAATTCCGCTACTCAATGAGTAAAATATCCCTCTTAACAGTAGAAAAGTTCCCAACCTAGAGCTGATTGAGGTTGCCTACGACGGTCAAAATGCCCAAAAAGCCCCTGTGGTTATTTGCCTGCCAGGCCCAATACCATACAAGTCAGAGAAGGCTATTTCGTACAAATACAGTGCGACTACCATTGAAGATGGAAAATAAATTCCACTGCCATCCATTGTAAACATTATTGATATCAGTCGAGTTACCCAGAGTGGTCGAATCTTCAACAGAGGAGTTGGAGAACCTGCAAAAGAAAAGGAACCTCAAGCTAAAGTTCCTAATCAACAAATCGGTCAATCCAGTAACACGGAACCTGTAAAGAACAACGATGAAATACTAAAGCTCATCTAGAAAAGCGAGTACAACATTGTGGATCAATTGTTGCAAACTCCCTCTCGGATATCCGTGTTATCTCTCCTGCTCAGTTTTGAAGCTCACAGAGAATCTCTGCAGAAGGTTCTAGAACAAGCCTTTGTAGAACAAGATGTAACAGTGGGCCAGTTCGATAGCATTATCTCCAACATCACTTCCTACAACAATTTGGGATTCAGTGATGAAGAACTTCCAGAGGAAGGTAAGAACCATAACATGGCACTCAATATCACAGTCAGTTGATAGGACGATGCTTTAGCCAGCGTACTGGTAGACACAGGTTCATCCTTGAACGTCATGCCAAGGTTAACTTTGGTACGACTATCTTTTCAAGGTACTCCCATGAGAGGCAGTGGGATTATCATCAAAGCCTTTGATGGATCCAGGAAAACGATTATCGGCGAAGTCGATCTTCCCATAACCATTGGTCCTCACACTTTCCAAGTCACTTTCCAGGTCATGGACATCCAAGTAACATACAGTTATTTATTAGGAAGACCTTGGATACACGAAGCTGGGACAGTCACTTCGACACTTCACTAGAAGCTGAAGTTTGTCAAGAATGACAAATTAGTCACGGTATACGGAGAACAAGCTTTAATCGTGAGCAACTTTTCATCGTTCTCCTGTGTAGAACCAAAGGAGGTCGTTGGAACTCAATTTCAATCACTCTCGGTGAGAAATTAGAATCACCAAGAAAGAGGAACGTCGATTTCCTCGTACAAAGACGCTCTCAAAGTAATGGGGAATGGTGACATAAAAGGATGGGGACAGATTATAATTCCTACCAATAACAAGACAAGAAAAGGTCTTAGTTTTTCTCCAACATGTACCTAGACAACAAAGAAAGATGAAAGCTTTCATCCCATTCAGGATTTCTTCCACAGTGAAGGCTTCCTCCACCCAGTATCTCAAGAAGTCCACACCATCGATGGGAACAACTCTTTTGATACAGATGAAGAGTGGAAATCTTATCTCAACGATGAAGGTTATATATCTCAGGGAGAAACGTACATGCCATTCTGCTTTCCAAAGAAAATTCCCAGATATATACCGAGATCAGATGTCAGAATGATCTATGGAGATTATGATCCCGAAGGATGTCGTGCTCCACCCAACTCATTAGAGGAAGACACTCTAGTGAAAGACAACTTTAACTACGATTCTTATGATCCCCTGGATGGTTTTCCCATCTGGAAGCCCTACATGGAAAACTCGGGGCAAAAGAGTCAACCAGATAATGCATATCCACTGAATGACCTTGAGAGAAATGCGTTTGTTCTCCCAGTGTCATGGAATCCTTACCCAGAACATTCCGAGAATGTCCAACACCACGTTGATGAATTTGAAAAGATCGCAGGACAAGAATTTATCAACTTTGCATTTCCTAAAGTCAATGTCATTGAGGAAGATGACTCATCTATTCCCTCAGACACTTGGGATACCTTGGGGCATCCAAGCGACAAGTATGACTTTCTAGTCAAATACACTGCTCCCGAAAGCTCTCACATCAGATATGAGGACATCCAGCCAACTGGATGGGGAGATTCTCTTGAGAATGAAAGTATCGTCGAAGATATAACAGAAGAGTCCTCCTATGATAACTCTGCATAGGAAGAAGACTCCAATGATCCCACTCCGCCAGAAGTCAGTGTCATTACTGAAGACAAACCGAGAAGGAAAGTACCAGACTTTGTGATCCACAGAGGAGTTTGTCACCATTGGGTTGCGGTCGATGTCCCGAATGTCATTTATAAATCGAAGTAATTTCCGCATCTTTGTTTTGACATTTCACCTTGCCCGGGTGAAATGGATGTTTTATAGGGCTTACTTTTCTGTAAATGTCCCTCTTTGCTTCGCCCAAAGTGACATAGTTTTGTTTTATAGGGTTGTGTTTCAAGAATCGACAAATCATAAATAAATAATGTCATTTTGAATTCCTGCATTTACTGCTATTTTCACTTTTCGTTTTTTCATAAAATGGTAATCCTAAAAAATAACCCGAAATAAAAACAAAAATTTTAAAAAAAAAACACTACACACACTTTTGCATTCTCTCCGTCTTTTCTAAAAAAAAAGAATCACCACGCCGTGCAGATTACTTGATTTAAACCCCATTGAAACATACGATCCAATGCCTTCTCCAAACTTTGAATTCCCAGTATTTGAAGCTGAAGAAGAAGAGAACGAAGAAATTCCAGAAGAGATCTCCCAACTACTCAAACAAGAGGAAAGGTCCATTGAGCCTTACAAAGAGCCGTTGGAAATAGTCAATTTAGGTTCAGAAGAAGAAAGGAAAGAAGTTAAGATTGAAGCACTGCTCAGTCCAACTGTCAGAGAAGGCTTGATAAAACTTCTCAAAGAATTTCCAGATGTGTTTGCTTGAGGAAGGACTCATCACCCAGATGTGCTTGCTTGATAAAACTATTCAGTAACAAAAGCTTTCTCAAAGAACCGTTCTTTAGACCAACATCATGGAACATCACTTACCACTGAAAACATAATGTCCTCCGGTTAAAAAAAAATTGAGAAGGACTCACCCTAATATGGCCATCAAAATTAAGGAGGAAGTGCAGAAATAGATTGACCCAGGTTTCCTTGCCACCTCAGAATATCCTCAATGGCTAGCCAACATAGTGCCAGTTCCCAAAAAGGACGGAAAAGTCATAATGTGTGTAGACTACAGAGATTTAAACAAAGCAAGTCCAAAGGATGATTTCCCCTAGCCACACATTGACATGGTAGTTGACAGCACAACAAAATTCAAAGTCTTCTCCTTCATGGATGGATTCTCGGGCTATAATCAAATCAGAATGGCGCCGGAAGACATGGAGAAAAATTCATTCATCACCCCTTGAGGAAGCTTTTGTTACAAAGTAATGTCGTTTGGTCTAAAGAACGTTGGGGCAACTTATCAAAGGGCGATGACATTTCTGTTCCACAACATGATGCACAAAGAAATTGAAGTATATGTCGATGACATGATTTCCAAATATAAAACAGAAGAAGAACATGTGGACTAAGAAAATACAAACTCCGCTTGAATCCCAATAAGTGCACATTCGGTGTTCGTTCAGGAAAGCTCTTGGGATTCTTCGTCATCCAGAAAGGAATTGAGGTTGATCCCGACAAAGTTAAGGCCATTCAAAAAATGCCTTCTCCAAAGACTGAAAAGAAAGTAAGAGGATTTTTGCGACGTCTGAATTACATCTCAAGATTCATATCTCTCATGACCGCGACATGCGCGCCAATCTTGAAGCTACTCAAAAAGAGTCAAAGCTGTATATGGACGGAAGAATGCCCAAAGGCTTTCGATAGCATCAAAGAATATCTGTTGAATCCACTGATTCTGTCTCCTCCCGTTGAAGGAAGACCATTGATCATCTACTTAACAGTCTTGGAAGACACCATGGGTTGTGTGCTTGGCCAACAAGATGAGACAAAAAGAAAAGAATCTGCCATTTATTACTTAAGCAAGAAGTTCACGGACTGTGAAACTCGATACACTATGCTCGAGAAAACTTGTTGCACTCTAGCTTGGGCAGCTAAACGACTTCGCCAATACATGATTTGTCACACTACTTGGTTAATCTCCAAAATGGATCCGATCAAGTACGTCTTTTAAAAGCCTGCTCTCACAGGAAGGATTTCCCGTTGGCAGATGTTGTTATCAGAATACGACATCGAATACCATGCTCAAAAAGCCGTCAAAGGAAGTATTCTAGCTCGTCATTTGGCTTATCAACCGATTGACGATCAGGAAACTGTCAAATTTGACTTCCCAAATGAAGATGTGATGTACTTGAAGATGAAAGATTGCGATGAACCACTACCAAGCGAAGGGCCAGAGCCAGGTTCCCAATGGGGACTAATATTCGACGGAGCTGTCAACGCTTATGGAAATGGAATTGGGGCAATCATTGTGACACCTCAGGGTACCCATATCCCTTTCACTGAAAGATTGACGTTCAAATGTACAAATAATGAGGCCGAATATGAAGCTTGTATCATGGGTCTCGAAGAAGCTATTGACCTAAGGATAAAGAACTTATATGCGTTTGGAAACTCAGCCCTGGTTATAAATCAGATCAAAGGAGAGTGGAACACATATCAACCAGGATTGATTCCTTACAAATATTACACAAGAAGGTTGTTACCTTTCTTCAACAAGATTGATTTTAATCACATTCCTCGTGAAGAGAACAACATGGTTGATGCACTAGCTACTCTATCCTCCATGATTGTTGTAAATCGATGGAACGACGTACCCAAGATTGACATAATGCGCCTTGATAAACCCGCTTACATATTTGCAGTTGAAGCAGTCATAGATGACAAACCATGGTATCATGATATCAAATGCTTCCTTCAAAAACAAGAATATCCGCTCGGAGCATCAAGAAAATATAGGAAGACTCTCAGAAGACTGGCTGGCAACTTCTTCCTAAACAATGATATACTCTACAAGAGAAACTTCGACATGGTTTTGCTCAGATGTGTGGGCCGACAAGTAGGAAACATGTTGATGAAAGAGATTCACGAAGGACCATTTGACACTCATGCCAATGGACAAACAATGGCAAGAAAAAATCTGAGGGCGGGATATTATTGGCTGACAATGGAATCCAATTGCTACAAGTGCATGAGGAGATGTCACAAGTGTCAGATATATGCCGACAAAATCCATGTACCGCCAACACATCTCAAAGTTCTTTCTTCTCCATGGCCTTTTTCTATATGGGGAATCAACATGATTGGCTTTATCGAGCCCAAAGCCTCAAACGGACATCGGTTCATCATGGTAGCCATTGATTTCTTCACCAAATGGGTCGAAGCAGTATCATACACCAATGTGACCTGACAAGTGGTGGTCTGATTTATCAAGAATAATCTCATCTGTCAGTACGGGGTTCCAAGCCAGATCATTATGGATAATGGATCAAACCTAAATAACAAAATGATGAAGGAGTTGTGTACTGAGTTCAAAATTGAACACTACAACTCATCTCCCTACCGGCCTAAAATGAATGGAGCGGTAGAAGCAGCAAATAAGAACATTAAGAAAATTATTCAGGAGATAGTTGTAACCTACAAAGATTGGCATGAATGCTACCCTTCGCTCTTCACGGTTATCGCACATCTGTCCGCACCTCAACAAGGGCAACCCCTTTTTCTCTAGTATATGGTATGGAAGCAGTGCTCCCCATAGAAGTAGAAATCCCATCAATGAGAGTATTGATGGAAGCCAAGTTAATAGAAGCTGAATGGTGTCAAAGTAAGCACGATGAACTGAACCTAATCGAAGAAAAAAGAATGACGGCTTTATTCCATGGTCAGTTATATCAGCAAAGAATGAAGAAGACGTTTGACAAAAAGGTCTGACCCCGTGTCTTCAGAGAAGGAGACCTCGTGCTCAAGAAGACACAATCATTTCTCACTACTTCCAGGGGCAAATGGACTCCGAATTATGATGGCCCCTATGTTGTTAAGAAAGTCTTCTCAGGCAGTGCCTTGAGACTCGTAACCATGGATGGAGAGGAATTTACCTACCCCACGAATGTTGATGTAGTCAAGAAATACTTCGCCTAAATGAAATAAAAAAACGTCTCGTTGGAATGAAAACCCGAAAGGGCGGTCCAGGCAAAAATTAGAGACATAAACAATGATCATCCCGATGGATTGAAAAACTGAAAGGGCAATCTAGGCAAAAGTAAGGGATTCATGGCAAGTAACTGCATCCGACAAGATTGGCTCCGCAGCGGCAACGTCATCTGTCGAGAAATCCTCAATCAAGGTCACCTTCGGCGGGAGCTCAAAAATATCCATAATTCAAAGTTGGTGGAAGGATAATGGTCGTTATGGTTCAATGTAGCCCTTTTCCCTATAAATTACCATTTTCTAAACTTTGTAATGCTCCATGGAATCACGCATTAGGCTGATTGCCATTCTATCAATGAAAATTTGAGCCCTTGTGCCTTTTATTTGCAATTCTTATTTATTCTGCTTTGCAAAATGACATTTTAATATGATCATCGATTCTTGAAACAAAAAATGAATTTACTTTTGTTTTCAAAACGAAAATTTCAAATTTTACTTCTACTTTTAAATTAAAGATGGCAATTTCTTTTTGATTAATGAGAAAAAAAAGGAACATCGACAACTTCCCCGGAAGTGGTCAAACTTCAAAATACAGAATAAAAATACTCCTTTTGACCAGTACACCCTGAATGAAGGATCAACTGCTTCAGACGGAATGTCCCATCTGACATCCCCGATAGAGTTCTTACCTCTGAGAACCAATGATTGACTTTTCTCCGCAGTACGGTCTACCCCTGAAAAACAAAAACGAGTTTCTATCCTTAGCAGGTTTGTACCTCCAGAAACCAGAACAAACACAGGAATCCCTGTTCCCGAACAAAAGTACTACCTTCAAAATCTCCAGTGATACCCCCATCTCCTAGAGTGGTCGAGTATCCAGTTGTGTTCATCACCAGTCCGTATGTCATGTCTGTTTTGTCAGCATAAGTATCTCATACATCCATCATGCATGATTGATTCATATTCATATTGATATTGTATATCATATTTCAATCACTTTGGCCACGTTTATCCCCAAGTGATAAATTTTCTCTCTCCATTAGAGTTGTCGGTTTTCCTTTCTACGTCAGATAGGACAAAATCCCGGTTTAAGTTCTTTCCTCATCAAGAAATGTATCATCTAAACAATCTCTCTCCAGTTTGTTCCTGGATTGGAATCGGTCCTCGACCACTTTGATAACTTGAACCTCTGAAAGACAAGAAGCCATTTGGTTATACATCTTTGGAACTTCCCTCTTCACCAATGAAGGTGATATTTTGCTTTCTCGGATTAAAGAAAATCCCCAGAGAAAGCCTATCTACAGAAGACTCTTGGCAATACGGCAGTTTCTCCCCGAAAAATTTTCTTTCAATGAAGTCATCAGCACCTCAAAATTGAATTACATCACATGGCGTCTCTCCAAAAAAGTCTCGAGGGGAAGTATGATGTAATTTCTCCAGCAAATGGCATCTCCAACAGAGAATTTTGCACACCTCTGCAGTTTAGACCAATGGCTTTCCCCAGCAAGTCTGATATCAAATCGTTTTTCCAATGGCATCTCCCCAGCAAGAAGTTTGGTGGAAACCATCACAAATAACATTCCTTGTCAAGAGAAGAACTCGACAAGAAAGAAACTGAGACCAGTTCCATCGCTAAAGACCAAGATCGAGTGGAAGTTTATTTCAAAAGAAACTAAGACCAGTTCCATGGCTGAAGACCAGGATCGAGGGGAAGTTTATGTCAAAAGAAACTGAGACTAGTTCCATGGCTGAAGACCAGGATCGAGGGGAAGTTTATTTCAAAAAGAAACTGAGACCAGTTCCGTGGCTGAAGACCAGGATCGAGGGGAAGTTTCACCCTTTTCTAAGTTACATTACTTAGTAAAAGAATATGGATGAGCAAATTAGCTACCTTCACACCCACAATCAAAATTTCGGGTATTCCGATATTGAATCCTCTTTTACCTTGAATGTCCGAACATCTTTGCCATTCACACCTTCAGGTCCAAGAAGATTAAGTAGGGGCATCTGTCATACCCTAAATTTTGGCCACAAGTTTTCACATCATTGTGCAAATCATCACCACAATATGGATGTACCTTCATGCCTCATCAATCTTCTCAAAGATTGTTAAGCATTCACCTCAATCAAGAATTAGGGTTTTGGGCCCTCTTAGAGCACTCAGACAAAGGATCAATCAAGAATTGACATGATATTCAACTTTTCAGACCTCTTAAACATCCATAAAGGATCAAGAGGTCTCCCACATCAAGAATCAAGCATAGGAATGCAACATTTCAAGTTGATCAAGCCTCAAGATCACCAGTGTCACCAAATTAGGTTTTCGTCGACCAAGGCCTCCAAAGGGAAATTTTCATCTGGGCATGAGCCAATGATTCAAGAAGCTCAAAGGGACCTCATGGATGAAATCATAAGTTCAAAATAGCCTCAGGGGATGCATTCATCAAAAATCAGGAATTAGAGTTTCTTGACCTAATTCAATCCTAAGTTGACTTTTGGAACAAGACATGAGCCAAGACCTCAAGAAATGTTTTGAAGACCTCAAATATCTCATAATGATCCTTTTACAAGTTTAAATTGACACAAAGAACTTGGTTCATGAGCAATATAGAGATTCAAATTCATCTGAACCACAAACTAGGGTTTTTGAGAAAAAGTAAACCATACCTTTGACTTTTGACCAAAACATGATCTCAAACCCTGGGACATGACTCAAGACACTCTAAAACACCTATGGAATCCATCCATTAAGTTTTATTTAGCCCAAGGACTTGATTTTATAAAGGATCACAAAGTTTGAAATTCATCTGATAAAAAGTCAACTGTGCCCAAAAACCAAGTTTGACTTTTGAGATTTCTTGACAAACATGACTTCTTCAAGTCAAAAACAATGTTAACTTATGGTTTGGATCATCATCCATCAAGAAAAATCAAGAAAAGTGAGGTTACTTGCAAAAAGGGCAACCTTGAGAAACTTGAATTTTCACTAAGTCATGAAAAAAAGTGATTTCTACCCAACTTTGCAAGACCATAACTTGTGATCCAAGCAACCTTTTTCTTCCATCCAAAGCACAAATGAAAGCTCTCATTACATACTACAAGATTGTCAACTACACCATATTCCAAATCTTCATGGATTTTGAGTATGGATTGACCAAAATCACAAAAATTAAGAAATGAACCTTTTCTTGACACTTAGAAAAATTTGAGACAGAATCTGTCTCATGTTTTGTCCAACTTTGGAGGTATTTTCCATCATGATCCAAGAAGAATCAAGACCAAAGTTAAACATCAAAGTTGAAGTATGATATATGGGCTTTCCTAAAAGTACAATAACTAATTCTAATTCAACTTGAGCAAGAAGTTACAAGCCTTGCAACATGACATAAAATTTTGGTTTTTCAAGACAGCAATGGTGCATGACTTGTGCCACACAATTTCCTCCTTCAAATTTTGTCACTTTGCCAAATTTTTCATCTTATAAAAACACAAATATCTTGATGATTCACTTGCTACCTGATCAAAGAGGCAAGAATTCCACTTAAGCATGTGCAAATTCATCATGACATGAACTTTGAAATTCAATTTTGGCAAGGTTACATTAATGCAATGCATTGAGGTGTCATGAAATAAGCCATATCAATCCAGACCAGTCAAGATTCAGTCCAATTCTCTGAGTGTTCAAACCTGTAGAAATTGAATTGAGTCAAGCTAGAGGAGACTTGGCACTTTGAAATATCAAAGTCAATGGCTACATAGCTACACATAATGATCAACCTCCATTCACTATTCCTTGCAAAACAAACTTGCTCTACTATAAATAGAGGTCATTTGTGACTGAATAACACACACCAAAACATCAGAATCCATGTTTTCCACAATTTCCCTCTTGAACCTCAAAAATCCATTCTCAAAGAAGTGAGAGTCGTGTTTTGAAATAGAGAGCAATTCAGCTCAAACCAATGGTTCTAACACCTCACATACATCATATATGAATGATCTAAACACTTGAACAACATTTGTAACACCAGATTCATCAAGTTCACACCCCACCCCAAAGCCATCTGCAGTTGGAGTCGTGCCTACCAATCCAGAGGTTTTCAATCCATTCCAAACTTCTCAACACACTCACTAGGGTCCATTGAAGTTGTCCCGAACATTCAAACACATATACAACACCTACAACCGAGGATTTGAATTCCTGTTGTAGATGTAAGCCTGAACCTCTCAAACTCTATGATTCATGCATCATAAATGTGTTTTCAAGTTACAAACATGTTTCTGCACTTGTGTAGTGTGTTTCCCCTCAATTAATTGCTTTGTAGCTATCGTGTATGGAATTTCATAGTGTACATACAAAAATTAGGGTTCATTTGTTCTTCACATGATTTCTCACTACACACTTAAAAGAAATGCAATTAATTGGTATCATTAAAATCCTTGTTGAAAAATGAGCAACTTTCATGTTTACAAAAGTCATTTTCATTATGTATTGAGTGAGATATGTGAGCTTTTGCAAATTAGCCATGGCGGGCACACATGAGGAAGAAGAAGGAGTCGTTGGCGCCCTTTTTCAAATTTTCAATTTTTTTTAATTATTTTGATTATTTTTCAATTAATTTCAAAAATTCATATCTCTCTAATTTTTAATATTTTTCAAATTATTTTTTAAACATAAATCATTTATACATTTTAATATTTAATTCCACAAAAAAATCAAAAAAATATTTTTTATTTGATATATTTTTGAATTTTTCAAAGAGTTTCTTTTTATTTGTTTTAAACATTTTCTAAATAAATTATTTTTCTTGATTTTTTAAAATCAATCGATTTCAAATCATCTTGTGGATTAAAACATATATTTTCAAACATTTTTCAAAGTTCACAACATGTTTTTGAATATATTTGATATTTTATATCATTTTTATTTAATTTTTCTTTACAAAAATGTATTTTTAATTGAAATTAGGGTTTTTCCTTGATTTTAAATTTTCAAACTTCATTTGAAATACACTTGGGCCTCTAATAGAGTGTAAGACCCAACCTCTTTTGTAAATAAATAATTCTTATGCCTCTGTCGTAGTATAAGTCCTGATGCGATTTTCAAAACAACAGCGCATTCATTATTTTTCATCTGGGCATCTCCTTGAGTATAAGCCACACTTTTCTTCTTTTCAAACATATTTTGGGCCTATAATAGAGTGTAAGACCCAAATCCCTTTGTACATAAATAAATTTTGGGCCTCTGCTATAGTATAAATCCCACAAACGTCTTTCGGTATATTAGTGCAATCACTATTTTCAAACAAGTCATTTGGGCCTCTCCTTGAGTATAAGCCCCAATATTTTGTACATAAACTTTGTTTTAAATAATAAACAACTTCCATGGGCCTCTCCTTGAGTCGTAAGCCCCATACCTCTATTTTCAAAATCATTTGTCTGTTTTATACTAGTACTAAGAGGAGCATTATTCCCGGTGAAACTGCACTTAGACCACTTGGGCCTCTCTTTCAGTTATAAGCCCCAAACATTCTTTTCTTTCAAACAAATTTCTTTTAATTCAAATTCAAACTCAAAGTTTTCTCAAAAATTTCTTCAATTTCTTAAAACCCTAATCATACAGTTGTAGTTAATACAATCAACCACAATACACTTGGGCCTCTTTTCAGAGTGTAAGACCCAACATCTTTTCAATTTAATGCATACTTATTTATATACCTGGTAATTCACTTATCTGTATATATGTGTGCATATCTGTATAGAGTTTGCCCAGTAGTTAGGTCTACACTTAGGTCAAACCAGAGGTTACTTCTAACATAGTCAAAACTAGTTCCCTCATAGGAAACTTCCCTTAATACAGTCTGCCTCCTCTTGGGCTTTATTCAATATGGAAATAAGAAAGGCATTATTCCCGGTGAAACTTTTCTCAAGACTGTCAAAACTTAGAAACATATATAAGAAATTCATTTCCCCAGAGAGAATTAATTCCCGGTGAAACCTCTTTTGAATTTCTTTAAACCTTAGAACTGTTCAACAAAGAAAGGATTATTTCCCGGTGAAACCTTTCTTGAAATTTTCTTAGGCTTGGACCCACAGGCTTCTTAAAAGTTCCCTATAGCCTCCTCTTGGGCTTAGTACAAGGACCCACAAGCTTCCTAGAAGCATCCCATCCTCCTCTCGGGCTTAGTACAAGGACCCAAAGGCCTCTTAAAAGCATAGGATAGAATTCAGTCATCTCTACTAGTTCAATCCTCGGGAAAGTTAAAATCTCTAGAACATCCAATCATTCAAGGGTTGATCTTCATCTCTAAAACCCTCAGCCTCCTCTTAGGCATCATACAAAGATCTTTCTCCAACTAGAGTCTACCTCTTTTTAAGAGACTTGGGTAGTCTCAGCCTCCTTTTGGGCTTCATACAAGTTAGACCTGGAAAGTCTCACCCTCATAGCCTCCTCTTGGGCTTAACACAATGACCCTCAAGCTTCCTAAAAACAAAGGATAGATCCTAATCATCTTTACCAATACATCAACTCCTAGAAGAGTTAAAACCTCTAAGGTATTCAAACTTATCTTTAAATCCCTTCTGACCCCCAACAAGGCTTGACTTTCAACTTAAAAATCCCCAGCCAGGGTCAGATTGACATCAACAAATCCTCAAAAGAGTAAGAGCCTCATGGCATCTGATAAATCAACTATGCTCCAAGCTCCAGCAAGAGTTAGTTTCCATTTGGATTCCCCAACACAGTTTAGGTCTTCTACTGGATTTCAATAATCCTCAGCAAGAGTCAGCCTCCTCTTAGGCTTCATATAATGATTTTCCCAGTCAGCCTCAATCTTAGGCTTTGTACAAGACAAACATCATACTCCCCAGCTAAGTCAATTTTCTTTAAAGCTATACTCAAACTTTTCAGCTTCATCATCTTGGACTTCAAACAAAATACTCAAATAAAACATCTCCAATGGAGTCAGTTTTCAACTTTGTTTTTTAGCTTCAACCTTGGGCTTTGATCAAGGCACAAAATCCATCATCCCCACAGATGAGACCATGAGTCCTCTCTATAGGAGGATATCCCCTCTATACATCACATATCAAAACAAACAATCAAAACCTTTTTCCAGATAATTGATGTATGTGGCACACTTGTTGATTCAAAATCCAAGTTGGGGTCCCTCCTTTATCATGGCTAAAATTTCTCTTTCATCTAACTGATGTAAGTGGCAATCCTCTGGATTCTACACATCCAAGCCAATGTCCCTCTCTTAGCATGAAATATTCATAATGGAACAAGTGGTATTTCTCTACACTGAGTTAAAGCTTCTTCCTTCATGACATTTCCCTTATAAAGGAAGATATGGCATTGCTGGATCCCATACATCCCAGTTAAAGTAACTTCCCTTATAGCCAATTACTCAACATTTGTGCTGAATAGGTGAGATTTCTCCCTTTAGAGATGACAAATTTTCTCTCTCAGTCAAACTTTTAGCTTCAATCTTAGGCTTTGAACTAGACACCAAATTTCCTCCCATAGAATAGGAGGAACTACGATTGCTCTGATTTCCTTAATCTCTTTACGGGAATACGTAGGCATAAGATTACGAAATCTTAGTGAGCACACAAATCAAAAATCTTGGGTCAAGCACCTTCCCAAAAATAATAGAAAAACCCAAAACAACAAAAACATTTCCTCAGCCCTCCCAAAAGAGAAACTTTCCCCAATCAACAGCAGATAGACTTAAGAAAGCATTTCAAACAGTAGAAAATTCATGCAAACGAAGGTTCCTATAGATTACTATAGATACTCTGGATGTTAATAACTTCCCTTTGTATAACCAAACCCAGATCCCCGATCTCTTTGCATTTGTTAAAGAAAACACTTGCACGCAGGGTTAGTTTAAGATATCTTCCCCTTCCTTTCAAGCTTCATAGGATAAATACAAAAATCAGAAAGTAGCACCAAAAGCGGTTGTGGTCGCATCACAAAAAAACCGACGCTACAGAAAAATGGCGACTCTGCTGGGGACTATAAAATTAGATTTCGTAAAAGGTTTAGGCCTTGCATTGCATTTATTTTTCTGCTATATTTTATTTGCTTTCTTATCATTTGCTGCCATACTATCTGTTTATTTAGTTTACTTGTTTAAATTACTGTTATCTGGGATATCGATTAATATGCATGTGGTGAGTCCAAGAGCACATTAAGATAAGTGGTGGCAGATTCAGGAAGGCTTATAGGGAGTGAGTCCCGACCAATCTTACTTGAAAGTCCACTAAATCGGTGGAGGTACCCTTTTGGAATTACTGATGTTGAACGAGCAAGTCCTGAAAACATTACTTTTTCCACTGGGCACCCTTGAAACTGAGGATTAGTAGACATTTACCCCCTTAACCTTTGTTAGGACGTAGTGCGGTGACTATCGGGAATAATTGATACGCAATACTACACTCAAAAGAGATTCATCTTCGGGATATTACAGCTCTCATGAGTCAGTCGGTTTGCTGTTAATATTCTTAAAAGGGGTCAATGATTTTGGGAACCTCTGTTAGAGCCCGTTCTATAGGTACAACAAAAAATGGACCCTAGTATACACCTTGGGGATGGGTAGATCCATGACTCCATGCTCGTGATGATGAACCCCTAAACCCATGTTTTCAAATTTTTTTGTTTGCTGCATTCATGCATCCATGCATTTCATTCATTAAAAAACTTTTTTAAACAAGAAAAAATATTTTTCCAAAAGAACTAAAGCAATCGTTGCAAATATCAGAGGTCGTGCAATGGATTCCGGTAGAAGAAAAACGCACAAGTACACCTTCAAAATTCCAAAACTAGAAGACCTAAGGAAGTTAGGAAGGATGATTACTAATTCTGAAGCTTTTGGAGTTAAGCACGAAGGATTGTTGTCTCTTTTAAAGGTCAACATGGTAGAAGGAATCATGTCTACATTGGTTCATTTCTATGATCCAATATACCATTGTTTCACTTTCCGAATTATCTGCTCATACTAACACTAGAAGAGTCTCATCTGATTGAGTTACCTATCACAGATCAAGATCCATTTTCTGGATTGGAAGAAATTCAAAAAGATTAAGCCATTGCAAGAGCCACCTCTTTGGAAGAGTCAGATATCAAAACTCACATGACCATCAAGGGAGGAATCATGGGTTTACCAGCTAAATTCCTGATGGAGAAAGCCCTATACTGTACTTTACCAGTATAGGAAATATAACTGCTTTCGAGGATGTCTTTGTTCTGCTCATGTATGTGTTATTTCTCTTTCCCAACATTGACAACTTCGTCGATATTAATGCTTTCAAGATATTCTTAATTGGGAATCCAGTCCCAACTTTGCTCGCGGATGCTTATTATTCAGTACATTTAAGAAATTTGTACAGTTGAGGGATGATCACGTGTTGTGTACCATTACTCTACAAATGGTCTATTTCCCACTTACCCAAGTCTGCTGCTTTTTAGGATCTCAAGAGTGGTATGCGATGGTCGCAGAAGATTATGTCTCTCACTCATTATGACATAGATTGGTACAATCGGATCTATGAAGGAATAAAAATCATCTACAAATGTGGAAGTTTCCCCAATGTACCCCTCATTGGTACTAAAGGAGGGATCAATTATCATCCAATTTTAGCTCATCGTCAACTTGGATACCTGATGAAGAATGTACCATATAACATTCATCTGGAAGGTCTTTTCTTCAAGGATGGAGAAAATGACAGAGCACTAAAGAAAGAAATTGTGCATGCTTGGCAACATGTTCATAGGAAGGGAATTGAGTCCTTAGGAAGGCCAAACGATATCTCTGTAGAGCCTTATCTACGATGGGTACAAACTAGAGCCATCAAATTGAAGATGCCTTACCCCCATCAGCAAGTTTTTCCCTGAAAGAGTCCATTCTTTACTTCATGAATGACACAGAGAAACTTCAGGCCACTTTCAACAAGGTCCAACGCGAGAAGAACTCTTGGAAGAACAAGTACCAGCTTATTAGCTTGGAATGCACAAATATCCAAGAGCTTTTGAAAGAAAAGGATGCTCTGATTGAGTTATTAGAGCAACATGCTATAGAAAGTCAAGAGGAATGAAGAAATTTGCTCTCTCCTTTCACATGGCAAAGGATCATCGACCCGACAACGATTGAAGGGGCCCGATCAAAGAAGAGAAAAATTCAGCAACCATCATATGAGCTTTCCTCAGGAACACCTTAGGATCCATAGGCCTAGTTTTCCTTCTTGCACTTTGTAAAATAATGTACTTTTCCCTGTAAGATACTGCAATCCTTTGAATTCAATAAAAGGTTTCCACCGCTATATGATATTTGCAACATAATTGTCAAAAATTCTTTTGAAAACAAAACAAAAAAGGATCATTCTCATTCTTTGCATATCACTCATCATTCTTACATAACACATCTTTGTCATTGAGTCTCACACATGTCTCGCACTTTAGAGTCAAACTGTCTCATTCGTACAATACTCAGGCCAATCGGCAAAAGAAAATGGATGATTTCTAATAAGAGAACATAGAACCAAGAGAGGAAATCAACACTTTGAAGGAGAGTTTGGAGAAAATCCACAACACGATTGAATCCCTGGCAACAGCTCATGATCAACCACCTCAAAGAACAACAATCTCGAAGATTATGTCTATGCCAACATTTGTGACACCTGGCAGTCATCCTCATTACAACATGCCCAAAGGTTTTCCCTGGGGCATACCTTTCAATTTTGTACCTGAAGGATATATACCTCCGGTCACTGAAGACCTAGAAGCCATAGCAGGAACCTCCAGACTTGAAGGTTGCTGACTTTAGGTAAATGAAGACGCAAGGGTTACAACAGAAACTCATGTACCTGAAGTTTACAAACTTCAGGTCACTGAAGTGCCAAGATTTACTGCACTAATGTCTATACCACAACCTGTGATATATATTATCCCAGAGGAACCGATTCTGCAGGCCACTTCTGGCAGAAATGAAGAAGTATACGAAAGGATGAATGAATTCCAGGAACAGTTCTTGGAAATGCAGAAAGAACTGCATGCCATTCGCGGACAGGACTTGTTTGGTAAGGACGTCACTGACCTCTGTTTGGTCCCTAATGTAAAGATACCGCATAAATTCAAGGTGCCTGACTTTGAAAAATACAAAGGCAACTCTTGCCCTCAAAGTCATTTGGTAATGTACGCCCAGAAAATGACTACCAAGACATAAAACCAACATCTACTTATGCATTACTTCCAAGACAGTTTTACTGGTGCTGTACTCAAATGGTACATGGGTTTAAACTGTACCAAGATCAGTACTTTTAGAGATCTTGGGGCAGCTTTTGTTCAGAAGTGTAAATACAATTTGGACATGGCACCAGATAGGGACCAGCTCAGAGCAATGTCCCAGAAAGATAAAGAAACCTTCAAAGAGTATGCTCAAAGATGGCGTGAAATCGCCGTCCAGATCTTTCCTCCTCTCGAGGAGAAAGAAATGATAAAAATCTTCTTGAAAACCTTGAGCTCGTTTCACTATGACCGAATGGTTGCAAGTGCACCAAGTGAATTCACTGAAATGGTAAACATGGGAGTACGCCTTGAGGAAGCAGTCCGAGAAGGCCGATTAGTCTGTCCAGCAGTACTAAAAGATACGGTAGTGCTTTCAAAAAGAAGAAAGAGCAAGATAACAGTAATATCTCTCAGGGTAAGCAAAAGCAAAGGTATCAACCTCGACAGGTAGTGGCAGTAGCTCCCGCTATCGACCCAGCGCCAGCTCCGATATATCAACCACATATTGCTCAGAGTAAGCCAAGTAAACAACAGTATCAGCAAAGGCAGCAACAACCTCTTCAGCAGGCTCACCTGTAGTACAATAATAATAATCATATCACATGATCGCCAGGGTTTGACCCCATACTAATGTTATATGTAGAATTATTACCAATTCTGCTAGCCAAGGGGCACGTTCAAAATAGAACTCCCCTTACAGTGCCGGTAAATCCACCCTTTTGGTTCAAGGCCGATCAAACTTGCCCTTAGCATCAAAGGGGACCAGGACATAACATTGAGAATTTCCTCATCCTTAAATATGATTTACAAAAGCTCGTCAGAAACGGGGTTTTATCTTTAAAAGATATGAACCCAAATGTTCAAAAGAATCTGTTGTCGCAACATGAAAAAACTTCGGTAAACTTAATAGAAGAAGAACCCGGCAGCAGTTATCAAATTCATGATGTACGCCTACTAGGAACAAATATGGGAAAAATGCATTGCAGGCAGAGCAGGTATGACCATGTACCATCTCACAAATATCATCAATGTGATGTCTGTTCTAAAACAATCAAGGAAGTGTCACTGTACAAGCAGCTCTTCAAGAACAAATGAAACTAGGCTGGATTCAGGATCATAGGATTTGTGAAGTAAATATGGCCCATGCACATCCAAACATTGTTCAAAATCATGACATCCGCGCAAGGAATGTCAATCTAGTGGCAATGCATTCAAGACAAAGTCGATACTGCAATTTGCCGCTGCACGATTACAACGCTTGTCTGATTTGTTCAAAAGACAATCAGGGATGCTCTTTTGTACAAGAGGCCCTCCAGCGTCAAATGGATCTTGGATGGATCCAAGACTACCATGAAAGGAATGATTATTCGGTCAACATGATTCAGATCTTCAACATTCATTTAATGAATACCAGTCTAGTGGAATTGCATGCCAAGAAAGTCAAACTCGGTTTTCTGTCCTCGTATAACTATCAAGACTGCAAAGATTGCTCCGATAATGATCAAGGTTGCGCACTTGTACAAAGAACTCTTCAACATCTGTTGGACCACTGGTGGCTCCCAGTCTACCAGGACGAAGATACACATCAAGTTAGCATAACTAATAGAAATCCGAATAGACACCAAAGCTGTGGCGTCCGCTTGCTGGAAACAGATTTGGTAAAGATGCACAGAATACAAAGTGGATACGGCCAAGTGCCACCTCACAATTATGAATGTTGTGGAATATGTTCGGAAAATAACAAGGGATGTTACCTCGTGCGGGCAGCTCTCCAGCATCAGGCAGACCAAGGGGAAACCCAGTTACGCCTGAATTATCAGTCGATCAACATGGTGCAAGGATGCCTCTTTGGCCAAAACAAGGTCCAAAGACTATTGGACAAAAGGACTATCACAGTCTCCAATAAAAGAGAACCTATTAATCATGGAATTAACAATATTAATCATGGAATTAACAAGGATGTTTTCACTATAATTCCTTTGCTCAAGGAACTGAAGCGCGTGGAAATCCCTCTAGACAGTAAAAAAGTTCCTAACCTGGAACCGATTGAGGTTACTTATGACGGTCAAAAAAACCCAAATAACCCCTATGGTCATATACTTGCTGGGACACTTACCATACAAGTCATAAAAAGCTATTCTATACAAGTACGACGCGACTACAATAGAAGATGGAAAAGAAATTCCACTACCATCCATTGTCAACATTGCTGATATCAGTCGGGTCACCCGAAAAGGTCGAATCATCAACAGGGGAGTTGGAGAACCTGCAAAAGAAAAGGAACCTCAAGCTGAAATTTCTAATCAACAAATTGGTCAATCCAACACCACAGAGCCTGTGAAAAATAACGATGAAATACTAAAGCTCATCCAGAAATGAAAATACAACATCGTGGATCAATTAGGAACAAATCTGGTAAAAATGCATTGCAGGCAGAGCGGGTACGACCATGTACCATCTCACAACTATCACCAATGTGATGTCTGTTCTAAAACAATCAAGGATGTGTCATTGTACATGCAGCTCTTCAAGAACAAATGAATCTAGGCTGGATTCAGGATCACAGGGTTCGTGAAGTAAATATGGCCCATGCACATCCAAACATTGTTCAAAATCATGAAATCCGCGCAATGAATGTCAATCTAGTGGCAATGCATTCAAGAGAAAGTCAGTACTACAATTTTCCACTGCACGATTACAACGCTTGTCCGATTTGCTCAAAAGATAATCAGGGATGCTCTTTTGTACAAGAGACCCACCAGCGTCAAATGGGTCTTGGATGGATCCAATGCTACCATGAAAGGAATGATCATCAGGTCAACATTGTAACACCCCAATTCCCATTGCGAATAAATAATACATAAATAAATCAGAGTAACTAAAAATTTATTTTTCCGACAGAATCAAGGATGCCACATTTAAAGAAAGAAAACACAAACCCTGCTCAATTATTTGATACATAACACAAACTGGGATAACATCAAAGAGAAAATTTTTCCATATAAAAGGAAAGTTCAATTATGGAATAAAGCAGAAAGATCCATAAATGACTTGTTTTACAAATAAATTATTTTATAACATCAAAATATACATATAAAGGTAATACAAAATAGATCCTACAAATGTATACATATATAACATAATCGTTCCCCAAATCCCGTGCTACGTATCAGAACAGACACCAAGACCGACAAAAGAATGGAGAACTAATCTTCACAAAAGCCTCCAAGACTACTAATCTGCAATTGCCTCATAGAGCAACAAACCACAACAGATGGGTGAGAAATAACAACTAAATCAAGATTGCATAATAATATGCAAACACATAAAAACTCACATGCATAGTTATTCTCACCACAAACATCACATACTAATACACATAGCATATATAAATTACACCAACATAAACACATATTCACACATAAGGCACACCAAAGTCATAACATATGTAAACACACCACCACATCATATAACACATGTCTATACATAACACATATCATCCATAACCAATGCATTTATCACATATGCACATCAATTCACCAATCCAATCATAAATCTCAACACATACTCAATCAATTCACAATTTCCACACATAATCAATCCATTCATGATTTTCCACACATAATCAATCCATTCATGATTCTCAAACATAATCAATCCATTCATGATTTATACAAATGCACAGAGACCGACACAACGACTCTGTGCAATGCATATGCGGTACCATCCATCCATCATCTCATCACTAGTTCACTCAGGAACTATTGGAACCATCGCTTGTTACTTAGTGTAACTCCCCATCGGGCAAACGATGTTCCCCGTCGCTTTAGGTCCTCTTGATATAAGGCGCACGACGTTTATGGATTGCTTTAGGTCCTCTTTGTATAAGGCGCACAATCCGATCGCTTTAGGTCCTCTTTGTATAAGGCGTACGATCGTCTATAATCATCGCTTTAGGTCCTCTTTGTATAAGGCGCACGATGTTATAGCGGATTCCCTCTAGAATCGTTTCGTCGCTCACACCCACTAGGGCACACGACATCACAAGAATGCATATCATGATGCTTGGCATACAATGACTCATGACATTCAAATGCACACATAATGCAACCATAATCATGCATATATTTCAACTCATCAATTCCATACATTCACAATTCAACCATATGAATTATCTCATCATCATTATTCATGCATTAAAACCAATTCAAACAATGCATTTACTTGCCATAAGGCCACCAAATAACACACATTGAATTTCACATACACAATGCATTTCATCATAAACCACAAACCACAACAATTAGCATTTTATCATATACATTCATATCAATTCATAATAAGAATTACTCACCATCAACCACCACAATTACCACAAAACCTCATAACAACATACATTGATATTCAATCAAACAATGTATTTTACCACACAACAACATCATTATCACACATTGAAATCAAACCCAAAACAACACATTTACCTCTCCATAAGTCCACAAACCATCATCACCAACACTCATCGTATATATTCACATCATATAACAACACACAAGCTATATGATACATATTAAAAGCATATCACATGATAACACGCCAATCACACACAATTACGACGGTAAAAGCCGGCAAAATGACACTATTCCAATTCCCGACACAATAAAATCGGCCACTACTCCCAAAACCATTTTTATAAGGAAGAACATTTCATAAGCTCTCCAACGCATCAAACCGCGCCTCAATCCGACTTACGGATCAAAAGTTATAAAGAAAACAAAACGGGAAATCTGTCATGTTCGCAATGCGAAGCTCCTAGCGAGTCCTTCGCTTTCCACATTCGCCGTGCGAAGCCCCAGTGAACCATGGCAGAAGAAAAAGGATACAAAGTTTGCTGTCCGAACTGCTGGCGAACATTCGCCTCCTCATTTGCAGTGCGAAGCTCTGGCGAGCCTTCGCTTTCCTTTTCGCTGTCGTTCGCAGTGCGAACCTACGAATTCTGGGATTCGCAGCAGCGCTGTTATAGGTCATATTGGGTCCAAATTCATCATTCTCCCACCCCAAACACTTCCAAAACATACTATAACAACCAAAACATGATCCAAACCTGACGACAAGTATTCTACACAGTTTATATCAAATTTCATCCGTGAAAACATCGATTTCTATCAATTGCTCATAATTTCAATCTATAAGAAAAGTCATGAAACAACCAAAACAATTACAACAAACAACACATATACATACACAAGCAAGATATAATTGAAACTTCTCACCCTTACCCGATTATTCGTGCTCGAAACGGAGTTCCCGCGATTTTCCTCTTTCCCCTCTTTTCTTTCCTCTTCCTTTCTATCTTCTCTTTTCTTTCTCTCTATTTTCTTTTCTCTCTATTTCCTCTCAAATCTCTATTTATATAAAATATCTAAACCCCTAAAAAGACTATTTTAACCCTCAGCTCAAATATCCCGCAAATGCTCGCAAAACGCCATAAAACATAAACAGCGATGAAAAATAATATATTGTCAAATAAAAGTCAAGAATAAAATAATATAAAACAAAAATAATTAAATCAACTCGATTAAATAAATAAGACAAAACCGGGGCGTTACAATTCCCCCCACTTAGAAATTTTCGTCCTCGAAAATATACTGAGACAGACAACTCCGGACACGACTCTCGCATCCGACCAACAAACTAACATGCCAACAAAAGCACACCACGAATAACACAACTGACAACCCACCTTGCTAACAGTAACTACTACAACGATACGACACGACGACAACTACAACGACAAGATACAAAGCCCATACAATGCACTTGGCGACCAACTCATGACTCAAGGAATACCGAAGTTACGAACACACACAGGTTCACTCTTGAACCGAAACACAACAAGAACATAAAGTTCCACGACCCAACATTGTTCCCACAACCTCTACATAACCACAATACCAACTTCCTGGTCACACAACAATATTACAACAATGCTACGATTCCCCAATCGAACATATAACCAAAACATCCATCCACATAGTAGCCCATAAATAAAATTTAAACCATTCACCTAACACTTCCATTCTGAAATGTCCAATGGTCTCATCACTCCTACATGTTTCCAATGTTCAACCTAAGAACTCTTATAAGTCGCACACACATATACGAATTGTGCCACATCACACTTCCGCTGCGCACTCTGATTACTCGTAACCATCAAAACTACCAATCTCACGTCCAAAGTCTAACTCTTTCTCATATTCACCAAAAATCACAGTTCACTTTCAATATACCCAACCTTTCACTCTACTGTGTTATCTCACACACCGGACACAAGTCTCTGAACTGCTCAAATAATTTTAATTTCCTGACCATCAAAACAGACATGCATAAAAACTTTCGACTTAACTCTTCCAGCACAACATTCGCTTTTTCCCGAAGGATAATCCAAGCCAAATTCATAACTCGTCACGAATTTAACCCTCCACGTTGTCTCATACTATATTCCTTTAGACCAAACAAGTACTCTAAACTCTTGTGATTACTAAACACTTTGAACCTAGAACCATAAAAATAATACCTCCAAATTTTCCAACACACTACAACCGCGACCAATTCCAAATCTTGAATAGTATAGATCCTTTTATGAATCCTCAATTGTCGTAAAGCACAAGCCTCGACTTTACCCTCTTGCATTAACACACTGACCAAACTCATCAAAGATGCATCCCATTACCCCACAAACGGTTTATCAGGATCACGCAGTGTCAAAACTGGAGCCGTAGACAACTTCTACTTTAACCCTCTCAAACTTTCCTCACAATGAACATCCAAAGCAAACGACTTACCTTTTACAAGTCACCCGAAATAACGAAAACACTAACTTGGAAAAGCCTTCCATAACCTCCGGTAATAACCAACTAAAGTCCCAAAAAGATTCTAATCTCCTCAACCAACTTCGGAGCCTCTCATTGTAGAACTGCATCTACTTTCGATGGATCCATAACCATACTCTCATATGAAATAACATATCCAAGAAAACTAACCTTTTTCAACCCAAGTTCTCACTTGAATAACTTAGCATAAAACTTCGTCTCTTTTCAACACTTGTAATTCAAATATCAAACACTCTACCTGTTCTTCCTCTGAGCTTATAACAGACTGAATATCCTCAATCAAAACCACTACGAACTTATCCAAATACATATAGAAGATACGTTTCATATACTCCACAAACATTACAGACGCATTATTAACACCAAATAACATCACTGTACGTTGTAATGCCCAACCAAATTCCAAAAGATATAAATTCTTAAAGCTTTTGTAAAACTTCCCACTGGGTAACTGGTTACTCACATACAAGCTTAACCGAGTAAATAACAACCTATTCCGAGGATAACAAACCTAACCAGTCACATTAAATCGATCAAAGCCTCAACTCACACAATTCACTATCCTTATCAAATGTTCCAAACAATTGTAATTTCACTCAAACTCAACCAAACCATTCCAGTTATCTATTCCCGAAAGTGGACACTTATTCTCAATCGTTACCTTATTCAACTGTCAGTAATCCATACACAATTTCTTCTCCTGACCGTCCAATTCCACAGATTCCAACCTGTATCAACAACCAACAAAAAAGAACTCTCAAACGCAATGTTACATCCATTCACAAGGGTTTCCTCACAATTTCCATTAATGCCTTAAAACTCCAAAGACTTCAAACCTCACCAGAACTCTAAGTCTTACTTCCCATAGTCTCAATACCATTATACACATCATGCTTGTTATTCCATTAACTCATGCATCCTTTTTGTTACTACACTACTAGAGCTCTCAAAGACGACACACTTGGCCTCACAATTCTCCTTCCCAGTAAATCTTCCAACCGCTCTTTCAATCTGAGTAATTCTAACACTAATATCCAAATTCCATCCAAAAACACATCTGAAAACCATGCACAACTGACGACCCATCACTATGGCCTTTTCGCCAATTTCCAGAACACTATCATCACAAACAAGACAACATCTGAGTTTCACTTCCTAAAAGTTCTTCTACTTACTTAGCAGATCCAAACCTTAAATCCTCACCTTCGTCCAATTTGAGTTCACACTCTACTCTCTGAGAACAACCATTAACGATACCCAATCGTTTTCTCTCAACGACTTCCCAACTGAACCAACATACAAAAACCTCGAATCCGTCTCATCTTCCGATATTAGAATCTTCATCGACTCAACAAAACAATCCATAAGAACTATCTTAATTCCAAACAATTCATTGCACACACTATCAAGCCAAAAAGACACGTCTATTCCATCCAACATAATTCCCTCTACTATCAACAAGAGATTAAGGGTGATCAGTTCCTCAATTTGTCAATAGACAGCCGACAATCATGATGGGGGCATAAACCGTCTTTACCAAACTATAATAGCATTTCTTGCACCTTGTGCACACAACTATCTAAGGCACAATTCCTTAGTTGACACAAACCTTACCTCCGCATTCCCTCCGGAACTGGGAACAACATTGTCCAAAGAGCACTTACAATCTTGCAATTCACAACACACTGAGCCAACGCTCCACACCTGAAGCAACATGGAGAAGTTTCATACCCCAAATTTTGACCACTAAGATTTCCCATCATTGTGAAAATCATCATCACAATATGGATGAACCATCATGCCTCATCAGTCTCCCCAAAGATGGGTGAGCATCCACTACAATCAAAATTAGGGTTTCAAGCCCTCTCAGAGCTTTAGACAAATGATCAATCAAGTAATGACATGATCTTCAACTTTTCTAACCTCTCAAACATTCACAATGGATCAAGAGGACTCCCACTTCAAGGATTAAGCACAAGGTTGCTCCCTTCTAGGTGGATCAAGTCTCAAGATCGACAGTGTCACCAAATTAGGGTTTTGGTCGACCAGGGCCTCCAGATGGAAATTTTCATCTGGGCATGAGCCAATGATCCAAAACATAACCTAATATACTCCATGGAAATCCATGGACCCAATCATCAAGTCAATTTGGCCTCAAGGGATGCATACATAAAAAATCAGGAATTAGGGTTTCTTGACCTAATTCACCCCTAAGTTGACTTTTAGGGAAAATCATGAGCCAAGACCTCAAGACATGATTTGAGGGTCTCTAATGAACTATGTTGATCCATTTGGAACAATGGATTAATCCAAGAAGCTTGAGCAACAAGTCTCAATTTCATCTGCACCACAATTAGGGTTTTAAGGAAAAAGTCAACTGTAACTTTGACTTTTGACCAGGACATGCTCCCAAAACCTAGGACATGCCTCAATATACCCCATGACACCCATGGAACATGTCCATCAAGTTTGATTTAGGTCAAGGACATGATTTCCTAAGGAATTGCACAGTTTGGAATTCATCTGATAAAAAGTCAACTGTGCACAAAAGTCAACTTTGACTTTTTGAGATTTTTCCCCAAAATGGATTTTTAACCCTAAAATGATGTTAATGTATGATTTGAATCATCATTCATTAAGAAAAATCAAGAAAAGTTGGATAACTTGTAAAAGGGGTAACCATAAAAACTTAGAAAATTTTGTAAGTTAAAAATAAAGTGGCTAGGGTACCAACTTTGGAGGATCATAACTCCTAAACCACAAAGCCATTTTTCCTCATACAAAGATGGATTTGTAGCCCTCATTACCCTCTACAGAAACTTCAACTATACCTAAGTCCAATTCATTAAGGATTTTGAGTTATGGAGTGATCAAAATGGCTGAAAAATGAAAATGTCACTTTTTCCAACACTCAGTGAAATTTTCACTAAGTCCAAATCTGTCTTCATTTTTTTCCAAATGTAGGGGGATTTTTCACTTGGATTCAAAAGAGATCAAAACCAAACATGTTCAAACAGTTGTTGTATCATGTAAGGGCTTTCCAAAATGGCCAAGAACATTGCCAAATTCCATTTGGGCTATGAGTTATGACATTGTCAAGTTGCCTTGTTGAAATCTGTCAAGGCAAGGCAGAATTTTCATTTTTGCTCGATTTGCCAAAATTGTGCAAATCCAAACACTCCTATCCACTTGGACACATCTGAGGATTGAATCTAAAGGGGACACTCACTGAGCCAAGCCTCCAAAGTCCTTGGAACAAGAAAAAGCATGTTGAACCTAGAATTGCCAAAATTGGGACAAGACTCCAATTTTGGATTGGAGCATTCAATGGAAGCATCAAGGTGACATGGACCGAGCCATTTTCATTTGAATTCAGTCAAGACTTATCCAAGACCAAGGGAACCAGCAGCCTGTGCCCTAGCCTCTAGTCAATGGCTAGAGGAGACTTGAACTTCCATTGACCAACATTGAACAAACCTACTCAGCAGTTGCCATTCACTATTCCTTGCAAAACAAACTTGCTCTACTATAAATAGAGCTCAATTGTGATCAGTTTAAGTACACCAAAGGCCTACAACACTTGCCTTTCTCAAAATCTCTTTCTCTTGGCAAAAATGCCTTTCTTAGCAAGGTAGTTATCGGATTTTGAGCTAGAGGGCAATTCCACTCAAACCAATCACACACACACCTCATATACATCACATATGAGATGATAAAACACTTAAACAACAACTGGACCACTAATTTCTCAGAATCACCAGTCAATTGCTCAAGGTTTTAACCAAAATGCAGTTGAGATGCCATGAATTGATCCAGCCAATTTCAATCAAGTCCAAGCATTCAAACACACTCCATAGGGTGTAGGGAAGCTGTTCAGATCATCACCACTCATCTGTAACACCTCCAAATCCAAAATCACATTGCACTTGCTGTCACGGCCTAGAGGTAAGCATATACTTGGTCATCTCTCAATCTATGCATATTTCCTCGCACAATAATTTGGTCATATGTTCATAATCATGCATAGAATGTTTCCCCTCAATTAATTGCATTGTTTGAATCGTGTATCAAAAATCCTAGCCTTCATGCAGAAATTAGAGTTCTTGAGGATTTTTCGTGATTTCTTGTTATATGTTTAATTTAAATGAAATTAATGGACATAGACATGATCGTGAGGTTGAGACGAGCATAATGATATGTGGATTACATGATATGATTAAGTATTCAGTGAGATTGGAGAGAAAATGCAAATCTGAGAATCTCAGAACACGCGCGTGTTCTTCAGCTTGTTCTTGGCGCCATTTTTCCAAATTTGAATATTTGAATTTTGTGGTTTTATTTAATTGATTCAAAAATTAATTTCTCTTTGAGTTTTAATGATTTTGAGTTGATTCTTTTTTTAATAATTCTCAAAAATGTTAAATTATTTTATTTTAACAAAAAATCCCAAAAATATTATTTATTTTGTATAATTGATATTTTTGCAAAGAATTAATGTTTTAATTGTTTTTAACATTTAAAATATTTTTTCCACCTTGATTTTGCAACTTTTAATGCTTTCTATTTATTTTGTAGGTCAATACTTAATTTTTGAAGCATTAATCAAAGAGCACAATTTTTTTTTCATATGTTAAACAATTTTGATCATTTTAATTGAATTTTTATTCAATTAAATACATTTTTGAAAACAAATTAGGGTTTTGGATTAATTCAACCCTCATAAATCATTTTCAAAACTTTTGGGCCTCTAATAGAGTGTAATACCCAATCCTTTTTTGACCAAATCATTTTTGGGCCTCAGTGTATTGTATAAGTCCCGATACCGTCAAAAACAAACGGCGCGATCGTTGCCTTTTGAAAAATAACCTTGGGCCTCTCCTCGAGCTATAAGACCCATTCAAAACTTTTGGGCCTCTATTAGAGTGTAAGACCCAACCCCCTTTTAACCAAAACATTTTGGGCCTCACTTATTGTATAAGTCCCTCTGCGTTAAAAGAAAACCTCGGCGTGATCGCCATTTTAAACGGAAAACAAACTGGGCCTACCCTCGTGTTATAAGCCCCACTCTTTTTCTTTAAAACTTTTGGGCCTCTTGATAGAGTGTAAGACCCATCCCTTTGTACAAAAAACCTTTTTGTGCCTCACTCACTTGTATAAGTCCCGCTGTACAAATTCAAACAGTGCACTGATAAAACCCTGGGCCTCTCCTTGAGCTGTAAGCCCCAAACATTTCTTTTTCAAAGCATTTTCTCCTTTGATTTTGAATATACTGTTGTTTTCTTTGTTGAAGAACTAACCAAACAGCATGGAAGCTCTACAACCGAGTAAGTGGTTATTGCTTTCATTTACCGCTTTCATATAAATATAACTGTATTGTGGGGCTGTTTCACTATAAGTCTTCTTTCATAAACTCATATCGACTGTGTAATAATAGTATAGATATTTAGAGTTTCCCCGGCAACTACGTCTAGAACTAGGTGACGTCGTTTCGTTTATTCGTAGAAATAGACAACTAGATCCCCAATAGGATCACCAGATACAGTCTTCTCTTCGGCTGTCCTCATTAGGAATTGTCAAGAAACTCTATTCCCAGAGATGAATGTATTCTCCGTGAATGGCATCTTTGAGTTTCTTCCAAATTCTCGACTTGATCTATTCCTTGTGAATAGGTTTCCTTGAATTTCTCGGGGTTTGGGGACCCACGGGCTTCTTAAAAGCATCGGCCTCCTCTTGGGCATCGTACAAGGACCCACAAGCTTCGTAAAAGCAACCCTGCCTTCTCTTGGGCTTGGTACAAGGATCCTATGACTTCTTAGAAGTATTCACTGCCTCCTCTTAGGCTTCGTATAATGATCTCTTCCCCCGGGAATGATAGCCTCCTCTTGGGCTTCGTACAAGGACCCGTCGGCTTCTTAAAAGCTTCCAGCCTCCTCTTGGGCTTCGTACAAATTATCCCGACGACCTCCTAGAGGTATAGGAACAGAACTTAGTCATCTTCATAGAACACTCCTTTCAAAGAGTCTACTACTGTTTCTTAAAGCATAGTACAAAAGATGAAACTCTAGACTTGGACAGTCTCATCTCCTTGAGTCTCAAAGACATTCTCAAGTGACCTCTTCGTTAAATAGGAAGAAAACCCATAGACTCGGACAGTCTCAATACCCTTCGGATTTCCCACTTCCTTAAAGAACGGGAACAACCCTGACCCTCAAATCAAATCCTTGAGTACAGTGTTGCTCATATAAGAACTGATTTTCTCTTTCAAAATCAGCATGCTGGACCTGTCACTTAACTGAACAATCACCACAGCCTCCTCTTGGCCTTTGTACAATGATTCCCTCCAGCGGAGTCAAACAACGTTTAGCCTCTCTCACGGGCTTTGTACAAGACACGTAAGAGACTCCCTCGTTGAGTCAATCACCCCTTTCGCCTCCATCTCGGGCTTTATACGAGATACAAAAAGGTTCTTATTGAGCCAAACAAACAATAGCCTCCATCTCGGGCTTTATACGAGATACCAAAAGATTCCCTTGTTGAGTCAAACCTTTTCGCCTCCATCTCGGGCTTTGTACGAGATACAAAAACACTCTCTTGTTGAGTATAAAAGATCCTCTTGTAGGATCAACCCCTTTTAGCCTCTCTCTCGGGCTTTGTACGAGACACATATTTGCCTCCTCTTAGGCTTTGTATAAGAAAACCACTGGTTGATCCAATTAACCTTTTAGCATCAAAGCTGTGCCTCATTCACAGTACACAAACATCAACAACTCCTTCCCCTTCATCTAATTGCTGTAAGCGGCAAGCCTCTAGATCATCTAAATCCATGCCACTGTCCCTCTTTTAGCATGAGAAATTCCTAAGGAAAGATAGCATTGCTCTACACTGAGTTAAAGTCTTCTCCTTTAGGTTAAAACCCCCTATAAAGGAAATTATGGCATTGCTAGGATCCGCGTATCTCGGTTAAAGTAATCCTCCTTTACAGTCAGTCACCCAACAGTCGTGACAAACATACCCCCTTTAGAGATGACAAATTCTCTCTAAAGTCAACACCTTTAGCTTCATATCTTGGGCTTCGAACAAGATACAACTAGACTTTTTAGCTTCACATCTTGGGCTTTGAACAAGATACAAACCACCTTTCGCTTCACGTCTTAGGCTTTGAACAAGACACCAAAACAACCATTTCCTCCCATAGAATAGGAGGAACTACGAGCGCTCTGATTTCCCTGTTTCGGTAAACGGGAATACGTAGGCATAAGATTGAAAGAAAAATCTTAGCGAGCACACTAAACAAAAACCCAAAATCCCATACTCTCACATCAAAAAGCATCAGTCCTAACATCCTAATCCTTGTTCCCCTGCCAGAAACATTCTGTCAAAATAAAAAGAGAGAGAACAGTATTGGCGAAAATACAAATAACCAGTACAAAGGCCCCTCCACATTGATCGCATTCGTAACCTAACAGACCACTGTTTAAACTCAGTATGCAAAGCAGGGTTAATTGGAGACATCTATTTCCCTTCCTTCATCAGCTCACAATAGGATAAAAACTGAATCGACCTGTAGTTAAAACTCAACCGCAGAGAACGACTAGCGCTTAAGAACCGCGTCCAAAATCGCTCGCTACAGAAAAATGGCGCCCACCGTGGGGCCCGTCTCTGTTTTTCTTCTTCCTTTTCACCTTGTGTGTGAATACCACAGATTGGGGCTTCCGCCGGGGAACCCATTTTCTGTCAGGAACTTAGGATTCATAGCTTTTAAAGGTCTAGGATGTTTAGGACAAATATATATACTGCTTTTCCTAATTGCTATACGTGTTTATTTTTCTGCTAATGGGAATGCGGGTGATGCCGTATGTGGAAAGATTGAGTATACACTTAAGATAAGTGATGGCGACGAGGTCGACCATCAACCTCAGTGGAGGCTGACCAATGCAACCCATTCTCTCACCTAGACAATGGGCCAATTGTTAAGTCTGAGAAGCTGAGGAGCCAAACCCTTTCGTAGTGCAGAAACTATCGGGAATAGTTGTTACACGATACTACCCTCATTTGAGGCTGGTGATCTATTCTCGGTGAATGGCACTTACTCTAAGATTGCTCTATAACTCGCTGGCGATCCGCTTGTTGTTTTGCTTTCCTGGGAGGAGCTGATGATAATGAGTACAGGTACAAAAATCACCCTAGTATAAACCTTTGGGGATGGGTAGAGCCTTGACTTCATGACAACGACCCTTTGACCCCATGTTTTTTCTATGTTTTTGTGTGCTGCATTCATGCATTCATTTAATAAAACATTAAAACATTCAAAAAAATTCTCTTCTAGTCTCTCTGTTTTTCAAATTAAACTAAGACTGTGATTGCAAATATCAGAGAAACGGATTACGCTAATGGATTTCGGTAGAAGGAGAACTCATAGGTATACCTTCAAGGTTCCAAAACTAGAGGATTTGAGAAGGTTAGCAAGGATGATCACTAACCCTGAGGCTTTCAGAGCCAATCACGGAGGTCTGTTACCACTGTTAAGAGTCCATGTGATTGAGGGAATCATGGATGCGCTCATTCAGTTTTACGATTCAGTTTATCACTGTTTCACATTCCCGGATTACCATCTAGCACCAACGCTGGAGGAGTATTCTCATCTGATTGATTTACATATCACTGATCGAGCTCCATTTTCTGGACTGGAAGAAATTCCAAAGAATCAGATCATTGCAAGAGCAATTCATTTGGACGAGTCTGAGGTCAGGACTCTAATGTCTACTAAGGGTGGCATCCAAGGTTTGCCAGCACATTTCTTGACAAAGAAGGCCCTGTATTTTGCCAGTATAGGAAACGTGACTGCTTTTGAAAGCATCTTTGTCTTGCTCACCTACGGGTTATTTTTGTTTCCCAACATCAATAACTTCGTCGATATCAGCACTATTAAGGTTTTTCTCATTGGAAACCCTGTGCCAACTTTTCTCGCAGATGCGTATCATTCTGTACACTTGGGAAATTTGTACAGCGGAGGGGAGGTCACATGTTGTGTACCTCTGCTATACAAATGGTTTATCTCCCACTTGCCCAAGTCCGCTGCTTTTTGGGATTGTAAGAGTGTCTTACGTTGGTCGCAGAAGATCATGTCTCTTACCAACTCTGATATAGATTGGTGTAATAGGATCTATGATGGAATCAGGATCATTGACTGTTGTGGAAAATTCCCCAACGTACCCTTTATAGGAACTAAGGGAGGAATCAACTACCATCCAGTATTGGTTCGTCATCAATTTGGATACCCAATGAGACACGTCCCACGGGGTGTTCATCTGGAAGGTCTTTTCTTCAAGGAAGGAGAAACTGACAGAGCATTAAAGATGGAAATAATGCAGGCCTGGAAGCACATTCATAAGAAAGGACGAGAGTCTCTAGGAAAACCGAACTGTGTCTCGGTGGAGCCTTACCTCCACTGGGTACAAACTAGGGCTCTCAAGCTAAAAATGCCTTATCATCGTTACAGAATTCTTCCGTCGAGGGAATCTGTCATGTACTTCATGACGGAAACTGAAAAGCTTCAGGTTACTCTCAACAAAGTTCAACGAAAGAGGAGGTCTTGGAAGAACAAATATCGCACCCTCGACGTCGAGTGCATCAAAATACAGCAACTACTGAAAGAGAAAGATGCTCTAATTGAAATTTTGGAGCAACATGCTGTAGAGAATCAAGATGACCAAAGGAATTTGCTCACTCCTTTCACCTAGCAAAGGAATGACAACCTGACAACAGCCCAAGAGCCCTGATCAAAGAAAAGGAAGATACTAGAATCAACACCTGAGTTCTCCTCAAAGAGGACTCGGGACCCATTAGCTTAGGTTTCTGTTTCTGCACTTTGTAATCTACTGTATTTCCATTTCTGTAATCCTTTGAATTTCAATAAAAAGGGGTTTCCCCACCGTTTGATATTTGCAATCTAATTGTCGAAGTTTATTTTGATTAAACCAAAAAAACAATTAATATAATCATTGCATTCATCATTCTCACATCGCGTATTCTTCTTACCTACGAATCTCACGTTTGTGTCTCGATTCTAGAGTCAAACTGTCTCATTCGTATAATACTCGGGCTAATCGTCAGAAAAAGATGGATGATCTTGAGGAAGAAAACAGAGAGTTGAAGGAAGAGATCGACGCTCTGAGAGAGGATATGAGAAAGCTTCGTAACGACATGCAAGCCATGGCAGAAGCTCAGCTACAAAGAATTGTGATCTCATAGATCACCTCAATGCCCATAGTGGAGAAGTATGATCCTAGGTATCAGATACCGAAAGATCGTCCTTGGGGCATGCCTGTTAACTATATCCCGGAAGGATATGTTCCGCCGATCGCTGAAGATCAGGGAATCTCAACAGAAGCCGCTGGGCCTGAAGGTTACAAACTTCGGGAAAGAGAAGATGCCAGGGGCATACTGAAGACTCCTGAAGGTTACAAACTTCGGGAAACGCCAAGATTCGCTACCGTAGTCACGGTACCACCCCCTGTGGTGCACACTGTCCCGGAAGGACAAATTCCACAGATACCTGCTGGTAAAAAGGAAACTATGTTCGATAGAATTAATGAATTCCAGGAATAGTTCCTGGAATTGCAGAAGGAACTGCAAGCCATTCGTGGTCAGGATCTATTTGGAAAGGACGCCGCAGACCTCTGCTTGGTCCCCAATGTGAAAGTTCCGCACAAATTTCAAGTGCCCGACTTTGAAAAATACAAGGGTAACTCTTTCCCTCAAAGTCATCTGGTGATGTATGCTCGGCGGATGTCAGCTCAGACGGAGAATCAGGACCTACTGATTCACTACTTTCAGGATAGTTTAACCGGTGCCGCACTCAAATGGTACATGGGTTTAAACCGTGCCACGATCAGTACATTCAGAGATCTTGGCACTGCCTTCGTCCAACAATACAAATACAATTTGGACATGGCACCGGACAGAGATCAACTCAGATCAATGTCACGAAAGGACAAGGAAACCTTTAAGGAGTATGCTCAAAGGTGGCGTGAAATTGCCGCTCAAATTTGTCCACCTCTTGAGGAAAAAGAGATGACAAAGATCTTCTTAAAAACCTTAAGTTCATTTTACTATGACTGAAAGGTTGCCAGTGCACCCAGTGATTTCACCGAGATGGTGGGCATGGGCGTACGCCTTGAGGAAGCCGTCCGAGAAGGACGTTTGGTAAAAGACACTGGATCGACAAGCGGTACTAAAAAATACGGTAGTGCTCTCCCTAAGAAAAAAGAGCAAGATATTGGGAATATCTCTCTCGGAAAGCAAAGGCGTCGATATCAACCAGTAGCAGCTGTAACTCCTGCTATCATCCCTGCGCCTATTCCTATGTATCAACCTCAGGTTACGCAGAGCCAACCTGATCAGCAAAGGACACAACAGCCTCTTCAGCAGGCTCGTCCTCCATATAACAACAACCGTACAACATGCCACCAGGATTTGATCCTATACCCATGACGTACGCAGAGTTGTTTCCATTACTGCTAGCCAAGGGGCACATTCAGACTAAGTCCCCTCTGACAGTACTGGAAAATCCGCCTTTTTGGTTTAAGGTGGATCAAACTTGCCCTTACCACCAAGGAGGTCCAGGGCATAACATTGAGAATTGTCTCAATTTTAAATCCGATGTGAAAAAGCTTGTTAGGAGCGGGGTCTTATCCTTCAAGGATACAAATCCTAATGTTCTTACGAACCCGCTACCTCAACACGAGAAGGCTGCAGTCAATCTGATTGAGAAAGAGACTAACAATGTCTATCAAATTCATGATGTACTCTTGTTGAAAACCAATCTGGTCAAGATGCATTGTAGACAGAGTGGATATGGCCATGTGCCACCTCATAATTATCACCATTGTGATGTCTGCACTAAAAGTAATAGAGGATGTTCGGTAGTGCAATCAGCTCTACAGGAACAGATGGATCTCGGATGGATCCAAGAGCACGGAGTTTGTGGAGTTAACATGGTTTACACGAATTCCAACGTCATTCAGAACCATGACATCTGTGTAATGAATGTCAACTTGGTGGCAATGCACTCAAGGCAAAGCCAGTATCATAATCTACCGTGGCACGATTACAGTTCCTGTCTGACTTGCTCGGTAAACAAACAGGGATGCTCTTTCATACAAGAGGCCCTCTAGCGTCAGATGGATCTTGGATGGATCCAAGACTACCATGATAGGAATCCCTATCAGATCAACATGGTTCAGATCTTTGATATTCGCGTGATGAATACCAACCTGGTAGAATTACATGCTGAACAGGTCTGACTCAGATTCTTATTATCACACGACTATCTAGTTGTAAAGCGGGTTGCGAAACCGATCGAGGTTGTACCCTTGTCCAGGAGGCACTTCAGCACTTGTTAAATCACTGGTGGATGCCAATTTATATGGATGAAGATACTCAGCAAATTAGTATCAGTAACAGGAATCCTACTCGGCGTCAGAGTCAGGATGTCCGATCTGTGGAAACTAACCTAGTGAGGTTACATTGTATTCAAAGTGGGCGTGGTCAGGTGCCACCACACAATTATGACCGTTGTAGCGTCTGTTCGGAAAGTAACCAAGGATGTTACCTTGTGCGAGCGGCTCTTCAGGGTCAGGTGGATCGTGGAGAAATTCATCCATATCCGAGTTCTGGACCCATCAACTGGACGCCGAACTACCTTGCCGATCAAGTTGAGGATGTTGTCACAATCTCTGGTCATCACAGGACCAGGGATGTTTTTGCCATCATCCCTCTACTTGACGAATCTAAAGTTCCCAACCGGGAACGGATCGAGATTACTTATGATGGTCAGAAAAATCAGAAGGTTCCCATAGTCATCTATCTGCCGGGACCATTACCGTATGAATCAACTAAGGCTATCCCTTACAAATACGGTGCAACAACAATTGAAAATGGAAAGGAAATTCCATTACCCTCCGTTGTGAATATTGCAGACATCAGTCGTGTAACACGGAGTGGTAGAATCTTCAACCGAGGGGTTGGGGAACCTAACAAAGAAAAGGAACTTCAGACGGAAGCTCCCGATCCATTAGTCGGTCAATCCAGTAATCCCGACCTTTCGAAAAACGATGATGAGATACTGAAGCCTATCCAAAGGAGTGAATACAACATTGTTGATCAACTGGTACAAACTCCTTCAAAGATCTCTGTGTTATCACTGTTACTTAGTTCAGAAGCCCACAGGGAGGCTCTACAGAAAGTCTTGGAGCAAGCCATTGTGGAACAGGATGTAACAATCAGACAGTTTGATATCATTGTCTCTAACATCACTTCCTGCAATAGTTTGGGATTTAGTGATGAGGAATTACCCGAAGAGGGTCTCCGTCATACCATGGCGCTCAACATTACAGTTAACTGCCAGGGCAATGCTTTAGCCAGCGTACTGGTAGACACAGGGTCATCCCTGAATGTTATGCCGAAGTCTACTTTGATGCAATTATCATTCAAGGGCCCTCCGATGAGAACTAGCGAGGTCGTCGTCAAAGCGTTCGACGGATCCAGAAAAACGGTTATCGGCGAAGTTGATCTTCCCATAACTATCGGTCCTCATACTTTCCAAGTCACTTTCCAGGTCATGGACATCCGGGCAACATACAGTTGTTTATTAGGAAGGCCTTGGATACATCAGGCTGGAGCGGTTACTTCGACCCTCCACCAAAAGCTAAAGTTCGTTCAGAACGATCAACTTGTCACAGTCTGTGGAGAACAAGCCTTGCTTGTGAGTAACTTGTCATCGTCTACTGGTATAGAACCCGAGGAGGTTATTGGAACGCAGTTCCAAGCACTGTCGGTATGCAAAGACCATCAGTTCAAAGAAGGAACTTCGATTTCTTCATACAAGGATGCTATCAAAGCGGTCGAGAGTACCGATACAACCGGATGGGGACAACTTGTCATTCCTACTAGCAATATAACAAAGAAGGGTCTTGGTTTTTCTGCAACCTATACCCAGACAGCTGCCAACGATGAAAGTCTTCATCCCCTTCAAAACTTCTTCCACAGTGGAGGTTTTCTTCATCCAGTCCCTCAAGCAGTCCATGCTATCAATGAGGAAGATCCCTCTGGCACAGAGGAATAATGGAAGTCCTACCTTAACGAGGACGGTTATATGTCTCAGGAAGAGGTGCCTATACCATTTTACTATCCCGCACAGAGTCCGAGGTTTATACCAAGGTCTGACGTCGAAATGATATACGGAGGTTGTGATCCGGAAGGATGCCGTGCTCCACCAAATTCATTAGAGGAAGACACTCCGATGAAAGACAATTTTGACTACACCTACTATGGCCCAATGGATGGCCTGCCAATGTGTCAGCCGAGTAATGAAAATCAGTTGAGCATCATTGAACAGAATACCATTGTCCCCACCATGTCATGGGATCAACATTCAGGTCATTCAGAAACTACTCAACATGCCGATGAATTCACAACGTTTGCAGGACTTGAATTCATCAACTATGCTTTTCCTGAGGTTAACGTCATCGAGAGGGATGACTCCTCCAGTTCCAAAGAAGTTTGGGACACCTTGGGACAACCGAGTGGAAAATACGACTATATGGTCAAGTACACCGCTCCCGAAAGCTCTCGTATCAGGCTCGAAGATATCCAGCCAACTGGATGGGGAGATACAGCTGAGAGCACAAATGCTATGCAAAATGCAACTGAGGAATCCTCCTACAATAACTCTTCCTGGGAGACAGATTCCAATGATCCTGCTCCACCAGAAATCAGCGTCATTTCTGAAGACAAATCGAGGAAGGTACCAAACTTTGTGATTCACTGAGGAGTTCGCCGCCAATGGGTTGCCGTCGAGGTTCCGAAGGTCGTGCATCAGTCAAAGTAATTGCCATCTTTAACCTTTCACCATGCCCAGGTGAAACGAATGTTTTGATAGGGCTCGCTTTCTGTAAATTTCCCTCTTCGCTTTGCCCAAGGCGATAGAGTTTTATTTTATAGGGCTGTAGTTTTAAGGATCGACTTGTTCATTAATAAAATAACGTCGTTCTGTAATTTCCACATTAATTGCTGTTTTTTTTTTTTTTTTTTCAGAAAATGGTAATCCTAAAAAACAATTCAATAATAAAAACAAGCAGTAATAAAAATAATTCACTGCACACACTTACATTTTCTCTATCTCTTCTAAACACGAATCATCACGTCATGCAGATTGCTTGTTTTAAACCCCGTTGAAACATACGATCCGATGCCTTCTCCCAACTTTGAGTTCCCGGTATTCGAGGCTGAAGAAGAAAATGACAACAAAATTCCAGAAGAGATCTCCCGATTACTCAGACAAGAGGAAAGGTCCATTGAACCTCACAAAGAACTGTTGGAAACGGTAAACTTGGGTTCAGAGCAAGAGAGAAAAGAAATCAGGATTGGGGCACTGCTCGGTCCAAATGCCAGAGAGGGTTTGATAAAGTTTCTCAAAGAATTCGCCGATGTATTCGCTTGGTCCTATTAGGATATGCCAGGGTTGGATACCAGCATCGTGGAACATCACTTACCGTTAAGGTCGGAATGTCCGCCAGTAAAACAAAGGTTGAGACAGATTCATCCGGACATGGCCATCAAAATCAAAGAGGTGGTACAGAAACAGATCGACGCAGGTTTCCTCGCTACATCTGAATATCCTCAATGGTTAGCCAACATCGTACCCGTTCCCAAAAAGGACGGAAAGGTCAGAATGTGTGTTGATTACAGAGATCTGAATAAGGCTAGTCCAAAGGATGACTTTCCTTTACCACACATTGACATGCTGGTAGACAGTACAGCAAAGTTCAAAGTATTCTCCTTCATGGATGGATTCTCGGGCTATAACCAGATCAAAATGGCGCCGAAAGACATGGAGAAAACTTCATTCATTACCCCATGGGATACCTTTTGTTACAAGGTAATGCCGTTCGGTTTGAAGAACACCGGGGCAACCTATCAAAGGGCCATGACTACTCTGTTTCATGACATGATACATAAGGAAATCGAGGTATATGTCAATGATATGATTACAAAATAAAAAATAGAGAGTGAGCACGTTGAACATCTGTCAAAATTGTTCGAACGTTTAAGAAAGTTCAAGCTCCGCTTGAATCCCAACAAGTGCACCTTCGGTGTCTGTTCAGGGAAACTATTAGGGTTCATCGTCAGCCAGAAAGGAATTGAGGTTGATCCTGACAAGGTCAAGGCCATTCAAGAAATGCCTTCTCTGAAAACTGAAAAACAAATCAGAGGATTCTTGGGACGTTTGAACTACATCTCCAGATTCATATTCCTTATGACTGCCACTTGTGCGCCGATTTTCAAGCTACTCAAAAAGAACCAGGATTGCGTTTGGTCAGAAGATTGTCAAACTGCCTTCGACAGTATTAAGGAATATCTGTTGAATCCTCCGATTCTATCACCTCCAGTGGAAGGAAGACCACTGATCATTTACTTAACAGTTCTGGAAGACTCCATGGGTTGCGTGCTTGGCCAACAAGACAAAACAAAGAGGAAAGAGTCTGCCATCTACTATCTAAGCAAGAAATTCACTGACTGTGAAACTCGGTACACGATGCTTGAGAAAACTTGTTGCGCTTTGGCTTGGGCAGCCAAACGTCTTCGCCAGTACATGATTCGTCATACTACTTGGTTGGTCTCCGAAATGGATTAAATCAAGTACGTATTTGAAAAACCTGCTCTCGCGGGAAGAATTTCCCGTTGGCAGATGCTGTTATCAGAATATGACATAGAGTACCACGCTCAGAAAGCTGTTAAAGGAAGTATTTTAGCCGATCATTTGGTTCATCAACCGATTGACGATCAAGAATCAATCGGGTTTGACTTCCCAGACAAAGATGTCATGTATCTAAAAATGAAAGACTGCGACGAACCGCTACCCAGTGAAGGGCCAGAACTAGGTTCCCAATGGGGACTTATCTTTGACGGAGCAGTCAATCATTACGGAAACAGAATTGTGGCAATCATTGTTACCCCTTAGGGTACCCACATTCCTTTCACTGCCAGACTTACGTTCAAATGTACGAACAACGAGGCCGAATACGAAGCATGTATTATGGGTCTCGAAGAAGCGATTGATTTAAGGATAAAAAACTTGGATGTATACGGTGATTCAGCCTTGGTTATCAATCAGATAAAAGGAGATTGGAACACATACCAATCAGGACTGATTCCTTACAAAGACTACGCGAGAAGGTTGCTGCTACCTTTCTTCAACAGAGTCGAGTTTCATCACATCCCTCGTGAGGAGAATCACATGGCTGATGCATTAGCCACTATCTCTTCCATGATTAGTGTAGGTCAATGGAATGACATACCTAAGATCGGCATAATGCGCCTTGAACGGCCCGTTTACATCTTCACGATCGAAGTAGTCATAGACGACAAACCTTGGTATCATGATATCAAATGCTTCCTTCAGAAACAAGAGTACCCACCTGGGGCACTCTGAAAAGACAGGAAAACCCTCAGGAGATTGGCTGGAAACTTCTTCCTGAGCGGTGACACTCTCTATAAGAGAAATTTTGACATGGTCTTGCTCCGATGCGTAGACAGACCAGAAGCAGACATGCTTATGAAAGAAATTCATGAAGGATCCTTTGGCACTCATGCCAACGGACACACAATGGCGAGAAAAATTCTCAGAGCAGGGTACTATTGGTTAACCATGGAATCTGACTGCTACAAGTACATGAGGAGGTGTCACAAGTGTCAGATATACTCCGACAAAATTCATGTACCGCCATTACATCTCAAAGTTCTTTCTTCCCCGTGGCCTTTTTCCATTTGGAGAATCGACATGATTGGCTTGATCGAACCTAAGGCTTCAAACGGACATCGGTTCATCCTGGTAGCCATTGACTATTTCACCAAGTGGGTCGAAGCAGCGTCATACGCTAATGTAACCCGACAAGTGGTGATCCGATTTATCAAAAACAATATCATCTGTCGTTATGGTGTTCCGAGCCAGATCGTTACTGATAATGGAGCTAACTTGAACAATAAGATGATGAAAAAGTTGTGCGTTGAGTTCAAGATCAAACTCCATAACTCATCTCCCTACCGACCCAAGATGAACGGAGCGGTAGAAGCGGCTAACAAGAACATCAAGAGGATCGTTCAGAAGATGGTTGTAACCTATAAAGATTGGCACGACATGCTACCCTTTGCTCTTCACGGTTATCGCACATCTGCCCGCACCTCAACAGGGGCAACCCCTTTCTCTCTAGTGTATGGCATGGAAGCAGTGCTCCCCATAGAAGTAGAGATCCCATCAATCTGAGTATTGATGGAAGATAAGCTCACCGAAGCTGAATGGTGTCAAAACCGACACGACGAATTAAACCTGATCGAAGAGAAACGAATCACGACATTATGCCATGGTCAGTTGTATCAACAGAGAATGAAGAGGGCATTCGAAAAAAAGGTCCGACCTCGTGTCTTCAGAAAAGGAGACCTCGTGCTCAAGAAGATACAATCTTTTCTCACTGATTCCCGGGGCAAGTGGACTCCAAATTATGATGGCCCTTATGTAGTCACGAAAGCTTTCTCGGGCGGTGCCTTGAGACTTGCAACCATGGACGGAGAGGAATTTGCCTACCCCACGAATGTTGATGTAGTCAAGAAATACTTCGCCTAAACTAAAAAAAAAACGTCTCGGTGGATTGAAAACCCGAAAGGGCGGTCCAGGCAAAAGTTAGAGACATGAAAAAAAATCATCCCGATGGACTGGAAATCTCAAAGTACAATCCAGGCAAAAATTAGGAATAATGGCAAGTAACTACTTTCGACAAAGGGGCAAGTCCCTCAGTAGCAGCAGTTACACCATCCATTGGAGGAAAACTCCAGTCAAGGTCATCTTCGACAGAAGCTCAGGATGCCCCGAATTCAAAGTTTGTAGAAGGATAGTGGTCGTTATGTTTCAACGTAGCCCAGTTCCCTGTAAATTACCATTTTCAAACTTTATATATACTCTTTGGAATCACGCGTTTAGCTGATTTCCATCTTATCAATAAAATTTGAGCCCTTGTGCTTTTGTTTGTAATTCTTATTTGTTTTAGCTTTACAGAACGACATGTTAACATGATTAACGATTCTTGAAATAAAACAAAAATGAATTTACTTGTTAAAACTTTTTCTGCTTTTTAATAAAGTCGGCAATTTCTTTTGACTGTTGAACATCAGAAGAACATCGGTCGCTTCTTCAGAAGTAAGCGAATTTCAAAGTGCAGAATCAAAGTACTCCTTCTAACCCAGTACGCCTGAATGAAGGGATCAACTGTGTCAGAGACCTTGCTTCGTCTAATACGCCGCGGCAGAGTTCTTACCTCCTAAGCCCGACCAACGGTAGCTCCCAACAGGGACTATCTCTCCTAAGCAAGGTGGAATTGCTATCTTGAACCAGCGACATTTCTACACGCCCCGCGATGGCCGAGTATTCAGTCGTGTTCACCCGTCAGTTTGTATGTCGCGTCAGTTTTGTCAGCATAAACATACATACATCATGCATTTTAATTGCATTTGCATTCATATTGCATTGCTATCACTCCAGTCGGTCTTGTCCCGTAGTGATAAGAGTCCTCTCAATCGAGTTATCAATTCTTGTTTCGTCAAGAAGCGTGGCGCCCGAACGATCTCGCTCCTCCAATTTATATCTGGATTGAAATTGGCCCTTGACCACTTTGATAACTTGAACCTCTGAAAAACCAGAGGAACCTTCAGTCAGCATCACTCTTCGCCATTGAAGATGATATCCTTGCTTTCCCGGATTAAGGAAAATCCACAGAGAAAGCCTCGTAATCAAAGATTCGGCAGCATGTCAGTTTCGCTCCGAAAAGATCGCTGATGAAAAGGTCATCGGCACCTCAAAATTGAACCCCATCATATGGCATTTCTCCGGGAAGATCCCGAGAAAAGTATGATGTAAGATCCCAAGCGATAGCAGTCTCTCAAGAGACCTGCTTTCCCCCAGTAGAAATAAATGGTGTCTCCAACAGAGAAGTTTATGCAACTCTACAACTCAGACGACTGGGTTCCCCAGCAAGTCTGACGTCAAAACCTTTTCCGTCAAATGGCATCTCTCCAGGAAAATTTGGTGAGAAGTTTGAGGAAAATCCGCTACAAACAGCGTTCCTTGTCAATAAAGTTTATTGACAAAAGAAACTAAGACCAGTTCCTTGGTAGGAAACCAGGATCGAGGGGAAGTTTACTTCAGAAACTGAGACCTGTTCTTTGGTAGGAAACCAGGATCGAGGGGAAGTTGACAAAAGAAACTAAGAGCAGTTACTTGGTAGAAAACCAGGATCGAGGGGAAGTTTATATCTGAAACTAAGACCAGTTCCTTGGTAGAAAACCAGGACCGAGGGGAAGTTTCTATCAGAAACTAAGACCAGTTCCTTGGTAGAAAACCAGGATCGAGGGGAAGTTGACAAAAGAAACTAAGACCAGTTCCTTGGTAGGAAACCAGGATCGAGGGGAAGTTTATCCCAAAAAGAAACTGAGACCAGTTCCTTGGCTGAAGACCAGGATCGAGGGGAAGTTTTACCTTTTCTAAGCATCATTGCTTAGCAAAAGAAGATGAATGCGTAAGCTACCATTCATAACCATCATCAAAATTTCGGGTATTCTGATATTTAATCCTCTTGCACCCCGAATGCCCGAATACCTTCGCCATTCACACCTTCGGGTCCAAGAAGATTAAATAGGGGCATCTGTCATACCCCAAATTATAACCACTAAGATTTCCCATCATTGTGCAAATCATCATCACAATATGGATGAACCATCATGCCTCATCAGTCTCCCCAAAGATGGGTGAGCATCCACTACAATCAAAATTAGGGTTTCAAGCCCTCTCAGAGCTTTAAACAAATGATCAATCAAGGAATGACATGATCTTCAAATTGTCTAACCTCTCAAACATTCACAATGGATCAAGAGGACTCCCACTTCAAGGATTAAGCACAAGGTTGCTCCCTTTTAGGTGGATCAAGTCTCAAGATCGACAATGTCACCAAATTAGGGTTTTAGTCGACCATGGCCTCCAGATGGAAATTTTCATCTGGGCATGAGCCAATGATCCAAAACATAACCTAATATACTCCATGGAACTCCATGGACCCAATCATCAAGTCAATTTGGCCTCAAGGGATGCATACATAAAAAATCAGGAATTAGGGTTTCTTGACCTAATTCACCCCTAAGTTAAATTTTAGGGAAAATCATGAGCCAAGACCTCAAGACATGATTTGAGGGTCTCTAATGAACTATGTTGATCCATTTGGAACAATGGATTAATCCAAGAAGCTTGAGCAACAAGTCTCAATTTCATCTGCACCACAATTAGGGTTTTAAGGAAAAAGTCAACTGTAACTTTGACTTTTGACCAGGACATGCTCCCAAACCCTAGGACATGCCTCAATATACCCCATGACACCCATGGAACATGTCCATCAAAGTTTGATTTAGGTAAAGGACATGATTTCCTAAGGAATTGCACAGTTTGGAATTCACCTGATAAAAAGTCAACTGTGCACAAAAGTCAACTTTGACTTTTTGAGATTTTTCCCCAAAATGGATTTTTAACCCTAAAATGATGTTAATGTATGATTTGAATCATCATTCATCAAGAAAAATCAAGAAAAGTTGGATAACTTGTAAAAGGGGTAACCATAAAAACTTAGAAAATTTTCTAAGTTAAAAATAAAGTGGCTAGGGTACCAACTTTGGAGGATCATAACTCCTAAACCACAAAGCTATTTTTCCTCATCCAAAGATGGATTTGTATCCCTCATTACCCTCTACAAAAACTTCAACTAGACCTAAGTCCAATTCATTAAGGATTTTGAGTTATGGAGTGATCAAAATGGCTGAAAATGAAAATGTCACTTTTTCCAACACTTAGTGAAATTTTCACTAAGTCCAAATCTGTCTTCATTTTTTTCCAAATGTAGGGGGATTTTTCACTTGGATTCAAAAGAGATCAAAACCAAACATGTTCAAACAGTTGTTGTATCATGTAAGGGCTTTCCAAAATGGCCAAGAACATTGCCAAATTCCATTTGGGCTATGAGTTATGACATTGTCAAGTTGCCTTGTTGAAATCTGTAAAGGCAAGGCAGAATTTGCATTTTTGCTCGATTTGCCAAAATTGTGCAAATCCAAACACTCCTATCCACTTGGACACATCTGAGGATTGAATCTAAAGGGGACAATCACTGAGCCAAGCCTCCAAAGTCCTTGGAACAAGAAAAAGCATGTTGAACCTAGAATTGCCAAATAGGGACAAGACTCCAATTTTGGATTGGAGCATTCAATGGAAGCATCAAGGTGGCATGGACTGAGCCATTTTCATTTGAATTCAGTCAAGACTTATCCAAGACCAAGGGAACCAGCAGCCTGTGCCCTAACCTCTAGTCAATGGCTAGAGGAGACTTGAACTTCCATTGCCAACATTGAACAAACCTACTCAGCAGTTGCCATTCACTATTCCTTGCAAAACAAACTTGCTCTACTATAAATAGAGCTCAATTGTGATCAGTTTAAGTACACCAAAGGCCTACAACACTTGCCTTTCTCAAAATCTCTTTCTCTTGGCAAAAATGCCTTTCTTAGTAAGGTAGCTATCAGATTTTGAGCTAGAGGGCAATTCCACTCAAACCAATCACACACACACACCTCATATACATCACATATGAGCTGATCAAACACTTAAACAACAACTGGAACACTGATTTCTCAGAATCACCAGTCAATTGCTCAAGGTTTTAACCAAAATGCAGTTGAGATGCCATGAATTGATCCAGCCAATTTCAATCAAGTCCAAGCATTGAAACACACTCCATAGGGTGTAGGGAAGCTGTTCAGATCATCACCACTCATATGTAACACCTCCAAATCAAAAATCACATTGCACTTGCTGTCACTGCCTAGAGATAAGCATATACTTGGTCATCTCTCAATCTATGCATATTTCCTCTCACAATAATTTGGCCATATGTTCATAATCATGCATAGAATGTTTCCCCTCAATTAATTGCATTGTTTGAATCGTGTATCAAAAATCCTAGCCTTCATGCATAAATTAGGGTTCTTGAGGATTTTTCGTGATTTCTTGTTATATGTTTAATTTAAATGAAATTAATGGACATAGACATGATCGTGAGGTTGAGACGAGCATAATGATATGTGGATTATATGATATGATTAAGTATTCAGTGAGATTGGAGAGAAAATGCAAATCTGAGAATCTCAGAACACGCGCGTGTTCTTCAGCTTGTTCTTTGCGCCATTTTTCAAATTTTGAATATTTGAATTTTGTGGTTTTATTTACTTGATTCAAAAATTAATTTCTCTCTGAGTTTTAATGATTTTGAGTTGATTATTTTTTTAATAATTCACAAAAATGTTAAATTATTTTATTTTAACAAAAAATCCCAAAAATATTATTTATTTTGTATAATTGATATTTTTGCAAAGAATTAATGTTTTAATTGTTTTTAACATTTAAAATATTTTTTCCACCTTGATTTTGCAACTCTTAATGCTTTCTAATTATTTTGTAGGTCAATACTTAATTTTTGAAGCATTAATCCAAGATCACAATTTGTTTTTCATATGTTAAACAATTTTGATCATTTTAATTGAATTTTTATTTAATTAAATACATTTTTGAAAACAAATTAGGGTTTTGGATTAATTCAACCCTCATAAATCATTTTCAAAACTTTTGGGCATCTAATCGAGTGTAAGACCCAATCCTTTTTTGACCAAATCATTTTTGGGCCTCAGTGTATTGTATAAGTCCCGATACCGTAAAAAACAAACGGCGCGATCGTCGTCTTTTGAAAAATAACCTTGGGCCTCTCCTCGAGCTATAAGACCCATTCAAAACTTTTGGGCCTCTATTAGAGTGTAAGACCCAACCCCCTTTTAACCAAAACATTTTGGGCCTCACTTATTGTATAAGTCCCTCTGCGTTAAAAGAAAACCTCGGCGTGATCGCCATTTTAAACGGAAAACAAACTGGGCCTACCCTCGTGTTATAAGCCCCACTCTTTTTCTTTAAAACTTTTGGGCCTCTTGAGAGAGTGTAAGACCCATCCCTTTGTACAGAAAACCTTTTTGGGCCTCAGTCACTTGTATAAGTCCCGCTGTACAAATTCAAATAGTGCGCTCACTGATAAAACCCTGGGCCTTTCCTTGAGCTGTAAGCCCCAAACCTTTCTTTTTCAAAGCACTTTCTCCTTTGATTTTGAATATACTATTGTTTTCTTTGTTGAACAACTAACCAAACAGCATGGAAGCTCTACAACCGAGTAAGTGGTTATTGCTTTCATTTACCGCTTTCATATAAATATAACTGTACTGTGGGGCTGTTTCACTGTAAGTCTTCTTTCATAAACTCATATCAGCTGTGTAATAATAGTATAAATATTTAGAGTTTCCCCGACAACTACGTCTAGAACTAGGTGACGCGGTTTCGTTTATTCGTAGAAATAGACAACTAGATCCCCAATAGGATCACCAGATACAGTCTTCTCTTCGGCTGTCCTCATTAGGAATTGTCAAGAAACTCTATTCCCAGAGATGAATGTATTCTCCGTGAATGGCATCTTTGAGTTTCTTCCAAATTCTCGACTTGATCTATTCCTTGTGAATAGGTTGCCTTGAATTTCTCGGGGTTTGGGGACCCACGGGCTTCTTAAAAGCATCGGCCTCCTCTTGGGCTCGTACAAGGACCCACAGGCTTCCTAAAAGCAACCCTGCCTTCTCTTGGGCTTGGTACAAGGACCCTACTACTTCTTAGAAGTATTCACAGCCTCCTCTTAGGCTTCGTATAATGATCTCTTCCCCTGGGAATGATAGCCTCCTCGTGGGCTTCGTACAAGGACACGTCGGCTTCTTAAAAGCTTCCAGCCTCCTCTTGGGCTTCGTACAAATTGTCCCGACGACCTCCTAGAGGTATAGGAACAGAACTTAGTCATCTTCATAGAACAGTCCTTTCAAAGAGTCTACTACTGTTTCTCAAAGCATAGTACAAAAGATGAAACTCTAGACTTGGACAATCTCATCTCCTTGAGTCTCAAAGACATTCTCAAGTGACCTCTTCGTTAAATAGGAAGAAAACCCGTAGACTCGGACAGTCTCAATACCCTTCAAATTTCTGACTTCCTTAAAGAACGGGAACAACCCTGACCCTCAAATCAAATCCCTGAGTACAGTGTTGCTCATATAAGAACTGATTTTCTCTTTCAAAATCAGCATACTGGACCTGTCACTTAACTGAACAGTCACCACAGCCTCCTCTTGGCCTTTGTACAATGATTCCCCCCAGCGGAGTCAAACAACGTTTAGCCTCTCTCTCGGGCTTTGTACGAGACACGTAAGAGACTCCCTCGTTGAGTCAATCACCCCTTTCACCTCCATCTCGGGCTTTATACGAGATACAAAAAGGTTCTTATTGAGCCAAACAAACAATAGCCTCCGTCTCGGGCTTTATACGAGATACCAAAAGATTCCCTTGTTGAGTCAAACCTTTTCGCCTCCATCTCAGGCTTTGTACGAGATACAAAAACACTCTCTTGTTGAGTATAAAAGATCCTCTTGTAGGATCAACCCCTTTTAGCCTCTCTCTCGGGCTTTGTACGAGACACATATTAGCCTCCTCTTAGGCTTTGTATAAGAAAACCACTGGTTGATCCAATTAACCTTTTAGCATCAAAGTTGTGCCTCGTTCACAGTATACAAACATCAAGAACTCCTTCCCCTTCATCTAATTGCAGTAAGCGCCAAGCCTCTGGATCATCTACATCCATGCCACTGTCCCTCTTTTAGCATGAGAAATTCCTAAGGAAAGATAGCATTGCTCTACACTAAGTTAAAGTCTTCTCCTTCAGGTTAAAACCCCCTATAAAGGAAATTATGGCATTGCTAGGATCCGCGTATCCTGGTTAAAGTGATCCTCCTTTACAGTCAGTCACCCAACAGTCGTGACAAACAGACCCCCTTTAGAGATGACAAATTCTCTCTAAAGTTAACACCTTTAGCTTCATATCTTGGGCTTCGAACAAGATACAAATAGACTTTTTAGCTTCACATCTTGGGCTTTGAACAAGATACAAACCACCTTTCGCTTCACATCTTGGGCTTTGAACAAGACACCAAAACAACCATTTCCTCCCATAGAATAGGAGGAACTACGAGTGCTCTGATTTCCCTGTTTCGGTAAACGGGAATACGTAGGCATAAGATTGAAAGAAAAATCTTAGCGAGCACACTAAACAAAAACCCAAAATCCCATACTCTCACATCAAAAAGCATCAGTCCTAACATCCTAATCCTTGTTCCCCTGCCAGAAACATTCTGTCAAAATAAAAAGAGAGAGAACAGTATTGGCGAAAATATAAATAACCAGTACAAAGGCCCCCCCACATTGATCGCATCCGTAACCTAACAGACCGCTGTTTAAACTCAGTATGCAAAGCAGGGTTAATTGGAGACATCTATTTCCCTTCCTTCATCAGCTCACAATAGGATAAAAAATGAATCGACCAGTAGTTAAAACTCAACCGCAGAGAGCGACCAGCGCTTAAGAACCGCGTCCACGTATCTAATTCTCACACCTAAAGACAAAGGATTAGAGAAACCAGAAAGTACTGACAGTGTTTCACACACATATCACGTACTAAGGGACAACAACATCGACATTATTCAACCGTCACACCAACTGACTCAACAACTTGGCTGGACGGACCGACCTGCTCTGATACCACTAATGTAACACCCCAATTCCCATCGCGAATAAATAATACATAAATAAATCAGAGTAACTAAAAATTTATTTTTCCGACAGAATCAAGGATGCCATATTTAAAGAAAGAAAACACAAGCCCTGCTCAATTATTTGATACATAACACAAACTGGGATAACATCAAAGAGAAACTTTTTCCATATAAAAGAAAAGTTCAATTATGGAATAAAGCGGAAAGATCCATAACTGACTTGTTTTACAAATAAATTATTTTATAACATCAAAATATACATATAAAGGTAATACAAAATAGATCCTACAAATGTATACATATATAACATAATCGTTCCCCGACTCCCGTGCTACGTATTAGAGCAGACACCAAGACCGACAAAAGAATGGAGAACTAATCTTCACAAAAGCCTCCAAGACTACTAATCTGCAATTGCCTCATAGAGCAACAACCACAATAGAAGGGTGAGAAATAACAACTAAATCAAGATTGCATAATAATATGCAAACACATAAAATTCACATGCATAGTTATTCTCACCACAAGCATCACATACTAATACACATAGCATATATCAATTACACCAACATAATCACATATTCACACATAAGGCACACCAAAGTCATAACATATGTAAACACACCACCACATCATATAACACATGTTTATACATAACACATATCATCCTTAACCAATGCATTTATCACATATGCACATCAATTCACCAATCCAATCATAAATCTCAACACATACTCAAACTATTCACAATTTCCACACATAATCAATCCATTCATGATTTTCCACACATAATCAATCCATTCATGATTCTCACACATAATCAATCCATTCATGATTTATGCAAATTCACAGAGACCGACACAATAACTCTGTGCAATGCATATGCGGTACCATCCATCCATCATCTCATCACTAGTTCACTCAGGAACTATTGGAACCATCGCTTGTTACTTAGTGTAGGGAGCGGTTTTGGACGTGGTTGAGAAGCACTACCGCTCTTTGGTATCTACAGCTCGATTCATTTTTTATCCTATTAAAGCTGATGAAGGAAGGGAAATAGATGTCTCAAATTAACCCTGCTTGAAAACTAAGGTTAAACAGTCAAAACTGTTGGTTTACAGATGCTGCAAAGATTCGGGGTCTCTATTGGGTGTATTTTTTTAAAAGTGGTGTTCGGTCGATTGGTGGGAGGTTGGGATGGTAGGACGGATGTATGGAATTTTGGGTTTTTGTTTAGTGTGCTTGCTAAGATTTTTCTTTCAATCTTATGCCTACGTATTCCCGTGTTTTCCGAAACAGGGAAATCAGAGCGTTCGTAGTTCCTCCTATTCTACGGGAGGAAATTGTGTTTTGGTGTCTTGTTCAAAGCCCAAGACGTGGAGCGAAAGGTAATTTGTATCTTGTTCAAAGCCCAAGATATGAAGCTGAAGGTGGTTTGTATCTTGTTCAAAGCCTAAGATGTGAAGCTAAAAGGGTGTTGACTTTAGAGAGAATTTGTCATCTCTAAAGAGGGTTTGTTTGTCACAACTGTTTATAAAGGAGAATTACTTTAACCGGGATATGTGAATCCGGCAATGCCATAATTTCCTTTATAGGAGGTTTTTAACCTAAAGGAGAAGACTTTAACTCAGTGTAGAGCAATGCTATCTTTCCTTAGGAATTTCTCATGCTAAAAGAGGGACAGTGGCATGGATGTAGATGATCCAGAGGCTTGCCGCTTACAGCAATTAGATGAAGGGGAAGGAGTTGTTGATGTTTGTGTACTGTGAATGAGGCACAACTTTGATGCTAAAAGGTTGATTGGATCAACCAGTGGTTTTCTTATACAAAGCCTAAGAGGAGGCTAATATGTGTCTCGTACAAAGCCCGAGAGAGAGGCTAAAAGGTTTTGACTCCACGAGGGAATCTTTTGGTATCTCGTACAAAGCCCGAGATGAAGGCTTATTTGACTCAACAAGAGAGTTTTTGTATCTCGTACAAAGCCCGAGATGGAGGCGAAAGGGGTGATTGACTCAACGAGGGAGTCTCTTATGTGTCTCGTACAAAGCCTGAGAGAGAGGTTAAACGTTGTTTCGCTGGGAAGAATCATTGTACAAAGCCCAAGAGAAGGCTATGGTGTTGTTTCAGTTGAGTGACAGGTCCAGTATACTGATTTTAAAGAGAAAATCAGTTCTTATATGAGTAACACTGTACTCAAGGATTTGATTCGAGGATCAGGGTTATTCCCTATGGGAAATCCAAAGGGTAGTGAGACTGTCCGAGTCTATGGGTTTTCTTCCTATTTAACAAAGGGGTCACTTAAGAATGTCTTTGAGACTAAAGGATATTAGACTGTCCATGTCTAGAGTTTCATCTTTTGTATTATGCTTTGAGAAACAGTAGTAGGGAGATCTAGACTCTTAGAAAGACTTGTTATATAAAGATGACCAAGTTCTGTTCCTATACCTCTAAGAGGTCGTCGGGACAATTTGTATAAAGCCCAAGAGGAGGCTAGAGACTTTTAAGAAGCCGAGAGGTCCTTGTATGAAGCCCAAGAGGAGGCTATCATTCCCGGAGGAAGAGATCACTATACGAAGCCTAAGAGGAGGCTGTGAATACTTCTAAGAAGCCGACGGGTCCTTGTACTAAGCCCAAGAGGAGGCGGGGTTGCTTTTAGGAAGCTTGTGGGTCCTTGTACGATGCCCAAGAGGAGGCCGATGCTTTTAAGAAGCCCGTGGGTCCCCAAACCCCGAGAAATTCAAGACAGACTATTCACAAGGAATAGATCAAGCCAGGAAAGTTTGAGAATTTGGAAGAAACTCAAATATGCCATTCACGGAGAATACATTCATCTCTGGGAGTAGAGTTTCTTGACAATTCCTAATGAGGACAGCCGAAGAGAAGACTGTATCTGGTGATCCTATTGGGGATCTAGCTGTCTATTTCTACGCATAAATGAAATGGCTTTACCTAGTTCTAGACGTAGTTGCCGGGGAAAATCTAAACATCTATACTATTATTAGACAGTCGATATGAGTGTATGAAAGAAGACTTACAGCGAAACAGCCCCACAATACAGTTATACGTAGATGAAAGCGGTAAATGAAAGCGTATAAACACTTACTCGGTAGTATAGCTTCCATGATGTTTGGTTTGTTGTTCAACAAAGAAAGATTGAAAACAACTATATATTTTAAAATCAAAGGAGAAAGTGCTTTGAAAAAGAAAGATTTGGGGCTTACAGCTCAAGGAGAGGCCTAGGGTTTTATCAGTGATCGCATTGTTTGAATTTGTACAGAGGGACTTATACAAGTAACTAAGGCCCAAAGAATGGTTTTTTGTACAAAGGGATGGGTCTTACACTCTCTCAAGAGGCCCAAAAAGTTTTAAAGAAAAAGAGTGGGGCTTACAACATGAGGGTAGGCCCAATTTATTTTTCGTTTGAAATGGCGATCGCGCCGAGATTTTCTTTTAACACAGAGGGACTTATACAATAAGTGAGACCCAAATTTGTTTTGGTTAAAAGGGGATTGGGTCTTACACTCTATTAGAGGCCCAAAAGTTTTGAATGGGTCTTATAGCTCAAGGAGAGGCCCAAATGGTTTATTTTTAAACTGGCGACAATTGTGCCGAATTTAAAAATGTACAGAGGGACTTATACAATAAGTGAGGCCCAACATATTTCTGTACAAGTGGGTTGGGTCTTACACTCTAATAGAGGCCCAATAAGTGTTTGAAAATGATTTGTGAGGGTTGAATTAATCAAAAACCCTAATTTATTTCCAAAATGTATTTTAATTGAATAAAAATTCAATTAAAATGATAAAAAATTGTTTAACATGTGGGAAACAAATTATGATCTTGGATTAATGCTTCAAAAATCAAGTATTGACCTACAAAATAATTAGAAGTCATTAATCTTTACAAAATCAAGAGGGAAAAAATATTTTAAATGTCAAAAACAATTAAAATATTAATTCTTTGCAAAAATATCAATTATATGAAATAAATAATATACTTTGGGATTTTTTGGGAAAATAAAATATTTCAACATTTTTGTGAATTATTAAAAAAAGAATCAACTCAAAATCATTAAAACTCAGAGAGAAATTAATTTTTGAATCAATTAAATAAAAATCACAAAATTCAAATATTCAAATGATGGAAAATGGCGCCAAGAACAAGGGCAAGAACACGCGCGTGTTCTGAGTTTCCCAGATTTGCATTTTCTATCCAATCTCACTAAATACTTAATCATATCATGCAATCCACATACCAATCAACTCATTTCAACCTCACGATCATGTCTATGACCATTAATTTCATTTAAATTAAACATAAAACAAGAAATCATGAACAATCCTCAAGAACCCTAGATTCTGCATGAAGGCTGGGATTTTTGATACACGATTCAAACAATGCAATTAATTGAGGGGAAACATTCCATGCATGATTATGAACATATGGCCAAATTATTGTGCAGCAAAAATTGCATGGATCATAGAGTTAGAAGAGCTCATGCTTACCACTTGCAGCTGGTGATCGTGATTTGTGTTGGAGGTATTACAGATGAGTTGTGATTATCTGAACAGCTTCCCTACACCCTATGGAGTGTGTTTGAATGCTTGGACTTGATTGAAGTTGGCTGGATCACTTCATGGCATCTCAACTGCAACTTGGTTAAAACCTTGAGCAATTGACTGGTGATTATGAGAAATCAGTGTTCCAGTTGTTGTTTAAGTGTTTGATCAGCTCATATGTGATGTATATGAGGTGTGTGTGTGTGATTGGTTTGATTGGAAAAGCTCTCAAACTCAAAACCCGATAGTGACTTGCCTTAGAAGGAAAAATTAGAGTGAAAGAAGAGATTTTTAGGAAAGCATCTATTTGATGGCTTTGGTGTACTCAAACTGATCACAATTGAGCTCTATTTATAGTAGAGCAAGTTTGTTTTGCAAGGAATAGTAAATGGCAACTGCTGAGTAGGTTTGGCCAATGTTGGCAAATGAAAATCCAAGTCTCCTCTAGCCATTGACTAGAGGTTAGGGCACAGGCTGCTGGTTCCCTTGGTCTTGGGTAAGTCTTGACTGAATTCAGTTGAGAATGGCTTAGTCCATGCCACCTTGATGCTTCCATTGAATGCTCCAATCCAAAATTGGAGTCTTGTCCCTATTTTGGCAATTCTAGGTTCAACATGCTATTTCTTGTTCCAAAGACTTTAGAGGCTTGGCTCAGTGATTGTCCCCTTTAGATTCAATCCTCAGATGTGTCCAAAGTGATGACAAGGCTTGGAATTGGCTGATTTTGGCAAATCGACCAAAAGTGCAAAAATCTGCCTTGCCTTGGCAGATTTCAGCAAGGCATCTTGCCAATGTCATATCTCATAGCTCAAATTGAATTTGGTAATGTTCTTGGCCATTTTGGAAAGCCCTTACATGATACAACAACTGTTTGAACATGTTTGGTTTTTATCTCTTTTGAATCCAAGTGAAAAATCCCCCTACATTTGGAAAAAAGTAAAGGCAGATTCTGACTTAGTGAAATTTTCACTAAGTGTTGGAACAAAGTGACTTTTCTTGATTTTGATCACTCCATAACTCAAAATCCATGAGGAATTTGGACATAGGTCAGTATGAAGCTTTTGTAGAGGGCAATGTGATCTACAAATCAAGCTTTGAATGGGGAACAATGGCCTTGTGGTTTAGGAGTTATGGTCCTCCAAAGTTGGCACATTAGTGTCACTTTTTCCATAACTTAGAAATTTTTCTAAGTTTTTATGGTTACCCCTTTTACAAGTTATTCCACTTTCTTTGATTTTTCTTGATGAATGATGATTCAAATCATACACTAACATCATTTTAGGGTTAAAAATCCATTTTGGTGAAAAATCTCAAAAAGTCAAAGTTGACTTTTGTGCACAATTGACTTTTTATCAGATGAATTCCAAACTGTGCAATTCTTCAGGAAGTCATGTCCTTGACCTAAATCAAACTTGATGGACATGTTCCATGGGTGTCATAGGGTATATTGAATCATGTCTTAGGGTTTGGGAGCATGTCCTGGTCAAAAGTCAAAGTTATAGTTGACTTTCCTCGCGAAACCCTAATTGTGGTGCAGATGAAATTGAGACTTGTTGCTCAAGCTTCTTGGATTAATCCATTGTTGCAAATGGATCAATATAGTATATTAAAGCCCCCCAAATCATGTCTTTAGGTCTTAGTTCATGATTTGTCCCAAAAGTCAACTTAGGGGTGAATTAGGTCAAGAAACCATAATTCCTGATTTTTGATGTATGCATCCCCTGAGGTCAAATTGACTTGATGATTGGGTCCATGAGGTTCCATGGAGTATATTAGGCTATGTTTTGGATCATTGGCTTGTGCCCAGATGAAAATTTTCCATTTGGAGGCCCTGGTCGACCAAAACCCTAATTTGGTGACACTGTCGATCTTGAGACTTGATCCACCTAGAAGGGAGCAGCCTTGTGCTTAATCCTTGAAGTGGGAGTCCTTTTGATCCATTGTGGATATTTTAGAGTCTAGAAAAGTTGAATATCAAGTCATTCCTTGATTGATCCTTTGTCTAAGGCTCTGAGAGGGCTTGAAACCCTAATTTTGATTGTAGTGAATGCTCAACAATTCCTTGAGGAGATTGATGAGGCATAAAGGTACATCCATATTGTGATGATGATTTGCACAATGATGGGAAATCTTAGTGGTCAAAATTTGGGGTATGACACTTAGTGTAACTCCCCGTCGGGCAAACGATGTTCCCCGTCGTCCTCTTAGTATAAGGCGCACGACGTTTATGGATTGCTTTAGGTCCTCTTTGTATAAGGCGCACAATCCGATAGGTTTAGGTCCTCTTTGTATAAGGCGCACGATCGTATATACTCATCACTTTAGGTCCTCTTTGTATAAGGTGCACTATGTTATAGCGGATTCCCTCTGGAATCATTTCGTCGCTCACACCAACTAGGGCACACGACATCACAAGAATGCATATCATGATGCTTGGCATACAATGACTCATGACATTCAAATGCACACATAATGCAACCATAATCATGCATATATTTCAACTCATCAATTCCATACATTCACAATTCAACCATATGAATTATCTCATCATCATTATTCATTCATTGGAAACCAATTCAAACAATGTATTTACTTGCCATAAGGCCACCAAATAACACACATTGAATTTCACATACACAATGCATTTCATCATAAACCACAAACCACAACAATTAGCATTTTATCATATACATTCATATCAATTCACAACAAGAATTACTCACCATCAACCACCACAATTACCACAAAACCTCATAACAACATACATTGATATTCAATCAAACAATGTATTTTACCACACAACAACATCATTATCACACATTGAAATCAAACCCAAAACAACACATTTACCTCTCCATAAGTCCACAAACCATCATCACCAAAACTCATCATATATATTCACATCATATAACAGCACACAAGCAATATGATACATATTAAAAGCATATCACATGATAACACGTCAATCATACACAATTACGGCGGTAAAAGCTGACAGAATGACACTATTCCAATTCCTAACACAATTAAATCGGCCACTACTCCCAAAACCATTTTATAAGGAAGAACATTTCATAAGCTCTCCAACGCATCAAACCGCACCTCAATCCGACTTACGGATCAAAAGTTATAAAGAAAACAAAACGGGAAATCTGTCATGTTCGCAATGCGAAGTTCCTAGCGAGTCCTTCGCTTTCCATAATCGCCGTGTGAAGCCCCAGCAAACCATGGCAGAAGAAAAAGGATACAAAGTTCGCTGTGCGAACTGCTGGCGAACATTCGCCTCCTCATTCGCAGTGCGAAGCTCTGGCGAGCCTTCGCTTTCCTTTTCGCTGCCGTTCGCAGTGCGAACCTGCGAATTCTGGGATTCGTAACAGCGCTGTTATAGGTCATATTGGGTCCAAATTCATCATTCTCCCACCCCAAACACTTCCAAAACATACTATAACAACCAAAACATGATCCAAACCTAACGACAAGTATTCTACGCAGTTTATATCGAATTTCATCCGTGAAAACATCGATTTCTATCAATTGCTCCTAATTTCAATCGATAAGAAAAGTCGCGAAACAACCAAACCAATTACAACAAAGAACACATATACATACACAAGCAAGATATAATTGAAACTTCTCACCCTTACCCGATTATTCGTGCTCGAAACGGAGTTCCCGCGATTTTCCTCTTTCCCCTCTCTTCTTTCCTCTTCCTTTCTATCTTCTCTTTCTTTCTCTCTATTTTCTTTTCTCTCTATTTCCTCTCAAATCTCTATTTATATAAAATATCTAAAGCCCTAAAAGACTATTTTACCCCTTAGCTCAAATATACCGCAAACGCTCTCAAAACACGATAAAACATAAACAGCGATGAAAAATAATATATTGTCAAATAAAAGTCAAGAATAAAATAATATAAAACAAAAATAATTAAATCGACTCGATTAAATAAATAAGACAAAACCGGGGCTTTACAAACATGATTCAGATCTTCGACGTTCGTTTAATGAATACCTGTCTAGTGGAATTGCATGCCAAGCAAGTCAAACTCGGTTTTCTGTCCTCGCATAACTATCACGACTGCAAAGATTGCTCCGAAAATGATCAAGGTTACGCACTTGTACAAAGAACTCTTCAACATCTGCTGGACCATTGGTGGCTCCCAGTCTACCAGGACGAAGATACACATCAAGTTAGGATAACCAATGGAAATCAGGATAGACACCAAAGATGTGATGTCCGCTTGCTGGAAACAGATTTGGTAAAGATACACTACATACAGAGTGGATACGGCCGAGTGCCACCTCACAATCATGAACGATGTGGAATATGTTTGGAAAATGACCTGGGATGCTACCTCGTGCGGGCAGCTCTCCAGCGTGAGGTAGACCAAGGAGAAACCCAGTTACGCCTGAATTCTCAGTCGATCAACATGGTGCAAGGATCCCTCCTTGGCCAAAACAAGGTCCAAAGACTACTGGACAAAAGGACTATCACAGTCTCCAATAAAAGAGAACCTGTTAATCATGGAATTAACAAGGATGTTTTCACCATAATTCCTTTGCTCAAGGAACCGAAGCGCGTGGAAATCCCTCTGGATAGTAGAAAAGGTCCCAACCTGGAACCGATTGAGGTTACTTATGACGGTCAAAAAACCCAAATAGCCCATGTGTACAGTCAGAGAAAGTTATTCCGTACAAGTATGGTGCAACTACAATAGAAGATGGAAAAGAAATTCCACTACCATCCATTGTCAACATTGCTGATATCAGTCGGGTCACCCGAAGCGGTCGAATCTTCAACAGAGGAGTTGGAGAACTTGCAAAAGAAAAGGAACCTCAAGCTCAAATTTCTAATCAACAAATTGGTTAATCTAGCACCACAGAGCCTGTGAAAAATAACAATGAAATGCTAAAGCTCATCCAAAAAAGTGAATACAACATCGTGGATCAATTAGGAATAAATCTAGTAAAAATGCATTGCAGGCAGAGCGGGTACGACCATGTACCATATCACAACTATCACCAATGTGATGTCTGTTCTAAAAACAATCAAGGACGTGTCATTGTACAAGCAGCTCTTCAAGAACAAATGGATCTAGGCTGGATTCAGGATCACAGGATTTGTGAAGTAAATATGGCCCATGCACATCCAAACATTGTTCAAAATCATGACAACAGCGCAATGAATTTCAATCTAGTGGCAATGCATTCAAAACAAAGTCGGTACTACAATTTACCACTGCACGATTACAACGCTTGTCCGATTTCCTCAAAAGACAATCAGGGATGCTCTTTTGTACAAGAGGCCCTCCAGCGTCATATGGATCTTGGATGGATCCAAGACTACCATGAAAGGAATGATCATCAGGTCAACATGATTCAGATCTTCGACATTCGTTTATTGAATACCAGTCTAGTGGAATTGCATGCCAAGCAATTCAAACTCGGTTTTCTGTACTCGTATAACTATCAAGACTGCAAAGATTGCTCCGAAAACGATCAAGGCTGCGCACTTGTACAAAGAACTCTTCAATATTTGTTAAACCACTGGTGGGTCCCAGTCTACCAGGATGAAGATACACATCAAGTTAGCATAACCAATGGAAATTCGGATAGACACCAAAGTTGTGACGTCCGCTTGCTGGAAACAGATTTTCTAAAGATGCACTGCATACAGAGTGGATACGGCCGAGTGTCACCTCACAATTATGAATGCTGCGGAATATGTTCGAAAAATCACCAGGGATGCTACCTCGTGCGGGCAGCTCTCCTGCATCAGGTAGACCAAGGGGAAACCCAGTTATGCCTGAATTCTCAGTCGATCAACATGGTGTAAGGATGCCTCCTTGGCCAAAACAAGGTCCTAAGACTACTGGACAAAAGGACTATCACAGTCTCCAATAAAAGAGAACCTGTTAATCATGGAATTAACAAGGATGTTTTCACCATAATTCCTTTGCTCAAGGAACCGAAGTGCGTGGAAATCCCTCTGGACAGTAGAAAAGTTCCCAACCTGGAACCTATTGAGGTTACTTATGACGATCAAAAAACCCAAATAGCCCCTGTGGTCATCTACATGCCGGGACCAATACATACAAGTCAGAGAAAGTTATTCCGTACAAGTACGATGCGACTACAATAGAAGATGGAAAAGAAATTCCACTACCATCTGTTGTCAACATTACTGATATCAGTCGGGTTACCCGAAGCGGTCGAATATTTAAAAGAGGAGTTGGAGAACCTGCAAAAGAAAAGGAACCTCAAGCTGAAGTTTCTAATCAACAAATTGGTCAATCCAGCACCCCAGAGCCTATGAAAAATAACGATGAGATGTTAAAGCTCATCCAGAAAAGCGAATACAACATCGTGGATCAATTGTTGCAAACTCCTTCTCAGATATCCATATTATCTCTCTTGCACATTTTAGAAGCTCACAGGGAAGCTTTACAGAAAGTCTTGGAACTAGCCTTTATAGAACAAGATGTGACAGTGGGTCAATTTGACAGCATTATTTCCAACATCACTTACTGCAATAATTTGGGTTTCAGTAATGAAGAACTTCTAGAGGAAGGCAAGAACCATAACATGCCACTCAACATCACAATCAATTGCCAGGACGATGCGTTAGCCAGCGTAGTGGTAGACATAGGTTCATCCTTGAACTCATGCCAAGGTCAACTTTGGTATGGCTATATTTTCAAGGTACTCTGATGAGAGGCAGTGAGATAATAGGCAAAGCCTTTGACGGATCCTGGAAAATAGTTATCGGCGAGGTCGACCTTCCCATAACCATTGGTCCCCACACTTTCCAAGTCACTTTCCAGGTCATGGACATCCGAGCAGCATACATATGTTTATTAGGAAGACCTTGGATACATGAAGCAGGGGCAGTCATTTCGACACTTCAACAGAAGCTGAAGTTTGTCAAGAACGACAAGTTGGTCAGAGTATGCAGAGAACATGCTTTAATTGTGAGCAACCTATCAAGCATTCTCCTATTTAGAACCAGAGGAGATTGTTGGAACTCAATTTCAGGCACTCTCGGCGAGCAATGAGAATCACCAAGAAAAAGGAACGTCAATTTCCTCGTACAAAGACGCTCTCCAAATAATTGGAAGCGGTGACATAAAAGGATGGGAGCAAGTTGTGATTCCTGTTGATATAAAGACAAGAAAAGGCCTTGGCTTTTCTTCAGCACTTACCAAGACTACAAAAGGGATGAAAGCATTCGTCTTATTCAAGATTTCTTCCATAGTGGAGGCTTCTTCCACACAATTTCTCAAGAAGTCCACACCATCTAGGAAAATGGTTCCTCTGATATAGATGAAGAGTGGAAATCATATTTCAACGATGAATGTTATATATCTCAGGAAGAAACGTACATGCCATTCTGCTCTCCAAAGCAAAGTCCCAGATATATACCAAGATCAGATGTCAAAATGATCTACGGAGATTGCGATCCCGAGGGATGTCGTGCTTCGCCCAACTCATTAGAGGAAGACACTCTGATGAAAGACAACTTTGACTATAACTCATATGATCCCATGGATGATTTGCCCATTTGGAAACCTTAAATGGAAGATTCAGGGAAAAAGAGTCAGCCAGAGAATGCATATCTGCTGAATAACCTTGAGAAAAATCCACCTATTTTCCCAAAATCATGGAATCCTTACCCAGAACATTCCAAGGATGTCAAATGCCACGTTGATGAATTTACAAAGACTGCAAGACAATATTTTATCAAATTTGCATTTCCCGAGGTCGACGTCATTTAAGAGGATGACTCATCTATCCCCTCAGAAACTTGGGATACTTTGGGGCAGCCAAGCGGCAAGTATGACTTTCTAGTGAAGTACACTGTCCCTGAAAGCTCTCACATCAGATTTGAGGAAATCCGGCCAATTGGATGGCGGGATCCTCTTGAAAATGAAAATACTATTGAGGATACAATAGAGGAATCCTCTTATGATAATGCTGCATGGAAAGAAGACTCTAGTGATCCAACTTCGCCAGAAATCAGTGTCATTTCTGTAGACAATCCTGGAAGAAAAATACCGGACTTTGTGATCCACAGAGGAGTTCGTCACCATTGGGTTGCGGTAGATGTCCCAAATGTCGTTCAAAAATCAAAGTAATTTTCGTATCTTTGTTTTGACCTTTCACTTTGCTCGGGTGAAAAGGATGTTTTATAGGGCTTGCTTTTCTATAAATGTCCCTTTTCGCTTCGCCCAGAGCGAAAGAGTTTTGTTTTATAGGGTGGTGTTTCAAGAATCGACAAATCATAAATAAATAATGTCATTCTGAATTCCTGCATTTATTGTTATTTTCGCTTTTCGCTTTTCCAAAAAATGGTAATCCTAAAAAATAACCCAAAATAAAAACAAACGTTTTCAAAAAAATATACACTGCACACATTTTTGCATTCTCTCTGTCTTTTCTAAAAAAGAATCAACACGTCGTGCATATTACTTGTTTTAAACCCCATTGAAACATACGATCCAATGCATTCTCCCAACTTTGAGTTCCCGTTATTTGAAGCCGAAGAAGAAGAAGACGAAGAAATTCCAGAAGAGATCTCCCGACTACTCAGACAAGTGGAAAGGTCCATTGACCCCCACAAAGAGCCGTTGGAAATGGTTAATTTGGGTTCAGGAGAAGAAAGGAAAGAAGTTAAGATTGGAGCACTGCTCAGTGCAACTATCAGAGAAAGTATGATAAATCTTTTCAAAGAATTTCCACATGTGTTTGCTTGGTCCTACCATGACATGCCAGGGTTGGATACCAACATCGTGGGACATCACTTACCACTGAAACCAGAATGTCCGCCAGTCAAGTAGAAGTTGAGAAGGACTCATCCGGATATGGCCATCAAAATTAAGGAAGAAGTCCTGAAACAGATCGACGCAGGTTTCATTGCCACCTCAGGATATCCTCAATGGCTGGCCAACATAGTGCCAGTTCCCAAGAAAGACGGAAAAGTCAGAATGTGTGTAGACTACAGGGATTTAAACAAAGCAAGTCCAAAGGATGATTATCCTCTACCACACATTGACATGCTAGTTGAAAGCACAACAAAATTCAAAGTATTCTCCTTCATGGATGGATTCTCGGGCTATAATCAAATCAGAATGGCGCCAGAAGACATGGATAAAACTTCATTCATCACCCCATGGGGCACCTTTTGTTATAAAGTAATGTCGTTCGGTCTGAAGAACGCGGGGGAAACTTATCAAAGGGCTATGACAACTCTGTTTCACGACATGATGCACAAATAAATTGAAGTGTATGTCGATGACATAATTGCTAAATCTAAAATAGAAGAAGAACATGTGAAGAATTTGTCAAAGCTATTCGAGCGTCTGAGAAAATAGAAACTCCGCTTGAATCCTAATAAATGTATATTCGGTGTTTGCTTAGGAAAGCTCTTGGGATTCATCATCAGCCAAAAAGGAATTGAGGTTGATCGCGACAAAATCAAGGCCATTCAAGAAATGCCTGCTCCAAAGACTGAAAAGCAAGTAAGAGGATTTTTGGGACGTCTGAATTACATCTCAAGATTCATATCTCTCATGACCGCAACATGCGCGCCAATCTTTAAACTACTCAGAAAGAACCAAATATGTGTATGGACAGAGGATTACCAAAAGGCTTTTGACAGAATCAAAGAATACCTGATGAATCCACTGATTTTGTCTCCTCCAGTGGAAGGAAAACAACAGATCATCTACTTAACGGTCTTGGAAGACTCCATGGGTTGTGTGCTTGGTCCACAAGACGAAACAAAAAGAAAAGAGTCTTCCATTTATTACTTAAGCAAGAAATTCACAGATTATGAAACTCGATACACTATGCTCGAGAAAACTTGTTGCGCTCTGGCTTGGATAGCTAAACGTCTTTGCCGGTACATGATTTGTCACACTACTTGGTTAATCTCTGAAATGAATCTGATCAAGTACGTCTTTGAAAAGTCTGCCTTAACAAGAAGGATTTCCCAGTGGAAGATGTTGTTTTCAGAATATGACATCGAGTACCATGCTCAGAAAGCCGTCGAAGGAAGTATTTTAGCCGATCATTTGGCTCATCAATCGATTGACGATTAGGAATCAGTCAAATTTGGCATCCAAGATGAGGATGTCATGTACCTAAAAATGAAAGATTACGATGAACCGCTACCGAGCAAAGGGCCGGAACCAGGTTCCCAATGGGGACTAATATTCGATGGAGCTGTCAATGCTTATGGAAATGGAATTGGGGCAATCATCGTTACACCTCAGGGTACCCATGTTCCTTTCACTGCTTGATTGGCATTCAAATGTACAAACAATGAGGCTGAATACGAAGCTTGCATCATGGGCCTCAAAGAAGCTATCAACTTAAGGATAAAGAACTTGGATGTGTTTAGAGACTCAACCCTGGTTATAAATCAGATCAAAGGAGAGTGGAACACATATCAATTAGGATTGATTCCTTACAGACTACGCAAGAATATTTTTACCCTTCTTCAACAAGATTGAGTTTCATCACATTCCTCGTGAAGAAAACCACATGGCTGATGCACTAGTTACTCTATCCTCCATGATTAGTGTGATTCGTTGGAACGACGTACCCCAGATCGACTTAATGCGCCTTGATAGGCCTGCTTACATATTTGCAGTTGAAGTAGTCATAGATGACAAACCATGGTATCACGATATCAAATGCTTCCTTCAAAGACAGGAAACCCGCCCGGGGCATCAAGAAAAGATAGGAAGACTCTCAGAAGACTGGCTGGTAACTTCTTCCTAAACAATGACATACTCTATACGAGAAACTTCGACAAGGTTTTGCTCAGATGCGTAGAAAAACACGAAGCAAACATGTTTATGAAAGAGATTCACGAAGGATCCTTTGACACTCATCCCAATGGACACACAATGGCAAGAAAAATTCTGAGAGCAGGATATTATTGGCTGACAATGGAATCTGATTGCTACAAGTACACGAGGAAGTGTCACAAGTGTCAGATATACGTCGACAAGATTCATGTGCTGCCAACGCACCTCAAAGTTCTTTCTTCTCCATGGCCTTTTTCTATATGGGGAATCGACATGATTGACATGATTGAACCCAAAGCTTCAAACGGACATCGGTTCCTTCTGGTAGCTATTGATTACTTCACTAAATGGGGGGGAAAACAGTATCATACACCAATGTGACTAGGCAAGTAGTGGTTAGATTATTACGGATAATGGATCGTACTTGAATCACAAGATAGTGAAAGAGTTGTGTGTTGAGTTCAAGATTGAACACCATAACTCATCTCCCTACCGGCCTAAAATGAATGGAGCGGTAGAAGCAGCCAACAAAAATATCATGAAGATCATTCAAAAGATGGTCGTAACGTACAAAGATTGGCATGAGATGCTACCATTTACTCTTCATGGTTATCACACATCCGTCCGCACTTCAATAGGGGCAACCCATTTCTCTCTAGTATATGGCATGGAGGCAGTACTCCCCATAGAAGTAGAGATCCCATTAATAAGAGTATTGATGGAAGCTAAGCTAACACAAGCTGAATGGTGTCAAAATAAATATGATGAAGAAAGCTTTTGACAAAAAGGTCCGACCCCGTATCTTTAGAGAAGGAGACCTCGTGCTCAAGAAGATATAATCATTTCTCACTGATTCCAGGGGCAAATGGACTCCGAATTACAATGGTCCCTATGTTGTTAAGAAAGTCTTTTCAGGCGGTGCCTTGAGACTCGCAACCATATATGGAGAGGAGTTTACCAACCCCACAAATGTTGATGTAGTCACGAAATACTTCGCCTAAATGAAAAAAAATGATGAAAAAAAAAACGCCTCCTTGGACTAAAAACCTGAAAGGGCAGTCCAGGCAAAACTTAGAGACATAAAAAATGATCATCTCGATGGATTAAAAACCTTAAAGGGCAATCTAGGCAAAAGTTTGTGATTCATGGCAAGTAACTGCATCCAACAAGATTGGCTCCCTAGCGGCAACATCATATGTCAGGAAAACCTCAATCAAGGTCACCTTCAACAGAAGTTCAAGAATATCTAGAATTCAAAGTTAGTTGAAGGGTAGTGGTCATTATGTTACAATGTAGTCCCTTTTCCTTTAAATTACCATTTTCAAAACTTTGTAATGCTCCATGGAAGCACGCATTAGGCTGATTACCATTCTATCAATAAAAATTTGAGCCCTTGTGCCTTTTGTTTGCAATTCTCATTTATTCTGCTTTGCAAAATGACATTTTAATATGATCAACGATTCATGAAAAAAATGAATTTACTTTTGTTTTTAAAACGGGAATTTCAAATTTTACTTCTGCTTTTAAAATAAGGATGGCAATTTCCTTTTGATTACTGAACACAAAAAGGGGAATACCGACGGCTTCTCCGGAAGTGATCAAACCTCAAAATGCAGAATCAAAACACTACTTGTGATTAGTACACCCTAAATGAAGGATCAATTACTTCAGATGGAATGTCCCATCTGTCATCCCTGGTAGAGTTTTTACCTCTGAGAACCAATGTTTGGTTTTTCTCCCCAGTAGAGTCTACCCTTGAAAAGCAAGAACGTGTTTCCATCCCTAGAAGGTTTATACCTCCGAAAACCAGAACAAACACAAGAATCCCCGTTCCCAAATAAAAGTACTACCTTCAAAATCTCCAGTGGTACCCACATCTCCCAGAGTGGACGAGTATCTAGTTGTGTTCATCACCAATCCGTATGTCATGTCTGTCTTGTCAGCATAAGCATTTTATACATACATCATGCATAATTGATTCAGATTCATATTCATATTGCATTACAATCACTTTGGTCATACTAATCCCCAAGTGATAAATGTCCTCTCTCCATTAGAGTTGTCAGATTTCCTTTCTACGTCAGATAGGACAAAATCCCGATTCGAGTTCTTTCCTCGTCAGGAAATGTATCGTCTAAACAATCTCTCTCTAGTGTACTCCTGGATTGAGATCGGTCCTTGACCACTTTGATAACTTGAACCTCTGAAAGGAAAGAAGACATTTGGATATACACCTTTGGAACTTCACTCTTCACCATTAAAGATGATATTTTGCTTTCCCGGATTAAAGAAAATTCCCCAAGGAAGCTTCTAAAAAAAAGACTCTTGGCAACATGGACATCACATTCTCCAAGAAATTTCTACTAAATGGCATATAAAGATGTCTGTTTTTGCCCTCGTAGATTTCCAAATAAAGTCAACGAATGGCAGTCTCTCCCTGAGAAGTTTGTCCTACTTTCAAGGAAATCATCAGCACCTCAAAATTGAATTACATCACATGGCGTCTCTCCGAAAAAGCCTCTAAGGGAAGTATGACATAATTTTTCCAGCAAATGGCATCTCCGACAGAGAAGTTTGCACACCTCTACAGTTCAGATAAATGGTTATCCATAGCAAGTTTGACATCAAATCTTTTTCCATTAAATGGCATCTCCCCGATGAATCTCGGAGAGAAGTTTGGTGAAGACCCTCTCAGATAGCTTTCCTCGTCAAGAGAAGAACTCGACAAGAAGAAACTAAAACCAGTTTCGTGGCTGAAGACCAGGATCGAGGGGAAATTTATTTCAATAGAAACTAAGATTAGTTATGTGGATGAAAACCAGGATCGATGGGAGGTTTACTTCAAAAGAAAACTGAGACCAATTCCATGGTTGAAGACCAGGATCGAGGGGAGGTTTATTTCAAAAGAAAACTAAGACTAGTTCCATGACTGAAGACCAGGATCGAGGGGAGGTTTATTTCAAAAGAAACTAAGACCAGTTCTGTGGCTGAAAACTAGAATCGAGGGGAGGTTTATTTCAAAAGAAAATTGAGACCAGTTCCATGGCTGAAGACCAGGATTGAGGGGAGGTTTATTTCAAAAGAAACTAAGACCAATTCCGTGGCTGAAAACTAGGATTGAGGGGAAGTTTATTTCAAAAGAAATTGAGACCAGTTCCGTGGCTGAAAACCAAGATCGAGGGGAAGTTTATTTCAAAAGAAAATGAGACCAGTACCGTGGCTAAAGACCAGGATCGAGGGGAAGTTTATTTCAAAAGAAACTGAGACCAGTTTTGTGGCTGAAGACCAGGATCGAGGGGAAGTTTATTTAAAAATAAACTAAGACCAGTTTCGTGGCTGAAGACCAGGATCGAGGGGAGGTTTTACCCTTTTCTCAGTAGCATTACTTAGCAAAAGAAGATGGATAAGCAAATTAGCTACCATTCACAACCACAATCATAATTTTGGGTATTCTATTATTTAATCCTCTTTCCCTTTGAATGTCTGAATGTCTTCGTCATTCACACCTTCAGGTCCAAGAAGGTTAAATAGGGGCATCTATCATACCCTAAATTTTGACCACAAGATTTCACATCATTGTGCAAATTATCACCACAATATGGATGTATCTTCATACCTCAGCAATCCTCTCAAATATTGTTGAGCATTCACCTAAACTAAGGATTAGGGTTTTTGAGCCCTTTCAGAGCAGCCAGGCAAAGGATCAATCAAGGATTGACATGATCTTCAACTTGTCAAACCTCTCAAACATCCATGAAAGATCAAGAGGTCTCCCACATTAAGAATCTAACACAAAAATATAACATCTCAAGTTGATCAAGCTCAAGATCATCAGTGTCACCAAATTAGGGTTTTGGTCGACCAAGGCTTCCAAAGAGAAATTTTCATTTGGGCATGAGCCAATACTTCAAAACATTATTCAATAAGTTCAAATGGTCCTCATGAGTCACTTCATATGTTCAAAATTGCCTCAGGGGATGCATTCATCTAAAATTAGGAATTAGGGTTTTGACCTAATTCAATCCCCAAGTTGACTTTTGGAGCAAGGCATGAGCCAAGGCCTTAAGAGATGCTTTAAGGACCTCAAATACATCATGTTTATCCCTTCATAAGACTAAATTGATTCAAAGAACTTGGTTCACAAGCAATGCAAGGATTCAAATACATCTGGACCACAAACTAGGGTTTCTGAGAAAAAGTCAACCATGTCTTTGACTTTTGACCAAGACATGATCTCAAACCTTGGGACATGATTCAAGACACTCTAAAACACCTATGGAATCCATCCATTAGGTTTTATTTAGCCCAAGGACTTGGTTTCATAAAGGATCACAAAGTTCAAAATTCATCTTATATAAAAAGTCAACTGTGACCAAAATCAAGTTTGACTTTTGGGATTTTTTTACAAACATGGCCTCTTCAAGTCAAAAACAATGTTATCTTGTGATTTAGACCATGATCAATCAAGAAAAATCAAGAAAAGTGCGGTTACTTGCAAAAAGGGCAACCTTGAGAAACTTGGAATTTCACTAAGTTATGGAAAAGAGTGATTTTTACCCAACTTTGCAAGGCCATAACTTGTGATCCAAGCAACCATTTTCTTCCATCCAAAGCACAGATTAAAGCTCTCATTACATACTACAAAATTGTCCTACTCATCCATGGTCAAAAAATGCCTAGATTTTGAGTTATAAAGTTAGGGTTTCATAAGACTTGAACTTTGACACTTAGAAAAAATTTAGGCAGAATCTGTCTCATGTTTTATCCAACTTTGGAGGCATTTTTTATTATGATCCAAAAGGAATCAAGACCAAATGTAAACATCAAAGTTGAAGTATGATATATAAGCTTTCTAAAGAGTACAAGAACATTCAATGATTCAACTTGAGCAACGAGTTATGAGACTCATACCTCTGTTTTCAAAATCATCTGTCTGTTTTAAAACTGTTGGAAAACACCTAGGCCTCTCCCCGAGTATAAGACTCAATATTATTCTTCCATTCAAAATGCATTAACTTGGGCCTCTTAATGGAGTGTAAGTCCCATCCTTTTCCCTTTTTTATAATAAAAAGAAGATTCAAATCACACTGGTACTAAGAGGAGCATTATTCCTAGTGAAACTGCTCTTAGACCGCTTGGGCCTCTCTTTGAGTTATAAGCCCCAAACTTTCTTTTCATTCAAATAACAATAACATTTCTTTTAATTCAAAATTCAAATTCAAAGTTTTCTCAAAACTTTCTTCAATTTCTCTAAGCCCTAATCATACAGTTGTAAGCAATACAACCAATCACAATACACTTGGGCCTATATCCAAAGAATAAGACCCATCACCCTTTCAATGCATACTTGTTTATATACTTGTTAAACCACTTATCCGTATATATACTTGTGCACACCTGTTTAGAGTTCCCTCAGCAGTTAGGTCTTCCTCAGTTCACACTCAGATAGTAGGATACTTATAACTTTGTTTAATCAACTAGTTTATTCTTATACAGAGAAATTCATTTCCCCATAGAGGACTAATTCCCGGTGAAACCTCTTTTGAATTTCTTCAAACCTTAGAACTGTTCAACAAAGAAAGAATTATTTCATGGTGAAACCTTTCTTGAACTTTTCTTAGGCTTGGACCCACATGCTTCTTAAAAGTTCCCCACAGCCTCCACTTGGGCTTAGTACAAGGGCCCACAGGCTTCCTAGAAGCATCCCAGCCTTCTCTTGGGCTTAGTACAAGCACCCAAAGGCTTCCTAAAGGCATATGATAGAATTCAGTCATCTCTACTAGTTCAATCCTTAGGAAAATAAAAAAATCTTGAACATCCAATCATTCAAGGGTTGATCTTCATCTCTAAAACCCTCAGCCTCCTATTGGGCATCATACAAAGATCTTTCTCCAACTAGAGTCTACCTCTTCTTAAGAGACTTGGGTAGTCTCAGCCTTCTTTTGGCCTTCATACAAGTTAGACTTGGAAAGTCTCACCCTCATAGCCTCCTCTTGGCCTTAACACAAGCACCCTCAGGCTTCCTAAAAACAAAGGATAGATCCTAATCATCTTTACCAATAAATAAACTCCCAGAAGGGTTAAAACCTCTATGATATTCAAACCCATCTTTAAATCCCTTATGACCCCCAACAAGGCTTGACTTTCAACTTAATAATCCTCATCCAGGGTTAGATTGACATCAACAAATCCTCAAAAGAATCAGAGCCTCATGGCATCTGATAAATAAACTCTGCTCCAAGCTCCAGCAAGAGTTAGTTTCCTTTTAGATTCCCCAACATAGTTTAGGTCTTCTCCTGGATTTCAATAATCCTTAGCAAGAGTCAGCCTCCTCTTAGGCTTCATATAATTATTTTCCCAGTCAGCCTTAATCTTAGGCTTTGTACAAGACAAACATCATACTCCCCAGTTGAGTCAGTTTTCTTTAAAGCTATACTCAAACTTTTCAGCTTCATCATCTTGGGCTTCAAACAAGATACTCAAATAAAACATCTCTAGTGGAGTCAGTTTTCAATTTTTTTAGCTTCAACCTTGGGCTTTGATCAAGGCACAAAATCCATCATCCGCATAGATGAGACCATGAGTCCTCTTTGTAGGAGGATATCCCCTCTATACATCACATATCAAAACAAACAATCAAAACCTTTTTCCAGATAATTGATGTAAGTGGCACACTTGTTGATTCAAAATCCAAGCAGGAGTCCCTCCTTTATCATGGATAAAATTTCTCTTTCATCTAACTGATGTAAGTGGTTAGCCTCTAGATTCTACACATCCAAGCCAATGTCCCTCTCTTAGCAAGAAAGATTCATAAAGGAACAAGTGGCATTGCTTTACACTGATTTAAAGCTGCTTCCTTCATGACATTTCTCTTATAAAGGAAGATATGGCATTGTTGGATCCCATACATCCCAGTTAAAGTAACTTCCCTTATAACCAATTACTCAACATTTATGATGAATAGGGGAGATTTCTCCCTTTAGAGATGACAAATTTTCTCTCTCAATCAAACTTTTAGCTTCAGTCTCGGGCTTTGAACAAGACACAAATACACTATTTAGCTTCAATCTTGGGCTTTGAACAAGACACCAAATTTCCTCCCATAGAATAGGAGGAACTACGATTACTCTGATTTCCCAAATCTCTTTACGGGAATACGTAGGCATAAGATTACGAAATCTTAGCGAGCACACAAATCAAAAATCTTGGGTCAAGCACCTTCCCAAAACAATAGAAAAACCCAAAAACAACAAAAACATTTCCTCAGCCCTCCCAAAGGAGAAACTTTCCCCAATCAACAGCAGATAGACTTAAGAAAGCATTTTAAACAGTAGAAAATACATGAAAACGAAGGTTCCTATAGATTACTATAGATACTCTGGGTGTTAATAGCTTCCCTTTGTATAACCAAACCCCAATCCCCGATCTCTTTGCATTTGTTAAAGAAAACACTTGCACACAGGGTTAGTTTAAGATATCTTCCCCTTCCTTTTAAGCTTCATAAGATAAATACAGAAATCAGAAAGTAGCACGAAAAGCGATTATGGTCGCGTCACAAAAATACCGACGCTACACAGACTTCTCATAAATCACTTCTTAATAACCTTACAAATTTCAACACAAGACAACTTGACCTTGAATACACATTCTTGAGAAATAGTCCACTGACACAAATAAATGCAACTGAAATAAATCTCTTGATAGTTTGACCAAGATTAGGTCAAACTTCCATCTAACCTTAACCACAATTGAATAGCCATACTTGATTCTAAGCCATACCTTTGCCATCAATCTTCCTGCAAAACCCTAAACACACAGAGAAGAAGAAACAAGCAAAAATTTCAAAATATTTTTGGTATTTTGGTTAGAGGTTAATCAACATAAACAACAAAAAGAGAATAAGAAAAACACAGGTGCCCGATGATCTTCCTCAGAAACAAAACCACAGAGCAGGGTAGGAGGACCAATGTTTGTAATCTTTTTTGTATGAAAAGATGAAAATGAGGTGGGATCTTAGGGGTAAAAATAAGGGTATTACAGCTGCCCCTATTTAAGTTTCTTCTATCTAGAGATATGAAGATTGGCATCTTTGTCTCGACAAGATAGAAGAGACTTAAATACATAAATAAACGCAATTTTTGGCCCTAAGAGACCACAAAATGATATGATTATCCTTATGGTATGAAAACATAAGACCTCTGTGGGGAATATAGCACCACAAGAGACAGAATAAACTGCTGGAGAACAAAAGAAAAGAAAAAAGCCTCCGCATAGGAAAAGGCCACCTACTACCAGACGCCTGGTAATGAAAATTACATAAATAAAAGGGAAGATTACCAACTATCAACCAAGTGATAGCTACGACAAGGTAACCAAACCAAAAGCATACGAGAAATATTACCCACTACCAAATAAGGTCAGTATGACAAAGGTAATAACCTCTAAAGGAGAGATTATCAACTATCAACCAAGTGATAGCTGCGACAAGGTAACCAAACCAAAAGAGAAATAGAAATATTACCTACTACCAACTGAGGGCAATAAAGAAAAGGTAATAAACTCAAGAAGAAAAGATTACCAACTATCAACCATATGATAGCTACGAAAAGGCAATCGGCTCAAAGGGGAAAGATTACCAACTATCAACCAAGTGATAACTACAACAAGGTAACCAAACCAAAAGGAAAATGAGAAATATTACCTACTACCAACTAAGGGCAGTACCACAAAGGTAATAAACTAAAAAAATGAGAGATTACCAACTATCAACCAAGTGATAGCTACAACCAGGTAACCAATCAAAAGGATACGAGAAATATTCCCTACTACCAACTAAGGACAGTACGACAAAGGTAATAAACTTAAAAGGAGAGATTACCAACTATCAATTAAGTGATAGCTACGACAAGGCAACCAAATCAAATGGAAAGATTACCAACTATCAACCAAGTGATAGCTACGACAAGGTAACCAACCAAAAGGATACGAGAAATATTACCTACTACCAACTGATGGAAGTATGACAAAGGTAATAATCTCAAGAATAAGAGATTACCAACTATCGACCAAGTGATAGCTACAACAAGGTAACCAAACCAAAAGGTAACAAGCTTCCGTTGTCAGAGAAAGGGACCAAAGTTCAATCCAAGAATAAACGAGAGAGAAACAGTCAAATAAGACTCTACCCGGTGAGGAAATATCTCAACTGGGGATTAATTCCATCCAGATAATGAACTGGGGAGGAAAATTAAAACAAATACCTTCCACGAAGCATAAACTCGGTGGGGAATTAACAAAAATAAGCATTTTCTACTTACAGGTCAACACTCTATTGGAGAGAGGACACACACGCTCTACGAGCATAACAACACCAGAGAGGGGGGAAACACCAACAAAAATGCAAGATGCACGATGCATCAACAACATGCTATGCCCAACAAATGAATGTGCATGCAATGCATATGAGTATGAATATGCTGACAAACTAGACATAAAGATAAATAGAGGGTGAATAAACATCACAACACAACTGAATACTTAGTTAATCTCAATAAGATGGTGATATCATTGGAGAAACAAAAGCCATAAAAGGAAAATAAATCCTACTATAAGGCTCAAATCCTACCGGGGAGAGGAAGATATTTCTCAGGAGAAAACCCAAAGATCAATCTTCTAGCATCAATAATCTACACAGAGGATAACAACATGAACTCCGCTTCGAGGATGGAATAAAAATTGTTGGGGAAACGTAACAACCCAAATCTTCTTGACTCATCCTAGGGATAAGAAAAATCCATATGACCCCCGCTTCAATGGGATGAAGAGGTCTACTACGGAAAATAATGGATCTGTTGGGGATTATAATCATGTAAACAGTTACATAAACTCCACTGGGGAATAACACATATCTTCTGGGGATACAAGAAAAACCTCTGAAGACTAGCCAACTCTGAGAAAGGCATTCTGAACTTCTCAGGGAAAATAAGAAGTTAACATCATAGAAAAAGAGTCAATTTGTGGGGGATTTTAGATCAAAACTCAATGCAAGGTGAGAGAAAACCTGACAGGTGACTGCTATATCAACACTTCTTAGAGGGAAACATGATTCGGATTGGCCATAAGAGTAACAAACCATAATAGAGGAGGTAGAAACTTGTCGGGGCTCCTCATCAAGTTTTATCACAAAATGAGATGGGATCCACCAATCACATTGACAATTATATATGCTTGATCATACACAGGATGGGGAAGAAGAACCACACTCGACTGAGGAAACCTGAATCAAGACTTAGCAAGGGAGTCAAAGTTTGAGATGCTCGAACTAATGCTCAGATGAGAAATGCATCAATAAGATCAAACTCTGCTTGGGAGATCATCAACAGACTCTACCGGGGAGAACATCAACATGGACAAAATCTTATTTTAGAATATCTAGTTCTGTTGTGTTAGATCAACCGTATAATAATTAAATTTTTCCCCAAACTGTCTGGTATATTATAAATTTTCCTCAAGAAACTTTGTACCATAAGGACTTGAGATAATCTGCCCTAGTGTCTTCAAACTCTGAGAGATTCTTCGAATCTGAACATAACTGCCCCATATTGACTGAACTTGCCACATTCTTTGATCAATGGAGTATTCAAGCTTTGCCCCTGTGAAAGCATCAACAGGGAAAACAAATTTTCTCATGCTCAACAAAAATCTTCAGGAAACATGCCTCTAGATATGGTCATCCTTTGAAATGATTTGCCAATTACTCATAAGAGTTTCAGGCTTTAAAAGATTAAGTTCATCACTGATGCTCATATGTAAGCTTCTATGATGTCAACAAATGTATGCAAGCAGAAAATGTTAATTCTGAGAATGATAATTCTAATGCAATTACACATGTTAGTCTTGAAGTTTTTACTGGAAAGATGTCACCAAACCCTGTGAATGAATCACTAGCTAGGATGCGACATTGATTTTGAATGCATATATGATACCAACAAAGTTCTTTTAGCATAACTCGTGGTAGTCAGGAATGTTATCTCGTTAATGTATGCTTTCAAAATGAACCCTGCTTCAATTAGGTCTTTTGAGAGTTGAAATGTGGCCTGGTTCATGGTTTTTTAAAAAAAAGGATTTTTAGGCTCAAAGTTTATTTGTACCCACCCATTCTCCGTGATGTTCTTCAGTCCCATATTCATTTAATTTGATACAAATGTTCATCTCTCAAAGGATTTTGTGATAGTTGAGGAACCAATGAAACTGATGGTTTAAGAACCAATGAGGTTTCTCAAGAAATAACAATCACATGTTTTGCCTTTTGGTATTGTAGTCACATAAATTTGTTTAGGATTTTTCTTTGTAATCCTTTCTTTTCTCTTTTCGCGCTCTTCATTTTTTTGTTTTTCCCTAAACTTTGCCTAGACTAGTTCCTTTAAATTTTGATGTCCGGTGGGATGCCCTAATTTTGCCTAAGTCACTTGTTTTCAAGTTTTTCGACTTAGCGGGCTTTTTATTTTTCTTTTGATTTTTTTTTTTAATATTTTTTTTTGAACAAATCATGTGACATTGGCTTATCTGACTTGTTTGAAAGGGTTGTGACTGTCTCTTCCCTTCATGGATGAGGGATAACCATTGTGGTTGACCCTTAGATGCACGCTCCTTTTGGAAATTTGACACTTGGTTAAATTAACCGAAGACTACCCTTCCCCAAGTTAAATGTAAGGGTTTTTTCATTTAGAAAAGAAACTCCTACTTCGAGGCTCAAAGGGGTTAACAAGGGATTATCTTCCTTATATCTCTAGTGTTTGGGGAATTCGAAACAATGCCTTACATCATCAGCAGGGTCTTATTCAAAAGCATACAACCAGAAATTTTGCGTTTTCAATTCATCATCCTCCCTCCAAGAGTTTAAACAAGAAATTGGTATTGCAATGAAGAAAAACAATTTTATGAGCGAATGCGAATGGATTACTTCAAGACAAACATACTCATTGCATTATGATTAATATTCAAAATCAAACAAGTTTCTACAAGAAAACAAAGCATTAAAAAATGAAAGATTAGAAATAAAATTGCAGTAATAAACTAATGATCTGAGGAGACTATTTCAGTCTGAGCTTTAAGGAACATCCTTCCTACTTATGGTCACCTCAAAGTAACCGCATTGGCTTGCACACTAGGATTAGTGTCTTCAAATGACAGAATACCACTTCGGATGAGTCTTTGAACATCATGCTTCAATGGAAAATAGTTTTCAACATCATGCTCGAGGGCGCCCTGATGTAATGCACAATGAGCCTCTGGCTTATACCACCACAGAATATCTGCAAGAACAGCCGGCGGAGCACGGGTCTGAACCAAATTCTTCTTTATCAAGGCCGAAAATAATTCAGCATATGGCATCATAATGGGATCAAACTGATTCTTCTTCTATGGACGATTCTGTTGATTATTCTGATGTGTTCTCTGTTGGAACTGTGGTTGATAATTCAGAGTTTCCTAAGCAGCAGGAGCAACATTGATGACGGGTGTAACAGAAGCAGACATACGACTGTTGCGGGTCACTCCACTAACATCAACAATAGGAACTTCCTTACCATCATCCATCATAGTAGCATTGCACTTTTAAGGCACAACTTCATCAGAATCGCAAGGTGCAGAACTTGGCGAACAAATAACCCAAAGAGAAGCAGCAGACTTCTGATTGTTGTAAGAAATTACAATCAGTCCTGGCATATTGGAATGTGGAACTACGACATTCACATCATGATCAATATGGAGCAGATTCTGATCCAACATATCTTGGAGATCCCTCTTCACAACAGAACATCTACGAGAATTCTTCGAACAAATTTTTCAAAAAGCATGATCATGCTCGTAGTAGCTAAGCTTACACAAACTTATGTGCATATCAACCAAATATCCTCTTATCAAATTCACATCAGAGATAAAGGTGTGAGAAAACACAAGAAAGGGGGGTTTGAATTGGGTTTTCAAAATGAAAGATTTTTGTGAAACTCAAACAAAGATCTCAAATAAACTAACAAGAGAGAAAGACACACGATATATCCTAGTTCACTTGAAAACTATCAAGCTAATCCAGTCCACCCTCCAAGGTGATTTCGCCTTATACACAAGGACGTAATCCACTATAATCAACTGAATACACTCCACTAGCAACTGCTGGTGACTAACAATCAAAGACTAACTGTCTCTTCTTAAGGATTCTAACCCAACTGGTCCCTTAAGGAATATAAACATCTGTTTGAACAAAATTAATGTTTACAATGAATTGCTTCTACACAAGCTGATATAAACACTATGAATAGCTCAAGTAATTTAAAGAAAATCTATACAGTATGAACAATGTTTCTTGCTTTGTATTGTAGTGCTTTACTATTCACGCATGTGTCTCTCTTATTTTCTTCAAGTGATCAAGTCTTTATATAGCTAGAAAGAGATCCGTTGGAGGGTAGACCAGGAATATCATTAACATTGCTGGCGACTTGAAATAATGTCGTTATGCAAGGATGAAAATCGTATACCAAAGTTGTCTGTTGTACCACCAAATCAGGGTCGTGGAATGGTAGTGGAAAAGAACGTGTTTGATATGTGTCACAACTACGAAAAAGAACCGGCAGAAACAAAACAGAAGAGTCGCCACCGAACGTTATTTATCCCGACGCAGGGAAAGGAAATGATTGAAGAAAACCTGAAGAGGGAGAAGACATGGTCATCACAACCATAGTCTGGGTTCGGGAGTCGGTTACGCGAGGGGAAGGTATTAACACTCCCACGCGTCCATCGTACTCGATGGGATCCACGCTTGTTGTCTAATTAATGGGTGAGTTATCTAAAGCCTACTACTAAACGGAAATGGGAAAGGGAAAAATAAAAACGGACTCGCAAGGATTATTGCAATCCTATGCCTACGTATCTTCGTGGATGAACGAAGAATCAGAGTCGACGTAGTTCGACGGACTACGCACTAAGGGGAAGGTTGCTCGCCAAGACATCGCCGTCTTGTGCCTACGTATCCCCAATCGGACGAGAAAGAGGAGATCAGAGCAGTCATAGTTCGACGGACGAGTCGATGAGTGTTTTTTATGTGAGCGACGAGCTCTTTTCTGAAAATGATTTGGAACCCAACAATCCCAAATGATGAAAAAGATTTGAATTTCTTTTGTGTTTTTTAGACAGAAATGAATTAAGTTAGTTTATAACTTGTATTGTACTAAAGTCTATGACATAGGAACGAATGTGTCGCATAATCGTCCCCAACAGGACGTATGCTAATCACCGTAGAAGAGTGAAGGGAGACCCCTCATTCCTCATTTCCCATGTACTTAAGGCTCATGGTGCACAATACACGTTGCCTTTATTAAGTGTTTTAGACTTGTTATGAGATGAGAAGAGAAAACTCAAAGTTGAAAGAAAAAAACACTAAGGGAACTCTATCCTAACGTTATCATGCAAAGGTGGCCCAAAGGTCTAGGTAAGAAGGGGAATTCTACCTAATGTTAGCATGCATGGATTGAATCATAATGTCTATCCTAATCCAAGCTCAATCCGAAATCAAGTTGGACTAGGGAAGCATAAGGGAACACACAAGAGAAAACTAAAACTAAGAAAATAAAGCAAAAAACATAGCTACAATAGCACTCTAGCACCTACACAGCAGTAAAAATCCAGCCAACACACCAAACAACATTTAACAGCTCATGCTTTCAGTACAAAGTAGGCGTAAAAAGCAAACGGCAGCACATACAACAACTCAAATACAAAGGGACTTCGGTGGATTTACAACTTGGCATGCATTCGAATATGATTCAAACATGGCATAACGAACATGCATCAAACATTACACACTCTTTAATCAATCATGATCACAATCACACCACAGACCATGGTAAACAATCCTTGAAAACATCATGAGAGAGTACACATCATTTGACAATTGAACAATTAACTTAAGCATGCATTCCACGGAATTAAAAGTAAACAAGCATGTGCAACACAACTCCAGCAACGTAAGCAACAATCCACAATCAACATGCCCAAGAGATTTGTGCAACATGTTCATCGTATCAAGAAAGCAACAACACAAGCATGAACATTCATCAATGAAAACCAAAAGTCGCGTGTCAGAAAACTGTGTTCATACAATGGTGTGAGGTGCAACAACATCAAAAAAGTTCACAAATATGTATCATATCAATTAATGAAGATTAAAAGTAGAACAGAATCGAAGCATGCTCAAAAATGTACAAAAATCACACTCTGCATCAGTGTTAATCGATTAACCATTTGCAGTACAATTTGGTTAATCGATTAACAGCTCCAAATATGGAAAAATTACACTGGTTAATCGATTAACCAAATTGAACTGGAATTGGTTAATTGATTAACCCTGTACCAGTAGCAAAAAATCAAGTTGGAAAATCACTTTTCAGCAGCACAATCACTCAAGCAATTATCCAAATGGTCATGTAATCAATGATGCACAAAAATTAGGTTCAATCACAGCAATCAAACATCATCTAGATCCAACAATCATGAACAACAATAATCAAATTCTAACAAATTGAGTAAATCACAAGCAAAACCAAGGATCTACATTGCATAAGCTGGAATTAAGCTTGATCAAAGCTAGATCTAGAAATTACTAACCAACAAAGCTGAGAATTGCTTTGGTAAGTGTTGTTAAGCTGCAATTAACAGATCCAAGCAAGAAATCCAAGGATCTATGAACTCCTTGCAAGCAAAAGCTGAAAATCCAAGCAACAAGCTAACAATACTTCAAAATACTTCCAATAAGCACTTCTGAAATTCCTGATCCAGATCCAAACGAAAATCACCAATGGAAAACAGCAATGGAGTGGTAATGAGAGGCTTTAGCTCAAGAATTAACAAGTTCCAATGAAGAACTTGTTAACCTCTATGGAAGAGCTCTAAGTGAGGTTGAAAATGGAGGTTGAGAATGAAAATGTGAGAGAGAATTCTGAAAATTGAGGGTGAATTATGAGTGAAAAATGATGATTGATTGTGAGGTTTGGAATTAATTTGGTTAAATAACCCCTAGGTTAGGAGTTAAGTTTGGGTTTGGAATGAGGTTTAGTGAGTGGAATAGAAGATGGAAATTGAATTTGGAAAGAGAATGTGGTAATCAAAATAACTGTCGGAACCTCTGGTAATCAAAATCCTCTAGGGAGCAAAATAAATGCTCGAGAAGACCCTTAAAACCATCTGCTTAGCTCTGAATACTGCTGAAACTATCACCTGTACTGATGAAACCGTGAGCCGCTGGAAATTACATTGATCCCATGCCCAAAAGAACCATGCAAATGCAAAATGACGATGCAAAATGAAGGAAGCATAAGCCAGTTAGAGTTAGCAAGAGGAGGGCAAATTTTGAGGTGTTACAGTTGCCCCTATTTAATCTTTTGTGGACCTGACAGGATGAGAGCAGTGGCTTTCAAACTACCCGGATACACGAAGATTGAATACCCAAATAGCCACACAAATTTGCAGCCTGCAAAGGGAGGGACGACTCCGCTGGGGGACAAGTAATAATAGGTATAAAACCAAAACACTAACGGGTGTCGAACAAAAACGGACGAGTGCCAGAGATCAATACGGACGAAGTGTTGATGGAAAGGAACAAAACACAGACAGGTAATTGGGACTAATACAAACGAGTATCGGATACCGCAAGGTAAACACAGACGAGTGTCAACTACGATGGGGATAAACACGGATGAGTGTCGAAACACCAATACAGAGGAGTACCAAAAATTAGCCAAAAAGAACACTGACGAGTGTCTACAATCAATACGGACGAAGTATTGAGGAAATATAATCAAACACGGACGGGTGCTAAAAGAACACGGACGGGTGTCTAAAAGGTTCAAACACGGATGGATGCTGAAAGAACATGGACGAGTGTCTAAAAGATTCAAACACGGATGGGTGCTAAAAGAACACGGACGGTTGTCTAAAAGGTTCAAACACGGACGGGTCCTGAAAGAACACGGACGGGTGTCTAAAAGGTTCAAACACGGACGGGTGCTGAAAGAACATGGACGGGTGTCTAAAAGGTTCAAACATGAATGGGTGCTGAAAGAACACAGACAGGTGTCTAAAGGTTCAAACACGGACGGGTGCTGAAAGAACACGGACGAGTGTCTAAGGGTTCAGACACGGACGGGTGCGGAAAGAAAACTAAAACCAAACACGGACGCGTGTTTAAAACAACATGATGACCTCACTGGGGATTGGAATGCTAAGTCGAACACAGACGATTGCCGAGAGAACACAGACGAGTGTCGAAGATTAATACGAATGAAGTATTGAAGGATAGAAATCAAAACACGGACGAGTGTCGAAAGAACACAGACGAGTGTCTAAGGTCAATACAGACGGGTATGGAAGAAAAAGGGATCGAACACGGACGTGTGTTGAAAGAACACAGACGCGTGTCTAAAATCAATACGGATGAAGTATCGAAAAAACAAAATCAAAACACGAATGAGTGTCGAAAGAACGCTAACAACTCTAAGGGGATAATTCAATAGACCACCTGGACAAAGGGGTGAACAGGAAAGAAAACATAGACTAGCGATCCTGACAAAAAGCTCTGCAGGGGGATACCAGATAGTCTCTTTGGATAACCAAATCCAATGCTTGAGGAATAGAGGTGAACGACATCTCCCGAATCACCGTGCTTCCTACCGGGGAAACGCCTGGCATATGAAAACTCACACCTGGCCTATGCTTCGAATGCATATGTTTGAATTTTTCTATGGCGTAATGCTCCATAAGAAATGGAAATGCTACACTTTTGGGAGGATGCAATGCAAAAATGATCCTCATGTAAAAGGGAAACCTCAGCGAAATAAACGCTGAAAACGAAGGCAACTCCATCGGGGATGACAAACTAAATTGTCTCCTGAGTCACAGACCCTGATGAGGAAGTCACACTGAGCGACCTTCTTGAACAACAAACTCTACTGAAGATGAAACCCAAAGATAACCTCCCAACTATTGGGGATTATAAATACCCTTGTTGAAGATGGCACCCAAAATCTGATACCTCTTCTCTGCTAGGGGAATTAAGAATGACAACTGCTGAAGATGGAACCCCATGATCTTGATACAGAAGAGTGCCAATAACAATTGGACTTAAAACCTGCTGGGGATATCAACCACCGTTGATCAAACCATTGCGAGGATTAACACCAAACTCTGCTTGGGGAAAGGAGTCAACAATACCAAACCTGTCGGGGGCTTATTAAACTTAACCTGCTACTGGAGAAATGACTTTACCCTGCCGGAGATAAAATATACTGTTGCCGACGAGACTACACTTCTGATCTGATGAGAACAATAACATCAAGACTCTGTGGAGAAGATAAAATCTTCGCCGGGGACGTCCAGAAAGTCTCCTGTTGGAGATGCAACACTATCATGCCTGGGGCAATCACCTTCTGAATGCTCGTTGGGGAGTAATAATTGAAACACGACTCTGCTGGGGAAACAAACCTCTATACTCTTGTTGGGGATAGCATGCTCTGCTGAGGATGATGAAATTTTAATGCTGGGGGGAGAAACTCTACTGAGGGGAGAAGTCAATAACCAAACCTGTCGAGGGATATCATTGAACTTACCCTGCGGCTGGAGGAATGACTTTGCCCTGCTAGGGATAAACATGCTGCTATCTAAGAGACTACATTTTTGATCTGATGATGGTAGTTGATATCGAAACTCTGTGGGGAAGATAAAATCTTCGTCCGGGATAGATATCCAACAAGCCTTCTGCTGGAGATACAACACCATCCATCTTGGAGCAATCAACTTCTGAATGCTTGCTGGGGAAACAATCCTCTGCACTCTTGCTGGGGAGAGTATGCTCTGCTGAGGATAATGAAATTTCAATGCTAAGGAGAGAAACTCTACTAGGGAGAAACGATCTCGCTACCCTACAAAACAACAACATAATATATGTATGCAAAATGGCGACCTCGGTTACCATCCATAATATCCATTGTTTAAGTAATTCCCATTATTTTATGCTATGCTCCGCAAAGCTTAACGTTTTCACATGCAATGTTTATAAAAAATATCGGACATTTTCGCAAACAAAACAGTAAAAAGAAAAAAAAGAAATGGAAAGCTCTTTGAGTGAAATGGAAACTTTATTGAATGAAGTGGCCTGTGAATAGGAATTTACAATTGGAAGCATTTCCTAAAAAGAGGTAATTGCACAAAAATGAAAAGAAATTACACATGTCGGCAATGTGGGAACAGATATCCACCATTCTTCGATTCAGCTATGATCCATATGTCTTGTTTATCCGCAGATGTTTAGACCTTCGAAGAGATTGACTGGACTAATTCTTTTCCTTCGAAATCCCCAAGCGTTAGAAATGCTCATGGATCGAACGCAGATCGCAGCCTCTCGCTTTCAAATCCCTAACTTTTCCTTGGATTGCCCATTCGGGTTTTCAATCCACCGGGATACCCATTTTTGCCAAAGTTGCCTTTTCAGGTTTTCAACTTTGCGAGTTTATTCCTTTCTTTTTCTTTTTATCCCTTATTTTAGCCTGAACCTTCCCTTTTTATGGTTCGCCGGGATGCCCATTTTTGCCTGGACTTTTCTTTTTATGTCCAGCGGGTCTCTTTTTATGCAAAGTATTTTTTGACTGCGTCTGTGTTCACAGGGGATGTAAAATCTTCGCCATCCATAGTTGAGAGTAGCAAGCCTCCACCAGAGAAAACTTTTCTTACTACACATGGCCCTTCGTAATTTGGAGTCCATTTGCCCCTATGATCTGTCTGAGGAGGGAGGATCCTTTTCAAAACCAATTCACCTGTCTGAAAACACTGAGGACGTACTTTCTGATCAAAGCCCTTCTTCATCCTGCTCTGATATAAACGGCCGTGTGCAATGGCTACCAATCTCTTCTCCTCAATAAGGTTCAGTTGATTCAACCTGGAACGTACCTATTTAGCTTCATCAAGATTTACATCTGCCAGAATTCTCAAAGAAGGAATCTCAACCTCTAATGGTAGCACTTCTTCCATACCATACACTACTGAGAAGGGAGTTGCCTCGGTTGACGTACGCACCGAAGTACGATAACCGTGCAAAATCAAAGGCAACATCTCATTCCAGTCCTTATATGTTACCACCATTTTCTGCACAATCTTCTTGATATTCTTATTTGCTGCCTCAACAACACCATTCATCTTTGGACGATATGGAGAAGAAATGTGATGTTCAATTTTAAAGCTCTAACATAGCTCCTTCATCATCTTGCTATTCAAATTTGACCCATTATCAGTAATGATTCTCTCCGGGACCCCATAACGACAAATGATGTCCTTCTTTATAAACCTGGCTACCACTTGCTTAGTGACGTTGGCATACGAGGCTGCTTCCACCCACTTCGTGAAATAATCAATGGCAACCAAAATGAAATGATGCCCATTGGAAGCAGTCGGCTCAATCTTTCCAATCATATCAAGCCCCACATGGAGAAAGGTCAAGGTGATGTCAATACATTCAAAGGAGTTGGCGGTACGTGCACCTTATCAGCATAAATCTGGAATTTATGGCATTTCCTGGCATATTTGAAACAATCAGACTCCATAGTCATCCAGTAGTACCCTTCCTACAACAACTTTCTAGCCATAGCATGCCCATTGGCATGGGTACCGAAAGAACCTTCATGAACCTCTTCCATCAACATTCCTGCCTCATGTTCATCAACACAATGTAGCAAGACCATGTCGAAGTTCCTCTTGTACAGTACGTCATCTTCATTCAGAAAGAAATTACCTGCTAACCTCCTCAGAGTTTTCTTATCCTTGGTGGATGCCCCAGCTGGGTACTCTTGACTCTTGAGAAAACACTTGATGTCATGATACCAAGGCTTGCCATCTGATACCTCTTCAACTGCAAACACAAAAGCTGGTCTACCAAGACGCATAATTCTGATCGACGGTGCTTCATTCCATCGATTCACCTTGTACATGGATGCCAATGTTGCCAACGCATCAGCCATCTGATTGTCAGTTCGGGGTACATGATGAAAATCCACCCTATCAAAGAACGGCAACAACCTTCTGGCATAGTTCTAATAAGGCACCAAATTTGCCTAACGAGTCTCCCATTCTCCTTTGATCTGATTAATTACCAACACAGAATCACCATCCACATCGAGGTTCTTGATTCTCAAATCAATAGCTTCTTCTAACCCCATGATGCATGCTTCATACTCTGCCTCATTGTTGGTGCATATGAACGTTAATCGAGCGGTGAAGGGTATATGAGAACCCGTTGGAGTTGTAATGATCACCCCGATTCCGTTACCATATGAATTGGCAGCCATATCAAAGACTAAACTCCACTAGGATCCAACTTCCGGTCCTTCATTAGGCGAAGGCTCATCACAGTCCTTCATCTTCAGAAACATGATATGCTCATCTGGAAATTCACTTTCATTGGTTGATAATCCTCGATCAGTTGTTGAGCGAGATATTCTGATAGAACACTTCCCTTAATGGCCTTTTGGGAAACATACTGAATATCGTATTTCATCAAAACCATCTGCCAACGCGCTATTCTTCCTAAAAGTGCTTGCTTCTCAAACACATACTTAATTGGATCCATCTTTGAAATCAACAGGGTTATGTGGTTTAACATATACCGCCTCAAACGCTTAGCTGCCCAGGCGAGTGCACAACATGTTTTTTCCAGCATAGAGTATCTCAACTCACAATCAGTGAACTTTTGACTCAGGTAGTAGATGGCATGTTCTTTCCTACCTGTCTCGTCGTGTTGACCGACCACACACCCCATTAAATTCTCAAGAACTGTAAGATACATAATCAACGGTCTTCCTGGTACTGGCGGCATGAGGATCGGAGGTTCCTGCAAATATTCTTTTATTTTTTCAAATGCCTTTTAACAATTTTCATTCCACCTGACCTCTTGATCTTTTCTTAACAATTTGAATATTGGTTCACACGTGGCTATGAGATGAGAGATGAATCTAGCAATGTAGTTCAATCTCCCTAAGAAACCACAGACCTCTTTTTCTGTTTTCGGTTCATGTATTTCTTGTATGGCTTTTACTTTAGCAGGATCAACCTCGATACCCCTTTCACTAACAATAAATCCCAGCAACTTTCCAGATCTCACCCCGAAGGTGCACTTGTTCGGATTCAACCTCAGTCTGAACTTCCACAACCTTTCAAATAGCTTCTGAAGATTCACCAGGTGTTCTTCCTCCGTTTCTAACTTCGCAATCATGTCATCAACATAAACTTCAACCTCTTTGTGAATCATATCATGAAAGAGAGTCACCATCGCCCGCTCATAGGTTTCCCCAGCATTCTTCAATCCAAAGGGCATTACCTTATAGAAAAATGTTCCCCACAGTGTTATGAATGTCATTTTCTCTATGTCCTCTGAGGCCATCTTGATTTGGTTAAACCCAGAGAAGCCATCCATGAAGGAAAATACAGAATACTGAGCGGTGTTGTCCACTAACACATCAATGTGAGGAAGCAGGAAATCGTCTTTCAGGCTTGCTCTATTCAAATCTCGGTAATCGCACACATCCTGACCTTTTCATCCTTCTTTGGTATATGCACAATATTAGCAACCCAGGGAGGATAATTTGTTACGGCAAGAAAACCAGCTTCTAACTGTTTCTGAACCTCTTCTTTGATTTTGACAGCCATGTCCGGTTTTGTTCTCCTCAACTTCTGCTTAACGGGAGTACAACCCTCTTTAAGAGGCATCCGGTGTACAACAATATCAGTCCGGGCATGTCTTGGTAAGACCAGGCGAAGATATCCACATACTCTCGAAGCATTTCAACCAATCTTCCCTTAACATAGTCTTCCAAAGCAGCCCCAATTCTTACTTATTTTCCCACGTCCTCGGTACCCAGATTTATGGTCTCAATGTCCTCCTGATGAGGTAGAATAATCCTTTCCTCCTGTTTCAGTAGTCTGGCCAATTCTTCAGGCAAGTCACAAACTTCATCAGCCTCGTCTTCAGCCTGATAGATGGGATTACCAAAGTCATATCGAGCCATAACTGAATCATTATTGGTGGAATCTGAGCGAATAAACCTGCATGATTGATGTTTTACGTTTATTATGAATGCAAGAAACAAAAACACATTGCCATTTTACTTTGATTAATGCAAAAAGTAAAAACGGAAAAATAGGGATAAAACATTTGAATGCAAAAACGTCCTTCATTAATGATGAAATTGGAAGTAAAACATCAAAACCCTATAGATAAGGATCACTACGTCTTGGGCAGAACATAGGATTTAACAGAAAACAAAAGCAATTACTCTTTTCCAGTCACTTGGATGATTTCCTGGGGGACTAGTTGCACAAATTCTGCCCCGACATTCAAGGACGAATCCACTTGTCCATATCGAAGTCATTGTCACCTTCATCCTCTATTGCATTGACCCGGTTGAAGAAATACCCAGCACTTGTAAACTGAACTGGACCATCATACCTAGGAGGCTCTTGAAACCTTTTGGGAGGATTGTACCCCAACCCATAAGTATCTCTCTTCATTTATAAATCAATCACTTGGCCCCACTTCTGGGAGGTGTCGGCTTCAACCACCCCACGCGCATCTTTAAATGAGGACATTGAAACCTCAGGCTGGCTAACCTCCTCCAGAGGTTCGTCAGGAATCTTTACAGCTTCAAAAGCCTGGCACAACGTTTCATGTATCTCTCCATCTACCTCTACATATTTAAACGTTGATAGGTGACTTACCATTATCTCTTCTTTACCACAAACAGTAACTACGTGACCATCAACCATGTACTTCAACTTCTGGTGCAACGTTGATGTCACCGCCCCAGCACCATGGATCCAAGGGTGACCCAATAGACAATTGTACGCTACCTGGATGTCCATGATATAAAAAGTAGCGTTGAAGATTTTCAGACCAACTTTGATTGGTAACATAATTTTTCCAAATACAGACCTCTTCGAGCCATCAAAGGCTCGCACCACCAAATCACTTGGTGTACAAATCAAACCACGCGTGTCCAATTTCATTAATGCTTTCTTTGGCAATACATTCAACAAAGATCTCGTATCAACCAGAACATGAGACATCAGACTTTGCATTCCAAGGAGACGTGTAAGGCATTATTATGATTCCTCCCTGCCGGAGTCAAATCCAAATCGATAAAGCCTATCCCGTTTCTGGCATTCACATGTGCCATTACCCCTTCCAAGTGATTGACAGATATTTCCTGTGGTACATATGCCGTATTCAAAACTTTCAGCAAGGCATTTCTGTGCGCCTTTGAACACAATAACAAGGACTGAATAGAGATCTTTGATGGTGTTTGGTTGAGCTGATCTACTATCTTGTAGTCACTTTTCCTAATCAACCTCATAAATTCTTTAACATTCTCTGGATAGGAATTATCAACCTGTTTTGACACTGAATCATTCATATTCGGTCTCTGTGTAGAATCTTCAACTGCCTTCTTTCCTTTATCTTGCTTTGAGCTACCCACTTGATCATTGGTCAAAGAGAAAACTCTACCACTTCTCGTGATAGCTCTAGATTCAACGGTATTTTCAATTCATGTTCTCCCTACTGACGACCCTGCTAGTTCTTGCTTCTCCCGATTGCAGAACACCTCAGCCCCATAATTCCATGGAATGCCTTTGGTACTTTCATAGGGAACCGGTCCAAGAACAATGATGATGATGGCTGGTGCTGGTCTCGCCGGTGCTGATATATTGATGGTCCTATAGGGAATGGAAATTGTGGCAACATCATCCTTTTCAACAACATCTTTCCTATGATTATCAATCCGGTCAAACTGTAACCGCCCTTCATTGATTAAACTATGAATACCTAACTTCAACAGAACACAACCCACAGGTTGCAATAAACATCCCGAACAGCTATCTGTACATCCAGGAATTCATGAAGATTAAAAGTGGAACGAAATCGAAGCATGCTAAAAAATGCACAAAAGCTGGTAAGTGTTGTTAAGCTGTAATTAACAGATCCAAGCAAGAAATCCAAGGATCTATGAACTCCTTGCAAGCAAAAGCTGAAAATCCAAGCAACAAGCTAACAATTCTTCAAAATCACTTCCAATAAGCACTTCTGAAATTCCAGATCCAGATCCAAACGAAAATCACCAATGGAAAACAGCAATGGAGTGGTAATGAGAGGCTTTAGCTCAAGAATTAACAAGTTCCAATGAAGAACTTGTTAACCTCTATGGAAGAGCTCTAAGTGAGGTTGAAAATGGAGGTTATGAATGAAAATGTGAGAGAGAATTCTGAAAATTGAGGGTGAATTGTGAGTGAAAAAGATGATTTTGTGAGGTTTGGAATTAATTTGGTTAAATAACCCCTAGGTTAGGAGTTAAGTTTGGGTTTGGAATGAGGTTTAGTGAGTGGAATGGAAGATGGAAATTGAATTTGGAATAAGAATGTGGAATTAGAGTGGAAATTGGATGGAAAATAAATCAAATTAGAAACCTCTCTAGATCCTTCTACTGGTGTGAAAATTGAATTGGTGATTAATATTTGGAATCAAAAAATGCAGCGCTGAAAACTGAGGTATCTGGGCAAATTTTTCCTTGGTTAATCGATTAACCCATTTTAGTGCAAAAGGTGTTAATCGATTAACACAAGGGAAATTTGAATTGTGGCGCTTTTTGGAGGGAAACTTGGATATTCGCCTGATCCTGCTTGTTCTGAACCCTGTTGAGCCTCTTAAACTCAATAATTGATATAGCTACTGAGTAACACTTGAAATGTGCTGTAAACTGCTTTATCCACTCCAAATAACCTGCTGAGCAAGAATTGTCCGGTGCCGAATCACTGAGCAAAAATAACTGTCGGAACCTCTGGTAATCAAAATCCTCTAGGGAGAAAAATAAATGCTTGAGAAGACCCTGAAAACCATCAACTTAGCCCTGAATACTGCTGAAACTATCTCATGTACTGATGAAACTGTGAGACGCTGGAAAATACCTTGATCCCATGCCCAAAAGAACCATGCAAATGCAAAATGACGATGCAAAATGAAAGAAGCATAAACCAGTTAGAGTTAGCAAGAGGAGGGCAAATTTTGAGGTTTTACAGCTGCCCCTATTCAATCTTCTGTGGATATGACAGGAAGAGAGCAGTGGCTTTCAGACTACCCGGATACATGGAGATTGAATACCAAAATAACCACACAAATTTGCAGCCTGCAAAGGGAGGGACGAATCCGCTGGGGGACAAGTAATAATAGGTATAAAACCAAAACACAGATGGGTGTCGAACGAAAACGGACGAGTGCCAGAGATCAATACGGACGAAGTATTGATGGAAAGGAACAAAACACGGACAGGTAATTGGGACTAATACAAATGAGTATCAGAAACCGCAAGGTGAACATGGATGAGTGTCAACTACGCTGGGGATAAACATGGACGAGTGTCGAAACACCAATACAGACGAGTACGAAAAAGTAGCCAAAAAGAACACGGATGAGTGTCTAGAGTCAATACGTATGAAGTATTAAGGAAATACAATCAAACAAGGACGGGTGCTGAAAGAACACAGACGGGTGTCTAAAAGGTTCAAACATGGACGGGTGCTGAAAGAACACAGACGGGTGTCTAAAAGGTTCAAACAGGGACGGGTGCTGAAAGAACACGGACGGGTGTCTAAAAGGTTCAAACACGGACGGGTGCTGAAAGGACACGGATGGGTGTCTAAAAGGTTCAAACATGGACGGGTGCTGAAAGAACACGGACGGGTGTCTAAAGGTTCAAAAGAGGACGGGTGCTGAAAGAACACAGACGAGTATCTAAGGGTTCAAACACGGACGGTTGCTGAAAGAAAACTAAAAGCAAACACTGACGAGTGTTTAAAATAACATGATGACCTCACTGGCGATTGGAATGCTAAGTCGAACACGGACGAGTGCCGAGAGAACACAGATGAGTGTCGAAGAACAATATGAATGAATTATTAAAGGATAGAAATTAAAACACGGACGAGTGTCGAAAGAACACGGACGAGTGTCTAAGGTCAATGCGGACGGGTATTGAAGAAAAAGGGATCGAACATGGACGGGTGTTGAAAGAACACGGACGGGTGTCTAAAATCAATATGGACGAAGTATCGAAGAAATGAAATCAAAACACAGATGAGTGTCGAAAGAACGCTAACAACTCTGAGGGGATAATTCAATAGACCACCTGGAAGAAGGGGTGAACAGGAAAGAAACCATAGACTAGCGATCCGGACAAACAACTCTGCAGGGGGATACCAGATAGTCTCTTTAGATAACCAAATCCAATGCTTGGGGAATAGAGGTGAACGACATCTCCCGAATCACCGTGCTTCCTGCCGGGGAAACGCTTGGCAGATGAAAACTTAAACCAGGCCTATGCTTAGAATGCATATGTTTGAGTTTTTCTATGGCGTAATGCTCCATACAAAATGGAAATGCTACGCTTTTGGGAGGATGCAATGCAAAAATGATGCTCATACAAAAGGGACACCTCAGCGAAATAAACGCTGAAAATGAAGGCAACTCCACCGGGGATGACAAACAAATTTGTCTCCTGAGTCACGGACCCTACTGAGGAAGTCACGCTGAGTGACCTTCCATAACAACAAACTCTGCTGAAGATGAAACCCAAAGATAACCTCCCAACTGCTGGGGATTATAAATACCCTTGTTGAAGATAGCACTCAAAATCTGATACTTCTTCTCTGCTAGGGGAATTAAGAATGACAACTGCTGAAGATGGAACCCAACGATCTTGATACGGAAGTGTGCCAATAACAATTGGACTTAAAACCTGTTGGGGATGTCAACCACCGTTGATCAAACCATTGCGAGGATTAACACCAAACTCTTCTTGGGGAGAGGAGTTAATAATACCAAACCTGTCGGGGGACTTATTGAACTTAACCTGCTGCTGGAGAAATGACTTTACCCTGCCAGGGATAAAACATATTGTTGTCCACGAGACTACACTTCTGATTTGATGAGGACAGTAACATCAAGACTCTGTGGGAAAGATAAAATCTTTGCCAGGGACGTCTAAAAAGTCTCTTGTTGGAGATGCAACACTATCTTGCCTGGGACAATCATCTTCTGAATGCTCGTTGGGGAGTAATAATCGAAACACGACTCCGTTGGGGAAATAATCCTCTGCACTCTTGCTGGGGAAAGCATGCTCTACCGAGGATGATGAAATTTTAATGCTGGGGGGAGAAACTCAACTGAGGAGAGAAGTCAATAACCAAACCTGTCGAGGGATATCATTGAACTTACCCTGCTGCTGGAGGAATGACTTTGCCCTGCTAGGGATAAACATGATGTTGTTGAAGAGACTATATTTCTGAACTGATGATGGTAGTAGATATCGAAACTCTGTGGGGAAGATAAAATCTCTGTCCGGGAAAGATATCCAACAAGCCTTCTGCTGGAGATACAACACCATCTATCTTGGAGCAATCAACTTCTGAATGCTAGCTGGGGAAACAATCCTCTGCACTCTTGCTGGGGAGAGTATGCTCTATTGAGGATAATGAAATTTTAATGCTAGGGAGAGAAACTCTACTAGGGAGAAACGATCTCGCTACCCTGCAAAACAACAACATTATATATGTTTGCAAATGGCGACCTCGGTTACCATCCATAATATCCATTGCTTAAGCAATTCCCATTATTTTCTTCTATGCTCCGCAAAGCTTAATGTTTTCACATGCAATGTTTATCAAAAGTATCGGACGTTTTTGCAAACAAAACAATAAAAGTAAAAAACAGAAATGGAAAGCTCTTTGAGTGAAATGGAAACTTTATTGAATAAATTGGCCTGTGAATAGGCATTTACAATTCGAAGCAATTCCTAAAAAGAGGTAATTGCACAAAAATGAAAAGAAAATACCCATGTTGGCAATGTGGGAACAGATATCCATCATGCTTCGATTCAGCTATGACCCATATGTCTTGTTTATCCACAGATGTTTAGACCTTCGAAGAGACTGACTGGACTGATTCCTTTCCTTCGAAATCCCCAAGCGTTAGAAGTGCTCACGGATCGAACGTAAATCACAGCCTCTCACTTTAAAATCCCTAACTTTTGCCTGGATCGCCCTTTCGGGTTTTCAATCCACCGGGATACCCATTTTTGCCAAAGTTGCCTTTTCAGGTTTTCAACTTTGCGGGTTTATTCCTTTGTTTTTTCTTTTTATCCCTTATTTGTGCCCGAACCTTCTCTTTTTATGGTTCGCCGGGATGCCCTTTTTTGCCTGGACTTACTTTTTATGTCCAGCTGGTCTCTTTCTATGCAAAGTATTTTTTTACTGCGTCTGTGTTCACAGGGGATGTAAAATCTTCGCCATCCATAGTTGAGAGTAGCAAGGCTCCACAAGAGAAAACTTTTCTTACTACATATGGCCCTTCATAATTTGTAGTCCATTTGCCCCTGTGGTCTGTCTGAGGAGGGAGGATCCTTTTCAAAACCAATTCACCTGTCTGAAAACACCGAGAACATACTTTCTGATCAAAGCCCTTCTTCATCCTGCTCTGATATAACCGGCCGTGTGCAATGGCTGCCAATCACTTTTCCTTTATAAGGTTTAGTTGATTCAACCTGGAACGTACCCATTCAGCTTCATCAAGCTTTACATCTTCCAGAATTCTCAAATAACGAATCTCAACCTCTAATGGTAGGACTGCTTCCATACCATACACTAGTGAGAAGGGAGTTGCCCCGATTGATGTACGCACCAAAGTACGATAACCGTGCAAAGAAAAAGCCAACATCTCATGCCAGTCCTTATATGTTACCACCATTTTCTACACGATCTTCTTGATATTCTTATTTGCTGCCTCAACAACACCATTCATCTTCTGTCGATTTGGAGAAGAATTGTGATGTTTAATTTTAAAGCTATGACATAGCTCCTTCATCATCTTGTTCAAATTTGAACCATTATCAGTAATGATTCTCTCTGGGACCCCATAACGACAAATGATGTCCTTCTTTATAAACCTGGCTACCACTTGCTTAGTGACGTTGGCATACGAGGCTGCTTCCACCCACTTCGTGAAATAATCAATGGAAACCAAAATGAAATGATGCCCATTGGAAGAATTCGGCTCAATCTTTCCAATCATATCAATGTCCCACATGGCGAAGGGCCAAGGTGATGTCAAAACATTCAAAGGAGTAGGCGGTACGTGCACCTTATCAGCATAAATCTGGCATTTATGGCATCTCCTGGCATATTTGAAACAATTAGACTCCATAGTCATCCAGTAGTACCCTGCCCTCAACAAATTTCTAGCCATAGCATGCCCATTATCATGGGTACCGAAAGAACCTTCATGAACCTCTTCCATCAATAGGCCTGCCTTGTGTTCATCAACACAAAGTAGCAAGACCATGTCGAAGTTCCTCTTGTACAACACATCGTCTTCATTCAGAAAGAAATTACCTGCTAACCTCCTCAGAGTTTTCTTATCCTTGGTGGATGCCTCAGCTGGGTACTCTTGACTCTTGAGAAATGATAACACTGAATCACACTACGTATTTGACTCGGATTGCCCATATTTCTTAGGATTTTATTTCTATTTTCTTGTGTTATACTTTTGTTTTGTTTTGTTTTCAGGTTCTTTGTATTCCCAGAGCTCCTCGTGAAGAAATGAAGAAAAACGGGCAACAAAACCAATTTTTGAGGAAATTGTACACATGGCATCCACCATGGCGGGCGCCATAGGGTAGGCCATGACTTGGATAGGAGTCAACTGCTGTCAACTTCCACAATCTCCACTTCTTTTTCCCTTGGTTCACATGGCAGGCGCCATGAGGGGGTTGCGGGCGCCACCTTTGTCGCATGGTTTCCCTCCCAATAGAAGTTGGGGGGCACTTTGGTCTTTCCATAGTTTTTCCTAGGCTATAAATAGATGAGTCCTTGATCCTTTTTCATCATCCAAGCTTAGTTTTAGAACTCAAGCCATATATTTTCAGTATTGTAAAGTGATAAACTTCTCACATCGGGGAGTTATCACACTGTTTGATCGAGTCTATAATCGAGTTTGGAGCACTCTGGTAGAAGTTAATCCTGCCGCCATTTTCATTTCCAGTCATTTATTTCCAGTTGTACCAGATTTAAAGCCTCCGATTTGGAGCAGGTTTCTATTTACTTTCCCGCACCATTTATTTTCTCGCACTATTTACTTTCTCGCACTATTTACTTTCTCGCACTATTTACTTTCTCGCACTATTTACTTAAAAAGAATCTACTTTAACATGATCTATTTCAACATGTCCATTTACATTTCCATGTCCGGCTAAATTTTGAAGGTTAGAATGTAAGGATAAGAGTTAAAGTAGTATTCCATACAAGGTGTCTATAGAAATGCTTAGGGGTTATTCTGATTTTTAACACAAGTTTTCTGCACTTTATTTCTGTTGGGTAAGATGGAAAGCCATCCAACCTTTGGTTAAACTTGGTTAGTCTTAACTGTTCAAAGGAAGCGAAAGCGCTTTGTCTAGTTAAGTAGGAGTTTTTAATACTTTAGAAAAACGATTTTAAAACTATTTTCGGACGCATTTATGAGTTTAAAGTTCGGTTCGCATGAACCTCTTTTTGTTAAAAGTTCCAAGTCAAAATACTTTTCAACTGAGTCAAGAAACTATATTTCTTAAGAATAGGTTTATTACTTTAATGCAATGCGCGCCTTTTTATAAGTGACAATAAGAGGGTTCAATTAAGGGATAAACTCGGTTCTGAATACGCGAAAGCGACAGTTCCCGTTAAATTAGTTATTTTCATAAGTAGAAAACATTACCCCATAAGTGGTTCTATATACAAGCATTTGGAATACTATCCGACTGTGTAAATTACATTCAAGCCTGTTGTTTTAAATTGAATTTTATATCTTCGTACTTTACTTCGCTTTTACTGTGCACTCACGAACTCCCGATTGATTTGCCTTAGATAAACATCGTAACAATAGAAACCTATAGATTGACGTTTGGTCTCTATGGAATCGATAATCTTTTATATTACTCTGACGTGATTTGTATACTTACGAAAACACCGCATCAAGTTTTTGGCGCTGTTGTCGGGGACCAATTACGTCAAATTTCGTACCCTGTTGTTACACCGTCTAGACTAAGGCTTTACCTACTGGTCAATTCGAAGAACTCGCAGCACCGGAAGTCTTATAGATCCTTTAGCGGAACCTGAACGTTACGTTCGCGCATGTCTCTCACTTTGTAGAATTAAGGAAACTATGGCCGAAGACCGTAATCAAAGACCCCTTAAGGATTTCGCTCAACCATCCGATGACGAACCCAGTTCTAGTATAGTAAACCCTAATATTCCTGCTAACAATTTCGAACTGAAACCCTCCCTATTACAATTAGTACAGCAAAACCAATTCGCGGGTCTCCCTTCTGAGAACCCAAATCAACATCTAAAAGTCTTCATCCAATTAGCTGACACTTTTAAAACCAATGGTGCTACTCCTAAGGCGATTCGTCTAAGACTATTTCCTTTCTCCCTCAGAGACAAAGCCCTTACATGGTTAGATTCCCTTCCAGCCAATTCTATAACAACTTGGGAAGACCTTAGGAGAGTATTCCTTGCTAGATATTTTCCCCCAAGTAAAACTGCTATTTTTCGAAACCAAATAACCAGATTCACTCAAAACCAAGGTGAATCACTCTTTGAAGCTTGGGAGAGATATAAAGACCTATTGAGAATATGTCCACATCATGGCCTGGAATCATGGCTGATCATTCATACCTTCTATAATGGACTTCATTATAACACTAAGATGACCATCGACGCTGCCGCTGGTGGCACTCTGATGAATAAACCTTACCGTGAAGCTTGCGCTCTCATCGAAGATATGGCTCAAAACCATTGTCAATGGGGAACAGAACGAGCAATAGTGGAGAAGAAAGAAGCCCAAGGAGGAATACATGAGATAAGTTCTATAGACATGATGCAAGCCAAAATGGACGCTTTGGCCCTTAAGGTCGAACATATATACGCAAACCCAGCTACTACAGGAGCAGTCTCGTTGGAATGCGAATTATGTGGAACCAAAGGACACCAATCAGCGGAATGCAATCTGTTGAATAAAACTAAATCAGACCAGGTCAACTATGCCCAAGGGAACCCATTTTCAAACACTTATAACCCTGGATGGAGGAATCACCCAAACTTTTCCTACAAAAACAATAACCCTATCCAAAACCCTGCACCTCCGAGACCACCCGGTTTTCAAGCCCAGAGACAAAACCAACCTATGCAAGCTATGCCGCCCAAGCCGAACCTTGAGAAAATCATGGAAAATTTAATTTCGCCTCAAACCCAGCAAAACAAAGAATTCCTAAACCAAAACATTCAAGTAAACTAAATAATTACCCAGTTAGGAACAAAGGTAGACCAAATAGTCACCCACAATAAGATGCTTGAAACCCAGATCTCTCAGGTAGCTCTCAAACAAGCTCCCGAAACCACACCTGGAGGACAATTTCCTGGACAACCTCAACAAAACCCCCGAGGACAAGCCAATGCAATTACCTTACAAAGTGGGACCGCTTACGATGAAACGTTTAACCCGACATTGGGCAAACCCAAAACTTCTAAGAAAAGCATTGTACCTACGGACGAAGTAGAGGAATCAGTGGAATCTGAAGAACAGAAAAACCAAGATAAGGGAGAAACTATAGATAAAACTAATGAACCAACACCGCCATACAAACCTCCAATACCCTATCCACAAAGACTCAAACAAACCAAGATCAATAACCAATACCAGAAATTCATTAAAGTCATAGAGAAACTTCATGTGGAGATCCCTTTCACAGAAGCCATCACCCAGATACCATCTTATGCAAAGTTCCTCAAAGACATGCTTACCAATAAACGTAGACTTGACGATCCAAAACCTTTGGAATGCAATTCCATTTCCGAGAATAAACTTGCCAAAAAGGAGAAAGATCCTGGAAATTTCTCCATACCTTGTATATTAGGGAGTCATGTCATTGATAAAGCTTTCCTGGACTTAGGAGCTAGTGTGAGCTTAATGCCTCTAGCAGTTTGTGAAAGGTTAAAACTAGGAAAACTGCAACCTACTAAGATGTCTCTTCAATTAGCCGATAGATCCATCAAATATCCAGTAGGCATATTAGAAGACGTCCCAGTTTGGATTGGTCAGTTGTTTATCCCTACTGATTTCGTTGTCATGGACATTAAAGAAGATGATGACATCCCAATCCTCCTAGGTAGGCCATTCTTATCAACCATAGGAGCCATAATAGATGTCAAGAGAGGAAAGTTAACTTTTGAGGTAGGTGATGAAAAGATAGAATTCATTTTGTCAAAATTTCTTATGGCACCAGTATTAGGAGACGCATGTTATGCCATAGACATCATTGATGAATGCATTAGGGAACTAGATCAAGAAGAACCCATAGAAACAATCAAACTACCTTCAACCCTCATAAGGGAAGATGATGGATTTATGGAACCCTACATTGATGATAACCTTCACGAATGTTTATCCCTTACCCCCAATCCAATACCATGCCCCAAGAAACCAACTTTAGAACTTAAAGAACTACCCAAGAATCTAAGATACGAGTTTTTGGATGAGGAAATGAACCGTCCAGTTATAGTCAGTGCTACCTTAAACCAAGAAGAAACAGACCAGCTCTTATATGTTTTGCGGAAATATCCCTCAGCCATAGGATATAATATCTCTGATCTGAAAGGTATAAGTCCATCTGTGTGTATGCACCGGATTTTACTTGAGGAAGATTCGAAACCCTCTAGAGAACATCAGAGAAGGATAAACCCTATAATGAGTGATGTTGTTAAGAAGGAAGTTCTTAAGTTATTGGAAGCAGGTATAATTTATCAAATCTCAAATAGTAAGTGGGTGAGCCCTGTGCATGTAGTACCTAAAAAGGGAGGCATCATAGTCGTGCAAAACGAGAAAGGCGAACATGTAGCAAAACGGATAGAAGGAGGATGGCGTATGTGCATAGATTATAGAAAATTAAACAAAGCAACTAGGAAGGATCATTTCCCTTTACCATTTATAGACCAGATGCTGGAATGTTTAGCCAGACACTCCTATTTTTGTTATCAAGAAAAAACAACCTTCACATGCCCTTATGGAACCTTTGCCTATAGACGAATGCCTTTAGGCCTCTGTAATGCTCCAGCTACCTTCCAGCGTTGCATGATGTCAATCTTCGCTGATTACCTTGATGGAATTGTGGAATTATTCATGGATGATTTCTCGGTATATGGATTTGATTTCAAAAACTATCTCGTTAAGCTTCAGAAAATCCTGAAAAGATGTGTGGATATAAACCTGGTGCTAAACTGGGAGAAATGTCACTTTATGGTTACCGAAGGTATAGTTTTATGACACATAGTCTCTGAAAGGGGTATTGAAGTAGATAGAGCCAAGATAGAGGTAATAGAAAACCTAAAACCCCCTAAGACCATTAGAGAAGTCCGAAGTTTTCTTGGACATGCTGGTTTCTACTGACGTTTTATCAAGGATTTCTCTAAAATAACCAAACCTTTAACTGGCCTCCTGATGAAAGATGTCGAATTTAATTTTGATGAAAAATGCATTGAAGCATTTAACCTTTTGAAACAAGCGCTAATTTCAGCACCCATTATGCAACCCCTAGATTGGGCCGAACCTTTTGAAATCATGTGCGTGCTAGCGATTACGCTGTAGGAGCTGTTCTAGGTCAAAGAAAGGATAATAAATTACATGTAATTTATTATGCTAGTAGAACCCTAGATGCTGCTCAGCTTAACTACGCAACCACTAAAAAAGAACTCCTTGTCGTGGTTTTTGCTATGGACAAATTTTGATCTTATCTGGTAGGAGCTAAAATTATAGTTTACACAGATCACGCTGCTATTCGTTACCTATTAAGCAAGAAAGATGCCAAACCTAGGTTACTTCGATGGATCCTTTTATTGCAGGAGTTTGATCTAGATATCCGAGACAAGAAAGGCACAGAAAATGTAGTTGATGATCACCTTTCTAGACTTGAGTACCTGAAACCAGATTTAGTGCCTATAAATGATGATTTTGCCTATGACAGGTTAATAGCTAAGATAGAAGCCATTGAAGAAAATAACCTAGATCCTTATAAGAACCCTGAAAAATCTTTGGCGGTAAGTGGCATACCTTGGTACGCTGATTTTGTTAATTACCTAGCCGCTGATAGCATACCTCCTGACCTTAACTATCAAGAGAAAAAGAAGTTCTTTAACGATGTAAGACAAGTTTATTGGGATGAGCCACTTCTTTTCAAAAAAGGTAAAAACGGTATTTTTCGTCGTTGCGTTCCAGAAGAAGAGGTAAGAAATATCATAGAACATTGTCACTCTGCACCCTACAGAGGACATGCTAGCACCTCCAAGACACACGCTAAAATTCTTCAAGCTGGCCTTTTCTGGCCCACAATGTGGTGTGATGTTCATGCTTATATAGTTAAATGTGACCGGTGCCAGCGCACTGGGAACATCTCCAGACGTGACGAAATTCCTTTAAGGAACATTCAGGAAGTAGAACTTTTCGATGTTTGGGGTATCGATTTTATGGGACCATTTCCATCCTCATTAGGAAATAAATATATCTTAGTAGTTGTTGACTACGTGTCTAAATGGATTAAAGCCATAGCCTCACCCGCAAATGACACACGAGTAGTGATTAAGTTGTTTAGGAATTATATATTTCCTAGATTCGGAGTACCCCGTCTTGTTATAAGCGATGGTGGATCGCACTTCATATCAAGGATTTTTGATAAACTTTTAAGAAAATATGGAGTTAAGCATAGAGTAGAAACACCTTACCATCCACAGACTAGCGGGCAAGTAGAGGTATCTAATAGGGAGACTAAACAAATCTTAGAGAAAACTGTTTCAATAACTAGAAAAGATTGGTCTCAGAAGCTACAAGAAGCACTATGGGCCTACAGAACTGCTTTTAAAACCCCTATTGGAACAACTCCTTACCAATTGCTCTATGGAAAGTCCTGTCACCTACCCTTTGAGTTAGAACACAAGGCCTATTGGGCCATTAAAACCTTAAACTTAGATTATTTGACTGCTGGTGAAAAGCGCATCCTTGACATTCATAAACTAGAAGAACTCCACCAGTCTGCCTATGAAAATGCCATAATATATAAAAAAAGAACCAAAGCTTGGCATGATAAAAGAATTATAAAGAAATATTTCAATATAGGAGATCTTGTTCTTCTCTTTAATTCCAGGTTGCGACTTTTTTCCTGGCAAGCTTCGTTAAAGATGGACAGGTCCTTTCGAAGTTTCTAAAGTCCTAAAATCCGGAGCAGTTGAGATCAAGAACCATTCTTGGAGTCCATTCATTGTAAATGGGCAGAGGTTAAAAAACTATGAAGGAGGTGACATTCCCATTGACTACTCCAGCCACACTCTGATCGATCCACCACTACCTACTTCAGCTACATGAGTTCTACTCGTCAAGCTAACGACGTTAAACAAGCGCTACATGGGAGGAAACCCATGGTTTTCTTTATTTTTCTTTATTTTTTCTTTTATGTTTATTACTATTCATGTCTTACATTTTGTTTTTATTAGTTTGTTTGTATAGACTGGCCTTTTATAATGTTTATGTTTTCAGGTCCCATTCTCTAACCCTTCTTTTCAGGATGCAGACCTTCGACGACATGCACGTCGCTTTCAGAGATGACACACAGAGACAACGTTATTTAGTCCTTTATCAGTGCCCCATGGTACCTACCCGTTACCCTGACCAGGTTTGCACAAATTCCTTAGGCATCGAGCCCAGTATAAGGTTTCTATATAGCCAGCTCCAGTGGGATGAGTATGTTGATGACATGCATTCGACCTATAGAAACCTCACCCTGAAGTTCCTCAGTTCACTTAGCCATGAGCCATATGTTGGTCAGGACGACATCGTCATTTTCAGACTGTTTGGGACAGAGTACTCTTTTACCCATAAGGGGTTTGGTGATTTGCTAGGTTTCCAGACTTCCCCTGATGCCATTCCTGATTTACCTATGGGATACTTTATGAGTCGAGATATCAACAAGTTTTGGAGCAATATTACAGGTGGAGGAAGCCCTGATCCATCCACCCAGCTATCTCACATTAACCATAACCCAGCTCTCGGGTATTTCCAGATGATCCTTGCCCACACCTTCCTTGGAAAGGCTGATGCTGATGTCCATGTTAGTGAGGAGGAGATCTTCTTCCTTTTCTGTGCGAACCAGTCACGTCCTGTGGCCTGTGGGAACTTTCTGCTTGATAACTTCACACTCACAACCATATCTTCTGAAGGAATCATCCATGTGGGAGGAACAGTTACTCAGATTGCTACCGCTTTGGGTCTTACTAGTAAGATGCTTCACCTGACTCCCTACTGCGGGTATACCACGCTGGATATTGATTTTTGCTTAGACAGAGGGTTGATGAGGAGAGCTTCCTTTCACCCTAACCAGTTCAGGCTCTTGATCGACGGCGAGACCATCCATTACTTCACTCTACCTGATCCTATGATGACTAGTGTCCACGACCCTGCTAATTGGAGTTATTCTTTAGAGGGTTATGGAGAGACAGTTGATGAGCCTCGCACTCCACCATTACCAGAGTATCTCCCTACACCACCTTCTCCCAGGATTACAGTGTTGTCGAATAATCTTTCCTTGCAGAGACCTGACGTGTACACACAGCTAGCTGAGCTACGTATGGAGACTGTCAGATTTCGACAAGAGGTTACTGACCTTACCTTGCAGGTCCAGGTGTCTGATCTGACTCACGCAACAGAGGCTGATTGCTTGTATAAGGAGATCGCAGATCTACGCCGCGAGTTAGCCGCAGTTCGAGGTTCTGACCAGACCGAGGATCATCCGGCTCCATGATGACACTACTCTCATTATCTTCTTTACCGTTTTATTTACTTATTTCTATTTTTCAGACTTATATATATATATATATATATATATATATATATATATATATATATATGTTTTACATTCTCGCATTTGGCTTCCATGTTGTTCATGATGTACTTTGGTTATATATATATATATATATATATATATATATATATATATATATATATATGCATTTTTATGTTTATTATTCCCTCATTTTATTTTATTAATTTATTTACTTATTTATTATTTGTATTTTTATTTTTAGACCTAACAAAAATATGCATGTACTAGAACAAGAAGGACGTGCTACCTGCACCACCCAAATAAAAGAGGAGAAGAAAGCCCAAGAAAGCAAAAATAAATCCGGCCCAGACCTTTTGTTAAGGTGGCGCCCGCCATATAGTCCATGGCGCCCGCCATGGGGTTTGGAACTATATGCGGGGCAGAACCACCAAAACCCCCATTTTCTCACCTTCAAACTCCCTAACCTCCATTTTTGCCCATCCGAAAACCTCCATCAACCCCCATAAAGTTCATAACTTTTTCATCTACTCACCATCCCATTAACCTCTCCAACTTCCATTTTCATACTCATCCATCAAAATCTCTTAAAAACCCACTTTTCACCACCTTTCTATAGAAACCCATTTCTCTCATTTTTCAACCTCAAAGGTGTATCAATGGAGTATGACGGTTACATCCTTCACCAAGGCAAGTCCGGGGAATGGCAAAAGAAAATTCTCAGAAGATTGCATGCACGAGAGATTATCTCGACCCGGTACGTCGACGAAGACTATCTCTATACTCTTGGTATTTATCATAGCATTTTTCACATGCTAGATGTCTTAGGATTACACGATATTTTTGCTAGGAAAGATCCCACTTTTGAAAGGTTGACCCGAGAATTTTTGAGTTCCTTGATTTACATTGTTAGTCCTAACACTGCTAGCACAGTCGGTACGGTGAGATTTAGAAGGTTTAATGTCGAATATGAACTCACCACCGACGAACTAGCAGAGAGATTAGGAATGCCTTTTGGGGATGGCGCTATTTGTGAAACACCTTTGGATTCCGATTGGTCGGTTGAGGCATTTTCCTTCTGGCACAGGTTGTCAAATTTTACAATCACTTCTTTTGAAGGGATTCTTGCCTCAAGGATCCATAACCCGACCATCCGTGTTTTTCGTTATGTGTTGGCTTGTACTATTTTTGGCCGGGCGAATCCAAACAAAGTGAATGCAAAAGAACTTCTGTTTTTTCAAGGGTGCCTAACAAATAGGAGGATTAATTTGGTTCCTTTTATGATTGCTTACATGATTGCTGCTATTAAGAGTACATGGACCATTGCATTTGGAGGTTTGATTACGTCTATTGTTAGGGCAATAAACCTCGACACTGAGATAGCCACCTTGGCACCTCTTCCTCCCCGCACAATTAATTTAAACTTTCTAAAAGATATGAAATTGTGTAAGGCAATGAGATAGGGGGGCTTTAAACTCATGATCCATGGAGTGGCTATCCTATCTATTGCTTTGCCATGCACTAGACATACTGATGTACGTGTAGAGAGGAACTGGACCTATGATTTAGATGCTCCATCTGTTACGGGTCCACTGCCTCCTAATGTTCCTATTGGGGATGGGAACGAGACTGATGACGAGTATGACCAGCGAGAGTAGTCTCCCAATCATCATATGTCACCCCACCATGTATCACCTGCACCCACTGCACCGTCTTGTTCTCACCCTTCTGTAGGTACAGCTCCTGGTTTCTATATTACTGAGCAGATGTGGCGCGACCAGCTGGCCAGAGAAGAAAGACGTGATGCTTGCTTGCTGCCATCCAGCAGCAACTGACCGACAACATGAGATTCATGCAAGAGTCACAGCAGCAGACAGACCGCTCCATTCAAAGTATCATGCAATCTCAGGCTGCTTTGACCACCAAATTTGACGAGTTTGCAGCTTCTCAGAGCGATCATCGCCGCAGCAGATCTCGTCACCCTAGGCGCTCACTGCACGGTGGCGATAGTACCAGTAGCATGCCATAGGACTTCCAGGTTACTCTTTCCCTATCTTATTTCGAAACATTGGGGACAATGTTCGATTTAAGTGTGGGAGGAGAATTTATCTGTTTTACTTGCATTTTCTTTCCTTTTACTGTTTTATTGCTTTCTAGTTTATTTATCTTGTTTTTAGTTTGTTTTTAGAATATGCATGTCCTTGACGAGTCATCTGTGTAGTGTATCCCTATTTTCCCATTTCCTTGGCCTAAAAAAAAAATTGACAAAAGAAAGTGTATTGTTCTGAAAATTTGGGCTTTGAGACAGGTTTGAGTTAGGATGCGGATGACTTGGGAAAACTTTTTTGAAACATCGGTATCGTTTTAACACCATAGGCTTCGTGATTATAGGAATCGACCCCGATACCCCATATACCATGGCCTTAATTATCTTTCTAGAGTAGGTCCTTAGTAGTTTATCCTAGCAGTCAACTCCGGCCTAAACATGCTCTACGTAAGGGATTGATGAATATAAGTGAATGATCTGTATGTTGTGCTTCATAAAAATGCAACTCGGGTATAGGTAACCCTCACAAGGTCATTTACCCCAAAAAGTTGTAAAAACTCGCAAAAAAAAAGAGAATAAAATTTGCCCATTGTTGGTTGGTTCAGAGGTATCTGGTGCTGGACTTGGTAGGGCGGGTTACGATCCGATACCCCACAACTACAATTGGGTCAATAAAAGGGGTTACACCAGTTTGTATACCAGAGCCCCATGCTTGAGATCAGAATCACTAACCGGTCACTTTACTATGAGTATGTACGGATAACGGGCTTAATGTGATTGCACTGGAATGAAGAGGACCCAAAAGAGATACAAAAGGTAGGCCTAGGTACAGTGGGGTAGCATGGATTAGTTTGTATAGGAATGAAGTTTATGTCCGTGTCTGCGGAAAAGTGTCATTACGATATCCTTGGTTCACTTAGTTAGTACACATCACTTCATCCTAGTTTGAACTTAGAAGCCCTTTTAGCCCAAATCATTCGTTGATACCACCTTTTTCTGTCATGAGCTATAAAGTGTTTTGCTTGAGGACAAGCAAAGGTCTAAGTGTGGGGGAATTTGATAACACTGAATCACGCTACGTATTTGACTCGGATTGCACATGTTTCATAGGCTTTTATTGCTATTTTCTTGTGTTATGCTTGTGTTTTGTTTTGTTTTCAGGTTCTTTGTATTCCCAGAGCTCCTCGTGAAGAAATGAAGAAAAACGAGCAAGAAAACCTGTTTTTGAGGAAATTGTACACATGGCATCCACCATGGCGGGTGCCATAGGGTAGGCCATGACTTGGATAGGAGTCAACTGCTGTCAACTGCCACGATCTCCACATCTTTTTCCCTTGGTTCACATGGCGGGCGCCATGAGGGGGTGGTGGGCGCCACCTTTATCGTATGGTTTCCCTCCCAAAAGAAGTTGGGGCGCACTTTGGTATTTCCATAGTTTTTCCTAGGCTATAAATAGATGAGTCCTTGATCCTTTTTCATCATCCAAGCTTAGTTTCAGAACTCAAGCCATATATTTTCAGTATTGTAAAGTGATAAACTTCTCACATCGGGGAGTTATCACACTGTTTGATTGAGTCTGTAATCGAGTTTGGAGCACTCTGGTAGAAGTTAATCCTGCCGCCATTTTCATTTCCAGTCATTTATTTCCAGTTGTACCAGATTTAAAGCCTCCGATTTGGAGCAGGTTTCTATTTACTTTCCCGCACCATTTATTTTCTCGCACTATTTACTTTCTCGCACTATTTACTTTCTCTCACTATTTACTTTTCCGCACTATTTACTTTCTCGCACGATTTACTTTCTCGCACTATTTACTTTCCCGCACCATTTATTTTCTCACACTATTTACTTTCTCGCACTATTTACTTAAAAAGAATCTACTTTAACATGATCTATTTCAACATGTCCATTTACATTTCCATGTCCGGCTAAATTTTAAAGGTTAGAATGTAAGGATAATAGTTAAAGTAGTATTCCATACAAGGTGTCTATAGAAATGCTTAGGGGTTATTCTGATTTTTAACCCAAGTTTTCTGCACTTTATTTCTATTGGGTAAGATCGAAAGCCTTCCAACCTTTGGTTAAACTTGGTTAGTCTTAACTGTTCAAAGGAAGCGAAAGCGCTTTGTCTAGTTAAGTAGGAGTTTTTAATACTTTAGAAAAACGATTTTAAAACTATTTTCGGACGCGTTTATGGGTTTAAAATCTGGTTTGCATGAACCTCTTTTTGTTAAAAGTTCCAAGTCAAAATACTTTTCAACTGAGTCAAGAAACTATATTTCTTAAAAATAGGTTTATTACTTTAACGCAATGCGCGCCTTTTTATAAGTGACAATAAGAGGGTTCGATTAAGGGATAAACTCGGTTCTGAATACACGAAAGCGACAGTTCCCGTTAAATTAGTTCTTTTCATAAGTAGAAAACATTACCCCATAAGTGGTTCTATTTACAAGCATTTGGAATACTATCCGACTGTGTGAATTACATTCAGGCCTATTGTTTTAAATTGAATTTTATATCTTCGTACTTTACTTCGCTTTTACTGTGTACTCACGAACTCCCGATTGATTTGCCTTAGATAAACATCTTAACAATAAAAACCGATAGATTGACGTTTGGTCTCTGTGGGATCGATAATCTTTTATATTACTCTGACGCGATTCGTATACTTGCGAAAACACCGCATCAAGAAAACACTTGATGTCATGATACCAAGGCTTGCCATCTGATACCTCTTCAACTACAAACACAAAAGCTGGTCTATCAAGACGCATAATTCTGATCGACGGTGCTTCATTCCATCGATTCACCTTGTACATGGATGCCAATGTTGCCAACGCATCAGCCATCTGATTCTCAGTTCGGGGTACATGATGCAAATTCACCCTATCAAAGAACGGCAACAACCTTCTGGCATAGTTCTAATAAAGCACCAAATTTGCCTGACGAGTCTCTCATTCTCCTTTGATCTGATTAAATACCAACGCAGAATCACCATCCACATCGAGGTTCTTGATTCTCAAATCAATAGCTTCTTCTAACCCCATGATGCATGCTTCATACTCTGCCTCATTGTTGGTGCATATGAACGTTAATCGGGGGGTGAAGGGTATATAAGAACCCGTTGGAGTTGTAATGATCACCCCGATTCCGTTACCATATGAATTGACAGCCATATCAAAGACTAAACTCCACTAGGATCCAACTTCCAGTCCTTCATCAGGCAAAGGCTCATCACAGTCCTTCATCTTCAGAAACATGATATGCTCATCTGGAAATTCACTTTCATCGATTGATAATCCTCGATCAGTTGTTGAGCGAGATATTCTGATAGAACACTTCCCTTAATGGCCTTTTGGGAAACATACTGAATATCGTATTTCGTCAAAACCATCTGCCAACGCGCTATTCTTCCTGAAAGTGCTTGCTTCTCAAACACATACTTAATCAGATCCATCTTTGAAATCAACAGGGTTGTGTGGTTTAACATATACCGCCTCAAACGCTTAGCTACCCAGGCAAGTGCACAACATGTTTTTTCCAGCATAGAGTATCTCAACTCACAATCAGTGAACTTTTTACTCAGGTAGTAGATGGCATGTTCTTTCCTACCTGTCTCATCGTGTTGACCGACCACACACCTCATTAAATTCTCAAGAACTGTAAGATACATAATCAACAGTCTTCCTGGTACTGGCGGCATGAGGATCGGAGGTTCCTGCAAATAATCTTTTATTTTTTCAAATTCCTTTTGACAATTTTCATTCCACCTGACCTCTTGATCTTTTCTTAACAATTTGAATATTGGTTCACACGTGGCTGTGAGATGAGAGATGAATCTAGCAATGTAGTTCAATCTCCCTAAGAAACCACGAACCTCTTTTTCTGTTTTCGGTTCATGCATTTCTTGTATGGCTTTTACTTTAGCAGGATCAACCTCGATACCCCTTTCACTAAAAATAAATCCCAGCAACTTTCCATATCTCACCCCGAAGGTGCACTTGTTCGGATTCAAACTTCCTCAACCTTTCAAATAGCTTCTGAAGATTCACCAGGTGTTCTTCCTCCGTTTGTGACTTCGCAATCATGTCATCAACAAAGACTTCAACCTCTTTATGAATCATATCATGAAAGAGAGTCACCATCGCCCGCTGATAGGTGCCCCAGCATTCTTCAATCAAAAGGGCATTACCTTATAGCAAAATGTTCCCCACGGTGTTATGAACGTCGTCTTCTCTATATCCTCTAGGGCCATCTTGATTTGGTTATACCCAGAGAAGCCATCCATGAAGGAAAATACAGAATACTGAGCGGTGTTGTCCACTAACACATCCATGTGAGGAAGCGGGAAATTGTCTTTCGGGCTTGCTCTATTCAAATCTCGGTAATCAACATACATCCTGACCTTTCCATCCTTCTTTGGTACAGGCACAATATTAGCAACCCGCGGAGGATAATTTGTTACGGCAAGAAAAACAACGTCTAACTATTTTGGAACCTCTTCTTTGATTTTGACAGCCATGTCCGGTTTTGTTCTCCTCAACTTCTTCTTAACTGGAGTACAACCCTCTTTAAGTGGCAGCCGGTGTACAACAATATCAATATCAAGCCCAGGCATGTCTTGGTAAGACCAGACGAAGATATCCATATACTCTCGAAGCATTTCAACCAATCTTCCCTTAACAGAGTCTTCCAAAGCTGCCCCATTTCTTACTTCTTTTCCCACTTCCTCGGTACCCAGATTAATGGTCTCAATGTCCTCTTGATGAGGTAGAATAATCCTTTCCTCCTGTTTCAGTAGTCTGGCCAATTCTTCCGGCAAGTCACAATATTCATCAGTCTCGTCTTCAGCGTGATAGATGGGATTATCAAAGTCATATCGACCCATAGCTGAATCATTATCGGTGGACTCTGAGCGAATAAACCTGCATGATTGATGTTTTATGTTTATTATGAATGCAACAAACAAAAACACATTTCCATTTTACTTTGATTAATGCAAAAAGTAAAAACAGAAAAACAGGGATCAAAACATTTGAATGCAAAAACGTCCTTCATTAATGATGAAATTAGAAGTAAAACATGAAAGCCCTACAGATAAGGATCGCTACGTCTTGGGCAGAACGTAGGTTTTAACATAAAACAAAAGCAATTACTCTTTTCCAGTCACTTGGATGATTTCCTGGGAGGACCAATTGCACAAATTCTGCCCTGGGATGCAAGGACGAATCCAGTTGTCCATATCGCAGTCACTGTCACCTTCATCCTCTATTTCATTGACCCGGTTAAAGAAATACCTAGCACTTGTAAACTGAACTGGAACATCATACCTAGGAGGCTCTTGAAACCTTTTGGGAGGCTTGTACCCCAACCCATAAGTATCTCTCTTCATTTGTACATCAATCACTTAGCCCCACTTCTGGGAGTTGCCGGCTTCAACCACCGCACACGCATCTTTAAATTAGGACATTGAAACCTCAGGCTGGATAACCTCCGCCAGAGGTTCGTCAGGAATCTTTACAGCTTCAAAAGCCTAGCACAACATTTCATGTATCTCTCCATCTACGTCTACATATTTAAACATTGATAGGTGACTTATTATTATCTCTTCTTCACCACAAACAGTAACCACGTGACCATCAACCATGTATTTCAACTTCTGGTGCAACGTTCATGTCACCGCCCCAGCACCATGGATCCAAGGGCGGCCCAACAGATAACTGTATGCAGGCTGGATGTCCATGATATAAAAAGTAGCGTTGAAGATTTCTGGACCAACTTTGATTGGTAACACAATTTCTCAAAATACAGACCTCTTCGGGCCATTAAAGGCTCACACCACCAAATCACTCGGTGTACAAATCAAACCACCCGTGTCCAATTTCATTAATGCTTTCTTTAGCAATACATTCAACGAAGATCCCGTATCAACCAAAACATGAGACATCAGAGAGCCTCTGCTTTCCAAGGAGATGTGTAAGGCATTATTATGATTCTTCACTGCCGGAGTCAAATTCAAATCTGTAAAGTCCAACCCATTTTCGGCATTCACATGTGCCACTACCCCTTCCAACTGATTGACAGATATTTCCTGTGGTACATATGCCGTATTCAAAACTTTTAGCAAGGAATTTCCGTGCGCCTCTGAACACAACAACAAGGACAGAATAGAGATCTTTGATGGTGTTTGGTTGAACTGATCAACTATCTTGTAGTCACTTTTCCTAATGAACCTCATAAATTCTTCAACATTCTCTGAAAAGGAATTATCAACCTATTTTGACACTGAATCATTCATATTCGGTCTCTGTACAGAATCTTCAACTGCCTGCTTTCCTTTATCTTGCTTTGAGCTACCCACTTAATCATTGGTCGGAGAGAAAACTCTACCACTTCTCGTGATAGCTCCAGTTTCAACGGTATTTTTAATTCCTGTTCTCCCCACTGACGACCCCACCAGTTCTTGCTTCTCCCCATTGTAGAACACTTCAACCCCATAATTCCATGGAATGGCTTTCGTACTTTCATAGGGAACCGGTCCGGGAATAGTGATGATGACTGGCGCTGGTCTCGCCAGTGCTGATATATTGATGGTCCTGTAGGGAATGGAAATTGTGGCAACATCATCCTTTTCAACAACATCTTTCATCTGATTATCAATCCGGTTAAACTGTAACCACCCTTTATTGATTAAACTCTGAATACCTAACTTCAACAGAACACAACCCTCAGGTTGCAATAAACATCCCGAACAGCTATCTGTACATCCAGGAAAAACCCCTCCTTTCAACAATCTCGCTTTAACTACTGACAACAGAGTATTCAACTCATTTACATCCAATACCAAATTCAACTGTTCTCCCTCTTCCACAACATTAACTCTGGGCCCACCATGATTTGGCATCGGGTTCTGAATGACATTTGGAGTATCATTAGTGAAGTTTATAGCCTTTGAATCCACCAAGTCCTGTACTTTGTGGTGAAAAGCCCTACATCTTTCAATTGTGTGCCCCGGATCACCAGAGTGGAAATCACAGTGCGCATTAGCGTCATAGCCCGGTGGTAGCTTCCTAGTAGGTGGGGCTAGGGTACGGAGCTCCACTAATCGCAACTGCAGCAGGTGTTACAACAACTAGGCATAAGGTATAGGCGGTGGATCAAAGTGTCTTTTAGTATTCCTCTGTCTGTTCTGGTACTGATTAGACTGCCTATTTTGATACTGGTTAGGAGCATTTCTTGGTTGTTGAGGTGTTGTCTGTTGCTGAGGTGCTGCCGGAATGGTCACGGAATCAACCTGTTGATTAAAATTCTGAGGGGCTCTTCCTTTACCCCGATAGGATGAAATAGAATTTGTATCACCTCCCTTCTTCTTATAATTCCCAGCATAAGGTTTCTTTCCTCCTCCAAATGAGGACCCATCATTAGTGTGTATCTTCCCAATCTTGATTCCGCTCTTAACCCTCTCACCGACCAGAACCAAATCAGCAAATCCAACAGACATACAGCTTACCAATCTGTCATAATAAGGCCCCGGAAGGGTGGCCACAAACATATCAACCATCTCCCTCTTGACCATGGGAGGTTGCACCCTGGCTGCCAGTTCACGCCACCTCTGGGCGTACTCTTTGAAACTCTCATTATTCTTTTGGAACAGGCTCTGCAACTGCTTTCTATTAGGAGCCATGTCTGTATTGTTCTGATAATGCTTGACAAATGCTTCAACCAACTCGCACCAGCTACGGATATGGCTTCTCTCAAGCTGCATATACCACTCTAAGGATGCCCCAGACAGGCATTTTTGGAAAAAATGCATCAGCAGTTTCTCGTCTTCTGAATATGCGGACATCTTTCTATAATAAGCCTGTGGTTCTTGGGGCATGAGACACCAGTGTACTTATCAAAAGTTGGCACCTGGAACTTGTGGGGTACCTTCACGCCAGGGACCAAACCCAAATCCTCCTTATCTAGGTCCTGAAGATGGCTGGTTTACATCCTGAGTGAATCGCACACTCAAAGATAACGCAGAGTCGCCACCGAACTTTAGTTAGTCCTGAAGAACAGGGAAAATATCGATAAAACCCAAGGGGAAGAGAAACGGGAACGGGGGTCGGTTATGCGAAAGGAAGGTACTAGCACCTACCGCATTTGTCGTACTCGACGGGAACCGTTTCGCTTGCTTCTAGTCTTGGATGGGTTATCTATCTAAAGGCTTCTAGATAAAAGGAAGAGAAGAGAAGAAAAGGGAAAAAGAAAAGAAAGAAAGAAAGTGCTCGCGGAGGATTGTGGCCCTCGTGCCTACGTACCCTCATAGTGTAATAAGGAAATCAGAGCGTCGTAGTTCATGGAACCAGGGGATAGAAAGGAAAAGAAGAAAGGGAGAAGGAAAGAAAGGTGGAAGTGTTCTCACCAAGACATCACGTCTTGTGCCTACGTATCATACATTCAAAAGAATGCAGAATCAGAGCTTCCATAGTTCGGAGAACCAAACTAAAAACAAAACAAGGAAGAAACAGGAAAAACGAAAGAAGTGGTGTCAAAACCAAGAGCAAGAGTGAAAGAAAACTATACTGGGGAAGACCACGCAGTAAGAGAGCTTGCACAAGAGACTAGAAATAGAATGGTGTCAACCGAGGATGAAAGAAACTCCGCTGGGGATAACAAAGAGAATTGGTGTCGAAACCAAGAAATTAAGAGCAAAATGAATAGAAAGGACTCTGCTGGGGAGGGGAAAGATCAAAGAACTGCTAGGAATAGAGGGTAAGCGACCCGGTTGGGGATCCAAACAAAAGGATGGTGTCAAAACCAAAAGAAAAGGGAGACTCGGTATATTAACTGGTTGGCAGTGGTTAACCGAAGAAAGAGAGCAAGACTCTGGCGGGGAAAAGAGGCTGGTGTCAACAGACGGACTATGATAAACCAAGAGAGAGAGTGTTAAACCAAGAGAAGGTGTTTGACTCTGAGGGGACATCGGTATGTTAACTGATAAACAGTGGTTAACTGAGGAAGTAAGGATTGCAACTCTGTGGGGATAGAGAAGCATTGGTTTTAACAGAGAAAACTGTGATTAACCAGAAGAATGGGTGTAAGACCGATCGAAGGTCGTAACCCAAAAGGGGTGTTGGTATTGACTGAACAAACATCACTTGACCAACGAAGAAGGGTATTGAACCAAAAGAGGCTGCTAACCGCTTGGGGGTTCGGTTTTTAACAGAATATTGTGATTAACCGAGAAAAATGAGTGATTAACCAAGAGAAGGTGATTAACTCAAAAGGGGTTTCAGTATTTTAACAGCCAGACTGTGGTTAACTGAAGCAAATGGTGATTAACCCAAGAGGAAATTCAGTGTTTTAACAGACGGACTGTGGTTAACTGAGAAGGTCTGCGAACATTGGTGTTTTAACTGACAGACAGTGATTAACCAACAAAGGGAGAAGAACCAAAAGAAGGTTGCGAACTCCGCAGGAGAATTCGGTCGTAACAAGAGTACTGTGTTTAACCGAAGAAAGAAAAAGAGACTCTTCAGGGGAATCACATAACAATGATTGACCGTAAGAAAAGGATGGGGTATTGAAACGAAGAAAGCTTGATAACCCAATGAACAAAGGATCGTAACCAATAAGAATGGTGATTGATCAAAAGAGAGGTCGAAAGAGATAGGAGTGATCAAGGATCGAAAGAGATTGTAAAGGGAAAAGAGTGATCAAGGATCGACTCGACTGGAGAGAGAAAGCACACTACCGCCTGGAGATAGAGATGACTAAGCCAAGCACAGGGTCATTCGTCCCCTACCCGAAGTAGTCAGAATGAGAGTAGGAATTCTCCCTTCTCATTCCTTCTCTAACACACAGGGTGTAATGCCGAAATTGAACCGGGCGGCCCAATAGCTCCAAGTTGTACAGTGCTCCCGCATGAAGAAACGGACAGCGTATCAGCTCCAATTTGTACAGTGCTCCGATGTAGGGCGCAGCGCAAAACTCCAACTCCACGGGGGGGATCGAGAGAGGAAGCTCTAAAGGAAGCCTAAAGAGAGGGAAAGGGAAGATCAACTAATTGAAACATGGTTTCGATCAATTAATCAATGGGAAAGGACATGCCAACAATTTTCCAAAGAGAGTGAAAAAATCATTAAGGCAAAAGGTGTGAATCATTGATTATACAAAATTAAGCTCATCCATGAAGGATGAACTTAATGCAAAACCAAGAAAGGGAATACAAAACAGTACCAAATGATCAACAAATATGCAACACAAAATCATGTCATTGTGATATAAGTGGAATGCAACAATGATTATATTCACATGATGCCAAAAATATGAACAATTTGAATAATCGAAAGTGTGCGACAAAAGTTCATGCATAAGCTTCAAACAGAAGTTAAATGACATTTAAAACATCCATAAAATCAAGCATGACAATCAATGGAAGTTAAAATGAGGAAAGCATGGCAAACACACATGAAAAACACCAAAAATGGCACTCTGTTACAGTGGTAATCGATTACTCTCTTTGAGTAATCGGTTACTTGCTTGAAAATAGCAGAAGTTAGAAAAATTTGTGCAGAGTAATCGGTTACTCCATTTGAGTAATCGCTTACTCAGTTGAAAAAAACAGCTCTGAGGCAAATTTGGGAAGAGTAATCGGTTACTCTCTTTGAGTAATCGATTACCACTGTAAAAGTGGCAAAAAAAAACAGTAAAAACAGCTTTTCAAAAGCAACTTTCAACACATAATCACTTATCCAAACTACTACATGCTAGGACGCGAATTTGCGCATGAAAATTGAACTTAAAAACAACAAATAAGCAGTGATAGAATCAGTTAACACATCAAGATCATGGATTAAATAATGCAAAATAAATTCACACACGGAAAACATCAAAACTACATTGCGAATGATACGATAACGTACAAAATAGAAAAATGAAAGAGATCTACCAACCTACAAGGCTGAGATGTGCCTTGGTAATTGTTACAAAGTATTCTTGATGCAGAAAATCAAAGAAAACCAGAGGAAGCTTCAATTGGTAGACGAAACGTATCGAAACCGGGCAAAATGCATCGAAACTCCGAAATGCGAATTCGAACCGTTGAATGCAGAAGCAAATACTTGAAATTAATCCACAAGCTAAAATAACTCCAGAAATCCAAGTAGAATAGCAAAAAGGATGAAGGTTGAGCTCAGGAAATAATCACTTTCAATGTGAAAAGTGATTATCCTTCAAGAATTAAGAGCTTTTAGTGAGATTTTGGAAGAGAATTGAGATGAAGATGAAGAAGGAGTAGAGAAATTAGAGAGAATGTGAGAGAATTGAGAGTGAAATTATGAGGGATTTATGTGAGAAATGGTGGATCAAATGGTAGAGAGATTGGGAGCTAGCTTGAAAAGTGAGTGAAGGTGTGTTTATATAGACTTTAGGTTTGGAGTATGAGAGGTTTGTAATTAGGTTTGGACTTAGCTTTGGGTTTGGAACTAGGTTAGGAGTTAGTTGGACTTGACTCACCGAGTCAAGGCGGTTAACTCGGTTAGTTAGAACCAACTCGGTAACAATCCTAAGGTGAACTCCATCATCCAAAGATCCACATTACTTGGAAAACAAGGAACATGGTGCACTTGATTTGAAATGATGCATTGGAATAAATTTGAGTGAATTCTTGAAGACTCCAGAATGTTCCACCTGCTACTAGACCAATGTAGAATCCAAAACCAAAGTGTGTGCAAAGGTACTGTCATGAAAAAGCAGCAGAATTTGCAAATTGACACAGGGTAATCGATTATCCTATTTGAGTAATCGATTACTCTAGCCAATTTTGCCCAATTTTGCTTAAAAATGGTGTCGTGGTCCCGACTTCGATTTTCCACTTCTTGTTTTGATAAATATGCATGGAAATCCTTATTTGTGCTTGTCTTGATGATGCGATGACCTTGTGAGGATATGATTAATCGGGCTTGGAAAACCTGAATATTCCTACAATCAAAATCAAAGAGAAAAAATGAGAATGCGTAAGCCAGCGATGCGAATGCTTATGCTCATGCAAAAGGACAAAAAGGGAGGTCAAATTTCGGGTTATGACAGCTGCCCCTATTTAATCCTCCTGGTCCCGAATGTACGAATTGCGCTAGCTTTTTGATGATTCGAGGTAAAAGGGGATTAAATGAAAGAGTAGCTCGAGAATTTGGCCGACGACGACAAAAGAAGAGTGTTAAGGAAGAAAAGCTAAGTGCAAAGTTGGCTGAAAATCTGCTGGGAGATACGTCAGGCAAAAAGAGAGGGAGTATGATCGATGCATATGCTATGTGTGCGTTTCTACATGATGCTTGATATCAAGCAATGCAAAGGCGCAAGATAAGGCATAGTGTGAAGCGGTTAGGCAGAAGATCGTAGCAAAACGACTTCGACACCCTCGGCCGGGGAGAGGACCCGCAGATAATGACAATCTTTGTTGGAGAAGAGAGTTCACAAAGGATGATGATTCTGCCGGGGGAAAAATTGAGAACATCTCAAATTTCTAAATCACCATGGCTTTCTCCGTCGGGGATGAAAGAATCAAATCAATTTTTCCTACCAGGATTGGCTCTGTGTGAGGAAACATCCTTCCAAACCATGTTGACTTTGCTGAGGTGAAACCACTGCTGCTGGGGATAGATAGTTTCAAATTATTGGAGATGATGTACAACCCTTGCTGGGGAAAAAAGAGAAAAGTGCCTTTGCTGGGAACACTTCGGCGACCTGCCTAGAGACATTACAAATCTGTCAGCAAAAACAAGCCTTTCGACAAATCGGCATGGCGCTTGCTGGGGAGAATGATGACTATGCTGAGGAACTGCTGAGGAAACAACAACTTCTTCACAGAACCATCACACGGCCGGTCGGGCTTTAGGCTTACCAATGGATATTACTGATTATCCTGCAGGAGTTACCAGTAACACATGCAATGTATAATGCTTTCTCGATTGATTTAGCTTTTTATTGTTCTCAACGCTTCTTAGTATTATGTGATCGCAAATAATTGTTTATTTTGTAAACAAAATACTGGAATGAAACAAATTGAGATAACAATGAATGCAATTTATTAAATGTAAAATTTTTGTACATAAAGTGTGCACAAGGATGCAAAAATCCTTGATGAGGAAATTTGCAATAAAATTGAAAAACAAATGTAACTGGCAAAGGGAAACCATGTTTTGCATTGATTACAACATTGGCTACCATCCACTGTAAGTCTAGGTTCCAACGCCTTACACTAGTTGATGGTGATTGGAATGTTCTGTTACCGTCTGAGGTCTAGCCATGATGAAGAGAGGCTCAAGTGTTCACAGTTAATGCCTTTATCCCTAATTTTTGCCTGGACATGTTTTTTTATTTTTTTCGTCCAGCGGGATACCCATTTTTGCCTTAGTCGCCCTTTCGGGTTTTCAACTTAGCGGGCTACTATTGTTTTTCATTGTCCCTAACTTTTGCATGAACATCTCTTTTTTTGGTCCATCGGGACGTCCACTTTTGCCTAGATTGTCCTTGCGGATGTCAATCTAGCGGACTCTTATCCATTTTTTTTAGGCATAATATTTTTTGACTGTATCGGTGTTCACGGGCGATGGTAACTCCTCCCCATCCATTGTGGTGAGGATCAGGGCTCCACCCGAGAAGGCTTTCTTGACAACAAAGGGTCCTTCGTAGTTGGGAGTCCATTTACCTCGTGGATCCGAGTGAACAGGGGAATATTTCTTGAGCACGAGCTCGCCTTCACAGAATGTTCGAGAGAGAACTTTATTGTCAAAAGCTCGCTTGAGGCGTCTCTAATACAATTGACCATGAAAAACGGCTGTAAGACGCTTCTCTTCGATGAGATTCAGCTGGTCATATCTGGATTGAACCCATTCAGCTTCATCAAGACCTGCTTCCATGATGACTCTAAGAGAAGGAATTTTGACTTCAATGGGTAGAACTGCCTCCATACCATACACTAGCGAATACAGAGTTGCCCCAGTAGAAGTGCGAACTGACGTTCTATAGCCATGCAGTGCAAAGGGAAGCATTTCATGCAATCTTTATAAGTCTTGACCATTTTCTGGACAATCCTCTTGATGTTTTTGTCTGCTGCTTCAACGGCGCCATTCATCTTGGACCGATATGGTGAAGAGTTGTGGTGCTCGATCTTAAATTCTTGACACAACTCCTTCATAATATTGTTGTTCAGGTTGCTTGCATTGTCTCTGATAATGTTGCTAGGAATGCCATAACGACAGATTATCTCTTTCTTGATAAATCTGGCAACCACTTGTCGTGTAACGTTTGCATAAGAAGCAGCTTCAACCCACTTGGTGAAGTAGTCGATAGCAACCAGAATGAATCGATGAACGTTGGAAGCCTTCTGCTCGATCATTCCTATCATATCTATACGCCACATGGATAATGGCCAAGGTGCAGTCAAAACATTCAATGGAGTTGGAGGCACATGGATCTTATCTCGTAGATTTGGCACTTGTGACATCTTTTGGCAAAGTTGTAACAATCTACCTCCATTGTTGTCTAGTAATACCCAGCTCGAAGGATCTTCTTGGCCATAGTAGGACCATTAGCATGTACACCATCGCAGCCCTCATGTATGGACCTTATGACCGTGTTTGCTTCGTGTCTATCCACATATCTGAACAACACAGAATCATAATTCCTCTTGTATAGTATACCACCACTTAAGAAGAATTTGGCACAAAGCCGCCTAAGAGCTTTCTTATCAGTGATAGGGATACCCTCGGGATATTCCTGTTTTTCCAAATATCTTTTAATATCGTAGAACCAAAGCTTATCGTCAGACTCATCCTCGATTGCTAAATAGTGTGCTGGTTCGTTCAAGTGATCAATGCAGATATGAGGAGCTTCAATCTTCCACTTGACCTTGAACATGGATGCTAGAGTGGCGAGTGCATCGGCTAGTTGATTTTCCTCTTTGGGGATATGATGAAAAGAAATTTCATCAAAGTAAGGAATCAACTTCGCAATGTGTTGTTGGTACGAAACCAGCTTGGAATCCCGAGTCACAAAATTCCCTCTGACTTGGCCGATAACCAAGGCAGAATCTCCATAGACCTCAAGAATCTTGATTCTCATGTCAATAGCCGCTTCAATACCATAGATACATGCTTCGTATTCAGCCATATTATTGGTGCATGCAATGCATAATCTAGCAGTGAAGGGAAGGTGAAAACCGGTTGGAGAGATGAGGATAACACCTATTCCACGACCTTTAGAATTGGAGGCACCATCGAACACGAGCGTCCATCGCGCCCCTGGTTCAGGTCCTATATTAGGGTCTGAATTCTCATAATCTCTGATGAACAGAACATCCTCATCGGAAAAGTTAAACTTCATATGTTGATAACCCTCTACAGGTTGATGACCAAGGTAGTCAGACAAGACACTCCCTTTTATTGCTTTCTGGGTAACATGTTGGATATCATACTCGGTTAACAGCATCTGCCACTGAGCAATCCTTCTAGAGACAGCAGGCCTTTCAAATATGTACTTTATCGGATACATTTTGGATATCAACAAAGTAGTATGTCAAATCATGTATTGTCGTAGGCGTCGAGCAGCCCAGACTAGAGAACAACAAGTCTTCTCTAAGAGTGAGTATCTGGTCTCACAATCAGTGAACTTCTTGCTCAGATAGTATATTGCATGTTCTTTTATGCCAGTGTCATCATGTTGACCCAATACACATCCCATCGATTCATCGAGAACGGTGAGATACATGATTAAAGGCCTACCAGGAACCGGCGGTACTAAGATCGGTGGTTCTTGCAAGTATTGTTTTATTTTGTCAAATGCTTCCTGACAATCATTATTTCATTCAACCGATTGATTTTTTCTTAGTAATTTGAACATTGGTTCACAGGTAGCCGTCAAATGGGAGATGAACCTTGAAATGTAATTGAGTCTGCCCAGAAAGCCACGGACTTCTTTTTCTGTTTTGGGAGGCGACATGTTCTGAATTGCCCGAACCTTATCAGGATCAACTTCAATGCCCTTCTGACTCACGATAAAACCCAACAGTTTACCAGATCGAACTCTGAAGGTGCACTTCGCAGGATTCAACCGCAATCTAAACTTTCGGAGTTTGTCAAACAGTTTCTTCAGATGAACCAGGTGATCATCTTCAGTTTTGGACTTGGCAATCATATCGTCCACGTAAACCTCAATCTCTTTATGAATCATATCGTGAAAGAGGGTTGTCATGGTACACAGGTATGTTTCCCCTGCATTCTTTAGACCGAATGGCATGACTTTGTAGCAATATGTACCCCACGGCGTGATGAAAGTAGTCTTCTCCATATCATTTGGGGACATCTTGATCTGATTATATCCTGAAAAACCATCCATGAAGGAAAAGACAGATAACTGCGATGTATTGTCTACCAAGACATCAATATGAGGCAAAGAAAAATCATCCTTCGGGCTTGCCTTGTTGAGATCTCGATAATCCACACACATTCTGACTTTACCGTCCTTCTTAGGAACCGCGACGATGTTGGCAATCCATTCAGGATATTCGAAAGTGGATAGGAACCCAACATCAAGCTGTTTCTTTACCTCTTCTCTGATTTTGAGTGCCATGTCAGGTCTAGTACTTCTGAGTTTCTGCTTGATAGGAGGACATCCAGGCTTGAGTGGCAAGTGATGCTCAACGATGTTGGTATCCAACCCAGGCATATCTTGATAGGAGCAGGCGAAGATGTCAACATACTATTTCAACAACTTGACCAACTCGGCGTGTACATGCTTTGTGAGGGATGCGCTAACCTTGACTTCTCTTCTGACCTCATCAGTACCAAGATTGACAACTTCCACTGGCTCTTTGTGTGGCTGAATCTCTCTATGCTCGTGCTCAAGGAGCCTTGCTAGTTCAGCCGGTAATTCACAATCTTCCTCACCATCTTCTTCGGCTTGGTTAATTGGAATCCCAGAATTACAATGGATGTTTGCCATGTTGTTATCAATGCTTTTATTATTTCTGGATGATTATGAATAGAATGAGCTATTTTGAAAAGTGAAAAGAAAAGGAACTTTTGCCATTTATTTGTGAAAAAGAAAAATAAAGAAAGAAAATAGAGCATGATTTTGAATGCGAAAACTTTTATCTATTGCTCACATAATATTGCAAAAGCGTGAGGCCCTTTACAAGCTATCCACTCGTCTCAGGCGAGGACGATGGAATGAGAAAGCAAAATGCATTACATGTTATATGGGAAAACCACAGAAATCACGGTAGATGTCCAATTGTTGAGCTTGAAACCTGGCGGACACTTGCGCACAAGGCTTGAAGTCTGATTACTGGGACCAGCATCATCAATAGCTGCCACGATGTCGCCTTGCTGGAAACCTGCGCTATTGAACTTAACAAAGTTGCATTGCTTCTGACCAGAGGAACCAGATTGACGACCAGGACGGTAGCCCAATCCAAAACGATTACGCTTCTCAACCACATCAATCACATGTCCCCAGCCTGACAAAGCACTTTTCTAGATAGTCTTCTTAGCACTCTTAGCAGACGCTAAAGCCAATTGTGGTGATCTACTTTGACTAGTTGAAGCAGAGCTGACATCTTTGAACTCGAGACACTACAACGGCACCTCATCTATGCCTTCTTCAGTCTCGACATATAGGAAAGATGATAACTCGCTTACAATCAAATCCTCTTCACTGCAGACAATGACAAGCTGATCATCAAACATGAACTTCAACTTCTGATGCAAAGTGGAGGTAATTGCCCCTGCAGCGTGGATCCACGAATGACCCAGTAGGCAACTGTATGCCAGATTAATATCCATCACCTGGAAGGTAATGGTGAATAAATGCAGCCCAATATTGATGGGTAAATCCACTTCCCCAATAACTTTCCTTCGAGACCCATCAAAGGCTCTGATAACTAAAGCACTTGCTCTCATCTCGTTTCCTTCTACCAGTAATTGACTCAATGTGCCCTTACATTGAGGGAAGAACCGGTATCCACTAGATCATGATGTTATTTCCTTGATTCTGTGGTTGGCATTTATTTTGCTAAAACTAATCTAGCAGCAAGATGTTGAAACATGATGTTCTAATTTGCTGCATTCAACATGTCGAATAAAGATGTCCCATACCTGCTCATAGGACATCGCGTCTGGATTCAGTTTTAAAGCAGATTCTGTTGTTGAGAATTGTTACTAAATATTCTGTGAATATTTGGTTATCCTATGTGGCATCCAAAGCATTTTTGGATTGTGTTTATATGTTGGTTTTTCGGATTTTCAGCTGTTTCTAATTATGGAGACATATTAGGAAACTTTATATTGAAGACCTATTTTGTTGGAGTTTATTTTGCAGATTTGTGAGCAGTCTATTTGCTGCGTTTTTGAAGCCCAATTCAGTCCAGATTAAATGTTATATACTGACTGATGTAAACCTAGTTTAGGTGTGGAACTTACATGTGTTTTTGTTAGGGTTTTCGAGTGTATTTTGTGAGCCTAACTGGTATCATTCTGATAACAGTATAAGGACTGGTTTTTGTGTTGTAAGTTCTGTAGTTACTCATAAGCTTTTAAGCATTGAGTTTCTTGTGTGTCAATTCTCATAAGCTTTGAAGTATTGAGAATTGTGTGTTTTGAAAGTCTGACTTTCGGTTTGTTACTTGTGTGGAAAGAAACCAATCACGGGTTGTGGTTGTAGAGGGATTTGAGGAGGGCCTCATACCTAGGTGAGTCTTAGGTAGAAGTCATAGGAAGGGTAGTGATTAAGTGAGCAGATTATTTGGTAATTGTATGATCTGTGAATTGATACTATCGTATATTGGTTTCGTCCCTGGCTTGGTAGCCCCCAGAGTAGGATTGTTGATCCGAACTGGGTAAACATATCTCTGTGCTATTTACTTTCTGCACTGTTATTTTTATTGTTATCTTGTTCATTGTGTTGGATATCAGTGTCTCAACATCTGTGTAGGACATCTGATATCTGTGCCAGAATTTCAATTGGTATCAAAGCTTGCACCCTTAATTGGTTCTGGGTGAGATTCAGGGAAGGTACTTTCTGGTACAATGGACAAGGATGGAGGATTTTTGAATAAACCACCTCTTCTTGATGGTTCCAACTATGACTATTGGAAATCAAGGATGATAGCATTCATCAAATCCATGGATGATCAAGCATGGAAAGCTGTTATAAAAGGATGGGAACCCCAAAGGTTAAAGATGAAAAAGGTACCCCTACTGATGTGGTGAAGGAAGAGGAAGACTGGGATGATGCAGATTACAAAGGGTCCATGAGAAATTCCAAAGCCATGAATGCATTGTTTAATGGTGTCAACAAGAATATCTTCAGGTTGATTGAACATTGCACCATTGCAAAAGAGGCCTGACAGGTCTTGAAGGTTGCTCATGAAGGGACTTCAAAGGTGAAGATGTCAAAACTTCAGATTCTCACTACCAAGTTTGAAAATTTGAAGATGAAGGAAGATGAGAGCATTCATGATTTTCACATGAACATCATTTAGATAGCTAATGCCTCAAGTGCCCTGGGTGAAAAGATGTCTGACATCAAACTAGTCAGAAAAATCCTCAGATCTCTACCTAAGAGATTTGACATGAAAGTGACTGCTATAGAGGAAGCTCAGGACATAGATAAGATGAAAGTGGATGAACTTGTGGGATCACTTCAAACATTTAAATTGGGGACCAGTGAAAAGAATGAAAAGAAGAAGAGTATAGCTTTTGTGTCAAAGGCAAGTGATTCAGAAGGAGAAGGTAATCTGGACAGAGATGAAGGCCTCTCAGAAGATCTGGTGTTACTTGGCAAACAATTCAACAAAGTGCTCAGAAGGATGGATTGGAAGTCAAGATCAAATGTTAGGGACAAGCCATCTGACATCAGTAAAAAACAGAATGCTGGGAGAAATATCAGTACTGAAGATAATTCCAACCAAGGGAGAGGAGCTCAGTGTCATGAGTGTGAAGGTATTGGGCACATAAAATCTGAGTGCCCCACATATCTCAAGAAGCAAAAGAAGGGGCTATCAGTCTCATGGTCAGAAGATGACTCTGAAACTGAAACTGATGAGAAGCCTGGAAAGAGGGTTACAACATTAATAGGTGTGTGTGAGTCTGATGAAGAGTCAGTCAGTGAAGATCTCACTTTTGAAGAGCTAGCTGCTTCCTATAAGAACTTATGCATTAAAAGTGAAGAAATATGTCAGCAGAAAGAAGAACAAAAGAAAGTTATTGCTCACCTAAAAGCTGAAAAGGTAGAGTATTTGGCTACTATCTCTGATCTGAAAAGTGAAGTGGTTGTTCTGAACTCTAAACTGGATAATATTATCAAGACAGTCAGAATGCTTAATAGCAGCTCTGATGTGATTGATGAGATTCTGAAGTCGGGGAGAGATGTTGGAGATGTTAGTGGTCTTGGGTTTGAAAGTTCCAGTGAGGTGGACAAGGGAAAATGGCCTGAAGTGACACCTGCTCAATCTAAGAAAAAATTAAAGATGTCATATAACATGTTGCAACATCCTTACAGACATCAGAAGAATTTCACAAGAAGAAAGAATTAAAGATGGAAATGCCACTATTGTGGAAGGTTTGGCCATATAAAACCCTTCTTCTACAGATTATATGGCTACCCCAAAACAGGATTACAGTCTAGTAGGGAACAAGAGTGGGTTGGAGCAACGAAAGTATGGACTCCCAAGAGTACTGTGGAAGAACACATAGCTCATAAGTCCTTCAGTGTCTCTGCAAGGGAAAAGTGGTACTTTGACAGTGGATGTTCCAGGCACATGACTGGTATCAAAGGATGTCTGTCAGATGTTAAGTCTCATTCTACTAACTATGTGAGCTTTGGAAATGGATCAAAAGGGAGAGTAACAGGTGTTGGAAAACTGGACTGTACAGGTCAACCAAATCTGGAGGAGGTATTACTTGTTGAAGGCTTAAATGCAAACTTGATAAGCATAAGTCAACTATGTGATCAAGGTCTCAAGGTCAACTTTACCAATGATGAATGTCTGATAACAAATGAGAAGGTTAAGGTTATCATGAGAGGCGAGAGAGCATCAGATAAATGTTATCTTTGGAGTTCTGAGAACACTGCAATATGCTTGGAGACTAAGAAAGCTATTGGCAAGACTATTGAGTTAGAACAGGTGCTGATCAATTCTAAAGCTACTCATAATGTGTGCATGGTGAACTGTAATAATAAGATTAAACTTGGTAAGTATGTCAGCAAGGTAAATTTAGAAGGAGAATTTGGTGAATGCACTCTTGAGGCAAATCGGGTGCTCAAAGTCTGTGGATACCGTGCTTCTCTGGGCCCAGTCCACAAAAGTATAAATAGGCGGGAAAACATACTCTACCTACAGCAAACTCATTCTACAAAAATTCCTCTTGCCCCTTCTCTCCAAAGTTCACGAGTCTTAGGGTTTTCTCCTAACATTCTCAATATTGTACTGTGTGATCAATAAAAAATGTCTCAACATCATGGCGCCTCTGACAACTCAGGATCTCCTCCAACCAATACTGGAGATGATGAATCACTGCGGATAATCAACCTCTCTGATCTTGTACTTGATATTGCACCTTTGAACACTGTACCGGCTGACCCTAAAGGAAAACGGCAAGCTTCTCACACAACGAATGTCAATATTCCTGGTAAGAAGTCTAAACCTTTTTCACCTAGGAAGAAAGTCCACTCCATGACTAGTTTGTATACTGACCAAATAAGCCCTAGGAAATACGTGTCTGAAAAGGGGTTTATGTCTGGTTTAGTTGAGAACAAGAAGGATTCTAAATCACGAGGTGTAAACAAGAATTCCACTGATGATGATGTTGTCAAAAAGGATAAGGAACTTAGGAGGTTTGTTGCCACGATTCTGAGAGGAGTTGAGATAGATGTCGGGTCTGATGTTCCAACATCCGTGACAGGAAATATCAATAGCAGCCCTACTGATAGGACTGATGATGGTGTTCCCATGCATGTGGACCGTGAAAGAAGGAGTAAAAATAAAGCTGATGTAAGAAGGACTGATGATGTTATTAATGTTGATGAACTCACTTCTGATGAGGAACCTATTGCTGGAATGCTGAGAAAAATTAAGAGGAGAAGAGAGAAAACTGTGATAAGTGAAGGCTCCAAGTCTTCGAAACTGCATGGAAAATCTGGAGGTGGGGAGGGAAAAGTTCGAGCAGGGCCTCCTAAACAATGGAGCAAGGTTGTTGTGCCCACTAAGAAGAGAAAAATCACTGATCACAGTGAGTCTGACTATGAAGTTGCAACAGATGTTCAAGACATTATTGGTATGAAAACCTCTACCTGCAAAAAGACTGATGCTGAAAGTTCTATGAGAAATGCAGATAGATGGAGAATTGTGGATCAAAGGAGGATTGCTCTGGAGATAGAGTTGGGGAAGGATTTCGATAAGTACAAAGAAATCATGGATCTCATTGCAGCGGCTGGATTGATGAGAACGGTGTCCAAGATAGGACCCTGCTATGGAAATCTAGTCAAGGAATTTGTGGTGAATATATCTGAAGAGTGTGATGAGAACAGGGGTAACAACCTCAGAAAAGTGTCTGTGAGAGGAGAAGCTGTCACTTTTTCTCCTGAAATTATCAACAACTATCTGGGCAGGCGTAAGGAACCTCAACCTGAGTTAGAGGTTACAGACAATGTTGTATGCAAGGAGATTACAGGTGGCTGTATTAGACACTGGCCAAATGAAGAGAAGCTGTCGTCTGGAAAACTGAGTGTCAAATATGCCATCCTCCATAGGATTGCTGTTGTGAATTGGGTTCCTACCAATCACACATCTACTATTTCCTCCACACTTGGCAGATTCATGTATGTTATCGGGAAAAAGGTTTCTTTTGATTTTGGGTCATACATCTTTGAACAGATTCTGAAACAAGCTAGTTCAACGGCTGTCAAGATGCCTATTTGTTTCCCTTCCTTAATCTGTGGTGTTATTCTAGATCAGTGTCCTAATTTTGTGTTAAGGAGTGACACTGCGCTCAAAAGAAAACCTCCTCTGTCCCTTCACTACAAGTTACTTGGTGGAGCACATGTCTCAGACATTGTTGGGACATCTTCTCAGACTTCCAGTCATGCTAATCTTGATGATGAAGTCATTGCACAGCTGCAAGAAACATGCAAGGAACTGGAAGATTCCATCAGAAGAGACACTGCTCGGAAGGCCAAACTTGAACAGTTAATCAAAACCTTCATGGATAAAAGGAATGCTTCTGCTGGGACAGCTGGTAAAGACCAAGGAACTACTGAAGGAGATGCCTCTGTAGAATCTAATAGAGAATGTGAACAGAGTTCAGATGACTCAAGATCTAGGAGTGGTGATACTGATACTGATGCTGTTGTAGATGGAGAGAGTGAAGACATTGTAGAATCTGACGATGATGGTGCTGCAGAATAATGGCATAATTTCTGCAGAAGTTTTTTTTGTTTTTGTCTGAACACCTAGAATAGCTTTTCTATGTATCTCTTCTGAACTTTAACCTTTGTTGTGTTTTACTTATAACTTTTCTACTTGCCTTTGTCATATTTCTGGCTAAAAAGGGGGAGTAGTATGTTTGTGTGAGCATAGTATGTTTATGTGTGGTGTGCTTGTGCTGCTGTAGTAGTTGAGGGGGAGATTGTGGAATGTTGCAATGTTGCTGCAGTTGAGAGGGAGTTTTGCTATGCTACTATGCTATGTTGTGTGTTGTTCGCAGTTGAAGGGGAGTGCTGCTATGCTGGATTTTTTTTGCTGTGTGTTGTTGGTAACTGTTGGTTTTTTCGCTGCTGTCTGATATGGATGTTTTTTTTTTCTGTGCTTCTGTGCAAGTTTTTTTTTGTGGTGTGTAGTTTTAGCCAGAATAAGCCAAAGGGGGAGATTGTTATTTCTTTGATTCTGTGGTTGGCATTTATTTTGCTAAAACTATTCTAGCAGCAAGATGTTGAAACATGATGTTCTAATTTGCTGCATTCAACATGTCGAATGAAGATGTCCCATACCTGCTCATAGGACATCGCGTATGGATTCAGTTTTAAAGCAGATTCTGTTGTTGAGAATTGTTACTAAATATTATGTGAATATTTGGTTATCCTATGTGGCATTCAAAGCATTTTTGGATTGTGTTTATATGTTGGTTTTTCGGATTTTCAGCTGTTTCTAATTATGGAGACATATTAGGAAACTTTAGATTGAAGACCTATTTTGTTGGAGTTTATTTTGCAGATTTGTGAGCAGTCTATTTGCTGCATTTTTGAAGCCCAATTCAGTCCAGAATAAATGCTATATATTGACTGATGTAAACCTAGTTTAGGTGTGGAACTTACATGTGTTTTTGTTAGGGTTTTCGAGTGTATTTTGTGAGCCTAACTGGTATCATTCTGATAACAGTATAAGGACTAGTTTTTGTGTTGTAAGTTCTGTCAGTTACTCATAAGCTTTTAAGCATTGAGTTTCTTATGTGCCAATTCTCATAAGCTTTGAAGTATTGAGAATTGTGTGTTTTGAAAGTGTGACTTTCGGTTTGTTACTTGTGTGGAAAGAAACCAATCACGGGTTGTGGTTGTAGAGGGATTTGAGGAGGGCCTCATACCAAGGTGAGTCTTAGGTAGAAGTCATAGGAAGGGTAGTGATTAAGTGAGCAGATTATTTGGTAATCGTATAATCTGTGAATTGATACTGTCGTATATTGGTTTCGTCCCTGGCTTGGTAGCCCCCAGAGTAGGATTGTTGATCCGAACTGGGTAAACATATCTCTGTGTTATTTATTTTCTGCACTGTTATTTTTATTGTTATCTTGTTCATTGTGTTGGATATCAGTGTCTCAACATCTGTGTAGGACATCTGATATCTGTGCCAGAATTTCACATGAGATAACAGGATGTCTGTGCAGGTTACAGATATGTCCAGCGCTTTGTTGTGGGTAGTTCCTTCAGGAGGCAAATCTGATTCATTAAAACCTAAATACCGACTTGCAGTTATATTGGCCACTACATCATCAAACTCGATGACGGATATATCTTGCATGACATGGGCACTGTTCAAGACTTACAGCGTTGGCTTCACCGTCCTTTTTCTTGGACTGACTGTTTTGAGATTTTCTAGTGGCCGGCTGCTGGGAAGCAGTTCTAGGAATCTTTCCAATCTTCAAACCATTCTTAATCTGTTCGCCAATCGTTACAACATCGTCGATGTTAGATGAAGAACTACTCACCATTTTCTCGTAGTAAGATCCTTGCAAGGTACCCATAAAGATGTCAACCAACTCATTGTCAGAGAGAGCAGGTCGCACACGAGATACCATCTCACGCCATCTTTGTGCGTACTCCTTGAATGTTTCAGCTGAGCGCTGAGACTGATTCTATAATTGTAATCTAGTGGGTTCCAGATCAAGATTATATTTGTATTGCTTTACGAACGCTTTAGATAAATCCCTTCAAGTACGGATTTTGCTGCGTTCCAAGCCCATGTACCAATCTAATGAAGCACCAGACAAACTATCTTGAAAATAATGAACGAGCAATTCATCATTATCAATATGGGATGCCATCTTCCTGCAATACATAGTGATGTGACTACGCGGGCAACTCAAGCCTTTGTACTTTTGCAAATCAGGTATCTTGAATTTCTGCGGCAGCACAACATTTGGAACTAAACACAAATCTTTGGCCTCCATGCCCAAGGCAGAAAACCCTTCAATATTTCTGATACAGTCTTCCAACAATTTGTAGTCAGCGGGTCTACTCTGATTAACAGGCCTGACAAGAATATGAGGATTTGGAAGCTGGGAAACGGCCAGAGCGTGCACTTGTGGCGTAGTAAACTGAGAAGGATACAACAAACCCGAATTAACCATCTGACCAGCATTCTGACCTATCAGAACACCATACGGATAATTCGGAGGAGGTACCCCAGCGGCTGAGGAAGATGCCCCAGGATAGAACATCCCAGGATGAACATTCCGAACAGCAGTTTGAGCAGCTTGAGATGAAACCGGAACATGAATAGGAGGACTTCTATACATATGCTCTTCTTCATCAGGAGTTTCAGTGTCAGCCAATCTAGCAGTTTGATGAGTTTGAACCTGAAGATTCTCAGGATCATCATTCACCACTGGAGGCGGGACTGGAGTAGGCATGACCCATGGATATGAGGCAGCATTCCCATTAGGCATGGGCGCAACAAAAGGCTGATATGGCATGAAGGCACTACCATTATTTGCAAGCTGAGGAGTGTAATTCGGAGGCATGCCCCAAGCAAAACCAGTGGGCATTTGGTTCAAACTGGGTTGAACAACAGGATGATTCACAAGCTCAACTGGTACTTCAACCATAGCAGGAGAAGGAACCACAATAGCAGGAGTAGCCGTAACAATAGGAGAGACAGTCACAACATGAGTGACAACAGTTGCATCAGTAGGGTTTGCAAAAACAGTGGCAACAGCAGCGGCGTCCCTCTGAGCACGAAGGAGCTCCACGATTACATCCATGTTTGTCTGGAACTTATCCATCCGACCTTGGAATTGAGCCAAAGTTTCCTTGTAAGCAGCGTTGTCAGCTTCAAAGTCAGCTATGATTCTGGACTTGTTTGAGCGAGTGAAATACCGATGTCGAGTCCTCGTCTTGCTACAAGGGAGGTGGACAAGGACGAGCAACGGTTTCAGATGAAGGGACGTGCATATGAGTGGAAATGAATGTATGATATGCATGCAAAAATAAAGTTTTAAATTCCAGGAATTCTTAAATTTATCTTTGTTGACAATAATCATAAAGCATACAAGTAAAGGCACAAAAAACAGAGTGAGCAAGAATCTTCATTCATTCAGCAATAAAGGAAAGAAGCATAAGTTGAATACAAGTCAAATATCTGCCTTTTGGGCTACAACAAAATCCGCATGGATTCTATCAAATACCACCCTACACACAGATAAGAAATGGAAAACCGCCCAAGGAAACTGGTGTGGCAATGCATCAGCATATGCATCCCTCAACAACCCAGGTAGGTCCTCCAATGCATGCTCAGCAAATCTGGCTAGACGGACATGCCTCTCACTCCAGTACTTCGCATCCTTCATGAGGTTACGCAGCAATGAATGATTAGGTCCCTGAAGCATGTCCTGAAGAAAGGCCTCTTTCTGGTCCAGGAGGTTCTATAGATGACGGCTTTGATGCTCCCAATGAGCACTCTCTGTGTTGAGCTGACTAATCTGTTCTTGACTCTGATGTGCTTGATCCTGTAGCTTCTGAATCTCAACCCCCAGAATATAAGCATACTCCTCAAGTGTAGGTACTAACTGATAATCCTGAAATGTGAAGCACCTATATGGCGGGTCGTAGAACTGAATCAGAGTGTGAATAATAGTGATGTTGACTTCAGTGTTGAGGATGGTCAACAGATTACCATAAGTATCTATGAAAACCCCTCTATGATCTCCAACCAACAAAGATGCCAAACCTCTCAAAATACCCAGCTTAGGCTCCACAAACTTGTAACCGAAGATACCACGACAACCAGTACTCATCTCTATGATAATGTCAACAAAAGATAAGTCCTTGAAAACCTGGAAATGCACATGCAAAAATTAATTTACATGATGAAATGACATGCAACACAACAACAAGAAGCCAACACAGCCCGAATAATCAAGTCTGAATAATCCGGATATCTGCATATAATTCTGTGTCAGTGCAACATAATCTGATGTGTCGATGACGAAATCTAGCGTGCGTGAGAGAACAAAGGTATGAAGTGGCTTGTTTTCCTGCAAAAACCCATCCCCCTCACAGGTGTGATCTAGACACAACAAGGTGGTCCCTAGAAAGGTCGCCCAAACCATAAGACTCAGAATGAAAACCCCCCGCCGTAGTGAATTCTCACAAGACGGAAGTATTCTGAAACGAATCACGATCTGGGATGTGGGTCTCGTGATATCCCAACGCGCAAAATGCAGGCCTTACAACTATCCACGTTCTAGCCTATGTGTATACTATGCCCGGTGTTAGGACCTTTCTCTCTAATAATATCTACCCATCCCAACACAGCAGAAAATAGCAGATATCCAGAATATGCAGCATACGAATATTCAAAGCAGTAAAGAAATGCGGTAAATAAACATAAAGCTAAAGCATAAAGACAAAGCTAGTAAAGCGCGAAAGATAAACACCTAAACAAGCATGAAAAGCAAACAAAACTAGGCGAGACCCCAACCTATGAGTGCGAGGATGTCCCCAGCAGAGTCGCTAGCTGAAGATGGCTGGTTTACATCCTGAGTGAATCACACACTCAAAGATAACGCAGAAACACCACCGAACTTTATTTAGTCCTGAAGGACAGGGAAAATATCTATAAAACCCAAGGGGAAGAGAAACGGGAATGGGGGTCGGTTATGCGAAAGGAAGGTACTAGCACCTAACGCATCCGTCGTACTCGACGAGAACCATTTCGGTTGCTTCTAGGCTTAGATGGGTTATCTATTTAAAGGCTTCTAGCTAAAAGGAAGAGGAGAGAAGAAAAGGGAAAAAGAAAAGAAAGAAAGAAAGAGCTCGAGGATGATTGTGGCCCTCGTGCCTACGTACCCTCATAGTACAATGAGGAAATCAGAGCGGCGTAGTTCATGGAACCAGGGGACAGAAAGGAAAAAAAGAAAGGGAGAAGGAAAGAAAGGTGGAAGTGTGCTCACCAAGACATCGCGTCTCGTGCCTACGTATCATACATTCAAAAGAATGCAGAATCAGAGCTTCCGTAGTTCGGGGAACCAAACTGAAAACAAAACAAGGAAGAAACAGGAAAAATGAAAGAAGTGGTGTAAAAACCAAGAGCAAGAGTGAAAGAAAACTATACTGGGGAAGACCACGCAGTAAGAGCGCTTGCACAAGAGATTAGAAACAGAATGGTGTCAACCGAGGATGAAAGAAACTACGCTGGGGATAACAAAGAGAAGTGGTATCGAAACTAAGAAAGTAAGAGCAAAATGAATAGAAAGGACTCCGCTGGAGAAGGGAAAGATCAAAGAAATGCTAGGAATAGAGGGTAAGCGGCCCAGTATATTAACTGGCTGGCAGTGGTTAACTGAAGAAAGAGAGCAAGACTCTGGCGGGGAAAAGAGGCTGGTGTCAACAGACGGACTATGATAAACCAAGAGAGAGTGCTAAACCAAGAGAAGGTGTTTGACTCTGAGGGGACATCGGTATGTTAACTGATAAACAGTGGTTAACCGAGGAAGCAAGGATTGCAACTCTGTGGGGATAGAGAAGCATTAGTTTTAACAGAGAAAACTGTGATTAACCAGAAGAACGGGTGTAAGACATATCGAAGGTCGTAACCCAAAAGGGGTGTTGGTATTGACTGAACAAACAACACTTGACCAACGAAGAAGCGTATTGAACCAAAAGAGGTTGCTAACCGCTTGGGGGTTTGGTTTTTAACAGAACACTATGATTAACTGATAAAAATGAGTGATTAACCAAGAGAAGGTGATTAACTCAAAAGGGGATTTAGTATTTTAACAGCCAGACTGTGGTTAACTAAAGCAAAGAATGATTAACCAAAGATAGGTGATTAACCCAAGAAGAAATTCAGTGTTTTAACAGATGGACTGTGGTCAACTGAGAAGGAGTGCGAACATTGGTGTTTTAACTGACAGACAGTGATTAACCAACAAAGGGAGAAGAACCAAAAGAAGGTTGCGAACTCTGCAGGAGAATTCGGTCGTAACAGGAGTACTGTGTTTAACCGAAGAAAGAAAAAGAGACTCTTCAGGGGAATCACATAACAATGATTGACCGCAAGAAAAGGATGGGGTATTGAAACGAATAAAGCTTGCTAACCCAATGCACAAAGGATCGTAACCAAGAAGAATGGTGATTGATCAAAAGAGAGGTCTAAAGAGATAGGAGTGATCAAGGATCGAAAGAGATTGCAAAGGAAAAAGAGTGATCATGGATCGACTCGACTGGAGATAGAAAACACACTACCGCCTGGAGATAGAGACGACTAAGCCAAGAACATGGTCATTCGTCCCCTACCCGAAGTAGTCAGAATGAGAGTAGGAATTCTCCCTTCTCATTCCTTCTCTAACACACAGGGTGTAATGCCGAAATTGAATCGGACGGCCCAACAGCTCCAAGTTATACAGTGCTCCCACATGAAGAAATGGACAACGTAACAGCTCCAATTTGTACAGTGCTCCGATGTAGGGCGCAGCGCGAAACTCCAACTCCACCGGGGGGGGGGGGGGGGTCGAGAGAGGAAGCTCTAAAGGAAGCCTAAAGAGAGGGAAAGGGAAGATCACCTAATCGAAACATGGTTTCGATCAATTAATCAATGGGAAAGGATATGCCAACAATTTTCCAAAGAGAGTGAAAAAATCATTAAGGCAAAAGGTGTGAATCATTGATTATACAAAATTAAGCTCATCCATGAAGGATGAAGTTAATGCAAAACCAAGAAAGGGAATACAAAATAGTACCAAATGATCAACAAATATTCAACACAAAATCATGTCATTGTGATCAAAGTGGAATGCAACAATGATTATATTCACATGATGCCAAAAATATGAACAATTTGAATAATCGAAAGTGTGCGACAAAAGTTCATGTATAAGCTTCAAACAGAAGTTAATGACATTTAAAACATCCATAAAATCAAGCATGACAATCAATGGAATTTAAAATGAGGAAAGCATGGAAAACACACTTGAAAAACACCAAAAATGGCACTCTGTTACAGTGGTAATCGATTACTCTCTTTGAGTGATCGGTTACTTGCTTGAAAATAGCAGAATTTGGTAAAATTTATGCAGAGTAATCGGTTACTCCATTTGAGTAATCGGTTACTTAGTTGAAAAAAAAGCGCTGATGCAAATTTGGGAAGAGTAATTGGTTACTCTCTTTGAGTAATCAATTACCACTGTAACAGTGGCAAAAAAAACAGTAAAAACAGCTTTTCAAAAGCAACTTTCAACACATAATCACTTATCCAAACTACTACATGCTAGGACGCGAATTTGTGCACGAAAATTGAACTTAAAAACAGCAAATAAGCAGTGATATAATCAGTTAACACATCAACATCATGGATCAAATAATGCAAAATCAATTCACACACGGAAAACATCGAAACTACATTGCGAATGATACGATAACGTGCAAATAAGAAAAATGAAAGAGATTTACCAACCTACAAGGCTGAGATGTGCCTTGGTAATTGTTGCAAAGTATTCTTGATGCAGAAAATCAAAGAAAACTAGAGGAAGCTTCAATTGGTAGACAAAACGTATCGAAACCGAGCAAAATGCGTCGAAACTCCGAAATGCGAATTCGAACCGTTGAATGTAGAAGCAAATACTTGAAATTAATCCACAAGCTAAAATAACTCCAGAAATCCAAGTAGAATAGCAAAATGGATGAAGGTTGAGCTCAAGAAATAATCACTTTCAATGTGAAAAGTGATTATCATTCAAGAATTTAGAGCTTTTAGTGAGATTTAGGGAGAGAATTGAGATGAAGATGAAGAAGGAGTAGAGAAATCAGAGAGAATGTGAGAGAATTGAGAGTGAAATTGTGAGGGATTTGTGTGAGAAATGGTGGATCAAATGGTAGAGAGATTGGGAGCTAGCTTGAAAAGTGAGTGAAGGTGTGTTTATATAGACTTTAGGTTTGGAGTATGAGAGGTTTGGAATTACCTTTGGACTTAGCTTTGGGTTTGGAACTAGGTTAGGAGTTAGTTGGACTTGACTCACCGAGTCAAGGCGGTTAACTCGGTTAGTTAGAACCAACTCGGTAACAATTCCAAAGTGAACTCCATCATCCAAAGATCCACATTACTTGGAAAACAAGGAACATGGTGCACTTGATTGAAATGATGCATTGGAATAAATTTGAGTGAATTCTTGAAGACTCCAGAATGTTCCACCTGCTACTAGACCAATTTAGAATCCAAGAACAAAGTGTGTGCAAAGGTGCTGTCATGAAAAAGCTGCAGAATTTGCAAATTGACATTGGGTAATCGATTACCCTATTTGAGTAATCGATTACTCTAGCCAATTTTGCCTAATTTTGCTTAAAAATGGTGTCGTGGTCCCGGTTCGATTTTCCACTTCTTTTTTTGATAAATAGGCATGGAAATCCTTATTTGTGCTTGTCTTGATGAAGCGATGACCTTGTGAGGATACGATTAATCGGGGTTGGAAAACCTGAATATTCCTAAAATCAAAATCAAAGAGAAAAAAATGCGAATGCGTATGCCAGCGATGCGAATGCGTATGCCAGGGAGGTCAAATTCCGGGTTACGACAGGTCCAACGAGTTTTGACTCTCGAAAGCCTTCATCTTTTCCTCGATCATCTTGAATCTTTTGTCAGTGTCAGGCCGGTGGCTAGCATCTCCACCTTGCATGGAGAACACGTCATCTTGTTGATCCTCCTAGTGATGACCTCCAGCGCCATGCACCGCGCATACACAATTACCTCCTCCCACCACAGAAGGGATTACAACAGCTTCTCCTCCGCCCGGAGGAATGACAACATTGGGGATTGGAATACCTCCGTCCGGAGGACCAACAGGGACACCATTACCATTACCACCTTCGCCTGGAGGAATAACATTAGTCTGAACACCAGCATGAACAACTCCGTCCTTATCAACCTTGGCTATCAAAGGCTGAACCAGAGTTCTTAGCTGTTCTTGACCCAAAGCAACATTCTGCATTAACTCCATGAATTGACTCATGCGGTTACGAACTTCATGAAGCTCAGGTTGAACCTGTTCCATGACTCTTTGTTGGTTGAGACGAGTTGCGTAGCGGTGGGTGCGTGTAGCGTGCGATTTTTGTCGGTGACACGACCACCTTATTGCCATGGGTTTCTCCTCACCGCAATGGTAGGGAGTGGGGTGCTACTTTCTGATTTCGTATTTATCCTATGAAGCTGGAAGGAAAGGGAAGATATCTAAAACTAACCTTACACGCAAATGTTTAACCGAACAAATGCTTAAAGAGATTGGGGAGTTCGGGGTCAGGTTATACAATGGGGAGTTTTCAATTACCCATCCTATATGTGGTTATCCACAGGTCGTTAGCAATTTTCTTACTGTTTTCTACTTACTGGTGTTTATCTGTTACGGGTTGGGAAAGTTTCTCCTTTGGGAGATATTTGAGAGAGAGAGAGAGAGAGAGAGAGAGTTTTTGATGATTTTGGTGAGGTACTAAACCTCAGTTTTGATTGGTATGAAGTGAAGGTACTGGACCTAGATTTTTTTATTAGTGTGTGAAGGTACGGGACCTAAAGTTTTTTATTGGTATGCTCGCTAAGATTTCGCAATCTTATGCCTACGTATTCCCGTTAAAGAAAACAGGGAAATCAGAGCAATCGTAGTTCCTCCTATTCTATGGGAGGAAAAAGATGTTTTGGTGTCTTGTTCAAATCCCAAGATTGAAGCTAAAGGTTATTTGTGTCTTGTTCAAAGCCCAAGATTGAAGCTAAAGGTTTGACTGAGAGAGAATTTATCATCTCTAAAGGGAGATATCTCATCTGTTTATTACAACTGTTGGGTGACTGATTATAAAGGAGAATTACTTTAACTGGGATATGAGAATCCAGCAATGCCATAATTTCCTTTATAGGGGATTTGTCGTGAAGGAGAAAACTTTAACTCAGTGTTGAGTAATGCCATTTTTCCTTAGGAAATCTTTCATGCTAAGAGAGGGACAGTGGCGTGGATGTAAATAATCCAGAGGGTTGCCACTTACAGTAATTAGATGAAAGAAGAGGATTTACCAGGATAAGAGATGGACTACAGCTTGGATTTTTGAATCAACAAGTGTGCCACATATAGTAGTTATCTGGGATTAAGGTTTGTTTGATTTGTCTGTTTTGATGTGTGATATACAGAGAAGTATCTTCCTTTAGAGAGGGTTTTGATTTCCTCTGAGGGGATTTTGCTTTTTGTGTTCCGTGATCAAAGCCCGAGGTTGAAGCTAAGAGATTGGTTGACTCCACTGGGGAAGTCCTTATACAAAGCCTAAGAGGAGGCTAGAAAAGACTGACTCAATAAGAGAGTGTTTATCTGTCTTGTACAAAGCCAAAGATTGAGGCTAAAAGAGAGTTGACTCTTTTGGGGATATCATTATACAAACCCTAAGAGGAGGCTGAACATTGACTTTTGCAGGGAAATATTTTGTCTGTTTTGTACAAAGCCCAAGATTGAGGCTAAAAAAGGACTTTTTTTTATTCAACTGGGGAATGTTTGTAGGTGTCTTGTACAAAGGCCAAGATTGAGGCTAAAAAAAGGGGAACTGACTCTACTGGTGAGAGGTTTTTTCTGTCTTGTACAAAGCCCAAGATTGTGGCTAAAAGAATATTGACTCTGCTGGAGAGTATGATTTGTCTTGTACAAAGCCCAAGATTGAGGCTAAAGGATAATTGACTCACTAGCTGAGGATATTTATGGTGTCTTGTACAAAGCCCAAGATTGAGGCTGGGGAGATATTTGACTCTGTATAGGGAGATTTATATATGTCTTGTACAAAGCCCAAGATTGAGGCTAAAGGATGATTGACTCACTTAGCTGAGGATATTTATAGTGTCTTGTACAAAGCCCAAGATTGAGGCTGACTTTTGCTGAGGAAAAGAAGGATCATTATACAAATCCTAAGAGAAGGCTAAAAGTGATTGACTCAACAAGAGAGTGTTGTTAAGGTGGTTGACTCAACAAGAGAGTGCTTTTATCTATTTTATACAAAGCCTAAGATTGAGCTGAAAAAGTTGGGGAAAAATCATTATACAAAGCCTAAGAGGAGGCTGAAAATGGTCGATTTAACAAGAGAGTGCCTTAAGGTGATTGACTCAACAAGAGAGTGTGGAAAGGTCCTTATACAAAGCCTAAGAGGAGGCTAGAAAGGGTTGACTCAACAAGAGAGTGCTTTTGAGGTTAATTCTGATGAGGAAAATCATTATACAAAGCCTAAGAGGAGGTTGGCTTCTGCTGAGGATTATTGAGATCCAGAGGCAGGTCCAAGTCAGAGGATCAACTCTTGCTGAGGGTTTAATAAAGAGTTAAGGTATCAGATGCCTTGAGGTTCTGATAGGCTAGTAAGGTATTGATGATGAGATGACCCTAGCTGAGGGGGGGGGGGATTTAGGATTGAGTTTTAGATCCTGTGAGGGTTTTAAACTCTACTGGAGATTGATCAAATGATCAGGGTATCTCCTGTATTTGTAGGGAACTTGAGAATGTCTTTGAGATCCAAGAGGAGATTAAACTGTCCAAGTCTACTGACCTGGAAGAGTTTCTCTTTGTATGATGCCCAATGTAAGCTGGTGCTTTAAGGGATGAGAATCAACCATAAATTGATCTGAGGTTTTGACTCTTTGGAAAGACGTCTCTAACAAAGGATGACTAAGTTCTGTCCTATACCTTTAATAGGTCTTTAAGGTCCTTGTATTAAGCCCAAGAGAAGGCATGAGAACTTCTAAGAAGCTGGGGGGGTCCTTGTACAAAGCCCAAGAGGAGGCTGGGGATGCTTTTAGGAAGCCTGTGGGTCCAAACTTAAGAAGAGTTCAAGAAAATTTTCGCCGAGAATAATCTTTTCTTTAGTGAACAGTTCTAGGGCTTGAAGAAATTCAAGAGAGTTTCATCGGGAATTAATCCTCTCTGGGGGAAATGAATTTCTTTGACAATTTTTTAATAGTGACAGTCTGAGAAAAGTTTCACCGGGAATAATGCCTTTCTCTTTGTTCCATATTGTATAAGCCCAAGAGGACGCAAGAGTGTATCCGGAATTTCTATGGGGAACTAGTTTTGACTGTGTTAAAAGAGTGACCACTGGCTTTATCTAATCCTAGACCTAATTGCTGGGGAAAACTCTAAGCAGATAATATATAGGTATATATGTACAGATGAAATATATACTGTATGTAAAAAGAGGGTAGGAGGACTTACAGGTGAGCAAGCTTCCTGCACAAACAAATATATATATATATATATATATATATATATATATATATATATATATATATATATATATATATATATGTGCAAGTATGTAAAAGAAAGTTGTTTAAAACTTACAGGCGAGCAAGCTTCCATTGTAACAGCTGAATGGTTAGTTGTTCAAGAAATTAAAGAAAGTTTTGATAACAACTATGAATTTGAACCTAATATAGCGCGATTTATGTGGTTTCGAATCACTATCGCTTTAGTACTATAGTTTGATTCATTTTTATCCTGTGAAGCTGATTAAGGAAGGGAAATAGATGTATCCAATTAAACCTGCTTGCATACCGAGGTTAAACAGTCAAAACTGTTGGTTTACAGATGCTATCAAAAGGGGGGTCTGTCTTAGGTTATTTGCTTAAAAACAGTGTCTAGACTATTTACTAGGTTTCTGGTAAGGTGTTAGGTCTGATGCTTTTGATGGATGTATGAAGGTACGGGATTTTGGGTTTTTTATTAGTATGCTCGCTAAGATTTTGCAATCTTATGCCAACGTATTCCTGAAACAGGGAAATCAGAGCGATCGTAGTTCCTCCCATAGAGATGTTTTGGTGTCTTGTTCAAAGCCTAAGACATGAAGCTAAAGGTAGTTTGTATCTTGTTCAAAGCCCAAGATGTGAAACTGGAGGGTTATTTGTATCTTGTTCAAAGCCCAAGAGACTGAGAGTGAATTTGTCATCTCTAAAGAGGGATTGTTGATTTTTGTGTGCTTTAATCAAAGCACAAGTTTGATGCTAAAAGGTTGATTGGCTCAACCGGGGATTTCCTTATAAAAACCAGGGGAAATGTTCTTTTTGTCTTGTACAAAGCCCAAGATTGAGGCTAAAAGGGATTTTGACTCCGTTGGGGAGTATGTATCTTGTATAAAGCCCAAGATGGAGGCTGAAACGGTTTGACTCAACAAGAGAGTGCTTTTATCTGTCCTGTAGAAACCCCAAGAAAGAGACTAAAAAGGTTGACTTAACAAGAGATTCTGAAGGTTGATTGATTCAACGAGAGAGTCCTTTATAATCAACAAGAGAGTGTTTTTCTATCTCGTACGAAGCCCGAGATTGAGGCTAAAAAGAGATTGACTCAACAAGAGAGTCTTTTATACTCAACAAGAGAGTGTTTGCTGTCTCGTACGAAGCCCGAGATTGAGGCTAAAAGGAGATTGAGTCAACAAGAGAGTCTTTTATACTCAACTAGAGAGTGTTTTATATGTCTTGTACGAAGCCCGAGATGGAGGCTAAAAAGGGATTTACTCAACAAGAGAGTCTTTTATTCTCAACAAGAGAGTGGGTTTTTTATATGTCTTGTACAAAGCCCGAGACGGAGGTTAAAAGTGGTTGACTCAACAAGAGAGTCTGAAAAGGTTAGCTCCGTTAGGGAGAATCTTTTGTACAAAGCCCAAGAGGAGTCTGTCTTATTGCTGAGGATTATTGAGATCCTGAAGCGTGTCCAAGTGCGGGGAACTCTCATGAGAGAGACCGAGTTTATGCTGGAGATTGATCTAGAGTGATCGGTGTTTTTTCCTATGTTTGAAAGGAACTTGAGAATGTCTTTGAGACTCAAGAGTTTTAGACTGTCCAAGTCTAGAGTTTTATCTTTTGTACAATGCCCAACAGGAGGCACGGGCATTAAGGGATGAGTATCAACCCTAAAATGGCCGGAGTTTTTGACGTGAGAAAGACTGCTCTAGCAAAGGATAACTAAGTTATGTCTTATACCTTTAAGAGGTCGTCAAGGTCCTTGTATTAAGCCCAAGAGAAGGCATAGGAAACTTCTAAGAAGCCGAAGGGTCCTTGTACAACGCCCAAGAGGAGGCGGGGATGCTTTTAGGAAGCCTGTGGGTCCCCAAACCAAGAGAAGTTCGAGAAATGCAAATCACAGAGAAGAGATCATTCCAGGAAAGTTCGAGAATTTGGAAGAAACTCAAGAGATGCCATTCATGGAGAAAAGATCATCTCTGGGGAGTTAGAGTTTCTTTGACAATTTCTAAGGGTGACAGTCTGAGAAAAGGTTTACCGAGAATACTGCCTTTCTCTTTGTTCCATATTGTTTAACCCCAAGAGAAGGGAAGACTGTATCTGGAATCCTACAGGGGATATAGTTTTGTTTGTATTTAAGAGTGACCAACAGGGCTTTACCTAGTGCTAGACGTAGTTGCCGGGAAAAACTCTAAATAACTATACTAGTATTACACAATGGATATGTGACGAGTATATAATAGGTTGTGAAAGAAGACTTACAGTGAAACAGCCCCACAATACAGTTATATATATGAAGGCGGTAAATGAAAGCGGATAAACACTTACCTGTTGTAGAGCTTCCATGTTGTTTGGTTAATTGTCCAACAAAGCAATTAAAGAAAGTTTTGATGACAACATATATCTTAATTCAAAATCAAAGGAGAAAGTTCTTTGAAAAGATTGCTGGGGCTTACAGCTCAAGGAGAGGCCCAAGTTTTAACGATGATCGCACAGTTGTTTTGTAAACTGTACAGAGGGACTTATACAATATGTGAGGCCCAAAAAGTTTTTATGTACAAGGGGATGGATCTTACACTCTATTAGAGGCCCAAAGATTTATTTTTGTACAAGTGATGGGGCTTACAGCTCAAGGAGAGGCCCAAGGTTTTTGTTTTAAAAGGACGACGATCGTGCCAAACTTTTTTGACGGTATCGGGACTTATACAATACACTGAGGCCCAAAAGGTTTTCATTTATGAAAGGATGGGACTTATACTCTCTCAAGAGGCCCAAAGAGTTATTTAAAGAAAAGAAATGGGACTTACAACACGAGGGTAGGCCCAGATGGTTCTCGTTTTGAAATGGCGATCGCGCCGAGATTTTTGAAATCGCAGCGGGTCTTATACAATAACTGAGGCCCAAATTATTTTGGTTTCAAAAAGGATTGGGTCTTACACTCTATTAGAGGCCCAAAGAGTTTGAAAAATGATTTGTTTAGGGTGATTAAGATCAAAACCCTAAATTAATTTCAAAATGCATTTTAATTAAATAAAAATTTAATTAAAATGATCAAAATTATCAAACATGTTGTGAAAAACAAGTTTTGATCTTGGATTAATGTTTGACAAATCATGTTTATATCCACAAAATGATTGGAAACTAATTAAATTTGGAAAATCAAGGAGGAAAAAATATTTTAAATGTTAAAAAACAAATAAAAGATTAATTCTTTGCAAAAATATCAATTATATGAAATAAATAATATTTTTGGGAATTTTTGGCAAAGTGATTTTTGAGTTGGAGGTGTTACAGATGAGTTGTGATGATCTGAACAGCTTCCCTACACCATATGGAGTGTGTTTGAATGCCTGGACTTGATTGAAAATGGTTAGATCACTTCATGGCATCTCAACTGCAACTTGGTTAAAACCTTGAGCAATTGGCCGGTGATTTTGAGAAATCAGTGTTCCAGTTGTGGTTTAAGTGTTTGGATCACTTGTATATGATATTTATGATGTGTGTGTCTGTGTGATTGGTTTGGTTGGAATGGCTCTCAAACTCAAAACCCGATAGTGACTTGCTTTGGAAGACAATTTTGGAGTGAAAGAAGAGATTTTGAGGAAAGCATCAGTTTGATGGCTTTGGTGTACTTAAACTAAGCACAAATGAGCTCGATTTATAGTAGAGCAAGTTTGTTTTTGGCTGCAATAGTGAATGGAAACTGGTGCAGAGGTTTGGCAAATGTTGATCAATAGGAATCCAAGTCTCCTCTAGCCATTGACTAGAGGTTAGAGCACAGGCCTTTGGTTCCCTAGTTCAGAGATCATCCTTGAGTCATTCAGTTTGAAATGGCTCAGTTCATGCCACCTTGGTGCATCCATTGAATGCTCCAAAACAAAATTGGAGTCTTGTCCCCTCTTCAGGGTTTTTTAGGTTTGGCATGCTATTTTTAGTTCCAAAGACTTGGGAGGCTTATGGATCAGTGTTTGTCCCTCCTTGGTCTCTCCCTGAGGTGTTCAGATGGATAAACTTGTTTGTCATTTGCACAAATTGCTCAAATCGAGCAAAATGCACAAATCTGCCTAGTTATGACAGTTGCAGCAAGGCATATTACCACTGTCATAACTCTTAGCTCAAATGGAATTTCATGGGGTTCTTGGCCATTTTGAAAAGCTCTCATATGATACAACAAATGTGTGATCATAGTTTGTCTTGACACTTTTTGGATCCAAGTGAAAAATGCCCTTACATTTTGGAAAAAGTGAAACAGATTCTGACTTAGTGAAAATTTCATTAAGTGTTGGAAAAAGTGACATTTCTTGTTTTCAACCATTTTGTTCCAACCATAACTCAAAATCCATGATGAATTGGAAAGAGGTGTAGTTGACACTTTTAAAGTATGCCATTAGAGCTACAAATCCATCTTTGGATCAGCCAAAATGGTTGCTTGGATCTCAAGTTATGATCCTTGGAAGTTGGTACCCTAGCCACTTTGTTCCATAACTTAGAAAATTTCCAAGTTTTTTATGGTTACCCCTTTTACAAGTTATCCCACTTTTCTTGATTTTTTTTTTATGAATGATGATTCAAATCACACATTAACATCGTTTTAGGGTTAGGGAACCATAATTGATCAAAAAATCAAAAAGTCAAACTTTGACTTTTGGGCACAGTTGACTTTTTATCAGATGAATTTCAAACTGTGCGATCCTCTATGAAATCAAGTCCTTGACCTAAATCAAACTTGATGGATTTATTTCATTGGTGTTATAGGGTGTATTGAATCATGTCCCAAGGTTTGGGAGCATGTCCTTGTCAAAAGTCAAAGGTACAATTGACTTTTTCCGTGAAACCCTAACTGTGGTACTGATGAACTTGATACTTGTGAATCAAGCTTCTTGGATCAATACATTGTTGCAAATGGATCAATGTGGTTTGTTAGAGACCCTCAAATCATCTCTTGAGGTCTTGGCTCATGTTTTGTCCCAAAAGTCAATTTAGGGGTGAATTAGGTCAGGAAACCCTAATTCCTGATTTTTTTGAATGCATCCCTAAGGCCAAATTAACTTGATGATTGTGTCCATGAGGTCCCTTAGAGTATCTTGGGTTGTTGTTTGAAGCATTGGCTCATGCCCAGAGGAAAAATTCCATCCGGAGGCCTTGGTCAACCAAAACCCTAATTTGGTGACATTGGCGATCTTGAGGCTTTATCCACTTGAAATGTTGCAACCTTGCGCTTGATTCTTGAAGTGAGAGTCCTATTGATCCTTTGTGGATGTTTGAGAGGTTTTAGACAAGTTGAGGATCATGTCATTTCTTGATTGATCCTTTACCTAAAAGCTCTGAGAGGGCTTAAAACAGTAAGTTTGATTGTAGTGGATGTTCACCCATCTTTGGGGAGACTAATGAGGTATGATGGTTCATCCATATTGTGATGATGGTTTGCACAATGATGGGGAATCTTAGTGGTCAAAATTTTGGGTATGGCAGATGCCCCTATTTATTCTTCTTGGACCCGAAGGTGTGAATGGCGAAGGTATTCGGGCATTCGGGGTGCAAGAGGATTAAATATCGGAATACCCAAAATTTTGATGGAGGTTAGGAATGGTAGTCCACGCACCCCTCTTCTTTTGCTAAGCAATGATGCTTAGAAAAGGTAAACTTCCCCTCGATCCTGGTTTCCTACCAAGGAATTGGTCTTAGTTTCTGAAATGAACTTCCCCTCGATCTTGGTTTCCTACCAAGGAACTGGTCTCAGTTTCTGAAATAAACTTCCCCTCGATCCTGGTTTCCTACCAAGGAACTGGTCTTAGTTTCTGAAATAAACTTCCCCTCAAACCTAGTTTCCTACCAAGGAACTAGTCTTAGTTTCTGAAATAAACGTCCCCTTGATCCTGGTTTCCTACCAAGGAACTGGTGTCAGTTTCTGAAATAAACTTCCCCTCGATCCTGGTTTCCTACCATGGAACTGGTCTCAGTTTCTGAAATAAACTTCCCCTCGATCCTGGTTTCCTACCAAGGAACTGGTCTCAATTTCTTTTGTCAATAAACTTTCTTGGCAAGGGACGCTGTTCGTAGCAGTTTTCCTCAAACTTCTCGCCGAATTTTCCTTGGGAGATGCCATTTGATCGAAAAAGATTTGATGTCAGAGTTGTTGGGGGACCCATATGTCTGAGTTGTAGAGGTGTACAAACTTCTCTGTTGGAGATGCCATTTGTTGACTCTACTGGGGGAAAACGAGTCTCTTGAGAGACTATTTTCGCTTGGGGTATTACATCATACTTTTCTCTGGATCTTCTCAGAGAAATGCCATATGATGTGATCCAATTTTGAGGTGCCGATGACCTTTTCGTCAGCGAACTTTCCGAAGAAGAACTGCTGTATTGCCAAATCTTTGATTAAGAGGCTTTCTTTGGGGATTTTCCTTAATCCGGGAAAGCGAAGATATCATCAAGGGTGAAGAGTGACATTTGTCGAAGGTCTTCTTGTTTTTCAAAGGTTCAAGTTATTAAAGTGGTTAAGGGACCAACTTCAATCCAGAAATAAATTGGAGGAGAGGTTGTTCAGACGCGACGTTTCCTGACAAGGAAAGAACTGACAACGCGACTGACAGGACTTTTTTACTTGGGGATAAGACTAACCAGAGTGATAGTGATGCAATATGAATGTGAATGTAAATCAATAATGCATGATGTATGTATGTATATGCTGAGAAAAGTGACTTGACATACAGACTAACGGATGAACATGACTGGATAATTAGCCACTGCGGGGGACGAAGAGGTACCACTGGGTTCAAAATAACAATTCTGCCTTGCTTAGGAGAGATAGTCCCCGTGGGGAACACCGTTGGTCGGGCTTAGGAGATAAGAACTCTGCCGGGGGGTTTCAAATGGAACATTCGCATCTGTCACAGCTGATCCTTCATTCAGGTGCACTGGTTTAGAAGGAGTACCTTGATTCTACACTTTGAGGCTCGATTACTTCTGGAGAAGCGATCGAGTTTCTTTCGATGTTCAACAGTCAAAAGAAATTGCCATCCTTATTTTGAAAAGCAGAAAAATTTTAACAAGTAAATTCATTTTTGTTTTATTTCAAGAATCGTTAATCATATTAAAATGTCGTTCTGTAAAGCTAAAACAAATGAGAATTGCAAACAAAAGCACTAGGGCTCAAATTTTATTGACAAGATGAAAATCAGCCAAGCGCGTGATTCCATAGAGTATTTACAAAGTTAAAAAATGGTAATTTTAAGGGAAAAGGGCTATATTGAAACATAACGACCCTTATCCTTCTACCAACTTTGAATTCTAGGAATCCTGAGCTTCCGTCGAAGATGACCTTGACTAGAGTTTTCTGATGGATGGTGTAACTGTTGCTGAGGGGCTTGCCCCTTTGTTGAACATAGTTACTTGCCATTATCCCTAATTTTTGCCTGGATTGTACTTTGAGATTTCCAATCCACCGGGATGATTTTTGATCATGTCTCTAATTTTTGCTTGGACGGGTTTTCAATCCACCGAGACTCTTCTTTTTTATTTATTTATTTAGGTGAAGTATTTCTTGACTATGTCAACATTTGTGGGGTAGGCAAATTCCTCTCCGTCCATGGTTGCGAGTCTCAAGGCGTCACCTGAGAAAGCTTTCTTGACCACGTAGGGACCATCATAGTTCAGGGTCCATTTGCCCCGGGAATCAGTGAGGAATGATTGTATCTTTTTCAGCACAAGGTCTCCTTTCCTAAAGACGCGAGGTCAGACCTTTTTGTCGAACGCCTTCTTCATTCTTTGTTGATATAACTGACCGTGGCATAGGGCCGTTATTCGCTTCTCTTCTATCAGATTCAGTTCATTGTGTCGACTTTGACACCATTCAGCCTCTGTTAGCTTAGCTTCCATCAATACCCGGATTGATGGGATCTCTACTTCTATGGGGAGCACTGCTTCCATGCCATATACTAGAGAGAAAGGGGTTGGCCTTGTTGACGTTCGGACAGATGTGCGATAACCGTGCAGAGCAAAGGGTAGCATCTCATGCCAATCTTTGTAGGTTACAACCATCTTTTGAACGATCCTCTTTATTTTCTTGTTAGCCGCTTCTACTGCTCCATTCATCTTAGGTCGGTAGGGAGATAAGTTATGGTGTTCAATTTTGAATTCTAAGCACAACTCTTTCATCATCTTGTTTAATCTGGATCCATTATCAGTAATGATCTGGCTAGGAACACCATAACGGAATATGATATTGTTTTTGATAAATCGGACCACCACTTATCGGGTTACATTAGCGTATGACACTGCTTCGACCCACTTGGTGAAGTAATCAATGGCTACCAGGATGAACTGATGTCCGTTCAAATCCTTAGGTTCAATCATGCCAATCATGTCGATTCCCCATATGGAAAAAGGCCACGGGGAAGAGAGAACTTTGAGATGCGTTGGCGGTACATGGATTCTGTCTGAGTATATCTGACACCTGTGACACTTCCTCATGTACTTGCAGCAATTGGATTCCATTGTCAACCAATAGTACCCTGCTCATAGAATTTTTCTCACCATTGTGTGTCCATTGGCATGAGGGCAAAGGATCCTTCATGAATTTCCTTTATCAGCATGTTTGCTTCTGGTTCGTCTACGCATCGGAGCAAGACCATGTCAAAGTTCCTCTTATAGAGTGTATCACTGCTCAGAAAGAAGTTTCCAGCCAGTCTTCTGAGGGTCTTTCTGTCCTTTCTGGATGCCCAGGTGGGTACTCCAGTTTCTGAAGGAAGCATTTGATATCGTGATACCAAGGTTTGTCGTCTATGACTGCTTCAATCGCGAAGATGTAAGCGGGCCTTTCAAGGCGCGTTTTGTCAATCTTAGGTAAGTCATTCCATTGACCTACACTAATCATGGAAGAGATAGTGGCTAATGCATTAGCCATGTGATTCTCCTCACGAGGGATGTGATGAAACTCGATTTTATTGAAGAAGGGTAACAACCTTTTCGCGTAGTCTTAGTAAGGAATCAGTCATGATTGGTATGTGTTCCACTCTTCTTTGATCTGATTAATAACCAGGGCTGAATCACCATATACATCCAAGTTTTTGATCCTTAAGTCGATCTCTTCTTCGAGACCCATGATACAAGCTTCGTATTCGGCCTCATTGTTTGTACACTTGAATGTCAGTCTAGCAGTGAAAGGAATGTGGGTACCCTGAGGTGTTATGATGATTGCCCCAATTCTGTTTCCATAATGATTGACAGCTCCGTCAAAGATTAGTCCCCATTGAGAACCTGGTTCTGGCCCTTTACTAGGTAGAGGTTCATCGCAATCTTTCATTTTTAGATACATGACATCTTCGTCTGGGAAGTCAAATCCGACTGATTCTTGATCACAAATCGGTTGATGAGTTAAATGATCGGCTAAAACACTTCCCTTAACGGCTTTCTGAGCATGGTACTCGATGTCTTATTCTGATAACAACATCTGCCAACGGGCAATCCTTCCCGTGAGAGCAAGCTTTTCGAAGACGTACTTGATCGGATCCATTTCTGAGATTAACCAAGTAGTGTGACGAATCATATACTGGCAAAGACGTTTGGCTGCCCAAGCCAGATCACATCAAGTTTTCTCAAGCATAGTGTACCGAGTCTCGTAGTCGGTGAATTTCTTGCTCAAATAGTAGATGGCAGACTCTTTCCTTTTGGTTTCGTCTTGTTGGCCAAGTACACAACCCATTGAGTCTTCCAAGACTGTTAAGTAGATGATCAGTGGTCTTCCTTCCACTGGAGGTGATAGAATAAGTGGATTCAACAAGTATTCCTTGATACTGTCGAAGGCGGTTTGGCAATCTTCTGTCCAAATGCAGTCCTGATTCTTTTTGAGTAATTTGAAGATTGGCGCACATGTCGCGGTCATGAGGAATATAAATCTGGAAATGTAATTCAAACGTCCCAGGAATCCCCTGACTTGTTTTTCAGTCTTTGGAAAAGGCATTTCTTGAATGGCCTTGACCTTGTCAGGATCAACCTCAATTCCTTTCTGGCTAACGATGAACCCTAAGAGTTTCCCTGAACGGACACCGAATGTGCATTTGTTGGGATTCAACTGGAGTTTGTAATTTCTCAACCGCTCGAATAGTTTTGACAGGTGGGTCACATGCTCCTCCTCTGTTCTAGATTTGGCAATCATGTCATCGACATATACCTCGATTTCTTTGTGTATCATGTCATGAAACAGAGTAGTCATGGCCCTTTGTTAGGTTGCCCCGGCGTTCTTCAACCCGAACGGAATTACCTAGTAACAAAAAGTACCACACGGAGTGATGAACGAAGTTTTCTCCATATCTCTCGGCGCCATTTTTATCTGATTATAGCCCGAAAATCCATCCATGAAGGAGAAGACTTTGAACTTTGTTGTACTGTTAACCAGCATGTCAATGTGTGGTAAAGGAAAGTCGTCCTTTGGACTAGCCTTGTTTAGATCTTTGTAATCCATACACATTCTGACCTTTCCGTCCTTTTTGGGAACTGGTACGATGTTGGCTAACCATTGAGGATATTTTGATGTGGCGAGGAAACCCGGGTCAATCTGTTTCTGTAGCTCCTCTTTGATTTTGATGGCCATGTCTGGATGAGTCCGTCTCAACCTCTGTTTTACTGGCGGACATTCTGATCTTAATGGTAGATGATGTTCCACGATGCTGGTATCCAACCCTGGCATGTCTTGATAGGACCAAGCAAATACATCAGGAAACTTTTTGAGAAGCTTTGTCAAACTTTCTTTGACAGTTGAACTAAGCAGTGCCCCAATCCTGACTTCTTTTTTTTCTTTCTCTGAACCCAAGTTGACCGTTTCCAATGGCTCTTTGTGAGGTTCGATGGACCTTTCCTCTTGTCTGAATAATCGGGAGATCTCTTATGTAATTTCTTTGTCATCTTCTTCTTCAGCCTCAAATACCGAGAATTCAAAGTTGGGAGAAGGAATTAGATCATATGTTTCAACGGGGTTTAAAACAAGCAATTTGCATGACGTTATGATTGTTTTTTAGAAGAGATAGAGAGAAATGCAAAAGTGTGTGCAGTGTTTTTCTGAAAACTGCTTGTTTTTATTATTTGTTGTTTTTTAGGATTACCATTTTCTGAAAAAGCGAAAAGAGAAAACAACAATTAATGCGGAAATTATAGAACGACGTTATTTTATTTATGATTTAGTCAATTCTTGAAACTACAACCCTATAAAACAAAACTTCGTCGCTTTGGGCGAAGCGGAGAGGGATATTTATAGAAAAGTGAGCCTGATAACACGAATTTATATCATATTTTTACTTCGATTTATGTTAGTTTCTTATTCCGTTTTTCATCTAATATCCGATTTTCTCGAGATTATTTAAGTGTTTTTACAGGTAATCATATTTTACAAGTCAAAGTATGCTAAGTGTGGAAAAGAACCAAAACATGCAAGAAAAGAGCAGAAAAGAGAAGAAAAATTGAAGAAATCAGAAATTGCTGATATCACGACCGTCATGGGTGCGCCATGACCGTGGCAGCTTCAAAATGCACCACGACCATAACAATGTACCACGATCGTCATGCGCTTAATTTAAACGTTGGAGCAGAGACTTGACCACGAATTCTCAGAGGGCAGTTTCACACGATGTCATTTTCCTCCGAGGATTTCTAGGTCCAAAGTGGTGTAACTGTCAGTGTGAGTGGCTGAATTCTCTCTAACTTCTACCTCAACTGAGCCTATAAATACAAGCATTTATGAAGAACAAAGGGGTGGCCAAATTCTCTTATCAAGTATACTGTCTTGCTGCCAAATTGTCTCCAGAGCTTTAATTTCATTTTTTACCTTGCATTTCCATTTCCTTGTTAACCATTACCGAACAAAGTGATAGTTTCTCACACTGAGGAACTATTACAACTTAGTTTTAGTTTCTTGTTTCATTGCCTTCAACCTTTGCAATTTATTTTATTCAAGCAAGAACCTACCGGCTTGTGGAGGGATTGTTGTTGCTGTTATTACTGATTTCCAGGTTTCCGTTATTTAATTCCAGCATGTTTATTTCTTTCTTAGTTATGTCTGTGTTTATTTATTTCCTTGCCTTTGCGTTTAATTTCCTAATTATGTCGAGCTAAACCGATCTCGTCGGTATGTAATGAAGTAACTGAAATGAATTAATTTTCTCTAAGCTAAAATCAATAATCAATCCTTCTTCTGGCTTTGATTTCTTAATTTAAAACCCAACTTTTATTACGAGAGTAAAAAAGTAACATAGGTTAAAGTCGAGACCATGGGAGTGTGAGGCTTTACCCGGATAGCTGAAATCGGGCATTAGTTTTAAAAACAGCGGAAGCGCTTTAAAGTTAATTAGGTTTAATTAGTTTTCAAAAAGTATTTTTAACCTCATACGGGCTAGCGAGAGCACACATATTGACTTAAAAGTATAGTCCGAAGCAATAACCACGAGAGTGTGAGTTGAGGGCTTTTAAATCGGTTTCTCCTACCGATGAATAGGGTGATAAATCTTTATAGGCTTAGGTTTAATTAATTCCACGTAGGTTACCGAATTATATACCGATAACTTATTCATAACTAGTATTCCCAAATTTTAACTTCCCTTTAATTTCCCGTTTGAACTAAAAACCCAATTTCTGATTAGCCTTAGATAAACATAGTATTGATAGATAACGGTGCGTTCGATTTCTAGTCTCTGTGGGATCGATAATCTTTTAAAACTACGTGATACAACTATATACTTGCAGTAACCCCTATTCGACTCATAAAGTCGCGATCAAGTTTTTGGTGTCGTTGCCGGGGACTAATTAAGTCGACATCGTAATTCCTTTGTTACGTCGTATAGACTAAGGCAAAAACCAAAATTCCCTTTCTGTTGATTGTATGCCAAGTACTCGTTCTTCTGGCGAAGACCTCGTACGACCAACAGACGAACCTGAACGTCTTCTTACCGTAAAAAGACGTATCCAAGAACACTGCTTAGCTCACGATATCCCTTTTCCTTTATCACAACCTGAATCTCAATCAGACCCTGAACTTGAATCTGAATCAGATTCTGAATCAGAAGCAGACATGGCCGATCTACCACAGAACCGACCTCTTAAGTATTATGCTGCCTCATCTCAACAAGAACCTCACAACAGCATTGTCGCTCCAGCCATCAACCGAAACGATTTCGAGTTGAAACCCTTGTTGTTATCCACTATGCAACAAAATCAATTTTCTGGAAACCCAACAGAAGATCCGAACGAACATCTAACCAAGTTTGTACAGTACGCAGACACAGTGAAAGCGAATGGTGTAACCGCAGACGCCATAAGACTACGTCTTTTCCCTTTCTCATTAAGAGATAGAGCTTGGGCTTGGTTGCAATCCTTGCCATCAAATTCTATTACTTCTTGGGAAGATTTAAAGAAGGTCTTTCTGGCACGATATTTTCCGCCAAGCAAAACAGCTATGATGAGAGCCCAAATCAAACGCTTCAGACAAAAAGACAACGAGTCTTTATATGATGCTTGGGAAAGATACAAAGATATGAGGAGGATATGCCTGCATCATGGTCTTGAGGATTGGTTAATTATCCACACGTTTTACAAAGGTCTCTTGTACAATACAAGATTGACAATAGATGCCGCCGCTGGTGGTACACTCATGGATAAACCCTATGATGAAGCCCAACAACTCATCGAGAGTATGGCTCAGAATCACTACCAATGGGGAGGTGAAAGAACTCAAGTGGAGAAATCCCAACCAAAAGGAGGAATGTACGAAGTTTCTAGCCTAGATCACGTCCGTGCTAAGGTAGATGCAATCGCTCAAAAGATAGACAACTTGACCATGACACCCACAACCATCGTGGCTGCTGTAGCGCCAAACTGCGAATTATGTGGAACAGCTGGACATGCTTCCCCTGAATGCTAAGTTTTAGCAGGAGCCTCTACAGATCAAGTGAATTATGCTCAAGCATGCAAATACCTACAATCCTGGTTGGAAGAATCACCCCAACTTCTCTTACAAAAACAACAATGCACTGTATGCACCTGGTCAAGCACCTGCTGCACCACCAGGTTATCAAAAGGCTGCAACAGCTGCTCCAAATGTTCCTAGGAAGTCTAACCTTGAACTGATGATAGAAAACTTCATAGCTACCCAGACTCAGACAAACAAAGAGTTACTAAATCAAAACGTACACACTAGTGAACAGATTAAGCAGTTAGCAAACAAAGTAGACGCTTTGGCCACTCACAACAAAATACTTGAAACACAAATTTCCCAAGTGGCTCAACAACAAGCACCTACTGCTGCTCCTGCTGGAACATTTCCTGGACAGCCATAACCTAATCCTAAAGGACATGCAAACGCTGTTATACTGAGAAGTGGAAAAGAATTAGATGGACCCATTGACCCAAGACTTCAAAATCCAGCCATGTACCAAAAGTCTGCTAACGACCAAACAACTGAGAAGGAGAATGAACCCAAGGAAAAGGAAGATAATGACTAAGAGGCTGTAAACAAAGAAAAACCTTATGTGCCTCCACCACCTTATAAGCCACCTATTCCGTATCCTCAAAGATTGAAAAGTTCTAAAACTGAGGGGCAATTTAAGAAATTTGTTGAACTTCTGAAACAATTAAACATCACGATACCTTTTATAGAAGCCATCACCTAGATGCCCTCGTATGCTAAGTTCCTAAAAGAAATCCTATCCAATAAGAAAAAGATTGAGGAAAACGAAACAGTTACGCTTACTGCTGAGTGTAGCGCAATAATTCAAAACAAAATGCCTCCTAAGCTAAAAGACCTAGGTAGTTTCTCAATACCTTGTGTAATTGGGAAGTTCGTCATAGACAAAGCTCTATGCGACTTAGGAGCCAGTATTAGTGTTATGCCCTTATCCATTTGCAAGAAGCTTGATATGGGAGAATTAAGACCAACTAAGATGTCTGTGCAATTAGCTGACCGCTCTGTTAAATACCCAGTTGGTATACTAGAGAATGTTCCAGTTCATATAGGACAATTCTATATCCCTACTGATTTCATAATCATGGATATTACAGAAGACTCTACTACTCATATCATATTAGGAAGGCCATTCCTAGCTACTGCTGGAGCAATTATAGATGTAAAGAGAGGCAGACTAACTTTTGAAGTTGGTGAAGAGAAGGTTGAATTTATCTTGACATAATTCTTGCAAGCTCCAGCCATAGACGACATATGTTATCTACTAGATCTCATAGATGAGTGCGTAAGAGAAATCGAGATGGAACCGACCATATATTCCGATATTCTAAAAATTCCAATACCTCCGATTTTCGAAGATGATAACTGGCGTGAACCTTATCAAGATGATAGCCTAAGCGAATGCTTAGCACTTACACCAGATCATCTACCTTGCCCAAAGAACCCAGCCCTAGAACTGAAAACATTACCCAAAAATTTAAGGTATAAATTCCTAGACGAAGCTCTCGAACGACCTGTAATAGTCAATGCAGACTTAGGACAAACTGAAACCAAGAAACTGTTAGATGTCTTAAGAAAATACCCATCTGCGTTAGGCTATAACATCGCTGACCTTAAAGGAATAAGTCCTTCTATTTGTATGCACCGCATTATGCTGGAGGAAGACTGTAAATCCTCTAGGGAACATCAGAGAAGGATTAACCCGATCTTGAGTACTGTAGTCAAGGACCAAGTGAAAAAACTTTTAGAAGCAGGAATCATATACCCGATATCAGACAGTCAATGGGTTAGCCCAGTACATGTCGTTCCAAAGAAGGGAGGTGTTACAGTTGTTAAGAACGAAAAGGGTGAATCTATAACAAAAAGGGTTGTAACCGGAAGTAGAATGTGCATCGACTATAGAAAGCTAAATAAAGCCACTCGTAAAGACCATTTCCCATTGCCTTTTATTGACCAAATGTTGGAAGGATTGGCTAAACACTCATACTTCTGCTATTTAGACGGTTATTCAGGATTCTTTCAAATTCCTATTCATCCTGATGACCAAGAAAAGACGACCTTCACATGTCCCTATGGTACATTTTCCTATCGGCGAATGCCGTTTGGACTATGTAACGCACCTGCCACATTCCAAAGATGCATGATGTCAATCTTTGCTGACTTTATAGATGACTTATGGAAGTGTTTATGGATGACTTTTCTGTATGTGGGCAGAGCTTCGAAGGATGTCTATCGAACCTAGAAATGGTATTGGAAAGATGCGTAAAAGTTAATCTCGTATTAAACTGGGAGAAATGCCATTTTATGGTAAATGAAGGAATTGTACTTGGACACGTTGTGTCCGATAGAGGAATTGAAGTTGATAAAGCCAAGATAGAAATTATAAAAGATCTTCAACCTCCGAAAACCGTACGAGAAATACGAAGTTTCTTAGGACACGCCGGTTTCTATCGACGATTCATAAAGGATTTCTCGAAAATCACTAAACCTCTTACTGGTCTATTAATGAAAGACGCTGAATTTATCTTTGATGAGAAATGCTTAAAAGCGTTTGAACAGCTGAAAACAGCTCTTATTACCGCCCCTATCATGCAACCACCAGTTGGAGATTACCTTTCGAAATCATGTGTGATGCAAGTGATTATGCTGTAGGTGCAGTTTTAGGACAGAGGAGGGATAGAAAACTTCATGCCATTTACTATGCAAGTAGAACCTTAGACTCCGCCCAAATGAACTACGCTACCACAGAAAAATAACTTTTAGCCGTGATCTTTGCCCTTGACAAATTCCATTCCTACCTGGTGGGAGCTAAAATCATCATTTACACAGACCACGCAGCTATTGGATATTTACTTAACAAGAAGGATGCAAAACCTAGACTGCTAAGGTGGATCCTACTTCTACAAGAATTTGATTTAGAGATCAAAGATAAAAAAGGAACCGAAAACGTAGTAGCAGACCACTTATCTCGATTAAAGGGCATTAAACCAGAGCCAGTACCCATTAATGAGGATTTCCCATATGAACGACTCATAGCCCAACTAGAAAGTGATATGTCTACTCTACAGTTGAATGGCCCAAAGATGGAAGAAGTCGTGGAAGAAATTAACATACACACAACCCTGCCATGGTATGCTGACATAGTCAACTACTTAGCAGCTGGAGTACTCCCACCAGACTTATCTTATCAACAAAAGAAAAAATTCTTTCATGATCTAAAACTTTATTATTGGGATGAACCTTTGTTGTTTAAGAGAGGAGCTGACGGTATCTTCCGTCGTTGCGTTCCAGAAGAAGAAATAGAAAACATCATCTCTCAATGTCATTCTGCTCCTTATGGAGGACATGCTAGTACCTCAAAGACATGTGCTAAGATCTTGCAATCCGGCCTATTCTGGCCCAACCTTTGGAAGGATGTCCACATTGCAATACTAAACTGCGACCGGTGCCATCGCACTGGTAACATATCAAGACGCGATGAGATGCCTCAAAAAGGTATATTAGAAGTAGAAGTCTTTGATGTATGGGGGATTGACTTCATGGGACCCTTTCCATCATCCTTTGGAAATAAATATATACTCGTAGCTGTCGATTATGTTTCAAAATGGATTGAGGCAATAGCTTCTCCTACAAATGGCGCACGAGTAGTCATAAAGCTCTTTAAAAACACAATCTTTCCCAGATTTGGTGTGCCGAGACTTGTCATAAGTGACGGTGGTTCTCATTTCATATCAAAAATATTTGACAAATTACTATCGATGTATGGAGTAAGACACCGCGTAGCAACACCATATCATCCACAAACAAGTGGACAGGTTGAGGTCTCGAATTGAAAAATAAAACAAATTCTAGAAAAGACCGTAGCCACCTCTAGGAAAGACTGGTCATCAAAACTCAACGAAGCTTTTTGGGCATATAGGACGGCCTACAAAACACCAATCAGAACTACACCTTTCAAGCGTATCTATGGTAAGTCTTGCCATCTACCTGTGGAATTAGAACATAAAGCCTATTGGGCTATTAAAACATTGAACTTAAGGTATGATTCCGCAGGCGAAAAACGTATCCTAGATCTGCATGAACTAGAAGAGTTAAGACTAGACGCTTACGAAAATGCTAAAATATATAAAGAACGAACTAAAAGATGGCACGATAAGCGCTTATCTAGAAAAGAATTTAGTGTGGGAGACGTTGTACTCCTATTTAACACTAGATTAAAACTCTTTTCTGGGAAATTAAGGTCTAGATGGTCCGGTCCTTTCGAGATTACAAAAATTCTACAAAGTGGAGCGGTAGAAATAAAGGGGAGGAATAGTAATCCATTTTTAGTCAATGGACAACGTCTAAAACACTATCACAGCATTGAAAATAGAGATTATTTGAACTGCCTAAGACTTTTAGAGTTGCCCACCGAACCCCTTAACTAAACATCAAATTGAATTCGTCAGGCTTTCGACGTTAAAAACAACGCTTAATGGGAGGCAACCCATGATTTTTGTTTTTCATGCTTTATATTTGTTATTTCTTTATGTTTTCTATGTTTTGTTTTTATTTTGCAAATTTTTAGTTTCATTTATATCCTTTTAAATTTAATTTGAAAATATTGTGTTGATCTTAAAAATTGAAAAAAAAACTACAGGATTATAAAGTCTCTCTACTCTCTCTGTTCTCCTCTTCTGCTTACATTTTTTGCAAAAAGTACTAACTAATGGCAAACGAGGATAACATGCCAGTAGAATTCAGAGATGGATCACAGTGGCATCGCTATGAGGCTTTGTCTCTTAGACCTTTTGCCTTGACAAAATTCGCCCACAGACCCACCATGACCGCCTTAGGTGTAGGTGAGAGCGTAGACTTTCTGTTTAGCCAGTTAGGATGGGAGGGTTTTGCCAATAAGAAACATAAGTGCTACCGTAGGTTGACTTCAGAATTCCTGAGCTCTTTAAGCTATAACCCTCACTGTGGAAAAGGTTTAACCAGGGGGAGAATTACCTTTAGATTATTTGGATACAGCTGCCAGTTCACCATAAAGGAACTGTTGGATCTTTTGGGATTTCCTGAAGGACCCCATGTTTTCTCTGTGGTTCAAGAGGACTTAGTGTTGGTTGGAGAGCTGAGTGATTTTTGGGGTAGAATTTCAGGGAAACCTGATTTTGACATGGACCCTATGCTTTCAACAGAAATACATAACCCCGTTTTCCGTTACTTTCACATGATCCTGGCCTATACCTTAATTGGTAAACCTGAGAATGATAACACTGTTTCGAGGGATGAGCTTTTTATTATGTTTTGTGCTTCTCAGTCTAGAGAGGTTAATGGACTCACTTTTATGCTGAACAACTTTTGGAAACTTATCAATAATGATAACAGTCCAATTTTGATAGGTAGCCTAGTTACAAAGATAGCTGATGCTATGGGATTCAGAACTCGACTTTCTAAGATTAACCCCTTTGGAGAATTTAGACCCATGAATATCACCTTTTGCTTCAATAGGGCTATGATTAGGGACCAAGGTCCGAACCATTTCCAGCTTTTAATTAACAATGTTGTCGTACCACCTTTACTCTTCCAAATCATGAACGCACAAGTGTGCACGATCAACATAAATGGCTATATAACCTTGATGAACCCGTGCCTGAACCAGAAGAAACCTTTCCTGAACCTGAGATCGACCCAAAAACACCCCCCATTACCATGATCTTGACTATATGGAATTCCAAGAGAACATTGACATTCCTAAAGCTGATGCCACTAATTATGCTTCTAATCTGAATTCTATTTTAAAGACTATGGATGAGTATCATAAAGAAATCACTTCAGTAAAGGATGAGCTAAACACTGTGCATCAAAATATTGTTGGACTTATGGACTTGACCTTTGAACAATTTGATCATTTAAATCAAGCCATCGTATCTTTGAAGAAACGCCTTGGCTAGATTTATGAAGCACCCTATTTTCAAGACTTTTTATGCATTTTACTTTAGAATAATTTTACATTATTTCAGTTTTCAGTTTTCATGTCGGGAATAATTTGATTTCATACAGTTTTGATACATTGCTAGTAATTTAACTAGCACCTTTCTGGTTTTAAAGAATAATTTCATTTGCTGCTGCTATTAAATCTTTGTGATTTCAATTCCATTCCTATTCTTTTAATTCTATATTAATTTGTGTTATAATGTTATTATCTCTGTGTATGTAATATACTACTATTTCCATATGCTTCCCATGACCTGCTATTGAACTATTGTATTTGGAATTGTGTCTGTCATAAAACAAATTAACCACCCAGATTTTGTGAATGTCACGATCGTGACGACCCCGTGACGACCGTCACGCGGGTTTGAAACAGATTCTGTGTTAAAACAGAATTGTTTCACTCGTTCCCTCTTCTTTCTCTCATTCAAACCCCAGCCGTCCCATTACCTTCTACAATTCCACAACCGTCCCATTACCAATTGAACCACATTAATCATATCCGTAACCATTCAACTTACCATTGCCTTATATAATCACACCATACGCCACTTCTTTTCACAAACCCCCAAATTCCATAACCTACTTTCTTTCCAAAATCCTCTTTAACCCAACAATGACACGTCAAATTCTAGATTTATCCATATTAAACTTCCGTGATGGAGAGGCAGGAGCACGCCAAAGAGCTCGGTATATCGATTTCTACCGCCGTTCCATTCAACCGACCCGCTACATTGACGTTGCATGCTTAGAAGAACTCGGAATGCTTGAGGGAGTTCAATGGATGTTACAGAATGCCGGTCTTTGGCAGCTTTGCACTCAGAGCCGGCCCACTTACGAAGACCTCACTTTAGAGTTCCTCAGTTCCTTTACCTACATAACCCCTCCGGGAGAAACGAACCAATTATCCGGAGTAGCAAAGTTCCGCATGTTTGGCAAAGAGTACTCAATCGAACAAGATCGTCTTGCCGAGATGCTTGGTTTCAAACATGGCGAGAATGTCCATCGCCGAGTACCACAGGAAACTTTCTATCAAGCACGTTCCAACTATGGAATCAGTTAACGGGAACAACAGTTGACAGCTGGGATAGCCTTAACGCAACATTTATCCACAACCCAGTCGTCAGATACGTCCACCGCACACTTGGAAGCACCATCTTTGCACGAGATAGTAACCATAAGGTGAATTCTAAAGAGTTGTTTTTCCTTCATTGTATTTTTCATCCGGAGCTAATCAATGCCGCACCATTTTTACTAGCACACATACAATCAAAATGTGCTAGAGGCTCCAAACCCTTCTACTTTGGAGGGATTGTCACCTCTATTGCACTCAGTTTGAATTTGGAAAACGACCTTGCTAGACTACCATCCTTGCCTCCAGTTTTCCTTGATATAGATTATTGCAGAAACTCTCAGCCATCAAGTTACGACGAGATGGGAAATACCATCCTATGGTCCGCGCCAAAACCGTAATAAGTATCATCATGCCTTGCAGGCGTCGCATTGACCCTCAGAATATGGCCAATTGGCTTTTTGATCTTACTGCTCCTGAGCAAAATGCGCCTACCCCTGATGATCAAGGACATGGACCTGTTGATGAGATGGAGCAAGAAATGGACAACGCCCCTGAAAACCAACCACCGCCGGCCAATGATGCTCCTTCGACCTCCAGACGTCGTCGCCGCCCCGACCAAGACCCGGTTACTAACGATGAAATCCTGAGGGCTATATGGCAACAAACCCAGCAACAAAATGAAATGACGACACTTATGCGTCAAATCCAGCAAGGGCAAGTTGACCAAGGTCAAAGGCTTGACGGTGTCATCGAGGAGATGGGTGCATTGACAGTGCGAGTGCAGAGCTTACACGAGTACATCCACCACGTGGGCATTCCTGATCACGTAGCTCAGCATGGAAGAGGACGCCCCAGAGGCAGAGGACGTGGTCCACCTTCATTTTATTTTGTTTTGTTTCTCTTTTTAGTTTTCCTTGTATATCCCCTTTATATCGCAACATTGAGGACAATGTCCGATATAGTGTGGGAGAGTTAGATTTATTTCCGTTTATTTCCCTTTCTTGTACTTTCTTTTTCCTTATCAAAGTAATATATGAATATTTTCGTTCAGTAATCCGATTTCCTCACTTTATCCCGCCATAACGAAAAAAAATTTAGACTAATGCACATCTGTGACATACCAAGCTTTAAACTATGTTAGGAAGCTGGGAATGTGCTAACGAGATCGATACCGTCTTGACACCTTAGACCTCTTGCATGTGATATCAGTTTCGACACTTATTATACGATACCTTGAGTTCAGTCCTAAAGTAACCCTTAGTAGTTTATATTAGCAGTCAGCACCGTCTATATCACAAACCACATGGGGAACCGATGAATATAAGTGTTTGATGCCCAATCAAGAAAAGAAAAAAAATTTCTTATCTATATGCTGAGAAAAAATAAATAAAATATGCAACAACTCTCACAGTTGTGAAAATGTGTAAGAAAAGAAAGAAAATCCGTTGTTGATTGGTTCAGAGGTACCTGATTCTGAACTTGGTAGGGCGAACTACTGTTCGATCCCCCGCAATCTACAAATGGGATGTATAAAGGGTTACCACATTTGTGTATCAGGCCCCGTGAGAAAAAGGGATCAAAGTCACTAACCGGTTACTCCACTACGTGCGCGAATAAGGCAAAGGGCTTAATGTGATTGCGTTAGAATGAAACCGGGTGAAATAGATACGAAAACTTATGGTTGAACTATAATATAATGATTAGAACTGGATTGTACAAAAGAGAGGTCTATGACATGCTTGTTGCTTTGTGTCATTATTGTATCCTTAGTGTTTTACACTAGTACCCGTCTAACTAACAAGATACTCATTTTCAACACCACTGGTATGCCAGGTATGTGCATTTGATGAAGTTTGTCTGTTTTAATATATTGATTGCTTGAGGACAAGCAAAGATTCAAGTGTGGGAGAGTTTGATAACACGAATTTATATCATATTTTTACTTCGATTTATGTTAGTTTCTTATTCCGTTTTTCGTCTAATATCCCATTTTCTCAAGATTATTGAAGTGTTTTTGCAGGTAATCACATTTTACAAGTCAAAGTATGCTAAGTGTGGAAAAGAACCAAAACATGCAAGAAAAGAGCAGAAAAGAGAAGAAAAATTGAAGAAATCAGAAATTGCTGATATCACGACTATCATGGGTGCGCCACGACCGTGGCAGCTTCAAAATGCACCACGACCGTAACAATGTACCACGATCGTCATGCGCTTAATTTACACGTTGGAGCAGAGACTTGACCACGAATTCTCAGAGAGCAGTTTCACACGATGTCATTTTCCTCCGAGGATTTCTAGGTCCAAAGTGGTGTAACCGTTAGTGTGAGTGGTTGAATTCTCTCCAACTTCTACCTCATCTGAGCCTATAAATACAAGCATTTACGAAGAACAAAGGGGTGGCCAAATTCTCTTATCAAGTATACTGTCTTGCTGCCAAATTGTCTCCAGAGCTTTAATTTCATTTTTTACCTTGCATTTCCATTTCCTTGTTAACCATTACCGAACAAAGTGATAGTTTCTCACACTGAGGAACTATTACAACTTAGTTTTAGTTTCTTGTTTCATTGCCTTCAACCTTTGCAATTTATTTTATTCAAGCAAGAACCTACCGGCTTGTGGAGGGATTGTTGTTGCTGTTATTACTGATTTCCAGGTTTCCGTTATTTAATTCAAGCATTGTTTATTTCTTTCTAAGTTATGTCTGTGTTTATTTATTTCCTTGCCTTTGCGTTTAATTTCCTAATTATGTCGAGCTAAACCGATCTTGTCGGTATGTAATGAAGTAACTGAAATGAATTAATTTTCTCTAAGCTAAAATCAATAATCAATCCTTCTTCTGGCTTCGATTTCTTAATTTAAAACCCAACTTTTATTACGAGAGTAAAAAAGTAACATAGGTTAAAGTTGAGACAACGGGAGTGTGAGGCTTTACCCGGATAGCTAAAATCGGGCATTAGTTTAAAAAACAGCGGAAGCGCTTTAAAGTTAATTAGGTTTAATTAGTTTTCAAAAAGTATTTTTAACCTCATACGGGCAAGCGAGAGCAGACGTATTGACTTAGAAGTATAGTCCGAAGCAATAACCACGAGAGTGTAAGTTGAGGGCTTTTAAACCGGTTTCTCCTACAGATGAATAGGGTGATAAATCTTTATAGGCTTAGGTTTAATTAATTCCACGTAGGTTACCGAATTATATACCGATAACTTATTCATAACTAGTATTCCCAAATTTTAACTTCCCTTTAATTTCCCGTTTGAACTAAAAACCCAATTTCTGATTAGCCTTAAATAAACATAGTAACGATAGATAACGGTGCGTTCGATTTCTAGTCTCTGTGGGATCGATAATCTTTTAAAACTACGCGATACAACTATATACTTGCAGTAACCCCTATTCGACTCATAAAGTCGCGATCAGAGCCCTATCAAAATATCTGTTTCACCTGGGCAGGGTGAAAAGTTAAAACAAAGATGGCCATTACTTTGACTTATGAACAATCTTCGGAACATCGACAGCAACCCATCGGCGGCGAACTCCTCGGTGAATCACAAAGTCTGGTACCTTCCTTGATTTGTCTTCAGAAATAACGCTGATTTCTGGCAAAGCAGGATCAATGGAATCTGTCTCCCAGGCAGAGTTGTCGTAGGAGGATTCCTTAGTGGTATTTTGCATAGTATTTGTGCTCTCCGGCAAATCCCACCATCCAGTTGGTTGGATATCCTTGAGGAGCGGTGTACTTGACCATGAAGTCGTATTTGCCACTCGATTGTCCCAAGGTGTCCCACACCTCTTTGGAACCGGAGGAGGCATCCCTTTCATTGACGTTGACCTCAGGAAAAGCATAGTTAATGAATTTTAGTCTTGCAAACTTTGCAAATTCATCGTCGTGCTGGATATTTTCTGAATGCCCTGAGTGTTGATCCCATGATTCGGTGGGGAACATGTATTCTTTTCGATGATGCTGAGTTGATAAGCATCATTGGGCTGATTTTCTTGCCCCGAGTCTCCTGGGAAGGCTGCCACATAGGCAGGCCATCCATCGGGCCATAATAGTCATGGTCAAAGTTGTCTTTCATCAGAGTGTCTTCGTCTAATGAGTTTGGTGGAGCAGGGTATAAATCTCGGACTCTGTGCGGGATAGCAAAATGGCATAGGCATCTCTTCCTGAGACATATAACTGTCCTCATTAAGATAGGACTTCCATTCCTCATCTGTGTCGGAGGAATCTCCCTCGTTGATGGTATGTACTTCTTGAGACATTGGGTGTAGGAAACCCCCATTGTGGAGGAAATTATGAATTGGATGAAAACTTTCATCTTTAGTAGTCTGGGTACAGGTTGAGGAAAAGCCAAGATCTTTCTTTGTCTTGTTACCAGTAGGAATGACAAGTTATCCCCATCCTTTTGCGTTGTTACTCTCGATTACCTTGAGAGCATCTTTGTACGAGGAAATCGATGTTCCTTTTTCTGATTGATTCTCATTGCTCACTGAAAGTGCTTGGAACTGGGTTCCCACAACCTCCTCGGGTTCTACACACGTGGACAATGAAAGGTTACTCACGATCAAGGCTTGTTCTCCACAGACCATGACGAGTTGGTCATTCTTGACGAACTTCAGCTTCTGGTGAAGTGTCGAAGTGACTACCCCAGCCTGGTGTATCCAAGGTCTTCCCAACAAATAGCTGTATGTTGCTCGGATGTCCATGACCTAGAAAATGACTTGGAAAGTGTGAGGACCGATAGTTATGGGAAGGTCGACTTCACCGATAACTATTTTTCTGGACCCGTCAAATTCCTTGACGATAACCTCACTGCCTCTCATCGGAGATCCTTTGAATGATAGTTGCATTAGAGTGGACTTCGGCATAACATTGAGAGCCGATCTGATATCTACCAGTACGCTGGCTAAGGCATCGTCCTGGCAGTTGACTGTGATACTGAGCGCCATGTTGTGACTTGGGCCCTCTTCCGGCAATTCCTCGTCGCTAAACCCCAAGTTGTTGCAGGAAGTGATGTTAGAGATGATGCTATCGAACTGTCGTATTGACACATCCTGTTCCACAAAGGCTTGTTCTAAGACTTTCTGTAGAGCCTCTCTGTGGGCTTCAGAACTAAGTAAAAGAGATAACACAGAGATCTTTGAAGGAGTTTGTAACAGCTGATCAATAATGTTGTATTCACTCCTTTGGATGAGCTTCAGCATCTCATCATCGTTCTTTGAAAGGTCGGGATAACTGGATTGACTGACTGGTGGATTAGGAACTTCTATTTGAGGTTCCTTTTCTCTGTTAGGTTCTCCAACTCCTCGGTTAAAGATTCGACCACTCTGTGTTACTCGACTGATGTCTGCAATTTTCATGATGGAGGGTAATGGAATTTCCTTTCCATTCTCAATTATTATTGCACCGTATTTGTAAGGGATCGCCTTATCGGATTTGTACGGCACTGGTCCCGGTAGATAGATAACTATAGGAGCCTTCTGATTTTTCTGACTGCTGTAAGTAACTTCAATCAATTCCTGGTTAAGAACCTTTTATTCGTCAAGTAGAGGGATGATGGTACAAACATCTTTGGTCCTCTCATGATCAGAGATTACGACAACGTCCTTGATTTGATCAGCGAAATAGTCTGGTGTCCAGTTGATTAACCCAAAACTTGGACATGGTCAAATCTCTTAATGGTCCAACTGACTCTGAAAGGCTGCTCGCATGAGGTAACATCCTTGGTTATTTTCCGAGCAGACTCCACATCGCTCGTAGTTATGTGGTGGCACCTGGCCACGTCCGCTTTGTATGCAGTGTAACCTCACTAGATCTGTTTCCATTGATCGAACATCCTGACTTTTATGCCTAGTAGGGTTCCCATTAACCACACTGAGTTGTTGCGTGTCTTCATCCATATAGATCGGAAGCCACCAGTGGATTAACAAGTGTTGCAAAGTTCTTTGCACGAGAGCGCACCCTTGGTTACTCTCATGACACACTTTACACTTCTGATAATTATGCGAAGTCAGGAAACTGAGTTGGACTTATGTAGCATGTAACTCCACCAAGCTGGTATTCATCAAGCGAATATCAAAGATTTGAATCATATTCACTTGATATTGATTCTTATCGCGGTAATCCTGAATCCATCCAAGATCCATCTGACGCTGGAGGGCCCCTTGTATAAAAGAGTATCCTTGTTTGTTTACCGAGCAGCCCAGATAGGAATCGTAACCATGCCGTGGCAGATTATGATGTTGGCTTTGCCTTGAGTGCATTGCCACCAAGTTGACATTCATTGCACGGATGTCGTGGTTCTGAATGATGTTGGAATTTGCATAAGTCATGTTAACTCTACAAACTCGATGCTCTTGGATCCACCCGAGATCCAATTGTTCCTGTAGAGCTGATTGCACCACAGAACATCCTTGATTGTCTTTAGAGCAGATATCACACTGGTGATAATTATGAGGTGGTATATGGCCATACCTGCTCTGTCTGCGATGCATCTTGACCAGATTGGTCCTCAACAAGAGTACATTATGAATTTGATAGATGTTGTTAGACTCTCTTTCTATTAAATTTACCTCAGGTTTCTCATGTTGAGGCAGCGGGTTCGTGAGAACATTAGGATTCGTATCCTTGAAGGATAAGACCCCGCTCCTAACAAGCTTTTGCACATCGGATTTGAAACTGAGACAGTTTTCTATGGTATGCCCTGGTCCTCCTTGATGATAAGGGCAAGTCTGATTTGCTTTGAACTAAAAGGGTGGATTTTCGGGTACTGTAAGAGGAGACCTGGTTTGGACATGCCCCTTGACCAGTAGTAATGGAAATAGTTCTGCATACAACATTGGTATAGGGTCGAACCCTGGTGGTCGTGTTGTACGGTTGTTGTTGTACGGAGGACGAGCCTGCTGAAGAGGCTGTTGCGTCCTTTGTTGAAATTGTTGTGAATTAGGTTGGCTTTGAGCAACCTGAGGTTGATACGTAGGAACAGACGCAGGGTTGATAGCAGGAGTTACAGCTGCTATTGGTTGATACCGTCGCCTTTGCTTTCTGAGAGAGATATTGCCAATATCCTACTCATGTTTCTTAGGGAGAGCACTACCATAACTTTTGGTACTGCTTGATGGTCCAACGTCTTTGACCAGACTTCCTTCTTGGACTGCTTCTTCAAGACGAACTCCCATGCTCACCATTTCAGTAAAGTCGCTGGGCGCACTAGCGACCATTCGGTCGTAGTAGAACGAGTTCAAGGTTTTCAAAAAGATTTTTGTCATCTCTTTTTCCTCAAGAGGTGGACAAATCTGAGCGGCAATTTCACGCCATCTCTGAGCATATTCCTTAAAGGGTTCCCTGTCCTTTTGTGACATCGATCTGAGTTGATCTCTGTTCGGTGTCGTGTCCAGGTTATACTTATATTGTCGAACGAAGGCAGCACCAATATCTCTGAAAGTGCCGATCTTAGTGTGGTTTAAACCCATGTACTATTTGAGTGCGGAACCTGTTAAACTATCTTGGAAGTAATGGATCAGTAGCTGGTTGTTCTCTGTATGAGTTGACATTCGCCGAGCGTACATCACCAAATGAATTTGAGGGCAAGAGTTACCCTTGTATTTTTCAAATTCGGGAACTTTGAACTTGTGCGGAACTTTCACATTGGGGACCAAACAAAGGTCTGCAGCGTCTTTTCCAAATAGATCCTGACCGCGAAGGGCTTGCAGTTCTTTCTGCATCTCCAGGAACTATTCCTGGAACTCATTCATTCTATCGAACATACTTTCGTTTCCACTAGAAGGTATCTGTGGAATCTGTCCTTCTGGGACAGTGTGTACCACGGGTGGTGGTATAGTCATCATGGCAGTGACTCTAGGTCCTTCCCTCTCCTGAAGTTTGTAACCTTCAGGAGTTGCTATCATGCCCCGGGCATCTTCGCTTTCCCGAAGCTTGTAACCTTCAGGCCCAGCGGCTCCTGTTGCGGTTCCCTGATCTTTAGTGATCGGCGGAACATATCCTTCCGGGATATAGTTAATAGGCATGCCTCATGGACGATCTTTCGGCATTTTGTACCTAGGACCATACCTTTCCACTATGGGCGTCGATATGATCTCTGAGATCACAGTCCTTTGTTGTTGCATCTGAGCTTCTGCTAGAGCTTGCATGTCGTTATGAAGCTTTCTCAGATCCTCTTTCAGAGTGTCGATCTCTTCCCTAAACTTTCTACTCTCTTCCTCGAGATCATCCATATTTTTCTGTCGATTGGCCCGAGTATTGTACGAATGAGATAGTTTGACTCTAGATCGAGACGCAAACGTGAGATTCGTAGGTAAGAAGAATGCGTTATGTGAGAATGATGAATGATATGCAATGATTATATTAATTGTATATATTTTTTGTTTATTCAAAGTAAACTTCGACAATTGGATTGCAAATATCAAACAGTGGGGAAACCCCGTTTTATTGAATTCAAAGATTCCGGAAATGGAAATACAGTAATTTACATAGTTATGCAAAAGGAAATCTAAACTTATGGGTCCTGAGTCCTCTCTAAAGCGAGCTCAGGTGCTGGTTCTGGTACTTTCCTTTTCTTTGACCGAGGCTCTTGGGCCGTTGTCAGGGTGTCATTCCTTTTCCAAGTGAAAGGAGCGGGAAAATTCCTCTGGTCTTCTTGATTCTCTACAGCATGTTGCTCTAAAATCTCGATCAGATCATCTTTATCTTTCAATAGCTGTTGTATTTTCTTACACTCCACATTGAGAATACGGTACTTGTTCTTCCAAGACCTCTTCTCCTGTTGAAATTTGTTGAGAGTAACCTGAGGTTTTTCCGTATCAGACATAAAGTAAAGGACGGGGTCCCTTAACGGAAGAACTTCCTGACGAGGGTAAGGCTTCCTCACCTTGAGAGCCCTAGTTTGTACCCAGTGGAGATAAGGTTCCACCGAGACACAGTCTGGTTTTCCTAGAGACTTTCTTCCTTTCCTATGAACGTGTTTCCAGGCATGCACTATTTCTGTCTTTAGTGCCCTGTCATTTTCTCCTTCCTTGAAGAAAAGACCTTCCAGATGAGTATTTCACGGGACATGCCTCATCGGGTATCCAAATTGACGACGAACTAAAACTAGATGATAATTGATTCCTCTTTTAGTTCCTATAAGGGGTACATTTGGGAAATTTCCACAACGATCAATGATCCTGATCTCGTCATAGATTTGATTGTATCGATTAATGTCAGAGTTGGTAAGAGACACGATTCTATGCGACCAACGTAAAGTATTCTTTTGATCCCAAAATGCAACAGACTTTGGCAAATGGGAAGTGAACTATTTGTATAGCAGGGGTACACAGCATGTGATCATTCCTCCGTTGTACAAATTCCTTAAGTGTACAGAGTGATAAGCATCGGTGAGCAAGGTTGGTACAGGGTTTCCAATCAAAAATATCTTAATGGCATTGATATCTACGAAGTTATCAATGTTGGGAAACAAAAATAATCCGTAGGTGAGCAAAACAAAGATGCTTTCGAAAGCGGCCACGTTCCCTATACTGGCAAAGTACAAAGCTTTCTTGATCAAGAACTGGGCTGGCAAACCCTAAATTCCACACTTAGTGGTCATGTGAGTCCTGACTTCTGACTCGTCCAAATAGATTGCTCTTGCAATGGTTTGATATTTCGGAATTTCTTCCAGTCCAGAAAAGGGAGCCTGGTCAGTAATATGTAAATCAGTCAGGTGAGTGTATTCCTCCAGTGTTGGTGCTAGTTGATAATCCAAGAATGTGAAATAGTGATATACCGGATCGTAGAACTGGATTAGTGTGGACAGGATTCCTTCAATTACATGGACCCTTAACAGAGACAGCAGTCCTCCATACTTAGCTCTGAAAGCCTCAGGGTTGGTTATCATCCTTTCCAATCCTCTTAAATCCTCTAATTTTGGAACCTTGAAGGTGTACTTATGAGTCTTCCTTCTACCGAAATCCATTAGCGCAATCTCTTTATCTGACATTTACAATCATTGTCTTCGTTTAATTTGAAAAAAGAGACTAGAAGAGAAGATTTTTCTTTGTTTTTTAATGTTTTTTAATGAAATGAATGAATGAATGCAACACACAAAAACATAGAAAAAACATGGGGTCAAAGGGTCGATGTCATGAAGTCAAGGCACTACCTATCCCCAAAGGTTTATACTGGTGATTTTTTGTACCTGTCCTCAAAATCACTGACCCCTTTTGGGATAACAACAACAAGTAGATCGCCAGCGATCTATAGTATCTTAGAATAGTCTCAAATGAGGGTAGTATCGCGTGACAACTATTTTCGATAGCTTCTGCACTACAAAATGGTTTCAGTCTACTAAAACCCTCAGCTTCTCAAATAACCCAATGGAATAATCTGCTTTCAACAACCGAAGTCGTATAGGCATTGAATCCGCAAAGGGCATCTCCACTGATTTGATGGTCGACCGGGACCTCTTATCTGGGATTCACTCCCCGTAAGATTACCTGTATAATGCCATCACTTATCTTAGGTGTATACTCAATCTTTCCACATGCGGCATCACACGCATTCCCATTAGCAGAAAAGTAAACACAGATATCAACTAGGAAAAGCAGTCTATATATTTGTCCTAATATCTTAGACCTCTATGATCCTATGATCCTAACAGACAATGATTCCCCAACAGAGTCGCCATTTCTGTGACACTTCTTAAATTTGAGGTCTTTTACTTAAGACTATGAGAAAGAATGCCTCCCACTGTGGCCGCCATTTTTTCTGTAGCGCGATTTTTGTGGTTTCGAATCACTATCGCTTTGGTACTACAGTTTGATTCATTTTTTTTATCCTGTGAAGCTGATTAAGGAAGGGAAATAGATGTCTCCAATTAACCCTGCTTGCATACTAAGGTTAAACAGTCAAAACTGTTGGTTTACAGATGCTATCAAAAGGGGGGGGCTGTCTTAGGTTATTTGCTTAAAAACAGTGTCTAGACTATTTGCTAGGTTTCTGGTAAGGTGTTAGGTCTGATGCTTTTGATGGATGTATGAAGGTACGGGATTTTGGGTTTTTGATTAGTATGCTCGCTAAGATTTTGCAATCTTATGCCTACGTATTCCTGAAACAGGGAAATCAGAGCGATCATAGTTCCTCCTATTCTATGGGAGGAAAAAGATGATTTGGTGTCTTGTTCAAAGCCCAAGACATGAAGCTAAAGGTGGTTTATATCTTGTTCAAAGCCCAAGATGTGAAGCTTAAGGGTTATTTGTATCTTGTTCAAAGCCCAAGAGACTGAGATAGAATTTGTCATCTCTAAAGAGGGATTGTTGATTTTCGTGTGCTTTAATCAAAGCACAAGTTTGATGCTAAAAGGTTGATTGGCTCAACCGGGGATTTCTTTATACAAAGCCTAAGAGGAGGCTAGAAGTTGACTTTTCCGGGGGAAATGTTCTTTCTGTCTTGTACAAAGCCCGAGATTGAGGCTAATAGGGATTTTGACTCCGTTGGGGAGTATGTATCTTGTATAAAGCCCAAGATGGAGGCTGAAACGGTTTGACTCAACAAGAGAGTGCTTTTATCTGTCCTGTAGAAAGCCCAAGACAGAGGCTAAAAAGGTTGACTCAACAAGAGAGTCCGAAGGTTGATTGACTCAACGAGAGAGTCCTTTATACTCAACAAGAGAGTGTTTTTCTATCTCGTACGAAGCCCGAGATTGAGGCTAAAAAGAGATTGACTCAACAAGAGAGCCTTTTATACTCAATAAGAGAGTGTTTTGCCGTCTCGTACGAAGCCCGAGATTGAGGCTAAAAGGAGATTGACTCAACAAGAGAGTCTTTTATACTCAACAAGAGAGTGTTTTATATGTCTTGTACGAAGCTCGAGATGATGGCTAAAAAGGGATTGACTCAACAAGAGAGTCTTTTATACTCAACAAGAGAGTGGGTTTTTTATATGTCTTGTACAAAGCCCGAGACGGAGGCTAAAAGTGGTCGACTCAACAAGAGAGTCTGAAAAGGTTAGCTCCGCTAGGGAGAATCATTTGTACAAAGCCCAAGAGGAGGCTGTCTTACTGCTGAGGATTATTGAGATCCTGAAGCGTGTCCAAGTGCGGGGAACTCTCATGAGAGAGACCGGGTTTATGTTGGAGATTGATCCAGAGTGATTGGTGTTTTTTCCAATGTTTGAAACGAACTTGAGAATGTCTTTGAGACTCAAGAGTTTTAGACTGTCCAAGTCTAGAGTTTTATCTTTTTTACAATGCCCAAAGGAGGCACGGGCATTAAGGGATGAGTATCAACCCTAAAATGGCCGGAGTTTTTGACGCGGGAAAGACTGCTCTAGCAAATGATGATTAAGTTCTGTCTTATACCTTTAAGAGGTCGTCAGGGTCCTTGTATTAAGCCCAAGAGAAGGCATAGGAAACTTCTAAGAAGCCGAAGGGTCCTTGTACAACGCCCAAGAGGAGGCGGGGATGCTTTTAGGAAGCCTTTGGGTCCCCAAACCAAGAGAAGTTCAAGAAATGCAATTCACAGAGAAGAGATCATTCCAGGAAAGTTCGAGAATTTGGAAGAAACTCAAGAGATGCCATTCACGGAGAAAATATCATCTCTGGGGAGTTAGAGTTTCTTTGACAATTTCTAAGGGTGACAGTTTGAGAAAAGGTTCGCCGAGAATACTTCCTTTCTCTTTGTTCCATATTGTTTAATCCCAAGAGAAGGGAAGACTGTATCTGGAATCCTACGGGGGATCTAGTTTTGTTTGTATTTAAGATTGACCAACAGGGCTTTACCTAGTGCTAGACGTAGTTGCCGGGGAAAACTCTAAATAACTATACTAGTATTACACAGTGGATATGTGACGAGTATATAAAAGGATGTGAAAGAAGACTTACAGTGAAACAGCTCCACAATACAGTTATATATATGAAAGCGGTAAATAAAAGTGGATAAACACTTACCCGTTGTAGAGCTTCCATGCTGTTTGGTTAGTTGTTCAACAAAGCAATTAAAGAAAGTTTTGATGACAACATATATCTTAATTCAAAATCAAAGGAGAAAGTGCTTTGAAAAGATTGTTGGGGCTTACAGCTCAAGGAGAGGCCCAAGTTTTAACGATGATCGCACCGTTGTTTTGTAAACTGTACAGAGGGACTTATACAATATGTGAGGCCCAAAAAGTTTTTATGTACAAGGGGATTGGTCTTACACTCTATTAGAGGCCCAAAGATTTATTTTTGTACAAGTGATGGGGCTTACGGCTCAAGGAGAGGCCCAAGGTTTTTATTTAAAAAGGGCGACGATCGTGCCGAACTTTTTTGACGGTATCCGGACTTATACAATACACTGAGGCTCAAAAGGTTTTCATTTATGAAAGGATGGGACTTATACTCTCTCAAGAGGCCCAAAGAGTTATTTAAAGAAAAGAAATGGGACTTACAACACGAGGGTAGGCCGAGATGGTTCTCGTTTTGAAATGGCGATCGCGCCGAGATTTTTGAAATCGCAGTGGGTCTTATACAATAACTGAGGCCCAAATTATTTTGGTTTAAAAAAGGATTGGGTCTTACACTCTATTATAGGCCCAAAGAGTTTGAAAAATGATTTGTTTAGGGTGATTAAGATCAAAATCCTAAATTAATTTCAAAATGCATTTTAATTAAATAAGAATTTAATTAAAATTATCAAAATTATCAAACATGTTGTGAAAAACAAGTTGTGATCTTGGATTAATGTTTGACAAATCATGTTTATATCCATAAAATGATTGGAAATTTGGAAAATCAAGGAGGAAAAAATATTTTAAATTTTAAAAAACAAATAAAAGATTAATTCTTTGCAAAAATATCAAGTATATGAAATAAATAATATTTTTGGGAATTTTTGGCAAAATAAAATATTTTAACATTTTTGTGAATTATTAAAAAAAGAATCAACTCAAAATCATTAAAACTCAGAGAGAAATTAATTTTTGAATCAATTAAACAAAATCACAAAATTCAAATATTCAAATATTCAAAAAATGGCGCCAAGAACATACCAAGAACACGCGCCACCCCTATGTTTCTGCAGATTTGCATTTTCTCACCAATCTCACTGAATACTTGATGAAATCACACACTCCACATATCAATCTACTCGTTTGCATCTCACGATCATGTCTATGGTCTTTAATTTCATTTATTTTAAGCATGGAATAAGAAATCAAACCTCAAGAACCCTAAATCCTGCATGAAGGCTGAGAATTTTGATACACGATTCAAACAAAGCAATTAATTGAGGGGAAACATTCTATGCATGATTATGAACATTTGGCAAAAGTATTGTGTGAGGAAATATGCATAGATTAAGAGATGACCAAGTTTAGGCTTACTTGAAGGTCGTGACAACAAGGGCAAAGTGATTTTTGAGTTGCAGGTGTTACAGATGAGTTGTGATTATCTAAACAGCTTCCCTACACCATATGGAGTGTGTTTGAATGCCTGGACTTGATTGGAAATGGTTGGATCACTTCCTGGCATCTCAACTGTAGCTTGGTTAAATCCTTGGGCAATTGGCTGGTGATTTTGAGAAATCAGTGTTCCAGTTGTGGTTTAAGTGTTTGGATCACTTCTATATGATGCTTATGAGGTGTGTGTGTGTGATTGGTTTGGTTGGACTGGCTCTCAAACTCAAAACCTGATAGTGACTTGCTTTGGAAGGAAATTTTGGAGTGAAAGAAGAGATTTTGTGGAAAGCACCAGTTTTATGGCTTTGGTGTACTTAAACTGAGCACAAATGAGCTCTATTTATAGTAGAGCAAGTTTGTTTTGGCCGCAATAGTGAATGGCAACTGGTGCAGAGGTTTGGCAAATGTTGATCAATAGGAATCCAAGTCTCCTCTAGCCATTGACTAGAGGTTAGAGCACAGGCCTTTGGTTCCCTAGTTCAGAGATCATCCTTGAGTCATTCAGTTGGAAATGGCTCAGTTCATGTCACCTTGGTGCATCCATTGAATGCTCCAAAACAAAATTGGAGTCTTGTCCCCTCTTTAGGGTTTTTTAGGTTTGGCATGCTATCTTTAGTTCCAAAGACTTGGGAGGCTTATGGATCAATGTTTGTCCCTCATTGGTCTCTCCCTGAGGTGTTCAGATGGATAAACTTGTTTGCCATTTGCACAAATTTCTCAAATCGAGAAAAATGCACAAATCTTCCTAGTTATGACAGTTGCAGCAAGGCATATTGCCACTGTCATAACTCTTAGCTCAAATGGAATTTCATGGGGTTCTTGGCCATTTTGGAAAGCTCTCATATGATACAATATATGTGTGATCATAGTTTGTCTTGACACTTTTTGGATCCAAGTGAAAAATTCCCTTACATTTTGGAAAAAGTGAAACAAATTCTGACTTAGTGAAAATTTCACTAAGTGTTGGAAAAAGTGACATTTCTTATTTTCAGCCATTTTGATCCAACCATAACTCAAAATCCATGATGAAATGGAATGAGGTGTAGTTGACACTTTTAAAGTATGCCATGAGAGATACAAATCCATCTTTGGATCAGCCAAATTGGTTGCTTGGATCTCAAGTTATGATCCTTGGAAGTTGGTACCCTAGCAACTTTGTTCCATAACTTAGAAAATTTCTAAGTTTTTTATGGTTACCCCATTTACAAGTTATCCTAATTTTCTTGATTTTTCTTGATGAATGATGATTCTAATCACATATTAACATCATTTTAGGGTTAGGGAATCATAATTGATCAAAAAATAAAAAAGTCAAACTTTGACTTTTGGGCACAGTTGACTTTTTATCAGATGAATTCCAAACAGTGTGATCCTCTATGAAATCAAGTATTTAACCTAAATCAAACTTGATGGATTGATTTCATAGGTGTTATAGGGTGTATTGAATCATGTCCCAAGGTTTGGGAGCATGTCCTGGTCAAAAGTCAAAGGTACGGTTGACTTTTTCCGCGAAACCCTAACTGTAGTTCTGATGAACTTGAAACTTGTGAATCAAGCTTCTTGGATCAATCCATTGTTGAAAATGGATCAATGTGGTTTGTTAGAGACCCTCAAATCATCTCTTGAGGTCTTGGCTCCTGTTTTGTCCCAAAAGTCAACTTAGGGGTGAATTAGGTCAAGAAACCCTAATTCCTGATTTTTTATGAATGCATCCCCTAAGGCCAAATTGAATTGATGATTGGGTCCAAGAGGTACCTTAGAGTATCTTGGGTTGTTGTTTGAAGCATTGGCTCATGCCCAAAGGAAAAATTCCATCCGGAGGCCTTGGTCGACCAAAACCCTAATTTGATGACACTAGCGATCTTGAGACTTGATCCACTTGGAATGTTGCAACCTTGTGCTTAATTCTTGAAGTGGGAGTCCTCTTGATCCTTTGTAGATGTTTGAGAGGTTTAGACAAGGTGAGTATCATGTCATTTCTTGATTGATCCTTTGCCTAAAAGCTCTGAGAGGGCTTAAAACCCTAAGTTTGATTATAGTGGATGCTCACCCATCTTCGGGGAGACTAATGAGGTATGATGGTTCATCCATATTGTGATAATGGTTTGCACAATGATGGGGAATCTTAGTGGTCAAAATTTGGGGTATGAAACCTAAATCAAAAGGGAAGTTGTTTTAAAAAGATTGTTGGGGCTTATACTCAAGGAGAAGCCCAAATTAAAAACAGTAATCGTACCGTTGATCTGAAAATTGTATGGGGCTTATACAATGACTGAGGGCCAAATTATTGTACTTACAAAGGGGTTGGGTCTTACACTCTATTAGAGGCCCAGAGTTTATTTTTGTACAATGGATGGGGCTTACAACTCAAGGAGAGGCCCAGATGAAAAATAATGATCGCACCGTTATTTTGAAAACTGTATCGGGACTTATACAATGACTGAGGCAAAAAAGGTTTTTATTTACAAGGGATGGGTCTTACACTCTATTAGAAGCCCAAAGGTATTTTGAAAAAGATTTGTGAGGGTGAAAACAATCAAAACCCTAATTTGATTTTAAAATGTATTTTAATTGAATAAAAATTCGATTAAAATGATCAAAATTATCAAACATGTGTGAAAAACAAGTTGTGATCTTGGATTAATGTTTGAAAAAACATGTTCCATTCATAGAATGATTTGAAAACCATTTGAATTTGTAAAATCAAGAGAAAGAAATATTTTTAAATGTTAAAAAACAAATAAAACATAATTCTTTACAAAAATACTAAATATATGAAATAAATAATATTTTTGTGAAATTTTATGGAATAAAATATTTTAACATTTTTTGGGAATTTTCAAAAAAAGAACCAATAAAAATAATTAAAATTGTGAGAGAAATTAATTTTGAAGTTAATTAACAAAAACCATAAAAATGTGAAAAATAGAAAAATATGGCAAAATGGTCTGGGTGAGTGTTGAACCCACGACCTTGCAACCAAACACACATGCGCGCTACCACTGGGGTGGTGATACATCCGTGTATCAAAACCACCCATAAATTCATATGGGTAACTTGTTTCTAGGCCTGGCCCTTGCCCAAGGCAAGGTCTAGTTTTGGCAATTTCCATGAAGCCTCTAACTTTCTCATTTCTCCATGGATTGGGACAAAATTTAGGTGTATCCTGCCTAGAATTTCATGAGGAATCCAATGATGCCCTTGGAATTTTCAAAAAATGTCTCCATTTTAAAATCCAATAGTGATTTCAAAATAGGCCTAGATTTGCATGTTCTATGCTATCTCATGGTACAAACAATAATAGCATGATAAATTGGTTCAAACACAACACATATGATATGTATGAGAGGTCCATGATCAATGGACCTCAAAACAATGCATGATTTAGAGAGTTCAAGTTGTGATGCACTTACCTCTTGAAGCTCCTTGTGCTATCTGCCAAGTTCCTTGTGCCAGAAGTAATTCAATGCTTTGAACACTCTTGATTGATACCTTAGAAACTTTTAGGATGATCAAAACTAGCTGGAATCCTCAGGAAACAAGAATAGGCTCTTTCTTGCAAAAGTGGTAAAAGTGGCCAATATAGTAACTCTCTCAAATGGTGTTCCAGATGAGGGAAACCAATTAGGAGAGTTTGAGGATGATACTTGGAGTGTGTTTGAGGCCTGGTTTGGTTTTAGAAGTGACTGAATCAAGACATGGCTTGAAAAATGTAGAAAAGTCAAAATTTGAGGTTTTGGAGGTTGACTTTCTGATTTTGGTGTATCAGATCAAGGGTGAGTGTTCGAACATCTTAGATATGATATATTGGATGTGTTTGGATCATGAGCTGTGGTGGAATTGCTCTCTAACTCAAAAACTCATAGATGACTTGTAAAAGAAGGCATTTTGGCCTAAAGAGAGAGATTTTTAGGAAAGCAAGTGTTGTAGTGCTTTGGTGTACTCAAACTGATTACAAATGAGCTCTATTTATAGTAGAGTAAGTTTGTTTTGCAAGCAATAGTGAATGGCAGCTGGTACAAGCCTTTGGCCAATGTTGATCCAAGGGAATCTTTAGTCTCCTATAGCCATTGACTTGAGGTTAGGGCACATGCATATGGTCCTTTGATTTAGAGCCGAATCTTGACTCATTCAGTTAGGAATGTCTCAGTCCATGCCACCTTGATGCATCCATTGAATGCTTGGAAACAAAATTGGAGTCTTTTGCACATTTTAGCCTTTTTAGGTTTGTTATGGCTATATGTAGATTTTTAGACTTGGAAGGCTTGGGGATCAGATCATTCCCCTTGGATTTTATTCTCTGATGTGTCCAAATGGATGACAAGGCTTGGAGTTGTCCAATTTTTCCAAATCGAGTAAAATGTTGAATTCTGCCTTGTACAAGACAGTTGGAAATGGTGATTTTGTGGGGATCATATCTCCCTGCTCAGGTTGAGTTATGGGAGGCTCTTGTGCTTTTTAGAAAGCCCTCATATGATACAAAACATGTGTGATCATGGTTTGTCCTGAAACTATTTGGATCCCATTGAAAAATCCTCATAAACATTGGTGTCCAAGGCTGGTAACTTAGGCAGATTTTCACTAAGTGTTGAAAAAGTGTCATTTTCTTCATTTTTGTCATTTTGATCACTCCATAACTTAAAATCCCTAAAGAATTGTAGTTTGAGGTAGTTGGAGCTTTTGTAGAGTGTAGGAAGATCTACAAATTAAGCTTTGTATCACTCAAAATGGTTGCTTGGATCAGGAGTTACGGTCCTTGGAAGTTGGTACCAAAATCATTCAAACTTAATAACTTAGAAAAAATTTCAATTTTTCAAGGTTACCCCTTTTACAAGTTATCATGATTTATTGATCAATTCTGGTTCAAATGTCATTATAAGTCACATTTTATGAAAATATGAATCATAAGGATCATTTTCCCAAAAAAAGTCATGTTTTGACTTTTGGCTCTGGAGCAGTTCGTCGCATAAAAACCCTAATTCCCGACTTTTGGGGAATGCATCCTCTGAGGGTCATTTATCTTTGTAAATGGATCCCTAGGGTTATTTAGATCATATTGAGTCATATTTTGAAGTCTTGGCTCATCCTCTTGTGAAAATCTCACTCTGGAGGTCCCAGTATTCTAAAACTCTAATTTCGCGACACTGGGTGTTTCGACGCTCAAACCACTTGGAATGCCACAACTTTGGGCTTGATTCTTGATGTGAGAGTCCTGTTGATCCCTTATGGGTGTTTGAGAGGTTATACAAGTTGAAGATCATGTCATTTCTTGATTGATCCTTTGTCTAAGTGCTCTGAGAGGGCTTAAAACCCTAATTCTTGATTGCAGTGAATGCTCAACCATCTTTGAGGAGATTGATGAGGCATAATGGTACATCCACATTGTGATAATGATTCTCACAATGATGGGAAATATTGGTGGTCAAAATTTGGGGTATGACAGATACCCATATTTAATCTTCTTAGACCCGAAGGTGTGAATGGCGAAGATGTTCGGACATTCAGGGTGCAAGAGGATTAAATATCAGAATACCCAAAATTTTGATGGTGGTTATGCATGGTAGCGGTTTGCTCATCCATCTTCTTTTGCTAAGCAATGATACTTAGAAAAGGGTAAAACTTCCCCTCGATCCTGGTTTTTAGCCAAGGAACTGGTCTTAGTTTCTTAAATAAACTTCCCCTCGATTCTGGTCTTCAGCCACGAAACTGGTCTTAGTTTCTAAAATAAACTTCCCCTCGATCCTGGTCTTTACCCACGGAACTGGTCTCAGTTTCTTCTTGTCGAGTTTCTTCCTTGACAAGGGATGTTATGTGTAGCGGTCTTCATCAAAATTCACACCGAGTTTTTACTGGGGAGACTCCATTTGATGGAAAAAGATTTGATGTCAGACTTGCTAGGGAAACCCATTTGCCTGAGTTGTAGAGGTGTGCAAACTTCTTTGTTGGAAACGCCATTTGTTGACTCTACTGGGGAAAAACGAGCCTCTTGAGAGACTGTCTTTCGCTTGGGGATATTACATCATACTTTTCTTCGAGATCTCTTCGGAGAAATGCCATGTGATGCAATCTAATTTTGAGGTGCTGATGACTTCATTAACATCGAATTTCTTAGGAGAAAAAGGATGTGTTGCTGAGAGTCTTCGGTTAAGAGGCTTTCTCTGGGGATTTTCTTTAATCCGGGAAAGCAAAAAATATCATCTTCAATGGTGAAGAGTGATGTTTGTCGAATGTATTCTTACCTTTCAGAGGTTCAAGTTATCAAAGTGGTCGAGGACCATCTCCAATCCAGAAATAAACTGGGGAGAGATTGCTTTAGACGATACGTTCCTGATGAGGGAAGAACTAACAACCTTATTGGCGGGAGGATTTTATCACTTGGCAATAAGACTGACAGAAGTGATATTGACGCAATATGATTATGAATGTGAATCAATAATGCATGATGTATGTATGTTTATGCTGACAAAACTGAGGCGATATACAGACTAAGTGGAACACGACTGGATACTCGGCCACTGCGGGGAATGAAAAGTACCATTGGTTCAAGATACCAATTATGCCTTACTTAGGAGAAGTAGTCCCTGTGGGGAAGAGAAAATCGTTGATCGGTCTTAAGAGGTAAGAACTCTGTCGGGGATATCATACGGGACATTCGCATCTGACATAGCTGATCCTTCATTTAGGCATACTGGTTTAGAAGGAGTACTATAATTCTGCACTCTGAGGTTCAGTCACCTTCAGAGAAGTGATCAATGTTCTTTTCGATGTTCATTAGTAAAAAAGAATTGCCATCTTTATTTAAAGAGCAGAAAAATTTTGACAAATAAATTCATTTTTGTTTTATTTCAAGAATCGTTGATCATGTTAAAATGTCATTCTGTAAAGCTAAAACAAATGAGAATTGCAAACAAAAGCACTAGGGCTCAAATTTTATTGATAGGAAGGAAATTAGCCAAGCGCGTGATCCCATAGAGTATTTACAAAGTTTAAAAAATGGTAATTTAAGGGAACAGGGCTACATTGAAACATAACAACCGTTATCCTTCTACCAACTTTGAATTCTGGACATCTTGAGCTTCTGTTGAAGATGACCTTGACTGGAGTTTTCTTGATGGCTGGCATGACTGTTGAGGAGTTGAACTGATCAGACATAGTTACTTTCCATTAATCCCTAACTTTTGCCTGGATTGTACTTTGAGATTTCCAATCCATCGGGATATTTTTTTGCTTATGTCTCTAATTTTTGTCTGGGCCACCCTTTTGGGTTTTCAATCCACCGAGACATTTTTAATTAATTTATTTAGGCGAAGTATTTCTTGACTACGTCAACATTTGTGGAGTAGGTAAACTCCTCTCCATCCATGGTTACAAGTCTCAAGGCACAGCCTGAGAAGGCTTTCTTGACCACATAGGGGCCGTCATAATTCGGAGTCTATTTGCCCCGGGAATCAGTGAGAAATGATTGTATCTTCTTGAGCACGAAGTCTCCTTTCCTGAAGACACGAGGTCAAACCTTTTTGTCGAACTCTTTCTTCATTCTCTGCTGATAAAACTGACTGTGGCATAGAGCAGTTATTTGCTTTTCTTCTATCAGATTCAGTTCGTCGTGTCGACTTTGACACCATTCAGCCTCTGTTAGCTTAGCTCCCATCAATACCCTGTTGATGGGATCTCTACTTCTATGGGAAGCACCGCTTCTATGCCATATACTAGAGAGAAAGGGGTTGCCCCTGTTGAAGTGCGGACAGATGTGCGATAACCGTGAAGAGCAAAGGGTAGCATTTCGTGCCAGTGTTTGTAGGTTACAACCATCTTTTGAACGATCTTCTTGATATTCTTGTTAGCCGCTTCTACTGCTCCGTTCATCTTGGGTCGATATGGTGATGAGTTATGGTGTTCGATCTTGAACTCAGCGCACAACTCTTTCATCATCTTGTTGTTCAAGTTAGACCCATTGTCAGTAATAATCTGGCTTGGAACACCATAACGGCCGATGAGATTTTTTTTGATAAATCGGACCACCACTTGTCGGGTTACATTGGCGTATGACTCTACTTCGACCCACTTGGTGAAGTAGTAAATGGCTACCAGGATGAACCGATGTCCATTTGAAGCCTTGGGTTCGATCATGCTAATCATGTCAATTCTCCATATGGAAAATGGCCATGGGGAAGAGAGAAATTTGAGATGCGTTGGCTGTACATGGATTTTGTCCGAGTATATATGACACTTGTGACACTTCCTCATGTACTTGTAGCAATCGGATTCCATGGTCAACTAATAGTACCCTGCTCTCGGAATTTTTCTCGCCATTGTGTGTCCGTTGGCATGAGTGCCAAAGGTTCCTTCGTGAATTTCTTTCATCAGTATGTTTGCTTCTGGTCTGTCTACGCATCGGAGCAAGACCATGTCAAAATTTCTTTTATAGAGTGTATCACCGCTCAGGAAGAAATTTCCTGCCAGTCTTCTGAGAGTCTTCCTGTCTTTCCTGGATGCCCCAGGTGGGTACTCTTGTTTCTGAAGGAACCATTTGATATCATGATACTATGGTTTGTCGTCTATGACTACTTCGATCGCGAAGATATAGGCGGGCCTTTCAAGGTGCATTATGTCAATCTTAGGTACGTCGTTCCATTGACCTACACTAATCATAGAGGATAAGGTGGCTAATGTATCAGCCATGTGATTTTCTTCACGAGGGATATGATGAAACTCGATTCTATTGAAGAATGGCAACAACCTTCTCGTGCAATCTTTGTAAAGAATCAGTCCTGATTGGTATGTGTTCCAATCTCCTTTGATCCGATTGATAACCAGGGCTTAGTCTCTATACACATCCAAGTTCTTTAACCTTAAGCCAATTGCTTCTTCGAGACCCATGATACAAGCTTCGTATTCGGACTCGTTGTTTGTACACTTGAATGTTAATCTGGTAGTGAAAGCAATGTGGGTACTCTGAGGTGTTACGATGATTGCCCCAATTCCGTTTCCATAATTGTTGACAGCTCCGTCAAAGATTAGTCCCCATTGGGAACCTGGTTCTGGCCCTTCACTGGGTAGCGGTTCATCACAATCTTTCATTTTCAAATACATGACATTTTCATCTAGGAAGTCAAATTCAACTAATTACTGATCGTCAATCGGTTGATGAGCCAAATGATCGGCTAAAATACTTCCTTTGACGACTTTCTGATCATGGTACTTGATCTCGTATTCTGATAACAACATCTTCCAACGGCGATCCTTGCCGTGAGAGCAGGCTTTTAGAAGACGTACTTGATTGGATCCATTTTAGAGATTAACCAAGTAGTGTGACAAATAATTTACTGGCGAAGATGTTTGGCTGCCCAAACCAGAGCACAACAAGTTTTCTCAAGCACAGTGTACCTAGTTTCATAGTCGGTAAATTTCTTGCTCAAATAATAGATGGCAGACTCTTTTCTTTTTGTTTCGTCTTGTTGATCAAGTACACAACCCATTGAGTCCTCCAAGACTGTTAGGTAGATGATCAACGGTCTTCCATCTACTAGAGGTGTCAGGATAGGTGGGTTCAACAGGTATTCTTTGATACCGTCGAAGGCGATTTGGCAGTCTTCTATCTATATGTAGTCTTGATTCTTTTTGAGTAATTTGAAGATTGGCGTGCATGTCGCAGTCATGAGGAATATGAATCTGGAAAAGTAATTCAAATGCCCCAGGAATCCTCTGACTTGTTTTTCAGTCTTTGGTGAAGGCATTTCTTGAGTGGCCTTGACTTTGTCAGGATCAACCTCAATTCCTTTTTGGCTAACGATGAATCCTAAAAGTTTCCCCGAGCAGACACCAAATGTGCATTTGTTGGGATTCAAGCGGAGTTTGTACTTCCTCAAACGCTCAAATAGTTTTGACAAGTGGGTCACATGCTCCTCTTCTATTTTAGATTTGGCAATCATATCATCGACATACACTTCGATCTCTTTGTGCATCATGTCATGAAACAGAGTAGTCATGGCCCTTTAATAGGTTGCCCCGGCGTTCTTTAGACCGAACGACATTACCTTGTAACAAAAGATACCCCATGGGGTGATGAATGAAGTTTCTCCATATCCTCCGGCGCCATTTTGATTTGATTATAGCCCGAGAATCCATCCATGAAGAAGAAGACTTTGAATGTACTGTCAACCAGCATGTCTATGTACGATAAGGGAAAGTCATCCTTCAGACTGGCTTTGTTCAGATCCCTGTAGTCTACACACATTCTGACATTTTCGTCCTTTTTTAGAACTGGCACTATGTTGGCTAGCCATTGAGGATATTCTGAGGTGGCGAGGAAACCTGCGTCGATATGTTTCTGTACTTCCTCTTTGATTTTGATGGCCATGTCCGGATGAGTTCGTCTTAGCCTTTGTTTCACCGGTGGACATTCTAATCTTAACGGTAGATGATGTTCCACGATGCTGGTATCCAACCCTGGCATGTCTTGATAGGACCAAGCAAATACATCGGAAAACTCTATGAGAAGTTTTATCAAGCTTTCTTTGACAGTTGGACTGAGCAGTGCCCCAATCTTGACTTCTTTCCTCTCTTCTTCTGAACCCAAGTTGACCGTTTCCAACGGCTCTTTGTGAGGGTCAATTGACCTTTCCCCTTGCCTGAGTAGTCGTGAGATCTCTTATGGAATTTCTGCTTCCTCTTCTTCTTCAGCTTCAAATACCAGGAATTCAAAGTTGGGAGAAGGCGTGGGATCATATATTTCAACGGGGTTTAAAACAAGCAATCTGCATGACGTGATGATTTGTTTTTGGAAGAGATAGAGAGAAACGCAAGAGTGTGTGCAGTGTATTTTCTGAAAAATGCTTTTTTTTTTTAGTTGTTTCTAGGATTACTATTTTCCCAAAAAGCGAAAAGTGAAAACTGCAGTAAATGCGGAAATTACAGAATGACGTTATTTATTTGTGATTTTATCGATTCTTGAAACTACAGCCCTATAAAACAAAACTCTGTCACTTTGGGCGAAGCGAAGAGGGACATTTACAGAAAAATGAGCCCTATAAAAACATTTGTTTCACCTGGGCAGGGTGAAAGGTTAAAAGATGGCAATTACTTAGACTTATGGACGACTTTCGGGACATCGACAGCAACCCATTAGCGATGAACTCCTCGGTGAATCACAAAGTCTGGTACCTTCTTTCTTGGTTTGTCCTCAGAAATAGCACTGATTTCTAGCAGAGCATGATCGTTAGAGTCTTCCTCCCATGCAGAGTTGTCATAAACGAACTCTTCTGTTGTATTTTGCACAGTGATTTCACTCTCAGGCGGATCTCCCCATCCAGTTGGATGGATGTCTTCGAGCCTGATACGAGAGATTTCAGGAGCGGTGTACTTAACCAGGAAGTCGTACTTGCCACTCAGTTGTCCTAAGGTGTCCCATATTTTTGTGGGACTGGAGGAGTCATCCTTCTCGATGACGTTGACCTCAGGAAAAGCATAGTTGATGAACTCTTGTCCTGCAATCTTTGCAGATTCATCGTTGTGCTGGATATCTTCTGAATATCCTGAGTAATGATCCCATGATTTGGTGGGGATGCAGGTATTCTTTTTAATGATGCTCAGCTGATTTGTATCGCTTGGCTGACTCTTTTGCCCCAAGTTTTCTGGGTACGGCTGCCAGATAGGCAAGTCATCCAGGGGGTCAAAATAGTCGTAGTCGAAGTTGTCTTTCATTGGAGTGTCCTCCTCTAAAGAGTTGGGGGGGAGCACGACATCCTTCAGGATCACAATCTCCGTATATCATCTTGACGTCTGATCTTGGTATATATCTCGGACTCTGTATGGGAAAGCAAAATGGCATATGTGCCTCTCCCTGAGACATATAACCGTCCTCGTTGAGATAGGACTTCCACTCTTCCTCTGTATCGGAGGAGTCACCCTCGTTGATGGTGTGTACTTCTTGAGACACTGGGTGGAGGAAGCCTCCACTGTGGAAGAAGTCCTGAATGGGATGAAAACTTTCATCCTTCTTTACAGTTTGGGTACAGGCTGAAGAAAAACCAAGACCTTTCTTCGTCTTGTTATTGGTAAGAATGACAAGTTGTCCCCATCCTTTTGCATTGTTACTCTTGATTACTTCAAGAGCATCTTTGTATGAGGAAATCGACATTCCTTTCTCTGATTGATTCTCATTGCTCACCGAAAGTGCTTGGAACTGGTTCCAACAACTTCCTCGGGTTCTACATAGGAGAATGATGATAAATTACTTACGATTAAGGCCTGCTCTCCGCATACTCTGACTAACTTGTCATTCTTAACGAACTTCAGCTTCTGGTGAATTGTCGAAGTGACTGCCCCAGCTTCGTGTATCCAAGGTCTTCCTAATAAACAGCTGTATGGTGCCCGGATGTCCATGACCTGGAAAGTGACTTGGAAAGTGTGAGGACCGATAGTTATGGGAAGATCGACTTCGCCGATAACTGTTTTTTTAGATCTGTCAAAGGTTTTGACGATGACCTCGCTGCCTCTCATCGGAGATCTTTGAAATGAGAGTCACATCAGGGTTGATTTTGGCATAACATTCAAAGCTGATCCTGTGTCTACCAGTACACTGGCTAGAGCATCGCCCTTGCAGTTGAATTTAATGTTAAGCGCCATGTTATGATTTTTGCCTTCTTCTGGCAGTTCTTCATCACTGAATCCTAAGTTGTTGCAGGAAGTGATGTTGGAGATGATGCTGTCAAATTATCTTATCGTCACATCTTGTTCCACAAAGGCTTACTCTAAGACTTTCTGTAGAGCTTCCCTGTGAGCTTCAGAACTGAGCAAGAGAGATAGCATATAGATTCTCGAAGGAGTTTGCAACAGTTGGTCTACAATGTTGTACTCGCTTTTCTGGATGAGCTTCAGCATCTCATCATTGTTCTTTGTAAGTTCGGGATTACTGGATTGCCCGATTTGTTGATTGGGAACTTCTGTTTGAGGTTCCTTCTCTTTGGTGGGTTCCCCAACTCCTCTGTTGAAGATCCAACCGCTCCGTGTTACTCGACTGATGTCGATAATGTTTATGACGGAGGGTAATAGAGTTTCCTTTCCATTTTCGATTGTTCTTGCACCGTACTTGTAAGGGATAGCCTTATCGGATTCGTACGGTATTGGCCCCGACAAGTAGATAACCACATGAGCTTTTTGATTTTTCTGACCATCGTAGGCAGCCTCAATTGGTTCAAGGTTGAGAATCTTTCTACTATCAAGAGGAACTCTTGATTCATGGAGTAGAGGGATTATGCCACAAACTTCTTTGGTCCTCCCATGATCAGAGATTATGACAACGTCCTTGCTTTGATCAGGAAGATAGTCTGGCATCACGTTGATCAAACCAGAACTTGAACATGGTCGAATCTCTTTCCGGTCTAACTGATTTTGAAGAGTTGACCGTACAAGATAACATCCTTGGTGGTTCTCTGAGCAAACTCTACAGCGCTCATAATTATGTGGTGGCACCTGGCCACGTCCGCTTTGTATGCAGTGTAACTTTACTAGATCTGTTTCCATCGAGTGGACATCCTGACTCTGATGCCTATCAGGATTCTTGTTAGTTATATTGATCTGTTGTGTAGCTTCATCCAAGTAAATTGGAAGCCACCAGTGGTCTAATAGGTGTTGAAGTGTTCTTTGGACAAGTACACACCCTTGGTCGTCTTCACGACACACTTTACAGTCTTGATAATCATGTGAAGCCAGAAAACCAAGCCTGACTTGCTTAGCATGTAATTCTACCAGACTGGTATTCATCAAGCGAATATCAAAGATTTGAATCATATTGACTTGATGGTTATTTCTCTCCTGATAGTCCTGAATCCATCCGAGATCCATCTGACGCTGGAGGGCCTCTTGTACAAAAGAGCATCCCTGATTGCATATTGAGCAGATCGAACAGGAATTGTAATCATACCGTGGCAGATTATGGTATTAACTTTGCCTTGAGTACATTGCCACCAAGTTGACGTTCATCGTCAGAATGTTGTGGTTCTGGACAATGTTGGGATTTGCATGAGCCATATTAACCTCACGGATTCGATGATCTTGGATCCATCTGAGATCCATCTGTTCTTGTAGAGCTGATTGCACTACGAAACATTCTTGATTATTCTTCGAGCAGATATCACACCGGTGATTATTGTGAGATGGCACATGACCATACCCGCTATGTCCGCAATGCATCCTGACCATATTGGTTCCTAATAGGAGTACATCGTGAATTTGATAACTGCGCTTAAATTCTTCCTCTATCAAATTTACGGAAGTTTTCTCATGTTGAGGCAACGGGTTCATCTGAACATTTGGATTCGTATCTTTGAAAGATAGGACCCCGTTCCTGACAAGCTTCTGTACATCAGATTTGAAGCTGAGACAGTTCTCAATGTTGTGCCCCGGTCCTCCTTAATGATAAAGCCAAGTTTGATCCGCTTAGAACCAAAAAGGAGGATTTTCAGGTACTGTAAGAGGAGACCTGGTTTGGACGTTCCCTTTGACCAGTAGTAGTGGAAACAGTTCTGCATACAACATCGGTATAGGGTCGAACCCTGATGTTCGAGTCGTACGATTGTTATTGTTGTACTGTGGACGAGCCTGCTGAAGAGGCTGTTGTGTCCTTTGTTGATACTGTTGTTGACTTGGTTGGCTTTGAGCAACCTGAGGTTGATACGTTAGAGCTGGCGCAAGGTTGATAGCGGGAGTTACCACTGCTACTGGTTGATACTTTCGCCTTTGCTTCCCGAGAGAGATACTACCAATATCTTGCTCTTTTTTATTTGGGAAAGCACCATCGTATATTTTGGTACTGCTTGATGGCTCTGTATCTTTGACCAATCGTCCTTCTTTGACTGCTTCTTCAAGGCGTACCCCCATGTTCACCATTTCAGTGAAGTCACTGGGCGCACTGGCAACTATTCGACCGTAATAGAATGAGCTCAAGGTTTTCAAAAAGATCTTGGTCATCTCTTTTTCCTCAAGAGGGGGACAGATCTGGGCGGAAATTTCATGCCATCTCTGAGCATATTCTTTAAAGGTTTCTTTGTCCTTCTGTGACATTGCTCTGAGTTGATCCCTATCCGGTGCCAAGTCCAGGTTATACTTATACTACTGACTGAAGGTTGCGCCAAGATCTCTGAAAGTATTGATCTTGGTGCAGTTTAAACCCATGTACCATTTGAGTGCGGCACCGGTTAAATTGTCTTGAAAATAATGGATCAGTAGCTATTGATTCTCTGTCTGAGTTGACATCTTTCGAGCGTACATCACCAACTGAATTTGAGGGCAAGAGTTGCCCTTGTATTCTTCAAAGTCAGGCACCTTGAATTTGTGCGAGATTTTCATGTTAGGGACCATTCGAATAAATCCTGACCGCAAATGGCATGTAGTTCCTTCTGCATCTCCAGGAATTGTTCTTGGAACTCATTCATCCTTTCGTCTATGTCTTCGTTTCCACAAGAGATTACTTGTGGAATCTGTCCTTCCGGGATAGTGTGTACCACTGGTTGTGGTATAGCCATTACGGCGGTGACCCTTGGTGCTTCCATGGCCCGAAGTTTGTAACCTTCAGGAGTTGCTGTCATAACTCTTGCGTCTTTGCTTTCCCGAAGTTTGTAACCTTCAGGCCCAGTAGTTTCTGCTGCAGTTTCTGGGTCTTCCGTGACCGGCGGGATGTATCCTTTAGGGACAAAGTTGATTGGCATGCCCCAGGGACAATCTTTAGGCATGTTGTACTGAGGATCGTATGTCTCCATGATGGGCGTAGATGTGATCTCCGATATCACAGTCCTTTGTTGTTGTCTCTGAGCTGTTGCCAAGGATTGCATGTCACTGTGAAATTTTTTCAGATCTTCCTTCAGAGCTTCGATTTCTTCTCTCAGCTCTCTGTCTCTCCCTCAAGATCGTCCATTTTCTTTTGTCGATTGGCCCGAGTATTGTACGAATGAGACAATTTGACTCTAGAATCGTGACGTATACGTGAGATTCAAAGGTAAGAAGAATGCGTTATGTGAGAATGATGAATGCAATGATATATATATATATATATATATATATATATATTTGTTTTTTTTCTTTAATCAAAAAGAAACTTCAACAAATAGATTGCAAATATCATACAATGGGGAGACCCCGTTTTATTGAATTTGAAAGATTGCAGAAATGGAAAATACAGTATTTTACAAAGTGTTGTAAAAGGAAATGTCTGAATTTATGGATCCTGAGTCCTCTCTGAAGAGAACTCAGATGTTGGTTCTGGTACTTTCCTTTTCTTTGATCGGGGCTCTTCAGTCGTTGTCGGGTTGTCAGTCCTTTGCCAAGTGAAAGGAGCCACCAGATTTATTCGGTCTTCTTGATTTTCTACAACATGCTGCTCTAGTATCTTAATCAGAGCATCCTTTTCCTTTAGCAGTTCCTGAATCTTAGTACACTCAACATTAAGGATACGGTACTTGTTTTTCCAAGAGCTCTTCTCCCGTTGAACTTTGTTGAGAGCGACCTGAAGTTTTTCCGTGTCAGACATAAAATAAAGTACAAATTCCTTTAATGGAAGAACTTCTTGACGAGGGTAAGGCATCCTCAGTTTGAGGGCTCTAGTTTGTACCCAGTGGAGATAAGGTTCCACGGAGATACAGTCTGGTTTTCCTAGAGACTCTCTTCCTTTCCTGTGAATGTGTTACCAGGCATGCACTATTTCCTTCTTTAGTTCCCTGTCATTTTCCCCTTCCTTGAAGAAAAGACCTTCCAGATGAACATTATGTGGGATATTCTTCATCGGATATCCGAGTTGACGGCGAACTAAAATTGAATGATAGTTGATTCCTCCTTTAGTTCCTATAAGGGGTACATTAGGGAAGTTTCCACATTTGTCGATGATCCTTATTCCTTCGTAAATCCTATTATACAAGTCTATGTCAGAGTTGGTAAGAGACATGATTCTCTGTGACCAACGCAGAGTACTCTTGTGATCCCAAAAAGCAGCAGACTTAGGTAAATGGGAGGTGAACCATTTGTAAATCAGTGGTACACAGCATGTGATCATTCCTTCGCTGTACAAATTCCTTAAGTGTACAGAATGATAAGCATCTACTAGCAAGGTTGGTATGGGGTTTCCAATCAGAAAGATCTTAATGGAATTTGTATCAACGAAGTTATCGATGTTGGGAAAAAGGAAAAGCCCGTATGTAAGTAGGACAAAGATATCTTCGAAAGAAGTAACGTTTCCTACACTGGAAAAGTATAGGGCTTTCTCTACCCAAAAACTTGGTCGGTAACCCTTGGATTCCTTCCCTAGTGGTCATTTGAGTCCTGACTTCTGACTCATCCAAATAGATTGCTCTTGTAATGGTTAGATCCTTTGGAATTTCTTCCAGTCCAGAAAAGGGAGCTTGGTCAGCGATGGGTAAATCAGTCAGGTGAGAGTAATCTTCTAGCGTTGGTGCTAGTTGATAATCCGGGAATGTGAAGCAGTGATAAACCGAATCGTAGAACTGAATCAGCGTAGACAGGATTCCTTCAACTACGTGGACCCTTAACAGAGACAATAGTCCTCCATGCTTAGCTCTGAAAGCATCAAGGTTGGTGATCATCCTTGCCAAACCCTTTAAATCCTCTAGCTTTGGAGCCTTGAAGGTGTACTTGTGTGTCTTTCTTCTACCGAAATCCATAACGCAATCCTTCTCTGATATTTGCAATTATTGTTTTAGTTTATTTTGAAAAAGAGAGAGAAAGAGAAAGGAGAAGAGAAAAGAGAAGATTTTTTCTTTGTTTAAGAGTTTTTGAAATGAATGCATGAATGCAGCACACAAAAACATTGAAAAAACATGGTTTAAAGGGTTCAACGTCACGACCATGGAGTCATGGCTCTATCTATCCCCAAAGGATGTATTCTATTAAATTTTTGTACGTGTATAACGGGTTAAAGGTTCCCAAAATCATTGACCCCCTAGGGATACCAACAACAAGGTGGTTCACCCAAGCGAGGTGTAGCATCCTAGGGTAATCTCATTTGAGTGTAATATCGTGTATCAACTATTTCTGATAGTTACCGCACTACCAAATGGCCATATGATTAATGTCTACTAAATCCTCAGTTTCATAGATACCACATTGGGACAATGTTCTTTCACGGCGATTGGTCGTTCAACATTGAATCCACAAAGGGTATCTCCACTGATTTGATGGTCTACCAGGATCGCTTATTCGGGAATCACTCCCTGTAAGTTCACCCGTCTATGTGTCATACCCCAAATTTTGACCACTAAGATTCCCGTCATTGTGGAAATCATCATCATAATATGGATGTACTTTCTTGCCTCATCAGACTCCCTAAAGATGGGTGAGCATCCACTACAATCAAAATTAGGGTTTCAAGCCCTCTCAGAGTTCTTAGACAAAGGATCAATCAAGGAATGACATGATCTTCAACTTGTCTAAACCTCTCAAACATCCACAAAGGATTAAGAGGACTCCCACTTCAAGGATTAAGCACAAGGCTGCTCCCTTCTGGGTGGATCAAGCCTCAAGATCACCAGTGTCACCAAATTAGGGTTTTGGTCAACCAGGGCCTCCAGATGGAAATTTTCCTCTGGGCATGAGCCAATGCTTCCAAGCATAACCTATGATGCTCCAAGGGACATCATAAACCCAATCATCAAGTCAATTTAGCCTCATGGGATGCATTCATTAAAAATCAGGAATTAGGGTTTCTTGACCTTATTCACCCCTAAGTTAACTTTTGGGACAATTCATGAGACAAGACCTCAAGAGAGGATTTGAGGGTCTCTAATGCACTACATTGATCCATTTGCAATAATGGATTGATCCAAGAAGCTTGAGCAACAAGTCTCAATTTCATCAGTGCCACAATTTGGGTTTCGCGAGAAAAGTCAACTGTAGCTTTGACTTTTGACCAGGACATGCTCCCAAACCCTAGGAAATTGATCAATATACACTATAACACCCATGGAACATGTCCAACAAGTTTGATTTAGGTCAAGGACATGATTTCCTAAAGGATTGCACAGTTTGGAATTCATCTGATAAAAAGTCAACTTTGACATTTTGAGATTTTTCATAAAAATGGTTTTTTAACCGTAAAATGATGTTAATGTATGATTGGAATCATCATTCATCAAGAAAAATCAAGAAAAGTGGGATAACTTGTAAAAGGGGTAACCATAAAAACTTAGAAATGAAATAAAGTGGCTAGGGTACCAACTTTGGAGGATCATAACTCCTAAACCACAAGACCATTTTTTCCCATCCAAAGCTTGATTTGAAGATCTCATTACCCTCTACAAAAGCTTAAAACTGACCTCCATCCAAATTCCCCATGGATTTTGAGTTATGGAATGATCAAAATCACAAAAAATGAAAATGTCACTTTTTTCCAACACTTAGTGAAATTTTCACTAAGTCAGAATCTGCCTTCACTTTTTCCCAAATGTAGGGGGATTTTTCACTTGGATCCAAAAGGTATCAAAACCAAATATGATCAAACAGTTGTTGTATCATATGAGGGCTTTCCATAGTGACCAAGAACATCACCAAATTCCACTTGAGCCATGAGATATGACAAAGGCAATATGCCTTGCTGAAAACTGCCAAGGCTAGGCAGAATTTTGCACTTTTGCTCGATTTGGCAAGATCAGCTAATTCCAAGCCTTGTCATCATCTTGGACAGATCTGAGGATCAAATCTAAAGGGGACAAACACTGAGCCAAGCCTCCAAAGTCCTTGGAACCAAAAGTAGCATGCTAAACCTAAAAATCCCTAAAAGAGGGACAAGACTCCAATTTTGGATTGGAGCATTTAATGGATGCACCAAGGTGGCATGGACTGAGCGTCCTTTAACTGAATTCAGTCAAGGATGATCCAACAACTAGGGAACCAAAGGCCTGTGCTCTAACCTTTAGTCAATGGCTAGAGGAGACCTGAGATTCCATTGGACAACATTGGCCAAACCTCTACTGCAGTTGCCATTCACTATTGCAGCCAAAACAAACTTGCTCTACTATAAATAGAGCTCATTTGTGATCAGTTTGAGTACACTAAAGCCATCAAACAGATGCTTTCCTCAAAATCTCTTCTTTCACTCCAATTTTGCCTTCTAAGGCAAGTCACTATCGGGTTTTGAGTTTGAGAGCTTTTCCAATCAAACCAATCACTCACACACCTCATAAGCATCATATAGAAGTGATCCAAACACTTAAACAACATCTGGAACACTGATTTCACAAAATCACCAGCCAGTTGCTCAAGTTCTTGACAGATTTGCAGTTGGGGTACCATCTCAAGTTCCAGATCATTTCAATCCATTCCAAGCATCCAGACACACTCCATGGCACCTAGGGAAGCTATCCAGATCATTGGAACCTAGCTGTAACACCTCTAACATAAAACACGGTCACCAGCTACAAGAGGTAAGGATGAGCTCTTCTAACTCTATGATCCATGCAATTTTTGCTGCACAATAATTTGGCCATATGTTCACAATCATGCATGGAATGTTTTCCCTCAATCAATTGCATTGTTTGAATCGTGTGTAGAATTTCTGAACCTTCATGCAGAAATTAGGGTTCTTGAGGTTTCTCTTTGATTTCTTATTCCATGTTTAAAATAAATGAAATTAAAGACCATAGACATGATCGTGAGGTTAAAACGAGTAAATTGATATGTAGATTGCATGATATAATCTAGTATTCAGTGAGATTGGATAGAAAATGCAAATCTGCAGAAACAGAGGGTGGCGCGTGTTCTTGCCATGTTCTTGGCGCCCTTTTTCAAATATTTGAATATTTGAATTTTGTGATTTTATTTAATTGATTCAAAAATTAATTTCTCTCTGCGTTTTAATGATTTTGAGTTGATTCTTTTTTTAATAATTCACAAAAATGTTAAAATATTTTATTTTACCAAAAAATCCCAAAAATATTATTTATTTCATATAATTGATATTTTTGCAAAGAATTAATATTTTAATTATTTTTGACATTTGAAATATTTTTTCCTTCTTTATTTTGCAATTTTTTATGATTTCTAATCATTTTGTAGGTTAAAACATGACTTTTGAAACATTAATCCAAGATCATAATTTTTTTTCCACATATTAAACCCTTTTGATCATTTTAATTGAATTTTATTCAATTGAAATATATTTTGGGGAACAAATTAGGGTTTTTGATTAATTCAACCGTCACAAATCATTTTCAAACACTCATGGGCCTCTATTAGAGTGTAAGACCCAACCCTTTGTAAATAAAAACAATTTTTGGGCCTCACTTATTGTATAAGTCCCGTTGTATTTCAAAAATTTGGCGCGATCACCGCCTGTTCAAAACAATCATCTGGGCCTCTCCTCGAGCTATAAGACCCATTCAAAAAGGTTTTGGGCCTCTAATAGAGTGTAAGACCCAATCCCCTTTTAACCAAAACAATTTTGGGCCTCAGACATTGTATAAGTCCATCTGCGTTAAAAGAAAACCTCGACACGATCGCCAGTTAAAAAATCAACCCTGGGCCTACCCTCGTGTTATAAGCCCCATTTCTTTTCTTTAAACACTTGGGCCTCTTGAGAGAGTGTAAGACCCATCCCCTTGTACAGAGAACCTTTCTTGGGCCTCAGTCACTTGTATAAGTCCCTCTGTATAAAATGACAGTGCGATCACTGATAAACCTTGGGCCTCCCCTTGAGCTGTAAGCCCCAACAATCTTTTCAAAGCACTTTCTCCTTTGATTTTGTATATAATATTGTTATCAAAGCTTTCTTTGTTGAAAAACTAACCAAACAACATGGAAGCTCTACAACCGAGTAAGTGTTTATATGCTTTCATTTACCGCTTTCATATACATATAACTGTATTGTGGGGTTGTTTCACTATAAGTCTTCTTTCATAAACTCATATCAACTGTGTAATAATAGTATAGATATTTAGAGTTTCCCCGACAACTACGTCTAGCACTAAGCCATGTTGATCACTCTTAAATAGACTAAACTAGATCCCCATAGGATTACCAGATACAGTCTTCCCTCCTCTTGGGGTTAAACAATATGGAGATGTGAAAGGCAGATTCTTTTTTAACCCTTTCTAAGACTGTCACCTTTAAAAGATGTCAAAGAAACTCTACTCCCCAGAGATGATCTTTTCTCCGTGAATGGCATCTCTTGAGTTTCTTCCAAATTATCGGACTTTCCTAGCTTGATCCATTCTCAGTGAATGGCATGTCTTGAACTTCTCGGGGTTTGGGGACCCACAGGCTTCCTAAAAGCATCCCCGCCTCCTCTTGGGAGTTGTACAAGGACCCGTCGGCTTCTTAAAAGTATTCACAGCCACCTCTTAGGCTTCGTATAAGGATTCTTCCTTCGGGAAGAGAGCCTCCTCTTAGGCTTCGTACAAATTATCCCTACGGCTTCTTAAAAGTTTCCAGCCTCCTCTTGGGCTTCGTACAAATTGTCCCGACGACCTCCTAGAGGTATAGGAACAGAAAGTAGTCATCTTAATAGAACAGTCTTTCAAAGAGTCTAGATCCTACTACTATTTCTCTAAGCATAGTACAAAAGATAGAACTCTAGACTTGGACAGTCTAATCTCCTTGAGTCTCGAAGGCATTCTCAAGTAGGAAAAAACACCAGTAGGCTCGGACAGTCTCCAATACCTCTGGATTCCCCATTTCCTTAAAGAACAGGAAATAACCCTGATCCTCTGATCAAATCACAAAGCATAGCCTTACTTTTAATCAATCTCTTTATAAGAACTAGTTTTCTCTTTTAACCAACATACTGGACCTGTCACTCAACTGAAACAGCCAACCTTTAGGCTCTATCTCGGGCTTCGTACGAGATACAAAAAGACTCTCTTGTTGAGTCAAAACTTCCTTTTGCTTCTATCTCGGGCTTCGTACGAGATACAAAAAGACTCTCTTGTTGAGTCAAAAATTCCTTTTGCCTCTATCTCGGGCTTCGTACGAGATACAAACACACTCTTTTGTTGAGTATAAAAGACTTTCTTGTAGAGTCAACCCTCTTCAGCCTCCGTCTTGGGCTTTGTACAAGACACAAATCACTCTCTTGTTGAGTATAAAAGACCCTCTTGTTGGGCCACTAGCCTCCTCTTAGGCTTTGTATAAGGAAACCCCGGTTGAGACAATCAACCTTTTAGCATCAAAATATGTGCCTCGTTCACAGTATACAAACATCAATAACTCCTTTTCCTTCGTCTAATCGCTGTAAGCGGCAAGCCTCTGGATTATTTACATCCACGCCACTGTCCCTCTTTTAGCATGAGAAATTCCTAAGGAAAGATAGCATTGCTCTACACTGAGCTAAAGTCTTCTCCTCTAGGTTGAAAAGCCCCTATAAAGGAAATTATGGCATTGCCGGATTCACATATCCCGGTTAAAGTAATTCGCCTTTATAATCAGTCACCCCTGACAAACAGACCACTTTAGAGATGTCAAATTTTCTCTAAAGTCAACACCCTTTTAGCTTCACATCTTGGGATTTGAACAAGATACAAATAGACCCTTCAGCTTCACATCTTGGGCTTTGAACAAGATACAAATCACTTTTAGCTTCACGTCTTGGGCTTTGCACAAGACACTAAAACACCATTTCCTCCCATAAAATAGGAGGAACTACGATCACTCTGATTTCCCTGTTTTGGTAAACGGGAATACGTAGGCATAAGATTGCAAGAAAAATCTTAGTGAGCACACTAATCCAAAACCCAAATCCCGTACCTTCACCCATCAATCGAAAAGCATCAGTCCTAACATCCTACCCATGAACAGTCCTAGTATTTTTCACTCTAAGAAGAAAGAGACCCCATTACCATATAGCATCCGTAACCTAACAGACCGCTGTTTAAACTCAGTATGCAAGTAGGGTTAGTTGGAGACATCTATTTCTCTTCCTTCATCAGCTTAATAGGATAAAAAATGAACCGACCTGTAGTAACCCCAAATAGCGACAGTGCTTAAGAACCACGTCCAAAATCACTCGCTACAGAAAAGTGGCACCCACCGCGGGGCCCTGCTTTCTTTCTTTAGGATTTCACTGGGATAGGACTTTTTGTTGACGCCACTAGGATCTTAGGTCAAAAACCTTTTAAATTGGGAAGGTACCACAGAATGGCGACTCCGCCGGGGAGCCATTTTCTGTCAGGAACATAAGATTCATAGCTCTTTAAAGTCTAGGACTTTAGGACAAATATATACTACTTTTCCTAATTGATATTTGTGTTTATTTTTCTACTAATAGGAATGTGTGTGATGCCGCATGTGGAAAGATTGAGTATACACCTAGGAAAAACCTCTTTTAGTCGTGCGGAAACTATCGGAAATGGTTGTCACGCGATACCACCCTCTTCTGATGATTCTTTGAAAAAACATCACCTAGCACGGTTCCGGGCCCGCTGGTGTTTTCTCGACAAGAATTGATGATTTTGAGAGACATGTACAAAAATCACTAGTAAACCTTTGGGATGGGTAGAGCCTTGACTTCATGACAACGACCCTTTGACCCCCCATGTTTTTTCTATGTTTTTGTGTGCTGCATTCATGCATTCATTTAAAAAAAAACATTAAACAAAGAAAAACCTTCTCTTCTAGTCTCTCTTTTTCAAATTAAACTAAGACAATGATTGAAAATGTCAGAGAAGAGGATGGCGCTAATGGATTTTGGTAGAAGGAGAACTCACAAGTATACCTTCAAGGTTCTAAAGTTAGAGGATTTGAGAGGTTTGGCAAGGATGATCACTAACCCTAATGCTTTCAGAGCCAAGTACAGAGGTCTGCTACCTCTGTTAAGGGTCCAAGTAATTGAAAGAATCATGGATGCACTCATTCAGTTTTACGATCCGGTTTATCACTGTTTCACATTCCCGGATTACCAGCTCGCACCAATGCTGGAGGAGTATTCTCATCTAACTAATTTACATATCACTGATCGAGCTCCATTTTCTGGACTGGAAGAAATTCCAAAGGATCAAACCATTGCAAGAGCAATTTATTTGGACGAGTCAGAAGTCAAGACTCACGTTACCGCTAAGGGTGGCATCCAAGGTTTGCCAGCCCAATTCTTGATAAAGAAGGCCCTGTACTTTTCCAGTATAGGGAACGTGGCCGCTTTTGAAAGCATCTTTGTTTTGCTCACCTACGGGTTATTTTTGTTTCCCAACATCGATAACTTTGTAGATATCAACGCCATTATGGTTTTTCTCATTGGAAACCCTGTGCCAACTCTGCTCGCAGATGCGTATCATTCTGTACACTTGGGAAATTTGTACAGTGGAGGAATGATCACATGTTGTGTACCCCTGCTATACAAATGGTTTGTCTCCCATTTGCCTAAGTCTGCTGCTTTTTGGGATCATAAGAATGCTTTACGTTGGTCGCAGAAAATCATGTCCCTTACCAAATCTGACATAGATTGGTGTAATAGGATTTATGACGGGATCAGGTTCATTGACCATTGTGTCTCTGTGGAGCCTTATCTCCACTGGGTAGAAACTAGAGCTCTCAAGCTAAAGATGCCTTATCCTCGTCACGGAGTTCTTCTGCCAAGGGAATCTGTCATGTACTTCATGATCGAAACGAAAAAACTTTAGGTTACTCTCAACAAAGTTCAATAGGAAAGGAGGTCTTGGAAGAACAAGTACCTCATTCTCAATGTGGAGTGTATCAAAATACAGCAACTGCTGAAAGATAAGGATGCTCTGATCAAGATTTTGGAGCAACATGTTGTGGATAATCAGGATGACCAAAGGAATTTGCTCACTCCTTTCACTTGGCAAAGGAATGACAACCCGACAATGGCCCAAGAGCCCTGGTCCAAGAAAAGGAAAGTACCAGAATCAGCACCCGAGTTCTCCTCAGAGATGACTCGGGACCCATTAGCTTAGGTTTCTATTTCTGCATCTTGTAATTTACTGTTTTTCCATTTCCGCGATCCTTTGAATTCAATAAAACATGGTTTCCCCACTGTTTGATATTTACAATCTAATTGTCAAAGTTTATTTTGATTAAACCAAAAAAAACAATTAATATAATCATTGCATTCATCATTCTCATGTCATGTATTCTTCTTACCTACGAATCTCACGTTTGTGTCTCGGTTCTAGAGTCAAACTGTCTCATTCGTACAATACTCAGGACAATCATCAGAAAAGGATGGATGATCTCGAAGAAGAGAACAGAGAGTTGAAAGAAGAGATCGACGCTCTGAGAGAGGATATGAGAAAGCTTCGTAACGACATGCAAGCCATGGTAGAAGCTCAGCTACAAAGAACTGTGATCTCAGAGATCACCTCAACGCCCATAGTGAGGAAGTATGATCCTAGGTATCAAATGCCAAAAGATCGTCCCTGGGGCATGCCTGTTAACTATATCCCGGGAGGATATGTTCTGCTGATCACTGAGGATCAGGGAATCATAGCAGAAGACGCTGGGCCCGAAGGTTACAAACTTCGGGAAAGCGAAGATGCCAGGGGCATACCAATAATTCCTGAAGGTTACAAACTTTGGGAAGCGCCAAGGTTCACTGCCGTAGTAACGGTACCACCCCCTGTGGTGCACACTATCCCGAAAGGACAGATTCCGCAGATACTTCCTGTTCGATAGAATAGATGAATTCCATGAACAGTTCTTGGAAATGCAGAAGGAGCTGCAAGCCACTCGCGGTCATGATTTAATTGGAAAGGACGCCGCAGACCTCTGCTTGGTCCCCAACGTGAAATTTCCGCACAAGTTCCAAGTACCCGATTTTGAAAAGTACAAGGGTAACTCTTGCCCTCAAAGCCATTTGGTGATGTACGCTCGGCGAATGTCGGCTCAGACAGAGAATCAGGATTTACTGATTCACTACTTTCAGGATAGTTTAACCGGTGCCGCCTTAAAATGGTACATGGGTTTAAACCGCACTACGATCATCACTTTCAGAGATCTTGGCACTGCCTTCGTCCAACAATATAAGTACAATCTGGACATGGCACCAGACAGAGATCAACTCAGGTCAATGTCACAAAAAGACAAGGAAACCTTTAAGGAGTACGCTCAGAGATGGCGTGAAATTTCTGCTCAAATTTGTCCACCTCTTGAGGAGAAAGAGATGACAAAGATTTTCTTAAAGACCTTGAGCTCATTTTACTACGACAGAATGGTTGCCAGTGTGCCCAGCGACTTCACCGAAATGGTCGGTATGGGAGTACGTCTCGAGGAAGCCGTTCAAGAAGGACGTCTAGTCAAAGACACTGGGTCGACAAGCGGTACTAAGAAATACGGCCACCAAGATTTGATCCTATACTCGTATCGTACGCAGAACTATTTCCGTTGTTACTGGCCAAGGGGCATGTCCAGACTAAGTCTCCTCTTACAGTACCGGAAAATCCACCTTTCTGGTTTAAGGTGGACCAGACTTGCCCTTATCATCAAGGAGGATCAGGGTATAACATAGAGAACTGTCTCGGTTTTAAATCTGACGTGCAAAAGCTTGTTAGGAGCGGGGTCTTATCTTTCAAAGAAATGAATCTGAATGTTCTCACAAACCCGCTGCCTCAACCCGAGAAGGCTGCAGTCAATTTGATAGAGGGAGAGTCTAACAACCTCTATCAAATTCACGATGTACTCTTATTGAAAACCAACTTTGTTAAGATGCATTGTAGACAGAGTGAATATGGCCATGTGCCACCTCATAATTATCATCAGTGCGATATCTGCTCTAAAAACAATCAAGGATGTTCTGTGGTGCAATCAGCTCTACAGGAACAGATGGATCTCAGATGGATCCAAGAGCACCGAGTTCGTGGAGTTAACATGGTTTACACGAATTCCAACATCATTCAGAACCACGACATTCGTGCGATGAATGTCAACTTGGTGGCGATGTACTCAAGGCAAAGCCAGTATCATAATCTACCGCGGCATGAGTATAATTCCTGTCTGACTTGCTCGGTAAACAAACAGGGATGCTCTTTTGTACAAGAGGCCCTCCAACGTCAGATGGATCTTGGATGGATCCAGGACTACCATGATAGGAATCATTATCAAATTAACATGATTCAAATCTTCGATATTCGCTTGATGAATGTCAGCCTGGCAGAGTTACACGCTACGCAGGTCCAACTCGGTTTTCTCACTTTACATGATTAGCAGAACTGCAAAGCGGGTTGCGAAAATGATCAAGGTTGTGCCCTTGTCCAGGAAACACTTCAGCACCTATTGAACCACTGGTGGCTTCCAATCTATATGGATGAAGACACCCAGCAAATTAATATCACTAACAAAAATCCTACTAGATATCAAAGTCAGGATGTTCGGTCGATGGAAACATACCTCGTCAGGTTACACTGTATTCAAAGCGGACGTGGTCAGGTACCACTACACAACTATGAGTGGTGTGAAGTTTGTTCAGTAAATAACCAAGGATGCTACTTCATTCGAGCAGCCCTTCAAAGTCAGTTAGACCGCAAAGAGGTTCAACCATGCTCAAGTTCTGGATCAGTCAATTATCTCGCTGATCAAATCGAGGATGTTGTCATTATCTCCGATAATCAGAGGACTAGGGATGTTTGTGCCATCATCCCCCTACTTGACGAATCAAAAGTTCCCAACCGGGAACATATCGAAATTGCTTACGATGGTCAGAAAAATCGGAAGGTTCCCATAATCATCTATCTGCCGGGACCGCTACCGTATGAATCGACTAAGGTTATCCCTTACAAGTACGGTGCAACAACAGTCAAGAACGGGAAGGAAGTTCCCTTACCCTCTGTCGTGAATATTGCAGACATTAGTCGAGTAACACGGAATGGTAGAATCTTCAACAAAGGAGTTGGAGAACCTAGCAAAGAAAAGGAACCTCAGACAGAAGTTCCCAATCCACCAGTTGGTCAATCCAGTAATCCCGACCTTTCGAAAAACGATGATGAGATGTTGAAGCTCATCCAAAGGAGTGAATACAACATTGTTGATCAGCTGTTGCAAACTTCTTTAAAGATCTCGGTATTATCACTGTTACTCAGTTCAGAAGCGCACAGGGAGGCTCTACAGAAAGTCTTAGAGCATGCCTTTGTGGAACAGGATGTAACAATCAGATAGTTCGATAGCATTGTCTCTAGCATCACTTCTTGCAATAACTTGGGATTTAGTGATGAAGAATTACCTGAGGAGGGTCGCCGTCACAACATGGCGCTCAATATCACAGTCCACTGCCAGCACGATGCTTTAGCCAGCGTACTGGTAGACACAGGGTCAGCCCTGAATGTTATGCCGAAGTCCACTTTGATGCAATTATCATTCAAAGGACCTCCGATGAGAACCAGCGAAGTCGTCGTCAAAGCATTTGACGGATCCAAAAAAGCAGTTATCGGCGAAGTTGACCTTCCCATAACTATTGGTCCTCACACTTTCCAAGTCACTTTCCAGGTCATGGACATCCGGGCAACATACAGTTGTTTATTAGGAAGACCTTGGATACATCAAGCTGGGGCGGTCACCTCGACCCTCCACCAAAAGCTAAAGTTCGTCCAGAACGGCCAACTCATCACAGTCTGTGGAGAACAGGCCGTGCTCATAAGCAATTTATCATCATCAACTTATGTAGAGCCGGAAGGGGTAATCGAAACTCAGTTCCAAGCGCTTTCGCTATACAAGGAGAATCAATCTGAGGGGGAAACTTCGATTTCCTCGTACAAAGATGCTATCAAAGCGGTCGAGAGTGCCAATACAATGGGATGGGGACAGCTTGTTATTCCTATTGACAATAAAACAAAGAAGGGTCTCGGGTTTTCTTCAACCTGTACCCAGACTGCCGCTAACGGTGAAATTTTTCATCCCATTCAAAACTTCTTCCACAGCGGAGGCTTCCTTCAGCCAGTGCCTCAAGAAGTGCATACCATCAATAAAGATGATTCATCTGATACAGAGGAAGAATGGAAGTCCTATCTTAACGAGGACGGTTATACATCTCAGGAAGAGGTGCCTACGCCATTTTGTTATCCCGCACAGAGTCCGAGATTTATACCCAGGTCAAACGTCGAAATGATATATGGAGATTGTGATCCGGAAGGATGTCGTGCTCCACCAAACTCATTAGAGGAGGACACTCTAATGAAGGACAACTTTGACCACAACTATTATGGCCCGATGGATGGCCTGCCAATGTGGCAGCCTTACCCAGGAGACTTGGGGCAAGAAAATCAGCCGAACGATGAAAATCAGCTGAGCATCATTGAGAAGAATACCTACGTCCCCATAATGTCATGGGACCAACATTCAGGTCATTCAGAACATATCCAGTATGATGATGAATTTGCAATGTTTGCAGGACTAGAATTCATCAACTTTGCTTTTCCCGAGGTCAACGTCATCGAGAGAGATGACTCCTCCAGTTCCAAAGAAGTGTGGGACACCCTGGGACAACCGATTGAAAAATACGACTATATGGTCAAGTACACCACTCCGGAAAGCTCTCGTATCAGGCTCGAAGATATCCAGCCAAATGGATGGGGAGATACAGCTGAGAGTACAAATGCTATGCAAAATACAACTGAGGAATCCTCCTACGACAACTCTGCCAGGGAGACAGATTCCAACGATCCTACTCTGCCAGAAATCAGTGTTATTTCTGAAGACAAATCAAGGAAGGTGCCAGACTTTGTGATACACCGAGGAGTTCGCCGCCAATGGGTCGCAGTCGGTGTTCCGAAGATTGTTCATAAGTCAAAGTAATTGCCATCTTTAACCTTTCACCCTGCCCAGGTGAAACAGATGTTTTGATAGGGCCCACTTTCTGTAAATTTCTCTCTTCGCTTCGCCCAAAGCGACAAAGTTTTGTTTTATAGGGTTGTAGTTTCAAGAATCGACTTGTTCATTAATAAAATAATGTCGTTCTGTAATTTCCGCATTAATTGCTGTTTTCTCTTTTTGCTTTTCTTAGAAAATGGTAATCCTAAAAAACAACTCAATAATAAAAACAAGCAGTAAAAGAAATACATTGCACACACTTTTGCATTTTTCTCTCTATCTCTTCTAAAACGAATCATCACATCATGCAGATTGCTTGTTTTAAACCCCGTTGAAACATATGATCCGATGCCTTCTCCCAACTTTGAGTTCCCGGTATTTGGGGCTGAAGAAGAAGTTAATGACAAAATTCCAGAAGAGATTTCCCGACTACTCAAACAAGAGGAAAGGTCCATCGAACATCACAAAGAGCCGTTGGAAACGGTAAACTTAGGTTTGGAGGAGGAAAGAAAAGAAATCAGGATTGGGGCACTGCTCAGTCCAACTGCCAAAGAGAGTTTGACAAAGCTTCTCAAAGAGTTCCCCGATGTATTCGCTTGGTCCTATCAGGACATGCCAGGGTTGGATACCAGCATCGTGGAACATCATTTACCGTTAAGATCGAAATGTCCGCCAGTAAAACAAAGGTTGAGAAGGACTCACCTGGACATGGCCATCAAAATCAAAGAGGAAGTACAGAAACAGATTGACGCGGGTTTCCTCGCTACATCAGAATATCCTTAATGATTAGTCAACATCGTACCTGTTCCCAAAAAGGACAGAAAGGTCAGAATGTGTGTCGATTACAGAGATCTAAACAAGGCTAGTCCAAAGGACGACTTTCCTTTACCACACATTGACATGGTGGTAGACAGTATAGCAAAGTTCAAAGTTTTCTCCTTCATGGATGGATTCTCGGGCTATAACCAGATTAAGATGGCGCCGAAAGACATGGAGAAAACTTCGTTCATTACCCCATGGGGCACCTTTTGTTACAAGGTAATGCCGTTCGGTTTGAAGAATGCCGGGGCGACCTATTAAAGGGTCATGACTACTCTGTTTCATGACATGATACACAAAGAAATCGAGGTATATGTCGATGATATGATTGCAAAATCTAAGACAGAAGAGGAGCATGTAACCTACCTGTCAAAACTATTCGAGCGTTTGAGAAAGTACAAACTCCGCTTGAATCCCAACAAGTGCACCTTCGGTGTCCGTTCAGGGAAACTCTTAGGGTTCATCGTCAGCCAGAAAGGAATTGAGGTTGATCCTGAAAAGGTCAAGGCCATTCAAGAAATGCCTTCTCCGAAAATTAAAAAACAAGTCAGAGGATTCCTGGGACGTTTGAACTATATTTCCAGATTCATATTCCTCATGACTGCGACATGTGCGCCAATTTTCAAACTACTCAAAAGGAATCAGGACTGCATTTGGACAGAAGATTGCCAAACCGCCTTCGACAGTATTGTAGCGAGCGATTTTGGACGCGGTTCTTAAGCGCTGGTCGCTCTCTGCGGTTGAGCTTAAAACTACAGGTCCATTCATTTTTTATCCAATTGTGAGCTGAATAAGGAAGGGAAATAGATGTCTCCAATTAACCCTGCTTGCATACTGACTTTAAACAGCGATCTGTTAGGCTACGGATGCTATCAATGTGGGGGGGGTCTTTGTACTGGTTATTTGTATTTTCGCCAATACGGTTTTCTTTCTTTCTAGGACTTTCTAGCGGGGAACAAGGATTAGGATGTTAGGACTGATGCTTTTGATAGATACATGAGAGTATGGGATTTTGGGTTTTTTGTTGATTGTGCTTGCTAAGATCTTTCTTTCGATCTTATGCTTACGTATTCCCGTTTACCGAAACAGGGAAATCAGAGCAAATTGGTTTTTGGTGTCTTGTTCAAAGCCCAAGACGTGAAGCTGAAAGTCTGTTTGTATCTTGTTCAAAGCCCAATATGTGAAGCTGAAAAGTCTACTTGTGTCTTGTTCAAAGCCCAAGACGTGAAGCTGAAGGACCTCGACTTTAGAGAGAATTTGTCATCTCTAAAGAGGGGGTTGTATGTCACAACTGTTTATAAAGGGAAATTACTTTAACCGGGATATGTGAATCCGGCAATGCCATAATTTCCTTTATAGGGGAGTTCTACCTGAAGGAGAAGACTTTAACTCAGTGTAGAGCAATGCTATCTGTAACACCCATATTCCCATCGCGAATAAATAATACATAAATAAAATCAGAGTAGCTAAAAATTTATTTTTCCGACAGAAACAGGGATGCCACACTAAAAGAAATAAAATACAATCCCTGCTCAATATTTTTAATATATAGCACAAATTATAATGCCCACAAAGGGGAAACTTTTTCCAACAAAAGGGAAAGGTCAATTATGGAATAAAACGGAAAGATCCATAACTGGCTTGTTTTACAAAATAAATCATTTTAGAACCTCCACTATATATACAAAAATACTACCAAATACATCCAACAAATATATATACATATAAGTATAATCGTTCCCCGACTCACGTGCTACGTATCAGAACAGACACCAAGACCGACAACAGAACGGAGGGCTAATTTCCATGAAAAGACCTCCAGCAAATCTAATCTGCAATGCCTCATAGAGCATTATAAAACAGCAGAAGGGTGAGAAATAACAACTAAACCAAGATTGCATAATAATATGCCATAACACAACTAAATTCACATATATAATATTTCTCACCACATACATCACATACTAACTCATATACATCACAATGTATATATGTACAAAACCAAGCATATTCATCATGCACACTCCCACAATTCTTATCACTCCACATAAACATACATATTTATGTTTATTCATCAATGCACAAATATAGAGATGATAAATGCAAATCATAGAGACCGACTCACGACTCTATGCAAATGCAATGCGGTACCGACTCAATCATCTCAAGTTCACTCAGGAACTCTGCTGGAACCATCGCTCGTTACCAATGTAACTCCCCGTCGGGCCTACGATGTTCACCTTTTGCTCACACCCCACATGGGCACACAATGTTTATGGATCGGTCACACCCCACATGGGCACACGACTCGATTGCTCACACCCCACATGGGCACACGATCGTCTATAATCATCGCTCACACCCCACCTGGGCACACGAGGTTATAGCGGATTCCCTCTGGAACCAATCTGTCGCTCACACCCCACACGGGCACACGACGTTTATGGATCGCTCACACCCCACATGCGGGCACACGATCCGATTGCTCACACCTCACCTAGGCACACAATCGTTTGTAATCATCGCTCACACCTCACCTAGGCACACGACGTTACAACGGATTCTCATTAGAATCGCTCAACACAAGAATGTACATCATTATGCTTCATATACAAAATGACTCAAGACATTCTTATAATGCATACATGTATACAAACATTGTCATGCATTCATCTCTTACAATCACATACAATTCATCAATACGAATTATTTCACCATCTTTATTCATGCATTATAAATCAATCCAACAATGCATTTTCTTGCCATACGGCCACCAATTAGCATACATTGAACTTCACGTAAGCAATTCATTTTGACACATACATGTAATCATAAACATGCATATAAAACCAATTACAACATATCACATTCATTTGCCTTTCGGCCACACTTTATCATCGCAACATGTCATCACATGCACTATCATTACTCAACATCGTACAAGGCATACACATTAATATCAATGCCACATTGTATGTTACACAACCAATATACACATCATCATATTCATGCATTGAAAACAATTCAAACAATGCATTTCATCACCTACCACAACATCTCATTACAACATTTTATCATGTATATTCACATCATATAACGGCCCACAAGCTACATGCTACACCTCAAAAGCATATAACACGATAACACACAAGTCGCACACAAATACGACGTTAAAAGTCAACAAGACGACACATTCCCAATTCCCGACATAATTTAATCGGCTAACAATCTCAAAATTATCATCATAAGAAAGCACATTTTATAAGCTTTCCATCGGTACAAAGAACATCCCGATCCGAGTTACGGATCAAAAGTTATGCAGTTTCAAAGAAAACAAAACAATCAAAATTCCCCAGCAGCGCCCGGCGCTACCCAAAGACCGCCCGGCGGTGCTCCCGTCACCTCTGCATCGCCCGGCGAAGCAGCGGCGAAACGTCCTCATCCAAAACTCAAAAGAGGCAGAAACTTGGAACCTCTGCGCCTCTCGAAACCGCCCGGCGAAAGGTCGAATCGCCCGACGCTCTGCACCAGATGCAGAAAAATTCTGCTGCGTGCACACTGTTCCTCACCCCTAAAAATCCCATTTTCCTCCCCAAATCCATTCCAAACAATGAAACAAGCATCAACAAAGGTTCATAGACACAGGGTGCTCATACAACACGATTTATATCGATTTTATCCGCGAAAACATCGATTTCTAACAAATTCCCTAATTGTGACCTAAACGGAAATTATACGAAACGATCCACACAACACACAAAACATACACATATACATACACAAGCAAGAGATAATTGAAACTTCTCACCCTTACCCGATTAATCGAAGATCAATCTTTGTTCTTGACGATTTTCCTCTTCTCCCTCTTTTTCTTCTCTTCCTCTTCTTTTCTCTTTTTTCCTCTTTCTCTCTATTTCTTTCTATTTTCTTATAATAACAAATATCTACCCCCCAAAAGACCAAAATACCCCTTAGCTCAAATATCTCACAAATGCTCTCAAAACGCGATAAAACATAAACAGCGATAAAAATATACTTCGGGAAATAAAAGTTGAAAAGAAATTATAATTTGATGCAAATATTTTACCTATCAATGAAATTAACCAATTAGCGGGTAAAACACTTAATTCATATAAATGAAAATAATAAAATAAATTCACACATTCCATAAATTCACATATTTGAAATAATTAAATACTATAAAACAAATCGGGGCGTTACACTATCTTTCCTTAAAAGAGGGACAGTGGCATGGATGTAGATGATCCAGAGGCTTGCCGCTTACAGCGATTAGATGAAAGGGAAGGAGTTGTTGATGTTTGTGTACTGTGAATGAGGCACAGCTTTGATGCTAAAAGGTTGATTGGATCAACCAGTGGTTTTCTTATACAAAGCCTAAGAGGAGGCTATTATGTGTCTCGTACAAAGCCCGAGAGAGAGGCTAAAAGGTTTTGGCCCGACGATGGAGTCTTTTGGTATCTTGTATAAAGCCCGAGATGGAGACTATTTGACTCAACAAGGGAGTTTTTTTTTGTATCTCGTATGAAGCCTGAGATGGAGGCTGTTGTTTATTTGGCTCAATAAGAACCTTTTTGTAACTCGTATAAAGCCCGAGATGGAGGCGAAAGGGGTAATTGACTCAACGAGGGAGTCTCTTATGTGTCTCATACAAAGCCCGAGAGAGAGGCTAAATGTTGTTTGACTCCGCTGGGGAGGATCATTGTATAAAGCCCAAGAGGAGGCTAGAGTGACTGTTTCAGTTGAGTGACAGGTCCAGTATACTGATTTTGAAAGAGAAAATCAGTTCTTATATGAGCAACATTGTACTCAGGGATTTGATTGAAGGATCTGGGTTATTCCTGTTCTTTAAGGAAGCGGGAAATCCAAAGGGTATTGAGACTGTCCGAGTCTGCGGGTTTCCTTCCTAATTAACGAAGGGGTCACTTGAGAATGTCTTTGAGACTCAAGGAAGTTAGACTTCCAAGTCTAGAGTTTCATCTTTTGTACTATGCTTTGAGAAATAGTAGTAGACTCTTTGAAAGGACTGTTCTATGCAGATGACTAAGTTCTATTCCTATACCTCTAGGAGGTCGTCGGGACAATTTGTACGAAGCCCAAGAGGAGGCTGGAATCTTTTAAGAAGCCGACGGGTCCTTATACTAAGCCCAAGAGGAGGCTATCATTCCCGGAGGAAGAGATCATTATACGAAGCCTAAGAGGAGGCTGTGAATACTTCTAAGAAGCCGTAGGGTCCTTGTACTAAGCCCAAGAGGAGACGGGGTTGCTTTTAAGAAGCCGATGGGTCCCCAAACCCCGAAAAGTTCAAGGCAAGCTATCCACAAGGAATAGATCAAGTCAGGAAAGTTCGAGAATTTGGAAGAAACTCAAGAGATGCCATTCACGGAGAAAAGATTATCTCTGGGGAGTAGAGTTTCTTGACAAATGCTTTTAAGAAGCCTGTGGGTCCCCAAACCCCGAGAAGTTCAAGACATGTCATTCATAGAGAATAGATCAAGCCAGGAAAGTTCGAGAATTTGGAAGAAACTCAAGAGATGCCATTCACGGAGAAAAGATCATCTCTGGGGAATAGAGTTTCTTTGACAACTTCTATGAGTGATAGTCTATGAAAGGGTTCACAGGGAATGCTGCCTTTCATATCTCCATATTGTTTAACCCCAAGAGGAGGGAAGACTGTGTCTGGTAATCCTATGGGGATCTAGTTTTGGCTATTTATGAGTGATTGAAACGGCTTTACCTAGTACTAGACGTAGTTGTCGGGGAAACTCTAAATATCTATACTATTATTACACAGTCGATATGAGTTTATGAAAGAAGACTTACAGTGAAACAGCCCCACAATATAGTTATATGTATATGAAAGCGGTAAATGAAAGCGATAACCACTTACTCGGTTGTAGAGCTTCCATGCTGTTTGGTTAGTTGTTCAACAAAGAAAAATTGAAAACAATAGTATATTCAAAATCAAAGGAGAAAGTGCTTTGAAAAGGAGAGATTTAGGGCTTACAGCTCAAGGAGAGGCCCAGGGTTTTATCAGTGAGCGCACTGTTTGAATTTGTACAGAGGGACTTATACAAGTGATTGTGGCCCAAAATGTTTTCTGTACAAAGGGATGGGTCTTACACTCTTTCAAGAGGCCCAAAGGGTTTAAAGAAAAAGAGTGGGGCTTATAACACGAGGGTAGGCCCAGATGATTTTTCCATTTGAAATGGCGATCGCGCCGAGGTTTTCTTTTAACGCGGAGGGACTTATACAATAATTGAGGCCCAAAATGTTTTGGTTAAAAGGGGATTGGGTCTTACACTCTATTAGAGGCCCAAAGTGTTTTTGAATGGGTCTTATAGCTCAAGGAGAGGCCCAAGGTTATTTTTCAAAAGGCGATGATCGTGCCGTTTATTTGAAAATGTACAGAGGGACTTATACAATAAGTGAGGCCCAAAATATTTCTGTACAAGTGGGTTGGGTCTTACACTCTCTCAAGAGGCCCAAAGTGATTTGAAAATGATTTATGAGGGTTGAATTAACCCAAAACCCTAATTTGTTTTCAAAAATGTATTTAATTGAATAAAAATTCAATTAAAATGATCAAAATTGTTTAACATAGGAAAAACAAATTATGATCTTGGATTAATGCTTCAAAAATTAAGTATTGACCTACAAAATAATTAGAAAGCATTAAAAGTTGCAAAATCAATGTAGAAAAAATATTTAAAATGTCAAAAACAATTAAAATATTAATTCTTTGCAAAAATATCAATTATATGAAATAAATAATATTTTTGGGATTTTTTGATAAAATAAAATATTTTAACATTTTTGTGAATTATTAAAAAAAGAATCAACTCAAAATCATTAAAACTCAGAGAGAAATTAATTTTTGAATCAATTAAATAAAAATCACAAAATTCAAATATTTGAATTTCTAAAAATGGCGCCAAGAACAAGCTGAAGAACACGCGCGTGTTCTGAGATTCTCAGATTTGCATTTTCTATCTAATCTCCCTAAATACTTGATTATAACATGCAATCTACATATCATTATGCTCGTCTCAACCTCACGATCATGTCTATGTCCATTAATTTCATTTAAATTAAACATATAACGAGAAATCATGAAAAATCCTCAAGAACCCTAATTTCTGCATGAAGGCTAGGATTTTTGATACACGATTCAAACATTGCAATTAATTGAGGGAAAACATTCCATGCATGATTATAAACATATGGCCAAATTATTGTGCAGCAAAAATTGCATGGATCATAGAGTTAGAAGAGCTCATGCTTACCACTTGCAGCTGGTGATCGTGATTTGTGATGGAGGTGTTACAGCTAGGTTCCAATGATGTGGATAGCTTCCCTAGGTACCAAGTGATGTGTCTAAGTGCTTGGAATGGATTGAAATGGTTTGGAGTTGAAGATGGTACCTCAACTGCAAAAACTGTCAAGAACTTGAGCAATTGGCTGGTGATTTTGTGAAATCAGTGTTCCAGATGTTATGTGAGTGTTTGGATCACTTCTATATGATGTATGTGAGGTGTGTGAGTGATTGGTTTGATTGGAAAAGCTCTCAAACTCAAAACCCGATAGCTATCTTGCTAAGAAAGGCATTTTTGCCAAGAGAAAGAGATTTTGAGGAAAGCATCTGTTAGATGGCTTTGGTGTACTCAAACTGATCACAATTGAGCTCCATTTATAGTAGAGCAAGTTTGTTTTGCAAGGAATAGTGAATGGCAACTGGTAAGTAGGTTTGGCCAATGTTGTCCAATGGAAATCCAAGTCTCCTCTAGCCATTGACTAGAGGTTAGGGCACAGAGCTTTGGTTCCCTTGGTCTTGGATAAGTCTTGACTGATTTCAGATGAGAATGGCTCAGTCCATGCCACCTTGATGCTTCCATTGAATGCTTCAATCCAAATTTGGAGTCTTGTCCCTATTTTGGCCATTCTAGGTTCAACATGCTATTTCTTGTTCCATGGACTTTAGAGGCTTGGCTCAGTGATTGTCCCCTTTAGATTCAATCCTCAGATGTGTCCAAGTGGATAGGAGCATTTGAATTTGGCTGATTTTGGCAAATCGAGCAAAGTTGCAAATTCTGCCTTGCCTTTGACAGATTTCAGCAAGGCAACTTTCCAATGTCATATCTCATGACTCAAATGGAATTTGGCAATGTTCTTGGCCATTTTGGAAAGCCCTTACATGATATAACAAGTGTTTGAACATATTTGGTTTTGATCTCTTTTGAATCCAAGTGAAAAATCCCTCTACATTTGGCAAAAAGTGAAGGCAGATTCTGACTTAGTGAAAATTTCACTAAGTGTTGGAAAAAGTGACATTTTCACTTTTCAGCCATTTTGATCACTCCATAACTCAAAATCCTTAATGAATTGGACTTAGGTCTAGTTGAAGTTTTTGTAGAGGGTAATGAGGGCTACAAATCCATCTTTGGATGAGAAAAAATGGCTTTGTGGTTTAGGAGTTATGATCCTTCAAAGTTGGTACCCTTGTCACTTTATTTTTAACTTAGAAAATTTTCTAAGTTTTTATGGTTACCCCTTTTACAAATTATCCCACTTTTCTTGATTTTTCTTGATGAATGATGATTCAAATCATACATTAACATCATTTTAGGGTTACAAATCCATTTTGGTGAAAAATCTCAAAAAGTCAAAGTTGACTTTTGTGCACAGTTGACTTTTTATCAGATTAATTCCAAACTGTGCAATTCCTCAGGAAATCATGTCCTTGACCTAAATCAAACTTGATGGACATGTTCCATGGGTGTCATAGGGTATATTGAGGCATGTCCTAGGGTTTGGGAGCATGTCCTGGTCAAAAGTCAAAGTTACAGTTGACTTTTTCCTTAAAACCCTAATTGTGGTGCAGATGAAATTGAGACTTGTTGCTCAAGCTTCTTAGATCAATCCATTGTCCCAAATGGATCAATATAGTTCATTAGAGACCCTCAAATCCTCTCTTGAGGTCTTGGTTCATGATTTGCCCTAAAAGTCAACTTAGGGGTGAATTAGGTCAAGAAACCCTAATTCCTGATTTTTAGTGAATGCATCCCCTGAGGCAAAATTGACTTGATGATTGGGTCCATGAGGTTCCATGGAGTACATTAGGTTGTGTTTTGGATCTTTGGCTTATGTCCAGATGAAATTTTTCATCTGGAGGCCCTGGTCGACCAAAACCCTAATTTGGTGATACTGGCGATCTTGAGACTTGATCCACCTAGAAGGGAGCAGCCTTGTGCTTAATCCTTGAAGTGGGAGTCCTTTTGATCCATTGTGGATGTTTGAGAGGTTAGACAAGTTAAAGATCATGTCATTCCTTGATTGATCCTTTGTCTAAGGCTCTGAGAGGGCTTAAAACCCTAATTTTGATCGTAGTGGATGCTCACCCATATTTGGGGAGACTGATGAAGTATTATGGTTCCTCCATACTGTGATGATGATTCTCACGATGATGGGAAATCTTAGTGGTCAAAATTTAGGGTATGACAAGTATCAAGGAATACCTGTTGAATTCGCCAATTCTATCACCTCCAGGGGAAGGAAGACCACTAATCATCTACTTAACAGTCTTGGAAGACTCCATGGGCTGTGTACTTGGCCAACAAGACGAAACCAAAAGGAAAGAGTCTGTCATCTACTATCTGAGCAAGAAGTTCACCGACTGCGAGACTCGGTACACTATGCTTGAGAAAACTTGTTGCGCTTTGGCTTAGGCATCCAAACGTCTTCGCCAGTACATGATTCGTCACACTACTTGGTTAATCTCTGAAATGGATCCAATCAAGTATGTATTTGAAAAACCTGCTCTCACGGGAAGGATTGCCCATTGGCAGATGTTGTTATTAGAATATGACATCGAGTACCACGCTCAGAAAGCCGTTAAGGGAAGTATTTTAGCCGATCATTTGGCTCATCAACCGATTGATGATCAGGAATTAATCGGGTTTAACTTCCCAGACGAAGATGTCATGTATTTGAAAATGAAAGACTGCGATGAACCGCTACCCAGTGAAGGGCCAGAACCAGGTTCCCAATGGGGACTTATCTTTGACGGAGATGTCAATCATTATGGAAATGGAATTGGGGCAATCATTATTACCCCTCAGGGTACCCACATTCCTTTCACTGCCAGACTTACATTCAAGTGTACAAATAACGAGGCCGAATACGAAGCTTGTATTATGGGTCTCGAGGAAGCGATCGACTTAAGGATCAAAAACTTGGACGTATATGGCGACTCAGCCCTGGTCATCAATCAGATTAAAGAAGATTGGAACACTTACCAATCAGGATTTATTCCTTACAAAGATTATGCAAGGAGGTTGCTACCTTTCTTCAACAGAATTGAGTTTCATCACATCCCTCGTAATGAGAATCACATGGCTGATGCATTAGCCACTCTCTCTTCCATGATCAACGTAGGTCAATGGACTGACCTACTTAAGATCGACATGATGCGCCTTGAAAGGCCCGCTTACATGTTCGCAATTGAAGCCGTCATAGACGACAAACCTTGGTATTATGATATCAAATGCTACCTTCAGAAACAAGAGTACCCACCTGGGGTACTTAGGAAGGACAGGAAAGCCCTCAGAAGGCTGGCTGGCAGTTTCTTCCTGAGCGGTGATACTCTCTATAAGAGGAACTTTGACATGGTCTTGCTCCGATGCGTAGACAGACAAGAAGCAGACATGCAGATAAAAGAAATTCATGAAGCATCCTTTGGCACTCATGCCAACGGACACACAATGGCGAGAAAAATTCTGAGAGCAGGGTACTACTGGTTAACCATGGAATCTAACTGCTACAAGTACATGAGGAGGTGTCACAAGTGTCAAATATACGCTGACAAAATCCATATACCGCCAACGCATCTCAAAGTTATCTCTTCCCCGTGGCCTTTTTCCATATGGGGAATCGACATGATCGGCTTGATTGAACCTAAGGCTTCGAACGGACATCGGTTCATTCTGGTAGCCATTGATTACTTCACCAAGTGGGTCGAAGCAGCGTCATACGCTAATGTAACTCGACAAGTAGTGGTCCAATTTATCAAAAACAATCTCGTCTGTCGTTATGGTGTTCCAAGCCAGATCATTACGGATAATGGATCTAACTTGAACAATAAGATGATGAAAGAGTTGTGTGCAGAGTTCAAGATTGAACACCATAACTCATCTCCCTACCGACCAAAGATGAATGGAGCGGTAGAAGCGGCTAACAAGAACATCAAGAGGATTATTCAGAAGATGGTTGTAACCTAAAAAGACTGGCACGAGATGCTACCCTTTGCTCTTCACGATTATCGAACATCTATTCGCACTTCAACAGGGGCAACCCCTTTCTCTCTAGTATATGGCATGGAAGCAGTTCTCCCCATAGAAGTAGAGATCCCATCAATCCAGGTATTGATGGAGGCTAAGCTCACAGAAGCTGAATGGTGTCAAAGTCGACACAACGAATTAAACCTGATCGAAGAGAAGCGAATCACGGCACTATGCCATGGCCAGTTGTATCAGCAGAGAATGAAGAAGGCGTTCGACAAAAAGGTCCGATCTCGTGTCTTCAGGAAAGGAGACCTCGTGCTCAAGAAGATACAATCATTTCTCACTGATTCCCGGGGCAAATGGACCCCAAACTATGACGGCCCTTATGTGGTCAAGAAAGCTTTCTCAGGCGGCGCCTTGAGACTTGCAACCATGGACGGAGAGGAATTTGCCTACCCCACGAATGTTGATGTAGTCAAGAAATACTTCGCCTAAAAAAATGTCTCGGTGGATTGAAAACCCGAAAGGGCGGCCCAGCCAAAAATTAGAGACATGATCAAAAATCATCCCGGTGGATTGGAAATATCAAAGTACAATCTAGGCAAAAATTAGGGATAATGGCAAGTAACTACGTCTGATCAGTTCAACTCCTCAGCAGTAATGCCATCCATCGAAAGGAAACTCCTGTCGCGGTCATCTTCGACAGAAGCTCAGGATGTCCCGAATTCAAAGTTGGTAGAAGGATAGTGGTCGTTATGTTTCAACGTAACCCTTTTCCTTGTAAATTACCATTTTAGAACTTTGTAAATACTCTATGGAATCACGCGCTTGGCTGATTTCCATCATATCAATAAAATTTGAGCCCTAGTGCTTTTGTTTGCAATTCTCATTTATTTTAGCTTTACAGAATGACATCTTAATATGATTAACGATTCTTGAAATAAAACAAAAATGAATTTACTTGTAAAACTTTTTCTGCTTTTAAAATAAAAAGTTGGCAATTTCTTTTGACTGTTGAACATCGAAAGAACATCAATCGCTTCTCCAGAAGTAAGCGAGCTTCAAAGTGCAGAATCAAAGTGCTTCTTCTAAACCAGTACGTCTGAACGAAGGATCAACTGTGTCAGAGACCTTATTTCATCTGACACGCCTCGACCGAGTTCTTATCTCCTAAGCCCGACCAATGTAGCTCCCCACGAGGACTACTTCTCCTAAGCAAGGCAGAATTGCTATCTTGAACCAGTGATATTTCTACATGCCCCACTGTGGCCAAGTATCCAGTCGTGTTCATCCGTTAGTATGTCGCGTCAGTTTTGTCAGCATATACATACATACATCATGCCGCGTCAGAATTATCTCTCTCCTCCAGTTTATTTCTAGATTAGAGTTTGCCCTTGACCACTTTGATAACTTGAACCTCTGAAAAACCGGATAACCCTCAGACAAATGTCACTCTTCGCCATTGAAGATGATATCTTCGCTTTCCCGGATTAAGCAAAATCCCTAGAGAAAGCCTCACGATTAAAGACTTTTAGCAACACATTGATCTTTTCTCTCCAGAGAGTCAATGTCAACAAAGTCATTGGCACCTCAAAATTGGGGTTCATCATATGGCATTTCTCTGAGAAGATCTCGAGAAAAGTATGGTGTAATGTTCCCCAAGCAGACAACAGTCTCTCAAGAGACTCGCTCTCCCCAGTAGATTCGACAAATGGCGTCTCCAACAGAGAAGTTTGTGCACCTCTACAACTCAGACAAATGGGTTCCCCATCAAGTTTGACATCATAATGTTTCTATCAAATGGCATCTCCCCAGGAAAATTCGGCGAGAAGTTTGATGAAAACCACTACGCGTAGCGCCCCTTGTCAATAAAGTTTATTGACAAAAGAAACTTAGACCAGTTCCTTGGTAGGAAACCAAGAGCGAGGGGAAGTTTATATCAGAAACTTAGACCAGTTCCTTGGTAGGAAACCATGATTGAGGGGAAGTTTATTTCAGCAACTTAGACCAGTTCCTTGGTAGGAAACCAAGAGCGAAGGGAAGTTTATATCAGAAACTTAAACAAGTTCCTTGGTAGGAAACCAGGATTGAGGGGAAGTTTATTTCAGCAACTTGGACCAGTTCCTTGGTAGGAAACCAAGAGCGAGGGAAAGTTTATTTTAGAAACTGAGACCAGTTCCTTGGTAGGAAACCAAGAACGAGGGGAAGTTTATTTCAGCAACTTAGACCAGTTCCTTGGCAGGAAACCATGATCGAGGGGAAGTTTACCTTTTCTAAGCATCATTGCTTAGCAAAAGAAGAAGGATGCATGAACTACCATTCTTAACCACCATCAAAATTTCGGGTAATCCGATATTTAATCCTCTTGCACCCCGAATTCCCGAATACTTTCGTCATTCACACCTTCGGGTCCAAGAAGATTAAATAGGGGCATCTGTCATACCCCAAATTTTGACCACTAAGATTCCCATCATTGTGGAAATCATCATCACAATATGGTTGTACTTTCTTGCCTCATCGGTCTCCCCAAATATGGTTGAGCATCCACTACAATAAAAATTAGGGTTTCAAGCCCTCTCAGAGTTCTTAGACAAAGGATCAATCAAGGAATGACATGATCTTCAACTTGTCTAAACCTCTCAAACATCCACAAAGGATCAAGAGGACTCCCACTTTAAGGATTAAGCACAAGGCTGCTCCCTTCTGGGTGGATCAAGCCTCAAGTCACCAGTGTCACCAAATTAGGGTTTTGGTCGACCAGGGCCTCCAGATGGAAATTTTCCTCTGGGCATGAGCCAATGCTTCCAAGAATAACCTATGACGCTCCAAGGGACATAATAAACCCAATCATCAAGTCAATTTAGCCTCAGGGGATGCATTCATTAAAAATCAAGAATTAGGGTTTCTTGACCTTATTCACCCCTAAGTTAACTTTTAGGACAATTCATGAGACAAGACCTCAAGAGAGGATTTGAGGGTCTCTAATGCACTACATTGATCCATTTGTAGCAATGGATTGATCCAAGAAGCTTGAGCAACAAGTCTCAATTTCATCAGTGCCACAATTAAGGTTTCGCGAGAAAAGTCAACTGTAGCTTTGACTTTTGACCAGGACATGCTCCCAAACCCTAGGACATTGATCAATATACCCTATAACACCCATGGAACATGTCCATCAAGTTTTCTTTAGGTCAAGGACGTGATTTCCTAAAGGATTGCACAGTTTGGAATTAATCTGATAAAAAGTCAATTGTGCACAAAAGTCAACTTTGACTTTTTGAGATTTTTCATAAAAATGGTTTTTTAACCCTAAAATGATGTTAATGTATGATTTGAATCATCATTCATCAAGAAAAATCAAGAAAAGTGGGATAACTTGTAAAAGGGGTAACCATAAAAACTTAGAAAATTTTCTAAGTTATGAAATAAAGTAGCTAGGGTACCAAATTTGGAGGATCATAACTCCTAAACCACAAGGCCATTTTTTCCCATCCAAAGATTGATTTGTAGATCTCATTACCCTCTACAAAAGCTTAAAACTGACCTCCCTCCAAATTCCCCATGGATTTTGAGTTATGGAATGATCAAAATCACAAAAAGTGAAAATGTCACCTTTTTCCAACACTTAGTGAAATTTTCACTAAGTCAGAATCTGCCTTCACTTTTTCCCAAATGTAGGGGGATTTTTCACTTGGATCCAAAAGGTATCAAAACCAAATATAATCAAACAGTTGTTGTATCATATGAGGGCTTTCCAAAGTGACCAAGAACATCACCAAATTCCACTTGAGCCATGAGATATGACAAGGGCAATATGCCTTGGTGAAAACTGCCAAGGCTAGGCAGAATTTTGCACTTTTGCTCAATTTGGCAAGATCAGCTAATTCCAAGCCTTGTCATCATCTTGGACACATCTGAGGATCAAATCTAAAGGGGACAAACACTGAGCCAAGCCTCCAAAGTCCTTGGAACCAAAAGTAGCATGCTAAACCTAATAATCCCTAAAAGAGGGACAAGACTCCAATTTTGGATTGGAGCATTTAATGGATACACCAAGGTGGCATGGATTGAGCTTCCTTCAACTGAATTTAGTCAAGGATGATCCGACAACTAGGGAACCAAAGGCCTGTGCTCTAACCTCTAGTCAATGGCTAGAGGAGACTTGAGATTCTATTGGACAACATTGGCCAAACCTCTACTGCAGTTGCCATTCACTATTGCAGCCAAAACAAACTTGCTCTACTATAAATAGAGCTCATTTGTGATTAGTTTGAGTACACCAAAGCCATCAAACAGATGCTTTCCTCAAAATCTCTTATTTCACTCCAATTTTGCCTTCTAAGGCAAGTCACTATCGGGTTTTGAGTTTGAGAGCTTTTTCAATCAAACCAATCACTCACACACCTCATAAACATCATATAGAAGTGATCCAAACACTTAAACAATATCTGGAACACTGATTTCACAAAATCACCAGCCAGTTGCTCAAGTTCTTGATAAATTTGCAGTTGGGGTACCATCTCAAGTTCCAGATCATTTCAATCCATTCCAAGCATCCAGACACACTCCATGGCACCTAGGGAAGCTATCCAGATCATTGGAACCTAGCTGTAACACCTCTAACATAAAACACGATCACCAGCTGCAAGAGGTAAGCATGAGCTCTTCTAACTCTATGATCCATGTAATATTTGCTACACAATAATTTGGCCATATGTTCACAATCATGCATGGAATGTTTTCCCTCAATTAATTGCATTGTTTGAATCATGTGTAGAATTTCTGAACCTTCATGCAGAAATTAGGGTTCTTGAGGTTTCTCTTTGATTTCTTATTCCATGTTAAAAATAAATGAAATTAAAGACCATAGACATGATCGTGAGGTTAAAACGAGTAGATTGATATGTAGTTTGCATGATATAATCTAGTATTCAGTGAGATTGGATAGAAAACGCAAATCTGCAGAAACAGAGGGTGGCGCGTGTTCTTGCCATGTTCTTGGCGCCCTTTTTCAAATATTTGAATTTTTGAATTTTGTGATTTTATTTAATTGATTCAAAAATTAATTTCTCTATGAGTTTTAATGATTTTGAGTTGATTCTTTTTTAATAATTCACAAAAATGTTAAAATATTTTATTTTACCAAAAAATCCCAAAAATATTATTTATTTCATATAATTGATATTTTTGCAAAGAATTAATATTTTAATTGTTTTTGACATTTGAAATATTTTTTCCTTCTTGATTTTGCAAATTTTTATGATTTCTAATCATTTTGTAGGTCAAAACATGATTTTTCAAACATTAATCCAAGATCATAATTTGTTTTCCACATATTAAACCCTTTTGATCATTTTAATTGAATTTTATTCAATTGAAATATATTTTGGGGAACAAATTAGGGTTTTTGATTAATTCAACCCTCACAAATCATTTTCAAACACTCATGGGCCTCTATTAGAGTGTAAGACCCAACCCTTTGTAAATACAAACAATTTTTGGGCCTTACTTATTGTATAAGTCCGGTTGTATTTCAAATATTCGGCGCGATCACCGCCCGTTCAAAACAATCATCTGGGCCTCTCCTCGAGCTATAAGACCCATTCAAAAACTTTTTGGGCCTCTAATAGAGTGTAAGACCCAATCCCCTTTTAACCAAAACAATATTGGGCCTCAGATATTGTATAAGTCCCTCTGCGTTAAAAGAAAACCTCGGCACGATCGCCAGTTAAAAAATCAACCCTAGGCCTACCCTCGTGTTATAAGCCCCATTTCTTTTCTTTAAACACTTGGGCCTCTTGAGAGAGTGTAAGACCCATCCCCTTGTACAGAAAACCTTTCTTGGGCCTCAGTCACTTGTATAAGTCCCTCTGTACAAAACGACAGTGCGATCACTGATAAACCTTGGGCCTCCCCTTGAGCTTTAAGCCCCAACAATCTTTTCAAAGCACTTTCTCCTTTGATTTTGTATATAATATTGTTATCAAAGCTTTCTTTGTTGAATAATTAACCAAACAGCATGGAAGCTCTACAACCGAGTAAGTGTTTATATGCTTTCATTTACCGCTTTCATATAGATATAACTGTATTGTGGGGCTGTTTCACTGTAAGTCTTCTTTCATAAACTCATATCAACTGTGTAATAATAGTGTAGATATTTAGAGTTTCCCCGGCAACTACGTCTAACACTAAGCCCTGTTGATCACTCTTAAATACACTAAACTAGATCCCCATAGGATTATCGGATTAAGTCTTTCCTCCTCTTGGGGTTAAACAATATGAAGATTTGAAAGGCAGATTCTTTTTGAACCCTTTCTCAGACTGTGACATTTTAAAGTTGTCAAAGAAACTCTACTACCCAGATATGATCTTTTCTTCGTGAATCGCATCTCTTGAGTTTCTTCCAAATTCTCGGACTTTCCTGGCTTGATCCATTCTCAGTGAATGGCATGTCTTGAACTTCTCGGGGTTTGGGGACCCACGGGCTTCCTAAAAGCATCCCTGCCTCCTCTTGGGCGTTGTAGAAGGACCCGTCGGCTTCTTAGAAGTATTCACAGCCTCCTCTTAGGCTTCGTATAAGGATTCTTCCTTCGGGAAGAGAGCCTCCTCTTGGGCTTCGTACAAATCGTCCCTACGGCTTCTTAAAAGTTTCCAGCCTCCTCTTGGGCTTCGTACAAATTGTCCCGACGACCTCCTAGAGGTATAGGAACAGAAAGTAGTCATCTTAATAGAACAGTCTTTCAAAGAGTCTAGATCCTACTACTATTTCTCTAAGCATAGTACAAAAGATAGAACTCTAGACTTGGACAGTCTAATCTGCTTGAGTCTCAAAGGGATTCTCAAGTAGGAAAAAACACCAGTAGACTCGGACAGTCTCCAATACCCTCTGGATTCCCCATTTCCTTAAAGAACAGGAAATAACACTGATCCTCTGATCAAATCACAAAGCATAGCCTTACTTTTAATCAGTCTCATTATAAGAACTGATTTTCTCTTTTAACCAACATACTGGACCTGTCACTCAACTGAAACAGCCAACCTTTAGCCTTTATCTCGGGCTTCGTGCGAGATACAAAAAGACTCTCTTGTTGAGTCAAAACTTCCTTTTGCCTCTATCTCGGGCTTCGTACGAGATACAAAAAGACTCTATTGTTGAGTCAAAAATTCCTTTTGCCTCTATCTCGGGCTTCGTACGAGTACAAAAACACTCTCTTGTTGAGTATAAAAGACTCTCTTGTAGAGTCAACCCTCTTCAGCCTCCGTCTTGGGCTTTGTACAAGACACAAATCACTCTCTTGTTGAGTATAAAAGACCCTCTTGTTGGGCCACTAGCCTCCTCTTAGGCTTTGTATAAGGAAACCCCGGTTGAGACAATCAACCTTTTAGCATCAAAATTTGTGCCTCGTTCATAGTATACAAACATCAACAACTCCTTTTCCTTTGTCTAATCGCTGTAAGCGGCAAGCCTCTAGGTTATTTACATCCACGCCACTGTCCCTCTTTTAGCATGAGAAATTCCTAAGGAAAGATATCATTGCTCTACACTGAGTTAAAGTCTTCTCCTCTAGGTTGAAAAGCCCCTATAAAGGAAATTATGGCATTGTCGGATTCACATATCCCGGTTATAGTAATTCTCCTTTATAATTAGTCACCCCTGATAAACAGACCACTTTAGAGATGACAAATTTTGTCTAAAGTCAACACCCTTTTAGCTTCACATCTTGGGCTTTGAACAAGATACAAATAGACCCTTCAGCTTCACATCTTGGGCTTTGAACAAGATATAAATCACTTTTAGCTTCATGTCTTGGGCTTTGAACAAGACACCAAAACACCATTTCCTCCCATAGAATAGGAGGAACTACGATCGCTCTGATTTCCCTATTTCGGTAAACGGGAATACATAGGCATAAGATTGCAAGAAAAATCTTAGCGAGCACACTAATCCAAAACCCAAATCCCGTACCTTCACCCATCAATCGAAAAGCATCAGTTCTAACATTCTACCCATGAACAGTCCCAGTATTTTTCACTCTAAGAAGAAAGAGGCTCCATTACCATATAGCATTCGTAACCTAACAGACCGCTGTTTAAACTCAATATGCAAGCAGGGTTAGTTGGAGACATCTATTCCCCTTCCTTCATCAGCTTAATAGGATAAAAAATGAATCGACCTGTAGTAACCCCAAAGAGCGACAGTGCTTAAGAACCACGTCCAAAATCGCTCGCTACACTATGCCATCACCTATCTTAGAGTTCTCTCAAACTTTCCACATGCATATCAATCGCATTCCCATTGACAGAAAAATAAACACGGATATCAAGTAGGAAAAGCAGTATATATAATATATAATATGTAGAAAATTTATAACAACCTAGACCTCTTAGGAATTCTAACCCTAGTCCTAGATAGACGAAATGCATTCCCTAGCAGAGTCGCCATTTTCCTGTAGCGTGCGATTTTTGTTGGTGACGCGACCACCTTATCTCCATGGGTTTCTCCTCACCGCAATGGTAGGGAGTGGGGTGCTACTTTCTGATTTCTTATTTATCCTATGAAGCTGGAAAGGAAAGGGAAGATATCTAAAACTAACCTTGCATGCAAATGTTTAACCAAACAAATGCTTAAAGAGATTGGGGAGTTCGGGGTCAGGTTATTAATGGGGAGTTGTCAATTGCCCATCCTATATGTGGTTATCCACAGGTCATTAGCAATTTTCTTACCGTTTTCTACTTACTGGTGTTTATCTGTTGCGCGTTGGGAAAGTTTCTCCTTTTGGAGATGTTTGAGAGAGAGAGACGGAGCGAGTTGTTGATGATTTTGGTGAGGTACTGGACCTCAATTTTGATTGGTATGAAGTGAAGGTACTGGACCAAGAGTTTTTTATTGGTGTGTGAAGGTACTGGACCTAAAGTTTTTAATTGGTATGCTCGCTAAGATTTTACAATCTTATGCCTAGGTATTCCCGTTAAAGAAAACAGGGAAATCAGAGCAATCATAGTTCCTCCTATTCTATGGGAGGAAAAAGATGTTTTGGTGTCTTGTTCAAAGCCCAAGATTGAAGCTAAAGGTTTGACTGAGAGAGAATTTATCATCTCTAAAGGGAGATATCTCATCTGTTTATTACAACTGTTGGGTGACTTATAATAAAGGAGAATTACTTTAACTGGGATATGAGAATCCAGCAATGCCATAATTTCCTTTATAGGGGATTTGTCCTGAAGGAGAAAACTTTAAATCAGTGTTGAGTAATGCCATTTTTCCTTAGGAAATCTTTCATGCTAAGAGAGGGACAGTGGTGTGGATGTAAATAATCCAGAGGCTTTCCACTTACAGCAATGAGATGAAAGAAAAGGATTTACCAAGATAAGAGATGGACTACAGCTTAGATTTTTTAATCAACAAGTGTGCCACTTATAGCAGTTATGTGGGATTAAGGTTTGTTTGATTTGTTTGTTTTGATGTGTGATATACAGAGAAGTATCTTCCTTTAGAGAGGTTTTTTATTTCCTCTGAGGGGATTTTGGTTTTGTTTGCCTTGATCAAAGCCTAAGGTTGAAGCTAAGAGATTGATTGACTCCACTTGGGAAGTCCTTATACAAAGCCTAAGAGGAGGCTAGAAAATACTGACTCAACAAGAGTGTTTATCTGTCTTGTACAAAGCCCAAGATTGAGGCTAAAAGAGAGTTGACTCTTTTGGGGATATCATTATACAAAGCCTAAGAGGAGGCTGAACATTGACTTTTCTGGGGAAATATTTTGTCTGTCTTGTACAAAGCCCAAGATTGAGGCTAAAAAGGATTTTTTTTTATTCCACTGGGGAATGTTTGTAGGTGTCTTGTACAAAGCCCAAGATTGAGGCTAAAAAAAGGGGAAACTGACTCTTCTAGTGAGAGGTTTTTTACTATATTGTACAAAGCCCAAGATTGTGGCTAAAAGAAGATTGACTCTGCTGGAGAGTATGATTTGTCTTGTACAAAACCCAAGATTAAGGCTAAAGGATGATTGACTCACTCAGCTGAGGATATTTATGGTGTCTTGTACAAAGCCCAAGATTGAGGCTGGGGAGATATTTGACTTTGTATAGGGAGATTTATATATGTCTTGTACAAAGCCCAAGATTGAGGCTAAAGGATGATTGACTCACTCAGCTGAGGATATTTATGGTGTCTTGTACAAAGCCCAAGATTGAGGCTGACTTTTGCTGAGGAAAAGAAGGATCATTATACAAAGCCTAAGAGGAGGCTAAAAGTGATTGACTCAACAAGAGAGTGCTTTTATGGTGTTTGACTCAACAAGATGTCATACTCCAAATTTTGACCACTAAGATTCCCATCATTGTGCAAATCATCATCACAATATGGATGAACCATCAGTCTCCCAAAGATGGGTGAGCATCCACTATAATCAGACTTAGGGTTTCAAGCCCTCTCAGAGCTCTTAGACAAAGGATCAATCAAGGGATGACATGATCTTCAACTTGTCTAGCCTCTCAAACATCCACAACGGATCAAAAGGACTCCCACTTCAAGGATTAAGCACAAGGCTGCTCCCTTCCAGGTGGATCAAGCCTTAAGATCGCCAGTGTCACCAAATTAGGGTTTGGTCGATCAGGGCCTCCAGATGGAAAATTTCCTCTGGGCATGAGCCAATGCTTCAAAGCATATCCTAAAATACTCCATGGAACCTCATGGGCCCAAGCATCAAGTCAATTTTACCTCAGGGGGTGCATACATCAAAAATCAGGAATTAGGGTTTCTTGACCTAATTCACCCCTAAGTTGACTTTTGGGACAAATCATGAGCCAAGACCTCAAGACATGATTTGAGGGTCTCTAATATACCACATTGATCCATTTGGAACAATGGACTGATCCAGGAAGTTTGAGCCACAAGTCTCAATTTCATCTGAACCACAGTTAGGGTTTCGTGAGAAAAGTCAACTGTAACTTTGACTTTTGACCAGGACATGCTCCCAAACCCTAGGACATGATTCAATACACCCTATAACACCCATGTCACATGTCTATCAAGTTTGATTTAGGTCAAGGGCAAGATTTCCTAAGGGATTGCACAGTTTGGAATTCATCTGACAAAAAGTCAACTATGCACAAATGTCAACTTTGACTTTTTGAGATTTTTCACAAAAATGGATTTTTTACCCTAAAATGATGTTAATGTATGATTTGAATCATCATTCATCAAGAAAAACCAAAGAAAGTGGGATAAATTGTAAAAGGGGTAACCATAAAAACTTAGAAAATTTTCTAAGTTATGAAATAAAGTAGCAAGGGTACCAACTTTGGAGGATCATAACTCCTAAACCACAAAGCCATTCTTCCCCATATAAAGCTTGATTTGTAGCCCTCATGGCCCTCTACAATAACCTCAACTAGACCTCACTCCAATTCATTGTGGATTTTGAGCTATGAGTGAGCCAAAATGGCTGGAAACATGAAAGTACAACTTTTCCAACACTTAGAAAAAATTCTGTCCAAGACAGATTTTGTTGGAAACACCAAAACTTGTGAGATTTTTTCACACAGTTACAAGATTAATCAATTCATGGTATGAACATCAAAGTTGTTACACATATTTCCTACAATCCAAGCAACTCAATAGCATGAAACCACTCCACTTGTGCCAAGAGTTATGGCTGCCACAACACACCATGCCACGGCTGCCATGAAAAATCAGTTTGGGAGTTTTCTTGCCATCCATGATTTCTGATTCAAAAGCAATGATCACTATGCCACATGCATTCAATCTGAGCATAAACCAACTGATCCAACTGATAGAGTTGAGTCAAAAAGCCAAGGAATCTTCCAACTTGAAATTCATGCATTTTGGCACATTTTGCCTTGAATTCAAAGGGCATTAATGTGGAATAGTGCATTTTCAACAAAGCCACTCTACTCGGTCAAGTTCTCTGATTAAACAACAATAAAAACATCTGAAGAATGTGAATTAGGTCAAGACATAGCCCTGCTCTTGAGAGAGGCTAGTTTGCCTTGCATGAGAAGAAATGCCACCAAGCCTATCCCTTTGAATGTGATCTGATCCAGTAGCCATTCATTATTCCTCCAAGATAAGAGTTGATCACCTATAAATAGAGGTTCCAATGGATCATTCAACTCACACGAAAGCCAGTTACGTCACTGCTTTCTCTCATTCTTCCTTAAACCTCAAATTTCTTAGTTTTTGAGCAACCACTATCGGGTTTTGAGTTGCAGCCATAAGCAATAAATTCCAATTGCTCAAACACATCACATATGATGTATTTGAGGTGTCTAAACACTTAAACACTAACTGTAACACCTCAGACTCAAAATCACCCTTCAACCAAGCCATTATGCCTCAATTTTACAGTTGGAGTGCTCCAGCTTGATCCAAAGAGTTTCAAAGTGTTCCAAAGCTTGTAACACACTCCATAACATCCATTGAAGCTGCAGGGATCATCAAATCACATCTGGAACACCATCTGTGCAAAGTTCCATTTCAGCTTGCATCAAGGTAAGCCTCAAAACTCCAACTCCATGATCCATGCATATTTCCTCGCATGATATTTTTGCCAATTGCTTGCCATCATATGTTGATTGTTTTCCCTCGGAAAATTTGATCATAGCACTCATAATCATGTCTACTCGATTGCTTTTGCAAAATTAGGGTTCATATGGTTATACACTTAAAACAAATAAAATTGGGTATTGCCATCTTCTTCCTTGTGAAAAAACGCATGAGTTTGATGTTTGAATCATGTCCAATGGTTAAGAATTGAGAGAGATAGGGTGCTTCATGCACGAGCTGGAGGAAGAAGATGGCCATGGCGCCATTTTCAGAAAATCCAACTTGTTTATTATATATTTATTGTTTTCCATGTTATATTTGAATTGGCATTGCGCCCCAGTGGTTGATCAGCTGGTTTTGTGTGTATTGGCAAGCGAGAGGTCTGGGGTTCGAATCCCCCTCGCCCCAGATCTCTTTTTTATCACTTTTTCCTATTTTTCTCATTTTTCACATTTTGTTTTAAATGATTTGAAAAATTAATAACTCTTTCAATTTTAATTATTTTTTATTGGTTCTTTTTGCAAAAAATCACAAAAATGTTGAAATATTTTATTCCACAAAAAAATTAATTTTATATTATTTATTTAATATAATTAGTATTTTTGTGAAAAAAATCACTTTTTATTGTTTTTAAACATTTTAAAATGAACTTTCATCTTGAAAAATCAAGACCAAATGAGTTTTAATATCTCTTGTGATTAAAACCTCATTTTTCAAACCTTAAACAAAAATCACAAGTGGTTTATTCAAACCTATTTGGTATTTTTATCATTTTATTTGATTTTCTTTTAATATGTACTTTTAAAGGAAAACAAATTAGGGTTTCTTTGATTTTCACCCTCACAAAACATTTTAAAATACACTTTGGGCCTCTAATAGAGTGTAAGACCCAACCCCCTTGTACAGAAAAACCTTTTGGGCCTCACTCATTGTATAAGTCCCTCTGTACATTTCCAAATAAACGGCATGGTTGCCGCCTTTTTAAAAAATCAACTGGGCCTCTCCTCGAGCTATAAGACCCATTCAAAACTTTTGGGCCTCTAATAGAGTGTAAGACCCAATCCCCTTTTAACCAAAACATTTTTGGGCCTCAGATATTGTATAAGACCCTTTGCGTTAAAATAAAATCTCAGCGCGATCGCCATTTCAAACGAAAAATCATCTGGGCCTACCCTCGTGTTATAAACCCCGCTCTTTTTCTTTAAACCTTTTGGGCCTCTTGAGAGAGTGTAAGACCCATCCCTTTGTACAAAAACAATTTTTTGGCCTCAGTCACTTGTATAGGTCCCTCTGTACAAATTCAACAGTGCGATCACTGATAAAACCCTGGGCCTCTCCTTGAGCTGTAAGTCCCAAATCTTTCTTTTTCGAAGCACTTTCTCCTTTGATTTTGAATATACTATTGTTTTCCATCTTTCTTTGTTGAACAACTAACAAAACAGCATGGAAGCTCTACAAGCGAGTAAGTGTTTATCCGCTTTCATTTACCGCTTTCATATACATATACCTGTATTGTGGGGCTACTCACTATAAGTCTCCTTTCATAAACTCATATCAACTGTGTAATAATAGTATAGATATTTAGAGTTTCCTCGGCAACTACGTCTAGAACTAAGTAAAGCCGTACTGATCGCTCTTAGAAATAGACAGAATAGATCCCAATAGGAGCACCAGATACAGTATTCTCTTCGGCTGTCCTCCTTAGGAATTGTCAAGAGACTCTACTCCCCAGAGATGAACTTTTCTCCATGAATGGCATCTCTTGAGTTTCTTCTAAATTCTCAAACTTTCTTGGCTTGATCTATTCTCTGTGAATAGCCCGTCTTGAATTTCTTGGGGTTTGGGGACCCACAGGCTTCTTAAAAGCATCAGCCTTCTCTTGGGCGTTGTACAAGGACCCGCAGGCTTCTTAAAAGCATCCCCGCCTCCTCTTGGGCTTAGTACAAGGACCCGTCGGCTTCTTAGAAGTATTCACAGCCTCCTCTTAGGCTTCGTATAAATGATTTCTTCCTCTGGGAATGATAGCCTCCTCTTGGGCTTAGTACAAATTGTCCCTCGGTTTCTTAAAAGTTTCCAGCCTCCTCTTGGGCTTCGTACAAATTGTCCCAACGACCTCGTAGAGGTATAGGAACAGAAATTAGTCATCTTAATAGAACAGTCTTTCCAAGAGTCTACTACTGTTTCTTAAAGCATAGTACAAAAGATAAAACTCTAGACTTGAACAGTCTAATTTCCTTGAGTCTTAAAGACATTCTCAAGCACCCTTCAAGAATAGGAATGAACCCCCGTAGACTCGGACAGTCTCAATACCCTTTGGATTTCCCATTTCCTCAAAGAAAAGGAAATATCCCTGATCCTCGAATCAAAATCCCTGAGTACAGTGTTACTCATATAAGAACTAATTTTCTCTTTGAACCCATATATTGGTCACTCAACTGAAATAGTAACATCTTTTAGCCTCCATCTCGGGCTTCGTACGAGATACAAAAGACTCTCTTGTTGAGTCAAACATCTTTTAGCCTCTATCTCGGGCTTCGTACGAGATACAAAAGACTCTCTTGTTGAGTCGAACATCTTTGGCCTCCATCTCGGGCTTTATACGAGATACAAAAAAGACTCTTTTGTTGAGTCACAATCCTTTTAGCCTCCGTCTTGGGCTTTGTACAAGACACAAATCACTCTCTTGTTGAGTATAAAACACCTTGGCCTCTATCTCAGGCTTCGTACGAGATACCATAAAGGACTCTCTTGTTGAGTCACTTCTCTTTTAGCCTCCATCTCGGGCTTTGTACAAGACAGATCAAAAATACCCTCTTGTTGGGCCAATAGCCTCCTCTTAGGCTTTGTATTAGAAAACCACTAGTTGATCCAATCAACCTTTTAGCATCAAAGTTGTGCCACGTTCACAGTACACAAACATCAACAACTCTTTCCCCTTCATCTAATCGCTGTAAGCGGCAAGCCTCTGGATCATCTACATCCATGCCACTATCCCTCGTTTAGCATGAGAAATTCCTAAGGAAAGATGGCATTGCTCTACACTGAGTTAAAGTTTTCTCCTTCAGGTTGGAAATCCCCTATAAAGGAAATTATGGCATTGCCGAATTCACATATCCCGGTTAAAGTAATTCTCCTTTATAAATAATTGTGACAGACAAACTCCTCTTTAGAGATGACAAATTCTCTCTAAAGTCAAACCCTTTCAGCTTCACATCTTCGGCTTCGAACAAGATACAAATAGACCCTTCAGCTTCATATCTTGGGCTTCAAACAAGATACAAATCACTTTTAGCTTCACGTCTTGGGCTTTGAACAAGACACCAAAACACCATTTCCTCCCATAGAATAGGAGGAACTACGATCGCTCTGATTTTCCTATTTCGGTAAACGGGAATACGTAGGCATAAGGTTGAAAGAAAAATCTTAGCGAGCACACTAAACAAAAACCCTCAGATCCCAAATCCTCATATATCAGTCAAAACATCCTAGTCCATATTCCCCGCTAAAAGTCTAAATTCCATCAAAATAACCTAAGAGAGCCCCCCCCCCCCCCCCCCCCACATTGATCTCATCTGTAAACCAATAGTTTTGACTGTTTGACCTCAGTTTACAAAGCAGTGTTAATTGGAGACATCTATTTCCCTTCCTTAGTCAGCTCACAATAGGATAAAAAATGAATCGAACTATAGTAACCCCCAAAGAGCGACAATGCTTAAGAACCACGTCTAAAATTGCTCGCTACACAAGAGAGTGCTTTTATCTATCTTGTACAAAGTCCAAGATTGAGGCTGAAAAAGCTGGGGAAAATCATTATACAAAGCCTAAGAGGAGGCTGAAAAAGGTCGACTCAACAAGAGATTACCTTAAGGTGATTGACTTAACAAGAGAGTGTGGAAAGGTCCTTATACAAAGCCTAAGAGGATGCTAGAAAGGGTTGACTCAACAAGAGAGTGCTTTTGAGGGTAATTCTGCTGAGTAAAATCATTATACAAAGCCTAAGAGGAAGCTGCCTTCTGCTGAGGATTATTGAGATCCAGGGGCAGGTCCAAGTCGGGGGATCAACTCTTGTTGAGGGTTTACAGAAGAGTTGAGGTATCAGATACCTTGAGGTTTCTAATAGGCTAGTATGGTATTGATGATGAGATGACCCTAGCTGGAGGGGGGAATTTAGGATTGAGTTTTAGATCTTGTGAGGGTTTTAAACTCTATTGGAGATTGATCGAATGATCGGGGTTTCTCCTGTATTTGTAGGGAACTTGAGAATGTCTTTTAGATCCAATAGGAGATTAGACTGTCCAAGTCTACTGACATGGAAGAGTTTGTCTTTGTATGGTGCCCAATGTAGGCTGGTGCTTTAAGGGATAAGAATCAACCCTAAATTGATCTAGGTTTTGACTATTTGGAAAGACGGCTCTAACAAAGGATGACTAAGTTTTGTCCTATACCTTTAAGAGGTCTTCAGGGTCCTTGTATTAAGCCCACAAGAAGGCATGAGAACTTCTAAGAAGTCGGGGGGTCCTTGTACAAAGCCCAAGAGGAGGCTAGGGATGCTTTTAGGAAGCCTGTGGTTCCAAACTTAAGAAGAGTTCAAGAAAAGTTTCACCGGGAATGATCTTTTCTTTAGTGAACAGTTCTAGGGCTTGAAGAAATTCAAGAGAGGTTTCACCGGGAATTAATCCTCTCTGGGGGAAATGAATTTCTTTCATAATTTTCTAATAATGACAGTCTGAGAAAAGTTTCACCAGGAATAATGCCTTTTTCTTTGTTCCATATTGTATAAGCCCAAGAGGAGGCAAGACTGTATCTGGAATTCCTACGGGGAACTAGTTTTGACTGTGTTAAAAGAGTGACCACTGGCTTTATCTAATCCTAGACCTAATTGTCGGGGGAAACTCTAAGCAGATAATATACAGGTATATATGTACAGATGAAATATATATTGTATGTAAAAAGAGAGTAGGAGGACTTACAGTTGAGCAAGCTTCCAGCACAAACATATATATATATATATATATGTGTGTGTGTGTGTGTGTGTGTGTGTGTGTGTGCAAGTATGTAAAAGAAAGTTGTTTAAAACTTATAGGCGAGCAGACTTCCAATGTAACAGTTGTATGGTTAGTTGTTCAAGAAATTAAAGAAAGTTTTGATAACAACTATGAATTTGAACCTAAATCAAAAGGGAAGTTGTTTTAAAAAGATTGTTGGGGCTTATACTCAAGGAGAGGCCCAGATGAAAAACAGTAATTGTACCGTTGATCTGAAAATTGTATCGGGGCTTATACAATGACTGAGGTCCAAATTATTGAACTTAAAAAGGGGTTGGGTCTTACACTCTATTAGAGGCCCAAAGTTTATTTTTGTACAAGGGATGGGGCTTACAACTCAAGGAGAGGTCCAGATGAAAAATAACGATCGCACCATTATTTTGAAAACTGTACAGGGACTTATACAATGACTGAGGCCAAAAAGGTTTTTATTTACAAGGGATGTGTCTTACACTCTATTAGAGGCCCAAAGGTATTTTGAAAAAGATTTGTGAGGGTGAAAATAATCAAAACCCTAATTTGATTTTAAAATGTATTTTAATTGAATAAAAAATCAATTAAAATGATCAAAATTATCAAACATGTGTGAAAAACAAGTTGTGATCATGGATTAATGTTTGAAAAAACATGTTTCATTCATATAATGATTTGAAAACCATTTGAATTTGTAAAATCAAGAGAAAGAAATATTTTTAAATGTTAAAAAACAAATAAAACATAATTCTTTACAAAAACAATAAATTTATGAAATAAATAATATTTTTGTGAAATTTTTATGGAATAAAATATTTTAACATTTTTGAGAATTTTCAAAAAAAGAACCAATAAAAAATAATTAAAATTGAGAGAGAAATTAATTTTGGAATTAATTAACAAAAACCATAAAAATGTGAAAAATAGCAAAATATGGCAAAATGGCAAAATGGTCTGGGTGGGTGTTGAACCCACGACCTTGCAACCAAACACACATGTGCGCTAGCACTGGGGCGGTGATACATCCGTGTATCGAAACCACCCCATAAATACATATGGGTAACTTGTTTCTAGGCCTGGCCAAGGCGCCATGGCTTGGCCCTTGCCCAAGGCAAGGCCTAGTTTTGGCAATTTGCATGAAGCCTTTAACTTTCTCATTTCTCCATGGATTGTGACAAAATTTAGGTGTATCCTGCCTAGAATTTCATGAGGAATCCAATGGTGCCCTTGGAAGTTTCAGAAAATGTCTCCATTTCAAAATCCGATAGTGATTTCAAAATAGGCCTAGATTTGCATGTTCTATGCTATCTCATGGTACAGGCAATAATAGCATGATAAATTGGTTCAAACACAACACATATGATATGTATGAGAGGTCCATGATCAATGGACCTCAAAATAATGCATGATTTAGAGAGTTCAAGTTGTGATGCACTTACCTCTTGAAGCTCCTTGTGCTATCTACCAAGTTCCTTGTGCTAGAAGTAATTCAATGCTTTGAACACTCTTGATTGATCCCTTAGAAGCTTTTAGGATTTCAAGACCAGCTGGAATCCTCAGGAACAAGTATAGGCTCTTTCTTGCAAAAGTGGCAAAAGTGACCAATATAGTAACTATCTCAAATGGTGTTCCAGATAGGGAAACCAATTGGGACAGTTTGAGGATGATATTTGGAGTGTGTTTGAGGCATGGTTTGGTTTTGGAAGTGACTTAATCAAGACATGGCTTGAAAAATGTAGAAAAGTCAAAATTTGAGGTTTTGGAGGTTGACTTTCTGATTTTGGTGTTTCAGATCAAGGGTGAGTGTTTGAACAACTTAGATATGATACATTGGATGTGTTTGGATCATGAGCTATGGTGGAATTGCTCTCTAACTCAAAAACTCAGAGATGACTTACAAAAGAAGGCATTTTGGCCTAAAGAGAGAGATTTTGAAGAAAGCAAGTGTTGTAGTGATTTGGTGTACTCAAAATGATCACAAATGAGCTCTATTTATAATTGAGCAAGTTTGTTTTACCAGCAATAGTGAATGGCAGCTGGTACAGGCCTTTGGCCAATGTTGATCCAAGGGAATCTTTAGTCTCCTATAGCCATTGACTTGAGGTTAGGGCACATGCCTATGGTCCTTTGATTCAGAGCTGAATCTTGACTCATTCAGTTAGGAATGTCTCAGTCCATGCCACCTTGATGCATCCATTGAATGCTTGGAAACAAAATTGGAGTCTTTTGCACTTTTTAGCCTTTTTAGGTTCGTTATGGGTATATGTAGATTCTTGGACATGGAAAGCTTGAGGATCAAATCATTCCCCTTGGATTTTATCCTCTGATGTGTCCAAATGGATGACAAGGCTTTGAGTTGTCCAATTTTTTCAAATCGAGCAAAATGCCAAATTCTGCCTTGTACAAGACAGTTGGAAATGGTGATTTGGAGGGGGTCATATCTCCCTGCTCAGGTTGAGTTATAGGAGGCTCTTGTGCTTTTTAGAAAGCCCTCATATGATACAAAACATGTGTGATCATGGTTTGTCCTGAAACTATTTGGATCCCATTGAAAAATCCTCATGAACATTGGTGTCCAAGGCTGGTAACTTAGGCAGATTTTCACTAAGTATTGAAAAAGTGTCATTTTCTTCATTTTTGTCATTTTGATCACTCCATAACTTAAAATCCATAAAGAATTGGAGTTTAAGGTAGTTGAAGCTTTTGTAGAGTGTAGGAAGATCTACAAATCATGCTTTGGATAACTCAAAATGGTTGCTTGGATCAGAAGTTATGGTCCTTGGAAGTTGGTACCAAAATCATTCAAACTTAATAACTTAGAAAAATTTTCAATTTTTCAAGGTTACCCCTTTTACAAGTTATCATGATTTCTTGATCAATTCTTGTTCAAATGTCATTATAAGTCACATTTTATGAAAATATTAATCATAAGGATCATTTTTGCCAAAAAAATCATGTTTTGACTTTTGGCTCTGGAGCGGTTCGGCGCGTAAAAACCGTAATTCCCGACTTTTAGGGAATGCATCCTCTGAGGGTCATTTATCTTTAAAAATGGATCCTTAGGGTTATTTAGAGCATATTGAGTCATATATTGAAGTCTTGGCTCATCCTCTTGTGAAAATCTCACTCTGGAGGTCCCAGTCGTCCAAAACCCTAATTTGGCGACACTGGGTGTTTCGAGGCTCAAACCACTTGGAATGCCACAACTTTGGGCTTGATTCTTGATGTGAGAGTCCTCTTGATCCCTTATGGGTGTTTGAGAGGTTATACAAGTTGAAGATCATGTCATTTCTTAATTGATCATTTGTCTAAGTGCTCTAAGAGGGCTTAAAACCCTAATTCTTGATTGCAGTGAATGCTCACCCATCTTTGAGGAGATTGATGAGGCATGATGGTACATCCACATTGTGATAATGATTATCACAATGATGGGAAATCTTGGTGGTCAAAATTTGGGGTATGATAGTGCGTAATTCAGCAATCCTACTAAGAAACATCAGGCAGAGATAAGAAGACCAGACTGAAACACCTGCCATGCAAATGAGTATGAATATGCTAATGCAAATGCAAACATCATATTTAAACATTTCTAGGGAATATCTAATTTGATTCCAGCCTTTTGAAACTGGGTAAAGGATCAGACACAAAACTGGAAAATAAATCCGGACACAAAGACACTGCAGAGTCAATGCAACTGAACAAACCCGTTGAGAAAGAAAAACTGCTGAAACACATACGGCTGAAACAAATATTTCAATACAATACTTCGAGAATTCATACAAACGAGTCTGATATGATCAAAGGTGAGTCCATAAACAAGCCTGATGGTAATCACAATAAATAACAAACAGAGATATCGCTACAAATCAATCCCATATAGACTAGCTTCGACTTCCTCAAGCAGGCCCACGGTGTCGGGATATGTTGGTCGCTCAATCAGTCCTTTAATCAATCTGTTTCTCTTTTCAATGTCTTGGTTCAATCTGACAATATATTATGCACTATCATCGTCTCTGCGCTTTGATTTCTTGACCTCGGCTTACACCTTAAGCTCTTCAATTTCTTTCTGAGCCTCCTTCAACTTGTCGGAGAAGTGCTTCTTACCTGTTCTCGCCTTTTGGAGTTCTTCCTTCAATTCCCTATTCTCAACCTTGGCTTCGTCCCACATTTCCTGATGTGCAACAAGTTTGGACTCCGTCTTGGACAAGAGTCGCTTGGTTTGCTTGTGAGTCTTTGCTGAAGTTTCAGCAGCTATACTGGCCTTCCGATAATACTGAGCCCTATCAGCGAGATCATTCTCTCTCTCTTTCAGGCGCTTCATTACATCTTAAGCCTTCCACTTCAATTCCAAGTTGTCATACAGAGCACCTTGCAGACGGCTACTCAAATCAAAATTCTCTACACGCAAATCGTGTACCAGAGCCCACAGCTTGTTGAACTCTTCAATAGGTACAATGATTCTCTCCTCCACAATCTCAGGATACAAAGAAGATGCCCAATCGAAAGGCAAGTAGAGATCTTCAACTCTCTTCTTTACCCAGTCTTCGTATGAAGGATAGGCTCGATTGTTGACTTTGCCCAAAGCAACTTTTCCTTTCTTCTGCACAATGAACCAAGCTTCAGAAGCCTTCTATGCTATTGCCAAACCATCCGCTGCTTGGAAATATAAAGACTCTTCTACATCCCTCTAAACTTGCGGATCCCTCAGAGCGTATCTGAACTGTCTAATGGCCAGTGAAGGATTATAGTTGATTCCTCATTTTTTCCCTATCAACGGAACATTAGGGAATTCACCACAGTTGTGAATAATGTCCTTACCAAGTAATCCATGATCTTTCTAAACAATGTCTTTAGCAGCCAAACCCATCAAACGTTGACTCCATTCTAGAGAATCTTTAGAATCCACAAAAGCACCTGATCGAGGCAGACGATTCGCGAACCATTTATAAAACAGGGGTGCACAGCAATGAACCAATCCCCCTCTTCTCTTTTCATTTCTGTTATACATGGCGTAATGAAAATCTCCCAATAAGGTTGCCACTATATTCTGCGTTGTAAATATCCTGATAGCATCTACATCAACAAAATCAAGCTCATTAGGAAATAGAACGATGCCATACACACAGAGAGCCAGCAATGCGTTGAAAATAGTCCACTTCTTGTCTTTAGCTGCCTCTTGAGCTTTCTTCACCAGATACCCCAGATGATAACCATGGAACTTTCCTTTTCTAGAAATATTGGCCTCCAATGTCGACTTGCTCAAATAAAGAGCATCAGACACAACTCTGAAGTCAAGATCAGTCATAGAACCGAAGAATGGAGCACCTTCTTTGATAGAAATCCCCAAAATATTTGAATATTCCTCCAAGGTAGGGACCAACAGATTGTCTGGAAATACAAAGCATCTCAGAGGAGGGTCATAGAATTGCATCAAAGTGTTAAGGCATCTATACTCGTAGTCACTGATGTTATGAACAAAGGATAAGATCCGACCATACTTTTCCTTGAAAACCCCCAACACTTCTAGACTCGCCATATCCTGCAGGCTGTTAAGATGACCGAGACTAAGCTTTGGGAATTTGTAGACAATGATGTTCTTCTTCTTCTCAATATCCATCCCTATGGAAACCCGTCGACTGGAATCAAAAGTCAGATATAACTTGGAAATAAGAAAACATGAATGTTAGAAAATGATGCAATGCTGGGCATGGGATCAAAGGTGCCACATAAACTGGACAACTGTTGCACTAAACTGGCTGAACCATAACCGCCTGAATACAACAGGATCAACTATTCACCTCCGTAGGAATACCAGGATAACGGGTATGTTGAAAGTCAAGGTTACCTGCAAACCTTTAAACATCCTGCCCCTCTTACATGTGGGTACTATAAAAAGCGGGGATCCTCAGCGTCACGGGCGCTCAGGTTGAGAAATGATGATACGTTCACCATTTCTGGTTTGGCATCATCATCTATCGAGGATGCCTCTACTGATTCCCCTAAAAAAGGTCATCCTATGGCAAGTTCTCAGCTTCGGGTACTCGGATCAAGAAGCGTAATGGGTTTGCCATTTATGGTCTGCCATTATCACCTCTTGGGAGGAGTGTCTCCACTGAGTCCTCGGGAATAGTCACCAGAGTCGACAGCTCATCAAGGGACCATCCAATGACCTGCATCAACATGCAGTATCGGATATCTCCTGAAAGAACCTCATCTGGTTGTGGGTCTCATGAACACTCCACGTGGTCACCACCACGCGAGTGACACGACTATCCACACTAAAACCTGTGTGTATGCTCAAGCCTGGGTAGTGGGCTTATCTCTCAGAACACCCATCCCGCCAAATAGAAAAACCAGCACAGTCTAGCACAGTTAAAAATAAAATGCAATGAAATCGATAAAAACAGTAATATACAACAGATAATGCATAAAAGTAAACACCCAATGAAAATAAACAGACAAGCGCTAGGATTGACTCGCATAGGGAACCAGAGATCCCCAGGAGAGTCTCCAGCTGTCGCAACTGCGAAAAACAACCGGCGGAAACAGAACAGAAGAGTCACCACCAAAAATTATTTATCCCGACGCGGGGAAAGGAAACGATCGAAGAAAACCCGAAGAGGGAGAAGACATGGTAATCGCAACCATAGTCTGGGTTCGGGAGTCGGTTACGCGAGGGGAAGGTATTAGCACCCCCACGCGTCCATCGTACTCGATGGGATCCAGGCTTGTTGTCTAATCAAAGGGTGAGTTATCTAAAGCCTACTGCTAAACAGAAATGGAAAACAAAAGGAGAAAACAAAAACGGACTCGCAAGGATTATCGCAATCCTATGCCTTCGTATCTTCGTGGACAAACGAAGAATTAGAGTCAACGTAGTTCGACGGACTACGCACTAAAGGGGGAGGTTGCTCGCCAAGACATTGTCGTCTTGTGCCTACGTATCCTCAATAGAACGAGAGAGAGGAAGTCAGAGCAGTCGTAGTTCGTCCTACGGGTCGATAAGTGTTTTTTATGTGAGCGACGAGCTCTTTTCTAAAAATGATTTGGAACCCAACAATCCCGAAGGATGAAAAAGATTTGAATTTGTTTTGTGTTTTTTAGACAGAAATGAATTAAGTTAGTTTATAACTTGTATTGCACTAAAGTCTATGACATAGGACGTATGCTAAACACCCTAGAAGAGTGAAGGGAGACCCCTCATTCCTCATTTCCCATGTACTTAAGGATCATGGTGCACAATACGCGTTGCCTTTATTAAGTGTTTTAGACTTGTTATGAGATGAGAAGAGAAGAGTCAAAGTTGAAGGAAAAAAACACTAAGGGAACTCTATCCTAACGTTATCATGCAAAGGTTGCCCTAAGGTCGAGGTAAGAAGCAGAATTCTACCTAATTTTAGCATGCATGGGTTGAATCCTAATGTCTATCCTAATCCAAGCTCAATCCGAAATCAAGTTGGACTAGGGAAGCCTAAGGGAACACACAAGAGCAAACTAAAACTAAGAAAATAAAGCAAAAACAACAGCTACAACAGTGCTTCAGCACCTGCACAGCAGTAAAAATCCATCCAACAAACCAAATAGCATTTAACAGCTCATGCTTTCAGCACAAAGTAGGGGTAAAAAGCAAACGACGGCACATACAACAGCTCACATACAAAGGGACAACAGTTGATTTACAACTTGGCATGCATTCGAATATGATTCAAACATGGCATAACGAACATGCATCAAACATTACACACTCTTCAATCAATCATGATCACAATCACACAACAAACCATGGTAAACAATCCTTGAAAACATCATGAGAGAGTACACATCATTTGACAATTGAACAATTAACTCAAGCGTGCATTCCATGGAATTAAAAGCAAACAAGCATGTGCAACACAACTTCAGCAACGTAAGCAACAATCCACAATAAACATGATCAAGAGGTGTGTCCAACATGTTCATCGTATCAAGAAAGCAACAACACAAGCATGAACATTCATCAAGGAAAACCAAAAGTCGCGTGTCGGAAAACCGTGTTCATACAATGGTGTGAGGTGCAACAACATCAAAACAGTTCACAAATATGCATCATTTCAATTCATGAAGATTAAAAGTGGAATGGAATCGAAGCATGCTCAAAAATGCACAAAAATCACACTCTGCATCAGTGTTAATCGATTAACCATTTGCAATGCAATTTGGTTAATCGATTAATAGCTCCAAATACGCAAAAATTACACTGGTTAATCGATTAACCAAATTGAACTGGAATTGGTTAATCGATTAACCCTGTACCACTAGCAAAAAATCAAGTTGGAAAATCACTTTTCAGCAGCACAATCACTCAAGCAATTATCCAAATGGTCATGTAATCAACGATGCATGAAAATTAGGTTCAATCACAGCAATCAAACATCATCTAGATCCAACAATCATGAACAACAATAATCAAATTCAAACAAATTGAGTAAATCACAAGCAAAACCAAGGATCTACATTGCATAAGCTGGAATTAAGCTAGATCAAAGCTAGATCTAGAAATTACTAACCAACAAAGCTGAGAATTGCTTTGGTAAGTGTTGTTAAGCTGCAATTAACAGATCCAAGCAAGAAATCTAAGGATCTATGAACTCTTTACAAGCAAAAGCTGAAAATCCAAGCAACAAGCTAACAATACTTCAAAATCACTTACAATAAGCACTTCTAAAATTCCAGATCCAGATCCAAACGAAAATCACCAATGGAAAATAGCAATGGAGTGGTAATGAGAGGCTTTAGCTCAAGAATTAACAAGTTCCAATGAAGAACTTGTTAACCTCTATGGAAGAGCTCTAAGTGAGGTTGAAAATGGAGGTTGAGAATGAAAATGTGAGAGAGAATTCTGAAAATTTAGGGTGAATTATGAGTGAAAAATGATGATTTTGTGAGGTTTGGAATTAATTTGGTTAAATAACCCCTAGGTTAGGAGTTAAGTTTGGGTTTGGAATGAGGTTTAGTGAGTAGAATGGAAGATGGAAATTGAATTTGGAAAGAGAATGTGGAATTAGAGTGGAAATTGGATGGAAAATAAATCAAATTAGAAACCTCTCTAGATCCTTCTACTGGTGTTAAAATTGAATTCGCGATTAATATTTGGAATCAAAAAATGCAGTGCTGAAAACTGAGGTATCTGGGCAAATATTGCCTTGGTTAATCGATTAACCCATTTTAGTGCAAAATATGATAATCGATTAACACAAGGGAAATTTGAATTCTGACCCTTTTTGGAGGGAAACCTGGATATTCGCCTGATTCCGCTTGTTCTGGACCCTGTTAAGCCTCTGAAACTCAATAATTGATATTGCTACTGAGTAACACCTGAAATGTGTTGTAAATTGCTTTATGCACTCCAAATAACCTGCTGAGCAAGAATTGTCTGGTGCCGAATCACTGAGCAAAAATAACTGTCGGAACCTCTGGTAATCAAAATCCTCTAGGGAGCAAAATAAATGCTCGAGAAGACCCTGAAAACCATCTGCTTAGCTCTGAATACTACTGAAACTATCTCCTGTACTGATGAAACCGTGAGCCGCTCAAAAATACCTTGATCCCATGCCCAAAAGAACCTACAAATGCAAAATGACGATGCAAAATGAAAAAAGCATAAGCCAGTTAGAGTTAGCAAGATGAGGGCAAATTTTGAGGTGTTACAATATGTATTATGTACTATTTTCCCTCACAAACGTTTCATCTTCTTCTGTTCATCAGAGACTTCTGAATAGAGATTGTAACACCCTCATTCTATACCCCCAATTAAAATAAAGCGATAAAAATTTCATCAGAGTATAATTAAATATTCATGGCATAGACGAAGGCGTCACATCAATTGAGACAAAACACAATAAACCTGCTCATAAAGATATGCAACAATCAGGTAGCAAATAACAGAGGAACTTAGTTCCTACTACCCATAATTCAGATACAGAATAAAAGCAGAAAATCTGCAATTGAATCTCACATATATATATATATCACATAAAGAGTTTGTCTGTCATACACAGATCCATACATATACAATCCAAAAGGCATATATACATATACACATAAATCACAACGATCTCCCCGACTACCCGGTGCTACATATCAGAGTCGACCGACAAAAGAATGAAGACCTAAGCTTCACAAAAAGACCTCTAGCATCTAATCTGCAATGCCTCATAGAGCATTTAAAACAGCAGAAGGGTGAGAAACACAATCATAATATAATTGCATACAATTATATAATAACACCAAAATACACATGTAATATTCTCATCACAACTTATACCATAATTCAAACACAAAACAACACAATGCATATCATCATATATCCATCACCAAGGCATATATAATCAAATAAATGCATTTATCAACAACATATATATATATATATATATATATATATATATATATATATATATATCAACTCATCAATTCCATTCACAATTCCACACAAAATCAATCCATTCATGATTTATGCAAATGCACAGAGACCGACACAACGACTCTATGCAATGCAATGCGGTACCATCCATCCATCATCTCAATACTAGTTCACTCAAGAACTATTGGAACCATCGCTTGTTACTTAGTGTAACTCCCCGTCGGGAAAACGATGTTCCCCGTCGCTTTAGGTCCTCTTGGTATAAGGCGCACGACGTTTATGGATTGCTTTAGGTCCTCTTTGTATAAGGCACACAATCCGATCACTTTAGGTCCTCTTTGTATAAGGCGCACGATCGTCTATAATCATCGCTTTAGGTCCTCTTTGTATAAGGCGCACGATGTTATAGCGGATTCCCTCTGGAATCGTTTCGTCGCTCACACCCACTAGGGCACACGACATCACAAGAATGCATATCATGATGTTTGGCATACAATGACTCATGACATTCAAATGCACACATATATGCAATCATCTCAATCAATAATAATCATGCTTTGCACTCAAGCCCAAAACAATGCATTTAATTTCCATAAGGCCACAAACCCTTATCAAACATTTAAACACATGCATTCACCTCATATAATCAGCACACAAGTCATACAACATGTATCACCAGCACATTGCATGATAACACATCAATTACGCATAATTAAAACGGTAAATGTAACGCCCCGTTTTGCCAATTTTGTTTATTGAGTCGTTTTGATTATTTTATTATTATTTTATTTTATTTTCGACTTTTGTGTGAAAATGTGTTATTTTTAGTCGTGAATATATTTTATCGCATTTTGGGATCGTTTGCGAGAAATTTGAGTGTAGGGGTATTTTGGGCATTTGGGTGTATTTTGATTAAGTTGGAATAAATAGTAAGAATAGAGAGAAAAGAAAGAAAAAAACCAGAAAAATAGAGAAGAAGAAAAGAGAAGAGAAAGAAGAAAAGAGAGAAAAAACTTGTGAAGGAAGAAATCAATCTCCCGACTTTCTAGAACGCGAATTTATCGGGTAAGGGTGCGAAACTCGATTATACTATGATTGTGTATGATTATGTATGTTTTGTGTGGATGTTTTGGTCGGTTTTTCCATATGTTTCCGTTTATGCCGTATTTGACGAAATCGATAGAAACCAATGTTTTTACGGTCGAAAAGTCGTATAAATACATGTGTTGGTTGATTATATGTATGTGAGCTGCTGTTTAAAGTTTCATGAAGTTCGGTTATGTTTTGGTTAGTTTTCGTTATGTTTTCGTTGTTTTGTCCGTTTAGGTCGAATTCTAAGAAATTGATAGAAACCGATGTTTTCACGGTTAGAATTCGAAATAAATTACGTAGTTGTATCGAGTAAGGTTAGGTCGTCGTATGTCGTGCTTTTTATTCGATTTGGTGATGTTTGAAAAATCTGGTTTTTGAAAGGTTGAAATTTAATCGAAAAATCGAACGTCGTAGAAATTTCGTTTATGTGTTCTAAATTGTTCTTATGTATTTGGTGGTTGTGCGTATATGTTTGTTTCGGTGAAAATGTTCGATTTAGTCGAGTTTCCGGGCATTTTGGAAAAGGGACAGCAATGGTGTATTTTGAGAAATTCTGGTTTTAAAGGAAAAACAGAGCTATGAATCGATACATAACAGCTATGTATCGATACGAAATGGTTTATGTATCGATACATAACCCCTATGCATCGATACATACTGTGAAAATTGGGAAAAACAGCATTTTCACTACAGCATGTGTCGACACATGCGTGCTATGTATCGATACATGAGGTCCTTTTGTATCGATACATAAAGCCTATGTATCGATACATACTGTGCTGAACCATAAAATTCTGGTTTGTCGGGAAACTTCGGAAATTCATATCTCTTGAACCGTAAGTCGGTTTTGGTCCCCGTTCGAAGCGTTGGGAAGCTAACGAGATGTTCTTTCTAGGAAAAATAGATTTGAGGTCTGAACCTAGTCCAATCGGTACAGTTTTTTCGAACCGTTTCGTAGTGTCGGGCGTACGGTTTATGTTTTTACGTTATTTTGAAATATTCATATCTTCTTCGTTGTTTATCCAATTTAAGTGTTCTTTATATGGATGTGAAGCTAAAAATACGTTCTATGATTTGGTGAAGAAATATATTAATTTTAGCCGACTTTTGGCCAACTTTACCGATTAATCGTGAATAGTTGTTTTTGATGAGATGTTGTGATGATGATTTGTGGCCGAAAGGCAAGAAAATGTTATGTGTGATATTTGATGATATATGCATGATTGTTGATGTGTGTGAGCATGCAATGTGAAAGTCATAAGTCGTTGTATGCCAAGCATCATATTGTGCATTGTTGAAACGTCCTGAGTGACGATTTGATTCTTGAGGGAATCCACTATACCATCGTGTGCCTCAAAAATACGAGGCGTTGCCTGAGGACTTAAAGCGATGTGTATAGACGATTGTGGGCTCCTTTGGAGACTTAAAGCAATCCTTAACGTCGTGTGCCTCGAAAATATGAGGCGTTGCCTGAGGACTTAAAGCGACGGGTGAACATCGTAGGCCCGACGGGGAGTTACTTGAGATTCTCAGTAACGAGCGATGGTTCCAATAGTTCTTGAGTGAACTGATGATGAGACAAGAGACATTGGAAGTTGGTACCCGCATGGCATGTGCATAGAGTCGTTGTGTCTGTCTATGTGCATTGCATAAATCATGAGCCATTTGTGCATGAATTTGTGAATGTGATTTAATGAGATGGAATATGTGTGATTGTATTGTGAATGATTGATGGGTAGTGGGATTTGACTCTTGTGAATTGTACTGTGTGTTGTTATAATTGATCTGTGTGTTTTGGTGGTGAGAATACGTTATTGTGCATTTTTGGTGTTAATATATAATCTTATGCAATTATATTATGGTTGTTTTTCTCACCCTTCTGCTGTTTTATAACGCTCTATGAGGCGTTGCAGATTAGAGTTGCTGGAGGTATTCTTTTGTGAAGTGTTGCGTCTTCATTATTTTGGTCGGTCGGCTCTGATATGTGACTCCGGGTAGCATAGGGTGGCCGTGTGTGATTGTTTTGTTTATCTGATGATATATTTTGGCTATACATGTATAACTTGATGTATGACGGACAAGTTTATATGTATATATGTATATGTGTTATTCAGATTTTAGATCTTTCCGCTTTAATTCTAATTTCTGATAAGTGGGTGTAAGGAACGAAGTTTCCTCTGTATGATTGCTACCCCACAGTTGCATATCATTATGGGCAGGTGTTGCATGTTATGTGTGTGTTTGGTTACTTTGATGTGATTCTCCCTTTCTATGCCATGATAATTCAATTATACTCTGATCAATTTTCGAATTTTCTTTTTACCGCTTTAATTGCGTGTTAATTGGGGGTATAGATTGGGGGCGTCACATTAAGTGGTATCAGAGCTAGTCCGTGTCAGTTGTGTCATTTGTGGCTGTTGTGTCTGGCATATTGGGCGAGTTGTGTTGAGCGAGTTGTTGTTAACCATAGTTCTGTATTTGGACGAACAGAATATGGCTGGTCGTAATGATGCTGCTTTGGCTGCTGCGATGGAGGCAATGGCACGAGCTGTGCAGGGTGCACCGAATGCGGCAGAAAATGATGAGTTTAGAAAGAATAAGCCGCCGGTCTTTAAAGGGAAACATGATCCGGATGGTGCGCAGTTGTGGTTGAAAGAGATTGAGAGGATTTTCAGGGTAATGGATTGTGACGAGGAGGATAAGGTGAGGTTAGGCACTCATATGTTACATGAAGAGGCTGACGACTGGTGGATCAGTACTCGTCAAGTGTTGGAAGCTGAGGAGGAGGAAGAAGAGATTACGTGGAAAGTGTTTAGCTGAGAGTTTCTAAGGAAGTATTTTCCGGAAGATGTCCGAGGAAAGAAGGAGATTGAGTTTTTGGAACTAAAACAAGGTAATTTGTCTGTTGTTGAATATACTGCTAAGTTTGTGGAGCTTGTGCAGTTTTATCCTCACTATGGGGAAGCGACAGCTGAATTTTCTAAGTGTGTGAAGTATGAAAGTGGCTTGCGTCCTGAGATAAAGCAGGCGATTGGTTATCAGAGGATTCGAAGGTTTGCTGATTTGGTTGAATGCTGTAGGACTTATGACGAGGACAGTAAGGCTCGTTCAGCTCATTATAAAAGTGTAAGTGACAGAAAAGGGAAACAACAGTTCTGTGGTGGTCCGTATGTGTCACCAGCTGATAAAGGTAAACAAAGGGGTTCTTTTGATCGGAGGTCAGGTGGAGGAGGTATGTCTAATCCTATTAGGTGTTTTAAATGTGGTGAGTTGGGACATCACCAGCATGAATGTAGGAGGAATGTGATTAAGTGTTCTAACTGTGGTGGTATCGGACATGTCTTAGCTGATTGTAAAAGGAAGAATGTCGTGAAGTGTTACAATTGTGGAGAACCTGGTCACATTAGTTCGAAGTGTCCTAATCCGAAGAAGGCTCAGACTAGTGGGAAAGTGTTTTCGTTGGCGGGAACTCAGACTTCAAAGGCAGATCGTCTGATAAGAGGTACTTGCTTTATTAATAATATGCCTTTAATTGCTATTATTGATACTGGAGCGACTCATTCGTTTGTTTCGTCTGAGTGCGCGAAGAGTTTGAATCTTGTGTTGTCCGTAATGGATTTTGAGATGGTTATCGATACTCCAGCGATGGGGTCAGTAACTACTTCTTTGGTGTGTCTAAGTTGTCCTTTGGCCATTTATGGCAAAGACTTTGTGATGGATTTAGTGTGTTTACCATTGGAAGGTTTAGATGTGGTGTTGGGAATGAACTGGTTGCAATTTAATCGGGTGCACATTGATTGTTATCATAAGCTTGTAAGGTTTCCTTCTCTTGAGGAAGATGAAGACTCGAGTTTCTTATCTACCAAAGAGTTGAAGAGACTTTTGGCGGATGAAGCTCAGTTGTTTGGTTTGTTTGCATCTTTATCGGTGGATACTCAAGTTTCACTTGATGTGTTTCCTGTTGTGTGCGAATTTCCTGAAGTGTTTCCTGAGGATATTTCAGATGTACCGCCAGAGAGAGAAGTTGAATTTTCTATTGATCTAGTTCCTGGTACTAGACCTGTTTCTATGGCACCTTATAGAATGTCGACATCTGAATTGGTGGAGTTGAAAAAGCAGTTGAATGAGTTGTTGGAAAAGAGGTTCGTGAGGCCAAGTGTTTCTCCTTGGGGTGCTCCAGTTTTGTTAGTGAAAAAGAAAGATGGGAGTATGAGGTTATGTATTGATTATCGCCAGTTGAACAAAGTGACGATTAAGAACAAGTATCCGCTTCCAAGGATTGATGATCTGATGGATCAGTTGGTTGGTGCTTGTGTATTTAGTAAGATCGATTTGAGATCGGGGTACCATCAGATAAGAGTGAAAGAAGAGGATATTCAGAAGACGGCCTTTAGAACACGTTACGGTCATTATGAATATTCGGTGATGCCGTTCGGGGTTTCTAATGCGCCTGGTGTGTTTATGGAATACATGAATCGGATTTTCCACGAGCATTTAGATCGTTTTGTGGTGGTGTTTATTGATGACATTTTAATCTATTCTAAGTCTCGTGAGGAACATGCAGAGCATTTGCGTATTGTTTTGCAGGTTTTGAAGGAAAGCAAGCTTTTTGCCAAATTGTCCAAGTGTGAATTCTGGTTGTCTGAGGTGAGTTTTCTTGGGCACGTAATTTCTGGTAATGGTATTGCTGTGGATCCATCTAAAGTAGAAGCAGTTCTACAATGGGAGGCTCCTAGATCCATTACTGAAATTCGAAGTTTTCTAGGTTTGGCTGGTTATTACCGGAGGTTCATTGAAGGTTTTTCTAAGCTAGCTCTTCCTTTGACGCAGTTGACTTGTAAGGGCAAAGCGTTCATTTGGGATATTCAATGTGAAGAGAGTTTTTGTGAGCTGAAGAGAAGATTGACGACAGCTCCGATTCTTATTTTACCGAATCCTAATGAACCATTTATTGTGTATTGCGATGCTTCTTTAATTGGTTTGGGTGGTGTGCTGATGCAGGAAGGTAAGGTTGTAGCTTACGCTTCGAGGCAATTAAGAGTTCATGAGAAAAACTATCCTACTCATGATCTTGAATTAGCGGCTGTAGTTTTTGTGTTGAAGATTTGGAGGCACTATCTCTATGGTGCGAGGTTCGAGGTCTTTAGTGATCATAAAAGCTTGAAATATTTATTTGATCAGAAAGAGTTGAACATGAGACAACGGAGATGGTTGGAATTCTTGAAAGATTATGACTTTGGCTTGAATTACCATCCTGGTAAAGCTAATGTGGTAGCCGATGCATTGAGCCGGAAATTATTGCATATGTCCGCATTGATGGTGAAAGAGTTGGAACTTTTGGAATCGTTTAGAGATTTGAGTTTGGTATGTGAAGTGACATCGGTTAGTGTGAGGCTTGGAATGTTGAAAGTTACGAATGAATTTTTGAGGTCGGTTAGTGAGAAACAAAAGTTGGATTTGAAATTTGTTGATTTGATGATGAATGAGAATGTGGATTTCAAGGTTGATAATTTTGGTGTTTTGAGATTTCGTGGTCGGATTTGTATTCCCGATGATGAGGAGTTGAAAAGAATGATTTTGGAGGAAGGACACCGGAGTAACTTAAGTATTCATCCGGGAGCGAATAAGATGTACCAAGATTTGAAGAAGATTTTCTGGTGGTCTGGTTTAAAAAGAGATGTGGCTCAGTTTGTGTATGCATGTTTGACTTGTCAGAAATCGAAAGTGGAACATTTGAGACCTAGTGGTTTGTTGCAACTGTTGGATATTCCTGAGTGGAAATGGGATAGCATTTCGATGGATTTTGTAACGGGGTTACCGAATACTCAGCGAGGGCATAATGCTATTTGGGTGATTGTGGACAGGCTGACTAAATCGGCGCATTTTATTCCGATTGACATCAGTTTTTCTTTGGAACGGTTAGCTGAGATCTATATCTGTGTGGTGGTGAAATTGCATGGGGTTCCTTTGAGTATTGTTTCTGATCGAGATCCTAGGTTTACATCGAGATTTTGGGAAAGTTTACAGAAGGCTTTGGGTTCTAAATTGAGGTTGAGTTCGGCTTATCATCCTCAGACAGATGGTCAGACCGAAAGAACTATTCAGTCGTTGGAGGATTTGTTGAGGTCGTGTGTTTTGGAACAAGGTGGTGCGTGAGACAGTTATCTTGCATTGGTTGAGTTCACGTATAATAATAGTTTCCATTCTAGTATTGGAATGGCACCTTTTGAGGCTTTATATGGGCGAAGATGTAGAACGCCGTTGTGTTGGCACGAAACTGGTGAGAGTTCTGTGGTTGGACCGGAATTGGTGCAACAGACGACGGAAAAGGTAAAGTTTATTCGTGAGAAAATGAAGGCTTCTCAGAGTAGATAAAAGAGTTATCATGATCGGAGACGGAAGGATCTTGAGTTTCAAGAGGGTGATCACGTATTTCTGAGGGTTACGCCGGTAATGGGTGTTGGTCGTGCTTTGAAATCTAAGAAGCTTACTTCTCAATTTATTGGTCCTTACCAGATATCTGCGAGAGTGGGTGCTGTAGCGTATCGTGTGGCGTTACCTCCGAATCTGTCGAATTTGCATGACGTTTTTCATGTTTCACAGCTTTGGAAGTATGTTCCGGACCCTTCACATGTGATTCCGATGGACGAGGTGGAAGTAAGGGATAACCTTACGATCGAGGCATTACCAGTTAGTATTTTGGATCGCGAGGTGAAGCGGTTGAGGGGTAAAGAGATTGCACTTGTGAAAGTGGCGTGGGGAGGCGCTGCTGATGGTAATCTGACGTGGGAGTTGGAAAGTAGGATGCGGGAGTCGTATCCGGAGTTGTTTGTATCAGGTAAGATTTTCGCGGACGAAAATTTCTAAGTGGGGGAGAATTGTAACGCCCCGTTTTGCCAATTTTGTTTATTGAGTCGTTTTGATTATTTTATTATTATTTTATTTTATTTTCGACTTTTGTGTGAAAATGTGTTATTTTTAGTCGTGAATATATTTTATCGCATTTTGGGATCGTTTGCGAGAAATTTGAGTGTAGGGGTATTTTGGGCATTTGGGTGTATTTTGATTAAGTTGGAATAAATAGTAAGAATAGAGAGAAAAGAAAGAAAAAAACCAGAAAAATAGAGAAGAAGAAAAGAGAAGAGAAAGAAGAAAAGAGAGAAAAAACTTGTGAAGGAAGAAATCAATCTCCCGACTTTCTAGAACGCGAATTTATCGGGTAAGGGTGCGAAACTCGATTATACTATGATTGTGTATGATTATGTATGTTTTGTGTGGATGTTTTGGTTGGTTTTTCCAAATGTTTCCGTTTATGCCGTATTTGACGAAATCGATAGAAACCAGTGTTTTTACGGTCGAAAAGTCGTATAAATACATGTGTTGGTTGATTATATGTATGTGAGCTGCTGTTTAAAGTTTCATGAAGTTCGGTTATGTTTTGGTTAGTTTTCGTTATGTTTCCGTTGTTTTGTCCGTTTAGGTCGAATTGTAAGAAATCGATAGAAACCGATGTTTTCACGGTTAGAATTCGAAATAAATTACGTAGTTGTATCGAGTAAGGTTAGGTCGTCGTATGTCGTGCTTTTTATTCGATTTGGTGATGTTTGAAAAATATGGTTTTTGAAAGGTTGAAATTTAATTGAAAAATCGAACGTCGTAGAAATTTCGTTTATGTGTTCTAAATTGTTCTTATGTATTTGGTGGTTGTGCGTATATGTTTGTTTCGGTGAAAATGTTCGATTTAGTCGAGTTTCCGGGCATTTTGGAAAAGGGACAGCAATGGTGTATTTTGAGAAATTCTGGTTTTTAAGGAAAAACAGAGCTATGAATCGATACATAACAGCTATGTATCGATACGAAATGGTTTATGTATCGATACATAACCCCTATGCATCGATACATACTGTGAAAATTGGGAAAAACAGCATTTTCACTACAGCATGTGTCGACACATGCGTGCTATGTATCGATACATGAGGACTTTTTGTATCGATACATAAAGCCTATGTATCGATACATACTGTGCTGAACCATAAAATTCTGGTTTGTCGGGAAACTTCGGAAATTCATATCTCTTGAACCGTAAGTCGGTTTTGGTCCCCGTTCGAAGCGTTGGGAAGCTAACGAGATGTTCTTTCTAGGAAAAATAGTTTTGAGGTCTGAACCTTGTCCAATCGGTATAGTTTTTTCAAACCGTTTCGTAGTGTCGGGCGTACGGTTTATGTTTTTACGTTATTTTGAAATATTCATATCTTCTTCGTTGTTTATCCGATTTAAGTGTTCTTTATATGGATGTAAAGCTAAAAATACGTTCTATGATTTGGTGAAGAAATATATTAATTTTAGACGACTTTTGGCCGACTTTACCGATTAATCGTGAATAGTTGTTTTTGATGAGATGTTGTGATGATGATTTGTGGCCGAAAGGCAAGAAAATGCTATGTGTGATATTTGATGATATATGCATGATTGTTGATGTGTGTGAGCATGCAATGTGAAAGTCATGAGTCGTTGTATGCCAAGCATCATATTGTGCATTGTTGAAACGTCCTGAGTGACGATTTGATTCTTGAGGGAATCCACTATACCATCGTGTGCCTCAAAAATACGAGGCGTTGCCTGAGGACTTAAAGCGATATGTATAGACGATTGTGGGCTCCTTTGGAGACTTAAAGCAATCCTTAACGTCGTGTGCCTCGAAAATATGAGGCGTTGCCTGAGGACTTAAAGCGACGGGTGAACATCGTAGGCCCGACGGGGAGTTACTTGAGATTCTCAGTAACGAGCGATGGTTCCAATAGTTCCTGAGTGAACTGATGATGAGACAAGAGACATTGTGTCTGTGCATGGCATGTGCATAGAGTCGTTGTGTCTGTCTATGTGCATTGCATAAATCATGAGCCATTTGTGCATGAATTTGTGAATGTGATTTAATGAGATGGAATATGTGTGATTGTATTGTGAATGATTGATGGGTAGTGGGATTTGACTCTTGTGAATTGTACTGTGTGTTGTTATAATTGATCTGTGTGTTTTGGTGGTGAGAATACGTTATTGTGCATTTTTGGTGTTAATATATAATCTTATGCAATTATATTATGGTTGTTTTTCTCACCCTTCTGCTGTTTTATAACGCTCTATGAGGCGTTGCAGATTAGAGTTGCTGGAGGTATTCTTTTGTGAAGCGTTGCGTCTTCATTATTTTGGTCGGTCGGCTCTGATATGTGACTCCGGGTAGCATAGGGTGGCCGTGTGTGATTGTTTTGTTTATCTGATGATATATTTTGGCTGTACATGTATAACTTGATGTATGACGGACAAGTTTATATGTATATATGTATATGTGTTATTCAGATTTTAGATCTTTCCGCTTTAATTCTAATTTCTGATAAGTGGGTGTAAGGAACGAAGTTTCCTCTGTATGATTGCTACCCCACAGTTGCATATCATTATGGGCAGGTGTTGCATGTTATGTGTGTGTTTGGTTACTTTGATGTGATTCTCCCTTTCTATGCCATGATAATTCAATTATACTCTGATCAATTTTCGAATTTTCTTTTTACCGCTTTAATTGCGTGTCAATTGATGGTATAGATTCGGGGCGTCACAGTAAAAGTCGACAAAACGACACATTTCCAAATTCCCAACTTAATTAAATCAGTCAACAATCTCAAAACCGTCATCATAAGAAAGTACAGTTCAATAGCTATTCAATGATACCAAGAATGTTAAAAATGGATAATCGGAACACAAGTTACGGACTAAACAAGAAAAGTAATCGCGAAAAAACACAATTCTGCAATCTTCCTGGCCATACGCGTATTGCCCTGAGACATACGCGTATTGCCCAGCTCCCTCGCCCATTCCATACGCGTATTGCCCAAAGTGATATGCATATGGGCAGAGACCAATTCCTCCTAACAATCCCACTAAAAACTCCAATATGCGTATTGCCTCCCTTCATACGCGTATTGCACTCAACCTTACGCGTACCATTACGCAAATGGGCAGATGGCCGAGAAAATGAAACTCCATACGCGTATTGTCCTCACTCCTTCAATGCCATACGCGTATGGGCAGTGGAAAAACTAGAAATTTCCTGCATAATTTTTCTGCGAAATTCAACCAAAAATCACTCCCAATCTCGCCTAAACACCAGAAAATTACCACTTGAATGCCTAACAACATGTATCTATTATGTATCAACAATAAGGAACACTAAAACATGATTTCAGACATAGATTATACCAATTTCTAGCAATTCCAACATATTATGGTTTTTACTCTATATTTCAATTTCAATCCAATATCAACAAAAAACATACATACATAATCATACACAAGTATAAGATAATCGAGTTTCGCACCCTTACCCGATTTAATCGTGTTTTTGAAAGTCGGTTGAATCGATTTCTTAATCCACAAATTTTCTCTCTTTTTCTTCTCTTCTTTTCCTTCTTTCTCTTTTTCTTCTTCTCTTTTTCTTTCCTTACTATTTTCTCTCTTTTCTTTCTATTTTCTAACTTAAGGAAAATAAAGCAAAATAACCAAAATACCCCTACACTCAAATATCTCACAAACGTTCCCAAAACGCGATGAAATATCACAACAATGAAAAATAACATATTTCCAAATAAAGGTCAAAAATAAAATAATATAATAATAAAAATAATCAAAATGACTCGATTAAATAAAACTAACCAAAACTGGGGCGTTACAACTCTCCCCCAGTTAGAAATTTTCGTCCTCGAAAATATTACCTGAGACGAACAACTCCGGATACGACTCCCGCATCCGACTCTCCAACTCCAAATCAAATTGCCCTCAGCAGCGCCTCCCCACGCCACTTTCATAAGTGCAATATCCTTGCCCCCTCAACCACTTCAACTCGCGATCCAAAATTCTCACTGGTAATGCCTCCACCGTAAGGTTCTCCCTTACCTCAACTTCATCCATCAGAATCACATGCGACGGATCCGGAACATACTTTCGAAGCTGTGAAACATGGAACACATCGTGCAAATTCGACAGATTCGGCGGCAACGCCACCCGATAAGCCATAGCACCCACTCTTGCGGATATCTGGTAAGGACCAATAAACCGAGAAGTAAGCTTCTTCGACTTCAATGCACGACCAACACCCGTTACCGGCGTAACTCTAAAAAATACATGATCGCCCTATTGAAACTCAAGATCTTTCCTTCTTCGATCATGATAACTCTTTTGCCTACTCTGGGAAGCCTTCATTTTCTCACGAATAAGTTTCACCTTTTCTGTAGTCTGTTGAATCAATTCCGGTCCAACCACCGAACTCTCACCATATTTGTGCCAACACAACGGTGTTCGACATCTTCGTCCATACAATCTTCAAAAGATGCCATTCCAATACTAGAATGGAAACTGTTATTATACGTGAATTCCACCAACGCCAGATAACTATCCCACGCACCACCTTGTCCAAGAACACAAGCCCGCAACAAATCTTCCAACGACTGAATCGTTCTCTTGGTCTGTCCATCCGTCTGAGGATGATAAGCCGAACTCAATCTCAATTTATAACCCAACGCCTTTTGTAAACTTTCCCAAAATCTCGAGGTAAACCTCGGATCTCGATCCGAAACAATACTCAACGGAACACCATGTAGCTTCTCAATCACACTGATATAAATCTCAGTTAACCTCTCCAAAGTAAAACTGATGTCCATCGGAATGAAATGCGCCGATTTAGTCAGTCTGTCCACAACCACCCAAATAGCATTTTGTCCCCTCTGTGTATTCGGCAACCCTGTCACAAAATCCATAGAAATGTTGTCCCATTTCCACTCGGGAATATCCAATGGTTGCAACAATCCACTAGGCTTCTGATGTTCCACTTTCGACTTCTGACACGTCAAACACGAATACACAAACTGAGCCACATCTCTCTTCAATCCAGACCACCAAAAAATCTTCTTCAAATCTCGATACATCTTATTAGTTCCCAGATGTATACTCAAATTACTCCGGTTTCCTTCCTCCAAAATCATCCTTTTCAATTCCAAATCATCCGGAATACAAATTCTACCACGGAATCTCAAAACACCATTATCATCCACTCTAAAATCACCATTCACATCTTTTTCTCCAACCAACATCAAATCTAAAAATTTCACATCCAACTTCTGTTTCTCGCTTACGGTCAACAGAAACTCATTAGTAACCTTTAGCATACCCAACCTCACGCTGTCAGATGTCACCTCACACACCAGACTCAAATCTCTAAACGCTTCCAGAAGTTCCCACTCTTTAACCATTAAAGCGGACATATGCTAGATTTTCGACTCAACGCATCGACTACCACATTAGCTTTACCTGGATGGTAATTCAAGCCAAAAGCATAGTCCTTCAAAAATTCCAACCATCTCTGTTGCCTCATATTCAACTCTTTCTGATCAAACAAATATTTCAAACTTTTGTGATCACTAAAGACTTCGAATCTTGCACCATAGAGATAATGTCTCCAAATTTTCAACACAAAAACCACGGCCGCTAATTCCAAATCATTAGTAGGGTAATTCTTCTCATGAATCCTCAATTGCCTCGAAGCATAAGCCACAACCTTACCTTCTTGCATCAACACTCCACCTAAACCAATCAGAGACGCATCACAATACACCACAAACGGTTCACTAGGATTTGGCAAAATCAAAATCGGAGCTGTCGTCAATCTTCTCTTCAGCTCACTAAAACTTTCCTCACACTGAATATCCCAAATGAACGCTTGCCCTTTACAAGTCAACTGGGTCAAAGGAAGTGCTAACTTAGAAAAACCTTCAATGAACCTTCGATAATAACCATCCAAACCTAAAAAGCTTCTGATTTCAGTAACAGATCTAGGAGCCTCCCATTGTAGAACTGCTTCTACTTTAGATGGATTCACAACAATACCATTACCTGAAATCACATGCCCAAGAAAGCTCACTTCTGACAACCATAACTCACACTTGGACAACTTGGCAAAAAGTCTCTTTTCCTTCAAAATTTGCAACACCACACGCAAATGCTCCTCGTGCTCCTCCCGGGACTTAGAATAAATTAATATGTCATCAATGAACACAACGACAAATCGATCCAAATGCTCATGGAAAATACGATTCATATACTCCATAAACACACCTGGCGCATTAGAAACCCCGAACGGCATCACAGAATATTCATAATGACCGTATCGTGTCCTAAAAGCCGTCTTCTGAATATCTTCCTCTTTCACTCTAATCTGATGATAACCTGATCTCAAATCAATCTTACTAAACACACAAGCACCTACCAACTGGTCCATCAAATCATCAATTCTCGGAAGAGGATACTTATTCTTAATCATCACTTTATTCAGCTGGCGATAATCAATACACAATCGCATACTTCCATCTTTCTTTTTCACCAATAAAAGTGGAGCACCCCAAGGCGACACACTTGGTCTCACAAACCTCTTTTCTAACAATTCATTCAACTGCTTCTTTAACTCAACCAACTCAGATGCCGACATACGATAAGGTGTCATAGATACAGGTCTAGTACCAGGAACTAGATCTATAGAAAACTCCACCTCTCTCTCTGGCGGCACGTCTAAAATATCCTCAGTAAACACCTCAGGAAATTCACACACAACAGGAAACACATCAAGTACAACTTGACTATCCACTGTAAATGATGCAAACAACCTAAACAACTGAGCTTCCTCCGCCAAAAGTTTCTTCAACTCTTTGGTAGATAAGAAACTCGAGTCCTCGTCTTCCTCAAGAGAAGGAAATCTTACCAGCTTATGATAACAATCAATATGAACCCAATTGAACTGCAACCAATTCATTCCCAAAACCACATCTAAACCCTCCAATGGAAACCACACCAAATCTATCTCAAAGTCTTTACCATAAATGGTCAAAGGACAACTTAAACAAACCAAAGAAGTAGTTACGGACCCCATTGCTGGAGTATCAATAACCATCTCACCATCCATCGAAGACAACACAAGATTCAAACGCTTCGCGCACTCAGATGAAATAAATGAATGAGTCACTCCAGTATCAATAATAGCAACTAAAGGCATACTATTAATGAAACAAGTACCTCTGATCAGACGGTCTGCACTAGTAGTCTGAGTTCCTGCCAATGCAAAAACTTTCCCACCAGCTAGAGCTTGCTTCGGTTTTGGACACTTTGTACTAATATGACCAGGTTCACCACAGTTGAAACACTTCGCCACATTCTTCCTCTTGCACTCAGCCGCTACATGTCCTAAACCTCCACAATTGGAACACTTCCTCATATCCTTTTTGCATTCAAACTGACGATGTCCTATTTCACCACACCAAAAACATCTTGGAGAATTAGACATTCCTCCCCCACTTGGCCTTTTCTCAAAACTACCCCTTTGTTTACCCTTATCAGCTGGTGTCACATAAGGACTACCACGAAACGGCTGCTTCCCTTTCCTTTCGTTCACACTCTTATAATGAGTAGAATGAGCTTTGCTATCTTCTTCATAAATCCTACAACAGTCCACCAAATCTGAAAACCTTCGAATTCTCTGATAACCAATTGCCAGCTTAATCTCAAGACGCAACCCGCTCTCAAACTTCACACACTTAGAAAACTCCGCAGTCGCTTCAGCATAATGTGAATAAAACTGAACAAGTTCCACAAACTTAGCAGCATAATCAACAACAGACATATTACCTTGTTTCAATTCCAAGAACTCTATCTCCTTCTTTCCTCTAACATCTTCGGGAAAATACTTCCTCAGAAACTCAACAATAAACAAAGCCCAAGTGACTTCTTCCTCTGCAGCTTCCAACACCTGACGAGTACTAACCCACAAATCATCTGCTTCCTCCTGCAACATGTGAGTACCCAGTCTCACCTTCTGATCCTCAGCATAATCCATTACTCGAAAAATCCTTTCAATCTCTTTCATCCAAATTTGTGCACCATCAGGATCATGCCTTCCTTTGAAGACAGGCGGTTTGTTCTTCCAGGACTCATCATTCCCAGTAGCATTAGGTGCACCCTGCACAGCCCGAGCCATAGCTTGCATCGCAGCAGCTAGAGCAGCGTCATTCCTACCAGCCATATTCTGTTCATATCCAATAACAACAACTATGGTTAAACAAATAGCTCACCCAAACACAATGACCAACAAGGACTGACACAAACTGACACGGACTGGCTCTGATACCACTTAATGTAACACCCCCATTCTATACCCCCAATTAAAATAAAGCGATAAAAATTTCATCAGAGTATAATTAAACATTCATGGCATAGACGAAGGCATCACATCAATTGAGACAAAACACAATAAACCTGCTCATAAAGATATGCAACAATCAGGTAGCAAATAACAGAGGAACTTAGTTTCTACTACCCACAATTCAGATACAGAATAAAAGAGGAAAATCTGCAACTGAATCTCACATATATATATCACATAAAGAGTTTGTCTGTCATACACAGATCCATACATATACAATCCAAAAGGCATATATACATATACACAAAAATCACAACGATCTCCCCGACTACCCGGTGCTACATATCAGAGCCGACCGACAAAAGAATGAAAACCTAAGCTTCACAAAAAGACCTCCAGCATCTAATCTACAATGCCTCATAGAGCATTTAAAACAGCAAAAGGGTGAGAAACACAATCATAATATAATTGCATACAATTATATAATAACACCAAAATACACATGTAATATTCTCACGACAACTTATACCAGAATTCAAACACAAAACAACACAATGCATATCATCATATATCCATCACCAAGGCATATATAATCAAATAAATGCATTTATCAACAACATATACATATATATATATATATATATATATCAACTCATCAATTCCACACAAAATTAATCCATTCATGATTTATGCAAATGCACAGAAACCGACACAACGACTCTATGCAATGCAATGCGGTATCATCCATCCATCATCTCAACACTAGTTCACTCAGGAACTATTGGAACCATTGCTTGTTACTTAGTGTAACTCCCCATCGGGCAAACGATGTTCCCCGTCGCTTTAGGTCCTCTTGGTATAAGGCGCACGACATTTATGGATTGCTTTAGGTCCTCTTTGTATAAGGCGCACAATCCGATCGCTTTAGGCCCTCTTTGTATAAGGCGCACGATCGTCTATAATCATCGCTTTAGGTCCTCTTTGTATAAGGCGGACGATGTTATAGCGGATTGCCTCTGGAATCGTTTTGTTGCTCACACCCACTAGGGCACACGACATCACAAGAATGCATATCATGATGCTTGGCATACAATGACTCATGACGTTCAAATGCACACATATATGCAATCATCTCAATCAACAATAATCATGCTTTGCACTCAAGCCCAAAACAATGCATTTAATTGCCATAAGGCCACAAACCCTCATCACAACATTTAAACACATGCATTCACCTCATATAATCAGCACACAAGTTATACAACATATATCACCAGCACATTGCATGATAACACATCAATTACGCACAATTAAAACGGTAAAAGTCGACAAAACGACACATTTCGAAATTCCCGACTTAATTAAATCGGTCAACAATCTCAAAACCATCATCATAAGAAAGTACAGTTCAATAGTTATTCAACGATACCAAGAATGTTAAAAACGGATAATTGGAACATAAGTTAGGGACTGAACAAGAAAAGTAATCGCGAAAAAACACAATTCTGCAATCTTCCTGGCCATACGCGTATTGCCCTGAGCCATACGCGTATTGCCCAGCTCCCTCGCCCATTCCATACGCGTATTGCCCAAAGTGGTACGCGTATGGGCAGAGACCAATTCCTCCTAACAATCCCACTAAAAACTCCAATACGCGTATTGCCTCCCTTCATATGCGTATTGCCCTCAACCTTACGCGTACCATTAAGCAAATGGGCAGATGGCCAAGAAAATGAAACTCCATACACGTATTGCCCTCACTCCTTCAATGCCATACGCGTATTGCCTTAACCAATACGCGTATTGCCTTGAGTCATACGCGTATGGCCAGTGGAATAACCAGAAATTTCCTGCATAATTTTTCTGCGAAATCCAACCAAAAATCACTCCCAATCTCACCTAAACACCAGAAAATTACTACTTGAATGCCTAACAACATGTATCTATCATGTATAAACAATAAGGAACACTAAAACATGATTTCAGACATAGATTATACCAATTTCTAGCAACTCCAACATATTATGGTTTTTACTCTATATTTCAATTTTAATCCAATATCAACCAAAAACATACATACATAATCATACACAAGTATAAGATAATCGAGTTTCGCACCCTTACCAGATTTAATCGTGTTTTTGAAAGTCGGTTGAATCGATTTCTTAATCCACAAATTTTCTCTCTTTTTCTTCTCTTCTTTTCCTTCTTTCTCTTTTTCTTCTTCTCTTTTTCTTTCCTTACTATTTTCTCTCTTTTCTTTCAATTTTCTAACTTAAGGAAAATAAAGTAAAATGACCAAAATACCCCTACACTCAAATATCTCACAAACGTTCCCAAAACGCGATAAAATATCACAACAATGAAAAATAACATATTTCTAATTAAAAGTCAAAAATAAAATAATATATTAATAAAAATAATCAAAACGACTCGATTAAATAAAACTAACCAAAATTGGGGCGTTACAGAGATGATTGAAGCATGAGTAGAAGAGTTGATCACTGGGTCTTCAGAGTCTTGAGTCATCATAGTCTTCAGAACTTGTTCATCAGAACCTTGTCTTCAGAGTCTTTAGCACTGAGTCTTTAGAACCCTTGGTCTTTAGAAACTTAAGTCTCCAGAGTCCTTAGAACGTTGTTCAGCAGAACCATGTCTTCGGCACTTAGTCTTCAGAAACTTAAGTCTTCGAAGTCTTCAGAACGCTGTTCAGCAGAACCTTATCTTCAGAGTCTTTAGCACTTACTCTTCAGAAGATAATGACTTCAGAAGCTAGAAAGCCTTCAGAAGTAAATCATCAGAGTCGTGTTCAGAGGCATAGTCCAAGAGAACATTGTAGCAGCAACATATTGTCTTCTTAGAATCTTTCTGAAATTGAGTAGATCAAAAGCAGATTTGCTTCTTTGGCGCAGAAGCGACTTTTGGTCAAATTAGAGAGACGTTGCACATGATCTCTATCAGAGTCAGAGCTTTCTCTATCAGAGTCAGATCCTGTTTATTAATTCCTCAGAAAACAAACGTTAGAGTACCAAAATTGTTCTCACACAAATACTACTTTCTTATTATCAAAACTTAGAGATATCTGGCAGAACCAAATCTTGTTCTAATAATCTCCCCCTTTTTGATAATGACAAAACCATGTATTTTGATAAAACAATTTTGTACGAAGATAATTAATATGAAATGACAAAGATAAGTTTAGAATTATCGTCCTTTTATCAAGCTCCCCTGAATCTAAGACTTAAAATAATCTTATCAGATTAGGGATACCAGAGCCTAATTATAAGGATCTAGTTAGATCCAGAATATCAGAGCTTCATTATAGTGGTAATGGAGTATGATAACAGAGCCTGATTGGTTAAATCAGAGCCTGATTGCTAATATATTAATATTGTTCCTGAAAAGCATTCTAAGAAGAAATTTGTGCAATTAAAACGTTAGAATGTTAGAGCTATGATTCAGAGACAAGATATTTTTATCAAAATAATTTTCCATTAATATACTTCCCCTTTTTGTCATAATCAAAAAGGGTAATCAATGGTTAACGCAAGCATTTGGATTATTGGATTTAATTCAAGAGAAATTAGATATATTAAATTAAGTACTTCTCCCCTTTGATAGCAATCATAAAGAAATGCAATAAGATAAAATAGATGCAACAAAGATACTTTTTATTGATTAAAAAACGCCAGAGGTGCGGTACATAAGCAAGACGCAGAACAATACAACCACAAAACAACATACAGACAGAAGCAAAAACGATTAATCAAAGTCATGAAAAGAGAGACCAAATTCTGAAAAGACCAACAGAAACACCCACCCACCAACCATAAAAAATCCTCTACCTCATCAACCCTTTCACATCTTTCTTCAACCATAGCATTCTCTGATTCAAGTATTCTGGCTAAACCTATGATTTCAGCCTTAAAGAACAACTCAGATAGAATTCTAACATATGGTATGAAGGACTTATGCTGATTTCTAGAGATTTCAACACAGTTCTTCAGATGATTGAAGATGGTTTGAGGAAGGTTCACCCGGACATTGTACATCATGAAGTAAATAAAGAGTCTATCATCATGAGACAAAGAATTTTTGGCCACTCCTCTGGGTCAAAAGTTGGTAAGCAGGAGTTGAAATCTCATTATACCGGTGGGAAGGAGTCCTTCAGGATTGTATGGTTCATATCTGTTATGAGAAACATCATGAATTCCAATGAGATCCTCAACAAATGAGTATGACAAATGGAAATCTTCAATAGTGACTCCAGATTGAACACAATTGATGGCTTTAGCGATGGAGGTAGGTGTTATGATGACCGGAACACCAAAAACAGAAGACCAAACAGAATTATTGTCTCCTTCAATCCTTGCATATTTCCAGAATTCCTTCACAAGGACAGGAAAAATGGGTCCATGTAGGATTGCGTAGTATCCTGACCACCCTTGAATCTGTATGTTGGTAGATAGGTATAAGCCTGAGTCTCTGAGTCTTGGGAGGTTTGGCCTTTTCTCGTTGATGACTTCCATAACTTCATTGCCAAGAAAAGTTTTGATAGACATAGTGAATGAAATAGGATAGGAAGGAAAAGCAAGTTTTGAAGGACGGATGAAGAGTTATGAGGAGGAGTAAGGTATTTAAAGAGAAGAAAAACGTATCAGCAATAAATAGTAATAAAGATTAGATGAACTGAACCAAAAATTCATCATTTTCAATACAACTGATGAAGGACAAAAGCAGAGTAAGAGACACAAACAAAATCAAAGAATGGGAAAAAAGTGTATCAGTCTCCAAAAGATCACAGATCGGGTATACGTTATTCAAATCTTGACATCAGTCAATAAATACGAATAAATGTATACTTGAAAATAGGAGGGAAGAATCTGGCAAGGAATAAAGGTTGAGAAGAGAAGCGCTTAGTTTCAAGAAATCTTTGTCTTACACACATCTTAATGAATGCATAGCAATAGGAGAAGACATAAAGATTTAATCTATTCTCAAGTAAATTACCAAACCCAATGCGTCAAAACATGATTACAACAATAATAAGGAGTAATTACTTGAAACCTAGTAAGGTATGATTTGATTTTGGATAGGTGTCACAAAGTAATCATAACCGTTTGTTTCAAGAGAACATGTTTGATATTCCCCAAAGTCAAGAATACCAAAAGGTATCTGACTGGACATGTTTCTGATCAGGACATCTTCTAACATGTAGAAATATCGTTAATCATAAAGACATTAAATAAATAATAAAAATAATTTGCTTAACGTCAGAATCTTATTTCAGAAGTTCTGGTGACTTGACACATCAAAAATTCATCTACTCATTCTGGACACGGTTTTATAAAAAGATTTTCCAGAATGAATATGAATTTATCCTCAGCAAGGGGTTTTGTGAAAACATCAGCCCACTAGTGGTATGTATCAACAAATTTTAACTGAAAAGTTTTGAACAGAGTCACGTAAAAAGTGATGTTTTATTTCAATATGTTTTTCCCTAGAATGTAAAATAAGATTCTTAGATAAACAAATTGCAAAAGTATTGTCACAGAAGATAGGAATGTTACTCTCGTGTATCCAATAATCTTCTAGTTGATTCTTCAGCCAGAGTATCCGAGTAATGCATAGTGATGCTGAGATATATTCTGCTTCTGCAGTTGAAATGCAATGGTTGATTGTCTTATGCTTGCCCAAGAGATGAGGTTGTTCCCCATAAACTGACAGTTTCCAGAAGTACTTTTCCTTTCTAATCTGTCTCCAGCATAATCTGCATCACAATAACCAGAAATCTTGTACTCTGATGTTTTCTTATACATCAAGCCAAGGTTAGTTGTTCCTTTTAGATACCTTAGGATTCTCTTAACAGCTATTAAGTGAGTTTCCCTTGGATCTGATTGGAAACGAGCACAAAGACATACACTGAACAAAATATATGGACGAGAAGCAGTCAAATACAGAAGAGAGCCTATCATACCACGATAGAGCTTTTGACAAACCTTTTTACTTACTTCTTCTTTCTCCATAATGCATGTCGGATGCATAGGAGTCCTTGCAGGTTTACTTTCTGACATATTGAACTTCTTCAGAAGTTCTTTTGCATACTTGCTCTGATGAATGTACGTTCCTTCTGGACGTTGATCAATCTGAATTCCCAGAAAGAATCTGAGTTCTCCAATCAGACTCATTCAAATTTAGCATGCATTAAATTAGAAAATTCCTTGCACAAGGAAGTATTAGCATAATCAAATATAATATCATCAACGTAGATTTGAACAACTAGAATGTCATTTTTAAAGGTTTTACAAAAGAGTGTTGTATCCACTTTTCCTCTGGTAAAGTCATTTTCAAAAGAAAGTTACTTAGCCTTTCATACCAAGCTCTAGGAGTCTGTTTTAGACCATATAACGATTTTTTAAGTTTGAAAACAAAATCTGGTTTTTCAGAACTTTCAAAACCAGGAGGTTAGTGCACATACACTTCTTCAGAAATATACCCGTTTAAAAATGCACTCTTTACATCCATCTGATATAAAGTAATGTCATGATTTATGGCAAATGAAATTAAAAGACGAATAGATTCTAACGTGGCAACTGCTGCAAAGGTTTTTGTATAGTCTATCCCTTCTTGTTGACTATAACCTTGTGTTTTCAGGCGTGCTTTATTTCTTACGACCTCACCTTTCTCATCTAACTTGTTTCTGAATACCCACTTTGTTCCAATGACGTGGACATCTTTTGGTTTCTAAAAAAGATCCCAAATATCTTTTTTGGTGAATTGATTCAGCTCTTCTTGCATGGCCAGAATCCACTCATTCTCCATAAGAGTTTCATCAACTTATGTTGGCTCTATCAGAGACACTAAGCCCAGAAGAGTTTCTTTAGAAGGTTTGAATGATGAACGAGTTCTGACTGAATCAGCTTTGTCTCCCAGAATCAATTCTTCAGAATGAGAAGTCTTTGGTCTATTCTTCTTCTGATGAGATGGACTATTCGCTGCTTCTGGTAAGGTTGTATCTGATTCTGTAGATTCTGCATCTTTGTCTCCTTCCTTTGAATCTTCCTCCTTGGATTCTGATAAAGTAATCTTCAAATTTGGAAACTTTTCAACTAGCTTTGACTTTTCAGGATCAAGCTTATCATCAAATCTGACATGAAATGATTCCTCAATAATCTGTGTTTCTGTGTTATAGATTTTGAAGCCTTTAGAGCGTTTAGAGTATCCCAACAGTAAGCACTTTTGAGCTTTGGATTCAAACTTGACAAGATTCTCTTTAGTGTTCAACATAAAACAAATATAACCAAAAGGATGAAAATACGAGATGTTGGGTTTTCTATTCTTCCACAATTCATAAGAAGTCTTACCCATAATAGGTCTGATAGAAATCATGTTCTGAATATGACATGTTGTATTTACTATCTCTGCCCAGAAGTGCTTAGCCATGTCAGTTTCTTGGATCATGGTACGAGCCATTTCTTGCAAAGTCCTATTCTTCCTTTACACTACTCCATTCTGTTATGGAGTTCTGGGACAAGAGAAATAATGGTAAATGCCATGGGAATAAAAAAGATTCTCAAAGTATCTGTTCTCAAATTCTCCACCATGATCACTTCTGACTCTGACTATTTTGCAATCCTTCTCTATTTGCACTTGTGAGCAAAAGGTAGAGAACACAGAATGTGACTCATCCTTGTGTTTCAAGAATTTTACCCATGTCCAACGACTATAGTCATCAACAATAACTAATTCATACTTCTTTCCACTGATTGAAGCAGTTTTCACTGGTCCAAATAAATAAATGTGTAAAAGTTCTAACTGTCTTGAGGTGGACACAACATTTTTTCCTTTGAAGGAAGTTTTAGAAAACTTTCCTTTCTGAAATGCTTCACAAAGAGCATCTAAAGAATACTTCAGATTTGGTAAGCCTCTGACAAGTTCAAGCTTATTTAGCTGAGAAATCCTCCTCATGCTAACATGACCCAAACGTCTATGCCATACCCATTGCTCCTCATTAAAAGACATTAAGCATTTAACATTCTGTTCACAGAGATCATAAAGTCTAATTTTATAAATGTTGTTTTTCCTCTTTCCAATAAAAAGGATTGAGCCATCTTTCTAACTGACAGCCTTACAGGACTTTTGATTAAAGATGATATCATAACCATTGTCACTAAGTTGACTAATTGACAATAAGTTATGCATCAAACAATCGTGTTATACCCTAAATTTTGACCCTAAGACTTCACACCATTGTGCAAATCATCACCACGATATGGATGTACTTTCATACCTCACAAATCCTCTCAAAGATTGTTGAGTGTTTACTCTAGCCAAGAATTAGGGTTTCAAGCCCTTTTAGAGGATTCAGGAAAATGATCAATCAAGAATTGACATGATCTTCATCAAATGATTCAAGCACAACATTGCATCATTTCAAGTTGATCAAGCCTGAAGACCATCAGTGTCACCAAATTAGGGTTTTTGCTAATCAGGGCTTCTAGAGGGAAATTTTCATATGGGCATGAGCCAAGACCTCAAGATATGTTTCAAGGACCTCAAATACATCATATTAGTTCATTCATATGATTGGATTGATTCAAAGAACTTGATTCATAAGCAATGCAAGAATTCAAATCCATCTGAGCCACAAACTAGGGTTTTGATGAAAAGTCAACCATACCTTTGACTTTTAGCCAAAGACATGATCTCTAACCTTGGGATATGATTCAAGACACTCAAATGTACCCTTGATATCCATTCATAAGTTTAAAATCACCTTGAGACACCCATTTATTAAAAATTAGGAATTAGGGTTTCTCTGCACAAAATTCACCTGAGACCAAAAGTCAAAGTTTGACTTTTTGACCAAAAATGTTTATCATGAACCATTATACAAGAAAACATGATCCATTGTTGCATTTGAAGAAGATTTGATCAAGAAATCAAGGTAACTTATAAAAGGGGCAATGTTGAGAAAGTGAAAATTTCACTAAGTTATGAAAGAAAGTGTTTAGGTACCCAACTTCCAAAAGCCATAACTTCCAAACCATGCAGCCATTTTATTGGATCCAAAGCTCAAATGATAGCTCTCATCACATACTACAAAAGTGTAAAACTGATCCATGGTCAAAAAATGCTTGGATTTTAAGTTATGAAGTGATCAAAATCAAGAAAAGTGTGAAATGAATTCCAACACTTAGTGAAAATCTGCCTAAGTTGAAATCAGCAAAACACCAAAATATGGAGAGATTTTTCACCATGATCCAAGATGAATCAAGTCCAATGGTGAACATCAAAGTTGAAGTACATAATCCCAGCTTTCTAAAGAGCCCAAGAGCATGAAATAACTCCATTTGAGAAAAAGGTTATGGAGGTGGCAATACCCCTTATTGCAACTATTTTGCAAGACAATTTTGGGCATTTCTTGCTAGCCACGATTTTTGAGTCAATTGCAATGATCACTATGCCAGGCCAATTCAATGAGAATCTGATGAATCACAACAAACCTGCAAAGTTAGACCAAAGAGACAAGAGATATCTCAAATGGAATGATGGATTTTGTCACCTTATGCCTTGAATTCAAATGGCATTTATGTGCAATAGTGCACATTCAAAGATTCCACTCTCCTCAATCAAGATTCTCACATAAACAACAATAAAAACATCTGAGGAATGTGGAATTGGTTAAAAGTTGGCTATGCTACTTAGATGAGCTATGGAACCTTGGCATGGAAGTAATGACATCTTGCCAAAAACATTGAATGATCTCTTATCCACCATGCCATTACTATTCATCCAAGACAAACTCATTCACCTATAAATAGAGGTCACATTGCCTCATTTCAAACACAACAAAACAACTTCAATCCTTGTTTTCTGAAAAATCTATTTGGTTCCAAGTTTTAAACTTTCAAGTGAGGGAGAAATTGAATTTCTCAAACCAGAGCAATTCCATCCAAACCAATGATCCAAACACCTCATATACATCATGTATGAGTGATCCAAGCACTTAAACAACTTCTGTAACATCAGAATCATCAAGTCATGCCCCATTTGCTCAAAATACATCATAAGTTGCAGTTGGAATCGAGTTCATTGAACCAGAAGGTTTTAATCTATTCCAAGCACATCAACACATTCCTTGAGGTCTAGGGAAGCTATTCAGGTCATCATTTCACATCTGTAACACCTACAACTGAGGATTCGAATTCCTCTTGCACAGGTAAGCCTAAACTTCCCAAACTCCATGAAACGTCCATCATTTTTTATATTTCAAGTTACCAACATGTTTCTGCACTTATATAGAATGTTTTCCCCCAATCAATTGCTATGTATCAATCGTGTATAGGATTTCACAATGTTCTTGCAAAAATTATGGTTCATCTGTTCATCACTGGATAACTCACTCCACACTTAAAATAAATGAAATTAATTGGTACCATCGTGTTCCGTGTTCAAAAGCGAACAATTTTCATGTTTACATCGTGCAATTTCATTACGAATTGAGTGAGATAGGAGGGGTTTTGCAAATCTGGGTGGCACGAGGAAGAAAATGAAGTTCTTCGCGCCATATTTCAAATTTTTTAATTTTTAAATATTTTTAATATTTTCATTTTATTTTCAAAAATTATTTTCTACATCCAAATTTGATTATTTTCAAATGAATTTTTGCACAAATATTATCCATATATTTAAATAATTTATTTTCCAAAATAATCAAAAAAAATATTTTATATTTGATATATTTTTAGTATATTTAATATATTATTTTTAATTTTTTTAAAAATAATTTCAAATATTGATTTTTCCTATCAAATTAATTATTTTTAATCCAAATTTTTTCACACATGACATTTAAATACCCTATTATTTTAATCCAAAAAAAATCACAAAAATAATTTTTATTTGATATATTTTTAATATATTAAAAATATTATTTCAAATTGTTTTAAATACTTTTAAAATGATTTCTTTTCTTAATTTTTTTTAAAACCAAAATGATTTTAAATATTCATGTGGATAAAATACCTTTTTCATAAACCTTAATCATTGTTTATAACATGATTAATGGATTCATTTGATAAATTATATATTTTTTATTGATTTTTCTTTGAAAAATATCTTAAAAATTGAAATTTGGGTTTTGTTTTGATTCAATCTTTTAAACTTCATTTCAATATCATTTGTGCCTCTATTAGAATGTAAGACCCAACCCTCTTTGTAAATAAATCACTTCATGGGCCTCTACTATAGTATAAGTCCCATCGCGCTTTTCAAAATCACGATGCGATCACTGTTTTCACAACAATCTATGGGCCTCTATTAGGAGTGTAAGTCCCATCCCTTTGTACATAAACTTTGTTTTAAACAATCATCTGGGCCTTTCCCCTGAGTATAAGACCCAACGCCCTTTTGTAAATAGAAAATCTTTTAGCCTCATTCATCTTGGGCTTTGTACAGGATACAAACAATCATCTGGGCCTCTATTTAGAGTGTAAGACCCAACACCTTTACTTCTCTCTTACTTAAGATCAAGTCATCTTCAAATTCAAAACTTTCTTCAATTTCTTCAAAACATAAATCCAATCTTGAAGAAAACATCTGATCAATCACAATACATTTGGGCTTCTATCCAGAGAATAAGACCCGCCACCTTTCTCAATTCAATTCATACTTGTTTATATACTTGTTCATATATTTGTATATATACTTATACATGTCTTGTTAAGTTTCTCTTAACATTTAAATCATCCTTGGTTTAGACTAGTTCAAACAATAGGACCCTTTCAACCAGTGTAACTTAGTTCACACAACTAGTCCCCCCTGTACAAAGGAATTCTTCTTCCCAATACAGTTAGCCTCCTCTTGGGCTTTGTTCAATTTATTCAACCATGAAACAGTTCAATAAAGAGAGGATTATTTCCCGGTGAAACCTCTTCTTTAACCCCTTTAACCCTAGAACAGTTCAACAAAGAAAGGATTATTTCCCGGTGAAACCTTTCTTGAACTCTTCATAGACTTGGAAAGTCTCAATCCTTAGCCTCCTCTTGGGCTTCATACAAGGACCCACAGGCTTCCTAGAAGCATCCCCAGCCTCCCCTTGGGCTTCATAAAAGGACTCACAGGCTTCCTAAAAGCATAGTCTTTAGAAATACACATGTCCCCAGGAGAGTCAAAACCTCTAGGAAATTCAAGCTCATCCTTTAAGTCTCTTATGATCCAACAAGGGTTAGTTTTCATTCTAAAATCCCCAGCCAGGGTCAGATTACAATAAAAAAATCCCTAAAAGAATCAAAGCCTTTGTGGCATTTAATAATTCTAATATAATTCTAATTTACAGCAAGAGTTAGTTTCCCTTTTAATTCCTCAAAACAATTTAGACCTTCTCTTGGAATTAAAATCCCTCAGCAAAGAGTCAGTCTCTACTTAAATTCCCTCGGCCTCCTCTTATGCTTCATATAATGATTTTTCCCAACCAGCCTCAATCTTGGGCTTTGTACAAGACATATATAACACTCCCCCAGTTGAGTCAGTTTTCAACTCTTTTAGCTTCAACCTTGTGCTTTGATCAAGGCACAAAATCCATCATCCCCACAGATGAGACCATGAGTCCTCTCTGTAGGAGGATATCTCCTCTATACATCACATTCCAAAACAAATAATTAAACCTTTTTTCCAGATAATTGATGTAAGTGGCACACTTGTTGATTCAAAATCCAAGCTGGAGTCCCTCCCTTATCATGGCTAAAGTTCTCTTTCATCTAAGTGATGTAAGTGGAAAACCTCTGGATTCTACACATCCAAGTCAATGTCCCTCTCTTAGCATGAAAGGTTCATAAAGGAAAAAGTTGCATTGCTCTACACTGAATTAAAGCTTCTTCCTTCATGACATTTCAATACTCCTATAAAGGAAGGTGTGGCATTGTTGGATTCCACACATCCCAGTTAAAGAAACTTCCCTTATAAATTAATTGTTCAATGTTTGTGATGAATAGGTGAGATATATCCCTTTAGAGATGACAAATTCTCCCTCAGTCAAACTTTTAGCTTCAATCTTGGGCTTTGAACAAGACAAATATACTTTTAGCTTTAATCTTGGGCTTTAAACAAGACACAAAAACTCTTTTAGCTTCAAATACATGTGGAATGTGAAGTCAAATACATGTGGACCAATTAAGATCGGTAGCTCAACTTCTCCCATTACAGTTCTACGGGAACCATCAAAAGCCTTGACTATCAAAGAAGTAGGTCTCATTTCAGTCTCTTTATAAGCCAACTTTGTAAGAGTCTTCTTAGGTAACACGTTCAAAGAGGAACCGGTATCCACAAGTACGTTTGTCAAAGTGTCATCCTGACATTTCACAGACACGTGTAAAGCACGGTTGTGATTCTTACATTCTCTTGGTAACTCCTCGTTACTAAAGCTAAGGGTGTTACAGGCAGTAATATTTGCAATCACACTATCAAACTGACCAATGGTAATATCTTGAGCAACATGCACTTGAGCCAACAACATCTGCAATGTAGCTCGATGAGCGGGTGAATTCATCAATAGAAACAAAATTGAGATCTTGGAGGGAGTCTGGTGAAGCTGATCAACGACTTTATAATCACTTTTTTTAATAATCCTCAAGAACTCAAGATCTTCATCATTTGCAACTACTTCTTTCTCTTTGTCTTTGGCAGACTCAGCGGTAACAGTTTCCTTAGGTGAAGCCTCGTTGAAACGGGGAGTATAAATACGACTACTTCGTGTCATCTTGCTTGCCCTAGCTATATTAGTCACATCTCTACTAACATTTTTCAAATCTTCTCTTGGAATAACCTTCCCAGATTCTTTGTCGATCATAGTCACATCGTATTTCCCGGGTACAGCTATAGAGTCTCTGAAAGGAAATGGACCAGGCTTTTGAATGATCACCGGCTTCGGTTGATTAATTACAGAAGCAACAATAGATTCTGGTATGTTAAACACAGGCTTTGGTGCACTGAAAATAGGTACTGCAGGACTTGATTCTGGCAAATTGAAAATGGGCACTTTATCACCTGGTTCTGGAAAGTTTAAGATGGGCTCAATCACGACAACTTCATCCTTTTTCAATTTACTACTCACTTGTAGAAAACCATCATTGATCAAACTCCGAATATCATTCTGAACCAACCTACATCCTTTCGCACTGACATCACAATCTTTACAATCATCATGGCAAACATTTACTAAACCGACCTCAAATAACTTTGAATGGAAGACTCGGAGAGGAGTCTTTATCTCTAAAATATCAAGGATCAAATTTTCTTCAGATACTTCATAACAGACCCATGGGTGGGCAAAGGATTATTCTTAACATTAGGATGAGAATCACCAAAAGATAGAATCTTCTTCTCCATTAATTCTCTTACCAAGTGTTTGAGAGCATAACAACTTTCCAGATCATGGTCAGGTGCCCCTTCATGGAACAAACAATGAGAATTTGGATTATAATTTGGTGGAAGTGGATTATGAGGTGGACCCAGAGCCCTTGTAGTTATCAAACCTTGTTGCACCAGTGAAGGGTATAACTCAGTATAGGTCATTGGAATAGTAGGAACATGCTTATATTATCTTCTGTTAGGAGCATTCTAGCATGGTGCCTGAACCTTCGGTTGTTGATAGGCAGGAGCGTTGGGCGCTCGTTGATAGTTAGATGAAGCCTGGGTAGGCTGATAAACAGGAGATGGTTGATAGACAAGAGATGATTGTCCAATAACGGGTTGATAAACAGGAGCCATTTGCATAGGTTGGTATGTAGATACTTGTTGATTGAAAGCTGGTTGAACATCAGCCACATACGGTTATTGAACAAACTGGACAGGATGACCTTGTTGCTGAGAAAAGTTCGGTTGTTGTTTACAGGGCTGACTTCTTCTTCTACCTGACATCACATAATTGGTTTCACCTTCTTTCTTCTTGCTGAAACTATTAGAAGACTTCTTAGCATGATCTTTGTGAGAGCTCGGACTACTAGCAGGACTTGACATCTTTCCACTTTTCAAACCTGATTCTTCCTTCACACCCACAGCAACAATATCAGAAAAATTAGCAATCACACTTCCAACCATTCTTTCATAAAATTCAGGACGAACAGTGTCGACAAACCAATCAGCTAACTCTTTTTCAGTCAAAGGAGGTTCCACTTGCGAAGCGGTCTCTCTCCATCTCTGAGCATATTCTTTGAACGACTCAGAATTCTTCTGGGACATGCTTAGCAGTTGTCTTCGGTCGGGAACCAAATCCATGTTGTATTTGTAATGCTTGATAAAAGCATCAGATAGATCTTGGAAACTCTTAATGCGAGACTGATCCAAACTCAAATACCACTTCGACGAAGCACCCTTCAAACTGTCTTGGAAACAGTGAATCGTCAGCTATCATTATCAACATGAGCGGCCATTTTTCAATAGTACATGATCAAATGGCTCTTTGGACATGTAGTTCCTTCATAGTGATAAAAGTTGGGAGTTTAGAACTTTAGAGGGATAACCAGACCAGATACAAGACACACTTCTCTGGCAGCAACACCAAAGACTTAATCTCCTTCCATTGCCCTCAACCTCTTATCAATAGTTTCCACATTTTCTCTGAGTCTCTCATGACGTTCATCCCCATCTTCTAGCATGTTAGGGACATCATATACTGGCTGATTCTCATTGAAGTATGGTTGCACACGGGTATGCACATCAGCTGGTTCAAAAGTTGGAGTCACCTTATGAGCTTCAGTAACCAAAGGAACAACTTGTTGAACTTGTTGAACAATGGGGATTGCAGCAGGTGTAGGCACAAAACCTGGTGGAAGACCGTATAGAGGTACATTTACTATAGTAATAACAGCTGGCTGAGGCTCCACAACTGTGTTTACAATCTCTGAAACAACAGTGGTCTGAGTATCCATCTTCGCGCGTATAACATTCAGTATCTCCATGATTTGGCCTACGTCCCCTCGTAGGTCTTCTAATTCATTATCGACGCGATCAAGCTCTTGACTATGTTCCGCCATCCTTCTACGAGCTTGAGCTCTGGCATTGTTCGGTGCAGAGGACTCAAGTTGAAAGAACTGAAGACGAGACAACTGAATGAGCAAAATGCGAAAAGAAAATGCACGTGCAATGACATGGATGCAATGCAAGGCAGTGATTTCAAAGAACTCAAAACCAGGTTGCAAACACTTTGGAAAGCCAGGAAAGGTTTCATTTTAAAATCCATGATTTCTACTAATAAAGGCAAGAGCAATTGTGTTTCTTGAAACCAAAGGGTTATTCATGGATGCATGAATGTATGGATGCATGGATGCACAGATACACACAAATACACATATACACAGGCAAACAAATAAAGGCCTAGGTTCGAAGATAACGAGCATGGAGCCATGGTATACCCATCCCAAAGGTATGTACTATGGGTTCTTGTATCTGTAGAATAGGGTTCTAAGAGGTTCCCAGATTCATCGATAAATCTTTTAGATATTATCGGCTTGCACGCCTACTCATGCAAGCTAATAATATTCTCAAGATAAACTTGTCTGAGTGTAGTATCGCATGACAACCACCACAGGTCTACACCTGGATGATCACTGCACTACGTCCTAAAAGGCTTAGAGGGGTGAAGGGATACTAAAGGTCCTCAGTATCACGGACTCCCGAGTCAGAAAAAGTAATGTCAATACGACTACTCGTATGCATCAGTAATTCCAAAGGGGTCTAGACTGAGCGTGGTTATATCATATGTTAATCATGTTAGGACTACTCCTAATAGTCAACTATTGATTATACCATCATCCTATCATAAGTGTACACTCAAATCCGGGTTAGGACTTATCTCACCACATAATGTAACAACCCAAGCAGAACAAATATATACAGATAAGCAAGTATAAATAACTCAGATATAAACAAGTTAGGGGTAACCCTCCGAGATGTTCCCCAGTGAAGTCGCCATTTCTGTTGCGATGAGAATCAGATATCAAGCTATTATTTAACTTGAATCACAAATCTTTAAATTTACCACCGAACTTTGATTTATCCAAAGGAAAGGGTAAAGAGTACGTCTGATGCGTCTTCGGCAATGAAATCGGCGCGGCGGCTTCGTCATATATGCTAAGTCCTCTCCTCCCTGATTCTCTTTTAAATATACTATTGCTGATGCACTTGTATGTGTTCCTTGTTAATGTACTTTGACTCAAATCTTCCTCTTTTCAATTCGTGAAATTATGGGTGTGGTTGTGGTGTGAATTGAAAAATCTTTTGTGCATGGATTTGTATCAGGTATTTCTGGTGTTTTTGAAGTGTGTTTGGTAATGTATGTGATATCTTTGTGAATTTTTCCTTTGTGAAGCTCTGTGTACAATTTTGATTTGGTGTTGTTGCTTATGATGTCTCTTTGGAGTATGAATTTGTGGTGTGAGGTGTGTGAACTTTTCTGTCTGCCCCCTTCTGTTCTGAACGTGAATCCATTTATAGGCTTCATGAATTAAATTCTAGATTTTGAAAACGATGATCTTGTGTAATGAATGCTTTCCGATTTGTCTCAGACATGTTTACTGATTGTTTTGGGAAGAAATTGAAAATATTTGGAATCGGTTTAGGAAACAATTGGATGATGTTTAATCTTGTTTTGGAAGAATTGAATTGATTTGGAACATGTTGGAAATTGGTTTAGGAAAGTATTTGAAATGTGAGAACATGCTTGATTATTGATGATTCACAAATTAAAATCTTTCTTGTTTTCACTTGGTTGTGTTTGATGATTGTGATTTGATCTGAGATATGTTTTAAAGCTCTTTTGGAAAATTTTTGAATTATGTCTGGAATATGTTTTGGAAACGAAATGATAGCTACTATGAATGTGATTGAAAGTGTTTTGGAAAGTTTTTGAAATGGGTGGGAACGTGTCTTTTACTCAATTAACTCCTCTTCTTCAATATGTTGTAGCCTTGTTTGGAAGTAGTTTATGGGAAGGTTTAATGGCTGTTGGAACATGTTTGAATTGTGTCTGATTATGTGTGATATCTTGGCCAAAACCCCTTAATTCTTTCCTTTCTCATTCTAGTATGCTTAAACGTGTCCCGATTTCTTTCTGTTTCCGTCGTAACGTGTTTGTGACTTGTATTGATCATGTTTTGGATTTGCCTTGATTGCATATTGAAACTTTAATTTCACCATGAATGTGTTGTTATTACCTTTGATGTTGTTGCCACTGCTTATGTTAATCATTCATGTTTCTCTCTTCCACGTGATGCTGCTTGTAACACTGCCCAAACCGTGAACTTGCTAAACTTCCCTTTATGTGTTTATCGTGTTCTGTTATTTTAAATTGGTATTCGTGCGAATTTCAAATGTTATTTTTCCATCATATCTGACATGATTTCTCTTCCAAATCCCTGTTCTATAGTTTTTTTAATTCAACCCGAGGATAAACCTCTTCAACCAATATCCCAAGCTTCATCGTTACCCATGGTTAAATTAGGGACAAAATGGTTTTAGGCAGTGTTCACATTTACTTTGATGAGGACCAACCAACAACTATGCTTCTTCTCCTTCTTTCCACTGCTGTGACTTGAACGTGGCTGTTTCGACCAATTGATAGGTATGAACCCTTTGAACTTCACATGTTCTTTTACGATTGATAAACTCTTTGTAACTATCATGTGTCCTTCATTTGATTTCATGGATTTTTGCAGGACTGAGACAAATGATGGAAGGACGGACGACACCGAACCACGTCAGGAATAAGCCTCTGCCATTTTTGACAGTCTTTGGTCTAGGTAATAGTTTATTCTTTGAGAGCTTTGGTCTGTAATAAACACATGATGGCCTGATTTTTTAATTCAATTAGTTGAAGTTGATTTTAACACTTTTTGTAAATCATTGACTTAAATATGGATCTTTGGAATTATTGAGCTTGGTTATTGAATGTAGAGATAGGATTGGTATTTGGCTGCATAAACATTCCAAAAGCCTGATCGTACCCCGTTGCTTGAGGATTTTGATTTGAATTGACATGATGGTGATGATTTACTTCTGTTTTCGAGTTGCTCTTGTTTTGGAAGAAAATAATGTTTGTTATTGATGCTAATATTTTGCCTTTAAACGTGTGATTTGTATCCTTTGGCAGAATCAAGATTAATCTCAAAAACTGTATTTGCGTCGCGACCTGCTGCATTTGGTTTCTTTATTTTGGTGTGATCCCTGGCTCGGTTTGTATACATAGAGATAGGAATGAAACTTGCAGGCACAGGAACAATGCTTGAAAGCCATGGTGAATCACCCATCTGCAAATCTTTTCCCAAGATTTGTACCAAGAGTTATTTAAACCCAGTGGCACACAACACAGCTTACCCATCACTGCCACCGTTAGAGACTATGCTGATGAAGCAAAGCAAGGAATTCCTTTTGAAATTAGAATTGTAATTTCCATTTCAATTGTTGTGTAATTCAAATCTTAAATATTTGAAACTTTAAGCTTCACATTTTCGCATTGGTGAGTACTACTTATCTTGTTAAACTTCTCAATGGTTGCTAGCGGTATTGTTCCAAGGGCAATAACTTGAGCAGGGCCCTTAATTGAGTTGTTGATTTCCTTTTAAAACATGTATTTGATTCCAATAAAATAGATATGAGTTCAAATGTTGAAATTCAATGATGTATGTGGAACACTGCTAGAACGTGTAAAAGAAAATTCATGTTCACATTCATGTTTGGATTCAATGTTTAAGTTCAATGTTCAAACGTGAACCCTTAATAGTTCTTGGGACTTTTGAATCAAACAAACTCATTGTCACATAGTAAATACTCTAGCACTCTCTTTGGGCACAGTAATCGATTTCACATGCAAAAAAACCCAACTAATCAAATCTCTCCAAAATGCAAATTCAAGCTTTTGAAACCTCTTTTTTATTTGAATTGCGAATTGAATTAAGTTTGATGTATAGGAAACCAAATCTTCAATCCTTGTAGCGAACAGTGATTAACTTTTAAGCGTACTTAACAATTCTTTGACCCGACTTGTATAAAGTTTTGATGAAATTTGGATACTTAAACCTTACGGCAATGTGAGCCTTTTTGTAACCATCACCAATAACTTGCATTCGTCATGAACTTGCACTTCGAGGGATCCTGATAAATGGGTCTTGTCACCTTAATTTTAATAACTCCATAACCTAATTTCAAGTATTCTCAACTGAAGCAATGATGAAGTAATAATCATACACCCTATCATCTTGATATTTTATTGGACATGTGAAGTTCCTGAATTTGGAATAAAGACTTAGATGAAACTTTCTTCTTCAAAATTAGAAATCACCCTTGAATTGAAGTAGACCATGTAACTTGGAATGAAATTTTGTAGTGAGCTTTAATTGAACTTGGTATATGAAATCCTTAACTTGTAGTGAAATTCACTACGCACTTCAAACAGTTCTCCAATGACCATGCTCGAAACCAATGGCCAGAAAACCCTAGTCCTCCTTGGGGAAACCTCTCAATAAGCACACACACACGGCCTCCATGGACTTTGAACTTTCTGCAACGGAACTAATGAAAACAAACAAAAATTAACTAAAAAATTAGTTAGCTATGCATGGATGATTGACCTAAGATGATATGCAAAAGATCAAGGAATCTAAGGGTAAAATTTGGGGTATAACATATCACATTAAAGAACAGACTCCTTATTATCAAATATTGCAGCAAGATAGATTTGGCATAATCTTTTTCTCTTCAATAATTGATTTTTATTTCAGGATTCATAAGCTACTTCAGAAGCAGCAATGACTGGTGTGACGCCCCCAATCTACACCCCCAAATAAATATGCATTTAAAGCAATAAAAGAAAATTTCGAAATTTGATCGGAGTATATCTAAAAACATGGCATAGACCAAGGGTCACATCAAATTGAAACCAAACAATTCATACAACACCTGCCCATACAGATATGCAACAGTGGGGTAGCAATCAACAGAGGAAACTTCGTTCCTTACACCCACATTTTCAGAAATTAGAATTAAAGCGGAAAATCTAAAATCTGATTAACATACATACATATATCATTAAAAAGTTTGTTATACACCAAGTTGTACATGTACTAGCCAAAAGATACATATACATAGTACACAATAAACACAAACGGCCACCCTAGCTACCCGGTGTCACATATCAGAGCCGACCGACCAAAAAGGGTGAAGACACAAAGCTTCACAATAGACCTCCAGCAACTCTAATCTGCAATGCCTCATAGAGCATTATAAAACGAGCAGAAGGGTGAGAAAAACAACCATAATATAAATGCATATAATTATATATATCAACATAAAAATACACATATACCACATATTCTCACCATTCTATCATACTACAAAAGCATACATACTATGTTTACTATGTCACAATCATCACATCTCACTCAATATACATCATGCATAACTCACCAATCCAATCAAGACCCAACAATACCACGCATCACATAACTGGAAATGACAGCATAGTCATTCTTCCCCCAATACATACCTCCCTAGGAATGACAACATAGTCATTCTACCCTAGTACACCTCTCATTGGGAATGACAACATAGTCATTCTACCCCAATGAATATCCCACTAGGCACGACCACTCAATTGTACATCACTAGGAACGACAACATAGTCATTCTACCCCGGTGAGTACCACACTAGGAACGACTTCAACGTCATTCTACCCCAGTGCACACCTCATTAGGAATGACAACATAGTCATTCTACCCCAATGAGTATCCCACTAGGAACGACAACATAGTCATTCTACCCCAGTGGACACGACAACTCAATTGTACATCACTAGGAACGACAACATAGTCATTCTACCCCAGTGAGTACTCCACCAGGAACGACATCAACGTCATTCTACCCCAGTGGACACAACGACACACTCGCACTTCACTAGGAATGACATATAGTCATTCTACCCTAATGAGTACAACAACAACACTAGGAACAACATACAGTCATTCTACCCTAATGTGTTCGACCAAAACATTAATACCTCACTAGGAATGACATATAAGCCATTCTACCCCAATGAGTATTCTGACACAATTGGAATCCATTCACACACCAAATATTACTATTATAGCAATCCCATGATAATCAATACCTTACCATTCATCTTGTTGTGGATCTACGCCACAGAGGCCGCCATATCATACATTAATCATACACTCGAAACCACATACATTGATACTTACTTAAACAATGTATTTATCACTAACTACAACCCACCACAAATAGCATTTCATCATTTATTCACCAAAGAGCCACAAGTCACAAGGAATTCCCCAATCAAGGGTTCACTCCACAAGCATATCCACAACACATTCATAACCACACATGTTATCACCGATATTTTCATCACACAACAGCACATAGCATAATACACTTCAATTATGCACACTTACAACGACAAAAGTCGACAATCGACACTATTCACATTGCCCGACATAATTTAATCGGCTAACCATCCCCAAAACATCATAATCATATAGTACAGCTCAATAGCTTTCCAACGATATAAATAATACTTAAATCGGAATTACGGTTCAAAAGATATGAATTTTTAAAAGAAAAGAAAATTAAACAAAAACTCTCACCGCCCGGCGAAGCATGCCCACCGCCCGGCGAAGCACAGGTGACACCAATCCCATAAAAATGACTCAAAGAGTCAGTAACTTGGCACCTCCACGCCTCTCAAAACCGCCCGGCGAAAGCACGGATCGCCCGGCGCTCTGGGCATTTCGCCCGGCGCTTCACACCAGAAGCAGAATTTCTGCTCCGTTTTGGCACTGTTCCAAACCCCAAAAATTCCATTTTCTTCCCCAAATCCCTTCCATTAGCAAAACAATTAATAGCAATAGTTCATACACATATAGAGATCATATAACACAAATTATATCGAGTTTCGTCCGTGAAAACATCGATTTCTACTCATTTTATCATTTTCGACCTAAAACTCACATATAACTCAAAACTCTACTAAATATAATTTTTCAACCACAACAATCATACATAATCACACGCATGTATAGAATAATCGAGTTTCAAACCCTTACCCAGATTCCAAATGATCTAGCTCTTGTTCTTGATGATTTCCACTCTTTTCTTCTCTTTTTCCCCTCCTCCTCTTTCTTTCTCTTCTTCTTCTTTCTATTTCTCCTTTTTTCTTCTTTCTCTCCTATTTCCTTCCTCTTATCCCTATTTCTTTCCTTTTCTTTTCTTTTTCTCTCATTTCTATTTTTACCACACAATTCTATTTCTCTCCCAATTCTCTTATTTCTATATCTACACAATATTTCCTCTACAAATTACTTCTATAATTTTCTCTAACTCATTAATAGTTATAAAATGACCAAAATGCCCTTAAGCCCAAAAATTCCCGAAAACACTCTCAAACGAGATAATACATCATAACATAGCATAAAAGCATAATATCACACCAAAGTCATAAATAGAATAATTTAACATTCAAAATAATTAAATCGACTCGATTAAATAAAATGATCAAAACTGGGGCGTTACAACTGGCAGAGTCAGATTACTCTTTCTTCTAAATTCTGTACTAATGTAATCTTCAAATGAATATACAGTGAAGATATATGACATTAGGTTTTGGTAGTGTTTCTACTTGTTCTTGGATTTGGGAAATCAGTTGAAATACGAATATCTCAGAAGCTTCTGAAGTTACTCTTCTAACAACAAATGTCACATTTCATTTATCCAGTTAAATAAGTCTTCTGATTAAGAAGGTTAATTCCTCATCATCAGACATTCCATTCCATAGGAAGTATCCTTCAACAGACTTTAGAAAAGATAATCTGTTAGATAGCTTTTCATCATCTAATTCCATTTCTTTTATTTGAAGATTGCAAGATAAAACTACAAGCAATAGTAAGCTCAAGTAGTTATGACTTCTTGAGTAACTATGACTTTAGGTTTCAATTTACAACAATCTTCTCAGAATTTGCTTGGAAAGATTAGATGAAGTGCAACTGGACAAGCTTCATAATTAATTCCCATAAATCTGATCACAAAGATTCAAAGATAGTCCTAGCATTAGACGTATCAATGATGTTGATATACTCAGAATCGAGATAGATCACCTACCAGAATGCATCTATCTCTGAAGATATTTTCAATAAGCTTCTTCTGAGCTGGTGAGAGAGACTTTCAAATTTTGATCATCCCTGCACCATCAACTTCTATAGTAATACCTTTTTTAAGGGTATTATACAGACCTTCACAAACCCTTTATCAAGTCCAATGAATTAAAAAAATATTTAACTTTTCCATCATTTAAATTCAGCAGCATCACCCTTTGAATATGAAAGGAAAAACAATGTAATATTTTTCATGTGGCATTTGATTCCTTCTTGAAGGAAAGTCTTTAAAAAACATAATTTTCTCATTGAATCATTATCTGCACCACTATTAAGTGTTATGTATATACCATGCTCTGATACCAATTGAAGGTGAAAAAAAGTACACAAGAAGGGGGGTTGAATTGTGTTTTTCGTTTTCTTAATTTGTGTCTGATTAGAGTTCAGAATTTAAACTAGTGTTCAGATTCTAGTTATACTTAGCAGAGGAATATTAACATAAGCAAGTAAATAATAGCAGAAGACACAAAGATTTATACTGGTTCCTCCCAACTGAGAGTAGTCTAGTCCCCTTGCTTCACAAGAGATTTTCACTATAACCAAATCATGATTACAATCACTTATGCATTTTGTATAAGACTTTTATAATGCTCATACCTAAATTCCAAGACTTCTTGATTAAACTCTTAAGATTCAAAACTTCCTTGCTCAAGTCCTACAGACCTAAGGCTTCTTTCTCAAGCCACTCTGGCCCAAGACTTCTGCCCAGGTTCCACGAACTGAGACTTCCTGCTCAAGCCACATTGGCCCAAGACTTCTACTCAAACCCCTTATGCTCAAGACTTCTGCTCAGACCCTCGCTCTGAGAGTTCCTGCTCAAGTTCCACGAACCCAGGACTTCTACTCAAATTCCTCAGGTTCAAGACTTCCTGCTTAAGCCCTAAACACTTAAAACTTCTGCTCAAGTTCTGTAACGCCCCGATTTATTTAACCGTATTTAATTATTCCATTTATGTGAAATTTTGTGAATTGTGTGATTTATTGTGTTTCATGTTAATGCATCATGTTTGGGCATTGAGAGTTTTGTGGCATAAATGTGTCACATTTTGAACTAACAGCCACTGGTGGAAGTTAGTGTTATTTTTGGTTATGTCACGTTTTGCACTTGAGTTCCACTGGTGGAAGTTAGTGAGTTTTTGGCCTTTTTGTTATGTGTTGCCTTATATTTAGGAATCTTAATATTATGTGAAGTGATATGAAGAGCAAGAATTTAATTTAGTGTTATTTGAGCACGACAGGTGGATTTTTTTGAATTGTGTAAATTAAATGAGTTTTACTTGTTAATTGGATAATTTCTCTAATAGGTAAAATATTTGCAATAAATTATAATTTCTTTTCAACTTTTATTTCCCGAAATATATTTCATCGCTATTTAAGTTTTATCGCATTTTGAGAGCGTTTGGGAGATATTTGAGCTGAGGGGTATTTTGGTCTTTTTGGGGGTAGATATTTTATAAAAAGAAAGAAAAGAGAGAAAAGATAGTAAGGAAAAGAAAAAGAAAGAAGAGAAAGAGAAGAGAAGAGAAAAGAGAGGAAAGAAAAGGGAGAAGAGGAAAAGTGGAAAAATCGAGAATTCATCCGTTTAAAGCCCGAATAATCGGGTAAGGGTGAGAAGTTTCAATTATATTCCGATTGTGTATGTATATGTGTATGTTTTCTTGGAATGTTTGCTTGTTTTTCATAGTTTTCATTTCTAGGTTGAAAATGTTAGAAATGAATAGAAATCGATGTTTTCACGGACGAAAGTCGGAATAAATTGCGTAGTTGTGTCGAGTAATGTTAGGCCGTGATCGAGTATGTTTGTTTTATCGAATTTGGTTGATTTTGTAAGTTTTTGCATTTTTGGAGATTTGAGGGTTTAAGATTCGGATTGAAATCGAAAGTCGTAGAATTCACGTTTGATGGTTCCAAATCACTACTATATGTTTGGTATGAATGAGTATGTGTTTGTTTCGAAAAAAATAATTGAATCGGTCGGAGTTTCGGACAAAAGTGCTCAAACCCGTAGGAGCCCGTAGGGAATTTTCTGGTTTTTGGCAAAACTTCAAAAATTCATAACTCTTGAACCGTAAGTCGGTTTTGACCCCCGTTCGAAGCGTTGGAAAGCTAACGAGATGTCCTTTCTAGAAAAAAATAGTTTTGAAGTCTGTATATGGTTCAATTATAGCAAAAAATTGAAACCGTATTGTTGTGTTAATTTTTACCGTCGTGAATGCGTGCGATTGAGGTGTTATCGTGCAATATGCTTTTGTTATATAACGTATAGCTTGTGTGTACTGTTATACGATGTGTTGCGGGTAGCCTTATGGCGTGAATCCTAGATTGTGGAAATTATTGTGAATTGTGACCTTTTGGCAAATAAATGCATTGTTTAAATTAAATGTAAATGCATGTTAATTGTGAAAGAGTTCGTTGCCATTTGGGTGGTGAAGCGATGCTCGTTGCCGTTTGGTGTAATTGATGTGAATTGGTGTGAATGCATATGATAATATGCTTGTTGTTGTGATTTGTGGTTAATGATGAATGCATTGTTTGAATTGATTTTCAATGCATGATTATTGATGTTGAAATGGTTCACATGGTTGTATATATGTATGCCTTGGATTGTCATGAGTCATTTGTATGCCAAGCATCATGATATGCATTGTTGTGACGTCCTGAGTGACGGTTTGGTTCCAGAGGGAATCCGCTATAACATCGTGTGCCTATGTGAGGACCTAAAGCGATGGTTATAGACGATCGTGTGCCCATGTGGGGACCTAAAGCGATCGGATTGTGTGATCATGTGGAGACCTAAAGTAATCCATAACGTCGTGTGCTCATGTGGAGACCTAAAGCGACGGGTGAACATCGTATGCCCGACGGGGTGTTACTTGAGCGACCCTCAGTAACGAGCGATGGTTCCAATAGTTCCTGAGTGAACTGGTGATGAGACATGAAATGTTGGAAGTCGGTACCGCATGGCATTTGCATAGAGTCGTTGTGTCGGTCTCTGTGCATTTGCATAAATCATGGATTCATTATGTGTGAGAATTGTGAATGGATGCATTATATGTGGAAACTCATGAATGGATTGATTGTGTGAATATGTTATTATGTGGGCATAACTGATATATGCTATGTGTTCGGATTGTCGGAAATATGTTATGCATCTGTGGTTTGCTATATGTATTGGTATGTGATGCGTGAGGTGAGAATAACTGTGTATGTGATTTTTATGTGTGTTTGCATATTATTATGCAATCTTGATTTTAGTTGTTATTTCTCACCCTTCTGTTGTGGTTTGTTGCTCTATTAGGCAATTGCAGATTTGTGTCTTGGAGGCTTTTGTGATGATTAGTTCTCCATCTGTTTGTCGGTCTTGGTGTCTGCTCTGTTACGTAGCACGGGAGTCGGGGAACGATTATGTTATAGTTGTATACATTTGTAGGATTTATTTTGTATTATCTTGTTTGTATTTTGGATGTTAACAAACAATTTATTTTGTAAAACAAGTCGGTTATGGATCTTTCCGCTTTATTCCATAATTGACCTTTCCTTTTGTTGGAAAAAGTTTCCCCTTTGAGGGTATTCTATTTTGTGCTATGTATTAAAAATATATGAGCAGGGATGATGTTTTGTTTATTTAAATGTGACATCCTTGTTTCTGTCGGAAAAATAAATTTTTAGTTACTCTGATTTTATTTATGTATTATTTATTAGCGATGGGAATTGGGGTGTTACATTAGTGGTATCAGAGCAGGTCGGTCCGTCCAGCCAAGTTGTTGAGTCAGTTTGTGTGACAGTTAAATACTGTCGATGTTGGTTGTCCCTTAGTACGTGATATGTGTGTGGAGCACTGTCAGTACTTTCTGGTTTTTCTAATCCTTTGTCTTCGGGATTGAGAATGAGATAAGTGGGGGAGAAGCTGGTACTTCTCCAAGTTGCTTCAGGTGTGGAGCGTTGGCTCAGTGTGTTGTGAATTGCAAGATTGTAAGTGCTCTTTGGACATTGTGGTTCCCGGTTCCGGAGGGAATGCGGAGGTAAGGTTTATGTCAACTGAGGATTTGTGCCTTAGGTAGTTTTGTGCAGGATGCAAGGGATGCTATTATAGTTTGGTAAGGGGGGTTGAATTGGAGTTTTTAAAAATTAATGTAAAGGACACGATGGTTATCCTGGTTCAATTGAACTCAATCTACTCCAGTCCACCCGCCAAGGTGATTTCGCCTCTCCCTTGAGGAATTTATCCACTAATCAGTTACGATTACACAATTTCAGTAACAACCGTTACTCTTCTTGAGGTTTAACCACAACTTGGTTTTCTCAAGGAATATAGAAAAAATACAAACAAGTGCTTCTAGTAAGCTTTATCACAACCGTGATTTTTACACACTGTTTTATCAAAATGTAAATCAAAATACAAGAGCAAGTGAAATTGAAGGATTGTGGACAGTATGAGCTCAAAAGGTGCTTTGGTCATCTGCAGGGACTCCTTTAAATAGATGAGAAGATTTGATCCGTTGGAGACGCGTGAACTATTTTTGGAGAGGATAATAATGCTAATTAATGCTCTTTCCAAAAATACAGATTCAATCCGTTACTTTGAGATTCTCATAAACGAGAAGGATAGCGTATCAGAGTCTACGTTGAATCATCAGAGTTTCTGGCTTGATACAGCTTTGGTGCTGAAGCGCTAGACATCCGTCATCAGAACTTAGGCTGATGCTTCCAAATCAGAGCTTCGCTTTGATTAGAACTTCGCTTTAAACTTCGCTCAGATTGAATCTTCTGATACTTCTATTTCAGAACTTCTTTGAGATACTTCTATATCAGAACTCTTTGTATTAGAACTTTCCTACATATCATAAACAATGAAATTATGAGCATCAAGTTCTAAAAACAAGTGTTTGTTATCATCAAAACTATTAGGAATGTAGAATCAATTCTTGTTCTAACAATCTCCCCCTTTTTGATGATGACAAAAACTCATATTTTGATAAATAATTTTAAAGGGTATTGAGGTTAGAAGACTCCCCCTGGGTTGAACATTTCCTTGAAAAAAAAATTTAATTTAAGATTTCCAAGAGATTCTGATTGCCAGTTACCTGCTTGCTTAACACAGTAGAAACAGAAATTAAAATGTTCAAAATGTTCGAGACAAAGTCCTGGTGCACTGTTATGGTTCAAAATATTCTACGTTCTCCCCCTTTGTCATTAATCAAAAAGCGAAAAGATACATGAGAACAATTAAAAGAAGATAATGACAGAAGATAAAATGCAACAAAACAAAAAAAATTAAGGTTGAGGAGCAGGAGGAAGTCTTGTGAACAATGCTTCCAGAAGGCCTTTGATCTGATTAGCGGATTCTTCTTGCTTGCCAAGCATTCCTTTAATTTCTGCGTTTGTCTCGTCCTATTTGTCCAATCTCTTTCTAACTTCTTCATTCTCTTTCTTCAACTCATCCAGAGTTTTCAGCACAAGAACAGATGAAGAAGGTTCTTCAGAAGTTACCAAATCCTCAGAGCTTTTTGCAGACACTTCCTTTGGAGGGGCTTCAGGTGATTTATCTTCCACTTCAGTAATAACCAGAGTTTGATGCTCAGAGTTTTGTGCATGAGGTTCTGAATCCATAGGAGCTTTCCAGCCTAGAGGAAGAATGGGTTTCTTTTCCCAGAATCTTAGAACCTGCTCATGGAAGATCTTCATATGGTCACAGAAGTTCTGTTGGGCTATGTCATAGCTCAGTTCCTTCATTTTCTGAGATTCAGAGTTAAACCATTTTCTGAATTTGGTCCAAAGATAGTCAGAGGCAGCTGGATTCATATTTTCCGAACAACCCTGCTTTAGAAATTTGATCCAATCCTGCATTTCTGCCTCGAATGCCAATAAAGAGTTATCAACATCTGATTTGGATAGAGATGGGTTTGGTTTGGGAATGGCTATTTTATGAGAGGTTGAGGTGAGCTTGTCTAGAGCTTCTAGGTCAATTATGGTTCTGAGAGGATCATCTGAGATATTTGTTGGAGGAGAGTCAGAGATGAGGATAGGTGAGTTAGGTGATGTAAATTCTGGAGAGGTTTGTGGGGGACTGGTGAAATTTGGTGGAGGTTGAAAGAAGTTGAGAGGGCAGTTGATACCAGGTATAGAAGTGTCAGGATGTTGAGTTTGATGTTCTGGTTCTGGTTGGGAAAAAGTGAAGAGAGGTTCATGACCAATGTCTGACAGAACTTGAGCAAGTTCTGGTTGTGGTTCAATAAAATCAGAAGGAGTGGGGTCAATGTCAATGTCAAAATCCTCAAGAGTTTGTGGTGATGGTGGTGGATTTTGGGTTTGAGGTGATGGTGGTGAATTTTCAGATGTTGATACCATTATGGATTCGACGATAGAAATGAAAGCGGAGTTACCTTTCTTCTTAGCAGCTTTAGCAACTTTTGGAGTTTTCTGAGGAGTTCCTTCAGAGGTTTTCCTTTTTCTTGAGGTTCTGGGGGCAACTTCTAGAGGTGCTTGCCTGAGCTGTTGCAGAGAAACTTCTGGTAGGGTACCATCAGCTTTACATGCATCCAAATATCTGAGGACAATTTCTGGATGAGTATCTGATGAGAAAAGAGGAAAATCTTTCAGAGGAATTTTTCTGGTGGTGATGACTTCCTTAGAGATTAAAGTTGGATCCTTCTTGATGGTATCAATGATTTTCATCTTCTTGAGATTCTTTGCATTGAGAGGTCTTCCAGCAATAGTTTCTAGATCAGAGATTTCCCGAGCTTCAGTTAAGTGATCTATCAGCTTATTCTCTGTAAGAATATCTGATATAAGTCTACCTAGAGGAATCCAATCTCTCTTGGTTCTTTCATCTTCTCTAGTTTCTTTGACACTGTTCTTCAGATGATTGAATAAGCAGTAGGGAAGATTCGCTTTGGTAAAAGTGGAGATGAGGTACAGGAGATACTGTTGATCGTTGTTGATGTAGTCAGACGAGCTTGAAGGTTTCCTGTGATAAATGCACCCAAGAATGATTCTGGCCCAAATTCTGTGACGATCTTTTAGGTCTTTGATTTTGTTGGAGTGTTGACCGGAGGTGAAGATTTCTTTTGAGATAGTATTAAGATCAGTGCCCTTTTCCATCTCACTGCATCTGATTCCTGATCCATCATGATCAATCAGCTTACCAATAAGATCTTCAGTGATGACAACCTTCTTTCCCATAACATACGAGATTACTTGATGTTTTGAGACCGATGCAAAAATCCAGAATTCCTTAACAAGTTGGGGAAAAACTGGACCCATTAAGCGATTGAAGTATTTGTTCCATCCTTGAAACTCAATCTCAGGAGTAAGGTCATACCCATTGTCTTTCATGCTTTCAAAATTGACGATGAGCTCACAGAGAACTTCAAGAGAGGCAAAAGGGGTGAGGAGAGTTCTTGAGGGCTCAACGTACCTTTCTCCAATGACTTGGTCAGCTGATTCTTGAGACATTGCTTGTTGAGAGCTTTGTTGAGAGCAGGAGGCCATTGTTCACAGACTTAGGGTTTTGGGAACACAGAAACAAGAAATGTAAATAATATGGAGAAGACGAAAGAGAGCAAATGAGTGATAGTGAGCGTGTGAGGGTGTTAGAAGTGGCATTTATATATAAGAGAGACCAAGACTTAAATAGCAATTAAAAACAATAACATCATGATTAATAGCCGTAATGATTTCTGACAAGGGAGATAGCGTGAGAAATTTTTGGAACAGTTACCGATGTGACTTGGCGCCTCAATATGTCAACACAGACGTTTCAGTTTTCCAGAGTTTGACATGCGTTCATCATCAAAGAAAATCTGGAGCGTAGGTTGTGACGCCCCGATCTATACCCCCAAAACACGCAATTAAGGCGGTAAAAGAAAATTCAAAAATTGATCAGAGTATAATTGAATTATCATGGCATAGAAAGGGAGAATCACATCAAAGTAACCAAACAACTAACATGCAACACCTGCTCATTTAGATATGCAACGTGAGGTAACAATCATACAGAGGAAACTTCGTTCCTTACACCCACTTTTCAGAAATTAGAATTAAAGCGGAAAGATCTAAAATCTGAATAACACATATACATATATCCATATAAACTTGCCCGTCATACATCAAGTTATACATGTACAGCCAAAATATATCATCAGATAAACAAAACAATCACACACGGCCACCCTATGCTACCCGGAGTCACATATCAGAGCCGACCGACCAAAATAATGAAGACGCAACTCTTCACAAATGAATACCTCCAGTAACTCTAATCTGCAACGCCTCATAGAGCGTTATAAAACAGCAGAAGGGTGAGAAAAACAACCATAATATAATTGCATAAGATTATATATTAACACAAAAATTGCACAATAACGTATTCTCACCACCAAAACACACAGATCAATTATAACAACACACAGTACAATTCACAAGTGTCAAATACCACTACCCATCAATCATTCACAATACAATCACACATATTCCATCTCATTAAATCACATTCACAAATTCATGCACAAATGACTCATGATTTATGCAATGCACATAGACAGACACAACGACTCTATGCACATGCCATGCGGTACCAACTTCCAATGTCTCTTGTCTCATCATCAGTTCACTCAGGAACTATTGGAACCATCGCTCGTTACTGAGAATCTCAAGTAACTCCCCGTCGGGCCTACGATGTTCACCCGTCGCTTTAAGTCCTCAGGCAACACCTCATATTTTCGAGGCACACGATGTTAATGATTGCTTTAAGTCTCCAAAGGAGCCCACAATCGTCTATACATATCGCTTTAAGTCCTCAGGCAACGCCTCGTATTTTTGAGGCACACGATGGTATAGTGGATTCCCTCAAGAATCAAATCGTCACTCAGGACGTTTCAACAATGCACAATATGATGCTTGGCATACAACGACTCATGACTTTCACATTGCATGCTCACACACATCAACAATCATACATATATCATCAAATATCACACATAGCATTTTCTTGCCTTTCGGCCACAAATCATCATCACAACATCTCATAAAAAACAACTATTCACGATTAATCGGTAAAGTCGGCCAAAAGTCGGCTAAGAATAATATATTTCTTCACCAAATCATAGAACGTATTTTTAGCTTCACATCCATATAAAGAACACTTAAATCGGATAAACAACGAAGAAGATATGAATTTCCGAAGTTTCCCCGACAAACCAGAATTTTATGGTTCAGCACAGTATGTATCGATACATAGGCTTTATGTATCGATACAAAAAGACCTCATGTATCGACACATAGCACGCATGTGTCGACACATGCTGTAGTGAAAATGCTATTTTTCCCAATTTTCACAGTATGTATCGATGCATAGGGGTTATGTATCAATACATAAACCATTTCGTATCGATACATAGCTGTTATGCATCGATTCATGCTCTGTTTTTCCTTAAAAACCAGAATTTCTCAAAATACACCATTGCCGTCCCTTTTCCAAAATGCCCGGAAACTCGACTAAACCGAACATTTTCACTGAAACAAACATATACGCCCAACCACCAAATACATAAGAACAATTTAGAACACATAAACGAAATTTCTACGACGTTCGATTTTTCGATTAAATTTCAACCTTTCAAAAACCAGATTTTTCAAACCTCACCGAATCGAATAAAAAGCACGCTATACGACGACCTAACATTGCTCGGTACAACTACGTAATTTATTTCGAATTCTAACCGTGAAAACATCGGTTTCTATCGATTTCCTACAATTCGACCTAAACGGACAAAACAACGGAAACATAACGAAAACTAACCAAAACATAACCGAACTTCATGAAACTTTAAACAGCAGCTCACATACATATAACCAACCAACACATGTATTTATACGACTTTTCGACCGTAAAAACATTGGTTTCTATCGATTTCGTCAAATACGGCATAAACGGAAACATATGGAAAAACCAACCAAAACATCCACACAAAACATACATAATCATACACAATCATAGTATAATCGAGTTTCGCACCCTTACCCGATAAATTCGCGTTCTAGAAAGTCGGGAGATTGATTTCTTCCTTCACAAGTTTTTTCTCTCTTTTCTTCTTTCTCTTCTCTTTTCTTCTTCTCTATAAATCTGGTTTTTCTTTCTTTTTCTTTCTATACTTTCTATTTATTCTAACTTAATCAAAATACACCCAAATGCCCAAAATACCCCTACACTCAAATTTCTCGCAAACGATCCCAAAACGCGATAAAATATATTCCCGCCGAAAAATAACATATTTTCACATAAAAGTCGAAAATACAATAAAATAATAATAAAATAATCAAAACGACTCAATAAACAAAATTGGCAAAACGGGGCGTTACAATTCTCTCCCACTTAGAAATTTTCGTCCTCGAAAATCTTACCTGATACAAACAACTCCGGATACGACTCCCACATCCTACTTTCCAACTCCCACGTCAGATTACCATCAGCAGCGCCTCCCCACGCCACTTTCACAAGTGCAATCTCTTTACCCCTCAACCGCTTCACCTCGCGATCCAAAATACTAACTGGTAATGCCTCGATCGTAAGGTTATCCCTTACTTCCACCTCGTCCATCGGAATCACATGTGAAGGGTCCGGAACATACTTCCGAAGCTGTGAAACATGAAAAACGTCATGCAAATTCGACAGATTTGGCGGTAACGCCACACGATACGCTACAGCACCCACTCTCGCAGATATCTGGTAAGGACCAATAAATCGAGAAGTAAGCTTCTTAGATTTCAAAGCACGACCAACACCCGTTACCGTCGTAACCCTCAGAAATACGTGATCACCCTCTTGAAACTCAAGATCCTTTCGTCTCCGATCATGATAACTCTTTTGTCTACTCTGAGAAGCTTTCATTTTCTCACGAATAAACTTTACCTTTTCCGTCGTTTGTTGCACTAATTCCGGTCCAACCACAGAACTCTCACCAGTTTCGTGCCAACACAACGGCGTTCTACATCTTCGCCCATATAAAGCCTCAAAAGGTGCCATTCCGATACTAGAATGGAAACTGTTATTATACGTGAACTCAACCAATGCAAGATAACTGTCCCACGTACCACCTTGTTCCAGAACACACGCTCTCAACAAATCCTCCAAAGACTGAATCGTTCTTTCGGTCTGACCATCCGTCTGCGGATGATAAGCTGAACTCAACCTCAATTTAGAACCCAAAGCCTTCTGTAAACTTTCCCAAAATCTCGATGTAAACCTAGGATCTCGATCAGAAACAATACTTAAAGGAACCCCATGCAATTTCACCACCACACAGATATAGATCTCAGCTAACCGTTCCAAAGAAAAACTGATGTCAATCGGAATAAAATGCGCCGATTTAGTCAGCCTGTCCACAATCACCCAAATAGCATTATGCCCTCGCTGAGTATTCGGTAATCCCGTCACAAAATCCATCGAAATGCTATCCCATTTCCACTCAGGAATATCCAACGGTTGCAACAAACCACTAGGTCTCAAATGTTCCACTTTCGATTTCTGACAAGTCAAACATGCATACACAAACTGAGCCACATCTCTTTTTAAACCAGACCACCAGAAAATCTTCTTCAAATCTTGGTACATCTTATTCGCTCCCGGATGAATACTTAAGTTACTCCGGTGTCCTTCCTCCAAAATCATTCTTTTCAACTCCGCATCATCAGGAATACAAATACGACCACGAAATCTCAAAACACCAAAATTATCCACCTTGAAATCCACATTCTCATTCATCATCAACTCAACGAAATTCAAATCCAGCTTTTGTTTCTCACTAACCGACAACAAAAATTCATTAGTAACTTTCAACATTCCAAGCCTCACACTAACCGATGTCACTTCACATACCAAACTCAAATCTCTAAACGATTCCAAAAGTTCCAACTCTTTCACCATCAATGCGGACATATGCAACGATTTCCGGCTCAATGCATCGGCTACCACATTAGCTTTACCAGGATGGTAATTCAAGCCAAAGTCGTAATCTTTCAAGAATTCCAACCATCTCCGTTGTCTCATGTTCAACTCTTTCTGATCAAATAAATATTTCAAGCTTTTATGATCACTAAAGACCTCGAACCTCGCACCATAGAGATAGTGCCTCCAAATCTTCAACACAAAAACTACAGCCGCTAATTCAAGATCATGAGTAGGATAGTTTTTCTCATGAACTCTTAATTGCCTCGAAGCGTAAGCTACCACCTTACCTTCCTGCATCAGCACACCACCCAAACCAATTAAAGAAGCATCGCAATACACAACAAATGGTTCATTAGGATTCGGTAAAATAAGAATCGGAGCTGTCGTCAATCTTCTCTTCAGCTCACAAAAACTCTCTTCACATTGAATATCCCAAATGAACGCTTTGCCCTTACAAGTCAACTGCGTCAAAGGAAGAGCTAGCTTAGAAAAACCTTCAATGAACCTCCGGTAATAACCAGCCAAACCTAGAAAACTTCGAATTTCAGTAATGGATCTAGGAGCCTCCCATTGTAGAACTGCTTCTACTTTAGATGGATCCACAGCAATACCATTACCTGAAATTACGTGCCCAAGAAAACTCACCTCAGACAACCAGAATTCACACTTGGACAATTTGGCAAAAAGCTTCCTTTCCTTCAAAACCTGCAAAATAATACGCAATTGCTCTGCATGTTCCTCACGAGACTTAGAATAGATTAAAATGTCATCAATAAACACCACCACAAAACGATCCAAATGCTCGTGGAAAATCCGATTCATGTATTCCATAAACACACCAGGCGCATTAGAAACCCCGAACGGCATCACCGAATATTCATAATGACCGTACCGTGTTCTAAAGGCCGTCTTCTGAATATCCTCTTCTTTCACTCTTATCTGATGGTACCCCGATCTCAAATCGATCTTACTAAATACACAAGCACCAACCAACTAATCCATCAGATCATCAATCCTTGGAAGCGGATACTTATTCTTAATCGTCACTTTGTTCAACTGGCGATAATCAATACATAACCTCATACTCCCATCTTTCTTTTTCACTAACAAAACTGGAGCACCCCAAGGAGAAACACTTGGCCTCACGAACCTCTTTTCCAACAACTCATTCAACTGCTTTTTCAACTCCACCAATTCAGATGCCGACATTCTATAAGGTGCCATAGAAACAGGTCTAGTACCAGGAACTAGATCTATCGAAAATTCCACCTCTCTCACTGGCGGTACATCTGAAATATCCTCAGGAAACACCTCAGGAAATTCGCACACAACAGGAAACACATCAAGTGAAACTTGACTATCCACCGATAAAGATGCAAACACACCAAACAACTGAGCTTCATCCGCTAAAAGTTTCTTCAACTCTTTAGTAGACAAGAAACTCGAGTCTTCATCTTCCTCAAGAGAAGGAAACCTTACAAGCTTATGATAACAATCAATGTGCACCCGATTAAATTGCAACCAGTTCATTCCCAACACCACATCTAATCCTTCCAACGGTAAACACACTAAATCCATGACAAAGTCTTTGCCATAAATGGCCAAAGGACAACTTAGACACACCAAAGAAGTAGTTACTGACCCCATCGCTGGAGTATCGATAACCATCTCAAAATCCATTACGGACAACACAAGATTCAAACTCTTCGCGCACTCAGACGAAACAAACGAATGAGTCGCTCCAGTATCAATAATAGCAATTAAAGGCATATTATTAATAAAGCAAGTACCTCTTATCAGACGATCTGCCTTTGAAGTCTGAGTCCCCGCCAACGAAAACACTTTCCCACTAGTCTGAGCCTTCTTCGGATTAGGACACTTCGAACTAATGTGACCAGGTTCTCCACAATTGTAACACTTCACGACATTCTTCCTTTTACAATCAGCTAGGACATGCCCAATACCACCACAATTAGAACACTTATTCACTTTCTTCCTACATTCATGCTGGCGATGACCCAATTCACCACATTTAAAACACCTAGGAGAATTAGACATACCACCTCCACCTGACCTACGATCAAAGGTACTCCTTTGTTTACCTTTATCAGCCGGTGACACATACGGTCCACCACGGAACTGTTGCTTCCCTTTCCTGTCACTTACACTTTTATAGTGAGCAGAACTAGCCTTACTGTCTTCATCATAGATCCTACAACATTCCACCAAATCAGCAAACCTGCGAATCCTCTGATAACCAATCGCCTGCTTTATCTCAGGACGCAACCCACTTTCATACTTTACACACTTAGAAAATTCAGCAGTCGCTTCCACATAGTGAGGATAAAACTACACAAGTTCCACAAACTTAGCAGTATACTCAACAACAGATAAATTACCTTGTTTTAGTTCCAAAAACTCAATCTCCTTCTTTCCTCGGACATCTTCCGGAAAATACTTCCTTAGGAACTCTCGACTAAACACCTCCCAAGTAATATCTTCTTCCTCCTCCTCAGCTTCCAACACTTGACGAGTACTGATCCACCAGTCGTCAGCCTCTTCATGTAACATATGAGTGCCCAGCCTCACCTTATCCTCCTCGTCACAATCCATTACCCTGAAAATCCTCTTAATCTCTTTCAACCACAACTGTGCACCATCCGGATCATGTTTCCCTTTAAAGACCGGCGGCTTATTCTTTCTAAACTCGTCATTTCCTGCCGCATTCGGTGCACCCTGCACAGCTCGTGCCATTGCCTCCATCGCAGCAGCCAGAGCAGCATCATTACGACCAGCCATATTCTGTTCGTCCAAATACAGAAACTATGGTTAAACAACCACTTGCTCAACACAACTCGCCCAATATGCCAGACTCAACAGACCCAACTGACACAACAAACACAACTGACATGGACTGGCTCTGATACCACTTAATGTGACGCCCCGATCTATACCCCCAAAACACGCAATTAAGGCGGTAAAAGAAAATTCGAAAATTGATCATAGTATAATTGAATTATCATGGCATAGAAAGGGAGAATCACATCAAAGTAACCAAACAACTAACATGCAACACCTGCTCATTTAGATATGCAACGTGAGGTAACAATCATACAGAGGAAACTTCGTTCCTTACACCCACTTTTCAGAAATTAGAATTAAAGCGGAAAGATCTAAAATCTGAATAACACATATACATATATCCATATAAACTTTCCCGTCATACATCAAGTTATACATGTACAGCCAAAATATATCATCAGATAAACAAAACAATCACACACGGCCACCCTATGCTACCCGGAGTCACATATCAGAGCCGACCGACCAAAATAATGAAGACGCAACTCTTCACAAAAGAATACCTCCAGCAACTCTAATCTGCAACGCCTCATAGAGCGTTATAAAACAGCAGAAGGGTGAGAAAAACAACCATAATATAATTGCATAAGATTATATATTAACACAAAAATTGCACAATAACGTATTCTCACCACCAAAACACACAGATCAATTATAACAACACACAGTACAATTCACAAGTGTCAAATACCACTACCCATCAATCATTCACAATACAATCACACATATTCCATCTCATTAAATCACATTCACAAATTCATGCACAAATGACTCATGATTTATGCAATGCACATAGACAGACACAACGACTCTATGCACATGCCATGCGGTACCAACTTCCAATGTCTCTTGTCTCATCATCAGTTCACTCAGGAACTATTGGAACCATCGCTCGTTACTGAGAATCTCAAGTAACTCCCCGTCGGGCCTACGATGTTCACCCGTCGCTTTAAGTCCTCAGGCAACGCCTCATATTTTCGAGGCACACGACGTTAATGATTGCTTTAAGTCTCCAAAGGAGCCCACAATCGTCTATACATATCGCTTTAAGTCCTCAGGCAACGCCTCGCATTTTTGAGGCACACGATGGTATAGTGGATTCCCTCAAGAATCAAATCGTCACTCAGGACGTTTCAACAATGCACAATATGATGCTTGGCATACAACGACTCATGACTTTCACATTGCATGCTCACACACATCAACAATCATGCATATATCATCAAATATCACACATAGCATTTTCTTGCCTTTCGGCCACAAATCATCATCACAACATCTCATCAAAAACAACTATTCACGATTAATCGGTAAAGTCGGCCAAAAGTCGGCTAAGAATAATATATTTCTTCACCAAGTCATAGAACGTATTTTTAGCTTCACATCCATATAAAGAACACTTAAATCGGATAAACAACGAAGAAGATATGAATTTCCGAAGTTTCCCCGACAAACCAGAATTTTATGGTTCAGCACAGTATGTATCGATACATAGGCTTTATGTATCGATACAAAAAGACCTCATGTATCGACACATAGCACACATGTGTCGACACATGCTGTAGTGAAAATGCTGTTTTTCCCAATTTTCACAGTATGTATCGATGCATAGGGGTTATGTATCAATACATAAACCATTTCGTATCGATACATAGCTGTTATGCATCGATTCATGCTCTGTTTTTCCTTAAAAACCAGAATTTCTCAAAATACACCATTGCTGTCCCTTTTCCAAAATGCCCGGAAACTCGACTAAACCGAACATTTTCACCGAAACAAACATATACGCCCAACCACCAAATACATAAGAACAATTTAGAACACATAAACGAAATTTCTACGACGTTCGATTTTTCGATTAAATTTCAACCTTTCAAAAACCAGATTTTTCAAACCTCACCGAATCGAATAAAAAGCACGTTATACGACGACCTAACATTGCTCGGTACAACTACGTAATTTATTTCGAATTCTAACCGTGAAAACATCGGTTTCTATCGATTTCCTACAATTCGACCTAAACGGACAAAACAACGGAAACATAACGAAAACTAACCAAAACATAACCGAACTTCATGAAACTTTAAACAGCAGCTCACATACATATAACCAACCAACACATGTATTTATACGACTTTTCGACCGTAAAAACATTGGTTTCTATCGATTTCGTCAAATACGGCATAAACGGAAACATATGGAAAAACTAACCAAAACATCCACACAAAACATACATAATCATACACAATCATAGTATAATCGAGTTTCGCACCCTTACCCGATAAATTTGCGTTCTAGAAAGTCGGGAGATTGATTTCTTCCTTCACAAGTTTTTTCTCTCTTTTCTTCTTTCTCTTCTCTTTTCTTCTTCTCTATAAATCTGGTTTTTCTTTCTTTTTCTTTCTATACTTTCTATTTATTCTAACTTAATCAAAATACACCCAAATGCCCAAAATACCCCTACACTCAAATTTCTCGCAAACGATCCCAAAACGCGATAAAATATATTCCCGCCGAAAAATAACATATTTTCACATAAAAGTCGAAAATACAATAAAATAATAATAAAATAATCAAAACGACTCAATAAACAAAATTGGCAAAACGGGGCGTTACATAGGTTGACACGTGTTTGCTAGAGTGAACTTAATGATCTATCCTTGAAATGAAAAGTTCAGATCTTCTGAATAGATTCTGATGCAATCTTTCTTCTCACTTCTGAAGAATTATTGGTCAGATGTTCACAAAAGAAAAGAAGTTCTGAGAGTTAAAAATATAGAAATTACGTTTTCATTCTGGACATAATTCCATACAGAGATTTTTTAGAATGAAATTAAATCTATCTTCAGCAAGGGGTTTGGTGAAAACATCAGCCCATTGATGGTCTGTGTCTATAAATTTTAAACAAAGAATTCCCTTCTGAGTATAGTCCCTAATGAAATGATGTTTAATTTCTATATGTTTAGCCCTAGAATGCAGAATAGGATTTTTTGAAAGACAAATGGCAGAAGTATTGTCACAGAGGATAGGGATGTTACTCTCGTAAATGTGAAAGTCTTCAAGCTGATTCTTCATCCAGAGCATCTGAGTACTGCATCCAGCTGCAGCTATGTATTCAGCTTCAGCAGTTGATAGTGCAATGGTGGATTGTCTTTTGCTGGACCAAGAGATTAGGTTGTCTCCCAGAAACTGGCAGCTTCCAGAGGTACTTTTTCTTTCTATTCTGTCTCCAGCAAAGTCAGCGTCACAGTATCCTACCAATTTGTATTCCCTGGACTTTCTATAGCAAAGACCAAGATTAGTAGTACCTTTCAGATATCTGAAAATTCGCTTAACAGTTGTTAAGTGAGATTCTCTAGGATCTGATTGAAATCTAGCACACAGGCAAACGCTATAGAGAATATCAGGTCTTGAAGCAGTTAAATAAAGGAGAGAACCAATCATACCTCTGTAGATCTTCTGTTCTACTTTCTTACTTACCTCATCTTTTTCCAGAATACATGTGGGATGCATAGGGGTTTTTGAAGGCTTACTTTCTGACATTTCAAATTTCTTCAGAAGGTCTCTGACATACTTGCTTTGATGTATGTAAGTTCCTTCTGGAGTTTGGTTGATTTGAATTCCCAAGAAAAACTTGAGTTCTCCCATTAAGCTCATTTCAAACTCTGCCTGCATAGTCTTAGCAAATTCTTGCCCCAAGGAGCTTTTAGTGGATCCAAAAATTATATCGTCTACGTATATCTGACAGATCAGAATGTGATTTTTAAATGACTTACAGAATAAAGTTGTGTCCACCTTCCCTCTGGTAAAATCATTTTCTAAGAGAAAGTTACTTAGTCTCTCATACCAAGCTCTGGGAGCTTGTTTTAGACCGTATAACGATTTCTTAAGTTTATAAACATATTCTGGATGTTTTGTGTTTTCAAAACCAGGTGGTTGATGCACGTAAACTTCTTCATCAATGTAACCATTTAAAAACGCACTTTTGACATCCATCTGATAGAGAGTGATGTCATTATTTACAGCATAAGAAATTAAAAGTCTGATAGATTCTAACCTTGCGACTGGAGCAAAGGTTTCTGTATAGTCTATCCCTTTTTGCTGACTATAACCTTGTGCAACCAGTCGTGCTTTGTTTCTGACAACTTCTCCCTATTCATTTAGTTTGTTTCTGAAGACCCATTTGGTTCCAATGATGTTGAAGCCTTTGGGTTTAGGAACTAGATCCCAAACGTCGTTTCTGGTGAACTGATTCAGTTCTTCCTGCATTGCGAGGATCCAATCATTGTCTCTGAGTGCTTCGTCAATTGTAGTGGGTTCTATCAGAGAGACTAATCCCACTAGATATTCTTCCGTCTTTTTGAATGAGGATCTTGTTCTGATTGGGTCATCCTTCTTTCCCAGAATTTTGTCTTCGGGATGAGTTAGAGAACTTCTGGACAGTCTTTTCTGGATGGGTTCTTCAAAATTAGAGTTTCCTTCTGTTTTGCTCGCCAGTTTTTCTGATGATGTGGTTTCAGTGCCTGTTATTTGAACTTCTATTTCTGCAAGAGATTCATCATGCTTTGGCTTTTGAAGGCCAAGCTTATCATCAAATCTGACACAAATGGATTCTACCACACTTCGTGTTTCTGTGTTATATACTCTGTATCCTTTTGAACGTTCAGAGTATCCTAACATGAAACATTTTTGTGCCTTAGAATTAAACTTGTTCAGAGGATCATTAGTGTTTAAGATAAAGCATGTACATCCAAAAGGATGGAAGTAAGAAATGTTGGGCTTTCTGTTCTTCCACAACTCATATGGAGTCTTTTCCAGAATGGGTCTTATAGAGATTCTATTTTGAATGTAACACGATGTATTAACTGCTTCTGCCCAAAAGTGTTTAGCCATGTTAGTCTCATTGATCATGGTTCTGGCCATTTCTTGTAGAGTTCTATTCTTGCGCTCTACAACTCCATTTTGTTGTGGAGTTCTAGGACAAGAGAAATCATGAGAAATGCCATTTTCATTAAAAAATGTTTCTAGATTTTTGTTTTCAAATTCCCCACCATGATCACTTCTGACTTTTACAATTCTAAACTCTTTTTCATTCTGAATTTGGTTGCAGAAAGTAGAGAATACAGAGTGTGACTCATCCTTGTGTTTTAAGAACTTTACCCATGTCCATCTGCTATAGTCATCTACGATCACTAATCCATACTTCTTGCCACTGATGGATGCAGTTTTTACTGGTCCAAACAGATCTATATGAAGAAGTTCTAATGGTCGGGAGGTAGAAACAACATTTTTTGGTTTGAAAGAGGGTTTTGAAAACTTGCCTTTTTGACATGCTTCACACAGAACGTCTGAGCTGAACTTCAGATTAGGAAGTCCTCTGACCAGATTGAGTTTGTTAATCTGAGATATTCTTCTCATACTAACATGCCCCAATCTTCTGTGCCAAACCCATTTCTCGTCGTCAGCAGACAGAAGACATTTTACATTCTGACTTTTTAGTTCAGAAAGTTTTATTTTGTAAATGTTGTTCTTTCTCTTTCCATTAAAGAGGATTGTTCCATCTTTCTGACTAACTGCCTTGCAGGACTTTTGATTGAAGATTATATCATAACCGTTATCACTTAATTGACTTATGGATAACAAGTTATGCATTAATCCTTCTACTAATAAGACATTAGATATAGAGGGTAAAGTACCATTACCTATGGTTCCATTGCCAATGATTTTACCTTTCTGATTGCCTCCGAAACCTACATATCCTCCAGCTTTAAGTTCCAGGCTTTGGAACATATGCTTTCTTCCCGTCATATGTCGCGAGCATCCAGAGTCCAGGTACCATGACTGGTGTTTCAATCTTGCTGTCAAAGACATCTGCAACATATAGGATTTTATCCTTAGGTACCCACATCTCTTTGGGTCCTTGTTTGTTAGTGTTCACAGAGTTCTGATTGAGTTTTGGTTTCTCAATAGAATTTGAATAAGATTCACTGGTGTATTTAATATCATGTGTGTGTCCATATGTGAAGTGAGAGTTCAAAGGAGCATATTTTATGATCATATCATCAACACGTTTGGGTTTATATGGAGCTTCTCCTCTAGGATTGACATAACCTATGCCCTTTCTCCCATTTCTACTAACTCCATAGATCATTGAAGCCATTTTGCTTCTGTCTATGTTTTTAGCTAGAAATTTTTGAAAGTTATAGTCGTAATGTTTTAAAATATTATAAGAACTACTGGAAACTTCTGAATCAGATTGTTTCTGAGATTTTTCAAAAGAGTTGAGTTTTGAAATAGTTTCTTTTAATTCAGAATTCTCTGCTTTTAGCTTTCTGTTCTCTTCAGACTCAGATACCAGATCATGTTTCAGATTCTTATATTTGAGCTGAAGTTTGTGATAGTTTTCAAGAATTTCTGACAGACTTTCTTCTAATTGAGATCTAGAAAAGTTAGAGAATACCTCTTTAGTTTCTGACTCAGAGTCTGATTCTGATAAGTTTGAATCATCTGATATGTTGGCCATTAGGGCAATGTTCGCGTGTTCATTTTCTGATTCGGATTCTGCTTCAGAGGATTCCGAGTCATCCCAGGTAGCCATAAGACTTTTCTTTCTTTCCTTGTTAAACTTTTTATTTGGCTTTTCTTTCTGCAGCTTAGGACAGTCACTTTTGTAGTGTCCAGGTTCCTTGCATTCGTAACACACTACCTCTTTGTTTCTAGACTTTTTGTGTCCAGAGGATGGTTCAGAATGACTGCTTGATCTTCTAGAGTTTCTGAATTTTCGTTGCCTATTTTTCCATAGTTGTTGTATTCTTCTGGAAAGGAGTGATAATTCATCTTCTTCTGAGGAGCCACCAGAGCTTTCTTCTTCTGCCTGAAAAGCTTTAGTTTCAGATTTATATTTAGATTTAAGAGCAATAGACTTACCTTTCTTCTGGGGTTCATCTTCTTCTAGTTCTATCTCGTGACTTCTTAAAGAGCTGATCAGTTCTTCAAGAGATATTTCGTTGAGGTTCTTGGAGAGTTTTAGTGCTGTGACCATGGGTCTCCATACTTTTGGTAAGCTCCTGATGATTTTCTTGACATGATCTGATGTTGAGTACCCTTTATTCAGAACTTTTAGTCTAGCAACTAGAATTTGAAACCTTGAGAACATTTTCTCAATTGTTTCATCTTCTTCCATTTTGAAGGCTTCATACTTCTGGATGAGTGCCAGAGCTTTAGTCTCTTTGACTTGAGAGTTGCCTTCATGCGTCATTCTCAGAGAATCAAATATGTGTTTGGCTGATTCTCTGTTAGTGATCTTCTCATATTCTGTGTGGGAGATTGCGCTGAGGAGAATCGTTCTGGCCTTGTGATGATTTCTGAAATCTTTCTTCTGTTGATCAGTCATGGTTTTCCTTTCAATCTTCTGACCGTCTTTTCCGACAGGGTGAGTGTAACCATCTGTTACCATATCCCAGAGATCACCGTCATGAGCCAGAAAGAAACTTTCGATTAGATCTTTCCAGTAATCAAAGTTTTCTCCGTCAAACACCGGTGGTTTGCCACTGATTTTGTCGTTGTAGTTCTGAACGGATTCTGCCATAGTGCTTTTTCGTGAAGGATCTTTTATCTGACACGGTCAAGTGTTAGCACCCAGAACCAGGGGCTCTGATGCCAATTGAAGAAACGAAAAAACACAAGAAGGGGGGTTAACTTGGAGTTTTTAAAAATTAATGCAAAGGACACGATGGTTATCCTGGTTCGATTGAACTCAATCTACTCCAGTCCACCCGCCAAGGTGATTTCGCCTCTCCCTTGAGGACTTAATCCACTAATCAGTTACGATTACACAATTTCAGTAACAACCGTTACTCTTCTTGAGGTTTAACCACAACTTGGTTTTCTCAAGGAATATAGAAAAAATACAAACAAGTGCTTCTAGTAAGCTTTATCACAACCGTGATTTTTACACACTGTTTTATCAAAATGTAAATCAAAATACAAGAGCAAGTGAAATTGAAGGATTGTGGACAGTATGAGCTCAAAAGGTGCTTTGGTCATCTGCAGGGACTCCTTTAAATAGATGAGAAGATTTGATCCGTTGGAGACGCGTGAACTATTTTTGGAGAGGATAATAATGGTAATTAATGCTCTTTCCAAAAATACATATTCAATCCGTTACTTTGAGATTCTCATAAACGAGAAGGATAGCGTATCAGAGTCTACGTTGAATCATCAGAGTTTCTGGCTTGATACAGCTTTGGTGCTGAAGCGCTAAACATCCGTCATCAGAACTTAGGCTGATGCTTCCAAATCAGAGCTTCGCTTTGATTAGAACTTTGCTTTAAACTTCGCTCAGATTGAATCTTCTGATACTTCTATTTCAGAACTTCTTTGAGATACTTCTATATCAGAACTCTTTGTATTAGAACTTTCCTACATATCATAAACAATGAAATTAGGAGCATCAAGTTCTAAAAACAAGTGTTTGTTATCATTAAAACTATTAGGAATGTAGAATCAATTCTTGTTCTAACAGTTTTGTGCAGGATGCAAGGGATGCTATTATAGTTTGGTAAAGGCGGTCTATTCCCCATCATGATTGACGGCTGTCTATTGACAAATTGAGGAACTGATCACCCTTAATCTCTTGTTGATAGTGGACGGGAATTATGTTGGATGGAATAGACGTGTCTTTCCGGCTTTGATAGTGTGTACAATGAATTGTTTGGAATTAAGGAAGTGCTTACGGATTATTTTGTTGAGTCGACGAAGATTTTTATATCTGAAGGTGAGCCGGATTAGAGGTTTTGGGATGTTGGTTAAGTTGGAAAGTCATTGAGAGAGAATGATTGAGTATTATTAATGGTTGTTCTCAGAAAGTAGAGTGTGAACTCAAATTGGGCGAAGGCGAGGATTTGAGGTTTGGATCTGCTAAGTAAGTAGAAGAACTTCTAGGAAATGAGACGCAGATGTTGGTCATGTTTGTGATAATAGTGTTCTGGAAATTGTCAGGAAGTCACAGTGATGGGCCGTCAGTTGGGCATGGTTTTCAGATGTGTTTTTGGGTGGAACGTTAAGGTGTTGTCTTAGAGAGCTCCAGTATTGTTAGTAACAAAAAGGAATGATGTTTGAATGGAATAACAAGCAGGATGTGTATAATGGTATTGAGACTATGGAAAGTAAACTTAGAGGTTTGGTGAGTTTTGGAGTTTTTAAAGTTATAGGGCATTAATGGAAATCTTGAGAAAACCCTTAGGTGTGGATGTAATATTGGGGAGTTCTTTTTGGTTGGTTGTTGCTACATGTTGGAATTTGTGGAATTGGACGACCAGGAGAAAAAATTGTGTATGGATTACTGACAGTTGATTAAGGTAACGATTGAGAATGAGCAAACCTTGCCCTGTTTCAGTTCTGATTGGATTCGCTAGGTGTTCGCACGGCGAAGGTCACAGCGAAGGCTCGCGAGAGCTTCGTACTGCGAAGGGGCGACGCGAAGGTTCGCTGAGTGTTCACACTGCGAACGGAGTAGCGAAGGACTCGCTAGTTTCTGACTTGATTCGCTGGATGGTTCACACTGCAAACGATGGGAATTTTCTAGGCTATTTTGCTTCTGACTTGGTTCGCTGGTACACTCGCACTGCGAATGAAGTAGCGAAGGATTCGCTGGGTTGTTCGCATTGCGAACATGACAGATCTTTCCAAATTGTTTTGTTCATAACGTTGGCTTCGTTTATCCGATTTAAACGTTCTTTGTATCGTTGTGGAGCTATGAAAGAGTTCTATGTTTTGGAGAGTGGAAATATTATTTATGGAATGGATTTTTGGTCGAGTATTGGGATTAATCGGAATTACGTGAATTACGTAAAATGGAACTGTTAAAACGTTAAAAGCTTCGAGCCATGCGTCTGGAGTGTTTGTGGAGGGGATGAATCATATCTTCCATATTTAATTGGATAAGTTTGTAGTGGTTTCGATTGAGGATATTAGGATTTGGTATGAAACTCAGAGGAAGAACAGGTAGAGTGTTTGAGATTTGAACTACAAGTGTTGAAAAGAGATGAAGTGTTATGCTAAGTTATTCAGGAGAGAATTTGGGTTGAAAAAGGTTAGTTTTCTTGGATATGTTATTTCAGATGAGAGTATGGTTAAGGATTCATCGGAAATAGATGCAGTTCTACAATGAGAAGCTCCGAAGTTGGTTAAGGTGATTAGATACTTTTTGGACATTAGTTGGTTATTACCGGAGGTTATGGAGGGTTTTTCCAATTTAGCGTTTCTGTTACTTCGGTGGACTTGCAAAGGGTGAGTCGTTTGCTTTGGATGTTCATTGTGAGGAAAGTTAAGAGGGTTAAAGTGGAATTTGTCTACGACTCCAGTTTTGATTCTGCGTGATCCTGATGAATCGTTGTGAGGTATTGTGATGTGTCTTTGATGAGTTTAGTCAATGTGTTAATGCAAGAGGGTAAAGTCGTGGCTTATGCTTTACTACCATTGAGGATTCCTAAAAGGATTTATACTATTCAGGATTTGGAATTGGTTGTGGTGGTTTGGTGTTGGAAATTTGGAGGTATTGTCTTTATGGTTCTAAGGTTCGAAGTGTTTGGTAATCGCAAGAGTTTAGAGTACTTGGTGGATCTGAAAGAATAGAGTATGAGACAACGAGGATGGTTAGAATTTATGATGAGTTATGATTGTAGTTGGAATTAGCCTGTTGGTAAAGCTAAGGTTGTGTCTGACGAGTTAAGCCGAAAGTTTTTATGTAAGTCTGTTTGGATGATCAGAGAATTAGAATGATTTGAGCAGTTCAGAGACTTGTGTCTGGTGTGAGAGATAACACAGTAGAGTGTGCAGTTGGATATATTAAAAGTGAATAGTGATTTTTGGTGAATATGAGAAAGAGTTAAACTTTGGACGTGAGATTGATAGTTTTGATGGTTACGAGTAATCAGAGTGCGCAGCGGAAGTGTGTTGTGGCACGTTTTGTATTTACGTGTGTGACTTATAAGAATTCATAAGTTGAACATTGGGAACATGTAGGAATGGCAAGACTATTGGACATTTCAGTATGGAAGTGTTAGGCGAAAGGTTTAAAGATTAATCAGGTACTAATATGTAGTTGGGTGTTTTGGTCGTATGTTCGATTGGTGAATCGTAGCATTGTTGTAATGTTGTTGTATGACAAGGATGTTTGGTATTCTGGTTTTGTAGAGGTTGTTTGATCGATGTTGTGTCGTGGAACTTGTGTTCTTGTTGTGTTCTAGTTCAAGAGTGAACCTGTGTGTGTTCGTAACTTGGGTATTCCTTTGAGTCGTGAGTTGGTCGTCAAGTGCATTGTATGGGCTTTGCATCTTGTCGTTGTTGTGGTCGTTGTCGTGTCGTTGTTGTAGTTGCTGTTAGCAAGGTGGTTTGTCAGTTTGTGGTATTCGTAGTGTGCCTTTGGTTGGCATGTTGGTTTGTTGGTCGGATGCGAGAGTCGTATCCCGGGTTGTTCGTATCAGTATCTTTTTGAGGACGGAAATTTCTAAGTGGGGGAGAATTGTAACGCCCCGATTTATTTAACCGTATTTAATTATTCCATTTATGTGAAATTTTGTGAATTGTGTGATTTATTGTGTTTCATAATGCATCATGTTTGGGCATTGAGAGTTTTGTGGCATAAATGTGTCACATTTTGAACTAACAGCCACTGGTGAAAGCTAGTGTTATTTTTGGTTATGTCACGTTTTGCACTTGAGTTCCACTGGTGGAAGTTAGTGTTATTTTTGGTTATGTCACGTTTTGCACTTGAGTTCCACTGGTGGAAGTTAGTGAGTTTTTGGCCTTTTTGTTATGTGTTGCCTTATATTTAGGAATCTTAATATTATGTGAAGTGATATGAAGAGCAAGAATTTAATTTAGTGTTATTTGAGCACGACAGGTGGATTTTTTTGAATTGTGTAAATTAAATGAGTTTTACCTGTTAATTGGATAATTTCTCTGATAGGTAAAATATTTGCAATAAATTATAATTTCTTTTCAACTTTTATTTCCCGAAATATATTTCATCGCTGTTTAAGTTTTATCGCATTTTGAGATCGTTTGGGAGATATTTGAGCTGAGGGGTATTTTGGTCTTTTTGGGGGTAGATATTTTATAAAAAGAAAGAAAAGAGAGAAAAGATAGTAAGGAAAAGAAAAAGAAAGAAGAGAAAGAGAAGAGAAGAGAAAAGAGAGGAAAGAAAAGGGAGAAGAGGAAAAGTGGAAAAATCGAGAATTCATCCGTTTAAAGCGCGAATAATCGGGTAAGGGTGAGAAGTTTCAATTATATTTCGATTGTGTATGTATATGTGTATGTTTTCTTGGAATGTTTGCTTGTTTTTCATAGTTTTCATTTCTAGGTTGAAAATGGTAGAAATGAATAGAAATCAATGTTTTCACGGACGAAAGTTGGAATAAATTGCGTAGTTGTGTCGAGTAATGTTAGGCCGTGATCGAGTATGCTTGTTTTATCGAATTTGGTTGATTTTGTAAGTTTTTGCATTTTTGGAGATTTGAGGGTTTAAGATTTGGATTGAAATCGAAAGTCGTAGAATTCACGTTTGATGGTTCCAAATCACTACTATATGTTTGGTATGAATGAGTATGTGTTTGTTTCGAAAAAAATAATTGAATCGGTCGGAGTTTCGGACAAAAGTGCTCAAACCCGTAGCAGCCCGCAGGGAATTTTCTGGTTTTTGGCAAAACTTCAAAAATTCATAACTCTTGAACCGTAAGTCGGTTTTGACCCCCGTTCGAAGCGTTGGAAAGCTAACGAGATGTCCTTTCTACGAAAAATAGTTTTGAGGTCTGTATATGGATCAATTATAGCAGAAAATTGAAACCGTATTGTTGTGTTAATTTTTACCGTCGTGAATGCGTGCGATTGAGGTGTTATCGTGCAATATGCTTTTGTTATATAACGTATAGCTTGTGTGTACTGTTATACGATGTGTTGTGGGTAGCCTTATGGCGTGAATCCTAGATTGTGGAAATTATTGTGAATTGTGGCCTTTTGGCAAATAAATGCATTGTTTAAATTAAATGTAAATGCATGTTAATTGTGAAAGAGTTCGTTGCCGTTTGGGTGGTGAAGCGATGCTCGTTGCCGTTTGGTGTAATTGATGTGAATTGGTGTGAATGCATATGATAATATGCTTGTTGTTGTGATTTGTGGTTAATGATGAATGCATTGTTTGAATTGATTTTCAATGCATGATTATTGATGTTGAAATGGTTCACATGGTTATATATATGTATGCCTTGGATTGTCATGAGTCATTTGTATGCCAAGCATCATGATATGCATTGTTGTGACGTCCTGAGTGACGGTTTAGTTCCAGAGGGAATCCGCTATAACATCGTGTGCCTATGTGAGGACCTAAAGCGATGGTTATAGACGATCGTGTGCCCATGTGGGGACCTAAAGCGATTGGATTGTGTGCTCATGTGGAGACCTAAAGCAATCCATAACGTCGTGTGCTCATGTGGAGACCTAAAGCGACGGGTGAACATCGTATGCCCGACGGGGTGTTACTTGAGCGACCCTCAGTAACGAGCGATGGTTCCAATAGTTCCTGAGGGAACTGGTGATGAGACATGAAATGTTGGAAGTCGGTACCACATGGCATTTGTATAGAGTCGTTGTGTCAGTCTCTGTGCATTTTCATAAATCATGGATTCATTATGTGTGAGAATTGTGAATGGATGCATTATGTGTGGAAACTCATGAATGGATTGATTGTGTGAATATGTTATTATGTGGGCATAACTGATATATGCTATGTGTTCGGATTGTCGGAAATATGTTATGCATCTGTGGTTTGCTATATGTATTGGTATGTGATGCGTGAGGTGAGAATAACTGTGTATGTGATTTTTATGTGTGTTTGCATATTATTATGCAATCTTGATTTTAGTTGTTATTTCTCACCCTTCTGCTGTGGTTTGTTGCTCTATGAGGCAATTGCAGATTTGTGTCTTGGAGGCTTTTGTGACGATTAGTTCTCCATCTGTTTGTCGGTCTTGGTGTCTGCTCTGATACGTAGCACGGGAGTCGGAGAACGATTATGTTATAGTTGTATACATTTGTAGGATTTATTTTGTATTATCTTGTTTGTATTTTGGATGTTAACAAACAATTTATTTTGTAAAACAAGTCGGTTATGGATCTTTCCGCTTTATTCCATAATTGACCTTTCCTTTTGTTGGAAAAAGTTTCCCCTTTGAGGGTATTCTATTTTGTGCTATGTATTAAAAATATATGAGCAGGGATGATGTTTTGTTTATTTAAATGTGACATCCTTGTTTCTGTCGGAAAAATAAATTTTTAGTTACTCTGATTTTATTTATGTATTATTTATTAGCGATGAGAATTGGGGTGTTACAAGTTCCACGAACCAAGACTTTTGGTCAAACCCCTCAAGTTCAAGACTTCCTGCTTAAGCCCTACAGACTTAAAACTTCTGCTCTGGTTCCAAAAAACCAAGACTTTTGCTCAATCAATCAACTTGATTAAGTCTTTCAATGCTTTAGCACATAGCAGGAGACTTACATGGCTCAAGCATCTTGGAGAGAGACTTGGATTTGCTCAATCAATCCACTTGATTAAGACTTTCATTGCTCTTGCATATAGCAGGAGACTTACATGGCTCAAGCATCTTGGTGAGAGAATTTGATCTAAACTGCTAAATAATATATTCAACAGAATAGAGAAAAAGGTGTACTTGATACAAATATCAGAGGTACAGGGAAATCACCATAACAAAGACCTAAAGCTCTTAAGATTTCTAAGATATTCAATGTGTAAAAAATCTTAAAGCTTTTACAATTACAACCTACAACATAAATTCTGCATAACCATTTGTGTTGATAATTGCTGATCTACTTACTCCTCCATCAGGTTCATCCTTGTTAAAGATTCATTTTGAACCTTTAGCTACATATATAGAATTTGCAGATGACTAGTTGTTGGAGAGATAACTTGATCAAGTGTCATTGCTTTTTCCGTAGGTCAAGAGACGTTGAATATAGATACACCAAAATATCTTTATCCATTATGTAACTTGCTTAACCATTGCGCCTTCCTTGTGATCTTGTACTATAGATCCGTTGAGAGTAGATATCCATAAAGTATGTTAATTCTTCTTGAGCCTTGTGAACACAGACTTTAGCTAACAAACTGATTTGACATTGTAGCTTCCTTTCTGCAGTAAGGATAACTTAGCTTTGTCACCGGTTCTGAATGATCATCGGAAGCTGGTACATTTAATAAGTGTAGCGACAATATATTGCTCTTCTGATGCTTAGGCCTTCAGCTTCAGAGTCTATGCAAGCCTATATTATCAGACTTAACTTAAAGAACATTCTTCAAATTGGGAACCACCAGAAGCCAATAACTCAGCTTCTCTCAAATGCGTCCTTATATCCGATTGTGAGTATATTTTTCTTCAAGCTTTAGAACCTGCATACTTGGAACACACATTAGATAACACCCTTGTTCTTTAATTACTTTGTTATCATTAAAATCCAAAGGATATATGTCATGAATAAATCTTGTTCTAACAATCTCCGCCTTTTTTATGATGACAAAAATAAGTATTTAAAGAACAATGTTTGACTATTTTAATTTTCTAGGCAACATCAGGGCCTGAGGTTTGTAAGCCCCCCCTGAGTCTAATAGTCAAAGCTTGAGGTTTGTAAGCTCCCCCTAAGTTCTATATTTAAGAAAATTAAAATATGTCAATGTTGGGCTATTTTAATTTGAAGGTGAGAAAAAGTACACAAAAAAGTGGGTTGAATTATGCTTTCCGTTTTCTTAATTTGTGTCTGATTAGAGTTCATAATCTAAACTGGTGTTCAAATTCTGTTTATACTTAGCAGCGGAATGTTAACAGAAGCAAATAAATAATAGCATAAGACACAAAGATTTATACTAATTCCTCCCAACTGAGAGTAGTCTAGTCTCTTTGCTTCACAAGAGATATTAACTATAATCAAATCATGATTACAATCGCTAATGCATTTTGCATAAGACTTTAACAATGCTCAGACCCTAAGTCCAAGACTTCTTGCTTAAACTACTAAGGTTCAAGACATCCTTGCTCAAGTCCAACAGACCCAAGACTTCTTGCTCAAGCCACTCTGGCCCAAGACTTCTGCTCGGGTTCCACGAACCAAGACTTCTTGCTCAAGCCTCTCTGGCCCAAGAATTCTGCTTAAAACCATCAAGCTCAAGAATTTTTATCAGACCCTCGATCTGAGACTTCCTGATCAAGTTATACGAACCCAAGACTTCTCCTAAAACCCCTCAGGTTCAAGATTTCTTGCTTAAGCCATAAAGACTTAAGACTTCAGCTTAGGTTCCACGAACCCAAGACTTCTGCTCAATCAATCCACTTGATTAAGTCTTTCAATGCTTTAACACATAGGAGGAGACTTACATGGATCAAGTATCTTGGAGAGAGACTTGGATTTGCTCAATCAACCCACTTGATTAAGACTTTCATTACACTAGCACATAGCAGGAGACTTACATGGCTCAAGCATCTTAGCGAGAGACTTTGATATAAACTACTAAACAACATGTTCAATAGAATAGAGAACAAGGTGTACTTGATACAAATATCAGAGGTACGGGGAAATCACCATAACAAAGACCTAAAGCTATTAAGATTTCTAAGATATTCAATGTGTAAGAAATATTAAGGCTTTTACGATTACAACCTACAACAAAATTTCTGCATAGCCATTTGTGTTGATAATTGCTGATCTTCTTACTCCTCCATCCGGTTCATCCTTGTTAAAGATTCAGTTTGAACCTTCAGCTACTTATATAGAATTTGAGAAGACTAGCCGTTGGTGAGATAACTTGATCAAGTCTCTTTTCTTTTTCCATAGGTCAATAGATGTTGAAGATAGATACACCAAAAAATGTTGATCCATTGTGTATCATGTTTAACCACTGAGTCTTCAAAGAGATCCTATAATATAGATTCGTTGAGAGTAGATATTTGTAAAGCATGCCAACTTTTCTTGAGCCTTGTGAACTAAGACTCTAACTGACAAACTGGTTTTACAATGCAGCTTTCTTTCTGCAGTACGGATAGCTTCAGCTTTATTACTAACTATGAATGACCACTAGAAGACAATTTAAATTCACCAAGTGTAGAGACAATAATGTTCTTCTTCTGATGCTGAGACTTTCAGCTTCAGAGTCTACGCCAAACATCACTTAGAGAGTGTTCTTCATATTCTGCACCACCATAAGCTAGCAATTTAGCTTCTCTCAAATGTTCCTTTGTATATCAGATTTTGTATATATATATTTACAAGTAATAGAACATGCATACAAGAAACACACATCAAATATAACCATTGTTCTTTTAATAATTTGTTATCATAAAAACCCAAGGAGTATATGTCATGAACAAATCTTGTTCTAACATAATTTTCTTAGCAACATCAGAGCCTAAGGTTTGTAAGCGCCATCTGAGTCTAATAGTCCAAGGTTAAGGTTTGTAAGCTCCCCCTTATTTCTATATACAAGAAAACTAAAATATATCTTTCGGGAAAAACAAATAACCTAAATAACAGAAATTTAAAAAATTATAAATGAACAACATTAAAATCTGAATGGGTTCAGATTCTTTATTAAATACTTCTATATATTTTCCCCCTTTTGTCATATCAAAAAGAATAAAAAAGAAAGACGAAAAGAAAGACATTTATAAATGTAAAGCAGATCATCATTACGTGATTGGTTCCCAAGGAAGAGAAAACGATTCAAGTAATAGAGAGTATTAAAAGCATGTACATGCATCATTTTTTGTCATAACACTTTCAAAGCTCAAGAAAAGGATTCAACCGTTTGGATTACCCAGGCTCCACTATAAAAGTAACTGAAGCATAAGTCATTTTCATCAACATCCTTTAGAACAATCATGGAAGAAACATCTGAGAGCACCAACATCTTTGTCATAACAGAAATTTCAGAAGATACTACTTGTCTGGAGACACAAAGTCTTCAGAAACCAGCAAGTTCTAAAGTGTCTGAAACTGGTCCTTCGTCCACTGTATTGAAATCTTCTTAAGAGGGTTCATCATCAACAGTAATGACGCCTTTTGAAGCAGAGGGAAAATAATAGTGTGATTGTCAAGATTAGAAGTGACCATGACAAGGAATTTAAGAATGCAGAATTCTCATAGTTTTGTGATTCTAAAAATATTAGTCATGAATTCTCTTCTTCTATCACTTCTCAGCTGGATAGAATTATTGAACAGAAGACCAAAGGTATACAAGAATCTGCTAGAGTTATGCTTCATTCCAAGCAATTGTCATTGGTATTTTGGGTTGAAGCTATGAATACTGCATGCTACATTCATAACAGGGTCACATTAAGAAGAAGTACTTCAACCACTATCTATGAGCTATGGAAAGGGAGGAAACCTACAGTCAAACATTTGCATACGTTTGGAAGTAAATGCTTTGTATTGATTGACAAAGATCAAAATGGTAAGACAACTCTTATAAGTGGTGAAGGGGTATTTTTGGGGTACTCTTCAAGCAGTAGAGGCAATAGAGTTTTTAACTCCAGAATTAAAATGATTGAGGAGTCTATCAGTGTGATAATGGATTATTCAATTACTAACCAAAGGATAGATGTTGAGAACGATGTTGGAATATTCTCTGTGCAGACTAGAAAAGAAGAAAAATGCAATCTTTCTAACATTGTGACAGATGATCCTCAATTCATTTCAGGTCTCTCTATTAGAGTTCAGGCAGAGCTATCCAAGGAACGCATTGCAAGACACCCTTCTGAATATACAGAGAAAATATCATACTCTTGTCTTGTCTTTAAGCCGGAACCAAGGATGAGTTCTATCATTCAAGAAAAGAAGCTCTTGAATTACACCATTGAAACAAGTGTCTATGGTGTGTTATACTCTCACAACACTGAATTCTTGATGAAAGAATCCTACAATACGGACGGATGTGCTTCTGGCAGCACTGTTGAAACTGACTATGGTAAGACAAGAAGGGGTTGCTTTCAACTAGTGTGGATGAAGCAGGTGGTGGAGATATTGATCGCGACTTTACGTATATGGTCAGATTACTGCTTCAAGTATACAGCTTATCGCGTAGTTTTAAAAGATTGTCGAACCCACAGGGATTAATAATCAACCTAGAGTGATCGATTATTGCGGTGTAAAGCTAAGGCTAGATTTTGAGGTAAAAGAAATTTGGTTTTTTAACGGGATTTGAAAAACAACAATAAAGACGAGACCGGAGAATGATTTCCGTGCTCCTTGGGACTCCGTAAAATACGAGTGTTAACAAAGGTATCGAAATTGGTCTGAAGGATATACCAGTTTAAAGGCTCGACCTCACGCTCTCGCGGTCTTAACCAAGCCACGCCTAATGACCCCAAGATTTTGCTCTCGCTGGCTCGGTAGTTAAAAGGTACGTTTTGAAAACTAACATAAACTAAATGAGGCCCTAAAGCGCTCTCGCTGCATTTAGGCTCAATGTCCGATGCCTACTATCCAGCGATTACCTCAAACTCTCGCTCTATTGGACACGCCTTGATGCGTTTCTCACTCTCGTGACGAAATGCTATTAAACAACCTCTCGCTCTCACGACAAGGCTGCCTAAATTCACTTTAGACACCAAGACCAAAATTTTAAAACAAAAGTTAAACACCGAAGGTTCTACAGAGTCCCGTCGGAACGACGGTCCTCAATCAACGGACTCAAAGCAATTCTACTCGGACATAATTAAATCTAACACTAATGCATTAAAATTTCTGAATTTTAAAACATACATATTAGTTGGTTTTTCTTTAAGATCAGATTTACACTTTGATGGTGAAAACAAATTATAAAGCATAAAAGTAAGATTAAATAATGCAGTAAAATAAACAAATTGTAAATAACCTGAAATGCGAAGTAATTAAACGGAAAATGAAACTTGTATTAAATAGTTGGTCCAAGTGTACATCAGCAACAATAGAAACGAAAAGTATAACAGATGTATCAATCTCTCGGTGTGAGCGATCGATACTATGGCAAATGATATAAGTGGTTAGGCTAATGAAATTTCGGCAGTGCTTCCGCAAGGGTCTTGGATCCCCCAAATGCAGACCTCTGGTGCTCTATATATAGGAAAATATGGCTCCAAGCAGTTGAATTTGAAATTTGAAAACTAAACTTGCAAACTGCCAGAACTGCCTCATAAAACTGCTCCCGCGAATCAACGGCGGTCGCCGTAGGGCTAATGGCGGTCGCCATTCATCTGGACTTTAAATTTCCCTCCTTTTCTGCTATGGCGAGCGCCATTCAGTTGAACTGGGGGGAATGGCGAATGGCTTTCATCTGGGTGAGGCAGAATCATGCAATTTCTTCACTTTTCTTCTTTTTTTAAGCTCAATTCTTGATCTTTCCTTCTATGGAGCTAATGTAGGACCTGTAAAGGGAAAAGAACGAAAACATAAGTGAATAATACATGTAATGACAATGACTCGATAAAAATACGATAAAACATGTACGAATTGAATTGAAATAAACGATACGGAATCAAGTCATCAAGCTCCCCTACACTAAGGCTTTTGCTTGTCCTGAAGCAAACTCCCAATGTAATAAAACAGTAAGCATGATGTTGCGACTCTTAGGCACGACAAAAGCAATCTAAGCACAAGGTTGTTAGGCTAAAGTGAACAGATAGGTACTGAATAGTGAAAACAAGGATACCGTAATGACACGACTCCATAAAAGCGGACGAATATTCCCTTCCTATGCAATACCAATTCAAATCATGACATTATAACTAGACCTATATCCTTCATCTTATTTCACCTCTTTTTCATTCAAGCGCAATCACATTAAGCCTGTTATCCTTTGTACTTACATGGTAAGCGAACCTGTTAGTGTTTATGATCTCTTATTAAAAAAAAATTCTTTCTTTTTAGCATATTATGCTTTCTTTTGCTTACGAATTTCAAGAGTCCGAACCTTTAGGCTAAATGGTCGGCTGAGGACCACCTAACTTAGCGGGAACATGTCTTTTATTCGTTTTTTTTCCTATAAAAGTCACGTAAATCAACTTTTGAGATCACACATATTTGCATCGGTTCGTTACTTAGTTCGTACACACTGATGGTGCTGACTGCTAGAATAAACTAATCAAGGGTTTACTTCTAAGAAACTAGGCATAAGATCATGGCATAATGTCTATTTAAATCAATACCACATATTTAGGGAATCTAAGGTGTAGGAACGGTACCATATTTTCAAAACTTTCCCAAGTCCGCCTACCTAGCCTAAATCAAAGAACGAAACAACCTATACTATACGTGTCATGCCTTTGAGTCTAAACAAATTTTTTTGAAATTGGGGTCAAATAAGGGAGTTATTAGACACAGGAAAACGTAAAGTAAAAACGACTCAAACGTGCATATGACGCGATAATAAAAACAAACTAAACTAAAAAAAACAAGAAATAAATAAAAGCAATAAACGGCTCCTCCCCCACACTTAAACTAGACATTGTCCTCAATGTCCTAGCCTAAGGTGAAGGAAGGAGCGATAGAACCTGGGCACATAAATGATAGCGAGCACGCCCTCCACGAGGGTGTCTATCCTGCCTGATGGCTGGGTTGTCCTGTGGGACATGCTGGACACAATCTGCAATTCGGTTTACCTCCCTGCGCAGTCCCGCCATCTATGAGACAACATCTCTCAAATCCGACTCTGCCCTGGCCATGAACTCATACTGCCTCATCTCTAACTCATGCATCTGCACATCATGCGCGATATCTCTCTCTCTCTGCTGTCTAAGCTCTGACAGAACTTCATCCAATGATGAACGAATACCTACAAAATCAGAAAAAGGTGCCGTGTGTGCTTGGGTGCTAGACCCAGGTATGTCAGTGGTACGACTATGAGTACGGGGCTGCCCAGAATGCTGCCCCATGACATCACGGTAGTGCCTCTCATCGCTCTCCTCCTCTAAATCATGGGCTCCTAGATCAAATAGCCGATTGGCGCTTCGACGCGCATTAATACGCTCAACATTTGGCAAAGAAAAACCTCGGAACTCACGTGTCCGGACCATAAAGTGATACTTGTTACGATGCAAACTCTTGACAAGTCGCGCATTATGGCAAAAGTCAATGTCGGCATAGAGACAAGGTATGCTCTCTTCGTTTTCTAAATCGGCATCTAAGTCTAAACAGATGGCAATGGCGGTAATGATACCGCCTATACAGATGGTACCGCCGACTCTGTTCGCTACACTTATAAAATGGGCCAGAAGGAACGGTGTAGGATTCACTCGGGTTTGGAAAAGTGCACAGTGAATAAAGAACAGATCCTTAGAATTCACGTTCCCTGGGTTTTCTCGGCCGAAAATGGTGGAGGCGAGGGTGCAGTGAAAGTAACGAATAACAGGGTTATGGATAGTCGTGGCTTTCAAGCCCTCCCATTTGGTGGCTCTTGTATTGGTTATTTGATTCCAGAATTGGAAGGCTCCTTCCTCCCAGTCACTGTCCAAGGGTGCTTGAGTCGCAAGACCCTCCCCGGTAGGAAAACTAAAATATTCAGCTATCTGCTCATGAGTTAGCGAATATGGATGGTTAGAAGTTAATGTGGGATGATGAGGGTTTACTAGGTACTTCGGGGGTCTAGGAACATGCAAGAGTGCCTTAAATGGGAATAAAGGAGGCAAAAGCGTGTTTCACGAAGAAAATAGCACGTTCTGCTTGTTTGAAGGAATGACGAGCCCCGTTATGCATATGGCGACCGCCATTTGCTCCAGGCACGCCTTTTGGTTTCTTGCTTGGCAGAATGCAAACTTGTTACTATTTTTTTTTGTTTTTCTTGTTTTCTTGACGAACCTAAATTTGCTAAACATTAACAACTAGTTAAGTAAGAATTTAGAACACTAAAATAAAAACTTAAAGAGAAAGAAACTTGCATTAAACGAAACTGAAGTGCATTACATTTACACGTCGGCATCCCGACGGTACATAGTGGAATGGAAATTAACAGTACAAATGATACAAGAAAGGGAAACACTATACATGTAAGCAAACTATCCTAAGAAAAATAGGGAAATAGGTGCGGCTATGGATCATCCATGATGTTGTCTGAGGGAGTAGACAATTTGGAACATATGGTCGAACTCCTCATGTACGACATCCATAAGTCCAATGAAATCGATTCGGAGAGAGGAAATCTCATCTCAGAAATAATCCACTTCGGACTGGAGACCATTAATAGCAGCAGCAACATTCAAAGGTGGTATATCAGGATCGACTTCGAAACCTTGAGTGGCCTGGCAGACATAATGGTATCTCGATTTTCGTAAGCCTGAGGAGAGTCGGGTGGAGTCAGAAACTCATTGACGACCTCCAAATCATAGAGCCAGTTGTCCTTATTGTGCACACTGGTCTTTTCATGGTTGGGTAAGGTGAAAGTATGGACTACAGCATTATCGATAAGTAACTCGAATTCAACCGGGCCAAGATTAGCAATAATGCCTCTGTTGAAACAAAAACTAATGTCCATCGGGCAAAAACCACCGAATGCAAAGGAACGGTTCAGATGGTACCTCATCCCAATTGCATCAACAATCATAGTCACCAGCCCACCTATTATGATCGGTTCAAAGGAATCATGGGTAATACGAATGAAATTAGCAAGTAAATACGGGGCTGCATTGACAGGCTTTCCCTGGGATGCGCAGAGCATGATATATAGCTCATCCCTCGACACAGATGTAATGTTCTCTTCTTTGCCAAAGAAGGTGTGAGCAAGAACTTTATGGAAATATCTCCATCCAGGGTTTTGGATGTTTTCAGAAAACGAGGCATTAGGTTCGGCATTACCGTTTCCGATTATGGTACCCCAGAAATGTTGAAGAACATAGCTAGTGAAGGCATCAGCAGGGGTCTTGGTCACATCATCGGGTTCATTAGGAAAACCCAATAATTCAGCGAATTCATGGTGGGTGAATCTATACTTGTTTCCAAATAACGTGAAGGTAGCCAATCCGTGGCTAAATCTGAAACCACGGGTGGCATCATAATAGAGGGAGCTTAGGAACTCCAAGGTCAGGCTACGGTAAGTGCTAAATCTCTTCTCTAAAGCAAAGTGAGACCAGCATATTTGGCTCAGAAGGAAAACAACACTGTCTCGGATGCTAAGGGTTTGCATAGTCGAGTCGTCAGGATAGATGGACAGACCAAAGTCTCTTTGAGACAAAGCCTCAAATCGACGCCTCTGGACATCGTTCCTGAAAACAATGGCACGGTTTTCAAATGTCTGCATGGTTGCTGGTCAAAGGTTTCCTAGAGAAAGGTCTCCTAAAAATTGAAAAACATTACAATATTAGGGGAATAATACTATTAGCTACGCGTTAGTGAGATAAAAATAGTAATAATAATCATAATACTGATAATGATAGCAACAATAACGAGATGCAACAAACAGTGATGTATATTGTATGGATTTTATACTAAACATGCATGCAGTGTCCTAAAACTAACAAAGTAAAATAAAAATTAAAGATCGTGGTTTAGATCCCACGGAGCGCTTTGTTTAATGTCGGAAGCTCGACATTAGAATTGTAAAGGGCATCATTTGTCGGGAAGAGCGGGAAGCTCTTCCAACTTGTAATTAGTGATGAATTCCTTGTTTTCTAATAAGTGGCAGTGCTTGAGTCTCTGGCCGTTCACAAAGAACGTCTCATTCGACTTTCTTCTAATTTCAACTGCTCCACTTGGTAGGACTTTTGTAACTTCGAAAGGACCAAACCATCTAGAACGTAATTTTCCGGGAAAGAGTTTAAGCCTAGAGTTAAAGAGAAGAACTATATCTCCTTCGTTAAACTCCTTCTTTGTTATTCTTTTATCATGCCACTTCTTGGTTCTTTCTTTGTATATTCGGGCATTTTCATAGGCATCTAGTCTTAATTCTTCTAATTCATGGATATCCAGAATCCTTTTCTCGCCTGCTGCCTTATGCTGCCTTATGATTCATATTCAGGGTTTTAATGGCCCAATAAGCTTTATGCTCAAGTTCCACAGGCAGATGGCACAACTTTCCATAAACTAGTTTGTACGGTGTGGTTCCTATGGGGGTTTTGTAGGCTGTTAGGTAAGCCCAAAGAGCTTCATGAAGTTTAGTAGACCAATCCTTCCTAGAGGTTGCAACAGTTTTTTCTAAAATCTGCTTAATCTCCCTATTCGACACTTCTACTTGTCCACTAGTTTGAGGGTGATAGGGTGTTGCTACTTGGTGTCGTACTCCGTATTTAAGCAATATCTTCCCAAAAACATTCGAAATGAAATGGGAACCGCCATCACTAATGACAATTCTTGGTACACCGAATCTGGGAAAGATTATGTTCTTGAAAAGTTTCACCACCACTCGTGCATCATTTGTAGGTGAAGCTATCGCCTCAATCTATTTTGATACGTAATCAACTGCGATGAGTATGTATTTGTTTCCAAAAGAAGATGGAAAGGGTCCCATGAAATCAATGCCCTGTACATCAAAGACTTCGACTTCCAAAATTCCCTTTTGCGGAATCTCATCGCGTCTAGAAACTTTTCCAGTGCGTTGACACCGGCCGCAGTTCATAACGGAAATGTGAACGTCCTTCCAAAGGTTTGGCCAAAAGAGGCCAGATTGTAATATCTTTGCACATGTTTTTTATGTACTGGCATGTCCTCCATATGGTGCAGCATGGCATTGGGATATGACATCCTCTATTTCCGATTCAGGGACACATCGACGAAATATTCCACCAGCACCTCTCTTGAATAATAGGGGTTCATCCCAGTAATATTGCTTAAGATCATGGAAAAATTTCTTCTTCTGTTGGTATGTTAGATCCGGTGGAAGCACTTTGGCTGCTAGGTAGTTGACAAAGTCAGCATACCATGGGAATGTGGTTTTTGTATAGATTGCTTCTACTACTTCATTTGTCTATGCATCGTTAAATAACAGGGAACATTCTACAGTTTTGCTTTCCCTTTCCAACTGGGCTACTAGTTCGTCGTAAGGAAAATCATCGTTTATAGGCACTCCTTCAGGCTTTAGATCCTCAATCCTAGAGAGATGATCTGCTACCACGTTTTTGGTACCTTTCTTATCTTTTATTTCTAAATCGAATTCTTGCAAAAGCAAGATCCATCTCAAGAGTCTTGGTTTGGCATCCTTTTTAGTCAACAAAAATCTAATAGTTGCATGATCGGTATAGATAATAAGTTTTGCTCCTACCAGATAGGAACATAATTTATCTAAGGCAAACACAATAGCCAGGAGCTCTTTTTCTGTGGTTGCATAGTTCATCTGTGCATTGTCCAAGGTTCTACTTGCGTAGTAAATAGCATGAAGCCTTTTATCCTTTGTTTGTCCTAAGACAACGCCTACAGCATAGTCGCTAGCGTCGCACATTATTTCAAATGGTAAAGTCCAATCCGGTGGTTGCATAATTGGTGTGGTAATAAGAGCATTCTTTAGATGTTCAAATGCTTTCAAGCATTCTTCATCGAATATAAATTCAGCTTCTTTCATTAGTAGTCCAGTCAAAGGTTTTGTAATCTTATAGAAGTCTTTAATGAATCGTCGGTAAAAACCGGCATGTCCTAAAAAGCCTCGTACTTCTCTAATTGTTTTTGGTGGTTGAAGGTTATATATGATCTCTATCTTTGCTTTGTCTACTTCAATACCTCTATCGGATACTACATGTTCAAGAACTATACCTTGTCGCACCATGAAATGGCACTTCTCCCAATTTAACACAAGGTTCACTTTGACACATCATTCAAGTACCATCTCGAGGTTTGACATACATTGTTCAAAACTTCCCCCACATACAGAGAAATCGTCCATAAAGACTTCCATTATATCGTCTATGAAATCAGCAAAGATCGACATCATGCATCTCTGAAATGTTGCGGGAGCATTACACAGTCCAAATGGCATTCGACGATAGGCAAATGTACCATTAGGGCAGGTAAATGTGGTCTTTTCTTGGTCATCAGGATGAATAGGTATTTGAAAAAATCCTGAGTATCCGTCTAAGTAACAAAAATATGAATGTTTGGCTAGCCGTTCAAGCATTTGGTCTATGAAGGGTAAAGGAAAATGATATTTTCTAGTAGCCTTAGTCAGCTTTCTATAGTCTATGCACATCCTCCATCCAGTTTGAGTTTGTTTAGCTACGGACTCGCCTTTTTCGTTAGTTACAACTGTAACACCACCCTTCTTTGGTACGACATGCACTAGGCTGACCCGTTTGCTGTCAAATATCGGATATATGATTCCTGCTTCCAATAGCTTTTGCACTTGTCTCTTTACTACATCGCTTAGGACAGGGTTCAATCATCTTTGATGTTCTCTGGATGTCTTACAGTCTTCCTCCATCATGATGCGATGCATACATATAGAGGGACTTATCCCTTTTAGATCGGAGATGTTATATCCAAGAGCTGTGGGATATTTCCTCAAGACTTCCAATAATTTCTCAGTTTCTATTTGCCCTAAATCAGGATTAACTATTACGTGGTTTTCAAGTTCAGTGTCTAGGAGTTCATATCTTAGATCTTTGGGTAATGTTTTGAGTTCTACAAATGGTTTTTTTGGGCAAGGCATTGGATCGGGTGTGAGTACTAGGCATTCTCTTAGACTGTCATCTTCATACGGCTCACGCCAGTTATCGTCTTCGAATATTTGAGGGGCTGGAATCTTTAGTACTTCTGTGTACCTTGTCGGTTCCTTCTCCAGTTCTTTGACGCATTCGTCGATAACGTCTAGGAAACAGCATGAATCGTCTAAAGCAGGAGCTTTTAGGAATTGGGCTAAGATAAATTCGACTTTTTCTTCCCCTACTTCGAAGGTTATCTTTCCTTTCTTTACATCTATTATAGCTCCAGCTGTTGCTAAGAACGGTCTACCTAAGATGATTGGTATATTAGAGTCTTCCTTAATGTCCATTATCACCAAATCTGTCGGGATATAAAACTGACCTATGCGAACTGGCACGTTTTCTAGCATACCTACTGGATATTTCACAGAACGATCTGCTAGTTGTAGAGACATCTTCGTTGGCCTCAGGTCTCTTAATTCAAGTTTCTTACATGTGGATAAGGGCATTAGGCTAACATTGGCTCCTAAGTCGCATAACTCTTTGTCTATGATAGTCTTTCCGATTACACAAGGTCTGGAAAAGCTACCTGGATCTTTTAGTTGAGGAGGCATGTTATTTTGAAGTATGGTACTACACTCAGCAGTGAGCATAACGGTTTCGTTATCTTCAAACTTTTTCTTATTTGATAGGATCTCTTTAAGAAATTTGGCATATGAGGCCATTTGCGTAATAGCTTCTGTAAAAGGTATCGTTATATTCAGTTGCTTTAGAAACTCTACGAATTTCTTAAACTGTCATTCGTTTTTGGATTTAGCTAGTCTTTGGGGATAAGGCACAGATGGTTTATATGGTGGCGGAGGCACATAGGGTGTTTCTTTCTCTGCTTCCTTTCCGCTTTCGTCTTCCTTCTCCGTGTTAAGTTCTCTTATCTTCTCAGTTCCCTTTTGTGAATTTTGGTGCATGGCTAAAGTTTGGAATCTCGGGTCAACGAGTCCATCGTACTCTGTTCCGCTTCGCAAAGTAATAGCGTTAGCATGACCTTTTGGGTTTGGTTGTGGTTGGCCATGAAATGTTCCAGCGGGGGCTACGTTAGTTGATTGTTGTTGGCCTACCTGAGTAATTTGAGTTTCTAACATTTTATTATGAGTAGCCATAGCATCAAGCTTGCTTGACAATTATTTCATCAATTCACTCGTGTGAGCATTTTGATTCGTGAAATCCTTGTTTTACTGAGCTTGAGCATTCATAAAGTTTTCCATCATGATTTCCAGATTTGACTTTTTAGGTAGAGGTGGAGCGGGTTGCACTCCTTTCTGAAATCTAGGTGTAATAGCAGGTGCTGGGTTAGGTGGATTCAAGGCATTGTTATTCTTATATGAAAAATTCGGGTGATTTCTCCAGCCAGGATTGTAAGTGTTTGAATACGGGTTCCCTTGAGCGTAGTTCACATGGTCGGTAGGAGTACTAGCCAACACTTGAAATTCAGCGTTTGTATGCCCAGGGTTTCTGCATATTTCACAATTTGGTGTCACCGCAGCTACGGTAGTTGCTGGTGGTGCTATTGCTAAACTTTCGATCTTTTGAGCAAGCGCGTCCACTTTAGCATTGACTCGGTCTATACCATTGACTTCGTGCATTCCTCCTTTCGGAGTTGGTTTCTCTATACCAGCGCGTTCACCTCCCCATTGGAAATGGTTTTGAGCCATAGTCTCTATGAGTTCATAAGCTTCTGCATACGGTTTATCCATTAGAGTACCGCCTGCGGCAGCACACCGATTCATTTTGGTATTGTACAACAGCCCACCGTAAAAGGTATGTATTATCATCCATTCTTCAAGTCCATGGTGTGGGCATAACCTCAACATGTCCTTGTATCTCTCCCAAGCATCGGATAAAGATTCGTTATCCTTTTGCTTAAATCCGTTGATTTGGGCTCTCAGCATAGTTGTCTTGCTTGGTGGGAAATATCTGGCTAAGAAGACTTTCTTCAACTCGTCCCATGTCGTCACCGAGTTGGATGGTAGAGATTGAAGCCAAGCTCTCGTTCTATCTCTCAATGAGAACGGAAAAAGTCTTAGTCTAATTGCTTCTTGACTAACTCCATTTACTTTTACGGTGTCTGCATATTGCACGAATATTGATAAGTGAAGGTTCGGGTCATCCGTAGCATTACCTGAGAATTGGTTTTGTTGAACTGCGGATATTAGCGAAGGTTTCAGCTTGAAATCATTACGGTTAATAGCTGGGGCAGCAATGCTGTTATGTGGTTCATCTTGTGATGGAACAGCATAATACTTTAGAAGACGGTCTCTCGGTCCTTCGGCCATGTTTTGTTCTGGTTCTGATTTGGTTTCCGAATCTGAGTAGGGAATAAGAGGATTTGGGATGTTATATCTAAGAAGGAATTCGTTAATTTGGCGTCTAAGAAGTATGTAACGTTCGATTTCGTTGATTGGTTGCTCCAACTCTGCGCCTTGTAAGTGAGTGTTTGGCATACAATTGACGAATCAAAAAGGAAAAATAAAAAGTTGCCTTAGTCTATACTGTGCAACAAAAATATCATAATATTGACTAAATTAATCCCCGACAACGGCGCCAAAAACTTGATCGCGACTTTACGTATATGGTCGGATTACTGCTGCAAGTATACAGCTTATCGCATAGTTTTAAAAGATTGTCAAACCCACAGGGATTAATAATACCCCTGGAGTGATCGATTATTGCGGTGTAAAGCTAAGGCTAGATTTGGCGGTAAAAGAAATTTGGTTTTTTAATGGGATTTGAAAAACAACAATAAAGACGAGACCGGAGAATGATTTCCGTGCTCCTTGGGACTCCGTAAAATCCGAGTGTTAACAAAGGTCTCAAAATTGGTCTGAAGGATATACCAGTTTAAAGGCTTGACCTCACGCTCTCGCGGTCTTAACCAAGCCACGCCTAATGACCCCAAGATTTTGCTCTCGCTCGCTCAGTAGTTAAAAGGTTCGTTTTGAAAACTAACATAAACTAAATGAGGCCCTAAAGCGCTCTCGCTGCATTTAGGCTCAATGTCTGATGCCTACTATCCGGAAATTACCTCAAACTCTCGCTCTATTGGACACGCCTTGGTACGTTTCTCACTCTCGTGACGAAATGCTATTAAACAACCTCTCGCTCTCACGACAAGGCTGCCTAAATTCAGTTTAGACACCAAGACCAAAATTTTAAAAACAAAAGTTAAACACCGAAGGTTCTATAGAGTCTCGTCGGAACGACGGTCCTCAATCTACAGACTCAAAGCAATTTTACTTAGACATAATTAAATCTAACACTAATGCATTAACATTTCTAAATTTTAAAACTTACATATTGGTTGGTTTTTGTTTAAGATCAGATTTACACTTTGATGGTGAAAACAAATTATAAAGCATAAAAGTAAGATTAAATAATGCAGTAAAATAAACAAATTGTAAATAACCTGAAATGCAAAGTAATTAAACAGAAAATGAAACTTGTACTAAATAGTTGATCCAAGTGTACATCAGCAACAATAGAAACGAAAAGTACAACAGATGTATCAATCTCTCGGTGTTAGCGATCGATACTATGGAAAATGATTAAGTGGTTAGGCTAATGAAATTTTGGCAGCGCTTCCGCAAGGTTCTTGGATCCCCCAAATGCAGACCTCTGGTGCTCTATATATAGGAAAATCTGGCTCCAAGCAGTTGAATTCAAAATTTGAAAACTAAACTTGCAAACTGCCAGAACTGCCTCAGAAAACTGCTCCCACGAAGCAACGGCAGTCGCCGTAGGGCTAATGTCGGTCGCCTTTCATCTGGGTGAGGCAGAATCATGCAATTTCTTCACTTTTCTTCTTTTTTTAAGCTCAATTCTTGATCTTTCCTTCTATGGAGCTGATGTAGGACATGTAAAGGGAAAAAAACGAAAACATAAGCGAATAATACATGAAATGACAATGACTCGATTAAAATATGATAAAACATGCACGAATTGAATCGAAATAAATGATACAGAATCAAGTCATCAGATATATAATGTCAAGCTGAATGTTATGAAATTAGATTGTGAAGGTCCTAATACTGTCAGATATGTTACTCAACATTGGTGGAGCAAGAACCCTGACAGGTATAATCATCTAGTCAGGAATCTTGATGAAGGAAAGGTGACTATTTTGGAGCGTGTGGATTCTAAGGATCAACTTACTGGTATGGGTACTAAAGCATTATGTGCATGTTAATTTGAGGACATAAGTTGTGGGCTAAGTACCTACCCTATTAAATATTTATAGAATTTATAGGTATGGAGGAAGGCAACAGCCACTGTAACTTTCCTTTATCCTCAGAGGCATAGTAAGCCTAAGAAGGTTGTTATTGTGAGATTGAAGAAGATGAGTTTTAAGGCTTTGGCAAGGGAGTTAAGTATCAACTCTTCTAAGGCTTATGATAACAACAAGAAGTGCAAATGGATCTTTTATAGGGGAAAGAGGTGGCATAACACCTAAAGTTGATCAAGAATATGTGTTTCCGCCAAGTGATGTGTGTTTCCATACACTGTGTCTGGACATTGTCTTCTTTTATGCTTTACAACTTAGGGGGAGTTCTGCTAATGGTCCTGTGATGTCAGACAAGATGTCTTAACAAGTTTTTATAGGGAGTTGATGGGTGTTTCTTTTATTCCGCTATGTTTGCTTTTGATAACTCTTCGTTGAGAAACTATTTTCTCTGCAGTGGAAGTGTGAATGTGATGGTTAGTGTTGTTATGTATAAGATATGGAACTGCTTAAGTTGTTTTTACTTGGTCTCCACCTTCAGGGGGAGAACTTATTATGTATGACAGGGGGAGATGTGTACCTGTCTACTGCGTAGCTGCTTTGGTACATCCTGTAGAAAGCATGCATGATCTCATGCAACCTGTTTTTGTGTTTGGATCTAGTGAAGGTATAATGTCAGACAAGATGTCTTGACATTGCTCAGTAAGGATAGGTATGATACTTGGTTGTGATATGTCTAACGTAATGTCGTGACATTGTGCTCATTTTTTGGGCTGATCACTGATGATTTTTCTAGGCAAGGATTTTGGTGGGAAGCTTCATGTTTGGAGCATGTTTTGTGTATATCTATCAGAATGTGCGGCCATTATACCAAGCTATTTCAGTTAAGACTGTCAAGAGTCCATGTGTGGTCAGCATGCCAAGGACGGTGTGCCTAGTCAGCAGTGCTCTAATAGTAGGACTGAAAAACGTGTTTTTTGGTGCATGCGTAGCGTGTTTCTATGACATGGCAAGTGTCTTGATTCATGTTTTGAAAAGGTGACCTAGAGTTAATGGATTTCCTTTCCACTTGTGGACGGTGGTTCTTTTTCAAGGCTGACTTAGCTGTTTCCAACATTTCTCTCCTTGAATTGTCAGGCGTTATAAACAAGGAATTTTTGCTATATAAAGCTTGAACCTGCTTGCTTTTTCATCCCCTCACGTTGTACTTCAAACATGAGCCAATCCTCCAAAAATTCTGATAATAAGAAGGAACCTCTGAACGAAAAGAAGGGTCAGTCAAGTGTTGTGACATCTGCTGGGTCATCAACAGGAGCTGTCATGACAAGGAAAACTTCTGTGACAAAGGTTATGTCATTAAAGAAAATTCGTCCTAAGAATCCTGTTTCTGGTGCAGATGGTGATGAATACTGGGTTCAATTTGTTAACTCAAGAGGTTGGAGGGAATAACTAGTTCAAGAGGAGAGTTTTTTTTTGTTTTTTTTTGTGTGTTAAGGTCCTATTATCAATTGTTTTTCATTTGGGGTCTTAAGTTGCTTTCCTTGGTGTGTTTGTTAGTGTTGCTTTCCTTGTTAGGTGTGTTTTTGTTCTTGCAGAGTCAGTTTTGTTTGCTTGTTATTTGTCAAATTTTAGCTCAAACAGGGGGAGATAAATAAAAATAAATAAAAGTAAAAGTCTCTAAAGGTGGTATTGTTGGTTGGTTTTTGAGCTTGTGTTGTATGCAGGATGTCCTATAAGACGTTCTATCTTTCCGGACATGTTTTGGGATTTTATGAATCGTGTTGTGTGTTGCTTCTGCCATATGTGTTTCTAATGACTGTGGCTTCTGTCATATGTGTTTCTAATGACTTGAACTAGTTTAGTTCAAGCTTGTGTCCAGGTTGGTTTTCTTTTGCTTCGGAAAAGTTTCTTCTTCCGTTTTGAGAGGAAGATTTATTCCTCTGTGACAAGGACCGATTATGTAGTCTAAGGGGAGTGTTGTGGATATTTTCGAAGATGCAGGTTATCTTCTTCCTCATGTACACAGTCTCTAGGGTTTATTGTGCAAAAGGTGTTTTAGCCAAAATTTGCCAAAGGGGGATATTGAAGGTTCCATGAGTTATAGATTGGCAACAATTTTTGCTAAAACATGGTTCACTATAGGATGTCATGTGTAATGTTGTAACATGCTGCTCAGCTCACCTTGAGAGTAGATGTCCTAACAGATGTTGGAACATGTTTTATCAGAACATCTATTCTGATTGTGTTAAATCTTGACATAATTGTTTTGTTTTAATTTTGTGATATTTCTTTTGGATATATCTCAGTAATTTACGTAGGTCAAGAAAATGCTATCAAGAACAAGATTCTATATTTCCAGTTGTACACAAAACGCTAAAATTGGACGATGAGACGTTTTAGGAAATTTTGAAGATTTGTTCCTGCTATTATGGAGAAGAATCTGCAGGTGGTTTAAAACTGACAAAATGGAAAGAGTCCAAGCCCATTCTGCACGAGGCTATAAAAGAAGACTTACTAAACCTAAAATAGGTGTTGAATTATTATTGAAGAAACAGTGTGTGCAAATAAGGGTTTAGGGTTTGACTTTTCTTTTAGTGCGCTGCTGTATTATGTCACTCATGTGTCTTCTGATACATTGAGGTAGACTGTTTGTGAGCCATTCATCCATAATCTAGATGCTTGAACTGGACTGATGTTATTGAGTTGTAAGTGTCTACTCTAAGCTTTTAAGAAAGAGTGATTTGTCCTTGATTGAAGCTTTTAAGCAAGATCAAGTATTGTCTTTGAAGTGTGTCTTCTTTAGATGCATTGTTATGTCTATCACTGCTATTGTTGACTGGTAGGAAGTGAGAGGGTTTTTTCAGACCTAGAAAAGTCTTAGGTAGAAATTTCATTGAGTAGGTATTAAGTGAGAAGTTGTAAACTGGGTTGTTTAGCTTTGAATTGATACTATTAATAGTGGATCTCCTTCCTGGCTTGGTAGCCCTCGGACGTAGGTGTTATTATACACTGAATTGGGTTACCTACTCTTTGTGTTTTATTATTTTCTGTACCTTTAACTTTGTGTACCTTGGTCCTTGTGTTTTAAACAGATATCAGTGTCTCGACATCTCTTAAGACATCTGATATCTGCATACCAGAATTTCATTTTTCGTATAGTACTTGATTCCTTCATAAAAGAAAGTCTTCAGCAGACATATTTTTCTCATTGGATCTTTATCTGCACCACTGTTAAGTGTTATGTACAGGCCATGCTCTGATGCCAACTAAAGGTGAGAAAAATACACAAGAAAGGGGGTTGAATTGTGTTCTTCAAATTCGTTACTTCTGAACAGAGTTCAGGTTCTAAACAATAGTTCATAACCTGATTATTTAGATGTAGCAGAATAATAACAAAAGTGAGTAAGAACAATAGTACACACAAAAATTTATCCTGGTTCCTTCCAAATTGAGAGTAGTCCAGTCCCCTTGCAGCACAAGAGATCTTCTACTATAATCAAAACATGATTACAACTTCTTATGCACTTAAGCATAGACTTTTCTGCTCTGACCCTCAGCCCTGGACTTCGTTCTTAAACCCCTCGGGTTCAAGACTTCCTGCTTAGACACTCAGCCCAAGACTTTCTTGCTTAGATTCCACGATTCCAAGACTTCCTTGCTCAAATCCCTTAGGTTCAAGACTTCTGATCATACCCTCGTACCCAGACTTCCTGCTTAGATTCTACGAATCTAAGACTTCCTTGTTCAAACTCCTCATGTTCAAGGCTTCTGCTCAGACACTCGGTCCAAGACTTTCTTGCTTAGATTCCACGGATCCTATACTTCTACTCGGACCTCTAGTCCAAGACTTCCTTGTTTAATCAACAACTGATCAAGACTTTAATGCTCTAGCACTTAGCAGGAGACTTACTTGGCTCAAGCTTCACAACAAGATACTTTGATGGTCAAGCACATAGAAAGATACATTATCTAAACTACTAAACAACATGTTTAGCAGAATAAAGAACAAGGTGTACTTAATACATAATCAGAGCTACAGGGTAATAACCATAACAAAGAGCACAACACTTAAGATTTCTAAAATATTCAATCTTTAAGAAATCTTAAGGCTTTGTACAATTTACAACATATAACAAAAATTCCGCACAGTCGATTGTGTTGCTATTGTTGATCTTGTTATTATTCCATTCTGATAGAAGCGTGGAACACTTCTATTCTTCTTGGATCTCCTTCTTTATTTCCTTGTTCCTTTATGAAAATCCAGATTGAATCTTCAGCTACTTATATAGTAGTTGTAGAAGAATAGTCGTTGGAAGAGATAACTGTACAAGTGTCTTTGTTACTCAATAATACAAAGAGACGTTGAAGATAGATACACCAAAAGATCTTTATCCATTATGTAACTTGTTTAACCAGTGCGTCTTCCTTGTGATCTTGTAAAATAGATCCTTTGAGAGTACATATTTGTAAAGCATGTCAACTCTTCTTGAGCGTTATGAACACAGGCTTTACCTGACAAACGGATTTTACATTGTAGCCTGGTTTCTGCATTACGGATAACTTAGTTTTGTCACCGGCCTGAATGATCACCAGAAGCTGATACATCCAATAAATGTATATCCAATATATTACTCTTCTGATGTTGAGGCCTTCAGCTTCAAAGTCTATGCAAATCTATATTATCAGACTTCACTTAAAGAACATTCTTCAGATTCTGAACCACTAGAAGCCAATAACTCAGCTTCTCTCAAATGCGTCCTTATATCAGATTCTAAGTATATTCTTCTTCAAGCTTTAGAACCTGTATACTTAGAACACATATTAAATAAAACCATTGTTCTTTCAATACTTTGTTATCATCAAAACCCAAAGGATATATGTCATGAACAAAAGTTGTTCTAATAGCCAGTGGGACCATTTTACTAAAGTTGACTTTTTATTCAAAGTCAACATTGATATTGACTTTTTTTGGTCTCAGTATTGGAATCCATAATTATTGTGCAAGGCATATTAGTTATGTTAGCACACATCATGGACAAGAAGATTTGGAAGCTATTCACACAAGGTTGACTTTTGGTCAACAAAGTTAACCATGTAAGGTTGACTTTTTGTTGACCAAGTCATTTTGAATAATTCATCATTGATTCTTTGGGATACATCATAAGTATAATGGATTAAAGCATAAAAGAGATATTGGATTCAAATTCAAGAGTCAAGGATTCAAAATTTCAAATTTTGCAAAATGGAGGTTAATTTCATTTACTTAAAGAATAAGTTATATTTCATACAAGCCATATACATGGTCAAGTTTATATTTAAAACATCAAAAAATACATTGCCAAAAATTCAGAAATGGAAATTACACAAAAAAATGTAAATCTGACCTACAATTAACTTTTAGTCAAATGTTGACTTTTGGTCAAATAGTTAACCAAAGTCAACTTAACCCTAGACCTACTTTTTCTTCATCTTCATGATTCCCACTTTTCTTCCAAGCCTTCATCATTTTCGTGACCAATTTGCATGTCATCATCTTCATGACAAAGTCACCTTCACCCATTTTCATGTTGCTCTCATACTTCAAGCCTCATGTCAAACCATGCCTATGCCAAGTTGTCCAACCATGCTAAAACCTGGTATTAAAACTTGCTACTAAAACATGCACCAAAACCAAGCATAATCCAATGCATACTAGATAACATACCATACAAACCATATGTCATTCAAGACATATCAATGACAGACACCAACATACATCCAATATAACATGATCTACAATAATTCACATAATCCATGGCATGACAATACACCATACCACCATTCACCACCTGTAAGACAAGAAAAGTTTAAGAGTCATGTGTAAAGCAATGTAGAATATGTAAACTCAACACAAGATCAAGTTCTTAAAGAATGTTAAAGGCCATACAATGCAAGCTATAGAAACAAATGATTTCATGACAAGCATGGTTTGAAAGTCATGATCAAATGTACATCCAAGCAGTATCAATAAGCTATGCAATGTTGAATATGCAAACCATTCAATAAATTCCAAAAGTCACCAATTGTAAGTCCAAAGTTTATCACAAACCATAAACAAATCAAGTATTCATCTCATCCACACATACATAATAGTCCATTTCAAATCCAACCATACAATCACAATCCAAAAACATGATTGAATCCAAAGCACAAGATCAAAGTCAACACAATCATGCTATGCAACTCAAGATTAATTATAATCAACTCAGATGCAAGTTAAAACCAAATATTAAAGAACTAGGTTCAAATTTAATACAATATAAACCATGTCATTCAATTCATATAACCAAACATAAACTTTGATCATCACAAACATGCATTAGAAAAAGGGCATTAGATTCACGTCAAGGTCCAATTCCAAAATAGTTCAGCATCAGAAACAACTATCAAAATCGACCCATATTACATACAATATCCATTTCAAAACAATTTCTTTTCTAACTAATATTTAACTATAACAGTTCAAATACTTAAACCAATTCTTCAATTAAACTTCTTACCTTAAACAAGCAGTTACTATTACTAACCACCTGCCATAAACTAGTTTCCTTTTTACCCAACTTTGTTATAAACTCTAACCAACCTACAAATAACTACCCTAACTGTCATAGCTCATTAACTCATTACTAACTATATATAAGGCTGTTAGCATCCATCTAACCTTGCAACTAACCAACCTATTAACACTAATAACTGATTAACATACCATAACTAACTTACCATTCAAGTTAGTTACAAACTAACTTGCATCCATCCCCAAACTAACTCTAACAAATTTCTAATTGTCACTAACCAACTCCAATTGCCAGCTAAGCAAGCCTACAACCACGTGTGTAGGGGGTTAATTACCTAATTTCTCTAAGCTTCAAATTTCCCTCCAATATACTAACCAATTTCCAAATGATAAATAACTTCTAAAGCCCCTAAAAACACACTTTGAATCCATTTTCTACACTAATTACAGTTCAAAACAAACATAAAATCATTTCATCTTTCTTTATTCCAATTAACACAATCTAACTATTGTCTCATTTATCCTTAGCCCTTGATTAGAGTGATTCTAGGATAACAATCCAAGGGTGGGAATTGTTCAATCATAACTGATTCATAACCAACTTTCCCTCCAATTCTTCTTCAACCACTCTTATTTAAAACTTCTTCTTCATTGTTTCATCATCAATCAACACTTACCCTAAAGAAACTCTACCAGTTTCTACACTCAATCCACACCAACTCACTAGAGCTTTGCTACCACCATTGATAAGAGCATCACCTTGAAGCTTTGTAACAAATTGAGCTTAACCCCAAACTTCACTACTCTTCATCATCAACAACACCTAATTCAAGCCAGCATCCTAAGTCCCCTACTCAGACTCATATCTTAATCAAACTACAACAACAACAACAAACATCCTACATACTAATCCATCAGTAAGAATTTCATAAGGAAGAAAGAAGGGGAGGAAAAGAAGAAGAAGCTATGAGCAGCAAGGGATCAACATTATTACCTGATTGTGCATTCTATGGGTTTCTTGGCTTCATCTTCATCTCCAAACGCTACAACAATAGCCAGAGAACTCCTCAGCTCTGTAGGTATGCTATCCTTGAATCAACTTTCTTCATGTTTTTCTTGTTACCATAGCGTAGCTTAGGTGATAGGGGAACAAAGCCCTAATGTATTCACTTGAGATCATGGTTCTAGAACATTTAGTGTGAGCTTTAGTTTTTAGGGTTCTTAGTATTTGGCTTCGAAACAGAGGTTAGGGTAGTTGATGTTGTGTTTGAGGTTCAAAAATAGGAAAAGGTGGTAAGACGAGCATGGTGGTAGTAATTTTACGGTGATTGGTGGTGCCCCTCCACCGGAAGCGATTTCCTCCGCGGCGAAACAATTTCCGACCACCCTCTATGTTATAGAGAGATGAGAGAGCGTTGTCTGAGAGGAAAAGAAAAATGAGAGTGAAATTAAAACTATCCCCCCTTCAATTCGAGTCCTGGTCAAGCGCAGATGGGCCTAAAGGCCCTGCTTCCATTCACACCCTGCATGTTACGAACACACCCCCTAACTCCGATTTCAAACAAACAAAATAATTTGGGCTTTAGCCCTTAGGCCTAGCGCCCCATTGTACAATTCACACACTTTGTTTCACTTTTACAACCCCTTGGCAAATGATTTATTCTATTTATTTATCTTTATTTTTTTCTTATAGCATTTTCTTAACACATTCCAAAAAAATACATTTTTAATAGCATAATTAATTAGGTGTATTAATTCTAGACTAAGATTAATTTTAGGTTAGAATTAAGATCCCGAACTAGTAAGTGGATTAGGATTAGTATAAAATTAATATTATATGTTAGCACTAATTTGGTTTCTTTAGTTCTTTTGACTTTTTCTTCATGATGTTTTGGCCTTTTGGTATTGGTAGCTTGACTTAATGTTTAGCATGATTCGCTTGTTGATTTGATTGGTTGATCAAATATACTTTGATCAAATAATTAGATTAATAGCGTTAATACCGCTTAATATGACTTAACAAGATAAATTGCATGATTCCTTAGTGTTTATATTCAATTAGGTAATCATAAGTCCCTTGATCATCCAATTTGAATTAGGAACATTAAGACTTGCACTACACATGATCCCTTAAGTCAATCATAAATCTTTTCACATTCTAAAACCCTATAAAATAGGAAAAAACCAATGCATGACAACATTATGCTTTGTATACCTATTTCGGTACCATATCCCATTCACATATTCATGTATTTTCCTTTGTAAAATTTAAATTAAAGTCCATTTTTGCAAATAAATTCAAAACATTTTAAAAATGCGATGCGAGTTATGTGCTACGAGCCTTAAGAAACAGAGAAGGTAAAGGTGAGAAAAATACACAAGAAGGGGAGGTTGAATTGTGTTTTCCATTTCTTAACTTTGCATCTGATTAATACGTTGCAACGGATGTTAACAGAAGCAAATAAAAGATAAAGAACACACATATTTATCCTAGTTCCTCCCAAAATGAGAGTAGTCCAATCCCCTTGTAACGCAAGATATTTTTCACTATAATTAAATCATGATTACAATTGCATATTCACTTAAGAATAAGACATTTCTTTGCTAAGACCTTCACCCCGAGACTTCCTGCTTAAACCCCTTAGGTCCAAGACTTCCTGCTTAGATTCTACAAATCCAAGACTTCCTTGCTCAAGCCCCTCAGGCCCAAGATTCCTTGCTCAGACTCTCAAGTCCAAGACTTCCTTCTTAAGCCCCTCAAACTCAAGACTTTCTTACTCAGACCGCAGCCTAAGACTTCCTTACTCAGGTTCCATGAACCCAAGACTCTTGCTTATACCCTCAAGTACAAGATTTGTGCTCAGACTCACAGTCCAAGACTTTCTTTCTTAATCAACAATTGATCAAGGCTTTCAATGCTCTAGCACATACCAGGAGACTTACTTGGCTCAAGCTTCCCAACAAGAGACTTTGATGCTCAAGCACATAGCAAGAAACTTTATCTAAACTACTAAATAACATGTTTAGCAGAATAAAGAACAAGGTGTACTTGATACAAAATCAAAGGTACAAGGTAATCACCAAAATAAAAACCTTAAGCACTTAAGATTTCTAAGATATTCATTGTTTAAAAAATCTAAAGGATTTGTACAATTTACAACAAATAACATAATTTCTACATTCTCGATTGTGTTGCTTATTGTTGATCTTGTTATTCCTCCATCCAGATAGAAGTTTGAAACATACCTATCATTCTTGGCTTTCCTTCTCTTTTTCCTCTTGTTCTTTGTTTCTTGTTGAAGATTCAGATTAAATCTTCAACTATTTATATAGCAGTTGTACTAAACTAGCTGTTGGAAGATATAACTTGAACAAATGCCTTTGTTTTTCCATAGTACAAGAGACGTTGAAGATAGATACATCAAAAGATCCTAACCCATTGTGTAACTTGTTTAACCATTGTGTCTTCCATGTAATCTTGCATTATAGATCTGTTGAGAGTAGATATTTATAAAGCATGTTAACTCTTCTTGAGCCTTGTGAACATAGACTCTAAGTGACAAGCTGAGTTGACAATGCAACTTGCTTTCTGTGGTACTGATAACTTTAGCTTCATTACTAACTCAAAATGTTCATCAGAAGCTGATACATTTACTAAGTGTAAAGACAACATGTTTCTCTTCTGATGTTGAGGCTTTCAGCTTCAGAGTCTACACCAGACATCACTTAGAGAGTGTTCTTCTGAGTCTGAACGAACAGAGGCTAGTAACTCAGCTTCTCTTAAGTGCGTTCTTATATCAAATTTTAAAAGTATTCTCTTTAAGATTTAGAACCTACATACTTGGAACACGCATTAGATAACACCATTGTTCTTTCAATACTTTGTTATCATCAAAACCCAAAGGATATATGTCATGAATAAATCTTGTTCTAATAATCTCCCCTTTTTTATGATGACAAACATAAGTATTTAAAGAACAATGTCGGACAATTTTAATTTTCTTGGCAACATCAGTGTATAAGGTTTGTAAGCCTCCCTTTAGTCTAATAGTCCAATCTTGAGTTCTGTAAACTCCCCCAAAAACATATATTCAAGAAAAAATAATTTTATTTTCTAAGCAACATCAGAGTCTGAGGTTTGTAACCTCCCTCTGAGTCTAATAGTCCAAGGTTGAGGTTTGTAAGCTCCCCCTTAGTTCTATATTTAAGAAAACTAAAATATATCACCCGAGAAAAATAACCAAAAATAACCAAAATAACATAAATTTAAAAGTATATTAAATTATAAATGAACAACATTAAATATGAAGGGTTCAAATTCTTTATTAAATACTACTATATCTTTCTCTCCTTTTTGTAACACCAAAAAGAATAAAAAGAAAAAAGAAAAGAATTACAGTTCTTAAATGTGTAATAGAGCATGATTACGTGACCAGTTCCCAAGGAAGAGAAAACGATCAAGTAACAGATATCATTAAAGAATTGTACAATGCATCTTTATTATTTTATTTTCCATTATAGTTCCAAGAATCAAGAAAAGGATTTTATTATGATGTTTTGGTCATCCAGACTCCACTATAAAAGCAATCGAAGTATATGTCATTTTCATCAACATCCTACAACACAATATGGAGACAACAACTGAGAGCACCAACTTCTCTGTTATAACAGAAGTTTCAAAGAGTGCTACCAATCTAGAGACTCAAGGTCTTCAGAAACCAGCAGATTCTAAATCATTTGCGACTGGTCCTTTGTCCACTACACCAGAATCTTCTAAGGAGGCTTCATCCTCATCTGCTCAGAGACCTACTGAAGAAAGTCCATCGACTGCTGATTTAAATTCGAGGAAGAAATCAATGAAAAAAAAAGAAGAAAAAATCAGTGATGAGATATATTATCAGCTGATTGTTTCAAAGCTAGAGGATGGGGATGTGGATGAAGATGAACCTAACGTTGACTGGGGAAACTAGATGAGTCGCAAGGCAATGGAGGAATTAGATTAGTTATAATATTAGTACTTTCCAGTCCCTTTTTGTAATCCTTTAAGTTGATTAATGAAAATTTATTATGACCATTTCTTATTTTGTATGTGCAGTCTTTTATTTTTCTCTATGATTTTCCAATAAAAGCATAAATGAATTAAGAAGGTGAACAGAACAAACAATTAACATGTTAACATAACGTTGTTAAGATAATCTTAATAGGACTGAACACTAGACATCATTTCCCTAGAGTCGGGCGTTAAAAGATTGATTTGACTAATCAATATTAAAATAATAAATACTCAAGGTAATTGGATGAATAGACCCTATAAAACCCATAGCAGATTAACTTTCTTAATCACTGAATCTTTTGAATACAAAAATGTATAAGCAGAAATAAATTTGGGTTCCAAAGAGAGATTTTAGAAAGACAACAATGCTAAATGCTGCAACTCAAACAAACACAAAAAATGCAGCAACTGGAGGATCCACACGCAAGCAAACAACTTTAGAAGCACATACTTCTACAACAACCTTTGTTGAGACACAAAGAAGAAAGAAAATTTCAAGGTCAAAATGCAGGAATCTTCTGAGGAAGGAGGCTGTTGAGTTTGCATGAGAAGATTCCAAAGATTATTTAAACAAACTAGATATGTCAGACGAGCCTAGGGAATACCTTAGGACAGATCCAAATATCTAGAATGTTTATTTAAAAAATACGTAATAGCTTCCAATCTTGCGGAAATCAAACATCAGAAACTCTTATAGATAGCTTCAAGTTTTTCTCTCCAGGTTTTAAAAGAATCATCCTCTGAACGTATGATAATCCCCTATTGGATCAGCAGTTCTGAAAGAACTCGTCCATAAGGAATGAAGAATTTCTTTCCTTTGTGAAAAGATGAAAAAGTCTCCTTTAGATAGTGTTAGTTCTGTATTGGCAGCAATTTTGCTAAAACAAAGTGGTACATCATGATGTCTTGCTTGATGTCTTGACATGTGTTTCTAACATTCTGCAGATGGTGTTTCTTAGTGTTGCAGGACTTTGTGCATGATGTCAAGACTGATGTCCTAACATCTGTTGGCAGAACATTATGTTCAGAATGTATTAATTTATTAGCCGCGCTTTAATTGCAATCTTTTGTGTGTTTATGTTCAGTGATTGCATGCGAAAATCATGGTGTATCATTATTTTTTAAGCAAGCACTTTCTGTTATTTTTGAAGAATAGGTTGTTACTATTTTCTTGCAAAAAGATATGGAGGATATTTAGCTTTAATTATTATTATATCTTGGATCTGCTATTTGTAACACCCCTTCTATACCCCGTACAAAGACGGAATAAAAAAATAATCTTATAATAAAACATCAGAGCAAAGATTAAGTCATTTAGATATAAACAGAGATGTCACATCAATCGTGAACTAAAAACAACCTGCTCATAAAGATATATAACACCTGGATAGTTTTTATAAACAAAGGAACTCCGTTCCAAAATATCAGCATTCAGTTACAGAATTAAAGCGGAACATCCATAACTGATGTCATCACAAATTATAAGTATGTCATATACATATTCATACAAGGCCACTATATACAAGCTAAAAGAAACATCTACACTCGAACCCTGACTACCCGTGTTACATATCAGAGCCGACAGAACAACAAAAAGACGAAGACACTAATCTTCGCAAAAGACCTCCAGCGTCTAATCTGCAATGCCATTACAGCATTAAACCACAGCAGAAGAGTGAGAAACAGGATTATAATATAATTGCATATCATTATATAACACTTAGCAAAATATGCACAATTATTCTCACCACACAAATACGATACTTGTAAACAACACAAGACATATTAAACCCATTTCACACATCAATCACATAAGCATATACGTTAACACAATGCATAACAAATCCTTCTCAAAATTCAACACATAAACATTCATGTAATGAATTATGCAAATGCACAGAGACCGACACAACGACTCTACGCATGCGGTACCAATCCAACCTTGTAATTCATTAGTCCCCCAGGAACTCTTAGAATCATCGCTCGTTACATAGAGTAACTCCCCGTCGGGCCTACGATGACCCTCGTCGCTATAAACCATTATTTCAGGGCGTACGACGTTTATGGATTGCTTTAGTCCACTATTTCAAGGCGCACAATCCGATTGCCATAGTCCACTATTTCAGGGCGCACAATCATTTGTGATTAATCGCTTCTACCATTATTTCAGGGTGTAAGACGATAAAACTGATTCATTTATGAATCTTCCAATGCAAGAATGCATATCATGATACTTGACACATTAATGACTCATGCCAACATCAAATGCTCATGCATTAACAATAATCATGTATTTCAAGTACATATAAAGTAATGCACACAATTGCCCAAAATGGCCACAAACACCAATATACCATTCCACAACATCAAATTCCCATCAAAGAATCATCACACAAGCCATCTCATAACATACCATAATATGTCTTACAATATTGAAAAATAACTCAAAATTCCATTATTCGGTTTTCCGAAAAAGTCGGCTAAAAGTCGGCCAAAATAATATTTTCTATCATCATCAAAAAGTACTCATCGACAGCTTCGATTTGGTATAAAGAACTCTTAAATACGATAAACGGTTAATAAGATATGAATATTTCAAAATAACGCAAAAACATAAACCGGACGCCCGACACTACGAAACGGTTCGAAAATACTATACCGATTGGACCAAGTTCAGACCCCAAAACTATTTTTCCTAGAAAGAACATCTCATTAGCTTCCCAACGCTTCGAACGGGGGTTAAAACCGACTTACGGTTCAAGAGATATGAATTTTTAAAAAAAAAGAAAATTGTTTTCAAAAACAACCAACCGCCCGGCGAATCATGCTCACCGCCCGGCGAAACGCGCTTCGCCTCTGCTTCGCCCGGCGAAGCACAGGCGATACCAATCCCCCAAATTAATTCAAAGAGATAGAAGCTTGGCACCTCTGCGCCTCTCTAAACCGCCCGGCGAAAAGGACGCATCGCCCGGCGCTCAGGGCCTTCCGCCCGGCGCTTTGCACCAGAAGCAGAAAAATTCTGCTGCGTGAACACTGTTCCATACCTCCAATTTTTCCCATTTTCTTCCCCAAATCATTTCCAACAGCAAAACAATTACTAGCAATGGTTCATACACATACATAGATCATACAACACAAATTATATCGAATTCCGTCCGTGAAAACATCGATTTCTACCCGATTACGCGATTTCGACCTATATCCGAAAAACTACCGAAACGAGACAAAACAACATGCAACCACACATACATAATCATACACAACAATAAGATAATCGAGTTTCACACCCTTACTCGATTTAATCGATTCCTAGAACTTGTTCTCTTGATTTCCCAAGCTTTTTCTCCAATTTCTCTCTTTTCTCTCTTCTCCTCTTTTCTTGTCTTCTTTCTTTCTTTCTTTTTCTCTTCTACTATTTTTTTCTCTCTATTTCTATTTTTCTTTTCTTTATGAACCTAACAAAATACGCCCAAATGCCCAAAATACCCCTACACTCAAATATCTCGCAAACGTTCCCAAAACCCGATAAAATATATTCACGACGAAAAATAACATATTTTCACATAAAAGTCAGAAATAAAATAATATAATAATAAAATAATAAAAAACGACTCAATTAAAATAAAAGACCAAAACTGGGGCGTTACACTAATGGCATGTGTGGAGAAAAGTGATTGAAAGTTGTGTTCCAAGTTTTAGGGTTTTAGTCTTTTGGTTATTTGTTTGATTGTGAGCCATTCATTCATCTCTTGGATGTTTGAATTGGACTGAGTCTTTGAGTTGTAAGTTGTCACTCTAAGCTTTTAAGTACGAGTGCTTTGTTCTTGATTGAAGCTTTTAAGCAAGATCAAGATTTGTCATTGAAGTGTGTTCTTCTCTTTTGTAATTTTCTGTTGTTATCACTGCATGTGATTGAGGGGGAGTGAGAAGTGTCTCTTATCTAAGTGTCTTAGATAGAAATCTCACAGGTAGAGATTAGGTGAGAAGATTGTAAACTAGAGTGTGTTTACTGAGAGTCTTCAAACTAATTCTGTTTAGTGGATTTCCTTCCTGGCTTGGTAGCCCCCAAACGTAGGTGTGATTGCACCGAACTGGGTTAACAATTGCTTATGTCTCTTTGCTATTATTTACTGTTTTTATCTTCTTCATAAATTAATCATTGTTCAGATATTAGTGTCGTGACATCTCCTTCGACATCTTATATCTGATATCAGAATTTCAATTGGTGTCAGAGCAGGCATCCTGTTCTGTTTCTGGGTGAGATCTAGGGACGATATTTTCTGGTACTATGGACAAGGAATGAGGATTTGTGAACAGACCACCCATCTTGGATGGATCTAATTATGATTATTGGAAACGACGCATGGTGGCCTTCTTGAAATCTTTGGATAGTAAGGCCTGGAAAGCTGTCATAAAAGGATGGAAACACCCAGTCATTGTTGGGAAAGATGGAGTAGAAACATCTGATCTGAAACCTAAGGATGAATGGACTAAGGAGGAGGATGAATTGGCTCTTGGAAACTCTAAAGCATTGAATGCCTTGTTCAATGGAATTGATAGAAACATATTCAGATTGGTGAACAATTGTGAGGTTGCTAAAGATGCGTGGGACATACTCAAAACCAATCATGAAGGTACCTCTAAAGTAAAGATGTCAAGACTTCAGTTGCTGACTACCAAGTTTGAAAATTTAAAGATGAAGGAAGATGAAAGCATACATGACTTCCATATGAACATTCTTGAAATAGCCAATGCTTCAAGTGCCCTAGGTGAAAAAATGTCTGATGAAAAGCTGGTAAGAAAGATTCTTAGGTCTTGTCCCAAGAGATTTGATATGAAGGTGACTGCCATAGATGAAGCTCAAGACATCATCAAAATGAGGGTGGATGAACTTGTTGGATCCCTCTAAACTTTTGAACTAGGGATAAGTGACAGATCTGAAAAAAAGGCCAAAAGAATAGCCTTTGTGTCAAATGCTGAAGATGAAGAGGAGGAGTGTGCTCTGGAAGTTGATGAAAGCCTATCTAATGCTATAGTGTTACTAGGAAGACAGTTCAACAAGGTGATGAAGAGAATAGACATAAAGTCAAGACCAAATGTCAAGAACAACTCATCTGACATCAGCAGGTCTAATGATGGTGGAAGAAGAATAAGGTCTGAAGAAAAATCCACTCAAGGGAAAGGGATTCAGTGCCATGGTTGTGAGGGATTTGGCCACATTAAAGCTGAATGTCCCACTTACCTCAAGAAACAAAAGAAGTGCCTGACTGTTTCTTGGTCTGATGAGGATTCAGAAAGTGAACTTGAAGAAGAATCTGCTAAACATGTAACTGCCTTGACTGGAAAATGTGTATCTGATGGAGACTCTAGTGATGATGAATTGGCCTTTGAAGAACTAGCAGCCTCTTACAAACAGCTGTGTCTCAGAAGTGAAGAAGTTTGTCTTGAAGGGGAGAAGCAGAAGAAACTTATAATGCAACTAAAGGCTAAAAAGGTAGAACATATTGGAACCATTTCCAAGCTGGAAAATGAAGTCACATTGTTAAACTCCAAACTTGATCAAATGTCCAAGTCAGTCAGAATGCTGAACAGTGGAACTGACACATTGGATGAAATTCTTCAGTGTGGAAAAATGGCGGGAGATATGACTGGGCTGGGATTTGATGGTGAGAAGAAACCCTCTTCAGATGCTAGTCCCTCTGGACCTAAACATAACATGTCACTTCAGATGTCTCAACATCATGGGAGAATTCATGTATCTGGACCTAAAAATAGTATGTCACATCAGGTGCCTCAACATCATAGGAGGGGTCATCCCAACCACTTAAGGGGAGGATTCCAGAGATGGAGATGCCATTACTGTGGGAGGTTTGGTCACATAAAACCTTTTTGCTTTAGACTCTATAGATATCCTAAGCCTGATCGTCAACCTAGATCAAATCAAAACATTTCTGCTAATGGAAGACAATGGGTTCCCAAGGCTGCTGCTACCAGTTTAATAGCTCACATGTCTCTCAGAGTCTCAGCTAAGGAGGATTGGTACTTTGACAGTGGGTGCTCTAGACACATGATAGGAATTAAAGAACTGTTAGTAGACATCAAATCTCACTCACAAGCTATGTGACCTTTGGTGATGGAGCCAAGGGTGAAATCAAAGGGGTTGGAAAGATGAACTGCTCAGGAGTTCCAAATCTTGATAATGTGCTGCTGGTTAAAGGGTTGACTGCCAATTTGATCAGCATCAGTCAACTGTACGATCAAGGATTCAATGTCAACTTCACCAAATCTGAATGCTTGGTTACTAATGAAAAGAGTGAGTTGATCATGAAGGGAGTCAGATCTAAGGACAACTGCTACTTATGGGTTCCTCAAGATTCTAGTTACTCCTCCGTTTGTGCCCTTGCTAAATATGATGAAGTTAAATTATGGCACCAAAAACTTGGTCATCTACATCTAAAAGGTATGAAAAGGATCATCTTCATGAAAGCTGTCAGAGGAATACCTAAGCTAAAGATTGAAGAAGGAAGGGTATGTGGTGAATGTCAAATTGGAAAGCAAACTAAGATGTCACACCAGAAGATTAAACATCTCACTACTTCAAAAGTGTTGGAACTGCTTCACATGGACTTGATGGGGCCTTTGTAAGTGGAAAGTCTTGGTGGGAAGAAGTATGCCTATGTGGTGGTTGATGATTTTTCCAGATATACTTGGGTGAGTTTTATTAGAGAAAAATCTGAAGTGTTTGATGTGTTTAGAGATCTTTGCCAAAGACTTCAAAGAGAAAAGGAGAGTAATATTATTAGAATCAGAAGTGATCATGGGAAGGAATTTGAAAATCACAAATTTGCTGAATTTTGTTCATCTGAAGGGATTGGCCATGAATTCTCTTCTCCCACTACTCCACAGCAAAATGGAGTTGTGGAACGAAAGAATAGAACTATCTAGGAATCAGCTAGAGCTATGATCCATGCCAAGAAATTGCCTTACCATTTCTGGGATGAAGCTATGAACACTGCTTGTTATGTTCATAATAGAGTAACCCTAAGAACAGGAACCACTACTACCTTGTATGAGATATGGAAGGGAAGAAAACCTACTGTCAAATACTTCCATGTGTTTGGTAGCAAATGCTATATCTTGGCAGATCGTGAACAAAGAAGAAAGATGGATCCAAAAAGTGATGACGGAATATTCTTGGGCTACGCTACTAACAACATAGCCTATAGAGTGTTCAACTCCAGAACTAAAGTTATGATGGAGTCCATAAATGTTATTGTTGATGATTTGCATAAGGAGGTTGATGTTCTAGATGATGTTAGAACATTCCTTGATACATCTGCAGAAACTTCAGACAAAAATGCTGATCCCAATCCTACTAATGCAAAACCTGAATCTGAGCTTGCAAACAAGGGACCCTCTATCAGAATTCAGAAAGACCATCATAGAGACCTTATCATGGGTGATCTAAATGAGGGAGTTACTACCAGGTCAAGAGAAGTCATAACAAGTTCTTGTTTTGTGTCAAAAATTGAACCAAAAAATGTCAAGGAAGCATTAACTGATGAATTCTGGATTAATGCCATGCAAGAAGAGCTAGGGCAATTCAAAAGAAATGAAGTATGGGAGCTGGTTCCAAGACCAGAAGGAACTAATGTGATTGGAACAAAATGTGTTTACAAGAACAAGTCAGATGAAAAAGGGGCGGTCACAAGAAATAAACCTAGATTGGTTGCTCAGGGATATGCTCAAATTGAAGGGGTTGACTTTGATGAAACTTTTGCTCCAGTTGCTCATCTTGAATCCATCAGATTGCTATTGGGAGTTGCTTGCATCCTAAGATTCAAGCTGTTTCAGATGGATGTAAAAAGTGCCTTCCTAAATGGTTATCTAAGTGAGGAAGTCTATGTGGAACAACCTAAGGGTTTCATTGATCCAACCTTTCCAGAACATGTGTATAAGTTGAAGAAAGCTCTATATGGATTGAAGCAAGCTTCAAGAGCTTGGTATGAGAGACTAACTGAATTTCTTGTTGAAAATGGATACAGAAAAGGTGGCATAGATAAGACTCTTTTTGTCAAAGATGAAGGAGGGAAACTTATGGTTGCTCAAATTTATGTTGACGATATTGTGTTTGGTGGGATGTCTGATGAGATGGTTCAACATTTTGTTCAACAAATGCAGTCAGAATTTGAGATGAGTCTTGTTGGTGAGTTAACTTATTTTCTTGGGTTGCAAGTCAAACAGATGGAAGATTCTATATTCCTATCTCAGAGTAAATATGCCCAGAACATAGTTAAGAAGTTTGGGATTGAAAATGCCAATCACAAAAGGACACCTGCTCCTACTCATCTGAAGTTGTCTAAAGATGAAAAGGGTGTTAATGTGGACCAGAGTTTATATAGGAGTATGATAGTGAGCCTACTTTATCTCACAGCTAGCAGGCCTGACATTGCTTTTGCTGTAGGGGTTTGTGCTAGATACCAAGCTGAACCCAAAGTGAGTCATATCAACCAAGTCAAGAGGATTCTGAAGTGTGTAAACGGAACATGTGATTATGGGATGCTATATACACATGGATCTGGCAATGTTTTATCTGGATATTGTGATGTTGATTTGGCTGGAAGTGCTGATGATAGGAAAAGTACTTCAGGAGGTTGCTTCTTCTTGGGGAACAACCTTATATCATGGTTTAGCAAGAAGCAAAATTGTGTTTCTCTATCTACTGCTGAAGTTGAGTATATAGCAGCTGGAAGTAGTTGTTCTCAACTGGTGTGGATGAAACAAATGCTAACTGAATACAATGTCCCACAAGATGTCATGACATTGTATTGTGATAATTTAAGTGCTATAAACATATCCAAGAACCCTATTCAACACAGCATGACCAAACACATTGATATTCGTCATCATTTCATAAGGGAACTTGTAGAAGACAAGGTTATTACTTTAGAACATGTTGCCACAGAGAAGCAGTTAGCAGACATTTTCACCAAGGCTTTGGATGCAAGTCAATTTGAAATATTAAGAGGAAAATTAGGCATTTGTATTTATGAAGATCTGTAGCAATTAATGGCTTGTGGGCAACTTTCATTGAATTTTAAAAATTTAAAAAGCCATTTACTATTTTTTGGAAATATCATTTACTTCCTTTTAAGTTTCCAACAAAAACAGCCCCCCTACCATAGGCAATCATTTCATCACATTGTTCCCACACGCTACATCCATTTTGCTCCTTACTTGCTCAGTTCTTTCACCTTCCCTCTCAGAAAAAGAAGTTTTTCGCTCAAAGTTCAAACATTTGCAAGAATTTTACGATGTCTCAACAACATTCTTCTTCTCCATCCAAGAACTCTCCTACCAAAAATCTTTCCCCTCTGAAATCTAGGGTTTCTTCTGAAGGCATTTCTCCTTATGCTGTTCTTGATGTTGCTCCACTGTCTATGATTCCTCTTCGTGAAACTGAGAAGACAAGGCCCAGAAAACTACATGCAAGAAGTTCCAAACGTACACCTGCAGGTAACTCCTCTAAAACCTCTTTAGAGTCGTCTTCTGAATATAAGGCTGGTGAAGGTACTAAGTATGTTCATAGGGCTATTACAAGTATTGTTACTGGATTGTTGTATGGAGATCATAGGGTTCTTGGGATTAATATCCCTCTGTCTAAAATTGATGATGTTTCTACTTTAGATGCGAATCAAAGTGAGGAAAGACATGTTGATTCTTCCAATTCTGAGGAAGACACTGAGACTGAAAATTTGCACAAATTGGCTAATTTTGTGCTGAAGGAAGGAAGAAGTGAAGGTGTTGCTGAGGGGTCTGCTGTAGAGAAAAAGAGTGTTGATCCTGTTCAGAGTGAGGGAAAAATTAATGACTCAGATGATGTTGTAGATCTTGTTGATGTTCCCTCTGACAATGAGTTAATTGCAAATATGCATCCTGGTATAGCTAAGAGGTTGAAGACAAGAAGAGGGAAATCTGTGGACACCTCTCCTAAAGTGAAAACTGTTAGTGGTAAGAAGAAGAAAACTGTTGTAGGTCCCTCAAGACGCTGGAGCAAAGTGTCTACTTCATCCAAAAAGAGGAAGATTAGGTCAGACTCTGAGTCTGAGTATGATGTTGAGGATGATGTCCAGGACATCACTCCTGTGAGGAAGCCAGTTGTGAATAGATCATCTGACATAGTACCAGATGCTCCTTTGGATAATATCTCTTTCCATTCTGTTGATAATGTGAAAAAGTGGAAATTTGTTTATCAAAGAAGGGTTGCTCTGGAGCGAGAGTTAGGGAAAGATGCTTTGGATTGTAAGGAGGTTATGGAGCTTATTACTTTTGCTGGTTTGATGAAAATTGTGACTAAGTTTACAAAATGTTATGAGGTGCTTGTGAAGGAATTTATTGTCAATATTCCCGTGGATTGTGGTGACAGCAAAAGTAAGGATTTTTTGCAAGTATTTGTTAGAGGCAAATGTGTTGATTTCTCCCCTACCATCATCAATAGGTACCTGGGAAGAAGTTAAGAAGGTCAGAGTGAGCTGGAGGTTACTGATAACCAGGTTTGCAAAGAAATTACTGCAAACAAGGTGGTTGCATGGCCTATGAAAGAAAAATTATCTGCTGGGAGGCTTAGTGTAAAATATGCCATACTGCATAGAATTGGAGCTGCCAATTGGGTTCCCACCAATCATACATCCACTATTTCTGTTGGTTTGGGAAGATTTATATATGTTGTTGGGACTAAGAAGAATTTTGATTATGGTTCCTATATCTTTGATCAGACTATGAAGCATGCTAGCACCTTTGCTGTGAAGATGCCCATTGCCTTCCCTTCCCTTATCTGTGGCATTATATTAAATCAGCACCCTGGTATTTTGTCTCCTTCTGATGTTGTTTGCAAAAGGGAATCTGCCTTGTCCCTTCACTATAAACTGTTTGCAAGTAATGATGTCCCTGGCATTGTCATGACATCTGCTGCTGCTACAAACCAGCCCACAAACAAGTCTGGGGTAATCTCTGAATTGGTGGAAGCATGAAAAGAGCTGGATGAGGTTATTCGTGTCAGTACTGAAAGAAAACACAAGTTTGAAAGGATGATTAGGACTCTGAGAATGAATGAGGGTGATACTGTTGAGGGTGATAATGAAAAGGAAGACATTGAGGAGGGTGGTTCTGAAGAAGACAATTCTGAGAGTGAGGACTCTGCTGGCTCTGAAGATTCTTGAATGATCTGGTCTTGATGTTTTTTCCTTTTTGGCTGGTTTTCTTTTGGCACCCTTGTGTGCTTGGTTTTGGTTCTTTTCTGGATTTTTTCTGTTGGCACCCTTAGTGTGCATGGATTCTACTGCTATTTTGGTGACAGATTCTACTTGTGATGCTATGACAATTTATTTTTGTTCTTATCTGGTTTGTTTGTCTAATTATGGTTAAAAAGGGGGAGAGCAGCTTAGTAGTATTGTTCTGTTGTATGCAGTTGGTTTTCTCTGTTGGTTTTCTGCTCCTTGGCTTGAGGGGGAGTTTCAATTTAGTTTGGAATGTTAGATGTGTATGTGTTTTGCTTCTGCTGCAGGGTTCTCTGTTATGTGTTGGTGCTTTTGTGTTTTAGCCAAAATTTGCCAAAGGGGGAGTTTGTTAGTTCTGTATTGGCAGCAATTTTGCTAAAACAAAGTGGTACATCAAGATGTCTTGCTTGATGTCTTGACATGTGTTTCTAACATTCTGCATATGGTGTTTCTTAGTGTTGTAGGACTTTGTGCACGATGTCAAGACTGATGTCCTAACATCTGTTGGCAGAACATTCTGTTCAGAATGTATTGATTTATTAGCTGCGCTTTAATTGCAATCTTTTATGTGTTTATGTTCAGTGATTGCATGCGAAAATCATGGTGTATCATTATTTTTTAAGCAAGCACTTTCTGTTATTTTTGAAGAATAGGTTGTTACTATTTTCTTGCAAAAAGATATGGAGGATATTTAGCTTTAATTATTATTATATCTTGGATCTGCTATTGCCTAAGCCCAAGGAGAATGCTTCTATTTAAAGACGTGCAAACCCTAATGGCATGTGTGGAGAAAAGTGATTGAAAGTTGCATTCCAAGTTTTAGGGTTTTAGTCTTTTGGTTATTTGTTTGATTGTGAGCCATTCATTCATCTCTTGGATGTTTGAATTGGACTGGGTCTTTGAGTTGTAAGTTGTTCACTCTAAGCTTTTAAGTACGAGTGCTTTGTTCTTGATTGAAGCTTTTAAGCAAGATCAAGATTTGTCATTGAAGTGTGTTCTTCTCTTTTGTAATTTTCTGTTGTTATCACTGCATGTGATTGAGGGGGAGTGAGAAGTGTCTCTTATCAAAGTGTCTTAAATAGAAATCTCACATGTAGATATTAGGTGAGAAGATTGTAAACTAGAGTGTGTTTACTGAGAGTCTTCAAACTAATTCTGTTTAGTGGATTTCCTTCCTGGCTTGGTAGCCCCCAGACGTAGGTATGATTGCACCAAACTAGGTTAACAATTGCTTGTGTCTCTTTGCTATTATTTACTGTTTTTATCTTGTTCATAAATTGATCATTGTTCAGATATTAGTGTTGTGACATCTCCTTCGACATCTCATATCTAATACCAGAATTTCAGATAGTCAAACATAAATTAAGGGAAATCAATCCGCAATTCTGAATTGAGAAGAAGTAGCAAATCTTATTCAATAGGATTTACAAGGTCCAGATCTTTTTCCTTAGGTAGCAAGTTTGAGTTCATAATATGATTCCAAATAAATACATCAGGGCGAAGATTTGAGACCTGAAATATGTTTGATGGATCCACAAAAAGTACACAAATTAGGAAGATAATATTCCCAAACAAGAGTACCTAGAATTTCTCCAATCTCATCATAGTTGATTACATTAGCAATCGTCTTAGATATTACTACTATAGAAATACCAGAAACATTGAAAAGAACAACACACTCAGAACATAGCTCAACAATGGAACCATTAATCCAATTTTTTTTGACAAGACTTGGATAAGTGATACCACAGAGCATATCAAAGTATCCATTCCAACCTTCTACAGACACAGACTTCTGAAAGTTAAAACCAAGCTTAAGCAGCTCATCAAAATCCACAATTTCTTCATTGATGACAACTACCTGATTCAAAGGAGAATTGAGTAGAGAATTCATCTCAAGTTATGTTTGAATAACACAGAAGAAAACAATAAAAAGAAAAGAATTGAACAAGACTCAAAAGGAATAACAATCTTGTCAGAAGAACAAAAGGAAGACATGAAATGATGTTTCACAAAGGCAGGGGATGAAAATTATATAAATAAATAAATAAATATATATATATATATATATATATATATATATATATATATATATATATATATATATATATATATATATATATAGGGAACGTATCATATGAGAGTGTCATTTTTATCTGAGAACATGAGAATGAATCTGAACCATTAGATTTTAAAATAAATGGTGGAGATTACGTGTCAGTGTTTTTTCTCTCTCCTCCATCATTTATTTTAATAATAGAGGAGAGAGAGAAAACAAAAACCAAACATAATCTTCACCATTTATTTTAAAATCTAATGATTCGGATTCATTCTTATATTCTCATATAAAAATGGCATTCTTATAGGATATGTACCCTATATATATAAAGAAAACCTCATTACCCTAAGGTTCTTATCCAGCAGATTTCTTGAATCCACCAAATGATAATCAACTTTATGGAGTTTTAAGTAAACAGAGTTGTTTTAAAAAGATGTTTACTTAAATTGCTTTATCAGAAGTATAGATTCCTTTTCTGAATCTTAGAGACTGTCAATTTTCAGAAGATATCTGTCATCTGAGTCTAGTAGGATTAGACTTAGAGTGAGACATCTTCTGTTAGTCACCAGTCCTTAATATTCTATTCAGAATCAAGCCTTTTCTCTTGGAACTAGAGTCATGCTTTATTAATGAATATTGAATTGGTTTCTTTGACAACTAACTAGCAACAATATCATCACAAAAGGTGAAGGTACTGATTCCATAAATATGATCATCATATGGTTAATGACATATTTAGTATAGACAAATACAACATAGTTTCTTTTTGAAGATTTCTGAAGATTCTTAAAAGAATTTCTCTAGAGATCTAACAGAAACTTTGTATTTACTCATACATAAATATTCCATCGAGTCAAGAAGTTTGCAAGGAAAGAACAAAACATACCTCTTTTTTGTTTGCTTGGCCATGCTTTAGATGAGTATTCAGACCTGACCATGGAATCTGAATACTATCTTGAGTGGATTCTGATTTATTGGCTTTTAAACCAATGATTCAACTTTCTTCACCAAACTCCATGCTTTTAGCTCTTGAGTCTGGGATGTAGGCTCTTCTTCCATCAAATATTGTAAGCAACCTTTGATCAAGTATCATGGAAGATGTCTTGATCCTTTCTTTTTTGATATCTTTAGCAAATACAAATTTGGATATTGGTACTCATATTTCTATGAGTCCAAAAATGTTAGCCTTGACAAGCTTTCTTTTTCTTTATGCCTCAACCTGATAGCAGTACCGTGATTAATTCCAGAGTATGAGTCTAGGATGAGTAATGGCATTAACAAAATCTTGTTCTTAGTAGAGTCTTTGATTTCATTGTCTTAAATTAATTATTTTGACTTTGAAATTTGACAACCATAGATTCAGATAGTGTTTGCTATCAGAGATTAGCATAAAAAAAGTTTACATCATTGTCATATTATTGCCATAAACAGAAGAAGAAATGAAAGGTTTCTCATAGAATTGTCCTTTAACATAGATTCTGTGATAGGCTTTAATTTCTATAGGAGCAAGAGAGTCACTTAAGATATTATCTTGAGATGCAGACTCCTTATTATTAATATTGAAGTAAGATATATTAGAAGTTATCTCTTTCTCTTCAATAGTTGATTTTATTCTTGGATTCAGATTGGTTCTTCAGAAGAAGTAATTGCCAGCAATGCCTGATTACTTTCTTCATCAAATTCTGAATACTCAACTATGCCAGCTTCATTAGAATAGACTTTGAAGAAATCTGACATTTTTCTTTTTGGGTTTTTTCTAGTAGTATTTCTCCTTGTTCTTAAGATTTGGGAAATCAGTTATAATAAAATTATTTCAGAAGCTTCTGAAGTTACTTTTCTATCAACAGATGTCACATTCCATTCAGCCAGTTGAAAGAGTCTTTTGTTAGAGAAGGTCAATTCCTCATCATCAAACATTCCATAGGAATTTTCTTCAACGTGCTTGAGGGAGGATGATCTGTTTAACAACTTTTTATCATCTAACTTCATTTCTTTTCTTAAAGAATTCTATTAAAACCTTCAAGACCCTGTCTATTCAAAAATGTTTTACTTCCTGAATAGATGTGACTTTTTGGTTTAACAGTAACAAGCAGACTTCTTAGAATTTGCTTGAAAAATTAGATGAAGTATAACTTAATAAGCTTCTACCTGATTCCCTTCAAATAAGAATACAAAGATTCAAAGATAGGTTTGAGCATTAGACATATCCATGATGTTGATATACTCAGAATGAGATAGAGCACCTACCAGAATGCATCTAACTCTAAAGATATTTTCAATAAGTTTCTTTTGAGCTAGTGGGAGAGACTTTCAGACTTTGATTATCCCTACACCATCAACTTTTAAAGTAATACCGTTCTCAAGGGTATTCTATAGACCTTCATCAAAACCCTTTATTAAGACCAATGAATTAAAAATATATTTTGCTTTTTCCATCATTTAAATTAAGCATAGTCACCCTTTGAATATGGTAAGATTAGCAGTGTAATAATTTTCATGTGGTTTTTAACTTCTTCTTGAAGGAAAGTCTTTAGTAGACAAATTTTTATCATTGGATCATTTTCTGCACCACTATTAAGTGTTATGCACAGACCATGCTCTGACACTAACTGAAGGTGAGAAAAATACACAAGAAGGGGGGGTTGAATTGTGTTTTCCGTTTCTTAACTTTGCATCTGATCAGAGTTCATAATCTAAACTAATGTTCAGATTCTGATTAATGCGTTGCAGCAGATGTTAACAGAAGCAAATAAAAGATATAGAACACACAAATTTATCCTGGTTCCTCCCAAACTGAGAGTAGTCCAGTCCCCTTGCAACGCAAGAGATTTTTCACAATAATCAAATCATGATTACAATTGCATATGCACTTAAGCATAAGACTTTTCTTTGCTAAGACCCTCATCCCAAGACTTCCTGCTTAAACCTATTAGGTCTAAGACTTCCTGCTTAAATTCCACGAATCCAAGACTTCCTTGCTCAAGCTCCTCAGGCCCAAGACTACCTTGCTCAGACTCTCAAGTCCAAGATTCCTGCTTAAGCCCCTCAAACTCAAGACTTCCTTGCTCAGACCGCAACCTAAGACTTCATTGCTCAGGTTCCACGAACCCAAGACTTTTGCTTATACCCTCAAGTACAAGACTTATGCTCAGACTCACAGTCCAAGACTTTCTTGCTTAATCAACAACTGACCAAGACTTTCAATACTCTAGCACATACCAGGAGACTTACTTGGCTCAAGCTTCTCAGCAAGAGACTTTGATGCTCAAACACATAACAAGAGATTTTATCTAAACTACTAAACAACATGTTTAGAATAATAGAGAACAAAGTGTACTTGATATAAAATCATGGGTACAGGCTAATCACCATAACAAAGACCTTAAGCACTTAAGATTTCTAATATATTCATTTTTTAAGAAATATGAAGGCTTTGTACAATTTACAACAAATAACAGAATTTATGCATACTCGATTGTGTTGCTTATTCTTTATCTTGTTATTCCTCTATCTAGAAAGAAATGTGAAATAATCATATCCTTCTTGGCTTTCCTTCTCTATTACTTCTTGTTCCTTGTTCCTTGTTCCTTGTTGAAGATTCAGATTGAATCTTCAGCTACTTGTATAGTAGTTGTAAAAGACTAGCCGTTGGAAGAGATAACTTGAACAAGTTACTTGGTTTTTCCATAATACAAGAGACGTTGAAGATAGATACACTAAAAGATCTTAATCCATTATGTAACTTGTTTAACCATTTCGTCTTCCATGTAATCTTTTACTATAGATCCGTTGAGAGTAGATATTCGTAAAGCATGTCAACTATTCTCAAGCCTTTTGAACATAGACTCTAGCTAACAAGCAGATTTGACAATGCATCTTGCTTTCTGCGGTACAGATAACTTTAGCATTATTACTAACTCTGAATGTTCATCAGAAGCTGATACTTTTACTAAGTGTAGAGACAATATGTTGCTCTTATGAAGTTGAGGCTTTCGGCTTCAGAGTCTACGCCAGACATCACTTAGAGAGTGTTATTCAAATTTTTGACCACCAGAGGATAGTAACTCAACTTCTCTTAAGTGTGTCCTTATATCAAATTCTGAAAGTATTCTCTTTGAGAGTTAGAACCTGTATACTTGGAACACACATTAGATAATAACACCATTGTTCTTTCAATATTTTGTTATCATCAAAACCCAAAGGATATATGTCATGAACAAATCTTATTCTAACAGAAGGATGAGAGAGTGTATTCCTATCCTCATTATGAATATCTTTGGATACGGGACGCATGACCCAATTGTTCAAAGTATTCACCTCCATTTATAGACTTTAGTGCAATTCAAATCAAGACAAATTTTCATAATAAAAGGAAGAAAAAAGAGGAGGATGTAAATTCTCTCTCCCTAAATGTTCAGACACTGTTGTAGAGCTCCCTGTCTGAATATTCGTCTTCTGACTAAAATCAATCACAACAAATCAAATTCAATTTTTCGCCTTAGGGCATTCAAAAGCTTTCCACAAAGGACATGCCATTTCCGTTCTACCGCAATACAAACAACGCTTAAACCTCTCAGCGCGAGTATACAAGCAACGTTTAACTACTAGAACACGAACGTTAACATCGTTCAATAAAAACAACCAACAAATACTTATTTTCTACCCCACGACCTATGGAGTTCTGATTTTATCATTGCACTATGGAAATACTTAGGCATAGGATTTCGAAATCTTGGTGAGCAAATTAATTAAAAACTTATTTTTCCCCTAATTAAAACCAATTGCAAGTAACTTTTAGATAATAAAACTCATCTGCGCAATAACAATCAAAACTGTTCCCATTGAGTACAATGGATGTGAGGGGTGCTAATATCTTCTCCTTGCATAACCGACTTCCGAATCCGCTCTTGGTTGCGACGACAATTTTCTTTCATCTTTATGGGTTTTATCGATATTTTCCCTTTCATTTAGAATAAATAAAATTCGGTGGCGACTTTATATTTTTCGCGGCGCGACACCGATCACATGTTAGTGTCACCGGCCGGACAGACTCATCTGTCAGGACCAGATAACCAAACTACACTGACTACCACACCACCTTTGTCAACACTATCTCGTAAGAAAAAAATTGTAGTATTAGAAAAAAATCATCTCTTTTCTCACTTTAAAAGCAATAACTGTACCGATTTTAGAGATCTCACAATACTTGTTATTTGCCAGGAGAACAAGTCCTCCTTGTTCATAAGAAAAAAAAATCTTCAAAGCAAGACCTTTTAGAAATCATGTGGCAAGAGCATTTTGAATCCATTATCCATTAATTTTCTAAAATTTAACTAGACATAACCCAAGTCTCATAAGACTCATAGCCATCTCGTGCACAATAGCACAATCTTCCGAGTCCTTAGCTTTGTATTTACTATCAACATTTGTCAATCTTTTGAGAAATAAATTGGATTAGCTTAGAAATCAAGGCTATGCAACATACTCATAGCCAATATCCAATAATTAAATTGTAAAACATAAGAGTTAGACCTTAGAGTAAATTATTGATAACTGAAGTTCTTTTGTCATGTTTCTCAGGGTTGAATTATGTCAAAGCAAGACCATCATAACAACAGACATACCAAACACATGCATGCAGTGCAGACCAAAACCAGCCCATACAAAACCAAAAGAGAAAGGTAAACTTTTTTTTTTTATAAAGTAGAATTATGAAACACCAATGATGCCTATAAACTTCAACTTTTATCAAAGAATTTGCATTTTAGAAAAATAAAAAGTCATAGAAGAAGAAGCATTTTTCATGTTAAGACAAAAGAGGTTACTATTAAGGTCCTAACTTCAAAAAAAGCACTCATTTTACATGTTCACGTGTGTCTCCTAGCCAGCAAACCATCAATATCCCCTCAAATCATGGTTTCTCTTTGCCTACGTAAAACATTTTCATCTATAAAATCTCTTCCACTCACCAACACATACTAATAAAAATCTCTTTCTTTTGCATTCTCAACTTTCACCTATAAATATATCTCTTACCTTCCTAGTTACTCCCACTCTTCCAACATAGTTCTCTCCAATCTCTCTCAGATTTGGATCCTCTTCTGCATTTTCTCTATTTTCTCTTTATTCTTTCGTGCTTCCGAGGTTGTATAGAAATAAAGGATCAAAGTTGATCCTCTGTCTCTATCCACCCTCTCTCCATTTCTTTGATCTCGAATTCTTCTATATTCGACGTATTTGTTCAACCAAAACAATGGTTTCTAAGACGACGAACCAATCAAAGAACGTGTGTGTGATTGGAGCCGGACCGTCAGGCATAGTAGCGGCCCGAGAGTTAAGAAAAGAAGGTCACAAAGTAATAGTCTTGGAACAAAACCATGACATTGGAGGACAATGGTTATACGACGATCAAAATATCAAAGGAGAGGATCCTTTAGGAAGAAACTCTTTTCTAAAACTTCATAGCAGTGTCTACAGCTCTTTAAGAGTAGCATCTCCAAGGGAAGTGATGGGATTCACAGACTTTCCATTTTTGATCAAGAAAGGTAGAGACATGAGGAGGTTTCCTAGCCATGTTGAAGTGCTTATGTATCTAAAGGATTTTTGTGAATGGTTTGGGTTGAGAGAGATGATAAAGTTCAACACAAGGGTTGAACATGTTGGAATGTTGGATGATAATGGTGTTTGTAGAAATGATTTAAAATGGATTGTTAGAAGCAAAGAGAAAAATAGTGATAAAGCTGTGGAAGAAGTTTTTGATGCAGTGGTTGTTGCCACTGGGCATTATTCTCAACCAAAATTGCCATCCATTAAAGGTAACATAACCTAATCTCTTAAATCTACTTGATCATTTAATTCATGAAATAGATAAGATTTTGATTATGTAGTTAGTTATATATTAAACTACAATATCAGGTCACAATTGTGGTGTGAACTAAAATCACATATGCAACTGGATTAGATAATTTGGACCATGTTCGTTCGGTTCTTATCAAAAATTAAAATTTTAGAATCACAAATCTCAATCTTCTTTAAATGTATTGAAAAGTTTAACTTCAATAGTTTTTCAACGGTGTATTTCAAACACTCTTAATCAGTATCCACGCTGCAAGAGTTGCAATATGTGCCGCGACTAACTGCAATGATAGCAATCGCAATGCATAATATATTTTTATTCATGTCTATTGTGAAACACAGGAATGGATACATGGAAAGGAAAACAAATGCATAGTCACATTTACAGGACTCCAGAACCATTCCACAATGAGGTAATATATATTATATATATTTCCTATACTAAATCTTAGTTTATTTTTTAACAAATAAATGAAGCAGGTTCACTCAATCTTTATTTAAGGTGATTAAATTAAACTTGGATTTCACAGGTTGTGGTGGTAGTTGGAAATTCCTTTAGTGGACAAGATATAGCAATAGAGCTAGTGGGAGTAGCAAAGGAAATCCATATAAGTTCAAGATCTCTTAATACTATAACTGAAGGCTTATCTAAAGTCATATCCAAACATGACACCTTACATCTTCATCCACAGGTATAAATAACATTTTGATGATATTCAAGTTCTTATATAAAACTAAAGAAAAAAACTAAATTTCATCTCACTGGAGAAACATGACACGTCGACACCGATACTACTTTAAAAAAATTATAAATTAAATTTAATCATAAGTGATAGTATCAGTTTCAGACACACACTAACACAAACACATATTTTTTCAAATGTATCGATTTCAGACATAAATATTTACACGGATACACATTTTTCTATAGATGTCAGTTTCGGGCAGACGCTGTCTGAACACACTTTTTTTTTAAAATGTCAGTTTCGAACAAAAGTACTGAAAACACTAAAACACTTTTTGCAAAGATGTCTTTCGGATACAAACACTAATATGGACACATTTTTCCAGAGAAAAATTCACTATTTATGATTGAATAAGATTTATTGATGCTTTGTGCAGATTGAAACACTTGAAGAGGATGGAAGGGTGATTTTCAAGGATGGTTCTTGGCTTAAAGCAGACTCTATTATGTACTGTACAGGGTAAGTCCCTACATCATCACCAGACAAACCAAGCTGTCAAAAGAAAAGCTTGATTATTAAACAAAATCTGCGAGCAATCATGAACAGTATACTTAACTAAAGAGCAAAATCAATCTTCTAAACTTGACTAAGTTAGGTGAAAAAGATACTATGATTGAATAATTATGAACTTGATTACCATGATTATTTAAATGTAGGGACTATGTCTAGCTATATGTTTTAAAATTTCCTTTTAAAGTAATTTAAATGTGAATACTAATAATTGAAGATGTTTCAAATTAATCAAGTGGTTGTTTTGTAGGTACTCCTATAGCTTCCCTTTTCTTGACACCAAAGGAATGGTGGTTGTTGATGATGACAGAGTAGGGCCTTTGTTTGAGCACACTTTTCCACCGTCACTTGCTCCATCTCTTTCTTTTATAGGCATTCCTAAAAAGGTAAACTACCATTAAAAAAAATCATTTAAAAATTATTTTTAATTTACGAAGCATCGACACTTTATATTCAAAACATGTTTGGTGTCTAACACATATTACTTAGAATAGAGATGATACTTATGATAATAGAAGGCATGTTTGATGTATGACATGTGTCATGTTTGACGTCGACACATCTGACTACAATCAACTAATTAAATTTATGAGATCATTAATGATGTTGACATATCAATATTGGGTCTATGTTGGTGTTTCATAACAAGTTGGTATTTGATGTTAATATGATATTTATGATAATAGAAGATGTGTCTGATGTCTGATATGTGTAGTATTTATTGATATATGATAGACTAAAATGAGAGTAGAATTATTTGATTGATGAGAGTATTGCAGATCTTAGGATTCCCTTTCTTTGAGTCCCAAGCAATGTGGGTAGCTCAATTGCTTTCTGGGAAAAAAGCATTACCATCATGGGATGAAATGATGAAATCCATCAAAGAGCTCTACCATTCAAGAGAAGTAGCAGGCATTCCTACTCATGATATTGGAGACTTTGAGGTAAAATAAATAAAAGAGTTATCAAAAAAATGTAATTACTTTCTTGGTTTACACTTCAGAATTACACCTATAAACTAATATTACTATAGCTACCAATTTGCATTCTCACACTTCATTATTATAAACTAATGTGGGATTTTGTTGTTACATTTTGCAGTATTGTGACAAATATGGAGAGAATGTAGGACTTCCACCATTGCAAGAATGGAGAAAAGTGTTGTGCATTTCATCCATTGTTAACTCTATTGTCAACTTGGAGACGTATAGAGATTCGTGGGATGATGATGAGTTGCTTCAAGAGGCACTTAAAAGTCCTCACTTCACTCAACTTGGACTCGAAGATTGAATCTTTTCTCAAAATCTAAAATATATGAAATAAAGTTTAAATAAAAAGTTGATTTAAATAAATCTGTAAAAAGTTTATGCATTTGATTATATTTATCTATTGTGTAGTGTAGTGACTTTCCCGCATAAATAATAATATTATTGTGAGATAAGGTTGAATATTTGTATCAAATTCCATTATGTAGCATTCAAATCTTTTTTCTTTTTTCACAAAGCAAAACAAAAGGAAAAAGAAAAGAAAATCAAATTCCATTAGTTGCAAGAGCTTAACTCAATCTTGAGTGGCAAAACGGAACTGGTCTGTTGTTGGGATATCAGTTTTGAAGAAAAGAAATAAGTAATTGAGTGGAGTTATGAGAATGAGAGACAAGATTGTAATTGCATTGGAAGAGTTGTTTATATACAAAATAATTGTTACTTGCTCTTACTCGTAACCAACTAAAAAACAAAACAAATTACCTCTAACTATTATTAGCATAGCTAATTTATATTAGGATAGTTTAGATTAAACTCAACATCCCTTCTTAATGCAAGCTATCAAATGCTATGACTCTAAATTTCCTTCTCAACTTTATGAATTGCAATTTTTTAATGGCTTTGGTGAACACATCAGCCACTTGTTCTTCTATGGGGCAGTATATCACTTCAAGCTTCTCCTTGGTGGCTTGGTCCCTAAGAAAATGAAACATGATTTCTATATGTTTGCTCTTCCCATGTTCAATAAAATTTTCAGCTAGGTTGATTGTTGATTTGTTGTCTATTAGCAGCTTGATTGGATTTTCTAACTTGTACATCAAGATGAAAAAGAGGTCATCCTCTATTGCAAGGCAAGGCAATTACCAACCTGATGGTCTCATGTCTTGCAACTAGTGACAAAACTTCATCATAATTAACACCCTGTTTCTGTAGGAAGCTTTTTGCAACAATCCTAGTTTTGTGTTGGACATCCTTTCCTTCAAGATTCACTTTGAGTTTGAACACCCACCTGATTGCAATAGCCCTTTTCCTTCAGGTAACTTGGTTAATTTCCAAGTTGTATTCTTCTCTATGGTTGAGAGTTGTTCAACCATGGTATCCTTCAAAGATGTTCCTTGAGAGCTGCTTGATAATCAACTGCCTCAGCATATACAAACATTGCAAGATGCATCATTTCTCCATCAGTGCCTATTTCATTGCAACACCCACTTTTAATCTCTTCTATATCCTTAATTCCATCCTCCGCTACATCACAAGTTTCACAAAGAACAGGAACTGAAGTGTTGATAGCCCAATTGTCTTTGGCATTCCAATTCCAGACATATTCCACCAAGATTATCACATCTCTGCTAATGGCAAGTTACTTTGTATTAGGATTGATCAATCTATAGGCTCATGTGTTGTGGTAGCCTCCAAGGACCATTGGCTTTCTCTTGCTCTCCAACTTCCTTCTTTTGGCATCAGGAATGTGCTTGTAGCACAAGGAACTAAATATCTTCAAGTGATTTACACTAGGCTTCCTCTAGAACTTTGCTCATCAACCTCTTTGTGGGACATGTGTTCAAGATATAAGCACTAGTAGATATAGTTTCACCCAAAAACTTATGTGGTAGATTTTTGTTCTTCAACGTGCTTCTTTCCATGTTGAGAATACTTATGTTCCTTTTTTCTGCCAAGCCTTTATGTTGAGGAGTGTATGGTGTTGTGACTTCATGATTGATTCCTTGACGTGTACAAAAAGAGTTAAAATCCTTTGAAGAGTATTCTCTTACACCATATGTTCTCAAGATCTTTACGAGCTTGCCACTTCCTCTTTCTACCATTGCTTTGAAATCTTTAAATACCTTTAAGGCTTCACTCTAGGATTTGATTGGGAAAATCCATAACACTCTTGAGAACTCATCCAAAAAGGTGACGAAGGATTTTTTTTCTGCAATAACTAAGTACATCTGGTGGTCCACAAATATCTGAGTAAACTACACCAAGTCCTTCTTTAGATCTCATAGGAAGTATAAAATTGGAGGCTATTCAAGCATATTGTGCAAGATATTTCAGGTATTTGTACCTTAGGGACTCCAATTATCGACCCTTTTGAACTCAGTTGGCTTAAGTTTCTGTAGTTCAAATGGTCATATCTCTTGTGACATAGCTCAACTTCCTGTTCATGAGAAATTGCAGTAAGAGATCTTAGCTCAATGTTTTTTATGTATACCTTGTAGGTTCTATTTCTTTTCAAGCAAAATTTCAAGATTATTCTTTTTTTGCTATAAAAAATTTTCAAGCAATCATTTTCCATGAGCACTGAAAAACCCTTTTGCATTAGTTGTCCTACACTAAGAAAATTGTATTGCATGTCTGATACAAGAAAAACATTCTTGATCAATGCTACCTTACCATCCTTTCTTTGTATGGATACATGTCACATTCCTTCTACCGTAATGGAGTTTTTGTCTGCCAATTTTGTGTTGGTCTTCTTTCTTGCATCAAAATCAATCAACTTATTGATAAGTGGTTTTTGCACCATTAAGTTTATCTAATTTGTTCACTGTTTTTCATCAATTTGTTTTCATTTTCCGCATTTTATGCTTTGGTTATGTCTGTTTACTGTTTTCAGGTTCGAATAAAGATTCAAGAAGGATGTCGACAAAAATTATGAAAAATTGTGAAGAATCGGAATGAATAATTCAATGAGACAGTGGTCTGCTACGGCCACCCGTAGTGCATGCTACGGGCCGTATCAGAGGAACAGAGGAAGAAAAAATTATACCAGTGGTCTACTACGGCCACACGTAGCACATGCTACGAGCCATAGAAGACAGAACGCCCTCATTTTCTTTGTGCCAGACCAAGTCTAGTGACCTACTATAGCCACCCGTAGCACATGCTAAAGGCCGTAGCAGGAAAGCGTGTAATTTTTTAGCGAGGTTTTACAATTATTAGGATTTGGTCTATTAAAGCGGTTTTTCAAGGGGATTTTGAGGACGGATGGAGAACGATAAAAATTACAGAGAAAAGATTAGAAAACACAGAAGCTCAAGTGAAGGGAGATTTTCATGATCGGAAGCAATTGAAGATCCAATTTCATTCTAGTAACTGTAATGTATACATCTTGTATTTTATTTTTATCAAACATTATGAGTAGCTAAACCCCCCAATGCTAGGGGGTGTCCCTGATTTTGATTGTAATGGATTCAATTTTATTAGTGCAATGACAATGCTATTTTCTTATATGTGAATTATTTTCTTAACCGTTCTTAGTGCTTTCTCCGTCGGAAAAACGGAGTCTGATTTATGTGAAACAATTAGGTTGGACCGCCATTGTTCATGATTTGTTTGAGAACATATTGTAATAGATATCATCTAGGACTAGGGATACCTTACAGTAACCGGATAAATTCTTGATTTAATAATGCTTGATTTCAACCGTGATTCTCTATGGACATAGTAATTAGATTGATTAATCAAAGGTTTTCTCTCCAAGGGCTTAAGAGTTAACATTCTTAAGAACCGGTATTCTATCATAAAGAATATTTTTTGCACTTTGATTTCGGAATCATTACATTATTGAATCATACACTTTCCCTAGCATACTACTCATATATGTTAAATCGTTCACGTAGTCTATTTACTCTATTCGCTATTATTTCGTATAATCTTAACAAACAATCACAAAACTCAAGCTTTTCTTTAATTGAAATTAACTTAGAACTTTGTATCCTCAAGAAGTCCTTGAGGTTGACATTTGGGACTTTATCCCTTATTACTACAAAGGCAAAATAGTACACTTACTATTTTACCGATCAAGTTTTTTGGCGCCGTTGTTGGGGACTGCCAAAAATCATAGAGTTCATAGGTCTAAATCAATTAAAATTTTGTGACTCTGCAACTAAAATTTTATTTTCAGTTTTAAATTTACTTTTACTATTTTGTGGCTATTTTTGGTTATTTCTAATCTTTGTATGCGAGGAAAGCCCTCATCTGACTTTACTTTTGACGCAGAACCAGAAAGAACTTTGCACGCTAGGCTTAGACAAGCTAGGCAAGCAAGACTGGCAACGTCAGAAGCAACAACTTCGGACTCAGAAAGAGAAAGAACGATAGAAGTTTTTGAGCATTCAGAGACAGATTCAGAAAAAGAGTTAGAAAATTCAACAATGGCTGAACAACAAGAAAGACTCATTGAGGATTATGGAGGAGCAAACGCCCCTTTGGGTCGTTTAACCATTGTTAATCAACCAGCGAATGTCCCAAACTTTCAGTTGCACCCAACAACCATCCGTCAGTTGGAGAAGAGGCCTTTTACAGGAAAAATCAATGAAGATGCGAATAAACATCTGCAAAGGTTTTTCACCATGAGCACTACACTGAAGATTGATGCGTGTAACACCCCATTTTAATTTATTTAATCGCCGTGTGTTATTTTATTTGTTTGGCCTGTTTAGGGTGTGTGTAGTTAAGCGCGTAGGCGTAGTGTCCTTAACGGATCGGGAAAAATAGAGATGTCGGGATAATGATAAAGTAATAATGAATAATGTGGGGACATATTTAATAATAGTAGTGTGAGGAATATTATTATTATTATGTCTAACATTAGTATTATAATAATAATAATTATTATTATTATGGTTAGTCGGAGGAAAGGAAGAAAGAAGAATATTTTGGCCAAGAGAGCGAGAGCAACTAGAGAACTCTGAAGAGATCAATTATTTGATTAAAGAGACGGATTAATAATTATTATTTCAAGAGAGTATTCAAGGTAACTCTAATAATTGATCAATTGGGTTGAGATGACAAATATCAATTGGAGATGTTTTATCCTATCAGATTATATTATATAATATTGAATTATATATATATATATATATATTTGTTAGTAAGAAAGAGAGAAGAAGAAAAGAAAGAGAGAAGAAAAAGGGGAGGAGAAGAGAAAGAAAAGAGAGAAGAAGAGAAAGAGGAAAAATTGAAGAAACTTCCGTTTCAATCGCGATTAATCGGGTAAGGGTGTGAATCTCGACTATTTTATACTTGTGTATGTATATGTATGTGTTGTTTGCATTTGTTTTGTGGAAATACATACTTTTCCTTATTGGTTGGATTGAAGAACAAATGTGTGGGAATCGATGTTCTAACGGTTCAAAGGCGCAATAGAACGCGTAGAATAGTCGACACTAGTACAAAAAATACTTTTTAAATCGGTTGATGGTCTGATTTAATTCCAGCCGATTTAGAAAGTTTTTGGATTTTAAATCAGGTATCATCCGATTTAAAATATTTTATTAAATCAGTTAGTCTGATTTAAAAGTGTTTATTTAAATCAGTTTGACACATTTAAAAAAACTTGAAAAATTAATGAAAGTTTTTAAATCTTTATAATCCAATTTAAAATCTCAAATTTAAATCGGTTCATTTGACATAGCAATAATTGCCCATCCAGCTCCTATCGAAGTTCCATTGATCTCAACTTTGGTGCACCTGTCATCGAACCACCAAGAAATGCAGCTTTGACACAGTCTACTACACTTACATCTGACTTCTTTTTCCCGTGAGTTGGAAAAAAATGGAAGGTATCTTTATTTCCTAAATCAAACTATCTATGCTTATAAGATCCAATTAATAACCATGTCATTTTAATATCTTAACTTATTTAAAATAAAAGTTGAAATCTTAATATATAAAAAGTTTCACTCAAATACAAGTAACTGATACAACCTAAGTGTATGTTTGAATTGGTGATACGTTTGTCAAAGTAGCCAATAAATCTATTTTTCGAAAGAAAATAAATGGCTATTAAAAAAAGAGAAAACAAATGATGCTTTAGTTTAGAGAAACAGAGGATAATTGAACTCAAAAAATGGAGTATAGTAATATACATTACCAGTGTCATAGCCAAAAAGAAGGCCGCCAATTCCAGCAGAAAAAGCAAGACGAAGAACATAAGGAATTTTCCATGAAAGAGCCAAACATTCTCTGAAAGCAGACATATCTGCTTCCGGTACACCTCCTTCCAAGGTTTATCTCTGTATGTTCTTCTTTTTAAGAAGAGACACTTATCTAAGAGATATACAAAATAAAAGAACAATCTAGTAACCACTATTCAACACAGTTGGTTTAATAGAATATACTTGCATGATTTCATTTTCTGAATAAATAAATTGTGCTACTAATACTATGACATGATTTTCTTAGGGGGAAAACAAAATAGCCTCATAGCTTGTTTTGTGATGTTCAAATTTAACTTGATGAGTATTACCTAATCAACAATTAGTTTGCAAATAGTCTAGTTCTATTATTAATGCGATGCTTCGTTTTAAAAAGAAAGTAAGCAAGCGGAAACAAAGGGAAGGGAATAGAAAGTGAAAAGTAAAGAGAATAATAAATATGATTGGAGAAATATTATATGGAAAAAAAGATAACTTTCTTTTCCGTTATTTAATTGTGTAGAAAATAAGAGTGAAACTATTGGTGTACTTTTAATTATGACAACAATAGTATGTAGGTAAAGGATAAAAGCAGTTGGTAATAGCCTATAGTGATTGTTAGGACAAAATGCCAATACTAAATCCTAAATTCCTAACATACAAGTGATAGATACCTAAACTCCAATAGGGTATTTGCTCTGTCCTGGTAGTAAGGAACTATAAACATGGAAAACTCAGGCTCCTGCAAGCAAGCTCATAATGCAGAATCATATGAATAAGCTACATGTTCAAAATATGAATATCATTTCTCATCAAGGCTAAGAATAAAAAAAAGACAATCAAACACATTACAAAATAAACGAAACAAATATTACATAATGTGCATCTTAAACAAGTACTAATGGGAAGAACTTGAAGAAATAAATGAACATTAGTATATAAAATCAATGTGAATTGTGAAAAAATTAATGAGCATACCTAATAAGAAGTTGGGTAGGAATACGGTCTAAATTGATTAAAATATATGGTATCAGAAGGCCACACATTCATGATAATTAGTGATCTGATATCTAATGATGAATTTCTTTTCACGTTGAATTATGAGAAAAATGGAAATGCGAGGAGTGTTGAATACCCAAATGAGTTCGACCATAGTAGTTGATTCAAGCATATCTAGAGCTGAAATGGTTCTATCATGGCACAAGCATTTCAAAATGGAGGAAACTAATGATGTAATTTGTTGATACGTGAAGCAAACAAGGTAGCTACAAAACAACGATCAACAACACAAAATTATTAGTATCTGAAATTGAAATAGCAGCAGCTAATAGTATTACCCTAATAATAAACAACTATTATAATCAATTATTTAATTACACAAATAAACAAAACATTACCTCTCTAAAGCATCAATTTCCTGCGATATCGCTGCTTCGGAGTCCATAGTATCCGTTTAACAAAGCAAAACAATGGATGAACTCAGAGAAATCGCAGAAGTATGAGTAATTGGTGAAACGAACTTACAAATTGGAGAAGGAGCACGAGCTTAGAGAAATTGCAGTGTCGGCGCAATGAGGTCGAAAACTTGCAATAGTGACGGCTTTATGCAACGAGGTTGAGGGAGAAGGAGGAGAGTGGTGACGCGGTGGTCATTTCTTAAAAGATCAACAATCATCAAGTTTTCAGCCTGATCCTTTTAACTGAAATAGAAATGCGATTCAGATCATAACAGATTCACTAAACTGAATCTCATTCAATTGCATTGCATCCAAATAAGATTTCATCAAGCCTTAATTCTTACCAAATTACTGAAAGGGATTTCAACTGAAATAGAAAATTTTGAAAAGGAAATTTATAAAAATAAATCGTATCGATACCTATAATTTGTGCTTGAAACAAACACTTTTTGAACTATTGAAAGGGATTCGAACATGAATGTTGAACACAACCTTCAAAGTTCAAAAACATGAAACACAAACATGAATGTTGAACAAAAACAACACAAAGTAATTAAACAATAAACAAAAAAGGAAATTTGTCTGCTTCATTGAATAACACTCCACTCAACAAAACAACCCAAAATTTCAAATCTCAGAGAGGTTAAAGACTCAACAAAAAAAAACTCAAAATTTGCGACATGCATGTGTAACTTACTTGCTTTACTATAATCAGAAAAACCAGAAGTTGAAACTTATAACAGAAATAAAACTTGAGAACCAGCATCAGCAGCTTTGAGAAAGTAATCATCAAGCTCTTTGATAACTTCAACCAGATCTTTACTGTTTCTAGAAACCACCATTGCAAGCTCACTAGGTGTTTCCTTAGAAAACCCCACCACACCAGACGACGGAGTCACTATACTCGCCGTCGCACCACAAGCCATCACAACCACCTCAGAGCCAGTAGTTGTCGTAGCTTCCCACTCTTCCTCGGTAGCCGACCTCGACGAAGGAGGCGAATGTTGCTACTGCTGCTGCATGAAAGGATCCCAGAAATCCCAATCGGAGGACATCACCGGAGGAGGAGGAGGCGGCGGCGGAGGCGGAGGAAGAGGAGACGAACCTGTCCCAGAAGTCCAAGTATAAGAACTCAAACTCAGACTCATCGGCGGTGGAGGAGGAGGAGGCATTGACGACGGAGCACGCGGCGGCGGATATAGAAGATGGTGATGAAGATGAGTGATTTTTTCAGCGTTAGCAAAGTGAAACAAAGCTGAACCAGTTGAAAGAAAATGTGCGTTTAGGGTTTGTGTTTGCCGCCGAGTGAGAGAAGGAAAAGGATTCATAGAGTGTTGTTTGGCGCTTTTGTGAAATGAAAATAGAGGGAATCATCTATGTTTTTGCGGAGAAGAGTGACAACTATTTTCTTTTTAATTATAAAAATTTATATTTAAATCAGGTAAATTGATTTAAATTCTATTTACTAAAAATGCAGCCTCCGTGTCATTACTTTTTAGGTTTTTAAATCAAGTGGATATCATATGATTTAAAATGTGTTTTTTGCACTAGTGCGAGTGATGTTTGGGTTTAATCGGAAATGCTTGTTGGTAAGATTTGAGGAGTTTTGTATTGAGTTATAGAGAATTAGAGATTTAGGGCATTAATGGTAAATTTAGTGGAAATTGATGTTTTCACGGTTCAAACTCCACATAAATCGCGAAGTATAGTCGGGTGAGGTTAGGAATTAGTTGGAAATGCTTACTTGTATGTTTTCACATGTTTGGTTGAATTTGATGAAAAATTACAATATTTGATATGCAGAGATTTTGAGATTTGGGATAAAAACCAAAGTGTTAGAATTCATGTTTTATGGTTCCAAATCATTGCTATATGTTAGGTATGAATGAATATGTGTTTATTTCATAAAACATGATTGAATTGGTTGGATTTTAGAGAAAAATTGCAACAACCCGTAGCAGTCCGCAGGCCAAAATTTTGTTTTTGGGAAATCTTAGAAAATTCATATCTTTTGATCCGTAAGTCCGTTTTAACCCCGTTCGAAGCGTTGGAAAGCTAATGAGATATTATTTCTATTAAAAATGGTTTGGAGGGTAAAAGATGATTTAATTAATTCGTGTTTTTGAGAAATAGTCGTGCTGTCGGATTTTCTTATCGCGTAAAATGTGTGTGGTCGGTATTTTGTCGTGTGTTATGCTATTGCCATATAAATGTGGAGCTTTTAGGCTATTTATATGATGTTGAATCTTGATATTGAATGTGGTTATTGAAGGATAGACTTGTGGCATAAAGGTATTGAATAAATGAATTTCAACGTATGATATCGTATTGATGTTGCTGTGGGCAGCCTTTGTGGCGTGAATTCTAGTGAATTGTATTTTTGTGCAGGTGATAATGGTTGTGGTTGTTTGTGGCCTTATGGTAAACTACATTGTATAAATGAATATCAATGCATGTGGTGAGTAGTTCATTGTGTGTATTATGATGAATTGATTGAACAGTTGTAGTAATACTAGTGTGTATTACGGTGAGTATGTATCTCACGTGTGATCAAGGGGATCGTGAAGAGGTATAGTTGTTATTATACTTATGTTTTTGTGCATCATCTGTGTCATGCATTTCATGATGTGTCTGGTGGAGACAGCTAGGTGGGAATCCATGATGGGTGCCTAGTATTGTCTGGACTCCAATGCTGAGTTGTATGGAGATAAATCATTGCTCAGTGGGAGTGTATGTGATTTATCCAGATTCTATTGAGAATCGAGTTCGATTGAATGAACCAGGGTGTGTGGTGCCAGGAGATAAATCATTGCTCAGTGGGAGTGTATGTGATTTATCCGGATTCCATTGGGAATCGGGTTCGATTGAATGAACCATAGTGGGTGGCACCACTTGCATTGCGTTAGTGTCTTTGAGTCGCATTACATTGTTTATGTGTTTGTTGAATTATAATAGAAAGTGGCAAGGTTGTCGTGAATGTGTGCACATTATGTATGATTGCTTGAATACTACTCATTTGTATGTACTTTGCACCGTTAATTATTGAATGTAATTCTCACCCCTTTTGTTGTTTCTTTTATCTGTGCTTCTTGGGGAAGTACAGATAATCCAGGTACTTGAGTATAGCATGGAGTGCGTGTTGTCTGATCGAGTCTTAGGAGTCGCTCTGATACGTAACACGAGAATATTTGGGATTTTATCTTTTGTTGTTTGTTTGTGTAAGGTGTTATGTATCATTACTACCTTTAAAACATGGTGAACCACGAGCTTATGTGGACCATGATTTTGATGGCGAACGGCCATGATTTTGGATTAAATGTTTCATTCCACTGTTTTAACTTATTTTGAAAGAAAAAGAAGTGAATGAAGTAAATAGAGAAAATTCAGGTTATGTTTTTCATGGTGTGACATCCCACTTATGAAGGGAACTCTGATTATTTTCGTATTAATTATATATTTTTGCTTATTGGGAAAGTGGGGTGTTACAATTGGTATCAGAGCAGGTCGGTCCGTCCGGCCAGGTTGTCTACTGTAGTCTGTTTTCCTTGTGTGCGACATGTGTGTGAAGACACTGTCGATACTTGTTTTGTTTTCCAATTGCAGGTTGGGTATGAAACAAGTGGGGGAGAAGTGATCTTCTCCATATTGCTTCAAGTATGGAGCGATGGTTGAGCGTGGTGTTAGGCGCTACGATGGTTTGGTAAGATAGTTTGTACCGCCTCCTGATGGTCGGCTGTTATTGACAAATTGAGGAACTGATCATCCTTAATATCTTGTTGATGATAGAACCTTGATAATATACCTTTATTGGTTGTTTGGGTATGGTTTTGAGGGTGAATTTGTGGTTTGGAAGTTGCTGTCAAAAGGGATATTTTTCTGCATAACGTAGTGTCCGCTTAGCGCGGTCTGGAGAAATTTTGCCTCTTCCAAGCAGTGAGTAGCGCGCTTAGCGCGGGTGGGGCCCACTTAGCGCGACCTGGAACTGAAAAAAAAATATTATTTATAAGTGAATTTTTGTCAATTATGGGAATCAATCGGAAATACGTGAATTATGTAAAACGGAACTTTTGAAATTCTAGAAACTTCAAGTGGTGAGCTAGTGAGGAAACCTAAGATCAACGGTAGTAAAAATGACTAAGAATTGCACCTAGGTGGATTAATTGGATAATTACCTAATTAAGGCCACGTGAGGCGTGGTTATTAATCGTGTGAGTTGTGTGAGACTGTTTGGACAGGATAGTACTATGAGGTTGTGTGTGGATTATAGACGATCGAATAAAGTGTCGATCTGGGAAAGTATCCACTTCTGAGGATTGAGGACTTGATGGATCAACTAGTGGGCGTTTGTGTTTTAGCAAGATTGATTTGAGGTTTGGTTATCTTCAGATTCGTGTTAAGCCTGATGATATTCCGAAGACAATTTTTGGGACGAGGTATGGTGACTATGGGTAAACTTTGATGTCGTTATGGTGTGTCTAATGCACCTGATGTTCGTGAAGTATATAAATGAGACTTTTCATGGGTACTTGGATAAGTTTGTGGTGGGTTTTATTGATGATATTTTGATACGCTCAAAACCTAGAGAAGAGCGTGATGAGCATTTGAGGGCTGTATTGCAGGTGTTGAAAGAGAAGAAGTTGTAAGCAAAGCTGTCGGAATGTGAGTTCTAGTTAAAGGAAGTGAGTTTCCTTGGCCTTGTGATTTTGAGTGGTGGGATTAGTGTTGTTCCTTCCAAGATTGATGATGTGTTACAGTGGGAGACTCCAAAGTCTACTACTGAGATCCGAAGTTCTAGGATTGGCGGGTTATTACCGCAAATTTGTAGAGGGTTTTTCTAAGTTGGCATTACCTTTGACTCAATTGACTTGAAAGGGGCCAAGCTTTGTGTAGGATGTAACTTGTGAAGAGAGTTTGGTGGAATTGAAGAAGAGGTTGACGACCTCTCCAGTGTTGATTTTGGTTAACCCGGGTGAACTTTTTGTGGTGTATTGTGATGCATCGAAGAGGGGCATTGGTGGAGTCTTGATGCAGAATGGACAAGTTGTTGCCTAGGTTTCGAGACAATTAGGAGTTCATGAAAGGAATTATTTTAAGCATGACTTGTAAATGGTCGTTGTGGTGTTTGTGTTGGAAAATTTGCAGACATTAATTGTTTGGCTCTAAGTTTGAAGTGTTCAGTGATCATAAGAGTCTGAAGTATTTGTTTGATCAGAAGTGATTGATTATGAGGCAGAGAAGATGGTTAGAGATGTTGAAGGATTTTTGAGTTTGATTTGAGTTATCATCCGGACAGGGCAAATGTAGTGGTTGACGCATTGAGCAGAAAGTCATTGCATATGTCGATGCTTATGCTGTGAGAGTTGGAATTAATTGAGCAGTTCAAAGAGTTGAGTATGGTTTGTGAAACTACACCTGAGAGTGTTAGATTGGGTATGCGTAAAGTGAATAATGACTTTTGGATGTAATTAAGGAGAATCAGAGTGGCGCATCAGAAGCGTGGTAGTCGATTGACATTAATTAACCAAGGTAACAGAGGAGAATTCCGAATTCATGAGGTTTCGTGATAGAGTATGTGCTCCAGATGTTCTGGCAAATTAAGAGGAGCATTCTTGAAGAAGTTATTTTGGTGGTCCGGTATGAAGAGAGATGTAGCTTAGTTTGGTTAGGCTCGTTTAGCATGTCAAAAATCAAAATTGGAGCATCAGAAACCTTCGGGGTTGATGCAACCGTAGGAGATTCCTGGATGGGAGTGGGATAGTATTACTATGGACCTTGTTACTGGTTTGCCGAATACGGCGAGAGGCTTTGATGCTATTTAGGTAGTGGTGGATCCACTTACGAAATCCACACATTTTATACCAATTAATATCAGTTTTCCGTTGTCAAAGCTGGCAGAGATTTATTTCAGAACAATTGTGAAGCTGCTGGAGGAAGTGTGCCCTAGGAGTTGGAAAACAGGATGCGAGAGTCGTATCAGAACTGTTTCCAACAGGTACATTTTCGAGGACGAAAATATTTTAAGTGGGGGAGAGTTGTAACACCCCATTTTAATTTATTTAATCACCGTGTGTTATTTTATTTGTTTGGCCTGTTTAGGGCGTGTGTAGTTGAGCGCGTAGGCGTAGTGTCCTTAACGGATCGGGAAAAATAGAGATGTCGGGATAATGATAAAGTAATAATGAATAATGTGGGGACATATTTAATAATAGTAGTGTGAGGAATATTATTATTATTATGTCTAACATTAGTATTATTATTATTATTATGGTTAGTGGGAGGAAAGGAAGAAAGAAGAATATTTCGGCCAAGAGAGAGAGAGCAACTAGAGAACTCTGAAGAGATCAATTATTTTATTAAAGAGACGGATTAATAATTATTAGTTCAAGAGAGTATTCAAGGTAACTCTAATAATTGATCAATTGGGTTGAGATGACAAATATCAATTGAAGATGTTTTATCCTATCGGATTATATTATATAATATAGCATTATATATATATATATATATATATATATATATATATATATATATATATATATATATATATATATATATTTGTTAGTAAGAAAGAGAGAAGAAGAAAAGAAAGAGAGAAGAAAAAGGGGAGGAGAAGAGAAGGAAAAGAGAGAAGAGGAGAAAGAGGAAATATTGAAGAAACCTCTGTTTCAATCGCGATTAATCGGGTAAGGGTGTGAATCTCGACTAATTTATACTTGTGTATGTATATGTATGTGTTGCTTGCATTTGTTTTGTGTAAATACATATTTTTCCTTATTGGTTGGATTGAAGAACAAATGTGTGGGAATCGATGTTCTAACAGTTCAAAGGCGCAATAGAACGCGTAGAATAGTCGAGTGATGTTTGGGTTTAATCGAAAATGCTTGTTGGTAAGATTTGAGGAGTTTTGTATTGAGTTATAGAGAATTAGAGATTTAGGGCATTAATGGTAAATTGAGTGGAAATTGATGTTTTCACGGTTGAAACTCGGTATAAATCGCGTTGTATAGTCGGGTGAGGTTAGAAATTAGTTGGAAATGCTTACTTGTATGTTTTCACATGTTTGGTTGAATTTGATGGAAAATTACAACATTTGATATGTTGAGATTTTGAGATTTGGGATCAAAACCAAAGTGTTAGAATTCATGCTTTATGGTTTCAAATCATTGCTATATGTTGGTATGAATGAATATGTGTTTATTTCATAAAACATGATTGAATTGGTTGGATTTTAGAGAAAAATTGCAGTAACACGTAGCAGTCCGCAGGCCAAAATTATGTTTTTGAGAAATCTTGGAAAATTCATATCTTTTGATCCGTAAGTCTGTTTTGACCCCCGTTCGAAACGTTAGAAAACTAATGAGATATTATTTCTATTAAAAATAGTTTGGAGGGTAAAAGATAATTTAATTAATTTGTGTTTTTGAGAAATAGTTGTGCTGTCGGATTTTCTTATCGCGTAAAATGTGTGTGGTCGGTATTTTGTCGCGTGTTATGCTATTGCCATATAAATGTGGAGCTTTTAGGCTATTTATATGATGTTGAATCTTGATATCGAATGTGTTTATTGAAGGATGGCCTTGTGGCATAAAGGTATTGAATAAATGAATTTCAATGTATGATATCGTATTGATGTTGTTGTGGGTAGCCTTTGTGGCGTGAATCCTAGTGAATTGTATTTTTGTGCAGGTGATAATGGTTATAGTTGTTTGTGGCCTTATGGTAAACTACATTGTATAAATGAATATCAATGTATGAGGTGAGTAGTTCATTGTGTGTATTATGATGAATTGATTGAACAGTTGTAGTAATACTAGTGTGTATTACGGTGAGTATGTATCTCACGTGTGATCAAGGGGGTCGTGAAGAGGTATAGTTGTTATTATACTTATGTTTTTGTGCATCATCTGTGTCATGCATTTCATGATGTGTCTGGTGGAGACAGCTAGGTGGGAATCCATGATGGGTGCCTAGTATTGTCCGGACTCCAATGCGGAGTTGTATGGAGATAAATCATTGCTCAGTGGGAGTGTATGTGATTTATCCGGATTCCATTGAGAAATGGGTTCGATTGAATGAACTAGGGTGTGTGGTGCCAGGAGATAAATCATTGCTCAGTGGGAGTGTATGTGATTTATCCGGATTCCATTGGGAACCAGGTTCGATTGAATGAACCATAGTGGGTGACACCACTTGCATTGTGTCAGTGTCTTTGAGTCGCATTGCATTGTTTATGTGTTTGTTGAATTATAATAGAAAGTGGCAAGGTTGTCGTGAATGTGTGCACATTATGTATGATTGCTTGAATACTACTCATTAGTATGTACTTTGCACCGTTAATTATTGAATGTAATTCTCACCCCTTTTGTTGTTTATTTTGTCTGTGCTTCTTGGAGAAGTACAGATAATCCAGGTACTTGAGTATAGCATGGAGTGCGTGTTTCCTGATCGAGTCTTAGGAGTTGCTCTGATACGTAACATGGGAATATTTGGGATTTTATCTTTTGTTGTTCGTTTGTGTAAGGTGTTATGTATCATTACTCACTTTAAAACATGGTGAACCACGAGCTTATGTGGACCATGATTTTGATGGCGAACGGCCATGATTTTGGATTAAATGTTTCATTCCACTGTTTTAACTTATTTTGAAAGAAAAAGAAGTGAATGAAGTAAATATAGAAAATTCAGGTTATGTTTTTCATGGTGTGACATCCCACTTATGAAGGGAACTCTGATTATTTTCTTATTAATTGTATATTTTTGCTTATTGGGAAAGTGGGGTGTTACAATGGGCATACTGAAGAAGCGAAAAAAAATGAGGATGTTTTTGTTCACTTTAGTTGAAGATGTCGAAGAGTGGTTTTACTCATTACCGGTTGGAAGTATTACGAATGGGGAGTAAATGGAAACAACTTTTCTGAATGAATATTTTTCAGCTTCGGTTTATATTCGCAAAAGATATGACATTGTGAATTTTAAGCAGAAGGAAGGGGAATCATTGGGTGATGCGTACAAGAGGTTCAAAAGCCTATTGGTGGCGTGTCCCACTCCCAATATGGACCTGACTGAACAGATGCAAATGTTTGTAAATAGCCTCAGAATGAAGATAAAGAAACTTATTGATACAACTGTCGGTGGTTCATCTAACTTTTCAATAGCCACTGGTATCAAGAAGATCATAAAAGCAATTACTGCAAATCAACATCTGGAGTTATATGACAGAAGTGTGAGTAAACCCAAGGGTGTGATTGACCTGAAGCTTGCAAACTAGGTAGTGAAGATGGAAGATTAAGTGGCTGCCGAAGTTGAGAGAAGACTCAAAGCAATGATTATAGGTACTCAACAAGTAGCCCAAGTTCAACCTGTTCAAGCTGGTAACTGTGAGATTTGTGGTGAACCTCATTTTGCCATGCACTGCATTGCAACGGCAAAACAAATTAAAGAGATAAATTTTCTGAAGTAGAACAATCCCTACTCTAACACTTATAATCCGGGATAAAGGAACCATCCAAATTTCTCCTGGAAAGATCAGCAAGGGAATAGTAAAAAACAAGGTCCTATCCAGTACCAGAACCATCCACAGCAATAACAATAGTATTAACAATAGTACCAATAACAACAACAGCAGTATCAACAACAAGTACCCATGAAGGCTGATTGGGAAATTGCCATTGAAAAAATGGCCGCTCAAAGTTCCCAATTCCAAGAAGAGGCCAGGAATAATCAGAGAAACACTAATGCGTCTATAAAAAATTTGGAAGTTCAGATGGTTCAGATAGAACAAAAAATAGCAAGCTCTCAGGCACAAGGTGCTCTTCCTAGTGCAACTGTGACAAATCCAAGAGATCATAATAATGTGAGTGTTGTGACAACAAGAAGTGGGAAATCACTTGAAGTGCTTGAAGAGAAATTGGAGAAAGAAGACCAATTGGTTAATGTGGATCTAGAAATCAAAGAAAACCAGACCATTGCTGAGGAAGAGGTTACACCAAAACAGCTTGTGCAAGAGAAACCCACTGAACCAAAAACTTCCATTCCCCACAAGAAACAAGAAAAAGGAACAGCATGAGAAAAAATTTTAGACGTTCTTAGAGATGTTCAGGAAGTTAGAAATTAACATTCCATTCTCTGAGGCACTTGAGCAAATGCCCATATATGCTAAGTTCATGAAAATCATCATCTCCAAGAAACTCACCATTGATACTGCACCTATTCTTCTAACTGAAACTTGTAGTGCTATCTTGCAGGGTATGAAGATTCCAGTAAAGAAGAAAGATAGAGGTTCTGTAACCATTCCATGCACAATTGGAGATATATCATTCAAAAAGGAGTTGATTGATTTGGGAGCTAGTGTGAGTCTAATGCCATTATCTATTTACAAAAAGTTGGGTATTGGCACGGTCCAAGACATTAGGATGACACTACAGTTTGTTGATCACTGAGTTAAGCGACCTTATTGAGTGGTAGAAGATGTTCTGGTAAAGATAGACAAAAATTTTTCCCAGTAGACTTCGTGATTCTTGAGATTCCTGAAGATGAGGAGATTCCTCTCATTTTAGGCAGACCATTTTTAGAAACTGGAAGGTGTCTGATAGACATAGAGAAAGGTAATATGACTCTAAAAGTCTATAATGAAGAATTGAAAATTGATGTTCAAAACACTATAAAGTACAAAGATGGAGATTTTGGTACAAGTCCCACAGTCAAGGTGATAGATCAAATAATTGCTGAGAGTGGTCCGATGAAAATACCACAATTACCTTTGGAACGGGTCTTGAGCCTGTCAATTTTTGAAAGTGAGGGATGAGAAAGAGTCAGAAGTGCTAGCCATGATGGAAGCACAACCTCAATGGATTAGATATAAACCACACCGATGGGAAGATTTAAGACCACCACAGTTATCAGGAGAAAATCAAGAACCTAAAAAGGGGACAAATTTTAAACAACTACCCGATAATCTCAAATATGTTTTTCTTGACACTGAAGAGAAGTGCCCAACTATAAAAATTCTAGTCTCAAAAGTGTCCAAGAGGAAAAATGCATCCAAGTACTAAAAAAATACAAGAGTGTTATTAGATGGGATATTGAAGATTTGGAAGGTATTAGCCCGACAATTTACATGCATAAGATACTGATGGAGGATGATCACAAGTCGGTCGTCCAACCACAAAGGAAACTTAATCCCGCCATGAAAGAAGTGGTGAGGTTATTAGATGCGGGTCTAATTTACCCTATATCTGATAGCTCGTGGGTGAGCGTCGTGCATGTGGTACCAAAAACGTGAGGAACGACCATCATCATGAATAAAAAAACGAGTTGATTCTTATAAGGACTGTTATAGGTTGGAAAGTGTGCATTGATTACATAAGGTTGAACACTACAACAAGATAATATTACTTTCCTTTTCATTTCATTGATCAAATGTTGGAGAGGTTAGCTGGTCACGATTGCTATTATTTCCTTGATGGATACTCAGGGTATAACCAGATTGTAGTAGCTCTTGAGGATCAAGAAAAGACGGCATTCACATGCCCATATGGTATCTTTTCCTATAGAAGAATGTCATTTGGGTTATGCAATTCACCAGCTACATTCTATAGGTGTATGACATCCATTTTCGCGGACATGCTTGAAAGGCATATGGAAGTGTTCATGGATGATTTTTCTATTTTTGGTTATTCTTTTGATAATTGTTTGACTAACTTGTCTCTTGTTTTAGAAAGATGCCAGCAAACCAATTTGATTCTCAATTGGGAGAAATGCCATTTCATGATGCATGAAGGCATAGTCCTAGGCCACAAAATTTAACATAAAGGAATAGAAGTTGACAAAGCAAAAGTGGAGCTAATATCAAATCTTCCTCCTCCTGTGAATGAGAAAGGCATTAGAAGTTTCTTGGGACATGCAGGTTTTTACCACGAGTTCATAAGAGATTTCTCTAAAATAGCCAAACCATTAACGAGTTTGCTTGTGAAAGACAAACCGTTCGTGTTTGATATAGAATGTGTCAATGCCTTTGAAACATTAAAGAGTAAGTTAGTGTCTGCACCAGTTGTGATTGCCCCAAATTGGTCACTCCCATTTGAGATCATGTGTGATGCTAGTGATATTGAAGTGGGGGCAGTATTAGGACAACAAAGAGATAAGTCGTTACATGTGATTCATTATGCTAGTCATGTTTTAAATCATGCGCGGATGAATTATGCAACTACTGAGAAGGAGTTGTTAGCGATCGTTTATGCTTTTAACAAGCTTAGGTCATATTTGTTAGGATCCAGAGTAGTTGTTTATACTGACCATGCTGCTTTGAAGTATTTATTTTCTAAGCAGGAATCAAAGTCGAGGCTACTGAGATGGATATTACTCCTCCAAGAGTTTGATCTAGAAATCAGGGACAAAAAGGGGTGTGAAAACTCAGTTGTTGATCACTTATCTCGGATGTTCCCAATTGAAGAAACAGAATAAAAACGTCCAATTAAGGATGAGTTTGCTGTTGAACACTGTAACACCCCGATTTAATTTAATTATTTTTCGTGATTAAATTGAATAATGTTGTGTATTGGTGTGTTTTGAGTTGAGGTTGGGTTACCCTTGGAATGGGGTAGTGCCCTTAGAATTATAAAAGAATAAGGTATCGGAGGAAAGGGTTAGTTGGCTAATATTATTATTTTAAATTATTGAGGAATATTTTTATTATTATTTAATTGGTGAAATAATAATAATAATAATAATAATAATATTTAAATAATAATAATAATAATAATAATAATTGGACAATAATAATAATAATATAAATAGGAAAGGGATGAGAAGAAGACAGGTTTTTTAGTACGTGTTTGGGAAGAGAAAGAGGAAGAGCAGAGCTAGGTCAGAGAAAGGAGGCTCCATTGTTGAAGGAAGAATTCAAGAATTCTAAGGTAAGGGTGGGGCTCTCTGATCTTTTAAGGGTATATATCGTTTGTATGAGGGTAGAAAACCATTAGGATCTCCCTTTTGGATTGTCTGTGTAGATTTTGGAATTGGGATTGTGTATGTCAGAGGGATAAAAGGAAAAAATTGATTGATTTAGTTGTGAATATGTGCATATAATTGTGTATATGAATGGTTGTGGTTGTATGTGTTTGATTGGGTCTGTTTGTTGGAAAAATTGGGGAAAATTGGGACTGGAATGGTGCTGATATCGCATCTGCAGAATTGCAGAATCGCCATGTTCGCAAAGCGAACAAAAACATTCGTTGGGCGAAGGTTCGCCCAAGATTCGCAAAGCGAATAGGGCAGCGAATGAAGGGAAGAGTGGAGTAAGTCTGAGATGTGTGGAGGGGGAGTTCGCCCCAGGTTTCGCAAAGCGAACTCCTGGCGAAGCCAATTCAATGGGCGAATGGGTAGCGAGCAGAAAGGAAAAAGTGTGACTCTCTGGTTTTTGTATGGGAGGGGGGCGTTTGCTGGCAAGTTCGCTAGGGGAACCTCTAGCGAACGAGGGTTTGCTGAGCAAATCCAAGATGAATGGTGGCAGTAATGAACTTTCTGCTACACGGACAAAATTTTTTTGAAACTTCGGAAATTCATAACTTTTAGTCCGTATGTCTGTTTTAGTCGCCGTTCGAAGCGTTGGAAAGCTGGTTCCATATACTTTTTGTTAAAACTAATTTTAAAACCATAATTCCAAAGCTTGGACGCGTTAAATTGGATTGCGTGTATGTTGTTGTGTGTTGTAAGTGGAGATGATGGATTCGTTGGTGTGTATGTGTGTTATAGTTGTAGGTTGCTGTTGTTGGCAAGTATAAACTTCTTGTTGTATCATTGTATTATGATGTATTGACGTGTTGATGGTTATATGCATGTAATTGTTGTTGTATTTGTCGTGGTATGTTGTTGTGGTGTGATGTCGTTGTATGCATGACATGTTGTATAAGTGTGGGATAAGCCGTGTTCCCCTGTGGGGTGTGAGCGTCTTATCCGGATTCTTTAAAATAGAATCGAGTTGATGTTATTGTTGTTGCTGAGGTAATTGTGTGCCCAGGTGGGGTGTGAGCGATTATGGGTGATCGTGTGCCCATGTGGGGTGTGAGCGATCACAAATGTCGTGTGCCCATGTGGGGTGTGAGCGACTATTATGAAATCCCGACGGGGATTGTGACGATGAAACGGGGGTCGAATTGGTACCACATGCATTGAGTCGAGTCGTGGGTCTCATTGCATTGCATTATGTATATTGATTATCAGTTGTGTTAGGAATGCTAGTTGGGTTGATGTTGTGATGATAGGGTAGATTGTATAATGTTTTTATGCTTTCATACTTATATTATGCATTTCTTATATTGATTTGAGAATCTCACCCCTTCTGTTTGAATGTTACCTCCACGCGGGTAACGTGCAGATAAGCAGAAGTAGTTCGGAGGTGGAGTTAGCGAAGACGAGGTCTTCTCTTTTGTGCTATCGAGTCGCGTCTGCTCTGATTGTAACATCGGGTTAACGGAACGCTTAGAGTCTTTTATTTTGTTATGTTTTATTACTATTTTATTTTGAAAATGTTTTTACGTGATTAAACATGGTATAATTTTCATAGAAATTCCACTGCGGTGTGAATGCTTAATATTATATTTTAATTATAATATGGATGTGTTGTATATCGTATGCATGAAAAATTGTGTAGTGTAAGTAGCATCCTAAATCCATGTATGTTATTTACTCTGATATTTTATTATTATATGTCGCGCAAGTTTAGGGTGTTATAAAGTGGTATCAGAGCAGGTCGGTCTGTCCGTCCAAGTTGTCGAGTCGTTGTCGTGTGATAGTTTTTTAGTGTCGGTGTCGGTTCCTTAACCATTATGTTCTATTGTTGATGTGTGACCGATTTAGAATGGCTGGAAGGAACGATGCTGCTATTGTTGCTGCTTTGCAGGCTATTGCTCAAGTGGTACAGAACCCGCCGCATGCTAACGAGAATGACGAGTTTCAGAAGAACAAACCGCCTACATTCATGGGAAGATATGATCCGGATGGAGCGCATGCTTGGCTCAAGGAGTTTGAGAGAATCTTCCAGGTTATGGAATGTCCTGAAGCACAGAAGGTGCGGTTAGGTACTCATATGCTGGCTAAAGTGGCTGATGGCTGGTGGGTTAGTACTCGTCAAGTGTTGGGAGCAGTAGGAGAGGCAATCACTTGGGCTGTGTTCAGTAGGGAGTTCTTAAGGAAGTATTTTCCTGAGGATGTCCGAGGAAAGAAAGAGATTGAGTTTTTGGAACTGAAGCAGGGTAACATGACGGTTACACAGTATGCTACTAAATTCTCAAATTTAGCTAAGTTTTATCCTCACTACAGTGCGGCAACTGCCGAGTTCTCAAAGTGTGTCAAGTTTGAGAATGGTTTGAGGCCTGAGATCAAACAGGAAATTGGGTATCAGCGGATCAGAAGGTTTTCGGATTTGGTGGATTGTTGCAGGATATTTGAAGAGGATAGCAAGGCTCGATCGGCTCACTATAAAGGGCTGGCCGAGAGAAGAGGAAAACAATCGGTGAATCATGGGATGCCTTATACAGCTCTAGCTGAGAAAGATAAACAGAAACATGATGATGGCAAGAAGCCAAGGGGAGGAGGTGCTTCTGCTCCTCTTAAGTGTTACAGGTGTGGTGAGTTGGGTCATCGTGTCAGTGAGTGCATGAGTGATGTGAATAAATGCTTCAAGTGTGGACAGGCAGAACATCTGATTGCTGACTGCAAAGTTAATGTGGTTACTTGGTACAATTATGGAGAATGGGGCCATATTAGTACTCGTTTTCAGAAACCAAAGCAAGCTTCGACTGGAGGAAAAGTGTTTGCTTTGACAGGAACTCAAACTTCCAGTGATGAAAGATTGATCAGAGGTACATGTTATATTAATAATACGCCTTTGATTGCTATTATTGATATTGGTGCTACTCACTCTTTTATTGCTGCTGATTGTGTAAGAAGGCTAGGCCTTGTTGTTTCTCCTATGAAGGGAGAGATGGTTGTCGAAACTCCTGCGAAGGGATCGGTGACCACTTCTTTAGTCTGTTTGAATTGTCCATTATCAATCTTTGGTAAGGACTTTGGTGTGGATCTGATTTTTTTACCATTGGGAGGTCTCGATGTGATTTTGGGTATGAACTGGTTGGAGTTCAATCATGTTCATATTAACTGTTTTAATAAATCGGTTTGATTTCTTACTCTTGAGGAAGAGGGAGAAGATGGTTTTCTGTCTGCTAGAGAGTTGAAAGAGCTCTTGGAAGAAGAAGCTCAGGTGCTTACATTGTTTGCATCCTTGTCAGTGGAGAATGAGTCAGTGATTAATGAGTTGCAAGTGGTGCGTGAATTTCCTAAAGTGTTTCCAGATGATATTGCTGATGTACCACCAGAAAGAGAAGTAGAGTTTGCTATTGATCTTGTCCCTGGTACCATACCTATTTCTATGGCACCATACAGGATGTCGGCATCAGAATTGTCAGAGTTGAAGAAGCAACTGGAAGACTTGTTAGAGAAGAAATTTGTGAAACCATGTGTATTGCCTTGGGGAGCTCCAGTGTTGTTGGTAAAGAAAAAGGATGGTAGTATGAGGTTGTGTATCGATTACAGACAGTTGAGTAAAGTAACGATTAAGAATAAGTATCCACTTCCAAGAATAGATGACTTGATGGATCAATTAGTGGGTGCCTGTGTGTTTAGCAATATTGACTTGAGGTCGGGTTATCATCAGATACGGGTAAGAGACGAAGATATTCAGAAGACGGCTTTTAGAACTCGCTATGGACATTATGAGTATGTGGTGATGCCGTTCGGAGTTACTAATGCACTTGGTGTATTCATGAAATATATGAATCGTATATTTCATGATTATTTGGATCAATTCGTAGTTGTCTTTATTGACGATATTCTAATCTATTCTAAGCCAGAAGAGGAACATGCTGAGCATTTGTGAGTTATGCTGCAAGTGTTGAGAGAGAAGAAGCTCCATGCTAAGTTGTCTAAGTGTGAATTCTGGTTAAGAGAGGTAAGCTTTCTTGGTCATGTCATTTCGAGTGATGGTATTGCTGTGGATCCGTCCAAGGTAGATGCCGTTCTACAATGGAAGACTTCAAAGTCGGTGACCGAGATTAGAAGCTTTTTGGGCTTAGTTGGTTATTACCGAAGATTTATTGAAAGATTTTTGTAGTTGGCACTTCCGTTGACTCAGTTGACATGCAAGGGTAAAGCATTTGTATGGGATGTTCATTGTGAGAAGAGTTTCATTGAGCTGAAGAAGAGATTGACTACAACTCCAGTTTTGATCCTACCCGAACCGAATGAGCCGTTTGTGGTGTATTGCGATGCTTCTTTGATGGGTTTGGGAGGTGTGTTAATGCAGGATGGTAAGATTATGGCTTATGCTTCACGGCAGCTAAGAGTACATTAGAGGAATTATCTGACTCATGATTTGGAGTTAGCTGCAGTAGTATTCGTATTGAAGATTTGGAGGCATTATCTCTATGGTTCCAGATTTGAAGTATATAGTGATCATAAGAGTTTAAGGTATCTGTTTGATCAGAAGGAATTGAATATGCGGCAAAGAAGTTGGTTAGAATTCTTAAAGAATTATGACTTTGGCTTGAACTATCATCCCAACAAAGCTAACGTCGTGGCTGATGCTTTGAGTCGAAAGTCCTTGCATATGTCTGCTATGATGGTTAAAGAGTTAGAATTGATTGAACAGTTCGGAGATATGAGTTTGGTTTGCGAACAGACACCGCATAGTGTGATGTTGGGTATGCTGACGATCAATAATGAATTTCTTAATAATATCAGAGAAGGTCAGAAGTTGGATGCGAAACTGGTGGATTTGATGATTAGAGATGACCAAGCAGAAGGTAATGAGTTCAGAGTGGATGAACAAGGTGTGTTGAGATTTCGCGACAGGATTTGCATTCCTGATAATCCTGAGTTGAAAAGAATGATTTTAGAAGAATGTCATCGGAGTAGTTTGAGTATTCATCCAGGAGCTACGAAGATGTATCAAGACTTGAAGAAGATATTTTGGTGGCCTGGATTGAAACGTGATGTGGCTCAGTTTGTGTATGCTTGTTTAACTTGTCAGAAGTCAAAGATGGAACATCAGAAACCTACTGGTATGATGCAACCATTAGATATTCCAGAGTGGAAGTGGGATAGTATTTCTATGGATTTTGTGACCGGGTTGCCTAATACGCCGAGAGGACATGATTCCATTTGGGTAGTAGTGTATAGACTGACGATGTCTTTCATTCTGATTAGTATCAGTTTTCCTTTGCAGAAGCTGGCAGAGATTTATATTCGGGTGATTATGAAGTTGCATGGAATTCCATTGAGTATTGTGTCGGATCGAGATCCAAGGTTCACTTCCAGATTTTGGGAGATTTTGCAAGAAGCTTTGGGATCGAAGTTGAGATTGAGTTCGGCCTATCATCTACAGACGGATGGTCAGACGGAGAGAACTATATAATCTTTGTAAGATTTGTTGAGGGCTTGTGTGCTTGAACTAGGAGGTGCTCGGGATAGTCATTTGTAGTTGATCGAGATCACTTATAATAACAGTTATCATTCCAGTATTGGAATGGCACCTTTTGAAGCATTGTATGGTCGGAGGTGTCGGACGCCTTTGTGTTGGCACGAATCTGGTGAGAGTGTAGTGCTTGGACCTGAGATTGTTCAGCAAACTACCAAAACAGTGAAGCTAATTCGAGAAAAGATGAAAGCTTCGAAGAGTAGGCAAAAGAGCTACCATGATAAGAGAAGGAAGGATCTTTAGTTCCAAGAAGGAGATCATGTGTTTTTGAGAGTCACTCCAGTGACCGATGTTGGTTGTGCATTGAAGTCGAGGAAGCTCACTCCTCAGTTTAATGGTCCATATCAGATATCTGCAAGAGTTGGACCTGTTGCCTACAGAGTGGTATTGCCACCCAATTTGTCGAATTTGCATGATGTGTTCATTGTGTCACAACTTCGGAAGTATGTTCCGGATTCCTCGCATGTGATTATGATGGATAATGTGGAAGTAAGAGATAACCTTACTGTTGAAGCCTTACCAACACGGATTGAGGACTGCGAGGTAAAGCAACTAAGGGGTAAAGAGATCGCTCTTGTGAAGTTACTGTGGGGAGGCGCTGCTGGTGGAAATATGACGTGGGAGTTGGAGAGCAGGATGCGAGAGTCGTATCCGGAGTTGTTCGCATGAGGTAAATTTTTGAGGACGAAAATATTCTAAGTGGGGGAGAGTTGTAACACCCTGATTTAATTTAATTATTTTTTGTGATTAAATTGAATAATATTGTGTATGTTGTGTATTGGTGTGTTTTGAGTTGAGGTTGGGTTACCCTTAGGATGGGGTAGTGTAGTTAGAATTATAAAAGAATAACGTATCGGAGGAAAGGGTTAGTTGGCTAATATTATTATTTTAAATTATTGAGGAATATTGTTATTATTATTTAATTGGTGAAATAATAATAATAGTAATATTTGGACAATAATAATAATATAAATTGGAAAGGGATGAGAAGAAGAAAGGTTTTTTAGTACGTGTTTGAGAAGAGAAAGAGGAAGACCATAGCTAGGTCGGAGAAAGGAGGCTCCATGGTTGAGGGAAGAATTTAAGAATTCTAAGGTAAGGGTTTGGATCTCTGATCTTTTAAGGGTTTATATCATTTGTATGAGGGTAGAAATTCATTAGGATCTGCCTTTTGGATTGTCTGTGTAGATTTGGGAATTGGGATTGTGTATGTCAGAGGGATCAAAGGAAAAAAATGATTATTTGGCAAGTTTGCTAGGCGAACCTCTGACGAACGAGGGTTCGTTGAGCGAACCCAAGGCGAATGGTGGCAGTAATGAATTTTCTGCTGCACGGACATAATTTTTCCGAAACTTCATAAATTCATAACTTTTAGTCCGTATGTCCGTTTTAGTCGCCGTTCGAATCGTTGGAAATCTGGTTCCATATAATTTTCATTAAAACTAATTTTAAAACCAGAATTCCAACCCTTGGACGCATTAAATTGGATTGTGTGTATGGTGTTGTGTGTTGTAAATAGAGATGATGGATTCATTGGTGTGTATGTGTGTTATAGTTGTAGGTTGCTGTTGTTGGCAGGTATAGACAGCTTATTGTATCATTGTATTATGATGTATTGACGTGTTGATGGTCATATGCATGTAATTGTTGTTGTATTTGTCGTGGTATGTTGTTGTGGTGTGATGTCGTTGTATGAATGACATGTTGCATCAGTGTGGGATAAGCCGTGTGCCCATGTGGGGTGTGAGCGTCTTATTCGGATTCTTTAAAATAGAATCGAGTCGATGTTGTTATTGTTTCTGAGGTAATCGTGTGCCCAGGTGGGGTGTGAGCGATTACGGGTGATCGTGTGCCCATGTGGGGTGTGAACAATCAAGAATGTCGTGTGCCCATGTGGGGTGTGAGCGACTATTATGAAATCTCGACGGGGATTGTGACCATGAAACAGGGGTCGAATTGGTACCACATGCATTGAGTCGAGTCGTGGGTCTCATTGTATTGCATTATTTATGTTGATTATCTGTTGTGTTAGAAATGTTATTTGGGTTGATGTTATGATGATAGGGTAGATTGTATAATGTTTTTATGCTTTCATACTTATACTATGCATGTCTTATATTGATTTGAGAATCTCACCCCTTCTGTTTGTATGTTACCTCCACGTGGGTAATGTGCAGATAAGCAGGAGTAGTTCGGAGGTGGAGTTAGTGAAGACGAGGTCTTCTCTTTTGTGTTATCGTGTCGTGTCTGCTCTGATTGTAACATCGGGTTGTCGGAACGCTTAGAGTCTTTTATTTTGTTATGTGTTATTACTATTTTATTTTGAAAATGTTTATGCGTGATTAAACATGGTATAATTTTCATTGAAATTCCGTTGTGGTGTGAATGCTTAATATTATATTTTAATTATAATATGGATGTGTTGTATATCGTATGCATGAAAATTTGTGTAGTGAAAGTAGCATCCTAAATCCATGTATGTTATTTACTCTGATATTTTATTATTATATGTCGTGGGGGTTTAAGGTGTTACAAACACATCCTGGCTATTTCTGGTGTTCCCTGGTTCGCAGACTATGCGAACTATTTGGTAGGTGGTGTAATTCTTGATGATTTTGACTATAACAAAAAGAAAAAGTGTTTGCATGATTACAAGTTCTATTTGTGGGATGACCCATTCTTGTACAAGATAGGAATAGACAAATTGGTTCGAAGATGTGGTCCAGAGGAAGAATAGTGGAATGTCCTGAAAGTGTGCCATGACTCAGAATATGGAGGACACTTTAGTGGGGATGGGACAACAGCAAAAGGCCTCTAGTCTGGGTTTTACTGGCCTACACTTTTCAAAGATGCCCATTGTATAGTTAAGGAATGTGACAGATCTCAAAGGACGGGTAACATTTCAAAAAGAAATCAGATGCCTCAAAATGCCATGTTAGAGGTAGAGTTATTTAATGTGGGGGGAATAGATTTTATGGGACCATTTCCACCATTGTTTGGAAAGAATTACATTTTAGTGGCAGAGGATTATGTATCTAAATGGGTAAAAGTTGTGGCCTTGCCCACGAATGATGCTAAAGTGGTGGTTCAGTTTCTGATGACTAACATCTTTGCGAGGTTTGGAGTGCCGAGAGCATTGATAAGCGATGAAGGGACGCATTTCCTAAATCGACTCATGGAAAATCTGCTCAAGAAGTACAATGTGAAACACAATATTTCTACTCCTTACCATCCTCATACAAGTGGCCAATTGGAAGTTTCTAATCGGCAACTCAAGCAAATACTAGAAAAGACTGTGAACTCCTCTCAGAAGGATTGGGAAACTAAATTGGTTGATGCATTGTGGGCATATAGAACCACATTCAAAACACCAATAGGTATGTCTCCTTATAAGTTAGTTTATGGAAAAGCTTGTCAGTTTCCCTTAGAGTTGGAACACAAAGCATTGTGGGCCTCAAAATTCCTGAATTATGATCTCTCGAAAGCAGGAGATTCCCAAATCCTTCAACTCCATGAGTTAGAAGAATTTAGGAATCAAGCCTACGCGAATGTCAAACTTTATAAGGAACAAACAAAAAAATGGCATGATCGAAAGATTCAAAGGAAAGAATTTTGGGAAGGACAGTTGGTTCTCTTATTTAATTCCAGGTTGAAGCTGTTTCCTGGAAAGCTGAAGTCTAGATGGTCGGGACCATTTATTGTTAATAAGGTGTTCCCTCATGGTGCAATAGAGTTTAAGAATCAGGCAAATGAGGACACTTTTAATTACTAAGCTATTTTCTTTTTGTTGTTTGTTTTGTTCCTTTGTCAGGTGATAAATAGGTTTTTAAATGGGAAGCGGAAGCATGTGATACAAAAAGATGGAAGATGCTTCGAGACAAGAATTAGAACCCGGAATGAACAAACTGCTCCCTAAAACCAACAAAAACCAAGTGAAAATAGCGCCTTACTACGGTCGCCCGTAGCACATGCTACGGCCCGTAGAGGACAAAAAACCATAAACCATCAAATTACAAAGAAACACATTTTTCCGGCATCCTACTACGGGTGCCAGTAGCACGCGCTACGGCCCGTAGCAAGTCCTACGGGGGAAATCCTGATTTTTTTCAAATTTGTTTGGAAGGGTTTCAAAATATTTCCATTCTCTCACATTGGGCCCACCCACTAATAACAACCATTAACCCCAATCAAATCCTATTACCCTTCATAATATCCAACTTTTTACCACTCATTCTTTCACTTTCTCTATCCAAACTTACCATCTTCATCTTCCACCTTCACTCTCTTTCTCTCTCTCTCTCTCTCTCTCTCTCTCTCTCTCTCTCTCTCAAAAACACCTAAATCTCCATTAAACCTAAAACCTAAAGCTTCCACCTTTACCCTCACACCCACTCCAAACCACAATCACCCTTCACAAAACCTTCCTCATTTTTTATCCTCATCACTATTCCAGGTACAAATTTCTCAATATCCAAAGTTCAAAATTGTCATCTTTTCGCAACTACAAACATGGCCCCAAAAAGGAGTGTTAAAGGGAAGCAAGTGGTGGAATCTTCAAGAACTCGGAAACAGAGCACCAGGGCACCCAATCTGCACATCATTATTTTTTAAAACGATGATCAAGCATTAAGGTACACTACTATAAAACGCTAAAACAACAACGCCAGGCTTACAACGCATCCTTTTATGCGGTTGTAATAGGTTAAAAATTTCGCGCCCAGGCAAAAGCTGAGTCATTTAATGACGGTTGACTTAAACCACCGTAGTAATAAATAAAATGTAGCAAGCTTCGATTCCCTGCAACTACATTTTTTCCATTTTTTAGAGTACATTTAGCGAGTGTTACTTAAGTCCATTATTTAAAAAATAAATTGTAAATGATTTTACAATGGTTAAGATGAACAACCGTAATAATAAATGGAATGTAACAAGCTTCGATTCCCTGCAACACATTTTTTCCATTTTTTAGGATACATTTAGCGTGTGTCACTTAAGATTCCACTACAGTTTGTTTCTCCAACCGAGATTAAAAGCTTTACTGATAAAATAAAACAAAACTTATTCTGTATTTCTTTCATAAGACGCCCTAATCGAACAAGTGAGCCAGAGATGCCCTAACCTTTACCCTCTTCGTAACCATTCATTTGGAGCTCAAATATTGACTGTCTTCATTCATTTGCTTCTTCAGCTTCAAAGTAAGGTACTCTTTAACATCTTCATTCCTTTTTTCTTGGTTTATGCTCAAATATTGACCGTCTTCATTCATTTATTTCTTCAGCTTCGAAGTAAGGTACTCTTCAACATCTTCATTACTTTTTTCTTGGTTTATGCTCAAATATTGACTGTCTTCATTCATTTTCTTCTCCAGCTTCGAAGTAAGGTACTCTTCAACATCTTCATTCCTTTTTTCTTGGTTTATGCTCAAATATTGACCATCTTCGTTCATTTGATTCTCCAGCTTCGACGTACGGTACTCTTCAACATCTCCATTCCTTACGTTCATTTGATTACAGCTTCGAAGTATGATATTCTTCAATATGTTTATTCCTTTTTTCTTTGTTCATATTGTATATGCTCAAGTCAAAATGAGATGTTTCATATGCTTTACGTTTAGTATGAGAATACATCTTCATTAATTTTTTTCTTTGTTCATATTGTATATGCATATGCTTGAGTTTTTGGATTAGATTTTGGTGTGTCATTCACATTATTATACATGTATAAATTTCAGAAGTTGTAATGGATCGTAGTTGGATGAAAGCCAATAGATTAGGTCCGATTTATGAGAACGGAGTTCATGAATTCCTTAAATACGCTGATAAACATCTTCCCGACAATAATGGTATCTTTTATTGTCCTTGTGTTATTTGCGCGAATATCAAAAAGGGTACAAAGAAAGAAATACACAATCACCTTTGTTGTGATGGTATATGTCAAAATTATATAATATGGACGTGGCATGGTGAGGTGGATAATAAGGAAAGTCGGGCTTCACAAAGTCAAAGAGTGTAGGAAGATGAATATATGGAAGATCAACTAGAGGATATGTTCCGTGATATTGCGGAATCTTCTTTTATGAATGCTCATATTTATGATAATTTATGTAGTGATAAAGACACCCCTTTATATAAGGGATGCACAGAGTTCACACGATTGTCGGCGGTGTTAAAGTTGTTTAAATCTGAAGGCAAAAAATGGATGGTTGGATAAAAGTTTCACGGAATTACTTGAATTGCTACAGCAAATGTTACCAGAAGATAACAAATTGTCGGATCGTTGCTATGAGGCCAAAAAGATATTGTGTCCACTGGGTCTGGAGTATATCAAGATACATGCTTTCCCTAATGATTGCATATTATACCAGAAAGAGTATGAAGACTTGTTTCAATGTCCGAAATGTGGTGTGTTGCAATACAAGCTGAAGGCTAACAATGGTGATGATAATGATCACTATGACAATGTTAGTAGGAAGCATCCTCCTGCTAAAGTGTTGTGGTATTTGCCAATAGTTTCACGATTAAAGAGACTTTTTGCTAATTCGAATGACGCAAAGAATCTTAGATGGCATGCAGATGAAAGGATTCATGATGGAAACATTCTCCATGTAGTTGATTCGTTGCAATGGAAGAAAATTGAGTCGTTGTTTCCGGATTTTGGAGTCGAGCTAAGAAACCTTAGGCTTGGGCTTGCCACCGATGGAATGAACCCCTTTGGTAATCTGAGCACTAATCATACTTCGTGGCCTGTTCTTCTCACTATTTACAACCTATCTCCTTGGTTGTGCATGAAGCGCAAGTATATACTGTTAAGTATGATGATTTCTGGACCACGACAACCTGGTAACGACATAGATGTTTATCTAAGTCTATTAATTGATGATTTACGACTCTTGTGGGATGAAGGTGTTGAAGTTGATGATGCATATTCTGGGGAAAAGTTTAATATGCGTGCAATTTTATTTTGAACAAGTAACGACTTTCCGGCTTACGGTAACTTGGCTGGATATAGTGTCAAAGGACATAAAGCGTGTCCTATATGTGAAGATGATACTTGTTATCACCAACTTGAGTTTGGAAAAAAGACCGTTTACCTTGGGCATCGAAAATTTCTAAAACCGGGTCATCCTTATCATAGATTGCGAAAGGCTTTTAATGGAGAGCAAGAGTTTGGTGAGGCTCCTAAACCTTTAACCGGGGATGAATTTTATCAACGGCAGGAACACATTAATGTTGTCTTTGGGAAGAGAGAAAAAGAAAAAGGTGGGAAGAGAGAAAAAGAAAAAGGTGGGAAGAGTGGAAAAGAAAAAGGGGCAGTTGCAAAAAATATATGGAAAAAGAGGTCCATCTTCTTTGATCTTCCATATTGGTCAAGTCTTGATGTTAGACATTGTCTTGATGTGATGCACGTGGCGAAAAATGTGTGTGATAGTTTGATTGGCACACTTCTAAACATTCCAGGCAAGACTAAAGATAGTAAGACTTCCCGTCTTGATATGGAGAAGATGGGTATACGAAAACAGTTGGCTCCAATAGACAAATGAAAAAGAACTTATCTGCCTCCAGCATGTCACACTTTATCTAAAAAGGAAAAGAAGATGTTTTACGAGTGTTTACAAGGTATTAAAGTTGCGCAAGGTTACTCATCAAACATCAAGAAACTTGTATCAATGAAAGATCTCAAGTTAATTGGTTTAAAATCTCATGATTGTCATGTATTGATGCAACAACTTCTACCAGTGGCTATCTGTGGGATCCTTCCAAAAAATGTGAGAGTAACTATAACGAGACTTTGTTTATTCTTCAATGCCATATGTAATAAAGTTCTTGATTTCAAAAAATTAGATGAATTAGAAGATGAGGCTGCCATAATCTTGTGTCAATTGGAGATGTATTTTCCGCCATCAGTTTTTGACATTATGGTTCACTTACTTGTTCATCTCGTAAGAGAAATCAGAATTTGTGGTCCAGTTTATTTAAGGTGGATGTATCCAATAGAGTGATATATGAAGATCTTTAAAGGATATACGAAGAATCATCACCGACCGGAAGCTTCGATTGTTGAAAGGTACATCACAGAAGAAGCTGTTGGGTTTTGTACAAACTATTTGTTGGATGCAGATTCTATAGGAATTCCAAAGTCTCGTCATGCTGACACAGACGGAAGAGGTATTCCAGGTCTAAATGTTAGGTCAATGGCTCAGGATGTAGTTATTAAATCACATTTTTATATATTGAATAATATAGATGAGGTTCAGCCTTTCATAGATACTCACAAAAGACTTTTGAAGAAAAAATATCCCCGAATGAGTGACAAGTTATTGTTGATAGAGCATAATAATAGATTCATGGATTGGTTTAATAAAAGTGTATCTAATGATCGTAGTGCATCCGAGATACTTAAATGGTTGTCGTACGAGCCAAAATTTAGTGTCATTACCTGGAGTGCATACGACATTGGTAATTATACCTTTTATACAAAATTAAAATATGATCGTAGTACAATGCAAAATATTGGGCTTATGGTTGAAGCCGAATCGATGTATTTATCTAGTTCGAAAGATAAGAATCCGGTATTGGCAACTACCGCATTTTATGGTGTCATTGATGAGATTTGGGAGATTGATTATGTTATTTTCAAAGTGGCTTTATTTAAATACAAGTGGGTTCCCAATTATAGTAATGGTGTAGACATTGATGGCTTAGGATTCACCCGGGTCGACCTTGGCAAGGCATCTTTTAATACAGAACCATTCATCATGGCTTCTCAAGCAAAACAAGTTTTCTATGTTACCAATCCATCGGACAAATCGGGGAAATGGTCAATCGTTCTCCAAGGAAAATACATTCCTCTTAGTGATGAAAGTCTTGATATTCTGTCCACACCTTCTTACACAACATAAGTTTCTACCTCATATGATGAAGTTGATGGAGATGTGTGCATGCTATACGACTCGATCATGAAGAAGGCTTATGGGAAAATTAACAAGTACGTAATTTATTATTTATTCATAATATATTAATTGTACGTTATAGTTTAGAAGTATTTTTACTAACAAGGATAATCATTTGAAATCATATGTATTTTGAGTCCAAACACCAGGCCAAGAGACAAGACACCAAGAGACAAGATACCAATACACCAAGTTACAATTATGTGAAGTTATGTAATGTGTGTAAACTGTAATATGGTATATGTGATATTTTATTTATGTAGGTTGTTTGTTCTGATAAATTGTAATGTGGTATTTGTGATATTATGTATATGATACGATTAATATTATTATGAAAAGTTTATCACAAAATGTGAATTGTATTTTTCTGCTGTGCTGTGATATGGAGAATAATAATACAGGTAAAAAAATGGGATTAATTATAAAAGCAGAATCATATTTGTTAATTTTGCAGAAACTTTAACAACAGTTATATTTCATAATCGTTATAATATCTGGTGCGCTCTCCAGGAAAAAATAAATATCAAAACTGCACTGTTGGGAATCGAACCGAGGACAAATATTTTTATTACAACGGTGTATTGGAAAATCCGTTGTGATAGTTAGCGCGCTCTCCAGTTTATTACAACGCCTACAAGGTCGTGGTTGTAAGTATCATACATACAACGACAATCTACATAACAACACCCTCGCCCGCGTCATTATATGTCATTCCCAACCGTTGTTAAATGGGTTTTTCGTAGTAGTGGTATTCGGTTCTCGCTCGAAGAAAAATAACTCCCACCAGGTATATGTGTGAGAAAATCTTAAATGATTTAGGTTTGAAATATGAAATTGATAGGATGTTTCACACTATATGGTTGTTAGAATTTATGTATTTTAAAGCGGTAACCTATGAGCGCATAAGTCTTGAATTCCTGTGTACTCTTGATTTTCATTTGCAGAGAAAATAGCTCGGTGATGTGAGGTACTTCTTTGGTACACTTAAATTCTGACTCTTTGATCAGAGCCACGAGTTGTCCATTGAGGATTTGGGAAGTATCCTCTGACTGCCCATTCACGGGCCAGGAGATATGTCAGATACTTTTCTGGTGTAACAATTATGGACGGATATTACAGGAAGTTTGGATTATGGTTCCGCAACCACGAAAGCTTCTTCTATTTAGAATCCCTGCTTTCGGTACGTTCAAAAAGGCCTTGCGTTCACTTTATTCGGTAAGGTGATAGATAGTACTAGTGTTGCTTCACAATGTCAATTATGTTTTTTATATGCAATGGCTAACAATGAGATGGTCAATGTTACCGCCTTCGAGCTAACTATCTGGGACGAGTTGCTCGTGCACCCACCGGTGGTATTTTTGTGGGGGGTATGATTACCCAAATTGCCGAGTATCTCGGTTATGGTGCTTATTCGTCTAATGAATCTCTAGTTGCAGGCAAGAATAAGATTGATATGGAGTCCCTTATTCACCAAGGGATGATTGATGTCTATAGTAACATCTACTCGGTGATGATGCGCAACAAGTTTATCCTTGAACTGCCCGACCCAGGCAGAGCAAGTATTGCAGATAAAAAAAACTGGTTGTACACAGGGGCTGACCAGATTCAGGAGTTGTCTGACAAAGAGGACGGCCAAAATACCACTAACCTTGCTGCAGGTACCACTACGGAAGAAGAGTTCACTTTCCAAAAGCAATTTGTACCTCCACACCCGCGTCTGACCCAAAAAGAAATTGGACCGTCTTCAATGAATCAAGAATGGTGGGAATGGGTACAAGCTGAGCTCGATGCCGTAAAAACCGAGCAGGCTGGACAAGGAGCAGTGCTGGATATTGTACAAGCCATGATGAAACAAATGATGTTGCATTTTCCTCCACCCCCTCAGTAAAATCATTGTGAGTTACCCCTCTCTCTCTCTCTCTTGCTCTAAAACATTGAGGCCAATGTTTAGCTCAGGTTTGGGGGGATTTATTGTTTTTTTGTGTTTGTTATGTTTGTTTCTTTTCTATTTCTTCTGTGTTTGTTTGTTTTGCGAAAAATGAAAATCACACTTTGAAAGTCTTCCCAAAATTTTGACCAGAAAGTTTTTTTTATAAGAGTTGTGATTTCAAAGAAATCAGGAATAGTATATAGAGATAAAGGGATGAAAGGTTGAGAGTAGGAAAACCAGAATAGTGTAACAAAGAGGGGTTTTTATTTGAACACCCTAGGTTTCCCAAGATGAGATACGAATCTAACATGTAGATTTGTACCATAGTGCTTGGACCCTGAGAAGTACTCCCGGATTATTTTTTGTGACAATCGGCCATTATATTAGATTCACATGCATGTATGATTGGTTGAGTAGCTAAAAAATTTGACACCAAAAATGATGAAAAGACAATAAAAGGAAACCAGCCCTCTAAGTTGGGTAACCCTCACCCGGTTATTTAGCCCAACAGTGGTTGAACCTCAAGCGTCATCTAGTTTAAAATTTTCATCGATGAATAAAAGTGTTATGTATCGAGTGTCTAAAAAAGAAGAAAAGGCTTGATCAATCTTGTGCATGTGATGATTATCATAATTCTTATTGTCTTAATGTGGTTGTCTGAATGAAAAGGGAGGAAAAATCTGAGATGAGACTTAAGTACAAAGCATAGTTAAAAAGGTATCAAAAAGGGAAGCTTGGGTGTGATGTTCTCACAAAAAGTTATTTGTATTATCTGAACTTCAGATGAACTAATCCTTAACCTTATTTGAACAAGAGTCTCACGTATGAGTACCGATATACTTTGTTTTTCACGCGCTCTTTTCTTTGCTGATATGCTTGGTTTAAAAAACTTATTATGCAAGATTTGTTGCTTGATGTCAAGCAACGGTCTAAGTTTGGGACAATTTGATAAGTGGTTTTTGCACCGTTAAGTTTATCTAATTTGTTCACTATTTTTCATCAATGTGTTTTCATTTTTTGCATTTTATGCTTTGGTTGTATTTGTTTACTGTTTTCAGGTTCGAATAGAGATTTAAGAAGGATGTCGACAAAAAAACTATGAAAAATCGTGAAGAATCAGAAGGAATAATCTAATGAGACAGTGGTCTGCTACAGTCACCCGTAGTGCATGCTATAGGCTGTAGCAGAGGAACAGAGGAAGAAAAAAGTATACCAGTGGTCTACTATGGCCACCCGTAGCACATGGTACGGACCATAGCAGACAGAACACCCACATTTGCTTTGTTCCAGGCCAAGTCTAGTGATCTACTACGGCCACCCGTATCACATGTTATGGGCCGTAGCAGGCAAGCGTGTAATGATCAGAAATTTCCCTTTTTAGCGAGATTTTACAAATATTAGGATTTGGTCTATTTAAGAAGTTTTTCAAGGGGATTTTGAGGACGGCTGGAGAATGATAAAAATTATAGAGAAAAGATTGGAAAGCACAGAAGCTCAGTTAAAGGGAGATTTTCATGATCGGAAGTAATTGAAGATCCAATTTCTTCCTAGTAACTGTAATGTCTACATCTTGTATTTTATTTTTATCAAACATTATGAGTAGCTAAACCCCCAAATGCTAGGGGGTCTCCCTGATTTTGATTGTAATGGATTCAATTTTATTAGTGCAATGACAGTGCTATTTTCTTATATTTGAATTGTTTTCTTAACCGTTCTTAGTGCTTTCTCTGTCGGACAAACAGAGTCTGATTTATGTGAAACAATTAGGATGGTCCTCCATTGTTCATGATTTGTTTGAGAACATATAGTAATAGATATCACCTAGGACTAGGGATACCTTACAGTAACCGAATAAATTCTTGATATAATATTGCTTGATTTCAACTGTGATTCTCTATGGACATAGTAATTAGGTTGATTAATCAAAGGTTTTCTCTCTAAGTGCTTAGGAGCTAACAACCTTAAAAACCAGTATTTTATCATAAAGAATATGTTTTGCACTTTGATTTCGGAATCATTACATGATTGAATCATACAACTTCCCTAACATACTACTCATATCTGTTAAATCGTTCACGTACTCTATTTACTCTATTCGCTATTATTTCGTATAATCTTAACAAACAATCACAAAACCCATGCTTTTATTTAATTGAAATTAACTTAGAACTCTGTATCCTCAAGCAGTCCTTGAGATCGACATTTGGGACTTTATCCCTTATTACTACATAGGCAAAATAATACACTTGCTATTTTACCTATCACTTATCCTTCCTTCTAATCATATGATTAATACAACTAGTGTCAAGGTAATAGATTTAAGAATTTGAAACCTCAACATTAGTTCCACTAATGAGCATAACTGGATATGGGTCTGGGCCAGAAGTCTATTGTGCTATCTTGGCTTCTTATTTGCCATTCTTGGGCTTCTTTTCCTTTCCTAGCCAACTCTCATCTGCATAGTGTCCCATCTTCTCACAATTTTAGCATTGTGCCTCTTTTGTTAAAGGTCTTCTTCTTTCTTTGGTTATTGACAGGCCCTCCAACATTCACTACTACAAAATGCTAAAACAACAATGCCAGGCTTACAACGGATTCATAACCCACTGTTGTAATAGGTTAAAAAATTTGCAGCTGATTTATAATGCCATATTTAACAACGGTCGTATTAAGCAACCGTTGTAATACATGGTGTGTAACAAGCTTCGATTCCCAGCAACTACATTTTTTTCCATATTTTTACATTTTAAACATGGTTGAATTACAACACCGTTGTAATACTTGTAACAAGCTTCGATTCCCAACAACTATATTTTTTGTCATATTTTTATATTTTAAACATATATTTTATTTCTTTTGTTAGAGTTACGAGGATTTAACCTCAAAACTCAAAATTCATCATTGTTTTTCTTTTAAACATATATTTTATTTCTTTTGTTAGTGTTTTTAAGTGCAAGAGAATAGTATATATAACTTTAAAAATAAAAATGTAAGAGATGAGCATATATAAAATAACATTTTATTATGATTCCATTAAGAAGAGTACATTGATAATCATATTACATATATTTATCAATGTCAGAGCCCATAGCTGCAAATGCATCTTCATAATCCAGACATCTCTCCTCACTCCCCTCATCGGAATCATAATAAACAATCCTCATTTTCTTCTTTATTTTCTTCTTCTTCAGCTTCTTCTTCTTCTTCTTCTTATCCTTCCTCACCCTTAAGCCATCCCTGACGATGGCCGCTGGTTGGACCTCCTCAATTGGCGCTTGACATTCCCCATTAGTGATGTTTCTAGCATTCTCATTTGTAGAACTCATTTGTTACGAAGAATATATTATGAAAAAATGTAAAGTTGTCTATTTATAGATGAGGTTGAAGATGAAAAGTCTGATAGTTTAATGCTTGCAATGATGATAACTTGTAAATGGTTGATATTCTGGAACAATATTTTTTGAAAAACGGGGACAATTTTAAATCATTATGGCTAGAGTGTTCTCTACTCTGGGAAGAGCAAGGGTTATAATATTACAACGGTTAGTAATAATAACCGTAGCGATACCCCTTATACTTGGTACAAGGTTCGACTCCAGGCAACAACATTTTTCTATTTTACGTAATTATAGAAAAATGTTGTTGCCTAGAGCGAAACTTGTACCAATTATAAGGGGTATCGCTACGGTTAATATAACTAACCGTTGTGATATTATTAAAATAATATATATACTTATCATTATGGTTATTTTAGAAAACCGTTGTGAAATATTTACCTATATAAGGGAATTAACTTTATATTATTGACAGTAGCGCCGTTTCCTTCACAGCGAAACCCTAGCACCCATTTTTGGCAGCAAACTTCATCTTTTTATAGAATCCACAAGAAGAAATACAAGAAGTATGAAGCTTTTGATTTAAGCTTCTTCCTCCTTATATTTTTTCTTGCAGAATCTAAAACTAGATGAACATGGTGATGATGCTGGCGGTAGCAAGCGTAATGTACATATTGTTTATGGAAAATAAGGTATTCTTCTACTTCAATCTTTTTGTTAGATAGTTCCCATTATCTCGTTTGCTTCATGTTGTTTTTGTTGATTGTTCTCATTTTGTGCAGATTCGACTTCAATGCTTCACAAGCAAGGTGAACTTCATTGTAATGGTACAGTCCCACTTCTTAGGGTTTTGTTTCAACTTTTGGTTGTTTTGTTTTGAATACTAACTAATTTTTTGCATTGCTTCCCACTTCTTAGGCTTTGTTTCACATGGTGATGATGATGGTGGTACATATATATATGAATTCATTCTGATAAGGTACATATATATGAATTCCTTCTGATATTGTATATGAAATTTAGTTTATTATATACTATGTATATTGTTTGTTTCACTATCCTTTTATTGAAAATGCAATCAGTTAAATTGATATAGAACATTAGTTTATTATATACTATGTATATTGTATATAGTTAAATTGAATACTAACTAATTTTCTTCATTGCTTCCCACTTCTTAGGGTTTGTTTCACATGGTGATGATGATGGTGGTACATATATATATGAATTCATTCTGATAAGGTACATATATATGAATTCATTCTGATATTGTATATGAAATTTAGTTTATTATATACTATGTATATTGTTTGTTTCACTATCCTTTTATTGAAAATGCAATCAATTAAATTGATATAGAACATTATAATCTGAAAATTAAGATGTATTTGAAAACCAACCTTTATCATGTCAATGTTTTCCGAATTACATCCATTTCATTCAGCACATTTAATGTTCCTTAACATAAAATTTATGGTCCAATGGTCCGTTTGCTTCAATTCATCGATATCTTTTATTATAGTTTACCTCATCGTCGTCACTAATCATCGTGGTTGTTAAGATCATGATTATTATGATGATAAAATCGCGATGATTTTTGGCGATGATGAGGTAAACTATAATAAAAGATATCGATGGATTGAAGGAAACCGACCATTGAACCATAAATTTTATGTTAAGGAACATAAAATGTGCGAAATGAAATGGATTTAATATGGAAAACAGTGGTGTGTTTAAGTTGGTTTTCAAGAACAGTTTAATTTTCAGATTATATAGTTCTTTACCAATTTTAATGGTTGTATTTCTTTAATTAGGTGTATGGTAAAACAAGCAATATACATTTGTATTTAATAAACTAAGGATATATTCCACAACGGTTGAGACACATAACCGTTGTGATAGTTAATATGTATGACAGCGATTGATACTCATAACCGTTGTGATAGTTAATATATATTACAACGGTTGAAATACCTAACCATTGCAATATAACGCGCGCTTCTAGAATACAACAACGGTTTCCAGACCGTTGTAGAAACAGCGAACTTACAACGACAATCAACATAACAATGCATTCCCCCGCGTCAATATATGTCATTCCCAACCGTTGTTAAATGGGTTTTTCATAGTAGTGATTCTTGCTTGCTGCTTCAGGCTTATCATCACCCTTTTGTCTTTCTTTGAATTGACTTTTTCCTTTACTTTTCTTCCATCTTTCTTTGCTTGCTTTTAACTTCTTCAATTTGGTAATGAGATATTTTTTATCATGTTTTTCAGTTTCTCTTTCAGTTACCTTCATCCCATAGGCTTCGCCAGTGCTTTGCAAATCTTGAATCTTCATGATATCCTAGTAAATTGTCTCTTTGATGGTCACCACTATGTAATCAAAGAAGGGAGGGAATGTTCTTAAAAATCTCTCAATGATCTTCACTTTATTGATAGATTCACCACTTTGCTTCCTTTAATTTGTCAATCTTGAGATATAGTCATCTATCTTCTCATCATCTTTCATCTGCAACTATTTGAGTTTCCTCCTCAATGTTTGTAGCTTGACTTTCTTGAATTTGGCATCACCACCAAAGTATCTTTCCAGCTTGTCCAACAATATTCTCAAACACCTTTGAATCAACACTTTTATGAATGAGTATGTAGTGTTATATTTTTCAGCGTCCTAAATAGGGGAGCCCTCTCCTAAGAATGTATCGCCTAGGAGATGACCTAAGGACCCGCCTTTGGCACTAATGAAGTGTATAATTTTGTTAGTCAAAGGAGAGAGAGAGAGAGAGAGAGAGAGAGAGAGAGAGAGTCCACCACTACCCCCTAAAGATCACGAGGTCAATAAGTCCTCCTAATTAGGAGAAAGAAGTTGCCATCATTTAGGGTTACCCACAAACCTAGGTCGTATGGACCTCTATAAATATACCTCCATCTATGGAGGAAAAGGACAAGTCATTGCATCTTAAGCATATCGCTTAGACTGATCATTACACCCTAAGCATAGCGCTTAGAAGCTTATACCTAAGCACACCATCCATCTACAGGGCCTCTCACCTCATGTGAGCAGGACCTCAAAACAATTGTAAAACACCACCATACAGGACCTCTCACCATCGAGGGTAAGCCCTAACCACCCAGTTTGTTTTAAATATACTAAATCATCTGAGTCTCCCTGCCCTTATAGGAGGAACACACACACTTGCACTTTTTGACTAGTACAGTGGCTCCCACCATGGGGTCCAGGTAAAACTAATATAGGTCACACCATCTTCATCACCATCACCTTATCTACTTCCACACATTACTCAAACACCTAGCATATTTTGGCCATGGTTAATATGAGAGATTCATCCCTTAACCAGAAAGTACCAGCGGTAGCGGTGATGCCGACGCCCTGGAGGAGATGCGTGCCTCCATGGACGAGTTATGTTGCAATAACTAGACATTATAAGATGACGTCTACAACATCAGATAATGCAAACAGGAGTCCAATCTCCCGGAGAGATGGAACTGTTGGACCCAAACCACTTTCAGATGAGATATGGAGGCACCTGTCCCCGAATGTTTCAAACCCCTTCTGTCGTACCTCAAAAAATATAATCCTTCACAAAATGTATCTTGGAAAATTAGTTACAACAGAGTCTCCACCGAACTTTATTTATTCCCAATGAAGGAATAGGAAAATATCGATAAAACCTTTAAAAAAGAAAATGGTCGTCGCAACCCTATACAGGTTCGGAAGTCGATTACGTAATGGGAAGGTATTAGCACCCCTCATGTTCGTTGTACTTAACGGGAACCCCTTAGTCTAATTTTTGATTAAATGTTAGATAATTTTATTTGTTTTCTTCGAGTGGTAAAAAGATTAAAAAGTAAAAAGAAAGAAGGGAAACCGCAAAAAAATTTATTAAAGGGAGGGGGTGCCTGGCAAGATTGCGGGTCTTGCTCCTATGTATCTCTAGGTACAATAGAGAATTCAAGGATACGTAGTTTTAGGTACTACAGTTGGGTTGGTCATTTTAAAGGAGTGATCTTTTAGACATATCGAGTGACTAAACCTTTATTTGTTGCTCGCTATTGGAGGCGGAAGTCTTTGTTTGTTTCACATCGATATGGATAAAGTATACTCATTTCTGAAAATGTTTTAATCGCCCGGGGGAGTGAAGTTGAGTTAATATGTTGAATGTTTTATTTGAATGATAATTACTCGGATGGTCGAGTAAGGAAACTCGTATCCAAATAATCGAGGAGAGGAATCGAAGGCTCCAGACCATCTCCCTTTTCATCCTTATTTGTAAAAGGGTTTAATAATAATTAGAGTGTTTTGAGTGGATGAAAAATACTCGAATGGACGAGAAAGGCTACTCATATCCAAATATTCGAGATAGGGAATAGAAGGCTCTAGACCACTTTCTTTTTCATCTAAATCATTAGGAAAAATAGGATTTGATTTAATATAATTTCGAAAAGGTTTTAAGGTGAATTGGATTATAAGTTTTTTAAAGAGATGACAATTTCTTGACTAATCGAGTAAGGGAACTCTTACCCAAATAATTGAGGAGAGGAACCAAAGGCTCGAGACCTTCCCCCTTTTCATCTTTAAATGAAATGGTGTTTGATAATGTTAATGTGTTTTGATAAACGACGAATATTTTAACTGCCGAGTAAGGCAACTCGTATCCAAATATTCGAGAAGGGAATAGAAGGATCTAGACCACTCATTTTTGTTCAATTTATTGTGAAAATAATTTTGATTTGATCGGATAATAATTTTTTTAAGAGATGATGATTGTTTGACTAGTCGAGTAAGGGAACTCGTACCCAAACAATTGAGGAGAGGAATCGAAGGCTTGAGACTATCCTCGTTTTCCTCTTTAATGAAATGGTGTTTAACCGTGATTAGGTGTTTTGAATTGATTTAGAAAATGTCCGCTCGACATTGATCGAGGTTTTTATTTTTGTTTGGAATGGAATGAAGTTAGAAATGATTCGAGAAAAAGATACTTAGCATTAGGCTAAGGTTTTGGCACTTTAAAAAAAAGTTAATTACAAAAAAAAATGTTACAACTTATTTTATTTAAGCAACTAATCCATATAATATGCATAAACAATCAATGAACAGAAGATAATACAAAGTAACTTGTAATAAACACAAAGAGAAGATGATTGTGTGGGGATATGAGTATTATGGATGTGAACAAATATGGCAAGAAGACAAAATAAATAAATGAATAAATAACTCAATTAAGTTAAAAATAATTAACTAACTAAATTATTTAATTAACTAACCTAATTAATTAAAATATAATCATAAAATAGTTGAAAAAAATAAAGAAAGAAAAGAAAAGTGGGATAACAATGGAAAACAGGGTGTAATGCACAAAGGGCAGGCCACATGAGAACTGGGCCTCATGTGCTAGCCCAAGAGACAAAGCCAAATGCAGGAGGGGGTGTAGGAATAAGAGTGGCCAACCATGCAAATGGGTTGAGGCCAAATGACCCAAATCCTAGTCCACTCCCTCTAACCCTCATGAAGAGACTCAACCGCACCATTCCCCTTCAGTTAGTGCGCGCTTGTCAAAGAAGCTTGGAGAAATTCGAAGAAAAAAGGTAACCATCAATACTTGACCTTGAATATTAATTAAAAAACAATGAAGAGACAAAGAGAAGAAGCCACATCATTCATTAATCAACTACCTAAATAAGATTGGGAGATGCTTATGATCTCCCTAATCTACCCTTTCATTTGTTTGCACTCTACACTACTAAAAAGCCCTTTATTGTAATTGACTAAATAATAATTCATCATCCAATCAGAAGAACCCATATTGCCAAGTGGCAAATTTTTTTTGAAAATTTCTTACCATTTCCCTCCCACTTTTGTCTTCCCTCTTTCTCTCACGTTCTCTCTCTTTCTCGACTCCCTCTTTCACCGTCTTTCTCTCTGCCTTCTTTCCTCACTATCTCTCTTTTTTCTCGCCTCCTTCCCTTCCCTATTTCCCTCACCTTCTCTCTGCCTTCTTCCCTCACTGATGCGCCGCGAAGAGTTATGGGGAATGAATGTTCTGGTGTTTATTGAAATCTTGGTTTGCACATATCCAAGGTAAATCATACAAACGCATCCCCTTGACCACTGACAATGTGTATGTTTTATCTGCAAGTTATTTATTTACGATTGTATGCGTATATAAATCTATGTCTTTCGACATCGTTTTCAATTTTTTATTTTGACTATAAATCTGTGTTTTTTCTTCCAGCCTCAAGATATCTGAATCCAGTTTAGGGTTTAGGAAAAATGTTGATTTTGTGAGAGTTTCTAATTTGAAAAGAACGAGATCTGCAAGGGTTTTGTGAGAGTTTCTGATCTGAATCCGGTTTAGGGTTTGGAAAAGGTATATGAATATGTGTTGCTTTTGTGAGAGTTTTTTATTTTAGAAAATGATAGATTATAGTAGAAAATTCTATAAGTTTTTCTCATTATTTATCTTAGCGAGCTTATGAAAATAAGTTGAAAAACACCTTATAGACAAGTCATAAGCTATTTACATAAAAGTTCAATAATACATTACGATTTTGTCACTTCATACTAATGTGTGATACAATTGTAAAGTAAGGTTGAATGGTTATACAAAACTTGTTTGTCCCGTGTCAATGCATAGTTATTATGAAACCGTTTTTCAATTGTTCATGATCTCTGATGTTGGTTATGATGTTGGTTCATGCTCTCTCAATATGTGCATTTGGCTAAATTTCAGGAGGAAAATGGCTGCTGGTTGTGGAAGAATCCTCCACCACTAATGGATATAAGTTACAAGATATGGTCATAACAGGTTTTTCTTGTCCCTTCTACAATAATATTGTCAAGTAGCAACTATTACAGCCCTTAGCATTAAAGCATTGTAGCATAAAAAATTCAAGGTCTTAACGGTGAATGATTTCGTCGATGATTCTCACAGCGGTTGGAACTGAAAGGATCTTTGGTTTAAGGATTGTAGTAAGTATATTTTTTTTGTTTCTATGTTTTTCTTTCAAATCCTTTTCTCTTCTCCTGAACTAGCCGTCACATTAATAGTTTATTATCATTGCATAAGATGTTTCACTGGCATCAGCAGCGGATGGATAATATGTATTCCTCTCATGGATAATGTGTATTCCTTTCTTCTATTGATTTTGTATTTTTTTTGTGTGGGTATGTTCTGTTAACACTATTGTACATGATTGTTATCAACTAACCTCTATAATAAAGTGTGCAAAGTTACTTTAAATTGTGTCACTGTTTGTGTGAATTGGATTTGTTAATATCACTTTTTCTAAAGCTTTATGCTTTAAATTTGTCTTTGATTACAAAGCTCTTAAGTGTCACAGTGCCTATCAAACTTCTTATCTCAATCATATAGTGTGTTGGAATCTATGCTAACAAGAAACATCAACTACTCCGAGGATTTGATAGAGCAATGGTCATTCGTTTCAATGTGAAGATTAATGATCATGAAATTGAGAAAGGTTTAAAGGTTATCGGTGAAGAATCTATTCGGAAGATCAATCGCAATCACAATTTTCATCCCTATCAGAATTATTTCAATTTTTATTTTAATAATCTGTGATTTTTGATGTGTTAGGTTTCAACGATTCGAGAAAGTAAATCAGATGACAAGCGATTATCGGTGTTCACGGGAATGAAGAGACTCCACTTGAGAGCAGAGTCACGTGAAGATCATGTGGCATGGATGGAAGCTTTGCAAGCTGTGAGGGTATAGGTCATTTCTTATGTTACTGCATGCGTGTCATTTCTACACCCGTCAAGTCAACTTCATATTATCTACTCTTTTGTTTTACATGACATATTCTTTTCATATGTTGAAGATAACTATCATTTCTGGTGTAACTGTGATACAGTTGGATATCTACAAGTGGTGGAATCCTGGTGGAAAGTTCTTTCTGAACTTTTCTAGAGCTATCAAGTTCACCCTAATATATTTTTGGGGTATTCCTAAACTGCAATTTGATCAAAATATCTTCAATGCTTGGATGATACTTTTTTTGAATGTATTGGAGAAACATGTGCCTTCTAAAGGTGAGCATGTTGATCCCGATCTTAGAAAGTCATGGGGTTGGTGGAAGGTCAAGAAATAGACAGTTCATATTCTAAATAGGCTCTACACTCGGTATAGTTGTGATGTGGTGTATTAATTTAACGAGTGTTTTTGTTGTATGATTGATTGATTCTGAGCTCTATGTCTGTTTAAATTACCATGTTTTACAGTTTTGGAGACCTGAAGCTACAAAATTCTGAAACCAGAGTTTTCGCTCAAATGTTCCAGAAGCACTATACAAGGAAGATTTTGGAATGCCACTTGAACCTGTTAAATGTCATTCGTGTAGGGGCTATTTACCTGACAGAGTTATCAACTTGATTCTTCAATATCTAAGTAACAGGTAGACTGATTAATTATCATTGATGTCCTACTATTTGAAACAGTATTCCCCCTTATGTGCTTTAGTGACAATGATCAAAAGCTTTGGGAAGAAGATCTGCATGAATATGTAAGGAAAGGCTATGGTAAGTCCTGTCAGTGTATACACACAAACATTTTTCCACAAATTGCACTGTGATTGCTCATTGTCTTACATTTCTTTGTCACAAACATAATTGAAGATTGTTATAGTCCTAGGACTGCTTCCATGGATTTTGTGAGTGAGTTGGTTCGAAAACGTGGAAAGGACACAACTACATTAGGAATGACATTCATAACATTTTAGCACAGGACATGGTGATTTCAGTGTCAATTAATCTATAAATGCACACATGGTGATTTCATTTACCATCTTCCAAAGTGGTTCTAAATTAATTTATAACTAATGTTATTTTGCTGGTAATATATGATATCTAATGTTATTTTCCAACTTGATCTATAACTTGTGTTTTGGTTTTTCGATGTTTGTTGAATTATCATGTTCTTTAACAGTTTAAGAATTTTTGTTCAATAATTGAGCAGTTATTCACAAACGCGTTTCTCACACCATAACGATGCTCACCCACTCAGTTCACGGTTTGCGGCTCAACTAAGTTTCAGATTGTGTTCCAGTTCAGAAATTTCTCGCGGTTTCGGTGAGTTTCCATTTCGAATCATGAGTTACTTTCGGTTCACTTTTTGTTTTGAGTTTGGTTCAGAAACATTTACACGTTATAACATGCAACTCATACCAAAGTTATCATGGCTGATCCTCCCGATTGTTGGAGCAAGCCTAAGAATAAGGTGTTTTGAGTTCAGTTTTAAATCATCGAACTTACCGAATGCAACTTTACCTGATTTATTTGTTTCATTTTTTCATTATTGTTAGCTCACCAGTGAGATCATTTTGGTGCACCAAGGAAAATGTAGCTTCACAACCAAGGCAAATATAGCTGATGAAGCCCGTGCTTCGGCCATTCTCATTATTAAAAATAGTACAAAACTTTTCAAGATGATTTGTGAGGTAAATGAAACTGATGTTGATATGGGAATTCTTGTTGTTATGCTTCCACAAGATGCTGGATTAAACTTGGAAAGACACATACAAAATAAATCCATAGGTATGCTCGATTTTCATGGAAGTGTCGGTTATGTTGTAATTACTTTATGTTTCGATGTCTGATATATGTAGTCTTATATAGTCTTTGTGATATTGTATGTACACTTCTTGCACTTATGGTCCATGAATTATTGAGGCTTCTATTGACGCTACTGCTCAAGGCATTGCATCAATGTTGTGCGCTCATGGTCCATGAATTATTTAGATGGTCAAAAGCTTGCATGAATGCTCTGTCGGTTTTGATAAATGGAGAAATTCACTACAGGGCATCATCATTGTATAATCTCATAGATATCCACAGTAAAGTTGTTGCGTCTATAGTGTATAAAGCAGAGCCATTAGAAGAAACCTTAATTCACGCACCAATGTACAAGGACAAGATTAACGAGGGTGAGTTTTCTAGAGACCCTACGCGAGTAGATAATGACATCAGAGGCATACACTATGTCTAGAGACCCTTCTCGAGTAGATTTTCCAGAAACCATGCTTCAAGAGGAAAAAGAGTGTGAAGTTGTTGACTCCAAAAAGGACAAGATTAATGAGGATGCGTTTTCTGGTGAATACTTTCTGGTCAACCAATTGTATGTATATGATCAGTCATTTATAGCAGTCAAGTCTTCCATATTCTATGACATATTGTCAAGAATCAAACTTAGGTCGATAATATTTGGAGATTGGAACTTTGAAGATGTAATAGAAAATACCATGTACACATGCAATATCTTTTTTCATTGAAATTCATTATTTTCACGGGACACTAACACCACAATACCTTTTTTTATTTTTATTTTAATCAACAAAGTATTTGTAAATATTTATATTTATTAGTGATATTTGTAAATATTTATAGTTATTAAGCATATTGGATTTATTATGTTGGTGATTTGCTACATATTTATTTTAAATATTTGCAGTTTTTAATGATTTTATGAAAAACTATTATATATCAGCAACGGTCAAGCCTTATCGTCTCATGACCCACAATCGTCACCTAGAATTTAATTAGGATTCCATCAATTATTATTTTATGGTAGGCATTGTTTTACTTCTGGATATTATAATTGTCCTAAGGTCATCACTTATTTTGGTAATAATAGTTAACTTTCGTCATTTGAATCAACAGGGAAATTCTCTAAATTTTTAGAAACAGTATACTGAAGATATGAAGGGACCTTTATCTCCAAAGTCTGTGCCAATACCAAGACAACTCAAATATACGCCAGGGATTGCTAATAATGGCTTGACGAGGGAATCGACAACATTTGTTGATCAGGATAGAAGGCTAAGTTAATAGTCTTTTATATGACTGAAATTTGCCTATGTCTTTTGTAGGATATAGATGTGAATTTTCTGTTAATGCAGATGAACCTCAAATATATCTTCAACATTGTCAACATTGTCATAAAAACTATACTATTAACCATTGTCAACATTTTTGCCTTTATTTTGTCAAGGAAAAATCATTATTTCCTGTTATCTTATCTTAGCATCTTTTCATACACTTTCTTCTACCAAGCTTTACTTGATACTATTTCCTCCATTGTTTTTGGTTTTATTGGATTTCATTCTGTTGGTTTGTGAATCCAGTCACATTTGTTTGGATCCAATCCTCACTGTTTCTCATGTTATATTAAACTTTGTATGCCTAAATTTATCTGTGATTGAATTTAGGGTTAATGAAGTTTTTGATCCTCATAAATATCTCAATTTTCACTTTTAGTTCCTCCAAAAATTTTCTTCAAAGAATGATCCTCATAAAATTTTTAATTTTAACTTTTGGTCCCTCCTGCCAATATCGTCGCTAAAACCGTCGCCATTTCCGTCGCTAAATAAAAAACCGTTGCTAAAACCGGCTAAAACCGTCGCTAATTCTGTCTCTAAGTTGTAAAAACCGTCGCTAATTGGCAAGAGGGACAAAAAGTCAAAATAAAAAATTTTATGAGGACCATTCTTTAAAGGAAATTTTTGGAGGGACTAAAAGTGAAATTGAGATATTTATGAGGACCAAAAACTTCATTAATCCTTGAATTTATAAGGTTTTTATTTTCGTTTCACGTTAATAAGGAAGAAGTAAACTTTCTCCAATGCACATCATTTAATTAAATTGTGTAACAATAAATCATTCAATTTTATCTAATCATATTACATTTTTGACATATATAAATCATATTCTTTGACACTGTGAAGGGTATGACTTCAAATTCCTATGCAATTAGAGAAACTTGGATCAACTTCTCTTATTATCCGTCCATTAGCAGAATGAAGGACACTAACATGTGCGTTTATGTTGATCAAGTGGGTGGTATGTCAGTATTGGAGTTTGTCATTGTTGGCTGGGTTTCGATCTTGTTGCTGTTGTTTAGGAATTGTGTTTTGTTTGTGTTGGTTGGGTCAGCACTGTGTCTTCTTTCCCAGGCCTTGATTGGTGTATCTCCGCTTCATTGTTGTCTCGCGTAAACATGAATTTTGCCTCTTGAATGTTGTGGTTTATTTGGGTGCTTTTCAATTTGGATAGGATTTTAGTTGTTGTTCATCAGACTGTGTTTGTTGATCTCCTTTTGGATCATATTTTTTCTGTTAGTAGCAGTAAGGGTGCCTGGTGTTTTGGATTGACTTTGGTTCATTTTTATTCGTGTTTTTTGGTTTTGGTGTGTAGTATCTATATCTGAGTCATTGCTTGTGCTTAGTTGTATATTTATTTATTTATCAATTAATATCTTCTTCTAATATTATTATACTTTTAATATTATTCTTTTTTCTAAACATCATTATAAACATATTTCCTTTTATATAAACTATTCTATTAACAATTTATAATTTTAAATTATGTCTATTAAATATTAATTTTCTTTTATTTTTATATCAAATTTTACATTTCAAGTAAAACTACTTCAACCCGTGCGTCCACCCGGGTTTGTTATTAGTATGGAAAGAAAATAAAGCCTGATATCCTGCAAAATCACGTTACCAAGACCAATTCAAATTATGATTTCTAATCTATCAATATTATATGGCAATGGAAGTCCATAAAATGGAAAAAGAAAAAGAAAAGAAAACAATGGTCATAGATTAAAAACAAGGAACATCAATCCCCTCCTCACCCAGTCCGATCCCCACTCTCTCTTAAATCTCTCTATCTGCTTTTTGTTTCAACCAAGTTCTCTCTTTCTCAAGTTTATTCGCTATCCTCTCCTTATCACTTGGATCTCGTTTTCTAAACCTCCTCTCTACAATTATGAACAAACACAAAACAAAATTTGAAAGAAAAACAAGATAACAACAGCTTGTTCATGAACGTGAGGGATGAACACTATGGTGTTTTTCCTCATGTACCCAGATTACACTAAGATGACCTTAGATCTCAGAGTTTCTACATAAAACAGTCCAAAGCTCACTCTGAATTCAAATCCGAAATCAAAACTACCAAACCAACAATAAATTTTAAACAAATCTAAACAAAATCAACCAAGCCCTAACTATTTAACATCATTAGAAACTACAAATGATTCGAAGAAACAGTGTAAAGGATAAGGTATTGCAACATTTATACAATGAAAAACAAATGGAGTAAAGGAAAAATGAGGCAAAATAAAGCTCGCTACGAAGTTTCCAGCGAGGGTACTGACAACGAAATCCGACCTCAAGGTAAGCAACTTTCTTTCTTTCTTTGCTTTTTGAAACCTTCTATTTCTTCCTGCTTCTTTGAGTCCTCTTTATCTTCTCGTTGCACTGTGCTGTTTGTAGCTTGCTGTGAATGGTTGAGCTCAGCCTTGACTCAGAGCTCCGATGTGGTGCTCTGAGAGACTTAGGTTAAGAGCTTTAGTGAGGGGTCTGTTGAAAATTCTGCAGAGTTTTAGGGTAGATTTCTTGATCTCCCTCGAACAGTATGTGATAGTGGCTTATATAATGCAACTCATCCGTGTGAAATTTTGAAAAGTGTAAGAGAATGAGGAATTCGTGTCAATGAGATTTCTGTGAAATTTGTTTGCTTCAAGCGTGTGAGTGAGGAATGGATTGGAAATGAGCTGTAATTCTGTTTGAATAATTTGCAAAACCCCTGATTTTGTGGGATTGAGGTTGAGGAGCATACATGATTTGAGAGAGCTTGGGTAGTCCCAATTTCTTATGTTTATGCTGATACGTACATCCCTGCCTTGCATTCCATCTTTTCAAATTTGTTGATTTTGGATTGCATATTTGATATGTGTATGGTGTGATGATAGTCATGTTCATGTATGTAGGTATGGCATGCTGGTTATGGTGATGATGTGCATGATAAAGGAAGAGGGCATACGTACACGAGGAAAAGGAAGGTGATGATGGAGGGCGTGCATAGTTGTAGCAAGAGAACTTTTCTTCTATTTTTTTTTTTTCAATTTCATCTTTTCTTGTATTTTTGTTGAATCAAAGTAAACAATTTTGTACTTATCGTATGAAATGAACAAATCCTGTTATTTCTATTATTTCAAATGAACCTTTTACCAATAGTTCAAACAAAGACATTCCATATGCTATTGAAATATTGATGAAAGATTTATAATAATAAAAAAAAGTGCCATAAAAACTAAACACCTTGAAACCAAAAAGTTGACTTATTAATAAAACACAAAGTCAAAAAGTTGACCTTGACTTCCAAACAAGACACTAATTCATGCTAATGATGCAAATGAAATAGGAATAAAGAAAAAGATGATAATGATGCAACTAAATAATGATCAAAGAAAAAATGTGACATAGTCAACTCTCGGACCAATTACATTAAATAACCAATCATAAATACAGTGATAACAATGATTCAGATGAAATGCTACTATGATTAAAACCAAATGCAAAAGTCAACTCTTGGACTTTTGACTTATGATTCCTAATCATGAAGACAGTGAGGCCTTCTTAGAGACACTGATGGAATCAAACACTCTTGATTTATCATTCATCTGAAACCTTGAGAAAATGAAATTCAATGAAAAAAGTTCTAAGGCTATGAAATACTCCTGATTCCTCATTCTACATATGAATGACACGCATGCCACTAAGATTAGATGAAATGTTATGTCCTTGATTGATTTTGTACCTAATTCTAATGAATGTCTATGGTAAATGGAATGTTCATGCTATGCGAATGTTGATGAAAAAATTAGGGCAAAATTTAGGGTATGACACCTTCCTTGGCCAAGTTTGATGGGTGCAGCAATCCATACAAGCACGTAGCCACCATCAACACGCAAATGTCCATTATAGAAGGGCATGACTCCCTGAAGTGCAAACTGCTATCTGGAACTTTCAGGGATGCCACCCTCCAATGTATACATGTCTACCTCGTGCTTCCATCATCAGCTATCAAGAATTTGTAAGGAAGTTAGTGAACCAGTTCACTTCCAGTCGCCAAAGGAAGATATCTACCACAAGCTTGCTTAACATATTTCAAGGTCCGTCAGAGCCACTAAGGAACTACCTCGCCCACTTTAACGAGGCCACCATCAGGGTCATCCCACCGAACCAAGAAATGTTTGTGGGGGCGTTCCAAAATGGACTCAAGGTGCGGGCAATTCAATGAGTCCCTCGCCTAGAAGTCAACACTATCATTGGCAGAAGTAGTCACCAGAGCGGAGTGCTACATAAAAGGCAAGGAGAGCAATGCAGAAAAAAGGTGTGTGATGTCAACGAGGGTGTTACCAACGCCAAAGGCTTGCATCATCAAAGGAAAAACACTTACACCTTACCCGTAAAGCGACGGAGAGCTTTACACCTTTGAATACTCTACCCGAGAAGATCTGCATAGTTATCCACTTGTACAATATTCATACACCTTCGGATCCTAAGGCGGGCGTGATGGGCTCTGAGCCAGTGAGGTGATGTAAGTTCCATAGAGTCAAGGGGCACCACACCAAAGATTTCTACCAGCTCAAAAAAGAAATCGAGAGTCTAATACAAGAGGGACACCTCGAGAAATATGTGAAGGGCAACTCTTCCCATTCGAAGGACAAATTTAACTCGCGAGAGCAAGACGACGCTGGAAGCCCTAAGCCCAATAAAGCTGAAAAAGAACCCTGATGCAAAGGTAGTAAATTTGTGCGCCACACTCTCAACTGGAGTGAGGATTCGCTAGAGGCGGAGAAACCAGCACCGCCCGAAGAAGATATGCTCGCCAAATTCTGAGTGTAGAAAACCTTCGTGAAGTCGAGACCAAAGGAAAGTGCCAAACGTCAAAAACCGTGACCATATTCTCGGAGGAAGATTCATTCGGAATCCACCCCATAATGACACCCCCATATTCATTACCGTCAATTGCAAAGACTAGGAAATAAAGAGAATTCTCGGTTACCAAGGGAGCTTCGCGGACATACTATACTGGGAGGCGTTTGAAAGACTTTACCTTGACCTAGAAGAACTAAAGCCTTTTAGAAGATTGTTAGCGGGATTCTTAGGAGAACATGTACAGGTAAAGGGCTAGATGACCCTGATGATCTCCTTCAAAGAGCGGGATCAAGCCAAAAAGATAAAAGTTAGGTATTTAGTTATTGATGACCCCTCTTTGTACAATATGATTATAGGGCGACCAACTTTTAACAGGTTGGGTGCCACCTTGTCAACTCTGTACCTGTGCATGAAGTACCCGTTCCCTAATTGGAGAGCTGGAGTCATTAAAGGAGATCAGGAGACTGCCAGGAAGTGTTACGGAAAAATCCTAAATGTTAAAGAGGATTCGCGCTTCAAGTGATAAAGCTAGGAGGATGAGCTCGGGAATAACACTGCCAAGAGAAACCTGCAAAGATGAAAAGGTTTCCTCTCCAAACCTGGAAGAGATCGAAGAGTAAAGGCCGAGAAGGGATGACCTCCAAAGACATGAGCATAACTATTATTTATTCTTCTTTATTAGTTTCTTGATTATTTTATTTACAATTTTCATATGCGAGTATTACATCTCTGTGGATTGTAAAGAACAAGTTATTTCGTGGGGTGCAATCTTTCCCCTCTGCACTTTTACATAGGACGAGGGTTTTTAATGAGACACCTCATTTTTATTATTTTAGAGAATTTATGTTTTAATGTTCCTTTCTTTGCAAGAAACTGAAAATCCCAAGAGAAGATTTGTAACACCCCAATTTTAGTTTAATTCTTTTATTTGAATGTAAATTCTTTTATATTATTTATTGAGTATTTTATATGATTTTTTGATTATTTGAGAAGAGGTAGAAATTTAATTAGAATTATTATTCATTTTAACTGATTTATTTATTATTAGAATTAAATAATTAATTTAAATATAAGAGATATTTTTAGAGTTGGTAGAAAAATATAATTTTTATTAAAATTATGGAGTAATTGGTGTATTGAGTAAGAGCTGAGGGTGTGGTGAGATTTAATAAAATAATAGAAAATAGTAAGAATGAGGGTGTGAGGAGAATTGAGGGGTGAGAGAAGAATTGAGATAATTGGGGTGAATAAATAGAGAGGGTGATGTAGAGTTTTGTATAGTACGCGCAAAACTTGGGAAATGAGGTATATAAGCAGAACCTAGGAAGAGACCTTGAAGAGCGAAGAAGAATCCCAAAGAGCCAAATGCTTCATTAATCTGCAAAATTGAGGTAAGGGGGATAATTATTGATATATGGGTGGTTAAACATAGGGATATTGAGGGGTCTTTACCCTCCTATGTTCTCCTTTTTTACTGTAATATGTAATTGATGTTTTGTTTGTGGCCAAATGGGGTTTGGGAAAAACCCCTTTGAGACGATTGATATTGTTTTTACTCTCAAATATGATATGTATTATCATCGATATGGCTTGATGTCTTGTTTAACCTTGTTGATAACCTTGTTGATGCTTTTTTGAATTTATTGCCTTGTTTGTATATGGAGGTTGCCTATGAGTTGTATATCTATTTAATAGTGCGAGAGTTAGAATGTTTAATTTTCAATAACTATGTTTATTGGTATGTTTTTGGGGCGGTGGAAACTCAAATAGGCAAAATAAGCGAGTTTTGAAATATGTTCAATAGGGATAAAACGCAGAAAATTGCAGGTAGACATAGGAAGGGATTGATCGTCTGATTTAATGCATAACTTGAGTTTCGTAAGTCTGTTTGAGGTGTCGTCAGTTACATTGAAATGATAACTCAATAATATTTATGTTGAAGTGGAGAAATTGGGTCTAGAAGTTCTAAAAGAGTAGAAATTTGTTGGGTTTTATACCACAGGTATAGTCAATTATAGTCCTTCGTTGGTCATCATGTTTCACGTGTAACTTGAGTTTCGTAAGTCCAATTGTGGTGTCGTCGGTTGCATTAGAAATAGAATTTAATGATCTTTCAAATGGGAGAGTTTAATAATTTTATCATGAGTATATAATTTTTTTCGTGCTATTTTGAAGTTAGACATTCTGTTTTAGAGTTTATGCAGGAGTTATTGCGATAGGGCTGAACTGAAATGAATATAATTGGAGTTCCGTAACTCTGTTTGAGGTGTGATTTAGTGTGTTTGAAATAGAGTTTAAAGAACTTTCTGATTGGAGATTTTCATAATTTTATCATAAGTCTATAATATTTGGTGATATTTTGAAGTGAGACAATTTCAGAGTTAGGTCCAGAGTTTTAAGCAACTTTGGATTTGGTGACCTTTTGTAGTCTTGTTGATAAGTTTAAGAGTCTGGTTTGTTATGTGAGAGCTTGTTTGAGTTATTATAGAGTTTTCACAATTATCTTTGAGTTGTTTAGAGTTAAAATTGATGAGCTTTAGAGTTGAAGTGAAAGTATTTGACTCTTGAGAGTTGTTTTGAGTTATATTATTATTTGAATTCGGCCACCTGCTAATAGAGTTCATAAGAGTTATATTTATATGCAAGAGTTATCAATAGAGTAGTTTAGAGTACTTTGGAGTACTTTAGACTCATTTAGATTTATTTTAGAGTTATATATATTGTTTTAGAGTTATTTAGAGTTCGCCTTGAGAACTCTGTTAAGTAAAAGACAAGAATTGTTACCCTTTAATGAATTGTGAGTATACATAAATAACTATTATAATTATTACTCTTTTGATGTGTTTTGTGAATTTTTCTGATTCGATGAACAATTTGAATTGATGAGTAAATTAAATTTCTGAGTAATAGTATATTTTTACTCTGTTGTTGATTATTTGTGATTATTAATATAAATAATTAAGATGTAAATTTTGAGACGAGTAATTGTCATACCCTAATTTTACCCATCATTCAATAAATTGATACATTCATCATGACATTCGCATCACCTACATAACATAACATGCATTTCATCTTGTATATTGCCTGAAATGTCGACCAGAATAATTTTATGGATCTACAGATTGACATGTTGAACTGATTCTCAAATTTATGTAAAATTAGCAGGCGAAAATTTTTAGAATCGAGCTTGAGCACGTCATTTTTATTAATCTACGGTTTGCATAGTTAACCTGGCATGCTCGTTTTATTTTTTGGGCTAGTTCTTCGGTCACATTTTGATCAGCTTGAGCCTTTTTAACTGGTCATTTTTTACTTCAAAATTGGATCAAAACTTGTATGTTTTCCAGAAGTTTATTCCGCGCCAATCATTTTGATGCATTCAGTTTAATTTTTCGAGCATTTTTGCGCCTAATTTATATTCATTTTAAGACCTCTTACTTTTATTTATTTATCAAAATACTCGTAATAATTAATTAGAATTTTTTACGTTTTTTGTTTCGATTTAATTTTGATTATTTAGATTAGTTTTATTTTATTTTAATTAAGTTTTGAAATTCATTTTTACTCTAAAAAACTTTTTAAAAAGGGACAGTTTAGTAAATGTGTTAAAAGACAACCCTAAGCCATAGGGAAATGGATCCTCTCCTGCATTTCTTGTGCTGCTTTCTCTCCTGCTCAATTTTCAACCCTTGGATTTAATCTATACCATTTCATCTTATCTATTTTTTAATGCAGATTTTTTATCTTTATTTTTTCCAACCATTAGATCACAGCAGAATGGACAGCATGATAAAAAAACAGGAGAGGATCCAAATCCAAACCATAGTATTAACACTACTGCATGGCATATGTGAAAAAAATTACAGAAACGGTGCTGCTCATTGGCATTGAGATTCGTTTCTCTCTCTCTCTCTCTTTTTCACTGAAAATTGAAAAGAGAAGGAGGTAACTCCATCTACGTTTGGATGTAGGGTACATCGATCCTTCAGGAAAAATAATCACCATCCATTTATCAATCTCCTCTAAACATCATTTCCTCAAAATAATACAACATACTTACCATTCACTCTTCAAAATTTGACTCAAATAATTTTAAACCCCACATAAAACACTGCACTTTCTTTTACATTCTCTACACAGTGACCAAAATCTCACCCTCTCCTTCACTATTCATACTGCATTCAAGGCACCACGCAACCTCGATACCCCATAACCACCGCCCAGCTCCGCCATCTTAGCACTTCCTTACTTCTTACAATCTACCAACATACACATAAAACTACGACAACAACACACCATGCACCAACAAGCTTAAACAAATTTGAAATAAGAAAATATAATAAGTAGGAGGAAGACGAGATCTCTTGCAGCTGCCACTACGTCGAACCTTGCGCATCGCTTGTCGGAAGTATCTCACCATTCCATTGCTGCAAGGTTTGTTTCTCTCTAGATCCAGATTTGACATCGGCGGTTTCACTTAATATCCGTGTATGCTTTCAATATTTCTGAGTTGTGATTTGTTTGTTTTGAATCATGAGATTACAGTTGAATTTGTTTTGTTATATGTGAGATAAAATTTGAAAACTTGCATGGGTTTTTATTAGGGGACAACTTCTCTACCCACCACAAAAAGTTGGGTAGTGTACCTTCAACCAATCAATCAATGCCATGTCATTTTGTTATATTTAATTATTTATTTAATAGTTTAAATTTTTTAGTTTTCCAATGCAATTTACTCTAATTTACTCTATGGGTAACTCTACCCAACTTTTTGAGGTGGGTAGATAAGAATTCACCTTTTATTATCTGTCTTTCTGCAAAACGAGTGGTGAGTGGGAGAGAGATAATAGATTTTTTTGTTTTTGTTTTATTTCACCCTGCCATGTGTCAAGAGCTAATTAGGGAGGAGGCTTTTGAATTTAAAAAATCCTAATCTCTCTCCAAGTGGTCCGCTGCACCCCCACATGTACCAACATGTTTAACTTGTTTTAATTTATTTTCTTTTTTATTAATTAGGGTTAGTTATTGGCCTTTTTTATTTGATCCTTTGCACATTCCCATATTATTTGCACGCTCTTGTGTTAGTTATTTTCATTTTTCTTTCTGATTGGCTTAATTACTTAATATAGCCTTTATCTAATTGATTAAAATTTTATTTAGTTGAGTAGTTTATTAGTGTTTTTTTTTGGAAATCTTGGTATCCGGTCTTGCGACCAACTAATTAATTCATTAGTTTGCCTCTCTAATTACTAAATTATTGTTTGATTATTTGTCTAGTCGATTGCGCTACAATTTTGGACCTCAAATCTAATTTAGCTTTCGAAAATCATTTCGGATCATAGATTTAGTTGCTCAGATTCTTATAAATTGATTCCTACATGAATCCACATTAAGTTAGCTTAGAGCTAAATTTAATACTTTAAGTTTTAGTTTATTTTTCTATTGTAAATATTGTATATAGTTTATCGAGTTGCTGAATTTCTCATTGCGTTGCGAATTCGACCTTGCAATATCTTTTTTGCTCGGCTTCTTATAGAGTGATTCATACATGAATCGGCTTTAAGTTAGTTTAGAGGTAAATTCAGTACTCTAATTTCAATTTGTTTCCGGTCATTTGGTTTTCTCTTGGGCCTTCTTAGAATGAGCTCATTGTTGTTTACATTTACTTGTTTAATGAGCTTGTATTTTAATCTCTTTATTATATCTCCATTCGACAAAATATACCCCAATTCACATGACGTGTAATAATTTTACCTCTTTTCTTTATTTTCTTCTTATTACATTAGTTAATTGTTAATTCAAGATTAGCGTAAAATCAACCCTTTTAAAAAACAAAAATTAAGCGCTCGATCCAACGTCGTGTATTTTCTCAAACCAAACCATTTCAAACCATTTCCACTATCTCAACTTCTCAACATTTCACCTTAAATCATTTTGAAACCTTCAAATCCCTTTAAACCTTTTTGTAACCATGAATCAAAAGCTTGATCCAATGTCAAGTTACTTTTTTCAAGCAAATAAAAAATGACCAACCATTAACAACTTTGATCTATTTCATAAAACGGAAGGAAAGAAGTACATGGGTGTAAAATCCAATCATAGTCCCGAGTGTTAGACCCAAGTTGTAAAAGCTTGCAAGTCATAAATACTCTATTTCCAACCCAAAAAGAATTCAACACGTCAAACTCTTTTTTCTCCTCCGCGTGATATTTTAAACCCTTCTTCACAAACGAAGGGTACTTCGTCTTGAGAGATGATGCAAGATAACGCTTCGTCCACTTGTATGTGTGAGTAAGCTAGAGACGCTTTCCCGTGAATGTTGATTTGTAAATCCATTTTGCGGTGATGAAAACGTTCCCTTATTCACTTGTTTTGGGTAGCAAACAATGTTGTTCTGTCGATTGAGACAAAATAGATTTCTCTAAACTTGACCAACAAACATACATTTTCTACCCGGAACTACGTAGCCTTGAGTTATCCATCGCACCCAGAGATATGTAGGAGCGAGATTCAAAGTCTCGTCAGGTACCCTAAAAAATAAATCTTTTTGTCTTGTTCCTTTTTCTTTTAATAACTAGATAAGCCTAACATTTTTCAAAGCTAACACTAACGCGCACAACTTACTAAATAGTTCTTGGTGAGTACAACGGACGTGAGGGGTACTGATACATTCCCCTTGTGTAATCAACTCACGAATCCTGATTTGATTGCGATGACCAATATCACATTCGTTCTTTTTTAAGTTTTATCAATATTTTCCCTTTCCCTCTTTGGGAATAAATAAAGTTCAGTGGCGACTCCATTCAGTCCATCCCGCGAGTATGCGATTGTGCTATATGAGTGTCATGTTCTTTTTTTTAGGTGCGATAGATGGCGAATCTGCTGGGGAATCCTCTCTATGTGAATTAATCCTAGTTAGGTTTTGTTGTGTGTGCCTTTTGATTGCTTTACTTGTGTGACTTTTCTTTATCTTATTGTTATTATCCTTGTTGTTATATTGTTATATAATCTGCTGCATGGTTCCATTATGTTGTGGTATTAGATTGATACCCTGATGGAATACCTAGAGGGAAAGACTTTCTACACGAGTCTTAATGCCTATCCTTTTTATTCCCAACCTCAGAGTTGACGTATACCTTTTTGATTCCAACCTCAGAGTTGACGTCTACCTTTTTACCAACCTCAGAGTTGATGTTTACCTTGTGATCTTCAACCTCTGAGTTGACGACCAATCCTGTTATCCCCAACCTCAGAGTTGACGTATATCCTGTATCTCTAACCTCAGAGTTGACACATATATCCCTTTTTTCTAACCTCAAAGTTGACGCCTATCTTTTATTCCCCAACCTCAGAGTTGACGCCTATCTTTTATTCCCGACATCAGAGTTGATGTATGTCTTTTAACTCATACCTCAGAATTGACGCCTATCTTTTCTCAACCTCAGAGTTGACACCCATCGTTTACCCCCAACCTCTGAGTTGACGCCTTACTTTGTCCAATCTCAGAGTTGACGCCTTTTTTTCCTAACCTCAGAGCTGATGCCTTACTTTTCCCAACCTCAGAGTTGATGTCTTTCATTTTATTCCAACCTCAGAGTTGACGACTATATTTTTATCCAAGCCCCAACCTCAGAGTTGATGTCTTGTATTCCTAACTTTAGAGTTGATGTTTACCTTTCTTATCTCGAACCTCAGGGTTGATGTCCGTCTATCCCTTTTCCTCAACCTCAGAGTGGATGTAAAAATTAATGTCATGTGTTTTTCTTTAACCTCAGAGTTGATGTCGTGGCTACTTTTCTCAACCTCAGAGTTGATGTCATCTTTTAATATCACCCGTTATCCTCAACCTCGGAGTTGATGTCTACTCAAATTTTTCTCAATCTTAGAGTTGAGGCATATCTTTTATCTTCAACCTCAGAGTTGATGTTTATCCTTTTTTTCTCAATCTCGGAATTGAAGTCCAGTTCTTCCTTAACCTTAGAGTTGATGTCGTATTGTTATCATAGTATTCTTTGCAAGAAACTTTAGTCCCCAGCAGATCTTTTAATCAATTCCCAGGGTCGTAGATCTGTTGACTGTACCCATGGTCCACCTTTCTTTCCCTAGCGAAGTCACCTCTTTCGGTTTATAGATTCTCATATCCTACTTCCTGGTTGTAGATCCATTGGGCCGTTTATTTCTTTACCGTTCCCGACAAGTACCCTGGTTCCCGACCATTTCTCTGTTGTAATTCCGCCTTCGGCCGGCACACCCTTTTAAAGTCCCCTTTGGCTGGCATCCTTTGTTGTAAGTCCGCCTTTCGGCCAGCACAACCTTTTAAAGTCCACCTTTGATTGGTACCCTATCACACTGCCTTTTTCTTTCCCCCACAAAGTGCAAATTTCGCGGTTCTTTTTGTATTCAATCCCCTTCTACCTCGAATGTCTGAAAGCGCTGATGTTGTCGCAGTGAGAATTGAATACCAAGCTATTATGTTAACTTGAATCACATTTCTTTTATTTCACCACCGTTTTTTATTTATCCAAGGGAAGGGAGAAAGATCGAATTACCCACAATGCAATGCAAATGCAAGCTAAGATTATAAAGTTCGGGGTTGTTTATACCTAGGGAAGGTGTTAGCACCCGAGCTATCTGTAGTACTCTACAGGAACCACTTATTTTATTATGTTATTTGTTTTTTTTGTTTTGAGAAGGGTTTAAGGGTAGGTGACCTAGAATTCTATTCATAAGCGTGCTCGACAAGATATCGCATCTTGTGCCTACATATCCTGTCGGGAGGGAATCAGAGCACATGTAGTTTCTTTCTGAAGGATACTAAAGGTTTAAGAGTTTAGGAGAAAAGATGAGTCATCATCTTAAGAAACCACCACAGTTTTTTGAAAATTGTTTGTATTTGTGGGGTATGGGATTGTATGTCCCTTCTTTGAGATGATTCACATCTAATTCTCTTGTGTGGAGAATTAGGTGGGCTAAAGTTTGATTGTAAAAATCAAAATTTGAGGGGGGACTAAATTAGGAAGTCCATCATAAAGTTGTCTAATAAACTTATCTTAAGGGTGTAAAACCTATAGGGAGGTATGATGCAAATGAAATGCACCATGCACAATAATTTGATTATCATGAATGGGATTTTCCCTTGGATATTAATGCAATCGATTATATAACTTTAGCGAGGGTGCTAGCAAAGTGGTGCTAGTCTTGTGTCTAGTGACCAAAAGGTTGAATGCGATGCCTAAAGGCAATCGACTTACATGGGTAGAAAATAGGCTCGACGTTGGATCGAGATTTTTATGTTTTGAAAGGGTTTAGAGCAAATAAAATGCACACATACATTAAGCACAATGGTAAAACACACAAATGCATAAATAAAGGCATGGTATCAAGCAAAAGTTCTAACCTATTTCACACAAACGCAAGGCTAAGTGCAAGAGGGATCTAGTAAGGATCAAGTTAAGAAGTTTGAATAATTTTAAACGAAAAATAAGAGGTTTATTACACTTTTTTTTAAAAAGTTATATTATTATAAAAAATTATTATTATTATTAAAAGGAAATTATATCTAAGAAAAAGTTTTATTATTATTATTTTTAGAGATTATGTTTTATACTAAAACTGAAATTGATAACATTATTTTATAAAAATCCTAATTTTAATATCTTTATAAAAATAGGGTTAGTTTATAAAAAAGAGTTGGTCATATTTATTATAAAAAGACTTTATTTGATAAAAAAGGTTCTTGTTATTATTTTAAAAGAAATCTAAAAAAACAAAATAAAAAAGGTTCTATACGTTTTATTTTTTAGATAAAATGATTAAGTTCACATAAAAAAGATAACAATATTATTTATGTAAAAACGCTAAGTTAAGGTTTTAAAATAGAATGATTAGTTAATAGTAGAAAAAGATTGATTATAAAAATAAACAGGGGGATCGTACGCTGCAAGGGAGAGAGAGAGAGGGTCCATGATAGACCGTCAAATCTCCACCGTGTGATGTGTGTGAATTGTGATCTGAAGTGTAAAAGCTGAAGGTGCACGATACGTATTGTGTGTGCGCGTGTACAGAATCGCTAGGGAAATGAAAAAAAAGCAGATGAAGGGGAAACGACGGATTCGACCTCTCTTCTCTCTCGTTCTCAGTATCTCTCTCTTTTTCTCTTTCAGAAAAGGGTTTTGAAACCCTAATCGCCGCCATCACAAACGGCCGCTCCCAAATCTCTCCGTTTCCTCTCAATTTCCCTCTCAATCAAACACTCGCAAAAAAAAAAATCCTAGCCCCCAGCAAACCCTAACCCCAATATTCTCATTATTTTGCAGAATTACAAATACAATGATAAAGAAAGAAAGCGATAAAATGGAAGAGATGGAAGCCCACAGTTCAGCATCTCCAAAGATAAGTCAAATTGATCCCCATCTCCTTCTTCGCGTATGTTCCGAATTTATGTCCTCTCTGCTGTGTGTATGTGTATCTGTTGCAACTTTTGGTGTGGATTGGTGTTGTTCTTGGCCTTGCGTGTGTGTATGGTTGTTGATTCTTCTGGTTTATGGTTGGTTTGAGAGTGTTTGTTGAACTTGGTTGCGATTTGATTTTGAAAGAATGGGTTTTTATAGTTTGGGTTAATGTATGATCTGGATTTGGTGAAATGGTTTGGTTCTAGCGTAGTTTGCTCGTAATGGATGGATAATTCGTATGATTTCTGGTGTAAGGTTTTGAATTGTTGTTGTATGAGTTTCTGATATGAATATTCGTGGTGTCTGCCCCTTTTCGAAACCGTGTGAATGTCCTTTTATAAGCGTAAAATGGATCCTTGTTTTAATGCTGCACTGAATGTGTATGGCTCTTGTTTTGGAAAGGAATATCATGACTGTTAATTCTGATTTTTTCTCTTGAATATGTGATTATGTGTAATTGCCCTTTTGAAAACTTTCTATTTCTGTAGAAACATGTCTTGGAACACTTTGAATGCTTATGAATTCTATTAGAAGTTGTTTTTGGAATGAATTAGATTTTGTCTGAATCTGTATAACTGATGATGGAGATCCTTCCTGGAACGTGTTAAAAAATGTCATGAAACTATGATAAATTCTTTTCCTTTTTGGTCTCGACATGTTTGAACATATCTTGATTCAGTTATTCAATTCAATTTCCTTCAGATTCTCTTGAAGAAATGTTTGGAACTGTCAGAAACAACGAGCCTTGAAAATGTAACTTTAGGTATCTCACCCATTTTAACTCTTTAAAAACGAACCTTTGAGTGTGCCTCACATTTGAGGCAGTAAAACTCCCAAGGAAAACCCAAACGTCGGTTGGAAATTTCAGACTTCCATGGGTTTCAAAGTCTATCAAATTGGAAGTGCTTGTAATAGTAGCGTGTTGGTATGAGTAATGCTACTTTCTTGGGAAAAATTCTATGTAACAAAATGCAACGCTCTTATTGTGACTTTTGTGAAGCAGGTACGATGAATCACACGAAGGCTGGCAGCGGAGTCCAAAGGAAACTACAGGGGAAAAGTGCACCAGAGTCTAAAATTCTCTTGTCAGGATCGATTTTTCAGATGGTACATCTATCTCCCTTTGCCTAGACGGTTCTTCTTGGGTCCTGCGAGTAGTTTCACACAACATGTTCAACTCTATATATTTCTTTTTCATGTTTGGTGATTCGAATTTCCTGCTATCAATTTCTCTATTTCAGGTGCAAAGCTGGGATTGAAAGTAGTAGTAATTGCAGGTGCAGATGACCATCGGCTTTACTCGCTCAGCTGCGATTATTGTAGTGGCAAGAGTCTTTCCTTTGTGGTATCTTCTGAGTTGGTTTGGAGTTGATTTGGTAAGTGGAGGATATTGGTGTCTTGGGTGAGGGTGGATGTCATAGTGTTGATGGGGTCGCTTGGATACAGCGGTGGCATAACATTTGGATCACCTTGAGCGCCACTAATGTACAAACCATGTCGCATGACTCTTCGAATTTCCTATATTTCCCTCATTTGATATGGATTTGCACATATCAATAGCAAAGTCTTCATACCTAAGCGCTGCAATCTTGAGAATTCATTTGGAGCAACAATCCTTGCTTTTTGCCTTGCTATTTCCATTAATTCCTACTTAGTGTCACAATCTATTTGACATCATTTTCCTTTTACATGTGCAGACTAGGAGCGAATAGGAGATATGTCTTATTCACTCATAGCATAACGGTGTTAGGAATGTATGAATTTGGAGTTTTCATTACACTTCCCCCATTCATCTTGCTTGATTGTGCTCGCCATTACGATTAAGATTCTATTGATTGTCTTGTGTATCACTTATCAGGTCACCAAAATGCACATGCTCCACAAGGATAATCTTTGGGGTGCAGCTGAAAAAAAAGGAGTTCCAAGGATAAGGCTCTGGGGATGAGGAATTCCTGGACATCCATGCAGGTCAAATGCACAAATTCAGGTTCTCTCTTAGTATCAAAAGGCTTTAACAGTAATATTGAAACAAGCAACAACTTGAGCAATTTGGAAATTATTTCTAGAAGTATATTAGAAACCCTTGAAACTCTTTGAATTCTTCTTCTTTTTTTAGTGGTATTTGGAATCCTACTGCCAAGTTCTTACTGGTATAGTTCCTTTGAACTGTTAACCTCTGCTCCTTTGATAATCATTTTGTGACATGAATTGATTCCAAACTTTGTGTCGTTGACAGGTTTGCGCGTTCGATGAAAACAAAACTTAACTTGGAAAACCTGGATGGCAAGGCTTAGCATGGAATTGATTTCAAGAAGCTTGGTTGAGTTGCAGCTGGTATCATGTGTGTGACAAATGCTGAGGGGGTTTTCAAACAATGCTGCCAAAGATGGCTCAGTGGCGCCCTAGACTTTTTCACAAGAACTAGAATGATTCTAACATTTAACGTGGGGACCAAGAGTAAAATTTGGCTATTTCTGATGTGACTTTTTGTTGCCTTGTAATAATCATCATTTACATTCTCAAAGTCTTATGACAATGTTATTGAAAACATATGGTATAATTAAATCCTTACAATGAAGAATTGGAACTGATGATGACAGTGCTTCAACGACCATGTGCGGATGTTTTCCTTGAATCAAGTAGCCAACCTTTTAGCCCATACGCAACATCTCCTTGTCATTTTAACTCAACGTGAACTCTTATCTTAGATTTGTCACGTTTTGGGCATGAAATCAATTTGGAGTGTAGTATGATTATCATGAATTACTCTTAAGCTTGTAACTTTGGCCTTAATCTGCCTTATAGATCATGATGGAATTTGTGAAAATGTTATTATGTCAAGCCATTCCCTTGTATTCTTTCAATCGAATTTATCATTGGCAAACGATTTTGTTGGAACTGTAATGGAGCAAATGAAAATATGAATCTTGATGGTTTTTATATGGTTTGATTTTAAGCGATCTCCCTTCAATTTTGTACTGATCTTGAACAAAGCAAACTTTAATCATGAAACTGAATCTCTCAAATGAACCTTAATATATTGGCTTGAATTCAACCCAGAACTAAATGACTAAGTGTGTGGAAGAAATTATATCAACATGTTAATTAAGCAAACATAATTTTCTATGTTTGGCCCTATCAAAAATGCAACCATTTGAATGATCTTGACCTTATCATTCGTGGCTTGTATTTCATGTAAACTGAAAGCATGAGCTTTGACCATTTTGATGTACTTTGCCTCAATTAAATGAGTTGGGATTCATGAATGATAAATTTGGAGCTTATGACTTTGAATAATGATCTTGCATCTTGAGGAGCCGACAGGGGGAGGGGATGTCAACTTGTGACACAACCAGTGATCAGTCTCTAGGGACCAATTCTCCATATTAGAGGGTATAAGGACTTAATCTTTGCGGGGGAAAACTTCTGAGCAAATCTGTGGGAAGGAAGGCTTTGTAGTGGCTTAGGGATCAGGAAGGGCAGAGGCATAACTCACAGGAGCACACACACACTTTGCAACGACCAGAGAAACCTCCACAAACACACACACAACACAGCCTTCAGGACCTTGAATCTTCTGTAGCAGCACCTGTCCTTAAAAGAGAAACAAACAGACAAAGCTAGATAAAGCGGTTAGTTATGCACGAATGGTTGACCTAATATGCTATGTAAAGAAGCAAAGCGGGGATCTTATGGTAAAAAATTAGGGTGCGACAGATGCCCCTATTTAAGTTTCTCCTATTCGGAGATATGGAGATTGAAATCTTTGTCTCGACGAGATAGGAGGGACTTAAATACAAACATGCACAAATTTTTTTTGGCCCTAAGATGCCGCCAAATGCACATGATATGTTATGGAATACAAGACAAAGATCCTGTGAGGGAATAATGTCACAGGGGATAACTACAGGAGATGCTGAAACACAACTAAAGAAAGGAAGACCCGATGAGGAATGACTTAGCAAAACAAGACTCCACGGGGAAAGATCTAACTCCATTGGGGGAAAGAGACTACCAATTGACAATCACAAGGTGTCTTAAACATAAGGCGAGAAGCTTGCGATGAAATTTTCTAACAAAATCTACTTGAGGATCCCGCTTTAGTGGTCGACCGGAGGAATCTTCAAGAGATATCAACTGGAGAAGTCCATTGTTGAGACTTAAAACCTCCCTTGGGAATATCTTCTTCGAGGGTTTTATTGAAAATGTGTCCATTATCAAAGTATTGAGGAATCTGCTGAGAAAAGAAATGACTGTCTGTTAAAGTTTAAAGTTAACCAGGGAATTTACTGCCGAAATCCTGGAAAGAAACGACTGTCTGTCGAAGTTTGAAATTAACCAGGGAATCTACTGCCGAGATCCTGGAAAGAAACGACTGTTTGTCGAAGTTTGAAATTAACCAGGGAATCTACTATCGAGATCCTGAAAAGAAATGATTGTCTGTCGAAGTTTGAAATTAACCAGGGAATCTACTACCGAGATCCTGGAAAGAAATGAATGTTTGTCGAAGTCTGCTGGAGATCTACTGCCGAGAATAACCAGAGAATTTAATATGAAATACCTACTGTCGAGGTCTTTTGAAAATCTTCTGTCGAGAATAACCAAGGAAATACCTACTGCCGAGGAATTATGGAAATCTACTGCCGAGAATAACCAGGGAAATACCTACTGCCGAGGCCTTCTGGAAATCTACTACCGAGAATAACCAGGGAAATACCTACTGCCGAGGCCTTCTGGAAATCTTCTGCCAAGAATAACCAGGAATCCACCTACTGCCGAGGTCTTTGATCAAGCATTCAACTTGAAAAGGGTAGAAAATAAATCATTGATGCGAGGTTGTCTGCCTCGAACACGAGTCTTGAAATAAACTGCTACGAGGTTGTCTGCCTCGAATATATCTTGAAATAAACTGCTACGAGGTTGTCTGCCTCACATACAATATTGAACTCCTCCTGGAAAGGTGAATACTTGTTGGAAAGTAACTCCACAGGGGGTCGGGATTTCACTGGAGATCTTATGACTTCAGTTGGATCTATAACTTGTTGGAGATTCAGAAGTTTCACCGGGGATCTTCAAAAGATATGCGGGTCGGCTGACTTGTAGAGCATGTCTTCTCAAATAAAGAGAAAGATCATCTGAATCTTCATCAAACTTCTCAAAGAGATGCCATTTGACGGAAGCAAATTGAATTGTGGGCTCACTGGGGAGAATACCACTGAGAAGTAATATTGCTGTAGTTGAAAATTCATTAAAGTAATAAAATTCTTGCAAAAAGGATTCTCAAATAAAGAGAAACACCTGGAAGGTCTTCAATAACTTTCTCTGGAGAATAAGCTGATAATCTTGACAACTTCACCGGGGATAGACAAACTGTCCTGGAGATACTGCCATTTGTCATCCAGATAGAAAACTAAGCTCAAATAAAGAGCTACCACTCGTTGTCTGGGTGTAAATCCCTTGAAAATGTTGTAATAATACTGCTGGAGAAATAATTTATGTCTTCCATCGAGATCTTCAAATAAACTCTTCTCGGGGAGACAAAGTGCAAAATAAATGCACGCTTAGTCCGGGTTCAGCATCCCAGAGATATTCGAAATTCGTGATTGTCAGGGACTAAAGTTCAATTCAGGAAATAACTGAAGAGAAACGGTCAAGAAAGACTCCACCCATTGAGGACTGAACTCAACGGGGTTTATCTTTATCCAAAAATGGAAAAGAAAACTAAAGTAACCATCTTCCACGAGGATCGAACTCAGTGGGGAATTTAGCAAGGATGTGCTCTTTCTGCCTAAAGCTGACAATTCTGCTTGGAGGGAGAAGACAAACCCAGTCACTTGGGGATAAACACGACCAAAGTGACAGAACAAAACAAACAACACAAAACGCAAGATCCAAAAAATATACGCACATGCCATGAATCTACATGAAAGAATGCCATGCTATGCTTATGCTTATGCTGACAAAACATCGAAGAAGAAGAAAATTGGAGATGAAAACAAGCATCTCGATACGGATACTCGGCCAATATTCGCAAGGTAGAAGCATCACTGGGGATGAAAGGAGAGCCACATATGGGATCACAGTCCTGCTTCAGGGCTTCAAACTTCTATGGGGAAAAGAGAGCATTCCACTTGGGGATAAACATCATGACTTCACTCAGGGGATTGTCAAGATGAATCTGGTGATTCTGTTGGGGATGAGAGAGATTCACTGGGAACGAATCAAACTCATGATCGAAGAGACTTCATGGGGGATAAATATCCGTTGCGAACTGAAGTAGTCTGAATGAATGTTGTAACTGGGGATAAAATAAATATCCACTTCATCGGGGAAGCTTGGATCAATAGTAGTTGAAAAAGTCAGAGGTAAAACTTCGAGGGGATGAAATAAACATCCGTCTTCACTGAAGAAGATTGAGGTAGCGAGAAAATCCGTTGAGGAGTGCAATAAACACTCGCTTCGCTGGGGAAGGTTGAAGTTGTAAGAAAATCCACCGAGGATTCTTAGGTTGCCGACTGGAGAAATCTTGCGTCAAATGCGCCATAACTTCTTGAAGTGAAGATTTAATGGGGAATAGTCGTGACTGCCTGAAGTAAAGACTTACTGGGGAGTCGTCACATTACTTGGGATATAAACTCTTTGAGGTGTGGATGAAGGATGAAAACCCTGTATTGATGTGTCATACCCCAAATTTTGACCACTAAGATTTCCCATCATTGTGCAAATCATCATCACAATATGGATGAACCATCATGCCTCATCAAATGCCTCAAGGGTTGTTGAGCATTCACTACAATCAAAATTAGGGTTTTAAGCCCTCTCAGAGCTTTAGACAAAGGATAAATCAAGGATTGACTTGATCTTTAACTTGTCTAGCCTCTAACATATCCACAATGGATCAAAAGGACTCCCACTTCAAGGATTAAGCATAAGGCTGCTCCCTTCTAGGTGGATCAAGTCTCAAGATCGACAGTGTCACCAAATTAGGGTTTTGGTCGACCAGGGCCTCTAGATGGAAATTTTTCATCTGGGCACAAGCTAATGATCCAAAACATAACCTAATATACTCCATGGGACATCATGAACCAAATCATCAAGTCAATTTTGCCTCAGGGGATGCATTCATCAAAAATCAGGAATTAGGGTTTCTTGACCTAAGTCACCCATAAGTTGACTTTTGGGACAAATTATGAAACAAGACCTCAAGGCATGATTTGAGGGTCTCTAATATACCATATTGATCCATTTGGAACAATGGATTAGTCCAAGAAGCTTGAGCAACAAGTCTCAATTTCATCTGCACCACAATTAGGGTTTCGCGAGGAAAGTCAACTGTAACTTTGACTTTTGACCAGGACATGCTCCCAAACCCTAAGACATGATTCAATATACCCTATGACACCCATGGAACATGTCCATCAAGTTTGATTTAGGTCAAGGACATGATTTCCTGAAGAATTGCACAATTTGGAATTCATTTGATAAAAAGTCAACTGTGCACAAAAGTCAACTTTGACTTTTTGAAATTTTTCACCAAAATGGATTTTTAACCCTAAAATGATGTTAATGTATGATTTGAATCATCATTCATCAAGAAAAATCAAAGAAAGTGGGATAACTTGTAAAAGGGGTAACCATAAAAACTTAGAAAAATTTCTAAGTTATGGAAAAAGTGATACTAATGTGCCAACTTTGGAGGACCATAACTCCTAAACCACAAGGACATTGTTCCCCATTCAAAGCTTGATTTGTAGATCACATTTCCCTCTACAAAAGCTTCATACTGACCTATGTCCAAATTCCTCATGGATTTTGAGTGATGGAGTGATCAAAATCAAGAAAAGTCACTTTGTTCCAACACTTAGTGAAAATTTCACTAAGTCAGAATCTGCCTTTACTTTTATCCAAATGTAGGGGGATTTTTCACTTGGATTCAAAAGAGATCAAAACCAAACATGTTCAAACAGTTGTTGTATCATGTAAGGGCTTTCCAAAATGACCAAGAACATTACCAAATTCAATTTGAGCCATGAGATATGACATTGGCAAGTTGCCTTGTTGAAATCTGCCAAGGCAAGGCAGATTTTTGCACTTTTGGTCGATTTGCCAAAATCAGCCAAATCCAAATGCTCCTATCCACTTGGACACCTCTGAGGATTGAATCTAAAGGGGACAATCACTGAGCCAAGCCTCCAAAGTCTTTGGAACAAGAAATAGCATGTTGAACCTAGAATTGCCAAAATAGGGACAAGACTCCAATTTTGGATTGGAGCATTCAATGGAAGCATCAAGGTGGCATGGAATGAGCCATTCTCAACTGAATTCAATCAAGACTTATCCAAGACCAAGGGAACCAGCAGCATGTGCCCTAACCTCTAGTCAATGGCTAGAGGAGACTTGGATTTTCATTTGCCAACATTGGCCAAACCTACTCAGCAGTTGCCATTCACTATTCCTTGCAAAACAAACTTGCTCTACTATAAATAGAGCTCAATTGTGATTAGTTTGAGTACACCAAAGCCATCAAATAGATGCTTTCCTCAAAATCTCTTTTTTCACTCCAATTTTGCCTTCTAAGGCAAGTCACTATCGGGTTTTGAGTTTGAGAGCTTTTCCAATCAAACCAATCACACACACACCTCACATACATCATATAGAAGTGATCCAAACACTCACATAACATCTGGAACACAGATTTCACAAAATCACCAGCCAATTGCTCAAGTTCTTGACAGATTTGCAGTTGGGGTACCATCTTAAGTTCCAGATCATTTGAATCCATTCCAAGCATTCATACACACTCCATGGCACCTAGGGAAGCTATCCAGATCATTGGAACCTAGTTGTAACACCTCCAACACAAAACACGATCACCAGGTGCAAGTGGTAAGCATGAGCTCTTCTAACTCTATGATCCATGCAATTTTTGCTGCACAATAATTTGGCCATATGTTCATAATCATGCATGGAATGTTTCCCCTCAATTAATTGCATTGTTTGAATCGTGTATCAAAAATCCTAGCCTTCCTGCAGAAATTAGGGTTCTTGAGGATTTTTCGTGATTTCTTGTTTTATGCTTAATTTAAATGAAATTAATTGTCATAGACATGATCGTGAGGTTGAAACGAGTTGATTGGTATGTGGATTACATGATATGATCAAGTATTCAGTGAGATTAGAGAGAAAATGCAAATCTGGGAAAACCCAGAACACGGGCGTGTTCTTGGTGAGTTCTTGGCGCCATTTTTTGAAAATTCAAATATTTGAATTTTGTGATTTTATTTAATTGATTCAAAAATTAATTTCCCTCTGAGTTTTAATGATTTTGAGTTGATTCCTTTTTTAATAATTCACAAAAATGTTAAAATATTTTATTTTCCCAAAAATTCCCAAAAATATTATTTATTTTATATAATTGATATTTTTACAAAGAATTAATGTTTTAATTGTTTTTAACATTTAAAATATTTTTTCCACCTTGATTTTGCAACTTTTAATGCCTTCTAATTATTTTGTAGGTCAATACTTAATTTTTGAAGCATTAATCCAAGATCACAATTTGTTTTCCATATGTTAAACAATTTTGATCATTTTAATTGAATTTTTATTCAATTAAAACACATTTTGAAAACAAATTAGGGTTTTGGATTAATTCAACCCTCAAAAATCATTTTCAAAACACTTTGGGCCTCTAATAGAGTGTAAGACCCAATCCTTTTTTGACCAAATCATTTTTGGGCCTCAGTGCATTGTATAAGTCCCGATACCGTCAAAAACAAACGGCGCGATCGTCGCCTTTTGAAAATAACCATCTGGGCCTCTCCTCGAGCTATAAGACCCATTCAAAACTTTTGGGCCTCTATTAGAGTGTAAGACCCAATCCCCTTTTAACCAAAACCATTTTGGGTCTCACTTATTGTATAAGTCCCTCAGCGTTAAAAGAAAACCTCGGCGCGATCGCCATTTCAAACGAAAAATCATCTGGGCCTACCCTCGTGTTATAAGCCCCACTCTTTTTCTTTAAAACCTTTTGGGCCTCTTGAGAGAGTGTAAGACCCATCCCTTTGTACAGAAAACCTTTTTGGGCCTCAGTCACTTGTATAAGTCCCACTGTACAATTTCAAACAACAGTGCACTCACTGATAAAACCCTGGGCCTTTCCTTGAGCTGTAAGCCCCAATCTTTCATTTCAAAACACTTTCTCCTTTGATTTTGAAATATAATGTTGTTTTCAATCTGTCTTTGTTGAACAACTAACCAAACAACATGGAAGCTCTACAACCGAGTAAGTGTTTATCCGCTTTCATTTACCGCTTTCATATACATATAACTGTATTGTGGGGATGTTTCGCTGTAAGTCTTCTTTCATAAACTCATATCAATTGTGTAATAATAGTATAGATATCTAGAGTTTCCCCGGCAACTACGTCTAGAACTAGGTGACACCGTTTCGTTTATTCGTAGAAATAGACAACTAGATCCCCAATAGGATCACCAGATACAGTCTTCTCTTCGGCTGTCCTCATTAGGAATTGTCAAGAAACTCTACTCCCAAAGATGAATGTATTCTCCATGAATGGCATCTTTGAGTTTCTTCCAAATTCTCGAACTTTACTGGCTTGATCTATTCCTCATGAATAGCCTGTCTTGAATTTCTCGGGGTTTGGGGACACATCGGCTTCTTAAAAGCATCGGCCTCTTCTTGGGCATCATACAAGGACCCACAGGCTTCCTAAAAGCAACCCCGCCTCCTCTTGGGCTTAGTACAAGGACCCGCCGGCTTCTTAGAAGTATTCACAGCCTCCTCTTAGGCTTTGTATAATGATCTCTTCCTCCGGGAATGATAGCCTCCTCTTGGGCTTCGTACAAGGACCCGTCGGCTTCTTAAAAGTTTCCAGCCTCCTCTTGGGCTTCGTACAAATTGTCCCGACGAACTCCTAGTGGTATAGGAACAGAACTTAGTCATCTTCATAGAACAGTCCTTTCAAAGAGTCTACTACTGTTTCTCAAAACATAGTACAAAAGATGAAACTCTAGACTTGGACAGTCTAATATCCTTGAGTCTCAAAGACATTCTCAAGTAATCCCTTCGTTAAATAGGAAGGAAACCCGTAGACTCGGACAGTCTCAATACCCTTTGGATTTCCCATTTCCTTAAAGAATAGGGAATAACCCTGGTCCTCGAATCAAATCCTTGAGTCCAACATTACTCATATAAGAACTGATTTTTTCTTTACATCAGCATACTGGACCTGTCACTCAACTGAAACAGCGCCATAGCCTCCTCTTGGGATTTGTACAATGATTCTCCCTAGCGGAGTCAAACAACGTTTAGCCTCTCTCTCGGGCTTTGTATGAGACACATAAGAGACTCCCTCGTTGAGTCAATCACCCTTCAGCCTCCATCTCGAACTTTATACGAGATACAAAAAGGTTCTTATTGAGCCAAACAAATTTCTGCCTCCATCTCAGGCTTCGTACGAGATACAAAGACACTCTCTTGTTAAGTATAAATCACTCTCTTGTTGAGTCAAACCTTTTAGCCTCCATCTCGGGCTTCGTACGAGATACCATAGAGGACTCTCTTGTCGAGTCACTTCCCTTTTAGCCTCTCTCTCGGGCTTTGTATGAGACACATAATAGCCTCCTCTTAGGCTTTGTATAAGAAAACCACTGGTTGATCCAATCAACCTTTTAGCATCAAAGTTGTGCCTCGTTCACAGTACACAAACATCAACAACTCCTTCCCCTTCATCTAATCGCTGTAAGCAGCAAGCCTCTGGATCATCTATATCCATGCCACTGTCCTTCTTTTAGCATGAGAAATTCCTAAGGAAAGATAGCATTACTCTACACTGAGTTAAAGTCTTCTCCTTCAGGATAAAATCCCTTATAAAGGAAATTATGGCGTTGCCGTATTCACACATCCCGGTTAAAGTAATTCCCCTTTATAAACAGTTGTGACATATAACCCCCTCTTTAGAGATGACAAATTCTCTCTAAAGACAACACCTTTTCAGCTTCACATCTTGGGCTTTGAACAAGATACAAATAGACTTTTAGCTTCACATCTTGGGCTTTGAACAAGATACAAACTACCTTTCGCTTCACGTCTTGGCCTTTGAACAAGACACCAAAACAACCATTTCCTCCCATAGAATAGGAGGAACTACGAATGCTCTGATTTCCCTGTTTCAGTAAACGGGAATACGTAGGCATAAGATTGAAAGAAAAAATCTTAGCGAGCACACTAAAAAAAAACCCAAAATCCCATACTTTCATACATCCGTCCTAACATCTAAACCTCCCACCACTTTTAAAAAAATAAACCCGATAGAGACCCTGAATCTTTGTAGCATCTGTAACCTAACAAACCGTTGTTTAACCTCAGTTTGCAAGCAGGGTTAATTTGAGACATCTATTTCCCTTCCTTCATCAGCTTTAATAGGATAAAAAATGAATCGAGCCGTAGACACCAAAGAGCGATAGCGCTTCGCAACCGCGTCCAAAATCGCTCGCTACATGATGTTGTATGGTAGTCGCTATTTTGAACAAACATTTGCCGTGCACGGAGGAAATAATCTTCAATTCTCAAATGCCTCAGGTCACATGTTTTATGAGAAAAGTGATCTCAAGAGGATTTTACAGAAAACTTGGCGTCCAACTGTTCCAATATTTTCAAACTCTTGGAGAGATTTGTCGAATCTCGACTTAACTGCCTCAGATTGACGGTGTTCTAAGTCTTCAAACTTGGAGAGATTTATCAAATCTCGACTTAACTGCCCCAGATTGACAGTATTCTGCACAATGAGTCTTCAAATTTGGAGAGATTTATCAAATCTCGACATAACTGCCCCTGATTGATGGTGTTCTGAGTCTTTAAACTTGCCACTTGGGTTTAGACTAAGAAAGTAACGATCGAGAAACAACTTGCCCCTGGATACTATCATCTCCTTGAAATAGTTATAAATTTTATCTCATCATTACTACACGTATGTTAATTTCTATGATGTCCAGCAAATGTTAGCAAGTAGAAGAATGTTAATTTTGAAACTGTTTAATGCAACACCAGGTTTGTCTTGAAAAATTTTTAAAAGATATTTTGGACGGTTGAATTACCAATTTTATAATGCCAACACGCATTTGAGCATAGCTCATAAGAGTCATGCAACTATATCTCAATGAGTATGCTTTTCGAAATAAACCCTGCTTCACTAAGGTCTTTTGAGGGTTGTATTATGGATTGGTTCATGGTTTAAGAAACAAAGGATATAAGGCTCAAAGTTTGTTTATGCCCACCCAATCTTCGTGATATTTTACTCCACTTTTGTTTAACTGAAAATTACCCTGCCCCGGGTTAAAAATGAGGGTTTTTTTTATTTTTATTTTAGAGAAGAAAACTCCTACTTCAAAGGCTCAAAAGGGTTAACAAGAGTATATCTCCCTTATATCTTCGATGTTTGTGGATTTGAAACAATGCCTTACATCACTAGCAGAGTTTTATTCAAAAGCATACGACAGGAGAGATTGCGCTTGATTTCGTCATCCTCCATCCAATTCTCTGCCAAGGCATGTGATTGGGTAGCGTTGGCATTATAAAATAGAAAAAGCATTTAAAATGAGTGAGCGAATGGATTTCTTCAAGACAAACATTATTATTGCATTAATTATTCAAAACAAACAAGTTCTTACACGCCAAAACAAATGCATTAACAATCTTAGAAAATAATTGCATATGAAAACAACAAATAAACATAAAATATGATGAGACGTAGCCTTAAAGAATCCGTCCTTGGTATCAATCCACCATGTGCAAGGAGGGGATTGCTTCTTGTTCGAGTGAGTGATGGATATCAACTTGGGGTTCGCACACTTCGAAAGACAAAACTCCCTTCTGAACCATCTCTTTCACTTTCTCCTTCAAGACATGACATTCCTCGATATCATGGCCGGGTGCCCCTTGATGGAAGGCACAAAAAGCATTAGCTTTGAAATAACTCTTATGGGTCATCGAGACATATAGTGGAGTTTCCTTCTTGATCAAACCAAATTGTAAGAGGGTAGGGAACAGATTAGCGTAGAGCACAGGGATGTCCCAAAATTCACCACTTCGTTCAACTGGCCGATTGGTGGAGGAGGCAGAAGAACCATCCTGGCGTTGGGATATGACCAACTTTTTGACCAAATTCATCAGGTTCCTCTTGGTAACCTTTAAGTTTGCAACCTCGTCGCGAAGTTCTTGATTTCATGCTCTTGAGTGTCTATCAAATTCTTCATAGTAGTAGAAAAAGTTTCCATGTTGGCCTTTAGAGTGGCAATCTCCGCTCGGAGTGCTTGGTTTTCCTGTTCCAAATGATCCATCCTTTTCTTGCGACCGGCTCAAGTATCGTATCGATGATTCGGAGTCTGAGGAGAGAGACACGAATGAGAACCTGGAATGCAAAAGAAATGCAAATGCAAATGATGCGTATGATGCAACAAGATTCATGGAACTCAGCTATTTATAATCATCATGGAATATCAAGAGACTCGATTTAAAAAACGTTAAAAATGGTTACGATAATCAATATCCAGAATATTAAAACGTATTTATTAATAACGCGTCGATAAACTTTCCAAAAGTCATAAGGGAAAAGCTAAATAAAAGCTAATAATGATGGATCTAAGGAGACTCTTCCAACGGTCTTCGTTTGACTTCTTCTTCCAATTGAGGCTCCAAGTTATTGATTAAGGACTAGAGTAGCCTTTTTAAAAAATTTCTCCTTTTGTAGTCATGTTGGCTTGAATATTTACCGAAAATAGGAAATGGATACTTGTCTTGAATAATTAACTCCATTAGCTGAGAATATTCTTTAAGAGTTGTCACCAACTGATAATAAGACTGCAGTAGAGTAGATAGAATTCCCTTATCAATCTTCACATTCGACAGAGGTAGCAGCTTCCTATATTTGGTCTTGAACCCTTCTTTATCTATAAAAAAAATCCTCAATCTCCTTAGATCGTCCAGGTTATGACTCTTGTAAGTGTACTTCAACGTTTTCTTTCTTCTAGAGTCCATGATAGCCCTATGATGTTTACAAACAAAGCTAAGTTCCATGAAACTTTATGAAATGAGGCTTATGAATGCAGGGATGCAAACACACAAAGCACAAAGCACACACAAGAAATCAAACAGACAAAGAGTCCTAGGTTTGAAAGGTCGTGCGTGGAGCCAAGGTCTAACCATCCCAATAGATGTGTACTATGGTTTCAAATGTACCTGCCAAACGGGTTCTAAAAAGTTCCCAGAGTCTACAACCCATCTTTCGGATATTATCGATTTTCCAAATCACTTGGTAGTCAATAATATTCTCAAGAGAATCTCGTCTGAGTGTAGTATCACGTAGCAACTAATTCAGGAATAGACTCCCTCATAGTCCATGCACTACATCCTAATAGGCCAAGTTGGGTTAAAGGTACTACGGTCCTTAGTCTCATGGATTCTTGGTCAAAATTAATATCGTTTTCACGAATGGACTTGTTCAAACAACATTAAGTTCAAAAGAACCTAAACTGAGCGATGATTTTCTCAACTCAACTTTTCAGGAATCGACTCCGTCAAAGTATCCTTGAACATATCACCTCCTATCATAATTGCACTCAAGTCCGGGTATAGGACTCCTCACCACACAAAGTGACAACCCAAGCAAGCATAACAGATACAAGTATATAACAAATAACATAATAAAACAAGTTAGGGGGAACCCTCTTATGAGATAGTCCCCAGTGAATTCGCCATTTCTGTCGCAGCGAGAATTGGATACCAAGCTATTATGTTAACTTGAATCACATTTCTTTTATTTCACCACCGTCTTTGATTTATCCAAGGGAAGGTTGAAAGATCGAATTACCCACAATGCAATGCAAATACAAGCTAAGATTCTAAAGTTCGGGGGTTGGTTATACCTAGGGAAGGTGTTAGCACCCTAGCTATCTGTAGTACTCTACAAGAACCTCTTGTTTTATTATGTTATTTATTTTTTGTTTTGCCAAGGGTTTACGGGTAGGTGACCTAGAATTCTATTCCTAAGTGTGCTCAACAAGATATCACATCTTGTGCCTACATATCCTGTCGGGAGGGAATCAGAGCACATGTAGTTTCTTTCTGAAGGATACTAAAGGTTTAAGAGTTTAGGAGAAAAGATGAGTCATCATCTTAAGAAACCACCCAGTTTTTTGAAAATTGTTTGTATTTGTGGGGTATGGGATTGTATGTCCCTTCTTTGAGATGATTCACATCTAATTCTCTTGTGTGGAGAATTAGGTGGGCTAAAGTTTGATTGTAAAAATCAAAATTTGAGGGCGGACTAACTTAGGAAGTCCATCCTAAAGTTGTCTAATAAACTTATCTTAAGGGTGTAAACCCTATAGGAAGGTATGATGCAAATGAAATGCACCATGCACAATAATTTGATTATCATGCATGGGATTTTCCCTTGGATATTAATGCAATCAATTATATAGGTTTAGCGAGGGTGCTAGAAAAGTGGTGCTAGTCTTGTGTTTAGTGACCAAAAGGTTGAATGTGATGCCTAAAGGCAATCGACTTACATGGGTAGAAAATGGGCTCGACGTTGGATCGATATTTTTATGTTTTGAAAGGGTTTAGAGCAAATAAAATGCACACATACATTAAGCACAATGGTAAAACACACAAATGCATAAATAAAGGCATGGTATCAAGCAAAAGTTCTAACCTATTTCACACAAACGTAAGGCTAAGTGCAAGAGGGATCTAGTAAGGATCAAGTTAAGAAATTTGGATAATTTTAAAGGGAAAATAAGAGGTTTATTACACTTTTTTTTAAAAAGTTATATTATTATAAAAAATTATTATTATTATTAAAAGGAAATTATATCTAATAAAATGTTTTATTATTATTATTTTTAGAGATTATGTTTTATACTAAAACTGAAATTGATAACATTATTTTATAAAAATCCTAATTTTAATATCTTAATAAAAATAGGGTTAGTTTATAAAAAAGATTTGGTCATATTTATTATAAAAAGACTTTATTTGATAAAAAAGGTTCTTGTTATTATTTTAAAAGAAATCTAAAAAAACAAAATAAAAAAGGTTCTATACGTTTTATTTTTTAGATAAAATGATTAAGTTCACATAAAAAATATAATAATATTATTTATGTAAAAACGCTAAGTTAGGGTTTTAAAATAGAATGATTAGTTAATAGTAGACAAAGATTGATTATAAAAATAAACAGGGGGATCATACGCTGCAAGGGAGAGAGAGGGTCCATGATGGACCGTCAAATCTCCACCGTGTGATGTGTGTGAATTATGATCTGAAGTGTAAAAGCTGAAGGTGCACGATATGTATTGTGTGTGCGCGTGTACAGAATCGCTAGGGAAATGAAAAAAAGCAGATGAAGGGGAAACGACACATTCGACCTCTCTTCTCTCTTGTTCTCAGTATCTCTCTGTTTTTCTCTTTCAGAAAAGGGTTTTGAAACCCTAGTCGCCGCCATCACAAACGGCCGCTCCCAAATCTCTCAGTTGCCTCTCAAGTTCCCTCTCGATCAAACACTCGCAAAAAAAAACCTAGCCCCCAGCAAACCCTAACCCCAATATTCTCATTATTTTACAGAATTACAAATACAATGATAAAGAAAGAAAGCGATAAAACGGAAGAGACGGAATCCCACGGTTCAGCATCTCCAAAGATAAGTCAAATTGATCCCCTTCTCCTTCTTTGCATATGTTCCGAATTTATGTCCTCTCTGTTGTGTGTATGTGTATCTGTTGCAACTTCTGGTGTGGATTGGTGTTGTTCTTGGCCTTGCGTGTGTGTATGGTTGTTGATTCTTCTGGTTTATGGTTTGTTTGAGAGTGTTTGTTGAACTTGGTTGCGATTTGATTTTGAAAGAATGGGTTTTTGTAGTTTGAGTTGATGTATGATCTGAATTTGGTGAAATGGTTTGGTTTTGGCGTAGTTTGCTCGTAATGGATGGATAGTTCGTATGATTTCTGGTGTAAGGTTTTGAATTGTTGTTGTATGAGTTTCTGATATGAATATATTCGTGGTGTCTGCCCCTTTTCAAAACCGTGTGAATGTCCTTTTATAAGCGTAAAATGGATCCTTGTTTTAATGCTGCATTGAATGTGTATGGCTCTTGTTTTGGAAAGGAATATCATGACTGTTAATTCTGGTTTTTTCTCTTGAATATGTGATTATGTGTAATTGCCCTTTTGAAAATTTTCTGTTTCTGTAGAAACATGTCTTGGAACACTTTTAATGCTTATGAATTCTATTAGAAGTTGTTTTTGGAATGAATTTGATTTTGTCTGAATTTGTATAACTGATGATGGAGATCCTGCCTGGAACGTGTTAAAAAATGTCATGAAACTATGATAAATTCTTTTCCTTTTTGGTCTCGACATGTTTGAACATATCTTGATTCAGTTATTCAATTCAATTTCCTTCAGATTCTCTTGAAGAAATGTTTGGAACTGTCAGAAACAACGAGCCTTGAAAATGTAACTTTAGGTATCTCACCCATTTTAACTCTTTAAAAATGAACCTTTGAGTGTGCCTCACATTTGAGGCAGTAAAACTCCCAAGGAAATCCCAAACGTCTGTTGGAAAGTTCAGACTTCCATGGGTTTCAGAGTCTAAAATTCTCTTGTCAGGATCGATTTTTCAGATGGTACATCTATCTCCCTTTGCCTAGACGGTTCTTCTTGGGTCCTGCGAGTAGTTTCACACAACATGTTCAACTCTATATATTTCTTTTTCATGTTTGGTGATTCGAATTTCCTGCTATCAATTTCTCTATTTCAGGTGCAAAGCTGGGATTGAAAGTAGTAGTAATTGCAGGTGCAGATGACCATCGGCTTTACTCGCTCAGCTGCGATTATTGTAGTGGCAAGAGTCTTTCCTTTGTGGTATCTTCTGAGTTGGTTTGGAGTTGATTTGGTAAGTAGAGGCTATTGGTGTCTTGGGTGAGGGTGGATGTCATAGTGTTGATGGGGTGGCTTGGATACAGCGGTGGCATAACATTTGGATCGCCTTGAGCGCCACTAAGGTACGAACCATGTCGCATGACTCTTCGAATTTCCTATATTTCCCTCATTTGATATGGATTTGCACATATCAATAGCAAAGTATTCGTACCTAAGTGCTGCTATCTTGACAATTCATTTGGAGCAACAATCCTTGCTTTTTGCCTTGCTATTTCTGTTAATTCCTACTTAGTGTCACAACCTGTTTGACATCATTTTCCTTTTACATGTGCAGACTTGGAGCGAATGGGAGATATGTCTTCCTCACTCAGTCGCATAACAGTGTTAGAAATGTATGAATTTGGAGTTTTCATTACACTTCCCCCTTTCGTCTTGCTTGATTGTGCTCGCCATTATGATTAAGATTCTATTGATTGTCTTGTGTATCACTTATCAGGTCACCAAAATGCACATGCTCCACAAGGATAGTCTTTGGGCTGCAGCTGAAAAAAAAAGGAGTTCCAAGGATAAGGCTCTGGGGATGAGGAATTCCTTGACATCCACACCGGTAATATGCACAAATTCAGGTTCTCTCTTAGTATCAAAAGGCTTTAACAGTAATATTGAAACAAACAACAACTTGAGCAATTTGGAGATTATTTCTAGAAGTGTATTAGAAACCATTGAAACTCTTTGAATTCTTCTTCTTTTTTTAGTGGTATTTGGAATCCTACTGCCAAGTTCTTCTCGGTATAGTTCCTTTGACCTGTTAACCTCTACTCCTTTGATAATCATTTTGTGACATGAATTGATTCCAAACTTTACGTCGTTGACAGGTTTGCGCGTTCGATGAAAACAAAACTTAACTTGGAAAACCTGGATGGCAAGGCTTAGCATGGAATTGATTTCAAGAAGCTTGGTTGAGTTGCAGCTGGTATCATGTGTGTGACAAATGCTGAGGGGTTTTCAAACAGTGCTGCCAAAGATGGCTCAGTGGCGACCTAGACTTTTTCACAAGAACTAGAATGATTCTAACATTTAACGTGGGGACCAAGAGTAAAATTTGGTTATTTCTGATGTGACTTTTTGTTGCCTTGTAATAATCATCATTTACATTCTCAAAGTCTTATGACAATGTTATTAAAAACATAGGGTAGAATTAAATCCTTACAATGAAGAATTGGAACTGATGATGACAGTGCTTCAACGGCCATGTGCGGATGTTTTCCTTGAATCAAGTAGCCAACCTTTTAGCCCATACGCAACATCTCCTTGTCATTTTAACTCAACGTGAACTCTTATCTTAGATTTGTCACGTTTTGGGCATGAAATCAATTTGGAGTGTAGTATGATTATCATGAATTACTCTTAAGCTTGTAACTTTGGCCTTAACCCGACTTATAGATCATGATGGAATTTGTGAAAATGTTATCATGTCAAGCCATTCCCTTGTATTTGTGAATCTCTAAGCCGAACATCCATTTTCTTTCAATTGAATTTATCATTGGCAAACGATTTTGTTGGAACTGTAATGGAGCAAATGAAAATATGAATCTTGATGGTTTTTGTATGGTTTAATTTTAAGTGATCTTGCATCTTGAGGAGCCGACAGGGGGAGGGGATGTAAACTTGTGACATAACCAGTGATCAGTCTCTAGGGACCAATTCTCCATATCAGAGGGTATATGGACTTAATCTTTGCAGGGGAAAACTTCTGAGCAAATCTGTGAGAAGGAAGGCTTTGTAGTGGCTTAGGGATCAGGAAGGGCAGAGGAATAACTCACAGGAGCACACACACAGTTTGGAACAGCCAGAGAAACCTCCATAAACACACACACAACACAGCCTTCAGGACCTTGAATCTTCTGCAGCAGCACCTGTCCTTAAAAGAGAAACAAACAGACAAAGCTAGATAAAGCGGTTAGTTATGCACGAATGGTTGACCTAATATGCTATGCAAAGAAGCGAAGCAAGGATCTTAGGGTTAAAAATTAGGGTGCGACAACTGTCACCCCTTCAGGTTTAAGTTGATTGAATAGGGACAACTGTTGCACCCCAAAATTTCCCTCTTATTTCTAACTTTAACTGGCTTTCGCTTCGCATTCATCTGCATCTCCCATTAGTTCATAACTCATAATCATGCATTGCATTGGTCTTCTAAGACATGGGATTAGAGTGATTCTTTAAATCAGAGTTTCCTATTGGCTTTGAGGTTCTTTTATTCAAGTTTGAAGCAAGGGTTGAATTCTCATTGTCATAATTTCTCATCAAAGATCATCAAGTATCCAGACCATTTTTCTTCAGGATTTCTCAAGAGTATTGAGTGCTCAAGGTTTCTCTATTGATTCAATTGAGAGGGCTATGGATTATGGTTTTGTTTCTTTTCAACATCTCAAGCTGCTCTCTTCATCAGTGTATATCTCAAGGAGAATAGGGTTCTTATTCATGGCTGAGCTTGTGGACTTTTATCAGTTGGGGTTCATTGGATTAATGTTCTCATGTCAATTTTATCTTGGTCATACGTCTTTCCATATTTCAAGACGTATCTTCATTGAAGGGTTTATGTGGTTTATGTTGGGCATTTAGCACAATCGGAGCTTTGGAAGAAGCACACTAACAGGCTATTGGGAGGCTAGTAAGCCTTAGCATACAACAACTTGTGGATTGTAATCACGTGTGTGACCTAGAGCAAGCTGGCTCATGTGACTCGTGCTGTAATGGTGGATTGAAGAACAATGCATGTGAATATTTACTCGGGTCTAGGGGAGCATGTATTGAGAGAAACTATACAAAAGCCTTTGAATGGCTTACGCTTGCATCTGAGCATCACCTCTACTCTGCTATGGAGTCGACAACAAAAATTACGCTAAATCAAAAGAGTATTTTGAAAAGGCTGCTGAAAATGACGAGGTTGGTGGCCATTATAACTTAGGTGTCATGTATCTCAAGGGGATTGGAGTGAAAAGGGATGTAAAGTTGGCCTGTAAATATTTTATAGTGACTGCCAACAACGGTCAACCAAAGGCTTTCTATCAGCTTGCAAAGATTTTCCATTTGGCTACTGCCTTATACAAATTAGTTGCAGAATATGGTCCATGGAGCTCTTTGTCCAGATGGGCACTAGAAGCATACTTAAAAGGTGATGTTGGCAAGGCATATATGTTGTATTCAATAAAGACATCAGGGGGCACATTCTTTGTGGTGGAAAGCTTCTGAGCAGGGTAATAAACATGTTGGTTTGCTAATTGAAGATGCATATTACTATGGCAGAGGTATTATGACCAAGCCGCTGAGGCTTACATGCATGCCAAATCGCAATCTAATGCACAGGCCATGTTCAATCTTGGGTACATGCACGAGCATGGCCAAGGAATTCCCCTTAGACCCTCATCTAGCCAAGCGTTACTATGATGAAGCTTTAGACCATGATCATCCAGCTAAGTTGCCAGTTACATTGGCACTTACAAACCTATGGGTTCGGATGAACCATGCTGATGGTATATAGGTTCGCATAATTGATTCTTTGTCAGATGTCTATCCAAAATTAGAAGCCTTGATGCAGAAATTTCATAACAACAAAAAGGAAAATTACATAGCCGATGAAAAGACCGCGGAAACATTAATAACAACAGCATGACTGATAAAAAACTAATTTCACATCAGGAAAAATAATACATAGCAGAAATTCACTCATAACAAAAAATTCAGTTACAAAGTCCATAACAGGAAAAAGAAAGGTACAGATGGATCTCTAACAGAATTTGCAAAAAACTCATAACAGAATTTCACAATCTCCTAACAAATTTTCTTCTAACAATTTCATTTATGCCTCAAGGCCTTCAAATCAACAACAATCCTTCACCGGGTCATGCCGGTCCATCATTCAATGTTGTAGAAGAAATTGCTGAGAATACGTGATGAGTTGATTATCATACTGCCCTCAATGAGCATGACGACCTCCAACTTTGAAGAAGGCTAGCCCAGCAGTGAATCACGAGAGATTTTCCTCTTCACTTTAAATCATTGGGCATTGTTATCAATTGCATTTGTATTTTCTTTATTTGTTAAATGCTACTTGTTCTTAAACATTGTTGTTTTTAATGGTAATATTAATGAAGTGATCATGCATTTTTGAATCAATCAATTCGTATTCACTCTTGCTATTTTTCCTTTATTTATGTAACAAAAAAAAATCAATACTTCTCCCACTCACTTTCTTTATCAAACTTTTGTTTAAGAAAAGATTGGAGGGAGGATGATGAAAACCAGATACCCGAAATTATTGTGGTATGCTTTTGAGTAGAACTTTTTCGATGATGTAAGGCATTGGTTCAAATCCCCAAACACCGAAGAGATAAGGAGTTAATCCCTAGTGAGCCACTTTGAGCCTAGAAATTGGCGTTTCTTTTGGAATTAAAATCCCTTAATCTTAATCAGGGGCAAGGTAGTTTTATTTAGTTAATCTAACTTTGCATTCAAATTACAAGAGAAAACATCCCACATGAGGATCAACCATGCACTATGCACACATCATAAAGTGTTGAAGACGTCGTGACAAAGCCAAGAAAAAATCATAGTGGTTGTTTCTCAATGACCAATAATATGGCAGTCATAACCTTTTCACCAAAAGAATGAATTTTTATGAAAATGGTTCAGAAAAGCCCACTAAGTCGAATACCACAAAAAAATTATTTAGGAAAAAATCAGGGCATCCCAATGGACCGAATGCTTCAAAGAAGCGGTCCAGGAAAAAAAATGGGGATAACAATAAGATAGGTCATAAAATCCTCAACAAAAACAAAGAAAACAAAATAAGATGATTGCCATTTCAAGTAAATCTCATCTTGAATCCTCATCATTACCATCACACCTTCGAACCCACTTGGAAGTTGAATGCGTATGTCGAATTAATTGAATATAGGACTGTAGATCATCAAGAAGAAGGGGTAGGTTAAAATTAAATGTTGAGCCTTATATCCTTTTTATTCAAAAACCATGAACCAAACCATGTTACAACCCTTAAAAGACCTAATTTAGGCAGGGTTTATTTCTGAAAGCCTACTACAACAAGGTTGCGTTAACCTGACTTCAAAAATCTTTGTTGATCATGTATTGATCACACCATCTTGCACACTTTAAATGGCTAGATCAGCATTGTGTTATGATAATTGACCCGTTCCCTGTATTTCACAAAATGATCTCAATGAATTTTGATTTCAAATTTTGCACAAGCACTGAATTAAAATTACCATTTGTGAATGAACTATTTTAACTGGAAGTCAACATTTAGCATCAAAGGAATCCCAACAATGCGCAGTTAGTTGAGGAACTTGATCATGTGAAATAAGTCTAATCAAGGGAAAATCCCTTTAAGCACCGGTTGATCCGAGCCTGTCACCCAAGAGTCGGTTAGTCAAGAGTAAATTTCTTCAGGACTCAGACTAGGGAAAGCCCCCCAAAGAGCTCAATGAGTCCAACCCTCCAAAGGTAGTCAATAAGAAGTTTACCACTCCAATAGTCGGTTAGTCAATGACCCCTTCAAGGTTTTAAACATGGGGCAAGCCACCCAAAGAGCTCAATGATTCCAACACTCCAAAGGTCATCAATCAGAAGTCTACCATGCCAAGAATCAGTTATTCAAGGACCCCTTCAAGGTTTAAAACATTGGGGTAAGCCACCTCAAGGTCATAACAAGCTGCTTCTAAACTCCTTTTAAGGAGAACATCTTCAAAGACCAAGACTGGGGCAAGATGATCCATAGAGGGGCAAGTCATCTCCTTGCCTTCGAGCTTCTCAAGCAAACTTTGTCGTGCTTCAGTAACTGTTAAGTTCAAGACGAGTGTTGGGGAGTCATGCTATCACCTCGTCCAATGACCTTTTGCCTTTGACAAACAAGATTTGCTGCAAAAGAACCTTTCCATCCATTACCCACCACTAGGGAACTCTAGAAACCTTCAAGTCATTGCATAAATCACTCGCATGTATTAATCGTGTCGCTTTGCTCTAGGTCAAGCCATGCATATCATCTCATTCATCGAGTATATGCCCGTAGCATGAAAGAACAAATATAAAAAACTAGTTCTCATATGCTAGACTATTTGAAGGTCATTTCCCGTCTAATAGTCAGTTTCAAAACTAGTTCCCGTCTGGTAGCCTTTTTTTAAAACATGTTCCCATATGGTGGCCGATTGTAGAACCAGTTCCCGTCTGGTAGCCTATTTTTAAACTCCAGTTGACGTTTGTGTACAACCCAGAAATTATATGGCCGACCGAGGTATGAAGTCAGAAATGTTAAAACACAATAGGAGCCAAGGTGCATCTATTGGTCTAGTCAGAAAGAAAGGTCGGGTGCATGCCTTTACTATATTCCGGACTCCTCCCTTAGATCGAGTGGGTCCAATAACCGGTGTTGGCTTCCTATTTCTGATTATGGCTGTTATAGGATCCAATAAGTCATTGTCAGTTGCGACATCCTACATAAATTAAGGAACAATTATGATTACTAAAGAGTTTTGACATTACAAAGGTGGTTAATGGTCATTAAACCAATGAAGATAAGGTTATGCTATAAAAGGAAGCAAAGACCAAATGAATGAGGAGATGGGTGAATGAATAACAATGAAAAGAGTGAAATCTGGGGAAACCTTGGACCATCAACAATGGTGTCCAGGGACCCTTTAACCATTACAGACACATCGAATTATACATATACGACCTTCCCTGGCTAACATCAGGGGGTCAACCAATTTATGTTTTTTACACGAGAACTGTGAGTGCTTTTTGTATTTTGAGTGATGTCAAAACTAGGATAGTGTAGCGTTATATATATTGGACAATATCCTCCCATTCTAGATGAGCATCTTGCATTAGGAAGCATTCAAATAAGTTTAAAAAGGATTCTACATCATAATTGCATTGAAAAACATGTTTTTAGGCAAATAAGTCAGTTTAGGCCAACACATGCATGATCAGGTCGACCTACACGAATTTTTCTTTCAGTATAGGCCGACACATAATTGTTCAGGTCGGCTCCCATAGAGCACTATTGAAGCCTGTAGCTTCTATCCATAGGTCGTGTGACATAGGTCAACCTGTAGGTGACACGTAACCTTCACAGGCCGACCTGATGACCTTGATAGGCCGACCTGATTGCTTTGATATGCCGACCTATTGCCTTCACAGGCCAGCCTATACGACTTCCAAACTTAAAATTTTCATACATGCACCTTTATCTAGTAAGGTTTTTAGAGTGTAAAACCTAAACGAAACCAGATTACAAAGTTGCCCATCATCTTTATCCCTTCTTCTATGCATACACACAATTGAATTACACATAATAATTTTTTGATTGGTTAACCATCTAGATTATGGTTGATAATGTCCTATTAGGTTTGGTGTAACCGAGAATATTGGGTTGGGAACTTGTTGTGTTTCAAATAAGAAAAACAAGATGGAGGTTTCCTTTAAGATCAGTGTGATTTGAAGGTTTTGGACAAGATTACGTCAATACAGATTCGACCGAGTAAAGGCCTTGGGACAATGTGATTTCCTTGTAAGGGAGTAGCGTGAGACGGTGAATTGTGTTCGGGAATCTTGGGTTTCAACAAGTTGCATGCTTGGGATAATCAGAGGATTATAGCCGTATTGTTGGTCACTTGATCAAGCTTTGATCAAGGGTTTGGAGGTGCAAGAATCAACACAAATCATAGGGATTTTGGGATTTGAGTTCTTCATCTCTTGTATATACGATTTTGCAAAGTTAAGGTTAATTGCAAGTATCTCAATTAAATTTCAGATTGAGGGTAGACGTACCCATAGCGAGGCCGATTGGAGATCTGCCTAAACAAATCTTTGTGTCTCTTTATCGCTTTAATTTTCTTTAATTGTTGTTCTTGCAAATTATCGATTTCGTTATTGTTTCGATTAATTCGATTGGAAATTGTTTTCAACTTTATTTTAAATTGTTGTTGATATAATCACAATCACTTTGATTGTGATTGGCTTTTTACATCAATAAAATAAATTGAATTTCCAAACGTGATCAATCGCACACAAAGTGTTCAATAAATTATTTGTGTGTATTTTTATCGCTTCGTGTTCATTAGAAATAAGCATTACGAATAACTTTGCATTTGATTGATCCGTGACTTAATAATTGTTGAATGATTTGTATTCATTATCATTCAAAAAGGTTTATGTTACGCATATATCTTTTCGATAGTAGGCTCAATTAGATGATTCGATCCGGGTCATTTTTCTGCTGTAGACTATCTGGAAGTCAGTTCCCATCTGACAAACAAAAAAGACAAAACACCAATTTTCGTCTGGTAATCTATCCTTTAATTCCCGTCTGGAAACTCAGCCTTCAAAGTCCGATTTTCATTTGGCCCCATTAAACCATTGTCTGGTTTTTGTATGCCTCTTCAAGTCCAATTCTTATTGGCACCATTAAACCAAAGTCCATTTTCATATTGGAATTTTTTTCAAAGTCCAGTTGTTGTTTCTAGAATCCTCCATTTGAGGCCGGTTTATATTGCTGATGTCTACAGTCAATGTCCAGCTTTGTCTGACACATTCATAGATTGTGCTATGTTTGCCCTGATGTTTCCTAGCAAGTTGTTGGTTTGACTCTTTCATTAAAAGGAATTCCCCAAAAGATTGGATGATTTTCTTATAAGAAAACTCTAATGTATTTTGTTTAGATGGATTCATTTAGAAGAACCTCCAAAGATTTATGTAGATGATCTTCTCATAAGAAAACTCCTTATCTTTTTGTTTGGATGGATTCATTTCAAAGAATCTCAAAAGTTGTGTGGATGATCTTCTTTTAAGACTCTTGATTGTTTTGTCTTGGATGAATTCCCCATTAGGAATCTACAAAATCATTGACTGCATGAGTTTCTTGTGAGAAATCTTCAAAAATCACTTTGAATATTCCCCAATGTATTTTCTCCAGTAAATTGTTATCCCCGGTGAAATTTTCACCCTTTCCATACTTCTCATTCCCTATGGATCACCTTTACTACATGTCTCCATCATTCCCCACAGATCTATTTTTCATTCTTCAACCATCATGAAACATCATGCTAGGGTTCACCTTCTATCACATCATATCCCTAGCAAACCAAAAAATAAGATTCCTTCATGGATACATTCAAAGCAGATCATTTCATTTCATCAAGGGAAATACTTTGGGTCCTTTAGTATTTAACTATCTCCCGCCGTGATCATATGAAGAGTTGCCTTCTTCATATTCTCTGGTTAATGATACTTAAATAGGGGCAGTCATCACACCCCAATTTTGCCCCTCATTCAATAAGTTGATACATTCATCATGACATTCACATTACCTACATAGCATAACACGCATTCCATCTCGCATAATGCCTAAAATGTCGACCAAAATAATTCTTTGGATCTACACACAGATCGGTTGACTGATTCTCAAATATACGTAAAATTAGCGGGCAAAAATTTTCAGAATCGAGCTTGCAAACGTCATTTTTATTAATCTACGGTTTGCATAGTTTAACCTGGCATTTGTTTTATTTTTCAGCTACTTTTTCGGCTGCATTTTGATATACTTTAGCCTTTTTAACCAATCTTTTTTACTTCAAAACTCGATCCAAACCTACCTGTTTTTCAGAAATTTATTTCACACCAATCATTTTGGTGCATTCAGTTTAATTTTTCGAGCATTTTTGCGCCCAATTTTTATTCATTTTGAGTCATCTTATTTTTATTTATTTGTCAAAATGTTCGTAATAATTATTTAGAATTTTCTAAATTTTCGTTTTGATTTAATTATGATAATTTAGATTAGTTTTATTTTAATTTAATTTAGATTTTGAAATTCATTTTTACTCTAAAAAGTTTTTAAAAGGGGACATTTTAGTAAATATGTAAAAAGATAACCCTAAGCCCTAGTATTAATACTACTGCATGGCATGTGTGAAAAAAACACAAAATCGACAAAGCTCATTGGCATTGAGATCTGTCCCTCTCTTTAAGTGAAAATTGAAAAGAGAAGGAGGTAATTTTCTCTAAGTTTGGATGTAGGATTCATCGATCCTTCAGAGAAAAAAAACCACCATCCACCTATACATCTCCTCTGAACATCATTTCCTCGCCGTAATACAACATACTTACCATCCACTTTTCAAAATTTCACTGACATAAATTTAAACCCCACATAAAACACTGCACTTTCTTTTACATTCTCCACACAATGGCCAAAACCTCACCCTCTCTTTCACTATTCATACTGCATTTTTATCATACAGACAACAATCACCTTAAACCCTTCATACATGTACTTATTCCTCCATGTGAACAATGAACCGCACCACACAAATTCATCTCACCTTAAGCTTCAATAAACATAGCACTGCTCAACTTGAAACATCACCCTCCACCTCCCGCCGTTCAAGGCACCACGCAACCTCGATACCCCATAACCACTGCTTAGCTCCTCCATGTTAACACTTCCACACTTTTTACAAACTACCAACCTCCACAAAAAATCGCGACAACAACACACCACACGCCAATGAGCTTAAACAGAATCGAAACAAGAAAATAGAATAAAGAGGAGGAAGACGATATCTCTTGAAGGTACCACCTCGCCGGAACATGCGTATCGTTTTCCGGAAGTATCTAACTGTGCCATTACTGCAAGGTTTGTTTCAGTCTAGATCGAGATTCGATGCCAGAGGTTTCACTTTATATCCCTTTATGCTTTCAATATTTATGAGTTGTGATTTGTTTGTTTTGATTCACGAGATTACATTTGAGTTTGTTTTGTTCTATGTGAGATAAAATTTGAAAACTTGCATGGGTTTTTATTCTCGGCCTTTCTGCAAAACGAGTGGTGAGTGGGAGAGAGATAATAGTTTTTTATGTTTTTGTTTTATTTCACCTGCCATGTGTCAAAAGCTAATTGGGAGGGGCTTTTGAATTTGAAAAATCCTGCTCTTTCTCTCCAAGTGGACCGTGGCGTCCCCACCTATACCAACTTGTTTTACTTGTTTTAATTTATTTTATTTTATTTTATTAATTAGGGTTAGTTATGGGCCATGGGCCATTTATCATTTGAACCTTTGCACACCCCCATATTATTTGCACCCTCTTGTGTTATTTTTTTTCGTTTTTCATTCTGATTGGCTTAATTACTTAATATAGCATTTATCAAATTGATTAAAATTTTATTTAGTTGAGTACTTTATTAGTTTTTAATTAATTATTTATTTGCCTCTCTAATTACTAAGTGATTGTTTTATTATTTGCCTAGTCAAGGAAAGGTTGCTCGCCAAGGATTGACCTTGTGCCTACGTATTCTCAAAAGGAACTTTGAGAAATCAGAGCGCTCGTAGTTCAGACGACTACGGGTAAAAACAATCTCTGTTGGTTAGTTTTAGGAGAAGAGACAAGTTTTCATCTTAAGGAGAATACTCGACTAAACCACCACAAACATGTGGAATATGGATCTTTGCTTCACATTTAGAGAATGGCTCCAACTCGGATATAGAATCGACGAGTATGCCACATACCTCTCTCAAGTGGAAAAGAATCAACATCTTTCTCAACTATGTCATGTGGTAGGAGAATTACATCTCGACTAGGGATGACTAGTCTAATTCTCTCATGGGAGAAAGGGAACCTAATTGTAGGTTATTTAAAGTTGAAAACGTCCTAAGGGAAACTAACCTAATTCTATGACCTAAGGTCATGATCAAGGGGAAACTGTCCTAATGTTATCATACAATGGTGATTGATCCTAATGTTTGAATCTAAATTGACTTATCGAAAATAGAGTTGAACTTAGAACCTAAGGGAACAGGTGGGCACGAAGCAAGTATATAACCAAGCATCAAGAGCATACACCAAGCATCAAGCATCAAGAGCATACATCATGCAAGATAAGGCAAGGGGAAGATCATGCATTTTCATAAGATCTTACAAGAAGCACACAAGCACCATGCAATTGAACATCCATGCCATGCATCAATCACAAGGAAACAACTTATGTCATATCACAAACTATCAAGAAAGGTCATCAAAGTTGAATAAATGAAACATTAAGTGCCATGGCATAAGACTAACTCAAGAGAGGCATCCAAACATGAACCAAGCAAACATACAGGCATATCACTATAGAGCAACAAGCCTAAACATCTTAAAACGTCAATCAAGGCAATCAATGAAGATTGTATCAATGACATGGCATAAGAAGTGATCTCACGAAACAATACTTCAAGAGAAAGCATCTCAAATAAACTCAAGTTTAAGTCAAGGTTTAATACACCAACAACTCAACAATTATCATGGCAAGTCAACAAAGACAATGTATCAAGATTCATCAAGAACAACATCAATTCAAACTAAAATAAAAATGCTAAAAATAAAACAAAATGGAATTAAATGCATTTCAATATTTTTTTCATTTTTTAATATTAAAAATTTTTAAAAAAGAAGTAAAAGAAAATAAATTGGAAGAGAAAATAATCAAAGAAAGCTTAATGGACCTAGCACACATAAAAGACTAATACTTAAACTTAATTCACTTTTATAGTAATAATATGTAATAATTATGATAAAATATATTGGACTTTGGCCACAAAATTTGCACAAAACCAGTAGCACGCATACACGTTTAATATTGTAAATTCTACCATAATACTAAACACCAGTAATAAAAGTAAAATATTAGTAAACTTATTACAAAAGAAAACTCCATTAGTAAACTCCATTATTACAAAAGTAAACTTTACAAAATATTATTAAACTTATTACAAAAGAAAAATACTAGTAAACTTAGTAATGAATATTATAAAAGTAAATAAAGCTATATGATGAAAGTAGCAGACCAAACATACCAAATAACTAGAACAAATAAAAACACCATGCCAATTATAAACAACAACAAGCCATGTCAATTACAAGAAACAATAACCACACATCATGCTAATTAAAAGGAAATCAACAGCAGCACTATAAATTAAACAGTAGCAGCTAAGAAAAACGATCAATATTCACTATTTAAAGGTTCGTAAATTAGCAATTGAAATGCAAATGGATACAAAACTATCATCGAATTGAAACTACGCAATAATCATCATAAATGCGACATAACGGAATCCACATAATGAACACTTGATAATCAGTACGCTACTAAAGAAAACAAAATCGAAATCTTACCATACGAATGTCGCAAGAGTTTAATCAACCCTTGTACGCGGAGCATTTATAGGCGACCTATGTACGTCGAGCAAGTCAACACGTTTATAGGAGTTTAATCAACCCTTGTACGCGGAGCGTTTTTGGGCGACCTATGTACGCGGAGCAAGTCAACACGTTTATAGGAGATTAATCAACCCTTATACGCGGAGCGTTTATGATCAACCTATGTACGCGGAGCAAGTCAACACGTTTATAGGAGTTTAATCAACCCTTGTACACAGAGATTTTATAACTGACCTATGTACGCGGAGCAAGTCAACACGTTTTTAGGTTGGCTGAGATTTATATCAGTGTGATTGTGAAGTTACATGGTGTTCCGTTGAGTATTGTTTCAGATCGAGATCCGAGGTTTACTTCCAGATTTTGGGAAAGTTTGCAAAAGGCATTAGGTTCCAAGTTGAGGTTGAGTTCTGCTCATCATCCTCAGACAGATGGTCAGACCGAGAGAACTATTCAGTCGTTGGAAGACTTGTTGAGAGCTTATGTTCTTGAGCAAGGTGGTGTTTGGGATAGTTATGTTGCGTTGGTGGAATTCACGTATAATAACAGTTTTCATTCTAGTATTGCAATGGCACCTTTTGAAGCGTTGTATGGAAGGAGATGTCGAACACCTTTGTGTTGGCGTGAATCTGGTGAGAGTTCGGTGGTTGGACCGGAATTAGTACAACAGACTACGGAAAAGGTGAAACTTATTCGTGAGAAAATGAATGGTTCTCAGAGTAGGCAAAAGAGTTATCATGATCGAAGGAGGAAAGATCTTGAGTTTCAAGAGGGCAATCATGTATTTTTGAGAGTTACACCGGTGACGGGTGTTGGTCGTGCATTGAAGTCGAAGAAGCTTACTTCTCGATTTATTGGTCCTTACCAAATATCCGCGAGAGTTGGTGCTGTGGCTTATCGGGTGGCGTTGCCGCCGAGTCTTTTAAATTTGCACGATGTGTTTCATGTTTCACAGCTTCGTAAATATATTCCGGATCCGTCGCATGTGATTCTGATGGATGAGGTTGAGGTAAGGGAAAACCTTACGGTTGAGGCATTACCGGTGAGGATTTTGGATCGCGAGGTGAAGCAGTTAAGAGGCAAGGATATTGCGCTTGTGAAAGTAGCGTGGGGAGGCGCTGCTGAGGGCAATTTGACTTGGGAGTTGGAGAGTCGGATGCGGGAGTCGTATCCAGAGTTGTTCGTCTCAGGTAATATTTTTGAGGACGGAAATTTCTAAGTGGGGGAGAGTTGTAACACCCCAGTTTTTGTTAGAATTATTTAATCGAGTCGATTTAATTATTATTATTATTATATTATTTTATTCTTGACTTTTATTTGATAATATATTATTTTTCGTCGTGATTATATTTTACCGCGTTTTGGGAACGTTTGCGAGATATTTGAGTGTAGGGGTATTTTGGTCATTTTGCTTATTATTTTCCTTAAGTTTGTAAAGTAGAAATAGAAAGAGAGAAAAATAGAGAGAAAGAAAAAGAGAAGAAGGAAAAGGGAAAGAAAAGAGAAAGAAATGAGAAAAGAGAGAAAACTTGGAAAAGAAGAAATCGATTCAACCGACTATTAAAAACACGATTAATCGGGTAAAGGTGCGAAACTCGATTATCTTATACTTGTGTATGATTATGTATGTATGTATTTGGTTGTTATTGGATTGAAATTGAATATAGAGTAAAAACCATATTATGTTGAAATTGTTAGAAATTGATTCAAAATGTGTCTGAAACCATGTTTTAGTGTCCATAATTGCTGAGACATGTTTGCTAGGGGTTGTTGTGACTTTATTGGTAATTTTCTGGTGTTTAGGTGAGATTTGGAGGGGAAAATGGTTGATTTTCGCAGAAAAATTATGCAGGAAAATTCTGATTTTTCCACTGCCCATACGCGTATCACTCAAGGCAATACGCGTATTGGTCAAGGCAATACGCGTATAGCAAGGGGGAATTTTGGGAAATACACATATGGAAGTTCCATTTTCTCAGCCATCTGCTCATTTGCGTAATGGTACGCGTAAGGAGTTGGGCAATACGCGTATCAAGTGAGGCAATACGCGTATTGGATTGTTTAGTGAGAATTTTGGGGAAAAATTGGTCTCTGCTCATACGCGTATCACCTTGGGCAATACGCGTATGGATGGGCGAGTGAGCTGGGCAATACGCGTATGGCTCAGGGCAATACGCGTATGGCCAGCAGGTGTGCAAAATGTTGTCTTTTCGTGATTCCATTTCTTTTTACTTCCGTAACTTGTGTTCCGACTATCCGTTTTGAACATACTTGGTATCGTTGGAAAGCTATTGAGATGTTCTTTCTTATTAAAATGGTTTTGAGATTGTTGGCCGATTTAATTATGTCGGGAATTTGAAAATGTGTCGTTTGGTCGACTTTTATCGTTTTAACTGTGTGTATTTGGTGTGTTACCATGCAATATGCCTTTGATAGATATAGTTGTAATACCCCAAATTTTGACCACTTAGATTTCCCATCATTGTGAAAATCATCATCATAATATGGATGAACCATCATGCTTCATCAGTCTCCCCAAAGATGGGTGAGCATCCAATACAATCCAAATTAGGGTTTCAAGCCCTCTCTGAGTGCTTAGAAAAAGGATCAATCAAGAAATGACATGATCTTCAACTTGTATAATCTCTCTCACATCCACAATGGATCAAAAAGGACTCCCACTTCAAGGATTAAGCACAAGGCTGCTCCCTTCTAGGTGGATCAAGTCTCAAGATCGACAGTGTCACCAAATTAGGGTTTTGGTCGACCAGGGCCTCCAGATGGAAATTTTCATCTGGGCATAAGGCAATGATCCAAAAAATGACCTAATATGCTTCATGTAACCTCATGAACCCATGCATCAAGTCAATTTTGCCTCAGGGGATGCATTCATAAAAAATCAGGAATTAGGGTTTCTTGACCTAATTCACCCCTAAGTTGACTTTTGGGACAAACCATGAGCCAAGACCTCAAGAGATGATTTAAGGGTCTCTAATACACCATATTGATCCATTTGGAACAATGGATTGATCCAAGAAGCTTGAGCAACAAGTCTCATTTTCATCTGCACCACAATTAGGGTTTTAAGGGAAAAGTCAACTGTAACTTTGACTTTTGACCAAGACATGCTCCCAAACCCTAATACATGATTGAATATACCCTATGACACCTATGGAACATGTCCATCAAGTTTGATTTAGGTCAAGGACATGATTTCCTGAGGAATTGCACAGTTTGGAATTCATCTGATAAAAAGTCAACTGTGCACAAAAGTCAACTTTGACTTTTTGAGATTTTTCACCAAAATGGATTTTTAACCCTAAAATGATGTTAATGTATGATTTGAATCATCATTCATCAAGAAAAATCAAGAAAAGTGAGATAACTTGTAAAAGGGGTAACCATAAAACTTAGAAATTTTTCTAAGTTAAAAATAAAGTGGCAAAGGTACCAACTTTGGAGGACCATAACTCCTAAACCACAAGGCCATTTTTTCTCATACAAAGATGGATTTGTAGCCCTCATTATCACCTACAAAAACTTCAACTACAAGTCATTCCAATTCATTAAGGATTTTGAGTTATGGAATGATCAAAGTGGCTGAAAAGTGAAAAAGTCACTTTTTCCAACACTTAGTGAAATTTTCACTAAGTCAGATTTGCCTTCACTTTTTGCCAAATGTAGGGGGATTTTTCACTTGGAATCAAAAGAGATCAAAACCAAACTTGTTCAAACAGTTTTTGTATCATGTAAGAGCTTTCCAAAATGGCTAAGAACATTGCCAAATTCAACCTACACCATGAGATACAACATTGGCAAGTTGCCTTGCTGAAATCTGTCAAGGCAAGGCAGAATTTGCACTTTGGCTCGATTTGCCAAAATCAGCCAAATTCAATTGCTCCAATCCACTTGGACACCTCATAGGATTGAATCCAAAGGGGACAATCACTGAGCCAAGCCTCCAAGGTCCAAGGAACAAAGAATAGCATGTTGAACCTAGAATGGCCAAAATAGGGACAAGACTTCAAATTTGGAATGAGGCATTCAATGGAACCATCAAGGTGGCATGGACTGAGCCATTCTCATCTGAAATCAGTCAAGACTTATCCAAGACCAAGGTGACCAAAGCTCTGTGCCCTAACCTCTAGTCATTGGTTAGAGGAGACTTTCATTTCCATTGGCCAACATTGAGGGAACCTACTTACCAGCTGCCATGCACTATTCCTTGCAAAACAAACTTGCTCTACTATAAATAGAGCTCAATTGTGGTAAGTTTAAGTACACCAAAGCCATCTAACAGATGCTTTCCTCAAAATCTCTTTCTCTTGGCAAAAATGCCTTTCTTAGCAAGGTAGCTATCGGGTTTTGAGTTTGAGAGCAATTCTGCACAAACCAATCACTCACACACCTCACATACATCACATATGAGCTGATCAAACACTCACATAACTTTTGAAACATCAAAATCTCAAAATCACTTGCCATCCACACAAGTTTGAAGTGAAGTTGCAGCTGAGATGCCATAAACTAATCCAGTCCATTTCAATTCAATCCAAGTGTTCAAACACACTCCATATGGTGTAGGGAAGCTGTCCAGATCATCACAACTTGTCTGTAACACCTCCAACTCAAAATCACATCTGCTCTTGCTGTCACGACTTGAAGGTAAGCCTAAACTTGGGCATCTCTCAATCTATGCATATTTCCTCGCACAATAATTTGGCCATATGTTCATAATCATGCATGGAATGTTTTCCCTCAATTAATTGCATTGTTTGAATCGTGTATCAAAAATCCTAGCCTTCATGCAGAAATTAGGGTTCTTGAGGTTTCTTCGTGATTTCTTGTTGTATGTTTAATTTAAATGAAATTAAAGTACATAGACATGATCGTGAGGTTGAGACGAGCATAATGATATGTGAATTGCATGATATGATTACGTATTCATGGAGATTGGATAGAAAACACAAATCTGAGAAACCAAGAACACGCGCGTGTTCTTCAGCTGTTCTTGGCGCCATTTTTGAATAATTTGAATATTTGAATTTTGTGATTTTGTTTAATTGATTCAAAAATTAATTTCTCTCTGAGTTTTAATGATTTTGAGTTGATTCTTTTTTTAATAATTCACAAAAATGTTATAATATTTTATTTTATAAAAAAATCCCAAAAATATTATTTATTTCATATAATTGATATTTTTGTAAAGAATTAATATTTTGATTGTTTTTGGCATTTTAAATATTTTTTCTACATTGATTTTGCAACTTTTAATGCTTTCTAATTATTTTGTAGGTCAATAATTAATTTTTGAAGCATTAATCCAAGATCATAATTTGTTTTCCATGTGTTAAACAATTTTTGATCATTTTAATTGAATTTTTATTCAATTAAATACATTTTGAAAACAAATTAGGGTTTTGGATTAATTCAACCCTCATAAATCATTTTCAAAACACTTTGGGCCTCTATTAGAGTGTAAGACCCAATCCTTTTTTTTGACCAAATCATTTTTGGGCCTCACTTATTGTATAAGTCCCGATAACGTAAAAAAAAACAAACGGCGCGATCGTCGCCTTTTCAAAATAACCCTTGGGCCTCTCCTTGAGCTATAAGACCCATTCAAAACACTTTGGGCCTCTATTAGAGTGTAAGACCCAATCCCCCTTTTAACCAAAACCATTTTGGGCCTCACTTATTGTATAAGTCCCTCCGCGTTAAAAGAAAACCTCGGTGCGATCGCCATTTTTAAACGAAAAATCAATTGGGCCTACCCTCGTGTTATAAGCCCCACTCTCTTTTCTTTAAACCTTTTTGGGCCTCTTGAGAGAGTGTAAGACCCATCCCTTTGTATAGAAAACCATTTTGGGCCCCAGTCACTTGTATAAGTCCCGCTGTACAAAGTCAAACAGTGCGCTCACTGATAAAACCCTGGGCCTCTCCTTGAGCTATAAGCCCCAAATCTTTCTTTTTCAAAGCACTTTCTCCTTTGATTTTGAATATATTGTTGGTTTCAATCTTTCTTTGTTGAACAACTAACCAAACAGCATGGAAGCACTACAACCGAGTAAGTGGTTATCGCTTTCATTTACTGCTTTCATATTATAAACTGTATTGTGGGGCTGCTCACTGTAAGTCTCCTTTCATAAACTCATATCTACTGTGTAATAATAGTATAGATATTTCGAGTTTCCCCGGCAACTACGTCTAGAACTAAGTGACGCCGTTTCATTTAATCGTAGAAATAGACGCCTAGATCCCCAATAGGAGCACCAGATACAGTCTTCTCTTCGGCTGTCCTCCTTAGGAATCGTCAAGAAGCTCTACTCCCCAAGATGAATGTATTCTCCGTGAATGGCATCTTTGAGTTTCTTCCCAATTCTCGAACTTTCCTGACTTGATCTATTCCTTGTGGATAGCTTGCCTTGAATGTCTCGGGGTTTGGGTACCCACTACGGTCATAATCTTGGACCTTAACTAAGGAACCCTCTTTAAAAGTTAAAAGTCGTTGGATAGTAAACCTCGCACGTTTACCAGTAGTTTTCATCTTTAAAAGAGTTATCTCTCCTAATGGAAAGGAGATGATAGACCCACGGGCTTCTTAAAAGCATCGGCCTCCTCTTGGGCATTATTAAAGGACACTACGGCTTCTTAGAAGTATTCACAGCCTCCTCTTAGGCTTCGTATAATGATCTCTTCCTCCGGGAATGATAGCCTCCTCTTGGGCTTCGTACAAGGACCCGTCGGCTTCTTAAAAGTTTCCAGCCTCCTCTTGGGCTTCGTACAAATTGTCCCGACGACCTCCTAGAGGTATAGGAACAGAACCTAGTCATCCTCATAGAACAGTCCTTTCATAGAGTCTACTACTGTTTCTCGAAGCATAGTACAAAAGATAAAACTCTAGACACGGACAGTCTAACTTCCTTGAGTTTCAAAGACATTCTCAAGCACCCTTCGTTAAATAGGAAGGAAACCCGCAGACTCGGACAGTCTTAATACCCTTTGGATTTCCCGTTTCCTCAAAGAAAAGGAAATATCCCTAATCCTCAAATTAAATCCCTATGTACAGTGTTACTCATATAAGAACTGATTTTCTCTTTTAAATCAGTATATTGGATCTGTCACTCAACTGAAACAGTTACAATAGCCTCCATCTCGGGCTTCGTACGAGATACCAAAATTCTCCCCAGTGGAGTCAAAATAACCTTTTCGCCTCTCTCTCGGGCTTTGTACGAGATACAAAAACACTCTATTACTGAGTATAAAAGATTCTCCAACTGAGTCAACTCTTTGCTAGCCTCCTCTTAGGCTTTGTATAATGATATGCCCCTCTGGGTCAAAAACTTTTAGCCTCTCTCTCGGGCTTTGTACGAGACACAAAATAGCCTCCTCTTAGGCTTTGTATAACAATTTTCCTAGCGGAAATTAGCCTCCTCTTAGGCTTTGTATAAGAAAACCACTGGTTGATCCAATCGACCTTTTAGCATCAAAGCTGTGCCTCGTTTACAGTACACAAACATCAACAACTCCTTTCCCTTCATCTAATCATTGTAAGCGGCAAGCCTCTGGATCATCTATATCCATGCCACTGTCCCTCTTTTAGCATGAGAAATTCCTAAGGAAAGATGGCATTGCTCTACACTGAGTTAAAGTCTTCTCCTTCAGGTTAAAACCCTTTCTTCGGAAATTATGGCATTGCTCGGATCCGCGTATCCCAGTTAAAGTAATTCTCCTTCTCCCCTCTTTAGAGATGACAAATTCTCTCTAAAGTCGAAGTCTTTCAGCTTCACGTCTTGGGCTTTGAACAAGACACAAATAGACCTTTCAGCTTCACATCTTGGGCTTTGAACAAGATACAAACCACCTTTCGCTTCACGTCTCAGGCTTTGAACAAGACACCAAAACACCCATTTCCTCCCATAGAATAGGAGGAACTACGAACGCTCTGATTTCCCTGTTTCGGTAAACGGGAATACGTAGGCATAAGATCAAAAGAAAAGATCTTAGCGAGCGCAATCAACAAAAAACCCAAATCTCATATCTCCATCAATCAAAAGCAGTAATTCAAAAGCATCAGTCCTAACATCCTAATCCTTATTCCCCGCCAGAAACCCTTTGCCTAGAAAAAAGAAAGAAAGAACCGTATTGGCGAAAATACAAATAACCAGTACAAAGGCCCCCCCACATTGATAGCATTCGTAACCTAACAGACCGCTGTTTAAACTCAGTATGCAAGCAGGGTTAATTGGAGACATCTATTTCCCTTCCTTATTCAGCTCACAATAGGATAAAAAAATGAATCGACCTGTAGTTTAAGCTCAACCGCAGAGAGCGACCAGCGCTTAAGAACCGCGTCCAAAATCGCTCGCTACAGAAAAGTGGCGCCCACCGTGGGGCCCGTTCCTTTCTTTCTATTTCTCTTGTGTGAAAAATTACACAAATGGCGACTCTGCTAGGGAGTCTCCTTTTCTGCCTTAGGGCATCATCCCCGTTTTCCACGGAAAATGGGAACTCTGCTGAGGAGAAAGATTGACCTATGCTGGTCCATCTCTTAGGCAGGGAACCACAGATTGGGGCTTCCGCCGGGGAACCCATTTCTGTCAGGAACTTAAGAATCGTAGCTTTATAAGTCTAGGATGATTAGGACAAATTTATATACTGCTTTTCCTAATTGCTATACGTGTTTATTTTTCTGCTACTGGGAATGCGTGTGATGCCGCATGTGGTGAGATTGAGTATACACTTAAGAAAAGCCAACCTTTTTCGTAGTGCGGAAGCTATCGGAAATAGCTGTTACGCGATACTACCCTCATTTGAGGCTGGTGATCTATTCTCGGTGAATGGCACTTACTCTAAGATTGCACACAACTCGCTGGAGATCCGCTTGTTGTTTTGCTTTCTTGGGAGGAGCTGATGATAATGAGTACAGGTACAAAAATCACACTAGTATAAACCGTTGGGGATGGGTAGAGCCTTGACTTCATGACAACGACCCTCTGACCCCATGTTTTTTCTATGTTTTTGTGTGCTGCATTCATGCATTCATTTAATAAAACATTAAAACATTCAAAAAAATTCTCTTCTAGTCTCTCTGTTTTTCAAATTAAACTAAGACAGTGATTGCAAATATCAGAGAAAAAGATTGCATTAATGGATTTCGGTAGAAGGAGAACTCACCAGTATACCTTCAAGGTTCCAAAACTAGGGGATTTGAGAAAGTTAGCGAGGATGATCGTTAACCCAGAGGCTTTCAGAGCCAAGCACGGTGGTTTGCTACCACTGTTAAGAGTCCATGTGATTGAGGGAATCATGGATGCGCTCATTCAGTTCTACAATCCGGTTTATCATTGTTTCATATTCCCGGATTACCAGCTGGCACCAACGCTGGAGGAGTATTCTCATCTGACTGATTTACATATCACAGATCGAGCTCCATTTTCTGGACTGGAAGAAATTCCAAAGAATCAGACAATTGCAAGAGCAATTCATTTGGACGAGTCTGAGGTCAGGACTCACATGACTACTAAGGGTGGCATCCAAGGTTTGCCAGCCTAGTTCTTGACAAAAAAGGCTCTATACTTCGCTAGTATAGGGAACGGGACTGCTTTTGAAAGCATCTTTGTCTTGCTCACCTACGGATTATTTTTGTTTCCCAACATCAATAACTTCGTCGATATCAACGCTATTAAGGTTTTTCTCATTGGAAACCCTGTGCCGACTTTGCTCGCAGATGCGTATCATTCTGTACACTTGGGAAATTTGTACAGCGGAGGGGAGATCACATACTGTGTACCTTTGCTCTACAAATGGTTTATCTCCCACTTGCCCAAGTCTGCTGCTTTTTGGGATTGCAAGAGTGTCTTACGTTGGTCGCAGAAGATCATGTCACTCACCAATTCCGATATAGATTGGTGTAATAGGATTTATGAGGGAATCAGAATCATTGACCATTGTGGAAACTTCCCCAGCGTACCCCTCATAGGAACTAAAGGAGGAATCAACTATCATCCGATATTAGTTCTTCGTCAATTTGGATACCCGATGAGACACATCCCACTGGGTGTTCATCTGGAAGGTCTTTTCTTCAAAGAAGGAGAAAACGACAGAGCACTAAAGATGGAAATAGTGCAAGCTTGGAAACATGTTCATAAGAAAGGACGAGAGTCTCTGGGAAAACCGGATTGTGTCTCGGTGGAGCCTTATCTCCATTGGGTACAAACCAGAGCTCTCAAGCTAAAAATGCCTTATCCTCGTTACGGAATTCTTCCACCGAGGGAAATTGTCAGGTACTTCATGACGGAAACTGAAAGGCTTCAGGTTACTCTCAACAAAGTTCAAAAGGAAAGAAGGTCTTGGAAGAACAAGTACCGCACCCTCGACGTAGAGTGTATCCAAATACAGCAACTACTAAAAGAGAAAGATGCTCTGATTGAAATTTTGGAGCAGCATGCTGTAGAGAATCAAGATGACCAAAGGAATTTGCTCACTCCTTCCACTTGGCAAAGGAATGACAACCCGACAACGGCCCAAGCGCCCCGGTCAAAGAAAAGGAAAGTACCAGAGTCAGCACCCAGTTTCTCTTCAGAGAGGACTCGGGACCCATTAGTTTATGTTTCTGTTTCTGCACTTTGTAATCTACTGCATTTCCATTTCTGTAATCCTTTGGAATTCAATAAAAAGGGGTTTCCCCACTGTTTGATATTTGCAATCTAATTGTCGAAGTTTATTTTAATTAAACCTAAAAACAACAATTAATATAATCATGGCATTCATCATTCTCACATCGCGTATTCTTCTTCCCTATGAATCTCACGTTTGTGTCTCGATTCTAGAGTCAAATTGTCTCATTCGTATAATACTCGGGCCAATCGTCAGAAAAAGATGGATGATCTTGAGGAAGAAAACAGAGAGTTGAAAGAAGAGATCGACGCTCTGAGAGAGGATATGAGAAAGCTTCGTAACGACATGCAAGCCATGGCAGAAGCTCAGCTACAAAGAACTGTGATCTCAGAGATCACCTCAACGCCCATCATAGAAAAGTATGATCCTAGGTATCAGATACCGAAAGATCGTCCTTGGGGCATGCCTGTTAACTATATCCCGGAAGGATATGTTCTGCCGATCACTGAAGATCAGGGAATCGCAACAGAAGCCGCTGGGCCTGAAGGTTACAAACTTCGGGAAAGCGAAGATGCCAGGGGCATACTCAAGACTCCTGAAGGTTATAAACTTCGGGAGGCGCCAAGACTTACTGCCGTAGTCACGGTACCACCCCTTGTGGTGCACACTGTCCCGGAAGGGCAGATTCCACAGACACCTTCTGGTAAGAAGGAAACTATGTTTGACAGAATGGAGGAATTCCAGGAACAGTTCTTGGAAATGCAGAAAGAACTACAAGCCATTCGCGGTCAGGATCTATTTGGAAAGGACGCCGCAGACCTCTGCTTGGTCCCAAATGTGAAAGTCCCGCACAAGTTCCAAGTGCCCGACTTTGAAAAATACAAGGGTAACTCTTGCCCTCAGAGCCATCTGGTGATGTACGCTCGGCGGATGTCAGCTCAGACGGAGAATCAGGACCTGCTGATTCACTACTTCCAGGATAGTTTAACCGGTGCCGCACTCAAATGGTACATGGGTTTAAACCGTACTACGATCAGTACATTCAGAGATCTTGGTACTGCCTTCGTCCAACAATACAAGTACAATTTGGGCATGGCACCCGACAGAGATCAACTCAGATCAATGTCGCAAAAGGACAAGGAAACCTTTAAGGAGTATGCTCAAAGGTGGCGTGAAATTGCCGCTCAAATTTGTCCACCTCTTGAGGAAAAAGAGATGACAAAGATCTTCTTAAAGACCTTAAGCTCATTTTACTATGACCGAATGGTCGCCAGTGCGCCCAGTGATTTCACCGAGATGGTCGGTATGGGTGTACGTCTTGAGGAAGCCGTCCGAGAAGGACGTTTGGTAAAAGACACTGGATCAATGAGCGGTACTAAAAAATACGGTAGTGCTCTCCCTAAGAAAAAAGAGCAAGATATTGGGAATATCTCTCTCGGAAAGCAAAGGCGACGTTATCAGCCAGTAGCAGCTATAACTCCTGCTATCGGCCCTACGCCTATTCCTATGTATCAACCTCAGGTTGCGCAGAGCCAACCTGACCAACAAAGGACACAACAGCCTCTTCAGCAGGCTCGTCCTCCATATAACAACAATCGTATAACACGGCCACCAGGATTTGATCCTATACCCGTAACGTACACAGAGTTATTTCCGTTACTGCTAGCCAAGGGGCACATTCAGACTAAGTCCCCCCTTTCAGTTCCGGAGAATCCGCCTTTTTGGTTTAAAGCAGATCAAACATGTCCTTATCATCAAGGAGGTTCAGGGCATAACATTGAGACTTGTCTCAATTTCAAGTCCGACGTGCAAAAGCTTGTTAGGAGCGGGCTCTTATCTTTCAAAGATACGAATCCTAATGTTCTCACGAACCCGCTGCCTCAACATGAGAAGGCTGCAGTCAATCTGATTGAGAAAGAGACTAACAATGTCTATCAAATTCACGATGTACTCTTATTGGGGACCAATCTGGTCAAGATGCATTATAGACATAGTGGATATGGCCATGTGCCACCTCATAACTATCACCAGTGTGATATCTGCTCTAAAGATAACCAAGGATGTTCTGTGGTGCAAGCAGCTCTGCAGGAACAGATGGATCTTGGATGGATCCAAGAGCACCGAGTTCGTGGAGTTAACATGGTTTACACGAATTCCAACGTCATTCAAAACCACGACATCCGTGCGATGAATGTCAACTTGGTGGCGATGCACTCAAGGCAAAGCCAGTATCATAATCTGCCACGACACGATTACAGTTCCTGTCTGATTTGCTCGGTAAACAAACAGGGATGCTCTTTCATACAAGAGGCCCTCCAGCGTCAGATGGATCTTGGATGGATCCAAGACTACCACGATAGGAACTCCTATCAAATCAACATGGTTCAGATCTTCGATATTCGCGTGATGAATACCAACCTGGTAGAGTTACATGCTGAGTAGGTCCGACTCAGATTCTTAATATCATGCGATTATCAAAACTGTAAAGCGGGTTGTGAAAACGATCGAGGTTGTACCCTTGTCCAGGAGGCACTTCAGCACTTGTTAAATCACTGGTGGATGCCAATCTATATGGACGAAGATACTCAGCAGATTAGAATCAATAACAGGAATCCTACTCGTCGTCAAAGTCAGGATGTCCGATCAATGGAAGATAACCTAGTGAGGTTGCATTGCATTCAAAGTGGGCGTGGCCAGGTGCCACCACACAACTATGACAGTTGTAGCGTCTGTTCGGAAAGTAACCAAGGGTGTTACCTTGTGAGAGCAGCTCTTCAGGGTCAGATCGATCATGGAAAAATTCGTCCATATCCGGGTTCTGGACCCATCATATGGTCGCCGAACTACCTTGCCGATCAAGTTGAGGATGTTGTCACGATCTCTGGTCATCACCAGATCAGGGATGTTTTTGCCATCATTCCTCTACTTGACGAATCTAAAGTTCCTAACCAGGAACGGATCGAGGTTACTTATGACGGTCAGAAAAATCAGAAGGTTCCCATAGTCATCTATCTACCGGGGCCATTACCGTATGAATCAGCTAAGGCGATCCCTTACAAATACGGTGCAACAATAATCGAGAATGGAAAGGAAATTTCATTACCCTCCGTCGTGAATATTGCAGACATCAGGCGTGTAACACGGAGCGGTCGAATCTTCAACCGAGGGGTTGGAGAATCCAACAAAGAAAAGGAACTTCAGGCGGAAATTCCTGATCCACCAGTCGGTCAATCTAGTAATCCCGACTTTTCAAAAGACAAAGATGAGATGCTAAAGCTCATCCAAAGGAGTGAATATAACATTGTTGATCAACTGTTACAGACTCCTTCAAAGATCTCAGTATTATCACTGTTACTCAGTTCAGAAGCACACAGAGAGGCTCTACAGAAAGTCTTGGAGCAAGCCTTTGTGGATCAGGATGTAACAACCAGACAATTCGATAGCATTGTCTCTAACATCACTTCCTGCAATAATTTGGGATTTAGTGATGAGGAATTACCTGAAGAAGGTCGTCGCCATAACATGGCGCTCAACATTACGGTTAACTGCCAGGGCGATGCTTTAGCCAACGTACTGGTAGACACAGGGTCAGCCCTGAATGTTATGCCGAAGTCCACTTTGATGCAATTATCATTTAAGGGCCCTCCGATGAGAGTCAGCGAGGTCATTGTCAAAGCATTCGACGGATCCAGAAAAACAGTTATCGGCGAAGTTGATCTTCCCATAACTATTGGTCCTCACACTTTCCAAATCACTTTCCAGGTCATGGACATCCGGGCAACATACAGTTGTTTATTAGGAAGACCTTGGATACATCAGGCTGGAGCGGTTACTTCAACCCTCCACCAAAAGCTAAAGTTCGTCAAGAACGATCAACTTGTCACAGTTCGTGGGGAACAAGCCTTGCTTGTGAGTAACCTATCATCATCTACTTGTGTGGAACCCGAGGAGGTTATTGGAACTCAGTTCCAAGCACTATCGGTGAGCAAGAATGATCAATCCGAAGAAGGAACGTCAATTTCTTCATACAAAGATGCTATCAAAGCGGTCGAGAGTACCGATACGACAGGATGGGGACGGCTTGTCATTCCTATTGACAATAAAACAAAGAAGGGTCTTGGTTTTTCTGCAACCTGTACCCAGACGGCCGCCAACGATGAAAGTCTTCATCCCCTTCAAAAATTTTTCCACAGTGGAGGTTTTCTCCACCCAGTGTCTCAGACAGTTCATGCTATCAATGAGGAAGATCCCTCTGACACAGATGAAGAATGGAAGTCCTGCCTTAACAAGGACGGCTATATGTCTCAGGAAGAGGTGCCTATGCCTTTTTGCTTTCCTACAGAAAGTCCGAGATTTATACCAAGATCAGATGTCGAAATGATCTACGGAGATTGTGATCCGGAAGGATGCCGTGCTCCGCCAAATTCATTAGAGGAAGACACTCCGATGAAAGACAACTTTGATCACAATTACTATGGCCCGATGGATGGCCTGCCAATGTGGCAGCCTTACCCAGGAAACTTGGGGCAAGAAAGTCAGCCGAGTAATGAAACTCAGCTGAGCATCATTGAACAGAATACTTGTGTCCCTGCCATGTCGTGGGATCAATACTCAGGTCATTCAGAGACTACTCAACATGAAGATGAGTTCGCAACGTTCGCAGGACTTGAATTCATCAACTATGCTTTTCTGAGGTCAACGTCATCGAAAGGGATGATTTCTCCAGTTCCAAAGAAGTTTGGGACACTTTGGGACAACCAAGTGGAAAATACGACTTTATGGTCAAGTACACCGCTCCCGAAAGCTCTCGTATCAGGCTCGAAGATATCCAGCCAACTGGATGGGGAGATACAGCTGAGAGCACAAATGCTATGCAAAATGCAATAGAGGAATCCTCCTACGACAACTCTGCTTGGGAGACAGATTCCAATGATCCTGCTCCACCAGAAATCAGCGTCATTTCTGAAGACAAATCAAGAAAGGTGCCAGACTTTGTGATTCACCGAGGAGTTCGCTGCCAATGGGTTGCCGTCGAGGTTCCGAAGATCGTTCGTCAGTCAAAGTAATTGCCATCTTTAACCTTTCACCCTGCCCAGGTGAAACGGATGTTTTGATAGGGCTCGCTTTCTGTAAATTTCCCTCTTTGCTTTGCCCGAAGCGAGTGAGTTTTGTTTTATAGGGCTGTAGTTTCAAGATTCGACTTGTTCATTAATAAAATAACGTCGTTCTGTAATTTCCGCATTAATTGCTGTTTTCTCTTTTTGCTTTTTCAGAAAATGGTAATCCTAAAAAAAAAACATTCAATAATAAAAACAAGCAGTAAAATCAAAACACTGCACACACTTGCATTTTCTCTATCTCTTCTAAACACGAATCATCAAGTCATGCAGATTGCTTGTTTTATACCCCGTTGAAACATACGATCCGATGCCTTCTTCCAACTTTGAGTTCCCGGTATTCGAGGCTGAAGAAGAAAATGACAACGAAATTCCAGAAGAAATCTCCCGACTACTCAGACAAGAGGAAAGGTCCATTGAACCTCACAAAGAATCGTTGGAAACGGTAAACTTGGGTTCAGAGCAAGAGAGAAAAGAAATCAGGATCGGAGCATTGCTCAGTCAAACTGCCAGAGAGGGTTTGATAAAGCTTCTCAAAGAATTTCCCGATGTATTCGCTTGGTCCTATCAGGATATGCCAGGGTTGGATACCAACATCGTGGAACATCATTTACCGTTAAGATCGGAATGTCCGCCAGTAAAGCAAAGGTTGAGACGCACTCACCCAGACATGGCCATTAAAATCAAGGAGGAGGTACAAAAACAGATCGACGCGGGTTTCCTCGCTACATCTGAATATCCTCAATGGTTAGCCAACATCGTACCCGTTCCCAAAAAGGACGGAAGGGTCAGAATGTGTGTTGATTACAGAGATTTAAACAAGGCAAGTCCAAAGGACGACTTTCCTTTACCACACATTGACATGTTGATTGACAGCACATCAATGTTCAAAGTATTCTCCTTCATGGATGGATTCTCGGGCTATAACCAGATCAAAATGGCGCCGAAAGACATGGAGAAAACTTCGTTCATTACCCCATGGGGTACATTTTGTTACAAGGTAATGCCGTTCGGTTTGAAGAATGCCGGGGCAACCTATCAAAGGGCCATGACTACTCTGTTTCATGACATGATACATAAAGAAATCAAGGTATATGTCGATGATTTGATTGCAAAATCAAGAACAGAGGATGAGCACGTTGAACATCTGTTTTTATTGTTCGAACATCTAAGAAAATTCAAGCTCCGCTTGAATCCCAACAAGTGCACCTTCGGTGTCCGTTCGGGGAAATTACTAGGGTTCATCGTCAGCCAGAAAGGAATTGAAGTTGATCCTGACAAGGTCAAGGTCATTCAAGAAATGCCTTCTCCGAAAACTGAAAAACAAGTCAGAGGATTCCTGGGACGTTTGAACTACATCTCCAGATTCATATTCCTTATGACCGCGACGTGTGCGCCGATTTTCAAATTACTGAAAAAGAACCAGGATTGCGTTTGGTCAGAAGATTGCCAAACCGCCTTCGACAGTATCAAGGAATATCTGTTGAATCCTCCAATCCTATCACCTCCAGTGGAAGGAAGACCACTGATCATTTACCTCACAGTCCTAGAGGACTCAATGGGATGTGTACTTGGCCAGCAAGACGAAACTAAAAGGAAAGAGTCTGCCATTTACTATCTAAGCAAGAAATTCACCGACTGCGAGACTCGGTACACAAAGCTTGAGAAAACTTGTTGTGTTTTGGCTTGGGCAGCCAAACATCTTCGCCAGTACATGATTCGTCATACTACTTGGTTGGTCTCCGAAATGGATCCAATCAAGTACGTTTTCGAAAAACCTGCTCTCATGGAAAGGATTGCCCGTTGGCAGATGTTACTATCAGAATATGACATAGAGTACCATGCTCAGAAAGCCGTTAAAGGAAGTATTTTAGCCGATCATTTGGCTCATCAACCGATTGACGATCAAGAATCAATCGGGTTTGACTTCCCAGACGAAGATGTCATGTATCTAAAGATGAAAGATTGCGATGAACCGCTACCCAGTGAAGGGCCAGAACTAGGTTCCCAATGGGGACTTATCTTTGACGGAGCAGTCAATCATTATGGAAACGGAATTGGGGCAATCATTGTTACCCCTCAGGGTTCCCACATTCCTTTCACTGCCAGACTTACGTTCAAATGTACGAACAACGAGGCCGAATACGAAGCATGTATTATGGGTCTCGAAGAAGCGATTAATTTAAGGATCAAAAACTTGGAGGTATACGACGATTCAGCCCTGGTTATTAACCAGATAAAAGGAAATTGGAACACATACCAATCAGGATTGATTCCTTACAAAGACTATGCAAGAAGGTTGTTACCCTTCTTCAACAGAGTCGACTTTCATCACATCCCTCGTGATGAGAATCACATGGCTGATGCATTAGCCACTCTCTCTTCCATGATTAGTGTAGGTCGATGGAATGACATACCTAAGATTCACATAATGCGCCTTGAACGGCCCGCTTACATCTTCATGATTGAAGCAGTCATAGACAACAGACCTTGGTATCACGATATCAAATGCTTCCTTCAGAAACAAGAGTACCCATCTGGGGCACTCAGAAAAGACAGGAAAACCCTCAGAAGATTGGCTGGAAACTTCTTCCTGAGCGGTGACACTATTTATAAGAGAAATTTTGACATGGTTTTGCTCCGATGTGTCGACAGACCAGAAGCAGACATGCTCATGAAAGAAATTCATGAAGGATCCTTTGGCACTCATGCCAATGGACACACAATGGCGAGAAAAATTCTCAGGGCCGAGTATTATTGGTTGACCATGGAATCCGACTGCTACAAGTACATGAGGAGGTGTCACAAGTGTCAGATATACTCCGACAAAATTCATGTACCGCCATCACATCTCAAAGTTCTTTCTTCCCCGTGGCCATTTTCCATATGGGGAATCGACATGATTGGTATGATTAAGCCCAAGGCTTCAAACGGACATCAGTTCATCCTAGTAGCCATTGATTATTTCACCAAGTGGGTCGAAGCAGCGTCATTCGCCAATGTAACCCGACAAGTGGTTGTCCGATTTATCAAAAACAATATCATCTGCCGTTATGGTGTTCCAAGCGAGATCATTACTGATAATGGATCTAACTTGAACAATAAGATGATGAAAGAGTTGTGTGCAGAGTTCAAGATCGAACACCATAACTCATCTCCCTACCGACCCAAGATGAACGGAGCGGTAGAAGCAGCTAACAAGAACATCAAGAAGATCGTTCAAAAGATGGTTGTAACCTATAAAGACTGGCACGAGATGTTACCTTTTGCTCTTCATGGTTATCGCACATCTGTCCGTACTTCAACAGGGGCTACCCCTTTCTCTCTAGTATATGGCATGGAGGCAGTGCTTCCCATAGAAGTAGAGATCCCGTCAATCAGGGTATTGATGGAAGCTCAGCTCACCGAAGCTGAATGGTTTCGAAGTCGACACGACGAACTGAACCTGATCGAAGAGAAGAGAATCACGGCACTATGCCACGGTCAGTTGTATCAACAGAGAATGAAAAGGGCGTTCGACAAAAAAGTCCGACCTCGTGTCTTCAGAAAAGGAGACCTCGTGCTCAAGAAGATACAATCATTTCTCACTGACTCTCGGGGCAAATGGACCCCGAATTATGATGGCCCCTATATGGTCACGAAAGCTTTCTCAGGCGGCGCCTTGAGACTTGCAACCATGGACGGAGAGGAATTTGCCTACCCCACGAATGTTGATGTAGTCAAGAAATACTTCACCTAAACTAAAAAAAAAACGTCTCGGTGGATTGAAAACCCGAAAGGGCGGTCCAGGCAAAAGTTAGAGACAAAAAAAAAAGAATCATCCCGATGGATTGGAAATCTCATAGTACAATCCAGGCAAAAATTAGGGATAATGGCAAGTAACTATGTTCAACAGAGGCAAGTCCCTCAGCAGCAGTTACAGCATCATCTATCGGAGGAAATCTCCAGTCAAAGGTCATCTTCGACGGAAGCTCAGGATGCCCCGAATTCAAAGTTGGTAGAAGGATAGTGGTCGTTATGTTTCAACGTAGCCCTTTTCCCTGTAAATTACCGTTTTCTAACTTTGTATATACTCTTTGGAATCACGCGTTTGGCTGATCTCCATCTTATCAATAAAATTTGAGCCTTTGTGCTTTTTTTTGTAATTCTTACTTGTTTTAGCTTTACAGAACGACGTTGTTTAAACTTAATCAGCGATTCTTGAAATAAAACAAAAATGAATTTACTTGTTAAAACTTTTTCTGCTTTTAAAATAAAGATGGCAATTTCTTTTTACTGTTGAACATCAGAAGAACATCGATTGCTTCTCCCGAAGTAAGCGAATTTCAAAGTGCAGAATCAAAGTACTCCTTCTAAGCCAGTATGCCTGAATGAAGGGATCAACTGTGTCAGAGACCTTGTTTCGTCTGACACGCCTCGGCCGAGTTCTCATCTCCTAAGCCCGATCAACATAGCTCCCCGCGTGGACTATCTCTCCTAAGCAAGGTGGAATTGCTATTTTGAATCAACGGTACTTCTTCGCCCCGCGATGGCCGAGTATCCAATTGTGTTCATCCATTAGTCTGTATGTCGCGTCTGTTTTGTCAACATATACATACATACATCGTGCATTTTTTATTTGCATTCACATTTCATATTGCATCACTATCACTCTAGTCGGTCCTGTCCCCTAGTGGTAGAAGTCCTCCAATCGAGTTGTCAGTTCTTGCCTCGTCAGGAAATACTGTGTCTGAACAACCTCGCTTCCAGTTTAATTCTGGAAAGAAGTTGGTCCTTGACCACTTTGATAACTTGAACCTCTGAAAAGCCAGAGAAAACCTTCAACAAATGTCACTCTTCGCCATTGAAGATGATATCCTCGCTTTCCCGGATTAAGGAAAATCCACATAGAAAGCCTCGTGATCAGAGATTCGGCAGCATGCCAGTTTTGCTCCGAAAGGACCGCTGATGAAAAGGTCATCGGCCCCACAAAATTGGACCCCATCATATGGCGTTTCTCCGGGAAGATCCCGAGAAAAGTATGATGAAAGATCCCAAATGAAAACAGTCTCTCAAGAGACTCGCTTTCCCCAGTAGAATCGACAAATGGCGTCTCCAAAACAGAGAAGTTTGTACACCTCTACAACTCAGACGAATGGGTTCCCCAGCAAGTCTGACATCAAAACTTTTTCCACTCAAATGGCATCTCCCCAGGAAAATTCGGCGAGAAGTTTGAGGAAAGCCGCTACGAATAGGGTCCCTTGTCAGTAAATTTTATTGACAAAAGAAACTAAGACCAGTTCTTGGTAGGAAACCAGGATCGAGGGGAAGTTCAAATCAGAAACTAAGACCAGTTCTTGGTAGGAAACCAGGATCGAGGGGAAGTTTAAATCAGAAACTAAGACCAGTTCCTTGGTAAGAAACCAGGATCGAGGGGAAGTTTGTTTCCACAACTGAGACCAGTTCCTTGGTAGGAAACCAAGAACGAGGGGAGGTTTATTTCAAAAGAAAACTGAGACCAGTTCCTTGGCTGAAGACCAGGATCGAGGGGAAGTTTACCTTTTCTAAGCATCATTGCTTAGCTAAAGAAGATGAATGCGTAAGCTACCATTCATAACCACCATCAAAATTTTGGATATTCCGATATTTAATCCTCTTGCACCCCGAATGCTCGAATACCTTCGTCATTCATACCTTCGGGTCCAAGAAGATTAAATAGGGGCATCTGTAATACCCCAAATTTTGACCACTTAGATTTCCCATCATTGTGAAAATCATCATCACAATATGGATGAACCATCATGCTTCATCAGTCTCCCCAAAGATGGGTGAGCATCCAATACAATCAAAACTAGGGTTTCAAGCCTTTCTTAGCAAGGTAGCTATCGGGTTTTGAGTTCTTGGAATTGAAACAAGGTAATATGTCTGTTGTTGATTACACTGCTAAGTTTGTGGAGCTTGTGCAGTTTTATCCACATTATGCTGAAGCGACTGCGGAGTTTTCCAAGTGTGTGAAGTTTGAGAACAGATTGCGTCCTGAGATCAAGCAGGCAATCAGTTATCAAAGGATTATAAGGTTTTCTGATTTGGTGGATTGTTTTAGGATTTTTGAGGAGGATAGTAAAGCTCGTTCTACTCACTATAAGAGTGTGAACGAAAGGAAAGGGAAGCAACAGTTTCGTGGTGGTCCTTATGTGTCACCAGCTGATAAGGGTAAGCAAAGGGGTAATTTTGATAAAAGGCCAAGTGGGGGAGGTATGTCTAGTCCTCTGAGATGTTTTAGGTGTGGTGACTTAGGACATCGTCAGTTTGAATGTAGGAAAAATATGAGAAAGTGTTCCATTTGTGGAGGTTTATGACATGTTGCAGCTGATTGTAAGAAGAATGTGGTGAAGTGTTTCAATTGTGGTGAACCTGGTCATATTAGTACAAAGTGTCCAAAACCAAAGCAAGCTCCAGCTGGTGGAAATGTATTTGCATTGGCAGGAACTCAGACTACTAGTGCAGACCGTCTGATCAGAGGTACTTGTTTTATTAATAGTATGCCTTTAGTTTCTATAATTAATACTTGAGCGACTCATTCGTTTATTTCGTCTGAGTACGCGAAGCGTTTGAATCTTGTGTTGTCTTCGATGGGTGGTGAGATGGTTATTGATACTCCAGCAATGGGGTCAGTAACTACTTCTTTGGTTTGTTTAAGTTTTCCTTTGACCATTTATGGTAAAGATTTTAAGATGGATTTGGTGTGTTTACCGTTGGAGGGTTTAGATGTGGTCCTGGGAATGAATTGGTTGCAGTTCAATCGGGTTCATATTGATTGTTATCATAAGCTGGTACGATTTTCTTCTCTTGAAGAAGACGGGAAATCGAGTTTCTTGTCTACCAAAGAGTTGAAGAAACTTTTGGCGGAGGAAGCTCAGTTGTTTGGGTTGTTTGCATCGTTGACTGTGGATAGTCAAGTTGCACTTGATGTGTTTCCAGTTGTGTGTGAATTTCCAGAGGTGTTTCCTGAGGATATTTCAGATGTACCGCCAGAGAGAGAGGTGGAGTTTTCTATAGATCTAGTTCTTGGTACTAGACCTGTATCTATGGCACCTTATCGTATGTCGGCATCTGAGTTGGTTGAGTTGAAAAAGCAGTTGAGTGAATTGTTAGAAAAGAGGTTTGTGAGACCAAGTGTATTGCCTTGGGGTGCTCCAGTTTTGTTGGTGAAGAAGAAAGATGGAAGTATGCGATTGTGCTTAGACAAAGGATCAATCAAGAAATGACATGATCTTCAACTTGTCTAATCTCTCACATCCACAATGGATCAAAAAGGACTCCCACTTCAAGGATTAAGCACAAGGCTGCTCCTTTCTAGGTGGATCAAGTCTCAAGATCGACAGTGTCACCAAATTAGGGTTTTGGTCGACCAGGGCCTCCAGATGGAAATTTTCATCTGGGCATAAGGCAATGATCCAAAACATGACCTAATATGCTTCATGGAACCTCATGAACCCATGCATCAAGTCAATTTTGCCTCAGGAGATGCATTCATCAAAAATCAGGAATTAGGGTTTCTTGACCTAATTCACCCCTAAGTTGACTTTTGGGACAAACCATGAGCCAAGACCTCAAGAGATGATTTGAGGGTCTCTAATACACCATATTGATCCATTTGGAACAATGGATTGATCCAAGAAGCTTGAGCAACAAGTCTCATTTTCATCTGCACCACAATTAGGGTTTTAAGGGAAAAGTCAACTGTAACTTTGACTTTTGACCAAGACATGCTCCCAAACCCTAATACATGATTGAATATACCCTATGACACCCATGGAACATGTCCATCAAGTTTGATTTAGGTCAAGGACATGATTTCCTAAGGAATTGCACAGTTTGGAATTCATCTCATAAAAAGTCAACTGTGACAAAATTCAACTTTGACTTTTTGAGATTTTTCACCAAAATGGATTTTTAACCCTAAAATGATGTTAATGTATGATTTGAATCATCATTCATCAAGAAAAATCAAGAAAATTGAGATAACTTGTAAAAGGGGTAACCATAAAACTTAGAAATTTTTCTAAGTTAAAAATAAAGTGGCAAAGGTACCAACTTTGGAGGACCATAACTCCTAAACCACAAGGCCTTTTTTTCTCATCCAAAGATGGATTTGTAGCCCTCATTATCACCTACAAAAACTTCAACTACAAGTCATTCCAATTCATTAAGGATTTTGAGTTATGGAATGATCAAAGTGGCTGAAAAGTGAAAAAGTCACTTTTTCCAACACTTAGTGAAATTTTCACTAAGTCAGATTTGCCTTCACTTTTTGCCAAATGTAGGGGGATTTTTCACTTGGAATCAAAAGAGATCAAAACCAAACTTGTTCAAACAGTTGTTGTATCATGTAAGAGCTTTCCAAAATGGCCAAGAACATTGCCAAATTCAACCTACACCATGAGATACAATATTGGCAAGTTGCCTTGCTGAAATCTGTCAAGGCAAGGCAGAATTTGCACTTTGGCTCGATTTGCCAAAATCAGCCAAATTCAATTGCTCCAATCCACTTAGACACCTCAGAGGATTGAATCCAAAGGGGACAATCACTGAGCCAAGCCTTCAAGGTCCAAGGAACAAAGAATAGCATGTTGAACCTAGAATGGCCAAAATAGGGACAAGACTTCAAATTTGGAATGAGGCATTCAATGGAACCATCAAGGTGGCATGGACTGAGCCATTCTCATCTGAAATCAGTCAAGACTTATCCAAGACCAAGGGGACCAAAGCTCTGTGCCCTAACCTCTAGTCAATGGCTAGAGGAGACTTTCATTTCCATTGGCCAACATTGAGGGAACCTACTTACCAGCTGCCATGCACTATTCCTTGCAAAACAAACTTGCTCTACTATAAATAGAGCTCAATTGTGGTCAGTTTAAGTACACCAAAGCCATCTAACAGATGCTTTCCTCAAAATCTCTTTCTCTTGGCAAAAATGCCTTTCTTAGCAAGGTAGCTATCGGGTTTTGAGTTTGAGAGCAATTCTGCACAAACCAATCACTCACACACCTCACATACATCACATATGAGCTGATCAAACACTCACATAACTTCTGAAACATCAAAATCTCAAAATCACTTGCCATCCACACAAGTTTGAAGTGAAGTTGCAGCTGAGATGCCATAAACTAATCCAGTCCATTTCAATTCAATCCAAGTGTTCAAACACACTCCATATGGTGTAGGGAAGCTGTCCAGATCATCACAACTTGTCTGTAACACCTCCAACACAAAATCACATATGCTCTTGCTGTCACGACTTGAAGGTAAGCCTAAACTTGGGCATCTCTCAATCTATGCATATTTCCTCGCACAATAATTTGGCCATATGTTCATAATCATGCATGGAATGTTTTCCCTCAATTAATTTCATTGTTTGAATCGTGTATCAAAAATCCTAGCCTTCATGCAGAAATTAGGGTTCTTGAGGTTTCTTCGTGATTTCTTGTTGTATGTTTAATTTAAATGAAATTAAAGTACATAGACATGATCGTGAGGTTGAGACGAGCATAATGATATGTGGATTGCATGATATGATTACATATTCATGGAGATTGGATAGAAAACGCAAATCTGAGAAACCAAGAACACGCGCGCGTTCTTCAGCTGTTCTTGGCGCCATTTTTGAATAATTTGAATATTTGAATTTTGTGATTTTGTTTAATTGATTCAAAAATTAATTTCTCTCTGAGTTTTAATGATTTTGAGTTGATTCTTTTTTTAATAATTCACAAAAATGTTAAAATACTTTATTTTATCAAAAAATCCCAAAAATATTATTTATTTCATATAATTGATATTTTTGTAAAGAATTAATATTTTGATTGTTTTTGGCATTTTAAATATTTTTTCTACATTGATTTTGCAACTTTTAATGCTTTCTAATTATTTTGTAGGTCAATACTTAATTTTTGAAGCATTAATCCAAGATCATAATTTGTTTTCCATGTGTTAAACAATTTTTGATCATTTTAATTGAATTTTTATTCAATTAAATACATTTTGAAAACAAATTAGGGTTTTGGATTAATTCAACCCTCATAAATCATTTTCAAAACACTTTGGGCCTCTATTAGAGTGTAAGACCCAATCCTTTTTTTTGACCAAATCATTTTTGGGCCTCACTTATTGTATAAGTCCCGATACCGTAAAAAAAAACAAACGGCGCGATCGTCGCCTTTTCAAAATAACCCTTGGGCCTCTCCTTGAGCTATAAGACCCATTCAAAACACTTTGGGCCTCTATTAGAGTGTAAGACCCAATCCCCCTTTTAACCAAAACCATTTTGGGCCTCACTTATTGTATAAGTCCCTCCGCGTTAAAAGAAAACCTCGGCGTGATCGCCATTTTTAAACGAAAAATCAATTGGGCCTACCCTCGTGTTATAAGCCCCACTCTCTTTTCTTTAAACCTTTTTGGGCCTCTTGAGAGAGTGTAAGACCCATCCCTTTGTATAGAAAACCATTTTGGGCCCCAGTCACTTGTATAAGTCCCGCTGTACAAAGTCAAACAGTGCGCTCACTGATAAAACCCTGGGCCTCTCCTTGAGCTGTAAGCCCCAAATCTTTCTTTTTCAAAGCACTTTCTCCTTTGATTTTGAATATATTGTTGGTTTCAATCTTTCTTTGTTGAACAACTAACCAAACAGCATGGAAGCACTACAACCGAGTAAGTGGTTATCGCTTTCATTTACTGCTTTCATATTATAAACTGTATTGTGGGGCTGCTCACTGTAAGTCTCCTTTCATAAACTCATATCTACTGTGTAATAATAGTATAGGTATTTCGAGTTTCCCCGGCAACTACGTCTAGAACTAAGTGACGTCGTTTCATTTATTCGTAGAAATAGACGCCTAGATCCCCAATAGGAGCACCAGATACAGTCTTCTCTTCGGCTGTCCTCCTTAGGAATCGTCAAGAAGCTCTACTCCCCAAGATGAAAGTATTCTCCGTGAATGGCATCTTTGAGTTTCTTCCTAATTCTCGAACTTTCCTGACTTGATCTATTCCTTGTGGATAGCTTGCCTTGAATGTCTCGGGGTTTGGGTACCCACTACGGTCATAATCTTGGACCTTAACTAAGGAACCCTCTTTAAAAGTTAAAAGTCGCTGGATAGTAAACCTCGCACGTTTACCAGTGGTTTTCATCTTTAAAAGAGTTATCTCTCCTAATGGAAAGGAGATGATAGACCCACGGGCTTCTTAAAAGCATCGGCCTCCTCTTGGGCATTATTCAAGGACACTACGGCTTCTTAGAAGTATTCACAGCCTCCTCTTAGGCTTCGTATAATGATCTCTTCCTCCGGGAATGATAGCCTCCTCTTGGGCTTCGTACAAGGACCCGTCGGCTTCTTAAAAGTTTCCAGCCTCCTCTTGGGCTTCGTACAAATTGTCCCGACGACCTCCTAGAGGTATAGGAACAGAACCTAGTCATCCTCATAGAACAGTCCTTTCATAGAGTCTACTACTGTTTCTCAAAGCATAGTACAAAAGATAAAACTCTAGACACAGACAGTCTAACTTCCTTGAGTTTCAAAGACATTCTCAAGCACCCTTCGTTAAATAGGAAGGAAACCCGCAGACTCGGACAGTCTTAATACCCTTTGGATTTCCCGTTTCCTCAAAGAAAAGGAAATATCCCTGATCCTCAAATTAAATCCATGTGTACAGTGTTACTCATATAAGAACTGGTTTTCTCTTTTAAATCAGTATATTGGATCTGTCACTCAACTAAAACAGTTACAATAGCCTCCATCTCGGGCTTCGTACGAGATACCAAAATTCTCCCCAGTGGAGTCAAAATAACCTTTTCGCCTCTCTCTCGGGCTTTGTACGAGATACAAAAACACTCTATTACTGAGTATAAAAGATTCTCCAACTGAGTCAACTCTTTGCTAGCCTCCTCTTAGGCTTTGTATAACGATATGCCCCACTGGGTCAAAAACTTTTAGCCTCTCTCTCGGGCTTTGTACGAGACACAAAATAGCCTCCTCTTAGGCTTTGTATAATGATTTTCCTAGCGGAAATTAGCCTCCTCTTAGGCTTTGTATAAGAAAACCACTGGTTGATCCAATCGACCTTTTAGCATCAAAGCTGTGCCTCGTTCACAGTACACAAACATCAACAACTCCTTTCCCTTCATCTAATCGTTGTAAGCGGCAAGCCTCTGGATCATCTATATCCATGCCACTGTCCCTCTTTTAGCATGAGAAATTCCTAAGGAAAGATGGCATTGCTCTACACTGAGTTAAAGTCTTCTCCTTCAGGTTAAAACCCTTTCTTCGGAAATTATGGCATTGCTCGGATCCGCGTATCCCAGTTAAAGTAATTCTCCTTCTCCCCTCTTTAGAGATGACAAATTCTCTCTAAAGTCGAAGTCTTTCAGCTTCACGTCTTGGGCTTTGAACAAGACACAAATAGACCTTTCAGCTTCACATCTTGGGCTTTGAACAAGATACATACCACCTTTCGCTTCACGTCTTGGGCTTTGAACAAGACACCAAAACACCCATTTCCTCCCATAGAATAGGAGGAACTACAAACGCTCTGATTTCCCTGTTTCGGTAAACGGGAATACGTAGGTATAAGATCGAAAGAAAAGATCTTAGCGAGCGCAATCAACAAAAAACCCAAATCCCATATCTCCATCAATCAAAAGCAGTAATTCAAAAGCATCAGTCCTAACATCCTAATCCTTATTCCCCGCCAGAAACCCTTTGCCTAGAAAAAAGAAAGAAAGAACCATATTGGCGAAAATACAAATAACTAGTACAAAGGCCCCCCCACATTGATAGCATCCGTAACCTAACAGATCGCTGTTTAAACTCAGTATGCAAGCAGGGTTAATTGGAGACATCTATTTCCCTTCCTTATTCAGCTCACAATAGGATAAAAAAATGAATCGACCTGTAGTTTAAGCTCAACCGCAGAGAGCGACCAGCGCTTAAGAACCGCGTCCAAAATCGTTCGCTACAATAGTATGATTTGTGTGCTGTTGTGTGAGGTAAATACATGTGTGTAAATGTTGTGATGAAGGTTTGTGGCCTTATGGCAAATAAATGCATTGTTTTGGGCTTGATTGTAAAACATGATTATTGTTGTTGAGATGGTTGCATATATGTGTGCATTTGAATGTCATGAGTCATTGTATGCCAAGCATCATGATATGCATTCTCGTGATGTCGTGTGCTCTAGTGGGTGTGAGCGACGAATCGATTCCAGAGGGAATTTGCTATAACATCGTTAGCCTTATACCGAGAGGACCTAAAGCGATGGTTATAGACGATCGTGAGCCTTATACAAAGAGGACCTAAAGCGATCGGATCGTGAGCCTTATATCGAGAGGACCTAAAACGATCCATAAACGTCGTGAGCCTTATACTAAGAGGACCTAAAGCGACGGGGAACATCGTTTGCTCGACGGGGAGTTACACTAAGTAACAAGCGATGATTCCAATAGTTCCTGAGTGAACTAGTAATGTGATGATGAATGGAACTGTATCACATTGCATTTGCATAGAGTCGTGTGTCGGTCTCTTTGCATTTGCATAAATCATGAATAGATTGATTTTGTATGACATTGTGAATGGAATTTATGGGTTGAGATATATATATATATATATATATATATATATATATGTTGGTGATAATTGTATTGTGCATGATTGATATGCCTTGGTGATGGATAAATGAGATATGTATTGTGTTGTTGTGTGTTTGAATTATGGTGTGAATTGTGGTGAGAACGTTTTACATGTGTATTCTTGTGCTATTATATAATTGTATGCAAAGATATTATGATTGTGTTTCTCACCCTTCTGCTGTTTTAAATGCTCTATGAGGCATTGCAGATTAGATGTTGGAGGTCTTTTTGTGAAGCTTAGGTCTTCATTCTTTTGTCGGTCGGCTCTGATATGTATCACCGGGTAGTCGGGGAGACCGTTTGTGATTTTGTGTATATGTATATATATATATATCTTTTTGGATTGTACATGTATGAATATGTATATGGCAGACAAACTTTTTATGTGATATATATATATATATATATATATATATATATATATATATATATATATATATATATATATATATATATATATATATATATATATGAGATTCAGTTATCAGATTTTCCGCTTTTATTCTGTACCTGAATTGTGGGTAGTAGGAACTAAGTTCCTCTGTTATTTGCTACCTGATTGTTGCATATCTTTATGAGCAGGTTTATTGTGTTTTGTCTCAATTGATGTGACGCCTCCGTCTATGCCATGAATGTTTAATTATACTCTGATGAAATTTTTTTTATCGCTTTTATTAATTGGGTGTGTTACATTAAGTGGTATCAGAGCCAGTCCATGTCAGTTTGTGTCAGTCCGTGTTGGTCTTTGTGTGTGGGTGAGTTGTTTGTTTAACCATAGTTGCTATTATTGGAAATGAACAGAATATGGCAGGTAGGAATGACGCTGCTTTGGCTGCTGCTATGCAAGCTATGGCTCGGGCTGTGCAGGGTGCACCGAATGCTGCTGGTAATGATGAGTTCAGGATAAACAAACCGCCTGTCTTCAAAGGAAGATATGATCCTGATGGTGCTCATATTTGGCTTAAGGAGATTGAAAGAATCTTTCGAGTGATGGATTGTGCTGAGGATCAGAAGGTGAGACTGGGTACTCACATGTTGCTGGAAGAAGCTGATGATTGGTGGGTTAGTACACGTCATGTGTTGGAAGCTGCTGATGAAGAGATCACTTGGGCTTTATTTAGCATTGAGTTTCTGAGGAAGTATTTCCTGAGGACACAAGAGGAAAGAAAGAGATAGAGTTCTTGGAATTGAAACAAGGTAATATGTCTGTTGTTGATTACACTGCTAAGTTTGTGGAGCTTGTGCAGTTTTATCCACATTATGCTGAAGCGACTGCGGAGTTTTCCAAGTGTGTGAAGTTTGAGAACAGATTGCGTCCTGAGATCAAGCAGGCAATCAGTTGTCAAAGGATTATAAGGTTTTCTGATTTGGTGGATTGTTTTAGGATTTTTTAGGAGGATAGTAAAGCTCGTTCTACTCACTATAAGAGTGTGAACGAAAGGAAAGGGAAGCAACAGTTTCGTGGTGGTCCTTATGTGTCACCAGCTGATAAGGGTAAGCAAAGGGGTAATTTTGATAAAAGGCCAAGTGGGGGAGGTATGTCTAGGCCTCTGAGATGTTTTAGGTGTGGTGACTTAGGACATCGTCAGTTTGAATGTAGGAAAAATATGAGAAAGTGTTCCATTTGTGGAGGTTTAGGACATGTTGCAGCTGATTGTAAGAAGAATGTGGTGAAGTGTTTCAATTGTGGTGAACCTGGTCATATTAGTACAAAGTGTCCAAAACCAAAGCAAGCTCCAGCTGGTGGAAATGTATTTGCATTGGCAGGAACTCAGACTACTAGTGCAGACCGTCTGATCAGAGGTACTTGTTTTATTTATAGTATGCCTTTAGTTTCTATAATTAATACTTGAGCGACTCATTCGTTTATTTCGTCTGAGTACGCGAAGCGTTTGAATCTTGTGTTGTCTTCGATGGGTGGTGAGATGGTTATTGATACTCCAGCAATGGGGTCAGTAACTACTTCTTTGGTTTGTTTAAGTTTTCCTTTGACCATTTATGGTAAAGATTTTAAGATGGATTTGGTGTGTTTACCGTTGGAGGGTTTAGATGTGGTCCTGGGAATGAATTGGTTGCAGTTCAATCGGGTTCATATTGATTGTTATCATAAGCTGGTACGATTTTCTTCTCTTGAAGAAGACGGGAAATCGAGTTTCTTGTCTACCAAAGAGTTGAAGAAACTTTTGGCGGAGGAAGCTCAGTTGTTTGGGTTGTTTGCATCGTTGACTGTGGATAGTCAAGTTGCACTTGATGTGTTTCCAGTTGTGTGTGAATTTCCAGAGGTGTTTCCTGAGGATATTTCAGATGTACCGCCAGAGAGAGAGGTGGAGTTTTCTATAGATCTAGTTCTTGGTACTAGACCTGTATCTATGGCACCTTATCGTATGTCGGCATCTGAGTTGGTTGAGTTGAAAAAGCAGTTGAGTGAATTGTTAGAAAAGAGGTTTGTGAGACCAAGTGTATTGCCTTGGGGTGCTCCAGTTTTGTTGGTGAAGAAGAAAGATGGAAGTATGCGATTGTGTATTGATTATCGCTAGTTGAATAAGGTGACGATTAAGAATAAGTATCCTCTTCTGAGAATTGATGATCTGATGGACCAGTTGGTAGGTGCTTGTGTGTTTAGTAAGATTGATTTGAGGTCAGGGTATCATCAGATTAGAGTGAAAGATGAAGATATTCAGAAGACGGCTTTTAGGACACGTTACGGTCATTATGAATATTCTGTGATGCCGTTCGGAGTTTCTAATGCGCCAGGTGTGTTTATGGAAAATATGAATCGTATTTTCCATGAGCATTTGGATCGATTTATTGTTGTGTTTATTGATGATATCTTGATTTATTCTAAGTCTCGGGAGGAACATGCGGAACATTTGCGTGTTGTGTTGCAAATCTTGAAGGAAAAGAGACTTTTTGCTAAGTTGTCTAAGTGTGAGTTCTGGTTGTCAGAAGTGAGTTTTCTTGGGCATGTGATTTCAGGTAATGGTATTGCTGTGGATCCATCTAAAGTAGATGCAGTTCTACAATGGGAGGCTCCTAGATCTGTTACTGAAATTAGAAGCTTTTTGGGTTTAACTGGTTATTATCGAAGATTTATTGAAGGTTTTTCTAAGTTAGCACTTCCTTTGACCCAGTTGACTTGTAAAGGTCAAGCGTTCATTTGGGATATTCGGTGTGAGGAAAGTTTTAGTGAGCTGAAGAGAAGATTGACTACAGCTCCGATTTTGATTTTACCGAATCCTACCGAACCGTTTGTGGTGTATTGTGATGCGTCTTTGATTGGTTTAGGTGGAGTGTTGATGCAAGAAGGTAAGGTGGTGGCTTATGCTTCGAGGCAATTGAGGATTCATGAGAAAAATTATCCTACTCATGATCTGGAATTAGCGGCTGTGGTTTTTGTGTTGAAAATTTGGAGGCATTATCTCTATGGTGCAAGATTCGAAGTCTTTAGTGATCATAAAAGTTTGAAATACTTGTTTGATCAGAAAGAGTTGAATATAAGGCAACGGAGATGGTTGGAATTTTTGAAGGACTACGACTTTGGCTTGAATTACCATCCTGGTAAAGATAATGTGGTAGCCGATGCGTTAAGCCAGAAATCTTTGCATATGTCTGCTTTGATGGTTAAAGAGTGGTAACTTTTGGAAGCGTTTAGAGATTTGAGTTTGGTGTGTGAATTGACGTCTGACAGTGTGAGGCTTGGTATGTTGAAGGTTACTAATGATTTTCTGTTGACCGTTAGCGAGAAACAGAAGATGGATGTGAAATTTATGGATTTGATGACGGTGGGAGATACAAGTGAAAATGGTGACTTTAAAGTGGACGATAAGGGTGTTTTGAGATTTCATGGTAGAATTTGTATTCCTGATGATTTGGACTTTAAAAGGATGATTTTAGAGGAAGGACACCGGAGTAATTTGAGTATACATCCGAGAGCTAATAAGATGTATCAAGATTTGAAGAAGATCTTTTGGTGGTCTGGATTAAAGAGAGATGTGGCTCAGTTTGTTTATGCTTGTTTGACGTGTCAGAAGTCGAAGGTAGAACATAAGAAGCCTAGTGGATTGTTGCAACCATTGGATATTCCTGAATGGAAATGGGATAGCATTTCTATGGATTTTGTGACAGGATTGCCGAATACTCAAAGGGGACATAATGCCATTTGGGTGGTTGTGGATAGGCTGACTAAATTGGCACATTTTATTCCGATTGACATCAGTTTTTCTTTGGAGAGGTTGGCTGAGATTTATATCAGTGTGATTGTGAAGTTACATGGTGTTCCGTTGAGTATTGTTTCAGATCGAGATCCGAGGTTTACTTCCAGATTTTGGGAAAGTTTACAAAAGGCCTTAGGTTCCAAGTTGAGGTTGAGTTCTGCTTATCATCCTCAGAAGGATGGTCAGGCCGAGAGAACTATTCAGTCGTTGGAAGACTTGTTGAGAGCTTGTGTTCTTGAGCAAGGTGGTGTTTGGGATAGTTATCTTGCGTTGGTGGAATTCACGTATAATAACGGTTTTCATTCTAGTATTGGAATGGCACCTTTTGAAGCGTTGTATGGAAGGAGATGTTGAACACCTTTGTGTTGGCATGAATCTGGTGAGAGTTCGGTGGTTGGACTGGAATTAGTGCAACAGACTACGAAAAAGGTGAAACTTATTCGTGAGAAAATGAAGGCTTCTCAGAGTAGGCAAAAGAGTTATCATGATCGAAGGAGGAAAGATCTTGAGTTTCAAGAGGGCGATCATGTGTTTTTTAGAGTTACACCGGTGACGGGTGTTGGTCGTGCATTGAAGTCGAAGAAGCTTACTTCTCAGTTTATTGGTTCTTATCAGATATCCGCGAGAGTTGGTGCTGTGGCTTATCGGGTGGCGTTGTCGCCGAGTCTTTCAAATTTGCATGATGTGTTTCATGTTTCACAGCTTCGTAAATATGTTTCGGATCTGTCGCATGTGATTCCGATGGATGAGGTTGAGGTAAGGTAGAACCTTACGGTTGAGGCATTACCGGTGAGGATTTTGGATCGCGAGGTGAAGCAGTTAAGAGGCAAGGATATTGCGCTTGTGAAAGTAGCGTGGGGAGGCACTGTTGAGGGCAGTTTGACTTGGGAGTTGGAGAGTCGGATGCGGGAGTCGTATCCAGAGTTGTTCGTCTCAGGTAATATTTTCGAGGACGAAAATTTCTAAGTGGGGGAGAGTTGTAACGCCCCAGTTTTTGTTAGAATTATTTAATCGAGTCGATTTAATTATTTTTATTATTATATTATTTTATGCTTGACTTTTATTTGATAATATATTATTTTTCGTCGTGATTATATTTTACCGCATTTTGGGAACGTTTGCGAGATATTTGAGTGTAGGGGTATTTTGGTCATTTTGCTTATTATTTTCCTTAAGTTAGTAAAATAGAAATAGAAAGAGAGAAAAATAGAGAGAAAGAAAAAGAGAAGAAGGAAAAGGGAAAGAAAAGAGAAAGAAAGGAGAAAAGAGAGAAAACTTGGAAAAGAAGAAATCAATTCAACCGACTATTAAAAACACGATTAATCGGGTAAAGGTGCGAAACTCGATTATCTTATACTTGTGTATGATTATGTATGTATGTATTTGGTTGTTATTGGATTGAAATTGAATATAGAGCAAAAACCATAATATGTTGAAATTGTTAGAAATTGATTCAAAATGTGTCTGAAACCATGTTTTAGTGTCCATAATTGCTGAGACATGTTTGCTAGGGGTTGTTGTGCACTCTATTGGTAATTTCCTATTGTTTAGGTGATATTTGGAGGGGAAAATGGTTGATTTTCGCAGAAAAATTATGCAGGAAAATTCTGGTTTTTCCACTGCCCATACGCGTATCACTCAAGGCAATATGCGTATTGGTCAAGGCAATACGCGTATGGCAAGGGGGAATTTTGGGCAATACGCGTATGGAAGTTCCATTTTCTCGGCCATCTGCTCATTTGCGTAATGGTACGCGCAAGGAGTTGGGCAATACGCGTATCAAGTGAGGCAATACGCGTATTGGATTGTTTAGTGGGAATTTTGGGGAAAAATTGGTCTCTCCTCATACGTGTATCACCTTGGGCAATACGCGTATGGATGGGCGAGTGAGCTGGGCAATACGCGTATGGCTCAGGGCAATACGCGTATGGCCAGCAAGTGTGCAAAATGTTGTCTTTTCGCGATTCCATTTCTTTTTACTTTCGTAACTAGTGTTCCGACTATCCGTTTTGAACATACTTGGTATCGTTGGAAAGCTATTGAGATGTACTTTCTTATTAAAATGGTTTTGAGATTTTTGGCCGGTTTAATTATGTCGGGAATTTGAAAATGTGTCATTTGGTCGAATTTTATCGTTTTAACTGTGTGTATTTGGTGTGTTACCATGCAATATGCCTTTGATAGATATAGTATGACTTGTGTGCTGTTGTGTGAGGTAAATGCATGTGTGTAAATCTTGTGATGAAGGTTTGTGGCCTTATGGCAAATAAATGCATTGTTTTGGGCTTGATTGTAAAGCATGATTATTGTTGTTGAGATGGTTGCATATATGTGTGCATTTGAATGTCATGAGTTATTGTATGCCAAGCATCATGATATGCATTCTTGTGATGTCGTGTGCCCTAGTGGGTATGAGCGATGAATCGATTCCAGAGGGAATCTGCTATAAAATCGTGAGCCTTATACCGAGAGGACCTAAAGCGATGGTTATACACGATCGTAAGCCTTATACAAAGAGGACCTAAAGCGATCGGATCGTGAGCCTTATACCGAGAGGACCTAAAGCGATCCATAAACGTCGTGAGCCTTATACCAAGAGAATCTAAAGCGACGGGGAACATCGTTTGCTCGACGGGGAGTTACACTAAGTAACAAGCGATGATTCCAATAGTTCCTGAGTGAAATAGTGATGTGATGATGGATGGAACGGTACCGCATTGCATTTGCATAGAGTCGTGTGCAGGTCTCTTTACATTTGCCTAAATCATGAATGGATTGATTTTGTATGACATTGTGAATGGAATTTATGGGTTGAGATACATATATATATATATATATATATATATATATGTTGGTGATAATTGTATTGTGCATGATTGATATGCCTTGGTGATGGATAAATGAGATATGTATTGTGTTGTTGTGTGTTTGAATTATGGTGTGAATTGTGGTGAGAACGTTTTACATGTGTATTCTTGTGCTATTATATAATTGTATGCAAAGATATTATGATTGTGTTTCTCACCCTTCTGCTGTTTTAAATGCTCTATGAGGCATTGCAGATTAGATGCTGGAGGTCTTTTTGTGAAGCTTAGGTCTTCATTCTTTTGTCGGTCGGCTCTGATATGTAGCACCGGGTAGTCGGGGAGACCGTTTGTGATTTTGTGTATATGTATATATATATATATATATATATATATATATATATATATCTTTTTAGATTATACATGTATGAATATGTGTATGGCAGACAAACTTTTTATGTGATATATATATATATATATATATATATATATATATATATATATATATATATGAGATTCAGTTATCAAATTTTCCGCTTTTATTCTGTACCTGAATGGTGGCTAGTAGGAACTAAGTTCCTCTGTTATTTTCTACCTGATTGTTGCATATCTTTATGAGCAGGTTTATTGTGTTTTGTCTCAATTGATGTGACGCCTCCGTCTATGCCATGAATGTTTAATTATACTCAGATGAAATTTGTTTTATCGCTTTTATTAATTGGGGGTATAGATTGGGGTTGTTACATTGTACGCAAAGAGGTTCTGGGTGACCTATGTACGCGGAGGAAGTCAACACGCTTATATGATTTTAATCAACCCTTGTATATAGGAGTTTAATCAACCCTTGTTCGTGGAGCGTGTATTGGAGACCTATGTACGCGGAAAAAGTCAACACGTTTATAGGAGTTTAATCAACCCTTGTACGCGAAGCGTTTATGGGCGATCTATATACACGGAGCAAGTCAACACGTTTATAGGAGTTTAATCAAGCCTTATACGCGGTGCGTTTATGGTCGACCTATGTACGTAGAGCAAGTCAACACGTTTATGGGAGTTTAATCAACCCTTGTACGCGGAGCTTTTATGGGCGACCTATGTACGCAGAGCAAGTCAACATGTTTTTTGGAGTTTAAGCAACCCTTGTACGCAGAGCGTTTATGGGCGACCTGTGTACGCGGAGGAAGTCAACACGCTTATAGGAGTTTAATCAACCCTTGTACGTAGAGAGGTTATGGGTGACCTGTGTACGCGGAGCAAGTCAACATGCTTATAGGAGTTTAATCAACCCTTGTATATAGGAGTTTAATCAACCCTTGTTCGTGGAGCGTTTATGGGAAACCTATGTACGTGGAACAAGTTAAAACATTTATAGGAGTTTAATCAACCCTTGTACGCGGAGCGTTTATGGGCGATCTGTGTACGCGGAGCAAGTCAGCACGGTTATAGGAGTTTAATCAACCCTTGTACGCAGAGCGTTTATGGGAGACCTATGTACGCGGAGCAAGTCAACACATTTATAAGAGTTTAATCAAGCCTTGTACGCGGAGCGTTTATGGGTGACCTATGTACGCAAGCAAGTCAACGCGTTTATAGGAGTTTAATCAACCCTTGTACGCAGAACGTTTATGGGTGGCCTGTGTACACGGAGGAAGTCAACACGCTTATAGGAGTTTAATCAACCTTGTATATAGGAGTTTAATCAACCCTTGTTCGCGGAGCTTTTATGGGCGACCTATGTACTTGGAGCAAGTCAACACGTTTATAGAAGTTTAATCAACCCTTGTACGCTAAGCTTTTATGGATGACCTATGTACGCGGAGCAAGTCAACACGTTTTTAGGAGTTTAATCAAACCTTGTTTATGGGCGACCTGTGTACGCGGAGGAAGTCAACACGCTTATAGGAGTTTATTCAACCCTTGTACGCAGAGCATTTATGGGCGACCTATGTACGCGGAGCAAGTCAACACGTTTATAAGAGTTTAATCAACCCTTGTACGCAGAGCGTTTATGGGCGACATATGTACGCGGAGCAAGTCAACACGTTTATAAGAGTTTAATCAACCCTTATACATGGAGCATTTATGGGGGACCTATGTACGCGGAGCAAGGTAACACGTTTACAGGAGTTTAATCAACCCATGTACGCAGAGCGTTTATCGGCGGCCTGTGTACGCGGAAGAAGTCAACACGCTTATAGGAGTTTAATCAACCATTGTATATAGGAGTTTAATCAACCCTGTTTCGCGGAGCATTTATGTGCGACCTATGTACGTGGAGCAAGTCAACACGTTTAAAGGAGTTTAATCTACCCTTTTATGTTGAACGTTTATTGGTGAACTATGTACGCGGAGCAAGTCAACACCTTTATAGGAGTTTAATCAACCCTTGTACGCAGAGCGTTAATGGGCGACCTATGTACGCAGAGCAAGTCAACACATTTATAGGAGTTTAATCAACCCTTGTACGTGGAGCATTTATATGCGACCTATGTACACCGAGCAAGTTAAGACATTTATAGGAGTTTAATCAACCCTTGTACGCGGAGCATTTTTGGGCGACCTATGTACGCAGAGCAAGTCAACACGTTTATAGGAGATTAATCAAGCCTTGTACGCAGAGCATTTATGGGCGGCCCGTGTACGCATAAGAAGTCAACACGCTTATAGGAGTTTAATCAACCCTTGTATATAGGAGTTTAATCAACCCTTGTTCGCGGAGCATTTATGAGCAACCTATATACACGGAACAAGTTAACATGTTTATTGGAGTTTAATCAACCCTTGTACGCGTAGTGTTTATGGGCGAACTATGTACGCGGAGCAAGTCAGCACGATTATAGGAGTTTAATTAACCCTTGTACGCAGAGTGTTTATGGGCGACCTATGTACGCGGATCAAGTCAACACATTTATAAGAGTTTAATCAAACCTTGTACGCGGAGCATTTATGGGCGACCTATGTACGCGGAGGAAGTCAAGACGCTTATAGGAGTTTAATCAACCCTTGTACGCAGAGACGTTATGGGCGACCTGTGTACGCGGAGCAAGTCAACACACTTATAGAAGTTTAATCAACCCTTGTATATAGGAGTTTAATCAACCCTAGTTCGCGAAGCGTGTATGGGCAACCTATTTACGCGGAACCAATTAACACGTTTATAGGAGTTTAATCAACCTTTGTAGGCGGAGCGTTTATGGGCGATCTATGTACGCGGAGCAAATCAACACGGTTATAGGAGTTTAATCAACCCTTGTACGCAGAGCGTTTATGGGCGACCTATGTACGCGGAGCAAGTCAACACATTTATAAGAGTTTAATCATCCTTTGTACGCGGAGCGTTTATGGGCGACCTATGTACGCGGAGCAAGTCAACACGTTTATAGGAGTTTAATCAACGCTTGTACACAAAACGTTTATGGGCGGCTTGTATACACGGAGGAAGTCAACACGCTTATAAGAGTTTAATCAACCCTTGTATATAGGAGTTTAATCAACCCTTGTTCGCGGAGCTTTTATGGGGGACCTATGTACGCGGAGCAAGTCAACACGTTTATAGGAGTTTAATCAACCCTGGTACGTGGAGCATTTATAGGCTACCTATGTACACGGAGCAAGTCAACAAGTTTATATGAGTTTAATCAACCCTTGTACGCAAAGCGTTTATGGGCGACCTATGTACATGAAGCAAGTCAACACGTTTATAAGAGTTTAATCAACCCATGTACGCGTAGCATTTATGGGGGACCTATGTACGCGGAGCAAGGTAACACGTTTATAGGAGTTTAATCAACCCTTGTACGCAGAGCGTTTATGGGGGGCCTGTGTACGTAGAAGAAGTAAACACGCTTATAGGAGTTTAATCAACCCTTGTATATAGGAGTTTAATCAACCCTTGTTCGCATAGCATTTATAGGCAACCTATGTACGTGGAGCAAGTAAACATGTTTATAGGAGTTCAATCAACCTTTGTACGCTAAGCGTTTATTGGCAAAATATGTACGCGGAGCAAGTAAACACCTTTATAGGAGTTTAATCAACCCTTGTACTCAGAGCGTTTATGGGCGACCTATGTACGCGGAGCAAGTCAACACGTTTATAGGAGTTTAATCAACCCTTGTACGCAGAGCATTTATATTCGACCTATGTACGCCGAGCAAGTCAACAGATTTATTGGAGTCTAATCAACCCTTGTACGTGGAGCATTTTTGGGCGACCTATGTACGCAGAGCAAGTCAACACATTTATAGGAGATTAATCAACCCTTTTACGCAGAGCGTTTATGGGCGGCCTGTGTACGCATAAGAAGTCAACACGCTTATAGAAATTTAATAAACCCTTGGATATAGGAGTTTAATCAACCCTTGTTTGCGAAGCATTTATGGGTGACCTATGTACGTGGAGCAAGTCAACATGTTTATAGGAGTTTAATCAACCCGTGTACGCGGAGCGTTTATGGGCGAACTATGTACACGGAGCAAGTCAACACGTTTATAGGATTTTAATCAACCCTTGTAAGCAGAGCATTTATGGGAGACCTATGTACGCGGAGCAAGTCAACACGTTTATAGGAGTTTAATCAATCATTGTACGCGGAGCGTTTATGGGCGACCTATGTACGCCGAGCAAGTCAACACATTTATAGGAGTTTAATCAACCCTTGTACGCGGAGCTTTTTTGGGTAACCTATGTACGCGGAGTAAGTCAATACGTTTATAGAGGATTAATTAACCCTTATACGCGGAGCGTTTATGATCAACCTATGTACGCGGAGCAAGTCAACACGTTTATAAGAGTTTAATCAACCCTTTTACGCGGAGCATTTATGGGCGACCTATGTACGCGGAGTAAGTCAACACGTTTATATGAGTTTAATCAACCCTTGTACGCAGAGCGTTTATGGGCGGCCTGTGTATGCGGAGGAAGTCAACACGTTTATAGGATTTCAATCAACCCTTGTATATAGGAGTTTAATCAACCCTTGTTCGCGGAGCGGTTATGGACGACCAATGTACGTAGAGTAAGTCAACACGTTTATAGGAGTTTGATCAACCCTTGTACGCGGAGCGTTTATGGGCAAACTATATACGCGCAGCAAGTGAACACGTTTATAGGAGCTTAATCAACCCTTGTACGCAGAGCGTTTATAGGCGACCTATGTACACGGAAGAAGTCAACACGCTTAAAGGAGTTTACTCAAAACTTGTACTAAGAGTGTTCTTGGGCGACCTTTGTACGCGGAGCAAGTGAAAACGTTTATAGGAGTTTAATCAACCCTTATATGCAAAACTTTTATGATCAACCTATGTACGTGGAGCAAGTTAACACGTTTATAGGAGTTTAATCAACACTTGTACGCTGAATTTTATGGGCGACCTATGTACGCGGAGCAAGTCAACACGTTTTTAGTAGTTTAATCAAACCTTTTTTATGGGCGACCTGTGTACGCGGAGGAAGTCAACACGCTTATAGGAGTTTATTCAACCCTTGTACGTAGAGAGGTTCTGGGCGACCTGTGTACGAGGAGGAAGTCAACACGCTTATAGGAGTTTAATCAACCCTTGTATATAGGAGTTTAATCAACCGTTCCTCGCCGAGCGTTTATGGGCGACCTATGTACGCAGAGCAAGTCAACACGTTTATAGGAGTTTAATCAACCCTTGTACGCAGAGCGTTTATGGGAGACCTGTGTACGCGGAGCAAGTGAACACGTTTATAGGAGTTTAATCAACCCTTGTATGCGGAGCGTATATGGGCAACCTATGTACGCACAGCAAGTCAAAACATTTATAGGAGTTTAATCAACCCTGGTACGTGGAGTGTTTTTGGGCGACCTATGTACTCGGAGCAAGTCAACACGTTTATAGGAGTTTAATCAACCCTTGTACGCGGAAGATTTATGGGCGACCTATGTACGTGGAGCAAGTCAACATGTTTATAGGAGTTTAATCAACCCTTGTACGCGGAGCTTTTACCGGCGACCGATGTTTGCGGAGCAAGTCAACACGTTTTTAGGAGTTTAATCAACCCTTGTACGCAGAGCGTTTATGGGCGACCTATGTACGCGGAGCAAGTCAACAAGCTTATAGGAGTTTAATCAACCCTTGTACGCAAAGAGGTTTTGGGCGGTCTGTGTATGCGGAGGAGGTCAACCCGCTTATATGAGTTTAATTAACCCTTGTATATAGGAGTTTAATCAACCCTTGCTCGTAGAGCGTTAATGGGTGACCTATGTACGCGGAGTAAGTCAACACGTTTACAGGAGTTTAATCAACCCTTGTATGCGGAGTCTTTATGGGCGATCTATGTATGCGAAGCAAATCAACACATTTATAGGAGTTTAATAAACCCTTGTACGCAGAACATTTATGGGCGACCTATGTACGCAGAGCAAGTCAACACGTTTATAGGAGTTTAATCCACCCTTGTACGCAGACATTTATGGGCGACCTATGTACGCAGAGCAAGTAAACACGTTTATAAAAGTATAATCAACCCTTGTACGCAGAGCTTTTATGGGCGGCCTGTGTACACGGAGGAAGTCAACACGCTTATAGGAGTTTAATCAACTCTTGTACGTGGAGGATTTTTGGGCGACCAATATACGCGGAGCAAGTCAGCACGTTTATAGGAAATTAATCAACCCTTATATGCGGAACATTTACGATAAACCTATGTACGCGGAGCAAGTCAACACGTTTATAGGAGTTTAATCAACCCTTGTACGCGAAGCTTTTATGGGCGACCTATGTACGTGGAGCAAGTTAACACGTTTTTAGGAGTTTAATCAACCGTTGTACGCAGAGCGTTTCTGGACGACCTGTGTACGCGGAGGAAGTCAATACGCTTATAGGATATTAATCAACCATTGTACGTAGAGAGATTCTGGGTGACCTGTGTACGAGGAGGAAGTCAACACGCTTATAGGAGTTTAATCAACCCTTATATATAGGAGTTTAATCAACCCTTGTTCGCCTAGCATTTTTGGGCGACCTACGTACGCAGAGTAAGTCCACACGTTTATAGGAGTTTAATCTACCCTTGTATGTGGAGCATTTATGGGCGATCTATGTACGCGGAGCAAGTCAACACCTTTATAGGAGTTTAATCAACCCTTGTACACGGAGCATTTTTGGGCGACCTATTTACGCGGAGCAAGTCAACACGTTTATAGGAGATTAATCAACCCTTGTACGTAGAGCGCTTATGGGCGGCATGTGTACGCATAAGAAGCCAACACGCTTGTAGGTGTTTAATCAACCCTTGTATATAAGAGTTCAATCAACCCTTGTTCGCGGAGCATTTAGGGGCGACCTATGTACGTGGAGCAAGTCAACACGTTTATAGGAGTTTAATCAACCCTTGTACGCGGAGCGTTTATGGGCGAACTATGTACGTGGAGCAAGTCAACATGTTTATATTAGTTTAATCAACCCTTGTACGCAGAGCGTTTATGGCGACCTATGTACGCGGAGCAAGTCAACACGTTTATAGGAGTTTAATCAACCATTGACGCGGGGGGTTTATGGGCGACCTATGTACGCCGAGCAAGTCAACACATTTATAGGAGATTAATCAACCCTTATACGCGGAGCGTTTATGATCAACCTATGTACGCGGAGCAAGTCAAGACGTTTATAAGAAATTAATCAACCCTTGTACGCGGAGCGTTTATGGACGACCTATGTATGCGGAGTAAGTCAACACGTTTATATGAGTTTAATCAACCCTTGTACGCAGAGCGTTTATGGGCGGCCTGTGTACGCGGAGGAAATCAACACGCTTATAGGAGTTTAATCAACCCTTGTATGTAGGAGTTTAATCAACCCTTGTTCGTAGAGCGTTTATGGGCGACCTATATATGTACAGTAAGTCAACACGTTTATAGGAGTTTAGTCAACCCTTGTGCGCGGAGCCTTTATGGGCAAACTATGTACGCGCAGCAAGTCAACACGTTTATAGGAGTTTAATCAAGCCTTGTACGCAGAGCGTTTATGGGTGACCTATGTACGCGGAGCAAGTCAACACGTTTATAGGAGTTTAACCAACCCTTATACGCAGAGCGTTTATGGACGACCTGTGTACACGGAGGAAGTCAATGTGCTTATATGAGTTTAATCAACCCATGTACGCAGAGCGTTTATTGGCGAACTATGTACGCGGAGAAAGTCAACACGTTTATAGGAGTTTAATCGACCCTTGTACGTGCAGCGTTTATATGCGACCTATGTACGCCGAGCAAGTCAACACATTTATAGGAGTTTAATCAACCCTTGTACGCGGAGCATTTTTGGGCGACTTATGTACGCAGAGCAAGTCAACACGTTTATAGGAGATTAATCAACCCTTGTACGCAGAGCGTTTATGGGTGGCCCGTGTACGCATAAGAAATCAACACGCTTATATGAGTTTAATCAACCCTTGTATATAGGAGTTTAATCAACCCTTGTTCGCGGAGAATTTATGGGAAACCTATGTACGCGGAACAAGTTAACACGTTTATAGGAGTTTAATCAACCCTTGTACGTGGAGTGTTTATGGGAGATCTATGTACGCGGATCAAGTCAACACATTTATAAGAGTTTATCAACCCTTGTACGCGGAGCGTTTATGGGCGACGTATGTACGCGGAGGAAGTCAACACACTTATAGGAGTTTAATCAACCCTTGTACGCAGAGACGTTATGGGCGACATGTATACGTGGAGCAAGTCAACACACTTATAGGAGTTTAATCAACCCTTGTATATAGGAGTTTAATCAACCCTTGTTCGAGAAGCGTTTATGGGCATCCTATGTACGCGGAACAAGTTAACACGTTTATAGGAGTTTAATCAACCCTTGTACGCGGAGCGTTTATGGGCGATCTATGTACGTGGAGCAAATCAGCACGGTTATTGGAGTTTAACCAACCCTTGTACGGAGAGCATTTATGGGCGACCTATGTACGCAGAGCAAGTCAACACATTTATAAGAGTTTAATCAACCCTTGTACGCGGAGCGTTTTTGGGGGACCTATGTACGCAGAGCAAGTCAACAACTTTATAGGAGTTTAATCACCCTTATACGCAGAACGTTTATGGGTGGCCTGTATAGATGGAGGAAGTCAACACGCTTATAGGAGTTTAATCAACCCTTGTATATAGGAGTTTAATCAACCCTTATTCTCGGAGCTTTTATGGGCGACCTATGTACGCGGAGCAAGTCAACACGTTTATAGGAGTTTAATCAACCCTGGTACGTGGAGCGTTTATAGGCTACCTATGTACACGGAGCAAGTCAACACGTATATATGAGTTTAATCAACCCTTGTACGCCGAGCGTTTATGGGCGACCTATGTACGCGGAGCAAGTCAACACGTTTATAAGAGTTTAATCAACCCTTGTACGGGGAGCGTTTATGGGGGACCTATGTACGTGGAGCAAGGCAACACGTTTATAGGAGTTTAATCAACCCTTGTACGCAGAGCGTTTATGGGGGGCCTGTGTATGCAGAAGAAGTAAACACACTTATAGGAGTTTAATCAACCCTTGTATATAGGAGTTTAATCAACACTTGTTCGCAGAGCGTTTATGGGCGACCTATGTACGTGGAGCAAGTCAACACGTTTATAGGAGTTCAATCAACCCTTGTAAGCTAAGTGTTTATTGGCGAACTATGTACGCGGAGCAAGTAAACACCTTTATAGGAGTTTAATCAACCCTTGTATTCAGAGCGTTTATGGACGGCGTATGTACGCGGAGCAAGTCAACACGTTTATAGGAGTTTAATCAACCCTTGTACGCGGAGCTTTTATGGGAGACCTATGTACGCGGAGCAAGTCAACACGTTTATAGGAGATTAATCAACCCTTGTACGCAGAACATTTATGGGCAGCCTGTGTACGCATAAGAAGTCAACACGCTTATAGGAGTTTAATCAACTCTTGTATATAGGAGTTTAATCTACCCTTGTTCGCGGAGAATATATGGGCGACCTATGTACGTGGAGCAAGTCAACACGTTTATAGGAGTTTAATCAACCCTTGTACGCGGAGCGTTTATGATCAACCTATGTACGCGGAGCAGGTTAACATGTTTATAGGAGTTTAATCAACCCTTGTACAAAGAGATTTTATGGGCGACCTATGTACGCGGAGCAAGTCAACAGGTTTTTAGGAATTTAATTAACCCTTCTACGTAGAGCATTTATGGGCGACCTATGTACGCGTAACAAGTCAACATGTTTATAGGAGTTTAATCAACCCTTGCACGTGAAGAATTTATGGGTGACCTATGTACGTGGAGCAAGTCAACACGTTTATAGGAGTTTATCAACCCTTGTACGCGGAGCGTATAAGGGCGGCCTATGTACGCGCAGCAAGTCAACACGTTTATAGGAGTTTAATCAACCCTGGTACGCGGGGTGTTTTTGGGCGACCTATGTACGTGGAGCAAGTCAACACGTTTATAGGAGTTTAATCAACCCTTGTACGCAGAACATTCATGGGCGGCCTATGTACATGGAACAAATCAACACGTTTATAGGAGTTTTATCAACCCTTATACGCGGAGCGTTTTTGGTCGACCTATGTACGCGGAGCAAGTCAACACGTTTATAGGAGTTTAATCAACCCTTGTACGCGGAGCTTTTATGGGCGACCTATGTACGCGGAGCAAGTCAACACATTTTTAGGAGTTTAATCAACCCTTGTATGCGGAGCGTTTATGATCAACCTATGTACGCGGAGCAGGTCAACATGTTTATAGGAGTTTAATCAACCCTTGTACAAAGAGATTTTATGGGCGACCTATGTACGCGGAGCAAGTCAACAGGTTTTTAGGAGTTTAATTAACCCTTGTACGTAGAGCATTTATGGGCGACCTATGTACGCGTAACAAGTCAACATGTTTATAGGAGTTTAATCAACCCTTGCACGTGAAGCATTTATGGGTGACCTATGTACGTGGGGCAAGTCAACACGTTTATAGGAGTTTATCAACCCTTGTACGCGGAGCGTATATGGGCGACCTATGTACGCGCAGCAAGTCAACACGTTTATAGGAGTTTAATCAACCCTGGTACGCGGGGTGTTTTTGGGCGACCTATGTACGTGGAGCAAATCAACACGTTTATAGGAGTTTAATCAACCCTTGTACGCAAAACATTTATGGGCGGCCTATGTACGTGGAACAAATCAACACGTTTATAGGAGTTTAATCAACCCTTATACGCGGAGCGTTTTTGGGCGACCTATGTACGCGGAGCAAGTCAACACGTTTATAGGAGTTTAATCAACCCTTGTACGCGGAGCTTTTATGGGCGACCTATGTACGCGGAGCAAGTCAACACATTTTTAGGAGTTTAATCAACCCTTGTACGCGGAGCGTTTATGATCAACCTATGTACGCGGAGCAGGTCAACATGTTTATAGGAGTTTAATCAACCCTTGTACAAAGAGATTTTATGGGCGACCTATGTACGCGGAGCAAGTCAACAGGTTTTTAGGAGTTTAATTAACCCTTGTACGCAGAGCATTTATGGGAGACCTATGTACGTGTAACAAGTCAACATGTTTATAGGAGTTTAATCAACCCTTGCACGTAAAGCATTTATGGCTGACCTATGTACGTGGGGCAAGTCAACACGTTTATAGGAGTTTATCAACCCTTGTACGCGGAGCGTATATGGGCGACCTATGTACGCGCAGCAAGTCAACACGTCTATAGGAGTTTAATCAACCCTGGTACGCGGGGTGTTTTTGGGCGACCTATGTACGTGGAGAAAATCAACACGTTTATAGGAGTTTAATCAACCCTTGTACGCAAAACATTTATGGGCGGCCTATGTACGTGGAAAAAATCAACACGTTTATAGGAGGTTAATCAACCCTTATACGTGGAGCGTTTTTGGGCGACCTATGTACGCGGAGCAAGTCAACACGTTTATAGGAGTTTAATCAACCCTTGTACGTGAAGCTTTTATGGGCGAACTATGTACGCGGAGCAAGTCAACACATTTTTAGGAGTTTAATCAACCCTTGTACGCAAAGCGTTTATGGGCGGCCTGTGTACGCGGAGGAAGTCAACACGGTTATAGGAGTTTAATCAACCCTTGTATATAGGAGTTTAATCAACCCTTGTTCGCGGAGCGTTTATGGGCGACCTATGTACGTGGAGTAAGTCAACACGTTTATAGGAATTTAATCAACCCTTGTACGCGGAGCGTTTATGTGCGAACTATGTACGCGGAGTAACTTAACACGTTTATAGGACTTTAATCAACCCTTGTACGCAGAGCGTTTATGGGCGACCTATGTACGCGGAGCAAGTCAACACATTTATAGGAGTTTAATCAACCCTTGGACGCGGAGCGTTTATGGGCGACCTATGTACGCCTCGCAAGTCAACACGATATAGGAGTTTAATCAACCCTTGTACGCGGAGCATTTTTAGGCGACCTATGTACGCGGAGCAAGTCAACACGTATATAGGAGATTAATCAACCCTTAAACGCGGAACCTTTACGATCAACCTATGTACGCGGAGCAAGTCAACAAAATTTTAGGAGTTTATCAACCCTTGTTCGCAGAGCGTTTATGGGCGGCCTGTGTACGCATAAGAAGTCAACACGCTTATAGGAGTTTAATCAACCCTTGTATATAGGAGTTCAATCAACCCTTGTTCGCGGAGAATTTATGGGCGACCTATGTACGTGGAGCAAGTCAACACGTTTATAGGAGTTTAATCAACCCTTGTACGCGGAGCGTTTATGATCAACCTATGTACGCGGAGCAGGTCAACATGTTTATAGGAGTTTAATCAACCCTTGTACAAAGAGATTTTATGGGCGACCTATGTACGCGGAGCAAGTCAACAGGTTTTTAGGAGTTTAATCAACCCTTGTACGCAGAGCATTTATGGGCGACCTATGTACGCGTAACAAGTCAACATGTTTATAGGAGTTTAATCAACCCTTGCACGTGAAGCATTTATGGGTGACCTATGTACGTGGAGCAAGTCAACACGTTTATAGGAGTTTATCAACCCTTGTACGCGGAGCGTATATGGGCGACCTATGTACGCGCAGCAAGTCAACACGTTTATAGGTGTTTAATCAACCCTGGTACGCGGGGTGTTTTTGGGCGACCTATGTACGTGGAGCAAGTCAACACGTTTATAGGAGTTTAATCAACCCTTGTACGCAGAACATTCATGGGCGGCCTATGTACATGGAACAAATCAACATGTTTATAGGAGTTTAATCAACCCTTATACGCGGAGCATTTTTGGGCGACCTATGTACGCGGAGCAAGTCAACACGTTTATAGGAGTTTAATCAACCCTTGTACGCGGAGCTTTTATGGGCGACCTATGTACGCGGAGCAAGTCAACACATTTTTAGGAGTTTAATCAACCCTTGTACGCAAAGAGTTTATGGGCGGCCTCTGTACGCGGAGGAAGTCAACACGCTTATAGGAGTTTAATCAACCCTTCTATATAGGAGTTTAATCAACCCTTGTTCGCAGAGCGTTTATGGCCGACCTATGTACGTGGAGTAAGTCAACACGTTTATAGGAATTTAATCAACCCTTGTACGCGATGCGTTTATGTGCGAACTATGTACGCGGAGTAACTTAACACGTTTATAGGACTTTAATCAACCCTTGTACGCAGAGCGTTTATGGGCGACCTATGTACGCGGAGCAAGTCAACACATTTATAGGAGTTTAATCAACCCTTGGACGCGGAGCATTTATGGGCGACCTATGTACGCCTAGCGAGTCAACACGTTATAGGAGTTTAATCAACCCTTGTACGCGGAGCATTTTTAGGCGACCTATGTACGCGGAGCAAGTCAACACGTATATAGGAGATTAATCAACCCTTAAACGCGGAACGTTTATGATCAACCTATGTACGCGGAGCAAGTCAACACGTATATAGGAGATTAATCAACCCTTAAACGCGCAACCTTTACGATCAACCTATGTACGCGGAGCAAGTCAACAAAATTTTAGGAGTTTATCAACCCTTGTTCGCAAAGCGTTTATGGGCGGCCTGTGTACGCATAAGAAGTCAACACGCTTATAGGAGTTTAATAAACCCTTGTATATAGGAGTTCAATCAACCCTTGTTCGCGGAGAATTTATGGGCGACCTATGTACGTGGAGCAAGTCAACACGTTTATAGGAGTTTAATCAACCCTTGTACGCGGAGCGTTTATGATCAACCTATGTACGCGGAGCAGGTCAACATGTTTATATGAGTTTAATCAACCCTTGTACAAAGAGATTTTATGGCGACCTATGTATGCGGAGCAAGTCAACAGGTTTTTAGGAGTTTAATCAACCCTTGTACGCAGAGCATTTATGGGCGACCTATGTACGCGTAACAAGTCAACATGTTTATAGGAGTTTAATCAACCCTTGCACGTGAAGCATTTATGGGTGACCTATGTACGTGGAGCAAGTCAACACGTTTATAGGAGTTTATCAACCCTTGTACGCGGAGCGTATATGGGCGACCTATATACGCGCAGCAAGTCAACAGGTTTATAGGAGTTTAATCAACCCTGGTACGCGGGGTGTTTTTGGGCGACCTATGTACGTGGAGCAAGTCAACACGTTTATAGGAGTTTAATCAACCCTTGTACGCAGAACATTTATGGGCGGCCTATGTACGTGGAACAAATAAACACGTTTATAGGAGTTTAATCAACCCTTATACGCGGAGCGTTTTTGGGCGACCTATGTACGCGGAGCAAGTCAACACGTTTATAGGCGTTTAATCAACCCTTGTTCGCGGAGCTTTTATGGGCGACCTATGTACGCGGAGCAAGTCAACACATTTTTAGGAGTTTAACCAACCCTTGTACGCAAAGCGTTTATGGGCGGCCTGTGTACGCGGAGGAAGTCAACACGCTTATAGGAGTTTAATCAACCCTTGTATATAGGAGTTTAATCAACCCTTGTTCGCAGAGCGTTTATGGGCGACCTATGTACGTGGAGTAAGTCAACACGTTTATAGGAATTTAATCAACCCTTGTACGCGGAGCGTTTATGTCCGAACTATGTACGCGGAGTAACTTAACACGTTTATAGGACTTTAATCAACCCTTGTACGCAGAGCGTTTATGGGCGACCTATGTACGCGGAGCAAGTCAACACATTTATAGGAGTTTAATCAACCCTTGGACGCGGAGTGTTTATGGGCGACCTATGTACGCCTAGCAAGTTAACACGTTTATAGGAGTTTAATCAACCCTTGTACGCGGAGCATTTTTAGGCGACCTATGTACGCGGAGCAAGTCAACACGTATATAGGAGATTAATCAACCCTTAAACGCGGAACGTTTATGATCAACATATGTACGCGGAGCAAGTCAACACGTATATAGGAGATTAATCAACCCTTAAACGCGGAACCTTTTTGATCAACCTATGTACGCGAAGCAAGTCAACAAAATTTTAGGAGTTTATCAACCCTTGTTCGCAGAGCGTTTATGGGCGGCCTGTGTACGCATAAGAAGTCAACACGCTTATAGGAGTTTAATCAACCCTTGTATATAGGAGTTCAATCAACCCTTGTTCGCGGAGAATTTATGGGTGACGTATGTACGTGGAGCAAGTCAACACGTTTATAGGAGTTTAATCAACCCTTGTACGCGGAGCGTTTATGATCAACCTATGTACGCGGAGCAGGTCAACATGTTTATAGGAGTTTAATCAACCCTTGTACAAAGAGATTTTATGGGCGACCTATGTATGCGGAGCAAGTCAACAGGTTTTTAGGAGTTTAATCAACCCTTGTACGCAGAGCATTTATGGGCGACCTATGTACGCGTAACAAGTCAACATGTTTATAGGAGTTTAATCAACCTTTTCACGTGAAGCATTTATGGGTGACCTATGTACGTGGAGCAAGTCAACACGTTTATAGGAGTTTATCAACCCTTGTACGCGAAGCGTATATGGGCGACCTATGTACGCGCAGCAAGTCAACACGTTTATAGGAGTTTAATCAACCCTGGTACGCGGGGTGTTTTTGGGCGACCTATGTACGTGGAGCAAGTCAACACGTTTATAGGAGTTTAATCAACCCTTGTACGTAGAACATTCATGGGCGGCCTATGTACATGGAACAAATCAACATGTTTATAGGAGTTTAATCAACCCTTATATGCGGAGCATTTTTGGGCGACCTATGTACGCGGAGCAAGTCAACACGTTTATAGGAGTTTAATCAACCCTTGTACGCGGAGCTTTTATGGGCGACCTATGTACACGGAGCATGTCAACACATTTTTAGGAGTTTAATCAACCCTTGTACGCAAAGAGTTTATGGGCGTCCTCTGTACGCGGAGGAAGTCAACACGCTTATATGAGTTTAATCAACCCTTCTATATAGGAGTTTAATCAACCCTTGTTCGCAGAGCGTTTATGGGCGACCTATGTACGTGGAGTAAGTCAACACGTTTATAGGAATTTAATCAACCCTTGTACGCGAAGCGTTTATGTGCGAACTATGTACGCGGAGTAACTTAACATGTTTATAGGACTTTAATCAACCCTTTTACGCAGAGCGTTTATGGGCGACCTATGTACGCGGAGCAAGTCAACACATTTATAGGAGTTTAATCAACCCTTGTATATAGGAGTTTAATCAACCCTTGTTCGCAGAACGTTTTTAGGCGACCTATGTACGCGGAGCAAGTCAACACGTATATAGGAGATTAATCAACCCTTAAACGCGGAACGTTTATGATCAACCTATGTACGCGGAGCAAGTCAACACGTATATAGGAGATTAATCAACCCTTAAACGCGGAACCTTTTTGATCAACCTATGTACGCGAAGCAAGTCAACAAAATTTTAGGAGTTTATCAACCCTTGTTCGCAGAGCGTTTATGGGCGGCCTGTGTACGCATAAGAAGTCAACACGCTTATAGGAGTTTAATAAACCCTTGTATATAGGAGTTCAATCAACCCTTGTTCACGGAGAATTTATGGGCGACCTATGTACGTGGAGCAAGTCAACACGTTTATAGGAGTTTAATCAACCCTTGTACGCGGAGCGTTTATGATCAACCTATGTACGCGGAGCAGGTCAACATGTTTATATGAGTTTAATCAACCCTTGTACAAAGAGATTTTATGGGTGACCTATGTACGTGGAGCAAGTCAACAGGTTTTTAGGAGTTTAATCAACCCTTGTACGCAGAGCATTTATGGCGACCTATGTACGCGTAACAAGTCAACATGTTTATAGGAGTTTAATCAACCCTTGCACGTGAAGCATTTATGGGTGACCTATGTACGTGGAGCAAGTCAACACGTTTATAGGAGTTTATCAACCCTTGTACGCGGAGCGTATATGGGCGACCTATGTACGCGCAGCAAGTCAACACGTTTATAGGAGTTTAATCAACCCTGGTACGCGGGGTGTTTTTGGGCGACCTATGTACGTGGAGCAAGTCAACACGTTTATAGGAGTTTAATCAACCCTTGTACGCAGAACATTTATGGGCGGCCTATGTACGTGGAACAAATCAACACGTTTATAGGAGTTTAATCAACCCTTATACGCGGAGCGTTTTTGGGCGACCTATGTACGCGGAGCAAGTCAACACGTTTATAGGAGTTTAATCAACCCTTGTACGCGGAGCTTTTATGGGCGACCTATGTACACGGAGCAAGTCAACACATTTTTAGGAATTTAATCAACCCTTGTACGCAAAGAGTTTATGGGCGTCCTCTGTACGCGGAGGAAGTCAACACGCTTATATGAGTTTAATCAACCCTTCTATATAGGAGTTTAATCAACCCTTGTTCGCGGAGCGTTTATGGGCGACCTATGTACGTGGAGTAAGTCAACACGTTTATAGGAATTTAATCAACCCTTGTACGCGAAGTGTTTATGTGCGAACTATGTACGCGGAGTAACTTAACACGTTTATAGGACTTTAATCAACCCTTGTACGCAGAGCGTTTATGGGCGACCTATGTACGCGGAGCAAGTCAACACATTTATAGGAGTTTAATCAACCCTTGGACGCGGAGCGTTTATGGGCGACCTATGTACGCCTAGCAAGTCAACACGTTATAGGAGTTTAATCAACCCATGTACGCGGAGCATTTTTAGGCGACCTATGTACGCAGAGCAGGTCAACACGTATATAGGAGATTAATCAACCCTTAAACGCGGAACGTTTATGATCAACCTATGTACGCGGAGCAAGTCAACACGTATATAGGAGACTAATCAACCCTTAAACGCGGAACCTTTACGATGAACCTATGTACGCGGAGCAAGTCAACAAAATTTTAGGAGTTTATCAACCCTTGTTCGCAGAGCGTTTTTGGGCGGCCTGTGTACGCATAAGAAGTCAACACGCTTATAGGAGTTTAATCAACCCTTGTATATAGGAGTTCAATCAACCCTTGTTCGCGGAGAATTTATGGGCGACCTATGTACGTGGAGCAAGTCAACACGTTTATAGGAGTTTAATCAACCCTTGTACGCGGAGCGTTTATGATCAACCTATGTACGCGGAGCAGGTCAACATGTTTATAGGAGTTTAATCAACCCTTGTACAAAGAGATTTTATGGGCGACCTATGTACGCGGAGAAAGTCAACAGGTTTTTAGGAGTTTAATCAACCCTTGTACGCAGACCATTTATGGGCGACCTATGTACGCGTAACAAGTCAACATGTTTATAGGAGTTTAATCAACCCTTGCACGTGAAGCATTTATGGGTGACCTATGTACGTGGAGCAAGTCAACACGTTTATAGGAGTTTATCAACCCTTGTACGCGGAGCGTATATGGGCGACCTATGTACGCGCAGCAAGTCAACACGTTTATAGGAGTTTAATCAACCCTGGTACGCGGGGTGTTTTTGGGCGACCTATGTACGTGGAGCAAGTCAACACGTTTATAGGAGTTTAATCAACCCTTGTACGCAGAACATTTATGGGCGGCCTATTTACGTGGAACAAATCAACACGTTTATAGGAGTTTAATCAACCCTTATACGCGGAGCGTTTTTGGGCGACCTATGTACGCGGAGCAAGTCAACACGTTTATAGGAGTTTAATCAACCCTTGTTCGCGGAGCTTTTATGGGCGACCTATGTACGCGGAGCAAGTCAACACATTTTTAGGAGTTTAATCAACCCTTGTACGCAAAGCGTTTATGGGCGGCCTGTGTACGCGGAGGAAGTCAACACGCTTATAGGAGTTTAATCAACCCTTGTATATAGGAGTTTAATCAACCCTTGTTCGCAGAGCATTTATGGGCGACCTATGTACGCGGAGCAAGTCAACACGTATATAGGAGATTAATCAACCCTTAAACGCGGAACGTTTATGATCAACCTATGTACGCGGAGCAAGTCAACACGTATATAGGAGATTTATCAACCCTTAAACGCGGAACCTTTTTGATCAACCTATGTACGCGAAGCAAGTCAACAAAATTTTAGGAGTTTATCAACCCTTGTTCGCAGAGCGTTAATGGGCGGCCTGTGTACGCATAAGAAGTCAACACGCTTATAGGAGTTTAATCAACCCTTGTATATAGGAGTTCAATCAACCCTTGTTCGCGGAGAATTTATGGGCGACCTATGTACGTGGAGCAAGTCAACACGTTTATAGGAGTTTAATCAACCCTTGTACGCGGAGCGTTTATGATCAACCTATGTATGCGGAGCAGGTCAACATGTTTATAGGAGTTAAATAACACCCCGGCGATAACCAGAGGTTGATTAACTCCTATAAACGTGTTGACGTTGCTGCGCGTACCATAGTGTCAACCACTTGTACGCAGGAGCATTTATGGGCGACCTATGTACGCGTAACAAGTCAACATGTTTATAGGAGTTTAATCAACCCTTTCACGTGAAGAATTTATGGGTGACCTATGTACGTGGAGCAAGTCAACACGTTTATAGGAGTTTATCGACCCTTGTACGCGCAGCGTATATGGGCGACCTATGTACGCGCAGCAAGTCAACACGTTTATAGGAGTTTAATCAACCCTGGTACGCGGGGTGTTTTTGGGCGACCTATGTACGTGGAGCAAGTCAACACGTTTATAGGAGTTTAATCAACCCTTATACGCAGAACATTCATGGGCGGCCTATGTACATGGAACAAATCAATATGTTTATAGGAGTTTAATCAACCCTTATACGCGGAGCATTTTTGGGCGACCTATGTACGCGGAGCAAGTCAACACGTTTATAGGAGTTTAATCAACCCTTGTACGCGGAGCTTTTATGGGCGACCTATGTACGCGGAGCAAGTCAACACATTTTTAGGAGTTTAATCAACCCTTGTACGCAAAGAGTTTATGGGCGGCCTCTGTACGCGGAGGAAGTCAACACGCTTATAAGAGTTTAATCAACCCTTCTATATAGGAGTTTAATCAACCCTTGTTCGCGGAGCGTTTATGGGCGACCTATGTACGTGGAGTAAGTTAACACGTTTATAGGAATTTAATCAACCCTTGTACGCGAAGCGTTTATGTGTGAACTATGTACGCGGAGTAACTTAACACGTTTATAGGACTTTAATCATCCCTTGTACGCAGAGCGTTTATGGGCGACCTATGTACGCGGAGCAAGTCAACACATTTATAGGAGTTTAATCAACCCTTGGACGCGGAGCGTTTATGGGCGACCTATGTACGCCTAGCAAGTCAACACGTTATAGGAGTTTAATCAACCCTTGTACGCGGAGCATTTTTAGGCGACCTATGTACGCGGAGCAAGTCAACACGTATATAGGAGATTAATCAACCCTTAAACGCGGAACCTTTACGATCAACCTATGTACGCGGAGCAAGTCAACAAAATTTTAGGAGTTTATCAACCCTTGTTCGCAGAGCGTTTATGGGCGGCCTGTGTACGCATAAGAAGTCAACACGCTTATAGGAGTTTAATCAACCCTTGTATATAGGAGTTCAATCAACCCTTGTTCGCGGAGAATTTATGGGCGACCTATGTACGTGGAGCAAGTCAACACGTTTATAGGAGTTTAATCAACCCTTGTACGCGGAGCGTTTATGATCAACCTATGTACGCGGAGCAGGTCAACATGTTTATAGGAGTTTAATCAACCCTTGTACAAAGAGATTTTATGGGCGACCTATGTACGCGGAGCAAGTCAACAGGTTTTTAGTAGTTTAATCAACCCTTGTACGCAGAGCATTTATGGGCGACCTATGTACGCGTAAGAAGTCAACATATTTATAGGAGTTTAATCAACCCTTTCACGTGAAGCATTTATGGGTGACCTATGTACGTGGAGCAAGTCAACACGTTTATAGGAGTTTATCAACCCTTGTACGCGGAGCGTATATGGGCGACCTATGTACGCGCAGCAAGTCAACACGTTTATAGGAGTTTAATCAACCCTGGTACGCGGGGTGTTTTTGGGCGACCTATGTACGTGGAGCAAGTCAACACGTTTATAGGAGTTTAATCAACCCTTGTACGCAGAACATTCATGGGCGGCCTATGTACATTGAACAAATCAACATGTTTATAGGAGTTTAATCAACCCTTATACGCGGAGCATTTTTGGGCGACCTATGTACGCGGAGCAAGTCAACACGTTTATAGGAGTTTAATCAACCCTTGTACGCGGAGCTTTTATGGGCGACCTATGTACGCGGAGCAAGTCAACACATTTTTAGGAGTTTAATCAACCCTTGTACGCAAAGCGTTTATGGGCGGCCTCTGTACGCGGAGGAAGTCAACACGCTTATAGGAGTTTAATCAACCCTTCTATATAGGAGTTTAATCAACCCTTGTTCGCGGAGCGTTTATGGGCGACCTATGTATGTGGAGTAAGTCAACACATTTATAGGAATTTAATCAACCCTTGTACGCGAAGCGTTTATGTGCGAACTATGTATGCGTAGTAACTTAACACGTTTATAGGACTTTAATCATCCCTTGTACGCAGAGCGTTTATGGGCGACCTATGTACGCAGAGCAAGTCAACACATTTATAGGAGTTTAATCAACCCTTGGACGCGGAGCGTTTATGGGCGACCTATGTACGCCTAGCAAGTCAACACGTTTATAGGAGTTTAATCAACCCTTGTACGCGGAGCATTTTTAGGCGACCTATGTACGCGGAGCAAGTCAACACGTATATAGGAGATTAATCAACCCTTAAACGCAGAACGTTTATGATCAACCTATGTACGCGGAGCAAGTCAACACGTATATAGGAGATTAATCAACCCTTAAACGCGGAACCTTTACGATCAACCTATGTACGCGGAGCAAGTCAACAAAATTTTAGGAGTTTATCAACCCTTGTTCGCAGAGCATTTATGGGCGGCCTGTGTACTCATATGAAGTCAACACGCTTATAGGAGTTTAATCAACCCTTGTATATAGGAGTTCAATCAACCCTTGCTCGCGGAGAATTTATGGGCGACCTATGTACGTGGAGCAAGTCAACACGTTTATAGGAGTTTAATCAACCCTTGTACGCGGAGCGTTTATGATCAACCTATGTACGCGGAGCAGGTCAACATGTTTATAGGAGTTTAATCAACCCTTGTACAAAGATATTTTATGGGCGACCTATGTACGCGGAGCAAGTCAACAGGTTTTTAGGAGTTTAATCAACCCTTGTACGCAGAGCATTTATGGGCGACCTATGTACGCGTAACAAGTCAACATGTTTATAGGAGTTTTATCAACCCTTGAACGTGAAGCATTTATGGGTGACCTATGTACGTGGAGCAAGTCAACACGTTTATAGGAGTTTATCAACCCTTGTACGCGGAGCGTATATGGGCGACCTATGTACGCGCAGCATGTAAACACGTTTATAGGAGTTTAATCAACCCTGGTACGCGGGGTGTTTTTGGGCGACCTATGTACGTGGAGCAAGTCAACACGTTTATAGGAGTTTAATCAACCCTTGTACGCAGAAAATTTATGGGCGGCCTATGTACGTGGAACAAATCAATACGTTTATAGGAGTTTAATCAACCCTTATACGCGGAGCGTTTTTGGGCGACCTATGTACGCGGAGCAAGTCAACACGTTTATAGGAGTTTAATCAACCCTTGTACGCGGAGCTTTTATGGGCGACCTATGTACGCGGAGCAAGTCAACACATTTTTAGGAGTTTAATCAACCCTTGTACGCAAAGCGTTTATGGGCGGCCTGTGTACGCGGAGGAAGTCAACACGCTTATAGAAGTTTAATCAACCCTTGTATATAGGAGTTTAATCAACCCTTGTTCGCAGAGCGTTTATGGGCGACCTATGTACGTGGAGTAAGTCAACACGTTTATAGGAATTTAATCAACCCTTGTACGCGGAGCGTTTATGTGCGAACTATGTACGCGGAGTACCTTAACACGTTTATAGGACTTTAATCAACCCTTGTACGCAAAGCGTTTATGGGCGACCTATGTACGCGGAGCAAGTCAACACATTTATAGGAGTTTAATCAACCCTTGGACGCGGAGCGTTTATGGGCGACCTATGTACGCCTAGCAAGTCAACACTTTTATAGGAGTTTAATCAACCCTTGTACGCGGAGCATTTTTAGGCGACCTATGTACGCGGAGTAAGTCAACACGTATATAGGAGATTAATCAAACCTTAAACGCGGAACGTTTATGATCAACCTATGTACGCGGAGCAAGTCAACACGTATATAGGAGATTAATCAACCCTTAAACGCGGAACCTTTATGATCAACCTATGTACGCGGAGCAAGTCAACAAAATTTTAGGAGTTTATCAACCCTTGTTCGCAGAGCGTTTATGGGCGGCCTGTGTACGCATAAGAAGTCAACACGCTTATAGGAGTTTAATCAACCCATGTATATAGGAGTTCAATCAACCCTTGTTCGCGGAGAATTTATGGGCGACCTATGTACGTGGAGCAAGTCTACACGTTTATAGGAGTTTAATCAACCCTTGTACGCGGAGCGTTTATGATCAACCTTTGTACGCGGAGCAGGTCAACATATTTATAGGAGTTTAATCAACCCTTGTACAAAGAGATTTTATGGGCGACCTATGTACGCGGAGCAAGTCAACAGGTTTTTAGGAGTTTAATCAACCCTTGTACGCAGAGCATTTATGGGCGACCTATGTACGCGTAACAAGTCAACATGTTTATAGGAGTTTAATCAACCCTTGCACGTGAAGCATTTATGGGTAACCTATGTACGTGGAGCAAGTCAACACGTTTATAGGAGTTTATCAACCCTTGTACGCGGAGCGTATATGGGTGACCTATGTACGCGCAGCAAGTCAACACGTTTATAGGAGTTTAATCAACCCTTATACGCGGGGTGTTTTTGGGTGACCTATGTACGTGGAGCAAGTCAACACGTTTATAGGAGTTTAATTAACCCTTGTACGCAGCACATTTATGGGCGGCCTATGTACGTGGAACAACTCAACATGTTTATAGGAGTTTAATCAACCCTTATACGCGGAGCGTTTTTGGGCGACCTATGTACGCGGAGCAAGTCAACACGTTTATAGGAGTTTAATCAACCCTTGTACACGGAGCTTTTATGGGCGACCTATGTACGCGGAGCAAGTCAACACATTTTTAGGAGTTTAATCAACCCTTGTACGCAAAGCATTTATGGGCGGCCTGTGTACGCGGAGGAAGTCAACACGCTTATAGGAGTTTAATCAACCCTTGTATATAGGAGTTTAATCAACCCTTGTTCGCAGAGCGTTTATGGGCGACCTATGTACGTGGAGTAAGTCAAAACGTTTATAGGAATTTAATCAACCCTTGTACGCGGAGCGTTTATGTGCGAACTATGGACGCGGAGTAACTTAACACGTTTATAGGACTTTAATCAACCCTTGTACGCAAAGCGTTTATGGGCGACCTATGTACGCGGAGCAAGTCAACACATTTATAGGAGTTTAATCAACCCATGGACGCGGAGCGTTTATGGGCGACCTATGTACGCCTAGCAAGTCAACACGTTTATAGGAGTTTAATCAACCCTTGTACGCGGAGCATTTTTAGACGACCTATGTACGCGGAGCAAGTCAACACGTATATAGGAGATTAATCAAACCTTAAACGTGGAACGTTTATGATCAACCTATGTACGCGGAGCAAGTCAACATGTATATAGGAGATTAATCAACCCTTAAACGCGGAACCTTTATGATCAACCTATGTACGCGGAGCAAGTGAACAAAATTTTAGGAGTTTATCAACCCTTGTTCGCAGAGCGTTTATGGGCGGCCTGTGTACGCATAAGAAGTCAACACGCTTATAGAAGTTTAATCAACCCTTGTATATAGGAGTTCAATCAACCTTGGTTCGCGGAGAATTTATGGGCGACCTATGTACGTGGAGCAAGTCAACACGTTTATAGGAGTTTAATCAACCCTTGTACGCGGAGCGTTTATGATCAACCTATGTACGTGGAGCAGGTCAACATGTTTATAGGAGTTTAATCAACCCTTGTACAAAGAGATTTTATGGACGACCTATGTACGCGGAGCAAGTTAACAGGTTTTTAGGAGTTTAATCAACCCTTGTACGCAGAGCATTTATGGGCGACCTATGTACGCGTAACAAGTCAACATGTTTATAGGAGGTTAATAAACCGTTGCACGTGAAGCATTTATGGGTGACCTATGTACGTGGAGCAAGTCAACACGTTTATAGGAGTTTATCAACCCTTGTACGCGGAGTGTATATGGGCGACCTATGTACGCGCAGCAAGTCAACACGTTTATAGGAGTTTAATCAACCCTGGTACGCGGGGTGTTTTTGGGCGACCTATGTACGTGGAGCAAGTCAACACGTTTATAGGAGTTTAATCAACCCTTGTACGCAGAAAATTTATGGGTGGCCTATGTACGTGGAACAAATCAACACGTTTATAGGAGTTTAATCAACCCTTATACGCGGAGCTTTTATGGGCGACCTATGTACGCGGAGCAAGTCAACACATTTTTAGGAGTTTAATCAACCCTTGTACGCAAAGCGTTTACGGGCGGCCTGTGTACGCGGAGGATGTCAACACGCTTATAGGTGTTTAATCAACCCTTGTATATAGGAGTTTAATCAACCCTTGTTCGTAGAGCGTTTATGGGCGACCTATGTACGTGGAGTAAGTCAACACGTTTATAGGAATTTAATCAAACCTTGTACGCGGAGCGTTTATGTGCGAACTATGTACGCGTAGTAACTTAACACGTTTATAGGACTTTAATCAACCCCTGTACGCAAAGCGTTTATGGGCGACCTATGTACGCGGAGCAAGTCAACACATTTATAGGAGTTTAATCAACCCTTGGACGCGGAGCGTTTATGGGCCACCTATGTAAGCCTAGCAAGTCAACACGTTTATAGAAGTTTAATCAACCCTTGTACGCGGAGCATTTTTAGGCGACCTATGTACGCGGAGCAAGTCAACACGTATATAGGAGATTAATCAAACCTTAAACGCGGAACGTTTATGATCAACCTATGTACGCGGAGCAAGTCAACACGTATATAGGAGATTAATCAACCCTTAAACGCGGAACCTTTATGATCAACCTATGTACGCGGAGCAAGTCAACAAAATTTTAGGAGTTTATCAACCCTTGTTCGCAGAGCGTTTATGGGCGGCCTGTGTACGCATAAGAAGTCAACACGCTTATAGGAGTTTAATCAACCCTTGTAAATAGGAGTTCAATCAACCCTTGTTCGCGGAGAATTTATGGGCGACCTATGTACGTGGAGCAAGTCAACACGTTTATAGGAGTTTAATCAACCCTTGTACGCGGAGCGTTTATGATCAACCTATGTACGCGGAGCAGGTCAACATGTTTATAGGAGTTTAATCAACCCTTGTACAAAGAGATTTTATGGGCGACCTATGTACGCAGAGCAAGTTAACAGGTTTTTAGGAGTTTAATCAACCCTTGTACGCGGAACATTTATGGGCGACCTATGTACGCGTAACAAGTCAACTTGTTTATAGGAGGTTAATCAACCCTTGCACGTGAAGCATTTATGGGTGACCTATGTACGTGGAGCAAGTCAACACGTTTATAGGAGTTTATCAACCCTTGTACGCGGAGTGTATATGGGCGACCTATGTACGCGCAGCAAGTCAACACATTTATAGGAGTTTAATCAACCCTGGTACGCGGGGTGTTTTTGGGCGACCTATGTACGTGGAGCAAGTCAACACGTTTATAGGATTTTAATCAACCCTTGTACGCAGAAAATTTATGGGCGGCCTATGTACGTGGAACAAATCAACAAGTTTATAGGAGTTTAATCAACCCTTATACGCGGAGCGTTTTTGGGCGACCTATGTACGCGGAGCAAGTCAACACGTTTATAGGAGTTTAATCAACCCTTGTACGCGGAGCTTTTATGGGCGACCTATGTACGCGGAGCAAGTGAACACATTTTTAGGAGTTTAATCAACCCTTGTACGCAAAGCATTTATGGGCGGCCTGTGTACGCGGAGGATGTCAACACGCTTATAGGAGTTTAATCAACCCTTGTATATAGGAGTTTAATCAACCCTTGTTCGCAGAGCGTTTATGGGCGACCTATGTACGTGGAGTAAGTCAACACGTTTATAGGAATTTAATCAAACCTTGTACGCGGAGCGTTTATCTGCGAACTATGTACGCGTAGTAACTTAACACGTTTATAGGACTTTAATCAACCCTTGTACGCAAAGCGTTTATTGGCGACCTATGTACGCGGAGCAAGTCAACACATTTATAGGAGTTTAATCAACCCTTGGACGCGGAGCGTTTATGGGCGACCTATGTACGCCTAGCAAGTCAACACGTTTATAGGAGTTTAATCAACCCTTGTACGCGGAGCATTTTTAGGCGACCTATGTACGCGGAGCAATTCAACACGTATATAGGAGATTAATCAAACCTTAAACGCAGAACGTTTATGATCAACCTATGTACGCGGAGCAAGTCAACACGTATATAGGAGATTAATCAACCCTTAAACGCAGAACGTTTATGATCAACCTATGTACGCGGAGCAAGTCAACACGTATATAGGAGATTAATCAACCCTTAAACGCGGAACCTTTATGATCAACCTATGTACGCGGAGCAAGTCAACACGTATATAGGAGATTAATCAACCCTTAAACGCGGAACCTTTATGATCAACCTATGTACGCGGAGCAAGTCAACAAAATTTTAGGAGTTTATCAACCCTTGTTCGCAGAGCGTTTATGGGCGGCCTGTGTACGCATAAGAAGTCAACACGCTTATAGGAGTTTAATCAACCCTTGTATATAGGAGTTCAATCAACCCTTGTTCGCGGAGAATTTATGGGCGACCTATGTACGTGGAGCAAGTCAACACGTTTATAGGAGTTTAATCAACCCTTGTACGCGGAGCGTTTATGATCAACCTATGTACGCGGAGCAGGTCAACATGTTTATAGGAGTTTAATCAACCCTTGTACAAAGAGATTTTATGGGCGACCTATGTACGCGGAGCAAGTCAACAGGTTTTTAGGAGTTTAATCAACCCTTGTACGCAGAGCATTTATGGGCGACCTATGTATGCGTAACAAGTCAACATGTTTATAGGAGTTTAATCAACCCTTGCACATGAAGCATTTATGGGTGACCTATGTACGTGGAGCAAGTCAACACGTTTATAGGAGTTTATCAACCCTTGTACGCGGAGCGTATATGGGTGACCTATGTACGCGCAGCAAGTCAACACGTTTATAGGAGTTTAATCAACCCTGGTACGCGGGGTGATTTTGGGCGACCTATGTACGTGGAGCAAGTCAACACGTTTATAGGAGTTTAATTAACCCTTGTACGCAGCACATTTATGGGCGGCCTATGTACGTGGAACAAATCAACACGTTTATAGGAGTTTAATCAACCCTTATACGCCGAGCGTTTTTGGGCGACCTATGTACGCGGAGCAAGTCAACACGTTTATAGGAGTTTAATCAACCCTTGTACACGTAGCTTTTATGGGCGACCTATGTACGCGGAGCAAGTCAACACATTTTTAGGAGTTTAATCAACCCTTGTACGCAAAGCATTTATGGGCGGCCTGTGTACGCGGAGGAAGTCAACACGCTTATAGGAGTTTAATCAACCCTTGTATATAGGAGTTTAATCAACCCTTGTTCGCAGAGCGTTTATGGCCGACCTATGTACGTGGAGTAAGTCAAAACGTTTATAGGAATTTAATCAACCCTTGTACGCGGAGCGTTTATGTGCGAACTATGTACGCGGAGTAACTTAACACGTTTATAGGACTTTAATCAACCCTTGTACGCAAAGCGTTTATGGGCGACCTATGTAGGCGGAGCAAGTCAACACATTTATAGGAGTTTAATCAACCCTTGGACGCGGAGCGTTTATGGGCGACCTATGTACGCCTAGCAAGTCAACACGTTTATAGGAGTTTAATCAACCCTTGTACGCGGAGCATTTTTAGGCGACCTATGTACGCGGAGCAGGTCAACACGTATATAGGAGATTAATCAACCCTTAAACGCGGAACGTTTATGATCAACCTATGTACGCGGAGCAAGTCAACACGTATATAGGAGACTAATCAACCCTTAAACGCGGAACCTTTACGATGAACCTATGTACGCGGAGCAAGTCAACAAAATTTTAGGAGTTTATCAACCCTTGTTCGCAGAGCGTTTTTGGGCGGCCTGTGTACGCATAAGAAGTCAACACGCTTATAGGAGTTTAATCAACCCTTGTATATAGGAGTTCAATCAACCCTGGTTCGCGGAGAATTTATGGGCGACCTATGTACGTGGAGCAAGTCAACACGTTTATAGGAGTTTAATCAACCCTTGTACGCGGAGCGTTTATGATCAACCTATGTACGCGGAGCAGGTCAACATGTTTATAGGAGTTTAATCAACCCTTGTACAAAGAGATTTTATGGGCGACCTATGTACGCGGAGCAAGTTAACAGGTTTTTAGGAGTTTAATCAACCCTTGTACGCGGAACATTTATGGGCGACCTATGTACGCGTAACAAGTCAAAATGTTTATAGGAGGTTAATCAACCCTTGCACGTGAAGCATTCATGGGTGACCTATGTACGTGGAGCAAGTCAACACGTTTATAGGAGTTTATCAACCCTTGTACGCGGAGTGTATATGGGCGACCTATGTACGCGCAGCTAGTCAACACGTTTATAGGAGTTTAATCAACCCTGGTACGCGGGGTGTTTTTGGGCGACCTATGTACGTGGAGCAAGTCAACACGTTTATAGGAGTTTAATCAACCCTTGTACGCAGAAAATTTATGGGCGCCCTATGTACGTGGAACAAATCAACACGTTTATAGGAGTTTAATCAACCCTTATACGCGGAGCGTTTTTGGGCGACCTATGTACGCGGAGCAAGTCAACACGTTTATAGGAGTTTAATCAACCCTTGTAGACGTAGCTTTTATGGGCGACCTATGTACGCGGAGCAAGTCAACACGTTTATAGGAGTTTAATCAACCCTTGTACGCGGAGCTTTTATGGGCGACCTATGTACGCGGAGCAAGTCAACACATTTTTAGGAGTTTAATCAACCCTTGTACGCAAAGCGTTTATGGGCGGCCTGTGTACGCGGAGGATGTCAACACGCTTATAGGAGTTTAATCAACCCTTGTATATAGGAGTTTAATCAACCCTTGTTCGCAGAGCGTTTATGGGCGACCTATGTACGTGGAGTAAGTCAACACGTTTATAGGAATTTAATCAAACCTTGTACGCGGAGCGTTTATGTGCGAACTATGTACGCGTAGTAACTTAACACGTTTATAGGACTTTAATCAACCCTTGTACGCAAAGCGTTTATGGGCGACCTATGTACGCGGAGCAAGTCAACACATTTATAGGAGTTTAATCAACCCTTGGATGCGGAGCGTTTATGGGCGACCTATGTACGCCTAGCAAGTCAACACGTTTATAGGAGTTTAATCAACCCTTGTACGCGGAGCATTTTTAGGCGACCTATGTACGCGGAGCAAGTCAACACGTATATAGGAGATTAATCAAACCTTAAACGCGGAACGTTTATGATCAACCAATGTACGCGGAGCAAGTCAACACGTATATAGGAGATTAATCAACCCTTAAACGCGGAACCTTTATGATCAACCTATGTACGCGGAGCAAGTCAACAAAATTTTAGGAGTTTATCAACCCTTGTTCGCAGAGCGTTTATGGGCGGCCTGTGTACGCATAAGAAGTCAACACGCTTATAGGAGTTTAATCAACCCTTGTATATAGGAGTTCAATCAACCCTTGTTCGCGGAGAATTTATGGGCGACCTATGTACGTGGAGCAAGTCAACACGTTTATAGGAGTTTAATCAACCCTTGTACGCGGAGCGTTTATGATCAACCTATGTACGCGGAGCAGGTCAACATGTTTATAGGAGTTTAATCAACCCTTGTACAAAGAGATTTTATGGGCGACCTATGTACGCGGAGCAAGTCAACAGGTTTTTAGGAGTTTAATCAACCCTTGTACGCAGAGCATTTATGGGCGACCTATGTACGCGTAACAAGTCAACATGTTTATAGGAGTTTAATCAACCCTTGCACGTGAAGCATTTATGGGTGACCTATGTACGTGGAGCAAGTCAACACGTTTATATGAGTTTATCAACTCTTGTACGCGGAGCGTATATGGGTGACCTATGTACGCGCAGCAAGTCAACACGTTTATAGGAGTTTAATCAACCCTGGTACGCGGGGTGTTTTTGGGCGACCTATGTACGTGGATCAAGTCAACACGTTTATAGGAGTTTAATTAACCGTTGTACGCAGCACATTTATGGGCGGCCTATGTACGTGGAACAAATCGACACGTTTATAGGAGTTTAATCAACACTTATACGCGGAGCGTTTTTGGGCGACCTATGTACGCGGAGCAAGTCAACACGTTTATAGGAGTTTAATCAACCCTTGTACACGGAGCTTTTATGGGCGACCTATGTACGCGGAGCAAGTCAACACATTTTTAGGAGTTTAATCAACCCTTGTACGCAAAGCGTTTATGGGCGGCCTGTGTACGTGGAGGAAGTCAACACGCTTATAGGAGTTTAATCAACCCTTGTATATAGGAGTTTAATCAACCCTTGTTCGCGGAGCGTTTATGGGCGACCTATGTACGTGGAGTAAGTCAACACGTTTATAGGAATTTAATCAACCCTTGTACGCGGAGCGTTTATGTGCGAACTATGTACGCGGAGTAACTTAACACGTTTATAGGACTTTAATCAACCCTTGTACGCAGAGCGTTTATGGGCGACCTATGTACGCGAAGCAAGTCAACACGTTTATAGGAGTTTAATCAACCCTTGGACGCAGAGCATTTATGGACGACCTATGTACGCCTAGCAAGTCAACACGTTTATAGGAGTTTAATAAACCCTTGTACGCGGAGCATTTTTAGGCGACCTATGTACGCGGAGCAAGTCAACACGTATATAGGAGATTAATCAACCCTTAAACGCGGAACGTTTATGATCAACCTATGTACGCGGAGCAAGTCAACACGTATATAGGTGATTAATCAACCCTTAAACGCGGATCCTTTATGATCAACCTATGTACGTGGAGCAAGTCAATAAAATTTTAGGAGTTTATCAACCCTTGTACGCAGAACGTTTATGGGCGGCCTGTGTACGCGGAGGAAGTCAACACGCTTATAGGAGTTTAATCAACCCTTGTATATAGGAGTTTAATCAACCCCTGTTCGCGGAGCGTCTATGGGCGACCTATGTACGTGGAGTAAGTCAACACGTTTATAGGACTTTAATCAACCCTTGTACGCGGAGCGTTTATGTGCGAACTATGTACGCGGAGCAAGTCAACACGTTTATAGGACGTTAATCAACCCTTGTACGCAGAGCAATTATGGGTAACCTATGTACGCAGAGCAAGTCAACACATTTATAGGACTTTAATCAACCCTTGTACGCAGAGCGATTATGGGCGACCTATGTACGCGGAGCAAGTCAACATGTTTATAGGAGATTAATCAACCCTTGTACACAGAGCTTTTATGGGTGACCTATGTACGCGGAGCAAGTCAACACGTTTATAGGAGTTTACTCAACCCTTGTACGCGGAGCGTATATGGGCGACCTATGTACACGCATCAAGTCAACATGTTTATTGGAGTTTAATCAACCCTAATACGCGGAGTGTTTTTGGGCGACCTATGTACGCGGAGCAAGTCAACACGTTTATAGGAGTTTAATCAACCCTTGTACGCAAAACATTTATGGGCGACCTATGTACGTGGAACAAGTCAACACGTTTCTAGGAGTTTAATCAACCCTTATATGCGGAACATTTTTGGGCGACCTATGTAGGCGGAGCAAGTCAACACATTTATAGGAGTTTAATCAACCCTTGTACGCGGATCTTTTATGGCCGACCTATGTACGCGGAGCAAGTCAACACGTTTATAGGAGTTTAATCAACCCTTGTACGCAGAGCAATTATGGGTGACCTATGTACGCAGAGCAAGTCAACACGTTTATAGGAGTTTAATCAACCCTTGTACGTGGAGCACTTATGGGCGACCTATGTACGCGGAGCAAGTGAACACGTTTATAGGAGATTTATCAACCCTTAAACATAGAGCATTTATGATCAACCTATGTACGTGGAGCAGGTCAACATGTTTATAGGAGTTAAATCAACCCTTGTTCAAAGAGCTTTTATGGGCGACCGATGTACGTGGAGCAAGTCAACACGTTTTTAGGAGTTTAATCAACCCTTGTACGCAGAGCGTTTATGGGCGACCTATGTACGTCTAACAAATCAACATGTTTATAGGAGTTTAATCAACCCTTGTACGTGGAGCATTTATGGTTGACATATGTACGTGCAGCAAGTCAACACGTTTATAGGAGTTTATCAACCCTTGTACGCGGAGCGTATATGGGCGACCTATGTACGCGCAGTAAGCCAACACGTTTATACGAGTTTAATCAACCCGGGTACGCAAGGTGTTTTTGGGCGACCTATGCACGTGGAGCAAGTCAACACGTTTATAGGAGTTTAATCAACCCTTGTACGCAGAACATTTATGGGCGACCCATGTACGTGGAATAAGTCAACACGTTTATAGGAGTTTAATCAACCCTTATACGCGGAGCGTTTTTGGGCGACCTATGTACGCGGAGCAATTCAACACGTTTATAGGAGTTTAATCAACCCTCATACGCGGAGCAAATATGGGTGACCTATGTACGCGCAGCAAGTCAACACGTTTATAGGAGTTTAATCAACCCTGGTACGCGGGGTGTTTTTGGGCGACCTATGTACGTGGATCAAGTCAACACGTTTATAGGAGTTTAATTAACCGTTGTACGCAGCACATTTATGGGCGGCCTATGTACGTGGAACAAATCGACACGTTTATAGGAGTTTAATCAACACTTATACGCGGAGCGTTTTTGGGCGACCTATGTACGCGGAGCAAGTCAACACGTTTATAGGAGTTTAATCAACCCTTGTACACGGAGCTTTCATGGGCGACCTATGTACGCGGAGCAAGTCAACACATTTTTAGGAGTTTAATCAACCCTTGTACGCAAAGCGTTTATGGGCGGCCTGTGTACGCGGAGGAAGTCAACACGCTTATAGGAGTTTAATCAACCCTTGTATATAGGAGTTTAATCAACCCTTGTTCGCGGAGCGTTTATGGGCGACATATGTACGTGGAGTAAGTCAACACGTTTATAGGAATTTAATCAACCCTTGTACGCGGAGCGTTTATGTGCGAACTATGTACGCGGAGTAACTTAACACGTTTATAGGACTTTAATCAACCCTTGTACGCAGAGCGTTTATGGGCGACCTATGTACGCGGAGCAAGTCAACACGTTTATAGGAGTTTAATCAACCCTTGGACGCAGAGCGTTTATGGACGACCTATGTACGCCTAGCAAGTCAACACGTTTATAGGAGTTTAATAAACCCTTGTACGCGGAGCATTTTTAGGCGACCTATGTACGCGGAGCAAGTCAACACGTATATAGGAGATTAATCAACCCTTAAACGCGGAACGTTTATGATCAACCTATGTACGCGGAGCAAGTCAACACGTATATAGGTGATTAATCAACCCTTAAACGCGGATCCTTTATGATCAACCTATGTACGTGGAGCAAGTCAATAAAATTTTAGGAGTTTATCAACCCTTGTACGCAGAACGTTTATGGGCGGCCTGTGTACGCGGAGGAAGTCAACACGCTTATAGGAGTTTAATCAACCCTTGTATATAGGAGTTTAATCAACCCCTGTTCGCGGAGCGTCTATGGGCGACCTATGTACGTGGAGTAAGTCAACACGTTTATAGGACTTTAATCAACCCTTGTACGCGGAGCGTATATGGGCGACCTATGTACGCGCAGTAAGCCAACACGTTTATACGAGTTTAATCAACCCGGGTACGCAAGGTGTTTTTGGGCGACCTATGCACGTGGAGCAAGTCAACACGTTTATAGGAGTTTAATCAACCCTTGTACGCAGAACATTTATGGGCGACCCATGTACGTGGAATAAGTCAACACGTTTATAGGAGTTTAATCAACCCTTATACGCGGAGCGTTTTTGGGCGACCTATGTACGCGGAGCAATTCAACACGTTTATAGGAGTTTAATCAACCCTCATACGCGGAGCAAATATGGGTGACCTATGTACGCGCAGCAAGTCAACACGTTTATAGGAGTTTAATCAACCCTGGTACGCGGGGTGTTTTTGGGCGACCTATGTACGTGGATCAAGTCAACACGTTTATAGGAGTTTAATTAACCGTTGTACGCAGCACATTTATGGGCGGCCTATGTACGTGGAACAAATCGACACGTTTATAGGAGTTTAATCAACACTTATACGCGGAGCGTTTTTGGGCGACCTATGTACGCGGAGCAAGTCAACACGTTTATAGGAGTTTAATCAACCCTTGTACACGGAGCTTTCATGGGCGACCTATGTACGCGGAGCAAGTCAACACATTTTTAGGAGTTTAATCAACCCTTGTACGCAAAGCGTTTATGGGCGGCCTGTGTACGCGGAGGAAGTCAACACGCTTATAGGAGTTTAATCAACCCTTGTATATAGGAGTTTAATCAACCCTTGTTCGCGGAGCGTTTATGGGCGACATATGTACGTGGAGTAAGTCAACACGTTTATAGGAATTTAATCAACCCTTGTACGCGGAGCGTTTATGTGCGAACTATGTACGCGGAGTAACTTAACACGTTTATAGGACTTTAATCAACCCTTGTACGCAGAGCGTTTATGGGCGACCTATGTACGCGGAGCAAGTCAACACGTTTATAGGAGTTTAATCAACCCTTGGACGCAGAGCGTTTATGGACGACCTATGTACGCCTAGCAAGTCAACACGTTTATAGGAGTTTAATAAACCCTTGTACGCGGAGCATTTTTAGGCGACCTATGTACGCGGAGCAAGTCAACACGTATATAGGAGATTAATCAACCCTTAAACGCGGAACGTTTATGATCAACCTATGTACGCGGAGCAAGTCAACACGTATATAGGTGATTAATCAACCCTTAAACGCGGATCCTTTATGATCAACCTATGTACGTGGAGCAAGTCAATAAAATTTTAGGAGTTTATCAACCCTTGTACGCAGAACGTTTATGGGCGGCCTGTGTACGCGGAGGAAGTCAACACGCTTATAGGAGTTTAATCAACCCTTGTATATAGGAGTTTAATCAACCCCTGTTCGCGGAGCGTCTATGGGCGACCTATGTACGTGGAGTAAGTCAACACGTTTATAGGACTTTAATCAACCCTTGTACGCGGAGCGTTTATGTGCGAACTATGTACGCGGAGCAAGTCAACACGTTTATAGGACGTTAATCAACCCTTGTACGCAGAGCAATTATGGGTAACCTATGTACGCAGAGCAAGTCAACACGTTTATAGGACTTTAATCAACCCTTGTACGCAGAGCGATTATGGGCGACCTATGTACGCGGAGCAAGTCAACATGTTTATAGGAGATTAATCAACCCTTGTACACAGAGCTTTTATGGGTGATCTATGTACGCGGAGCAAGTCAACACGTTTATAGGAGTTTACTCAACCCTTGTACGCGGAGCGTATATGGGCGACCTATGTACACGCATCAAGTCAACATGTTTATTGGAGTTTAATCAACCCTAATACGCGGAGTGTTTTTGGGCGACCTATGTACGCGGAGCAAGTCAACACGTTTATAGGAGTTTAATCAACCCTTGTACGCAAAACATTTATGGGCGACCTATGTACGTGGAACAAGTCAACACGTTTCTAGGAGTTTAATCAACCCTTATATGCGGAACATTTTTGGGCGACCTATGTAGGCGGAGCAAGTCAACACGTTTATAGGAGTTTAATCAACCCTTGTACGCGGATCTTTTATGGCCGACCTATGTACGCGGAGCAAGTCAACACGTTTATAGGAGTTTAATCAACCCTTGTACGCAGAGCAATTATGGGTGACCTATGTACGCAGAGCAAGTCAACACGTTTATAGGAGTTTAATCAACCCTTGTACGTGGAGCACTTATGGGCGACCTATGTACGCGGAGCAAGTGAACACGTTTATAGGAGATTTATCAACCCTTAAACATAGAGCATTTATGATCAACCTATGTACGTGGAGCAGGTCAACATGTTTATAGGAGTTAAATCAACCCTTGTTCAAAGAGCTTTTATGGGCGACCGATGTACGTGGAGCAAGTCAACACGTTTTTAGGAGTTTAATCAACCCTTGTACGCAGAGCGTTTATGGGCGACCTATGTACGTCTAACAAATCAACATGTTTATAGGAGTTTAATCAACCCTTGTACGTGGAGCATTTATGGTTGACATATGTACGTGCAGCAAGTCAACACGTTTATAGGAGTTTATCAACCCTTGTACGCGGAGCGTATATGGGCGACCTATGTACGCGCAGTAAGCCAACACGTTTATACGAGTTTAATCAACCCGGGTACGCAAGGTGTTTTTGGGCGACCTATGCACGTGGAGCAAGTCAACACGTTTATAGGAGTTTAATCAACCCTTGTACGCAGAACATTTATGGGCGACCCATGTACGTGGAATAAGTCAACACGTTTATAGGAGTTTAATCAACCCTTATACGCGGAGCGTTTTTGGGCGACCTCTGTACGCGGAGCAATTCAACACGTTTATAGGAGTTTAATCAACCCTCATACGCGGAGCAAATATGGGTGACCTATGTACGCGCAGCAAGTCAACACGTTTATAGGAGTTTAATCAACCCTGGTACGCGGGGTGTTTTTGGGCGATCTATGTACGTGGATCAAGTCAACACGTTTATAGGAGTTTAATTAACCGTTGTACGCAGCACATTTATGGGCGGCCTATGTACGTGGAACAAATCGACACGTTTATAGGAGTTTAATCAACACTTATACGCGGAGCGTTTTTGGGCGACCTATGTACGCGGAGCAAGTCAACACGTTTATAGGAGTTTAATCAACCCTTGTACACGGAGCTTTCATGGGCGACCTATGTACGCGGAGCAAGTCAACACATTTTTAGGAGTTTAATCAACCCTTGTACGCAAAGCGTTTATGGGCGGCCTGTGTACGCGGAGGAAGTCAACACGCTTATAGGAGTTTAATCAACCCTTGTATATAGGAGTTTAATCAACCCTTGTTCGCGGAGCGTTTATGGGCGACATATGTACGTGGAGTAAGTCAACACGTTTATAGGAATTTAATCAACCCTTGTACGCGGAGCGTTTATGTGCGAACTATGTACGCGGAGTAACTTAACACGTTTATAGGACTTTAATCAACCCTTGTACGCAGAGCGTTTATGGGCGACCTATGTACGCGGAGCAAGTCAACACGTTTATAGGAGTTTAATCAACCCTTGGACGCAGAGCGTTTATGGACGACCTATGTACGCCTAGCAAGTCAACACGTTTATAGGAGTTTAATAAACCCTTGTACGCGGAGCATTTTTAGGCGACCTATGTACGCGGAGCAAGTCAACATGTATATAGGAGATTAATCAACCCTTAAACGTGGAACGTTTATGATCAACCTATGTACGCGGAGCAAGTCAACACGTATATAGGTGATTAATCAACCCTTAAACGCGGATCCTTTATGATCAACCTATGTACGTGGAGCAAGTCAATAAAATTTTAGGAGTTTATCAACCCTTGTACGCAGAACGTTTATGGGCGGCCTGTGTACGCGGAGGAAGTCAACACGCTTATAGGAGTTTAATCAACCCTTGTATATACTAGTTTAATCAACCCCTGTTCGCGGAGCGTCTATGGGCGACCTATGTACGTGGAGTAAGTCAACACGTTTATAGGACTTTAATCAACCCTTGTACGCGGAGCGTTTATGTGCGAACTATGTACGCGGAGCAAGTCAACACGTTTATAGGACGTTAATCAACCCTTGTACGCAGAGCAATTATGGGTAACCTATGTACGCAGAGCAAGTCAACACGTTTATAGGACTTTAATCAACCCTTGTACGCAGAGCGATTATGGGCGACCTATGTACGCGGAGCAAGTCAACATGTTTATAGGAGATTAATCAACCCTTGTACACAGAGCTTTTATGGGTGATCTATGTACGCGGAGCAAGTCAACACGTTTATAGGAGTTTACTCAACCCTTGTACGCGGAGCGTATATGGGCGACCTATGTACACGCATCAAGTCAACATGTTTATTGGAGTTTAATCAACCCTAATACGCGGAGTGTTTTTGGGCGACCTATGTACGCGGAGCAAGTCAACACGTTTATAGGAGTTTAATCAACCCTTGTACGCAAAACATTTATGGGCGACCTATGTACGTGGAACAAGTCAACACGTTTCTAGGAGTTTAATCAACCCTTATATGCGAAACATTTTTGGGCGACCTATGTAGGCGGAGCAAGTCAACACGTTTATAGGAGTTTAATCAACCCTTGTACGCGGATCTTTTATGGCCGACCTATGTACGCGGAGCAAGTCAACACGTTTATAGGAGTTTAATCAACCCTTGTACGCAGAGCAATTATGGGTGACCTATGTACGCAGAGCAAGTCAACACGTTTATAGGAGTTTAATCAACCCTTGTACGTGGAGCACTTATGGGCGACCTATGTACGCGGAGCAAGTGAACACGTTTATAGGAGATTTATCAACCCTTAAACATAGAGCATTTATGATCAACCTATGTACGTGGAGCAGGTCAACATGTTTATAGGAGTTAAATCAACCCTTGTTCAAAGAGCTTTTATGGGCGACCGATGTACGTGGAGCAAGTCAACACGTTTTTAGGAGTTTAATCAACCCTTGTACGCAGAGCGTTTATGGGCGACCTATGTACGTCTAACAAATCAACATGTTTATAGGAGTTTAATCAACCCTTGTACGTGGAGCATTTATGGTTGACATATGTACGTGCAGCAAGTCAACACGTTTATAGGAGTTTATCAACCCTTGTACGCGGAGCGTATATGGGCGACCTATGTACGCGCAGTAAGCCAACACGTTTATACGAGTTTAATCAACCCGGGTACGCAAGGTGTTTTTGGGCGACCTATGCACGTGGAGCAAGTCAACACGTTTATAGGAGTTTAATCAACCCTTGTACGCAGAACATTTATGGGCGACCCATGTACGTGGAATAAGTCAACACGTTTATAGGAGTTTAATCAACCCTTATACGCGGAGCGTTTTTGGGCGACCTATGTACGCGGAGCAATTCAACACGTTTATAGGAGTTTAATCAACCCTGGTACGCGGAGCAAATATGGGTGACCTATCTACGCGCAGCAAGTCAACACGTTTATAGGAGTTTAATCAACCCTGGTACGCGGGGTGTTTTTGGGCGATCTATGTACGTGGATCAAGTCAACACGTTTATAGGAGTTTAATTAACCGTTGTACGCAGCACATTTATGGGCGGCCTATGTACGTGGAACAAATCGACACGTTTATAGGAGTTTAATCAACACTTATACGCGGAGCGTTTTTGGGCGACCTATGTACGCGGAGCAAGTCAACACTTTTATAGGAGTTTAATCAACCCTTGTACACGGAGCTTTCATGGGCGACCTATGTACGCGGAGCAAGTCAACACATTTTTAGGAGTTTAATCAACCCTTGTACGCAAAGCGTTTATGGGCGGCCTGTGTACGCGGAGGAAGTCAACACGCTTATAGGAGTTTAATCAACCCTTGTATATAGGAGTTTAATCAACCCTTGTTCGCGGAGCGTTTATGGGCGACATATGTACGTGGAGTAAGTCAACACGTTTATAGGAATTTAATCAACCCTTGTACGCGGAGCGTTTATGTGCGAACTATGTACGCGGAGTAACTTAACACGTTTATAGGACTTTAATCAACCCTTGTACGCAGAGCGTTTATGGGCGACCTATGTACGCGGAGCAAGTCAACACGTTTATAGGAGTTTAATCAACCCTTGGACGCAGAGCGTTTATGGACGACCTATGTACGCCTAGCAAGTCAACACGTTTATAGGAGTTTAATAAACCCTTGTACGCGGAGCATTTTTAGGCGACCTATGTACGCGGAGTAAGTCAACACGTATATAGGAGATTAATCAACCCTTAAACGTGGAACGTTTATGATCAACCTATGTACGCGGAGCAAGTCAACACGTATATAGGTGATTAATCAACCCTTAAACGCGGATCCTTTATGATCAACCTATGTACGTGGAGCAAGTCAATAAAATTTTAGGAGTTTATCAACCCTTGTACGCAGAACGTTTATGGGCGGCCTGTGTACGCGGAGGAAGTCAACACGCTTATAGGAGTTTAATCAACCCTTGTATATACTAGTTTAATCAACCCCTGTTCGCGGAGCGTCTATGGGCGACCTATGTACGTGGAGTAAGTCAACACGTTTATAGGACTTTAATCAACCCTTGTACGCGGAGCGTTTATGTGCGAACTATGTACGCGGAGCAAGTCAACACGTTTATAGGACGTTAATCAACCCTTGTACGCAGAGCAATTATGGGTAACCTATGTACGCAGAGCAAGTCAACACGTTTATAGGACTTTAATCAACCCTTGTACGCAGAGCGATTATGGGCGACCTATGTACGCGGAGCAAGTCAACATGTTTATAGGAGATTAATCAACCCTTGTACACAGAGCTTTTATGGGTGATCTATGTACGCGGAGCAAGTCAACACGTTTATAGGAGTTTACTCAACCCTTGTACGCGGAGCGTATATGGGCGACCTATGTACACGCATCAAGTCAACATGTTTATTGGAGTTTAATCAACCCTAATACGCGGAGTGTTTTTGGGCGACCTATGTACGCGGAGCAAGTCAACACGTTTATAGGAGTTTAATCAACCCTTGTACGCAAAACATTTATGGGCGACCTATGTACGTGGAACAAGTCAACACGTTTCTAGGAGTTTAATCAACCCTTATATGCGAAACATTTTTGGGCGACCTATGTAGGCGGAGCAAGTCAACACGTTTATAGGAGTTTAATCAACCCTTGTACGCGGATCTTTTATGGCCGACCTATGTACGCGGAGCAAGTCAACACGTTTATAGGAGTTTAATCAACCCTTGTACGCAGAGCAATTATGGGTGACCTATGTACGCAGAGCAAGTCAACACGTTTATAGGAGTTTAATCAACCCTTGTACGTGGAGCACTTATGGGCGACCTATGTACGCGGAGCAAGTGAACACGTTTATAGGAGATTTATCAACCCTTAAACATAGAGCATTTATGATCAACCTATGTACGTGGAGAAGGTCAACATGTTTATAGGAGTTAAATCAACCCTTGTTCAAAGAGCTTTTATGGGCGACCGATGTACGTGGAGCAAGTCAACACGTTTTTAGGAGTTTAATCAACCCTTGTACGCAGAGCGTTTATGGGCGACCTATGTACGTCTAACAAATCAACATGTTTATAGGAGTTTAATCAACCCTTGTACGTGGAGCATTTATGGTTGACATATGTACGTGCAGCAAGTCAACACGTTTATAGGAGTTTATCAACCCTTGTACGCGGAGCGTATATGGGCGACCTATGTACGCGCAGTAAGCCAACACGTTTATACGAGTTTAATCAACCCGGGTACGCAAGGTGTTTTTGGGCGACCTATGCACGTGGAGCAAGTCAACACGTTTATAGGAGTTTAATCAACCCTTGTACGCAGAACATTTATGGGCGACCCATGTACGTGGAATAAGTCAACACGTTTATAGGAGTTTAATCAACCCTCATACGCGGAGCGTTTATGGGCGACCTATGTACGTGGAGCAAGTCAACACGTTTATATGATTTTAATCAACCCTGGTACGCGGAGTGTTTATGGGTGACCTATCTACGCGGAGCAAGTCAACACGTTTGTAGGAGTTTAATCAACCCTTGTACGCGGAGGGTTTATGGGCGACCTATGTACGCGGATCAAATCAACACGTTTATTGGAGTTTAATAAACCGTTGTACGCGGAGCAAGTCAACACGTTTATAGGAGTTTAATCAACCCTTGTACGCAGAGCGTTTATGGATGACCTATGTACGCGGAGCAAGTTAACACGTTTATAGGAGTTTAATCAACCCTGGTACGCGGAGCATTTATGGGCGACCTATGTACGTGGAGCAAGTCAACACGTTTATTAGACTTTAATCAACCCTTGTACGCGGAGTGTTTAAGGGTGACCCATGTATCAGAGCAAGTCAACACATTTATAGGAGTTTAATCAACCCTTGTACGTGGAGAACTTATGGGCGACCTATGTACGCGGAGCAAGTGAACACGTTTATAGGAGATTTATCAACCCTTAAACGGAGAGCGTTTATGATCAACCTATGTACGCGGAGCAGGTCAACATGTTTATAGGAGTTAAATCAACCCTTGTACAAAGAGATTTTATGGGCAACCTATGTACGCGGAGCAAGTCTACACGTTTTTAGGAGTTTAATCAACCCTAGTACGCAGAGCGTTTATGGGCGACCTATGTACGCGTAACAAGTCAACATGTTTATAGGAGTTTAATCAACCCTTGTACGTGCAGCATTTATGGGTGACCTATGTACGTGGAGCAAGTCAACACGTTTATAGGAGTTTATCAACCCTTGTACGCGGAGCGTATATGGGCGACCTATGTACGCGCAGCAAGTCAACACGTTTATAGGAGTTTAATCAACCCTTGTACGCGGAGTATTTTTAGGCGACCTATGTACGGGGAGCAAGTCGACACGTATATAGGAGATTAAACAACCCTTAAACGTGGAACGTTTATGATCAACCTATGTACGCGGAGCAAGTCAACACGTATATAGGAGATTAATAAACCCTTAAACGCGGAACCTTTATGATCAACCTATGTACGTGGAGCAAGTCAATAAAATTTTAGGAGTTTATCAACCCTTGTACGCAGAGCGTTTATGGGCGGCCTGTGTACGCGGAGGAAGTCAACTCGCTTATAGGAGTTTAATCAACCCTTGTATATAGGAGTTTAATCAACCCCTGTTCGCGGAGCGTTTATGGGCGACCTATGTACGTGGAGTAAGTCAACACGTTTATAGGACTTTAATCAACCCTTGTACGCGGAGCGTTTATGTGCGAACTATGTACGCGGAGCAAGTCAACACGTTTATAGGAGTTTAATCAACCCTTGTACACAGAGCTTTTATGGGCGACCAATGTATGCGGAGCAAGTAAACACGATTTTAGGAGTTTAATCAACCCTTGTACGCAGAGTGTTTATGGGCGACCTATGTACACGTAACAAGTCAACATGTTTATAGGAGTTTAATTAACCCTTGTAGGTGAGCATTTATGGGTGACCTATGTACGCGGAGCAAGTCAACACGTTTATAGGAGTTTAATCAACCCTTGTACGCGGAGCGTATATGGGCGACCTATGTACACGCATCAAGTCAACATGTTTAGTGGAGTTTAATCAACCCTAGTACGCGGAGTGTTTTTGGGCGACCTATGTACGCGGAGCAAGTCAACACGTTTATAGGAGTTTAATCAACCCTTGTACGCAGAACATTTATGGGCGACCTATGTATGTAGAACAAGTCAACACATTTCTAGGAGTTTAATCAACCCAAATATGCGGAACATTTTTGGGCGACCTATGTAGGCGGTGCAAGTCAACACGTTTATATGAGTTTAATCAACCCATGTACGCAGATCTTTTATGGCCGACCTATGTACGCGGAGAAAGTCAACACGTTTATAGGAGTTTAATCAACCCTTGTACGCAGAGCATTTATGGGTGACCTATGTACGCAGAGCAAGTCAACACGTTTATAGGAGTTTAATCAACCCTTGTACGTGGAGCACTTATGGGCGACCTATGTACGCGGAGCAAGTGAACACGTTTTTAGGAGATTTATCAACCCTTAAACGCAGAGCATTTATGATCAACCTATGTACGCGGAGCAGGTCAACATGTTTATAGGAGTTAAATCAACCCTTGTACAAAGAGCTTTTATGGGCGACCTATGTACGCAGAGCAAGTCAACACGTTTTTAGGAGTTTAATCAACCCTTGTACGCAGAGCGTTTATGGGCGACCTAGGTATGTGTAACAAGTCAACATGTTTATAGGAGTTTAATCAACCCTTGTACGTGGAGCATTTATGGGTGACCTATGTACATGGAGCAAGTCAACACGTTTATAGGAGTTTATCAACCCTTGTACGCGGAGCGTATATGGGCGACCTATGTACGCGCAGCAACCCAACACGTTTATACGAGTTTAATCAACCCTGGTACGCAGGGTGTTTTTGGGCGACCTATGCACGTGGAGCAAGTCAACACGTTTATAGGAGTTTAATCAACCCTTGTACGCAGAACATTTATGGGTGACCTATGTACGTGGAATAAGTCAACACGTTTATAGGAGTTTAATCAACCCTTATACGCGGAGCGTTTTTAGGTGACCTATGTACGCGGAGCAATTCAGCACGTTTATAGGAGTTTAATCAACCCTGGTACGCGGAGCGTATATGGGCGACCTATGTACGCGGAGCAAGTCAAGACGTTTGTAGGAGTTTAATCAACCCTTGTACGCGGAGGGTTTATGGGCGACCTATGTACGCGGATCAAATCAACACGTTTATAGGAGTTTAATAAACCGTTATATGCAGAGCGTTTATGGGCGACCTATGTACGCGGAGCAAGTCAACACATTTATAGGAGTTTCATCAACCCTGGTACGCAGAGCGTTTATGGGCGACTTATGTACGCGGAGCAAGTCAACACGTTTATAGGGTTTCATCAACCCTTGTACGCGGAGCAAGTCAACACGTTTATAGGAGTTTAATCAACCCTTGTACGCAGAGCGTTTATGGATGACCTATGTACGCGGAGCAAGTTAACACGTTTATAGGAGTTTAATCAACCCTGGTACGCGGAGCATTGATGGGTGACATATGTACGCGGAGCAAGTCAACATGTTTATAGGAGTTTAATCAACCCTTGTACGCGGAGCGTTTAAGGATGACCTATGTATCAGAGCAAGTCATACCTTTTATAGGAGTTTAATTAACCCTTGTACGCGGAGCGTTTATGTGCGAACTATGTACGCGGAGCAACTTAACACGTTTATTGGACTTTAATCAACCCTTGTACGCAGAGCATTTATGGGCGACCTATGTACGCGGAGCAAGTCAACATGTTAATAGGAGTTTAATCAACCCTTGTACGCAGAGCATTTATGGGTGACCTATATACGCAGAGCAAGTCAACACATTTATAGGAGTTTAATCAACCCTTGTACGTGGAGCACTTATGGGCGACCTATGTACGCGGAGCAAGTGGACACGTTTATGGGAGATTTATCAACCCTTAAATGCAGAGCGTTTATGATCAACCTATGTACGCGGAGCAGGTAAACAAGTTTATAGGAGTTAAATCAACCCTTGTACAAAGAGCTTTTATGGGCGACCTATGTACGCGGAGCAAGTCAACACGTTTTTAGGAGTTTAATCAACCCTTGTACGCATAGCGTTTATGGGCGACCTATGTACGCGTAACAAGTCAACATGTTTATAGGAGTTTAATCAACCCTTGTAGGTGGAGCATTTATGGGTGACCTATGTACGTGGAGCAAGTCAACACGTTTATAGGAGTTTATCAACCCTTGTACACGGAGCGTATATGGGCGACCTATGTACGCGCAGCAAGTCAACACGTTTATAGGAGTTTAATCAACCCTGGTACGCAGGGTGTTTTTGGGTGACCTATGCACGTGGAGCAAGTCAACACGTTTATAGGAGTTTAATCGACCCTTGTACGCAGAACATTTATGGGCGACCTATGTACGTGGAATAAGTCAACACGTTTATAGGAGTTTAATCAACCCTTATACGCGGAGCATTTTTGGGCGACCTATGTACGCGGAGCAATTCAACACGTTTATAGGAGTTTAATCAACCCTTGTGTGTGGAGCGTTTTTGGGCGACCTATGTACGCTGAGCAAGTCAACACGTTTATAGGAGTTTAATCAACCCTTGTACGCGGTGTGTTTTTGGGCGACCTATGTACGCGGAGCAATTCAACACGTTTGTAGGAGTTTAATCAACCCTTGTACGTGGAGGGTTTATGGGCGACCTATGTACGCGGATCAAATCAACACGTTTATAGGAGTTTAATAAACCGTTGTACGCGGAGCGTTTATGGGCGACCTATGTACACGGAGCAAGTCAACACGTTTCTAGGAGTTTAATCAACCCTTATACGAGGAGCGTTTATGGGTGACCTATGTACGTGGAGGAAGTCAACACGATTATAGGAGTTTAATCAACCCTTGTATGCGGAGCGTTTATGGGCGACCTATGTACGCGGAGCAAGTCAACACATTTATAGGAGTTTCATCAACCCTGGTACGCGGAACGTTTAAGGGAGACCTATGTATCAGAGCAAGTCAACACATTTATAGGAGTTTAATCAACTCTTGTACGCGGAACGTTTATGGGCGATCTATGTACACGGAGCAAGTCAACACGTTTATAGGAGTTTAATCAACCCTTGTACGCAGAGCGTTTATAGGCGACCTATTTACGCGGAACAAGTTAACACGTTTATAGGAGTTTAATCAACACTTGTACGCGGAGCGTTTATGGGCGACCTATGTACGCAGAGCAAGTCAACACATTTATAGAAGTTTAATCAACCCTTGTACGCGGAGTGTATATGGGCAACCTATGTACGCGCAGCAAGTCAAAACATTTATACGAGTTTAATCAACCATGGTACGCGGGGTGTTTTTGGGTGACCTATGTACGCGGAGCAAGTCAACATGTTTATAGGAGTTTAATCAACCCTTGTACGCAGAACATTAATGGGCGACCTATGTACGCGGAGCAACTCAAAACGTTTATAGGAGTTTAATAAACCCTGGTACGCAGAGCGTTTATGGGTGACCTATGCACGCAGAGGAAGTCAACACGATTACAGGAGTTTAATCAACCCTTGTATGCGGAGAGTTTATGGGCGACCTATGTACACGGAGCAAGTCAACACATTTATAGGAGTTTCATCAACCCTGGTACGCGAAGCGTTTATGGGCGACCGGTATAGGCGGAGCAAGTCAACATGTTTATAGGAGTTTCATCAACCCTGGTACGCGGAGCGTTTATGGCGACCTATGTACGCTGAGCAAGTCAACACGTTTATAGGAGTTTAATCAACCCTTGTACACAAAGCATTTATGGGCGGCCTATGTACGCAGAGGACGTCAACACGTTTATAGGAGTTTAATCAACCCTTATACGCGGAGCGTTTTTGGGCGACCTATGTACGCCGAGCAAGGTAACACGTTTATAGGAGTTTAATCAACCCTTGTACGCGGAGATTTTATGGGCGACCTATGTACGCGGAGCAAGTCAACACATTTTTAGGAGTTTAATCAACCCTTGTACGCGGAGCGTTTATGGGTGACCTATGTACGTGGAGTAAGTCAACACGTTTATAGGACTTTAATCAACCCTTGTAAGCAGAGCATTTATGGGAGAACTATGTACGCGGAGGAAGTCAACACGTTTATTGGACTTTAATCAACCCTTGTACGCAGAGCGTTTATGGGCGACCTATGTACGTGGAGCAAGTCAACACGTTTATAGGAGTTTAATTAACCCTTGTACGCGGAGCGTTTATGGGTGACCTATGTACGCCTAGCAAGTCAACACGTTTATAGGACTTTAATCAACCCTTGTACGCGGAGCGTTTATGGGAGAACTATGTACGCGAAGGAAGTCAACACGTTTATAGGACTTTAATCAACCCTTGTACGCAGAGCGTTTATGGGCGACCTATGTACGCGGAGCAAGTCAACACGTTTATAGGAGATTTATCAACCCTTAAACGTAGAGCATTTATGATAAATCTAAGTACGCGGAGCAGGTTAACATGTTTATAGGAGTTTAATTAACCCTTGTACAAAGAGATTTTATGGGCGACCTATGTACGCGGAGCAAGTCAACACGTTTTTAGGAGTTTAATCAACCCTTGTACACGGAGCGTTTTTGGGCGACCTATGTACGCGGAGCAAGTCAACACGTTTATAGGAGTTTAATCAACCCTTGTACGTGGAGCACTTATTGGCGACCTATGTACGCGGAGCAAGTCAACACGTTTATAGGAGATTTATCAACCCTTAAACGCAGAGCATTTATGATAAATCTATGTACGCGTAGCAGGTCAACATGTTTATAGGAGTTTAATTAACCCTTGTACAAAGAGATTTTATGGGCGACCTATGTACGCGGAGCAAGTCAACACATTTTTAGGAGTTTAATCAACCCTTGTACGCGGAGCGTTTATGGGAGAACTATGTACGCGGAGGAAGTCAACACGTTTATTGGACTTTAATCAACCCTTGTACGCAAAGCGTTTATGGACGACCTATGTACGTGGAGCAAGTCAACACGTTTATAGGAGTTTAATCAACCCTTGTACGCGGAGCGTTTATGGGCGACCTATGTACGCCTAGAAAGTCAACACGTTTATAGGACTTTAATCAACCCTTGTACGCGGAGCGTTTATGGGAGAACTATGTACGCGAAGGAAGTCAACACGTTTATAGGACTTTAATCAACCCTTGTACGCAGAGCGTTTATGGGCGACCTATGTACGCGGAACAAGTCAACACATTTATAGGAGTTTCATCAACCCTGGTACGCAGAGCGTTTATGGGCGACTTATGTACGCGGAGCAAGTCAACACGTTTATAGGGTTTCATCAACCCTTGTACGCGGAGCAAGTCAACACGTTTATAGGAGTTTAATCAACCCTTGTACGCAGAGCGTTTATGGATGACCTATGTACGCGGAGCAAGTTAACACGTTTATAGGAGTTTAATCAACCCTGGTACGCGGAGCATTGATGGGTGACATATGTACGCGGAGCAAGTCAACATGTTTATAGGAGTTTAATCAACCCTTGTACGCGGAGCGTTTAAGGATGACCTATGTATCAGAGCAAGTCATACCTTTTATAGGAGTTTAATTAACCCTTGTACGCGGAGCGTTTATGTGCGAACTATGTACGCGGAGCAACTTAACACGTTTATTGGACTTTAATCAACCCTTGTACGCAGAGCATTTATGGGCGACCTATGTACGCGGAGCAAGTCAACATGTTAATAGGAGTTTAATCAACCCTTGTACGCAGAGCATTTATGGGTGACCTATATACGCAGAGCAAGTCAACACATTTATAGGAGTTTAATCAACCCTTGTACGTGGAGCACTTATGGGCGACCTATGTACGCGGAGCAAGTGGACACGTTTATGGGAGATTTATCAACCCTTAAATGCAGAGCGTTTATGATCAACCTATGTACGCGGAGCAGGTAAACAAGTTTATAGGAGTTAAATCAACCCTTGTACAAAGAGCTTTTATGGGCGACCTATGTACGCGGAGCAAGTCAACACGTTTTTAGGAGTTTAATCAACCCTTGTACGCATAGCGTTTATGGGCGACCTATGTACGCGTAACAAGTCAACATGTTTATAGGAGTTTAATCAACCCTTGTAGGTGGAGCATTTATGGGTGACCTATGTACGTGGAGCAAGTCAACACGTTTATAGGAGTTTATCAACCCTTGTACACGGAGCGTATATGGGCGACCTATGTACGCGCAGCAAGTCAACACGTTTATAGGAGTTTAATCAACCCTGGTACGCAGGGTGTTTTTGGGTGACCTATGCACGTGGAGCAAGTCAACACGTTTATAGGAGTTTAATCGACCCTTGTACGCAGAACATTTATGGGCGACCTATGTACGTGGAATAAGTCAACACGTTTATAGGAGTTTAATCAACCCTTATACGCGGAGCATTTTTGGGCGACCTATGTACGCGGAGCAATTCAACACGTTTATAGGAGTTTAATCAACCCTTGTGTGTGGAGCGTTTTTGGGCGACCTATGTACGCTGAGCAAGTCAACACGTTTATAGGAGTTTAATCAACCCTTGTACGCGGTGTGTTTTTGGGCGACCTATGTACGCGGAGCAATTCAACACGTTTGTAGGAGTTTAATCAACCCTTGTACGCGGAGGGTTTATGGGCGACCTATGTACGCGGATCAAATTAACACGTTTATAGGAGTTTAATAAACCGTTGTACGCGGAGCGTTTATGGGCGACCTATGTACACGGAGCAAGTCAACACGTTTCTAGGAGTTTAATCAACCCTTATACGAGGAGCGTTTATGGGTGACCTATGTACGTGGAGGAAGTCAACACGATTATAGGAGTTTAATCAACCCTTGTATGCGGAGCGTTTATGGGCGACCTATGTACGCGGAGCAAGTCAACACATTTATAGGAGTTTCATCAACCCTGGTACGCGGAACGTTTAAGGGAGACCTATGTATCAGAGCAAGTCAACACATTTATAGGAGTTTAATCAACTCTTGTACGCGGAACGTTTATGGGCGATCTATGTACACGGAGCAAGTCAACACGTTTATAGGAGTTTAATCAACCCTTGTACGCAGAGCGTTTATAGGCGACCTATTTACGCGGAACAAGTTAACACGTTTATAGGAGTTTAATCAACACTTGTACGCGGAGCGTTTATGGGCGACCTATGTACGCAGAGCAAGTCAACACATTTATAGAAGTTTAATCAACCCTTGTACGCGGAGTGTATATGGGCAACCTATGTACGCGCAGCAAGTCAAAACATTTATACGAGTTTAATCAACCATGGTACGCGGGGTGTTTTTGGGTGACCTATGTACGCGGAGCAAGTCAACATGTTTATAGGAGTTTAATCAACCCTTGTACGCAGAACATTAATGGGCGACCTATGTACGCGGAGCAACTCAAAACGTTTATAGGAGTTTAATAAACCCTGGTACGCAGAGCGTTTATGGGTGACCTATGCACGCGGAGGAAGTCAACACGATTACAGGAGTTTAATCAACCCTTGTATGCGGAGAGTTTATGGGCGACCTATGTACACGGAGCAAGTCAACACATTTATAGGAGTTTCATCAACCCTGGTACGCGAAGCGTTTATGGGCGACCGGTATAGGCGGAGCAAGTCAACATGTTTATAGGAGTTTCATCAACCCTGGTACGCGGAGCGTTTATGGCGACCTATGTACGCTGAGCAAGTCAACACGTTTATAGGAGTTTAATCAACCCTTGTACACAAAGCATTTATGGGCGGCCTATGTACGCAGAGGACGTCAACACGTTTATAGGAGTTTAATCAACCCTTATACGCGGAGCGTTTTTGGGCGACCTATGTACGCCGAGCAAGGTAACACGTTTATAGGAGTTTAATCAACCCTTGTACGCGGAGATTTTATGGGCGACCTATGTACGCGGAGCAAGTCAACACATTTTTAGGAGTTTAATCAACCCTTGTACGCGGAGCGTTTATGGGTGACCTATGTACGTGGAGTAAGTCAACACGTTTATAGGACTTTAATCAACCCTTGTAAGCAGAGCATTTATGGGAGAACTATGTACGCGGAGGAAGTCAACACGTTTATTGGACTTTAATCAACCCTTGTACGCAGAGCGTTTATGGGCGACCTATGTACGTGGAGCAAGTCAACACGTTTATAGGAGTTTAATCAACCCTTGTACGCGGAGCGTTTATGGGTGACCTATGTACGCCTAGCAAGTCAACACGTTTATAGGACTTTAATCAACCCTTGTACGCGGAGCGTTTATGGGAGAACTATGTACGCGAAGGAAGTCAACACGTTTATAGGACTTTAATCAACCCTTGTACGCAGAGCGTTTATGGGCGACCTATGTACGCGGAGCAAGTCAACACGTTTATAGGAGATTTATCAACCCTTAAACGTAGAGCATTTATGATAAATCTAAGTACGCGGAGCAGGTTAACATGTTTATAGGAGTTTAATTAACCCTTGTACAAAGAGATTTTATGGGCGACCTATGTACGCGGAGCAAGTCAACACGTTTTTAGGAGTTTAATCAACCCTTGTACACGGAGCGTTTTTGGGCGACCTATGTACGCGGAGCAAGTCAACACGTTTATAGGAGTTTAATCAACCCTTGTACGTGGAGCACTTATTGGCGACCTATGTACGCGGAGCAAGTCAACACGTTTATAGGAGATTTATCAACCCTTAAACGCAGAGCATTTATGATAAATCTATGTACGCGTAGCAGGTCAACATGTTTATAGGAGTTTAATTAACCCTTGTACAAAGAGATTTTATGGGCGACCTATGTACGCGGAGCAAGTCAACACATTTTTAGGAGTTTAATCAACCCTTGTACGCGGAGCGTTTATGGGAGAACTATGTACGCGGAGGAAGTCAACACGTTTATTGGACTTTAATCAACCCTTGTACGCAAAGCGTTTATGGACGACCTATGTACGTGGAGCAAGTCAACACGTTTATAGGAGTTTAATCAACCCTTGTACGCGGAGCGTTTATGGGCGACCTATGTACGCCTAGAAAGTCAACACGTTTATAGGACTTTAATCAACCCTTGTACGCGGAGCGTTTATGGGAGAACTATGTACGCGAAGGAAGTCAACACGTTTATAGGACTTTAATCAACCCTTGTACGCAGAGCGTTTATGGGCGACCTATGTACGCGGAACAAGTCAACACATTTATAGGAGTTTCATCAACCCTGGTACGCAGAGCGTTTATGGGCGACTTATGTACGCGGAGCAAGTCAACACGTTTATAGGGTTTCATCAACCCTTGTACGCGGAGCAAGTCAACACGTTTATAGGAGTTTAATCAACCCTTGTACGCAGAGCGTTTATGGATGACCTATGTACGCGGAGCAAGTTAACACGTTTATAGGAGTTTAATCAACCCTGGTACGCGGAGCATTGATGGGTGACATATGTACGCGGAGCAAGTCAACATGTTTATAGGAGTTTAATCAACCCTTGTACGTGGAGCGTTTAAGGATGACCTATGTATCAGAGCAAGTCATACCTTTTATAGGAGTTTAATTAACCCTTGTACGCGGAGCGTTTATGTGCGAACTATGTACGCGGAGCAACTTAACACGTTTATTGGACTTTAATCAACCCTTGTACGCAGAGCATTTATGGGCGACCTATGTACGCGGAGCAAGTCAACATGTTAATAGGAGTTTAATCAACCCTTGTACGCAGAGCATTTATGAGTGACCTATATACGCAGAGCAAGTCAACACATTTATAGGAGTTTAATCAACCCTTGTACGTGGAGCACTTATGGGCGACCTATGTACGCGGAGCAAGTGGACACGTTTATGGGAGATTTATCAACCCTTAAATGCAGAGCGTTTATGATCAACCTATGTACGCGGAGCAGGTAAACAAGTTTATAGGAGTTAAATCAACCCTTGTACAAAGAGCTTTTATGGGCGACCTATGTACGCGGAGCAAGTCAACACGTTTTTAGGAGTTTAATCAACCCTTGTACGCATAGCGTTTATGGGCGACCTATGTACGCGTAACAAGTCAACATGTTTATAGGAGTTTAATCAACCCTTGGAGGTGGAGCATTTATGGGTGACCTATGTACGTGGAGCAAGTCAACACGTTTATAGGAGTTTATCAACCCTTGTACACGGAGCGTATATGGGCGACCTATGTACGCGCAGCAAGTCAACACGTTTATAGGAGTTTAATCAACCCTGGTACGCAGGGTGTTTTTGGGTGACCTATGCACGTGGAGCAAGTCAACACGTTTATAGGAGTTTAATCGATCCTTGTACGCAGAACATTTATGGGCGACCTATGTACGTGGAATAAGTCAACACGTTTATAGGAGTTTAATCAACCCTTATACGCGGAGCATTTTTGGGCGACCTATGTACGCGGAGCAATTCAACACGTTTATAGGAGTTTAATCAACCCTTGTGTGTGGAGCGTTTTTGGGCGACCTATGTACGCTGAGCAAGTCAACACGTTTATAGGAGTTTAATCAACCCTTGTACGCGGTGTGTTTTTGGGCGACCTATGTACGCGGAGCAATTCAACACGTTTGTAGGAGTTTAATCAACCCTTGTACGCGGAGGGTTTATGGGCGACCTATGTACGCGGATCAAATCAACACGTTTATAGGAGTTTAATAAACCGTTGTACGCGGAGCGTTTATGGGCGACCTATGTACACGGAGCAAGTCAACACGTTTCTAGGAGTTTAATCAACCCTTATACGAGGAGCGTTTATGGGTGACCTATGTACGTGGAGGAAGTCAACATGATTATAGGAGTTTAATCAACCCTTGTATGCGGAGCGTTTATGGGCGACCTATGTACGCGGAGCAAGTCAACACATTTATAGGAGTTTCATCAACCCTGGTACGCGGAACGTTTAAGGGAGACCTATGTATCAGAGCAAGTCAACACATTTATAGGAGTTTAATCAACTCTTGTACGCGGAACGTTTATGGGCGATCTATGTACACGGAGCAAGTCAACACGTTTATAGGAGTTTAATCAACCCTTGTACGCAGAGCGTTTATAGGCGACCTATTTACGCGGAACAAGTTAACACGTTTATAGGAGTTTAATCAACACTTGTACGCGGAGCGTTTATGGGCGACCTATGTACGCAGAGCAAGTCAACACATTTATAGAAGTTTAATCAACCCTTGTACGCGGAGTGTATATGGGCAACCTATGTACGCGCAGCAAGTCAAAACATTTATACGAGTTTAATCAACCATGGTACGCGGGGTGTTTTTGGGTGACCTATGTACGCGGAGCAAGTCAACATGTTTATAGGAGTTTAATCAACCCTTGTACGCAGAACATTAATGGGCGACCTATGTACGCGGAGCAACTCAAAACGTTTATAGGAGTTTAATAAACCCTGGTACGCAGAGCGTTTATGGGTGACCTATGCACGCGGAGGAAGTCAACACGATTACAGGAGTTTAATCAACCCTTGTATGCGGAGAGTTTATGGGCGACCTATGTACACGGAGCAAGTCAACACATTTATACGAGTTTCATCAACCCTGGTACGCGAAGCGTTTATGGACGACCGGTATAGGCGGAGCAAGTCAACATGTTTATAGGAGTTTCATCAACCCTGGTACGCGGAGCGTTTATGGCGACCTATGTACGCTGAGCAAGTCAACACGTTTTTAGGAGTTTAATCAACCCTTGTACACAAAGCATTTATGGGCGGCCTATGTACGCAGAGGACGTCAACACGTTTATAGGAGTTTAATCAACCCTTATACGCGGAGCGTTTTTGGGTGACCTATGTACGCCGAGCAAGGTAACACGTTTATAGGAGTTTAATCAACGTTTGTACGCGGAGATTTTATGGGCGACCTATGTACGCGGAGCAAGTCAACACATTTTTAGGAGTTTAATCAACCCTTGTACGCGGAGCGTTTATGGGTGACCTATGTACGTGGAGTAAGTCAACACGTTTATAGGACTTTAATCAACCCTTGTAAGCAGAGCATTTATGGGAGAACTATGTACGCGGAGGAAGTCAACACGATTATTGGACTTTAATCAACCCTTGTACGCAGAGCGTTTATGGGCGACCTATGTACGTGGAGCAAGTCAACACGTTTATAGGAGTTTAATCAACCCTTGTACGCGGAGCGTTTATGGGTGACCTATGTACGCCTAGCAAGTCAACACGTTTATAGGACTTTAATCAACCCTTGTACGCGGAGCGTTTATGGGAGAACTATGTACGCGAAGGAAGTCAACACGTTTATAGGACTTTAATCAACCCTTGTACGCAGAGCGTTTATGGGCGACCTATGTACGCGGAGCAAGTCAACACGTTTATAGGAGATTTATCAACCCTTAAACGTAGAGCATTTATGATAAATCTAAGTACGCGGAGCAGGTTAACATGTTTATAGGAGTTTAATTAACCCTTGTACAAAGAGATTTTCTGGGCGACCTATGTACGCGGAGCAAGTCAACACGTTTTTAGGAGTTTAATCAACCCTTGTACACGGAGCGTTTTTGGGCGACCTATGTACGCGGAGCAAGTCAACACGTTTATAGGAGTTTAATCAACCCTTGTACGTGGAGCACTTATTGGCGACCTATGTACGCGGAGCAAGTCAACACGTTTATAGGAGATTTATCAACCCTTAAACGCAGAGCATTTATGATAAATCTATGTACGCGTAGCAGGTCAACATGTTTATAGGAGTTTAATTAACCCTTGTACAAAGAGATTTTATGGGCGACCTATGTACGCGGAGCAAGTCAACACATTTTTAGGAGTTTAATCAACCCTTGTACGCGGAGCGTTTATGGGAGAACTATGTACGCGGAGGAAGTCAACACGTTTATTGGACTTTAATCAACCCTTATACGCAAAGCGTTTATGGACGACCTATGTATGTGGAGCAAGTCAACACGTTTATAGGAGTTTAATCAACCCTTGTACGCGGAGCGTTTATGGGCGACCTATGTACGCCTAGCAAGTCAACACGTTTATAGGACTTTAATCAACCCTTGTACGCGGAGCGTTTATGGGAGAAATATGTACGCGAAGGAAGTCAACACGTTTATAGGACTTTAATCAACCCTTGTACGCAGAGCGTTTATGGGCGACCTATGTACGCAGAACAAGTCAACACGTTTATAGGAGTTTAATCAACCCTTGTACGCGGAGCATTTATGGGCGACCTATGTACGCCTAGCAAGTCAACACGTTTATAGGAGTTTAATCAACCCTTGTACGTGGAGCACTTATGGGCGACCTATGTACGCGGAGCAAGTCAACACGTTTAAAGGAGATTTATCAACCCTTAAACGGAGAGAAATTATGATAAATCTAAGTACGCAGAGCAGGTCAACATGTTTATAGGAGTTTAATTAACCCTTGTACAAAGAGATTTTATGGGCGACCTATGTACGCGGAGAAAGTCAACACGTTTTTAGGAGTTTAATCAACCCTTGTACGCGGAGCATTTTTGGGCGACCTATGTACGCGGAGCAAGTCAACACGTTTATAGGAGTTTAATCAACCCTTGTACGTGGAGCACTTATGGGCGACCTATGTACGCGGAGCAAGTCAACACGTTTATAGGAGATTTATCAACCCTTAAACGCAGAGCATTTATGATAAATCTATGTACGCGTAGCAGGTTAACATGTTTATAGGAGTTTAATTAACCCTTGTACAAAGAGATTTTATGGGCGACCTATGTACGCGGAGCAAGTCAACACGTTTTTAGGAGTTTAATCAACCCTTGTACGCGGAGCGTTTATTGGAGAACTATGTACGCGGAGGAAGTCAACACGTTTATTGGACTTTAATCAACCCTTGTACCAAGAGCGTTTATGGGCGACCTTTGTACGTGGAGCAAGTCAACACGTTTATAGGAGTTTAATCAACCCTTGTACGCGGAGCGTTTATGGGCGACCTATGTACGCCTAGCAAGTCAACACGTTTATAGGACTTTAATCAACCCTTATACGCGGAGCGTTTATGGGAGAACTATGTACGCGAAGGAAGTCAACACGTTTATAGGACTTTAATCTACCCTTGTACGCAGAGCGTTTATGGGCGACCTATGTACGCGGAGCAAGTCAACACGTTTATAGGAGTTTAATAAACCCTTGTACGCGGAGCATTTATGGGCGACCTATGTACGCCTAGCAAGTCAACACGTTTATAGGAGTTTAATCAACCCTTGTACGTGGAGCACTTATGGGAGACCTATGTACGCGGAGCAAGTCAACACGTTTATAGGAGATTTATCAACCCTTAAACGCAGAGCATTTATGATAAATCTATGTACGCGTAGCAGGTCAACATGTTTATAGGAGTTTAATTAACCCTTGTACAAAGAGATTTTATGGGCGACCTATGTACGCGGAGCAAGTCAACACATTTTTAGGAGTTTAATCAACCCTTGTATGCAAAGCGTTTATGGACGACCTATGTACGTGGAGCAAGTCAACACGTTTATAGGAGTTTAATCAACCCTTGTACGCGGAGCGTTTATGGGCGACCTATGTACGCCTAGCAAGTCAACACGTTTATAGGACTTTAATCAACCCTTGTACGCGGAGCGTTTATGGGAGAACTATGTACGCGAAGGAAGTCAACACGTTTATAGGACTTTAATCAACCCTTGTACGCAGAGCGTTTATGGGGGACCTATGTACGCGGAGCAAGTCAACACGTTTATAGGAGTTTAATCAACCCTTGTACGCGGAGCATTTATGGGCGACCTATGTACGCCTAGCAAGTCAACACGTTTATAGGAGTTTAATCAACCCTTGTACGTGGAGCACTTATGGGCGACCTATGTACGCGGAGCAAGTCAACACGTTTATAGGAGATTTATCAACCCTTAAACGGAGAGCATTTATGATAAATCTATGTACGCAGAGCAAGTCAACATGTTTATAGGAGTTTAATTAACCCTTGTACAAAGAGATTTTATGGGCGACCTATGTACGCGGAGCAAGTCAACATGTTTTTAGGAGTTTAATCAACCCTTGTACGCGGAGCATTTTTGGGCGACCTATGTACGCGGAGCAAGTCAACACGTTTATAGGAGTTTAATCAACCCTTGTATGTGGAGCACTTATGGGCGACCTATGTACGCGGAGCAAGTCAACACGTTTATAGGAGATTTATCAACCCTTAAACGCAGAGCATTTATGATAAATCTATGTACGCGTAGCAGGTTAACATGTTTATAGGAGTTTAATTAACCCTTGTACAAAGAGATTTTATGGGCGACCTATGTACGCGGAGCAAGTCAACACGTTTTTAGGCGTTTAATCAACCCTTGTACGCGGAGCGTTTATGGGAGAACTATGTACGCGGAGGAAGTCAACACGTTTATTGGACTTTAATCAACCCTTGTACGCAGAGCGTTTATGGGCGAACTTTGTACGTGGAGCAAGTCAACACGTTTATAGGAGTTTAATCAACCCTTGTCCGCGGAGCGTTTATGGGCGACCTATGTACGCCTAACAAGTCAACACGTTTATAGGACTTTGATCAACCCTTATACGCGGAGCGTTTATGGGAGAACTATGTACGTGAAGGAAGTCGACACGTTTATAGGACTTTAATCAACCCTTGTACGCAGAGCGTTTATGGGCGACCTATGTACGCGGAGCAAGTCAACACGTTTATAGGAGTTTAATAAACCCTTGTACGCGGAGCATTTATGGGCACCTATGTACGCCTAGCAAGTCAACACGTTTATAGGAGTTTAATCAACCCTTGTACGTGGAGCACTTATGGGTGACCTATGTACGCGGAGCAAGTCAACACGTTTATAGGAGATTTATCAACCCTTAAACGCAGAGCATTTATGATAAATCTAAGTACGCGGAGCAGGTCAACATGTTTATAGGAGTTTAATTAACCCTTGTACAAAGATATTTTATGGGCGACCTATGTACGCGGAGCAAGTCAACACGTTTTTAGGAGTTTAATCAACCCTGGTACGCGGAGCGTTTTTGGGCGACCTATGTACGCGGAGCAAGTCAACACGTTTATAGGAGTTTAATCAACCCTTGTACGTGGAGCACTTATGGCCGACCTATGTACGCGGAGCAAGTCAACAAGTTTATAAGAGATTTATCAACCCTTAAACGCAGAGCATTTATGATAAATCTATGTATGCGGAGCAGGTCAACATGTTTATAGGAGTTTAATTAACCCTTGTACAAAGAGATTTTATGGGCGACCTATGTACGCGGAGCAAGTCAACACGTTTTTAGGAGTTTAATCAACCCTTGTACGCGGAGCGTTTATGGGAGAACTATGTACGCGAAGGAAGTCAACACGTTTATAGGACTTTAATCAACCCTTGTACGCAGAGCGTTTATGGGCGACCTATGTACGCGGAGCAAGTCAACACGTTTATAGGAGTTTAATCAACCCTTGTACGCGGAGCATTTATGGGCGACCTATGTACGCCTAGCAAGTCAACACATTTATAGGAGTTTAATCAACCCTTGTACGTGGAGCACTTATGGGCGACCTATGTACGCGGAGCAAGTCAACACGTTTATAGGAGATTTATCAACCCTTAAACGCAGAGCATTTATGATAAATCTAAGTACGCGGAGCAGGTCAACATGTTTATAGGAGTTTAATTAACCCTTGTACAAAGAGATTTTATGGGCGACCTATGTACGCGGAGCAAGTCAACATGTTTTTAGGAGTTTAATCAACCCTTGTACGCGGAGCATTTTTGGGCGACCTATGTACGCGGAGCAAGTCAACACGTTTATAGGAGTTTAATCAACCCTTGTATGTGGAGCACTTATGGGCGACCTATGTACGCGGAGCAAGTCAACACGTTTATAGGAGATTTATCAACCCTTAAACGCAGAGCATTTATGATAAATCTATGTACGCGTAGCAGGTTAACATGTTTATAGGAGTTTAATTAACCCTTGTACAAAGAGATTTTATGGGCGACCTATGTACGCGGAGCAAGTCAACACGTTTTTAGGCGTTTAATCAACCCTTGTACGCGGAGCGTTTATGGGAGAACTATGTACGCGGAGGAAGTCAACACGTTTATTGGACTTTAATCAACCCTTGTACGCAGAGCGTTTATGGGCGACCTTTGTACGTGGAGCAAGTCAACACGTTTATAGGAGTTTAATCAACCCTTGTCCGCGGAGCGTTTATGGGCGACCTATGTACGCCTAACAAGTCAACACGTTTATAGGACTTTGATCAACCCTTATACGCGGAGCGTTTATGGGAGAACTATGTACGTGAAGGAAGTCGACACGTTTATAGGACTTTAATCAACCCTTGTACGCAGAGCGTTTATGGGCGACCTATGTACGCGGAGCAAGTCAACACGTTTATAGGAGTTTAATAAACCCTTGTACGCGGAGCATTTATGGGCACCTATGTACGCCTAGCAAGTCAACACGTTTATAGGAGTTTAATCAACCCTTGTACGTGGAGCACTTATGGGTGACCTATGTACGCGGAGCAAGTCAACACGTTTATAGGAGATTTATCAACCCTTAAACGCAGAGCATTTATGATAAATCTAAGTACGCGGAGCATGTCAACATGTTTATAGGAGTTTAATTAACCCTTGTACAAAGATATTTTATGGGCGACCTATGTACGCGGAGCAAGTCAACACGTTTTTAGGAGTTTAATCAACCCTGGTACGCGGAGCGTTTTTGGGCGACCTATGTACGCGGAGCAAGTCAACACGTTTATAGGAGTTTAATCAACCCTTGTACGTGGAGCACTTATGGCCGACCTATGTACGCGGAGCAAGTCAACAAGTTTATAAGAGATTTATCAACCCTTAAACGCAGAGCATTTATGATAAATCTATGTATGCGGAGCAGGTCAACATGTTTATAGGAGTTTAATTAACCCTTGTACAAAGAGATTTTATGGGCGACCTATGTACGCGGAGCAAGTCAACACGTTTTTAGGAGTTTAATCAACCCTTGTACGCGGAGCGTTTATGGGAGAACTATGTACGCGAAGGAAGTCAACACGTTTATAGGACTTTAATCAACCCTTGTACGCAGAGCGTTTATGGGCGACCTATGTACGCGGAGCAAGTCAACACGTTTATAGGAGTTTAATCAACCCTTGTACGCGGAGCATTTATGGGCGACCTATGTACGCCTAGCAAGTCAACACATTTATAGGAGTTTAATCAACCCTTGTACGTGGAGCACTTATGGGCGACCTATGTACGCGGAGCAAGTCAACACGTTTATAGGAGATTTATCAACCCTTAAACGCAGAGCATTTATGATAAATCTAAGTACGCGGAGCAGGTCAACATGTTTATAGGAGTTTAATTAACCCTTGTACAAAGAGATTTTATGGGCGACCTATGTACGCGGAGCAAGTCAACACGTTTTTAGGAGTTTAATCAACCCTTGTACGTGGAGCGTTTTTGGGTGACCTATGTACGCGGAGCAAGTCAACACGTTTATAGGAGTTTAATCAACCCTTGTACGTGGAGCACTTATGGCCGACCTATGTACGCGGAGCAAGTCAACAAGTTTATAAGAGATTTATCAACCCTTAAACGCAGAGCATGTATGATAAATCTATGTACGCGGAGCAGGTTAACATGTTTATAGGAGTTTAATTAACCCTTGTACAAAGAGATTTTATGGGCGACCTATGTACGCGGAGCAAGTCAACACGTTTTTAGGAGTTTAATCAAACCTTGTACGCAGAACGTTTATGGGCGACCTATGTACGCGGAGCAAGTCAACACGTTTATAGAAGTTTAATCAACCCTTATACGAGGAGCGTTTATGGGTGACCTATCTACGTGGAGAAAGTCAACATGATTATAGGAGTTTAATCAATCCTTGTATGCGGAGCATTTATGGGCGACCTATGTACGCGGAGCAAGTCAACACATTTATAGGAGTTTCATCAAAACTGGTACGCAGAGCGTTTATGGCCGACTTATGTACGCGGAGCAAGTCAACACGTTTATAGGGGTTTCATCAACCCTTGTACGCGGAGCAAGTCGACACGTTTATAGGAGTTTAATCTACCCTTGTACGCAGAGCGTTTATGGATGACCTATGTACGCAGAGCAAGTTAACACATTTATAGGAGTTTAATCAACCTTGGTACGCAGAGCATTGATGGGTGACCTATGTAGGCGGAGCAAGTCAACACGTTTATAGGAGTTTAATCAACCCTTGTACGCGGAGCGTTTAAGGGCGACCTATGTATCAGAGCAAGTCAACACATTTATAGGAGTTTAATCAACCCTTGTACGCGGAACGTTTATGGGCGATCTATGTACGCGGAGCAAGTCAACACGTTTATAGGAGTTTAATCAACGCTTGTACGTGGAGCATTTATGGGCGACCTATGTACGCAGAGCAAGTCAACACATTTATAGGAGTTTAATCAACCCTTGTACGCGGAGCATTTATGGGCGACCTATGTACGCCTAGCAAGTCAACACATTTATAGGAGTTTAATCAACCCTTGTACGTGGAGCACTTATGGGCGACCTATGTACGCGGAGCAAGTCAACACGTTTATAGGAGATTTATCAACCCTTAAACGGAGAGCATTTATGATAAATCTAAGTACGCAGAGCAGGTCAACATGTTTATAGGAGTTTAATTAACCCTTGTACAAAGAGATTTTATGGGCGACCTATGTACGCGGAGCAAGTCAACATGTTTTTAGGAGTTTAATCAACCCTTGTACGCGGAGCATTTTTGGACGAATTATGTACGCGGAGCAAGTCAACACGTTTATAGGAGTTTAATCAACCCTTGTATGTGGAGCACTTATGGGCGACCTATGTACGCGGAGCAAGTCAACACGTTTATAGGAGATTTATCAACCCTTAAACGCAGAGCATTTATGATAAATCTATGTACGCGTAGCAGGTTAACATGTTTATAGGAGTTTAATTAACCCTTGTACAAAGAGATTTTATGGGCGACCTATGTACGCGGAGCAAGTCAACACGTTTTTAGGAGTTTAATCAACCCTTGTACGCGGAGCGTTTATGGGAGAACTATGTACGCGGAGGAAGTCAACACGTTTATTGGACTTTAATCAACCCTTGTACGCAGAGCGTTTATGGGCGACCTTTGTACGTGGAGCAAGTCAACACGTTTATAGGAGTTTAATCAACCCTTGTACGCGGAGCGTTTATGGGCGACCTATGTACGCCTAACAAGTCAACACGTTTATAGGACTTTGATCAACCCTTATACGCGGAGCGTTTATGGGAGAACTATGTACGTGAAGGAAGTCAACACGTTTATAGGACTTTAATCAACCCTTGTACGCAGAGCGTTTATGGGCGACCTATGTACGCGGAGCAAGTCAACACGTTTATAGGAGTTTAATAAACCCTTGTACGCGGAGCATTTATGGGCGACCTATGTACGCCTAGCAAGTCAACACGTTTATAGGAGTTTAATCAACCCTTGTACGTGGAGCACTTATGGGTGACCTATGTACGCGGAGCAAGTCAACACGTTTATAGGAGATTTATCAACCCTTAAACGCAGAGCATTTATGATAAATCTAAGTACGCGGAGCAGGTCAACATGTTTATAGGAGTTTAATTAACCCTTGTACAAAGATATTTTATGGGCGACCTATGTACGCGGAGCAAGTCAACACGTTTTTAGGAGTTTAATCAACCCTGGTACGCGGAGCGTTTTTGGGCGACCTATGTACGCGGAGCAAGTCAACACGTTTATAGGAGTTTAATCAACCCTTGTACGTGGAGCACTTATGGCCGACCTATGTACGCGGAGCAAGTCAACAAGTTTATAAGAGATTTATCAACCCTTAAACGCAGAGCATTTATGATAAATCTATGTATGCGGAGCAGGTCAACATGTTTATAGGAGTTTAATTAACCCTTGTACAAAGAGATTTTATGGGCGACCTATGTACGCGGAGCAAGTCAACACGTTTTTAGGAGTTTAATCAACCCTTGTACGCGGAGCGTTTATGGGAGAACTATGTACGCGAAGGAAGTCAACACGTTTATAGGACTTTAATCAACCCTTGTACGCAGAGCGTTTATGGGCGACCTATGTACGCGGAACAAGTTAACACGTTTATAGGAGTTTAATCAACACTTGTACGCGGAGCGTTTATGGGCGACCTATGTACGCAGAGCAAGTCAACACATTTATAGAAGTTTAATCAACCCTTGTACGCGGAGTGTATATGGGCAACCTATGTACGCGCAGCAAGTCAAAACATTTATACGAGTTTAATCAACCATGGTACGCGGGGTGTTTTTGGGTGACCTATGTACGCGGAGCAAGTCAACATGTTTATAGGAGTTTAATCAACCCTTGTACGCAGAACATTAATGGGCGACCTATGTACGCGGAGCAACTCAAAACGTTTATAGGAGTTTAATAAACCCTGGTACGCAGAGCGTTTATGGGTGACCTATGCACGCGGAGGAAGTCAACACGATTACAGGAGTTTAATCAACCCTTGTATGCGGAGAGTTTATGGGCGACCTATGTACATGGAGCAAGTCAACACATTTATACGAGTTTCATCAACCCTGGTACGCGAAGCGTTTATGGGCGACCGGTATAGGCGGAGCAAGTCAACATGTTTATAGGAGTTTCATCAACCCTGGTACGCGGAGCGTTTATGGCGACCTATGTACGCTGAGCAAGTCAACACGTTTTTAGGAGTTTAATCAACCCTTGTACACAAAGCATTTATGGGCGGCCTATGTACGCAGAGGACGTCAACACGTTTATAGGAGTTTAATCAACCCTTATACGCGGAGCGTTTTTGGGTGACCTATGTACGCCGAGCAAGGTAACACGTTTATAGGAGTTTAATCAACGTTTGTACGCGGAGATTTTATGGGCGACCTATGTACGCGGAGCAAGTCAACACATTTTTAGGAGTTTAATCAACCCTTGTACGCGGAGCGTTTATGGGTGACCTATGTACGTGGAGTAAGTCAACACGTTTATAGGACTTTAATCAACCCTTGTAAGCAGAGCATTTATGGGAGAACTATGTACGCGGAGGAAGTCAACACGATTATTGGACTTTAATCAACCCTTGTACGCAGAGCGTTTATGGGCGACCTATGTACGTGGAGCAAGTCAACACGTTTATAGGAGTTTAATCAACCCTTGTACGCGGAGCGTTTATGGGTGACCTATGTACGCCTAGCAAGTCAACACGTTTATAGGACTTTAATCAACCCTTGTACGCGGAGCGTTTATGGGAGAACTATGTACGCGAAGGAAGTCAACACGTTTATAGGACTTTAATCAACCCTTGTACGCAGAGCGTTTATGGGCGACCTATGTACGCGGAGCAAGTCAACACGTTTATAGGAGATTTATCAACCCTTAAACGTAGAGCATTTATGATAAATCTAAGTACGCGGAGCAGGTTAACATGTTTATAGGAGTTTAATTAACCCTTGTACAAAGAGATTTTCTGGGCGACCTATGTACGCGGAGCAAGTCAACACGTTTTTAGGAGTTTAATCAACCCTTGTACACGGAGCGTTTTTGGGCGACCTATGTACGCGGAGCAAGTCAACACGTTTATAGGAGTTTAATCAACCCTTGTACGTGGAGCACTTATTGGCGACCTATGTACGCGGAGCAAGTCAACACGTTTATAGGAGATTTATCAACCCTTAAACGCAGAGCATTTATGATAAATCTATGTACGCGTAGCAGGTCAACATGTTTATAGGAGTTTAATTAACCCTTGTACAAAGAGATTTTATGGGCGACCTATGTACGCGGAGCAAGTCAACACATTTTTAGGAGTTTAATCAACCCTTGTACGCGGAGCGTTTATGGGAGAACTATGTACGCGGAGGAAGTCAACACGTTTATTGGACTTTAATCAACCCTTGTACGCAAAGCGTTTATGGACGACCTATGTATGTGGAGCAAGTCAACACGTTTATAGGAGTTTAATCAACCCTTGTACGCGGAGCGTTTATGGGCGACCTATGTACGCCTAGCAAGTCAACACGTTTATAGGACTTTAATCAACCCTTGTACGCGGAGCGTTTATGGGAGAAATATGTACGCGAAGGAAGTCAACACGTTTATAGGACTTTAATCAACCCTTGTACGCAGAGCGTTTATGGGCGACCTATGTACGCAGAACAAGTCAACACGTTTATAGGAGTTTAATCAACCCTTGTACGCGGAGCATTTATGGGCGACCTATGTACGCCTAGCAAGTCAACACGTTTATAGGAGTTTAATCAACCCTTGTACGTGGAGCACTTATGGGCGACCTATGTACGCGGAGCAAGTCAACACGTTTAAAGGAGATTTATCAACCCTTAAACGGAGAGAAATTATGATAAATCTAAGTACGCAGAGCAGGTCAACATGTTTATAGGAGTTTAATTAACCCTTGTACAAAGAGATTTTATGGGCGACCTATGTACGCGGAGAAAGTCAACACGTTTTTAGGAGTTTAATCAACCCTTGTACGCGGAGCATTTTTGGGCGACCTATGTACGCGGAGCAAGTCAACACGTTTATAGGAGTTTAATCAACCCTTGTACGTGGAGCACTTATGGGCGACCTATGTACGCGGAGCAAGTCAACACGTTTATAGGAGATTTATCAACCCTTAAACGCAGAGCATTTATGATAAATCTATGTACGCGTAGCAGGTTAACATGTTTATAGGAGTTTAATTAACCCTTGTACAAAGAGATTTTATGGGCGACCTATGTACGCGGAGCAAGTCAACACGTTTTTAGGAGTTTAATCAACCCTTGTACGCGGAGCGTTTATTGGAGAACTATGTACGCGGAGGAAGTCAACACGTTTATTGGACTTTAATCAACCCTTGTACCAAGAGCGTTTATGGGCGACCTTTGTACGTGGAGCAAGTCAACACGTTTATAGGAGTTTAATCAACCCTTGTACGCGGAGCGTTTATGGGCGACCTATGTACGCCTAGCAAGTCAACACGTTTATAGGACTTTAATCAACCCTTATACGCGGAGCGTTTATGGGAGAACTATGTACGCGAAGGAAGTCAACACGTTTATAGGACTTTAATCTACCCTTGTACGCAGAGCGTTTATGGGCGACCTATGTACGCGGAGCAAGTCAACACGTTTATAGGAGTTTAATAAACCCTTGTACGCGGAGCATTTATGGGCGACCTATGTACGCCTAGCAAGTCAACACGTTTATAGGAGTTTAATCAACCCTTGTACGTGGAGCACTTATGGGAGACCTATGTACGCGGAGCAAGTCAACACGTTTATAGGAGATTTATCAACCCTTAAACGCAGAGCATTTATGATAAATCTATGTACGCGTAGCAGGTCAACATGTTTATAGGAGTTTAATTAACCCTTGTACAAAGAGATTTTATGGGCGACCTATGTACGCGGAGCAAGTCAACACATTTTTAGGAGTTTAATCAACCCTTGTATGCAAAGCGTTTATGGACGACCTATGTACGTGGAGCAAGTCAACACGTTTATAGGAGTTTAATCAACCCTTGTACGCGGAGCGTTTATGGGCGACCTATGTACGCCTAGCAAGTCAACACGTTTATAGGACTTTAATCAACCCTTGTACGCGGAGCGTTTATGGGAGAACTATGTACGCGAAGGAAGTCAACACGTTTATAGGACTTTAATCAACCCTTGTACGCAGAGCGTTTATGGGGGACCTATGTACGCGGAGCAAGTCAACACGTTTATAGGAGTTTAATCAACCCTTGTACGCGGAGCATTTATGGGCGACCTATGTACGCCTAGCAAGTCAACACGTTTATAGGAGTTTAATCAACCCTTGTACGTGGAGCACTTATGGGCGACCTATGTACGCGGAGCAAGTCAACACGTTTATAGGAGATTTATCAACCCTTAAACGGAGAGCATTTATGATAAATCTATGTACGCAGAGCAAGTCAACATGTTTATAGGAGTTTAATTAACCCTTGTACAAAGAGATTTTATGGGCGACCTATGTACGCGGAGCAAGTCAACATGTTTTTAGGAGTTTAATCAACCCTTGTACGCGGAGCATTTTTGGGCGACCTATGTACGCGGAGCAAGTCAACACGTTTATAGGAGTTTAATCAACCCTTGTATGTGGAGCACTTATGGGCGACCTATGTACGCGGAGCAAGTCAACACGTTTATAGGAGATTTATCAACCCTTAAACGCAGAGCATTTATGATAAATCTATGTACGCGTAGCAGGTTAACATGTTTATAGGAGTTTAATTAACCCTTGTACAAAGAGATTTTATGGGCGACCTATGTACGCGGAGCAAGTCAACACGTTTTTAGGCGTTTAATCAACCCTTGTACGCGGAGCGTTTATGGGAGAACTATGTACGCGGAGGAAGTCAACACGTTTATTGGACTTTAATCAACCCTTGTACGCAGAGCGTTTATGGGCGACCTTTGTACGTGGAGCAAGTCAACACGTTTATAGGAGTTTAATCAACCCTTGTCCGCGGAGCGTTTATGGGCGACCTATGTACGCCTAACAAGTCAACACGTTTATAGGACTTTGATCAACCCTTATACGCGGAGCGTTTATGGGAGAACTATGTACGTGAAGGAAGTCGACACGTTTATAGGACTTTAATCAACCCTTGTACGCAGAGCGTTTATGGGCGACCTATGTACGCGGAGCAAGTCAACACGTTTATAGGAGTTTAATAAACCCTTGTACGCGGAGCATTTATGGGCACCTATGTACGCCTAGCAAGTCAACACGTTTATAGGAGTTTAATCAACCCTTGTACGTGGAGCACTTATGGGTGACCTATGTACGCGGAGCAAGTCAACACGTTTATAGGAGATTTATCAACCCTTAAACGCAGAGCATTTATGATAAATCTAAGTACGCGGAGCAGGTCAACATGTTTATAGGAGTTTAATTAACCCTTGTACAAAGATATTTTATGGGCGACCTATGTACGCGGAGCAAGTCAACACGTTTTTAGGAGTTTAATCAACCCTGGTACGCGGAGCGTTTTTGGGCGACCTATGTACGCGGAGCAAGTCAACACGTTTATAGGAGTTTAATCAACCCTTGTACGTGGAGCACTTATGGCCGACCTATGTACGCGGAGCAAGTCAACAAGTTTATAAGAGATTTATCAACCCTTAAACGCAGAGCATTTATGATAAATCTATGTATGCGGAGCAGGTCAACATGTTTATAGGAGTTTAATTAACCCTTGTACAAAGAGATTTTATGGGCGACCTATGTACGCGGAGCAAGTCAACACGTTTTTAGGAGTTTAATCAACCCTTGTACGCGGAGCGTTTATGGGAGAACTATGTACGCGAAGGAAGTCAACACGTTTATAGGACTTTAATCAACCCTTGTACGCAGAGCGTTTATGGGCGACCTATGTACGCGGAGCAAGTCAACACGTTTATAGGAGTTTAATCAACCCTTGTACGCGGAGCATTTATGGGCGACCTATGTACGCCTAGCAAGTCAACACATTTATAGGAGTTTAATCAACCCTTGTACGTGGAGCACTTATGGGCGACCTATGTACGCGGAGCAAGTCAACACGTTTATAGGAGATTTATCAACCCTTAAACGCAGAGCATTTATGATAAATCTAAGTACGCGGAGCAGGTCAACATGTTTATAGGAGTTTAATTAACCCTTGTACAAAGAGATTTTATGGGCGACCTATGTACGCGGAGCAAGTCAACATGTTTTTAGGAGTTTAATCAACCCTTGTACGCGGAGCATTTTTGGGCGACCTATGTACGCGGAGCAAGTCAACACGTTTATAGGAGTTTAATCAACCCTTGTATGTGGAGCACTTATGGGCGACCTATGTACGCGGAGCAAGTCAACACGTTTATAGGAGATTTATCAACCCTTAAACGCAGAGCATTTATGATAAATCTATGTACGCGTAGCAGGTTAACATGTTTATAGGAGTTTAATTAACCCTTGTACAAAGAGATTTTATGGGCGACCTATGTACGCGGAGCAAGTCAACACGTTTTTAGGCGTTTAATCAACCCTTGTACGCGGAGCGTTTATGGGAGAACTATGTACGCGGAGGAAGTCAACACGTTTATTGGACTTTAATCAACCCTTGTACGCAGAGCGTTTATGGGCGACCTTTGTACGTGGAGCAAGTCAACACGTTTATAGGAGTTTAATCAACCCTTGTCCGCGGAGCGTTTATGGGCGACCTATGTACGCCTAACAAGTCAACACGTTTATAGGACTTTGATCAACCCTTATACGCGGAGCGTTTATGGGAGAACTATGTACGTGAAGGAAGTCGACACGTTTATAGGACTTTAATCAACCCTTGTACGCAGAGCGTTTATGGGCGACCTATGTACGCGGAGCAAGTCAACACGTTTATAGGAGTTTAATAAACCCTTGTACGCGGAGCATTTATGGGCACCTATGTACGCCTAGCAAGTCAACACGTTTATAGGAGTTTAATCAACCCTTGTACGTGGAGCACTTATGGGTGACCTATGTACGCGGAGCAAGTCAACACGTTTATAGGAGATTTATCAACCCTTAAACGCAGAGCATTTATGATAAATCTAAGTACGCGGAGCATGTCAACATGTTTATAGGAGTTTAATTAACCCTTGTACAAAGATATTTTATGGGCGACCTATGTACGCGGAGCAAGTCAACACGTTTTTAGGAGTTTAATCAACCCTGGTACGCGGAGCGTTTTTGGGCGACCTATGTACGCGGAGCAAGTCAACACGTTTATAGGAGTTTAATCAACCCTTGTACGTGGAGCACTTATGGCCGACCTATGTACGCGGAGCAAGTCAACAAGTTTATAAGAGATTTATCAACCCTTAAACGCAGAGCATTTATGATAAATCTATGTATGCGGAGCAGGTCAACATGTTTATAGGAGTTTAATTAACCCTTGTACAAAGAGATTTTATGGGCGACCTATGTACGCGGAGCAAGTCAACACGTTTTTAGGAGTTTAATCAACCCTTGTACGCGGAGCGTTTATGGGAGAACTATGTACGCGAAGGAAGTCAACACGTTTATAGGACTTTAATCAACCCTTGTACGCAGAGCGTTTATGGGCGACCTATGTACGCGGAGCAAGTCAACACGTTTATAGGAGTTTAATCAACCCTTGTACGCGGAGCATTTATGGGCGACCTATGTACGCCTAGCAAGTCAACACATTTATAGGAGTTTAATCAACCCTTGTACGTGGAGCACTTATGGGCGACCTATGTACGCGGAGCAAGTCAACACGTTTATAGGAGATTTATCAACCCTTAAACGCAGAGCATTTATGATAAATCTAAGTACGCGGAGCAGGTCAACATGTTTATAGGAGTTTAATTAACCCTTGTACAAAGAGATTTTATGGGCGACCTATGTACGCGGAGCAAGTCAACACGTTTTTAGGAGTTTAATCAACCCTTGTACGTGGAGCGTTTTTGGGTGACCTATGTACGCGGAGCAAGTCAACACGTTTATAGGAGTTTAATCAACCCTTGTACGTGGAGCACTTATGGCCGACCTATGTACGCGGAGCAAGTCAACAAGTTTATAAGAGATTTATCAACCCTTAAACGCAGAGCATGTATGATAAATCTATGTACGCGGAGCAGGTTAACATGTTTATAGGAGTTTAATTAACCCTTGTACAAAGAGATTTTATGGGCGACCTATGTACGCGGAGCAAGTCAACACGTTTTTAGGAGTTTAATCAAACCTTGTACGCAGAACGTTTATGGGCGACCTATGTACGCGGAGCAAGTCAACACGTTTATAGAAGTTTAATCAACCCTTATACGAGGAGCGTTTATGGGTGACCTATCTACGTGGAGAAAGTCAACATGATTATAGGAGTTTAATCAATCCTTGTATGCGGAGCATTTATGGGCGACCTATGTACGCGGAGCAAGTCAACACATTTATAGGAGTTTCATCAAAACTGGTACGCAGAGCGTTTATGGCCGACTTATGTACGCGGAGCAAGTCAACACGTTTATAGGGGTTTCATCAACCCTTGTACGCGGAGCAAGTCGACACGTTTATAGGAGTTTAATCTACCCTTGTACGCAGAGCGTTTATGGATGACCTATGTACGCAGAGCAAGTTAACACATTTATAGGAGTTTAATCAACCTTGGTACGCAGAGCATTGATGGGTGACCTATGTAGGCGGAGCAAGTCAACACGTTTATAGGAGTTTAATCAACCCTTGTACGCGGAGCGTTTAAGGGCGACCTATGTATCAGAGCAAGTCAACACATTTATAGGAGTTTAATCAACCCTTGTACGCGGAACGTTTATGGGCGATCTATGTACGCGGAGCAAGTCAACACGTTTATAGGAGTTTAATCAACGCTTGTACGTGGAGCATTTATGGGCGACCTATGTACGCAGAGCAAGTCAACACATTTATAGGAGTTTAATCAACCCTTGTACGCGGAGCATTTATGGGCGACCTATGTACGCCTAGCAAGTCAACACATTTATAGGAGTTTAATCAACCCTTGTACGTGGAGCACTTATGGGCGACCTATGTACGCGGAGCAAGTCAACACGTTTATAGGAGATTTATCAACCCTTAAACGGAGAGCATTTATGATAAATCTAAGTACGCAGAGCAGGTCAACATGTTTATAGGAGTTTAATTAACCCTTGTACAAAGAGATTTTATGGGCGACCTATGTACGCGGAGCAAGTCAACATGTTTTTAGGAGTTTAATCAACCCTTGTACGCGGAGCATTTTTGGACGAATTATGTACGCGGAGCAAGTCAACACGTTTATAGGAGTTTAATCAACCCTTGTATGTGGAGCACTTATGGGCGACCTATGTACGCGGAGCAAGTCAACACGTTTATAGGAGATTTATCAACCCTTAAACGCAGAGCATTTATGATAAATCTATGTACGCGTAGCAGGTTAACATGTTTATAGGAGTTTAATTAACCCTTGTACAAAGAGATTTTATGGGCGACCTATGTACGCGGAGCAAGTCAACACGTTTTTAGGAGTTTAATCAACCCTTGTACGCGGAGCGTTTATGGGAGAACTATGTACGCGGAGGAAGTCAACACGTTTATTGGACTTTAATCAACCCTTGTACGCAGAGCGTTTATGGGCGACCTTTGTACGTGGAGCAAGTCAACACGTTTATAGGAGTTTAATCAACCCTTGTACGCGGAGCGTTTATGGGCGACCTATGTACGCCTAACAAGTCAACACGTTTATAGGACTTTGATCAACCCTTATACGCGGAGCGTTTATGGGAGAACTATGTACGTGAAGGAAGTCAACACGTTTATAGGACTTTAATCAACCCTTGTACGCAGAGCGTTTATGGGCGACCTATGTACGCGGAGCAAGTCAACACGTTTATAGGAGTTTAATAAACCCTTGTACGCGGAGCATTTATGGGCGACCTATGTACGCCTAGCAAGTCAACACGTTTATAGGAGTTTAATCAACCCTTGTACGTGGAGCACTTATGGGTGACCTATGTACGCGGAGCAAGTCAACACGTTTATAGGAGATTTATCAACCCTTAAACGCAGAGCATTTATGATAAATCTAAGTACGCGGAGCAGGTCAACATGTTTATAGGAGTTTAATTAACCCTTGTACAAAGATATTTTATGGGCGACCTATGTACGCGGAGCAAGTCAACACGTTTTTAGGAGTTTAATCAACCCTGGTACGCGGAGCGTTTTTGGGCGACCTATGTACGCGGAGCAAGTCAACACGTTTATAGGAGTTTAATCAACCCTTGTACGTGGAGCACTTATGGCCGACCTATGTACGCGGAGCAAGTCAACAAGTTTATAAGAGATTTATCAACCCTTAAACGCAGAGCATTTATGATAAATCTATGTATGCGGAGCAGGTCAACATGTTTATAGGAGTTTAATTAACCCTTGTACAAAGAGATTTTATGGGCGACCTATGTACGCGGAGCAAGTCAACACGTTTTTAGGAGTTTAATCAACCCTTGTACGCGGAGCGTTTATGGGAGAACTATGTACGCGAAGGAAGTCAACACGTTTATAGGACTTTAATCAACCCTTGTACGCAGAGCGTTTATGGGCGACCTATGTACGCGGAGCAAGTCAACACGTTTATAGGAGTTTAATCAACCCTTGTACGCGGAGCATTTATGGGCGACCTATGTACGCCTAGCAAGTCAACACATTTATAGGAGTTTAATCAACCCTTGTACGTGGAGCACTTATGGGCGACCTATGTACGCGGAGCAAGTCAACACGTTTATAGGAGATTTATCAACCCTTAAACGCAGAGCATTTATGATAAATCTAAGTACGCGGAGCAGGTCAACATGTTTATAGGAGTTTAATTAACCCTTGTACAAAGAGATTTTATGGGCGACCTATGTACACGGAGCAAGTCAACACGTTTTTAGGAGTTTAATCAACCCTTGTACGTGGAGCGTTTTTGGGTGACCTATGTACGCGGAGCAAGTCAACACGTTTATAGGAGTTTAATCAACCCTTGTACGTGGAGCACTTATGGCCGACCTATGTACGCGGAGCAAGTCAACAAGTTTATAAGAGATTTATCAACCCTTAAACGCAGAGCATGTATGATAAATCTATGTACGCGGAGCAGGTTAACATGTTTATAGGAGTTTAATTAACCCTTGTACAAAGAGATTTTATGGGCGACCTATGTACGCGGAGCAAGTCAACACGTTTTTAGGAGTTTAATCAAACCTTGTACGCAGAACGTTTATGGGCGACCTATGTACGCGGAGCAAGTCAACACGTTTATAGAAGTTTAATCAACCCTTATACGAGGAGCGTTTATGGGTGACCTATCTACGTGGAGAAAGTCAACATGATTATAGGAGTTTAATCAATCCTTGTATGCGGAGCATTTATGGGCGACCTATGTACGCGGAGCAAGTCAACACATTTATAGGAGTTTCATCAAAACTGGTACGCAGAGCGTTTATGGCCGACTTATGTACGCGGAGCAAGTCAACACGTTTATAGGGGTTTCATCAACCCTTGTACGCGGAGCAAGTCGACACGTTTATAGGAGTTTAATCTACCCTTGTACGCAGAGCGTTTATGGATGACCTATGTACGCAGAGCAAGTTAACACATTTATAGGAGTTTAATCAACCTTGGTACGCAGAGCATTGATGGGTGACCTATGTAGGCGGAGCAAGTCAACACGTTTATAGGAGTTTAATCAACCCTTGTACGCGGAGCGTTTAAGGGCGACCTATGTATCAGAGCAAGTCAACACATTTATAGGAGTTTAATCAACCCTTGTACGCGGAACGTTTATGGGCGATCTATGTACGCGGAGCAAGTCAACACGTTTATAGGAGTTTAATCAACGCTTGTACGTGGAGCATTTATGGGCGACCTATGTACGCAGAGCAAGTCAACACATTTATAGGAGTTTAATCAACCCTTGTACGCGGAGCATTTATGGGCGACCTATGTACGCCTAGCAAGTCAACACATTTATAGGAGTTTAATCAACCCTTGTACGTGGAGCACTTATGGGCGACCTATGTACGCGGAGCAAGTCAACACGTTTATAGGAGATTTATCAACCCTTAAACGGAGAGCATTTATGATAAATCTAAGTACGCAGAGCAGGTCAACATGTTTATAGGAGTTTAATTAACCCTTGTACAAAGAGATTTTATGGGCGACCTATGTACGCGGAGCAAGTCAACATGTTTTTAGGAGTTTAATCAACCCTTGTACGCGGAGCATTTTTGGACGAATTATGTACGCGGAGCAAGTCAACACGTTTATAGGAGTTTAATCAACCCTTGTATGTGGAGCACTTATGGGCGACCTATGTACGCGGAGCAAGTCAACACGTTTATAGGAGATTTATCAACCCTTAAACGCAGAGCATTTATGATAAATCTATGTACGCGTAGCAGGTTAACATGTTTATAGGAGTTTAATTAACCCTTGTACAAAGAGATTTTATGGGCGACCTATGTACGCGGAGCAAGTCAACACGTTTTTAGGAGTTTAATCAACCCTTGTACGCGGAGCGTTTATGGGAGAACTATGTACGCGGAGGAAGTCAACACGTTTATTGGACTTTAATCAACCCTTGTACGCAGAGCGTTTATGGGCGACCTTTGTACGTGGAGCAAGTCAACACGTTTATAGGAGTTTAATCAACCCTTGTACGCGGAGCGTTTATGGGCGACCTATGTACGCCTAACAAGTCAACACGTTTATAGGACTTTGATCAACCCTTATACGCGGAGCGTTTATGGGAGAACTATGTACGTGAAGGAAGTCAACACGTTTATAGGACTTTAATCAACCCTTGTACGCAGAGCGTTTATGGGCGACCTATGTACGCGGAGCAAGTCAACACGTTTATAGGAGTTTAATAAACCCTTGTACGCGGAGCATTTATGGGCGACCTATGTACGCCTAGCAAGTCAACACGTTTATAGGAGTTTAATCAACCCTTGTACGTGGAGCACTTATGGGTGACCTATGTACGCGGAGCAAGTCAACACGTTTATAGGAGATTTATCAACCCTTAAACGCAGAGCATTTATGATAAATCTAAGTACGCGGAGCAGGTCAACATGTTTATAGGAGTTTAATTAACCCTTGTACAAAGATATTTTATGGGCGACCTATGTACGCGGAGCAAGTCAACACGTTTTTAGGAGTTTAATCAACCCTGGTACGCGGAGCGTTTTTGGGCGACCTATGTACGCGGAGCAAGTCAACACGTTTATAGGAGTTTAATCAACCCTTGTACGTGGAGCACTTATGGCCGACCTATGTACGCGGAGCAAGTCAACAAGTTTATAAGAGATTTATCAACCCTTAAACGCAGAGCATTTATGATAAATCTATGTATGCGGAGCAGGTCAACATGTTTATAGGAGTTTAATTAACCCTTGTACAAAGAGATTTTATGGGCGACCTATGTACGCGGAGCAAGTCAACACGTTTTTAGGAGTTTAATCAAACCTTGTACGCAGAACGTTTATGGGCGACCTATGTACGCGGAGCAAGTCAACACGTTTATAGAAGTTTAATCAACCCTTATACGAGGAGCGTTTATGGGTGACCTATCTACGTGGAGAAAGTCAACATGATTATAGGAGTTTAATCAATCCTTGTATGCGGAGCATTTATGGGCGACCTATGTACGCGGAGCAAGTCAACACATTTATAGGAGTTTCATCAAAACTGGTACGCAGAGCGTTTATGGCCGACTTATGTACGCGGAGAAAGTCAACACGTTTATAGGGGTTTCATCAACCCTTGTACGCGGAGCAAGTCGACACGTTTATAGGAGTTTAATCTACCCTTGTACGCAGAGCGTTTATGGATGACCTATGTACGCAGAGCAAGTTAACACATTTATAGGAGTTTAATCAACCTTGGTACGCAGAGCATTGATGGGTGACCTATGTAGGCGGAGCAAGTCAACACGTTTATAGGAGTTTAATCAACCCTTGTACGCGGAGCGTTTAAGGGCGACCTATGTATCAGAGCAAGTCAACACATTTATAGGAGTTTAATCAACCCTTGTACGCGGAACGTTTATGGGCGATCTATGTATGCGGAGCAAGTCAACACGTTTATAGGAGTTTAATCAACGCTTGTACGTGGAGCATTTCTGGGCGACCTATGTACGCAGAGCAAGTCAACACATTTATAGGAGTTTAATCAACCCTTGTACGCGGAGTGTATATGGGCAACCTATGTACGCGCAGCAAGTCAAAACGTTTATAGGAGTTTAATCAACCATGGTACGCGGAGTGTTTTTGGGTGACCTATGTACGCAGAGCAAGTCAACATGTTTATAGGAGTTTAATCAACCCTTGTAAGCAGAGCGTTTATGGGAGAACTATGTACGCGGAGGAAGTCAACACGTTTATTGGACTTTAATCAACCCTTGTACGCAGAGCGTTTATGGGCTACCTATGTACGTGGAGCAATTCAACACGTTTATAGGAGTTTAATCAACCCTTGTACGCAGAGCGTTTATGGGCGACCTATGTACGCCTAGCAAGTCAACACGTTTATAGGACTTTAAACAACCCTTGTACGCGGAGCGTTTATGGGAGAACTATGTACGCGAAGGAAGTCAACACGTTTATAGGACTTTAATCAACCCTTGTACGCAGAGCGTTTATGGGCGACCTATGTACGCGGAGCAAGTCAACACGTTTATAGGAGTTTAATCAACCCTTGTACGCGGAGCATTTATGGGCGACCTATGTACGCCTAGCAAGTCAACACATTTATAGGAGTTTAATCAACCCTTGTACGTGGAGCACTTATGGGCGACCTATGTACGCGGAGCAAGTCAACACGTTTATAGGAGATTTATCAACCCTTAAACGCAGAGCATTTATGATAAATCTAAGTACGCGGAGCAGGTCAACATGTTTATAGGAGTTTAATTAACCCTTGTACAAAGAGATTTTATGGGCGACCTATGTACGCGGAGCAAGTCAACACGTTTTTAGGAGTTTAATCAACCCTTGTACGTGGAGCGTTTTTGGGTGACCTATGTACGCGGAGCAAGTCAACACGTTTATAGGAGTTTAATCAACCCTTGTACGTGGAGCACTTATGGCCGACCTATGTACGCGGAGCAAGTCAACAAGTTTATAAGAGATTTATCAACCCTTAAACGCAGAGCATGTATGATAAATCTATGTACGCGGAGCAGGTTAACATGTTTATAGGAGTTTAATTAACCCTTGTACAAAGAGATTTTATGGGCGACCTATGTACGCGGAGCAAGTCAACACGTTTTTAGGAGTTTAATCAACCCTTGTACGCAGAACGTTTATGGGCGACCTATGTACGCGTAACAAGTCAACATGTTTATAGGAGTTTAATCAACCCTTGTACGCGGAGCATTTATGGGCGACCTATGTACGCGGATCAAATCAACACGTTTATAGGAGTTTAATAAACCATTGTACGCGGAGCATTTATGGGCGACCTATGTACGCGGAGCATTTATGGGCGACCTATGTACGCGGAGCAAGTCAACACGTTTATAGAAGTTTAATCAACCCTTATACGAGGAGCGTTTATGGGTGACCTATGTACGTGGAGGAAGTCAACATGTTTATAGGAGTTTAATCAATCCTTGTATGCAGAGCATTTATGGGCGACCTATGTACGCGGAGCAAGTCAACACATTTATAGGAGTTTCATCAAACCTGGTACGCAGAGCGTTTATGGGCGACTTATGTACGCGGAGCAAGTCAACACGTTTATAGGGGTTTCATCAACCCTTGTACGCGGAGCAAGTCAACACGTTTATAGGAGTTTAATCTACCCTTGTACGCAGAGCGTTTATGGATGACCTATGTACGCAGAGCAAGTTAACACATTTATAGGAGTTTAATCAACCCTGGTACGCAGAGCATTCATGGGTGACCTATGTACGCAGAGCAAGTCAACACGTTTATAGGAGTTTAATCAACCCTTGTACGCGGAGCGTTTAAGGGCGACCTATGTATCAGAGCAAGTCAACACATTTATAGGAGTTTAATCAACCCTTGTACGCGGAACGTTTATGGGCGATCTATGTACGCGGAGCAAGTCAACATGTTTATAGGAGTTTAATCAACCCTTGTACGCGGAGTGTATATGGGCAACCTATGTACGCGCAGCAAGTCAAAACATTTATAGGAGTTTAATCAACCATGGTACGCGGAGTGTTTTTGGGTGACCTATGTACGCAGAGCAAGTCAACATGTTTATAGGAGTTTAATCAACCCTTGTACGCAGAACATTAATGGACGACCTATGTACGCGGAGCAACTCAAAAAGTTTATAGGAGTTTAATCAACCCTTATACGCAGAGCATTTTTGGGCGACCTATGTACGCGGAGCAAGTCAACACGTTTATAGGAGTTTAATCAACCCTGGTACGCAGAGCGTTTATGGGTGACCTATGGACGCGGAGGAAGTCAACACGATTACAGGAGTTTAATAAACCCTTGTATGCGGTGAGTTTATGGGCGACCTATGTACGCGGAGCAAGTCAACACGTTTATAGGAGTTTCATCAACCCTGGTACGCGAAGCGTTTATGGACGACCTGTATAGGCAGAGCAAGTCAACATGTTTATAGGAGTTTCATCAACCCTTGTATGCGGAGCGTTTACGGGCGACTTATGTTCGTGGATCAAGTCAACACGTTTATAATAGTTTAATCAACCCTGGTACGCGGAGCGTTTATGGGCGACCTATGTATCAGAGCAAGTCAACACATTTATAGGAGTTTAATCAACCCTTGTACGCGGAACGTTTATGGGAGATCTATGTACGCGTAGCAAGTCAACACGTTTATAGGAGTTTAATCAACCCTTGTACGCAGAGCGTTTATAGGCGACCTATGTGCTCGGAACAAGTTAACACGTTTATAGGAGTTTAATCAACCCTTGTACGTGGAGTGTTTATGGGCGACCTATGTACGCAGAGCAAGTCAACACATTTATAGGAGTTTAATCAACCCTTGTAAGCAGAGCATTTATGGGAGAACTATGTACGCGGAGGAAGTCAACATGTTTATTGGACTTTAATCAACCCTTGTACGCAGAGCGTTTATGGGCTACCTGTGTACGTGGAGCAAGTCAACACGTTTATAGGAGTTTAATCAACCCTTGTACGCGGAGCATTTATGGGCGACCTATGTACGCGGATCAAATCAACACGTTTATAGGAGTTTAATAAACCGTTGTACGCGGAGCGTTTATGGGCGACCTATGTACGCGGAGCAAGTCAACACGTTTATAGAAGTTTAATCAACCCTTATACGAGGAGCGTTTATGGGTGACCTATGTACGTGGAGGAAGTCAACATGATTATAGGAGTTTAATCAATCCTTGTATGCGGAGCATTTATGGGCGACCTATGTACGCGGAGCAAGTCAAAACATTTATAGGAGTTTCATCAAACCTGGTACGCAGAGCGTTTATGGCCGACTTATGTACGCGGAGCAAGTCAACATGTTTATAGGGGTTTCATCAACCCTTGTACGCGGAGCAAGTCAACACGTTTATAGGAGTTTAATCTACCCTTGTACGCAGAGCGTTTATGGATGACCTATGTACGCAGAGCAAGTTAGCACATTTATAGGAGTTTAATCAACCTTGGTACGCAGAGCATTGATGGGTGACCTATGTACGCGGAGCAAGTCAACACGTTTATAGGAGTTTAATCAACCCTTGTACGCGGAGCGTTTAAGGGCGACCTATGTATCAGAGCAAGTCAACACATTTATAGGAGTTTAATCAACCCTTGTACGCGGAACGTTTATGGGCGTTCTATGTACGCGGAGCAAGTCAACACGTTTATAGGAGTTGAATTAACGCTTGTACGTGGAGCGTTTATGGGCGACCTATGTACGCAGAGCAAGTCAACACATTTATAGGAGTTTAATCAGCCCTTGTACGCGGAGTGTATATGGGCAACCTATGTACGCGCAGCAAGTCAAAACGTTTATAGGAGTTTAATCAACCATGGTACGCGGAGTGTTTTTGGGTGACCTATGTACGCAGAGCAAGTCAACATGTTTATAGGAGTTTAATCAACCCTTGTACGCAGAACATTAATGGACGACCTATGTACGCGGAGCAACTCAAAAAGTTTATAGGAGTTTAATCAACCCTTATACGCAGAGCATTTTTGGGCGACCTATGTACGTGGAGCAAGTCAACACGTTTATAGGAGTTTAATCAACCCTGGTGCGCAGAGTGTTTATGGGTGACCTATGCACGCGGAGGAAGTCAACACGATTACAGGAGTTTAATCAACCCTTGTATGTGGTGAGTTTATGGGCGACCTATGTACGCGGAGCAAGTCAACACGTTTATAGGAGTTTCATCAACCCTGGTACGCGAAGCGTTTATGGACGACCTGTATAGGCGGAGCAAGTCAACATGTTTACAGGAGTTTCATCAACCCTTGTATGCGGAGCGTTTACGGGCGACTTATGTACGTGGATCAAGTCAACACGTTTATAATAGTTTAATCAACCCTGGTAGGCGGAGCATTTATGGGCGACCTATGTATCAGAGCAAGTCAACACATTTATAGGAGTTTAATCAACCCTTGTACGCGGAACGTTTATGGGAGATCTATGTACGCGTAGCAAGTCAACACGTTTATAGGATTTTAATCAACCCTTGTACGCAGAGCGTTTATAGGCGACCTATGTGCGCGGAACAAGTTAACACGTTTATAGGAGTTTAATCAACCCTTGTACGTGGAGCGTTTATGGGCGACCTATGTACGCAGAGCAAGTCAACACATTTATAAGAGTTTAATCAACCTTTGTAAGCAGAGCGTTTATGGGAGAACTATGTACGCGGAGGAAGTCAACACGTTTATTTGACTTTAATCAACCCTTGTACGCAGAGCGTTTATGGGCGACCTATGTACGCGGAGCAAGTCAACACGTTTATAGGAGTTTAATCAACCGTTGTACGCGGAGCATTTATGGGCGACCTATGTACGCCTAGCAAGTCAACACGTTTATAGGAGTTTAATCAACCCTTGTACGTGGAGCACTTATGGGCGACCTATGTACGCGGAGCAAGTCAACACGTTTATAGGAGATTTATCAACCCTTAAACGCAGAGCATTTATGATAAATCTAAGTACGCGGAGCAAGTCAACACGTTTATAGGAGTTTCATCAACCCTGGTACGCGAAGCGTTTATGGACGACCTGTATAGGCGGAGCAAGTCAACATGTTTATAGGAGTTTCATCAACCCTTGTATGCGGAGCGTTTACGGGCGACTTATGTACGTGGATCAAGTCAACACGTTTATAATAGTTTAATCAACCCTAGTACGCGGAGCATTTATGGGCGACCTATGTATCAGAGCAAGTCAACACATTTATAGGAGTTTAATCAACCCTTGTACGTGGAACGTTTATGGGAGATCTATGTACGCGTAGCAAGTCAACACGTTTATAGGATTTTAATCAACCCTTGTACGCAGAGCGTTTATAGGCGACCTATGTGCGCGGAACAAGTTAACACGTTTATAGGAGTTTAATCAACCCTTGTACGTGGAGCGTTTATGGGCGACCTATGTACGCAGAGCAAGTCAACACATTTATAAGAGTTTAATCAACCTTTGTAAGCAGAGCGTTTATGGGAGAACTATGTACGCGGAGGAATTCAACACGTTTATTTGACTTTAATCAACCCTTGTACGCAGAGCGTTTATGGGCGACCTATGTACGCGGAGCAAGTCAACACGTTTATAGGAGTTTAATCAACCGTTGTACGCGGAGCATTTATGGGCGACCTATGTACGCCTAGCAAGTCAACACGTTTATAGGAGTTTAATCAACCCTTGTACGTGGAGCACTTATGGGCGACCTATGTACGCGGAGCAAGTCAACACGTTTATAGGAGATTTATCAACCCTTAAACGCAGAGCATTTATGATAAATCTAAGTACGCGGAGCAGGTCAACATGTTTATAAGAGTTTAATTAACCCTTGTACAAAGAGATTTTATGGGCGACCTATGTACGCGTAGCAAGTCAACACGTTTTTAGGAGTTTAATCAACCCTTGTACGCGGAGCGTTTTTGGGAGACCTATGTACGCGGAGCAAGTCAACACGTTTATAGGAGTTTAATGAACCCTTGTACGTGGATCACTTATGGCCGACCTATGTACGCGGAGCAAGTCAACAAGTTTATAAGAGATTTATCAACCCTTAAACGCAGAGCATGTATGATAAATCTATGTACGCGGAGCAGGTCAACATGTTTATAGGAGTTTTATTAACCCTTGTACAAAGAGATTTTATGGGCGACCTATGTACGCGGAGCAAGTCAACATGTTTTTAGGAGTTTAATCAACCCTTGTACGCAGAACGTTTATGGGCGACCTATGTACGCGTAACAAGTCAACATGTTTATAGGAGTTTAATCAACCCTTGTACGTGGAGCATTTATGGGCGACCTATGTACGCGGATCAAATCAACACGTTTATAGGAGTTTAATAAACCATTGTACGAGGAGCGTTTATGGGCGACCTATGTACGCGGAGCAAGTCAGCACGTTTATAGAAGTTTAATCAACCCTTATACGAGGAGCGTTTATGGGTGACCTATGTACGTGGAGGAAGTCAACATGATTATAGGAGTTTAATCAATCCTCGTATGCGGAGCATTTATGGGCGACCTATGTACGCGAAGCAAGTCAACACATTTATAAGAGTTTCATCAAACCTGGTACGCAGAGCGTTTATGGGCGACTTATGTACGCGGAGCAAGTCAACACGTTTATAGGGGTTTCATCAACCCTTGTACGCGGAGCAAGTCAACATGTTTATAGGAGTTTAATCTACCCTTGTACGCAGAGCGTTTATGGATGACCTATGTACGCAGAGCAAGTTAACAAATTTATAGGAGTTTAATCAACCCTGGTACGCAGAGCATTGATGGGTGACCTATGTACGCGGAGCAAGTCAACACGTTTATAGGAGTTTAATCAACCCTTGTACGCGGAGCGTTTAAGGGCGACCTATGTATCAGAGCAAGTCAACACATTTATAGGAGTTTAATCAACCCTTGTACGCGGAACGTTTATGGGCGATCTATGTAAGTGGAGCAAGTCAACACGTTTATAGGAGTTTAATCAACCCTTGTACGCGGAGTGTATATGGGCAACCTATGTACGCGCAGCAAGTCAAAACGTTTATAGGAGTTTAATCAACCATGGTACGCGGAGTGTTTTTGGGTGACCTATGTACGCAGAGCAAGTCAACATGTTTATAGGAGTTTAATCAACCCTTGTACGTAGAACATTAATGGACGACCTATGTACGCAGAGCAACTCAAAAAGTTTATAGAAGTTTAATCAACCCTTATACGCAGAGCATTTTTGGGCGACCTATGTACGCGGAGCAAGTCAACACGTTTATAGGAGTTTAATCAACCCTGGTACGCAGAGCGTTTATGGGTGACCTATGTACGCAGAGCAAGTCAACACATTTATAGGAGTTTAATCAGCCCTTGTACGCGGAGTGTATATGGGCAACCTATGTACGCGCAGCAAGTCAAAACGTTTATAGGAGTTTAATCAACCATGGTACGCGGAGTGTTTTTGGGTGACCTATGTACGCAGAGCAAGTCAACATGTTTATAGGAGTTTAATCAACCCTTGTACGCAGAACATTAATGGACGACCTATGTACGCGGAGCAACTCAAAAAGTTTATAGGAGTTTAATTAACCCTTATACGCAGAGCATTTTTGGGCGACCTATGTACGCGGAGCAAGTCAACACGTTTATAGGAGTTTAATCAACCCTGGTACGCAGAGCGTTTATGGGTGACCTATGGACGCGGAGGAAGTCAACACGATTACAGGAGTTTAATAAACCCTTGTATGCGGTGAGTTTATGGGCGACCTATGTACGCGGAGCAAGTCAACACGTTTATAGGAGTTTCATCAACCCTGGTACGCGAAGCGTTTATGGACGACCTGTATAGGCAGAGCAAGTCAACATGTTTATAGGAGTTTCATCAACCCTTGTATGCGGAGCGTTTACGGGCGACTTATGTTCGTGGATCAAGTCAACACGTTTATAATAGTTTAATCAACCCTGGTACGCGGAGCGTTTATGGGCGACCTATGTATCAGAGCAAGTCAACACATTTATAGGAGTTTAATCAACCCTTGTACGCGGAACGTTTATGGGAGATCTATGTACGCGTAGCAAGTCAACACGTTTATAGGAGTTTAATCAACCCTTGTACGCAGAGCGTTTATAGGCGACCTATGTGCTCGGAACAAGTTAACACGTTTATAGGAGTTTAATCAACCCTTGTACGTGGAGCGCTTATGGGCGACCTATGTACGCAGAGCAAGTCAACACATTTATAGGAGTTTAATCAACCCTTGTAAGCAGAGCATTTATGGGAGAACTATGTACGCGGAGGAAGTCAACATGTTTATTGGACTTTAATCAACCCTTGTACGCAGAGCGTTTATGGGCTACCTGTGTACGTGGAGCAAGTCAACACGTTTATAGGAGTTTAATCAACCCTTGTACGCGGAGCATTTATGGGCGACCTATGTACGCGGATCAAATCAACACGTTTATAGGAGTTTAATAAACCGTTGTACGCGGAGCGTTTATGGGCGACCTATGTACGCGGAGCAAGTCAACACGTTTATAGAAGTTTAATCAACCCTTATACGAGGAGCGTTTATGGGTGACCTATGTACGTGGAGGAAGTCAACATGATTATAGGAGTTTAATCAATCCTTGTATGCGGAGCATTTATGGGCGACCTATGTACGCGGAGCAAGTCAAAATATTTATAGGAGTTTCATCAAACCTGGTACGCAGAGCGTTTATGGCCGACTTATGTACGCGGAGCAAGTCAACACGTTTATAGGGGTTTCATCAACCCTTGTACGCGGAGCAAGTCAACACGTTTATAGGAGTTTAATCTACCCTTGTACGCAGAGCGTTTATGGATGACCTATGTACGCAGAGCAAGTTAGCACATTTATAGGAGTTTAATCAACCTTGGTACGCAGAGCATTGATGGGTGACCTATGTACGCGGAGCAAGTCAACACGTTTATAGGAGTTTAATCAACCCTTGTACGCGGAGCGTTTAAGGGCGACCTATGTATCAGAGCAAGTCAACACATTTATAGGAGTTTAATCAACCCTTGTACGCGGAACGTTTATGGGCGTTCTATGTACGCGGAGCAAGTCAACACGTTTATAGGAGTTGAATTAACGCTTGTACGTGGAGCGTTTATGGGCGACCTATGTACGCAGAGCAAGTCAACACATTTATAGGAGTTTAATCAGCCCTTGTACGCGGAGTGTATATGGGCAACCTATGTACGCGCAGCAAGTCAAAACGTTTATAGGAGTTTAATCAACCATGGTACGCGGAGTGTTTTTGGGTGACCTATGTACGCAGAGCAAGTCAACATGTTTATAGGAGTTTAATCAACCCTTGTACGCAGAACATTAATGGACGACCTATGTACGCGGAGCAACTCAAAAAGTTTATAGGAGTTTAATCAACCCTTATACGCAGAGCATTTTTGGGCGACCTATGTACGTGGAGCAAGTCAACACGTTTATAGGAGTTTAATCAACCCTGGTGCGCAGAGTGTTTATGGGTGACCTATGCACGCGGAGGAAGTCAACACGATTACAGGAGTTTAATCAACCCTTGTATGTGGTGAGTTTATGGGCGACCTATGTACGCGGAGCAAGTCAACACGTTTATAGGAGTTTCATCAACCCTGGTACGCGAAGCGTTTATGGACGACCTGTATAGGCGGAGCAAGTCAACATGTTTATAGGAGTTTCATCAACCCTTGTATGCGGAGCGTTTACGGGCGACTTATGTACGTGGATCAAGTCAACACGTTTATAATAGTTTAATCAACCCTGGTACGCGGAGCATTTATGGGCGACCTATGTATCAGAGCAAGTCAACACATTTATAGGAGTTTAATCAACCCTTGTACGCGGAACGTTTATGGGAGATCTATGTACGCGTAGCAAGTCAACACGTTTATAGGATTTTAATCAACCCTTGTACGCAGAGCGTTTATAGGCGACCTATGTGCGCGGAACAAGTTAACACGTTTATAGGAGTTTAATCAACGCTTGTACGTGGAGCGTTTATGGGCGACCTATGTACGCAGAGCAAGTCAACACATTTATAAGAGTTTAATCAACCTTTGTAAGCAGAGCGTTTATGGGAGAACTATGTACGCGGAGGAAGTCAACACGTTTATTTGACTTTAATCAACCCTTGTACGCAGAGCGTTTATGGGCGACCTATGTACGCGGAGCAAGTCAACACGTTTATAGGAGTTTAATCAACCGTTGTACGCGGAGCATTTATGGGCGACCTATGTACGCCTAGCAAGTCAACACGTTTATAGGAGTTTAATCAACCCTTGTACGTGGAGCACTTATGGGCGACCTATGTACGAGGAGCAAGTCAACACGTTTATAGGAGATTTATCAACCCTTAAACGCAGAGCATTTATGATAAATCTAAGTACGCGGAGCAGGTCAACATGTTTATAAGAGTTTAATTAACCCTTGTACAAAGAGATTTTATGGGCGACCTATGTACGCGTAGCAAGTCAACACGTTTTTAGGAGTTTAATCAACCCTTGTACGCGGAGCGTTTTTGGGAGACCTATGTACGCGGAGCAAGTCAATACGTTTATAGGAGTTTAATGAACCCTTGTACGTGGAGCACTTATGGCCGACCTATGTACGCGGAGCAAGTCAACAAGTTTATAAGAGATTTATCAACCCTTAAACGCAGAGCATGTATGATAAATCTATGTACGCGGAGCAGGTCAACATGTTTATAGGAGTTTAATTAACCCTTGTACAAAGAGATTTTATGGGCGACCTATGTACGCGGAGCAAGTCAACATGTTTTTAGGAGTTTAATCAACCCTTGTACGCAGAACGTTTATGGGCGACCTATGTACGCGTAACAAGTCAACATGTTTATAGGAGTTTAATCAACCCTTGTACGTGGAGCATTTATGGGCGACCTATGTACGCGGATCAAATCAACACGTTTATAGGAGTTTAATAAACCATTGTACGAGGAGCGTTTATGGGCGACCTATGTACGCGGAGCAAGTCAGCACGTTTATAGAAGTTTAATCAACCCTTATACGAGGAGCGTTTATGGGTGACCTATGTACGTGGAGGAAGTCAACATGATTATAGGAGTTTAATCAATCCTCGTATGCGGAGCATTTATGGGCGACCTATGTACGCGAAGCAAGTCAACACATTTATAAGAGTTTCATCAAACCTGGTACGCAGAGCGTTTATGGGCGACTTATGTACGCGGAGCAAGTCAACACGTTTATAGGGGTTTCATCAACCCTTGTACGCGGAGCAAGTCAACACGTTTATAGGAGTTTAATCTACCCTTGTACGCAGAGCGTTTATGGATGACCTATGTACGCAGAGCAAGTTAACAAATTTATAGGAGTTTAATCAACCCTGGTACGCAGAGCATTGATGGGTGACCTATGTACGCGGAGCAAGTCAACACGTTTATAGGAGTTTAATCAACCCTTGTACGCGGAGCGTTTAAGGGCGACCTATGTATCAGAGCAAGTCAACACATTTATAGGAGTTTAATCAACCCTTGTACGCGGAACGTTTATGGGCGATCTATGTACGTGGAGCAAGTCAACACGTTTATAGGAGTTTAATCAACCCTTGTACGCGGAGTGTATATGGGCAACCTATGTACGCGCAGCAAGTCAAAACGTTTATAGGAGTTTAATCAACCATGGTACGCGGAGTGTTTTTGGGTGACCTATGTACGCAGAGCAAGTCAACATGTTTATAGGAGTTTAATCAACCCTTGTACGTAGAACATTAATGGACGACCTATGTACGCAGAGCAACTCAAAAAGTTTATAGAAGTTTAATCAACCCTTATACGCAGAGCATTTTTGGGCGACCTATGTACGCGGAGCAAGTCAACACGTTTATAGGAGTTTAATCAACCCTGGTACGCAGAGCGTTTATGGGTGACCTATGCACGCGGAGGAAGTCAACACGATTACAGGAGTTTAATAAACCCTTGTATGCGGTGAGTTTATGGGCGACCTATGTACGCGGAGCAAGTCAACACGTTTATAGGAGTTTCATCAACCCTGGTACGCGAAGCGTTTATGGACGACCTGTATAGGCGGAGCAAGTCAACATGTTTATAGGAGATTCATCAACCCTTGTATGCGGAGCGTTTACGGGCGACTTATGTTCGTGGATCAAGTTAACACGTTTATAATAGTTTAATCAACCCTGGTACGCGGAGCGTTTATGGGCGACCTATGTATCAGAGCAAGTCAACACATTTATAGGAGTTTAATCAACCCTTGTACGCGGAACGTTTATGGGAATCTATGTACGCGTAGCAAGTCAACACGTTTATAGGAGTTTAATCAACCCTTGTACGCAGAGCGTTTATAGGCGACCTATGTGCGCGGAACAAGTTAACACGTTTATAGGAGTTTAATCAACCCTTGTACGTGGAGCGTTTATGGGCGACCTATGTACGCAGAGCAAGTAAACACATTTATAGGAGTTTAATCAACCCTTGTAAGCAGAGCGTTTATGGGAGAACTATGTACGCGGAGGAAGTCAACACGTTTATTGGACTTTAATCAACCCTTGTACGCAGAGCGTTTATGGGCTACCTATGTACGTGGAGCAAGTCAACACGTTTATAGGAGTTTAATCAACCCTTGTACGCGGAGCGTTTATGGGCGACCTATGTACGCCTAGCAAGTCAACACGTTTATAGGACTTTAATCAACCCTTGTACGCGGAGCGTTTATGGGAGAACTATGTATGCGAAGGAAGTCAACACGTTTATAGGACTTTAATCAACCCTTGTACGCAGAGCGTTTATGGGCGACCTATGTGCGCGGAGCAAGTCAACACGTTTATAGGAGTTTAATCAACCCTTGTACGCGGAGCATTTATGGGCGACCTATGTACGCCTAGCAAGTCAACACGTTTATAGGAGTTTAATCAACCCTTGTACGTGGAGCACTTATGGGCGACCTATGTACGCGGAGCAAGTCCACACGTTTATAGGAGATTTATCAACCCTTAAACGCAGAGCATTTATGATAAATCTAAGTACGCGGAGCAGGTCAACATGTTTATAGGAGTTTAATTAACCCTTGTACAAAGAGGTTTTATGGGCGACCTATGTACGCGGAGCAAGTCAACACGTTTTTTGGAGTTTAATCAACCCTTGTACGCGGAGCGTTTTTGGGCTACCTATGTACGCGGAGCAAGTCAACACGTTTATAGGAGTTTAATCAACCCTTGTACGTGGAGCACTTATGGGCGACCTATGTACGCGGAGCAAGTCAACACGTTAATAGGAGATTTATCAACCCTTAAACGCAGAGCATTTATGATAAATCTATGTACGCGGAGCAGGTCAACATGTTTATAGGAGTTTAATTAACCCTTGTACAAAGAGATTTTATGGGCGACCTTTGTACGCTGAGCAAGTCAACACGTTTTTAGGAGTTTAATCAACCCTTGTACGCAGAACGTTTATGGGCGACCTATGTACGAGTAACAAGTCAACGTGTTTATAGGAGTTTAATCAACCCTTGTACGTGGAGCATTTATGGGTGACCTATGTACGCAGATCAAAGCAACACGTTTATAGGAGTTTAATAAACCTTTGTACGCGGAGCGTGTATGGGCGACCTATGTACGCGGAGCAAGTCAACACATTTATAGAAGTTTAATCAACCCTTATACGAGGAGCGTTTATGGGTGACCTATGTACGTGGAGGAAGTCAACACGATTATAGGAGTTTAATCAATCCTTGTATGCGGGGCATTTTTGGGCGACCTATGTACGCGGAGCAAGTCAACACATTTATTGGAGTTTCATCAACCCTGGTACGCAGAGCGTTTATGGGCGACTTATGTACGCGGAGCAAGTCAACACTTTTATAGGGGTTTCATCAACCGTTGTACGCGGAGCAAGTCAACACGTTTATAGGAGTTTAATCAACCCTTGTACGTAGAGCGTTTATGGATGACCTATGTACGCGGAGCAAGTTAACACATTTATAGGAGTTTAATCAACCCTGGTACGCGGAGCATTGATGGGTGACCTATGTACGCGGAGCAAGTCAACACGTTTATAGGAGTTTAATCAACCCTTGTACGCGGAGCGTTTAAGGGCGACCTATGTATCAGAGCAAGTCAACACATTTATAGGAGTTTAATCAACCCTTGTACGCGGAACGTTTATGGGCGATCTATGTACGCGGAGCAAGTCAACACGTTTATAGGAGTTTAATCAACCCTTGTACGCGGAACGTTTATGGGCGATCTATGTACGTGGAGCAAGTCAACATGTTTATAGGAGTTTAATCAACCCTTGTACGCGGAGTGTATATGGGCAACCTATGTACGCGCAGCAAGTCAAAACGTTTATAGGAGTTTAATCAACCATGGTACGCGGAGTGTTTTTGGGTGACCTATGTACGCAGAGCAAGTCAACATGTTTATAGGAGTTTAATCAACCCTTGTACGCAGAACATTAATGGACGACCTATGTACGCGGAGCAACTCAAAAAGTTTATAGAAGTTTAATCAACCCTTATACGCAGAGCATTTTTGGGCGACCTATGTACGCGGAGCAAGTCAACATGTTTATAGGAGTTTACTCAACACTGGTACGCAGAGCGTTTATGGGTGACCTATGCACGGGGAGGAAGTCAACACGATTACAGGAGTTTAATAAACCCTTGTATGCGGTGACTTTATGGGCGACCTATGTACACGGAGCAAGTCAACACGTTTATAGGAGTTTCATCAACCCTGGTACGCGAAGCGTTTATGGACGACCTGTATAGGCGGAGCAAGTCAACATGTTTATAGGAGATTCATCAACCCTTGTATGCGGAGCGTTTACGGGCGACTTATGTTCGTGGATCAAGTTAACACGTTTATAATAGTTTAATCAACCCTGGTACGCGGAGCGTTTATGGGCGACCTATGTATCAGAGCAAGTCAACACATTTATAGGAGTTTAATCAACCCTTGTACGCGGAACGTTTATGGGAGATCTATGTACGCGTAGCAAGTCAACACGTTTGTAGGAGTTTAATCAACCCTTGTACGCAGAGCGTTTATAGGCGACCTATGTGCGCGGAACAAGTTAACACGTTTATAGGAGTTTAATCAACCCTTGTACGTGGAGCGTTTATGGGAGACCTATGTACGCAGAGCAAGTAAACACATTTATAGGAGTTTAATCAACCCTTGTAAGCAGAGCGTTTATGGGAGAACTATGTACGCGGAGGAAGTCAACACGTTTATTGGACTTTAATCAACCCTTGTACGCAGAGCGTTTATGGGCTACCTATGTACGTGGAGCAAGTCAACACGTTTATAGGAGTTTAATCAACCCTTGTACGCGGAGCGTTTATGGGCGACCTATGTACGCCTAGCAAGTCAACACGTTTATAGGACTTTAATCAACCCTTGTACGCGGAGCGTTTATGGGAGAACTATGTACGCGAAGGAAGTCAACACGTTTATAGGACTTTAATCAACCCTTGTACGCAGAGCGTTTATGGGCGACCTATGTACGCGGAGCAAGTCAACACGTTAATAGGAGTTTAATCAACCCTTGTACGTGGAGCACTTATGGGCGACCTATGTACGCGGAGCAAGTCCACACGTTTATAGGAGATTTATCAACCCTTAAACGCAGAGCATTTATGATAAATCTAAGTACGCGGAGCAGGTCAACATGTTTATAGGAGTTTAATTAACCCTTGTACAAAGAGATTTTATGGGCGACCTATGTACGCGGAGTAAGTCAACACGTTTTTTGGAGTTTAATCAACCCTTGTACGCGGAGCGTTTTTGGGCTACCTATGTACGCGGAGCAAGTCAACACGTTTATAGGAGTTTAATCAACCCTTGTACATGGAGCAATTATGGGCGACCTATGTACGCGGAGCAAGTCAACACGTTAATAGGAGATTTATCAACCCTTAAACGCAGAGCATTTATGATAAATCTATGTACGCGGAGTAGGTCAACATGTTTATAGGAGTTTAATTAACCCTTGTACAAAGAGATTTTATGGGCGACCTTTGTACGCGGAGCAAGTCAACACGTTTTTAGGAGTTTAATCAACCCTTGTACGCAGAACGTTTATGGGCGACCTATGTACGCGTAACAAGTCAACGTGTTTATAGGAGTTTAATCAACCCTTGTACGTGGAGCATTTATGGGTGACCTATGTACGCGGATCAAAGCAACACGTTTATAGGAGTTTAATAAACCTTTGTACGCGGAGCGTGTATGGGCGACCTATGTACGCGGAGCAAGTCAACACGTTTATAGAAGTTTAATCAACCCTTATACGAGGAGCGTTTATGGGTGACCTATGTACGTGGAGGAAGTCAACACGATTATAGGAGTTTAATCAATCCTTGTATGCGGAGCATTTTGGGGCGACCTATGTACGCGGAGCAAGTCAACACATTTATTGGAGTTTCATTAACCCTGGTACGCAGAGCGTTTATGGGCGACCTATGTACGCGGAGCAAGTCAACACGTTTATAGGAGTTTAATCAACCGTTGTACGCGGAGCATTTATGGGCGACCTATGTACGCCTAGCAAGTCAACATGTTTATAGGAGTTTAATCAACCCTTGTACGTGGAGCACTTATGGGCGACCTATGTACGCGGAGCAAGTCAACACGTTTATAGGAGATTTATCAACCCTTAAACGCAGAGCATTTATGATAAATCTAAGTACGCGGAGCAGGTCAACATGTTTATAAGAGTTTAATTAACCCTTGTACAAAGAGATTTTATGGGCGACCTATGTACGCGTAGCAAGTCAACACGTTTTTATGTGTTTAATCAACCCTTGTACGCGGAGCGTTTTTGGGCGACCTATGTACGCGGAGCAAGTCAACACGTTTATAGGAGTTTAATGAACCCTTGTACGTGGAGCACTTATGGCCGACCTATGGACGCGGAGCAAGTCAACAAGTTTATAAGAGATTTATCAACCCTTAAACGCAGAGCATGTATGATAAATCTATGTACGCGGAGCAGGTCAACATGTTTATAGGAGTTTAATTAACCCTTGTACAAAGAGATTTTATGGGCGACCTATGTACGCGGAGCAAGTCAACATGTTTTTAGGAGTTTAATCAACCCTTGTACGCAGAACGTTTATGGGCGACCTATGTACGCGTAACAAGTCAACATGTTTATAGGAGTTTAATCAACCCTTGTACGTGGAGCATTTATGGGCGACCTATGTACGCGGATCAAATCAACACGTTTATAGGAGTTTAATAAACCATTGTACGAGGAGCGTTTATGGGCGACCTATGTACGCGGAGCAAGTCAGCACGTTTATAGAAGTTTAATCAACCCTTATACGAGGAGCATTTATGGGTGACCTATGTACGTGGAGGAAGTCAACATGATTATAGGAGTTTAATCAATCCTCGTATGCGGAGCATTTATGGGCGACCTATGTACGCGAAGCAAGTCAACACATTTATAAGAGTTTCATCAAACCTGGTACGCAGAGCGTTTATGGGCGACTTATGTACGCGGAGCAAGTCAACACGTTTATAGGGGTTTCATCAACCCTTGTACGCGGAGCAAGTCAACACGTTTATAGGAGTTTAATCTACCCTTGTACGCAGAGCGTTTATGGATGACCTATGTACGCAGAGCAAGTTAACAAATTTATAGGAGTTTAATCAACCCTGGTACGCAGAGCATTGATGGGTGACCTATGTACGCGGAGCAAGTCAACACATTTATAGGAGTTTAATCAACCCTTGTACGCGGAGCGTTTAAGGGCGACCTATGTATCAGAGCAAGTCAACACATTTATAGGAGTTTAATCAACCCTTGTACGCGGAACGTTTATGGGCGATCTATGTACGTGGAGCAAGTCAACACGTTTATAGGAGTTTAATCAACCCTTGTACGCGGAGTGTATATGGGCAACCTATGTACGTGCAGCAAGTCAAAACGTTTATAGGAGTTTAATCAACCATGGTACGCGGAGTGTTTTTGGGTGACCTATGTACGCAGAGCAAGTCAACATGTTTATAGGAGTTTAATCAACCCTTGTACGCAGAACATTAATGGACGACCTATGTACGCAGAGCAACTCAAAAAGTTTATAGAAGTTTAATCAACCCTTATACGCAGAGCATTTTTGGGCGACCTATGTACGCGGAGCAAGTCAACACGTTTATAGGAGTTTAATCAACCCTGGTACGCAGAGCGTTTATGGGTGACCTATGCACGCGGAGGAAGTCAACACGATTACAGGAGTTTAATAAACCCTTGTATGCGGTGAGTTTATGGGCGACCTATGTACGCGGAGCAAGTCAACACGTTTATAGGAGTTTCATCAACCCTGGTACGCGAAGCGTTTATGGACGACCTGTATAGGCGGAGCAAGTCAACATGTTTATAGGAGATTCATCAACCCTTGTATGCGGAGCGTTTACGGGCGACTTATGTTCGTGGATCAAGTTAACACGTTTATAATAGTTTAATCAACCCTGGTACGCGGAGCGTTTATGGGCGACCTATGTATCAGAGCAAGTCAACACATTTATAGGAGTTTAATCAACCCTTGTACGCGGAACGTTTATGGGAGATCTATGTACGCGTAGCAAGTCAACACGTTTATAGGAGTTTAATCAACCCTTGTACGCAGAGCGTTTATAGGCGACCTATGTGCGCGGAAAAAGTTAACACGTTTATAGGAGTTTAATCAACCCTTGTACGTGGAGCCTTTATGGGCGACCTATGTACGCAGAGCAAGTAAACAAATTTATAGGAGTTTAATCAACCCTTGTAAGCAGAGCGTTTATGGGAGAACTATGTACGCGGAGGAAGTCAACACGTTTATTGGACTTTAATCAACCCTTGTACGCAGAGCGTTTATGGGCTACCTATGTACGTGGAGCAAGTCAACACGTTTATAGGAGTTTAATCAACCCTTGTACGCGGAGCGTTTATGGGCGACCTATGTACGCCTAGCAAGTCAACACGTTTATAGGAGTTTAATCAACCCTTGTACGTGGAGCACTTATGGGCGACCTATGTACGCGGAGCAAGTCCACACGTTTATAGGAGATTTATCAACCCTTAAACGCAGAGCATTTATGATAAATCTAAGTACGCGGAGCAGGTCAACATGTTTATAGGAGTTTAATTAACCCTTGTACAAAGAGATTTTATGGGCGACCTATGTACGCGGAGCAAGTCAACACGTTTTTTGGAGTTTAATCAACCCTTGTACGCGGAGCGTTTTTGGGCTACCTATGTACGCGGAGCAAGTCAACACGTTTATAGGAGTTTAATCAACCCTTGTACGTGGAGCACTTATGGGCGACCTATGTACGCGGAGCAAGTCAACACGTTAATAGGAGATTTATCAACCCTTAAACGCAGAGCATTTATGATAAATCTATGTACGCGGAGCAGGTCAACATGTTTATAGGAGTTTAATTAACCCTTGTACAAAGAGATTTTATGGGCGACCTTTGTACGCTGAGCAAGTCAACACGTTTTTAGGAGTTTAATCAACCCTTGTACGCAGAACGTTTATGGGCGACCTATGTACGAGTAACAAGTCAACGTGTTTATAGGAGTTTAATCAACCCTTGTACGTGGAGCATTTATGGGTGACCTATGTACGCAGATCAAAGCAACACGTTTATAGGAGTTTAATAAACCTTTGTACGCGGAGCGTGTATGGGCGACCTATGTACGCGGAGCAAGTCAACACATTTATAGAAGTTTAATCAACCCTTATACGAGGAGCATTTATGGGTGACCTATGTACGTGGAGGAAGTCAACACGATTATAGGAGTTTAATCAATCCTTGTATGCGGGGCATTTTTGGGCGACCTATGTACGTGGAGGAAGTCAACACGATTATAGGAGTTTAATCAATCCTTGTATGCGGGGCATTTTTGGGCGACCTATGTACGCGGAGCAAGTCAACACATTTATTGGAGTTTCATCAACCCTGGTACGCAGAGCGTTGATGGGCGACTTATGTACGCGGAGCAAGTCAACACTTTTATAGGGGTTTCATCAACCCTTGTACGCGGAGCAAGTCAACACGTTTATAGGAGTTTAATCAACCCTTGTACGTAGAGCGTTTATGGATGACCTATGTACGCGGAGCAAGTTAACACATTTATAGGAGTTTAATCAACCCTGGTACGCGGAGCATTGATGGGTGACCTATGTACGCGGAGCAAGTCAACACGTTTATAGGAGTTTAATCAACCCTTGTACGCGGAGCGTTTAAGGGCGACCTATGTATCAGAGCAAGTCAACACATTTATAGGAGTTTAATCAACCCTTGTACGCGGAACGTTTATGGGCGATCTATGTACGCGGAGCAAGTCAACACGTTTATAGGAGTTTAATCAACCCTTGTACGCGGAACCTTTATGGGCGATCTATGTACGTGGAGCAAGTCAACATGTTTATAGGAGTTTAATCAACCCTTGTACGCGGAGTGTATATGGGCAACCTATGTACGCGCAGCAAGTCAAAACGTTTATAGGAGTTTAATCAACCATGGTACGCGGAGTGTTTTTGGGTGACCTATGTACGCAGAGCAAGTCAACATGTTTATAGGAGTTTAATCAACCCTTGTACGCAGAACATTAATGGACGACCTATGTACGCGGAGCAACTCAAAAAGTTTATAGAAGTTTAATCAACCCTTATACGCAGAGCATTTTTGGGCGACCTATGTACGCGGAGCAAGTCAACACGTTTATAGGAGTTTAATCAACCCTGGTACGCAGAGCGTTTATGGGTGACCTATGCACGGGGAGGAAGTCAACACGATTACAGGAGTTTAATAAACCCTTATATGCGGAGCATTTTTGGGCGACCTATGTACGCGGAGGAAGTCAACACGTTTATTTGACTTTAATCAACCCTTGTACGCAGAGCGTTTATGGGCGACCTATGTACGCGGAGCAAGTCAACACGTTTATAGGAGTTTAATCAACCGTTGTACGCGGAGCATTTATGGGCGACCTATGTACGCCTAGCAAGTCAACACGTTTATAGGAGTTTAATCAACCCTTGTACGTGGAGCACTTATGGGCGACCTATGTACGCGGAGCAAGTCAACACGTTTATAGGAGATTTATCAACCCTTAAACGCAGAGCATTTATGATAAATCTAAGTACGCGGAGCAGGTCAACATGTTTATAAGAGTTTAATTAACCCTTGTACAAAGAGATTTTATGGGCGACCTATGTACGCGTAGCAAGTCAACACGTTTTTAGGAGTTTAATCAACCCTTGTACGCGGAGCGTTTTTGGGCGACCTATGTACGCGGAGCAAGTCAACACGTTTATAGGAGTTTAATGAACCCTTGTACGTGGAGCACTTATGGCCGACCTATGTACGCGGAGCAAGTCAACAAGTTTATAAGAGATTTATCAACCCTTAAACGCAGAGCATGTATGATAAATCTATGTACGCGGAGCAGGTCAACATGTTTATAGGAGTTTAATTAACCCTTGTACAAAGAGATTTTATGGGCGACCTATGTACGCGGAGCAAGTCAACATGTTTTTAGGAGTTTAATCAACCCTTGTACGCAGAACGTTTATGGGCGACCTATGTACGCGTAACAAGTCAACATGTTTATAGGAGTTTAATCAACCCTTGTACGTGGAGCATTTATGGGCGACCTTTGTACGCGGATCAAATCAACACGTTTATAGGAGTTTAATAAACCATTGTACGAGGTGCGTTTATGGGCGACCTATGTACGCGGAGCAAGTCAACACGTTTATAGAAGTTTAATCAACCCTTATACGAGGAGCGTTTATGGGTGACCTATGTACGTGGAGGAAGTCAACATGATTATAGGAGTTTAATCAATCCTTGTATGCGGAGCATTTATGGGCGACCTGTGTACGCGAAGCAAGTCAACACATTTATAAGAGTTTCATCAAACCTGGTACGCAGAGCGTTTATGGGCGACTTATGTACGCGGAGCAAGTCAACACGTTTATAGGGGTTTCATCAACCCTTGTACGCGTAGCAAGTCAACACGTTTATAGGAGTTTAATCTACCCTTGTACGCAGAGCGTTTATGGATGACCTATGTACGCAGAGCAAGTTAACAAATTTATAGGAGTTTAATCAACCCTGGTACGCAGAGCATTGATGGGTGACCTATGTACGCGGAGCATGTCAACACGTTTATAGGAGTTTAATCAACCCTTGTACGCGGAGCGTTTAAGGGCGACCTATGTATCAGAGCAAGTCAACACATTTATAGGAGTTTAATCAACCCTTGTACGCGGAACGTTTATGGGCGATCTATGTACGTGGAGCAAGTCAACACGTTTATAGGAGTTTAATCAACCCTTGTACGCGGAGTGTATATGGGCAACCTATGTACGCGCAGCAAGTCAAAACGTTTATAGGAGTTTAATCAACCATGGTACGCGGAGTATTTTTGGGTGACCGATGTACGCAGAGCAAGTCAACATGTTTATAGGAGTTTAATCAACCCTTGTACGCAGAACATTAATGGACGACCTATGTACGCAGAGCAACTCAAAAAGTTTATAGAAGTTTAATCAACCCTTATACGCAGAGCATTTTTGGGCGACCTATGTACGCGGAGCAAGTCAACACGTTTATAGGAGTTTAATCAACCCTGGTACGCAGAGCGTTTATGGGTGACCTATGCACGCGGAGGAAGTCAACACGATTACAGGAGTTTAATAAACCCTTGTATGCGGTGAGTTTATGGGCGACCTATGTACGCGGAGCAAGTCAACACGTTTATAGGAGTTTCATCAACCCTGGTACGCGAAGCGTTTATGGACGACCTGTATAGGCGGAGCAAGTCAACATGTTTATAGGAGATTCATCAACCCTTGTATGCGGAGCGTTTACGGGCGACTTATGTTCGTGGATCAAGTTAACACGTTTATAATAGTTTAATCAACCCTGGTACGCGGAGCGTTTATGGGCGACCTATGTATCAGAGCAAGTCAACACATTTATAGGAGTTTAATCAACCCTTGTACGCGGAACGTTTATGGGAGATCTATGTACGCGTAGCAAGTCAACACGTTTATAGGAGTTTAATCAACCCTTGTACGCAGAGCGTTTATAGGCGACCTATGTGCGCGGAACAAGTTAACACGTTTATAGGAGTTTAATCAACCCTTGTACGTGGAGCGTTTATGGGCGACCTATGTACGCAGAGCAAGTAAACACATTTATAGGAGTTTAATCAACCCTTGTAAGCAGAGCGTTTATGGGAGAACTATGTACGCGGAGGAAGTCAACACGTTTATTGGACTTTAATCAACCCTTGTACGCAGAGCGTTTATGGGCTACCTATGTACGTGGAGCAAGTCAACACGTTTATAGGAGTTTAATCAACCCTTGTACGCGGAGCGTTTATGGGCGACCTTTGTACGCCTAGCAAGTCAACACGTTTATAGGACTTTAATCAACCCTTGTACGCGGAGCGTTTATGGGAGAACTATGTATGCGAAGGAAGTCAACACGTTTATAGGACTTTAATCAACCCTTGTACGCAGAGCGTTTATGGGCGACCTATGTACGCGGAGCAAGTCAACACGTTTATAGGAGTTTAATCAACCCTTGTACGCGGAGCATTTATGGGCGACCTATGTACGCCTAGCAAGTCAACACGTTTATAGGAGTTTAATCAACCCTTGTACGTGGAGCACTTATGGGCGACCTATGTACGCGGAGCAAGTCCACACGTTTATAGGAGATTTATCAACCCTTAAACGCAGAGCATTTATGATAAATCTAAGTACGCGGAGCAGGTCAACATGTTTATAGGAGTTTAATTAACCCTTGTACAAAGAGATTTTATGGGCGACCTATGTACGCGGAGCAAGTCAACACGTTTTTTGGAGTTTAATCAACCCTTGTACGCGGAGCGTTTTTGGGCTACCTATGTACGCGGAGCAAGTCAACACGTTTATAGGAGTTTAATCAACCCTTGTACGTGGAGCACTTATGGGCGACCTATGTACGCGGAGCAAGTCAACACGTTAATAGGAGATTTATCAACCCTTAAACGCAGAGCATTTATGATAAATCTATGTACGCGGAGCAGGTCAACATGTTTATAGGAGTTTAATTAACCCTTGTACAAAGAGATTTTATGGGCGACCTTTGTACGCTGAGCAAGTCAACACATTTTTAGGAGTTTAATCAACCCTTGTACGCAGAACGTTTATGGGCGACCTATGTACGAGTAACAAGTCAACGTGTTTATAGGAGTTTAATCAACCCTTGTACGTGGAGCATTTATGGGTGACCTATGTACGCAGATCAAAGCAACACGTTTATAGGAGTTTAATAAACCTTTGTACGCGGAGCGTGTATGGGCGACCTATGTACGCGGAGCAAGTCAACACATTTATAGAAGTTTAATCAACCCTTATACGAGGAGCGTTTATGGGTGACCTATGTACGTGGAGGAAGTCAACACGATTATAGGAGTTTAATCAATCCTTGTATGCGGGGCATTTTTGGGCGACCTATGTACGCGGAGCAAGTCAACACATTTATTGGAGTTTCATCAACCCTGGTACGCAGAGCGTTTATGGGCGACTTATGTACGCGGAGCAAGTCAACACTTTTATAGGGGTTTCATCAACCCTTGTACGCGGAGCAAGTCAACACGTTTATAGGAGTTTAATCAACCCTTGTACGTAGAGCGTTTATGGATGACCTATGTACGCGGAGCAAGTTAACACATTTATAGGAGTTTAATCAACCCTGGTACGCGGAGCATTGATGGGTGACCTATGTACGCGGAGCAAGTCAACACGTTTATAGGAGTTTAATCAACCCTTGTACGCGGAGCGTTTAAGGGCGACCTATGTATCAGAGCAAGTCAACACATTTATAGGAGTTTAATCAACCCTTGTACGCGGAACGTTTATGGGCGATCTATGTACGCGGAGCAAGTCAACACGTTTATAGGAGTTTAATCAACCCTTGTACGCGGAACGTTTATGGGCGATCTATGTACGTGGAGCAAGTCAACATGTTTATAGGAGTTTAATCAACCCTTGTACGCGGAGTGTATATGGGCAACCTATGTACGCGCAGCAAGTCAAAACGTTTATAGGAGTTTAATCAACCATGGTACGCGGAGTGTTTTTGGGTGACCTATGTACGCAGAGCAAGTCAACATGTTTATAGGAGTTTAATCAACCCTTGTACGCAGAACATTAATGGGCGACCTATGTACGCGGAGCAACTCAAAAAGTTTATAGAAGTTTAATCAACCCTTATACGCAGAGCATTTTTGGGCGACCTATGTACGCGGAGCAAGTCAACACGTTTATAGGAGTTTACTCAACCCTGGTACGTAGAGCGTTTATGGGTGACCTATGCACGCGGTGGAAGTCAACACGATTACAGGAGTTTAATCAACCCTTGTATGCGGTGAGTTTATGGGCGACCTATGTACGCGGAGCAAGTCAACACGTTTATCGGAGTTTCATCAACCCTGGTACGCGAAGCGTTTATGGACGACCTGTATAGGCGGAGCAAGTCAACATGTTTATAGGAGATTCATCAACCCTTGTATGCGGAGCATTTACGGGCGACTTATGTTTGTGGATCAAGTTAACACGTTTATAATAGTTTAATCAACCCTGGTACGCGGAGCGTTTATGGGCGACCTATGTATCAGAGCAAGTCAACACATTTATAGGAGTTTAATCAACCCTTGTACGCGGAACGTTTATGGGAGATCTATGTACGCGTAGCAAGTCAACACGTTTGTAGGAGTTTAATCAACCCTTGTACGCAGAGCGTTTATAGGCGACCTATATGCGCGGAACAAGTTAACACGTTTATAGGAGTTTAATCAACCCTTATACGTGGAGCGTTTATGGGCGACCTATGTACGCAGAGCAAGTAAACACATTTATAGGAGTTTAATCAACCCTTGTAAGCAGAGCGTTTATGGGAGAACTATGTACGCGGAGGAAGTCAACACGTTTATTGGACTTTAATCAACCCTTGTACGCAGAGCGTTTATGGGCTACCTATGTACGTGGAGCAAGTCAACACGTTTATAGGAGTTTAATCAACCCTTGTACGCGGAGCGTTTATGCGCGACCTATGTACGCCTAGCAAGTCAACACGTTTATAGGACTTTAATCAACCCTTGTACGCGGAGCGTTTATGGGAGAACTATGTACGCGAAGGAAGTCAACACGTTTATAGGACTTTAATCAACCCTTGTACGCAGAGCGTTTATGGGCGACCTATGTACGCGGAGCAAGTCAACACGTTTATAGGAGTTTAATCAACCCTTGTACGTGGAGCACTTATGGGCGACCTATGTACGCGGAGCAAGTCCACACGTTTATAGGAGATTTATCAACCCTTAAACGCAGAGCATTTATGATAAATCTAAGTACGCGGAGCAGGTCAACATGTTTATAGGAGTTTAATTAACCCTTGTACAAAGAGATTTTATGGGCGACCTATGTACGCGGAGCAAGTCAACACGTTTTTTGGAGTTTAATCAACCCTTGTACGCAGAACGTTTATGGGCGACCTATGTACGCGTAACAAGTCAACGTGTTTATAGGAGTTTAATCAACCCTTGTACGTGGAGCATTTATGGGTGACCTATGTACGCGGATCAAAGCAACACGTTTATAGGAGTTTAATAAACCTTTGTACGCGGAGCGTGTATGGGCGACCTATGTACGCGGAGCAAGTCAACACGTTTATAGAAGTTTAATCAACCCTTATACGAGGAGCGTTTATGGGTGACCTATGTACGTGGAGGAAGTCAACACGATTATAGGAGTTTAATCAATCCTTGTATGCGGGGCATTTTTGGGCGACCTATGTACGCGGAGCAAGTCAACACATTTATTGGAGTTTCATCAACCCTGGTACGCAGAGCGTTTATGGGCGACTTATGTACGCGGAGCAAGTCAACACGTTTATAGGGGTTTCATCAACCCTTGTACGCGGAGCAAGTCAACACGTTTATAGGAGTTTAATCAACCCTTGTACGTAGAGCGTTTATGGATGACCTATGTACGCGGAGCAAGTTAACACATTTATAGGAGTTTAATCAACCCTGGTACGCGGAGCATTGATGGGTGACCTATGTACGCGGAGCAAGTCAACACGTTTATAGGAGTTTAATCAACCCTTGTACGCGGAGCGTTTAAGGGCGACCTATGTATCAGAGCAAGTCAACACATTTATAGGAGTTTAATCAACCCTTGTACGCGGAATGTTTATGGGCGATCTATGTACGCGGAGCAAGTCAACACGTTTATAGGAGTTTAATCAACCCTTGTACGTGGAACGTTTTTGGGCGACCTATGTACGCAGAGCAAGTCAACACATTTATAAGAGTTTAATCAACCCTTGTACGCGGAGTGTATATGGGCAACCTATGTACACGCAGCAAGTCAAAACGTTTATAGGAGTTTAATCAACCATGGTACGCGGAGTGTTTTTGGGTGACCTATGTACGCAGAGCAAGTCAACATGTTTATAGGAGTTTAATCAACCCTTGTACGCAGAACATTAATGGACGACCTATGTCGTGGAGCAACTCAAAATGTTTATAGGAGTTTAATCAACCCTTATACGCAGAGCATTTTTGGGCGACCTATGTACGCGGAGCAAGTCAACACGTTTATAGGAGTTTACTCAACCCTGGTACGCAGAGCGTTTATGGGTGACCTATGCACGCGGTGGAAGTCAACACGATTACAGGAGTTTAATCAACCCTTGTATGCGGTGAGTTTATGGGCGACCTATGTACGCGGAGCAAGTCAACACGTTTATCGGAGTTTCATCAACCCTGGTACGCGAAGTGTTTATGGACGACCTGTATAGGCGGAGCAAGTCAACATGTTTATAGGAGTTTCATCAACCCTTGTATGCGGAGCATTTACGGGCGACCTATGTACGTGGATCAAGTCAACACGTTTATAATAGTTTAATCAACCCTGGTACGCAGAGCGTTTATGGGCGACCTATGTATCAGAGCAAGTCAACACATTTATAGGAGTTTAATCAACCCTTGTACGCGGAGCGTTTAAGGGCGACTTATGTATCAGAGCAAGTCAACACATTTATAGGAGTTTAATCAACCCTAGTACGCGGAACGTTTATGGGAGATCTATGTACGCGGAGCAAGTCAACACGTTTATAGGAGTTTAATCAACCCTTGTACGCAGAGCGTTTATAGGCGACCTATGTGCGGGGAACAAGTTAACACGTTTATAGGAGTTTAATCAACCCTTGTACGTGGAGCGTTTATGGGCGACCTATGTACGCAGAGCAAGTCAACACATTTATAGGAGTTTAATCATCCCTTGTAAGCAGAGCGTTTATGGGAGAACTATGTACTCGGAGGAAGTCAACACGTTTATTGGACTTTAATCAACCCTTGTACGCAGAGCGTTTATGGGCGACCTATGTACGTGGAGCAAGTCAACACGTTTATAGGAGTTTAATCAACCCTTTTACGTGGAGCATTTATGGGTTACCTATGTACGCCTAGCAAGTCAACACGTTTATAGGACTTTAATCAACCCTTGTACGTGGAGCGTTTATGGGAGAACTATCTACGCGAAGGAAGTCAACACGTTTATAGGACTTTAATCAACCCTTGTACGTGGAGCACTTACGGGCGACCTATGTACGCGGAGCAAGTCAACACGTTTATAGGAGATTTATCAACCCTTAAACGCAGAGCATTTATGATATATCTAAGTACGCGGAGCAGGTCAACATTTTATAGGAGTTTAATTAACCCTTGTACAAAGAGATTTTATGGGCGACCTATGTACGCGGAGCAAATCAACACGTTTTTAGGAGTTTAATCAACCCTTGTACGCAGAACGTTTATGGGCTACCTATGTACGTGGAGCAAGTCAACACGTTTATAGGAGTTTAATCAACCCTTGTACGCGGAGCGTTTATGCGCGACCTATGTACGCCTAGCAAGTCAACACGTTTATAGGACTTTAATCAACCCTTGTACGCGGAGCGTTTATGGGAGAACTATGTACGCGAAGGAAGTCAACACGTTTATAGGACTTTAATCAACCCTTGTACGCAGAGCGTTTATGGGCGACCTATGTACGCGGAGCAAGTCAACACGTTTACAGGAGTTTAATCAACCCTTGTACGTGGAGCACTTATGGGCGACCTATGTACGCGGAGCAAGTCCACACGTTTATAGGAGATTTATCAACCCTTAAACGCAGAGCATTTATGATAAATCTAAGTACGCGGAGCAGGTCAACATTTTATAGGAGTTTAATTAACCCTTGTACAAAGAGATTTTATGGGCGACCTATGTACGCGGAGCAAGTCAACACGTTTTTTGGAGTTTAATCAACCCTTGTACGCAGAACGTTTATGGGCGACCTATGTACGCGTAACAAGTCAACGTGTTTATTGGAGTTTAATCAACCCTTGTACGTGGAGTATTTATGGGCGACCTATGTACGCGGATCAAATCAACACGTTTATAGGAGTTTAATAAACCTTTGTACGCGGAGCGTGTATGGGCGACCTATGTACGCGGAGCAAGTCAACACGTTTATAGAAGTTTAATCAACCCTTATACGAGGAGCGTTTATGGGTGACCTATGTACGTGGAGGAAGTCAACACGATTATAGGAGTTTAATCAATCCTTGTATGCGGAGCATTTATGGGCGACCTATGTACGCGGAGCAAGTCAACACATTTATTGGAGTTTCATCAACCCTGGTACGCAGAGCGTTTATGGGCGACTTATGTACGCGGAGCAAGTCAACACGTTTATAGGGGTTTCATCAACCCTTGTACGCAGAGCAAGTCAACACGTTTATAGGAGTTTAATCAACCCTTGTACGCAGAGCGTTTATGGATAACCTATGTAGGCGGAGCAAGTTAACACATTTATAGGAGTTTAATCAACCCTGGTATGCGGAGCATTGATGGGTGACCTATGTACGCGGAGCAAGTCAACACGGTTATAGGAGTTTAATCAACCCTTGTACGCGGAGCGTTTAAGGGCGACCTATGTATCAGAGCAAGTCAACAAATTTATAGGAGTTTAATCAACCCTTGTACGCGGAACGTTTATGGGCGATCTATGTACGCGGAGCAAGTCAACACGTTTATAGGAGTTTAATCAACCCTTGTACGTGGAGCGTTTATGGGCGACCTATGTACGCAGAGCAAGTCAACACATTTATAGGAGTTTAATCAACCCTTGTACGCGGAGTGTATATGGGCAACCTATGTACGCCCAGCAAGTCAAAACGTTTATAGGAGTTTAATCAACCATGGTACGCGGAGTGTTTTTGGGTGACCAATCTACGCAGAGCAAGTCAACATGTTTATAGGAGTTTAATCAACCCTTGTACGCAGAACATTAATGGACGACCTATGTACGCGGAGCAACTCAAAACGTTTATAGGAATTTAATCAACCCTTATACGCAGAGAATTTTTGGGAGACCTATGTACGCGGAGCAAGTCAACACGTTTATAGGAGTTTAATCAACCCTGGTACGCAGAGCGTTTATGGGTGACCTCTGCACGCGGAGGAAGTCAACACGATTACAGGAGTTTAATCAACCCTTGTATGCGGTGAGTTTATGGGCGACCTATGTACGCGGAGCAAGTCAACACGTTTATAGGAGTTTCATCAACCCTGGTACGCGAAGCGTTTATGGACGACCTGTATAGGCGGAGCAAGTCTACATGTTTATAGGAGTTTCATCAACCCTTGTATTCGGAGCGTTTACGGGAGACAAATGTATGTGGATCAAGTCAACACGTTTATAATAGTTTAATCAACCCTGGTACGCTGAGCGTTTATGGGCGACCTATGTATCAGAGCAAGTCAACACATTTATAGGAGTTTAATCAACCCTTGTACGCGGAAAGTTTATGGGCGATCTATGTACGCGGAGCAAGTCAACACGTTTATAGGAGTCTAATCAACCCTTCTACGCAGAGCGTTTATAGGCGACCTATGTACGCGGAACAAGTTAACACGTTTATAGGAGTTTAATCAACCCTTGTACGTTGAGTGTTTATGGGCGACCTATGTACGCAGAGCAAGTCAACACATTTATAGGAGTTTAATCAACCCTTGTACGCGGAGTGTATATGGGCAACCTATGTACGCGCAGCAAGTCAAAATGTTTATAGGAGTTTAATCAACCATGGTACGCGGAGTGTTTTTGGGTGACCTATGTACGCAGAGCAAGTTAACATGTTTATAGGAGTTTAATCAACCCTTGTACGCAGAACATTAATGGGCGACCTATGTACGCGGAGCAACTCAAAACGTTTATAGGAGTTTAATCAACCCTTATACGCAGAGCATTTTTGGGCGACCTATGTACGCGTAGCAAGTCAACACGTTTATAGGAGTTTAATCAACCCTGGTACGCAGAGCATTTATGGGTGACCTATGCACGAGGAGGAAGTCAACACGATTACAAGAGTTTAATTAACCCTTGTATGCGGTGAGTTTATGGGCGACCTATGTACGCGGAGTAACTCAAAACGTTTATAGGAGTTTAATCAACCCTTATACGCAGAGCATTTTTGAGCGACCTATGTACGCGGAGCAAGTCAACACGTTTATAGGAGTTTAATCAACCCTGGTACGCAGAGCGTTTATGGGTGACCTCTGCACGCGGAGGAAGCCAACACGAATACAGGAGTTTAATCAACCCTAGTATGCGGTGAGTTTATGGGCGACCTATGTACGCGGAGCAAGTCAACGCGTTTATAGGAGTTTCATCAAACTTGGTACGCGAAGCGTTTATGAACGCCCTGTATAGGCGGAGCAAGTCAACATGTTTATAGGAGTTTCATCAACCCTTGTATGCGGAGCGTTTACGGGCGACCTATGTACGTGGATCAAGTCAACACGTTTATAATAGTTTAATCAACCCTGGTACGCGGAGCGTTTATGGGCGACCTATGTATCAGAGCAAGTCAACACATTTATAGGAGTTTAATCAACCCTTGTACGCGGAAAGTTTATGGGCGATCTATGTACGCAGAGCAAGTCAACACGTTTATAAGAGTTTAATCAACCCTTGTACGTAGAGCATTTATAGGCGACCTATGTACGCGGAACAAGTTAACACGTTTATAGGAGTTTAATCAACCCTTGTACGTGGAGCGTTTATGGGCGACCTATGTATGCAGAGCAAGTCAACACATTTATAGGAGTTTAATCAACCCTTGTACGCGGAGTGTATATGGGTAACCTATGTACGCGCAGCAAGTCAAAGCGTTTATAGGAGTTTAATCAACCATGGTACGCGGAGTGTTTTTGGGTGACCTATGTACGCAGAGCAAGTCAACATGTTTATAGGAGTTTAATCAACCCTTGTACGCAGAACATTAATGGGCGACCTATGTACGCGGAGCAACTCAAAACGTTTATAGGAGTTTAATCAACCCTTATACGCAGAGCATTTTTGGGCGACCTATGTACGCGTAGCAAGTCAACACGTTTATAGGAGTTTAATCAACCCTGGTACGCAGAGCGTTTATGGGTGACCTATGCACGAGGAGGAAGTCAACACGATTACAAGAGTTTAATTAACCCTTGTATGCGGTGAGTTTATGGGCGACCTATGTACGCGGAGCAACTCAAAACGTTTATAGGAGTTTAATCAACCCTTATACGCAGAGCATTTTTGGGCGACCTATGTACGCGGAGCAACTCAAAACGTTTATAGGAGTTTAATCAACCCTGGTACGCAGAGCGTTTATGGGTGACCTATGCACGAGGAGGAAGTCAACACGATTACAAGAGTTTAATTAACCCTTGTATGCGGTGAGTTTATGGGGGACCTATGTACGCGGAGCAAGTCAACACGTTTATAGGAGTTTCATCAACCCTGGTACGCGAAGCGTTTATGGGCGACCTATATAGGCGGAGCAAGTCAACATGTTTATAGGAGTTTCATCAACCCTTGTATGCGGAGCGTTTACGGGCGACCTATTTACGTGGATCAAGTCAACACGTTTATAATAGTTTAATCAACCCTGGTACGCGGAGCGTTTATGGGGGACCTATGTATCAGAGCAAGTCAACACGTTTATAGGAGTTTAATCAACCCTTGTACGCAGAGCGTTTATGGGCGGCCTATGTACGCAGAGCAAGTCAACACGTTTATAGGAGTTTAATCAACCCTTATACGCAGAGCGTTTTTGGACGACCTATGTACGCCGAGCAAGGTAAAACATTTATAGGAGTTTAATCAACCCTTGTACGCGGAGCTTTTATGGGTGACCTATGTACGCGGAGCAAGTCAACACATTTTTAGGAGTTTAATCAACCCTTGTACGCGGAACGTTTATGGGTGACCTATGTACGTGGAGTAAGTCAACACGTTTATAGGACTTTAATCAACCCTTGTACGCGGAGCATTTATGGGAGAACTATGTACGCGGATGAAGTCAACACCTTTATAGGACTTTAATCAACCCTTGTACGCAGAGCGTTTATGGGCGACCTATGTACGTGGAGCATGTCAACACGTTTATAGGGGTTTAATCAACCCTTGTACGCGGAGCGTTTATGGGCGACCTATGTACGCCTAGCAAGTCAACACGTTTATAGGACTTTAATCAACCCTTGTACGCGGAGCTTTTATGGGAGAACTATGTACGTGAAGGAAGTCAACACGTTTATAGGACTTTAATCAACCCTTGTACGCAGAGCGTTTATGGGCGACCTATGTACGCGGAGGGTTTATGGGCGACCAATGTACGCGGAGCAGGTCAACATGTTTATAGGAGATTTATCAAACCTTAAATGCAGAGCGTTTATGATAAACCTATGTACGCGGAGCAGGTCAACATGTTTATAGGAGTTTAATCAACCCTTGTACAAAGAGATTTTATGGGCGACCAATGTACGCGGAGCAAGTCAACACGTTTTTAGGAGTTTAATCAACCCTTGTACGCAGAGCGTTTATGGGTGACCTATGCACGAGGAGGAAATCAACACGATTACAAGAGTTTAATTAACCCTTGTATGCGGTGAGTTTATGGGCGACCTATGTACGCGGAGCAAGTCAACACGTTTATAGGAGTTTCACCAACCCTGGTATGCGAAGCGTTTATGGGCGACCTGTATAGGCGGAGCAATTTAACATGTTTATAGGAGTTTCATCAACCCTTGTATGCGGAGCGTTTACGGGCGACCTATGTACGTGGATCAAGTCAACACGTTTATAATAGTTTAATCAACCCTGGTACGCGGAGCGTTTATGGGGGACCTATGTATCAGAGCAAGTCAACAAGTTTATAGGAGTTTAATCAACCCTTGTACGCAGAGCGTTTATGGGCGGCCTATGTACGCAGAGGAAGTCAACACGTTTATAGGAGTCTAATCAACCCTTATACGCAGAGCGTTTTAGGGCGATCTATGTACGCCGAGCAAGGTAAAACGTTTATAGGAGTTTAATCAACCCTTGTACGCGGAGCTTTAATGGGCGACCTCTGTACGCGGAGCAAGTCAACACATTTTTAGGAGTTTAATCAACCCTTGTACGCGGAACGTTTATGGGCGACCTATGTATCAGAGCAAGTCAACACATTTATAGGAGTTTAATCAACCCTTGTACGCGGAAAGTTTATGGGCGATCTATGTACGCAGAGCAAGTCAACACGTTTATAAGAGTTTAATCAACCCTTGTACGTAGAGCATTTATAGGCGACCTATGTACGCGGAACAAGTTAACACGTTTATAGGAGTTTAATCAACCCTTGTACGTGGAGCGTTTATGGGCGACCTATGTATGCAGAGCAAGTCAACACATTTATAGGAGTTTAATCAACCCTTGTACGCGGAGTGTATATGGGTAACCTATGTACGCGCAGCAAGTCAAAGCGTTTATAGGAGTTTAATCAACCATGGTACGCGGAGTGTTTTTGGGTGACCTATGTACGCAGAGCAAGTCAACATGTTTATAGGAGTTTAATCAACCCTTGTACGCAGAACATTAATGGGCGACCTATGTACGCGGAGCAACTCAAAACGTTTATAGGAGTTTAATCAACCCTTATACGCAGAGCATTTTTGGGCGACCTATGTACGCGTAGCAAGTCAACACGTTTATAGGAGTTTAATCAACCCTGGTACGCAGAGCGTTTATGGGTGACCTATGCACGAGGAGGAAGTCAACACGATTACAAGAGTTTAATTAACCCTTGTATGCGGTGAGTTTATGGGCGACCTATGTACGCGGAGCAACTCAAAACGTTTATAGGAGTTTAATCAACCCTTATACGCAGAGCATTTTTGGGCGACCTATGTACGCGGAGCAACTCAGAACGTTTATAGGAGTTTAATCAACCCTGGTACGCAGAGCGTTTATGGGTGACCTATGCACGAGGAGGAAGTCAACACGATTACAAGAGTTTAATTAACCCTTGTATGCGGTGAGTTTATGGGGGACCTATGTACGCGGAGCAAGTCAACACGTTTATAGGAGTTTCATCAACCCTGGTACGCGAAGCGTTTATGGGCGACCTATATAGGCGGAGCAAGTCAACATGTTTATAGGAGTTTCATCAACCCTTGTATGCGGAGCGTTTACGGGCGACCTATTTACGTGGATCAAGTCAACACGTTTATAATAGTTTAATCAACCCTGGTACGCGGAGCGTTTATGGGGGACCTATGTATCAGAGCAAGTCAACACGTTTATAGGAGTTTAATCAACCCTTGTACGCAGAGCGTTTATGGGCGGCCTATGTACGCAGAGCAAGTCAACACGTTTATAGGAGTTTAATCAACCCTTATACGCAGAGCGTTTTTGGACGACCTATGTACGCCGAGCAAGGTAAAACATTTATAGGAGTTTAATCAACCCTTGTACGCGGAGCTTTTATGGGTGACCTATGTACGCGGAGCAAGTCAACACATTTTTAGGAGTTTAATCAACCCTTGTACGCGGAACGTTTATGGGTGACCTATGTACGTGGAGTAAGTCAACACGTTTATAGGACTTTAATCAACCCTTGTACGCGGAGCATTTATGGGAGAACTATGTACGCGGATGAAGTCAACACCTTTATAGGACTTTAATCAACCCTTGTACGCAGAGCGTTTATGGGCGACCTATGTACGTGGAGCATGTCAACACGTTTATAGGGGTTTAATCAACCCTTGTACGCGGAGCGTTTATGGGCGACCTATGTACGCCTAGCAAGTCAACACGTTTATAGGACTTTAATCAACCCTTGTACGCGGAGCTTTTATGGGAGAACTATGTACGTGAAGGAAGTCAACACGTTTATAGGACTTTAATCAACCCTTGTACGCAGAGCGTTTATGGGCGACCTATGTACGCGGAGGGTTTATGGGCGACCAATGTACGCGGAGCAGGTCAACATGTTTATAGGAGATTTATCAAACCTTAAATGCAGAGCGTTTATGATAAACCTATGTACGCGGAGCAGGTCAACATGTTTATAGGAGTTTAATCAACCCTTGTACAAAGAGATTTTATGGGCGACCAATGTACGCGGAGCAAGTCAACACGTTTTTAGGAGTTTAATCAACCCTTGTACGCAGAGCGTTTATGGGTGACCTATGCACGAGGAGGAAATCAACACGATTACAAGAGTTTAATTAACCCTTGTATGCGGTGAGTTTATGGGCGACCTATGTACGCGGAGCAAGTCAACACGTTTATAGGAGTTTCACCAACCCTGGTATGCGAAGCGTTTATGGGCGACCTGTATAGGCGGAGCAATTTAACATGTTTATAGGAGTTTCATCAACCCTTGTATGCGGAGCGTTTACGGGCGACCTATGTACGTGGATCAAGTCAACACGTTTATAATAGTTTAATCAACCCTGGTACGCGGAGCGTTTATGGGGGACCTATGTATCAGAGCAAGTCAACAAGTTTATAGGAGTTTAATCAACCCTTGTACGCAGAGCGTTTATGGGCGGCCTATGTACGCAGAGGAAGTCAACACGTTTATAGGAGTCTAATCAACCCTTATACGCAGAGCGTTTTAGGGCGATCTATGTACGCCGAGCAAGGTAAAACGTTTATAGGAGTTTAATCAACCCTTGTACGCGGAGCTTTAATGGGCGACCTCTGTACGCGGAGCAAGTCAACACATTTTTAGGAGTTTAATCAACCCTTGTACGCGGAACGTTTATGGGTGACCTATGTACGTGGAGTAAGTCAACACGTTTATAGGACTTTAATCAACCCTTGTACGCGGAGCATTTATGGGAGAACTATGTACGCGGATGAAGTCAACACCTTTATAGGACTTTAATCAACCCTTTTACGCAGAGGGTTTATGGGCGACCTATGTACGTGGAGCAAGTCAACACGTTTATAGGGGTTTAATCAACCCTTGTACGCGGAGCGTTTATGGGTGACCTATGTACGCCTAGCAAGTCAACACATTTATAGCACTTTAATCAACCCTTGTACGCGGAGCTTTTATGGGAGAACTATGTACGTGAAGGAAGTCAACACGTTTATAGGACTTTAATCAACCCTTGTACGCAGAGCGTTTATGGGCGACCTATGTACGCGGAGGGTTTATGGGCGACCAATGTACGCGGAGCAGGTCAACATGTTTATAGGAGATTTATCAAACCTTAAACGCAGAGCGTTTATGATAAACCTATGTACGCGGAGTAGGTCAACATGTTTATAGGAGTTTAATCAACCCTTGTACAAAGAGATTTTATGGGCGACCTATGTACGCGGAGCAAGTCAACACGTTTTTAGGAGTTTAATCAACCCTTGTACGCAGAGCATTTATGGGCGACCTATGTACGCGTAACAAGTCAACATGTTTATAGGAGTTTAATCAACCCTTGTATGTTGAGCATTTATGGGTGACCTATGTACGTGGAGCAAGTCAACACTTTTATAGGAGTTTATCAACCCTTGTACGCGGAGCGTATATGGGCGACCTATGTACGCGCAGCAAGTTAACACGTTTATAGGAGTTTAATCAAACCTGGTACGCGGGGTGTTTTTGGGCGACCTATGTACGTGGAGCAAGTCAACACGTTTATAGGAGTTTAATCAACCCTTGTACGCAGAACATTTATGGGCGACCTATGTACGTGGAACAAGTAAACACGTTTATAGGAGTTTAATCAACCCTTATACGTGGAGCATTTTTGGGCAACCTATGTACGCGGAGCAAGTCAACACGTTTATAGGAGTTTAATCAACCCTTGCACGCGGAGCGTTTATGGGCGACCTATGTACGCGGAGCAAGTCAACACGTTTATAGGAGTTAAATCAACCCTGGTACGCGGAGTGTTTTTGGGCGACCTATGTATGCGGAGCACATCAACACGTTTATAGGAGTTTAATCAACCCTTGTACGCGGAGGGTTTATGGGCTACCTATGTACGTGGAGCAAGTCAACATATTTATAGGAGTTTAATCAACCCTTGTACGCGGAGCATTTATGGGCGACCTATGTACGCCTAGCAAGTCAACACGTTTATAGGAGTTTAATCAACCCTTGTACGCGGAGCATTTTTATGAGACCTATGTACGCGGAGCAAGTCAACCCTTATATAGGAGATTAATCAACCCTTAAACGCGGAGCATTTATGATCAACCTATGTACGCGGAGAAATTCAACATGTTTATAGGAGTTTAATCAACCCTTGTACACAGAGCGTTTATGGGCGACCTATGTACGCGGAGCAAGTCAACATGTTTTTAGGAGTTTAATCAACCCTTGTACGTGGAGCACTTATGGGCGACCTATGTACGCGGAGCAAGTCAACACGTTTATAGGAGATTTATCGACCCTTAAACACAGAGCGTTTATGATCAACCTTTGTACGCGGAGCAAGTCAACATGTTTATAGGAGTTTTATCAACCCTTGTACAAAGAGCTTTTATGGGCGACCTATGTATGCGGAGCAAGTCAACACATTTTTAGGAGTTTAATCAACCCTTGTACGCAGAGCGTTTCTGGGTGGCCTGTGTACGCAGAGGAAGTCAACACGCTTATAGGAGTTTAATCAACCCTTGTATATAGGGGTTTAATCAACCCTTGTACGCGGAGCATTTTTGGGAGAACTATATACGCGGAGGAAGTCAACACATTTATAGGACTTTAATCAACCCTTGTACGCAGAGCGTTTATGGGCGACCTATGTACGTGGAGCAAGTCAACACGTTTATAGGAGTTTAATCAACCCTTGTACGCGGAGCATTTATGGGCGACCTATGTACGCCTAGCAAGTCAACACGTTTATAGGACTTTAAGCAACCTTTGTACGCGGAGCGTTTATGGGAGAACTATGTACGCGAAGGAAGTCAACACTATTATAGGAGTTTAATCAACCCTGGTACGCGGAGCGTTTATGGGGGACCTACGTACGCGGAGCAAGTCAACACGTTTATTGGAGTTTAATCAACCCTTGTACGCGGAGGGTTTTTGGGCGACCTATGTACGCGGAGCAAGTCAACATATTTATAGGAGTTTAATCAACCCTTGTACGCGGAGCATTTATGGCGACCTATGTACGCCTAGCAAGTCAACACGGTTATAGGAGTTTAATCAACCCTTTTACGCGGAGCATTTTTATGAGACATATGTACGCGGAGCAAGTCAACCCGTATATAGGAGATTAATCAACCCTTAAACGCGGAGCATTTATGATCCACCTATGTACGTGGAGAAATTCAACATGTTTATAGGAGTTTAATCAACCCTTGTACACAGAGCTTTTATGGGCGACCTATGTACGCGGAGCAAGTCAACATGTTTTTAGGAGTTTAATCAACCCTTGTACGTGGAGCACTTATGGGCGACCTATGTACGCGGAGCAAGTCAACACGTTTATAGGAGATTTATCGACCCTTAAACACAGAGCGTTTATAATCAACCTATGAGCGCGGAGCACGTCAACATGTTTATAGGAGTTTTATCAACCCTTGTACAAAGAGCTTTTATGGGCGACCTATGTACGCGGAGCAAGTCAACACATTTTTAGGAGTATAATAAACCCTTGTACGCAGAGCGTTTATCGGCGACCTATGTACGCGTAACAAGTCAACATGTTTATAGGAGTTTAATCAACCCTTGTATGTGGAGCATTTATGGGTGACCTATGTACGCGGAGCAAGTCAATACATTTTTAGGAGTTTAATCAACCCTTGTACGCAGAGCATTTCTGGGCGGCCTGTGTACGCAGAGGAAGTCAACACGCTTATAAGAGTTTAATCAACCCTTGTATATAGGAGTTTAATCAACACTTGTTCGCAGAGCGTTTATGGGCGACCTATGTACGTGGAGCAAGTCAACACGTTTTTAGGAGTTTAATCAACCCTTGTACGCAGAGCGTTTATGGGTGACCTATGTACGTGGGACAAGTCAACACGTTTATAGGAGTTTAATCAAACCTTATACGCGGGGCGTTTATGGGCGACCTATGTACGCGGAGCAAGTCAAAACGTTTATCGGAGTTTAATCAACCCTGGTACGCGGAGTGTTTCTGGTTGACCTATGTACGCGGAGCAAGTCAACATGTTTATAGGAGTTTAATCAACCCTTGTACGCAGAACATTAATGGGCGACCTATGTACGCGGAGCAACTCAAAACGTTTATAGGAGTTTAATCAACCCTTGTACGCGGAGGGTTTATGGGCGACCTATGTACGCGTAGCAAGTCAACGCATTTATAGGAGTTTAATCAACCCATGTACGCGGAGCGTTTATGGGCGACCTATGTACGCGGAGCAAGTCAAAACGTATATAGGAGATTAATCAACCCTTAAACGCGGAGCGTTTATGATCAACCTATGTACGCGGAGAAATTCAACATGTTTATAGGAGTTTAATCATTCCTTGTACACAGAGCTTTTATGGGCGACCTATGTACGTGGAGCAAGTCAACATGTTTTTAGGAGTTTAATCAACCCTTGTACGTGGAGCACTTATGGGCGACCTATATACGCGGAGCAAGTCAACACGTTTATAGGAGATTTATCGACCCTTAAACACAGAGCGATTATGATCAACCTATGTACGCGGAGCAAGTCAACATGTTTTTAGGAGTTTAATCAACCCTTGTACAAAGAGCTTTTATGGGCGACCTATGTACTCGGAGCAAGTCAACACGTTTTTAGGAGTTTAATCAACCCTTGTACGCAGAGCATTTATGAGCGACCTATGTACGCGTAACAAGTCAACATGTTTATAGGAGTTTAATCAACCCTTGCACGTGGAGCATATATGGGTGACCTATGTATGTGGAGCAAGTCAAGACGTTTATAGGAGTTTATCAACCCATGTACGCGGAGCGTATATGGGCGAACTATGTACGCAGAGCAAGTCAACACGTTTATAGGAGTTTAATCAACCCTGGTACGCGGGGTGTTTTTGGGTGACTTATGTACGTGGAGCAAGTCAACACGTTTATAGGAGTTTAATCAACCCTTATACGTGGAGCGTTTTTGGGCGACCTATGTACGCGGAGCAAGTTAATGCGTTTATAGGAGTTTAATCAACCCTTGTACGCGGAGCGTTTATGGGCGACCTATGTACGCGGAGCAAGTCAACACGTTTATAGGAGTTTAATCAACCCTAGTACGTGGAGTGTTTTTGGGCGACCTTTGTACGCGGAGCAAGTCAACACGTTTATAGGAGTTTAATCAACCCTTGTACGCGGAGGGTTTATGGGCGACCTATGTACGCAGAGCAAATCAACACGTTTTTAGGAGTTTAATAAACCGTCGTACGCGGAGCGTTTATGGGCGACCTATGTATGCGGAGCAAGTCAACACGTTTATAGGAGTTTAATCAACTCTTATACGAGGAGCGTTTATGGGTAAACTATGTACATGGAGGAAGTCAACACGATTATAGGAGTTTAATCAACCCTTGTATGCGGAGCATTTATGGGTGACCTATGTACGCGGAGTAAGTCAACATGTTTATAGGAGTTTCAATAACCCTGGTATGCGAAGCGTTTATGGACGACTTATGTACGCGGAGCAAGTCAACACGTTTATAGGAGTTTCATCAACCCTTGTACACGGAGGAAATCAACACGTTTATAGGACTTTAATCAAACCTTGTACGCATAGCCTTTATGGGCGACCTATGTACGCGGAGCAAGTCAACACGTTTATAGGAGTTTAATCAACCCTTGTACGCGAAGCATTTTTAGGAGACCGATGTACGCGGAGCAAGTCAACACGTATATAGGAGATTAATCAACCCTTAAACGCGGAGCGTTTATGATCAACCTATGTACGCGGAGAAAGTCAATATGTTTATAGGAGTTTAATCAACCCTTGTACACAGAGCTTTTATGGGCGGCCTATGTACGCGGAGAAAGTCAACACGTTTTTAGGAGTTTAATCAACCGTTGAACGCGGAGCGTTTTTGGGCGACTTATGTACGCGGAGCAAGTCAAGACGTTTATAGGAGATTTATCAAACCTTAAACGCAGAGCGTTTATGATAAACCTATGTACGCGGAGCAGGTCAACATGTTTATAGGAGTTTAATCAACCCTTGTACAAAGAGCTTTTATGGGCGACCTATGTACGTGGAGCAAGTCAACACGTTTTTAGGAGTTTAATCAACCCTTGTACGCAGAGCGTTTATGGGCGACCTATGTACGCGTAACAAGTCAACATGTTTACAGGAGTTTAATCAACCCTTGTACGTGGAGCATTTATGGGTGACCTATGTACGTGGAGCAAGTCAACAAGTTTATAGGAGTTTATCAACCCTTGTACGCGGAGCGTATATGGGCGACCTATGTACGCGCAGTAAGTCAACACGTTTATAGGAGTTTAATCAACCCTGGTACGCGGGGTGTTCTTGGGAGACCTATGTACGTGGAGCAAGTCAACACGTTTATAGGATTTTAATCAACCCTTGTACGCAGAATATTTATGGGCGACCAATGTACGTGGAGCAAGTCAACACGTTTATAGGAGTTTAATCAACCCTTATACGCGGAGCGTTTTTGGGCGACTTATGTACGCGGAGCAAGTCAACACGTTTATAGGAGTTTATTCAACCCTTGTACGCGGAGCGTTTATGGGCGACCTATGTACGCGTAGCAAGTCAACACGTTTATAGGAGTTTAATCAACCCTGGTACGTGGAGTGTTTTTGGGCGACCTATGTACGTGGAGCAAGTCCACACGTTTATAGGAGTTTAATCAACCCTTGTACACGGAGGGTTTACGGGCGACCTCTTTACGCGGAGCAAATCAACACGTTTTTAGGAGTTTAATAAACCGTTGTACGCGTAGCGTTTATGGGCGACCTATGTACGCGGAGCAAGTCAACACGTTTATAGGAGTTTAATCAACTCTTATACGAGGAGCGTTTATGGGTGACCTATGTACGTGGAGGAAGTCAACACGATTATAGGAGATTAATCAACCCTTAAATGCGGAGTGTTTATGATCAACCTATGTACGCAGAGAAAGTCAATATGTTTATTGGAGTTTAATCAACCCTTGTACACAGAGCTTTTATGGGCGACCTATGTACGCGGAACAAGTCAACATGTTTTTAGGAGTTTCATAAACCCTTGTACACGGAGGAAGTCAACACGTTTATAGGACTTTAATCAACCCTTGTACGCAGAGCGTTTATGGACGACCTATGTACGCGGAACAAGTCAACACGTTTATAGGAGTTTAATCAACCCTTGTACGCGGAGCATTTATGGGCGACCTATGTTCGCTAAGCAAGTCAACACATTTATAGGAGTTTAATCAACCCTTGTACGCGAAGCATTTTTAGGAGACCGATGTACGCGGAGCAAGTCAACCCGTATATAGGAGATTAATCAACCCTTAAACGCAGAGCGTTTATGATCAACCTATGTACGCGGAGAAAGTCAATATGTTTATAGGAGTTTAATCGACCCTTGTACAAAGAGCTTTTATGGGCGACCTATGTACGTGGAGCAAGTCAACACGTTTTTAGGAGTTTAATCAACCCTTGTACGCAGAGCGTTTATGGGCGACCTATGTACGCGTAACAAGTCAACATGTTTACAGGAGTTTAATCAACCCTTGTACGTGGAGCATTTATGGGTGACCTATGTACGTGGAGCAAGTCAACACGTTTATAGGAGTTTATCAACCCTTGTACGCGGAGCGTATATGGGCGACCTATGTACGCGCAGTAAGTCAACACGTTTATAGGAGTTTAATCAACCCTGGTACGCGGGGTGTTCTTGGGAGACCTATGTACGTGGAGCAAGTCAACACGTTTATAGGATTTTAATCAACCCTTGTACGCAGAATATTTATGGGCGACCAATGTACGTGGAGCAAGTCAACACGTTTATAGGAGTTTAATCAACCCTTATACGCGGAGCGTTTTTGGGCGACTTATGTACGCGGAGCAAGTCAACACGTTTATAGGAGTTTATTCAACCCTTGTACGCGGAGCGTTTATGGGCGACCTATGTACGCGTAGCAAGTCAACACGTTTATAGGAGTTTAATCAACCCTGGTACGTGGAGTGTTTTTGGGCGACCTATGTACGTGGAGCAAGTCCACACGTTTATAGGAGTTTAATCAACCCTTGTACACGGAGGGTTTACGGGCGACCTCTTTACGCGGAGCAAATCAACACGTTTTTAGGAGTTTAATAAACCGTTGTACGCGTAGCGTTTATGGGCGACCTATGTACGCGGAGCAAGTCAACACGTTTATAGGAGTTTAATCAACTCTTATACGAGGAGCGTTTATGGGTGACCTATGTACGTGGAGGAAGTCAACACGATTATAGGAGATTAATCAACCCTTAAATGCGGAGTGTTTATGATCAACCTATGTACGCAGAGAAAGTCAATATGTTTATTGGAGTTTAATCAACCCTTGTACACAGAGCTTTTATGGGCGACCTATGTACGCGGAACAAGTCAACATGTTTTTAGGAGTTTCATAAACCCTTGTACACGGAGGAAGTCAACACGTTTATAGGACTTTAATCAACCCTTGTACGCAGAGCGTTTATGGACGACCTATGTACGCGGAACAAGTCAACACGTTTATAGGAGTTTAATCAACCCTTGTACGCGGAGCATTTATGGGCGACCTATGTTCGCTAAGCAAGTCAACACATTTATAGGAGTTTAATCAACCCTTGTACGCGAAGCATTTTTAGGAGACCGATGTACGCGGAGCAAGTCAACCCGTATATAGGAGATTAATCAACCCTTAAACGCAGAGCGTTTATGATCAACCTATGTACGCGGAGAAAGTCAATATGTTTATAGGAGTTTAATCGACCCTTGTACAAAGAGCTTTTATGGGCGACCTATGTACGTGGAGCAAGTCAACACGTTTTTAGGAGTTTAATCAACCCTTGTACGCAGAGCGTTTATGGGCGACCTATGTACGCGTAACAAGTCAACATGTTTATAGGAGTTTAATCAACCCTTGTACGTGGAGCATTTATGGGTGACCTATGTACGTGGAGCAAGTCAACACGTTTATAGGAGTTTATCAACCCTTGTACGCGGAGCGTATATGGGCGACCTATGTACGCGCAGTAAGTCAACACGTTTATAGGAGTTTAATCAACCCTGGTACGCGGGGTGTTCTTGGGAGACCTATGTACGTGGAGCAAGTAAACACGTTTATAGGATTTTAATCAACCCTTGTACGCAGAACATTTATGGGAGACCTATGTACGTGGAACAAATCAACACGTTTATAACAGTTTAATCATCCCTTATACGCGGAGCGTTTTTGGGCGACTTATGTACGCGGAGCAAGTCAACACGTTTATAGGAGTTTAATCAACCCTTGTACGCGGAGCGTTTATGGGCGACCTATGTACGCGGAGCAAGTCAACACGTTTATAGGAGTTTAATCAACCCTGGTACGTGGAGTGTTTTTGGGCGACCTATGTACGCGGAGCAAGTCAACACGTTTATAGGAGTTTAATCAACCCTTGTACACGGAGGGTTTATGGGCGACCTATGTACGCGGAGCAAGTCAACATGTTTATAGGAGTTTAATCAACCCTTGTACGCAGAGCATTTATGGGCGACCTATATACGCCGAGCAAGTCAACACGTTTATAGGAGTTTAATCAACCCTTGTACGCGAAGCATTTTTAGGAGACCGATGTACGCGGAGCAAGTCAACACGTATATAGGAGATTAATCAACCCTTAAATGCGGAGTGTTTATGATCAACCTATGTACGCAGAGAAAGTCAATATGTTTATTGGAGTTTAATCAACCCTTGTACACAGAGCCTTTATGGGCGACCTATGTACGCGGAACAAGTCAACATGTTTTTAGGAGTTTAATCAACCGTTGAACGCAGAACGTTTTTGGGCGAACTATGTACGCGGAGCAAGTCAACACGTTTATAGGAGATTTATCAAACCTTAAACGCATAGCGTTTATGATAAACCTATGTACGCGGAGCAGGTCAACATGTTTATAGGAGTTTAATCAACCCTTGTACAAAGAGCTTTTATGGGCGACCTATGTACGTGGAGCAAGTCAACACGTTTTTAGGAGTTTAATCAACCCTTGTACGCAGAGCGTTTATGGGCGACCTATGTACGCGTAACAAGTCAACATGTTTATAGGAGTTTAATCAACCCTTGTACGTGGAGCATTTATGGGTGACCTATGTACGTGGAGCAAGTCAACACGTTTATAGGAGTTTATCAACCCTTGTACGCGGAGCGTATATGGGCGACCTATGTACGCGCAGCAAGTCAACACGTTTATAGGAGTTTAATCAACCCTGGTACGCGGGGTGTTCTTGGGAAACCTATGTACGTGGAGCAAGTCAACACGTTTATAGGATTTTAATCAACCCTTGTACGCAGAACATTTATGGGCGACCTATGTACGTGGAACAAGTCAACACGTTTATAGGAGTTTAATCAACTCTTATACGAGGAGCGTTTATGGGTGACCTATGTACGTGGAGGAAGTCAACACGATTATAGGAGTTTAATCAACCCTTGTATGCGGAGCGTTTATGGGCGAACTATGTACGCGGAGTAAGTCAACATGTTTATAGGAGTTTCAATAACCCTAGTACGCGAAGCGTTTATGGGCGACTTATGTACGCGGAGCAAGTCAACATGTTTATAGGAGTTTCATCAACCCTTGTACACGGAGGAAGTCAACACGTTTATAGGACTTTAATCAACCCTTGTACGCAGAGCGTTTATGGGCGACCTATGTACGCGGAACAAGTCAACACGTTTATAGGAGTTTAATCAACCCTTGTACGCGGAGCATTTATGGGCGACCTAATTTCGCCAAGCAAGTCAACACGTTTATAGGAGTTTAATCAACCCTTGTACGCGAAGCATTTTTAGGAGACCGATGTACGCGGAGCAAGTCAACACGTATATAGGAGATTAATCAACCCTTAAACGCGGAGCGTTTATGATCAACCTATGTACGCGGAGAAGGTCAATATGTTTATAGGAGTTTAATCAACCCTTATACACAGAGCTTTTATGGGCGACCTATGTACGCGGAGCAAGTCAACACGTTTTTAGGAGTTTAATCAACCGTTGAACGCGGAGCGTTTTTGGGCGACCTATGTACGCGGAGCAAGTCAAGACGTTTATACGAGATTTATCAAACCTTAAACGCAGAGCGTTTATGATAAACCTATGTACGCGGAGCAGGTCAACATGTTTATAGGAGTTTAATCAACCCTTGTACGCAGAGCATTTATGGGCGACCTATGTACGCGGAGCAAGTTAACACATTTATAGGAGTTTAATCAACCCTTTTACGCGAAGCATTTTTAGGAGACCGATGTACGCGGAGCAAGTCAACACGTATATAGGAGATTAATCAACCCTTAAATGCGGAGTGTTTATGATCAACCTATGTACGCAGAGAAAGTCAATATGATTATTGGAGTTTAATCAACCCTTGTACACAGAGCTTTTATGGGCGACCTATGTACGCGGAGCAAGTCAACATGTTTTTAGGAGTTTAATCAACCGTTGAACGCGGAACTTTTTTGGGCGACCTATGTACGCGGAGCAAGTCAACACGTTTATAGGAGATTTATCAAACCTTAAACGCGTAGCGTTTATGATAAACCTATGTACGCGGAGCAGGTCAACATGTTTATAGGAGTTTAATCAACCCTTGTACAAAGAGCTTTTATGGGCGACCTATGTACGTGGAGCAAGTCAACACGTTTTTAGGAGTTTATCAACCCTTGTACGCGGAGCGTATATGGGCGACCTATGTACGCGCAGCAAGTCAACACGTTTATAGGAGTTTAATCAACCCTGATACGCGGGGTGTTCTTGGGAAACCTATGTACGTGGAGCAAGTCAACACGTTTATAGGATTTTAATCAACCCTTGTACGCAGAACATTTATGGGCGACCTATGTACGTGGAACAAGTCAACACATTTATAACAGTTTAATCATCCCTTATACGCGGAGCGTTTTTGGGCGACCTATGTACGCGGAGCAAGTCAACACGTTTATAGGAGTTTAATCAACCCTTATACGCGGAGCGTTTTTGATCGACCTATGTACGCGGAGCAAGTCAATGCATTTTTAGGAGTTTAATCAACCCTTGTACGCGGAGCGTTTATGGGCGGCCTATGTACGCGGAGCAAGCCAACACGTTTATAGGAGTTTAATCAACCCTGGTACGTGGAGTGTTTTTGGGCGACCTTTGTACGCGGAGCAAGTCAACACGTTTATAGGAGTTTAATCAACCCTTGTACGCGGAGGGTTTATGGGAGACCTATGTACGCGGAGCAAATCAACACGTTTTTAGGAGTTTAATAAACCGTTGTACGCGTAGCGTTTATGGGCGACCTATGTACGCGGAGCAAGTCAACACGTTTATAGGAGTTTAATCAACCCATGTATGCGGAGAGTTTATGGGCGACCTATGTACGCGGAGTAAGTCAACATGTTTATAAGAGTTTCATCAACCCTGGTACGCGAAGCGTTTATGGGCGATTTATGTACGCGGAGCAAGTCAACACGTTTATAGGAGTTTCATCAATGCTTGTACGCGGAGGAAGTCAACACGTTTATCAGACTTTAATCAACCATTGTACGCTGAGCGTTTATGGGCGACCTATGTACACGGAGCAAGTCATCACGTTTATAGGAGTTTAATCAACCCTGGTACGCGGAGCGTTGATGGGTGACCTATGTATGCCTAGCAAGTCAACACATTTATAGGAGTTTAATCAACCCTTGTACGCGGAACGTTTATGGGCGATCTATGTACGCGGAGCTAGTCAACACGTTTATAGGAGTTTAATCAACCCTTGTACGCAGAGCGTTTATAGGCGACCTATGTACGCGGAACAAGTCAACACGTTTATAGGAGTTTAATCAACCCATGTACGTGGAGCGTTTATGGGCGACCTATGTACGCAGAGCAAGTCAACACATTTATAGGAGTTTAATCAACCCTTGTACACGGAGTGTATATGGGCAACCTATGAACGTGTAGCAAGTCAAAACGTTTATAGGAGTTTAATCAACCATGGTACGCGGAGTGATTTTGGTTGACCTATGTACGCGGAGCAAGTCAACATGTTTATTGGAGTTTAATCAACCCTTGTACGCAGAACATTAATGGGCGACCTATGTACGCGGAGCAACTCAAAACGTTTATAGGAGTTTAATCAACCCTTATACGCAGAGCGTTTTTGGGCGACCTATGCACGTGGAGAAAGTCAACACGTTTATAGGAGTTTAATCAACTCTTGTACGCGGGGCTTTTATGGGCGACCTATGTACACGGAGCAAGTCAACATGTTTTTAGGAGTTTAATCAAACCTTGTACGCGGAGGGTTTATGGGCGACCTATGTACGCGGAGCAAATCAACACGTTGATAAGAGTTTAATCAACCCTTGTACGCGGAGCGTTTATGGGCGACCTATGTACGCGGAGCAAGTCAACACGTTTTTAGGAGTTTAATCAACCCTGGTACGCAGAGCGTTTATGGGTGACCTATGTACGCGGAGGAAGTCAACACAATTACAGGAGTTTAATCAAGCCTTGTATGCGGAGCGTTTATGGGCGACCTATGTACGCAGAGCAAGTCAACACGTTTATAGGAGTTTCATTAACCCTGGTACACGGTGCGTTTATGGGTGACCTGTATAGGCGGGGCAAGTCAACATGTTTATAGGAGTTTCATCAACCCTTGTACGCGATGCATTTAAGAGCGACCTATGTACGTGGATCAAGCCAACACGTTTATAATAGTTTAATCAACCCTGGTACGCGGAGCGTTTATGGGCGACCTATGTACGCGGAACAAGGCAACACGTTTTTAGGAGTTTAGTCAACAATTGTACGCGGAGCTTTTATGGGCGACCTATGTACGCAGAGCAAGTCAACACATTTTTAGGAGTTTAATCAACCCTTGTACGCAGAGCGTTTATGGGCGGCCTGTGTACGCAGAGGAAGTCAACACGCTTATAGGAGTTTAATCAACCCTTGTATATAGGAGTTCAATCAACCCTTGTTAGCGGAGCGTTTATGGGTGACCTATGTACGTGGAGTAAGTCAACATGTTTTTAGGACTTTAACCAACCCTTGTACGCGGAGCGTTTATGGGAGAACTATGTACGCGGAGGAAGTCAACACGTTTATAGGACTTTAATCAACCCTTGTACGCAGAGCGTTTATGGGCGACCTATGTACGCGGAGCAAGTCAACACATTTATAGGAGTTTAATTAATCCTTGTACGCGGAGCGTTTATGGGCGACCTATGTACGCCTAGCAAGTCAACACGTTTATAGGACTTTAATAAACCCTTGAACGCGGAGCGTTTATGGGAGAACTATGTACGCGAAGGAAGTCAACATGTTTATAGGGCTTTAATCAACCCTTGTACGCAGAGCGTTTATGGGCGACCTATGTACGCCGAGCAAGTCAACACGTTTATAGGAGTTTAATCAACCCTTGTACGCGGAGCGTTTATGGGCAATCTATGTACGCCTAGCAGGTCAACACGTTTATAGGAGTTTAATCAACCCTTGTACGCGGAGCATTTTTAGGAGACCTATGTACGCGGAGCAAGTCAACACGTATATAGGAGATTAATCAACCCTTAAAAGCGGAGCGTTTATGATCAACCTATCTACGCGGAGAAAGTCAACATTTTTATAGGAGTTTAATCAACCCTTGTACACAGAGCTTTTATGGGCGATCTATGTACGCGGAGCAAGTCAACACGTTTATAGGAGTTTAATCAACCCTTGTACGCAGAGCGTTTATAGGCGACCTATGTACGCGGAACAAGTCAACACGTTTATAGGCGTTTAATCAACCCTTGTACGCGGAGTGTATATGGGAAACCTATGTACGCGTAGCAAGTCAAAACGTTTATAGGAGTTTAATCAACCATGGTACGCGGAGTGATTTTGGTTGACCTATGTACGCGGAGCAAGTCAACATGTTTATAGGAGTTTAATCAACCCTTGTACGTAGAACATTAATGGGCGACCTATGTACGCAGAGCAACTCAAAACGTTTATAGGAGTTTAATCAACCCTTATACGCAGAGCGTTTTTGGGCGACCTATGCACGTGGAGAAAGTCAACACGTTTATAGGAGTTTAATCAACCCTTGTACGCGGGGCTTTTATGGGCGACCTATGTACACGGACCAAGTCAACATGTTTTTAGGAGTTTAATCAAACCTTGTACGCGGAGGGTTTATGGGCGACCTATGTACGCGGAGCAAATCAACACGTTGATAGGAGTTTAATCAACCCTTGTACGCGGAGCGTTTATGGGCGACCTTTGTACGCGGAGCAAGTCAACACGTTTTTAGGAGTTTAATCAACCCTGGTACGCAGAGCGTTTATGGGTGACCTATGTACGCGGAGGAAGTCAACACGATTACAGGAGTTTAATCAACCCTTGTATGCAGAGCGTTTATGGGCGACCTATGTACGCGGAGCAAGTCAACACGTTTATAGGAGTTTCATCAACCCTGGTACACGATGCGTTTATGGGTGACCTGTATAGGCGGGGCAAGTCAACATGTTTATAGGAGTTTCATCAACCCTTGTACGCGGAGCGTTTATGGGAAACCTATGTACGTGGATCAAGTCAACACGTTTATAATAGTTTAATCAACCCTGGTACGCGGAGCGTTTATGGGCGACCTATGTACGCGGAGCAAGGCAACACGTTTTTAGGAGTTTAGTCAACCCTTGTACGCGGAGCTTTTATGGGCGACCTATGTACGTAGAGCAAGTCAACACATTTTTAGGAGTTTAATCAAACCTTGTACGCAGAGCGTTTATGGGCGGCCTGTCTACGCAGAGGAAGTCAACACGCTTATAGGAGTTTAATCAACCCTTGTATATAGGAGTTCATTCAACCCTTGTTAGCGGAGCGTTTATGGGTGACCTATGTACGTGGAGTAAGTCAACTCGTTTTTAGGACTTTAACCAACCCTTGTACGCGGAGCGTTTATGGGAGAACTATGTACGCGGAGGAAGTCAACACGTTTATAGGACTTTAATCAACCCTTGTACGCAGAACATTTATGGGCGACCTATGTACGTGGAACAAGTCAACACGTTTATAACAGTTTAATCATCCCTTATACGCGGAGCATTTTTGGGCGACCTATGTACGCGGAGCAAGTCAACACGTTTATAGGAGTTTAATCAACCCTTGTACGCGGAGCGTTTATGGGCGACCTATGTACGCGGAGCAAGTCAACACGTTTATAGGAGTTTAATTAACCCTGGTACGCGGAGTGTTTTTGGGCGACCTATGTACACGGAGCAAGTCAACACGTTTATAGGAGTTTAATCAACCCTTGCACGCGGAGGGTTTATGGGCGACCTATATATGCGGAGCAAATCAACACGTTTATAGGAGTTTAATAAACCCTTGTACGCGGAGCGTTTATGGGCGACCTATATACGCCTAGCAAGTCAACACGTTTATAGGAGTTTAATCAACCCTTATACGAGGAGAATTTATGGGTGACCTATGTACGTGGAGGAAGTCAACACGATTATAGGAGTTTAATCAACCCTTGTATGCGGAGAGTTTATGGGCGACCTATGTACGCGGAGTAAGTCAACATGTTTATAAGAGTTTCATCAACCCTGGTACGCGAAGCGTTTATGGGCGATTTATGTACGCGGAGCAAGTCAACACGTTTATAGGAGTTTCATCAACCATGGTACGCGGAGTGATTTTGGTTGACCTATGTACGCGGAGCAAGTCAACATGTTTATAGGAGTTTAATCAACCCTTGTACGTAGAACATTAATGGGCGACCTATGTACGCGGAGCAACTCAAAACGTTTATAGGAGTTTAATCAACCCTTATACGCAGAGCGTTTTTGGGCGACCTATGCACAAGGAGAAAGTCAACACGTTTATAGGAGTTTAATCAACCCTTGTACGCGGGGCTTTTATGGGCGACCTATGTACACGGACCAAGTCAACATGTTTTTAGGAGTTTAATCAAACCTTGTACGCGGAGGGTTTATGGGCGACCTATGTACGCAGAGCAAATCAACACGTTGATAGGAGTTTAATAAACCCTTGTACGCGGAGCGTTTATGGGCGACCTTTGTACGCGGAGCAAGTCAACACGTTTTTAGGAGTTTAATCAACCCTGGTACGCAGAGCGTTTATGGGTGACCTATGTACGCGGAGGAAGTCAACACGATTACAGGAGTTTAATCAACCCTTGTATGCAGAGCGTTTATGGGCGACCTATGTACGCGGAGCAAGTCAACACGTTTATAGGAGTTTCATCAACCCTGGTACACGATGCGTTTATGGGTGACCTGTATAGGCGGGGCAAGTCAACATGTTTATAGGAGTTTCATCAACCCTTGTACGCGGAGCGTTTAAGGGCGACCTATGTACGTGGATCAAGTCAACACGTTTATAATAGTTTAATCAACCCTGGTACGCGGAGCGTTTATGGGCGACCTATGTACGCGGAACAAGGCAACACGTTTTTAGGAGTTTAGTCAACCCTTGTACGCGGAGCTTTTATGGGCGACCTATGTACGCAGAGCAAGTCAACACATTTTTAGGAGTTTAATCAACCCTTGTACGCAGAGCGTTTATGGGCGGCCTGTGTACGCAGAGGAAGTCAACACGCTTATAGGAGTTTAATCAACCCTTGTATATAGGAGTTCAATCAACCCTTGTTAGCGGAGCGTTTATGGGTGACCTATGTACGTGGAGTAAGTCAACACGTTTTTAGGACTTTAACCAACCCTTGTACGCGGAGCGTTTATGGGAGAACTATGTACGCGGAGGAAGTCAACACGTTTATAGGACTTTAATCAACCCTTGTACGCAGAGCGTTTATGGGCGACCTATGTACGCGGAGCAAGTCAACACATTTATAGGAGTTTAATTAATCCTTGTACGCGGAGCGTTTATGGGCGACCTATGTACGCCTAGCAAGTCAACACGTTTATAGGACTTTAATAAACCCTTGAACGCGGAGCGTTTATGGGAGAACTATGTACGCGAAGGAAGTCAACATGTTTATAGGGCTTTAATCAACTCTTGTACGCAGAGCGTTTATGGGCGACCTATGTACGCCGAGCAAGTCAACACGTTTATAGGAGTTTAATCAACCCTTGTACGCGGAGCGTTTATGGGCAATCTATGTACGCCTAGCAAGTCAACACGTTTATAGGAGTTTAATCAACCCTTGTACGCGGAGCATTTTTAGGAGACCTATGTACGCGGAGCAAGTCAACACGTATATAGGAGATTAATCAACCCTTAAAAGCGGAGCGTTTATGATCAACCTATCTACGCGGAGAAAGTCAACATTTTTATAGGAGTTTAATCAACCCTTGTACACAGAGCTTTTATGGGTGATCTATGTACGCGGAGCAAGTCAACACGTTTATAGGAGTTTAATCAACCCTTGTACGCAGAGCGTTTATAGGCGACCTATGTACGCGGAACAAGTCAACACGTTTATAGGCGTTTAATCAACCCTTGTACGCGGAGTGTATATGGGAAACCTATGTACGCGTAGCAAGTCAAAACGTTTATAGGAGTTTAATCAACCATGGTACGCGGAGTGATTTTGGTTGACCTATGTACGCGGAGCAAGTCAACATGTTTATAGGAGTTTAATCAACCCTTGTACGTAGAACATTAATGGGCGAACTATGTACGCAGAGCAACTCAAAACGTTTATAGGAGTTTAATCAACCCTTATACGCAGAGCGTTTTTGGGCGACCTATGCACGTGGAGAAAGTCAACACGTTTATAGGAGTTTAATCAACCCTTGTACGCGGGGCTTTTATGGGCGACCTATGTACACGGACCAAGTCAACATGTTTTTAGGAGTTTAATCAAACCTTGTACGCGGAGGGTTTATGGGCGACCTATGTACGCGGAGCAAATCAACACGTTGATAGGAGTTTAGTCAACCCTTGTACGCGGAGCGTTTATGGGCGATCTTTGTACGCGGAGCAAGTCAACACGTTTTTAGGAGTTTAATCAACCCTGGTACGCAGAGCGTTTATGGGTGACCTATGTACGCGGAGGAAGTCAACACGATTACAGGAGTTTAATCAACCCTTGTATGCGGAGCGTTTATGGGCGATCTATGTACGCGGAGCAAGTCAACACGTTTATAGGAGTTTCATCAACCCTGGTACATGATGCGTTTATGGGTGACCTGTATAGGCGGGGCAAGTCAACATGTTTATAGGAGTTTCATCAACCCTTGTACGCGGAGCGTTTAAGGGCGACCTATGTACGTGGATCAAGTCAACACGTTTATAATAGTTTAATCAACCCTGGTACGCGGAGCGTTTATGGGCGACCTATGTACGCGGAGCAAGGCAACACGTTTTTAGGAGTTTAGTCAACCCTTGTACGCGGAGCTTTTATGGGCGACCTATGTACGTAGAGCAAGTCAACACATTTTTAGGAGTTTAATCAAACCTTGTACGCAGAGCGTTTATGGGCGGCCTGTCTACGCAGAGGAAGTCAACACGCTTATAGGAGTTTAATCAACCCTTGTATATAGGAGTTCATTCAACCCTTGTTAGCGGAGCGTTTATGGGTGACCTATGTACGTGGAGTAAGTCAACTCGTTTTTAGGACTTTAACCAACCCTTGTACGCGGAGCGTTTATGGGAGAACTATGTACGCGGAGGAAGTCAACACGTTTATAGGACTTTAATCAACCCTTGTACGCAGAACATTTATGGGCGACCTATGTACGTGGAACAAGTCAACACGTTTATAACAGTTTAATCATCCCTTATACGCGGAGCATTTTTGGGCGACCTATGTACGCGGAGCAAGTCAACACGTTTATAGGAGTTTAATCAACCCTTGTACGCGGAGCGTTTATGGGCGACCTATGTACGCGGAGCAAGTCAACACGTTTATAGGAGTTTAATTAACCCTGGTACGCGGAGTGTTTTTGGGCGACCTATGTACACGGAGCAAGTCAACACGTTTATAGGAGTTTAATCAACCCTTGCACGCGGAGGGTTTATGGGCGACCTATATATGCGGAGCAAATCAACACGTTTATAGGAGTTTAATAAACCCTTGTACGCGGAGCTTTTATGGGCGACCTATATACGCCTAGCAAGTCAACACGTTTATAGGAGTTTAATCAACCCTTATACGAGGAGAATTTATGGGTGACCTATGTACGTGAAGGAAGTCAACATGATTATAGGAGTTTAATCAACCCTTGTATGCGGAGAGTTTATGGGCGACCTATGTACGCGGAGTAAGTCAACATGTTTATAAGAGTTTCATCAACCCTGGTACGCGAAGCGTTTATGGGCGATTTATGTACGCGGAGCAAGTCAACACGTTTATAGGAGTTTCATCAACCATGGTACGCGGAGTGATTTTGGTTGACCTATGTACGCGGAGCAAGTCAACATGTTTATAGGAGTTTAATCAACCCTTGTACGTAGAACATTAATGGGCGACCTATGTACGCGGAGCAACTCAAAACGTTTATAGGAGTTTAATCAACCCTTATACGCAGAGCGTTTTTGGGCGACCTATGCACAAGGAGAAAGTCAACACGTTTATAGGAGTTTAATCAACCCTTGTACGCGGGGCTTTTATGGGCGACCTATGTACACGGACCAAGTCAACATGTTTTTAGGAGTTTAATCAAACCTTGTACGCGGAGGGTTTATGGGCGACCTATGTACGCGGAGCAAATCAACACGTTGATAGGAGTTTAATCAACCCTTGTACGCGGAGCGTTTATGGGCGACCTTTGTACGCGGAGCAAGTCAACACGTTTTTAGGAGTTTAATCAACCCTGGTACGCAGAGCGTTTATGGGTGACCTATGTACGCGGAGGAAGTCAACACGATTACAGGAGTTTAATCAACCCTTGTATGCGGAGCGTTTATGGGCGACCTATGTACGCGGAGCAAGTCAACACGTTTATAGGAGTTTCATCAACCCTGGTACACGATGCGTTTATGGGTGACCTGTATAGGCGGGGCAAGTCAACATGTTTATAGGAGTTTCATCAACCCTTGTACGCGGAGCGTTTAAGGGCGACCTATGTACGTGGATCAAGTCAACACGTTTATAATATTTTAATCAACCCTGGTACGCGGAGCGTTTATGGGCGACCTATGTACGCGGAGCAAGGCAACACGTTTTTAGGAGTTTAGTCAACCCTTGTACGCGGAGCTTTTATGGGCGACCTATGTACGCAGAGCAAGCCAACACATTTTTAGGAGTTTAATCAACCCTTGTACGCAGAGCGTTTATGGGCGGCCTGTGTACGCAGAGGAAGTCAACACGCTTATAGGAGTTTAATCAACCCTTGTATATAGGAGTTCAATCAACCCTTGTTAGAGGAGCGTTTATGGGTGACCTATGTACGTGGAGTAAGTCAACACGTTTTTAGGACTTTAACCAACCCTTGTACGCGGAGCGTTTATGGGAGAACTATGTACGCGGAGGAAGTCAACACGTTTATAGGACTTTAATCAACCCTTGTACGCAGAACGTTTATGGGCGACCTATGTACGCGGAGCAAGTCAACACATTTATAGGACTTTAATTAACCCTTGTACGCGGAGCGTTTATGGGCGACCTATGTACGCCTAGCAAGTCAACACGTTTATAGGACTTTAATCAACCCTTGAATGCGGAGCGTTTATGGGAGAACTATGTACGCGGAGGAAGTCAACATGTTTATAGGGCTTTAATCAACCCTTGTACGCAGAGCGTTTATGCGTGACCTATGTACGCCGAGCAAGTCAACACGTTTATAGGAGTTTAATCAACACTTGTACGCGGAGCGTTTGTGGGCAATCTATGTACGCCTAGCAAGTCAACACGTTTATACGAGTTTAATCAACCCTTGTACGCGGAGCATTTTTAGGAGACCTATGTACGCGGAGCAAGTCAACACGTATATAGGAGATTATTCAACCTTTAAATGCGGAGCGTTTATGATCAACCTATCTACGCGGAGAAAGTTAACATGTTTATAGGAGTTTAATCAACCCTTGTACACAGAGCTTTTATGGGCGATCTATGTACGCGGAGCAAGTCAACACGTTTATAGGAGTTTAATCAACCCTTGTACGCAGAGCGTTTATAGGCGACCTATGTACGCGGAACAAGTCAACACGTTTATAGGAGTTTAATCAACCCTTGTACGCGGAGTGTATATGGGAAACCTATGTACGCGTAGCAAGTCAAAACGTTTATAGGAGTTTAATCAACCATGGTACGCGGAGTGATTTTGGTTGACCTATGTACGCGGAGCAAGTCAACATGTTTATAGGAGTTTAATCAACCCTTGTACGTAGAACATTAATGGGCGACCTATGTACGCGGAGCAACTCAAAACGTTTATAGGAGTTTAATCAACTCTTATACGCAGAGCGTTTTTGGGCGACCTATGCACGTGGAGAAAGTCAACACGTTTATAGGAGTTTAATCAACCCTTGTACGCGGGGCTTTTATGGGCGACCTATGTACACGGACCAAGTCAACATGTTTTTAGGAGTTTAATCAAACCTTGTACGCGGAGGGTTTATGGGCGACCTATGTACGCGGAGCAAATCAACACGTTGATAGGAGTTTAATCAACCCTTGTACGCGGAGCGTTTATGGGCGATCTTTGTACGCGGAGCAAGTCAACACGTTTTTAGGAGTTTAATCAACCCTGGTACGCAGAGCGTTTATGGGTGACCTATGTACGCGGAGGAAGTCAACACGATTACAGGAGTTTAATCAACCCTTGTATGCGGAGCGTTTATGGGCGACCTATGTACGCGGAGCAAGTCAACACGTTTATAGGAGTTTCATCAACCCTGGTACACGATGCGTTTATGGGTGACCTGTATAGGCGGGGCAAGTCAACATGTTTATAGGAGTTTCATCAACCCTTGTACGCGGAGCGTTTAAGGGCGACCTATGTACGTGGATCAAGTCAACACGTTTATAATAGTTTAATCAACCCTAGTACGCGGAGCGTTTATGGGCGACCTATGTACGCGGAGCAAGGCAACACGTTTTTAGGAGTTTAGTCAACCCTTGTACGCGGAGCTTTTATGGGCGACCTATGTACGCAGAGCAAGTCAACACATTTTTAGGAGTTTAATCAACCCTTGTACGCAGAGCGTTTATGGGCGGCCTGTCTACGCAGAGGAAGTCAACATGCTTATAGGAGTTTAATCAACCCTTGTATATAGGAGTTCAATCAACCCTTGTTAGCGGAGCGTTTATGGGTGACCTATGTACGTGGAGTAAGTCAACACGTTTTTAGGACTTTAACCAACCCTTGTACGCGGAGCGTTTATGGGAGAACTATGTACGCGGAGGAAGTCAACACGTTTATAACAGTTTAATCATCCCTTATACGCGGAGCATTTTTGGACGACCTATGTACGCGGAGCAAGTCAACACGTTTATAGGAGTTTAATCAACCCCTGTACGCGGAGCGTTTATGGGCGACCTATGTACGCGGAGCAAGTCAACACGTTTATAGGAGTTTAATTAACCCTGGTACGCAGAGTGTTTTTGGGCGACCTATGTACACGGAGCAAGTCAACACGTTTATAGGAGTTTAATCAACCCTTGTACGCGGAGGGTTTATGGGCGACCTATATATGCGGAGCAAATCAACACGTTTATAGGAGTTTAATAAACCCTTGTACGCGGAGCGTTTATGGGCGACCTATATACGCCTAGCAAGTCAACACGTTTATAGGAGTTTAATCAACCCTTATACGAGGAGAATTTATGGGTGACCTATGTACGTGGAGGAAGTCAACACGATTATAGGAGTTTAATCAACCCTTGTATGCGGAGAGTTTATGGGCGACCTATGTACGCGGAGTAAGTCAACATGTTTATAAGAGTTTCATCAACCCTGGTACGCGAAGCGTTTATGGGCGATTTATGTACGCGGAGCAAGTCAACACGTTTATAGGAGTTTCATCAACCATGGTACGCGGAGTGATTTTGGTTGACCTATGTACGCGGAGCAAGTCAACATGTTTATAGGAGTTTAATCAACCCTTGTACGTAGAACATTAATGGGCGACCTATGTACGCAGAGCAACTCAAAACGTTTATAGGAGTTTAATCAACCCTTATACGCAGAGCGTTTTTGGGCGACCTATGCACAAGGAGAAAGTCAACACGTTTATAGGAGTTTAATCAACCCTTGTACGCGGGGCTTTTATGGGCGACCTATGTACACGGACCAAGTCAACATGTTTTTAGGAGTTTAATCAAACCTTGTACGCGGAGGGTTTATGGGCGACCTATGTACGCGGAGCAAATCAACACGTTGATAGGAGTTTAATCAACCCTTGTACGCGGAGCGTTTATGGGCGACCTTTGTACGCGGAGCAAGTCAACACGTTTTTAGGAGTTTAATCAACCCTGGTACGCAGAGCGTTTATGGGTGACCTATGTACGCGGAGGAAGTCAACACGATTACAGGAGTTTAATCAACCCTTGTATGCAGAGCGTTTATGGGCGAACTATGTACCCGGAGCAAGTCAACACGTTTATAGGAGTTTCATCAACCCTGGTACACGATGCGTTTATGGGTGACCTGTATAGGCGGGGCAAGTCAACATGTTTATAGGAGTTTCATCAACCCTTGTACGCGGAGCGTTTAAGGGCGACCTATGTACGTGGATCAAGTCAACACGTTTATAATAGTTTAATCAACCCTGGTACGCGGAGCGTTTATGGGCGACCTATGTACGCGGAGCAAGGCAACACATTTTTAGGAGTTTAGTCAACCCTTGTACGCGGAGCTTTTATGGGCGACCTATGTACGCAGAGCAAGTCAACACATTTTTAGGAGTTTAATCAACCCTTGTACGCAGAGCGTTTATGGGCGGCCTGTGTACGCAGAGGAAGTCAACACGCTTATAGGAGTTTAATCAACCCTTGTATATAGGAGTTCAATCAACCCTTGTTAGAGGAGCGTTTATGGGTGACCTATGTACGTGGAGTAAGTCAACACGTTTTTAGGACTTTAACCAACCCTTGTACGCGGAGTGTTTATGGGAGAACTATGTATGCGGAGGAAGTCAACACGTTTATAGGACTTTAATCAACCCTTGTACGCAGAGCGTTTATGGGCGACCTATGTACGCGGAGCAAGTCAACACATTTATAGGAGTTTAATTAACCCTTGTACGCGGAGCGTTTATGGGCGACCTATGTACGCCTAGCAAGTCAACACGTTTATAGGACTTTAATCAACCCTTGAACGCGGAGCATTTATTGGAGAACTATGTACGTGATGGAAGTCAACATGTTTATAGGGCTTTAATCAACCCTTGTACGCAGAGCGTTTATGGGCGACCTATGTACGCCGAGCAAGTCAACACGTTTATAGGAGTTTAATCAACCCTTGTACGCGGAGCGTTTGTGGGCAATCTATGTACGCCTAGCAAGTCAACACGTTTATAGGAGTTTAATCAACCCTTGTACGCGGAGCATTTTTAGGAGACCTATGTACGCGGAGCAAGTCAACACGTATATAGGAGATTATTCAACCCTTAAATGCGGAGCGTTTATGATCAACCTATCTACGCGGAGAAAGTCAACATGTTTATAGGAGTTTAATCAACCCTTGTACACAGAGCTTTTATGGGCGATCTATGTACGCGGAGCAAGTCAACACGTTTATAGGAGTTTAATCAACCCTTGTACGCAGAGCGTTTATAGGCGACCTATGTACGCGGAACAAGTCAACACGTTTATAGGAGTTTAATCAACCCTTGTACGCGGAGTGTATATGGGAAAACTATGTATGCGTAGCAAGTCAAAACGTTTATAGGAGTTTAATCAACCATGGTACGCGGAGTGATTTTGGTTGACCTATGTACGCGGAGCAAGTCAACATGTTTATAGGAGTTTAATCAACCCTTGTACGTAGAACATTAATGGGCGACCTATGTACGCGGAGCAACTCAAAACGTTTATAGGAGTTTAATCAACCCTTATACGCAGAGCGTTTTTGGGCGACCTATGCACGTGGAGAAAGTCAACACGTTTATAGGAGTTTAATCAACCCTTGTACGCGGGGCTTTTATGGGCGACCTATGTACACGGAGCAAGTCAACATGTTTTTAGGAGTTTAATCAAACCTTGTACGCGGAGGGTTTATGGGCGACCTATGTACGTGGAGCAAATCAACCCGTTGATAGGAGTTTAATCAACCCTTGTACGCGGAGCGTTTATGGGCGACCTTTGAACGCGGAGCAAGTCAACACGTTTTTTGGAGTTTAATCAACCCTGGTACGCAGAGCGTTTATGGGTGACCTATGTACGCGGAGGAAGTCAACACGATTACAGGAGTTTAATCAACCCTTGTATGCGGAGCGTTTATGGGGGACCTATGTACGCGGAGCAAGTCAACACGTTTATAGGAGTTTCATCAACCCTGGTACACGATGCGTTTATGGGTGACCTGTATAGGCGGGGCAAGTCAACATGTTTATAGGAGTTTCATCAACCCTTGTACGCGGAGCGTTTAAGGGCGACCTATGTACGTGGATCAAGTCAACACGTTTATAATAGTTTAATCAACCCTGGTACGCGGAGCAAGGCAACACATTTTTAGGAGTTTAGTCAACCCTTGTACGCGGAGCTTTTATGGGCGACCTATGTACGCAGAGCAAGTCAACACATTTTTAGGAGTTTAATCAACCCTTGTACGCAGAGCGTTTATGGGCGGCCTGTCTACGCAGAGGAAGTCAACACGCTTATAGGAGTTTAATCAACCCTTGTATATAGGAGTTCAATCAACCGTTGTTAGCGGAGCGTTTATGGGTGACCTATGTCCCTGGAGTAAGTCAACCCGTTTTTAGGACATTAACCAACCCTTGTACGCGGAGCGTTTATGGGAGAACTATGTACGCGGAGGAAGTCAACACGTTTATAGGACTTTAATCAACCTTTGTACGCAGAACATTTATGGGCGACCTATGTACGTGGAACAAGTCAACACGTTTATAACAGTTTAATCATCCCTTATACGCAGAGCGTTTTTGGGCGACCTATGTACGCGGAGCAAGTTAACACGTTTATAGGAGTTTAATCAACCCTTGTACGCGGAGCGTTTATGGGCGACCTATGTACGTGGAGCAAGTAAACACGTTTATAGGAGTTTAATTAACCCTGGTACGCGGAGTGTTTTTGGGCGACCTATGTACACGGAGCAAGTCAACACGTTTATAGGAGTTTAATCAACCCTTGTACGCGGAGGGTTTATGGGCGACCTATATATGCGGAGCAAATCAACACGTTTATAGGAGTTTAATAAACCCTTGTACGCAGAGCGTTTATGAGCGACCTATATACGCCTAGCAAGTCAACACGTTTATAGGAGTTTAATAAACCCTTATACGAGGAGCATTTATGGGTGACCTATGTACGTGGAGGAAGTCAACACGATTATAGGAGTTTAATCAACCCTTGTATGCGGAGAGTTTATGGGCGACCTATGTACGCGGAGTAAGTCAACATGTTTATAAGAGTTTCATCAACCCTGGTACGCGAAGCGTTTATGGGCGATTTATGTACGCGGAGCAAGTCAACACGTTTATAGGAGTTTCATCAACCCTTGTACGCGGAGGAAGTCAACACGTTTATCGTACTTTAATCAACCGTTGTACGCTGAGCGTTTATGGGCGACCTATGTACACGGAGCAAGTCAACACGTTTATAGGAGTTTAATCAACCCTGGTACGCGGAACGTTGATGGGTGACCTATGTACGCCTAGCAAGTCAACACATTTATAGGAGTTTAATCAACCCATGTACGCGGAACGTTTATGGGCGATCTATGTACGCGGAGCAAGTCAACACGTTTATAGGAGTTTAATCAACACTTGTACGCAGAGCGTTTATAGGCGACCTATGTACGCGGAACAAGTCAACACGTTTATAGGAGTTTAATCAACCCATGTACGTGGAGCGTTTATGGGCGACCTATGTACGCAGAGCAAGTCAACACATTTATAGGAGTTTAATCAACCCTTGTACACGGAGTGTATATGGGCAACCTATGTACGCGTAGCAAGTCAAAACGTTTATAGGAGTTTAATCAACCATGGTACGCGGAGTGTTTTTGGTTGACCTATGTACGCGGAGCAAGTCAACATGTTTATAGGAGTTTAGTCAACCCTTGTACGCAGAACATTAATGGGCGACCTATGTACGCGGAGCAACTCAAAACGTTTATAGGTGTTTAATCAACCCTTATACGCAGAGCATTTTTGGGCGACCTATGCACCTGGAGAAAGTCAACACGTTTATAGGAGTTTAATCAACCCTTGTACGCGTGGCTTTTTTGGGCGACCTATGTACACGGAGCAAGTCAACATGTTTTTAGGAGTTTAATCAAACCTTGTACGCGGAGGGTTTATGGGCGACTTTGTACGCGGAGCAAATCAACACGTTGATAGGAGTTTAATCAACCCTTGTACGCGGAGCGTTTATGGGCGACCTATGTACGCGGAGCAAGTCAAAACGTTTTTAGGAGTTTAATCAACCCTGGTACGCAGAACGTTTATGGGTGACCTATGTACGTGGATGAAGTCCACACAATTACAGGAGTTTAATCAACCCTTGTATGCGGAGCGTTTATGGGCGACCTATGTACGCGGAGCAAGTCAACACGTTTATAGGAGTTTCATCAACCCTGGTACACGATGCGTTTATGGGTGACCTGTATAGGCGGGGCAAGTCAACATGTTTATAGGAGTTTCATCAACCCTTGTACGCGGAGCGTTTAAGGGCGACCTATGTACGTGGATCAAGTCAACACGTTTATAATAGTTTAATCAACCTTGGTACGCGGAGCGTTTATGGGCGACCTATGTACGCGGAGCAAGGCAACACGTTTTTAGGAGTTTAGTCAACCCTTATACGCGGAGCTTTTATGGGCGACCTATGTACGCAGAGCAAGTAAACACATTTTTAGGAGTTTAATCAACCCTTGTACGCAGAGCGTTTATGGGCGGCCTGTGTACGCAGATGAAGTCAACACGCTTATAGGAGTTTAATCAACCCTTGTTAGCGGAGCGTTTATGGGTGACCTATGTACGTGGAGTAAGTCAACACGTTTTTAGGACTTTAACCAACCCTTGTACGCGGAGTGTTTATGGGAGAACTATGTATGCGGAGGAAGTCAACACGTTTATAGGACTTTAATCAACCCTTGTACGCAGAGCGTTTATGGGCGACCTATGTACGCGGAGCAAGTCAACACATTTATAGGAGTTTAATTAACCCTTGTACGCGGAGCGTTTATGGGCGACCTATGTACGCCTAGCAAGTCAACACGTTTATAGGACTTTAATCAACCCTTGAACGCGGAGCGTTTATTGGAGAACTATGTACGTGATGGAAGTCAACATGTTTATAGGGCTTTAATCAACCCTTGTACGCAGAGCGTTTATGGGCGACCTATGTACGCCGAGCAAGTCAACACGTTTATAAGAGTTTAATCAACCCTTGTACGCGGAGCGTTTGTGGGCAATCTATGTACGCCTAGCAAGTCAACACGTTTATAGGAGTTTAATCAACCCTTGTACGCGGAGCATTTTTAGGAGACCTATGTACGCGGAGCAAGTCAACACGTATATAGGAGATTATTCAACCCTTAAATGCGGAGCGTTTATGATCAACCTATCTACGCGGAGAAAGTCAACATGTTTATAGGAGTTTAATCAACCCTTGTACACAGAGCTTTTATGGGCGATCTATGTACGCGGAGCAAGTCAACACGTTTATAGGAGTTTAATCAACCCTTGTACGCAGAGCGTTTATAGGCGACCTATGTACGCGGAACAAGTCAACACGTTTATAGGAGTTTAATCAACCCTTGTACGCGGAGTGTATATGGGAAAACTATGTATGCGTAGCAAGTCAAAACGTTTATAGGAGTTTAATCAACCATGGTACGCGGAGTGATTTTGGTTGACCTATGTACGCGGAGCAAGTCAACATGTTTATAGGAGTTTAATCAACCCTTGTACGTAGAACATTAATGGGCGACCTATGTACGCGGAGCAACTCAAAACGTTTATAGGAGTTTAATCAACCCTTATACGCAGAGCGTTTTTGGGCGACCTATGCACGTGGAGAAAGTCAACACGTTTATAGGAGTTTAATCAACCCTTGTACGCGGGGCTTTTATGGGCGACCTATGTACACGGAGCAAGTCAACATGTTTTTAGGAGTTTAATCAAACCTTGTACGCGGAGGGTTTATGGGCGACCTATGTACGTGGAGCAAATCAACCCGTTGATAGGAGTTTAATCAACCCTTGTACGCGGAGCGTTTATGGGCGACCTTTGAACGCGGAGCAAGTCAACACGTTTTTTGGAGTTTAATCAACCCTGGTACGCAGAGCGTTTATGGGTGACCTATGTACGCGGAGGAAGTCAACACGATTACAGGAGTTTAATCAACCCTTGTATGCGGAGCGTTTATGGGCGACCTATGTACGCGGAGCAAGTCAACACGTTTATAGGAGTTTCATCAACCCTGGTACACGATGCGTTTATGGGTGACCTGTATAGGCGGGGCAAGTCAACATATTTATAGGAGTTTCATCAACCCTTGTACGCGGAGCGTTTAAGGGCGACCTATGTACGTGGATCAAGTCAACACGTTTATAATAGTTTAATCAACCCTGGTACGCGGAGCAAGGCAACACATTTTTAGGAGTTTAGTCAACCCTTGTACGCGGAGCTTTTATGGGCGACCTATGTACGCAGAGCAAGTCAACACATTTTTAGGAGTTTAATCAACCCTTGTACGCAGAGCGTTTATGGGCGGCCTGTCTACGCAGAGGAAGTCAACACGCTTATAGGAGTTTAATCAACCCTTGTATATAGGAGTTCAATCAACCGTTGTTAGCGGAGCGTTTATGGGTGACCTATGTCCCTGGAGTAAGTCAACCCGTTTTTAGGACATTAACCAACCCTTGTACGCGGAGCGTTTATGGGAGAACTATGTACGCGGAGGAAGTCAACACGTTTATAGGACTTTAATCAACCTTTGTACGCAGAACATTTATGGGCGACCTATGTACGTGGAACAAGTCAACACGTTTATAACAGTTTAATCATCCCTTATACGCAGAGCGTTTTTGGGCGACCTATGTACGCGGAGCAAGTTAACACGTTTATAGGAGTTTAATCAACCCTTGTACGCGGAGCGTTTATGGGCGACCTATGTACGTGGAGCAAGTAAACACGTTTATAGGAGTTTAATTAACCCTGGTACGCGGAGTGTTTTTGGGCGACCTATGTACACGGAGCAAGTCAACACGTTTATAGGAGTTTAATCAACCCTTGTACGCGGAGGGTTTATGGGCGACCTATATATGCGGAGCAAATCAACACGTTTATAGGAGTTTAATAAACCCTTGTACGCAGAGCGTTTATGAGCGACCTATATACGCCTAGCAAGTCAACACGTTTATAGGAGTTTAATAAACCCTTATACGAGGAGCATTTATGGGTGACCTATGTACGTGGAGGAAGTCAACACGATTATAGGAGTTTAATCAACCCTTGTATGCGGAGAGTTTATGGGCGACCTATGTACGCGGAGTAAGTCAACATGTTTATAAGAGTTTCATCAACCCTGGTACGCGAAGCGTTTATGGGCGATTTATGTACGCGGAGCAAGTCAACACGTTTATAGGAGTTTCATCAACCCTTGTACGCGGAGGAAGTCAACACGTTTATCGTACTTTAATCAACCGTTGTACGCTGAGCGTTTATGGGCGACCTATGTACACGGAGCAAGTCAACACGTTTATAGGAGTTTAATCAACCCTGGTACGCGGAACGTTGATGGGTGACCTATGTACGCCTAGCAAGTCAACACATTTATAGGAGTTTAATCAACCCATGTACGCGGAACGTTTATGGGCGATCTATGTACGCGGAGCAAGTCAACACGTTTATAGGAGTTTAATCAACACTTGTACGCAGAGCGTTTATAGGCGACCTATGTACGCGGAACAAGTCAACACGTTTATAGGAGTTTAATCAACCCATGTACGTGGAGCGTTTATGGGCGACCTATGTACGCAGAGCAAGTCAACACATTTATAGGAGTTTAATCAACCCTTGTACACGGAGTGTATATGGGCAACCTATGTACGCGTAGCAAGTCAAAACGTTTATAGGAGTTTAATCAACCATGGTACGCGGAGTGTTTTTGGTTGACCTATGTACGCGGAGCAAGTCAACATGTTTATAGGAGTTTAGTCAACCCTTGTACGCAGAACATTAATGGGCGACCTATGTACGCGGAGCAACTCAAAACGTTTATAGGTGTTTAATCAACCCTTATACGCAGAGCATTTTTGGGCGACCTATGCACCTGGAGAAAGTCAACACGTTTATAGGAGTTTAATCAACCCTTGTACGCGTGGCTTTTTTGGGCGACCTATGTACACGGAGCAAGTCAACATGTTTTTAGGAGTTTAATCAAACCTTGTACGCGGAGGGTTTATGGGCGACTTTGTACGCGGAGCAAATCAACACGTTGATAGGAGTTTAATCAACCCTTGTACGCGGAGCGTTTATGGGCGACCTATGTACGCGGAGCAAGTCAAAACGTTTTTAGGAGTTTAATCAACCCTGGTACGCAGAACGTTTATGGGTGACCTATGTACGTGGATGAAGTCCACACAATTACAGGAGTTTAATCAACCCTTGTATGCGGAGCGTTTATGGGCGACCTATGTACGCGGAGCAAGTCAACACGTTTATAGGAGTTTCATCAACCCTGGTACACGATGCGTTTATGGGTGACCTGTATAGGCGGGGCAAGTCAACATGTTTATAGGAGTTTCATCAACCCTTGTACGCGGAGCGTTTAAGGGCGACCTATGTACGTGGATCAAGTCAACACGTTTATAATAGTTTAATCAACCTTGGTACGCGGAGCGTTTATGGGCGACCTATGTACGCGGAGCAAGGCAACACGTTTTTAGGAGTTTAGTCAACCCTTATACGCGGAGCTTTTATGGGCGACCTATGTACGCAGAGCAAGTAAACACATTTTTAGGAGTTTAATCAACCCTTGTACGCAGAGCGTTTATGGGCGGCCTGTGTACGCAGATGAAGTCAACACGCTTATAGGAGTTTAATCAACCCTTGTTAGCGGAGCGTTTATGGGTGACCTATGTACGTGGAGTAAGTCAACACATTTTTAGGACTTTAACCAACCCTTGTACGTGGAGCGTTTATGGGAGAACTATGTACGCGGAGGAAGTCAACACGTTTATAGGACTTTAATCAACCCTTGTACGCAGTGCGTTTATGGGCGACCTATGTACGCGGAGCAAGTCAACACATTTATAGGAGTTTAATTAACCCTTGTACGCGGAGCGTTTATGGGCGACCTATGTACGCCTAGCAAGTCAACACGTTTATAGGACTTTAATAAACCCTTGAACGCGGAGCGTTTATGGGAGAACTATGTACGCGGAGGAAGTCAACATGTTTATAGGGCTTTAATCAACCCTTGTACGTAGAGCGTTTGTGGGCGACCTATGTACGCCGAGCAAGTCAACACGTTTATAGGAGTTTAATCAACCCTTGTACGTGGAGCGTTTATGGGCAATCTATGTACGCCTAGCTGTCGCTCCCGGGATTTTCATCCAAGTACAAACGCGAAAGTGGCACCGAAACAGAGTCGCCAGCAATGTGTATTTATCCCAAGAGAGGGAAAGGAAACACCGCGTAAACCTGAGAGAAAGGAAAAGCATGGTCTTGCGACCAAGAGAAATGGGTTCGGGAGTCGGTTACGCGAGAGGAAGGTATTAGCACCCCCTCGCGTCCATCGTACCCGATGGGATCCACGCTTGCTTGTCTCGATCAAAGGGTGATATAAAAGAATACTGGAAAAGGAACGAAAAGAGAACTGGAAAAGGAACGAGAAACAAATGTAGGGAAAATAAAAGAAGTGCTCGCGTGGGCCCTACCCCACTGCCTACGTATCTCATCGGGAACATGAGAATCAGAGCGACGTAGTTCCCCTCACTAGGGATGGATTGTCTGTGTTTTTTAGAGAACGGCTTACGTCCTAGCTCAGGTGTTGCAGGCTCGCCGGTCCGAGTGCGTTACCATCTTGCAAGAGAACGAGTAGAAGCGCGTTCGTGCGTTGAGAATGAATGAGATGAGAAAAGAATTCCCGAAGGAAAGACGTTATTGTTTGTTTTTGTCTTTTAGAAGGAAGTGTTTTGGATTTGTTTGCATACGACAGTGTATCTGGATCTTAGTCATTGGAATGTGTACCTTCTCACATTCCAAGATGGAATGGGTAAGAAAGCACACTAAGGGTGAAGAAGACCCTCACACTTAGTTCCAATTATCAAGGTTCAAACACACTAGCATACTTGTGTTTATTAAGTGTTTTGTTGATTATGAAGTGAAGAAGTGTTTTTTATTATTTGCACCTTCAACAAGTATTGCATTTAAGTCCCTCATACAAGATCAAATATGTAACACATTGACCTAAGATGGGCCATATGCTACACATCTTAAGATTATAAGAGAAGACCCCTTATAATCTTCTCTTTATATGAAAGGCCTAAATGCAATAAATGCCTACCTTTATTAGATATTTTGAATTTTCTTTGAGATGAGAAAAGAGACTCAATGGAGGATAAAGGTAAAAGTCTATATGGACTAAGACTCAATCCTAATTGATTAGTTAAGGGAGTGATCCTAAGGTTTGTGAGGTTTCAACCTAAAGTCTAAAGAAAGAAAGAATTAAACAATTCACTTCCAAAGTAGAAGATGAATTGTAATTCAAAAAGGGAAAGTAATGAGTTATTAAAAGAAAGCACATAAGTGCTTAGCAAAACACACAATGGAATTGTAAAAGAGAAAGGATAGAAGTTGAATGTGGATTCCTTATCCACACTCAATTGAAACTTACCGAAGCCCCTACATGGTTAGTAAACATGTATAAGAAGTATAAGAAGTAAAAGAACATGTAATGCATCATAAAACTCACAAGAATTAAATGAGAAAACAAATCCTAGAACCACAACCAGAATGGGCATCATATGGAAACCAATGGTTATTATCATACAAGTGCAAGTGAATAAGCAACAATCATCACCCATTAGCATTTAAACATGATATCATAAGAAAAAGAAGAATGAAAGATGAAAGAGAAAAGAAGAGATGTGCATAAATGGAACATGTAATCCATGGATCAGAATTGAAATGAAATGAAAAATGATTCACAAAACTCTCACAAGTATTCATGAAGCACATCAAGGCATTTAAGAAGTGATAGAAGAAGTAGGATTGAAATGGAAGTTCCAAACAAAGGAAAGTGCAAACACAACATGTTAAAGGTGCACAAAGTTCCAATTGAAATGAACATGTAAAGATGACCTATAATGTGTATCAAAGACCTATAATATCATATGAATGGCTCATAACATATGCAAATGCTCATACAAATGTGCACAAAAGAATTCATGTAAACATGCACTAAAGTTGTAATGACATGCCATGGATTATACATCCAATGTGATGCATCAAACAAAGACCAAATGGATTCATGAAAATTATGCCAGCATATCATTGGAATGCCTATGTCAGAAATGCATCATACATCAAGATAGCATGTAAAAATTCAGAGCTAAATGACTTCAAACAAAGCAATTAGGTCAAATTGAAACATCATGCAAAGTGGAGCAAATATAGGCATCAAGACATATGATAAAGTGACCTAAAAAATCAAACAAAAATCATCTAACATGCTTCAATGTATTAGTGAATCAATGCAAAAAGAATCATGTCAAAATAGTTGGTAATGAGCAAGAACAAAATTAAACAAATTCATGTATCATGCTTAGAATGTATCTAAGTGGAAATTCAAAGAAAATTATGGAACAGGGGCAAAAAGGTCATAAAATCAGAAAATAAAATCATGAAAAATTTCCTAAATGTTTTAAGAATACACATGAATTTTTGTAGAATTTTCCAATATGTTTTGGTATTTTTAAAAATTAATTATGAAACGTGTAGCAAAAATGAGAAATAAAATGAAATGGAACTAAAGAAGGGGGTGCATGCATAGCAAATTAACAGTTCAAAATCATTGGGCCTTGAAAACATGGGGTGTGGATATCAATCTGGCTTAGGTCCAGTTACGCGCATAACACACTAACAACCATGCACTTCAGTCAACAATAGTCAAAGTAATAACAACCATCAGATTAAGTCAAGTCAAGAAACAAGTCAAGGTAATTACATCCAACGCGCATACATGAATGTGCATCTTAACTACCATGCAATGCATCACATCACTTTTAAGTGAATCAGAAAAATGGCACATGACATGCACGCCCTTTTTTAATGTGTTGGCACGTTTTGAACCACATGATCATGAACATCCAACGGACCAAATTAAAACTGAGCATAAAACCCTAAAATAAAGTCCACCAGCCGGAGAGGGACCTCCGGTCACCTTCTCCGGTCACTCACCACCGTCTGCAACTTTGATTTCTCCAGAAATCCACAACATGTATATCAATCGAAAGAGAAACTAATGGAGAACATGAATTCAAGAACAAAATGCACAAACAGTTCATGATCCGAGAGAATTCAACAGAAAAAGATTTGCCCTAACATTTGAACTATGCCTCTAAAGGCCTATCAACTAGCCAGGCCAGTTCTTGAGCTTATAAGAAGCTGCAAGAACCTAAAAACAAACTCACATTAAGTCTATAATGGATGAAATTCGTACCTGAAGATTGGAGACTTTGAGGTATTCTTCAGAAAACCAGAGATCGTAGCTTCTTCTTCAACCTTGGAGCTTCACAAATTAAGCAAAATAAATGCTATATAACTGGTTGTCTTGAGAGCAGAGAGATTCAATGTTGAACAGTGCTTGAAGCAACCTTGAGAACTATACTGAAATCTCCTTCAATCAAGTGCCATTGATGATGATGAGGATGAAGTATCGTGTGCTTGGAGAAGAATTTTTGAGAGAGTTGGTGACAGAGTGAGAGAATCAGAGAGAAAGTAGAGAGAACTTTGAAGTGAAAAATGAGAAATGAAGCTGAGACTGAAATTAGAGGTGAGATTTCTATTTATAATGTGAGTTAACCATGGTTTAGTGAGTCAGTTAAGTGAGTCAATGCTTGGTTAACTGAGTGCACCCTAACTAACTGAGTTAAGTTAGTTAGGGGCGAGTGAGGTTGGCTATGATGTGGTGATGGTGATTCATGGTGTGCTATGGTGGAAGTGAGGGTAAAACAACAAAGCTGTTGTGGCAGAAACTTGCTTCATAAGTTTGCCCTTTCCATTTTCATGCATGGCACGTGCTGGTGTATGATATTTGTATCAAGTATGCTTGGTTTAATGTGGAAAGCAGATGTTATGAAGTGTTTGTGGTGTGTGTGAACCAAAATCGTGCACCAAGCTGTCAAAGCATCAGTGCCAACATAGGGCTGTTTGCAGGTGAAATACTTTCTAACCATTGAACAATTTGATGAGATTTTGGAGTCTTTGGAAAGAGGACACATTGGAGCACAATGTTGATGTGAAAATTGAAGTGAAATGAGGTTTGGAACAGGTTGAAAAATGACTTAGAACATCCACATTGGGAAATGGTATAAGGGTGTGGCATGTGGTCGGTCGACCTGGCACCTTGGCACCTGGGTTTTCAGCACAATCACCATGACTTGAGGCCACTATTTCTCCATCATAACTTGATCAGACGAAATTTTTCCCAACATGAACATTGGAGAGGGCACTACAAGGAACATTTTTTATGTTGAAAAGTTTTTCATTTGGAGCTTTCTTCTTGGAGAAATTGAGCTTGACATTTGGAACACCAGGTGTTTGTAGAAATGACATGCGCGTGACCTGAAACTTGCCCAAGCTGACTTGCATTTTGCCCAAGTTTCCCTCAACTTTGATCATCCATAACTCTCTCAATTTTTATCCAATGAAGATGTTCTACACATGGATTTGAAGCTTAAAGGAAGGTCTTTTGTTGTGGCCGAGTGGAATTTCCACTTGATGCTTCAATTTTAAATGGCCTTGGTTCAAACTCTGATGCAAAATGGCCAAAACTTACTATTTTTAGTAACCCTACTTCACCCAAAAATGGCAACTTTCCACATCTTGATTTTTTCATGATTCCTTTGGAGTTTCTTGACCAAATTTTGTACATTGGACATATGTAACATGAATTTCATGAATTTGGCCTCAAAAAGTCAAGAGTTGACTTTTTCCTCTGATTATTTGACTTTGCCCCAAATTCCCTGATTTTTATCTTTCTTCCAATTGAAACACTTCCAAAACCAATTGAGAGGCAATTTTCCATACACATACACTTAAGAACATGTAGAATATCATGACAACAAGCTTTGTCCAAAAAATCAGAGATATCCTGATTTTATTAGAAACCCTAATTTTGACCCTCTCTGGTTAGGAGGAAATTGCACATCTTCCAAATCCAAATTCCTCAGAGTATGTTGTGTATCCTCTTAAAGGATGATGAGAAATGCCACTTGAGAATGATTTTGAATCAATGAACTATCTCTTTTGAGGGTTTTCCTTCAATTTTTGAACCTCTTGCATAGTGAAAGATGTAGTGCTTCAATCTCCCATTGAATCTCACTTCCTTGAGGTTTTGGAAGATCAATTGAGATAGTATGAGACATGAGAGACCTCTTGGCTTGCCTAGAGCCAACTTGATTGACCTTTTTGTGCTTTGAATGATTCCTTGATTGTCCACCTTCCACCTGATCACATGCCCTGATGGTAAGAAGGATGCCATGCTTCATTTTTCTATGTTAAATGCAATGTAATGTTAATGAGGTGGATATGATATGATAAATGATAATGCCATGCTATGATGACAAAAGGGGAGAGCAAATTTTGGGGTATTACACTAGCAAGTCAACACGTTTATAGGAGTTTAATCAACCCTTGTATGCGGAGCATTTTTAGGAGACCTATGTACGCGGAGCAAGTCAACACGTATATAGGAGGTTAATCAACCCTTAAATGCGGAGCGTTTATGATCAACCTATCTACGCGGAGAAAGTCAACATGTTTATAGGAGTTTAATCAACCCATGTACACAGAGCTTTTATGGGCGATCTATGTACGCGGAGCAAGTCAACACGTTTATAGGAGTTTAATCAACCCTTGTACGCAGAGCGTTTATAGGCGACCTATGTACGCGGAACAAGTCAACACGTTTATAGGAGTTTAATCAACCCATGTACATGGAGCGTTTATGGGCGACCTATGTACGCAGAGCAAGTCAACACATTTATAGGAGTTTAATCAACCCTTGTACGCGGAGTGTATATGGGCAACCTATGTACGCGTAGCAAGTCAAAACGTTTATAGGAGTTTAATCAACCATGGTACGCGGAGTGATTTTGGTTGACCTATGTACACGGAGCAAGTCAACATGTTTATAGGAGTTTAATCAACCCTTGTACTCAGAACATTAATGGGCGACCTATGTACGCGGAGTAACTCAAAATGTTTATAGGAGTTTAATCAACCCTTATACGCAGAGCTTTTTTGGACGACCTACGCACGTGGAGAAAGTCAACACGTTTATAGGAGTTTAATCAACCCTTGTACGCGGGGCTTTTATGGGCGACCTATGTACACGGACCAAGTCAACATGTTTTTAGGAGTTTAATCAAACCTTGTACACGGAGGGTTTATGGGCAACCTATGTACGCGGAGCAAATCAACAGGTTGATAGGAGTTTAATCAACCCTTGTACGCGGAGCGTTTATGGGCGACCTTTGTACGCGGAGCAAGTCAACACGTTTTTAAGAGTTTAATCAACCCTGGTACCCAGAGCGTTTATGGGTGACCTATGTACGCGGAGGAAGTCAACACGATTACATGAGTTTAATCAACCCTTGTATGCGGAGCGTTTATGGGCGACCTATGTACGCGGAGCAAGTCAACACGTTTATAGGAGTTTCATCAACCCTGGTACACGATGCGTTTATGGGTGACCTGTATAGGCGGGGCAAGTCAACATGTTTATAGGAGTTTCATCAACCCTTGTACGCGGAACGTTTAAGGGCGACCTATGTACATGGATCAAGTCAACACGTTTATAATAGTTTAATCAACCCTGGTACGCGGAGCGTTTATGGGCGACCTATGAACGCGGAGCAAGGCAACACGTCTTTAGGAGTTTAGTCAACCCTTGTACGCGGAGCTTTTATGGGCGACCTATGTACGCAGAGCAAGTCAACACATTTTTAGGAGTTTAATCAACCCTTGTACGCAGAGCGTTTATGGGCGGCCTGTGTACGCAGAGGAAGTCAACACGCTTATAGGAGTTTAATCAACCCTTGTATATAGGAGTTCAATCAACCCTTGTTAGCGGAGCGTTTATGGGTGACCTATGTACGTGGAGTAAGTCAACACGTTTTTAGGACTTTAACCAACCCTTGTACGCGGAGCGTTTATGGGAGAACTATGTACGCGGAGGAAGTTAACACGTTTATAGGACTTTAATCAACCCTTGTACGCAGAGCATTTATGGGCGACCTATGTACGCGGAGCAAGTCAACACATTTATAGGAGTTTAATTAACCCTTGTACGCGGAGCGTTTATGGGCGACCTATGTACGCCTAGCAAGTCAACACGTTTATAGGACTTTAATCAACCCTTGAACGCGGAGCGTTTATGGGAGAACTATGTACGCGGAGGAAGTCAACATGTTTATAGGGCTTTAATCAACCCTTGTACGCAGATCGTTTATGGGCGACCTATGTACGCCGAGCAAGTCAACACGTTTATAGGAGTTTAATCAACCCTTGTACGTGGAGCGTTTATGGGCAATCTATGTACGCCTAGCAAGTCAACACGTTTATAGGAGTTTAATCAACCCTTGTACGCGGAGCATTTTTAGGAGACCTATGTACGCGGAGCAAGTCAACACGTATATAGGAGGTCAATCAACCCTTAAATGCGGAGCGTTTATGATCAACCTATCTACGCGGAGAAAGTCAACATGTTTATAGGAGTTTAATCAACCCTTGTACACAGAGCTTTTATGGGCGATCTATGTACGCGGAGCAAGTCAACACGTTTATAGGAGTTTAATCAACCCTTGTACGCAGAGCGTTTATAGGCGACCTATGTACGCGGAACAAGTCAACACGTTTATAGGAGTTTAATCAACCCATGTACGTGGAGCGTTTATGGGCGACCTATGTACGCAGAGCAAGTCAACACATTTATAGGAGTTTAATCAACCCTTGTACGCAGAGTGTATATGGGCAACCTATGTACGCGTAGCAAGTCAAAACGTTTATAGGAGTTTAATCAACCATGGTACGCGGAGTGATTTTGGTTGACCTATGTACGCGGAGCAAGTCAACATGTTTATAGGAGTTTAATCAACCCTTGTACGCAGAATATTAATGGGCGACCTATGTACGCGGAGCAACTCAAAATGTTTATAGGAGTTTAATCAACCCTTATACGCAGAGCGTTTTTGGGCGACCTATGCACATGGAGAATGTCAACACGTTTATAGGAATTTAATCAACCCTTGTACGCGGGGATTTTATGGGCGACCTATGTACACGGACCAAGTCAACATGTTTTTAGGAGTTCAATCAAACCTTGTACGCGGAGGGTTTATGGGCGACCTATGTACGCGGAGCAAATCAACACGTTGATAGGAGTTTAATCAACCCTTGTACGCGGAGCGTTTATGGGCGACCTTTGTACGTGTAGCAAGTCAACCCGTTTTTAGGAGTTTAATCAACCCTGGTACGCAGAGCGTTTATGGGTGACCTATGTACGCGGAGGAAGTCAACACGATTACATGAGTTTAATCAACCCTTGTATGCGGAGCGTTTATGGGCGACCTATGTACGCGGAGCAAGTCAACACGTTTATAGGAGTTTCATCAACCCTGGTACACGATGCGTTTATGGGTGACCTGTATAGGCGGGGCAAGTCAACATGTTTATAGGAGTTTCATCAACCCTTGTACGCGGAGCGTTTAAGGGCGACCTATGTACGTGGATCAAGTTAACACGTTTATAATAGTTTAATCAACCCTGGTACGCGGAGCGTTTATGGGCGACCTATGTACGCGGAGCAAGGCAACACGTTTTTAGGAGTTTAGTCAACCCTTGTACGCGGAGCTTTTATGGGCGACCTATGTACGCAGAGCAAGTCAACACATTTTTAGGAGTTTAATCAACCCTTGTATGCAGAGCGTTTATGGGCGGCCTGTGTACGCAGAGGAAGTCAACACGCTTATAGGAGTTTAATCAACCCTTGTATATAGGAGTTCAATCAACCCTGGTACGCGGAGCGTTTATGGGCGACCTATGTACGCGGAGCAAGGCAACACGTTTTTAGGAGTTTAGTCAACCCTTGTACGCGGAGCTTTTATGGGCGACCTATGTACGCAGAGCAAGTCAACACATTTTTAGGAGTTTAATCAACCCTTGTATGCAGAGCGTTTATGGGCGGCCTGTGTACGCAGAGGAAGTCAACACGCTTATAGGAGTTTAATCAACCCTTGTATATAGGAGTTCAATCAACCCTTGTTAGCGGAGCGTTTATGGGTGACCTATGTACGTGGAGTAAGTCAACACGTTTTTAGGACTTTCACCAACCCTTGTACGCGGAGCGTTTATGGGAGAACTATGTACGCGGAGCAAGTCAACACGTTTATAGGACTTTAATCAACCCTTGTACGCAGCGCGTTTATGGGCGACCTATGTACGCCTAGCAAGTCAACACGTTTATAGGACTTTAATTAACCCTTGTACGCGGAGCGTTTATGGGCGACCTATGTACGCCTAGCAAGTCAACACGTTTATAGGACTTTAATCAACCCTTGAACGCGGAGCGTTTATGGGAGAACTATGTACGCGGAGGAAGTCAACATGTTTATAGGGCTTTAATCAACCCTTGTACGCAGAGCGTTTATGGGCGACCTATGTACGCCGAGCAAGTCAACACGTTTATAGGAGTTTAATCAACACTTGTACGTGGAGCGTTTATGGGCAATCTATGTACGCCTAGCAAGTCAACACGTTTATAGGAGTTTAATCAACCCTTGTACGCGGAGCATTTTTAGGAGACCTATGTACGCGGAGCAAGTCAACACGTATATAGGAGGTTAATCAACCCTTAAATGCGGAGCGTTTATGATCAACCTATCTACGCGGAGAAAGTCAACATGTTTATAGGAGTTTAATCAACCCTTGTACACAGAGCTTTTATGGGCGATCTATGTACGCGGAGCAAGTCAACACGTTTATAGGAGTTTAATCAACCCTTGTACGCAGAGCGTTTATAGGCGACCTATGTACGCGGAACAAGTCAACACGTTTATAGGAGTTTAATCAACCCATGTACGTGGAGCGTTTATGGGCGACCTATGTACGCAGAGCAAGTCAACACATTTATAGGAGTTTAATCAACCCTTGTACGCGGAGTGTATATGGGCAACCTATGTACGCGTAGCAAGTCAAAACGTTTATAGGAGTTTAATCAACCATGGTACGCGGAGTGATTTTGGTTGACCTATGTACGCGGAGCAAGTCAACATGTTTATAGGAGTTTAATCAACCCTTGTACGCAGAATATTAATGGGCGACCTATGTACGCGGAGCAACTCAAAATGTTTATAGGAGTTTAATCAACCCTTATACGCAGAGCGTTTTTGGGCGACCTATGCACATGGAGAAAGTCAACACGTTTATAGGAATTTAATCAACCCTTGTACGCGGGGATTTTATGGGCGACCTATGTACACGGACCAAGTCAACATGTTTTTAGGAGTTTAATCAAACCTTGTACGCGGAGGGTTTATGGGCGACCTATGTACGCGGAGCAAATCAACACGTTGATAGGAGTTTAATCAACCCTTGTACGCGGAGCGTTTATGGGCGACCTTTGTACGTGTAGCAAGTCAACCCGTTTTTAGGAGTTTAATCAACCCTGGTACGCAGAGCGTTTATGGGTGACCTATGTACGCGGAGGAATTCAACACGATTACATGAGTTTAATCAACCCTTGTATGCGGAGCGTTTATGGGCGACCTATGTACGCGGAGCAAGTCAACACGTTTATAGGAGTTTCATCAACCCTGGTACACGATGCGTTTATGGGTGACCTGTATAGGCGGGGCAAGTCAACATGTTTATAGGAGTTTCATCAACCCTTGTACGCGGAACGTTTAAGGGCGACCTATGTACGTGGATCAAGTCAACACGTTTATAATAGTTTAATCAACCCTGGTACGCGGAGCTTTTATGGGCGACCTATGAACGCGGAGCAAGGCAACACGTTTTTAGGAGTTTAGTCAACCCATGTACGCGGAGCTTTTATGGGCGACCTATGTACGCAGAGCAAGTCAACACATTTTTAGGAGTTTAATCAACCCTTGTACACAGAGCGTTTATGGGCGGCCTGTGTACGCAGAGGAAGTCAACACGCTTATAGGAGTTTAATCAACCCTTGTATATAGGAGTTCAATCAACCCTTGTTAGCAGAGCGTTTATGGGTGACCTATGTACGTGGAGTAAGTCAACACGTTTTTAGGACTTTAACCAACCCTTGTACGCGGAGCGTTTATGGGAGAACTATGTACGCGGAGGAAGTTAACACGTTTATAGGACTTTAATCAACCCTTGTACGCAGAGCATTTATGGGCGACCTATGTACGCGGAGCAAGTCAACACATTTATAGGAGTTTAATTAACCCTTGTACGCGGAGCGTTTATGGGCGACCTATGTACGCCTAGCAAGTCAACACGTTTATAGGACTTTAATCAACCCTTGAACGCGGAGCGTTTATGGGAGAACTATGTACGCGGAGGAAGTCAACATGTTTATAGGGCTTTAATCAACCCTTGTACGCAGAGCGTTTATGGGCGACCTATGTACGCCGAGCAAGTCAACACGTTTATAGGAGTTTAATCAACCCTTGTACGTGGAGCGTTTATGGGCAATCTATGTACGCCTAGCAAGTCAACACGTTTATAGGAGTTTAATCAACCCTTGTACGCGGAGCATTTTTAGGAGACCTATGTACGCGGAGCAAGTCAACACGTATATAGGAGGTTAATCAACCCTTAAATGCGGAGCGTTTATGATCAACCTATCTACGCGGAGAAAGTCAACATGTTTATAGGAGTTTAATCAACCCTTGTACACAGAGCTTTTATGGGCGATCTATGTACGCGGAGCAAGTCAACACGTTTATAGGAGTTTAATCAACCCTTGTACGCAGAGCGTTTATAGGCGACCTATGTACGCGGAACAAGTCAACACGTTTATAGGAGTTTAATCAACCTATGTACGTGGAGCGTTTATGGGCGACCTATGTACGCAGAGCAAGTCAACACATTTATAGGAGTTTAATCAACATTGTACGCGGAGTGTATATGGGCAACCTATGTACGCGTAGCAAGTCAAAACGTTTATAGGAGTTTAATCAACCATGGTACGCGGAGTGATTTTGGTTGACCTATGTACGCGGAGCAAGTCAACATGTTTATAGGAGTTTAATCAACCCTTGTACGCAGAATATTAATGGGCGACCTATGTACGCGGAGCAACTCAAAATGTTTATAGGAGTTTAATCAACCCTTATACGCAGAGCGTTTTTGGGCGACCTATGCACATGGAGAAAGTCAACACGTTTATAGGAATTTAATCAACCCTTGTACGCGGGGATTTTATGGGCGACCTATGTACACGGACCAAGTCAACATGTTTTTAGGAGTTTAATCAAACCTTGTACGCGAAGGGTTTATGGGCGACCTATGTACGCGGAGCAAATCAACACGTTGATAGGAGTTTAATCAACCCTTGTACGCGGAGCGTTTATGGGCGACCTTTGTACGTGTAGCAAGTCAACCCGTTTTTAGGAGTTTAATCAACCCTGGTACGCAGAGCGTTTATGGGTGACCTATGTACGCGGAGGAAGTCAACATGTTTATAGGGCTTTAATCAACCCTTGTACGCAGAGCGTTTATGCGCGACCTATGTACGCCGAGCAAGTCAACACGTTTATAGGAGTTTAATCAACCCTTGTACGCAGAGCGTTTATAGGCGACCTATGTACGCAGAACAAGTCAACACGTTTATAGGAGTTTAATCAACCCATGTACGTGGAACGTTTATGGGCGACCTATGTACGCAGAGCAAGTCAAAACATTTATAGGAGTTTAATCAACCCTTGTACGCGGAGTGTATATGGGCAACCTATGTACGCGTAGCAATTCAAAACGTTTATAGGAGTTTAATCAACCATGGTACGCGGAGTGATATTGGTTGACCTATGTACGCGGAGCAAGTCAACATGTTTATAGGAGTTTAATCAACCCTTGTATGCAGAACATTAATGGGCGACCTATGTACGCGGAGCAACTCAAAATGTTTATAGGAGTTTAATCAACCCTTATACGCAGAGCGTTTTTGGGCGACCTATGGACGTGGAGAAAGTCAACACGTTTATAGGAGTTTAATCAACCCTTGTACGCGGGGCTTTTATGGGAGACCTATGTACACGGAGCAAGTCAACATGTTTTTAGGAGTTTAATCAAACCTTGTACGCGGAGGGTTTATGGGCGACCTATGTACGCGGAGCAAATCAACACGTTGATAGGAGTTTAATCAACCCTTGTACGCGGAGCGTTTATGGGCGACCTTTGTACGTGTAGCAAGTCAACCCGTTTTTAGGAGTTTAATCAACCCTGGTACGCAGAGCGTTTATGGGTGACCTATGTACGCGGAGGAAGTCAACACGATTACATGAGTTTAATCAACCCTTGTATGCGGAGCGTTTATGGGCGACCTATGTACGCGGAGCAAGTCAACACGTTTATAGGAGTTTCATCAACCCTGGTACACGATGCGTTTATGGGTGACCTGTATAGGCGGGGCAAGTCAACATGTTTATAGGAGTTTCATCAACCCTTGTACGCGGAGCGTTTAAGGGCGACCTATGTACGTGGATCAAGTCAACACGTTTATAATAGTTTAATCAACCCTGGTACGCGGAGCGTTTATGGGCGACCTATGTACGCGGAGCAAGGCAACACGTTTTTAGGAGTTTAGTCAACCCTTGTACGCGGAGCTTTTATGGGCGACCTATGTACGCAGAGCAAGTCAACACATTTTTAGGAGTTTAATCAACCCTTGTATGCAGAGCGTTTATGGGCGGCCTGTGTACGCAGAGGAAGTCAACACGCTTATAGGAGTTTAATCAACCCTTGTATATAGGAGTTCAATCAACCCTTGTTAGCGGAGCGTTTATGGGTGACCTATGTACGTGGAGTAAGTCAACACGTTTTTAGGACTTTCACCAACCCTTGTACGCGGAGCGTTTATGGGAGAACTATGTACGCGGAGGAAGTCAACACGTTTATAGGACTTTAATCAACCCTTGTACGCAGCGCGTTTATGGGCGACCTATGTACGCGGAGCAAGTCAACACATTTATAGGAGTTTAATTAACCCTTGTACGCGGAGCGTTTATGGGCGACCTATGTACGCCTAGCAAGTCAACACGTTTATAGGACTTTAATCAACCCTTGAACGCGGAGCGTTTATGGGAGAACTATGTACGCGGAGGAAGTCAACATGTTTATAGGGCTTTAATCAACCCTTGTACGCAGAGCGTTTATGGGCGACCTATGTACGCCGAGCAAGTCAACACATTTATAGGAGTTTAATCAACCCTTGTACGCGGAGCATTTTTAGGACACCTATGTATGCGGAGCAAGTCAACACGTATATAGGAGATTAATCAACCCTTAAATGCGGAGCGTTTATGATCAACCTATCTACGCGGAGAAAGTCAACATGTTCATAGGAGTTTAATCAACCCTTGTACACAGAGCTTTTATAGGCGATCTATGTACGCGAAGCAAGTCAACACGTTTATAGGAGTTTAATCAACCCTTGTACGCAGAGCGTTTATAGGCGACCTCTGTACGCGGAACAAGTCAACACGTTTATAGGAGTTTAATCAACCCATGTACGTGGAGCGTTTATGGGCGACCTATGTATGTAGAGCAAGTCAACACATTTATAGGAGTTTAATCAACCCTTGTACGCGGAGTGTATATGGGCAACCTATGTACGCGTAGCAAGTCAAAACGTTTATAGGAGTTTAATCAACCATGGTACGCGGAGTGATTTTGGTTGACCTATGTACGCGGAGCAAGTCAACATGTTTATAGGAGTTTAATCAACCCTTGTACGCAGAACATTAATGGGCGACCTATGTACGCGGAGCAACTCAAAACGTTTATAGGAGTTTAATCAACCCTTATACGCAGAGCGTTTTTGGGCGACCTATGCACGTGGAGAAAGTCAACACGTTTATAGGAGTTTAATCAACCCTTGTACGCGGGGCTTTTATGGGCGACCTATGTACACGGAGCAAGTCAACATGTTTTTAGGAGTTTAATCAAACCTTGTACGCGGAGGGTTTATGGGCGACCTATGTACGCGGAGCAAATCAACACGTTGATAGGAGTTTAATCAACCCTTGTACGCGGAGCATTTATAGGCGACCTATGTACGCGGAGCAAGTCAACACGTTTTTAGGAGTTTAATCAACCCTGGTACGCAGAGCGTTTATGGGTGACCTATGTACGCGGAGGAAGTCAACCCGATTACAGAAGTTTAATTAACCCTTGTATGCGGAGCGTTTATGAGCGACCTATGTACGCGTAGCAAGTCAACACGTTTATAGGAGTTTCATCAACCTTGGTACACGATGCATTTATGGGTGTCCTGTATATGCGGGGCAAGTCAACATGTTTATAGGAGTTTCATCAACCCTTGTACGTGGAGCGTTTAAGGGCGACCTATGTACGTGGATCAAGTCAACACGTTTATAATAGTTTAATCAACCCTAGTACGCGGAGCGTTTATGGGCGACCTATGTACGCGGAGCAAGGCAACACGCTTTTAGGAATTTAGTCAACCCTTGTACGCGGAGCTTTTATGGGCGACCTATGTACGCAGAGCAAGTCCACACATTTTTAGGAGTTTAATCAACCCTTGTACGCAGAGCGTTTATGGGTGGCCTGTGTACGCAGAGGAAGTCAACACGCTTATAGGAGTTTAATCAACCCTTGTATATAGGAGTTCAATCAACCCTTGTTAGCGGAGCGTTTATGGGTGACCTATGTACGTGGAGTAAGTCAACACGTTTTTAGGACTTTAACCAACCCTTGTACGCGGAGCGTTTATGGGAGAACTATGTACGCGGAGGAAGTCAACACGTTTATAGGACTTTAATCAACCCTTGTACGCAGAGCGTTTATGGGCGACCTATGTACGCGGAGCAAGTCAACACATTTATAGGAGTTTAATTAACCCTTGTACGCGGAGCGTTTAAGGGCGACCTATGTACGCCTAGCAAGTCAACACGTTTATAGGACTTTAATCAACCCTTGAACGCGGAGCGTTTATGGGAGAACTATGTACGCGGAGGAAGTCAACATGTTTATAGGGCTTTAATCAACCCTTGTACGCAGAGCGTTTATGCGCGACCTATGTACGCCGAGCAAGTCAACACGTTTATAGGAGTTTAATCAACCCTTGTACGCAGAGCGTTTATAGGCGACCTATGTACGCAGAACAAGTCAACACGTTTATAGGAGTTTAATCAACCCATGTACGTGGAACGTTTATGGGCGACCTATGTACGCAGAGCAAGTCAAAACATTTATAGGAGTTTAATCAACCCTTGTACGCGGAGTGTATATGGGCAACCTATGTACGCGTAGCAATTCAAAACGTTTATAGGAGTTTAATCAACCATGGTACGCGGAGTGATATTGGTTGACCTATGTACGCGGAGCAAGTCAACATGTTTATAGGAGTTTAATCAACCCTTGTATGCAGAACATTAATGGGCGACCTATGTACGCGGAGCAACTCAAAATGTTTATAGGAGTTTAATCAACCCTTATACGCAGAGCGTTTTTGGGCGACCTATGCACGTGGAGAAAGTCAACACGTTTATAGGAGTTTAATCAACCCTTGTACGCGGGGCTTTTATGGGCGACCTATGTACACGGAGCAAGTCAACATGTTTTTAGGAGTTTAATCAAACCTTGTACGCGGAGGGTTTATGGGCGACCTATGTACGCGGAGCAAATCAACACGTTGATAGGAGTTTAATCAACCCTTGTACGCGGAGCATTTATAGGCGACCTATGTACGCGGAGCAAGTCAACACGTTTTTAGGAGTTTAATCAACCCTGGTACGCAGAGCGTTTATGGGTGACCTATGTACGCGGAGGAAGTCAACCCGATTACAGAAGTTTAATTAACCCTTGTATGCGGAGCGTTTATGAGCGACCTATGTACGCGTAGCAAGTCAACACGTTTATAGGAGTTTCATCAACCTTGGTACACGATGCATTTATGGGTGTCCTGTATATGCGGGGCAAGTCAACATGTTTATAGGAGTTTAATCAACCCATGTACGTGGAGCGTTTATGGGCGACCTATGTATGTAGAGCAAGTCAACACATTTATAGGAGTTTAATCAACCCTTGTACGCGGAGTGTATATGGGCAACCTATGTACGCGTAGCAAGTCAAAACGTTTATAGGAGTTTAATCAACCATGGTACGCGGAGTGATTTTGGTTGACCTATGTACGCGGAGCAAGTCAACATGTTTATAGGAGTTTAATCAACCCTTGTATGCAGAACATTAATGGGCGACCTATGTACGCGGAGCAACTCAAAATGTTTATAGGAGTTTAATCAACCCTTATACGCAGAGCGTTTTTGGGCGACCTATGCACGTGGAGAAAGTCAACACGTTTATAGGAGTTTAATCAACCCTTGTACGCGGGGCTTTTATGGGCGACCTATGTACACGGAGCAAGTCAACATGTTTTTAGGAGTTTAATCAAACCTTGTACGCGGAGGGTTTATGGGCGACCTATGTACGCGGAGCAAATCAACACGTTGATAGGAGTTTAATCAACCCTTGTACGCGGAGCATTTATAGGCGACCTATGTACGCGGAGCAAGTCAACACGTTTTTAGGAGTTTAATCAACCCTGGTACGTAGAGCGTTTATGGGTGACCTATGTACGCGGAGGAAGTCAACCCGATTACAGAAGTTTAATTAACCCTTGTATGCAGAGCGTTTATGAGCGACCTATGTACGCGTAGCAAGTCAACACGTTTATAGGAGTTTCATCAACCTTGGTACACGATGCATTTATGGGTGTCCTGTATATGCGGGGCAAGTCAACATGTTTATAGGAGTTTCATCAACCCTTGTACGTGGAGCGTTTAAGGGCGACCTATGTACGTGGATCAAGTCAACACGTTTATAATAGTTTAATCAACCCTAGTACGCGGAGCGTTTATGGGCGACCTATGTACGCGGAGCAAGGCAACACGCTTTTAGGAATTTAGTCAACCCTTGTACGCGGAGCTTTTATGGGCGACCTATGTACGCAGAGCAAGTCCACACATTTTTAGGAGTTTAATCAACCCTTGTACGCAGAGCGTTTATGGGTGGCCTGTGTACGCAGAGGAAGTCAACACGCTTATAGGAGTTTAATCAACCCTTGTATATAGGAGTTCAATCAACCCTTGTTAGCGGAGCGTTTATGGGTGACCTATGTACGTGGAGTAAGTCAACACGTTTTTAAGACTTTAACCAACCCTTGTACGCGGAGCGTTTATGGGAGAACTATGTACGCGGAGGAAGTCAACACGTTTATAGGACTTTAATCAAACCTTGTACGCAGAGCGTTTATGGGCGACCTATGTACGCGGAGCAAGTCAACACATTTATAGGAGTTTAATTAACCCTTGTACGCGGAGCGTTTAAGGGCGACCTATGTACGCCTAGCAAGTCAACACGTTTATAGGACTTTAATCAACCCTTGAACGCGGAGCATTTATGGGAGAACTATGTACGCGGAGGAAGTCAACATGTTTATAGGGCTTTAATCAACCCTTGTACGCAGAGCGTTTATGCGCGACCTATGTACGCCGAGCAAGTCAACACGTTTATAGGAGTTTAATCAACCCTTGTACGCAGAGCGTTTATAGGCGACCTATGTACGCAGAACAAGTCAACACGTTTATAGGAGTTTAATCAACCCATGTACGTGGAACGTTTATGGGCGACCTATGTACGCAGAGCAAGTCAAAACATTTATAGGAGTTTAATCAACCCTTGTACGCGGAGTGTATATGGGCAACCTATGTACGCGTAGCAATTCAAAACGTTTATAGGAGTTTAATCAACCATGGTACGCGGAGTGATATTGGTTGACCTATGTACGCGGAGCAAGTCAACATGTTTATAGGAGTTTAATCAACCCTTGTATGCAGAACATTAATGGGCGACCTATGTACGCGGAGCAACTCAAAATGTTTATAGGAGTTTAATCAACCCTTATACGCAGAGCGTTTTTGGGCGACCTATGGACGTGGAGAAAGTCAACACGTTTATAGGAGTTTAATCAACCCTTGTACGCGGGGCTTTTATGTGAGACCTATGTACACGGAGCAAGTCAACATGTTTTTAGGAGTTTAATCAAACCTTGTACGCGGAGGGTTTATGGGCGACCTATGTACGCGGAGCAAATCAACACGTTGATAGGAGTTTAATCAACCCTTGTACGCGGAGCGTTTATGGGCGACCTTTGTACGTGTAGCAAGTCAACCCGTTTTTAGGAGTTTAATCAACCCTGGTACGCAGAGCGTTTATGGGTGACCTATGTACGCGGAGGAAGTCAACACGATTACATGAGTTTAATCAACCCTTGTATGCGGAGCGTTTATGGGCGACCTATGTACGCGGAGCAAGTCAACACGTTTATAGGAGTTTCATCAACCCTGGTACACGATGCGTTTATGGGTGACCTGTATAGGCGGGGCAAGTCAACATGTTTATAGGAGTTTCATCAACCCTTGTACGCGGAGCGTTTAAGGGCGACCTATGTACGTGGATCAAGTCAACATGTTTATAATAGTTTAATCAACCCTGGTACGCGGAGCGTTTATGGGCGACCTATGTACGCGGAGCAAGGCAACACGTTTTTAGGAGTTTAGTCAACCCTTGTACGCGGAGCTTTTATGGGCGACCTATGTACGCAGAGCAAGTCAACACATTTTTAGGAGTTTAATCAACCCTTGTATGCAGAGCGTTTATGGGCGGCCTGTGTACGCAGAGGAAGTCAACACGCTTATAGGAGTTTAATCAACCCTTGTATATAGGAGTTCAATCAACCCTTGTTAGCGGAGCGTTTATGGGTGACCTATGTACGTGGAGTAAGTCAACACGTTTTTAGGACTTTCACCAACCCTTGTACGCGGAGCGTTTATGGGAGAACTATGTACGCGGAGGAAGTCAACACGTTTATAGGACTTTAATCAACCCTTGTACGCAGCGCGTTTATGGGCGACCTATGTACGCGGAGCAAGTCAACACATTTATAGGAGTTTAATTAACCCTTGTACGCGGAGCGTTTATGGGCGACCTATGTACGCCTAGCAAGTCAACACGTTTATAGGACTTTAATCAACCCTTGAACGCGGAGCGTTTATGGGAGAACTATGTACGCGGAGGAAGTCAACATGTTTATAGGGCTTTAATCAACCCTTGTACGCAGAGCGTTTATGGGCGACCAATGTACGCCGAGCAAGTCAACACATTTATAGGAGTTTAATCAACCCTTGTACGCGGAGCATTTTTAGGACACCTATGTATGCGGAGCAAGTCAACACGTATATAGGAGATTAATCAACCCTTAAATGCGGAGCGTTTATGATCAACCTATCTACGCGGAGAAAGTCAACATGTTCATAGGAGTTTAATCAACCCTTGTACACAGAGCTTTTATAGGCGATCTATGTACGCGAAGCAAGTCAACACGTTTATAGGAGTTTAATCAACCCTTGTACGCAGAGCGTTTATAGGCGACCTCTGTACGCGGAACAAGTCAACACGTTTATAGGAGTTTAATCAACCCATGTACGTGGAGCGTTTATGGGCGACCTATGTATGTAGAGCAAGTCAACACATTTATAGGAGCTTAATCAACCCTTGTACGCGGAGTGTATATGGGCAACCTATGTACGCGTAGCAAGTCAAAACGTTTATAGGAGTTTAATTAACCATGGTACGCGGAGTGATTTTGGTTGACCTATGTACGCGGAGCAAGTCAACATGTTTATAGGAGTTTAATCAACCCTTGTACGCAGAACATTAATGGGCGACCTATGTACGCGGAGCAACTCAAAACGTTTATAGGAGTTTAATCAACCCTTATACGCAGAGCGTTTTTGGGCGACCTATGCACGTGGAGAAAGTCAACACGTTTATAGGAGTTTAATCAACCCTTGTACGCGGGGCTTTTATGGGCGACCTATGTACACGGAGCAAGTCAACATGTTTTTAGGAGTTTAATCAAACCTTGTACGCAGAGGGTTTATGGGCGACCTATGTACGCGGAGCAAATCAACACGTTGATAGGAGTTTAATCAACCCTTGTACGCGGAGCATTTATAGGCGACCTATGTACGCGGAGCAAGTCAACACGTTTTTAGGAGTTTAATCAACCCTGGTACGCAGAGCGTTTATGGGTGACCTATGTAAGCGGAGGAAGTCAACCCGATTACAGAAGTTTAATTAACCCTTGTATGCGGAGCGTTTATGAGCGACCTATGTACGCGTAGCAAGTCAACACGTTTATAGGAGTTTCATCAACCTTGGTACACGATGCATTTATGGGTGTCCTGTATATGCGGGGCAAGTCAACATGTTTATAGGAGTTTCATCAACCCTTGTACGTGGAGCGTTTAAGGGCGACCTATGTACGTGGATCAAGTCAACACGTTTATAATAGTTTAATCAACCCTAGTACGCGGAGCGTTTATGGGCGACCTATGTACGCGGAGCAAGGCAACACGCTTTTAGGAATTTAGTCAACCCTTGTACGCGGAGCTTTTATGGGCGACCTATGTACGCAGAGCAAGTCCACACATTTTTAGGAGTTTAATCAACCCTTGTACGCAGAGCGTTTATGGGTGGCCTGTGTACGCAGAGGAAGTCAACACGCTTATAGGAGTTTAATCAACCCTTGTATATAGGAGTTCAATCAACCCTTGTTAGCGGAGCGTTTATGGGTGACCTATGTACGTGGAGTAAGTCAACACGTTTTTAGGACTTTAACCAACCCTTGTACGCGGAGCGTTTATGGGAGAACTATGTACGCGGAGGAAGTCAACACGTTTATAGGACTTTAATCAACCCTTGTACGCAGAGCGTTTATGGGCGACCTATGTACGCGGAGCAAGTCAACACATTTATAGGAGTTTAATTAACCCTTGTACGCGGAGCGTTTAAGGGCGACCTATGTACGCCTAGCAAGTCAACACGTTTATAGGACTTTAATCAACCCTTGAACGCGGAGCATTTATGGGAGAACTATGTACGCGGAGGAAGTCAACATGTTTATAGGGCTTTAATCAACCCTTGTACGCAGAGCGTTTATGCGCGACCTATGTACGCCGAGCAAGTCAACACGTTTATAGGAGTTTAATCAACCCTTGTACGCAGAGCGTTTATAGGCGACCTATGTACGCAGAACAAGTCAACACGTTTATAGGAGTTTAATCAACCCATGTACGTGGAACGTTTATGGGCGACCTATGTACGCAGAGCAAGTCAAAACATTTATAGGAGTTTAATCAACCCTTGTACGCGGAGTGTATATGGGCAACCTATGTACGCGTAGCAATTCAAAACGTTTATAGGAGTTTAATCAACCATGGTACGCGGAGTGATATTGGTTGACCTATGTACGCGGAGCAAGTCAACATGTTTATAGGAGTTTAATCAACCCTTGTATGCTGAACATTAATGGGCGACCTATGTACGCGGAGCAACTCAAAATGTTTATAGGAGTTTAATCAACCCTTATACGCAGAGCGTTTTTGGGCGACCTATGGACGTGGAGAAAGTCAACACGTTTATAGGAGTTTAATCAACCCTTGTACGCGGGGCTTTTATGGGAGACCTATGTACACGGAGCAAGTCAACATGTTTTTAGGAGTTTAATCAAACCTTGTACGCGGAGGGTTTATGGGCGACCTATGTACGCGGAGCAAATCAACACGTTGATAGGAGTTTAATCAACCCTTGTACGCGGAGCGTTTATGGGTGACCTTTGTACGTGGAGCAAGTCAACACGTTTTTAGGAGTTTAATCAACCCTGGTAAGCAGAGCGTTTATGGGTGACCTATGTATGCGGAGGAAGTCAACACGATTACAGGAGTTTAATCAACCCTTGTATGCGGAGCGTTTATGGGCGACCTATGTACACGGAGCAAGTCAACACGTTTATAGGAGTTTCATCAACCCTGGTACACGATGCGTTTATGGGTGACCTGTATAGGCGGGGCAAGTCAACATGTTTATAGGAGTTTCATCAACCCTTGTACGCGGAGCGTTTAAGGGCAACCTATGTACGTGGATCAAGTCAACACATTTATAATAGTTTAATCAACCCTGGTACGTGGAGCGTTTATGGGCGACCTATGTACGCGGAGCAAGGCAACACGTTTTTAGGAGTTTAGTCAACCCTTGTACGCGGAGCTTTGATGGGCGACCTATGTACGCAGAGCAAGTCAACACATTTTTAGGAGTTTAATCAACCCTTGTACGCAGAGCGTTTATGGGCGGCCTGTGTATGCAGAGGAAGTCAACACGCTTATAGGAGTTTAATCAACCCTTGTATATAGGAGTTCAATCAACCCTTGTTAGCGGAGCATTTATGGGTGACCTATGTACGTGGAGTAAGTCAACACGTTTTTAGGACTTTAACCAACCCTTGTACGCGGAGCGTTTATGGGAGAACTATGTACGCGGAGGAAGTCAACACGTTTATAGGACTTTAATCAACCCTTGTACGCAGAGCGTTTATGGGCGACATATGTACGCGGAGCAAGTCAACACATTTATAGGAGTTTAAGTAACCCTTGTACGCGGAGCGTTTATGGGCGACCTATGTACGCCTAGCAAGTCAACACGTTTATAGGACTTTAATCAACCCTTGAACGCGGAGCGTTTATGGGAGAACTATGTACGCGGAGGAAGTCAACATGTTTATAGGGCTTTAATCAACACTTGTACGCAGAGCGTTTATGGGCGACCTATGTACGCCGAGCAAGTCAACACGTTTATAGGAGTTTAATCAACCCTTGTATGCAGAGCGTTTATAGGCGACCTATGTACGCGGAACAAGTCAACACGTTTATAGGAGTTTAATCAACCCATGTACGTGGAGCGTTTATGGGCGACCTATGTACGCAGAGCAAGTCAACACATTTATAGGAGTTTAATCAACCCTTGTACGCGGAGTGTATATGGGCAACCTATGTACGCGTTGCAAGTCAAAACGTTTATAGGAGTTTAATCAACCATGGTACGCGGAGTGATTTTGGTTGACCTATGTACGCGGAGTAAGTCAACATGTTTATAGGAGTTTAATCAACCCTTGTACGCAGAACATTAATGGGCGACCTATGTACGCGGAGCAACTCAAAACGTTTATAGGAGTTTAATCAACCCTTATACGCAGAGCGTTTTTGGGCGACCTATGCACGTGGAGAAAGTCAACACGTTTATAGGAGTTTAATCAACCCTTGTAAGCGGGGCTTTTATGGGCGACCTATGTACACGGACCAAGTCAACATGTTTTTAGGAGTTTAATCAAACCTTGTACGCGGAGGGTTTATGTGCGACCTATGTACGCTGAGCAAATCAACACGTTGATAGGAGTTTAATCAACCCTTGTACGCGGAGCGTTTATGGGCGACCTTTGTACGCGGAGCAAGTCAACACGTTTTTAGGAGTTTAATCAACCCTGGTACGCAGAGCGTTTATGGGTGACCTATGTACTCGGAGGAAGTCAACACGATTACAGGAGTTTAATTAACCCATGTATGCGGAGCGTTTATGGGCGACCTATGTACGCGGAGCAAGTCAACACGTTTATAGGAGTTTCATCAACCCTGGTACACGATGCGTTTATGGGTGTCCTGTATAGGCGGGGCAAGTCAACATGTTTATAGGAGTTTCATCAACCCTTGTACGCGGAGCGTTTAAGGGCGACCTATGTACGTGGATCAAGTCAACACGTTTATAATAGTTTAATCAACCCTGCTACGCGGAGCGTTTATGGGCGACCTATGTACGCGGAGCAAGGCAACAAGCTTTTAGGAGTTTAGTCAACCCTTGTACGCGGAGCTTTTATGGGCGACCTATGTACGCAGAGCAAGTCAACACATTTTTAGGAGTTTAATCAACCCTTGTACGCAGAGCGTTTATGCGCGACCTATGTACGCGGAGCAAGTCAACACGTTTATAGGAGTTTAATCAACCCTTGTACGCAGAGCGTTTATAGGCGACCTCTGTACGCGGAACAAGTCAACACGTTTATAGGAGTTTAATCAACCCATGTACGTGGAGCGTTTATGGGCGACCTATGTATGTAGAGCAAGTCAACACATTTATAGGAGTTTAATCAACCCTTGTACGCGGAGTGTATATGGGCAACCTATGTACGCGTAGCAAGTCAAAACGTTTATAGGAGTTTAATCAACCATGGTACACGGAGTGATTTTGGTTGACCTATGTACGCGGAGCAAGTCAACATGTTTATAGGAGTTTAATCAACCCTTGTACGCAGAACATTAATGGGCGACCTATGTACGCGGAGCAACTCAAAACGTTTATAGGAGTTTAATCAACCCTTATACGCAGAGCGTTTTTGGGCGACCTATGCACGTGGAGAAAGTCAACACGTTTATAGGAGTTTAATCAACCCTTGTAAGCGGGGCTTTTATGGGCGACCTATGTACACGGACCAAGTCAACATGTTTTTAGGAGTTTAATCAAACCTTGTACGCGGAGGGTTTATGTGCGACCTATGTACGCTGAGCAAATCAACACGTTGATAGGAATTTAATCAACCCTTGTACGCGGAGCATTTATGGGCGACCTTTGTACGCGGAGCAAGTCAACACGTTTTTAGGAGTTTAATCAACCCTGGTACGCAGAGCGTTTATGGGTGACCTATGTACTCGGAGGAAGTCAACACGATTACAGGAGTTTAATTAACCCTTGTATGCGGAGCGTTTATGGGCGACCTATGTACGCGGAGCAAGTCAACACGTTTATAGGAGTTTCATCAACCCTGGTACACGATGCGTTTATGGGTGTCCTGTATAGGCGGGGCAAGTCAACATGTTTATAGGAGTTTCATCAACCCTTGTACGCGGAGCGTTTAAGGGCGACCTATGTACGTGGATCAAGTCAACACGTTTATAATAGTTTAATCAACCCTGCTACGCGGAGCGTTTATGGGCGACCTATGTACGCGGAGCAAGGCAACAAGCTTTTAGGAGTTTAGTCAACCCTTGTACGCGGAGCTTTTATGGGCGACCTATGTACGCAGAGCAAGTCAACACATTTTTAGGAGTTTAATCAACCCTTGTACGCAGAGCGTTTATGGGTAGCCTGTGTACGCAGAGGAAGTCAACACGCTTATAGGAGTTTAATCAACCCTTGTATATAGGAGTTCAATCAACCCTTGTTAGCGGAGCGTTTATGGGTGACCTATGTACGTGGAGTAAGTCAACACATTTTTAGGACTTTAACCAACCCTTGTACGCGGAGCGTTTATGGGAGAACTATGTACGCGGAGGAAGTCAACACGTTTATAGGACTTTAATCAACCCTTGTACGCAGAGCGTTTATGGGCGACATATGTACGCGGAGCAAGTCAACACATTTATAGGAGTTTAATTAACCCTTGTACGCGGAGCGTTTATGGGCGACCTATGTACGCCTAGCAAGTCAACACGTTTATAGGACTTTAATCAACCCTTGAACGCGGAGCATTTATGGGAGAACTATGTACGCGGAGGAAGTCAACATGTTTATAGGGCTTTAATCAACACTTGTACGCAGAGCGTTTATGGGCGACCTATGTACGCCGAGCAAGTCAACACGTTTATAGGAGTTTAATCAACCCTTGTATGCAGAGCGTTTATAGGCGACCTATGTACGCAGAACAAGTCAACACGTTTATAGGAGTTTAATCAACCCATGTACGTGGAGCGTTTATGGGCGACCTATGTACGCAGAGCAAGTCAACACATTTATAGGAGTTTAATCAACCCTTGTACGCGGAGTCTATATGGGCAACCTATGTACGCGTTGCAAGTCAAAACGTTTATAGGAGTTTAATCAACCATGGTACGCGGAGTGATTTTGGTTGACCTATGTACGCGGAGTAAGTCAACATGTTTATAGGAGTTTAATCAACCCTTGTACGCAGAACATTAATGGGCGACCTATGTACGCGGAGCAACTCAAAACGTTTATAGGAGTTTAATCAACCCTTATACGCAGAGCGTTTTTGGGCGACCTATGCACGTGGAGAAAGTCACACGTTTATAGGAGTTTAATGAACCCTTGTACGCGGGGCTTTTATGGGCGACCTATGTACACGGAGCAAGTCAACATGTTTTTAGGAGTTTAATCAAACCTTGTACGCGGAGGGTTTATGGGCGACCTATGTACGCGGAGCAAATCAACACGTTGATAGGAGTTTAATCAACCCTTGTACGCGGAGCATTTATAGGCGACCTATGTACGCGGAGCAAGTCAACACGTTTTTAGGAGTTTAATCAACCCTGGTACGCAGAGCGTTTATGGGTGACCTATGTACGCGGAGGAAGTCAACCCGATTACAGAAGTTTAATTAACCCTTGTATGCGGAGCGTTTATGAGCGACCTATGTACGCTTAGCAAGTCAACACGTTTATAGGAGTTTCATCAACCTCTGTACACGATGCATTTATGGGTGTCCTGTATATGCGGGGCAAGTCAACATGTTTATAGGAGTTTCATCAACCCTTGTACGCGGAGCGTTTAAGGGCGACCTATGTACGTGGATCAAGTCAACACGTTTATAATAGTTTAATCAACCCTAGTACGCGGAGCGTTTATGGGCGACCTATGTACGCGGAGCAAGGCAACACGCTTTTAGGAATTTAGTCAACCCTTGTACGCGGAGCTTTTATGGGCGACCTATGTACGCAGAGCAAGTCCACACATTTTTAGGAGTTTAATCAACCCTTGTACGCAGAGCGTTTATGGGTGGCCTGTGTACGCAGAGGAAGTCAACACGCTTATAGGAGTTTAATCAACCCTTGTATATAGGAGTTCAATCAACCCTTGTTAGCGGAGCGTTTATGGGTGACCTATGTACGTGGAGTAAGTCAACACGTTTTTAGGACTTTAACCAACCCTTGTACGCGGAGCGTTTATGGGAGAACTATGTACGCGGAGGAAGTCAACACGTTTATAGGACTTTAATCAACCCTTGTACGCAGAGCGTTTATGGGCGACCTATGTACGCGGAGCAAGTCAACACATTTATAGGAGTTTAATTAACCCTTGTACGCGGAGCGTTTAAGGGCGACCTATGTACGCCTAGCAAGTCAACACGTTTATAGGACTTTAATCAACCCTTGAACGCGGAGCGTTTATGGGAGAACTATGTACGCGGAGGAAGTCAACATGTTTATAGGGCTTTAATCAACCCTTGTACGCAGAGCGTTTATGCGCGACCTATGTACGCCGAGCAAGTCAACACGTTTATAGGAGTTTAATCAACCCTTGTACGCAGAGCGTTTATAGGCGACCTATGTACGCAGAACAAGTCAACACGTTTATAGGAGTTTAATCAACCCATGTACGTGGAACGTTTATGGGCGACCTATGTACGCAGAGCAAGTCAAAACATTTATAGGAGTTTAATCAACCCTTGTACGCGGAGTGTATATGGGCAACCTATGTACGCGTAGCAATTCAAAACGTTTATAGGAGTTTAATCAACCATGGTACGCGGAGTGATATTGGTTGACCTATGTACGCGGAGCAAGTCAACATGTTTATAGGAGTTTAATCAACCCTTGTATGCAGAACATTAATGGGCGACCTATGTACGCGGAGCAACTCAAAATGTTTATAGGAGTTTAATCAACCCTTATACGCAGAGCGTTTTTGGGCGACCTATGCACGTGGAGAAAGTCAACACGTTTATAGGAGTTTAATCAACCCTTGTACGCGGGGCTTTTATGGGAGACCTATGTACACGGAGCAAGTCAACATGTTTTTAGGAGTTTAATCAAACCTTGTACGGGGAGGGTTTATGGGCGACCTATGTACGCGGAGCAAATCAACACGTTGATAGGAGTTTAATCAACCCTTGTACGCGGAGCGTTTATGGGTGACCTTTGTACGCGGAGCAAGTCAACACGTTTTTAGGAGTTTAATCAACCCTGGTACGCAGAGCGTTTATGGGTGACCTATGTACGCGGAGGAAGTCAACACGATTACAGGAGTTTAATCAACCGTTGTATGCGGAGCGTTTATGGGCGACCTATGTACGCGGAGCAAGTCAACACGTTTATAGGAGTTTCATCAACCCTGGTACACGATGCGTTTATGGGTGACCTGTATAGGCGGGGCAAGTCAACATGTTTATAGGAGTTTCATCAACCCTTGTACGCGGAGCGTTTAAGGGCAACCTATGTACGTGGATCAAGTCAACACATTTATAATAGTTTAATCAACCCTGGTACGTGGAGCGTTTATGGGCGACCTATGTACGCGGAGCAAGGCAACACGTTTTTAGGAGTTTAGTCAACCCTTGTACGCGGAGCTTTTATGGGCGACCTATGTACGCAGAGCAAGTCAACACATTTTTAGGAGTTTAATCAACCCTTGTACGGAGAGCGTTTATGGACGGCCTGTGTATGCAGAGGAAGTCAACACGCTTATAGGAGTTTAATCAACCCTTGTATATAGGAGTTCAATCAACCCTTGTTAGCGGAGCGTTTATGGGTGACCTATGTACGTGGAGTAAGTCAACACGTTTTTAGGACTTTAACCAACCCTTGTACGCGGAGCGTTTATGGGAGAACTATGTACGCGGAGGAAGTCAACACGTTTATAGGACTTTAATCAACCCTTGTACGCAGAGCGTTTATGGTCGACATATGTACGCGGAGCAAGTCAACACATTTATAGGAGTTTAATTAACCCTTGTACGCGGAGCGTTTATGGGCGACCTATGTACGCCTAGCAAGTCAACACGTTTATAGGAGTTTTATCAAACCTTGAACGCGGAGCGTTTATGGGAGAACTATGTACGCGGAGGAAGTCAACATGTTTATAGGGCTTTAATCAATCCTTGTACGCAGAGCGTTTATGGGCGACCTATGTACGCCGAGCAAGTCAACACGTTTATAGGAGTTTAATCAACCCTTGTACGCAGAGCGTTTATAGGCGACCTATGTACGCAGAACAAGTCAACACGTTTATAGGAGTTTAATCAACCCATGTACGTGGAACGTTTATGGGTGACCTATGTACGCAGAGCAAGTCAAAACATTTATAGGAGTTTAATCAACCCTTGTACGCGGAGTGTATATGGGCAACCTATGTACGCGTAGCAAGTCAAAACGTTTATAGGAGTTTAATCAACCATGGTACGCGGAGTGATTTTGGTTGACCTATGTACGCGGAGCAAGTCAACATGTTTATAGGAGTTTAATCAACCCTTGTACGCAGAACATTAATGGGCGACCTATGTACGCGGAGCAACTCAAAACGTTTATAGGAGTTTAATCAACCCTTATACGCAGAGCGTTTTTGGGCGACCTATGCACGTGGAGAAAGTCAACACGTTTATAGAAGTTTAATCAACCCTTGTACGCGGGGCTTTTATGGGCGACCTATGTACACGGAGCAAGTCAACATGTTTTTAGGAGTTTAATCAAACCTTGTACGCGGAGGGTTTATGGGCGACCTATGTACGCAGAGCAAATCAACACGTTGATAGGAGTTTAATCAACCCTTGTACGCGGAGCGTTTATGGGTGACCTTTGTACGCGGAGCAAGTCAACACGTTTTTAGGAGTTTAATCAACCCTGGTACGCAGAGCGTTTATGGGTGACCTATGTACGCGGAGGAAGTCAACACGATTACAGGAGTTTAATCAACCCTTGTATGCGGAGCGTTTATGGGCGACCTATGTACGCGGAGCAAGTCAACACGTTTATAGGAGTTTCATCAACCCTGGTACACGATGCATTTATGGGTGACCTGTATAGGCGGGGCAAGTCAACATGTTTATAGGAGTTTCATCAACCCTTGTACGCGGAGCGTTTAAGGGCAACCTATGTACGTGGATCAAGTCAACACATTTATAATAGTTTAATCAACCCTGGTACGCGGAGCGTTTATGGGCGACCTATGTACGCGGAGCAAGGCAACACGTTTTTAGGAGTTTAGTCAACCCTTGTACGCGGAGCTTTTATGGGCGACCTATGTACGCAGAGCAAGTCAACACATTTTTAGGAGTTTAATCAACCCTTGTACGCAGAGCGTTTATGGGCGGCCTGTGTATGCAGAGGAAGTCAACACGCTTATAGGAGTTTAATCAACCCTTGTATATAGGAGTTCAATCAACCCTTGTTAGCGGAGCGTTTATGGGTGACCTATGTACGTGGAGTAAGTCAACACGTTTTTAGGACTTTAACCAACCCTTGTACGCGGAGCGTTTATGGGAGAACTATGTACGCGGAGGAAGTCATCACGTTTATAGGACTTTAATCAACCCTTGTACGCAGAGCGTTTATGGTCGACCTATGTACGCGGAGCAAGTCAACACATTTATAGGAGTTTAATTAACCCTTGTACGCGGAGCGTTTATGGGCGACCTATGTACGCCTAGCAAGTCAACACGTTTATAGGACTTTAATCAACCCTTGAACGCGGAGCATTTATGGGAGAACTATGTACGCGGAGGAAGTCAACATGATTATAGGGCTTTAATCAATCCTTGTACGCAGAGCGTTTATGGGCGACCTATGTACGCCGAGCAAGTCAACACGTTTATAGGAGTTTAATCAACCCTTATACGCAGAGCGTTTTTGGGCGACCTATGCACGTGGAGAAAGTCAACACGTTTATAGGAGTTTAATCAACCCTTGTACGCGGGGCTTTTATGGGCGACCTATGTACACGAAGCAAGTCAACATGTTTTTAGGAGTTTAATCAAACCTTGTACGCGGAGGGTTTATGGGCGACCTATGTACGCGGAGCAAATCAACACGTTGATAGGAGTTTAATCAACCCTTGTACGCGGAGCGTTTATGGGCGACCTTTGTACGCGGAGCAAGTCAACACGTTTTTAGGAGTTTAATCAACCCTGGTACGCAGAGCGTTTATGGGTGACATATGTACGCGGAGGAAGTCAACACGATTACAGGAGTTTAATCAACACTTGTATGCGGAGCGTTTATGGGCGACCTATGTACGCGGAGCAAGTCAACACGTTTATAGGAGTTTCATCAACCCTGGTACACGATGCGTTTATGGGTGATCTGTATAGGCGGGGCAAGTCAACATGTTTATAGGAGTTTCATCAACCCTTGTACGCGGAGCGTTTAAGGGCAACCTATGTACGTGGATCAAGTCAACACGTTTATAATAGTTTAATCAACCCTGGTACGCGGAGCGTTTATGGGCGACCTATGAACGCGGAGCAAGGCAACACGTTTTTAGGAGTTTCATCAACCCTGGTACACGATGCGTTTATCGGTGACCTGTATAGGCGGGGCAAGTCAACATGTTTATAGGAGTTTCATCAACCCTTGTACGCGGAGCGTTTAAGGGCGACCTATGTACGTGGATCAAGTCAACACGTTTATAATAGTTTAATCAACCCTGGTACGCGGAGCGTTTATGGGCGACCTATGTACGCGGAGCAAGGCAACACGTTTTTAGGAGTTTAGTCAACCCTTGTACGCGGAGCTTTTATGGGCGACCTATGTATGCAGAGCAAGTCAACACATTTTTAGGAGTTTAATCAACCCTTGTACGCAGAGCGTTTATGGGCGGCCAGTGTACACAGAGGAAGTCAACACGCTTATAGGAGTTTAATCAACCCTTGTATATAGGAGTTCAATCAACCCTTGTTAGCGGAGCGTTTATGGGTGACCTATGTACGTGGAGTAAGTCAACACGTTTTTAGGACTTTAACCAACCCTTGTACGCGGAGCATTTATGGGAGAACTATGTACGCGGAGGAAGTCAACATGTTTATAGGACTTTAATCAACCCTTGTACGCAGAGCGTTTATGGGCGACCTATGTACGCGGAGCAAGTCAACACATTTATAGGAGTTTAATTAACCCTTGTACGTGGAGCGTTTATGGGCGACCTATGTACGCCTAGCAAGTCAACACGTTTATAGGACTTTAATCAACCCTTGAACGCGGAGCGTTTATGGGAGAACTATGTACGCGGAGGAAGTCAACATGTTTATAGGGCTTTAATCAACCCTTGTACGCAGAGCGTTTATGGGCGACCTATGTACGCCGAGCAAGTCAACACGTTTATAGGAGTTTAATCAACCCTTATACGCGAAGCGTTTATGGGCAATCTATGTACGCCTAGAAAGTCAACACGTTTATAGGAGTTTAATCAACCCTTGTACGCGGAGCATTTTTAGGAGACCTATGTACGCGGAGCAAGTCAACACGTATATAGGAGATTAATCAACCCTTAAATGCAGAGCGTTTATGATCAACCTATCTACGCGGAGAAAGTCAACATGTTTATAGGAGTTTAATCAACCCTTGTACGCAGAGCGTTTATAGGCGACCTATGTACGCGGAACAAGTCAACACGTTTATAGGAGTTTAATCAACCCATGTACGTGGAGCGTTTATGGGCGACCTATGTACGCAGAGCAAGTCAACACATTTATAGGAGTTTAATCAACCCTTGTACGCGGAGTGTATATGGGCAACCTATGTACGCGTAGCAAGTCAAAACGTTTATAGGAGTTTAATCAACCATGGTACGCGGAGTGTTTTTGGTTGACCTATGTACGCGGAGCAAGTCAACATGTTTATAGGAGTTTAATCAACCCTTGTACGCAGAACATTAATGGGCGACCTATGTACGCGGACCAACTCAAAACGTTTATAGGAGTTTAATCAACCCTTATACGCAGAGCGGTTTTGGGCGACCTATGCACGTGGAGAATGTCAACACGTTTATAGGAGTTTAATCAACCCTTGTACGTGGGGCTTTTATGGGCGACCTATGTACACGGAGCAAGTCAACATGTTTTTAGGAGTTTAATCAAACCTTGTACGCGGAGGGTTTATGGGCGACCTATGTACACGGAGCAAATCAACACGTTGATAGGAGTTTAATCAACCCTTGTACGCGGAGCGTTTATGGGCGACCTATGTACGCGGAGCAAGTCATCACGTTTTTAGGAGTTTAATCAACCCTGGTACGCAGAGCGTTTATGGGTGACCTATGTACGCGGAGGAAGTCCACACGATTACAGGAGTTTAATCAACCCATGTATGCAGAGCGTTTATGGGAGACCTATGTAGGCAGAGCAAGTCAACACGTTTATAGGAGTTTCATTAACCCTGGTACACGATGCGTTTATGGGTGACCTGTATAGGCGGGGCAAGTCAACATGTTTATAGGAGTTTCATCAACCCTTGTACGCGGAGCGTTTAAGGGCGACCTATGTACGTGGATCAAGTCAACACGTTTATAATAGTTTAATCAACCCTGGTACGCGGAGCATTTATGGGCGACCTATGTACGCGGAGCAAGGCAACACGTTTTTAGGAGTTTCATCAACCCTGGTACACGATGCGTTTATGGGTGACCTGTATAGGCGGGGCAAGTCAACATGTTTATAGGAGTTTCATCAACCCTTGTACGCGGAGCGTTTAAGGGTGACCTATGTACGTGGATCAATTCAACACGTTTATAATAGTTTAATCAACCCTGGTACGCGGAGCGTTTATGGGCGACCTATGTACGCGGAGCAAGGCAACACGTTTTTAGGAGTTTAGTCAACCCTTGTACGCGGAGCTTTTATGGGCGACCTCTGTATGCAGAGCAAGTCAACACATTTTTAGGAGTTTAATCAACCCTTGTACGCAGAGCGTTTATGGGAGGCCAGTGTACACAGAGGAAGTCAACACGCTTATAGGAGTTTAATCAACCCTTGTATGCGGAGCGTTTATGGGCGACCTATGTACGCGGAGCAAGTCAACACATTTATAGGAGTTTCATCAACCCTGGTACACGATGCGTTTATGGGTGACCTGTATAGGCGGGGCAAGTCAACATGTTTATAGGAGTTTCATCAACCCTTGTAAGCGGAGCGTTTAAGGGCGACCTATGTACGTGGATCAAGTCAACACGTTTATAATAGTTTAATCAACCCTGGTACGCGGAGCATTTATGGGCGGCCTATGTACGCGGAGCAAGGCAACACGTTTTTAGGAGTTTCATCAACCCTGGTACACGATGCGTTTATGGGTGACCTGTATAGGCGGGGCAAGTCAACATGTTTATAGGAGTTTCATCAACCCTTGTACGCGGAGCGTTTAATGGCGACCTATGTACGTGGATCAAGTCAACACGTTTATAATAGTTTAATCAACCCTGGTACGCGGAGCGTTTATGGGCGACCTATGTACGCGGAGCAAGGCAACACGCTTTTAGGAGTTTAGTCAACCCTTGTACGTGGAGCTTTTATGGGCGACCTATGTACGCAGAGCAAGTCCACACATTTTTAGGAGTTTAATCAACCCTTGTACGCAGAGCGTTTATGGGTGGCCTGTGTACGCAGAGGAAGTCAACACGCTTATAGGAGTTTAATCAACCCTTGTATATAGGAGTTCAATCAACCCTTGTTAGCGGAGCGTTTATGGGTGACCTATGTACGTGGAGTAAGTCAACACGTTTTTAGGACTTTAACCAACCCTTGTACGCGGAGCGTTTATGGGAGAACTATGTACGCGGAGGAAGTCAACACGTTTATAGGACTTTAATCAACCCTTGTACGCAGAGCGTTTATGGGCGACCTATGTACGCGGAGCAAGTCAACACATTTATAGGAGTTTAATTAACCCTTGTACGCGGAGCGTTTATGGGCGACCTATGTACGCCTAGCAAGTCAACACGTTTATAGGACTTTAATCAACCCTTGAACGCGGAGCGTTTATGGGAGAACTATGTACGCGGAGGAAGTCAACATGTTTATAGGGCTTTAATCAACCCTTGTACGCAGAGCGTTTATGTGCGACCTATGTACGCCGAGCAAGTCAACACGTTTATAGGAGTTTAATCAACCCTTGTACGCAGAGCGTTTATAGGCGACCTATGCACGCGGAACAAGTCAACACGTTTATAGGAGTTTAATCAACCCATGTACGTGGAACGTTTATGGGCGACCTATGTACGCAGAGCAAGTCAAAACATTTATAGGAGTTTAATCAACCCTTGTACGCGGAGTGTATATGGGCAACCTATGTACGCGTAGCAATTCAAAACGTTTATAGGAGTTTAATCATCCATGGTACGCGTAGTGATTTTGGTTGACCTATGTACGCGGAGCAAGTCAACATGTTTATAGGAGTTTAATCAACCCTTGTATGCAGAACATTAATAGGCGACCTATGTACGCGGAGCAACTCAAAATGTTTATAGGAGTTTAATCAACCCTTATACGCAGAGCGTTTTTGGGCGACCTATGCACGTGGAGAAAGTCAACACGTTTATAGGAGTTTAATCAACCCTTGTACGCGGGGCTTTTATGGGAGACCTATGTACACGGAGCAAGTCAACATGTTTTTAGGAGTTTAATCAAACCTTGTACGCGGAGGGTTTATGGGCGACCTATGTACGCGGAGCAAATCAACACGTTGATAGGAGTTTAATCAACCCTTGTACGCGGAGCGTTTATGGGTGACCTTTGTACGCGGAGCAAGTCAACACGTTTTTAGGAGTTTAATCAACCCTGGTACGCAGAGCGTTTATGGGTGACCTATGTACGCGGAGGAAGTCAACACGATTACAGGAGTTTAATCAACCCTTGTATGCGGAGCGTTTATGGGCGACCTAAGTACGCGGAGCAAGTCAACACGTTTATAGGAGTTTCATCAACCCTGGTACACGATGCGTTTATGGGTGACCTGTATAGGCGGGGCAAGTCAACATGTTTATAGGAGTTTCATCAACCCTTGTACGCGGAGCGTTTAAGGGCAACCTATGTACGTGGATCAAGTCAACACATTTATAATAGTTTAATCAACCCTGGTACGCGGAGCGTTTATGGGCGACCTATGTACGCGGAGCAAGGAAACACGTTTTTAGGAGTTTAGTCAACCCTTGTACGCGGAGCTTTTATGGGCGACCTATGTACACGGAGCAAGTCAACATGTTTTTAGGAGTTTAATCAAACCTTGTACGCGGAGGGTTTATGGGTGACCTATGTACGCGAAGCAAATCAACACGTTGATAGGAGTTTAATCAACCCTTGTACGCGGAGCGTTTATGGGTTACCTTTGTACGCGGAGCAAGTCAACACGTTTTTAGGAGTTTAATCAACCCTGGTACGCAGAGCGTTTATGGGTGACCTATGTACGCGGAGGAAGTCAACACGATTACAGGAGTTTAATCAACCCTTGTATGCGGAGCATTTATGGGCGACCTAAGTACGCGGAGCAAGTCAACACGTTTATAGGAGTTTCATCAACCCTGGTACACGATGCGTTTATGGGTGACCTGTATAGGCGGGGCAAGTCAACATGTTTATAGGAGTTTCATCAACCCTTGTACGCGGAGCGTTTAAGGGCAACCTATGTACGTGGATCAAGTCAACACATTTATAATAGTTTAATCAACCCTGGTACGCGGAGCATTTATGGGCGACCTATGTACGCGGAGCAAGGCAACACGTTTTTAGGAGTTTAGTCAACCCTTGTACGCGGAGCTTTTATGGGCGACCTATGTACGCAGAGCAAGTCAACACATTTTTAGGAGTTTAATCAACCCTTGTACGCAGAGCGTTTATGGGCGGCCTGTGTACGCAGAGGAAGTCAACACGCTTATAGGAGTTTAATCAACCCTTGTATATAGGAGTTCAATCAACCCTTGTTAGCGGAGCGTTTATGGGTGACCTATGTACGTGGAGTAAGTCAACACGTTTTTAGGACTTTAACCAACCCTTGTATGCGGAGCGTTTATGGGAGAACTATGTACGCGGAGGAAGTCAAAACGTTTATAGGACTTTAATCAACCCTTGTACGCAGAGCGTTTATGGTCGAACTATGTACGCGGAGCAAGTCAACACATTTATAGGAGTTTAATTAACCCTTGTACGCGGAGCGTTTATGGGCGACCTATGTACGCCTAGCAAGTCAACACGTTTATAGGACTTTAATCAACCCTTGAACGCGGAGCGTTTATGGGAGAACTATGTACGCGGAGGAAGTCAACATGTTTATAGGGCTTTAATCAATCCTTGTACGCAGAGCGTTTATGGGCGACCTATGTACGCCGAGCAAGTCAACACGTTTATAGGAGTTTAATCAACCCTTGTACGCAGAGCGTTTATAGGCGACCTATGTACGCAGAACAAGTCAACACGTTTATAGGAGTTTAATCAACCCATGTACGTGGAACGTTTATGGGTGACCTATGTACGCAGAGCAAGTCAAAACATTTATAGGAGTTTAATCAACCCTTGTACGCGGAGTGTATATGGGCAACCTATGTACGCGTAGCAAGTCAAAATGTTTATAGGAGTTTAATCAACCATGGTACGCGGAGTGATTTTGGTTGACCTATGTACGCGGAGCAAGTCAACATGTTTATAGGAGTTTAATCAACCCTTGTACGCAGAACATTAATGGGCGACCTATGTACGCGGAGCAACTCAAAACGTTTATAGGAGTTTAATCAACCCTTATACGCAGAGCGTTTTTGGGCGACCTATGCAGGTGGAGAAAGTCAACAAGTTTATAGGAGTTTAATCAACCCTTGTACGCGGGGCTTTTATGGGCGACCTATGTACACGGAGCAAGTCAACATGTTTTTAGGAGTTTAATCAAACCTTGTACGCGGAGGGTTTATGGGCGACCTATGTACGCGGAGCAAATCAACACGTTGATAGGAGTTTAATCAACCCTTGTACGCGGAGCGTTTATGGGCGACCTTTGTACGCGGAGCAAGTCAACACGTTTTTAGGAGTTTAATCAACCCTGGTACGCAGAGCGTTTATGGGTGACCTATGTACGCCGAGGAAGTCAACACGATTACAGGAGTTTAATCAACCCTTGTATGCGGAGCGTTTATGGGCGACCTATGTACGCGGAGCAAGTCAACACGTTTATAGGAGTTTAATCAACCCTGGTACACGATGCGTTTATGGGTGACCTGTATAGGCGGGGCAAGTCAACATGTTTATAGGAGTTTCATCAACCCTTGTACGCGGAGCGTTTAAGGGCAACCTATGTACGTGGATCAAGTCAACACGTTTATAATAGTTTAATCAACCCTGGTACGCGGAGCGTTTATGGGCGACCTATGTACGCGGAGCAAGGCAACACGTTTTTAGGAGTTTCATCAACCCTGGTACACGATGCGTTTATGGGTGACCTGTATAGGCGGGGCAAGTCAACATGTTTATAGGAGTTTCATCAACCCTTGTACGCGGAGCGTTTAAGGGCGACCTATGTACGTGGATCAAGTCAACACATTTATAATAGTTTAATCAACCCTGGTACGCGGAGCGTTTATGGGCGACCTATGAACGCGGAGCAAGGCAACACGTTTTTAGGAGTTTAGTCAACCCTTGTACGCGGAGCGTTTATGGGCGGCCAGTGTACACAGAGGAAGTCAACACGCTTATAGGAGTTTAATCAACCCTTGTATATAGGAGTTCAATCAACCCTTGTTAGCGGAGCGTTTATGGGTGACCTATGTACGTGGAGTAAGTCAACACGTTTTTAGGACTTTAACCAACCCTTGTACGCGAAGCGTTTATGGGAGAACTATGTACGCGGAGGAAGTCAACATGTTTATAGGACTTTAATCAACCCTTGTACGCAGAGCGTTTATGGGCGACCTATGTACGCGGAGCAAGTCAACACATTTATAGGAGTTTAATTAACCCTTGTACGCGGAGCGTTTATGGGCGACCTATGTACGCCTAGCAAGTCAACACGTTTATAGGACTTTAATCAACCCTTGAACGCGGAGTGTATATGGGCAACCTATGTACGCAAAGCAAGTCAAAACGTTTATAGGAGTTTAATCAACCATGGTACGCGGAGTGTTTTTGGTTGACCTATGTACGCGGAGCAAGTCAACATGTTTATAGGAGTTTAATCAACCCTTGTACGCAGAACATTAATGGGTGACCTATGTACGCGGAGCAACTCAAAACGTTTATAGGAGTTTAATCAACCCTTATACGCAGAGCGTTTTTAGGCGACCTATGCACGTGGAGAATGTCAACACGTTTATAGGAGTTTAATCAACCCTTGTACGTGGGGCTTTTATGGGCGACCTATGTACACGGAGCAAGTCAACATGTTTTTAGGAGTTTAATCAAACCTTGTACGTGGAGGGTTTATGGGCGACCTATGTACACGGAGCAAATCAACACGTTGATAGGAGTTTAATCAACCCTTGTACGCGGAGCGTTTATGGGCGACCTATGTACGCGGAGCAAGTCATCACGTTTTTAGGAGTTTAATCAACCCTGGTACGCAGAGCGTTTATGGGTGACCCATGTACGCGGAGGAAGTTAACACGATTACAGGAGTTTAATCAACCCATGTATGCAGAGCGTTTATGGGCGACCTATGTACGCAGAGCAAGTCAACACGTTTATAGGAGTTTCATTAACCCTGGTACACGATGCGTTTATGGGTGACCTGTATAGGCGGGGCAAGTCAACATGTTTATAGGAGTTTCATCAACCCTTGTACGCGGAGCGTTTAAGGGCGACCTATGTACGTGGATCAAGTCAACACGTTTATAATAGTTTAATCAACCCTGGTACGCGGAGCGTTTATGGGCGATCTATGTACGCGGAGCAAGGCAACACGTTTTTAGGAGTTTCATCAACCCTGGTCCACGATGCGTTTATGGGTGACCTGTATAGGCGGGGCAAGTCAACATGTTTATAGGAGTTTCATCAACCCTTGTACGCGGAGCGTTTAAGGGTGACCTATGTACGTGGATCAATTCAACACGTTTATAATAGTTTAATCAACCCTGGTACGCGGAGCGTTTATGGGCGACCTATGTACGGGGAGCAAGGCAACACGTTTTTAGGAGTTTCATCAACCCTGGTACACGATGCGTTTATGGGTGACCTGTATAGGCGGGGCAAGTCAACATGTTTATAGGAGTTTCATCAACCCTTGTATGCGGAGCGTTTAAGGGCGACCTATGTACGTGGATCAAGTCAACACGTTTATAATAGTTTAATCAACCCTGGTACGCGGAGCGTTTATGGGCGACCTATGTACGCGGAGCAAGGCAACACGTTTTTAGGAGTTTAGTCAACCCTTGTACGCGGAGCTTTTATGGGCGACCTATGTATGCAGAGCAAGTCAACACATTTTTAGGAGTTTAATCAACCATTGTACGCAGAGCATTTATGGGCGGCCAGTGTACACAGAGGAAGTCAACACGCTTATAGGAGTTTAATCAACCCTTGTATATAGGAGTTCAATCAACCCTTGTTAGCGGAGCGTTTATGGGTGACCTATGTACGTGGAGTAAGTCAACACGTTTTTAGGACTTTAACCAACCCTTGTACGCGGAGCGTTTATGGGAGAACTATGTACGCGGAGGAAGTCAACACGTTTATAGGACTTTAATCAACCCTTGTACGCGGAGCATTTTTAGGAGACCTATGAACGCGGAGCAAGTCAACACGTATATAGGAGATTAATCAACCCTTAAATGCAGAGCGTTTATGATCAACCTATCTATGCGGAGAAAGTCAACATGTTTATAGGAGTTTAATCAACCCTTGTACACAGAGCTTTTATGGGCGACCTATGTACGCGGAGCAAGTCAACACGTTTTTAGGAGTTTAATCAACCCTTGTACGCGGTGCGTTTTTGGGCGACCTATGTACGCGGAGCAAGTCAACAAGTTTATAGGAGTTTAATCAAACCTTGTACGCGGATCTTTTAGGGGCGACCTATGTACGCGGAGTAAGTCAACACGCTTTTAGGAGATTTATCAACCCTTGTACGCGGAGCGTTTATGGGCGACCTATGTACGCGAAGCAATTCAACACACTTATAGGAGTTTTATCAACCCTTGTACGCAAAGAGGTTCTGGACGACCTGTGTACGCGGAGAAAGTCAACACGCTTATATGAGTTTTATCAACCCTTGTATATAGGAGTTTAATCAACCCTTGTTCGCGGAGCATTTATGGGTGGCCTATGTACGCGGAGCAAGTCAACATGTTTATAGGAGTTTAATCAACCCTTGTACGCGGAGCGTTTAATGCGGAACTATGTACGCGGAGCAAGTCAACACCTTCATAAGAGTTTAATCAACCCGTGTACGCGGAGAAAGTCAACACGCTTATAGGAGTTTAATCAACCCTTGTATATAGGAGTTTAATCAACCGCGGAGCATTTTTGGGCGACCTATGTACGTGGTGTAAGTCAACACGTTTATAGGAGTTTAATCAACCCTTGTACACCAAGCGTTTATGGGTCAACTATGTACGCGGAGCAATTCAACACATTTATAAAACTTTATTCAATCCTTGTACGCAGAGCGTTTATGGGCGACCTATGTACGCGGAGCAAGTCAACACATTTATAGGAGTTTAATCAACCCTTGTACGTGGAGCGTTTATGGGCGACCTATGTACGCCTAGCAAGTCAAGACGTTTATAGGAGTTTAATCTACCCTTGTACGCAGAGCGTTTTTAGGCAACCTATGTACGCGGAGCAAGTCAACACGTTTATAGGAGATTTATCAACCCTTAAACGCAGAGCGTTTATGATCAAACTATGTACGCGGAGCAGGTCAACATTATTATAGGAATATAATCAACCCTTGTACAAAGAGCTTTTATGGGCGACCTATGTACGCAGAGCAAGTCAACACGTTTTTAGGAGTTTAATCAACCCTTGTACGTAGAGCGTTTATGGGCGACCTATGTAGCGTAACAAGTCAACACGTTTATAGGAGTTTATCAACCCTTGTACGCGGAGTGTATATGGACGACCTATGTACGCACAGCAAGTTAACACATTAATAGGAGTTCAATCAACCCTGGTACGCGGGGTGTTTTTTGGTGACCTATGTACGTGGAGCAAGTCAACACGTTTATAGGAGTTTAATCAACCCTTGTACGCAGAACATTTATGGGCGACCTATGTACGTGGAACAAGTCAACACGTTTATAGGAGTTTAATCAACTCTTATATGCGTAGCGTTTTTGGGCGACCTATGTACGCGGAGCAAGGCAACACGTTTTTAGGAGTTTCATCAACCCTGGTACACGATGTGTTTATGGGTGACCTGTATAGGCGGGGCAAGTCAACATGTTTATAGGAGTTTCATCAACCCTTGTACGCGGAGCGTTTAAGGGTGACCTATGTACGTGGATCAAGTCAACACGTTTATAATAGTTTAATCAACCCTGGTACGCGGAGCGTTTATGGGCGACCTATGTACGCGGAGCAAGGCAACACGTTTTTAGGAGTTTAGTCAACCCTTGTACGCGGAGCTTTTATGGGCGACCTATGTATGCAGAGCAAGTCAACACATTTTTAGGAGTTTAATCAACCATTGTACGCGCTGCGTTTATGGGCGGCCAGTGTACACAGAGGAAGTCAACAAGTTTATAGGAGTTTAATCAAACCTTGTACGCGGATCTTTTAGGGGCGACCTATGTACGCGGAGTAAGTCAACACGCTTTTAGGAGATTTATCAACCCTTGTACGCGGAGCGTTTATGGGCGACCTATGTACGCGAAGCAATTCAACACACTTATAGGAGTTTTATCAACCCTTGTACGCAAAGAGGTTATGGACGACCTGTGTACGCGGAGAAAGTCAACACGCTTATATGAGTTTTATCGACCCTTGTATATAGGAGTTTAATCAACCCTTGTTCGCGGAGCATTTATGGGTGGCCTATGTACGCGGAGCAAGTCAACATGTTTATAGGAGTTTAATCAACCCTTATACGCGGAGCATTTAATGGGGAACTATGTACGCGGAGCAAGTCAACTCCTTCATAAGAGTTTAATCAACCCTTGTACGCGGAGCGTTTATGGTTGACATATGTACACGGAGGAAGTCAACACGATTATAGGAGTTTAATCAACCCTTGTATGCGGAGCGTTTTGGGCGACCTATGTACGCGGAGCAAGTCAACACGATTATAGGTGTTTCATCAACGCTGGTACGCGAAGCATTTATGGGCGACCTATGTACGCAGAGCAAGTCAACACGTTTATAGGAATTTCATCAACCCTTGTACGCGAAGCGTTTATGGGCGACCTATGTACGCGGAGCAAGTCAACACGTTTTTAAGAGTTTAATCAACCCTAGTACACGGAGCGTTTATGGGCGACCTATGTACGCAGAGCAAGGCAACACATTTTTAGGAGTTTAATCAACCCTTGTACGCAGAGCGTTTATGGGCGGCCCGTGTACGCTGAGAAAGTCAACACGCTTATAGGAGTTTAATAAACCATTGTATATAGGAGTTTAATCAACCGCGGAGCATTTTTGGGCGACCTATGTACGTGGTGTAAGTCAACACGTTTATAGGAGTTTAATCTACCCTTGTACACCAAGCGTTTATGGGTGAACTATGTACGCGGAGCAATTCAACACGTTTATAGGACTTTATTCAATCCTTGTACGCAGAGCGTTTATGGGCGACCTATGTACGCGGAGCAAGTCAACACATTTATAGGAGTTTAATCAACCCTTGTACGTGGAGCGTTTATGGGCGACCTATGTACGCCTAGCAAGTCAAGACGTTTATAGGAGTTTAATCTACCCTTGTACGCAGAGCGTTTTTAGGAAACCTATATACGCGGACCAAGTCAACACATTTATAGGAGATTTATCAACCCTTAAACGCAGAGCGTTTATGATCAAACTATGTACGCGGAGCAGGTCAACATTATTATAGGAATATAATCAACCCTTGTACAAAGAGCTTTTATGGGCGACCTATGTACGCGGAGCAAGTCAACACATTTATAGGAGTTTAATCAACCCTTGTACGTGGAGCGTTTATGGGCGACCTATGTACGCCTAGCAAGTCAAGACGTTTATAGGAGTTTAATCTACCCTTGTACGCAGAGCGTTTTTAGGCAACCTATGTACGCGGAGCAAGTCAACACGTTTATAGGAGATTTATCAACCCTTAAACGCAGAGCGTTTATGATCAAACTATGTACGCGGAGCAGGTCAACATTATTATAGGAATATAATCAACCCTTGTACAAAGAGCTTTTATGGGCGACCTATGTACGCAGAGCAAGTCAACACGTTTTTAGGAGTTTAATCAACCCTTGTACGTAGAGCGTTTATGGGCGACCTATGTAGCGTAACAAGTCAACACGTTTATAGGAGTTTATCAACCCTTGTACGCGGAGTGTATATGGACGACCTATGTACGCGCAGCAAGTTAACACATTAATAGGTGTTCAATCAACCCTGGTACGCGGGGTGTTTTTTGGTGACCTATGTACGTGGAGCAAGTCAACACGTTTATAGGAGTTTAATCAACCCTTGTACGCAGAACATTTATGGGCGACCTATGTACGTGGAACAAGTCAACACGTTTATAGGAGTTTAATCAACTCTTATATGCGTAGCGTTTTTGGGCGACCTATGTACGCGGAGCAAGGCAACACGTTTTTAGGAGTTTCATCAACCCTGGTACACGATGTGTTTATGGGTGACCTGTATAGGCGGGGCAAGTCAACATGTTTATAGGAGTTTCATCAACCCTTGTACGCGGAGCGTTTAAGGGTGACCTATGTACGTGGATCAAGTCAACACGTTTATAATAGTTTAATCAACCCTGGTACGCGGAGCGTTTATGGGCGACCTATGTACGCGGAGCAAGGCAACACGTTTTTAGGAGTTTAGTCAACCCTTGTACGCGGAGCTTTTATGGGCGACCTATGTATGCAGAGCAAGTCAACACATTTTTAGGAGTTTAATCAACCATTGTACGCGCTGCGTTTATGGGCGGCCAGTGTACACAGAGGAAGTCAACAAGTTTATAGGAGTTTAATCAAACCTTGTACGCGGATCTTTTAGGGGCGACCTATGTACGCGGAGTAAGTCAACACGCTTTTAGGAGATTTATCAACCCTTGTACGCGGAGCGTTTATGGGCGACCTATGTACGCGAAGCAATTCAACACACTTATAGGAGTTTTATCAACCCTTGTACGCAAAGAGGTTCTGGACGACCTGTGTACGCGGAGAAAGTCAACACGCTTATATGAGTTTTATCGACCCTTGTATATAGGAGTTTAATCAACCCTTGTTCGTGGAGCATTTATGGGTGGCCTATGTACGCGGAGCAAGTCAACATGTTTATAGGAGTTTAATCCACCCTTATACGCGGAGCATTTAATGGGGAACTATGTACGCGGAGCAAGTCAACTCCTTCATAAGAGTTTAATCAACCCTTGTACGCGGAGCGTTTATGGTTGACATATGTACACGGAGGAAGTCAACACGATTATAGGAGTTTAATCAACCCTTGTATGCGGAGCGTTTTGGGCGACCTATGTACGCGGAGCAAGTCAACACGATTATAGGTGTTTCATCAACGCTGGTACGCGAAGCATTTATGGGCGACCTATGTACGCAGAGCAAGTCAACACGTTTATAGGAATTTCATCAACCCTTGTACGCGAAGCGTTTATGGGCGACCTATGTACGCGGAGCAAGTCAACACGTTTTTAAGAGTTTAATCAACCCTAGTACACGGAGCGTTTATGGGCGACCTATGTACGCAGAGCAAGGCAACACATTTTTAGGAGTTTAATCAACCCTTGTACGCAGAGCGTTTATGGGCGGCCCGTGTACGCTGAGAAGGTCAACACGCTTATAGGAGTTTAATAAACCGTTGTATATAGGAGTTTAATCAACCGCGGAGCATTTTTGGGCGACCTATGTACGTGGTGTAAGTCAACACGTTTATAGGAGTTTAATCTACCCTTGTACACCAAGCGTTTATGGGTGAACTATGTACGCGGAGCAATTCAACACGTTTATAGGACTTTATTCAATCCTTGTACGCAGAGCGTTTATGGGCGACCTATGTACGCGGAGCAAGTCAACACATTTATAGGAGTTTAATCAACCCTTGTACGTGGAGCGTTTATGGGCGACCTATGTACGCCTAGCAAGTCAAGACGTTTATAGGAGTTTAATCTACCCTTGTACGCAGAGCGTTTTTAGGCAACCTATATACGCGGATCAAGTCAACACATTTATAGGAGATTTATCAACCCTTAAACGCAGAGCGTTTATGATCAAACTATGTACGCGGAGCAGGTCAACATTATTATAGGAATATAATCAACCCTTGTACAAAGAGCTTTTATGGGCGACCTATGTACGCGGAGCAAGTCAACACATTTATAGGAGTTTAATCAACCCTTGTACGTGGAGCGTTTATGGGCGACCTATGTACGCCTAGCAAGTCAAGACGTTTATAGGAGTTTAATCTACCCTTGTACGCAGAGCGTTTTTAGGCAACCTATGTACGCGGAGCAAGTCAACACGTTTATAGGAGATTTATCAACCCTTAAACGCAGAGCGTTTATGATCAAACTATGTACGCGGAGCAGGTCAACATTATTATAGGAATATAATCAACCCTTGTACAAAGAGCTTTTATGGGCGACCTATGTACGCAGAGCAAGTCAACACGTTTTTAGGAGTTTAATCAACCCTTGTACGTAGAGCGTTTATGGGCGACCTATGTAGCGTAACAAGTCAACACGTTTATAGGAGTTTATCAACCCTTGTACGCGGAGTGTATATGGACGACCTATGTACGCGCAGCAAGTTAACACATTAATAGGTGTTCAATCAACCCTGGTACGCGGGGTGTTTTTTGGTGACCTATGTACGTGGAGCAAGTCAACACGTTTATAGGAGTTTAATCAACCCTTGTACGCAGAACATTTATGGGCGACCTATGTACGTGGAACAAGTCAACACGTTTATAGGAGTTTAATCAACTCTTATATGCGTAGCGTTTTTGGGCGACCTATGTACGCGGAGCAAGGCAACACGTTTTTAGGAGTTTCATCAACCCTGGTACACGATGTGTTTATGGGTGACCTGTATAGGCGGGGCAAGTCAACATGTTTATAGGAGTTTCATCAACCCTTGTACGCGGAGCGTTTAAGGGTGACCTATGTACGTGGATCAAGTCAACACGTTTATAATAGTTTAATCAACCCTGGTACGCGGAGCGTTTATGGGCGACCTATGTACGCGGAGCAAGGCAACACGTTTTTAGGAGTTTAGTCAACCCTTGTACGCGGAGCTTTTATGGGCGACCTATGTATGCAGAGCAAGTCAACACATTTTTAGGAGTTTAATCAACCATTGTACGCGCTGCGTTTATGGGCGGCCAGTGTACACAGAGGAAGTCAACAAGTTTATAGGAGTTTAATCAAACCTTGTACGCGGATCTTTTAGGGGCGACCTATGTACGCGGAGTAAGTCAACACGCTTTTAGGAGATTTATCAACCCTTGTACGCGGAGCGTTTATGGGCGACCTATGTACGCGAAGCAATTCAACACACTTATAGGAGTTTTATCAACCCTTGTACGCAAAGAGGTTCTGGACGACCTGTGTACGCGGAGAAAGTCAACACGCTTATATGAGTTTTATCGACCCTTGTATATAGGAGTTTAATCAACCCTTGTTCGTGGAGCATTTATGGGTGGCCTATGTACGCGGAGCAAGTCAACATGTTTATAGGAGTTTAATCCACCCTTATACGCGGAGCATTTAATGGGGAACTATGTACGCGGAGCAAGTCAACTCCTTCATAAGAGTTTAATCAACCCTTGTACGCGGAGCGTTTATGGTTGACATATGTACACGGAGGAAGTCAACACGATTATAGGAGTTTAATCAACCCTTGTATGCGGAGCGTTTTGGGCGACCTATGTACGCGGAGCAAGTCAACACGATTATAGGTGTTTCATCAACGCTGGTACGCGAAGCATTTATGGGCGACCTATGTACGCAGAGCAAGTCAACACGTTTATAGGAATTTCATCAACCCTTGTACGCGAAGCGTTTATCGGCGACCTATGTACGCGGAGCAAGTCAACACGTTTTTAAGAGTTTAATCAACCCTAGTACACGGAGCGTTTATGGGCGACCTATGTACGCAGAGCAAGGCAACACATTTTTAGGAGTTTAATCAACCCTTGTACGCAGAGCGTTTATGGGCGGCCCGTGTACGCTGAGAAGGTCAACACGCTTATAGGAGTTTAATAAACCGTTGTATATAGGAGTTTAATCAACCGCGGAGCATTTTTGGGCGACCTATGTACGTGGTGTAAGTCAACACGTTTATAGGAGTTTAATCTACCCTTGTACACCAAGCGTTTATGGGTGAACTATGTACGCGGAGCAATTCAACACGTTTATAGGACTTTATTCAATCCTTGTACGCAGAGCGTTTATGGGCGACCTATGTACGCGGAGCAAGTCAACACATTTATAGGAGTTTAATCAACCCTTGTACGTGGAGCGTTTATGGGCGACCTATGTACGCCTAGCAAGTCAAGACGTTTATAGGAGTTTAATCTACCCTTGTACGCAGAGCGTTTTTAGGCAACCTATATACGCGGATCAAGTCAACACATTTATAGGAGATTTATCAACCCTTAAACGCAGAGCGTTTATGATCAAACTATGTACGCGGAGCAGGTCAACATTATTATAGGAATATAATCAACCCTTGTACAAAGAGCTTTTATGGGCGACCTATGTACGCGGAGCAAGTCAACACATTTATAGGAGTTTAATCAACCCTTGTACGTGGAGCGTTTATGGGCGACCTATGTACGCCTAGCAAGTCAAGACGTTTATAGGAGTTTAATCTACCCTTGTACGCAGAGCGTTTTTAGGCAACCTATGTACGCGGAGCAAGTCAACACGTTTATAGGAGATTTATCAACCCTTAAACGCAGAGCGTTTATGATCAAACTATGTACGCGGAGCAGGTCAACATTATTATAGGAATATAATCAACCCTTGTACAAAGAGCTTTTATGGGCGACCTATGTACGCAGAGCAAGTCAACACGTTTTTAGGAGTTTAATCAACCCTTGTACGTAGAGCGTTTATGGGCGACCTATGTAGCGTAACAAGTCAACACGTTTATAGGAGTTTATCAACCCTTGTACGCGGAGTGTATATGGACGACCTATGTACGCGCAGCAAGTTAACACATTAATATGAGTTCAATCAACCCTGGTACGCGGGGTGTTTTTTGGTGACCTATGTACGTGGAGCAAGTCAACACGTTTATAGGAGTTTAATCAACCCTTGTACGCAGAACATTTATGGGCGACCTATGTACGTGGAACAAGTCAACACGTTTATAGGAGTTTAATCAACTCTTATATGCGTAGCGTTTTTGGGCGACCTATGTACGCGGAGCAAGGCAACACGTTTTTAGGAGTTTCATCAACCCTGGTACACGATGTGTTTATGGGTGACCTGTATAGGCGGGGCAAGTCAACATGTTTATAGGAGTTTCATCAACCCTTGTACGCGGAGCGTTTAAGGGTGACCTATGTACGTGGATCAAGTCAACACGTTTATAATAGTTTAATCAACCCTGGTACGCGGAGCGTTTATGGGCGACCTATGTACGCGGAGCAAGGCAACACGTTTTTAGGAGTTTAGTCAACCCTTGTACGCGGAGATTTTATGGGCGACCTATGTATGCAGAGCAAGTCAACACATTTTTAGGAGTTTAATCAACCATTGTACGCGCTGCGTTTATGGGCGGCCAGTGTACACAGAGGAAGTCAACAAGTTTATAGGAGTTTAATCAAACCTTGTACGCGGATCTTTTAGGGGCGACCTATGTACGCGGAGTAAGTCAACACGCTTTTAGGAGATTTATCAACACTTGTACGCGGAGCGTTTATGGGCGACCTATGTACGCGAAGCAATTCAACACACTTATAGGAGTTTTATCAACCCTTGTACGCAAAGAGGTTCTGGACGACCTGTGTACGCGGAGAAAGTCAACACGCTTATATTAGTTTTATCGACCCTTGTATATAGGAGTTTAATCAACCCTTGTTCGCGGAGCATTTATGGGTGGCCTATGTACGCGGAGCAAGTCAACATGTTTATAGGAGTTTAATCAACCCTTATACGCGGAGCATTTAATGGGGAACTATGTACGCGGAGCAAGTCAACTCCTTCATAAGAGTTTAATCAACCCTTGTACGCGGAGCGTTTATGGTTGACATATGTACACGGAGGAAGTCAACACGATTATAGGAGTTTAATCAACCCTTGTATGCAGAGCGTTTTGGGCGACCTATGTACGCGGAGCAAGTCAACACGATTATAGGTGTTTCATCAACGCTGGTACGCGAAGCATTTATGGGCGACCTATGTACGCAGAGCAAGTCAACACGTTTATAGGAATTTCATCAACCCCTGTACGCGAAGCGTTTATGGGCGACCTATGTACGCGGAGCAAGTCAACACGTTTTTAAGAGTTTAATCAACCCTAGTACACGGAGCGTTTATGGGCGACCTATGTACGCAGAGCAAGGCAACACATTTTTAGGAGTTTAATCAACCCTTGTACGCAGAGCGTTTATGGGCGGCCCGTGTACGCTGAGAAAGTCAACACGCTTATAGGAGTTTAATAAACCGTTGTATATAGGAGTTTAATCAACCGCGGAGCATTTTTGGGCTACCTATGTACGTGGTGTAAGTCAACACCTTTATAGGAGTTTAATCAACCCTTGTACACCAAGCGTTTATGGGTGAACTATGTACGCGGAGCAATTCAACACGTTTATAGGACTTTATTCAATCCTTGTACGCAGAGTGTTTATGGGCGACCTATGTACGCGGAGCAAGTCAACACATTTATAGGAGTTTAATCAACCCTTGTACGTGGAGCGTTTATGGGCGACCTATGTACGCCTAGCAAGTCAAGACGTTTATAGGAGTTTAATCTACCCTTGTACGCAGAGCGTTTTTAGGCAACCTATGTACGCGGAGCAAGTTAACACGTTTATAGGAGATTTATCAACCCTTAAACGCAGAGCGTTTATGATCAAACTATGTACGCGGAGCAGGTCAACATTATTATAGGAATATAATCAACCCTTGTACAAAGAGCTTTTATGGGCGACCTATGTACGCAGAGCAAGTCAACACGTTTTTAGGAGTTTAATCAACCCTTGTACGTAGAGCGTTTATGGGCGACCTATGTAGCGTAACAAGTCAACACGTTTATAGGAGTTTATCAACCCTTGTACGCGGAGTGTATATGGACGATATATGTACGCGCAGCAAGTTAACACATTAATAGGAGTTCAATCAACCCTGGTACGCGGGGTGTTTTTTGGTGACCTATGTACGTGGAGCAAGTCAACACGTTTATAGGAGTTTAATCAACCCTTGTACGCAGAACATTTATGGGCGACCTATGTACGTGGAACAAGTCAACACGTTTATAGGAGTTTAATCAACTCTTATATGCGTAGCGTTTTTGGGTGACCTATGTACGCGGAGCAAGGCAACACGTTTTTAGGAGTTTCATCAACCCTGGTACACGATGTGTTTATGGGTGACCTGTATAGGCGGGGCAAGTCAACATGTTTATAGGAGTTTCATCAACCCTTGTACGCGGAGCGTTTAAGGGTGACCTATGTACGTGGATCAAGTCAACACGTTTATAATAGTTTAATCAACCCTGGTACGCGGAGCGTTTATGGGCGACCTATGTACGCGGAGCAAGGAAACACGTTTTTAGGAGTTTAGTCAACCCTTGTACGCGGAGCTTTTATGGGCGACCTATGTACGCGGAGCAAGTCAACACGTTTTTAGGAGTTTAATAAACCCTTGTACGCGCTGCGTTTTTGGGCGACCTATGTACGCGGAGCAAGTCAACAAGTTTATAGGAGTTTAATCAAACCTTGTACGCGGATCTTTTAGGGGCGACCTATGTACGCGGAGTAAGTCAACACGCTTTTAGGAGATTTATCAACCCTTGTACGCGGAGCGTTTATGGGCGACCTATGTACGCGAAGCAATTCAACACACTTATAGGAGTTTTATCAACCCTTGTACGCAAAGAGGTTCTGGACGACCTGTGTACGCGGAGAAAGTCAACACGCTTATATGAGTTTTATCAACCCTTGTATATAGGAGTTTAATCAACCCTTGTTCGCGGAGCATTTATGGGTGGCCTATGTACGCGGAGCAAGTCAACATGTTTATAGGAGTTTAATCAACCCTTATACGCGGAGCATTTAATGGGGAACTATGTACGCGGAGCAAGTCAACTCCTTCATAAGAGTTTAATCAACCCTTGTACGCGGAGCGTTTATGGTTGACATATGTACACGGAGGAAGTCAACACGATTATAGGAGTTTAATCAACCCTTGTATGCGGAGCGTTTTGGGCGACCTATGTACGCGGAGCAAGTCAACACGATTATAGGTGTTTCATCAACGCTGGTACGCGAAGCATTTATGGGCGACCTATGTACGCAGACCAAGTCAACACGTTTATAGGAATTTCATCAACCCTTGTACGCGAAGCGTTTATGGGCGACCTATGTACGCGGAGCAAGTCAACACGTTTTTAAGAGTTTAATCAACCCTAGTACACGGAGCGTTTATGGGCGACCTATGTACGCAGAGCAAGGCAACACATTTTTAGGAGTTTAATCAACCCTTGTACGCAGAGCGTTTATGGGCGGCCCGTGTACGCGGAGAAAGTCAACACGCTTATAGGAGTTTAATCAACCCTTATATATAGGAGTTTAATCAACCGCGGAGCATTTTTGGGCGACCTATGTACGTGGTGTAAGTCAACACGTTTATAGGAGTTTAATCAACCCTTGTACACCAAGCGTTTAGGGGTGAACTATGTACGCGGAGCAATTCAACACGTTTATAGGACTTTATTCAATCCTTGTACGCAGAGCGTTTATGGGCGACCTATGAACGCGGAGCAAGTCAACACATTTATAGGAGTTTAATCAACCCTTGTACGTGGAGCGTTTATGGGCGACCTATGTACGCCTAGCAAGTCAAGACGTTTATAGGAGTTTAATCTACCCTTGTACGCAGAGCGTTTTTAGGAAACCTATGTACGCGGATCAAGTCAACACGTTTATAGGAGATTTATCAACCCTTAAACGCAGAGCGTTTATGATCAAACTATGTACGCGGAGCAGGTCAACATTATTATAGGAATATAATCAACCCTTGTACAAAGAGCTTTTATGGGCGACCTATGTACGCGGAGCAAGTCAACACATTTATAGGAGTTTAATCAAACCTTGTACGTGGAGCGTTTATGGGCGACCTATGTACGCCTAGCAAGTCAAGACGTTTATAGGAGTTTATCAACCCTTGTACGCGGAGTGTATATGGACGATATATGTACGCGCAGCAAGTTAACACATTAATAGGAGTTCAATCAACCCTGGTACGCGGGGTGTTTTTTGGTGACCTATGTACGTGGAGCAAGTCAACACGTTTATAGGAGTTTAATCAACCCTTGTACGCAGAACATTTATGGGCGACCTATGTACGTGGAACAAGTCAACACGTTTATAGGAGTTTAATCAACTCTTATATGCGTAGCGTTTTTGGGTGACCTATGTACGCGGAGCAAGGCAACACGTTTTTAGGAGTTTCATCAACCCTGGTACACGATGTGTTTATGGGTGACCTGTATAGGCGGGGCAAGTCAACATGTTTATAGGAGTTTCATCAACCCTTGTACGCGGAGCGTTTAAGGGTGACCTATGTACGTGGATCAAGTCAACACGTTTATAATAGTTTAATCAACCCTGGTACGCGGAGCGTTTATGGGCGACCTATGTACGCGGAGCAAGGAAACACGTTTTTAGGAGTTTAGTCAGCCCTTGTACGCGGAGCTTTTATGGGCGACCTATGTACGCGGAGCAAGTCAACACGTTTTTAGGAGTTTAATAAACCCTTGTACGCGCTGCGTTTTTGGGCGACCTATGTACGCGGAGCAAGTCAACAAGTTTATAGGAGTTTAATCAAACCTTGTACGCGGATCTTTTAGGGGCGACCTATGTACGCGGAGTAAGTCAACACGCTTTTAGGAGATTTATCAACCCTTGTACGCGGAGCGTTTATGGGCGACCTATGTACGCGAAGCAATTCAACACACTTATAGGAGTTTTATCAACCCTTGTACGCAAAGAGGTTCTGGACGACCTGTGTACGCGGAGAAAGTCAACACGCTTATATGAGTTTTATCAACCCTTGTATATAGGAGTTTAATCAACCCTTGTTCGCGGAGCATTTATGGGTGGCCTATGTACGCGGAGCAAGTCAACATGTTTATAGGAGTTTAATCAACCCTTATACGCGGAGCATTTAATGGGGAACTATGTACGCGGAGCAAGTCAACTCCTTCATAAGAGTTTAATCAACCCTTGTACGCGGAGCGTTTATGGTTGACATATGTACACGGAGGAAGTCAACACGATTATAGGAGTTTAATCAACCCTTGTATGCGGAGCGTTTTGGGCGACCTATGTACGCGGAGCAAGTCAACACGATTATAGGTGTTTCATCAACGCTGGTACGCGAAGCATTTATGGGCGACCTATGTACGCAGACCAAGTCAACACGTTTATAGGAATTTCATCAACCCTTGTACGCGAAGCGTTTATGGGCGACCTATGTACGCGGAGCAAGTCAACACGTTTTTAAGAGTTTAATCAACCCTAGTACACGGAGCGTTTATGGGCGACCTATGTACGCAGAGCAAGGCAACACATTTTTAGGAGTTTAATCAACCCTTGTACGCAGAGCGTTTATGGGCGGCCCGTGTACGCGGAGAAAGTCAACACGCTTATAGGAGTTTAATCAACCCTTATATATAGGAGTTTAATCAACCGCAGAGCATTTTTGGGCGACCTATGTACGTGGTGTAAGTCAACACGTTTATAGGAGTTTAATCAACCCTTGTACACCAAGCGTTTAGGGGTGAACTATGTACGCGGAGCAATTCAACACGTTTATAGGACTTTATTCAATCCTTGTACGCAGAGCGTTTATGGGTGACCTATGAACGCGGAGCAAGTCAACACATTTATAGGAGTTTAATCAACCCTTGTACGTGGAGCGTTTATGGGCGACCTATGTACGCCTAGCAAGTCAAGACGTTTATAGGAGTTTAATCTACCCTTGTACGCAGAGCGTTTTTAGGAAACCTATGTACGCGGATCAAGTCAACACGTTTATAGGAGATTTATCAACCCTTAAACGCAGAGCGTTTATGATCAAACTATGTACGCGGAGCAGGTCAACATTATTATAGGAATATAATCAACCCTTGTACAAAGAGCTTTTATGGGCGACCTATGTACGCGGAGCAAGTCAACACATTTATAGGAGTTTAATTAAACCTTGTACGTGGAGCGTTTATGGGCGACCTATGTACGCCTAGCAAGTCAAGACGTTTATAGGAGTTTAATCTACCCTTGTACGCAGAGCGTTTTTAGGCAACCTATGTACGCGGAGCAAGTCAACACGTTTATAGGAGATTTATCAACCCTTAAACGCAGAGCGTTTATGATCAAACTATGTACGCGGAGCAGGTCAACATTATTATAGGAATATAATCAACCCTTGTACAAAGAGCTTTTATGGGCGACCTATGTACGCAGAGCAAGTCAACACGTTTTTAGGAGTTTAATCAACCCTTGTACGTAGAGCGTTTATGGGCGACCTATGTAGCGTAACAAGTTAACACGTTTATAGGAGTTTATCAACCCTTGTACGCGGAGTGTATATGGACGACCTATGTACGCGCATCAAGTTAACACATTAATAGGAGTTCAATCAACCCTGGTACGCGGGGTGATTTTGGTGACCTATGTACGTGGAGCAAGTCAACACGTTTATAGGAGTTTAATCAACCCTTGTACGCAGAACATTTATGGGCGACCTATGTACGTGGAACAAGTCAACACGTTTATAGGAGTTTAATCAACTCTTATATGCGTAGCGTTTTTGGGCGACCTATGTACGCGGAGCAAGGCAACACGTTTTTAGGAGTTTCATCAACCCTGGTACACGATGTGTTTATGGGTGACCCGTATAGGCGGGGCAAGTCAACATGTTTATAGGAGTTTCATCAACCCTTGTACGCGGAGCGTTTAAGGGTGACCTATGTACGTGGATCAAGTCAACACGTTTATAATAGTTTAATCAACCCTAGTACGCGGAGCGTTTATGGGCGACCTATGTACGCGGAGCAAGGCAACACGTTTTTAGGAGTTTAGTCAACCCTTGTACGCGGAGCTTTTATGGGCGACCTATGTACGCGGAGCAAGTCAACAAGTTTATAGGAGTTTAATCAAACCTTGTACGCGGATCTTTTAGGGGCGACCTATGTACGCGGAGTAAGTCAACACGCTTTTAGGAGATTTATCAACGCTTGTACGCGGAGCGTTTATGGGCGACCTATGTACGCGAAGCAATTCAACACACTTATAGGAGTTTTATCAACCCTTGTACGCAAAGAGGTTCTAGACGACCTGTGTACGCGGAGAAAGTCAACACGCTTATATGAGTTTTATCAACCCTTGTATATAGGAGTTTAATCAACCCTTGTTCGTGGAGCATTTATGGGTGGCCTATGTACGCGGAGCAAGTCAACATGTTTATAGGAGTTTAATCAACCCTTATAGGCGGAGCATTTAATGGGGAACTATGTACGCGGAGCAAGTCAACTCCTTCATAAGAGTTTAATCAACCCTTGTACGCGGAGCGTTTATGGTTGACATATGTACACGGAGGAAGTCAACACGATTATAGGAGTTTAATCAACCCTTGTATGCGGAGCGTTTTGGGCGACCTATGTACGCGGAGCAAGTCAACACGATTATAGGTGTTTCATCAACGCTGGTACGCGAAGCATTTATGGGCGACCTATGTACGCAGAGCAAGTCAACACGTTTATAGGAATTTCATCAACCCTTGTAAGCGAAGCGTTTATGGGCGACCTATGTACGCGGAACAAGTCAACACATTTTTAAGGGTTTAATCAACCCTAGTACACGGAGCGTTTATGGGCGACCTATGTACGCAGAGCAAGGCAACACATTTTTAGGAGTTTAATCAACCCTTGTACGCAGAGCGTTTATGGGCGGCCCGTGTACGCGGAGAAAGTCAACACGCTTATAGGAGTTTAATCAACCCTTGTATATAGGAGTTTAATCAACCGCAGAGCATTTTTGGGCGACCTATGTACGTGGTGTAAGTCAACACGTTTATAGGACTTTAATCAAACCTTGTACACCAAGCGTTTATGGGTGAACTATGTACGCGGAGCAATTCAACACGTTTATAGGACTTTATTCAATCCTTGTACGCAGAGCGTTTATGGGCGACCTATGTACGCGGAGCAAGTCAACACATTTATAGGAGTTTAATCAACCCTTGTACGTGGAGCGTTTATGGGCGACCTATGTACGCCTAGCAAGTCAAGACGTTTATAGGAGTTTAATCTACCCTTGTACGCAGAGCGTTTTTAGGCAACCTATGTACGCGGAGCAAGTCAACGCGTTTATAGGAGATTTATCAACCCTTAAACGCAGAGCGTTTATGATCAAACTATGTACGCGGAGCAGGTCAACAATATTATAGGAATTTAATCAACCCTTGTACAAAGAGCTTTTATGGGCGACCTATGTACGCAGAGCAAGTCAACACGTTTTTAGGAGTTTAATCAACAGTTGTACGTAGAGTGTTTATGGGCGACCTATGTAGCGTAACAAGTCAACACGTTTATAGGAGTTTATCAATCCTTGTACGCGGAGTGTATATGGACGACCTATGTACGCGCAGCAAGTTAACACGTTAATAGGAGTTCAATCAACCCTGGTACGCGGGGTGTTTTTTGGTGACCTATGTACGTGGAGCAAGTCAACACGTTTATAGGAGTTTAATCAACCCTTATACGCAGAACATTTATGGGCGACCTATGTACGTGGAACAAGTCAACACGTTTATAGGAGTTTAATCAACCCTTATATGCGTAGCGTTTTTGGGCGACCTATGTACGCGGAGCAAGGCAACACGTTTTTAGGAGTTTCATCAACCCTGGTACACGATGCGTTTATGGGTGACCTGTATAGGCGGGGCAAGTCAACATGTTTATAGGAGTTTCATCAACCCTTGTACGCGGAGCGTTTAAGCGTGACCTATCTACGTGGATCAAGTCAACACGTTTATAATAGTTTAATCAACCTTGGTACCCGGAGCGTTTATGGGCGACCTATGTACGCGGAGCAAGGCAACACGTTTTTAGGAGTTTAGTCAACCCTTGTACGCGGAGCTTTTATGGGCGACCTATGTACGCGGAGCAAGTCAACACGTTTTTAGGAGTTTAATCAACCCTTGTACGCAGTGCGTTTTTGGGCGACCTATGTACGCGGAGCAAGTCAACAAGTTTATAGGAGTTTAATCAAACCTTGTACGCGGATCTTTTAGGGGCGACCTATGTACGCGGAGTAAGTCAACACGCTTTTAGGAGATTTATCAACCCTTGTACGCGGAGCGTTTATGGGCGACCTATGTACGCGAAGCAATTCAACACACTTATAGGAGTTTTATCAACCCTTGTACGCAAAGAGGTTCTAGACGACCTGTGTACGCGGAGAAAGTCAACACGCTTATATGAGTTTTATCAACCCTTGTATATAGGAGTTTAATCAACCCTTGTTCGCGGAGCATTTATGGGTGGCCTATGTACGCGGAGCAAGTCAACATGTTTATAGGAGTTTATCAACCCTTATAGGCGGAGCATTTAATGGGGAACTATGTACGCGGAGCAAGTCAACTCCTTCATAAGAGTTTAATCAACCCTTGTACGCGGAGCGTTTATGGTTGACATATGTACACGGAGGAAGTCAACACGATTATAGGAGTTTAATCAACCCTTGTATGCGGAGCGTTTTGGGCGACCTATGTACGCGGAGCAAGTCAACACGATTATAGGTGTTTCATCAACGCTGGTACGCGAAGCATTTATGGGCGACCTATGTACGCAGAGAAAGTCAACACGTTTATAGGAATTTCATCAACCCTTGTACGCGAAGCGTTTATGGGCGACCTATGTACGCGGAGCAAGTCAACACGTTTTTAAGAGTTTAATCAACCCTAGTACACGGAGCGTTTATGGGCGACCTATGTACGCAGAGCAAGGCAACACATTTTTAGGAGTTTAATCGACCCTTGTACGCAGAGCGTTTATGGGCGGCCCGTGTACGCGGAGAAAGTCAACACGCTTATAGGAGTTTAATCAACCCTTGTATATAGGAGTTTAATCAACCGCGGAGCATTTTTGGGCGACCTATGTACGTGGTGTAAGTCAACACGTTTATAGGACTTTAATCAAACCTTGTACACCAAGCGTTTATGGGTGAACTATGTACGCGGAGCAATTCAACACGTTTATAGGACTTTATTCAATCCTTGTACGCAGAGCGTTTATGGGCGACCTATGTACGCGGAGCAAGTCAACACATTTATAGGAGTTTAATCAACCCTTGTACGTGGAGCGTTTATGGGCGACCTATGTACGCCTAGCAAGTCAAGACGTTTATAGGAGTTTAATCTACCCTTGTACGCAGAGCGTTTTTAGGCAACCTATGTACGCGGAGCAAGTCAACGCGTTTATAGGAGATTTATCAACCCTTGTATATAGGAGTTTAATCAACCCTTGTATATAGGAGTTTAATCAACCGCGGAGCATTTTTGGGCGACCTATGTACGTGGTGTAAGTCAACACGTTTATAGGACTTTAATCAAACCTTGTACACCAAGCGTTTATGGGTGAACTATGTACGCGGAGCAATTCAACACGTTTATAGGACTTTATTCAATCCTTGTACGCAGAGCGTTTATGATCAAACTATGTACGCGGAGCAGGTCAACAATATTATAGGAATTTAATCAACCCTTGTACAAAGAGCTTTTATGGGCGACCTATGTACGCAGAGCAAGTCAACACGTTTTTAGGAGTTTAATCAACCCTTGTACGTAGAGTGTTTATGGGCGACCTATGTAGCGTAACAAGTCAACACGTTTATAGGAGTTTATCAATCCTTGTACGCGGAGTGTATATGGACGACCTATGTACGCGCAGCAAGTTAACACGTTAATAGGAGTTCAATCAACCCTGGTACGCGGGGTGTTTTTTGGTGACCTATGTACGTGGAGCAAGTCAACACGTTTATAGGAGTTTAATCAACCCTTGTACGCAGAACATTTATGGGCGACCTATGTACGTGGAACAAGTCAACACGTTTATAGGAGTTTAATCAACCCTTATATGCGTAGCGTTTTTGGGCGACCTATGTACGCGGAGCAAGGCAACACGTTTTTAGGAGTTTCATCAACCCTGGTACACGATGCGTTTATGGGTGACTTGTATAGGCGGGGCAAGTCAACATGTTTATAGGAGTTTCATCAACCCTTGTACGCGGAGCGTTTAAGCGTGACCTATGTACGTGGATCAAGTCAACATGTTTATAATAGTTTAATCAACCCTGGTACGCGGAGCGTTTATGGGTGACCTATGTACGCGGAGCAAGGCAACACGTTTTTAGGAGTTTAGTCAACCCTTGTACGCGGAGCTTTTATGGGCGACCTATGTATGCAGAGCAAGTCAACACATTTTTAGGAGTTTAATCAACCCTTGTACGCAGAGCGTTTATGGGCGGCCAGTGTACACAGAGGAAGTCAACACGCTTATAGGAGTTTAATCAACCCTTGTATGCAGAGCGTTTATGGGCGACCTATGTACGCGGAGCAAGTCAACACGTTTATAGGAGTTTCATCAACCCTGGTACACGATGCGTTTATGGGTGACCTGTATAGGCGGGGCAAGTCAACATGTTTATAGGAGTTTCATCAACCCTTGTATGCGGAGCGTTTAAGGGCGACCTATGTACGTGGATCAAGTCAACACGTTTATAATAGTTTAATCAACCCTGGTACGCGGAGCGTTTATGGGCGACCTATGTACACGGAGCAAGGCAACACGTTTTTAGGAGTTTCATCAACCCTGGTACACGATGCGTTTATGGGTGACCTGTATAGGTGGGGCAAGTCAACATGTTTATAGGAGTTTCATCAACCCTTGTACGCGGAGCGTTTAAGGGCGACCTATGTACGTGGATCAAGTCAACACGTTTATAATAGTTTAATCAACCCTGGTACGCGGAGCGTTTATGGGCGACCTATGTACGCGGAGCAAGGCAACACGTTTTTAGGATTTTAGTCAACCCTTGTACGCGGAGCTTTTATGGGCGACCTATGTATGCAGAGCAAGTCAACACATTTTTAGGAGTTTAATCAACCGTTGTACGCAGAGCGTTTATGGGCGGCCAGTGTACACAGAGGAAGTCAACACGCTTATAGGAGTTTAATCAACCCTTGTATATAGGAGTTCAATCAACCCTTGTTAGCGGAGCATTTATGGGTGACCTATGTACGTGGAGTAAGTCAACACGTTTTTAGGACTTTAACTAACCCTTGTATGCGGAGTTTTATGGGAGAACTATGTACGCTGAGGAAGTCAACACGTTTATAGGACTTTAATCAACCCTTGTACGCGGAGCATTTTTAGGAGACCTATGAACGCGGAGCAAGTCAACACGTATATAGGAGATTAATCAACCCTTAAATGAGGAGCGTTTATGATCAACCTATCTACGCGGAGAAAGTCAACATGTTTATAGGAGTTTAATCAACCCTTGTACACAGAGCTTTTATGGGCGACCTATGTACGCGGAGCAAGTCAACACGTTTTTAGGAGTTTAATCAACCCTTGTACGCGGTGCGTTTTTGGGCGACCTATGTACGCGGAGCAAGTCAACAAGGTTATAGGAGTTTAATCAAACCTTGTACGTGGATCTTTTAGGGGCGACCTATGTACGCGGAGTAAGTCAACACGCTTTTAGGAGATTTATCAACCCTTGTACACGGAGCGTTTATGGGCGACCTATGTACGCGAAGCAATTCAACACACTTATAGGAGTTTTATCAACCCTTGTACGCAAAGAGGTTCTGGACGACCTGTGTACGCGGAGAAAGTCAACACGCTTATATGAGTTTTATCAACCCTTGTATATAGGAGTTTAATCAACCCTTGTTCGCGGAGCATTTATGGGTGGCCTATGTACGCGGAGCAAGTCAACATGTTTATAGGAGTTTAATCAACCCTTGTACGCGGAGCGTTTAATGGGGAACTATGTACGCGGAGCAAGTCAACGCCTTCATAAGAGTTTAATCAACCCTTGTACGCGGAGCGTTTATGGTTGACATATGTACACTGAGGAAGTCAACACGATTATAGGAGTTTAATCAACCCTTGTATGCGAAGCGTTTTGGGCGACCTATGTACGCGGAGCAAGTCAACACGATTAAAGGTGTTTCATCAACGCTGGTACGCGAAGCATTTATGGGCGACCTATGTATGCAGAGCAAGTCAACATGTTTATAGGAATTTCATCAACCCTTGTACGTGAAGCGTTTATGGGCGACCTATGTACGCGGAGCAAGTCAACACGTTTTTAAGAGTTTAATCAACCCTGGTACACGGAGCGTTTATGGGCGACCTATGTACGCAGAGCAAGGCAACACAGTTTTAGGAGTTTAATCAACCCTTGTACGCAGAGCGTTTATGGGCGGCCCGTGTACGCGGAGAAAGTCAACACGATTATAGGAGTTTAATCAACCCTTGTATATAGGAGTTTAATCAACCCTTGTTCGCAGAGCATTTTTGGGCGACCTATGTACGTGGTGTAAGTCAACACGTTTATAGGACTTTAATCAACCCTTGTACACCAAGCGTTTATGGGTGAACTATGTACGCGGAGCAATTCAACACGTTTATAGGACTTTATTCAATCCTTGTACGCAGAGCGTTTATGGGCGACCTATGTACGCGGAGCAAGTTAACACATTTATAGGAGTTTAATCAACCCTTGTACGTGGAGCGTTTATGGGCGACCTATGTACGCCTAGCAAGTCAAGACGTTTATAGGAGTTTAATCTACCCTTGTACGCAGAGCGTTTTTAGGCAACCTATGTACGCGGAGCAAGTCAACGCGTTTATAGGAGATTTATCAACCCTTGTATATAGGAGTTTAATCAACCCTTGTATATAGGAGTTTAATCAACCGCGGAGCATTTTTGGGCGACCTATGTACGTGGTGTAAGTCAACACGTTTATAGGACTTTAATCAAACCTTGTACACCAAGCGTTTATGGGTGAACTATGTACGCGGAGCAATTCAACACGTTTATAGGACTTTATTCAATCCTTGTACGCAGAGCGTTTATGATCAAACTATGTACGCGGAGCAGGTCAACAATATTATAGGAATTTAATCAACCCTTGTACAAAGAGCTTTTATGGGCGACCTATGTACGCAGAGCAAGTCAACACGTTTTTAGGAGTTTAATCAACCCTTGTACGTAGAGTGTTTATGGGCGACCTATGTAGCGTAACAAGTCAACACGTTTATAGGAGTTTATCAATCCTTGTACGCGGAGTGTATATGGACGACCTATGTACGCGCAGCAAGTTAACACGTTAATAGGAGTTCAATCAACCCTGGTACGCGGGGTGTTTTTTGGTGACCTATGTACGTGGAGCAAGTCAACACGTTTATAGGAGTTTAATCAACCCTTGTACGCAGAACATTTATGGGCGACCTATGTACGTGGAACAAGTCAACACGTTTATAGGAGTTTAATCAACCCTTATATGCGTAGCGTTTTTGGGCGACCTATGTACGCGGAGCAAGGCAACACGTTTTTAGGAGTTTCATCAACCCTGGTACACGATGCGTTTATGGGTGACTTGTATAGGCGGGGCAAGTCAACATGTTTATAGGAGTTTCATCAACCCTTGTACGCGGAGCGTTTAAGCGTGACCTATGTACGTGGATCAAGTCAACATGTTTATAATAGTTTAATCAACCCTGGTACGCGGAGCGTTTATGGGTGACCTATGTACGCGGAGCAAGGCAACACGTTTTTAGGAGTTTAGTCAACCCTTGTACGCGGAGCTTTTATGGGCGACCTATGTATGCAGAGCAAGTCAACACATTTTTAGGAGTTTAATCAACCCTTGTACGCAGAGCGTTTATGGGCGGCCAGTGTACACAGAGGAAGTCAACACGCTTATAGGAGTTTAATCAACCCTTGTATGCAGAGCGTTTATGGGCGACCTATGTACGCGGAGCAAGTCAACACGTTTATAGGAGTTTCATCAACCCTGGTACACGATGCGTTTATGGGTGACCTGTATAGGCGGGGCAAGTCAACATGTTTATAGGAGTTTCATCAACCCTTGTATGCGGAGCGTTTAAGGGCGACCTATGTACGTGGATCAAGTCAACACGTTTATAATAGTTTAATCAACCCTGGTACGCGGAGCGTTTATGGGCGACCTATGTACACGGAGCAAGGCAACACGTTTTTAGGAGTTTCATCAACCCTGGTACACGATGCGTTTATGGGTGACCTGTATAGGTGGGGCAAGTCAACATGTTTATAGGAGTTTCATCAACCCTTGTACGCGGAGCGTTTAAGGGCGACCTATGTACGTGGATCAAGTCAACACGTTTATAATAGTTTAATCAACCCTGGTACGCGGAGCGTTTATGGGCGACCTATGTACGCGGAGCAAGGCAACACGTTTTTAGGATTTTAGTCAACCCTTGTACGCGGAGCTTTTATGGGCGACCTATGTATGCAGAGCAAGTCAACACATTTTTAGGAGTTTAATCAACCGTTGTACGCAGAGCGTTTATGGGCGGCCAGTGTACACAGAGGAAGTCAACACGCTTATAGGAGTTTAATCAACCCTTGTATATAGGAGTTCAATCAACCCTTGTTAGCGGAGCATTTATGGGTGACCTATGTACGTGGAGTAAGTCAACACGTTTTTAGGACTTTAACTAACCCTTGTATGCGGAGTTTTATGGGAGAACTATGTACGCTGAGGAAGTCAACACGTTTATAGGACTTTAATCAACCCTTGTACGCGGAGCATTTTTAGGAGACCTATGAACGCGGAGCAAGTCAACACGTATATAGGAGATTAATCAACCCTTAAATGAGGAGCGTTTATGATCAACCTATCTACGCGGAGAAAGTCAACATGTTTATAGGAGTTTAATCAACCCTTGTACACAGAGCTTTTATGGGCGACCTATGTACGCGGAGCAAGTCAACACGTTTTTAGGAGTTTAATCAACCCTTGTACGCGGTGCGTTTTTGGGCGACCTATGTACGCGGAGCAAGTCAACAAGGTTATAGGAGTTTAATCAAACCTTGTACGTGGATCTTTTAGGGGCGACCTATGTACGCGGAGTAAGTCAACACGCTTTTAGGAGATTTATCAACCCTTGTACACGGAGCGTTTATGGGCGACCTATGTACGCGAAGCAATTCAACACACTTATAGGAGTTTTATCAACCCTTGTACGCAAAGAGGTTCTGGACGACCTGTGTACGCGGAGAAAGTCAACACGCTTATATGAGTTTTATCAACCCTTGTATATAGGAGTTTAATCAACCCTTGTTCGCGGAGCATTTATGGGTGGCCTATGTACGCGGAGCAAGTCAACATGTTTATAGGAGTTTAATCAACCCTTGTACGTGGAGCGTTTAATGGGGAACTATGTACGCGGAGCAAGTCAACGCCTTCATAAGAGTTTAATCAACCCTTGTACGCGGAGCGTTTATGGTTGACATATGTACACTGAGGAAGTCAACACGATTATAGGAGTTTAATCAACCCTTGTATGCGAAGCGTTTTGGGCGACCTATGTACGCGGAGCAAGTCAACACGATTAAAGGTGTTTCATCAACGCTGGTACGCGAAGCATTTATGGGCGACCTATGTATGCAGAGCAAGTCAACATGTTTATAGGAATTTCATCAACCCTTGTACGTGAAGCGTTTATGGGCGACCTATGTACGCGGAGCAAGTCAACACGTTTTTAAGAGTTTAATCAACCCTGGTACACGGAGCGTTTATGGGCGACCTATGTACGCAGAGCAAGGCAACACAGTTTTAGGAGTTTAATCAACCCTTGTACGCAGAGCGTTTATGGGCGGCCCGTGTACGCGGAGAAAGTCAACACGATTATAGGAGTTTAATCAACCCTTGTATATAGGAGTTTAATCAACCCTTGTTCGCAGAGCATTTTTGGGCGACCTATGTACGTGGTGTAAGTCAACACGTTTATAGGACTTTAATCAACCCTTGTACACCAAGCGTTTATGGGTGAACTATGTACGCGGAGCAATTCAACACGTTTATAGGACTTTATTCAATCCTTGTACGCAGAGCGTTTATGGGCGACCTATGTACGCGGAGCAAGTCAACACATTTATTGGAGTTTAATCAACCCTTGTACGTGGAGCGTTTATGGGCGACCTATGTACGCCTAGCAAGTCAAGACGTTTATAGGAGTTTAATCTACCCTTGTACGCAGAGCGTTTTTAGGCAACCTATGTACGCGGAGCAAGTCAACACGTTTATAGGAGATTTATCAACCCTTAAACGCAGAGCGTTTATGATCAAACTATGTACGTGGAGCAGGTCAACATGTTTATAGGAATTTAATCAACCCTTGTACAAAGAGCTTTTATGGGCGACCTATGTACGCAGAGCAAGTCAACACGTTTTTAGGAGTTTAATCAACCCTTGAACGTAGAGCGTTTATGGGCGACCTATGTACGCGTAACAAGTCAACACGTTTATAGGAGTTTATCAACCCTTGTACGCTGAGTGTATATGGACGACCTATGTACGCGTAGCAAGTTAACACGTTAATAGGAGTTCAATCAACCCTGGTACGCGGGGTGTTTTTTGGTGACCTATGTACGTGGAGCAAGTCAACACGTTTATAGGAGTTTAATCAACCATTGTACGCAGAACATTTATGGGCGACCTATGTACGTGGAACAAGTCAACACGTTTATAGGAGTTTAATCAACCCTTATATGCGTAGCGTTTTTGGGCGACCTATGTACGCGGAGTAAGTCAACACGCTTATAGGAGTTTAATCAACCCTTGTACGCGGAGATTTTATGGGCGACCTATGTACGCGGAGCAAGTCAACACATTTTTAGGAGTTTAATCAACCCTTGTACGCAGAGTGTTTATGGGCAGCCTGTGTACGCGGAGCAAGTCAACACGCTTATAGGAGTTTAATCAACCCTTGTATATAGGAGTTTAATCAACCCTTATTCGCGGAGCGTTTATGGGCGACCTATGTACGTGGAGTAAGTCAACACGTTTATAGGACCTTAATCAACCCTTGTATGCGGAGCGTTTATAGGCGACCTATGTACGCGGAGCAAGTCCACACGTTTATAGGAGATTTATCAACCCTTAAACGCAGAGCCTTTATGATCAACCTATGTACGCGGAGTAGGTTAACATGTTTATAGGAGTTTAATCAACCCTTGTACAAAGAGCTTTTGTGGGCGACCTATGTACGCGGAGCAAGTCAACACATTTTTAGGAGTTTAATCAACCCTTGTACGCAGAGCGTTTATGGGCGACCTATGTACGTGTTACAAGTCAACACGTTTATAGGAGTTTATCAACCCTTGTACGCGGACTGTATATGGGCGACCTATGTACGCGCAGCAGGTCAACACGTTTATAGGAGTTTAATCAACCCTGGTACTCGGGGTGTTTATGGGCGACCTATGTACGTGGAGCAAGTCAACACGTTTATAGGAGTTTAATCAACCATTGTACGCGGAGCTTTTATGGGCGGCCTATGTACGCGGAGCAAGTCAACACATTTTTTGGAGTTTAATCAACCCTTGTACGCAGAGCGTTTATGGGCGGCCTGTGTACGCAGAGCAAGTCAACACGCTTATAGGAGTTTAATCAACCCTTGTATATAGGAGTTTAATCAACCCTTGTTCGCGGAGCATTTATGGGCGACCTATGTACGTGGAGTAAGTCAACACGTTTATAGGACTTTAATCAACCCTTGTACGCGGAGCGTTTATAGGCGACCTATGTACGCGGAGCAAGTCAACACGTTTATAGGAGATTTATCAACCCTTAAACGCAGAGCGTTTATGATCAACCTATGTACGCGGAGCAGGTCAACATGTTTATAGGAGTTTAATTAATCCTTTTACAAAGAGCTTTTATGGGCGACCTATGTACGCGGAGCAAGTCAACACGTTTTTAGGAGTTTAATCAACCCTTGTACGCAGAGCGTTTATGGGCGACCTATGTACGCGTAACAAGTCAACACGTTTATAGGAGTTTATCAACCCTTGTACGCGGAGTGTATATGGGAGACCTATGTACGCGCAGCAAGTCAACACGTTTATAGGAGTTTAATCAACCCTGGTACGCGGGGTGTTTTTGGGCGACCTATATACGTGGAGCAAGTCAACACGTTTATAGGAGTTTAATCAACCCTTTGTCGCTCCCGGGATTTTCATCAAAGTACAAACGCGAAAGTGGCACCGAAACAGAGTCGCCAGCAATGTGTATTTATCCCAAGAGAGGGAAAGGAAACACCTCATAAACCCGAGGGAAGGAAAGAGCATGGTCTTGCGACCAAGAGAACTGGGTTCGGGAGTCGGTTACGCGAGAGGAAGGTATTAGCACCCCCGCCCGTCCATCGTACCCGATGGGATCCACACTTGCTTGTCTCGATCAAAGGATGTCGTCGTCTGGAGCTCCACTGCTACCGGAAAGGGAAAGGAACAGGAAAAAGGAAAAGAGAGAGGAGAGAAAACAAGGAACAAATGTAGGGAAAATAAAAGAAGTGCTCGAATGGGCCCTACCCCACTACCTACGTATCTCATCGGGAGCATGAGAATCAGTGCGACGTAGTTCCCCTAACTAGGGATGGATTGTTTGTGTTTTTTAAGGAACGACTGACGTTCTAGCTCAGGTGTTGCAGGCTCGCTGGTCCGAGTGAGTTACCATCTTGCAAGAGAACGAGTAGGAGCACGTTTGTACGCTGAGAGTGAATGAGATGAGAAGAGAATTCCCGAAGGGAAGATGTTATTGTTTGTTTGAAGTTTTTTAGAAAGAAGTATTTTTATTGTTTTGTGTTTTGTAACGCACATTGTATTTAAATCCCTCATGTAAGATCGAATGCCTCGCATAACGACCCAAGATGGGACGCACGCTAAACATTCCAAGAAAATGAGAGAAGATCCCTCACTATCTTATTCTTACACGAAAGGCCTAAATACAATGTTTGTTTTACCTTTATTAAGTATTTTTTTACTTTTGTTTGAAGATGAGAAGAGAGAAAACGCAAAGGAAACTCTAAAGGGAGACTAAGGGTCCTAATGTTATCATGCATGGATGTCCTATGGTTAGTGAGGTTTAGGAGAAAAGACTACCTAAAACCTAATGCTAATCCTACTCCAAGCTTAATCAAAAATTAAGTTGGACTAGGTAGCCCTAAAGGGAAAGAATCCAAGACTTGAACAAGTCTTGAGATTCATGGGATGAGAAAGAGTGAAAGAAAAGAAAAGAGAGGAAGAAGAAGAGAGATGAGATACAATAAGAGGCAGCAAGCACATCATATCATAAATGTCCAACTCAAATCAATCAACATGTTTCAAAGATCAATGCAAAACAATTCAAGTAATCATGCAAAACTAAACATGAAAGAATGAAAGCATACTTGTATGAAATGCACAATTAGGCATACATGGACTTCACGACAAAGTGAAATGAGAAAGGCAAGATGAAAATGAAGACAAGTCAGAACCAATACCATATTATGATCAACAAATCATGTGTGCAAAAGTGATTCAAAACATGAAGCATTAAGGTCCAAAGAAGTTCACAAAAGGAAAGGTAATGATATTCATCATACAATTCAAACCAAATGCATTCAACTATGCTCACGCAACATGAAAACCAAGTATAGAAATCAAGAGGCAGTAGCATATGCATCAATGTTATATCAAGACCAAACTCAAGTTATACAAGTTCAAACATCAATCAACAACTTCAAAACATGCACCAAAGCAAACCACAAAAAGAGGACAACGTTCCAACACTTAGGCATACTCAAACATGATTCAAACATGATCCACAAAGTGTAAAATTAAGTCCCAAAGGACCTCAACCAGGGGTAGACATCATATTAAAAGCACATGCAAAGAACCAACAAGAAACTCAAGCAAATGAACATGGCAAGTCAACTTGTGCAAAGAAGTGTCAAGATATAGTCATGCATAAGTCACATAAGCACAAATAAGCAAACATGCATCAAATGACATTTAACAATTGTGAAATTTAAACTCAAATGATATAGATCAGAAGACAATCAAATGTTAAAAGATCTCCCAAAAATTCACAAGTTAAACCATTCAAACAAATAAGCAAGGATCAAGTGAGAAACATGTATCAATATGCAAAAGAGGGGAACCAAAATGTAATATGAAAACGTTTTAAAAATAAAACAAAAATGTTTTTATCCAATTCAGAATGGTATCTAACAAATGCAAAAAGAATGGATTGAAAATGTTTTATAGATGATGAGAAAGAAATTTTACAAGTTAGAGTGTGCAAGTGAAACAATTAAAAAAGAAAATTAGGCAATTAATTAAATCAGATGCCAAAAATAAAATAAAATGAGAAAATAAAATATGGAAAAATTTTATAAAACTAAAAGGAAGCTTCATGAATTTTTTTATGATTTTTAGATGCATAGAATGATTTTAGAAATAAAAAATGCAAAATGAAACAATTAATAAAAATAAAATGAAAGAAAAGAAGCATGGGGTGCAAACAACAACAAAAATACATTGGAAAATGGAAGATGGGCTGAAAAGGAGGGTGCAAATAGCAAGGCCCAGAGCCAATGGTCCAATAGCGCAAGTCAATGATTCCATGAAATTCAGTCAACGATCAGGTTTAACACTAGCCACAAGATCAATCTCACGTTCACCACTTAGTCAAACATATCTCAAGGTAATAAGGATCAATGGTTGAGATTCAAATGTACACACCATTATCATAAACACGCGCACACCACATTACATAGCACACAATATAATCCCACGTGAGCTGCACATGCTTTTTTAATTCGCTGGCATAACAAGGACCACAAGATTCATCCCACGCACCAGATTAAATCACACAATCAAATATTAAACACAATCAAAGGCTGAGATATAAGCACATGATAACACGCGTGGGTGAGCAAGCACACAAACATTAAAATAAAAACATAAAAACAGAAAACGTGGCACAATAAGGGACGTTAGATCAAGCCAATGAACGGCTAGAGTGCATCTTCTCCATTCAAACCTTCCACCGCCCGGACACCATAACCAGTCGTCGGAGCTAGGGCTCCGGTCACCCTCTCCGGTGAGCTGCTACATAAATTTCTCCAGAAATTGCATATGCGTACACCATTTTGACCAGAAAAACATGAGGAACTCAAATATCCAAACCATTTCATCAGATAACAAGCACACAAAGCAAATCGTATGAAAACATTTTTAGATCCAAAACTTTAAATCCCAAATTCATCCATGATACACGTCCAAACTGAACCTTGAAGAGCTTAAAATACACCAAGAAATCCCTCCAAAAATTGCAGATCTACTCCTTGGAACCTCTAGATGCAAAATAAATGCAACTAGAGCTTGAAATCGTGCTAGATCTTGAGATTTAAGTTTGAATCCTCTTGAATGGAACTTGGTGAAATCCTTAGTATGAGCTCAAAATAGCAGTTGATTCTTGCTCTATTCTCTTCACTGATCAAGAATGTGAAGAGAAATCTCCCAGAAACTCCAAGGAAAGTGAGATTCTAAGAGAGAAAGTGTGAGACCAAAAAACCAAAACTGTGCAAATGAGAGTCTCTGCCCTAGCTGTGAGGGTATGAGTAAGCTTATATACTCTCCATTAGTTCACTGATTAGGATTAAGAAGTGATTAGAACCTTGGTTAGTGAGATTTGGATGAAATTGCAAATTTTCATTTTGTACCACCACCACTAATTCACACGTGAGAAGCAATTTCCACAAGCATGGTTCACCTCCAATTTACTTATTGATCACCTCTGAATTGAATTTGGTTCTTGCACTTTCTTGGTTTGTAAGTTTTGAATCAATTTGCATTTTTGTACTTTGTGAAAATAATGAGAAATATGGCATGAAATGAATTGATTCAAAAGCCAAAAATGATCCTCTTGACTTGTATTTTGATGTTGTAATGAGACATGAAGCAAATGGGAACATTACAAGTCCTTTTGAGTGAAAATGCAAATGGTGGAAAATTTGACATATAAGAAATCCATGAAATGCACCTTGCATTGTTTTGACCATAACTAGAGTTCCACAAATGATATGGAGATGTTCTAGTACTTTTTGGAAATGGGAGAGAAATATCTTCAACTTTCATGTTGGAGGAAAATTCATTTGGAGCTTCCTTAATGATGAAAAGTCAAGTTGAATGTGGTGGAAAAATTGCCGAAAATGGAAAGTTCTCATTATAGGTCATTTTCCAAATTTAGTAACCTTTGCACAAACCCTTGATTCTTGAAGAATGGCATGAATCTTGACAATTGAAGACCATATGAGGATGTGAGACCTTGAAAACCATGAAAAGAACCTCAAAATTCCACAGTTGACTTTCTCCTTTACAGTTGACTTTTGCTTATTTCACCAGCAACTGATCCACTGAACATTCTTCACCATGAACCATCAACCAAATCTCCATCCATGAACACTTGTGAGCATATGGAAACCATAAAAACATGCTTGAATCCCCAAAGTTCAACAAGAAGTCCTTTTGACTCACAAACCCTAATTGGTCCTTCTGATTAAGAGGAAAAGATCCACTTGAAATCCTTTGCCATGCTTGACCTTAAGAAGATATGATGAACCCCATGAGCCACCTTAAAGCTTAAGACTTGAGAATATAGACCAAGTGCCTTGATCCCCTGCCCTATGCTGAATGCCATGTTATGCAATCTATGACCTACTATGGAATGCAAATGAGTAAAGCATAGACCAATTATTGAGAAAACATGAAGGTAAATTTTGAGGTATTACAGCTGCCCCTATTCAATCAACTTTGAATCTGAATGGATGAAAGCAACGACTATCAGGAATTCAAGATACAAAGGGATTGAATACAAAAATAACCGAGAAAATTTGCACTGTGGTAAGAGAAAATGTTGTAAAGGTAAGGAAGAAAAGTTGGTGAAGAAGACCTTGGAACCATTGGACCCCATAGGAAACCTGTCGGGAACTGGTGAACAACCTGTCGGGAACTGGTGAGCTTGGACCTGTTTTACCTATCGGGAATGGGCAAGTGTACCTGTCGGGAATTGGCATGGTTCAAACCAAAGGGAGCCATCGGGAACGGCTGTAGTTTATAACCAAAACTTACCTATCGAGAATGGGTAACGGGACCTGTCGGGAACTGGCATGGTTAAAACTCAAAGGGAGCGGTCGGGAACGGCTGCAGTTTATAACCAAGGCTTATCTATCGGGAATGGGTAATGGGGCCTGTCGGGAACTGGCATGGTTAAAACTCAAAGGGAGCGGTCCGGAACGGCTGCAGTTTATAACCAAGGTTTACCTATCGGGAATGGGTAACGGGGCCTGTCGGGAACTAGCATGGTTAAAACTCAAAGGGAGCGGTCGGGAACGGCTGCAGTTTATAACCAAGGCTTACCTATCGGGAATGGGTAATGGGACCTGTCGGGAACTGACATGATTAAAACTCAAAGGGAGCGGTCGGGAACGGCTGCAGGAATCCTATCGGGAATGGTTCCAAGAGACTTGCAAGTTGAGAGATATGACTCTGTGGGGAGAAAAATGATGAAACCCTTTGTATTGTTTCTCAATGTCTGTTGGGGAATGAACTAGGCATTCTTTCTGGCTTTGTCAATGATATAAGGAGCAAAGTTTTGGACCCTCGCACGAGTTATCAAAACTGGCCTATGCTTCACATGCACATGTTTGAATTTTGCCGTAATGCTCCATACGAAATGGAATGCTACGCATTTTAGAGGATGCTATGCGTACTATATGCAAAATGCAAAGAGGTCCCCCAGCAAAATAAATGCTGAGGAAAGGAAGACAACTCCGCTGGGGATAACTAGCTGGATTGACTTCGCGGTCGCAAACCGTACTGGGGAAGACAAATTGACCCGACCTCCTGATCTGGGCACTGACCTGACAAACCTGATAAGGCTACTGTAGGAAAAGATAACTTTGCTGGGGAGGCATCATCTGAACCAGTCTGCTTGGGGAATAACTATAACCATAGAACTCCGTTGGGGATTAATGAGCTTACAACAAACTCTGTTGGGGAGAATCATTTCAAAGTGTCTCATGCCAGGGAATGTTTCCTAAGAGAATTTTACAGAAGATCCGACATCTTCCAACTCTTAAACTAATACCGAGACCTGAGCTAGGATGCAGTAGTTGGGAGGCCACTCTGTTGGGGATAATAGATCTGGAATACTCCTGCCGGGTTATTTCATGATGCTTCATACTTGAGATGGTCAACCACTTGCTTTTGCCCCAAGGTACAAATCTGATCTAGGGAAACGTCCCAAGAGGATTTTACAGAAGATTCGACATCTCCAAACTCCTAGACACTCACTGAGTCTTGAACATCAACTGTAAGGCGTGTGAAACAACTCTACTGGGGAGTTTACAACCATTATCGCCACAAAAAAGCTTGCAGCTGTTGGAGGTGTTGAATAGGATACAACACTACCCTTTTGACAACGTTGCTGGGGATCATGAAGCTCTGTAAGTATGCTGGGGATGACTACCTCCAAAAATAACTCTCCTACTGAGAAGCCCTCTCTGCCTGGGGAGGAACAATCATTTGCGCTTTGTAAAGGATTTTGGCTTGAGGGCGTCATACATCTTTGCATAGCCATCCAGTGAAATCTCCACACCTGCAAACAAAAGAATGCGCGCACATGCCCCAAAATAATGCGAGGTTTGGTAGTATCCACCCAAGCGCACCCGTCATTTAAAGTAATTTTAAATGTTTTCTCCTTTATGCACATTATTGTAGAACCCCAAGATTTTCGCATGCAAATGTTTATAAAAAATTTGGACGTTTGTGTAAACAAATCAAATAAAAACAAAACAAATAAAAACAAAACAAACAAACAGATAGAATTATTCTAAATAATGACAATTTTATTGATTGAAGAGCCTGAAAAATAGGCATTTACATCAAGAAGCAATTCCTGGAAAGAGGTAATTGCCAAAACAGAAAAGAAATTGTCCTAATGGCAATGTGAAAATGGAACTTCATTGAGTTTCAACCCTGCTATGGTTCATATATCTTCAAGTTTCTCCAACTGCTTTGCCTTCAAAGGGGGACGATTGAACTGATTCCTGACCTTCGGATTGCTTACTGATTGAAACGAGGCAATACAGATTACTTAGATCGCAGTTTTCGCTAAATCTCTCTTTTTCCTGGATCGCCCTTTACGGGTTTTCAATCCACCGAGATACCCTTTTTTGCCTAAGTTGCCCTTGCGGGTTTTCAACTTACCGGGTGTACTTTCTTCTTTTTTTATTTTATCCCTAACTTTTTCCCGAACCCCGTTTTTTTTTTAGGTTCGCCGGGATGCCCTTTTTTGCCTGGACTCTCTTTTTATTGTCCAGCGGGTCTCTTTATGCGAAGTATTTTTTAACTGCGTCTGAGTTCACAAGGGACAAAAAATCCTCACCGTCCATTGTTGTAAGCATCAAGGCTCTGCCCGAGAAAACCTTCTTAACAACATATGGACCTTCATAATTAGGTGTCCATTTGCCCCTGTGATCTGTATTCGGAGGAAGAATCCTTTTCAATACCAAGACGCCCGTCTGGTAGGTCTGAGGGCGCACTTTCTGATCTAATGCTCATTTCATTCTCCTCTAATACAGTTGTCCATGACAAACTGCAGCCAACCGTCTTTCTTCGATGAGACTCAACTCGTTGAATCTCGATCGAACCCATTCAACCTCGTCAAGTTTAACGTCCATCATGACCCTTAAAGAAGGGATTTCCACCTCAACCTGTAGCACTGCCTCCATACCATATACAAGCGAAAACGGGGTTGCCCCAGTAGATGTACGAACAGAAGTATGGTACCCATGTAAAGCGAAAGGTAGCATTTCATGCCAATCCTTAAATGTCATCACCATCTTTTGCACAATCTTCTTAATATTTTTGTTGGCTGCCTCGACGTCTCCATTCATCTTAGGGCGATAAGGAGAAGAGTTGTGATGTTCAATTTTGAAGCTCTGGCATAACTCTTTCATCATCTTGTTGTTGAGATTAGAACCATTGTCAGTAATGATCCTTTCAGGCACCCCATATCTGCAGATAATCTCCTTCTTAATGAATCGGGCTACCACTTGCCTGGTAACATTTGCAAAAGAGACAGCTTCTACCCACTTGGTAAAGTAATCAATAGCCACCAAAATGAATCGGTGTCCGTTGGAAGCAGTAGGCTCAATCTTCCCTATCATATCAATGCCCCACATAGCAAAGGGCCATGGAGAACTCATCACATTCAGGGGGTTTGGTGGCACATGCACCTTATCAGCATAGATTTGGCATTTGTGGCATTTTCGGGCATACTTAAAGCAATCAGCCTCCATAGTTAACCAATAATACCCTGCTCGTAATAATTTCTTCGCCATAGTATGCCCACCAGCATGGGTACCAAAAGATCCTTCATGTACTTCCTGCATTAACAGGTCTGCTTCGTGTCTATCCACACATCTGAGGAAGACCATGTCAAAGTTTCGCTTGTACAACATATCCTCATTCAAAAAGAAGCTTCCTGCCAACCTCCTCAGAGTCTTTTTGTCATTGTTTGATGCCCCAGCTGGATACTCTTGACTCTCCAATAAATGCTTGATATCAAAATACCAGGGTTTACCATCAGTCGTAGTATCAGCGGCAAACACATGAGCGGGTCTGTCTAGTCTCATCACATCAATCTTCGGGATATGGTTCCACCAATTCACCTAAATCATGGAGGACAATGTAGCTAAAGCATTAGCCATCTAATTCTCATCACGAGGTATATAGTACAATTTTACTGTTGTAAAGAAGGTCAATAGTCTTCTCGCGTAGTCTCTGTAAGGAATTAAGTTCTGCTGGTTGGTATGCCAATCTTCATTGATCTGGTTGATCACTAGAGCGGAATCACCAAATATCTCACGAGTCTTGATCCTTAAATCAATGGCTTCTTCAATACCCATGATACATGCCTCATATTCCGCTTCGTTGTTGGTGACATTAAAAGTTAACCTGGTAGTGAAAGGTATGTGTGATCCTTTCGGAGTAATAAGGACTGCCCCAACACCACTTCCATTCATGTTAACGGCCACATCAAACATTAGTTTCCATTTGTCGTCAGGATCCGGTCCTTCATCAACCGGAGGCTCTTCACAATCTTTAGCCTTGAGAAACACAATGTCTTCATCAGGAAAGTCAAACCTCATTGGCTGATAATCATCAATAGGCGACTTGGCAAGATAATCAGACAACACACTCCCTTTGATAGCCTTCTGGGAAGTGTATTGTATATCATATTCAGTCAAAACCATCTGCCACCGAGCGACCCTTCCATTAAGGGCTGGCTTTTCAAAGATGTACTTGATTGGATCCATTTTTGAAATCAGTAGAGTTGTATGAGTCAGTATGTATTGCCTTAATCGCTTAGCAACCCATGCTAGTGCGCAACACGTCTTCTCAAGCATCGAATACCTGGACTCGCAATCGGTGAACTTTTTGCTCAGGTAGTATATAGCATGCTCTTTCCTACCTGTCTCATCGTGTTGACCGAGAACACAACCCATTGATCCATCACGTACAGTGAGATACATAATCAGTGGCCTCCCAGGAACTTGAGGCATGAGAATCGAAGGATTTTGCAAGTATTCTTTTATTTTATCAAAGGCCTTTTGACAATCATTGTTCCACCTGATTGATTGATCTTTTCTCAATAACTTGAATATTGGCTCACAGGTTGTAGTAAGATGAGATATAAATCTTGCAATATAATTCAACCTTCCCAAAAACCCACGAACTTGCTTTTCAGTTCTTGGCTCCGGCATTTCTTGAATGGCTTTTACCTTTGCTGGATCCACCTCGATTGCCTTTTCAGTGACAATGAAGCCCAGAAGCTTCCCAGATCTTACCCCGAAAGTACATTTATTCGGGTTCAGCCTCAGCTTGAAATGTCTCAACCGCTCAAACAACTTTTTCAAATTTATCAAATGCTTTTCTTCCGTTTGTGACTTGGCAATCATATCATCCACATAAACTTCAATTTCTTTGTGAATCATATCGTGGAAGAGCGTTACCATGGCACGCTGATATGTAGCCCCAGCATTCTTTAAACCAAACGGCATCACCTTATAACAGAATGTGCCCCAAGGGGTAATAAATGTAGTTTTCTCCATATCCTCGGGCGCCATCTTAATCTGGTTGTATCCAGAGAACCCATCCATGAAAGAAAACACAGAGAATTGAGTCATATTGTCCACCAACACGTCAATGTGTGGTAACGAAAAATCATCTTTTGGGCTCGCCCTGTTCAAATCTCGATAATCCACACACATTCTGACTTTGCCATCCTTCTTCGGCATAGGCACAATATTAGCGACCCACGGCGGATAATTAGTAACAGCTAGAAACCCCGCATCCAACTGCTTTTGCACCTCCTCTTTAATCTTGATGGCCATTTCAGGTTTGGTTCTCTGAAGCTTCTGTTTGACAGGGAAACAACCCTCTTTCAGCGGCAATCTGTGCACCACGATGTCTGTATCCAACCCCGACATATCTTGGTAAGACCAGGCGAAGATGTCTACATACTCTTGCAACATTTCCATCAGCTCTTTCTTTACATTCTCAGCCAGGCTTGCCCCTACTTTAACCTCTTTCCTTACCTCTTCAGTACCAAGATTGACAACTTCTACATCTTCCTGATGAGGCTGAATGGCTCTTTCTTCCTGTTTCAATAATCTAGCCAACTCCTCCGGCAGTTCACAGTCTTCCTCGTCCCCTTCTTCGGCTTGGTATATTGGATTATCGAAGTCATAATAAACCATAGCAGAGTCATCATCAATGAGATCCAGAGGATTACTTCTGCATGAATGATAATTCATGCCTTTAGAAACTGCTCTTTGAAAGGAAAAAGGAAAAAAAATGCAAGAAAACTGTGAAGAAAACATTGCCATTTTTTATTTAAATGATAAAAAATAAAAAAAGAAAGACAGGGAGCACAATTTGAATACAAAACGTCCTTTTATTAATGATAAAAACTTGAATGCAAACAAAATGGGGGCCCTACAATGAAGTCACTATGCCTTGGGCAGAGCATAGGACTTTTGCATGCTTAATGAAAGAAAACAAAGAAAATTACTTATTTGGCAGAGTAAATTGGATGAGATCCTCCGAAAACCAATTGTTCAACTTCACTCCTGGGGCACATGGACGCACCCAGTTGTCCAGGTCACAGTCACTATCTTCACCATCTTTAATTGTTGCACAGGTATGGCTTAGATATATGACCCCTCCACTTGAGAAGAAAACTGGCCCTTGGCGCTCTTGACCCTGTAGTGGAACCCGAGAAGGTTTATAACCAATTCCGCTCTTATCATCCTTGAAAGGTATCTCAACCATTAGTCCCCAACCTTCGGTATGACCAGACTGCACCACCTCTAAAGCCTGCTTATATGAAGTCATAGAGGTTCCCACTCTTGCCTCACCAGACAGAGAATCTCTCACCATATTCATAGTTTCAATTGCCTGACAGAGAGTTTTGTGGATCTCTCTGTCCATCCCCACGTACTTGAAGGATGACAGATGGCTAACAAAAATATCTTCTTCTCCGCATACCGTAACAACTTGACCATCAACTACAAATTTTATCATCTGATACAAGGTTGAAGATACGACCCCAGCAGCGTGGATCCAGGGACGACCCAATAGACAAATATAGGCCGGTTGGATGTCCATCACATAAAACACTGTATTGAAGACCTGGGGTCCTATCTGGACAGGTAACTCTATCTCTCCAAACACTGATCTCTTTGAACCATCAAACGCTTTCACCACTAGATCACAAGGTCTGAGTATCACCCCTTCCACATCCAGCTTGGCTAATGCTTTCTTAGGTAACACATTGAGAGACGAGCCAGTGTCCACCAATACATGAGATAACATAGCACCTTTACATTCCATTGATATGTGGAGAGCCTTATTGTGATTCCTTCCTTCTGGCGTTAAGTCAAAATCTGTGAATCCTAGACTGTTTCCAGCATTAACATTGGAGATCACACTTTCAAGCTGGTTCACTGATATTTCTTGTGGTACGTACGCCATATTCAAAATTTTGAGCAGAGAATTCTGATGGGCTTCGGAACATAGCAACAATGACAATATGGAAATCTTAGAAGGAGTTTGATGTAGATGGTCAACGATCTTATAATCGCTCTTTCTGATTATTCTCATGAATTCCTCAATATCTCTCTCAAATGACTTATCAGATTCTGCCCCTGGCACTGGTTCAGCCCCTGGCGTTGGTTCATCATTCAGTACCCGTTTCCCTTTGGCCCTCTCTAATGCTTCAGTATTATCTTTCCTGAGTGTCTGAGGAGCAAAAAGCCTTCCGCTGCGAGTAAAACCACCCGCTCCTCCAACATTTCTGATACTTGAACCACTTTATTTAGGAGTCTGCACCTCCTGCCTCTGTCCTTGACTATTAGTCCCATAGTACCACGGGATAGCAACCTTATTCTCATTTGGGACATAGCTGGGAACAGTTATAGTTATAGGAGCTACTCGTTCAGGTGTAGATATCTGTACAGGAGCAGGCACTGGAATTTCCACAGGATCAAAGTAGATTGTAATAGTAGAAACTTCATCATCATTCTTTTTTAACTGATCAAATTGTAAACATCCTTCATCTATCATACTCTGAAGGCCAGTTCTCAACTTTACACAACCATTATCAGCAATCAAGCAATCTTCACAACTCTCTGAACAACCAGGAAATACAGCCCCTTTCAGCAAGCGTTCCTTCACAACTTTCAACGGAGTCTTGACATCATTAATGTCCCTTACCAGATTCAGCCCTCTATCTTCTACAATGGCATGCACCCCCGGTCCACCATGCGGGGGCATGGGATTTTGAATTACATTAGGTCTCGGAGCAAAGTTAATAGCCTTTGAATCAACAAGGTCTTGCACCACATGTTTGAAAGCCTTGCAGTTTTCCATATTGTGTCCCGGCGCATTGGAGTGAAACTCACACTTTTCATTTGCATCATATCCAGCGGGTAACCTGCCTACTGGGGCAGCCAAAGTCCTCAATTGTACCAAATTCAAACGAAGTAAGTTCTGCAGCATCTGTGAACAGGTCATAGGGAAAACATCAAAATGTCTGTCATTCATTCTCTTTCTTGGGTGATATTGCCTCTGAGCTGCAGGTTGAGCCTCATTACCTGGAGTTGGAATAGTTATAGATGCTGCCTGGTGATGTGCACCCTGTTGTCCTCTACCTCTCCCCCCTTGTGAATATGCAGCATTAGCGTCACCTTCACGCTTTTTGTTATTGTTGCAAAAAAACTTCTTTGCATGAGCTGAACTTGTACCACTTCCGTCCTGAATTTTCCCCATCTTTAACAAACTCTCAACTCTCTCTCCAGCAATTATTATGTCAGCAAATCCAGTAGATGGACAAGCGGCCAGCCTATCAAGATACGGACCTTGCAAAGTATTCATGAACATGTCAGCCATTTCTCTATCTGCCAATGGAGGTTGCACCTGAGCAGCAAGTTCATGCCACCTCTGGGCGTACTGCTTAAAACCTTCCTTGGGGTCCTGTGTCATGCTTTGTAACTGAGTGTGATTCGGTGCCATGTCGATGTTATATTGTTATTGCTTTAAGAAAGCCAAGCACAACTATTTCCAGCTTCTGACGCGGGCCCTGTCCAATTTTATGTACCATTCCAGTGAGGCTCCAGACAAGCTGTCCTGGAAAAAATACATCCATAACTTCTGATCATCAGAATAAGCTACTATCTTTTGGTTGTAAGCCTGGAGGTGAGTTTTGGGACAAGTGCTACCATTGTACTTGTCGAAAGTAGGTGGTTTAAACTTCGGGGGAATCTTGACATCCTGTACCAGTCCCATATCCTCGACATCAATTCCCAAAGGATTTTGACTTTCTATAGCTTTAACTCTCTCAGCCAATCCCTCGTATTTCCTTTCATCATGGTAGAATCCCATATCAGCATTAAGTACAGAAAACTGGTCATCTTAATGATCTTCCACCAGCCCAGTGTTGCTAGGAGCAAAACCCACATTAACTCCAACCGGAGGAGGAGTAACCACAGGAGGATTGACCACAGGAGGGTTGACCACAGGAGGGTTAACCCTAGGGGGATTAACGTGATCACCAGTAGGAACCTCAGTCTCCAACCTCTGGATGGTAGCCCTCATGTCTTCTTGCCCTGCTCTCAGGTCCTGCTGCCCCTGAGCAACCCCTTGCATCAGATTCATAAATTGTTCCATACGTTCCCTCAACTCAGCCAACTCTGTCTGTACCTGATCCATAGCAATAGCCTGGTTTCGTCTGGTTGCGTACCGGTGAATGGGAGATTCAGCTATTGTACATGAAACCAAATAAAGGTTAGAGAGCTTCTGCAGCGAGTACCTGTTATGCAAAAAAATGCTTATGCTTATGAGGATGCAATGTTTATTCATTTTGAGGCATTCCTTCCTTCGATTCCAGTTTGACCAAAAGAGAAGAACGCATATCCCTGCAGCTGCTAACAGCGACAGAACGCCAGAGGTGTATATTAAGAATTCAGAATACCCATCATACAGCCCAGTGAGTGTGTGAATCATTGTATAATCTGACGAAGAATCCACCTCAATAATTACCAACAAATCCAATAGCATAAAATAAAAACCCACAGCCAGGTGTGGAACAGTCAAATACAACTTGTTTTCAAACAAATACAACTGAATAGTATGAATACAAATAAAGGGAAACCCATCAACAAGCCCGATGGTGACTCCCAGAATAGCAACAATACAACTCAAATACTGAGCCCATATAAATCTTCCCGGACCTCTTTGAGAAGCGCTTTAGTAACTAGATCATTTGGGCGTTCGGTAAGGCTTCTGATCAGTAGACTCCTCAATTTGACAGCCTCTTCTAACTTTCGGATTTGATCTTTGACAGTTGACTCTTTGGCTCTCTTTACTCCGGCGTGGATCTTCTGATCTTCAATCTCTTGATTAGCTGAACTTAGTTGTTGGAGAAATTCACTTTCTTTGCTCTTCAAATTTTTCCTCAACTCGTCGTTTTCAGCCCTGATTCTCGCCTCGATCTCCCTCCGGCATTCAGAAAACTCATCCCAACTCTGTTGTCCTTTGGCAAGGGCATTCTATGACTTGGTCAACCGCTCATTAATGCGCTTGCACGCCTCCTTTAGTGCCATCTCGTTCTGTTTGACCTTACGAATATAGATAGTGTCTTCGGCAATTCTTTTCTCATTGGCCTCATGACGCTCAGTCAGCTTCTGCAGTTCATACTCAACCTTACACTTGTCACAAAGAGTCTTTTTGAGTCCTTCACTTAGCTTCTCATTCATTTTGACAGTCTTATCCATCTCCGCTTTAAGCTTGTCATATTCAGCAATGCTTATCATGGTCACTGGTTCCACAGCAACTGGATCTGACGGTCTTTCCTGAGAAAACCGCAAAAGAGTAATCTGAACCCTTCTTTTCAACCAGGCATCATATTGAGAGGAAGACACATTGCTGTACTTTCCGAAGATGACTTTACCCTTCATTTGCAGTTTACCCCAAGCTTCAGCCGCTTGCCTTACCAACAAAAGGTTATCCTTCACAGGGAAAAAGAAAGACTCTTCCAAATCACCGTCCCTCGGAGGCTCCATTAAGGCAAATCCTAATTGTCTCCTGAGAATAACAGGGTTATAATTAATGCAACCTTTTACTCCCAAGAGTGGCACGTTAGGATGTCTTCCACAGCTGCTGATGAAATCTCCCCCCATTATCCTCTGATTGAGCCAACGGATATCTTTTGCTGTCAACTGAATCATCCTCTTAGCCCAGTTCTTTGCAGGCTGAGGATTCAAAAAGGCCTCTGAATTTGGTAATTGACTCATAAGCCACTTACGGAAAAGAGGTGCACAACATCTAACTAGACCTCCTCACTTCTTCTCATTTTTAAAGTGCACAGAATAGTACAAATTGCCCAAGAGTGTAGGTATGGGATTTTTCATTATAAAAATATGGATTGCGCTCATGTCCACAAACTTAGGTTCATCAGCAAACGGCATAGTTCCATAGATACTCAAAGCCAGGATTGCACAAACGGTTTCCCACTGAGACTTAGTAGCACATTTTCCAGCTTTGGCAACCAAGAAGTCCAGGTGAAAACCAGATAAACCTCCTTTGGTGGCGAGGTTATCTGCTACCATAGGTACACTCAGATGGAGAGCCTTAGCTATTTCCTCAGGCTTTGGAGGGCGCATGTCAGAGTTGAAAGGAATCTGGTACTTGAGAGGCACACTTAGCAGCAAAGCATACTCTTCTAGCATCGGGCCCAACTGAAAATCCGAGAAAGTGAAGCATCTTAACTGCGGGTCATAAAATTGTAAGCACGTATGAATGACACTCCTTTCTGAAGCATCTAAGTCAACAACCACAGTCATAATCTCCCCATAAGCCTTTCGGAACATACCCACATGGTCTGGAGTAATAAGAGAAATCATATTTCGCAACTGTCCCACCTTTGTGTCAAAGAAATTATAATGTACATTGTTCTTCCTGGGAATCTCCATAACTGAACAAGGGAACTGTCAACTGGAACCGAAAGGAAGTATACCCTGCAAATGAATAAACATGAAGGTTAAATGCAAGAATGCTAATGATGATATGTATGCAGGGGCATGTGATCAGTGCTGCACAAATAAAGCCAAATCCAATCTACTTTAATCTGAGTTCGGTGAGATATACAATGCCAGGATAAGAAGTCCAATAATAAATACAGAACCACATGTGAACTGATCAGGATCATAACTTCAGTAACCAATCCAAAACAAAAAAAGAAAACCAGGTATTCTGAAGGTCAAGGGTTCCTGCACACCTGTAAACAATCCCCCCAATCTCACAGGTGGGTACTAGGATGTTCAGTATCCCGGGCTCTCAGGTCGAGAAATGATGATACGTTCACCATTTCTGGTTTGGCATCATCATCAATCGAGGAGGCCTCAACTGATTCTCTAAAACGAAAGCTCCTCAGCTTCTGAGGTTTGAGAAGCAATAGCATATTCAGCCCGAAGGATACAATGCTATCGTCAATCAAAGAGGTCGTCTGCTGATTCACTTCAAAATAAAGAGGGGTCATCCTAACAGGTAATCCAGACTTAACAGCTCTTCCAGATAGCTCTACCATCATGGGAAATCCACAACGCAGAATTCTCTAGAGAGAACCACATCCAGATTGTGTTTCATATTCCCTCCTCGAACCGAGATGGAACGCGAGAGGATATGAAACACGCTAATCATAAGTGCACTTAGGCCTGGGTATTGGGCCTATTTCTCAGAATACCCCATCCCACCAAACAGAAAACAGTACAACAGTGTAGCATAATACATCATATGAAATGAAAATGCTAAAATGCAGTAAATACGGTAGTATACAGTAAAGCAAAAATATAGTAAATAGCAATACAGTACAATAGTAATACGGCACAACAATAAACACCCAATGAAAGAAAACAGACAAGCGCTAGGATTGACTCGCTAAGGAAACCAGAGATTCTGGGTTCGATCCCCAGCAAAGTCGCCAGCTGTCACTCCCGGGATTTTCATCCAAGTACAAACGCGAAAGTGGCACCAAAACAAAGTCGCCAGCAATGTGTATTTATCCCATAAGAGGGAAAGGAAACACCGCATAAACCTGAGGGAAGGAAAGAGCATGGTCTTGCGAGAACTGGGTTCGGGAGTCGGTTACGCGAGAGGAAGGTATTAGCACCCCCACGCATCCATCGTACCCGATGGGATCCACGCTTGCTTGTCTCAATCAAAGGGTGTCGTCGTCTGGAGCTCCACTGCTACCGGAAAGGGAAAGGAATAGGAAAAAGGAAAAGAGAGAGGAGAGAAAACAAGGAACAAATGTAGGGAAAATAAAAGAAGTGCTCGAATGGGCCCTACCCCACTGCCTACGTATCTCATCGGGAGCATGAGAATCAGAGCGGCGTAGTTCCCCTAACTAGGGATGGATTGTTTGTGTTTTTTAAGGAACGGCTGACATTCTAGCTCAGGTGTTGCAGGCTCGCTGGTCCGAGTGCGTTACCATCTTGCAAGAGAACGAGTAGGAGCACGTTCGTACGCTGAGAGTGAATGAAATGAGAAGAGAATTCCTGAAGGAAAGACGTTATTGTTTATTTGAAGTTTTTTTAGAAAGAAGTATTTTGATTGTTTTGTGTTTTGTAATGCACATTGTATTTAAGTCCCTCATGTAAGATCGAATGCCTCGCATAACGACCCGAGATGGGACGCACGCTAAACATTCCAAGAAAATGAGAGAAGATCCCTCACTATCTTATTCTTACATGAAAGGCCTAAATACAATGTTTGTATTGCCTTTATTAAGTATTTTTTACTTTTGTTTGAAGATGAGAAGAGAGAAAACGCAAAGGAAACTCTAAAGGGAGACTAAGGGTCCTAATGTTATCATGCATGGATGTCCTATGGTTAGTGAGGTTTAGGAGAAAAGACTACCTAAAACCTAATGCTAATCCTACTCCAAGCTTAATCAAAAATTAAGTTGGACTAGGTAGCCCTAAAGGGAAAGAATCCAAGACTTGAACAAGTCTTGAGATTCATGGGATGAGAAAGAGTGAAAGAAAAGAAAAGAGAGGAAGAAGAAGAGAGATGAGATACAATAAGAGGCAGCAAGCACATCATATCATAAATGTCCAACTCAAATCAATCAACATGTTTCAAAGATCAATGCAAAACAATTCAAGTAATCATGCAAAACTAAACATGAAAGAATGCAAGCATACTTGTATGAAATGCACAATTAGGCATACATGGACTTCATGACAAAGTGAAATGAGAAAGGCAAGATGAAAATGAAGACAAGTCAGAACCAATACCATTTTATCATCAACAAATCATGCGTGCAAAAGTGATTCAAAACATGAAGCATTAAGGCCCAAAGAAGTTCACTAAAGGAAAGGTAATGATATTCATCATACAATTCAAACCAAATGCATTCAACTATGCTCAAGCAACATGAAAACCAAGTATAGAACTCAAGAGGCAGTAGCATATGCATCAATGTCATATCAAGACCAAACTCAAGTCATACAAGTTCAAACATCAATCAACAACTTCAAAACATGCACCAAAGCAAACCACAAAAAGAGGACAAAGTTCCAACACTTAGGCATACTCAAACATGATTCAAACATGATCCACAAATTGTAAAATTAATTCCCAAAGGACCTCAACCAGGTGTAGACATCATATTAAAAGTACATGCAAAGAACCAACAAGAAACTCAAGCAAATGAACATGGCAAGTCAACTTGTGCAAAGAAGTGTCAAGATATAGTCATGCATAAGTCACATAAGCACAAATAAGCAAACATGCATCAAATGACATTCAACAATTGTGAAATTTAAACTCAAATGATATAGATCAGAACAAAATTACATGTTAAAAGATTTCCCAAAAATTCACAAGTTAAACCATTCAAACAAATAAGCAAGGATCAAGTGAGAAACATGTATCAATATGCAAAAGAGGGGAACCAAAATGTAATATGAAAAGGTTTTAAAAATAAAACAAAAATGTTTTTATGTAATTCAGAATGTTATCTAACAAATGCAAAAAGAATGGATTGAAAATGTTTTATAGATGTTGAGAAAGAAATTTTACAAGTTAGAGTGTGCAAGTGAAACAATTAAAAAAGAAAATTAGGTAATTAATTAAATCAGATGCCAAAAATAAAATAAAATGAGAAAATAAAATATGTAAAAATTTTATAAAACTAAAAGGAAGCTTCATGAATTTTTTTATGATTTTTAGATGCATAAAAATGATTTTAGAAATAAAAAATGCAAAATGAAACAATTAATAAAAATAAATGAAAGAAAAGAAGCATGGGGTGCAAACAGCAACAAAAATACGTTGGAAAATGGAAGATGGGCTGAAAAGGAGGGTGCAAATAGCAAGGCCCAGAGCCAATGGTCTAATAGCGCAAGTCAATGATTTCATGAAATTCAGTCAACGATCTGCTTTAACACTAGCCACAAGATCAATCTCACGTTCACCACTTAGTCAAACATATCTCAAGGTAATAAGGATCAATGGTTCAGATTCAAATGCACACACCATTATCATAAACACGCGCACACCACATTACATAGCACACAATATAATCCCACGTGAGCTGCACATGCTTTTTTAATTCGCTGGCATAACAAGGACCACAAGATTCATCCCACGCACCAGATTAAATCACACAATCAAATATTAAACACAATCAAAGGCTGAGATATAAGCACATGATAACACGCGTGGGTGAGCAAGCACACAAACATTAAAATAAAAACATAAAAACAGAAAATGTGGCACAATAAGGGACGTTAGATCAAGCCAATCAACGGCTGGAGTGCATCTTCTCCATTCAAACCTTCCACCGGCCGGACACCATAACCAGTCGTCAGAGCTAGGGCTCCGGTCACCCTCTCCGGTGAGCTGCTACGTAAATTTCTCCAGAAATTGCATATGCGTACACCATTTTGACCAGAAAAACATGAGGAACTCAAATATCCAAACCATTTCATCAGATAACAAGCACACAAAGCAAATCGCATGAAAACATTTTTAGATCCAAAACTTTAAATCCCAAATTCATCCATGATACACGTCCAAACTGAACCTTGAAGAGCTTAAAATACACCAAGAAATCCCTCCAAAAACTGCAGATCTACTCCTTGGAACCTCTAGATGCAAAATAAATGCAACTAGAGCTTGCAATCGTGCTAGATCTTGAGATTTAAGTTTGAATCCTCTTGAATGGAACTTGGTGAAATCCTCAGCATGAGCTCAAAATAGCAGTTGATTCTTGCTCTATTCTCTTCACTTATCAAGAATGTGAAGAGAAATCTCCCAGAAACTCTAAGGAAAGTGAGATTCTAAGAGAGAAAGTGTAAGAGCAAAAAACCAAAACTGTGCAAATGAGAGTCTCTGCCCTAGATGTGAGGGTATGGGTAAGCTTATATACTCTCCATTAGTTCACTGATTAGGATTAAGAAGTGATTAGAACCTTAGTTAGTGAGATTTGGATGAAATTGCAAATTTGCATTTTGTACCACCACCACTAATTCACACGCGAGAAGCCCTTGCCACAAGCATGATTCACCTCCAATTTACTTATTGATCACCTCTGAATTGAATTTGGGCCTTGCACTTTCTTGGTTTGTAAGTTTTGAATCAATTTGCATTTTTGTACTTTGTGAAAATAATGAGAAATATGGCATGAAATGAATTGATTCAAAAGCCAAAAATGACCCTCTTGACTTATATTTTGATGTTGTAATGTGACATGAAGCAAATGGGAACATTACAAGTCCTTTTGAGTGAAAATACAAATGGTGGAAAATTTGACATATAAGAAATCCATGAAATGCACCTTGCATTGTTTTGACCATAACTAGAGTTCCACAAATGATATGGAGATGTTCTAGTACTTTTTGGAAATGGGAGAGAAATATATTCAACTTTCATGTTGGAGGAAAATTCATTTGGAGCTTCCTTAATGATGAAAAGTCAAGTTGAATGTGGTGGAAAAATTTCCAAAAATGGAAAGTTCTCATTATAGGTCATTTTCCAAATTTAGTAACTTTTGCACAAACCCTTGATTCTTGAAGAATGGCATGAATCTTGACAATTGAAGACCATATGAGGATGTGAGACCTTGAAAACCATGAAAAGAACCACAAAATTCCACAGTTGACTTTCTCCTTTACAGTTGACTTTTGCTTATTTCACCAGCAACTGATCCACTGAACATTCTTCACCATGAACCATCAACCAAATCTCCATCCATGAACACTTTTGAGCATATGGAAACCATAAAAACATGCTTGAATACCCAAAGTTCAACAAGAAGTCCTTTTGACTCACAAACCCTAATTGGTCCCTCTGATCAGGAGGAAAAGATCCACTTGAAATCCTTTGCCATGCTTGACCTTAAGAAGATATGATGAACCCCATGAGCCACCTTGAAGCTTAAGACTTGAGAATATGGACCAAGTGCCTTGATCCCCTGCCCTATGCTGAATGCCATGCTATGCAATCTATGACCTACTATGGAATGCAAATGAGTAAAGCGTAGACCAATTATTGAGAAAACATGAAGGTAAATTTTGAGGTATTACACCCTTGTACGCAGAACATTTATGGGCGACCTATGTACATGGAACAAGTCAACACGTTTATAGGAGTTTAATCAACCCTTATACGCGTAGCGTTTTTGGGCGACCTATGTACGCGGAGCAAGTCAACACGTTTATAGGAGTTTAATCAACCCTGGTACGTGGAGCTTTTATGGGCGACCTATGTACGCGGAGCAAGTCAACACATTTTTAGGAGTTTAATCAACCCTTGTACGCAGAGCGTTTATGGACGGCCTGTGTACGCGGAGGAAGTCAACACGCTTATAGGAGTTTAATCAACCCTTGTTCGCGGAGCGTTTATGGGCGACCTATGTACGTGGAGTAAGTCAACACATTTATAGGACTTTAATCAACCCTTGTACGCGGAGCGTTTATGTGCGAACTATGTACGCGGAGCAAGTAAACACATTTATAGGACTTTAATCAACCCTTATACGCAGAGCGTTTATGGGCGACCTATGTACGCGGAGCGTTTTTAGGCGACCTATGTACGCGGAGCAAGTCAACATGTATATAGGAGATTAATCAACCCTTAAACGCAGAACGTTTATGATCAACCTATGTACGCGGAGCAAGTCAACAAAATTTTAGGAGTTTAATCAACCCTTGTACGCAGAGCGTTTATGGGCGGCCTGTGTACGCGGAGGAAGTCAACACGCTTATAGGAGTTTAATCAACCCTTGTATATAGGAGTTTAATCAACCCTTGTTCGCGGAGCGTTTATGGGCGACCTATGTACGTGGAGTAAGTCAACACGTTTATGGGACTTTAATCAACCCTTGTACGCGGAGTGTTTATGTGCGAACTATGTACGCGTAGCAAGTCAACAAGTTTATAGGACTTTAATCAACCCTTGTACACAGAGCGTTTATGGGCGACCTATGTAAGCGGAGCAAGTCAACATGTTTATAGGAGTTAAATCAACCCTTGTACACAGAGCTTTTATGGGCGACCTATCTACGCGGAGCAAGTTAACATGTTTTTAGGAGTTTAATCAACCCTTGTACTTAGAGCATTTATGGGCGACCTATGTACACGTAACAAGTCAACATGTTTATAGGAGTTTAATCAACCCTTGTACGTGAGCATTTATGGGTGACCTATGTGTAACACCCCAAAATTTGCCTTGTTGTTTTTAGCTAACTGGGTTATGTTTCTTTGCATTTCTTGCATTAGCATTTGTGCATAGCATGGTTCTTGGCATGGGATCAAGGTACTTGGGCCATATTCTCAAGTCTCAAGGCTCAGGGTGGTTTGAGGAGTTCATCATATCTTCATAAGATCAAGATTGGCAAAGGATTTCAAGTGAATCTTTCTCTCCTAATCAGAGGGACCAGTTAGGGTTTTTGACTCAAAGGACTTCTTAGAGGGCTTGGTGTGTTCAAGAATGGTGTCATGAGGTCTTTATGCTCACAAGTGTTCATGGAGGGAGACTTGGCTAATGGTTCATGGAGAAGAATGTTCAGTGGATCAGTTGCGTGTGAACCAAGAAAAGTCAACTGTGGAATTTTGAGGTTCTTTTCATGGTTTTCAAGGTCTCACATCCTCATATGGTCTTCAAGGGTCAAGTTTCATATTATTCTTCAAGAATCAAAAGTTTGTGCAAAAGTTACTAAATTTGGAAAATGACCTATAATGAGAACTTTCCATTTTTGGCAATTTTTCCATCACATTCAACTTGGCTTTTCATCATCAAGGAAGCTTCAAATGAATTTTCCTAAAACATGAAAGTTGAAGATCTATCTCTCCCATTTCCAAAAAGTACTAGTTTGTCTCCATATCATTTGTAGAACTCAAGTTATGGTCAAAACAATGCAAGGTGCATTTCATGGATTTCTTATATGTCAAATTTTCCACCATTTGTATTTTCACTCAAAAGGACTTGTAATGTTCCCAATTGCTTCATGTCACATTACGACATCAAAATACAAGTCAAGAGGATCATTTTTGGCCTTTGAATCAATTCATTCCAAGACTTATTTTTCATTTATTCAACAAGGTTCAAGATTGCAAATGGATCAAAAACACACCAACCAAGTCATTGCAAGGCCCAAGTACAATTCAGGTGTGGTTAGCAAGTGGAATGCAAGTGAATCATGCTGATTTCATTGAGCTTGGACGTGTGGATTAGTGGTGGTAACACAAAGTACAAAATTGCAAATTCATCCAAATCTCACTAACCAAAGGGTTAACCACTTGCTAATCATAATCAGGGGAATAATCAAGAGTATATAAGCTTACTCATGCCCTCACAGCTAGGTCAGAGACTCTCATTTGCTCAGTTTTGAATTTTTGCTCTCACACTTTCTCTCTTCGAAACTCACTCTCCTTGGAGTTTCTTTGAGATTTCTCTTCACATTCTTGATCAGTGAAGAGAATAGAGCAAGAATTAACCACTGATTGGAGCTCATACTGAGGTTTTCATCAAGTTCAGTTCAAGAGGATCCAAGTTCAAACCTCAAGATCTAGCACGACTCCAAGCTCTAGTTGCATTTATTTTACAATTAGAGGTTCCAAGGACTTGATCTGCAGCTTTTGGAAGGCGTTCTTGTGGTATTTTGAGCTCTTCAAGGTTCAGGTTGGTGTGAAATCCATACTCATAGAACTTGTTTTTCTTATGTGCATAATGATCTGTGATGTGTACTGAGAATGTTGATCTATTTTATTTTGACTTTGGACGTGTATCATGAGAGTATTTGATGATTTAAGTTTTGGATCCAAACTTTCTTTCCTTCGATTTGCATTGTATGGTGATTGTTTGTTGAAATGAGCGTGATATTTGTGATCCTCATGTTTTTTTGATTAAAATGGTATACTCGTGAGCAATTTCTGGAGAATTTGGTGTTGATGCTCACCGGAGGAGACGACCGGAGCTAGGGCTTCGGCGTCTGGTTTTTTTTCCGTCCGGCCAAAGGTTTGAGGGAGGAAGATGCAATCAGAGCCGTTCGTTGGCTGGATCCAGTGGTTTTCATGTTGCCACGTTGCTTTTATTATGATTTTATTTTTGTGGCTTGTGTGTTTGTTACCCCATGGTTATTATTGTGTACACTCAATCACAGCCTCACATCTTGCTTACTTTGTGAAATGTTTGACTAATCTGGTGCGCTGGTGTGATCTTGTGGTTAGAATTTTGACAACGCATTAAAAAAATGCATGTGCCTGTCACGTGGGTTCCTATGGTGTGCTGAGTATTTAAATGCGCGCGTGTGTACGTTAATTATGGTATGCTTGGTGATCTGTGCCTTTGATCATGTTTACCTGATTGCTTTTGTTGACTGATGGTGAGCGTTAGATGGATCTATTGGCTGGTGTTGAATCTGAGTGTTGACTGGGTTCCATTGTTTCCTTTTGACTTTCGCTGGTGGATTGGTTGTCTTGGGCCTTGCTTTTTGCACCCTTCCTTTGAGCCCATGTTTACTTTTCAACGTGTTTTGCTTGCTGATTGCACCCCTCCAAGTTTATTTCTTTTTTTATTTTCTTAATTGTTTCATTTTGCATTTTTATTTTTTAAATCATTTTTATGCATCCAAAAATTATGAAAAAATTTTGGAACATCTTTTTTAGTTTTATAAAATTTTTACAAATTTTATTTTCTTATTTCATTTTATTTTTGACATTTGAATTAAATGTTGTTTGAATTTCCTTTTCGGATTGTTCTTATTTGCATACTTTGCATTATAGATTTTATTTCTCATAGTGTATAAAACATTTTCAACCCATTCTTCTTGCATTATTTCACCAACACATTGAAGTACATAAAATTTTTTTTTTTCATTTTTAAAACTTTTTTTTAATTGCACCTTAGTCCCTATCTTTTGCATATTAGTTCATAACTCTTATGTGACTTTGCATGTTTGATTGAAGGACTTATCTTGTGAATTTTTGCATGCATTTTTTATATGATGTTGGATTCTGGTTGAGGTGTTTGGAGAATTAATTTGGTAATTTCTGAAGTTGATTTGCTGATTGTTTGATTGCTCTTTGTTTGAGGTCTCTTTTATGCACGTCTTTGGATCATGTTTGGTTACTTGTTTGAGAAGGCACTTGTGCCATTGTGTGGGATTGTTTCTTAGACTTTATGAGCCATGTTAGAATCATTATAGGTCATTTGATTATCATTATAGGTCATTGGTATGAGGTTGTTGCATATTTTGTGCACATGTTCAATGTTTGATTCACATGCCTCTTTTGACTTATCTTTGCACTTCTTCTCATCTATGCCTCTTCTTGACTTGTGTTTGGTTTGTGTATGCCATACCATATCTCTTTTTTGCATCTCATTTGATGTATGTTTCTGACCTTGGAGTTTTGTATTCATGTCATATGTTATCCATGCTTCATGTTGCATCCTTTAACATGTTTCATTTACACGCTTCTTTCTTCTTCTCCTAATGATTCCTAATGTTGGATACTTGCTTGTATGCCTTGTGTGAAACTTGTATAACATGTTTAGGCACATGCTTAGGTCATCCACATTCTGACTTGGATTTTATTTGAAGCATTCTTGCATGATCACCTTGCATAACCACTCATTCTTCATCTACTCCTTCTTTAATGATCTTTCTTGGATGTTTTGCCACTTGTTTGCATTCTCTTTGCTTGAGTTTGTTTGGTAAAAATTATGGGTCACCCTTAAGGTGTACATTTTGACTTGGATGAGTTTCATTTGGTTTGTAATCATTTCTCTTTGGGTTGTGATTTGTTTGGGTTTCATTTGTCTTATTGTTGCTTATGTTTGTTTTTGCTAACCATGTAGGGTCTAATGGTAAGTGAATGGGATGTGGATAGTCATCCACATTCTAACTTCTCCTTTCTATTTTAAGCTTTCATACTTGTGTTTTCTTTAGCATTTAAGATGCTCCTTTCTTCTCTCTCACTCTTTCTCATCCCATGGATCTCAAGACTTGATTAAGTCTTGGATTCTTTTCCCTTTAGAGCTACCTAGTCCAACTTAATTTTTGATTAAGCTTGGAGTAGGATTAGCATTAGGCTTTAGGTAGTCATCTCTCCTAAGCCTCACTAACCATAGGTTACCCATGCATGATAACATTAGGACTCTTAGTTCCCCTTAGAGTTTCCTTTGTGTCTTCTCTCTTCTCATCTCAAAACTTCTTCAAATCACGTAATAAAAGTTAACGTGTATTGCGCTCGAGCCTTAAGCGTGGGAAGTGAGGAATGTGGGGTTTCCCTTCACTCATCTAGGGTACCTAGTGTACGTCCTGTTGGGGACGATACGCGAAGTATTCGTTCCTACGTCATAGACTTTGGTGCAATGCAAGTTATGAACTAACTTAAAACACTTCTGTCTTAAAAAACCAAACAAATTCAAATCTTTTTATCCTTCGGGATTGTTGGTTTTCAAATTTCATTTTCAAAAAAGAGCTCGTCGCTCACGTAAAAAACACTTACCCATCCGTGGTCGTACCCACGAACTACATCAGCTCTGATTCCTCTCTCTCGTCCGGCTGAGGATATGTAGGCACAAGACAACGATTGTCTTGGAGAGCAACCTTCCCCCACAGTTCTCGTCCGAGCTACATTGACTCTGACTTTCCCATTGCACCGAGGGAGTACGTAGGGCTAGGACAACGATAACGTCCTATCGAGTCACTTCTTTTTCTTTTCTTCTTCGTTTCTCCATTCTTTCCATTCTCGTTTCTTCTTTGGTCCCGTAGCAGTGGAGTTCCAGACGAAGACAACACCCTTTGATGCAGACAACAAGCGTGGATCCCATCGAGTACGATGGACGTGTTGGGTGCTAACACCTTCCCTTCGCGTAACTGACTCCCGTACCCATTTCTCTTGGTCGTGAGACCATGTTCTTTCCCTTCCCTCAGGTTTATGCAGTGTTTCCTTTCCCTCTCTCAGGATAAATACACATTGCTGGCGACTCTGTGTTTTTTCGCGCCACTCTCGCATTTGTACCGTTGGATGCGAATCTTTCAGGAGCGACAACTGGCGACTCTGCTGGGGACAGGTTGACCTCTTGCTGGTCCATCCCGTTTAGCGAGTCAATCCTAGCGCTTGTCTGTTTAATTTCATTGGGTGTTCTTTTGTGGTGTTTTGCTTTGTTGTATATTACTGTATTGCTGTTTACTGTATTTTCGCTTTACTGCTTTACTGTTTTTACCGAATTTTACTGCATTACATTGTTATGCTGGACTGTGCTGCGCTGTGTTGTTTTTCTGTTTGGCAGGTTGGGAGGTTTTGAGAGACGAGCCCAATACCCAGGCTCGAGCATACCCATAGGTTTTAGTGTGGGCAGGCGTGACGCTCTCGTGGTGTTGGCCACGTGCGGGTGATTACGATCCCTACAATCAGACGAGGTTCGATCAGGAGCTTTCTACTACTGTATGTCGATACAGGCCAGTAGTTATTCTCTTGAGGAATTGTCGACTCTGATGACCATTCCCGAGGACTCAGCAACGACACTCCTCCTAAGATGTGACTGTGGCAGACCACGTTCTGTGGCAAATCCATTACACATTCTCGATCCGAGGACCCAATGCTGGGAACTTGCAATAGGATTCCCTTTTGAAGTGAATCAGCGGACGACCTCTTTGATTGGCGATAGCATTGTATCCTTCGGGCTGAATGTGCTATTGCTTCTCAAACCTCTGAAGCTGAGGATCTATCGTTTTTGTGAATCAGTTGAGGCCTTCTCGATTGGTGATGATGCCAAACCAGAAGTGGTGAATGTATCATCATTTCTCAACCTGAGAGCCCGGGATACTGAGGATCTTAGTACCCACATGTGAGAGGGGCGGGTTGTTTACAGGTTTGCAGGTAACCGTGACCTTCAACCTACCTGGTTTTCTGGTTTTATCACTATGGTGGTTGTTGTTATGAGTTTTGGTACAGAGCCTTGATTTATTCAGTCAGCGCTGTGCAGCCAATTTGTGTGGATACCTTGATCCCATGTCTGTTGCATATGCATCATCATTCTTGCATACATGTTCTTGTATTTCCAAGGATATTATTATTGAGGCTCACTGTTGAGCATTTCCATTTATTCCTTGTGGTTCTTCTGAAAAGTCTTGAATTAAAATAGAATGATTCCTTGGAAATATTTGAACATGGCATTTGCATTGTAGTTCCATACTCATGTGCATAACAGGTGTTCAAGGCTGTTTATTCTTGTTTTGATCTGGTTTTCTTCAGAATTGTAGACTTAACTCCTCAGGCCATTCAAGAGTTGATCATGGAACAAATTCAAGCTGAGTTGAGGGAAATGCGAGGCCAGATGGGGCAGTTTATGGGGAATATGCAAACTCTCATGCAAGAACAGAAATTACTAAGAGAGGAAGTCAATCAGATGAAGACTCAGATGGGTTTGGTCATGGAAATTTTGAAAACAATGTTAAAAAAGGAAAACGGTCATGTGCTCGCTTCTGCAACAGAAGTCCTTAATCCTCCCATATCTTTGGGGTCTTCGCTAGATCATGGATCTCCTCGTGAATCCCCTCCACAACCCAAGGTTCCAGAATTTTCCCAACAGCAACCAGGTCTTGTCTCCCAAGATAAGCCTAAGAATAAAAAGTGTACATAGAGACCGAAGCAGTCTGAAAGAGTTTTTCATCAGCTCCCTATGCTATATTCTCAGCTATTGCAACATCTCCTTCAGTTGCAACTGGTACAGAAAAGGACTTTGGCTCCTCTTACTGGTAATCCCCCACCAGGCTACAATGCAAGAGCCCATTGTGATTTCCATTCTGGGGCACCAGGGTATATTGTGGAGAAATGTAGGGCCTTTCAGCACCAAGTCCAGGGTTTGATTGATGCAGGGGCAATTGAGTTCACGTCGGGCGGCGTGAGCATACAAGGTGATTTTACCCCAATTATTGCAAAGGAAGTAGAGAGTCCTTCCTTGTCCGCAGATTCCATCTCATGTCATGGACTTTCTCCACAACCTTTTGCTGCAGAAGCTCTACGTCAGCAACCTCTGTTTGTGCCTCAGCCGAATGTGGAAAGGAAAGTACAAGGGCAGTTTGGGTGCCCGAATCAGCAGCAGCAGAATGATCAGCAGCAGGGGCAACTGAGACCAAGAAGGCCCAGGAGGATATTTGATCCTATTCCTATCCTTTATAGTTTGTTGTTTGCTCGTCTGCTCAAGAACTCTCTGATTCGAACGAGGAATGCCATGCCAGTGCCATACATTATCCCTCCAGACTTTGACATGAACGCTAGCTGTGAGTTCCATTCGGGAACATTTGGGCATACAATTGATAATTGTAATGTATTCCAGCACAAGGTGCAAGACTTGATCGACTCAAAGGTCATCACGCCAAATGGTACCCCTTTGGATTGAAGCTTCTTTGTCAGAGTAAGCACCAGATTGCAAGAGCGTCATCAGAAGCAATAAGTCCAGACGGAGTCAAGTCTCCTCAACAATGGCAATCATCAGCTTCCTTTATTGCATTTTCATATGTAGCTTTTCTTTATTTGTTTAAACATTGTCTGCATGTAAAAACTTGTTTGTGTTTGAATGTGGATTTTAATGCAATGATGTGTTGTTCTTGAAGTATCTTACTTTTATGCACTCATTTTAAATGTTTATATGCACTGCAATACTATCTTTCTTGCCTAGACTCTTGGAGGGAGGATGACGAGATAAGAATGCAAATTTCTAATGGTACGCTTTTGGATAAAACCCCTGTTAAGGATGTACAGGCATTGTTTCCCATTCACAAACACTGGAGAGATAAGGAGATAGACCTTTGTCAACCCCTTTGAACCTAGTAGTAGGAGTTATTTCTGAAAACGAAAAACCCTCAATTTTAACCCAGGGGCAGGGTAGGCGTCAGTTAGTGTGATCAAGTGTTTAACTTTCAGAAGGAGTGTACATCTGAAGATCCATTACCTTCCATTCCACTATCAAGAGGTTAAGAGGTGTAGAGCCACAATGGAGTGAAACAGTCACAGCCCTTTCAAACAAGTCAGGCAAAACGGTGTCACACGACTTGTTTAAAAAAAAAAAGAAAAAAGAGAAAAAAAAAGCCTACTAAGTCGAAAAACTTGAAAGCAAGTGACTTAGGCAAAAGTTAAGGCATCCCGCTGGACTTCAAAATTGAAAACTCAAAAGAGTCAGTCCAGGCAAAAATTAGGGAACAAAAAGCAAAAGAATGAGAAAGCCAAAAGCCAAAAGGATTACAAAGAAAATCCTTGAGCAGAACAAAGTCGTGTGACTACAGACACAAAAGACAAAAGGGGTGACTATTGCTCCAAAACCTCGTCAGGTCTCGAACCATCAATTGCATGGGTTCTTTAAAGATCATAAAACCTTTTGAGAGACGAGTGCTTGTGTCAAATTAGCTGAACATAGGACTGGAGAATATCACGAAGAGTGGGTGGGTACCAATAAACTTTGAGCCATAAATCCTTTTTTCTCAAACCGCGAACCAGGCCACGCTACAACCCTTAAAAGTCCTAATTGAAACAGGGTTTAGTCTGAAGGCGTACTTCAACGAGATAGCATTCCTGACTCCCATGAGTTGTGCTAATAATATTTTTGTTGGTGTTGCATGTGCGTATTGCTTTCCTTTCAAAAATAAGTGTCGTAACTCGGTTGTGTGACATATTTTCAATAAGGGCTTCAAGATTGACATATGTGTTGCATTTGAATAATCATTCTCAGAATAAATATTTTCTGATTGCATACATTTGTTTAACATCAAAGAAGCTTACACGATGAACATCAGTCGAGAAGCTTAAACTGGCCAAGTTGAGGTGCCTGAGACTCCAAAAGACATGTTGCTGAAAGATTATGTGGGAAAAAGGCGTTCCCAGCCATTTGTTTTGAGATGTAACCAATCTGGGACAATCACACCGGGAAATCTCTTCAAAATGTAGCTAAGCTGGGGCATTCAAGTTGAGAAGGTCTTTTCAGAGTACAATCAACCATGGGGCATTCATGTTGAGAAAATTTCTTCGAACTGGGGCAATTATGTTAAGATCCGATAAATCTCTCCACAAGCGTGTAAACTAGGGCAATCACGTCGAGATTCAGTAAATCTCTCGAAGACTAGTCGGTCAGAGACAAATGTACTGCAAGGCTTGTACTGGGGCAGGTCACTTCAAGGGCGCGAGACGTTTTTCCCTTCAGAACACAGTCAATCAATAGCACTTCCGCAAGGTTCAGAATACTGGGGCAGAACATTTTAGGTCATTACGAGCCCTCTCGAGGTGGCTTACTTCACGAATCCTGAAGTATGGGACAATTATGTCTAGACCGGATACATCTCTAAGAGTTTGAAGACCTTGTGGCATTGTTGAACGCCAGGTTTTCTGTAAAATCCTCTTAAGATGACTGCTTCAAGTAGACCCTATGGTCTGGGGCAAGGTGGAGAGTTAAAGGAACTGTGTTTCGCCATTGACAAACAATATGCATAAACTTGAAGCACTGAGTTATTCCCAGTGTGGGACTTTTGGAGTCTTTTCCCTCCAGCAAAGAGCCAGAGTGTATATTTTTCTAGCAAGGTGTGGGAATTGTTATTCTTCCTCAAGCAGATAATTGTCCTATGTTCGAAAAGGGATTTTAGGAAGGTTTCTTATCTCTAGCAGTACAGATGGAGTCCTTACTCTCAGTAAGGTAAGACGATAGAATATCGTCAAGAAGACGATAAGGAGTCAGAGTGTTCTCTTCCTTAATGGTCAGATCTAGTCATCTCAAGTAATTCAAAGTCCAATCTTCATTGGTACCTCCCCAGTAGAGTTGCTCTCTTCAACTTTGAAGTCAGATCATCCTCAGCAGTTTATTACTCTTCCCCATTAGAGTATCGAGGGTCGTCTTCCTCAGCAGGTTATAAGAGGCTTTCCCCCAGCCAGAGTTGTGATTTGGCTCACCTTTCTTCAAAGATGGTGTTTCCCCACAGAGTTTGGGGCAGTTGTTCTTTCCTCAGCTAGTTAGGAAACAGTGTGTTTATCCCCTAGCAGAGTGGATGTTGACAACTAGTATTTTCCAAGCAAATGTGTTGACGAGGATCGTCCCCCTCAGTAGGACATAAGAGGATCGTCCCCCTCAGCAGGACATAAGAGGATCGTCCTCCTCAACAGGAGTACAGATGATTGTATACCCAGCCAAAGTTGTACTTGGATTACTATTCCCCAGCAAACGTTCAGAAGTTAATGGCTCTAAGGTGGATGTTGTTGTATCTCCAGTAGGAAGTTCGTGGACAAAGATGTTATTGTCCCCACAGAGTCCTGGTGTCTACTTTCCTTAGTTGGTCAGAAAGTATAGTTTCAGCGACAACGGCTTGATCTAATCCCCAGCAGGGTGAGGGTACAGTTATTTCCCTAGCAACAGATTAAGCTCATATCTCCAAGCAGAGTCTGGTGGTGAGTGGTATCCCCAGCAGGCCTTAAGTTCAATCATTTTTGGCAAGCGTCAAATCCAAGTTCTGAAACAGTTGGTCATCCTCAGCGGAGGAGTTTTCATCTTCAGTATTCATCTCCCTCCCCAGCTGAGTGGGTATTCTCTTGGAGTTTCGTCCATCTCCAGCAGATTTGTTGATCTAGATATTCCCCAACAGAGTGGGTATTCTATCAGAGTTTCGTCCATCTCCAGCAGAATTGGTAATTGTGATCTTCCCTAGCAGGGTGAAGTTTTCCTCAACATGTTCTTTGGTTTGATGACAATGTAGTTTGTTGTCCTCGGTGGAGCTGCTTTTGTTCTCAGTGTTTATTTCGATGGGACGGTCTTTTTGCATTGCATAAGCATTTGTTTTGCATGGCATCCTCCTAAAGGCGTAGCATTCCCACTTCGTGTGGAGCATTACGGCAAAATTCAAACATATGCATCTGAAGCATAGGCCAGGTTTGAGTTTTCCTTCGTCAGGAAAGCCGGATTTTAGGAGATATCTTTTGACTTTATTCAACAAGTTTTGGGTTAGTCATTCAAAGCAATATTTGACATTCCCTTGCAGAGTTGTTTGCCAGGATCGTTAATTCATGATTTCATTTTTACCCCTTCGTCCAGGTGGTCCTTTGGTTTATCCCCTCAAGTTTTTTTACCGTCAGACACTCGTCCGTGTTTCCTTCGGCACCCGTCCGTGTTTGAACCTTTGTTTCAATGCCCGTCCGAATTGACATTTGGCACCCGTCCGTGTTCTTTCAGCACTCGTCCGTGTTTGAACCTTTGTTTCAATGCCCGTCCGCATTGACATTTGGCACCCGTCCGTGTTCTTTCAGCACCCGTCCGTGTTTGAACCTTTGTTTCAATGCCCGTCCGCATTGACATTGGGCACCCATCCGTGTTCTTTCAGCACCCGTCCGTGTTTGAACCTTTGTTTCAATGCCCGTCTGCATTGACATTTGGCACCCGTCCGTGTTCTTTCAGCACCCGTCCGTGTTTGAACCTTTGTTTCATTGCCCTTCCACATTGACATTTGGCACCCGTCCGTTTTCTTTCAGCACGCGTCCGTGTTTGAACCTTTGTTTCAATGCCCGTCCACATTGACATTTGGCACCCGTCCGTGTTCTTTCAGCACCCGTCCGTGTTTGAACCTTTGTTTCAATGCCTGTCCGCATTGACATTTGGCACCCGTTCGTGTTTCAACCTTTGTTTCAATGCCCGTCCGCATTGACATTTGGCACCCGTCTGTGTTTTTTCAGCACCCATCAGTGTTTGAACCTTTGTTTTAATGCCCGTCCGTATTGACATTTGATACCCGTCCGTATTGAATCTTTTGGCACTCGTCCGTGTTTGAACCTTTGTTTCAATGCCCGTCAGCATTGACATTTGGCACCCGTCCGTGTTTGAACCTTTGTTTCAATGCCCTTCCGCATTGACATTTGGCACCCGCCCGTGTTCTTTCAGCACCTGTCCGTGTTTGAACCTTTGTTTCAATGCCCGTCCGCATTGACATTTGCCACCCATCCGTGTTCTTTCAGCACCCGTCTGTATTTGAACCTTTGTTTCAATGCCCGCCCGCATTGACATTTGGCACCCGTCCGTGTTCTTTCAGCACCCGTCCGTGTTTGAACCTTTGTTTCAATGCCCGTCCGCATTGACATTTGGCACCCGTCCGTGTTCTTTCAGCACCCGTCCGTGTTTGAACCTTTGTTTCAATGCCCGTCCGCATTGACATTGGGCACCCATCCGTGTTCTTTCAGCACCCGTCCGTGTTTGAACCTTTGTTTCAATGCCCGTCCGCATTGACATTTGGCACCCGTCCATGTTCTTTCAGCACCCGTCCGTGTTTGAACCTTTGTTTCAATGCCCGTCCGCATTGACATTTGGCACCCGTCCGTGTTCTTTCAGCACCCGTCCGTGTTTGAACCTTTGTTTCAATGCCCGTCCGCATTGACATTTGGCACCCGTCCGTGTTCTTTCAGCACCCGTCCGTGTTTGAACCTTTGTTTCAATGCCCGTCCGCATTGACATTTGGCACCCGTCCGTGTTCTTTCAGCACCCGTCCGTATTTGAACCTTTGTTTCAATGCCCGTCCGCATTGACATTGGGCACCCATCCGTGTTCTTTCAGCACCCGTCCGTGTTTGAACCTTTGTTTCAATGCCCGTCCGCATTGACATTTGGCACCCGTCCGTGTTCTTTCAGCACCCGTCCGTGTTTGAACCTTTGTTTCATTGCCCTTCCGCATTGACATTTGGCACCCGTCCGTTTTCTTTCAGCACGCGTCCGTGTTTGAACCTTTGTTTCAATGCCCGACCACATTGACATTTGGCACCCGTCTGTGTTCTTTCAGCACCCGTCCGTGTTTGAACCTTTGTTTCAATGCCTGTCCGCATTGACATTTGGCACCCGTTCGTGTTTCAACCTTTGTTTCAATGCCCGTCCGCATTGACATTTGGCACCCGTCTGTGTTTTTTCAGCACCCATCCGTGTTTGAACCTTTGTTTTAATGCCCGTCCGTATTGACATTTGATACCCGTCCGTATTGAATCTTTTGGCACTCGTCCGTGTTTGAACCTTTGTTTCAATGCCCGTCAGCATTGACATTTGGCACCCGTCCGTGTTTGAACCTTTGTTTCAATGCCCTTCCGCATTGACATTTGGCACCCGCCCGTGTTCTTTCAGCACCTGTCCGTGTTTGAACCTTTGTTTCAATGCCCGTCCGCATTGACATTTGCCACCCATCCGTGTTCTTTCAGCACCCGTCTGTATTTGAACCTTTGTTTCAATGCCCGCCCGCATTGACATTTGGCACCCGTCCGTGTTCTTTCAGCACCCGTCCGTGTTTGAACCTTTGTTTCAATGCCCGTCCGCATTGACATTTGGCACCCGTCCGTGTTCTTTCAGCACCCGTCCGTGTTTGAACCTTTGTTTCAATGCCCGTCCGCATTGACATTGGGCACCCATCCGTGTTCTTTCAGCACCCGTCCGTGTTTGAACCTTTGTTTCAATGCCCGTCCGCATTGACATTTGGCACCCGTCCGTGTTCTTTCAGCACCCGTCCGTGTTTGAACCTTTGTTTCATTGCCCTTCCGCATTGACATTTGGCACCCGTCTGTTTTCTTTCAGCACGCGTCCGTGTTTGAACCTTTGTTTCAATGCCCGTCCGCATTGACATTTGGCACCCGTCCGTGTTCTTTCAGCACCCGTCCGTGTTTGAATCTTTGTTTCAATGCCTGTCCGCATTGACATTTGGCACCCGTTCGTGTTTCAACCTTTGTTTCAATGCCCGTCCGCATTGACATTTGGCACCCGTCCGTGTTCTTTCAGCATCCGTCTGTGTTTGAACCTTTGTTTCAATGGTCGTCCGCATCGACATTTGGCACCCGTCCGTGTTCTTTCAGCACCCATCCGTGTTTGAACCTTTGTTTCAATGCCCGTCCGCATTGACATTTGGCACCCGTCCGTGTTCTTTCAGCACCCGTCCGTGTTTGAACCTTTGTTTCAATGCCCGTCCGCATTAACATTTGGCACCCGTCTGTGTTCTTTCGGCACCCATCCATGTTTGAACCTTTGTTTCAATGCACGTTCGCATTGACATTTGGCGCCCGTCCGCGTACCTTTTCAGTACGAGTCCATATTGAACCCTTTTATACCCGTCCGTATCTAATATCTTTGATTCCTTAACACCCGTCCGTGTTTATCCCCAGCATAGTTAACACTCGTTTGTGTTTATTTCAATACTTTTCAATATATCGTATGTATTGGTTCCCAACACTCGTACGTGTTGTGACAGTGCAGCATTTATTGCTTGTTCCCTAGTTGAGTCGTCCCTCTTTTGAGGATTACATATTTCAGGTTTTCTTTTGATATTAAATCTCCCTGAATCCTTTGAACGCATGACGGCCGTTGCTATCATACGTTCAGGACCAAGTTGATTGAATAGGGGCAGCTGTAACACCCCAAAATTTGCGTTGTTGTTTTTAGCTAACTGGCTTATGTTTCTTTGCATTTCTTGCGTTAGCATTTGTGCATAGCATGGTTCTTGGCATGAGATCAAGGTACTTGGCCCATATTCTCAAGTCTCAAGCCTCAGGGTGGTTTGAGGAGTTCATCATATCTTCATAAGATCAAGATTGGCAAAGGATTTCAAGTGAATCTTTCTCTCCTAATCAGAGGGACCAGTTAGGGTTTTTGACTCAAAGGACTTCTTAGAGGGCTTGGTGTGTGAAATTCTGGTACCAGACGTGTGATGTTAAGGTGCGATGTCACAACAACACACTCTGCAATAATGGACAGAATAAGCAACAGGAAAACACAAGGAATTGTTCACCCTGTTCGGTCTAACTACCTACGTCTGGGGGCTACCAAGCCAGGGATGAAATTCACTACTTGTAGATATAATTTACAGACTCAACACACCAGTTGACAATCTCCTAAACTTATACTCTACTAGTGACTTTCTACCTAAGAAACCACTTAGATATGAGAACACTACTCAATCCCCTAAAACACTCAAAGAACAACCTCTTTGAGATCCCTTGATCTTGCTTCCTAGCTTCGATCAATCAACAACTCTCTATTACTTCACAGCTTCTAGAGAGGACAGAAAATTCAACACCTATTCAACCTAGAATAGTGTGATTACAAGTACTCTAAACAAACCCTAGACTCTAAGCCTCCAGCTCTTGATCTTCAATCTGTTTTCTGTACCTTCTTCCTTGGTCTTGTGCGCTTTATATAGCTCCTTGAATTTGGATTGGATTTGTCACAATATTTGATCAGATTTGTTAATTAAAAACTGAATCTTTTAAAACAGATTTTATCCCCAAAATCTTTTTAAATCTTCCACCTTTTAATTCTCCAACAAACCTGCAATCAAATCTCCCATGTAACAGAAAATATCTAGCCCAAGATATTCTCATCCAACGAGTCAACACTCTCCACAATTCCAGCTAATACGCGACCCTAATAACAACAAGCCCATGCTGTCATTAGCTTCAGTTCTGCAGGTCTGATGTTACAACATCACCTATGTGACATCAGACATCCACTTCAGCAACTAGCAACCTTAACACAGCCCAGTGTTAAGTGCAATGTTATGACATCAAGCCCATGACATCAAACATAGTTAACCTTCACAACTTAGTACAACCCAGTACTAAGACTCAATGCTGCAACATCAACACCATGACATCAGCATTGAACACCTTGTTGTTTTACCAAAATTCCAGCCAATCCAGGAACTTACAATATCCCACTTTGGCTAATTTTGGCTAAAACAATCTCTGCATCTTCAGAGACTTTAGCAGCGGAATATCTTCAATATATTGAAACTTCAACTTGCAGCAGTTTGACAATCTTCATATAGTCTTCATTACTTGATCTGCTGCAGCACCATCTTCATTATTGACAACAGCCAATTGGTGCTCCCCCTCAAAAACTTGAACCAGCATCACAGCTGTTCCGTAACTCACAATGTGCAACACATCTCCCCCTTGATGTCTGCTTTGCTGCACTCTGCACTCTTCAATGCTATGAATACTTCACTAGCAGCTCCACAACTATGCTGTCTATACTCCCCCTCCATAGCTGCATCATTACTTTTCAACTAAACACCTTTTATTTTTATTCTTTTAGCAGCAACTACTCTTCTCCTCATGGAAATTTTTAACTCTCCCCCTTTTTAGCCATAATTAGACAATTATCCCAAATCAAATGCCCTAAAAGGTGACATAATATTGGTCCCACTGTCAGTAGCAACAAGACCTATGTAGTCTCCAAGCACAATGTTCTGACATTATTAATGACATAGTCAAAAACAACTTCCAACCCCTTGACTGGTCAGGCGATACAACCCAAGCATTTGAACAAACCATTATAAAACCACTCTTTCTCCTTAGCACAACACACCAATAAAGCATGAGTCAATCAAGCTCCAAAGAACCAACCAAGAACCTCAAGCATGAGGATACACAACCAGACCCTTTGAAGAAGAAGATCAAATCTCAGACGACATCAGGTCCTTTTACAGGAGCAACAAAAACTGGCAGGACTTCAGTGACCACTATGAAGCCTGGTAAGAACCATTCTGCTCAACAACAGCCTTCAGAAGATGAATGGGATGCAGATTGGAAGGCTTTTCTGGATGCAGGAGATTGGCATGAGGATGTAGTCTAATCTTGTATTTTCCACTATTGAATAAAAATCCTATTTTTAGATTTTTCAGTTGCCATGCCAAACACTTTACAGTACTATTCTAAACTGCTGAAATTTGTACTGCATTAAACAGAACCAGAGCACCAAGATGAGTTTCTTAGAGAGACTAAAAAATTGAACAGACTATTTTATGTACCATACTATCTGTAGTTGAATAACCATTATCTTATAGGCCAACTGCACCATAAAACATCCTTCAATTAATTTTGAAGTAATACGCTCCCCAATTTTAAGCTCTCAAATTGGTCAGCATACATGAACTCATCATCTAATTTCTCTTTATTTACCAAATAATCTGAGTATTTAACCAGATCTTTTCTATCAACCTGCTCATCATCCCATTGATGAGTAACATTCTGCAATGTTGTAACATCTTTCTTGACATGGTGATTGCCCAACAGTCGTTTCTTCCATAAGAGTTGATAGCATGAGTTCTTTCCACATAACACTGATCTACGACTGTTCTTCTTCTTAGATCTGAGAACTAATCTGATTTTTCCCCTCTTTCTTCTTCTTAGTCTTCCAAGATCAGTTTGTATCTTTTGACCAGCATGATTCCATCCTAGAGGATGTGTATTTATTCTTGACATTTTAATCCAGGATCTGATAGAGCCAATATCAGAGGTCCTCTGCATGTCAATTTTCATATTGGGATCAGTCTTAGACTCTAGTCTATTTTGAATCATTTTTGCACTTTGCTCATCATCCTTCTTGAGCTAGAAATACTCTTCTTGTCTTGAGATGTTTCAGCATCTGCTCTGACATCTGTATCTTTCGACACAGAGCTATTCATCCAGGGGAGGTTTTCTTCTGAGACATCGATCTTCTTCAGATCTTGATGATAGAATTTTTTATAGTTACCACTGGTATCTCCCATAACTTCAGTGAGTTCTTCAATATCTAGCCTTTTAGACTTACTCACAGTCAGACCACTACATTCATGCGAGATTCTGATGATTTGTTCAGATGTCAAGACATCAGCATCTTTCCTCTTGAGAGATGTTGCTCTATTCAGCTCCTGAGAACCTTTAATCCTTCCATCAATGGTGAGGACTGATGTGTAACATTTGCCCTTGACTAATTTCAGATCATCTTTTCTTCTGACCTTCATCAACCTGAGGGAACCTTTATCATTCTGATGTCTACACCTGATATCTTCTTTATCATCACCAGACTGGCTTTCAGTTTGAGGAATCCACTGATAACAATTGTCTTTGGATCTTGCACCAGTCATTACAGCCTCACCCTTCTCATTCGTTACAACACATTTGTCTTTGGTGTAGCTGACTAAGTAACCTTCATCACATAATTGGCTGATGCTTATCAGATTAGCATTCAAATCATTGACAAGATAGACATTGTCAAGTTCAGGTCCTCTTACTTTTCCAATACCTTCTACAACTCCGTTATTCCCTTTACCAAACACCACTTCAAGAGAAGGACACGGTCTACATTCAGCAAACATGGATCTACATCCAGACATGTGTTTGGAACACCCACTGTCAAAATACCATGTTTCTTCTTTAGCTTCTTTGTCAGTCAGGTGAGCCAATAAGCACTTCATCTTCTTATTCTGTACCAATTGTTTAACGACTTTGGGCATGTGCTTTCTCCCTCTGTTTTGAGGCTGAGGGTATCCATGCAGCTTGTAACAAGAGTACTGCATGTGTCCATACCTTCCACAGTAATAACATCTGATTCTATCATCTCTAAAGTGGTTAAACCTTCTCCCACCTTGATGATAAAGCTGTGGCTGCCACTCATAATGTTGTCTTCTCCTTCCAGAGTTAGCTTGTCTTCTATTGTGCTGATGTCTTTTACCATAGGTAGACTGTCTCCTGAACTGACGATGCTGTCTTCTAGGCTGTCTCCCATGGTGATGAGGCTTCCTCCTCCTATAATTGTAAGGTACAGCATTGTTGAAACCAGATCCATACCAGTTTTCCTGATGTTGAGACATCTGCTCTGACATGTTCTGTTTGTACCTTGTAGCCTTCATGCTCTTATGATATTGGGGGGGCATATACTGACTAGCTCGTTGTGGCTGTTTTCTCTTCTGATAAGGACCAGTCTTCTTCTCAATCCTCTTAGGTTGTGAAACATCAGCTTTCTTAGGAGTAGGATCCTGCACCTTTGGCTGATGTTGAGACAATGGTTGAGACATCTCCACTTTGGTTCCTGAAGTGCTTGCTTCAGTAGATACTTTTCCCTCAACCACAAATCCTAATCCAGTCCTGTCTCCAGCTATCCTTTCCGTCTGAAGAATCTTGTCAAGAGTGTCTGTACCACTGTTCAGCATCCTAACAGACTTGGTCATTTGATCAAGATGAGCTCTTACTAGCACCACTTCATTTTCCAGATCAGCTTTTTCATTCTCAAGCTGAGCAATCTGTTCCTTGTGACACTTGTTCTCTTGACAAATCTCAGCACTTTTAAAACACAGCTCTCTGTAGGTTGAAGCTAGCTCATCATAAGTGACTTCTCCATCACTATCATCATCAGATTCAACAATTCCTGTCAAAGCTGTAACATGCTTTGCTGACTCACTTTCACTTTCACTATCAGAGTCAGACCAGGAAATTGTCAAGCCCTTATTCTGCTTCTTCAAGAATGTGGGACACTCTTTCTTGACATGTCCATACCCTTCACATTCAAAGCACTGAACACCTTTATCTTGGACAGTCTTCTCTTCATCTTTCTCTTTTGACTTGCTGATGTCAGAGGAGATGTTCTTGACATTAGGCCTGTAGTTATAGTTCATCTTCTTGAACACTTTGTTGAATTTCCTTCCCAACATAACTATAGCCTGAGGCAGATCCTCCTGGGACTCATCATCTTTAGCTGCTGCAGGAGTGGAGACTAAGGCTATACTCTTGGGCTTCTTTTCTGGTTCTTCCTCATTCAGCCCAAGTTCAAATGTTTGAAGAGATCCAATAAGCTCATCAACTCTCATCTTGCTGATGTCTTGAGATTATTCAATGGTTGTTACTTTCATCTTATACTTCTTAGGGAGGGACCTAAGAATCTTTCTTACCAGCTTCTCTTCGGTCATCTTCTCACCAAGAGCACTGGATGCATTTGACAGCTCAAGAACACTCATGTGGAAGTCATGAATAGTTTCCTCTTCCTTCATCTTCAAGCTTTCAAACTTAGATGTTAAAAGCTGAAGTCTTGACATCTTCACTCTAGATGTACCTTCATGAGTAGCCTTCAAAATATCCCAAGCAGCCTTAGCAGTTTCACATGAGTTGATCAGCCTGAATATGTTCTTGTCAACCCCATTGAAGATAGCATTTAGGGCTTTTGAATTCCCAAGGGCAAGCTCATCTTCTTCCTTGGACCATTCTTCTTCAGGCTTTCGCTTAGAGGTGCCTTCTTTATCCTTGCCAGCATCATCTTTTTCACACACAACAGGAGCTTCCCACTCTTTAATGACAGCCTTCCAAGCTCTGCTGTCTAATGACTTTAAAAAGGTAGTCATTCTAGGCTTCCAATACTCATAGTTTGAGCCATCCAATATAGGGGGTCTGTTGACGAATCCTCCAACCTCTTTGTCCATCTTTCACCAGAAAGTAACTTCCCTAGATCTCACCCAGAGACAGACAGGATGCCTGCTCTGATACCAATTGAAATTCTGGTACCAGATGTGTGATGTTAAGGTGCGATGTCACAACAACACACTCTGCAATAATGGACAGAATAAGCAACAGGAAAACACAAGGAATTGTTCACCCAGTTCGGTCTAACTACCTACGTCTGGGGGCTACCAAGCCAGGGATGAAATTCACTACTTGTAGATATAATTTACAGACTCAACACACTAGTTGACAATCTCCTAAACTTATACTCTACTAGTGACTTTCTACCTAAGAAACCACTTAGATATGAGAACACTACTCAATCCCCTAAAACACTCAAAGAACAACCTCTTTGAGATCCCTTGATCTTGCTTCCTAGCTTCGATCAATCAACAACTCTCTATTAATTCACAGCTTCTAGAGAGGACAGAAAATTCAACACCTATTCAACCTAGAATAGTGTGATTACAAGTACTCTAAACAAACCCTAGACTCTAAGCCTCCAGCTCTTGATCTTCAATCTGTTTTCTGTACCTTCTTCCTTGGTCTTGTGCGCTTTATATAGCTCCTTGAATTTGGATTGGTTTGTCACAATATTTGATCAGATTTGTTAATTAAAAACTGAATCTTTTAAAACAGATTTTATCCCCAAAATCTTTTTAAATCTTCCACCTTTTAATTCTCCAACAAACCTGCAATCAAATCTCCCATGTAATAGAAAATATCTAGCCCAAGATATTCTCATCCAACGAGTCAACACTCTCCACAATTCCAGCTAATACGCGACCCTAATAACAACAAGCCCATGCTGTCATTAGCTTCAGTTCTGCAGGTCTGATGTTACAACATCACCTATGTGACATCAGACATCCACTTCAGCAACTAGCAACCTTAACACAGCCCAGTGTTAAGTACAATGTTATGACATCAAGCCCATGACATCAAACATAGTTAACCTTCACAACTTAGTACAGCCCAGTACTAAGACTCAATGCTGCAACATCAACACCATGACATCAGCATTGAACACCTTGTTGTTTTACCAAAATTCCAGCCAATCTAGGAACTTACAGTGTGTTCAAGCATGGTGTCATGAGGTCTTTATGCTCACAAGTGTTCATGGAGGGAGACTTGGCTAATGGTTCATGGTGAAGAATGTTCAGTGGATCAATTGCTTGTGAACCAAGAAAAGTCAACTGTGGAATTTTGAGGTTCTTTTCATGGTTTTCAAGGTCTCACATCCTCATATGATCTTCAAGGGTCAAGTTTCATATCATTCTTCAAGAATCAAAAGTTTGTACAAAAGTTACTAAATTTGGAAAATGACCTATAATGAGAACTTTCCATTTTTGGTAATTTTTCCATCACATTCAACTTGGCTTTTCATCATCAAGGAAGCTTCAAATGAATTTTCCTCAAACATTAAAGTTGAAGATCTCTCTCTCCCATTTCCAAAAAGTACTAGTTTGTCTCCATATCATTTGTAGAACTCAAGTTATGGTCAAAACAATGCAAGGTGCATTTCATGGATTTCTTATATGTCAAATTTTCCACCATTTACATTTTCACTCAAAAGGACTTGTAATGTTTCCAATTGCTTCATGTCACATTACAACATCAAAATACAAGTCAAGAGGATCATTTTTGGCCTTTGAATCAATTCATTCCATGACTTATTTTTCACTTATTCAACAAGGTTCAAGATTGCAAATGGATCAAAAACTCACCAACCAAGTCATTGCAAGGCCCAAGTACAATTCAGGCGTGGTTAGCAAGTGGAATGCAAGTGAATCATGCTGATTTCATTGAGCTTGCACGTGTGGATTAGTGGTGGTAACACAAAGTGCAAAATTGCAAATTCATCCAAATCTCACTAACCAAAGGGTTAACCACTTGCTAATCATAATCAGGGGAATAATCAAGAGTATATAAGCTTACTCATGCCCTCACAGCTAGGTCAGAGACTCTCATTTGCTCAGTTTTGAATTTTTGCTCTCACACTTTCTCTCTTCGAAACTCACTCTCCTTGGAGTTTCTTTGAGATTTCTCTTCACATTCTTGATCAGTGAAGAGAATAGAGCAAGAATCAACCACTGATTGGAGCTCATACTGAGGTTTTCATCAAGTTCAGTTCAAGAGGATCCAAGTTCAAACCTCAGGATCTAGCACGATTCCAAGCTCTAGTTGCATTTATTTTGCAATTAGAGGTTCCAAGGACTTGATCTGCAGCTTTTGGAAGGCGTTCTTATGGTATTTTGAGCTCTTCAAGGTTCAGGTTGGTGTGAAATCCATACTCATAGAACTTATTTTTCTTATGTGCTTAATGATCTGTGATGTGTACTGAGCATGTTGATCTATTTTATTTTGACTTTGGACGTGTATCAGGAGAGTATTTGATGATTTAAGTTTTGGATCCAAACTTTCTTTCCTTCGATTTGCATTGTATGGTGATTTTTTGTTGAAATGAGCATGATATTTGTGATCCCCATGTTTTTCTGATTAAAATGGTATACTCGTGAGCAATTTCTGGAGAATTTGGTGTTGATGCTCACCGGAGGAGACGACCGGAGCTAGGGCTCCGGCGTCTGGTTTTTTTTCCGTCCGGCCAAAGGTTTGAGGGAGGAAGATGCAATCAGAGTCGTTCGTTGGTTGGATCCAGTGGTTCTCATGTTGCCACGTTGCTTTTATTATGATTTTATTTTTGTGGTTTGTGTGTTTGTTACCCCATGGTTATTATTGTGTACACTCAATCACAGCCTCACATCTTGCTTACTTTGTGAAATGTTTGACTAATCTGGTGCGTTGGTGTGATCTTGTGGTTAGAATTTTGACAACGCATTAAAAAAATGCATGTGCCTATCACGTGGGTTCCTATGGTGTGCTGAGTATTTAAATGCGCGCGTGTGTATGTTAATTATGGTATGCTTGGTGATCTGTGCCTTTGATCATGTTTACCTGATTGTTTTTGTTGACTGATGGTGATCATTAGATGGATCTATTGGCTGATGTTGAATCTGAGTGTTGACTGGGTTCCATTGTTTCCTTTTGACTTTCGCTGGTGGATTGGTTGTCTTGGGCCTTGCTTTTTGCACCCTTCCTTTGAGCCCATTTTTACTTTTCAACGTGTTTTGCTTGCTGATTGCACCCCTCCAAGTTTATTTCTTTTTTTATTTTCTTAATTGTTTCATTTTGCATTTTAATTTTTTTAAATCATTTTTATGCATCTAAAAATTATGAAAAAATCAAGGAGCATCTTTTTTAGTTTTATAAAATTTTTCCAAATTTTATTTTCTTATTTCATTTTATTTTTGACATCTGAATTAAATGTTGTTTGAATTTCCTTTTTGGATTGTTCTTAGTTGCACACTTTGCATTGTAGATTTTATTTCTCATAGTGTATAAAACATTTTCAACCCATTCTTCTTGCGTTATTTCACAAACAGATTGAAGTTCATAAAAACATTTTTTTTTTTAACTTTTTTTTATTGCATCTTAGTCCCTTTCTTTTGCATATTAGTTCATAACTCTTATGTGACTTTGCATGTTTGATTGAAGCACTTATCTTGTGAATTTTTGCATGAATTTTTTATATGATGTTGGTTTCTGGTTGAGGTGTTTGGATAATTAATTTGGTAATTTCTGAAGTTGATTTTATAATTGTTTGATTGCTCTTTGTTTGAGGTCTCTTTTATGCACATCTTTGGATCATGTTTGGTTACTTGTTTGAGAAGGCACTTGTGCCATTGTGTGGGATTGTTTCTTAGACTTCATGAGCCATGTTCGAATCATTATAGGTCATTTGATTATCATTATAGGTCATTGGTATGAGGTTGTTGCATATTTTGTGCACATGTTCAATGTTTGATTCACATGCCTCTTTTGACTTATCTTTGCACTTCTTCTCATTTATGCCTCTTCTTGACTTGTGTTTGGTTTGTGTATGCCATTCTATATCTCTTCTTTGAATCTCATTTGATGTATGTTTCTGACCTTGGAGTTTTGTATTCATGTCATATGTTATCCATGCTTCATGTTGCATCCTTTAACATGTTTCATTTACATGCTTCTTTCTTCTTCTCCTAATGATTCCTAATGTTGGATACTTGCTTGTATGCCTTGTGTGACACTTGTATAACATGTTTAGGCACATGCTTAGGTCATCCACATTCGGACTTGGATTTTATTTGAAGCATTATTGCATGATCACCTTGCATAACCACTCATTCTTCTTCTACTCCTTCTTTAATGATCTTTCTTGGATGTTTTGCCACTTGTTTGCATTCTCTTTGCTTGAGTTTGTTTGGTAAACATTATGGGTCACCCTTAAGGTGTACATTCTGACATGGATGAGTTTCATTTGGTTTTTAATCATTTCTCTTTGGGTTGTGATTTGTTTGGGCTTCATTTGTCTTATTGTTGCTTATGTTTATTTTTGCTAACCATGTAGGGGCTAATGGTAAGTGAATGGGATGTGGATAGTCATCCACATTATAACTTCTCCTTTTTATTTTAAGCTTTCATACTTGTGTTTGCTTTAGCATTTAAGATGCTCCTTTCTTCTCTCTCACTCTTTCTTATCCCCTGGATCTCAAGACTTGATTAAGTCTTGGATTCTTTTCCCTTTAGAGCTACCTAGTCCAACTTAATTTTTTATTAAGCTTGGAGTAGGATTAGCATTACGCTTTAGGTAGTCGTCTCTCCTAAGCCTCACTAACCATAGGTTACCCATGCATGATAACATTAGGACTCTTAGTTCCCCTTAGAGTTTCCTTTGTGTCTTCTCTCTTCTTATCTCAAAACTTCTTCAAAACACGTAATAAAAGTTAACGTGTATTTCGCTCGAGCCTTAAGCGTGGGAAGTGATGAATTCGGGGTTTCCCTTCACTCTTCTAGGGTACCTAGTGTACGTCCTGTTGGGGACGATACGCGAAGTATTCGTTCCTACGTCATAGACTTTGGTGCAATGCAAGTTATAAACTAACTTAAAACACTTCTGTCTAAAAAACACCAAACAAATTCAAATCTTTTTATCCTTCGGGATTGTTGGGTTTCAAATTTCATTTTCAGAAAAGAGCTCGTCGCTCACGTAAAAAACACTTACCCATCCGTGGTCGTACCCACGAACTACATCAGCTCTGATTCCTCTCTCTCGTCCGATTGAGGATATGTAGGTACAAGACAACGATTGTCTTGGCGAGCAACCTTCCCCCACAGTTCCCGTCCGAGCTACGTTGACACTGACTTTCCCATTGCACCGAGGGAGTACGTAGGCCTAGGACAACGATAACGTCCTATCGAGTCACTTCTTTTTCTTTTCTTCTTCGTTTCTCCGTTCTTTCCGTTCTTGTTTCTTCTTCGGTCCCGTAGCAGTGGAGTTCCAGACGACGACGACACCCTTTGATGCAGACAACAAGCGTGGATCCTATCGAGTACGATGGACGTGTTGGGTGCAAACACCTTCCCTTCGCGTAACCGACTCCCGTACCCGTTTCTCTTGGTCGTGAGACCATGTTCTTTCCTTTCCCTCAGGTTTATGCAGTGTTTCCTTTCCCTCTCTCGGGATAAATACACATTGCTGACGACACTGTGTTTTTCCGCGCCACTCTCGCATTTGTACCGTTAGATGCGAATCTTTTGGGAGAGACACTATGTACGCGGAGCAAGTCAACACGTTTATAGGAGTTTAATCAACCCTTGTACGCGGAGCATATATGGGCGACCTATGTACACGCATTAAGTCAACATGTTTATTGGAGTTTAATCAACCCTGGTACGCGGAGTGGTTTTGGAAGACCTATGTACGCGGAGCAATTCAACACATTTATAGGAGTTTAATCAACCCTTGTACGCAGAACATTTATGGGCGACCTATGTACGTGGAACAAGTAAACACGTTTGTCGGAGTTTAATCAACCCTTATATGCGGAGCGTTTTTGGGCGACCTATGTACGCGGAGCAAGTCAACACGTTTAAAGGAGTTTAATCAACCCTTGTACGCGGATCTTTTATGGGCGACCTATGTTCGCGAAGCAAGTCACCACGTTTATAGGACTTTAATCAACCCTTGTACGCAGAGCGTTTATGGGTGACCTATGTACGCAGAGCAAGTCAACACGTTTATAGGAGATTAATCAACCCTTGTACGTGGAGCACTTATGGGCGACCTATGTACGCGGAGCAAGTCAACACGTTTATAGGAATTTAATCAACCCTTGTACACGGAGCGTTTATGGGCGACCTATGTACACGGAGTAAGTCAACACGTTTATAGGAGTTTAATCAACCCTGGTACGCGGAGTGTTTTTGGGCGACCTATGTACGCGGGGTAAGTCAACACGTTTATAGGAGTTTAATCAACCCTTGTACGCGGAGGGTTTATGGGCGACCTATGTACGCGGAGCAAATCAACACATTTATAGGAGTTTAATAAACTGTTGTACGCGGAGCGCTTATGGGCGACCTATGTACGCGGAGCAAGTCAACACGTTTATAGGAGTTTAATCAACCCTTGTACGAGGAGCGTTTATGGGTGACCTATGTACGTGGAGGAAGTCAACACGATTATAGGAGTTTAATCAACCCTTGTATGCAGAGCGTTTATGGGCGACCTATGTACGCGGAGCAAGTCAACACGTTTATAGGAGTTTCATCAACCCTGGTACGCGGAGCGTTTATGGGCGACTTATGTACGCGGAGCAAGTCAACACGTTTATAGGAGTTTCATCAACCCTTGTACGCGGAGCAAGTCAACACATTTATAGGAGATTAATCAACCCTTATACGCTGACCTATGTACGCAGAGCAAGTTAACACGTTTATAGGAGTTTAATCAACCCAGGCACGCGGAGCATTGATGGTTGACCTATGTATGCAGAGCAAGTTAACACGTTTATACTAGTTTAATCAACCCTTGTACGCGAAGCGTTTAAGGGCGACCTATGTATCAGAGCAAGTCAACCCGTTTATAGGAGTTTAATCAACCCTTGTACGCAGAGTGTTTATAGGCGACCTATGTACGCGGAACAAGTCAACACGTTTATAGAAGTTTAATCAACCCTTGTACATGGAGCATTTATGGGCGACCTATGTACGCGGAGCAAGTCAACACATTTATAGGAGTTTAATTAACCTTTGTACGCGGAGTGTGTATGGGCAACCTATGTACGCGCAGCAAGTCAAAACCTTTATAGGAGTTTAATCAACCATGGTACGCGGAGTGTTTTTGGGTGACCTATGTACGCGGAGCAAGTCAATATGTTTATAGGAGTTTAATCAACCCTTGTACGCGGAACATTAATGGGCGACCTATGTACGCGGAGAAATTCAAAACGTTTATAGGAGTTTAATCAACCCTTATACGCAGAGCATTTTTGGGCGACCTATGTACGCGGAGCAAGTCAACACGTTTATAGGAGTTTAATCAACCCTTGTACGCGGGGCTTTTATGGGCAACCTATGTACGCGGAGCAAGTCAACACGTTTTTAGGAGTTTAATCAAACCTTGTACGCGGGGAGTTTATGGGCGACCTATGTACGCAGAGCAAATCAACACGTTGATAGGAGTTTAATCAGCCCTTGTACGCGGAGTGTTTATGGGCGACCTATGTACGCGGAGCAAGTCAACACGTTTATAGGAGTTTAATCAACCCTGGTACGCAGAGCATTTATGGGTGACCTATGTACACGGAGGAAGTCAACACGATTACAGGAGTTTAATCAACCCTTGTATGCGCAGCGTTTATGGGCAACCTATGTACGCGGAGCAAGTCAACACGTTTATAGGAGTTTCATCAACCCTGGTACGCGGAGCGTATATGGGCGACTTATGTACGTGGAGTAAGTCAACACGTTTATAGGAGTTTCATCAACCCTTGTACGCGGAGCAAGTCAACACGTTTATAGGAGTTTAATCAACCCTTATACGCAGAGCGTTTATGGATGACCTATGTCCGCGGAGCAAGTTAACACGTTTATAGGAGTTTAATCAACCCAGGTACGCGGAGCGTTGATGGGGACCTATGTATGCGGAGCAAGTCAACATGTTTATAGGAGTTTAATCAACCATTGTACGCGGAGCGTTTAAGGGCGACCTATGTATCAGAGCAAGTCAACACGTTTATAGGAGTTTAATCAACCCTGGTACGTGGAAAGTTAATGGGCGATCTATGTACGCGGAGCTAGTCAACATGTTTATAGGAGTTTAATCAACCCTTGTACACGGAGCGTTGATGGGTGACCTATGTATGTGAAGCAAGTTAACACGTTTATACTAGTTTAATCAACCCTTGTACGCGGAGCGTTTAAGGGCGACCTATGTATCAGAGCAAGTCAACACGTTTATAGGAGTTTAATCAACCCTTGTACGTGGAACGTTTATGGGCGATCTATGTACGCGGAGCAAGTCAACATGTTTATAAGAGTTTAATCAACCCTTGTACGCAGAGTGTTTATAGGCGACCTATGTACGCGGAACAAGTCAACACGTTTATAGGAGTTTAATCAACCCTTGTACGTGGAGCATTTATGGGCGACCTATGTACGCGGAGCAAGTCAACACATTTATAGGAGTTTAATCAACCCTTGTACGCGGAGTGTATATGGGCAACCTATGTACCCACAGCAAGTCAAAACATTTATAGGAGTTTAATCAACCATGGTACGCAGAGTGTTTTTGGGTGACCTATGTACGCGGAGCAAGTCAAGATGTTTATAGGAGTTTAATCACCCCTTGTACGCGGAACATTAATGGGCGACCTATGTACGCGGAGAAACTCAAAACGTTTATAGTAGTTTAATCAACCCTTATACGCAGAGCATTTTTGGGCGACCTATGTACGCGGAGCAAGTCAACACGTTTATAGGAGTTTAATCAACCCTTGTACGCGGGGCTTTTATGGGCGACCTATGTACGCGGAGCAAGTCAACACGTTTTTAGGAGTATAATCAAACTTTGTACGTGGAGAGTTTATGGGCGACCTATGTACGCGGAGCAAATCAACACGTTGATAGGAGTTTAATCAACCCTTGTACGTGGAGTGTTTATGGGCAACCTATGTACGCGGAGCAAGTCAACACATTTATAGGAGTTTAATCAACCCTGGTACGCAGATCGTTTATGGGTGACCTATGTATGCGGAGGAAGTCAACACGATTACAGGAGTTTAATCAACCCTTGTATGCGGAGCGTTTATGGGCGACCTATGTACGCAGAGCAAGTCAACACGTTTATAGGAGTTTCATCAACCCTGGTACGCGGAGCGTTTATGGGCAACTTATGTACGCCGAGCAAGTCAACACGTTTATAGGAGTTTCATCAACCCTTGTACGCGGAGCAAGTCAACACGTTTATAGGAGTTTAATCAACCCTTATACGCAGAGCGTTTATGGATGACCTATGTACGCGGAGCAAGTTAACACGTTTATAGGTGTTTATAAACCCAGGTACGCAGAGCGTTGATAGGTGACCTATGTATGCGGAGCAAGTCAACACGTTTATAGGAGTTTAATCAACCCTTGTACGCGGAGCGTTTAAGGGCGACATACGTATCAGAGCAAGTCAACACGTTTATAGGAGTTTAATCAACCCTTGTACGCGGAGCGTTGATGGGTGACCTATGTATGCAAAGCAAGTTAACAGGTTTATACTAGTTTAATCAACCCTTGTACGCGGAGCGTTTAAGGGCGACCTATGTATCAGAGCAAGTCAACACGTTTATAGGAGTTTAATCAACCCTTGTACGTGGAACGTTTATGGGCGATTTATGCACGCGGAGAAAGTCAACATGTTTATAGGAGTTTAATCAACCCTTGTACGCAGAGTGTTTATAGGCGATCTATGTACGCGGAACAAGTCAACACATTTATAGGAGTTAAATCACCCCTTGTACGTGGAGCATTTATGGACGACCTATGTACGCGGAGCAAGTCAACGCATTTATAGGAGTTTAATCAACCCTTGTACGTGGAAAGTTTATGGGCGATCTATGTACGCGGGGCAAGTCAATATGTTTATAGGAGTTTAATCAACCCTTGTAAGCAGAGTGTTTATAGGCGACCTATGTACGCGGAACAAGTCAACACATTTATAGGAGTTTAATCAACCCTTGTACGTGGAGCATTTATGGGCGACCTATGTACGCGGAGCAAGTCAACACATTTATAGGAGTTTAATCAACCCTTGTACGCGGAGTGTATATGGGCAACCTATGTACGCGCAGCAAGTCAAAACGTTTATAGGAGTTTAATCAACCATGGTACGCGGAGTGTTTTTGGGTGACCTATGTACGCGGAGCAAATCAACATGTTTATAGGAGTTTAATCAACCCTTGTACGCGGAACATTAATGGGCGACCTATGTACGCAGAGAAACTCAAAATGTTTATAGTAGTTTAATCAACCCTTATACACAGAGCATTTTTGGGCGACCTATGTACGCGGAGCAAGTCAACACGTATATAAGAGTTTAATCAACCCTTGTACGCGGGGCTTTTATGGGCGACCTATGTACGCGGAGCAAGTCAACACGTTTTTAGGAGTATAATCAAACTTTGTACGTGGAGAGTTTATGGTCGACCTATGTACGCGGAGCAAATCAACACGTTGATAGGAGTTTAATCAACCCTTGTACGTGGAGTGTTTATGGGCAACCTATGTACGCGGATCAAGTCAACACGTTTATAGGAGTTTAATCAACCCTGGTACGCAGAGCGTTTATGGGTGACCTATGTATGCGGAGGAAGTCAACACGATTACAGGAGTTTAATCAACCCTTGTATGCGGAGCGTTTATGGGCGACCTATGTACGCGGAGCAAGTCAACACGTTTATAGGAGTTTCATCAACCCTGGTACGTGGAGCGTCTATGGGCGACTTATGTGCGCCGAGCAAGTCAACACGTTTATAGGAGTTTCATCAACCCTTGTACGCGGAGCAAGTCAACACGTTTATAGGAGTTTAATCAACCCTTATACGCAGAGCGTTTATGGATGACCTATGTACGCGGAGCATGTTAACACGTTTATAGGTGTTTATAAACCCAGGTACGCAGAGCGTTGATGGGTGACCTATGTATGCGGAGCAAGTCAACACGTTTATAGGAGTTTAATCAACCCTTGTAAGCGGAGCGTTTAAGGGCGACATATGTATCAGAGCAAGTCAACACGTTTATAGGAGTTTAATCAACCCTTGTACGCGGAGCGTTGATGGGTGACCTATTTATGCGAAGCAAGTTAACAGGTTTATACTAGTTTAATCAACCCTTGTACGCGGAGCGTTTAAGGGCGACCTAAGTATCAGAGCAAGTCAACACGTTTATAAGAGTTTAATCAACCCTTGTACGTGGAACGTTTATGGGCGATTTATGCACGCGGAGCAAGTCAACATGTTTATAGGAGTTTAATCAACCCTTGTACGCAGAGTGTTTATAGGCGATCTATGTACGCGGAACAAGTCAACACATTTATAGGAGTTAAATCACCCCTTGTACGTGGAGCATTTATGGACGACCTATGTACGCGGAGCAAGTCAACGCATTTATAGGAGTTTAATCAACCCTTGTACGTGGAAAGTTTATGGGCGATCTATGTACGCGGAGCAAGTCAACATGTTTATAGGAGTTTAATCAACCCTTGTAAGCAGAGTGTTTATAGGCGACCTATGTACGCGGAACAAGTCAACACATTTATAGGAGTTGAATCAACCCTTGTACGTGGAGCATTTATAGGCGACCTATGTACGCGGAGCAAGTCAACACATTTATAGGAGTTTAATCAACCCTTGTACGCGGAGTGTATATGGGCAACCTATGTATGCGCAGCAAGTCAAAACGTTTATAGGAGTTTAATCAACCATGGTACGCGGAGTGTTTTTGGGTGACCTATGTACGCGGAGCAAATCAACATGTTTATAGGAGTTTAATCAACCCTTGTACGCGGGGCTTTTATGGGCGACCTATGTACGCGGAGCAAGTCAACACGTTTTTAGGAGTATAATCAAACTTTGTACGTGGAGAGTTTATGGGCGACCTATGTACGCGGAGAAAATCAACACGTTGATAGGAGTTTAATCAACCCTTGTACGTGGAGTGTTTATGGGCAACCTATGTACGCGGATCAAGTCAACACGTTTATAGGAGTTTAATCAACCCTGGTACGCAGAGCCTTTATGGGTGACCTATGTATGCGGAGGAAGCCAACACGATTACAGGAGTTTAATCAACCCTTGTATGCGGAGCGTTTATGGGCGACCTATGTACGCGGAGCAAGTCAACACGTTTATAGGAGTTTCATCAACCCTGGCACGCGGAGCGTTTATGGGCGACTTATGTACGCCGAGCAAGTCAACACGTTTATAGGAGTTTCATCAACCCTTGTACGCGGAGCAAGTAAACATGTTTATAGGAGTTTAATCAACCCTTATCCGCAGAGCGTTTATGGATGACCTATGTACGCGGAGCAAGTTAACACATTTATAGGAGTTTATAAACCCAGGTACGCAGAGCGTTGATGGGTGACCTATGTATGCGGAGCAAGTCAACACGTTTATAGGAGTTTAATCAACCCTTGTACGTGGAGCGTTTAAGGGCGACATATGTATCAGAGCAAGTCAACACATTTATAGGAGTTTAATCAACCCTTGTACGCGGAGCGTTGATGGGTGACCTATGTATGCGAAGCAAGTTAACAGGTTTATACTAGTTGAATCAACCCTTGTACGCGGAACGTTTAAGGGCGACCTATGTATCAGAGCAAGTCAACACGTTTATAGGAGTTTAATCAACCCTTGTACGTGGAACGTTTATGGGCGATCTATGCACGCGGAGCAAGTCAACATGTTTATAGGAGTTTAATCAACCCTTGTACGCAGAGTGTTTATAGGCGACCTATGTACGCGGAACAAGTCAACACATTTATAGGAGTTTAATCAACCCTTGTACGTGGAAAGTTTATGGGCGATCTATGTACACGGGGCAAGTCAACATGTTTATAGGAGTTTAATCAACCCTTGTACGCAGAGTGTTTATAGGCGACCTATGTACGCGGAACAAGTCAACACATTTATAGGAGTTTAATCAACCCTTGTACGTGGAGCATTTATGGGCGACCTATGTACGCGGAGCAAGTCAACACATTTATAGGAGTTTAATCAACCCTTGTACGCGGAGTGTATATGGGCAACCTATGTACGCGCAGCAAGTCAAAACGTTTATAGGAGTTTAATCAACCATGGTACGCGGAGTGTTTTTGGGTGACCTATGTACGCGGAGCAAGTCAACATGTTTATAGGAGTTTAATCAACCCTTGTACGCGGAACATTAATGGGCGACCTATGTACGCGGAGAAACTCAAATTGTTTATAGTAGTTTAATCAACCCTTATACGCAGAGCATTTTTGGGCGACGTATGTACGCGGAGCAAGTCAAAACGTTTATAGGAGTTTAATCAACCCTTGTACGCGGGGCTTTTATGGGCGACCTATGTACGCGGAGCAAGTCAACACGTTTTTAGGAGTATAATCAAACTTTGTACGTGGAGAGTTTATGGGCGACCTATGTACGCGGAGCAAATCAACACGTTGATAGGAGTTTAATCAACCCTTGTACGTGGAGTGTTTATGGGCAACCTATGTACGCGGATCAAGTCAACACGTTTATAGGAGTTTAATCAACCCTGGTACGCAGAGCGTTTATGGGTGACCTATGTATGCGGAGGAAGTCAACACGATTACAGGAGTTTAATCAACCCTTGTATGCGGAGCGTTTATGGGCGACCTATGTACGCGGAGCAAGTCAACACGTTTATAGGAGTTTCATCAACCCTGGTACGCGGAGCGTTTATGGGCGACTTATGTACGCCGAGCAAGTCAACACGTTTATAGGAGTTTCATCAACCCTTGTACGCAGAGCAAGTAAACATGTTTATAGGAGTTTAATCAACCCTTATCCGCAGAGCGTTTATGGATGACCTATGTACGCGGAGCAAGTTAACACGTTTATAGGAGTTTATAAACCCAGGAACGCAGAGCATTGATGGGTGACCTATGTATGCGGAGCAAGTCAACACGTTTATAGGAGTTTAATCAACCCTTGTACGCGGATCGTTTAAGGGCCACATATGTATCAGAGCAAGTCAACACGTTTATAGGAGTTTAATCAACCCTTGTACGCGGAGCGTTGATGGGTGACCTATGTATGCGAAGCAAGTTAACAGGTTTATACTAGTTTAATCAACCCTTGTACGCGGAGCGTTTAAGGGCGACATATGTATCAGAGCAAGTCAACACGTTTATAGGAGTTTAATCAACCCTTGTACGTGGAACGTTTATGGGCGATCTATGCACGCGGAGCAAGTCAACATGTTTATAGGAGTTTAATCAACCCTTGTACGCAGAGTGTTTATAGGCGACCTATGTACGCGGAACAAGTCAACACATTTATAGGAGTTAAATCAACCCTTGTACGTGGAGCATTTATGGGCGACCTATGTACGCGGAGCAAGTCAACACATTTATAGGAGTTTAATCAACCCTTGTACGTGGAAAGTTTATGGGCGATCTATGTACACGGAGCAAGTCAACATGTTTATAGGAGTTTAATCAACCCTTGTACGCAGTGTTTATAGGCGACCAATGTACGCGGAACAAGTCAACACATTTATAGGAGTTTAATCAACCCTTGTACGTGGAGCATTTATGGGCGACCTATGTACGCGGAGCAAGTCAACACATTTATAGGAGTTTAATCAACCCTTGTACGCGGAGTGTATATGGGAAACCTATGTACGCGCAGCAAGTCAAAACGTTTATAGGAGTTTAATCAACCATGGTACGCGGAGTGTTTTTGGGTGACCTATGTACGCGGAGCAAGTCAACATGTTTATAGGAGTTTAATCAACCCTTGTACGCGGAACATTAATGGGCGACCTATGTACGCGGAGAAACTCAAATTGTTTATAGTAGTTTAATCAACCCTTATACGCAGAGCATTTTTGGGCGACCTATGTACGCGGAGCAAGTCAAAACGTTTATAGGAGTTTAATCAACCCTTGTACGCGGGGCTTTTATGGGCGACCTATGTACGCGGAGCAAGTCAACACGTTTTTAGGAGTATAATCAAACTTTGTACGTGGAGAGTTTATGGGCGACCTATGTACGCGGAGCAAATCAACACGTTGACAGGAGTTTAATCAACCCTTGTACGTGGAGTGTTTATGGGCAACCTATGTACGCGGATCAAGTCAACACGTTTATAGGAGTTTAATCAACCCTGGTACGCAGAGCGTTTATGGGTGACCTATGTATGCGGAGGAAGTCAACACGATTACAGGAGTTTAATCAACCCTTGTATGCGGAGCGTTTATGGGCGACCTATGTACGCGGAGCAAGTCAACACGTTTATAGGAGTTTCATCAACCCTGGTACACGGAGCGTTTATGGGCGACTTATGTACGCCGAGCAAGTCAACACGTTTATAGGAGTTTCATCAACCCTTGTACGCAGAGCAAGTAAACATGTTTATAGGAGTTTAATCAACCCTTATCCGCAGAGCGTTTATGGATGACCTATGTACGCGGAGCAAGTTAACACGTTTATAGGAGTTTATAAACCCAGGAACGCAGAGCGTTGATGGGTGACCTATGTATGCGGAGCAAGTCAACACATTTATAGGAGTTTAATCAACCCTTGTACGTGGAGCATTTATGGGCGACCTATGTACGCGGAGCAAGTCAACACATTTATAGGAGTTTAATCAACCCTTGTACGCGGAGCGTTGATGGGTGACCTATGTATGCGAAGCAAGTTAACAGGTTTATACTAGTTTAATCAACCCTTGTACGCGGAGCGTTTAAGGGCGACATATGTATCAGAGCAAGTCAACACGTTTATAGGAGTTTAATCAACCCTTGTACGTGGAACGTTTATGGGCGATCTATGCACGCGGAGCAAGTCAACATGTTTATAGGAGTTTAATCAACCCTTGTACGCAGAGTGTTTATAGGCGACCTATGTACGCGGAACAAGTCAACACATTTATAGGAGTTAAATCAACCCTTGTACGTGGAGCATTTATGGGCGACCTATGTACGCGGAGCAAGTCAACACATTTATAGGAGTTTAATCAACCCTTGTACGTGGAAAGTTTATGGGCGATCTATGTACACGGAGCAAGTCAACATGTTTATAGGAGTTTAATCAACCCTTGTACGCAGTGTTTATAGGCGACCAATGTACGCGGAACAAGTCAACACATTTATAGGAGTTTAATCAACCCTTGTACGTGGAGCATTTATGGGCGACCTATGTACGCGGAGCAAGTCAACACATTTATAGGAGTTTAATCAACCCTTGTACGCGGAGTGTATATGGGAAACCTATGTACGCGCAGCAAGTCAAAACGTTTATAGGAGTTTAATCAACCGTGGTACGCGGAGTGTTTTTGGGTGACCTATGTACGCGGAGCAAGTCAACATGTTTATAGGAGTTTAATCAACCCTTGTACGCGGAACATTAATGGGCGACCTATGTACGCGGAGAAACTCAAATTGTTTATAGTAGTTTAATCAACCCTTATACGCAGAGCATTTTTGGGCGACCTATGTACGCGGAGCAAGTCAAAACGTTTATAGGAGTTTAATCAACCCTTGTACGCGGGGCTTTTATGGGCGACCTATGTACGCGGAGCAAGTCAACACGTTTTTAGGAGTATAATCAAACTTTGTACGTGGAGAGTTTATGGGCGACCTATGTACGCGGAGCAAATCAACACGTTGATAGGAGTTTAATCAACCCTTGTACGTGGAGTGTTTATGGGCAACCTATGTACGCGGATCAAGTCAACACGTTTATAGGAGTTTAATCAACCCTGGTACGCAGAGCGTTTATGGGTGACCTATGTATGCGGAGGAAGTCAACACGATTACAGGAGTTTAATCAACCCTTGTATGCGGAGAGTTTATGGGCGACCTATGTACGCGGAGCAAGTCAACACGTTTATAGGAGTTTCATCAACCCTGGTACGCGGAGCGTTTATGGGCGACTTATGTACGCCGAGCAAGTCAACACGTTTATAGGAGTTTCATCAACCCTTGTACGCAGAGCAAGTAAACATGTTTATAGGAGTTTAATCAACCCTTATCCGCAGAGCGTTTATGGATGACCTATGTACGCGGAGCAAGTTAACACGTTTATAGGAGTTTATAAACCCAGGAACGCAGAGCGTTGATGGGTGACCTATGTATGCGGAGCAAGTTAACACGTTTATAGGAGTTTAATCAACCCTTGTACGCGGATCGTATAAGGGCCACATATGTATCAGAGCAAGTCAACACGTTTATAGGAGTTTAATCAACCCTTGTACGCGGAGCGTTGATGGGTGACCTATGTATGCGAAGCAAGTTAACAGGTTTATACTAGTTTAATCAACCCTTGTACGCGGAGCGTTTAAGGGCGACCTATGTATCAGAGCAAGTCGACACGTTTATAGGAGTTTAATCAACCCTTGTACGTGGAACGTTTATGGGCGATCTATGCACGCGGAGCAAGTCAACATGTTTATAGGAGTTTAATCAACCCTTGTACGCAGAGTGTTTATAGGCGACCTATGTACGCGGAACAAGTCAACACATTTATAGGAGTTAAATCAACCCTTGTACGTGGAGCATTTATGGGCGACCTATGTACGCGGAGCAAGTCAACACATTTATAGGAGTTTAATCAACCCTTGTACGTGGAAAGTTTATGGGCGATCTATGTACACGGAGCATGTCAACATGTTTATAGGAGTTTAATCAACCCTTGTACGCAGAGTGTTTATAGGCGACCTATGTACGCGGAACAAGTCAACACATTTATAGGAGTTTAATCAACCCTTATACGTGGAGCATTTATGGGCGACCTATGTACGTGGAGCAAGTCAACACATTTATAGGAGTTTAATCAACCCTTGTACGCGGAGTGTATATGGGAAACCTATGTACGCGCAGCAAGTCAAAACGTTTATAGGAGTTTAATCAACAATGGTACGCGGAGTGTTTTTGGGTGACCTATGTACGCGGAGCAAGTCAACATGTTTATAGGAGTTTAATCAACCCTTGTACGTAGAACATTAATGGGCGACCTATGTACGCGGAGAAACTCAAATTGTTTATAGTAGTTTAATCTACCCTTATACGCAGAGCATTTTTGGGCGACCTATGTACGCGAGCAAGTCAAAACGTTTATAGGAGTTTAATCAACCCTTGTACGCGGGGCTTTTATGGGCGACCTATGTACGCGGAGCAAGTCAACACGTTTTTAGGAGTATAATCAAACTTTGTACGTGGAGAGTTTATGGGCGACCTATGTACGCGGAGCAAATCAACACGTTGATAGGAGTTTAATCAACCCTTGTACGTGGAGTGTTTATGGGCAACCTATGTACGCGGATCAAGTCAACACGTTTATAGGAGTTTAATCAACCCTGGTACGCAGAGCCTTTATGGGTGACCTATGTATGCGGAGGAAGTCAACACGATTACAGGAGTTTAATCAACCCTTGTATGCGGAGCGTTTATGGGCGACCTATGTACGCGGGGCAAGTCAACACGTTTATAGGAGTTTCATCAACCCTGGTACGCGGAGCGTTTATGGGCGACTTATGTACGCCGAGCAAGTCAACACGTTTATAGGAGTTTCATCAACCCTTGTACGCGGAGCAAGTAAACATGTTTATAGGAGTTTAATCAACCCTTATCCGCAGAGCATTTATGGATGACCTATGTACGCGGAGCAAGTCAAAACGTTTATAGGAGTTTAATCAACCCTTGTACGCGGGGCTTTTATGGGCGACCTATGTACGCGGAGCAAGTCAACACGTTTTTAGGAGTATAATCAAACTTTGTACGTGGAGAGTTTATGGGCGACCTATGTACGCGGAGCAAATCAACACGTTGATAGGAGTTTAATCAACCCTTGTACGTGGAGTGTTTATGGGCAACCTATGTACGCGGATCAAGTCAACACGTTTATAGGAGTTTAATCAACCCTGGTACGCAGAGCGTTTATGGGTGACCTATGTATGCGGAGGAAGTCAACACGATTACAGGAGTTTAATAAACCCTTGTATGCGGAGCGTTTATGGGCGACCTATGTACGCGGAGCAAGTCAACACATTTATAGGAGTTTAATCAACCCTTGTACGCGGAGTGTATATGGGAAACCTATGTACACGCAGCAAGTCAAAACGTTTATAGGAGTTTAATCAACCATGGTACGCGGAGTGTTTTTGGGTGACCTATGTACGCGGAGCAAGTCAACATGTTTATAGGAGTTTAATCAACCCTTGTACGTAGAACATTAATGGGCGACCTATGTACGCGGAGAAACTCAAATTGTTTATAGTAGTTTAATCAACCCTTATACGCAGAGCATTTTTGGGCGACCTATGTACGCGAGCAAGTCAAAACGTTTATAGGAGTTTAATCAACCCTTGTACGCGGGGCTTTTATGGGCGACCTATGTACGCGGAGCAAGTCAACACGTTTTTAGGAGTATAATCAAACTTTGTACGTGGAGAGTTTATGGGCGACCTATGTACGCGGAGCAAATCAACACGTTGATAGGAGTTTAATCAACCCTTGTACGTGGAGTGTTTATGGGCAACCTATGTACGCGGATCAAGTCAACACGTTTATAGGAGTTTAATCAACCCTGGTACGCAGAGCCTTTATGGGTGACCTATGTATGCGGAGGAAGTCAACACGATTACAGGAGTTTAATCAACCCTTGTATGCGGAGCGTTTATGGGCGACCTATGTACGCGGGGCAAGTCAACACGTTTATAGGAGTTTCATCAACCCTGGTACGCGGAGCGTTTATGGGCGACTTATGTACGCCGAGCAAGTCAACACGTTTATAGGAGTTTCATCAACCCTTGTACGCGGAGCAAGTAAACATGTTTATAGGAGTTTAATCAACCCTTATCCGCAGAGCATTTATGGATGACCTATGTACGCGGAGCAAGACAAAACGTTTATAGGAGTTTAATCAACCCTTGTACGCGGGGCTTTTATGGGCGACCTATGTACGCGGAGCAAGTCAACACGTTTTTAGGAGTATAATCAAACTTTGTACGTGGAGAGTTTATGGGCGACCTATGTACGCGGAGCAAATCAACACGTTGATAGGAGTTTAATCAACCCTTGTACGTGGAGTGTTTATGGGCAACCTATGTACGCGGATCAAGTCAACACGTTTATAGGAGTTTAATCAACCCTGGTACGCAGAGCGTTTATGGGTGACCTATGTATGCGGAGGAAGTCAACACGATTACAGGAGTTTAATAAACCCTTGTATGCGGAGCGTTTATGGGCGACCTATGTACGCGGAGCAAGTCAACACGTTTATAGGAGTTTCATCAACCCTGGTACGCGGAGCGTTTATGGGCGACTTATGTACGCCGAGCAAGTCAACACGTTTATAGGAGTTTCATCAACCCTTGTACGCGGAGCAAGTAAACATGTTTTTAGGAGTTTAATCAACCCTTATCCGCAGAGCGTTTATGGATGACCTATGTACGCGGAGCAAGTCAAAACGTTTATAGGAGTTTAATCAACCCTTGTACGCGGGGCTTTTATGGGCGACCTATGTACGCGGAGCAAGTCAACACGTTTTTAGGAGTATAATCAAACTTTGTACGTGGAGAGTTTATGGGCGACCTATGTACGCGGAGCAAATCAACACGTTGATAGGAGTTTAATCAACCCTTGTACGTGGAGTGTTTATGGGCAACCTATGTACGCGGATCAAGTCAACACGTTTATAGGAGTTTAATCAATCCTGGTACGCAGAGCGTTTATGGGTGACCTATGTATGCGGAGGAAGTCAACACGATTACAGGAGTTTAATAAACCCTTGTATGCGGAGCATTTATGGGCGACCTATGTACGCGGAGCAAGTCAACACGTTTATAGGAGTTTCATCAACCCTGGTACGCGGAGCGTTTACGGGCGACTTATGTACGCCGAGCAAGTCAACACGTTTATAGGAGTTTCATCAACCCTTGTACGCGGAGCAAGTAAACATGTTTATAGGAGTTTAATCAACCCTTATCCGCAGAGCGTTTATGGATGACCTATGTACGCGGAGCAAGTTAACACGTTTATAGGAGATTATAAACCCAGGTACGCAGAGCGTTGATGGGTGACCTATGTATGCGGAGCAAGTCAACACGTTTATAGGAGTTTAATCAACCCTTGTACGCGGAGCGTTTAAGGGCGACATATTTATCAGAGCAAGTCAACACGTTTATAGGAGTTTAATCAACCCTTGTACTCGGAGCGTTGATGGGTGACCTATGTATGCGAAGCAAGTTAACAGGTTTATACTAGTTTAATCAACCCTTGTACGCGGAGCGTTTAAGGGCGACCTATGTATCAGAGCAAGTCAACACGTTTATAGGAGTTTAATCAACCCTTGTACGTGGAACGTTTATGGACGATCTATGCACGCGGAGCAAGTCAACATGTTTATAGGAGTTTAATCAACCCTTGTACGCAGAGTGTTTATAGGCGGCCTATGTACGCGGAACAAGTCAACACATTTATAGGAGTTAAATCAACCCTTGTACGTGGAGCATTTATGGGCGACCTATGTACGCGGAGCAAGTCAACACATTTATTGGAGTTTAATCAACCCTTGTACGTGGAAAGTTTATGGGCGATCTATGTACACGGAGCAAGTCAACATGTTTATAGGAGTTTAATCAACCCTTGTACGCAGAGTGTTTATAGGCGACCTATGTACGCGGAACAAGTCAACACATTTATAGGAGTTTAATCAACCCTTGTACGTGGAGCATTTATGGGCGACCTATGTACGCGGAGCAAGTCAACACATTTATAGGAGTTTAATCAACCCTTGTACGCGGAGTGTATATGGGAAACCTATGTACGCGCAGCAAGTCAAAACGTTTATAGGAGTTTAATCAACCATGGTACGTGGAGTGTTTTTGGGTGACCTATGTACGCGGAGCAAGTCAACATGTTTATAGGAGTTTAATCAACCCTTGTACGCGGAACATTAATGGGCGACCTATGTACGCGGAGAAACTCAAATTGTTTATAGTAGTTTAATCAACCCTTATACGCAGAGCATTTTTGGGCGACCTATGTACGCGAGCAAGTCAAAACGTTTATAGGAGTTTAATAAACCCTTGTACGCGGGGCTTTTATGGGCGACCTATGTACGCGGAGCAAGTCAACACGTTTTTAGGAGTATAATCAAACTTTGTACGTGGAGAGTTTATGGGCGACCTATGTACGCAGAGCAAATCAACACGTTGATAGGAGTTTAATCAACCCTTGTACGTGGAGTGTTTATGGGCAACCTATGTACGCGGATCAAGTCAACACGTTTATAGGAGTTTAATCAACCCTGGTACGCAGAGCCTTTATGGGTGACCTATGTATGCGGAGGAAGTCAACACGATTACAGGAGTTTAATCAACCCTTGTATGCGGAGCGTTTATGGGCGACCTATGTACGCGGGGCAAGTCAACACGTTTATAGGAGTTTCATCAACCCTGGTACGCGGAGAGTTTATGGGCGACTTATGTACGCCGAGCAAGTCAACACGTTTATAGGAGTTTCATCAACCCTTGTACGCGGAGCAAGTAAACATGTTTATAGGAGTTTAATCAACCCTTATCCGCAGAGCATTTATGGATGACCTATGTACGCGGAGCAAGTCAAAACGTTTATAGGAGTTTAATCAACCCTTGTACGCGGGGCTTTTATGGGCGACCTATGTACGCGGAGCAAGTCAACACGTTTTTAGGAGTATAATCAAACTTTGTACGTGGAGAGTTTATGGGCGACCTATGTACGCGGAGCAAATCAACACGTTGATAGGAGTTTAATCAACCCTTGTACGTGGAGTGTTTATGGGCAACCTATGTACGCGGATCAAGTCAACACGTTTATAGGAGTTTAATCAATCCTGGTACGCAGAGCGTTTATGGGTGACCTATGTATGCGGAGGAAGTCAACACGATTACAGGAGTTTAATAAACCCTTGTATGCAGAGCATTTATGGGCGACCTATGTACGCGGAGCAAGTCAACACGTTTATAGGAGTTTCATCAACCCTGGTACGCGGAGCGTTTATGGGCGACTTATGTACGCCGAGCAAGTCAACACGTTTATAGGAGTTTCATCAACCCTTGTACGCGGAGCAAGTAAACATGTTTATAGGAGTTTAATCGACCCTTATCCGCAGAGCGTTTATGGATGACCTATGTACGCGGAGCAAGTTAACACGTTTATAGGAGATTATAAACCCAGGTACGCAGAGCGTTGATGGGTGACCTATGTATGCGGAGCAAGTCAACACGTTTATAGGAGTTTAATCAACCCTTGTACGCAGAGCGTTTAAGGGCGACATATTTATCAGAGCAAGTCAACACGTTTATAGGAGTTTAATCAACCCTTGTACTCGGAGCGTTGATGGGTGACCTATGTATGCGAAGCAAGTTAACAGGTTTATACTAGTTTAATCAACCCTTGTACGCGGAGCGTTTAAGGGCGACCTATGTATCAGAGCAAGTCAACACGTTTATAGGAGTTTAATCAACCCTTGTACGTGGAACGTTTATGGACGATCTATGCACGCGGAGCAAGTCAACATGTTTATAGGAGTTTAATCAACCCTTGTACGCAGAGTGTTTATAGGCGACCTATGTACGCGGAACAAGTCAACACATTTATAGGAGTTAAATCAACCCTTGTACGTGGAGCATTTATGGGCGACCTATGTACGCGGAGCAAGTCAACACATTTATTGGAGTTTAATCAACCCTTGTACGTGGAAAGTTTATGGGCGATCTATGTACACGGAGCAAGTCAACATGTTTATAGGAGTTTAATCAACCCTTGTACGCAGAGTGTTTATAGGCGACCTATGTACGCGGAACAAGTCAACACATTTATAGGAGTTTAATCAACCCTTGTACGTGGAGCATTTATGGGCGACCTATGTACGCGGAGCAAGTCAACACATTTATAGGAGTTTAATCAACCCTTGTACGCGGAGTGTATATGGGAAACCTATGTACGCGCAGCAAGTCAAAACGTTTATAGGAGTTTAATCAACCATGGTACGCGGAGTGTTTTTGGGTGACCTATGTACGCGGAGCAAGTCAACATGTTTATAGGAGTTTAATCAACCCTTGTACGCGGAACATTAATGGGCGACCTATGTACGCGGAGAAACTCAAATTGTTTATAGTAGTTTAATCAACCCTTATACGCAGAGCATTTTTGGGCGACCTATGTACGCGGAGCAAGTCAAAACGTTTATAGGAGTTTAATCAACCCTTGTACGCGGGGCTTTTATGGGCGACCTATGTACGCGGAGCAAGTCAACACGTTTTTAGGAGTATAATCAAACTTTGTACGTGGAGAGTTTATGGGCGACCTATGTACGCGGAGCAAATCAACACGTTGATAGGAGTTTAATCAACCCTGTACGTGGAGTGTTTATGGGCAACCTATGTACGCGGATCAAGTCAACACGTTTATAGGAGTTTAATCAACCCTGGTACGCAGAGCGTTTATGGGTGACCTATGTATGCGGAGGAAGTCAACACGATTACAGGAGTTTAATAAACCCTTGTATGCGGAGCGTTTATGGGCGACCTATGTACGCGGAGCAAGTCAACACGTTTATAGGAGTTTCATCAACCATGGTACGCGGAGCTTTTATGGGCGACTTTTGTACGCCGAGCAAGTCATCACGTTTATAGGAGTTTCATCAACCCTTGTACGCGGAGCAAGTAAACATGTTTATAGGAGTTTAATCAACCCTTATCCGCAGAACGTTTATGGATGACCTATGTACGCGGAGCAAGTTAACACGTTTATAGGAGATTATAAACCCAGGTACGCAGAGCGTTGATGGGTGACCTATGTATGCGGAGCAAGTCAACACGTTTATAGGAGTTTAATCAACCCTTGTACGCGGAGCGTTTAAGGGCGACATATTTATCAGAGCAAGTCAACAAGTTTATAGGAGTTTAATCAACCCTTGTACGCGGAGCGTTGATGGGTGACCTATGTATGCGAAGCAAGTTAACAGGTTTATACTAGTTTAATCAACCCTTGTACGCGGATCGTTTAAGGGCGACCTATGTATCAGAGCAAGTCAACACGTTTATAGGAGTTTAATCAACCCTTGTACGTGGAACGTTTATGGGCGATCTATGCACGCGGAGCAAGTCAACATGTTTATAGGAGTTTATTCAACCCTTGTACGCAGAGTGTTTATATGCGACCTATGTACGCGGAACAAGTCAACACATTTATAGGAGTTAAATCAACCCTGGTACGTGGAGCATTTATGGGCGACCTATGTACGCGGAGCAAGTCAACACATTTATAGGAGTTTAATCAACCCTTGTACGTGGAAAGTTTATGGGCGATCTATGTACACGGAGCAAGTCAACATGTTTATAGGAGTTTAATCAACCCTTGTACGCAGTGTTTATAGGCGACCAATGTACGCGGAACAAGTCAACACATTTATAGGAGTTTAATCAACCCTTGTACGTGGAGCATTTATGGGCGACCTATGTACGCGGAGCAAGTCAACACATTTATAGGAGTTTAATCAACCCTTGTACGCGGAGTGTATATGGGAAACCTATGTACGCGCAGCAAGTCAAAACGTTTATAGGAGTTTAATCAACCATGGTACGCGGAGTGTTTTTGGGTGACCTATGTACGCGGAGCAAGTCAACATGTTTATAGGAGTTTAATCAACCCTTGTACGCGGAACATTAATGGGCGACCTATGTACGCGGAGAAACTCAAATTGTTTATAGTAGTTTAATCAACCCTTATACGCAGAGCATTTTTGGGCGACCTATGTACGCGGAGCAAGTCAAAACGTTTATAGGAGTTTAATCGACCCTTGTACGCGGGGCTTTTATGGGCGACCTATGTACGCGGAGCAAGTCAACACGTTTTTAGGAGTATAATCAAACTTTGTACGTGGAGAGTTTATGGGCGACCTATGTACGCGGAGCAAATCAACACGTTGATAGGAGTTTAATCAACCCTTGTACGTGGAGTGTTTATGGGCAACCTATGTACGCGGATCAAGTCAACACGTTTATAGGAGTTTAATCAACCCTGGTACGCAGAGCGTTTATGGGTGACCTATGTATGCGGAGGAAGTCAACACGATTACAGGAGTTTAATAAACCCTTGTATGCGGAGCGTTTATGGGCGACCTATGTACGCGGAGCAAGTCAACACGTTTATAGGAGTTTCATCAACCATGGTACGCGGAGCGTTTATGGGCGATTTATGTACGCCGAGCAAGTCATCACGTTTATAGGAGTTTCATCAACCCTTGTACGCGGAGCAAGTAAACATGTTTATAGGAGTTTAATCAACCCTTATCCGCAGAGCGTTTATGGATGACCTATGTACGCGGAGCAAGTTAACACGTTTATAGGAGATTATAAACCCAGGTACGCAGAGCGTTGATGGGTGACCTATGTATGCGGAGCAAGTCAACACGTTTATAGGAGTTTAATCAACCCTTGTACGCGGAGCATTTAAGGGCGACATATTTATCAGAGCAAGTCAACAAGTTTATAGGAGTTTAATCAACCCTTGTACGCGGAGCGTTGATGGGTGACCTATGTATGCGAAGCAAGTTAACAGGTTTATACTAGTTTAATCAACCCTTGTACGCGGAGCGTTTAAGGGCGACCTATGTATCAGAGCAAGTCAACACGTTTATAGGAGTTTAATCAACCCTTGTACGTGGAACGTTTATGGGCGATCTATGCACGCGGAGCAAGTCAACATGTTTATAGGAGTTTAATCAACCCTTGTACGCAGAGTGTTTATAGGCGACCTATGTACGCGAAACAAGTCAACACATTTATAGGAGTTAAATCAACCCTTGTACGTGGAGCATTTATGGGTGACCTATGTACGCGGAGCAAGTCAACACATTTATAGGAGTTTAATCAACCCTTGTACGTGGAAAGTTTATGGGCGATATATGTACACGGAGCAAGTCAACATGTTTATAGGAGTTTAATCAACCCTTGTACGCAGAGTGTTTATAGGCGACCTATGTACGCGGAACAAGTGAACACATTTATAGGAGTTTAATCAACCCTTGTACGTGGAGCATTTATGGGCGACCTATGTACGCGGAGCAAGTCAACACATTTATAGGAGTTTAATCAACCCTTGTACGCGGAGTGTATATGGGCAACCTATGTACGCGCAGCAAGTCAAAACGTTTATAGGAGTTTAATCAACCATGGTACGCGGAGTGTTTTTGGGTGACCTATGTACGCGGAGCAAGTCAACATGTTTATAGGAGTTTAATCAACCCTTGTACGCGGAACATTAATGGGCGACCTATGTACGCGGAGAAACTCAAATTGTTTATAGAAGTTTAATCAACCCTTATACGCAGAGCATTTTTGGGCGACCTATGTACGCGAGCAAGTCAAAACGTTTATAGGAGTTTAATCAACCCTTGTACGCGGGGCTTTTATGGGCGACCTATGTACGCAGAGCAAGTCAACACGTTTTTAGGAGTATAATCAAACTTTGTACGTGGAGAGTTTATGGGCGACCTATGTACGCGGAGCAAATCAACACGTTGATAGGAGTTTAATCAACCCTTGTACGTGGAGTGTTTATGGGCAACCTATGTACGCGGATCAAGTGAACACGTTTATAGGAGTTTAATCAACCCTGGTACGCAGAGCCTTTATGGGTGACCTATGTATGCGGAGGAAGTCAACACGATTACAGGAGTTTAATCAACCCTTGTATGCGGAGCGTTTATGGGCGACCTATGTACGCGGAGCAAGTCAACACGTTTATAGGAGTTTCATCAACCCTGGTACGCGGAGCATTTATGGGCGACTTATGTACGCCGAGCAAGTCAACACGTTTATAGGAGTTTCATCAACCCTTGTACGCGGAGCAAGTAAACATGTTTATAGGAGTTTAATCAACCCTTATCCGCAGAGCGTTTATGGATGACCTATGTACGCGGAGCAAGTTAACACATTTATAGGAGTTTATAAACCCAGATACGCAGAGCGTTGATGGGTGACCTATGTATGCGGAGCAAGTCAACACGTTTATAGGAGTTTAATCAACCCTTGTACGCGGAGCGTTTAAGGGCGACATATGTATCAGAGCAAGTCAACACGTTTATAGGAGTTTAATCAACCCTTGTACGCGGAGCGTTGATGGGTGACCTATGTATGCGAAGCAAGTTAACAGGTTTATACTAGTTTAATCAACCCTTGTACGCGGAGCGTTTAAGGGCGACCTATGTATCAGAGCAAGTCAACACGTTTATAGGAGTTTAATCAACCCTTGTACGTGGAACGTTTATGGGCGATCTATGCACGCGGAGCAAGTCAACATGTTTATAGGAGTTTAATCAACCCTTGTACGCAGAGTGTTTATAGGCTACCTATGTACGCGGAACAAGTCAACACATTTATAGGAGTTTAATCAACCCTTGTACGTGGAGCATTTATGGGCGACCTATGTACGCGGAGCAAGTCAACACATTTATAGGAGTTTAATCAACCCTTGTACGCGGAGTGTATATGGGAAACCTATGTACGCGCAGCAAGTCAAAACGTTTATAGGAGTTTAATCAACCATGGTACGCGGAGTGTTTTTGGGTGACCTATGTACGCGGAGCAAGTCAACATGTTTATAGGAGTTTAATCAACCCTTGTACGCGGAACATTAATGGGCGACCTATGTACGCGGAGAAACTCAAATTGTTTATAGTAGTTTAATCAACCCTTATACGCAGAGCATTTTTGGGCGACCTATGTACGCGGAGCAAGTCAAAACGTTTATAGGAGTTTAATCAACCCTTGTACGCGGGGCTTTTATGGGCGACCTATGTACGCGGAGCAAGTCAACACGTTTTTAGGAGTATAATCAAACTTTGTACGTGGAGAGTTTATGGGCGACCTATGTACGCGGAGCAAATCAACACATTGATAGGAGTTTAATCAACCCTGTACGTGGAGTGTTTATGGGCAACCTATGTACGCGGATCAAGTCAACACGTTTATAGGAGTTTAATCAACCCTGGTACGCAGAGCGTTTATGGGTGACCTATGTATGCGGAGGAAGTCAACACGATTACAGGAGTTTAATAAACCCTTGTATGCGGAGCGTTTATGGGCGACCTATGTACGCGGAGCAAGTCAACACGTTTATAGGAGTTTCATCAACCATGGTACGCGGAGCGTTTATGGGCGACTTATGTACGCCGAGCAAGTCATCACGTTTATAGGAGTTTCATCAACCCTTGTACGCGGAGCAAGTAAACATGTTTATAGGAGTTTAATCAACCCTTATCCGCAGAGCGTTTATGGATGACCTATGTACGCGGAGCAAGTTAACACGTTTATAGGAGATTATAAACCCAGGTACGCAGAGCGTTGATGGGTGACCTATGTATGCGGAGCAAGTCAACACGTTTATAGGAGTTTAATCAACCCTTGTACGCGGAGCGTTTAAGGGCGACATATTTATCAGAGCAAGTCAACAAGTTTATAGGAGTTTAATCAACCCTTGTACGCGGAGCATTGATGGGTGACCTATGTATGCGAAGCAAGTTAACAGGTTTATACTAGTTTAATCAACCCTTGTACGCGGAGCGTTTAAGGGCGACCTATGTATCAGAGCAAGTCAACACGTTTATAGGAGTTTAATCAACCCTTGTACGTGGAACGTTTATGGGCGATCTATGCACGCGGAGCAAGTCAACATGTTTATAGGAGTTTATTCAACCCTTGTACGCAGAGTGTTTATAGGCGACCTATGTACGCGGAACAAGTCAACACATTTATAGGAGTTAAATCAACCCTTGTACGTGGAGCATTTATGGGCGACCTATGTACGCGGAGCAAGTCAACACATTTATAGGAGTTTAATCAACCCTTGTACGTGGAAAGTTTATGGGCGATCTATGTACACGGAGCAAGTCAACATGTTTATAGGAGTTTAATCAACCCTTGTACGCAGTGTTTATAGGCGACCTATGTACGCGGAACAAGTCAACACATTTATAGGAGTTTAATCAACCCTTGTACGTGGAGCATTTATGGGCGACCTATGTACGCGGAGCAAGTCAACACATTTATAGGAGTTTAATCAACCCTTGTACGCGGAGTGTATATGGGAAACCTATGTACGCGCAGCAAGTCAAAACGTTTATAGGAGTTTAATCAACCATGGTACGCGGAGTGTTTTTGGGTGACCTATGTACGCGGAGCAAGTCAACATGTTTATAGGAGTTTAATCAACCCTTGTACGCGGAACATTAATGGGCGACCTATGTACGCGGAGAAACTCAAATTGTTTATAGTAGTTTAATCAACCCTTATACGCAGAGCATTTTTGGGCGACCTATGTACGCGGAGCAAGTCAAAACGTTTATAGGAGTTTAATCAACCCTTGTACGCGGGGCTTTTATGGGCGACCTATGTACGCGGAGCAAGTCAACACGTTTTTAGGAGTATAATCAAACTTTGTACGTGGAGAGTTTATGGGCGACCTATGTACGCGGAGCAAATCAACACGTTGATAGGAGTTTAATCAACCCTTGTACGTGGAGTGTTTATGGGCAACCTATGTACGCGGATCAAGTCAACACGTTTATAGGAGTTTAATCAACCCTGGTACGCAGAGCATTTATGGGTGACCTATGTATGCGGAGGAAGTCAACACGATTACAGGAGTTTAATAAACCCTTGTATGCGGAGCGTTTATGGGCGACCTATGTACGCGGAGCAAGTCAACACGTTTATAGGAGTTTCATCAACCATGGTACGCGGAGCGTTTATGGGCGATTTATGTACGCCGAGCAAGTCATCACGTTTATAGGAGTTTCATCAACCCTTGTACGCGGAGCAAGTAAACATGTTTATAGGAGTTTAATCAACCCTTATCCGCAGAGCGTTTATGGATGACCTATGTACGCGGAGCAAGTTAACACGTTTATAGGAGATTATAAACCCAGGTACGCAGAGCGTTGATGGGTGACCTATGTATGCGGAGCAAGTCAACACGTTTATAGGAGTTTAATCAACCCTTGTACGCGGAGCGTTTAAGGGCGACATATTTATCAGAGCAAGTCAACAAGTTTATAGGAGTTTAATCAACCCTTGTACGCGGAGCGTTGATGGGTGACCTATGTATGCGAAGCAAGTTAACAGGTTTATACTAGTTTAATCAACCCTTGTACGCGGAGCGTTTAAGGGCGACCTATGTATCTGAGCAAGTCAACACGTTTATAGGAGTTTAATCAACCCTTGTACGTGGAACGTTTATGGGCGATCTATGCACGCGGAGCAAGTCAACATGTTTATAGGAGTTTAATCAACCCTTGTACGCAGAGTGTTTATAGGCGACCTATGTACGCGAAACAAGTCAACACATTTATAGGAGTTAAATCAACCCTTGTACGTGGAGCATTTATGGGTGACCTATGTACGCGGAGCAAGTCAACACATTTATAAGAGTTTAATCAACCCTTGTACGTGGAAAGTTTATGGGCGATATATGTACACGGAGCAAGTCAACATGTTTATAGGAGTTTAATCAACCCTTGTACGCAGAGTGTTTATAGGCGACCTATGTACGCGGAACAAGTGAACACATTTATAGGAGTTTAATCAACCCTTGTACGTGGAGCATTTATGGGCGACCTATGTACGCGGAGCAAGTCAACACATTTATAGGAGTTTAATCAACCCTTGTACGCGGAGTGTATATGGGCAACCTATGTGCGCGCAGCAAGTCAAAACGTTTATAGGAGTTTAATCAACCATGGTACGCGGAGTGTTTTTGGGTGACCTATGTACGCGGAGCAAGTCAACATGTTTATAGGAGTTTAATCAAACCTTGTACGCGGAACATTAATGGGCGACCTATGTACGCGGAGAAACTCAAATTGTTTATAGTAGTTTAATCAACCCTTATACGCAGAGCATTTTTGGGCGACCTATGTACGCGAGCAAGTCAAAACGTTTATAGGAGTTTAATCAACCCTTGTACGCGGGGCTTTTATGGGCGACCTATGTACGCAGAGCAAGTCAACACGTTTTTAGGAGTATAATCAAACTTTGTACGTGGAGAGTTTATGGGCGACCTATGTACGCGGAGCAAATCAACACGTTGATAGGAGTTTAATCAACCCTTGTACGTGGAGTGTTTATGGGCAACCTATGTACGCGGATCAAGTGAACACGTTTATAGGAGTTTAATCAACCCTGGTACGCAGAGCCTTTATGGGTGACCTATGTATGCGGAGGAAGTCAACACGATTACAGGAGTTTAATCAACCCTTGTATGCGGAGCGTTTATGGGCGACCTATGTACGCGGAGCAAGTCAACACGTTTATAGGAGTTTCATCAACCCTGGTACGCGGAGCATTTATGGGCGACTTATGTACGCCGAGCAAGTCAACACGTTTATAGGAGTTTCATCAACCCTTGTACGCGGAGCAAGTAAACATGTTTATAGGAGTTTAATCAACCCTTATCCGCAGAGCGTTTATGGATGACCTATGTACGCGGAGCAAGTTAACACATTTATAGGAGTTTATAAACCCAGATACGCAGAGCGTTGATGGGTGACCTATGTATGCGGAGCAAGTCAACACGTTTATAGGAGTTTAATCAACCCTTGTACGCGGAGCGTTTAAGGGCGACATATGTATCAGAGCAAGTCAACACGTTTATAGGAGTTTAATCAACCCTTGTACGCGGAGCGTTGATGGGTGACCTATGTATGCGAAGCAAGTTAACAGGTTTATACTAGTTTAATCAACCCTTGTACGCGGAGCGTTTAAGGGCGACCTATGTATCAGAGCAAGTCAACACGTTTATAGGAGTTTAATCAACCCTTGTACGTGGAACGTTTATGGGCGATCTATGCACGCGGAGCAAGTCAACATGTTTATAGGAGTTTAATCAACCCTTGTACGCAGAGTGTTTATAGGCGACCTATGTACGCGGAACAAGTCAACACATTTATAGGAGTTAAATCAACCCTTGTACGTGGAGCATTTATGGGCGACCTATGTACGCGGAGCAAGTCAACACATTTATAGGAGTTTAATCAACCCTTGTACGTGGAAAGTTTATGGGCGATCTATGTACACGGGGCAAGTCAACATGTTTATAGGAGTTTAATCAACCCTTGTACGCAGAGTGTTTATAGGCGACTTATGTACGCGGAACAAGTCAACACATTTATAGGAGTTTAATCAACCCTTGTACGTGGAGCATTTATGGGCGACCTATGTACGCGGAACAAGTCAACACATTTATAGGAGTTTAATCAACCCTTGTACGCGGAGTGTTTATGGGCAACCTATGTACGCGCAGCAAGTCAAAACGTTTATAGGAGTTTAATCAACCATGGTACGCAGAGTGTTTTTGGGTGACCTATGTACGCGGAGCAAGTCAACATGTTTATAGGAGTTTAATCAACCCTTGTACGCGGAACATTAATGGGCGACCTATGTACGCGGAGAAACTCAAATTGTTTATAGTAGTTTAATCAACCCTTATACACAGAGCATTTTTGGGCGACGTATGTACGCAGAGCAAGTCAAAACGTTTATAGGAGTTTAATCAACCCTTGTACGCGGGGCTTTTATGGGCGACCTATGTACGCGGAGCAAGTCAACACGTTTTTAGGAGTATAATCAAACTTTGTACGTGGAGAGTTTATGGGCGACCTATGTACGCAGAGCAAATCAACACGTTGATAGGAGTTTAATCAACCCTTATACGTGGAGTGTTTATGGGCAACCTATGTACGCGGATCAAGTCAACACGTTTATAGGAGTTTAATCAACCCTGGTACGCAGAGCATTTATGGGTGACCTATGTATGCGGAGGAAGTCAACACGATTACAGGAGTTTAATCAACCCTTGTATGCGGAGCGTTTATGGGCGACCTATGTACGCGGAGCAAGTCAACACGTTTATAGGAGTTTCATCAACCCTGGTACGCGGAGCGTTTATGGGCGACTTATGTACGCCGAGCAAGTCAACACGTTTATAGGAGTTTCATCAACCCTTGTACGTGGAGCAAGTAAACATGTTTATAGGAGTTTAATCAACCCTTATCCGCAGAGCGTTTATGGATGACCTATGTACGCGGAGCAAGTTAACACGTTTATAGGAGTTTATAAACCCAGGTACGCAGAGCGTTGATGGGTGACCTATGTATGCGGAGCAAGTCAACACGTTTATAGGAGTTTAATCAACCCTTGTACGCGGATCGTTTAAGGGCCACATCTGTATCAGAGCAAGTCAACACGTTTATAGGAGTTTAATCAACCCTTGTACGCGGAGCGTTGATGGGTGACCTATGTATGCGAAGCAAGGTAACAGGTTTATACTAGTTTAATCAACCCTTGTACGCGGAGCGTTTAAGGGCGACCTATGTATCAGAGCAAGTCAACACGTTTATAGGAGTTTAATCAACCCTTGTACGTGGAACGTTTATGGGCGATCTATGCACGCGGAGAAAGTCAACATGTTTATAGGAGTTTAATCAACCCTTGTACGCAGAGTGTTTATAAGCGACCTATTTACGCGGAACAAGTCAACACATTTATAGGAGTTAAATCAACCCTTGTACGTGGAGCATTTATGGGCGACCTATGTACGCGGAGCAAGTCAACACATTTATAGGAGTTTAATCAACCCTTGTACGTGGAAAGTTTATGGGCGATCTATGTACACGGAGCAAGTCAACATGTTTATAGGAGTTTAATCAACCCTTGTACGCAGAGTGTTTATAGGCGACCTATGTACGCGGAACAAGTCAACACATTTATAGGAGTTTAATCAACCCTTGTACGTGGAGCATTTATGGGCGACCTATGTACGCGGAGCAAGTCAACACATTTATAGGAGTTTAATCAACCCTTGTACGCGGAGTGTATATGGGAAACCTATGTACGCGCAGCAAGTCAAAACGTTTATAGGAGTTTAATCAACCATGGTACGCGGAGTGTTTTTGGGTGACCTATGTACGCGGAGCAAGTCAACATGTTTATAGGAGTTTAATCAACCCTTGTACGCGGAACATTAATGGGCGACCTATGTACGCGGAGAAACTCAAATTATTTATAGTAGTTTAATCAACCCTTATACGCAGAGCATTTTTGGGCGACCTATGTACGCGGAGCAAGTCAAAACGTTTATAGGAGTTTAATCAACCCTTGTACGCGGGGCTTTTATGGGCGACCTATGTACGCGGAGCAAGTCAACACGTTTTTAGGAGTATAATCAAACTTTGTACGTGGAGAGTTTATGGGCGACCTATGTACGCGGAGCAAATCAACACGTTGATAGGAGTTTAATCAACCCTTGTACGTGGAGTGTTTATGGGCGACCTATGTACGCGGAGCAAGTCAACACATTTATAGGAGTTTAATCAACCCTTGTACGTGGAAAGTTTATGGGCGATCTATGTACACGGAGCAAGTCAACATGTTTATAGGAGTTTAATCAACCCTTGTACGCCGAGTGTTTATAGGCGACCTATGTACGCGGAACAAGTCAACACATTTATAGGAGTTTAATCAACCCTTGTACGTGGAGCATTTATGGGCGACCTATGTACGCGGAGCAAGTCAACACATTTATAGGAGTTTAATCAACCCTTGTACGTGGAAAGTTTATGGGCGATCTATGTACACGGAGCAAGTCAACATGTTTATAGGAGTTTAATCATCCCTTGTACGCAGAGTGTTTATAGGCGACCTATGTACGCGGAACAAGTCAACACATTTATAGGAGTTTAATCAACCCTTGTACGTGGAGCATTTATGGGCGACCTATGTACGCGGAGCAAGTCAACACATTTATAGGAGTTTAATCAACCCTTGTACGCGGAGTGTATATGGGAAACCTATGTACGCGCAGCAAGTCAAAACGTTTATAGGAGTTTAATCAACCATGGTACGCGGAGTGTTTTTGGGTGACCTATGTACGCGGAGCAAGTCAACATGTTTATAGGAGTTTAATCAACCCTTGTACGTGGAACATTAATGGGCGACCTATGTACGCGGAGAAACTCAAATTATTTATAGTAGTTTAATCAACCCTTATACGCAGAGCATTTTTGGGCGACCTATGTACGCGGAGCAAGTCAAAACGTTTATAGGAGTTTAATCAACCCTTGTACGCGGGGCTTTTATGGGCGACCTATGTACGCGGAGCAAGTCAACACGTTTTTAGGAGTATAATCAAACTTTGTACGTGGAGAGTTTATGGGCGACCTATGTACGCGGAGCAAATCAACACGTTGATAGGAGTTTAATCAACCCTTGTACGTGGAGTGTTTATGGGCGACCTATGTACGCGGAGCAAGTCAACACATTTATAGGAGTTTAATCAACCCTTGTACGTGGAAAGTTTATGGGCGATCTATGTACACGGAGCAAGTCAACATGTTTATAGCAGTTTAATCAACCCTTGTACGCAGAGTGTTTATAGGCGACCTATGTACGCGGAACAAGTCAACACATTTATAGGAGTTTAATCAACCCTTGTACGTGGAGCATTTATGGGCGACCTATGTACGCGGAGCAAGTCAACACATTTATAGGAGTTTAATCAACCCTTGTACGTGGAAAGTTTAAGGGCGATCTATGTACACGGAGCAAGTCAACATGTTTATAGGAGTTTAATCATCCCTTGTACGCAGAGTGTTTATAGGCGACCTATGTACGCGGAACAAGTCAACACATTTATAGGAGTTTAATCAACCCTTGTACGTGGAGCGTTTATGGGCGACCTATGTACGCGGAGCAAGTCAACACATTTATAGGAGTTTAATCAACCCTTGTACGCGGAGTGTATATGGGAAACCTATGTACGCGCAGCAAGTCAAAACGTTTATAGGAGTTTAATCAACCATGGTACGCGGAGTGTTTTTGGGTGACCTATGTACGCGGAGCAAGTCAACATGTTTATAGGAGTTTAATCAACCCTTGTACGCGGAACATTAATGGGCGACCTATGTACGCGGAGAAACTCAAATTATTTATAGTAGTTTAATCAACCCTTATACGCAGAGCATTTTTGGGCGACCTATGTACGCGGAGCAAGTCAAAACGTTTATAGGAGTTTAATCAACCCTTGTACGCGGGGCTTTTATGGGCGACCTATGTACGCGGAGCAAGTCAACACGTTTTTAGGAGTATAATCAAACTTTGTACGTGGAGAGTTTATGGGCGACCTATGTACGCGGAGCAAATCAACACGTTGATAGGAGTTTAATCAACCCTTGTACGTGGAGTGTTTATGGGCGACCTATGTACGCGGAGCAAGTCAACACATTTATAGGAGTTTAATCAACCCTTGTACGTGGAAAGTTTATGGGCGATCTATGTACACGGAGCAAGTCAACATGTTTATAGGAGTTTAATCAACCCTTGTACGCCGAGTGTTTATAGGCGACCTATGTACGCGGAACAAGTCAACACATTTATAGGAGTTTAATCAACCCTTGTACGTGGAGCATTTATGGGCGACCTATGTACGCGGAGCAAGTCAACACATTTATAGGAGTTTAATCAACCCTTGTACGTGGAAAGTTTATGGGCGATCTATGTACACGGAGCAAGTCAACATGTTTATAGGAGTTTAATCATCCCTTGTACGCAGAGTGTTTATAGGCGACCTATGTACGCGGAACAAGTCAACACATTTATAGGAGTTTAATCAACCCTTGTACGTGGAGCATTTATGGGCGACCTATGTACGCGGAGCAAGTCAACACATTTATAGGAGTTTAATCAACCCTTGTACGCGGAGTGTATATGGGAAACCTATGTACGCGCAGCAAGTCAAAACGTTTATAGGAGTTTAATCAACCATGGTACGCGGAGTGTTTTTGGGTGACCTATGTACGCGGAGCAAGTCAACATGTTTATAGGAGTTTAATCAACCCTTGTACGTGGAACATTAATGGGCGACCTATGTACGCGGAGAAACTCAAATTATTTATAGTAGTTTAATCAACCCTTATACGCAGAGCATTTTTGGGCGACCTATGTACGCGGAGCAAGTCAAAACGTTTATAGGAGTTTAATCAACCCTTGTACGCGGGGCTTTTATGGGCGACCTATGTACGCGGAGCAAGTCAACACGTTTTTAGGAGTATAATCAAACTTTGTACGTGGAGAGTTTATGGGCGACCTATGTACGCGGAGCAAATCAACACGTTGATAGGAGTTTAATCAACCCTTGTACGTGGAGTGTTTATGGGCGACCTATGTACGCGGAGCAAGTCAACACATTTATAGGAGTTTAATCAACCCTTGTACGTGGAAAGTTTATGGGCGATCTATGTACACGGAGCAAGTCAACATGTTTATAGCAGTTTAATCAACCCTTGTACGCAGAGTGTTTATAGGCGACCTATGTACGCGGAACAAGTCAACACATTTATAGGAGTTTAATCAACCCTTGTACGTGGAGCATTTATGGGCGACCTATGTACGCGGAGCAAGTCAACACATTTATAGGAGTTTAATCAACCCTTGTACGTGGAAAGTTTATGGGCGATCTATGTACACGGAGCAAGTCAACATGTTTATAGGAGTTTAATCATCCCTTGTACGCAGAGTGTTTATAGGCGACCTATGTACGCGGAACAAGTCAACACATTTATAGGAGTTTAATCAACCCTTGTACGTGGAGCATTTATGGGCGACCTATGTACGCGGAGCAAGTCAACACATTTATAGGAGTTTAATCAACCCTTGTACGCGGAGTGTATATGGGAAACCTATGTACGCGCAGCAAGTCAAAACGTTTATAGGAGTTTAATCAACCATGGTACGCGGAGTGTTTTTGGGTGACCTATGTACGCGGAGCAAGTCAACATGTTTATAGGAGTTTAATCAACCCTTGTACGCGGAACATTAATGGGCGACCTATGTACGCGGAGAAACTCAAATTATTTATAGTAGTTTAATCAACCCTTATACGCAGAGCATTTTTGGGCGACCTATGTACGCGGAGCAAGTCAAAACGTTTATAGGAGTTTAATCAACCCTTGTACGCGGGGCTTTTATGGGCGACCTATGTACGCGGAGCAAGTCAACACGTTTTTAGGAGTATAATCAAACTTTGTACGTGGAGAGTTTACGGGCGACCTGTGTACGCGGAGCAAATCAACACGTTGATAGGAGTTTAATCAACCCTTGTACGTGGAGTGTTTATGGGCAACCTATGTACGCGGATCAAGTCAACACGTTTATAGGAGTTTAATCAACCCTGGTACGCAGGGCGTTTATGGGTGACCTATGTATGCGGAGGAAGTCAACACGATTACAGGAGTTTAATAAACCCTTGTATGCGAAGCGTTTATGGGCGACCTATGTACGCGGAGCAAGTCAACACGTTTATAGGAGTTTCATCAACACTGGTACGCGGAGCGTTTATGGGCGACTTATGTACGCCGAGCAAGTCAACATGTTTATAGGAGTTTCATCAACCCTTGTACGCGGAGCAAGTAAACATGTTTATAGGAGTTTAATCATCCCTTATCCACAGAGCGTTTATGGATGACCTATGTACGCGGAGCAAGTTAACACGTTTATAGGAGATTATAAACCCAGGTACGCAGAGCGTTGATGGGTGACCTATGTATGCGGAGCAAGTCAACACGTTTATAGGAGTTTAATCAACCCTTGTACGCGAAGCGTTTAAGGGCGACATATTTATCAGAGCAAGTCAACACGTTTATAGGAGTTTAATCAACCCTTGTACGCGGAGCATTGATGGGTGACCTATGTATGCGAAGCAAGTTAACAGGTTTATACTAGTTTAATCAACCCTTGTACGCGGAGCGTTTAAGGGCGACCTATGTATCAGAGCAAGTCAACACGTTTATAGGAGTTTAATCAACCCTTGTACGTGGAAAGTTTATGGGCGATCTATGTACACGGAGCAAGTCAACATGTTTATAGGATTTTAATCAACCCTTGTACGCAGAGTGTTTATAGGCGACCTATGTACGCGGAGCAAGTCAACACGTTTATAGGAGTTTCATCAACCCTGGTACGCGGAGCGTTTATGGGCGACTTATGTACGCCGAGCAAGTCAACACGTTTATAGGAGTTTCATCAACCCTTGTACGCGGAGCAAGTAAACATGTTTATAGGAGTTTAATCAACCCTTATCCGCAGAGCGTTTATGGATGACCTATGTACGCGGAACAAGTTAACACGTTTATAGGAGTTTAATCAACCCAGGTACGGGGAGCGTTGATGGGTGACCTATGTATGCGGAGCAAGTCAACACATTCATAGGAGTTTAATCAACCCTTGTACGCGGAGCGTTTAAGGGCGACATATGTATCAAAGCAAGTCAACACGTTTATAGGAGTTTAATCAACCCAGGTACGCGGAGCGTTGTTGGGTGACCAATGTATGCTGAACAAGTCAACACGTTTATAGGAGTTTAATCAACCCTTGTACGCGGAGCGTTTAAGGGCGACATATGTATCAGAGCAAGTCAACACATTTATAGGAGTTTAAATAACCCTTGTACATGGAATGTTTATGGGTGATCTATGTACGCGGAGCAAGTCAACATGTTTATAGGAGTTTATTCAACCCTTGTACGCAGAGTGTTTATAGGCGACCTATGTACGCGGAACAAGTCAACACGTTTATAGGAGTTTAATCAACCCTTGTACGTGGAGCATTTATGGGCGACCTATGTACGCCGAGCAAGTCAACACATATTTAGGAGTTTAATCAACCCTTGTACGCGGAGTGTATATGGGCAACCTATGTACGTGCTGCAAGTCAAAACGTTTATAGGAGTTTAATCAACCATGGTACGCGGAGTGTTTTTGGGTGACCTCTGTACGCGGAGCAAGTCAACATGTTTATAGGAGTTTAATCAACCCTTGTACGCGGAACATTAATGGGCGACCTATGTACGCGGAGAAACTCAAATTGTTTATAGTAGTTTAATCAACCCTTATACGCAGAGCATTTTTGGGCGACCTATGTACGCGAGCAAGTCAAAACGTTTATAGGAGTTTAATCAACCCTTGTACGCGGGGCTTTTATGGGCGACCTATGTACGCGGAGAAAGTCAACACGTTTTTAGGAGTATAATCAAACTTTGTACGTGGAGAGTTTATGGGCGACTTATGTACGCGGAGCAAATCAACACGTTGATAGGAGTTTAATCAACCCTTGTACGTGGAGTGTTTATGGGCAACCTATGTACGCGTATCAAGTCAACACGTTTATAGGAGTTTAATCAACCCTGGTACGCAGAGCGTTTATGGGTGACCTATGTATGCGGAGGAAGTCAACACGATTACAGGAGTTTAATCAACCCTTGTATGCGGAGCGTTTATGGGCGACCTATGTACGCGGAGCAAGTCTGTAACACCCCAATTCCCATCGCGAAATAAATAACACATAATAAATATCAGAGTAACTAAAATTTTATTTTTCCGACAGAAACAGGGATGCCACATTTAAAGAAATAAAATACAATCCTTGCTCAACATTTTTGATACATAACACAAAGGGAAACTTTTCCTTACAAAAGGATGGTCAATTATGGAATAAAGCGGAAAGATCCATAACTGACTTGTTTTACAAATAAATGGTTTTAGAACATCAAAATATAAATACAAAATATATTCAACAATTATATACATATAACAAAACGTTCCCCGACTCCCGTGCTACGTATCAGAGCAGACACCACGAACGACAACGGAACGGAGGACTAATCTCCACAAAAGCCTCCAAGCCTCTAAAGCTGACAATCTGCACTATGCCATAAAAAGCATATTCCAGCAGAAGGGTGAGAAATAACAACTATAGCAAGATTGCATAATAATATGCAAAAACACATAAAATCACATACACAGTTATTCTCACCTCACACATCACACTTAAAAACATAACTACACATTTGCACATAAAGCATACCAAGTCATAGCATGTATCACATATGCACATCCAATTACCAAGGCCATCACAACCTCAACACATAACAAATCAATGCACAATTTCCACACATAGTCATCAAATCATGATTTTCCACCAATCATGCATCCATTCACAATCACATATGTCAAACAAACATATACCATTCAATACAATTGCACATATTTCATCTCATCAATCACAATCACAATTTCATGCACAAATGACTCATGATTTATGCAATGCACATAGATCGACACTACGACTCTATGCACATGCCATGCGGTACCGACTTCCAACCTTGTAATTCATTAGTTCCCCAGGAACTCTTGGAATCATCGCTCGTTACTGGGACGTAGCCAATAACACCCCGTCGGGTCTACGATGTTCACCCGTCGCTGTAAGTCCTCAGGCATCGCCTCGTATTTTCGAGGCCCACGACGTTAAGGATTGCTTTAAGTCTCCAAAGGAGCCCACAATCGTCTATAACCACCGCTTTAAGTCCTCAGGCAGCGCCTCATATTTTCGAGGCCCACGGTGTTATAGCAGATTCCCTCTGGAATCAAACCGTCACTCAGGACGTTCAACAATGCATATTATGATGTTTGGCATACAATGACTCATGACATTCACATTGCACCCACATACACATCCATAATCATGCATATATAATCAAATACCACACATTGCATATTCTTGCCCTTAGGCCACAAATCAACAACACATTCATGCATTGCAACACAATTCAAACAATGCATTTCAAACCATAAAGGCCACCACACCACATACATTGAATTTCACATGACAATGCATTTCATCACAAACCACAAACCACAACATCGCATCACAACACCATATCACAACAACTCATCATGTATATTCACATCATATAACAACACACCAGCTACACATTACATATCAAAAGCTTATAGCATAATAGCACATCAATCGCACGCGATTAACGCGATAAAAACCCGACAACTCGACTATTTTTCCAAAAACACGAATTAATTAAATCATCTTTTACCCTCCAAACCATTTTTAATAGAAAGAGCTTTTCATTAGCTTTCCAACGGTATAAAGAACGTCCCAATCCGAGTTACGGATCAAAAGATATGAATTTCCGAAGTTTCCCCGAAAAACCAGATTTTCTGTTTCAGCACAGTAGGCATCGATCCCTAACTCGCATGTATCGATCCCTGCTGTAGTAAAATCCCATTTTTCCCAATTTTCACAGTAGGGATCGATCCCTGGGATTAGGTATCGATCCCTAACCCTGTTTTTCACAAAAAACCAGATTTTCTCCATTACACCTATGCTGTCCTTTTCCGAAACACCCAAAAACTCGACTAAATCGAACATTTTCACCGAAACAAACATATACTCATAAACACCAAATACATAAGAACAATTTAGAACACTTAAACGAAATTTCTACGACGTTCGATTTTTCGATTAAATTTCAACCGTTTAAAAACCAGAATTTTCGAACGTCACCAAATCGAATGAAAAGCACGCTATACGACGACCTAACCTTCCTCGATACAACTACGTAATTTATTTCGAAATTCATCCGTGAAAACATCGATTTCTATCGATTTCCTACAATCGACCTAAACAAAAAAAAAACAACGGAACCATAACGAAAACTAACCGAAACCTAACCAAACGTCATGAAACTTTAAACAGCAGCTCGCATACATATAATTAACCAACACATGTATTTACACGACTTTCCGACCGTAGAAACATCGGTTTCTATCGATTTCGCCCAATACGGCATAAACGGAAACATATGGAAAACAAACCAAAACATTCACCACAAACAACACATATACATACACAAGCAAGATATAATTGAAACTTCTCACCCTTACCCGATTATTCGCGCTTTAGACGGAGTTTTCTCGACTTTCCTCTCTTTTCCTCTTCTCCCTTCTTTCCTTCTCTTTTCTCTTCTCTTCTCTTTCTATTTTTCTGTTTTCTTCTTTTCTCTCTTTTTCTCTCAACTTTTCTATTTAAACAAAATATCTACCCAAATGACCAAAATACCCCTACACTCAAATATCTCGCAAACGCTCTCAAAACGCGACAAAATATCACAACATTGAAAAATAACATTTTTCCAAATAAAAGTCAAAAATAAAATAATATAATAATAAAATAATCAACTAAACTCGATTAAATAAAACTCACAAAAACTGGGGCGTTACAATTCTCCCCCACTTAGACATTTTCGTCCTCGAAAATATAACCGAGACGAACAACTCCGGACACGACTCTCGCATCCGACGAACAAACCAACATGCCAACAAAAGGCACACCACGAATAACACAACAGACAAACACCTTGCTAACCGTAATTACAACAACACGATACGACGACAACTACAACGACAAGATGCAAAGCCCATACAATGCACTTGACGACCAACTCACAACTCAAGGAAAACCACGATACCAACACACAGGTTCACTCTAGACCCGAAACACAACAAGATCGTTACCCTACCATAGGTAACACTCCCCTAATTCCCCACACAGGAATTAGCTACACACGCTCGAACCATCACCATGGAAACGAGGCAACAACACAAACAAGAACACAAGTTCCACGACACAACATCGATTAAACAACCTCCACACAACCATAATACTAACATCCTTGTCACACAATCATACCACAACAATGCTACGATTCACCAATCGAACATATAACCGAAACATCCATCTACATAGTAGCCCATGGATAACATTTAAACCTTTCACTTATCACTTCCATTTTGAAACGTCCAATGGTCTCATCAATCCTACATATTCCCAATATTCCACTTATGGACTCTTACAAGTCACACACACGCAAATACAAATTGTGCAACACCACGCATCCGCTGCGCACTCTGATTACTCGCAACCATCAAAACTACCAATTTCACGTCCAAGGTCTAACTCTTTCTCAATTCACCAAAATCATTGTTCACTTTTAATATTCCTAACCTCACACTCTCCTGTGTTATCTCACACACCAGACACCAGTCTCGGAACTGCTCAAATTATTCTAATTCTCTGACCATCAAAACAGACATACCCTGAAACTTTCGACTTAACTTTCCAAGCAAGACCTTACCTTTACCAACAGGATAATTCCAACTAAAGTCATAACTCATCAAAATTCCAACCATCCTCATTGTCTCATACTCTATTCCTTCAAACCAACCAAGTACTCTAAACTCTCGCGATTACCAAACACTTCGAGCCGAGAACCATAAAAATAATACCTCCAAATTTTCCAACACAATACAACCGCAACTAATCCCAAATCCAGAATAGTATAGATCCTTTTATGAATCCTCAATTGTCGTAAAGCATAAGCCACGACTTTACTCCCTTGCATTAACACACTGACTAACTCATCAAAGACATCTCACAAACGGTTGAACCGGATCACACAGAATCAAAACTGCAGCCGTAGACAAATTCTACTTCGGCTCACCCAAAACTTACTCACAACGAACATCCAAAACAAATGACTCATCCTTTGCAAGCCAACTGAAATAACAGAAGTACGAACTTAGCAAAGTCTTCCATAACTTGCAATAACAACCAACTGAACCCAAAAGTTTCTAATCTCCTTAACCAACTTCGGAACCTCTCATTGTAAAACCAGATCTACTTCCGATGGATCCATAACAATACCATTACCTGAAATAACATATCCAAGAAGACTAACCTTTTTCCAACCCAAATTCTCACTTGAATAACTTAGCATAAAACTTCGTCTCTTTCCAACACTTGTGATTCAAATCTCAAACACTCTACCTGTTCTTCTTCCGAGTTTATAACAGATTCGAATATCCTCAATTAAAACCACTACAACTTATCCAATTAAATATGGAAGATACGATTCATATACTCCACAAACATTACGGACGCATTACTAACACCAAGCAACATCACCGTACTTCGTAATGTCCAACCAAATTCCAAAAGATATAAATTCTTAAAGCTTTTGCAAAACCTTGCACTGGGTAACTGGCTATTCACACACAAGCTTAACCGAGTAATTACCAGTCTATTCCGATGATAACAACATAACTAGTCACATCAAATCGATCAAAGCCTTAACTCACACAATTCACTATCCTTATCAAACATTTCAAACAATTGCAATTTCACTAAAACTCAACCAAACCATTCCAATCATCCGCTCATGAAAGTGGACACTTATTCTCCACCATTACCTTATTCAACTGTCAATAATCCATACACAATTTCTCCTCTTAACAATCCAAACTCCATAATTCCCAACATGTAGCAACAATCAACCAAAAAGAACTCTTAAATAATACATCCACACTTAAGGTTTTCTTAAAATTTCCATTAATGCTCTAAAATTCCAAAAACTCCAAACCTCTTCGGAACTCTAAGTTTCGCTTCTCATAGTCTCAATACCATTATACTTGTTATTCCATTATATCATCCTTCCTTTTGTTACCGACAATACTGGAGCTCTCCAAGACGACACACTTGGCCTCACAATTCTCCTTTCCACTAAATCTTCCAACTACTCTATCAGTTCGGGTACCTCTAATGCTAACATCCAATATTCCATCCGGGAATACATCTGAAAATCACGCACAACCGGTAGCTCATCACTGTGTCCTTCTTGCCAATTTCTAGAAAACTATCGCCACAAACATAACAACATCTTAGTTTCACTTCCTAAAAGTTCTCCTGCTTACTTAGCAGATCCAAACCTCAAATCCTTACCTTCGTACAATTTGAGTTCACACTTTTCTCTCTGAGAACCACCATTAACGATACCCAATCATTCACTCTCAAAACTTCATACTGAACCAACATACCAAAACCTCTAATCCATTTCATCTTCCGATATTAGCATCTTCATCGACTCATCAAAACAATCCGTAATCATTTTCCTTAAATTCCAAACACTCATTTCACACGCTATCAAAGCCGGAAAGACCCGTCTATTCCATCCAACATAATTCCCGTCTGCTATCAACAAGAGATTAAGGGTGATCAGTTCCTCAATTTGTCAATAGACAGCCGACAATCATGATGTGGCATAAACCGTCTTTACCAAACTATAATAGTATTTCTTGCATCTTGTGCACAAAACTACCTAAGGCATAAACCTTACCTCCTCATTCCCTCCGGAACCGGGAACCACACTGTCCAAAGAGCACTTACAATCTTGCAACCAACGGCACACTGAGCCAACGCTCCACACCTGAAACAACATGGAGAAGTACCAGCTTCTCCCCCACTTATCTCAAACTCAATCCTGAAAACAAAGGATTAGAAAACCCAGAAAGTACTGACAGTGTTCCACACACCTATCACGTACTAAGAGACAAACAACAACGACAGTATTCAACTGTCACACCAACTGACTCAATAGCTTGGCCGGACGGACCGACCTGCTCTGATACCACTAATGTAACACCCCAATTCCCATCGCGAAATAAATAACACATAATAAATATCAGAGTAACTAAAATTTTATTTTTCCGACAGAAACAGGGATGCCACATTTAAAGAAATAAAATACAATCCCTGCTCAACATTTTTGATACATAACACAAAGGGAAACTTTTCCTTACAAAAGGATGGTCAATTATGGAATAAAGCGGAAAGATCCATAACTGACTTGTTTTACAAATAAATGGTTTTAGAACATCAAAATATAAATACAAAATATATTCAACAATTATATACATATAACAAAACGTTCCCCGACTCCCGTGCTACGTATCAGAGCAGACACCACGAACGACAACGGAACGGAGGACTAATCTCCACAAAAGCCTCCAAGCCTCTAAAGCTGACAATCTGCACTATGCCATAAAAAGCATATTCCAGCAGAAGGGTGAGAAATAACAACTATAGCAAGATTGCATAATAATATGCAAAAACACATAAAATCACATACACAGTTATTCTCACCTCACACATCACACTTAAAAACATAACTACACATTTGCACATAAAGCATACCAAGTCATAGCATGTATCACATATGCACATCCAATTACCAAGGCCATCACAACCTCAACACATAACAAATCAATGCACAATTTCCACACATAGTCATCAAATCATGATTTTCCACCAATCATGCATCCATTCACAATCACATATGTCAAACAAACATATACCATTCAATACAATTGCACATATTTCATCTCATCAATCACAATCACAATTTCATGCACAAATGACTCATGATTTATGCAATGCACATAGATCGACACTACGACTCTATGCACATGCCATGCGGTACCGACTTCCAACCTTGTAATTCATTAGTTCCCCAGGAACTCTTGGAATCATCGCTCGTTACTGGGACGTAGCCAATAACACCCCGTCGGGTCTACGATGTTCACCCGTCGCTGTAAGTCCTCAGGCATCGCCTCGTATTTTCGAGGCCCACGACGTTAAGGATTGCTTTAAGTCTCCAAAGGAGCCCACAATCGTCTATAACCACCGCTTTAAGTCCTCAGGCAGCGCCTCATATTTTCGAGGCCCACGGTGTTATAGCAGATTCCCTCTGGAATCAAACCGTCACTCAGGACGTTCAACAATGCATATTATGATGTTTGGCATACAATGACTCATGACATTCACATTGCACCCACATACACATCCATAATCATGCATATATAATCAAATACCACACATTGCATATTCTTGCCCTTAGGCCACAAATCAACAACACATTCATGCATTGCAACACAATTCAAACAATGCATTTCAAACCATAAAGGCCACCACACCACATACATTGAATTTCACATGACAATGCATTTCATCACAAACCACAAACCACAACATCGCATCACAACACCATATCACAACAACTCATCATGTATATTCACATCATATAACAACACACCAGCTACACATTACATATCAAAAGCTTATAGCATAATAGCACATCAATCGCACGCGATTAACGCGATAAAAACCCGACAACTCGACTATTTTTCCAAAAACACGAATTAATTAAATCATCTTTTACCCTCCAAACCATTTTTAATAGAAAGAGCTTTTCATTAGCTTTCCAACGGTATAAAGAACGTCCCAATCCGAGTTACGGATCAAAAGATATGAATTTCCGAAGTTTCCCCGAAAAACCAGATTTTCTGTTTCAGCACAGTAGGCATCGATCCCTAACTCGCATGTATCGATCCCTGCTGTAGTAAAATCCCATTTTTCCCAATTTTCACAGTAGGGATCGATCCCTGGGATTAGGTATCGATCCCTAACCCTGTTTTTCACAAAAAACCAGATTTTCTCCATTACACCTATGCTGTCCTTTTCCGAAACACCCAAAAACTCGACTAAATCGAACATTTTCACCGAAACAAACATATACTCATAAACACCAAATACATAAGAACAATTTAGAACACTTAAACGAAATTTCTACGACGTTCGATTTTTCGATTAAATTTCAACCGTTTAAAAACCAGAATTTTCGAACGTCACCAAATCGAATGAAAAGCACGCTATACGACGACCTAACCTTCCTCGATACAACTACGTAATTTATTTCGAAATTCATCCGTGAAAACATCGATTTCTATCGATTTCCTACAATCGACCTAAACAAAAAAAAAACAACGGAACCATAACGAAAACTAACCGAAACCTAACCAAACGTCATGAAACTTTAAACAGCAGCTCGCATACATATAATTAACCAACACATGTATTTACACGACTTTCCGACCGTAGAAACATCGGTTTCTATCGATTTCGCCCAATACGGCATAAACGGAAACATATGGAAAACAAACCAAAACATTCACCACAAACAACACATATACATACACAAGCAAGATATAATTGAAACTTCTCACCCTTACCCGATTATTCGCGCTTTAGACGGAGTTTTCTCGACTTTCCTCTCTTTTCCTCTTCTCCCTTCTTTCCTTCTCTTTTCTCTTCTCTTCTCTTTCTATTTTTCTGTTTTCTTCTTTTCTCTCTTTTTCTCTCAACTTTTCTATTTAAACAAAATATCTACCCAAATGACCAAAATACCCCTACACTCAAATATCTCGCAAACGCTCTCAAAACGCGACAAAATATCACAACATTGAAAAATAACATTTTTCCAAATAAAAGTCAAAAATAAAATAATATAATAATAAAATAATCAACTAAACTCGATTAAATAAAACTCACAAAAACTGGGGCGTTACAAAGTCAACACGTTTATAGGAGTTTCATCAACCCTGGTACGCGGAGCGTTTATGGGCGACTTATGTACGCCGAGCAAGTCAACACGTTTATAGGAGTTTCATCAAACCTTGTACGCGGAGCAAGTAAACATGTTTATAGGAGTTTAATCAACCCTTATCCGCAGAGCGTTTATGGATGACCTATGTACGCGGAACAAGTTAACACGTTTATAGGAGTTTAATCAACCCAGGTACGGGGAGCGTTGATGGGTGACCTATGTATGCGGAGCAAGTCAACACGTTCATAGGAGTTTAATCAATCCTTGTACGCGGAGCGTTTAAGGGCGACATATGTATCAGAGCAAGTCAACACGTTTATAGGAGTTTAATCAACCCAGGTACGCGGAGCGTTGATGGGTGACCAATGTATGCCGAACAAGTCAACACGTTTATAGGAGTTTAATCAACCCTTGTACGCGGAGCGTTTAAGGGCGACATATGTATCAGAGCAAGTCAACACGTTTATAGGAGTTTAATCAACCCTTGTACGTGGAATGTTTATGGGCGATCTATGTACGCGGAGCAAGTCAACATGTTTATAGGAGTTTATTCAACCCTTATACGCAGAGTGTTTATAGGCGACCTATGTACGCGGAACAAGTCAACACGTTTATAGGAGTTTAATCAACCCTTGTACGTGGAGCATTTATGGGCGACCTATGTACGCCGAGCAAGTCAACACATTTTTAGGACTTTAATCAACCCTTGTACGCGGAGTGTATATGGGCAACCTATGTACGCGCTGCAAGTCAGAACGTTTATAGGAGTTTAATCAACCATGGTACGCGGATTGTTGATGGATGACCTATGTATGCGAAGCAAGTTAACAGGTTTATACTAGTTTAATCAACCCTTGTACGCGGAGCGTTTAAGGGCGACCTATGTATCTGAGCAAGTCAACACGTTTATTGGAGTTTAATCAACCCTTGTACGTGGAACGTTTATGGGCGATCTATGCACGCGGAGCAAGTCAACATGTTTATAGGAGTTTAATCAACCCTTGTACGCAGAGTGTTTATAGGCGACCTATGTACGCGGAACAAGTCAACACATTTATTGGTGTTTAATCAACCCTTGTACGTGGAGCATTTATGGGCGACCTATGTACGCGGAGCAAGTCAACACATTTATAGGAGTTTAATCAACCCTTGTACGTGGAAAGTTTAAGGGCGATCTATGTACGTGGAGCAAGTCAACATGTTTATAGGAGTTTAATCAACCCTTGTACGCAGAGTGTTTATAGGTGACCTATGTACGCGGAACAAGTCAACACACTTATAGGAGTTTAATCTACCCTTGTACGTGGAGCATTTATGGGCGACCTATGTATGCGGAGTAAGTCAACACATTTATAGGAGTTTAATCAACCCTTGTACGCGGAGTGTATATGGGAAACCTATGTACGCGCAGCAAGTCAAAACGTTTATAGGAGTTTAATCAACCATGGTACGCGGAGTGTTTTTGGGTGACCTATGTACGCGGAGCAAGTCAACATGTTTATAGGAGTTTAATCAACCCTTGTACGCGGAACATTAATGGGCGACCTATGTACGCGGAGAAACTCAAAACGTTTATAGTAGTTTAATCAACCCTTATACGCAGAGCATTTTTGGGTGACATATGTAGGCGGAGCAAGTCAACACGTTTATAGGAGTTTAATCAACCCTTGTACGCGGGGTTTTTATGGGCGACCTATGTACACGGAGCAAGTCAACACGTTTTTAGGAGTATAATCAAACTTTGTACGTGGAGAGTTTATGGGCGACCTATGTACGCGGAGCAAATAACATGTTGATAGGAGTTTAATCAACCCTTGTACGTGGAGTGTTTATGGGCAACCTATGTACGCGGATCAAGTCAACACGTTTATAGGAGTTTAATCAACCCTGGTACGCAGAGCGTTTATGGGTGACCTATGTATGCGGAGGAAGTCAACACGATTACAGGAGTTTAATCAACCCTTGTATGCGGAGCATTTATGGGCGACCTATGTACGCGGAGCAAGTCAACACGTTTATAGGAGTTTCATCAACCCTGGTACGCGGAGCGTTTATGGGCGACTTATGTACGCCGAGCAAGTCAACACGTTTATAGGAGTTTCATCACCCCTTGTACGCGGAGCAAGTAAACATGTTTATAGGAATTTAATCAACCCTTATCCGCAGAGCATTTATGGATGACCTATGTACGCGGAGCAAGTTAACACGTTTATAGGAGTTAAATCAACCCAGGTACGCGGAGCGTTGATGGGTGACCTATGTATGCGGAGCAAGTCAACACGTTCATAGGAGTTTAATCAACCCTTGTACGCGGAGCGTTTAAGGGCGAAATATGTATCAGAGCAAGTCAACACGTTTATGGGAGTTTAATCAACCCAGGTACGCGGAGCGTTGATGGGTGACCTATGTATGCCGAGCAAGTCAACACGTTTATAGGAGTTTAATCAACCCTTGTACGCGGAGCGTTTAAGGGCGACATAAGTATCAGAGCAAGTCAACACGTTTATAGGAGTTTAATCAACCCTTGTACGTGGAATGTTTATGGGCGATCTATGTACGCGGAGCAAGTCAACATCTTTATAGGAGTTTATTCAACCCTTATACGCAGAGTGTTTATAGGCGACCTATGTACGCGGAACAAGTCAACACGTTTATAGGAGTTTAATCAACATTTGTACGTGGAGCATTTATGGGCGACCTATGTACGCGGAGCAAGTCAACACATTTATAGGAGTTTAATCAACCCTTGTACGCGGAGTGTATATGGGCAACCTATGTACGCGCTGCAAGTCAAAACGTTTATAGGAGTTTAATCAACCATGGTACGCGGAGTGTTGATGGGTGACCTATGTATGCGAAGCAAGTTAACAGGTTTATACTAGTTTAATCAACCCTTGTACGCGGAGCGTTTAAGGGCGACCTATGTATCTAAGCAAGTCAACACGTTTATAGGAATTTAATCAACCCTTGTACGTGGAACGTTTATGGGCAATCTATGCACGCGGAGCAAGTCAACATGTTTATAGGAGTTTAATCAACCCTTGTACGCAGAGTGTTTATAGGCGACCTATGTACGCGGAACAAGTCAACACATTTATAGGAGTTTAATCAACCCTTGTACGTGGAGCATTTATGGGCGACCTATGTACGCGGAGCAAGTCAACACATTTATAGGAGTTTAATCAACCCTTGTACGCGGAGTGTATATGGGCAACCTATGTACGCGCTGCAAGTCAAAACGTTTATAGGAGTTTAATCAACCATGGTACGCGGAGTGTTGATGGGTGACCTATGTATGCGAAGCAAGTTAACAGGTTTATACTAGTTTAATCAACCCTTATACGCGGAGCGTTTAAGGGCGACCTATGTATCAAAGCAAGTCAACACGTTTATAGGAGTTTAATCAACCCTTGTACGTGGAACGTTTATGGGCGATCTATGCACGCGGAGCAAGTCAACATGTTTATAGGAGTTTAATCAACCCTTGTACGCAGAGTGTTTATAGGCGACCTATGTACGCGGAACAAGTCAACACATTTATAGGAGTTTAATCAACCCTTGTACGTGGAGCATTTATGGGCGACCTATGTACGCGTAGCAAGTCAACACATTTATAGGAGTTTAATCAACCCTTGTACGTGGAAAGTTTATGGGCGATCTATGTACGCGGAGCAAGTCAACATGTTTATAGGAGTTTATTCAACCCTTGTACGCAGAGTGTTTATAGGCGACCTATGTACGCGGAACAAGTCAACACGTTTATAGGAGTTTAATCAACCCTTGTACGTGGAGCATTTATGGGCGACCTATGTACGCGGAGCAAGTCAACACATTTATAGGAGTTTAATCAACCCTTGTACGCGGAGTGTATATGGGCAACCTATGTACGCGCTGCAAGTCAAAACGTTTATAGGAGTTTAATCAACCATGGTACGCGGAGTGTTGATGGGTGACCTATGTATGCGAAGCAAGTTAACAGGTTTATACTAGTTTAATCAACCCTTGTACGCGGAGCGTTTAAGGGCGACCTATGTATCAAAGCAAGTCAACACGTTTATAGGAGTTTAATCAACCCTTGTACGTGGAACGTTTATGGGCGATCTATGCACGCGGAGCAAGTCAACATGTTTATAGGAGTTTAATCAACCCTTGTACGCAGAGTGTTTATAGGCGACCTATGTACGCGGAACAAGTCAACACATTTATAGGAGTTTAATCAACCCTTGTACGTGGAGCATTTATGGGCGACCTATGTACGCGGAGCAAGTCAACACATTTATAGGAGTTTAATCAACCCTTGTACGTGGAAAGTTTATGGGCGATCTATGTATGCGGGGCAAGTCAACATGTTTATAGGAGTTTAATCAACCCTTGTACGCAGAGTGTTTATAGGCGACCTATGTACGCGGAACAAGTCAACACATTTATAGGAGTTTAATCAACCCTTGTACGTGGAGCATTTATGGGCGACCTATGTACGCTGAGCAAGTCAACACATTTATAGGAGTTTAATCAACCCTTGTACGCGGAGCGTTGATGGGTGACCTATGTATGCGAAGCAAGTTAACAGGTTTATACTAGTTTAATCAACCCTTGTACGCGGAGCGTTTAAGGGCGACCTATGTATCAGAGCAAGTCAACACGTTTATAGGAGTTTAATCAACCCTTGTACGTGGAACGTTTATGGGTGATCTATGCACGCGGAGCAAGTCAACATGTTTATAGGAGTTTAATCAACCCTTGTACGCAGAGTGTTTATAGGCGACCTATGTACGCGGAACAAGTCAACACATTTATAGGAGTTTAATCAACCCTTGTACGTGGAGCATTTATGGGCGACCTATGTACGCGGAGCAAGTCAACACATTTATAGGAGTTTAATCAACCCTTGTACGTGGAAAGTTTATGGGCGATCTATGTACGCGGAGCAAGTCAACATGTTTATAGGAGTTTAATCAACCCTTGTACGCAGAGTGTTTATAGGCGACCTATGTACGCGGAACAAGTCAACACATTTATAGGAGTTTAATCAACCCTTGTACGTGGAGCATTTATGGGCGACCTATGTACGCGGAGCAAGTCAACACATTTATAGGAGTTTAATCAACCCTTGTACGCGGAGTGTATAGGGGCAACCTATGTACGCGTAGCAAGTCAAAACGTTTATAGGAGTTTAATCAACCACGGTACGCGGAGTGTTTTTGGGTGACCTATGTACGCGGAGCAAGTCAACATGTTTATAGGAGTTTAATCAACCCTTGTACGCGGAACATTAATGGGCAACCTATTTACGCGGAGAAACTCAAAACGTTTATAGTAGTTTAATCAACCCTTATACGCAGAGCATTTTTGGGTGACCTATGTACGCAGGGCAAGTCAACACGTTTATAGGAGTTTAATCAACCCTTGTACGCGGGGCTTTTATGGGCGACCTATGTACGCGGAGCAAATCAACATGTTGATAGGAGTTTAATCAACCCTTGTACGTGGAGTGTTTATGGGCAACCTATGTACGCGGATCAAGTCAACACGTTTATAGGAGTTTAATCAACCCTGGTACGCAGAGCGTTTATGGGTGACCTATGTATGCGGAGGAAGTCAATACGATTACAGGAGTTTAATCAACCCTTGTATGCGGAGCGTTGATGGGCGACCTATGTACGCGGAGCAAGTCAACACGTTTATAGGAGTTTCATCAACCCTGGTACGCGGAGCGTTTATGGGTGACTTATGTACGCCGAGCAAGTCAACACGTTTATAGGAGTTTCATCAACCCTTGTACGCGGAGCAAGTCAACACGTTTATAGGAGTTTAATCAACCCTTATACGCAGAGCGTTTATGGAAGACCTATGTACGCGGAGCAAGTTAACACGTTTATAGGAGTTTAATCAACCCAGGTACGCGGAGCGTTGATGGGTGACCTATGTATGCGGAGCAAGTCAACACGTTCATAGGAGTTTAATCAACCCTTGTACGCGGAGCGTTTAAGGGCGACATATGTATCAGAGCAAGTCGACACGTATATAGGAGTTTAATCAACCCTTGTACGTGGAATGTTTATGGGCGATCTATGTACGCGGAGCAAGTCAACATGTTTTTAGGAGTTTATTCAACCCTTGTACGCAGAGTGTTTATAGGCGACCTATGTACGCGGAACAAGTCAACACGTGTATAGGAGTTTAATTAACCCTTGTACGTGGAGCATTTATGGGCGACCTATGTACGCGGAGCAAGTCAACACATTTATAGGGGTTTAATCAACCCTTGTACGCGGAGTGTATATGGGCAACCTATGTACGCACAGTAAGTCAAAACGTTTATAGGAGTTTAATCAACCATGGTACGCGGAGTGTTTTTGGGTGACCTATGTACGCCGAGCAAGTCAACATGTTTATAGGAGTTTAATCAACCATTGTACGCGGAACATTAATGAGCGACCTATGTACGCGGAGAAACACAAAAAGTTTATAGGAGTTTAATCAACCCTTATACGCAGAGCATTTTTTGGCGACCTATGTACGCGGAGCAAGTCAACACGTTTATAGGAGTTTAATCAACCCTTGTACGCGGGGCTTTTATGGGTGACCTATGTACGCGGAGCAAGTCAACACATTTTTAGGAGTTTAATCAAACCTTGTACGCGGAGAGTTTATGGGCGACCTATGTACGCGGAGCAAATCAACACGTTGATAGGAGTTTAATCAACCCTTGTACGTGGAGTGTTTATGGGCGACCTATGTACGCAGAGCAAGTCAACACGTTTATAGGAGTTTAATCAACCCTGGTACGCAGAGCGTTTATGGGTGACCTATGTACACGGAGGAAGTCAACACGATTACAGGGGCTTAATAAACCCTTGTATACGGAGCGGTTATGGGCGGCCTATGTACGCGGAGCAAGTCAACACGTTTATAGGAGTTTCATCAACCCTTGAATGCGGAGCAAGTCAACACGTTTATAGGAGTTTAATCAACCCTTGAACGCGGAGCAAGTCAACACGTTTATAGGAGTTTAATCAAGCCAGGTACGCGGAGCTTTGATGGGTGACCTATGTATGCGGAGCAAGTCAACACGTTTATAGGAGTTTAATCAACCCTTGTACGCGGAGCGTTTGAGGGCGACATATGTATCAGAGCAAGTCAACACGTTTATAGGAGTTTAATCAACCCTGGTACGCAGAGCGTTTATGGGTGACCTATGTACACGGAGGAAGTCAACACGATTACAGGAGTTTAATAAACCCTTGTATGCGGAGCGGTTATAGGCGACCTATGTACGCGGAGCAAGTCAACGCGTTTATAGGAGTTTCATCAACCCTGGTATGCAGAGCGTTTATGGGCGACTTGTGTACGCGGAGCAAGTCAACACGTTTATAGGAGTTTAATCAACCGTTATACGCAAAGCGTTTATGGATGACCTATGTACGCGGAGCAAGTTAACACGTTTATAGGAGTTAAATCAACCCTGGTACGCGGAGCGTTGATGGGTGACCTGTGTATGCGGAGCAAGTCAACACGTTTATAGGAGTTTAATCAACCCTTGTACGTGGAGCATTTATGGACGACCTATGTACGCGGAGCAAATCAACACATTTATAGTAGTTTAATCAACCCTTGTACTCGGAGTGTATATGGGCAACCTATGTACGCACTGCAAGTCAAAATGTTTATAGGAGTTTAATCACCATGGTACGCGGAGTGTTTTTGGGTGACCTATGTACGCGGAGCAAGTCAACATGTTTATAGGAGTTTAATCAACCCTTGTACGCGGAACATTAATGGGCGACCTATGTACGCGGAGAAACACAAAAAGTTTATCAGAGTTTAATCAACCCTTATACGCAGAGCATTTTTGGGCGACCTATATACGCGGAGCAAGTCAACACGTTTATAGGAGTTTAATCAACCCTTGTACGCGGGGCTTTTATGGGCGACCTATGTACGCGGAGCAAGTCAACACGTTTTTAGGAGTTTAATCAAACCTTGTACGCGGAGAGTTTATGGGCGACCTATGTACGCGGAGCAAATCAACACGTTGATAGGAGTTTAATCAACCCTTGTACGTGGAGTGTTTATGGGCGACCTATGTACGCAGAGCAAGTCAACACGTTTATAGGAGTTTAATCAACCCTGGTACGCAGAGCGTTTATGGGTGACCTATGTACACGGAGGAAGTCAACACGATTACAGGGGCTTAATAAACCCTTGTATACGGAGCGGTTATGGGCGGCCTATGTACGCGGAGCAAGTCAACACGTTTATAGGAGTTTCATCAACCCTTGAATGCGGAGCAAGTCAACACGTTTATAGGAGTTTAATCAACCCTTGAACGCGGAGCAAGTCAACACGTTTATAGGAGTTTAATCAAGCCAGGTACGCGGAGCTTTGATGGGTGACCTATGTATGCGGAGCAAGTCAACACGTTTATAGGAGTTTAATCAACCCTTGTACGCGGAGCGTTTGAGGGCGACATATGTATCAGAGCAAGTCAACACGTTTATAGGAGTTTAATCAACCCTTGTACGTGGAATGTTTATGGGCGATCTATGTACGCGGAGCAAGTCAACATGTTTATAGGAGTTTAATCAACCCTTGTACGCGGAGCGTTTAAGGGCGACCTATGTATCAGAGCAAGTCAACACGTTTATAGGAGTTTAATCAACCCTTGTACGTGGAACGTTTATGGGCGATCTATGCACGCGGAGCAAGTCAACATGTTTATAGGAGTTTAATCAACCCTTGTACGCAGAGTGTTTATAGGCGACCTATGTACGCGGAACAAGTCAACACATTTATAGGAGTTTAATCAACCCTTGTACGTGGAGCATTTATGGGCGACCTATGTACGCGGAGCAAGTCAACACATTTATAGGAGTTTAATCAACCCTTGTACGTGGAAAGTTTATGGGCGATCTATGTACGCGGAGCAAGTCAACATGTTTATAGGAGTTTAATCAACCCTTGTACGCAGAGTGTTTATAGGCGACCTATGTACGCGGAATAAGTCAACACATTTATAGGAGTTTAATCAACCCTTGTACGTGGAGCATTTCTGGGCGACCTATGTACGCGGAGCAAGTCAACACATTTATAGGAGTTTAATCAACCCTTGTACGCGGAGTGTATATGGGATACCTATGTACGCGTAGCAAGTCAAAACGTTTATAGGAGTTTAATCAACCACGGTACGCGGAGTGTTTTTGGGTGACCTATGTACGCGGAGCAAGTCAACATGTTTATAGGAGTTTAATCAACCCTTGTACGCGGAACATTAATGGGCAACCTATTTACGTGGAGAAACTCAAAACGTTTATAGTAGTTTAATCAACCCTTATACGCAGAGCATTTTTGGGTGACCTATGTACGCGGAGCAAGTCAACACGTTTATAGGAGTTTAATCAACCCTTGTACGCGGGGCTTTTATGGGCGACCTATGTACGCGGAGCAAGTCAACACGTTTTTAAGAGTACAATCAAACTTTGTACGTGGAGAGTTTATGGGCGACCTATGTACGCGGAGCAAATCAACATGTTGATAGGAGTTTAATCAACCCTTGTACGTGGAGTGTTTATGGGCAACCTATGTACGCGGATCAAGTCAACACGTTTATAGGAGTTTAATCAACCCTGGTACGCAGAGCGTTTAGGGGTGACCTATGTATGCGGAGGAAGTCAACACGATTACAGGAGTTTAATCAACCCTTGTATGCGGAGCGTTGATGGGCGACCTATGTACGCGGAGCAAGTCAACACGTTTATAGGAGTTTCATCAACCCTGGTACGCGGAGCGTTTATGGGTGACTTATGTACGCCGAGCAAGTCAACACGTTTATAGGAGTTTCATCAACCCTTGTACGCGGAGCAAGTCAACACGTTTATAGGAGTTTAATCAACCCTTATACGCAGAGCGTTTATGGAAGACCTATGTACGCGGAGCAAGTTAACACGTTTATAGGAGTTTAATCAACCCAGGTACGCGGAGCGTTGATGGGTGACCAATGTATGCGGAGCAAGTCAACACGTTCATAGGAGTTTAATCAACCCTTGTACGCGGAGCGTTTAAGGGCGACATATGCATCAGAGCAAGTCGACACGTATATAGGAGTTTAATCAACCCTTGTACGTGGAATGTTTATGGGCGATCTATGTACGCGGAGCAAGTCAACATGTTTTTAGGAGTTTATTCAACCCTTGTACGCAGAGTGTTTATAGGCGACCTATGTACGCGGAACAAGTCAACACGTTTATAAGAGTTTAATTAACCCTTGTACGTGGAGCATTTATGGGCGACCTATGTACGCGGAGCAAGTCAACACATTTATAGGGGTTTAATCAACCCTTGTACGCGGAGTGTATATGGGCAACCTATGTACGCACAGTAAGTCAAAACGTTTATAGGAGTTTAATCAACCATGGTACGCGGAGTGTTTTTGGGTGACCTATGTACGCCGAGCAAGTCAACATGTTTATAGGAGTTTAATCAACCATTGTACGCGGAACATTAATGAGCGACCTATGTACGCGGAGAAACAAAAAAAGTTTATAGGAGTTTAATCAACCCTTATACGCAGAGCATTTTTTGGCGACCTATGTACGCGGAGCAAGTCAACACGTTTATAGGAGTTTAATCAACCCTTGTACGCGGGGCTTTTATGGGTGACCTATGTACGCGGAGCAAGTCAACACATTTTTAGGAGTTTAATCAAACCTTGTACGCGGAGAGTTTATGGGCGACCTATGTACGCGGAGCAAATCAACACGTTGATAGGAGTTTAATTAACCCTTGTACGTGGAGTGTTTCTGGGCGACCTATGTACGCAGAGCAAGTCAACACGTTTATAGGAGTTTAATCAACCCTGGTATGCAGAGCGTTTATGGGTGACCTATGTACACGGAGGAAGTCAACACGATTACAGGAGTTTAATAAACCCTTGTATGCGGAGCGGTTATAGGCGACCTATGTACGCGGAGCAAGTCAACGCGTTTATAGGAGTTTCATCAACCCTGGTATGCAGAGCGTTTATGGGCGACTTGTGTACGCGGAGCAAGTCAACACGTTTATAGGAGTTTAATCAACCCTTATACGCAAAGCGTTTATGGATGACCTATGTACGCGGAGCAAGTTAACACGTTTATAGGAGTTAAATCAACCCTGGTACGCGGAGCGTTGATGGGTGACCTGTGTATGCGGAGCAAGTCAACACGTTTATAGGAGTTTAATCAACCCTTGTACGTGGAGCATTTATGGACGACCTATGTACGCGGAGCAAATCAACACATTTATAGTAGTTTAATCAACCCTTGTACTCGGAGTGTATATGGGCAACCTATGTACGCACTGCAAGTCAAAATGTTTATAGGAGTTTAATCACCATGGTACGCGGAGTGTTTTTGGGTGACCTATGTACGCGGAGCAAGTCAACATGTTTATAGGAGTTTAATCAACCCTTGTACGCGGAACATTAATGGGCGACCTATGTACGCGGAGAAACACAAAAAGTTTATCAGAGTTTAATCAACCCTTATACGCAGAGCATTTTTGGGCGACCTATATACGCGGAGCAAGTCAACACGTTTATAGGAGTTTAATCAACCCTTGTACGCGGGGCTTTTATGGGCGACCTATGTACGCGGAGCAAGTCAACACGTTTTTAGGAGTTTAATCAAACCTTGTACGTGGAGAGTTTATGGGCGACCTATGTACGCGGAGCAAATCAACACGTTGATAGGAGTTTAATCAACCCTTGTACGTGGAGCATTTATGGGCGACCTATGTACGCGGAGCAAGTCAACACATTTATAGGAGTTTAATCAACCCTTGTACGCGGAGTGTATATGGGCAACCTATGTACGCGTAGCAAGTCAAAACGTTTATAGGAGTTTAATCAACCACGGTACGCGGAGTGTTTTTGGGTGACCTATGTACGCGGAGCAAGTCAACATGTTTATAGGAGTTTAATCAACCCTTGTACGCGGAACATTAATGGGCAACCTATTTACGCGGAGAAACTCAAAACGTTTATAGTAGTTTAATCAACCCTTATACGCAGAGCATTTTTGGGTGACCTATGTACGCGAGCAAGTCAACACGTTTATAGGAGTTTAATCAACCCTTGTACGCGGGGCTTTTATGGGCGACCTATGTACGCGGAGCAAGTCAACACGTTTTTAGGAGTACAATCAAACTTTGTACGTGGAGAGTTTATGGGCGACCTATGTACGCGGAGCAAATCAACATGTTGATAGGAGTTTAATCAACCCTTGTACGTGGAGTGTTTATGGGCAACCTATGTACGCGGATCAAGTCAACACGTTTATAGGAGTTTAATCAACCCTGGTACGCAGAGCGTTTATTGGTGACCTATGTATGCGGAGGAAGTCAACACGATTACAGGAGTTTAATCAACCCTTGTATGCGGAGCGTTGATTGGCGACCTATGTACGCGGAGCAAGTCAACACGTTTATAGGAGTTTCATCAACCCTGGTACGCGGAGCGTTTATGGGTGAGTTATGTACGCCGAGCAAGTCAACACGTTTATAGGAGTTTCATCAACCCTTGTACGCGGAGCAAGTCAACACGTTTATAGGAGTTTAATCAACCCTTATACGCAGAGCGTTTATGGAAGACCTATGTACGCGGAGCAAGTTAACACGTTTATAGGAGTTTAATCAACCCAGGTACGCGGAGCGTTGATGGGTGACCTATGTATGCGGAGCAAGTCAACACGTTCATAGGAGTTTAATCAACCCTTGTACGCGGAGCGTTTAAGGGCGACATATGTATCAGAGCAAGTCGACACGTATATAGGAGTTTAATCAACCCTTGTACGTGGAATGTTTATGGGCGATCTATGTACGCGGAGCAAGTCAACATGTTTTTAGGAGTTTATTCAACCCTTGTACGCAGAGTGTTTATAGGCGACCTATGTACGCGGAACAAGTCAACACGTTTATAGGAGTTTAATTAACCCTTGTACGTGGAGCATTTATGGGCGACCTATGTACGCGGAGCAAGTCAACACATTTATAGGGGTTTAATCAACCCTTGTACGCGGAGTGTATATGGGCAACCTATGTACGCACAGTAAGTCAAAACGTTTATAGGAGTTTAATCAACCATGGTACGCGGAGTGTTTTTGGGTGACCTATGTACGCCGAGCAAGTCAACATGTTTATAGGAGTTTAATCAACCATTGTACGCGGAACATTAATGAGCGACCTATGTACGCGGAGAAACACAAAAAGTTTATAGGAGTTTAATCAACCCTTATACGCAGAGCATTTTTTGGCGACCTATGTACGCGGAGCAAGTCAACACGTTTATAGGAGTTTAATCAACCCTTGTACGCGGGGCTTTTATGGGTGACCTATGTATGCGGAGCAAGTCAACACATTTTTAGGAGTTTAATCAAACCTTGTACGCGGAGAGTTTATGGGCGACCTATGTACGCGGAGCAAATCAACACGTTGATAGGAGTTTAATCAACCCTTGTACGTGGAGTGTTTCTGGGCGACCTATGTACGCAGAGCAAGTCAACACGTTTATAGGAGTTTAATCAACCCTGGTACGCAGAGCGTTTATGGGTGACCTATGTACACGGAGGAAGTCAACACGATTACAGGAGTTTAATAAACCCTTGTATGCGGAGCGGTTATAGGCGACCTATGTACGCGGAGCAAGTCAACGCGTTTATAGGAGTTTCATCAACCCTGGTATGCAGAGCGTTTATGGGCGACTTGTGTACGCGGAGCAAGTCAACACGTTTATAGGAGTTTAATCAACCCTTATACGCAAAGCGTTTATGGATGACCTATGTACGCGGAGCAAGTTAACACGTTTATAGGAGTTAAATCAACCCTGGTACGCGGAGCGTTGATGGGTGACCTGTGTATGCGGAGCAAGTCAACACGTTTATAGGAGTTTAATCAACCCTTGTACGTGGAGCATTTATGGACGACCTATGTACGTGGAGCAAATCAACACATTTATAGTAGTTTAATCAACCCTTGTACTCGGAGTGTATATGGACAACCTATGTACGCACTGCAAGTCAAAATGTTTATAGGAGTTTAATCACCATGGTACGCGGAGTGTTTTTGGGTGACCTATGTACGCGGAGCAAGTCAACATGTTTATAGGAGTTTAATCAACCCTTGTACGCGGAACATTAATGGGCGACCTATGTACGCAGAGAAACACAAAAAGTTTATCAGAGTTTAATCAACCCTTATACGCAGAGCATTTTTGGGCGACCTATATACGCGGAGCAAGTCAACACGTTTATAGGAGTTTAATCAACCCTTGTATGCGGGGCTTTTATGGGCGACCTATGTACGCGGAGCAAGTCAACACGTTTTTAGGAGTTTAATCAAACCTTGTACGCGGAGAGTTTATGGGCGACCTATGTACGCGGAGCAAATCAACACGTTGATAGGAGTTTAATCAACCCTTGTACGTGGAGTGTTTATGGGCGACCTATGTACGCAGAGCAAGTCAACACGTTTATAGGAGTTTAATCAACCCTGGTACGCAGAGCGTTTATGGGTGACCTATGTACACGGAGGAAGTCAACACGATTACAGGGGTTTAATAAACCCTTGTATACGGAGCGGTTATGGGCGGCCTATGTACGCGGAGCAAGTCAACACGTTTATAGGAGTTTCATCAACCCTTGAATGCGGAGCAAGTCAACACGTTTATAGGAGTTTAATCAACCCTTGAACGTGGAGCAAGTCAACACGTTTATAGGAGTTTAATCAAGCCAGGTACGCGGAGCTTTGATGGGTGACCTATGTATGCGGAGCAAGTCAACACGTTTATAGGAGTTTAATCAACCCTTGTACGCGGAGCGTTTGAGGGCGACATATGTATCAGAGCAAGTCAACACGTTTATAGGAGTTTAATCAACCCTTGTACGTGGAATGTTTATGGGCGATCTATGTACGCGGAGCAAGTCAACATGTTTATAGGAGTTTAATCAACCCTTGTACGCGGAGCGTTTAAGGGCGACATATGTATCAGAGAAAGTCAACACGTTTATAGGTGTTTAATCAACCCTTGTACGTGGAATGTTTATGGGCGATCTATGTACGCGGAGCAAGTCAACATGTTTATAGGAGTTTATTCAACCCTTGTACGCAGAGTGTTTATAGGCGACCTATGTACGCGGAACAAGTCAACACGTTTATAGGAGTTTAATCAACCCTTGTACGCGGAGCGTTTAAGGGCGACATATGTATCAGGGCAAGTCAACACATTTATAGGAGTTTAATCAACCCTTGTACGTGGAATGTTTATGGGCGATCTATGTACGCGGAGCAAGACAACATGTTTATAGGAGTTTATTCAACCCTTGTACGCCGAGTGTTTATAGGCGACCTATGTACGCGGAACAAGTCAACACGTTTATAGGAGTTTAATCAACCCTTGTACGTGGAGCATTTATGGGCGACCTATGTACGCGGAGCAAGTCAACACATTTATAGGAGTTTAATCAACCCTTGTACGCGGAGTGTATATGGGCAACCTATGTACGCACAGTAAGTCAAAACGTTTATAGGAGTTTAATCAACCATGGTACGCGGAGTGTTTTTGGGTGACCTATGTACGCCGAGCAAGTCAACATGTTTATAGGAGTTTAATCAACCATTGTACGCGGAACATTGATAAGCGACCTATGTACGCGGAGAAACACAAAAAGTTTATAGGAGTTTAATCAACCCTTATACGCAGAGCATTTTTTGGCGACCTATGTACGCGGAGCAAGTCAACACGTTTATAGGAGTTTAATCAACCCTTGTACGCGGGGCTTTTATGGGTGACCTATGTACGCAGAGCAAGTCAACACATTTTTAGGAGTTTAATCAAACCTTGTACGCGGAGAGTTTATGGGCGACCTATGTACGCGGAGCAAATCAACACGTTGATAGGAGTTTAATCAACCCTTGTACGTGGAGTGTTTCTGGGCGACCTATGTACGCAGAGCAAGTCAACACGTTTATAGGAGTTTAATCAACCCTGGTACGCAGAGCGTTTATGGGTGACCTATGTACACGGAGGAAGTCAACACGATTACAGGAGTTTAATAAACCCTTGTATGCGGAGCGGTTATAGGCGACCTATGTACACGGAGCAAGTCAACGCGTTTATAGGAGTTTCATCAACCCTGGTATGCAGAGCGTTTATGGGCGACTTGTGTACGCGGAGCAAGTCAACACGTTTATAGGAGTTTAATCAACCCTTATACGCAAAGCGTTTATGGATGACCTATGTACGCGGAGCAAGTTAACACGTTTATAGGAGTTAAATCAACCCTGATACGCGGAGCGTTGATGGGTGACCTGTGTATGCGGAGCAAGTCAACACGTTTATAGGAGTTTAATCAACCCTTGTATGTGGAGCATTTATGGACGACCTATGTACGCGGAGCAAATCAACACATTTATAGTAGTTTAATCAACCCTTGTACTCGGAGTGTATATGGGCAACCTATGTACGCACTGCAAGTCAAAATGTTTATAGGAGTTTAATCACCATGGTACGCGGAGTGTTTTTGGGTGACCTATGTACGCGGAGCAAGTCAACATGTTTATAGGAGTTTAATCAACCCTTGTACGCGGAACATTAATGGGCGACCTATGTACGCGGAGAAACACAAAAAGTTTATCAGAGTTTAATCAACCCTTATACGCAGAGCATTTTTGGGCGACCTATATACGCGGAGCAAGTCAACACGTTTATAGGAGTTTAATCAACCCTTGTACGCGGGGCTTTTATGGGCGACCTATGTACGCGGAGCAAGTCAACACGTTTTTAGGAGTTTAATCAAACCTTGTACGCGGAGAGTTTATGGGCAACCTATGTACGCGGATGAAATCAACACGTTGATAGGAGTTTAATCAACCCTTGTACGTGGAGTGTTTATGGGCGACCTATGTACGCAGAGCAAGTCAACACGTTTATAGGAGTTTAATCAACCCTGGTACGCAGAGCGTTTATGGGTGACCTATGTACACGGAGGAAGTCAACACGATTACAGGGGTTTAATAAACCCTTGTATACGGAGCGGTTATGGGCGGCCTATGTACGCGGAGCAAGTCAACACGTTTATAGGAGTTTCATCAACCCTTGAATGCGGAGCAAGTCAACACGTTTATAGGAGTTTAATCAACCCTTGAACGTGGAGCAAGTCAACACGTTTATAGGAGTTTAATCAAGCCAGGTACGCGGAGCTTTGATGGGTGACCTATGTATGCGGAGCAAGTCAACACGTTTATAGGAGTTTAATCAACCCTTGTACGCGGAGCGTTTGAGGGCGACATATGTATCAGAGCAAGTCAACACGTTTATAGGAGTTTAATCAACCCTTGTACGTGGAATGTTTATGGGCGATCTATGTACGCGGAGCAAGTCAACATGTTTATAGGAGTTTAATCAACCCTTGTACGCGGAGCGTTTAAGGGCGACATATGTATCAGAGAAAGTCAACACGTTTATAGGTGTTTAATCAACCCTTGTACGTGGAATGTTTATGGGCGATCTATGTACGCGGAGCAAGTCAACATGTTTATAGGAGTTTATTCAACCCTTGTACGCAGAGTGTTTATAGGCGACCTATGTACGCGGAACAAGTCAATACGTTTATAGGAGTTTAATCAACCCTTGTACGCGGAGCGTTTAAGGGCGACATATGTATCAGGGCAAGTCAACACATTTATAGGAGTTTAATCAACCCTTGTACGTGGAATGTTTATGGGCGATCTATGTACGCGGAGCAAGACAACATGTTTATAGGAGTTTATTCAACCCTTGTACGCCGAGTGTTTATAGGCGACCTATGTACGCGGAACAAGTCAACACGTTTATAGGAGTTTAATCAACCCTTGTACGTGGAGCATTTATGGGCGACCTATGTACGCGGAGCAAGTCAACACATTTATAGGAGTTTAATCAACCCTTGTACGCGGAGTGTATATGGGCAACCTATGTACGCACAGTAAGTCAAAACGTTTATAGGAGTTTAATCAACCATGGTACGCGGAGTGTTTTTGGGTGACCTATGTACGCCGAGCAAGTCAACATGTTTATAGGAGTTTAATCAACCATTGTACGCGGAACATTAATAAGCGACCTATGTACGCGGAGAAACACAAAAAGTTTATAGGAGTTTAATCAACCCTTATACGCAGAGCATTTTTTGGCGACCTATGTACGCGGAGCAAGTCAACACGTTTATAGGAGTTTAATCAACCCTTGTACGCGGGGCTTTTATGGGTGACCTATGTACGCAGAGCAAGTCAACACATTTTTAGGAGTTTAATCAAACCTTGTACGCGGAGAGTTTATGGGCGACCTATGTACGCGGAGCAAATCAACACGTTGATAGGAGTTTAATCAACCCTTGTACGTGGAGTGTTTCTGGGCGACCTATGTACGCAGAGCAAGTCAACACGTTTATAGGAGTTTAATCAACCCTGGTACGCAGAGCGTTTATGGGTGACCTATGTACACGGAGGAAGTCAACACGATTACAGGAGTTTAATAAACCCTTGTATGCGGAGCGGTTATAGGCGACCTATGTACACGGAGCAAGTCAACGCGTTTATAGGAGTTTCATCAACCCTGGTATGCAGAGCGTTTATGGGCGACTTGTGTACGCGGAGCAAGTCAACACGTTTATAGGAGTTTAATCAACCCTTATACGCAAAGCGTTTATGGATGACCTATGTACGCGGAGCAAGTTAACACGTTTATAGGAGTTAAATCAACCCTGGTACGCGGAGCGTTGATGGGTGACCTGTGTATGCGGAGCAAGTCAACACGTTTATAGGAGTTTAATCAACCCTTGTACGTGGAGCATTTATGGACGACCTATGTACGCGGAGCAAATCAACACATTTATAGTAGTTTAATCAACCCTTGTACTCGGAGTGTATATGGGCAACCTATGTACGCACTGCAAGTCAAAATGTTTATAGGAGTTTAATCACCATGGTACGCGGAGTGTTTTTGGGTGACCTATGTACGCGGAGCAAGTCAACATGTTTATAGGAGTTTAATCAACCCTTGTACGCGGAACATTAATGGGCGACCTATGTACGCGGAGAAACACAAAAAGTTTATCAGAGTTTAATCAACCCTTATACGCAGAGCATTTTTGGGCGACCTATATACGCGGAGCAAGTCAACACGTTTATAGGAGTTTAATCAACCCTTGTACGCGGGGCTTTTATGGGCGACCTATGTACGCGGAGCAAGTCAACACGTTTTTAGGAGTTTAATCAAACCTTGTACGCGGAGAGTTTATGGGCAACCTATGTACGCGGATGAAATCAACACGTTGATAGGAGTTTAATCAACCCTTGTACGTGGAGTGTTTATGGGCGACCTATGTACGCAGAGCAAGTCAACACGTTTATAGGAGTTTAATCAACCCTGGTACGCAGAGCGTTTATGGGTGACCTATGTACACGGAGGAAGTCAACACGATTACAGGGGTTTAATAAACCCTTGTATACGGAGCGGTTATGGGCGGCCTATGTACGCGGAGCAAGTCAACACGTTTATAGGAGTTTCATCAACCCTTGAATGCGGAGCAAGTCAACACGTTTATAGGAGTTTAATCAACCCTTGAACGCGGAGCAAGTCAACACGTTTATAGGAGTTTAATCAAGCCAGGTACGCGGAGCTTTGATGGGTGACCTATGTATGCGGAGCAAGTCAACACGTTTATAGGAGTTTAATCAACCCTTGTACGCGGAGCGTTTGAGGGCGACATATGTATCAGAGCAAGTCAACACGTTTATAGGAGTTTAATCAACCCTTGTACGTGGAATGTTTATGGGCGATCTATGTACGCGGAGCAAGTCAACATGTTTATAGGAGTTTAATCAACCCTTGTACGCGGAAGGTTTAAGGGCGACCTATGTATCAGAGCAAGTCAACACGTTTATAGGAGTTTAATCAACCCTTGTACGTGGAACGTTTATGGGCGATCTATGCACGCGGAGCAAGTCAACATGTTTATAGGAGTTTAATCAACCCTTGTACGCAGAGTGTTTATAGGCGACCTATGTACGCGGAACAAGTCAACACATTTATAGGAGTTTAATCAACCCTTGTACGTGGAGCATTTATGGGCGACCTATGTACGCGGAGCAAGTCAACACATTTATAGTAGTTTAATCAACCCTTGTACGTGGAAAGTTTATGGGCGGTCTATGTACGCGGAGCAAGTCAACATGTTTATAGGAGTTTAATCAACCCTTGTACGCAGAGTGTTTATAGGCGACCTATGTACGCGGAACAAGTCAACACATTTATAGGAGTTTAATCAACCCTTGTACGTGGAGCATTTATGGGCGACCTATGTACGCGGAGCAAGTCAACACATTTATAGGAGTTTAATCAACCCTTGTACGCGGAGTGTATATGGGCAACCTATGTACGCGTAGCAAGTCAAAACGTTTATAGGAGTTTAATCAACCACGGTACGCGGAGTGTTTTTGGGTGACCTATGTACGCGGAGCAAGTCAACATGTTTATAGGAGTTTAATCAACCATTGTACGCGGAACATTAATGGGCAACCTATTTACGCGGAGAAACTCAAAATGTTTATAGTAGTTTAATCAACCCTTATACGCAGAGCATTTTTGGGTGACCTATGTACGCGGAGCAAGTCAACACGTTTATAGGAGTTTAATCAACCCTTGTACGCGGGGCTTTTATGGGCGACCTATGTACGCGGAGCAAGTCAACACGTTTTTAGGAGTACAATCAAACTTTGTACGTGGAGAGTTTATGGGCGACCTATGTACGCGGAGCAAATCAACATGTTGATAGGAGTTTAATCAACCCTTGTACGTGGAGTGTTTATGGGCAACCTATGTACGCGGATCAAGTCAACACGTTTATAGGAGTTTAATCAACCCTGGTACGCAGAGCGTTTATGGGTGACCTATGTATGCGGAGGAAGTCAACACGATTACAGGAGTTTAATCAACCCTTGTATGCGGAGCGTTGATGGGCGACCTATGTACGCGGAGCAAGTCAACACGTTTATAGGAGTTTCATCAACCCTGGTACGCGGAGCGTTTATGGGTGACTTATGTACGCCGATCAAGTCAACACGTTTATAGGAGTTTCATCAACCCTTGTACGCGGAGCAAGTCAACACGTTTATAGGAGTTTAATCAACCCTTATACGCAGAGCGTTTATGGAAGACCTGTGTACGCGGAGCAAGTTAACACGTTTATAGGAGTTTAATCAACCCAGGTACGCGGAGCGTTGATGGGTGACCTTTGTATGCGGAGCAAGTCAACACGTTCATAGGAGTTTAATCAACCCTTGTACGCGGAGCGTTTAAGGGCGACATATGTATCAGAGCAAGTCGACACGTATATAGGAGTTTAATCAACCCTTGTACGTGGAATGTTTATGGGCGATCTATGTACGCGGAGCAAGTCAACATGTTTTTAGGAGTTTATTCAACCCTTGTACGCAGAGTGTTTATAGGCGACCTATGTACGCGGAACAAGTCAACACGTTTATAGGAGTTTAATTAACCCTTGTACGTGGAGCATTTATGGGCGACCTATGTACGCGGAGCAAGTCAACACATTTATAGGGGTTTTATCAACCCTTCTACGCGGAGTGTATATGGGCAACCTATGTACGCACAGTAAGTCAAAACGTTTATAGGAGTTTAATCAACCATGGTACGCGGAGTGTTTTTGGGTGACCTATGTACGCCGAGCAAGTCAACATATTTATAGGAGTTTAATCAACCATTGTACGCGGAACATTAATGAGCGACCTATGTACGCGGAGAAACACAAAAAGTTTATAGGAGTTTAATCAACCCTTATACGCAGAGCATTTTTTGGCGACCTATGTACGCGGAGCAAGTCAACACGTTTATAGGAGTTTAATCAACCCTTGTACGCGGGGCTTTTATGGGTGACCTATGTACGCGGAGCAAGTCAACACATTTTTAGGAGTTTAATCAAACCTTGTACGCGGAGAGTTTATGGGCGACCTATGTATGCGGAGCAAATCAACACGTTGATAGGAGTTTAATCAACCCTTGTACGTGGAGTGTTTCTGGGCGACCTGTGTACGCAGAGCAAGTCAACACGTTTATAGGAGTTTAATCAACCCTGGTACGCAGAGCGTTTATGGGTGACCTATGTACACGGAGGAAGTCAACACGATTACAGGAGTTTAATAAACCCTTGTATGCGGAGCGGTTATAGGCGACCTATGTACGCGGAGCAAGTCAACGCGTTTATAGGAGATTCATCAACCCTGGTATGCAGAGCGTTTATGGGCGACTTGTGTACGCGGAGCAAGTCAACACGTTTATAGGAGTTTAATCAACCCTTATACGCAAAGCGTTTATGGATGACCTATGTACGCGGAGCAAGTTAACACGTTTATAGGAGTTAAATCAACCCTGGTACGCGGAGCGTTGATGGGTGACCTGTGTATGCGGAGCAATTCAACACGTTTATAGGAGTTTAATCAACCCTTGTACGTGGAGCATTTATGGACGACCTATGTACGCGGAGCAAATCAACACATTTATAGTAGTTTAATCAACCCTTGTACTCGGAGTGTATATGGGCAACCTATGTACGCACTGCAAGTCAAAATGTTTATAGGAGTTTAATCACCATGGTACGCGGAGTGTTTTTGGGTGACCTATGTACGCGGAGCAAGTCAACATGTTTATAGGAGTTTAATCAACCCTTGTACGCGGAACATTAATATGCGACCTATGTACGCGGAGAAACACAAAAAGTTTATCAGAGTTTAATCAACCCTTATACGCAGAGCATTTTTGGGCGACCTATATACGCGGAGCAAGTCAACACGTTTATAGGAGTTTAATCAACCCTTGTACGCGGGACTTTTATGGGCGACCTATGTACGCGGAGCAAGTCAACACGTTTTTAGGAGTTTAATCAAACCTTGTACGCGGAGAGTTTATGGGCGACCTATGTACGCGGTGCAAATCAACACGTTGATAGGAGTTTAATCAACCCTTGTACGTGGAGTGTTTATGGGCGACCTATGTACGCAGAGCAAGTCAACACGTTTATAGGAGTTTAATCAACCCTGGTACGCAGAGCGTTTATGGGTGACCTATGTACACGGAGGAAGTCAACACGATTACAGGGGTTTAATAAACCCTTGTATACGGAGCGGTTATGGGCGGCCTATGTACGCGGAGCAAGTCAACACGTTTATAGGAGTTTCATCAACCCTTGAATGCGGAGCAAGTCAACACGTTTATAGGAGTTTAATCAACCCTTGAACGCGGAGCAAGTCAACACGTTTATAGGAGTTTAATCAAGCCAGGTACGCGGAGCTTTGATGGGTGACCTATGTATGCGGAGCAAGTCAACACGTTTATAGGAGTTTAATCAACCCTTGTACGCGGAGCGTTTGAGGGCGACATATGTATCAGAGCAAGTCAACACGTTTATAGGAGTTTAATCAACACTTGTACGTGGAATGTTTATGGGCGATCTATGTACGCGGAGCAAGTCAACATGTTTATAGGAGTTTAATCAACCCTTGTACGCGGAGCGTTTAAGGGCGACATATGTATCAGAGAAAGTCAACACGTTTATAGGTGTTTAATCAACCCTTGTACGTGGAATGTTTATGGGCGATCTATGTACGCGGAGCAAGTCAACATGTTTATAGGAGTTTATTCAACCCTTGTACGCAGAGTGTTTATAGGCGACCTATGTACGCGGAACAAGTCAACACGTTTATAGGAGTTTAATCAACCCTTGTACGCGGAGCGTTTAAGGGCGACATATGTATCAGAGCAAGTCAACACATTTATAGGAGTTTAATCAACCCTTGTACGTGGAATGTTTATGGGCGATCTATGTACGCGGAGCAAGACAACATGTTTATAGGAGTTTATTCAACCCTTGTACGCCGAGTGTTTATAGGCGACCTATGTACGCGGAACAAGTCAACACGTTTATAGGAGTTTAATCAACCCTTGTACGTGGAGCATTTATGGGCGACCTATGTACGCGGAGCAAGTCAACACATTTATAGGAGTTTAATCAACCCTTGTACGCGGAGTGTATATGGGCAACCTATGTACGCACAGTAAGTCAAAACGTTTATAGGAGTTTAATCAACCATGGTACGCGGAGTGTTTTTGGGTGACCTATGTACGCCGAGCAAGTCAACATGTTTATAGGAGTTTAATCAACCCTTGTACGCGGAACATTAATGAGCGACCTATGTACGCGGAGAAACACAAAAAGTTTATAGGAGTTTAATCAACCCTTATACGCAGAGCATTTTTTGGCGACCTATGTACGCGGAGCAAGTCAACACGTTTATAGGAGTTTAATCAACCCTTGTACGCGGGGCTTTTATGGGTGACCTATGTACGCAGAGCAAGTCAACACATTTTTAGGAGTTTAATCAAACCTTGTACGCGGAGAGTTTATGGGCGACCTATGTACGCGGAGCAAATCAACACGTTGATAGGAGTTTAATCAACCCTTGTACGTGGAGTGTTTCTGGGCGACCTATGTACGCAGAGCAAGTCAACACGTTTATAGGAGTTTAATCAACCCTGGTACGCAGAGCGTTTATGGGTGACCTATGTACACGGAGGAAGTCAACACGATTACAGGAGTTTAATAAACCCTTGTATGCGGAGCGGTTATAGGCGACCTATGTACGCGGAGCAAGTCAACACGTTTATAGGAGTTTCATCAACCCTGGTATGCAGAGCGTTTATGGGCGACTTGTGTACACGGAGCAAGTCAACACGTTTATAGGAGTTTAATCAACCCTTATACGCAAAGCGTTATGGATGACCTATGTACGCGGAGCAAGTTAACACGTTTATAGGAGTTAAATCAACCCTGGTACGCGGAGCGTTGATGGGTGACCTGTGTATGCGGAGCAAGTCAACACGTTCATAGGAGTTTAATCAACCCTTGTACGCGGAGCGTTTAAGGGCGACTTATGTATCAGAGCAAGTCAACACGTTTATGGGAGTTTAATCAACCCATGTACGCAGAATGTTTATGGGCGATCTATGTACGCGGAGCAAGTCAACACGTTTATAAGAGTTTAATCAACCCTTGTACGCGGAGCGTTTAAGGGCGACATATGTATCAGAGCAAGTCAACACGTTTATAGGAGTTTAATCAACCCTTGTACGTGGAATGTTTATGGGCGATCTATGTACGCGGAGCAAGTCAACATGTTTAATGGAGTTTATTCAACCCTTGTACGCAGAGTGTTTATAGGCGACCTATGTACGCGGAACAAGTCAACACGGTTATAGGAGTTTAATCAACCCTTGTACGTGGAGCATTTATGGACGACCTATGTACGCGGAGCAAGTCAACACATTTATAGGAGTTTAATCAACCCTTGTACTCGGAGTGTATATGGGCAACCTATGTAAGCACTGCAAGTCAAAATGTTTATAGGAGTTTAATCACCATGGTACGCGGAGTGTTTTTGGGTGACCTATGTACGCGGAGCAAGTCAACATGTTTACAGGAGTTTAATCAACCCTTGTACGCGGAACATTAATGGGCGACCTATGTACGCGGAGAAACACAAAAAGTTTATCAGAGTTTAATCAACCCTTATACGCAGAGCATTTTTGGTCGACCTATGTACGCGGAGCATGTCAACACGTTTATAGGAGTTTAATCAACCCTTGTACTTGGGGCTTTTATGGGCGACCTATGTACGCGGAGCAAGTCAACACGTTTTTAGGAGTTTAATCAAACCTTGTACGCGGAGAGTTTATGGGCGACCTATGTACGCGGAGCAAATCAACACGTTGATAGGAGTTTAATCAACTCTTGTACGTGGAGTGTTTATGGGCGACCTATGTACGCAGAGCAAGTCAACACGTTTATAGGAGTTTAATCAACCCTGGTACGCAGAGCGTTTATGGGTGACCTATGTACACGGAGGAAGTCAACACGATTACAGGGGTTTAATAAACCCTTGTATACGGAGCGGTTATGGGCGGCCTATGTACGCGGAGCAAGTCAAAACGTTTATAGGAGTTTAATCAACCATGGTACGCGGAGTGTTTTTGGGTGACCTATGTACGCGGAGCAAGTCAACATGTTTATAGGAGTTTAATCAACCCTTGTACGCGGAACATTAATGGGCGACCTATGTACGTGGAGAAACACAAAAAGTTTATAGGAGTTTAATCAACCCTTATACGCAGAGCATTTTTGGGCGACCTATGTACGCGGAGCAAGTCAACACGTTTATAGGAGTTTAATCAACCCTTGTACGCGGGGCTTTTATGGGCGACCTATGTACGCGGAGCAAGTCAACATGTTTTTAGGAGTTGAATCAAACCTTGTACGCGGAGAGTTTATGGGCGACCTATGTACGCGGAGCCAATCAACACGTTGATTGGAGTTTAATCAACCCTTATACGTGGAGTGTTTATGGGCGACCTATGTACGCAGAGCAAGTCAACACGTTTATAGGAGTTTAATTAACCCTGGTACGCAGAGCGTTTATGGGAGACCTGTGTACACGTAGGAAGTCAACACGATTACTGGAGTTTAATAAACCCTTGTATGCGGAGCGGTTATGGGTGACCTATGTACGCGGAGCAAGTCAACATGTTTATAGGAGTTTATTCAACCCTGGTATGCGGAGCGTTTCTGGGCGACTTATGTACGCGTAGCAAGTCAACACGTTTATAGGAGTTTCATCAACCCTTGTACGCGGAGCAAGTCAACACGTTTATAGGAGTTTAATCAACCCTTATACGCAGAGCATTTATGGATGACCTATGTACGCGGAGCAAGTTAACACGTTTATAGGAGTTTAATCAACCCAGGTACGCGGAGCGTTGATGGGTGATCTATGTATGCGGAGCAAGTCAACACATTTATAGGAGTTTAATCAACCCTTGTACGCGGAGCGTTTAAGGGCGACATATGTATCAGAGCAAGTCAACACGTTTATAGGAGTTTAATCAACCCTTGTACGTGGAATGTTTATGGGCGATCTATGTACATGGAGCAAGTCAACATGTTTATAGGAGTTTAATCAACATTTGTACGCAGAGTGTTTATAGGCGACCTATGTACGCGGAACAAGTCAACACGTTTATAGGAGTTTAATCAACCCTTGTACGTGGAGCATTTATGGGCGACCTATGTACGCGGATCAAGTCAACACATTTATAGGAGGTTAATCAACCCTTGTGCGTGGAGTGTATGTGGGCAACCTATGTACGCGCTGCAAGTCAAAACGTTTATAGGAGTTTAATCAACCATGGTACGCAGAGTATTTTGGGGTGACCTATGTACGCGGAGCAAGTCAACATGTTTATAGGAGTTTAATCAACCCTTGTACGCGGAACATTAATGGGCGACCTATGTACGCGGAGAAACTCAAAACATTTATAGGAGTTTAATCAACCCTTATACGCAGAGCATTTTTGGGCGACCTATGTACGCGGAGCAAGTCAACACGTTTATAGGAGTTTAATCAACCCTTGTACGCGGGGCTTTTATGGGCGACCTATGTACGCGGAGCAAGTCAACACGTTTTTAGGAGTTTAATCAAACCTTGTACGCGGAGAGTTTATGGGCGACCTATGTACGCGGAGCAAATCAACACGTTGATAGGAGTTTAATCAACCCTTGTACGCGGAGTTTTTATGGGCGACCTATGTACGCGGAGCAAGTCAACACGTTTATAGGAGTTTAATCAACCTTGGTACGCAGAGCATTTATGGGTGACCTATGTACGCGGAGGAAGTCAACACGATTACAGGAGTTTAATCATCCCTTGTATGCGGAGCGCTTATGGGCAACCTATGAACGTGGAGCAAGTCAACACGTTTATAGGAGTTTCATCAACCCTGGTACGCGGAGCGTTTATGGGCGACTTATGTACGCGGAGCAAGTCAACACGTTTCTAGGAGTTTAATCAAACCTTGTACGCGGAGAGTTTATGGGCGACCTATGTACGCGGAGCAAATCAACACGTTGATAGGAGTTTAATCAACCCTTGTACGCGGAGTTTTTATGGGCGACCTATGTACGCGGAGCAAGTCAACACGTTTATAGGAGTTTAATCAACCTTGGTACGCAGAGCGTTTATGGGTGACCTATGTACGCGGAGGAAGTCAACACGATTACAGGAGTTTAATCAACCCTTGTATGCGGAGCGCTTATGGGCAACCTATGAACGTGGAGCAAGTCAACACGTTTATAGGAGTTTCATCAACCCTTGTACGCGGAGCAAGTCAACACGTTTATAGGAGTTTAATCAACCCTTATACGCAGAGCGTTTATGGATGACCTATGTATGCGGAGCAAGTTAACACGTTTATAGGAGTTTAATCAACCCGGGTACGGGGATCGTTGATGGGTGACCTATGTATGCGGAGCAAGTCAACACGTTTATAGGAGTTTAATCAACCCTTGTACGCGGAGCGTTTAAGGGCGACATATGTATCAGAGCAAGTCAACATGTTTATAGGAGTTTAATCAACCATTGTATGTGGAATGTTTATAGGCGATCTGTGTACGCGGAGCAAGTCAACATGTTTATCGGAGTTTAATCAACCCTTGTACGCGGAACATTAATGGGCGACCTATGTACGCGGAGAAACTCAAAACATTTATAGGAGTTTAATCAACCCTTATACGCAGAGCATTTTTGGGCGACCTATGTACGCGGAGCAAGTCAACACGTTTATAGGAGTTTAATCAACCCTTGTACGCGGGGCTTTTATGGGCGACCTATGTACGCGGAGCAAGTCAACACGTTTTTAGGAGTTTAATCAAACCTTGTACGCGGAGAGTTTATGGGCGACCTATGTACGCGGAGCAAATCAACACGTTGATAGGAGTTTAATCAACCCTTGTACGCGGAGTTTTTATGGGCGACCTATGTACGCGGAGCAAGTCAACACGTTTATAGGAGTTTAATCAACCTTGGTACGCAGAGCATTTATGGGTGACCTATGTACGCGGAGGAAGTCAACACGATTACAGGAGTTTAATCATCCCTTGTATGCGGAGCGCTTATGGGCAACCTATGAACGTGGAGCAAGTCAACACGTTTATAGGAGTTTCATCAACCCTGGTACGCGGAGCGTTTATGGGCGACTTATGTACGCGGAGCAAGTCAACACGTTTCTAGGAGTTTAATCAAACCTTGTACGCGGAGAGTTTATGGGCGACCTATGTACGCGGAGCAAATCAACACGTTGATAGGAGTTTAATCAACCCTTGTACGCGGAGTTTTTATGGGCGACCTATGTACGCGGAGCAAGTCAACACGTTTATAGGAGTTTAATCAACCTTGGTACGCAGAGCGTTTATGGGTGACCTATGTACGCGGAGGAAGTCAACACGATTACAGGAGTTTAATCAACCCTTGTATGCGGAGCGCTTATGGGCAACCTATGAACGTGGAGCAAGTCAACACGTTTATAGGAGTTTCATCAACCCTTGTACGCGGAGCAAGTCAACACGTTTATAGGAGTTTAATCAACCCTTATACGCAGAGCGTTTATGGATGACCTATGTATGCGGAGCAAGTTAACACGTTTATAGGAGTTTAATCAACCCGGGTACGGGGATCGTTGATGGGTGACCTATGTATGCGGAGCAAGTCAACACGTTTATAGGAGTTTAATCAACCCTTGTACGCGGAGCGTTTAAGGGCGACATATGTATCAGAGCAAGTCAACATGTTTATAGGAGTTTAATCAACCATTGTATGTGGAATGTTTATAGGCGATCTGTGTACGCGGAGCAAGTCAACATGTTTATCGGAGTTTAATCAACCCTTGTACGCCGAGTGTTTATAGGCGACCTATGTACGCGGAACAAGTCAACACGTTTATAGGAGTTTAATCAACCCTTGTATGTGGAGCATTTATGGGCGACCTATGTACGCGGATCAAGTCAACACATTTATACGAGGTTAATCAAACCTTGTACGCGGAGAGTTTATGGGCGACCTATGTACGCGGAGCAAATCAACACGTTGATAGGAGTTTAATCAACCCTTGTACGCGGAGTTTTTATGGGCGACCTATGTACGCGGAGCAAGTCAACACGTTTATAGGAGTTTAATCAACCTTGGTACGCAGAGCATTTATGGGTGACCTATGTACGCGGAGGAAGTCAACACGATTACAGGAGTTTAATCATCCCTTGTATGCGGAGCGCTTATGGGCAACCTATGAACGTGGAGCAAGTCAACACGTTTATAGGAGTTTCATCAACCCTGGTACGCGGAGCGTTTATGGGCGACTTATGTACGCGGAGCAAGTCAACACGTTTCTAGGAGTTTAATCAAACCTTGTACGCGGAGAGTTTATGGGCGACCTATGTACGCGGAGCAAATCAACACGTTGATAGGAGTTTAATCAACCCTTGTACGCGGAGTTTTTATGGGCGACCTATGTACGCGGAGCAAGTCAACACGTTTATAGGAGTTTAATCAACCTTGGTACGCAGAGCGTTTATGGGTGACCTATGTACGCGGAGGAAGTCAACACGATTACAGGAGTTTAATCAACCCTTGTATGCGGAGCGCTTATGGGCAACCTATGAACGTGGAGCAAGTCAACACGTTTATAGGAGTTTCATCAACCCTTGTACGCGGAGCAAGTCAACACGTTTATAGGAGTTTAATCAACCCTTATACGCAGAGCGTTTATGGATGACCTATGTATGCGGAGCAAGTTAACACGTTTATAGGAGTTTAATCAACCCGGGTACGGGGATCGTTGATGGGTGACCTATGTATGCGGAGCAAGTCAACACGTTTATAGGAGTTTAATCAACCCTTGTACGCGGAGCGTTTAAGGGCGACATATGTATCAGAGCAAGTCAACATGTTTATAGGAGTTTAATCAACCATTGTATGTGGAATGTTTATAGGCGATCTGTGTACGCGGAGCAAGTCAACATGTTTATCGGAGTTTAATCAACCCTTGTACGCCGAGTGTTTATAGGCGACCTATGTACGCGGAACAAGTCAACACGTTTATAGGAGTTTAATCAACCCTTGTATGTGGAGCATTTATGGGCGACCTATGTACGCGGATCAAGTCAACACATTTATACGAGGTTAATCAACCCTTGTACGCGGAGTGTATATGGGCAACCTATGTACGCGCTGCAAGTCAAAACGTTTATAGGAGTTTAATCAACCATGGTACGCGGAGTGTTTTTGGGAGACCTATGTACGCGGAGCAAGTCAACATGTTTATAGGAGTTTAATCAACCCTTGTACGCGGAACATTAATGGGCGACCTATGTACGCGGAGAAACTCAAAACGCTTATAGGAGTTTAATCAACCCTTATACGCAGAGCATTTTTGGGCGACCTATGTACTCGGAGCAAGTCAACACGTTTATAGGAGTTTAATCAACCCTTGTACGCGGGGCTTTTATGGGCGACCTATGTACGCGGAGCAAGTCAACACGTTTTTAGGAGTTTAATCAAACCTTGTACGCGGAGAGTTTATAGGCGACCTATGTACGTGGAGCAAATCAACACGTTGATAGGAGTTTAATCAACCCTTGTACGCGGAGTGTTTATGGGCGACCTATGTACGCGGAGCAAGTCAACACGTTTATAGGAGTTTAATCAACCCTGGTATGCAGAGCGTTTATGGGTGACCTATGTACGCGGAGGAGGTCAACACGATTATAGGAGTTTAATCAACCATTGTATGCGGAGCGCTTATGGGCGACCTATGTACGCGGAGCAAGTCAACACGTGTATAGGAGTTTCATCAACCCTGGTACACGGAGCGTTTATGGGAGACTTATATACACGGAGCAAGTCAACACATTTATAGGAGTTTCATCAACCCTTGTACGCGGAGCAAGTCAACACGTTTATAGGAGTTTCATCAACCCTGGTACGCGGAGCGTTAATGGGCGACTTATGTACGCGGTGCAAGTCAACACATTTATAGGAGTTTCATCAACCCTTGTACGCGGAGCAAGTCAGCACGTTTATAGGAGTTTAATCAACCCTTATACGCAGAGCGTTTATGGATGACCTATGTACGCGGAGCAAGTTAACACGTTTATAGGAGTTTAATCAACCCAGGTATGCGGAGCGTTGATGGGTGACCTAAGTATACGGAGCAAGTCAACACGTTTATAGGAGTTTAATCAACCCTTGTACGCGGGGCTTTTATGGGCGACCTATGTACGCGGAGCAAGTCAACACGTTTTTAGGAGTTTAATCAAACCTTGTACGCGGAGAGTTTATGGGCGACCTATGTACGCGGAGCAAATCAACACGTTGATAGGAGTTTAATCAACCCTTGTACGCGGAGTTTTTATGGGCGACCTATGTACGCGGAGCAAGTCAACACGTTTATAGGAGTTTAATCAACCTTGGTACGCAGAGCGTTTATGGGTGACCTATGTACGCGGAGGAAGTCAACACGATTACAGGAGTTTAATCAACCCTTGTATGCGGAGCACTTATGGGCAACCTATGAACGTGGAGCAAGTCAACACGTTTATAGGAGTTTCATCAACCCTTGTACGCGGAGCAAGTCAACACGTTTATAGGAGTTTAATCAACCCTTATACGCAGAGCGTTTATGGATGACCTATGTATGCGGAGCAAGTTAACACGTTTATAGGAGTTTAATCAACCCGGGTATGCGGATCGTTGATGGGTGACCTATGTATGCGGAGCAAGTCAACACGTTTATAGGAGTTTAATCAACCCTTGTACGCGGAGCGTTTAAGGGCGACATATGTATCAGAGCAAGTCAACATGTTTATAGGCGTTTAATCAACCATTGTATGTGCAATGTTTATGGGCGATCTGTGTACGCGGAGCAAGTCAACATGTTTATCGGAGTTTAATCAACCCTTGTACACCGAGTGTTTATAGGCGACCTATGTACGCGGAACAAGTCAACACGTTTATAGGAGTTTAATCAACCCTTGTATGTGGAGCATTTATGGGCGACCTTTGTACGCGGATCAAGTCAACACATTTATACGAGGTTAATCAACCCTTGTACGCGGAGTGTATATGGGCAACCTATGTATGCGCTGCAAGTCAAAACGTTTATAGGAGTTTAATCAACCATGGTACGCGGAGTGTTTTTGGGAGACCTATGTACGCGGAGCAAGTCAACATGTTTATAGGAGTTTAATCAACCCTTGTACGCGGAACATTAATGGGCGACCTATGTACGCGGAGAAACTCAAAACGCTTATAGGAGTTTAATCAACCCTTATACGCAGAGCATTTTTGGGCGACCTATGTACTCGGAGCAAGTCAACACGTTTATAGGAGTTTAATCAACCCTTGTACGCGGGGCTTTTATGGGCGACCTATGTACGCGGAGCAAGTCAACACGTTTTTAGGAGTTTAATCAAACCTTGTACGCGGAGAGTTTATAGGCGACCTATGTACGTGGAGCAAATCAACACGTTGATAGGAGTTTAATCAACCCTTGTACGCGGAGTGTTTATGGGCGACCTATGTACGCGGAGCAAGTCAACACGTTTATAGGAGTTTAATCAACCCTGGTATGCAGAGCGTTTATGGGTGACCTATGTACGCGGAGGAGGTCAACACGATTATAGGAGTTTAATCAACCATTGTATGCGGAGCGCTTATGGGCGACCTATGTACGCGGAGCAAGTCAACACGTGTATAGGAGTTTCATCAACCCTGGTACACGGAGCGTTTATGGGAGACTTATATACACGGAGCAAGTCAACACATTTATAGGAGTTTCATCAACCCTTGTACGCGGAGCAAGTCAACACGTTTATAGGAGTTTCATCAACCCTGGTACGCGGAGCGTTAATGGGCGACTTATGTACGCGGTGCAAGTCAACACATTTATAGGAGTTTCATCAACCCTTGTACGCGGAGCAAGTCAGCACGTTTATAGGAGTTTAATCAACCCTTATACGCAGAGCGTTTATGGATGACCTATGTACGCGGAGCAAGTTAACACGTTTATAGGAGTTTAATCAACCCAGGTATGCGGAGCGTTGATGGGTGACCTAAGTATACGGAGCAAGTCAACACGTTTATAGGAGTTTAATCAACCCTTGTACGCGGGGCTTTTATGGGCGACCTATGTACGCGGAGCAAGTCAACACGTTTTTAGGAGTTTAATCAAACCTTGTACGCGGAGAGTTTATGGGCGACCTATGTACGCGGAGCAAATCAACACGTTGATAGGAGTTTAATCAACCCTTGTACGCGGAGTTTTTATGGGCGACCTATGTACGCGGAGCAAGTCAACACGTTTATAGGAGTTTAATCAACCTTGGTACGCAGAGCGTTTATGGGTGACCTATGTACGCGGAGGAAGTCAACACGATTACAGGAGTTTAATCAACCCTTGTATGCGGAGCACTTATGGGCAACCTATGAACGTGGAGCAAGTCAACACGTTTATAGGAGTTTCATCAACCCTTGTACGCGGAGCAAGTCAACACGTTTATAGGAGTTTAATCAACCCTTATACGCAGAGCGTTTATGGATGACCTATGTATGCGGAGCAAGTTAACACGTTTATAGGAGTTTAATCAACCCGGGTATGCGGATCGTTGATGGGTGACCTATGTATGCGGAGCAAGTCAACACGTTTATAGGAGTTTAATCAACCCTTGTACGCGGAGCGTTTAAGGGCGACATATGTATCAGAGCAAGTCAACATGTTTATAGGCGTTTAATCAACCATTGTATGTGCAATGTTTATGGGCGATCTGTGTACGCGGAGCAAGTCAACATGTTTATCGGAGTTTAATCAACCCTTGTACACCGAGTGTTTATAGGCGACCTATGTACGCGGAACAAGTCAACACGTTTATAGGAGTTTAATCAACCCTTGTATGTGGAGCATTTATGGGCGACCTTTGTACGCGGATCAAGTCAACACATTTATACGAGGTTAATCAACCCTTGTACGCGGAGTGTATATGGGCAACCTATGTATGCGCTGCAAGTCAAAACGTTTATATGAGTTTAATCAACCATGGTACGCGGAGTGTTTTTGGGAGACCTATGTACGCGGAGCAAGTCAACATGTTTATAGGAGTTTAATCAACCCTTGTACGCGGAACATTAATGGGCGACCTATGTACGCGGAGAAACTCAAAACGCTTATAGGAGTTTAATCAACCCTTATACGCAGAGCATTTTTGGGCGACCTATGTACTCGGAGCAAGTCAACACGTTTATAGGAGTTTAATCAACCCTTGTACGCGGGGCTTTTATGGGCGACCTATGTACGCGGAGCAAGTCAACACGTTTTTAGGAGTTTAATCAAACCTTGTACGCGGAGAGTTTATAGGCGACCTATGTACGTGGAGCAAATCAACACGTTGATAGGAGTTTAATCAACCCTTGTACGCGGAGTGTTTATGGGCGACCTATGTACGCGGAGCAAGTCAACACGTTTATAGGAGTTTAATCAACCCTGGTATGCAGAGCGTTTATGGGTGACCTATGTACGCGGAGGAGGTCAACACGATTATAGGAGTTTAATCAACCATTGTATGCGGAGCGCTTATGGGCGACCTATGTACGCGGAGCAAGTCAACACGTGTATAGGAGTTTCATCAACCCTGGTACACGGAGCGTTTATGGGAGACTTATATACACGGAGCAAGTCAACACATTTATAGGAGTTTCATCAACCCTTGTACGCGGAGCAAGTCAACACGTTTATAGGAGTTTCATCAACCCTGGTACGCGGAGCGTTAATGGGCGACTTATGTACGCGGTGCAAGTCAACACATTTATAGGAGTTTCATCAACCCTTGTACGCGGAGCAAGTCAGCACGTTTATAGGAGTTTAATCAACCCTTATACGCAGAGCGTTTATGGATGACCTATGTACGCGGAGCAAGTTAACACGTTTATAGGAGTTTAATCAACCCAGGTATGCGGAGCGTTGATGGGTGACCTAAGTATACGGAGCAAGTCAACACGTTTATAGGAGTTTAATCAACCCTTGTACGCGGGGCTTTTATGGGCGACCTATGTACGCGGAGCAAGTCAACACGTTTTTAGGAGTTTAATCAAACCTTGTACGCGGAGAGTTTATGGGCGACCTATGTACGCGGAGCAAATCAACACGTTGATAGGAGTTTAATCAACCCTTGTACGCGGAGTTTTTATGGGCGACCTATGTACGCGGAGCAAGTCAACACGTTTATAGGAGTTTAATCAACCTTGGTACGCAGAGCGTTTATGGGTGACCTATGTACGCGGAGGAAGTCAACACGATTACAGGAGTTTAATCAACCCTTGTATGCGGAGCACTTATGGGCAACCTATGAACGTGGAGCAAGTCAACACGTTTATAGGAGTTTCATCAACCCTTGTACGCGGAGCAAGTCAACACGTTTATAGGAGTTTAATCAACCCTTATACGCAGAGCGTTTATGGATGACCTATGTATGCGGAGCAAGTTAACACGTTTATAGGAGTTTAATCAACCCGGGTATGCGGATCGTTGATGGGTGACCTATGTATGCGGAGCAAGTCAACACGTTTATAGGAGTTTAATCAACCCTTGTACGCGGAGCGTTTAAGGGCGACATATGTATCAGAGCAAGTCAACATGTTTATAGGCGTTTAATCAACCATTGTATGTGCAATGTTTATGGGCGATCTGTGTACGCGGAGCAAGTCAACATGTTTATCGGAGTTTAATCAACCCTTGTACACCGAGTGTTTATAGGCGACCTATGTACGCGGAACAAGTCAACACGTTTATAGGAGTTTAATCAACCCTTGTATGTGGAGCATTTATGGGCGACCTTTGTACGCGGATCAAGTCAACACATTTATACGAGGTTAATCAACCCTTGTACGCGGAGTGTATATGGGCAACCTATGTATGCGCTGCAAGTCAAAACGTTTATAGGAGTTTAATCAACCATGGTACGCGGAGTGTTTTTGGGAGACCTATGTACGCGGAGCAAGTCAACATGTTTATAGGAGTTTAATCAACCCTTGTACGCGGAACATTAATGGGCGACCTATGTACGCGGAGAAACTCAAAACGCTTATAGGAGTTTAATCAACCCTTATACGCAGAGCATTTTTGGGCGACCTATGTACTCGGAGCAAGTCAACACGTTTATAGGAGTTTAATCAACCCTTGTACGCGGGGCTTTTATGGGCGACCTATGTACGCGGAGCAAGTCAACACGTTTTTAGGAGTTTAATCAAACCTTGTACGCGGAGAGTTTATAGGCGACCTATGTACGTGGAGCAAATCAACACGTTGATAGGAGTTTAATCAACCCTTGTACGCGGAGTGTTTATGGGCGACCTATGTACGCGGAGCAAGTCAACACGTTTATAGGAGTTTAATCAACCCTGGTATGCAGAGCGTTTATGGGTGACCTATGTACGCGGAGGAGGTCAACACGATTATAGGAGTTTAATCAACCATTGTATGCGGAGCGCTTATGGGCGACCTATGTACGCGGAGCAAGTCAACACGTGTATAGGAGTTTCATCAACCCTGGTACACGGAGCGTTTATGGGAGACTTATATACACGGAGCAAGTCAACACATTTATAGGAGTTTCATCAACCCTTGTACGCGGAGCAAGTCAACACGTTTATAGGAGTTTCATCAACCCTGGTACGCGGAGCGTTAATGGGCGACTTATGTACGCGGTGCAAGTCAACACATTTATAGGAGTTTCATCAACCCTTGTACGCGGAGCAAGTCAGCACGTTTATAGGAGTTTAATCAACCCTTATACGCAGAGCGTTTATGGATGACCTATGTACGCGGAGCAAGTTAACACGTTTATAGGAGTTTAATCAACCCAGGTATGCGGAGCGTTGATGGGTGACCTAAGTATACGGAGCAAGTCAACACGTTTATAGGAGTTTAATCAACCCTTGTACGCGGGGCTTTTATGGGCGACCTATGTACGCGGAGCAAGTCAACACGTTTTTAGGAGTTTAATCAAACCTTGTACGCGGAGAGTTTATGGGCGACCTATGTACGCGGAGCAAATCAACACGTTGATAGGAGTTTAATCAACCCTTGTACGCGGAGTTTTTATGGGCGACCTATGTACGCGGAGCAAGTCAACACGTTTATAGGAGTTTAATCAACCTTGGTACGCAGAGCGTTTATGGGTGACCTATGTACGCGGAGGAAGTCAACACGATTACAGGAGTTTAATCAACCCTTGTATGCGGAGCACTTATGGGCAACCTATGAACGTGGAGCAAGTCAACACGTTTATAGGAGTTTCATCAACCCTTGTACGCGGAGCAAGTCAACACGTTTATAGGAGTTTAATCAACCCTTATACGCAGAGCGTTTATGGATGACCTATGTATGCGGAGCAAGTTAACACGTTTATAGGAGTTTAATCAACCCGGGTATGCGGATCGTTGATGGGTGACCTATGTATGCGGAGCAAGTCAACACGTTTATAGGAGTTTAATCAACCCTTGTACGCGGAGCGTTTAAGGGCGACATATGTATCAGAGCAAGTCAACATGTTTATAGGCGTTTAATCAACCATTGTATGTGCAATGTTTATGGGCGATCTGTGTACGCGGAGCAAGTCAACATGTTTATCGGAGTTTAATCAACCCTTGTACACCGAGTGTTTATAGGCGACCTATGTACGCGGAACAAGTCAACACGTTTATAGGAGTTTAATCAACCCTTGTATGTGGAGCATTTATGGGCGACCTTTGTACGCGGATCAAGTCAACACATTTATACGAGGTTAATCAACCCTTGTACGCGGAGTGTATATGGGCAACCTATGTATGCGCTGCAAGTCAAAACGTTTATATGAGTTTAATCAACCATGGTACGCGGAGTGTTTTTGGGAGACCTATGTACGCGGAGCAAGTCAACATGTTTATAGGAGTTTAATCAACCCTTGTACGCGGAACATTAATGGGCGGCCTATGTACGCGGAGAAACTCAAAACGCTTATAGGAGTTTAATCAACCCTTATACGCAGAGCATTTTTGGGCGACCTATGTACTCGGAGCAAGTCAACACGTTTATAGGAGTTTAATCAACCCTTGTACGCGGGGGTTTTATGGGGGACCTATGTACGCGGAGCAAGTCAACACGTTTTTAGGAGTTTAATCAAACCTTGTACGCGGAGAGTTTATGGGCGACCTATGTACGTGGAGCAAATCAACACGTTGATAGGAGTTTAATCAACCCTTGTACGCGGAGTGTTTATGGGCGACCTATGTACGCGGAGCAAGTCAACACGTTTATAGGAGTTTAATCAACCCTGGTATGCAGAGCGTTTATGGGTGACCTATGTACGCGGAGGAGGTCAACACGATTATAGGAGTTTAATCAACCTTTGTATGCGGAGCGCTTATGGGCGACCTATGTACGCGGAGCAAGTCAACACGTGTATAGGAGTTTCATCAACCCTGGTACACGGAACGTTTATGGGCGACTTATATACACGGAGCAAGTCAACACATTTATAGGAGTTTCATCAACCCTTGTACGCGGAGCAAGTCAACACGTTTATAGGAGTTTCATCAACCCTGGTACGCGGAGCGTTAATGGGCGACTTAAGTACGCGGTGCAAGTCAACACATTTATAGGAGTTTCATCAACCCTTGTACGCAGAGCAAGTCAGCACGTTTATAGGAGTTTAATCAACCCTTATACGCAGAGCGTTTATGGATGACCTATGTACGCGGAGCAAGTTAACACGTTTATAGGAGTTTAATCAACCCAGGTACGCGGAGCGTTGATGGGTGACCTAAGTATACGGAGCAAGTCAACACGTTTATAGGAGTTTAATCAACCCTTGTACGCGGGGCTTTTATGGGCGACCTATGTACGCGGAGCAAGTCAACACGTTTTTAGGAGTTTAATCAAACCTCGTACGCGGAGAATTTATGGGCGACCTATGTACGCGGAGCAAATCAACACGTTGATAGGAGTTTAATCAACCCTTGTACGCGGAGTTTTTATGGGCGACCTATGTACTCGGAGCAAGTCAACACGTTTATAGGAGTTTAATCAACCTTGGTACGCAGAGCGTTTATGGGTGACCTATGTACGCGGAGGAAGTCAACACGATTATAGGAGTTTAATCAACCCTTGTATGCGGAGCGCTTATGGGCAACCTATGAACGCGGAGCAAGTCAACACGTTTATAGGAGTTTCATCAACCCTGGTACGCGGAGCGTTTATGGGCGACTTATGTACGCGGAGCAAGTCAACACATTTATAGGAGTTTCATCAACCCTTGTACGCGGAGCAAGTCAACACGTTTATAGGAGTTTAATCAACCCTTATACGCAGAGCGTTTATGGATGACCTATGTATGCGGAGCAAGTTAACACGTTTATAGGAGTTTAATCAACCCAGGTACGCGGATCGTTGATGGGTGACCTATGTATGCGGAGCAAGTCAACACGTTTATAGGAGTTTAATCAACCCTTGTACGCGGAGCGTTTAAGGGCGACATATGTATCAGGGCAAGTCAACATGTTTATAGGAGTTTAATCAACCATTGTACGTGGAATGTTTATGGGCGATCTGTGTACGCGGAGCAATTCAACATGTTTATAGGAGTTTAATCAACCCTTGTACGCAGAGTGTTTATAGGCGACCTATGTACGCGGAATAAGTCAACATGTTTATAGGAGTATAATCAACCCTTGTACGTGGAGCATTTATGGATGACCTATGTACGCGGAGCAAGTCAACACGTTTATAGGAGTTTAATCAACCTTGGTACGCAGAGCGTTTATGGGCGACTTATATACGCGGAGCAAGTCAACACATTTATAGGAGTTTCATCAACCCTTGTACGCGGAGCAAGTCAACACGTTTATAGGAGTTTCATCAACCCTGGTACGCGGAGCGTTAATGGGCGACTTATGTACGCGGAGCAAGTCAACACATTTATAGGAGTTTCATCAACCCTTGTACGCGGAGCAAGTCAGCACGTTTATAGGAGTTTAATCAACCCTTATACGCAGAGCATTTATGGATGACCTATGTACGCGGAGCAAGTTAACACGTTTATAGGAGTTTAATCAACCCAGGTACGCGGAGCGTTGATGGGTGACCTAAGTATACGGAGCAAGTCAACACGTTTATAGGAGTTTAATCAACCCTTGTACGCGGAGCGTTTAAGGGCGACATATGTATCAGAGCAAGTCAACACGTTTATAGGAGTTTAATCAACCCTTGTACGTGGAATGTTTATGGGCGATCTATGTACGCGGAGCAAGTCAACATGTTTATAGGAGTTTAATCAACCCTTGTACGCAGAGTGTTTATAGGCGACCTATGTACGCGGAATAAGTCAACATGTTTATAGGAGTATAATCAACCCTTGTACGTGGAGCATTTATGGGTGACCTATGTATGCGGAGCAAGTCAACACATTTATAGGAGTTTAATCCACCCTTGTACGCGGAGTGTATATGGGCAACCTATGTACGTGCAGCAGTCAAAACATTTATAGGATTTTAATCAACCACGGTGCGCGGAGTGTTTTTGGGTGACCTATGTACACGGACCAAGTCAACATGTTTATAGGAGTTTAATCAACCCTTGTACGTGGAACATTAATGGGCGACCTATGTACGCGGAGAAACTCAAAACGTTAATAGGAGTTTAATCAACCCTTATACGCAGAGCATTTTTGGCGGACCTATGTACGCGGAGCAAGTCAACACGTTTATAGGAGTTTAATCAACCCTTGTACGCGGGGCTTTTATGGGCGACCTATGTACGCGGAGCAAGTCAACACGTTTTTAGGAGTTTAATCAAACCTTGTACGCGGAGAGTTTATGGGCGACCTATGTACGCGGAGCAAATCAACACGTTGATAGGAGTTTAATCAACCCTTGTACGCGGAGTGTTTATGGGAGACCTATGTACGCGGAGCAAGTCAACACGTTTATAGGAGTTTAATCAACCCAGGTACGCGGAGCGTTGATGGGTGATCTATGTATACGGAGCAAGTTAACACATTTATAGGAGTTTAATCAACCCTTGTACGCGGAGCGTTTAAGGGCGACATATGTATCAGAGCAAGTCAACACGTTTATAGGAGTTTAATCAACCCTTGTACGTGGAATGTTTATGGGCGATCTATGTACGCGGAGCAAGTCAACATGTTTATAGGAGTTTAATCAACCCTTGTACGCAGAGTGTTTATAGGCGACCTATGTACGCGGAATAAGTCAACATGTTTATAGGAGTATAATCAACCCTTGTACGTGGAGCATTTATGGGTGACCTATGTATGCGGAGCAAGTCAACACATTTATAGGAGTTTAATCCACCCTTGTACGCGGAGTGTATATGGGCAACCTATGTACGTGCAGCAGTCAAAACATTTATAGGATTTTAATCAACCACGGTGCGCGGAGTGTTTTTGGGTGACCTATGTACACGGAGCAAGTCATCATGTTTATAGGAGTTTAATCAACCCTTGTACGCGGAACATTAATGGGCGACCTATGTACGCGGAGAAACTCAAAACGCTTATTGGAGTTTAATCAACCCTTATACGCAGAGCATTTTTGGGCGACCTATGTACTCGGAGCAAGTCAACACGTTTATAGGAGTTTAATCAACCCTTGTACGCGGGGCTTTTATGGGCGACCTATGTACGCGGAGCAAGTCAACACGTTTTTAGGAGTTTAATCAAACCTTGTACGCGGAGAGTTTATGGGCGACTTATGTACGTGGAGCAAATCAACACGTTGATAGGAGTTTAATCAACCCTTGTACGCGGAGTGTTTATGGGCGACCTATGTACGCGGAGCAAGTCAACACGTTTATAGGAGTTTAATCAACCCTGGTATGCAGAGCGTTTATGGGTGACCTATGTACGCGGAGGAGGTCAACACGATTACAGGAGTTTAATCAACCCTTGTATGAGGAGCGCTTATGGGCGACCTATGTACGCGGAGCAAGTCAACACGTTTATAGGAGTTTCATCAACCCTGGTACGCGGAGCGTTTATGGGCGACTTATGTACGCGGAGCAAGTCAACACATTTATAGGAGTTTCATCAACCCTTGTACGCGGAGCAAGTCAACACGTTTATAGGAGTTTCATCAAACCTGGTACGTGGAGCGTTTATGGGCGACTTATGTACGCGGAGCAAGTCAACACCTTTATAGGAGTTTCATAACCCTTGTACGCGGAGCAAGTCAACACGTTTATAGGAGTTTAATCAACCCTTATACGCAGAGCGTTTATTGATGACCTATGTACGCGGAGCAAGTTAACACGTTTATAGGACTTTAATCAACCCAGGTACGCGAAGCGTTGATGGGTGACCTATGTATGCGGAGAAAGTCAACACGTTTATAGTAGTTTAATCAATCCTTATACGCGGAGCGTTTAAGGGCGACCTATGTATCAGAGTAAGTCAACACGTTTATAGGAGTTTAATCAACCCTTGTAAGTGGAACGTTTATGGGCGATCTATGTATGCGGAGCAACTCAACATGTTTATAGGAGTTTAATCAACCTTTGTACGCAGAGCGTTTATAGGCGACCTATGTACGCGGATCAATCAACACGTTTATAGGAGTTTAATCAACCCTTGTACGTGGAGCATTTATGGGTGACCTATGTACGCGGAGAAAGTCAACACATTTATAGGAGTTTAATCAACCCTTGTACGCGGAGTGTATATGGGCAACCTATGTACGTGCAGCAAGTCAAAACGTTTATAGGATTTTAATCTACCATGGTACGCGGAGTGTTTTTGGGTGACCTATGTACACGGACCAAGTCAACATGTTTATAGGAGTTTAATCAACCCTTGTACGTGGAACATTAATGGGCGACCTATGTACGCGGGGAAACTCAAAACGTTTATAGGAGTTTATCAACCCTTATACGCAGAGCATTTTTGGGCGACCTATGTACGCGGAGCAAGTCAACACGTTTATAAGAGTTTAATCAACCCTTGTACGCGGGGCTTTTATGGGCGACCTATGTACGTGGAGCAAGTCAACACGTTTTTAGGAGTTTAATCAAACCTTGTACGCGGAGAGTTTATGGGCGACCTATGTACGTGGAGCAAATCAACACGTTGATAGGAGTTTAATCAACCCTTGTACGCGGAGTGTTTATGGGCGACCTATGTACGCGGAGCAAGTCAACACGTTTATAGGAGTTTAATCAACCCTGGTACGCAGAGAGTTTATGGGTGACCTATGTATGCGGAGGAAGTCAACACGATTACAGGAGTTTAATCAACCCTTGTATGCGGAGCTCTTATGGGCGACCTATGTACGCGGAGCAAGTCAACACGTTTATAGGAGTTTCATCAACCCTGGTACGCGGAGCGTTTATGGGCGACTTATGTACGCGGAGCAAGTCAACACATTTATAGGAGTTTCATCAACCCTTGTACGCGGAGCAAGTCAACACGTTTATAGGAGTTTAATCAACCCTTATACGCAGAGCGTTTATGGATGACCTATGTACGCGGAGCAAGTTAACACGTTTATAGGAGTTTAATCAACCCAGGTACGCGGAGCGTTGATGGGTGACCTATGTATGCGGAGCAAGTCAACACGTTTATAGGAGTTTAATAAACCCTTATACGCGGAGTGTTTAAGGGAGAACTATGTATCAGAGCAAGTCAACACGTTTATAGGAGTTTAATCAACCCTTGTACGCGGAACATTTATGGGCGATCTATGTACGCGGAGCAAGTTAACATGTTTATAGGAGTTTAATCAACCTTTGTACGCAGAGCGTTTATAGGCGACCTATGTACGCGGAACAAGTCAACATGTTTATAGGAGTTTAATCAACCCTTGTACGTTGAGCATTTATGGGCGACCTATGTACGCGGAGTAAGTCAACACATTTATAGGAGTTTAATCAACCCTTGTACGTGGAGTGTATATGGGCAACCTATGTACGCGCAGCAAGTCAAAACGTTTATAGCAGTTTAATCAACCATGGTACGCGGAGTGTTTTTGGGTGACCTATGTACACGGACCAAGTCAACATGTTTATAGGAGTTTAATCAACCCTTGTACGTGGAACATGAATGGGCGACCTATGTACGCGGAGCAACTCAAAACGTTTATAGGAGTTTAATCAACCCTTATACGCAGAGCATTTTTGGGCGACCTATGTACGCGGAGCAAGTCAACACGTTTATAGGAGTTTAATCAACCCTTGTTTGCGGGGCTTTTATGGGCGACCTATATACGCGGAGCAAGTCAACACGTTTTTAGGAGTTTAATCAAACCTTGTACGGGGAGAGTTTATGGGCGACCTATGTACGCGGAGCAAATCAACACGTTGATAGGAGTTTAATCATCCCTTGTACGCGGAGTGTTTATGGGCGACCTATGTACGCGGAGCAAGTCAACACGTTTATAGGAGTTTAATCAACCCTGGTACGCAGAGCGTTTATGGGTGACCTATGTATGCGGAGGAAGTCAACATTATTACAGGAGTTTAATCAACCCTTGTATGCAGAGCGCTTATGGGCGACCTATGTACGCGAAGCAAGTCAACATGTTTATAGGAGTTTCATCAACCCTGGTACGCGAAGCGTTTATGGGCGACCTATAAAGGCGGAGCAAGTTAACATGTTTATAGGAGTTTCATCAACCCTTGTACGCGGAGCATTTATGGGCGACCTATGTACGTGGATCAAGTCAACACATTTATAATAGTTTAATCAACCCTGGTACGCGGAGCGTTTATGGGCGACCTATGTACGCGGAGCAAGGCAACACGTTTTTAGGAGTTTAATCAACCCTTGTACGCAGAGCGTTTATGGGCGGCCTATGTACGCGGAGGAAGTAAACACGCTGATAGGAGTTTAATCAACCCTTGTATATAAGAGTTTAATCAACCCTTATTCGCAGAGCATTTATGGCCTACCTATGTACGTGGAGTAAGACAACACGTTTATAGGACTTTAACCAACCCTTGTACGCAGAGCGTTTATGGGCAAACTATGTACGTTGAGCAAGTCAACACGTTTATAGGAGTTTAATCAACCCTTATACGCAGAGCGTTTATGGGCGACCTATGTACGCGGAGCAAGTCAACACGGTTATAGCACTTTAATCAACCCTTGTACGCGGAGCATTTATGGGTGACCTATGTACGCCTAGCAAGTCAACCCGTTTATAGGAGTTTAATCAACCCTTATACACGGAGCATTTTTAGGCGACCTATGTACGCGGAGCAAGTCAACACGTTTATAGGAGATTAATCAACCCTTAAACGCGGAGCGTTTATGATCAACCTTTGTACGCGGATAAAGTCAACACGTTTATAGCAATTTAATCAACCCTTGTATGAAGAGCTTTTATGGGCGACCTATGTACGCGGAGCAAGTCAACACGTTTTTAGGAGTTTAATCATCCCTTGTACGCAGAGCATTTATGGGCGACCTATGTACGTGTGACAAGTTAACACGTTTATATGAGTTTAATCAACCCTTGTATGTGGAGCATTTATGGGCGGCCTATGTACACGGAGCAAGTCAACACGTTTATAGGAGTTTAATCAACCCTTGTACGCAGAGCGTTTATGGGCGACATGTGTCCGCGGAGCAAGTTAACACGCTTATAGGAGTGTCATACCCCAAATTTTAACCACTAAGATTTCCCATCATTGGGAAAATCATCACCACAATATGGATGAGCCAGCATGCCTAATCAGTCTCCCCAGAGATGGGTGAACACTTACTACAATCAAAATTAGGGTATCAAGCCATCTCTGAGTGCTTAGACAAAGGATCAATCAAGGGATGACATGATCTTCAACTTGTCTAGCCTCTCAAACATCCACAAAGTATCAAGAGACTCCCACTTCAAGGATTAAGCACAAGGCTTCTCCCTTCTAGGTGGATCAAGCCTCAAGATCGCCAGTGTCACCAAATTAGGGTTTTGGTCGACTAGGGCCTCCAGATGGAAATTCTCCTCTGGGCATGAGCCAATGCTTCAAAGCATAACCTATGATGCCCCAAGGGACATCATAAGCCCAATCATCAAGTCAATTTGACCTCAGGGGATGCATACATAAAAAATCAGGAATTAGGGTTTCTTGACCTAATTCACCCCTAAGTTGACTTTTGAGCCAAATCATAGGCCAAGACCTCAAGACATGATTTGAGGATCTCCAACATACCACATTGATCCATTTAGAACAATGGATTGATCCAAGAAGCTTGAGCAACAAGTCTCAATTTCATCAGAGCCACAATTAGGGTTTCGCGAGAAAAGTCAACTGTAGCTTTGACTTTTGACCAGGACATGCTCCCAAACCCTAGGACATGATTCAATGCACCATATAACACCTATGAAATCAATCCATCAAGTTTGATTTAGGTCAAGGACTTAATTTCATAGGGGATCGCACAGTTTGGAATTCATCTGAGAAAAAGTCAACTGTGCACAAAAGTCAAACTTTGACTTTTTGAGATTTTCACAAAAATGGTTTTTTAACCCTAAAATGATGTTAATATATGATTTGAATCATCATTCATCAAGAAAAATCAAGAAAATTTGGATAACTTGTAAAAGGGGTAACCATAAAAAACTTAGAAAATTTTCTAAGTTATGAACAAAGTGGCAAGGGTACCAACTTTGGAGGATCATAACTCCTAAACCACAAAGCCATTTTTCCCCATCCAAAGCTTGATTTGTAGATCTCATTACCCTCTACAAAAGCTTAAAACTGACCTCCCTCCAAATTCCTCATGAATTTTGAGTTATGGAATGATCAAAATCACAAAAAGTGAAAATGTCACTTTTTCCAACACTTAGTGAAATTTTCACTAAGTCAGAATCTGCCATCACTTTTTTCCCAAATGTAGGAGGGTTTTTCACTTGGATCCAAAAGGTATCAAAACCAAATATGATCAAACAGTTGTTGTATCATGCTTTCCAAAATGACCAAGAACATCACCAAATTCCACTTGAGCCATGAGATATGACAAGGGCAATATGCCTTGCTGAAAACTGCCAAGTGATAACGCTAAATTATATCGTTTATTTGGCTTGACTTACATGAATTTTAGTTATGATTTCCTTTATTTTATTTGACTATTGCTTTGATTTATGTCTCATTTATTATGTTTTCAGGTAGATTGGATTAAATCGGATTTAAAGTACAAAAGAAAGAAAAGAAAAGAATTAATTGAAGAAAAAGAGAAGAATAGAAAGAAAATAGGAGGAAGGAAAAATAAGAGAGAGAAAATGAAGAAAATAAAATTGAAAAAAAATATAAAGGGGTGGGGCCCACCATCACACATGTGGCGCAAGCCACATGGGAGTGGCGCCCACCACCTCATTCATGGCGCCAGCCACTTCACAAATGTGGCACCAGCAACCTTAAATGTGGCACCAGCCACTTTGCCCACACTTTGCCCACTTAGAAGAATAGGTGGCGTGAGCCACCTATGTTTTAGGAGAGAAGATCTCAACCTTCCGTATTTTTCTCCACTTCTTCAGACTTTCACGCTCAGGAAAAACCAAGTCTTCGGTCCCCGATTCTCACGCCACTAAACCACTTCTTCCGTAGCCCAACTCAGTATAAAATCAACCGAAGGCCTCCATTAACGGGGTCGACTCTTCTCTTCGCCAGATTTGATTTTCTTTAGATTTTAAGCAGTTTTGATTTACTTTGTAAAAGTAATAGTTCTCCACATCGGATGACTATTACAAATATAGTTTTAGGATTTATTTCTGTAGTTTAATCTATGTATTTGATTCAAAGCATGCCGGCGTATTAAGAATTCAGTTCGAGCATTGTTTCCCGTTCCCATTTAATTACAGGTTCTATTTTTATTGTTTACTTTGCTGTTTATGTTTTCAATTAATTTCTTAGTTATGCCTTGCCTTATATTTAATTTTCGTAATAGCATGTTTATTTTCCTATCTATGTCTCTCTAAACATTCTTGAGTCCGGCGTATGAGGACCGTCGTTACCGACGGGACTCGGTAGAAAATAATAGGTGCGAACTTACGATTAAAATCTGTTTTGGTTTTAATTTCCAAGTCTAATTTAAATAGCTTCGTCACGAAAGTGAGAGGGTATTTAACACGATTTTGTCACGAGAGTGATAAATTAATTAAGGTTAGAGCTGGCACTGCGAGAGCGTGGGGATCGAACCAAATAGTGGAAATTAGGCAACATATCTAAATACAGTGAGAGCGCTTTAGATACGTTTAGGATATTATCAGCTTTCAAAATATATTTCCTAATTACCGGGCGAGCGAGAGCAAAATCTTAGGATTAGGGAAAATGGCTTTAGTTAATACCGCGAGAGCGTGAGGCGGAGTTTTTAAGTCGGTATATTCTACGGAACTAAGTTATAGTTGTAATTAGTACCCGAATTCTACAAAGTCCTTTAGGAACGCGGAATCCATATTCCGGCCTCTCTTTTCTATTATATTTTCTTAGTTTTATTTTAGTTTTAGTTTTAGTTTCTCTTTCATCGAATATCATTAGCCTTAGCTTTACATTGCAGAAATAGATAAGGTAGGTTGACATTGGTCTCTGTGGGTTTGACAATCTTTTATATTACTTCGATATTTTCGTGCACTTGCGGACGCATCACCAAGGCTAGGCAAAATTTTGCATTTTTGCTCGATTTGGAAAAATCAGATAATTCCAAGCCTTGTCATCATCTTGGACACATCTGAGGATCAAATCTAAAGGGGACAAACACTGAGCCAAGCCTCCAAAGTCCTTGGAACAAGAAGTATCATGCCAAACCTAGAATTTCCTAAAAGAGGGACAAGACTCCAATTTTGGATTGGAGCATTCAATACATACACCAAGGTGGCATGGACTGAGCCATTTCCAACTGAATTCAGTCAAGACTTATCCAAGACCAAGGGAACCACAGCCCTGCGTCCTAACCTCTAGTCAATGGCTAGATGAGACTTGGATTCCAAAGTGTAACCATTGGCCAAACCTCTGCTGCAGTTACCATTCACTATTGATCCCAAAAAAAACATGCTCTACTATAAATAGAGCTCATTTGTGCTCAGTTTGAGTACACCAAAGCCATCAAACAGATGCTTTCCTCAAAATCCCTATCTTTAGGCAAAAATACCTTCTTTAGCAAGGTAACTCTGAGTTTTTGAGTTAGAGAGCATTTCCATCACATCTCATGATCCTAACACCTCATAAACATCATATGTAGGTGATCCAAACTCACACAAGTGACCTGTAATCCTTAAATCACAAAATCACCTCTCAAAACCTCAAAATAGGCTTCTTGTGCATTTTTTAAGCCATGTCTTGAATCAGTCACTTTCCAAACCAGATAAAACCTCAAACACACTCCAAATAACATCCTTGAACTGTCCCAAATGGTTCCCCCCATCTGGAACACCATTTGAGAGAGTTGCTATTTTGGCCATTTTAACCCCTTTTGCAAGAAAGGGCCAGATTGTGTTTTTGCAGGTTCCAGCTGATTCCACTCATCCTAAAAGCTTCAAAGGGATCATTTGAGAGTGTCCAAAGCATCAAACCATTTCTTGAACAAGAAGTTTGGCAGATTGCCCAGAAAACTCCAAAAGCTCAAAAAGAGGTAAGCATCATGACTTGAACTTTCCAAAATATGCATTGCTTTGAAGTCCACTGATCTTACACACCTCATACATGTTATATATGTTGTTTTTAAACCAATTCATCATGTAATTCATGCCTGTATCAAAGTGTAGCATAGAAAATGCAATTATAGGCCTTTTTCAAAACCACTATCGGATTTTGAGGAGGGAGTATGATCTGAAAAAAATACCACCACCATTGGATTCCTTGTGAAATTCTAGGCCAGATGCATATAAATTTTGTCCCGGAACATGGAGAAATGAGAAAGTTATGGACTTTCCCGTTTCTTGGCAAAACTTGCCTTGCCTTGGCCAGGCCTAGAAAACAAGGCAAACCTTGTATATTTGTGGTTTCACTTCAAGCAATGGATGTATCACCACCCCAGTGGTAAGGCGCGCGCCCTATAACCTTGAGGTCGTGGGTTCAAACCCCACCCATGCCATTTTGCGTTTTCTCACATTTTTGCCATTTTTTCCAATACTTTCATGTTTTATTAATTAATTGGAAAATTAATAACTCTTTCAATTTTAATTATTTTTTATTGGTTCTTTTTGCAAAAAAATCACAAAAATGTTGAAATATTTTATTCCACAAAAAAAATTATGTTTATATTATTTATTTAATATAATTAGTATTTTTGTGAATAAATTCCTTTTTAATATTTTTTAAACATTTTAAAAATGAATATTTACTTTGAAAATCAAAACCAAGTGAGTTTTAATATTCCTTGTGATTAATCCCTCATTTTTCAAACCTTAAACAAAAATTACAAATGGTTTATTCAAACTTATTTGGTATTTTATTTGATTTTCTTTAAATATTTACTTTTAAAGAATAACAAATTAGGGTTTCTCTAGTTTTCACCCTCGCAAAACATTTTCAAACATTATTGGGCCTCTATTAGAGTGTAAGACCCAACCCTTTTTGAAAACCAAACATTTTTGGGCCTCACTTATTGTATAAGACTCACTGCGTTTTCAAAAATCTCGGCGCGATCGTCGCCCTTTTCAAAATAAACCCTGGGCTTCTCCTTGAGCTATAAGACCCATCTTTGTTCACTTTCAATCATTTTGGGCCTCTATTAGAGTGTAAGACCCAACCCTTTTTGAAAACCAAATATTTTTGGGCCTCACTTATTGTATAAGACCCACTGTATTTTCAAAAATCTCGGCGCGATCGCCATTTCAAACAAAAACAAACCTTGGGCCTCTCCTTGAGCTGTAAGCCCCATCACTTGTACAAAAATAAACCTTTGGGCCTCTAATAGAGTGTAAGACCCAATCCCCTTTTAACCAAAACAATTTTGGGCCTCAGACATTGTATAAGTCCTTCTGCGTTAAAAGAAACACTCGGCGCGATCGCCAATTCAAAAATCAATCATCCGGGCCTACCCTCGTGTTATAATCCCCATTCTTGGGCCTCTTGAGAGAGTGTAAGACCCATCCCTTTGTACAGAAAAACCTTTCTTAGGCCTCAGTCACTTGTATAAGTCCCTGTACAAATTCAAAACCACAGTGCGATCACTGATAAAACCTTGGGCCTCTCCTTGAGCTGTAAGCCCCAACATCTTTTCAAAAAACTTTCTCCTTTGATTTTGTATATAATATTGTTATCAAAGCTTTCTTTGTTGAACAACTAACAATACAGCATGGAAGCTCTACAACCGAGTAAGTGTTTACTCGCTTTCATTTTACCGCTTTCATATGTATATAACTATATTGTGGGGATGTTTCACTGTAAGTCTTCTTTCATAAACTCATATCGACTGTGTAATAATAGTATAGATATTTAGAGTTTCTCCGGCAACTACGTCTAGCACTAAGCCCTGTTGATCACTCTTAAATAGACTAAACTAGATCCCCATAGGATTACCAGATACAGTCTTTCCTCTTCTCGGGGTTAAACAATATGGAGATGTGAAAGGCAGATTCTTTTTGAACCCTTTCTCTGACTGTCACCTTTAGAAGTTGTCAAAGAAACTCTACTCCCCAGAGATGATCTTTTCTCCGTGAATGGCATCTCTTGAGTTTCTTCCAAATTCTCGAACTTTCACGGCTTGACCCATTCTCGGTGAATGGCATGTCTTGAACTTCTCAGGGTTTGGGGACCCAAAGGCTTCCTAAAAGCATCCCCGCCTTCTCTTGGGCGTTGTACAAGGACCCGACGGCTTCTTAAAAGCATTCACAACCTCCTCTTAGGCTTTGTATAAGGATTCTTCCTTCGGGAAGAGAGCCTCCTCTTAGGCTTCGTATAAATTGTCCCTCGGCTTCTTAAAAGTTTACAGCCTCCTCTTAGGCTTCGTACAAATTATCCCGACGACCTCCTAAAGGTATAGGAACAGAAATTAGTCATCTTAATATAACAGTCTTTCAAAGAGTCTAGATCCTACTACTGTTTCTCTAAACATAGTACAAAAGATAAAACTCTAGACTTGGACAGTCTAACTTCCTTGAGTCTCGAAGGCATTCTCAAGTCCCTTTCAAAGATAGGGAAAACACTCGCAGACTTGGACAGTCTCAACACCCCTCTGGATTTCCCATTTCCTTAAAGAACAGGAAATAACCCCAATCCTCTGATCTAATCACAAAGCATAGCTTTACTTTTAATCAGTCTCTTTATAAGAACTGATTTTCTCTTTTAACCAACATACTGGACCTGTCACTTAACTGGAACAGTCCTCCTTTAGCCTCCATCTCGGGCTTCGTACGAGATACAAAAGACTCCCTTGTTGAGTCAACCTCCTTTCGCCTCCATCTCGGGCTTCATACGAGATACAAAATCACTCTATTGTTGAGTATAAAAGATCCTCTTGTTGGGTCACAACCTCTTTTAGCCTCCATCTCGGGCTTTGTACGAGATAAAAAAGACTCTCTTGTCGGGTCAATCACCTTTAGCCTCTATCCCGGGCTTCATACGAGACACCAAATCACTCTCTTGTTGAGTACAAAAGACTCTCTCGTTGAGTCAAACTCTTTTGGCCTCCGCCTTGGGCCTCGTACAAGACACATATAAAAACACTCTCTTGTTGAGTCAACCCTTTTAGCCTCTATCTCGGGCTTCATACGAGACACATAAAAACACCCTCTTGCTGGGCCACTAGCCTCCTCTTAGGCTTTGTATAAGAAAACACCGATTGAGTCAATCAACCTTTTAGCATCAAAGTTGTGCCTCGTTTACAGTATACAAACATCAACAACTCCTTTTCCCCCATCTAATTGCTGTAAGCGGCAAGCCTCTGGATTATTTACATCCACACCACTGTCCCTCTTTTAGCATGAGAAATTCCGAAGGAAAGATAACATTGCTCTACACTGAGTTAAAGTCTTTTCCTCTAGGTTGAAAAGCCCCTATAAAGGAAATTATGGCATTGTCGGATTCACATATCCCGGTTAAAGTAATTCTCCTTTATAAACAGTTGTGACAGACAGACCCCTCTTTAGAGATGACAAATTCTCTCTAAAGTCAACACCCTTTTAGCTTCACATCTTGGGCTTTAAACAAGATACAATAGACCCTTCAGCTTCACATCTTGGGCTTTAAACAAGATACAAACCCCCTTTTAGCTTCACGTCTTGGGCTTTGAACAAGACACCAAAACACTATTTCCTCCCATAGAATAGGAGGAACTACGATCGCTCTGATTTCCCTGTTTCGGTAAACGGGAATACATAGCCATAAGATTGCAAGAAAAATCTTAGCGAGCACGCTAACCCAAAACCCAAATCCCATACCTTCCTACATCAATCGAAAAGTATCAGTCCTAGCATCCTACCCATGAACATTCCCGATGTTTTAAACAAAGAAGAAAGAGGCCCCATTACCATATAGCATCCGTAACCTAACAGACTGCTGTTTAAACTCAGTATGCAAGCAGGGTTAATTGGAGACATCTATTTCCCTTCCTTAGTCAGCTTAATAGGATAAAAAATGAATCGACCTATAGTAACCCCAAAGAACGACAGTGCTTAAGAACCACGTCCAAAATCGCTCGCTACAGCAAAGTGGCGCCCACCGTGGGGGCTTATCGTTCTTTCTTACAGTTTTAATCCTTGGACCAGTCATTTTCATGGCGGTGGCCACCACAGAAAAGTGGTGCCCACCATGGGGCCCTTCTTTCTTTCTTTGGAATTTCACTGGGATAGGACTTTTTGTTGACTCCACTAGGATCTTAGGTCAAAAACCTTTAAAGTTGGGAAGGTACCACAGGATGGCGACTCCGCCGGGGAGCCATTTTCTGTCAGGAACATAAGATTCATAGCTCTTTAAAGTCTAGGACTTTAGGACAAATATATATACTGCTTTTCCTAATTGATATCTGTGTTTATTTTTCTGCTAATGGGAATGCGTGTGATGCCGCATGTGGAAAGATTGAGTATACACCTAGGAAAAACCTCTTTTAGTGGTGCGGAAACTATTGGAAATGGTTGTCACGCAATACCACCCTCTTATGATGGTTCTTCGAAAAACATCACCTAGCAGGGTTCCTGGCCTGCTGGTGTTTTCTCGACAAGGACTGATGATTTTGAGAGACAGGTACAAAAATCACTAGTATAAACCTTTGGGATGGGTAGAGCCTTGACTCCATGACAACAATCCTTTGACCCCTTGTTTTTTCTATGTTTTTGTCTGCAGCATTCATGCATTCATCTAAAAAACATTAAGCAAAGAAAAACTTCTCTTCTAGTCTCTCTTTTTCAAATTAAACTAAGACAATGATTGCAAATGTCAGAGAAAAAGATTGCGCTCATGGATTTTGGTAGAAGGAGAACTCATAAGTACACCTTCAGGGTTCTAAAGCTAGAGGATTTTAGAGGACTAGCAAGGATGATCACTAACCCTGAAGCTTTCAGAGCCAAACACGGAGGTCTGCTACCTCTGTTAAGAATCCATGTGATTGAAGGAATCATGGAGGCACTCATTCAGTTTTACGATCCGGTCTATCACTGTTTCACATTCCCGGATTACCAGCTCTCACCAATGTTGGAGGAGTACTCTCACCTGACCAATTTACACATTACTGATCGAGCTCCATTTTCTGGACAGGAAGAAATTCCAAAGGATCAGACAATTGCAAGAGCAATTTATTTGGATGAGTCGGAAGTCAAGACTCACATGACCACTAAGGGAGGGCTCCCGAGTTTACCAGCCCAGTTCCTGACAAAGAAGGCTCTGTACTTTGCTAGTATAGGGAACATGACTGCTTTTGAAAGCACCTTTGTCTTACTCACCTACGGGTTATTTCTGTTTCCCAACATTAATAACTTCGTCGATATCAATGCCATTAAGGTTTTTCTCATTGGAAACCCTGTGCCAACTTTGCTCGCAGACACGTATCATTCTGTACACTTAGGGAATTTGTACAGTGGAGGAATGATCACATGTTGTGTGCCCCTGCTGTATAAATGGTTTATCTCCTATTTGCCTAAGTCTACTGCTTTTTGGGATCACAAGAGTGCCGTACGTTGGTCGCAGAAAATCATGTCCCTCACCAACTCTGACATAGATTGGTGCAATAGGATTTATGACGGGATCAGAATCATTGACCGTTGTGGAAATTTCCCCAACATACCCCTCATAGGAACTAAGGGAGGAATCAATTACCATGCAGTTTTAGTTCGTCGTCAATTTGGATACCCGATGAGGCATATCCCGCATAATGCTCATCTGGAAGGTCTTTTCTTCAAGGAAGGAGAAAATGACAGGGCACTAAAGACGGAAATAGTGCACGCTTGGAAACATGTTCATAAGAAAGGACGAGAGTCTCTAGGAAAAACGGACTGTGTCTCTGTGGAGCCTTATCTCCACTGGGTATAAACTTGAGCTCTCAAGCTAAAGATGCCTTATCCTCGTCACGGAGTTCTTCCGCCAAGGAAATCTGTCATGTACTTCTTGACTGAAACGGAAAAACTTCAGGTTACTCTCAACAAAGTTCAACAGGAGAGGAGGTCTTGGAAGAACAAGTACCGCATTCTCAATGTGGAGTGTATCAAAATACCGCAATTGCTGAAAGATAAGGATGCTCTGATCGAGATTTTAGAGCAACATGCTGTGGATAATCGGGATGACCAAAGGAATTTTCTAATTCCTTTCACTTGGAAAAAGAATGACAACCCGACAACGGCTCAAGAGCCCCGGTCAAAGAAAAGGAAAGTACCAGAATCAGCACTCGGGTTCTCCTCAGAGAGGACCTGGGACCCATTAGCTTAGGCTTCTGTTTCCGCACCTTGTAATCTACTGTATTTCTATTTTCGCAATCCTTTGAAGTCAATAAAATGGGGTTTCCCCACTGTTTGATATTTGCAATCTAATTGTCGAAGTTTATTTTGATTAAACCAAATCAAAAACAATTAATATAATCATTGCATTCATCATTCTCATGTCACATATTCTTCTTACCTACGAATCTCACGTTTGTGTCTCGGTTCTAGAGTCAAACTGTCTCATTCGTACAATACTCGGGCCAATCGTCAGAAAAAAATGGATGATCTCAAGGAAGAGAACAGAGAGTTGAGAGAAGAGATCGACACTCTGAGAGAGGATATGAGAAAGCTTCGTAATGACATGCAAGCCATGACAGAAGGTCAGCTACAAAGGACTGTGATCTCGGAGATCACCTCAACGCCCATAGTGGAGAAGTCCGATCCTAGGTACAAAATGCCGAAAGATCGTCCCTGGAGCATGCCACTCAATTATATCCCAGAAAGATATATCCCGTTGATCAATGAGGATCAGGGGACTGCAGCAGGAACCGCTGTGCCTGAAGGTTACAAACTTCGGGAAAGCAAAGATGCCAGGGGCATGACAGCAACTCCTGAAGGTTACAAACTTTGGAAGACACCGAGAGTCTCGGCCATAATGACTGTACCACCGCCCGTGGTACACACTGTCCCGGAAGGACAGATTCCATAGATACCTTCTGGTGGAAACGACAACATGTTCAAAAGAATGATTGAGTTCCAGGAATAGTTCCTGGAAATGCAGAAAGAACTGCAGGCCCTTCGCGGTCAGGATCTATTTGGAAAGGACGCCGTGGATCTCTGCTTGGTCTCAAAAGTGAAAGTCCCGCACAAATTCCAGGTACCTAACTTTAAAAAGTACAAGGGTAACTCTTGTCCTCAGAGCCATTTGGTGATGTACGCTCGACAAATGTCAGCTCAGACAAAAAATCAGGACCTACTGATTCACTACTTTCAGGATAGTTTAACCGGTGCCGCACTAAAATGGTACATGGGTTTAAACCGTGCTACGATTAGCACTTTCAGAGATCTTGGCACTGCCTTCGTCCAACAATATAAATACAATCTAGACAGAGATCAACTCCGATCAATGTCACAAAAGGACAAGGAAACCTTTAAGGAATACGCTCAGAGATGGCGTGAAATTGCCGCTCAAATTTGTCCACCTCTTGAGGAAAAAGAGATGACAAAGATATTCTTAAAGACCTTGAGCTCATTTTACTAGGACATAATGGTTGCCAGTGCGCCCAGCGACTTCACCGAGATGGTGGGCATGGGAGTTCGTCTTGAGGAGGCCGTCCGAGAAGGACGTTTAGTTAAAGACGCTGGATCATCAAGTAGTGTAAAACGATACGATAGTGCTCTCCCTAAGAAAAAAGAGCAGGATATTGGGAATATCTCTCTCGGAAAGCAAAGGCGACATTATCAACCAGTAACAGTTATAACTCCTGCTATCAATCCTGCGCCTATTCCTACGTATCAACCTCAGGTTGCGCAGAGCCAACCTAATCAACAAAGGACTCAACAGCCTCTTCAGCAGGCTCGTCCTCCATACAACAACAACCGTACAACGCGTCCACCAGGATTTGATCCTATACCCGTATCATATGCAGAACTATTTCCGTTACTACTGGCTAAGGGGCATGTCCAGACTAAGTCCCCTCTTACAGTACCGTAAAATCCGCCTTTTTGGTTTAAGGTGGATCAGACTTGTCCTTACCATTAAGGAGGACCAGGGCATAACATAGAGGACTGTCTCAATTTCAAATCTGACGTGCAAAAGCTTGTTAGGAGCGGGGTCTTATCTTTCAAGGATACAAATCCTAATGTTCTCACGAACCCGCTGCCTCAACATGAGAAAGCTGCAGTCAACCTGATAGAGGGAGAGTCTAACAATGTCTATAAAATTCACGATGTACTCTTGTTGGGGACCAATTTGGTCAAGATGCATTGTAGACAGAGTGGATATGGCCATGTGCCACCTCATAATTATCATCAATGTGATGTCTGCTCTAAAAGCAATTGAGGATGTTCTATGGTGTAATCAGCTCTACAGGAATAAATGGATCTCGGATGGATCTAAGAGCACTGAGTTCGTGGAGTTAACATGGTTTATACGAATTCCAACGTCATTCAAAACCACGACATCCGTGCAATGAATGTCAATTTGGTGGTGATGCACTCCAGGCAAAGCCAGTATCATAATCTGCTACGGCACGATTACAGTTCCTGTCTGACTTGCTCGGTAAACAAACAGGGATGCTTGTTTGTACAAGAGGCCCTCCAGCGTCAGATGGATCTTGGATGGATTCAAGACAACCATGATAGGAATCCCTATCAGATCAACATGATTCAAATCTTTGACATTCGCTTGATGAATACCAGCCTAGTGGAGTTACATGCTAAACAGGTCTGGCTCGGGTTCTTGGTATCACATGATTATCAGAGCTGTAAGGCGGGCTGTGAAAATGATCAAGGCTGTGCCCTTGTCCAGGAAACACTTCAGCACTTGTTGAATCACTGGTGGCTTCCAATCTATATGGATGAAGACACCCAGCAAATTAGTATTACCAATGGGAACCCCACTCGGCATCAAAGTCGGGATGTCCGATCTGTGGAAACTGACCTAGTGAGGTTACATTGTATTCAAAGCGGGCGTGGCCAGGTGCCACCACACAACTATGAACGTTGTATAGTCTGTTTGGAAATTGTGCGAGCAGCTCTTCCGGGACAGGTGGATCATAGAAAGATTCGCCCATATCTGGGTTTCGGGCCAATCAACTGGGCGCCGGACTACCTCGCTGATCAAATTGAGGACGTTGTCATAATCTCTGATCATCAGAGGGCTAGGGATGTTTGTACCATCATTCCTTTACTTGACGAATCGAGAGTTCCCAACCAGGAACGAATCGAAATTGCTTACGATGGTCAGAAAAATCAGAAGGCTCACATAGTCATCTATCTACCGGGACCACTACCATATGAATCAACTAAGGCTATCCCTTACAAATACGGTGCAACAACAATTAATAACGAAAAGGAAATTCTGTTACCCTCCGTCGTGAATATTGCAGACACCAGTCGAGTAACACGGAGTGGTAGAATCTTCAACCGAGGAGTTGGAGAACCCAGCAAAGAAAAGGAACCTCGGACAGAAGTTCCCAATCCACCGGTCAGTCAATCCAGTAATCCCGACCTTTCGAAAAACAATGATGAGATGCTGAAGCTCATCCAAAGGAGTGAATACAACATTGTTGATCAACTATTACAAACTCCTTCAAAGATTTCGGTATTATCACTTTTGCTCAGTTCAGAAGCGCACAGGGAGGCTTTACAGAAAGTCTTAGAGCAGGCCTTTGTGGAACAGGATGTAACAATCAGACAGTTCGATAGCATTGTCTCTAACATCAGTTCCTGCAATAACTTGGGATTTAGTGATGAGGAATTACCTGAAGAGGGTCGCCGTCACAACATGGCACTCAATATCACAGTCAGCTGCCAGGGCGATGCTTTAGCCAGCGTACTGGTAGACACAGGGTCATCCCTGAATGTTATGCCGAAATCCACTTTGATGCAATTATCCTTTGAAGGACCTCCGATGAGAACCAGCGAGGTCATCGTCAAAGCATTTAACGGATCCAGAAAAGCAGTAATCGGCGAAGTTGACTTCCCATAACTATTGGTCCTCACACTTTCCAGGCCATGGATATCCGGGCAACGTACAGTTGTTTATTAGGAAGACCTTGGATACATCAGGCTGGGGCGGTCACCTCGACCCTCCACCAAAAGCTAAAGTTCGTCCAGAATGACCAGCTCGTCACGGTCTGTGGAGAACAAGCCTTGCTCGTAAGCAACTTATCATCATCTACTGGTGTAGAACCTGAGGAGGTTATTGGAACTCAGTTCCAAGCACTGTCGGTGAGCAAGGATAATCAATCCGAAGATGGAACTTCCATTTCCTCATACAAGGATGCTATCAAAGCAGTCGAAGGTGCCAATACAAAAGGACGGGGATAGCTTGTCATTCCTACTGACAATAAAACAAAGAAGGGTCTTGGTTTTTCTGCAACCTGTACCCAGACATCTACTACCAGCAATGAAAATCTTCATCCCATTCAGGACTTCTTCCACAGTGGAGGTTTCCTTCACCCAGTGCCTCAAGAAGTGCATACCATCAATAAAGACAATTCTTCCGATATGGAGGAAGAATGGGAATCCTATCTCAATGAGGACGGTTATATGTCTCAGGGTGAAACGCAGATTCCCTTTTGCTTTCCTACACAGAGTCCGAGGTTTATACCCAGGACAGACGTCGAAATGATATATGGAGATTGTGATCCGGAAGGATGTCGGGCTCCACCAAACTCATTAGAGGAGGACACTCTAATGAAAGACAACTTTGACCATGACTATTATGGCCCAATGGATGGCCTACCTATCTGGCAGCCGTATCCAGGAGACTTGGGGCAACGAAATCAATCAAACAATGAAAATCAGCTGAGAATCATTGAACAGAATACATGTGTCCCCGCCATGCCATGGGATCAACACCCAGGTTATCCTGAGAATACCCAGCACGACGATGAATTCGCAATGTTTGCAGGACTAGCATTCATCAACTATGCTTTTCCCGAGGTCAACGTCATCGAGAGAGATGACTCCTCCAGTTCCAAAGAAGTGTGGGACACCCTGGGACAACCAAGTGGAAAATACGACTATATGGTCAAGTACACTGCTCCCGAAAGCTCTCGTATCAGGCTCGAAGACATCCAGCCAACTGGATGGGGAGATATACCTGAGAGCGCAAATACTATGCAAAATACAACAGAGGAATCCTCCTACGACAACTCTGCCTGGGAGACAGATTCCAACGATCCTGCTCTACCAGAAATCAAAGTTATTTCTGAAGACAAATCAAGGAAGGTACCAGACTTTGTGATTCACTGAGGAGTTCGCCGCCAATGGGTTGTTGTCGATGTCCCGAAGATTGTGCATAAGTCAAAGTAATTGCCATATTTAACCTTTCACCCTGCCCAGGTGAAACGGATGTTTTGATAGGGCTCCCTTTCTATAATTTTCCCTCTTCGCTTCGCCCAAAGCGACAAAGTTGTGTTTTATAGGGCTGTAGTTTCAAGAATCGACTTATTCATAAATAAAATAACGTCGTTTTGTAATTCCCACATTAATTGCTGTTTTCTCTTTTTGCTTTTTTTAGAAAATGGTAATCCTAAAAAGCAAATCAATAATAAAAACAAGCAGTTATCAAAAAAATACACTGCACACACACTTGCATTTTCTCTATCTCTTCTTAACACAAATCATCACGTCATGCAGATTACTTGTTTTCAACCTCATTGAAACATACGATCCAATGCCTTCTCCCAACTTTGAGTTCCCGGTATTTGGGGCCGAAGAAGAAGATGACAACGAAATTCTAGAATAGATCTCCCGACTACTCAGACAAGAGGAAAGGTCCATCGAACCTCACAAAGAGCCATTGGAAACGGTATACTTGGGTTTAGAAAAAGAGAGAAAAGAAATCAGGATTGGGGCACTGCTCAGTCCAACTGCCAAAGAGAGTTTGATAAAGCTTCTCAAAGAATTCACCGATGTATTCGCTTGGTCCTATCAGGATATGCCAGGGTTGGATACCAGCATCGTGGAACATCACTTACCGTTAAGATCAGAATATCCTCCAGTAAAACAGAGGTTGAGACGGACTCACCCGGACATGGCCATCAAAATCAAAGAGGAGGTACAAAAACAGATTGACGCGGGTTTCCTCGCCACATCAGAATATCCTCAATGGTTAGCCAACATCGTACTTGTTCCCAAAAGGACGGAAAGTTCAGAATGTGTGTCGATTACAGGGATCTAAACAAGGCTAGTCCAAAGGAAGACTTTCCTTTGCCACACATTGACATGCTGGTAGACAGTACAACAAAGTTCAAAGTTTTCTCCTTCATGGATGGATTCTTGGGCTATAACCAGATCAAAATGGCGCCGAAAGACATGAATAAAACTTCGTTCATCACCCCATGGGGGACCTTTTGTTACAAGGTAATGTCGTTCGGTTTGAAGAACGCCGGGGAAACCTATCAAAGGGCCATGACTACTCTGTTTCATGACATGATACACAAAGAAATCGAGGTATATGTCGATGATATGATTGCAAAATCTAAGACAGAAGAGGAGCATGTGACCCACCTGTCAAAACTATTCGACCGTTTGAGAAAGTACAAATTTCGCTTGAATCCCAATAAGTGCACCTTCAGTGTCCGTTCAGGGAAACTCTTAGGGTTCATCGTCAGCCAGAAAGGAATTGAGGTTGATCCTGACAAGGTCAAGGCCATTCAAGAAATGCCTTCTCCGAAAACTGAAAAACAAGTCAGAGGATTCTTGGGATGTTTGAAATATATCTCTAGATTCATATTCCTCATGACTGCGACGTGTTTGCCAATCTCCAAATTACTCAAAAAGAATCAGGATTGCGTTTGGACAAAAGATTGTCAAACTGCCTTCGACAGTATTAAGGAATACCTGTTGAATCCACTGATTCTATCACCTCCAGTGGAAGGAAGACCACTAATCATCTATTTAACAGTCTTGGAAGACTCCATGGGTTGTGTACTTGGCCAACAAGACGAAACCAAAAGGAAAGAGTCTGCCATCTACTATTTGAGCAAGAAGTTCACCGACTACGAGACTCGGTACACTATGCTTGAGAAAACTTATTGCGCTTTGGCTTGGCCAGCTAAGCGTCTTCGCCAGTACATGATTCGTCACACTACTTGGTTGGTCTCCGAAATGGATCCTATTAAGTATGTTTTTGAAAAGCCTTCTCTCACGGGAAGGATCGCCCGTTGGCAGATGTTGTTATCAGAATATGACATAGAGTACCATGCTCAAAAAGTCGTTAAAGGGAGTATTTTAGCTGATCATTTGGCTCATCAACCGATTGACGATCAGGAATCAATCAGGTTTGACTTCCCAGACGAAGATGTCAAGTATCTAAAAATGAAAGACTATGATGAACCGCTACTCAGTGAAGGGCCAGAACCAGATTCCCAATGGGGACTAATCTTTGACGGAGCTGTCAATCATTACGGAAACAGAATTGGGGCAATCATTGTTACCCCTCAGGGTACCCACATTCCTTTTACCGCCAGACTTACGTTCGAGTGCACAAACAACGAGGCCGAATACGAAGCTTGTATTATGGGTCTCGAGGAAGCGATTGATTTAAGGATCAAAAACTTGGACGTATATGGCGACTCAGCTTTGGTCGTCAATCAGATTAAAGGGGATTGGAACACATACCAATCAGGATTGATTCCTTACAAAGATTATGCAAGAAGGTTGCTACCCTTCTTCAACAGAATCGAGTTTCATCATATCCCTCGTGAGGAGAATCACATGGCTGATGAATTAGCCACTCTCTCTTCCATGATTAGTGTAGGTCAATGGAACGACTTACCTAATATCGACATAATGCGCCTAGAACGACCCGCTTACATCTTCACGATTGAAGCAGTCATAGATGACAAACCTTGGTATCACGATATCAAACGCTTCCTTCAGAAACCAGAGTACCCACCTAGGGCATCCAGGAAAGATAGGAAAACCCTCAGAAGGCTGGCTGGCAGTTTCTTTCTGAGCGGTGATACACTCTATAAGAGAAACTTTGACATGGTCTTGCTCCGATGTGTAGACAGACCAGAAGCAGACATGCTGATAAAAGAAATTCATGAAGGATCCTTTGCCACTCATGCCAACAGACACACAATGGCGAGAAAAATTCTAAGAGCAGGGTACTATTGGTTGACCATGGAATCCGACTGCTACAAGTACATGAGGAAGTGTCACAAGTGTCAGATATACTCCGACAAAATCCATGTACCGCCAATGCATCTCAAAGTTCTCTCTTCCCCTTAGCCTTTTTCCATATGGGGGATCGACATGATTGGCTTGATTGAACCTAAGGCTTCGAACAGACATTGGTTCATCCTGGTAGCCATTGACTACTTCACCAAGTGGGTCGAAGCGGCATCGTACGCCAATGTAACCCGAAGAGTGGTGGTCCGATTTATCAAAAACAATATCATCTGCCGTTATGGTGTTCCAAGCCAGATCATTACTGATAATGGATCTAACTTGAACAATAAGATGATGAAAGAGTTGTACACAGAGTTCAAGATCGAACACCATAACTCATCTCCCTACCGACCCAAGATGAACGGAGCGGTAGAAGCGGCTAACAAGAACATCAAGAAGATTGTTCAAAAGATGGTTGTAACCTACAAAGACTGGCATGAAATTCTACCCTTGGCTCTTCACGGTTATCGCACATCTGTCTGCACTTCAACAGGAGTAACCCCTTTCTCTCTAGTATATGGCATGGAGGCAGTGCTCCCCATAGAAGTAGAGTGAAATTCTGGTATCAGATGTGTGATGTTAAGTGTGATGTCACAACAACACAATCTGCTAATATGAACAAGGCTATAACAACAGTAAATCAATACAATGAATTATTCACCCAGTTCGGTCTAACTACCTACGTCTGGGGGCTACCAAGCCAGGGAGGAAATTCACTATTAGTAGTATTAAATTACAGACTCAACAATCCCAGTTGACATCTACTAATCTTAATCACTACCCAATGACACTTCTACCTAAGAGACCACTTAGATATGAGAAACCACTCACTCCCTAAATCACCTCTGTGACACAATCCAAAGATTACACTTTAAACCACACCTTAATCTTGCTTAACAGCTTCGATCAAGAACAACACACTCTTGCTTAAAAGCTCTAGAGTGAATACACTTACAACCCAAAATAGTAACACCTTTTCAACCATGAAAGGCTTACAAAATACACACGAAAACTCTAACTTGACTCTCAATCTTTGCTCTCCTGTCTTCGTCTTTTTCCAACAAGGGTTGAGACTGCTTTAAATAGAATTCTGACTTGGGCTTGGACCTCTTCCGAAAATATGATTTGATTTGTTTTAAAAACAGAATTTAAGATAGATTTGATCTTCAAATCTTTTTAAATCAAACAGCCCTTAAACATAGCAACAGGATCTGCTCCAAATCTGATTGCAACCGAAAATATCTTCTCTAAGATATTCACACACAATCTCTCTAACAGATCTTCTCAAAACAAACTTTCATGCGCAGCCCTAAAACATCACAGCCTGATGTTCTGATGTTCTAATAACTGATGTCAAGACATCAAGTTTAACAAAAACTTCAACCCTGCAACAACTAATGTTAGGAACCAATGTTAAGACATCAGACATATGACATCAACATTGTTCAACTTTGTTTTACCAAAATTCCAGCCAATACAAGAACTAACAATCTCCCCCTTTGGCTAATTTTGGCTAAAACAATCTCTGCCAACATCAGAGATACCTGCAGCGGAAAAACTTCATACTCCTAACATTCCAAAACACAACCAGCAACAATCACATCCAAAAATTGCTCAAAGCTAAACTCCCCCTTAAGCCTAGAACCCCAACAGACAACTAGGCAACACATAGGCACCATAGGCTAACTTGGTATCAGGCAACACATAGGCACCATAGGCTAACTCTCCCCCTTTTTAGCCACAATTGGACAACTACCAACCAGTTATACCCTCACACAACTAACACTTACAGCAGTTAGTCCTACTAGCTCTCCTTGTCAGTCAAAAGTTAGCACCACATGACTTGACAAATCATAGAGCAAAAACCAGATAAGCATAAAAGTACTTTTATCCAAGTTACACAACATGCACACAATGTGCAAAAACAAAAAAACTACAAACTACAAAAGCAAGAAACAGTAAAAGCAGCAATTCAATCTTCATCAGTAGAACCATCTGCATCCTCCTCAGTCTCAGTTGTTGAATCACCTTTATCAAAACCTGGATCTTTAGTATTGATGTGACGCCCCCAATCTATACCCCCAAATAAACATGCATTTAAAGCAATAAAAGAAAGTTCGAAATTCGATCAGAGTCTATTTAAATTATCATGGCATAGACAGGGAAATCACATCAATTAAAACCAAACAATACATACAACACCTGCCCATAAAGATATGCAACAGTGGGGTAGCATACATACAGAGGAAACTCCGTTCCTTACACCCACATTCCAGAAATTAGAATTAAAGCGGAAAATCTAAAATCTGATTAACATATACCATGTAAAAGTTGTCATACATCAAGTTATACATGTACCAGCCAAAAGATAATATATACATAATACATAATAATAGCAAACGGCCTCCCTAACTACCCGGTGTCACATATCAGAGCCGACCGACAAAAATGGTGAAGATACAAAGCTTCACAAAATACCTCCAACAACTCTAATCTGCAATGCCTCATAGAGCATTATAAAACGAGCAGAAGGGTGAGAAAGACAACCATAATATAAATGAATATAATTATATATTGCAACAAAAACATACACATATTCAATAATCTCACCATTCTTATCACCTGCCAATACATAAGGCATATATTTGTACCCCAAAACATATCATTCATAATTTAACGCATATCACACAAATGCACAACCGTTCACAATCACACATGTCAATCCAACATATACCATTCAATACAATTGCACATATTTCATCTCATCAATCACAATCACAAAATCATGCACAAATAACTCATGATGAATGCAAATGCACATAGATCGACACAACGACTCTATGCACATGCCATGCGGTACCAACTTCCAATATTTCTCATGTCTCATTATTAGTCCACTCAGGAACTATTGGAACCATCGCTCGTTACTGAGAATCTCAAGTAACTCCCCGTCGGGCCTACGATGTTCACCCGTCGCTTTAAGTCCTCAGGCATCGCCTCGTATTTTCGAGGCCCACGACGTTAAGGATTGCTTTAAGTCTCCAAAGGAGCCCACAATCGTCTATACATATCGCTGTCAGTCCTCAGGCAACGCCTCGTATTTTTGAGGCACACGATGGTATAGCAAATTCATCGCTTCAAGTCCTCAAGCAACGCCTCATATTTTCGAGGACCACGATGTTATGGATTCCCTCAGGAACCAAATCGTCACTCAGGACGTTTCCACAATGTATTTCATGATGCTTGGCATACAATGACTCATGACAACCAATGCATCTCCCACCTTTATGCAATCACAAACATGCATATATAACAAAATACAACACATTTCATTTATTTGCCTTTCGACCACAATCCATCACCACACATATCATCACAAGCATTTTCATCACACAATAGCACATAGCGTAATACCCATCAATTATGCACACATCACACACAATCCACATACATTCACATCAATTGTGCCAAACGGCAACCGAACGCTTTCACAAATAGCCAAACAATTCGATTTACGGTTTACCGGAAAAGTCGGTTAAAAGTCGGCTAAAAATAATATTTTTCTTCTCCAAATCATAGAACATATTTTTAGCTTCACATCCATATCAAGAACACCTCAATCGGATAAACAACACAAAAGATATGGATATTTCAACATAACGCAAAAACATAAACCGGAGGATCGACACTACGATACGGTTTGAAAATACTGTTCTAATTGGACCATGTTCAGACCTCAAAACCATTTTTCCTAGAAAGAACATCTCATTAGCTTCCCAACGCTTCGAACGGGGACCAAAACCGACTTACGGTTCAAGAGATATGAATTTCCGAAGTTTCCCCGACAAACCAGAATTTCTGTTTCAGCACAGTAGGTATCGATCCCTAACTCGCATGTATCGATCCCTGCTGTAGTAAAAATTCCATTTTTCCCAATTTTCACAGTAGGGATCGATCCCTGGGATTATGTATCGATCCCTAACCCTGTTTTTCACAAAAAACCAGATTTTCTCCATTACACCTATGCTGTCCTTTTCCGAAACACCCAAAAACTCGACTAAATCGAACATTTTCACCGAAACAAACATATACTCATAAACACCAAATACATAAGAACAATTTAGAACACTTAAACGAAATTTCTACGACGTTCGATTTTTCGATTAAATTTCAACCTTTCAAAAACCAGAATTTTTAAACTTCACCAAATCGAATAAAAAGCACGACATACGACGACCTAACCTTCCTCGATACAACTACGTAATTTATTTCGAATTCTAACCGTGAAAACATCGTTTTCTATCAATTTCCCATAATTCGACCTAAACGGACAAAACAACGGAACCATACCGAAAACTAACCGAAACATAACCAAACTTCATGAAACTTTAAACAGCAGCTCACATACATATAACCAACCAACACATGTATTCATACGACTTTTCGACCGTAAAAACATTGGTTTCTATCGATTTCGTCAAATACGGCATAAACGGAAACATATGGAAAAACCAACCAAAACATCGACACAAAACATACATAATCATACGCATGTATAAGATAATTGAATTTCACACCCTTACCCGATAAATTCGCGTTTGAAAAGTCGGTTGAATCGGTTCCTAAATCCCCAAGTTTTTCCTCTTTTTCTTCTTCTCTTTCTCTTCTCTTCTTTCTCTCTATTTTTCTGTTTTTCTTTCTTTTCTCTCTTTCTTACTACATTTTCTATTTTTATACAAAATCAAAATATCTAGCCACCCAAAAAGACCAAAATACCCCTACACTCAAATATCTCGCAAACGCTCTCAAAACGCGATAAAACATAAACAACGATGAAAAATAATATATTGTCAAATAAAAGTCAATAATAAAATAATATAAAAACAAAAATAATTAAATCGACTCGATTAAATAAATCGGACAAAACGGGGCGTTACAATTGACATGAACATCATCATCATCCTTACTTGCATTGACTTCCTCACCTTCTTTTTCTGCCATTCTTAGAGTCAAAATTAGTCTTTCAAATTTTTGTTTCCTTTCAGTACTAACTCTAATGACTTCATCTAACTCCTTACATGCTTCCTCCAGCTCAGAAATTATTCCAGTCTTGGAAGTTGGCTGGTGCGATGTTGAGGCAGATGTCTTGACAATGTCAGGAACATGCTTTCCTTCAAACAACTTGTAGTGAATTGACAGAGCAGACTCCCTTTTACATACAACATCAGATTAATGTAGAATACAAGGATGCTGAGACAAGATGATCCCACAGATAAGAGAGGGAAAAGCAATAGGTAATTTCACAGCATTTGTAGCAGCATGCTTAATTGTGTGATAAAAAATGTAGGAGCCATAATCAAATATTTGCTTTGTCCCAATAGGATAAATCATCTTTCCCAATCCAACAGAAATAGTGGTCTTGTGATTAGTAGGGACCCAGTTGGCAGCACCTATCCTGTGCAAAATAGCATATATAACACTTAACAAACTAGCTGACAACTTTCCTTTTAAAGGCCAGACCTTCACTTGTCCTGCTGTGATTTCTTGGCACACTGCATTATCAGTCACTTCCAACTCTCTATACTCTTTCTCATCTTTTCCTAGGTAAGTGTTACTGATCTCAAGAGAAAAATTAACACACTGACCTCTTACATATACCTTTCTAAAATCCACACTTCTGCTATCATTAATAGCCACAGGAATGTTTACTACAAATTCCTTGACTAACCCATCATAGCATTTGGACAACCCAGAAACAGTCTTCATGAGCCCAGCAAATTTGATCAACCCCATAACTTCCTTAATTTCCAGAGCATCTCCACCAAGCTCCCTTTCCAGGGCTAATCTCCTTTGACACACAAACTTCCACATGTGAGCACTGCTTGCATAGTGAAAGGATATGTTGTCAACAGGCACTTCAGGAACCTTGTCAGAAATCCTCTTCAAAATTGACCTTCTGAATGGAGTGATGTCTTGAACATCATCATCAAACTCAGATTCTGATTCTTCCCTCTGCTTCCTCTTTTTGGAAGTCACAGCAACCTTGCTCCAAGTCTTAGTAGGACCAACCACAGTTGACTTCTTCTTTTTGTTCTCAGGTCTCTCCTTAGGTGAAGAATCTACAGACTTCCCTTTTCTAGACCTTATTCTTTTGGCAATACCAGGGACAACTTTACCAATAACTTCATTATCTGATAGGTCAACCACATCCACCACATCAGCAGTCTTCATTCCTCTGGGACTAGAAACAACATTCCTAGCAGGTGATGTTCTGACATCAGGTTCAACATCAACCTTATCTTCAACATGAGTATCAATATCTTCAACTTCATCTTTTGCATCTTCAATGACAGAGACAGCCAATCTGTGAAGATTGGTTTCAGAAGTTTGCATGTCACCCTTTTCTCTAACAGATTGATCAACAGGCATTTGACTCAGAGGTCTAGATATTCCCTTCACAGAAATCCCTTTCTCAAAATTTTTTGTGACAATCTGATCAACACTTTTGTCCACATCTACCCTTTCTTCAACAACTTGAGGAAGAGGGGTGGTAGTCTTAGGAGTAGGTTTGTCTCCAAACAAAACACTAGTGACAAACGCTCTACTTTTGCTATCATCAAATTTCTTACCCGCAGATTGAACAGAAGTATTACCTTTTGAAGGCCTCTTAGGTTAATACTTCTCAGGTCTTTTTCTTTTCTGAACTGGAATCATAGAAAGAGGCGCTATGTCCAAGGCTTCATCCATTGAAACTTATTTCGTCGAAACCCTAGATGTTGCATGCGAAGAGCTCTTTGAAACAGACTTCTTGGAGGGAGATGACCCATGTTGAGACATTGTTCCTTTGAAACAGTTGATGTGCAAGGATGTGTTGTGCCTTCCGATCTTTGGTGAGAAGATGAACAGACTTGGAGTGTGGAGATTGATGTAGCCTGTGAGAGTAACAATAGGGAATGAAAGCCTAAGGTAAGGGGGCTGCTTTTGTTGATCACTTAAAAGCCAATAAATGTATTTTCCCCACCGAAACAAATTTCCTTTTAAATTTTTGAAATTTAATAAATGCACACCATAAGTCACTAACATCAGATGACTTTTCCACATGCCCGAATTTCTGCTTAAGACTTCACAAATTTCAGCACACGTATCTTTAGGGAAATTGTCATTATACTTCATATCTGAATGATCAACCTCTATGACCTTAGTTTCCTCAAGATTTCCTCTGAATAGATGCATCACACTAGGTTGTTTGGTTATCCTTCTAATGTCACATTCAGATGTCATAACATCATCCTTGACATTACATGATGAGCTGGACTCTTGAGGAACCCATAAATAACAATTATCTATGGATCTAACTCCCCTCATAACGACTTCACTCTTCTCATTAGTCACTAAACATTCATCTTTAGTGTAGCTAACCTTGAATCCTTCATCACATAACTAACTGATGCTAATCAAATTAGCAGTCAATCCTTTGACAAGAAGTATATTTTCAAGATTAGGTCCAGCCTCACAATTCAATTTTCCAATTCCTTTAACTTCCCCTTTTTCTCCATTACCAAAAGTTACATCATTTGTGGAGTAAGTCCTGATATCCACCAACTGATTCTTGAAACCTGTCATATGCTTTGAGCAACCACTGTCAAAATACCAACCATCCATAGCTGGGGTTCTAACAGATGAATGAGCTAATAGACATGTGACAGCAGCTTTAGGAACCCATTGTTTAACAGCCTGAGGCCTGTTCTGCTTCTGTCTAGGTTGAGGAACAGATTTGGGATAACTATGCAGTTTAAAGCAAGAAGATTGTATATGGCCAAATCTTCCACAATAGTAACATCTCACTCTTTGAATCTCTTCTCTGAAGTGATTGAAATGTCTGCCACCTTGATGATGATTTCTGTCATACTGTTGAGGCTGCCATCTGTCAGAATATTGATGCTGTCTTCTCCCATAATTAGGCTGTCTTCTGTAATGATGAGTCTGTCTTTTGTAATGATTAGGCTGTCTTCTACCATGATGATGAGGCTTTCTTCTGCCATAACAATGAGGCACAACATTATTAGGTCCAAAACCATACATTTTCCCTTGATGTTGAGACATCGGATGGAACATGTTATGTTTGAAACTAGAAGCCTGCATACTCCTATGGTATTGAGGTGGCATATACTGCCTAGCTCCAGAAACCTGAGGTTTTCCTTGAGGTTGAGGCAAAAACTTCTTAGGTACAAGACCATAACCCTTTCCATTATTTTGTGGCCCAAGGTGACGGACAACTTTCTTAATTCTAGAACCATGTCCTTTTTCATGATGATGAGGAATGTTCTGTTTAACCCCAGAAGAACTGGCCTCTGCAGATATCTTCTTCTCATCCTCATATCCTAGACCAGTCTTATCACTTGCCCCTTTTCCAGCTTCAAGTATTTTATCCAGAGTGTCAGTTCCCCTATTTAACATTCTGATGGATTTTAACATTTGATCAAGCTAGGATTTTAACAACAAAACTTCATTCTCAAGTTCAGCTTTATCAGTCTCAAGCTGTATTATAATTTTCTTCTGCTTCTCCCCTTCTTGACAGACCTCTTCACTTTTCAGACACATCTCTTGATAAGAACATGCCAGCTCTTCAAAGGTCAATTCACCATCACTAGATTCTCCATCAGAGGCACATATTCTAGTCAATGCCTTAACATGCTTGGCATTCTCTTCTTCACTTTCACTATCTGTATCAGACCAGGAAACAGATAACCTCTTTTTCTGCTTATTGAGATATGTAGGACATTCTTTCTTGACATGACCTTAACCTTCACACTCATAGCATTGAACTCCTTTGTCATGATTGGACTTTTCTTCATCTCTTGTTTTCTTCACTTGATTACTAGACCTGTTGTTGTTAGATGTGATGTTCTTAACATTAGGTCTATAGTTTCTGTCCATTCTCTTTAGCACCTTATTAAACTGTTTCCCAAGCATCACAACAGCATTTGACAGTTCCTCCTAAGTTTCAAAATTACAATCCTTCTTACCATCTTCAGTATTAGACACCAAAGCTATGCTTTTGGTCTTCTTTTCAGGCTCCTCATTCAACCCCAACTCAAAAGTTCGAAGAGAACCAATCAACTCATCAACTCTCATCTTGCTGATGTCTAGAGCTTCTTCAATAGCAGTCACCTTCATTTTATATTTCTTGGGAAGGGATCTGAGAATCTTCCTTACCAGCTTCTCTTTAGTCATTCTTTCTCCTAAAGCACTAGAAGCATTGGACAGCTCAAGAATATTCATGTGAAAATCATGAATGGTTTCATCCTCCTTCATCTTCAGATTTTCAAACTTAGTAGTCAATAGTTGAAGTCTTGACATCTTGACCTTGGAAGTTCCTTCATGAGTAGTTTTCAAGACATCCCAAGCTTCCTTAGCTACTTCACAAGTGTTTACCAGCCTAAAGATGTTATTGTCAATACCATTAAAGATGGCATTCAAGGCTTTTGAATTTCCAAGTGCAAGCTCATCTTCTTCCTTGGTCCAATCTTCCTCAGGTTTCAGCTTTGTTGTACCATCCTTTTCAACAATAACAGGTGCTTTCCATTCTTTTAAGACAGCCTTCCAAGCCCTGCTGTCTAATGGCTTCAAGAAGGTAACCATCCGTGGTTTCCAATAGTCATAATTAGAGCCATCTAGAATAGGGGGTCTATTCACAAATCCACCACTCTCCTTGTCCATTGCACCAGAAAGTATTAGCCCTAGATCTCACCCAGATGCAGAGCAGGATGCCTGCTCTGATACCAATTGAAATTCTGGTATCAGATGTGTGATGTTAAGTGTGATGTCACAACAATATAATCTGCTAATATGAACAAGGCTATAACAACAGTAAATCAACACAATGAATTGTTCACCCAGTTTGGTCTAACTACCTACGTCTGGGGGGTACCAAGCCAGGGAGGAAATTCACTATTAGTAGTATTAAATTACAGACTCAACAATACCAGTTGACATCTACTAATATTAATCACTACCCAATGACACTTCTACCTAAGAGACCACTTAGATATGAGAAACTACTCACTCCCTAAATCACCTCAGTGACATAATCCAAAGATTACACTTTAAACCACACCTTGATCTTGCTTAACAACTTTGATCAAGAACAACACACTCTTGCTTAAAAGCTCTAGAGTGAATACACTTACAGCCCAAAATAGTAACACCTATTCAACCATGAAAGGCTTACAAAATACACACGAAAACTCTAACTTGACTCTCAGTCTTTGCTCTCCTGTCTTCATCTTTTTCCAACAAGGGTTGAGGCTGCTTTAAATAGAATACTGACTTGGGCTTGGACCTCTTCCAAAAATCTGATTTGATTTGTTTTAAAAATAGAATTTAAAATAGATTTGATCTTCAAATCTTTTTAAATCAAACTGCCCTTAAACATAGCAACAGGATCTGCTCCAAATCTGATTGCAACTGAAAACATCTTCTCCAAGATATTCGCACACAATCTCTCTAACAGATCTTCTCAAAACAAACTTTCACGCGCAGCCCTAAAACATCACAGCCTGATGTTTTGATGTTCTGATAACTGATGTCAAGACATCAAGTTAAACAAAAACTTCAACCCTGCAACAACTAATGTTAGGAACCATTGTTAAGACATCAGACATATGACATCAACATTGTTCAACTTTGTTTTACCAAAATTCCAGCCAATACAAAAACTAACATAGAGATCCCATCAATCCGGGTATTGATGGAAGCTAAGCTCACAGAAGCTGAATGGTGTCAAAGTCGACACGACGAACTAAACCTGATCGAAGAGAAGCGAATTACGACACTATGCCATGCTCAGTTGTATCAGCAAAGAATGAAGAAGGCGTTCGACAAAAAGGTTCGACCTCACGTTTTCAGGAAAGGAGACCTCGTGCTCAAAAAGATACAATCATTTCTCACTGATTCTCAGGGTAAATGGAGTCCGAATTATGACGGCCCCTATGTGGTCAAGAAAGCTTTCTCAGGCGGTGCCTTGAGACTTGCAACCATGGACATAGAGGAGTTTGCCTACCCCAAAAATGTTGATGTAGTCAAGAAATACTTCGCCTAAACTAAAAAAAAACGTCTCGGTGGATTGAAAACCCGAAAGGGTGGTCTAGGCAAAAATTAGAGACATAATAAAAAAAATCATCCCGGTGGATTGGAAATCTCAAAGTACAATCCAGGCAAAAATTAGGGATAATGGCAAGTAACTATGTCCAACAGAGGCAAGTCCCTCAGCAACAGTTACATCATCCATCAAAAGAAAAACTCCAGTCTGGGTCATCTTCGACAGAAGCTCAGGATGTCCCGAATTCAAAGTTGGTAGAAGGATAGTGGTCGTTATGTTTCAATATACCCCTTTTCCCGTAAATTACCATTTTCCAACTTTATAAATACTCTATGGAATCACGCGTTTGGCGGATTTCCATCCTATCAATAAAATTTGAGCCCTTGTGCTTTTGTTTGCAATTCTTATTTGTTTTAGCTTTGCAGAACGACATTTTAACATGATTAACGATTCTTGAAACGAAACAAAAACGAATTTACTTGTTAAAACTGTTTCTGCTTTTAAAATAAAGATGGCAATTTCTTTTGACTGTTGAACATCAAAAGAACATCAATTGCGTCTCCAAAGGTGTTCGAGCCTCAAAGTGTAGAATCGAAGTACTCCTTCTAAACCAGTACGCCTGAATGAAGGATCAACTGTGTCGGATGCGATTATTCCGTTTGATGTAACACCTCACTTTCCCATTTTTCAAAATAAACAAAATATATGAAATAAATCAGAGTTTCCACACCAAAGTAGGATGCCATATTTTTAAATCAACAAAACAAATCTCCTTTATTTTAATAAAATCAAACAGCATAAAATTTATTCAATTATTTAATTTACGGCCATCTGCCTATAACACCAAAAACTCCACATACTCGTGGTCCACCATAATATTCATCAATTTAAAGATACGTAACAAGTATACAACATAAAACAAATGGTAAAAACCCCCAAATACCGTGTTACGTATCAGAGCGACTCTCTAAACTCGAACAAGCTACACAAGCTCCAAACACTAACCTGGCACCTGAATATCTGTACTTCCGAAGAAGCACAGACACAACAACAACAGAGGGGGTGAGAATTACATTCAATATAAAAAGGTGAATAATACATATAAGGAGGTAGTATCTCACACCAACAACAACAACATATAATCATGACCTACTGTCATATTCAATCACTAGCAATCAACAATTAACAATGCAATGCATGTGGTACCAACATCACCATGGTTCATTCAATCAAACCCGGATAAATCACATACACCCCTACTTGGCAATGATTTATCCCACCACACTCCTCAATGGAGTTCGGATGAATCACATACACTCCTCCTGAGCAATGATTTCATCCCACCAATAATATGTATGCATGACTCAATGCACATAACAACACATGTATGACATATTCATACATCTACACGATCCTACTGATCACACAAGAGATACACATAACACACATGCATAACAAATGATAAACAAATTCACGATCCTCCTGATCACAACAAACATACATATAACACACATGTATAATAAATGATAAACAAATTCATGATCCTCCTGATCACAACCAACATACATATAACACACATGTATAATAATAGGAATACATAGTTACGATCCTCCTGATCACACATGAGACACATAATCGTTCCCACTTGCACCATAATCATTGAACCCTCACAAGCCACCATAATTTACCAAACACTAATTAATTCCTAAAAATTATAAAATTAATTAGTTTCATCACCAACTGTGTATTACTCAGCATCTGACTCCCAATCCCAACCTCTCAACCAAGAGAAACCGAATCAGACGCGAAAACGGGAAAGAAATTGCGAAACGGTGAAATTCTGCACTCACGCTGTCCATACGCGTATTGACCTGAGTCATACGGGTAATGACTAATTCCCTCGCCCCTCCTGCGCGTACCAGATGCGTAAGGCGTACTGCCTCGCCTTACCATACGCGTATTGCCCAGCATCATACGCGTATGGACAGAGACCCATTTTTCCTTCAATGTCAAATTCCAGATCTGCATACGCGTACGACCACCCCCATACGCGTATTGCCTTGCCTACCATACGCGTACCCTTACGTGTATGGGAAGAGGGTCGTGCCAATTCCTCCACATGGCTTCTCCTTATGCGTAATGGCCCATGTCCTGCCCAGCCTTACGCGTATCAACTTCTCCCATACGCGTATGGCCAGATTCATTATGCAATTCGTCCTCTTCCACACTAGACTAAGTCCTGCTACGAATTCCTCCAATTTCTACTCAAAACAGTCCTAAAACTTGTTCTACATTGATTTTAGGTTCTCATGTTCGTTTTATCTCTTATTCTTATGATTACTAATCACAATCCACAGGTTTTTAGAATTAATTTCACCTCCCTAACCTGTACCAAAATTGAGATCTACAACAATCATGTTCCAACAACAGCAACAACATCCATATAACATCGATTTAGCAATTCAACTACACGAAGTTCAACATGGATTCACATATAGACACCAAAATCATACAACAACACAAAATCAGACAAAATCCTCCGGGGTTAAGGACTCCCCACTACCCTTATACGATTTAATCACCAAATATGAACTCGTTCTCCCCCCTTACCTCGAATTGTTCAGAAATCTGGAAAAAAATTGAGAAGAAATCCTTGCCCTAGCACCACTTCTTCTTCCTTGTTCTTCTTTCTCTCTTTTTCTTGTTTTACTTGAAATTAACCTCCTCTCCACTAAACCTCTCTAATCCCCCTTAATTAGATTTTTAATTAAATTTCTTAATAATAATAATAATAATAATAATATTCTCATTATTTTATCATTACTAAATGCATCTCTTAATTATCTAATATTAATTTACTACTCCAACACCTCTATTAAAGATATACCTTCCCCTGCACTCAACCGCACACCCTTAACAAAGCCCAACAACCAGAAATAATAACACGACGATTAATAATTTAAATTGGGGTGTTACAACTCTCCCCCACTTAAATTAATTTCGTCCTTGAAAATATAACGGAATTGAATCACTCCGGGTACAACTCTCACATTCGACAACAAACAATCATACCAACAAAAGGTACAGCATGAATAACACAAACTAACAGACGACCTCGCTAGCAGCAACTACAACAACGACAATATGCAATGCCCATACAATTCCCTTGATGACTAATTCACGACCCAAAGAATACTCAAGTTACGAACACACAAAGATCGTTACCCTCACCATAGGTAACCCTCTCCTAATTCCCCACCATAGGAATTAGCCACTCGCACTCGAACCATCACCATGGGTAACGAGGCAACAACAAAAACAAGAACATAAAGTTCTATGACACCACATCGTTTCAACAACCTCTACATAACCATGATATCAACATCCTTGTCACACAATATTATTACAACAATGCTACGATTCACCAATCAACATAAGACTAAAACATCCATCTACTTAATAGTCCAAGAATAATATTTAACCTTTTCTACTTCCATTCTGAAATGTCCAATGGTCTTATCGCTCCTACATATTTCCACTGTTCAACCTATGAACTCTTACCAGTTACGCACACACGTACGAAAGGTACCATACACGCTTTCGATGCGCACTCTGATTACTCGCAACAATCAAATCTACCAAAGTCATATCCAACTTTTGACTCTCTCTAATCTTCACCAGAAAAATCATAGTTCATTACTAATATACCCAACCTCACACTCAGCTGTGTTATCTCACACACCAGATGCAAGTCTCTGAACTGCTCAAATAATTCTAATCCATCTGGCCATCAACACAGACATGTATAAAAACTTCTGACTTAACTCATCTGGCACGACATTGACTTCTCCAATAGGATAATTCCAGCTAAGGTCATAACTCATCCAGAATCTCAACCGTCCTCGTTGTCTCATACTCTATTATTTCCGACCAAACAGGTACTCAATATTCTTGTGATTTCTAACCAATTTGAACTCAAAACCATAAAAAATAATATTGCTAGATCCTCAACACAAAAATAACCACATTTTGCTCCACCATTTGGTAAAGAAATGTCTTTGTAAATGGGGAATGTTGAGACTATTCTTAGTGACGGAAATTATCCAACCTCCAGTCCAAATCAGTGGTTTCAAAATGGAAGAAGACCACAACGAGTTTATAAAAATCCTTGAACAAAAGCTTAAGGATATTCACCTTAGGGTCCTAATTCGTGAAGATAACTCTTCAGAAGAAGATTCTACTTCTGAAGAAGATGAAGAAGTTATTGGAAACATTAAACAATTAACCCAAATGTTCAAAGATCAAGACGAAAGTCCTGAGATTAACCCTGTCCATATGACCAAACCTGTAGAAAAATATTACTACAAAAGACCTACACCTCAGGATGTCCTCTTTGAAGAACCTGATAATTATCAAAATTCGTATTCTGGAAAAGCTATCTATGAATGGAACATAGACGGCCTTAATGAGAAACAGATTGTTGACACCATACATAGAATGCTTATGTATGCCACAATTTGTAAACAAAACGGTAATTCTGATAGTGCTGTTGCTTCATTTATCACAGCAGGATTTATTGGTCAACTTAGAGGTTGGTGGGATGCCTACCTCTCTGAATCTCAAAGGAAAGAAATTCTTTCCCATAAGAAGTTAGTTAAAACTGAAGGAACCAGTACCCCTACAGTTGCTACTACTGGAGAAGAAGACGCAGTTTATACCTTGAGTCTTTCTAATCTTCAACACTTTGTTGGCCATAACCAACCCATTGGAGAAAAGCTCCAAACCCTTCTCCAAAACCTTAGGTGTCCTTCCCTGACACATTTTAGGTGGTATAAAGATACCTTCCTATCTAGGGTCTTTCAATTAAAAAACTCCAATTATGTTCATTGGAAAGCCAAATTTATAGATGGCCTTCTACATCTTTTCTCTGAAAGGGTTAGGAAAACCCTTAGAGACAAAAATGATGGAATTAACATCAATTACACAGACTTAACCTATGGTCAAATCATTAATAGCTGCATAACAGAAGGATTAACGTTATGCAACGACATTAAGCTCAAACACCAACTCAAGAAGCAAAAGTTGTCTGAGAAACATCAATTAGGTGAGTTTTGTGACCAATTCGCTTATGATACTGGTAAACCACCAGTTGAAAGGAAAAAGAAATCTCTTAAGCATGGTAAGAGGAGAGACTCTTACAAAAGTAAAAAGCCTTACCAACCTTATAAGGGAAAGGGTTTCAGGAGAAGGGAACCTAAACCCGAACCTAAACCCTCTTATAAGAAGGGAAAGAGGAAAGCTAAGAAGCTTGATATAACTTGCCACAAATGTGGAAACCCAGGGCATTATGCTAATAGATGCTGGACCAAGAAGGCCCTTAACGAAGTTGAAGATGAAAAACTTCGAGCTCAGCTAGAAAAGGTCTTGTTGATAAATTCTAGTTCTGAAGAAAAGGAATCTTCTAGTGAAGAGATTGACATTGTCAATACTTCTGACTCTGAATCTTCAGAGTCTTCCACTAATGATTGTGAATGCAATGAGCTAAACTATTGGAAGTCCATTGCAGATATGAATGGAGTGTTCGTCCTTACTAGCGATCAAGACAGTGCCTTAAAGGCTATTGAAGCTATTACTGATCCTAGCATAAAGAGAAAAATGCTAGAGATCCTCCTTCATAATCAGCCCAGGGTAGAGGCTCCCAAGATGATTGAAGCCCCTTACCAACTTAGCGAAGTCTTAACTAGATTTCATAAATCTAACCTTAAAGAAGTTCCTACTTCCTTAAGTGACCTCAAAGGAGAAATTTCCCAACTCAAATCTGAAATAAGTCAGATAAAGAAAACCAATAAAACTCTCCATCAAAGAGTTACTAATCTTGATAAAGGAAAAGAAATTGTCCAAACTATTGATGAAGAATATTTAAGTCTTCAAGAAAGGATTAATACCCTTAAGGCCATCTCTCAACAAATAGGGTCCCCTAAAAAAGAAGAAACCCAAAGAGATGAGGAAGAAGAACTTCCTAATGAAGAGAGTTACTTAAACCTTCTTGACAGAGTAACTTCTCAAAAATGGTATATCAAAATTACCCTTGTCATTGATAGAAAATACATCATCAAAGATGAGATTGCCCTAGTTGACAGCGGTGCTGATTTGAATTGCATTCAGGAGGGAATGATCCCTACTAAGTTTTTTGATAAAACTACGCAATCCCTCACGCAAGCAGGCGGGAAAAAACTTAAGCTCAAATACAAATTGTCTAAGACCCACATTTGCAACCAAGAGGTTTGCCTTCCTACCTCCTTCATTCTTGTCAAAAATCTTACAAGAAGAATCATATTAGGAACTCCTTTCCTCAATAGTATTTTGCCAGCTAAACTTAGCCGGCATGGCTTAATAGGAGAAGTTAATAGAAAACCTGTAAGGTTTGACTTCATTACTGACTCTCAAACAAGGATAATCAATGAAGTCAAGCATATCCTCCTTGAAAACAAAGAGAAGCAATTAAGCTTTCTTCAAGAAGAAATAAACCTGCTAAGCGTTGAAGATCAGCTTAGCAAAGACCATACGAAAACCCAAATCAAGGCCATAGAGAACCAGTTTAAAACTGAGGTTTGCAGTGACCTTCCCAATGCGTTTTGGGAGAGAAAGAAACATGTTGTTTCTCTTCCCTATTTGGAAGAATTTAATGAGAATCAAATTCCTACCAAGGCTAGACCAGCCCAGATGAACAAAGATTATTTGAATCTTTGCCGTAAGGAAATTGAATCCTTGCAATCTAAAGGATTAATCAGACCCTCGAAATCTCCTTGGTCTTGTACTGCATTTTATGTTAACAATGCAGCTGAAAAGGAACGAGGTGTTCCCAGACTTGTTATCAATTACAAACCCTTAAACAAGGTTCTCAAATGGATTAGGTATCCTATTCCCAACAAGAAAGATCTGCTTGATAGGTTAAGTACTGCTTTAATCTTTTCAAAATTTGATATGAAATCTGGTTATTGGCAAATTCAAATTGAAGAAGCCGATAAATATAAAACTGCTTTTACAGTGCCGTTTGGTCAATTTGAATGGAACATTCTCCCCTTTGGTCTCAAGAACGCTCCTTCTGAATTTCAGAAAATTATGAATGATATTCTTAATCCCTATTCTGAATTCATTATTGTCTATATTTACGATGTGTTGATTTTTTCCCAATCTTTAGATCAGCATATCAAGCATTTAAAAATATTTAAAGGTGTTATCAGACATAACGGTCTTGTTATTTCAGCTCGTAAGATGAAGCTTTTTCAAACAAAAGTTAGATTTTTAGGTCATGAAATCAACAAAGGAATAATTGTTCCTATTAGCAGAAGCATTGAATTTGCTTCTAAATTCCCAGATATATTATCTGAGAAGAAACAACTTCAGAGGTTTCTAGGAAGCCTCAATTACATTTCTGATTACTACAAAGATTTGGCTAAAGACACAGCCATCCTTTACCAGAGACTTAAGAAAGTCCCTAAACCTTGGACAGAAAAGCATACCCTTGCTGTTCAAGAAATCAAGAAGAAAGTCAAATTTTTGCCTTGTCTTTCCTTGGCTAACCCTAGCTATTTCAAAATAGTTGAAACAGATGCCTCTGACATAGGTTATGGAGGAATTCTTAAACAGGTGAACCCAGAAACTTCTAAAGAAGTCTTGGTTAGATTCACTTCTGGTAAATGGAACCAGACACAGGCTAAGTACTCTACGGTTAAGAAAGAAATGCTTTCTATTATTAAATGTGTCTCTAAATTTCAAACTGATTTATTAAATCAAAAATTTTTGTTAAAAATTGATTGCAGTTCTGCAAAATCAATTATTGAAAAGGATATTAAAAACCTTGTTTCAAAACAAATTTTTGCCTCATGGCAAGCCCAATTAAGTGTCTTTGAATTTGACATTCAATATATTAAAGGAGAAAATAATTCTCTTGCTGACTTTTTAACCCGTGAATTTTTGCAGGGCAATGAGCGCCCCATTTAGAACCAGAGGAGGAGGTCGCTCCTTTGGCCGGGGAGGAGGAAGAGGGAGCAGCAATTTGTTGCCCCATCATGATCAATCCATTCCTCTCATAGGGGATTGGACCACTGTTTATCCCAACAGACAAAGAATGCAAACATTAACTGCATCCTCTAAAAACAAAGAAAAGGAAGAATCTTCCTCTAATCAGTCTAAGAACAATGATTCTTATAAGACTACCGCTACTAGCGAACCGTTGCAAGAACAGGCAGCAAATTATTTTGAAAATCCAACATTGAAATTTATTATGTATGTTGAGCATGAAGATGTTCAAATTACCAACAATGATGGTTGGGCGATTTAGACTAGATACCTTGAATCAAGAGGGTATGCTGGTCTCTCTGGCAAATCCAGACCAAACATGGAGATATTACTCCTAATGACCGGATCAGTCACTATTACTCATCACTATTAGAATAATAATCCTGATAGTTTTATCAATTTTTCTAAATGCCATATCAATAAGGTATTGCATCCCAGAGAATGGGGTCTTAATCCAAACAGTGAAAAATCTATTAAGCTGGCTGATGGTAAAATGGTTTACTACAATTATTGGGACTATGTCCAAGCCTTTTCTAAGGCCTTTTATTACCAGAATCCTAAGAACAAGCATTCTTGGTTCTTCTCGGTTAACCCAGAAATTCTGGAAAAAACCTTACCAAGCTGGTTCTATACTTGGTGGTCTAAATTCGGACCATCCTTGGAAATCTTACCCAAGGAATTAGATGATCTTTACACACCATGGTGTGACGAAAGTCCTTTAATTGAAAAGGTTGTTTCAAAAAATTTAATTACAGGACAATGTCCATTTTTATATTTTGCTAAGTTTCAGATCCCATGGATTTGGAGATGGACAATTTCCGTCACTAAGAATGGTCTCAACATTCCCCATTTACAAAGACATTTCTTTACCAAATGGTGGAGCAAAATGGATGCTAAAGATTTTCAAGACAAAGTCAAGCTAATTAAAGCTACCATTGAGGAAGACAAAATTAGTCCGTCCAGAAAACAGGCCTCTGCTCAAATTAATTTAATTCAACTTAAAGAATACTTTCAGAAGAAGTATCCTCAAGAAGATGATGAAGATATTATGGTTAGAATTCTGGACCATATGAAAGGTCAATTTTTCACAGCCTTCCCCACTGTTAGGGAAGATAGTTCGATGAAGACAAGTTCTTCTCAAAGTTATTTGGATGCTGTCCTAGCTGGTGAGTCACAAGAGCCAGAGCCCACCGCTGATGACTTTTGGGATTCCCTCACAGTATCCTTGGCACAAAAGGCCAACAAAGGAAAGGATCCTCAACATTGAGATCAGGATCGTTGAACTGTAAATCCACAGCTGTCTCCCACTAATTAAAGTGAAAGGAACGTCCACCCAACTAAAGCTGGATTTGGTGCAGCAGAATCTGCTTTTCTTTTGCTTTTTCTTTACTTTTTATCTTTTGGTTGTCTTTTGTGATCTTTAAGTGTCGATGGGGCCCATTGAGCACCCGGCTTAATTGATTCTCTTTTGCAACCGTTTAGTGTGTGTTTTGTTTTGCTTTTTACCGGTTACCTTAGGTAACCTTTTCCCTTTATAAGGGTCTTTGTGCTTCATTTCTAAGCACGCTTCCATTGTACCATATTTCCTCTCTCTAAATAATATTTTAGTTTCTCTATCTTATCTCTTATATTACCTAAGTTCTTCAGATATAATCTCCCCAACTACCAAATAGTATCCAAAATAATCAGAGATTCAGGCTGCGCTACTGTTCCTGGTATCACCGAGCCTTTTTTAAGGTAAAATCTACTGTTACTAATGAGTAATAGTAGCTAAGCTACTGTTGTGGTAGCTCAGATGGGTATTTTTGATTCATAAAGTTTAAGTTTCTTTTATAATTATGATAGTTCCATACTCTTATCTTTTAAAAAGGAAGAAGATGTTTTCAGTGCTTTCTGTTGGCTCTCTTTTTGTCCGTGGTAGGATGTTTATGAGCATTTTTAGAAACTTTTTGCTGAAAACTCTTTTTACATCTTTGATTTAGGTCCATTTTTTGATCTATTGGTATATTGGGTGGAAACTTGTAAGCTGGCGCCTGATTTTCAGATAGGCAGTTGTTTTGTTCTTCGGAATAATAACTACCGAATGCCCAAATTCAAGGTTGACAACGCCCCCGTACTAATTTATCTAGAAACCCTTTGATCACTTTCGTGGGTAGACATTTGGCTCAGCCGAATTCCCCTAATTTTTTGTGATCGTTAAACAGTTCCTGTTTGCAAAGACAATTTAATGAAAAATATAAGAGTAATGAATTATTATGCTTATAAGATAGACTTAATCGTTATGTTGATAGATTAGCCATCTGTGGCTCACCACAACAATCTTAGCAGAATCTTGAATGGATTCTAATATTAATACAGTTTCGGTTGACAACAATGATTGTCAAAACCCTTTTATCAAAAATGAAGAAAATAATGAATTTCCCAAAGATCTTGAAAGGTTAAACAAGTGGATCATTCCATCCGTACCTTCAAAACAAATTTATAAATTCGGTATGTTTGATGTAATGTCTAGGTTTGCTGTAAAAACTATAGAGCAAACTATACCTGTTTCAGGATCAACCCAAAATATTGGGCTGTTAAGCAAGAAAGACTTGCTTCCGTTTAAAGATTACAAATTTATCCATATTGGACTTATCCAAGTTGCTTTAAAACCTTTAACCATGCTTGGATTAAACTCCAGTCTTGTGGCATATGTCAGAGATGGGAGATGTGAACATTTTCAATAATCTTTGGCTGCTGTCATAGAAACTAGTCTATGTCATGGGCCAGTTTATTTTGAAGTTTCTCCAAATTTAAATCTCTCCCTGACTGACAAAAATCTTTTTGATGCCTTGAGACTAACTATTCACACTCATGGTTATAATTTTAAACCAGGTAGTGAAATTATAGCTATATGCTATAGAATTTATTATAAAGTTTTAAACACTTTGAATCATAGAGTGAAAAATATTTCACCTCAAGGATCCACAACTCTTGTGCAAACAAATTTTCTTACTTCAAATGTTGCTACTAATAGACTTATTAGGTGGAACGAAATTGACTTCCCCGAAAGTTGGTCTTTGCCTCAGGAAATGGAGTCCAAACCTGTCCTCAATCAGGATATAGACCAAATTATTCAAACATCTGAAGGAGATGTTGAAATAAAATTTAACCAACACCGTAGGTTTACTATCCCTAGAGCTATGTTTGCTAGGTATTCCACTCGTAGTGACTATGTCACAGCCCCTACCATTCTTCCTAGGGTTTCCACATCCGCTTCTAGAACTAGAGAAGAAGCCTTAGAACAAGAATATGTGGAAAATATCAAAATAAGTGAAAATAAAATCCCCTTTGGAATTTACCAAGGAAAAGAACCTAGGGTTGAATCTCCAACCCAGTCTGAAATGTCATTTCATTTATGATTGATTTCTCAGAAGGAAGTGACACTAGGAAACTCATTAATAATGAGTTTATGAAGAAGGATAACCAAGAATTTAGAAAGTGGTATTTCAAGAAATTCTCCAAAACCACCGTCCTTGAATTCAAAAGACTCTTCTATGAAGAATTATCTAAGGGTCAAACCCTTATCCCTTTCATCCAGTGGTTTGTGAAGTTCTTTATTCAGAAAACACAAACTGATATCCTTGTTATACAGAGGTCTTGGAAAACCCCTGAAGGACATTCCAATACCTCACAATGGTTTATTAGGATCACGAAGAAGCAAAACTGGAGCCGCAAACAAATTCTACTTTAGCCCTCTCAAACTTCTTCACAATGAACATCCAAAGCAATCAACTTACCCCTTGCAAGTCAACTGAAGTAACAAAAATTCTAACTTGGAAGAGCCTTCCATAACCTTCGGTAATAACCAACTAAAGTCCAAAAGCTTCTAATCACCTTAACCGACTTCGGAGTCTCTCATTGTAGAACTGCATCCACCTCCGATGGATCCATAACAGTACTATAACATATCCAAGAAAACTAACCTTTTTAACCAAAATCCTCACTTGAATAATTTAGCATACAAATCTCTTTCTTTTCAACACTTACAACTCGATTCTCAACCACCCCACATAGTCTCCTTCTGACCTTATATTAGATCCGGATACCCCTAATGAACACCAGTCCTACCTTATCCAATCTAGTCCAGACTCACATACCAGCTTAACCGAGTAAATAACAACCTATTCCGATGATAACAACACAACCAGTCACATGAAATCGGTCAAAGCCTCAACTCACGCAAATTCACCACACGTATCAAACTTTCCAAACAATTATAATTCCAATCAAACTCGACCAAACTATTCCAATCATCTATTCTTGAAAATGGACACTTATTCTCAATCGTTACCTTATTCAACTGTCAGTAATCCATACGCAATTTCATTCTCTGGATAATCCAAATTCCACAAATTCCAACATATATCAACAATCAACCAAAAAGAACTCTCAATCTCCATATTACATCCACCTCCAAGGGTTTTCTCAAAATTTCCATTAATGCCCTAAAACTCTAAGAACTCCAAAACTCATCCAAACTCTAAGTTTTGCTTCCCATAGCCTCAATACCCTTATACACCTCATGCTTGTTATTCCATCTGGACACATCTGGGAATCATGCACAACTGGCAGTCCTTCACTGTGACTTTTCTGTCAATTCCAGTACACTATTAACGCAGACATAACAAACATCTTAGTTTCATCGCCTAAGAGTTTTTCCCTCAGAGACATCCCGACCTGACTAAAATACCAAAACCTCTAATTCACCTCATTTTCCGATATAAGAATCTTCAATAATAACCTACTAAGTCCAAGACACTCTTAATCTCCGTAACTGTCTTCAAAGGTTTTCCACCGAAGCACTGCGCTAATTTCTCGATGGATCTACCACAATACCCTCACAAAAAAATAACTTGTTCCAATAAACTCACCGTTTACAATCAAAACTCCCAATTCGAAACTTGCGAACAATTCATTATCCTTATGCACCTACAAAATAATTCTCATATGCTCTGCGTGATCTTCCTCCGATTCGGAATACTCAAATATCATCAACAAATCCTGATGGCTTAATTCATATACTCCACAAAGACACCCTGCATCTACTCTCCGTACGGAGTCATTGACATCAGACTCGTACCAAGTGTTGGATCAATAATCACCTCTATCTTCTTAACGTGCCTATGATCCACTTATCTCGCCTGAAATGAATTCAAAATTCGCAACCAACAGGTAACTCAACACATGTAACTTCACTACTAACCCGCCACAACGCGAACGTTAATACACCGAGGCTTCGCCCAATAGATGTCCACCCATTCGCTCAGCACACAACATTACCAGTTCTCTACCCTTACCCAACTCGGATCCACACCTCAGAAAGACATCAAGGATTACCCAACACCGGCATCTCTCTAGCCATCACCTTGTTCTCTACTCACTGAAAAACAATCACCAACAGTACCCGATTGTCCTCCCTCGGAGATATCCTTCAACTTGATCGACCGACAAGTACTTCTCTTCTACATCTTTTTCAAATAATAAAGATCCATACCGACTCAACACAACCATCTTCCACATCACATGCTATCTTAATTGTCAAGGCGCATCTATCCATTCATCTTGATTCCAACTACTATCAATAATGGATTGAGGGTGATCAGTTCCCCAATTTGTTCATAGACAGCCGATCATCCTGATGAAGTATAGACCCTTCCTTATCAACTATGATAGCACTCCATTATTCACCAGTCTACCCTTCAATAGTGAAAGCATCGTGGAGAAGCACCAGTTTCTCCCCCACTTATCTCATCCTCAACTCCTGCAAACAGACAGTTAGAAGATAAACCCTTACCGACCGTGTTCTACACATGCGTCGTATACCAAGACACAAACCATACTAGACAACCTGGCCGGACGGACCGACCTGCTCTGATACTAATTGTAACACCCGACTTTCCCATTTTTCAAAATAAACAAAATATATGAAATAAATCAGAGTTTCCACACCAAAGTAGGATGCCACATTTTTAAATCAACAAAACAAATCTCCTTTATTTTAATAAAATCAAACAGTAGAAAATTTATTCAATTATTCGATTTACGACCATCTGCCTATAACACCAAAAACTCCACATACTCGTGGTCCACCATAATATTCATCAATTGAAAGATACGTAACAAGTATACAACATAAAACAAATGGTAAAAACCCCGAAATCCCGTGTTACGTATCAGAGCGACTCTCTAAACTCGAACAAGCTACACAAGCTCCAAGCACTAACCTGGCACCTGAATATCTGTACTTCCGAAGAAGCACAGACACAACAACAACAGAGAGGGTGAGAACTACATTCAATATAAAAAGGTGAATAATACATATAAGGAGGTAGTATCTCACACCAATAACAACAACATATAATCACGACCTACTGTCATATTCAATCACCAACAATAAACAATTAACAATGCAATGCATGTGGTACCAACATCACCATGGTTCATTCAATCGAAACCGGATAAATCACATACACCCTTACTTGGCAATGATTTATCCCACCACACTCCTCAAGGGAGTTCGGATGAATCACATACACTCCTCCTGAGCAATGATTTCATCCCACCAATAATATGTATGCATGACTCAATGCACATAACAAAACATGTATGACATATTCATACATCTACACGATCCTACTGATCACACAAGAGATACACATAACACACATGCATAACAAATGATAAACAAATTAACGATCCTCCTTATCACAACAAACATACATATAATACACATGTATAATAAATGATAAACAAATTCATGATCCTCCTGATCACAACCAACATACATATAACACACATGTATAATAATAGACATACAAAGTTATGATCCTCCTGATCACACATGAGACACATAATTGTTCCCACTTGCACCATAATCATTGAACCCTCACAAGCCACCATTATTTACCAAACACTAATTAATTCCTAAAAATTATAAAATTAATTAGTTTCATCACCAACTGTGTATTACTCAGCATCTGGCTCCCAATTCCAACCTCTCAACCAAGAGAAACCGAATCAGACGCGAAAACGGGAAAGAAATCGCGAAACGGTGAAATTCTGCACTCACGCTGTCCATACGAGTTTTGACCTGCGTCATACGCGTAATGACTAGCTCCCTCGCCCCCTCCTGCGCGTACCAGACGCGTAAGGCATCCTGCCTCGCCTTACCATACGCGTATTGCCCAGCATCATACGCGTATGGGCAGAGACCCATTTTTCCTTCAATGTCAAATTCCAGATCTGCATACGCGTACGGCCACCCCCATACGCGTATTGCCATGCCTACCATACGCGTACCTTTACGCGTATGGGTAGAGGGTCGTGCCAATTCCTCCTCATGGCCTCTCCTTATGCGTAATGGACCATGTCCTGCCCAGCCTTACGCGTATCAACTTCTTCCATACGCGTATGGCCAAATCCATTACGCAATTCGTCCTCTTCCATACTAGACTGAGTTCTGCTACGAATTTCTCCAATTTCTACTCTAAAACAGTCCTAAAACGTGTTCTACATTGATTTTAGGTACTCATGTTCATTTTATCTCTTGTTCTTATGATTACTAATCACAATCCATAGGTTTTTAGAATTAATTTCACCTCCCTAACCTGTATCAAAATTGAGATCTACAACAATCATGTTCCAACAACAGCAACAACATCCATATAACATCGATTTAGCAATTCAACTACACGAAGTTCAACATGGATTCACATATAGACACCAAAATCATACAACAACACAAAATCAGACAAAATCCTCCGGGGTTAAGGACTCCCCACTACCCTTATACGATTTAATCACCAAATATGAACCCGTTCTCCCCCTTACCTCGAATTGTTCAGAAATCTGGAAAAAATTTGAGAAGAAATCCTTGCCCTAGCACCCCTTCTTCTTCCTTGTTCTTCTTTCTCTCTTTTTCTTGTTTTACGTGAAATTAACCTCCTCTCCACTAAACCTCTCTAATTCCCCTTAATTAGATTTTTAATTAAATTTCTTAATAATAATAATAATAATAATAATAATAATAATACTAATATTCTCATTATTTTATCATTATTAAATGCATCTATTAATTATCTAATATTAATTTACTACTCCAACACCTCTATTAAAGATATACCTTCCCTTGCACTCAACCGAACACCCTTAACAAAGCCCAACAACCAGAAATAATAACATGATGATTAATAGTTTAAATTGGGGTGTTACATCCGACACCCTCGACCGAGTTCTCATCTCCTAAGCCTGACCAACGTAGCTCCCCACGAGGACTACTTCTCCTAAGCAAGGCAGAATTGCTATCTTGAAGCAGCGATATTTCTATATGCCCCACTGAGGCCGAGTATCCAGTCGTGTTCATCTGTTAGTTTGTATGTCGCGTCAGTTTTGTCAGCATATACATACATACATCATGCATTTTTGATTTGTATTCGCATTCATATTGCATCACCTCCGTACGAAAATTGATCCATAACAAGAGTCTAATATTTGAAGAAGACCATACAGATGTCAAATGTGGATATTGTACCAAGACAATGGGACACCTCATGGAGGAGTGCAAGAGTTTCAAGCTCAAATTGCAAGATGTGATAGAATCACTAGCACCCCAAAGAGGAAGACCAGACATTGATATCTCGATTTTTGAGCCAAATTCTGAACCAGATGGCAATAAGGGAAAAGGACCTGTAAGGCCTCTTAAGGTCATATACCACAAGGAACACGTCACATGTGTGAGCTGATCAAAAGCAAGATCCTGAGCATCAAAGAAGTTACCCCTTTTGGACATGTAAATTGAAGCTTTTTGAAATCCATTCACCAAGGCTGGCTGCATTTTGTTTATTTCAGTATTTTCAATTGTATTTCCTTTGCACTTTGAATTTGTTTTGCTTATAAGCTTTGTTGTACTTTCAAATTGGCAAGATTAATGAAATGTTTGTGCACCTTTTGATTAAGTCCATTCGTTTCACTCATTTACTTTTATGTTCATAAAAAGTAAAAACAAAATAAAAAATATTTATCTGTTCCACTTCATCAAACTGTTTGTTGTTAAGCAAAGATTGGGGAGGATGAGGAAAATATTATCCATAATTGCTGTGGTATGCTTTCGATTAAACCTTGCCGAGGATGTAAGACATTGTTTCAATTCCCAAACACTGGAGAAATAAGGAAGATAATCCCTCGTTAACCCTTCGAGCCTAGAAGTAGGAGTTTTTCTTCCCTCACAAAAACCCTTAAATCTCAACCTTGGGGCAGGGTAGTTCTCAGTTTAACTCGGTTATGCACTCGAATGCAAGCGCTTCATGCAAGACACCAGTCAGCTCTCTCAAAACCTCAACAAAGAAAGAAGAGGTCTCAAAACCTCAGGAAAGAAAAAGAAGAGGTCTCAAAACCTCAACAAAGAAAAGAAGAGGTCTTAAAACCTCAGCAAAGACAAAGAAGAGGTTTCAACACCTCAACAAAGAAAAGGAGAGGTCTCAAAACCTCAGCAAAGACAAAGAAGAGGTCTCAAAACCTCAACAAAGAAAAAGAGAGGTCTCAAAACCTCAAGCAAAGACAAGAAGAGGTCTCAAAACCTCAAACAATAAAGGATAACCAAATTCTGCAAGGGAGTAATGACTATCCAAGGTGTTCGAATCATCGTCAATTATCATCAGCTCAATTTCTAGCATATGGGAATCTGAATGTATAGCTTGAGTTAACTGAGCGTAGGATTAGAGGTCATCATGAAGATTGGGTGGGGACAAGTAAACTTTTAGCCTTTATCCTTTGTTTCATAAACCGTGAACCAAACCACGTTACAACCTTTAAAAGACCTAATTGAGGTAAGGTTGTTTTGAAAGCATACTACAACAAGGTTGATTAACCTGACTCCTAATGATCTTTGATAATTGTGTGTGTTGATCACTCCATCTGTCATTCAGTAAATGATTAGATCCACTTTGTTTTGATTTAATCATTCCACCGTGTGTGTTTCATCAATAAACTTGATTTCAGAAGCTTGCATTAATGTTGCATTGAAATTACCAACTATTAATGAACAATACTTGTTTGCAAAACAATTCAATATCAAAAGGAATCCCAAAAAATGCAGCCAGCTAGGGAATTTGACTAGATAAAGGAAGCTCAGTCAGGGGCAACTAAGCTGAAGGATTTGCCAATCCACCATTCCAAGAGCTATCGAATCAGGGGCAGAATTCTTCAAGTTCAGAATATTGGGGCAAGTCTTCTTGAGGTCATCTTATGACAAGTTTGTTTCAAGTTTGGACTCCAGTAACCCATCAGCAAGGGAAAGTTTGTTCCCCAGTCGTTTCTACCACAACCTAAAGGACTTTATATTGCAAATATAGTGGAGCTGGGGCAGTTATGTCGAGGTTCATTTCTCTTCAAAAGTTTAAAGATATTGAAGCATCTGGTATGCCATTTCTTCTGTAAAATCGTTTTGATGACCATTCTCACAGACCTGTCAATCAGAAGTAGTCAGGTCAAGATTTGACAAATCTCTCAAAGGTCAACTAGTCTGGGACATCTCTTCCATAGATCCATTAAGCTGACAGGGGAAAGTTTGTCCCCCAGTTGTCAAACAACCAGGCTGAAGCACAAGTCCAAGAACCTTATTATGTAAATGCAGTTAATTTTGGGCAGTTATGCCGAGATTCATGAATCTCTCCAAGAGTTTGAAGATATTTGAGCCTCCTGTATGCCTAATCTTCTGTAAAATCCTCTTGGTAGTTTCTTCTGATAGACCATGTACTTTGTTCTTGTGATATCCTTTGCCAGTTCCCCAGTAAGTTGTCACTTCAGCTAATCTTGGTAATTCTCCATGGATTTCCCTCCAATGAAGAAATCAAGCTCATGATGGCAATCCTAATGAAGTCATGACGCTATACCCCAAGTTGATCACTTTTTTCCCAGAGAAGTTTGTAATCTGGAAGTAGAACAACTGATCCTGTAAGTTCATCCCCAGTAATGGCCCAATCTGACGAGTTTGGCTGGGTACCCTTGCCGAGATGTTTATTTCATCTCCAGTTTCGCTTCTTATCCGTTTTCTCAGCATAAGCATGGCATAAGCATTCATATGCATAGCATCTTAGCATCTCTGCTACCATGTCTTGATGTTTACCTGTTTTGTTCACTTTGGCGTTTATCTCCCCAAGTGACTGGGTTTGTCTTTTCTCTCAAATAGAGTCGTCAGCCCTAGGCATAAAGTGCCCATCCTTCTAAATTTCCCACAGAGTTTTATCCTCATGGACGATGGCTGGTTCAGTTATCTTTTCCAGGCTTGGATAAGATAAATCCCCATTTTAGCTCATTCCTCAATGGTTAAAGTCCTGTTTGACCGTATCTTTCTAGTTTGTTCCTAGATCAATTTTTGGCACTGGCAAGTGTGTTATTGGGCCTGTTTAGGTTGCTGAACCTAGTTTGAATGTGCATTGTGTCTCGCAGGAAGAATCTTTTGCAAGTCCTCGTTCAAGACAAAATCTTCTCTCCTACAGTGTTGTAATATCAATATCTCTTTGGAATTTATAACCAACAACAAGTAGCAATCTCTTGGAGAAGCTTGTTTTTCTTTGGCGATAAGTGCCAGTCTCTTATGAGAAGCTTATCTATCTCTAGTACTATTCAACCCTTTTTTTTTGCAACCATAATTGGTGTTCCCCAGGAAGTCAAATTTTCAGTTATGCAACCCCGGTACTGACCAATCTGATACTTAATCTCCTCACATGGATACTTAAAGTCCAGTAATCGCTGGCATTGTTTAACCCAGGTCAAATGTGAACCTAAACCTCAGGTCAAATGTGAACCCGTTGTTTGAAAACCAGGTCAAATGTGAACCTAAACCTCAGGTAAAATGTGAACCCGCTGTTTGAAACCCAGTTCAAATGTGAACCTAAACCTCAAGTCAAATGTGAACCCGTTGTTTGAAAACCAGGTTAAATGTGAACCTAAACCTCATGTCAAATGTGAACCCGTTGTTTGAAACTCAGGTCAAATGTGAACCTAAACCTCAGGTAAAATGTGAACCCGTTGTTTGAAACCCAGGTCAAATGTGAACCTAAACCTCAGGTCAAATTTGAAACGTTGTTTGAAACCCAGGTCAAATGTGAACCTAAACCTCAGGTCAAATGTGAAACCCGTTGTTTGAAACCCAGGTTAAATGTGAACCTAAACCTCAGGTCAAATGAGAACCCGTTGTTTGAAACCCAGGTCAAATGTGAACCTAAAACTCAGGTCAAATGTGAACCCATTGTTTGAAACCCAGGTCAAATGTAAACCTAAACCTCAGGTCAAATGTGAACCCGTTGTTTGAAACCCAGGCCAAATGTGAACCTAAACCTCAGGTCAAATGTGAACCCATTGTTTGAAACCCAGGTCAAATGTGAACCTAAACCTCAGGTCAAATGTGAACCCATTGTTTGAAACACAGGTCAAATGTGAACCTGAACCTCAGGTCAAATGCGAACCCGTTGTTTGAAACCCAGGTCAAATGTGAACCTAAACCTCAGGTCAAATGTGAACCCGTTGTTTGAAACCCAGGTCAAATGTGAACTTAAACCTCAGGTCAAATGTGAACCTGTTGTTTGAAAACCCGGTCAAAGGTGAACCTAAACCTCAGGTCAAATGTGAACCCGTTGTTTGAAACCCAGGTCAAATGTGAACCTAAACCTTAGGTCAAATGTGAACCCGTTGTTTGAAACCCAGTCCAAATGTGAACCTAAACCTCAGGTCAAATGTGAACCTGTTGTTTGAAAACTAGGTCAAATGTGAAACTAAACCTCAGGTCTAATGTGAACCCATTGTTTGAAACCCAGGTCAAATGTGAACCTAAACCTCAGGTCAAATGTGAACCCGTTGTTTGAAAACCAGGTCAAATGTGAACCTAAAACTCAGGTCAAATGTGTACCTAAACCTCAGGTCAAAGGTGAACCCTTTGTTTGAAACCCAGGTCAATTGTGAACTTAAACCTCAGGTCAAATGTGAACCCTTTGTTTGAAACCCAGGTCAATTTTGAACCTAAACCTCAAGTCAAATGTGAAACCGTTGTTTGAAAACCAGGTCAAATGCGAACCTAACCTTCAGGTTAAATGTGAACCCGTTGTTTGAAACACAAGTCAAATGTGAACCTAAACCTCAGGTCAAATGTTAACCCGTTGTTTGAAAACCAGGTCAAATGTGAACCTAAACCTCAAGTCAAATGTGAACCCGTTGTTTGGAACCCGGGTCAAATGAGAACCTAAGCTTCAGGTCAAATGTGAATCTGTTGTTTGAAAACCAGGTCAAATGTGAACCTGTTGTTTGAAACCCAGCTCAAATATGAACCTAAACCTCAAGTCAAATGTGAACCCGTTGTTTGAAACCCAGTTTAATTGTGAACCTAAACCTCAGGTCAAATGCAAACCCGTTGTTTGAAAACCAGGTCAAATTTGAACCTAAACCTCAGGTCAAATGTGATTCCGTTGTATGAAACCCAGGTCAAATGTGAACCTAAAACACAGGTCAAATGTGAACCTAAACCTCAGGTCAAATGTGAACCCGTTGTTTAAAACCCAGGTCAAATGTGAACCTAAACCTCAGGTCAAATGTGAAGCCGTTGTTGGAAACCCAGGTCAAATTTGAACCTAAACCTCATGTCAAATGTGAACCTGTTGTTTGAAAACCAGGTCAAATGTGAACCTAACCCTCAGGTCAAATGTGAACCCGTTGTTTCAAACCCAAGTCAAATGTGAGCCTAAACCTCAGGTAAAATGTGAACCCGTTGTTTGAAAATCAAGTCAAATGTGAACCTACACCTCAGGTCAAATGTGAACCCGTTGTTTGAAACATAAGTCAAATGTGAACCTAAACCTCAGGTCAAATGTGAATCCGTTGTTTGAAAACCAGGTCAAATGTTAACCTGTTGTTTGAAACCCAGGTCAAATGTGAACCTAAACCTCAGGTCAAATGTGAACCCGTTGTTTAAAACCCAGGTCAAATATGAACCTAAACCTCAGGTCAAATGTGAACCTGTTGTTTGAAACCCAGGTCAAATGTGAACCTAAACCTCAGGTCAAATGTGAACCCGTTGTTTGAAACCCAGGTCAAATGTGAACCTAAACCTCAGGTAAAATGTGAACCCATTGTTTGAAACCCAGTTCAAATGTGAACCTAAACCTCAAGTCAAATGTGAACCCGTTGTTTGAAAACCAGGTTAAATGTGATCCTAAACCTCATGTCAAATGTGAACCCGTTGTTTGAAACTCAGGTCAAATGTGAACCTAAACCTCAGGTAAAATGTGAAACCGTTGTTTGAAACCCAGGTCAAATGTGAACCTAAACCTCAGGTCAAATGTGAAACCGTTGTTTGAAACCCAGGTCAAATGTGAACTTAAACCTCAGGTCAAATGTGAACCTGTTGTTTGAAAACCCGGTCAAACGTGAACCTAAACCTCAGGTCAAATGCGAACCCGTTGTTTGAAACCCAGGTGAAATGTGAACCTAAACCTCAGGTCAAATGTGAACCCGTTGTTTGAAACCCAGGTCAAATGTGAACTTAAACCTCAGGTCAAATGTGAACCTGTTGTTTGAAAACCCGGTCAAACGTGAACCTAAACCTCAGGTCAAATGTGAACCCGTTGTTTGAAACCCAGGTCAAATGTGAACCTAAACCTGAGGTCAAATGTGAACCCGTTGTTTGAAACCCAGTCCAAATGTGAACCTAAACCTCAGGTCAAATGTGAACCTGTTGTTTGAAAACTAGGTCAAATGTGAAACTAAACCTCAGGTCTAATGTGAACCCATTGTTTGAAACCCAGATCAAATGTGAACTTAAACCTCAGGTCAAATGTGAACCCGTTGTTTGAAAACCAGGTCAAATGTGAACCTAAAACTCAGGTCAAATGTGTACCTGAACCTCAGGTCAAAGGTGAACCCGTTGTTTGAAACCCCGGTCAATTGTGAACTTAAACCTCAGGTCAAATGTGAACCCGTTGTTTGAAACCCAGGTCAAATTTGAACCTAAACCTCAAGTCAAATGTGAAACCGTTGTTTGAAAACCAGGTCAAATGTGAACCTAACCTTCAGGTTAAATGTGAACCCGTTGTTTGAAACACAAGTCAAATGTGAACCTAAACCTCAGGTCAAATGTTAACCCGTTGTTTGAAAACCAGGTCAAATATGAACCTAAACCTCAGGTCAAATGCGAACCCGTTGTTTGAAACCCAGGTCAAATATGAACCTAAACCTCAAGTCAAATGTGAACCCGTTGTTTGGAACCCGGGTCAAATGAGAACCTAAGCTTCAGGTCAAATGTGAATCTGTTGTTTGAAAACCAGGTCAAATGTGAACCTGTTGTTTGAAACCCAGCTCAAATATGAACGTAAACCTCAGGTCAAATGTGAACCCGTTGTTTGAAACCCAGTTTAAATGTGAACCTAAACCTCAGGTCAAATGCAAACCCGTTGTTTGAAAACCAGGTCAAATTTGAACCTAAACCTCAGGTCAAATGTGATTCCGTTGTTTGAAACCCAGGTCAAATGTGAACCTAAAACTCAGGTCAAATGTGAACCTGAACCTCAGGTCAAATGTGAACCCGTTGTTTAAAACCCAGGTCAAATGTGAACCTAAACCTCAGGTAAAATGTGAACCCGTTGTTTGAAACCCAGTTCAAATGTGAACCTAAACCTCAAGTCAAATGTGAACCCGTTGTTTGAAAACCAGGTTAAATGTGATCCTAAACCTCATGTCAAATGTGAACCCGTTGTTTGAAACTCAGGTCAAATGTGAACCTAAACCTCAGGTAAAATGTGAACCCGTTGTTTGAAACCCAGGTCAAATGTGAACCTAAACCTCAGGTCAAATTTGAAACGTTGTTTGAAACCCAGGTCAAATGTGAACCTAAACCTCAGGTCAAATGTGAAACCCGTTGTTTGAAAACCAGGTTAAATGTGAACCTAAACCTCAGGTCAAATGAGAACCCGTTGTTTGAAACCCAGGTCAAATGTGAACCTAAAACTCAGGTCAAATGTGAACCCATTGTTTGAAACCCAGGTCAAATGTGAACCTAAACCTCACGTAAAATGTGAACCCGTTGTTTGAAACCCAGGTCAAATGTGAACCTAAACCTCAGGTCAAATTTGAAACGTTGTTTGAAACCCAGGTCAAATGTGAACCTAAACCTCAGGTCAAATGTGAAACCCGTTGTTTGAAACCCAGGTTAAATGTGAACATAAACCTCAGGTCAAATGAGAACCCGTTGTTTGAAACCCAGGTCAAATGTGAACCTAAAACTCAGGTCAAATGTGAACCCATTGTTTGAAACCCAGGTCAAATGTGAACCTAAACCTCAGGTCAAATGTGAACCCGTTGTTTGAAACCCAGGCCAAATGTGAACCTAAACTTCAGGTCAAATGTGAACCCATTGTTTAAAACCCAGGTCAAATGTGAACCTAAACCTCAGGTCAAATGTGAACCCATTGTTTGAAACCCAGGTCAAATGTGAACCTGAACCTCAGGTCAAATGCGAACCCGTTGTTTGAAACCCAGGTCAAATGTGAACCTAAACCTCAGGTCAAATGTGAACTCGTTGTTTGAAACACAGGTCAAATGTGAACTTAAACCTCAGGTCAAATGTGAACCTGTTGTTTGAAAACCCGGTCAAACGTGAACCTAAACCTTAGGTCAAATGTGAACCCGTTGTTTGAAACCCAGGTCAAATGTGAACCTAAACCTTAGGTCAAATGTGAACCCGTTGTTTGAAACCCAGTCCAAATGTGAACCTAAACCTCAGGTCAAATGTGAACCTGTTGTTTGAAAACTAGGTCAAATGTGAAACTAAACCTCAGGTCTAATGTGAACCCATTGTTTGAAACCCAGATCAAATGTGAACCTAAACCTCAGGTCAAATGTGAACCCGTTGTTTGAAAACCAGGTCAAATGTGAACTTAAACCTCAGGTCAAATGTGAACCTGTTGCTTGAAAACCCAGGTCAAATGTGAACCTAAACCTTAGGTCAAATGTGAACCCGTTGTTTGAAACCCAGTCCATATGTGAACCTAAACCTCAGGTCAAATGTGAACCTGTTGTTTGAAAACTAGGTCAAATGTGAAACTAAACCTCAAGTCTAATGTGAACCCATTGTTTGAAACCCAGATCAAACGTGAACCTAAACCTCAGGTCAAATGTGAACCCGTTGTTTGAAACCCAGGTCAAATGTGAACCTAAACCTTAGGTCAAATGTGAACCCGTTGTTTGAAACCCAGTCCAAATGTGAACCTAAAACTCAGGTCAAATGTGTACCTAAACCTCAGGTCAAAGGTGAACCCGTTGTTTGAAACCCAGGTCAATTGTGAACTTAAACCTCAGGTCAAATGTGAACCCGTTGTTTGAAACCCAGGTCAAATTTGAACCTAAACCTCAAGTAAAATGTGAAACCGTTGTTTGAAAACCAGGTCAAATGTGAAACTAACCTTCAGGTTAAATGTGAACCCGTTGTTTGAAACACAAGTCAAATGTGAACCTAAACCTCAGGTCAAATGTTAACCCGTTGTTTGAAAACCAGGTCAAATGTGAACCTAAACCTCAAGTCAAATGTGAACCCGTTGTTTGGAACCCGGGTCAAATGAGAACCTAAGCTTCAGGTCAAATGTGAATATGTTGTTTGAAAACCAGGTCAAATGTGAACCTGTTGTTTGAAACCCAGCTCAAATATGAACCTAAACCTAAGGTCAAATGTGAACCCGTTGTTTGAAACCCAGTTTAAATGTGAACCTAAACCTCAGGTCAAATGCAAACCCGTTGTTTGAAAACCAGGTCAAATTTGAACCTAAACCTCAGGTCAAATGTGATTCCGTTGTTTGAAACCCAAGTCAAATGTGAACCTAAAACTCAGGTCAAATGTGAACCTGAACCTCAGGTCAAATGTGAACCCGTTGTTTAAAACCCAGGTCAAATGTGAACCTAAACCTCAGGTCAAATGTGAAGCCATTGTTGGAAACCCAGGTCAAATTTGAACCTAAACCTCATGTCAAATGTGAACCTGTTGTTTGAAAACCAGGTCAAATGTGAACCTAACCCTCAGGTCAAATGTGAAGCCGTTGTTTCAAACCCAAGTCAAATGTGAACCTAAACCTCAGGTAAAATGTGAACCCGTTGTTTGAAAATCAGGTCAAATGTGAACCTACACCTCAGGTCAAATGTGAACCCGTTGTTTGAAACATAAGTCAAATGTGAACCTAAACCTCAGGTCAAATGTGAATCCGTTGTTTGAAAACAAGGTCAAATGTGAACCTGTTGTTTGAAACCCAGGTCAAATGTGAACCTAAACCTCAGGTCAAATGTGAACCTGTTGTTTAAAACCCAGGTCAAATGTGAACCTAAAGCTCAGGTCAAATGTGAACCTGTTGTTTGAAACCCAGGTCAAATGTGAACCTAAACCTCAGGTAAAATGTGAACCCGTTGTTTGAAACCCAGGTCAAATGTGAACCTAAACCTCAGGTAAAATGTGAACCCGTTGTTTGAAACCCAGTTCAAATGTGAACCTAAACCTCAAGTCAAATGTGAACCCGTTGTTTGAAAACCAGGTTAAATGTGAACCTAAACCTCATGTCAAATGTGAACCCATTGTTTGAAACTCAGGTCAAATGTGAACCTAAACCTCAGGTAAAATGTGAACCCGTTGTTTGAAACCCAGGTCAAATGTGAACCTAAACCTCAGGTCAAATTTGAAACGTTGTTTGAAACCCAGGTCAAATGTGAACCTAAACCTCAGGTCAAATGTGAAACCCGTTGTTTGAAACCCAGGTTAAATGTGAACATAAACCTCAGGTCAAATGAGAACCCGTTGTTTGAAACCCAGATCAAATGTGAACCTAAAACTCAGGTCAAATGTGAACCCATTGTTTGAAACCCAGGTCAAATATGAACCTAAACCTTAGGTCAAATGTGAACCCGTTGTTTGAAACCCAGGCCAAATGTGAATCTAAACCTCAGGTAAAATGTGAACATATTGTTTAAAACCCAGGTCAAATGTGAACCTAAACCTCAGGTCAAATGTGAACCCATTGTTTGAAACCCAGGTCAAATGTGAACCTGAACCTCAGGTCAAATGCGAACCCGTTGTTTGAAACCCAGGTCAAATGTGAACCTAAACCTCAGGTCAAATGTGAACCCGTTGTTTGAAACCCAGGTCAAATGTGAACTTAAACCTCAGGTCAAATGTGAACCTGTTGTTTGAAAACCCGGTCAAACGTGAACCTAAACCTTAGGTTAAATGTGAACCCGTTGTTTGAAACCCAGGTCAAATGTGAACCTAAACCTCAGGTCAAATGTGAACCCGTTGTTTGAAACCCAGGCCAAATGTGAACCTAAACCTCAGGTAAAATGTGAACCCATTGTTTAAAACCCAGGTCAAATGTGAACCTAAACCTCAGGTCAAATGTGAACCCATTGTTTGAAACCCAGGTCAAATGTGAACCTGAACCTCAGGTCAAATGCGAACCCGTTGTTTGAAACCCAGGCCAAATGTGAACCTAAACCTCAGGTCAAATGTGAACCCGTTGTTTGAAACCCAGGTCAAATGTGAACTTAAACCTCAGGTCAAATGTGAACCTGTTGTTTGAAAACCCGGTCAAACGTGAACCTAAACCTCAGGTCAAATGTGAACCCGTTGTTTGAAACCCAGGTCAAATGTGAACCTAAACCTTAGGTCAAATGTGAACCCGTTGTTTGAAACCCAGTCCAAATGTGAACCTAAACCTCAGGTCAAATGTGAACCTGTTGTTTGAAAACTAGGTAAAATGTGAAACTAAACCTCAAGTCTAATGTGAACCCATTGTTTGAAACCCAGATCAAATGTGAACCTAAACCTCAGGTCAAATGTGAACCCGTTGTTTGAAAACCAGGTCAAATCTGAACCTAAAACTCAGGTCAAATGTGTACCTAAACCTCAGGTCAAAGGTGAACCCGTTGTTTGAAACCCAGGTCAATTGTGAACTTAAACCTCAGGTCAAATGTGAACCCGTTGTTTGAAACCCAGGTCAAATTTGAACCTAAACCTCAAGTAAAATGTGAAACCGTTGTTTGAAAACCAGGTCAAATGTGAACCTAACCTTCAGGTTAAATGTGAACCCGTTGTTTGAAACACAAGTCAAATGTGAACCTAAACATCAGGTCAAATGTTAACCCGTTGTTTGAAAACCAGGTCAAATGTGAACCTAAAACTCAAGTCAAATGTGAACCCGTTGTTTGGAACCCGGGTCAAATGAGAACCTAAGCTTCAGGTCAAATGTGAATCTGTTGTTTGAAAACCAGGTCAAATGTGAACCTGTTGTTTGAAACCCAGCTCAAATATGAACCTAAACCTCAGGTCAAATGTGAACCCGTTGTTTGAAACCCAGTTTAAATGTGAACCTAAACCTCAGGTCAAATGCAAACCCGTTGTTTGAAAACCAGGTCAAATTTGAACCTAAACCTCAGGTCAAATGTGATTCCGTTGTTTGAAACCCAGGTCAAATGTGAACCTAAAACTCAGGTCAAATGTGAACCTGAACCTCAGGTCAAATGTGAACCCGTTGTTTAAAACCCAGGTCAAATGTGAACCTAAACCTCAGGTCAAATGTGAAGCCATTGTTGGAAACCCAGGTCAAATTTGAACCTAAACCTCATGTCAAATGTGAACCTGTTGTTTGAAAACCAGGTCAAATGTGAACCTAAACCTCAGGTCAAATTTGAAACGTTGTTTGAAACCCAGGTCAAATGTGAACCTAAACCTCAGGTCAAATGTGAAACCCGTTGTTTGAAACCCAGGTTAAATGTGAACATAAACCTCAGGTCAAATGAGAACCCGTTGTTTGAAACCCAGATCAAATGTGAACCTAAAACTCAGGTCAAATGTGAACCCATTGTTTGAAACCCAGGTCAAATATGAACCTAAACCTTAGGTCAAATGTGAACCCGTTGTTTGAAACCCAGGCCAAATGTGAATCTAAACCTCAGGTAAAATGTGAACCCATTGTTTAAAACCCAGGTCAAATGTGAACCTAAACCTCAGGTCAAATGTGAACCCATTGTTTGAAACCCAGGTCAAATGTGAACCTGAACCTCAGGTCAAATGCGAACCCGTTGTTTGAAACCCAGGTCAAATGTGAACCTAAACCTCAGGTCAAATGTGAACCCGTTGTTTGAAACCCAGGTCAAATGTGAACTTAAACCTCAGGTCAAATGTGAACCTGTTGTTTGAAAACCCGGTCAAACGTGAACCTAAACCTTAGGTCAAATGTGAACCCGTTGTTTGAAACCCAGGTCAAATGTGAACCTAAACCTCAGGTCAAATGTGAACCCGTTGTTTGAAACCCAGGCCAAATGTGAACCTAAACCTCAGGTAAAATGTGAACCCATTGTTTAAAACCCAGGTCAAATGTGAACCTAAACCTCAGGTCAAATGTGAACCCATTGTTTGAAACCCAGGTCAAATGTGAACCTGAACCTCAGGTCAAATGCGAACCCGTTGTTTGAAACCCAGGCCAAATGTGAACCTAAACCTCAGGTCAAATGTGAACCCGTTGTTTGAAACCCAGGTCAAATGTGAACTTAAACCTCAGGTCAAATGTGAACCTGTTGTTTGAAAACCCGGTCAAACGTGAACCTAAACCTCAGGTCAAATGTGAACCCGTTGTTTGAAACCCAGGTCAAATGTGAACCTAAACCTTAGGTCAAATGTGAACCCGTTGTTTGAAACCCAGTCCAAATGTGAACCTAAACCTCAGGTCAAATGTGAACCTGTTGTTTGAAAACTAGGTCAAATGTGAAACTAAACCTCAAGTCTAATGTGAACCCATTGTTTGAAACCCAGATCAAATGTGAACCTAAACCTCAGGTCAAATGTGAACCCGTTGTTTGAAAACCAGGTCAAATATGAACCTAAAACTCAGGTCAAATGTGTACCTAACCCTCAGGTCAAAGGTGAACCCGTTGTTTGAAACCCAGGTCAATTGTGAACTTAAACCTCAGGTCAAATGTGAACCCGTTGTTTGAAACCCAGGTCAAATTTGAACCTAAACCTCAAGTAAAATGTGAAACCGTTGTTTGAAAACCAGGTCAAATGTGAACCTAACCTTCAGGTTAAATGTGAACCCGTTGTTTGAAACACAAGTCAAATGTGAACCTAAACCTCAGGTCAAATGTTAACCCGTTGTTTGAAAACCAGGTCAAATGTGAACCTAAACCTCAAGTCAAATGTGAACCCGTTGTTTGGAACCCGGGTCAAATGAGAACCTAAGCTTCAGGTCAAATGTGAATCTGTTGTTTGAAAACCAGGTCAAATGTGAACCTGTTGTTTGAAACCCAGCTCAAATATGAACCTAAACCTCAGGTCAAATGTGAACCCGTTGTTTGAAACCTAGTTTAAATGTGAACCTAAACCTCAGGTAAAATGCAAACCCGTTGTTTGAAAACCAGGTCAAATTTGAACCTAAACCTCAGGTCAAATGTGATTCCGTTGTTTGAAACCCAGGTCAAATGTGAACCTAAAACTCAGGTCAAATGTGAACCTGAACCTCAGGTCAAATGTGAACCCGTTGTTTAAAACCCAGGTCAAATGTGAACCTAAACCTCAGGTCAAATGTGAAGCCATTGTTGGAAACCCAGGTCAAATTTGAACCTAAACCTCATGTCAAATGTGAACCTGTTGTTTGAAAACCAGGTCAAATGTGAACCTAACCCTCAGGTCAAATGTGAAGCCGTTGTTTCAAACCCAAGTCAAATGTGAACCTAAACCTCAGGTAAAATGTGAACCCGTTGTTTGAAAATCAGGTCAAATGTGAACCTACACCTCAGGTCAAATGTGAACCCGTTGTTTGAAACATAAGTCAAATGTGAACCTAAACCTCAGGTCAAATGTGAATCCGTTGTTTGAAAACCAGGTCAAATGTGAACCTGTTGTTTGAAACCCAGGTCATATGTGAACCTAAACCTCAGATCAAATGTGAACCTGTTGTTTAAAACCCAGGTCAAATGTGAACCTAAAGCTCAGGTCAAATGTGAACCTGTTGTTTGAAACCCAGGTCAAATGTGAACCTAAACCTCAGGTAAAATGTGAACCCGATGTTTGAAACCCAGGTCAAATGTGAACCTAAACCTCAGGTAAAATGTGAACCCGTTGTTTGAAACCCAGTTCAAATGTGAACCTAAACCTCAAGTCAAATGTGAACCCGTTGTTTGAAAACCAGGTTAAATGTGAACCTAAACCTCATGTCAAATGTGAACCCGTTGTTTGAAACTCAGGTAAAATGTGAACCTAAACCTCAGGTAAAATGTGAACCCGTTGTTTGAAACCCAGGTCAAATGTGAACCTAAACCTCAGGTCAAATTTGAAACGTTGTTTGAAACCCAGGTCAAATGTGAACCTAAACCTCAGGTCAAATGTGAAACCCGTTGTTTGAAACCCAGGTTAAATGTGAACATAAACCTCAGGTCAAATGAGAACCCGTTGTTTGAAACCCAGGTCAAATGTGAACCTAAAACTCAGGTCAAATGTGAACCCATTGTTTGAAACCCAGGTCAAATGTGAACATAAACCTCAGGTCAAATGTGAACCCGTTGTTTGAAACCCAGGCCAAATGTGAACCTAAACCTCAGGTAAAATGTGAACCCATTGTTTAAAACCCAGGTCAAATGTGAACCTAAACCTCAGGTCAAATGTGAACCCATTGTTTGAAACCCAGGTCAAATGTGAACCTGAACCTCAGGTCAAATGCGAACCCGTTGTTTGAAACCCAGGTCAAATGTGAACCTAAACCTCAGGTCAAATGTGAACCCGTTGTTTGAAACCCAGGTCAAATTTGAACTTAAACCTCAGGTCAAATGTGAACCTGTTGTTTGAAAACCCGGTCAAACGTGAACCTAAACCTTAGGTCAAATGTGAACCCGTTGTTTGAAACCCAGGTCAAATGTGAACCTAAACCTTAGGTCAAATGTGAACCCGTTGTTTGAAACCCAGTCCAAATGTGAACCTAAACCTCAGGTCAAATGTGAACCTGTTGTTTGAAAACTAGGTCAAATGTGAAACTAAACCTCAGGTCTAATGTGAACCCATTGTTTGAAACCCAGATCAAATGTGAACCTAAACCTCAGGTCAAATGTGAACCCGTTGTTTGAAAACCAGGTCAAATGTGAACCTAAAACTCAGGTCAAATGTGTACCTAAACCTCAGGTCAAAGGTGAACCCGTTGTTTGAAACACAGGTCAATTGTGAACTTAAACCTCAGGTCAAATGTGAACCCGTTGTTTGAAACCCAGGTCAAATTTGAACCTAAACCTCAAGTAAAATGTGAAACCGTTGTTTGAAAACCAGGTCAAATGTGAACCTAACCTTCAGGTTAAATGTGAACCCGTTGTTTGAAACACAAGTCAAATGTGAACCTAAACCTCAGGTCAAATGTTAACCCGTTGTTTGAAAACCAGGTCAAATGTGAACCTAAACCTCAAGTCAAATGTGAACCCGTTGTTTGGAACCCGGGTCAAATGAGAACCTAAGCTTCAGGTCAAATGTGAATCTGTTGTTTGAAAACCAGGTCAAATGTGAACCTGTTGTTTGAAACCCAGCTAAAATATGAACCTAAACCTCAGGTCAAATGTGAACCCGTTGTTTGAAACCCAGTTTAAATGTGAACCTAAACCTCAGGTCAAATGCAAACCCGTTGTTTGAAAACCAGGTCAAATTTGAACCTAAACCTCAGGTCAAATGTGATTCCGTTGTTTGAAACCCAGGTCAAATGTGAACCTAAAACTCAGGTCAAATGTGAACCTGAACCTCAGGTCAAATGTGAACCCGTTGTTTAAAACCCAGGTCAAATGTGAACCTAAACCTCAGGTCAAATGTGAAGCCATTGTTGGAAACCCAGGTCAAATTTGAACCTAAACCTCATGTCAAATGTGAACCTGTTGTTTGAAAACCAGGTCAAATGTGAACCTAACCCTCAGGTCAAATGTGAAGCCGTTGTTTCAAACCCAAGTCAAATGTGAACCTAAACCTCAGGTAAAATGTGAACCCGTTGTTTGAAAATCAGGTCAAATGTGAACCTACACCTCAGGTCAAATGTGAACCCGTTGTTTGAAACATAAGTCAAATGTGAACCTAAACCTCAGGTCAAAGGTGAATCCGTTGTTTGAAAACCAGGTCAAATGTGAACCTGTTGTTTGAAACCCAGGTCAAATGTGAACCTAAACCTCAGGTCAAATGTGAACCTGTTGTTTAAAACCCAGGTCAAATGTGAACCTAAAGCTCAGGTCAAATGTGAACCTGTTGTTTGAAACCCAGGTCAAATGTGAACCTAAACCTCAGGTAAAATGTGAACCCGATGTTTGAAACCCAGGTCAAATGTGAACCTAAACCTCAGGTAAAATGTGAACCCGTTGTTTGAAACCCAGTTCAAATGTGAACCTAAACCTCAAGTCAAATGTGAACCCGTTGTTTGAAAACCAGGTTAAATGTGAACCTAAACCTCATGTCAAATGTGAACCCGGTGTTTGAAACTCAGGTCAAATGTGAACCTAAACCTCAGGTAAAATGTGAACCCGTTGTTTGAAACCCAGGTCAAATGTGAACCTAAACCTCAGGTCAAATTTGAAACGTTGTTTGAAACCCAAGTCAAATGTGAACCTAAACCTCAGGTCAAATGTGAAACCCGTTGTTTGAAACCCAGGTTAAATGTGAACATAAACCTCAGGTCAAATGAGAACCCGTTGTTTGAAACCCAGGTCAAATGTGAACCTAAAACTCAGGTCAAATGTGAACCCATTGTTTGAAACCCAGGTCAAATGTGAACATAAACCTCAGGTCAAATGTGAACCCGTTGTTTGAAACCCAGGCCAAATGTGAACCTAAACCTCAGGTAAAATGTGAACCCATTGTTTAAAACCCAGGTCAAATGTGAACCTAAACCTCAGGTCAAATGTGAACCCATTGTTTGAAACCCAGGTCAAATGTGAACCTGAACCTCAGGTCAAATGCGAACCCGTTGTTTGAAACCCAGGTCAAATGTGAACCTAAACCTCAGGTCAAATGTGAACCCGTTGTTTGAAACCCAGGTCAAATGTGAACTTAAACCTCAGGTCAAATGTGAACCTGTTGTTTGAAAACCCGGTCAAACGTGAACCTAAACCTTAGGTCAAATGTGAACCCGTTGTTTGAAACCCAGGTCAAATGTGAACCTAAACCTTAGGTCAAATGTGAACCCGTTGTTTGAAACCCAGTCCAAATGTGAACCTAAACCTCAGGTCAAATGTGAACCTGTTGTTTGAAAACTAGGTCAAATGTGAAACTAAACCTCAGGTCTAATGTGAACCCATTGTTTGAAACCCAGATCAAATGTGAACCTAAACCTCAGGTCAAATGTGAACCCGTTGTTTGAAAACCAGGTCAAATGTGAACCTAAAACTCAGGTCAAATGTGTACCTAAACCTCAGGTCAAAGGTGAACCCGTTGTTTGAAACACAGGTCAATTGTGAACTTAAACCTCAGGTCAAATGTGAACCCGTTGTTTGAAACCCAGGTCAAATTTGAACCTAAACCTCAAGTAAAATGTGAAACCGTTGTTTGAAAACCAGGTCAAATGTGAACCTAACCTTCAGGTTAAATGTGAACCCGTTGTTTGAAACACAAGTCAAATGTGAACCTAAACCTCAGGTCAAATGTTAACCCGTTGTTTGAAAACCAGGTCAAATATGAACCTAAACCTCAGGTCAAATGCGAACCCGTTGTTTGAAACCGAGGCCAAATGTGAACCTAAACCTCAGGTCAAATGTGAACCCGTTGTTTGAAACCCAGGTCAAATGTGAACTTAAACCTCAGGTCAAATGTGAACCTGTTGTTTGAAAACCCGGTCAAACGTGAACCTAAACCTCAGGTCAAATGTGAACCCGTTGTTTGAAACCCAGGTCAAATGTGAACCTAAACCTTAGGTCAAATGTGAACCCGTTGTTTGAAACCCAGTCCAAATGTGAACCTAAACCTCAGGTCAAATGTGAACCTGTTGTTTGAAAACTAGGTCAAATGTGAAACTAAACCTCAAGTCTAATGTGAACCCATTGTTTGAAACCCAGATCAAATGTGAACCTAAACCTCAGGTCAAATGTGAACCCGTTGTTTGAAAACCAGGTCAAATCTGAACCTAAAACTCAGGTCAAATGTGTACCTAAACCTCAGGTCAAAGGTGAACCCGTTGTTTGAAACCCAGGTCAATTGTGAACTTAAACCTCAGGTCAAATGTGAACCCGTTGTTTGAAACCCAGGTCAAATTTGTACCTAAACCTCAAGTAAAATGTGAAACCGTTGTTTGAAAACCAGGTCAAATGTGAACCTAACCTTCAGGTTAAATGTGAACCCGTTGTTTGAAACACAAGTCAAATGTGAACCTAAACATCAGGTCAAATGTTAACCCGTTGTTTGAAAACCAGGTCAAATGTGAACCTAAACCTCAAGTCAAATGTGAACCCGTTGTTTGGAACCCGGGTCAAATGAGAACCTAAGCTTCAGGTCAAATGTGAATCTGTTGTTTGAAAACCAGGTCAAATGTGAACCTGTTGTTTGAAACCCAGCTCAAATATGAACCTAAACCTCAGGTCAAATGTGAACCCGTTGTTTGAAACCCAGTTTAAATGTGAACCTAAACCTCAGGTCAAATGCAAACCCGTTGTTTGAAAACCAGGTCAAATTTGAACCTAAACCTCAGGTCAAATGTGATTCCGTTGTTTGAAACCCAGGTCAAATGTGAACCTAAAACTCAGGTCAAATGTGAACCTGAACCTCAGGTCAAATGTGAACCCGTTGTTTAAAACCCAGGTCAAATGTGAACCTAAACCTCAGGTCAAATGTGAAGCCATTGTTGGAAACCCAGGTCAAATTTGAACCTAAACCTCATGTCAAATGTGAACCTGTTGTTTGAAAACCAGGTCAAATGTAAACCTAAACCTCAGGTCAAATTTGAAACGTTGTTTGAAACCCAGGTCAAATGTGAACATAAACCTCAGGTCAAATGAGAACCCGTTGTTTGAAACCCAGATCAAATGTGAACCTAAAACTCAGGTCAAATGTGAACCCATTGTTTGAAACCCAGGTCAAATATGAACCTAAACCTTAGGTCAATTGTGAACCCGTTGTTTGAAACCCAGGCCAAATGTGAATCTAAACCTCAGGTAAAATGTGAACCCATTGTTTAAAACCCAGGTCAAATGTGAACCTAAACCTCAGGTCAAATGTGAACCCATTGTTTGAAACCCAGGTCAAATGTGAACCTGAACCTCAGGTCAAATGCGAACCCGTTGTTTGAAACCCAGGTCAAATGTGAACCTAAACCTCAGGTCAAATGTGAACCCGTTGTTTGAAACCCAGGTCAAATGTGAACTTAAACCTCAGGTCAAATGTGAACCTGTTGTTTGAAAACCCGGTCAAACGTGAACCTAAACCTTAGGTCAAATGTGAACCCGTTGTTTGAAACCCAGGTCAAATGTGAACCTAAACCTCAGGTCAAATGTGAACCCGTTGTTTGAAACCCAGGCCAAATGTGAACCTAAACCTCAGGTAAAATGTGAGCCCATTGTTTAAAACCCAGGTCAAATGTGAACCTAAACCTCAGGTCAAATGTGAACCCATTGTTTGAAACCCAGGTCAAATGTGAACCTGAACCTCAGGTCAAATGCGAACCCGTTGTTTGAAACCCAGGCCAAATGTGAACCTAAACCTCATGTCAAATGTGAACCCGTTGTTTGAAACCCAGGTCAAATGTGAACTTAAACCTCAGGTCAAATGTGAACCTGTTGTTTGAAAACCCGGTCAAATGTGTACCTAAACCTCAGGTCAAATGTGAACCCGTTGTTTGAAACCCAGGTCAAATGTGAACTTAAACCTCAGGTCAAATGTGAACCCGTTGTTTGAAACCCAGGTCAAATTTGAACCTAAACCTCAAGTAAAATGTGAAACCGTTGTTTGAAAACCAGGTCAAATGTGAACCTAACCTTCAGGTTAAATGTGAACCCGTTGTTTGAAACACAAGTCAAATGTGAACCTAAACATCAGGTCAAATGTTAACCCGTTGTTTGAAAACCAGGTCAAATGTGAACCTAAACCTCAAGTCAAATGTGAACCCGTTGTTTGGAACCCGGGTCAAATGAGAACCTAAGCTTCAGGTCAAATGTGAATCTGTTGTTTGAAAACCAGGTCAAATGTGAACCTGTTGTTTGAAACCCAGCTCAAATATGAACCTAAACCTCAGGTCAAATGTGAACCCGTTGTTTGAAACCCAGTTTAAATGTGAACCTAAACCTCAGGTCAAATGCAAACCCGTTGTTTGAAAACCAGGTCAAATGTGATTCCGTTGTTTGAAACCCAGGTCAAATGTGAACCTAAAACTCAGGTCAAATGTGAACCTGAACCTCAGGTCAAATGTGAACCCGTTGTTTAAAACCCAGGTCAAATGTGAACCTAAACCTCAGGTCAAATGTGAAGCCATTGTTGGAAACCCAGGTCAAATTTGAACCTAAACCTCATGTCAAATGTGAACCTGTTGTTTGAAAACCAGGTCAAATGTGAACCTAAACCTCAGGTCAAATTTGAAACGTTGTTTGAAACCCAGGTCAAATGTGAACATAAACCTCAGGTCAAATGAGAACCCGTTGTTTGAAACCCAGATCAAATGTGAACCTAAAACTCAGGTCAAATGTGAACCCATTGTTTGAAACCCAGGTCAAATATGAACCTAAACCTTAGGTCAAATGTGAACCCGTTGTTTGAAACCCAGGCCAAATGTGAATCTAAACCTCAGGTAAAATGTGAACCCATTGTTTAAAACCCAGGTCAAATGTGAACCTAAACCTCAGGTCAAATGTGAACCCATTGTTTGAAACCCAGGTCAAATGTGAACCTGAACCTCAGGTCAAATGCGAACCCGTTGTTTGAAACCCAGGTCAAATGTGAACCTAAACCTCAGGTCAAATGTGAACCCGTTGTTTGAAACCCAGGTCAAATGTGAACTTAAACCTCAGGTCAAATGTGAACCTGTTGTTTGAAAACCCGGTCAAACGTGAACCTAAACCTTAGGTCAAATGTGAACCCGTTGTTTGAAACCCAGGTCAAATGTGAACCTAAACCTCAGGTCAAATGTGAACCCATTGTTTGAAACCCAGGCCAAATGTGAACCTAAACCTCAGGTAAAATGTGAACCCATTGTTTAAAACCCAGGTCAAATGTGAACCTAAACCTCAGGTCAAATGTGAACCCATTGTTTGAAACCCAGGTCAAATGTGAACCTGAACCTCAGGTCAAATGCGAACCCGTTGTTTGAAACCCAGGCCAAATGTGAACCTAAACCTCATGTCAAATGTGAACCCGTTGTTTGAAACCCAGGTCAAATGTGAACTTAAACCTCAGGTCAAATGTGAACCTGTTGTTTGAAAACCCGGTCAAACGTGAACCTAAACCTCAGGTCAAATGTGAACCCGTTGTTTGAAACCCAGGTCAAATGTGAACCTAAACCTTAGGTCAAATGTGAACCCATTGTTTGAAACCCAGTCCAAATGTGAACCTAAACCTCAGGTCAAATGTGAACCTGTTGTTTGAAAACTAGGTCAAATGTGAAACTAAACCTCAAGTCTAATGTGAACCCATTGTTTGAAACCCAGATCAAATGTGAACCTAAACCTCAGGTCAAATGTGAACCCGTTGTTTGAAAACCAGGTCAAATCTGAACCTAAAACTCAGGTCAAATGTGTACCTAAACCTCAGGTCAAAGGTGAACCCGTTGTTTGAAACCCAGGTCAATTGTGAACTTAAACCTCAGGTCAAATGTGAACCCGTTGTTTGAAACCCAGGTCAAATTTGAACCTAAACCTCAAGTAAAATGTGAAACCGTTGTTTGAAAACCAGGTCAAATGTGAACCTAACCTTCAGGTTAAATGTGAACCCGTTGTTTGAAACACAAGTCAAATGTGAACCTAAACATCAGGTCAAATGTTAACCCGTTGTTTGAAAACCAGGTCAAATGTGAACCTAAACCTCAAGTCAAATGTGAACCCGTTGTTTGGAACCCGGGTCAAATGAGAACCTAAGCTTCAGGTCAAATGTGAATCTGTTGTTTGAAAACCAGGTCAAATGTGAACCTGTTGTTTGAAACCCAGCTCAAATATGAACCTAAACCTCAGGTCAAATGTGAACCCGTTGTTTGAAACCCAGTTTAAATGTGAACCTAAACCTCAGGTCAAATGCAAACCCGTTGTTTGAAAACCAGGTCAAATTTGAACCTAAACCTCAGGTCAAATGTGATTCCGTTGTTTGAAACCCAGGTCAAATGTGATCCTAAAACTCAGGTCAAATGTGAACCTGAACCTCAGGTCAAATGTGAACCCGTTGTTTAAAACCCAGGTCAAATGTGAACCTAAACCTCAGGTCAAATGTGAAGCCATTGTTGGAAACCCAGGTCAAATTTGAACCTAAACCTCATGTCAAATGTGAACCTGTTGTTTGAAAACCAGGTCAAATGTGAACCTAACCCTCAGGTCAAATATGAAGCCGTTGTTTCAAACCCAAGTCAAATGTGAACCTAAACCTCAGGTAAAATGTGAACCCGTTGTTTGAAAATCAGGTCAAATGTGAACCTACACCTCAGGTCAAATGTGAACCCGTTGTTTGAAACATAAGTCAAATGTGAACCTAAACCTCAGGTCAAATGTGAATCCGTTGTTTGAAAACCAGGTCAAATGTGAACCTGTTGTTTGAAACCCAGGTCAAATGTGAACCTAAACCTCAGGTCAAATGTGAACCTGTTGTTTAAAACCCAGGTCAAATGTGAACCTAAAGCTCAGGTCAAATGTGAACCTGTTGTTTGAAACCCAGGTCAAATGTGAACCTAAACCTCAGGTAAAATGTGAACCCGATGTTTGAAACCCAGGTCAAATGTGAACCTAAACCTCAGGTAAAATGTGAACCCGTTGTTTGAAACCCAGTTCAAATGTGAACCTAAACCTCAAGTCAAATGTGAACCCGTTGTTTGAAAACCAGGTTAAATGTGAACCTAAACCTCATGTCAAATGTGAACCCGTTGTTTGAAACTCAGGTCAAATGTGAACCTAAACCTCAGGTAAAATGTGAACCCGTTGTTTGAAACCCAGGTCAAATGTGAACCTAAACCTCAGGTCAAATTTGAAACGTTGTTTGAAACCCAGGTCAAATGTGAACCTAAACCTCAGGTCAAATGTGAAACCCGTTGTTTGAAACCCAGGTTAAATGTGAACATAAACCTCAGGTTAAATGAGAACCCGTTGTTTGAAACCCAGGTCAAATGTGAACCTAAAACTCAGGTCAAATGTGAACCCATTGTTTAAAACCCAGGTCAAATGTGAACATAAACCTCAGGTCAAATGTGAACCCGTTGTTTGAAACCCAGGCCAAATGTGAACCTAAACCTCAGGTAAAATGTGAACCCATTGTTTAAAACCCAGGTCAAATGTGAACCTAAACCTGAGGTCAAATGTGAACCCATTGTTTGAAACCCAGGTCAAATGTGAACCTGAACCTCAGGTCAAATGCGAACCCGTTGTTTGAAACCCAGGTCAAATGTGAACCTAAACCTCAGGTCAAATGTGAACCCGTTGTTTGAAACCCAGGTCAAATGTGAACTTAAACCTCAGGTCAAATGTGAACCTGTTGTTTGAAAACCCGGTCAAACGTGAACCTAAACCTTAGGTCAAATGTGAACCCGTTGTTTGAAACCCAGGTCAAATGTGAATCTAAACCTTAGGTCAAATGTGAACCCGTTGTTTGAAACCCAGTCCAAATGTGAACCTAAACCTCAGGTCAAATGTGAACCTGTTGTTTGAAAACTAGGTCAAATGTGAAACTAAACCTCAGGTCTAATGTGAACCCATTGTTTGAAACCCAGATCAAATGTGAACCTAAACCTCATGTCAAATGTGAACCCGTTGTTTGAAAACCAGGTCAAATGTGAACCTAAAACTCAGGTCAAATGTGTACCTAAACCTCAGGTCAAAGGTGAACCCGTTGTTTGAAACACAGGTCAATTGTGAACTTAAACCTCAGGTCAAATGTGAACCCGTTGTTTGAAACCCAGGTCAAATTTGAACCTAAACCTCAAGTAAAATGTGAAACCGTTGTTTGAAAACCAGGTCAAATGTGAACCTAACCTTCAGGTTAAATGTGAACCCGTTGTTTGAAACACAAGTCAAATGTGAACCTAAACCTCAGGTCAAATGTTAACCCGTTGTTTGAAAACCAGGTCAAATATGAACCTAAACCTCAGGTCAAATGTGAACCCGTTGTTTGAAACCCAGTTTAAATGTGAACCTAAACCTCAGGTCAAATACAAACCCGTTGTTTGAAAACCAGGTCAAATTTGAACCTAAACCTCAGGTCAAATGTGATTCCGTTGTTTGAAACCCAGGTCAAATGTGAACCTAAAACTCAGGTCAAATGTGAACCTGAACCTCAGGTCAAATGTGAACCCGTTGTTTAAAACCCAGGTCAAATGTGAACCTAAACCTCAGGTCAAATGTGAAGCCATTGTTGGAAACCCAGGTCAAATTTGAACCTAAACCTCATGTCAAATGTGAACCTGTTGTTTGAAAACCAGGTCAAATGTGAACCTAACCCTCAGGTCAAATGTGAAGCCGTTGTTTCAAACCCAAGTCAAATGTGAACCTAAACCTCAGGTAAAATGTGAACCCGTTGTTTGAAAATCAGGTCAAATGTGAACCTACACCTCAGGTCAAATGTGAACCCGTTGTTTGAAACATAAGTCAAATGTGAACCTAAACCTCAGGTCAAATGTTAATCCGTTGTTTGAAAACCAGGTCAAATGTGAACCTGTTGTTTGAAACCCAGGTCAAATGTGAACCTAAACCTCAGGTCAAATGTGAACCCGTTGTTTAAAACCCAGGTCAAATGTGAACCTAAAGCTCAGGTCAAATGTGAACCTGTTGTTTGAAACCCAGGTCAAATGTGAACCTAAACCTCAGGTCAAATGTGAACCCGTTGTTTGAAACCCAGGTCAAACGTGAACCTAAACCTCAGGTAAAATGTGAACCCGTTGTTTGAAACCCAGTTCAAATGTGAACCTAAACCTCAAGTCAAATGTGAACCCATTGTTTGAAACTCAGGTCAAATGTGAACCTAAACCTCATGTCAAATGTGAACCCGTTGTTTGAAACTCAGGTCAAATGTGAACCTAAACCTCAGGTAAAATGTGAACCCGTTGTTTGAAACCCAGGTCAAATGTGAACCTAAACCTCAGGTCAAATTTGAAACGTTGTTTGAAACCCAGGTCAAATGTGAACCTAAACCTCAGGTCAAATGTGAAACCCGTTGTTTGAAACCCAGGTTAAATGTGAACATAAACCTCAGGTCAAATGAGAACCCGTTGTTTGAAACCCAGGTCAAATGTGAACCTAAAACTCAGGTCAAATGTGAACCCATTGTTTGAAACCCAGGTCAAATGTGAACCTAAACCTCAGGTCAAATGTGAACCCGTTGTTTGAAACCCAGGCCAAATGTGAACCTAAACCTCAGGTCAAATGTGAACCCATTGTTTAAAACCCGGGTCAAATGTGAACCTAAACCTCAGGTCAAATGTGAACCCGTTGTTTGAAACCCAGGTCAAATGTGAACTTAAACCTCAGGTCAAATGTGAACCTGTTGTTTGAAAACCCGGTCAAACGTGAACCTAAACCTTAGGTCAAATGTGAACCCGTTGTTTAAAACCCAGGTCAAATGTGAACCTAAACCTTAGGTCAAATGTGAACCCGTTGTTTGAAACCCAGTCCAAATGTGAACCTAAACCTCAGGTCAAATGTGAACCTGTTGTTTGAAAACTAGGTCAAATGTGAAACTAAACCTCAGGTCTAATGTGAACCCATTGTTTGAAACCCAGATCAAATGTGAACCTAAACCTCAGGTCAAATGTGAACCCGTTGTTTGAAAACCAGGTCAAATGTGAACCTAAAACTCAGGTCAAATGTGTACCTAAACCTCAGGTCAAAGGTGAACCCGTTGTTTGAAACCCAGGTCAATTGTGAACTTAAACCTCAGGTCAAATGTGAACCCGTTGTTTGAAACCCAGGTCAAATTTGAACCTAAACCTCAAGTAAAATGTGAAACCGTTGTTTGAAAACCAGGTCAAATGTGAACCTAACCTTCAGGTTAAATGTGAACCCGTTGTTTGAAACACAAGTCAAATGTGAACCTAAACCTCAGGTCAAATGTTAACCCGTTGTTTGAAAACCAGGTCAAATGTGAACCTAAACCTCAAGGCAAATGTGAACCCGTTGTTTAAAACCCAGGTCAAATGTGAACCTAAACCTCAGGTCAAATGTGAAGCCATTGTTGGAAACCCAGGTCAAATTTGAACCTAAACCTCATGTCAAATGTGAACCTGTTGTTTGAAAACCAGGTCAAATGTGAACCTAACCCTCAGGTCAAATGTGAAGCCGTTGTTTCAAACCCAAGTAAAATGTGAACCTAAACCTCAGGTAAAATGTGAACCCGTTGTTTGAAAATCAGGTCAAATGTGAACCTACACCTCAGGTCAAATGTGAACCCGTTGTTTGAAACATAAGTCAAATGTGAACCTAAACCTCAGGTCAAATGTGAATCCGTTGTTTGAAAACCAGGTCAAATGTGAACCTGTTGTTTGAAACCCAGGTCAAATGTGAACCTAAACCTCAGGTCAAATGTGAACCCGTTGTTTAAAACCCAGGTCAAATGTGAACCTAAAGCTCAGGTCAAATGTGAACCTGTTGTTTGAAACCCAGGTCAAATGTGAACCTAAACCTCAGGTCAAATGTGAACCCGTTGTTTGAAACCCAGGTCAAATGTGAACCTAAACCTCAGGTAAAATGTGAACCCGTTGTTTGAAACCCAGTTCAAATGTGAACCTAAACCTCAAGTCAAATGTGAACCCGTTGTTTGGAAACCAGGTTAAATGTGAACCTAAACCTCATGTCAAATGTGAACCCGTTGTTTGAAACTCAGGTCAAATGTGAACCTAAACCTCAGGTAAAATGTGAACCCGTTGTTTGAAACCCAGGTCAAATGTGAACCTAAACCTCAGGTCAAATTTGAAACGTTGTTTGAAACCCAGGTCAAATGTGAACCTAAACCTCAGGTCAAATGTGAAACCCGTTGTTTGAAACCCAGGTTAAATGTGAACATAAACCTCAGGTCAAATGAGAACCCGTTGTTTGAAACCCAGGTCAAATGTGAACCTAAAACTCAGGTCAAATGTGAACCCATTGTTTGAAACCCAGGTCAAATGTGAACCTAAACCTCAGGTCAAATGTGAACCCGTTGTTTGAAACCCAGGCGAAATGTGAACCTAAACCTCAGGTCAAATGTGAACCCATTGTTTAAAACCCAGGTCAAATGTGAACCTAAACCTCAGGTCAAATGTGAACCCGTTGTTTGAAACCCAGGTCAAATGTGAACTTAAACCTCAGGTCAAATGTGAACCTGTTGTTTGAAAACCCGGTCAAACGTGAACCTAAACCTTAGGTCAAATGTGAACCCGTTGTTTGAAACCCAGGTCAAATGTGAACCTAAACCTTAGGTCAAATGTGAACCCGTTGTTTGAAACCCAGTCCAAATGTGAACCTAAACCTCAGGTCAAATGTGAACCTGTTGTTTGAAAACTAGGTCAAATGTGAAACTAAACCTCAGGTCTAATGTGAACCCATTGTTTGAAACCCAGATCAAATGTGAACCTAAACCTCAGGTCAAATGTGAACCCGTTGTTTGAAAACCAGGTCAAATGTGAACCTAAAACTCAGGTCAAATGTGTACCTAAACCTCAGGTCAAAGGTGAACCCGTTGTTTGAAACCCAGGTCAATTGTGAACTTAAACCTCAGGTCAAATGTGAACCCGTTGTTTGAAACCCAGGTCAAATTTGAACCTAAACCTCAAGTAAAATGTGAAACCGTTGTTTGAAAACCAGGTCAAATGTGAACCTAACCTTCAGGTTAAATGTGAACCCGTTGTTTGAAACACAAGTCAAATGTGAACCTAAACCTCAGGTCAAATGTTAACCCGTTGTTTGAAAACCAGGTCAAATGTGAACCTAAACCTCAAGTCAAATGTGAACCCGTTGTTTGGAACCCGGGTCAAATGAGAACCTAAGCGTCAGGTCAAATGTGAATCTGTTGTTTGAAAACCAGGTCAAATGTGAACCTGCTGTTTGAAACCCAGGTCAAATGTGAACCTGAACCTCAGGTCAAATGTGAACCAGTTGTTTAACACCCAGGTCAAATGTGAACGTAAACCTCAGGGCAAATGTGAAGCCATTGTTGGAAACCCAGGTCAAATTTGAACCTAAACCTCATGTCAAATGTGAACCTGTTGTTTGAAAACCAGGTCAAATGTGAACCTAACCCTCAGGTCAAATGTGAAGCCGTTGTTTCAAACACAAGTCAAATGTGAACCTAAACCTCAGGTAAAATGTGAACCCATTGTTTGAAAATCAGGTCAAATGTGAACCTACACCTCAGGTCAAATGTGAACCCGTTGTTTGAAACATAAGTCAAATGTGAACCTAAACCTCAGGTCAAATGTGAACCCGTTGTTTGAAACCCAGGTCAAATGTGAACCTAAACCTCAAGTCAAATGTGAACCCGTTGTTTGGAAACCAGGTTAAATGTGAACCTAAACCTCATGTCAAATGTGAACCCGTTGTTTGAAACTCAGGTCAAATGTGAACCTAAACCTCAGGTAAAATGTGAACCCGTTGTTTGAAACCCAGGTCAAATGTGAACCTAAACCTCAGGTCAAATTTGAAACGTTGTTTGAAACCCAGGTCAAATGTGAACCTAAACTTCAGGTCAAATGTGAAACCCGTTGTTTGAAACCCAGGTTAAATGTGAACATAAACCTCAGGACAAATGAGAACCCGTTGTTTGAAACCCAGGTCAAATGTTAACCTAAAACTCAGGTCAAATGTGAACCCATTGTTTGAAACCCAGGTCAAATGTGAACCTAAACCTCAGGTCAAATGTGAACCTGTTGTTTGAAACCCAGGCCAAATGTGAACCTAAACCTCAGGTCAAATATGAACCCATTGTTTAAAACCCAGGTCAAATGTGAACCTAAACCTCAGGTCAAATGTGAACCCGTTGTTTGAAACCCAGGTCAAATGTGAACTTAAACCTCAGGTCAAATGTGAACCTGTTGTTTGAAAACCCGGTCAAACGTGAACCTAAACCTTAGGTCAAATGTGAACCCGTTGTTTGAAACCCAGGTCAAATGTGAACCTAAACCTTAGGTCAAATGTGAACCCGTTGTTTGAAACCCAGTCCAAATGTGAACCTAAACCTCAGGTCAAATGTGAACCTGTTGTTTGAAAACTAGGTCAACTGTGAAACTAAACCTCAGGTCTAATGTGAACCCATTGTTTGAAACCCAGATCAAATGTGAACCTAAACCTCAGGTCAAATGTGAACCCGTTGTTTGAAAACCAGGTCAAATGTGAACCTAAAACTCAGGTCAAATGTGTACCTAAACCTCAGGTCAAAGGTGAACCCGTAGTTTGAAACCCAGGTCAATTGTGAACTTAAACCTCAGGTCAAATGTGAACCCGTTGTTTGTAACCCAGGTCAAATTTGAACCTAAACCTCAAGTTAAATGTGAAACCGTTGTTTGAAAACCAGGTAAAATGTGAACCTAACCTTCAGGTTAAATGTGAACCCGTTGTTTGAAACACAAGTCAAATGTGAATCTAAACCTCAGGTCAAATGTTAACCCGTTGTTTGAAAACCAGGTCAAATGTGAACCTAAACCTCAAGTCAAATGTGAACCCGTTGTTTGGAACCCGGGTCAAATGAGAACCTAAGCTTCAGGTCAAATGTGAATCTGTTGTTTGAAAACCAGGTCAAATGTGAACCTGTTGTTTGAAACCCAGCTCAAATATGAACCTAAACCTCAGGTCAAATATGAACCCGTTGTTTGAAACCCAGTTTAAATGTGAACCTAAACCTCAGGTCAAATGCAAACCCGTTGTTTGAAAACTAGGTCAAATTTGAACCTAAACCTCAGGTCAAATGTGATTCCGTTGTTTGAAACCCAGGTCAAATGTGAACCTAAAACTCAGGTCAATTGTGAACCTGAACCTCAGGTCATATGTGAACCCGTTGTTTAAAACCCAGGTCAAATGTGAACCTAAACCTCAGGTCAAATGTGAAGCCATTGCTGGAAACCCATGTCAAATTTGAACCTAAAGCTCATGTCAAATGTGAAACTGTTGTTTGAAAACCAGGTCAAATGTGAACCTAACCCTCAGGTCAAATGTGAAGCCGTTGTTTCAAACCCAAGTCAAATGTGAACCTAAACCTCAGGTAAAATGTGAACCCGTTGTTTGAAAATCAGGTCAAATGTGAACCTCCACCTCAGGTCAAATGTGAACCCGTTGTTTGAAACATAAGTCAAATGTGAACCTAAACCTCAGGTCAAATGTGAATCCGTTGTTTGAAAACCAGGTCAAATGTGAACCTGTTATTTGAAAACCAGGTCAAATGTGAACCTTAAACTCAGGTCAAATGTGTACCTAAACCTCAGGTCAAAGGTGAACCCGTTGTTTGAAACCCAGGTCAATTGTGAACTTAAACCTCAGGTCAAATGTGAACCCGTTGTTTGAAACCCAGGTCAAATTTGAACCTAAACCTCAAGTTAAATGTGAAACCGTTGTTTGAAAACCAGGTCAAATGTGAACCTAACCTTCAGGTTAAATGTGAACCCGTTGTTTGAAACACAAGTCAAATGTGAACCTAAACCTCAGGTCAAATGTTAACCCGTTGTTTGAAAACCAGGTCAAATGTGAACCTAAACCTCAAGTCAAATGTGAACCCGTTGTTTGGAACCCGGGTCAAATGAGAACCTAAGCTTCAGGTCAAATGTGAATCTGTTGTTTGAAAACCAGGTCAAATGTGAACCTGTTGTTTGAAACCCAGCTCAAATATGAACCTAAACCTCAGGTCAAATATGAACCCGTTGTTTGAAACCCAGTTTAAATGTGAACCTAAACCTCAGGTCAAATGCAAACCCGTTGTTTCAAAACTAGGTCAAATTTGAACCTAAACCTCAGGTCAAATGTGATTCCGTTGTTTGAAACCCAGGTCAAATGTGAACCTAAAACTCAGGTCAATTGTGAACCTGAACCTCAGGTCATATGTGAACCCGTTGTTTAAAACCCAGGTCAAATGTGAACCTAAACCTCAGGTCAAATGTGAAGCCATTGTTGGAAACCCATGTCAAATTTGAACCTAAAGCTCATGTCAAATGTGAAACTGTTGTTTGAAAACCAGGTCAAATGTGAACCTAACCCTCAGGTCAAATGTGAAGCCGTTGTTTCAAATCCAAGTCAAATGTGAACCTAAACCTCAGGTAAAATGTGAACCCGTTGTTTGAAAATCAGGTCAAATGTGAACCTCCACCTCAGGTCAAATGTGAACCCGTTGTTTGAAACATAAGTCAAATGTGAACCTAAACCTCAGGTCAAATGTGAATCCGTTGTTTGAAAACCAGGTCAAATGTGAACCTGTTGTTTGAAAACCAGGTCAAATGTGAACCTAAAACTCAGGTCAAATGTGTACCTAAACCTCAGGTCAAAGGTGAACCCGTTGTTCGAAACCCAGGTCAATTGTGAACTTAAACCTCAGGTCAAATGTGAACCCGTTGTTTGAAACCCAGGTCAAATTTGAACCTAAACCTCAAGTTAAATGTGAAACCGTTGTTTGAAAACCAGGTCAAATGTGAACCTAACCTTCAGGTTAAATGTGAACCCGTTGTTTGAAACACAAGTCAAATGTGAACCTAAACCTCAGGTCAAATGTTAACCCGTTGTTTGAAAACCAGGTCAAATGTGAACCTAAACCTCAAGTCAAATGTGAACCCGTTGTTTGGAACCCGGGTCAAACGAGAACCTAAGCTTCAGGTCAAATGTGAATCTGTTGTTTGAAAACCAGGTCAAATGTGAACCTGTTGTTTGAAACCCAGCTCAAATATGAACCTAAACCTCAGGTCAAATGTGAACCCGTTGTTTGAAACCCAGTTTAAATGTGAACCTAAACCTCAGGTCAAATGCAAACCCGTTGTTTGAAAACCAGGTCAAATTTGAACCTAAACCTCAGGTCAAATGTGATTCCGTTGTTTGAAACCCAGGTCAAATGTGAACCTAAAACTCAGGTCAATTGTGAACCTGAACCTCAGGTCAAATGTGAACCCGTTGTTTAAAACCCAGGTCAAATGTGAACCTAAACCTCAGGTCAAATGTGAAGCCATTGTTGGAAACCCAGGTCAAATTTGAACCTAAACCTCATGTCAAATGTGAACCTGTTGTTTGAAAACCAGGTCAAATGTGAACCTAACCCTCAGGTCAAATGTGAAGCCGTTGTTTCAAACCCAAGTAAAATGTGAACCTAAACCTCAGGTAAAATGTGAACCCGTTGTTTGAAAATCAGGTCAAATGTGAACCTACACCTCAGGTCAAATGTGAACCCGTTGTTTGAAACATAAGTCAAATGTGAACCTAAACCTCAGGTCAAATGTGAATCCGTTGTTTGAAAACCAGGTCAAATGTGAACCTGTTGTTTGAAACCCAGGTCAAATATGAACCTAAACCTCAGGTCAAATGTGAACCCGTTGTTTAAAACCCAGGTCAAATGTGAACCTAAAGCTCAGGTCAAATGTGAACCTGTTGTTTGAAAACTAGGTCAAATGTGAAACTAAACCTCAGGTCTAATGTGAACCCATTGTTTGAAACCCAGATCAAATGTGAACCTAAACCTTAGGTCAAATGTGAACCCGTTGTTTGAAAACCAGGTCAAATGTGAACCTAAAACTCAGGTCAAATGTGTACCGAAACCTCAGGTCAAAGGTGAACCCGTTGTTTGAAACCCAGGTCAATTGTGAACTTAAACCTCAGGTCAAATGTGAACCCGTTGTTTGAAACCCAGGTCAAATTTGAACCTAAACCTCAAGTTAAATGTGAAACCGTTGTTTGAAAACCAGGTCAAATGTGAACCTAACCTTCAGGTTAAATGTGAACCCGTTGTTTGAAACACAAGTCAAATGTGAACCTAAACCTCAGGTCAAATGTTAACCCGTTGTTTGAAAACCAGGTCAAATGTGAACCTAAACCTCAAGTCAAATGTGAACCCGTTGTTTGGAACCCGGGTCAAATGAGAACCTAAGCTTCAGGTCAAATGTGAATCTGTTGTTTGAAAACCAGGTCAAATGTGAACCTGTTGTTTGAAACCCAGCTCAAATATGAACCTAAACCTCAGGTCAAATGTGAACCCGTTGTTTGAAACCCAGTTTAAATGTGAACCTAAACCTGAGGTCAAATGCAAACCCGTTGTTTGAAAACCAGGTCAAATTTGAACCTAAACCTCAGGTCAAATGTGATTCCGTTGTTTGAAACCCAGGTCAAATGTGAACCTAAAACTCAGGTCAATTGTGAACCTGAACCTCAGGTCAAATGTGAACCCGTTGTTTAAAACCCAGGTCAAATGTGAACCTAAACCTCAGGTCAAATGTGAAGCCATTGTTGGAAACCCAGGTCAAATTTGAACCTAAACCTCATGTCAAATGTGAACCTGTTGTTTGAAAACCAGGTCAAATGTGAACCTAACCCTCAGGTCAAATGTGAAGCCGTTGTTTCAAACCCAAGTCAAATGTGAACCTAAACCTCAGGTAAAATGTGAACCCGTTGTTTGAAAATCAGGTCAAATGTGAACCTACACCTCAGGTCAAATGTGAACCCGTTGTTTGAAACATAAGTCAAATGTGAACCTAAACCTCAGGTCAAATGTGAATCCGTTGTTTGAAAACCAGGTCAAATGTGAACCTGTTGTTTGAAACCCAGGTCAAATATGAACCTAAACCTCAGGTCAAATGTGAACCCGTTGTTTAAAACCCAGGTCAAATGTGAACCTAAAGCTCAGGTCAAATGTGAACCTGTTGTTTGAAACCCAGGTCAAATGTGAACCTAAACCTCAGGTCAAATGTGAACCCGTTGTTTGAAACCCAGGTCAAATGTGAACCTAAACTTTAGGTAAAATGTGAACCCGTTGTTTGAAACCCAGTTCAAATGTGAACCTAAACCTCAAGTCAAATGTGAACCCGTTGTTTGAAAACCAGGTTAAATGTGAACCTAAACCTTATGTCAAATGTGAACCCGTTGTTTGAAACTCAGGTCAAATGTGAACCTAAACCTCAGGTAAAATGTGAACCCGTTGTTTGAAACCCAGATCAAATGTGAACCTAAACCTCAGGTCAAATTTGAAACGTTGTTTGAAACCCAGGTCAAATGTGAACCTAAACCTCAGGTCAAATGTGAACCCGTTGTTTGAAACCCAGGTCAAATGTGAACCTAAACTTTAGGTAAAATGTGAACCCGTTGTTTGAAACCCAGTTCAAATGTGAACCTAAACCTCAAGTCAAATGTGAACCCGTTGTTTGAAAACCAGGTTAAATGTGAACCTAAACCTTATGTCAAATGTGAACCCGTTGTTTGAAACTCAGGTCAAATGTGAACCTAAACCTCAGGTAAAATGTGAACCCGTTGTTTGAAACCCAGATCAAATGTGAACCTAAACCTCAGGTCAAATTTGAAACGTTGTTTGAAACCCAGGTCAAATGTGAACCTAAACCTCAGGTCAAATGTGAAACCCGTTGTTTGAAACCCAGGTTAAATGTGAACCTAAACCTCAGGTCAAATGTGAACCCGTTGTTTGAAACCCAGGTCAAATGTGAACCTAAAACTCAGGTCAAATGTGAACCCGTTGTTTAAAACCCAGGTCAAATGTGAACCTAAACCTCAGGTCAAATGTGAAGCCATTGTTGGAAACCCAGGTCAAATTTGAACCTAAACCTCATGTCAAATGTGAACCTGTTGTTTGAAACCCAGGTCAAATATGAACCTAAACCTCAGGTCAAATGTGAACCCGTTGTTTAAAACCCAGGTCAAATGTGAACCTAAAGCTCAGGTCAAATGTGAACCTGTTGTTTGAAAACTAGGTCAAATGTGAAACTAAACCTCAGGTCTAATGTGAACCCATTGTTTGAAACCCAGATCAAATGTGAACCTAAACCTTAGGTCAAATGTGAACCCGTTGTTTGAAAACCAGGTCAAATGTGAACCTAAAACTCAGGTCAAATGTGTACCGAAACCTCAGGTCAAAGGTGAACCCGTTGTGTGAAACCCAGGTCAATTGTGAACTTAAACCTCAGGTCAAATGTGAACCCGTTGTTTGAAACCCAGGTCAAATTTGAACCTAAACCTCAAGTTAAATGTGAAACCGTTGTTTGAAAACCAGGTCAAATGTGAACCTAACCTTCAGGTTAAATGTGAACCCGTTGTTTGAAACACAAGTCAAATGTGAACCTAAACCTCAGGTCAAATGTTAACCCGTTGTTTGAAAACCAGGTCAAATGTGAACCTAAACCTCAAGTCAAATGTGAACCCGTTGTTTGGAACCCGGGTCAAATGAGAACCTAAGCTTCAGGTCAAATGTGAATCTGTTGTTTGAAAACCAGGTCAAATGTGAACCTGTTGTTTGAAACCCAGCTCAAATATGAACCTAAACCTCAGGTCAAATGTGAACCCGTTGTTTGAAACCCAGTTTAAATGTGAACCTAAACCTCAGGTCAAATGCAAACCCGTTGTTTGAAAACCAGGTCAAATTTGAACCTAAACCTCAGGTCAAATGTGATTCCGTTGTTTGAAACCCAGGTCAAATGTGAACCTAAAACTCAGGTCAATTGTGAACCTGAACCTCAGGTCAAATGTGAACCCGTTGTTTAAAACCCAGGTCAAATGTGAACCTAAACCTCAGGTCAAATGTGAAGCCATTGTTGGAAACCCAGGTCAAATTTGAACCTAAACCTCATGTCAAATGTGAACCTGTTGTTTGAAAACCAGGTCAAATGTGAACCTAACCCTCAGGTCAAATGTGAAGCCGTTGTTTCAAACCCAAGTCAAATGTGAACCTAAACCTCAGGTAAAATGTGAACCCGTTGTTTGAAAATCAGGTCAAATGTGAACCTACACCTCAGGTCAAATGTGAACCCGTTGTTTGAAACATAAGTCAAATGTGAACCTAAACCTCAGGTCAAATGTGAATCCGTTGTTTGAAAACCAGGTCAAATGTGAACCTGTTGTTTGAAACCCAGGTCAAATATGAACCTAAACCTCAGGTCAAATGTGAACCCGTTGTTTAAAACCCAGGTCAAATGTGAACCTAAAGCTCAGGTCAAATGTGAACCTGTTGTTTGAAACCCAGGTCAAATGTGAACCTAAACCTCAGGTCAAATGTGAACCCGTTGTTTGAAACCCAGGTCAAATGTGAACCTAAACTTTAGGTAAAATGTGAACCCGTTGTTTGAAACCCAGTTCAAATGTGAACCTAAACCTCAAGTCAAATGTGAACCCGTTGTTTGAAAACCAGGGTAAATGTGAACCTAAACCTTATGTCAAATGTGAACCCGTTGTTTGAAACTCAGGTCAAATGTGAACCTAAACCTCAGGTAAAATGTGAACCCGTTGTTTGAAACCCAGATCAAATGTGAACCTAAACCTCAGGTCAAATTTGAAACGTTGTTTGAAACCCAGGTCAAATGTGAACCTAAACCTCAGGTCAAATGTGAAACCCGTTGTTTGAAACCCAGGTTAAATGTGAACCTAAACCTCAGGTCAAATGTGAACCCGTGGTTTGAAACCCAGGTCAAATGTGAACCTAAAACTCAGGTCAAATGTGAACCCATTGTTTGAAAACCAGGTCAAATGTGAACCTAAACCTCAGGTCAAATGTGAAACCGTTGTTTGAAACCCAGGCCAAATGTGAACCTAAACCTCAGGTCAAATGTGAACCCATTGTTTGAAACCCAGGTCAAATGTGAACCTAAACCTCAGGTCAAATGTAAACCCATTGTTTGAAACCCAGGTAAAATGTGAACCTAAACCTCAGGTCAAATGTTAACCCGTTGTTTGAAACCCAGGCCAAATGTGAACCTAAACCTCAGGTCAAATGTGAACCCATTGTTTGAAACCCAGGTCAAATGTGAACCTGAACCTCAGGTCAAATGCGAACCCGTTGTTTGAAACCCAGGTCAAATGTGAACCTAAACCTCAGGTCAAATGTGAGCCCGTTGTTTGAAACCCAGGTCAAATGTGAACTTAAACCTCAGGTCAAATGTGAACCTGTTGTTTGAAAACCCGGTCAAACGTGAACCTAAACCTTAGGTCAAATGTGAACCCGTTGTTTGAAACCCAGGTCAAATGTGAACCTCAACCTTAGGTCAAATGTGAACCCGTTGTTTGAAACCCAGTCCAAATGTGAACCTAAACCTCAGGTCAAATGTGAACCTGTTGTTTGAAAACTAGGTTAAATGTGAAACTAAACCTCAGGTCTAATGTGAACCCATTGTTTGAAACCCAGATCAAATGTGAACCTAAACCTTAGGTCAAATGTGAACCCGTTGTTTGAAAACCAGGTCAAATGTGAACCTAAAACTCAGGTCAAATGTGTACCTAAACCTCAGGTCAAAGGTGAACCCGTTGTTTGAAACCCAGGTCAATTGTGAACTTAAACCTCAGGTCAAATGTGAACCCGTTGTTTGAAACCCAGGTCAAATTTGAACCTAAACCTCAAGTTAAATGTGAAACCGTTGTTTGAAAACCAGCTCAAATGTGAACCTAACCTTCAGGTTAAATGTGAACCCGTTGTTTGAAACACAAGTCAAATGTGAACCTAAACCTCAGGTCAAATGTTAACCCGTTGTTTGAAAACCAGGTCAAATGTGAACCTAAACCTCAAGTCAAATGTGAACCCGTTGTTTGGAATCCGGGTCAAATGTGAACCTAAACCTCAGGTCAAATGTGAAGCCAATGTTGGAAACCGAGGTCAAATTTGAACCTAAACCTCATGTCAAATGTGAACCTGTTGTTTGAAAACCAGGTCAAATGTGAACCTAACCCTCAGGTCAAATGTGAAGCCGTTGTTTCAAACCCAAGTCAAATGTGAACCTAAACCTCAGGTAAAATGTGAACCCGTTGTTTGAAAATCAGGTCAAATGTGAACCTACACCTCAGGTCAAATGTGAACCCGTTGTTTGAAACATAAGTCAAATGTGAACCTAAACCTCAGGTCAAATGTGAATCCGTTGTTTGAAAACCAGGTCAAATGTGAACCTGTTGTTTGAAAACCAGGTCAAATGTGAACCTAAAACTCAGGTCAAATGTGTACCTAAACCTCAGGTCAAAGGTTAACCCGTTGTTTGAAACCCAGGTCAATTGTGAACTTAAACCTCAGGTCAAATGTGAACCCGTTGTTTGAAACCCAGGTCAAATTTGAACCTAAACCTCAAGTTAAATGTGAAACCGTTGTTTGAAAACCAGGTCAAATGTGAACCTAACCTTCAGGTTAAATGTGAACCCGTTGTTTGAAACACAAGTCAAATGTGAACCTAAACCTCAGGTCAAATGTTAACCCGTTGTTTGAAAACCAGGTCAAATGTGAACCTAAACCTCAAGTCAAATGTGAACCCGTTGTTTGGAACCCGGGTCAAATGAGAACCTAAGCTTCAGGTCAAATGTGAATCTGTTGTTTGAAAACCAGGTCAAATGTGAACCTGTTGTTTGAAACCCAGCTCAAATATGAACCTAAACCTCAGGTCAAATGTGAACCCGTTGTTTGAAACCCAGTTTAAATGTGAACCTAAACCTCAGGTCAAATGCAAGCCCGTTGTTTGAAAACGAGGTCAAATTTGAACCTAAACCTCAGGTCAAATGTGATTCCGTTGTTTGAAACCCATGTCAAATGTGAACCGAAAACTCAGGTCAATTGTGAACCTGAACCTCAGGTCAAATGTGAACCCGTTGTTTAAAACCCAGGTCAAATGTGAACCTAAACCTCAGCTCAAATGTGAAGCCATTGTTGGAAACCCAGGTCAAATTTTAACCTAAACCTCATGTCAAATGTGAACATGTTGTTTGAAAACCAGGTCAAATGTGAACCTAACCCTCAGGTCAAATGTGAAGCCGTTGTTTCAAACCCAAGTCAAATGTGAACCTAAACCTCAGGTAAAATGTGAACCCGTTGTTTGAAAATCAGGTCAAATGTGAACCTACACCTCAGGTCAAATGTGAACCCGTTGTTTGAAACATAAGTCAAATGTGAACCTAAACCTCAGGTCAAATGTGAATCCGTTGTTTGAAAACCAGGTCAAATGTGAACCTGTTGTTTGAAAACCAGGTCAAATGTGAACCTAAAACTCAGGTCGAATGTCTACCTAAACCTCAGGTCAAAGGTGAACCCGTTGTTTGAAACCCAGGTCAATTGTGAACTTAAACCTCAGGTCAAATGTGAACCCGTTGTTTGAAACCCAGGTCAAATTTGAACCTAAACCTCAAGTTAAATGTGAAACCGTTGTTTGAAAACCAGGTCAAATGTGAACCTAACCTTCAGGTTAAATGTGAACCCGTTGTTTGAAACACAAGTCAAATGTGAACCTAAACCTCAGGTCAAATGTTAACCCGTTGTTTGAAAACCAGGTCAAATGTGAACCTAAACCTCAAGTCAAATGTGAACCCGTTGTTTGGAACCCGGGTCAAATGAGAACCTAAGCTTCAGGTCAAATGTGAATCTGTTGTTTGAAAACCAGGTCAAATGTGAACCTGTTGTTTGAAACCCAGCTCAAATATGAACCTAAACCTCAGGTCAAATGTGAACCCGTTGTTTGAAACCCAGTTTAAATGTGAACCTAAACCTCAGGTCAAATGCAACCCCGTTGTTTGAAAACTAGGTCAAATTTGAACCTAAACCTCAGGTCAAATGTGATTCCGTTGTTTGAAACCCATGTCAAATGTGAACCTAAAACTCAGGTCAATTGTGAACCTGAACCTCAGGTCAAATGTGAACCCGTTGTTTAAAACCCAGGTCAAATGTGAACCTAAACCTCAGGTCAAATGTGAAGCCATTGTTGGAAACCCAGGTCAAATTTGAACCTAAACCTCATGTCAAATGTGAACCTGTTGTTTGAAAACCAGGTCAAATGTGAACCTAACCCTCAGGTCAAATGTGAAGCCGTTGTTTCAAACCCAAGTCAAATGTGAACCTAAACCTCAGGTAAAATGTGAACCCGTTGTTTGAAAATCAGGTCAAATGTGAACCTACACCTCAGGTCAAATGTGAACCCGTTGTTTGAAACATAAGTCAAATGTGAACCTAAACTTCAGGTCAAATGTGAATCCGTTGTTTGAAAACCAGGTCAAATGTGAACCTGTTGTTTGAAAACCAGGTCAAATGTGAACCTAAAACTCAGGTCGAATGTGTACCTAAACCTCAGGTCAAAGGTGAACCCGTTGTTTGAAACCCAGGTCAATTGTGAACTTAAACCTCAGGTCAAATGTGAACCCGTTGTTTGAAACCCAGGTCAAATTTGAACCTAAACCTCAAGTTAAATGTGAAACCGTTGTTTGAAAACCAGGTCAAATGTGAACCTAACCTTCAGGTTAAATGGAACCCGTTGTTTGAAACACAAGTCAAATGTGAACCTAAACCTCAGGTCAAATGTTAACCCGTTGTTTGAAAACCAGGTCAAATGTGAACCTAAACCTCAAGTCAAATGTGAACCCGTTGTTTGGAACCCGGGTCAAATGAGAACCTAAGCTTCAGGTCAAATGTGAATCTGTTGTTTGAAAACCAGGTCAAATGTGAACCTGTTGTTTGAAACCCAGCTCAAATATGAACCTAAACCTCAGGTCAAATGTGAACCCGTTGTTTGAAACCCAGTTTAAATGTGAACCTAAACCTCAGGTCAAATGCAAACCCGTTGTTTGAAAACCAGGTCAAATTTGAACCTAAACCTCAGGTCAAATGTGATTCCGTTGTTTGAAACCCAGGTCAAATGTGAACCTAAAACTCAGGTCAATTGTGAACCTGAACCTCAGGTCAAATGTGAACCCGTTGTTTAAAACCCAGGTCAAATGTGAACCTAAACCTCAGGTCAAATGTGAAGCCATTGTTGGAAACCCAGGTCAAATTTGAACCTAAACCTCATGTCAAATGTGAACCTGTTGTTTGAAAACCAGGTCAAATGTGAACCTAACCCTCAGGTCAAATGTGAAGCCGTTGTTTCAAACCCAAGTCAAATGTGAACCTAAACCTCAGGTAAAATGTGAACCCGTTGTTTGAAAATCAGGTCAAATGTGAACCTACACCTCAGGTCAAATGTGAACCCGTTGTCTGAAACATAAGTCAAATGTGAACCTAAACCTCAGGTCAAATGCGAATCCGTTGTTTGAAAACCAGGTCAAATGTGAACCTGTTGTTTGAAACCCAGGTCAAATGTGAGCCTAAACCTCAGGTCAAATGTGAACCCATTGTTTAAAACCCAGGTCAAATGTGAACCTAAAGCTCAGGTCAAATGTGAACCTGTTGTTTGAAACCCAGGTCAAATGTGAACCTAAACCTCAGGTCAAATGTGAACCCGTTGTTTGAAACCCAGGTCAAATGTGAACCTAAACCTCAGGTAAAATGTGAACCCGTTGTTTGAAACCCAGTTCAAATGTGAACCTAAACCTCAAGTCAAATGTGAACCCGTTGTTTGAAAACCAGGTTAAATGTGAACCTAAACCTTATGTCAAATGTGAACCCGTTGTTTGAAACTCAGGTCAAATGTGAACCTAAACCTCAGGTAAAATGTGAACCCGTTGTTTGAAACCCAGGTCAAATGTGAACCTAAACCTCAGGTCAAATTTGAAACGTTGTTTGAAACCGAGGTCAAATGTGAACCTAAACCTCAGGTCAAATGTGAAACCCATTGTTTGAAACCCAGGTTAAATGTGAACCTAAACCTTAGGTCAAATGTGAACCCGTTGTTTGAAACCCAGGTCAAATGTGAACCTAAAACTCAGGTCAAATGTGAACCCATTGTTTGAAAACCAGGTCAAATGTGAACCTAAACCTCAGGTCAAATGTGAAACCGTTGTTTGAAATCCAGGCCAAATGTGAACCTAAACCTCAGGTCAAATGTGAACCCATTGTTTGAAACCCAGGTCAAATGTGAACCTAAACCTCAGGTCAAATGTGAACCCATTGTTTGAAACCCAGGTCAAATGTGAACCTAAACCTCAGGTCAAATGTGAACCCGTTGTTTGAAACCCAGGCCAAATGTGAACCTAAACCTCAGGTCAAATGTGAACCCATTGTTTAAAACCCAGGTCAAATGTGAACCTAAACCTCAGGTCAAATGTGAACCCATTGTTTGAAACCCAGGTCAAATGTGAACCTGAACCTCAGGTCAAATGCGAACCCGTTGTTTGAAACCCAGGTCAAATGTGAACCTAAACCTCAGGTCAAATGTGAACCCGTTGTTTGAAACCCAGGTCAAATGTGAACTTAAACCTCAGGTCAAATGTGAACCTGTTGTTGAAAACCTGGTCAAATGTGAACCTAAACCTTAGGTCAAATGTGAACCCGTTGTTTGAAACCCAGGTCAAACGTGAACCTAAACCTTAGGTCAAATGTGAACCCGTTGTTTGAAACCCAGTCCAAATGTGAACCTAAACCTCAGGTCAAATGTGAACCTGTTGTTTGAAAACTAGGTCAAATGTGAAACTAAACCTCAGGTCTAATGTGAACCCATTGTTTGAAACCCAGATCAAATGTGAACCTAAACCTTAGGTCAAATGTGAACCCGTTGTTTGAAAACCAGGTCAAATGTGAACCTAAAACTCAGGTCAAATGTGTACCTAAACCTCAGGTCAAAGGTGAACCCGTTGTTTGAAACCCAGGTCAATTGTGAACTTAAACCTCAGGTCAAATGTGAACCCGTTGTTTGAAACCCAGGTCAAATTTGAACCTAAACCTCAAGTTAAATGTGAAACCGTTGTTTGAAAACCAGCTCAAATGTGAACCTAACCTTCAGGTTAAATGTGAACCCGTTGTTTGAAACACAAGTCAAATGTGAACCTAAACCTCAGGTCAAATGTTAACCCGTTGTTTGAAAACCAGGTCAAATGTGAACCTAAACCTCAAGTCAAATGTGAACCCGTTGTTTGGAATCCGGGTCAAATGTGAACCTAAACCTCAGGTCAAATGTGAAGCCAATGTTGGAAACCGAGGTCAAATTTGAACCTAAACCTCATGTCAAATGTGAACCTGTTGTTTGAAAACCAGGTCAAATGTGAACCTAACCCTCAGGTCAAATGTGAAGCCGTTGTTTCAAACCCAAGTCAAATGTGAACCTAAACCTCAGGTAAAATGTGAACCCGTTGTTTGAAAATCAGGTCAAATGTGAACCTACACCTCAGGTCAAATGTGAACCCGTTGTTTGAAACATAAGTCAAATGTGAACCTAAACCTCAGGTCAAATGTGAATCCGTTGTTTGAAAACCAGGTCAAATGTGAACCTGTTGTTTGAAAACCAGGTCAAATGTGAACCTAAAACTCAGGTCAAATGTGTACCTAAACCTCAGGTCAAAGGTTAACCCGTTGTTTGAAACCCAGGTCAATTGTGAACTTAAACCTCAGGTCAAATGTGAACCCGTTGTTTGAAACCCAGGTCAAATTTGAACCTAAACCTCAAGTTAAATGTGAAACCGTTGTTTGAAAACCAGGTCAAATGTGAACCTAACCTTCAGGTTAAATGTGAACCCGTTGTTTGAAACACAAGTCAAATGTGAACCTAAACCTCAGGTCAAATGTTAACCCGTTGTTTGAAAACCAGGTCAAATGTGAACCTAAACCTCAAGTCAAATGTGAACCCGTTGTTTGGAACCCGGGTCAAATGAGAACCTAAGCTTCAGGTCAAATGTGAATCTGTTGTTTGAAAACCAGGTCAAATGTGAACCTGTTGTTTGAAACCCAGCTCAAATATGAACCTAAACCTCAGGTCAAATGTGAACCCGTTGTTTGAAACCCAGTTTAAATGTGAACCTAAACCTCAGGTCAAATGCAAGCCCGTTGTTTGAAAACGAGGTCAAATTTGAACCTAAACCTCAGGTCAAATGTGATTCCGTTGTTTGAAACCCATGTCAAATGTGAACCGAAAACTCAGGTCAATTGTGAACCTGAACCTCAGGTCAAATGTGAACCCGTTGTTTAAAACCCAGGTCAAATGTGAACCTAAACCTCAGCTCAAATGTGAAGCCATTGTTGGAAACCCAGGTCAAATTTTAACCTAAACCTCATGTCAAATGTGAACATGTTGTTTGAAAACCAGGTCAAATGTGAACCTAACCCTCAGGTCAAATGTGAAGCCGTTGTTTCAAACCCAAGTCAAATGTGAACCTAAACCTCAGGTAAAATGTGAACCCGTTGTTTGAAAATCAGGTCAAATGTGAACCTACACCTCAGGTCAAATGTGAACCCGTTGTTTGAAACATAAGTCAAATGTGAACCTAAACCTCAGGTCAAATGTGAATCCGTTGTTTGAAAACCAGGTCAAATGTGAACCTGTTGTTTGAAAACCAGGTCAAATGTGAACCTAAAACTCAGGTCGAATGTCTACCTAAACCTCAGGTCAAAGGTGAACCCGTTGTTTGAAACCCAGGTCAATTGTGAACTTAAACCTCAGGTCAAATGTGAACCCGTTGTTTGAAACCCAGGTCAAATTTGAACCTAAACCTCAAGTTAAATGTGAAACCGTTGTTTGAAAACCAGGTCAAATGTGAACCTAACCTTCAGGTTAAATGTGAACCCGTTGTTTGAAACACAAGTCAAATGTGAACCTAAACCTCAGGTCAAATGTTAACCCGTTGTTTGAAAACCAGGTCAAATGTGAACCTAAACCTCAAGTCAAATGTGAACCCGTTGTTTGGAACCCGGGTCAAATGAGAACCTAAGCTTCAGGTCAAATGTGAATCTGTTGTTTGAAAACCAGGTCAAATGTGAACCTGTTGTTTGAAACCCAGCTCAAATATGAACCTAAACCTCAGGTCAAATGTGAACCCGTTGTTTAAAACCCAGTTTAAATGTGAACCTAAACCTCAGGTCAAATGCAACCCCGTTGTTTGAAAACTAGGTCAAATTTGAACCTAAACCTCAGGTCAAATGTGATTCCGTTGTTTGAAACCCATGTCAAATGTGAACCTAAAACTCAGGTCAATTGTGAACCTGAACCTCAGGTCAAATGTGAACCCGTTGTTTAAAACCCAGGTCAAATGTGAACCTAAACCTCAGGTCAAATGTGAAGCCATTGTTGGAAACCCAGGTCAAATTTGAACCTAAACCTCATGTCAAATGTGAACCTGTTGTTTGAAAACCAGGTCAAATGTGAACCTAACCCTCAGGTCAAATGTGAAGCCGTTGTTTCAAACCCAAGTCAAATGTGAACCTAAACCTCAGGTAAAATGTGAACCCGTTGTTTGAAAATCAGGTCAAATGTGAACCTACACCTCAGGTCAAATGTGAACCCGTTGTTTGAAACATAAGTCAAATGTGAACCTAAACTTCAGGTCAAATGTGAATCCGTTGTTTGAAAACCAGGTCAAATGTGAACCTGTTGTTTGAAAACCAGGTCAAATGTGAACCTAAAACTCAGGTCGAATGTGTACCTAAACCTCAGGTCAAAGGTGAACCCGTTGTTTGAAACCCAGGTCAATTGTGAACTTAAACCTCAGGTCAAATGTGAACCCGTTGTTTGAAACCCAGGTCAAATTTGAACCTAAACCTCAAGTTAAATGTGAAACCGTTGTTTGAAAACCAGGTCAAATGTGAACCTAACCTTCAGGTTAAATGGAACCCGTTGTTTGAAACACAAGTCAAATGTGAACCTAAACCTCAGGTCAAATGTTAACCCGTTGTTTGAAAACCAGGTCAAATGTGAACCTAAACCTCAAGTCAAATGTGAACCCGTTGTTTGGAACCCGGGTCAAATGAGAACCTAAGCTTCAGGTCAAATGTGAATCTGTTGTTTGAAAACCAGGTCAAATGTGAACCTGTTGTTTGAAACCCAGCTCAAATATGAACCTAAACCTCAGGTCAAATGTGAACCCGTTGTTTGAAACCCAGTTTAAATGTGAACCTAAACCTCAGGTCAAATGCAAACCCGTTGTTTGAAAACCAGGTCAAATTTGAACCTAAACCTCAGGTCAAATGTGATTCCGTTGTTTGAAACCCAGGTCAAATGTGAACCTAAAACTCAGGTCAATTGTGAACCTGAACCTCAGGTCAAATGTGAACCCGTTGTTTAAAACCCAGGTCAAATGTGAACCTAAACCTCAGGTCAAATGTGAAGCCATTGTTGGAAACCCAGGTCAAATTTGAACCTAAACCTCATGTCAAATGTGAACCTGTTGTTTGAAAACCAGGTCAAATGTGAACCTAACCCTCAGGTCAAATGTGAAGCCGTTGTTTCAAACCCAAGTCAAATGTGAACCTAAACCTCAGGTAAAATGTGAACCCGTTGTTTGAAAATCAGGTCAAATGTGAACCTACACCTCAGGTCAAATGTGAACCCGTTGTCTGAAACATAAGTCAAATGTGAACCTAAACCTCAGGTCAAATGCGAATCCGTTGTTTGAAAACCAGGTCAAATGTGAACCTGTTGTTTGAAACCCAGGTCAAATGTGAGCCTAAACCTCAGGTCAAATGTGAACCCATTGTTTAAAACCCAGGTCAAATGTGAACCTAAAGCTCAGGTCAAATGTGAACCTGTTGTTTGAAACCCAGGTCAAATGTGAACCTAAACCTCAGGTCAAATGTGAACCCGTTGTTTGAAACCCAGGTCAAATGTGAACCTAAACCTCAGGTAAAATGTGAACCCGTTGTTTGAAACCCAGTTCAAATGTGAACCTAAACCTCAAGTCAAATGTGAACCCGTTGTTTGAAAACCAGGTTAAATGTGAACCTAAACCTTATGTCAAATGTGAACCCGTTGTTTGAAACTCAGGTCAAATGTGAACCTAAACCTCAGGTAAAATGTGAACCCGTTGTTTGAAACCCAGGTCAAATGTGAACCTAAACCTCAGGTCAAATTTGAAACGTTGTTTGAAACCGAGGTCAAATGTGAACCTAAACCTCAGGTCAAATGTGAAACCCATTGTTTGAAACCCAGGTTAAATGTGAACCTAAACCTTAGGTCAAATGTGAACCCGTTGTTTGAAACCCAGGTCAAATGTGAACCTAAAACTCAGGTCAAATGTGAACCCATTGTTTGAAAACCAGGTCAAATGTGAACCTAAACCTCAGGTCAAATGTGAAACCGTTGTTTGAAATCCAGGCCAAATGTGAACCTAAACCTCAGGTCAAATGTGAACCCATTGTTTGAAACCCAGGTCAAATGTGAACCTAAACCTCAGGTCAAATGTGAACCCATTGTTTGAAACCCAGGTCAAATGTGAACCTAAACCTCAGGTCAAATGTGAACCCGTTGTTTGAAACCCAGGCCAAATGTGAACCTAAACCTCAGGTCAAATGTGAACCCATTGTTTAAAACCCAGGTCAAATGTGAACCTAAACCTCAGGTCAAATGTGAACCCATTGTTTGAAACCCAGGTCAAATGTGAACCTGAACCTCAGGTCAAATGCGAACCCGTTGTTTGAAACCCAGGTCAAATGTGAACCTAAACCTCAGGTCAAATGTGAACCCGTTGTTTGAAACCCAGGTCAAATGTGAACTTAAACCTCAGGTCAAATGTGAACCTGTTGTTGAAAACCTGGTCAAATGTGAACCTAAACCTTAGGTCAAATGTGAACCCGTTGTTTGAAACCCAGGTCAAACGTGAACCTAAACCTTAGGTCAAATGTGAACCCGTTGTTTGAAACCCAGTCCAAATGTGAACCTAAACCTCAGGTCAAATGTGAACCTGTTGTTTGAAAACTAGGTCAAATGTGAAACTAAACCTCAGGTCTAATGTGAACCCATTGTTTGAAACCCAGATCAAATGTGAACCTAAACCTTAGGTCAAATGTGAACCCGTTGTTTGAAAACCAGGTCAAATGTGAACCTAAAACTTAGGTCAAATGTGTACCTAAACCTCAGGTCAAAGGTGAACCCGTTGTTTGAAACCCAGGTCAATTGTGAACTTAAACCTCAGGTCAAATGTGAACCCGTTGTTTGAAACCCAGGTCAAATTTGAACCTAAACCTCAAGTTAAATGTGAAACCGTTGTTTGAAAACCAGGTCAAATGTGAACCTAACCTTCAGGTTAAATGTGAACCCGTTGTTTGAAACACAAGTCAAATGTGAACCTAAACCTCAGGTCAAATGTTAACCCGTTGTTTGAAAACCAGGTCAAATGTGAACCTAAACCTCAAGTCAAATGTGAACCCGTTGTTTGGAACCCGGGTCAAATGAGAACCTAAGCTTCAGGTCAAATGTGAATCTGTTGTTTAAAAACCAGGTCAAATGTGAACCTGTTGTTTGAAACCCAGCTCAAATATGAACCTAAACCTCAGGTCAAATGTGAACCCGTTGTTTGAAACCCAGTTTAAATGTGAACCTAAACCTCAGGTCAAATGCAAACCCGTTGTTTGAAAACAAGGTCAAATTTGAACCTAAACCTCAGGTCAAATGTGATTCCGTTGTTTGAAACCCAGGTCAAATGTGAACCTAAAACTCAGGTCAATTGTGAACCTGAACCTCAGGTCAAATGTGAACCCGTTGTTTAAAACCCAGGTCAAATGTGAACCTAAACCTCAGGTCAAATGTGAAGCCATTGTTGGAAACCCAGGTCAAATTTGAACCTAAACCTCATGTCAAATGTGAACCTGTTGTTTGAAAACCAGGTCAAATGTGAACCTAACCCTCAGGTCAAATGTGAAGCCGTTGTTTCAAACCCAAGTCAAATGTGAACCTAAACCTCAGGTAAAATGTGAACCCGTTGTTTGAAAATCAGGTCAAATGTGAACCTACACCTCAGGTCAAATGTGAACCCGTTGTTTGAAACATAAGTCAAATGTGAACCTAAACCTCAGGTCAAATGTGAATCCGTTGTTTGAAAACCAGGTCAAATGTGAACCTGTTGTTTGAAACCCAGGTCAAATGTGAACCTAAACCTCAGGTCAAATGTGAACCCGTTGTTTAAAACCCAGGTCAAATGTGAACCTAAAGCTCAGGTCAAATGTGAACCTGTTGTTTGAAACCCAGGTCAAATGTGAACCTAAACCTCAGGTCAAATGTGAACCCGTTGTTTGAAACCCAGGTCAAATGTGAACCTAAACCTCAGGTAAAATGTGAACCCGTTGTTTGAAACCCAGTTCAAATGTGAACCTAAACCTCAAGTCAAATGTGAACCCGTTGTTTGAAAACCAGGTTAAATGTGAACCTAAACCTTATGTCAAATGTGAACCCGTTGTTTGAAACTCAGGTCAAATGTGAACCTAAACCTCAGGTAAAATGTGAACCCGTTGTTTGAAACCCAGGTCAAATGTGAACCTAAACCTCAGGTCAAATTTGAAACGTTGTTTGAAACCGAGGTCAAATGTGAACCTAAACCTCAGGTCAAATGTGAAACCCGTTGTTTGAAACCCAGGTTAAATGTGAACCTAAACCTCAGGTCAAATGTGAACCCGTTGTTTGAAACCCAGGTCAAATGTGAACCTAAAACTCAGGTCAAATGTGAACCCATTGTTTGAAAACCAGGTCAAATGTGAACCTAAACCTCAGGTCAAATGTGAAACCGTTGTTTGAAACCCAGGCCAAATGTGAACCTAAACCTCAGGTCAAATGTGAACCCATTGTTTGAAACCCAGGTCAAATGTGAACCTAAACCTCAGGTCAAATGTGAACCCGTTGTTTGAAACCCAGGCCAAATTTGAACCTAAACCTCAGGTCAAATGTGAACCCATTGTTTAAAACCCAGGTCAAATGTGAACCTAAACCTCAGGTCAAATGTGAACCCATTGTTTGAAACCCAGGTCAAATGTGAACCTGAACCTCAGGTCAAATGTGAACCCATTGTTTGAAAACCAGGTCAAATGTGAACCTAAACCTCAGGTCAAATGTGAAACCGTTGTTTGAAACCCAGGCCAAATGTGAACCTCAACCTCAGGTCAAATGTGAACCCATTGTTTGAAACCCAGGTCAAATGTGAACCTAAACCTCAGGTCAAATGCGAACCCGTTGTTTGAAACCCAGGTCAAATGTGAACCTAAACCTCAGGTCAAATGTGAACCCGTTGTTTGAAACCCAGGTCAAATGTGAACCTGTTGTTTGAAAACCCAGTCAAACGTGAACCTAAACCTTAGGTCAAATGTGAACCCGTTGTTTGAAACCCAGGTCAAATGTGAACCTAAACCTTAGGTCAAATGTGAACCCGTTGTTTGAAACCCAGTCCAAATGTGAACCTAAACCTCAGGTCAAATGTGAACCTGTTGTTTGAAAACTAGGTCAAATGTGAAACTAAACCTCAGGTCTAATGTGAACCCATTGTTTGAAACCCAGATCAAATGTGAACCTAAACCTTAGGTCAAATGTGAACCCGTTGTTTGAAAACCAGGTCAAATGTGAACCTAAAACTCAGGTCAAATGTGTACCTAAACCTCAGGTCAAAGGTGAACCCGTTGTTTGAAACCCAGGTCAAATGTGAACCTAAACCTCAGGTCAAATTTGAAACGTTGTTTGAAACCGAGGTCAAATGTGAACCTAAACCTCAGGTCAAATGTGAAACCCGTTGTTTGAAACCCAGGTTAAATGTGAACCTAAACCTCAGGTCAAATGTGAACCCGTTGTTTGAAACCCAGGTCAAATGTGAACCTAAAACTCAGGTCAAATGTGAACCCATTGTTTGAAAACCAGGTCAAATGTGAACCTAAACCTCAGGTCAAATGTGAAACCGTTGTTTGAAACCCAGGCCAAATGTGAACCTAAACCTCAGGTCAAATGTGAACCCATTGTTTGAAACCCAGGTCAAATGTGAACCTAAACCTCAGGTCAAATGTGAACCCGTTGTTTGAAACATAAGTCAAATGTGAACCTAAACCTCAGGTCAAATGTGAATCCGTTGTTTGAAAACCAGGTCAAATGTGAACCTGTTGTTTGAAACCCAGGTCAAATGTGAACCTAAACCTCAGGTCAAATGTGAACCCGTTGTTTAAAACCCAGGTCAAATGTGAACCTAAAGCTCAGGTCAAATGTGAACCTGTTGTTTGAAACCCAGGTCAAATGTGAACCTAAACCTCAGGTCAAATGTGAACCCGTTGTTTGAAACCCAGGTCAAATGTGAACCTAAACCTCAGGTAAAATGTGAACCCGTTGTTTGAAACCCAGTTCAAATGTGAACCTAAACCTCAAGTCAAATGTGAACCCGTTGTTTGAAAACCAGGTTAAATGTGAACCTAAACCTTATGTCAAATGTGAACCCGTTGTTTGAAACTCAGGTCAAATGTGAACCTAAACCTCAGGTAAAATGTGAACCCGTTGTTTGAAACCCAGGTCAAATGTGAACCTAAACCTCAGGTCAAATTTGAAACGTTGTTTGAAACCGAGGTCAAATGTGAACCTAAACCTCAGGTCAAATGTGAAACCCGTTGTTTGAAACCCAGGTTAAATGTGAACCTAAACCTCAGGTCAAATGTGAACCCGTTGTTTGAAACCCAGGTCAAATGTGAACCTAAAACTCAGGTCAAATGTGAACCCATTGTTTGAAAACCAGGTCAAATGTGAACCTAAACCTCAGGTCAAATGTGAAACCGTTGTTTGAAACCCAGGCCAAATGTGAACCTAAACCTCAGGTCAAATGTGAACCCATTGTTTGAAACCCAGGTCAAATGTGAACCTAAACCTCAGGTCAAATGTGAACCCGTTGTTTGAAACCCAGGCCAAATTTGAACCTAAACCTCAGGTCAAATGTGAACCCATTGTTTAAAACCCAGGTCAAATGTGAACCTAAACCTCAGGTCAAATGTGAACCCATTGTTTGAAACCCAGGTCAAATGTGAACCTGAACCTCAGGTCAAATGTGAACCCATTGTTTGAAAACCAGGTCAAATGTGAACCTAAACCTCAGGTCAAATGTGAAACCGTTGTTTGAAACCCAGGCCAAATGTGAACCTCAACCTCAGGTCAAATGTGAACCCATTGTTTGAAACCCAGGTCAAATGTGAACCTAAACCTCAGGTCAAATGCGAACCCGTTGTTTGAAACCCAGGTCAAATGTGAACCTAAACCTCAGGTCAAATGTGAACCCGTTGTTTGAAACCCAGGTCAAATGTGAACCTGTTGTTTGAAAACCCAGTCAAACGTGAACCTAAACCTTAGGTCAAATGTGAACCCGTTGTTTGAAACCCAGGTCAAATGTGAACCTAAACCTTAGGTCAAATGTGAACCCGTTGTTTGAAACCCAGTCCAAATGTGAACCTAAACCTCAGGTCAAATGTGAACCTGTTGTTTGAAAACTAGGTCAAATGTGAAACTAAACCTCAGGTCTAATGTGAACCCATTGTTTGAAACCCAGATCAAATGTGAACCTAAACCTTAGGTCAAATGTGAACCCGTTGTTTGAAAACCAGGTCAAATGTGAACCTAAAACTCAGGTCAAATGTGTACCTAAACCTCAGGTCAAAGGTGAACCCGTTGTTTGAAACCCAGGTCAAATGTGAACCTAAACCTCAGGTCAAATTTGAAACGTTGTTTGAAACCGAGGTCAAATGTGAACCTAAACCTCAGGTCAAATGTGAAACCCGTTGTTTGAAACCCAGGTTAAATGTGAACCTAAACCTCAGGTCAAATGTGAACCCGTTGTTTGAAACCCAGGTCAAATGTGAACCTAAAACTCAGGTCAAATGTGAACCCATTGTTTGAAAACCAGGTCAAATGTGAACCTAAACCTCAGGTCAAATGTGAAACCGTTGTTTGAAACCCAGGCCAAATGTGAACCTAAACCTCAGGTCAAATGTGAACCCATTGTTTGAAACCCAGGTCAAATGTGAACCTAAACCTCAGGTCAAATGTGAACCCGTTGTTTGAAACCCAGGCCAAATTTGAACCTAAACCTCAGGTCAAATGTGAACCCATTGTTTAAAACCCAGGTCAAATGTGAACCTAAACCTCAGGTCAAATGTGAACCCATTGTTTGAAACCCAGGTCAAATGTGAACCTGAACCTCAGGTCAAATGTGAACCCATTGTTTGAAAACCAGGTCAAATGTGAACCTAAACCTCAGGTCAAATGTGAAACCGTTGTTTGAAACCCAGGCCAAATGTGAACCTAAACCTCAGGTCAAATGTGAACCCATTGTTTGAAACCCAGGTCAAATGTGAACCTAAACCTCAGGTCAAATGCGAACCCGTTGTTTGAAACCCAGGTCAAATGTGAACCTAAACCTCAGGTCAAATGTGAACCCGTTGTTTGAAACCCAGGTCAAATGTGAACTTAAACCTCAGGTCAAATGTGAACCTGTTGTTTGAAAACCCATTCAAACGTGAACCTAAACCTTAGGTCAAATGTGAACCCGTTGTTTGAAACCCAGGTCAAATGTGAACCTAAACCTTAGGTCAAATGTGAACCCGTTGTTTGAAACCCAGTCCAAATGTGAACCTAAACCTCAGGTCAAATGTGAACCTGTTGTTTGAAAACTAGGTCAAATGTGAAACTAAACCTCAGGTCTAATGTGAACCCATTGTTTGAAACCCAGATCAAATGTGAACCTAAACCTTAGGTCAAATGTGAACCCGTTGTTTGAAAACCAGGTCAAATGTGAACCTAAAACTCAGGTCAAATGTGTACCTAAACCTCAGGTCAAAGGTGAACCCGTTGTTTGAAACCCAGGTCAATTGTGAACTTAAACCTCAGGTCAAATGTGAACCCGTTGTTTGAAAACCAGGTCAAATTTGAACCTAAACCTCAAGTTAAATGTGAAACCGTTGTTTGAAAACCAGGTCAAATGTGAACCTAACCTTCAGGTTAAATGTGAACCCGTTGTTTGAAACACAAGTCAAATGTGAACCTAAACCTCAGGTCCAATGTTAACCCGTTGTTTGAAAACCAGGTCAAATGTGAACCTAAACCTCAAGTCAAATGTGAACCCGTTGTTTGGAACCCGGGTCAAATGAGAACCTAAGCTTCAGGTCAAATGTGAATCTGTTGTTTGAAAACCAGGTCAAATGTGAACCTGTTGTTTGAAACCCAGCTCAAATATGAACCTAAACCTCAGGTCAAATGTGAACCCGTTGTTTGAAACCCAATTTAAATGTGAACCTAAACCTCAGGTCAAATGCAAACCCGTTGTTTGAAAACCAGGTCAAATTTGAACCTAAACCTCAGGTCAAATGTGATTCCGTTGTTTGAAACCCAGGTCAAATGTGAACCTAAACCTCAGGTCAAATGTGAACCCGTTGTTTGAAACCCAGGTCAAATGTGAACTTAAACCTCAGGTCAAATGTGAACCTGTTGTTTGAAAACCCAGTCAAACGTGAACCTAAACCTTAGGTCAAATGTGAACCCGTTGTTTGAAACCCAGGTCAAATGTGAACCTAAACCTTAGGTCAAATGTGAACCCGTTGTTTGAAACCCAGTCCAAATGTGAACCTAAACCTCAGGTCTAATGTGAACCCATTGTTTGAAACCCAGGTCAAATGTGAACCTAAACCTCAGGTCAAATGCGAACCCGTTGTTTGAAACCCAGGTCAAATGTGAACCTAAACCTCAGGTCAAATGTGAACCCGTTGTTTGAAACCCAGGTCAAATGTGAACTTAAACCTCAGGTCAAATGTGAACCTGTTGTTTGAAAACCCAGTCAAACGTGAACCTAAACCTTAGGTCAAATGTGAACCCGTTGTTTGAAACCCAGGTCAAATGTGAACCTAAACCTTAGGTCAATTGTGAACCCGTTGTTTGAAACCCAGTCCAAATGTGAACCTAAACCTCAGGTCAAATGTGAACCTGTTGTTTGAAAACTAGGTCAAATGTGAAACTAAACCTCAGGTCTAATGTGAACCCATTGTTTGAAACCCAGATCAAATGTGAACCTAAACCTTAGGTCAAATGTGAACCCGTTGTTTGAAAACCAGGTCAAATGTGAACCTAAAACTCAGGTCAAATGTGTACCTAAACCTCAGGTCAAAGGTGAACCCGTTGTTTGAAACCCAGGTCAATTGTGAACTTAAACCTCAGGTCAAATGTGAACCCGTTGTTTGAAAACCAGGTCAAATTTGAACCTAAACCTCAAGTTAAATGTGAAACCGTTGTTTGAAAACCAGGTCAAATGTGAACCTAACCTTCAGGTTAAATGTGAACCCGTTGTTTGAAACACAAGTCAAATGTGAATCTAAACCTCAGGTCAAATGTTAACCCGTTGTTTGAAAACCAGGTCAAATGTGAACCTAAACCTCAAGTCAAATGTGAACCCGTTGTTTGGAACCCGGGTCAAATGAGAACCTAAGCTTCAGGTCAAATGTGAATCTGTTGTTTGAAAACCAGGTCAAATGTGAACCTGTTGTTTGAAACCCAGCTCAAATATGAACCTAAACCTCAGGTCAAATGTGAACCCGTTGTTTGAAACCCAGTTTAAATGTGAACCTAAACCTCAGGTCAAATGCAAACCCGTTGTTTGAAAACCAGGTCAAATTTGAACCTAAACCTCAGGTCAAATGTGATTCCGTTGTTTGAAACCCAGGTCAAATGTGAACCTAAAACTCAGGTCAATTGTGAACCTGAACCTCAGGTCAAATGTGAACCCGTTGTTTAAAACCCAGGTCAAATGTGAACCTAAACCTCAGGTCAAATGTGAAGCCATTGTTGGAAACCCAGGTCAAATTTGAACCTAAACCTCATGTCAAATGTGAACCTGTTGTTTGAAAACCAGGTCAAATGTGAACCTAACCCTCAGGTCAAATGTGAAGCCGTTGTTTCAAACCCAAGTCAAATGTGAACCTAAACCTCAGGTAAAATGTGAACCCGTTGTTTGAAAATCAGGTCAAATGTGAACCTACACCTCAGGTCAAATGTGAACCCGTTGTTTGAAACATAAGTCAAATGTGAACCTAAACCTCAGGTCAAATGTGAATCCGTTGTTTGAAAACCAGGTCAAATGTGAACCTAAACCTCAGGTCAAATGTGAACCCGTTGTTTAAAACCCAGGTCAAATGTGAACCTAAAGCTCAGGTCAAATGTGAACCTGTTGTTTGAAACCCAGTCCAAATGTGAACCTAAACCTCAGGTCAAATGTGAACCTGTTGTTTGAAAACTAGGTCAAATGTGAAACTAAACCTCAGGTCTAATGTGAACCCATTGTTTGAAACCCAGATCAAATGTGAACCTAAACCTTAGGTCAAATGTGAACCCGTTGTTTGAAAACCAGGTCAAATGTGAACCTAAAACTCAGGTCAAATGTGTACCTAAACCTCAGGTCAAAGGTGAACCCGTTGTTTGAAACCCAGGTCAATTGTGAACTTAAACCTCAGGTCAAATGTGAACCCGTTGTTTGAAAACCAGGTCAAATTTGAACCTAAACCTCAAGTTAAATGTGAAACCGTTGTTTGAAAACCAGGTCAAATGTGAACCTAACCTTCAGGTTAAATGTGAACCCGTTGTTTGAAACACAAGTCAAATGTGAACCTAAACCTCAGGTCCAATGTTAACCCGTTGTTTGAAAACCAGGTCAAATGTGAACCTAAACCTCAAGTCAAATGTGAACCCGTTGTTTGGAACCCGGGTCAAATGAGAACCTAAGCTTCAGGTCAAATGTGAATCTGTTGTTTGAAAACCAGGTCAAATGTGAACCTGTTGTTTGAAACCCAGCTCAAATATGAACCTAAACCTCAGGTCAAATGTGAACCCGTTGTTTGAAACCCAATTTAAATGTGAACCTAAACCTCAGGTCAAATGCAAACCCGTTGTTTGAAAACCAGGTCAAATTTGAACCTAAACCTCAGGTCAAATGTGATTCCGTTGTTTGAAACCCAGGTCAAATGTGAACCTAAACCTCAGGTCAAATGTGAACCCGTTGTTTGAAACCCAGGTCAAATGTGAACTTAAACCTCAGGTCAAATGTGAACCTGTTGTTTGAAAACCCAGTCAAACGTGAACCTAAACCTTAGGTCAAATGTGAACCCGTTGTTTGAAACCCAGGTCAAATGTGAACCTAAACCTTAGGTCAAATGTGAACCCGTTGTTTGAAACCCAGTCCAAATGTGAACCTAAACCTCAGGTCTAATGTGAACCCATTGTTTGAAACCCAGGTCAAATGTGAACCTAAACCTCAGGTCAAATGCGAACCCGTTGTTTGAAACCCAGGTCAAATGTGAACCTAAACCTCAGGTCAAATGTGAACCCGTTGTTTGAAACCCAGGTCAAATGTGAACTTAAACCTCAGGTCAAATGTGAACCTGTTGTTTGAAAACCCAGTCAAACGTGAACCTAAACCTTAGGTCAAATGTGAACCCGTTGTTTGAAACCCAGGTCAAATGTGAACCTAAACCTTAGGTCAATTGTGAACCCGTTGTTTGAAACCCAGTCCAAATGTGAACCTAAACCTCAGGTCAAATGTGAACCTGTTGTTTGAAAACTAGGTCAAATGTGAAACTAAACCTCAGGTCTAATGTGAACCCATTGTTTGAAACCCAGATCAAATGTGAACCTAAACCTTAGGTCAAATGTGAACCCGTTGTTTGAAAACCAGGTCAAATGTGAACCTAAAACTCAGGTCAAATGTGTACCTAAACCTCAGGTCAAAGGTGAACCCGTTGTTTGAAACCCAGGTCAATTGTGAACTTAAACCTCAGGTCAAATGTGAACCCGTTGTTTGAAAACCAGGTCAAATTTGAACCTAAACCTCAAGTTAAATGTGAAACCGTTGTTTGAAAACCAGGTCAAATGTGAACCTAACCTTCAGGTTAAATGTGAACCCGTTGTTTGAAACACAAGTCAAATGTGAATCTAAACCTCAGGTCAAATGTTAACCCGTTGTTTGAAAACCAGGTCAAATGTGAACCTAAACCTCAAGTCAAATGTGAACCCGTTGTTTGGAACCCGGGTCAAATGAGAACCTAAGCTTCAGGTCAAATGTGAATCTGTTGTTTGAAAACCAGGTCAAATGTGAACCTGTTGTTTGAAACCCAGCTCAAATATGAACCTAAACCTCAGGTCAAATGTGAACCCGTTGTTTGAAACCCAGTTTAAATGTGAACCTAAACCTCAGGTCAAATGCAAACCCGTTGTTTGAAAACCAGGTCAAATTTGAACCTAAACCTCAGGTCAAATGTGATTCCGTTGTTTGAAACCCAGGTCAAATGTGAACCTAAAACTCAGGTCAATTGTGAACCTGAACCTCAGGTCAAATGTGAACCCGTTGTTTAAAACCCAGGTCAAATGTGAACCTAAACCTCAGGTCAAATGTGAAGCCATTGTTGGAAACCCAGGTCAAATTTGAACCTAAACCTCATGTCAAATGTGAACCTGTTGTTTGAAAACCAGGTCAAATGTGAACCTAACCCTCAGGTCAAATGTGAAGCCGTTGTTTCAAACCCAAGTCAAATGTGAACCTAAACCTCAGGTAAAATGTGAACCCGTTGTTTGAAAATCAGGTCAAATGTGAACCTACACCTCAGGTCAAATGTGAACCCGTTGTTTGAAACATAAGTCAAATGTGAACCTAAACCTCAGGTCAAATGTGAATCCGTTGTTTGAAAACCAGGTCAAATGTGAACCTAAACCTCAGGTCAAATGTGAACCCGTTGTTTAAAACCCAGGTCAAATGTGAACCTAAAGCTCAGGTCAAATGTGAACCTGTTGTTTGAAACCCAGGTCAAATGTGAACCTAAACCTCAGGTCAAATGTGAACCCGTTGTTTGAAACCCTGGTCAAATGTGAACCTAAACCTCAGGTAAAATGTGAACCCGTTGTTTGAAACCTAGTTCAAATGTGAACCTAAACCTCAAGTCAAATGTGAACCCGTTGTTTGAAAACCAGGTTAAATGTGAACCTAAACCTTATGTCAAATGTGAACCCGTTGTTTGAAACTCAGGTCAAATGTGAACCTAAACCTCAGGTAAAATGTGAACCCGTTGTTTGAAACCCAGGTCAAATGTGAACCTAAACCTCAGGTTAAATGTGAAACCGTTGTTTGAAACCCAGGTCAAATGTGAACTTAAACCTCAGGTCAAATGTGAACCTGTTGTTTGAAAACCCGGTCAAACGTGAACCTAAACCTTAGGTCAAATGTGAACCCGTTGTTTGAAACCCAGGTCAAATGTGAAACTAAACCTCAGGTCTAATGTGAACCCATTGTTTGAAACCCAGATCAAATGTGAACCTAAACCTTAGGTCAAATGTGAACCCGTTGTTTGAAAACCAGGTCAAATGTGAACCTAAAACTCAGGTCAAATGTGTACCTAAACCTCAGGTCAAAGGTGAACCCGTTGTTTGAAACCCAGGTCAATTGTGAACTTAAACCTCAGGTCAAATGTGAACCCGTTGTTTGAAACCCAGGTCAAATTTGAACCTAAACCTCAAGTTAAATGTGAAACCGTTGTTTGAAAACCAGGTCAAATGTGAACCTAACCTTCAGGTTAAATGTGAACCCGTTGTTTGAAACACAAGTCAAATGTGAACCTAAACCTCAGGTCAAATGTTAACCCGTTGTTTGAAAACCAGGTCAAATGTGAACCTAAACCTCAAGTCAAATGTGAACCCGTTGTTTGGAACCCGGGTCAAATGAGAACCTAAGCTTCAGGTCAAATGTGAATCTGTTGTTTGAAAACCAGGTCAAATGTGAACCTGTTGTTTGAAACCCAGCTCAAATATGAACCTAAACCTCAGGTCAAATGTGAACCCGTTGTTTGAAACCCATTTTAAATGTGAACCTAAACCTCAGGTCAAATGCAAACCCGTTGTTTGAAAACCAGGTCAAATTTGAACCTAAACCTCAGGTCAAATGTGATTCCGTTGTTTGAAACCCAGGTCAAATGTGAACCTAAAACTCAGGTCAATTGTGAACCTGAACCTCAGGTCAAATGTGAACCCGTTGTTTAAAACCCAGGTCAAATGTGAACCTAAACCTCAGGTCAAATGTGAAGCCATTGTTGGAAACCCAGGTCAAATTTGAACCTAAACCTCATGTCAAATGTGAACCTGTTGTTTGAAAACCAGGTCAAATGTGAACCTAACCCTCAGGTCAAATGTGAAGCCGTTGTTTCAAACCCAAGTCAAATGTGAACCTAAACCTCAAGTAAAATGTGAACCCGTTGTTTGAAAATCAGGTCAAATGTGAACCTACACCTCAGGTCAAATGTGAACCCGTTGTTTGAAACATAAGTCAAATGTGAACCTAAACCTCAGGTCAAATGTGAATCCGTTGTTTGAAAACCAGGTCAAATGTGAACTTGTTGTTTGAAACCCAGGTCAAATGTGAACCTAAACCTCAGGTCAAATGTGAACCCGTTGTTTAAAACCCAGGTCAAATGTGAACCTAAAGCTCAGGTCAAAGGTGAACCCGTTGTTTGAAACCCAGGTCAATTGTGAACTTAAACCTCAGGTCAAATGTGAACCCGTTGTTTAAAACCCAGGTCAAATTTGAACCTAAACCTCAAGGTAAATGTGAAACCGTTGTTTGAAAACCAGGTCAAATGTGAACCTAACCTTCAGGTTAAATGTGAACCCGTTGATTGAAACACAAGTCAAATGTGAACCTAAACCTCAGGTCAAATGTTAACCCGTTGTTTGAAAACCAGGTCAAATGTGAACCTAAACCTCAAGTCAAATGTGAACCCGTTGTTTGGAACCCGGGTCAAATGAGAACCTAAGCTTCAGGTCAAATGTGAATCTGTTGTTTGAAAACCAGGTCAAATGTGAACCTGTTGTTTGAAACCCAGCTCAAATATGAACCTAAACCTCAGGTCAAATGTGAACTCGTTGTTTGAAACCCAGTTTAAATGTGAACCTAAACCTCAGGTCAAATACAAACCCGTTGTTTGAAAACCAGGTCAAATTTGAACCTAAACCTCAGGTCAAATGTGATTCCGTTGTTTGAAACCCAGGTCAAATGTGAACCTAAAACTCAGGTCAATTGTGAACCTGAACCTCAGGTCAAATGTGAACCCGTTGTTTAAAACCCAGGTCAAATGTGAACCTAAACCTCAGGTCAAATGTGAAGCCATTGTTGGAAACCCAGGTCAAATTTGAACCTAAACCTCATGTCAAATGTGAACCTGTTGTTTGAAAACCAGGTCAAATGTGAACCTAACCCTCAGGTCAAATGTGAAGCTGTTGTTTCAAACCCAAGTCAAATGTGAACCTAAACCTCAGGTAAAATGTGAACCCGTTGTTTGAAACCCAGGTCAAATGTGAACCTAAACCTCAGGTTAAATGTGAAACCGTTGTTTGAAACCCAGGTCAAATGTGAACTTAAACCTCAGGTCAAATGTGAACCTGTTGTTTGAAAACCCGGTCAAACGTGAACCTAAACCTTAGGTCAAATGTGAACCCGTTGTTTGAAACCCAGGTCAAATGTGAAACTAAACCTCAGGTCTAATGTGAACCCATTGTTTGAAACCCAGATCAAATGTGAACCTAAACCTTAGGTCAAATGTGAACCCGTTGTTTGAAAACCAGGTCAAATGTGAACCTAAAACTCAGGTCAAATGTGTACCCGTTGTTTGAAACACAAGTCAAATGTGAACCTAAACCTCAGGTCAAATGTTAACCCGTTGTTTGAAAACCAGGTCAAATGTGAACCTAAACCTCAAGTCAAATGTGAACCCGTTGTTTGGAACCCGGGTCAAATGAGAACCTAAGCTTCAGGTCAAATGTGAATCTGTTGTTTGAAAACCAGGTCAAATGTGAACCTGTTGTTTGAAACCCAGCTCAAATATGAACCTAAACCTCAGGTCAAATGTGAACCCGTTGTTTGAAACCCAGTTTAAATGTGAACCTAAACCTCAGGTCAAATTCAAACCCGTTGTTTGAAAACCAGGTCAAATTTGAACCTAAACCTCAGGTCAAATGTGATTCCGTTGTTTGAAACCCAGGTCAAATGTGAACCTAAAACTCAGGTCAATTGTGAACCTGAACCTCAGGTCAAATGTGAACCCGTTGTTTAAAACCCAGGTCAAATGTGAACCTAAACCTCAGGTCAAATGTGAAGCCATTGTTGGAAACCCAGGTCAAATTTGAACCTAAACCTCATGTCAAATGTGAACCTGTTGTTTGAAAACCAGGTCAAATGTGAACCTAACCCTCAGGTCAAATGTGAAGCCGTTGTTTCAAACCCAAGTCAAATGTGAACCTAAACCTCAAGTAAAATGTGAACCCGTTGTTTGAAAATCAGGTCAAATGTGAACCTACACCTCAGGTCAAATGTGAACCCGTTGTTTGAAACATAAGTCAAATGTGAACCTAAACCTCAGGTCAAATGTGAATCCGTTGTTTGAAAACCAGATCAAATGTGAACTTGTTGTTTGAAACCCAGGTCAAATGTGAACCTAAACCTCAGGTCAAATGTGAACCCGTTGTTTAAAACCCAGGTCAAATGTGAACCTAAAGCTCAGGTCAAAGGTGAACCCGTTGTTTGAAACCCAGGTCAATTGTGAACTTAAACCTCAGGTCAAATGTGAACCCGTTGTTTGAAACCCAGGTCAAATTTGAACCTAAACCTCAAGGTAAATGTGAAACCGTTGTTTGAAAACCAGGTCAAATGTGAACCTAACCTTCAGGTTAAATGTGAACCCGTTGATTGAAACACAAGTCAAATGTGAACCTAAACCTCAGGTCAAATGTTAACCCGTTGTTTGAAAACCAGGTCAAATGTGAACCTAAACCTCAAGTCAAATGTGAACCCGTTGTTTGGAACCCGGGTCAAATGAGAACCTAAGCTTCAGGTCAAATGTGAATCTGTTGTTTGAAAACCAGGTCAAATGTGAACCTGTTGTTTGAAACCCAGCTCAAATATGAACCTAAACCTCAGGTCAAATGTGAACTCGTTGTTTGAAACCCAGTTTAAATGTGAACCTAAACCTCAGGTCAAATGCAAACCCGTTGTTTGAAAACCAGGTCAAATTTGAACCTAAACCTCAGGTCAAATGTGATTCCGTTGTTTGAAACCCAGGTCAAATGTGAACCTAAAACTCAGGTCAATTGTGAACCTGAACCTCAGGTCAAATGTGAACCCGTTGTTTAAAACCCAGGTCAAATGTGAACCTAAACCTCAGGTCAAATGTGAAGCCATTGTTGGAAACCCAGGTCAAATTTGAACCTAAACCTCATGTCAAATGTGAACCTGTTGTTTGAAAACCAGGTCAAATGTGAACCTAACCCTCAGGTCAAATGTGAAGCTGTTGTTTCAAACCCAAGTCAAATGTGAACCTAAACCTCAGGTAAAATGTGAACCCGTTGTTTGAAAATCAGGTCAAATGTGAACCTACACCTCAGGTCAAATGTGAACCCGTTGTTTGAAACATAAGTCAAATGTGAACCTAAACCTCAGGTCAAATGTGAATCCGTTGTTTGAAAACCAGGTCAAATGTGAACCTGTTGTTTGAAAACCAGGTCAAATGTGAACCTAAAACTCAGGTCAAATGTGTACCTAAACCTCAGGTCAAAGGTGAACCCATTGTTTGAAACCCAGGTCAATTGTGAACTTAAACCTCAGGTCAAATGTGAACCCGTTGTTTGAAACCCAGGTGAAATTTGAACCTAAACCTCAAGTTAAATGTGAAACCGTTGTTTGAAAACCAGGTCAAATGTGAACCTAACCTTCAGGTTAAATGTGAACCCGTTGTTTGAAACACAAGTCAAATGTGAACCTAAACCTCAGGTCAAATGTTAACCCGTTGTTTGAAAACCAGGTCAAATGTGAACCTAAACCTCAAGTCAAATGTGAACCCGTTGTTTGGAACCCGGGTCAAATGAGAACCTAAGCTTCAGGTCAAATGTGAATCTGTTGTTTGAAAACCAGGTCAAATGTGAACCTGTTGTTTGAAACCCAGCTCAAATATGAACCTAAACCTCAGGTCAAATGTGAACCCGTTGTTTGAAACCCAGTTTAAATGTGAACCTAAACCTCAGGTCAAATGCAAACCCGTTGTTTGAAAACCAGGTCAAATTTGAACCTAAACCTCAGGTCAAATGTGATTCCGTTGTTTGAAACCTAGGTCAAATGTGAACCTAAAACTCAGGTCAATTGTGAACCTGAACCTCAGGTCAAATGTGAACCCGTTGTTTAAAACCCAGGTCAAATGTGAACCTAAACCTCAGGTCAAATGTGAAGCCATTGTTGGAAACCCAGGTCAAATTTGAACCTAAACCTCATGTCAAATGTGAACCTGTTGTTTGAAAACCAGGTCAAATGTGAACCTAACCCTCAGGTCAAATGTGAAGCCATTGTTGGAAACCCAGGTCAAATTTGAACCTAAACCTCATGTCAAATGTGAACCTGTTGTTTGAAAACCAGGTCAAATGTGAACCTAACCCTCAGGTCAAATGTGAAGCTGTTGTTTCAAACCCAAGTCAAATGTGAACCTAAACCTCAGGTAAAATGTGAACCCGTTGTTTGAAAATCAGGTCAAATGTGAACCTACACCTCAGGTCAAATGTGAACCCGTTGTTTGAAACATAAGTCAAATGTGAACCTAAACCTCAGGTCAAATGTGAATCCGTTGTTTGAAAACCAGGTCAAATGTGAACCTGTTGTTTGAAAACCAGGTCAAATGTGAACCTAAAACTCAGGTCAAATGTGTACCTAAACCTCAGGTCAAAGGTGAACCCGTTGTTTGAAACCCAGGTCAATTGTGAACTTAAACCTCAGGTCAAATGTGAACCCGTTGTTTGAAACCCAGGTCAAATTTGAACCTAAACCTCAAGTTAAATGTGAAACCGTTGTTTGAAAACCAGGTCAAATGTGAACCTAACCTTCAGGTTAAATGTGAACCCGTTGTTTGAAACACAAGTCAAATGTGAACCTAAACCTCAAGTCAAATGTTAACCCGTTGTTTGAAAACCAGGTCAAATGTGAACCTAAACCTCAAGTCAAATGTGAACCCGTTGTTTGGAACCCGGGTCAAATGAGAACCTAAGCTTCAGGTCAAATGTGAATCTGTTGTTTGAAAACCAGGTCAAATGTGAACCTGTTGTTTGAAACCCAGCTCAAATATGAACCAAAACCTCAGGTCAAATGTGAACCCGTTGTTTGAAACCCAGTTTAAATGTGAACCTAAACCTCAGGTCAAATGCAAACCCGTTGTTTGAAAACCAGGTCAAATTTGAACCTAAACCTCAGGTCAAATGTGATTCCGTTGTTTGAAACCTAGGTCAAATGTGAACCTAAAACTCAGGTCAATTGTGAACCTGAACCTCAGGTCAAATGTGAACCCGTTGTTTAAAACCCAGGTCAAATGTGAACCTAAACCTCAGGTCAAATGTGAACCCGTTGTTTAAAACATAAGTCAAATGTGAACCTAAACCTCAGGTCAAATGTGAATCCGTTGTTTGAAAACCAGGTCAAATGTGAACTTGTTGTTTGAAACCCAGGTCAAATGTGAACCTAAACCTCAGGTCAAATGTGAACCCGTTGTTTAAAACCCAGGTCAAATGTGAACCTAAAGCTCAGGTCAAATGTGAACCTGTTGTTTGAAACCCAGGTCAAATGTGAACCTAAACCTCAGGTCAAATGTGAACCCGTTGTTTGAAACCCAGGTCAAATGTGAACCTAAACCTCAGGTAAAATGTGAACCCGTTGTTTGAAACCCAGTTCAAATGTGAACCTAAACCTCAAGTCAAATGTGAACCCGTTGTTTGAAAACCAGGTTAAATGTGAACCTAAACCTTATGTCAAATGTGAACCCGTTGTTTGAAACTCAGGTCAAATGTGAACCTAAACCTCAGGTAAAATGTGAACCCATTGTTTGAAACCCAAGTCAAATGTGAACCTAAGCCTCAGGTCAAATTTGAAACGTTGTTTGAAACCCAGGTCAAATGTGAACCTAAACCTCAGGCCAAATGTGAAACCCGTTGTTTGAAACCTAGGTTAAATGTGAACCTAAACCTCAGGTCAAATGTGAACCCGTTGTTTGAAACCCAGGTCAAATGTGAACCTAAAACTCAGGTCAAATGTGAACCCATTGTTTGAAAACCAGGTCAAATGTGAACCTAAACCTCAGGTCAAATGTGAAACCGTTGTTTGAAACCCAGGCCAAATGTGAACCTAAACCTCAGGTCAAATGTGAACCCATTGTTTGAAACCCAGGTCAAATGTGAACCTAAACCTCAGGTCAAATGTGAACCCATTGTTTGAAACCCAGGTCAAATGTGAACCTAAACCTCAGGTCAAATGTGAACCCATTGTTTGAAACCCAGGTCAAATGTGAACCTGAACCTCAGGTCAAATGCGAACCCGTTGTTTGAAACCCAGGTCAAATGTGAACCTAAACCTCAGGTCAAATGTGAACCCGTTGTTTGAAACCCAGGTCAAATGTGAACTTAAACCTCAGGTCAAATGTGAACCTGTTGTTTGAAAACCCGGTCAAACGTGAACCTAAACCTTAGGTCAAATGTGAACTCGTTGTTTGAAACCCAGGTCAAATGTGAACCTAAACCTTAGGTCAAATGTGAACCCGTTGTTTGAAACCCAGTCCAAATGTGAACCTAAACCTCAGGTCAAATGTGAACCTGTTGTTTGAAAACTAGGTCAAATGTGAAACTAAACCTCAGGTCTAATGTGAACCCATTGTTTGAAACCCAGATCAAATGTGAACCTAAACCTTAGGTCAAATGTGAACCCGTTGTTTGAAAACCAGGTCAAATGTGAACCTAAAACTCAGGTCAAATGTGTACCTAAACCTCAGGTCAAAGGTGAACCCGTTGTTTGAAACCCAGGTCAATTGTGAACTTAAACCTCAGGTCAAATGTGAACCCGTTGTTTGAAACCCAGGTCAAATTTGAACCTAAACCTCAAGTTAAATGTGAAACCGTTGTTTGAAAACCAGGTCAAATGTGAATCTAACCTTCAGGTTAAATGTGAACCCGTTGTTTGAAACACAAGTCAAATGTGAACCTAAACCTCAGGTCAAATGTTAACCCGTTGTTTGAAAACCAGGTCAAATGTGAACCTAAACCACAAGTCAAATGTGAACCCGTTGTTTGGAACCCGGGTCAAATGAGAACCTAAGCTTCAGGTCAAATGTGAATCTGTTGTTTGAAACCCAGGTCAAATGTGAACCTGTTGTTTGAAACCCAGCTCAAATATGAACCTAAACCTCAGGTCAAATGTGAACCCGTTGTTTGAAACCCAGTTTAAATGTGAACCTAAACCTCAGGTCAAATGCAAACCCGTTGTTTGAAAACCAGGTCAAATTTGAACCTAAACCTCAGGTCAAATGTGATTCCGTTGTTTGAAACCCAGGTCAAATGTGAACCTAAAACTCAGGTCAATTGTGAACCTGAACCTCAGGTCAAATGTGAACCCGTTGTTTAAAACCCAGGTCAAATGTGAACCTAAACCTTAGGTCAAATGTGAAGCCATTGTTGGAAACCCAGGTCAAATTTGAACCTAAACCTCATGTCAAATGTGAACCTGTTGTTTGAAAACCAGGTCAAATGTGAACCTAACCCTCAGGTCAAATGTGAAGCCGTTGTTTCAAACCCAAGTCAAATGTGAACCTAAACCTCAGGTAAAATGTGAACCCGTTGTTTGAAAATCAGGTCAAATGTGAACCTACACATCAGGTCAAATGTGAACCCGTTGTTTGAAACATAAGTCAAATGTGAACCTAAACCTCAGGTCAAATGTGAATCCGTTGTTTGAAAACCAGGTCAAATGTGAACCTGTTGTTTGAAACCCAGGTCAAATGTGAACCTAAACCTCAGGTCAAATGTGAACCCGTTGTTTAAAACCCAGTTCAAATGTGAACCTAAAACTCAGGTCAAATGTGAACCTGTTGTTTGAAACCCAGGTCAAATGTGAACCTAAACCTTAGGTCAAATGTGAACCCGTTGTTTGAAACCAAGGTCAAATGTGAACCTAAACCTCAGGTAAAATGTGAACCCGTTGTTTGAAACCCAGTACAAATGTGAACCTAAACCTCAAGTCAAATGTGAACCCGTTGTTTGAAAACCAGGTTAAATGTGAACCTAAACCTCATGTCAAATGTGAACCCGTTGTTTGAAACTCAGGTCAAATGTGAACCTAAACCTCAGGTGAAATGTGAACCCATTGTTTGAAACCCAGGTCAAATGTGAACCTAAACCTCAGGTCAAATGTGAACCCATTGTTTGAAACCCAGGTCAAATTTGAACCTGAACCTCAGGTCAAATGCGAACCCGTTGTTTAAAACCCAGGTCAAATGTGAACCTAAACCTCAGGTCAAATGTGAACCCGTTGTTTGAAACCCAGGTCAAATGTGAACTTAAACCTCAAGTCAAATGTGAACCTGTTGTTTGAAAACCCGGTCAAATGTGAACCTAAACCTCAGGTCAAATGTGAACCCGTTGTTTGAAACCCAGGTCAAATGTGAACCTAAACCTTAGGTCAAATGTGAACCCGTTGTTTGAAACCCAGTCCAAATGTGAACCTAAACCTCAGGTCAAATGTGAACCTGTTGTTTGAAACCCAGGTCAAATGTGAACCTAAACCTCAGGTCAAATGTGAACCCGTTGTTTGAAACCCAGGTCAAATGTGAACCTAAACCTCAGGTAAAATGTGAACCCGTTGTTTGAAACCCAGTTCAAATGTGAACCTAAACCTCAAGTCAAATGTGAACCCGTTGTTTGAAAACCAGGTTAAATGTGAACCTAAACCTCATGTCAAATGTGAACCCGTTGTTTGAAACTCAGGTCAAATGTGAACCTAAACCTCAGGTAAAATGTGAACCCGTTGTTTGAAACCCAGGTCTAATGTGAACCTAAACCTCAGGTCAAATTTAAAACGTTGTTTGAAACCCAGGTCAAATGTGAACCTAAACCTCAGGTCAAATGTGAAACCCGTTGTTTGAAACCCAGGTTAAATGTGAACCTAAACCTCAGGTCAAATGTGAACCCGTTGTTTGAAACCCAGGTCAAATGTGAACCTAAAACTCAGGTCAAATGTGAACCCATTGTTTGAAACCCAGGTCAAATGTGAACCTAAACCTCAGGTCAAATGTGAACCCGTTGTTTGAAACCCAGGCCAAATGTGAACCTAAACCTCAGGTCAAATGTGAACCCATTGTTTGAAACCCAGGTCAAATTTGAACCTGAACCTCAGGTCAAATGCGAACCCATTATTTGAAACCCAGGTCAAATGTGAACCTAAACCTCAGGTCAAATGTGAACCCGTTGTCTGAAACCCAGGTCAAATGTGAACTTAAACCTCAAGTCAAATGTGAACCTGTTGTTTGAAAACCCGGTCAAACGTGAACCTAAACCTCAGGTCAAATGTGAACCCGTTGTTTGAAACCCAGGTCAAATATGAACCTAAACCTTAGGTCAAATGTGAACCCGTTGTTTGAAACCCAGTCCAAATGTGAACCTAAACCTCAGGTCAAATGTGAACCTGTTGTTTGAAAACTAGGTCAAATGTGAAACTAAACCTCAGGTCTAATGTGAACCCATTGTTTGAAACCCAGGTCAAATGTGAACCTAAACCTCAGGTCAAATGTGAACCCGTTGTTTGAAAACCAGGTCAAATGTGAACCTAAAACTCAGGTCAAATGTGTACCTAAACCTCAGGTCAAAGGTGAACCCGTTGTTTGAAACCCAGGTCAATTGTGAACTTAAACCTCAGGTCAAATGTGAACCCGTTGTTTGAAACCCAGGTCAAATTTGAACCTAAACCTCAAGTCAAATGTGAAACCGTTGTTTGAAAACCATGTCAAATGTGAACCTAACCTTCAGGTTAAATGTGAACCCGTTGTTTGAAACACAAGTCAAATGTGAACCTAAACCTCAGGTCAAATGTTAACCCGTTGTTTGAAAACCAGGTCAAATGTGAACCTAAACCTCAAGTCAAATGTGAACCCGTTGTTTGGAACCCGGGTCAAATGAGAACCTAAACTTCAGGTCAAATGTGAATCTGTTGTTTGAAAACCAGGTCAAATGTGAACCTGTTGTTTGAAACCCAGCTCAAATATGAACTTAAACCTCAGGTCAAATGTGAACCCGTTGTTTGAAACCCAGTTTAAATGTGAACCTAAACCTTAGGTCAAATGCAAACCCGTTGTTTGAAAACCAGGTCAAATTTGAACCTAAACCTCAGGTCAAATGTGATTCCGTTGTTTGAAACCCAGGTCAAATGTGAACCTAAAACTTAGGTCAAATGTGAACCTAAACCTCAGGTCAAATGTGAACCCGTTGTTTAAAACCTAGGTCAAATGTGAACCTAAACCCCAGGTCAAATGTGAAGCCGTTGTTGGAAACCCAGGTCAAATTTGAACCTAAACCTCATGTCAAATGTGAACCTGTTGTTTGAAAACCAGGTCAAATGTGAACCTAACCCTCAGGTCAAATGTGAACCCGTTCTTTCAAACCCAAGTCAAATGTGAACCTAAACCTCAGGTAAAATGTGAACCCGTTGTTTGAAAATCAGGTCAAATGTGAACCTACACCTCAGGTCAAATGTGAACCCGTTGTTTGAAACATAAGTCAAATGTGAACCTAAATCTCAGGTCAAATGTGAATCCGTTGTTTAAAAACCAGGTCAAATGTGAACCTGTTGTTTGAAACCCAGGTCAAATGTGAACCTAAAACTCAGGTCAAATGTGAACCCATTGTTTGAAACCCAGGTCAAAAGTGAACCCGTTGTTTGAAACCCAGGCCAAATGTGAACCTAAACCTCAGGTCAAATGTGAACCCATTGTTTGAAACCCAGGTCAAATGTGAACCTAAACCTTAGGTCAAATGTGAACCCATTGTTTGAAACCCAGGTCAAATTTGAACCTGAACCTCAGGTCAAATGCGAACCCGTTATTTGAAACCCAGGTCAAATGTGAACCTAAACCTCAGGTCAAATGTGAACCCGTTGTTTGAAACCCAGGTCAAATGTGAACTTAAACCTCAAGTCAAATGTGAACCTGTTGTTTGAAAACCCGGTCAAACGTGAACCTAAACCTCAGGTCAAATGTGAACCCGTTGTTTGAAACCCAGGTCAAATGTGAACCTAAACCTTAGGTCAAATGTGAACCCGTTGTTTGAAACCCAGTCCAAATGTGAACCTAAACCTCAGGTCAAATGTGAACCTGTTGTTTGAAAACTAGGTCAAATGTGAAACTAAAGCTTAGGTCAAATGTGAACCCGTTGTTTGAAACACAGTCCAAATGTGAACCTAAACCTCAGGTAAAATGTGAACCCGTTGTTTGAAACCCAGGTCTAATGTGAACCTAAACCTCAGGTCAAATTTGAAACGTTGTTTGAAACCCAGGTCAAATGTGAACCTAAACCTCAGGTCAAATGTGAAACCCGTTGTTTGAAACCCAGGTTAAATGTGAACCTAAACCTCAGGTCAAATGTGAACCCGTTGTTTGAAACCCAGGTCAAATGTGAACCTAAAACTCAGGTCAAATGTGAACCCATTGTTTGAAACCCAGGTCAAATGTGAACCTAAACCTCAGGTCAAATGTGAACCCGTTGTTTGAAACCCAGGCCAAATGTGAACCTAAACCTCAGGTCAAATGTGAACCCATTGTTTGAAACCCAGGTCAAATTTGAACCTGAACCTCAGGTCAAATGCGAACCCATTATTTGAAACCCAGGTCAAATGTGAACCTAAACCTCAGGTCAAATGTGAACCCGTTGTCTGAAACCCAGGTCAAATGTGAACTTAAACCTCAAGTCAAATGTGAACCTGTTGTTTGAAAACCCGGTCAAACGTGAACCTAAACCTCAGGTCAAATGTGAACCCGTTGTTTGAAACCCAGGTCAAATATGAACCTAAACCTTAGGTCAAATGTGAACCCGTTGTTTGAAACCCAGTCCAAATGTGAACCTAAACCTCAGGTCAAATGTGAACCTGTTGTTTGAAAACTAGGTCAAATGTGAAACTAAACCTCAGGTCTAATGTGAACCCATTGTTTGAAACCCAGGTCAAATGTGAACCTAAACCTCAGGTCAAATGTGAACCCGTTGTTTGAAAACCAGGTCAAATGTGAACCTAAAACTCAGGTCAAATGTGTACCTAAACCTCAGGTCAAAGGTGAACCCGTTGTTTGAAACCCAGGTCAATTGTGAACTTAAACCTCAGGTCAAATGTGAACCCGTTGTTTGAAACCCAGGTCAAATTTGAACCTAAACCTCAAGTCAAATGTGAAACCGTTGTTTGAAAACCATGTCAAATGTGAACCTAACCTTCAGGTTAAATGTGAACCCGTTGTTTGAAACACAAGTCAAATGTGAACCTAAACCTCAGGTCAAATGTTAACCCGTTGTTTGAAAACCAGGTCAAATGTGAACCTAAACCTCAAGTCAAATGTGAACCCGTTGTTTGGAACCCGGGTCAAATGAGAACCTAAACTTCAGGTCAAATGTGAATCTGTTGTTTGAAAACCAGGTCAAATGTGAACCTGTTGTTTGAAACCCAGCTCAAATATGAACTTAAACCTCAGGTCAAATGTGAACCCGTTGTTTGAAACCCAGTTTAAATGTGAACCTAAACCTCAGGTCAAATGCAAACCCGTTGTTTGAAAACCAGGTCAAATTTGAACCTAAACCTCAGGTCAAATGTGATTCCGTTGTTTGAAACCCAGGTCAAATGTGAACCTAAAACTTAGGTCAAATGTGAACCTAAACCTCAGGTCAAATGTGAACCCGTTGTTTAAAACCTAGGTCAAATGTGAACCTAAACCCCAGGTCAAATGTGAAGCCGTTGTTGGAAACCCAGGTCAAATTTGAACCTAAACCTCATGTCAAATGTGAACCTGTTGTTTGAAAACCAGGTCAAATGTGAACCTAACCCTCAGGTCAAATGTGAACCCGTTCTTTCAAACCCAAGTCAAATGTGAACCTAAACCTCAGGTAAAATGTGAACCCGTTGTTTGAAAATCAGGTCAAATGTGAACCTACACCTCAGGTCAAATGTGAACCCGTTGTTTGAAACATAAGTCAAATGTGAACCTAAATCTCAGGTCAAATGTGAATCCGTTGTTTAAAAACCAGGTCAAATGTGAACCTGTTGTTTGAAACCCAGGTCAAATGTGAACCTAAAACTCAGGTCAAATGTGAACCCATTGTTTGAAACCCAGGTCAAAAGTGAACCCGTTGTTTGAAACCCAGGCCAAATGTGAACCTAAACCTCAGGTCAAATGTGAACCCATTGTTTGAAACCCAGGTCAAATGTGAACCTAAACCTTAGGTCAAATGTGAACCCATTGTTTGAAACCCAGGTCAAATTTGAACCTGAACCTCAGGTCAAATGCGAACCCGTTATTTGAAACCCAGGTCAAATGTGAACCTAAACCTCAGGTCAAATGTGAACCCGTTGTTTGAAACCCAGGTCAAATGTGAACTTAAACCTCAAGTCAAATGTGAACCTGTTGTTTGAAAACCCGGTCAAACGTGAACCTAAACCTCAGGTCAAATGTGAACCCGTTGTTTGAAACCCAGGTCAAATGTGAACCTAAACCTTAGGTCAAATGTGAACCCGTTGTTTGAAACCCAGTCCAAATGTGAACCTAAACCTCAGGTCAAATGTGAACCTGTTGTTTGAAAACTAGGTCAAATGTGAAACTAAACCTCAGGTCTAATGTGAACCCATTGTTTGAAACCCAGGTCAAATGTGAACCTAAACCTCAGGTCAAATGTGAACCCGTTGTTTGAAAACCAGGTCAAATGTGAACCTAAAACTCAGGTCAAATGTGTACCTAAACCTCAGGTCAAAGGTGAACCCGTTGTTTGAAACCCAGGTCAATTGTGAACTTAAACCTCAGGTCAAATGTGAACCCGTTGTTTGAAACCCAGGTCAAATTTGAACCTAAACCTCAAGTCAAATGTGAAACCGTTGTTTGAAAACCATGTCAAATGTGAACCTAACCTTCAGGTTAAATGTGAACCCGTTGTTTGAAACACAAGTCAAATGTGAACCTAAACCTCAGGTCAAATGTTAACCCGTTGTTTGAAAACCAGGTCAAATGTGAACCTAAACCTCAAGTCAAATGTGAACCCGTTGTTTGGAACCCGGGTCAAATGAGAACCTAAACTTCAGGTCAAATGTGAATCTGTTGTTTGAAAACCAGGTCAAATGTGAACCTGTTGTTTGAAACCCAGCTCAAATATGAACCTAAACCTCAGGTCAAATGTGAACCCGTTGTTTGAAACCCAGTTTAAATGTGAACCTAAACCTCAGGTCAAATGCAAACCCGTTGTTTGAAAACCAGGTCAAATTTGAACCTAAACCTCAGGTCAAATGTGATTCTGTTGTTTGAAACCCAGGTCAAATGTGAACCTAAAACTTAGGTCAAATGTGAACCTAAACCTCAGGTCAAATGTGAACCCGTTGTTTAAAACCCAGGTCAAATGTGAACCTAAACCCCAGGTCAAATGTGAAGCCGTTGTTGGAAACCCAGGTCAAATTTGAACCTAAACCTCATGTCAAATGTGAACCTGTTGTTTGAAAACCAGGTCAAATGTGAACCTAACCCTCAGGTCAAATGTGAACCCGTTGTTTCAAACCCAAGTCAAATGTGAACCTAAACCTCAGGTAAAATGTGAACCCGTTGTTTGAAAATCAGGTCAAATGTGAACCTACACCTCAGGTCAAATGTGAACCCGTTGTTTGAAACATAAGTCAAATGTGAACCTAAATCTCAGGTCAAATGTGAATCCGTTGTTTAAAAACCCGGTCAAATGTGAACCTGTTGTTTGAAACCCAGGTCAATTGTGAACCTAAACCTCATGTCAAATGTGAACCCGTTGTTTAAAACCCAGGTCAAATGTGAACATAAACCTCAGGTCAAATGTGAACCTGTTGTTTGAAACCCAAGTCAAATGTGAACCTAAACCTCAGGTCAAATGTGAACCCGTTGTTTGAAACCCAGGTCAAATGTGAACCTAAACCTCAGGACAAATGTGAACCCGTTGTTTAAAACCCAGGTCAAATGTGAACCTATACATCAGGTTAAACGTGAACCCGTTGTTTGAAACCCAGGTCAAATGTGAACCTAAACCTCAGGTCAAATGTGAACCTGTTGTTTGAAACCCAGGTCAAATGTGAACCTAAACCTCAAGTCAAATGTGAACCCGTTGTTTGAAACCCAGGTCAAATGTGAACCTAAACCTCAGGTAAAATGTGAACCCATTGTTTGAAACCCAGTTCAAATGTGAACCTAAACCTCAAGTCAAATGTGAACCCGTTGTTTGAAAACCAGGTTAAATGTGAACCTAAACCTCATGTCAAATGTGAACCCGTTGTTTGAAACCCAGGTCAAATGTGAACCTAAACCTCAGGTCAAATGTGAACCCGTTGTTTGAAAATCAGGTCAAATGTGAACCTAAAACTCAGGTCAAATGTGTACCTAAACCTCAGGTCAAAGGTGAACCCGTTGTTTGAAACCCAGGTCAATTGTGAACTTAAACCTTAGGTCAAATGTGAACCCGTTGTTTGAAAACCAGGTCAAATTTGAACCTAAACCTCAAGTCAAATGTGAAACCGTTGTTTCAAAATCCAGGTCAAATGTGAACCTAACCTTCAGGTTAAATGTGAACCCGTTGTTTGAAACACAAGTCAAATGTGAACCTAAACCTCAGGTCAAATGTTAACCCGTTGTTTGAAAACCAGGTCAAATGTGAACCTAAACCTCAGGTCAAATGTGAACCCGTTGTTTGAAACCTAGGTCAAATGTGAACCTAAACCTCAGGTCAAATGTGAACCCGTTGTTTGAAAACCAGGTTAAATGTGAACCTAAACCTCATGTCAAATGTGAACCCGTTGTTTGAAACTCAGGTCAAATGTGAACCTAAACCTCAGGTAAAATGTGAACCCGTTGTTTGAAGCCCAGGTCAAATGAGAACCTAAGCTTCAGGTCAAATGTGAATCTGTTGTTTGAAAACCAGGTCAAATGTGAACCTGTTGTTTGATACCCAACTCAAATATGAACCTAATCCTCAGGTCAAATGTGAACCCGTTGTTTGAAACCCAGTTTAAATGTGAACCTAAACCTCAGGTCAAATGCAAACCCGTTGTTTGAAAACCAGGTCAAATTTGAACCTAAACCTCAGGTCAAATGTGATTCCGTTGTTTGAAACCCAGGTCAAATGTGAACCTAAAACTCAGGTCAAATGTGAACCTAAACCTCAGGTCAAATGTGAACCCGTTGTTTAAAACCCAAGTCAAATGTGAACCTAAACATCAGGTCAAATGTGAATCCGTTGTTGGAAACCCAGGTCAAATTTGAACCTAAACCTCATGTCAAATGTGAACCTGTTGTTTGAAAACCAGGTCAAATGTGAACCTAACCCTCAGGTCAAATGTGAACCCGTTGTTTCAAACCCAAGTCAAATGTGAACCTAAACCTCAGGTAAAATGTGAACCCGTTGTTTGAAAATCAGGTCAAATGTGAACCTACACCTCAGGTCAAATGTGAACCCGTTGTTTGAAACATAAGTCAAATGTGAACCTAAACCTCAGGTCAAATGTGAATCCGTTGTTTGAAAACCAGGTCAAATGTGAACCTGTTGTTTGAAACCCAGGTCAAATGTGAACCTAAACCTCAGGTCAAATGTGAACCCGTTGTTTAAAACCCAGGTCAAATGTGAACCTAAACCTCAGGTCAAATGTGAACCTGTTGTTTGAAACCCAGGTCAAATGTGAACCTAAACCTCAGGTCAAATGTGAACCCGTTGTTTGAAACCCAGGTCAAATGTGAACCTAAACCTCAGGCCAAATGTAAACCCGTTGTTTGAAACCCAGGTCAAATGTGAACCTATACATCAGGTTAAACGTGAACCCGTGGTTTGAAACCCAGGTCAAATGTGAACCTAAACCTCAGGTCAAATGTGAACCCGTTGTTTGAAACCCAGGTCAAATGTGAACCAAAACCTCAGGTCAAATGCGAACCCGTTGTTTGAAACCCAGGTCAAATGTGAACCTAAACCTCAGGTCAAATGTGAACCCGTTGTTTGAAACCCAGGTCAAATGTGAACCTAAACCTTAAGTCAAATGTGAACCCGTTGTTTGAAACCCAGGTCAAATGTGAACCTAAACCTCAGGTCAAATGTGAAACCCGTTGTTTGAAACCCAGGTTAAATGTGAACCTAAACCTCAGGTCAAATGTGAACCCGTTGTTTGAAACCCAGGTCAAATGTGAAAATAAAACTCAGGTCAAATGTGAACCCATTGTTTGAAACCCAGGTCAAATGTGAACCTAAACCTCAGGTCAAATGTGAACCCGTTGTTTGAAACCCAGGCCAAATGTGAACCTAAACCTCAGGTCAAATGTGAACCCATTGTTTGAAACCCAGGTCAAATATGAACCTAAACCTCAGGTCAAATGTGAACCCATTGTTTGAAACCCAGGTCAAATGTGAACCTGAACCTCAGGTCAAATGCGAACCCGTTGTTTGAAACCCAGGTCAAATGTGAACCTAAACCTCAGGTCAAATGTGAACCCGTTGTTTGAAACCCAGGTCAAATGTGAACCTAAACCTCAGGCGAAATGTGAACCCGTTGTTTAAAACCCAGGTCAAATGTGAACCTATACATCAGGTTAAACGTGAACCCGTTGTTTGAAACCCAGGTCAAATGTGAACCTAAACCTCAGGTCAAATGTGAACCCGTTGTTTGAAACCCAGGTCAAATGTGAAACTAAACCTCAAGTCAAATGTGAACCCGTTGTTTGAAACCCAGGTCAAATGTGAACCTAAACCTCAGGTAAAATGTGAACCCGTTGTTTGAAACCCAGTTCAAATGTGAACCTAAACCTCAAGTCAAATGTGAACCCGTTGTTTGAAAACCAGGTTAAATGTGAACCTAAACCTCATGTCAAATGTGAACCCGTTGTTTGAAACCCAGGTCAAATGTGAACCTAAACCTCAGGTCAAATGTGAACCCGTTGTTTGAAAACCAGGTCAAATGTGAACCTAAAACTCAGGTCAAATGTGTACCTAAACCTCAGGTCAAAGGTGAACCCGTTGTTTGAAACCCAGGTCAATTGTGAACTTAAACCTTAGGTCAAATGTGAACCCGTTGTTTGAAACCCAGGTCAAATTTGAACCTAAACCTCAAGTCAAATGTGAAACCGTTGTTTGAAAACCAGGTCAAATGTGAACCTAACCTTCAGGTTAAATGTGAACCCGTTGTTTGAAACACAAGTCAAATGTGAACCTAAACCTCAGGTCAAATGTTAACCCGTTGTTTGAAAACCAGGTCAAATGTGAACCTAAACCTTAGGTCAAATGTGAACCCGTTGTTTGAAACCTAGGTCAAATGTGAACCTAAACCTCAGGTCAAATGTGAACCCGTTGTTTGAAAACCAGGTTAAATGTGAACCTAAACCTCATGTCAAATGTGAACCCGTTGTTTGAAACTCAGGTCAAATGTGAACCTAAACCTCAGGTAAAATGTGAACCCGTTGTTTGAAGCCCAGGTCAAATGAGAACCTAAGCTTCAGGTCAAATGTGAATCTGTTGTTTGAAAACCAGGTCAAATGTGAACCTGTTGTTTGATACCCAGCTCAAATATGAACCTAATCCTCAGGTCAAATGTGAACCCGTTGTTTGAAACCCAGTTTAAATGTGAACCTAAACCTCAGGTCAAATGCAAACCCGTTGTTTGAAAACCAGGTCAAATTTGAACCTAAACCTCAGGTCAAATGTGATTCCGTTGTTTGAAACCCAGGTCAAATGTGAACCTAAAACTCAGGTCAAATGTGAACCTAAACCTCAGGTCAAATGTGAACCCGTTGTTTAAAACCCAGGTCAAATGTGAACCTAAACATCAGGTCAAATGTGAATCCGTTGTTGGAAACCCAGGTCAAATTTGAACCTAAACCTCATGTCAAATGTGAACCTGTTGTTTGAAAACCAGGTCAAATGTGAACCTAACCCTCAGGTCAAATGTGAACCCGTTGTTTCAAACCCAAGTCAAATGTGAACCTAAACCTCAGGTAAAATGTGAACCCGTTGTTTGAAAATCAGGTCAAATGTGAACCTACACCTCAGGTCAAATGTGAACCCGTTGTTTGAAACATAAGTCAAATGTGAACCTAAACCTCAGGTCAAATGTGAATCCGTTGTTTGAAAACCAGGTCAAATGTGAACCTGTTGTTTGAAACCCAGGTCAAATGTGAACCTAAACCTCAGGTCAAATGTGAACCCGTTGTTTAAAACCCAGGTCAAATGTGAACCTAAACCTCAGGTCAAATGTGAACCTATTGTTTGAAACCCAGGTCAAATGTGAACCTAAACCTCAGGTCAAATGTGAACCCGTTGTTTGAAACCCAGGTCAAATGTGAACCTAAACCTCAGGCCAAATGTGAACCCGTTGTTTGAAACCCAGGTCAAATGTGAACCTATACATCAGGTTAAACGTGAACCCGTGGTTTGAAACCCAGGTCAAATGTGAACCTAAACCTCAGGTCAAATGTGAACCCGTTGTTTGAAACCCAGGTCAAATGTGAACCAAAACCTCAGGTCAAATGCGAACCCGTTGTTTGAAACCCAGGTCAAATGTGAACCTAAACCTCAGGTCAAATGTGAACCCGTTGTTTGAAACCTAGGTCAAATGTGAACCTAAACCTTAGGTCAAATGTGAACCCGTTGTTTGAAACCCAGGTCAAATGTGAACCTAAACCTCAGGTCAAATGTGAAACCCGTTGTTTGAAACCCAGGTTAAATGTGAACCTAAACCTCAGGTCAAATGTGAACCCGTTGTTTGAAACCCAGGTCAAATGTGAAAATAAAACTCAGGTCAAATGTGAACCCATTGTTTGAAACCCAGGTCAAATGTGAACCTAAACCTCAGGTCAAATGTGAACCCGTTGTTTGAAACCCAGGCCAAATGTGAACCTAAACCTCAGGTCAAATGTGAACCCATTGTTTGAAACCCAGGTCAAATATGAACCTAAACCTCAGGTCAAATGTGAACCCATTGTTTGAAACCCAGGTCAAATGTGAACCCGAACCTCAGGTCAAATGCGAACCCGTTGTTTGAAACCCAGGTCAAATGTGAACCTAAACCTCAGGTCAAATGTGAACCCGTTGTTTGAAACCCAGGTCAAATGTGAACTTAAGCCTCAGGTCAAATGTGAACCTGTTGTTTGAAAACCCGGTCAAACGTGAACCTAAACCTCAGGTCAAATGTGAACCCATTGTTTGAAACCCAGGTCAAATGTGAACCTAAACCTTAGGTCAAATGTGAACCCGTTGTTTGAAACCCAGTCCAAATGTGAACCTAAACCTCAGGTCAAATGTGAACCTGTTGTTTAAAAACTAGGTCAAATGTGAAACTAAACCTCAGGTCTAATGTGAACCCATTGTTTGAAACCCAGGTCAAATGTGAACCTAAACCTCAGGTCAAATGTGAACCCGTTGTTTGAAAACCAGGTCAAATGTGAACCTAAAACTCAGGTCAAATGTGTACCTAAACCTCAGGTCAAAGGTGAACCCGATGTTTGAAACCCAGGTCAATTGTGAACTTAAACCTCAGGTCAAATGTGAACCCGTTGTTTGAAACCCAGGTCAAATTTGAACTTAAACCTCAAGTCAAATGTGAAACCGTTGTTTGAAAACCAGGTCAAATGTGAACCTAACCTTCAGGTTAAATGTGAACCCGTTGTTTGAAACACAAGTCAAATGTGAACCTAAACCTCAGGTCAAATGTTAACCCGTTGTTTGAAACCCTGTCCAAATGTGAACCTAAACCTCAGGTCAAATGTGAACCTGTTGTTTAAAAACTAGGTCAAATGTGAAACTAAACCTCAGGTCTAATGTGAACCCATTGTTTGAAACCCAGGTCAAATGTGAACCTAAACCTCAGGTCAAATGTGAACCCGTTGTTTGAAAACAAGGTCAAATGTGAACCTAAAACTCAGGTCAAATGTGAACCTAAACCTCAGGTCAAATGTGAACCCGTTGTTTAAAACCCAGGTCAAATGTGAACCTAAACCTCAGGTCAAATGTGAAGCCGTTGTTGGAAACCCAGGTCAAATTTGAACCTAAACCTCATGTCAAATGTGAACCTGTTGTTTGAAAACCAGGTCAAATGTGAACCCGTTGTTTCAAACCCAAGTCAAATGTGAACCTAAACCTCAGGTAAAATGTGAACCCGTTGTTTGAAAATCAGGTTAAATGTGAACCTACACCTCAGGTCAAATGTGAACCCGTTGTTTGAAACATAAGTCAAATGTGAACCTAAACCTCAGGTCAAATGTGAACCCGTTGTGTGAAACCCAGGTCAAATGTGAACCTAAGCCTCAGGCCAAATGTGAACCCGTTTTTTGAAACCCAGGTCAAATGTGAACCTATACATCAGGTTAAATGTGAACCCGTTGTTTGAAACCCAGGTCAAATGTGAACCTAAACCTCAGGTCAAATGTGAACCCGTTGTTTGAAACCCAGGTCAAATGTGAACCTAAACCTCAGGTCAAATGCGAACCCGTTGTTTGAAACCCAGGTCAAATGTGAACCTAAGCCTCAGGTCAAATGTGAACCCGTTGTTTGAAACCCAGGTCAAATGTGAACCTAAACCTTAGGTCAAATGTGAACCCGTTGTTTGAAACCCAGGTCAAATGTGAACCTAAACCAAAGGTCAAATGTGAACCTGTTGTTTGAAAACCAGGTCAAATGTGAAACTAAACCTCAGGTCTAATGTGAACCCATTTTTTGAAACCCAGGTCAAATGTGAACCTAAACCTCTGGTCAAATGTGAACCCGTTGTTTGAAAACCAGGTCAAATGTGAACCTAAAACTCAGGTCAAATGTGTACCTAAACCTCAGGTTAAAGGTGAACCCGTTGTTTGAAACCCAGGTCAATTGTGAACTTAAACCTCAGGTAAAATGTGAACCCGTTGTTTGAAAATCAGGTCAAATGTGAACTTACACCTCAGGTCAAATGTGAACCCGTTGTTTGAAACATAGGTCAAATGTGCACCTAAATCTCAGGTCAAATGTGAATCCGTTGTTTGAAAACCAGGTCAAATGTGAACCTGTTGTTTGAAACCCAGGTCAAATGTGAACCTAAACCTCAGGTCAAATGTGAACCCGTTGTTTAAAACCCAGGTCAAATGTGAAGCTAAACCTCAGGTCAAATGTGAACCTGTTGTTTGAAACCAAGGTCAAATGTGAACCTAAACCTCAGGTCAAATGTGAACCCGTTGTTTGAAACCCAGGTCAAATGTGAACCTAAACCTCAGGCCAAATGTGAACCCGTTGTTTGAAACCCAGGTCAAATTTGAACCTAAACCTCAGGTCAAATGTGAACCCGTTGTTTGAAACCCAAGTCAATTACGAACATAAACCTAAGGTCAAATGTGAACCCGTTGTTTGAAAACCAGGTCAAATATGAACCTAAACCTCAGGTCAAATGTGAACCCATTGTTTGAAACCCAGGTCAAATGTGAACCTAAACCTCAGCTCAAATGTGAACCCGTTGTTTGAAACCCAGGTCAAATGTGAACTTAAACCTCAGGTCAAATATGAACCTGTTGTTTGAAAACCCGGTCAAACGTGAACCTAAACCTCAGGTCAAATGTGAACCCGTTGTTTGAAACCCAGGTCAAATGTGAACCTAAACCTTAGGTCAAATGTGAACCCGTTGTTTAAAACCCAGGTCAAATGTGAACCTAAACCTCAGGTCAAATGTGAACCCGTTGTTTGAAAACCAGGTCAAATGTGAACCTAAAACTCAGGTCAAATGTGTACCTAAACCTCAGGTCAAAGGTGAACCCGTTGTTTGAAACCCAGGTCAATTGTGAACTTAAACCTCAGGTCAAATGTGAACCCGTTGTTTGAAACCCAGGTCAAATTTGAACCTAAACCTCAAGTCAAATGTGAAACCGTTGTTTGAAAACCAGGTCAAATGTGAACCTAACCTTCAGGTTAAATGTGAACCCGTTGTTTGAAACACAAGTCAAATGTGAACCTAAACCTCAGGTCAAATGTTAACCCGTTGTTTGAAAACCAGGTCAAATGTGAACCTAAACCTCAAGTCAAATGTGAACCCGTTGTTTGGAACCCGGGTCAAATGAGAACCTAAACTTCAGGTCAAATGTGAATCTGTTGTTTGAAAACCAGGTCAAATGTGAACCTGTTGTTTGAAACCCAGCTCAAATATGAACCTAAACCTCAGGTCAAATGTGAACCCGTTGTTTAAAACCCAGGTCAAATGTGAAGCTAAACCTCAGGTCAAATGTGAACCTGTTGTTTGAAACCAAGGTCAAATGTGAACCTAAACCTCAGGTCAAATGTGAACCCGTTGTTTGAAACCCAGGTCAAATGTGAACCTAAACCTCAGGCCAAATGTGAACGCGTTGTTTGAAACCCAGGTCAAATTTGAACCTAAACCTCAGGTCAAATGTGAACCCGTTGTTTGAAACCCAAGTCAATTACGAACCTAAACCTAAGGTCAAATGTGAACCCGTTGTTTGAAAACCAGGTCAAATATGAACCTAAACCTCAGGTCAAATGTGAACCCATTGTTTGAAACCTAGGTCAAATGTGAACCTAAACCTCAGGTCAAATGTGAACCCGTTGTTTGAAACCCAGGTCAAATGTGAACTTAAACCTCAGGTCAAATGTGAACCTGTTGTTTGAAAACACGGTCAAATGTGAACCTAAACCTCAGGTCAAATGTGAACCCGTTGTTTGAAACCTAGGTCAAATGTGAACCTAAACCTTAGGTCAAATGTGAACCCGTTGTTTGAAACCCAGTCCAAATGTGAACCTAAACCTCAGGTCAAATGTGAACCCGTTGTTTGAAACCCAGGTCAAATGTGAACCTAAACCAAAGGTCAAATGTGAACCTGTTGTTTGAAAACCAGGTCAAATGTGAAACTAAACCTCAGGTCTAATGTGAACCCGTTTTTTGAAACCCAGGTCAAATGTGAACCTAAACCTCTGGTCAAATGTGAACCCGTTGTTTGAAAACCAGGTCAAATGTGAACCTAAAACTCAGGTCAAATGTGTACCTAAACCTCAGGTTAAAGGTGAATCCGTTGTTTGAAACCCAGGTCAATTGTGAACCTAAACCTCAGGTAAAATGTGAACCCGTTGTTTGAAAATCAGGTCAAATGTGAACTTACACCTCAGGTCAAATGTGAACCCGTTGTTTGAAACATAGGTCAAATGTGAACCTAAATCTCAGGTCAAATGTGATTCCGTTGTTTGAAAACCAGGTCAAATGTGAACCTGTTGTTTGAAACCCAGGTCAAATGTGAACCTAAACCTCAGGTCAAATGTGAACCCGTTGTTTAAAACCCAGGTCAAATGTGAAGCTAAACCTCAGGTCAAATGTGAACCTGTTGTTTGAAACCAAGGTCAAATGTGAACCTAAACCTCAGGTCAAATGTGAACCCGTTGTTTGAAACCCAGGTCAAATGTGAACCTAAACCTCAGGCCAAATGTGAACCCGTTGTTTGAAACCCAGGTCAAATTTGAACCTAAACCTCAGGTCAAATGTGAACCCGTTGTTTGAAACCCAAGTCAATTAAGAACCTAAACCTAAGGTCAAATGTGAACCCGTTGTTTGAAAACCAGGTCAAATATGAACCTAAACCTCAGGTCAAATGTGAACCCATTGTTTGAAACCCAGGTCAAATGTGAACCTAAACCTCATCTCAAATGTGAACCCGTTGTTTGAAACCCAGGTCAAATGTGAACTTAAACCTCAGGTCAAATGTGAACCTGTTGTTTGAAAACCCGGTCAAACGTGAAGCTAAACCTCAGGTCAAATGTGAACCCGTTGTTTGAAACCCAGGTCAAATGTGAACCTAAAGCTTAGGTCAAATGTGAACCCGTTGTTTGAACCACAGTCCAAATGTGAACCTAAACCTCAGGTCAAATGTGAACCTGTTGTTTGAAAACCAGGTCAAATGTGAAACTAAACCTCAGGTCTAATGTGAACCCATTGTTTAAAACCCAGGTCAAATGTGAACCTAAACCTCAGGTCAAATGTGAACCCGTTGTTTGAAAACCAGGTCAAATGTGAACCTAAAACTCAGGTCAAATGTGTACCTAAACCTCAGGTCAAAGGTGAACCCGTTGTTTGAAACCCAGGTCAATTGTGAACTTAAACCTCAGGTCAAATGTGAACCCGTTGTTTGAAACCCAGGTCAAATTTGAACCTAAACCTCAAGTCAAATGTGAAACCGTTGTTTGAAAACCAGGTCAAATGTGAACCTAACCTTCAGGTTAAATGTGAACCCGTTGTTTGAAACACAAGTCAAATGTGAACCTAAACCTCAGGTCAAATGTTAACCCGTTGTTTGAAAACCAGGTCAAATGTGAACCTAAACCTCAAGTAAAATGTGAACCCGTTGTTTGGAACCCGGGTCAAATGAGAACCTAAACTTCAGGTCAAATGTGAATCTGTTGTTTGAAAACCAGGTCAAATGTGAACCTGTTGTTTGAAACCCAGCTCAAATATGAACCTAAACCTCAGGTCAAATGTGAACCCCTTGTTTAAAACCCAGGTCAATGTGAAGCTAAACCTCAGGTCAAATGTGAACCTGTTGTTTGAAACCAAGGTCAAATGTGAACCTAAACCTCAGGTCAAATGTGAACCCGTTGTTTGAAACCCAGGTCAAATGTGAACCTAAACCTCAGGCCAAATGTGAACGCGTTGTTTGAAACCCAGGTCAAATTTGAACCTAAACCTCAGGTCAAATGTGAACCCGTTGTTTGAAACCCAAGTCAATTACGAACCTAAACCTAAGGTCAAATGTGAACCCGTTGTTTGAAAACCAGGTCAAATTTGAACCTAAACCTCAGGTCAAATGTGAACCCATTGTTTGAAACCTAGGTCAAATGTGAACCTAAACCTCAGGTCAAATGTGAACCCGTTGTTTGAAACCCAGGTCAAATGTGAACTTAAACCTCAGGTCAAATGTGAACCTGTTGTTTGAAAACACGGTCAAATGTGAACCTAAACCTCAGGTCAAATGTGAACCCGTTGTTTGAAACCTAGGTCAAATGTGAACCTAAACCTTAGGTCAAATGTGAACCCGTTGTTTGAAACCCAGTCCAAATGTGAACCTAAACCTCAGGTCAAATGTGAACCCGTTGTTTGAAACCCAGGTCAAATGTGAACCTAAACCAAAGGTCAAATGTGAACCTGTTGTTTGAAAACCAGGTCAAATGTGAAACTAAACCTCAGGTCTAATGTGAACCCGTTTTTTGAAACCCATGTCAAATGTGAACCTAAACCTCTGGTCAAATGTGAACCCGTTGTTTGAAAACCAGGTCAAATGTGAACCTAAAACTCAGGTCAAATGTGTACCTAAACCTCAGGTTAAAGGTGAACCCGTTGTTTGAAACCCAGGTCAATTGTGAACCTAAACCTCAGGTAAAATGTGAACCCGTTGTTTGAAAATCAGGTCAAATGTGAACTTACACCTCAGGTCAAATGTGAACCCGTTGTTTGAAACATAGGTCAAATGTGAACCTAAATCTCAGGTCAAATGTGATTCCGTTGTTTGAAAACCAGGTCAAATGTGAACCTGTTGTTTGAAACCCAGGTCAAATGTGAACCTAAACCTCAGGTCAAATGTGAACCCGTTGTTTAAAACCCAGGTCAAATGTGAAGCTAAACCTCAGGTCAAATGTGAACCTGTTGTTTGAAACCAAGGTCAAATGTGAACCTAAACCTCAGGTCAAATGTGAACCCGTTGTTTGAAACCCAGGTCAAATGTGAACCTAAACCTCAGGCCAAATGTGAACCCGTTGTTTGAAACCCAGGTCAAATTTGAACCTAAACCTCAGGTCAAATGTGAACCCGTTGTTTGAAACCCAAGTCAATTAAGAACCTAAACCTAAGGTCAAATGTGAACCCGTTGTTTGAAAACCAGGTCAAATATGAACCTAAACCTCAGGTCAAATGTGAACCCATTGTTTGAAACCCAGGTCAAATGTGAACCTAAACCTCATCTCAAATGTGAACCCGTTGTTTGAAACCCAGGTCAAATGTGAACTTAAACCTCAGGTCAAATGTGAACCCGTTGTTTGAAACCCAAGTCAATTAAGAACCTAAACCTAAGGTCAAATGTGAACCCGTTGTTTGAAAACCAGGTCAAATATGAACCTAAACCTCAGGTCAAATGTGAACCCATTGTTTGAAACCCAGGTCAAATGTGAACCTAAACCTCATCTCAAATGTGAACCCGTTGTTTGAAACCCAGGTCAAATGTGAACTTAAACCTCAGGTCAAATGTGAACCTGTTGTTTGAAAACCCGGTCAAACGTGAAGCTAAACCTCAGGTCAAATGTGAACTCGTTGTTTGAAACCCAGGTCAAATGTGAACCTAAAGCTTAGGTCAAATGTGAACCCGTTGTTTGAACCACAGTCCAAATGTGAACCTAAACCTCAGGTCAAATGTGAACCTGTTGTTTGAAAACCAGGTCAAATGTGAAACTAAACCTCAGGTCTAATGTGAACCCATTGTTTAAAACCCAGGTCAAATGTGAACCTAAACCTCAGGTCAAATGTGAACCCGTTGTTTGAAAACCAGGTCAAATGTGAACCTAAAACTCAGGTCAAATGTGTACCTAAACCTCAGGTCAAAGGTGAACCCGTTGTTTGAAACCCAGGTCAATTGTGAACTTAAACCTCAGGTCAAATGTGAACCCGTTGTTTGAAACCCAGGTCAAATTTGAACCTAAACCTCAAGTCAAATGTGAAACCGTTGTTTGAAAACCAGGTCAAATGTGAACCTAACCTTCAGGTTAAATGTGAACCCGTTGTTTGAAACACAAGTCAAATGTGAACCTAAACCTCAGGTCAAATGTTAACCCGTTGTTTGAAAACCAGGTCAAATGTGAACCTAAACCTCAAGTAAAATGTGAACCCGTTGTTTGGAACCCGGGTCAAATGAGAACCTAAACTTCAGGTCAAATGTGAATCTGTTGTTTGAAAACCAGGTCAAATGTGAACCTGTTGTTTGAAACCCAGCTCAAATATGAACCTAAACCTCAGGTCAAATGTGAACCCCTTGTTTAAAACCCAGGTCAATATGAAGCTAAACCTCAGGTCAAATGTGAACCTGTTGTTTGAAACCAAGGTCAAATGTGAACCTAAACCTCAGGTCAAATGTGAACCCGTTGTTTGAATCCCAGGTCAAATGTGAACCTAAACCTCAGGCCAAATGTGAACGCGTTGTTTGAAACCCAGGTCAAATTTGAACCTAAACCTCAGGTCAAATGTGAACCCGTTGTTTGAAACCCAAGTCAATTACGAACCTAAACCTAAGGTCAAATGTGAACCCATTGTTTGAAACCTAGGTCAAATGTGAACCTAAACCTCAGGTCAAATGTGAACCCGTTGTTTGAAACCCAGGTCAAATGTGAACTTAAACCTCAGGTCAAATGTGAACCTGTTGTTTGAAAACACGGTCAAATGTGAACCTAAACCTCAGGTCAAATGTGAACCCGTTGTTTGAAACCTAGGTCAAATGTGAACCTAAACCTTAGGTCAAATGTGAACCCGTTGTTTGAAACCCAGTCCAAATGTGAACCTAAACCTCAGGTCAAATGTGAACCCGTTGTTTGAAACCCAGGTCAAATGTGAACCTAAACCAAAGGTCAAATGTGAACCTGTTGTTTGAAAACCAGGTCAAATGTGAAACTAAACCTCAGGTCTAATGTGAACCCGTTTTTTGAAACCCAGGTCAAATGTGAACCTAAACCTCTGGTCAAATGTGAACCCGTTGTTTGAAAACCAGGTCAAATGTGAACCTAAAACTCAGGTCAAATGTGTACCTAAACCTCAGGTTAAAGGTGAACCCGTTGTTTGAAACCCAGGTCAATTGTGAACCTAAACCTCAGGTAAAATGTGAACCCGTTGTTTGAAAATCAGGTCAAATGTGAACTTACACCTCAGGTCAAATGTGAACCCGTTGTTTGAAACATAGGTCAAATGTGAACCTAAATCTCAGGTCAAATGTGATTCCGTTGTTTGAAAACCAGGTCAAATGTGAACCTGTTGTTTGAAACCCAGGTCAAATGTGAACCTAAACCTCAGGGCAAATGTGAACCCGTTGTTTAAAACCCAGGTCAAATGTGAAGCTAAACCTCAGGTCAAATGTGAACCTGTTGTTTGAAACCAAGGTCAAATGTGAACCTAAACCTCAGGTCAAATGTGAACCCGTTGTTTGAAACCCAGGTCAAATGTGAACCTAAACCTCAGGCCAAATGTGAACCCGTTGTTTGAAACCCAGGTCAAATTTGAACCTAAACCTCAGGTCAAATGTGAACCCGTTGTTTGAAACCCAAGTCAATTAAGAACCTAAACCTAAGGTCAAATGTGAACCCGTTGTTTGAAAACCAGGTCAAATATGAACCTAAACCTCAGGTCAAATGTGAACCCATTGTTTGAAACCCAGGTCAAATGTGAACCTAAACCTCATCTCAAATGTGAACCCGTTGTTTGAAACCCAGGTCAAATGTGAACTTAAACCTCAGGTCAAATGTGAACCCGTTGTTTGAAACCCAAGTCAATTAAGAACCTAAACCTAAGGTCAAATGTGAACCCGTTGTTTGAAAACCAGGTCAAATATGAACCTAAACCTCAGGTCAAATGTGAACCCATTGTTTGAAACCCAGGTCAAATGTGAACCTAAACCTCATCTCAAATGTGAACCCGTTGTTTGAAACCCAGGTCAAATGTGAACTTAAACCTCAGGTCAAATGTGAACCTGTTGTTTGAAAACCCGGTCAAACGTGAAGCTAAACCTCAGGTCAAATGTGAACCCGTTGTTTGAAACCCAGGTCAAATGTGAACCTAAAGCTTAGGTCAAATGTGAACCCGTTGTTTGAACCACAGTCCAAATGTGAACCTAAACCTCAGGTCAAATGTGAACCTGTTGTTTGAAAACCAGGTCAAATGTGAGACTAAACCTCAGGTCAAAGGTGAACCCGTTGTTTGAAACCCAGGTCAATTGTGAACTTAAACCTCAGGTCAAATGTGAACCCGTTGTTTGAAACCCAGGTCAAATTTGAACCTAAACCTCAAGTCAAATGTGAAACCGTTGTTTGAAAACCAGGTCAAATGTGAACCTAACCTTCAGGTTAAATGTGAACCCGTTGTTTGAAACACAAGTCAAATGTGAACCTAAACCTCAGGTCAAATGTTAACCCGTTGTTTGAAAACCAGGTCAAATGTGAACCTAAACCTCAAGTAAAATGTGAACCCGTTGTTTGGAACCCGGGTCAAATGAGAACCTAAACTTCAGGTCAAATGTGAATCTGTTGTTTGAAAACCAGGTCAAATGTGAACCTGTTGTTTGAAACCCAGCTCAAATATGAACCTAAACCTCAGGTCAAATGTGAACCCCTTGTTTAAAACCCAGGTCAATGTGAAGCTAAACCTCAGGTCAAATGTGAACCTGTTGTTTGAAACCAAGGTCAAATGTGAACCTAAACCTCAGGTCAAATGTGAACCCGTTGTTTGAAACCCAGGTCAAATGTGAACCTAAACCTCAGGCCAAATGTGAACGCGTTGTTTGAAACCCAGGTCAAATTTGAACCTAAACCTCAGGTCAAATGTGAACCCGTTGTTTGAAACCCAAGTCAATTACGAACCTAAACCTAAGGTCAAATGTGAACCCGTTGTTTGAAAACCAGGTCAAATTTGAACCTAAACCTCAGGTCAAATGTGAACCCATTGTTTGAAACCTAGGTCAAATGTGAAACTAAACCTCAGGTCAAATGTGAACCCGTTGTTTGAAACCCAGGTCAAATGTGAACTTAAACCTCAGGTCAAATGTGAACCTGTTGTTTGAAAACACGGTCAAATGTGAACCTAAACCTCAGGTCAAATGTGAACCCGTTGTTTGAAACCTAGGTCAAATGTGAACCTAAACCTTAGGTCAAATGTGAACCCGTTGTTTGAAACCCAGTCCAAATGTGAACCTAAACCTCAGGTCAAATGTGAACCCGTTGTTTGAAACCCAGGTCAAATGTGAACCTAAACCAAAGGTCAAATGTGAACCTGTTGTTTGAAAACCAGGTCAAATGTGAAACTAAACCTCAGGTCTAATGTGAACCCGTTTTTTGAAACCCAGGTCAAATGTGAACCTAAACCTCTGCTCAAATGTGAACCCGTTGTTTGAAAACCAGGTCAAATGTGAACCTAAAACTCAGGTCAAATGTGTACCTAAACCTCAGGTTAAAGGTGAACCCGTTGTTTGAAACCCAGGTCAATTGTGAACCTAAACCTCAGGTAAAATGTGAACCCGTTGTTTGAAAATCAGGTCAAATGTGAACTTACACCTCAGGTCAAATGTGAACCCGTTGTTTGAAACATAGGTCAAATGTGAACCTAAATCTCAGGTCAAATGTGATTCCGTTGTTTGAAAACCAGGTCAAATGTGAACCTGTTGTTTGAAACCCAGGTCAAATGTGAACCTAAACCTCAGGTCAAATGTGAACCCGTTGTTTAAAACCCAGGTCAAATGTGAAGCTAAACCTCAGGTCAAATGTGAACCTGTTGTTTGAAACCAAGGTCAAATGTGAACCTAAACCTCAGGTCAAATGTGAACCCGTTGTTTGAAACCCAGGTCAAATGTGAACCTAAACCTCAGGCCAAATGTGAACCCGTTGTTTGAAACCCAGGTCAAATTTGAACCTAAACCTCAGGTCAAATGTGAACCCGTTGTTTGAAACCCAAGTCAATTAAGAACCTAAACCTAAGGTCAAATGTGAACCCGTTGTTTGAAAACCAGGTCAAATATGAACCTAAACCTCAGGTCAAATGTGAACCCATTGTTTGAAACCCAGGTCAAATGTGAACCTAAACCTCATCTCAAATGTGAACCCGTTGTTTGAAACCCAGGTCAAATGTGAACTTAAACCTCAGGTCAAATGTGAACCCGTTGTTTGAAACCCAAGTCAATTAAGAACCTAAACCTAAGGTCAAATGTGAACCCGTTGTTTGAAAACCAGGTCAAATATGAACCTAAACCTCAGGTCAAATGTGAACCCATTGTTTGAAACCCAGGTCAAATGTGAACCTAAACCTCATCTCAAATGTGAACCCGTTGTTTGAAACCCAGGTCAAATGTGAACTTAAACCTCAGGTCAAATGTGAACCTGTTGTTTGAAAACCCGGTCAAACGTGAAGCTAAACCTCAGGTCAAATGTGAACCCGTTGTTTGAAACCCAGGTCAAATGTGAACCTAAAGCTTAGGTCAAATGTGAACCCGTTGTTTGAACCACAGTCCAAATGTGAACCTAAACCTCAGGTCAAATGTGAACCTGTTGTTTGAAAACCAGGTCAAATGTGAAACTAAACCTCAGGTCAAAGGTGAACCCGTTGTTTGAAACCCAGGTCAATTGTGAACTTAAACCTCAGGTCAAATGTGAACCCGTTGTTTGAAACCCAGGTCAAATTTGAACCTAAACCTCAAGTCAAATGTGAAACCGTTGTTTGAAAACCAGGTCAAATGTGAACCTAACCTTCAGGTTAAATGTGAACCCGTTGTTTGAAACACAAGTCAAATGTGAACCTAAACCTCAGGTCAAATGTTCACCCGTTTTTTGAAAACCAGGTCAAATGTGAACCTAAACCTCAAGTAAAATGTGAACCCGTTGTTTGGAACCCGGGTCAAATGAGAACCTAAACTTCAGGTCAAATGTGAATCTGTTGTTTGAAAACCAGGTCAAATGTGAACCTGTTGTTTGAAACCCAGCTCAAATATGAACCTAAACCTCAGGTCAAATGTGAACCCGTTGTTTAAAACCCAGGTCAAATGTGAAGCTAAACCTCAGGTCAAATGTGAACCTGTTGTTTGAAACCAAGGTCAAATGTGAACCTAAACCTCAGGTCAAATGTGAACCCGTTGTTTGAAACCCAGGTCAAATGTGAACCTAAACCTCAGGCCAAATGTGAACGCGTTGTTTGAAACCCAGGTCAAATTTGAACCTAAACCTCAGGTCAAATGTGAACCCGTTGTTTGAAACCCAAGTCAATTACGAACCTAAACCTAAGGTCAAATGTGAACCCGTTGTTTGAAAACCAGGTCAAATATGAACCTAAACCTCAGGTCAAATGTGAACCCATTGTTTGAAACCTAGGTCAAATGTGAACCTAAACCTCAGGTCAAATGTGAACCCGTTGTTTGAAACCCAGGTCAAATGTGAACTTAAACCTCAGGTCAAATGTGAACCTGTTGTTTGAAAACACGGTCAAATGTGAACCTAAACCTCAGGTCAAATGTGAACCCGTTGTTTGAAACCTAGGTCAAATGTGAACCTAAACCTTAGGTCAAATGTGAACCCGTTGTTTGAAACCCAGTCCAAATGTGAACCTAAACCTCAGGTCAAATGTGAACCCGTTTTTTGAAACCCAGGTCAAATGTGAACCTAAACCAAAGGTCAAATGTGAACCTGTTGTTTGAAAACCAGGTCAAATGTGAAACTAAACCTCAGGTCTAATGTGAACCCGTTTTTTGAAACCCAGGTCAAATGTGAACCTAAACCTCTGGTCAAATGTGAACCCGTTGTTTGAAAACCAGGTCAAATGTGAACCTAAAACTCAGGTCAAATGTGTACCTAAACCTCAGGTTAAAGGTGAACCCGTTGTTTGAAACCCAGGTCAATTGTGAACCTAAACCTCAGGTAAAATGTGAACCCGTTGTTTGAAAATCAGGTCAAATGTGAACTTACACCTCAGGTCAAATGTGAACCCGTTGTTTGAAACATAGGTCAAATGTGAACCTAAATCTCAGGTCAAATGTGATTCCGTTGTTTGAAAACCAGGTCAAATGTGAACCTGTTGTTTGAAACCCAGGTCAAATGTGAACCTAAACCTCAGGTCAAATGTGAACCCGTTGTTTAAAACCCAGGTCAAATGTGAAGCTAAACCTCAGGTCAAATGTGAACCTGTTGTTTGAAACCAAGGTCAAATGTGAACCTAAACCTCAGGTCAAATGTGAACCCGTTGTTTGAAACCCAGGTCAAATGTGAACCTAAACCTCAGGCCAAATGTGAACCCGTTGTTTGAAACCCAAGTCAATTAAGAACCTAAACCTAAGGTCAAATGTGAACCCGTTGTTTGAAAACCAGGTCAAATATGAACCTAAACCTCAGGTCAAATGTGAACCCATTGTTTGAAACCCAGGTCAAATGTTAACCTAAACCTCATCTCAAATGTGAACCCGTTGTTTGAAACCCAGGTCAAATGTGAACTTAAACCTCAGGTCAAATGTGAACCCGTTGTTTGAAACCCAGGTCAAATTTGAACCTAAACCTCAGGTCAAATGTGAACCCGTTGTTTGAAACCCAAGTCAATTAAGAACCTAAACCTAAGGTCAAATGTGAACCCGTTGTTTGAAAACCAGGTCAAATATGAACCTAAACCTCAAGTCAAATGTGAACCCATTGTTTGAAACCCAGGTCAAATGTGAACCTAAACCTCATCTCAAATGTGAACCCGTTGTTTGAAACCCAGGTCAAATGTGAACTTAAACCTCAGGTCAAATGTGAACCCGTTGTTTGAAACCCAGGTCAAATGTGAACCTAAAGCTTAGGTCAAATGTGAACCCGTTGTTTGAAACACAGTCCAAATGTGAACCTAAACCTCAGGTCAAATGTGAACCTGTTGTTTGAAAACCAGGTCAAATGTGAAACTAAACCTCAGGTCTAATGTGAACCCATTGTTTAAAACCCAGGTCAAATGTGAACCTAAACCTCAGGTCAAATGTGAACCCGTTGTTTGAAAACCAGGTCAAATGTGAACCTAAAACTCAGGTCAAATGTGTACCTAAACCTCAGGTCAAAGGTGAACCCGTTGTTTGAAACCCAGGTCAATTGTGAACTTAAACCTCAGGTCAAATGTGAACCCGTTGTTTGAAACCCAGGTCAAATTTGAACCTAAACCTCAAGTCAAATGTGAAACCGTTGTTTGAAAACCAGGTCAAATGTGAACCTAACCTTCAGGTTAAATGTGAACCCGTTGTTTGAAACACAAGTCAAATGTGAACCTAAACCTCAGGTCAAATGTTAACCCGTTGTTTGAAAACCAGGTCAAATGTGAACCTAAACCTCAAGTCAAATGTGAACCCGTTGTTTGGAACCCGGGTCAAATGAGAACCTAAACTTCAGGTCAAATGTGAATCTGTTGTTTGAAAACCAGGTCAAATGTGAACCTGTTGTTTGAAACCCAGCTCAAATATGAACCTAAACCTCAGGTCAAATGTGAACCCGTTGTTTAAAACCCAGGTCAAATGTGAAGCTAAACCTCAGGTCAAATGTGAACCTGTTGTTTGAAACCAAGGTAAATGTGAACCTAAACCTCAGGTCAAATGTGAACCCGTTGTTTGAAACCCATGTCAAATGTGAACCTAAACCTCAGGCCAAATGTGAACGCGTTGTTTGAAACCCAGTTCAAATTTGAACCTAAACCTCAGGTCAAATGTGAACCCGTTGTTTGAAACCCAAGTCAATTACGAACCTAAACCTAAGGTCAAATGTGAACCCGTTGTTTGAAAACCAGGTCAAATATGAACCTAAACCTCAGGTCAAATGTGAACCCATTGTTTGAAACCTAGGTCAAATGTGAACCTAAACCTCAGGTCAAATGTGAACCCGTTGTTTGAAACCCAGGTCAAATGTGAACCTGTTGTTTGAAAACACGGTCAAATGTGAACCTAAACCTCAGGTCAAATGTGAACCCGTTGTTTGAAACCTAGGTCAAATGTGAACCTAAACCTTAGGTCAAATGTGAACCCGTTGTTTGAAACCCAGTCCAAATGTGAACCTAAACCTCAGGTCAAATGTGAACCCGTTGTTTGAAACCCAGGTCAAATGTGAACCTAAACCAAAGGTCAAATGTGAACCTGTTGTTTGAAAACCAGGTCAAATGTGAAACTAAACCTCAGGTCTAATGTGAACCCGTTTTTTGAAACCCAGGTCAAATGTGAACCTAAACCTCTGGTCAAATGTGAACTCGTTGTTTGAAAACCAGGTCAAATGTGAACCTAAAACTCAGGTCAAATGTGTACCTAAACCTCAGGTTAAAGGTGAACCCGTTGTTTGAAACCCAGGTCAATTGTGAACCTAAACCTCAGGTAAAATGTGAACCCGTTGTTTGAAAATCAGGGCAAATGTGAACTTACACCTCAGGTCAAATGTGAACCCGTTGTTTGAAACATAGGTCAAATGTGAACCTAAATCTCAGGTCAAATGTGATTCCGTTGTTTGAAAACCAGGTCAAATGTGAACCTGTTGTTTGAAACCCAGGTCAAATGTGAACCTAAACCTCAGGTCAAATGTGAACCCGTTGTTTAAAACCCAGGTCAAATGTGAAGCTAAACCTCAGGTCAAATGTGAACCTGTTGTTTGAAAACCAGGTCAAATGTGAACCCGTTGTTTGAAACCCAGGTCAAATGTGAACCTAAAGCTTAGGTCAAATGTGAACCCGTTGTTTGAAACACAGTCCAAATGTGAACCTAAACCTCAGGTCAAATGTGAACCTGTTGTTTGAAAACCAGGTCAAATGTGAAACTAAACCTCAGGTCTAATGTGAACCCATTGTTTAAAACCCAGGTCAAATGTGAACCTAAACCTCAGGTCAAATGTGAACCCGTTGTTTGAAAACCAGGTCAAATGTGAACCTAAAACTCAGGTCAAATGTGTACCTAAACCTCAGGTCAAAGGTGAACCCGTTGTTTGAAACCCAGGTCAATTGTGAACTTAAACCTCAGGTCAAATGTGAACCCGTTGTTTGAAACCCAGGTCAAATTTGAACCTAAACCTCAAGTCAAATGTGAAACCGTTGTTTGAAAACCAGGTCAAATGTGAACCTAACCTTCAGGTTAAATGTGAACCCGTTGTTTGAAACACAAGTCAAATGTGAACCTAAACCTCAGGTCAAATGTTAACCCGTTGTTTGAAAACCAGGTCAAATGTGAACCTAAACCTCAAGTCAAATGTGAACCCGTTGTTTGGAACCCGGGTCAAATGAGAACCTAAACTTCAGGTCAAATGTGAATCTGTTGTTTGAAAACCAGGTCAAATGTGAACCTGTTGTTTGAAACCCAGCTCAAATATGAACCTAAACCTCAGGTCAAATGTGAACCCGTTGTTTAAAACCCAGGTCAAATGTGAAGCTAAACCTCAGGTCAAATGTGAACCTGTTGTTTGAAACCAAGGTAAATGTGAACCTAAACCTCAGGTCAAATGTGAACCCGTTGTTTGAAACCCAGGTCAAATGTGAACCTAAACCTCAGGCCAAATGTGAACGCGTTGTTTGAAACCCAGGTCAAATTTGAACCTAAACCTCAGGTCAAATGTGAACCCGTTGTTTGAAACCCAAGTCAATTACGAACCTAAACCTAAGGTCAAATGTGAACCCGTTGTTTGAAAACCATGTCAAATATGAACCTAAACCTCAGGTCAAATGTGAACCCATTGTTTGAAACCTAGGTCAAATGTGAACCTAAACCTCAGGTCAAATGTGAACCCGTTGTTTGAAACCCAGGTCAAATGTGAACCTGTTGTTTGAAAACACGGTCAAATGTGAACCTAAACCTCAGGTCAAATGTGAACCCGTTGTTTGAAACCTAGGTCAAATGTGAACCTAAACCTTAGGTCAAATGTGAACCCGTTGTTTGAAACCCAGTCCAAATGTGAACCTAAACCTCAGGTCAAATGTGAACCCGTTGTTTGAAACCCAGGTCAAATGTGAACCTAAACCAAAGGTCAAATGTGAACCTGTTGTTTGAAAACCAGGTCAAATGTGAAACTAAACCTCAGGTCTAATGTGAACCCGTTTTTTGAAACCCAGGTCAAATGTGAACCTAAACCTCTGGTCAAATGTGAACTCGTTGTTTGAAAACCAGGTCAAATGTGAACCTAAAACTCAGGTCAAATGTGTACCTAAACCTCAGGTTAAAGGTGAACCCGTTGTTTGAAACCCAGGTCAATTGTGAACCTAAACCTCAGGTAAAATGTGAACCCGTTGTTTGAAAATCAGGTCAAATGTGAACTTACACCTCAGGTCAAATGTGAACCCGTTGTTTGAAACATAGGTCAAATGTGAACCTAAATCTCAGGTCAAATGTGATTCCGTTGTTTGAAAACCAGGTCAAATGTGAACCTGTTGTTTGAAACCCAGGTCAAATGTGAACCTAAACCTCAGGTCAAATGTGAACCCGTTGTTTAAAACCCAGGTCAAATGTGAAGCTAAACCTCAGGTCAAATGTGAACCTGTTGTTTGAAACCAAGGTCAAATGTGAACCTAAACCTCAGGTCAAATGTGAACCCGTTGTTTGAAACCCAGGTCAAATGTGAACCTAAACCTCAGGCCAAATGTGAACCCGTTGTTTGAAACCCAGGTCAAATTTGAACCTAAACCTCAGGTCAAATGTGAACCCGTTGTTTGAAACCCAAGTCAATTAAGAACCTAAACCTAAGGTCAAATGTGAACCCGTTGTTTGAAAACCAGGTCAAATATGAACCTAAACCTCAGGTCAAATGTGAACCCATTGTTTGAAACCCAGGTCAAATGTGAACCTAAACCTCATCTCAAATGTGAACCCGTTGTTTGAAACCCAGGTCAAATGTGAACTTAAACCTCAGGTCAAATGTGAACCTGTTGTTTGAAAACCCGGTCAAACGTGAAGCTAAACCTCAGGTCAAATGTGAACCCGTTGTTTGAAACCCAGGTCAAATGTGAACCTAAAGCTTAGGTCAAATGTGAACCCGTTGTTTGAAACACAGTCCAAATGTGAACCTAAACCTCAGGTCAAATGTGAACCTGTTGTTTGAAAACCAGGTCAAATGTGAAACTAAACCTCAGGTCTAATGTGAACCCATTGTTTAAAACCCAGGTCAAATGTGAACCTAAACCTCAGGTCAAATGTGAACCCGTTGTTTGAAAACCAGGTCAAATGTGAACCTAAAACTCAGGTCAAATGTGTACCTAAACCTCCGGTCAAAGGTGAACCCGTTGTTTGAAACCCAGGTCAATTGTGAACTTAAACCTCAGGTCAAATGTGAACCCGTTGTTTGAAACCCAGGTCAAATTTGAACCTAAACCTCAAGTCAAATGTGAAACCGTTGTTTGAAAACCAGGTCAAATGTGAACCTAACCTTCAGGTTAAATGTGAACCCGTTGTTTGAAACACAAGTCAAATGTGAACCTAAACCTCAGGTCAAATGTTAACCCGTTGTTTGAAAACCAGGTCAAATGTGAACCTAAACCTCAAGTCAAATGTGAACCCGTTGTTTGGAACCCGGGTCAAATGCGAACCTAAACTTCAGGTCAAATGTGAATCTGTGGTTTGAAAACCAGGTCAAATGTGAACCTGTTGTTTGAAACCCAGCTCAAATATGAACCTAAACCTCAGGTCAAATGTGAACCCGTTGTTTAAAACCCAGGTCAAATGTGAAGCTAAACCTCAGGTCAAATGTGAACCTGTTGTTTGAAACCAAGGTCAAATGTGAACCTAAACCTCAGGTCAAATGTGAACCCGTTGTTTGAAACCCAGGTCAAATGTGAACCTAAACCTCAGGCCAAATGTGAACCCGTTGTTTGAAACCCAGGTCAAATTTGAACCTAAACCTCAGGTCAAATGTGAACCCGTTGTTTAAAACCCAAGTCAATTACGAACCTAAACCTAAGGTCAAATGTGAACCCGTTGTTTGAAAACCAGGTCAAATATGAACCTAAACCTCAGGTCAAATGTGAACCCATTGTTTGAAACCTAGGTCAAATGTGAACCTAAACCTCAGGTCAAATGTGAACCCGTTGTTTGAAACCCAGGTCAATTGTGAACTTAAACCTCAAGTCAAATGTGAACCTGTTGTTTGAAAACACGGTCAAATGTGAACCTAAACCTCAGGTCAAATGTGAACCCGTTGTTTGAAACCCAGGTCAAATGTGAACCTAAACCTTAGGTCAAATGTGAACCCGTTGTTTGAAACCCAGTCCAAATGTGAACCTAAACCTCAGGTCAAATGTGAACCTGTTGTTTGAAAATCAGGTCAAATGTGAAACTAAACCTCAGGTCTAATGTGAACCCATTGTTTGAAACCCAGGTCAAATGTGAACCTAAACCTCAGGTCAAATGTGAACCCGTTGTTTGAAAACCAGGTCAAATGTGAACCTAAAACTCAGGTCAAATGTGTACCTAAACCTCAGGTCAAAGGTGAACCCGATGTTTGAAACCCAGGTCAATTGTGAACTTAAACCTCAGGTCAAATGTGAACCCGTTGTTTGAAACCCAGGTCAAATTTGAACCTAAACCTCAAGTCAAATGTGAAACCGTTGTTTGAAAACCAGGTCAAATGTGAACCTAACCTTCAGGTTAAATGTGAACCCGTTGTTTGAAACACAAGTCAAATGTGAACCTAAACCTCAGGTCAAATGTTAACCCGTTGTTTGAAAACCAGGTCAAATGTGAACCTGTTGTTTGAAACCCAGGTCAAATGTGAACCTAAACCTCAGGTCAAATGTGAACCCGTTGTTTAAAACCCAGGTCAAATGTGAACCTAAACCTCAAGTCAAATGTGAACCCGTTGTTTGGAACCCGGGTCAAATGAGAGCCTAAACATCAGGTCAAATGTGAATCTGTTGTTTGAAAACCAGGTCAAATGTGAACCTGTTGTTTGAAACCCAGCTCAAATATGAACCTAAACCTCAGGTCAAATATGAACCCGTTGTTTAAAACCCAGGTCAAATGTGAACCTAAACCTCAGGTCAAATGTGAACCTGTTGTTTAAAACCCAGGTCAAATGTGAAGCTAAACCTCAGGTCAAATGTGAACCCGTTGTTTGAAACCCAGGTCAAATGTGAACCTAAACCTTAGGTCAAATGTGAACCCATTGTTTGAAACCCAGTCCAAATGTGAACCTAAACCTCAGGTCAAATGTGAACCTGTTGTTTGAAAATCAGGTCAAATGTGAAACTAAACCTCAGGTCTAATGTGAACCCATTGTTTGAAACCCAGGTCAAATGTGAACCTAAACCTCAGGTTAAATGTGAACCCGTTGTTTGAAAACCAGGTCAAATGTGAACCTAAAACCAGGTCAAATGTGTACCTAAACCTCAGGTCAAAGGTGAACCCGTTGTTTGAAACCCAGGTCAATTGTGAACTTAAACCTCAGGTCAAATGTGAACCCGTTGTTTGAAACCCAGGTCAAATTTGAACCTAAACCTCAAGTCAAATGTGAAACCGTTGTTTGAAAACCAGGTCAAATGTGAACCTAACCTTCAGGTTAAATGTGAACCCGTTGTTTGAAACACAAGTCAAATGTGAACCTAAACCTCAGGTCAAATGTTAACCCGTTGTTTGAAAACCAGGTCAAATGTGAACCTAAACCTCAAGTCAAATGTGAACCCGTTGTTTGGAACCCGGGTCAAATGAGAACCTAAACTTCACGTCAAATGTGAATCTGTTGTTTGAAAAGCAGGCAAATGTGAACCTGTTGTTTGAAACCCAGCTCAAATATGAACCTAAACCTCAGGTCAAATGTGAACCCGTTGTTTGAAACCCAGGTTAAATGTGAACCTAAACCTCCGGTCTAATGTGAACCCATTGTTTAAAACCCAGGTCAAATGTGAACCTAAACCTCAGGTTAAATGTGAACCTAAACCTCAGGTCAAATGTGAACCTAACCTTCAGGTTAAATGTGAACCCGTTGTTTGAAACACAAGTCAAATGTGAACCTAAACCTCAGGTCAAATGTTAACCCGTTGTTTGAAAACCAGGTCAAATGTGAACCTGTTGTTTGAAACCCAGGTCAAATGTGAACCTAAACCTCAGGTCAAATGTGAACCCGTTGTTTAAAACCCAGGTCAAATGTGAACCTAAACCTCAAGTCAAATGTGAACCCGTTGTTTGGAACCCGGGTCAAATGAGAGCCTAAACATCAGGTCAAATGTGAATCTGTTGTTTGAAAACCAGGTCAAATGTGAACCTGTTGTTTGAAACCCAGCTCAAATATGAACCTAAACCTCAGGTCAAATATGAACCCGTTGTTTAAAACCCAGGTCAAATGTGAACCTAAACCTCAGGTCAAATGTGAACCTGTTGTTTAAAACCCAGGTCAAATGTGAAGCTAAACCTCAGGTCAAATGTGAACCCGTTGTTTGAAACCCAGGTCAAATGTGAACCTAAACCTTAGGTCAAATGTGAACCCATTGTTTGAAACCCAGTCCAAATGTGAACCTAAACCTCAGGTCAAATGTGAACCTGTTGTTTGAAAATCAGGTCAAATGTGAAACTAAACCTCAGGTCTAATGTGAACCCATTGTTTGAAACCCAGGTCAAATGTGAACCTAAACCTCAGGTTAAATGTGAACCCGTTGTTTGAAAACCAGGTCAAATGTGAACCTAAAACCAGGTCAAATGTGTACCTAAACCTCAGGTCAAAGGTGAACCCGTTGTTTGAAACCCAGGTCAATTGTGAACTTAAACCTCAGGTCAAATGTGAACCCGTTGTTTGAAACCCAGGTCAAATTTGAACCTAAACCTCAAGTCAAATGTGAAACCGTTGTTTGAAAACCAGGTCAAATGTGAACCTAACCTTCAGGTTAAATGTGAACCCGTTGTTTGAAACAAAAGTCAAATGTGAACCTAAACCTCAGGTCAAATGTTAACCCGTTGTTTGAAAACCAGGTCAAATGTGAACCTAAACCTCAAGTCAAATGTGAACCCCTTGTTTGGAACCCGGGTCAAATGAGAACCTAAACTTCAGGTCAAATGTGAATCTGTTGTTTGAAAACCAGGTCAAATGTGAACCTGTTGTTTGAAACCCAGCTCAAATATGAACCTAAACCTCAGGTCAAATGTGAACCCGTTGTTTAAAACCCGGGTCAAATGTGAAGCTAAACCTCAGGTCAAATGTGAACCTGTTGTTTGAAACCAAGGTCAAATGTGAACCTAAACCTCAGGTCAAATGTGAACCCGTTGTTTGAAACCCAGGTCAAATGTGAACCTAAACCTCAGGCCAAATGTGAACCCGTTGTTTGAAACCCAGGTCAAATTTGAACCTAAACCTCAGGTCAAATGTGAACCCGTTGTTTAAAACCCAAGTCAATTACGAACCTAAACCTAAGGTCAAATGTGAACCCGTTGTTTGAAAACCAGGTCAAATATGAACCTAAACCTCAGGTCAAATGTGAACCCATTGTTTGAAACCTAGGTCAAATGTGAACCTAAACCTCAGGTCAAATGTGAACCCGTTGTTTGAAACCCAGGTCAAATGTGAACTTAAACCTCAAGTCAAATGTGAACCTGTTGTTTGAAAACACGGTCAAATGTGAACCTAAACCTCAGGTCAAATGTGAACCCGTTGTTTGAAACCCAGGTCAAATGTGAACCTAAACCTTAGGTCAAATGTGAACCCGTTGTTTGAAACCCAGTCCAAATGTGAACCTAAACCTCAGGTCAAATGTGAACCTGTTGTTTGAAAATCAGGTCAAATGTGAAACTAAACCTCAGGTCTAATGTGAACCCATTGTTTGAAACCCAGGTCAAATGTGAACCTAAACCTCAGGTCAAATGTGAACCCGTTGTTTGAAAACCAGGTCAAATGTGAACCTAAAACTCAGGTCAAATGTGTACCTAAACCTCAGGTCAAAGGTGAACCCGATGTTTGAAACCCAGGTCAATTGTGAACTTAAACCTCAGGTCAAATGTGAACCCGTTGTTTGAAACCCAGGTCAAATTCGAACCTAAACCTCAAGTCAAATGTGAAACCGTTGTTTGAAAACCAGGTCAAATGTGAACCTAACCTTCAGGTTAAATGTGAACCCGTTGTTTGAAACACAAGTCAAATGTGAACCTAAACCTCAGGTCAAATGTTAACCCGTTGTTTGAAAACAAGGTCAAATGTGAACCTGTTGTTTGAAACCCAGGTCAAATGTGAACCTAAACCTCAGGTCAAATGTGAACCCGTTGTTTAAAACCCAGGTCAAATGTGAACCTAAACCTCAAGTCAAATGTGAACCCGTTGTTTGGAACCCGGGTCAAATGAGAACCTAAACATCAGGTCAAATGTGAATCTGTTGTTTGAAAACCAGGTCAAATGTGAACCTGTTGTTTGAAACCCAGCTCAAATATGAACCTAAACCTCAGGTCAAATATGAACCCGTTGTTTAAAACCCAGGTCAAATGTGAACCTAAACCTCAGGTCAAATGTGAACCTGTTGTTTAAAACCCAGGTCAAATGTGAAGCTAAACTTCAGGTCAAATGTGAACCCGTTGTTTGAAACCCAGGTCAAATGTGAACCTAAACCTTAGGTCAAATGTGAACCCATTGTTTGAAACCCAGTCCAAATGTGAACCTAAACCTCAGGTCAAATGTGAACCTGTTGTTTGAAAATCAGGTCAAATGTGAAACTAAACCTCAGGTCTAATGTGAACCCATTGTTTGAAACCCAGGTCAAATGTGAACCTAAACCTCAGGTTAAATGTGAACCCGTTGTTTGAAAACCAGGTCAAATGTGAACCTAAAACTCAGGTCAAATGTGTACCTAAACCTCAGGTCAAAGGTGAACCCGTTGTTTGAAACCCAGGTCAATTGTGAACTTAAACCTCAGGTCAAATGTGAACCCGTTGTTTGAAACCCAGGTCAAATTTGAACCTAAACCTCAAGTCAAATGTGAAACCGTTGTTTGAAAACCAGGTCAAATGTGAACCTAAACCTCAAGTCAAATGTGAACCCGTTGTTTGGAACCCGGGTCAAATGAGAACCTAAACATCAGGTCAAATGTGAATCTGTTGTTTGAAAACCAGGTCAAATGTGAACCTGTTGTTTGAAACCCAGCTCAAATATGAACCTAAACCTCAGGTCAAATATGAACCCGTTGTTTAAAACCCAGGTCAAATGTGAACCTAAACCTCAGGTCAAATGTGAACCCGTTGTTTAAAACCCAGGTCAAATGTGAAGCTAAACCTGAGGTCAAATGCGAACCCGTTGTTTGAAAACCAGGTCAAATATGAACCTAAACCTCAGGTCAAATGTGAACCCATTGTTTGAAACCCAGGTCAAATGTGAACCTAAACCTCAGGTCAAATGTGAACCCGTTGTTTGAAACCCAGGTCAAATGTGAACTTAAACCCCAGGTCAAATGTGAACCTGTTGTTTGAAAACCCGGTTAAACGTGAACCTAAACCTCAGGACAATTGTGAACACGTTGTTTGAAACCCAGGTCAAATGTGAACCTAAACCTTAGGTCAAATGTGAACCCATTGTTTGAAACCCAGTCCAAATGTGAACCTAAACCTCAGGTCAAATGTGAACCTGTTGTTTGAAAACCAGGTCAAATGTGAAACTAAACCTCAGGTCTAATGTGAACCCATTGTTTAAAACCCAGGTCAAATGTGAACCTAAACCTCAGGTCAAATGTGAACCCGTTGTTTGAAAACCAGGTCAAATGTGAACCTAAAATTCAGGTCAAATGTGTACCTAAACCTCAGGTCAAAGGTGAACCCGTTGTTTGAAACCCAGGTCAATTGTGAACTTAAACCTCAGGTCAAATGTGAACCCGTTGTTTGAAACCCAGGTCAAATTTGAACCTAAACCTCAAGTCAAATGTGAAACCGTTGTTTGAAAACCAGGTCAAATGTGAACCTAACCTTCAGGTTAAATGTGAACCCGTTGTTTGAAACACAAGTCAAATGTGAACCTAAACCTCAGGTCAAATGTTAACCCGTTGTTTGAAAACCAGGTCAAATGTGAACCTAAACCTCAAGTCAAATGTGAACCCGTTGTTTGGAACCCGGGTCAAATGAGAACCTAAACTTCAGGTCAAATGTGAATCTGTTGTTTGAAAACCAGGCAAATGTGAACCTGTTGTTTGAAACCCAGCTCAAATATGAACCTAAACCTCAGGTCAAATGTGAACCCGTTGTTTGAAACCCAGGTTAAATGTGAACCTAAACCTCAGGTCTAATGTGAACCCATTGTTTAAAACCCAAGTCAAATGTGAACCTAAACCTCAGGTTAAATGTGAACCTAAACCTCAGGTCAAACGTGAACCCGTTGTTTGAACTCCAAGTCAATTAAGAACCTTAACCTAAGGTCAAATGTGAACCCGTTGTTTGAAAACCAGGTCAAATGTGAACCTAAACCTCAGGTCAAATGTGAACCCGTTGTTTGAAACCCAGGTCAAATGTGAACCTGAACCTCAGGTCAAATGTGAACCCGTTGTTTGAAAACCAGGTCAAATTTGAACCTAAACCTCAGGTCAAATGTGAACCCGTTGTTTGAAACCCAGGTCAATTGTGAACCTAAACCTAAGGTCAAATGTGAACCCGTTGTTTGAAAACCAGGTCAAATATGAACCTAAACCTCAGGTCAAATGTGAACCCATTGTTTGAAACCTAGGTCAAATGTGAACCTAAACCTCAGGTCAAATGTGAACCCGTTGTTTGAAACCCAGGTCAAATGTGAACTTAAACCTCAGGTCAAATGTGAACCTGTTGTTTGAAAACACGGTCAAATGTGAACCTAAACCTCAGGTCAAATGTGAACCCGTTGTTTGAAACCCAGGTCAAATGTGAACCTAAACCTTAGGTCAAATGTGAACCCGTTGTTTGAAACCCAGTCCAAATGTGAACCTAAACCTCAGTTCAAATGTGAACCCGTTGTTTGAAAATCAGGTCAAATGTGAAACTAAACCTTAGGTCAAATGTGAACCCGTTGTTTGAAACCCAGTCCAAATGTGAACCTAAACCTCAGGTCAAATGTGAACCTGTTGTTTGAAAATCAGGTCAAATGTGAAACTAAACCTCAGGTCTAATGTGAACCCATTGTTTGAAACCCAGGTCAAATGTGAACCTAAACCTCAGGTCAAATGTGAACCCGTTGTTTGAAAACCAGGTCAAATGTGAACCTAAAACTCAGGTCAAATGTGTACCTAAACCTCAGGTCAAAGGTGAACCCGTTGTTTGAAACCCAGGTCAATTGTGAACTTAAACCTCAGGTCAAATGTGAACCCGTTGTTTGAAACCCAGGTCAAATTTGAACCTAAACCTCAAGTCAAATGTGAAACCGTTGTTTGAAAACCAGGTCAAATGTGAACCTAACCTTCAGGTTAAATGTGAACCCGTTGTTTGAAACACAAGTCAAATGTGAACCTAAACCTTAGGTCAAATGTTAACCCGTTGTTTGAAAACCATGTCAAATGTGAACCTAAACCTCAGGTCAAATGTGAACCCATTGTTTGAAACCCAGGTAAAATGTGAACCTAAACCTCAGGTCAAATGTGAACCCGTTGTTTGATACCCAGGTCAAATGTGAACCTGAACCTCAGGTCAAATGTGAACCCGTTGTTTGAAAACCAGGTCAAATTTGAACCTAAACCTCAGGTCAAATGTGAACCCGTTGTTTGAAACCCAGGTCAATTGTGAACCTAAACCTAAGGTCAAATGTGAACCCGTTGTTTGAAAACCAGGTCAAATATGAACCTAAACCTCAGGTCAAATGTGAACCCATTGTTTGAAACCTAGGTCAAATGTGAACCTAAACCTCAGGTCAAATGTGAACCCGTTGTTTGAGACCCAGGTCAAATGTGAACTTAAACCTTAGGTCAAATGTGAACCTGTTGTTTGAAAACAAGGTCAAATGTGAACCTAAACCTCAGGTCAAATGTGAACCCGTTGTTTGAAACCCAGGTCAAATGTGAACCTAAACCTTAGGTCAAATGTGAACCCGTTGTTTGAAACCCAGTCCAAATGTGAACCTAAACCTCAGGTCAAATGTGAACCCGTTGTTTGAAAATCAGGTCAAATGTGAAACTAAACCTTAGGTCAAATGTGAACCCGTTGTTTGAAACCCAGTCCAAATGTGAACCTAAACCTCAGGTCAAATGTGAACCTGTTGTTTGAAAATCAGGTCAAATGTGAAACTAAACCTCAGGTCTAATGTGAACCCATTGTTTGAAACCCAGGTCAAATGTGAACCTAAACCTCAGGTCAAAAGTGAACCCGTTGTTTGAAAACCAGGTCAAATGTGAACCTAAAACTCAGGTCAAATGTGTACCTAAACCTCAGGTCAAAGGTGAACCCGTTGTTTGAAACCCCGGTCAATTGTGAACTTAAACCTCAGGTCAAATGTGAACCCGTTGTTTGAAACCCAGGTCAAATTTGAACCTAAACCTCAAGTCAAATGTGAAACCGTTGTTTGAAAACCAGGTCAAATGTGAACCTAACCTTCAGGTTAAATGTGAACCCGTTGTTTGAAACACAAGTCAAATGTGAACCTAAACCTCAGGTCAAATGTTAACCCGTTGTTTGAAAACCAGGTCAAATGTGAACCTGTTGTTTGAAACCCAGGTCAAATGTGAACCTAAACCTCAGGTCAAATGTGAACCCGTTGTTTAAAAACCAGGTCAAATGTGAACCTAAACCTCAAGTCAAATGTGAACCCGTTGTTTGGAACCCGGGTCAAATGAGAACCTAAACATCAGGTCAAATGTGAATCTGTTGTTTGAAAACTAGGTCAAATGTGAACCTGTTGTTTGAAACCCAGCTCAAATATGAACCTAAACCTCAGGTCAAATATGAACCCGTTGTTTAAAACCCAGGTCAAATGTGAACCTAAACCTCAGGTCAAATGTGAACCCGTTGTTTAAAACCCAGGTCAAATGTGAAGCTAAACCTCAGGTCAAATGTGAACCCGTTGTTTGAAAACCAGGTCAAATATGAACCTAAACCTCAGGTCAAATGTGAACCCATTGTTTGAAACCCAGTCCAAATGTGAACCTAAACCTCAGGTCAAATGTGAACCTGTTGTTTGAAAAACAGGTCAAATGTGAAACTAAACCTCAGGTCTAATGTGAACCCATTGTTTGAAACCCAGGTCAAATGTGAACCTAAACCTCAGGTCAAATGTGAACCCGTTGTTTGAAAACCAGGTCAAATGTGAACCTAAAACTCAGGTCAAATGTGTACCTAAACCTCAGGTCAAAGGTGAACCCGTTGTTTGAATCCCAGGTCAATTGTGAACTTAAACCTCAGGTCAAATGTGAACCCGTTGTTTGAAACCCAGGTCAAATTTGAACCTAAACCTCAAGTCAAATGTGAAACCGTTGTTTGAAAACCAGGTCAAATGTGAACCTAACCTTCAGGTTAAATGTGAACCCGTTGTTTGAAACACAAGTCAAATGTGAACCTAAACCTCAGGTCAAATGTTAACCCGTTGTTTGAAAACCAGGTCAAATGTGAACCTGTTGTTTGAAACCCAGGTCAAATGTGAACCTAAACCTCAGGTCAAATGTGAACCCGTTGTTTAAAACCCAGGTCAAATGTGAACCTAAACCTCAAGTCAAATGTGAACCCGTTGTTTGGAACCCGGGTCAAATGAGAGCCTAAACATCAGGTCAAATGTGAATCTGTTGTTTGAAAACCAGGTCAAATGTGAACCTGTTGTTTGAAACCCAGCTCAAATATGAACCTAAACCTCAGGTCAAATATGAACCCGTTGTTTAAAACCCAGGTCAAATGAGAACCTAAACCTCAGGTCAAATGTGAACCCGTTGTTTAAAACCCAGGTCAAATGTGAAGCTAAACCTCAGGTCAAATGTGAACCCGTTGTTTGAAAACCAGGTCAAATATGAACCTAAACCTCAGGTCAAATGTGAACCCATTGTTTGAAACCCAGGTCAAATGTGAACCTAAACCTCAGGTCAAATGTGAACCCGTTGTTTGAAACCCAGGTCAAATGTGAACTTAAACCTCAAGTCAAATGTGAACCTGTTGTTTGAAAACCCGGTCAAACGTGAACCTAAACCTCAGGACAATTGTGAACACGTTGTTTGAAACCCAGGTCAAATGTGAACCTAAACCTTAGGTCAAATGTGAACCCATTGTTTGAAACCCAGTCCAAATGTGAACCTAAACCTCAGGTCAAATGTGAACCTGTTGTTTGAAAACCAGGTCAAATGTGAAACTAAACCTCAAGTCTAATGTGAACCCATTGTTTAAAACCCAGGTCAAATGTGAACCTAAACCTCAGGTCAAGTGTGAACCCGTTGTTTGAAAACCAGGTCAAATGTGAACCTAAAATTCAGGTCAAATGTGTACCTAAACCTCAGGTCAAAGGTGAACCCGTTGTTTGAAACCCAGGTCAATTGTGAACTTAAACCTCAGGTCAAATGTGAACCCGTTATTTGAAACCCAGGTCAAATTTGAACCTAAACCTCAAGTCAAATGTGAAACCGTTGTTTGAAAACCAGGTCAAATGTGAACCTAACCTTCAGGTTAAATGTGAACCCGTTGTTTGAAACACAAGTCAAATGTGAACCTAAACCTCAGGTCAAATGTTAACCCGTTGTTTGAAAACCAGGTTAAATGTGAACCTAAACCTCAAGTCAAATGTGAACCCGTTGTTTGGAACCCGGGTCAAATGAGAACCTAAACTTCAGGTCAAATGTGAACCCGTTGTTTCAAAACCAGGTCAAATATGAACCTAAACCTCAGGTCTAATGTGAACCCATTGTTTGAAACCCAGGTCAAATGTGAACCTAAACCTCAGGTCAAATGTGAACCCGTTGTTTGAAAACCAGGTCAAATGTGAACCTAAAACTCAGGTCAAATGTGTACCTAAACCTCAGGTCAAAGGTGAACCCGTTGTTTGAATCCCAGGTCAATTGTGAACTTAAACCTCAGGTCAAATGTGAACCCGTTGTTTGAAACCCAGGTCAAATTTGAACCTAAACCTCAAGTCAAATGTGAAACCGTTGTTTGAAAACCAGGTCAAATGTGAACCTAACCTTCAGGTTAAATGTGAACCCGTTGTTTGAAACACAAGTCAAATGTGAACCTAAACCTCAGGTCAAATGTTAACCCGTTGTTTGAAAACCAGGTCAAATGTGAACCTGTTGTTTGAAACCCAGGTCAAATGTGAACCTAAACCTCAGGTCAAATGTGAACCCGTTGTTTAAAACCCAGGTCAAATGTGAACCTAAACCTCAAGTCAAATGTGAACCCGTTGTTTGGAACCCGGGTCAAATGAGAGCCTAAACATCAGGTCAAATGTGAATCTGTTGTTTGAAAACCAGGTCAAATGTGAACCTGTTGTTTGAAACCCAGCTCAAATATGAACCTAAACCTCAGGTCAAATATGAACCCGTTGTTTAAAACCCAGGTCAAATGAGAACCTAAACCTCAGGTCAAATGTGAACCCGTTGTTTAAAACCCAGGTCAAATGTGAAGCTAAACCTCAGGTCAAATGTGAACCCGTTGTTTGAAAACCAGGTCAAATATGAACCTAAACCTCAGGTCAAATGTGAACCCATTGTTTGAAACCCAGGTCAAATGTGAACCTAAACCTCAGGTCAAATGTGAACCCGTTGTTTGAAACCCAGGTCAAATGTGAACTTAAACCTCAAGTCAAATGTGAACCTGTTGTTTGAAAACCCGGTCAAACGTGAACCTAAACCTCAGGACAATTGTGAACACGTTGTTTGAAACCCAGGTCAAATGTGAACCTAAACCTTAGGTCAAATGTGAACCCATTGTTTGAAACCCAGTCCAAATGTGAACCTAAACCTCAGGTCAAATGTGAACCTGTTGTTTGAAAACCAGGTCAAATGTGAAACTAAACCTCAAGTCTAATGTGAACCCATTGTTTAAAACCCAGGTCAAATGTGAACCTAAACCTCAGGTCAAGTGTGAACCCGTTGTTTGAAAACCAGGTCAAATGTGAACCTAAAATTCAGGTCAAATGTGTACCTAAACCTCAGGTCAAAGGTGAACCCGTTGTTTGAAACCCAGGTCAATTGTGAACTTAAACCTCAGGTCAAATGTGAACCCGTTATTTGAAACCCAGGTCAAATTTGAACCTAAACCTCAAGTCAAATGTGAAACTGTTGTTTGAAAACCAGGTCAAATGTGAACCTAACCTTCAGGTTAAATGTGAACCCGTTGTTTGAAACACAAGTCAAATGTGAACCTAAACCTCAGGTCAAATGTTAACCCGTTGTTTGAAAACCAGGTTAAATGTGAACCTAAACCTCAAGTCAAATGTGAACCCGTTGTTTGGAACCCGGGTCAAATGAGAACCTAAACTTCAGGTCAAATGTGAATCTGTTGTTTGAAAAGCAGGCAAATGTGAACCTGTTGTTTGAAACCCAGCTCAAATATGAACCTAAACCTCAGGTCAAATGTGAACCCGTTGTTTGAAACCCAGGTTAAATGTGAACCTAAACCTCAGGTCTAATGTGAACCCATTGTTTAAAACCCAGGTCAAATGTGAACCTAAACCTCAGGTTAAATGTGAACCTAAACCTCAGGTCAAATGTGAACCCGTTGTTTGAAATCCAAGTCAATTAAGAACCTTAACCTAAGGTCAAATGTGAACCCGTTGTTTGAAAACCAGGTCAAATGTGAACCTAAACCTCAGGTCAAATGTGAACCCGTTGTTTGAAACCCAGGTAAAATGTGAACCTAAACCTCAGGTCAAAAGTGAACCCGTTATTTGAAACCCAGGTCAAATGTGAACCTAAACCTCAGGTCAAATACGAACCCGTTGTTTGAAAACCAGGTCAAATTTGAACCTAAACCTCAGGTCAAATGTGAACCCGTTGTTTGAAACCCAGGTCAATTGTGAACCTAAACCTAAGGTCAAATGTGAACCCGTTGTTTGAAAACCAGGTCAAATATGAACCTAAACCTCAAGTCAAATGTGAACCCATTGTTTGAAACCCAGGTCAAATGTGAACCTAAACCTCAGGTCAAATGTGAACCCGTTGTTTGAAACCCAGGTCAAATGTGAACTTAAACCTCAAGTCAAATGTGAACCTGTTGTTTGAAATCCCTAGGTCAAATGTGAACTTGTTGTTTGAAAACCAGGTCAAATGTGAACCCGTTGTTTGAAAATCAGGTCAAATATGAACCTAAACCTCAGGTCAAATATGAACCCGTTGTTTAAAACCCAGGTCAAATGTGAACCTAAACCTCAGGTCAAATGTGAACCCGTTGTTTAAAACCCAGGTCAAATGTGAAGCTAAACCTCAGGTCAAATGTGAACCCGTTGTTTGAAAACCAGGTCAAATATGAACCTAAACCTCAGGTCAAATGTGAACCCATTATTTGAAACCCAGTCCAAATGTGAACCTAAACCTCAGGTCAAATGTGAACCTGTTGTTTGAAAATCAGGTCAAATGTGAAACTAAACCTCAGGTCTAATGTGAACCCATTGTTTGAAACCCAGGTCAAATGTGAACCTAAACCTCAGGTCAAATGTGAACCCGTTGTTTGAAAACCAGGTCAAATGTGAACCTAAAACTCAGGTCAAATGTGTACCTAAACCTCAGGTCAAAGGTGAACCCGTTGTTTGAATCCCAGGTCAATTGTGAACTTAAACCTCAAGTCAAATGTGAACCTGTTGTTTGAAACCCAGGTCAAATTTGAACCTAAACCTCAAGTCAAATGTGAAACCGTTGTTTGAAAACCAGGTCAAATGTGAACCTAACCTTCATGTTAAATGTGAACCCGTTGTTTAAAACACAAGTCAAATGTGAACCTAAACCTCAGGTCAAATGTTAACCCGTTGTTTGAAAACCAGGTCAAATGTGAACCTGTTGTTTGAAACCCAGGTCAAATGTCAACCTAAACCTCAGGTCAAATGTGAACCCGTTGTTTGAAAACCAGGTCAAATGTGAACCTAAACCTCAGGTCAAATGTGAACCCGTTGTTTGAAACCCAGGTCAAATGTGAACCTAAACCTCAGGTCAAATGCGAACCCGTTGTTTGAAAACCAGGTCAAATTTGAACCTAAACCTCAGGTCAAATGCGAACCCGTTGTTTGAAAACCAGGTCAAATTTGAACCTAAACCTCAGGTCAAATGTGAACCCGTTGTTTGAAACCCAGGTCAATTGTGAACCTAAACCTAAGGTCAAATGTGAACCCGTTGTTTGAAAACCAGGTCAAATATGAACCTAAACCTCAAGTCAAATGTGAACCCATTGTTTGAAACCCAGGTCAAATGTGAACCTAAACCTCAGGTCAAATGTGAACCCGTTGTTTGAAACCCAGGTCAAATGTGAACTTAAATCTCAAGACAAATGTGAACCTGTTGTTTGAAATCCCGGTCAAACGTGAATCTAAACCCCAGGTCAAATGTGAACCCGTTGTTTGAAACCCAGGTCAAATGTGAACCCGTTGTTTGAAACCCAGGTCAAATGTGAACCTAATCCCTAGGTCAAATGTGAACTTGTTGTTTGAAAACCAGGTCAAATGTGAACCCATTGTTTGAAAACCAGGTCAAATATGAACCTAAACCTCAGGTCAAATATGAACCCGTTGTTTAAAACCCAGGTCAAATGTGAACCTAAACCTCAGGTCAAATGTGAACCCGTTGTTTAAAACCCAGGTCAAATGTGAAGCTAAACCTCAGGTCAAATGTGAACCCGTTGTTTGAAAACCAGGTCAAATATGAACCTAAACCTCAGGTCAAATGTGAACCCATTGTTTGAAACCCAGTCCAAATGTGAACCTAAACCTCAGGTCAAATGTGAACCCATTGTTTGAAACCCAGGTCAAATGTGAACCTAAACCTCAGGTCAAATGTGAACCCGTTGTTTGAAAACCAGGTCAAATGTGAACCTAAAACTCAGGTCAAATGTGTACCTAAACCTCAGGTCAAAGGTGAACCCGTTGTTTGAATCCCAGGTCAATTGTGAACTTAAACCTCAAGTCAAATGTGAACCCGTTGTTTGAAACCCAGGTCAAATTTGAACCTAAACCTCAAGTCAAATGTGAAACCGTTGTTTGAAAACCAGGTCAAATGTGAACCTAACCTTCAGGTTAAATGTGAACCCGTTGTTTGAAACACAAGTCAAATGTGAACCTAAACCTCAGGTCAAATGTTAACCCGTTGTTTGAAAACCAGGTCAAATGTGAACCTGTTGTTTGAAACCCAGGTCAAATGTGAACCTAAACCTCAGGTCAAATGTGAACCCGTTGTTTAAAACCCAGGTCAAATGTGAACCTAAACCTCAAGTCAAATGTGAACCCGTTGTTTGGAACCCGGGTCAAATGAGAACCTAAACATCAGGTCAAATGTGAATCTGTTGTTTGAAAACCAGGTCAAATGTGAACCTGTTGTTTGAAACCCAGCTCAAATATGAACCTAAACCTCAGGTCAAATATGAACCCGTTGTTTAAAACCCAGGTCAAATGTGAACCTAAACCTCAGGTCAAATGTGAACCCGTTGTTTAAAACCCAGGTCAAATGTGAAGCTAAACCTCAGGTCAAATGTGAACCCGTTGTTTGAAAACCAGGTCAAATATGAACCTAAACCTCAGGTCAAATGTGAACCCATTGTTTGAAACCCAGGTCAAATGTGAACCTAAACCTCAGGTCAAATGTGAACCCGTTGTTTGAAACCCAGGTCAAATGTGAACTTAAACCTCAGGTCAAATGTGAACCTGTTGTTTGAAAACCCGGTCAAACGTGAACCTAAACCTCAGGACAATTGTGAACACATTGTTTGAAAACCAGGTCAAATATGAACCTAAACCTCAGGTCAAATGTGAACCCGTTGTTTAAAACCCAGGTCAAATGTGAAGCTAAACCTCAGGTCAAATGTGAACCCGTTGTTTCAAAACCAGGTCAAATATGAACCTAAACCTCAGGTCAAATGTGAACCCATTGTTTGAAACCCAGGTCAAATGTGAACCTAAACCTCAGGTCAAATGTGAACCCGTTGTTTGAAACCCAGGTCAAATGTGAACTTAAACCTCAGGTCAAATGTGAACCTGTTGTTTGAAAACCCGGTCAAACGTGAACCTAAACCTCAGGACAATTGTGAACACATTGTTTGAAACCCAGGTCAAATGTGAACCTAAACCTTAGGTCAAATGTGAACCCATTGTTTGAAACCCAGTCCAAATGTGAACCTAAACCTCAGGTCAAATGTGAACCTGTTGTTTGAAAACCAGGTCAAATGTGAAACTAAACCTCAGGTCTAATGTGAACCCATTGTTTAAAACCCAGGTCAAATGTGAACCTAAACCTCAGGTCAAATGTGAACCCGTTGTTTGAAAACCAGGTCAAATGTGAACCTAAAATTCAGGTCAAATGTGTACCTAAACCTCAGGTCAAAGGTGAACCCGTTGTTTGAAACCCAGGTCAATTGTGAACTTAAACCTCAGGTCAAATGTGAACCCGTTGTTTGAAACCCAGGTCAAATTTGAACCTAAACCTCAAGTCAAATGTGAAACCGTTGTTTGAAAACCAGGTCAAATGTGAACCTAACCTTCAGGTTAAATGTGAACCCGTTGTTTGAAACACAAGTCAAATGTGAACCTAAACCTCAGGTCAAATGTTAACCCGTTGTTTGAAAACCAGGTCAAATGTGAACCTAAACCTCAAGTCAAATGTGAACCCGTTGTTTGGAACCCGGGTCACATGAGAACCTAAACTTCACGTCAAATGTGAATCTGTTGTTTGAAAAGCAGGCAAATGTGAACCTATTGTTTGAAACCCAGCTCAAATATGAACCTAAACCTCAGGTCAAATGTGAACCCGTTGTTTGAAACCCAGGTTAAATGTGAACCTAAACCTCAAGTCTAATGTGAACCCATTGTTTAAAACCCAGGTCAAATGTGAACCTAAACCTCAGGTTAAATGTGAACCTAAACCTCAGGTCAAATGTGAACCCGTTGTTTGAAATCCAAGTCAATTAAGAACCTTAACCTAAGGTCAAATGTGAACCCGTTGTTTGAAAACCAGGTCAAATGTGAACCTAAACCTCAGGTCAAATGTGAACCTGTTGTTTGAAACCCAGGTAAAATGTGAACCTAAACCTCAGGTCAAATGTGAACCCGTTGTTTGAAACCCAGGTCAAATGTGAACCTAAACCTCAGGTCAAATGCGAACCCGTTGTCTGAAAACCAGGTCAAATTTGAACCTAAACCTCAGGTCAAATGTGAACCCGTTGTTTGAAACCCTGGTCAATTGTGAACCTAAACCTAAGGTCAAATGTGAACCCGTTGTTTGAAAACCAGGTCAAATATGAACCTAAACCTCAGGTCAAATGTGAACCCATTGTTTGAAACCCAGGTCAAATGTGAACCTAAACCTCAGGTCAAATGTGAACCCGTTGTTTGAAACCCAGGTCAAATGTGAACTTAAACCTCAAGTCAAATGTGAACTTGTTGTTTGAAATCCCGGTCAAACGTGAATCTAAACCTCAGGTCAAATGTGAACCCGTTGTTTGAAACCCAGGTCAAATGTGAACCCGTTGTTTGAAACCCAGGTCAAATGTGAACCTAAACCTCAGGTCAAATGTGAACCCATTGTTTGAAACCCAGTCCAAATGTGAACCTAAACCTCAGGTCAAATGTGAACCCATTGTTTGAAACCCAGGTCAAATGTGAACCTAAACCTCAGGTCAAATGTGAACCCGTTGTTTGAAAACCAGGTCAAATGTGAACCTAAAACTCAGGTCAAATGTGTACCTAAACCTCAGGTCAAAGGTGAACCCGTTGTTTGAATCCCAGGTCAATTGTGAACTTAAACCTCAAGTCAAATGTGAACCCGTTGTTTGAAACCCAGGTCAAATTTGAACCTAAACCTCAAGTCAAATGTGAAACCGTTGTTTGAAAACCAGGTCAAATGTGAACCTAACCTTCAGGTTAAATGTGAACCCGTTGTTTGAAACACAAGTCAAATGTGAACCTAAACCTCAGGTCAAATGTTAACCCGTTGTTTGAAAACCAGGTCAAATGTGAACCTGTTGTTTGAAACCCAGGTCAAATGTGAACCTAAACCTCAGGTTAAATGTGAACCCGTTGTTTAAAACCCAGGTCAAATGTGAACCTAAACCTCAAGTCAAATGTGAACCCGTTGTTTGGAACCCGGGTCAAATGAGAACCTAAACATCAGGTCAAATGTGAATCTGTTGTTTGAAAACCAGGTCAAATGTGAACCTGTTGTTTGAAACCCAGCTCAAATATGAACCTAAACCTCAGGTCAAATATGAACCCGTTGTTTAAAACCCAGGTCAAATGTGAACCTAAACCTCAGGTCAAATGTGAACCCGTTGTTTAAAACCCAGGTCAAATGTGAAGCTAAACCTCAGGTCAAATGTGAACCCGTTGTTTGAAAACCAGGTCAAATATGAACCTAAACCTCAGGTCAAATGTGAACCCATTGTTTGAAACCCAGGTCAAATGTGAACCTAAATCTCAGGTCAAATGTGAACCCGTTGTTTGAAACCCAGGTCAAATGTGAACTTAAACCTCAGGTCAAATGTGAACCTGTTGTTTGAAAACCCGGTCAAACGTGAACCTAAACCTCAGGACAATTGTGAACACATTGTTTGAAAACCAGGTTAAATATGAACCTAAACCTCAGGTCAAATGTGAACCCGTTGTTTAAAACCCAGGTCAAATGTGAAGCTAAACCTCAGGTCAAATGTGAACCCGTTGTTTGAAAACCAGGTCAAATATGAACCTAAACCTCAGGTCAAATGTGAACCCATTGTTTGAAACCCAGGTCAAATGTGAACCTAAACATCAGGTCAAATGTGAACCCGTTGTTTGAAACCCAGGTCAAATGTGAACTTAAACCTCAGGTCAAATGTGAACCTGTTGTTTGAAAACCCGGTCAAACGTGAACCTAAACCTCAGGACAATTGTGAACACATTGTTTGAAACCCAGGTCAAATGTGAACCTAAACCTTAGGTCAAATGTGAACCCATTGTTTGAAACCCAGTCCAAATGTGAACCTAAACCTCAGGTCAAATGTGAACCTGTTGTTTGAAAACCAGGTCAAATGTGAAACTAAACCTCAGGTCTAATGTGAACCCATTGTTTAAAACCCAGGTCAAATGTGAACCTAAACCTCAGGTCAAATGTGAACCCGTTGTTTGAAAACCAGGTCAAATGTGAACCTAAAATTCAGGTCAAATGTGTACCTAAACCTCAGGTCAAAGGTGAACCCGTTGTTTGAAACCCAGGTCAATTGTGAACTTAAACCTCAGGTCAAATGTGAACCCGTTGTTTGAAACCCAGGTCAAATTTGAACCTAAACCTCAAGTCAAATGTGAAACCGTTGTTTGAAAACCAGGTCAAATGTGAACCTAACCTTCAGGTTAAATGTGAACCCGTTGTTTGAAACACAAGTCAAATGTGAACCTAAACCTCAGGTCAAATGTTAACCCGTTGTTTGAAAACCAGGTCAAATGTGAACCTAAACCTCAAGTCAAATGTGAACCCGTTGTTTGGAACCCGGGTCAAATGAGAACCTAAACTTCACGTCAAATGTGAATCTGTTGTTTGAAAAGCAGGCAAATGTGAACCTGTTGTTTGAAACCCAGCTCAAATATGAACCTAAACCTCAGGTCAAATGTGAACCCGTTGTTTGAAACCCAGGTTAAATGTGAACCTAAACCTCCGGTCTAATGTGAACCCATTGTTTAAAACCCAGGTCAAATGTGAACCTAAACCTCAGGTTAAATGTGAACCTAAACCTCAGGTCAAATGTGAACCCGTTGTTTGAAATCCAAGTCAATTAAGAACCTTAACCTAAGGTCAAATGTGAACCCGTTGTTTGAAAACCAGGTCAAATGTGAACCTAAACCTCAGGTCAAATGTGAACCTGTTGTTTGAAACCCAGGTAAAATGTGAACCTAAACCTCAGGTCAAATGTGAACCCGTTGTTTGAAACCCAGGTCAAATGTGAACCTAAACCTCAGGTCAAATGCGAACCCGTTGTCTGAAAACCAGGTCAAATTTGAACCTAAACCTCAGGTCAAATGTGAACCCGTTGTTTGAAACCCAGGTCAATTGTGAACCTAAACCTAAGGTCAAATGTGAACCCGTTGTTTGAAAACTAGGTCAAATATGAACCTAAACCTCAGGTCAAATGTGAACCCATTGTTTGAAACCCAGGTCAAATGTGAACCTAAACCTCAGGTCAAATGTGAACCCGTTGTTTGAAACCCAGGTCAAATGTGAACTTAAACCTCAAGTCAAATGTGAACCTGTTGTTTGAAATCCCGGTCAAACGTGAATCTAAACCTCAGGTCAAATGTGAACCCGTTGTTTGAAACCCAGGTCAAATGTGAACCCGTTGTTTGAAACCCAGGTCAAATGTGAACCTAATCCCTAGGTCAAATGTGAACTTGTTGTTTGAAAACCAGGTCAAATGTGAAACTAAACCTCAGGTCTAATGTGAACCCGTTGTTTGAAACCCGGGTCAAATGTGAACCTAAACCTCAGGTCAAATGTGAACCCATCGTTTGAAAACCAGGTCAAATGTGAACCTAAAACTCAGGTCAAATGTGTACCTAAACCCCAGGTCAAAGGTGAACCCGTTGTTTGAAACCCAGGTCAAATGTGAACTTAAACCTCAGGTCAAATGTGAACCCGTTGTATGAAACCCAGGTCAAATTTGAACCTAAACCTCAAGTCAAATGTGAAACCGTTGTTTGAAAACCAGGTCAAATGTGAACCTAACCTTCAGGTTAAATGTGAACCCGTTGTTTGAAACACAAGTCAAATGTGAAACCAAACCTCAAGTCAAATGTTAACCCGTTGTTTGAAAACCAGGTCAAATGTGAACCTAAACCTCAAGTCAAATGTGAACCCGTTGTTTGGAACCCGGGTCAAATGAGAACCTAAACTTCAGGTCAAATGTGAATCTGTTGTTTGAAAACCAGGCAAATGTGAACCTGTTGTTTGAAACCCAGCTCAAATATGAACCTAAACCTCAGGTCAAATGTGAACCCGTTGTTTGAAACCCAGGTTAAATGTGAACCTAAACCTCAGGTCAAATGCAAACCCGTTGTTTGAAAACCAGGTCAAATTTGAACCTAAACCTCAGGTCAAATGTGAACCCGTTGTTTGAAATCCAAGTCAATTAAGAACCTTAACCTAAGGTCAAATGTGAACCCGTTGTTTGAAAACCAGGTCAAATGTGAACCTAAACCTCAGGTCAAATGTGAACCCGTTGTCTGAAACCCAGGTAAAATGTGAACCTAAACCTCAGGTCAAATGTGAACCCGTTGTTTGAAACCCAGGTCAAATGTGAACCTAAACCTCAGGTCAAATGCGAACCCGTTGTTTGAAAACCAGGTCAAATTTGAACCTAAACCTCAGGTCAAATGTGAACCCGTTGTTTGAAACCCAGGTCAATTGTGAACCTAAACCTAAGGTCAAATGTGAACCCGTTGTTTGAAAACCAGGTCAAATATGAACCTAAACCTCAGGTCAAATGTGAACCCATTGTTTGAAACCCAGGTCAAATGTGAACCTAAACCTCAGGTCAAATGTGAACCCGTTGTTTGAAACCCAGGTCAAATGTGAACTTAAACCTCAAGTCAAATGTGAACCTGTTGTTTGAAATCCCGGTCAAACGTGAATCTAAACCTCAGGTCAAATGTGAACCCGTTGCTTGAAACCCAGGTCAAATGTGAACCCGTTGTTTGAAACCCAGGTCAAATGTGAACCTAATCCCTAGGTCAAATGTGAACTTGTTGTTTGAAAACCAGGTCAAATGTGAAACTAAACCTCAGGTCTAATGTGAACCCGTTGTTTGAAACCCAGGTCAAATGTGAACCTAAACCTCAGGTCAAATGTGAACCCATTGTTTGAAAACCAGGTCAAATGTGAACCTAAAACTCAGGTCAAATGTGTACCTAAACCCCAGGTCAAAGGTGAACCCGTTGTTTGAAACCCAGGTCAAATGTGAACTTAAACCTCAGGTCAAATGTGAACTCGTTGTATGAAACCCAGGTCAAATGTGAACCTAAACCTCAGGTCAAATGTGAACCCGTTGTTTGAAACCCAGGTCAAATGTGAACTTAAACCTCAGGTCAAATGTGAACCTGTTGTTTGAAAACCCGGTCAAACGTGAACCTAAACCTCAGGTCAAATGTGAACCCGTTGTTTGAAACCCAGTTCAAATGTGAACCTAAACCTTAGGTCAAATGTGAACCCGTTGTTTGAAACCCAGTACAAATGTGAACCTAAACCTCAGGTCAAATGTGAACCTGTTGTTCGAAAACCAGGTCAAATGTGAAACTAAACCTCAGGTCTAATGTGAACCCATTGTTTGAAACCCAGGTCAAATGTGAACCTAAACCTCAGGTCAAATGTGAACCCGTTGTTTGAAAACCAGGTCAAATGTGAACCTAAAACTCAGGTCAAATGTGTACCTAAACCTCAGGTCAAAGGTGAACCCGTTGTTTGAAACCCAGGTCAATTGTGAACTTAAACCTCAGGTCAAATGTGAACCCGTTGTTTGAAACCCCTGTCAAATTTGAACCTAAACCTCAAGTCAAATGTGAAACCGTTGTTTGAAAACAAGGTCAAATGTGAACCTAACCTTCAGGTTAAATGTGAACCCGTTGTTTGAAACACAAGTCAAATGTGAACCTAAACCTCAGGTCAAATGTTAACCCGTTGTTTGAAAACCATGTCAAATGTGAACCTAAACCTCAAGTCAAATGTCAACCCGTTGTTTGGAACCCGGGTCAAATGAGAACCTAAACTTCAGGTCAAATGTGAATCTGTTGTTTGAAACCCAGCTCAAATATGAACCTAAACCTCAGGTCAAATGTGAACCCGTTGTTTGAAACCCAGGTTAAATGTGAACCTAAACCTCAGGTCAAATGCAAACCCGTTGTTTGAAAACCAGGTCAAATTTGAACCTAAACCTTAGGTCAAATGTGAACCCGTTGTTTGAAAACCAGGTCAAATATGAACCTAAACCTCAGGTCAAATGTGAACCCATTGTTTGAAACCCAGGTCAAATGTGAACCTAAAACTCAGGTCAAATGTGTACCTAAACCTCAGGTCAAAGGTGAACCCGTTGTTTGAAACCCAGGACAAATGTGAACCTAAACCTCAGGTCAAATGTGAACCCTTTGTTTGAAAACCAGGTCAAATGTGAACCTAAAACTCAGGTCAAATGTGTACCTAAACCTCAGGTCAAAGGTGAACCCGTTGTTTGAATCCCAGGTCCAATGTGAACTTAAACCTCAGGTCAAATGTGAACCCGTTGTATGAAACGCAGATCAAATTTAAACCTAAACCTCAAGTCAAATGTGAAACCGTTGTTTGAAAACCAGGTCAAACGTGAACCTAACATTCAGGTTAAATGTGAACCCGTTGTTGGAAACACAAGTCAAATGTCAACCTAAACCTCAGGTCAAATGTTAACCCGTTGTTTGAAAACCAGGTCAAATGTGAACCTAAACCTCAAGTCAAATGTGAACCCGTTGTTTGGAACCCAGGTCAAATGAGAACCTAAACTTCAGGTCAAATGTGAATCTGTTGTTTGAAAACCAGGTCAAATGTGAACCTGTTGTTTGAAACCCAGCCCAAATATGAACCTAAACCTCAGGTCAAATGTGAACCCGATGTTTGAAACCCAGGTTAAATGTGAACCTAAACCTCAGGTCAAATGCAAACCCGTTGTTTGAAAATCAGGTCAAATATGAACCTAAACCTCAGGTCAAATGTGAACCCATTGTTTGAAACCCAGGTCAAATGTGAACCTAAACCTCAGGTCAAATGTGAACCCATTGTTTGAAACCCAGGTCAAATGTGAACTTAAACCTCAAGTCAAATGTGAACCTGTTGTTTGAAATCCCGGTCAAACGTAAATCTAAACCTCAGGTCAAATGTGAACCCGTTGCTTGAAACCCAGGTCAAATGTGAACCCGTTGTTTGAAACCCAGGTCAAATGTGAACCTAATCCCTAGGTCAAATGTGAACTTGTTGTTTGAAAACCAGGTCAAATGTGAAACTAAACCTCAGGTCTAATGTGAACCCGTTGTTTGAAACCCAGGTCAAATGTGAACCTAAACCTCAGGTCAAATGTGAACCCATTGTTTGAAAACCAGGTCAAATGTGAACCTAAAACTCAGGTCAAATGTGTACCTAAACCCCAGGTCAAAGGTGAACCCGTTGTTTGAAACCCAGGTCAAATGTGAACTTAAACCTCAGGTCAAATGTGAACCCGTTGTATGAAACCCAGGTCAAATGTGAACCTAAACCTCAGGTCAAATGTGAACCCGTTGTTTGAAACCCAGGTCAAATGTGAACTTAAACCTCAGGTCAAATGTGAACCTGTTGTTTGAAAACCCGGTCAAACGTGAACCTAAACCTCAGGTCAAATGTGAACCCGTTGTTTGAAACCCAGGTCAAATGTTGACCTAAACCTTAGGTCAAATGTGAACCCGTTGTTTGAAACCCAGTCCAAATGTGAACCTAAACCTCAGGTCAAATGTGAACCTGTTGTTTGAAAACCAGGTCAAATGTGAAACTAAACCTCAGGTCTAATGTGAACCCATTGTTTGAAACCCAGGTCAAATGTGAACCTAAACCTCAGGTCAAATGTGAACCCGTTGTTTGAAAACTAGGTCAAATGTGAACCTAAAACTCAGGTCAAATGTGTACCTAAACCTCAGGTCAAAGGTGAACCCGTTGTTTGAAACCCAGGTCAATTGTGAACTTAAACCTCAGGTCAAATGTGAACCCGTTGTTTGAAACCCATGTCAAATTTGAACCTAAACCTCAAGTCAAATGTGAAACCGTTGTTTGAAAACAAGGTCAAATGTGAACCTAACCTTCAGGTTAAATGTGAACCCGTTGTTTGAAACACAAGTCAAATGTGAACCTAAACCTCAGGTCAAATGTTAACCCGTTGTTTGAAAACCATGTCAAATGTGAACCTAATCCTCAAGTCAAATGTCAACCCGTTGTTTGGAACCCGGGTCAAATGAGAACCTAAACTTCAGGTCAAATGTGAATCTGTTGTTTGAAACCCAGCTCAAATATGAACCTAAACCTCAGGTCAAATGTGAACCCGTTGTTTGAAACCCAGGTTAAATGTGAACCTAAACCTCAGGTCAAATGCAAACCCGTTGTTTGAAAACCAGGTCAAATTTGAACCTAAACCTTAGGTCAAATGTGAACCCGTTGTTTGAAAACCAGGTCAAATATGAACCTAAACCTCAGGTCAAATGTGAACCCATTGTTTGAAACCCAGGTCAAATGTGAACCTAAAACTCAGGTCAAATGTGTACCTAAACATCAGGTCAAAGGTGAACCCGTTGTTTGAAACCCAGGACAAATGTGAACCTAAACCTCAGGTCAAATGTGAACCCTTTGTTTGAAAACCAGGTCAAATGTGAACCTAAAACTCAGGTCAAATGTGTACCTAAACCTCAGGTCAAAGGTGAACCCGTTGTTTGAATCCCAGGTCAAATGTGAACTTAAACCTCAGGTCAAATGTGAACCCGTTGTATGAAACCCAGATCAAATTTAAACCTAAACCTCAAGTCAAATGTGAAACCGTTGTTTGAAAACCAGGTCAAACGTGAACCTAACATTCAGGTTAAATGTGAACCCGTTGCTTGAAACACAAGTCAAATATCAACCTAAACCTCAGGTCAAATGTTAACCCGTTGTTTGAAAACCAGGTCAAATGTGAACCTAAACCTCAAGTCAAATGTGAACCCGTTGTTTGGAACCCAGGTCAAATGAGAACCTAAACTTCAGGTCAAATGTGAATCTGTTGTTTGAAAACCAGGTCAAATGTGAACCTGTTGTTTGAAACCCAGCCCAAATATGAACCTAAACCTCAGGTCAAATGTGAACCCGATGTTTGAAACCCAGGTTAAATGTGAACCTAAACCTCAGGTCAAATGCAAACCCGTTGTTTGAAAATCAGGTCAAATTTGAACCTAAACCTCAGGTCAAATGTGAACTTAAACCTCAGGTCAAATGTGAACCTGTTGTTTGAAATCCCGGTCAAACGTGAACCTCAACCTCAGGTCAAATGTGAACCCGTTGTTTGAAACCCAGGTCAAATGTGAACCCGTTGTTTGAAACCCAGGTCAAATGTGAACCTAAACCTTAGGTCAAATGTGAACCCGTTGTTTGAAACCCAAGTCAAATGTGAACCTAAACCTCAGGTCAAATGTGAACCTGTTGTTTGAAAACTAGGTCAAATGTGAAACTAAACCTCAGGTCTAATGTAAACCCGTTGTTTGAAACCCAGGTCAAATGTGAACCTAAACCTCAGGTCAAATGTGAACCCATTGTTTGAAAACCAGGTCAAATGTGAACCTAAAACTCAGGTCAAATGTGTACCTAAACCTCAGGTCAAAGGTGAACCCGTTGTTTGAAACCCAGGTCAAATATGAACTTAAACCTCAGGTCAAATGTGAACCCGTTGTATGAAACCCAGGTCAAATTTGAACCTAAACCTCAAGTCAAATGTGAAACCGTTGTTTGAAAACCAGGTCAAATGTGAACCTAACATTCAGGTTAAATGTGAACCCGTTGTTTGAAACACAAGTCAAATGTGAACCTAAACCTCAGGTCAAATGTTAACCCGTTGTTTACAAACCATGTCAAATGTGAACCTAAACCTCAAGTCAAATGTCAACCCGTTGTTTGGAACCCGGGTCAAATGAGAACCTAAACTTCAGGTCAAATGTGAATCTGTTGTTTGAAACCCAGCTCAAATATGAACCTAAACCTCAGGTCAAATGTGAACCTGTTGTTTGAAACCCAGGTTAAATGTGAACCTAAACCTCAGGTCAAATGCAAACCCGTTGTTTGAAAACCAGGTCAAATTTGAACCTAAACCTCAGGTCAAATGTGAACCCGTTGTTTGAAATCCAAGTCAATTAAGAACCTTAACCTAAGGTCAAATGCGAACCAGTTGTTTGAAAACCAAGTCAAATATGAACCTAAACCTCAGGTCAAATGTGAACCCATTGTTTGAAACCCAGGTCAAATGTGAACCTAAAACTCAGGTCAAATGTGAACCCGTTGTTTGAAACCCAGGTCAAATGTGAACCTAAACCTTAGGTCAAATGTGAACCCATTGTTTGAAACCCAGGTCAAATGTGAACCTAAACCACAGGTCAAATGTGAACCCGTTGTTTGAAAACCAGGTCAAATGTGAACCTAAAACTCAGGTCAAATGTGTACCTAAACCTCAGGTCAAAGGTGAACCCGTTGTTTGAAATCCAGGTCAATTGTGAACTTAAACCTCAGGTCAAATGTGAACCCGTTGTTTGAAACCCATGTCAAATTTGAACCTAAACCTCAAGTCAAATGTGAAACCGTTGTTTGAAAACAAGGTCAAATGTGAACCTAACCTTCAGGTTAAATGTGAACCCGTTGTTTGAAACACAAGTCAAATATGAACCTAAACCTCAGGTCAAATGTTAACCCGTTGTTTGAAAACCATGTCAAATGTGAACCTAAACCTCAAGTCAAATGTCAACCCGTTGTTTGGAACCCGGGTCAAATGAGAACCTAAACTTCAGGTCAAATGTGAATCTGTTGTTTGAAACCCAGCTCAAATATGAACCTAAACCTCAGGTCAAATATGAACCCGTTGTTTGAAACCCAGGTTAAATATGAACCAAAACCTCAGGTCAAATGCAAACCCGTTGTTTGAAAACCAGGTCAAATTTGAACCTAAACCTCTGGTCAAATGTGAACCCGTTGTTTGAAATCCAAGTCAATTAAGAACCTTAACCTAAGGTTAAATGCGAACCAGTTGTTTGAAAACCAGGTCAAATATGAACCTAAACCTCAGGTCAAATGTGAACCCATTGTTTGAAACCCAGGTCAAATGTGAACCTAAAACTCAGGTCAAATGTGTACCTAAACCTCAGGTCAAAGGTGAACCCGTTGTTTGAAACCCAGGACAAATGTGAACCTAAACCTCAGGTCAAATGTGAACCCATTGTTTGAAAACCAGGTCAAATGTGAACCTAAAACTCAGGTCAAATGTGTACCTAAACCTCAGGTCAAAGGTGAACCCGTTGTTTGAAACCCAGGTCAAATGTGAACTTAAACCTCAGGTCAAATGTGAACCCGTTGTATGAAACCCAGGTCAAATTTGAACCTACACCTCAAGTCAAATGTGAAACCGTTGTTTGAAAACCAGGTCAAATGTGAACCTCACATTCAGGTTAAATGTGAACCCGTTGTTTGAAACACAAGTCAAATGTGAACCTAAACCTCCGGTCAAATGTTAACCCGTTGTTTGAAAACCAGGTCAAATGTGAACCTAAACCTCAAGTCAAATGTGAACCCGTTGTTTGGAACCCAGGTCAAATGAGAACCTAAACTTCAGGTCAAATGTGAATCTGTTGTTTGAAAACCAGGTCAAATGTGAACCTGTTGTTTGAAACCCAGCTCAAATATGAACCTAAACCTCAGGTCAAATGTGAACCCGTTGTTTGAAACCCAGGTTAAATGTGAACCTAAACCTCAGGTCAAATGTGAACCCGTTGTTTGAAAACCAGGTCAAATGTGAACCTAAACCTCAGGTCAAATGTGAACCCGTTGTTTGAAACCTAGGTCAAATGTGAACTTAAACCTCAGGTCAAATGTGAACCTGTTGTTTGAAACCCAGGTCAAACGTGAACCTAAATCTCAGGTCAAATGCGAACCCGTTGTATAAAAACCAGGTCAAATGTGAACCTAAACCTCAGGTCAAATGTGAACCCGTTGTTTGAAACACAAGTCAAATGTGAACCTAAACCTCAGGTCAAATGCGAACCCGTTGTTTGAAAACCAGGACAAATTTGAACATAAACCTCAGGTCAAATGTGAACCCGTTGTTTGAAACCCAGGTCAAATGTGAACCTAAACCTTAGGTCAAATGCGAACCCGTTGTTTGAAAACCAGGTCAAATTTGAACCTAAACCTCAGGTCAAATGTGAACCCGTTGTTTGAAAACCAGGTCAAATGTGAACCTAAAACTCAGGTCAAATGTGTACCTAAACCTCAGGTCAAAGGTGAACCCGTTGTTTGAAACCCAGGTCAATTGTGAACTTAAACCTCAGGTCAAATGTGAACCCGTTGTTTGAATCCCATGTCAAATTTGAACCTAAACCTCAAGTCAAATGTGAAACCGTTGTTTGAAAACCAGGTCAAATGTGAACCTAACCTTCAGGTTAAATGTGAACCCGTTGTTTGAAACACAAGTCAAATGTGAACCTAAACCTCAGGTCAAATGTTAACCCGTTGTTTGAAAACCATGTCAAATGTGAACCTAAACCTCAAGTCAAATGTCAACCCGTTGTTTGGAACCCGGGTTAAATGAGAACCTAAACCTCAGGTCAAATGTTAACCCGTTGTTTGAAAACCAGGTCAAATGTGAACCTAAACCTCAAGTTAAATGTGAACCCGTTGTTTGGAACCCAGGTCAAATGAGAACCTAAACTTCAGGTCAAATGTCAATCTGTTGTTTGAAAACCAGGTCAAATATGAACCTAAACCTCAGGCCAAATGTGAACCCGTTGTTTGAAACCCAGGTTAAATGTGAACCTAAACCTCAGGTCAAATGCAAACCCGTTGTTTGAAAACCAGGTCAAATTTGAACCTAAACCTCAGGTCAAATGTGAACCCGTTGTTTGAAATCCAAGTCAATTAAGAGCCTTAACCTAAGGTCAAATGTGAACCCGTTGTTTGAAAACCAGGTCAAATATGAACCTAAACCTCAGGTCAAATGTGAACCCATTGTTTGAAACCCAGGTCAAATGTGAACCTAAAACTCAGGTCAAATGTGTACCTAAACCTCAGGTCAAAGGTGAACCCGTTGTTTGAAACCCAGGTCAAATGTGAACCTAAACCTCAGGTCAAATGTGAACCCATTGTTTGAAAACCAGGTCAAATGTGAACCTAAAACTCATGTCAAATGTGTACCTAAACCTCAGTTCAAAGTTGAACCCGTTGTTTTAAACCCAGGTCAAATGTGAACTTAAACCTTAGGTCAAATGTGAACCCGTTGTATGAAACCCAGGTCAAATTTGAACCTAAACCTCAAGTCAAATGTGAAACCGTTGTTTGAAAACCAGGTCAAATGTGAACCTAACATTCAGGTTAAATGTGAACCCGTTGTTTGAAACACAAGTCAAATGTGAACCTAAACCTCAGGTCAAATGTTAACCCGTTGTTTGAAAACCAGGTCAAATGTGAACCTAAACCTCAAGTCAATTGTGAACCCGTTGTTTGGAACCCAGGTCAAATGAGAACCTAAACTTCAGGTCAAATGTGAATCTGTTGTTTGAAAACCAGGTCAAATGTGAACCTGTTGTTTGAAACCCAGCTCAAATATGAACCTAAACCTCATGTCAAATGTGAACCCGATGTTTGAAACCCAGGTTAAATGTGAACCTAAACCTCAGTTCAAATGCAAACCCGTTGTTTGAAAATCAGGTCAAATTTGAACTTAAACCTCAGGTCAAATGTGAACTTAAACCTCAGGTCAAATGTGAACCAGTTGTTTGAAATCCCGGTCAAACGTGAACCTAAACCTCAGGTCAAATGTGAACCCGTTGTTTGAAACCCAGGTCAAATGTGAACCCGTTGTTTGAAACCCAGGTCAAATGTGAACCTAAACCTTAGGTCAAATGTGAACCCCTTGTTTGAAACCCAGGTCAAATGTGAACCTAAACCTCAGGTCAAATGTGAACCTGTTGTTTGAAAACTAGGTCAAATGTGAAACTAAACCTCATGTCTAATGTGAACCCGTTGTTTGAAACCCAGGTCAAATGTGAACCTAAACCTCAGGTCAAATGCGAACCCGTTGTTTGAAAACCAGGAAAAATTTGAACATAAACCTCAGGTCAAATGTGAACCCGTTGTTTGAAACCCAGGTCAAATGTGAACCTAAACCTCAGGTCAAATGCGAACCCGTTGTTTGAAAACCAGGTCAAATTTGAACCTAAACCTCAGGTCAAATGTGAACCCGTTCTTTGAAAACCAGGTCAAATGTGAACCTAAAACTCAGGTCAAATGTGTACCTAAACCTCAGGTCAAAGGTGAACCCGTTGTTTGAAACCCAGTTCAATTGTGAACCTATTGTTTGAAAACTAGGTCAAATGTGAAACTAAACCTCAGGTCTAATGTGAACCCGTTGTTTGAAACCCAGGTCAAATGTGAACCTAAACCTCAGGTCAAATGTGAACCCATTGTTTGAAAACCAGGTCAAATGTGAACCTAAACCTCATGTCAAATGTGAACCCGTTGTTTGAAACCCAGGTCAAATGTGAACCTAACATTCAGGTTAAATGTGAACCCTTTGTTTGAAACACAAGTCAAATGTGAACCTAAACCTCAGGTCAAATGTTAACCCGTTGTTTGAAAACCAAGTCAAATGTGAACCTAAACCTCAAGTCAAATGTGAAGACGTTGTTTGGAACCCAGGTCAAATGAGAACCTAAACTTAAGGTCAAATGTGAATCTGTTGTTTGAAAACCAGGTCAAATGTGAACCTGTTGTTTGAAACCCAGCTCAAATATGAACCTAAACCTCAGGTCAAATGTGAACCCGTTGTTTAAAACCCAGGTCAAATGTGAAGCTAAACCTCAGGTCAAATGTGAACCCGTTGTTTGAAAACCAGGTCAAATGTGAACCTAAACCTCAGGTCAAATGTGAACCCGTTGTTTGAAACCCAGGTCAAATGTGAACCTAAACCTCAGGTCAAATGCGAACCCGTTGTTTGAAAACCAGGACAAATTTGAACATAAACCTCAGGTCAAATGTGAACCCGTTATTTGAAACCCAGGTCAAATGTGAACCTAAACCTCAGGTCAAATGCGAACCCGTTGTTTGAAAACCAGGTCAAATTTGAACCTAAACCTCAGGTCAAATGTGAACCCGTTGTTTGAAAACCAGGTCAAATGTGAACCTAAAACTCAGGTCAAATGTGTACCTAAACCTCAGGTCAAAGGTGAACCCGTTGTTTGAAACCCAGGTCAATTGTGAACTTAAACCTCAGGTCAAATGTGAACCCGTTGTTTGAATCCCATGTCAAATTTGAACCTAAACCTCAAGTCAAATGTGAAACCGTTGTTTGAAAACCAGGTCAAATGTGAACCTAACCTTCAGGTTAAATGTGAACCCGTTGTTTGAAACACAAGTCAAATGTGAACCTAAACCTCAGGTCAAATGTTAACCCGTTGTTTGAAAACCATGTCAAATGTGAACCTAAACCTCAAGTCAAATGTCAACCCGTTGTTTGGAACCCGGGTTAAATGAGAACCTAAACCTCAGGTCAAATGTTAACCCGTTGTTTGAAAACCAGGTCAAATGTGAACCTAAACCTCAAGTCAAATGTGAACCCGTTGTTTGGAACCCAGGTCAAATGAGAACCTAAACTTCAGGTCAAATGTCAATCTGTTGTTTGAAAACCAGGTCAAATATGAACTAAAACCTCAGGCCAAATGTGAACCCGTTGTTTGAAACCCAGGTTAAATGTGAACCTAAACCTCAGGTCAAATGCAAACCCGTTGTTTGAAAACCAGGTCAAATTTGAACCTAAACCTCAGGTCAAATGTGAACCCGTTGTTTGAAATCCAAGTCAATTAAGAGCCTTAACCTAAGGTCAAATGTGAACCCGTTGTTTGAAAACCAGGTCAAATATGAACCTAAACCTCAGGTCAAATGTGAACCCATTGTTTGAAACCCAGGTCAAATGTGAACCTAAAACTCAGGTCAAATGTGTACCTAAACCTCAGGTCAAAGGTGAACCCGTTGTTTGAAACCCAGGTCAAATGTGAACCTAAACCTCAGGTCAAATGTGAACCCATTGTTTGAAAACCAGGTCAAATGTGAACCTAAAACTCATGTCAAATGTGTACCTAAACCTCAGTTCAAAGTTGAACCCGTTGTTTTAAACCCAGGTCAAATGTGAACTTAAACCTCAGGTCAAATGTGAACCCGTTGTATGAAACCCAGGTCAAATTTGAACCTAAACCTCAAGTCAAATGTGAAACCGTTGTTTGAAAACCAGGTCAAATGTGAACCTAACTTTCAGGTTAAATGTGAACCCGTTGTTTGAAACACAAGTCAAATGTGAACCTAAACCTCAGGTCAAATGTTAACCCGTTGTTTGAAAACCAGGTCAAATGTGAACCTAAACCTCAAGTCAATTGTGAACCCGTTGTTTGGAACCCAGGTCAAATGAGAACCTAAACTTCAGGTCAAATGTGAATCTGTTGTTTGAAAACCAGGTCAAATGTGAACCTGTTGTTTGAAACCCAGCTCAAATATGAACCTAAACCTCATGTCAAATGTGAACCCGATGTTTGAAACCCAGGTTAAATGTGAACCTAAACCTCAGTTCAAATGCAAACCCGTTGTTTGAAAATCAGGTCAAATTTGAACCTAAACCTCAGGTCAAATGTGAACTTAAACCTCAGGTCAAATGTGAACCAGTTGTTTGAAATCCCGGTCAAACGTGAACCTAAACCTCAGGTCAAATGTGAACCCGTTGTTTGAAACCCAGGTCAAATGTGAACCCGTTGTTTGAAACCCACGTCAAATGTGAACCTAAACCTTAGGTCAAATGTGAACCCGTTGTTTGAAACCCAGGTCAAATGTGAACCTAAACCTCAGGTCAAATGTGAACCTGTTGTTTGAAAACTAGGTCAAATGTGAAACTAAACCTCATGTCTAATGTGAACCCGTTGTTTGAAACCCAGGTCAAATGTGAACCTAAACCTCAGGTCAAATGCGAACCCGTTGTTTGAAAACCAGGAAAAATTTGAACATAAACCTCAGGTCAAATGTGAACCCGTTGTTTGAAACCCAGGTCAAATGTGAACCTAAACCTCAGGTCAAATGCGAACCCGTTGTTTGAAAACCAGGTCAAATTTGAACCTAAACCTCAGGTCAAATGTGAACCCGTTCTTTGAAAACCAGGTCAAATGTGAACCTAAAACTCAGGTCAAATGTGTACCTAAACCTCAGGTCAAAGGTGAACCCGTTGTTTGAAACCCAGGTCAATTGTGAACCTATTGTTTGAAAACTAGGTCAAATGTGAAACTAAACCTCAGGTCTAATGTGAACCCGTTGTTTGAAACCCAGGTCAAATGTGAACCTAAACCTCAGGTCAAATGTGAACCCATTGTTTGAAAACCAGGTCAAATGTGAACCTAAACCTCATGTCAAATGTGAACCCGTTGTTTGAAACCCAGGTCAAATGTGAACCTAACATTCAGGTTAAATGTGAACCCTTTGTTTGAAACACAAGTCAAATGTGAACCTAAACCTCAGGTCAAATGTTAACCCGTTGTTTGAAAACCAAGTCAAATGTGAACCTAAACCTCAAGTCAAATGTGAAGACGTTGTTTGGAACCCAGGTCAAATGAGAACCTAAACTTAAGGTCAAATGTGAATCTGTTGTTTGAAAACCAGGTCAAATGTGAACCTGTTGTTTGAAACCCAGCTCAAATATGAACCTAAACCTCAGGTCAAATGTGAACCCGTTGTTTAAAACCCAGGTCAAATGTGAAGCTAAACCTCAGGTCAAATGTGAACCCGTTGTTTGAAAACCAGGTCAAATGTGAACCTAAACCTCAGGTCAAATGTGAACCCGTTGTTTGAAACCCAGGTCAAATGTGAACCTAAACCTCAGGTCAAATGCGAACCCGTTGTTTGAAAACCAGGACAAATTTGAACATAAACCTCAGGTCAAATGTGAACCCGTTATTTGAAACCCAGGTCAAATGTGAACCTAAACCTCAGGTCAAATGCGAACCCGTTGTTTGAAAACCAGGTCAAATTTGAACCTAAACCTCAGGTCAAATGTGAACCCGTTGTTTGAAAACCAGGTCAAATGTGAACCTAAAACTCAGGTCAAATGTGTACCTAAACCTCAGGTCAAAGGTGAACCCGTTGTTTGAAACCCAGGTCAATTGTGAACTTAAACCTCAGGTCAAATGTGAACCCGTTGTTTGAATCCCATGTCAAATTTGAACCTAAACCTCAAGTCAAATGTGAAACCGTTGTTTGAAAACCAGGTCAAATGTGAACCTAACCTTCAGGTTAAATGTGAACCCGTTGTTTGAAACACAAGTCAAATGTGAACCTAAACCTCAGGTCAAATGTTAACCCGTTGTTTGAAAACCATGTCAAATGTGAACCTAAACCTCAAGTCAAATGTCAACCCGTTGTTTGGAACCCGGGTTAAATGAGAACCTAAACTTCAGGTCAAATGTGAATCTGTTGTTTGAAACCCAGCTCAAATATGAACCTAAACCTCAGGTCAAATGTGAACCCGTTGTTTGAAACCCAGGTTAAATGTGAACCTTAACCTAAGGTCAAATGCAAACCCGTTGTTTGAAAACCAGGTCAAATTTGAACCTAAACCTCAGGTCAAATGTGAACCCATTGTTTGAAACCCAGGTCAAATGTGAACCTAAAACTCAGGTCAAATGTGTACCTAAACCTCAGGTCAAATGCAAACCCGTTGTTTAAAAATCAGGTCAAATTTGAACCTAAACCTCAGGTCAAATGTGAACTTAAACCTCAGGTCAAATGCAAACCCGTTGTTTGAAAATCAGGTCAAATTTGAACCTAAACCTCAGGTCAAATGTGAACTTAAACCTCAGGTCAAATGTGAACCAGTTGTTTGAAATCCCGGTCAAACGTGAACCTAAACCTCAGGTCAAATGTGAACCCGTTGTTTGAAACCCAGGTCAAATGTGAACCCGTTGTTTGAAACCCAGGTCAAATGTGAACCTAAACCTAAGGTCAAATGTGAAGCTGTTGTTTGAAAACTAGGTCAAATGTGAAACTAAACCTCAGGTCTAATGTGAACCCGTTGTTTGAAACCCAGGTCAAATGTGAACCTAAAGCTCAGGTCAAATGCGAACCCGTTGTTTGAAAACCAGGACAAATTTGAACATAAACCTCAGGTCAAATGTGAACCCGTTGTTTGAAACCCAGGTCAAATGTGAACCTAAACCTCAGGTCAAATGCGAACCCGTTGTTTGAAAACCAGGTCAAATTTGAACCTAAACCTCAGGTCAAATGTGAACTTAAACCTCAGGTCAAATGTGAACCAGTTGTTTGAAATCCCGGTCAAACGTGAACGTAAACCTCAGGTCAAATGTGAACCCGTTGTTTGAAACCCAGGTCAAATGTGAACCCGTTGTTTGAAACCCAGGTCAAATGTGAACCTAAACCTTAGGTCAAATGTGAACCCGTTGTTTGAAACCCAGGTCAAATGTGAACCTAAACCTCAGGTCAAATGTGAACCTGTTTTTTGAAAACTAGGTCAAATGTGAAACTAAACCTCAGGTCTAATGTGAACCCGTTGTTTGAAACCCAGGTCAAATGTGAACCTAAACCTCAGGTCAAATGCGAACCCGTTGTTTGAAAACCAGGACAAATTTGAACATAAACCCCAGGTCAAATGTGAACCCGTTGTTTGAAACCCAGGTCAAATATGAACCTAAACCTCAGGTCAAATGCGAACCCGTTGTTTGAAAACCAGGTCAAATTTGAACCTAAACCTCAGGTCAAATGTGAACCCGTTCTTTGAAAACCAGGTCAAATGTGAACCTAAAACTCAGGTCAAATGTGTACCTAAACCTCAGGTCAAAGGTGAACCCGTTGTTTGAAACCCAGGTCAAATGTGAACCCGTTGTTTGAAAACCAGGTCAAATATGAACCTAAACCTCAGGTCAAATGTGAACCCGTTGTTTGAAACCCAGGTCAAATGTGAACCTAAACCTCAGGTCAAATGTGAACCCATTGTTTGAAAACCAGGTCAAATGTGAACCTAAACCTCATGTCAAATGTGAACCCGTTGTTTGAAACCCAGGTCAAATGTGAACCTAACATTCAGGTTAAATGTGAACCCTTTGTTTGAAACACAAGTCAAATGTGAACCTAAACCTCAGGTCAAATGTTAACCCGTTGTTTGAAAACCAAGTCAAATGTGAACCTAAACCTCAAGTCAAATCTGAAGACGTTGTTTGGAACCCAGGTCAAATGAGAACCTAAACTTAAGGTCAAATGTGAATCTGTTGTTTGAAAACCAGGTCAAATGTGAACCCGTTGTTTGAAACCCAGCTCAAATATGAACCTAAACCTCAGGTCAAATGTGAACCCGTTGTTTAAAACCCAGGTCAAATGTGAAGCTAAACCTCAGGTCAAATGTGAACCCGTTGTTTGAAAACCAGGTCAAATGTGAACCTAAACCTCAGGTCAAATGTGAACCCGTTGTTTGAAACCCAGGTCAAATGTGAACCTAAACCTCAGGTCAAATGCGAACCCGTTGTTTGAAAACCAGGACAAATTTGAACCTAAACCTCAGGTCAAATTTGAACCCGTTGTTTGAAAACCAGGTCAAATGTGAACCTAAAACTCAGGTCAAATGTGTACCTAAACCTCAGGTCAAAGGTGAACCCGTTGTTTGAAACCCAGGTCAATTGTGAACTTAAACCTCAGGTCAAATGTGAACCCGTTGTTTGAATCCCATGTCAAATTTGAACCTAAACCTCAAGTCAAATGTGAAACCGTTGTTTGAAAACCAGGTCAAATGTGAACCTAACCTTCAGGTTAAATGTGAACCCGTTGTTTGAAACACAAGTCAAATGTGAACCTAAACCTCAGGTCAAATGTTAACCCGTTGTTTGAAAACCATGTCAAATGTGAACCTAAACCTCAAGTCAAATGTCAACCCGTTGTTTGGAACCGGGTCAAATGAGAACCTAAACTTCAGTACAAATGTGAATCTGTTGTTTGAAACCCAGCTCAAATATGAACCTAAACCTCAGGTCAAATGTGAACCCGTTGTTTGAAACCCAGGTTAAATGTGAACCTAAACCTCAGGTCAAATGCAAACCCGTTGTTTGAAAACCAGGTCAAATTTGAACCTAAACCTCAGGTCAAATGTGAACCCGTTGTTTGAAATCCAAGTCAATTAAGAACCTTAACCTAAGGTCAAATGTGAACCCGTTGTTTGAAAACCAGGTCAAATATGAACCTAAACCTCAGGTCAAATGTGAACCCATTGTTTGAAACCCAGGTCAAATGTGAACCTAAAACTCAGGTCAAATGTGTACCTAAACCTCAGGTCAAAGGTGAACCCGTTGTTTGAAACCCAGGTTAAATGTGAACCTAAACCTCAGGTCAAATGTGAACCCATTGTTTGAAAACCAGGTCAAATGTGAACCTAAAACTCAGGTCAAATGTGTACCTAAACCTCAGGTCAAAGGTGAACCCGTTGTTTTAAACCAAGGTCAAATGTGAACTTAAACCTCAGGTCAAATGTGAACCCGTTGTATGAAACCCAGGTCAAATTTGAACCTAACCCTCAAGTCAAATGTGAAACCGTTGTTTGAAAACCAGGTCAAATGTGAACCTAACATTCAGGTTAAATGTGAACCCATTGTTTGAAACACAAGTCAAATGTGAACCTAAACCTCAGGTCAAATGTTAACCCGTTGTTTGAAAACCAGGTCAAATGTGAACCTAAACCTCAAGTCAAATGTGAACCCGTTGTTTGGAACCCAGGTCAAATGAGAACCTAAACTTCAGGTCAAATGTGATTCTGTTGTTTGAAAACCAGGCCAAATGTGAACCTGTTGTTTGAAACCCAGCTCAAATATGAACCTAAACCTCAGGTCAAATGTGAACCCGATGTTTGAAACCCAGGTTAAATGTGAACCTAAACCTCAGGTCAAATGCAAACCCGTTGTTTGAAAATCAGGTCAAATTTGAACCTAAACCTCAGGTCAAATGTGAACTTAAACCTCAGGTCAAATGTGAACCTGTTGTTTGAAATCCCGGTCAAACGTGAACCTAAACCTCAGGTCAAATGTGAACCCGTTGTTTGAAACCCAGGTCAAATGTGAACCCGTTGTTTGAAACCCAGGTCAAATGTGAACCTAAACCTTAGGTCAAATGTGAACCCGTTGTTTGAAACCCAGGTCAAATGTGAACCTAAACCTCAGGTCAAATGTGAACCTGTTGTTTGAAAACTAGGTCAAATGTGAAACTAAACCTCAGGTCTAATGTGAACCCGTTGTTTGAAACCCAGGTCAAATGTGAACCTAAACCTCAGGTCAAATGTGAACCCATTGTTTGAAAACCAGGTCAAATATGAACCTAAAACTCAGGTCAAATGTGTACCTAAACCTCAGGTCAAAGGTGAACCCGTTGTTTGAAACCCAGGTCAAATGTGAACTTAAACCTCAGGTCAAATGTGAACCCGTTGTATGAAACCCAGGTCAAATTTGAACCTAAACCTCAAGTCAAATGTGAAACCGTTGTTTGAAAACCAGGTCAAATGTGAACCTAACATTCAGGTTAAATGTGAACCCGTTGTTTGAAACACAAGTCAAATGTGAACCTCAACCTCAGGTCAAATGTTAACCCGTTGTTTGAAAACCATGTCAAATGTGAACCTAAACCTCAAGTCAAATGTGAACTCGTTGTTTGGAACCCAGGTCAAATGAGAACCTAAACTTCAGGTCAAATGTGAATCTGTTGTTTGAAAACCAGGTCAAATGTGAACCTGTTGTTTGAAACCCAGCTCAAATATGAACCTAAACCTCATGTCAAATGTGAACCCATTGTTTGAAACCCAGGTTAAATGTGAACCTAAACCTCAGGTCAAATGCAAACCCGTTGTTTGAAAACCAGGTCAAATTTGAACCTAAACCTCAGGTCAAATGCGAACCCGTTGTTTGAAATCCAAGTCAATTAAGAACCTTAACCTAAGGTCAAATGTGAACCCGTTGTTTGAAAACCAGGTCAAATGTGAACCTAAACCTCAGGTCAAATGTGAACCCGTTGTTTGAAACCCAGGTCAAATGTGAACCTAAACCTCAGGTCAAATGTGAACCCGTTGTTTGAAACCCAGGTCAAATGTGAACCTAAACCTCAGGTCAAATGCGAACCCGTTGTTTGAAAACCAGGTCAAATTTGAACCTAAACCTCAGGTCAAATGTGAACCCGTTGTTTGAAACCCAGGTCAATTGTGAACCTAAACCTAAGGTCAAATGTGAACCCGTTGTTTGAAAACCAGGTCAAATATGAACCTAAACCTCAGGTCAAATGTGAACCCATTGTTTGAAAGCCAGATCAAATGTGAACCTAAACCTCATGTCAAATGTGAACGCGTTGTTTGAAGCCCAGGTCAAATGTGAACGTAAACCTCAGGTCAAATGTGAACCTGTTGTTTGAAATCCCGGTCAAACGTGAACCTAAACCTCAGGTCAAATGTGAACCCGTTGTTTGAACCCCAGGTCAAATGTGAACCTAAACCTTAGGTCAAATGTGAACCCGTTGTTTGAAACCCAGGTCAAATGTGAACCTAAACCTCAGGTCAAATGTGAACCTGTTGTTTGAAAACCAGGTCAAATGTAAAACTAAACCTCAGGTCTAATGTGAACCCGTTGTTTGAAACCCAGGTCAAATGTGAACCTAAACCTCAGGTCAAATGTGAACCCATTGTTTGAAAACCAGGGCAAATGTGAACCTAAAACTCAGGTCAAATGTGTACCTAAACCTCAGCTCAAAGGTGAACCCGTTGTTTGAAATCCAGGTCAAATGTGAACTTAAACCTCAGGTCAAATGTGAACCCGTTGTATGAAACCCAGGTCAAATTTGAACCTAAACCTCAGGTCAAATTTGAATCTGTTGTTTGATAACCAGGTCAAATGTGAACCCGTTGTTTGAAACCCAGGTCAAATATGAACCTAAACCTCAGGTCAAATGTGAACCCGTTGTTTGAAACCCAGGTTAAATGTGAACCTAAACCTTAGGTCAAATGCAAACCCGTTGTTTGAAAACCAGGTCAAATTTGAACCTAAACCTCAGGTCAAATGTGAACCCGTTGTTTGAAATCCAAGTCAATTAAGAACCTTCACCTAAGGTCAAATGTGAACCCGTTGTTTGAAAACCAGGTCAAATGTGAACCTAAACCTCAGGTCAAATGTGAACCCGTTGTTTGAAACCCAGGTCAAATGTGAACCTAAACCTCAGGTCAAATGTGAACCTGTTGTTTTAGAACCAGGTCAAATTAGAACCTAAACCTCCGGTCAAATGTGAACTCGTTGTTTGAAACCCAGGTTAATTGTGAAGCTAAAGCTAGAGTCAAATGTGAACCCGTTGTTTGAAAACCAGGTCAAATGTGAACCAAAACCTCAGGTCAAATCTGAACCCATTGTTTGAAACCCAGGTCAAATGTGAACCTAAACCTCAGGTCAAATGTGAACCCGTTGTTTGAAACCTAGGTCAAATGTGAACTTAAACCTCAGGTCAAATGTGAACCTGTTGTTTGAAACCCAGGTCAAACGTGAACCTAAACCTCAGGTCAAATGCGAACCCGTTGTTTAAAAACCAGGTCAAATTTGAACCTAAACCTCAGGTCAAATGTGAACCCGTTGTTTGAAACCCAGGTCAATTGTGAACCTAAACCTCAGGTCAAAGGTGAACCCGTTGTTTGAAACCCAGGTCAAATGTGAACCTAAACCTCAGGTTAAATGTGAACCCATTGTTTGAAAACCAGGTCAAATGTGAACCTAAAACTCAGGTCAAATGTGTACCTAAACCTCAGGTCAAAGGTGAACCCGTTGTTTGAAACCCAGGTCAAATGTGAACTTAAACCTCAGGTCAAATGTGAACCCGTTGCATGAAACCCAGGTCAAATTTGAACCTAAACCTCAAGTCAAATGTGAAACCGTTGTTTGAAAACCAGGTCAAATGTGAACCTAACATTCAGGTTAAATGTGAACCCATTGTTTGAAACACAAGTCAAATGTGAACCTAAACCTCAGGTCAAATGTTAACCCGTTGTTTGAAAACCAGGTCAAATGTGAACCTAAACCTCAAGTCAAATGTGAACCCGTTGTTTGGAACCCAGGTCAAATGAGAACCTAAACTTCAGGTCAAATGTGATTCTGTTGTTTGAAAACCAGGCCAAATGTGAACCTGTTGTTTGAAACCCAGCTCAAATATGAACCTAAACCTCAGGTCAAATGTGAACCCGATGTTTGAAACCCAGGTTAAATGTGAACCTAAACCTCAGGTCAAATGCAAACCCGTTGTTTGAAAATCAGGTCAAATTTGAACCTAAACCTCAGGTCAAATGTGAACTTAAACCTCAGGTCAAATGTGAACCTGTTGTTTGAAATCCCGGTCAAACGTGAACCTAAACCTCAGGTCAAATGTGAACCCGTTGTTTGAAACCCAGGTCAAATGTGAACCCGTTGTTTGAAACCCAGGTCAAATGTGAACCTAAACCTTAGGTCAAATGTGAACCCGTTGTTTGAAACCCAGGTCAAATGTGAACCTAAACCTCAGGTCAAATGTGAACCTGTTGTTTGAAAACTAGGTCAAATGTGAAACTAAACCTCAGGTCTAATGTGAACCCGTTGTTTGAAACCCAGGTCAAATGTGAACCTAAACCTCAGGTCAAATGTGAACCCATTGTTTGAAAACCAGGTCAAATATGAACCTAAAACTCAGGTCAAATGTGTACCTAAACCTCAGGTCAAAGGTGAACCCGTTGTTTGAAACCCAGGTCAAATGTGAACTTAAACCTCAGGTCAAATGTGAACCCGTTGTATGAAACCCAGGTCAAATTTGAACCTAAACCTCAAGTCAAATGTGAAACCGTTGTTTGAAAACCAGGTCAAATGTGAACCTAACATTCAGGTTAAATGTGAACCCGTTGTTTGAAACACAAGTCAAATGTGAACCTCAACCTCAGGTCAAATGTTAACCCGTTGTTTGAAAACCATGTCAAATGTGAACCTAAACCTCAAGTCAAATGTGAACTCGTTGTTTGGAACCCAGGTCAAATGAGAACCTAAACTTCAGGTCAAATGTGAATCTGTTGTTTGAAAACCAGGTCAAATGTGAACCTGTTGTTTGAAACCCAGCTCAAATATGAACCTAAACCTCATGTCAAATGTGAACCCATTGTTTGAAACCCAGGTTAAATGTGAACCTAAACCTCAGGTCAAATGCAAACCCGTTGTTTGAAAACCAGGTCAAATTTGAACCTAAACCTCAGGTCAAATGCGAACCCGTTGTTTGAAATCCAAGTCAATTAAGAACCTTAACCTAAGGTCAAATGTGAACCCGTTGTTTGAAAACCAGGTCAAATGTGAACCTAAACCTCAGGTCAAATGTGAACCCGTTGTTTGAAACCCAGGTCAAATGTGAACCTAAACCTCAGGTCAAATGTGAACCCGTTGTTTGAAACCCAGGTCAAATGTGAACCTAAACCTCAGGTCAAATGCGAACCCGTTGTTTGAAAACCAGGTCAAATTTGAACCTAAACCTCAGGTCAAATGTGAACCCGTTGTTTGAAACCCAGGTCAATTGTGAACCTAAACCTAAGGTCAAATGTGAACCCGTTGTTTGAAAACCAGGTCAAATATGAACCTAAACCTCAGGTCAAATGTGAACCCATTGTTTGAAAGCCAGATCAAATGTGAACCTAAACCTCATGTCAAATGTGAACGCGTTGTTTGAAGCCCAGGTCAAATGTGAACGTAAACCTCAGGTCAAATGTGAACCTGTTGTTTGAAATCCCGGTCAAACGTGAACCTAATCCTCAGGTCAAATGTGAACCCGTTGTTTGAACCCCAGGTCAAATGTGAACCTAAACCTTAGGTCAAATGTGAACCCGTTGTTTGAAACCCAGGTCAAATGTGAACCTAAACCTCAGGTCAAATGTGAACCTGTTGTTTGAAAACCAGGTCAAATGTGAAACTAAACCTCAGGTCTAATGTGAACCCGTTGTTTGAAACCCAGGTCAAATGTGAACCTAAACCTCAGGTCAAATGTGAACCCATTGTTTGAAAACCAGGGCAAATGTGAACCTAAAACTCAGGTCAAATGTGTACCTAAACCTCAGCTCAAAGGTGAACCCGTTGTTTGAAATCCAGGTCAAATGTGAACTTAAACCTCAGGTCAAATGTGAACCCGTTGTATGAAACCCAGGTCAAATTTGAACCTAAACCTCAGGTCAAATTTGAATCTGTTGTTTGATAACCAGGTCAAATGTGAACCCGTTGTTTGAAACCCAGGTCAAATATGAACCTAAACCTCAGGTCAAATGTGAACCCGTTGTTTGAAACCCAGGTTAAATGTGAACCTAAACCTTAGGTCAAATGCAAACCCGTTGTTTGAAAACCAGGTCAAATTTGAACCTAAACCTCAGGTCAAATGTGAACCCGTTGTTTGAAATCCAAGTCAATTAAGAACCTTCACCTAAGGTCAAATGTGAACCCGTTGTTTGAAAACCAGGTCAAATGTGAACCTAAACCTCAGGTCAAATGTGAACCCGTTGTTTGAAACCCAGGTCAAATGTGAACCTAAACCTCAGGTCAAATGTGAACCTGTTGTTTTAGAACCAGGTCAAATTAGAACCTAAACCTCCGGTCAAATGTGAACTCGTTGTTTGAAACCCAGGTTAATTGTGAAGCTAAAGCTAGAGTCAAATGTGAACCCGTTGTTTGAAAACCAGGTCAAATGTGAACCAAAACCTCAGGTCAAATCTAAACCCATTGTTTGAAACCCAGGTCAAATGTGAACCTAAACCTCAGGTCAAATGTGAACCCGTTGTTTGAAACCTAGGTCAAATGTGAACTTAAACCTCAGGTCAAATGTGAACCTGTTGTTTGAAACCCAGGTCAAACGTGAACCTAAACCTCAGGTCAAATGCGAACCCGTTGTTTAAAAACCAGGTCAAATTTGAACCTAAACCTCAGGTCAAATGTGAACCCGTTGTTTGAAACCCAGGTCAATTGTGAACCTAAACCTCAGGTCAAAGGTGAACCCGTTGTTTGAAACCCAGGTCAAATGTGAACCTAAACCTCAGGTTAAATGTGAACCCATTGTTTGAAAACCAGGTCAAATGTGAACCTAAAACTCAGGTCAAATGTGTACCTAAACCTCAGGTCAAAGGTGAACCCGTTGTTTGAAACCCAGGTCAAATGTGAACTTAAACCTCAGGTCAAATGTGAACCCGTTGCATGAAACCCAGGTCAAATTTGAACCTAAACCTCAAGTCAAATGTGAAACCGTTGTTTGAAAACCAGGTCAAATGTGAACCTAACATTCAGGTTAAATGTAAACCCGTTGTTTGAAACTCAAGTCAAATGTGAACCTAAACCTCAGGTCAAATGTTAACCCGTTGTTTGAAAACCAGGTCAAATGTGAACCTAAACCTCAAGTCAAATGTGAACCCGTTGTTTGGAACCCAGGTCAAATGAGAACCTAAACTTCAGGTCAAATGTGATTCTGTTGTTTGAAAACCAGGTCAAATGTGAACCTGTTGTTTGAAACCCAGCTCAAATATGAACCTAAACCTCAGGTCAAATGTGAACCCGATGTTTGAAACCCAGGTTAAATGTGAACCTAAACCTCAGGTCAAATGCAAACCCGTTGTTTGAAAATCAGGTCAAATTTGAACCTAAACCTCAGGTTAAATGTGAACTTAAACCTCAGGTCAAATGTCAACCTGTTGTTTGAAATCCCGGTCAAACGTGAACCTAAACCTCAGGTCAAATGTGAACTCGTTGTTTGAAACCCAGGTCAAATGTGAACCCGTTGTTTGAAACCCAGGTCAAATGTGAACCTAAACCTTAGGTCAAATGTGAACCCGTTGTTTGAAACCCAGGTCAAATGTGAACCTTAACCTAAGGTCAAATGTGAACCTGTTGTTTGAAAACTAGGTCAAATGTGAAACTAAACCTCAGTTCTAATGTGAACCCGTTGTTTGAAACCCAGGTCAAATGTGAACCTAAACCTCAGGTCAAATGTGAACCCATTGTTTGAAAACCAGGTCAAATGTGAACCTAAAACTCAGGTCAAATGTGTACCTAAACCTCAGGTCAAAGGTGAACCCGTTGTTTGAAACCCACGTCAAATGTGAACTTAAACCTCAGGTCAAATGTGAACCCGTTGTATGAAACCCAGGTCAAATTTGAACCTAAACCTCAAGTCAAATGTGAAACCGTTGTTTGAAAACCAGGTCAAATGAGAACCAAAACCTCAGGTCAAATCTGAACCCATTGCTTGAAACCCAGGTCAAATGTGAACCTAAACCTCAGGTCAAATGTGAACCCGTTGTTTGAAACCTAGGTCAAATGTGAACTTAAACCTCAGGTCAAATGTGAACCTGTTGTTTGAAACCCAGGTCAAACGTGAACCTAAACCTTAGGTCAAATGCGAACCCGTTGTTTAAAAACCAGGTATAATTTGAACCTAAACCTCAGGTCAAATGTGAACCCGTTGTTTGAAACCCAGGTCAATTGTGAACCTAAACCTCAGGTCAAAGGTGAACCCGTTGTTTGAAACCCAGGTCAAATGTGAACCTAAACCTCAGGTTAAATGTGAACCCATTGTTTGAAAACCAGGTCAAATGTGAACCTAAAACTCAGGTCAAATGTGTACCTAAACCTCAGGTCAAAGGTGAACCCGTTGTTTGAAACCCAGGTCAAATATGAACTTAAACCTCAGGTCAAATGTGAACCCGTTGCATGAAACCCAGGTCAAATTTGAACCTAAACCTCAAGTCAAATGTGAAACCGTTGTTTGAAAACCAGGTCAAATGTGAACCTAACATTCAGGTTAAATGTAAACCCGTTGTTTGAAACTCAAGTCAAATGTGAACCTAAACCTCAGGTCAAATGTTAACCCGTTGTTTGAAAACCAGGTCAAATGTGAACCTAAACCTCAAGTCAAATGTGAACCCGTTGTTTGGAACCCAGGTCAAATGAGAACCTAAACTTCAGGTCAAATGTGATTCTGTTGTTTGAAAACCAGGTCAAATGTGAACCTGTTGTTTGAAACCCAGCTCAAATATGAACCTAAACCTCAGGTCAAATGTGAACCCGATGTTTGAAACCCAGGTTAAATGTGAACCTAAACCTCAGGTCAAATGCAAACCCGTTGTTTGAAAATCAGGTCAAATTTGAACCTAAACCTCAGGTCAAATGTGAACTTAAACCTCAGGTCAAATGTGAACCTGTTGTTTGAAATCCCGGTCAAACGTGAACCTAAACCTCAGGTCAAATGTGAACCCGTTGTTTGAAACCCAGGTCAAATGTGAACCCGTTGTTTGAAACCCAGGTCAAATGTGAACCTAAACCTTAGGTCAAATGTGAACCTGTTGTTTGAAACCCAGGTCAAATGTGAACCTGTTGTTTGAAAACTAGGTCAAATGTGAAACTAAACCTCAGGTCTAATGTGAACCCGTTGTTTGAAACCCAGGTCAAATGTGAACCTAAACCTCAGGTCAAATGTGAACCCATTGTTTGAAAACCAGGTCAAATGTGAACCTAAAACTCAGGTCAAATGTGTACCTAAACCTCAGGTCAAAGGTGAACCCGTTGTTTGAAACCCAGGTCAAATGTGAACTTAAACCTCAGGTCAAATGTGAACCCGTTGTATGAAACCCAGGTCAAATTTGAACCTAAACCTCAAGTCAAATGTGAAACCGTTGTTTGAAAACCAGGTCAAATGTGAACCAAAACCTCAGGTCAAATCTGAACCCATTGTTTGAAACCCAGGTCAAATGTGAACCTAAACCTCAGGTCAAATGTGAACCCGTTGTTTGAAACCTAGGTCAAATGTGAACCTGTTGTTTGAAACCCAGGTCAAACGTGAACCTAAACCTCAGGTCAAATGCGAACCCGTTGTTTAAAAACCAGGTATAATTTGAACCTAAACCTCAAGTCAAATGTGAACCCGTTGTTTGAAACCCAGGTCAATTGTGAACCTAAACCTCAGGTCAAAGGTGAACCCGTTGTTTGAAACCCAGGTCAAATGTGAACCTAAACCTCAGGTCAAATGTGAACCCATTGTTTGAAAACCAGGTCAAATGTGAACCTAAAACTCAGGTCAAATGTGTACCTAAACCTCAGGTCAAAGGTGAACCCGTTGTTTGAAACCCAGGTCAAATGTGAACTTAAACCACAGGTCAAATGTGAACCCGTTGCATGAAACCCAGGTCAAATTTGAACCTAAACCTTAAGTCAAATGTGAAACCGTTGTTTGAAAACCAGGTCAAATGTGAACCTAACATTCAGGTTAAATGTGAACCCGTTGTTTGAAACACAAGTCAAATGTGAACCTAAACCTCAGGTCAAATGTTAACCCGTTGATTGAAAACCAGGTCAAATGTGAACCTAAACCTCAAGTCAAATGTTAACCCGTTGTTTGGAACCCAGGTCAAATGAGAACCTAAACTTCAGGTCAAATGTGAATCTGTTGTTTGAAAACCAGGTGAAATGTGAACCTGTTGTTTGAAACCCAGCTCAAATATGAACCTAAACCTCAGGTCAAATGTGAACCCGATGTTTGAAACCCAGGTTAAATGTGAACCTAAACCTCAGGTCAAATGCAAACCCGTTGTTTGAAAAGCAGGTCAAATTTGAACCTAAACCTCAGGTCAAATGTGAACTTAAACCTCAGGTCAAATGTGAACCTCTTGTTTGAAATCCCGGTCAAACGTGAACCTAAACCTCAGGTCAAATGTGAACCCGTTGTTTGAAACCCAGGTCAAATGTGAACCCGTTGTTTGAAACCCAGGTCAAATGTGAACCTAAACCTTAGGTCAAATGTTAACCCGTTGTTTGAAAACCAGGTCAAATGTGAACCTAAACCTCAAGTCAAATGTTAACCCGTTGTTTGGAACCCAGGTCAAATGAGAACCTAAACTTCAGGTCAAATGTGAATCTGTTGTTTGAAAACCAGGTCAAATGTGAACCTGTTGTTTGAAACCCAGCTCAAATATGAACCTAAACCTCAGGTCAAATGTGAACCCGATGTTTGAAACCCAGGTTAAATGTGAACCTAAACCTCAGGTCAAATGCAAACCCGTTGTTTGAAAAGCAGGTCAAATTTGAACCTAAACCTCAGGTCAAATGTGAACTTAAACCTCAGGTCAAATGTGAACCTCTTGTTTGAAATCCCGGTCAAACGTGAACCTAAACCTCAGGTCAAATGTGAACCCGTTGTTTGAAACCCAGGTCAAATGTGAACCCGTTGTTTGAAACCCAGGTCAAATGTGAACCTAAACCTTAGGTCAAATGTGAACCCGTTGTTTGAAACCCAGGTCAAATGTGAACCTAAACCTAAGGTCAAATGTGAAGCTGTTGTTTGAAAACTAGGTCAAATGTGAAACTAAACCTCAGGTCTAATGTGAACCCGTTGTTTGAAACCCAGGTCAAATGTGAACCTAAACCTCAGGTCAAGTGTGAACCCATTGTTTGAAAACCAGGTCAAATGTGAACCTAAAACTCAGGTCAAATGTGTACCTAAACCTCAGGTCAAAGGTGAACCCGTTGTTTGAAACCCAGGTCAAATGTGAACTTAAACCTCAGGTCAAATGTGAACCCGTTGTATGAAACCCAGGTCAAATTTGAACCTAAACCTCAAGTCAAATGTGAAACCGTTGTTTGAAAACCAGGTCAAATGTGAACCTAACATTCAGGTTAAATGTGAACCCGTTGTTTGAAACAGAAGTCAAATGTGAACCTAAACCTCAGGTCAAATGTTAACCCGTTGTTTGAAAACCAGGTCAAATGTGAACCTAAACCTCAAGTCAAATGTGAACCCGTTGTTTGGAACCCAGGTCAAACGAGAACCTAAACTTCAGGTCAAATGTGAATCTGTTGTTTGAAAACCAGGTCAAATGTGAACCTGTTGTTTGAAACCCAGCTCAAATATGAACCTAAACCTCAGGTCAAATGTGAACCCATTGTTTGAAACCCAGGTTAAATGTGAACCTAAACCTCAGGTCAAATGCAAACCCTTTGTTTGAAAACCAGGTCAAATTTGAACCTAAACCTCAGGTCAAATGCGAACCCGCTGTTTGAAATCCAAGTCAATTAAGAACCTTAACCTAAGGTCAAATGTGAACCCGTTGTTTGAAAACCAGGTCAAATGTGAACCTAAACCTCAGGTCAAATGTGAACCCGTTGTTTGAAACCCAGGTCAAATGTGAACCTAAACCTCAGGTCAAATGTGAACCCGTTGTTTGAAACCCAGGTCAAATGTGAACCTAAACCTCATATCAAATGCGAACCCGTTGTTTGAAAACCAGGTCAAATTTGAACCTAAACCTCAGGTCAAATGTGAACCCGTTGTTTGAAACCCAGGTCAATTGTGAACCTAAACCTAAGGTCAAATGTGAACCCGTTGTTTGAAAACCAGGTCAAATATGAACCTAAACCTCAGGTCAAATGTGAACCCATTGTTTGAAAGCCAGATCAAATGTGAACCTAAACCTCATGTTAAATGTGAACCCGTTATTTGAAACCCAGGTCAAATGTGAACCTGTTGTTTGAAATCCCGGTCAAACGTGAACCTAAACCTCAGGTCAAATGTGAACCCGTTGTTTGAACCCCTGGTCAAATGTGAACCTAAACCTTAGGTCAAATGTGAACCCGTTGTTTGAAACCCAGGTCAAATGTGAACCTAAACCTCAGGTCAAATGTGAACCTGTTGTTTGAAAACCAGGTCAAATGTGAAACTAAACCTCAGGTCTAATGTGAACCCGTTGTTTGAAACCCAGGTCAAATGTGAACCTAAACCTCAGGTCAAATGTGAACCCATTGTTTGAAAACCAGGGCAAATGTGAACCTAAAACTCAGGTCAAATGTGTACCTAAACCTCAAGTCAAAGGTGAACCCGTTGTTTGAAACCCAGGTCAAATGTGAACTTAAACTTCAGGTCAAATGTGAACCCGTTGTATGAAACCCAGGTCAAATTTGAACCTAAACCTCAAGTCAAATGTGAAACCGTTGTTTGAAAACCAGGTCAAATGTGAACCTAACATTCAGGTTAAATGTGAACCCGTTGTTTGAAACACAAGTCAAATGTGAACCTAAACCTCAGGTCAAATGTGAACCCGTTGTTTGAAAACCAGGTCAAATGTGAACCTAAACCTCAAGTCAAATGTGAACCCTTTGTTTGGAACCCAGGTCAAATGAGAACCTAAACCTCAGGTCAAATGTGAATCTGTTGTTTGATAATCAGGTCAAATGTGAACCCGTTGTTTGAAACCCAGGTTAAATGTGAACCTAAACCTTAGGTCAAATGCAAACCCGTTGTTTGAAAACCAGGTCAAATTTGAACCTAAACCTCAGGTCAAATGTGAACCCGTTGTTTGAAATCCAAGTCAATTAAGAACCTTAACCTAAGGTCAAATGTGAACCCGTTGTTTGAAAACCAGGTCAAATGTGAACCTAAACCTCAGGTCAAATGTGAACCCGTTGTTTGAAACCCAGGTCAAATGTGAACCTAAACCTTAGGTCAAATGTGAACCTGTTGTTTTAAAACCAGGTCAAATTAGAACCTAAACCTCCGGTCAAATGTGAACCCGTTGTTTGAAACCCAGGTTAATTGTGAAGCTAAAGCTAAGGTCAAATGTGAACCCGTTATTTGAAAACCAGGTCAAATGTGAACCAAAACCTCAGGTCAAATCTGAATCCATTGTTTGAAATCCAGGTCAAATGTGAACCTAAACCTCAGGTCAAATGTGAACCCGTTGTTTGAAACCTAGGTCAAATGTGAACTTAAACCTCAGGTCAAATGTGAACCTGTTGTTTGAAACCCAGGTCAAACGTGAACCTAAACCTCAGGTCAAATGCGAACCCGTTGTTTAAAAACAAAGTCAAAATTTGAACCTAAACCTCAGGTCAAATGTGAACCCGTTGTTTGAAACCCAGGACAATTGTGAACCTAAACCCAAGGTCAAATGTGAACCCGTTGTTTGACAACCAGGTCAAATGTGAACCTAAACCTCAGGTCAAATGTGAACCCGTTATTTGAAACCCAGGTCAAATGTGAACCTAAACCTCAGGTTAAATGCGAACCCGTTGTTTAAAAACCAGGACAAATTTGAACATAAACCTCAGGTCAAATGTGAACCCGTTGTTTGAAACCCAGGTCAAATGTGAACCTAAACCTCAGGTCAAATGCGAACCCGTTGTTTGAAAACCAGGTCAAATTTGAACCTAAACCTCAGGTCAAATGTGAACCCGTTGTTTGAAACCCAGGTCAATTGTGAACCTAAACCTAAGGTCAAATGTGAACCCGTTGTTTGAAAACTAGGTCAAATATGAACCTAAACCTCAGGTCAAATGTGAACCCATTGTTTGAAACCCAGATCAAATGTGAACCTAAACCTCAGGTCAAATGTGAACCCGTTGTTTGAAACCCAGGTCAAATGTGAACGTAAACCACAGGTCAAATGTGAACCTGTTGTTTGAAACCCAGGTCAAATGAGAACCTAAACCTCAGGTCAAATGTGAACTTGTTGTTTGAAAACCAGGTCAAATGTGAAACTAAACCTCAGGTCTAATGTGAACCCGTTGTTTGAAACCCAGGTCAAATGTGAACCTAAACCTCAGGTCAAACGTAAAACCATTGTTTGAAAACCAGGTCAAATGTGAACCTAAAACTCAGGTCAAATGTGTACCTAAACCTCAGGTCAAAGGTGAACCCGTTGTTTGAAACCCAGGTCAAATGTGAACTTAAACTTCAGGTCAAATGTGAACCCGTTGTATGAAACCCAGGTCAAATTTGAACCTAAACCTTAAGTCAAATGTGAAACCGTTGTTTGAAATCAGGTCAAATGTGAACCTAACATTCAGGTTAAATGTGAACCCGTTGTTTGAAACACAAGTCAAATGTGAACCTAAACCTCAGGTCAAATGTTAACCCGTTGTTTGAAAACCAGGTCAAATGTGAACCTAAACCTCAAGTCAAATGTGAACCCGTTGTTTGGAACCCAGGTCAAATGAGAACCTAAAATTCAGGTCAAATGTGAATCTGTTGTTTGAAAACCAGCTCAAATGTGAACCTGTTGTTTGAAACCCAGCTCAAATATGAACCTAAACCTCAGGTCAAATGTGAACCCATTGTTTGAAACCCAGGTCAAATGTGAGCCTAAACCTTAGGTCAAATGCAAACCTGTTGTTTGAAAACCAGGTCAAATTTGAACCTAAACCTCAGGTCAAATGTGAACCCGTTGTTTGAAATCCAAGTCAATTAAGAACCTTAACCTAAGGTCAAATGTGAACCCGTTGTTTGAAAACCAGGTCAAATGTGAACCTAAACCTCAGGTCAAATGTGAACCCGTTGTTTGAAACCCAGGTCAAATGTGAACCTAAACCTCAGGTCAAATGTGAACCCGTTGTTTGAAACCCAGGTCAAATGTGAACCTAAACCTCATATCAAATGCGAACCCGTTGTTAGAAAACCAGGTCAAATTTGAACCTAAACCTTCGGTCAAATGTGAACCCGTTGTTTGAAACCCAGGTCAATTGTGAACCTAAACCTAAGGTCAAATGTGAACCCGTTGTTTGAAAACCAGGTCAAATATGAACCTAAACCTCAGGTCAAATGTGAACCCGTTGTTTGAAAGCCAGATCAAATGTGAACCTAAACCTCATGTTAAATGTGAACCCGTTGTTTGAAACCCAGGTCAAATGTGAACGTAAACCTCAGGTCAAATGTGAACCTGTTGTTTGAAATCCCGGTCAAACGTGAACCTAAACCTCAGGTCAAATGTGAACCTGTTGTTTGAACCCCAGGTCAAATGTGAACCTAAACCTTAGGTCAAATGTGAACCCGTTGTTTGAAACCCAGGTCAAATGTGGACCTAAACCTCAGGTCAAATGTGAACCTGTTGTTCGAAAACCAGGTCAAATGTGAAACTAAACCTCAGGTCTAATGTGAACCCGTTGTTTGAAACCCAGGTCAAATTTGAACCTAAACCTCAGGTCAAATGTGAACCCATTGTTTGAAAACCAGGGAAAATGTGAACCTAAAACTCAGGTCAAATGTGTACCTAAACCTCAGGTCAAAGGTGAACCCGTTGTTTGAAACCCAGGTCAAATGTGAACTTAAACTTCAGGTCAAATGTGAACCCGTTGTATGAAACCCAGGTCAAATTTGAACCTAAACCTCAAGTCAAATGTGAAACCGTTGTTTGAAAACCAGGTCAAATGTGAACCTAACATTCAGGTTAAATGTGAACCCGTTGTTTGAAACACAAGTCAAATGTGAACCTAAACCTCAGGTCAAATGTGAACCCGTTGTTTGAAAACCAGGTCAAATGTGAACCTAAACCTCAAGTCAAATGTGAACCCTTTGTTTGGAACCCAGGTCAAATGAGAACCTAAACCTCAGGTCAAATGTGAATCTGTTGTTTGATAATCAGGTCAAATGTGAACCCGTTGTTTGAAACCCAGGTCAAATATGAACCTAAACCTCAGGTCAAATGTGAACCCGTTGTTTGAAACCCAGGTTAAATGTGAACCTAAACCTTAGGTCAAATGCAAACCCGTTGTTTGAAAACCAGGTCAAATTTGAACCTAAACCTCAGGTCAAATGTGAACCCGTTGTTTGAAATCCAAGTCAATTAAGAACCTTAACCTAAGGTCAAATGTGAACCCGTTGTTTGAAAACTAGGTCAAATATGAACCTAAACCTCAGGTCAAATGTGAACCCATTGTTTGAAACCCAGATCAAATGTGAACCTAAACCTCAGGTCAAATGTGAACCCGTTGTTTGAAACCCAGGTCAAATGTGAACGTAAACCTCAGGTCAAATGTGAACCTGTTGTTTGAAACCCAGGTCAAATGAGAACCTAAACCTCAGGTCAAATGTGAACTTGTTGTTTGAAAACCAGGTCAAATGTGAAACTAAACCTCAGGTCTAATGTGAACCCATTGTTTGAAACCCAGGTCAAATGTGAACCTAAACCTCAGGTCAAACGTAAAACCATTGTTTGAAAACCAGGTCAAATGTGAACCTAAAACTCAGGTCAAATGTGTACCTAAACCTCAGGTCAAAGGTGAACCCGTTGTTTGAAACCCAGGTCAAATGTGAACTTAAACTTCAGGTCAAATGTGAACCCGTTGTATGAAACCCAGGTCAAATTTGAACCTAAACCTTAAGTCAAATGTGAAACCGTTGTTTGAAATCAGGTCAAATGTGAACCTAACATTCAGGTTAAATGTGAACCCGTTGTTTGAAACACAAGTCAAATGTGAACCTAAACCTCAGGTCAAATGTTAACCCGTTGTTTGAAAACCAGGTCAAATGTGAACCTAAACCTCAAGTCAAATGTGAACCCGTTGTTTGGAACCCAGGTCAAATGAGAACCTAAAATTCAGGTCAAATGTGAATCTGTTGTTTGAAAACCAGCTCAAATGTGAACCTGTTGTTTGAAACCCAGCTCAAATATGAACCTAAACCTCAGGTCAAATGTGAACCCATTGTTTGAAACCCAGGTCAAATGTGAGCCTAAACCTTAGGTCAAATGCAAACCTGTTGTTTGAAAACCAGGTCAAATTTGAACCTAAACCTCAGGTCAAATGTGAACCCGTTGTTTGAAATCCAAGTCAATTAAGAACCTTAACCTAAGGTCAAATGTGAACCCGTTGTTTGAAAACCAGGTCAAATGTGAACCTAAACCTCAGGTCAAATGTGAACCCGTTGTTTGAAACCCAGGTCAAATGTGAACCTAAACCTCAGGTCAAATGTGAACCCGTTGTTTGAAACCCAGGTCAAATGTGAACCTAAACCTCATATCAAATGCGAACCCGTTGTTAGAAAACCAGGTCAAATTTGAACCTAAACCTTCGGTCAAATGTGAACCCGTTGTTTGAAACCCAGGTCAATTGTGAACCTAAACCTAAGGTCAAATGTGAACCCGTTGTTTGAAAACCAGGTCAAATATGAACCTAAACCTCAGGTCAAATGTGAACCCGTTGTTTGAAAGCCAGATCAAATGTGAACCTAAACCTCATGTTAAATGTGAACCCGTTGTTTGAAACCCAGGTCAAATGTGAACGTAAACCTCAGGTCAAATGTGAACCTGTTGTTTGAAATCCCGGTCAAACGTGAACCTAAACCTCAGGTCAAATGTGAACCTGTTGTTTGAACCCCAGGTCAAATGTGAACCTAAACCTTAGGTCAAATGTGAACCCGTTGTTTGAAACCCAGGTAAAATGTGGACCTAAACCTCAGGTCAAATGTGAACCTGTTGTTCGAAAACCAGGTCAAATGTGAAACTAAACCTCAGGTCTAATGTGAACCCGTTGTTTGAAACCCAGGTCAAATTTGAACCTAAACCTCAGGTCAAATGTGAACCCATTGTTTGAAAACCAGGGAAAATGTGAACCTAAAACTCAGGTCAAATGTGTACCTAAACCTCAGGTCAAAGGTGAACCCGTTGTTTGAAACCCAGGTCAAATGTGAACTTAAACTTCAGGTCAAATGTGAACCCGTTGTATGAAACCCAGGTCAAATTTGAACCTAAACCTCAAGTCAAATGTGAAACCGTTGTTTGAAAACCAGGTCAAATGTGAACCTAACATTCAGGTTAAATGTGAACCCGTTGTTTGAAACACAAGTCAAATGTGAACCTAAACCTCAGGTCAAATGTGAACCCGTTGTTTGAAAACCAGGTCAAATGTGAACCTAAACCTCAAGTCAAATGTGAACCCTTTGTTTGGAACCCAGGTCAAATGAGAACCTAAACCTCAGGTCAAATGTGAATCTGTTGTTTGATAATCAGGTCAAATGTGAACCCGTTGTTTGAAACCCAGGTCAAATATGAACCTAAACCTCAGGTCAAATGTGAACCCGTTGTTTGAAACCCAGGTTAAATGTGAACCTAAACCTTAGGTCAAATGCAAACCCGTTGTTTGAAAACCAGGTCAAATTTGAACCTAAACCTCAGGTCAAATGTGAACCCGTTGTTTGAAATCCAAGTCAATTAAGAACCTTAACCTAAGGTCAAATGTGAACCCGTTGTTTGAAAACCAGGTCAAATGTGAACCTAAACCTCAGGTCAAATGTGAACCCGTTGTTTGAAACCCAGGTCAAATGTGAACCTAAACCTTAGGACAAATGTGAACCTGTTGTTTTAAAACTAGGTCAAATATGAACCTAAACCTCAGGTCAAATGTGAACCCATTGTTTGAAACCCAGATCAAATGTGAACCTAAACCTCAGGTCAAATGTGAACCCGTTGTTTGAAACCCAAGTCAAATGTGAACGTAAACCTCAAGTCAAATGTGAACCTGTTGTTTGAAACCCAGGTCAAATGTGAACCTAAACCTCAGGTCAAATGTGAACTTGTTGTTTGAAAACCAGGTCAAATGTGAAACTGAACCTCAGGTCTAATGTGAACCCTTTGTTTGAAACCCAGGTCAAATGTGAACCTAAACCTCAGGTCAAATGTAAAACCATTGTTTGAAAACCAGGTCAAATGTGAACCTAAAACTCAGGTTAAATGTGTACCTAAACCTCAGGTCAAAGGTGAACCCGTTGTTTGAAACCCAGGTCAAATGTGAACTTAAACTTCAGGTCAAATGTGAACCCGTTGTATGAAACCCAGGTCAAATTTGAACCTAAACCTTAAGTCAAATGTGAAACCGTTGTTTGAAAACCAGGTCAAATGTGAACCTAACATTCAGGTTAAATGTGAACCCGTTGTTTGAAACACAAGTCAAATATGAACCTAAACCTCAGGTCAAATGTGAACCCGTTGTTTGAAAACCAGGTCAAATGTGAACCTAAACCTCAAGTCAAATGTGAACCCGTTGTTTGGAACCCAGGTCAAATGAGAACCTAAACCTCAGGTCAAATGTGAATCTGTTGTTTGAAAACCAGGTCAAATGTGAACCCGTTGTTTGAAACCCAGGTCAAATATGAACCTAAACCTCAGGTCAAATGTGAACCCGTTGTTTGAAATCCAAGTCAATTAAGAACCTTAACCTAAGGTCAAATGTGAACCCGTTGTTTGAAAACCAGGTCAAATGTGAACCTAAACCTCAAGTCAAATGTGAACCCGTTGTTTGAAACCCAGGTCAAATGTGAACCTAAACCTCAGGTCAAATGTGAACCTGTTGTTTTAGAACCAGGTCAAATTAGAACCTAAACCTCCGGTCAAATGTGAACCCGTTGTTTGAAACCCAGGTTAATTGTGAAGCTAAAGCTAAGGTCAAATATGAACCCGTTGTTTGAAAACCAGGTCAAATGTGAACCAAAACCTCAGGTCAAATCTGAACCCATTGTTTGAAACCCAGGTCAAATGTGAACCTAAACCACAGGTCAAATGTGAACCCGTTGTTTGAAACCTAGGTTAAATGTGAACTTAAACCTCAGGTCAAATGTGAACCTGTTGTTTGAAACCCAGGTCAAACGTGAACCTAAAGCTCAGGTCAAATGCGAACCCGTTGTTTAAAAACCAGGTCAAATTTGAACCTAAACCTCAGGTTAAATGTGAACCCGTTGTTTGAAACCCAAGTCAATTGTGAACCTAAACCTCAGGTCAAAGGTGAACCCGTTGTTTGAAACCCAGGTCAAATGTGAACCTAAACCTCAGGTCAAATGTGAACCCATTGTTTGAAAACCAGGTCAAATATGAACCTAAAACTCAGGTCAAATGTGTACCTAAACCTCAGGTCAAAGGTGAACCCGTTGTTTAAAACCCAGGTCAAATGTGAACTTAAACCTCAGGTCAAATGTGAACCCGTTGCATGAAACCCAGGTCAAATTTGAACCTAAACCTCAAGTCAAATGTGAAACCGTTGTTTGAAAACCAGGTCAAATGTGAACCTTACATTCAGGTTAAATGTAAACCCGTTGTTTGAAACTCAAGTCAAATGTGAACCTAAACCTCAGGTCAAATGTTAACCCGTTGTTTGAAAACCAGGTCAAATGTGAACCTAAACCTCAAGTCAAATGTGAACCCGTTGTTTGGAACCCAGGTCAAATGAGAACCTAAACTTCAGGTCAAATGTGATTCTGTTGTTTGAAAACCAGGTCAAATGTGAACCTGTTGTTTGAAACCCAGCTCAAATATGAACCTAAACCTCAGGTCAAATGTGAACCCGATGTTTGAAACCCAGGTTAAATGTGAACCTAAACCTCAGGTCAAATGTGAACTTAAACCTTAGGTCATATGTGAACCTGTTGTTTGAAATCCCGGTCAAACGTGAACCTAAACCTCAGGTCAAATGTGAACCCGTTGTTTGAAACCCAGGTCAAATGTGAACCCGTTGTTTGAAACCCAAGTCAAATGTGAACCTAAACCTTAGGTCAAATGTGAACCCGTTGTTTGAAACCCAGGTCAAATGTGAACCTTAACCTAAGGTCAAATGTGAACCTGTTGTTTGAAAACTAGGTCAAATGTGAAACTAAACCTCAGGTCTAATGTGAACCCGTTGTTTGAAACCCAGGTCAAATATGAACCTAAACCACAGGTCAAATGTGAACCCATTGTTTGAAAACCAGGTCAAATGTGAACCTAAAACTCAGGTCAAATGTGTACCTAAACCTCAGGTCAAAGGAGAACCCGTTGTTTGAAACCCAGGTCAAATGTGAACTTAAACCTCAGGTCAAATGTGAACCCGTTGTATGAAACCCAGGTCAAATTTAAACCTAAACCTCAAGTCAAATGTGAAACCGTTGTTTGAAAACCAGGTCAAATGTGAACCAAAACCTCAGGTCAAATCTGAACCCATTGTTTGAAACCCAGGTCAAATGTGAACCTAAACCTCAGGTCAAATGTGAACCCGTTGTTTGAAACCTAGGTCAAATGTGAACTTAAACCTCAGGTCAAATGTGAACCTGTTGTTTGAAACCCAGGTCAAACGTGAACCTAAACCTCAGGTCAAATGCGAACCCGTTGTTTAAAAACCAGGTCAAATTTGAACCTAAACCTTAGGTCAAATGTGAACCCGTTGTTTGAAACCCAGGTCAATTGTGAACCTAAACCTCAGTTCAAAGGTGAACCCGTTGTTTGAAACCCAGGTTAAATGTGAACCTAAACCTCAGGTCAAATGTGAACCCATTGTTTGAAAACCAGGTCAAATGTGAACCTAAAACTCAGGTCAAATGTGTACCTAAACCTCAGGTCAAAGGTGAACCCGTTGCATGAAACCCAGGTCAAATTTGAACCTAAACCTCAAGTCAAATGTGAAACCGTTGTTTGAAAACCAGGTCAAATGTGAACCTAACATTCAGGTTAAATGTGAACCCGTTGTTTGAAACACAAGTCAAATGTGAACCTAAACCTCAGGTCAAATGTTAACCCGTTGTTTGAAAACCAGGTCAAATGTGAACCTAAACCTCAAGTCAAATGTTAACCCGTTGTTTGGAACCCAGGTCAAATGAGAACCTAAACTTCAGGTCAAATGTGAATCTGTAGTTTGAAAACCAGGTCAAATGTGAACCTGTTGTTTGAAACCCAGCTCAAATATGAACCTAAACCTCAGGTCAAATGTGAACCCGATGTTTGAAACCCAGGTTAAATGTGAACCTAAACCTCAGGTCAAATGCAAACCCGTTGTTTGAAAAGCAGGTCAAATTTGAACCTAAACCTTAGGTCAAATGTGAACTTAAACCTCAGGTCAAATGTGAACCTGTTGTTTGAAATCCCTGTCAAACGTGAACCTAAACCTCAGGTCAAATGTGAACCCGTTGTTTGAAACCCAGGTCAAATGTGAACCCGTTGTTTGAAACCCAGGTCAAATGTGAACCTAAACCTTAGGTCAAATGTGAACCCGTTGTTTGAAACCCAGGTCAAATGTGAACCTAAACCTAAGGTCAAATGTGAAGCTGTTGTTTGAAAACTAGGTCAAATGTGAAACTAAACCTCAGGTCTAATGTGAACCCGTTGTTTGAAACCCAGGTCAAATGTGAACCTAAACCTCAGGTCAAGTGTGAACCCATTATTTGAAAACCAGGTCAAATGTGAACCTAAAACTCAGGTCAAATGTGTACCTAAACCTCAGGTCAAAGGTGAACCCGTTGTTTGAAACCCAGGTCAAATGTGAACTTAAACCTCAGGTCAAATGTGAACCCGTTGTATGAAACCCAGGTCAAATTTGAACCTAAACCTCAAGTCAAATGTGAAACCGTTGTTTGAAAACCAGGTCAAATGTGAACCTAACATTCAGGTTAAATGTGAACCCGTTGTTTGAAACAGAAGTCAAATGTGAACCTAAACCTCAGGTCAAATGTTAACCCGTTGTTTGAAAACCAGGTCAAATGTGAACCTAAACCTCAAGTCAAATGTGAACCCGTTGTTTGGAACCCAGGTCAAATGAGAACCTAAACTTCAGGTCAAATGTGAATCTGTTGTTTGAAAACCAGGTCAAATGTGAACCTGTTGTTTGAAAACCAGCTCAAATATGAACCTAAACCTCAGGTCAAATGTGAACCCATTGTTTGAAACCCAGGTTAAATGTGAACCTAAACCTCAGGTCAAATGCAAACCCTTTGTTTGAAAACCAGGTCAAATTTGAACCTAAACCTCGGGTCAAATGCGAACCCGCTGTTTGAAATCCAAGTCAATTAAGAACCTTAACCTAAGGTCAAATGTGAACCCGTTGTTTGAAAACCAGGTCAAATGTGAACCTAAACCTCAGGTCAAATGTGAACCCGTTGTTTGAAACCCAGGTCAAATGTGAACCTAAACCTCAGGTCAAATGTGAACCCGTTGTTTGAAACCCAGTTCAAATGTGAACCTAAACCTCATATCAAATGCGAACCCGTTGTTTGAAAACCAGTTCAAATTTGAACCTAAACCTCAGGTCAAATGTGAACCCGTTGTTTGAAACCCAGGTCAATTGTGAACCTAAACCTAAGGTCAAATGTGAACCCGTTGTTTGAAAACCAGGTCAAATATGAACCTAAACCTCAGGTCAAATGTGAACCCATTGTTTGAAAGCCAGATCAAATGTGAACCTAAACCTCATGTTAAATGTGAACCCGTTGTTTGAAACCCAGGTCAAATGTGAACGTAAACCTCAGGTCAAATGTGAACCTGTTGTTTGAAATCCCGGTCAAACGTGAACCTAAACCTCAGGTCAAATGTGAACCCGTTGTTTGAACCCCAGGTCAAATGTGAACCTAAACCTTAGGTCAAATGTGAACCCGTTGTTTGAAACCCAGGTCAAATGTGAACCTAAACCTCAGGTCAAATGTGAACCTGTTGTTTGAAAACCAGGTCAAATGTGAAACTAAACCTCAGGTCTAATGTGAACCCGTTGTTTGAAACCCAGGTCAAATGTGAACCTAAACCTCAGGTTAAATGTGAACCCATTGTTTGAAAACCAGGGCAAATGTGAACCTAAAACTCAGGTCAAATGTGTACCTAAACCTCAGGTCAAAGGTGAACCCGTTGTTTGAAACCCAGGTCAAATGTGAACTTAAACTTCAGGTCAAATGTGAACCCGTTGTATGAAACCCAGGTCAAATTTGAACCTAAACCTCAAGTCAAATGTGAAACCGTTGTTTGAAAACCAGGTCAAATGTGAACCTAACATTCAGGTTAAATGTGAACCCGTTGTTTGAAACACAAGTCAAATGTGAACCTAAACCTCAGGTCAAATGTGAACCCGTTGTTTGAAAACCAGGTCAAATGTGAACCTAAACCTCAAGTCAAATGTGAACCCTTTGTTTGGAACCCAAGTCAAATGAGAACCTAAACCTCAGGTCAAATGTGAATCTGTTGTTTGATAACCAGGTCAAATGTGAACCCGTTGTTTGAAACCCAGGTCAAATATGAACCTAAACCTCAGGTCAAATGTGAACCCGTTGTTTGAAACCCAGGTTAAATGTGAACCTAAACCTTAGGTCAAATGCAAACCCGTTGTTTGAAAACCAGGTCAAATTTGAACCTAAACCTCAGGTCAAATGTGAACCCGTTGTTTGAAATCCAACTCAATTAAGAACCTTAACCTAAGGTCAAATGTGAACCCGTTGTTTGAAAACCAGGTCAAATGTGAACCTAAACCTCAGGTCAAATGTGAACCCGTTGTTTGAAACCCAGGTCAAATGTGAACCTAAACCTTAGGTCAAATGTGAACCTGTTGTTTTAAAACCAGGTCAAATTAGAACCTAAACCTCCGGTCAAATGTGAACCCGTTGTTTGAAACCCAGGTTAATTGTGAAGCTAAAGCTAAGGTCAAATGTGAACCCGTTATTTGAAAACCAGGTCAAATGTGAACCAAAACCTCAGGTCAAATATGAACCCATTGTTTGAAACCCAGGTCAAATGTGAACCTAAACCTCAGGTCAAATGTGAACCCGTTGTTTGAAACCTATGTCAAATGTGAACTTAAACCTCAGGTTAAATGTGAACCTGTTGTTTGAAACCCAGGTGAAACGTGAACCTAAACCTCAGGTCAAATGCGAACCCGTTGTTTAAAAACAAAGTCAAATTTGAACCTAAACCTTAGGTCAAATGTGAACCCGTTGTTTGAAACCCAGGTCAATTGTGAACCTAAACCCAAGGTCAAATGTGAACCCGTTGTTTGAAAACCAGGTCAAATGTGAACCTAAACCTCAGGTCAAATGTGAACCCGTTGTTTGAAACCCAGGTCAAATGTGAACCTAAACCTCAGGTCAAATGCGAACCCGTTGTTTGAAAACCAGGACAAATTTGAACATAAACCTCAGGTCAAATGTGAACCCGTTGTTTGAAACCCAGGTCAAATGTGAACCTAAACCTCAGGTCAAATGCGAACCCGTTGTTTGAAAACCAGGTCAAATTTGAACCTAAACCTCAGGTCAAATGTGAACCCGTTGTTTGAAACCCAGGTCAATTGTGAACCTAAACCTAAGGTCAAATGTGAACCCGTTGTTTGAAAACCAGGTCAAATATGAACCTAAACCTCAGGTCAAATGTGAACCCATTGTTTGAAACCCAGGTCAAATGTGAAACTAAACCTCAGGTCTAATGTGAACCCGTTGTTTGAAACCCAGGTCAAATGTGAACCTAAACCTCAGGTCAAATGTAAAACCATTGTTTGAAAACCAGGTCAAATGTGAACCTAAAACTCAGGTCAAATGTGTACCTAAACCTCAGGTCAAAGGTGAACCCGTTGTTTGAAACCCAGGTCAAATGTGAACTTAAACTTCAGGTCAAATGTGAACCCGTTGTATGAAACCCAGGTCAAATTTGAACCTAAACCTTAAGTCAAATGTGAAACCGTTGTTTGAAAACCAGGTCAAATGTGAACCTAAACCTCAAGTCAAATGTGAACCCATTGTTTGGAACCCAGGTCAAATGAGAACCTAAACCTCAGGTCAAATGTGAATCTGTTGTTTGAAAACCAGGTCAAATGTGAACCCGTTGTTTGAAACCCAGGTCAAATATGAACCTAAACCTCAGGTCAAATGTGAACCCGTTGTTTGAAACCCAGGTTAAATGTGAACCTAAACCTTAGGTCAAATGCAAACCCGTTGTTTGAAAACCAGGTCAAATTTGAACCTAAACCTCAGGTCAAATGTGAACCCGTTGTTTGAAATCCAAGTCAATTAAGAACCTTAACCTAAGGTCAAATGTGAACCCGTTGTTTGAAAACCAGGTAAAATGTGAACCTAAACCTCAGGTCAAATGTGAACTTGTTGTTTGAAAACCAGGTCAAATGTGAAACTAAACCTCAGGTCTAATGTGAACCCGTTGTTTGAAACCCAGGTCAAATGTGAACCTAAACCTCAGGTCAAATGTAAAACCATTGTTTGAAAACCAGGTCAAATGTGAACCTAACATTCAGGTTAAATGTGAACCCGTTGTTTGAAACACAAGTCAAATGTGAACATAAACCTCAGGTCAAATGTGAACCCGTTGTTTGAAAACCAGGTCAAATGTGAACCTAAACCTCAAGTCAAATGTGAACCCTTTGTTTGGAACCCAAGTCAAATGAGAACCTAAACCTCAGGTCAAATGTGAATCTGTTGTTTGATAACCAGGTCAAATGTGAACCCGTTGTTTGAAACCCAGGTCAAATATGAACCTAAACCTCAGGTCAAATGTGAACCCGTTGTTTGAAACCCAGGTTAAATGTGAACCTAAACCTTAGGTCAAATGCAAACCCGTTGTTTGAAAACCAGGTCAAATTTGAACCTAAACCTCAGGTCAAATGTGAACCCGTTGTTTGAAATCCAACTCAATTAAGAACCTTAACCTAAGGTCAAATGTGAACCCGTTGTTTGAAAACCAGGTCAAATGTGAACCTAAACCTCAGGTCAAATGTGAACCCGTTGTTTGAAACCCAGGTCAAATGTGAACCTAAACCTCAGGTCAAATGTGAACCTGTTGTTTTAAAACCAGGTCAAATTAGAACCTAAACCTCCGGTCAAATGTGAACCCGTTGTTTGAAACCCAGGTTAATTGTGAAGCTAAAGCTAAGGTCAAATGTGAACCCGTTATTTGAAAACCAGGTCAAATGTGAACCAAAACCTCAGGTCAAATATGAACCCATTGTTTGAAACCCAGGTCAAATGTGAACCTAAACCTCAGGTCAAATGTGAACCCGTTGTTTGAAACCTAGGTCAAATGTGAACTTAAACCTCAGGTTAAATGTGAACCTGTTGTTTGAAACCCAGGTCAAACGTGAACCTAAACCTCAGGTCAAATGCGAACCCGTTGTTTAAAAACAAAGTCAAATTTGAACCTAAACCTCAGGTCAAATGTGAACCCGTTGTTTGAAACCCAGGTCAATTGTGAACCTAAACCCAAGGTCAAATGTGAACCCGTTGTTTGAAAACCAGGTCAAATGTGAACCTAAACCTCAGGTCAAATGTGAACCCGTTGTTTGAAACCCAGGTCAAATGTGAACCTAAACCTCAGGTCAAATGCGAACCCGTTGTTTGAAAACCAGGACAAATTTGAACATAAACCTCAGGTCAAATGTGAACCCGTTGTTTGAAACCCAGGTCAAATGTGAACCTAAACCTCAGGTCAAATGCGAACCCGTTGTTTGAAAACCAGGTCAAATTTGAACCTAAACCTCAGGTCAAATGTGAACCCGTTGTTTGAAACCCAGGTCAATTGTGAACCTAAACCTAAGGTCAAATGTGAACCCGTTGTTTGAAAACCAGGTCAAATATGAACCTAAACCTCAGGTCAAATGTGAACCCATTGTTTGAAACCCAGATCAAATGTGAACCTAAACCTCAGGTCAAATGTGAACCCGTTGTTTGAAACCCAGGTTAAATGTGAACGTAAACCTCAGGTCAAATGTGAACGTGTTGTTTGAAACCCAGGTCAAATGTGAACCTAAACCTCAGGTCAAACGTGAACTTGTTGTTTGAAAACCAGGTCAAATGTGAAACTAAACCTCAGGTCTAATGTGAACCCGTTGTTTGAAACCCAGGTCAAATGTGAACCTAAACCTCAGGTCAAATGTAAAACCATTGTTTGAAAACCAGGTCAAATGTGAACCTAAAACTCAGGTCAAATGTGTACCTAAACCTCAGGTCAAAGGTGAACCCGTTGTTTGAAACCCAGGTCAAATGTGAACTTAAACTTTAGGTCAAATGTGAACCCGTTGTATGAAACCCAGGTCAAATTTGAACCTAAACCTTAAGTCAAATGTGAAACCGTTGTTTGAAAACCAGGTCAAATGTGAACCTAAACCTCAAGTCAAATGTGAACCCATTGTTTGGAACCCAGGTCAAATGAGAACCTAAACCTCAGGTCAAATGTGAATCTGTTGTTTGAAAACCAGGTCAAATGTGAACCCGTTGTTTGAAACCCAGGTCAAATATGAACCTAAACCTCAGGTCAAATGTGAACCCGTTGTTTGAAACCCAGGTTAAATGTGAACCTAAACCTTAGGTCAAATGCAAACCCGTTGTTTGAAAACCAGGTCAAATTTGAACCTAAACCTCAGGTCAAATGTGAACCCGTTGTTTGAAATCCAAGTCAATTAAGAACCTTAACCTAAGGTCAAATGTGAACCCGTTGTTTGAAAACCAGGTCAAATGTGAACCTAAACCTCAGGTCAGATGTGAACTTGTTGTTTGAAAACCAGGTCAAATGTGAAACTAAACCTCAGGTCTAATGTGAACCCGTTGTTTGAAACCCAGGTCAAATGTGAACCTAAACCTCAGGTCAAATGTAAAACCATTGTTTGAAAACCAAGTCAAATGTGAACCTAAAACTCAGGTCAAATGTGTCCCTAAACCTCAGGTCAAAGGTGAACCCGTTGTTTGAAACCCAGGTCAAATGTGAACTTAAACTTCAGGTCAAATGTGAACCCGTTGTATGAAACCCAGGTCAAATTTGAACCTAAACCTTAAGTCAAATGTGAAACCGTTGTTTGAAAACTAGGTCAAATGTGAACCTAACATTCAGGTTAAATGTGAACCCGTTGTTTGAAACACAAGTAAAATGTGAACCTAAACCTCAGGTCAAATGTGAACCCGTTGTTTGAAAACCAGGTCAAATGTGAACCTAAACCTCAAGTCAAATGTGAACCCGTTGTTTGGAACCCAGGTCAAATGAGAACCTAAACCTCAGGTCAAATGTGAATCTTTTGTTTGAAAACCAGGTCAAATGTGAACCCGTTGTTTGAAACCCAGGTCAAATATGAACCTAAACCTCAGGTCAAATGTGAACCCGTAGTTTGAAACCCAGGTTAAATGTGAACCTAAACCTTAGGTCAAATGCAAACCCGTTGTTTGAAAACCAGGTCAAATTTGAACCTAAACCTCAGGTCAAATGTGAACCCGTTGTTTGAAATCCAAGTCAATTAAGAACCTTAACCTAAGGTCAAATGTGAACCCGTTGTTTGAAAACCAGGTCAAATGTGAACCTAAACCTCTGGTCAAATGTGAACCCGTTGTTTGAAACCCAGGTAAAATGTGAACCTAAACCTCAGGTCAAATGTGAACCTGTTGTTTTAAAACCAGGTCAAATTAGAACCTAAACCTCCGGTCAAATGTGAACCCGTTGTTTGAAACCCAGGTTAATTGTGAAGCTAAAGCTAAGGTCAAATGTGAACCCGTTGTTTGAAAACCAGGTCAAATGTGAACCAAAACCTCAGGTCAAATCTGAACCCATTGTTTGAAACCCAGGTCAAATGTGAACCTAAACCTCAGGTCAAATGTGAACCCGTTGTTTGAAACCTAGGTCAAATGTGAACTTAAACCTCAGGTCAAATGTGAACCTGTTGTTTGAAACCCAGGTCAAACGTGAACCTAAACCTCAGGTCAAATACGAACCCGTTGTTTAAAAACAAGGTCAAATTTGAACCTAAACCTCAGGTCCAATGTGAACCCGTTGTTTGAAACCCAGGTCAATTGTGAACCTAAACCTAAGGTCAAATGTGAACCCGTTGTTTGAAAACCAGGTCAAATGTGAACCTAAACCTCAGGTCAAATGTGAACCCGTTGTTTGAAAACAAGGTCAAATGTGAACCTAAACCTCAAGTCAAATGTGAACCCGTTGTTTGGAACCCAGGTCAAATGAGAACCTAAACCTCAGGTCAAATGTGAATCTGTTGTTTGAAAACCAGGTCAAATGTGAACCCGTTGTTTGAAACCCAGGTCAAATATGAACCTAAACCTCAGGTCAAATGTGAACCCGTAGTTTGAAACCCAGGTTAAATGTGAACCTAAACCTTAGGTCAAATGCAAACCCGTTGTTTGAAAACCAGGTCAAATTTGAACCTAAACCTCAGGTCAAATGTGAACCCGTTGTTTGAAATCCAAGTCAATTAAGAACCTTAACCTAAGGTCAAATGTGAACCCGTTGTTTGAAAACCAGGTCAAATGTGAACCTAAACCTCAGGTCAAATGTGAACTTGTTGTTTGAAAACCAGGTCAAATGTGAAACTAAACCTCAGGTCTAATGTGAACCCGTTGTTTGAAACCCAGGTCAAATGTGAACCTAAACCTCAGGTCAAATGTAAAACCATTGTTTGAAAACCAAGTCAAATGTGAACCTAAAACTCAGGTCAAATGTGTCCCTAAACCTCAGGTCAAAGGTGAACCCGTTGTTTGAAACCCAGGTCAAATGTGAACTTAAACTTCAGGTCAAATGTGAACCCGTTGTATGAAACCCAGGTCAAATTTGAACCTAAACCTTAAGTCAAATGTGAAACCGTTGTTTGAAAACTAGGTCAAATGTGAACCTAACATTCAGGTTAAATGTGAACCCGTTGTTTGAAACACAAGTAAAATGTGAACCTAAACCTCAGGTCAAATGTGAACCCGTTGTTTGAAAACCAGGTCAAATGTGAACCTAAACCTCAAGTCAAATGTGAACCCGTTGTTTGGAACCCAGGTCAAATGAGAACCTAAACCTCAGGTCAAATGTGAATCTTTTGTTTGAAAACCAGGTCAAATGTGAACCCGTTGTTTGAAACCCAGGTCAAATATGAACCTAAACCTCAGGTCAAATGTGAACCCGTAGTTTGAAACCCAGGTTAAATGTGAACCTAAACCTTAGGTCAAATGCAAACCCGTTGTTTGAAAACCAGGTCAAATTTGAACCTAAACCTCAGGTCAAATGTGAACCCGTTGTTTGAAATCCAAGTCAATTAAGAACCTTAACCTAAGGTCAAATGTGAACCCGTTGTTTGAAAACCAGGTCAAATGTGAACCTAAACCTCTGGTCAAATGTGAACCCGTTGTTTGAAACCCAGGTAAAATGTGAACCTAAACCTCAGGTCAAATGTGAACCTGTTGTTTTAAAACCAGGTCAAATTAGAACCTAAACCTCCGGTCAAATGTGAACCCGTTGTTTGAAACCCAGGTTAATTGTGAAGCTAAAGCTAAGGTCAAATGTGAACCCGTTGTTTGAAAACCAGGTCAAATGTGAACCAAAACCTCAGGTCAAATCTGAACCCATTGTTTGAAACCCAGGTCAAATGTGAACCTAAACCTCAGGTCAAATGTGAACCCGTTGTTTGAAACCTAGGTCAAATGTGAACTTAAACCTCAGGTCAAATGTGAACCTGTTGTTTGAAACCCAGGTCAAACGTGAACCTAAACCTCAGGTCAAATACGAACCCGTTGTTTAAAAACAAGGTCAAATTTGAACCTAAACCTCAGGTCCAATGTGAACCCGTTGTTTGAAACCCAGGTCAATTGTGAACCTAAACCTAAGGTCAAATGTGAACCCGTTGTTTGAAAACCAGGTCAAATGTGAACCTAAACCTCAGGTCAAATGTGAACCCGTTGTTTGAAAACAAGGTCAAATGTGAACCTAAACCTCAAGTCAAATGTGAACCCGTTGTTTGGAACCCAGGTCAAATGAGAACCTAAACCTCAGGTCAAATGTGAATCTGTTGTTTGAAAACCAGGTCAAATGTGAACCCGTTGTTTGAAACCCAGGTCAAATATGAACCTAAACCTCAGGTCAAATGTGAACCCGTAGTTTGAAACCCAGGTTAAATGTGAACCTAAACCTTAGGTCAAATGCAAACCCGTTGTTTGAAAACCAGGTCAAATTTGAACCTAAACCTCAGGTCAAATGTGAACCCGTTGTTTGAAATCCAAGTCAATTAAGAACCTTAACCTAAGGTCAAATGTGAACCCGTTGTTTGAAAACCAGGTCAAATGTGAACCTAAACCTCTGGTCAAATGTGAACCCGTTGTTTGAAACCCAGGTCAAATGTGAACCTAAACCTCAGGTCAAATGTGAACCTGTTGTTTTAAAACCAGGTCAAATTAGAACCTAAACCTCCGGTCAAATGTGAACCCGTTGTTTGAAACCCAGGTTAATTGTGAAGCTAAAGCTAAGGTCAAATGTGAACCCGTTGTTTGAAAACCAGGTCAAATGTGAACCAAAACCTCAGGTCAAATCTGAACCCATTGTTTGAAACCCAGGTCAAATGTGAACCTAAACCTCAGGTCAAATGTGAACCCGTTGTTTGAAACCTAGGTCAAATGTGAACTTAAACCTCAGGTCAAATGTGAACCTGTTGTTTGAAACCCAGGTCAAACGTGAACCTAAACCTCAGGTCAAATACGAACCCGTTGTTTAAAAACAAGGTCAAATTTGAACCTAAACCTCAGGTCAAATGTGAACCCGTTGTTTGAAACCCAGGTCAATTGTGAACCTAAACCTAAGGTCAAATGTGAACCCGTTGTTTGAAAACCAGGTCAAATGTGAACCTAAACCTCAGGTCAAATGTGAACCCGTTGTTTGAAACCCAGGTCAAATGTGAACCTAAACCTCAGGTCAAATGCGAACCCGTTGTTTGAAAACCAGGACAAATTTGAAGATAAACCTCAGGTCAAATGTGAACCCGTTGTTTGAAACCCAAGTCAAATGTGAACCTAAACCTCAGGTCAAATGCGAACCCGTTGTTTGAAAACCAGGTCAAATTTGAACCTAAACCTCAGGTCAAATGTGAACCCGTTGTTTGAAACCCAGGTCAATTGTGAACCTAAACCTAAGGTCAAATGTGAACCCGTTGTTTGAAAACCAGGTCAAATATGAACCTAAACCTCAGGTCAAATGTGAACCCATTGTTTGAAACCCAGATCAAATGTGAACCTAAACCTCAGGTCAAATGTGAACCCGTTGTTTGAAACCCAGGTCAAATGTGAACGTAAACCTCAGGTCAAATGTGAACCTGTTGTTTGAAACCCAGGTCAAATGTGAACCTAAACCTCAGGTCAAATGTGAACTTGTTGTTTGAAAACCAGGTCAAATGTGAAACTAAACCTCAGGTCTAATGTGAACCCGTTGTTTGAAACCCAGGTCAAATGTGAACCTAAACCTCAGGTCAAATGTAAAACCATTGTTTGAAAACCAGGTCAAATGTGAACCTAAAACTCAGGTCAAATGTGTACCTAAACCTCAGGTCAAAGGTGAACCCGTTGTTTGAACCCAGGTCAAATGTGAACTTAAACTTCAGGTCAAATGTGAACCCGTTGTATGAAACCCAGGTCAAATTTGAACCTAAACCTTAAGTCAAATGTGAAACCGTTGTTTGAAAACCAGGTCAAATGTGAACCTAACATTCAGGTTAAATGTGAACCCGTTGTTTGAAACACAAGTCAAATGTGAACCTAAACCTCAGGTCAAATGTGAACCCGTTGTTTGAAAACCAGGTCAAATGAGAACCTAAACCTCAGGTCAAATGTGAATCAGTTGTTTGAAAACCAGGTCAAATGTGAACCCGTTGTTTGAAACCCAGGTCAAATATGAACCTAAACCTCAGGTCAAATGTGAACCCGTTGTTTGAAACCCAGGTCAAATGTGAACCTAAACCTTAGGTCAAATGTGAACCCGTTGTTTGAAACCCAGGTCAAATGTGAACCTAACCTCAGGTCAAATTTGAACCTGTTGTTTGAAAACCAGGTCAAATGTTAAACTAAACCTCAAGTATAATGTGAACCCGTTGTTTGAAAACCAGGTCAAATGTGAAACTAAAACTCAGGTCAAATGTGAACCTAACATTCAGGTTAAATGTGAACCCGTTGTTTGAAACACAAGTCAAATGTGAACCTAAACCTCAGGTCAAATGTGAACCCGTTGTTTGAAAACCAGGTCAAATGAGAACCTAAACCTCAGGTCAAATGTGAATCAGTTGTTTGAAAACCAGGTCAAATGTGAACCCGTTGTTTGAAACCCAGGTCAAATATGAACCTAAACCTCAGGTCAAATGTGAACCCGTTGTTTGAAAACCAGGTCAAATGTGAACCTAAACCTCAGGTCAAATGTGAACCCGTTGTTTGAAACCCAGGTCAAATGTGAACCTAAACCTCAGGTCAAATGTGAACCTGTTGTTTTAAAACCAGGTCAAATTAGAACCTAAACCTCCGGTCAAATGTGAACCCGTTGTTTGAAACCCAGGTTAATTGTGAAGCTAAAGCTAAGGTCAAATGTGAACCCGTTATTTGAAAACCAGGTCAAATGTGAACCAAAACCTCAGGTCAAATATGAACCCATTGTTTGAAACCCAGGTCAAATGTGAACCTAAACCTCAGGTCAAATGTGAACCCGTTGTTTGAAACCTAGGTCAAATGTGAACTTAAACCTCAGGTTAAATGTGAACCTGTTGTTTGAAACCCAGGTCAAACGTGAACCTAAACCTCAGGTCAAATGCGAACCCGTTGTTTAAAAACAAAGTCAAATTTGAACCTAAACCTCAGGTCAAATGTGAACCCGTTGTTTGAAACCCAGGTCAATTGTGAACCTAAACCCAAGGTCAAATGTGAACCCGTTGTTTGAAAACCAGGTCAAATGTGAACCTAAACCTCAGGTCAAATGTGAACCCGTTGTTTGAAACCCAGGTCAAATGTGAACCTAAACCTCAGGTCAAATGCGAACCCGTTGTTTGAAAACCAGGACAAATTTGAACATAAACCTCAGGTCAAATGTGAACCCGTTGTTTGAAACCCAGGTCAAATGTGAACCTAAACCTCAGGTCAAATGCGAACCCGTTGTTTGAAAACCAGGTCAAATTTGAACCTAAACCTCAGGTCAAATGTGAACCCGTTGTTTGAAACCCAGGTCAATTGTGAACCTAAACCTAAGGTCAAATGTGAACCCGTTGTTTGAAAACCAGGTCAAATATGAACCTAAACCTCAGGTCAAATGTGAACCCATTGTTTGAAACCCAGATCAAATGTGAACCTAAACCTCAGGTCAAATGTGAACCCGTTGTTTGAAACCCAGGTTAAATGTGAACGTAAACCTCAGGTCAAATGTGAACCTGTTGTTTGAAACCCAGGTCAAATGTGAACCTAAACCTCAGGTCAAACGTGAACTTGTTGTTTGAAAACCAGGTCAAATGTGAAACTAAACCTCAGGTCTAATGTGAACCCGTTGTTTGAAACCCAGGTCAAATGTGAACCTAAACCTCAGGTCAAATGTAAAACCATTGTTTGAAAACCAGGTCAAATGTGAACCTAAAACTCAGGTCAAATGTGTACCTAAACCTCAGGTCAAAGGTGAACCCGTTGTTTGAAACCCAGGTCAAATGTGAACTTAAACTTCAGGTCAAATGTGAACCCGTTGTATGAAACCCAGGTCAAATTTGAACCTAAACCTTAAGTCAAATGTGAAACCGTTGTTTGAAAACCAGGTCAAATGTGAACCTAAACCTCAAGTCAAATGTGAACCCATTGTTTGGAACCCAGGTCAAATGAGAACCTAAACCTCAGGTCAAATGTGAATCTGTTGTTTGAAAACCAGGTCAAATGTGAACCCGTTGTTTGAAACCCAGGTCAAATATGAACCTAAACCTCAGGTCAAATGTGAACCCGTTGTTTGAAACCCAGGTTAAATGTGAACCTAAACCTTAGGTCAAATGCAAACCCGTTGTTTGAAAACCAGGTCAAATTTGAACCTAAACCTCAGGTCAAATGTGAACCCGTTGTTTGAAATCCAAGTCAATTAAGAACCTTAACCTAAGGTCAAATGTGAACCCGTTGTTTGAAAACCAGGTCAAATGTGAACCTAAACCTCAGGTCAAATGTGAACTTGTTGTTTGAAAACCAGGTCAAATGTGAAACTAAACCTCAGGTCTAATGTGAACCCGTTGTTTGAAACCCAGGTCAAATGTGAACCTAAACCTCAGGTCAAATGTAAAACCATTGTTTGAAAACCAAGTCAAATGTGAACCTAAAACTCAGGTCAAATGTGTCCCTAAACCTCAGGTCAAAGGTGAACCCGTTGTTTGAAACCCAGGTCAAATGTGAACTTAAACTTCAGGTCAAATGTGAACCCGTTGTATGAAACCCAGGTCAAATTTGAACCTAAACCTTAAGTCAAATGTGAAACCGTTGTTTGAAAACTAGGTCAAATGTGAACCTAACATTCAGGTTAAATGTGAACCCGTTGTTTGAAACACAAGTAAAATGTGAACCTAAACCTCAGGTCAAATGTGAACCCGTTGTTTGAAAACCAGGTCAAATGTGAACCTAAACCTCAAGTCAAATGTGAACCCGTTGTTTGGAACCCAGGTCAAATGAGAACCTAAACCTCAGGTCAAATGTGAATCTTTTGTTTGAAAACCAGGTCAAATGTGAACCCGTTGTTTGAAACCCAGGTCAAATATGAACCTAAACCTCAGGTCAAATGTGAACCCGTAGTTTGAAACCCAGGTTAAATGTGAACCTAAACCTTAGGTCAAATGCAAACCCGTTGTTTGAAAACCAGGTCAAATTTGAACCTAAACCTCAGGTCAAATGTGAACCCGTTGTTTGAAATCCAAGTCAATTAAGAACCTTAACCTAAGGTCAAATGTGAACCCGTTGTTTGAAAACCAGGTCAAATGTGAACCTAAACCTCTGGTCAAATGTGAACCCGTTGTTTGAAACCCAGGTAAAATGTGAACCTAAACCTCAGGTCAAATGTGAACCTGTTGTTTTAAAACCAGGTCAAATTAGAACCTAAACCTCCGGTCAAATGTGAACCCGTTGTTTGAAACCCAGGTTAATTGTGAAGCTAAAGCTAAGGTCAAATGTGAACCCGTTGTTTGAAAACCAGGTCAAATGTGAACCAAAACCTCAGGTCAAATCTGAACCCATTGTTTGAAACCCAGGTCAAATGTGAACCTAAACCTCAGGTCAAATGTGAACCCGTTGTTTGAAAACCAGGTCAAATGTGAACCTAAACCTCAGGTCAAATGTGAACTTGTTGTTTGAAAACCAGGTCAAATGTGAAACTAAACCTCAGGTCTAATGTGAACCCGTTGTTTGAAACCCAGGTCAAATGTGAACCTAAACCTCAGGTCAAATGTAAAACCATTGTTTGAAAACCAAGTCAAATGTGAACCTAAAACTCAGGTCAAATGTGTCCCTAAACCTCAGGTCAAAGGTGAACCCGTTGTTTGAAACCCAGGTCAAATGTGAACTTAAACTTCAGGTCAAATGTGAACCCGTTGTATGAAACCCAGGTCAAATTTGAACCTAAACCTTAAGTCAAATGTGAAACCGTTGTTTGAAAACTAGGTCAAATGTGAACCTAACATTCAGGTTAAATGTGAACCCGTTGTTTGAAACACAAGTAAAATGTGAACCTAAACCTCAGGTCAAATGTGAACCCGTTGTTTGAAAACCAGGTCAAATGTGAACCTAAACCTCAAGTCAAATGTGAACCCGTTGTTTGGAACCCAGGTCAAATGAGAACCTAAACCTCAGGTCAAATGTGAATCTTTTGTTTGAAAACCAGGTCAAATGTGAACCCGTTGTTTGAAACCCAGGTCAAATATGAACCTAAACCTCAGGTCAAATGTGAACCCGTAGTTTGAAACCCAGGTTAAATGTGAACCTAAACCTTAGGTCAAATGCAAACCCGTTGTTTGAAAACCAGGTCAAATTTGAACCTAAACCTCAGGTCAAATGTGAACCCGTTGTTTGAAATCCAAGTCAATTAAGAACCTTAACCTAAGGTCAAATGTGAACCCGTTGTTTGAAAACCAGGTCAAATGTGAACCTAAACCTCTGGTCAAATGTGAACCCGTTGTTTGAAACCCAGGTAAAATGTGAACCTAAACCTCAGGTCAAATGTGAACCTGTTGTTTTAAAACCAGGTCAAATTAGAACCTAAACCTCCGGTCAAATGTGAACCCGTTGTTTGAAACCCAGGTTAATTGTGAAGCTAAAGCTAAGGTCAAATGTGAACCCGTTGTTTGAAAACCAGGTCAAATGTGAACCAAAACCTCAGGTCAAATCTGAACCCATTGTTTGAAACCCAGGTCAAATGTGAACCTAAACCTCAGGTCAAATGTGAACCCGTTGTTTGAAACCTAGGTCAAATGTGAACTTAAACCTCAGGTCAAATGTGAACCTGTTGTTTGAAACCCAGGTCAAACGTGAACCTAAACCTCAGGTCAAATACGAACCCGTTGTTTAAAAACAAGGTCAAATTTGAACCTAAACCTCAGGTCCAATGTGAACCCGTTGTTTGAAACCCAGGTCAATTGTGAACCTAAACCTAAGGTCAAATGTGAACCCGTTGTTTGAAAACCAGGTCAAATGTGAACCTAAACCTCAGGTCAAATGTGAACCCGTTGTTTGAAAACAAGGTCAAATGTGAACCTAAACCTCAAGTCAAATGTGAACCCGTTGTTTGGAACCCAGGTCAAATGAGAACCTAAACCTCAGGTCAAATGTGAATCTGTTGTTTGAAAACCAGGTCAAATGTGAACCCGTTGTTTGAAACCCAGGTCAAATATGAACCTAAACCTCAGGTCAAATGTGAACCCGTAGTTTGAAACCCAGGTTAAATGTGAACCTAAACCTTAGGTCAAATGCAAACCCGTTGTTTGAAAACCAGGTCAAATTTGAACCTAAACCTCAGGTCAAATGTGAACCCGTTGTTTGAAATCCAAGTCAATTAAGAACCTTAACCTAAGGTCAAATGTGAACCCGTTGTTTGAAAACCAGGTCAAATGTGAACCTAAACCTCTGGTCAAATGTGAACCCGTTGTTTGAAACCCAGGTCAAATGTGAACCTAAACCTCAGGTCAAATGTGAACCTGTTGTTTTAAAACCAGGTCAAATTAGAACCTAAACCTCCGGTCAAATGTGAACCCGTTGTTTGAAACCCAGGTTAATTGTGAAGCTAAAGCTAAGGTCAAATGTGAACCCGTTGTTTGAAAACCAGGTCAAATGTGAACCAAAACCTCAGGTCAAATCTGAACCCATTGTTTGAAACCCAGGTCAAATGTGAACCTAAACCTCAGGTCAAATGTGAACCCGTTGTTTGAAACCTAGGTCAAATGTGAACTTAAACCTCAGGTCAAATGTGAACCTGTTGTTTGAAACCCAGGTCAAACGTGAACCTAAACCTCAGGTCAAATACGAACCCGTTGTTTAAAAACAAGGTCAAATTTGAACCTAAACCTCAGGTCAAATGTGAACCCGTTGTTTGAAACCCAGGTCAATTGTGAACCTAAACCTAAGGTCAAATGTGAACCCGTTGTTTGAAAACCAGGTCAAATGTGAACCTAAACCTCAGGTCAAATGTGAACCCGTTGTTTGAAACCCAGGTCAAATGTGAACCTAAACCTCAGGTCAAATGCGAACCCGTTGTTTGAAAACCAGGACAAATTTGAAGATAAACCTCAGGTCAAATGTGAACCCGTTGTTTGAAACCCAAGTCAAATGTGAACCTAAACCTCAGGTCAAATGCGAACCCGTTGTTTGAAAACCAGGTCAAATTTGAACCTAAACCTCAGGTCAAATGTGAACCCGTTGTTTGAAACCCAGGTCAATTGTGAACCTAAACCTAAGGTCAAATGTGAACCCGTTGTTTGAAAACCAGGTCAAATATGAACCTAAACCTCAGGTCAAATGTGAACCCATTGTTTGAAACCCAGATCAAATGTGAACCTAAACCTCAGGTCAAATGTGAACCCGTTGTTTGAAACCCAGGTCAAATGTGAACGTAAACCTCAGGTCAAATGTGAACCTGTTGTTTGAAACCCAGGTCAAATGTGAACCTAAACCTCAGGTCAAATGTGAACTTGTTGTTTGAAAACCAGGTCAAATGTGAAACTAAACCTCAGGTCTAATGTGAACCCGTTGTTTGAAACCCAGGTCAAATGTGAACCTAAACCTCAGGTCAAATGTAAAACCATTGTTTGAAAACCAGGTCAAATGTGAACCTAAAACTCAGGTCAAATGTGTACCTAAACCTCAGGTCAAAGGTGAACCCGTTGTTTGAACCCAGGTCAAATGTGAACTTAAACTTCAGGTCAAATGTGAACCCGTTGTATGAAACCCAGGTCAAATTTGAACCTAAACCTTAAGTCAAATGTGAAACCGTTGTTTGAAAACCAGGTCAAATGTGAACCTAACATTCAGGTTAAATGTGAACCCGTTGTTTGAAACACAAGTCAAATGTGAACCTAAACCTCAGGTCAAATGTGAACCCGTTGTTTGAAAACCAGGTCAAATGAGAACCTAAACCTCAGGTCAAATGTGAATCAGTTGTTTGAAAACCAGGTCAAATGTGAACCCGTTGTTTGAAACCCAGGTCAAATATGAACCTAAACCTCAGGTCAAATGTGAACCCGTTGTTTGAAACCCAGGTCAAATGTGAACCTAAACCTTAGGTCAAATGTGAACCCGTTGTTTGAAACCCAGGTCAAATGTGAACCTAACCTCAGGTCAAATTTGAACCTGTTGTTTGAAAACCAGGTCAAATGTTAAACTAAACCTCAAGTATAATGTGAACCCGTTGTTTGAAAACCAGGTCAAATGTGAAACTAAAACTCAGGTCAAATGTGTACCTAAACCTCAGGTCAAATGTGAACCCATTGTTTGAAACCCAGTACAAATGTGAACTTAAACCTCAGGTCAAATGTGAACCCGTTGTTTGAAAACCAGGTCAAATGTGAACCTAAACCTCATGTCAAATGTGAACCCGTTGTTTGAAACCCAGGTCAAATGTGAACCTAAACCTCAGGTCAAATGCGAACCCGTTGTTTGAAATCCAGGTCAAATTTGAACCTAAACCTCAGGTCAAATGTGAACCCGTTGTTTGAAACCCAGGTCAATTGTGAACCTAAACCTAAGGTCAAATGTGAACCCGTTGTTTGAAAACCAAGTCAAATGTGAACCAAAACCTCAGGTCAAATATGAACCCATTGTTTGAAACCAAGGTCAAATGTGAACCTAAATCTCAGGTCAAATGTGAACCCGTTGTTTGAAACCCAAGTCAAATGTGGACTTAAACATCAGGTCAAATGTGAACCTGCTGTTTGAAACCCAGGTCAAACGTGAACCTAAACCTCAGGTCAAATGTGAACCCGTTGTTTGAAACCCAGGTCAAATGTGAACCTAAACCTTAAGTCAAATGTGAACCCGTTGTTTCAAACCCAGGCAAATGTGAACCTAACCTCAGGTCAAATTTGAACCTGTTGTTTGAAAACCAGGTCAAATGTGAAACTAAACCTCAGGTCTAATGTGAACCCGTTGTTTGAAAACCAGGTCAAATGTGAAACTAAAACTCAGGTCAAATGTGTACCTAAACCTCAGGTCAAATGTGAACCCTTTGTTTGAAACCCAGGTCAAATGTGAACTTAAACCTCAAGTCAAATGTGAACCCGTTGTTTGAAACCCAGGTCAAATTTGAACCTAAACCTCAAGTCAAATCTGATCCCGTTGTTTGAAAACCAGGTCAAATATGAACCTAACCCTTAGGTCAAATGTGATCCAGTGGTTTGAAACCTAAGTCAAATGTGAACCTAAACCTCAAGTCAAATGTGAACCCGTTGTTTGAAAACCAGGTCAAATATGAACCTAAACCTCAGGTCAAATGTGAACCCGTTGTTTGAAAACCAAGTCAAATGTGAACCTAAACCTCAAGTCAAATGTGAACCCGTTGTTTGGAACCCAGGTCAAATGAGAACCTAAACCTCAGGTCAAATGTGAATCTGTTGTTTGAAAACCAGGTCAAATGCGAACCCGTTGTTTGAAAACCAGGTCAAATTAGAACCTAAACCTCCAGTCAAATGTGAACCCGTTGTTTGAAACCCAGGTCAATTGTGAAGCTAAAGCTAAGGTCAAATGTGAACCCGTTGTTTGAAAACCAGGTCAAATGTGAACCAAAACCTCAGGTCAAATCTGAACCCATTGTTTGAAACCCAGGTCAAATGTGAACCTAAACCTCAGGTCAAATGTGAACCCGTTGTTTGAAACCTAGGTCAAATGTGAACTTAAACCTCAGGTCAAATGTGAACATGTTGTCTGAAACCCAGGTCAAACGTGAACCTAAACCTCAGGTCAAATGCGAACCCGTTGTTTGAAAACCAGGTCAAATTAGAACCTAAACCTCCAGTCAAATGTGAACCCGTTGTTTGAAACCCAGGTCAATTGTGAAGCTAAAGCTAAGGTCAAATGTGAACCCGTTGTTTGAAAACCAGGTCAAATGTGAACCAAAACCTCAGGTCAAATCTGAACCCATTGTTTGAAACCCAGGTAAAATGTGAACCCGTTGTTTGAAACCTAGGTCAAATGTGAACTTAAACCTCAGGTCAAATGTGAACCTGTTGTTTGAAACCCAGGTCAAATGAGAACCTAAACCTCAGGTCAAATGTGAATCTGTTGTTTGAAAACCAGGTCAAATGTGAACCCGTTGTTTGAAACCCAGGTCAAATATGAACCTAAACCTCAGGTCAAATGTGAACCCGTTGTTTGAAACCCAGGTCAAATGTGAACCTAAACCTTAGGTCAAATGTGAACCCGTTGTTTGAAACCCAGGTCAAATGTGAACCTAACCTCAGGTCAAATTTCAACCTGTTGTTTGAAAACCAGGTCAAATGTTAAACTAAACCTCAAGTATAATGTGAACCCGTTGTTTGAAAACCAGGTCAAATGTGAACCAAAACCTCAGGTCAAATCTGAACCCATTGTTTGAAACCCAGGTCAAATGTGAACCTAAACCTCAGGTCAAATGTGAACCCGTTGTTTGAAACCTAGGTCAAATGTGAACTTAAACCTCAGGTCAAATGTGAACATGTTGTCTGAAACCCAGGTCAAACGTGAACCTAAACCTCAGGTCAAATGCGAACCCGTTGTTTGAAAACCAGGTCAAATTAGAACCTAAACCTCCAGTCAAATGTGAACCCGTTGTTTGAAACCCAGGTCAATTGTGAAGCTAAAGCTAAGGTCAAATGTGAACCCGTTGTTTGAAAACCAGGTCAAATGTGAACCAAAACCTCAGGTCAAATCTGAACCCATTGTTTGAAACCCAGGTAAAATGTGAACCCGTTGTTTGAAACCTAGGTCAAATGTGAACTTAAACCTCAGGTCAAATGTGAACCTGTTGTTTGAAACCCAGGTCAAATGAGAACCTAAACCTCAGGTCAAATGTGAATCTGTTGTTTGAAAACCAGGTCAAATGTGAACCCGTTGTTTGAAACCCAGGTCAAATATGAACCTAAACCTCAGGTCAAATGTGAACCCGTTGTTTGAAACCCAGGTCAAATGTGAACCTAAACCTTAGGTCAAATGTGAACCCGTTGTTTGAAACCCAGGTCAAATGTGAACCTAACCTCAGGTCAAATTTGAACCTGTTGTTTGAAAACCAGGTCAAATGTTAAACTAAACCTCAAGTATAATGTGAACCCGTTGTTTGAAAACCAGGTCAAATGTGAAACTAAAACTCAGGTCAAATGTGTACCTAAACCTCAGGTCAAATGTGAACCCATTGTTTGAAACCCAGTACAAATGTGAACTTAAACCTCAGGTCAAATGTGAACCCGTTGTTTGAAAACCAGGTCAAATGTGAACCTAAACCTCATGTCAAATGTGAACCCGTTGTTTGAAACCCAGGTCAAATGTGAACCTAAACCTCAGGTCAAATGCGAACCCGTTGTTTGAAATCCAGGTCAAATTTGAACCTAAACCTCAGGTCAAATGTGAACCCGTTGTTTGAAACCCAGGTCAATTGTGAACCTAAACCTAAGGTCAAATGTGAACCCGTTGTTTGAAAACCAGGTCAAATGTGAACCAAAACCTCAGGTCAAATATGAACCCATTGTTTGAAACCAAGGTCAAATGTGAACCTAAATCTCAGGTCAAATGTGAACCCGTTGTTTGAAACCCAAGTCAAATGTGAACTTAAACATCAGGTCAAATGTGAACCTGCTGTTTGAAACCCAGGTCAAACGTGAACCTAAACCTCAGGTCAAATGTGAACCCGTTGTTTGAAACCCAGGTCAAATGTGAACCTAAACCTTAAGTCAAATGTGAACCCGTTGTTTCAAACCCAGGCAAATGTGAACCTAACCTCAGGTCAAATTTGAACCTGTTGTTTGAAAACCAGGTCAAATGTGAAACTAAACCTCAGGTCTAATGTGAACCCGTTGTTTGAAAACCAGGTCAAATGTGAAACTAAAACTCAGGTCAAATGTGTACCTAAACCTCAGGTCAAATGTGAACCCTTTGTTTGAAACCCAGGTCAAATGTGAACTTAAACCTCAAGTCAAATGTGAACCCGTTGTTTGAAACCCAGGTCAAATTTGAACCTAAACCTCAAGTCAAATCTGATCCCGTTGTTTGAAAACCAGGTCAAATATGAACCTAACCCTTAGGTCAAATGTGATCCAGTGGTTTGAAACCTAAGTCAAATGTGAACCTAAACCTCAGGTCAAATGTGAACCCGTTGTTTGAAAACCAGGTCAAATATGAACCTAAACCTCAGGTCAAATGTGAACCCGTTGTTTGAAAACCAGGTCAAATGTGAACCTAAACCTCAAGTCAAATGTGAACCCGTTGTTTGGAACCCAGGTCAAATGAGAACCTAAACCTCAGGTCAAATGTGAATCTGTTGTTTGAAAACCAGGTCAAATGCGAACCCGTTGTTTGAAAACCAGGTCAAATTAGAACCTAAACCTCCAGTCAAATGTGAACCCGTTGTTTGAAACCCAGGTCAATTGTGAAGCTAAAGCTAAGGTCAAATGTGAACCCGTTGTTTGAAAACCAGGTCAAATGTGAACCAAAACCTCAGGTCAAATCTGAACCCATTGTTTGAAACCCAGGTCAAATGTGAACCTAAACCTCAGGTCAAATGTGAACCCGTTGTTTGAAACCTAGGTCAAATGTGAACTTAAACCTCAGGTCAAATGTGAACATGTTGTCTGAAACCCAGGTCAAACGTGAACCTAAACCTCAGGTCAAATGCGAACCCGTTGTTTGAAAACCAGGTCAAATTAGAACCTAAACCTCCAGTCAAATGTGAACCCGTTGTTTGAAACCCAGGTCAATTGTGAAGCTAAAGCTAAGGTCAAATGTGAACCCGTTGTTTGAAAACCAGGTCAAATGTGAACCAAAACCTCAGGTCAAATCTGAACCCATTGTTTGAAACCCAGGTAAAATGTGAACCCGTTGTTTGAAACCTAGGTCAAATGTGAACTTAAACCTCAGGTCAAATGTGAACCTGTTGTTTGAAACCCAGGTCAGACGTGAACCTAAACCTCAGGTCAAATGCGAACCCGTTGTTTGAAAACCAGGTCAAATTTGAACCTAAACCTCAGGTCAAATGTGAACCCGTTGTTTGAAACCCAGGTCAATTGTGAACCTAAACCTAAGATCAAATGTGAACCCGTTGTCTGAAAACCAGGTCAAATGTGAACCAAAACCTCAGGTCAAATGTGAACCCATTGTTTGAAACTAAGGTCAAATGTGAACCTAAACCTCAGGTCAAATGTGAACCCGTTGTTTGAAACCCAAGTCAAATGTGAACTTAAACCTCACGTCAAATGTGAACCTGTTGTTTGAAACCCAGGTCAAACGTGAACCTAAACCTCAGGTCAAATGTGAACCCGTTGTTTGAAACCCAGGTCAAATGTGAACCTAAACCTTAGGTCAAATGTGAACCCGTTGTTTGAAACCCAGGTCAAATGTGAACCTAACCTCAGGTCAAATTTGAACCTGTTGTTTGAAAACCAGGTCAAATGTGAAACTAAACCTCAGGTCTAATGTGAACCCGTTGTTTGAAAACCAGGTCAAATGTGAAACTAAAACTCAGGTCAAATGTGTACCTAAACCTCAGGTCAAATGTGAACCCATTGTTTGAAACCCATGTCAAATGTGAACTTAAACCTCAGGTCAAATGTGAACCCGTTGTTTGAAAACCAGGTCAAATGTGAACCTAAACCTCATGTCAAATGTGAACCCGTTGTTTGAAACCTAGGTCAAATGTGAACTTAAACCTCAGGTCAAATGTGAACCTGTTGTTTGAAACCCAGGTCAAACGTGAACCTAAACCTCAGGTCAAATGTGAACCCGTTGTTTGAAACCCAGGTAAATTGTGAACCTAAACCTAAGGTCAAATGTGAACCCGTTGTTTGAAAACCAGGTCAAATGTGAACCAAAACCTCAGGTCAAATGTGAACCCATTGTTTGAAACCAAGGTCAAATGTGAACCTAAACCTCAGGTCAAATGTGAACCCGTTGTTTGAAACCCAAGTCAAATGTGAACTTAAACATCAGGTCAAATGTGAACCTGTTGTTTGAAACCCAGGTCAAACGTGAACCTAAACCTCAGGTCAAAGGTGAACCCGTTGTTTGAAACCCAGGTCAAATGTGAACCTAAACCTTAGGTCAAATGTGAACCCGTTGTTTGAAACCCAGGTCAAATGTGAACCAAACCTCAAGTCAAATTTGAACATGTTGTTTGAAAACCAGGTCAAATGTGAAACTAAACCTCAGGTCTAATGTGAACCCGTTGTTTGAAAACCAGGTCAAATGTGAAACTAAAACTCAGGTCAAATGTGTACCTAAACCTCAGGTCAAATGTGAACCCATTGTTTGAAACCCAGGTCAAATGTGAACTTAAACCTCAGGTCAAATGTGAACCCGTTGTTTGAAACCCATGTCAAATTTGAACCTAAACCTCAAGTCAAATCTGATCCCGTTGTTTGAAAACCAGGTCAAATGTGAACCTAACCGTTAGGTCAAATGTGATCCAGTTGTTTGAAACTTAAGTCAAATGTGAACCTAAACCTCAGGTCAAATGTGAACCCGTTGTTTGAAAACCAGGTCAAATGTGAACCTAAACCTCAGGTCAAATGTGAACCCGTTGTTTGAAAACCAGGTCAAATGTGAACCTAAACCTCAAGTCAAATGTGAACCTAAACCTCAAGTCAAATGTGAACCCGTTGTTTGGAACCCATGTCAAATGAGAACCTAAACCTCAGGTCAAATGTGAATCTGTTGTTTGAAAACCAGGTCAAATGTGAACCCGTTGTTTGAAACCCAGGTCAAATATGAACCTAAACCTCAGGTCAAATGTGAACCCGTTGTTTGAAACCCAGGTTAAATGTGAACCTAAACCATAGGTCAAATGCAAACCCGTTGTTTGAAAACCAGGTCAAATTTGAACCTAAACCTCAGGTCAAATGTGAACCCTTTGTTTGAAATCCAAGTCAATTAAGAACCTTAACCTAAGGTCAAATGTGAACCCGTTGTTTGAAAACCAGGTCAAATGTGAACCTAAACCTCAGGTCAAATGTGAACCCGTTGTTTGAAACCCAGGTCAAATGTGAACCTAAACCTCAGGTCAAATGCGAACCCGTTGTTTGAAAACCAGGTCAAATGTGAACCTAAACCTCAGGTCAAATGCGAACCCGTTGTTTGAAAACCAGGTCAAATTAGAACCTAAACCTCCAGTCAAATGTGAACCCGTTGTTTGAAACCCAGGTCAATTGTGAAGCTAAAGCTAAGGTCAAATGTGAACCGGTTGTTTGAAAACCAGGTCAAATGTGAACCAAAACCTCAGGTCAAATCTGAACCCATTGTTTGAAACCCAGGTCAAATGTGAACCTAAACCTCAGGTTAAATGTGAACCCGTTGTTTGAAACCTAGGTCAAATGTGAACTTAAACCTCAGGTCAAATGTGAACCTGTTGTTTGAAACCCAGGTCAAACGTGAACCTAAACCTCAGGTCAAATGCGAACCCGTTGTTTGAAAACCAGGTCAAATTTGAACCTAAACCTCAGGTTAAATGTGAACCCGTTGTTTGAAACCCAGGTCAATGGTGAACCTAAACCTAAGGTCAAATGTGAACCCGTTGTTTGAAAACCAGGTCAAATGTGAACTAAAACCTCAGGTCAAATGTGAACCCAATGTTTGAAACCAAGGTCAAATGTGAACCTAAACCTCAGGTCAAATGTGAACCCGTTGTTTGAAACCCAAGTCAAATGTGAACTTAAACATCAGGTCAAATGTGAACCTGTTGTTTGAAACCCAGGTCAAACGTGAACCTAAACCTCAGGTCAAATGTGAACCCGTTGTTTGAAACCCAGGTCAAATGTGAACCTAAACCTTAGGTCAAATGTGAACCCGTTGGTTGAAACCCAGGTTAAATGTGAACCTAACCTCAGGTCAAATTTGAACCTGTTGTTTGAAAACTAGGTCAAATGTGAAACTAAACCTCAGGTCTAATGTGAACCCGTTGTTTGAAAACCAGGTCAAATGTGAAACTAAAACTCAGGTCAAATGTGTACCTAAACCTCAGGTCAAATGTGAACCCATTGTTTGAAACCCAGGTCAAATGTGAACTTAAACCTCAGGTCAAATGTGAACTCGTTATTTGAAACCCAGGTTAAATTTGAACCTAAACCTCAAGTCAAATCTGATCCCGTTGTTTGAAAACCAGGTCAAATGTGAACCTAACCCTTAGGTCAAATGTGATCCAGTTGTTTGAAACCTAAGTCAAATGTGAACCTAAACCACAGGGCAAATGTGAACCCGTTGTTTGAAAACCAGGTCAAATGTGAACCTAAACCTCAGGTCAAATGTGAACCCGTTGTTTGGAACCCAGGTCAAATGAGAACCTAAACCTCAGGTCAAATGTGAATCTGTTGTTTGAAAACCAGGTCAAATGTGAACCCGTTGTTTGAAACCCAGGTCAAATGTGAACCTAAACCTCAGGTCAAATGCGAACCCGTTGTTTGAAAACCAGGTCAAATTAGAACCTAAACCTCCGGTCAAATGTGAACCCGTTGTTTGAAACCCAGGTCAATTGTGAAGCTAAAGCTAAGGTCAAATGTGAACCCGTTGTTTGAAAACCAGGTCAAATGTGAACCTAAACCTCAGGTCAAATCTGAACCCATTGTTTAAAACCCAGGTCAAATGTGAACCTAAACCTCAGGTCAAATGTGAACCCGTTGTTTGAAACCTAGGTCAAATGTGAACTTAAACCTCAGGTCAAATGTGAACCTGTTGTTTGAAACCCAGGTCAAACGTGAACCTAAACCTCAGGTCAAATGTGAACCAGTTGTTTGAAACCCAGGTCAAATGTGAACCTAAACCTCAGGTCAAATGCGAACCCGTTGTTTGAAAACCAGGTCAAATTAGAACCTAAACCTCCAGTCAAATGTGAACCCGTTGTTTGAAACCCAGGTCAATTGTGAAGCTAAAGATAAGGTCAAATGTGAACCCGTTGTTTGAAAACCAGGTCAAATGTGAACCAAAACCTCAGGTCAAATCTGAACCCATTGTTTGAAACCCAGGTCAAATGTGAACCTAAACCTCAGGTCAAATGTGGACCCGTTGTTTGAAACCTAGGTCAAATGTGAACTTAAACCTCAGGTCAAATGTGAACCTGTTGTTTGAAACCCAGGTCAAACGTGAACCTAAACCTCAGGTCAAATGTGAACCCGTTGTTTGAAACCCAGGTCAAATGTGAACCTAAACCTCAGGTCAAATGCGAACCCGTTGTTTGAAAACCAGGTCAAATTAGAACCTAAACCTCCAGTCAAATGTGAACCCGTTGTTTGAAACCCAGGTCAATTGTGAAGCTAAAGATAAGGTCAAATGTGAACCCGTTGTTTGAAAACCAGGTCAAATGTGAACCAAAACCTCAGGTCAAATCTGAACCCATTGTTTGAAACCCAGGTCAAATGTGAACCTAAACCTCAGGTCAAATGTGGACCCGTTGTTTGAAACCTAGGTCAAATGTGAACTTAAACCTCAGGTCAAATGTGAACCTGTTGTTTGAAACCCAAGTCAAACGTGAACCTAAACCTCAGGTCAAATGCGAACCCGTTGTTTCAAAACCAGGTCAAATTTGAACCTAAACCTCAAGTCAAATGTGAACCCGTTGTTTGAAACCCAGGTCAATGGTGAACCTAAACCTCAGGTCAAATGTGAACCCGTTGTTTGGAACCCATGTCAAATGAGAACCTAAACCTCAGGTCAAATGTGAATCTGTTGTTTGAAAACCAGGTCAAATGTGAACCCGTTGTTTGAAACCCAGGTCAAATATGAACCTAAACCTCAGGTCAAATGTGAACCCGTTGTTTGAAACCCAGGTTAAATGTGAACCTAAACCATAGGTCAAATGCAAACCCGTTGTTTGAAAACCAGGTCAAATTTGAACCTAAACCTCAGGTCAAATGTGAACCCTTTGTTTGAAATCCAAGTCAATTAAGAACCTTAACCTAAGGTCAAATGTGAACCCGTTGTTTGAAAACCAGGTCAAATGTGAACCTAAACCTCAGGTCAAATGTGAACCCGTTGTTTGAAACCTAGGTCAAATGTGAACTTAAACCTCAGGTCAAATGTGAACCTGTTGTTTGAAACCCAGGTCAAACGTGAACCTAAACCTCAGGTCAAATGTGAACCCGTTGTTTGAAACCCAGGTCAAATGTGAACCTAAACCTCAGGTCAAATGCGAACCCGTTGTTTGAAAACCAGGTCAAATTAGAACCTAAACCTCCAGTCAAATGTGAACCCGTTGTTTGAAACCCAGGTCAATTGTGAAGCTAAAGATAAGGTCAAATGTGAACCCGTTGTTTGAAAACCAGGTCAAATGTGAACCAAAACCTCAGGTCAAATCTGAACCCATTGTTTGAAACCCAGGTCAAATGTGAACCTAAACCTCAGGTCAAATGTGGACCCGTTGTTTGAAACCTAGGTCAAATGTGAACTTAAACCTCAGGTCAAATGTGAACCTGTTGTTTGAAACCCAAGTCAAACGTGAACCTAAACCTCAGGTCAAATGCGAACCCGTTGTTTCAAAACCAGGTCAAATTTGAACCTAAACCTCAAGTCAAATGTGAACCCGTTGTTTGAAACCCAGGTCAATGGTGAACCTAAACCTAAGGTCAAATGTGAACCCGTTGTTTGAAAACCAGGTCAAATGTGAACTAAAACCTCAGGTCAAATGTGAACCCAATGTTTGAAACCAAGGTCAAATGTGAACCTAAACCTCAGGTCAAATGTGAACCCGTTGTTTGAAACCCAAGTCAAATGTGAACTTAAACCTCGGGTCAAATGTGAACCTGTTGTTTGAAACCCAGGTCAAACGTGAACCTAAACCTCAGGTCAAATGTGAACCCGTTGTTTGAAACCCAGGTCAAATGTGAACCTATACCTTAGGTCAAATGTGTACCCGTTGTTTGAAACCCAGGTCAAATGTGAACCTAACCTCAGGTCAAATTTGAACCTGTTGTTTGAAAACCAGGTCAAATGTGAAACTAAACCTCAGGTCTAATGTGAACCCGTTGTTTGAAACCCAGGTCAAATGTGAAACTAAAACTCAGGTCAAATGTGTACCTAAACCTCAGGTCAAGTGTGAACCCATTGTTTGAAACCCAGGTCAAATGTGAACTTAAACCTCAGGTCAAATGTGAACCCGTTGTTTGAAAACCACGTCAAATGTGAACCTAAACCTCAGGTCAAATGTGAACCCTTTGTTTGAAACCCAGGTCAAATGTGAACCTAAACCTCAGGTCAAATGCGAACCCGTTGTTTGAAAACCAGGTCAAATTTGAACCTAAACCTCAGGTCAAATGTGAACCCGTTGTTTGAAACCCAGGTCAATGGTGAATCTAAACCTAAGGTCAAATGTGAACCCGTTGTTTGAAAACCAGGTTAAATGTGAACTAAAACCTCAGGTCAAATGTGAACCCAATGTTTGAAACCAAGGTCAAATGTGAACCTAAACCTCAGGTCAAATGTGAACCCGTTGTTTGAAACCCAAGTCAAATGTGAACTTAAACCTCGGGTCAAATGTGAACCTGTTGTTTGAAACCCAGGTCAAACGTGAACCTAAACCTCAGGTCAAATGTGAACCCGTTGTTTGAAACCCAGGTCAAATGTGAACCTAAACCTTAGGTCAAATGTGAACCCGTTGTTTGAAACCCAGGTTAAATGTGAACCTAACCTCAGGTCAAATTTGAACCTGTTGTTTGAAAACCAGGTCAAATGTGAAACTAAACCTCAGGTCTAATGTGAACCCGTTGTTTGAAAACCAGGTCAAATGTGAAACTAAAACTTAGGTCAAATGTGTACCTAAACCTCAGGTCAAATGTGAACCCATTGTTTGAAACCCAGGTCAAATGTGAACTTAAACCTCAGGTCAAATGTGAACTCGTTATTTGAAACCCAGGTCAAATTTGAACCTAAACCTCAAGTCAAATCTGATCCCGTTGTTTGAAAACCAGGTCAAATGTGAACCTAACCCTTAGGTCAAATGTGATCCAGTTGTTTGAAACTTAAGTCAAATGTGAACCTAAACCACAGGGCAAATGTGAACCCGTTGTTTGAAAACCAGGTCAAATGTGAACCTAAACCTCAGGTCAAATGTGAACCCGTTGTTTGGAACCCAGGTCAAATGAGAACCTAAACCTCAGGTCAAATGTGAATCTGTTGTTTGAAAACCAGGTCAAATGTGAACCCGTTGTTTGAAACCCAGGTCAAATGTGAACCTAAACCTCAGGTCAAATGCGAACCCGTTGTTTGAAAACCAGGTCAAATTAGAACCTAAACCTCCGGTCAAATGTGAACCCGTTGTTTGAAACCCAGGTCAATTGTGAAGCTAAAGCTAAGGTCAAATGTGAACCCGTTGTTTGAAAACCAGGTCAAATGTGAACCTAAACCTCAGGTCAAATCTGAACCCATTGTTTAAAACCCAGGTCAAATGTGAACCTAAACCTCAGGTCAAATGTGAACCCGTTGTTTGAAACCTAGGTCAAATGTGAACTTAAACCTCAGGTCAAATGTGAACCTGTTGTTTGAAACCCAGGTCAAACGTGAACCTAAACCTCAGGTCAAATGTGAACCAGTTGTTTGAAACCCAGGTCAAATGTGAACCTAAACCTCAGGTCAAATGCGAACCCGTTGTTTGAAAACCAGGTCAAATTAGAACCTAAACCTCCAGTCAAATGTGAACCCGTTGTTTGAAACCCAGGTCAATTGTGAAGCTAAAGATAAGGTCAAATGTGAACCCGTTGTTTGAAAACCAGGTCAAATGTGAACCAAAACCTCAGGTCAAATCTGAACCCATTGTTTGAAACCCAGGTCAAATGTGAACCTAAACCTCAGGTCAAATGTGGACCCGTTGTTTGAAACCTAGGTCAAATGTGAACTTAAACCTCAGGTCAAATGTGAACCTGTTGTTTGAAACCCAGGTCAAACGTGAACCTAAACCTCAGGTCAAATGCGAACCCATTGTTTGAAAACCACGTCAAATGTGAACCTAAACCTCAGGTCAAATGTGAACCCTTTGTTTGAAACCCAGGTCAAATGTGAACCTAAACCTCAGGTCAAATGCGAACCCGTTGTTTGAAAACCAGGTCAAATTTGAACCTAAACCTCAGGTCAAATGTGAACCCGTTGTTTGAAACCCAGGTCAATGGTGAATCTAAACCTAAGGTCAAATGTGAACCCGTTGTTTGAAAACCAGGTTAAATGTGAACTAAAACCTCAGGTCAAATGTGAACCCAATGTTTGAAACCAAGGTCAAATGTGAACCTAAACCTCAGGTCAAATGTGAACCCGTTGTTTGAAACCCAAGTCAAATGTGAACTTAAACCTCGGGTCAAATGTGAACCTGTTGTTTGAAACCCAGGTCAAACGTGAACCTAAACCTCAGGTCAAATGTGAACCCGTTGTTTGAAACCCAGGTCAAATGTGAACCTAAACCTTAGGTCAAATGTGAACCCGTTGTTTGAAACCCAGGTTAAATGTGAACCTAACCTCAGGTCAAATTTGAACCTGTTGTTTGAAAACCAGGTCAAATGTGAAACTAAACCTCAGGTCTAATGTGAACCCGTTGTTTGAAAACCAGGTCAAATGTGAAACTAAAACTTAGGTCAAATGTGTACCTAAACCTCAGGTCAAATGTGAACCCATTGTTTGAAACCCAGGTCAAATGTGAACTTAAACCTCAGGTCAAATGTGAACTCGTTATTTGAAACCCAGGTCAAATTTGAACCTAAACCTCAAGTCAAATCTGATCCCGTTGTTTGAAAACCAGGTCAAATGTGAACCTAACCCTTAGGTCAAATGTGATCCAGTTGTTTGAAACCTAAGTCAAATGTGAACCTAAACCACAGGGCAAATGTGAACCCGTTGTTTGAAAACCAGGTCAAATGTGAACCTAAACCTCAGGTCAAATGTGAACCCGTTGTTTGGAACCCAGGTCAAATGAGAACCTAAACCTCAGGTCAAATGTGAATCTGTTGTTTGAAAACCAGGTCAAATGTGAACCCGTTGTTTGAAACCCAGGTCAAATGTGAACCTAAACCTCAGGTCAAATGCGAACCCGTTGTTTGAAAACCAGGTCAAATTAGAACCTAAACCTCCGGTCAAATGTGAACCCGTTGTTTGAAACCCAGGTCAATTGTGAAGCTAAAGCTAAGGTCAAATGTGAACCCGTTGTTTGAAAACCAGGTCAAATGTGAACCTAAACCTCAGGTCAAATCTGAACCCATTGTTTAAAACCCAGGTCAAATGTGAACCTAAACCTCAGGTCAAATGTGAACCCGTTGTTTGAAACCTAGGTCAAATGTGAACTTAAACCTCAGGTCAAATGTGAACCTGTTGTTTGAAACCCAGGTCAAACGTGAACCTAAACCTCAGGTCAAATGTGAACCAGTTGTTTAAAACCCAGGTCAAATGTGAACCTAAACCTCAGGTCAAATGCGAACCCGTTGTTTGAAAACCAGGTCAAATTAGAACCTAAACCTCCAGTCAAATGTGAACCCGTTGTTTGAAACCCAGGTCAATTGTGAAGCTAAAGATAAGGTCAAATGTGAACCCGTTGTTTGAAAACCAGGTCAAATGTGAACGAAAACCTCAGGTCAAATCTGAACCCATTGTTTGAAACCCAGGTCAAATGTGAACCTAAACCTCAGGTCAAATGTGGACCCGTTGTTTGAAACCTAGGTCAAATGTGAACTTAAACCTCAGGTCAAATGTGAACCTGTTGTTTGAAACCCAGGTCAAACGTGAACCTAAACCTCAGGTCAAATGCGAACCCGTTGTTTCAAAACCAGGTCAAATTTGAACCTAAACCTCAAGTCAAATGTGAACCCGTTGTTTGAAACCCAGGTCAATGGTGAACCTAAACCTAAGGTCAAATGTGAACCCGTTGTTTGAAAACCAGGTCAAATGTGAACTAAAACCTCAGGTCAAATGTGAACCCAATGTTTGAAACCAAGGTCAAATGTGAACCTAAACCTCAGGTCAAATGTGAACCCGTTGTTTGAAACCCAAGTCAAATGTGAACTTAAACCTCGGGTCAAATGTGAACCTGTTGTTTGAAACCCAGGTCAAACGTGAACCTAAACCTCAGGTCAAATGTGAACCCGTTGTTTGAAACCCAGGTCAAATGTGAACCTATACCTTAGGTCAAATGTGTACCCGTTGTTTGAAACCCAGGTCAAATGTGAACCTAACCTCAGGTCAAATTTGAACCTGTTGTTTGAAAACCAGGTCAAATGTGAAATTAAACCTCAGGTCTAATGTGAACCCGTTGTTTGAAACCCAGGTCAAATGTGAAACTAAAACTCAGGTCAAATGTGTACCTAAACCTCAGGTCAAGTGTGAACCCATTGTTTGAAACCCAGGTCAAATGTGAACTTAAACCTCAGGTCAAATGTGAACCCGTTGTTTGAAAACCACGTCAAATGTGAACCTAAACCTCAGGTCAAATGTGAACCCTTTGTTTGAAACCCAGGTCAAATGTGAACCTAAACCTCAGGTCAAATGCGAACCCGTTGTTTGAAAACCAGGTCAAATTTGAACCTAAACCTCAGGTCAAATGTGCACCCGTTGTTTGAAACCCAGGTCAATGGTGAATCTAAACCTAAGGTCAAATGTGAACCCGTTGTTTGAAAACCAGGTTAAATGTGAACTAAAACCTCAGGTCAAATGTGAACCCAATGTTTGAAACCAAGGTCAAATGTGAACCTAAACCTCAGGTCAAATGTGAACCCGTTGTTTGAAACCCAAGTCAAATGTGAACTTAAACCTCGGGTCAAATGTGAACCTGTTGTTTGAAACCCAGGTCAAACGTGAACCTAAACCTCAGGTCAAATGTGAACCCGTTGTTTGAAACCCAGGTCAAATGTGAACCTAAACCTTAGGTCAAATGTGAACCCGTTGTTTGAAACCCAAGTCAAATGTGAACCTAACCTCAGGTCAAATTTGAACCTGTTGTTTGAAAACCAGGTCAAATGTGAAACAAAACCTCAGGTCTAATGTGAACCCGATGTTTGAAAACCAGGTCAAATGTGAAACTAAAACTCAGGTCAAATGTGTACCTAAACCTCAGGTCAAATGTGAACCCATTGTTTGAAACCCAGGTCAAATGTGAACTTAAACCTCAGGTCAAATGTGAACCCGTTGTTTGAAAACCACGTCAAATGTGAACCTAAACCTCAGGTCAAATGTGAACCCTTTGTTTGAAACCCAGGTCAAATGTGAACCTAAACCTCAGGTCAAATGCGAACCCGTTGTTTGAAAACCAGGTCAAATTTGAACCTAAACCCTAGGTCAAATGTGAACCCGTTGTTTGAAACTCAGGTCAATTGTGAACCTAAACCTAAGGTCAAATGTGAACCCGTTGTTTGAAAACCAGGTCAAATGTGAACCAAAACCTCAGGTCAAATGTGAACCCATTGTTTGAAACCAAGGTCAAATGTGAACCTAAACCTCAGGTCAAATGTGAACCCGTTGTTTGAAACCCAAGTCAAATGTGAACTTAAACATCAGGTCAAATGTGAACCTGTTGTTTGAAACCCAGGTCAAACGTGAACCTAAACCTCAGGTCAAATGTGAACCCGTTGTTTGAAACCCAGGTCAAATGTGAACCTAAACCTTAGGTCAAATGTGAACCCGTTGTTTGAAACCCAGGTCAAATGTGAACCTAAACCTCAGGTCAAATTTGAACCTGTTGTTTGAAAACCAGGTCAAATGTGAAACTAAACCTCAGGTCTAATGTGAACCCGTTGTTTGAAAACCAGGTCAAATGTGAAACTAAAACTCAGGTCAAATGTGTACCTAAACCTCAGGTCAAATGTGAACCCATTGTTTGAAACCCAGGTCAAATGTGAACTTAAACCTCAGGTCAAATGTGAACCCATTATTTGAAACCCAGGTCAAATTTGAACCTAAAACTCAAGTCAAATCTGATCCCGTTGTTTGAAAACCAGGTCAAATTTGAACCTAACCCTTAGGTCAAATGTGATCCAGTTGTTTGAAACCTAAGTCAAATGTGAACCTAAACCTCAGGTCAAATGTGAACCCGTTGTTTGAAAACCAGGTCAAATGTGAACCTAAACCTCAGGTCAAATGTGAACCCGTTGTTTGGAACCCAGGTCAAATGAGAACCTAAACCTCAGGTCAAATGTGAATCTGTTGTTTGAAAACCAGGTCAAATGTGAACCCGTTGTTTGAAACCCAGGTCAAATGTGAACCTAAACCTCAGGTCAAATGCGAACCCGTTGTTTGAAAACCAGGTCAAATTAGAACCTAAACCTCAGGTCAAATGTGAACCCGTTGTTTGGAACCCAGGTCAAATGAGAACCTAAACCTCAGGTCAAATGTGAATCTGTTGTTTGTAAACCAGGTCAAATGTGAACCTGTTGTTTGAAACCCAGGTCAATTGTGAACCTAAACCTAAGGTCAAATGTGAACCCGTTGTTTGAAAACCAGGTCAAATTTGAACCTAAACCTCAGGTCAAATGTGAACCCGTTGTTTGAAACCCAGGTCAATTGTGAACCTAAACCTAAGGTCAAATGTGAACCCGTTGTTTGAAAACCAGGTCAAATGTGAACCAAAACCACAGGTCAAATGTGAACCCATTGTTTGAAACCAAGGTCAAATGTGAACCTAAACCTCAGGTCAAATGTGAACCCGTTGTTTGAAACCCAAGTCAAATGTGAACTTAAACTTCAGGTCAAATGTGAACCTGTTGTTTGAAACCCAGGTCAAACGTGAACCTAAACCTCAGATCAAATGTGAACCCGTTGTTTGAAACCCAGGTCAAATGTGAACCTAAACATTAGGTCAAATGTGAACCCGTTGTTTGAAACCCAGGTCAAATGTGAACCTAAACCTCAGGTCAAATTTGAACCTGTTGTTTGAAAACCAGGTCAAATGTGAAACTAAACCTCAGGTCTAATGTGAACCCGTTGTTTGAAAACCAGGTCAAATGTGAAACTAAAACTCAGGTCAAATGTGTACCTAAACCTCAGGTCAAATGTGAACCCATTGTTTGAAACCCAGGTCAAATGTGAACTTAAACCTCAGGTCAAATGTGAACCCGTTGTTTGAAACCCAGGTCAAATTTGAACCTAAACCTCAAGTCAAATCTGATCCCGTTGTTTGAAAACCAGGTCAAATGTGAACCTAACCCTTAGGTCAAATGTGATCCAGTTGTTTGAAACCTAAGTCAAATGTGAACCTAAACCTCAGGTCAAATGTGAACCCGTTGTTTGAAAACCAGGTCAAATGTGAACCTAAACCTCAGGTCAAATGTGAACCCGTTGTTTGGAACCCAGGTCAAATGAGAACCTAAACCTCAGGTCAAATGTGAATCTGTTGTTTGAAAACCAGGTCAAATGTGAACCCGTTGTTTGAAACCCAGGTCAAATGTGAACCTAAACCTCAGGTCAAATGCGAACCCGTTGTTTGAAAACCAGGTCAAATTAGAACCTAAACCTCAGGTCAAATGTGAACCCGTTGTTTGGAACCCAGGTCAAATGAGAACCTAAACCTCAGGTCAAATGTGAATCTGTTGTTTGTAAACCAGGTCAAATGTGAACCTGTTGTTTGAAACCCAGGTCAATTGTGAACCTAAACCTAAGGTCAAATGTGAACCCGTTGTTTGAAAACCAGGTCAAATTTGAACCTAAACCTCAGGTCAAATGTGAACCCGTTGTTTGAAACCCAGGTCAATTGTGAACCTAAACCTAAGGTCAAATGTGAACCCGTTGTTTGAAAACCAGGTCAAATGTGAACCAAAACCACAGGTCAAATGTGAACCCATTGTTTGAAACCAAGGTCAAATGTGAACCTAAACCTCAGGTCAAATGTGAACCCGTTGTTTGAAACCCAAGTCAAATGTGAACTTAAACTTCAGGTCAAATGTGAACCTGTTGTTTGAAACCCAGGTCAAACGTGAACCTAAACCTCAGGTCAAATGTGAACCCGTTGTTTGAAACCCAGGTCAAATGTGAACCTAAACATTAGGTCAAATGTGAACCCGTTGTTTGAAACCCAGGTCAAATGTGAACCTAAACCTCAGGTCAAATTTGAACCTGTTGTTTGAAAACCAGGTCAAATGTGAAACTAAACCTCAGGTCTAATGTGAACCCGTTGTTTGAAAACCAGGTCAAATGTGAAACTAAAACTCAGGTCAAATGTGTACCTAAACCTCAGGTCAAATGTGAACCCATTGTTTGAAACCCAGGTCAAATGTGAACTTAAACCTCAGGTCAAATGTGAACCCGTTGTTTGAAACCCAGGTCAAATTTGAACCTAAACCTCAAGTCAAATCTGATCCCGTTGTTTGAAAACCAGGTCAAATGTGAACCTAACCCTTAGGTCAAATGTGATCCAGTTGTTTGAAACCTAAGTCAAATGTGAACCTAAACCTCAGGTCAAATGTGAACCCGTTGTTTGAAAACCAGGTCAAATGTGAACCTAAACCTCAGGTCAAATGTGAACCCGTTGTTTGGAACCCAGGTCAAATGAGAACCTAAACCTCAGGTCAAATGTGAATCTGTTGTTTGAAAACCAGGTCAAATGTGAACCCGTTGTTTGAAACCCAGGTCAAATGTGAACCTAAACCTCAGGTCAAATGCGAACCCGTTGTTTGAAAACCAGGTCAAATTAGAACCTAAACCTCCGGTCAAATGTGAACTCGTTGTTTGAAACCCAGGTCAATTGTGAAGCTAAAGCTAAGGTCAAATGTGAACCCGTTGTTTGAAAACCAGGTCAAATGTGAACCAAAACCTCAGGTCAAATCTGAACCCATTGTTTGAAACCCAGGTCAAATGTGAACCTAAACCTCAGGCCAAATGTGAACCCGTTGTTTGAAACCTAGGTCAAATGTGAACTTAAACCTCAGGTCAAATGTGAACCTGTTGTTTGAAACCCAGGTCAAACGTGAACCTAAACCTCAGGTCAAATGCGAACCCGTTGTTTAAAAACCAGGTCAAATTTGAACCTAAACCCCAAGTCAAATGTGAACCCGTTGTTTGAAACCCAGGTCAATTGTGAACCTAAACCTAAGGTCAAATGTGAACCCGTTGTTTGAAAACCAGGTCAAATGTGAACCTAAACCTCAGGTCAAATGTGAACCCGTTGTTTGAAACATAGGTCAAATGTGAACCTAAACCTCAGGTCAAATGCGAACCCGTTGTTTGAAAACCAGGTGAAATTTGAACCTAAACCTCAGGTCAAATGTGAACCCGATGTTTGAAACCCAGGTCAATTGTGAACCTAAACCTAAGGTCAAATGTGAACCCGTTGTTTGAAAACCAGGTCAAATGTGAACCAAAACCTCAGGTCAAATGTGAACCCATTGTTTGAAACCAAGGTCAAATGTGAACCTAAACCTCAGGTCAAATGTGAACCCGTTGTTTGAAACCCAAGTCAAATGTGAACTTAAACCTCAGGTCAAATGTGAACCTGTTGTTTGAAACCCAGGTCAAACGTGAACTTAAACCTCAGGTCAAATGTGAACCCGTTGTTTGAAACCCAGGTCAAATGTGAACCTAAACCTTAGGTCAAATGTGAACCCGTTGTTTGAAACCCAGGTCAAATGTGAACCTAAACCTCAGGTCAAATTTGAACCTGTTGTTTGAAAACCAGGTCAAATGTGAAACTAAACCTCAGGTCTAATGTGAACCCGTTGTTTGAAAACCTGGTCAAATGTGAAACTAAAACTCAGGTCAAATGTGTACCTAAACCTCAGGTCAAATGTGAACCCATTGTTTGAAACCCAGGTCAAATGTGAACTTAAACCTCAGGTCAAATGTGACCCCGTTATTTGAATCCCAGGTCAAATTTGAACCTAAACCTCAAGTCAAATCTGATCCCGTTGTTTGAAAACCAGGTCAAATGTGAACCTAACCCTTAGGTCAAATGTGATCCAGTTGTTTGAAACCTAAGTCAAATGTGAACCTAAACCTAAGGTCAAATGTGAACCCGTTGTTTGAAAACCAGGTCAAATGTGAACCTAAACCTCAGGTCAAATGTGAACCCGTTGTTTGGAACCCAGGTCAAATGAGAACCTAAACCTCAGGTCAAATGTGAATCTGTTGTTTGAAAACCAGGTCAAATGTGAACCCGTTGTTTGAAACCCAGGTCAAATGTGAACCTAAACCTCAGGTCAAATGCGAACCCGTTGTTTGAAAACCAGGTGAAATTAGAACCTAAACCTCCAGTCAAATGTGAACTCGTTGTTTGAAACCCAGGTCAATTGTGAAGCTAAAGCTAAGGTCAAATGTGAACCCGTTGTTTGAAAACCAGGTCAAATGTGAACCTAAACCTCAGGTCAAATCTGAACCCATTGTTTAAAACCCAGGTCAAATGTGAACCTAAACCTCAGGTCAAATGTGAACCCGTTGTTTGAAACCTAGGTCAAATGTGAACTTAAACCTCAGGTCAAATGTGAACCTGTTGTTTGAAACCCAGGTCAAACGTGAACCTAAACCTCAGGTCAAATGCGAACCCGTTGTTTAAAAACCAGGTCAAATTTGAACCTAAACCTCAAGTCAAATGTGAACCTGTTGTTTGAAACCCAGGTCAATTGTGAACCTAAACCTAAGGTCAAATGTGAACCCGTTGTTTGAAAACCAGGTCAAATTTGAACCTAAACCTCAGGTCAAATGTGAACCCGTTGTTTGAAACCCAGGTCAATTGTGAACCTAAACCTAAGGTCAAATGTGAACCCGTTGTTTGAAAACCAGGTCAAATGTGAACCAAAACCACAGGTCAAATGTGAACCCATTGTTTGAAACCAAGGTCAAATGTGAACCTAAACCTAAGGTCAAATGTGAACCCGTTGTTTGAAACCCAAGTCAAATGTGAACTTAAACCTCAGGTCAAATGTGAACCTGTTGTTTGAAACCCAGGTCAAACGTGAACCTAAACCTCAGGTCAAATGTGAACCCGTTGTTTGAAACCCAGGTCAAATGTGAACCTAAACCTTAGGTCAAATCTGAACCCGTTGTTTGAAACCCAGGTCAAATGTGAACCTAAACCTCAGGTCAAATTTGAACCTGTTGTTTGAAAACCAGGTCAAATGTGAAACTAAACCTCAGGTCTAATGTGAACCCGTTGTTTGAAAACCAGGTCAAATGTGAAACTAAAACTCAGGTCAAATGTGTACCTAAACCTCAGGTCAAATGTGAACCCATTGTTTGAAACCCAGGTCAAATGTGAACTTAAACCTTAGGTCAAATGTGAACCCGTTGTTTGAAACCCAGGTCAAATTTGAACCTAAACCTCAAGTCAAATCTGATCCCGTTGTTTGAAAACCAGGTCAAATGTGAACCTAACCCTTAGGTCAAATGTGATCCAGTTGTTTGAAACCTAAGTCAAATGTGAACCTAAACCTCAGGTCAAATGTGAACCCGTTGTTTGAAAACCAGGTCAAATGTGAACCTAAACCTCAGGTCAAATGTGAACCCGTTGTTTGGAACCCAGGTCAAATGAGAACCTAAACCTCAGGTCAAATGTGAATCTGTTGTTTGAAAACCAGGTCAAATGTGAACCCGTTGTTTGAAACCCAGGTCAAATGTGAACCTAAACCTCAGGTAAAATGCGAACCCATTATTTGAAAACCAGGTCAAATTAGAACCTAAACCTCCGGTCAAATGTGAACCCGTTGTTTGAAACCCAGGTCAATTGTGAAGCTAAAGCTAAGGTCAAATGTGAACCCGTTGTTTGAAAACCAGGTCAAATGTGAACCAAAACCTCAGGTCAAATCTGAACCCATTGTTTGAAACCCAGGTCAAATGTGAACCTAAACCTCAGGTCAAATGTGAACCCGTTGTTTGAAACCTAGGTCAAATGTGAACCTGTTGTTTGAAACCCAGGTCAAACGTGAACCTAAACCTCAGGTCAAATGCGAACCCGTTGTTTAAAAACCAGGTCAAATTTGAACCTAAACCCCAGGTCAAATGTGAACCCGTTGTTTGAAACCCAGGTCAATTGTGAACCTAAACCTAAGGTCAAATGTGAACCCGTTGTTTGAAAACCAGGTCAAATGTGAACCTAAACCTCAGGTCAAATGTGAACCCGTTGTTTGAAACCTAGGTCAAATGTGAACCTAAACCTCAGGTCAAATGAGAACCCGTTGTTTGAAAACCAGGTGAAATTTGAACCTAAACCTCAGGTCAAATGTGAACCCGTTGTTTGAAACCCAGGTCAATTGTGAACCTAAACCTAAGGTCAAATGTGAACCCGTTGTTTGAAAACCAGGTCAAATGTGAACCAAAACCTCAGGTCAAATGTGAACCCATTGTTTGAAACCAAGGTCAAATGTGATCCTAAACCTCAGGTCAAATGTGAACCCGTTGTTTGAAACCCAAGTCAAATGTGAACTTAAACCTCAGGTCAAATGTGATCCTGTTGTTTGAAACCCAGTTCAAACGTGAACCTAAACCTCAGGTCAAATGTGAACCCGTTGTTTGAAACACAGGTCAAATGTGAACCTAAACCTTAGGTCAAATATGAACCCGTTGTTTGAAACCCAGGTCAAATGTGAACCTAAACCTCAGGTCAAATGCGAACCCGTTGTTTGAAAACCAGGTCAAATTAGAACCTAAACCTCCGGTCAAATGTGAACCCGTTGTTTGAAACCCAGGTCAATTGTGAAGCTAAAGCTAAGGTCAAATGTGAACCCGTTGTTTGAAAACCAGGTCAAATGTGAACCAAAACCACAGGTCAAATGTGAACCCATTGTTTGAAACCAAGGTCAAATGTGATCCTAAACCTCAGGTCAAATGTGAACCCGTTGTTTGAAACCCAAGTCAAATGTGAACTTAAACCTCAGGTCAAATGTGATCCTGTTGTTTGAAACCCAGTTCAAACGTGAACCTAAACCTCAGGTCAAATGTGAACCCGTTGTTTGAAACACAGGTCAAATGTGAACCTAAACCTTAGGTCAAATATGAACCCGTTGTTTGAAACCCAGGTCAAATGTGAACCTAAACCTCAGGTCAAATGCGAACCCGTTGTTTGAAAACCAGGTCAAATTAGAACCTAAACCTCCGGTCAAATGTGAACCCGTTGTTTGAAACCCAGGTCAATTGTGAACCTAAACCTAAGGTCAAATGTGAACCCGTTGTTTGAAAACCAGGTCAAATGTGAACCAAAACCACAGGTCAAATGTGAACCCATTGTTTGAAACCAAGGTCAAATGTGAACCTAAACCTAAGGTCAAATGTGAACCCGTTGTTTGAAACCCAAGTCAAATGTGAACTTAAACCTCAGGTCAAATGTGAACCTGTTGTTTGAAACCCAGGTCAAACGTGAACCTAAACCTCAGGTCAAATGTGAACCCGTTGTTTGAAACCCAGGTCAAATGTGAACCTAAACCTTAGGTCAAATGTGAACCCGTTGTTTGAAACCCATGTCAAATGTGAACCTAAACCTCAGGTCAAATTTGAACCTGTTGTTTGAAAACCAGGTCAAATGTGAAACTAAACCTCAGGTCTAATGTGAACCCGTTGTTTGAAAACCAGGTCAAATGTGAAACTAAAACTCAAGTCAAATGTGTACCTAAACCTCAGGTCAAATGTGAACCCATTGTTTGAAACCCAGGTCAAATGTGAACTTAAACCTTAGGTCAAATGTGAACCCGTTGTTTGAAACCCAGGTCAAATTTGAACCTAAACCTCAAGTCAAATCTGATCCCGTTGTTTGAAAACCAGGTCAAATGTGAACCTAACCCTTAGGTCAAATGTGATCCAGTTGTTTGAAACCTAAGTCAAATGTGAACCTAAACCTCAGGTCAAATGTGAACCCGTTGTTTGAAAACCAGGTCAAATGTGAACCTAAACCTCAGGTCAAATGTGAACCCGTTGTTTGGAACCCAGGTCAAATGAGAACCTAAACCTCAGGTCAAATGTGAATCTGTTGTTTGAAAACCAGGTCAAATGTGAACCCGTTGTTTGAAACCCAGGTCAAATGTGAACCTAAACCTCAGGTCAAATGCGAACCCATTATTTGAAAACCAGGTCAAATTAGAACCTAAACCTCCGGTCAAATGTGAACCCGTTGTTTGAAACCCAGGTCAATTGTGAAGCTAAAGCTAAGGTCAAATGTGAACCCGTTGTTTGAAAACCAGGTCAAATGTGAACCAAAACCTCAGGTCAAATCTGAACCCATTGTTTGAAACCCAGGTCAAATGTGAACCTAAACCTCAGGTCAAATGTGAACCCGTTGTTTGAAACCTAGGTCAAATGTGAACCTGTTGTTTGAAACCCAGGTCAAACGTGAACCTAAACCTCAGGTCAAATGCGAACCCGTTGTTTAAAAACCAGGTCAAATTTGAACCTAAACCCCAGGTCAAATGTGAACCCGTTGTTTGAAACCCAGGTCAATTGTGAACCTAAACCTAAGGTCAAATGTGAACCCGTTGTTTGAAAACCAGGTCAAATGTGAACCTAAACCTCAGGTCAAATGTGAACCCGTTGTTTGAAACCTAGGTCAAATGTGAACCTAAACCTCAGGTCAAATGAGAACCCGTTGTTTGAAAACCAGGTGAAATTTGAACCTAAACCTCAGGTCAAATGTGAACCCGTTGTTTGAAACCCAGGTCAATTGTGAACCTAAACCTAAGGTCAAATGTGAACCCGTTGTTTGAAAACCAGGTCAAATGTGAACCAAAACCTCAGGTCAAATGTGAACCCATTGTTTGAAACCAAGGTCAAATGTGATCCTAAACCTCAGGTCAAATGTGAACCCGTTGTTTGAAACCCAAGTCAAATGTGAACTTAAACCTCAGGTCAAATGTGATCCTGTTGTTTGAAACCCAGTTCAAACGTGAACCTAAACCTCAGGTCAAATGTGAACCCGTTGTTTGAAACACAGGTCAAATGTGAACCTAAACCTTAGGTCAAATATGAACCCGTTGTTTGAAACCCAGGTCAAATGTGAACCTAAACCTCAGGTCAAATGCGAACCCGTTGTTTGAAAACCAGGTCAAATTAGAACCTAAACCTCCGGTCAAATGTGAACCCGTTGTTTGAAACCCAGGTCAATTGTGAAGCTAAAGCTAAGGTCAAATGTGAACCCGTTGTTTGAAAACCAGGTCAAATGTGAACCAAAACCACAGGTCAAATGTGAACCCATTGTTTGAAACCAAGGTCAAATGTGAACCTAAACCTAAGGTCAAATGTGAACCCGTTGTTTGAAACCCAAGTCAAATGTGAACTTAAACCTCAGGTCAAATGTGAACCTGTTGTTTGAAACCCAGGTCAAACGTGAACCTAAACCTCAGGTCAAATGTGAACCCGTTGTTTGAAACCCAGGTCAAATGTGAACCTAAACCTTAGGTCAAATGTGAACCCGTTGTTTGAAACCCATGTCAAATGTGAACCTAAACCTCAGGTCAAATTTGAACCTGTTGTTTGAAAACCAGGTCAAATGTGAAACTAAACCTCAGGTCTAATGTGAACCCGTTGTTTGAAAACCAGGTCAAATGTGAAACAAAAACTCAGGTCAAATGTGTACCTAAACCTCAGGTCAAATGTGAACCCATTGTTTGAAACCCAGGTCAAATGTGAACTTAAACCTTAGGTCAAATGTGAACCCGTTGTTTGAAACCCAGGTCAAATTTGAACCTAAACCTCAAGTCAAATCTGATCCCGTTGTTTGAAAACCAGGTCAAATGTGAACCTAACCCTTAGGTCAAATGTGATCCAGTTGTTTGAAACCTAAGTCAAATGTGAACCTAAACCTCAGGTCAAATGTGAACCCGTTGTTTGAAAACCAGGTCAAATGTGAACCTAAACCTCAGGTCAAATGTGAACCCGTTGTTTGGAACCCAGGTCAAATGAGAACCTAAACCTCAGGTCAAATGTGAATCTGTTGTTTGAAAACCAGGTCAAATGTGAACCCGTTGTTTGAAACCCAGGTCAAATGTGAACCTAAACCTCAGGTCAAATGCGAACCCATTATTTGAAAACCAGGTCAAATTAGAACCTAAACCTCCGGTCAAATGTGAACCCGTTGTTTGAAACCCAGGTCAATTGTGAAGCTAAAGCTAAGGTCAAATGTGAACCCGTTGTTTGAAAACCAGGTCAAATGTGAACCAAAACCTCAGGTCAAATCTGAACCCATTGTTTGAAACCCAGGTCAAATGTGAACCTAAACCTCAGGTCAAATGTGAACCCGTTGTTTGAAACCTAGGTCAAATGTGAACCTGTTGTTTGAAACCCAGGTCAAACGTGAACCTAAACCTCAGGTCAAATGCGAACCCGTTGTTTAAAAACCAGGTCAAATTTGAACCTAAACCCCAGGTCAAATGTGAACCCGTTGTTTGAAACCCAGGTCAATTGTGAACCTAAACCTAAGGTTAAATGTGAACCCGTTGTTTGAAAACCAGGTCAAATGTGAACCTAAACCTCAGGTCAAATGTGAACCCGTTGTTTGAAACCTAGGTCAAATGTGAACCTAAACCTCAGGTCAAATGCGAACCCGTTGTTTGAAAACCAGGTGAAATTTGAACCTAAACCTCAGGTCAAATGTGAACCCGTTGTTTGAAACCCAGGTCAATTGTGAACCTAAACCTAAGGTCAAATGTGAACCCGTTGTTTGAAAACCAGGTCAAATGTGAACCAAAACCTCAGGTCAAATGTGAACCCATTGTTTGAAACCAAGGTCAAATGTGATCCTAAACCTCAGGTCAAATGTGAACCCGTTGTTTGAAACCCAAGTCAAATGTGAACTTAAACCTCAGGTCAAATGTGATCCTGTTGTTTGAAACCCAGTTCAAACGTGAACCTAAACCTCAGGTCAAATGTGAACCCGTTGTTTGAAACACAGGTCAAATGTGAACCTAAACCTTAGGTCAAATATGAACCCGTTGTTTGAAACCCAGGTCAAATGTGAACCTAAACCTCAGGTCAAATGCGAACCCGTTGTTTGAAACCCAGGTCAATTGTGAAGCTAAAGCTAAGGTCAAATGTGAACCCGTTGTTTGAAAACCAGGTCAAATCTGAACCCATTGTTTGAAACCCATGTCAAATGTGAACCTAAACCTCAGGTCAAATGTGAACCCGTTGTTTGAAACCTAGGTCAAATGTGAACTTAAACCTCAGGTCAAATGTGAACCTGTTGTTTGAAACCCAGGTCAAACGTGAACCTAAACCTCAGGTCAAATGCGAACCCGTTGTTTAAAAACCAGGTCAAATTTGAACCTAAACCCCAGGTCAAATGTGAACCCGTTGTTTGAAACCCAGGTCAATTGTGAATCTAAACCTAAGGTCAAATGTGAACCCGTTGTTTGAAAACCAGGTCAAATGTGAACTAAAACCTCAGGTCAAATGTGAACCCAATGTTTGAAACCAAGGTCAAATGTGAACCTAAACCTCAGGTCAAATGTGAACCCGTTGTTTGAAACCCAAGTCAAATGTGAACTTAAACCTCGGGTCAAATGTGAACCTGTTGTTTGAAACCCAGGTCAAACGTGAACCTAAACCTCAGGTCAAATGTGAACCCGTTGTTTGAAACCCAGGTCAAATGTGAACCTATACCTTAGGTCAAATGTGTACCCGTTGTTTGAAACCCAGGTCAAATGTGAACCTAACCTCAGGTCAAATTTGAACCTGTTGTTTGAAAACCAGGTCAAATGTGAAACTAAACCTCAGGTCTAATGTGAACCCGTTGTTTGAAACCCAGGTCAAATGTGAAACTAAAACTCAGGTCAAATGTGTACCTAAACCTCAGGTCAAGTGTGAACCCATTGTTTGAAACCCAGGTCAAATGTGAACTTAAACCTCAGGTCAAATGTGAACCCGTTGTTTGAAAACCACGTCAAATGTGAACCTAAACCTCAGGTCAAATGTGAACCCTTTGTTTGAAACCCAGGTCAAATGTGAACCTAAACCTCAGGTCAAATGCGAACCCGTTGTTTGAAAACCAGGTCAAATTTGAACCTAAACCTCAGGTCAAATGTGAACCCGTTGTTTGAAACCCAGGTCAATGGTGAATCTAAACCTAAGGTCAAATGTGAACCCGTTGTTTGAAAACCAGGTTAAATGTGAACTAAAACCTCAGGTCAAATGTGAACCCAATGTTTGAAACCAAGGTCAAATGTGAACCTAAACCTCAGGTCAAATGTGAACCCGTTGTTTGAAACCCAAGTCAAATGTGAACTTAAACCTCGGGTCAAATGTGAACCTGTTGTTTGAAACCCAGGTCAAACGTGAACCTAAACCTCAGGTCAAATGTGAACCCGTTGTTTGAAACCCAGGTCAAATGTGAACCTAAACCTTAGGTCAAATGTGAACCCGTTGTTTGAAACCCAGGTTAAATGTGAACCTAACCTCAGGTCAAATTTGAACCTGTTGTTTGAAAACCAGGTCAAATGTGAAACTAAACCTCAGGTCTAATGTGAACCCGTTGTTTGAAAACCAGGTCAAATGTGAAACTAAAACTTAGGTCAAATGTGTACCTAAACCTCAGGTCAAATGTGAACCCATTGTTTGAAACCCAGGTCAAATGTGAACTTAAACCTCAGGTCAAATGTGAACTCGTTATTTGAAACCCAGGTCAAATTTGAACCTAAACCTCAAGTCAAATCTGATCCCGTTGTTTGAAAACCAGGTCAAATGTGAACCTAACCCTTAGGTCAAATGTGATCCAGTTGTTTGAAACCTAAGTCAAATGTGAACCTAAACCACAGGGCAAATGTGAACCCGTTGTTTGAAAACCAGGTCAAATGTGAACCTAAACCTCAGGTCAAATGTGAACCCGTTGTTTGGAACCCAGGTCAAATGAGAACCTAAACCTCAGGTAAAATGTGAATCTGTTGTTTGAAAACCAGGTCAAATGTGAACCCGTTGTTTGAAACCCAGGTCAAATGTGAACCTAAACCTCAGGTCAAATGCGAACCCGTTGTTTGAAAACCAGGTCAAATTAGAACCTAAACCTCCGGTCAAATGTGAACCCGTTGTTTGAAACCCAGGTCAATTGTGAAGCTAAAGCTAAGGTCAAATGTGAACCCGTTGTTTGAAAACCAGGTCAAATGTGAACCTAAACCTCAGGTCAAATCTGAACCCATTGTTTAAAACCCAGGTCAAATGTGAACCTAAACCTCAGGTCAAATGTGAACCCGTTGTTTGAAACCTAGGTCAAATGTGAACTTAAACCTCAGGTCAAATGTGAACCTGTTGTTTGAAACCCAGGTCAAACGTGAACCTAAACCTCAGGTCAAATGTGAACCAGTTGTTTGAAACCCAGGTCAAATGTGAACCTAAACCTCAGGTCAAATGCGAACCCGTTGTTTGAAAACCAGGTCAAATTAGAACCTAAACCTCCAGTCAAATGTGAACCCGTTGTTTGAAACCCAGGTCAATTGTGAAGCTAAAGATAAGGTCAAATGTGAACCCGTTGTTTGAAAACCAGGTCAAATGTGAACCAAAACCTCAGGTCAAATCTGAACCCATTGTTTGAAACCCAGGTCAAATGTGAACCTAAACCTCAGGTCAAATGTGGACCCGTTGTTTGAAACCTAGGTCAAATGTGAACTTAAACCTCAGGTCAAATGTGAACCTGTTGTTTGAAACCCAGGTCAAACGTGAACCTAAACCTCAGGTCAAATGCGAACCCGTTGTTTGAAAACCACGTCAAATGTGAACCTAAACCTCAGGTCAAATGTGAACCCTTTGTTTGAAACCCAGGTCAAATGTGAACCTAAACCTCAGGTCAAATGCGAACCCGTTGTTTGAAAACCAGGTCAAATTTGAACCTAAACCTCAAGTCAAATGTGAACCCGTTGTTTGAAACCCAGGTCAATGGTGAACCTAAACCTAAGGTCAAATGTGAACCCGTTGTTTGAAAACCAGGTCAAATGTGAACTAAAACCTCAGGTCAAATGTGAACCCAATGTTTGAAACCAAGGTCAAATGTGAACCTAAACCTCAGGTCAAATGTGAACCCGTTGTTTGAAACCCAAGTCAAATGTGAACTTAAACCTCGGGTCAAATGTGAACCTGTTGTTTGAAACCCAGGTCAAACGTGAACCTAAACCTCAGGTCAAATGTGAACCCGTTGTTTGAAACCCAGGTCAAATGTGAACCTAAACCTTAGGTCAAATGTGAACCCGTTGTTTGAAACCCAGGTTAAATGTGAACCTAACCTCAGGTCAAATTTGAACCTGTTGTTTGAAAACCAGGTCAAATGTGAAACTAAACCTCAGGTCTAATGTGAACCCGTTGTTTGAAAACCAGGTGAAATGTGAAACTAAAACTTAGGTCAAATGTGTACCTAAACCTCAGGTCAAATGTGAACCCATTGTTTGAAACCCAGGTCAAATGTGAACTTAAACCTCAGGTCAAATGTGAACTCGTTATTTGAAACCCAGGTCAAATTTGAACCTAAACCTCAAGTCAAATCTGATCCCGTTGTTTGAAAACCAGGTCAAATGTGAACCTAACCCTTAGGTCAAATGTGATCCAGTTGTTTGAAACCTAAGTCAAATGTGAACCTAAACCACAGGGCAAATGTGAACCCGTTGTTTGAAAACCAGGTCAAATGTGAACCTAAACCTCAGGTCAAATGTGAACCCGTTGTTTGGAACCCAGGTCAAATGAGAACCTAAACCTCAGGTCAAATGTGAATCTGTTGTTTGAAAACCAGGTCAAATGTGAACCCGTTGTTTGAAACCCAGGTCAAATGTGAACCTAAACCTCAGGTCAAATGCGAACCCGTTGTTTGAAAACCAGGTCAAATTAGAACCTAAACCTCCGGTCAAATGTGAACCCGTTGTTTGAAACCCAGGTCAATTGTGAAGCTAAAGCTAAGGTCAAATGTGAACCCGTTGTTTGAAAACCAGGTCAAATGTGAACCTAAACCTCAGGTCAAATCTGAACCCATTGTTTAAAACCCAGGTCAAATGTGAACCTAAACCTCAGGTCAAATGTGAACCCGTTGTTTGAAACCTAGGTCAAATGTGAACTTAAACCTCAGGTCAAATGTGAACCTGTTGTTTGAAACCCAGGTCAAACGTGAACCTAAACCTCAGGTCAAATGTGAACCAGTTGTTTAAAACCCAGGTCAAATGTGAACCTAAACCTCAGGTCAAATGCGAACCCGTTGTTTGAAAACCAGGTCAAATTAGAACCTAAACCTCCAGTCAAATGTGAACCCGTTGTTTGAAACCCAGGTCAATTGTGAAGCTAAAGATAAGGTCAAATGTGAACCCGTTGTTTGAAAACCAGGTCAAATGTGAACCAAAACCTCAGGTCAAATCTGAACCCATTGTTTGAAACCCAGGTCAAATGTGAACCTAAACCTCAGGTCAAATGTGGACCCGTTGTTTGAAACCTAGGTCAAATGTGAACTTAAACCTCAGGTCAAATGTGAACCTGTTGTTTGAAACCCAGGTCAAACGTGAACCTAAACCTCAGGTCAAATGCGAACCCGTTGTTTCAAAACCAGGTCAAATTTGAACCTAAACCTCAAGTCAAATGTGAACCCGTTGTTTGAAACCCAGGTCAATGGTGAACCTAAACCTAAGGTCAAATGTGAACCCGTTGTTTGAAAACCAGGTCAAATGTGAACTAAAACCTCAGGTCAAATGTGAACCCAATGTTTGAAACCAAGGTCAAATGTGAACCTAAACCTCAGGTCAAATGTGAACCCGTTGTTTGAAACCCAAGTCAAATGTGAACTTAAACCTCGGGTCAAATGTGAACCTGTTGTTTGAAACCCAGGTCAAACGTGAACCTAAACCTCAGGTCAAATGTGAACCCGTTGTTTGAAACCCAGGTCAAATGTGAACCTATACCTTAGGTCAAATGTGTACCCGTTGTTTGAAACCCAGGTCAAATGTGAACCTAACCTCAGGTCAAATTTGAACCTGTTGTTTGAAAACCAGGTCAAATGTGAAACTAAACCTCAGGTCTAATGTGAACCCGTTGTTTGAAACCCAGGTCAAATGTGAAACTAAAACTCAGGTCAAATGTGTACCTAAACCTCAGGTCAAGTGTGAACCCATTGTTTGAAACCCAGGTCAAATGTGAACTTAAACCTCAGGTCAAATGTGAACCCGTTGTTTGAAAACCACGTCAAATGTGAACCTAAACCTCAGGTCAAATGTGAACCCTTTGTTTGAAACCCAGGTCAAATGTGAACCTAAACCTCAGGTCAAATGCGAACCCGTTGTTTGAAAACCAGGTCAAATTTGAACCTAAACCTCAGGTCAAATGTGAACCCGTTGTTTGAAACCCAGGTCAATGGTGAATCTAAACCTAAGGTCAAATGTGAACCCGTTGTTTGAAAACCAGGTTAAATGTGAACTAAAACCTCAGGTCAAATGTGAACCCAATGTTTGAAACCAAGGTCAAATGTGAACCTAAGCCTCAGGTCAAATGTGAACCCGTTGTTTGAAACCCAAGTCAAATGTGAACTTAAACCTCGGGTCAAATGTGAACCTGTTGTTTGAAACCCAGGTCAAACGTGAACCTAAACCTCAGGTCAAATGTGAACCCGTTGTTTGAAACCCAGGTCAAATGTGAACCTAAACCTTAGGTCAAATGTGAACCCGTTGTTTGAAACCCAGGTTAAATGTGAACCTAACCTCAGGTCAAATTTGAACCTGTTGTTTGAAAACCAGGTCAAATGTGAAACTAAACCTCAGGTCTAATGTGAACCCGTTGTTTGAAAACCAGGTCAAATGTGAAACTAAAACTTAGGTCAAATGTGTACCTAAACCTCAGGTCAAATGTGAACCCATTGTTTGAAACCCAGGTCAAATGTGAACTTAAACCTCAGGTCAAATGTGAACTCGTTATTTGAAACCCAGGTCAAATTTGAACCTAAACCTCAAGTCAAATCTGATCCCGTTGTTTGAAAACCAGGTCAAATGTGAACCTAACCCTTAGGTCAAATGTGATCCAGTTGTTTGAAACCTAAGTCAAATGTGAACCTAAACCACAGGGCAAATGTGAACCCGTTGTTTGAAAACCAGGTCAAATGTGAACCTAAACCTCAGGTCAAATGTGAACCCGTTGTTTGGAACCCAGGTCAAATGAGAACCTAAACCTCAGGTCAAATGTGAATCTGTTGTTTGAAAACCAGGTCAAATGTGAACCCGTTGTTTGAAACCCAGGTCAAATGTGAACCTAAACCTCAGGTCAAATGCGAACCCGTTGTTTGAAAACCAGGTCAAATTAGAACCTAAACCTCCGGTCAAATGTGAACCCGTTGTTTGAAACCCAGGTCAATTGTGAAGCTAAAGCTAAGGTCAAATGTGAACCCGTTGTTTGAAAACCAGGTCAAATGTGAACCTAAACCTCAGGTCAAATCTGAACCCATTGTTTAAAACCCAGGTCAAATGTGAACCTAAACCTCAGGTCAAATGTGAACCCGTTGTTTGAAACCTAGGTCAAATGTGAACTTAAACCTCAGGTCAAATGTGAACCTGTTGTTTGAAACCCAGGTCAAACGTGAACCTAAACCTCAGGTCAAATGTGAACCAGTTGTTTGAAACCCAGGTCAAATGTGAACCTAAACCTCAGGTCAAATGCGAACCCGTTGTTTGAAAACCAGGTCAAATTAGAACCTAAACCTCCAGTCAAATGTGAACCCGTTGTTTGAAACCCAGGTCAATTGTGAAGCTAAAGATAAGGTCAAATGTGAACCCGTTGTTTGAAAACCAGGTCAAATGTGAACCAAAACCTCAGGTCAAATCTGAACCCATTGTTTGAAACCCAGGTCAAATGTGAACCTAAACCTCAGGTCAAATGTGGACCCGTTGTTTGAAACCTAGGTCAAATGTGAACTTAAACCTCAGGTCAAATGTGAACCTGTTGTTTGAAACCCAGGTCAAACGTGAACCTAAACCTCAGGTCAAATGCGAACCCGTTGTTTGAAAACCACGTCAAATGTGAACCTAAACCTCAGGTCAAATGTGAACCCTTTGTTTGAAATCCAGGTCAAATGTGAACCTAAACCTCAGGTCAAATGCGAACCCGTTGTTTGAAAACCAGGTCAAATTTGAACCTAAACCTCAAGTCAAATGTGAACCCGTTGTTTGAAACCCAGGTCAATGGTGAACCTAAACCTAAGGTCAAATGTGAACCCGTTGTTTGAAAACCAGGTCAAATGTGAACTAAAACCTCAGGTCAAATGTGAACCCAATGTTTGAAACCAAGGTCAAATGTGAACCTAAACCTCAGGTCAAATGTGAATCCGTTGTTTGAAACCCAAGTCAAATGTGAACTTAAACCTCGGGTCAAATGTGAACCTGTTGTTTGAAACCCAGGTCAAACGTGAACCTAAACCTCAGGTCAAATGTGAACCCGTTGTTTGAAACCCAGGTCAAATGTGAACCTAAACCTTAGGTCAAATGTGAACCCGTTGTTTGAAACCCAGGTTAAATGTGAACCTAACCTCAGGTCAAATTTGAACCTGTTGTTTGAAAACCAGGTCAAATGTGAAACTAAACCTCAGGTCTAATGTGAACCCGTTGTTTGAAAACCAGGTCAAATGTGAAACTAAAACTTAGGTCAAATGTGTACCTAAACCTCAGGTCAAATGTGAACCCATTGTTTGAAACCCAGGTCAAATGTGAACTTAAACCTCAGGTCAAATGTGAACTCGTTATTTGAAACCCAGGTCAAATTTGAACCTAAACCTCAAGTCAAATCTGATCCCGTTGTTTGAAAACCAGGTCAAATGTGAACCTAACCCTTAGGTCAAATGTGATCCAGTTGTTTGAAACCTAAGTCAAATGTGAACCTAAACCACAGGGCAAATGTGAACCCGTTGTTTGAAAACCAGGTCAAATGTGAACCTAAACCTCAGGTCAAATGTGAACCCGTTGTTTGGAACCCAGGTCAAATGAGAACCTAAACCTCAGGTCAAATGTGAATCTGTTGTTTGAAAACCAGGTCAAATGTGAACCCGTTGTTTGAAACCCAGGTCAAATGTGAACCTAAACCTCAGGTCAAATGCGAACCCGTTGTTTGAAAACCAGGTCAAATTAGAACCTAAACCTCCGGTCAAATGTGAACCCGTTGTTTGAAACCCAGGTCAATTGTGAAGCTAAAGCTAAGGTCAAATGTGAACCCGTTGTTTGAAAACCAGGTCAAATGTGAACCTAAACCTCAGGTCAAATCTGAACCCATTGTTTAAAACCCAGGTCAAATGTGAACCTAAACCTCAGGTCAAATGTGAACCCGTTGTTTGAAACCTAGGTCAAATGTGAACTTAAACCTCAGGTCAAATGTGAACCTGTTGTTTGAAACCCAGGTCAAACGTGAACCTAAACCTCAGGTCAAATGTGAACCAGTTGTTTAAAACCCAGGTCAAATGTGAACCTAAACCTCAGGTCAAATGCGAACCCGTTGTTTGAAAACCAGGTCAAATTAGAACCTAAACCTCCAGTCAAATGTGAACCTGTTGTTTGAAACCCAGGTCAATTGTGAAGCTAAAGATAAGGTCAAATGTGAACCCGTTGTTTGAAAACCAGGTCAAATGTGAACCAAAACCTCAGGTCAAATCTGAACCCATTGTTTGAAACCCAGGTCAAATGTGAACCTAAACCTCAGGTCAAATGTGGACCCGTTGTTTGAAACCTAGGTCAAATGTGAACTTAAACCTCAGGTCAAATGTGAACCTGTTGTTTGAAACCCAGGTCAAACGTGAACCTAAACCTCAGGTCAAATGCGAACCCGTTGTTTCAAAACCAGGTCAAATTTGAACCTAAACCTCAAGTCAAATGTGAACCCGTTGTTTGAAACCCAGGTCAATGGTGAACCTAAACCTAAGGTCAAATGTGAACCCGTTGTTTGAAAACCAGGTCAAATGTGAACTAAAACCTCAGGTCAAATGTGAACCCAATGTTTGAAACCAAGGTCAAATGTGAACGTAAACCTCAGGTCAAATGTGAACCCGTTGTTTGAAACCCAAGTCAAATGTGAACTTAAACCTCGGGTCAAATGTGAACCTGTTGTTTGAAACCCAGGTCAAACGTGAACCTAAACCTCAGGTCAAATGTGAACCCGTTGTTTGAAACCCAGGTCAAATGTGAACCTATACCTTAGGTCAAATGTGTACCCGTTGTTTGAAACCCAGGTCAAATGTGAACCTAACCTCAGGTCAAATTTGAACCTGTTGTTTGAAAACCAGGTCAAATGTGAAACTAAACCTCAGGTCTAATGTGAACCCGTTGTTTGAAACCCAGGTCAAATGTGAAACTAAAACTCAGGTCAAATGTGTACCTAAACCTCAGGTCAAGTGTGAACCCATTGTTTGAAACCCAGGTCAAATGTGAACTTAAACCTCAGGTCAAATGTGAACCCGTTGTTTGAAAACCACGTCAAATGTGAACCTAAACCTCAGGTCAAATGTGAACCCTTTGTTTGAAACCCAGGTCAAATGTGAACCTAAACCTCAGGTCAAATGCGAACCCGTTGTTTGAAAACCAGGTCAAATTTGAACCTAAACCTCAGGTCAAATGTGCACCCGTTGTTTGAAACCCAGGTCAATGGTGAATCTAAACCTAAGGTCAAATGTGAACCCGTTGTTTGAAAACCAGGTTAAATGTGAACTAAAACCTCAGGTCAAATGTGAACCCAATGTTTGAAACCAAGGTCAAATGTGAACCTAAACCTCAGGTCAAATGTGAACCCGTTGTTTGAAACCCAAGTCAAATGTGAACTTAAACCTCGGGTCAAATGTGAACCTGTTGTTTGAAACCCAGGTCAAACGTGAACCTAAACCTCAGGTCAAATGTGAACCCGTTGTTTGAAACCCAGGTCAAATGTGAACCTAAACCTTAGGTCAAATGTGAACCCGTTGTTTGAAACCCAAGTCAAATGTGAACCTAACCTCAGGTCAAATTTGAACCTGTTGTTTGAAAACCAGGTCAAATGTGAAACAAAACCTCAGGTCTAATGTGAACCCGATGTTTGAAAAGCAGGTCAAATGTGAAACTAAAACTCAGGTCAAATGTGTACCTAAACCTCAGGTCAAATGTGAACCCATTGTTTGAAACCCAGGTCAAATGTGAACTTAAACCTCAGGTCAAATGTGAACCCGTTGTTTGAAAACCACGTCAAATGTGAACCTAAACCTCAGGTCAAATGTGAACCCTTTGTTTGAAACCCAGGTCAAATGTGAACCTAAACCTCAGGTCAAATGCGAACCCGTTGTTTGAAAACCAGGTCAAATTTGAACCTAAACCCTAGGTCAAATGTGAACCCGTTGTTTGAAACTCAGGTCAATTGTGAACCTAAACCTAAGGTCAAATGTGAACCCGTTGTTTGAAAACCAGGTCAAATGTGAACCAAAACCTCAGGTCAAATGTGAACCCATTGTTTGAAACCAAGGTCAAATGTGAACCTAAACCTCAGGTCAAATGTGAACCCGTTGTTTGAAACCCAAGTCAAATGTGAACTTAAACATCAGGTCAAATGTGAACCTGTTGTTTGAAACCCAGGTCAAACGTGAACCTAAACCTCAGGTCAAATGTGAACCCGTTGTTTGAAACCCAGGTCAAATGTGAACCTAAACCTTAGGTCAAATGTGAACCCGTTGTTTGAAACCCAGGTCAAATGTGAACCTAAACCTCAGGTCAAATTTGAACCTGTTGTTCGAAAACCAGGTCAAATGTGAAACTAAACCTCAGGTCTAATGTGAACCCGTTGTTTGAAAACCAGGTCAAATGTGAAACTAAAACTCAGGTCAAATGTGTACCTAAACCTCAGGTCAAATGTGAACCCATTGTTTGAAACCCAGGTCAAATGTGAACTTAAACCTCAGGTCAAATGTGAACCCATTATTTGAAACCCAGGTCAAATTTGAACCTAAAACTCAAGTCAAATCTGATCCCGTTGTTTGAAAACCAGGTCAAATTTGAACCTAACCCTTAGGTCAAATGTGATCCAGTTGTTTGAAACCTAAGTCAAATGTGAACCTAAACCTCAGGTCAAATGTGAACCCGTTGTTTGAAAACCAGGTCAAATGTGAACCTAAACCTCAGGTCAAATGTGAACCCGTTGTTTGGAACCCAGGTCAAATGAGAACCTAAACCTCAGGTCAAATGTGAATCTGTTGTTTGAAAACCAGGTCAAATGTGAACCCGTTGTTTGAAACCCAGGTCAAATGTGAACCTAAACCTCAGGTCAAATGCGAACCCGTTGTTTGAAAACCAGGTCAAATTAGAACCTAAACCTCAGGTCAAATGTGAACCCGTTGTTTGGAACCCAGGTCAAATGAGAACCTAAACCTCAGGTCAAATGTGAATCTGTTGTTTGTAAACCAGGTCAAATGTGAACCTGTTGTTTGAAACCCAGGTCAATTGTGAACCTAAACCTAAGGTCAAATGTGAACCCGTTGTTTGAAAACCAGGTCAAATGTGAACCTAAACCTCAGGTCAAATCTGAACCCATTGTTTAAAACCCAGGTCAAATGTGAACCTAAACCTCAGGTCAAATGTGAACCCGTTGTTTGAAACCTAGGTCAAATGTGAACTTAAACCTCAGGTCAAATGTGAACCTGTTGTTTGAAACCCAGGTCAAACGTGAACCTAAACCTCAGGTCAAATGTGAACCAGTTGTTTAAAACCCAGGTCAAATGTGAACCTAAACCTCAGGTCAAATGCGAACCCGTTGTTTGAAAACCAGGTCAAATTAGAACCTAAACCTCCAGTCAAATGTGAACCCGTTGTTTGAAACCCAGGTCAATTGTGAAGCTAAAGATAAGGTCAAATGTGAACCCGTTGTTTGAAAACCAGGTCAAATGTGAACCAAAACCTCAGGTCAAATCTGAACCCATTGTTTGAAACCCAGGTCAAATGTGAACCTAAACCTCAGGTCAAATGTGGACCCGTTGTTTGAAACCTAGGTCAAATGTGAACTTAAACCTCAGGTCAAATGTGAACCTGTTGTTTGAAACCCAGGTCAAACGTGAACCTAAACCTCAGGTCAAATGCGAACCCGTTGTTTCAAAACCAGGTCAAATTTGAACCTAAACCTCAAGTCAAATGTGAACCCGTTGTTTGAAACCCAGGTCAATGGTGAACCTAAACCTAAGGTCAAATGTGAACCCGTTGTTTGAAAACCAGGTCAAATGTGAACTAAAACCTCAGGTCAAATGTGAACCCAATGTTTGAAACCAAGGTCAAATGTGAACCTAAACCTCAGGTCAAATGTGAACCCGTTGTTTGAAACCCAAGTCAAATGTGAACTTAAACCTCGGGTCAAATGTGAACCTGTTGTTTGAAACCCAGGTCAAACGTGAACCTAAACCTCAGGTCAAATGTGAACCCGTTGTTTGAAACCCAGGTCAAATGTGAACCTATACCTTAGGTCAAATGTGTACCCGTTGTTTGAAACCCAGGTCAAATGTGAACCTAACCTCAGGTCAAATTTGAACCTGTTGTTTGAAAACCAGGTCAAATGTGAAACTAAACCTCAGGTCTAATGTGAACCCGTTGTTTGAAACCCAGGTCAAATGTGAAACTAAAACTCAGGTCAAATGTGTACCTAAACCTCAGGTCAAGTGTGAACCCATTGTTTGAAACCCAGGTCCAATGTGAACTTAAACCTCAGGTCAAATGTGAACCCGTTGTTTGAAAACCACGTCAAATGTGAACCTAAACCTCAGGTCAAATGTGAACCCTTTGTTTGAAACCCAGGTCAAATGTGAACCTAAACCTCAGGTCAAATGCGAACCCGTTGTTTGAAAACCAGGTCAAATTTGAACCTAAACCTCAGGTCAAATGTGCACCCGTTGTTTGAAACCCAGGTCAATGGTGAATCTAAACCTAAGGTCAAATGTGAACCCGTTGTTTGAAAACCAGGTTAAATGTGAACTAAAACCTCAGGTCAAATGTGAACCCAATGTTTGAAACCAAGGTCAAATGTGAACCTAAACCTCAGGTCAAATGTGAACCCGTTGTTTGAAACCCAAGTCAAATGTGAACTTAAACCTCGGGTCAAATGTGAACCTGTTGTTTGAAACCCAGGTCAAACGTGAACCTAAACCTCAGGTCAAATGTGAACCCGTTGTTTGAAACCCAGGTCAAATGTGAACCTAAACCTTAGGTCAAATGTGAACCCGTTGTTTGAAACCCAAGTCAAATGTGAACCTAACCTCAGGTCAAATTTGAACCTGTTGTTTGAAAACCAGGTCAAATGTGAAACAAAACCTCAGGTCTAATGTGAACCCGATGTTTGAAAACCAGGTCAAATGTGAAACTAAAACTCAGGTCAAATGTGTACCTAAACCTCAGGTCAAATGTGAACCCATTGTTTGAAACCCAGGTCAAATGTGAACTTAAACCTCAGGTCAAATGTGAACCCGTTGTTTGAAAACCACGTCAAATGTGAACCTAAACCTCAGGTCAAATGTGAACCCTTTGTTTGAAACCCAGGTCAAATGTGAACCTAAACCTCAGGTCAAATGCGAACCCGTTGTTTGAAAACCAGGTCAAATTTGAACCTAAACCCTAGGTCAAATGTGAACCCGTTGTTTGAAACTCAGGTCAATTGTGAACCTAAACCTAAGGTCAAATGTGAACCCGTTGTTTGAAAACCAGGTCAAATGTGAACCAAAACCTCAGGTCAAATGTGAACCCATTGTTTGAAACCAAGGTCAAATGTGAACCTAAACCTCAGGTCAAATGTGAACCCGTTGTTTGAAACCCAAGTCAAATGTGAACTTAAACATCAGGTCAAATGTGAACCTGTTGTTTGAAACCCAGGTCAAACGTGAACCTAAACTTCAGGTCAAATGTGAACCCGTTGTTTGAAACCCAGGTCAAATGTGAACCTAAACCTTAGGTCAAATGTGAACCCGTTGTTTGAAACCCAGGTCAAATGTGAACCTAAACCTCAGGTCAAATTTGAACCTGTTGTTTGAAAACCAGGTCAAATGTGAAACTAAACCTCAGGTCTAATGTGAACCCTTTGTTTGAAAACCAGGTCAAATGTGAAACTAAAACTCAGGTCAAATGTGTACCTAAACCTCAGGTCAAATGTGAACCCATTGTTTGAAACCCAGGTCAAATGTGAACTTAAACCTCAGGTCAAATGTGAACCCATTATTTGAAACCCAGGTCAAATTTGAACCTAAAACTCAAGTCAAATCTGATCCCGTTGTTTGAAAACCAGGTCAAATTTGAACCTAACCCTTAGGTCAAATGTGATCCAGTTGTTTGAAACCTAAGTCAAATGTGAACCTAAACCTCAGGTCAAATGTGAACCCGTTGTTTGAAAACCAGGTCAAATGTGAACCTAAACCTCAGGTCAAATGTGAACCCGTTGTTTGGAACCCAGGTCAAATGAGAACCTAAACCTCAGGTCAAATGTGAATCTGTTGTTTGAAAACCAGGTCAAATGTGAACCCGTTGTTTGAAACCCAGGTCAAATGTGAACCTAAACCTCAGGTCAAATGCGAACCCGTTGTTTGAAAACCAGGTCAAATTAGAACCTAAACCTCAGGTCAAATGTGAACCCGTTGTTTGGAACCCAGGTCAAATGAGAACCTAAACCTCAGGTCAAATGTGAATCTGTTGTTTGTAAACCAGGTCAAATGTGAACCTGTTGTTTGAAACCCAGGTCAATTGTGAACCTAAACCTAAGGTCAAATGTGAACCCGTTGTTTGAAAACCAGGTCAAATTTGAACCTAAACCTCAGGTCAAATGTGAACCCGTTGTTTGAAACCCAGGTCAATTGTGAACCTAAACCTAAGGTCAAATGTGAACCCGTTGTTTGAAAACCAGGTCAAATGTGAACCAAAACCACAGGTCAAATGTGAACCCATTGTTTGAAACCAAGGTCAAATGTGAACCTAAACCTCAGGTCAAATGTGAACCCGTTGTTTGAAACCCAAGTCAAATGTGAACTTAAACTTCAGGTCAAATGTGAACCTGTTGTTTGAAACCCAGGTCAAACGTGAACCTAAACCTCAGGTCAAATGTGAACCCGTTGTTTGAAACCCAGGTCAAATGTGAACCTAAACATTAGGTCAAATGTGAACCCGTTGTTTGAAACCCAGGTCAAATGTGAACCTAAACCTCAGGTCAAATTTGAACCTGTTGTTTGAAAACCAGGTCAAATGTGAAACTAAACCTCAGGTCTAATGTGAACCCGTTGTTTGAAAACCAGGTCAAATGTGAAACTAAAACTCAGGTCAAATGTGTACCTAAACCTCAGGTCAAATGTGAACCCATTGTTTGAAACCCAGGTCAAATGTGAACTTAAACCTCAGGTCAAATGTGAACCCGTTGTTTGAAACCCAGGTCAAATTTGAACCTAAACCTCAAGTCAAATCTGATCCCGTTGTTTGAAAACCAGGTCAAATGTGAACCTAACCCTTAGGTCAAATGTGATCCAGTTGTTTGAAACCTAAGTCAAATGTGAACCTAAACCTCAGGTCAAATGTGAACCCGTTGTTTGAAAACCAGGTCAAATGTGAACCTAAACCTCAGGTCAAATGTGAACCCGTTGTTTGGAACCCAGGTCAAATGAGAACCTAAACCTCAGGTCAAATGTGAATCTGTTGTTTGAAAACCAGGTCAAATGTGAACCCGTTGTTTGAAACCCAGGTCAAATGTGAACCTAAACCTCAGGTCAAATGCGAACCCGTTGTTTGAAAACCAGGTCAAATTAGAACCTAAACCTCAGGTCAAATGTGAACCCGTTGTTTGGAACCCAGGTCAAATGAGAACCTAAACCTCAGGTCAAATGTGAATCTGTTGTTTGTAAACCAGGTCAAATGTGAACCTGTTGTTTGAAACCCAGGTCAATTGTGAACCTAAACCTAAGGTCAAATGTGAACCCGTTGTTTGAAAACCAGGTCAAATTTGAACCTAAACCTCAGGTCAAATGTGAACCCGTTGTTTGAAACCCAGGTCAATTGTGAACCTAAACCTAAGGTCAAATGTGAACCCGTTGTTTGAAAACCAGGTCAAATGTGAACCAAAACCACAGGTCAAATGTGAACCCATTGTTTGAAACCAAGGTCAAATGTGAACCTAAACCTCAGGTCAAATGTGAACCCGTTGTTTGAAACCCAAGTCAAATGTGAACTTAAACTTCAGGTCAAATGTGAACCTGTTGTTTGAAACCCAGGTCAAACGTGAACCTAAACCTCAGGTCAAATGTGAACCCGTTGTTTGAAACCCAGGTCAAATGTGAACCTAAACATTAGGTCAAATGTGAACCCGTTGTTTGAAACCCAGGTCAAATGTGAACCTAAACCTCAGGTCAAATTTGAACCTGTTGTTTGAAAACCAGGTCAAATGTGAAACTAAACCTCAGGTCTAATGTGAACCCGTTGTTTGAAAACCAGGTCAAATGTGAAACTAAAACTCAGGTCAAATGTGTACCTAAACCTCAGGTCAAATGTGAACCCATTGTTTGAAACCCAGGTCAAATGTGAACTTAAACCTCAGGTCAAATGTGAACCCGTTGTTTGAAACCCAGGTCAAATTTGAACCTAAACCTCAAGTCAAATCTGATCCCGTTGTTTGAAAACCAGGTCAAATGTGAACCTAACCCTTAGGTCAAATGTGATCCAGTTGTTTGAAACCTAAGTCAAATGTGAACCTAAACCTCAGGTCAAATGTGAACCCGTTGTTTGAAAACCAGGTCAAATGTGAACCTAAACCTCAGGTCAAATGTGAACCCGTTGTTTGGAACCCAGGTCAAATGAGAACCTAAACCTCAGGTCAAATGTGAATCTGTTGTTTGAAAACCAGGTCAAATGTGAACCCGTTGTTTGAAACCCAGGTCAAATGTGAACCTAAACCTCAGGTCAAATGCGAACCCGTTGTTTGAAAACCAGGTCAAATTAGAACCTAAACCTCAGGTCAAATGTGAACCCGTTGTTTGGAACCCAGGTCAAATGAGAACCTAAACCTCAGGTCAAATGTGAATCTGTTGTTTGTAAACCAGGTCAAATGTGAACCTGTTGTTTGAAACCCAGGTCAATTGTGAACCTAAACCTAAGGTCAAATGTGAACCCGTTGTTTGAAAACCAGGTCAAATTTGAACCTAAACCTCAGGTCAAATGTGAACCCGTTGTTTGAAACCCAGGTCAATTGTGAACCTAAACCTAAGGTCAAATGTGAACCCGTTGTTTGAAAACCAGGTCAAATGTGAACCAAAACCACAGGTCAAATGTGAACCCATTGTTTGAAACCAAGGTCAAATGTGAACCTAAACCTCAGGTCAAATGTGAACCCGTTGTTTGAAACCCAAGTCAAATGTGAACTTAAACTTCAGGTCAAATGTGAACCTGTTGTTTGAAACCCAGGTCAAACGTGAACCTAAACCTCAGGTCAAATGTGAACCCGTTGTTTGAAACCCAGGTCAAATGTGAACCTAAACATTAGGTCAAATGTGAACCCGTTGTTTGAAACCCAGGTCAAATGTGAACCTAAACCTCAGGTCAAATTTGAACCTGTTGTTTGAAAACCAGGTCAAATGTGAAACTAAACCTCAGGTCTAATGTGAACCCGTTGTTTGAAAACCAGGTCAAATGTGAAACTAAAACTCAGGTCAAATGTGTACCTAAACCTCAGGTCAAATGTGAACCCATTGTTTGAAACCCAGGTCAAATGTGAACTTAAACCTCAGGTCAAATGTGAACCCGTTGTTTGAAACCCAGGTCAAATTTGAACCTAAACCTCAAGTCAAATCTGATCCCGTTGTTTGAAAACCAGGTCAAATGTGAACCTAACCCTTAGGTCAAATGTGATCCAGTTGTTTGAAACCTAAGTCAAATGTGAACCTAAACCTCAGGTCAAATGTGAACCCGTTGTTTGAAAACCAGGTCAAATGTGAACCTAAACCTCAGGTCAAATGTGAACCCGTTGTTTGGAACCCAGGTCAAATGAGAACCTAAACCTCAGGTCAAATGTGAATCTGTTGTTTGAAAACCAGGTCAAATGTGAACCCGTTGTTTGAAACCCAGGTCAAATGTGAACCTAAACCTCAGGTCAAATGCGAACCCGTTGTTTGAAAACCAGGTCAAATTAGAACCTAAACCTCCGGTCAAATGTGAACTCGTTGTTTGAAACCCAGGTCAATTGTGAAGCTAAAGCTAAGGTCAAATGTGAACCCGTTGTTTGAAAACCAGGTCAAATGTGAACCAAAACCTCAGGTCAAATCTGAACCCATTGTTTGAAACCCGGGTCAAATGTGAACCTAAACCTCAGGCCAAATGTGAACCCGTTGTTTGAAACCTAGGCCAAATGTGAACTTAAACCTCAGGTCAAATGTGAACCTGTTGTTTGAAACCCAGGTCAAACGTGAACCTAAACCTCAGGTCAAATGCGAACCCGTTGTTTAAAAACCAGGTCAAATTTGAACCTAAACCCCAAGTCAAATGTGAACCCGTTGTTTGAAACCCAGGTCAATTGTGAACCTAAACCTAAGGTCAAATGTGAACCCGTTGTTTGAAAACCAGGTCAAATGTGAACCTAAACCTCAGGTCAAATGTGAACCCGTTGTTTGAAACCTAGGTCAAATGTGAACCTAAACCTCAGGTCAAATGCGAACCCGTTGTTTGAAAACCAGGTGAAATTTGAACCTAAACCTCAGGTCAAATGTGAACCCGTTGTTTGAAACCCAGGTCAATTGTGAACCTAAACCTAAGGTCAAATGTGAACCCGTTGTTTGAAAACCAGGTCAAATGTGAACCAAAACCTCAGGTCAAATGTGAACCCATTATTTGAAACCAAGGTCAAATGTGAACCTAAACCTCAGGTCAAATGTGAACCCGTTGTTTGAAACCCAAGTCAAATGTGAACTTAAACCTCAGGTCAAATGTGAACCTGTTGTTTGAAACCCAGGTCAAACGTGAACTTAAACCTCAGGTCAAATGTGAACCCGTTGTTTGAAACCCAGGTCAAATGTGAACCTAAACCTTAGGTCAAATGTGAACCCGTTGTTTGAAACCCAGGTCAAATGTGAACCTAAACCTCAGGTCAAATTTGAACCTGTTGTTTGAAAACCAGGTCAAATGTGAAACTAAACCTCAGGTCTAATGTGAACCCGTTGTTTGAAAACCTGGTCAAATGTGAAACTAAAACTCAGGTCAAATGTGTACCTAAACCTCAGGTCAAATGTGAACCCATTGTTTGAAACCCAGGTCAAATGTGAACTTAAACCTCAGGTCAAATGTGACCCCGTTATTTGAATCCCAGGTCAAATTTGAACCTAAACCTCAAGTCAAATCTGATCCCGTTGTTTGAAAACCAGGTCAAATGTGAACCTAACCCTTAGGTCAAATGTGATCCAGTTGTTTGAAACCTAAGTCAAATGTGAACCTAAACCTCAGGTCAAATGTGAACCCGTTGTTTGAAAACCAGGTCAAATGTGAACCTAAACCTCAGGTCAAATGTGAACCCGTTGTTTGGAACCCAGGTCAAATGAGAACCTAAACCTCAGGTCAAATGTGAATCTGTTGTTTGAAAACCAGGTCAAATGTGAACCCGTTGTTTGAAACCCAGGTCAAATGTGAACCTAAACCTCAGGTCAAATGCGAACCCGTTGTTTGAAAACCAGGTGAAATTAGAACCTAAACCTCCGGTCAAATGTGAACTCGTTGTTTGAAACCCAGGTCAATTGTGAAGCTAAAGCTAAGGTCAAATGTGAACCCGTTGTTTGAAAACCAGGTCAAATGTGAGCCTAAACCTCAGGTCAAATCTGAACCCATTGTTTAAAACCCAGGTCAAATGTGAACCTAAACCTCAGGTCAAATGTGAACCCGTTGTTTGAAACCTAGGTCAAATGTGAACTTAAACCTCAGGTCAAATGTGAACCTGTTGTTTGAAACCCAGGTCAAACGTGAACCTAAACCTCAGGTCAAATGCGAACCCGTTGTTTAAAAACCAGGTCAAATTTAAACCTAAACCTCAAGTCAAATGTGAACCCGTTGTTTGAAACCCAGGTCAATTGTGAACCTAAACCTAAGGTCAAATGTGAACCCGTTGTTTGAAAACCAGGTCAAATTTGAACCTAAACCTCAGGTCAAATGTGAACCCGTTGTTTGAAACCCAGGTCAATTGTGAACCTAAACCTAAGGTCAAATGTGAACCCGTTGTTTGAAAACCAGGTCAAATGTGAACCAAAACCACAGGTCAAATGTGAACCCATTGTTTGAAACCAAGGTCAAATGTGAACCTAAACCTAAGGTCAAATGTGAACCCGTTGTTTGAAACCCAAGTCAAATGTGAACTTAAACCTCAGGTCAAATGTGAACCTGTTGTTTGAAACCCAGGTCAAACGTGAACCTAAACCTCAGGTCAAATGTGAACCCGTTGTTTGAAACCCAGGTCAAATGTGAACCTAAACCTTAGGTCAAATGTGAACCCGTTGTTTGAAACCCAGGTCAAATGTGAACCTAAACCTCAGGTCAAATTTGAACCTGTTGTTTGAAAACCAGGTCAAATGTGAAACTAAACCTCAGGTCTAATGTGAACCCGTTGTTTGAAAACCAGGTCAAATGTGAAACTAAAACTCAGGTCAAATGTGTACCTAAACCTCAGGTCAAATGTGAACCCATTGTTTGAAACCCAGGTCAAATGTGAACTTAAACCTTAGGTCAAATGTGAACCCGTTGTTTGAAACCCAGGTCAAATTTGAACCTAAACCTCAAGTCAAATCTGATCCCGTTGTTTGAAAACCAGGTCAAATGTGAACCTAACCCTTAGTTCAAATGTGATCCAGTTGTTTGAAACCTAAGTCAAATGTGAACCTAAACCTCAGGTCAAATGTGAACCCGTTGTTTGAAAACCAGGTCAAATGTGAACCTAAACCTCAGGTCAAATGTGAACCCGTTGTTTGGAACCCAGGTCAAATGAGAACCTAAACCTCAGGTCAAATGTGAATCTGTTGTTTGAAAACCAGGTCAAATGTGAACCCGTTGTTTGAAACCCAGGTCAAATGTGAACCTAAACCTCAGGTCAAATGCGAACCCATTATTTGAAAACCAGGTCAAATTAGAACCTAAACCTCCGGTCAAATGTGAACCCGTTGTTTGAAACCCAGGTCAATTGTGAAGCTAAAGCTAAGGTCAAATGTGAACCCGTTGTTTGAAAACCAGGTCAAATGTGAACCAAAACCTCAGGTCAAATCTGAACCCATTGTTTGAAACCCAGGTCAAATGTGAACCTAAACCTCAGGTCAAATGTGAACCCGTTGTTTGAAACCTAGGTCAAATGTGAACCTGTTGTTTGAAACCCAGGTCAAACGTGAACCTAAACCTCAGGTCAAATGCGAACCCGTTGTTTAAAAACCAGGTCAAATTTGAACCTAAACCCCAGGTCAAATGTGAACCCGTTGTTTGAAACCCAGGTCAATTGTGAACCTAAACCTAAGGTCAAATGTGAACCCGTTGTTTGAAAACCAGGTCAAATGTGAACCTAAACCTCAGGTCAAATGTGAACCCGTTGTTTGAAACCTAGGTCAAATGTGAACCTAAACCTCAGGTCAAATGCGAACCCGTTGTTTGAAAACCAGGTGAAATTTGAACCTAAACCTCAGGTCAAATGTGAACCCGTTGTTTGAAACCCAGGTCAATTGTGAACCTAAACCTAAGGTCAAATGTGAACCCGTTGTTTGAAAACCAGGTCAAATGTGAACCAAAACCTCAGGTCAAATGTGAACCCATTGTTTGAAACCAAGGTCAAATGTGATCCTAAACCTCAAGTCAAATGTGAACCCGTTGTTTGAAACCCAAGTCAAATGTGAACTTAAACCTCAGGTCAAATGTGATCCTGTTGTTTGAAACCCAGTTCAAACGTGAACCTAAACCTCAGGTCAAATGTGAACCCGTTGTTTGAAACACAGGTCAAATGTGAACCTAAACCTTAGGTCAAATATGAACCCGTTGTTTGAAACCCAGGTCAAATGTGAACCTAAACCTCAGGTCAAATGCGAACCCGTTGTTTGAAAACCAGGTCAAATTAGAACCTAAACCTCCGGTCAAATGTGAACCCGTTGTTTGAAACCCAGGTCAATTGTGAAGCTAAAGCTAAGGTCAAATGTGAACCCGTTGTTTGAAAACCAGGTCAAATGTGAACCAAAACCACAGGTCAAATGTGAACCCATTGTTTGAAACCAAGGTCAAATGTGAACCTAAACCTAAGGTCAAATGTGAACCCGTTGTTTGAAACCCAAGTCAAATGTGAACTTAAACCTCAGGTCAAATGTGAACCTGTTGTTTGAAACCCAGGTCAAACGTGAACCTAAACCTCAGGTCAAATGTGAACCCGTTGTTTGAAACCCAGGTCAAATGTGAACCTAAACCTTAGGTCAAATGTGAACCCGTTGTTTGAAACCCATGTCAAATGTGAACCTAAACCTCAGGTCAAATTTGAACCTGTTGTTTGAAAACCAGGTCAAATGTGAAACTAAACCTCAGGTCTAATGTGAACCCGTTGTTTGAAAACCAGGTCAAATGTGAAACTAAAACTCAGGTCAAATGTGTACCTAAACCTCAGGTCAAATGTGAACCCATTGTTTGAAACCCAGGTCAAATGTGAACTTAAACCTTAGGTCAAATGTGAACCCGTTGTTTGAAACCCAGGTCAAATTTGAACCTAAACCTCAAGTCAAATCTGATCCCGTTGTTTGAAAACCAGGTCAAATGTGAACCTAACCCTTAGGTCAAATGTGATCCAGTTGTTTGAAACCTAAGTCAAATGTGAACCTAAACCTCAGGTCAAATGTGAACCCGTTGTTTGAAAACCAGGTCAAATGTGAACCTAAACCTCAGGTCAAATGTGAACCCGTTGTTTGGAACCCAGGTCAAATGAGAACCTAAACCTCAGGTCAAATGTGAATCTGTTGTTTGAAAACCAGGTCAAATGTGAACCCGTTGTTTGAAACCCAGGTCAAATGTGAACCTAAACCTCAGGTCAAATGCGAACCCATTATTTGAAAACCAGGTCAAATTAGAACCTAAACCTCCGGTCAAATGTGAACCCGTTGTTTGAAACCCAGGTCAATTGTGAAGCTAAAGCTAAGGTCAAATGTGAACCCGTTGTTTGAAAACCAGGTCAAATGTGAACCAAAACCTCAGGTCAAATCTGAACCCATTGTTTGAAACCCAGGTCAAATGTGAACCTAAACCTCAGGTCAAATGTGAACCCGTTGTTTGAAACCTAGGTCAAATGTGAACCTGTTGTTTGAAACCCAGGTCAAACGTGAACCTAAACCTCAGGTCAAATGCGAACCCGTTGTTTAAAAACCAGGTCAAATTTGAACCTAAACCCCAGGTCAAATGTGAACCCGTTGTTTGAAACCCAGGTCAATTGTGAACCTAAACCTAAGGTCAAATGTGAACCCGTTGTTTGAAAACCAGGTCAAATGTGAACCTAAACCTCAGGTCAAATGTGAACCCGTTGTTTGAAACCTAGGTCAAATGTGAACCTAAACCTCAGGTCAAATGCGAACCCGTTGTTTGAAAACCAGGTGAAATTTGAACCTAAACCTCAGGTCAAATGTGAACCCGTTGTTTGAAACCCAGGTCAATTGTGAACCTAAACCTAAGGTCAAATGTGAACCCGTTGTTTGAAAACCAGGTCAAATGTGAACCAAAACCTCAGGTCAAATGTGAACCCATTGTTTGAAACCAAGGTCAAATGTGATCCTAAACCTCAGGTCAAATGTGAACCCGTTGTTTGAAACCCAAGTCAAATGTGAACTTAAACCTCAGGTCAAATGTGATCCTGTTGTTTGAAACCCAGTTCAAACGTGAACCTAAACCTCAGGTCAAATGTGAACCCGTTGTTTGAAACACAGGTCAAATGTGAACCTAAACCTTAGGTCAAATATGAACCCGTTGTTTGAAACCCAGGTCAAATGTGAACCTAAACCTCAGGTCAAATGCGAACCCGTTGTTTGAAAACCAGGTCAAATTAGAACCTAAACCTCCGGTCAAATGTGAACCCGTTGTTTGAAACCCAGGTCAATTGTGAAGCTAAAGCTAAGGTCAAATGTGAACCCGTTGTTTGAAAACCAGGTCAAATGTGAACCAAAACCTCAGGTCAAATCTGAACCCATTGTTTGAAACCCATGTCAAATGTGAACCTAAACCTCAGGTCAAATGTGAACCCGTTGTTTGAAACCTAGGTCAAATGTGAACTTAAACCTCAGGTCAAATGTGAACCTGTTGTTTGAAACCCAGGTCAAACGTGAACCTAAACCTCAGGTCAAATGCGAACCCGTTGTTTAAAAACCAGGTCAAATTTGAACCTAAACCCCAGGTCAAATGTGAACCCGTTGTTTGAAACCCAGGTCAATTGTGAATCTAAACCTAAGGTCAAATGTGAACCCGTTGTTTGAAAACCAGGTCAAATGTGAACCTAAACCTCAGTTCAAATGTGAACCCGTTGTTTGAAACCTCGGTCAAATGTGAACCTAAACCTCAGGTCAAATGCGAACCCGTTGTTTGAAAACCAGGTGAAATTTGAACCTAAACCTCAGGTCAAATGTGAACCCGTTGTTTGAAACCCAGGTCAATTGTGAACCTAAACCTAAGGTCAAATGTGAACCCGTTGTTTGAAAACCAGGTCAAATGTGAACCAAAACCTCAGGTCAAATGTGAACCCATTGTTTGAAACCAAGGTCAAATGTGAACCTAAACCTCAGGTCAAATGTGAACCCGTTGTTTGAAACCCAAGTCAAATGTGAACTTAAACCTCAGGTCAAATGTGATCCTGTTGTTTGAAACCCAGGTCAAACGTGAACCTAAACCTCAGGTCAAATGTGAACCCGTTGTTTGAAACCCAGGTCAAATGTGAACCTAAACCTTAGGTCAAATGTGAACCCGTTGTTTGAAACCCAGGTCAAATGTGAACCTAAACCTCAGGTCAAATTTGAACCTGTTGTTTGAAAACCAGGTCAAATGTGAAACTAAACCTCAGGTCTAATGTGAACCCGTTGTTTGAAAACCAGGTCAAATGTGAAACTAAAACTCAGGTCAAATGTGTACTTAAACCTCAGGTCAAATGTGAAACCATTGTTTAAAACCCAGGTCAAATGTGAACTTAAACCTTAGGTCAAATGTGAACCCGTTGTTTGAAACCCAGGTCTAATTTGAACCTAAACCTCAAGTCAAATCTGATCCCTATGTTTGAAAACCAGGTCAAATGTGAACCTAACCATTAGGTCAAATGTGATCCAGTTGTTTGAAACCTAAGTCAAATGTGAACCTAAACCTCAGGTCAAATGTGAACCCGTTGTTTGAAAACCAGGTCAAATGTGAACCTAAAACTCAGGTCAAATGTGAACCCGTTGTTTGGAACCCAGGTCAAATGAGAACCTAAACCTCAGGTCAAATGTGAATCTGTTGTTTGAAAACCAGGTCAAATGTGAACCCGTTGTTTGAAACCCAGGTCAAATGTGAAACTAAACCTCAGGTCAAATGTGAACCCGTTGTTTGGAAACCAGGTCAAATGTGAACCTAAACCTCAGGTTAAATGTGAACCCGTTGTTTGAAACCCAGGTCAAATGTGAACATAAACCTCAGGTCAAATGCGAACCCGTTGTTTGAAAACCAGGTGAAATTTGAACCTAAACCTCAGGTCAAATGTGAACCCATTGTTTGAAACCCAGGTCAATTGTGAACCTAAACCTAAGGTCATATGTGAACCCGTTGTTTGAAAACCAGGTCAAATGTGAACCAAAACCTCAGGTCAAATCTGAACCCATTGTTTGAAACCCAGGTCAAATGTGAACCTAAACCTCAGGTCAAATACGAACCCGTTGTTTGAAAACCAAGTCAAATTAGAACCTAAACCTCCGGTCAAATGTGAACCCGTTGTTTGAAACCCAGGTCAATTGTGAAGCTAAAGCTAAGGTCAAATGTGAACCCGTTGTTTGAAAACCAGGTCAAATGTGAACCAAAACCTCAGGTCAAATCTGAACCCATTGTTTGAAACCCAGGTCAAATGTGAACCTAAACCTCAGGTCAAATGTGAACCCGTTGTTTGAAACCTAGGTCAAATGTGAACTTAAACCTCAGGTCAAATGTGAACCTGTTGTTTGAAACCCAGGTCAAACGTGAACCTAAACCTCAGGTCAAATGCGAACCCGTTGTTTAAAAAGCAGGTCAAATTTGAACCTAAACCCCAGGTCAAATGTGAACCCGTTGTTTGAAACCCAGGTCAATTGTGAACCTAAACCTAAGGTCAAATGTGAACCCGTTGTTTGGAACCCAGGTCAAATGAGAACCTAAACCTCAGGTCAAATGTGAATCTGTTGTTTGAAAACCTGGTCAAATGTGATCCCGTTGTTTGAAACCCAGGTCAAATGTGAAATTAAACCTCAGGTCAAATGTGAACCCGTTGTTTGGAAACCAGGTCAAATGTGAACCTAAACCTCAGGTCAAATGTGAACCCGTTGTTTGAAACCCAGGTCAAATGTGAACATAAACCTCAGGTCAAATGCGAACCCGTTGTTTGAAAACCAGGTCAAATTTGAACCTAAACCTCAGGTCAAATGTGAACCTGTTGTTTGAAACCCAGGTCAATTGTGAACCTAAACCTAAGGTCATATGTGAACCCGTTGTTTGAAAACCAGGTCAAATGTGAACCAAAACCTCAAGTCAAATGTGAACCCATTGTTTGAAACCAAGGTCAAATGTGAACCTAAACCTCAGGTCAAATGTGAACCCGTTGTTTGAAACCCAAGTCAAATGTGAACTTAAACCTCAGGTCAAATGTGAACCTGTTGTTTGAAACCCAGGTCAAACGTGAACCTAAACCTCAGGTCAAATGTGAACCCGTTGTTTGAAACCCAGGTCAAATGTGAACCTAAACCTTAGGTCAAATGTGAACCCGTTGTTTGAAACCCAGGTCAAATGTGAACCTAAACCTCAGGTCAAATTTGAACCTGTTGTTTGAAAACCAGGTCAAATGTGAAACTAAACCTCAGGTCTAATGTGAACCCGTTGTTTGAAAACCAGGTCAAATGTGAAACTAAAACTCAGGTCAAATGTGTACCTAAACCTCAGGTAAAATGTGAACCCATTGTTTGAAACCCAGGTCAAATGTGAACTTAAACCTCAGGTCAAATGTGAACCCGTTGTTTGAAACCCAGGTCAAATTTGAACCTAAACCTCAAGTCAAATCTGATCCCGTTGTTTGAAAACCAGGTCAAATGTGAACCTAACCCTTAGGTCAAATGTTATCCAGTTGTTTGAAACCTAAGCCAAATGTGAACCTAAACCTCAGGTCAAATGTGAACCCGTTGTTTGAAAACCAGGTCAAATGTGAACCTAAACCTCAGGTCAAATGTGAACCCGTTGTTTGGAACCCAGGTCAAATGAGAACCTAAACCTCAGGTCAAATGTGAATCTGTTGTTTGAAAACCAGGTCAAATGTGAACCCGTTGTTTGAAACCCAGGTCAAATGTGAACCTAAACCTCAGGTCAAATGCGAACCCATTATTTGAAAACCAGGTCAAATTAGAACCTAAACCTCCGGTCAAATGTGAACCCGTTGTTTGAAACCCAGGTCAATTGTGAAGCTAAAGCTAAGGTCAAATGTGAACCCGTTGTTTGAAAACCAGGTCAAATGTGAACCAAAACCTCAGGTCAAATCTGAACCCATTGTTTGAAACCCAGGTCAAATGTGAACCTAAACCTCAGGTCAAATGTGAACCCGTTGTTTGAAACCTAGGTCAAATGTGAACCTGTTGTTTGAAACCCAGGTCAAACGTGAACCTAAACCTCAGGTCAAATGCGAACCCGTTGTTTAAAAACCAGGTCAAATTTGAACCTAAACCCCAGGTCAAATGTGAACCCGTTGTTTGAAACCCAGGTCAATTGTGAACCTAAACCTAAGGTCAAATGTGAACCCGTTGTTTGAAAACCAGGTCAAATGTGAACCTAAACCTCAGGTCAAATGTGAACCCGTTGTTTGAAACCTAGGTCAAATGTGAACCTAAACCTCAGGTCAAATGCGAACCCGTTGTTTGAAAACCAGGTGAAATTTGAACCTAAACCTCAGGTCAAATGTGAACCCGTTGTTTGAAACCCAGGTCAATTGTGAACCTAAACCTAAGGTCAAATGTGAACCCGTTGTTTGAAAACCAGGTCAAATGTGAACCAAAACCTCAGGTCAAATGTGAACCCATTGTTTGAAACCAAGGTCAAATGTGATCCTAAACCTCAGGTCAAATGTGAACCCGTTGTTTGAAACCCAAGTCAAATGTGAACTTAAACCTCAGGTCAAATGTGATCCTGTTGTTTGAAACCCAGTTCAAACGTGAACCTAAACCTCAGGTCAAATGTGAACCCGTTGTTTGAAACACAGGTCAAATGTGAACCTAAACCTTAGGTCAAATATGAACCCGTTGTTTGAAACCCAGGTCAAATGTGAACCTAAACCTCAGGTCAAATGCGAACCCGTTGTTTGAAAACCAGGTCAAATTAGAACCTAAACCTCCGGTCAAATGTGAACCCGTTGTTTGAAACCCAGGTCAATTGTGAAGCTAAAGCTAAGGTCAAATGTGAACCCGTTGTTTGAAAACCAGGTCAAATGTGAACCAAAACCTCAGGTCAAATCTGAACCCATTGTTTGAAACCCATGTCAAATGTGAACCTAAACCTCAGGTCAAATGTGAACCCGTTGTTTGAAACCTAGGTCAAATGTGAACTTAAACCTCAGGTCAAATGTGAACCTGTTGTTTGAAACCCAGGTCAAACGTGAACCTAAACCTCAGGTCAAATGCGAACCCGTTGTTTAAAAACCAGGTCAAATTTGAACCTAAACCCCAGGTCAAATGTGAACCCGTTGTTTGAAACCCAGGTCAATTGTGAATCTAAACCTAAGGTCAAATGTGAACCCGTTGTTTGAAAACCAGGTCAAATGTGAACCTAAACCTCAGTTCAAATGTGAACCCGTTGTTTGAAACCTCGGTCAAATGTGAACCTAAACCTCAGGTCAAATGCGAACCCGTTGTTTGAAAACCAGGTGAAATTTGAACCTAAACCTCAGGTCAAATGTGAACCCGTTGTTTGAAACCCAGGTCAATTGTGAACCTAAACCTAAGGTCAAATGTGAACCCGTTGTTTGAAAACCAGGTCAAATGTGAACCAAAACCTCAGGTCAAATGTGAACCCATTGTTTGAAACCAAGGTCAAATGTGAACCTAAACCTCAGGTCAAATGTGAACCCGTTGTTTGAAACCCAAGTCAAATGTGAACTTAAACCTCAGGTCAAATGTGATCCTGTTGTTTGAAACCCAGGTCAAACGTGAACCTAAACCTCAGGTCAAATGTGAACCCGTTGTTTGAAACCCAGGTCAAATGTGAACCTAAACCTTAGGTCAAATGTGAACCCGTTGTTTGAAACCCAGGTCAAATGTGAACCTAAACCTCAGGTCAAATTTGAACCTGTTGTTTGAAAACCAGGTCAAATGTGAAACTAAACCTCAGGTCTAATGTGAACCCGTTGTTTGAAAACCAGGTCAAATGTGAAACTAAAACTCAGGTCAAATGTGTACTTAAACCTCAGGTCAAATGTGAAACCATTGTTTAAAACCCAGGTCAAATGTGAACTTAAACCTTAGGTCAAATGTGAACCCGTTGTTTGAAACCCAGGTCTAATTTGAACCTAAACCTCAAGTCAAATCTGATCCCTATGTTTGAAAACCAGGTCAAATGTGAACCTAACCATTAGGTCAAATGTGATCCAGTTGTTTGAAACCTAAGTCAAATGTGAACCTAAACCTCAGGTCAAATGTGAACCCGTTGTTTGAAAACCAGGTCAAATGTGAACCTAAAACTCAGGTCAAATGTGAACCCGTTGTTTGGAACCCAGGTCAAATGAGAACCTAAACCTCAGGTCAAATGTGAATCTGTTGTTTGAAAACCAGGTCAAATGTGAACCCGTTGTTTGAAACCCAGGTCAAATGTGAAACTAAACCTCAGGTCAAATGTGAACCCGTTGTTTGGAAACCAGGTCAAATGTGAACCTAAACCTCAGGTTAAATGTGAACCCGTTGTTTGAAACCCAGGTCAAATGTGAACATAAACCTCAGGTCAAATGCGAACCCGTTGTTTGAAAACCAGGTGAAATTTGAACCTAAACCTCAGGTCAAATGTGAACCCATTGTTTGAAACCCAGGTCAATTGTGAACCTAAACCTAAGGTCATATGTGAACCCGTTGTTTGAAAACCAGGTCAAATGTGAACCAAAACCTCAGGTCAAATCTGAACCCATTGTTTGAAACCCAGGTCAAATGTGAACCTAAACCTCAGGTCAAATACGAACCCGTTGTTTGAAAACCAAGTCAAATTAGAACCTAAACCTCCGGTCAAATGTGAACCCGTTGTTTGAAACCCAGGTCAATTGTGAAGCTAAAGCTAAGGTCAAATGTGAACCCGTTGTTTGAAAACCAGGTCAAATGTGAACCAAAACCTCAGGTCAAATCTGAACCCATTGTTTGAAACCCAGGTCAAATGTGAACCTAAACCTCAGGTCAAATGTGAACCCGTTGTTTGAAACCTAGGTCAAATGTGAACTTAAACCTCAGGTCAAATGTGAACCTGTTGTTTGAAACCCAGGTCAAACGTGAACCTAAACCTCAGGTCAAATGCGAACCCGTTGTTTAAAAACCAGGTCAAATTTGAACCTAAACCCCAGGTCAAATGTGAACCCGTTGTTTGAAACCCAGGTCAATTGTGAACCTAAACCTAAGGTCAAATGTGAACCCGTTGTTTGGAACCCAGGTCAAATGAGAACCTAAACCTCAGGTCAAATGTGAATCTGTTGTTTGAAAACCTGGTCAAATGTGATCCCGTTGTTTGAAACCCAGGTCAAATGTGAAATTAAACCTCAGGTCAAATGTGAACCCGTTGTTTGGAAACCAGGTCAAATGTGAACCTAAACCTCAGGTCAAATGTGAACCCGTTGTTTGAAACCCAGGTCAAATGTGAACATAAACCTCAGGTCAAATGCGAACCCGTTGTTTGAAAACCAGGTCAAATTTGAACCTAAACCTCAGGTCAAATGTGAACCTGTTGTTTGAAACCCAGGTCAATTGTGAACCTAAACCTAAGGTCATATGTGAACCCGTTGTTTGAAAACCAGGTCAAATGTGAACCAAAACCTCAAGTCAAATGTGAACCCATTGTTTGAAACCAAGGTCAAATGTGAACCTAAACCTCAGGTCAAATGTGAACCCGTTGTTTGAAACCCAAGTCAAATGTGAACTTAAACCTCAGGTCAAATGTGAACCTGTTGTTTGAAACCCAGGTCAAACGTGAACCTAAACCTCAGGTCAAATGTGAACCCGTTGTTTGAAACCCAGGTCAAATGTGAACCTAAACCTTAGGTCAAATGTGAACCCGTTGTTTGAAACCCAGGTCAAATGTGAACCTAAACCTCAGGTCAAATTTGAACCTGTTGTTTGAAAACCAGGTCAAATGTGAAACTAAACCTCAGGTCTAATGTGAACCCGTTGTTTGAAAACCAGGTCAAATGTGAAACTAAAACTCAGGTCAAATGTGTACCTAAACCTCAGGTAAAATGTGAACCCATTGTTTGAAACCCAGGTCAAATGTGAACTTAAACCTCAGGTCAAATGTGAACCCGTTGTTTGAAACCCAGGTCAAATTTGAACCTAAACCTCAAGTCAAATCTGATCCCGTTGTTTGAAAACCAGGTCAAATGTGAACCTAACCCTTAGGTCAAATGTTATCCAGTTGTTTGAAACCTAAGTCAAATGTGAACCTAAACCTCAGGTCAAATGTGAACCCGTTGTTTGAAAACCAGGTCAAATGTGAACCTAAACCTCAGGTCAAATGTGAACCCGTTGTTTGGAACCCAGGTCAAATGAGAACCTAAACCTCAGGTCAAATGTGAATCTGTTGTTTGAAAACCAGGTCAAATGTGAACCCGTTGTTTGAAACCCAGGTCAAATGTGAAACTAAACCTCAGGTCAAATGTGAACCCGTTGTTTGGAAACCAGGTCAAATGTGAACCTAAACCTCAGGTTAAATGTGAACCCGTTGTTTGAAACCCAGGTCAAATGTGAACATAAACCTCAGGTCAAATGCGAACCCGTTGTTTGAAAACCAGGTGAAATTTGAACCTAAACCTCAGGTCAAATGTGAACCCATTGTTTGAAACCCAGGTCAATTGTGAACCTAAACCTAAGGTCATATGTGAACCCGTTGTTTGAAAACCAGGTCAAATGTGAACCAAAACCTCAGGTCAAATCTGAACCCATTGTTTGAAACCCAGGTCAAATGTGAACCTAAACCTCAGGTCAAATACGAACCCGTTGTTTGAAAACCAAGTCAAATTAGAACCTAAACCTCCGGTCAAATGTGAACCCGTTGTTTGAAACCCAGGTCAATTGTGAAGCTAAAGCTAAGGTCAAATGTGAACCCGTTGTTTGAAAACCAGGTCAAATGTGAACCAAAACCTCAGGTCAAATCTGAACCCATTGTTTGAAACCCAGGTCAAATGTGAACCTAAACCTCAGGTCAAATGTGAACCCGTTGTTTGAAACCTAGGTCAAATGTGAACTTAAACCTCAGGTCAAATGTGAACCTGTTGTTTGAAACCCAGGTCAAACGTGAACCTAAACCTCAGGTCAAATGCGAACCCGTTGTTTAAAAACCAGGTCAAATTTGAACCTAAACCCCAGGTCAAATGTGAACCCGTTGTTTGAAACCCAGGTCAATTGTGAACCTAAACCTAAGGTCAAATGTGAACCCGTTGTTTGGAACCCAGGTCAAATGAGAACCTAAACCTCAGGTCAAATGTGAATCTGTTGTTTGAAAACCTGGTCAAATGTGATCCCGTTGTTTGAAACCCAGGTCAAATGTGAAATTAAACCTCAGGTCAAATGTGAACCCGTTGTTTGGAAACCAGGTCAAATGTGAACCTAAACCTCAGGTCAAATGTGAACCCGTTGTTTGAAACCCAGGTCAAATGTGAACATAAACCTCAGGTCAAATGCGAACCCGTTGTTTGAAAACCAGGTCAAATTTGAACCTAAACCTCAGGTCAAATGTGAACCTGTTGTTTGAAACCCAGGTCAATTGTGAACCTAAACCTAAGGTCATATGTGAACCCGTTGTTTGAAAACCAGGTCAAATGTGAACCAAAACCTCAAGTCAAATGTGAACCCATTGTTTGAAACCAAGGTCAAATGTGAACCTAAACCTCAGGTCAAATGTGAACCCGTTGTTTGAAACCCAAGTCAAATGTGAACTTAAACCTCAGGTCAAATGTGAACCTGTTGTTTGAAACCCAGGTCAAACGTGAACCTAAACCTCAGGTCAAATGTGAACCCGTTGTTTGAAACCCAGGTCAAATGTGAACCTAAACCTTAGGTCAAATGTGAACCCGTTGTTTGAAACCCAGGTCAAATGTGAACCTAAACCTCAGGTCAAATTTGAACCTGTTGTTTGAAAACCAGGTCAAATGTGAAACTAAACCTCAGGTCTAATGTGAACCCGTTGTTTGAAAACCAGGTCAAATGTGAAACTAAAACTCAGGTCAAATGTGTACCTAAACCTCAGGTAAAATGTGAACCCATTGTTTGAAACCCAGGTCAAATGTGAACTTAAACCTCAGGTCAAATGTGAACCCGTTGTTTGAAACCCAGGTCAAATTTGAACCTAAACCTCAAGTCAAATCTGATCCCGTTGTTTGAAAACCAGGTCAAATGTGAACCTAACCCTTAGGTCAAATGTTATCCAGTTGTTTGAAACCTAAGTCAAATGTGAACCTAAACCTCAGGTCAAATGTGAACCCGTTGTTTGAAAACCAGGTCAAATGTGAACCTAAACCTCAGGTCAAATGTGAACCCGTTGTTTGGAACCCAGGTCAAATGAGAACCTAAACCTCAGGTCAAATGTGAATCTGTTGTTTGAAAACCAGGTCAAATGTGAACCCGTTGTTTGAAACCCAGGTCAAATGTGAACCTAAACCTCAGGTCAAATGCGAACCCGTTGTTTGAAAACCAGGTCAAATTAGAACCTAAACCTCCGGTCAAATGTGAACCCGTTGTTTGAAACCCAGGTCAATTGTGAAGCTAAAGCTAAGGTCAAATGTGAACCCGTTGTTTGAAAACCAGGTCAAATGTGAACCAAAACCTCAGGTCAAATCTGAACCCATTGTTTGAAACCCAGGTCAAATGTGAACCTAAACCTCAGGTCAAATGTGAACCCGTTGTTTGAAACCTAGGTCAAATGTGAACTTAAACCTCAGGTCAAATGTGAACCTGTTGTTTGAAACCCAGGTCAAACGTGAACCTAAACCTCAGGTCAAATGCGAAACCGTTGTTTAAAAACCAGGTCAAATTTGAACCTAAACCCCAGGTCAAATGTGAACCCGTTGTTTGAAACCCAGGTCAATTGTGAACCTAAACCTAAGGTCAAATGTGAACCCGTTGTTTGGAACCCAGGTCAAATGAGAACCTAAACCTCAGGTCAAATGTGAATCTGTTGTTTGAAAACCTGGTCAAATGTGATCCCGTTGTTTGAAACCCAGGTCAAATGTGAAATTAAACCTCAGGTCAAATGTGAACCCGTTGTTTGGAAACCAGGTCAAATGTGAACCTAAACCTCAGGTCAAATGTGAACCCGTTGTTTGAAACCCAGGTCAAATGTGAACATAAACCTCAGGTCAAATGCGAACCCGTTGTTTGAAAACCAGGTCAAATTTGAACCTAAACCTCAGGTCAAATGTGAACCCGTTGTTTGAAACCCAGGTCAATTGTGAACCTAAACCTAAGGTCATATGTGAACCCGTTGTTTGAAAACCAGGTCAAATGTGAACCAAAACCTCAAGTCAAATGTGAACCCATTGTTTGAAACCAAGGTCAAATGTGAACCTAAACCTCAGGTCAAATGTGAACCCGTTGTTTGAAACCCAAGTCAAATGTGAACTTAAACCTCAGGTCAAATGTGAACCTGTTGTTTGAAACCCAGGTCAAACGTGAACCTAAACCTCAGGTCAAATGTGAACCCGTTGTTTGAAACCCAGGTCAAATGTGAACCTAAACCTTAGGTCAAATGTGAACCCGTTGTTTGAAACCCAGGTCAAATGTGAACCTAAACCTCAGGTCAAATTTGAACCTGTTGTTTGAAAACCAGGTCAAATGTGAAACTAAACCTCAGGTCTAATGTGAACCCGTTGTTTGAAAACCAGGTCAAATGTGAAACTAAAACTCAGGTCAAATGTGTACCTAAACCTCAGGTAAAATGTGAACCCATTGTTTGAAACCCAGGTCAAATGTGAACTTAAACCTCAGGTCAAATGTGAACCCGTTGTTTGAAACCCAGGTCAAATTTGAACCTAAACCTCAAGTCAAATCTGATCCCGTTGTTTGAAAACCAGGTCAAATGTGAACCCGTTTTTTGAAACCCAGGTCAAATGTGAACCTAAACCTCAGGTCAAATGCGAACCCGTTGTTTGAAAACCAGGTCAAATTAGAACCTAAACCTCCGGTCAAATGTGAACCCGTTGTTTGAAACCCAGGTCAATTGTGAAGCTAAAACTAAGGTCAAATGTGAACCCGTTGTTTGAAAACCAAGTCAAATGTGAACCAAAACCTCAGGTCAAATCTGAACCCATTGTTTGAAACCCATGTCAAATGTGAACCTAAACCTCAGGTCAAATGTGAACCCGTTGTTTGAAACCTAGGTCAAATGTGAACTTAAACCTCAGGTCAAATGTGAACCTGTTGTTTGAAACCCAGGTCAAACGTGAACCTAAACCTCAGGTCAAATGCGAACCCGTTGTTTAAAAACCAGGTCAAATTTGAACCTAAACCTCAGGTCAAATGTGAACCCGTTGTTTGAAACCCAGGTCAATTGTGAACCTAAACCTAAGGTCAAATGTGAACCCGTTGTTTGAAAACCAGGTTTAATGTGAACCTAAACCTCAGGTCAAATGTGAACCCGTTGTTTGAAACCCAGATCAAATGTGAACCTAAACCTCAGGTCAAATGCGAACCCGTTGTTTGAAAACCATGTCAAATTTGAACCTAAACCTCAGGTCAAATGTGAACCCGTTGTTTGAAACCCAGGTCAATTGTGAACCTAAACCTAAGGTCAAATGTGAACCCGTTGTTTGAAAACCAGGTCAAATGTGAACCAAAACCTCAGGTCAAATGTGAACCCATTGTTTGAAACCAAGGTCAAATGTGAACCTAAACCTCAGGTCAAATGTGAACCCGTTGTTTGAAACCCAAGTCAAATGTGAACTTAAACCTCAGGTCAAATGTGAACCTGTTGTTTGAAACCCAGGTCAAACGTGAACCTAAACCTCAGGTCAAATGTGAACCCGTTGTTTGAAACCCAGGTCAAATGTGAACCTAAACCTTAGGTCAAATGTGAACCCGTTGTTTGAAACCCAGGTCAAATGTGAACCTAAACCTCAGGTCAAATTTGAACCTGTTGTTTGAAAACTAGGTCAAATGTGAAACTAAACCTCAGGTCTAATGTGAACCCGTTGTTTGAAAACCAGGTCAAATGTGAAACTAAAACTCAGGTCAAATGTGTACCTAAACCTCATGTCAAATGTGAACCCATTGTTTGAAACCCAGGTAAAATGTGAACTTAAACCTCAGGTCAAATGTGAACCCGTTGTTTGAAACCCAGGTCTAATTTGACCCTAAACCTCAGGTCAAATGTGAACCCGTTGTTTGAAATCCAAGTCAATTAAGAACCTTAACCTAAGGTCAAATGTGAACCTGTTGTTTGAAACCCAGGTCAAACGTGAACCTAAACCTCATGTCAAATGCGAACCCGTTGTTTAAAAACCAGGTCAAATTTTAACCTAAACCTCAGGTCAAATGTGAACCCGTTGTTTGAAACCCAGGTCAATTGTAAACCTAAACCTAAGGTCAAATGTGAACCCGTTGTTTGAAAACCAGGTCAAATGTGAACTTAAACCTCAGGTCAAATGTGAACCCGTTGTTTGAAACCCATATCAAATGTGAACCTAAACCTCAGGTCAAATGCGAACCCGTTGTTTGAAAACCAGGTCAAATTTGAACCTAAACCTCAGGTCAAATGTGAACCCGTTGTTTGAAACCCAGGTCAATTGTGAACCTAAACCTAAGGTCAAATGTGAACCCGTTGTTTGAAAACCAGGTCAAATGTGAACCAAAACCTCAGGTCAAATATGAACCCATTGTTTGAAACCAAGGTCAAATGTGAACCTAAACCTCAGGTCAAATGTGAACCCGTTGTTTGAAACCCAAGTCAAATGTGAACTTAAACCTCAGGTCAAATGTGAACCTGTTGTTTGAAACCCAGGTCAAACGTGAACCTAAACCTCAGGTCAAATGTGAACCCGTTGTTTGAAACCCAGGTCAAATGTGAACCTAAACCTTAGGTCAAATGTGAACCCGTTGTTTGAAACCCAGGTCAAATGTGAACCTAAACCTCAGGTCAAATTTGAACCTGTTGTTTGAAAACCAGGCCAAATGTGAAACTAAACCTCAGGTCTAATGTGAACCCGTTGTTTGAAAACCAGGTCAAATGTGAAACTAAAACTCAGGTCAAATGTGTACCTAAACCTCAGGTCAAATGTGAACCCATTGTTTGAAACCCAGGTAAAATGTGAACTTAAACCTCAGGTCAAATGTGAACCCGTTGTTTGAAACCCAGGTCTAATTTGACCCTAAACCTCAGGTCAAATGTGAACCCGTTGTTTGAAATCCAAGTCAATTAAGAACCTTAACCTAAGGTCAAATGTGAACCTGTTATTTGAAACCCAGGTCAAACGTGAACCTAAACCTCAGGTCAAATGCGAACCCGTTGTTTAAAAACCAGGTCAAATTTTAACCTAAACCTCAGGTCAAATGTGAACCCGTTGTTTGAAACCCAGGTCAATTGTAAACCTAAACCTAACGTCAAATGTGAACCCGTTGTTTGAAAACCAGGTCAAATGTGAACCTAAACCTCAGGTCAAATGTGAACCCGTTGTTTGAAACCCAGATCAAATGTGAACCTAAACCTCAGGTCAAATGCGAACCCGTTGTTTGAAAACCAGGTCAAATTTGAACCTAAACCTCAGGTCAAATGTGAACCCGTTGTTTGAAACCCAGGTCAATTGTGAACCTAAACCTAAGGTCAAATGTGAACCCGTTGTTTGAAAACCAGGTCAAATGTGAACCAAAACCTCAGGTCAAATATGAACCCATTGTTTGAAACCAAGGTCAAATGTGAACCTAAACCTCAGGTCAAATGTGAACCCATTGTTTGAAACCCAGGTAAAATGTGAACTTAAACCTCAGGTCAAATGTGAACCCGTTGTTTGAAACCCAGGTCTAATTTGACCCTAAACCTCAGGTCAAATGTGAACCCGTTGTTTGAAATCCAAGTCAATTAAGAACCTTAACCTAAGGTCAAATGTGAACCTGTTGTTTGAAACCCAGGTCAAACGTGAACCTAAACCTCAGGTCAAATGCGAACCCGTTGTTTAAAAACCAGGTCAAATTTTAACCTAAACCTCAGGTCAAATGTGAACCCGTTGTTTGAAACCCAGGTCAATTGTAAACCTAAACCTAAGGTCAAATGTGAACCCGTTGTTTGAAAACCAGGTCAAATGTGAACCTAATCCTCAGGTCAAATGTGAACCCGTTGTTTGAAACCCAGATCAAATGTGAACCTAAACCTCAGGTCAAATGCGAACCCGTTGTTTGAAAACCAGGTCAAATGTGAAACTAAACCTCAGGTCTAATGTGAACCCGTTGTTTGAAATCCAAGTCAATTAAGAACCTTAACCTAAGGTCAAATGTGAACCTGTTGTTTGAAACCCAGGTCAAACGTGAACCTAAACCTCAGGTCAAATGCGAACCCGTGTTTAAAAACCAGGTCAAATTTGAACCTAAACCTCAGGTCAAATGTGAACCCGTTGTTTGAAACCCAGGTCAATTGTAAACCTAAACCTAAGGTCAAATGTGAACCCGTTGTTTGAAACCTAGGTCAAATGTGAACCTAAACCTTAGGTCAAATGTGAACCCGTTGTTTGAAACCCAGGTCAAATGTGAACCTAAACCTCAGGTCAAATTTGAACCTGTTGTTTGAAAACCAGGTCAAATGTGAAACTAAACCTCAGGTCTAATGTGAACCCGTTGTTTGAAAACCAGGTCAAATGTGAAACTAAAACTCAGGTCAAATGTGTACCTAAACCTCAGGTCAAATGTGAACCCATTGTTTGAAACCCAGGTAAAATGTGAACTTAAACCTCAGGTCAAATGTGAACCCGTTGTTTGAAACCCAGGTCTAATTTGACCCTAAACCTCAAGTCAAATGTGAACCCGTTGTTTGAAATCCAAGTCAATTAAGAACCTTAACCTAAGGTCAAATGTGAACCTGTTGTTTGAAACCCAGGTCAAACGTGAACCTAAACCTCAGGTCAAATGCGAACCCGTTGTTTAAAAACCAGGTCAAATTTGAACCTAAACCTCAGGTCAAATGTGAACCCGTTGTTTGAAAACCAGGTCAAATGTGAACCTAAACCTCAGGTCAAATGTGAACCCGTTGTTTGAAACCCAGATCAAATGTGAACCTAAACCTCAGGTCAAATGCGAACCCGTTGTTTGAAAACCAGGTCAAATTTGAACCTAAACCTCAGGTCAAATGTGAACCCGTTGTTTGAAACCCAGGTCAATTGTGAACCTAAACCTAATGTCAAATGTGAACCCGTTGTTTGAAAACCAGGTCAAATGTGAACCAAAACCTCAGGTCAAATATGAACCCATTGGTTGAAACCAAGGTCAAATGTGAACCTAAACCTCAGGTCAAATGTGAACCCGTTGTTTGAAACCCAAGTCAAATGTGAACTTAAACCTCAGGTCAAATGTGAACCTGTTGTTTGAAACCCAGGTCAAAGGTGAACCTAAACCTCAGGTCAAATGTGAACCCGTTGTTTGAAACCCAGGTCAAATGTGAACCTAAACCTTAGGTCAAATGTGAACCCGTTGTTTGAAACCCAGGTCAAATGTGAACCTAAACCTCAGGTCAAATTTGAACCTGTTGTTTGAAAACCAGGTCAAATGTGAAACTAAACCTCAGGTCTAATGTGAACCCGTTGTTTGAAAACCAGGTCAAATGTGAAACTAAAACTTAGGTCAAATGTGTACCTAAACCTCAGGTCAAATGTGAACCCATTGTTTGAAACCCAGGTAAAATGTGAACTTAAACCTCAGGTCAAATGTGAACCCGTTATTTGAAACCCAAGTCTAATTCGAACCTAAACCTCAAGTCAAATCTGATCCCGTTGTTTGAGAACCAGGTCAAATGTGAACCTAACCCTTAGGTCAAATGTGATCCAGTTGTTTGAAACCTAAGTCAAATGTGAACCTAAACCTCAGGTCAAATGTGAACCCGTTGTTTGAAAACAAGGTCAAATGTGAACCTAAAACTCAGGTCAAATGTGAACCCGTTGTTTGGAACCCAGGTCAAATGAGAACCTAAACCTCAGGTCAAATGTGAATCTGTTGTTTGAAAACCAGGTCAAATGTGAACCCGTTGTTTGAAACCCAGGTCAAATGTGAAACTAAACCTCAGGTCAAATGTGAACCCATTGTTTGGAAACCAGGTCAAATGTGAACCTAAACCTCAGGTCAAATGTGAACCCGTTGTTTGAAACCCAGGTCAAATGTGAACATAAACCTCAGGTCAAATGCGAACCCGTTGTTTGAAAACCAGGTCAAATTTGAACCTAAACCTCAGGTCAAATGTGAACCCGTTGTTTGAAACCCAGGTCAAATGTGAACCTAAACCTCAGGTCTAATGTGAACCCTTTGTTTGAAAACCAGGTCAAATGTGAAACTAAACCTCAGGTCAAATGCGAACCCGTTGTTTAAAAACCAGGTCAAATTTGAACCTAAACCTCAGGTCAAATGTGAACCCGTTGTTTGAAACCCAGGTCAATTGTGAACCTAAACCTAAGGTCAAATGTGAACCCGTTGTTAGAAAACCAGGTCAAATGTGAACCTAAACCTCAGGTCAAATGTGAACCCGTTGTTTGAAACCCAGGTCAAATGTGAACCTAAACCTTAGGTCAAATGTGAACCCGTTGTTTGAAACCCAGGTCAAATGTGAACCTAAACCTCAGGTCAAATTTGAACCTGTTGTTTGAAAACCAGGTCAAATGTGAAACTAAACCTCAGGTCTAATGTGAACCCGTTGTTTGAAAACCAGGTCAAATGTGAAACTAAAACTCAGGTCAAATGTGTACCTAAACCTCAGGTCAAATGTGAACCCATTGTTTGAAACCCAGGTAAAATGTGAACTTAAACCTCAGGTCAAATGTGAACCCGTTGTTTGAAACCCAGGTCTAATTTGACCCTAAACCTCAGGTCAAATGTGAACCCGTTGTTTGAAATCCAACTCAATTAAGAACCTTAACCTAAGGTCAAATGTGAACCTGTTGTTTGAAACCCGTGTCAAACGTGAACCTTAACCTCAGGTCAAATGCGAACCCGTTGTTTAAAAACCAGGTCAAATTTGAACCTAAACCTCAGGTCAAATGTGAACCCGTTGTTTGAAAACCAGGTCAAATTTGAACCTAAACCTCAGGTCAAATGTGAACCTGTTGTTTGAAACCCAGATCAAATGTGAACCTAAACCTCAGGTCAAATGCGAACCCGTTGTTTGAAAACCAGGTCAAATTTGAACCTAAACCTCAGGTCAAATGTGAACCCGTTGTTTGAAACCCAGGTCAATTGTGAACCTAAACCTAAGGTCAAATGTGAACCCGTTGATTGAAAACCAGGTCAAATGTGAACCAAAACCTCAGGTCAAATATGAACCCATTGTTTGAAACCAAGGTCAAATGTGAACCTAAACCTCAGGTCAAATGTGAACCCGTTGTTTGAAACCCAAGTCAAATGTGAACTTAAACCTCAGGTCAAATGTGAACCTGTTGTTTGAAACCCAGGTCAAACGTGAACCGAAACCTCAGGTCAAATGTGAACCCGTTGTTTGAAACCCAGGTCAAATGTGAACCTAAACCTTAGGTCAAATGTGAACCCGTTGTTTGAAACCCAGGTCAAATGTGAACCTAAACCTCAGGTCAAATTTGAACCTGTTGTTTGAAAACCAGGTCAAATGTGAAACTAAACCTCAGGTCTAATGTGAACCCGTTGTTTGAAAAGCAGGTCAAATGTGAAACTAAAACTCAGGTCAGATGTGTACCTAAACCTCAGGTCAAATGTGAACCTATTGTTTGAAACCCAGGTAAAATGTGAACTTAAACCTCAGGTCAAATGTGAACCCGTTATTTGAAACCCAGGTCTAATTTGAACCTAAACCTCAAGTCAAATCTGATCCCGTTGTTTGAAAACCAGGTCAAATGTGAACCTAACCCTTAGGTCAAATGTGATCCAGTTGTTTGAAACCTAAGTCAAATGTGAACCTAAACCTCAGGTCAAATGTGAACCCGTTGTTTGAAAACAAGGTCAAATGTGAACCTAAAACTCAGGTCAAATGTGAACCCGTTGTTTGGAACCCAGGTCAAATGAGAACCTAAACCTCAGGTCAAATGTGAATCTGTTGTTTGAAAACCAGGTCAAATGTGAACCCGTTGTTTGAAACCCAGGTCAAATGTGAAACTAAACCTCAGGTCAAATGTGAACCCATTGTTTGGAAACCAGGTCAAATGTGAACCTAAACCTCAGGTCAAATGTGAACCCGTTGTTTGAAACCCAGGTCAAATGTGAACATAAACCTCAGGTCAAATGCGAACCCGTTGTTTGAAAACCAGGTCAAATTTGAACCTAAACCTCAGGTCAAATGTGAACCCGTTGTTTGAAACCCAGGTCAAATGTGAACCTAAACCTCAGGTCTAATGTGAACCCGTTGTTTGAAAACCAGGTCAAATGTGAAACTAAACCTCAGGTCAAATGCGAACCCGTTGTTTAAAAACCAGGTCAAATTTGAACCTAAACCTCAGGTCAAATGTGAACCCGTTTTTTGAAACCCAGGTCAATTGTGAACCTAAACCTAAGGTCAAATGTGAACCCGTTGTTAGAAAACCAGGTCAAATGTGAACCTAAACCTCAGGTCAAATGTGAACCCGTTGTTTGAAACCCAGGTCAAATGTGAACCTAAACCTCAGGTCAAATGCGAACCCGTTGTTTGAAAACCAGGTCAAATTTGAACCTAAACCTCAGGTCAAATATGAACCCGTTGTTTGAAACCCAGGTCAACTGTGAACCTAAACATAAGGTCAAATGTGAACCCGTTGTTTGAAAACCAGGTCAAATGTGAACCAAAACCTCAGGTCAAATGTGAACCCATTGTTTGAAACCAAGGTCAAATGTGAACCTAAACCTCAGGTCAAATGTGAACCCGTTGTTTGAAACCCAAGTCAAATGTGAACTTAAACCTCAGGTCAAATGTGAACCGGTTGTTTGAAACCCAGGTCAACCGTGAACCTAAACCTCAGGTCAAATGTGAACCCGTTGTTTGAAACCCAGGTCAAATGTGAACCTAAACCTTAGGTCAAATGTGAACCCGTTGTTTGAAACCCAGGTCAAATGTGAACCTAAACCTCAGGTCAAATTTGAACCTGTTGTTTGAAAACCAGGTCAAATGTGAAACTAAACCTCAGGTCTAATGTGAACCCGTTGTTTGAAAACCAGGTCAAATGTGAAACTAAAACTCAGGTCAAATGTGTACCTAAACCTCAAGTCAAATGTGAACCCATTGTTTGAAACCCAGGTCAAATGTGAACTTAAACCTCAGGTCAAATGTGAACCCGTTGTTTGAAACCCAGGTCTAATTTGAACCTAAACCTCAAGTCAAATCTGATCCCGTTGTTTGAAAACCAGGTCAAATGTGAACCTAACCCTTAGGTCAAATGTGATCCAGTTGTTTGAAACCTAAGTCAAATGTGAACCTAAACCTCAGGTCTAATGTGAACCCGTTGTTTGAAAACCAGGTCAAATGTGAACCTAAAACTCAGGTCAAATGTGAACCCGTTGTTTGGAACCCAGGTCAAATGAGAACCTAAACCTCAGGTCAAATGTGAATCTGTTGTTTGAAAACCAGGTCAAATGTGAACCCGTTGTTTGAAACCCAGGTCAAATATGAAACTAAACCTCAGGTCAAATGTGAACCCGTTGTTTGGAAACCAGGTCAAATGTGAACCTAAACCTCAGGTCAAATGTGAACCCGTTGTTTGAAACCCAGGTCAAATGTGAAGATAAACCTTAGGTCAAATGCGAACCCGTTGTTTGAAAACCAGGTCAAATTTGAACCTAAACCTCAGGTCAAATGTGAACCCGTTGTTTGAAACCCAGGTCAATTGTGAACCTAAACCTAAGGTCAAATGTGAACCCGTTGTTTGAAAACCAGGTCAAATGTGAACCAAAACCTCAGGTCAAATATGAACCCATTGTTTGAAATCAAGGTCAAATGTGAACCTAAACCTCAGGTCAAATGTGAACCCGTTGTTTGAAACCCAAGTCAAATGTGAACTTAAACCTCAGGTCAAATGTGAACCTGTTGTTTGAAACCTAGGTCAAACGTGAACCTAAACCTCAGGTCAAATGTGAACCCGTTGTTTGAAACCCAGGTCAAATGTGAACCTAAACCTTAGGTCAAATGTGAACCCGTTGTTTGAAACCCAGGTCAAATGTGAACCTAAACCTCAGGTAAATTTGAACCTGTTGTTTGAAAACCAGGTCAAATGTGAAACTAAACCTCAGGTCTAATGTGAACCCGTTGTTTGAAACCCAGGTCAAATGTGAAACTAAAACACAGGTCAAATGTGTACCTAAACCTCAGGTCAAATGTGAACCCATTGTTTGAAACCCAGGTAAAATGTGAACTTAAACCTCAGGTCAAATGTGAACCCGTTATTTGAAACCCAGGTCTAATTTGAACCTAAACCTCAAGTCAAATCTGATCCCGTTGTTTGAAAACCAGGTCAAATGTGAACCTAACCCTTAGGTCAAATGTGATCCAGTTGTTTGAAACCTAAGTCAAATGTGAACCTAAACCTCAGGTCAAATCTGAACCCGTTGTTTGAAAACAAGGTCAAATGTGAACCTAAAACTCAGGTCAAATGTGAACCCGTTGTTTGGAACCCAGGTCAAATGAGAACCTAAACCTCAGGTCAAATGTGAATCTGTTGTTTGAAAACCAGGTCAAATGTGAACCCGTTGTTTGAAACCCAGGTCAAATGTGAAACTAAACCTCAGGTCAAATGTGAACCCATTGTTTGGAAACCAGGTCAAATGTGAACCTAAACCTCAGGTCAAATGTGAACCCGTTGTTTGAAACCCAGGTCAAATGTGAACATAAACCTCAGGTCAAATGCGAACCCGTTGTTAAAAAACTAGGTCAAATTTGAACCTAAACCTCAGGTCAAATGTGAACCCGTTGTTTGAAACCCAGGTCAAATGTGAACCTAAACCTCAGGTCTAATGTGAACCCGTTGTTTGAAAACCAGGTCAAATGTGAAACTAAACCTCAGGTCAAATGCGAACCCGTTGTTTAAAAACCAGGTCAAATTTGAACCTAAACCTCAGGTCAAATGTGAACCCGTTGTTTGAAACCCAGGTCAATTGTGAACCTAAACCTAAGGTCAAATGTGAACCCGTTGTTAGAAAACCAGGTCAAATGTGAACCTAAACCTCAGGTCAAATGTGAACCCGTTGTTTCAAACCCAGGTTAAATGTGAACCTAAACCTCAGGTCAAATGCGAACCCGTTGTTTGAAAACCAGGTCAAATTTGAACCTAAACCTCAGGTCAAATATGAACCCGTTGTTTGAAACCCAGGTCAATTGTGAACCTAACCTTAAGGTCAAATGTGAACCCGTTGTTTGAAAACCAGGTCAAATGTGAACCAAAACCTCAGGTCAAATGTGAACCCATTGTTTGAAACCAAGGTCAAATGTGAACCTAAACCTCAGGTCAAATGTGAACCCGTTGTTTGAAACCCAAGTCAAATGTGAACTTAAACCTCAGGTCAAATGTGAACCGGTTGTTTGAAACCCAGGTCAAACGTGAACCTAAACCTCAGGTCAAATGTGAACCCGTTGTTTGAAACCCAGGTCAAATGTGAACCTAAACCTTAGGTCAAATGTGAACCCGTTGTTTGAAACCCAGGTCAAATGTGAACCTAAACCTCAGGTCAAATTTGAACCTGTTGTTTGAAAACCAGGTCAAATGTGAAACTAAACCTCAGGTCTAATGTGAACCCGTTGTTTGAAAACCAGGTAAAATGTGAAACTAAAACTCAGGTCAAATGTGTACCTAAACCTCAGGTCAAATGTGAACCCATTGTTTGAAACCCAGGTCAAATGTGAACTTAAACCTCAGGTCAAATGTGAACCCGTTGTTTGAAACCCAGGTCTAATTTGAACCTAAACCTCAAGTCAAATCTGATCCCGTTGTTTGAAAACCAGGTCAAATGTGAACCTAACCCTTAGGTCAAATGTGATCCAGTTGTTTGAAACCTAAGTCCAATGTGAACCTAAACCTCAGGTCAAATGTGAACCCGTTGTTTGAAAACCAGGTCAAATGTGAACCTAAAACTCAGGTCAAATATGAACCCGGTGTTTGGAACCCAGGTCAAATGAGAACCTAAACCTCAGGTCAAATGTGAATCTGTTGTTTGAAAACCAGGTCAAATGTGAACCCGTTGTTTGAAACCCAGGTCAAATATGAAACTAAACCTCAGGTCAAATGTGAACCCGTTGTTTGAAACCCAGGTCAATTGTGAACCTAAACCTAAGGTCAAATGTGAACCCGTTGTTAGAAAACCAGGTCAAATGTGAACCTAAACCTCAGGTCAAATGTGAACCCGTTGTTTCAAACCCAGGTTAAATGTGAACCTAAACCTCAGGTCAAATGCGAACCCGTTGTTTGAAAACCAGGTCAAATTTGAACCTAAACCTCAGGTCAAATATGAACCCGTTGTTTGAAACCCAGGTCAATTGTGAACCTAACCTTAAGGTCAAATGTGAACCCGTTGTTTGAAAACCAGGTCAAATGTGAACCAAAACCTCAGGTCAAATGTGAACCCATTGTTTGAAACCAAGGTCAAATGTGAACCTAAACCTCAGGTCAAATGTGAACCCGTTGTTTGAAACCCAAGTCAAATGTGAACTTAAACCTCAGGTCAAATGTGAACCGGTTGTTTGAAACCCAGGTCAAACGTGAACCTAAACCTCAGGTCAAATGTGAACCCGTTGTTTGAAACCCAGGTCAAATGTGAACCTAAACCTTAGGTCAAATGTGAACCCGTTGTTTGAAACCCAGGTCAAATGTGAACCTAAACCTCAGGTCAAATTTGAACCTGTTGTTTGAAAACCAGGTCAAATGTGAAACTAAACCTCAGGTCTAATGTGAACCCGTTGTTTGAAAACCAGGTAAAATGTGAAACTAAAACTCAGGTCAAATGTGTACCTAAACCTCAGGTCAAATGTGAACCCATTGTTTGAAACCCAGGTCAAATGTGAACTTAAACCTCAGGTCAAATGTGAACCCGTTGTTTGAAACCCAGGTCTAATATGAACCTAAACCTCAAGTCAAATCTGATCCCGTTGTTTGAAAACCAGGTCAAATGTGAACCTAACCCTTAGGTCAAATGTGATCCAGTTGTTTGAAACCTAAGTCCAATGTGAACCTAAACCTCAGGTCAAATGTGAACCCGTTGTTTGAAAACCAGGTCAAATGTGAACCTAAAACTCAGGTCAAATATGAACCCGGTGTTTGGAACCCAGGTCAAATGAGAACCTAAACCTCAGGTCAAATGTGAATCTGTTGTTTGAAAACCAGGTCAAATGTGAACCCGTTGTTTGAAACCCAGGTCAAATATGAAACTAAACCTCAGGTCAAATGTGAACCCGTTGTTTGGAAACCAGGTCAAATGTGAACCTAAACCTCAGGTCAAATGTGAACCCGTTGTTTGAAACCCAGGTCAAATGTGAACATAAACCTTAGGTAAAATGTGAACCCGTTGTTTGAAAACCAGGTCAAATTTGAACCTAAACCTCAGGTCAAATGTGAACCCGTTGTTTGAAACCCAGGTCAATTGTGAACCTAAACCTAAGGTCAAATGTGAACCCGTTGTTTGAAAACCAGGTCAAATGTGAACCTAAACCTCAAGTCAAATGTGAACCCGTTGTTTGAAAACCAGGTCAAATGTGAACCAAAACCTCAGGTCAAATGTGAACCTATTGTTTGAAACCAAGGTCAAATGTGAACCTAAACCTCAGGTCAAATGTGAACCCGTTGTTTGAAACGCAAGTCAAATGTGAACTTAAACCTCAGGTCAAATGTGAACCGGTTGTTTGAAACCCAGGTCAAACGTGAACCTAAACCTCAGGTCAAATGTGAACCCGTTGTTTGAAACCCAGGTCAAATGTGAACCTAAACCTTAGGTCAAATGTGAACACGTTGTTTGAAACCCAGGTCAAATGTGAACCTAAACCTCAGGTCAAATTTGAACCTGTTGTTTGAAAACCAGGTCAAATGTGAAACTAAACCTCAGGTCTAATGTGAACCCGTTGTTTGAAAACCAGGTAAAATGTGAAACTAAAACTCAGGTCAAATGTGTACCTAAACCTCAGGTCAAATGTGAACCCATTGTTTGAAACCCAGGTCAAATGTGAACTTAAACCACAGGTCAAATGTGAACCCGTTGTTTGAAACCCAGGTCTAATTTGAACCTAAACCTCAAGTCAAATTTGATCCCGTTGTTTGAAAACCAGGTCAAATGTGAACCTAACCCTTAGGTCAAATGTGATCCAGTTGTTTGAAACCTAAGTCCAATGTGAACCTAAACCTCAGGTCAAATGTGAACCCGTTGTTTGAAAACCAGGTCAAATGTGAACCTAAAACTCAGGTCAAATGTGAACCCGGTGTTTGGAACCCAGGTCAAATGAGAACCTAAACCTCAGGTCAAATGTGAATCTGTTGTTTGAAAACCAGGTCAAATGTGAACCCGTTGTTTGAAACCCAGGTCAAATATGAAACTAAACCTCAGGTCAAATGTGAACCCGTTGTTTGAAACCCAGGTCAAATGTGAACATAAACCTTAGGTCAAATGCGAACCCGTTGTTTGAAACCCAGGTCAAATGTGAACCTAAACCTCAGGTCAAATGCGAACCCGTTGTTTGAAAACCAGGTCAAATTTGAACCTAAACCTCAGGTCAAATGTGAACCCGTTGTTTGAAACCCAGGTCAATTGTGAACCTAAACCTAAGGTCAAATGTGAACCCGTTGTTTGAAAACCAGGTCAAATGTGAACCAAAACCTCAGGTCAAATGTGAACCTATTGTTTGAAACCAAGGTCAAATGTGAACCTAAACCTCAGGTCAAATGTGAACCCGTTGTTTGAAACCCAAGTCAAATGTGAACTTAAACCTCAGGTCAAATGTGAACCTGTTGTTTGAAACCCAGGTCAAACGTGAACCTAAACCTCAGGTCAAATGTGAACCCGTTGTTTGAAACCCAGGTCAAATGTGAACCTAAACCTTAGGTCAAATGTGAACCCATTGTTTGAAACCCAGGTCAAATGTGAACCTAACCTCAGGTCAAATTTGAACCTGTTGTTTGAAAACCAGGTCAAATGTGAAACTAAACCTCAGGTCTAATGTGAACCCGTTGTTTGATAACCAGGTCAAATGTGAAACTAAAACTCAGGTCAAATGTGTACCTAAACCTCAGGTCAAATGTGAACCCATTGTTTGAAACCCAGGTCAAATGTGAACTTAAACCTCAGGTCAAATGTGAACCCGTTGTTTGAAACCCAGGTCAAATTTGAACCTAAACCTCAAGTCAAATCTGATCCCGTTGTTTGAAAACCAGGTCAAATGTGAACCTAACCCTTAGGTCAAATGTGATCCAGTTGTTTGAAACCTAAGTCAAATGTGAACCTAAACCTCAGGTCAAATGTGAACCCGTTGTTTGAAAACCAGGTCAAATGTGAACCTAAACCTCAGGTCAAATGTGAACCCGTTATTTGGAACCCAGGTCAAATGAGAACCTAAACCTCAGGTCAAATGTGAATCTGTTGTTTGAAAACCAGGTCAAATGTGAACCCGTTGTTTGAAACCCAGGTCAAATGTGAACCTAAACCTCAGGTCAAATGCGAACCCGTTGTTTGAAAACCAGGTCAAATTAGAACCTAAACCTCCGGTCAAATGTGAACCCGTTGTTTGGAACCCAGGTCAATTGTGAAGCTAAAGCTAAGGTCAAATGTGAACCCGTTGTTTGAAAACCAGGTCAAATGTGAACCAAAACCTCAGGTCAAATCTGAACCCATTGTTTGAAACCCAGGTCAAATGTGAACCTAAACCTCAGGTCAAATGTGAACCCGTTGTTTGAAACCTAGGTCAAATGTGAACTTAAACCTCAGGTCAAATGTGAACCTGTTGTTTGATGTAACGCCCCAGTTTTGGTCCGTTTTATTTAATCGAGTTTAATTGATTATTTTATTATTATATTATTTTATTTTCGACTTTTATTTAGAAAAATGTTATTTTTCATCGTTATTATGTTTTATCGCATTTTGAGAGCGTTTGCGAGATATTTGAGTTGAGGGGTAAAATGGTCTTTTAGGGGATTAGATATTTTGAATAAATAGAAAAGTTGAGAGAAAAAGAAAGAGGAGAAAAGAAAACAGAAAAATAGAAAGAGAAGAGAAGAGAAAAGAGAAGGAAAGAAGGGAGAAGAGGAAAAGAGAGGAAAGTCGAGAAAACTCCGTCTAAAGCGCGAATAATCGGGTAAGGGTGAGAAGTTTCAATTATATCTCGCTTGTGTATGTATATGTGTTGTTTGTGTGGATGTTTTGGATTGGTTTTCCATATGTTTCCGTTTATGCCGTATTGGACGAAATCGTTAGAAACCGATGTTTTTACGGTCGAAAAGTCGTATAAATACATGTGTTGGTTGGTTATATGTATGTGAGTTTCTGTTTAAAGTCTCATGAGGTTTGGATATGTTTCGGTTAGTTTTCGCTATGTTTCCGTTATTTTGTCCGTTTAGGTCGAATTGTAGGAAGTCGATAGGAAACGATGTTTTCACGGTTAGAATTCGAAATAAATTACGTAGTTGTATCGAGGAAGGTTAGGTCGTCGTATGTCGTGCTTTTCATTCGATTTGGTGAAGTTTAAAAATTCTGGTTTTTGGAAGGTTGAAATTTAATCGAAAAATCGAACGTCGTAGAAATTTCGTTTAAGTGTTCTAAATTGTTCTTATGTATTTGGTGTTTATGAGTATATGTTTGTTTCGGTGAAAATGTTCGATTTAGTCGAGTTTTTGGGTGTTTCGGGAAAAGGACAGCATAGTTGTAATTTGAAAAATCTGGTTTTTTTGTGAAAAACAGGGTTAGGGATCGATACCTAATCCCAGGGATCGATCCCTACTGTGAAAATTGGGAAAAATGGGATTTTACTACAGCAGGGATCGATACATGCGAGTTAGGGATCGATGCCTAATGTGCTGCAACAGAAAATCTGGTTTTTCGGGGAAACTTCGGAAATTCATATCTTTTGATCCGTAGCTCGGATTGGGACGTTCTTTATACCGTTGGAAAGCTAATGAAAAGCTCTTTCTATTAAAAATGGTTTGGAGGGTAAAAGATGATTTAATTAATTCGTGTTTTTGGAAAATAGTCGGGTGGACGGGTTTTTATCGCGTACAACGTGTGCGATTGATGTGTTATCGTGTTATATGCTTTTGATATGTAATGTGTAGCTGGTGTGTTGTTATATGATGTGAATATACATGATGAGTTGTTGTGATATGGTGTTGTGATGCGATGTTGTGGTTTGTGGTTTGTGATGAAATGCATTGTCATGTGAAATTCAATGTATGTGGTGTGGTGGCCTTTATGGTTTGAAATGCATTGTTTGAATTGTGTTGCAATGCATGAATGTGTTGTTGATTTGTGGCCTAAGGGCAAGAATATGCAATGTGTGGTATTTGATTATATATGCATGATTATGGATGTGTATGTGGGTGCAATGTGAATGTCATGAGTCATTGTATGCCAAACATCATAATATGCATTGTTGAACGTCCTGAGTGACGGTTTGATTCCAGAGGGAATCTGCTATAACACCGTGGGCCTCGAAAATATGAGGCGCTGCCTGAGGACTTAAAGCGGTGGTTATAGACGATTGTGGGCTCCTTTGGAGACTTAAAGCAATCCTTAACGTCGTGGGCCTCGAAAATACGAGGCGATGCCTGAGGACTTACAGCGACGGGTGAACATCGTAGACCCGACGGGGTGTTATTGGCTACGTCCCAGTAACGAGCGATGATTCCAAGAGTTCCTGGGGAACTAATGAATTACAAGGTTGGAAGTCGGTACCGCATGGCATGTGCATAGAGTCGTAGTGTCGATCTATGTGCATTGCATAAATCATGAGTCATTTGTGCATGAAATTGTGATTGTGATTGATGAGATGAAATATGTGCAATTGTATTGAATGGTATATGTTTGTTTGACATATGTGATTGTGAATGGATGCATGATTGGTGGAAAATCATGATTTGATGACTATGTGTGGAAATTGTGCATTGATTTGTTATGTGTTGAGGTTGTGATGGCCTTGGTAATTGGATGTGCATATGTGATACATGCTATGACTTGGTATGCTTTATGTGCAAATGTGTAGTTATGTTTTTAAGTGTGATGTGTGAGGTGAGAATAACTGTGTATGTGATTTTATGTGTTTTTGCATATTATTATGCAATCTTGCTATAGTTGTTATTTCTCACCCTTCTGCTGGAATATGCTTTTTATGGCATAGTGCAGATTGTCAGCTTTAGAGGCTTGGAGGCTTTTGTGGAGATTAGTCCTCCGTTCCGTTGTCGTTCGTGGTGTCTGCTCTGATACGTAGCACGGGAGTCGGGGAACGTTTTGTTATATGTATATAATTGTTGAATATATTTTGTATTTATATTTTGATGTTCTAAAACAGTTTATTTTGTAAAACAAGTCGGTTATGGATCTTTCCGCTTTATTCCATAATTGACCATCCTTTTGTAAGGAAAAGTTTCCCTTTGTGTTATGTATCAAAAATGTTGAGCAGGGATTGTATTTTATTTCTTTAAATGTGGCATCCCTGTTTCTGTCGGAAAAATAAATTTTTAGTTACTCTGATATTTATTATGTGTTATTTATTTCGCGATGGGAATTGGGGTGTTACATTAGTGGTATCAGAGCAGGTCGGTCCGTCCGGCCAAGTTGTTGAGTTAGTTGGTGTGACAGTTGAATACTGTCGTTGTTGTTTGTCCCTTAGTACGTGATAGGTGTGTGGAACACTGTCAGTACTTTCTGGTTTTTCTAATCCTTTGTCTTCAGGTGTGAGATTGAGATAAGTGGGGGAGAAGCTGGTACTTCTCCATGTTGTTTCAGGTGTGGAGCGTTGGCTCAGTGTACCGTTGGTTGCAAGATTGTAAGTGCTCTTTGGACAGTGTGGTTCCCGGTTCCGGAGGGAATGCGGAGGTAAGGTTTATGCCTTAGGTAGTTTTGTGCACAAGATGCAAGACATACTATTATAGTTTGGTAAAGACGGTTTATGCCACATCATGATTGTCGGCTGTCTATTGACAAATTGAGGAACTGATCACCCTTAATCTCTTGTTGATAGCAGGCGGAAATTATGTTGGATGGAATAGACGTGTCTTTCCGGCTTTGATAGCGTATGAAATGAGTGTTTGGAATTTAAGGAAACGATTACAGATTATTTTGACGAGTCGATGAAGATGCTAATATCGGAAAATGAAATGGATTAGAGGTTTTGGTATGTTGGTCCAGTTGGGAAGTCATTGAGAGAGAACGGTTGGGCATCGTTAATGGTGGTTCTCAGAGAGAAAAGTGTGAACTCAAATTGTACGAAGGTAAGGATTTGAGGTTTGGATCTGCTAAGTAAGCAGGAGAACTTTTAGGAAGTGAAACTAAGATGTTGTTATGTTCGTGATGATAGTTTTCTAGAAATTGGCAAGAAGGACACAGTGATGAGCTACCGGTTGTGCGTGATTTTCAGATGTATTCCCGGATGGAATATTGGATGTTAGCGTTAGAGGTACCCGAACTGATAGAGCAGTTGGAAGATTTACTGGAAAGGAGAATTGTGAAGCCAAGTGTGTCATCTTGGAGAGCTCCAGTATTGTTGGTAACAAACGGAAGGATGATATAATGGAATAACAAGTATAATGGTATTGAGACTATGAGAAGCGAAACTTAGAGTTCCGAAGAGGTTTGGAGTTTTTGGAATTTTAGAGCATTAATGGAAATTTTAAGAAAACCTTAAGTGTGGATGTATTATTTAAGAGTTCTTTTTGGTTGATTGTTGCTACATGTTGGGAATTATGGAGTTTGGATTGTTAAGAGGAGAAATTGTGTATGGATTATTGACAGTTGAATAAGGTAATGGTGGAGAATAAGTGTCCACTTTCATGAGCGGATGATTGGAATGGTTTGGTTGAGTTTTAGTGAAATTGCAATTGTTTGAAATGTTTGATAAGGATAGTGAATTGTGTGAGTTAAGGCTTTGATCGATTTGATGTGACTGGTTATGTTGTTATCATCGGAATAGACTGGTAATTACTAGGTTAAGCTTGTGTGTGAGTAGCCAGTTGCCTAGTGCGAGGTTTTGCAAAAGCTTTAAGAATTTATATCTTTTGGAATTTGGTTGGACATTGCAGAGTACGGTGATGTTATTTGGTGTTAGTAAGGAATCTGTAATGTTTGTGGAGTAAAGGAATCGTATCTTCCATATTTAATTGGATAAGTTGTAGTGGTTTTAATTGAGGATATTCGAATCTGTTATAAACTCGGAAGAAGAACAGGTAGAGTGTTTGAGATTTGAATCACAAGTGTTGGAAAGAGACGAAGTTTTATGCTAAGTTATTCAAGTGAGAATTTGGGTTGGAAAAAGGTTAGTCTTCTTGGATATGTTATTTCAGGTAATGGTATTGTTATGGATCCATCGGAAGTAGATCTGGTTTTACAATGAGAGGTTCCGAAGTTGGTTAAGGAGATTAGAAACTTTTGGGTTCAGTTGGTTGTTATTGCAAGTTATGGAAGACTTTGCTAAGTTCGTACTTCTGTTATTTCAGTTGGCTTGCAAAGGATGAGTCATTTGTTTTGGATGTTCGTTGTGAGTAAGTTTTGGGTGAGCCGAAGTAGAATTTGTCTACGGCTGCAGTTTTGATTCTGTGTGATCCGGTTCAACCGTTTGTGAGATGTCTTTGATGAGTTAGTCAGTGTGTTAATGCAAGGGAGTAAAGTCGTGGCTTATGCTTTACGACAATTGAGGATTCATAAAAGGATCTATACTATTCTGGATTTGGGATTAGTTGCGGTTGTATTGTGTTGGAAAATTTGGAGGTATTATTTTTATGGTTCTCGGCTCGAAGTGTTTGGTAATCGCGAGAGTTTAGAGTACTTGGTTGGTTTGAAGGAATAGAGTATGAGACAATGAGGATGGTTGGAATTTTGATGAGTTATGACTTTAGTTGGAATTATCCTGTTGGTAAAGGTAAGGTCTTGCTTGGAAAGTTAAGTCGAAAGTTTCAGGGTATGTCTGTTTTGATGGTCAGAGAATTAGAATAATTTGAGCAGTTCCGAGACTGGTGTCTGGTGTGTGAGATAACACAGGAGAGTGTGAGGTTAGGAATATTAAAAGTGAACAATGATTTTGGTGAATTGAGAAAGAGTTAGACCTTGGACGTGAAATTGGTAGTTTTGATGGTTGCGAGTAATCAGAGTGCGCAGCGGATGCGTGGTGTTGCACAATTTGTATTTGCGTGTGTGTGACTTGTAAGAGTCCATAAGTGGAATATTGGGAATATGTAGGATTGATGAGACCATTGGACGTTTCAAAATGGAAGTGATAAGTGAAAGGTTTAAATGTTATCCATGGGCTACTATGTAGATGGATGTTTCGGTTATATGTTCGATTGGTGGATCGTAGCATTGTTGTAGTATGGTTGTGTGGAGGTTGTTTAATCGGTGTTGTGTCGTGGAACTTGTGTTCTTGTTTGTGTTGTTGCCTCGTTTCCATGGTGATGGTTCGAGCGTGTGTAGCTAATTCCTGTGTGGGGAATTAGGGGAGTGTTACCTATGGTAGGGTAACGATCTTGTTGTGTTTCGGGTCTAGAGTGAACCTGTGTGTTGGTATCGTGGTTTTCCTTGAGTTGTGAGTTGGTCGTCAAGTGCATTGTATGGGCTTTGCATCTTGTCGTTGTAGTTGTCGTCGTATCGTGTTGTTGTAATTACGGTTAGCAAGGTGTTTGTCTGTTGTGTTATTCGTGGTGTGCCTTTTGTTGGCATGTTGGTTTGTTCGTCGGATGCGAGAGTCGTGTCCGGAGTTGTTCGTCTCGGTTATATTTTCGAGGACGAAAATGTCTAAGTGGGGGAGAATTGTAACGCCCCAGTTTTGGTCCGTTTTATTTAATCGAGTTTAATTGATTATTTTATTATTATATTATTTTATTTTCGACTTTTATTTAGAAAAATGTTATTTTTCATCGTTATTATGTTTTATCGCATTTTGAGAGCGTTTGCGAGATATTTGAGTTGAGGGGTAAAATGGTCTTTTAGGGGATTAGATATTTTGAATAAATAGAAAAGTTGAGAGAAAAAGAAAGAGGAGAAAAGAAAACAGAAAAATAGAAAGAGAAGAGAAGAGAAAAGAGAAGGAAAGAAGGGAGAAGAGGAAAAGAGAGGAAAGTCGAGAAAACTCCGTCTAAAGCGCGAATAATCGGGTAAGGGTGAGAAGTTTCAATTATATCTCGCTTGTGTATGTATATGTGTTGTTTGTGTGGATGTTTTGGATTGGTTTTCCATATGTTTCCGTTTATGCCGTATTGGACGAAATCGTTAGAAACCGGTGTTTTTACGGTCGAAAAGTCGTATAAATACATGTGTTGGTTGGTTATATGTATGTGAGTTTCTGTTTAAAGTCTCATGAGGTTTGGATATGTTTCGGTTAGTTTTCGCTATGTTTCCGTTATTTTGTCCGTTTAGGTCGAATTGTAGGAAGTCGATAGGAAACGATGTTTTCACGGTTAGAATTCGAAATAAATTACGTAGTTGTATCGAGGAAGGTTAGGTCGTCGTATGTCGTGCTTTTCATTCGATTTGGTGAAGTTTAAAAATTCTGGTTTTTGGAAGGTTGAAATTTAATCGAAAAATCGAACGTCGTAGAAATTTCGTTTAAGTGTTCTAAATTGTTCTTATGTATTTGGTGTTTATGAGTATATGTTTGTTTCGGTGAAAATGTTCGATTTAGTCGAGTTTTTGGGTGTTTCGGGAAAAGGACAGCATAGTTGTAATTTGAAAAATCTGGTTTTTTTGTGAAAAACAGGGTTAGGGATCGATACCTAATCCCAGGGATCGATCCCTACTGTGAAAATTGGGAAAAATGGGATTTTACTACAGCAGGGATCGATACATGCGAGTTAGGGATCGATGCCTAATGTGCTGCAACAGAAAATCTGGTTTTTCGGGGAAACTTCGGAAATTCATATCTTTTGATCCGTAGCTCGGATTGGGACGTTCTTTATACCGTTGGAAAGCTAATGAAAAGCTCTTTCTATTAAAAATGGTTTGGAGGGTAAAAGATGATTTAATTAATTCGTGTTTTTGGAAAATAGTCGGTGGACGGGTTTTTATCGCGTACAACGTGTGCGATTGATGTGTTATCGTGTTATATGCTTTTGATATGTAATGTGTAGCTGGTGTGTTGTTATATGATGTGAATATACATGATGAGTTGTTGTGATATGGTGTTGTGATGCGATGTTGTGGTTTGTGGTTTGTGATGAAATGCATTGTCATGTGAAATTCAATGTATGTGGTGTGGTGGCCTTTATGGTTTGAAATGCATTGTTTGAATTGTGTTGCAATGCATGAATGTGTTGTTGATTTGTGGCCTAAGGGCAAGAATATGCAATGTGTGGTATTTGATTATATATGCATGATTATGGATGTGTATGTGGGTGCAATGTGAATGTCATGAGTCATTGTATGCCAAACATCATAATATGCATTGTTGAACGTCCTGAGTGACGGTTTGATTCCAGAGGGAATCTGCTATAACACCGTGGGCCTCGAAAATATGAGGCGCTGCCTGAGGACTTAAAGCGGTGGTTATAGACGATTGTGGGCTCCTTTGGAGACTTAAAGCAATCCTTAACGTCGTGGGCCTCGAAAATACGAGGCGATGCCTGAGGACTTACAGCGACGGGTGAACATCGTAGACCCGACGGGGTGTTATTGGCTACGTCCCAGTAACGAGCGATGATTCCAAGAGTTCCTGGGGAACTAATGAATTACAAGGTTGGAAGTCGGTACCGCATGGCATGTGCATAGAGTCGTAGTGTCGATCTATGTGCATTGCATAAATCATGAGTCATTTGTGCATGAAATTGTGATTGTGATTGATGAGATGAAATATGTGCAATTGTATTGAATGGTATATGTTTGTTTGACATATGTGATTGTGAATGGATGCATGATTGGTGGAAAATCATGATTTGATGACTATGTGTGGAAATTGTGCATTGATTTGTTATGTGTTGAGGTTGTGATGGCCTTGGTAATTGGATGTGCATATGTGATACATGCTATGACTTGGTATGCTTTATGTGCAAATGTGTAGTTATGTTTTTAAGTGTGATGTGTGAGGTGAGAATAACTGTGTATGTGATTTTATGTGTTTTTGCATATTATTATGCAATCTTGCTATAGTTGTTATTTCTCACCCTTCTGCTGGAATATGCTTTTTATGGCATAGTGCAGATTGTCAGCTTTAGAGGCTTGGAGGCTTTTGTGGAGATTAGTCCTCCGTTCCGTTGTCGTTCGTGGTGTCTGCTCTGATACGTAGCACGGGAGTCGGGGAACGTTTTGTTATATGTATATAATTGTTGAATATATTTTGTATTTATATTTTGATGTTCTAAAACAGTTTATTTTGTAAAACAAGTCGGTTATGGATCTTTCCGCTTTATTCCATAATTGACCATCCTTTTGTAAGGAAAAGTTTCCCTTTGTGTTATGTATCAAAAATGTTGAGCAGGGATTGTATTTTATTTCTTTAAATGTGGCATCCCTGTTTCTGTTGGAAAAATAAATTTTTAGTTACTCTGATATTTATTATGTGTTATTTATTTCGCGATGGGAATTGGGGTGTTACATTTGAAACCCAGGTCAAACGTGAACCTAAACCTCAGGTCAAATGCGAACCCGTTGTTTAAAAACCAGGTCAAATTTGAACCTAAAACTCAGGTCAAATGTGAACCCGTTGTTTGAAACCCAGGTCAATTGTGAACCTAAACCTAAGGTCAAATGTGAACCCGTTGTTTGAAAACCAGGTCAAATGTGAACTTAAAGCTCAGGTCAAATGTGAACCCGTTGTTTGAAACCCAGGTTAAATGTGAACCTAAACCTCAGGTCAAATGCGAACCCGTTGTTTGAAAACCAGGTCAAATTTGAACCTAAACCTCAGGTCAAATGTGAACCCGTTGTTTGAAACCCAGGTCAATTGTGAACCTAAACCTAAGGTCAAATGTGAACCCGTTGTTTGAAAACCAGGCCAAATGTGAACCAAAACCTCAGGTCAAATGTGAACCCATTGTTTGAATCCAAGGTCAAATGTGAACCTAAACCTCAGGTCAAATGTGAACCCGTTGTTTGAAACCCAAGTCAAATGTGAACTTAAACCTCATGTCAAATGTGAACCTGTTGTTTGAAACCCAGGTCAAACGTGAACCTAAACATCAGGTCAAATGTGAACCCGTTGCTTGAAACCCAGGTCAAATGTGAACTTAAACCTTAGGTCAAATGTGAACCCGTTGTTTGAAACCCAGGTCAAATGTGAACCTAAACCTCAGGTCAAATTTGAACCTGTTGTTTGAAAACTAGGTCAAATGTGAAACTAAACCTCAGGTCTAATGTGAACCCGTTGTTTGAAAACCAGGTCAAATGTGAAACTAAAACTCAGGTCAAATGTGTACCTAAACCTCAGGTCAAATGTGAACCCATTGTTTGAAACCCAGGTCAAATGTGAACTTAAACCTCAGGTCAAATGTAAACCCGTTGTTTGAAACCCAGGTCAAATTTGAACCTAAACCTCAAATCAAATTTGATCCCGTTGTTTGAAAACCAAGTCAAATGTGAACCTAACCCTTAGGTCAAATGTGATCCAGTTGTTTGAAACCTAAGTCAAATGTGAACCTAAACCTCAGGTCAAATGTGAACCCGTTGTTTGAAAACCAGGTCAAATGTGAACCTAAACCTCAGGTCAAATGTGAACCCGTTATTTGGAACCCAGGTCAAATGAGAACCTAAACCTCAGGTCAAATGTGAATCTGTTGTTTGAAAACCAGGTCAAATGTGAACCTAATCCTCAGGTCAAATGTGAACATAAACCTCAGGTCACATGCGAACCCGTTGTTTGAAAACTAGGTCAAATTTGAACCAAATCCTCAGGTCAAATGTGAACCCGTTGTTTGAAACCCAGGTCAATTGTGAACCTAAACCTAAGGTCAAATGTGAACCCGTTGTTTGAAAACCAGGTCAAATGTGAACCTAATCCTCAGGTCAAATGTGAACCCTTTGTTTGAAACCCAGGTCAAATGTGAACCTAAACCTCAGGTCAAATGCGAACCCGTTGTTTAAAAACTAGGTCAAATTTGAACATAAACCTCAGGTCAAATGTGAACCCGTTGTTTAAAACCCAGGTCAATTGTGAACCTAAACCTAAGGTCAAATATGAACCCTATGTTTGAAACCCAGGTCAAATGTGAACCTAAATCTCAGGTCAAATGCGAACCCGTTTTTTGAAAACCAGGTCAAATTTGAACCTAAACCTCAGGTCAAATGTGAACCCGTTGTTTGAAACCCAGGTCAATTGTGAACCTAAACCTAAGGTCAAATGTGAACCCGTTGTTTGAAAACCAGGTCAAATGTGAACCAAAACCTCAGGTTAAATGTGAACCCATTGTTTGAAACCAAGGTCAAATGTGAACCTAAACCTCAGGTCAAATGTGAACCCGTTGTTTGAAACCCAAGTCAAATGTGAACTTTAACCTCAGGTCAAATGTGAACCTGTTGTTTGAAACCCGGGTCAAACGTGAACCTAAACCTCAGGTCAAATGTGAACCCGTTGTTTGAAACCCAGGTCAATTGTGAACCTAAACCTAAGGTCAAATGTGAACCTGTTGTTAGAAAACCAGGTCAAATGTGAACCTAAACCTCAGGTCAAATGTGAACCCGTTGTTTGAAACCCAGGTCAAATGTGAACCTAAACCTCAGGTCAAATGCGAACCCGTTGTTTGAAAACCAGGTCAAATTTGAACCTAAACCTCAGGTCAAATATGAACCCGTTGTTTGAAACCCAGGTCAATTGTGAACCTAAACTTAAGGTCAAATGTGAACCCGTTGTTTGAAAACCAGGTCAAATGTGAACCAAAACCTCAGGTCAAATGTGAACCCATTTTTTGAAACCAAGGTCAAATGTGAACCTAAACCTCAGGTCAAATGTGAACCCGTTGTTTGAAACCCAAGTCAAATGTGAACTTAAACCTCAGGTCAAATGTGAGCCGGTTGTTTGAAACCCAGGTCAAACGTGAACCAAAACCTCAGGTCAAATGTGAACCCGTTGTTTGAAACCCAGGTCAAATATGAACCTAAACCTTAGGTCAAATGTGAACCCGTTGTTTGAAACCCAGGTCAAATGTGAACCTAAACCTCAGGTCAAATTTGAACCTGTTGTTTGAAAACCAGGTCAAATGTGAAACTAAACCTCAGGCCTAATGTGAACCCGTTGTTTGAAAACCAGGTCAAATGTGAAACTAAAACTCAGGTCAAATGTGTACCTAAACCTCAGGTCAAATGCGAACCCGTTGTTTGAAAACCAGGTCAAATTTGAACCTAAACCTCAGGTCAAATGTGAACCCGTTGTTTGAAACCCAGGTCAATTGTGAACCTAAACCTAAGGTCAAATGTGAACCCGTTGTTTGAAAACCAGGCCAAATGTGAACCAAAACCTCAGGTCAAATGTGAACCCATTGTTTGAATCCAAGGTCAAATGTGAACCTAAACCTCAGGTCAAATGTGAACCCGTTGTTTGAAACCCAAGTCAAATGTGAACTTAAACCTCAGGTCAAATGTGAACCTGTTGTTTGAAACCCAGGTCAAACGTGAACCTAAACATCAGGTCAAATGTGAACCCGTTGTTTGAAACCCAGGTCAAATGTGAACTTAAACCTTAGGTCAAATGTGAACCCGTTGTTTGAAACCCAGGTCAAATGTGAACCTTAACCACAGGTCAAATTTGAACCTGTTGTTTGAAAACCAGGTCAAATGTGAAACTAAACCTCAGGTCTAATGTGAACCCGTTGTTTGAAAACCAGGTCAAATGTGAAACTAAAACTCAGGTCAAATGTGTACCTAAACCTCAGGTCAAATGTGAACCCATTGTTTGAAACCCAGGTCAAATGTGAACTTAAACCTCAGGTCAAATGTAAACCCGTTGTTTGAAACCCAGGTCAAATTTGAACCTAAACCTCAAATCAAATTTGATCCCGTTGTTTGAAAACCAAGTCAAATGTGAACCTAACCCTTAGGTCAAATGTGATCCAGTTGTTATAAACCTAAGTCAAATGTGAACCTAAACCTCAGGTCAAATGTGAACCCGTTGTTTGAAAACCAGGTCAAATGTGAACCTAAACCTCAGGTCAAATGTGAACCCGTTATTTGGAACCCAGGTCAAATGAGAACCTAAACCTCAGGTCAAATGTGAATCTGTTGTTTGAAAACCAGGTCAAATGTGAACCCGTTGTTTGAAACCCAGGTCAAATGTGAAACTAAACCTCAGGTCAAATGTGAACCCGTTGTTTGGAAACCAGGTCAAATGTTAACCTAAACCTCAGGTCAAATGTGAACCCTTTGTTTGAAACCCAGGTCAAATGTGAACATAAACCTCAGGTCAAATGCGAACCCGTTGTTTGAAAACTAGGTCAAATTTGAACCAAATCCTCAGGTCAAATGTGAACCCGTTGTTTGAAACCCAGGTCAATTGTGAACCTAAACCTAAGGTCAAATGTGAACCCGTTGTTTGAAAACCAGGTCAAATGTGAACCTAATCCTCAGGTCAAATGTGAACCCTTTGTTTGAAACCCAGGTCAAATGTGAACCTAAACCTCAGGTCAAATGCGAACCCGTTGTTTAAAAACTAGGTCAAATTTGAACATAAACCTCAGGTCAAATGTGAACCCGTTGTTTAAAACCCAGATCAATTGTGAACCTAAACCTAAGGTCAAATGTGAACCCTATGTTTGAAACCCAGGTCAAATGTGAACCTAAACCTCAGGTCAAATGCGAACCCGTTGTTTGAAAACCAGGTCAAATTTGAACCTAAACCTCAGGTCAAATGTGAACCCGTTGTATGAAACCCAGGTCAATTGTGAACCTAAACCTAAGGTCAAATGTGAACCCGTTGTTTGAAAACCAGGTCAAATGTGAACCAAAACCTCAGGTTAAATGTGAACCCATTGTTTGAAACCAAGGTCAAATGTGAACCTAAACCTCAGGTCAAATGTGAACCCGTTGTTTGAAACCCAAGTCAAATGTGAACTTTAACCTCAGGTCAAATGTGAACCTGTTGTTTGAAACCCGGGTCAAACGTGAACCTAAACCTCAGGTCAAATGTGAACCCGTTGTTTGAAACCCAGGTCAATTGTGAACCTAAACCTAAGGTCAAATGTGAACCCGTTGTTAGAAAACCAGGTCAAATGTGAACCTAAACCTCAGGTCAAATGTGAACCCGTTGTTTGAAACCCAGGTCAAATGTGAACGTAAACCTCAGGTCAAATGCGAACCCATTGTTTGAAAACCAGGTCAAATTTGAACCTAAACCTCAGGTCAAATATGAACCCGTTGTTTGAAACCCAGGTCAATTGTGAACCTAAACTTAAGGTCAAATGTGAACCCGTTGTTTGAAAACCAGGTCAAATGTGAACCCGTTGTTTGAAACCCAAGTCAAATGTGAACTTAAACCTCAGGTCAAATGTGAGCCGGTTGTTTGAAACCCAGGTCAAACGTGAACCAAAACCTCAGGTCAAATGTGAACCCGTTGTTTGAAACCCAGGTCAAATATGAACCTAAACCTTAGGTCAAATGTGAACGCGTTGTTTGAAACCCAGGTCAAATGTGAACCTAAACCTCAGGTCAAATTTGAACCTGTTGTTTGAAAACCAGGTCAAATTTGAAACTAAACCTCAGGTCTAATGTGAACCCGTTGTTTGAAAACCAGGTCAAATGTGAAACTAAAACTCAGGTCAAATGTGTACCTAAACCTCAGGTCAAATGCGAACCCGTTGTTTGAAAACCAGGTCAAATTTGAACCTAAACCTCAGGTCAAATGTGAACCCGTTGTTTGAAACCCAGGTCAATTGTGAACCTAAACCTAAGGTCAAATGTGAACCCGTTGTTTGAAAACCAGGCCAAATGTGAACCAAAACCTCAGGTCAAATGTGAACCCATTGTTTGAATCCAAGGTCAAATGTGAACCTAAACCTCAGGTCAAATGTGAACCCGTTGTTTGAAACCCAAGTCAAATGTGAACTTAAACCTCAGGTCAAATGTGAACCTGTTGTTTGAAACCCAGGTCAAACGTGAACCTAAACATCAGGTCAAATGTGAACCCGTTGTTTGAAACCCAGGTCAAATGTGAACTTAAACCTTAGGTCAAATGTGAACCCGTTGTTTGAAACCCAGGTCAAATGTGAACCTTAACCTCAGGTCAAATTTGAACCTGTTGTTTGAAAACCAGGTCAAATGTGAAACTAAACCTCAGGTCTAATGTGAACCCGTTGTTTGAAAACCAGGTCAAATGTGAAACTAAAACTCAGGTCAAATGTGTACCTAAACCTCAGGTCAAATGTGAACCCATTGTTTGAAACCCAGGTCAAATGTGAACTTAAACCTCAGGTCAAATGTAAACCCGTTGTTTGAAACCCAGGTCAAATTTGAACCTAAACCTCAAATCAAATTTGATCCCGTTGTTTGAAAACCAAGTCAAATGTGAACCTAACCCTTAGGTCAAATGTGATCCAGTTGTTATAAACCTAAGTCAAATGTGAACCTAAACCTCAGGTCAAATGTGAACCCGTTGTTTGAAAACCATGTCAAATGTGAACCTAAACCTCAGGTCAAATGTGAACCCGTTATTTGGAACCCAGGTCAAATGAGAACCTAAACCTCAGGTCAAATGTGAATCTGTTGTTTGAAAACCAGGTCAAATGTGAACCCGTTGTTTGAAACCCAGGTCAAATGTGAAACTAAACCTCAGGTCAAATGTGAACCCGTTGTTTGGAAACCAGGTCAAATGTTAACCTAAACCTCAGGTCAAATGTGAACCCTTTGTTTGAAACCCAGGTCAAATGTGAACATAAACCTCAGGTCAAATGCGAACCCGTTGTTTGAAAACTAGGTCAAATTTGAACCAAATCCTCAGGTCAAATGTGAACCCGTTGTTTGAAACCCAGGTCAATTGTGAACCTAAACCTAAGGTCAAATGTGAACCCGTTGTTTGAAAACCAGGTCAAATGTGAACCTAATCCTCAGGTCAAATGTGAACCCTTTGTTTGAAACCCATGTCAAATGTGAACCTAAACCTCAGGTCAAATGCGAACCCGTTGTTTAAAAACTAGGTCAAATTTGAACATAAACCTCAGGTCAAATGTGAACCCGTTGTTTAAAACCCAGGTCAATTGTGAACCTAAACCTAAGGTCAAATGTGAACCCTATGTTTGAAACCCAGGTCAAATGTGAACCTAAACCTCAGGTCAAATGCGAACCCGTTGTTTGAAAACCAGGTCAAATTTGAACCTAAACCTCAGGTCAAATGTGAACCCGTTGTTTGAAACCAAGGTCAATTGTGAACCTAAACCTAAGGTCAAATGTGAACCCGTTGTTTGATAACCAGGTCAAATGTGAACCTAATCCTCAGGTCAAATGTGAACCCTTTGTTTGAAACCCGGGTCAAATGTGAACCTAAACCTCAGGTCAAATGCGAACCCGTTGTTTAAAAACTAGGTCAAATTTGAACATAAACCTCAGGTCAAATGTGAACCCGTTGTTTAAAACCCAGGTCAATTGTGAACCTAAACCTAAGGTCAAATGTGAACCCTATGTTTGAAACCCAGGTCAAATGTGAACCTAAACCTCAGGTCAAATGCGAACCCGTTGTTTGAAAACCAGGTCAAATTTGAACCTAAACCTCAGGTCAAATGTGAACCCGTTGTTTGAAACCCAGGTCAATTGTGAACCTAAACCTAAGGTCAAATGTGAACCCGTTGTTTGAAAACCAGGTCAAATGTGAACCAAAACCTCAGGTTAAATGTGAACCCATTGTTTGAAACCAAGGTCAAATGTGAACCTAAACCTCAGGTCAAATGTGAACCCGTTGTTTGAAACCCAAGTCAAATGTGAACTTTAACCTCAGGTCAAATGTGAACCTGTTGTTTGAAACCCGGGTCAAACATGAACCTAAACCTCAGGTCAAATGTGAACCCGTTGTTTGAAACCCAGGTCAATTGTGAACCTAAACCTAAGGTCAAATGTGAACCCGTTGTTAGAAAACCAGGTCAAATGTGAACCTAAACCTCAGGTCAAATGTGAACCCGTTGTTTGAAACCCAGGTCAAATGTGAACCTAAACCTCAGGTCAAATGCGAACCCGTTGTTTGAAAACCAGGTCAAATTTGAACCTAAACCTCAGGTCAAATATGAACCCGTTGTTTGAAACCCAGGTCAATTGTGAACCTAAACTTAAGGTCAAATGTGAACCCGTTGTTTGAAAACCAGGTCAAATGTGAACCAAAACCTCAGGTCAAATGTGAACCCATTTTTTGAAACCAAGGTCAAATGTGAACCTAAACCTCAGGTCAAATGTGAACCCGTTGTTTGAAACCCAAGTCAAATGTGAACTTAAACCTCAGGTCAAATGTGAGCCGGTTGTTTGAAACCCAGGTCAAACGTGAACCAAAACCTCAGGTCAAATGTGAACCCGTTGTTTGAAACCCAGGTCAAATATGAACCTAAACCTTAGGTCAAATGTGAACCCGTTGTTTGAAACCCAGGTCAAATGTGAACCTAAACCTCAGGTCAAATTTGAACCTGTTGTTTGAAAACCAGGTCAAATGTGAAACTAAACCTCAGGTCTAATGTGAACCCGTTGTTTGAAAACCAGGTCAAATGTGAAACTAAAACTCAGGTCAAATGTGTACCTAAACCTCAGGTCAAATGCGAACCCGTTGTTTGAAAACCAGGTCAAATTTGAACCTAAACCTCAGGTCAAATGTGAACCCGTTGTTTGAAACCCAGGTCAATTGTGAACCTAAACCTAAGGTCAAATGTGAACCCGTTGTTTGAAAACCAGGCCAAATGTGAACCAAAACCTCAGGTCAAATGTGAACCCATTGTTTGAATCCAAGGTCAAATGTGAACCTAAACCTCAGGTCAAATGTGAACCCGTTGTTTGAAACCCAAGTCAAATGTGAACTTAAACCTCAGGTCAAATGTGAACCTGTTGTTTGAAACCCAGGTCAAACGTGAACCTAAACATCAGGTCAAATGTGAACCCGTTGTTTGAAACCCAGGTCAAATGTGAACTTAAACCTTAGGTCAAATGTGAACCCGTTGTTTGAAACCCAGGTCAAATGTGAACCTTAACCTCAGGTCAAATTTGAACCTGTTGTTTGAAAACCAGGTCAAATGTGAAACTAAACCTCAGGTCTAATGTGAACCCGTTGTTTGAAAACCAGGTCAAATGTGAAACTAAAACTCAGGTCAAATGTGTACCTAAACCTCAGGTCAAATGTGAACCCATTATTTGAAACCCAGGTCAAATGTGAACTTAAAACTCAGGTCAAATGTAAACCCGTTGTTTGAAACCCAGGTCAAATTTGAACCTAAACCTCAAATCAAATTTGATCCCGTTGTTTGAAAACCAAGTCAAATGTGAACCTAACCCTTAGGTCAAATGTGATCCAGTTGTTATAAACCTAAGTCAAATGTGAACCTAAACCTCAGGTCAAATGTGAACCCGTTGTTTGAAAACCAGGTCAAATGTGAACCTAATCCTCAGGTCAAATGTGAACCCGTTATTTGGAACCCAGGTCAAATGAGAACCTAAACCTCAGGTCAAATGTGAATCTGTTGTTTGAAAACCAGGTCAAATGTGAACCCGTTGTTTGAAACCCAGGTCAAATGTGAAACTAAACCTCAGGTCAAATGTGAACCCGTTGTTTGGAAACCAGGTCAAATGTTAACCTAAACCTCAGGTCAAATGTGAACCCTTTGTTTGAAACCCAGGTCAAATGTGAACATAAACCTCAGGTCAAATGCGAACCCGTTGTTTGAAAACTAGGTCAAATTTGAACCAAATCCTCAGGTCAAATGTGAACCCGTTGTTTGAAACCCAGGTCAATTGTGAACCTAAACCTAAGGTCAAATGTGAACCCGTTGTTTGAAAACCAGGTCAAATGTGAACCTAATCCTCAGGTCAAATGTGAACCCTTTGTTTGAAACCCAGGTCAAATGTGAACCTAAACCTCAGGTCAAATGCGAACCCATTGTTTAAAAACTAGGTCAAATTTGAACATAAACCTCAGGTCAAATTTGAACCCGTTGTTTAAAACCCAGGTCAATTGTGAACCTAAACCTAAGGTCAAATGTGAACCCTATGTTTGAAACCCAGGTCAAATGTGAACCTAAACCTCAGGTCAAATGCGAACCCGTTGTTTGAAAACCAGGTCAAATTTGAACCTAAACCTCAGGTCAAATGTGAACCCGTTGTTTGAAACCCAGGTCAATTGTGAACCTAAACCTAAGGTCAAATGTGAACCCGTTGTTTGAAAACCAGGTCAAATGTGAACCAAAACCTCAGGTTAAATGTGAACCCATTGTTTGAAACCAAGGTCAAATGTGAACCTAAACCTCAGGTCAAATGTGAAGCCGTTGTTTGAAACCCGAGTCAAATGTGAACTTTAACCTCAGGTCAAATGTGAACCTGTTGTTTGAAACCCGGGTCAAACGTGAACCTAAACCTCAGGTCAAATGTGAACCCGTTGTTTGAAACCCAGGTCAATTGTGAACCTAAACCTAAGGTCAAATGTGAACCCGTTGTTAGAAAACCAGGTCAAATGTGAACCTAAACCTCAGGTCAAATGTGAACCCGTTGTTTGAAACCCAGGTCAAATGTGAACCTAAACCTCAGGTCAAATGCGAACCCGTTGTTTGAAAACCAGGTCAAATTTGAACCTAAACCTCAGGTCAAATATGAACCCGTTGTTTGAAACCCAGGTCAATTGTGAACCTAAACTTAAGGTCAAATGTGAACCCGTTGTTTGAAAACCAGGTCAAATGTGAACCAAAACCTCAGGTCAAATGTGAACCCATTGTTTGAAACCAAGGTCAAATGTGAACCTAAACCTCAGGTCAAATGTGAACCCGTTGTTTGAAACCCAAGTCAAATGTGAACTTAAACCTCAGGTCAAATGTGAACCGGTTGTTTGAAACCCAGGTCAAACGTGAACCTAAACCTCAGGTCAAATGTGAACCCGTTGTTTGAAACCCAAGTCAAATGTGAACCTAAACCTTAGGTCAAATGTGAACCCGTTGTTTGAAACCCAGGTCAAATGTGAACCTAAACCTCAGGTCAAATTTGAACCTGCTGTTTGAAAACCAGGTCAAATGTGAAACTAAACCTCAGGTCTAATGTGAACCCGTTGTTTGAAAACCAGGTCAAATGTGAAACTAAAACTCAGGTCAAATGTGTACCTAAACCTCAGGTCAAATGTGAACCCATTGTTTGAAACCCAAGTCAAATGTGAACTTAAACCTCAGGTCAAATGTGAACCCGTTGTTTGAAACCCAGGTCTAATTTGAACCTAAACCTCAAGTCAAATCTGATCCCGTTGTTTGAAAACCAGGTCAAATGTGAACCTAACCCTTAGGTCAAATGTGATCCAGTTGTTTGAAACCTAAGTCAAATGTGAACCTAAACCTCAGATCAAATGTGAACCCGTTGTTTGAAAACCAGGTCTAATGTGAACCTAAAACTCAGGTCAAATGTGAACCCGTTGTTTGGAACCCAGGTCAAATGAGAACCTAAACCTCAAGTCAAATGTGAATCTGTTGTTTGAAAACCAGGTCAAATGTGAACCCGTTGTTTGAAACCCAGGTCAAATATGAAACTAAACCTCAGGTCAAATGTGAACCCGTTGTTTGGAAACCAGGTCAAATGTGAACCTAAACCTCAGGTCAAATGTGAACCCGTTGTTTGAAACCCAGGTCAAATGTGAACATAAACCTTAGGTCAAATGCGAACCCGTTGTTTGAAAACCAGGTCAAATTTGAACCTAAACCTCAGGTCAAATGTGAACCCGTTGTTTGAAACCCAGGTCAATTGTGAACCTAAACCTAAGGTCAAATGTAAACCCGTTGTTTGAAAACCAGGTCAAATGTGAACCTAAACCTCAGGTCAAATGTGAACCCGTTGTTTGAAACCCAGGTCAAATGTGAACCTAAACCTCAGGTCAAATGCGAACCCGTTGTTTGAAAACCAGGTCAAATTTGAACCTAAACCTCAGGTCAAATGTGAACCCGTTGTTTGAAACCCAGGTCAAATGTGAACCTAAACCTCAGGTCAAATGCGAACCCGTTGTTTGAAAACCAGGTCAAATTTGAACCTAAACCTCAGGTCAAATGTGAACCCGTTGTTTGAAACCCAGGTCAATTGTGAACCTAAACCTAAGGTCAAATGTGAACCTAAACCTCAGATCAAATGTGAACCCGTTGTTTGAAAACCAGGTCTAATGTGAACCTAAAACTCAGGTCAAATGTGAACCCGTTGTTTGGAACCCAGGTCAAATGAGAACCTAAACCTCAAGTCAAATGTGAATCTGTTGTTTGAAAACCAGGTCAAATGTGAACCCGTTGTTTGAAACCCAGGTCAAATATGAAACTAAACCTCAGGTCAAATGTGAACCCGTTGTTTGGAAACCAGGTCAAATGTGAACCTAAACCTCAGGTCAAATGTGAACCCGTTGTTTGAAACCCAGGTCAAATGTGAACATAAACATTAGGTCAAATGCGAACCCGTTGTTTGAAAACCAGGTCAAATTTGAACCTAAACCTCAGGTCAAATGTGAACCCGTTGTTTGAAACCCAGGTCAATTGTGAACCTAAACCTAAGGTCAAATGTAAACCCGTTGTTTGAAAACCAGGTCAAATGTGAACCTAAACCTCAGGTCAAATGTAAACCCGTTGTTTGAAACCCAGGTCAAATGTGAACATAAACCTTAGGTCAAATGCGAACCCGTTGTTTGAAAACCAGGTCAAATTTGAACCTAAACCTCAGGTCAAATGTGAACCCGTTGTTTGAAACCCAGGTCAATTGTGAACCTAAACCTAAGGTCAAATGTAAACCCGTTGTTTGAAAACCAGGTCAAATGTGAACCAAAACCTCAGGTCAAATGTGAACCTATTGTTTGAAACCAAGGTCAAATGTGAACCTAAACCTCAGGTCAAATGTGAACCCGTTGTTTGAAAGCCAAGTCAAATGTGAACTTAAACCTCAGGTCAAATGTGAACCTGTTGTTTGAAACCCAGGTCAAACGTGAACCTAAACCTCAGGTCAAATGTGAACCCGTTGTTTGAAACCCAGGTCAAATGTGAACCTAAACCTTAGGTCAAATGTGAACCCATTGTTTGAAACCCAGGTCAAATGTGAACCTAACCTCAGGTCAAATTTGAACCTGTTGTTTGAAAACCAGGTCAAATGTGAAACTAAACCTCAGGTCTAATGTGAACCCGTTGTTTGATAACCAGGTCAAATGTGAAACTAAAACTCAGGTCAAATGTGTACCTAAACCTCAGGTCAAATGTGAACCCATTGTTTGAAACCCAGGTCAATTGTGAACCTAAACCTAAGGTCAAATGTGAACCCGTTGTTTGAAAACCAGGTCAAATGTGAACCAAAACCTCAGGTCAAATGTGAACCTATTGTTTGAAACCAAGGTCAAATGTGAACCTAAACCTCAGGTCAAATGTGAACCCGTTGTTTGAAAGCCAAGTCAAATGTGAACTTAAACCTCAGGTCAAATGTGAACCTGTTGTTTGAAACCCAGGTCAAACGTGAACCTAAACCTCAGGTCAAATGTGAACCCGTTGTTTGAAACCCAGGTCAAATGTGAACCTAAACCTTAGGTCAAATGTGAACCCATTGTTTGAAACCCAGGTCAAATGTGAACCTAACCTCAGGTCAAATTTGAACCTGTTGTTTGAAAACCAGGTCAAATGTGAAACTAAACCTCAGGTCTAATGTGAACCCGTTGTTTGATAACCAGGTCAAATGTGAAACTAAAACTCAGGTCAAATGTGTACCTAAACCTCAGGTCAAATGTGAACCCATTGTTTGAAACCCAGGTCAAATGTGAACTTAAACCTCAGGTCAAATGTGAACCCGTTGTTTGAAACCCAGGTCAAATTTGAACCTAAACCTTAAGTCAAATCTGATCCCGTTGTTTGAAAACCAGGTCAAATGTGAACCTAACCCTTAGGTCAAATGTGATCCAGTTGTTTGAAACCTAAGTCAAATGTGAACCTAAACCTCAGGTCAAATGTGAACCCGTTGTTTGAAAACCAGGTCAAATGTGAACCTAAACCTCAAGTTAAATGTGAACCCGTTGTTTGGAACCCAGGTCAAATGAGAACCTAAACCTAAGGTCAAATGTGAATCTGTTGTTTGAAAACCAGGTCAAATGTGAACCCGTTGTTTGAAACCCAGGTCAAATGTGAACCTAAACCTCAGGTCAAATGCGAACCCGTTGTTTGAAAACCAGGTCAAATTAGAACCTAAACCTCCGGTCAAATGTGAACCCGTTGTTTGGAACCCAGGTCAATTGTGAAGCTAAAGCTAAGGTCAAATGTGAACCCGTTGTTTGAAAACCAGGTCAAATGTGAACCAAAACCTCAGGTCAAATCTGAACCCATTGTTTGAAACCCAGGTCAAATGTGAACCTAAACCTCAGGTCAAATGTGAACCCGTTGTTTGAAACCTAGGTCAAATGTGAACTTAAACCTCAGGTCAAATGTGAACCTGTTGTTTGAAACCCAGGTCAAACGTGAACCTAAACCTCAGGTCAAATGCGAACCCGTTGTTTAAAAACCAGGTCAAATTTGAACCTAAAACTCAGGTCAAATGTGAACCCGTTGTTTGAAACCCAGGTCAATTGTGAACCTAAACCTAAGGTCAAATGTGAACCCGTTGTTTGAAAACCAGGTCAAATGTGAACTTAAAGCTCAGGTCAAATGTGAACCCGTTGTTTGAAACCCAGGTCAAATGTGAACCTAAACCTCAGGTCAAATGCGAACCCATTGTTTGAAAACCAGGTCAAATTTGAACCTAAACCTCAGGTCAAATGTGAACCCGTTGTTTGAAACCCAGGTCAATTGTGAACCTAAACCTAAGGTCAAATGTGAACCCGTTGTTTGAAAACCAGGCCAAATGTGAACCAAAACCTCAGGTCAAATGTGAACCCATTGTTTGAATCCAAGGTCAAATGTGAACCTAAACCTCAGGTCAAATGTGAACCCGTCGTTTGAAACCCAAGTCAAATGTGAACTTAAACCTCAGGTCAAATGTGAACCTGTTGTTTGAAACCCAGGTCAAACGTGAAGCTAAACATCAGGTCAAATGTGAACCCGTTGTTTGAAACCCAGGTCAAATGTGAACTTAAACCTTAGGTCAAATGTGAACCCGTTGTTTGAAACCCAGGTCAAATGTGAACCTAAACCTCAGGTCAAATTTGAATCTGTTGTTTGAAAACTAGGTCAAATGTGAAACTAAACCTCAGGTCTAATGTGAACCCGTTGTTTGAAAACCAGGTCAAATGTGAAACTAAAACTCAGGTCAAATGTGTACCTAAACCTCAGGTCAAATGTGAACCCATTGTTTGAAACCCAGGTCAAATGTGAACTTAAACCTCAGGTCAAATGTAAACCCGTTGTTTGAAACCCATGTCAAATTTCAACCTAAACCTCAAATCAAATTTGATCCCGTTGTTTGAAAACCAAGTCAAATGTGAACCTAACCCTTAGGTCAAATGTGATCCAGTTGTTTGAAACCTAAGTCAAATGTGAACCTAAACCTCAGGTCAAATGTGAACCCGTTGTTTGAAAACCAGGTCAAATGTGAACCTAAACCTCAGGTCAAATGTGAACCCGTTATTTGGAACCCAGGTCAAATGAGAACCTAAACCTCAGGTCAAATGTGAATCTGTTGTTTGAAAACCAGGTCAAATGTGAACCCGTTGTTTGAAACCCAGGTCAAATGTGAAACTAAACCTCAGGTCAAATGTGAACCCGTTGTTTGGAAACCAGGTCAAATGTTAACCTAAACCTCAGGTCAAATGTGAACCCTTTGTTTGAAACCCAGGTCAAATGTGAACATAAACCTCAGGTCAAATGCGAACCCGTTGTTTGAAAACTAGGTCAAATTTGAACCAAATCCTCAGGTCAAATGTGAACCCGTTGTTTGAAACCCAGGTCAATTGTGAACCTAAACCTAAGGTCAAATGTGAACCCGTTGTTTGAAAACCAGGTCAAATGTGAACCTAATCCTCAGGTCAAATGTGAACCCTATGTTTGAAACCCAGGTCAAATGTGAACCTAAACCTCAGGTCAAATGCGAACCCGTTGTTTGAAAACCACGTCAAATTTGAACCTAAACCTCAGGTCAAATGTGAACCCGTTGTTTGAAACCCAGGTCAATTGTGAACCTAAACCTAAGGTCAAATGTGAACCCGTTGTTTGAAAACCAGGTCAAATGTGAACCAAAACCTCAGGTTAAATGTGAACCCATTGTTTGAAACCAAGGTCAAATGTGAACCTAAACCTCAGGTCAAATGTGAACCCGTTGTTTGAAACCCAAGTCAAATGTGAACTTTAACCTCAGGTCAAATGTGAACCTGTTGTTTGAAACCCGGGTCAAACGTGAACCTAAACCTCAGGTCAAATGTGAACCCATTGTTTGAAACCCAGGTCAATTGTGAACCTAAACCTAAGGTCAAATGTGAATCCGTTGTTAGAAAACCAGGTCAAATGTGAACCTAAACCTCAGGTCAAATGTGAACCCGTTGTTTGAAACCCAGGTCAAATGTGAACCTAAACCTCAGGTCAAATGCGAACCCGTTGTTTGAAAACCAGGTCAAATTTGAACCTAAACCTCAGGTCAAATATGAACCCGTTGTTTGAAACCCAGGTCAATTGTGAACCTAAACTTAAGGTCAAATGTGAACCTGTTGTTTGAAAACCAGGTCAAATGTGAACCAAAACCTCAGGTCAAATGTGAACCCATTGTTTGAAACCAAGGTCAAATGTGAACCTTAACCTCAGGTCAAATGTGAACCCGTTGTTTGAAACCCAAGTCAAATGTGAACTTAAACCTCAGGTCAAATGTGAACCGGTTGTTTGAAACCCAGGTCAAACGTGAACCTAAACCTCAGGTCAAATGTGAACCCGTTGTTTGAAACCCAAGTCAAATGTGAACCAAAACCTTAGGTCAAATGTGAACCCGTTGTTTGAAACCCAGGTCAAATGTGAACCTAAACCTCAGGTCAAATTTGAACCTGTTGTTTGAAAACCAGGTCAAATGTGAAACTAAACCTCAGGTCTAATGTGAACCCGTTGTTTGAAAACCAGGTCAAATGTGAAACTAAAACTCAGGTCAAATGTGTACCTAAACCTCAGGTCAAATGTGAACCCATTGTTTGAAACCCAGGTCAAATGTGAACTTGAACCTCAGGTCAAATGTGAACCCGTTGTTTGAAACCCAGGTCTAATTTGAACCTAAACCTCAAGTCAAATCTGATCCCGTTGTTTGAAAACCAGGTCAAATGTGAACCTAACCCTTAGGTCAAATGTGATCCAGTTGTTTGAAACCTAAGTCAAATGTGAACCTAAACCTCAGGTCAAATGTGAACCCGTTGTTTGAAAACCAGGTCAAATGTGAACCTAAAACTCAGGTCAAATGTGAACCCGTTGTTTGGAACCCAGGTCAAATGAGAACCTAAACCTCAGGTCAAATGTGAATCTGTTGTTTGAAAACCAGGTCAAATGTGAACCCGTTGTTTGAAACCCAGGTCAAATATGAAACTAAACCTCAGGTCAAATGTGAACCCGTTGTTTGGAAACCAGGTCAAATGTGAACCTAAACCTCAGGTCAAATGTGAACCCGTTGTTGGAAACCCAGGTCAAATGTGAACATAAACCTTAGGTCAAATGCGAACTCGTTGTTTGAAAACCAGGTCAAATTTGAACCTAAACCTCAGGTCAAATGTGAACCCGTTGTTTGAAACCCAGGTCAATTGTGAACCTAAACCTAAGGTCAAATGTGAACCCGTTGTTTGAAAACCAGGTCAAATGTGAACCTAAACCTCAGGTCAAATGTGAACCCGTTGTTTGAAACCCAGGTCAAATGGGAACCTAAACCTCAGGTCAAATGCGAACCCGTTGTTTGAAAACCAGGTCAAATTTGAACCTAAACCTCAGGTCAAATGTGAACCCGTTGTTTGAAACCCAGGTCAATTGTGAACCTAAACCTAAGGTCAAATGTGAACCCGTTGTTTGAAAACCAGGTCAAATGTGAACCAAAACCTCAGGTCAAATGTGAACCTATTGTTTGAAACCAAGGTCAAATGTGAACCTAAACCTCAGGTCAAATGTGAACCCGTTGTTTGAAACCCAAGTCAAATGTGAACTTAAACCTCAGGTCAAATGTGAACCTGTTGTTTGAAACCCAGGTCAAACGTGAACCTAAACCTCAGGTCAAATGTGAACCCGTTGTTTGAAACCCAGGTCAAATGTGAACCTAAACCTTAGGTCAAATGTGAACCCATTGTTTGAAACCCAGGTCAAATGTGAACCTAACCTCAGGTCAAATTTGAACCTGTTGTTTGAAAACCAGGACAAATGTGAAACTAAACCTCAGGTCTAATGTGAACCCGTTGTTTGATAACCAGGTCAAATGTGAAACTAAAACTCAGGTCAAATGTGTACCTAAACCTCAGGTCAAATGTGAACCCATTGTTTGAAACCCAGGTCAAATGTGAACTTAAACCTCAGGTCAAATGTGAACCCGTTGTTTGAAACCCAGGTCAAATTTGAACCTAAACCTCAAGTCAAATCTGATCCCGTTGTTTGAAAACCAGGTCAAATGTGAACCTAACCCTTAGGTCAAATGTGATCCAGTTGTTTGAAACCTAAGTCAAATGTGAACCTAAACCTCCGGTCAAATGTGAACCCGTTGTTTGAAAACCAGGTCAAATGTGAACCTAAACCTCAAGTTAAATGTGAACCCGTTGTTTGGAACCCAGGTCAAATGAGAACCTAAACCTCAGGTCAAATGTGAATCTGTTGTTTGAAAACCAGGTCAAATGTGAACCCGTTGTTTGAAACCCAGGTCAAATGTGAACCTAAACCTCAGGTCAAATGCGAACCCGTTGTTTGAAAACCAGGTCAAATTAGAACCTAAACCTCCGGTCAAATGTGAACCCGTTGTTTGGAACCCAGGTCAATTGTGAAGCTAAAGCTAAGGTCAAATGTGAACCCGTTGTTTGAAAACCAGGTCAAATGTGAACCAAAACCTCAGGTCAAATCTGAACCCATTGTTTGAAACCCAGGTCAAATGTGAACCTAAACCTCAGGTCAAATGTGAACCCGTTGTTTGAAACCTAGGTCAAATGTGAACTTAAACCTCAGGTCAAATGTGAACCTGTTGTTTGAAACCCAGGTCAAACGTGAACCTAAACCTCAGGTCAAATGCGAACCCGTTGTTTAAAAACCAGGTCAAATTAGAACCTAAAACTCAGGTCAAATGTGAACCCGTTGTTTGAAACCCAGGTCAATTGTGAACCTAAACCTAAGGTCAAATGTGAACCCGTTGTTTGAAAACCAGGTCAAATGTGAACTTAAAGCTCAGGTCAAATGTGAACCCGTTGTTTGAAACCCAGGTCAAATGTGAACCTAAACCTCAGGTCAAATGCGAACCCATTGTTTGAAAACCAGGTCAAATTTGAACCTAAACCTCAGGTCAAATGTGAACCCGTTGTTTGAAACCCAGGTCAATTGTGAACCGAAACCTAAGGTCAAATGTGAACCCGTTGTTTGAAAACCAGGCCAAATGTGAACCAAAACCTCAGGTCAAATGTGAACCCATTGTTTGAATCCAAGGTCAAATGTGAACCTAAACCTCAGGTCAAATGTGAACCCGTCGTTTGAAACCCAAGTCAAATGTGAACTTAAACCTCAGGTCAAATGTGAACCTGTTGTTTGAAACCCAGGTCAAACGTGAACCTAAACATCAGGTCAAATGTGAACCCGTTGTTTGAAACCCAGGTCAAATGTGAACTTAAACCTTAGGTCAAATGTGAACCCGTTGTTTGAAACCCAGGTCAAATGTGAACCTAAACCTCAGGTCAAATTTGAACCTGTTGTTTGAAAACTAGGTAAAATGTGAAACTAAACCTCAGGTCTAATGTGAACCCGTTGTTTGAAAACCAGGTCAAATGTGAAACTAAAACTCAGGTCAAATGTGTACCTAAACCTCAGGTCAAATGTGAACCCATTGTTTGAAACCCAGGTCAAATGTGAACTTAAACCTCAGGTCAAATGTAAACCCGTTGTTTGAAACCCAGGTCAAATTTGAACCTAAACCTCAGGTCAAATGCGAACCCGTTGTTTGAATCCCAAGTCAAATGTGAACTTTAACCTCAGGTCAAATGCGAACCCGTTGTTTGAAAACTAGGTCAAATTTGAACCAAATCCTCAGGTCAAATGTGAACCCGTTGTTTGAAACCCAGGTCAATTGTGAACCTAAATCTAAGGTCAAATGTGAACCCGATGTTTGAAAACCAGGTCAAATGTGAACCTAATCCTCAGGTCAAATGTGAACCCTATGTTTGAAACCCAGGTCAAATGTGAACCTAAACCTCAGGTCAAATGCGAACCCGTTGTTTGAAAACCAGGTCAAATTTGAACCTAAACCTCAGGTCAAATGTGAACCCGTTGTTTGAAACCCAGGTCAATTGTGAACCTAAACCTAAGGTCAAATGTGAACCCGTTGTTTGAAAACCAGGTCAAATGTGAACCAAAACCTCAGGTTAAATGTGAACCCATTGTTTGAAACCAAGGTCAAATGTGAACCTAAACCTCAGGTCAAATGTGAACCCGTTGTTTGAAACCCAAGTCAAATGTGAACTTTAACCTCAGGTCAAATGTGAACCTGTTGTTTGAAACCCGGGTCAAACGTGAACCTAAACCTCAGGTCAAATGTGAACCTGTTGTTTGAAACCCAGGTCAATTGTGAACCTAAACCTAAGGTCAAATGTGAACCCGTTGTTAGAAAACCAGGTCAAATGTGAACCTAAACCTCAGGTCAAATGTGAACCCGTTGTTTGAAACCCAGGTCAAATGTGAACCTAAACCTCAGGTCAAATGCGAACCCGTTGTTTGAAAACCAGGTCAAATTTGAACCTAAACCTCAGGTCAAATATGAACCAGTTGTTTGAAACCCAGGTCAATTGTGAACCTAAACTTAAGGTCAAATGTGAACCCGTTGTTTGAAAACCAGGTCAAATGTGAACCAAAACCTCAGGTCAAATGTGAACCCATTGTTTGAAACCAAGGTCAAATGTGAACCTAAACCTCAGGTCAAATGTGAACCCGTTGTTTGAAACCCAAGTCAAATGTGAACTTAAACCTCAGGTCAAATGTGAACCGGTTGTTTGAAACCCAGGTCAAACGTGAACCTAAACCTCAGGTCAAATGTGAACCCGTTGTTTGAAACCCAAGTCAAATGTGAACCAAAACCTTAGGTCAAATGTGAACCCGTTGTTTGAAACCCAGGTCAAATGTGAACCTAAACCTCAGGTCAAATTTGAACCTGTTGTTTGAAAACCAGGTCAAATGTGAAACTAAACCTCAGGTCTAATGTGAACCCGTTGTTTGAAAACCAGGTCAAATGTGAAACTAAAACTCAGGTCAAATGTGTACCTAAACCTCAGGTCAAATGTGAACCCATTGTTTGAAACCCAGGTCAAATGTGAACTTAAACCTCAGGTCAAATGTGAACCCGTTGTTTGAAACCCAGGTCTAATTTGAACCTAAACCTCAAGTCAAATCTGATCCCGTTGTTTGAAAACCAGGTCAAATGTGAACCTAACCCTTAGGTCAAATGTGATCCAGTTGTTTGAAACCTAAGTCAAATGTGAACCTAAACCTCAGGTCAAATGTGAACCCGTTGTTTGAAAACCAGGTCAAACGTGAACCTAAACCTCAGGTCAAATGCGAACCCGTTGTTTAAAAACCAGGTCAAATTTGAACCTAAAACTCAGGTCAAATGTGAACCCGTTGTTTGAAACCCAGGTCAATTGTGAACCTAAACCTAAGGTCAAATGTGAACCCGTTGTTTGAAAACCAGGCCAAATGTGAACCAAAACCTCAGGTCAAATCTGAACCCATTGTTTGAAACCCAGGTCAAATGTGAACCTAAACCTCAGGTCAAATGTGAACCCGTTGTTTGAAACCTAGGTCAAATGTGAACTTAAACCTCAGGTCAAATGTGAACCTGTTGTTTGAAACCCAGGTCAAACGTGAACCTAAACCTCAGGTCAAATGCGAACCCGTTGTTTAAAAACCAGGTCAAATTTGAACCTAAAACTCAGGTCAAATGTGAACCCGTTGTTTGAAAACCAGGTCAAATGTGAACCAAAACCTCAGGTTAAATGTGAACCCATTGTTTGAAAACAAAGTCAAATGTGAACCTAAACCTCAGGTCAAATGTGAACCCGTTGTTTGAAACCCAAGTCAAATGTGAACTTTAACCTCAGGTCAAATGTGAACCTGTTGTTTGAAACCCGGGTCAAACGTGAACCTAAACCTCAGGTCAAATGTGAACCCGTTGTTTGAAACCCAGGTCAATTGTGAACCTAAACCTAAGGTCAAATGTGAACCCGTTGTTAGAAAACCAGGTCAAATGTGAACCTAAACCTCAGGTCAAATGTGAACCCGTTGTTTGAAACCCAGGTCAAATGTGAACCTAAACCTCAGGTCAAATGCGAACCCGTTGTTTGAAAACCAGGTCAAATTTGAACCTAAACCTCAGGTCAAATATGAACCCGTTGTTTGAAACCCAGGTCAATTGTGAACCTAAACTTAAGGTCAAATGTGAACCCGTTGTTTGAAAACCAGGTCAAATGTGAACCAAAACCTCAGTTCAAATGTGAACCCATTGTTTGAAACCAAGGTCAAATGTGAACCTAAACCTCAGGTCAAATGTGAACCCGTTGTTTGAAACCCAAGTCAAATGTGAACTTAAACCTCAGGTCAAATGTGAACCGGTTGTTTGAAACCCAGGTCAAACGTGAACCTAAACCTCAGGTCAAATGTGAACCCGTTGTTTGAAACCCAAGTCAAATGTGAACCAAAACCTTAGGTCAAATGTGAACCCGTTGTTTGAAACCCAGGTCAAATGTGAACCTAAACCTCAGGTAAAATTTGAACCTGTTGTTTGAAAACCAGGTCAAATGTGAAACTAAACCTCAGGTCTAATGTGAACCCGTTGTTTGAAAACCAGGTCAAATGTGAAACTAAAACTCAGGTCAAATGTGTACCTAAACCTCAGGTCAAATGTGAACCCATTGTTTGAAACCCAGGTCAAATGTGAACTTAAACCTCAGGTCAAATGTGAACCCGTTGTTTGAAACCCAGGTCTAATTTGAACCTAAACCTCAAGTCAAATCTGATCCCGTTGTTTGAAAACCAGGTCAAATGTGAACCTAACCCTTAGGTCAAATGTGATCCAGTTGTTTGAAACCTAAGTCAAATGTGAACCTAAACCTCAGGTCAAATGTGAACCCGTTGTTTGAAAACCAGGTCAAACGTGAACCTAAACCTCAGGTCAAATGCGAACCCGTTGTTTAAAAACCAGGTCAAATTTGAACCTAAAACTCAGGTCAAATGTGAACCCGTTGTTTGAAACCCAGGTCAATTGTGAACCTAAACCTAAGGTCAAATGTGAACCCGTTGTTTGAAAACCAGGCCAAATGTGAACCAAAACCTCAGGTCAAATCTGAACCCATTGTTTGAAACCCAGGTCAAATGTGAACCTAAACCTCAGGTCAAATGTGAACCCGTTGTTTGAAACCTAGGTCAAATGTGAACTTAAACCTCAGGTCAAATGTGAACCTGTTGTTTGAAACCCAGGTCAAACGTGAACCTAAACCTCAGGTCAAATGCGAACCCGTTGTTTAAAAACCAGGTCAAATTTGAACCTAAAACTCAGGTCAAATGTGAACCCGTTGTTTGAAAACCAGGTCAAATGTGAACCAAAACCTCAGGTTAAATGTGAACCCATTGTTTGAAACCAAAGTCAAATGTGAACCTAAACCTCAGGTCAAATGTGAACCCGTTGTTTGAAACCCAAGTCAAATGTGAACTTTAACCTCAGGTCAAATGTGAACCTGTTGTTTGAAACCCGGGTCAAACGTGAACCTAAACCTCAGGTCAAATGTGAACCCGTTGTTTGAAACCCAGGTCAATTGTGAACCTAAACCTAAGGTCAAATGTGAACCCGTTGTTAGAAAACCAGGTCAAATGTGAACCTAAACCTCAGGTCAAATGTGAACCCGTTGTTTGAAACCCAGGTCAAATGTGAACCTAAACCTCAGGTCAAATGCGAACCCGTTGTTTGAAAACCAGGTCAAATTTGAACCTAAACCTCAGGTCAAATATGAACCCGTTGTTTGAAACCCAGGTCAATTGTGAACCTAAACTTAAGGTCAAATGTGAACCCGTTGTTTGAAAACCAGGTCAAATGTGAACCAAAACCTCAGTTCAAATGTGAACCCATTGTTTGAAACCAAGGTCAAATGTGAACCTAAACCTCAGGTCAAATGTGAACCCGTTGTTTGAAACCCAAGTCAAATGTGAACTTAAACCTCAGGTCAAATGTGAACCGGTTGTTTGAAACCCAGGTCAAACGTGAACCTAAACCTCAGGTCAAATGTGAACCCGTTGTTTGAAACCCAAGTCAAATGTGAACCAAAACCTTAGGTCAAATGTGAACCCGTTGTTTGAAACCCAGGTCAAATGTGAACCTAAACCTCAGGTAAAATTTGAACCTGTTGTTTGAAAACCAGGTCAAATGTGAAACTAAACCTCAGGTCTAATGTGAACCCGTTGTTTGAAAACCAGGTCAAATGTGAAACTAAAACTCAGGTCAAATGTGTACCTAAACCTCAGGTCAAATGTGAACCCATTGTTTGAAACCCAGGTCAAATGTGAACTTAAACCTCAGGTCAAATGTGAACCCGTTGTTTGAAACCCAGGTCTAATTTGAACCTAAACCTCAAGTCAAATCTGATCCCGTTGTTTGAAAACCAGGTCAAATGTGAACCTAACCCTTAGGTCAAATGTGATCCAGTTGTTTGAAACCTAAGTCAAATGTGAACCTAAACCTCAGGTCAAATGTGAACCCGTTGTTTGAAAACCAGGTCAAACGTGAACCTAAACCTCAGGTCAAATGCGAACCCGTTGTTTAAAAACCAGGTCAAATTTGAACCTAAAACTCAGGTCAAATGTGAACCCGTTGTTTGAAACCCAGGTCAATTGTGAACCTAAACCTAAGGTCAAATGTGAACCCGTTGTTTGAAAACCAGGCCAAATGTGAACCAAAACCTCAGGTCAAATCTGAACCCATTGTTTGAAACCCAGGTCAAATGTGAACCTAAACCTCAGGTCAAATGTGAACCCGTTGTTTGAAACCTAGGTCAAATGTGAACTTAAACCTCAGGTCAAATGTGAACCTGTTGTTTGAAACCCAGGTCAAACGTGAACCTAAACCTCAGGTCAAATGCGAACCCGTTGTTTAAAAACCAGGTCAAATTTGAACCTAAAACTCAGGTCAAATGTGAACCCGTTGTTTGAAACCCAGGTCAATTGTGAACCTAAACCTAAGGTCAAATGTGAACCCGTTGTTTGAAAACCAGGTCAAATGTGAACTTAAAGCTCAGGTCAAATGTGAACCCGTTGTTTGAAACCCAGGTCAAATGTGAACCTAAACCTTAGGTCAAATGCGAACCCATTGTTTGAAAACCAGGTCAAATTTGAACCTAAACCTCAGGTCAAATGTGAACCCGTTGTTTGAAACCCAGGTCAATTGTGAACCTAAACCTAAGGTCAAATGTGAACCCGTTGTTTGAGAACCAGGTCAAATGTGAACCAAAACCTCAGGTCAAATCTGAACCCATTGTTTGAAACCCAGGTCAAATGTGAACCTAAACCTCAGGTCAAATGTGAACCCGTTGTTTGAAACCTAGGTCAAATGTGAACTTAAACCTCAGGTCAAATGTGAACCTGTTGTTTGAAACCCAGGTCAAACGTGAACCTAAACCTCAGGTCAAATGCGAACCCGTTGTTTAAAAACCAGGTCAAATTTGAACCTAAAACTCAGGTCAAATGTGAACCCGTTGTTTGAAACCCAGGTCAATTGTGAACCTAAACCTAAGGTCAAATGTGAACCCGTTGTTTGAAAACCAGGTCAAATGTGAACTTAAAGCTCAGGTCAAATGTGAACCCGTTGTTTGAAACCCAGGTCAAATGTGAACCTAAACCTTAGGTCAAATGCGAACCCATTGCTTGAAAACCAGGTCAAATTTGAACCTAAACCTCAGGTCAAATGTGAACCCGTTGTTTGAAACCCAGGTCAATTGTGAACCTAAACCTAAGGTCAAATGTGAACCCGTTGTTTGAAAACCAGGCCAAATGTGAACCAAAACCTCAGGTCAAATGTGAACCCATTGTTTGAATCCAAGGTCAAATGTGAACCTAAACCTCAGGTCAAATGTGAACCCGTCGTTTGAAACCCAAGTCAAATGTGAACTTAAACCTCAGGTCAAATGTGAACCTATTGTTTGAAACCCAGGTCAAACGTGAACCTAAACATCAGGTCAAATGTGAACCCGTTGTTTGAAACCCAGGTCAAATGTGAACTTAAACCTTAGGTCAAATGTGAACCCGTTGTTTGAAACCCAGGTCAAATGTGAACCTAAACCTCAGGTCAAATTTGAACCTGTTGTTTGAAAACTAGGTCAAATGTGAAACTAAACCTCAGGTCTAATGTGAACCCGTTGTTTGAAAACCAGGTCAAATGTGAAACTAAAACTCAGGTCAAATGTGTACCTAAACCTCAGGTCAAATGTGAACCCATTGTTTGAAACCCAGGTCAAATGTGAACTTAAACCTCAGGTCAAATGTAAACCCGTTGTTTGAAACCCAGGTCAAATTTGAACCTAAACCTCAAATCAAATTTGATCCCGTTGTTTGAAAACCAAGTCAAATGTGAACCTAACCCTTAGGTCAAATGTGAACCTAAACCTCAGGTCAAATGTGAACCCGTTGTTTGAAAACCAGGTCAAATGTGAACCTAAACCTCAGGTCAAATATGAACCCGTTATTTGGAACCCAGGTCAAATGAGAACCTAAACCTCAGGTCAAATGTGAATCTGTTGTTTGAAAACCAGGTCAAATGTGAACCCGTTGTTTGAAACCCAGGTCAAATGTGAAACTAAACCTCCGGTCAAATGTGAACCCGTTGTTTGGAAACCAGGTCAAATGTTAACCTAAACCTCAGGTCAAATGTGAACCCTTTGTTTGAAACCCAGGTCAAATGTGAACATAAACCTCAGGTCAAATGCGAACCCGTTGTTTGAAAACTAGGTCAAATTTGAACCAAATCCTCAGGTCAAATGTGAACCCGTTGTTTGAAACCCAGGTCAATTGTGAACCAAAACCTAAGGTCAAATGTGAACCCGTTGTTTGAAAACCAGGTCAAATGTGAACCTAATCCTCAGGTCAAATGTGAACCCTTTGTTTGAAACCCAGGTCAAATGTGAACCTAAACCTCAGGTCAAATGCGAACCCGTTGTTTAAAAACTAGGTCAAATTTTAACATAAACCTCAGGTCAAATGTGAACCCGTTGTTTAAAACCCAGGTCAATTGTGAACCTAAACCTAAGGTCAATTGTGAACCCGTTGTTTGAAAACCATGTCAAATGTGAACCTAAACCTCAGGTCAAATGCGAACCCGTTGTTTGAAAACCAGGTCAAATTTGAACCTAAACCTCAGGTCAAATGTGAACCCATTGTTTGAAAACTAGGTCAAATGTGAACCTAACCTTCAGGTTAAATGTGAACCCGTTGTTTGAATCCCAGGTCAAATGCGAACCTAAACCTCAGGTCAAATGCGAACCCGTTGTTTAAAAACTAGGTCAAATTTGAACATAAACCTCAGGTCAAATGTGAACCCGTTGTTTAAAACCCAGGTCAATTGTGAACCTAAACCTAAGGTCAAATGTGAACCCTATGTTTGAAACCCAGGTCAAATGTGAACCTAAACCTCAGGTCAAATGCGAACCCATTGTTTGAAAACCAGGTCAAATTTGAACCTAAACCTCAGGTCAAATGTGAACCCGTTGTTTGAAACCCAGGTCAATTGTGAACCTAAACCTAAGGTCAAATGTGAACCCGTTGTTTGAAAACCAGGTCAAATGTGAACCAAAACCTCAGGTCAAATCTGAACCCATTGTTTGAAACCCAGGTCAAATGTGAACCTAAACCTCAGGTCAAATGTGAACCCGTTGTTTGAAACCTAGGTCAAATGTGAACTTAAACCTCAGGTCAAATGTGAACCTGTTGTTTGAAACCCAGGTCAAACGTGAACCTAAACCTCAGGTCAAATGCGAACCCGTTGTTTAAAAACCAGGTCAAATTTGAACCTAAAACTCAGGTCAAATGTGAACCCGTTGTTTGAAACCCAGGTCAATTGTGAACCTAAACCTAAGGTCAAATGTGAACCCGTTGTTTGAAAACCAGGTCAAATGTGAACTTAAAGCTCAGGTCAAATGTGAACCCGTTGTTTGAAACCCAGGTCAAATGTGAACCTAAACCTTAGGTCAAATGCGAACCCATTGCTTGAAAACCAGGTCAAATTTGAACCTAAACCTCAGGTCAAATGTGAACCCGTTGTTTGAAACCCAGGTCAATTGTGAACCTAAACCTAAGGTCAAATGTGAACCCGTTGTTTGAAAACCAGGCCAAATGTGAACCAAAACCTCAGGTCAAATGTGAACCCATTGTTTGAATCCAAGGTCAAATGTGAACCTAAACCTCAGGTCAAATGTGAACCCGTCGTTTGAAACCCAAGTCAAATGTGAACTTAAACCTCAGGTCAAATATGAACCTATTGTTTGAAACCCAGGTCAAACGTGAACCTAAACATCAGGTCAAATGTGAACCCGTTGTTTGAAACCCAGGTCAAATGTGAACTTAAACCTTAGGTCAAATGTGAACCCGTTGTTTGAAACCCAGGTCAAATGTGAACCTAAACCTCAGGTCAAATTTGAACCTGTTGTTTGAAAACTAGGTCAAATGTGAAACTAAACCTCAGGTCTAATGTGAACCCGTTGTTTGAAAACCAGGTCAAATGTGAAACTAAAACTCAGGTCAAATGTGTACCTAAACCTCAGGTCAAATGTGAACCCATTGTTTGAAACCCAGGTCAAATGTGAACTTAAACCTCAGGTCAAATGTAAACCCGTTGTTTGAAACCCAGGTCAAATTTGAACCTAAACCTCAAATCAAATTTGATCCCGTTGTTTGAAAACCAAGTCAAATGTGAACCTAACCCTTAGGTCAAATGTGATCCAGTTGTTTGAAACCTAAGTCAAATGTGAACCTAAACCTCAGGTCAAATGTGAACCCGTTGTTTGAAAACCAGGTCAAATGTGAACCTAAACCTCAGGTCAAATGTGAACCCGTTATTTGGAACCCAGGTCAAATGAGAACCTAAACCTCAGGTCAAATGTGAATCTGTTGTTTGAAAACCAGGTCAAATGTGAACCCGTTGTTTGAAACCCAGGTCAAATGTGAAACTAAACCTCCGGTCAAATGTGAACCCGTTGTTTGGAAACCAGGTCAAATGTTAACCTAAACCTCAGGTCAAATGTGAACCCTTTGTTTGAAACCCAGGTCAAATGTGAACATAAACCTCAGGTCAAATGCGAACCCGTTGTTTGAAAACTAGGTCAAATTTGAACCAAATCCTCAGGTCAAATGTGAACCCGTTGTTTGAAACCCAGGTCAATTGTGAACCTAAACCTAAGGTCAAATGTGAACCCGTTGTTTGAAAACCAGGTCAAATGTGAACCTAATCCTCAGGTCAAATGTGAACCCTTTGTTTGAAACCCAGGTCAAATGTGAACCTAAACCTCAGGTCAAATGCGAACCCGTTGTTTAAAAACTAGGTCAAATTTTAACATAAACCTCAGGTCAAATGTGAACCCGTTGTTTAAAACCCAGGTCAATTGTGAACCTAAACCTAAGGTCAATTGTGAACCCGTTGTTTGAAAACCATGTCAAATGTGAACCTAAACCTCAGGTCAAATGCGAACCCGTTGTTTGAAAACCAGGTCAAATTTGAACCTAAACCTCAGGTCAAATGTGAACCCATTGTTTGAAAACTAGGTCAAATGTGAACCTAACCTTCAGGTTAAATGTGAACCCGTTGTTTGAATCCCAGGTCAAATGCGAACCTAAACCTCAGGTCAAATGCGAACCCGTTGTTTAAAAACTAGGTCAAATTTGAACATAAACCTCAGGTCAAATGTGAACCCGTTGTTTAAAACCCAGGTCAATTGTGAACCTAAACCTAAGGTCAAATGTGAACCCTATGTTTGAAACCCAGGTCAAATGTGAACCTAAACCTCAGGTCAAATGCGAACCCATTGTTTGAAAACCAGGTCAAATTTGAACCTAAACCTCAGGTCAAATGTGAACCCGTTGTTTGAAACCCAGGTCAATTGTGAACCTAAACCTAAGGTCAAATGTGAACCCGTTGTTTGAAAACCAGGTCAAATGTGAACCAAAACCTCAGGTCAAATCTGAACCCATTGTTTGAAACCCAGGTCAAATGTGAACCTAAACCTCAGGTCAAATGTGAACCCGTTGTTTGAAACCTAGGTCAAATGTGAACTTAAACCTCAGGTCAAATGTGAACCTGTTGTTTGAAACCCAGGTCAAACGTGAACCTAAACCTCAGGTCAAATGCGAACCCGTTGTTTAAAAACCAGGTCAAATTTGAACCTAAAACTCAGGTCAAATGTGAACCCGTTGTTTGAAACCCAGGTCAATTGTGAACCTAAACCTAAGGTCAAATGTGAACCCGTTGTTTGAAAACCAGGTCAAATGTGAACTTAAAGCTCAGGTCAAATGTGAACCCGTTGTTTGAAACCCAGGTCAAATGTGAACCTAAACCTTAGGTCAAATGCGAATCCATTGTTTGAAAACCAGGTCAAATTTGAACCTAAACCTCAGGTCAAATGTGAACCCGTTGTTTGAAACCCAGGTCAATTGTGAACCTAAACCTAAGGTCAAATGTGAACCCGTTGTTTGAAAACCAGGCCAAATGTGAACCAAAAGCTCAGGTCAAATGTGAACCCATTGTTTGAATCCAAGGTCAAATGTGAACCCGTCGTTTGAAACCCAAGTCAAATGTGAACTTAAACCTCAGGTCAAATGTGAACCTGTTGTTTGAAACCCAGGTCAAACGTGAACCTAAACATCAGGTCAAATGTGAACCCGTTGTTTGAAACCCAGGTCAAATGTGAACTTAAACCTTAGGTCAAATGTGAACCCGTTGTTTGAAACCCAGGTCAAATGTGAACCTAAACCTCAGGTCAAATTTGAACCTGTTGTTTGAAAACTAGGTCAAATGTGAAACTAAACCTCAGGTCTAATGTGAACCCGTTGTTTGAAAACCAGGTCAAATGTGAAACTAAAACTCAGGTCAAATGTGTACCTAAACCTCAGGTCAAATGTGAACCCATTGTTTGAAACCCAGGTCAAATGTGAACTTAAACCTCAGGTCAAATGTAAACCCGTTGTTTGAAACCCAGGTCAAATTTGAACCTAAACCTCAAATCAAATTTGATCCCGTTGTTTGAAAACCAAGTCAAATGTGAACCTAACCCTTAGGTCAAATGTGATCCAGTTGTTTGAAACCTAAGTCAAATGTGAACCTAAATCTCAGGTCAAATGTGAACCCGTTGTTTGAAAACCAGGTCAAATGTGAACCTAAACCTCAGGTCAAATGTGAACCCGTTATTTGGAACCCAGGTCAAATGAGAACCTAAACCTCAGGTCAAATGTGAATCTGTTGTTTGAAAACCAGGTCAAATGTGAACCCGTTGTTTGAAACCCAGGTCAAATGTGAAACTAAACCTCCGGTCAAATGTGAACCCGTTGTTTGGAAACCAGGTCAAATGTTAACCTAAACCTCAGGTCAAATGTGAACCCTTTGTTTGAAACCCAGGTCAAATGTGAACATAAACCTCAGGTCAAATGCGAACCCGTTGTTTGAAAACTAGGTCAAATTTGAACCAAATCCTCAGGTCAAATGTGAACCCGTTGTTTGAAACCCAGGTCAATTGTGAACCTAAACCTAAGGTCAAATGTGAACCCGTTGTTTGAAAACCAGGTCAAATGTGAACCTAATCCTCAGGTCAAATGTGAACCCTTTGTTTGAAACCCAGGTCAAATGTGAACCTAAACCTCAGGTCAAATGCGAACCCGTTGTTTAAAAACTAGGTCAAATTTTAACATAAACCTCAGGTCAAATGTGAACCCGTTGTTTAAAACCCAGGTCAATTGTGAACCTAAACCTAAGGTCAATTGTGAACCCGTTGTTTGAAATCCATGTCAAATGTGAACCTAAACCTCAGGTCAAATGCGAACCCGTTGTTTGAAAACCAGGTCAAATTTGAACCTAAACCTCAGGTCAAATGTGAACCCATTGTTTGAAAACTAGGTCAAATGTGAACCTAACCTTCAGGTTAAATGTGAACCCGTTGTTTGAATCCCAGGTCAAATGCGAACCTAAACCTCAGGTCAAATGCGAACCCGTTGTTTAAAAACTAGGTCAAATTTGAACATAAACCTCAGGTCAAATGTGAACCCGTTGTTTAAAACCCAGGTCAATTGTGAACCTAAACCTAAGGTCAAATGTGAACCCTATGTTTGAAACCCAGGTCAAATGTGAACCTAAACCTCAGGTCAAATGCGAACCCGTTGTTTGAAAACCAGGTCAAATTTGAACCTAAACCTCAGGTCAAATGTGAACCCGTTGTTTGAAACCCAGGTCAATTGTGAACCTAAACTTAAGGTCAAATGTGAACCCGTTGTTTGAAAACCAGGTCAAATGTGAACCAAAACCTCAGGTTAAATGTGAACCCATTGTTTGAAACCAAGGTCAAATGTGAACCTAAAGCTCAGGTCAAATGTGAACCCGTTGTTTGAAACCCAAGTCAAATGTGAACTTTAACCTCAGGTCAAATGTGAACCTGTTGTTTGAAACCCGGGTCAAACGTGAACCTAAACCTCAGGTCAAATGTGAACCCGTTGTTTGAAACCCAGGTCAAATGTGAACCTAAACCTTAGGTCAAATGTGAACCCGTGGTTTGAAACCCAGGACAAATATGAACCTAAACCTCAGGTCAAATTTGAACCTGTTGTTTGAAAACCAGGTCAAATGTGAAACTAAACCTCAGGTCTAATGTGAACCCGTTGTTTGAAAACCAGGTCAAATGTGAAACAAAAACTCAGGTCAAATGTGTAGCTAAACCTCAGGTCAAATGTGAACCCATTGTTTGAAACCCAGGTCAAATGTGCACTTAAACCTCAGGTCAAATGTGAACCCGTTGTTTGAAACCCAGGTCAAATTTGAACCTAAACCTTAAGTCAAATCTGATCCCGTTGTTTGAAAACCAGGTCAAATGTGAACCTAACCCTTAGGTCGAATGTGATCCAGTTGTTTGAAACCTAAGTCAAATGTGAACCTAAACCTCAGGTCAAATGTGAACCCGTTATTTGAAAACAAGGTCAAATGTGAACCTAAACCTCAGGTCAAATGTGAACCCGTTGTTTGGAACCCAGTTCAAATGAGAACCTAAACCTCAGGTCAAATGTGAATCTGTTGTTTGAAAACCATGTCAAATGTGAACCCGTTGTTTGAAACCCAGGTCAAATGTGAAACTAAACCTCAGGTCAAATGTGAACCCGTTGTTTGGAAACCAGGTCAAATGTGAACCTAAACCTCAGGTCTAATGTGAACCCGTTGTTTGAAACCCAGGTCAAATGTGAACCTAAACCTCAGGTCAAATGCGAACCCGTTGTTTGAAAACCAGGTCAAATTTGAACCAAATTCTCAGGTCAAATGTGAACCCGTTGTTTGAAACCCAGGTCAATTGTGAACCTAAACCTAAGGTCAAATGTGAACCCGTTGTGTGAAAACCAGGTCAAATGTGAACCTAATCCTCAGGTCAAATGTGAACCCGTTGTTTGAAACCCAGGTCAAATGTGAACCTAAACCTCAGGTCAAATGCGAACCCGTTGTTTAAAAACCAGGTCAAATTTGAACATAAACCTCAGGTCAAATGTGAACCCGTTGTTTAAAACCCAGGTTAATTGTGAACCTAAACCTAAGGTCAAATGTGAACCCGTTGTTTGAAAACCATGTCAAATGTGAACCTAAACCTCAGGTCAAATGTGAACCCGTTGTTTGAAACCCAGGTCAAATGTGAACCTAAACCTCAGTTCAAATGCGAACCCGTTGTTTGAAAACCAGGTCAAATTTAAACCTAAACCTCAGGTCAAATGTGAACCCGTTGTTTGAAACCCAGGTCAAATGTGAACCTAAACCTAAGGTCAAATGTGAACCCGTTGTTTGAAAACCAGGTCAAATGTGAACCAAAACCACAGGTTAAATGTGAACCCATTGTTTGAAACCAAGGTCAAATGTGAACCTAAACCTCAGGTCAAATGTGAACCCGTTGTTTGAAACCCAAGTCAAATGTGAACTTTAACCTCAGGTCAAATGTGAACCTGTTGTTTGAAACCCAGGTCAAACGTGAACCTAAATCTCAGGTCAAATGTGAACCCGTTGTTTGAAACTCAGGTCAAATGTGAACCTAAACCTTAGGTCAAATGTGAACCCGTTGTTTGAAATCCAGGTCAAATGTGAAACTAAACCTCAGGTCAAATTTGAACCTGTTGTTTGAAAACCAAGTCAAATGTGAAACTAAACCTCAGGTCTAATGTGATCCCGTTGTTTGAAAACCAGGTCAAATGTGAAACTAAAACTCAGGTCAAATGTGAACCCGTTGTTTGAAACCCAGGTCAAATGTGAACTTAAACCTCAGGCCAAATGTGAACCCGTTGTTTGAAACCCAGGTCAAATTTGAACCTAAACCTCAAGTCAAATCTGATCCCGTTGTTTGAAAACCAGGTCAAATGTGAACCTAACCCTTAGGTCGAATGTGATCCAGTTGTTTGAAACCTAAGTCAAATTTGAACCTAAACCTCAGGTCAAATGTGAACCCGTTATTTGAAAACCAGGTCAAATGTGAACCTAAACCTCAGGTCAAATGTGAACCCGTTGTTTGGAACCCAGGTCAAATGAGAACCTAAACCTCAGGTCAAATGTGAATCTGTTGTTTGAAAACCATGTCAAATTTGAACCCGTTGTTTGAAACCCAGGTCAAATGTGAAACTAAACCTCAGGTCAAATGTGAACCCGTTGTTTGGAAACCAGGTCAAATGTGAACCTAAACCTCAGGTCAAATGTGAACCCGTTGTTTGAAACCCAGGTCAAATGTGAACCTAAACCTCAGGTCAAATGCGAACCCGTTGTTTGAAAACCAGGTCAAATTTGAACCAAATTCTCAGGTCAAATGTGAACCCGTTGTTTGAAACCCAGGTCAATTGTGAACCAAAACCTCAGGTCAAATGTGAACCCGTTGTTTGAAACCCAGGTCAAATGTGAACCTAAACCTCAGTTCAAATGCGAACCCGTTGTTTGAAAACCAGGTCAAATTTAAACCTAAACCTCAGGTCAAATGTGAACCCGTTGTTTGAAACCCAGGTCAAATGTGAACCTAAACCTAAGGTCAAATGTGAACCCGTTGTTTGAAAACCAGGTCAAATGTGAACCAAAACCACAGGTTAAATGTGAACCCATTGTTTGAAACCAAGGTCAAATGTGAACCTAAACCTCAGGTCAAATGTGAACCCGTTGTTTGAAACCCAAGTCAAATGTGAACTTTAACCTCAGGTCAAATGTGAACCTGTTGTTTGAAATCCAGGTCAAACGTGAACCTAATTCTCAGGTCAAATGTGAACCCGTTGTTTGAAACTCAGGTCAAATGTGAACCTAAACCTTAGGTCAAATGTGAACCCGTTGTTTGAAACCCAGGTCAAATGTGAAACTAAACCTCAGGTCAAATTTGAACCTGTTGTTTGAAAACCAAGTCAAATGTGAAACTAAACCTCAGGTCTAATGTGAACCCGTTGTTTGAAAACCAGGTCAAATGTGAAACTAAAACTCAGGTCAAATGTGAACCCATTGTTTGAAACCCAGGTCAAATGTGAACTTAAACCTCAGGCCAAATGTGAACCCGTTGTTTGAAACCCAGGTCAAATTTGAACCTAAACCTCAAGTCAAATCTGATCCCGTTGTTTGAAAACCAGGTCAAATGTGAACCTAACCCTTAGGTCGAATGTGATCCAGTTGTTTGAAACCTAAGTCAAATTTGAACCTAAACCTCAGGTCAAATGTGAACCCGTTATTTGAAAACCAGGTCAAATGTGAACCTAAACCTCAGGTCAAATGTGAACCCGTTGTTTGGAACCCAGGTCAAATGAGAACCTAAACCTCAGGTCAAATGTGAACCCGTTGTTTGAAACCCAAGTCAAATGTGAACTTTAACCTCAGGTCAAATGTGAACCTGTTGTTTGAAACCCAGGTCAAACGTGAACCTAAATCTCAGGTCAAATGTGAACCCGTTGTTTGAAACTCAGGTCAAATGTGAACCTAAACCTTAGGTCAAATGTGAACCCGTTGTTTGAAATCCAGGTCAAATGTGAAACTAAACCTCAGGTCAAATTTGAACCTGTTGTTTGAAAACCAAGTCAAATGTGAAACTAAACCTCAGGTCTAATGTGATCCCGTTGTTTGAAAACCAGGTCAAATGTGAAACTAAAACTCAGGTCAAATGTGAACCCGTTGTTTGAAACCCAGGTCAAATGTGAACTTAAACCTCAGGCCAAATGTGAACCCGTTGTTTGAAACCCAGGTAAAATTTGAACCTAAACCTCAAGTCAAATCTGATCCCGTTGTTTGAAAACCAGGTCAAATGTGAACCTAACCCTTAGGTCGAATGTGATCCAGTTGTTTGAAACCTAAGTCAAATTTGAACCTAAACCTCAGGTCAAATGTGAACCCGTTATTTGAAAACCAGGTCAAATGTGAACCTAAACCTCAGGTCAAATGTGAACCCGTTGTTTGGAACCCAGGTCAAATGAGAACCTAAACCTCAGGTCAAATGTGAATCTGTTGTTTGAAAACCATGTCAAATGTGAACCCGTTGTTTGAAACCCAGGTCAAATGTGAAACTAAACCTCAGGTCAAATGTGAACCCGTTGTTTGGAAACCAGGTCAAATGTGAACCTAAACCTCAGGTCAAATGTGAACCCGTTGTTTGAAACCCAGGTCAAATGTGAACCTAAACCTCAGGTCAAATGCGAACCCGTTGTTTGAAAACCAGGTCAAATTTGAACCAAATTCTCAGGTCAAATGTGAACCCGTTGTTTGAAACCCAGGTCAATTGTGAACCAAAACCTCAGGTCAAATGTGAACCCGTTGTTTGAAACCCAGGTCAAATGTGAACCTAAACCTCAGTTCAAATGCGAACCCGTTGTTTGAAAACCAGGTCAAATTTAAACCTAAACCTCAGGTCAAATGTGAACCCGTTGTTTGAAACCCAGGTCAAATGTGAACCTAAACCTAAGGTCAAATGTGAACCTGTTATTTGAAAACCAGGTCAAATGTGAACCAAAACCACAGGTTAAATGTGAACCCATTGTTTGAAACCAAGGTCAAATGTGAACCTAAACCTCAGGTCAAATGTGAACCCGTTGTTTGAAACCCAAGTCAAATGTGAACTTTAACCTCAGGTCGAATGTGAACCTGTTGTTTGAAACCCAGGTCAAACGTGAACCTAATTCTCAGGTCAAATGTGAACCCGTTGTTTGAAACTCAGGTCAAATGTGAACCTAAACCTTAGGTCAAATGTGAACCCGTTGTTTGAAACCCAGGTCAAATGTGAAACTAAACCTCAGGTCAAATTTGAACCTGTTGTTTGAAAACCAAGTCAAATGTGAAACTAAACCTCAGGTCTAATGTGAACCCGTTGTTTGAAAACCAGGTCAAATGTGAAACTAAAACTCAGGTCAAATGTGAACCCATTGTTTGAAACCCAGGTCAAATGTGAACTTAAACCTCAGGCCAAATGTGAACCCGTTGTTTGAAACCCAGGTCAAATTTGAACCTAAACCTCAAGTCAAATCTGATCCCGTTGTTTGAAAACCAGGTCAAATGTGAACCTAACCCTTAGGTCGAATGTGATCCAGTTGTTTGAAACCTAAGTCAAATTTGAACCTAAACCTCAGGTCAAATGTGAACCCGTTATTTGAAAACCAGGTCAAATGTGAACCTAAACCTCAGGTCAAATGTGAACCCGTTGTTTGGAACCCAGGTCAAATGAGAACCTAAACCTCAGGTCAAATGTGAATCTGTTGTTTGAAAACCATGTCAAATGTGAACCCGTTGTTTGAAACCTAGGTCAAATGTGAAACTAAACCTCAGGTCAAATGTGAACCCGTTGTTTGGAAACCAGGTCAAATGTGAACCTAAACCTCAGGTCAAATGTGAACCCGTTGTTTGAAACCCAGGTCAAATGTGAACCTAAACCTCAGGTCAAATGCGAACCCGTTGTTTGAAAACCAGGTCAAATTTGAACCAAATTCTCAGGTCAAATGTGAACCGTTGTTTGAAACCCAGGTCAATTGTGAACCTAAACCTAAGGTCAAATGTGAACCCGTTGTTTGAAAACCAGGTCAAATGTGAACCCAATCCTCAGGTCAAATGTGAACCCGTTGTTTGAAACCCAGGTCAAATGTGAACCTAAACCTCAGGTCAAATGCGAACCCGTTGTTTAAAAACCAGGTCAAATTTGAACATAAACCTCAGGTCAAATGTGAACCCGTTGTTTAAAACCCAGGTTAATTGTGAACCTAAACCTAAGGTCAATTGTGAACCCGTTGTTTGAAAACCATGTCAAATGTGAACCTAAACCTCAGGTCAAATGTGAACCCGTTGTTTGAAACCCATGTCAAATGTGAACCTAAACGTCAGGTCAAATGCGAACCCGTTGTTTGAAAACCAGGTCAAATTTAAACCTAAACCTCAGGTCAAATGTGAACCCGTTGTTTGAAATCCAGGTCAAATGTGAACCTAAACCTGAGGTCAAATGCGAACCCGTTGTTTAAAAACTAGGTCAAATTTGAACTTAAACCTCAGGTCAAATGTTAACCCGTTGTTTAAAACCCAGGTCAATTGTGAACCTAAACCTAAGGTCAATTGTGAAGCCGTTGTTTGAAAACCAGGTCAAATGTGAACCTAAACCTCAGGTCAAATGCGAACCCGTTGTTTGAAAACCAGGTCAAATTTGAACCTAAACCTCAGGTCAAATGTGAACCCATTGTTTGAAAACCAGGTCAAATGTGAACCTAACCTTCAGGTTAAATGTGAACCCGTTGTTTGAAACCCAGGTCAAATGTGAACCTAAACCTCAGGTCAAATGCGAACCCGTTGTTTAAAAACTAGGTCAAATTTGAACATAAACCTCAGGTCAAATGTGAACCCGTTTTTTAAAACCCAGGTCAATTGTGAACCTAAACCTAAGGTCAAATGTGAACCCGATGTTTGAAACCTAGGTCAAATGTGAACCTAAACCTCAGGTCAAATGCGAACCCGTTGTTTGAAAACCAGGTCAAATTTGAACCTAAACCTCAGGTCAAATGTGAACCCGTTGTTTGAAACCCATGTCAATTGTGAACCTAAACCTAAGGTCAAGTGTGAACCCGTTGTTGGAAAACCAGGTCAAATGTGAACCAAAACCTCAGGTTAAATGTGAACCCATTGTTTGAAACCAAGGTCAAATGTGAACCTAAACCTCAGGTCAAATGTGAACCCGTTGTTTGAAACCCAGGTCAAATGTGAACCTAAACCTTAGGTCAAATGTGAACCCGTTGTTTGAAACCCAGGTTAAATGTGAACCTAAACCTCAGGTCAAATGCGAACCCGTTGTTTGAAAACCAGGTCAAATTTGAACCAAATTCTCAGGTCAAATGTGAACCCGTTGTTTGAAACCCAGGTCAATTGTGAACCTAAACCTAAGGTCAAATGTGAACCCGTTGTTTGAAAACCAGGTCAAATGTGAACCTAATCCTCAGGTCAAATGTGAACCCGTTGTTTGAAACCCAGGTCAAATGTGAACCTAAACCTCAGGTCAAATGCGAACCCGTTGTTTAAAAACCAGGTCAAATTTGAACATAAACTTCAGGTCAAATGTGAACCCGTTGTTTAAAACCCAGGTTAATTGTGAACCTAAACCTAAGGTCAATTGTGAACCCGTTGTTTGAAAACCATGTCAAATGTGAACCTAAACCTCAGGTCAAATGTGAACCCGTTGTTTGAAACCCAGGTCAAATGTGAACCTAAACCTCAGGTCAAATGCGAAACCGTTGTTTGAAAACCATGTCAAATTTAAACCTAAACCTCAGGTCAAATGTGAACCCGTTGTTTGAAACCCAGGTAAAATGTGAACCTAAACCTCAGGTCAAATGCGAACCCGTTGTTTAAAAACTAGGTCAAATTTGAACATAAACCTCAGGACAAATGTGAACCCGTTGTTTAAAACCCAGGTCAATTGTGAACCTAAACCTAAGGTCAATTGTGAAGCCGTTGTTTGAAAACCAGGTCAAATGTGAACCTAAACCTCAGGTCAAATGCGAACCCGTTGTTTGAAAACCAGGTCAAATTTGAACGTAAACCTCAGGTCAAATGTGAACCCATTGTTTGAAAACCAGGTCAAATGTGAACCTTACCTTCAGGTTAAATGTGAACCCGTTGTTCGAAACCCAGGACAAATGTGAACCTAAACCTCAGGTCAAATGCGAACCCGTTGTTTAAAAACTAGGTCAAATTTGAACATAAACCTCAGGTCAAATGTGAACCCGTTGTTTAAAACCCAAGTCAATTGTGAACCTAAACCTAAGGTCAAATGTGAACCCGTTGTTTGAAACCCAGGTCAAATGTGAACCTAAACCTCAGGTCAAATGCGAACCCGTTGTTTGAAAACCAGGTCAAATTTGAACCTAAACCTCAGGTCAAATGTGAACCCGTTGTTTGAAACCCAGGTCAATTATGAACCTAAACCTAAGGTCAAATGTGAACCCGTTGTTTGAAAACCAGGTCAAATGAGAACCAAAACCTCAGGTTAAATGTGAACCCATTGTTTGAAACCAAGGTCAAATGTGAACCTAAACCTCAGGTCAAATGTGAACCCGTTGTTTGAAACCCAAGTCAAATGTGAACTTTAACCTCAGGTCAAATGTGAACCTGTTGTTTGAAACCCAGGTCAAACGTGAAACTAAACCTCAGGTCAAATGTGAACCTGTTGTTTGAAACCCAAGTCAAATGTGAACCTAAACCTTAGGTCAAATGTGAACCCGTTGTTTGAAACCCAGGTCAAATGTGAAACTAAACCTCAGGTCAAATTTGAACCTGTTGTTTGAAAACCAGGTCAAATGTGAAACTAAACCTCAGGTCTAATGTGAACCCGTTGTTTAAAAACCAGGTCAAATGTGAAACTAAAACTCAGGTCAAATGTGAACCCATTGGTTGAAACCCAGGTCAAATGTGAACTTAAACCTCAGGTCAAATGTGAACCCGTTGTTTGAAACCCAGGTCAAATTTGAACCTAATCCTCAAGTCAAATCTGATCCCGTTGTTTGAAAACCAGGTCAAATGTGAACCTAACCCTTAGGTCGAATGTGATCCAGTTGTTTGAAACCTAAGTCAAATGTGAACCTAAACCTCAGGTCAAATGTGAACCCATTGTTTGAAAACCAGGTCAAATGTGAACCTAACCTTCAGGTTAAATGTGAACCCGTTGTTTGAAACCCAGGTCAAATGTGAACCTAAACCTCAGGTCAAATGCGAACCCGTTGTTTAAAAACTAGGTCAAATTTGAACATAAACCTCAGGTCAAATGTGAACCCGTTGTTTAAAACCCAGGTCAATTGTGAACCTAAACCTAAGGTCAAATGTGAACCCGTTGTTTGAAACCCAGGTCAAATTTGAACCTAAACCTCAGGTCAAATGTGAACCCGTTGTTTGAAACCCAGGTTAATTGTGAACCTAAACCTAAGGTCAATTGTGAACCCGTTGTTTGAAAACCAGGTCAAATGTTAACCAAAACCTCAGGTTAAATGTGAACCCATTGTTTGAAACCAAGGTCAAATGTGAACCTAAACCTCAGGTCAAATGTGAACCCGTTGTTTGAAACCCAAGTCAAATGTGAACTTTAACCTCAGGTCAAATGTGAACCTGTTGTTTGAAACCCAGGTCAAACGTGAACCTAAACCTCAGGTCAAATGTGAACCTGTTGTTTGAAACCCAGGTCAAATGTGAACCTAAACCTTAGGTCAAATGTGAAACTAAACCTCAGGTCAAATTTGAACCTGTTGTTTGAAAACCAGGTCAAATGTGAAACTAAACCTCAGGTCTAATGTGAACCCGTTGTTTGAAAACCAGGTCAAATGTGGAACTAAAACTCAGGTCAAATGTGAACCCATTGGTTGAAACCCAGGTCAAATGTGAACTTAAACCTCAGGTCAAATGTGAACCCGTTGTTTGAAACCCAGGTCAAATTTGAACCTAAACCTCAAGTCAAATCTGATCCCGTTGTTTGAAAACCAGGTCAAATGTGAACCTAACCCTTAGGTCGAATGTGATCCAGTTGTTTGAAACCTAAGTCAAATGTGAACCTAAACCTCAGGTCAAATGTGAACCCATTGTTTGAAAACCAGGTCAAATGTGAACCTAACCTTCAGGTTAAATGTGAACCCGTTGTTTGAAACCCAGGTCAAATGTGAACCTAAACCTCAGGCCAAATGCGAACCCGTTGTTTAAAAACTAGGTCAAATTTGAAAATAAACCTCAGGTCAAATGTGAACCCGTTGTTTAAAACCCAGGTCAATTGTGAACCTAAACCTAAGGTCAAATGTGAACCCGTTGTTTGAAACCCAGGTCAAATTTGAACCTAATCCTCAAGTCAAATCTGATCCCGTTGTTTGAAAACCAGGTCAAATGTGAACCTAACCCTTAGGTCGAATGTGATCCAGTTGTTTGAAACCTAAGTCAAATGTGAACCTAAACCTCAGGTCAAATGTGAACCCATTGTTTGAAAACCAGGTCAAATGTGAACCTAACCTTCAGGTTAAATGTGAACCCGTTGTTTGAAACCCAGGTCAAATGTGAACCTAAACCTCAGGTCAAATGCGAACCCGTTGTTTAAAAACTAGGTCAAATTTGAACATAAACCTCAGGTCAAATGTGAACCCGTTGTTTAAAACCCAGGTCAATTGTGAACCTAAACCTAAGGTCAAATGTGAACCCGTTGTTTGAAACCCAGGTCAAATTTGAACCTAAACCTCAGGTCAAATGTGAACCCGTTGTTTGAAACCCAGGTTAATTGTGAACCTAAACCTAAGGTCAATTGTGAACCCGTTGTTTGAAAACCAGGTCAAATGTGAACCAAAACCTCAGGTTAAATGTGAACCCATTGTTTGAAACCAAGGTCAAATGTGAACCTAAACCTCAGGTCAAATGTGAACCCGTTGTTTGAAACCCAAGTCAAATGTGAACTTTAACCTCAGGTCAAATGTGAACCTGTTGTTTGAAACCCAGGTCAAACGTGAACCTAAACCTCAGGTCAAATGTGAACCTGTTGTTTGAAACCCAGGTCAAATGTGAACCTAAACCTTAGGTCAAATGTGAAACTAAACCTCAGGTCAAATTTGAACCTGTTGTTTGAAAACCAGGTCAAATGTGAAACTAAACCTCAGGTCTAATGTGAACCCGTTGTTTGAAAACCAGGTCAAATGTGGAACTAAAACTCAGGTCAAATGTGAACCCATTGGTTGAAACCCAGGTCAAATGTGAACTTAAACCTCAGGTCAAATGTGAACCCGTTGTTTGAAACCCAGGTCAAATTTGAACCTAAACCTCAAGTCAAATCTGATCCCGTTGTTTGAAAACCAGGTCAAATGTGAACCTAACCCTTAGGTCGAATGTGATCCAGTTGTTTGAAACCTAAGTCAAATGTGAACCTAAACCTCAGGTCAAATGTGAACCCATTGTTTGAAAACCAGGTCAAATGTGAACCTAACCTTCAGGTTAAATGTGAACCCGTTGTTTGAAACCCAGGTCAAATGTGAACCTAAACCTCAGGCCAAATGCGAACCCGTTGTTTAAAAACTAGGTCAAATTTGAAAATAAACCTCAGGTCAAATGTGAACCCGTTGTTTAAAACCCAGGTCAATTGTGAACCTAAACCTAAGGTCAAATGTGAACCCGTTGTTTGAAACCCAGGTCAAATGTGAACCTAAACCTCAGGTCAAATGCGAACCCGTTGTTTGAAAACTAGGTCAAATTTGAACCTAAACCTCAGGTCAAATGTGAACCCGTTGTTTGAAACCCAGGTCAATTGTGAACCTAAACCTAAGGTCAAATGTGAACCCGTTGTTCGAAAACCAGGTCAAATGTGAACCAAAACCTTAGGTTAAATGTGAACCCATTGTTTGAAACCAAGGTCAAATTTGAACCTAAACCTCAGGTCAAATGTGAACCCGTTGTTTGAAACCCAAGTCAAATGTGAACTTTAACCTCAGGTCAAATGTGAACCTGTTGTTTGAAACCCAGGTCAAACGTGAACCTAAACCTCAGGTCAAATGTGAACCCGTTGTTTGAAACCCAGGTCAAATGTGAACCTAAACCTTAGGTCAAATGTGAACCCGTTGTTTGAAACCCAGGTCAAATGTGAAACTAAACCTCAGGTCTAATGTGAACCCGTTGTTTGAAAACCAGGTCAAATGTGAAACTAAAACTCAGGTCAAATGTGAACCCATTGTTTGAAACCCAGGTCAAATGTGAACTTAAACCTCAGGTCAAATGTGAACCCGTTGTTTGAAACCCAGGTTAATTGTGAACCTAAACCTAAGGTCAATTGTGAACCCGTTGTTTGAAAACCAGGTCAAATGTGAACCAAAACCTCAGGTTAAATGTGAACCCATTGTTTGAAACCAAGGTCAAATGTGAACCTAAACCTCAGGTCAAATGTGAACCCGTTGTTTGAAACCCAAGTCAAATGTGAACTTTAACCTCAGGTCAAATGTGAACCTGTTGTTTGAAACCCAGGTCAAACGTGAACCTAAACCTCAGGTCAAATGTGAACCTGTTGTTTGAAACCCAGGTCAAATGTGAACCTAAACCTTAGGTCAAATGTGAAACTAAACCTCAGGTCAAATTTGAACCTGTTGTTTGAAAACCAGGTCAAATGTGAAACTAAACCTCAGGTCTAATGTGAACCCGTTGTTTGAAAACCAGGTCAAATGTGGAACTAAAACTCAGGTCAAATGTGAACCCATTGGTTGAAACCCAGGTCAAATGTGAACTTAAACCTCAGGTCAAATGTGAACCCGTTGTTTGAAACCCAGGTCAAATTTGAACCTAAACCTCAAGTCAAATCTGATCCCGTTGTTTGAAAACCAGGTCAAATGTGAACCTAACCCTTAGGTCGAATGTGATCCAGTTGTTTGAAACCTAAGTCAAATGTGAACCTAAACCTCAGGTCAAATGTGAACCCATTGTTTGAAAACCAGGTCAAATGTGAACCTAACCTTCAGGTTAAATGTGAACCCGTTGTTTGAAACCCAGGTCAAATGTGAACCTAAACCTCAGGCCAAATGCGAACCCGTTGTTTAAAAACTAGGTCAAATTTGAAAATAAACCTCAGGTCAAATGTGAACCCGTTGTTTAAAACCCAGGTCAATTGTGAACCTAAACCTAAGGTCAAATGTGAACCCGTTGTTTGAAACCCAGGTCAAATTTGAACCTAATCCTCAAGTCAAATCTGATCCCGTTGTTTGAAAACCAGGTCAAATGTGAACCTAACCCTTAGGTCGAATGTGATCCAGTTGTTTGAAACCTAAGTCAAATGTGAACCTAAACCTCAGGTCAAATGTGAACCCATTGTTTGAAAACCAGGTCAAATGTGAACCTAACCTTCAGGTTAAATGTGAACCCGTTGTTTGAAACCCAGGTCAAATGTGAACCTAAACCTCAGGTCAAATGCGAACCCGTTGTTTAAAAACTAGGTCAAATTTGAACATAAACCTCAGGTCAAATGTGAACCCGTTGTTTAAAACCCAGGTCAATTGTGAACCTAAACCTAAGGTCAAATGTGAACCCGTTGTTTGAAACCCAGGTCAAATTTGAACCTAAACCTCAGGTCAAATGTGAACCCGTTGTTTGAAACCCAGGTTAATTGTGAACCTAAACCTAAGGTCAATTGTGAACCCGTTGTTTGAAAACCAGGTCAAATGTGAACCAAAACCTCAGGTTAAATGTGAACCCATTGTTTGAAACCAAGGTCAAATGTGAACCTAAACCTCAGGTCAAATGTGAACCCGTTGTTTGAAACGCAAGTCAAATGTGAACTTTAACCTCAGGTCAAATGTGAACCTGTTGTTTGAAACCCAGGTCAAACGTGAACCTAAACCTCAGGTCAAATGTGAACCTGTTGTTTGAAACCCAGGTCAAATGTGAACCTAAACCTTAGGTCAAATGTGAAACTAAACCTCAGGTCAAATTTGAACCTGTTGTTTGAAAACCAGGTCAAATGTGAAACTAAACCTCAGGTCTAATGTGAACCCGTTGTTTGAAAACCAGGTCAAATGTGGAACTAAAACTCAGGTCAAATGTGAACCCATTGGTTGAAACCCAGGTCAAATGTGAACTTAAACCTCAGGTCAAATGTGAACCCGTTGTTTGAAACCCAGGTCAAATTTGAACCTAAACCTCAAGTCAAATCTGATCCCGTTGTTTGAAAACCAGGTCAAATGTGAACCTAACCCTTAGGTCGAATGTGATCCAGTTGTTTGAAACCTAAGTCAAATGTGAACCTAAACCTCAGGTCAAATGTGAACCCATTGTTTGAAAACCAGGTCAAATGTGAACCTAACCTTCAGGTTAAATGTGAACCCGTTGTTTGAAACCCAGGTCAAATGTGAACCTAAACCTCAGGCCAAATGCGAACCCGTTGTTTAAAAACTAGGTCAAATTTGAAAATAAACCTCAGGTCAAATGTGAACCCGTTGTTTAAAACCCAGGTCAATTGTGAACCTAAACCTAAGGTCAAATGTGAACCCGTTGTTTGAAACCCAGGTCAAATGTGAACCTAAACCTCAGGTCAAATGCGAACCCGTTGTTTGAAAACTAGGTCAAATTTGAACCTAAACCTCAGGTCAAATGTGAACCCGTTGTTTGAAACCCAGGTCAATTGTGAACCTAAACCTAAGGTCAAATGTGAACCCGTTGTTCGAAAACCAGGTCAAATGTGAACCAAAACCTTAGGTTAAATGTGAACCCATTGTTTGAAACCAAGGTCAAATTTGAACCTAAACCTCAGGTCAAATGTGAACCCGTTGTTTGAAACCCAAGTCAAATGTGAACTTTAACCTCAGGTCAAATGTGAACCTGTTGTTTGAAACCCAGGTCAAACGTGAACCTAAACCTCAGGTCAAATGTGAACCCGTTGTTTGAAACCCAGGTCAAATGTGAACCTAAACCTTAGGTCAAATGTGAACCCGTTGTTTGAAACCCAGGTCAAATGTGAAACTAAACCTCAGGTCTAATGTGAACCCGTTGTTTGAAAACCAGGTCAAATGTGAAACTAAAACTCAGGTCAAATGTGAACCCATTGTTTGAAACCCAGGTCAAATGTGAACTTAAACCTCAGGTCAAATGTGAACCCGTTGTTTGAAACCCAGGTCAAATTTGAACCTAAACCTCAAGTCAAATCTGATCCCGTTGTTTGAAAATCAGGTCAAATGTGAACCTAACCCTTAGGTCGAATGTGATCCAGTTGTTTGGAACCTAAGTCAAATGTGAACCTAAACCTCAGGTCAAATGTGAACCCGTTATTTGAAAACCAGGTCAAATGTGAACCTAAACCTCAGGTCAAATGTGAACCCGTTGTTTGGAACCCAGGTCAAATGAGAACCTAAACCTCAGGTTAAATGTGAATATGTTGTTTGAAAACCATGTCAAATGTGAACCCGTTGTTTGAAACCCAGGTCAAATGTGAAACTAAACCTCAGGTCAAATTTGAACCCGTTGTTTGGAAACCAGGTCAAATGTGAACCTAAACCTCAGGTTAAATATGAACCCGTTGTTTGAAACCCAGGTCAAATGTGAACCTAAACCTCAGGTCAAATGCGAACCCGTTGTTTGAAAACCAGGTCAAATTTGAACCAAATTCTCAGGTCAAATGTGAACCCGTTGTTTGAAACCCAGGTCAATTGTGAACCTAAACCTAAGGTCAAATGTGAACCCGTTGTTGGAAAACAGGTCAAATGTGAACCCGTTGTTGGAAAACAGGTCAAATGTGAACCTAATCCTCAGGTCAAATGTGAACCCGTTGTTTGAAACCCAGGTAAAATGTGAACCTAAACCTCAGGTCAAATGCGAACCCGTTGTTTAAAAACCAGGTCAAATTTGAACATAAACCTCAGGTCAAATGTGAACCCGTTGTTTAAAACCCAGGTTAATTGTGAACCTAAACCTAAGGTCAATTGTGAACCCGTTGTTTGAAAACCATGTCAAATGTGAACCTAAACCTCAGGTCAAATGTGAACCCGTTGTTTGAAACCCAGGTCAAATGTGAACCTAAACCTCAGGTCAAATGCGAACCCGTTATTTGAAAACCAGGTCAAATTTAAACCTAAACCTCAGGTCAAATGTGAACCCGTTGTTTGAAACCCAGGTCAAATGTGAACCTAAACCTCAGGTCAAATGCGAACCCGTTGTTTAAAAACTAGGTCAAATTTGAACATAAACCTCAGGTCAAATGTGACCCGTTGTTTAAAACCCAGGTCAATTGTGAACCTAAACCTAAGGTCAATTGTGAAGCCGTTGTTTGAAAACCAGGTCAAATGTGAACCTAAACCTCAGGTCAAATGCGAACCCGTTGTTTGAAAACCAGGTCAAATTTGAACCTAAACCTCAGGTCAAATGTGAACCCATTGTTTGAAAACCAGGTCAAATGTGAACCTAACCTTCAGGTTAAATGTGAACCCGTTGTTTGAAACCCAGGTCAAATGTGAACCTAAACCTCAGGTCAAATGCGAACCCGTTGTTTAAAAACTAGGTCAAATTTGAACATAAACCCCAGGTCAAATGTGAACCCGTTGTTTAAAACCCAGGTCAATTGTGAACCTAAACCTAAGGTCAAATGTGAACCCGTTGTTTGAAACCCAGGTCAAATGTGAACCTAAACCTCAGGTCAAATGCGAACCCGTTGTTTGAAAACCAGGTCAAATTTGAACCTAAACCTCAGGTCAAATGTGAACCCGTTGTTTGAAACCCAGGTCAATTGTGAACCTAAACCTAAGGTCAAATGTGAACCCGTTGTTTGAAAACCAGGTCAAATGTGAACCAAAACCTCAGGTTAAATGTGAACCCATTGTTTGAAACCAAGGTCAAATGTGAACCTAAACCTCAGGTCAAATGTGAACCCGTTGTTTGAAACCCAAGTCAAATGTGAACTTTAACCTCAGGTCAAATGTGAACCTGTTGTTTGAAACCCAGGTCAAACGTGAACCTAAACCTCAGGTCAAATGTGAACCCGTTGTTTGAAACCCAGGTCAAATGTGAACCTAAACCTTAGGTCAAATGTGAACCCGTTGTTTGAAACCCAGGTCAAATGTGAACCTAAACCTCAGGTCAAATTTGAACCTGTTGTTTGAAAACCCGGTCAAATGTGAAACTAAAACTCAGGTCAAATGTGAACCCATTGTTTGAAACCCAGGTCAAATGTGAACTTAAACCTCAGGTCAAATGTGAACCCCTTGTTTGAAACCCAGGTCAAATTTGAACCTAAACCTCAAGTCAAATCTGATCCCGTTGTTTGAAAACCAGGTCAAATGTGAACCTAACCCTTAGGTCGAATGTGATTCAGTTGTTTGAAACCTAAGTCAAATGTGAACCTAAACCTCAGGTCAAATGTGAACCCGTTATTTGAAAACCAGGTCAAATGTGAACCTAAACCTCAGGTCAAATGTGAACCCATTGTTTGAAACCCAGGTCAATTGTGAACCTAAACCTAAGGTCAAATGTGAACCCGTTGTTTGAAAACCAGGTCAAATGTGAACCTAATCCTCAGGTCAAATGTGAACCCGTTGTTTGAAACCCAGATCAAATGTGAACCTAAACCTCAGGTCAAATGTGAACCCGTTGTTTAAAAAACAGGTCAAATTTGAACATAAACCTCAGGTCAAATGTGAACCCGTTGTTTAAAACCCAGGTTAATTGTGAACCTAAACCTAAGGTCAAATGTGAACCCGTTATTTGAAAACCATGTCAAATGTGAACCTAAACCTCAGGTCAAATGTGAACCCGTTGTTTGAAACCCAGGTCAAATGTGAACCTAAACCTCAGGTCAAATGCGAACCCGTTATTTGAAAACCAGGTCAAATTTAAACCTAAACCTCAGGTCAAATGTGAACCCGTTGTTTGAAACCCAGGTCAAATGTGAACCTAAACCTCAGGTCAAATGCGAACCCGTTGTTTAAAAACTAGGTCAAATTTGAACATAAACCTCAGGTCAAATGTGACCCGTTGTTTAAAACCCAGGTCAATTGTGAACCTAAACCTAAGGTCAATTGTGAAGCCGTTGTTTGAAAACCAGGTCAAATGTGAACCTAAACCTCAGGTCAAATGCGAACCCGTTGTTTGAAAACCAGGTCAAATTTGAACCAAATTCTCAGGTCAAATGTGAACCCGTTGTTTGAAACCCAGGTCAATTGTGAACCTAAACCTAAGGTCAAATGTGAACCCGTTGTTGGAAAACAGGTCAAATGTGAACCCGTTGTTGGAAAACAGGTCAAATGTGAACCTAATCCTCAGGTCAAATGTGAACCCGTTGTTTGAAACCCAGGTCAAATGTGAACCTAAACCTCAGGTCAAATGCGAACCCGTTGTTTAAAAACCAGGTCAAATTTGAACATAAACCTCAGGTCAAATGTGAACCCGTTGTTTAAAACCCAGGTTAATTGTGAACCTAAACCTAAGGTCAATTGTGAACCCGTTGTTTGAAAACCATGTCAAATGTGAACCTAAACCTCAGGTCAAATGTGAACCCGTTGTTTGAAAAACAGGTCAAATGTGAACCTAAACCTCAGGTCAAATGCGAACCCGTTATTTGAAAACCAGGTCAAATTTAAACCTAAACCTCAGGTCAAATGTGAACCCGTTGTTTGAAACCCAGGTCAAATGTGAACCTAAACCTCAGGTCAAATGCGAACCCGTTGTTTAAAAACTAGGTCAAATTTGAACATAAACCTCAGGTCAAATGTGACCCGTTGTTTAAAACCCAGGTCAATTGTGAACCTAAACCTAAGGTCAATTGTGAAGCCGTTGTTTGAAAACCAGGTCAAATGTGAACCTAAACCTCAGGTCAAATGCGAACCCGTTGTTTGAAAACCAGGTCAAATTTGAACCTAAACCTCAGGTCAAATGTGAACCCATTGTTTGAAAACCAGGTCAAATGTGAACCTAACCTTCAGGTTAAATGTGAACCCGTTGTTTGAAACCCAGGTCAAATGTGAACCTAAACCTCAGGTCAAATGCGAACCCGTTGTTTAAAAACTAGGTCAAATTTGAACATAAACCCCAGGTCAAATGTGAACCCGTTGTTTAAAACCCAGGTCAATTGTGAACCTAAACCTAAGGTCAAATGTGAACCCGTTGTTTGAAACCCAGGTCAAATGTGAACCTAAACCTCAGGTCAAATGCGAACCCGTTGTTTGAAAACCAGGTCAAATTTGAACCTAAACCTCAGGTCAAATGTGAACCCGTTGTTTGAAACCCAGGTCAATTGTGAACCTAAACCTAAGGTCAAATGTGAACCCGTTGTTTGAAAACCAGGTCAAATGTGAACCAAAACCTCAGGTTAAATGTGAACCCATTGTTTGAAACCAAGGTCAAATGTGAACCTAAACCTCAGGTCAAATGTGAACCCGTTGTTTGAAACCCAAGTCAAATGTGAACTTTAACCTCAGGTCAAATGTGAACCTGTTGTTTGAAACCCAGGTCAAACGTGAACCTAAACCTCAGGTCAAATGTGAACCCGTTGTTTGAAACCCAGGTCAAATGTGAACCTAAACCTTAGGTCAAATGTGAACCCGTTGTTTGAAACCCAGGTCAAATGTGAACCTAAACCTCAGGTCAAATTTGAACCTGTTGTTTGAAAACCCGGTCAAATGTGAAACTAAAACTCAGGTCAAATGTGAACCCATTGTTTGAAACCCAGGTCAAATGTGAACTTAAACCTCAGGTCAAATGTGAACCCCTTGTTTGAAACCCAGGTCAAATTTGAACCTAAACCTCAAGTCAAATCTGATCCCGTTGTTTGAAAACCAGGTCAAATGTGAACCTAACCCTTAGGTCGAATGTGATTCAGTTGTTTGAAACCTAAGTCAAATGTGAACCTAAACCTCAGGTCAAATGTGAACCCGTTATTTGAAAACCAGGTCAAATGTGAACCTAAACCTCAGGTCAAATGTGAACCCATTGTTTGAAACCCAGGTCAATTGTGAACCTAAACCTAAGGTCAAATGTGAACCCGTTGTTTGAAAACCAGGTCAAATGTGAACCTAATCCTCAGGTCAAATGTGAACCCGTTGTTTGAAACCCAGATCAAATGTGAACCTAAACCTCAGGTCAAATGTGAACCCGTTGTTTAAAAAACAGGTCAAATTTGAACATAAACCTCAGGTCAAATGTGAACCCGTTGTTTAAAACCCAGGTTAATTGTGAACCTAAACCTAAGGTCAAATGTGAACCCGTTATTTGAAAACCATGTCAAATGTGAACCTAAACCTCAGGTCAAATGTGAACCCGTTGTTTGAAACCCAGGTCAAATGTGAACCTAAACCTCAGGTCAAATGCGAACCCGTTATTTGAAAACCAGGTCAAATTTAAACCTAAACCTCAGGTCAAATGTGAACCCGTTGTTTGAAACCCAGGTCAAATGTGAACCTAAACCTCAGGTCAAATGCGAACCCGTTGTTTAAAAACTAGGTCAAATTTGAACATAAACCTCAGGTCAAATGTGACCCGTTGTTTAAAACCCAGGTCAATTGTGAACCTAAACCTAAGGTCAATTGTGAAGCCGTTGTTTGAAAACCAGGTCAAATGTGAACCTAAACCTCAGGTCAAATGCGAACCCGTTGTTTGAAAACCAGGTCAAATTTGAACCAAATTCTCAGGTCAAATGTGAACCCGTTGTTTGAAACCCAGGTCAATTGTGAACCTAAACCTAAGGTCAAATGTGAACCCGTTGTTGGAAAACAGGTCAAATGTGAACCCGTTGTTGGAAAACAGGTCAAATGTGAACCTAATCCTCAGGTCAAATGTGAACCCGTTGTTTGAAACCCAGGTCAAATGTGAACCTAAACCTCAGGTCAAATGCGAACCCGTTGTTTAAAAACCAGGTCAAATTTGAACATAAACCTCAGGTCAAATGTGAACCCGTTGTTTAAAACCCAGGTTAATTGTGAACCTAAACCTAAGGTCAATTGTGAACCCGTTGTTTGAAAACCATGTCAAATGTGAACCTAAACCTCAGGTCAAATGTGAACCCGTTGTTTGAAAAACAGGTCAAATGTGAACCTAAACCTCAGGTCAAATGCGAACCCGTTATTTGAAAACCAGGTCAAATTTAAACCTAAACCTCAGGTCAAATGTGAACCCGTTGTTTGAAACCCAGGTCAAATGTGAACCTAAACCTCAGGTCAAATGCGAACCCGTTGTTTAAAAACTAGGTCAAATTTGAACATAAACCTCAGGTCAAATGTGACCCGTTGTTTAAAACCCAGGTCAATTGTGAACCTAAACCTAAGGTCAATTGTGAAGCCGTTGTTTGAAAACCAGGTCAAATGTGAACCTAAACCTCAGGTCAAATGCGAACCCGTTGTTTGAAAACCAGGTCAAATTTGAACCTAAACCTCAGGTCAAATGTGAACCCATTGTTTGAAAACCAGGTCAAATGTGAACCTACCCTTCAGGTTAAATGTGAACCCGTTGTTTGAAACCCAGGTCAAATGTGAACCTAAACCTCAGGTCAAATGCGAACCCGTTGTTTAAAAACTAGGTCAAATTTGAACATAAACCTCAGGTCAAATGTGAACCCGTTGTTTAAAACCCAGGTCAATTGTGAACCTAAACCTAAGGTCAAATGTGAACCCGTTGTTTGAAACCCAGGTCAAATGTGAACCTAAACCTCAGGTCAAATGCGAACCCGTTGTTTGAAAACCAGGTCAAATTTGAACCTAAACCTCAGGTCAAATGTGAACCCGTTGTTTGAAACCCAGGTCAATTGTGAACCTAAACCTAAGGTCAAATGTGAACCCGTTGTTTGAAAACCAGGTCAAATGTGAACCAAAACCTCAGGTTAAATGTGAACCCATTGTTTGAAACCAAGGTCAAATGTGAACCTAAACCTCAGGTCAAATGTGAACCCGTTGTTTGAAACCCAAGTCAAATGTGAACTTTAACCTCAGGTCAAATGTGAACCTGTTGTTTGAAACCCAGGTCAAACGTGAACCTAAACCTCAGGTCAAATGTGAACCCGTTGTTTGAAACCCAGGTCAAATGTGAACCTAAACCTTAGGTCAAATGTGAACCCGTTGTTTGAAACCCAGGTCAAATGTGAACCTAAACCTCAGGTCAAATTTGAACCTGTTGTTTGAAAACCCGGTCAAATGTGAAACTAAAACTCAGGTCAAATGTGAACCCATTGTTTGAAACCCAGGTCAAATGTGAACTTAAACCTCAGGTCAAATGTGAACCCGTTGTTTGAAACCCTGGTCAAATTTGAACCTAAACCTCAAGTCAAATCTGATCCCGTTGTTTGAAAACCAGGTCAAATGTGAACCTAACCCTTAGGTCGAATGTGATTCAGTTGTTTGAAACCTAAGTCAAATGTGAACCTAAACCTCAGGTCAAATGTGAACCCGTTATTTGAAAACCAGGTCAAATGTGAACCTAAACCTCAGGTCAAATGTGAACCCATTGTTTGGAACCCAGGTCAAATGAGAACCTAAACCTCAGGTCAAATGTGAATCTGTAGTTTGAAAACCATGTCAAATCTGAACCCGTTGTTTGAAACCCAGGTCAAATGTGAACCTAAACCTCAGGTCAAATGTGAACCCGTTGTTTGAAACCTAGGTCAAATGTGAACTTAAACCTCAGGTCAAATGTGAACCTGTTGTTTGAAACCCAGGTCAAACGTGAACCTAAACCTCAGGTCAAATGCGAACCCGTTGTTTAAAAACCAGGTCAAATTTGAACCTAAACCTCAGGTCAAATGTGAACCCGTTGTTTGAAACCCAGGTCAATTGTGAACCTAAACCTAAGGTCAAATGTGAACCCGTTGTTTGAAAACCAGGTCAAATGTGAACCTAATCCTCAGGTCAAATGTGAACCCGTTGTTTGAAACCCAGATCAAATGTGAACCTAAACCTCAGGTCAAATGTGAACCCGTTGTTTAAAAAACAGGTCAAATTTGAACATAAACCTCAGGTCAAATGTGAACCCGTTGTTTAAAACCCAGGTTAATTGTGAACCTAAACCTAAGGTCAAATGTGAACCCGTTATTTGAAAACCATGTCAAATGTGAACCTAAACCTCAGGTCAAATGTGAACCCGTTGTTTGAAACCCAGGTCAAATGTGAACCTAAACCTCAGGTCAAATGCGAACCCGTTATTTGAAAACCAGGTCAAATTTAAACCTAAACCTCAGGTCAAATGTGAACCCGTTGTTTGAAACCCAGGTCAAATGTGAACCTAAACCTCAGGTCAAATGCGAACCCGTTGTTTAAAAACTAGGTCAAATTTGAACATAAACCTCAGGTCAAATGTGACCCGTTGTTTAAAACCCAGGTCAATTGTGAACCTAAACCTAAGGTCAATTGTGAAGCCGTTGTTTGAAAACCAGGTCAAATGTGAACCTAAACCTCAGGTCAAATGCGAACCCGTTGTTTGAAAACCAGGTCAAATTTGAACCAAATTCTCAGGTCAAATGTGAACCCGTTGTTTGAAACCCAGGTCAATTGTGAACCTAAACCTAAGGTCAAATGTGAACCCGTTGTTGGAAAACAGGTCAAATGCGAACCCGTTGTTGGAAAACAGGTCAAATGCGAACCTAATCCTCAGGTCAAATGTGAACCCGTTGTTTGAAACCCAGGTCAAATGTGAACCTAAACCTCAGGTCAAATGCGAACCCGTTGTTTAAAAACCAGGTCAAATTTGAACATAAACCTCAGGTCAAATGTGAACCCGTTGTTTAAAACCCAGGTTAATTGTGAACCTAAACCTAAGGTCAATTGTGAACCCGTTGTTTGAAAACCATGTCAAATGTGAACCTAAACCTCAGGTCAAATGTGAACCCGTTGTTTGAAACCCAGGTCAAATGTGAACCTAAACCTCAGGTCAAATGCGAACCCGTTATTTGAAAACCAGGTCAAATTTAAACCTAAACCTCAGGTCAAATGTGAACCCGTTGTTTGAAACCCAGGTCAAATGTGAACCTAAACCTCAGGTCAAATGCGAACCCGTTGTTTAAAAACTAGGTCAAATTTGAACATAAACCTCAGGTCAAATGTGACCCGTTGTTTAAAACCCAGGTCAATTGTGAACCTAATCCTAAGGTCAATTGTGAAGCCGTTGTTTGAAAACCAGGTCAAATGTGAACCTAAACCTCAGGTCAAATGCGAACCCGTTGTTTGAAAACCAGGTCAAATTTGAACCTAAACCTCAGGTCAAATGTGAACCCATTGTTTGAAAACCAGGTCAAATGTGAACCTAACCTTCAGGTTAAATGTGAACCCGTTGTTTGAAACCCAGGTCAAATGTGAACCTAAACCCCAGGTCAAATGCGAACCCGTTGTTTAAAAACTAGGTCAAATTTGAACATAAACCTCAGGTCAAATGTGAACCCGTTGTTTAAAACCCAGGTCAATTGTGAACCTAAACCTAAGGTCAAATGTGAACCCGTTGTTTGAAACCCAGGTCAAATGTGAACCTAAACCTCAGGTCAAATGCGAACCCGTTGTTTGAAAACCAGGTCAAATTTGAACCTAAACCTCAGGTCAAATGTGAACCCGTTGTTTGAAACCCAGGTCAATTGTGAACCTAAACCTAAGGTCAAATGTGAACCCGTTGTTTGAAAACCAGGTCAAATGTGAACCTAATCCTCAGGTCAAATGTGAACCCGTTGTTTGAAACCCAGATCAAATGTGAACCTAAACCTCAGGTCAAATGTGAACCCGTTGTTTAAAAAACAGGTCAAATTTGAACATAAACCTCAGGTCAAATGTGAACCCGTTGTTTAAAACCCAGGTTAATTGTGAACCTAAACCTAAGGTCAAATGTGAACCCGTTGTTTGAAACCCAGGTCAAATGTGAACTTTAACCTCAGGTCAAATGTGAACCCGTTGTTTGAAACCCAGGTCAAACGTGAACCTAAACCTCAGGTCAAATGTGAACCCGTTGTTTGAAACCCAGGTCAAATGTGAACCTAAACCTTAGGTCAAATGTGAACCCGTTGTTTGAAACCCAGGTCAAATGTGAACCTAAACCTCAGGTCAAATTTGAACCTGTTGTTTGAATACCCGGTCAAATGTGAAACTAAAACTCAGGTCAAATGTGAACCCATTGTTTGAAACCCAGGTCAAATGTGAACTTAAACCTCAGGTCAAATGTGAACCCGTTGTTTGAAACCCAGGTCAAATTTGAACCTAAACCTCAAGTCAAATCTGATCCCGTTGTTTGAAAACCAGGTCAAATGTGAACCTAACCCTTAGGTCGAATGTGATTCAGTTGTTTGAAACCTAAGTCAAATGTGAACCTAAACCTCAGGTCAAATGTGAACCCGTTATTTGAAAACCAGGTCAAATGTGAACCTAAACCTCAGGTCAAATGTGAACCCATTGTTTGGAACCCAGGTCAAATGAGAACCTAAACCTCAGGTCAAATGTGAATCTGTTGTTTGAAAACCATGTCAAATCTGAACCCGTTGTTTGAAACCCAGGTCAAATGTGAACCTAAACCTCAGGTCAAATGTGAACCCGTTGTTTGAAACCTAGGTCAAATGTGAACTTAAACCTCAGGTCAAATGTGAACCTGTTGTTTGAAACCCAGGTCAAACGTGAACCTAAACCTCAGGTCAAATGCGAACCCGTTGTTTAAAAACCAGGTCAAATTTGAACCTAAACCTCAAGTCAAATGTGAACCCGTTGTTTGAAACCCAGGTCAATTGTGAACCTAAACCTAAGGTCAAATGTGAACCCGTTGTTTGAAAACCAGGTCAAATGTGAACCTAATCCTCAGGTCAAATGTGAACCCGTTGTTTGAAACCCAGATCAAATGTGAACCTAAACCTCAGGTCAAATGCGAACCCGTTGTTTAAAAAACAGGTCAAATTTGAACATAAACCTCAGGTTAAATGTGAACCCGTTGTTTAAAACCCAGGTTAAATGTGAACCTAAACCTAAGGTCAAATGTGAACCCGTTATTTGAAAACCATGTCAAATGTGAACCTAAACCTCAGGTCAAATGTGAACCCGTTGTTTGAAACCCAGGTCAAATGTGAACCTAAACCTCAGGTCAAATGCGAACCCGTTGTTTGAAAACCAGGTCAAATTTAAACCTAAACCTCAGGTCAAATGTGAACCCGTTGTTTGAAACCCAGGTCATTTGTGAACCTAAACCTAAGGTCAAATGTGAACCCGTTGTTTGAAAACCAGGTCAAATATGAAACTAAACCTCAGGTCAAATGTGAACCCATTGTTTGAAACCCAGGTCAAATGTAAACCTAAACCTCAGGTCAAATGTGAACCCATTTTTTGAAACCGAGGTCAAATGTGAACTTAAACCTCAGGTCAAATGTGAACCTGTTGTTTGAAATCTCGGTCAAACGTGAACCTAAACCTCAGGTCAAATGTGAACCCGTTGTTTGAAACCCAGGTCAAATGTGAACCTAAACCTTAGGTCAAATGTGAACCCGTTGTTTGAAACCCAGGTCAAATGTGAACCTAAACCTCAGGTCTAATGTGAACCCGTTGTTTGAAACCCACGTCAAATGTGAACCTAAACCTCAGGTCAAATGTGAACCCGTTGTTTGAAAACCAGGTCAAATGTGAACCTAAAACTCAGGTCAAATGTGTACCTAAACCTCAGGTCAAAGGTGAACCCGTTGTTTGAAACCCAGGTCAAATGTGAACTTAAACCTCAGGTCAAATGTGAACCCGTTGTTTGAAACCCAGGTCAAATTTGAACCTAAACCTCAAGTCAAATGTGAAACCGTTGTTTGAAAACCAGGTCAAATGTGAACCTAACCTTCAGGTTAAATGTGTACCCGTTATTTGAAACACAAGTCAAATGTGAACCTAAACCTCAGGTCAAATGTGAACCCGTTGTTTGAAAACCAGGTCAAATTTGAACCTAAACCTCAGGTCAAATGTGAACCCGTTGTTTGAAATCCAAGTCAATTAAGAACCTTAACCTAAGGTCAAATGTGAACCCGTTGTTTGAAACCCAGGTCAAATGTGAACCTAACCTTCAGGTTAAATGTGAACCCGTTATTTGAAACACAAGTCAAATTTGAACCTAAACCTCAGGTCAAATGTGAACCCGTTGTTTGAAAACCAGGTCAAATTTGAACCTAAACCTCAGGTCAAATGTGAACCCGTTGTTTGAAATCCAAGTCAATTAAGAACCTTAACCTAAGGTCAAATGTGAACCCGTTGTTTGAAACCCAGGTCAAATGTGAACCTAAACCTCAAGTCAAATGCGAACCCGTTGTTTGAAAACCAGGTCAAATTTGAACCTAACCATCAGGTCAAATGTGTACCTAAACTTCAGGTCAATTGTGAACCCATTGTTTGAAACCCAGGTCAAATGTGAAATTAAACCTCAGGTCAAATGTGAACCCGTTGTTTGAAACCCAGGTCAAATTTGAACCTAAACCTCAAGTCAAATCTGTTCCGTTGTTTGAAAACCAATTCAAATGTGAACCTAACCCTTAGGTCAAATGTGATCCAGTTGTTTGAAACCTAAGTTAAATGTGAACCTAAACCTCAGGTCAAATGTGAACCCGTTGTTTGAAAACCAGGTCAAATGTGAACCTTAACCTCAGGTCAAATGTGAACCCGTTGTTTGGAACCCAGGTCAAATGAGAACCTAAACCTCAGGTCAAATGTGAATCTGTTGTTTGAAAACCAGGTCAAATGTGAACCCGTTGTTTGAAACCCAGGTCAAATGTGAACCTAAACCTCAGGTCAAATGTGAACCCGTTGTTTGAAACCTAGGTCAAATGTGAACTTAAACCTCAGGTCAAATGTGAACCTGTTGTTTGAAACCCAGGTCAAACGTGAACCTAAACCTCAGGTCAAATGTGAACCCGTTGTTTAAAAACCAGGTCAAATTTGAACCTAAACCTAAGGTCAAATGTGAACCCGTTGTTTGAAAACCAGGTCAAATGTGAACCTAATCCTCAGGTCAAATGTGAACCCGTTGTTTGAAACCCAGTTCAAATGTGAACCTAAACCTCAGGTCAAATGCAAACCCGTTGTTTAAAAAACAGGTCAAATTTGAACATAAACCTCAGGTCAAATGTGAACCCATTGTTTAAAACCCAGGTTAATTGTGAACCTAAACCTAAGGTCAAATGTGAACCCGTTATTTGAAAACCATGTCAAATGTGAACCTAAACCTCAAGTCAAATGTGAACCCGTTGTTTGAAACCCAGGTCAAATGTGAACCTAAACCTCAGGTCAAATGCGAACCCTTTGTTTGAAAACCAGGTCAAATTTAAACCTAAACCTCAGGTCAAATGTGAACCCGTTGTTTGAAACCCAGGTCAATTGTGAACCTAAACCTAAGGTCAAATGTGAACCCGTTGTTTGAAAACCAGGTCAAATATGAAACTAAACCTCAGGTCAAATGTGAACCCATTGTTTGAAACCCAGGTCAAATGTAAACCTAAACCTCAGGTCAAATGTGAACCCATTTTTTGAAACCGAGGTCAAATGTGAACTTAACCCTCAGGTCAAATGTGAACCTGTTGTTTGAAATCTCGGTCAAACGTGAACCTAAACCTCAGGTCAAATGTGAACCCGTTGTTTGAAACCCAAGTCAAATGTGAACCTAAACCTTAGGTCAAATGTGAACCCGTTGTTTGAAACCCAGGTCAAATGTGAACCTAAACCTCAGGTCAAATGTGAACCTGTTGTTTGAAAACCAGGTCAAATGTGAAACTAAACCTCAGGTCTAATGTGAACCCGTTGTTTGAAACCCACGTCAAATGTGAACCTAAACCTCAGGTCAAATGTGAACCCGTTGTTTGAAAACCAGGTCAAATGTGAACCTAAAACTCAGGTCAAATGTGTACCTAAACCTCAGGTCAAAGGTGAACCCGTTGTTTGAAACCCAGGTCAAATGTGAACTTAAACCTCAGGTCAAATGTGAACCCGTTGTTTGAAACCCAGGTCAAATTTGAACCTAAACCTCAAGTCAAATGTGAAACCGTTGTTTGAAAACCAGGTCAAATGTGAACCTTACCTTCAGGTTAAATGTGAACCCGTTATTTGAAACACAAGTCAAATGTGAACCTAAACCTCAGGTCAAATGTGAACCCGTTGTTTGAAAACCAGGTCAAATGTGAACCTACACCTCAAGTCAAATGTGAACCCGTTGTTTGAAACCCAGGTCAAATGTGAACCTAAACCTCAGGTCAAATGCGAACCCGTTGTTTGAAAACCAGGTCAAATTTAAACCTAAACCTCAGGTCAAATGTGAACCCGTTGTTTGAAACCCAGGTTAATTGTGAACCTAAACCTAAGGTCAAATGTGAACCCGTTGTTTGAAAACCAGGTCAAATATGAAACTAAACCTCAGGTCAAATGTGAACCCATTGTTTGAAACCCAGGTCAAATGTAAACCTAAACCTCAGGTCAAATGTGAACCCATTTTTTGAAACCGAGGTCAAATGTGAACTTAAACCTCAGGTCAAATGTGAACCTGTTGTTTGAAATCTCGGTCAAACGTGAACCTAAACCTCAGGTCAAATGTGAACCCGTTGTTTGAAACCCAGGTCAAATGTGAACCTAAACCTTAGGTCAAATGTGAACCCGTTGTTTGAAACCCAGGTCAAATGTGAACCTAAACCTCAGGTCAAATGTGAACCTGTTGTTTGAAACCCAGGTCAAATGTGAACCTAAACCTCAGGTCAAATGTGAACCCGTTGTTTGAAAACCAGGTCAAATGTGAACCTAAAACTCAGGTCAAATGTGTACCTAAACCTCAGGTCAAAGGTGAACCCGTTGTTTGAAACCCAGGTCAAATATGAACTTAAACCTCAGGTCAAATGTGAACCCGTTGTTTGAAACCCAGGTCAAATTTGAACCTAAACCTCAAGTCAAATGTGAAACCGTTGTTTGAAAACCAGGTCAAATGTGAACGTTACCTTCAGGTTAAATGTGAACCCGTTATTTGAAACACAAGTCAAATGTGAACCTAAACCTCAGGTCAAATGTGAACCCGTTGTTTGAAAACCAGGTCAAATGTGAACCTACACCTCAAGTCAAATGTGAACCCGTTGTTTGGAACCCAGGACAAATGAGAACCTAAACCTCAGTTCAAATGTGAATCTGTTGTTTGAAAACCAGGTCAAATGTGAACCCGTTGTTTGAAACCCAGGTCAAATATGAACCTAAACCTCAGGTCAAATGTGAACCCGTTGTTTGAAACCCAGGTTAAATGTGAACCTAAACCTCAAGTCAAATGCGAACCCGTTGTTTGAAAACCAGGTCAAATTTGAACCTAAACCTCAGGTCAAATGTGAACCCGTTGTTTGAAATCCAAGTCAATTAAGAACCTTAACCTAAGGTCAAATGTGAACCCGTTGTTTGAAACCCAGGTCAAATGTGAACCTAAACCTCAAGTCAAATGCGAACCCGTTGTTTGAAAACCAGGTCAAATTTGAACCTAAACCTCAGGTCAAATGTGTACCTAAACCTCAGGTCAAAGGTGAACCCGTTGTTTGAAACCCAGGTCAAATGTGAACTTAAACCTCAGGTCAAATGTGAACCCGTTGTTTGAAAGCCAGGTCAAATTTGAACCTAAACTTCAAGTCAAATCTGTTCCGTTGTTTGAAAACCAATTCAAATGTGAACCTAACTCTTAGGTCAAATGTGATCCAGTTGTTGGAAACCTAAGTCAAATGTGAACCTAAACCTCAGGTCAAATGTGAACCTGTTGTTTGAAAACCAGGTCAAATGTGAACCCTAACCTCAGGTCAAATGTGAACCCGTTGTTTGGAACCTAGGTCAAATGAGAACCTAAACCTCAGGTCAAATGTGAATCTGTTGTTTGAAAACCAGGTCAAATATGAACCCGTTGTTTGAAACCCAGGTCAAATGTGAACCTAAACCTCAGGTCAAATGTGAACCCGTTGTTTGAAACCTAGGTCAAATGTGAACTTAAACCTCAGGTCAAATGTGAACCTGTTGTTTGAAACCCAGGTCAAACGTGAACCTAAACCTCAGGTTAAATGCGAACCCGTTGTTTAAAAACCAGGTCAAATTTGAACCTAAACCTCAGGTCAAATGTGAACCCGTTGTTTGAAACCCAGGTCAATTGTGAACCTAAACCTAAGGTCAAATGTGAACCCGTTGTTTGAAACCCAGGTCAAATGTGAACCTAAACCTCAGGTCAAATGCGAACCCATTGTTTAAAAAACAGGTCAAATTTGAACATAAACCTCAGGTCAAATGTGAACCCGTTGTTTAAAACCCAGGTTAATTGTGAACCTAAACCTAAGGTCAAATGTGAACCCGTTATTTGAAAACCATGTCAAATGTGAACCTAAACCTCAAGTCGAATGTGAACCCGTTGTTTGAAACCCAGGTCAAATGTGAACCTAAACCTCAGGTCAAATGCGAACCCGTTGTTTGAAAACCAGGTCAAATTTAAACCTAAACCTCAGGTTAAATGTGAACCCGTTGTTTGAAACCCAGGTCAATTGTGAACCTAAACCTAAGGTCAAATGTGAACCCGTTGTTTGAAAACCAGGTCAAATATGAAACTAAACCTCAGGTCAAATGTGAACCCATTGTTTGAAACCCAGGTCAAATGTAAACCTAAACCTCAGGTCAAATGTGAACCCATTTTTTGAAACCGAGGTCAAATGTGAACTTAAACCTCAGGTCAAATGTGAACCTGTTGTTTGAAATCTCGGTCAAACGTGAACCTAAACCTCAGGTCAAATGTGAACTCGTTGTTTGAAACCCAGGTCAAATGTAAACCTAAACTTTAGGTCATATGTGAACCCGTTGTTTGAAACCCAGGTCAAATGTGAACCTAAACCTCAGGTCAAATGTGAACCTGTTGTTTGAAAACCAGGTCAAATGTGAAACTAAACCTCAGGTCTAATGTGAACCCGTTGTTTGAAACCCACGTCAAATGTGAACCTAAACCTCAGGTCAAATGTGAACCCGTTGTTTGGAAACCAGGTCAAATGTGAACCTAAAACTCAGGTCAAATGTGTACCTAAACCTCAGGTCAAAGGTGAACCCGTTGTTTGAAACCCAGGTCAATTAAGAACCTTAACCTAAGGTCAAATGTGAACCTGTTGTTTGAAACCCAGGTCAAATGTGAACCTAAACCTCAAGTCAAATGCGAACCCGTTGTTTGAAAACCAGGTCAAATTTGAACCTAAACCTCAGGTCAAATGTGTACCTAAACCTCAGGTCAAAGGTGAACCCGTTGTTTGAAACCCAGGTCAAATGTGAACTTAAACCTCAGGTCAAATGTGAACCCGTTGTTTGAAACCCAGGTCAAATTTGAACCTAAACCTCAAGTCAAATCTGTTCCGTTGTTTGAAAACCAATTCAAATGTGAACCTAACCCTTAGGTCAAATGTGATCCAGTTGTTTGAAACCTAAGTCAAATGTGAACCTAAACCTCAGGTCAAATGTGAACCTGTTGTTTGAAAACCAGGTCAAATGTGAACCTTAACCTCAGGTCAAATGTGAACCCGTTGTTTGGAACCTAGGTCAAATGAGAACCTAAACCTCAGGTCAAATGTGAATCTGTTGTTTGAAATCCAGGTCAAATGTGAACCCGTTGTTTGAAACCCAGGTCAAATGTGAACCTAAACCTCAGGTCAAATGTGAACCCGTTGTTTGAAACCTAGGTCAAATGTGAACTTAAACCTCAGGTCAAATGTGAACCTGTTGTTTGAAACCCAGGTCAAACGTGAACCTAAACCTCAGGTCAAATACGAACCCGTTGTTTAAATACCAGGTCAAATTTGAACCTAAACCTCAGGTCAAATGTGAACCCGTTGTTTGAAACCCAGGTCAATTGTGAACCTAAACCTAAGGTCAAATGTGAACCCGTTGTTTGAAAACCAGGTCAAATGTGAACCTAATCCTCAGGTCAAATGTGAACCCATTGTTTGAAACCCAGGTCAAATGTGAACCTAAACCTCAGGTCAAATGCGAACCCGTTGTTTAAAAAACAGGTCAAATTTGAACATAAACCTCAGGTCAAATGTGAACCCGTTGTTTAAAACCCAGGTTAATTGTGAACCTAAACCTAAGGTCAAATGTGAACCCGTTATTTGAAAACCATGTCAAATGTGAACCTAAACCTCAAGTCGAATGTGAACCCGTTGTTTGAAACCCAGGTCAAATGTGAACCTAAACCTCAGGTCAAATGCGAACCCGTTGTTTGAAAACCAGGTCAAATTTAAACCTAAACCTCAGGTCAAATGTGAACCCGTTGTTTGAAACCCAGGTCAATTGTGAACCGAAACCTAAGGTCAAATGTGAACCCGTTGTTTGAAAACCAGGTCAAATATGAAACTAAACCTCAGGTCAAATGTGAACCCATTGTTTGAAACCCAGGTCAAATGTAAACCTAAACCTCAGGTCAAATGTGAACCCATTTTTTGAAACCGAGGTCAAATGTGAACTTAAACCTCAGGTCAAATGTGAACCTGTTGTTTGAAATCTCGGTCAAACGTGAACCTAAACCTCAGGTCAAATGTGAACTCGTTGTTTGAAACCCAGGTCAAATGTAAACCTAAACCTTAGGTCAAATGTGAACCCGTTGTTTGAAACCCAGGTCAAATGTGAACCTAAACCTCAAGTCAAATGTGAACCTGTTGTTTGAAAACCAGGTCAAATGTGAAACTAAACCTCAGGTCTAATGTGAACCCGTTGTTTGAAACCCACGTCAAATGTGAACCTAAACCTCAGGTCAAATGTGAACCCGTTGTTTGAAAACCAGGTCAAATGTGAACCTAAAACTCAGGTCAAATGTGTACCTAAACCTCAGGTCAAAGGTGAACCCGTTGTTTGAAACCCAGGTCAAATGTGAACTTAAACCTCAGGTCAAATGTGAACCCGTTGTTTGAAACCCAGGTCAAATTTGAACCTAAACCTCAAGTCAAATGTGAAACCGTTGTTTGAAAACCAGGTCAAATGTGAACCTTACCTTCAGGTTAAATGTGAACCCGTTATTTGAAACACAAGTCAAATGTGAACCTAAACCTCAGGTCAAATGTGAACCCGTTGTTTGAAAACCAGGTCAAATGTGAACCTACACCTCAAGTCAAATGTGAACCCGTTGTTTGGAACCCAGGACAAATGAGAACCTAAACCTCAGTTCAAATGTGAATCTGTTGTTTGAAAACCAGGTCAAATGTGAACCCGTTGTTTGAAACCAAGGTCAAATGTGAACCCGTTGTTTGAAAACCAGGTCAAATTAGAACCTAAACTCCGGTCAAATGGAACCCGTTGTTTGAAACCCAGGTCAATTGTGAAGCTAAAGCTAAGGTCAAATGTGAACCTAAACCTCAGGTCAAATGTGAACCCGTTGTTTGAAACCCAGGTCAAATTTGAACCTCAACCTCAGGTCAAATGTGAACCCGGTGTTTGAAATCCAAGTCAATTAAGAACCTTAACCTAAGGTCAAATGTGAACCCATTGTTTGAAACCCAGGTCAAATGTGAACCTAAACCTCAAGTCAAATGCGAACCCGTTGTTTGAAAACCAGGTCAAATTTGAACCTAAACCTCAGGTCAAATGTGTACCTAAACCTCAGGTCAAATGTGAACCCATTGTTTGAAACCCAGGTCAAATGTGAACTTAAACCTCAAGTCAAATGTGAACCCGTTGTTTGAAACCCAGGTCAAATTTGAACCTAAACCTCAAGTCAAATCTGTTCCGTTGTTTGAAAACCAATTCAAATGTGAACCTAACCCTTAGGTCAAATGTGATCTTGTTGTTTGAAACCTAAGTCAAATGTGAACCTAAACCTCAGGTCAAATGTGAACCCGTTGTTTGAAAACCAGGTCAAATGTGAACCTTAACCTCAGGTCAAATGTGAACCCGTTGTTTGGTACCCAGGTCAAATGAGAACCTAAACCTCAGGTCATATGTGAATCTGTTGTTTGAAAACCAGGTCAAATGTGAACCCGTTGTTTGAAACCAAGGTCAAATGTGAACCCGTTGTTTGAAAACCAGGTCAAATTAGAACCTAAACTCCGGTCAAATGTGAACCCGTTGTTTGAAACCCAGGTCAATTGTGAAGCTAAAGCTAAGGTCAAATGTGAACCCGTTGTTTGAAAACCAGGTCAAATGTGAACCAAAACCTCAGGTCAAATCTGAACCCATTGTTTGAAACCCAGGTCAAATGTGAACCTAAACCTCAGGTCAAATGTGAACCCGTTGTTTAAAACCTAGGTCAAATGTGAACTTAAACCTCAGGTCAAATGTGAACCTGTTGTTTGAAACCCAGGTCAAACATGAACCTAAACCTCAGGTCAAATGCGAACCCGTTGTTTAAAAACCAGGTCAAATTTGAACCTAAACCTCAGGTCAAATGTGAACCCGTTGTTTGAAACCCAGGTCAATTGTGAACCTAAACCTAAGGTCAAATGTGAACCCGTTGTTTGAAAACCAGGTCAAATGTGAACTTAAACCTCAGGTCAAATGTGAACCCGTTGTTTGAAACCCAGGTCAAATGTGAACCTAAACCTCAGGTCAAATGTGTACCTAAACCTCAGGTCAAAGGTGAAGCCGTTGTTTGAAACCCAGGTCAAATGTGAACTTAAACCTCAGGTCAAATGTGAACCCGTTGTTTCAAACCCAGGTCAAATTTGAACCTAAACCTCAAGTCAATTGTGAAACCGTTGTTTGTAAACCAGGTCAAATGTGAACCTTACCTTCAGGTTAAATGTGAACCCGTTATTTGAAACACAAGTCAAATGTGAACCTAAACCTCAGGTCAAATGTGAACCCGTTGTTTGAAAACCAGGTCAAATGTGAACCTACACCTCAAGTCAAATGTGAACCCGTTGTTTGGAACCCAGGACAAATGAGAACCTAAACCTCAGTTCAAATGTGAATCTGTTGTTTGAAAACCAGGTCAAATGTGAACCCGTTGTTTGAAACCCAGGTCAAATATGAACCTAAACCTCAGGTCAAATGTGAACCCGTTGTTTGAAACCCAGGTTAAATGTGAACCTAAACCTCAAGTCAAATGCGAACCCGTTGTTTGAAAACCAGGTCAAATTTGAACCTAAACCTCAGGTCAAATGTGAACCCGTTGTTTGAAATCCAAGTCTATTAAGAACCTTAACCTAAGGTCAAATGTGAACCCGTTGTTTGAAACCCAGGTCAAATGTGAACCTAAACCTCAAGTCAAATGCGAACCCGTTGTTTGAAAACCAGGTCAACTTTGAACCTAAACCTCAAGTCAAATGTGTACCTAAACCTCAGGTCAAATGTGAACCCATTGTTTGAAACCCAGGTCAAATGTGAACTTAAACCTCAGGTCAAATATGAACCCGTTGTTTGAAACCCAGGTCAAATTTGAACCTAAACCTCAAGTCAAATCTGTTCCGTTGTTTGAAAACCAATTCAAATGTGAACCTAACCCTTAGGTCAAATGTGATCCAGTTGTTTGAAACCTAAGTCAAATGTGAACCTAAACCTCAGGTCAAATGTGAACCCGTTGTTTGAAAACCAGGTCAAATGTGAACCTTAACCTCAGGTCAAATGTGAACCCGTTGTTTGGAACCCAGGTCAAATGAGAACCTAAACCTCAGGTCATATGTGAATCTGTTGTTTGAAAACCAGGTCAAATGTGAACCCGTTGTTTGAAACCCAGGTCAAATGTGAACCCGTTGTTTGAAAACCAGGTCAAATTAGAACCTAAACTCCGGTCAAATGTGAACCCGTTGTTTGAAACCCAGGTCAATTGTGAAGCTAAAGCTAAGGTCAAATGTGAACCCGTTGTTTGAAAACCAGGTCAAATGTGAACCAAAACCTCAGGTCAAATCTGAACCCATTGTTTGAAACCCAGGTCAAATGTGAACCTAAACCTCAGGTCAAATGTGAACCCGTTGTTTGAAACCTAGGTCAAATGTGAACTTAAACCTCAGGTCAAATGTGAACCTGTTGTTTGAAACCCAGGTCAAACATGAACCTAAACCTCAGGTCAAATGCGAACCCGTTGTTTAAAAACCAGGTCAAATTTGAACCTAAACCTCAGGTCAAATGTGAACCCGTTGTTTGAAACCCAGGTCAATTGTGAACCTAAACCTAAGGTCAAATGTGAACCCGTTGTTTGAAAACCAGGTCAAATGTGAACTTAAACCTCAGGTCAAATGTGAACCCGTTGTTTGAAACCCAGGTCAAATGTGAACCTAAACCTCAGGTCAAATGTGTACCTAAACCTCAGGTCAAAGGTGAAGCCGTTGTTTGAAACCCAGGTCAAATGTGAACTTAAACCTCAGGTCAAATGTGAACCCGTTGTTTCAAACCCAGGTCAAATTTGAACCTAAACCTCAAGTCAAATGTGAAACCGTTGTTTGTAAACCAGGTCAAATGTGAACCTTACCTTCAGGTTAAATGTGAACCCGTTATTTGAAACACAAGTCAAATGTGAACCTAAACCTCAGGTCAAATGTGAACCCGTTGTTTGAAAACCAGGTCAAATGTGAACCTACACCTCAAGTCAAATGTGAACCCGTTGTTTGGAACCCAGGACAAATGAGAACCTAAACCTCAGTTCAAATGTGAATCTGTTGTTTGAAAACCAGGTCAAATGTGAACCCGTTGTTTGAAACCCAGGTCAAATATGAACCTAAACCTCAGGTCAAATGTGAACCCGTTGTTTGAAACCCAGGTTAAATGTGAACCTAAACCTCAAGTCAAATGCGAACCCGTTGTTTGAAAACCAGGTCAAATTTGAACCTAAACCTCAGGTCAAATGTGAACCCGTTGTTTGAAATCCAAGTCAATTAAGAACCTTAACCTAAGGTCAAATGTGAACCCGTTGTTTGAAACCCAGGTCAAATGTGAACCTAAACCTCAAGTCAAATGCGAACCCGTTGTTTGAAAACCAGGTCAAATTTGAACCTAAACCTCAGGTCAAATGTGTACCTAAACCTCAGGTCAAATGTGAACCCATTGTTTGAAACCCAGGTCAAATGTGAACTTAAACCTCAGGTCAAATGTGAACCCGTTGTTTGAAACCCAGGTCAAATTTGAACCTAAACCTCAAGTCAAATCTGTTCCGTTGTTTGAAAACCAATTCAAATGTGAACCTAACCCTTAGGTCAAATGTGATCCAGTTGTTTGAAACCTAAGTCAAATGTGAACCTAAACCTCAGGTCAAATGTGAACCCGTTGTTTGAAAACCAGGTCAAATGTGAACCTTAACCTCAGGTCAAATGTGAACCCGTTGTTTGGAACCCAGGTCAAATGAGAACCTAAACCTCAGGTCATATGTGAATCTGTTGTTTGAAAACCAGGTCAAATGTGAACCCGTTGTTTGAAACCCAGGTCAAAGGTGAACCCGTTGTTTGAAAACCAGGTCAAATTAGAACCTAAACTCCGGTCAAATGTGAACCCGTTGTTTGAAACCCAGGTCAATTGTGAAGCTAAAGCTAAGGTCAAATGTGAACCCGTTGTTTGAAAACCAGGTCAAATGTGAACCAAAACCTCAGGTCAAATCTGAACCCATTGTTTGAAACCCAGGTCAAATGTGAACCTAAACCTCTGGTCAAATGTGAACCCGTTGTTTGAAACCTAGGTCAAATGTGAACTTAAACCTCAGGTCAAATGTGAACCTGTTGTTTGAAACCCAGGTCAAACATGAACCTAAACCTCAGGTCAAATGCGAACCCGTTGTTTAAAAACCAGGTCAAATTTAAACCTAAACCTCAGGTCAAATGTGAACCCGTTGTTTGAAACCCAGGTCAATTGTGAACCTAAACCTAAGGTCAAATGTGAACCCGTTGTTTGAAAACCAGGTCAAATGTGAACTTAAACCTCAGGTCAAATGTGAACCCGTTGTTTGAAACCCAGGTCAAATGTGAACCTAAACCTCAAGTCAAATGCGAACCCGTTGTTTGAAAACCAGGTCAAATTTGAACCTAAACCTCAGGTCAAATGTGAACCCGTTGTTTGAAACCCAGGTCAATTGTGAACCTAAACCTAAGGTCAAATGTGAACCCGTTGTTTGAAAACCAGGTCAAATGTGAACCAAAACCTCAGGTCAAATGTGAACCCCTTGTTTGAAACCAAGGTCAAATGTGAGCCTAAACCTCAGGTCAAATGTGAACCCGTTGTTTGAAACCCAAGTCAAATGTGAACTTAAACCTCAGGTCAAATGTGAACATGTTGTTTGAAACCCAGGTCAAACGTGAACCTAAACCTCAGGTCAAATGTGAACCCGTTGTTTGAAACCCAGGTCAAATGTGAACTTAAACCTTAGGTCAAATGTGAACCCGTTGTTTGAAACCCAGGTCAAATGTGAACCTAAACCTCAGGTCAAATTTGAACCTGTTGTTTGAAAACCAGGTCAAATGTGAAACTAAACCTCAGGTCTAATGTGAACCCGTTGTTTGAAAACCAGGTCAAATGTGAAACTAAAACTCAGGTCAAATGTGTACCTAAACCTCAGGTCAAATGTGAACCCATTGTTTGAAACCCAGGTCAAATGTGAACTTAAACCTCAGGTTAAATGTGAACCCATAGTTTGAAACCGAGGTCAAATTTGAACCTAAACCTCAAGTCAAATCTGATCCCGTTGTTTGAAAACCAAGTCAAATGTGAACCTAACCCTTAGGTCAAATGTGATCCAGTTGTTTGAAACCTAAGACAAATGTGAACCTAAACCTCAGGTCAAATGTGAACCCGTTGTTTGAAAACCAGGTCAAATGTGAACCTAAACCTCAGGTCAAATGTGAACCCGTTATTTGGAACCCAGGTCAAAAGAGAACCTAAACCTCAGGTCAAATGTGAATCTGTTGTTTGAAAACCAGGTCAAATGTGAACCCGTTGTTTGAAACCCAGGTCAAATGTGAAACTAAACCTCAGGTCAAATGTGAATCCGTTGTTTGGAAACCAGGTCAAATGTGAACCTAAACCTCAGGTCAAATGTGAATCTGTTGTTTGAAAAGCAGGTCAAATGTGAACCCGTTGTTTGAAACCCAAGTCAAATATGAACCTAAACCTCAGGTCAAATGTGAACCCGTTGTTTGAAACCCAGGTTAAATGTGAACCTAAACCTCAAGTCAAATGCGAACCCGTTGTTTGAAAACCAGGTCAAATTTGAACCTAAACCTCAGGTCAAATGTGAACCCGTTGTTTGAAATCCAAGTCAATTAAGAACCTTAACCTAAGGTCAAATGTGAACCCGTTGTTTGAAACCCAGGTCAAATGTGAACCTAAACCTCAAGTCAAATGCGAACCCGTTGTTTGAAAACCAGGTCAAATTTGAACCTAAACCTCAGGTCAAATGTGTACCTAAACCTCAGATCAAATGTGAACCCATTGTTTGAAACCCAGGTCAAATGTGAACTTAAAGCTCAGGTCAAATGTGAACCCCTTGTTTGAAACCAAGGTCAAATGTGAGCCTAAACCTCAGGTCAAATGTGAACCCGTTGTTTGAAACCCAAGTCAAATGTGAACTTAAACCTCAGGTCAAATGTGAACATGTTGTTTGAAACCCAGGTCAAACGTGAACCTAAACCTCAGGTCAAATGTGAACCCGTTGTTTGAAACCCAGGTCAAATGTGAACTTAAACCTTAGGTCAAATGTGAACCCGTTGTTTGTAACCCAGGTCAAATGTGAACCTAAACCTCAGGTCAAATTTGAACCTGTTGTTTGAAAACCAGGTCAAATGTGAAACTAAACCTCAGGTCTAATGTGAACCCGTTGTTTGAAAACCAGGTCAAATGTGAAACTAAAACTCAGGTCAAATGTGTACCTAAACCTCAGGTCAAATGTGAACCCATTGTTTGAAACCCAGGTCAAATGTGAACTTAAACCTCAGGTTAAATGTGAACCCATAGATTGAAACCGAGGTCAAATTTGAACCTAAACCTCAAGTCAAATCTGATCCCGTTGTTTGAAAACCAAGTCAAATGTGAACCTAACCCTTAGGTCAAATGTGATCCAGTTGTTTGAAACCTAAGACAAATGTGAACCTAAACCTCAGGTCAAATGTGAACCCGTTGTTTGAAAACCAGGTCAAATGTGAACCTAAACCTCAGGTCAAATGTGAACCCGTTATTTGGAACCCAGGTCAAAAGAGAACCTAAACCTCAGGTCAAATGTGAATCTGTTGTTTGAAAACCATGTCAAATGTGAACCCGTTGTTTGAAACCAGGTCAAATGTGAAACTAAACCTCAGGTCAAATGTGAATCCGTTGTTTGGAAACCAGGTCAAATGTGAACCTAAACCTCAGGTCAAATGTGAATCTGTTGTTTGAAAAGCAGGTCAAATGTGAACCCGTTGTTTGAAACCCAAGTCAAATATGAACCTAAACCTCAGGTCAAATGTGAACCCGTTGTTTGAAACCCAGGTTAAATGTGAACCTAAACCTCAAGTCAAATGCGAACCCGTTGTTTGAAAACCAGGTCAAATTTGAACCTAAACCTCAGGTCAAATGTGAACCCGTTGTTTGAAATCCAAGTCAATTAAGAACCTTAACCTAAGGTCAAATGTGAACCCGTTGTTTGAAACCCAGGTCAAATGTGAACCTAAACCTCAAGTCAAATGCGAACCCGTTGTTTGAAAACCAGGTCAAATTTGAACCTAAACCTCAGGTCAAATGTGTACCTAAACCTCAGATCAAATGTGAACCCATTGTTTGAAACCCAGGTCAAATGTGAACTTAAACCTCAGGTCAAATGTGAACCCGTTGTTTGAAACCCAAGTCAAATTTGAACCTAAACCTCAAGTCAAATCTGATCCCGTTGTTTGAAAACCAATTCAAATGTGAACCTAACCCTTAGGTCAAATGTGATCCAGTTGTTTGAAACCTAAGTCAAATGTGAACCTAAACCTCAGGTCAAATGCGAACCCGTTGTTTAAAAACCAGGTCAAATTTGAACCTAAACCTCAGGTCAAATGTGAACCCGTTGTTTGAAACCCAGGTCAATTGTGAACCTAAACCTAAGGTCAAATGTGAACCCGTTGTTTGAAAACCAGGTCAAATGTGAACTTAAACCTCAGGTCAAATGTGAACCCGTTGTTTGAAACCCAGGTCAAATGTGAACCTAAACCTCAAGTCAAATGCGAACCCGTTGTTTGAAAACCAGGTCAAATTTGAACCTAAACCTCAGGTCAAATGTGAACCCGTTGTTTGAAACCCAGGTCAATTGTGAACCTAAACCTAAGGTCAAATGTGAACCCGTTGTTTGAAAACCAGGTCAAATGTGAACCAAAACCTCAGGTCAAATGTGAACCCCTTGTTTGAAACCAAGGTCAAATGTGAGCCTAAACCTCAGGTCAAATGTGAACCCGTTGTTTGAAACCCAAGTCAAATGTGAACTTAAACCTCAGGTCAAATGTGAACATGTTGTTTGAAACCCAGGTCAAATGTGAACCCGTTGTTTGAAACCCAGGTCAAATGTGAACTTAAACCTTAGGTCAAATGTGAACCCGTTGTTTGAAACCCAGGTCAAATGTGAACCTAAACCTCAGGTCAAATTTGAACCTGTTGTTTGAAAACCAGGTCAAATGTGAAACTAAACCTCAGGTCTAATGTGAACCCGTTGTTTGAAAACCAGGTCAAATGTGAAACTAAAACTCAGGTCAAATGTGTACCTAAACCTCAGGTCAAATGTGAACCCATTGTTTGAAACCCAGGTCAAATGTGAACTTAAACCTCAGGTTAAATGTGAACCCATAGTTTGAAACCGAGGTCAAATTTGAACCTAAACCTCAAGTCAAATCTGATCCCGTTGTTTGAAAACCAAGTCAAATGTGAACCTAACCCTTAGGTCAAATGTGATCCAGTTGTTTGAAACCTAAGACAAATGTGAACCTAAACCTCAGGTCAAATGTGAACCCGTTGTTTGAAAACCAGGTCAAATGTGAACCTAAACCTCAGGTCAAATGTGAACCCGTTATTTGGAACCCAGGTCAAAAGAGAACCTAAACCTCAGGTCAAATGTGAATCTGTTGTTTGAAAACCAGGTCAAATGTGAACCCGTTGTTTGAAACCCAGGTCAAATGTGAAACTAAACCTCAGGTCAAATGTGAATCCGTTGTTTGGAAACCAGGTCAAATGTGAAGCTAAACCTCAGGTCAAATGTGAATCTGTTGTTTGAAAAGCAGGTTAAATGTGAACCCGTTGTTTGAAACCCAAGTCAAATATGAACCTAAACCTCAGGTCAAATGTGAACCCGTTGTTTGAAACCCAGGTTAAATGTGAACCTAAACCTCAAGTCAAATGCGAACCCGTTGTTTGAAAACCAGGTCAAATTTGAACCTAAACCTCAGGTCAAATGTGAACCCGTTGTTTGAAATCCAAGTCAATTAAGAACCTTAACCTAAGGTCAAATGTGAACCCGTTGTTTGAAACCCAGGTCAAATGTGAACCTAAACCTCAAGTCAAATGCGAACCCGTTGTTTGAAAACCAGGTAAAATTTGAACCTAAACCTCAGGTCAAATGTGTACCTAAACCTCAGATCAAATGTGAACCCATTGTTTGAAACCCAGGTCAAATGTGAACTTAAACCTCAGGTCAAATGTGAACCCGTTGTTTGAAACCCAAGTCAAATTTGAACCTAAACCTCAAGTCAAATCTGATCCCGTTGTTTGAAAACCAATTCAAATGTGAACCTAACCCTTAGGTCAAATGTGATCCAGTTGTTTGAAACCTAAGTCAAATGTGAACCTAAACCTCAGGTCAAATGTGAACCCGTTGTTTGAAAACCAGGTCAAATGTGAACCTAAACCTCTGGTCAAATGTGAACCCGTTGTTTGGAACCCAGGTCAAATGAGAACCTAAACCTCAGGTCAAATGTGAATCTGTTGTTTGAAAACCAGGTCAAATGTGAACCCGTTGTTTGAAACCCAGGTCAAATGTGAACCTAAACCTCAGGTCAAATGCGAACCCGTTGTTTGAAAACTAGGTCAAATTAGAACCTAAACCTCCGGTCAAATGTAAACCCGTTGTTTGAAACCCAGGTCAATTGTGAAGCTAAAGCTAAGGTCAAATGTGAACCCGTTGTTTGAAAACCAGGTCAAATGTGAACGAAAACCTCAAGTCAAATCTGAACCCATTGTTTGAAACCCAGGTCAAATGTGAACCTAAACCTCAGGTCAAATGTGAACCCGTTGTTTGAAACCTAGGTCAAATGTGAACTTAACCCTCAGGTCAAATGTGAACCTGTTGTTTGAAACCCAGGTCAAACGTGAACCTAAACCTCAGGTCAAATGCGAACCCGTTGTTTAAAAACCAGGTCAAATTTGAACCTAAACCTCAGGTCAAATGTCAACCCGTTGTTTGAAACCCAGGTCAATTGTGAACCGAAACCTAAGGTCAAATGTGAACCCGTTGTTTGAAAACCAAGTCAAATGTGAACTTAAACCTCAGGTCAAATGTGAACCCATTGTTTGAAACCCAGGTCAAATGTGAACCTAAACCTCAGGTCAAATGCGAACCCGTTGTTTGAAAACCAGGTCAAATTTGAACCTAAACCTCAGGTCAAATGTGAACCCGTTGTTTGAAACCCAGGTCAATTGTGAACCTAAACCTAAGGTCAAATATGAACCCGTTGTTTGAAAACCAGGTCAAATGTGAACCAAAACCACAGGTCAAATGTGAACCCATTGTTTGAAACCAAGGTCAAATGTGAGCCTAAACCTCAGGTCAAATGTGAACCCGTTGTTTGAAACCCAAGTCAAATGTGAACTTAAACCTCAGGTCAAATGTGAACATGTTGTTTGAAACGCAGGTCAAACGTGAACCTAAACCTCAGGTCAAATGTGAAGCCGTTGTTTGAAACCCAGGTCAAATGTGAACTTAAACCTTAGGTCAAATGTGAACCCGTTATTTGAAACCCAGGTCAAATGTGAACCTAAACCTCAGGTCAAATTTGAACCTGTTGTTTGAAAACCAGGTCAAATGTGAAACTAAACCTCAGGTCTAATGTGAACCCGTTGTTTGAAAACCAGGTCAAATGTGAAACTAAAACTCAGGTCAAATGTGTACCTAAACCTCAGGTCAAATGTGAACCCATTGTTTGAAACCCAGGTCAAATGTGAACTTAAACCTCAGGTCAAATGTGAACCCGTTGTTTGAAACCCAGGTCAAATTTGAACCTAAACCTCAAGTCAAATCTGATCCCGTTGTTTGAAAACCAATTCAAATGTGAACCTAACCCTTAGGTCAAATGTGATCCAGTTGTTTGAAACCTAAGTCAAATGTGAACCTAAACCTCAGGTCAAATGTGAACCCGTTGTTTGAAAACCAGGTCAAATGTGAACCTAAACCTCAGGTCAAATGTGAACCCGTTGTTTGGAACCCAGGTCAAATGAGAACCTAAACCTCAGGTCAAATGTGAATCTGTTGTTTGAAAACCAGGTCAAATGTGAACCCGTTGTTTGAAACCCATTTCAAATGTGAACCTAAACCTCAGGTCAAATGCGAACCCGTTGTTTGAAAACCAGGTCAAATTAGAACCTAAACCTCCGGTCAAATGTGAACCCGTTGTTTGAAACCCAGGTCAATTGTGAAGCTAAAGCTAAGGTCAAATGTGAACCCGTTGTTTGAAAACCAGGTCAAATGTGAACCAAAACCTCAAGTCAAATCTGAACCCATTTTTTGAAACCCAGGTCAAATGTGAACCTAAACCTCAGGTCAAATGTGAACCCGTTGTTTGAAACCTAGGTCAAATGTGAACTTAAACCTCAGGTCAAATGTGAACCTGTTGTTTGAAACCCAGGTCAAACGTGAACCTAAACCTCAGGTCAAATGCGAACCCGTTGTTTAAAAACCAGGTCAAATTTGAACCTAAACCTCAGGTCAAATGTGAACCCGTTGTTTGAAACCCAGGTCAATTGTGAACCGAAACCTAAGGTCAAATGTGAACCCGTTGTTTGAAAACCAGGTCAAATGTGAACTTAAACCTCAGGTCAAATGTGAACCCATTGTTTGAAACCCAGGTCAAATGTGAACCTAAACCTCTGGTCAAATGCGAACCCGTTGTTTGAAAACCAGGTCAAATTTGAACCTAAACCTCAGGTCAAATGTGAACCCGTTGTTTGAAACCCAGGTCAATTGTGAACCTAAACCTAAGGTCAAATGTGAACCCGTTGTTTGAAAACCAGGTTAAATGTGAACCAAAACCACAGGTCAAAGGTGAACCCATTGTTTGAAACCAAGGTCAAATGTGAGCCTAAACCTCAGGCCAAATGTGAACCCGTTGTTTGAAACCCAAGTCAAATGTGAACTTAAACCTCAGGTCAAATGTGAACATGTTGTTTGAAACGCAGGTCAAACGTGAACCTAAACCTCAGGTCAAATGTGAAGCCGTTGTTTGAAACCCAGGTCAAATGTGAACTTAAACCTTAGGTCAAATGTGAACCCGTTATTTGAAACCCAGGTCAAATGTGAACCTAAACCTCAGGTCAAATTTGAACCTGTTGTTTGAAAACCAGGTCAAATGTGAAACTAAACCTCAGGTCTAATGTGAACCCGTTGTTTGAAAACCAGGTCAAATGTGAAACTAAAACTCAGGTCAAATGTGTACCTAAACCTCAGGTCAAATGTGAACCCATTGTTTGAAACCCAGGTCAAATGTGAACTTAAACCTCAGGTCAAATGTGAACCCGTTGTTTGAAACCCAGGTCAAATTTGAACCTAAACCTCAAGTCAAATCTGATCCCGTTGTTTGAAAACCAATTCAAATGTGAACCTAACCCTTAGGTCAAATGTGATCCAGTTGTTTGAAACCTAAGTCAAATGTGAACCTAAACCTCAGGTCAAATGTGAACCCGTTGTTTGAAAACCAGGTCAAATGTGAACCTAAACCTCAGGTCAAATGTGAACCCGTTGTTTGGAACCCAGGTCAAATGAGAACCTAAACCTCAGGTCAAATGTGAATCTGTTGTTTGAAAACCAGGTCAAATGTGAACCCGTTGTTTGAAACCCAGGTCAAATGTGAACCTAAACCTCAGGTCAAATGTGAACCCGTTGTTTGAAAACCAGGTCAAATTAGAACCTAAACCTCCGGTCAAATGTGAACCCGTTGTTTGAAACCCAGGTCAATTATGAAGCTAAAGCTAAGGTCAAATGTGAACCCGTTGTTTGAAAACTAGGTCAAATGTGAACCAAAACCTCAAGTCAAATCTGAACCCATTGTTTGAAACCCAGGTCAAATGTGAACCTAAACCTCAGGTCAAATGTGAACCCGTTGTTTGAAACCTAGGTCAAATGTGAACTTAAACCTCAGGTCAAATGTGAACCTGTTGTTTGAAACCCAGGTCAAACGTGAACCTAAACCTCAGGTCAAATGCGAACCCGTTGTTTAAAAACCAGGTCAAATTTGAACCTAAACCTCAGGTCAAATGTGAACCCGTTGTTTGAAACCCAGGTCATTTGTGAACCGAAACCTAAGGTCAAATGTGAACCCGTTGTTTGAAAACCATGTCAAATGTGAACTTAAACCTCAGGTCAAATGTGAACCCATTGTTTGAAACCCAGGTCAAATGTGAACCTAAACCTCAGGTCAAATGCGAACCCGTTGTTTGAAAACCAGGTCAAATTTGAACCTAAACCTCAGGTCAAATGTGAACCCGTTGTTTGAAACCCAGGTCAATTGTGAACCTAAACCTAAGGTCAAATGTGAACTCGTTGTTTGAAAACCAGGTTAAATGTGAACCAAAACCACAGGTCAAATGTGAACCCATTGTTTGAAACCAAAGTCAAATGTGAGCCTAAACCTCAGGTCAAATGTGAACCCGTTGTTTGAAACCCAAGTCAAATGTGAACTTAAACCTCAGGTCAAATGTGAACATGTTGTTTGAAACGCAGGTCAAACGTGAACCTAAACCTCAGGTCAAATGTGAAGCCGTTGTTTGAAACCCAGGTCAAATGTGAACTTAAACCTTAGGTCAAATGTGAACCCGTTGTTTGAAACCCAGGTCAAATGTGAACCTAAACCTCAGGTCAAATTTGAACCTATTGTTTGAAAACCAGGTCAAATGTGAAACTAAACCTCAGGTCTAATGTGAACCCGTTGTTTGAAAACCAGGTCAAATGTGAAACTAAAACTCAGGTCAAATGTGTACCTAAACCTCAGGTCAAATGTGAACCCATTGTTTGAAACCCAGGTCAAATGTGAACTTAAACCTCAGGTCAAATGTGAACCCGTTGTTTGAAACCCAGGTCAAATTTGAACCTAAACCTCAAGTCAAATCTGATCCCGTTGTTTGAAAACCAATTCAAATGTGAACCTAACCCTTAGGTCAAATGTGATCCAGTTGTTTGAAACCTAAGTCAAATGTGAACCTAAACCTCAGGTCAAATGTGAACCCGTTGTTTGAAAACCAGGTCAAATGTGAACCTAAACCTCAGGTCAAATCTGAACCCGTTGTTTGGAACCCAGGTCAAATGAGAACCTAAACCTCAGGTCAAATGTGAATCTGTTGTTTGAAAACCAAGTCAAATGTGAACCCGTTGTTTGAAACCCAGGTCAAATGTGAACCTAAACCTCAGGTCAAATGTGAACCCGTTGTTTGAAAACCAGGTCAAATTAGAACCTAAACCTCCGGTCAAATGTGAACCCGTTGTTTGAAACCCAGGTCAATTGTGAAGCTAAAGCTAAGGTCAAATGTGAACCCGTTGTTTGAAAACTAGGTCAAATGTGAACCAAAACCTCAAGTCAAATCTGAACCCATTGTTTGAAACCCTGGTCAAATGTGAACCTAAACCTCAGGTCAAATGTGAACCCGTTGTTTGAAACCTAGGTCAAATGTGAACTTAAACCTCAGGTCAAATGTGAACCTGTTGTTTGAAACCCAGGTCAAACGTGAACCTAAACCTCAGGTCAAATGCGAACCCGTTGTTTAAAAACCAGGTCAAATTTGAACCTAAACCTCAGGTCAAATGTGAAGCCGTTGTTTGAAACCCAGGTCATTTGTGAACCGAAACCTAAGGTCAAATGTGAACCCGTTGTTTGAAAACCAGGTCAAATGTGAACTTAAACCTCAGGTCAAATGTGAACCCATTGTTTGAAACCCAGGTCAAATGTGAACCTAAACCTCAGGTCAAATGTGAACCCGTTGTTTGAAAACCAGGTCAAATTTGAACCTAAACCTCAGGTCAAATGTGAACCCGTTGTTTGAAACCCAGGTCAATTGTGAACCTAAACCTAAGGTCAAATGTGAACCCGTTGTTTGAAAACCAGGTTAAATGTGAACCAAAGCCACAGGTCAAATGTGAACCCATTGTTTGAAACCAAAGTCAAATGTGAGCCTAAACCTCAGGTCAAATGTGAACCCGTTGTTTGAAACCCAAGTCAAATGTGAACTTAAACCTCAGGTCAAATGTGAACATGTTGTTTGAAACGCAGGTCAAACGTGAACCTAAACCTCAGGTCAAATGTGAAGCCGTTGTTTGAAACCCAGGTCAAATGTGAACTTAAACCTTAGGTCAAATGTGAACCCGTTGTTTGAAACCCAGGTCAAATGTGAACCTAAACCTCAGGTCAAATTTGAACCTATTGTTTGAAAACCAGGTCAAATGTGAAACTAAACCTCAGGTCTAATGTGAACCCGTTGTTTGAAAACCAGGTCAAATGTGAAACTAAAACTCAGGTCAAATGTGTACCTAAACCTCAGTCAAATGTGAACCCATTGTTTGAAACCCAGGTCAAATGTGAACTTAAACCTCAGGTCAAATGTGAACCCGTTGTTTGAAACCCAGGTCAAATTTGAAGCTAAACCTCAAGTCAAATGTGAACTTAACCCTTACGTCAAATGTGATCTAGTTGTTTGAAACCTAAGTCAAATGTGAACCTAAACCTCAGTCAAATGTGAACCTAAACCTCAGGTCAAATGTGAACCCGTTATTTGGAACCCAGGTCAAATGAGAACCTAAACCTCAGGTCAAATGTGAATCTGTTGTTTGAAAACCAGGTCAAATGTGAACCCGTTGTTTGAAACCCAGGTCAAATGTGAAACTAAACCTCAGGTCAAATGTGAACCCGTTGTTTGGAAACCAGGTCAAATGTGAACCTAAACCTCAGGTCAAATGTGAACCCGTTGTTTGAAACCCAGGTCAAATGTGAACATAAACCTCAAGTCAAATGCGAACCCGTTGTTTGAAAATCAGGTCAAATTTGAACCAAATCCTCAGGTCAAATGTGAACCCGTTGTTTGAAACCCAGGTCAATTTTGAACCTAAACCTAAGGTCAAATGTGAACCCGTTGTTTGAAAACCAGGTCAAATGTGAACCTAATCCTCAGGTCAAATGTGAACCCGTTGTTTGAAACCCAGGTCAAATGTGAACCTAAACCTCAGGTCAAATGCGAACCCGTTGTTTAAAAACTAGGTCAAATTTGAACATAAACCTCAGGTCAAATGTGAACCCGTTGTTTAAAACCCAGGTCAATTGTGAACCTAAACCTAAGGTCAAATGTGAACCCGTTGTTTGAAAACCAGGTCAAATGTGAACCTAAACCTCAGGTCAAATGCGAACCCGTTGTTTGAAAACCAGGTCAAATTTGACCCTAAACCTCAAGTCAAATGTGAACCCATTGTTTGAAAACCAGGTCAAATGTGAACCTAACCTTCAGGTTAAATGTGAACCAATTGTTTGAAACCCAGGTCAAATGTGAACCTAAACCTCAGGTCAAATGCGAACCCGTTGTTTAAAAACTAGGTAAAATTTGAACATAAACCTCAGGTCAAATGTGAACCCGTTGTTTAAAACCCAGGTCAATTGTGAACCTAAACCTAAGGTCAAATGTGAACCCGTTGTTTGAAACCCAGGTCAAATGTGAACCTAAACCTGAGGTCAAATGCGAACCCGTTGTTTGAAAACCAGGTCAAATTTGAACCTAAACCTCAGGTCAAATGTGAACCCGTTGTTTGAAACCCAGGTCAATTGTGAACCTAAACCTAAGGTCAAATGTGAACCCGTTGTTTTTGAAAACCAGGTCAAATATGAACCAAAACCTCAGGTTAAATGTGAACCCATTGTTTGAAACCAAGGTCAAATGTGAACCTAAACCTCAGGTCAAATGTGAACCCGTTGTTTGAAACCCAAGTCAAATGTGAACTTAAACCTCAGGTCAAATGTGAACCTGTTGTTTGAAACCCAGGTCAAACGTGAACCTAAACCTCAGGTCAAATATGAACCCGTTGTTTGAAACCCAGGTCAAATGTGAACCTAAACCTTAGGTCAAATGTGAACCCGTTGTTTGAAACCCAGGTCAAATGTGAATCTGTTGTTTGAAAACCAGGTCAAATGTGAACCCGTTGTTTGAAACCCAGGTCAAATGTGAAACTAAACCTCAGGTCAAATGTGAACCCGTTGTTTGGAAACCAGGTCAAATGTGAACCTAAACCTCAGGTCAAATGTGAACCCGTTGTTTGAAACCCAGGTCAAATGTGAACATAAACCTCAAGTCAAATGCGAACCCGTTGTTTGAAAACCAGGTCAAATTTGAACCAAATCCTCAGGTCAAATGTGAACCCGTTGTTTGAAACCCAGGTCAATTTTGAACCTAAACCTAAGGTCAAATGTGAACCCGTTGTTTGAAAACCAGGTCAAATGTGAACCTAATCCTCAGGTCAAATGTGAACCCGTTGTTTGAAACCCAGGTCAAATGTGAACCTAAACCTCAGGTCAAATGCGAACCCGTTGTTTAAAAACTAGGTCAAATTTGAACATAAACCTCAGGTCAAATAAGAACCCGTTGTTTAAAACCCAGGTCAATTGTGAACCTAAACCTAAGGTCAAATGTGAACCCGTTGTTTAAAAACAGGTCAAATGTGAACCTAAACCTCAGGTCAAATGCGAACCCGTTGTTTGAAAACCAGGTCAAATTTGAACCTAAACCTCAGGTCAAATGTGAACCCATTGTTTGAAAACCAGGTCAAATGTGAACCTAACCTTCAGGTTAAATGTGAACCAATTGTTTGAAACCCAGGTCAAATGTGAACCTAAACCTCAGGTCAAATGCGAACCCGTTGTTTAAAAACTAGGTCAAATTTGAACATAAACCTCAGGTCAAATGTGAACCCGTTGTTTAAAACCCAGGTCAATTGTGAACCTAAACCTAAGGTCAAATGTGAACCCGTTGTTTGAAACCCAGGTCAAATGTGAACCTAAACCTCAGGTCAAATGTGAACCCGTTGTTTGAAAACCAGGTCAAATTTGAACCTAAACCTCAGGTCAAATGTGAACCCGTTGTTTGAAACCCAGGTCAATTGTGAACCTAAACCTAAGGTCAAATGTGAACCCTTTGTTTGAAAACCAGGTCAAATGTGAACCAAAACCTCAGGTTAAATGTGAACCCATTGTTTGAAACCAAGGTCAAATGTGAACCTAAACCTCAGGTCAAATGTGAACCCGTTGTTTGAAACCCAAGTCAAATGTGAACTTAAACCTCAGGTCAAATGTGAACCTGTTGTTTGCAACCCAGGTCAAACGTGAACCTAAACCTCAGGTCAAATATGAACCCGTTGTTTGAAACCCAGGTCAAATGTGAACCTAAACCTTAGGTCAAATGTGAACCCGTTGTTTGAAACCCAGGTCAAATGTGAACCTAAACCTCAGGTCAAATTTGAACCTGTTGTTTGAAAACCAGGTCAAATGTGAAACTAAACCTGAGGTCTAATGTGAACCTGTTGTTCGAAAACCAGGTCAAATGTGAAACTAAAACTCAGGTCAAATGTGTACCTAAACCTCAGGTCAAATGTGAACCCATTGTTTGAAACCCAGGTCAAATGTGAACTTAAACCTCAGGTCAAATGTGAACCCGTTGTTTGAAACCCAGGTCAAATTTGAACCTAAACCTCAGGTCAAATCTGATCCCGTTGTTTGAAAACCAGGTCAAATGTGAACCTAACCCTTAGGTCGAATGTGATCCAGTTGTTTGAAACCTAAGTCAAATGTGAACCTAAACCTCAGGTCAAATGTGAACTCGTTATTTGAAAACCAGGCCAAATGTGAACCTAAACCTCAGGTCAAATGTGAACCCGTTGTTTGGAACCCAGGTCAAATGAGAACCTAAACCTCTGGTCAAATGTGAATCTGTTGTTTGAAAACCATGTCAAATGTGAACCCGTTGTTTGAAACCCAGGTCAAATGTGAAACTAAACCTCAGGTCAAATGTGAACCCGTTGTTTGGAAACCAGGTCAAATGTGAACCTAAACCTCAGGTCAAATGTGAACCCGGTGTTTGAAACCCAGGTCAAATGTGAACCTAAACCTCAGGTCAAATGCGAACCCGTTGTTTGAAAACCAGGTCAAATTTGAACCAAATTCTCAGGTCAAATGTGAACCCGTTGTTTGAAACCCAGGTCAATTGTGAACCTAAACCTAAGGTCAAATGTGAACCCGTTGTTTGAAAACCAGTTCAAATGTGAACCTAATCCTCAGGTCAAATGTGAACCCGTTGTTTGAAACCCAGGTCAAATGTGAACCTAAACCTCAGGACAAATGCGAACCCGTTGTTTAAAAACCAGGTCAAATTTGAACATAAACCTCAGGTCAAATGTGAACCCGTTGTTTGAAACCCAGGTCAATTGTGAACCTAAACCTAAGGTCAAATGTGAACCCGTTGTTTGAAAACCAGGTCAAATATGAACCTAAACCTCAGGTCAAATGTGAACCCATTGTTTGAAACCCAGGTCAAATGTAAACCTAAACCTCAGGTCAAATGTGAACCCATTTTTTGAAACCCAGGTCAAATGTGAACTTAAACCTCAGGTCAAATGTGAACCCATTGTTTGAAACCCAGGTCAAATGTGATCCTAAACCTCAGGTCAAATGCGAACCCGTTGTTTGAAAACCAGGTCAAATTTGAACCTAAACCTCAGGTCAAATGTGAACCCGTTGTTTGAAACCCAGGTCAATTGTGAACCTAAACCTAAGGTCAAATGTGACCCCGTTGTTTGAAAACCAGGTTAAATGTGAACCAAAACCACAGGTCAAATGTGAACCCATTGTTTGAAACCAAAGTCAAATGTGAGCCTAAACCTCAGGTCAAATGTGAACCCGTTGTTTGAAACCCAAGTCAAATGTGAACTTAAACCTCAGGTCAAATGTGAACATGTTGTTTGAAACGCAGGTCAAACGTGAACCTAAACCTCAGGTCAAATGTGAAGCCGTTGTTTGAAACCCAGGTCAATTGTGAACCTAAACCTAAGGTCAAATGTGAACCCGTTGTTTGAAAACCAGGTCAAATATGAACCAAAACCTCAGGTTAAATGTGAACCCATTGTTTGAAACCAAGGTCAAATGTGAACCTAAACCTCAGGTCAAATGTGAACCCGTTGTTTGAAACCCAAGTCAAATGTGAACTTAAACCTCAGGTCAAATGTGAACCTGTTGTTTGAAACCCAGGTCAAACGTGAACCTAAACCTCAGGTCAAATATGAACCCGTTGTTTGAAACCCAGGTCAAATGTGAACCTAAACCTTAGGTCAAATGTGAACCCGTTGTTTGAAACCCAGGTCAAATGTGAATCTGTTGTTTGAAAACCAGGTCAAATGTGAACCCGTTGTTTGAAACCCAGGTCAAATGTGAAACTAAACCTCAGGTCAAATGTGAACCCGTTGTTTGGAAACCAGGTCAAATGTGAACCTAAACCTCAGGTCAAATGTGAACCCGTTGTTTGAAACCCAGGTCAAATGTGAACATAAACCTCAAGTCAAATGCGAACCCGTTGTTTGAAAACCAGGTCAAATTTGAACCAAATCCTCAGGTCAAATGTGAACCCGTTGTTTGAAACCCAGGTCAATTTTGAACCTAAACCTAAGGTCAAATGTGAACCCGTTGTTTGAAAACCAGGTCAAATGTGAACCTAATCCTCAGGTCAAATGTGAACCCGTTGTTTGAAACCCAGGTCAAATGTGAACCTAAACCTCAGGTCAAATGCGAACCCGTTGTTTAAAAACTAGGTCAAATTTGAACATAAACCTCAGGTCAAATAAGAACCCGTTGTTTAAAACCCAGGTCAATTGTGAACCTAAACCTAAGGTCAAATGTGAACCCGTTGTTTAAAAACAGGTCAAATGTGAACCTAAACCTCAGGTCAAATGCGAACCCGTTGTTTGAAAACCAGGTCAAATTTGAACCTAAACCTCAGGTCAAATGTGAACCCATTGTTTGAAAACCAGGTCAAATGTGAACCTAACCTTCAGGTTAAATGTGAACCAATTGTTTGAAACCCAGGTCAAATGTGAACCTAAACCTCAGGTCAAATGCGAACCCGTTGTTTAAAAACTAGGTCAAATTTGAACATAAACCTCAGGTCAAATGTGAACCCGTTGTTTAAAACCCAGGTCAATTGTGAACCTAAACCTAAGGTCAAATGTGAACCCGTTGTTTGAAACCCAGGTCAAATGTGAACCTAAACCTCAGGTCAAATGTGAACCCGTTGTTTGAAAACCAGGTCAAATTTGAACCTAAACCTCAGGTCAAATGTGAACCCGTTGTTTGAAACCCAGGTCAATTGTGAACCTAAACCTAAGGTCAAATGTGAACCCTTTGTTTGAAAACCAGGTCAAATGTGAACCAAAACCTCAGGTTAAATGTGAACCCATTGTTTGAAACCAAGGTCAAATGTGAACCTAAACCTCAGGTCAAATGTGAACCCGTTGTTTGAAACCCAAGTCAAATGTGAACTTAAACCTCAGGTCAAATGTGAACCTGTTGTTTGCAACCCAGGTCAAACGTGAACCTAAACCTCAGGTCAAATATGAACCCGTTGTTTGAAACCCAGGTCAAATGTGAACCTAAACCTTAGGTCAAATGTGAACCCGTTGTTTGAAACCCAGGTCAAATGTGAACCTAAACCTCAGGTCAAATTTGAACCTGTTGTTTGAAAACCAGGTCAAATGTGAAACTAAACCTGAGGTCTAATGTGAACCTGTTGTTCGAAAACCAGGTCAAATGTGAAACTAAAACTCAGGTCAAATGTGTACCTAAACCTCAGGTCAAATGTGAACCCATTGTTTGAAACCCAGGTCAAATGTGAACTTAAACCTCAGGTCAAATGTGAACCCGTTGTTTGAAACCCAGGTCAAATTTGAACCTAAACCTCAGGTCAAATCTGATCCCGTTGTTTGAAAACCAGGTCAAATGTGAACCTAACCCTTAGGTCGAATGTGATCCAGTTGTTTGAAACCTAAGTCAAATGTGAACCTAAACCTCAGGTCAAATGTGAACTCGTTATTTGAAAACCAGGCCAAATGTGAACCTAAACCTCAGGTCAAATGTGAACCCGTTGTTTGGAACCCAGGTCAAATGAGAACCTAAACCTCTGGTCAAATGTGAATCTGTTGTTTGAAAACCATGTCAAATGTGAACCCGTTGTTTGAAACCCAGGTCAAATGTGAAACTAAACCTCAGGTCAAATGTGAACCCGTTGTTTGGAAACCAGGTCAAATGTGAACCTAAACCTCAGGTCAAATGTGAACCCGGTGTTTGAAACCCAGGTCAAATGTGAACCTAAACCTCAGGTCAAATGCGAACCCGTTGTTTGAAAACCAGGTCAAATTTGAACCAAATTCTCAGGTCAAATGTGAACCCGTTGTTTGAAACCCAGGTCAATTGTGAACCTAAACCTAAGGTCAAATGTGAACCCGTTGTTTGAAAACCAGTTCAAATGTGAACCTAATCCTCAGGTCAAATGTGAACCCGTTGTTTGAAACCCAGGTCAAATGTGAACCTAAACCTCAGGACAAATGCGAACCCGTTGTTTAAAAACCAGGTCAAATTTGAACATAAACCTCAGGTCAAATGTGAACCCGTTGTTTGAAACCCAGGTCAATTGTGAACCTAAACCTAAGGTCAAATGTGAACCCGTTGTTTGAAAACCAGGTCAAATATGAACCTAAACCTCAGGTCAAATGTGAACCCATTGTTTGAAACCCAGGTCAAATGTAAACCTAAACCTCAGGTCAAATGTGAACCCATTTTTTGAAACCCAGGTCAAATGTGAACTTAAACCTCAGGTCAAATGTGAACCCATTGTTTGAAACCCAGGTCAAATGTGATCCTAAACCTCAGGTCAAATGCGAACCCGTTGTTTGAAAACCAGGTCAAATTTGAACCTAAACCTCAGGTCAAATGTGAACCCGTTGTTTGAAACCCAGGTCAATTGTGAACCTAAACCTAAGGTCAAATGTGACCCCGTTGTTTGAAAACCAGGTTAAATGTGAACCAAAACCACAGGTCAAATGTGAACCCATTGTTTGAAACCAAAGTCAAATGTGAGCCTAAACCTCAGGTCAAATGTGAACCCGTTGTTTGAAACCCAAGTCAAATGTGAACTTAAACCTCAGGTCAAATGTGAAGCCGTTGTTTGAAACCCAGGTCAAATGTGAACTTAAACCTTAGGTCAAATGTGAACCCGTTGTTTGAAACCCAGGTCAAATGTGAACCTAAACCTCAGGTCAAATTTGAACCTATTGTTTGAAAACCAGGTCAAATGTGAAACTAAACCTCAGGTCTAATGTGAACCCGTTGTTTGAAAACCAGGTCAAATGTGAAACTAAAACTCAGGTCAAATGTGTACCTAAACCTCAGGTCAAATGTGAACCCATTGTTTGAAACCCAGGTCAAATGTGAACTTAAACCTCAGGTCAAATGTGAACCCGTTGTTTGAAACCCAGGTCAAATTTGAAGCTAAACCTCAAGTCAAATCTGATCCCGTTGTTTGAAAACTAAGTCAAATGTGAACTTAACCCTTACGTCAAATGTGATCTAGTTGTTTGAAACCTAAGTCAAATGTGAACCTAAACCTCAGTCAAATGTGAACCTAAACCTCAGGTCAAATGTGAACCCGTTATTTGGAACCCAGGTCAAATGAGAACCTAAACCTCAGGTCAAATGTGAATCTGTTGTTTGAAAACCAGGTCAAATGTGAACCCGTTGTTTGAAACCCAGGTCAAATGTGAAACTAAACCTCAGGTCAAATGTGAACCCGTTGTTTGGAAACCAGGTCAAATGTGAACCTAAACCTCAGGTCAAATGTGAACCCGTTGTTTGAAACCCAGGTCAAATGTGAACATAAACCTCAAGTCAAATGCGAACCCGTTGTTTGAAAATCAGGTCAAATTTGAACCAAATCCTCAGGTCAAATGTGAACCCGTTGTTTGAAACCCAGGTCAATTTTGAACCTAAACCTAAGGTCAAATGTGAACCCGTTGTTTGAAAACCAGGTCAAATGTGAACCTAATCCTCAGGTCAAATGTGAACCCGTTGTTTGAAACCCAGGTCAAATGTGAACCTAAACCTCAGGTCAAATGCGAACCCGTTGTTTAAAAACTAGGTCAAATTTGAACATAAACCTCAGGTCAAATGTGAACCCGTTGTTTAAAACCCAGGTCAATTGTGAACCTAAACCTAAGGTCAAATGTGAACCCGTTGTTTGAAAACCAGGTCAAATGTGAACCTAAACCTCAGGTCAAATGCGAACCCGTTGTTTGAAAACCAGGTCAAATTTGACCCTAAACCTCAAGTCAAATGTGAACCCATTGTTTGAAAACCAGGTCAAATGTGAACCTAACCTTCAGGTTAAATGTGAACCAATTGTTTGAAACCCAGGTCAAATGTGAACCTAAACCTCAGGTCAAGTGCGAACCCGTTGTTTAAAAACTAGGTAAAATTTGAACATAAACCTCAGGTCAAATGTGAACCCGTTGTTTAAAACCCAGGTCAATTGTGAACCTAAACCTAAGGTCAAATGTGAACCCGTTGTTTGAAACCCAGGTCAAATGTGAACCTAAACCTGAGGTCAAATGCGAACCCGTTGTTTGAAAACCAGGTCAAATTTGAACCTAAACCTCAGGTCAAATGTGAACCCGTTGTTTGAAACCCAGGTCAATTGTGAACCTAAACCTAAGGTCAAATGTGAACCCGTTGTTTGAAAACCAGGTCAAATATGAACCAAAACCTCAGGTTAAATGTGAACCCATTGTTTGAAACCAAGGTCAAATGTGAACCTAAACCTCAGGTCAAATGTGAACCCGTTGTTTGAAACCCAAGTCAAATGTGAACTTAAACCTCAGGTCAAATGTGAACCTGTTGTTTGAAACCCAGGTCAAACGTGAACCTAAACCTCAGGTCAAATATGAACCCGTTGTTTGAAACCCAGGTCAAATGTGAACCTAAACCTTAGGTCAAATGTGAACCCGTTGTTTGAAACCCAGGTCAAATGTGAATCTGTTGTTTGAAAACCAGGTCAAATGTGAACCCGTTGTTTGAAACCCAGGTCAAATGTGAAACTAAACCTCAGGTCAAATGTGAACCCGTTGTTTGGAAACCAGGTCAAATGTGAACCTAAACCTCAGGTCAAATGTGAACCCGTTGTTTGAAACCCAGGTCAAATGTGAACATAAACCTCAAGTCAAATGCGAACCCGTTGTTTGAAAACCAGGTCAAATTTGAACCAAATCCTCAGGTCAAATGTGAACCGGTTGTTTGAAACCCAGGTCAATTTTGAACCTAAACCTAAGGTCAAATGTGAACCCGTTGTTTGAAAACCAGGTCAAATGTGAACCTAATCCTCAGGTCAAATGTGAACCCGTTGTTTGAAACCCAGGTCAAATGTGAACCTAAACCTCAGGTCAAATGCGAACCCGTTGTTTAAAAACTAGGTCAAATTTGAACATAAACCTCAGGTCAAATGTGAACCCGTTGTTTAAAACCCAGGTCAATTGTGAACCTAAACCTAAGGTCAAATGTGAACCCGTTGTTTGAAAACCAGGTCAAATGTGAACCTAAACCTCAGGTCAAATGCGAACCCGTTGTTTGAAAACCAGGTCAAATTTGAACCTAAACCTCAGGTCAAATGTGAACCCATTGTTTGAAAACCAGGTCAAATGTGAACCTAACCTTCAGGTTAAATGTGAACCAATTGTTTGAAACCCAGGTCAAATGTGAACCTAAACCTCAGGTCAAATGCGAACCCGTTGTTTAAAAACTAGGTCAAATTTGAACATAAACCTCAGGTCAAATGTGAACCCGTTGTTTAAAACCCAGGTCAATTGTGAACCTAAACCTAAGGTCAAATGTGAACCCGTTGTTTGAAACCCAGGTCAAATGTGAACCTAAACCTCAGGTCAAATGCGAACCCGTTGTTTGAAAACCAGGTCAAATTTGAACCTAAACCTCAGGTCAAATGTGAACCCGTTGTTTGAAACCCAGGTCAATTGTGAACCTAAACCTAAGGTCAAATGTGAACCCTTTGTTTGAAAACCAGGTCAAATGTGAACCAAAACCTCAGGTTAAATGTGAACCCATTGTTTGAAACCAAGGTCAAATGTGAACCTAAACCTCAGGTCAAATGTGAACCCGTTGTTTGAAACCCAAGTCAAATGTGAACTTAAACCTCAGGTCAAATGTGAACCTGTTGTTTGCAACCCAGGTCAAACGTGAACCTAAACCTCAGGTCAAATATGAACCCGTTGTTTGAAACCCAGGTCAAATGTGAACCTAAACCTTAGGTCAAATGTGAACCCGTTGTTTGAAACCCAGGTCAAATGTGAACCTAAACCTCAGGTCAAATTTGAACCTGTTGTTTGAAAACCAGGTCAAATGTGAAACTAAACCTGAGGTCTAATGTGAACCTGTTGTTCGAAAACCAGGTCAAATGTGAAACTAAAACTCAGGTCAAAGGTGTACCTAAACCTCAGGTCAAATGTGAACCCATTGTTTGAAACCCAGGTCAAATGTGAACTTAAACCTCAGGTCAAATGTGAACCCGTTGTTTGAAACCCAGGTCAAATTTGAACCTAAACCTCAGGTCAAATCTGATCCCGTTGTTTGAAAACCAGGTCAAATGTGAACCTAACCCTTAGGTCGAATGTGATCCAGTTGTTTGAAACCTAAGTCAAATGTGAACCTAAACCTCAGGTCAAATGTGAACTCGTTATTTGAAAACCAGGCCAAATGTGAACCTAAACCTCAGGTCAAATGTGAACCCGTTGTTTGGAACCCAGGTCAAATGAGAACCTAAACCTCAGGTCAAATGTGAATCTGTTGTTTGAAAACCATGTTAAATGTGAACCCGTTGTTTGAAACCCAGGTCAAATGTGAAACTAAACCTCAGGTCAAATGTGAACCCGTTGTTTGGAAACCAGGTCAAATGTGAACCTAAACCTCAGGTCAAATGTGAACCCGGTGTTTGAAACCCAGGTCAAATGTGAACCTAAACCTCAGGTCAAATGCGAACCCGTTGTTTGAAAACCAGGTCAAATTTGAACCAAATTCTCAGGTCAAATGTGAACCCGTTGTTTGAAACCCAGGTCAATTGTGAACCTAAACCTAAGGTCAAATGTGAACCCGTTGTTTGAAAACCAGGTCAAATGTGAACCTAATCCTCAGGTCAAATGTGAACCCGTTGTTTGAAACCCAGGTCAAATGTGAACCTAAACCTCAGGACAAATGCGAACCCGTTGTTTAAAAACCAGGTCAAATTTGAACATAAACCTCAGGTCAAATGTGAACCCGTTGTTTAAAACCCAGGTCAATTGTGAACCTAAACCTAAGGTCAAATGTGAACCCGTTGTTTGAAAACCATGTCAAATGTGAACCTAAACCCTAGGTCAAATGTGAACCCATTGTTTGAAACCTAGGTCAAATATGAACCTAAACCTCAGGTTAAATGCGAACCCGTTGTTTGAAAACCAGGTCAAATTTAAACCTAAACCTCAGGTCAAATGTGAACCCGTTGTTTGAAACCCAGGTCAATTGTGAACCTAAACCTAAGGTCAAATGTGAACCCGTTGTTTGAAAACCAGGTCAAATATGAACCTAAACCTCAGGTCAAATGTGAACCCATTGTTTGAAACCCAGGTCAAATGTAAACCTAAACCTCAAGTCAAATGTGAACCCATTTTTTGAAACCCAGGTCAAATGTGAACTTAAACCTCAGGTCAAATGTGAACTTGTTGTTTGAAATCTCGGTCAAACGTGAACCTAAACCTCAGGTCAAATGTGAACCCGTTGTTTGAAACCCAGGTCAAATGGGAACCTAAACCTTAGGTCAAATGTGAACCCGTTGTTTGAAACCCAGGTCAAATGTGAACCTAAACATCAGGTCAAATGTGAACCTGTTGTTTGAAAACCAGGTCAAATGTGAAACTAAACCTCAGGTCTAATGTGAACCCGTTGTTTGAAACCCAGGTCAAATGTGAACCTAAACCTCAGGTCAAATGTGAACCCGTTGTTTGAAAACCAAGTCAAATGTGAACCTAAAACTCAGGTCAAATGTGTACCTAAACCTCAGGTCAAAGGTGAACCCGTTGTTTGAAACCCAGGTCAAATGTGAACTTAAACCTCAGGTCAAATGTGAACCCGTTGTTTGAAACCCAGGTCAAATTTGAACCTAAACCTCAAGTCAAATGTGAAACCGTTGTTTGAAAACTAGGTCAAATGTGAACCTAACCTTCAGGTTAAATGTGAACCCGTTGTTTGAAACACAAGTCAAATGTGAACCTAAACCTCAGGTCAAATGTGAACCCGTTGTTTGAAAACCAGGTCAAATGTGAACCTAAACCTCAAGTCAAATGTGAACCCGTTGTTTGGAACCCAGGATAAATGATAACCTAAACCTCAGGTCAAATGTGAATCTGTTGTTTGAAAACCAGGTCAAATGTGAACCCTTTGTTTGAAACCCAGGTCAAATATGAACCTAAACCTCAGGTCAAATGTGAACCCGTTGTTTGAAACCCAGGTTAAATGTGAACCTAAACCTCAAGTCAAATGCGAACCCGTTGTTTGAAAACCAGGTCAAATTTGAACCTAAACCTCAGGTCAAATGTGAACCCGTTGTTTGAAATCCAAGTCAATTAAGAACCTTAACCTAAGGTCAAATGTGAACCCGTTGTTTGAAACCCAGGTCAAATGTGAACCTAAACCTCAGGTCAAATGCGAACCCGTTGTTTGAAAACCAGGTCAAATTTGAACCTAAACCTCAGGTCAAATGTGAACCCGTTGTTTGAAACCCAGGTCAATTGTGAAGCTAAACCTAAGGTCAAATTTGAACCCGTTGTTTGAAAACCAGGTCAAATGTGAACCAAAACCTCAGGTCAAATCTGAACCCATTGTTTGAAACCCAGGTCAAATGTGAACTCGTTGTTTGAAACCCAGGTCAAATGTGAACCTAAACCTCAGGTCAAATGCGAACCCGTTGTTTGAAAACCAGGTCAAATTTGAACCTAAACCTCAGGTCAAATGTGAACCCGTTGTTTGAAACCCAGGTCAATTGTGAACCTAAACCTAAGGTCAAATGTGAACCCGTTGTTTGAAAACCAGGTCAAATGTGAACCTAAACCTCAGGTCAAATGAGAACCCATTGTTTGAAAACCAGGTCAAATTTGAACCTAAACCTCAGGTCAAATGTGAACCCATTGTTTGAAAACCAGGTCAAATGTGAACCTAACCTTCAGGTTAAATGTGAACCCGTTGTTTGAAACCCAGGTCAAATGTGAACCAAAACCTCAGGTCAAATGCGAACCCGCTGTTTAAAAACTAGGTCAAATTTGAACATAAACCTCAGGTCAAATGTGAACCCGTTGTTTAAAACCCAGGTCAATTGTGAACCTAAACCTAAGGTCAAATGTGAACCCGTTGTTTGAAACCCAGGTCAAATGTGAACCTAAACCTCAGGTCAAATGCGAACCCGTTGTTTGAAAACCAGGTCAAATTTGAACCTAAACCTCAGGTCAAATGTGAACCCGTTGTTTGAAACCCAGGTCAATTGTGAACCTAAACCTAAGGTCAAATGTGAACCCGTTATTTGAAAACCAGGTCAAATGTGAACCAAAACCTCAGGTTAAATGTGAACCCATTGTTTGAAACCCAAGTCAAATGTGAACTTAAACCTCAGGTCAAATGTGAACCTGTTGTTTGAAACCCAGGTCAAACGTGAACCTAAACCTCAGGTCAAATGTGAACCCGTTGTTTGAAACCCAGGTCAAATGTGAACCTAAACCTTAGGTCAAATGTGAACCCGTTGTTTGAAACCCAGGTCAAATGTGAACCTAAACCTCAGGTCAAATTTGAACCTGTTGTTTGAAAACCAGGTCAAATGTGAAACTAAACCTCAGGTCTAATGTGAACCCGTTTATTGAAAACCAGGTCAAATGTGAAACTAAAACTCAGGTCAAATGTGTACCTAAACCTCAGGTCAAATGTGAACCCATTGTTTGAAACCCATGTCAAATGTGAACTTAAACCTCAGGTCAAATGTGAACCCGTTGTTTGAAACCCAGGTCAAATTTGAACCTAAACCTCAAGTCAAATCTGATCCCGTTGTTTGAAAAACAGGTCAAATGTGAACCTAACCCTTAGGTCGAATGTGATCCAGTTGTTTGAAACCTAAGTCAAATGTGAACCTAAACCTCAGGTCAAATGTGAACTCGTTATTTGAAAACTAGGCCAAATGTGAACCAAAACCTCAGGTCAAATGTGAACCTGTTGTTTGGAACCCAGGTCAAATGAGAACCTAAACCTCAGGTCAAATGTGAATCTGTTGTTTGAAAACCATGTTAAATGTGAACCCGTTGTTTGAAACCCAGGTCAAATGTGAAACTAAACCTCAGGTCAAATGTGAACCCGTTGTTTGGAAACCAGGTCAAATGTGAACCTAAACCTCAGGTCAAATGTGAACCCGGTGTTTGAAACCCAGGTCAAATGTGAACCTAAACCTCAGGTCAAATGCGAACCCGTTGTTTGAAAACCAGGTCAAATTTGAACCAAATTCTCAGGTCAAATGTGAACCCGTTGTTTGAAACCCAGGTCAATTGTGAACCTAAACCTAAGGTCAAATGTGAACCCGTTGTTTGAAAACCAGGTCAAATGTGAACCTAATCCTCAGGTCAAATGTGAACCCGTTGTTTGAAACCCAGGTCAAATGTGAACCTAAACCTCAGGACAAATGCGAACCCGTTGTTTAAAAACCAGGTCAAATTTGAACATAAACCTCAGGTCAAATGTGAACCCGTTGTTTAAAACCCAGGTCAATTGTGAACCTAAACCTAAGGTCAAATGTGAACCCGTTGTTTGAAAACCATGTCAAATGTGAACCTAAACCCTAGGTCAAATGTGAACCCATTGTTTGAAACCTAGGTCAAATATGAACCTAAACCTCAGGTTAAATGCGAACCCGTTGTTTGAAAACCAGGTCAAATTTAAACCTAAACCTCAGGTCAAATGTGAACCCGTTGTTTGAAACCCAGGTCAATTGTGAACCTAAACCTAAGGTCAAATGTGAACCCGTTGTTTGAAAACCAGGTCAAATATGAACCTAAACCTCAGGTCAAATGTGAACCCATTGTTTGAAACCCAGGTCAAATGTAAACCTAAACCTCAAGTCAAATGTGAACCCATTTTTTGAAACCCAGGTCAAATGTGAACTTAAACCTCAGGTCAAATGTGAACTTGTTGTTTGAAATCTCGGTCAAACGTGAACCTAAACCTCAGGTCAAATGTGAACCCGTTGTTTGAAACCCAGGTCAAATGGGAACCTAAACCTTAGGTCAAATGTGAACCCGTTGTTTGAAACCCAGGTCAAATGTGAACCTAAACATCAGGTCAAATGTGAACCTGTTGTTTGAAAACAGGTCAAATGTGAAACTAAACCTCAGGTCTAATGTGAACCCGTTGTTTGAAACCCAGGTCAAATGTGAACCTAAACCTCAGGTCAAATGTGAACCCGTTGTTTGAAAACCAAGTCAAATGTGAACCTAAAACTCAGGTCAAATGTGTACCTAAACCTCAGGTCAAAGGTGAACCCGTTGTTTGAAACCCAGGTCAAATGTGAACTTAAACCTCAGGTCAAATGTGAACCCGTTGTTTGAAACCCAGGTCAAATTTGAACCTAAACCTCAAGTCAAATGTGAAACCGTTGTTTGAAAACTAGGTCAAATGTGAACCTAACCTTCAGGTTAAATGTGAACCCGTTGTTTGAAACACAAGTAAAATGTGAACCTAAACCTCAGGTCAAATGTGAACCCGTTGTTTGAAAACCAGGTCAAATGTGAACCTAAACCTCAAGTCAAATGTGAACCCGTTGTTTGGAACCCAGGATAAATGATAACCTAAACCTCAGGTCAAATGTGAATCTGTTGTTTGAAAACCAGGTCAAATGTGAACCCTTTGTTTGAAACCCAGGTCAAATATGAACCTAAACCTCAGGTCAAATGTGAACCCGTTGTTTGAAACCCAGGTTAAATGTGAACCTAAACCTCAAGTCAAATGCGAACCCGTTGTTTGAAAACCAGGTCAAATTTGAACCTAAACCTCAGGTCAAATGTGAACCCGTTGTTTGAAATCCAAGTCAATTAAGAACCTTAACCTAAGGTCAAATGTGAACCCGTTGTTTGAAACCCAGGTCAAATGTGAACCTAAACCTCAGGTCAAATGTGAACCCGTTGTTTGAAAACCAGGTCAAATTTGAACCTAAACCTCAGGTCAAATGTGAACCCGTTGTTTGAAACCCAGGTCAATTGTGAAGCTAAACCTAAGGTCAAATTTGAACCCGTTGTTTGAAAACCAGGTCAAATGTGAACCAAAACCTCAGGTCAAATCTGAACCCATTGTTTGAAACCCAGGTCAAATGTGAACTCGTTGTTTGAAACCCAGGTCAAATGTGAACCTAAACCTCAGGTCAAATGCGAACCCGTTGTTTGAAAACCAGGTCAAATTTGAACCTAAACCTCAGGTCAAATGTGAACCCGTTGTTTGAAACCCAGGTCAATTGTGAACCTAAACCTAAGGTCAAATGTGAACCCGTTGTTTTAAAACCAGGTCAAATGTGAACCTAAACCTCAGGTCAAATGAGAACCCATTGTTTGAAAACCAGGTCAAATTTGAACCTAAACCTCAGGTCAAATGTGAACCCATTGTTTGAAAACCAGGTCAAATGTGAACCTAACCTTCAGGTTAAATGTGAACCCGTTGTTTGAAACCCAGGTCAAATGTGAACCAAAACCTCAGGTCAAATGCGAACCCGCTGTTTAAAAACTAGGTCAAATTTGAACATAAACCTCAGGTCAAATGTGAACCCGTTGTTTAAAACCCAGGTCAATTGTGAACCTAAACCTAAGGTCAAATGTGAACCCGTTGTTTGAAACCCAGGTCAAATGTGAACCTAAACCTCAGGTCAAATGCGAACCCGTTGTTTGAAAACCAGGTCAAATTTGAACCTAAACCTCAGGTCAAATGTGAACCCGTTGTTTGAAACCCAGGTCAATTGTGAACCTAAACCTAAGGTCAAATGTGAACCCGTTATTTGAAAACCAGGTCAAATGTGAACCAAAACCTCAGGTTAAATGTGAACCCATTGTTTGAAACCCAAGTCAAATGTGAACTTAAACCTCAGGTCAAATGTGAACCTGTTGTTTGAAACCCAGGTCAAACGTGAACCTAAACCTCAGGTCAAATGTGAACCCGTTGTTTGAAACCCAGGTCAAATGTGAACCTAAACCTTAGGTCAAATGTGAACCCGTTGTTTGAAACCCAGGTCAAATGTGAACCTAAACCTCAGGTCAAATTTGAACCTGTTGTTTGAAAACCAGGTCAAATGTGAAACTAAACCTCAGGTCTAATGTGAACCCGTTTATTGAAAACCAGGTCAAATGTGAAACTAAAACTCAGGTCAAATGTGTACCTAAACCTCAGGTCAAATGTGAACCCATTGTTTGAAACCCATGTCAAATGTGAACTTAAACCTCAGGTCAAATGTGAACCCGTTGTTTGAAACCCAGGTCAAATTTGAACCTAAACCTCAAGTCAAATCTGATCCCGTTGTTTGAAAAACAGGTCAAATGTGAACCTAACCCTTAGGTCGAATGTGATCCAGTTGTTTGAAACCTAAGTCAAATGTGAACCTAAACCTCAGGTCAAATGTGAACCCGTTGTTTGAAAACCAGGTCAAATGTGAACCTAAACCTCAGGTCAAATGTGAATCTGTTGTTTGAAAACCATGTCAAATGTGAACCCGTTGTTTGAAACCCAGGTCAAATGTGAAACTAAACCTCAGGTCAAATGTGAACCCGTTGTTTGGAAACCAGGTCAAATGTGAACCTAAACCTCAGGTCAAATGTGAACCCGTTGTTTGAAACCCAGGTCAAATGTGAACCTAAACCTCAGGTCAAATGCGAACCCGTTGTTTGAAAACCCGGTCAAATTTGAACCAAATTCTCAGGTCAAATGTGAACCCGTTGTTTGAAACCCAGGTCAATTGTGAACCTAAACCTAAGGTCAAATGTGAACCCGTTGTTTGAAAACCAGGTCAAATGTGAACCTAATCCTCAGGTCAAATGTAAACCCGTTGTTTGAAACCCAGGTCAAATGTGAACCTAAACCTCAGGTTAAATGCGAACCCGTTGTTTAAAAACCAGGTCAAATTTGAACATAAACCTCAGGTCAAATGTGAACCCGTTGTTTAAAACCCAGGTCAATTGTGAACCTAAACCTAAGGTCAAATGTGAACCCGTTGTTTGAAAACCATGTCAAATGTGAACCTAAACCTCAGGTCAAATGTGAACCCGTTGTTTGAAACCCAGGTCAAATGTGAACCTAAACCTCAGGTCAAATGCGAACCCGTTGTTTGAAAACCAGGTCAAATTTGAACCTAAACCTCAGGTCAAATGTGAACCCATTGTTTGAAAACCAGGTCAAATGTGAACCTAACCTTCAGGTTAAATGTGAACCAATTGTTTGAAACCCAGGTCAAATGTGAACCTAAACCTCAGGTCAAATGCGAACCCGTTGTTTAAAAACTAGGTCAAATTTGAACATAAACCTCAGGTCAAATATGAACCCGTTGTTTAAAACCCAGGTCAATTGTGAACCTAAACCTAAGGTCAAATGTGAACCCGTTGTTTGAAACCCAGGTCAAATGTGAACCTAAACCTGAGGTCAAATGCGAACCCGTTGTTTGAAAACCAGGTCAAATTTGAACCTAAACCTCAGGTCAAATGTGAACCCGTTGTTTGAAACCCAAGTCAATTGTGAACCTAAACCTAAGGTCAAATGTGAACCCGTTGTTTGAAAACCAGGTCAAATGTGAACCTAAACCTCAGGTCAAATGTGAACCCGTTGTTTGAAACCCAAGTCAAATGTGAACTTAAACCTCAGGTCAAATGTGAACCCATTGTTTGAAAACCAGGTCAAATGTGAACCTAACCTTCAGGTTAAATGTGAACCAATTGTTTGAAACCCAGGTCAAATGTGAACCTAAACCTCAGGTCAAATGCGAACCCGTTGTTTAAAAACTAGGTCAAATTTGAACATAAACCTCAGGTCAAATATGAACCCGTTGTTTAAAACCCAGGTCAATTGTGAACCTAAACCTAAGGTCAAATGTGAACCCGTTGTTTGAAACCCAGGTCAAATGTGAACCTAAACCTGAGGTCAAATGCGAACCCGTTGTTTGAAAACCAGGTCAAATTTGAACCTAAACCACAGGTCAAATGTGAACCCGTTGTTTGAAACCCAAGTCAATTGTGAACCTAAACCTAAGGTCAAATGTGAACCCGTTGTTTGAAAACCAGGTACAATGTGAACCTAAACCTCAGGTCAAATGTGAACCCGTTGTTTGAAACCCAAGTCAAATGTGAACTTAAACCTCAGGTCAAATGTGAACCTGTTGTTTGAAACCCAGGTCAAACGTGAACCTAAACCTCAGGTCAAATATGAACCCGTTGTTTGAAACCCAGGTCAAATGTGAACCTAAACCTTAGGTCAAATGCGAACCCGTTGTTTGAAAACCAGGTCAAATTTGAACCTAAACCTCAGGTCAAATGTGAACCCGTTGTTTAAAACCCAGGTCAATTGTGAACCTAAACCTAAGGTCAAATGTGAACCCGTAGTTTGAAAACCATGTCAAATGTGAACCTAAACCTCAGGTCAAATGTGAACCCGTTGTTTGAAACCCAGGTCAAATGTGAACCTAAACCTCAGGTCAAATGCGAACCCGTTGTTTGAAAACTGGGTCAAATTTAAACCTAAACCTCAGGTCAAATGTGAACCCGTTGTTTGAAACCCAGGTCAATTGTGAACCTAAACCTAAGGTCAAATGTGAACCCGTTGTTTGAAAACCAGGTCAAATATGAACCTAAACCTCAGGTCAAATGTGAACCCGTTGTTTGAAACCCAGGTCAATTGTGAAGCTAAACCTAAGGTCAAATTTGAACCCGTTGTTTGAAAACCAGGTCAAATGTGAACCAAAACCTCAGGTCAAATCTGAACCCATTGTTTGAAACCCAGGTCAAATGTGAACTCGTTGTTTGAAACCCAGGTCAAATGTGAACCTAAACCTCAGGTCAAATGCGAACCCGTTGTTTGAAAACCAGGTCAAATTTGAACCTAAACCTCAGGTCAAATGTGAACCCGTTGTTTGAAACCCAGGTCAATTGTGAACCTAAACCTAAGGTCAAATGTGAACCCGTTGTTTGAAAACCAGGTCAAATGTGAACCTAAACCTCAGGTCAAATGAGAACCCATTGTTTGAAAACCAGGTCAAATTTGAACCTAAACCTCAGGTCAAATGTGAACCCATTGTTTGAAAACCAGGTCAAATGTGAACCTAACCTTCAGGTTAAATGTGAACCCGTTGTTTGAAACCCAGGTCAAATGTGAACCAAAACCTCAGGTCAAATGCGAACCCGCTGTTTAAAAACTAGGTCAAATTTGAACATAAACCTCAGGTCAAATGTGAACCCGTTGTTTAAAACCCAGGTCAATTGTGAACCTAAACCTAAGGTCAAATGTGAACCCGTTGTTTGAAACCCAGGTCAAATGTGAACCTAAACCTCAGGTCAAATGCGAACCCGTTGTTTGAAAACCAGGTCAAATTTGAACCTAAACCTCAGGTCAAATGTGAACCCGTTGTTTGAAACCCAGGTCAATTGTGAACCTAAACCTAAGGTCAAATGTGAACCCGTTATTTGAAAACCAGGTCAAATGTGAACCAAAACCTCAGGTTAAATGTGAACCCATTGTTTGAAACCCAAGTCAAATGTGAACTTAAACCTCAGGTCAAATGTGAACCTGTTGTTTGAAACCCAGGTCAAACGTGAACCTAAACCTCAGGTCAAATGTGAACCCGTTGTTTGAAACCCAGGTCAAATGTGAACCTAAACCTTAGGTCAAATGTGAACCCGTTGTTTGAAACCCAGGTCAAATGTGAACCTAAACCTCAGGTCAAATTTGAACCTGTTGTTTGAAAACCAGGTCAAATGTGAAACTAAACCTCAGGTCTAATGTGAACCCGTTTATTGAAAACCAGGTCAAATGTGAAACTAAAACTCAGGTCAAATGTGTACCTAAACCTCAGGTCAAATGTGAACCCATTGTTTGAAACCCATGTCAAATGTGAACTTAAACCTCAGGTCAAATGTGAACCCGTTGTTTGAAACCCAGGTCAAATTTGAACCTAAACCTCAAGTCAAATCTGATCCCGTTGTTTGAAAAACAGGTCAAATGTGAACCTAACCCTTAGGTCGAATGTGATCCAGTTGTTTGAAACCTAAGTCAAATGTGAACCTAAACCTCAGGTCAAATGTGAACCCGTTGTTTGAAAACCAGGTCAAATGTGAACCTAAACCTCAGGTCAAATGTGAATCTGTTGTTTGAAAACCATGTCAAATGTGAACCCGTTGTTTGAAACCCAGGTCAAATGTGAAACTAAACCTCAGGTCAAATGTGAACCCGTTGTTTGGAAACCAGGTCAAATGTGAACCTAAACCTCAGGTCAAATGTGAACCCGTTGTTTGAAACCCAGGTCAAATGTGAACCTAAACCTCAGGTCAAATGCGAACCCGTTGTTTGTAAACCTGGTCAAATTTGAACCTAAACCTCAGGTCAAATGTGAACCCGTTGTTTGAAACCCAGGTCAATTGTGAACCTAAACCTAAGGTCAAATGTGAACCCGTTGTTTGAAAACCAGGTCAAATGTGAACCTAAACCTCAGGTCAAATGAGAACCCATTGTTTGAAAACCAGGTCAAATTTGAACCTAAACCTCAGGTCAAATGTGAACCCATTGTTTGAAAACCAGGTCAAATGTGAACCTAACCTTCAGGTTAAATGTAAACCCGTTGTTTGAAACCCAGGTCAAATGTGAACCAAAACCTCAGGTCAAATGCGAACCCGCTGTTTAAAAACTAGGTCAAATTTGAACATAAACCTCAGGTCAAATGTGAACCCGTTGTTTAAAACCCAGGTCAATTGTGAACCTAAACCTAAGGTCAAATGTGAACCCGTTGTTTGAAACCCAGGTCAAATGTGAACCTAAACCTCAGGTCAAATGCGAACCCGTTGTTTGAAAACCAGGTCAAATTTGAACCTAAACCTCAGGTCAAATGTGAACCCGTTGTTTGAAACCCAGGTCAATTGTGAACCTAAACCTAAGGTCAAATGTGAACCCGTTATTTGAAAACCAGGTCAAATGTGAACCAAAACCTCAGGTTAAATGTGAACCCATTGTTTGAAACCCAAGTCAAATGTGAACTTAAACCTCAGGTCAAATGTGAACCTGTTGTTTGAAACCCAGGTCAAACGTGAACCTAAACCTCAGGTCAAATGTGAACCCGTTGTTTGAAACCCAGGTCAAATGTGAACCTAAACCTTAGGTCAAATGTGAACCCGTTGTTTGAAACCCAGGTCAAATGTGAACCTAAACCTCAGGTCAAATTTGAACCTGTTGTTTGAAAACCAGGTCAAATGTGAAACTAAACCTCAGGTCTAATGTGAACCCGTTTATTGAAAACCAGGTCAAATGTGAAACTAAAACTCAGGTCAAATGTGTACCTAAACCTCAGGTCAAATGTGAACCCATTGTTTGAAACCCATGTCAAATGTGAACTTAAACCTCAGGTCAAATGTGAACCCGTTGTTTGAAACCCAGGTCAAATTTGAACCTAAACCTCAAGTCAAATCTGATCCCGTTGTTTGAAAAACAGGTCAAATGTGAACCTAACCCTTAGGTCGAATGTGATCCAGTTGTTTGAAACCTAAGTCAAATGTGAACCTAAACCTCAGGTCAAATGTGAACCCGTTGTTTGAAAACCAGGTCAAATGTGAACCTAAACCTCAGGTCAAATGTGAATCTGTTGTTTGAAAACCATGTCAAATGTGAACCCGTTGTTTGAAACCCAGGTCAAATGTGAAACTAAACCTCAGGTCAAATGTGAACCCGTTGTTTGGAAACCAGGTCAAATGTGAACCTAAACCTCAGGTCAAATGTGAACCCGTTGTTTGAAACCCAGGTCAAATGTGAACCTAAACCTCAGGTCAAATGCGAACCCGTTGTTTGAAAACCTGGTCAAATTTGAACCAAATTCTCAGGTCAAATGTGAACCCGTTGTTTGAAACCCAGGTCAATTGTGAACCTAAACCTAAGGTCAAATGTGAACCCGTTGTTTGAAAACCAGGTCAAATGTGAACCTAATCCTCAGGTCAAATGTAAACCCGTTGTTTGAAACCCAGGTCAAATGTGAACCTAAACCTCAGGTTAAATGCGAACCCGTTGTTTAAAAACCAGGTCAAATTTGAACATAAACCTCAGGTCAAATGTGAACCCGTTGTTTAAAACCCAGGTCAATTGTGAACCTAAACCTAAGGTCAAATGTGAACCCGTTGTTTGAAAACCATGTCAAATGTGAACCTAAACCTCAGGTCAAATGTGAACCCGTTGTTTGAAACCCAGGTCAAATGTGAACCTAAACCTCAGGTCAAATGCGAACCCGTTGTTTGAAAACCAGGTCAAATTTGAACCTAAACCTCAGGTCAAATGTGAACCCATTGTTTGAAAACCAGGTCAAATGTGAACCTAACCTTCAGGTTAAATGTGAACCAATTGTTTGAAACCCAGGTCAAATGTGAACCTAAACCTCAGGTCAAATGCGAACCCGTTGTTTAAAAACTAGGTCAAATTTGAACATAAACCTCAGGTCAAATATGAACCCGTTGTTTAAAACCCAGGTCAATTGTGAACCTAAACCTAAGGTCAAATGTGAACCCGTTGTTTGAAACCCAGGTCAAATGTGAACCTAAACCTGAGGTCAAATGCGAACCCGTTGTTTGAAAACCAGGTCAAATTTGAACCTAAACCTCAGGTCAAATGTGAACCCGTTGTTTGAAACCCAAGTCAATTGTGAACCTAAACCTAAGGTCAAATGTGAACCCGTTGTTTGAAAACCAGGTCAAATGTGAACCTAAACCTCAGGTCAAATGTGAACCCGTTGTTTGAAACCCAAGTCAAATGTGAACTTAAACCTCAGGTCAAATGTGAACCTGTTGTTTGAAACCCAGGTCAAACGTGAACCTAAACCTCAGGTCAAATATGAACCCGTTGTTTGAAACCCAGGTCAAATGTGAACCTAAACCTTAGGTCAAATGTGAACCCGTTGTTTGAAACCCAGGTCAAATGTGAACCTAAACCTCAGGTCAAATTTGAACCTGTTGTTTGAAAACCAGGTCAAATGTGAAACTAAACCTGAGGTCTAATATGAATCCGTTGTTTGAAAACCAGGTTAAATGTGAAACTAAAACTCAGGTCAAATGTGTACCTAAACCTCAGGTCAAATGTGAACCCATTGTTTGAAACCCAGGTCAAATGTGAACTTAAACCTCAGGTCAAATGTGAACCCGTTGTTTGAAACCCAGGTCAAATTTGAACCTAAACCTCAGGTCAAATCTGATCCCGTTGTTTGAAAACCAGGTCAAATGTGAACCTAACCCTTAGGTCGAATGTGATCCAGTTGTTTGAAACCTAAGTCAAATGTGAACCTAAAGCTCAGGTCAAATGTGAACTCGTTATTTGAAAACCAGGTCAAATGTGAACCTAAACCTCAGGTCAAATGTGAACCCGTTGTTTGGAACCCAGGTCAAATGAGAACCTAAACCTCAGGTCAAATGTGAATCTGTTATTTGAAAACCATGTCAAATGTGAACCCGTTGTTTGAAACCCAGGTCAAATGTGAAACTAAACCTCAGGTCAAATGTGAACCCGTTGTTTGGAAACCAGGTCAAATATGAACCTAAACCTCAGGTCAAATGTGAACCCGGTGTTTGAAACCCAGGTCAAATGTGAACCTAAACCTCAGGTCAAATGCGAACCCATTGTTTGAAAACCAGGTCAAATTTGAACCAAATTCTCAGGTCAAATGTGAACCCGTTGTTTGAAACCCAGGTCAATTGTGAACCTAAACCTAAGGTCAAATGTGAACCCGTTGTTTGAAAACCAGGTCAAATGTGAACCTAATCCTCAGGTCAAATGTGAACCCGTTGTTTGAAACCCAAGTCAAATGTGAACCTAAACCTCAGGTCAAATGCGAACCCGTTGTTTAAAAACCAGGTCAAATTTGAACATAAACCTCAGGTCAAATGTGAACCCGTTGTTTAAAACCCAGGTCAATTGTGAACCTAAACCTAAGGTCAAATGTGAACCCGTTGTTTGAAAACCATGTCAAATGTGAACCTAAACCCCAGGTCAAATGTGAACCCGTTGTTTGAAACCCAGGTCAAATGTGAACCTAAACCTCAGGTCAAATGCGAACCCGTTGTTTGAAAACCAGGTCAAATTTAAACCAAATTCTCAGGTTAAATGTGAACCCGTTGTTTGAAACCCAGGTCAATTGTGAACCTAAACCTAAGGTCAAATGTGAACCCGTTGTTTGAAAACCAGGTCAAATGTGAACCTAATCCTCAGGTCAAATGTGAACCCGTTGTTTGAAACCCAGGTCAAATGTGAACCTAACCCTTAGGTCGAATGTGATCCAGTTGTTTGAAACCTAAGTCAAATGTGAACCTAAAGCTCAGGTCAAATGTGAACTCGTTATTTGAAAACCAGGTCAAATGTGAACCTAAACCTCAGGTCAAATGTGAACCCGTTGTTTGGAACCCAGGTCAAATGAGAACCTAAACCTCAGGTCAAATGTGAATCTGTTATTTGAAAACCATGTCAAATGTGAACCCGTTGTTTGAAACCCAGGTCAAATGTGAAACTAAACCTCAGGTCAAATGTGAACCCGTTGTTTGGAAACCAGGTCAAATATGAACCTAAACCTCAGGTCAAATGTGAACCCGGTGTTTGAAACCCAGGTCAAATGTGAACCTAAACCTCAGGTCAAATGCGAACCCATTGTTTGAAAACCAGGTCAAATTTGAACCAAATTCTCAGGTCAAATGTGAACCCGTTGTTTGAAACCCAGGTCAATTGTGAACCTAAACCTAAGGTCAAATGTGAACCCGTTGTTTGAAAACCAGGTCAAATGTGAACCTAATCCTCAGGTCAAATGTGAACCCGTTGTTTGAAACCCAAGTCAAATGTGAACCTAAACCTCAGGTCAAATGCGAACCCGTTGTTTAAAAACCAGGTCAAATTTGAACATAAACCTCAGGTCAAATGTGAACCCGTTGTTTAAAACCCAGGTCAATTGTGAACCTAAACCTAAGGTCAAATGTGAACCCGTTGTTTGAAAACCATGTCAAATGTGAACCTAAACCCCAGGTCAAATGTGAACCCGTTGTTTGAAACCCAGGTCAAATGTGAACCTAAACCTCAGGTCAAATGCGAACCCGTTGTTTGAAAACCAGGTCAAATTTAAACCAAATTCTCAGGTTAAATGTGAACCCGTTGTTTGAAACCCAGGTCAATTGTGAACCTAAACCTAAGGTCAAATGTGAACCCGTTGTTTGAAAACCAGGTCAAATGTGAACCTAATCCTCAGGTCAAATGTGAACCCGTTGTTTGAAACCCAGGTCAAATGTGAACCTAAACCTCAGGTCAAATGCGAACCCGTTGTTTAAAAACCAGGTCAAATTTGAACATAAACCTCAGGTCAAATGTGAACCCGTTGTTTAAAACCCAGGTCAATTGTGAACCTAAACCTAAGGTCAAATGTGAACCCGTAGTTTGAAAACCATGTCAAATGTGAACCTAAACCTCAGGTCAAATGTGAACCCGTTGTTTGAAACCCAGGTCAAATGTGAACCTAAACCTCAGGTCAAATGCGAACCCGTTGTTTGAAAACTGGGTCAAATTTAAACCTAAACCTCAGGTCAAATGTGAACCCGTTGTTTGAAACCCAGGTCAATTGTGAACCTAAACCTAAGGTCAAATGTGAACCCGTTGTTTGAAAACCATGTCAAATATGAACCTAAACCTCAGGTCAAATGTGAACCCATTGTTTGAAACCCAGGTCAAATGTAAACCTAAACCTCAGGTCAAATGTGAACCCATTTTTTGAAACCCAGGTCAAATGTGAACTTAAACCTCAGGTCAAATGTGAACCTGTTGTTTGAAATCTCGGTCAAACGTGAACCTAAACCTCAGGTCAAATGTGAACCCGTTGTTTGAAACCTAGGTCAAATGTGAACCAAAACCTCAGGTTAAATGTGAACCCATTGTTTGAAACCCAAGTCAAATGTGAACTTAAACCTCAGGTCAAATGTGAACCTGTTGTTTGAAACCCAGGTCAAACGTGAACCTAAACCTCAGGTCAAATGTGAACCCGTTGTTTGAAACCCAGGTCAAATGTGAACCTAAACCTTAGGTCAAATGTGAACCCGTTGTTTGAAACCCAGGTCAAATGTGAACCTAAACCTCAGGTCAAATTTGAACCTGTTGTTTGAAAACCAGGTCAAATGTGAAACTAAACCTCAGGTCTAATGTGAACCCGTTTATTGAAAACCAGGTCAAATGTGAAACTAAAACTCAGGTCAAATGTGTACCTAAACCTCAGGTCAAATGTGAACCCATTGTTTGAAACCCATGTCAAATGTGAACTTAAACCTCAGGTCAAATGTGAACCCGTTGTTTGAAACCCAGGTCAAATTTGAACCTAATCCTCAAGTCAAATCTGATCCCGTTGTTTGAAAAACAGGTCAAATGTGAACCTAACCCTTAGGTCGAATGTGATCCAGTTGTTTGAAACCTAAGTCAAATGTGAACCTAAACCTCAGGTCAAATGTGAACCCGTTGTTTGAAAACCAGGTCAAATGTGAACCTAAACCTCAGGTCAAATGTGAATCTGTTGTTTGAAAACCATGTCAAATGTGAACCCGTTGTTTGAAACCCAGGTCAAATGTGAAACTAAACCTCAGGTCAAATGTGAACCCGTTGTTTGGAAACCAGGTCAAATGTGAACCTAAACCTCAGGTCAAATGTGAACCCGTTGTTTGAAACCCAGGTCAAATGTGAACCTAAACCTCAGGTCAAATGCGAACCCGTTGTTTGAAAACCTGGTCAAATTTGAACCAAATTCTCAGGTCAAATGTGAACCCGTTGTTTGAAACCCAGGTCAATTGTGAACCTAAACCTAAGGTCAAATGTGAACCCGTTGTTTGAAAACCAGGTCAAATGTGAACCTAATCCTCAGGTCAAATGTAAACCCGTTGTTTGAAACCCAGGTCAAATGTGAACCTAAACCTCAGGTTAAATGCGAACCCGTTGTTTAAAAACCAGGTCAAATTTGAACATAAACCTCAGGTCAAATGTGAACCCGTTGTTTAAAACCCAGGTCAATTGTGAACCTAAACCTAAGGTCAAATGTGAACCCGTTGTTTGAAAACCATGTCAAATGTGAACCTAAACCTCAGGTCAAATGTGAACCCGTTGTTTGAAACCCAGGTCAAATGTGAACCTAAACCTCAGGTCAAATGCGAACCCGTTGTTTGAAAACCAGGTCAAATTTGAACCTAAACCTCAGGTCAAATGTGAACCCATTGTTTGAAAACCAGGTCAAATGTGAACCTAACCTTCAGGTTAAATGTGAACCAATTGTTTGAAACCCAGGTCAAATGTGAACCTAAACCTCAGGTCAAATGCGAACCCGTTGTTTAAAAACTAGGTCAAATTTGAACATAAACCTCAGGTCAAATATGAACCCGTTGTTTAAAACCCAGGTCAATTGTGAACCTAAACCTAAGGTCAAATGTGAACCCGTTGTTTGAAACCCAGGTCAAATGTGAACCTAAACCTGAGGTCAAATGCGAACCCGTTGTTTGAAAACCAGGTCAAATTTGAACCTAAACCTCAGGTCAAATGTGAACCCGTTGTTTGAAACCCAAGTCAATTGTGAACCTAAACCTAAGGTCAAATGTGAACCCGTTGTTTGAAAACCAGGTCAAATGTGAACCTAAACCTCAGGTCAAATGTGAACCCGTTGTTTGAAACCCAAGTCAAATGTGAACTTAAACCTCAGGTCAAATGTGAACCTGTTGTTTGAAACCCAGGTCAAACGTGAACCTAAACCTCAGGTCAAATATGAACCCGTTGTTTGAAACCCAGGTCAAATGTGAACCTAAACCTTAGGTCAAATGTGAACCCGTTGTTTGAAACCCAGGTCAAATGTGAACCTAAACCTCAGGTCAAATTTGAACCTGTTGTTTGAAAACCAGGTCAAATGTGAAACTAAACCTGAGGTCTAATATGAATCCGTTGTTTGAAAACCAGGTTAAATGTGAAACTAAAACTCAGGTCAAATGTGTACCTAAACCTCAGGTCAAATGTGAACCCATTGTTTGAAACCCAGGTCAAATGTGAACTTAAACCTCAGGTCAAATGTGAACCCGTTGTTTGAAACCCAGGTCAAATTTGAACCTAAACCTCAGGTCAAATCTGATCCCGTTGTTTGAAAACCAGGTCAAATGTGAACCTAACCCTTAGGTCGAATGTGATCCAGTTGTTTGAAACCTAAGTCAAATGTGAACCTAAAGCTCAGGTCAAATGTGAACTCGTTATTTGAAAACCAGGTCAAATGTGAACCTAAACCTCAGGTCAAATGTGAACCCGTTGTTTGGAACCCAGGTCAAATGAGAACCTAAACCTCAGGTCAAATGTGAATCTGTTATTTGAAAACCATGTCAAATGTGAACCCGTTGTTTGAAACCCAGGTCAAATGTGAAACTAAACCTCAGGTCAAATGTGAACCCGTTGTTTGGAAACCAGGTCAAATATGAACCTAAACCTCAGGTCAAATGTGAACCCGGTGTTTGAAACCCAGGTCAAATGTGAACCTAAACCTCAGGTCAAATGCGAACCCATTGTTTGAAAACCAGGTCAAATTTGAACCAAATTCTCAGGTCAAATGTGAACCCGTTGTTTGAAACCCAGGTCAATTGTGAACCTAAACCTAAGGTCAAATGTGAACCCGTTGTTTGAAAACCAGGTCAAATGTGAACCTAATCCTCAGGTCAAATGTGAACCCGTTGTTTGAAACCCAGGTCAAATGTGAACCTAAACCTCAGGTCAAATGCGAACCCGTTGTTTAAAAACCAGGTCAAATTTGAACATAAACCTCAGGTCAAATGTGAACCCGTTGTTTAAAACCCAGGTCAATTGTGAACCTAAACCTAAGGTCAAATGTGAACCCGTTGTTTGAAAACCATGTCAAATGTGAACCTAAACCCCAGGTCAAATGTGAACCCGTTGTTTGAAACCCAGGTCAAATGTGAACCTAAACCTCAGGTCAAATGCGAACCCGTTGTTTGAAAACCATGTCAAATTTAAACCAAATTCTCAGGTTAAATGTGAACCCGTTGTTTGAAACCCAGGTCAATTGTGAACCTAAACCTAAGGTCAAATGTGAACCCGTTGTTTGAAAACCAGGTCAAATGTGAACCTAATCCTCAGGTCAAATGTGAACCCGTTGTTTGAAACCCAGGTCAAATGTGAACCTAAACCTCAGGTCAAATGCGAACCCGTTGTTTAAAAACCAGGTCAAATTTGAACATAAACCTCAGGTCAAATGTGAACCCGTTGTTTAAAACCCAGGTCAATTGTGAACCTAAACCTAAGGTCAAATGTGAACCCGTAGTTTGAAAACCATGTCAAATGTGAACCTAAACCTCAGGTCAAATGTGAACCCGTTGTTTGAAACCCAGGTCAAATGTGAACCTAAACCTCAGGTCAAATGCGAACCCGTTGTTTGAAAACTGGGTCAAATTTAAACCTAAACCTCAGGTCAAATGTGAACCCGTTGTTTGAAACCCAGGTCAATTGTGAACCTAAACCTAAGGTCAAATGTGAACCCGTTGTTTGAAAACCAGGTCAAATATGAACCTAAACCTCAGGTCAAATGTGAACCCATTGTTTGAAACCCAGGTCAAATGTAAACCTAAACCTCAGGTCAAATGTGAACCCATTTTTTGAAACCCAGGTCAAATGTGAACTTAAACCTCAGGTCAAATGTGAACCTGTTGTTTGAAATCTCGGTCAAACGTGAACCTAAACCTCAGGTCAAATGTGAACCCGTTGTTTGAAACCTAGGTCAAATGTGAACCTAAACCTTAGGTCAAATGTGAACCCGTTGTTTGAAACCCAAGTCAAATGTGAACCTAAACATCAGGTCAAATGTGAACCTGTTGTTTGAAAACCAGGTCAAATGTGAAACTAAACCTCAGGTCTAATGTGAACCCGTTGTTTGAAACCCAGGTCAAATGTGAACCTAAACCTCAGGTCAAATGTGAACCCGTTGTTTGAAAACCAGGTCAAATGTGAACCTAAAACTCAGGTCAAATGTGTACCTAAACCTCAGGTCAAAGGTGAACCCGTTGTTTGAAACCCAGGTCAAATGTGAACTTAAACCTCAGGTCAAATGTGAACCCGTTGTTTGAAACCCAGGTCAAATTTGAACCTAAACCTCAAGTCAAATGTGAAACCGTTGTTTGAAAACTAGGTCAAATGTGAACCTAACCTTCAGGTTAAATGTGAACCCGTTGTTTGAAAGACAAGTCAAATGTGAACCTAAACCTCAGGTCAAATGTGAACCCGTTGTTTGAAAACCAGGTCAAATGTGAACCTAAACCTCAAGTCAAATGTGAACCCGTTGTTTGGAACCCAGGACAAATGAGAACCTAAACCTCAGGTCAAATGTGAATCTGATGTTTGAAAACCAGGTCAAATGTGAACCCGTTGTTTGAAACCCAGGTCAAATATGAACCTAAACCTCAGGTCAAATGTGAACCCGTTGTTTGAAACCCAGGTTAAATGTGAACCTAAACCTCAAGTCAAATGCGAACCCGTTGTTTGAAAACCAGGTCAAATTTGAACCTAAACCTCAGGTCAAATGTGAACCCGTTGTTTGAAATCCAAGTCAATTAAGAACCTTAACCTAAGGTCAAATGTGAACCCGTTGTTTGAAACCCAGGTCAAATGTGAACCTAAACCTCAGGTCAAATGCGAACCCGTTGTTTGAAAACCAGGTCAAATTTGAACCTAAACCTCAGGTCAAATGTGAACCCGTTGTTTGAAACCCAAGTCAATTGTGAAGCTAAACCTAAGGTCAAATTTGAACCCGTTGTTTGAAAACCAGGTCAAATGTGAACCAAAACCTCAGGTCAAATCTGAACCCATTGTTTGAAAACCAGGTCAAATTTGAACCTAAACCTCAGGTCAAATGTGAACCCGTTGTTTGAAACCCAGGTCAATTGTGAACCTAAACCTAAGGTCAAATGTGAACCCGTTGTTTGAAACCCAGGTCAATTGTGAACCTAAACCTAAGGTCAAATGTGAACCCGTTGTTTGAAAACCAGGTCAAATGTGAACCTAATCCTCAGGTCAAATGTGAACCCGTTGTTTGAAACCCAGGTCAAATGTGAACCTAAACCTCAGGTCAAATGCGAACCCGTTGTTTAAAAACCAGGTCAAATTTGAACATAAACCTCAGGTCAAATGTGAACCCGTTGTTTAAAACCCAGGTCAATTGTGAACCTAAACCTAAGGTCAAATGTGAACCCGTAGTTTGAAAACCATGTCAAATGTGAACCTAAACCTCAGGTCAAATGTGAACCCGTTGTTTCAAACCCAGGTCAAATGTGAACCTAAACCTCAGGTCAAATGCGAACCCGTTGTTTGAAAACTGGGTCAAATTTAAACCTAAACCTCAGGTCAAATGTGAACCCGTTGTTTGAAACCCAGGTCAATTGTGAACCTAAACCTAAGGTCAAATGTGAACCCGTTGTTTGAAAACCAGGTCAAATATGAACCTAAACCTCAGGTCAAATGTGAACCCATTGTTTGAAACCCAGGTCAAATGTAAACCTAAACCTCAGGTCAAATGTGAACCCATTTTTTGAAACCCAGGTCAAATGTGAACTTAAACCTCAGGTCAAATGTGAACCTGTTGTTTGAAATCTCGGTCAAACGTGAACCTAAACCTCAGGTCAAATGTGAACCCGTTGTTTGAAACCTAGGTCAAATGTGAACCTAAACCTTAGGTCAAATGTGAACCCGTTGTTTGAAACCCAAGTCAAATGTGAACCTAAACATCAGGTCAAATGTGAACCTGTTGTTTGAAAACCAGGTCAAATGTGAAACTAAACCTCAGGTCTAATGTGAACCCGTTGTTTGAAACCCAGGTCAAATGTGAACCTAAACCTCAGGTCAAATGTGAACCCGTTGTTTGAAAACCAGGTCAAATGTGAACCTAAAACTCAGGTCAAATGTGTACCTAAACCTTAGGTCAAAGGTGAACCCGTTGTTTGAAACCCAGGTCAAATGTGAACTTAAACCTCAGGTCAAATGTGAACCCGTTGTTTGAAACCCAGGTCAAATTTGAACCTAAACCTCAAGTCAAATGTGAAACCGTTGTTTGAAAACTAGGTCAAATGTGAACCTAACCTTCAGGTTAAATGTGAACCCGTTGTTTGAAAGACAAGTCAAATGTGAACCTAAACCTCAGGTCAAATGTGAACCCGTTGTTTGAAAACCAGGTCAAATGTGAACCTAAACCTCAAGTCAAATGTGAACCCGTTGTTTGGAACCCAGGACAAATGAGAACCTAAACCTCAGGTCAAATGTGAATCTGTTGTTTGAAAACCAGGTCAAATGTGAACCCGTTGTTTGAAACCCAGGTCAAATATGAACCTAAACCTCAGGTCAAATGTGAACCCGTTGTTTGAAACCCAGGTTAAATGTGAACCTAAACCTCAAGTCAAATGCGAACCCGTTGTTTGAAAACCAGGTCAAATTTGAACCTAAACCTCAGGTCAAATGTGAACCCGTTGTTTGAAATCCAAGTCAATTAAGAACCTTAACCTAAGGTCAAATGTGAACCCGTTGTTTGAAACCCAGGTCAAATGTGAACCTAAACCTCAGGTCAAATGCGAACCCGTTGTTTGAAAACCAGGTCAAATTTGAACCTAAACCTCAGGTCAAATTTGAACCCGTTGTTTGAAACCCAGGTCAATTGTGAAGCTAAACCTAAGGTCAAATTTGAACCCGTTGTTTGAAAACCAGGTCAAATGTGAACCAAAACATCAGGTCAAATCTGAACCCATTGTTTGAAAACCAGGTCAAATTTGAACCTAAACCTCAGGTCAAATGTGAACCCGTTGTTTGAAACCCAGGTAAATTGTGAACCTAAACCTAAGGTCAAATGTGAACCCGTTGTTTGAAACCCAGGTCAATTGTGAACCTAAACCTAAGGTCAAATGTGAACCCGTTGTTTGAAAACCAGGTCAAATGTGAACCTAATCCTCAGGTCAAATGTGAACCCGTTGTTTGAAACCCAGGTCAAATGTGAACCTAAACCTCAGGTCAAATGCGAACCCGTTGTTTAAAAACCAGGTCAAATTTGAACATAAACCTCAGGTCAAATGTGGATCCGTTGTTTAAAACCCAGGGCAATTGTGAACCTAAACCTAAGGTCAAATGTGAACCCGTAGTTTGAAAACCATGTCAAATGTGAACCTAAACCTCAGGTCAAATGTGAACCCGTTGTTTGAAACCCAGGTCAAATGTGAACCTAAACCTCAGGTCAAATGCGAACCCGTTGTTTGAAAACTGGGTCAAATTTAAACCTAAACCTCAGGTCAAATGTGAACCCGTTGTTTGAAACCCAGGTCAATTGTGAACCTAAACCTAAGGTCAAATGTGAACCCGTTGTTTGAAAACCAGGTCAAATATGAACCTAAACCTCAGGTCAAATGTGAACCCATTGTTTGAAACCCAGGTCAAATGTAAACCTAAACCTCAGGTCAAATGTGAACCCATTTTTTGAAACCCAGGTCAAATGTGAACTTAAACCTCAGGTCAAATGTGAACCTGTTGTTTGAAATCTCGGTCAAACGTGAACCTAAACCTCAGGTCAAATGTGAACCCGTTGTTTGAAACCTAGGTCAAATGTGAACCTAAACCTTAGGTCAAATGTGAACCCGTTGTTTGAAACCCAAGTCAAATGTGAACCTAAACATCAGGTCAAATGTGAACCTGTTGTTTGAAAACCAGGTCAAATGTGAAACTAAACCTCAGGTCTAATGTGAACCCGTTGTTTGAAACCCATGTCAAATGTGAACCTAAACCTCAGGTCAAATGTGAACCCGTTGTTTGAAAACCAGGTCAAATGTGAACCTAAAACTCAGGTCAAATGTGTACCTAAACCTCAGGTCAAAGGTGAACCCGTTGTTTGAAACCCAGGTCAAATGTGAACTTAAACCTCAGGTCAAATGTGAACCCGTTGTTTGAAACCCAGGTCAAATTTGAACCTAAACCTCAAGTCAAATGTGAAACCGTTGTTTGAAAACTAGGTCAAATGTGAACCTAACCTTCAGGTTAAATGTGAACCCGTTGTTTGAAAGACAAGTCAAATGTGAACCTAAACCTCAGGTCAAATGTGAACCCGTTGTTTGAAAACCAGGTCAAATGTGAACCTAAACCTCAAGTCAAATGTGAACCCGTTGTTTGGAACCCAGGACAAATGAGAACCTAAACCTCAGGTCAAATGTGAATCTGTTGTTTGAAAACCAGGTCAAATGTGAACCCGTTGTTTGAAACCCAGGTCAAATATGAACCTAAACCTCAGGTCAAATGTGAACCCGTTGTTTGAAACCCAGGTTAAATGTGAACCTAAACCTCAAGTCAAATGCGAACCCGTTGTTTGAAAACCAGGTCAAATTTGAACCTAAACCTCAGGTCAAATGTGAACCCGTTGTTTGAAATCCAAGTCAATTAAGAACCTTAACCTAAGGTCAAATGTGAACCCGTTGTTTGAAACCCAGGTCAAATGTGAACCTAAACCTCAGGTTAAATGCGAACCCGTTGTTTGAAAACCAGGTCAAATTTGAACCTAAACCTCAGGTCAAATGTGAACCCGTTGTTTGAAACCCAGGTCAATTGTGAAGCTAAACCTAAGGTCAAATTTGAACCCGTTGTTTGAAAACCAGGTCAAATGTGAACCAAAACCTCAGGTCAAATCTGAACCCATTGTTTGAAAACCAGGTCAAATTTGAACCTAAACCTCAGGTCAAATGTGAACCCGTTGTTTGAAACCCAGGTCAATTGTGAACCTAAACCTAAGGTCAAATGTGAACCCGTTGTTTGAAAACCAGGTCAAATGTGAACTTAAACCTTAGGTCAAATGTGAACCCGTTGTTTGAAAACCTGGTCAAATTTGAACCTAAACCTCAGGTCAAATGTGAACCCATTGTTTGAAAACCAGGTCAAATGTGAACCTAACCTTCAGGTTAAATGTGAACCCGTTGTTTGAAACCCAGGTCAAATGTGAACCTAAACCTCAGGTCAAATGCGAACCCGTTGTTTAAAAACTAGGTCAAATTTGAACATAAACCTCAGGTCAAATGTGAACCCGTTGTTTAAAACCCAGGTTAATTGTGAACCTAAACCTAAGGTCAAATGTGAACCCGTTGTTTGAAACCCAGGTCAAATGTGAACCTAAACCTCAGGTCAAATGCGAACCCGTTGTTTGAAAACCAGGTCAAATTTGAACCTAAACCTCAGGTCAAATGTGAACCCGTTGTTTGAAACCCAGGTCAATTGTGAACCTAAACCTAAGGTCAAATGTGAACCCGTTGTTTGAAAACCGGGTCAAATGTGAACCAAAACCTCAGGTTAAATGTGAACCCATTGTTTGAAACTCAAGTCAAATGTGAACTTAAACCTCAGGTCAAATGTGAACCTGTTGTTTGAATCCCAGGTCCAACGTGAACCTAAACCTCAGGTCAAATGTGAACCCGTTGTTTGAAACCCAGGTCAAATATGAACCTAAACCTTAGGTCAAATGTGAACCCGTTGTTTGAAACCCAGGTCAAATGTGAACCTAAACCTCAGGTCAAATTTGAACCTGTTGTTTGAAAACCAGGTCAAATGTGAAACTAAACCTCAGGTCTAATGTGAACCCGTTTATTGAAAACCAGGTCAAATGTGAAACTAAAACTCAGGTCAAATGTGTACCTAAACCTCTGGTCAAATGTGAACCCATTGTTTGAAACCCAGGTCAAATGTGAACTTAAACCTCAGGTCAAATGTGAACCCGTTGTTTGAAACCCAGGTCAAATTTGAACCTAAACCTCAAGTCAAATCTGATCCCGTTGTTTGAAAAACAGGTCAAATGTGAACCTAACCCTTAGGTCGAATGTGATCCAGTTGTTTGAAACCTATGTCAAATGTGAACCTAAACCTCAGGTCAAATGTGAACCCGTTGTTTGAAAACCAGGTCAAATGTGAACCTAAACCTCAGGTCAAATGTGAATCTGTTGTTTGAAAACCATGTCAAATGTGAACCCGTTGTTTGAAACCCAGGTCAAATGTGAAACTAAACTTCAGGTCAAATGTGAACCCGTTGTTTGGAAACCAGGTCAAATGTGAACCTAAACCTCAGGTCAAATGTGAACCCGTTGTTTGAAACCCAGGTCAAATGTGAACCTAAACCTCAGGTCAAATGCGAACCCGTTGGTTGAAAACCTGGTCAAATTTGAACCAAATTCTCAGGTCAAATGTGAACCCGTTGTTTGAAACCCAGGTCAATTGTGAACCTAAACCTAAGGTCAAATGTGAACCCGTTGTTTGAAAACCAGGTCAAATGTGAACCTAATCCTCAAGTCAAATGTGAACCCGTTGTTTGAAACCCAGGTCAAATGTGAACCTAAACCTCAGGTCAAATGCGAACCCGTTGTTTAAAAACCAGGTTAAATTTGAACATAAACCTCAGGTCAAATGTGAACCCGTTGTTTAAAACCCAGGTCAATTGTGAACCTAAACCTAAGGTCAAATGTGAACCCGTTGTTTGAAAACCATGTCAAATGTGAACCTAAACCTCAGGTCAAATGTGAACCCGTTGTTTGAAACCCAGGTCAAATGTGAACCTAAACCTCAGGTCAAATGCGAACCCGTTGTTTGAAAACCAGGTCATATTTAAACCTAAACCTCAGGTCAAATGTGAACCCGTTGTTTGAAACCCAGGTCAATTGTGAACCTAAACCTAAGGTCAAATGTGAACCAGTTGTTTGAAAACCAGGTCAAATATGAACCTAAACCTTAGGTCAAATGTGAACCCATTGTTTGAAACCCAGGTCAAATGTAAACCTAAACCTCGGGTCAAATGTGAACCCATTTTTTGAAACCCAGGTCAAATGTGAACTTAAACCTCAGGTCAAATGTGAACCAGTTGTTTGAAATCTCGGTCAAACGTGAACCTAAACCTCAGGTCAAATGTGAACCCGTTGTTTGAAACCCAGGTCAAATGTGAACCTAAACCTTAGGTCAAATGTGAACCCGTTGTTTGAAACCCAGGTTAAATGTGAACCTAAACCTCAGGTCAAATGTGAACATGTTGTTTGAAAATCAGGTTAAATGTGAAACTAAACCTCAGGTCTAATGTGAACCCGTTGTTTGAAACCCAGGTCAAATGTGAACCTAAACTTCAGGTCAAATGTGAACCCGTTGTTTGAAAACCAGGTCAAATGTGAACCTAAAACTTAGGTCAAATGTGTACCTAAACCTCAGGTCAAAGGTGAACCCGTTGTTTGAAAACCAGGTCAAACGTGAACCTAAACCTCAGGTCAAATGTGAACCCGTTGTTTGAAACCCAGGTCAAATGTGAACCTAAACCTCAGGTCAAATGCGAACCCGTTGGTTGAAAACCTGGTCAAATTTGAACCAAATTCTCAGGTCAAATGTGAACCCGTTGTTTGAAACCCAGGTCAATTGTGAACCTAAACCTAAGGTCAAATGTGAACCCGTTGTTTGAAAACCAGGTCAAATGTGAACCTAATCCTCAAGTCAAATGTGAACCCGTTGTTTGAAACCCAGGTCAAATGTGAACCTAAACCTCAGGTCAAATGCGAACCCGTTGTTTAAAAACCAGGTTAAATTTGAACATAAACCTCAGGTCAAATGTGAACCCGTTGTTTAAAACCCAGGTCAATTGTGAACCTAAACCTAAGGTCAAATGTGAACCCGTTGTTTGAAAACCATGTCAAATGTGAACCTAAACCTCAGGTCAAATGTGAACCCGTTGTTTGAAACCCAGGTCAAATGTGAACCTAAACCTCAGGTCAAATGCGAACCCGTTGTTTGAAAACCAGGTCATATTTAAACCTAAACCTCAGGTCAAATGTGAACCCGTTGTTTGAAACCCAGGTCAATTGTGAACCTAAACCTAAGGTCAAATGTGAACCAGTTGTTTGAAAACCAGGTCAAATATGAACCTAAACCTTAGGTCAAATGTGAACCCATTGTTTGAAACCCAGGTCAAATGTAAACCTAAACCTCGGGTCAAATGTGAACCCATTTTTTGAAACCCAGGTCAAATGTGAACTTAAACCTCAGGTCAAATGTGAACCAGTTGTTTGAAATCTCGGTCAAACGTGAACCTAAACCTCAGGTCAAATGTGAACCCGTTGTTTGAAACCCAGGTCAAATGTGAACCTAAACCTTAGGTCAAATGTGAACCCGTTGTTTGAAACCCAGGTTAAATGTGAACCTAAACCTCAGGTCAAATGTGAACATGTTGTTTGAAAATCAGGTTAAATGTGAAACTAAACCTCAGGTCTAATGTGAACCCGTTGTTTGAAACCCAGGTCAAATGTGAACCTAAACTTCAGGTCAAATGTGAACCCGTTGTTTGAAAACCAGGTCAAATGTGAACCTAAAACTTAGGTCAAATGTGTACCTAAACCTCAGGTCAAAGGTGAACCCGTTGTTTGAAACCCAGGTCAAATGTGAACTTAAACCTTAGGCCAAATGTGAACCCGTTGTTTGAAACCCAGGTCAAATTTGAACCTAAACCTCAAGTTAAATGTGAAACCGTTGTTTGAAAACCAGGTCAAATGTGAACCTAACCTTCAGGTTAAATGTGAACCCGTTGTTTGAAACACAAGTCAAATGTGAACCTAAACCTCAGGTCAAATGTGAACCCGTTGTTTGAAAACCAGGTCAAATGTGAACCTAAACCTCAAGTCAAATGTGAACCCGTTGTTTTAAACCCAGGACAAATGAGAACCTAAAACTCAGGTCAAATGTGAATCTGTTGTTTGAAAACCAGGTCAAATGTGAACCCGTTGTTTGAAACCCAGGTCAAATATGAACCTAAACCTCAGGTCAAATGTGAACCCGTTGTTTGAAACTCAGGTTAAATGTGAACCTAAACCTCAAGTCAAATGCGAACCCGTTGTTTGAAAACCAGGTCAAATTTGAACCTAAACCTCAGGTCAAATGTGAACCCGTTGTTTGAAATCCAAGTCAATTAAGAACCTTAGCCTAAGGTCAAATGTGAACCCGTTGTTTGAAACCCAGTTCAAATGTGAACCTAAACCTCAGGTCAAATGCGAACCCATTGTTTGAAAACCAGATCAAATTTGAACCTAAACCTCAGGTCAAATGTGAACCCGTTGTTTGAAACCCAGGTCAAATGTGAACTTAAACCTTAGGTCAAATGTGAACCCGTTGTTTGAAACCCAGGTCAAATTTGAACCTAAACCTCAAGTCAAATGTGAAACCGTTGTTTGAAAACCAGGTCAAATGTGAACCTAACCTTCAGGTTAAATGTGAACCCGTTGTTTGAAACACAAGTCAAATGTGAACCTAAACCTCAGGTCAAATGTCAACCCGTTGTTTGAAAACTAGGTCAAATGTGAACCTAAACCTCAAGTCAAATGTGAACCCGTTGTTTTAAACCCAGGACAAATGAGAACCTAAACCTCAGGTCAAATGTGAATCTGTTGTTTGAAAACCAGGTCAAATGTGAACCCGTTGTTTGAAACCCAGGTCAAATATGAACCTAAACCTCAGGTCAAATGTGAACCCGTTGTTTGAAACTCAGGTTAAATGTGAACCTAAACCTCAAGTCAAATGCGAACCTGTTGTTTGAAAACCAGGTCAAATTTGAACCTAAACCTCAGGTCAAATGTGAACCCGTTGTTTGAAATCCAAGTCAATTAAGAACCTTAACCTAAGGTCAAATGTGAACCCGTTGTTTGAAACCCAGGTCAAATGTGAACCTAAACCTCAGGTCAAATGCGAACCCGTTGTTTGAAAACCAGGTCAAATTTGAACCTAAACCTCAGGTCAAATGTGAACCCGTTGTTTGAAACCCAGGTCAAATGTGAACTTAAACCTTAGGTCAAATGTGAACCAGCTGTTTGAAACCCAGGTCAAATTTGAACCTAAACCTCAAGTCAAATGTGAAACCGTTGTTTGAAAACCAGGTCAAATGTGAACCTAACCTTCAGGTTAAATGTGAACCCGTTGTTTGAAACACAAGTCAAATGTGAACCTAAACCTCAGGTCAAATGTGGACCCGTTGTTTGAAAACCAGGTCAAATGTGAACCTAAACCTCAAGTCAAATGTGAACCCGTTGTTTTAAACCCAGGACAAATGAGAACCTAAACCTCAGGTCAAATGTGAATCTGTTGTTTGAAAACCAGGTCAAATGTGAACCCGTTGTTTGAAACCCAGGTCATATATGAACCTAAACCTCTGGTCAAATGTGAACCCGTTGTTTGAAACTCAGGTTAAATGTGAACCTAAACCTCAAGTCAAATGCGAACCCGTTGTTTGAAAACCAGGTCAAATTTGAACCTAAACCTCAGGTCAAATGTGAACCCGTTGTTTGAAATCCAAGTCAATTAAGAACCTTAACCTAAGGTCAAATGTGAACCCGTTGTTTGAAACCCAGGTCAAATGTGAACCTAAACCTCAGGTCAAATGCGAACCCGTTGTTTGAAAACCAGGTCAAATTTGAACCTAAACCTCAGGTCAAATGTGAACCCGTTGTTTGAAACCCAGGTCAATTGTGAAGCTAAACCTAAGGTCAAATATGAACCCGTTGTTTTAAAACCAGATCAAATGTGAACCAAAACCTCAGGTCAAATCTGAACCCATTGTTTGAAACCCAGGTCAAATGTGAACCTAAACCTCAGGTCAAATGTGAACCCGTTGTTTGAAACCCAGGTCAAATGTGAACCTAAACCTCAGGTCAAATGCGAACCCGTTGTTTGAAAACTAGGTCAAATTTGAACCTAAACCTTAGGTCAAATGTGAACCCGTTGTGTGAAACCCATGTCAATTGTGAACCTAAACCTAAGGTCAAATGTGAACCCGTTGTTTGAAAACAAGGTCAAATATGAACCTAAACCTCAGGTCAAATGTGGACCCATTGTTTGAAAACCAGGTCAAATGTGAACCTAAACCTCAGGTCAAATGTGAACCCATTGTTTGAAAACCAGGTCAAATGTGAACCTAACCTTCATGTTAAATGTGAACCCGTTGTTTGAAACACAAGTCAAATGTGAACCTAAACCTCAGGTCAAATGTGAACCCGTTGTTTGGAACCCAGGACAAATGAGAACCTAAACCTCAGGTCAAATGTGAATCTGTTGTTTGAAAACCAGGTCAAATGTGAACCCGTTGTTTGAAACCCAGGTCAAATATGAACCTAAACCTCAGGTCAAATGTGAACCCGTTGTTTGAAACCTAGGTCAATTGTGAACCTAAACCTAAGGTCAAATGTGAACCCGTTGTTTGAAAACCAGGTCAAATGTGAACCTAAACCTCAGGTCAAATGTGAACCCGTTGTTTGAAACTCAGGTCAAATTTGAACCTAAACCTCAGGTCAAATGCGAACCCGTTGTTTGAAACCCAGGTCAAATGTGAACCTAAACCTCAGGTCAAATGCGAACCCGTTGTTTGAAAACCAGGTCAAATTTGAACCTAAACCTCAGGTCAAATGTGAACCCGTTGTTTGAAACCCAGGTCAATTGTGAAGCTAAACCTAAGGTCAAATATGAACCCGTTGTTTTAAAACCAGATCAAATGTGAACCAAAACCTCAGGTCAAATCTGAACCCATTGTTTGAAACCCAGGTCAAATGTGAACCTAAACCTCAGGTCAAATGTGAACCCGTTGTTTGAAACCCAGGTCAAATGTGAACCTAAACCTCAGGTCAAATGCGAACCCGTTGTTTGAAAACTAGGTCAAATTTGAACCTAAACCTTAGGTCAAATGTGAACCCATTGTGTGAAACCCATGTCAATTGTGAACCTAAACCTAAGGTCAAATGTGAACCCGTTGTTTGAAAACAAGGTCAAATATGAACCTAAACCTCAGGTCAAATGTGGACCCATTGTTTGAAACCCAGGTCAAATGTGAACCTAAACCTCAGGTCAAATGTGAACCCGTTGTTTGAAACCCAGGTCAAATGTGAACCTAAAGCTTAGTTCAAATGTGAACCCGTTGTTTGAAACCCAGGTCAAATTTGAACTTAAACCTCAGGTCAAATGTGTACCTAAACCTCAGGTCAAAGGTGAACCCGTTGTTTGAAACCCAGGTCAAATGCGAACTTAAACCTCAGGTCAATGTGAACCCGTTGTATGAAACCCAGGTCAAATTTGAACCTAAACCTCAAGTCAAATGTGAAGCCGTTGTTTGAAAACCAGGTCAAATGTGAACCCGTTGTTTGAAAACCAGGTCAAATGTGAACCTAAACCTCAAGTCAAATGTGAACCCGTTGTTTTAAACCCAGGACAAATGAGAACCTAAACCTCAGGTCAAATGTGAATCTGTTGTTTGAAAACCAGGTCAAATGTGAACCCGTTGTTTGAAACCCAGGTCAAATATGAACCTAAACCTCAGGTCAAATGTGAACCCGTTGTTTGAAACTCAGGTTAAATTTGAACCTAAACCTCAAGTCAAATGCGAACCCGTTGTTTGAAAACCAGGTCAAATTTGAACCTAAACCTCAGGTCAAATGTGAACCCATTGTTTGAAATCCAAGTCAATTAAGAACCTTAACCTAAGGTCAAATGTGAACCCCTTGTTTGAAACCCAGGTCAAATGTGAACCTAAACCTCAGGTCAAATGCGAACCCGTTGTTTGAAAACCAGGTCAAATGTGAACCTAAACCTCAGGTCAAATGTGAACCCGTTGTTTGAAACCCAAGTCAAATGTGAAACTAAACCTCAGGTCAAATGTGAACCCGTTGTTTGAAACCCAAGTCAAATGTGAACCTAAACCTCAGGTCAAATGCAAACCCGTTGTTTGAAAACCAGGTCAAATTTGAACCTAAACCTCAGGTCAAATGTGAACCCGTTGTTTGAAACCCAGGTCAATTGTGAACCTAAACCTAAGGTCAAATGTGAACCCGTTGTTTGAAAACCAGGTCAAATATGAACCTAAACCTCAGGTCAAATGTGAACCCATTGTTTGAAAACCAGGTCAAATGTGAACCTAACCTTCATGTTAAATGTGAACCCGTTGTTTGAAACACAAGTCAAATGTGAACCTAAACCTCAAGTCAAATGTGAACCCGTTGTTTGAAAACCAGGTCAAATGTGAACCTAAACCTCAAGTCAAATGTGAACCCGTTGTTTGGAACCCAGGACAAATGAGAACCTAAACCTCAGGTCAAATGTGAATCTGTTGTTTGAAAACCAGGTCAAATGTGAACCCGTTGTTTGAAACCCAGGTCAAATATGAACCTAAACCTCAGGTCAAATGTGAACTCGTTGTTTGAAACCTAGGTCAATTGTGAACCTAAACCTAAGGTCAAATGTGAACCCGTTGTTTGAAAACCAGGTCAAATGTGAACCTAAACCTCAGGTCAAATGTGAACCCGTTGTTTGAAACTCAGGTCAAATTTGAACCTAAACCTCAGGTCAAATGCGAACCCGTTGTTTGAAACCCAGGTCAAATGTGAACCTAAACCTCAGGTCAAATGCGAACCCGTTGTTTGAAAACCAGGTCAAATTTGAACCTAAACCTCAGGTCAAATGTGAACCCGTTGTTTGAAACCCAGGTCAATTGTGAAGCTAAACCTAAGGTCAAATATGAACCCGTTGTTTTAAAACCAGATCAAATGTGAACCAAAACCTCAGGTCAATTCTGAACCCATTGTTTGAAACCCAGGTCAAATGTGAACCTAAACCTCAGGTCAAATCTGAACCCGTTGTTTGAAACCCAGGTCAAATGTGAACCTAAACCTCAGGTCAAATGTGAACCCGTTGTTTGAAAACTAGGTCAAATTTGAACCTAAACCTCAGGTCAATTGTGAACCCGTTGTGTGAAACCCATGTCAATTGTGAACCTAAACCTAAGGTCAAATGTGATCCCGTTGTTTGAAAACAAGGTCAAATATGAACCTAAACCTCAGGACAAATGTGGACCCATTGTTTGAAACCCAGGTCAAATGTGAACCTAAACCTCAGGTCAAATGTGAACCCGTTGTTTGAAACCCAGGTGAAATGTGAACTTAAACCTCAGGTCAAATGTGAACCTGTTGTTTGAAATCCCGGTCAAACGTGAACCTAAACCTCAGGTCAAATGTGAACCCGTTGTTTGAAACCCAGGTCAAATGTGAACCTAAAGCTTAGTTCAAATGTGAACCCGTTGTTTGAAACCCAGGTCAAATTTGAACTTAAACCTCAGGTCAAATGTGAACCTGTTGTTTGAAAACCAGGTCAAATGTGAAACTAAACCTCAGGTCTAATGTGAACCCTTTGTTTGAAACCCAGGTCAAATATGAACCTAAACCTCAGGTCAAATGTGAACCCATTGTTTGAAAACCAGGTCAAATGTGAACCTAAAACTCAGGTCAAATGTGTACCTAAACCTCAGGTCAAAGGTGAACCCGTTGTTTGAAACCCAGGTCAAATGTGAACTTAAACCTCAGGTCAATGTGAACCCGTTGTATGAAACCCAGGTCAAATTTGAACCTAAACCTCAAGTCAAATGTGAAGCCGTTGTTTGAAAACCAGGTCAAATGTGAACCTAACATTCAGGTTAAATGTGAACCCGTTGTTTGAAACACAAGTCAAATGTGAACCTAAACCTCAGGTCAAATGTGAACCCGTTGTTTGAAAACCAGGTCAAATGTGAACCTAAACCTCAAGTCAAATGTGAACCCGTTGTTTGCAACCCAGGACAAATGAGAACCTAAACCTCAGGTCAAATGTGAATTTGTTGTTTGAAAACCAGGTCAAATGTGAACCCGTTGTTTGAAACCCAGGTCAAATATGAACCTAAACCTCAGGTCAAATGTGAACCCGTTGTTTGAAACCCAGGTCAAATGTGAACCTAAACCTCAGGTCAAATGTGAACCCGTTGTTTGAAACCCAGGTCAAATGTGAACCTAAACCTCAGGTCAAATGTGAACCCGTTGTTTGAAAACTAGGTCAAATTTGAACCTAAACCTCAGGTCAATTGTGAACCCGTTGTGTGAAACCCATGTCAATTGTGAACCTAAACCTAAGGTCAAGTGTGAACCCGTTGTTTGAAAACAAGGTCAAATATGAACCTAAACCTCAGGTCAAATGTGGACCCATTGTTTGAAACCCAGGTCAAATGTGAACCTAAACCTCAGGTCAAATGTGAACCCGTTGTTTGAAACCCAGGTGAAATGTGAACTTAAACCTCAGGTCAAATGTGAACCTGTTGTTTGAAATCCCGGTCAAACGTGAACCTAAACCTCAGGTCAAATATGAACCCGTTGTTTGAAACCCAGGTCAAATGTGAACCTAAAGCTTAGTTCAAATGTGAACCCGTTGTTTGAAACCCAGGTCAAATTTGAACTTAAACCTCAGGTCAAATGTGAACCTAAACCTCAGGTCAAATGTGAACCCATTGTTTGAAAACCAGGTCAAATGTGAACCTAAAACTCAGGTCAAATGTGTACCTAAACCTCAGGTCAAAGGTGAACCCGTTGTTTGAAACCCAGGTCAAATGTGAACTTAAACCTCAGGTCAATGTGAACCCGTTGTATGAAACCCAGGTCAAATTTGAACCTAAACCTCAAGTCAAATGTGAAGCCGTTGTTTGAAAACCAGGTCAAATGTGAACCTAACATTCAGGTTAAATGTGAACCCGTTGTTTGAAACACAAGTCAAATGTGAACCTAAACCTCAGGTCAAATGTGAACCCGTTGTTTGAAAACCAGGTCAAATGTGAACCTAAACCTCAAGTCAAATGTGAACCCGTTGTTTGCATCCCAGGTCAAATGAGAACCTAAACCTCAAGTCAAATGTGAATTTGTTGTTTGAAAACCAGGTCAAATGTGAACCCGTTGTTTGAAACCCAGGTCAAATATGAACCTAAACCTCAGGTCAAATGTGAACCCGTTGTTTGAAACCCAGGTTAAATATGAACCTAAACCTTAGGTCAAATGCAAACCCATTGTTTGAAAACCAGGTCAAATTTGACCTTAAACCTCAGGTCAAATGTGAACCCGTTGTTTGAAATCCAAGTCAATTAAGAACCTTAACCTAAGGTCAAATGTGAACCCGTTGTTTGAAAACCAGGTCAAATGTGAACCTAAACCTCAGGTCAAATGTGAACCCGTTGTTTGAAACCCAGGTCAAATGTGAACCTAAACCTCAGGTCAAATGCGAACCCGTTGTTTGAAAACCAGGTCAAAATTGAACCTAAACCTCCGGTCAAATGTGAACCCGTTGTTTGAAACCCAGGTCAATTGTGAACCTAAACCTAAGGTCAAATGTGAACCCGTTGTTTGAAAACCAGGTCAAATGTGAACCTAAACCTTAGGTCAAATGTGAACCCGTTGTTTGAAACCCAGGTCAAATGTGAACCTAAACCTCAGGTCAAATGCGAACTCGTTGTTTGAAACCCAGGTCAATTGTGAACCTAAACCTAAGGTCAAATGTGAACCCGTTGTTTGAAAACCAGGTCAAATGTGAACCAAAACCTCAGGTCAAATGTGAACCCATTGTTTCAAACCAAGGTCAAATGTGAACCTAAACCTCAGGTCAAATGTGAACCCGTTGTTTGAAACCCAGGTCAAATGTGAACTTAAACCTCAGGTCAAATGTGAACCTGTTGTTTGAAACCCAGGTCAAACGTGAACCTAAACCTCAAGTCAAATGCGAACCCGTTGTTTAAAAACCAGGTCGAATTTGAACCTAAACCTCAGGTCAAATGTGAACCCGTTGTTTGAAACCCAGGTCAATTGTGAACCTAAACCTAAGGTCAAATGTGAACCTGTTGTTTGAAAACCAGGTCAAATGTGAACCTAAACCTCAGGTCAAATGTGAACCCGTTGTTTGAAACCCAGGTCAAATGTGAACCTAAACCTCAGTTCAAATGCGAACCTGTTGTTTGAAACCCAGGTCAATTGTGAACCTAAACCTAAGGTCAAATGTGAACCAGTTGTTTGAAAACCAGGACAAATGTGAACCAAAACCTCAGGTCAAATGTGAACCCATTGTTTGAAACCAAGGTCAAATGTGAATCTAAACCTCAGGTCAAATGTGAACCCGTTGTTTGAAACCCAGGTCAAATGTGAACTTAAACCTCACGTCAAATGTGAACCTGTTGTTTGAAACCCAGTTCAAACGTGAACCTAAACCTCAGGTCAAATGTGAACCCGTTGTTTGAAACCCAGGTCAAATGTGAACCTAAACCTTAGGTCAAATGTGAACCCGTTGTTTGAAACCCAGGTCAAATGTGAACCTAAACCTCAGGTCAAATGCGAACCCGTTGTTTGAAACCCAGGTCAATTGTGAACCTAAACCTAAGGGGAAATGTGAACCCGTTGTTTGAAAACCAGGTGAAATGTGAACCAAAACCTCAGGTCAAATGTGAACCCATTGTTTGAAACCAAGGTCAAATGTTAACCTAAACCTCAGGTCAAATGTGAACCCGTTGTTTGAAACCTAGGTCAATTGTGAACCTAAACCTAAGGTCAAATGTGAACCCGATGTTTGAAAACCAGGTCAAATGTGAACCAAAACCTCAGGTCAAATGTGAACCCATTGTTTGAAACCAAGGTCAAATGTGAACCTAAACCTCAGGTCAAATGTGAACCCGTTGTTTGAAACCCAGGTCAAATGAGAACCTAAACCTCAGGTCAAATGCGAACCCATTGTTTGAAACCCAGGTCAATTGTGAACCTAAACCTAAGGTCAAATGTGAACCCGTTGTTTGAAAACCAGGTCAAATGTGAACCAAAACCTCAGGTCAAATGTGAACCCATTGTTTGAAACCAAGGTCAAATGTGAACCTAAACCTCAGGTGAAATGTGAACCCGTTGTTTGAAACCCAGGTCAAATGTGAACTTAAACCTCAGGTCAAATGTGAACGTGTTGTTTGAAACACAGGTCAAACGTGAACCTTAACCTCAGGTCAAATGTGAACCCGTTGTTTGAAACCCAGGTCAAATGTGAACCTAAACCTTAGGTCAAATGTGAACCCGTTGTGTGAAACCCAGGTCAAATGTGAACCTAAACCTCAGGTCAAATTTGAACCTGTTGTTTGAAAACCAGGTCAAATGTGAAACTAAACCTCAGGTTTAATGTGAACCCGTTGTTTGAAAACCAGGTCAAATGTGAACCTAAACCTCAGTTCAAATGCGAACCTGTTGTTTGAAACCCAGGTCAATTGTGAACCTAAACCTAAGGTCAAATGTGAACCAGTTGTTTGAAAACCAGGACAAATGTGAACCAAAACCTCAGGTCAAATGTGAACCCATTGTTTGAAACCAAGGTCAAATGTGAATCTAAACCTCAGGTCAAATGTGAACCCGTTGTTTGAAACCCAGGTCAAATGTGAACTTAAACCTCACGTCAAATGTGAACCTGTTGTTTGAAACCCAGTTCAAACGTGAACCTAAACCTCAGGTCAAATGTGAACCCGTTGTTTGAAACCCAGGTCAAATGTGAACCTAAACCTTAGGTCAAATGTGAACCCGTTGTTTGAAACCCAGGTCAAATGTGAACCTAAACCTCAGGTCAAATGCGAACCCGTTGTTTGAAACCCAGGTCAATTGTGAACCTAAACCTAAGGGGAAATGTGAACCCGTTGTTTGAAAACCAGGTGAAATGTGAACCAAAACCTCAGGTCAAATGTGAACCCATTGTTTGAAACCAAGGTCAAATGTTAACCTAAACCTCAGGTCAAATGTGAACCCGTTGTTTGAAACCTAGGTCAATTGTGAACCTAAACCTAAGGTCAAATGTGAACCCGATGTTTGAAAACCAGGTCAAATGTGAACCAAAACCTCAGGTCAAATGTGAACCCATTGTTTGAAACCAAGGTCAAATGTGAACCTAAACCTCAGGTCAAATGTGAACCCGTTGTTTGAAACCCAGGTCAAATGAGAACCTAAACCTCAGGTCAAATGCGAACCCATTGTTTGAAACCCAGGTCAATTGTGAACCTAAACCTAAGGTCAAATGTGAACCCGTTGTTTGAAAACCAGGTCAAATGTGAACCAAAACCTCAGGTCAAATGTGAACCCATTGTTTGAAACCAAGGTCAAATGTGAACCTAAACCTCAGGTCAAATGTGAACCCGTTGTTTGAAACCCAGGTCAAATGTGAACTTAAACCTCAGGTCAAATGTGAACCTGTTGTTTGAAACACAGGTCAAACGTGAACCTTAACCTCAGGTCAAATGTGAACCCGTTGTTTGAAACCCAGGTCAAATGTGAACCTAAACCTTAGGTCAAATGTGAACCCGTTGTGTGAAACCCAGGTCAAATGTGAACCTAAACCTCAGGTCAAATTTGAACCTGTTGTTTGAAAACCAGGTCAAATGTGAAACTAAACCTCAGGTTTAATGTGAACCCGTTGTTTGAAAACCAGGTCAAATGTGAAACTAAAACTCAGGTCAAATGTGTACCTAAACCTTAGGTCAAATGTGAACCCATTGTTTGAAACCCAGGTCAATTTGAACTTAAACCTCAGGTCAAATGTGAACCCGTTGTTTGAAACCCATGTCAAATTTAAACCTAAACCTCAACTCAAATCTGATCCCGTTGTTTGAAACCCAGGTCAAATGTGAACCTAAACCTTAGGTCAAATGTGAACCCGTTGTGTGAAACCCAGGTCAAATGTGAACCAAAACCTCAGGTCAATTCTGAACCCATTGTTTGAAACCCAGGTCAAATGTGAACCTAAACCTCAGGTCAAATCTGAACCCGTTGTTTGAAACCCAGGTCAAATGTGAACCTAAACCTCAGGTCAAATGTGAACCCGTTGTTTGAAAACTAGGTCAAATTTGAACCTAAACCTCAGGTCAATTGTGAACCCGTTGTGTGAAACCCATGTCAATTGTGAACCTAAACCTAAGGTCAAATGTGATCCCGTTGTTTGAAAACAAGGTCAAATATGAACCTAAACCTCAGGTCAAATGTGGACCCATTGTTTGAAACCCAGGTCAAATGTGAACCTAAACCTCAGGTCAAATGTGAACCCGTTGTTTGAAACCCAGGTGAAATGTGAACTTAAACCTCAGGTCAATGTGAACCCGTTGTATGAAACCCAGGTCAAATTTGAACCTAAACCTCAAGTCAAATGTGAAGCCGTTGTTTGAAAACCAGGTCAAATGTGAACCTAACATTCAGGTTAAATGTGAACCCGTTGTTTGAAACACAAGTCAAATGTGAACCTAAACCTCAGGTCAAATGTGAACCCGTTGTTTGAAAACCAGGTCAAATGTGAACCTAAAGCTTAGTTCAAATGTGAACCCGTTGTTTGAAACCCAGGTCAAATTTGAACTTAAACCTCAGGTCAAATGTGAACCTGTTGTTTGAAAACCAGGTCAAATGTGAAACTAAACCTCAGGTCTAATGTGAACCCTTTGTTTGAAACCCAGGTCAAATATGAACCTAAACCTCAGGTCAAATGTGAACCCATTGTTTGAAAACCAGGTCAAATGTGAACCTAAAACTCAGGTCAAATGTGTACCTAAACCTCAGGTCAAAGGTGAACCCGTTGTTTGAAACCCAGGTCAAATGTGAACTTAAACCTCAGGTCAATGTGAACCCGTTGTATGAAACCCAGGTCAAATTTGAACCTAAACCTCAAGTCAAATGTGAAGCCGTTGTTTGAAAACCAGGTCAAATGTGAACCTAACATTCAGGTTAAATGTGAACCCGTTGTTTGAAACACAAGTCAAATGTGAACCTAAACCTCAGGTCAAATGTGAACCCGTTGTTTGAAAACCAGGTCAAATGTGAACCTAAACCTCAAGTCAAATGTGAACCCGTTGTTTGCAACCCAGGACAAATGAGAACCTAAACCTCAGGTCAAATGTGAATTTGTTGTTTGAAAACCAGGTCAAATGTGAACCCGTTGTTTGAAACCCAGGTCAAATATGAACCTAAACCTCAGGTCAAATGTGAACCCGTTGTTTGAAACCCAGGTCATATGTGAACCTAAACCTCAGGTCAAATGTGAACCCGTTGTTTGAAACCCAGGTCAAATGTGAACCTAAACCTCAGGTCAAATGTGAACCCGTTGTTTGAAAACTAGGTCAAATTTGAACCTAAACCTCAGGTCAATTGTGAACCCGTTGTGTGAAACCCATGTCAATTGTGAACCTAAACCTAAGGTCAAGTGTGAACCCGTTGTTTGAAAACAAGGTCAAATATGAACCTAAACCTCAGGTCAAATGTGGACCCATTGTTTGAAACCCAGGTCAAATGTGAACCTAAACCTCAGGTCAAATGTGAACCCGTTGTTTGAAACCCAGGTGAAATGTGAACTTAAACCTCAGGTCAAATGTGAACCTGTTGTTTGAAATCCCGGTCAAACGTGAACCTAAACCTCAGGTCAAATATGAACCCGTTGTTTGAAACCCAGGTCAAATGTGAACCTAAAGCTTAGTTCAAATGTGAACCCGTTGTTTGAAACCCAGGTCAAATTTGAACTTAAACCTCAGGTCAAATGTGAACCTAAACCTCAGGTCAAATGTGAACCCATTGTTTGAAAACCAGGTCAAATGTGAACCTAAAACTCAGGTCAAATGTGTACCTAAACCTCAGGTCAAAGGTGAACCCGTTGTTTGAAACCCAGGTCAAATGTGAACTTAAACCTCAGGTCAATGTGAACCCGTTGTATGAAACCCAGGTCAAATTTGAACCTATACCTCAAGTCAAATGTGAAGCCGTTGTTTGAAAACCAGGTCAAATGTGAACCTAACATTCAGGTTAAATGTGAACCCGTTGTTTGAAACACAAGTCAAATGTGAACCTAAACCTCAGGTCAAATGTGAACCCGTTGTTTGAAAACCAGGTCAAATGTGAACCTAAACCTCAAGTCAAATGTGAACCCGTTGTTTGCATCCCAGGTCAAATGAGAACCTAAACCTCAAGTCAAATGTGAATTTGTTGTTTGAAAACCAGGTCAAATGTGAACCCGTTGTTTGAAACCCAGGTCAAATATGAACCTAAACCTCAGGTCAAATGTGAACCCGTTGTTTGAAACCCAGGTTAAATATGAACCTAAACCTTAGGTCAAATGCAAACCCATTGTTTGAAAACTAGGTCAAATTTGACCTTAAACCTCAGGTCAAATGTGAACCCGTTGTTTGAAATCCAAGTCAATTAAGAACCTTAACCTAAGGTCAAATGTGAACCCGTTGTTTGAAAACCAGGTCAAATGTGAACCTAAACCTCAGGTCAAATGTGAACCCGTTGTTTGAAACCCAGGTCAAATGTGAACCTAAACCTCAGGTCAAATGCGAACCCGTTGTTTGAAAACCAGGTCAAAATTGAACCTAAACCTCCGGTCAAATGTGAACCCGTTGTTTGAAACCCAGGTCAATTGTGAACCTAAACCTAAGGTCAAATGTGAACCCGTTGTTTGAAAACCAGGTCAAATGTGAACCTAAACCTTAGGTCAAATGTGAACCCGTTGTTTGAAACCCAGTTCAAATGTGAACCTAAACCTCAGGTCAAATGCGAACTCGTTGTTTGAAACCCAGGTCAATTGTGAACCTAAACCTAAGGTCAAATGTGAACCCGTTGTTTGAAAACCAGGTCAAATGTGAACCAAAACCTCAGGTCAAATGTGAACCCATTGTTTCAAACCAAGGTCAAATGTGAACCTAAACCTCAGGTCAAATGTGAACCCGTTGTTTGAAACCCAGGTCAAATGTGAACTTAAACCTCAGGTCAAATGTGAACCTGTTGTTTGAAACCCAGGTCAAACGTGAACCTAAACCTCAAGTCAAATGCGAACCCGTTGTTTAAAAACCAGGTCGAATTTGAACCTAAACCTCAGGTCAAATGTGAACCCGTTGTTTGAAACCCAGGTCAATTGTGAACCTAAACCTAAGGTCAAATGTGAACCTGTTGTTTGAAAACCAGGTCAAATGTGAACCTAAACCTCAGGTCAAATGTGAACCCGTTGTTTGAAACCCAGGTCAAATGTGAACCTAAACCTCAGTTCAAATGCGAACCTGTTGTTTGAAACCCAGGTCAATTGTGAACCTAAACCTAAGGTCAAATGTGAACCAGTTGTTTGAAAACCAGGACAAATGTGAACCAAAACCTCAGGTCAAATGTGAACCCATTGTTTGAAACCAAGGTCAAATGTGAATCTAAACCTCAGGTCAAATGTGAACCCGTTGTTTGAAACCCAGGTCAAATGTGAACTTAAACCTCACGTCAAATGTGAACCTGTTGTTTGAAACCCAGTTCAAACGTGAACCTAAACCTCAGGTCAAATGTGAACCCGTTGTTTGAAACCCAGGTCAAATGTGAACCTAAACCTTAGGTCAAATGTGAACCCGTTGTTTGAAACCCAGGTCAAATGTGAACCTAAACCTCAGGTCAAATGCGAACCCGTTGTTTGAAACCCAGGTCAATTGTGAACCTAAACCTAAGGGGAAATGTGAACCCGTTGTTTGAAAACCAGGTGAAATGTGAACCAAAACCTCAGGTCAAATGTGAACCCATTGTTTGAAACCAAGGTCAAATGTTAACCTAAACCTCAGGTCAAATGTGAACCCGTTGTTTGAAACCTAGGTCAATTGTGAACCTAAACCTAAGGTCAAATGTGAACCCGATGTTTGAAAACCAGGTCAAATGTGAACCAAAACCTCAGGTCAAATGTGAACCCATTATTTGAAACCAAGGTCAAATGTGAACCTAAACCTCAGGTCAAATGTGAACCCGTTGTTTGAAACCCAGGTCAAATGAGAACCTAAACCTCAGGTCAAATGCGAACCCATTGTTTGAAACCCAGGTCAATTGTGAACCTAAACCTAAGGTCAAATGTGAACCCGTTGTTTAAAAACCAGGTCAAATGTGAACCAAAACCTCAGGTCAAATGTGAACCCATTGTTTGAAACCAAGGTCAAATGTGAACCTAAACCTCAGGTCAAATGTGAACCCGTTGTTTGAAACCCAGGTCAAATGTGAACTTAAACCTCAGGTCAAATGTGAACCTGTTGTTTGAAACACAGGTCAAACGTGAACCTTAACCTCAGGTCAAATGTGAACCCGTTGTTTGAAACCCAGGTCAAATGTGAACCTAAACCTTAGGTCAAATGTGAACCCGTTGTGTGAAACCCAGGTCAAATGTGAACCTAAACCTCAGGTCAAATTTGAACCTGTTGTTTGAAAACCAGGTCAAATGTGAAACTAAACCTCAGGTTTAATGTGAACCCGTTGTTTGAAAACCAGGTCAAATCTGAAACTAAAACTCAGGTCAAATGTGTACCTAAACCTTAGGTCAAATGTGAACCCATTGTTTGAAACCCAGGTCAATTTGAACTTAAACCTCAGGTCAAATGTGAACCCGTTGTTTGAAACCCATGTCAAATTTAAACCTAAACCTCAACTCAAATCTGATCCCGTTGTTTGAAAACCAGGTCAAATGTGAACCTAACCCTTAGGTCAAATGTGATCCAGTTGTTTGAAACCTAAGTCAAATGTGAACCTAAACCTTAGGTCAAATGTGAACCCGTTGTGTGAAACCCAGGTCAAATGTGAACCTAAACCTCAGGTCAAATTTGAACCTGTTTTTTGAAAACCAGGTCAAATGTGAAACTAAACCTCAGGTTTAATGTGAACCCGTTGTTTGAAAACCAGGTCAAATGTGAAACTAAAACTCAGGTCAAATGTGTACCTAAACCTTAGGTCAAATGCAAACCCATTGTTTGAAAACCAGGTCAAATTTGACCTTAAACCTCAGGTCAAATGTGAACCCGTTGTTTGAAATCCAAGTCAATTAAGAACCTTAACCTAAGGTCAAATGTGACCCCGTTGTTTGAAAACCAGGTCAAATGTGAACCTAAACCTCAGGTCAAATGTGAACCCGTTGTTTGAAACCCAGGTCAAATGTGAACCTAAACCTCAGGTCAAATGCGAACCCGTTGTTTGAAAACCAGGTCAAATTTGAACCTAAACCTCCGGTCAAATGTGAACCCGTTGTTTGAAACCCAGGTCAATTGTGAACCTAAACCTAAGGTCAAATGTGAACCCGTTGTTTGAAAACCAGGTCAAATGTGAACCTAAACCTTAGGTCAAATGTGAACCCGTTGTTTGAAACCCAGGTCAAATGTGAACCTAAACCTCAGGTCAAATGCGAACTCGTTGTTTGAAACCCAGGTCAATTGTGAACCTAAACCTAAGGTCAAATGTGAACCCGTTGTTTGAAAACCAGGTCAAATGTGAACCAAAACCTCAGGTCAAATGTGAACCCATTGTTTGAAACCAAGGTCAAATGTGAACCTAAACCTCAGGTCAAATGTGAACCCGTTGTTTGAAACCCAGGTCAAATGTGAACTTAAACCTCAGGTCAAATGTGAACCTGTTGTTTGAAACCCAGGTCAAACGTGAACCTAAACCTCAAGTCAAATGCGAACCCGTTGTTTAAAAACCAGGTCGAATTTGAACCTAAACCTCAGGTCAAATGTGAACCCGTTGTTTGAAACCCAGGTCAATTGTGAACCTAAACCTAAGGTCAAATGTGAACCTGTTGTTTGAAAACCAGGTCAAATGTGAACCTAAACCTCAGGTCAAATGTGAACCCGTTGTTTGAAACCCAGGTCAAATGTGAACCTAAACCTCAGTTCAAATGCGAACCTGTTGTTTGAAACCCAGGTCAATTGTGAACCTAAACCTAAGGTCAAATGTGAACCAGTTGTTTGAAAACCAGGACAAATGTGAACCAAAACCTCAGGTCAAATGTGAACCCATTGTTTGAAACCAAGGTCAAATGTGAATCTAAACCTCAGGTCAAATGTGAACCCGTTGTTTGAAACCCAGGTCAAATGTGAACTTAAACCTCACGTCAAATGTGAACCTGTTGTTTGAAACCCAGTTCAAACGTGAACCTAAACCTCAGGTCAAATGTGAACCCGTTGTTTGAAACCCAGGTCAAATGTGAACCTAAACCTTAGGTCAAATGTGAACCCGTTGTTTGAAACCCAGGTCAAATGTGAACCTAAACCTCAGGTCAAATGCGAACCCGTTGTTTGAAACCCAGGTCAATTGTGAACCTAAACCTAAGGGGAAATGTGAACCCGTTGTTTGAAAACCAGGTGAAATGTGAACCAAAACCTCAGGTCAAATGTGAACCCATTGTTTGAAACCAAGGTCAAATGTTAACCTAAACCTCAGGTCAAATGTGAACCCGTTGTTTGAAACCTAGGTCAATTGTGAACCTAAACCTAAGGTCAAATGTGAACCCGATGTTTGAAAACCAGGTCAAATGTGAACCAAAACCTCAGGTCAAATGTGAACCCATTGTTTGAAACCAAGGTCAAATGTGAACCTAAACCTCAGGTCAAATGTGAACCCGTTGTTTGAAACCCAGGTCAAATGAGAACCTAAACCTCAGGTCAAATGCGAACCCATTGTTTGAAACCCAGGTCAATTGTGAACCTACACCTAAGGTCAAATGTGAACCCGTTGTTTGAAAACCAGGTCAAATGTGAACCAAAACCTCAGGTCAAATGTGAACCCATTGTTTGAAACCAAGGTCAAATGTGAACCTAAACCTCAGGTCAAATGTGAACCCGTTGTTTGAAACCCAGGTCAAATGTGAACTTAAACCTCAGGTCAAATGTGAACCTGTTGTTTGAAACACAGGTCAAACGTGAACCTTAACCTCAGGTCAAATGTGAACCCGTTGTTTGAAACCCAGGTCAAATGTGAACCTAAACCTTAGGTCAAATGTGAACCCGTTGTGTGAAACCCAGGTCAAATGTGAACCTAAACCTCAGGTCAAATTTGAACCTGTTGTTTGAAAACCAGGTCAAATGTGAAACTAAACCTCAGGTTTAATGTGAACCCGTTGTTTGAAAACCAGGTCAAATGTGAAACTAAAACTCAGGTCAAATGTGTACCTAAACCTTAGGTCAAATGTGAACCCATTGTTTGAAACCCAGGTCAATTTGAACTTAAACCTCAGGTCAAATGTGAACCCGTTGTTTGAAACCCAGGTCAAATTTAAACCTAAACCTCAACTCAAATCTGATCCCGTTGTTTGAAAACCAGGTCAAATGTGAACCTAACCCTTAGGTCAAATGTGATCCAGTTGTTTGAAACCTAAGTCAAATGTGAACCTAAACCTTAGGTCAAATGTGAACCCGTTGTGTGAAACCCAGGTCAAATGTGAACCTAAACCTCAGGTCAAATTTGAACCTGTTGTTTGAAAACCAGGTCAAATGTGAAACTAAACCTCAGGTTTAATGTGAACCCGTTGTTTGAAAACCAGGTCAAATGTGAAACTAAAACTCAGGTCAAATGTGTACCTAAACCTTAGGTCAAATGCAAACCCATTGTTTGAAAACCAGGTCAAATTTGACCTTAAACCTCAGGTCAAATGTGAACCCGTTGTTTGAAATCCAAGTCAATTAAGAACCTTAACCTAAGGTCAAATGTGACCCCGTTGTTTGAAAACCAGGTCAAATGTGAACCTAAACCTCAGGTCAAATGTGAACCCGTTGTTTGAAACCCAGGTCAAATGTGAACCTAAACCTCAGGTCAAATGCGAACCCGTTGTTTGAAAACCAGGTCAAATTTGAACCTAAACCTCCGGTCAAATGTGAACCCGTTGTTTGAAACCCAGGTCAATTGTGAACCTAAACCTAAGGTCAAATGTGAACCCGTTGTTTGAAAACCAGGTCAAATGTGAACCTAAACCTTAGGTCAAATGTGAACCCGTTGTTTGAAACCCAGGTCAAATGTGAACCTAAACCTCAGGTCAAATGCGAACTCGTTGTTTGAAACCCAGGTCAATTGTGAACCTAAACCTAAGGTCAAATGTGAACCCGTTGTTTGAAAACCAGGTCAAATGTGAACCAAAACCTCAGGTCAAATGTGAACCCATTGTTTGAAACCAAGGTCAAATGTGAACCTAAACCTCAGGTCAAATGTGAACCCGTTGTTTGAAACCCAGGTCAAATGTGAACTTAAACCTCAGGTCAAATGTGAACCTGTTGTTTGAAACCCAGGTCAAACGTGAACCTAAACCTCAAGTCAAATGCGAACCCGTTGTTTAAAAACCAGGTCGAATTTGAACCTAAACCTCAAGTCAAATGTGAACCCGTTGTTTGAAACCCAGGTCAATTGTGAACCTAAACCTAAGGTCAAATGTGAACCTGTTGTTTGAAAACCAGGTCAAATGTGAACCTAAACCTCAGGTCAAATGTGAACCCGTTGTTTGAAACCCAGGTCAAATGTGAACCTAAACCTCAGTTCAAATGCGAACCTGTTGTTTGAAACCCAGGTCAATTGTGAACCTAAACCTAAGGTCAAATGTGAACCAGTTGTTTGAAAACCAGGACAAATGTGAACCAAAACCTCAGGTCAAATGTGAACCCATTGTTTGAAACCAAGGTCAAATGTGAATCTAAACCTCAGGTCAAATGTGAACCCGTTGTTTGAAACCCAGGTCAAATGTGAACTTAAACCTCACGTCAAATGTGAACCTGTTGTTTGAAACCCAGTTCAAACGTGAACCTAAACCTCAGGTCAAATGTGAACCCGTTGTTTGAAACCCAGGTCAAATGTGAACCTAAACCTTAGGTCAAATGTGAACCCGTTGTTTGAAACCCAGGTCAAATGTGAACCTAAACCTCAGGTCAAATGCGAACCCGTTGTTTGAAACCCAGGTCAATTGTGAACCTAAACCTAAGGGGAAATGTGAACCCGTTGTTTGAAAACCAGGTGAAATGTGAACCAAAACCTCAGGTCAAATGTGAACCCATTGTTTGAAACCAAGGTCAAATGTGAACCTAAACCTCAGGTCAAATGTGAACCCGTTGTTTGAAACCTAGGTCAATTGTGAACCTAAACCTAAGGTCAAATGTGAACCCGTTGTTTGAAAACCAGGTCAAATGTGAACCAAAACCTCAGGTCAAATGTGAACCCATTGTTTGAAACCAAGGTCAAATGTGAACCTAAACCTCAGGTCAAATGTGAACCCGTTGTTTGAAACCCAGGTCAAATGAGAACCTAAACCTCAGGTCAAATGCGAACCCATTGTTTGAAACCCAGGTCAATTGTGAACCTACACCTAAGGTCAAATGTGAACCCGTTGTTTGAAAACCAGGTCAAATGTGAACCAAAACCTCAGGTCAAATGTGAACCCATTGTTTGAAACCAAGGTCAAATGTGAACCTAAACCTCAGGTCAAATGTGAACCCGTTGTTTGAAACCCAGGTCAAATGTGAACTTAACCCTCAGGTCAAATGTGAACCTGTTGTTTGAAACACAGGTCAAACGTGAACCTAAACCTCAGGTCAAATGTGAACCCGTTGTTTGAAACCCAGGTCAATTGTGAACCTAAACCTAAGGTCAAATGTGAACCCGTTGTTTGAAAACCAGGTCAAATGTGAACCTAAACCTTAGGTCAAATGTGAACCCGTTGTTTGAAACCCAGGTCAAATGTGAACCTAAACCTCAGGTCAAATGCGAACTCGTTGTTTGAAACCCAGGTCAATTGTGAACCTAAACCTAAGGTCAAATGTGAACCCGTTGTTTGAAAACCAGGTCAAATGTGAACCAAAACCTCAGGTCAAATGTGAACCCATTGTTTGAAACCAAGGTCAAATGTGAACCTAAACCTCAGGTCAAATGTGAACCCGTTGTTTGAAACCCAGGTCAAATGTGAACTTAAACCTCAGGTCAAATGTGAACGTGTTGTTTGAAACCCAGGTCAAACGTGAACCTAAACCTCAAGTCAAATGCGAACCCGTTGTTTAAAAACCAGGTCGAATTTGAACCTAAACCTCAGGTCAAATGTGAACCCGTTGTTTGAAACCCAGGTCAATTGTGAACCTAAACCTAAGGTCAAATGTGAACCTGTTGTTTGAAAACCAGGTCAAATGTGAACCTAAACCTCAGGTCAAATGTGAACCCGTTGTTTGAAACCCAGGTCAAATGTGAACCTAAACCTCAGTTCAAATGCGAACCTGTTGTTTGAAACCCAGGTCAATTGTGAACCTAAACCTAAGGTCAAATGTGAACCAGTTGTTTGAAAACCAGGACAAATGTGAACCAAAACCTCAGGTCAAATGTGAACCCATTGTTTGAAACCAAGGTCAAATGTGAATCTAAACCTCAGGTCAAATGTGAACCCGTTGTTTGAAACCCAGGTCAAATGTGAACTTAAACCTCACGTCAAATGTGAACCTGTTGTTTGAAACCCAGTTCAAACGTGAACCTAAACCTCAGGTCAAATGTGAACCCGTTGTTTGAAACCCAGGTCAAATGTGAACCTAAACCTTAGGTCAAATGTGAACCCGTTGTTTGAAACCCAGGTCAAATGTGAACCTAAACCTCAGGTCAAATGCGAACCCGTTGTTTGAAACCCAGGTCAATTGTGAACCTAAACCTAAGGGGAAATGTGAACCCGTTGTTTGAAAACCAGGTGAAATGTGAACCAAAACCTCAGGTCAAATGTGAACCCATTGTTTGAAACCAAGGTCAAATGTGAACCTAAACCTCAGGTCAAATGTGAACCCGTTGTTTGAAACCTAGGTCAATTGTGAACCTAAACCTAAGGTCAAATGTGAACCCGTTGTTTGAAAACCAGGTGAAATGTGAACCAAAACCTCAGGTCAAATGTGAACCCATTGTTTGAAACCAAGGTCAAATGTGAACCTAAACCTCAGGTCAAATGTGAACCCGTTGTTTGAAACCTAGGTCAATTGTGAACCTAAACCTAAGGTCAAATGTGAACCCGTTGTTTGAAAACCAGGTCAAATGTGAACCAAAACCTCAGGTCAAATGTGAACCCATTGTTTGAAACCAAGGTCAAATGTGAACCTAAACCTAAGGTCAAATGTGAACCCGTTGTTTGAAAACCAGGTCAAATGTGAACCAAAACCTCAGGTCAAATGTGAACCCATTGTTTGAAACCAAGGTCAAATGTGAACCTAAACCTCAGGTCAAATGTGAACCCGTTGTTTGAAACCCAGGTCAAATGTGAACTTAACCCTCAGGTCAAATGTGAACCTGTTGTTTGAAACACAGGTCAAACGTGAACCTAAACCTCAGGTCAAATGTGAACCCGTTGTTTGAAACCCAGGTCAATTGTGAACCTAAACCTAAGGTCAAATGTGAACCCGTTGTTTGAAAACCAGGTCAAATGTGAACCTAAACCTTAGGTCAAATGTGAACCCGTTGTTTGAAACCCAGGTCAAATGTGAACCTAAACCTCAGGTCAAATGCGAACTCGTTGTTTGAAACCCAGGTCAATTGTGAACCTAAACCTAAGGTCAAATGTGAACCCGTTGTTTGAAAACCAGGTCAAATGTGAACCAAAACCTCAGGTCAAATGTGAACCCATTGTTTGAAACCAAGGTCAAATGTGAACCTAAACCTCAGGTCAAATGTGAACCCGTTGTTTGAAACCCAGGTCAAATGTGAACTTAAACCTCAGGTCAAATGTGAACGTGTTGTTTGAAACCCAGGTCAAACGTGAACCTAAACCTCAAGTCAAATGCGAACCCGTTGTTTAAAAACCAGGTCGAATTTGAACCTAAACCTCAGGTCAAATGTGAACCCGTTGTTTGAAACCCAGGTCAATTGTGAACCTAAACCTAAGGTCAAATGTGAACCTGTTGTTTGAAAACCAGGTCAAATGTGAACCTAAACCTCAGGTCAAATGTGAACCCGTTGTTTGAAACCCAGGTCAAATGTGTACCTAAACCTCAGTTCAAATGCGAACCTGTTGTTTGAAACCCAGGTCAATTGTGAACCTAAACCTAAGGTCAAATGTGAACCAGTTGTTTGAAAACCAGGACAAATGTGAACCAAAACCTCAGGTCAAATGTGAACCCATTGTTTGAAACCAAGGTCAAATGTGAATCTAAACCTCAGGTCAAATGTGAACCCGTTGTTTGAAACCCAGGTCAAATGTGAACTTAAACCTCACGTCAAATGTGAACCTGTTGTTTGAAACCCAGTTCAAACGTGAACCTAAACCTCAGGTCAAATGTGAACCCGTTGTTTGAAACCCAGGTCAAATGTGAACCTAAACCTTAGGTCAAATGTGAACCCGTTGTTTGAAACCCAGGTCAAATGTGAACCTAAACCTCAGGTCAAATGCGAACCCGTTGTTTGAAACCCAGGTCAATTGTGAACCTAAACCTAAGGGGAAATGTGAACCCGTTGTTTGAAAACCAGGTGAAATGTGAACCAAAACCTCAGGTCAAATGTGAACCCATTGTTTGAAACCAAGGTCAAATGTGAACCTAAACCTCAGGTCAAATGTGAACCCGTTGTTTGAAACCTAGGTCAATTGTGAACCTAAACCTAAGGTCAAATGTGAACCCGTTGTTTGAAAACCAGGTGAAATGTGAACCAAAACCTCAGGTCAAATGTGAACCCATTGTTTGAAACCAAGGTCAAATGTGAACCTAAACCTCAGGTCAAATGTGAACCCGTTGTTTGAAACCTAGGTCAATTGTGAACCTAAACCTAAGGTCAAATGTGAACCCGTTGTTTGAAAACCAGGTCAAATGTGAACCAAAACCTCAGGTCAAATGTGAACCCATTGTTTGAAACCAAGGTTAAATGTGAACCTAAACCTAAGGTCAAATGTGAACCCGTTGTTTGAAAACCAGGTCAAATGTGAACCAAAACCTCAGGTCAAATGTGAACCCATTGTTTGAAACCAAGGTCAAATGTGAACCTAAACCTCAGGTCAAATGTGAACCCGTTGTTTGAAACCCAGGTCAAATGTGAACTTAACCCTCAGGTCAAATGTGAACCTGTTGTTTGAAACACAGGTCAAACGTGAACCTAAACCTCAGGTCAAATGTGAACCCGTTGTTTGAAACCCAGGTCAATTGTGAACCTAAACCTAAGGTCAAATGTGAACCCGTTGTTTGAAAACCAGGTCAAATGTGAACCTAAACCTTAGGTCAAATGTGAACCCGTTGTTTGAAACCCAGGTCAAATGTGAACCTAAACCTCAGGTCAAATGCGAACTCGTTGTTTGAAACCCAGGTCAATTGTGAACCTAAACCTAAGGTCAAATGTGAACCCGTTGTTTGAAAACCAGGTCAAATGTGAACCAAAACCTCAGGTCAAATGTGAACCCATTGTTTGAAACCAAGGTCAAATGTGAACCTAAACCTCAGGTCAAATGTGAACCCGTTGTTTGAAACCCAGGTCAAATGTGAACTTAAACCTCAGGTCAAATGTGAACGTGTTGTTTGAAACCCAGGTCAAACGTGAACCTAAACCTCAAGTCAAATGCGAACCCGTTGTTTAAAAACCAGGTCGAATTTGAACCTAAACCTCAGGTCAAATGTGAACCCGTTGTTTGAAACCCAGGTCAATTGTGAACCTAAACCTAAGGTCAAATGTGAACCTGTTGTTTGAAAACCAGGTCAAATGTGAACCTAAACCTCAGGTCAAATGTGAACCCGTTGTTTGAAACCCAGGTCAAATGTGAACCTAAACCTCAGTTCAAATGCGAACCTGTTGTTTGAAACCCAGGTCAATTGTGAACCTAAACCTAAGGTCAAATGTGAACCAGTTGTTTGAAAACCAGGACAAATGTGAACCAAAACCTCAGGTCAAATGTGAACCCATTGTTTGAAACCAAGGTCAAATGTGAATCTAAACCTCAGGTCAAATGTGAACCCGTTGTTTGAAACCCAGGTCAAATGTGAACTTAAACCTCACGTCAAATGTGAACCTGTTGTTTGAAACCCAGTTCAAACGTGAACCTAAACCTCAGGTCAAATGTGAACCCGTTGTTTGAAACCCAGGTCAAATGTGAACCTAAACCTTAGGTCAAATGTGAACCCGTTGTTTGAAACCCAGGTCAAATGTGAACCTAAACCTCAGGTCAAATGCGAACCCGTTGTTTGAAACCCAGGTCAATTGTGAACCTAAACCTAAGGGGAAATGTGAACCCGTTGTTTGAAAACCAGGTGAAATGTGAACCAAAACCTCAGGTCAAATGTGAACCCATTGTTTGAAACCAAGGTCAAATGTGAACCTAAACCTCAGGTCAAATGTGAACCCGTTGTTTGAAACCTAGGTCAATTGTGAACCTAAACCTAAGGTCAAATGTGAACCCGTTGTTTGAAAACCAGGTCAAATGTGAACCAAAACCTCAGGTCAAATGTGAACCCATTGTTTGAAACCAAGGTCAAATGTGAACCTAAACCTCAGGTCAAATGTGAACCCGTTGTTTGAAACCCAGGTCAAATGAGAACCTAAACCTCAGGTCAAATGCGAACCCATTGTTTGAAACCCAGGTCAATTGTGAACCTAAACCTAAGGTCAAATGTGAACCCGTTGTTTGAAAACCAGGTCAAATGTGAACCAAAACCTCAGGTCAAATGTGAACCCATTGTTTGAAACCAAGGTCAAATGTGAACCTAAACCTCAGGTCAAATGTGAACCCGTTGTTTGAAACCCAGGTCAAATGTGAACTTAAACCTCAGGTCAAATGTGAACCTGTTGTTTGAAACACAGGTCAAACGTGAACCTAAACCTCAGGTCAAATGTGAACCCGTTGTTTGAAACCCAGGTCAAATGTGAACCTAAACCTTAGGTCAAATGTGAACCCGTTGTGTGAAACCCAGGTCAAATGTGAACCTAAACCTCAGGTCAAATTTGAACCTGTTGTTTGAAAACCAGGTCAAATGTGAAACTAAACCTCAGGTTTAATGTGAACCCGTTGTTTGAAAACCAGGTCAAATGTGAAACTAAAACTCAGGTCAAATGTGTACCTAAACCTTAGGTCAAATGTGAACCCATTGTTTGAAACCCAGGTCAATTTGAACTTAAACCTCAGGTCAAATGTGAACCCGTTGTTTGAAACCCAGGTCAAATTTGAACCTAAACCTCAAGTCAAATCTGATCCCGTTGTTTGAAAACCAGGTCAAATGTGAACCTAACCCTTAGGTCAAATGTGATCCAGTTGTTTGAAACCTAAGTCAAATGTGAACCTAAACCTCAGGTCAAATGTGAAACCGTTGTTTGAAAACCAGGTCAAATGTGAACCTAAACCTCAGGTCAAATGTGAACCCGTTGTTTGAAACCCAGGTCAATTGTGAAGCTAAACCTAAGGTCAAATGTGAACCCGCTATTTTAAAACCAGGTCAAATGTGAACCAAAACCTCAGGTCAAATCTGAACCCATTGTTTGAAACCCAGTTCAAACGTGAACCTAAACCTCAGGTCAAATGTGAACCCGTTGTTTGAAACCCAGGTCAAATGTGAACCTAAACCTTAGGTCAAATGTGAACCCGTTGTTTGAAACCCAGGTCAAATGTGAACCTAAACCTCAGGTCAAATGCGAACCCGTTGTTTGAAACCCAGGTCAATTGTGAACCTAAACCTAAGGGGAAATGTGAACCCGTTGTTTGAAAACCAGGTGAAATGTGAACCAAAACCTCAGGTCAAATGTGAACCCATTGTTTGAAACCAAGGTCAAATGTGAACCTAAACCTCAGGTCAAATGTGAACCCGTTGTTTGAAACCTAGGTCAATTGTGAACCTAAACCTAAGGTCAAATGTGAACCCGTTGTTTGAAAACCAGGTCAAATGTGAACCAAAACCTCAGGTCAAATGTGAACCCATTGTTTGAAACCAAGGTCAAATGTGAACCTAAACCTCAGGTCAAATGTGAACCCGTTGTTTGAAACCCAGGTCAAATGAGAACCTAAACCTCAGGTCAAATGCGAACCCATTGTTTGAAACCCAGGTCAATTGTGAACCTAAACCTAAGGTCAAATGTGAACCCGTTGTTTGAAAACCAGGTCAAATGTGAACCAAAACCTCAGGTCAAATGTGAACCCATTGTTTGAAACCAAGGTCAAATGTGAACCTAAACCTCAGGTCAAATGTGAACCCGTTGTTTGAAACCCAGGTCAAATGTGAACTTAAACCTCAGGTCAAATGTGAACCTGTTGTTTGAAACACAGGTCAAACGTGAACCTAAACCTCAGGTCAAATGTGAACCCGTTGTTTGAAACCCAGGTCAAATGTGAACCTAAACCTTAGGTCAAATGTGAACCCGTTGTGTGAAACCCAGGTCAAATGTGAACCTAAACCTCAGGTCAAATTTGAACCTGTTGTTTGAAAACCAGGTCAAATGTGAAACTAAACCTCAGGTTTAATGTGAACCCGTTGTTTGAAAACCAGGTCAAATGTGAAACTAAAACTCAGGTCAAATGTGTACCTAAACCTTAGGTCAAATGTGAACCCATTGTTTGAAACCCAGGTCAATTTGAACTTAAACCTCAGGTCAAATGTGAACCCGTTGTTTGAAACCCAGGTCAAATTTGAACCTAAACCTCAAGTCAAATCTGATCCCGTTGTTTGAAAACCAGGTCAAATGTGAACCTAACCCTTAGGTCAAATGTGATCCAGTTGTTTGAAACCTAAGTCAAATGTGAACCTAAACCTCAGGTCAAATGTGAAACCGTTGTTTGAAAACCAGGTCAAATGTGAACCTAAACCTCAGGTCAAATGTGAACCCGTTGTTTGAAACCCAGGTCAATTGTGAAGCTAAACCTAAGGTCAAATGTGAACCCGCTATTTTAAAACCAGGTCAAATGTGAACCAAAACCTCAGGTCAAATCTGAACCCATTGTTTGAAACCCAGGTCAAATGTGAACCTAAACCTCAGGTTAAAAGTGAACCCGTTGTTTGAAACCCAGGTCAAATGTGAACCTAAACCTCAGGTCAAATGCGAACCCGTTGTTTGAAAACCAGGTCAAATTTGAACCTAAACCTCAGGTCAAATGTGAACCCGTTGTTTGAAACCCAGGTGATTTGTGAACCTAAACCTAAGGTCAAATGTGAACCCGTTGTTTGAAAACCAAGTCAAATATGAACCCAAACCTCAGGTCAAATGTGAACCCATTGTTTGAAACCCTGGTCAAATGTGAACCTAAACCTTAGGTCAAATGTGAACCCGTTGTTTGAAACCCAGGTCAAATGTGAACCTAAACCACAGGTCAAATGCGAACCCGTTGTTTGAAACCCAGGTCAATTGTGAACCTAAACCTAAGGTGAAATGTGAACCCGTTGTTTGAAAACCAGGTGAAATGTGAACCAAAACCTCAGGTCAAATGTGAACCCATTGTTTGAAACCAAGGTCAAATGTTAACCTAAACCTCAGTTCAAATGTGAACCCGTTGTTTGAAACCTAGGTCAATTGTGAACCTAAACCTAAGGTCAAATGTGAACCCGTTGTTTGAAACCCAGGTCAAATGTGAACATAAACCTCAGGTCAAATGTGAACCCATTGTTTGAAACCAAGGTCAAATGTGAACCTAAACCTCAGGTCAAATGTGAACCCGTTGTTTGAAACCCAGGTCAAATGTGAACTTAAACCTCAAGTCGAATGTGAACCCGTTGTTTGAAACCCAGGTCAAACGTGAACCTAAACCTCAAGTCAAATGCGAACCCGTTGTTTAAAAACCAGGTCGAATTTGAACCTAAACCTCAGGTCAAATGTGAACCCGTTGTTTGAAACCCAGGTCAATTGTGAACCTAAACCTAAGGTCAAATGTGAACCTGTTGTTTGAAAACCAGGTCAAATGTGAACCTAAACCTCAGGTCAAATGTGAACCCGTTGTTTGAAACCCAGGTCAAATGTGAACCTAAACCTCAGGTCAAATGCGAACCCGTTGTTTGAAACCCAGGTCAATTGTGAACCTAAACCTAAGGTCAAATGTGAACCCGTTGTTTGAAAACCAGGTCAAATGTGAACCAAAACCTCAGGTCAAATGTGAACCAAAACCTCAGGTGAACTGTGAACCTAAACCTCAGGTCAAATGTGAACCCGTTGTTTGAAACCCAGGTCAAATGTGAACTTAAACCTCAGGTCAAATGTGAACCTGTTGTTTGAAACACAGGTCAAACGTGAACCTAAACCTCAGGTCAAATGTGAACCCGTTGTTTGAAACCCAGGTCAAATGTGAACCTAAACCTTAGGTCAAATGTGAACCCGATGTGTGAAACCCAGGTCAAATGTGAACCTAAACCTCAGGTCAAATTTGAACCTGTTGTTTGAAAACCAGGTCAAATGTGAAACTAAACCTCAGGTCTAATGTGAACCCGTTGTTTGAAAACCAGGTCAAATGTGAAACTAAAACTCAGGTCAAATGTGTACCTAAACCTCAGGTCAAATGTGAACCCATTGTTTGAAACCCAGGTCAATTTGAACTTAAACCTCAGGTCAAATGTGAACCCGTTGTTTGAAACCCAGGTCAAATTTGAACCTAAACCTCAAGTCAAATCTGATCCCGTTGTTTGAAAACCAGGTCAAATGTGAACCTAACCCTTAGGTCAAATGTGATCCAGTTGTTTGAAACCTAAGTCAAATGTGAACCTAAACCTCAGGTCAAATGTGAAACCGTTGTTTGAAAACCAGGTCAAATGTGAACCTAAACCTCAGGTCAAATGTGAACTCGTTGTTTGAAACCCAGGTCAATTGTGAAGCTAAACCTAAGGTCAAATGTGAACCCATTGTTTGAAAACCAGGTCAAATGTGAACCCAAACCTCAGGTCAAATCTGAACCCATTGTTTGAAACCCAGGTCAAATGTGAACCTAAACCTCAGGTCAAAAGTGAACCCGTTGTTTGAAACCCAGGTCAAATGTGAACCTAAACCTCAGGTCAAATGCGAACCCGTTGTTTGAAAACCAGGTCAAATTTGAACCTAAACCTCAGGTCAAATGTGAACCCGTTGTTTGAAACCCAGGTCATTTGTGAACCTAAACCTAAGGTCAAATGTGAACCCGTTGTTTGAAAACCAAGTCAAATATGAACCTAAACCTCAAGTCAAATGCGAACCCGTTGTTTAAAAACCAGGTCGAATTTGAACCTAAACCTCAGGTCAAATGTGAACCCGTTGTTTGAAACCCAGGTCAATTGTGAACCTAAACCTAAGGTCAAATGTGAACCTGTTGTTTGAAAACCAGGTCAAATGTGAACCTAAACCTCAGGTCAAATGTGAACCCGTTGTTTGAAACCCAAGTCAAATGTGAACCTAAACCTCAGTTCAAATGCGAACTCGTTGTTTGAAACCCAGGTCAATTGTGAACCAAAACCTAAGGTCAAATGTGAACCCGTTGTTTGAAAACCAGGTCAAATGTGAACCAAAACCTCAGGTCAAATGTGAACCCATTGTTTGAAACCAAGGTCAAATGTGAACCTAAACCTCAGGTCAAATGTGAACCCGTTGTTTGAAACCCAGGTCAAATGTGAACTTAAACCTCACGTCAAATGTGAACCTGTTGTTTGAAACCCTGTTCAAACGTGAACCTAAACCTCAGGTCAAATGTGAACCCGTTGTTTGAAACCCAGGTCAAATGTGAACCTAAACCTTAGGTCAAATGTGAACCCGTTGTTTGAAACCCAGGTCAAATGTGAACCTAAACCTCAGGTCAAATGCGAACCCGTTGTTTGAAACCCAGGTCAATTGTGAACCTAAACCTAAGGTGAAATGTGAACCCGTTGTTTGAAAACCAGGTGAAATGTGAACCAAAACCTCAGGTCAAATGTGAACCCATTGTTTGAAACCAAGGTCAAATGTGAACCTAAACCTCAGGTCAAATGTGAACCCGTTGTTTGAAACCTAGGTCAATTGTGAACCTAAACCTAAGGTCAAATGTGAACCCGTTGTTTGAAAACCAGGTCTAATGTGAACCTAAACCTCAGGTCAAATGTGAACCCGTTGTTTGAAACCCAGGTCAAATGTGAACCTAAACCTCAGGTCAAATGCGAACCCGTTGTTTGAAACCCAGGTCAATTGTGAACCTAAACCTAAGGTCAAATGTGAACCCGTTGTTTGAAAACCAGGTCAAATGTGAACCAAAACCTCAGGTCAAATGTGAACCAAAACCTCAGGTGAACTGTGAACCTAAACCTCAGGTCGAATGTGAACCCGTTGTTTGAAACCCAGGTCAAATGTCAACTTAAACCTCAGGTCAAATGTGAACCTGTTGTTTGAAACACAGGTCAAACGTGAACCTAAACCTCAGGTCAAATGTGAACCCGTTGTTTGAAACCCAGGTCAAATGTGAACCTAAACCTTAGGTCAAATGTGAACCCGTTGTGTGAAACCCAGGTCAAATGTGAACCTAAACCTCAGGTCAAATTTGAACCTGTTGTTTGAAAACCAGGTCAAATGTGAAACTAAACCTCAGGTCTAATGTGAACCCGTTGTTTGAAAACCAGGTCAAATGTGAAATTAAAACTCAGGTCAAATGTGTACCTAAACCTCAGGTCAAATGTGAACCCATTGTTTGAAACCCAGGTCAATTTGAACTTAAACCTCAGGTCAAATGTGAACCCGTTGTTTGAAACCCAGGTCAAATTTGAACTTAAACCTCAAGTCAAATCTGATCCCGTTGTTTGAAAACCAGGTCAAATGTGAACCTAACCCTTAGGTCAAATGTGATCCAGTTGTTTGAAACCTAAGTCAAATGTGAACCTAAACCTCAGGTCAAATGTGAAACCGTTGTTTGAAAACCAGGTCAAATGTGAACCTAAACCTCAGGTTAAATGTGAACCCGTTGTTTGAAACCCAGGTCAATTGTGAAGCTAAACCTAAGGTCAAATGTGAACCCGTTGTTTGAAAACCAGGTCAAATGTGAACCCAAACCTCAGGTCAAATCTGAACCCATTGTTTGAAACCCAGGTCAAATGTGAACCTAAACCTCAGGTCAAAAGTGAACCCGTTGTTTGAAACCCAGGTCAAATGTGAACCTAAACCTCAGGTCAAATACGAACCCGTTGTTTGAAAACCAGGTCAAATTTGAACCTAAACCTCAGGTCAAATGTGAACCCGTTGTTTGAAACCCAGGTCATTTGTGAACCTAAACCTAAGGTCAAATGTGAACCCGTTGTTTGAAAACCAAGTCAAATATGAACCTAAACCTCAGGTCAAATGTGAACCCATTATTTGAAACCCAGGTCAAATGTGAACCTAAACCTCAGGTCAAATGTGAACCTGTTATTTGAAACCCAGGTCAAATGTGAACTTAAACCTCAGGTCAAATGTGAACCTGTTGTTTGAAATCCCGGTCAAACGTGAACCTATACCTCAGGTCAAATGTGAACCCGTTGTTTGAAACCCAGGTCAATTGTGAACCTAAACCTTAGGTCAAATGTGAACCCGTTGTTTGAAACCCAGGTCAAATGTGAACCTAAACCTCAGGTCAAATGTGAACCTGTTGTTTGAAAACCAGGTCAAATGTGAAACTAAACCTCAGGTCTAATGTGAACCCGTTGTTTGAAACCCAGGTCAAATGTGAACCTAAACCTCAGGTCAAATGTGAACCCATTGTTTGAAAACCAGGTCAAATGTGAACCTAACACTCAGGTCAAATGTGTACCTAAAACTCAGGTCAAAGGTGAACCCGTTGTTTGAAACCCAGGTCAAATGTGAACTTAAACCTCAGGTCAAATGTGAACCTGTTGTATGAAACCCATGTCAAATTTGAACCTAAACCTCAAGTCCAATGTGAAACCGTTGTTAGAAAACCAAGTCAAATATGAACCTAACATTCAGGTTAAATGTGAACCCGTTGTTTGAAACACAAGTCAAATGTGAACCTAAACCTCAGGTCAAATGTGAACCCGTTGTTTGAAAACCAGGTCAAATGTGAACCTAAACCTCAAGTCAAATGTGAACCCGTTGTTTGGAACCCAGGTCAAATGAGAACATAAACCTCAGGTCAAATGTGAATCTGTTGTTTGAAAACCAGGTCAAATGTGAACACGTTGTTTGAAACCCATTTCAAATATGAACCTAAACCTCAGGTCAAATGTGAACCCGTTGTTTGAAAACCAGGTCAAATGTGAACCTAAACCTCAGGTCAAATGCGAACCCGTTGTTTGAAAACCAGGTCAAATTAGAACCTAAACCTCCGGTCAAACGTGAACCCGTTGTTTGAAACCCAGGTCAATTGTGAAGCTAAAGCTAAGGTCAAATGTGAACCCGTTGTTTGAAAACCAGGTCAAATGTGAACCAAAACCTCAGGTCAAATCTGAACCCATTGTTTGAAACCCAGGTCAAATGTGAACCTAAACCTCAGGTCAAATGTGAACCCGTTGTTTGTAACCTAGGTCAAATGTGAACTTAAACCTTAAGTCAAATGTGAACCTGTTGTTTGAAACCCAGGTCAAATGTGAACCTAAACCTCAGGTCAAATGCGAACCCGTTGTTTAAAAACCAGGTCGAATTTGAACCTAAACTTCAGGTCAAATGTGAACCCGTTGTTTGAAACCCAGGTCAATTGTGAACCTAAACCTAAGGTCAAATGTGAACCCGTTGTTTGAAAACCAGGTCAAATGTGAACCTAAACCTCAGGTCAAATGTGAACCCGATGTTTGAAACCCAGGTCAAATGTGAACCTAAACATCAGGTCAAATGCGAACCCGTTGTTTGAAAACCAGGTCAAATTTGAACCTAAACCTGAGGTCAAATGTGAACCCGTTGTTTGAAACCCAGGTCAATTGTGAACCTAAACCTAAGGTCAAATGTGAACCCGTTGTTTGAAAACCAAGTCAAATGTGAACCAAAACCTCAGGTCAAATGTGAACCCATTGTTTGAAACCAAGGTCAAATGTGAACCTAAACCTCAGGTCAAATGTGAACCCGTTGTTTGAAACCCAGGTCAAATGTGAACTTAAACCTCAGGTCAAATGTGAACCTGTTGTTTGAAACCCAGGTCAAACGTGAACCTAAACCTCAGGTCAAATGTGAACCCGTTGTTTGAAACCCATGTCAAATGTGAACCTAAACCTTAGGTCAAATGTGAACCCGTTGTTTGAAACCCAGGTCAAATGTGAACCTAAACCTCAGGTCAAATTTGAACCTGTTGTTTGAAAACCAGGTCAAATGTGAAACTAAACCTCAGGTCTAATGTGTACCTAAACCTCAGGTCAAATGTGAAACTAAAACTCAGGTCAAATGTGAACCTAAACCTCAGGTCAAATGTGAACCCGTTGTTTGAAACCCAGGTCAAATGTGAACCTAAACCTCAGGTCAAATGCGAACCCGTTGTTTGAAACCCAGGTCAATTGTGAACCTAAACCTAAGGTGAAATGTGAACCCGTTGTTTGAAAACCAGGTGAAATGTGAACCAAAACCTCAGGTCAAATGTGAACCCATTGTTTGAAACCAAGGTCAAATGTGAACCTAAACCTCAGGTCAAATGTGAACCCGTTTGTAATACCCCAAAATTTGCTCTCCCCTTTTGTCATCATAGCATGGCATTATCATTTATCATATCATATCCACCTCATTAACATTACATGGCATTTAACATAGAAAAATGAAGCATGGCATCCTTCTTACCATCAGGGCATGTGATCAGGTGGAAGGTGGACAATCAAGGAATCATTCAAAGCACAAAAAGGTCAATCAAGTTGGCTCTAGGCAAGCCAAGAGGTCTCTCATGTCTCATACTATCTCAATTGATCATCCATTATCTCAAGAAAGTGAAATCCAAGGGGAGATTGAAGCACTACATCTTTCACTATGCAAGAGGTTCAAAAATTGAAGGAAAACCCTCAAAAGAGATAGCTCATTGATCCAAAATCATCCTCAAATGGTATATCTCATCATCCTTTAAGAAGGTACACAACATACTCTGAGGAATTTGAAATTGAAGACTGCACATTTTTCTCCTAGGAGGTGGGCACCAAAACTAGGGTTTCCCATTAAATCAGGGAATCTTTGTTTTTTTGGACAAAACTTGATGTCATGGTATTCTACATGTTCTTAAGTGTATGTGTATGGAGAATTGCCCCTCAATTGGTTTTGGAGGTGGTTCAATTGGAAGAAAGATAAAAAATCAGGAAATTTGGGGCCAAGTCAAATAATCAGAGGAAAAAGTCAACTCTTGACTTTTTGAGCCCAAAATCATGAAATTCATGTTACATATGTGACCAATGTACAAAATTTGATCAAGAAACTCCAAAGGAATCATAAAAAAATCAAGATTTGGAAAGTTGCCATTTTTGGATGAAGTAGGGTTACTAAAAATAGCAAGTTTTGGCCATTTTGCATCAGAATTGGAACCAAGGCCATTCAAAATTGAAGCACCAAATGAAAATTCCACTCTGCCTCAATGAAAGGCCTTGCTTTGAGCTTCAAATCCATGGGTAGAACATCTCCATTGGATAAAAATTGAGTGAGATATGATTGATCAAAGTTTGAGCAAAGTAGGCCAAAAACCATGTCTTGACCAAGCTTGGCCAGGTCTGCGCGCAGTCATTTTCTCAAACAGTTGGTGAGCAAGATGTGTAGATCAATTACTCATGGTTAAAGGTTTCAAATGAAAAATCTTGCAACATCAAAGTTGTTCCCCTATGTGAGATCTTCAAGATTGATGTTCATGGATTTTTCATTTGATCAAAGGATAAGGAGTTATGATGGCTCAAAGATTGGTCAATGCAACTGAAAATCCATGCCAAGCATGCCTTGCCAACCAACCTCATTATCTCGCCCATGCACCAGTTGGTGTTTCTTCTGTTACAAGCCACATTTGGTCATGTTCCAAACTTCAATTCAACCAACTTTCAACACCAATATTGTTCCCTAATGTATCATCTTTCTAATGCCACCAACATTGGATTGTTTCATTCATTGACAAGTGAGAAATTCCTCCTCAAACACTTGTTGTCACAATGAAGATTTGCTGCATAATTTTGGTTCAAACACACATCAAGTACATGACAGAAGTCCTATGTGTGCTGCTTTATTCTTTGCTTCATTTGGCCAAACACATTTCACATTATGCATACGAGCTTGAGCCTTGCATGAAAGAGGAAGTGAGAAACTTGCACCACAAGATTCCTGTTGCTACATCAGAACAACATAACATCACTTTCCTTCTCCTACACACCACCATAACTCCATGAACCTCACCCTCACTCTAACAGAACTTCCCCAACTCGTGCCATTAACCACCTAACTCAGTTAGTTAACTCAAACTCAGTTAACTAACTCAGTTTAACTAGAGTTCTAACTGTTAACTGAACTGGTTGGGAGTTAACCTTGGATATATAAGCTGAAACTCTCACAATTTCAGGGGAGGATTCTCATTTTTCACTCTCACTCCAAATTGCTCTCACTTTTCTCTCAGAGTTCTCTCCATTCTCTCTCTGATTTCACACGAATTCTTCACACGTTCTCACCTTGATCTTCATCAATTGTTCATCATCAAGCACTTCTGATCAAGAACAAGCTGAAGTAAGAGCAAGCTATCGAGAGCAGCAACTTCTCCAATTGGAATCTCAGTTCATTGTCTTCAAAATCCAAAGGTTCAGAGCATTTATTTTGCTCTTAGGAAGCTCAAGATCAATCTCTCATCTCTGGTTTTCTGTTGATTCAAGAGTTCTCCAATTTCAGGTTTCAAAATTTCTCAAACTTTAATTGCACGATTTTATCCTGTTTTGACTTGTTGATGTGTTGTTTGAGCTTATTAGAAGCTATGTGAAGCTGGCTAGTTGATAGAGCTCTTTAGGAGCTTAGAACTGAAAATTAGGGCAAATTTATCCTCTTCGATTCTCCTTATTCATGCTTGATCTATGAATTTTCTTGTTGGATTTGTGTTCCTCATGAGCTTAGCTTTCGTTTGGTATATGGCTTGTGAATTTCTGGAGAAAATGTGAGTTGCAGGTGGTGGCTGCTGGCCGGAGAAGATGACCGGAGGTCATCTCCGGCCGGTGACTTTAACTGTTAGGGTTTATGTGTGTTTTAATCCTGTCCGTTCATGTTTTCTGATCGTGTGATCCTTGTCTTGCCAGCACATTAAAAATCACATGCTCCTCACGTGTATCTTTTCTGAATTCACTTAAACACGTTGTAGTGTAGTGCATGGTAACTTGTGTGTGTCCTCACGCATGTGCATTGATCCTGATTACTTTGACCACGCATTGACCTTGACTTGATCCATTGGCTGAGAATGAGTCAATTCCTGTTGACTGAAGTGCATGATTGTTATGGTGTTTTGCGCAGACTTGGACTTATCCAGATTGATATTTGCACCCTCCTGTTTTGAAGCCCAATGCATTTACACTGTCTAATTGCTATGTTTGCACCCCCTTGCATTTTGCATTCATTTTTATTTTTTGTTTCTTTCTACACGTTTGATTTCTAATTTTTAAAAATACCAAAACATATTGGAAAATTCTACAAAAATTCATGAATGTCATTGAAACATTTAGGAAATTTTCTATGATTTTATTTACTGATTTTATGACCATTTTGCCCCTGTTCCATTATTTCTTTTGAATTTCCATTTGTATGCATACTTAATGTGACATATGATTTTGTGCATTTTTGTTCTTGATCATAAAAAATGATTTTGATGCCTTTCTTTTTGCATTGTGGTCACAATATGTTGGGGTATGTTTGAGATTTATGAGATGATTTTTAAGTCTTTTTTGGATGACTTTTGATGTGTTGCTTTGAGCATGAATGCATGAAACTTCCATGAGACTTTGACCTAATTGTTGAGTGACTTTGGTTCTGATTCATTGCTTGTGGACTTGATATGTTAATGGCATGTGTTTAATGTGTTTTATTGGTGAAAGTCATAATTTTTGAAGCATGTTTGCTTTTTGTTTGAAGCATGAAGTTTAACTTGTTCATTTTGTGAATGCATGCCTCATGTTTGGTTTGCTTGATCATGAAGGCACTTGTGCCATGAGTTGTGGTTTTGTTTGAGGATGTATAGCATGTTAATTGACTTCTGATTGTGACATTTGGGTTTCATCTTTGCATGTTTGATGTTTATCTTGCACCTTAAGTCACTTGTTTCACAAGTATGAACCACATTCACATCACTTCACCTTTTCTTCTTTGCTTCTTGTTGGATTGAGATTTTGTTTGCATGATTTGGTATGCTCATTTAGGATAACATTAGGTTGTGTAAATATGAGTTACATTCTGACTTGGAAGCATGTATAGCATTCAATCTCATTTTACTTTGTTTGTCAACTTGTTTGAATTTGATTTGTTCATTATATTTTCTTACTTTACTTGTAAGTGATTGTGCTAACCATGTAGGGGCTTCGGTAAGTTTCAATTGAGTGTGGATAAGGAATCCACATTCAACTTCTATCCTTTCTCTTTTACAATTCCATTTTGTGTTTTGCTAAGCACTTATGTGCTTTCTTTTAATAACTCATTACTTTCCCTTTTTGAATTACAATTCATCTTCTACTTTGGAAGTGAATTGTTTAATTCTTTCTTTCTTTAGACTTTAGGTTGAAACCTCACAAACCTTTAGGATCACTCTCTTTAATCTTCAATTAGGATTGAGTCTTAGTCCATATAGGTTTTACCTTTTCTCCTCCCTTGAGTCTCTTTTCTCATCTCAAAGAAAATTCAAAATATCTAATAAAGGTAGGCATTTATTGCATTTATGCCTTTCATATAAAGAAAAGATTATAAGGGGTCTTCTCTTGTAATCTTAGAATGTGTAGCATATAGCCCATCTTGGGTCAATGTGTTAAACATTTGATCTTGTATGAGGGACTTAAATGCAATACTTGTTGAAGGTGCAAATAATAAAAAACACTTCTTCATTTCTTAATCAACAAAAACACTTAATAAACACAAGTATGCTATTGTGTTTGAACCTTGATAATTGGAAATAAGTGTGAGGGTCTTCTTCACACTTAGTGTGCTCTCTTACCCATTCCATCTTGGAATGTGAGAAGGGACACATTCCAATGACTAAGATTCAGATACACTATCATATGCAAACAAATGAAAAAACTCTTAAAAGACAAAAACAAACAATAACGTCTTTCCTTCGGGAATTCTTTTCTCATCTCATTCATTCTCAACGTATGAACGTGCTCCTACTCGTTCTCTTGCAAGATGGTAACGCACTCGGACCAGCGAGCCTGCAACACCTGAGCTAGAACGTAAGCCGTTCTCTAAAAAAACAATCCACCCCTAGTGAGGGGAACTACGTCGCTCTGATTCTCATGCTCCCGATGAGATACGTAGGCAGTGGGGTAGGGCCCATGCGAGCACTTCTTTTATTTTCCCTACATTTGTTTCTTCGTTTCTTTCCGTTCTCGTTCCTTTTCCTTTCCAGTAGCAGCGGAGCTCCAGTTTTCTACACCCTTTGATTGAAGCAAGCAAGCGTGGATCCCATCGGGTACGATGGACGCGTGGGGGTGCTAATACCTTCCTCTCGCGTAACCGACTCCCGAACCCAGTTCTCTTGGTCGTAAGGCCATGTTCTTTCCTTCCTTCAGGTTTATGCGGTGTTTCCTTTCCCTTTCTTGGGATAAATACACATTGCTGGCGACTCTGTTCGGTGCCACTTTCGCGTTTGTACTAGGATGAAAATCCCGGGAGCGATAGCTGGCGACTCTGCTGGGGATCGAACCCAGAATCTCTGGTTTCCTTAGCGAGTCAATCCTAGCGCTTGTCTGCTTTTCTTTCATTGGGTGTTTACTGTTGTGCTATATGTTGTTGTTTATTTATTTTACTGTATTTACCGCATTTTAGCATTACATATCATATATTATATTGTGTTGCACTGTTTTGTCTGTTTGGCGGGATGGGTGTTCTGAGAGATAAGCCCACTACCAAGGCTTGAGTACATACATAGGTATTAGAGTGGATAGTCATGACGCTTGCGTGGTGGTGACCACGTATTGTTGTTCATGAGACCCACAACCAGACGAGGTTCTATCAGGAGCTTTCTGCTACTGCATGTTATGCAGGCCAGTGGTTATTCTCTTGAGGAACTGTCGACTCTGGTGACCATTCCCGAGGACTCAGTTGCGGCACTCCTCCCGAGTTGTGACAGTGGCAGACCACATTCCGTGGCAAACCCATTGCACATTCTCGATCCGAGGACCCAATGCTGGGAACTTGCTATAGGACATCCCTTTTTGAAAGAGAATCAGCGGAGGCACTCCTCGATTGGCGATAGTACTGTACCCTGAGGGATGAATGTACTATTGCTTCTCGACCTCAGTGCCAGAAGCTGAGGACCTTTTTGTTTTGGAGAATCAGTTGAGGCCTCCTCGATTGATGATGATGCCAAACCAGAAATGGTGAACGTATCATCATTTCTCGACCTGAGAGCCCGGGATACTGAACATCCTAGTACCCATATGTGAGAAGGGCGGGTTGTTTACAGGTTTGCAGGTAACCATGACCTCCTACATACCCGGTTTTCTATCATCATTTCACAGAAAGGAAGTTTCATCCTATTGTATTCAGATGGTTCTTATCTATGGTTCTATATTAGTCTCAGAGCTACACTAACACCGTTCACAGTTCAGCACAGACACCTGATTACCTGATCACATTGCCCTTTGCATTGCATTATCATATCCTAACATACATGTTTATTCATTTCCAGGTGCATATATTACCCTTGATTCCAGTCATCAGGTCCCTGCAAAGATGAACACTAAAGAGAGGAAGAATATCATCAGCTATAAGTTCCTTACGCCTACTTTGGGCCCTATTGTTATGCTGAAGGGAATGGCGAGTCCTGCAGCACGAGAAGCTTTTGAAGAGAAATATGGGTGGATTTTATCTATGGTTCGTAATGTCAGTGATTATGAAGCCAGAGGTCTCCATACGTTAGTGCAGTTCTATGATCCGCCTCTGAGGTGTTTTGTATTTCCAGACTATGTGTTGGTTCCTACCTTGGAGGAGTATTCCAACATGTTGGGGATTGCTATCAAGGAGGAGCCCCCTTTCTTTGGATCGGTGGGGGATCTTGACTTTGGAAAGGTGGCTGGTGCTCTTTATTTGAGCAAATCAGAGTTAAGTGACAATGTCTCCAACAAAGGAAAGATTCGTGGTTACAAGCTGGAATATCTGATTAAGAAGGCCCAGGAAGCAGCTAAAGGCGAGAATTGGCTTGTTTTTAATGCTTTGCTAGCCCTTTGTATATACGGCATAGTGTTGTTTCCCAACGAGCCGGATTTTATTGATACGGACGCTATACGAATATTCATGATGAAGAACCCGGTGCCAACGCTACTGGGAGATCTTCACTATTCATTGTACAACCGAAACGAAAAGAAAAGAGGAGGGATAATTCGTTGTTGTGCACCCTTGTTCTATAAGTGGTTTGCGGGCCGTTTACCACAATCAGGGGCTTTTGTGGATTCTAAAGATTCTCTAGAGTGGAAACAGCGTTTAATGGGATTGGTGGCCAAGGACATCGTATGGGTAGATCATGGGCTGATTGGCAAGAATATTATCCACAGCTGTGGTAAGTTCCCTAACGTTCCACTGATAGGAAGACTGGGTGGGATTAACTACAATCCTTCTTTGGCCATTCGACAATTTGGGTATGCCCTGACAGGTCCGCCTATTAAGAGAGATGTGGAGGAGTCCCTCTATTTTCATACATCAGAAGGATGGGAAGCAGCACAGAAAGCTTCTGAAAGCTGGGGTAGCATACTGAAAAAGGGGAAAGTTACTCTAGGAAAGCCTAACAACCGGGTTTATCCAGCATATGAAGAGTGGGTGAAGAAAAGAGTTGAAGATTTTCTCTTGCCTTTTGGTAAGGCACCCCTTTTGTATCCGGAGAATGAGAAAGCAAGAAGCACTGCTACGGTGGAAGAAGTTGACAAGTTGCAAGCCTTGGTGAAAAAGCTCCAAGGAGAGAATTCCGAGTTGAGTAGCCGTCTTCAGAATGCTCTACATGCCAACAAAGAGCTGGAGCGGAAAGCCCGAGATGCTGAACAAATCCTAACTGCAAAAGAAAAAGACTTTGCTGGAAGAGCCCAACATTTCCGGAAGATTAGTAAAGGTGCTGATGATGCTACTCAAGCCCACAAGCAAACCAAACAGGCGTTAGCACAGACCAAAGAAAAGTTAACAAAGTTTCAGCACGCTTGGGACGAAGTTAGGATAGAGAATGCTGAATTACAGGAACGGTTGCAGATTAAGGACGAAGAGCTTGAAAAGGCGCATGAGCAGAGGAGAAAGTATCGGGAAAGCCTCGGTAAGAGTCAAGAACAGCTAGAAGAAGCTAGAGGTGAGCTGAGGAATACCAAGAAAGAGCTTGAAGAAGTCATGATAGAAAGGGAGATACTCAAGACGCAAGCCGGCATAAAGAGACACAAAGGAGTGTGTGATGACGAGGCTCTGATGCTGCACATGGGTTCTTTAACTGAAGCTCTTGAGAAAAGGGATGTCTTGATCAAAGAAATGATTGAAAAGCCGAATCACCAGCGTACCCGTATACTTTTTGAGGAGATCAAATACTCGAGTGATAAGCTGAAGGGTGTGGAATTGTCAGACTGATGTTCTTTTCCATATATTTTGTTATTAATGGTTACCATCAGGCTTGTTGATGGATCCATTCTTCCTTGTATTGCAGTTACGGATGAGCCTTTCTTAAATGTACTTGAATACTTTGTTGAATGAGTATGAGCAGTTTTATTCAGAATTATTCCTTATCAGATAGCTGCACACAAGCACATGACCACGACACGTCTCTTTATATCACAATTTCTGGTCTTCAGATTTTTGTGGTTTGGATTGGAATCAGGGTGTAAAGCACTTTGGAAATGATAAACATAACATTGCATGGCATTGCATATCATTCTGCATTTATGTTGCTTGCTTTTCAGGTATTCGTTGCAGGGTCTCTAACCTTTATTTGGTTTCAGGCAGTATAGCTGAGAATCATATTCACCGATATTCGACGCGAAGAAATCAAGTAAGAATCATGGATCAAATGCAGAAGGATTTGGCTGGGGTGAGGGCCCAATTGGGGCATTTTATGGGGGACATTCAGGCGCTGTCCCGAGGTCAGGAACTACTGAGGGAGGAAGTCAACCAGATGAAGATTCAAATGGGCCTGGTCATGGAAATCTTGAATAAGGTGTTAAAAAAGGAAAATGATCATGTGCCCGCTTCCACCACAGAGGTCTCTACTCCTCCCATCTCTTTGGGATATGCTTTAGATCATGAATTGCTTCGTGAATCCCCTCTGAAAGCTAAAGGTTCAGAGCTCTCTCATCAGCAGTCACTTCCTGATTTTCAAGAGGATCCTAAGTCAGAGGGGCCTAAGAGGAAGTTCGATCCCATTCCGATTCCGTACGCGCAATTGCTTTCTTACTTGCTCGAGCTCAAGCTGGTTGAGCGTGTTAGTTTGGGACCGTTGCCCATGAAGATTCCTCTGGGACCTAATGCTAAGGCTAGATGTGAGTTCCATTCTGGGGCACCTGGTCACAATGTTGAGAATTGTACCAGGTTCAAGCATAAAGTCCAGGAGCTAATTGATTCAGGGACAATCAAGTTTGCATCCGTTGGTGCTGGTAAACCAAGTGATGTCACTCCCATTGTTGCAAGGGAACTGAGGACTCTCTCCTTTTCCAAAGGGTCTACCTCGCGTCAGGGATCTCTTCCACAACCCTGTGTTGCAGAAGACCTATGTCAGCAACCCTTATTTGTGCCTCAGCCGAATGCAGAAAGGAAAGTGCAGGGCCAGGCTGGGCGCCCGAACCAGCAGCAGCAAGATTATCAGCAACGGAGGCTACTCAGACCAAGGAAGCCCAAGAGGACATTTGATCCTATTCCTATTCCGTACAGTCAGTTGTTGGCTCGTTTGCTCAAAAGTTCGCAAATCCAGCTGAGAAAGGCCATGCCTGTGCCATACCCCATTCCTCCGGACTATGACATGAGTGTTAGTTGTGAGTTCCATTCAGGAACGTTTGGGCACACACTTGATAACTGTAATGTGTTCCAGCACAAGGTGCAGGATTTGATTGACTCAAAGGTTATCACCCCAGACGGTACCCCACAAGGTGAAGCTTCTGTACCATGGTGAGTGCTCAAAGTTACAAGAACATCACCAGAAGTGGTCAGTCTAGACGGAGCCAAGCCTCCTCAACAACGACAATCTTTATTTTCTTTGCTGCATTTTCATATGTAGACTTTATTTGTTTGTTCAAACATTGTTGGCATGATAAACTTGGTTGTATTTGGTATGATGATTTTAATGCAATGAATATGTTTTCTTGAAGAATTTCATTTGTGTTTACTCATTTAATGCTAATGTGTACTGCAATACCATTTTTCTTGCTCAAACTCTATGAGGGAGAATGATGATCTGAAAACGCAAAAATCTCTAACTGTGTGCTTTGGAATAAGAACCCTGTTAAGGATGTACAGGCATTGTTTCAAATCCCCAAACACTGGAGATATAAGGGAGATAGACCCTCGTTAACCCCTTTGAGCCTTGAAGTAGGAGTTTCTTTCATACGAAAAAACCCTCACATTTAACCCAGGGGCAGGGTAGACGTCAGTTAATTTGACCGAGCGTTCAAATTTCAAAAGGAGTGTGCATCTGAGGATCCATTACCTTCTATTCCACCGTCAAGAGGTCAAGAGATGTGAAACCACAATGGTTATCCATCAACAATCAAAAAGTGAGGCAGTCACAACCCTTTCAACAAAGTCAAGACAGCCAGTGTCACACGATTTGTTCAAGAAAAAAGGAAAAAGAATAAAAAAAATGAAAAAATGAAAAAAGCCCGCTAAGTTGAAACTTGAAAACAAGCAACTTAGGCAAAAGTTAGGGCATCCCGCTGGACTCTGAAATTAAAGATTCAAAAGAATCAGTCCAGGCAAAAATTAGGGATCAAAAAGCAAAAGAATGTGAAAGCGAAAAACAAAAGGATTACAAAAGAAAATCCTCGAGCAAGAACAAAGTCGTGTGACTATGGACAAAAGACAAAGGGGTGACTGTCAATCCAAAGCCTCATTAGGTGTCAAACCATCAGTATCATGGTTTCCTTAAAGATCACAAAATCTTTTTGAGAGGCGAACGCTTGTGCAAATTAGCTGAACGTAGGACTGGAGAACATCACGAAGAGTGGGTGGGCACCAATAAACTTTGAGCCATAAATCCTTTTTTCTCAAAACCGTGAACCAGGCCCCGTTACAACCCTCAAAAGTCCTAATTGAAACAGGGTTATTTCAAAGGCATACTACCAAGAGATAGCGTTCCTGACTCCTATCAGTTGTGCTAAAAGATCTTTGTTGGTGTTGCATGTGCATTGCATTATTTCTTTCAAAAATTAATGTCGTATCCTAACCCGTGATTCGCTCACAAAAGGGTTTGCTACATCTTTTTAGTAAAACTTCGAGATTAACATGTTGTGTTGCATTAGAATTTTCATTCTCAGAATAAAACATTTTCTGCTTGCATACATTTGTTTGACATCAAAAGAAGTTTACATATGGAAATCCAGTCCAGAAGTTTAATCTTGCCGAGTTGAGAATCCTAAAACTCCCGAAGGGCAGTCACGTCCAGTGGTACCTCCTCAGGAAACTTTGTTGGGCAGGGGCTTTCCCAACAAGTTGTGCTAAGACGTAGTCGATCTGGGGCAATCACGTCGAACCATCTCTTTAAGGTGTAGCTCATCTGAGCCAATCACGTCGAACCATCTCTTTAAGGTGTAGCTCATCTGAGCCAATCACGTCGAGAAATCTCTTCAAAGTTCAACCAAACTGGGGCAATTATTGCGAGATTCAAATCCCTACAAATGCAGGCATTCTTGGTTCAGTAGTCAGGGGAAAAAACCACTTCAAGGGTCATACTGGGGCAGGTCATCCCAAGAGCACGAGAATTGGTCCATCCAGACGACTGGTCAGCCTATCCAGGGTTCAGAATGCTGGGACAGAATATCTCACGAGATTGCTCATGAATCTTCTCAGGGCGAAATCCTCTGAAAACCATATGGTCCGGGGCAGTTACGTCGAGATCCGACGAATCTCTACAAGAGTTTGAGGACATTGAGGCATTTTGAATGTCAAGTCTTCTGTAAAATCCTCTTGGGACAATTTCTTCCGGTGGACCATGTTGGTTTGGGACAAGTGAAGAAAAACAGTTGGTCACGCATATGCAGTCAATCAGCCAAAAGGAGTGAAACTAAGGGGCATTCCAACCCAAGGCATTTTTGGTCCCCGTCTTCAGTAGGCTTCATTAATAATGTTCTCCAGCAAGAGATTGCATGCAAACCTTTCTCCCCAACAAGTGGTGGTTCAGAGTTAGATTTTCTCAGTTGCAGAAGTCATATCTCGCACGGGGTATACGTGCATATCCTTTGCTTGTAGGTAGCAGCCTCATACTAGGCTCAAAGGAAAAATTGAAGCCTTTGCGAGATCACGGGATCATGTCTTCTAGACGAGTAATCACTTACTTCCATGCAGAAGACTGGGGCAATCATGTTCGAGAAAGGTGGTCACCCTTTTGTCACAATGTTCACTGATTAAGTCCATCATTCGGTCGACGGTCGGTCACGACGATTCGATATCAACGAATTGAGCTCAACTGGGTATCGTGGTATCTTATTAAGTCGATTCTCTCATTCAGTACTTCCAACAACTACAAGCTTTTCTGTGTCGATAACGGTCACAGGTTCCCCAAAGGGGTGGTCTCGTCGACACCGAAACTGATGGTCATTATCCCCAGCGAAGTCACAAGAGTTGGAAGAAGCTTGATCTTCTGTAAAATCCTCTTATGACATCCGCTTCGGGGACAAATTGTTGGTTTTCTTAAGCATGGGGCATGTTGTTTCCCCAGCATGAAGTGTTGATCACCCCCCAGTAGAGTTTGATGGTCATTATCCCCAGCGAAGTCGCAGGAGTTTGAAGAAGCTAAATCTTCTGTAAGATCCTCTTATGACATCCTCTTCGGGGACAAATTGTTTGGTTCCCCAGCATGAAGTGTTGATCATCCCCAGTAGAGTTTGAGGACAGTTGGTCTTCTGTAAAATCCTCTCAAAAGGCATTCCCCAGCACGAGACGTTTTAAAGCAGTTTCCTCCAGCAGAGTTTGTTATAAACTCGTCATCCCCAACGGAATTGTCTAAAGGAAGGCTCGCCTAACATGGGGCATTGTGGTACTTATCCTAAGCTTGACAGTCATATTCTGCGGCAGACTACTGTGGATTTGCTTTGAGTTTCCCCAAAGGACTCTTTCCTAGCAAGTTGCAGGGGAATGTTCTAACCAGGATTTGCATATCCCTGGCAGAGTAGCCCTGATATCCAGCAAGATCGTATCTCTGGTCATGGTATCCCCACAAAGGTCAGCATCGAATCTTGTCAGCAATACTCCCCAGCTGAGTTGTTGTTCTCCCCGCAGAGGTTTATAAGATCGGCAGAATCTATTCCTCAACAAGGATGGCACAGTCTTTCCCCAGCCGGGTCAAAAGGTGGATAACCCCTACAAAGGGTCTTGGATTGGATAGATCCCCAAGCAGAGTTTTTTTATGACTTTTCTTCCTTAGCAAGACGCCATGCACAGAAATTCTCATCCCCAGCGGAGTCGCTGTGACCAGGATTTATTCCCCCAGCAAGTGAAGTGATTACTGGCAAATCTATTATTCTTCAAGTCCAATTTATTTTTGGCAAACTTGACAATTCGGAGCAGACGGATTGTTCATTCATTATCCAGCAGAGATGCTATCCTCTCAGGAACCTCTAAAGTCAAGTCATTGATCATTGTTCCTCAGCAAAGTCGGCAGAGATGTCTGACACGGATGCAGAGTGTAATCCAGTATTGGAATTTTGCGAAAGTCCACCCGTAGTGTGGCAAGCCAGTAGTCGTCTGGCATTGTTAAAAGACGTTAGCAAAGTCCAACAGTGGATTGGCAAAAGTCCGTCTTCGGGTGGCAAAAGTCCAACAGTGGATTGGCAAAAGTCCGTCTTCGGGTGGCAAAAGTCCAACAGTGGATTGGCAAAAGTCCGTCTTCGGGTGGCAAAAGTCCAACAGTGGATTGGCAAAAGTCCGTCTTCGGGTGGCAAAAGTCCAACAGTGGATTGGCGAAAGTCCGTCTTCGGGTGGCAAAAGTCCAACAGTGGATTGGCGAAAGGTCCATCTAAGGGTGGCAAATTCTTAAAGTCCAACAGTGGATTGGAAAAAGTCCGTCTTCGGGTGGCAAAAGTCCAACAGTGGATTGGCAAAAGTCCGTCTTCGGGTGGCAAAAGTCCAACAGTGGATTGGCAAAAGTCCGTCTTCGGGTGGCAAAAGTCCAACAGTGGATTGGCAAAAGTCCGTCTTCGGGTGGCACAAGTCCAACTGTGGATTGGCAAAAGTCCGTCTTCGGGTGGCAAAAGTCCAACAGTGGATTGGCGAAAGGTCCATCTAAGGGTGGCATATTCTAAAAGTCCAACAGTGGATTGGCAAAAGTCCATCTTCGGGTGGCAAAGCAGCTAAAAGTCCAACAGTGGATTGGCAAAAGTCCGTCTTCGGGTGGCAAAAGTCCAACAGTGGATTGGCAAAAGTCCGTCTTCGGGTGGCAAAAGTCCAACAGTGGATTGGCGAAAGGTCCATCTAAGGGTGGCAAATTCTTAAAGTCCAACAGTGGATTGGCAAAAGTCCGTCTTCGGGTGGCACGAAGCTGCAAAGTCCACCAGTAGCGTGGCAGGCCAGTAGTCGTCTGGAGTTGCATAAAAGACATTATTAAAGTCCACCAGTAGCGTGGCAAGCCAGTAGTCGTCTGGCGTCGTTCAAAAGACATTATCAAAGTCCACCAGTAGTGTGGCAGGCCAGTAGTCGTCTGGAATTGCATAAAAGACATTATTAAAGTCCACCAGTAGCGTGGCAAGCCAGTAGTCGTCTGGCGTCGTTCAAAAGACGTTATCAAAGTCCACCAGTAGTGTGGCAGGCCAGTAGTCGTCTGGAATTGCATAAAAGACATTATTAAAGTCCACCAGCAGCGTGGCAAGCCAGTAGTCGTCTGGCGTCGTTCAAAAGACAGATCTCTCCGACAGTGTTTCATTGAAGATTCAATCCAGCAATGTCGGGGGGTTTCTTCCTCACTATCCAGAGCAAATTTTTGGTTATATTTGGTATTCAATCACTATATACCTTGAAAGTCCGAAAGCAATTGCTTTCAGGCATTCAGGTCTACAGCGCTTGAATAGGGGCAGCTGTAATACCCCAAAATTTGCTCTCCCCTTTTGTCATCATAGCATGGCATTATCATTTATCATATCATATCCACCTCATTAACATTACATGGCATTTAACATAGAAAAATGAAGCATGGCATCCTTCTTACCATCAGGGCATGTGATCAGGTGGAAGGTGGACAATCAAGGAATCATTCAAAGCACAAAAAGGTCAATCAAGTTGGCTCTAGGCAAGCCAAGAGGTCTCTCATGTCTCATACTATCTCAATTGATCATCCATTATCTCAAGAAAGTGAAATCCAAGGGGAGATTGAAGCACTACATCTTTCACTATGCAAGAGGTTCAAAAATTGAAGGAAAACCCTCAAAAGAGATAGCTCATTGATCCAAAATCATCCTCAAATGGTATATCTCATCATCCTTTAAGAAGGTACACAACATACTCTGAGGAATTTGAAATTGAAGACTGCACATTTTTCTCCTAGGAGGTGGGCACCAAAACTAGGGTTTCCCATTAAATCAGGGAATCTTTGTTTTTTTGGACAAAACTTGATGTCATGGTATTCTACATGTTCTTAAGTGTATGTGTATGGAGAATTGCCCCTCAATTGGTTTTGGAGGTGGTTCAATTGGAAGAAAGATAAAAAATCAGGAAATTTGGGGCCAAGTCAAATAATCAGAGGAAAAAGTCAACTCTTGACTTTTTGAGCCCAAAATCATGAAATTCATGTTACATATGTGACCAATGTACAAAATTTGATCAAGAAACTCCAAAGGAATCATAAAAAAATCAAGATTTGGAAAGTTGCCATTTTTGGATGAAGTAGGGTTACTAAAAATAGCAAGTTTTGGCCATTTTGCATCAGAATTGGAACCAAGGCCATTCAAAATTGAAGCACCAAATGAAAATTCCACTCTGCCTCAATGAAAGGCCTTGCTTTGAGCTTCAAATCCATGGGTAGAACATCTCCATTGGATAAAAATTGAGTGAGATATGATTGATCAAAGTTTGAGCAAAGTAGGCCAAAAACCATGTCTTGACCAAGCTTGGCCAGGTCTGCGCGCAGTCATTTTCTCAAACAGTTGGTGAGCAAGATGTGTAGATCAATTACTCATGGTTAAAGGTTTCAAATGAAAAATCTTGCAACATCAAAGTTGTTCCCCTATGTGAGATCTTCAAGATTGATGTTCATGGATTTTTCATTTGATCAAAGGATAAGGAGTTATGATGGCTCAAAGATTGGTCAATGCAACTGAAAATCCATGCCAAGCATGCCTTGCCAACCAACCTCATTATCTCGCCCATGCACCAGTTGGTGTTTCTTCTGTTACAAGCCACATTTGGTCATGTTCCAAACTTCAATTCAACCAACTTTCAACACCAATATTGTTCCCTAATGTATCATCTTTCTAATGCCACCAACATTGGATTGTTTCATTCATTGACAAGTGAGAAATTCCTCCTCAAACACTTGCTGTCACAATGAAGATTTGCTGCATAATTTTGGTTCAAACACACATCAAGTACATGACAGAAGTCCTATGTGTGCTGCTCTATTCTTTGCTTCATTTGGCCAAACACATTTCACATTATGCATACGAGCTTGAGCCTTGCATGAAAGAGGAAGTGAGAAACTTGCACCACAAGATTCCTGTTGCTACATCAGAACAACATAACATCACTTTCCTTCTCCTACACACCACCATAACTCCATGAACCTCACCCTCACTCTAACAGAACTTCCCCAACTCGTGCCATTAACCACCTAACTCAGTTAGTTAACTCAAACTCAGTTAACTAACTCAGTTTAACTAGAGTTCTAACTGTTAACTGAACTGGTTGGGAGTTAACCTTGGATATATAAGCTGAAACTCTCACAATTTCAGGGGAGGATTCTCATTTTTCACTCTCACTCCAAATTGCTCTCACTTTTCTCTCAGAGTTCTCTCCATTCTCTCTCTGATTTCACACGAATTCTTCACACGTTCTCACCTTGATCTTCATCAATTGTTCATCATCAAGCACTTCTGATCAAGAACAAGCTGAAGTAAGAGCAAGCTATCGAGAGCAGCAACTTCTCCAATTGGAATCTCAGTTCATTGTCTTCAAAATCCAAAGGTTCAGAGCATTTATTTTGCTCTTAGGAAGCTCAAGATCAATCTCTCATCTCTGGTTTTCTGTTGATTCAAGAGTTCTCCAATTTCAGGTTTCAAAATTTCTCAAACTTTAATTGCATGATTTTATCCTGTTTTGACTTGTTGATGTGTTGTTTGAGCTTATTAGAAGCTATGTGAAGCTGGCTAGTTGATAGAGCTCTTTAGGAGCTTAGAACTGAAAATTAGGGCAAATTTATCCTCTTCGATTCTCCTTATTCATGCTTGATCTATGAATTTTCTTGTTGGATTTGTGTTCCTCATGAGCTTAGCTTTCGTTTGGTATATGGCTTGTGAATTTCTGGAGAAAATGTGAGTTGCAGGTGGTGGCTGCTGGCCGGAGAAGATGACCGGAGGTCATCTCCGGCCGGTGACTTTAACTGTTAGGGTTTATGTGTGTTTTAATCCTGTCCGTTCATGTTTTCTGATCGTGTGATCCTTGTCTTGCCAGCACATTAAAAATCACATGCTCCTCACGTGTATCTTTTCTGAATTCATTTAAACACGTTGTAGTGTAGTGCATGGTAACTTGTGTGTGTCCTCACGCATGTGCATTGATCCTGATTACTTTGACCACGCATTGACCTTGACTTGATCCATTGGCTGAGAATGAGTCAATTCCTGTTGACTGAAGTGCATGATTGTTATGGTGTTTTGCGCAGACTTGGACTTATCCAGATTGATATTTGCACCCTCCTGTTTTGAAGCCCAATGCATTTACACTGTCTAATTGCTATGTTTGCACCCCCTTGCATTTTGCATTCATTTTTATTTTTTGTTTCTTTCTACACGTTTGATTTCTAATTTTTAAAAATACCAAAACATATTGTAAAATTCTACAAAAATTCATGAATGTCATTGAAACATTTAGGAAATTTTCTATGATTTTATTTACTGATTTTATGACCATTTTGCCCCTGTTCCATTATTTCTTTTGAATTTCCATTTGTATGCATACTTAATGTGACATATGATTTTGTGCATTTTTGTTCTTGATCATAAAAAATGATTTTGATGCCTTTCTTTTTGTATTGTGGTCAAAATATGTTGGGGTATGTTTGAGATTTATGAGATGATTTTTAAGTCTTTTTTGGATGACTTTTGATGTGTTGCTTTGAGCATGAATGCATGAAACTTCCATGAGACTTTGACCTAATTGTTGAGTGACTTTGGTTCTGATTCATTGCTTGTGGACTTGATATGTTAATGGCATGTGTTTAATGTGTTTTATTGGTGAAAGTCATAATTTTTGAAGCATGTTTGCTTTTTGTTTGAAGCATGAAGTTTAACTTGTTCATTTTGTGAATGCATGCCTCATGTTTGGTTTGCTTGATCATGAAGGCACTTGTGCCATGAGTTGTGGTTTTGTTTGAGGATGTATAGCATGTTAATTGACTTCTGATTGTGACATTTGGGTTTCATCTTTGCATGTTTGATGTTTATCTTGCACCTTAAGTCACTTGTTTCACAAGTATGAACCACATTCACATCACTTCACCTTTTCTTCTTTGCTTCTTGTTGGATTGAGATTTTGTTTGCATGATTTGGTATGCTCATTTAGGATAACATTAGGTTGTGTAAATATGAGTTACATTCTGACTTGGAAGCATGTATAGCATTCAATCTCATTTTACTTTGTTTGTCAACTTGTTTGAATTTGATTTGTTCATTATATTTTCTTACTTTACTTGTAAGTGATTGTGCTAACCATGTAGGGGCTTCGGTAAGTTTCAATTGAGTGTGGATAAGGAATCCACATTCAACTTCTATCCTTTCTCTTTTACAATTCCATTTTGTGTTTTGCTAAGCACTTATGTGCTTTCTTTTAATAACTCATTACTTTCCCTTTTTGAATTACAATTCATCTTCTACTTTGGAAGTGAATTGTTTAATTCTTTCTTTCTTTAGACTTTAGGTTGAAACCTCACAAACCTTTAGGATCACTCTCTTTAATCTTCAATTAGGATTGAGTCTTAGTCCATATAGGTTTTACCTTTTCTCCTCCCTTGAGTCTCTTTTCTCATCTCAAAGAAAATTCAAAATATCTAATAAAGGTAGGCATTTATTGCATTTATGCCTTTCATATAAAGAAAAGATTATAAGGGGTCTTCTCTTGTAATCTTAGAATGTGTAGCATATAGCCCATCTTGGGTCAATGTGTTAAACATTTGATCTTGTATGAGGGACTTAAATGCAATACTTGTTGAAGGTGCAAATAATAAAAAACACTTCTTCATTTCTTAATCAACAAAAACACTTAATAAACACAAGTATGCTATTGTGTTTGAACCTTGATAATTGGAAATAAGTGTGAGGGTCTTCTTCACACTTAGTGTGCTCTCTTACCCATTCCATCTTGGAATGTGAGAAGGGACACATTCCAATGACTAAGATTCAGATACACTATCATATGCAAACAAATGAAAAAACTCTTAAAAGACAAAAACAAACAATAACGTCTTTCCTTCGGGAATTCTTTTCTCATCTCATTCATTCTCAACGTATGAACGTGCTCCTACTCGTTCTCTTGCAAGATGGTAACGCACTCGGACCAGCGAGCCTGCAACACCTGAGCTAGAACGTAAGCCGTTCTCTAAAAAAACAATCCACCCCTAGTGAGGGGAACTACGTCGCTCTGATTCTCATGCTCCCGATGAGATACGTAGGCAGTGGGGTAGGGCCCATGCGAGCACTTCTTTTATTTTCCCTACATTTGTTTCTTCGTTTCTTTCCGTTCTCGTTCCTTTTCCTTTCCAGTAGCAGCGGAGCTCCAGTTTTCTACACCCTTTGATTGAAGCAAGCAAGCGTGGATCCCATCGGGTACGATGGACGCGTGGGGGTGCTAATACCTTCCTCTCGCGTAACCGACTCCCGAACCCAGTTCTCTTGGTCGTAAGGCCATGTTCTTTCCTTCCTTCAGGTTTATGAGGTGTTTCCTTTCCCTTTCTTGGGATAAATACACATTGCTGGCGACTCTGTTCGGTGCCACTTTCGCGTTTGTACTAGGATGAAAATCCCGGGAGCGATACCGTTGTTTGAAACCTAGGTCAATTGTGAACCTAAACCTAAGGTCAAATGTGAACCCGTTGTTTGAAAACCAGGTCAAATGTGAACCTAAATCTCAGGTCAAATGTGAACCCGTTGTTTGAAACCCAGGTCAAATGTGAACTTAAACCTCAGGTCAAATGTGAACCTGTTGTTTGAAACCCAGGTCAAACGTGAACCTAAACCTCAGGTCAAATGTGAACCCGTTGTTTGAAACCCATGTCAAATGTGAACCTAAACCTTAGGTCAAATGTGAACCCGTTGTTTGAAACCCAGGTCAAATGTGAACCTAAACCTCAGGTCAAATTTGAACCTGTTGTTTGAAAACCAGGTCAAATGTGAAACTAAACCTCAGGTCTAATGTGTACCTAAACCTCAGGTCAAATGTGAAACTAAAACTCAGGTCAAATGTGAACCTAAACCTCAGGTCAAATGTGAACCCGTTGTTTGAAACCCAGGTCAAATGTGAACCTAAACCTCAGGTCAAATGCGAACCGTTGTTTGAAACCCAGGTCAATTGTGAACCTAAACCTAAGGTGAAATGTGAACCCGTTGTTTGAAAACCAGGTGAAATGTGAACCAAAACCTCAGGTCAAATGTGAACCCATTGTTTGAAACCAAGGTCAAATGTGAACCTAAACCTCAGGTCAAATGTGAACCCGTTGTTTGAAACCTAGGTCAATTGTGAACCTAAACCTAAGGTCAAATGTGAACCCGTTGTTTGAAAACCAGGTCAAATGTGAACCTAAACCTCAGGTCAAATGTGAACCCGTTGTTTGAAACCCAGGTCAAATGTGAACCTAAACCTCAGGTCAAATGCGAACCCATTGTTTGAAACCCAGGTTAATTGTGAACCTAAACCTAAGGTCAAATGTGAACCCGTTGTTTGAAAACCAGGTCAAATGTGAACCAAAACCTCAGGTCAAATGTGAACCCATTGTTTGAAACCAAGGTCAAATGTGAACCTAAACCTCAGGTCAAATGTGAACCCGTTGTTTGAAACCCAGGTCAAATGTGAACTTAAACCTCAGGTCAAATGTGAACCAGTTGTTTGAAACACAGGTCAAACGTGAACCTAAACCTCAGGTCAAATGTGAACCCGCTGTTTGAAACCCAGGTCAAATGTGAACCTAAACCTTAGGTCAAATGTGAACCCGTTGTTTGAAACCCAGGTCAAATGTGAACCTAAACCCCAGGTCAAATTTGAACCTGTTGTTTGAAAACCAGGTCAAATGTGAAACCAAACCTCAGGTCTAATGTGAACCCGTTGTTTGAAAACCAGGTCAAATTGAAACTAAAACTCAGGTCAAATGTGTACCTAAACCTCAGGTCAAATGTGAACCCATTGTTTGAAACCCAGGTCAATTTGAACTTAAACCTCAGGTCAAATGTGAACCCGTTGTTTGAAACCCAGGTAAAATTTGAACCTAAACCTCAAGTCAAATCTGATCCCGTTGTTTGAAAACCAGGTCAAATGTGAACCTAACCCTTAGGTCAAATGTGATTCAGTTGTTTGAAACCTAAGTCAAATGTGAACCTAAACCTCAGGTCAAATGTGAAACCGTTGTTTGAAAACCAGGTCAAATGTGAACCTAAACCTCAGGTCAAATGTGAACCCGTTGTTTGAAACCCAGGTCAATTGTGAAGCTAAACCTAAGGTCAAATGTGAACCCGTTGTTTGAAAACCAGGTCAAATGTGAACCAAAACCTCAGGTCAAATCTGAACCCATTGTTTGAAACCCAGGTCAAATGTGAACCTAAACCTCAGGTCAAAAGTGAACCCGTTGTTTGAAACCCAGGTCAAATGTGAACCTAAACCTCAGGTCAAATGCGAACCCGTTGTTTGAAAACCAGGTCAAATTTGAACCTAAACCTCAGGTCAAATGTGAACCCGTTGTTTGAAACCCAGGTCAATTGTGAACCTAAACCTAAGGTCAAATGTGAACCCGTTGTTTGAAAACCAAGTCAAATATGAACCTAAACCTCAGGTCAAATGTGAACCCATTGTTTGAAACCCAGGTCAAATGTGAACCTAAACCTCAGGTCAAATGTGAACCCGTTGTTTGAAACCCAGGTCAAATGTGAACTTAAACCTGAGGTCAAATGTGAACCTGTTGTTTGAAATCCCGGTCAAACGTGAACCTATACATCAGGTCAAATGTGAACCCGTTGTTTGAAACCCAGGTCAATTGTGAACCTAAACCTTAGGTCAACTGTGAACCCGTTGTTTGAAACCCAGGTCAAATGTGAACCTAAACCTCAGGTCAAATGTGAACCTGTTGTTTGAAAACCAGGTCAAATGTGAAACTAAACCTCAGGTCTAATGTGAACCCGTTGTTTGAAACCCAGGTCAAATGTGAACCTAAACCTCAGGTCAAATGTGAACCCATTGTTTGAAAACCAGGTCAAATGTGAACCTAAAACTCAGGTCAAATGTGAAACCGTTGTTAGAAAACCAGGTCAAATATGAACCTAACATTCAGGTTAAATGTGAACCCGGTGTTTGAAACACAAGTCAAATGTGAACCTAAACCTCAGGTCAAATGTGAACCCGTTGTTTGAAAACCAGGTCAAATGTGAACCTAAACCTCAAGTCAAATGTGAACCCGTTGTTTGGAACCCAGGTCAAATGAGAACCTAAACCTCAGGTCAAATTTGAATCTGTTGTTTGAAAACCAGGTCAAATGTGAACACGTTGTTTGAAACCCAGGTCAAATATGAACCTAAACCTCAGGTCAAATGTGAACCCGTTGTTTGAAAACCAGGTCAAATGTGAACCTAAACCTCAGGTCAAATGCGAACCCGTTGTTTGAAAACCAGGTCAAATTAGAACCTAAAACTCCGGTCAAACGTGAACCCGTTGTTTGAAACCCAGGTCAATTGTGAAGCTAAAGCTAAGGTCAAATGTGAACCCGTTGTTTGAAAACCAGGTCAAATGTGAACCAAAACCTCAGGTCAAATCTGAACCCATTGTTTGAAACCCAGGTCAAATATGAACCTAAACCTCAGGTCAAATGTGAACCCGTTGTTTGAAACCTAGGTCAAATGTGAACTTAAACCTCAAGTCAAATGTGAACCTGTTGTTTGAAACCCAGGTCAAATGTGAACCTAAACCTCAGGTCAAATGCGATCCCGTTGTTTAAAAACCAGGTCGAATTTGAACCTAAACCTCAGGTCAAATGTGAACCCGTTGTTTGAAACCCAGGTCAATTGTGAACCTAAACCTAAGGTCAAATGTGAACCCGTTGTTTGAAAACCAGGTCAAATGTGAACCAAAACCTCAGGTCAAATGTGAACCCATTGTTTGAAACCAAGGTCAAATGTGAACCTAAACCTCAGGTCAAATGTGAACCCGTTGTTTGAAACCCAGGTCAAATGTGAACTTAAACCTCAGGTCAAATTTGAACCTGTTGTTTGAAACCTAGGTCAAACGTGAACCTAAACCTCAGGTCAAATGTGAACCCGTTGTTTGAAACCCATGTCAAATGTGAACCTAAACCTTAGGTCAAATGTGAACCCGTTGTTTGAAACCCAGGTCAAATGTGAACCTAAACCTCAGGTCAAATTTGAACCTGTTGTTTGAAAACCAGGTCAAATGTGAAACTAAACCTCAGGTCTAATGTGTACCTAAACCTCAGGTCAAATGTGAAACTAAAACTCAAGTCAAATGTGTACCTAAACCTCAGGTCAAATGTGAACCCATTGTTTAAAACCCAGGTCAAATGTGAACTTAAACCTCAGGTCAAATGTGAACCCGTTGTTTGAAACCCAGGTCAAATTTGAACCTAAACCTCAAGTCAAATCTGATCCCGTTGTTTGAAAACCAGGTCAAATGTGAACCTAACCCTTAGGTCAAATGTGATCCAGTTGTTTGAAACCTAAGTCAAATGTGAACCTAAACCTCAGGTCAAATGTGAAACCGTTGTTTGAAAACCAGGTCAAATGTGAACCTATACCTCAGGTCAAATGTGAACCCGTTGTTTGAAACCCAGGTCAATTGTGAAGCTAAACCTAAGGTCAAATGTGAACCCATTGTTTGAAAACCAGGTGAAATGTGAACCAAAACCTCAGGTCAAATCTAAACCCATTGTTTGAAACCCAGGTCAAATGTGAACCTAAACCTAAGGTCAAAAGTGAACCCGTTGTTTGAAACCCAGGTCAAATGTGAACCTAAACCTCAGGTCAAATGCGAACCCGTTGTTTGAAAACCAGGTCAAATTTGAACCTAAACCTCAGGTCAAATGTGAACCCGTTGTTTGAAACCCAGGTCAATTGTGAACCTAAACCTAAGGTCAAATGTGAACCCGTTGTTTGAAAACCAAGTCAAATATGAACCTAAACCTCAGGTCAAATGTGAACCCATTGTTTGAAACCCAGGTCAAATGTGAACCTAAACCTCAGGTCAAATGTGAACCCGTTGTTTGAAAACCAGGTCAAATGTGAACCAAAACCTCAGGTCAAATGTGAACCCATTGTTTGAAACCAAGGTCAAATGTGAACCTAAACCTCAGGTCAAATGTGAACCCGTTGTTTGAAACCCATGTCAAATGTGAACCTAAACCTTAGGTCAAATGTGAACCCGTTGTTTGAAACCCAGGTCAAATGTGAACCTAAACCTCAGGTCAAATTTGAACCTGTTGTTTGAAAACCAGGTCAAATGTGAAACTAAACCTCAGGTCTAATGTGTACCTAAACCTCAGGTCAAATGTGAAACTAAAACACAGGTCAAATGTGTACCTAAACCTCAGGTCAAATGTGAACCCATTGTTTGAAACCCAGGTCAAATGTGAACTTAAACCTCAGGTCAAATGTGAACCCGTTGTTTGAAACCCAGGTCAAATTTGAACCTAAACCTCAAGTCAAATCTGATCCCGTTGTTTGAAAACCAGGTCAAATGTGAACCTAACCCTTAGGTCAAATGTGATCCAGTTGTTTGAAACCTAAGTCAAATGTGAACCTAAACCTCAGGTCAAATGTGAAACCGTTGTTTGAAAACCAGGTCAAATGTGAACCTAAACCTCAGGTCAAATGTGAACCCGTTGTTTGAAACCCAGGTCAATTGTGAAGCTAAACCTAAGGTCAAATGTGAACCCGTTGTTTGAAAACCAGGTCAAATGTGAACCAAAACCTCAGGTCAAATCTGAACCCATTGTTTGAAACCCAGGTCAAATGTGAACCTAAACCTCAGGTCAAAAGTGAACCCGTTGTTTGAAACCCAGGTCAAATGTGAACCTAAACCTCAGGTCAAATGCGAACCCGTTGTTTGAAAACCAGGTCAAATTTGAACCTAAACCTCAGGTCAAATGTGAACCCGTTGTTTGTAACCCAGGTCAATTGTGAACCTAAACCTAAGGTCAAATGTGAACCCGTTGTTTGAAAACCAAGTCAAATATGAACCTAAACCTCAGGTCAAATGTGAACCTGTTGTTTGAAATCCCGGTCAAACGTGAACCTATACCTCAGGTCAAATGTGAACCCGTTGTTTGAAACCCAGGTCAATTGTGAACCTAAACCTTAGGTCAAATGTGAACCTGTTGTTTGAAACCCAGGTCAAATGTGAACCTAAACCTCAGGTCAAATGTGAACCTGTTGTTTGAAAACCAGGTCAAATGTGAAACTAAACCTCAGGTCTAATGTGAACCCGTTGTTTGAAACCCAGGTCAAATGTGAACCTAAACCGCAGGTCAAATGTGAACCCATTGTTTGAAAACCAGGTCAAATGTGAACCTAAAACTCAGGTCAAATGTGTACCTAAACCTCAGGTCAAAGGTGAACCCGTTGTTTGAAACCCAGGTCAAATGTGAACTTAAACCTCAGGTCAAATGTGAACCCGTTGTATGAAACCCATGTCAAATTTGAACCTAAACCTCAAGTCAAATGTGAAACCGTTGTTAGAAAACCAGGTCAAATATGAACCTAACATTCAGGTTAAATGTGAACCCGGTGTTTAAAACACAAGTCAAATGTGAACCTAAACCTCAGGTCAAATGTGAACCCGTTGTTTGAAAACCAGGTCAAATGTGAACCTAAACCTCAAGTCAAATGTGAACCCGTTGTTTGGAACCCAGGTCAAATGAGAACCTAAACCTCAGGTCAAATGTGAATCCGTTGTTTGAAACCCAGGTCAAATGTGAACCTAAACCTCAGGTCAAATGCGAACCCGTTGTTTGAAAACCAGGTCAAATTAGAACCTAAAACTCCGGTCAAACGTGAACCCGTTGTTTGAAACCCAGGTCAATTGTGAAGCTAAAGCTAAGGTCAAATGTGAACCCGTTGTTTGAAAACCAGGTCAAATGTGAACCAAAACCTCAGGTCAAATCTGAACCCATTGTTTGAAACCCAGGTCAAATATGAACCTAAACCTCAGGTCAAATGTGAACCCGTTGTTTGAAACCTAGGTCAAATGTGAACTTAAAACTCAAGTCAAATGTGAACCTGTTGTTTGAAACCCAGGTCAAATGTGAACCTAAACCTCAGGTCAAATGCGAACCCGTTGTTTAAAAACCAGGTCGAATTTGAACCTAAACCTCAGGTCAAATGTGAACCCGTTGTTTGAAACCCAGGTCAATTGTGAACCTAAACCTAAGGTCAAATGTGAACCCGTTGTTTGAAAACCAGGTCAAATGTGAACCTAAACCTCAGGTCAAATGTGAACCCGATGTTTGAAACCCAGGTCAAATGTGAACCTAAACATCAGGTCAAATGCGATCCCGTTGTTTGAAAACCATGTCAAATTTGAACCTAAACCTCAGGTCAAATGTGAACCCGTTGTTTGAAACCCAGGTCAATTGTGAACCTAAACCTAAGGTCAAATGTGAACCCGTTGTTTGAAAACCAGGTCAAATGTGAACCAAAACCTCAGGTCAAATGTGAACCCATTGTTTGAAACCAAGGTCAAATGTGAACCTAAACCTCAGGTCAAATGTGAACCCGTTGTTTGAAACCCAGGTCAAACGTGAACCTAAACCTCAGGTCAAATGTGAACCCGTTGTTTGAAACCCATGTCAAATGTGAACCTAAACCTTAGGTCAAATGTGAACCCGTTGTTTGAAACCCAGGTCAAATGTGAACCTAAACCTCAGGTCAAATTTGAACCTGTTGTTTGAAAACCAGGTCTAATGTGAAACTAAACCTCAGGTCTAATGTGTACCTAAACCTCAGGTCAAATGTGAAACTAAAACTCAGGTCAAATGTGTACCTAAACCTCAGGTCAAATGTGAACCCGTTGTTTAAAACCCAGGCCAAATGTGAACTTAAACCTCAGGTCAAATGTGAACCCGTTGTTTGAAACCAAGGTCAAATTTGAACCTAAACCTCAAGTCAAATCTGATCCCGTTGTTTGAAAACCAGGTCAAATGTGAACCTAACCCTTAGGTCAAATGTGATCCAGTTGTTTGAAACCTAAGTCAAATGTGAACCTAAACCTCAGGTCAAATGTGAAACCGTTGTTTGAAAACGAGGTCAAATGTGAACCTAAACCTCAGTTCAAATGTGAACCCGTTGTTTGAAACCCAGATCAATTGTGAAGCTAAACCTAAGGTCAAATGTGAACCCGTTGTTTGAAAACCAGGTCAAATGTGAACCAAAACCTCAGGTCAAATCTGAACCCATTGTTTGAAACCCAGGTCAAATGTGAACCTAAACCTCAGGTCAAAAGTGAACCCGTTGTTTGAAACCCAGGTCAAATGTGAACCTAAACCTCAGGTCAAATGCGAACCCGTTGTCTGAAAACCAGGTCAAATTTGAACCTAAACCTCAGGTCAAATGTGAACCCGTTGTTTGAAACCCAGGTCAATTGTGAACCTAAACCTAAGGTCAAATGTGAACCCGTTGTTTGAAAACCAAGTCAAATATGAACCTAAACCTCAGGTCAAATGTGAACCCATTGTTTGAAACCCAGGTCAAATGTGAACCTAAACCTCAGGTCAAATGTGAACCCGTTGTTTGAAAACCAGGTCAAATGTGAACCAAAACCTCAGGTCAAATGTGAACCCATTGTTTGAAACCAAGGTCAAATGTGAACCTAAACCTCAGGTCAAATGTGAACCCGTTGTTTGAAACCCATGTCAAATGTGAACCTAAACCTTAGGTCAAATGTGAACCCGTTGTTTGAAACCCAGGTCAAATGTGAACCTAAACCTCAGGTCAAATTTGAACCTGTTGTTTGAAAACCAGGTCAAATGTGAAACTAAACCTCAGGTCTAATGTGTACCTAAACCTCAGGTCAAATGTGAAACTAAAGCACAGGTCAAATGTGTACCTAAACCTCAGGTCAAATGTGAACCCATTGTTTGAAACCCAGGTCAAATGTGAACTTAAACCTCAGGTCAAATGTGAACCCGTTGTTTGAAACCCAGGTCAAATTTGAAACTAAACCTCAAGTCAAATCTGATCCCGTTGTTTGAAAACCAGGTCAAATGTGAACCTAACCCTTAGGTCAAATGTGATCCAGTTGTTTGAAACCTAAGTCAAATGTGAACCTAAACCTCAGGTCAAATGTGAAACCGTTGTTTGAAAACCAGGTCAAATGTGAACCTAAACCTCAGGTCAAATGTGAACCCGTTGTTTGAAACCCAAGTCAATTGTGAAGCTAAACCTAAGGTCAAATGTGAACCCGTTGTTTGAAAACCAGGTCAAATGTGAACCAAAACCTCAGGTCAAATCTGAACCCATTGTTTGAAACCCAGGTCAAATGTGAACCTAAACCTCAGGTCAAAAGTGAACCCGTTGTTTGAAACCCAGGTCAAATGTGAACCTAAACCTCAGGTCAAATGCGAACCCGTTGTTTGAAAACCAGGTCAAATTTGAACCTAAACCTCAGGTCAAATGTGAACCCGTTGTTTGAAACCCAGGTCAATTGTGAACCTAAACCTAAGGTCAAATGTGAACCCGTTGTTTGAAAACCAAGTCAAATATGAACCTAAACCTCAGGTCAAATGTGAACCCATTGTTTGAAACCCAGGTCAAATGTGAACCTAAACCTCAGGTCAAATGTGAACCCGTTGTTTGAAACCCAGGTCAAATGTGAACTTAAACCTCAGGTCAAATGTGAACCTGTTGTTTGAAATCCCGGTGAAACGTGAACCTATACCTCAGGTCAAATGTGAACCCGTTGTTTGAAACCCAGGTCAATTGTGAATCTAAACCTAAGGTCAAATGTGAACCCGTTGTTTGAAAACCAAGTCAAATATGAACCTAAACCTCAGGTCAAATGTGAACCCATTGTTTGAAACCCAGGTCAAATGTGAACCTAAACCTCAGGTCAAATGTGAACCCGTTGTTTGAAAACTAGGTCAAATGTGAACCAAAACCTCAGGTCAAATGTGAACCCATTGTTTGAAACCAAGGTCAAATGTAAACCTAAACCTCAGGTCAAATGTGAACCCGTTGTTTGAAACCCATGTCAAATGTGAACCTAAACCTTAGGTCAAATGTGAACCCGTTGTTTGAAACCCAGGTCAAATGTGAACCTAAACCTCAGGTCAAATTTGAACTTGTTGTTTGAAAACCAGGTCAAATGTGAAACTAAACCTCAGGTCTAATGTGTACCTAAACCTCAGGTCAAATGTGAAACTAAAACTCAGGTCAAATGTGTACCTAAACCTCAGGTCAAATGTGAACCCATTGTTTGAAACCCAGGTCAAATGTGAACTTAAACCTCAGGTCAAATGTGAACCCGTTGTTTGACGCCCAGGTCAAATTTGAACCTAAACCTCAAGTTAAATCTGATCCCGTTGTTTGAAAACCAGGTCAAATGTGAACCTAACCCTTAGGTCAAATGTGATCCAGTTGTTTGAAAACTAAGTCAAATGTGAACCTAAACCTCAGGTCAAATGTGAAACCGTTGTTTGAAAACCAGGTCAAATGTGAACCTAAACCTCAGGTCAAATGTGAACCCGTTGTTTGAAACCCAGGTCAATTGTGAAGCTAAACCTAAGGTCAAATGTGAACCCGTTGTTTGAAAACCAGGTCAAATGTGAACCAAAACCTCAGGTCAAATCTGAACCCATTGTTTGAAACCCAGGTCAAATGTGATCCTAAACCTCAGGTCAAAAGTGAACCCGTTGTTTGAAACCCAGGTCAAATGTGAACCTAAACCTCAGGTCAAATGCGAACCCGTTGTTTGAAAACCAGGTCAAATTTGAACCTAAACCTCAGGTCAAATGTGAACCCGTTGTTTGAAACCCAGGTCAATTGTGAACCTAAACCTAAGGTCAAATGTGAACCCGTTGTTTGAAAACCAAGTCAAATATGAACCTAAACCTCAGGTCAAATGTGAACCCATTGTTTGAAACCCAGGTCAAATGTGAACCTAAACCTTAGGTCAAATGTGAACCCGTTGTTTGAAACCCAGGTCAAATGTGAACTTAAACCTCAGGTCAAATGTGAACCTGTTGTTTGAAATCCCGGTGAAACGTGAACCTATACCTCAGGTCAAATGTGAACCCGTTGTTTGAAACCCAGGTCAATTGTGAACCTAAACCTAAGGTCAAATGTGAACCCGTTGTTTGAAAACCAAGTCAAATATGAACCTAAACCTCAGGTCAAATGTGAACCCATTGTTTGAAACCCAGGTCAAATGTGAACCTAAACCTCAGGTCAAATGTGAACCCGTTGTTTGAAAACTAGGTCAAATGTGAACCAAAACCTCAGGTCAAATGTGAACCCATTGTTTGAAACCAAGGTCAAATGTAAACCTAAACCTCAGGTCAAATGTGAACCCGTTGTTTGAAACCCATGTCAAATGTGAACCTAAACCTTAGGTCAAATGTGAACCCGTTGTTTGAAACCCAGGTCAAATGTGAACCTAAACCTCAGGTCAAATTTGAACTTGTTGTTTGAAAACCAGGTCAAATGTGAAACTAAACCTCAGGTCTAATGTGTACCTAAACCTCAGGTCAAATGTGAAACTAAAACTCAGGTCAAATGTGTACCTAAACCTCAGGTCAAATGTGAACCCATTGTTTGAAACCCAGGTCAAATGTGAACTTAAACCTCAGGTCAAATGTGAACCCGTTGTTTGAAACCCAGGTCAAATTTGAACCTAAACCTCAAGTTAAATCTGATCCCGTTGTTTGAAAACCAGGTCAAATGTGAACCTAACCCTTAGGTCAAATGTGATCCAGTTGTTTGAAAACTAAGTCAAATGTGAACCTAAACCTCAGGTCAAATGTGAAACCGTTGTTTGAAAACCAGGTCAAATGTGAACCTAAACCTCAGGTCAAATGTGAACCCGTTGTTTGAAACCCAGGTCAATTGTGAAGCTAAACCTAAGGTCAAATGTGAACCCGTTGTTTGAAAACCAGGTCAAATGTGAACCAAAACCTCAGGTCAAATCTGAACCCATTGTTTGAAACCCAGGTCAAATGTGATCCTAAACCTCAGGTCAAAAGTGAACCCGTTGTTTGAAACCCAGGTCAAATGTGAACCTAAACCTCAGGTCAAATGCGAACCCGTTGTTTGAAAACCAGGTCAAATTTGAACCTAAACCTCAGGTCAAATGTGAACCCGTTGTTTGAAACCCAGGTCAATTGTGAACCTAAACCTAAGGTCAAATGTGAACCCGTTGTTTGAAAACCAAGTCAAATATGAACCTAAACCTCAGGTCAAATGTGAACCCATTGTTTGAAACCCAGGTCAAATGTGAACCTAAACCTCAGGTCAAATGTGAACCCGTTGTTTGAAACCCAGGTCAAATGTGAACTTAAACCTCAGGTCAAATGTGAACCTGTTGTTTGAAATCCCGGTCAAACGTGAACCTATACCTCAGGTCAAATGTGAACCCGTTGTTTGAAACCCAGGTCAATTGTGAACCTAAACCTTAGGTCAAATGTGAACCCGTTGTTTGAAACCCTGGTCAAATGTGAACCTAAACCTCAGGTCAAAGGTGAACCTGTTGTTTGAAAACCAGGTCAAATATGAAACTAAACCTCAGGTCTAATGTGAACCCATTGTTTGAAACCCAGGTCAAATGTGAACCTAAACCTCAGGTCAAATGTGAACCCATTGTTTGAAAACCAGGTCAAATGTGAACCTAAACCTCAGGTCAAATGTGTACCTAAACCTTAGGTCAAAGGTGAACCCGTTGTTTGAAACCCAGGTCAAATGTGAACTTAAACCTCAGGTCAAATGTGAACTTAAACCTCAGGTCAAATGTGAACCCGTTGTATGAAACCCAAGTCAAATTTGAACCTAAACCTCAAGTCAAATGTGAAACCGTTGTTAGAAAACCAGGTCAAATATGAACCTAACATTCAGGTTAAATGTGAACCCGTTGTTTGAAACACAAGTCAAATGTGAACCTAAACCTCAGGTCAAATGTGAACCAGTTGTTTGAAAACCAGGTCAAATGTGAACCTAAACCTCAAGTCAAATGTGAACCCGTTGTTTGGAACCCAGGTCAAATGAGAACCTAAACCTCAGGTCAAATGTGAATCTGTTGTTTGAAAACCAGGTCAAATGTGAACACGTTGTTTGAAACCCAGGTCAAATATGAACCTAAACCTCAAGTCAAATGTGAACCCGTTGTTTGAAAACCAGGTCAAATGTGAACCTAAACCTCAGGTCAAATGCGAACCCGTTGTTTGAAAACCAGGTCAAATTAGAACCTAAACCTCCGGTCAAACGTGAACCCGTTGTTTGAAACCCAGGTCAATTGTGAAGCTAAAGCTAAGGTCAAATGTGAACCCGTTGTTTGAAAACCAGGTCAAATGTGAACCAAAACCTCAGGTCAAATCTGAACCCATTGTTTGAAACCCAGGTGAAATGTGAACCTAAACCTCAGGTCAAATGTGAACCCGTTGTTTGAAACCTAGGTCAAATGTGAACTTAAACCTCAAGTCAAATGTGAACCTGTTGTTTGAAACCCAGGTCAAATGTGAACCTAAACCTCAGGTCAAATTCGAACCCGTTGTTTAAAAACCAGGTCGAATTTGAACCTAAACCTCAGGTCAAATGTGAACCCGTTGTTTGAAACCCAGGTCAATTGTGAACCTAAACCTAAGGTCAAATGTTAACCCGTTGTTTGAAAACCAGGTCAAATGTGAACCTAAACCTCAGGTCAAATGTGAACCCGATGTTTGAAACCCAGGTCAAATGTGAACCTAAACATCAGGTCAAATGCGAACCCGTTGTTTGAAAACCAGGTCAAATTTGAACCTAAACCTCAGGTCAAATGTGAACCCGTTGTTTGAAACCCAGGTCAATTGTGAACCTAAACCTAAGGTCAAATGTGAACCCGTTGTTTGAAAACCAGGTCAAATGTGAACCAAAACCTCAGGTCAAATGTGAACCCATTGTTTGAAACCAAGGTCAAATGTGAAACTAAACCTCAGGTCAAATGTGAACCCGTTGTTTGAAACCCAGGTCAAATGTGAACTTAAACCTCAGGTCAAATGTGAAACTGTTGTTTGAAACCCAGGTCAAACTTGAACCTAAACCTCAGGTCAAATGTGAACCCGTTGTTTGAAACCCATGTCAAATGTGAACCTAAACCTTAGGTTAAATGTGAACCCGTTGTTTGAAACCCAGGTCAAATGTGAACCTAAACCTCAGGTCAAATTTGAACCTGTTGTTTAAAAACCAGGTCAAATGTGAAACTAAACCTCAGGTCTAATGTGTACCTAAACCTCAGGTAAAATGTGAAACTAAAACTCAGGTCAAATGTGTACCTAAACCTCAGGTCAAATGTGAACCCATTGTTTGAAACCCAGGTCATATGTGAACTTAAACCTCAGGTCAAATGTGAACTTAAACCTCAGGTCAAATGTGAACCCGTTGTATGAAACCCAAGTCAAATTTGAACCTAAACCTCAAGTCAAATGTGAAACCGTTGTTAGAAAACCAGGTCAAATATGAACCTAACATTCAGGTTAAATGTGAACCCGTTGTTTGAAACACAAGTCAAATGTGAACCTAAACCTCAGGTCAAATGTGAACCAGTTGTTTGAAAACCAGGTCAAATGTGAACCTAAACCTCAAGTCAAATGTGAACCCGTTGTTTGGAACCCAGGTCAAATGAGAACCTAAACCTCAGGTCAAATGTGAATCTGTTGTTTGAAAACCAGGTCAAATGTGAACACGTTGTTTGAAACCCAGGTCAAATATGAACCTAAACCTCAGGTCAAATGTGAACCCGTTGTTTGAAAACCAGGTCAAATGTGAACCTAAACCTCAGGTCAAATGCGAACCCGTTGTTTGAAAACCAGGTCAAATTAGAACCTAAACCTCCGGTCAAACGTGAACCCGTTGTTTGAAACCCAGGTCAATTGTGAAGCTAAAGCTAAGGTCAAATGTGAACCCGTTGTTTGAAAACCAGGTCAAATGTGAACCAAAACCTCAGGTCAAATCTGAACCCATTGTTTGAAACCCAGGTGAAATGTGAACCTAAACCTCAGGTCAAATGTGAACCCGTTGTTTGAAACCTAGGTCAAATGTGAACTTAAACCTCAAGTCAAATGTGAACCTGTTGTTTGAAACCCAGGTCAAATGTGAACCTAAACCTCAGGTCAAATTCGAACCCGTTGTTTAAAAACCAGGTCGAATTTGAACCTAAACCTCAGGTCAAATGTGAACCCGTTGTTTGAAACCCAGGTCAATTGTGAACCTAAACCTAAGGTCAAATGTGAACCCGTTGTTTGAAAACCAGGTCAAATGTGAACCTAAACCTCAGGTCAAATGTGAACCCGATGTTTGAAACCCAGGTCAAATGTGAACCTAAACATCAGGTCAAATGCGAACCCGTTGTTTGAAAACCAGGTCAAATTTGAACCTAAACCTCAGGTCAAATGTGAACCCGTTGTTTGAAACCCAGGTCAATTGTGAACCTAAACCTAAGGTCAAATCTGAACCCGTTGTTTGAAAACCAGGTCAAATGTGAACCAAAACCTCAGGTCAAATGTGAACCCATTGTTTGAAACCAAGGTCAAATGTGAAACTAAACCTCAGGACAAATGTGAACCCGTTGTTTGAAACCCAGGTCAAATGTGAACTTAAACCTCAGGTCAAATGTGAAACTGTTGTTTGAAACCCAGGTCAAACGTGAACCTAAACCTCAGGTCAAATGTGAACCCGTTGTTTGAAACCCATGTCAAATGTGAACCTAAACCTTAGGTTAAATGTGAACCCGTTGTTTGAAACCCAGGTCAAATGTGAACCTAAACCTCAGGTCAAATTTGAACCTGTTGTTTAAAAACCAGGTCAAATGTGAAACTAAACCTCAGGTCTAATGTGTACCTAAACCTCAGGTAAAATGTGAAACTAAAACTCAGGTCAAATGTGTACCTAAATCTCAGGTCAAATGTGAACCTATTGTTTGAAACCCAGGTCATATGTGAACTTAAACCTCAGGTCAAATGTGAACCCCTTGAATGAAACCCAGGTCAAATTTGAACCTAAACCTCAAGTCAAATGTGAAACCGTTGTTTGAAAACCAGGTCAAATGTGAACCTAACATTCAGGTTAAATGTGAACCCGTTGTTTGAAACACAAGTCAAATGTGAACCTAAACCTCAGGTCAAATGTGAACCCGTTGTTTGAAAACCAGGTCAAATGTGAACCTAAACCTCAAGTCAAATTTGAACCCGTTGTTTGGAACCCAGGTCAAATGAGAACCTAAACCTCAGGTCAAATGTGAATCTGTTGTTTGAAAACCAGGTCAAATGTGAACCCGTTGTTTGAAACCCAGGTCAAATATGAACCTAAACCTCAGGTCAAATGTGAACCCATTGTTTGAAACCCAGGTTAAATGTGAATCTAAACCTTAGGTCAAATGCAAACCCGTTGTTTGAAAACCAGGTCAAATTTGAACCTAAACCTCAGGTCAAATGTGAACCCGTTGTTTGAAACCCAGGTCAATTGTGAACCTAAACCTAAGGTCAAATGTGAACCCGTTGTTTGAAAACCAGGTCAAATGTGAACCAAAACCTCAGGTCAAATGTGAACCCATTGTTTGAAACCAAGGTCAAATGTGAACCTAAACCTCAGGTCAAATGTGAACCCGTTGTTTGAAACCCAGGTCAAATGTGAACTTAAACCTCAGGTCAAATGTGAAACTGTTGTTTGAAACCCAGGTCAAACGTGAACCTAAACCTCAGGTCAAATGTGAACCCGTTTTTTGAAACCCATGTCAAATGTGAACCTAAACCTTAGGTCAAATGTGAACCCGTTGTTTGAAACCCAGGTCAAATGTGAACCTAAACCTCAGGTCAAATTTGAACCTGTTGTTTGAAAACCAGGTCAAATGTGAAACTAAACCTCAGGTCTAATGTGTACCTAAACCTCAGGTCAAATGTGAAACTAAAACTCAGGTCAAATGTGTACCTAAACCTCAGGTCAAATGTGAACCCATTGTTTGAAACCCAGGTCAAATGTGAACTTAAACCTCAGGTCAAATGTGAACCCGTTGTATGAAACCCAGGTCAAATTTGAACCTAAACCTCAAGTCAAATGTGAAACCGTTGTTTGAAAACCAGGTCAAATGTGAACCTAACATTCAGGTTAAATGTGAACCCGTTGTTTGAAACACAAGTCAAATGTGAACCTAAACCTCAGGTCAAATGTGAACCAGTTGTTTGAAAACCAGGTCAAATGTGAACCTAAACCTCAAGTCAAATGTGAACCCGTTGTTTGGAACCCAGGTCAAATGAGAACCTAAACCTCAGGTCAAATGTGAATCTGTTGTTTGAAAACCAGGTCAAATGTGAACACGTTGTTTGAAACCCAGGTCAAATATGAACCTAAACCGCAGGTCAAATGTGAACCCGTTGTTTGTAAACCAGGTCAAATGTGAACCTAAACCTCAGGTCAAATGCGAACCCGTTGTTTGAAAACCAGGTCAAATTAGAACCTAAACCTCCGGTCAAACGTGAACCCGTTGTTTGAAACCCAGGTCAATTGTGAAGCTAAAGCTAAGGTCAAATGTGAACCCGTTGTTTGAAAACCAGGTCAAATGTGAACCAAAACCTCAGGTCAAATCTGAACCCATTGTTTGAAACCCAGGTGAAATGTGAACCTAAACCTCAGGTCAAATGTGAAACCGTTGTTTGAAACCTAGGTCAAATGTGAACTTAAACCTCAAGTCAAATGTGAACCTGTTGTTTGAAACCCAGGTCAAATGTGAACCTAAACCTCAGGTCAAATTCGAACCCGTTGTTTAAAAACCAGGTCGAATTTGAACCTAAACCTCAGGTCAAATGTGAACCCGTTGTTTGAAACCCAGGTCAATTGTGAACCTAAACCTAAGGTCAAATGTGAACCCGTTGTTTGAAAACCAGGTCAAATGTGAACCTAAACCTCAGGTCAAATGTGAACCCGATGTTTGAAACCCAGGTCAAATGTGAACCTAAACATCAGGTCAAATGCGAACCCGTTGTTTGAAAACCAGGTCAAATTTGAACCTAAACCTCAGGTCAAATGTGAACCCGTTGTTTGAAACCCAGGTCAATTGTGAACCTAAACCTAAGGTCAAATGTGAACCCGTTGTTTGAAAACCAGGTCAAATGTGAACCAAAACCTCAGGTCAAATGTGAACCCATTGTTTGAAACCAAGGTCAAATGTGAACCTAAACCTCAGGTCAAATGTGAACCCGTTGTTTGAAACCCAGGTCAAATGTGAACTTAAACCTCAGGTCAAATGTGAACCTGTTGTTTGAAACCCAGGTCAAACGTGAACCTAAACCTCAGGTCAAATGTGAACCCGTTGTTTGAAACCCATGTCAAATGTGAACCTAAACCTTAGGTCAAATGTGAACCCGTTGTTTGAAACCCAGGTCAAATGTGAACCTAAACCTCAGGTCAAATTTGAACCTGTTGTTTGAAAACCAGGTCAAATGTGAAACTAAACCTCAGGTCTAATGTGTACCTAAACCTCAGGTAAAATGTGAAACTAAAACTCAGGTCAAATGTGTACCTAAACCTCAGGTCAAATGTGAACCCATTGTTTGAAACCCAGGTCAAATGTGAACTTAAACCTCAGGTCAAATGTGAACCCGTTGTATGAAACCCAGGTCAAATTTGAACCTAAACCTCAGGTCAAATGTGAACCCGTTGTTTGAAACCCAGGTCAATTGTGAACCTAAACCTAAGGTCAAATCTGAACCCGTTGTTTGAAAACCAGGTCAAATGTGAACCAAAACCTCAGGTCAAATGTGAACCCATTGTTTGAAACCAAGGTCAAATGTGAAACTAAACCTCAGGACAAATGTGAACCCGTTGTTTGAAACCCAGGTCAAATGTGAACTTAAACCTCAGGTCAAATGTGAAACTGTTGTTTGAAACCCAGGTCAAACGTGAACCTAAACCTCAGGTCAAATGTGAACCCGTTGTTTGAAACCCATGTCAAATGTGAACCTAAACCTTAGGTTAAATGTGAACCCGTTGTTTGAAACCCAGGTCAAATGTGAACCTAAACCTCAGGTCAAATTTGAACCTGTTGTTTAAAAACCAGGTCAAATGTGAAACTAAACCTCAGGTCTAATGTGTACCTAAACCTCAGGTAAAATGTGAAACTAAAACTCAGGTCAAATGTGTACCTAAACCTCAGGTCAAATGTGAACCTATTGTTTGAAACCCAGGTCATATGTGAACTTAAACCTCAGGTCAAATGTGAACCCCTTGAATGAAACCCAGGTCAAATTTGAACCTAAACCTCAAGTCAAATGTGAAACCGTTGTTTGAAAACCAGGTCAAATGTGAACCTAACATTCAGGTTAAATGTGAACCCGTTGTTTGAAACACAAGTCAAATGTGAACCTAAACCTCAGGTCAAATGTGAACCCGTTGTTTGAAAACCAGGTCAAATGTGAACCTAAACCTCAAGTCAAATTTGAACCCGTTGTTTGGAACCCAGGTCAAATGAGAACCTAAACCTCAGGTCAAATGTGAATCTGTTGTTTGAAAACCAGGTCAAATGTGAACCCGTTGTTTGAAACCCAGGTCAAATATGAACCTAAACCTCAGGTCAAATGTGAACCCATTGTTTGAAACCCAGGTTAAATGTGAATCTAAACCTTAGGTCAAATGCAAACCCGTTGTTTGAAAACCAGGTCAAATTTGAACCTAAACCTCAGGTCAAATGTGAACCCGTTGTTTGAAACCCAGGTCAATTGTGAACCTAAACCTAAGGTCAAATGTGAACCCGTTGTTTGAAAACCAGGTCAAATGTGAACCAAAACCTCAGGTCAAATGTGAACCCATTGTTTGAAACCAAGGTCAAATGTGAACCTAAACCTCAGGTCAAATGTGAACCCGTTGTTTGAAACCCAGGTCAAATGTGAACTTAAACCTCAGGTCAAATGTGAAACTGTTGTTTGAAACCCAGGTCAAACGTGAACCTAAACCTCAGGTCAAATGTGAACCCGTTTTTTGAAACCCATGTCAAATGTGAACCTAAACCTTAGGTCAAATGTGAACCCGTTGTTTGAAACCCAGGTCAAATGTGAACCTAAACCTCAGGTCAAATTTGAACCTGTTGTTTGAAAACCAGGTCAAATGTGAAACTAAACCTCAGGTCTAATGTGTACCTAAACCTCAGGTCAAATGTGAAACTAAAACTCAGGTCAAATGTGTACCTAAACCTCAGGTCAAATGTGAACCCATTGTTTGAAACCCAGGTCAAATGTGAACTTAAACCTCAGGTCAAATGTGAACCCGTTGTATGAAACCCAGGTCAAATTTGAACCTAAACCTCAAGTCAAATGTGAAACCGTTGTTTGAAAACCAGGTCAAATGTGAACCTAACATTCAGGTTAAATGTGAACCCGTTGTTTGAAACACAAGTCAAATGTGAACCTAAACCTCAGGTCAAATGTGAACCAGTTGTTTGAAAACCAGGTCAAATGTGAACCTAAACCTCAAGTCAAATGTGAACCCGTTGTTTGGAACCCAGGTCAAATGAGAACCTAAACCTCAGGTCAAATGTGAATCTGTTGTTTGAAAACCAGGTCAAATGTGAACACGTTGTTTGAAACCCAGGTCAAATATGAACCTAAACCGCAGGTCAAATGTGAACCCGTTGTTTGAAAACCAGGTCAAATGTGAACCTAAACCTCAGGTCAAATGCGAACCCGTTGTTTGAAAACCAGGTCAAATTAGAACCTAAACCTCCGGTCAAACGTGAACCCGTTGTTTGAAACCCAGGTCAATTGTGAAGCTAAAGCTAAGGTCAAATGTGAACCCGTTGTTTGAAAACCAGGTCAAATGTGAACCAAAACCTCAGGTCAAATCTGAACCCATTGTTTGAAACCCAGGTGAAATGTGAACCTAAACCTCAGGTCAAATGTGAAACCGTTGTTTGAAACCTAGGTCAAATGTGAACTTAAACCTCAAGTCAAATGTGAACCTGTTGTTTGAAACCCAGGTCAAATGTGAACCTAAACCTCAGGTCAAATTCGAACCCGTTGTTTAAAAACCAGGTCGAATTTGAACCTAAACCTCAGGTCAAATGTGAACCCGTTGTTTGAAACCCAGGTCAATTGTGAACCTAAACCTAAGGTCAAATGTGAACCCGTTGTTTGAAAACCAGGTCAAATGTGAACCTAAACCTCAGGTCAAATGTGAACCCGATGTTTGAAACCCAGGTCAAATGTGAACCTAAACATCAGGTCAAATGCGAACCCGTTGTTTGAAAACCAGGTCAAATTTGAACCTAAACCTCAGGTCAAATGTGAACCCGTTGTTTGAAACCCAGGTCAATTGTGAACCTAAACCTAAGGTCAAATGTGAACCCGTTGTTTGAAAACCAGGTCAAATGTGAACCAAAACCTCAGGTCAAATGTGAACCCATTGTTTGAAACCAAGGTCAAATGTGAACCTAAACCTCAGGTCAAATGTGAACCCGTTGTTTGAAACCCAGGTCAAATGTGAACTTAAACCTCAGGTCAAATGTGAACCTGTTGTTTGAAACCCAGGTCAAACGTGAACCTAAACCTCAGGTCAAATGTGAACCCGTTGTTTGAAACCCATGTCAAATGTGAACCTAAACCTTAGGTCAAATGTGAACCCGTTGTTTGAAACCCAGGTCAAATGTGAACCTAAACCTCAGGTCAAATTTGAACCTGTTGTTTGAAAACCAGGTCAAATGTGAAACTAAACCTCAGGTCTAATGTGTACCTAAACCTCAGGTAAAATGTGAAACTAAAACTCAGGTCAAATGTGTACCTAAACCTCAGGTCAAATGTGAACCCATTGTTTGAAACCCAGGTCAAATGTGAACTTAAACCTCAGGTCAAATGTGAACCCGTTGTATGAAACCCAGTTCAAATTTGAACCTAAACCTCAAGTCAAATGTGAAACCGTTGTTTGAAAACCAGGTCAAATGTGAACCTAAACCTCAAGTCAAATTTGAACCCGTTGTTTGGAACCCAGGTCAAATGAGAACCTAAACCTCAGGTCAAATGTGAATCTGTTGTTTGAAAACCAGGTCAAATGTGAACCCGTTGTTTGAAACCCAGGTCAAATATGAACCTAAACCTCAGGTCAAATGTGAACCCGTTGTTTGAAACCCAGGTTAAATGTGAATCTAAACCTTAGGTCAAATGCAAACCCGTTGTTTGAAAACCAGGTCAAATTTGAACCTAAACCTCAGGTCAAATGTGAACCCGTTGTTTGAAACCCAGGTCAATTGTGAACCTAAACCTAAGGTCAAATATGAACCCGTTGTTTGAAAACCAGGTCAAATGTGAACCAAAACCTCAGGTCAAATGTGAACCCATTGTTTGAAACCAAGGTCAAATGTGAACCTAAACCTCAGGTCAAATGTGAACCCGTTGTTTGAAACCCAGGTCAAATGTGAACTTAAACCTCAGGTCTAATGTGAAACTGTTGTTTGAAACCCAGGTCAAACGTGAACCTAAACCTCAGGTCAAATGTGAACCCGTTGTTTGAAACCCATGTCAAATGTGAACCTAAACCTTAGGTCAAATGTGAACCCGTTGTTTGAAACCCAGGTCAAATGTGAACCTAAACCTCAGGTCAAATTTGAACCTGTTGTTTGAAAACCAGGTCAAATGTGAAACTAAACCTCAGGTCTAATGTGTACCTAAACCTCAGGTAAAATGTGAAACTAAAACTCAGGTCAAATGTGTACCTAAACCTCAGGTCAAATGTGAACCCATTGTTTGAAACCCAGGTCAAATGTGAACTTAAACCTCAGGTCAAATGTGAACCCGTTGTATGAAACCCAGGTCAAATTTGAACCTAAACCTCAAGTCAAATGTGAAACCGTTGTTTGAAAACCAGGTCAAATGTGAACCTAACATTCAGGTTAAATGTGAACCCGTTGTTTGAAACACAAGTCAAATGTGAACCTAAACCTCAGGTCAAATGTGAACCAGTTGTTTGAAAACCAGGTCAAATGTGAACCTAAACCTCAAGTCAAATGTGAACCCGTTGTTTGGAACCCAGGTCAAATGAGAACCTAAACCTCAGGTCAAATGTGAATCTGTTGTTTGAAAACCAGGTCAAATGTGAACACGTTGTTTGAAACCCAGGTCAAATATGAACCTAAACCTCAGGTCAAATGTGAACCTGTTGTTTGAAAACCAGGTCAAATGTGAACCTAAACCTCAGGTCAAATGCGAACCCGTTGTTTGAAAACCAGGTCAAATTAGAACCTAAACCTCCGGTCAAACGTGAACCCGTTGTTTGAAACCCAGGTCAATTGTGAAGCTAAAGCTAAGGTCAAATGTGAACCCGTTGTTTGAAAACCAGGTCAAATGTGAACCAAAACCTCAGGTCAAATCTGAACCCATTGTTTGAAACCCAGGTGAAATGTGAACCTAAACCTCAGGTCAAATGTGAACCCGTTGTTTGAAACCTAGGTCAAATGTGAACTTAAACCTCAAGTCAAATGTGAACCTGTTGTTTGAAACCCAGGTCAAATGTGAACCTAAACCTCAGGTCAAATTCGAACCCGTTGTTTAAAAACCAGGTCGAATTTGAACCTAAACCTCAGGTCAAATGTGAACCCGTTGTTTGAAACCCAGGTCAATTGTGAACCTAAACCTAAGGTCAAATGTGAACCCGTTGTTTGAAAACCAGGTCAAATGTGAACCTAAACCTCAGGTCAAATGTGAACCCGATGTTTGAAACCCAGGTCAAATGTGAACCTAAACATCAGGTCAAATGCGAACCCGTTGTTTGAAAACCAGGTCAAATTTGAACCTAAACCTCAGGTCAAATGTGAACCCGTTGTTTGAAACCCAGGTCAATTGTGAACCTAAACCTAAGGTCAAATGTGAACCCGTTGTTTGAAAACCAGGTCAAATGTGAACCCGTTGTATGAAACCCAGGTCAAATTTGAACCTAAACCTCAAGTCAAATGTGAAACCGTTGTTTGAAAACCAGGTCAAATGTGAACCTAACATTCAGGTTAAATGTGAACCCGTTGTTTGAAACACAAGTCAAATGTGAACCTAAACCTCAGGTCAAATGTGAACCAGTTGTTTGAAAACCAGGTCAAATGTGAACCTAAACCTCAAGTCAAATGTGAACCCGTTGTTTGGAACCCAGGTCAAATGAGAACCTAAACCTCAGGTCAAATGTGAATCTGTTGTTTGAAAACCAGGTCAAATGTGAACACGTTGTTTGAAACCCAGGTCAAATATGAACCTAAACCTCAGGTCAAATGTGAACCTGTTGTTTGAAAACCAGGTCAAATGTGAACCTAAACCTCAGGTCAAATGCGAACCCGTTGTTTGAAAACCAGGTCAAATTAGAACCTAAACCTCCGGTCAAACGTGAACCCGTTGTTTGAAACCCAGGTCAATTGTGAAGCTAAAGCTAAGGTCAAATGTGAACCCGTTGTTTGAAAACCAGGTCAAATGTGAACCAAAACCTCAGGTCAAATCTGAACCCATTGTTTGAAACCCAGGTGAAATGTGAACCTAAACCTCAGGTCAAATGTGAACCCGTTGTTTGAAACCTAGGTCAAATGTGAACTTAAACCTCAAGTCAAATGTGAACCTGTTGTTTGAAACCCAGGTCAAATGTGAACCTAAACCTCAGGTCAAATTCGAAACCGTTGTTTAAAAACCAGGTCGAATTTGAACCTAAACCTCAGGTCAAATGTGAACCCGTTGTTTGAAACCCAGGTCAATTGTGAACCTAAACCTAAGGTCAAATGTGAACCCGTTGCTTGAAAACCAGGTCAAATGTGAACCTAAACCTCAGGTCAAATGTGAACCCGATGTTTGAAACCCAGGTCAAATGTGAACCTAAACATCAGGTCAAATGCGAACCCGTTGTTTGAAAACCAGGTCAAATTTGAACCTAAACCTCAGGTCAAATGTGAACCCGTTGTTTGAAACCCAGGTCAATTGTGAACCTAAACCTAAGGTCAAATGTGAACCCGTTGTTTGAAAACCAGGTCAAATGTGAACCAAAACCTCAGGTCAAATGTGAACCCATTGTTTGAAACCAAGGTCAAATGTGAACCTAAACCTCAGGTCAAATGTGAACCCGTTGTTTGAAAACCAGGTCAAATGTGAACCTAACATTCAGGTTAAATGTGAACCCGTTGTTTGAAACACAAGTCAAATGTGAACCTAAACCTCAGGTCAAATGTGAACCCGTTGTTTGAAAACCAGGTCAAATGTGAACCTAAACCTCAAGTCAAATTTGAACCCGTTGTTTGGAACCCAGGTCAAATGAGAACCTAAACCTCAGGTCAAATGTGAATCTGTTGTTTGAAAACCAGGTCAAATGTGAACCCGTTGTTTGAAACCCAGGTCAAATATGAACCTAAACCTCAGGTCAAATGTGAACCCGTTGTTTGAAAACCAGGTCAAATGTGAACCTAACATTCAGGTTAAATGTGAACCCGTTGTTTGAAACACAAGTCAAATGTGAACCTAAACCTCAGGTCAAATGTGAACCCGTTGTTTGAAAACCAGGTCAAATGTGAACCTAAACCTCAAGTCAAATTTGAACCCGTTGTTTGGAACCCAGGTCAAATGAGAACCTAAACCTCAGGTCAAATGTGAATCTGTTGTTTGAAAACCAGGTCAAATGTGAACCCGTTGTTTGAAACCCAGGTCAAATATGAACCTAAACCTCAGGTCAAATGTGAACCCGTTGTTTGAAACCCAGGTTAAATGTGAATCTAAACCTTAGGTCAAATGTGAACCCGTTGTTTGAAAACCAGGTCAAATGTGAACCTAACATTCAGGTTAAATGTGAACCCGTTGCTTGAAACCCAGGTCAAATGTGAACCTAAACCTCAGGTCAAATTTGAACCTGTTGTTTGAAAACCAGGTCAAATGTGAAACTAAACCTCAAGTCTAATGTGTACCTAAACCTCAGGTCAAATGTGAAACTAAAACTCAGGTCAAATGTGTACCTAAACCTCAGGTCAAATGTGAACCCATTGTTTGAAACCCAGGTCAAATGTGAACCCATTGTTTGAAACCCAGGTCAAATGTGAACTTAAACCTCAGGTCAAATGTGAACCCGTTGTATGAAACCCAGGTCAAATTTGAACCTAAACCTCAAGTCAAATGTGAAACCGTTGTTTGAAAACCAGGTCAAATGTGAACCTAACATTCAGGTTAAATGTGAACCCGTTGTTTGAAACCCAGGTCAAATGTGAACCTAAACCTCAGGTCAAATTTGAACCTGTTGTTTGAAAACCAGGTCAAATGTGAAACTAAACCTCAGGTCTAATGTGTACCTAAACCTCAGGTCAAATGTGAAACTAAAACTCAGGTCAAATGTGTACCTAAACCTCAGGTCAAATGTGAACCCATTGTTTGAAACCCAGGTCAAATGTGAACTTAAACCTCAGGTCAAATGTGAACCCGTTGTATGAAACCCAGGTCAAATTTGAACCTAAACCTCAAGTCAAATGTGAAACCGTTGTTTGAAAACCAGGTCAAATGTGAACCTAACATTCAGGTTAAATGTGAACCCGTTGTTTGAAACACAAGTCAAATGTGAACCTAAACCTCAGGTCAAATGTGAACCCGTTGTTTGAAAACCAGGTCAAATGTGAACCTAAACCTCAAGTCAAATTTGAACCTGTTGTTTGGAACCCAGGTCAAATGAGAACCTAAACCTCAGGTCAAATGTGAATCTGTTGTTTGAAAACCAGGTCAAATGTGAACCCGTTGTTTGAAACCCAGGTCAAATATGAACCTAAACCTCAGGTCAAATGTGAACCCGTTGTTTGAAACCCAGGTTAAATGTGAATCTAAACCTTAGGTCAAATGCAAACCCGTTGTTTGAAAACCAGGTCAAATTTGAACCTAAACCTCATGTCAAATGTGAACCCGTTGTTTGAAATCCAAGTCAATTAAGAACCTTAACCTAAGGTCAAATGTGAACCCGTTGTTTGAAAACCAGGTCAAATGTGAACCTAAACCTCAGGTCAAATGTGAACCCGTTGTTTGACACCCAGGTCAAATGTGAACCTAAACCTCAGGTCAAATACGAACCCGTTGTTTGAAAACCAGGTCAAATTAGAACCTAAACCTCCAGTCAAATGTGAACCCGTTGTTTGAAACCCAGGTCAATTGTGAAGCTAAAGCTAAGGTCAAATGTGAAGCTAAAGCTAAGGTCAAATGTGAACCCGTTGTTTGAAACCCAGGTCAAATGTGAACCTAAACCTCAGGTCAAATGTGAACCCGTTGTTTGAAACCTAGGTCAAATGTGAACTTAAACCTCAGGTCAAATGTGAACCTGTTTTTTGAAACCCAGGTCAAACGTGAACCTAAACCTCAGGTCAAATGCGAACCCGTTGTTTAAAAACCAGGTCGAATTTGAACCTAAACCTCAGGTCAAATGTGAACCCGTTGTTTGAAACGCAGGTCAATTGTGAACTTAAACCTAAGGTCAAATGTGAACCCGTTGTTTGAAAACCAGGTCAAATGTGAACCTAAACCTCAGGTCAAATGTGAACCCGTTATTTGAAACCCAGGTCAAATGTGAACCTAAACCTCAGGTCAAATGCGAACCCGTTGTTTAAAAACCAGGTCGAATTTGAACCTAAACCTCAGGTCAAATGTGAACCCGTTGTTTGAAACCCAGGTCAATTGTGAACCTAAACCTAAGGTCTAATGTGAACCCGTTGTTTGAAAACCAGGTCAAATGTGAACCTAAACCTCAGGTCAAATGTGAACCCGATGTTTGAAACCCAGGTCAAATGTGAACCTAAACATCAGGTCAAATGCGAACCAGTTGTTTGAAAACCAGGTCAAATTTGAACCTAAACCTCAGGTCAAATGTGAACCCGTTGTTTGAAACCCAGGTCAATTGTGAACCTAAACCTAAGGTCAAATGTGAACCCGTTGTTTGAAAACCAGGTCAAATGTGAACCAAAACCTCAGGTCAAATGTGAACCCATTGTTTGAAACCAAGGTCAAATGTGAACCTAAACCTCAGGTCAAATGTGAACCCGTTGTTTGAAACCCAGGTCAAATGTGAACTTAAACCTCAGGTCAAATGTGAAACTGTTGTTTGAAACCCAGGTCAAACGTGAACCTAAACCTCAGGTCAAATGTGAACCCGTTGTTTGAAACCCATGTCAAATGTGAACCTAAACCTTAGGTCAAATGTGAACCCGTTGTTTGAAACCCAGGTCAAATGTGAACCTAAACCTCAGGTCAAATTTGAACCTGTTGTTTGAAAACCAGGTCAAATGTGAAACTAAACCTCAGGTCTAATGTGTACCTAAACCTCAGGTCAAATGTGAAACTAAAACTCAGGTCAAATGTGTACCTAAACCTCAGGTCAAATGTGAACCCATTGTTTGAAACCCAGGTCAAATGTGAACTTAAACCTCAGGTCAAATGTGAACCCGTTGTATGAAACCCAGGTCAAATTTGAACCTAAACCTCAAGTCAAATGTGAAACCGTTGTTTGAAAACCAGGTCAAATGTGAACCTAACATTCAGGTTAAATGTGAACCCGTTGTTTGAAACCCAGGTCAAATGTGAACCTAAACCTCAGGTCAAATTTGAACCTGTTGTTTGAAAACCAGGTCAAATGTGAAACTAAACCTCAGGTCTAATGTGTACCTAAACCTCAGGTCAAATGTGAACTTAAACCTCAGGTCAAATGTGAACCCGTTGTTTGAAAACCAGGTCAAATGTGAACCTAAACCTCAAGTCAAATTTGAACCCGTTGTTTGGAACCCAGGTCAAATGAGAACCTAAACCTCAGGTCAAATGTGAATCTGTTGTTTGAAAACCAGGTCAAATGTGAACCCGTTGTTTGAAACCCAGGTCAAATATGAACCTAAACCTCAGGTCAAATGTGAACCCGTTGTTTGAAAACCAGGTCAAATGTGAACCTAACATTCAGGTTAAATGTGAACCCGTTGTTTGAAACACAAGTCAAATGTGAACCTAAACCTCAGGTCAAATGTGAACCCGTTGTTTGAAAACCAGGTCAAATGTGAACCTAAACCTCAAGTCAAATTTGAACCCGTTGTTTGGAACCCAGGTCAAATGAGAACCTAAACCTCAGGTCAAATGTGAATCTGTTGTTTGAAAACCAGGTCAAATGTGAACCCGTTGTTTGAAACCCAGGTCAAATATGAACCTAAACCTCAGGTCAAATGTGAACCCGTTGTTTGAAACCCAGGTTAAATGTGAATCTAAACCTTAGGTCAAATGTGAACCCGTTGTTTGAAAACCAGGTCAAATGTGAACCTAACATTCAGGTTAAATGTGAACCCGTTGTTTGAAACACAAGTCAAATGTGAACCTAAACCTCAGGTCAAATGTGAACCCGTTGTTTGAAAACCAGGTCAAATGTGAACCTAACATTCAGGTTAAATGTGAACCCGTTGCTTGAAACCCAGGTCAAATGTGAACCTAAACCTCAGGTCAAATTTGAACCTGTTGTTTGAAAACCAGGTCAAATGTGAAACTAAACCTCAGGTCTAATGTGTACCTAAACCTCAGGTCAAATGTGAAACTAAAACTCAGGTCAAATGTGTACCTAAACCTCAGGTCAAATGTGAACCCATTGTTTGAAACCCAGGTCAAATGTGAACTTAAACCTCAGGTCAAATGTGAACCCGTTGTATGAAACCCAGGTCAAATTTGAACCTAAACCTCAAGTCAAATGTGAAACCGTTGTTTGAAAACCAGGTCAAATGTGAACCTAACATTCAGGTTAAATGTGAACCCGTTGTTTGAAACCCAGGTCAAATGAGAACCTAAACCTCAGGTCAAATGTGAATCTGTTGTTTGAAAACCAGGTCAAATGTGAACCCGTTGTTTGAAACCCAGGTCAAATATGAACCTAAACCTCAGGTCAAATGTGAACCCGTTGTTTGAAACCCAGGTTAAATGTGAATCTAAACCTTAGGTCAAATGCAAACCCGTTGTTTGAAAACCAGGTCAAATTTGAACCTAAACCTCATGTCAAATGTGAACCCGTTGTTTGAAATCCAAGTCAATTAAGAACCTTAACCTAAGGTCAAATGTGAACCCGTTGTTTGAAAACCAGGTCAAATGTGAACCTAAACCTCAGGTCAAATGTGAACCCGTTGTTTGACACCCAGGTCAAATGTGAACCTAAACCTCAGGTCAAATACGAACCCGTTGTTTGAAAACCAGGTCAAATTAGAACCTAAACCTCCAGTCAAATGTGAACCCGTTGTTTGAAACCCAGGTCAATTGTGAAGCTAAAGCTAAGGTCAAATGTGAAGCTAAAGCTAAGGTCAAATGTGAACCCGTTGTTTGAAACCCAGGTCAAATGTGAACCTAAACCTCAGGTCAAATGTGAACCCGTTGTTTGAAACCTAGGTCAAATGTGAACTTAAACCTCAGGTCAAATGTGAACCTGTTTTTTGAAACCCAGGTCAAACGTGAACCTAAACCTCAGGTCAAATGCGAACCCGTTGTTTAAAAACCAGGTCGAATTTAAACCTAAACCTCAGGTCAAATGTGAACCCGTTGTTTGAAACGCAGGTCAATTGTGAACCTAAACCTAAGGTCAAATGTGAACCCGTTGTTTGAAAACCAGGTCAAATGTGAACCTAAACCTCAGGTCAAATGTGAACCCGTTATTTGAAACCCAGGTCAAATGTGAACCTAAACCTCAGGTCAAATGCGAACCCGTTGTTTAAAAACCAGGTCGAATTTGAACCTAAACCTCAGGTCAAATGTGAACCCGTTGTTTGAAACCCAGGTCAATTGTGAACCTAAACCTAAGGTCTAATGTGAACCCGTTGTTTGAAAACCAGGTCAAATGTGAACCTAAACCTCAGGTCAAATGTGAACCCGATGTTTGAAACCCAGGTCAAATGTGAACCTAAACATCAGGTCAAATGCGAACCAGTTGTTTGAAAACCAGGTCAAATTTGAACCTAAACCTCAGGTCAAATGTGAACCCGTTGTTTGAAACCCAGGTCAATTGTGAACCTAAACCTAAGGTCAAATGTGAACCCGTTGTTTGAAAACCAGGTCAAATGTGAACCAAAACCTCAGGTCAAATGTGAACCCATTGTTTGAAACCAAGGTCAAATGTGAACCTAAACCTCAGGTCAAATGTGAACCCGTTGTTTGAAACCCAGGTCAAATGTGAACTTAAACCTCAGGTCAAATGTGAAACTGTTGTTTGAAACCCAGGTCAAACGTGAACCTAAACCTCAGGTCAAATGTGAACCCGTTGTTTGAAACCCATGTCAAATGTGAACCTAAACCTTAGGTCAAATGTGAACCCGTTGTTTGAAACCCAGGTCAAATGTGAACCTAAACCTCAGGTCAAATTTGAACCTGTTGTTTGAAAACCAGGTCAAATGTGAAACTAAACCTCAGGTCTAATGTGTACCTAAACCTCAGGTCAAATGTGAAACTAAAACTCAGGTCAAATGTGTACCTAAACCTCAGGTCAAATGTGAACCCATTGTTTGAAACCCAGGTCAAATGTGAACATAAACCTCAGGTCAAATGTGAACCCGTTGTATGAAACCCAGGTCAAATTTGAACCTAAACCTCAAGTCAAATGTGAAACCGTTGTTTGAAAACCAGGTCAAATGTGAACCTAACATTCAGGTTAAATGTGAACCCGTTGTTTGAAACCCAGGTCAAATGTGAACCTAAACCTCAGGTCAAATTTGAACCTGTTGTTTGAAAACCAGGTCAAATGTGAAACTAAACCTCAGGTCTAATGTGTACCTAAACCTCAGGTCAAATGTGAAACTAAAACTCAGGTCAAATGTGTACCTAAACCTCAGGTCAAATGTGAACCCATTGTTTGAAACCCAGGTCAAATGTGAACTTAAACCTCAGGTCAAATGTGAACCCGTTGTATGAAACCCAGGTCAAATTTGAACCTAAACCTCAAGTCAAATGTGAAACCGTTGTTTGAAAACCAGGTCAAATGTGAACCTAACATTCAGGTTAAATGTGAACCCGTTGTTTGAAACCCAGGTCAAATGTGAACCTAAACCTCAGGTCAAATTTGAACCTGTTGTTTGAAAACCAGGTCAAATGTGAAACTAAACCTCAGGTCTAATGTGTACCTAAACCTCAGGTCAAATGTGAAACTAAAACTCAGGTTAAATGTGTACCTAAACCTCAGGTCAAATGTGAACCCATTGTTTGAAACCCAGGTCAAATGTGAACTTAAACCTCAGGTCAAATGTGAACCCGTTGTATGAAACCCAGGTCAAATTTGAACCTAAACCTCAAGTCAAATGTGAAACCGTTGTTTGAAAACCAGGTCAAATGTGAACCTAACATTCAGGTTAAATGTGAACCCGTTGTTTGAAACACAAGTCAAATGTGAACCTAAACCTGAGGTCAAATGTGAACCCGTTGTTTGAAAACCAGGTCAAATGTGAACCTAAACCTCAAGTCAAATTTGAACCCGTTGTTTGGAACCCAGGTCAAATGAGAACCTAAACCTCAGGTCAAATGTGAATCTGTTGTTTGAAAACCAGGTCAAATGTGAACCCGTTGTTTGAAACCCAGGTCAAATATGAACCTAAACCTCAGGTCAAATGTGAACCCGTTGTTTGAAACCCAGGTTAAATGTGAATCTAAACCTTAGGTCAAATGCAAACCCGTTGTTTGAAAACCAGGTCAAATTTGAACCTAAACCTCATGTCAAATGTGAACCCGTTGTTTGAAATCCAAGTCAATTAAGAACCTTAACCTAAGGTCAAATGTGAACCCGTTGTTTGAAAACCAGGTCAAATGTGAACCTAAACCTCAGGTCAAATGTGAACCCGTTGTTTGACACCCAGGTCAAATGTGAACCTAAACCTCAGGTCAAATACGAACCCGTTGTTTGAAAACCAGGTCAAATTAGAACCTAAACCTCCAGTCAAATGTGAACCCGTTGTTTGAAACCCAGGTCAATTGTGAAGCTAAAGCTAAGGTCAAATGTGAAGCTAAAGCTAAGGTCAAATGTGAACCCGTTGTTTGAAACCCAGGTCAAATGTGAACCTAAACCTCAGGTCAAATGTGAACCCGTTGTTTGAAACCTAGGTCAAATGTGAACTTAAACCTCAGGTCAAATGTGAACCTGTTGTTTGAAACCCAGGTCAAACGTGAACCTAAACCTCAGGTCAAATGCGAACCCGTTGTTTAAAAACCAGGTCGAATTTGAACCTAAACCTCAGGTCAAATGTGAACCCGTTGTTTGAAACGCAGGTCAATTATGAACCTAAACCTAAGGTCAAATGTGAACCCGTTGTTTGAAAACCAGGTCAAATGTGAACCTAAACCTCAGGTCAAATGTGAACCCGTTATTTGAAACCCAGGTCAAATGTGAACCTAAACCTCAGGTCAAATGCGAACCCGTTGTTTAAAAACCAGGTCGAATTTGAACCTAAACCTCAGGTCAAATGTGAACCCGTTGTTTGAAACGCAGGTCAATTGTGAACCTAAACCTAAGGTCAAATGTGAACCCGTTGTTTGAAAACCAGGTCAAATGTGAACCTAAACCTCAGGTCAAATGTGAACCCGATGTTTGAAACCCAGGTCAAATGTGAACCTAAACATCAGGTCAAATGCGAACCAGTTGTTTGAAAACCAGGTCAAATTTGAACCTAAACCTCAGGTCAAATGTGAACCCGTTGTTTGAAACCCAGGTCAATTGTGAACCTAAACCTAAGGTCAAATGTGAACCCGTTGTTTGAAAACCAGGTCAAATGTGAACCAAAACCTCAGGTCAAATGTGAACCCATTGTTTGAAACCAAGGTCAAATGTGAACCTAAACCTCAGGTCAAATGTGAACCCGTTGTTTGAAACCCAGGTCAAATGTGAACTTAAACCTCAGGTCAAATGTGAAACTGTTGTTTGAAACCCAGGTCAAACGTGAACCTAATCCTCAGGTCAAATGTGAACCCGTTGTTTGAAACCCATGTCAAATGTGAACCTAAACCTTAGGTCAAATGTGAACCCGTTGTTTGAAACCCAGGTCAAATGTGAACCTAAACCTCAGGTCAAATTTGAACCTGTTGTTTGAAAACCAAGTCAAATGTGAAACTAAACCTCAGGTCTAATGTGTACCTAAACCTCAGGTCAAATGTGAAACTAAAACTCAGGTCAAATGTGTACCTAAACCTCAGGTCAAATGTGAACCCATTGTTTGAAACCCAGGTCAAATGTGAACTTAAACCTCAAGTCAAATGTGAACCCGTTGTATGAAACCCAGGTCAAATTTGAACCTAAACCTCAAGTCAAATGTGAAACCGTTGTTTGAAAACCAGGTCAAATGTGAACCTAACATTCAGGTTAAATGTGAACCCGTTGTTTGAAACACAAGTCAAATGTGAACCTCAACCTCAGGTCAAATGTGAACCCGTTGTTTGAAAACCAGGTCAAATGTGAACCTAAACCTCAAGTCAAATTTGAACCCATTGTTTGGAACCCAGGTCAAATGAAAACCTAAACCTCAGGTCAAATGTGAATCTGTTGTTTGAAAACCAGGTCAAATGTGAACCCGTTGTTTGAAACCCAGGTCAAATATGAACCTAAACCTCAGGTCAAATGTGAACCCGTTGTTTGAAACCCAGGTTAAATGTGAATCTAAACCTTAGGTCAAATGCAAACCCGTTGTTTGAAAACCAGGTCAAATTTGAACCTAAACCTCAGGTCAAATGTGAACCCGTTGTTTGAAATCCAAGTCAATTAAGAACCTTAACCTAAGGTCAATTGTGAACCCGTTGTTTGAAAACCAGGTCAAATGTGAACCTAAACCTCAAGTCAAATGTGAACCCGTTGTTTGACACCCAGGTCAAATGTGAACCTAAACCTCAGGTCAAATACGAACCCGTTGTTTGAAAACCAGGTCAAATTAGAACCTAAACCTCCAGTCAAATGTGAACCCGTTGTTTGAAACCCAGGTCAATTGTTAGCTAAAGCTAAGGTCAAATGTGAAGCTAAAGCTAAGGTCAAATGTGAACCCGTTGTTTGAAACCCAGGTCAAATGTGAACCTAAACCTCAGGTCAAATGTGAACCCGTTGTTTGAAACCTAGGTCAAATGTGAATTTAAACCTCAGGTCAAATGTGAACCTGTTGTTTGAAACCCAGGTCAAACGTGAACCTAAACCTCAGGTCAAATGCGAACCCGTTGTTTAAAAACCATGTCGAATTTGAACCTAAACCTCAGGTCAAATGTGAACCCGTTGTTTGAAACGCAGGTCAATTGTGAACCTAAACCTAAGGTCAAATGTGAACCCGTTGTTTGAAAACCAGGTCAAATGTGAACCTAAACCTCAGGTCAAATGTGAACCCGTTATTTGAAACCCAGGTCAAATGTGAACCTAAACCTCAGGTCAAATGCGAACCCGTTGTTTGAAAACCAGGTCAAATTTGAACCTAAACCTCAGGTCAAATGTGAACCTGTTGTTTGAAACCCAGGTCAATTGTGAACCTAAACCTAAGGTCAAATGTGAACCCGTTGTTTGAAAACCAGGTCAAATGTGAACCAAAACCTCAGGTCAAATGTGAACTCATTGTTTGAAACCAAGGTCAAATGTGAACCTAAACCTCAGGTCAAATGTGAACCAGTTGTTTGAAACCCAGGTCAAATGTGAACTTATACCTCAGGTCAATTGTGAACCTGTTGTTTGAAATCCAGGTCAAACATGAACCTAAACCTCAGGTCAAATGTGAACCCGTTGTTTGAAACACAGGTCAAATGTGAACCTAAACCTCAGGTCAAATGTGAACCCGTTGTTTGAAACGCAGGTCAATTGTGAACCTAAACCTAAGGTCAAATGTGATCCCGTTGTTTGAAAACCAGGTCAAATGTGAACCTAAACCTCAGGTCAAATGTGAACCCGCTATTTGAAACCCAGGTCAAATGTGAACCTAAACCTCAGGTCAAATGCGAACCCGTTGTTTGAAAACCAGGTCCAATTTGAACCTAAACCTCAGGTCAAATGTGAACCCGTTGTTTGAAACCTAGGTCAATTGTGAACCTAAACCTAAGGTCAAATGTGAACCCGTTGTTTGAAAACCAGGTCAAATGTGAACCAAAACCTCAGGTCAAATGTGAACTCATTGTTTGAAACCAAGGTCAAATGTGAACCTAAACCTCAGGTCAAATGTGAACCCGTTGTTTGAAACCCAGGTCAAATGTGAACTTAAACCTCAGGTCAATTGTGAACCTGTTGTTTGAAACCCAGGTCAAACGTGAACCTAAACCTCAGGTCAAATGTGAACCTGTTGTTTGAAACTCAGGTCAAATGTGAACCTAAACCTTAGGTCAAATGTGAACCCGTTGTTTGAAACCCAGGTCAAATGTGAACCTAAACCTCGGTTCAAATTGGAACCTGTTGTTTGAAAACCAGGTCAAATGTGAAACTAAACCTCAGGTCTAATGTGATCCCGTTGTTTGAAAACAAGGTCAAATGTGTACCTAAACCTCAGGTCAAATGTGAACCCATTGTTTGAAACCCAGGTCAAATGTGAACTTAAACCTCAGGTCAAATGTTAACCCGTTGTTTGAAACCCAGGTCAAATTTGAACCTAAACCTCAAGTCAAATCTGATCCCGTTGTTTGAAAACCAGGTCAAATGTGAACCTAACCCTTAGGTCAAATGTGATCCAGTTTTTTGAAACCTAAGTCAAATGTGAACCTAAACCTCAGGTCAAATGTGAACACGTTGTTTGAAAACCATGTCAAATGTAAACCTAAACCCCAGGTCAAATGAGAACCTAAACCTAAGGTCAAATGTGAATCTGTTGTTTGAAAACCAGGTCAAATGTGAACCCGTTGTTTGAAACCCAGGTCAAATGTGAAACTAAACCTCAGGTCAAATGTGAACCCGTTGTTTGAAAACCAGGTCAAATGTGAACCAAAACCTCAGGTCAAATGTGAACCCATTGTTTGAAACCAAGGTCAAATGTGAACCAAAACCTCAGGTCAAATGTGAACCCGTTGTTTGAAACCCAGGTCAAATGTGAACTTAAATCTCAGGTCAAATGTGAACCTGTTGTTTGAAACCCAGGTCAAACTTGAACCTAAACCTCAGGTCAAATGTGAACCCGTTGTTTGAAACCCAGGTCAAATGTGAACCTAAACCTTAGGTCAAATGTGAACCCGTTGTTTGAAACCTAGGTCAAATGTGAACCTAAACCTCAGGTCAAATTTGAACCTGTTGTTTGAAAACCAGGTCAAATGTGAAACTAAACCTCAGGTCTAATGTGAACTCGTTGTTTGAAAACCAGTTCAAATGTGAAACTAAAATTCGGGTCAAATGTGTACCTAAACCTCAGGTCAAATGTGAACCCATTGTTTGAAACCCAGGTCAAATGTGAACTTAAACCTCAGGTCAAATGTGAACCCGTTGTATGAAACCCAGGTCAAATTTGAACCTAAACCTCAAGTCAAATGTGAAACCATTGTTTGAAAACCAGGTCAAATGTGAACCTAACATTCAGGTTAAATGTGAACCCGTTGTTTGAAACACAAGTCAAATGTGAACCCGTTGTTTGAAAACCAGGTCAAATGTGAACCTAAACCTCAAGTCAAATGTGAACCCGTTGTTTGGAACCCAGGTCAATTGAGAACCTAAACCTCAGGTCAAATGTGAATCTGTTGTTTGAAAACCAGGTCAAATGTGAACCCGTTGTTTGAAACCCAGGTCAAATATGAACCTAAACCTCAGGTCAAATGTGAACCCGTTGTTTGAAACCCAGGTTAAATGTGAACCTAAACCTTAGGTCAAATGCAAACCCGTTGTTTGAAAACCAGGTCAAATTTGAACCTAAACCTCAGGTCAAATGTGAACCCGTTGTTTGAAATCCAAGTCAATTAAGAACTTTAACCTAAGGTCAAATGTGAACCCGTTGTTTGAAAACCAGGTCAAATGTGAACCTAAACCTCAGGTCAAATGTGAACCCGTTGTTTGACACCCAGGTCAAATGTGAACCTAAACCTCAGGTCAAATACGAACCCGTTGTTTGAAAACCAGGTCAAATTAGAACCTAAACCTCCAGTCAAATGTGAACCCGTTGTTTGAAACCCAGGTCAATTGTGAAGCTAAAGCTAAGGTCAAATGTGAAGCTAAAGCTAATGTCAAATGTGAACCCGTTGTTTGAAACCCAGGTCAAATGTGAACCTAAACCTCAGGTCAAATGTGAACCCGTTGTTTGAAACCTAGGTCAAATGTGAACCTAAACCTCAGGTCAAATGTGAACCCGTTGTTTGAAACCTAGGTCAAATGTGAACTTAAACCTCAGGTCAAATGTGAACCTGTTGTTTGAAACCCAGGTCAAACGTGAACCTAAACCTCAGGTCAAATACGAACCCGTTGTTTAAAAACCAGGTCGAATTTGAACCTAAACCTCAGGTCAAATGTGAACCCGTTGTTTGAAACCTAGGTCAATTGTGAACCTAAACCTAAGGTCAAATGTGAACCCGTTGTTTGAAAACCAGGTCAAATGTGAACCTAAACCTAAGGTCAAATGTGAACCCGTTATTTGAAACCCAGGTCAAATGTGAACCTAAACCTCAGGTCAAATGCGAACCCGTTGTTTGAAAACCAGGTCAAATTTGAACCTAAACCTCAGGTCAAATGTGAACCCGTTGTTTGAAACCCAGGTCAATTGTGAACCTAAACCTAAGGTCAAATGTGAACCCGTTGTTTGAAAACCAGGTCAAATGTGAACCAAAACCTCATGTCAAATGTGAACTCATTGTTTGAAACCAAGGTCAAATGTGAACCTAAACCTCAGGTCAAATGTGAACCCTTTGTTTGAAACCCAGGTCAAATGTGAACTTAAACCTCAGGTCAATTGTGAACCTGTTGTTTGAAACCCAGGTCAAACGTGAACCTAAACCTCAGGTCAAATGTGAACCCGTTGTTTGAAACTCAGGTCAAATGTGAACCTAAACCTTAGGTCAAATGTGAACCCGTTGTTTGAAACCCAGGTCAAATGTGAACCTAAACCTCAGGTCAAATTTGAACCTGTTGTTTGAAAACCAGGTCAAATGTGAAACTAAACCTCAGGTCTAATGTGAACTCGTCGTTTGAAAACCAGTTCAAATGTGAAACTAAAATTCGGGTCAAATGTGTACCTAAACCTCAGGTCAAATGTGAACCCATTGTTTGAAACCCAGGTCAAATGTGAACTTAAACCTCAGGTCAAATACGAACCCGTTGTTTAAAAACCAGGTCGAATTTGAACCTAAACCTCAAGTCAAATGTGAAACCATTGTTTGAAAACCAGGTCAAATGTGAACCTAACATTCAGGTTAAATGTGAACCCGTTGTTTGAAACACAAGTCAAATGTGAACCAAACCTCGGGTCAAATGTGAACCCGTTGTTTGAAAACCAGGTCAAATGTGAACCTAAACCTCAAGTCAAATGTGAACCCGTTGTTTGGAACCCAGGTCAAATGAGAACCTAAACCTCAGGTCAAATGTGAATCTGTTGTTTGAAAACCAGGTCAATTGTGAACCTAAACCTAAGGTCAAATGTGAACCCGTTGTTTGAAAACCAGGTCAAATGTGAACCAAAACCTCATGTCAAATGTGAACTCATTGTTTGAAACCAAGGTCAAATGTGAACCTAAACCTCAGGTCAAATGTGAACCCTTTGTTTGAAACCCAGGTCAAATGTGAACTTAAACCTCAGGTCAATTGTGAACCTGTTGTTTGAAACCCAGGTCAAACGTGAACCTAAACCTCAGGTCAAATGTGAACCCGTTGTTTGAAACTCAGGTCAAATGTGAACCTAAACCTTAGGTCAAATGTGAACCCGTTGTTTGAAACCCAGGTCAAATGTGAACCTAAACCTCAGGTCAAATTTGAACCTGTTGTTTGAAAACCAGGTCAAATGTGAAACTAAACCTCAGGTCTAATGTGAACTCGTTGTTTGAAAACCAGTTCAAATGTGAAACTAAAATTCGGGTCAAATGTGTACCTAAACCTCAGGTCAAATGTGAACCCATTGTTTGAAACCCAGGTCAAATGTGAACTTAAACCTCAGGTCAAATGTGAACCCGTTGTATGAAACCCAGGTCAAATTTGAACCTAAACCTCAAGTCAAATGTGAAACCATTGTTTGAAAACCAGGTCAAATGTGAACCTAACATTCAGGTTAAATGTGAACCCGTTGTTTGAAACACAAGTCAAATGTGAACCAAACCTCGGGTCAAATGTGAACCCGTTGTTTGAAAACCAGGTCAAATGTGAACCTAAACCTCAAGTCAAATGTGAACCCGTTGTTTGGAACCCAGGTCAAATGAGAACCTAAACCTCAGGTCAAATGTGAATCTGTTGTTTGAAAACCAGGTCAAATGTGAACCCGTTGTTTGAAACCCAGGTCAAATATGAACCTAAAACTCAGGTCAAATGTGAACCCGTTGTTTGAAACCCAGGTTAAATGTGAACCTAAACCTTAGGTCAAATGCAAACCCGTTGTTTGAAAACCAGGTCAAATTTGAACCTAAACCTCAGGTCAAATGTGAACCCGTTGTTTGAAATCCAAGTCAATTAAGAACCTTAACCTAAGGTCAAATGTGAACCCGTTGTTTGAAAACCAGGTCAAATGTGAACCTAAACCTCAGGTCAAATGTGAACCCGTTGTTTGACACCCAGGTAAAATGTGAACCTAAACCTCAGGTCAAATACGAACCCGTTGTTTGAAAACCAGGTCAAATTAGAACCTAAACCTCCAGTCAAATGTGAACCCGTTGTTTGAAACCCAGGTCAATTGTGAAGCTAAAGCTAAGGTCAAATGTGAAGCTAAAGCTAATGTCAAATGTGAACCCGTTGTTTGAAACCCAGGTCAAATGTGAACCTAAACCTCAGGTCAAATGTGAACCCGTTGTTTGAAACCTAGGTCAAATGTGAACCTAAACCTCAGGTCAAATGTGAACCCGTTGTTTGAAACCTAGGTCAAATGTGAACTTAAACCTCAGGTCAAATGTGAACCTGTTGTTTGAAACCCAGGTCAAACGTGAACCTAAACCTCAGGTCAAATGCGAACCCATTGTTTAAAAACCAGGTCGAATTTGAACCTAAACCTCAGTTCAAATGTGAACCCGTTGTTTGAAACCCAGGTCAATTGTGAACCTAAACCTAAGGTCAAATGTGAACCCGTTGTTTGAAAACCAGGTCAAATGTGAACCTAAACCTCAGGTCAAATGTGAACCCGTTATTTGAAACCCAGGTCAAATGTGAACCTAAACCTCAGGTCAAATGCGAACCCGTTGTTTGAAAACCAGGTCAAATTTGAACCTAAACCTCAGGTCAAATGTGAACCCGTTGTTTGAAACCCAGGTCAAATTAGAACCTAAACCTCCAGTCAAATGTGAACCCGTTGTTTGAAACCCAGGTCAATTGTGAAGCTAAAGCTAAGGTCAAATGTGAAGCTAAAGCTAAGGTCAAATGTGAACCCGTTGTTTGAAACCCAGGTCAAATGTGAACCTAAACCTCAAGTCAAATGTGAACCCGTTGTTTGAAACCTAGGTCAAATGTGAACTTAAACCTCAGGTCAAATGTGAACCTGTTGTTTGAAACCCAGGTCAAACGTGAACCTAAACCTCAGGTCAAATGCGAACCCGTTGTTTAAAAACCAGGTCGAATTTGAACCTAAACCTCAGGTCAAATGTGAACCCGTTGTTTGAAACGCAGGTCAATTGTGAACCTAAACCTAAGGTCAAATGTGAACCCGTTGTTTGAAAACCAGGTCAAATGTGAACCTAAACCTCAGGTCAAATGTGAACCCGTTATTTGAAACCCAGGTCAAATGTGAACCTAAACCTCAGGTCAAATGCGAACCCGTTGTTTGAAAACCAGGTCAAATTTGAACCTAAACCTCAGGTCAAATGTGAACCCGTTGTTTGAAACCCAGGTCAATTGTGAACCTAAACCTAAGGTCAAATGTGAACCCGTTGTTTGAAAACCAGGTCAAATTTGAACCAAAACCTCAGGTCAAATGTGAACTCATTGTTTGAAACCAAGGTCAAATGTGAACCTAAACCTCAGGTCAAATGTGAACCAGTTGTTTGAAACCCAGGTCAAATGTGAACTTAAACCTCAGGTCAATTGTGAACCTGTTGTTTGAAATCCAGGTCAAACATGAACCTAAACCTCAGGTCAAATGTGAACCCGTTGTTTGAAACACAGGTCAAATGTGAACCTAAACCTCAGGTCAAATGTGAACCCGTTGTTTGAAACGCAGGTCAATTGTGAACCTAAACCTAAGGTCAAATGTGATCCCGTTGTTTGAAAACCAGGTCAAATGTGAACCTAAACCTCAGGTCAAATGTGAACCCGTTATTTGAAACCCAGGTCAAATGTGAACCTAAACCTCAGGTCAAATGCGAACCCGTTGTTTGAAAACCAGGTCAAATTTGAACCTAAACCTCAGGTCAAATGTGAACCCGTTGTTTGAAACCCAGGTCAATTGTGAACCTAAACCTAAGGTCAAATGTGAACCCGTTGTTTGAAAACCAGGTCAAATGTGAACCAAAACCTCAGGTCAAATGTGAACTCATTGTTTGAAACCAAGGTCAAATGTGAACCTAAACCTCAGGTCAAATGTGAACCCGTTGTTTGAAACCCAGGTCAAATGTGAACTTAAACCTCAGGTCAATTGTGAACCTGTTGTTTGAAACCCAGGTCAAATGTGAACCTAAACCTCAGGTCAAATGTGAACCCGTTGTTTGAAACTCAGGTCAAATGTGAACCTAAACCTTAGGTCAAATGTGAACCCGTTGTTTGAAACCCAGGTCAAATGTGAACCTAAACCTCGGTTCAAATTGGAACCTGTTGTTTGAAAACCAGGTCAAATGTGAAACTAAACCTCAGGTCTAATGTGATCCCGTTGTTTGAAAACAAGGTCAAATGTGTACCTAAACCTCAGGTCAAATGTGAACCCATTGTTTGAAACCCAGGTCAAATGTGAACTTAAACCTCAGGTCAAATGTTAACCCGTTGTTTGAAAACCAGGTCAAATTAGAACCTAAACCTCCAGTCAAATGTGAACCCGTTGTTTGAAACCCAGGTCAATTGTGAAGCTAAAGCTAAGGTCAAATGTGAAGCTAAAGCTAATGTCAAATGTGAACCCGTTGTTTGAAACCCAGGTCAAATGTGAACCTAAACCTCAGGTCAAATGTGAACCCGTTGTTTGAAACCTAGGTCAAATGTGAACCTAAACCTCAGGTCAAATGTGAACCCGTTGTTTGAAACCTAGGTCAAATGTGAACTTAAACCTCAGGTCAAATGTGAACCTGTTGTTTGAAACCCAGGTCAAACGTGAACCTAAACCTCAGGTCAAATGCGAACCCGTTGTTTAAAAACCAGGTCGAATTTGAACCTAAACCTCAGTTCAAATGTGAACCCGTTGTTTGAAACCCAGGTCAATTGTGAACCTAAACCTAAGGTCAAATGTGAACCCGTTGTTTGAAAACCAGGTCAAATGTGAACCTAAACCTTAGGTCAAATGTGAACCCGTTATTTGAAACCCAGGTCAAATGTGAACCTAAACCTCAGGTCAAATGCGAACCCGTTGTTTGAAAACCAGGTCAAATTTGAACCTAAACCTCAGGTCAAATGTGAACCCGTTGTTTGAAACCCAGGTCAAATTAGAACCTAAACCTCCAGTCAAATGTGAACCCGTTGTTTGAAACCCAGGTCAATTGTGAAGCTAAAGCTAAGGTCAAATGTGAAGCTAAAGCTAAGGTCAAATGTGAACCCGTTGTTTGAAACCCAGGTCAAATGTGAACCTCAACCTCAGGTCAAATGTGAACCCGTTGTTTGAAACCTAGGTCTAATGTGAACTTAAACCTCAGGTCAAATGTGAACCTGTTGTTTGAAACCCAGGTCAAACGTGAACCTAAACCTCAGGTCAAATGCGAACCCGTTGTTTAAAAACCAGGTCGAATTTGAACCTAAACCTCAGGTCAAATGTGAACCCGTTGTTTCAAACGCAGGTCAATTGTGAACCTAAACCTAAGGTCAAATGTGAACCCGTTGTTTGAAAACCAGGTCAAATGTGAACCTAAACCTCAGGTCAAATGTGAACCCGTTATTTGAAACCCAGGTCAAATGTGAACCTAAACCTCAGGTCAAATGCGAACCCGTTGTTTGAAAACCAGGTCAAATTTGAACCTAAACCTCAGGTCAAATGTGAACCCGTTGTTTGAAACCCAGGTCAAATGTGAACTTAAACCTCAGGTCAATTGTGAACCTGTTGTTTGAAACCCAGGTCAAATGTGAACCTAAACCTCAGGTCAAATGTGAACCCGTTGTTTGAAACTCAGGTCAAATGTGAACCTAAACCTTAGGTCAAATGTGAACCCGTTGTTTGAAACCCAGGTCAAATGTGAACCTAAACCTCGGTTCAAATTGGAACCTGTTGTTTGAAAACCAGGTCAAATGTGAAACTAAACCTCAGGTCTAATGTGATCCCGTTGTTTGAAAACAAGGTCAAATGTGTACCTAAACCTCAGGTCAAATGTGAACCCATTGTTTGAAACCCAGGTCAAATGTGAACTTAAACCTCAGGTCAAATGTTAACCCGTTGTTTGAAAACCAGGTCAAATTAGAACCTAAACCTCCAGTCAAATGTGAACCCGTTGTTTGAAACCCAGGTCAATTGTGAAGCTAAAGCTAAGGTCAAATGTGAAGCTAAAGCTAATGTCAAATGTGAACCCGTTGTTTGAAACCCAGGTCAAATGTGAACCTAAACCTCAGGTCAAATGTGAACCCGTTGTTTGAAACCTAGGTCAAATGTGAACCTAAACCTCAGGTCAAATGTGAACCCGTTGTTTGAAACCTAGGTCAAATGTGAACTTAAACCTCAGGTCAAATGTGAACCTGTTGTTTGAAACCCAGGTCAAACGTGAACCTAAACCTCAGGTCAAATGCGAACCCGTTGTTTAAAAACCAGGTCGAATTTGAACCTAAACCTCAGTTCAAATGTGAACCCGTTGTTTGAAACCCAGGTCAATTGTGAACCTAAACCTAAGGTCAAATGTGAACCCGTTGTTTGAAAACCAGGTCAAATGTGAACCTAAACCTTAGGTCAAATGTGAACCCGTTATTTGAAACCCAGGTCAAATGTGAACCTAAACCTCAGGTCAAATGCGAACCCGTTGTTTGAAAACCAGGTCAAATTTGAACCTAAACCTCAGGTCAAATGTGAACCCGTTGTTTGAAACCCAGGTCAAATTAGAACCTAAACCTCCAGTCAAATGTGAACCCGTTGTTTGAAACCCAGGTCAATTGTGAAGCTAAAGCTAAGGTCAAATGTGAAGCTAAAGCTAAGGTCAAATGTGAACCCGTTGTTTGAAACCCAGGTCAAATGTGAACCTAAACCTCAGGTCAAATGTGAACCCGTTGTTTGAAACCTAGGTCTAATGTGAACTTAAACCTCAGGTCAAATGTGAACCTGTTGTTTGAAACCCAGGTCAAACGTGAACCTAAACCTCAGGTCAAATGCGAACCCGTTGTTTAAAAACCAGGTCGAATTTGAACCTAAACCTCAGGTCAAATGTGAACCCGTTGTTTCAAACGCAGGTCAATTGTGAACCTAAACCTAAGGTCAAATGTGAACCCGTTGTTTGAAAACCAGGTCAAATGTGAACCTAAACCTCAGGTCAAATGTGAACCCGTTATTTGAAACCCAGGTCAAATGTGAACCTAAACCTCAGGTCAAATGCGAACCCGTTGTTTGAAAACCAGGTCAAATTTGAACCTAAACCTCAGGTCAAATGTGAACCCGTTGTTTGAAATCCAAGTCAATTAAGAACGTTAACCTAAGGTCAAATGTGAACCCGTTGTTTGAAAACCAGGTCAAATGTGAACCTAAACCTCAGGTCAAATGTGAACCCGTTGTTTGACACCCAGGTCAAATGTGAACCTAAACCTCAGGTCAAATACGAACCCGTTGTTTGAAAACCAGGTCAAATTAGAACCTAAACCTCCAGTCAAATGTGAACCCGTTGTTTGAAACCCAGGTCAATTGTGAAGCTAAAGCTAAGGTCAAATGTGAAGCTAAAGCTAATGTCAAATGTGAACCCGTTGTTTGAAACCCAGGTCAAATGTGAACCTAAACCTCAGGTCAAATGTGAACCCGTTGTTTGAAACCTAGGTCAAACGTGTACCTAAACCTCAGGTCAAATGTGAACCCGTTGTTTGAAACCTAGGTCAAATGTGAACTTAAACCTCAGGTCAAATGTGAACCTGTTGTTTGAAACCCAGGTCAAACGTGAACCTAAACCTCAGGTCAAATGCGAACCCGTTGTTTAAAAACTAGGTCGAATTTGAACCTAAACCTCAGGTCAAATGTGAACCCGTTGTTTGAAACCTAGGTCAATTGTGAACCTAAACCTAAGGTCAAATGTGAACCCGTTGTTTGAAAACCAGGTCAAATGTGAACCTAAACCTCAGGTCAAATGTGAACCCGTTATTTGAAACCCAGGTCAAATGTGAACCTAAACCTCAGGTCAAATGCGAACCCGTTGTTTGAAAACCAGGTCAAATTTGAACCTAAACCTCAGGTCAAATGTGAACCCGTTGTTTGAAACCCAGGTCAATTGTGAACCTAAACCTAAGGTCAAATGTGAACCCGTTGTTTGAAAACCAGGTCAAATGTGAACCAAAACCTCAGGTCAAATGTGAACTCATTGTTTGAAACCAAGGTCAAATGTGAACCTAAACCTCAGGTCAAATGTGAACCCGTTGTTTGAAACCCAGGTCAAATGTGAACTTAAACCTCAGGTCAATTGTGAACCTGTTGTTTGAAACCCAGGTCAAATGTGAACCTAAACCTCAGGTCAAATGTGAACCCGTTGTTTGAAACTCAGGTCAAATGTGAACCTAAACCTTAGGTCAAATGTGAACCCGTTGTTTGAAACCCAGGTCAAATGTGAACCTAAACCTCGGTTCAAATTGGAACCTGTTGTTTGAAAACCAGGTCAAATGTGAAACTAAACCTCAGGTCTAATGTGATCCCGTTGTTTGAAAACAAGGTCAAATGTGTACCTAAACCTCAGGTCAAATGTGAACCCATTGTTTGAAACCCAGGTCAAATGTGAACTTAAACCTCAGGTCAAATGTTAACCCGTTGTTTGAAACCCAGGTCAAATTTGAACCTAAACCTCAAGTCAAATCTGATCCCGTTGTTTGAAAACCAGGTCAAATGTGAACCTAACCCTTAGGTCAAATGTGATCCAGTTTTTTGAAACCTAAGTCAAATGTGAACCTAAACCTCAGGTCAAATGTGAACACGTTGTTTGAAAACCATGTCAAATGTAAACCTAAACCTCAGGTCAAATGTGAACCCGTTGTTTGGAACCCAGGTCAAATGAGAACCTAAACCTAAGGTCAAATGTGAATCTGTTGTTTGAAAACCAGGTCAAATGCGAACCCGTTGTTTGAAGCCCAGGTCAAATGTGAAACTAAACCTCAGGTCAAATGTGAACCCGTTGTTTGAAAACCAGGTCAAATGTGAACCAAAACCTCAGGTCAAATGTGAACCCATTGTTTGAAACCAAGGTCAAATGTGAACCCGTTGTTTGAAACCCAGGTCAAATGTGAACTTAAATCTCAGGTCAAATGTGAACCTGTTGTTTGAAACCCAGGTCAAACTTGAACCTAAACCTCAGGTCAAATGTGAACCCGTTGTTTGAAACCCAGGTCAAATGTGAACCTAAACCTTAGGTCAAATGTGAACCCGTTGTTTGAAACCTAGGTCAAATGTGAACCTAAACCTCAGGTCAAATTTGAACCTGTTGTTTGAAAACCAGGTCAAATGTGAAACTAAACCTCAGGTCTAATGTGAACTCGTTGTTTGAAAACCAGTTCAAATGTGAAACTAAAATTCGGGTCAAATGTGTACCTAAACCTCAGGTCAAATGTGAACCCATTGTTTGAAACCCAGGTCAAATGTGAACTTAAACCTCAGGTCAAATGTGAACCCGTTGTATGAAACCCAGGTCAAATTTGAACCTAAACCTCAAGTCAAATGTGAAACCATTGTTTGAAAACCAGGTCAAATGTGAACCTAACATTCAGGTTAAATGTGAACCCGTTGTTTGAAACACAAGTCAAATGTGAACCTAAACCTCGGGTCAAATGTGAACCCGTTGTTTGAAAACCAGGTCAAATGTGAACCTAAACCTCAAGTCAAATGTGAACCCGTTGTTTGGAACCCAGGTCAATTGAGAACCTAAACCTCAGGTCAAATGTGAATCTGTTGTTTGAAAACCAGGTCAAATGTGAACCCGTTGTTTGAAACGCAAGTCAAATATGAACCTAAACCTCAGGTCAAATCTGAACCCGTTGTTTGAAACCCAGGTTAAATGTGAACCTAAACCTTAGGTCAAATGCAAACCCGTTGTTTGAAAACCAGGTCAAATTTGAACCTAAACCTCAGGTCAAATGTGAACCCGTTGTTTGAAATCCAAGTCAATTAAGAACGTTAACCTAAGGTCAAATGTGAACCCGTTGTTTGAAAACCAGGTCAAATGTGAACCTAAACCTCAGGTCAAATGTGAACCCGTTGTTTGACACCCAGGTCAAATGTGAACCTAAACCTCAGGTCAAATACGAACCCGTTGTTTGAAAACCAGGTCAAATTAGAACCTAAACCTCCAGTCAAATGTGAACCCGTTGTTTGAAACCCAGGTCAATTGTGAAGCTAAAGCTAAGGTCAAATGTGAAGCTAAAGCTAATGTCAAATGTGAACCCGTTGTTTGAAACCCAGGTCAAATGTGAACCTAAACCTCAGGTCAAATGTGAACCCGTTGTTTGAAACCTAGGTCAAATGTGTACCTAAACCTCAGGTCAAATGTGAACCCGTTGTTTGAAACCTAGGTCAAATGTGAACTTAAACCTCAGGTCAAATGTGAACCTGTTGTTTGAAACCCAGGTCAAACGTGAACCTAAACCTCAGGTCAAATGCGAACCCGTTGTTTAAAAACTGGGTCGAATTTGAACCTAAACCTCAGGTCAAATGTGAACCCGTTGTTTGAAACCTAGGTCAATTGTGAACCTAAACCTAAGGTCAAATGTGAACCCGTTGTTTGAAAACCAGGTCAAATGTGAACCTAAACCTCAGGTCAAATGTGAACCCGTTATTTGAAACCCAGGTCAAATGTGAACCTAAACCTCAGGTCAAATGCGAACCCGTTGTTTGAAAACCAGGTCAAATTTGAACCTAAACCTCAGGTCAAATGCGAACCCGTTGTTTAAAAACCAGGTCGAATTTGAACCTAAACCTCAAGTCAAATGTTAAACCATTGTTTGAAAACCAGGTCAAATGTGAACCTAACATTCAGGTTAAATGTGAACCCGTTGTTTGAAACACAAGTCAAATGTGAACCAAACCTCGGGTCAAATGTGAACCCGTTGTTTGAAAACCAGGTCAAATGTGAACCTAAACCTCAAGTCAAATGTGAACCCGTTGTTTGGAACCCAGGTCAAATGAGAACCTAAACCTCAGGTCAAATGTGAATCTGTTGTTTGAAAACCAGGTCAATTGTGAACCTAAACCTAAGGTCAAATGTGAACCCGTTGTTTGAAAACCAGGTCAAATGTGAACCAAAACCTCATGTCAAATGTGAACTCATTGTTTGAAACCAAGGTCAAATGTGAACCTAAACCTCAGGTCAAATGTGAACCCTTTGTTTGAAACCCAGGTCAAATGTGAACTTAAACCTCAGGTCAATTGTGAACCTGTTGTTTGAAACCCAGGTCAAACGTGAACCTAAACCTCAGGTCAAATGTGAACCCGTTGTTTGAAACTCAGGTCAAATGTGAACCTAAACCTTAGGTCAAATGTGAACCCGTTGTTTGAAACCCAGGTCAAATGTGAACCTAAACCTCAGGTCAAATTTGAACCTGTTGTTTGAAAACCAGGTCAAATGTGAAACTAAACCTCAGGTCTAATGTGAACTCGTTGTTTGAAAACCAGTTCAAATGTGAAACTAAAATTCGGGTCAAATGTGTACCTAAACCTCAGGTCAAATGTGAACCCATTGTTTGAAACCCAGGTCAAATGTGAACTTAAACCTCAGGTCAAATGTGAACCCGTTGTATGAAACCCAGGTCAAATTTGAACCTAAACCTCAAGTCAAATGTGAAACCATTGTTTGAAAACCAGGTCAAATGTGAACCTAACATTCAGGTTAAATGTGAACCCGTTGTTTGAAACACAAGTCAAATGTGAACCAAACCTCGGGTCAAATGTGAACCCGTTGTTTGAAAACCAGGTCAAATGTGAACCTAAACCTCAAGTCAAATGTGAACCCGTTGTTTGGAACCCAGGTCAAATGAGAACCTAAACCTCAGGTCAAATGTGAATCTGTTGTTTGAAAACCAGGTCAATTGTGAACCTAAACCTAAGGTCAAATGTGAACCCGTTGTTTGAAAACCAGGTCAAATGTGAACCAAAACCTCATGTCAAATGTGAACTCATTGTTTGAAACCAAGGTCAAATGTGAACCTAAACCTCAGGTCAAATGTGAACCCTTTGTTTGAAACCCAGGTCAAATGTGAACTTAAACCTCAGGTCAATTGTGAACCTGTTGTTTGAAACCCAGGTCAAACGTGAACCTAAACCTCAGGTCAAATGTGAACCCGTTGTTTGAAACTCAGGTCAAATGTGAACCTAAACCTTAGGTCAAATGTGAACCCGTTGTTTGAAACCCAGGTCAAATGTGAACCTAAACCTCAGGTCAAATTTGAACCTGTTGTTTGAAAACCAGGTCAAATGTGAAACTAAACCTCAGGTCTAATGTGAACTCGTTGTTTGAAAACCAGTTCAAATGTGAAACTAAAATTCGGGTCAAATGTGTACCTAAACCTCAGGTCAAATGTGAACCCATTGTTTGAAACCCAGGTCAAATGTGAACTTAAACCTCAGGTCAAATGTGAACCCGTTGTATGAAACCCAGGTCAAATTTGAACCTAAACCTCAAGTCAAATGTGAAACCATTGTTTGAAAACCAGGTCAAATGTGAACCTAACATTCAGGTTAAATGTGAACCCGTTGTTTGAAACACAAGTCAAATGTGAACCAAACCTCGGGTCAAATGTGAACCCGTTGTTTGAAAACCAGGTCAAATGTGAACCTAAACCTCAAGTCAAATGTGAACCCGTTGTTTGGAACCCAGGTCAAATGAGAACCTAAACCTCAGGTCAAATGTGAATCTGTTGTTTGAAAACCAGGTCAAATGTGAACCCGTTGTTTGAAACCCAGGTCAAATATGAACCTAAACCTCAGGTCAAATGTGAACCCGTTGTTTGAAACCCAGGTTAAATGTGAACCTAAACCTTAGGTCAAATGCAAACCCGTTGTTTGAAAACCAGGTCAAATTTGAACCTAAACCTCAGGTCAAATGTGAACCTGTTGTTTGAAATCCAAGTCAATTAAGAACCTTAACCTAAGGTCAAATGTGAACCCGTTGTTTGAAAACCAGGTCAAATGTGAACCTAAACCTCAGGTCAAATGTGAACCCGTTGTTTGACACCCAGGTCAAATGTGAACCTAAACCTCAGGTCAAATACGAACCCGTTGTTTGAAAACCAGGTCAAATTAGAACCTACACCTCCAGTCAAATGTGAACCCGTTGTTTGAAACCCAGGTCAATTGTGAAGCTAAAGCTAAGGTCAAATGTGAAGCTAAAGCTAATGTCAAATGTGAACCCGTTCTTTGAAACCCAGGTCAAATGTGAACCTAAACCTCAGGTCAAATGTGAACCCGTTGTTTGAAACCTAGGTGAAATGTGAACCTAAACCTCAGGTCAAATGTGAACCCGTTGTTTGAAACCTAGGTCAAATGTGAACTTAAACCTCAGGTCAAATGTGAACCTGTTGTTTGAAACCCAGGTCAAACGTGAACCTAAACCTCAGGTCAAATGCGAACCCGTTGTTTAAAAACCAGGTCGAATTTGAACCTAAACCTCAGTTCAAATGTGAACCCGTTGTTTGAAACCCAGGTCAATTGTGAACCTAAACCTAAGGTCAAATGTGAACCCGTTGTTTGAAAACCAGGTCAAATGTGAACCTAAACCTTAGGTCAAATGTGAACCCGTTATTTGAAACCCAGGTCAAATGTGAACCTAAACCTCAGGTCAAATGCGAACCCGTTGTTTGAAAACCAGGTCAAATTTGAACCTAAACCTCAGGTCAAATGTGAACCCGTTGTTTGAAACCCAGGTCAATTGTGAACCTAAACCTAAGGTCAAATGTGAACCCGTTGTTTGAAAACCAGGTCAAATGTGAACCAAAACCTCAGGTCAAATGTGAACTCATTGTTTGAAACCAAGGTCAAATGTGAACCTAAACCTCAGGTCAAATGTGAACCCGTTGTTTGAAACCCAGGTCAAATGTGAACTTAAACCTCAGGTCAATTGTGAACCTGTTGTTTGAAACCCAGGTCAAACGTGAACCTAACCCTTAGGTCAAATGTGATCCAGTTTTTTCAAACCTAAGTCAAATGTGAACCTAAACCTCAGGTCAAATCTGAACACGTTGTTTGAAAACCATGTCAAATGGAAACCTAAACCTCAGGTCAAATGTGAACCCGTTGTTCGGAACCCAGGTCAAATGAGAACCTAAACCTCAGGTCAAATGTGAATCTGTTGTTTGAAAACCAGGTCAAATGTGAACCCGTTGTTTGAAACCCAGGTCAAATGTGAAACTAAACCTCAGGTCAAATGTGAACCCGTTGTTTGAAAACCAGGTCAAATGTGAACCAAAACCTCAGGTCAAATGTGAACCCATTGTTTGAAACCAAGGTCAAATGTGAACCTAAACCTCAGGTCAAATGTGAACCCGTTGTTTGAAACCCAGGTCAAATGTGAACTTAAATCTCAGGTCAAATGTGAACCTGTTGTTTGAAACCCAGGTCAAACTTGAACCTAAACCTCAGGTCAAATGTGAACCCGTTGTTTGAAACCCAGGTCAAATGTGAACCTAAACCTTAGGTCAAATGTGAATTCGTTGTTTGAAACCCAGGTCAAATGTGAACCTAAACCTCAGGTCAAATTTGAAACTGTTGTTTGAAAACCAGGTCAAATGTGTAACTAAACCTCAGGTCTAATGTGAACTCGTTGTTTGAAAACCAGTTCAAATGTGAAACTAAAATTCAGGTCAAATGTGTACCTAAACCTCAGGTCAAATGTGAACCCATTGTTTGAAACCCAGGTCAAATGTGAACTTAAACCTCAGGTCAAATGTGAACCCGTTGTATGAAACCCAGGTCAAATTTGAACCTAAACCTCAAGTCAAATGTGAAACCATTGTTTGAAAACCAGGTCAAATGTGAACCTAACATTCAGGTTAAATGTGAACCCGTTGTTTGAAACACAAGTCAAATGTGAACCTAAACCTCAGGTCAAATGTGAACCCGTTGTTTGAAAACCAGGTCAAATGTGAACCTAAACCTCAAGTCAAATGTGAACCCGTTGTTTGGAACCCAGGTCAAATGAGAACCTAAACCTCAGGTCAAATGTGAATCTGTTGTTTGAAAACTAGGTCAAATGTGAACCCGTTGTTTGAAACCCAGGTCAAATATGAACCTAAACCTCAGGTCAAATGTGAACCCGTTGTTTGAAACCCAGGTTAAATGTGAACCTAAACCTTAGGTCAAATGCAAACCCGTTGTTTGAAAACCAGGTCAAATTTGAACCTAAACCTTAGGTCAAATGTGAACCCGTTGTTTGAAATCCAAGTCAATTAAGAACCTTAACCTAAGGTCAAATGTGAACCCGTTGTTTGAAAACCAGGTCAAATGTGAACCTAAACCTCAGGTCAAATGTGAACCCGTTGTTTGACACCCAGGTCAAATGTGAACCTAAACCTCAGGTCAAATACGAACCCGTTGTTTTAAAACCAGGTCAAGTTAGAACCTAAACCTCCAGTCAAATGTGAACCCGTTGTTTGAAACCCAGGTCAATTATGAAGCTAAAGCTAAGGTCAAATGTGAAGCTAAAGCTAATGTCAAATGTGAACCCGTTGTTTGAAACCCAGGTCAAATTTGAACCTAAACCTCAGGTCAAATGTGAACCCGTTGTTTGAAACCTAGGTCAAATGTGAACCTAAACCTCAGGTCAAATGTGAACCCGTTGTTTGAAACCTAGGTCAAATGTGAACTTAAACCTCTGGTCAAATGTGAACCTGTTGTTTGAAACCCAGGTCAAACGTGAACCTAAACCTCAGGTCAAATGCGAACCCGTTGTTTAAAAACCAGGTCGAATTTGAACCTAAACCTCAGGTCAAATGTGAACCCGTTGTTTGAAACCTAGGTCAATTGTGAACCTAAACCTAAGGTCAAATGTGAACCCGTTGTTTAAAAACCAGGTCAAATGTGAACCAAAACCTCAGGTCAAATGTGAACTCATTGTTTGAAACCAAGGTCAAATGTGAACCTAAACCTCAGGTCAAATGTGAACCCGTTGTTTGAAACCCAGGTCAAATGTGAACTTAAACCTCAGGTCAATTGTGAACCTGTTATTTGAAACCCAGGTCAAACGTGAACCTAAACCTCAGGTCAAATGTGAACCCGTTGTTTGAAACTCAGGTCAAATGTGAACCTAAACCTTAGGTCAAATGTGAACCCGTTCTTTGAAACCCAGGTCAAATGTGAACCTAAACCTCGGTTCAAATTGGAACCTATTGTTTGAAAACCAGGTCAAATGTGAAACTAAACCTCAGGTCTAATGTGATCCCGTTGTTTGAAGACAAGGTCAAATGTGTACCTAAACCTCAGGTCAAATGTGAACCCATTGTTTGAAACCCAGGTCAAATGTGAACTTAAACCTCAGGTCAAATGTTAACCCGTTGTTTGAAACCCAGGTCAAATTTGAACCTAAACCTCAAGTCAAATCTGATCCCGTTGTTTGAAAACCAGGTCAAATGTGAACCTAAACCTTAGGTCAAATGTGATCTAGTTTTTTGAAACCTAAGTCAAATGTGAACCTAAACCTCAGGTCAAATGTGAACACGTTGTTTGAAAACCATGTCAAATGTAAACCTAAACCTCAGGTCAAATGTGAACCCGTTGTTTGGAACCCAGGTCAAATGAGAACCTAAACCTCAGGTCAAATGTGAATCTGTTGTTTGAAAACCAGGTCAAATGTGAACCTAAACCTCAGGTCAAATGTGAACCCGTTGTTTGAAAACCAGGTCAAATGTGAACCAAAACCTCAGGTCAAATGTGAACCCATTGTTTGAAACCAAGGTCAAATGTGAACCTAAACCTCAGGTCAAATGTGAACCCGTTGTTTGAAACCCAGGTCAAATGTGAACTTAAATCTCAGGTCAAATGTGAACCTGTTGTTTGAAACCCAGGTCAAACTTGAACCTAAACCTCAGGTCAAATGTGAACCCGTTGTTTGAAACCCAGGTCAAATGTGAACCTAAACCTTAGGTCAAATGTGAACCCGTTGTTTGAAACCCAGGTCAAATGTGAACCTAAACCTCAGGTCAAATTTGAACCTGTTGTTTGAAAACCAGGTCAAATGTGAAACTAAACCTCAGGTCTAATGTGAACTCGTTGTTTGAAAACCAGTTCAAATGTGAAACTAAAATTCAGGTCAAATGTGTACCTAAACCTCAGGTCAAATGTGAACCCATTGTTTGAAACCCAGGTCAAATGTGAACTTAAACCTCAGGTCAAATGTGAACCCGTTGTATGAAACCCAGGTCAAATTTGAACCTAAACCTCAAGTCAAATGTGAAACCATTGTTTGAAAACCAGGTCAAATGTGAACCTAACATTCAGGTTAAATGTGAACCCGTTGTTTGAAACACAAGTCAAATGTGAACCTAAACCTCAGGTCAAATGTGAACCCGTTGTTTGAAAACCAGGTCAAATGTCAACCTAAGCCTCAAGTCAAATGTGAAACCGTTGTTTGGAACCCAGGTCAAATGAGAACCTAAACCTTAGGTCAAATGTGAATCTGTTGTTTGAAAACTAGGTCAAATGTGAACCCGTTGTTTGAAACCCAGGTCAAATATGAACCTAAACCTCAGGTCAAATGTGAACCCGTTGTTTGAAACCCAGGTTAAATGTGAACCTAAACCTTAGGTCAAATGCAAACCCGTTGTTTGAAAACCAGGTCAAATTTGAACCTAAACCTCAGGTCAAATGTGAACCCGTTGTTTGAAATCCAAGTCAATTAAGAACCTTAACCTAAGGTCAAATGTGAACCCGTTGTTTGAAAACCAGGTCAAATGTGAACCTAAACCTCAGGTCAAATGTGAACCCGTTGTTTGACACCCAGGTCAAATGTGAACCTAAACCTCAGGTCAAATACGAACCCGTTGTTTGAAAACCAGGTCAAATTAGAACCTAAACCTCCAGTCAAATGTGAACCCGTTGTTTGAAACCCAGGTCAATTGTGAAGCTAAAGCTAAGGTCAAATGTGAAGCTAAAGCTAAAGTCAAATGTGAACCCGTTGTTTGAAACCCATGTCAAATGTGAACCTAAACCTCAGGTCAAATGTGAACCCGTTGTTTGAAACCTAGGTCAAATGTGAACCTAAACCTCAGGTCAAATGTGAACCCGTTGTTTGAAACCTAGGTCAAATGTGAACTTAAACCTTAGGTCACATGTGAACCTGTTGTTTGAAACCCAGGTCAATCGTGAACCTAAACCTCGGGTCAAATGCGAACCCGTTGTTTAAAAACCAGGTCGAATTTGAACCTAAACCTCAGTTCAAATGTGAACCCGTTGTTTGAAACCCAGGTCAATTGTGAACCTAAACCTAAGGTCAAATGTGAACCCGTTGTTTGAAAACCAGGTCAAATGTGAACCTAAACCTTAGGTCAAATGTGAACCCGTTATTTGAAACCCAGGTCAAATGTGAACCTAAACCTCAGGTCAAATGCGAACCCGTTGTTTGAAAACCAGGTCAAATTTGAACCTAAACCTCAGGTCAAATGTGAACCCGTTGTTTGAAACCCAGGTCAATTGTGAACCTAAACCTAAGGTCAAATGTGAACCCGTTGTTTGAAAACCAGGTCAAATGTGAACCAAAACCTCAGGTCAAATGTGAACTCATTGTTTGAAACCAAGGTCAAATGTGAACCTAAACCTCCGGTCAAATGTGAACCCGTTGTTTGAAACCCAGGTCAAATGTGAACTTAAACCTCAGGTCAATTGTGAACCTGTTGTTTGAAACCCAGGTCAAACGTGAACCTAAACCTCAGGTCAAATGTGAACCCGTTGTTTGAAACTCAAGTCAAATGTGAACCTAAACCTTAGGTCAAATGTGAACCCGTTGTTTGAAACCCAGGTCAAAATGTGAACCTAAACCTCGGTTCAAATTGGAACCTGTTGTTTGAAAACCAGGTCAAATGTGAAACTAAACCTCAGGTCTAATGTGATCCCGTTGTTTGAAAACAAGGTCAAATGTGTACCTAAACCTCAGGTCAAATGTGAACCCATTGTTTGAAACCCAGGTCAAATGGGAACTTAAACCTCAAGTCAAATGTTAACCCGTTGTTTGAAACCCAGGTCAAATTTGAACCTAAACCTCAAGTCAAATCTGATCCCGTTGTTTGAAAACCAGGTCAAATGTGAACCTAACCCTTAGGTCAAATGTGATCCAGTTTTTTCAAACCTAAGTCAAATGTGAACCTAAACCTCAGGTCAAATCTGAACACGTTGTTTGAAAACCATGTCAAATGGAAACCTAAACCAAAGGTCAAATGTGAACCCGTTGTTTGGAACCCAGGTCAAATGAGAACCTAAACCTCAGGTCAAATGTGAATCTGTTGTTTGAAAACCAGGTCAAATGTGAACCCGTTGTTTGAAACCCAGGTCAAATGTGAAACTAAACCTCAGGTCAAATGTGAACCCGTTGTTTGAAAACCAGGTCAAATGTGAACCAAAACCTCAGGTCAAATGTGAACCCATTGTTTGAAACCAAGGTCAAATGTGAACCTAAACCTCAGGTCAAATGTGAACCCGTTGTTTGAAACCCAGGTCAAATGTGAACTTAAATCTCAGGTCAAATGTGAACCTGTTGTTTGAAACCCAGGTCAAACTTGAACCTAAACCTCAGGTCAAATGTGAACCCGTTGTTTGAAACCCAGGTCAAATGTGAACCTAAACCTTAGGTCAAATGTGAATTCGTTGTTTGAAACCCAAGTCAAATGTGAACCTAAACCTCAGGTCAAATTTGAACCTGTTGTTTGAAAACCAGGTCAAATGTGAAACTAAACCTCAGGTTTAATGTGAACTCGTTGTTTGAAAACCAGTTCAAATGTGAAACTAAAATTCGGGTCAAATGTGTACCTAAACCTCAGGTCAAATGTGAACCCATTGTTTGAAACCTAGGTCAAATGTGAACTTAAACCTCAGGGCAAATGTGAACCCGTTGTATGAAACCCAGGTCAAATTTGAACCTAAACCTCAAGTCAAATGTGAAACCATTGTTTGAAAACCAGGTCAAATGTGAACCTAACATTCAGGTTAAATGTGAACCCGTTGTTTGAAACACAAGTCAAATGTGAACCAAACCTCGGGTCAAATGTGAACCCGTGGTTTGAAAACCAGGTCAAATGTGAACCTAAACCTCAAGTCAAATGTGAACCCGTTGTTTGGAACCCAGGTCAAATGAGAACCTAAACCTCAGGTCAAATGTGAATCTGTTGTTTGAAAACCAGGTCAAATGTGAACCCGTTGTTTGAAACCCAGGTCAAATATGAACCTAAACCTCAGGTCAAATGTGAACCCGTTGTTTGAAACCCAGGTTAAATGTGAACCTAAACCTTAGGTCAAATGCAAACCCGTTGTTTGAAAACCAGGTCAAATTTGAACCTAAACCTCAGGTCAAATGTGAACCCGTTGTTTGAAATCCAAGTCAATTAAGAACCTTAACCTAAGGTCAAATGTGAACCCGTTGTTTGAAAACCAGGTCAAATGTGAACCTAAACCTCAGGTCAAATGTGAACCCGTTGTTTGACACCCAGGTCAAATGTGAACCTAAACCTCAGGTCAAATACGAACCCGTTGTTTGAAAACCAGGTCAAATTAGAACCTAAACCTCCAGTCAAATGTGAACCCGTTGTTTGAAACCCAGGTCAATTGTGAAGCTAAAGCTAAGGTCAAATGTGAAGCTAAAGCTAATGTCAAATGTGAACCCGTTGTTTGAAACCCAGGTCAAATGTGAACTTAAACCTCAGGTCAAATGTGAACCTGTTGTTTGAAACCCAGGTCAAACGTGAACCTAAACCTCAGGTCAAATGCGAACCCGTTGTTTAAAAACCAGGTCGAATTTGAACCTAAACCTCAGTTCAAATGTGAACCCGTTGTTTGAAACCCAGGTCAATTGTGAACCTAAACCTAAGGTCAAATGTGAACCCGTTGTTTGAAAACCAGGTCAAATGTAAACCTAAACCTTAGGTCAAATGTGAACCCGTTATTTGAAACCCAGGTCAAATGTGAACCTAAACCTCAGGTCAAATGCGAACCCGTTGTTTGAAAACCAGGTCAAATTTGAACCTAAACCTCAGGTCAAATGTGAACCCGTTGTTTGAAACCCAGGTCAATTGTGAACCTAAACCTAAGGTCAAATGTGAACCCGTTGTTTGAAAACCAGGTCAAATGTAAACCAAAACCTCAGGTCAAATGTGAACTCATTGTTTGAAACCAAGGTCAAATGTGAACCTAAACCTCAGGTCAAATGTGAACCCGTTGTTTGAAACCCAGGTCAAATTTGAACCTTAACCTCAAGTCAAATCTGATCCCGTTGTTTGAAAACCTGGTCAAATGTGAACCTAACCCTTAGGTCAAATGTGATCCAGTTTTTTCAAACCTAAGTCAAATGTGAACCTAAACCTCAGGTCAAATCTGAACACGTTGTTTGAAAACCATGTCAAATGGAAACCTAAACCTCAGGTCAAATGTGAACCCGTTGTTTGGAACCCAGGTCAAATGAGAACCTAAACCTCAGGTCAAATGTGAATCTGTTGTTTGAAAACCAGGTCAAATGTGAACCCGTTGTTTGAAACCCAGGTCAAATGTGAAACTAAACCTCAGGTCAAATGTGAACCCGTTGTTTGAAAACCAGGTCAAATGTGAACCAAAACCTCAGGTCAAATGTGAACCCATTGTTTGAAACCAAGGTCAAATGTGAACCTAAACCTCAGGTCAAATGTGAACCCGTTGTTTGAAACCCAGGTCAAATGTGAACTTAAATCTCAGGTCAAATGAGAACCTGTTGTTTGAAACCCAGGTCAAACTTGAACCTAAACCTCAGGTCAAATGTGAACCCGTTGTTTGAAACCCAGGTCAAATGTGAACCTAAACCTTAGGTCAAATGTGAATTCGTTGTTTGAAACCCAGGTCAAATGTGAACCTAAACCTCAGGTCAAATTTGAACCTGTTGTTTGAAAACCAGGTCAAATGTGAAACTAAACCTCAGGTCTAATGTGAACTCGTTGTTTGAAAACCAGTTCAAATGTTAAACTAAAATTCAGGTCAAATGTGTACCTAAACCTCAGGTCAAATGTGAACCCATTGTTTGAAACCCAGGTCAAATGTGAACTTAAACCTCAGGTCAAATGTGAACCCGTTGTATGAAACTCAGGTCAAATTTGAACCTAAACCTCAAGTCAAATGTGAAACCATTGTTTGAAAACCAGGTCAAATGTGAACCTAACATTCAGGTTAAATGTGAACCCGTTGTTTAAAACACAAGTCAAATGTGAACCTAAACCTCAGGTCAAATGTGAACCCGTTGTTTGAAAACCAGGTCAAATGTGAACCTAAACCTCAAGTCAAATGTGAACCCGTTGTTTGGAACCCAGGTCAAATGAGAACCTAAACCTCAGGTCAAATGTGAATCTGTTGTTTGAAAACCAGGTCAAATGTGAACCCGTTGTTTGAAACCCAGGTCAAATATGAACCTAAACCTCAGGTCAAATGTGAACCCGTTGTTTGAAACCCAGGTTAAATGTGAACCTAAACCTTAGGTCAAATGCAAACCCGTTGTTTGAAAACCAGGTCAAATTTGAACCTAAACCTCAGGTCAAATGTGAACCCGTTGTTTGAAATCCAAGTCAATTAAGAACCTTAACCTAAGGTCAAATGTGAACCCGTTGTTTGAAAACCAGGTCAAATGTGAACCTAAACCTCAGGTCAAATGTGAACCCGTTGTTTGACACCCAGGTCAAATGTGAACCTAAACCTCAGGTCAAATACGAACCCGTTGTTTGAAAACCAGGTCAAATTAGAACCTAAACCTCCAGTCAAATGTGAACCCGTTGTTTGAAACCCAGGTCAATTGTGAAGCTAAAGCTAAGGTCAAATGTGAAGCTAAAGCTAATGTCAAATGTGAACCCGTTGTTTGAAACCCAGGTCAAATGTGAACTTAAACCTCAGGTCAAATGTGAACCTGTTGTTTGAAACCCAGGTCAAACGTGAACCTAAACCTCAGGTCAAATGCGAACCCGTTGTTTAAAAACCAGGTCGAATTTGAACCTAAACCTCAGTTCAAATGTGAACCCGTTGTTTGAAACCCAGGTCAATTGTGAACCTAAACCTAAGGTCAAATGTGAACCCGTTGTTTGAAAACCAGGTCAAATGTGAACCTAAACCTTAGGTCAAATGTGAACCCGTTATTTGAAACCCAGGTCAAATGTGAACCTAAACCTCAGGTCAAATGCGAACCCGTTGTTTGAAAACCAGGTCAAATTTGAACCTAAACCTCAGGTCAAATGTGAACCCGTTGTTTGAAACCCAGGTCAATTGTGAACCTAAACCTAAGGTCAAATGTGAACCCGTTGTTTGAAAACCAGGTCAAATGTAAACCAAAACCTCAGGTCAAATGTGAACTCATTGTTTGAAACCAAGGTCAAATGTGAACCTAAACCTCAGGTCAAATGTGAACCCGTTGTTTGAAACCCAGGTCAAATTTGAACCTTAACCTCAAGTCAAATCTGATCCCGTTGTTTGAAAACCTGGTCAAATGTGAACCTAACCCTTAGGTCAAATGTGATCCAGTTTTTTCAAACCTAAGTCAAATGTGAACCTAAACCTCAGGTCAAATCTGAACACGTTGTTTGAAAACCATGTCAAATGGAAACCTAAACCTCAGGTCAAATGTGAACCCGTTGTTTGGAACCCAGGTCAAATGAGAACCTAAACCTCAGGTCAAATGTGAATCTGTTGTTTGAAAACCAGGTCAAATGTGAACCCGTTGTTTGAAACCCAGGTCAAATGTGAAACTAAACCTCAGGTCAAATGTGAACCCGTTGTTTGAAAACGAGGTCAAATGTGAACCAAAACCTCAGGTCAAATGTGAACCCATTGTTTGAAACCAAGGTCAAATGTGAACCTAAACCTCAGGTCAAATGTGAACCCGTTGTTTGAAACCCAGGTCAAATGTGAACTTAAATCTCAGGTCAAATGTGAACCTGTTGTTTGAAACCCAGGTCAAACTTGAACCTAAACCTCAGGTCAAATGTGAACCCGTTGTTTGAAACCCAGGTCAAATGTGAACCTAAACCTTAGGTCAAATGTGAATTCGTTGTTTGAAACCCAGGTCAAATGTGAACCTAAACCTCAGGTCAAATTTGAACCTGTTGTTTGAAAACCAGGTCAAATGTGAAACTAAACCTCAGGTCTAATGTGAACTCGTTGTTTGAAAACCAGTTCAAATGTTAAACTAAAATTCAGGTCAAATGTGTACCTAAACCTCAGGTCAAATGTGAACCCATTGTTTGAAACCCAGGTCAAATGTGAACTTAAACCTCAGGTCAAATGTGAACCCGTTGTATGAAACTCAGGTCAAATTTGAACCTAAACCTCAAGTCAAATGTGAAACCATTGTTTGAAAACCAGGTCAAATGTGAACCTAACATTCAGGTTAAATGTGAACCCGTTGTTTAAAACACAAGTCAAATGTGAACCTAAACCTCAGGTCAAATGTGAACCCGTTGTTTGAAAACCAGGTCAAATGTGAACCTAAACCTCAAGTCAAATGTGAACCCGTTGTTTGGAACCCAGGTCAAATGAGAACCTAAACCTCAGGTCAAATGTGAATCTGTTGTTTGAAAACCAGGTCAAATGTGAACCCGTTGTTTGAAACCCAGGTCAAATATGAACCTAAACCTCAGGTCAAATGTGAACCCGTTGTTTGAAACCCAGGTTAAATGTGAACCTAAACCTTAGGTCAAATGCAAACCCGTTGTTTGAAAACCAGGTCAAATTTGAACCTAAACCTCAGGTCAAATGTGAACCCGTTGTTTGAAATCCAAGTCAATTAAGAACCTTAACCTAAGGTCAAATGTGAACCCGTTGTTTGAAAACCAGGTCAAATGTGAACCTAAACCTCAGGTCAAATGTGAACCCGTTGTTTGACACCCAGGTCAAATGTGAACCTAAACCTCAGGTCAAATACGAACCCGTTGTTTGAAAACCAGGTCAAATTAGAACCTAAACCTCCAGTCAAATGTGAACCCGTTGTTTGAAACCCAGGTCAATTGTGAAGCTAAAGCTAAGGTCAAATGTGAAGCTAAAGCTAATGTCAAATGTGAACCCGTTGTTTGAAACCCAGGTCAAATGTGAACTTAAACCTCAGCTCAAATGTGAACCTGTTGTTTGAAACCCAGGTCAAACGTGAACCTAAACCTCAGGTCAAATGCGAACCCGTTGTTTAAAAACCAGGTCGAATTTGAACCTAAACCTCAGTTCAAATGTGAACCCGTTGTTTGAAACCCAGGTCAATTGTGAACCTAAACCTAAGGTCAAATGTGAACCCGTTGTTTGAAAACCAGGTCAAATGTGAACCTAAACCTTAGGTCAAATGTGAACCCGTTATTTGAAACCCAGGTCAAATGTGAACCTAAACCTCAGGTCAAATGCGAACCCGTTGTTTGAAAACCAGGTCAAATTTGAACCTAAACCTCAGGTCAAATGTGAACCCGTTGTTTGAAACCCAGGTCAATTGTGAACCTAAACCTAAGGTCAAATGTGAACCCGTTGTTTGAAAACCAGGTCAAATGTAAACCAAAACCTCAGGTCAAATGTGAACTCATTGTTTGAAACCAAGGTCAAATGTGAACCTAAACCTCAGGTCAAATGTGAACCCGTTGTTTGAAACCCAGGTCAAATTTGAACCTTAACCTCAAGTCAAATCTGATCCCGTTGTTTGAAAACCTGGTCAAATGTGAACCTAACCCTTAGGTCAAATGTGATCCAGTTTTTTCAAACCTAAGTCAAATGTGAACCTAAACCTCAGGTCAAATCTGAACACGTTGTTTGAAAACCATGTCAAATGGAAACCTAAACCTCAGGTCAAATGTGAACCCGTTGTTTGGAACCCAGGTCAAATGAGAACCTAAACCTCAGGTCAAATGTGAATCTGTTGTTTGAAAACCAGGTCAAATGTGAACCCGTTGTTTGAAACCCAGGTCAAATGTGAAACTAAACCTCAGGTCAAATGTGAACCCGTTGTTTGAAAACCAGGTCAAATGTGAACCAAAACCTCAGGTCAAATGTGAACCCATTGTTTGAAACCAAGGTCAAATGTGAACCTAAACCTCAGGTCAAATGTGAACCCGTTGTTTGAAACCCAGGTCAAATGTGAACTTAAATCTCAGGTCAAATGTGAACCTGTTGTTTGAAACCCAGGTCAAACTTGAACCTAAACCTCAGGTCAAATGTGAACCCGTTGTTTGAAACCCAGGTCAAATGTGAACCTAAACCTTAGGTCAAATGTGAATTCGTTGTTTGAAACCCAGGTCAAATGTGAACCTAAACCTCAGGTCAAATTTGAACCTGTTGTTTGAAAACCAGGTCAAATGTGAAACTAAACCTCAGGTCTAATGTGAACTCGTTGTTTGAAAACCAGTTCAAATGTTAAACTAAAATTCAGGTCAAATGTGTACCTAAACCTCAGGTCAAATGTGAACCCATTGTTTGAAACCCAGGTCAAATGTGAACTTAAACCTCAGGTCAAATGTGAACCCGTTGTATGAAACTCAGGTCAAATTTGAACCTAAACCTCAAGTCAAATGTGAAACCATTGTTTGAAAACCAGGTCAAATGTGAACCTAACATTCAGGTTAAATGTGAACCCGTTGTTTGAAACACAAGTCAAATGTGAACCTAAACCTCAGGTCAAATGTGAACCCGTTGTTTGAAAACCAGGTCAAATGTGAACCTAAACCTCAAGTCAAATGTGAACCCGTTGTTTGGAACCCAGGTCAAATGAGAACCTAAACCTCAGGTCAAATGTGAATCTGTTGTTTGAAAACTAGGTCAAATGTGAACCCGTTGTTTGAAACCCAGGTCAAATATGAACCTAAACCTCAGGTCAAATGTGAACCCGTTGTTTGAAACCCAGGTTAAATGTGAACCTAAACCTTAGGTCAAATGCAAACCCGTTGTTTGAAAACCAGGTCAAATTTGAACCTAAACCTTAGGTCAAATGTGAACCCGTTGTTTGAAATCCAAGTCAATTAAGAACCTTAACCTAAGGTCAAATGTGAACCCGTTGTTTGAAAACCAGGTCAAATGTGAACCTAAACCTCAGGTCAAATGTGAACCCGTTGTTTGACACCCAGGTCAAATGTGAACCTAAACCTCAGGTCAAATACGAACCCGTTGTTTTAAAACCAGGTCAAGTTAGAACCTAAACCTCCAGTCAAATGTGAACCCGTTGTTTGAAACCCAGGTCAATTATGAAGCTAAAGCTAAGGTCAAATGTGAAGCTAAAGCTAATGTCAAATGTGAACCCGTTGTTTGAAACCCAGGTCAAATGTGAACCTAAACCTCAGGTCAAATGTGAACCCGTTGTTTGAAACCTAGGTCAAACGTGAACCTAAACCTCAGGTCAAATGCGAACCCGTTGTTTAAAAACCAGGTCGAATTTGAACCTAAACCTCAGGTCAAATGTGAACCCGTTGTTTGAAACCCAGGTCAATTGTGAACCTAAACCTAAGGTCAAATGTGAACCCGTTGTTTAAAAACCAGGTCAAATGTGAACCAAAACCTCAGGTCAAATGTGAACTCATTGTTTGAAACCAAGGTCAAATGTGAACCTAAACCTCAGGTCAAATGTGAACCCGTTGTTTGAAACCCAGGTCAAATGTGAACTTAAACCTCAGGTCAATTGTGAACCTGTTATTTGAAACCCAGGTCAAACGTGAACCTAAACCTCAGGTCAAATGTGAACCCGTTGTTTGAAACTCAGGTCAAATGTGAACCTAAACCTTAGGTCAAATGTGAACCCGTTGTTTGAAACCCAGGTCAAATGTGAACCTAAACCTCGGTTCAAATTGGAACCTGTTGTTTGAAAACCAGGTCAAATGTGAAACTAAACCTCAGGTCTAATGTGATCCCGTTGTTTGAAAACAAGGTCAAATGTGTACCTAAACCTCAGGTCAAATGTGAACCCATTGTTTGAAACCCAGGTCAAATGTGAACTTAAACCTCAGGTCAAATGTTAACCCGTTGTTTGAAACCCAGGTCAAATTTGAACCTAAACCTCAAGTCAAATCTGATCCCGTTGTTTGAAAACCAGGTCAAATGTGAACCTAAACCTTAGGTCAAATGTGATCTAGTTTTTTGAAACCTAAGTCAAATGTGAACCTAAACCTCAGGTCAAATGTGAACACGTTGTTTGAAAACCATGTCAAATGTAAACCTAAACCTCAGGTCAAATGTGAACCCGTTGTTTGGAACCCAGGTCAAATGAGAACCTAAACCTCAGGTCAAATGTGAATCTGTTGTTTGAAAACCAGGTCAAATGTGAACCCGTTGTTTGAAACCCAGGTCAAATGTGAAACTAAACCTCAGGTCAAATGTGAACCCGTTGTTTGAAAACCAGGTCAAATGTGAACCAAAACCTCAGGTCAAATGTGAACCCATTGTTTGAAACCAAGGTCAAATGTGAACCTAAACCTCAGGTCAAATGTGAACCCGTTGTTTGAAACCCAGGTCAAATGTGAACTTAAATCTCAGGTCAAATGTGAACCTGTTGTTTGAAACCCAGGTCAAACTTGAACCTAAACCTCAGGTCAAATGTGAACCCGTTGTTTGAAACCCAGGTCAAATGTGAACCTAAACCTTAGGTCAAATGTGAACCCGTTGTTTGAAACCCAGGTCAAATGTGAACCTAAACCTCAGGTCAAATTTGAACCTGTTGTTTGAAAACCAGGTCAAATGTGAAACTAAACCTCAGGTCTAATGTGAACTCGTTGTTTGAAAACCAGTTCAAATGTGAAACTAAAATTCAGGTCAAATGTGTACCTAAACCTCAGGTCAAATGTGAACCCATTGTTTGAAACCCAGGTCAAATGTGAACTTAAACCTCAGGTCAAATGTGAACCCGTTGTATGAAACCCAGGTCAAATTTGAACCTAAACCTCAAGTCAAATGCGAAACCATTGTTTGAAAACCAGGTCAAATGTGAACCTAACATTCAGGTTAAATGTGAACCCGCTGTTTGAAACACAAGTCAAATGTGAACCTAAACCTCAGGTCAAATGTGAACCCGTTGTTTGAAAACCAGGTCAAATGTCAACCTAAGCCTCAAGTCAAATGTGAACCCGTTGTTTGGAACCCAAGTCAAATGAGAACCTAAACCTCAGGTCAAATGTGAATCTGTTGTTTGAAAACTAGGTCAAATGTGAACCCGTTGTTTGAAACCCAGGTCAAATATGAACCTAAACCTCAGGTCAAATGTGAACCCGTTGTTTGAAACCCAGGTTAAATGTGAACCTAAACCTTAGGTCAAATGCAAACCCGTTGTTTGAAAACCAGGTCAAATTTGAACCTAAACCTCAGGTCAAATGTGAACCCGTTGTTTGAAATCCAAGTCAATTAAGAACCTTAACCTAAGGTCAAATGTGAACCCGTTGTTTGAAAACCAGGTCAAATGTGAACCTAAACCTCAGGTCAAATGTGAACCCGTTGTTTGACACCCAGGTCAAATGTGAACCTAAACCTCAGGTCAAATACGAACCCGTTGTTTGAAAACCAGGTCAAATTAGAACCTAAACCTCCAGCCAAATGTGAACCCGTTGTTTGAAACCCAGGTCAATTGTGAAGCTAAAGCTAAGGTCAAATGTGAAGCTAAAGCTAAAGTCAAATGTGAACCCGTTGTTTGAAACCCATGTCAAATGTGAACCTAAACCTCAGGTCAAATGTGAACCCGTTGTTTGAAACCTAGGTCAAATGTGAACCTAAACCTCAGGTCAAATGTGAACCCGTTGTTTGAAACCTAGGTCAAATGTGAACTTAAACCTTAGGTCACATGTGAACCTGTTGTTTGAAACCCAGGTCAATCGTGAACCTAAACCTCAGGTCAAATGCGAACCCGTTGTTTAAAAACCAGGTCGAATTTGAACCTAAACCTCAGGTCAAATGTGAACCCGTTGTTTGAAACCCAGGTCAATTGTGAACCTAAACCTAAGGTCAAATGTGAACCCGTTGTTTAAAAACCAGGTCAAATGTGAACCAAAACCTCAGGTCAAATGTGAACTCATTGTTTGAAACCAAGGTCAAATGTGAACCTAAACCTCAGGTCAAATGTGAACCCGTTGTTTGAAACCTAGGTCAAATGTGAACTTAAACCTTAGGTCACATGTGAACCTGTTGTTTGAAACCCAGGTCAATCGTGAACCTAAACCTCAGGTCAAATGCGAACCCGTTGTTTAAAAACCAGGTCGAATTTGAACCTAAAGCTCAGGTCAAATGTGAACCCGTTGTATGAAACCCAGGTCAAATTTGAACCTAAACCTCAAGTCAAATGTGAAACCATTGTTTGAAAACCAGGTCAAATGTGAACCTAACATTCAGGTTAAATGTGAACCCGTTGTTTGAAACACAAGTCAAATGTGAACCTAAACCTCAGGTCAAATGTGAACCCGTTGTTTGAAAACCAGGTCAAATGTGAACCAAAACCTCAAGTCAAATGTGAACCCGTTGTTTGGAACCCAGGTCAAATGAGAACCTAAACCTCAGGTCAAATGTGAATCTGTTGTTTGAAAACTAGGTCAAATGTGAACCCGTTGTTTGAAACCCAGGTCAAATATGAACCTAAACCTCAGGTCAAATGTGAACCCGTTGTTTGAAACCCAGGTTAAATGTGAACCTAAACCTTAGGTCAAATGCAAACCCGTTGTTTGAAAACCAGGTCAAATTTGAACCTAAACCTTAGGTCAAATGTGAACCCGTTGTTTGAAATCCAAGTCAATTAAGAACCTTAACCTAAGGTCAAATGTGAACCCGTTGTTTGAAAACCAGGTCAAATGTGAACCTAAACCTCAGGTCAAATGTGAACCCGTTGTTTGACACCCAGGTCAAATGTGAACCTAAACCTCAGGTCAAATACGAACCCGTTGTTTTAAAACCAGGTCAAGTTAGAACCTAAACCTCCAGTCAAATGTGAACCCGTTGTTTGAAACCCAGGTCAATTATGAAGCTAAAGCTAAGGTCAAATGTGAAGCTAAAGCTAATGTCAAATGTGAACCCGTTGTTTGAAACCCAGGTCAAATGTGAACCTAAACCTCAGGTCAAATGTGAACCCGTTGTTTGAAACCTAGGTCTAATGTGAACCTAAACCTCAGGTCAAATGTGAACCCGTTGTTTGAAACCTAGGTCAAATGTGAACTTAAACCTCAGGTCAAATGTGAACCTGTTGTTTGAAACCCAGGTCAAACGTGAACCAAAACCTCAGGTCAAATGCGAACCCGTTGTTTAAAAACCAGGTCGAATTTGAACCTAAACCTCAGGTCAAATGTGAACCCGTTGTTTGAAACCCAGGTCAATTGTGTACCTAAACCTAAGGTCAAATGTGAACCCGTTGTTTAAAAACCAGGTCAAATGTGAACCAAAACCTCAGGTCAAATGTGAACTCATTGTTTGAAACCAAGGTCAAATGTGAACCTAAACCTCAGGTCAAATGTGAACCCGTTGTTTGAAACCCAGGTCAAATGTGAACTTAAACCTCAGGTCAATTGTGAACCTGTTATTTGAAACCCAGGTCAAACGTGAACCTAAACCTCAGGTCAAATGTGAACCCGTTGTTTGAAACTCAGGTCAAATGTGAACCTAAACCTTAGGTCAAATGTGAACCCGTTGTTTGAAACCCAGGTCAAATGTGAACCTAAACCTCGGTTCAAATTGGAACCTGTTGTTTGAAAACCAGGTCAAATGTGAAACTAAACCTCAGGTCTAATGTGATCCCGTTGTTTGAAAACAAGGTCAAATGTGTACCTAAACCTCAGGTCAAATGTGAACCCATTGTTTGAAACCCAGGTCAAATGTGAACTTAAACCTCAGGTCAAATGTTAACCCGTTGTTTGAAACCCAGGTCAAATTTGAACCTAAACCTCAAGTCAAATCTGATCCCGTTGTTTGAAAACCAGGTCAAATGTGAACCTAAACCTTAGGTCAAATGTGATCTAGTTTTTTGAAACCTAAGTCAAATGTGAACCTAAACCTCAGGTCAAATGTGAACACGTTGTTTGAAAACCATGTCAAATGTAAACCTAAACCTCAGGTCAAATGTGAACCCGTTGTTTGGAACCCAGGTCAAATGAGAACCTAAACCTCAGGTCAAATGTGAATCTGTTGTTTGAAAACCAGGTCAAATGTGAACCCGTTGTTTGAAACCCAGGTCAAATGTGAAACTAAACCTCAGGTCAAATGTGAACCCGTTGTTTGAAAACCAGGTCAAATGTGAACCAAAACCTCAGGTCAAATGTGAACCCATTGTTTGAAACCAAGGTCAAATGTGAACCTAAACCTCAGGTCAAATGTGAACCCGTTGTTTGAAACCCAGGTCAAATGTGAACTTAAATCTCAGGTCAAATGTGAACCTGTTGTTTGAAACCCAGGTCAAACTTGAACCTAAACCTCAGGTCAAATGTGAACCCGTTGTTTGAAACCCAGGTCAAATGTGAACCTAAACCTTAGGTCAAATGTGAACCCGTTGTTTGAAACCCAGGTCAAATGTGAACCTAAACCTCAGGTCAAATTTGAACCTGTTGTTTGAAAACCAGGTCAAATGTGAAACTAAACCTCAGGTCTAATGTGAACTCGTTGTTTGAAAACCAGTTCAAATGTGAAACTAAAATTCAGGTCAAATGTGTACCTAAACCTCAGGTCAAATGTGAACCCATTGTTTGAAACCCAGGTCAAATGTGAACTTAAACCTCAGGTCAAATGTGAACCCGTTGTATGAAACCCAGGTCAAATTTGAACCTAAACCTCAAGTCAAATGCGAAACCATTGTTTGAAAACCAGGTCAAATGTGAACCTAACATTCAGGTTAAATGTGAACCCGCTGTTTGAAACACAAGTCAAATGTGAACCTAAACCTCAGGTCAAATGTGAACCCGTTGTTTGAAAACCAGGTCAAATGTCAACCTAAGCCTCAAGTCAAATGTGAACCCGTTGTTTGGAACCCAAGTCAAATGAGAACCTAAACCTCAGGTCAAATGTGAATCTGTTGTTTGAAAACTAGGTCAAATGTGAACCCGTTGTTTGAAACCCAGGTCAAATATGAACCTAAACCTCAGGTCAAATGTGAACCCGTTGTTTGAAACCCAGGTTAAATGTGAACCTAAACCTTAGGTCAAATGCAAACCCGTTGTTTGAAAACCAGGTCAAATTTGAACCTAAACCTCAGGTCAAATGTGAACCCGTTGTTTGAAATCCAAGTCAATTAAGAACCTTAACCTAAGGTCAAATGTGAACCCGTTGTTTGAAAACCAGGTCAAATGTGAACCTAAACCTCAGGTCAAATGTGAACCCGTTGTTTGACACCCAGGTCAAATGTGAACCTAAACCTCAGGTCAAATACGAACCCGTTGTTTGAAAACCAGGTCAAATTAGAACCTAAACCTCCAGCCAAATGTGAACCCGTTGTTTGAAACCCAGGTCAATTGTGAAGCTAAAGCTAAGGTCAAATGTGAAGCTAAAGCTAAAGTCAAATGTGAACCCGTTGTTTGAAACCCATGTCAAATGTGAACCTAAACCTCAGGTCAAATGTGAACCCGTTGTTTGAAACCTAGGTCAAATGTGAACCTAAACCTCAGGTCAAATGTGAACCCGTTGTTTGAAACCTAGGTCAAATGTGAACTTAAACCTTAGGTCACATGTGAACCTGTTGTTTGAAACCCAGGTCAATCGTGAACCTAAACCTCAGGTCAAATGCGAACCCGTTGTTTAAAAACCAGGTCGAATTTGAACCTAAACCTCAGGTCAAATGTGAACCCGTTGTTTGAAACCCAGGTCAATTGTGAACCTAAACCTAAGGTCAAATGTGAACCCGTTGTTTAAAAACCAGGTCAAATGTGAACCAAAACCTCAGGTCAAATGTGAACTCATTGTTTGAAACCAAGGTCAAATGTGAACCTAAACCTCAGGTCAAATGTGAACCCGTTGTTTGAAACCTAGGTCAAATGTGAACTTAAACCTTAGGTCACATGTGAACCTGTTGTTTGAAACCCAGGTCAATCGTGAACCTAAACCTCAGGTCAAATGCGAACCCGTTGTTTAAAAACCAGGTCGAATTTGAACCTAAAGCTCAGGTCAAATGTGAACCCGTTGTATGAAACCCAGGTCAAATTTGAACCTAAACCTCAAGTCAAATGTGAAACCATTGTTTGAAAACCAGGTCAAATGTGAACCTAACATTCAGGTTAAATGTGAACCCGTTGTTTGAAACACAAGTCAAATGTGAACCTAAACCTCAGGTCAAATGTGAACCCGTTGTTTGAAAACCAGGTCAAATGTGAACCTAAACCTCAAGTCAAATGTGAACCCGTTGTTTGGAACCCAGGTCAAATGAGAACCTAAACCTCAGGTCAAATGTGAATCTGTTGTTTGAAAACTAGGTCAAATGTGAACCCGTTGTTTGAAACCCAGGTCAAATATGAACCTAAACCTCAGGTCAAATGTGAACCCGTTGTTTGAAACCCAGGTTAAATGTGAACCTAAACCTTAGGTCAAATGCAAACCCGTTGTTTGAAAACCAGGTCAAATTTGAACCTAAACCTTAGGTCAAATGTGAACCCGTTGTTTGAAATCCAAGTCAATTAAGAACCTTAACCTAAGGTCAAATGTGAACCCGTTGTTTGAAAACCAGGTCAAATGTGAACCTAAACCTCAGGTCAAATGTGAACCCGTTGTTTGACACCCAGGTCAAATGTGAACCTAAACCTCAGGTCAAATACGAACCCGTTGTTTTAAAACCAGGTCAAGTTAGAACCTAAACCTCCAGTCAAATGTGAACCCGTTGTTTGAAACCCAGGTCAATTATGAAGCTAAAGCTAAGGTCAAATGTGAAGCTAAAGCTAATGTCAAATGTGAACCCGTTGTTTGAAACCCAGGTCAAATGTGAACCTAAACCTCAGGTCAAATGTGAACCCGTTGTTTGAAACCTAGGTCTAATGTGAACCTAAACCTCAGGTCAAATGTGAACCCGTTGTTTGAAACCTAGGTCAAATGTGAACTTAAACCTCAGGTCAAATGTGAACCTGTTGTTTGAAACCCAGGTCAAACGTGAACCAAAACCTCAGGTCAAATGCGAACCCGTTGTTTAAAAACCAGGTCGAATTTGAACCTAAACCTCAGGTCAAATGTGAACCCGTTGTTTGAAACCCAGGTCAATTGTGTACCTAAACCTAAGGTCAAATGTGAACCCGTTGTTTAAAAACCAGGTCAAATGTGAACCAAAACCTCAGGTCAAATGTGAACTCATTGTTTGAAACCAAGGTCAAATGTGAACCTAAACCTCAGGTCAAATGTGAACCCGTTGTTTGAAACCCAGGTCAAATGTGAACTTAAACCTCAGGTCAATTGTGAACCTGTTATTTGAAACCCAGGTCAAACGTGAACCTAAACCTCAGGTCAAATGTGAACCCGTTGTTTGAAACTCAGGTCAAATGTGAACCTAAACCTTAGGTCAAATGTGAACCCGTTGTTTGAAACCCAGGTCAAATGTGAACCTAAACCTCGGTTCAAATTGGAACCTGTTGTTTGAAAACCAGGTCAAATGTGAAACTAAACCTCAGGTCTAATGTGATCCCGTTGTTTGAAAACAAGGTCAAATGTGTACCTAAACCTCAGGTCAAATGTGAACCCATTGTTTGAAACCCAGGTCAAATGTGAACTTAAACCTCAGGTCAAATGTTAACCCGTTGTTTGAAACCCAGGTCAAATTTGAACCTAAACCTCAAGTCAAATCTGATCCCGTTGTTTGAAAACCAGGTCAAATGTGAACCTAAACCTTAGGTCAAATGTGATCTAGTTTTTTGAAACCTAAGTCAAATGTGAACCTAAACCTCAGGTCAAATGTGAACACGTTGTTTGAAAACCATGTCAAATGTAAACCTAAACCTCAGGTCAAATGTGAACCCGTTGTTTGGAACCCAGGTCAAATGAGAACCTAAACCTCAGGTCAAATGTGAATCTGTTGTTTGAAAACCAGGTCAAATGTGAACCCGTTGTTTGAAACCCAGGTCAAATGTGAAACTAAACCTCAGGTCAAATGTGAACCCGTTGTTTGAAAACCAGGTCAAATGTGAACCAAAACCTCAGGTCAAATGTGAACCCATTGTTTGAAACCAAGGTCAAATGTGAACCTAAACCTCAGGTCAAATGTGAACCCGTTGTTTGAAACCCAGGTCAAATGTGAACTTAAATCTCAGGTCAAATGTGAACCTGTTGTTTGAAACCCAGGTCAAACTTGAACCTAAACCTCAGGTCAAATGTGAACCCGTTGTTTGAAACCCAGGTCAAATGTGAACCTAAACCTTAGGTCAAATGTGAACCCGTTGTTTGAAACCCAGGTCAAATGTGAACCTAAACCTCAGGTCAAATTTGAACCTGTTGTTTGAAAACAAGGTCAAATGTGAAACTAAACCTCAGGTCTAATGTGAACTCGTTGTTTGAAAACCAGTTCAAATGTGAAACTAAAATTCAGGTCAAATGTGTACCTAAACCTCAGGTCAAATGTGAACCCATTGTTTGAAACCCAGGTCAAATGTGAACTTAAACCTCAGGTCAAATGTGAACCCGTTGTATGAAACCCAGGTCAAATTTGAACCTAAACCTCAAGTCAAATGTGAAACCATTGTTTGAAAACCAGGTCAAATGTGAACCTAACATTCAGGTTAAATGTGAACCCGTTGTTTGAAACACAAGTCAAATATGAACCTAAACCTCAGGTCAAATGTGAACCCGTTGTTTGAAAACCAGGTCAAATGTCAACCTAAGCCTCAAGTCAAATGTGAACCCGTTGTTTGGAACCCAGGTCAAATGAGAACCTAAACCTCAGGTCAAATGTGAATCTGTTGTTTGAAAACTAGGTCAAATGTGAACCCGTTGTTTGAAACCCAGGTCAAATATGAACCTAAACCTCAGGTCAAATGTGAACCCGTTGTTTGAAACCCAGGTTAAATGTGAACCTAAACCTTAGGTCAAATGCAAACCCGTTGTTTGAAAACCAGGTCAAATTTGAACCTAAACCTCAGGTCAAATGTGAACCCGTTGTTTGAAATCCAAGTCAATTAAGAACCTTAACCTAAGGTCAAATGTGAACCCGTTGTTTGAAAACCAGGTCAAATGTGAACCTAAACCTCAGGTCAAATGTGAACCCGTTGTTTGACACCCAGGTCAAATGTGAACCTAAACCTCAGGTCAAATACGAACCCATTGTTTGAAAACCAGGTCAAATTAGAACCTAAACCTCCAGCCAAATGTGAACCCGTTGTTTGAAACCCAGGTCAATTGTGAAGCTAAAGCTAAGGTCAAATGTGAAGCTAAAGCTAAAGTCAAATGTGAACCCGTTGTTTGAAACCCATGTCAAATGTGAACCTAAACCTCAGGTCAAATGTGAACCCGTTGTTTGAAACCTAGGTCAAATGTGAACCTAAACCTCAGGTCAAATGTGAACCCGTTGTTTGAAACCTAGGTCAAATGTGAACTTAAACCTTAGGTCACATGTGAACCTGTTGTTTGAAACCCAGGTCAATCGTGAACCTAAACCTCAGGTCAAATGCGAACCCGTTGTTTAAAAACCAGGTCGAATTTGAACCTAAACCTCAGGTCAAATGTGAACCCGTTGTTTGAAACCCAGGTCAATTGTGAACCTAAACCTAAGGTCAAATGTGAACCCGTTGTTTGAAAACCAGGTCAAATGTGAACCTAAAGCTCAGGTCAAATGTGAACCCGTTATTTGAAACCCAGGTCAAATGTGAACCTAAACCTCAGGTCAAATGCGAACCCGTTGTTTGAAAACCAGGTCAAATTTGAACCTAAACCTCAGGTCAAATGTGAACCCGTTGTTTGAAACCCAGGTCAATTGTGAACCTAAACCTAAGGTCAAATGTAAATCCGTTGTTTGAAAACCAGGTCAAATGTGAACCAAAACCTCAGGTCAAATGTGAACTCATTGTTTGAAACCAAGGTCAAATGTGAACCTAAACCTCAGGTCAAATGTGAACCCGTTGTTTGAAACCCAGGTCAAATGTGAACTTAAACCTCAGGTCAATTGTAAACCTGTTGTTTGTAACCCAGGTCAAACGTGAACCTAAACCTCAGGTCAAATGTGAACCCGTTGTTTGAAACTCAGGTTAAATGTGAACCTAAACCTTAGGTCAAATGTGAACCCGTTGTTTGAAACCCAAGTCAAATGTGAACCTAAACCTCGGTTCAAATTTGAACCTGTTGTTTGAAAACCAGGTCAAATGTGAAACTAAACCTCATGTCTAATGTGAACCCGTTTGAAATCCAGGTCAAATGTGTACCTAAACCTCAGGTCAAATGTGAACCCATTGTTTGAAACCCAGGTCAAATGTGAACTTAAACCTCAGGTCAAGTGTTAACCCGTTGTTTGAAACCCAGGTCAAATTTGAACCTAAACATCAAGTCAAATCTGATCCGGTTGTTTGAAAACCAGGTCAAATGTGAACCTAACCCTTAGGTCAAATGTGATCCAGTTTTTTGAAACCTAAGTCAAATGTGAACCTAAACCTCAGGTCAAATGTGAACCCGTTGTTTGAAAACCAGGTCAAATGTGAACCTAAACCTCAGGTCAAATGTGAACCCGTTATTTGAAACCCAGGTCAAATGTGAACCTAAACCTAAGGTCAAATGCGAACTCGTTGTTTGAAAACCAGGTCAAATTTGAACCTAAACCTCAGGTCAAATGTGAACCCGTTGTTTGAAACCCAGGTCAATTGTGAACCTAAACCTAAGGTCAAATGTGAACCCGTTGTTTGAAAACCAGGTCAAATGTGAACCAAAACCTCAGGTCAAATGTGAACTCATTGTTTGAAACCAAGGTCAAATGTGAACCTAAACCTCAGCTCAAATGTGAACCCGTTGTTTGAAACCCAGGTCAAATGTGAACTTAAACCTCAGGTCAATTGTGAACCTGTTGTTTGTAACCCAGGTCAAACGTGAACCTAAACCTCAGGTCAAATGTGAACCCGTTGTTTGAAACTCAGGTCAAATGTGAACCTAAACCTTAGGTCAAATGTGAACCCGTTGTTTGAAACCCAGGTCAAATGTGAACCTAAACCCCGGTTCAAATTTGAACCTGTTGTTTGAAAACCACGTCAAATGTGAAACTAAACCTCATGTCTAATGTGAACCCGTTGTTTGAAAACCAGGTCAAATGTGTACCTAAACCTCAGGTCAAATGTGAACCCATTGTTTGAAACCCACGTCAAATGTGAACTTAAACCTCAGGTCAAATGTTAACCCGTTGTTTGAAACCCAGGTCAAATTTGAACCTAAACATCAAGTCAAATCTGATCCCGTTGTTTGAAAACCAGGTCAAATGTGAACCTAACCCTTAGGTCAAATGTGATCCAGTTTTTTGAAACCTAAGTCAAATGTGAACCTAAACCTCAGGTCAAATGTGAACCCGTTGTTTGAAAACCAGGTCAAATGTGAACCTAAACCTCAGGTCAAATGTGAACCCGTTGTTTGGAACCCAGGTCAAATGAGAACCTAAACCTCAGGTCAAATGTGAATCTGTTGTTTGAAAACCAGGTCAAATGTGAACCCGTTGTTTGAAACCCAGGTCAAATGTGAAACTAAACCTCAGGTCAAATGTGAACCCGTTGTTTGAAAACCAGGTCAAATGTGAACCAAAACCTCAGGTCAAATGTGAACCCATTGTTTGAAACCAAGGTCAAATGTGAACCTAAACCTCAGGTCAAATGTGAACCCGTTGTTTGAAACCCAGGTCAAATGTGAACTTAAACCTCAGGTCAAATGTGAACCTGTTGTTTGAAACCCAGGTCAAACGTGAACCTAAACCTCAGGTCAAATGTGAACCCGTTGTTTGAAACCCAGGTCAAATGTGAACCTAAACCTTAGGTCAAATGTGAACCCGTTGTTTGAAACCCAGGTCAAATGTGAACCTAAACCTCAGGTCAAATGTGAACCCGTTGTTTGAAACCCAGGTCAATTGTGAACCTAAACCTAAGGTCAAATGTGAACCCGTTGTTTGAAAACCAGGTCAAATGTGAACCAAAACCTCAGGTCAAATGTGAACTCATTGTTTGAAACCCAGGTCAAATTTGAACCTAAACCTCAGGTCAAATGTGAACCCGTTGTTTGAAACCCAGGTCAATTGTGAACCTAAACCTAAGGTCAAATGTGAACCCGTTGTTTGAAAACCAGGTCAAATGTGAACCAAAACCTCAGGTCAAATGTGAACTCATTGTTTGAAACCAAGGTCAAATGTGAACCTAAACCTCAGCTCAAATGTGAACCCGTTGTTTGAAACCCAGGTCAAATGTGAACTTAAACCTCAGGTCAATTGTGAACCTGTTGTTTGTAACCCAGGTCAAACGTGAACCTAAACCTCAGGTCAAATGTGAACCCGTTGTTTGAAACTCAAGTCAAATGTGAACCTAAACCTTTAGGTCAAATGTGAACCCGTTGTTTGAAACCCAGGTCAAATGTGAACCTAAACCTCGGTTCAAATTTGAACCTGTTGTTTGAAAACCAGGTCAAATGTGAAACTAAACCTCATGTCTAATGTGAACCCGTTGTTTGAAAACCAGGTCAAATGTGTACCTAAACCTCAGGTCAAATGTGAACCCATTGTTTGAAACCCACGTCAAATGTGAACTTAAACCTCAGGTCAAATGTTAACCCGTTGTTTGAAACCCAGGTCAAATTTGAACCTAAACATCAAGTCAAATCTGATCCCGTTGTTTGAAAACCAGGTCAAATGTGAACCTAACCCTTAGGTCAAATGTGATCCAGTTTTTTGAAACCTAAGTCAAATGTGAACCTAAACCTCAGGTCAAATGTGAACCCGTTGTTTGAAAACCAGGTCAAATGTGAACCTAAACCTCAGGTCAAATGTGAACCCGTTGTTTGACACCCAGGTCAAATGTGAACCTAAACCTCAGGTCAAATACGAACCCGTTGTTTGAAAACCAGGTCAAATTAGAACCTAAACCTCCAGCCAAATGTGAACCCGTTGTTTGAAACCCAGGTCAATTGTGAAGCTAAAGCTAAGGTCAAATGTGAAGCTAAAGCTAAAGTCAAATGTGAACCCGTTGTTTGAAACCCATGTCAAATGTGAACCTAAACCTCAGGTCAAATGTGAACCCGTTGTTTGAAACCTAGGTCAAATGTGAACCTAAACCTCAGGTCAAATGTGAACCCGTTGTTTGAAACCTAGGTCAAATGTGAACTTAAACCTTAGGTCACATGTGAACCTGTTGTTTGAAACCCAGGTCAATCGTGAACCTAAACCTCAGGTCAAATGCGAACCCGTTGTTTAAAAACCAGGTCGAATTTGAACCTAAACCTCAGGTCAAATGTGAACCCGTTGTTTGAAACCCAGGTCAATTGTGAACCTAAACCTAAGGTCAAATGTGAACCCGTTGTTTTAAAACCAGGTCAAATGTGAACCTAAAGCTCAGGTCAAATGTGAACCCGTTATTTGAAACCCAGGTCAAATGTGAACCTAAACCTCAGGTCAAATGCGAACCCGTTGTTTGAAAACCAGGTCAAATTTGAACCTAAACCTCAGGTCAAATGTGAACCCGTTGTTTGAAACCCAGGTCAATTGTGAACCTAAACCTAAGGTCAAATGTGAATCCGTTGTTTGAAAACCAGGTCAAATGTGAACCAAAACCTCAGGTCAAATGTGAACTCATTGTTTGAAACCAAGGTCAAATGTGAACCTAAACCACAGGTCAAATGTGAACCCGTTGTTTGAAACCCAGGTCAAATGTGAACTTAAACCTCAGGTCAATTGTGAACCTGTTGTTTGTAACCCAGGTCAAACGTGAACCTAAACCTCAGGTCAAATGTGAACCCGTTGTTTGAAACTCAGGTTAAATGTGAACCTAAACCTTAGGTCAAATGTGAACCCGTTGTTTGAAACCCAGGTCAAATGTGAACCTAAACCTCGGTTCAAATTTGAACCTGTTGTTTGAAAACCAGGTCAAATGTGAAACTAAACCTCATGTCTAATGTGAACCCGTTTGAAATCCAGGTCAAATGTGTACCTAAACCTCAGGTCAAATGTGAACCCATTGTTTGAAACCCAGGTCAAATGTGAACTTAAACCTCAGGTCAAATGTTAACCCGTTGTTTGAAACCCAGGTCAAATTTGAACCTAAACATCAAGTCAAATCTGATCCGGTTGTTTGAAAACCAGGTCAAATGTGAACCTAACCCTTAGGTCAAATGTGATCCAGTTTTTTGAAACCTAAGTCAAATGTGAACCTAAACCTCAGGTCAAATGTGAACCCGTTGTTTGAAAACCAGGTCAAATGTGAACCTAAACCTCAGGTCAAATGTGAACCCGTTATTTGAAACCCAGGTCAAATGTGAACCTAAACCTAAGGTCAAATGCGAACCCGTTGTTTGAAAACCAGGTCAAATTTGAACCTAAACCTCAGGTCAAATGTGAACCCGTTGTTTGAAACCCAGGTCAATTGTGAACCTAAACCTAAGGTCAAATGTGAACCCGTTGTTTGAAAACCAGGTCAAATGTGAACCAAAACCTCAGGTCAAATGTGAACTCATTGTTTGAAACCAAGGTCAAATGTGAACCTAAACCTCAGCTCAAATGTGAACCCGTTGTTTGAAACCCAGGTCAAATGTGAACTTAAACCTCAGGTCAATTGTGAACCTGTTGTTTGTAACCCAGGTCAAACGTGAACCTAAACCTCAGGTCAAATGTGAACCCGTTGTTTGAAACTCAGGTCAAATGTGAACCTAAACCTTAGGTCAAATGTGAACCCGTTGTTTGAAACCCAGGTCAAATGTGAACCTAAACCTCGGTTCAAATTTGAACCTGTTGTTTGAAAACCAGGTCAAATGTGAAACTAAACCTCATGTCTAATGTGAACCCGTTGTTTGAAAACCAGGTCAAATGTGTACCTAAACCTCAGGTCAAATGTGAACCCATTGTTTGAAACCCACGTCAAATGTGAACTTAAACCTCAGGTCAAATGTTAACCCGTTGTTTGAAACCCAGGTCAAATTTGAACCTAAACATCAAGTCAAATCTGATCCCGTTGTTTGAAAACCAGGTCAAATGTGAACCTAACCCTTAGGTCAAATGTGATCCAGTTTTTTGAAACCTAAGTCAAATGTGAACCTAAACCTCAGGTCAAATGTGAACCCGTTGTTTGAAAACCAGGTCAAATGTGAACCTAAACCTCAGGTCAAATGTGAACCCGTTGTTTGGAACCCAGGTCAAATGAGAACCTAAACCTCAGGTCAAATGTGAATCTGTTGTTTGAAAACCAGGTCAAATGTGAACCCGTTGTTTGAAACCCAGGTCAAATGTGAAACTAAACCTCAGGTCAAATGTGAACCCGTTGTTTGAAAACCAGGTCAAATGTGAACCAAAACCTCAGGTCAAATGTGAACCCATTGTTTGAAACCAAGGTCAAATGTGAACCTAAACCTCAGGTCAAATGTGAACCCGTTGTTTGAAACCCAGGTCAAATGTGAACTTAAACCTCAGGTCAAATGTGAACCTGTTGTTTGAAACCCAGGTCAAACGTGAACCTAAACCTCAGGTCAAATGTGAACCCGTTGTTTGAAACCCAGGTCAAATGTGAACCTAAACCTTAGGTCAAATGTGAACCCGTTGTTTGAAACCCAGGTCAAATGTGAACCTAAACCTCAGGTCAAATGTGAACCCGTTGTTTGAAACCCAGGTCAATTGTGAACCTAAACCTAAGGTCAAATGTGAACCCGTTGTTTGAAAACCAGGTCAAATGTGAACCAAAACCTCAGGTCAAATGTGAACTCATTGTTTGAAACCCAGGTCAAATTTGAACCTAAACCTCAGGTCAAATGTGAACCCGTTGTTTGAAAACCAGGTCAATTGTGAACCTAAACCTAAGGTCAAATGTGAACCCGTTGTTTGAAAACCAGGTCAAATGTGAACCAAAACCTCAGGTCAAATGTGAACTCATTGTTTGATACCAAGGTCAAATGTGAACCTAAACCTCAGCTCAAATGTGAACCCGTTGTTTGAAACCCAGGTCAAATGTGAACTTAAACCTCAGGTCAATTGTGAACCTATTGTTTGTAACCCAGGTCAAACGTGAACCTAAACCTCAGGTCAAATGTGAACCCGTTGTTTGAAACTCAGGTCAAATGTGAACCTAAACCTTAGGTCAAATGTGAACCCGTTGTTTGAAACCCAGGTCAAATGTGAACCTAAACCTCGGTTCAAATTTGAACCTGTTGTTTGAAAACCAGGTCAAATGTGAAACTAAACCTCATGTCTAATGTGAACCCGTTGTTTGAAAACCAGGTCAAATGTGTACCTAAACCTCAGGTCAAATGTGAACCCATTGTTTGAAACCCACGTCAAATGTGAACTTAAACCTCAGGTCAAATGTTAACCCGTTGTTTGAAACCCAGGTCAAATTTGAACCTAAACATCAAGTCAAATCTGATCCCGTTGTTTGAAAACCAGGTCAAATGTGAACCTAACCCTTAGGTCAAATGTGATCCAGTTTTTTGAAACCTAAGTCAAATGTGAACCTAAACCTCAGGTCAAATGTGAACCCGTTGTTTGAAAACCAGGTCAAATGTGAACCTAAACCTCAGGTCAAATGTGAACCCGCTGTTTGGAACCCAGGTCAAATGAGAACCTAAACCTCAGGTCAAATGTGAATCTGTTGTTTGAAAACCAGGTCAAATGTGAACCCGTTGTTTGAAACCCAGGTCAAATGTGAAACTAAACCTCAGGTCAAATGTGAACCCGTTGTTTGAAAACCAGGTCAAATGTGAACCAAAACCTCAGGTCAAATGTGAACCCATTGTTTGAAACCAAGGTCAAATGTGAACCTAAACCTCAGGTCAAATGTGAACCCGTTGTTTGAAACCCAAGTCAAATGTGAACTTAAACCTCAGGTCAAATGTGAACCTGTTGTTTGAAACCCAGGTCAAACGTGAACCTAAACCTCAGGTCAAATGTGAACCCGTTGTTTGAAACCCAGGTCAAATGTGAACCTAAACCTTAGGTCAAATGTGAACCCGTTGTTTGAAACCCAGGTCAAATGTGAACCTAAACCTCAGGTCAAATTTGAACCTGTTGTTTGAAAACCAGGTCAAATGTGAAACTAAACCTCAGGTCTAATGTGAACACGTTGTTTGAAAACCAGGTCAAATGTGAAACTAAAATTCAGGTCAAATGTGTACCTAAACCTCAGGTCAAATGTGAACCCATTGTTTGAAACCCAGGTCAAATGTGAACTTAAACGTCAGGTCAAATGTGAATCCGTTGTATGAAACCCATGTCAAATTTGAACCTAAACCTCAAGTCAAATGTGAAACCGTTGTTTGAAAACCAGGTCAAATGTGAACCTAACATTCAGGTTAAATGTGAACCCGTTGTTTGAAACACAAGTCAAATGTGAACCTAAACCTCAGGTCAAATGTGAACCCGTTGTTTGAAAACCAGGTCAAATGTGAACCTAAACCTCAAGTCAAATGTGAACCCGTGGTTTGGAACCCAGGTCAAATGAGAACCTAAACCTCAGGTCAAATGTGAATCTGTTGTTTGAAAACCAGGTCAAATGTGAACCCGTTGTTTGAAACCCAGGACAAATATGAACCTAAACCTCACGTGAAATGTGAACCCGTTGTTTGAAACCCAGGTTAAATGTGAACCTAAACCTTAGGTCAAATGCAAACCCGTTGTTTGAAAACCAGGTCAAATTTGAACCTAAACCTCAGGTCAAATGTGAACCCGTTGTTTGAAATCCAAGTCAATTAAGAACCTTAACCTAAGGTCAAATGTGAACCCGTTGTTTGACACTCAGGTCAAATGTGAACCTAAACCTCAGGTCAAATACGAACCCGTTGTTTGAAAACCAGGTCAAATTAGAACCTAAACCTCCAGTCAAATGTGAACCCGTTGTTTGAAACCCAGGTCAATTGTGAAGCTAAAGCTAAGGTCAAATGTGAAGCTAAAGCTAAGGTCAAATGTGAACCCGTTGTTTGAAACCCAGGTCAAATGTGAACCTAAACCTCAGGTCAAATGTGAACCCGTTGTTTGAAACCTAGGTCAAATGTGAACTTAAACCTCAGGTCAAATGTGAACCTGTTGTTTGAAACCCAGGTCAAACGTGAACCTAAACCTCAGGTCAAATGCGAACCCGTTGTTTAAAAACCAGGTCGAATTTGAACCTAAACCTCAGGTCAAATGTGAACCCGTTGTTTGAAACCCAAGTCATTTGTGAACCTAAACCTAAGGTCAAATGTGAACCCGTTGTTTGAAAACCATGTCAAATTTGACCCTAAACCTCAGGTCAAATGTGAACCCGTTATTTTAAACCCAGGTCAAATGTGAACCTAAACCTCAGGTCAAATGCGAACCCGTTGTTTGAAAACCAGGCAAATTTGAACCTAAACCTCAGGTCAAATGTGAACCCGTTGTTTGAAACCCAGGTCAATTGTGAACCTAAACCTAAGGTCAAATGTGAACCCGTTGTTCGAAAACCAGGTCAAATGTGAACCAAAACCTCAGGTCAAATGTGAACTCATTGTTTGAAACCAAGGTCAAATGTGAACCTAAACCTCAGGTCAAATGTGAACCCGTTGTTTGAAACCCAGGTCAAATGTGAACTTAAACCTCAGGTCAATTGTGAACCTGTTGTTTGAAACCCAGGTCAAATGAGAACTTAAACCTCAGGTCAAATGTGAATCTGTTGTTTGAAAACCAGGTCAAATGTGAACCCGTTGTTTGAAACCCAGGTCAAATGTGAAACTAAACCTCAGGTCAAATGTGAACCCGTTGTTTGAAAACCAGGTCAAATGTGAACCAAAACCTCAGGTCAAATGTGAACCCATTATTTGAAACCAAAGTCAAATGTGAACCTAAACCTCAGGTCAAATGTGAACCCGTTGTTTGAAACCCAGGTCAAATGTGAACTTAAACCTCAGGTCAAATGTGAACCTGTTGTTTGAAACCCAGGTCAAACGTGAACCTAAACCTCAGGTCAAATGTGAACCCGTTGTTTGAAACCCAGGTCAAATGTGAACCTAAACCTTAGGTCAAATGTGAACCCGTTGTTTGAAACCCAGGTCAAATGTGAACCTAAACCTCAGGTCAAATTTGAACCTGTTGTTTGAAAACCAGGTCAAATGTGAAACTAAACCTCAGGTCTAATGTGAACTCGTTGTTTGAAAACCAGGTCAAATGTGAAACTAAAATTCAGGTCAAATGTGTACCTAAACCTCAGGTCAAATGTGAACCCATTGTTTGAAACCCAGGTCAAATGTGAACTTAAACGTCAGGTCAAATGTGAACCCGTTGTACGAAACCCAGGTCAAATTTGAACCTAAACCTCAAGTCAAATGTGAAACCGTTGTTTGAAAACCAGGTCAAATTTGAACCTAACATTCAGGTTAAATGTGAACCCGTTGTTTGAAACACAAGTCAAATGTGAACCTAAACCTCAGGTCAAATGTGAACCCGTTGTTTGAAAACCAGGTCAAATGTGAACCTAAACCTCAAGTCAAATGTGAACCCGTTGTTTGGAACCCAGGTCAAATGAGAACCTAAACCTCAGGTCAAATGTGAATCTGTTGTTTGAAAACCAGGTCAAATGTGAACCCGTTGTTTGAAACCCAGGACAAATATGAACCTAAACCTCAGGTCAAATGTGAACCAGTTGTTTGAAACCCAGGTTAAATGTGAACCTAAACCTTAGGTCAAATGCAAACCCATTGTTTGAAAACCAGGTTAAATTTGAACCTAAACCTCAGGTCAAATGTAAACCCGTTGTTTGAAATCCAAGTCAATTAAGAACCTTAACCTAAGGTCAAATGTGAACCCGTTGTTTGACACTCAGGTCAAATGTGAACCTAAACCTCAGGTCAAATACGAACCCGTTGTTTGAAAACCAGGTCAAATTAGAACCTAAACCTCCAGTCAAATGTGAACCCGTTGTTTGAAACCCAGGTCAATTGTGAAGCTAAAGCTAAGGTCAAATGTGAAGCTAAAGCTAAGGTCAAATGTGAACCCGTTGTTTGAAACCCAGGTCAAATGTGAACCTAAACCTCAGGTCAAATGTGAACCCGTTGTTTGAAACCTAGGTCAAATGTGAACTTAAACCTCAGGTCAAATGTGAACCTGTTGTTTGAAACCCAGGTCAAACGTGAACCTAAACCTCAGGTCAAATGCGAACCCGTTGTTTAAAAACCAGGTCGAATTTGAACCTAAACCTCAGGTCAAATGTGAACCCGTTGTTTGAAACCCAAGTCATTTGTGAACCTAAACCTAAGGTCAAATGTGAATCCGTTGTTTGAAAACCAGGTCAAATTTGAACCTAAACCTCAGGTCAAATGTGAACCCGTTATTTGAAACCCAGGTCAAATGTGAACCTAAACCTCAGGTCAAATGCGAAGCCGTTGTTTGAAAACCAGGTCAAATTTGAACCTAAACCTGAGGTCAAATGTGAACCCGTTGTTTGAAACCCAGTTCAATTGTGAACCTAAACCTAAGGTCAAATGTGAACCCGTTGTTCGAAAACCAGGTCAAATGTGAACCAAAACCTCAGGTCAAATGTGAACTCATTGTTTGAAACCAAGGTCAAATGTGAACCTAAACCTCAGGTCAAATGTGAACCCGTTGTTTGAAACCCAGGTCAAATGTGAACTTAAACCTCAGGTCAATTGTGAACCTGTTGTTTGAAACCCAGGTCAAATGTGAACCTAAACCTCAGGTCAAATGTGAACCCGTTGTTTGAAACCCAGGTCAAATGTGAACCTAAACCTTAGGTCAAATGTGAACCCGTTGTTTGAAACCCAGGTCAAATGTGAACCTAAACCTCGGTTCAAATTTGAACCTGTTGTTTGAAAACCAGGTCAAATGTGAAACTAAACCTCAGGTCTAATGTGAACCCGTTATTTGAAAACCAGGTCAAATGTGTACCTAAACCTCAGGTTAAATGTGAACCCATTGTTTGAAACCCAGGTCAAATGTAAACTTAAACCTCAGGTCAAATGTTAACCCGTTGTTTGAAACCCAGGTCAAATTTGAACCTAAACCTCAAGTCAAATCTGATCCCGTTGTTTGAAAACCAGGTCAAATGTGAACCCGTTGTTTGAAAACCAGGTCAAATGTGAACCAAAACCTCAGGTCAAATGTGAACCCATTATTTGAAACCAAAGTCAAATGTGAACCTAAACCTCAGGTCAAATGTGAACCCGTTGTTTGAAACCCAGGTCAAATGTGAACTTAAACCTCAGGTCAAATGTGAACCTGTTGTTTGAAACCCAGGTCAAACGTGAACCTAAACCTCAGGTCAAATGTGAACCCGTTGTTTGAAACCCAGGTCAAATGTGAACCTAAACCTTAGGTCAAATGTGAACCCGTTGTTTGAAACCCAGGTCAAATGTGAACCTAAACCTCAGGTCAAATTTGAACCTGTTGTTTGAAAACCAGGTCAAATGTGAAACTAAACCTCAGGTCTAATGTGAACTCGTTGTTTGAAAACCAGGTCAAATGTGAAACTAAAATTCAGGTCAAATGTGTACCTAAACCTCAGGTCAAATGTGAACCCATTGTTTGAAACCCAGGTCAAATGTGAACTTAAACGTCAGGTCAAATGTGAACCCGTTGTACGAAACCCAGGTCAAATTTGAACCTAAACCTCAAGTCAAATGTGAAACCGTTGTTTGAAAACCAGGTCAAATTTGAACCTAACATTCAGGTTAAATGTGAACCCGTTGTTTGAAACACAAGTCAAATGTGAACCTAAACCTCAGGTCAAATGTGAACCCGTTGTTTGAAAACCAGGTCAAATGTGAACCTAAACCTCAAGTCAAATGTGAACCCGTTGTTTGGAACCCAGGTCAAATGAGAACCTAAACCTCAGGTCAAATGTGAATCTGTTGTTTGAAAACCAGGTCAAATGTGAACCCGTTGTTTGAAACCCAGGACAAATATGAACCTAAACCTCAGGTCAAATGTGAACCAGTTGTTTGAAACCCAGGTTAAATGTGAACCTAAACCTTAGGTCAAATGCAAACCCATTGTTTGAAAACCAGGTTAAATTTGAACCTAAACCTCAGGTCAAATGTAAACCCGTTGTTTGAAATCCAAGTCAATTAAGAACCTTAACCTAAGGTCAAATGTGAACCCGTTGTTTGACACTCAGGTCAAATGTGAACCTAAACCTCAGGTCAAATACGAACCCGTTGTTTGAAAACCAGGTCAAATTAGAACCTAAACCTCCAGTCAAATGTGAACCCGTTGTTTGAAACCCAGGTCAATTGTGAAGCTAAAGCTAAGGTCAAATGTGAAGCTAAAGCTAAGGTCAAATGTGAACCCGTTGTTTGAAACCCAGGTCAAATGTGAACCTAAACCTCAGGTCAAATGTGAACCCGTTGTTTGAAACCTAGGTCAAATGTGAACTTAAACCTCAGGTCAAATGTGAACCTGTTGTTTGAAACCCAGGTCAAACGTGAACCTAAACCTCAGGTCAAATGCGAACCCGTTGTTTAAAAACCAGGTCGAATTTGAACCTAAACCTCAGGTCAAATGTGAACCCGTTGTTTGAAACCCAAGTCATTTGTGAACCTAAACCTAAGGTCAAATGTGAATCCGTTGTTTGAAAACCAGGTCAAATTTGAACCTAAACCTCAGGTCAAATGTGAACCCGTTATTTGAAACCCAGGTCAAATGTGAACCTAAACCTCAGGTCAAATGCGAAGCCGTTGTTTGAAAACCAGGTCAAATTTGAACCTAAACCTGAGGTCAAATGTGAACCCGTTGTTTGAAACCCAGTTCAATTGTGAACCTAAACCTAAGGTCAAATGTGAACCCGTTGTTCGAAAACCAGGTCAAATGTGAACCAAAACCTCAGGTCAAATGTGAACTCATTGTTTGAAACCAAGGTCAAATGTGAACCTAAACCTCAGGTCAAATGTGAACCCGTTGTTTGAAACCCAGGTCAAATGTGAACTTAAACCTCAGGTCAATTGTGAACCTGTTGTTTGAAACCCAGGTCAAATGTGAACCTAAACCTCAGGTCAAATGTGAACCCGTTGTTTGAAACCCAGGTCAAATGTGAACCTAAACCTTAGGTCAAATGTGAACCCGTTGTTTGAAACCCAGGTCAAATGTGAACCTAAACCTCGGTTCAAATTTGAACCTGTTGTTTGAAAACCAGGTCAAATGTGAAACTAAACCTCAGGTCTAATGTGAACCCGTTATTTGAAAACCAGGTCAAATGTGTACCTAAACCTCAGGTTAAATGTGAACCCATTGTTTGAAACCCAGGTCAAATGTAAACTTAAACCTCAGGTCAAATGTTAACCCGTTGTTTGAAACCCAGGTCAAATTTGAACCTAAACCTCAAGTCAAATCTGATCTCGTTGTTTGAAAACCAGGTCAAATGTGAACCTAACCCTTAGGTCAAATGTGATCCAGTTTTTTGAAACCTAAGTCAAATGTGAACCTAAACCTCAGGTCAAATGTGAACCCGTTGTTTGAAAACCAGGTCAAATGTGAACCTAAACCTCAGGTCAAATGTGAACCCGTTGTTTGGGACCCAGGTCAAATGAGAACCTAAACCTCAGGTCAAATGTGAATCTGTTGTTTGAAAACCAGGTCAAATGTGAACCCGTTGTTTGAAACCTAGGTCAAATGTGAAACTAAACCTCAGGTCAAATGTGAACCCGTTGTTTGGAAACCAGGTCAAATGTGAACCTAAACCTCAGGTCAAATGTGAACCCGTTGATTGAAACCCAGGTCAAATGTGAACCTAAACCTCAGGTCAAATGCGAACCCGTTGTTTGAAAACCAGGTCAAATTTGAACCAAATCCTCAAGTCAAATGTGAACCCGTTGTTTGAAACCCAGGTCAATTGTGAACCTAAACCTAAGGTCAAATGTGAACCTGTTGTTTGAAAACCAGGTCAAATGTGAACCTAATCCTCAGGTCAAATGTGAACCCGTTGTTTGAAACCCAGTTCAAATGTGAACCTAAACCTCAGGTCAAATGCGAACCCGTTGTTTAAAAACCAGGTCAAATTTGAACCTAAACCTTAGGTCAAATGTGAACCCATTGTTTAAAACCCAGGTCAATTGTGAACCTAAACCTAAGGTCAAATGTGAACCCGTTGTTTGAAAACCAGGTCAAATGTGAACCTAAACCTCAGGTCAAATGTGAACCCGTTGTTTGAAACCCAGGTCAAATGTGAACCTAAACCTCAGGTCAAATGCGAACCCGTTGTTTGAAAACCAGGTCAAATTTAAACCTAAACCTCAGGTCAAATGTGAACCCGTTGTTTGAATTCCCGGTCAAACGTAAACCTAAACCTCAGGTCAAATGTGAACCCGTTGTTTGAAACCTAGGTCAAATGTGAACCTAAACCTTAGGTCAAATTTGAACTCGTTGTTTGAAACCCAGGTCAAATGTGAACCTAAACCTCAGGTCAAATGTGAACCAGTTGTTTGAAAACCAGGTCAAATGTGAAACTAAACCTCAGGTCTAATGTAACCCGTTGTTTGAAACCCAGGTCAAATGTGAACCTAAACCCCAGGTCAAATGTGAACCCGTTGTTTGAAAACCAGGTCAAATGTGAACCTAAAACTCAGGTCAAATGTGTACCTAAACCTCAGGTCAAAGGTGAACCCGTTGATTGAAACCCAGGTCAAATGTGAACTTAAACCTCAGGTCAAATGTGAACCCGTTGTTTGAAACCCTGGTCAAATTTGAACCTAAATCTCAAGTCAAATGTGAAACCGTTGTTTGAAAACTAGGTCAAATGTGAACCTAACCTTCGGGTTAAATGTGAACACGTTGTTTGAAACACAAGTCAAATGTGAACCTTAACCTCAGGTCAAATGTGAAACCGTTGTTTGAAAACCAGGTCAAATGTGAACCTAAACCTCAAATCAAATGTGAACCCGTTGTTTGGAACCCAGGTCAAATGAGAACCTAAACCTCAGGTCAAATGTGAATCTGTTGTTTGAAAACCAGGTCAAATGTGAACCCGTTGTTTGAAACCCAGGTCATATATGAACCTAAACCTCAGGTCAAATGTGAACCCGTTGTTTGAACCCAGGTTAAATGTGAACCTAAACCTCAGGTTAAATGCGAACCCGTTGTTTGAAAACCAGGTCAAATTTGAACCTAAACCTCAAGTCAAATGTGAACCCGTTGTTTGAAATCCAAGTCAATTAAGAACCTTAACCTAAGGTCAAATGTGAACCCGTTGTTTGAAAACCAGGTCAAATGTGAACCTAAACCTCAGGTCAAATGTGAACCCGTTGTTTGAAACCCAGGTCAAATGTGAACCTAAACCTAAGGTCAAATGCGAACCCGTTGTTTGAAAACCAGGTCAAATTTGAACCTAAACCTCAGGTCAAATGTGAACCCGTTGTTTGAAACCCGGGTCAATTATGAAGCTAAACGTAAGGTCAAATGTGAACCCGTTGTTTGAAAACCAGGTCAAATGTGAACCAAAACCTCAGGTCAAATCTGAACCCATTGTTTAAAATCCAGGTCAAATGTGAACCTAAACCTCAGGTCAAATGTGAACCCGTTGTTTGAAACCTAGGTCAAATGTGAACTTAAACCTCAGGTCAAATGTGAACCTGTTATTTGAAACCCAGGTCAAACGTGAACCTAAACCTCAGGTCAAATGCGAACCTGTTGTTTAAAAACCAGGTCAAATTTGAACCTAAACCTCAGGTCAAATGTGAACCCGTTGTTTGAAACCCAGGTCAACTGTGAACCTAAACCTAAGGTCAAATGTGAACCCGTTGTTTGAAAACCAGGTCAAATGGGAACCTAAACCTCAGGTCAAATGTGAACCCGTTGTTTGAAACCAAGGTCAATTGTGAACCTAAACCTAAGGTCAAATGTGAACCCGTTGTTTGAAAACCAGGTCAAATATGAACCAAAACCTCAGGTCAAATGTGAACCCATTGTTTGAAACCCAGGTCATATGTGAACCTAAACCTCAGGTCAAATGTGAACCCGTTGTTCGAAACCCAGGTCAAATGTGTACCTAAACCTCAGGTCAAATGTGAACCCGTTGTTTGAAACCCAGGTCAATTGTGAACCTAAACCTAAGGTCAAATTGAACCCGTTGTTTGAAAACCAGGTCAAATGAGAACCTATACCTCAGGTCAAATGTGAACCCGTTGTTTGAAACCCAGGTCAATTGTGAAGCTAAACGTAAGGTCAAATGTGAACCCGTTGTTTGAAAACTAGGTCAAATGTGAACCAAAACCTCAGGTCAAATCTGAACCCATTGTTTGAAACCCAGGTCAAATGTGAACCTAAACCTCAGGTCAAATGTGAACCCGTTGTTTGAAACCTAGGTCAAATGTGAACTTAAACCTCAGGTCAAATGTGAACCTGTTATTTGAAACCCAGGTCAAACGTGAACCTAAACCTCAGGTTAAATGCAAACCTGTTATTTAAAAACCAGGTCAAATTTGAACCTAAACCTCAGGTCAAATGTGAACCCGTTGTTTGAAACCCAGGTCAACTGTGAACCTAAACCTAAGGTCAAATGTGAACCCGTTGTTTGGAACCCAGGTCAAATGAGAACCTAAACCTCAGGTCAAATGTGAACCCGTTGTTTGAAACCCAGGTTAAATGTGAACCTAAACCTCAGGTCAAATGCGAACCTGTTGTTTGAAAACCAGGTCAAATTTGAACCTAAACCTCAGGTCAAATGTGAACCCGTTGTTTGAAATCCAAGTCAATTAAGAACCTTAACCTAAGGTCAAATGTGAACCCGTTGTTTGAAAACCAGGTCAAATGTGAACCTAAACCTCAGGTCAAATGTGAACCCGTTGTTTGAAACCCAAGTCAAATGTGAACCTAAACCTCAGGTCAAATGCGAACCCGTTGTTTGAAAACCAGGTCAAATTTGAACCCAAACCTCAGGTCAAATGTGAACCCGTTGTTTGAAACCCAGGTCAATTGTGAAGCTAAACGTAAGGTCAAATGTGAACCCGTTGTTTGAAAACCAGGTCAAATGTGAACCAAAACCTCAGGTCAAATCTGAACCCATTGTTTGAAATCTAGGTCAAATGTGAACCTAAACCTCAGGTCAAATGTGAACCCGTTGTTTGAAACCTAGGTCAAATGTGAACTTAAACCTCAGGTCAAATCTGAACCTGTTATTTGAAACCCAGGTCAAACGTGAACCTAAATCTCAGGTCAAATACGAACCTATTGTTTAAAAACCAGGTCAAATTTGAACCTAAATCTCAAGTCAAATGTGAACCCGTTGTTTGAAACCCAGGTCAATTGTGAAGCTAAACGTAAGGTCAAATGTGAACCTGTTGTTTGAAAACTAGGTCAAATGTGAACCAAAACCTCAGGTCAAATCTGAACCCATTGTTTGAAACCCAGGTCAAATGTGAACCTAAACCTCAGGTCAAATGTGAACCCGTTGTTTGAAACCTAGGTCAAATGTGAACTTAAACCTCAGGTCAAATGTGAACCTGTTATTTGAAACCCAGGTCAAACGTGAACCTAAACCTCAGGTTAAATGCAAACCTGTTGTTTAAAAACCAGGTCAAATTTGAACCTAAACCTCAGGTCAAATGTGAACCCGTTGTTTGAAACCCAGGTCAACTGTGAACCTAAACCTAAGGTCAAATGTGAACCCGTTGTTTGGAACCCAGGTCAAATGAGAACCTAAACCTCAGGTCAAATGTGAACCCGTTGTTTGAAACCCAGGTTAAATGTGAACCTAAACCTCAGGTCAAATGCGAACCTGTTGTTTGAAAACCATGTCAAATTTGAACCTAAACCTCAGGTCAAATGTGAACCCGTTGTTTGAAATCCAAGTCAATTAAGAACCTTAACCTAAGGTCAAATGTGAACCCGTTGTTTGAAAACCAGGTCAAATGTGAACCTAAACCTCAGGTCAAATGTGAACCCGTTGTTTGAAACCCAAGTCAAATGTGAACCTAAACCTCAGGTCAAATGCGAACCCGTTGTTTGAAAACCAGGTCAAATTTGAACCCAAACCTCAGGTCAAATGTGAACCCGTTGTTTGAAACCCAGGTCAATTGTGAAGCTAAACGTAAGGTCAAATGTGAACCCGTTGTTTGAAAACCAGGTCAAATGTGAACCAAAACCTCAGGTCAAATCTGAACCCATTGTTTGAAATCTAGGTCAAATGTGAACCTAAACCTCAGGTCAAATGTGAACCCGTTGTTTGAAACCTAGGTCAAATGTGAACTTAAACCTCAGGTCAAATCTGAACCTGTTATTTGAAACCCAGGTCAAACGTGAACCTAAACCTCAGGTCAAATACGAACCTATGGTTTAAAAACCAGGTCAAATTTGAACCTAAATCTCAAGTCAAATGTGAACCCGTTGTTTGAAACCCAGGTCAACTGTGAACCTAAACCTAAGGTCAAATGTGAACCCGTTGTTTGAAAACCAGGTAAAATGTGAACCTAAACCTAAGGTTAAATATGAACCTGTTGTTTCAAACCCAGGCAATTGTGAACCTAAACCTAAGGTCAAATGTGAACCCGTTGTTTGAAAACCAGGTCAATTGTGAACCAAAACCTCAGGTCATATGTGAACCCATTGTTTGAAACCCAGGTCAAGTGTGAACCTAAACCTCAGGTCAAATGTGAACCCGTTGTTTGAAACCCAGGTCAAATGTGAACCTAAACCTCAGGTCAAATGTGAACTCGTTGTTTGAAACCCAGGTCAATTGTGAACCTAAACCTCAGGTCAAATGAGAACCCGTTGTTTGAAAACCAGGTCAAATTTGAACCCAAACCTCAGGTCAAATGTGAACCCGTTGTTTGAAACCCAGGTCAATTGTGAAGCTAAACGTAAGGTCAAATGTGAACCCGTTGTTTGAAAACCAGGTCAAATGTGAACCAAAACCTCAGGTCAAATCTGAACCCATTGTTTGAAGTCCAGGTCAAATGTGAACCTAAACCTCAGGTCAAATGTGAACCCGTTGTTTGAAACCTAGGTCAAATGTGAACTTAAACCTCAGGTCAAATCTGAACCTGTTATTTGAAACCCAGGTCAAACGTGAACCTAAACCTCAGGTCAAACACGAACCTATTGTTTAAAAACCAGGTCAATTTGAACCTAAATCTCAAGTCAAATGTGAACCCGTTGTTTGAAACCCAGGTCAACTGTGAACCTAAACCTAAGGTCAAATGTGAACCCGTTGTTTGAAAACCAGGTCAAATGTGAACCAAAACCTCAGGTCAAATGTGAACCCGTTGTTTGAAACCCAGGTCAAATGTGAACCTAAACCTTAGGTCAAATGCGAACCCGTTGTTTGAAAACCATGTCAAATTTGAACCTAAACCTCAGGTCAAATGTGAACCTGTTCTTTGAAACCCAGGTCAATTGTGAACCTAAACCTAAGGTCAAATGTGAACCCGTTCTTTGAAAACCAGGTCAAATGTGAACCAAAACCTCAGGTCATATGTGAACCCGTTGTTTGAAACCCAGGTCAAATGTGAACCTAAACCTCAGGTCAAATGTGAACCCGTTGTTTGAAACCCAGGTCAATTGTGAACCTAAACCTAAGGTCAAATGTGAACCCGTTGTTTGAAAACCAGGTCAAATATGAACCAAAACCTCAGGTCAAATGTGAACCCATTGTTTGAAACCCAGGTCAAATGTGAACCTAAACCTCAGGTCAAATGTGAACCCGTTGTTTGAAACCCAGGTCAAATGTGTACCTAAACCTCAGGTCAAATGTGAACCCGTTGTTTGAAACCCAGGTCAATTGTGAACCTAAACCTAAGGTCAAATTGAACCCGTTGTTTGAAAACCAGGTCAAATGTGAACCTAAACCTCAGGTCAAATGTGAACCCGTTGTTTGAAACCCAGGTCAATTGTGAAGCTAAACGTAAGGTCAAATGTGAACCCGTTGTTTGAAAACCAGGTCAAATGTGAACCAAAACCTCAGGTCAAATCTGAACCCATTGTTTGAAACCCAGGTCAAATGTGAACCTAAACCTCAGGTCAAATGTGAACCCGTTGTTTGAAACCTAGGTCAAATGTGAACTTAAACCTCAGGTCAAATGTGAACCTGTTATTTGAAACCCAGGTCAAACGTGAACCTAAACCTCAGGTTAAATGCGAACCTGTTGTTTAAAAACCAGGTCAAATTTGAACCTAAACCTCAGGTCAAATGTGAACCCGTTGTTTGAAACCCAGGTCAACTGTGAACCTAAACCTAAGGTCAAATGTGAACCCGTTGTTTGGAACCCAGGTCAAATGAGAACCTAAACCTCAGGTCAAATGTGAACCCGTTGTTTGAAACCCAGGTTAAATGTGAACCTAAACCTCAGGTCAAATGCGAACCTGTTGTTTGAAAACCAGGTCAAATTTGAACCTAAACCTCAGGTCAAATGTGAACCCGTTGTTTGAAATCCAAGTCAATTAAGAACCTTAACCTAAGGTCAAACGTGAACCCGTTGTTTGAAAACCAGGTCAAATATGAACCTAAACCTCAGGTCAAATGTGAACCCGTTGTTCGAAACCCAGGTCAAATGTGAACCTAAACCTCAGGTCAAATGAGAACCCGTTGTTTGAAAACCAGGTCAAATTTGAACCCAAACCTCAGGTCAAATGTGAACCCGTTGTTTGAAACCCAGGTCAATTGTGAAGCTAAACGTAAGGTCAAATGTGAACCCGTTGTTTGAAAACCAGGTCAAATGTGAACCAAAACCTCAGGTCAAATCTGAACCCATTGTTTGAAGTCCAGGTCAAATGTGAACCTAAACCTCAGGTCAAATGTGAACCCGTTGTTTGAAACCTAGGTCAAATGTGAACTTAAACCTCAGGTCAAATCTGAACCTGTTATTTGAAACCCAGGTCAAACGTGAACTGAAACCTCAGGTCAAATATGAACCTATTGTTTAAAAACCAGGTCAAATTTGAACCTAAATCTCAAGTCAAATGTGAACCCGTTGTTTGAAACCCAGGTCAACTGTGAACCTAAACCTAAGGTCAAATGTGAACCCGTTGTTTGAAAACCAGGTAAAATGTGAACCTAAACCTCAGGTCAAATGTGAACCCGTTGTTTGAAACCCAGGTCAAATGTGAACCTAAACCTAAGGTCAAATGCGAACCCGTTGTTTGAAAACCAGGTCAAATTTGAACCCAAACCTCAGGTCAAATGCGAACCCGTTGTTTGAAACCCAGGTCAATTGTGAAGCTAAACGTAAGGTCAAATGTGAACCCGTTGTTTGAAAACCAGGTCAAATGTGAACCAAAACCTCAGGTCAAATCTGAACCCATTGTTTGAAGTCCAGGTCAAATGTGAACCTAAACCTCAGGTCAAATGTGAACCCGTTGTTTGAAAACCCGGTCAAATGTGAACCAAAACCTCAGGTCAAATGTGAACCCGTTGTTTGAAACCTAGGTCAAATGTGAACTTAAACCTCAGGTCAAATCTGAACCTGTTATTTGAAACCCAGGTCAAACGTGAACCTAAACCTCAGGTCAAATATGAACCTATTGTTTAAAAACCAGGTCAAATTTGAACCTAAATCTCAAGTCAAATGTGAACCCGTTCTTTGAAACCCAGGTCAACTGTGAACCTAAACCTAAGGTCAAATGTGAACCCGTTTTGGAAAACCAGGTAAAATGTGAACCTAAACCTCAGGTCAAATGTGAACCCGTTGTTTGAAACCCAGGTCAAATGTGAACCTAAACCTTAGGTCAAATGCGAACCCGTTGTTTGAAAACCAGGTCAAATTTGAACCTAAACCTCAGGTCAAATGTGAACCTGTTGTTTGAAACCCAGGTCAATTGTGAACCTAAACCTAAGGTCAAATGTGAACCCGTTGTTTGAAAACCAGGTCAAATGTGAACCAAAACCTCAGGTCATATGTGAACCCATTGTTTGAAACCCAGGTCAAATGTGAACCTAAACCTCAGGTCAAATGTGAACCCGTTGTTTGAAACCCAGGTCAAATGTGAACCTAAACCTCAGGTCAAATGTGAACTCGTTGTTTGAAACCCAGGTCAATTGTGAACCTAAACCTAAGGTCAAATGTGAACCCGTTGTTTGAAAACCCGGTCAAATGTTAACCAAAACCTCAGGTCAAATCTGAACCCATTGTTTGAAACCCAGGTCAAATGTGAACCAAAACCTCAGGTCATATGTGAACCCATTGTTTGAAACCCAGGTCAATTGTGAACCTAAACCTAAGGTCAAATGTGAACCCGTTGTTTGAAAACCCGGTCAAATGTGAACCAAAACCTCAGGTCAAATCTGAACCCATTGTTTGAAAACCAGGTAAAATGTGAACCTAAACCTCAGGTCAAATGTGAACCCGTTGTTTGAAACCCAGGTCAATAGTGAAGCTAAACGTAAGGTCAAATGTGAACCCGTTGTTTGAAAACCAGGTCAAATGTGAACCAAAACCTCAGGTCAAATGTGAACCCGTTGTTTGAAACCCAGGTCAATTGTGAACCTAAAACTAAGGTCAAATGTGAACCCGTTGTTTGAAAACCAGGTCAAATGTGAACCAAAACCTCAGGTCAAATGTGAACTCATTGTTTGAAACCAAGGTCAAATGTGAACCTAAACATCAGGTCAAATGTGAACCCGTTGTTTGAAACCCAGATCAAATGTGAACTTAAACCTCAGGTCAATTGTGAACCTGTTGTTTGAAACCCAGGTCAAACGTGAACCTAAACCTCAGGTCAAATGTGAACCCGTTGTGTGAAACCCAGGTCAAATGTGAACCTAAACCTTAGGTCAAATGTGAACCCGTTGTTTGAAACCCAGGTCAAATGTGAACCTAAACCTCGGTTACAAAACCTCAGGTCTAATGTGAACCCGTTGTTTGAAAACCAGGTCAAATGTGTACCTAAACCTCAGGTCAAATGTGAACCCGTTGTTTGAAACCCAAGTCAATTGTGAACCTAAACGTAAGGTCAAATGTGAACCCGTTGTTTGAAAAGCAGGTCAAATGTGAACCAAAACCTCAGGTCAAATCTGAACCCATTGTTTGAAATACAGATCAAATGTGAACCTAAACCTCAGGTCAAATGTGAACCTGTTGTTTGAAACCTAGGTCAAATGTGAACTTAAACCTCAGGTCAAATGTGAACCTGCTATTTGAAACCCAGGTCAAACGTGAACCTAAACCTCAGGTCAAATACGAACCTGTTGTTTAAAAACCAGGTCAAATTTGAACCTGAACCTCAAGTCAAATGTGAACCCGTTGTTTGAAACCCAGGTCAACTGTGAACCAAAACCTAAGGTCAAATGTGAACCCGTTGTTTGAAAACCAGGTAAAATGTGAAACTAAACCTTAGGTCAAATGTGAACCCGTTGTTTGAAACCCAGGTCAAATGTGAACCTAAACCTTAGGTCAAATGTGAACCCGTTGTTTGAAAACCATGTCAAATTTGAACCTAAACCTCAGGTCAAATTTGAACCTGTTGTTTGAAACCCAGGTCAATTGTGAACCTAAACCTAAGGTCAAATGTGAACCCGTTGTTTGAAAACCAGGTCAAATGTGAACCAAAACCTCAGGTCCAATCTGAACCCATTGTTTGAAGTCCAGGTCAAATGTGAACCTAAACCTCAGGTCAAATGTGAACCCGTTGTTTGAAACCTAGGTCAAATGTGAACTTAAACCTCAGGTCAAATCTGAACCTGTTATTTGAAACCCAGGTCAAACGTGAACTGAAACCTCAGGTCAAATATGAACCTATTGTTTAAAAACCAGGTCAAATTTGAACCTAAATCTCAAGTCAAATGTGAACCCGTTGTTTGAAACCCAGGTCAACTGTGAACCTAAACCTAAGGTCAAATGTGAACCCGTTGTTTGAAAACCAGGTCAAATATGAACCAAAACCTCAGGTCAAATGTGAACCCATTGTTTGAAACCCAGGTCAAATGTGAACCTAAACCTCAGGTCAAATGTGAACCCGTTGTTTGAAACCCAGGTCAAATGTGTACCTAAACCTCAGGTCAAATGTGAACCCGTTGTTTGAAACCCAGGTCAATTGTGAACCTAAACCTAAGGTCAAATTGAACCCGTTGTTTGAAAACCAGGTCAAATGTGAACCTAAACCTCAGGTCAAATGTGAACCCGTTGTTTGAAACCCAGGTCAATTGTGAAGCTAAACGTAAGGTCAAATGTGAACCCGTTGTTTGAAAACCAGGTCAAATGTGAACCAAAACCTCAGGTCAAATCTGAACCCATTGTTTGAAACCCAGGTCAAATGTGAACCTAAACCTCAGGTCAAATGTGAACCCGTTGTTTGAAACCTAGGTCAAATGTGAACTTAAACCTCAGGTCAAATGTGAACCTGTTATTTGAAACCCAGGTCAAACGTGAACCTAAACCTCAGGTTAAATGCGAACCTGTTGTTTAAAAACCAGGTCAAATTTGAACCTAAACCTCAGGTCAAATGTGAACCCGTTGTTTGAAACCCAGGTCAACTGTGAACCTAAACCTAAGGTCAAATGTGAACCCGTTGTTTGGAACCCAGGTCAAATGAGAACCTAAACCTCAGGTCAAATGTGAACCCGTTGTTTGAAACCCAGGTTAAATGTGAACCTAAACCTCAGGTCAAATGCGAACCTGTTGTTTGAAAACCAGGTCAAATTTGAACCTAAACCTCAGGTCAAATGTGAACCCGTTGTTTGAAATCCAAGTCAATTAAGAACCTTAACCTAAGGTCAAACGTGAACCCGTTGTTTGAAAACCAGGTCAAATATGAACCTAAACCTCAGGTCAAATGTGAACCCGTTGTTCGAAACCCAGGTCAAATGTGAACCTAAACCTCAGGTCAAATGAGAACCCGTTGTTTGAAAACCAGGTCAAATTTGAACCCAAACCTCAGGTCAAATGTGAACCCGTTGTTTGAAACCCAGGTCAATTGTGAAGCTAAACGTAAGGTCAAATGTGAACCCGTTGTTTGAAAACCAGGTCAAATGTGAACCAAAACCTCAGGTCAAATCTGAACCCATTGTTTGAAGTCCAGGTCAAATGTGAACCTAAACCTCAGGTCAAATGTGAACCCGTTGTTTGAAACCTAGGTCAAATGTGAACTTAAACCTCAGGTCAAATCTGAACCTGTTATTTGAAACCCAGGTCAAACGTGAACTGAAACCTCAGGTCAAATATGAACCTATTGTTTAAAAACCAGGTCAAATTTGAACCTAAATCTCAAGTCAAATGTGAACCCGTTGTTTGAAACCCAGGTCAACTGTGAACCTAAACCTAAGGTCAAATGTGAACCCGTTGTTTGAAAACCAGGTAAAATGTGAACCTAAACCTCAGGTCAAATGTGAACCCGTTGTTTGAAACCCAGGTCAAATGTGAACCTAAACCTAAGGTCAAATGCGAACCCGTTGTTTGAAAACCAGGTCAAATTTGAACCCAAACCTCAGGTCAAATGCGAACCCGTTGTTTGAAACCCAGGTCAATTGTGAAGCTAAACGTAAGGTCAAATGTGAACCCGTTGTTTGAAAACCAGGTCAAATGTGAACCAAAACCTCAGGTCAAATCTGAACCCATTGTTTGAAGTCCAGGTCAAATGTGAACCTAAACCTCAGGTCAAATGTGAACCCGTTGTTTGAAAACCCGGTCAAATGTGAACCAAAACCTCAGGTCAAATGTGAACCCGTTGTTTGAAACCTAGGTCAAATGTGAACTTAAACCTCAGGTCAAATCTGAACCTGTTATTTGAAACCCAGGTCAAACGTGAACCTAAACCTCAGGTCAAATATGAACCTATTGTTTAAAAACCAGGTCAAATTTGAACCTAAATCTCAAGTCAAATGTGAACCCGTTCTTTGAAACCCAGGTCAACTGTGAACCTAAACCTAAGGTCAAATGTGAACCCGTTTTGGAAAACCAGGTAAAATGTGAACCTAAACCTCAGGTCAAATGTGAACCCGTTGTTTGAAACCCAGGTCAAATGTGAACCTAAACCTTAGGTCAAATGCGAACCCGTTGTTTGAAAACCAGGTCAAATTTGAACCTAAACCTCAGGTCAAATGTGAACCTGTTGTTTGAAACCCAGGTCAATTGTGAACCTAAACCTAAGGTCAAATGTGAACCCGTTGTTTGAAAACCAGGTCAAATGTGAACCAAAACCTCAGGTCCAATCTGAACCCATTGTTTGAAGTCCAGGTCAAATGTGAACCTAAACCTCAGGTCAAATGTGAACCCGTTGTTTGAAACCTAGGTCAAATGTGAACTTAAACCTCAGGTCAAATCTGAACCTGTTATTTGAAACCCAGGTCAAACGTGAACTGAAACCTCAGGTCAAATATGAACCTATTGTTTAAAAACCAGGTCAAATTTGAACCTAAATCTCAAGTCAAATGTGAACCCGTTGTTTGAAACCCAGGTCAACTGTGAACCTAAACCTAAGGTCAAATGTGAACCCGTTGTTTGAAAACCAGGTCAAATATGAACCAAAACCTCAGGTCAAATGTGAACCCATTGTTTGAAACCCAGGTCAAATGTGAACCTAAACCTCAGGTCAAATGTGAACCCGTTGTTTGAAACCCAGGTCAAATGTGTACCTAAACCTCAGGTCAAATGTGAACCCGTTGTTTGAAACCCAGGTCAATTGTGAACCTAAACCTAAGGTCAAATTGAACCCGTTGTTTGAAAACCAGGTCAAATGTGAACCTAAACCTCAGGTCAAATGTGAACCCGTTGTTTGAAACCCAGGTCAATTGTGAAGCTAAACGTAAGGTCAAATGTGAACCCGTTGTTTGAAAACCAGGTCAAATGTGAACCAAAACCTCAGGTCAAATCTGAACCCATTGTTTGAAACCCAGGTCAAATGTGAACCTAAACCTCAGGTCAAATGTGAACCCGTTGTTTGAAACCTAGGTCAAATGTGAACTTAAACCTCAGGTCAAATGTGAACCTGTTATTTGAAACCCAGGTCAAACGTGAACCTAAACCTCAGGTTAAATGCGAACCTGTTGTTTAAAAACCAGGTCAAATTTGAACCTAAACCTCAGGTCAAATGTGAACCCGTTGTTTGAAACCCAGGTCAACTGTGAACCTAAACCTAAGGTCAAATGTGAACCCGTTGTTTGGAACCCAGGTCAAATGAGAACCTAAACCTCAGGTCAAATGTGAACCCGTTGTTTGAAACCCAGGTTAAATGTGAACCTAAACCTCAGGTCAAATGCGAACCTGTTGTTTGAAAACCAGGTCAAATTTGAACCTAAACCTCAGGTCAAATGTGAACCCGTTGTTTGAAATCCAAGTCAATTAAGAACCTTAACCTAAGGTCAAACGTGAACCCGTTGTTTGAAAACCAGGTCAAATATGAACCTAAACCTCAGGTCAAATGTGAACCCGTTGTTCGAAACCCAGGTCAAATGTGAACCTAAACCTCAGGTCAAATGAGAACCCGTTGTTTGAAAACCAGGTCAAATTTGAACCCAAACCTCAGGTCAAATGTGAACCCGTTGTTTGAAACCCAGGTCAATTGTGAAGCTAAACGTAAGGTCAAATGTGAACCCGTTGTTTGAAAACCAGGTCAAATGTGAACCAAAACCTCAGGTCAAATCTGAACCCATTGTTTGAAGTCCAGGTCAAATGTGAACCTAAACCTCAGGTCAAATGTGAACCCGTTGTTTGAAACCTAGGTCAAATGTGAACTTAAACCTCAGGTCAAATCTGAACCTGTTATTTGAAACCCAGGTCAAACGTGAACTGAAACCTCAGGTCAAATATGAACCTATTGTTTAAAAACCAGGTCAAATTTGAACCTAAATCTCAAGTCAAATGTGAACCCGTTGTTTGAAACCCAGGTCAACTGTGAACCTAAACCTAAGGTCAAATGTGAACCCGTTGTTTGAAAACCAGGTAAAATGTGAACCTAAACCTCAGGTCAAATGTGAACCCGTTGTTTGAAACCCAGGTCAAATGTGAACCTAAACCTAAGGTCAAATGCGAACCCGTTGTTTGAAAACCAGGTCAAATTTGAACCCAAACCTCAGGTCAAATGCGAACCCGTTGTTTGAAACCCAGGTCAATTGTGAAGCTAAACGTAAGGTCAAATGTGAACCCGTTGTTTGAAAACCAGGTCAAATGTGAACCAAAACCTCAGGTCAAATCTGAACCCATTGTTTGAAGTCCAGGTCAAATGTGAACCTAAACCTCAGGTCAAATGTGAACCCGTTGTTTGAAAACCCGGTCAAATGTGAACCAAAACCTCAGGTCAAATGTGAACCCGTTGTTTGAAACCTAGGTCAAATGTGAACTTAAACCTCAGGTCAAATCTGAACCTGTTATTTGAAACCCAGGTCAAACGTGAACCTAAACCTCAGGTCAAATATGAACCTATTGTTTAAAAACCAGGTCAAATTTGAACCTAAATCTCAAGTCAAATGTGAACCCGTTCTTTGAAACCCAGGTCAACTGTGAACCTAAACCTAAGGTCAAATGTGAACCCGTTTTGGAAAACCAGGTAAAATGTGAACCTAAACCTCAGGTCAAATGTGAACCCGTTGTTTGAAACCCAGGTCAAATGTGAACCTAAACCTTAGGTCAAATGCGAACCCGTTGTTTGAAAACCAGGTCAAATTTGAACCTAAACCTCAGGTCAAATGTGAACCTGTTGTTTGAAACCCAGGTCAATTGTGAACCTAAACCTAAGGTCAAATGTGAACCCGTTGTTTGAAAACCAGGTCAAATGTGAACCAAAACCTCAGGTCATATGTGAACCCATTGTTTGAAACCCAGGTCAAATGTGAACCTAAACCTCAGGTCAAATGTGAACCCGTTGTTTGAAACCCAGGTCAAATGTGAACCTAAACCTCAGGTCAAATGTGAACTCGTTGTTTGAAACCCAGGTCAATTGTGAACCTAAACCTAAGGTCAAATGTGAACCCGTTGTTTGAAAACCCGGTCAAATGTGAACCAAAACCTCAGGTCAAATCTGAACCCATTGTTTGAAACCCAGGTCAAATGTGAACCAAAACCTCAGGTCATATGTGAACCCATTGTTTGAAACCCAGGTCAATTGTGAACCTAAACCTAAGGTCAAATGTGAACCCGTTGTTTGAAAACCCGGTCAAATGTGAACCAAAACCTCAGGTCAAATCTGAACCCATTGTTTGAAAACCAGGTAAAATGTGAACCTAAACCTCAGGTCAAATGTGAACCCGTTGTTTGAAACCCAGGTCAATAGTGAAGCTAAACGTAAGGTCAAATGTGAACCCGTTGTTTGAAAACCAGGTCAAATGTGAACCAAAACCTCAGGTCAAATGTGAACCCGTTGTTTGAAACCCAGGTCAATTGTGAACCTAAAACTAAGGTCAAATGTGAACCCGTTGTTTGAAAACCAGGTCAAATGTGAACCAAAACCTCAGGTCAAATGTGAACTCATTGTTTGAAACCAAGGTCAAATGTGAACCTAAACATCAGGTCAAATGTGAACCCGTTGTTTGAAACCCAGATCAAATGTGAACTTAAACCTCAGGTCAATTGTGAACCTGTTGTTTGAAACCCAGGTCAAACGTGAACCTAAACCTCAGGTCAAATGTGAACCCGTTGTGTGAAACCCAGGTCAAATGTGAACCTAAACCTTAGGTCAAATGTGAACCCGTTGTTTGAAACCCAGGTCAAATGTGAACCTAAACCTCGGTTACAAAACCTCAGGTCTAATGTGAACCCGTTGTTTGAAAACCAGGTCAAATGTGTACCTAAACCTCAGGTCAAATGTGAACCCGTTGTTTGAAACCCAAGTCAATTGTGAACCTAAACGTAAGGTCAAATGTGAACCCGTTGTTTGAAAAGCAGGTCAAATGTGAACCAAAACCTCAGGTCAAATCTGAACCCATTGTTTGAAATACAGATCAAATGTGAACCTAAACCTCAGGTCAAATGTGAACCTGTTGTTTGAAACCTAGGTCAAATGTGAACTTAAACCTCAGGTCAAATGTGAACCTGCTATTTGAAACCCAGGTCAAACGTGAACCTAAACCTCAGGTCAAATACGAACCTGTTGTTTAAAAACCAGGTCAAATTTGAACCTGAACCTCAAGTCAAATGTGAACCCGTTGTTTGAAACCCAGGTCAACTGTGAACCAAAACCTAAGGTCAAATGTGAACCCGTTGTTTGAAAACCAGGTAAAATGTGAAACTAAACCTTAGGTCAAATGTGAACCCGTTGTTTGAAACCCAGGTCAAATGTGAACCTAAACCTTAGGTCAAATGTGAACCCGTTGTTTGAAAACCATGTCAAATTTGAACCTAAACCTCAGGTCAAATTTGAACCTGTTGTTTGAAACCCAGGTCAATTGTGAACCTAAACCTAAGGTCAAATGTGAACCCGTTGTTTGAAAACCAGGTCAAATGTGAACCAAAACCTCAGGTCCAATCTGAACCCATTGTTTGAAGTCCAGGTCAAATGTGAACCTAAACCTCAGGTCAAATGTGAACCCGTTGTTTGAAACCTAGGTCAAATGTGAACTTAAACCTCAGGTCAAATCTGAACCTGTTATTTGAAACCCAGGTCAAACGTGAACTGAAACCTCAGGTCAAATATGAACCTATTGTTTAAAAACCAGGTCAAATTTGAACCTAAATCTCAAGTCAAATGTGAACCCGTTGTTTGAAACCCAGGTCAACTGTGAACCTAAACCTAAGGTCAAATGTGAACCCGTTGTTTGAAACCCAGGTAAAATGTGAACCTAAACCTCAGGTCAAATGTGAACCCGTTGTTTGAAACCCAGGTCAAATGTGAACCTAAACCTAAGGTCAAATGCGAACCCGTTGTTTGAAAACCAGGTCAAATTTGAACCCAAACCTCAGGTCAAATGTGAACCCGTTGTTTGAAACCCAGGTCAATTGTGAAGCTAAACGTAAGGTCAAATGTGAACCCGTTGTTTGAAAACCAGGTCAAATGTGAACCAAAACCTCAGGTCAAATCTGAACCCATTGTTTGAAGTCCAGGTCAAATGTGAACCTAAACCTCAGGTCAAATGTGAACCCGTTGTTTGAAACCTAGGTCAAATGTGAACTTAAACCTCAGGTCAAATCTGAACCTGTTATTTGAAACCCAGGTCAAACGTGAACCTAAACCTCAGGTCAAATATGAACCTATTGTTTAAAAACCAGGTCAAATTTGAACCTAAATCTCAAGTCAAATGTGAACCCGTTGTTTGAAACCCAGGTCAACTGTGAACCTAAACCTAAGGTCAAATGTGAACCCGTTTTGGAAAACCAGGTAAAATGTGAACCTAAACCTCAGGTCAAATCTGAACCCATTGTTTGAAATCCAGGTCAAATGTGAACCTAAACCTCAGGTCAAATGTGAACCCGTTGTTTGAAACCTAGGTCAAATGTGAACTTAAACCTCAGGTCAAATCTGAACCTGTTATTTGAAACCCAGGTCAAACGTGAACCTAAACCTCTTGTCAAATACGAACCTGTTGTTTAAAAACCAGGTCAAATTTGAACCTAAACCTCAAGTCAAATGTGAACCCGTTGTTTGAAACCCAGGTCAACTGTGAACCTAAACCTAAGGTCAAATGTGAACCCGTTGTTCGAAAACCAGGTAAAATGTGAACCTAAACCTCAGGTCAAATGTGAACCCATTGTTTGAAACCCAGGTCAAATGTGAACCTAAACCTTAGGTCAAATGCGAACCCGTTGTTTGAAAACCATGTCAAATTTGAACCTAAACCTCAGGTCAAATGTGAACCTGTTGTTTGAAACCCAGGTCAATTGTGAAGCTAAACCTAATGTCAAATGTGAACCCGTTGTTTGAAAACCAGGTCAAATGTGAACCAAAACCTCAGGTAATATGTGAACCCATTGTTTGAAACCCAGGTCAAATGTGAACCTAAACCTCAGGTCAAATGTGAACCCGTTGTTTGAAACCCAGGTCAAATGTGAACCTAAACCTCAGGTCAAATGTGAACCCGTTGTTTGAAACCCAGGTCAATTGTGAACCTAAACCTAAGGTCAAATGTGAACCCGTTGTTTGAAAACCAGGTCAAATGTGAACCTAAACCTCAGGTCAAATTTGAACCTGTTGTTTGAAACCCAGGTTAATTGTGAACCTAAACCTAAGGTCAAATGTGAACCCGTTGTTTGAAAACCAGGTCAAATGTGAACCAAAACCTCAGGTCAAATCTGAACCCATTGTTTGAAATCCAGGTCAAATGTGAACCTAAACCTCAGGTCAAATGTGAACCCGTTGTTTGAAACCTAGGTCAAATGTGAACTTAAACCTCAGGTCAAATCTGAACCTGTTATTTGAAACCCAAGTCAAACGTGAACCTAAACCTCTTGTCAAATACGAACCTGTTGTTTAAAAACCAGGTCAAATTTGAACCTAAACCTCAAGTCAAATGTGAACCCGTTGTTTGAAACCCAGGTCAACTGTGAACCTAAACCTAAGGTCAAATGTGAACCCGTTGTTCGAAAACCAGGTAAAATGTTAACCTAAACCTCAGGTCAAATGTGAACCCATTGTTTGAAACCCAGTTCAAATGTGAACCTAAACCTTAGGTCAAATGCGAACCCGTTGTTTGAAAACCATGTCAAATTTGAACCTAAACCTCAGGTCAAATGTGAACCTGTTGTTTGAAACCCAGGTCAATTGTGAACCGAAACCTAATGTCAAATGTGAACCCGTTGTTTGAAAACCAGGTCAAATGTGAACCAAAAGCTCAGGTCATATGTGAACCCATTGTTTGAAACCCAGGTCAAATATGAACCTAAACCTCAAGTCAAATGTGAACCCGTTGTTTGAAACCCAGGTCAAATGTGAACCTAAACCTCAGGTCAAATGTGAACCCGTTGTTTGAAACCCAGGTCAATTGTGAACCTAAACCTAAGGTCAAATGTGAACCCGTTGTTTGAAAACCAGGTCAAATGTGAACCTAAACCTCAGGTCAAATGTGAACCCGTTGTTTGAAACCCAGGTCAACTGTGAACCTAAACCTAAGGTCAAATGTGAACCCGTTGTTCGAAAACCAGGTAAAATGTGAACCTAAACCTCAGGTCAAATGTGAACCCATTGTTTGAAACCCAGGTCAAATGTGAACCTAAACCTTAGGTCAAATGCGAACCCGTTGTTTGAAAACCATGTCAAATTTGAACCTAAACCTCAGGTCAAATGTGAACCTGTTGTTTGAAACCCAGGTCAATTGTGAACCTAAACCTAATGTCAAATGTGAACCCGTTGTTTGAAAACCAGGTCAAATGTGAACCAAAACCTCAGGTCATATGTGAACCCATTGTTTGAAACCCAGGTCAAATATGAACCTAAACCTCAGGTCAAATGTGAACCCGTTGTTTGAAACCCAGGTCAAATGTGAACCTAAACTTCAGGTCAAATGTGAACCCGTTGTTTGAAACCCAGGTCAATTGTGAACCTAAACCTAAGGTCAAATGTGAACCCGTTGTTTGAAAACTAGGTCAAATGTGAACCTAAACCTCAGGTCAAATGTGAACCCGTTGTTTGAAACCCAGGTCAATTGTGAACCTAAACGTAAGGTCAAATGTGAACCCGTTGTTTGAAAACCAGGTCAAATGTCAACCAAAACCTCAGGTCAAATCTGAACCCATTGTTTGAAATACAGGTCAAATGTGAACCTAAACCTCAGGTCAAATGTGAACCCGTTGTTTGAAACCTTGGTCAAATGTGAACTTAAACCTTAGGTCAAATGTGAACCTGCTATTTGAAACCCAGGTCAAACGTGAACCTAAACCTCAGGTCAAATACGAACCTGTTGTTTAAAAACCAGGTCAAATTTGAACCTAAACCTCAAGTCAAATGTGAACCCGTTGTTTGAAACCCAGGTCAACTGTGAACCTAAACCTAAGGTCAAATGTGAACCCGTTGTTTGAAAACCAGGTAAAATGTGAACCTAAACCTCAGGTCAAATGTGAACCCGTTGTTTGAAACCCAGGTCAAATGTGAACCTAAACCTTAGGTCAAATGCGAACCCGTTGTTTGAAAACCATGTCAAATTTGAACCTAAACCTCAAGTCAAATGTGAACCTGTTGTTTGAAACCCAGGTCAATTGTGAACCTAAACCTAAGGTCAAATGTGAACCCGTTGTTTGAAAACCAGGTCAAATGTGAACCAAAACCTCAGGTCAAATCTGAACCCATTGTTTGAAATCCAGGTCAAATGTGAACCTAAACCTCAGGTCAAATGTGAACCCGTTGTTTGAAACCTAGGTCAAATGTGAACTTAAACCTCAGGTCAAATCAGAACCTGTTATTTGAAACCCAGGTCAAACGTGAACCTAAACCTCTGGTCAAATACGAACCTGTTGTTTAAAAACCAGGTCAAATTTGAACCTAAACCTCAAGTCAATTGTGAACCCGTTGTTTTAAACCCATGTCAACTGTGAACCTAAACCTAAGGTCAAATGTGAACCCATTGTTAGAAAACCAGGTAAAATGTGAACCTAAACCTCAGGGCAAATGTGAACCCGTTGTTTGAAACCCAGGTCAAATGTGAACCTAAACCTCAGGTCAAATGTGAACCCGTTGTTTGAAACCCAGGTCAATTGTGAACCTAAACCTAAGGTCAAATGTGAACCCGTTGTTTGAAAACCAGGTAAAATGTGAACCTAAACCTCAGGTCAAATGTGAACCCGTTGTTTGAAAACCAGGTCAAATGTGAACCTAAACCTCAGGTCAAATGTGAACCCGTTGTTTGAAACCCAGGTCAATTGTGAACCTAAACGTAAGGTCAAATGTGAACCCGTTGTTTGAAAACCAGGTCAAATGTGAACCAAAACCTCAGGTCAAATCTGAACCCATTGTTTGAAATACAGGTCAAATGTGAACCTAAACCTCAGGTCAAATGTGAACCCGTTGTTTGAAACCTAGGTCAAATGTGAACTTAAACCTTAGGTCAAATGTGAACCTGCTATTTGAAACCCAGGTCAAACGTGAACCTAAACCTCAGGTCAAATACGAACCTGTTGTTTAAAAACCAGGTCAAATTTGAACCTAAACCTCAAGTCAAATGTGAACCCGTTGTTTGAAACCCAGGTCAATTGTGAACCTAAACCTAAGGTCAAATGTGAACCCGTTGTTTGAAAACCAGGTAAAATGTGAACCTAAACCTCAGGTCAAATGTGAACCCGTTGTTTGAAACCCAGGTCAAATGTGAACCTAAACCTTAGATCAAATGCGAACCCGTTGTTTGAAAACCCGTCAAATTTGAACCTAAACCTCAGGTCAAATGTGAACCTGTTGTTTGAAACCCAGGTCAATTGTGAACCTAAACCTAAGGTCAAATGTGAACCCGTTGTTTGAAAACCAGGTCAAATGTGAACCAAAACCTCAGGTCAAATCCGAACCCATTGTTTGAAATCCAAGTCAAATGTGAACCTAAACCTCAGGTCAAATGTAAACCCGTTGTTTGAAACCTAGGTCAAATATGAACTTAAACCTCAGGTCAAATCTGAACCTGTTATTTGAAACCCAGGTCAAACGTGAACCTAAACCTCTGGTCAAATACGAACCTGTTGTTTAAAAACCAGGTCAAATTTGAACCTAAACCTCAAGTCAAATGTGAACCCGTTGTTTGAAACCCAGGTCAACTGTGAACCTAAACCTAAGGTCAAATGTGAACCCATTGTTTGAAAACCAGGTAAAATGTGAATCTAAACCTCAGGTCAAATGCGAACCCGTTGTTTGAAACCCAGGTCAAATGTGAACCTAAACCTCAGGTCAAATGTGAACCCGTTGTTTGAAACCCAGGTCAATTGTGAACCTAAACCTAAGGTCAAATGTGAACCCGTTGTTTGAAAACCAGGTAAAATGTGAACTTAAACCTCAGGTCAAATGTGAACCCGTTGTTTGAAACCCAGGTCAAATGTGAACCTAAACCTCAGGTCAAATGTGAACCCGTTGTTTGAAACCCAGGTCAAATGTGAACCTAAACCTCAGGTCAAATGCGAACCCGTTGTTTGAAAACCAGGTCAAATGTCAACCAAAACCTCAGGTCAAATCTGAACCCATTGTTTGAAATACAGGTCAAATGTGAACCTAAACCTCAGGTCAAATGTGAACCCGTTGTTTGAAACCTAGGTCAAATGTGAACTTAAACCTTAGGTCAAATGTGAACCTGCTATTTGAAACCCAGGTCAAACGTGAACCTAAACCTCAGGTCAAATACGAACCTGTTGTTTAAAAACCAGGTCAAATTTGAACCTAAACCTCAAGTCAAATGTGAACCCGTTGTTTGAAACCCAGGTCAACTGTGAACCTAAACCTAAGGTCAAATGTGAACCCGTTGTTTGAAAACCAGGTAAAATGTGAACCTAAACCTCAGGTCAAATGTGAACCCGTTGTTTGAAACCCAGGTCAAATGTGAACCTAAACCTTAGGTCAAATGCGAACCCGTTGTTTGAAAACCATGTCAAATTTGAACCTAAACCTCAAGTCAAATGTGAACCTGTTGTTTGAAACCCAGGTCAATTGTGAACCTAAACCTAAGGTCAAATGTGAACCCGTTGTTTGAAAACCGGTTCAAATGTGAACCAAAACCTCAGGTCAAATCTGAACCCATTGTTTGAAATCCAGGTCAAATGTGAACCTAAACCTCAGGTCAAATGTGAACCCGTTGTTTGAAACCTAGGTCAAATGTGAACTTAAACCTCAGGTCAAATCAGAACCTGTTATTTGAAACCCAGGTCAAACGTGAACCTAAACCTCTGGTCAAATACGAACCTGTTGTTTAAAAACCAGGTCAAATTTGAACCTAAACCTCAAGTCAATTGTGAACCCGTTGTTTTAAACCCATGTCAACTGTGAACCTAAACCTAAGGTCAAATGTGAACCCATTGTTAGAAAACCAGGTAAAATGTGAACCTAAACCTCAGGTCAAATGTGAACCCGTTGTTTGAAACCCAGGTCAAATGTGAACCTAAACCTCAGGTCAAATGTGAACCCGTTGTTTGAAACCCAGGTCAATTGTGAACCTAAACCTAAGGTCAAATGTGAACCCGTTGTTTGAAAACCAGGTAAAATGTGAACCTAAACCTCAGGTCAAATGTGAACCCGTTGTTTGAAAACCAAGTCAAATGTGAACCTAAACCTCAGGTCAAATGTGAACCCGTTGTTTGAAACCCAGGTCAATTGTGAACCTAAACGTAAGGTCAAATGTGAACCCGTTGTTTGAAAACCAAGTCAAATGTGAACCAAAACCTCAGGTCAAATCTGAACCCATTGTTTGAAATACAGGTCAAATGTGAACCTAAACCTCAGGTCAAATGTGAACCCGTTGTTTGAAACCTAGGTCAAATGTGAACTTAAACCTTAGGTCAAATGTGAACCTGCTATTTGAAACCCAGGTCAAACGTGAACCTAAACCTCAGGTCAAATACGAACCTGTTGTTTAAAAACCAGGTCAAATTTGAACCTAAACCTCAAGTCAAATGTGAACCCGTTGTTTGAAACCCAGGTCAATTGTGAACCTAAACCTAAGGTCAAATGTGAACCCGTTGTTTGAAAACCAGGTAAAATGTGAACCTAAACCTGAGGTCAAATGTGAACCCGTTGTTTGAAACCCAGGTCAAATGTGAACCTAAACCTTAGGTCAAATGCGAACCCGTTGTTTGAAAACCCGTCAAATTTGAACCTAAACCTCAGGTCAAATGTGAACCTGTTGTTTGAAACCCAGGTCAATTGTGAACCTAAACCTAAGGTCAAATGTGAACCCGTTGTTTGAAAACCAGGTCAAATGTGAACCAAAACCTCAGGTCAAATCTGAACCCATTGTTTGAAATCCAGGTCAAATGTGAACCTAAACCTCAGGTCAAATGTAAACCCGTTGTTTGAAACCTAGGTCAAATATGAACTTAAACCTCAGGTCAAATCTGAACCTGTTATTTGAAACCCATGTCAAACGTGAACCTAAACCTCTGGTCAAATACGAACCTGTTGTTTAAAAACCAGGTCAAATTTGAACCTAAACCTCAAGTCAAATGTGAACCCGTTGTTTGAAACCCAGGTCAACTGTGAACCTAATCCTAAGGTCAAATGTGAACCCATTGTTTGAAAACCAGGTAAAATGTGAACCTAAACCTCAGGTCAAATGCGAACCCGTTGTTTGAAACCCAGGTCAAATGTGAACCTAAACCTCAGGTCAAATGTGAACCCGTTGTTTGAAACCCAGGTCAATTGTGAACCTAAACCTAAGGTCAAATGTGAACCCGTTGTTTGAAAACCAGGTAAAATGTGAACCTAAACCTCAGGTCAAATGTGAACCCGTTGTTTGAAACCCAGGTCAAATGTGAACCTAAACCTCAGGTCAAATGTGAACCCGTTGTTTGAAACCCAGGTCAATTGTGAACCTAAACCTAAGGTCAAATGTGAACCCGTTGTTTGAAAACCAGGTCAAATGTGAACCTAAACCTCAGGTCAAATGTGAACCCGTTGTTTGAAACCCAGGTCAATTGTGAACCTAAACGTAAGGTCAAATGTGAACCCGTTGTTTGAAAACCAGGTCAAATGTGAACCAAAACCTCAGGTCAAATGTGAACCCGTTGTTTGAAACCCAGGTCAATTGTGAACCTAAACCTCAGGTCAAATGTGAACCCATTGTTTGAAACCCAGGTCAAATGTGAACCTAAACCTTAGGTCAAATGCGAACCCGTTGTTTGAAAACCATGTCAAATTTGAACCTAAACCTCAGGTCAAATGTGAACCTGTTGTTTGAAACCCAGGTCAATTGTGAACCTAAACTTAATGTCAAATGTGAACCCGTTGTTTGAAAACCAGGTCAAATGTGAACCAAAACCTCAGGTCATATGTGAACCCATTGTTTGAAACCCAGGTCAAATGTGAACCTAAACCTCAGGTCAAATGTGAACCCGTTGTTTGAAACCCAGGTCAAATGTGAACCTAAACCTCAGGTCAAATGTGAACCCGTTGTTTGAAACCCAGGTCAATTGTGAACCTAAACCTAAGGTCAAATGTGAACCCGTTGTTTGAAAACCAGGTCAAATGTGAACCTAAACCTCAGGTCAAATGTGAACCCGTTGTTTGAAACCCAGGTCAATTGTGAACCTAAACGTAAGGTCAAATGTGAACCCGTTGTTTGAAAACCAGGTCAAATGTGAACCAAAACCTCAGGTCAAATCTGAACCCATTGTTTGAAATACAGGTCAAATGTGAACCTAAACCTCAGGTTAAATGTGAACCCGTTGTTTGAAACCTAGGTCAAATGTGAACTTAAACCTCAGGTCAAATGTGAACCTGCTATTTGAAACCCAGGTCAAACGTGAACCTAAACCTCATGTCAAATACGAACCTGTTGTTTAAAAACCAGGTCAAATTTGAACCTAAACCTTAAGTCAAATGTGAACCCGTTGTTTGAAACCCAGGTCAACTGTGAACCTAAACCTAAGGTCAAATGTGACCCCGTTGTTTGAAAACCAGGTCAAATGTGAACCTAAACCTCAGGTCAAATGTGAACCCGTTGTTTGAAACCCAGGTCAAATGTGAACCTAAACCTTAGGTCAAATGCGAACCCGTTGTTTGAAAACCATGTCAAATTTTGAACCTAAACCTCAGGTCAAATGTGAACCTGTTGTTTGAAACCCTGGTCAATTGTGAACCTAAACCTAAGGTCAAATGTGAACCCGTTGTTTGAAAACCAGGTCAAATGTGAACCAAAACCTTAGGTCAAATCTGAACCCATTGTTTGAAATCCAGGTCAAATGTGAACCTAAACCTCAGGTCAAATGTGAACCCGTTGTTTGAAACCTAGGTCAAATGTGAACTTAAACCTCAAGTCAAATCTGAACCTGTTATTTGAAACCCAGGTCAAACGTGAACCTAAACCTCTGGTCAAATACGAACCTGTTGTTTAAAAACCAGGTCAAATTTGAACCTAAACCTCAAGTCAAATGTGAACCCGTTGTTTGAAACCCAGGTCAACGGTGAACCTAAACCTAAGGTCAAATGTGAACCCGTTGTTTGAAAACCAGGTAAAATGTGAACCTAAACCTCAGGTCAAATGTGAACCAGTTGTTTGAAAACCAGGTCAAATGTGAACCTAAACCTCAGGTCAAATGTGAACCCGTTGTTTGAAACCCAGGTCAATTGTGAACCTAAACGTAAGGTCAAATGTGAACCCGTTGTATGAAAACCAGGTCAAATGTGAACCAAAACCTCAGGTCAAATCTGAACCCATTGTTTGAAATACAGGTCAAATGTGAACCTAAACCTCAGGTCAAATGTGAACCCGTTGTTTGAAACCTAGGTCAAATGTGAACTTAACCCTCAGGTCAAATGTGAACCTGCTATTTGAAACCCAGGTCAAACGTGAACCTAAACCTCAGGTCAAATACGAACCTGTTGTTTAAAAACCAGGTCAAATTTGAAGCTAAACCTCAAGTCAAATGTGAACCGTTGTTTGAAACCCAGGTCAACTGTGAACCTAAACCTAAGGTCAAATGTGAACCCGTTGTTTGAAAACCAGGTAAAATGTGAACCTAAACCTCAGGTCAAATGTGAACCCGTTGTTTTAAACCCAGGTCAAATGTGAACCTAAACCTTAGGTCAAATGCGAACCCGTTGTTTGAAAACCATGTCAAATTTGAACCTAAACCTCAGGTCAAATGTGAACCTATTGTTTGAAACCCAGGTCAATTGTGAACCTAAACCTAAGGTCAAATGTGAACCCGTTGTTTGAAAACCAGGTCAAATGTGAACCAAAACCTCAGGTCAAATCTGAACCCATTGTTTGAAATCCAGGTCAAATGTGAACCTAAACCTCAGGTCAAATGTGAACCCGTTGTTTGAAACCTAGGTCAAATGTGAACTTAAACCTCAGGTCAAATCTGAACCTGTTATTTGAAACCCAGGTCAAACGTGAACCTAAACCTCTGGTCAAATACGAACCTGTTGTTTAAAAACCAGGTCAAATTTGAACATAAACCTCAAGTCAAATGTGAACCTGTTGTTTGAAACCCAGGTCAACTGTGAACCTAAACCTAAGGTCAAATGTGAACCCGTTGTTTGAAAACCAGGTAAAATGTGAACCTAAACCTCAGGTCAAATGTGAACGCGTTGTTTGAAACCCAGGTCAAATGTGAACCTAAACCTTAGGTCAAATGCGAACCCGTTGTTTGAAAACCATGTCAAATTTGAACCTAAACCTCAGGTCAAATGTGAACCTGTTGTTTGAAACCCAGGTCAATTGTGAACTTAAACCTAATGTCAAATGTGAACCCGTTGTTTGAAAACCAGGTCAAATGTGAACCAAAACCGCAGGTCATATGTGAACCCATTGTTTGAAACCCAGGTCAAATGTGAACCTAAACCTCAGGTCAAATGTGAACCCGTTGTTTGAAACCCAGGTCAAATGTGAACCTAAACCTCAGGTCAAATGTGAACCCGTTGTTTAAAACCCAGGTCAATTGTGAACCTAAACCTAAGGTCAAATGTGAACCCGTTGTTTGAAAACCAGGTCAAATGTGAACCTAAACCTCAGGTCAAATGTGAACCCGTTGTTTGAAACCCAGGTCAATTGTGAAGCTAAACGTAAGGTCAAATGTGAACCCGTTGTTTGAAAACCAGGTCAAATGTGAACCAAACCCTCAGGTCAAATGTGAACCCGTTGTTTGAAAACCAGGTCAAATGTGAACCAAAACCTCAGGTCAAATCTGAACCCATTGTTTGAAATCCAGGTCAAATGTGAACCTAAACCTCCGGTCAAATGTGAACGTATTGTTTGAAACCAAGGTCAAATGTGAACCTAAACCTCAGGTCAAATGTGAACCCGTTGTTTGAAACCCAGGTCAAATGTGAACTTAAACCTCAGGTCAATTGTGAACCTGTTGTTTGAAACCCAGGCCAAACGTGAACCTAAACCTCAGGTCAAATGTGAACCCGTTGTTTGAAACCCAGGTCAAATGTGAACCTAAACCTTAGGTCAAATATGAACCCGTTGTTTGAAAACCATGTCAAATTTGAACCTAAACCTTGGTTACTAAACCTCAGGTCTAATGTGAACCCGTTGTTTGAAAACCAGGTCAAATGTGTACCTAAACCTCAGGTCAAATGTGAACCCGTTGTTTGAAACCCAGGTCAATTGTGAAGCTAAACGTAAGGTCAAATGTGAACCCGTTGTTTGAAAACCAGGTCAAATGTGAACCAAAACCTCAGGTCAAATCTGAACCCATTGTTTGAAATACAGGTCAAATGTGAACCTAAACCTCAGGTCAAATGTGAACCCGTTGTTTGAAACCTTGGTCAAATGTGAACTTAAACCTCAGGTCAAATGTGAACCTTTATTTGAAACCCAGGTCAAACGTGAACCTAAACCTCAGGTCAAATACGAACCTGTTGTTTAAAAACCAGGTGAAATTTGAACCTAAACCTCAAGTCAAATGTGAACCCGTTGTTTGAAACCCAGGTCAACTGTGAACCTAAACCTAAGGTCAAATGTGAACCCGTTGTTTGAAAACCAGGTAAAATGTGAACCTAAACCTGAGGTCAAATGTGAACCCGTTGTTTGAAACCCAGGTCAAATGTGAACCTAAACCTTAGGTCAAATGCGAACCCGTTGTTTGAAAACCATGTCAAATTTGAACGTAAACCTCAGGTCAAATGTGAACCTGTTGTTTGAAACCCAGGTCAATTGTGAACCTAAACCTAAGGTCAAATGTGAACCCGTTGTTTGAAAACTAGGTCAAATGTGAACCAAAACCTCAGGTCATATGTGAACCCGTTGTTTGAAACCCAGGTCAAATGTGAACCTAAACCTCAGGTCAAATGTGAACCCGTTGTTTGAAACCCAGGTCAATTTTGAACCTAAACCTAAGGTCAAATGTGAACCCGTTGTTTGAAAACCAGGTCAAATGTGAACCTAAACCTCAGGTCAAATGTGAACCCGTTGTTTGAAACCCAGGTCCATTGTGAACCTAAAACTAAGGTCAAATGTGAACCCGTTGTTTGAAAACCAGGTCAAATGTGAACCAAAACCTCAGATCAAATATGAACTCATTGTTTGAAACCAAGGTCAAATGTGAACCTAAACCTCAGGTCAAATGTGAACCCGTTGTTTGAAACCCAGGTCAAATGTGAACTTAAACCTCAGGTCAATTGTGAACCTGTTATTTGAAACCCAGGTCAAACGTGAACCTAAACCTCAGGTCAAATGTGAACCCGTTGTTTGAAACCCAGGTCAAATGTGAACCTAAACCTTAGGTCAAATATGAACCCGTTGTTTGAAACCCAGGTCAAATGTGAACCTAAACCTCGGTTGCTAAACCTCAGGTCTAATGTGAACCCGTTGTTTGAAAACCAGGTCAAATGTGTACCTAAACCTCAGGTCAAATGTGAACCCATTGTTTGAAACCCAGGTCAAATGTGAACATAAACCTCAGGTCAAATGTTAACCCGTTGTTTGAAACCCAGGTTAAATTTGAACCTAAACCTCAAGTCAAATCTGATCCCGTTGTTTGAAAACCAGGTCAAAGGTGAACCTAACCCTTAGGTCAAATGTGATCCAGTTTTTTGAAACCTAAGTCAAATGTGAACCTAAACCTCAGGTCAAATGTGAACCCGTTGTTTGAAAACTAGGTCAAATGTGAACCTAAACCTCAGGTCAAATGTGAACCCGTTGTTTGGAACCCAGGTCAAATGAGAACCTAAACCTCAGGTCAAATGTGAATCTGTTGTTTGAAAACCAGGTCAAATGTGAACCCGTTGTTTGAAACCCAGGTCAAATGTGAAACTAAACCTCAGGTCAAATGTGAACCCGTTGTTTGGAAACCAGGTCAAATGTGAACCTAAACCTCAGGTCAAATGTGAACCCGTTGATTGAAACCCAGGTCAAATGTGAACCTAAACCTCAGGTCAAATGCGAACCCGTTGTTTGAAAACCAGGTCAAATTTGAACCAAATCCTCAGGTCAAATGTGAACCCGTTGTTTGAAACCCAGGTCAATTGTGAACCTAAACCTAAGGTCAAATGTGAACCTGTTGTTTGAAAACCAGGTCAAATGTGAACCTAATCCTCAAGTCAAATGTGAACCCGTTGTTTGAAACCTAGTTCAAATGTGAACCTAAACCTCAGGTCAAATGCGAACCCGTTGTTTAAAAACCAGGTCAAATTTGAACCTAAACCTCAGGTCAAATGTGTACCCGTTGTTTAAAACCCAAGTCAATTGTGAACCTAAACCTAAGGTCAAATGTGAAGCCGTTGTTTGAAAACCAGGTCAAATGTGAACCTAAACCTCAGGTCAAATGTGAACCCGTTGTTTGAAACCCAGGTCAAATGTGAACCTAAACCTCAGGTCAAACGCGAACCAGTTGTTTGAAAACCAAGTCAAATTTAAACCTAAACCTCAGGTCAATTGTGAATCCGTTGTTTGAAACCCAGGTCAATTGTGAACCTAAACCTAAGGTCAAATGTGAACGCGTTGTTTGAAAACCAGGTCAAATATGAACCTAAACCTTAGGTCAAATGTGAACCCATTGTTTGAAACCCAGGTCAAATGTAAACCTAAACCTCAGGTCAAATGTGAACCCGTTGTTTGAAATCCCGGTCAAACGTGAACCTAAACCTCAGGTCAAATGTGAACCCGTTGTTTGAAACCCAGGTCAAATGTGAACCTAAACCTTAGGTCAAATGTGAACCCGTTGTTTGAAACCCAGGTCAAATGTGAACCTAAACCTCAGGTCAAATGTGAACCTGTTGTTAGAAAACTAGGTCAAATGTGAAACTAAACCTCAGGTCTAATGTGAACCCGTTGTTTGAAACCCAGGTCAAATGTGAACCTAAACCTCAGGTCAAATGTGAACCCGTTGTTTGAAAACCAGGTCAAATGTGAACCTAAAACTCAGGTCAAATGTGTACCTAAACCTCAGGTCAAAGGTGAACCCGTTGATTGAAACCCAGGTCAAATGTGAACTTAAACCTCAGGTCAAATGTGAACCCGTTGTTTGAAACCCAGGTCAAATTTGAACCTAAATCTCAAGTCAAATGTGAAACCGTTGTTTGAAAACTAGGTCAAATGTGAACCTAACCTTCGGGTTAAATGTGAACCCGTTGTTTGAAACACAAGTCAAATGTGAACCTTAACCTCAGGTCAAATGTGAAACCGTTGTTTGAAAACCAGGTCAAATGTGAACCTAAACCGCAAATCGAATGTGAACCCGTTGTTTGGAACCCAGGTTAAATGAGAACCTAAACCTCAGGTCAAATGTGAATCTGTTGTTTGAAAAGCAGGTCAAATATGAACCTCAGGTCAAATGTGAACCCGTTGTTTGAAATCCAAGTCAATTAAGAACCTTAACCTAAGGTCAAATGTGAACCCGTTGTTTGAAAACCAGGTCAAATGTGAACCTAAACCTCAGGTCAAATGTGAACCCGTTGTTTGAAACCCAGGTCAAATGTGAACCTAAACCTAAGGTCAAATGCGAACCCGTTGTTTGAAAACCAGGTCAAATTTGAACCTAAACCTCAGGTCAAATGTGAACCCGTTGTTTGAAACCCGGGTCAATTGTGAAGCTAAACGTAAGGTCAAATGTGAACCCGTTGTTTGAAAACCAGGTCAAATGTGAACCAAAACCTCAGGTCATATCTGAACCCATTGTTTGAAATCCAGGTCAAATGTGAACCTAAACCTCCGGTCAAATGTGAACCCGTTGTTTGAAACCTAGGTCAAATGTGAACTTAAACCTCAGGTCAAATGTGAACCTGTTATTTGAAACCCAGGTCAAACGTGAACCTAAACCTCAGGTCAAATGCGAACCTGTTGTTTAAAAACCAGGTCAAATTTGAACCTAAACCTCAGGTTAAATGTGAACCCGTTGTTTGAAACCCAGGTCAACTGTGAACCTAAACCTAAGGTCAAATGTGAACCCGTTGTTTGAAAACCAGGTTAAATGTGAACCTAAACCTCAGGTCAAATGTGAACCCGTTGTTTGAAACCCAGGTCAATTGTGAACCTAAACCTAAGGCCAAATGTGAACCCGTTGTTTGAAAACCAGGTCAAATGTGAACCAAAATCTCAGGTCAAATGTGAACCCATTGTTCGAAACCCAGGTCAAATGTGAACCTAAACCTCAGGTCAAATGTGAACCCGTTGTTTGAAACCCAGGTCAAATGTGTACCTAAACCTCAGGTCAAATGTGAACCCGTTGTTTGAAACCCAGGTCAATTGTGAACCTAAACCTAAGGTCAAATTGAACCCGTTGTTTGAAAACCAGGTCAAATGTGAACCTAAACCTCAGGTCAAATGTGAACCCGTTGTTTGAAACCCAGGTCAATTGTGAAGCTAAACGTAAGGTCAAATGTGAACCCGTTGTTTGAAAACCAGGTCAAATGTGAACCAAATCCTCAGGTCAAATCTGAACCCATTGTTTGAAACCCAGGTCAAATGTGAACCTAAACCTCAGGTCAAATGTGAACTCGTTGTTTGAAACCTAGGTCAAATGTGAACTTAAACCTCAGGTCAAATGTGAACCTGTTATTTGAAACCCAGGTCAAACGTGAACCTAAACCTCAAGTTAAATGCGAACCTGTTGTTTAAAAACCTGGTCAAATTTGAACCTAAACCTCAGGTCAAATGTGAACCCGTTGTTTGAAACCCAGGTCAACTGTGAACCTAAACCTAAGGTCAAATGTGAACCCGTTGTTTGGAACCCAGGTCAAATGAGAACCTAAACCTCAGGTCAAATGTGAATCTGTTGTTTGAAAACTAGGTCAAATGTGAACCCATTGTTTGAAACCCAGGTCAAATATGAACCTAAACCTCAAGTCAAATGTGAACCCGTTGTTTGAAACCCAGGTTAAATGTGAACCTAAACCTTAGGTCAAATACGAACCTGTTGTTTGAAAACCAGGTCAAATTTGAACCTAAACTTCATGTCAAATGTGAACCCGTTGTTTGAAATCCAAGTCAATTAAGAACCTTAACCTAAGGTCAAATGTGAACTCGTTGTTTGAAAACCTGGTCAAATGTGAACCTAAACCACAGGTCAAATGTGAACCCGTTGTTTGAAACCCAGGTCAAATGTAAACCTAAACCTCAGGTCAAATGTGAACCCGTTGTTTGAAATCCCGGTCAAACGTGAACCTAAACCTCAGGTCAAATGTGAACCCGTTGTTTGAAACCCAGGTCAAATGTGAACCTAAACCTTAGGTCAAATGTGAACCCGTTGTTTGAAACCCAGGTCAACTGTGAACCTAAACCTAAGGTCAAATGTGAACCCGTTGTTTGGAACCCATGTCAAATGAGAACCTAAACCTCAGGTCAAATGTGAATCTGTTGTTTGAAAACTAGGTCAAATGTGAACCCGTCGTTTGAAACCCAGGTCAAATATGAACCTAAACCTCAGGTCAAATGTGAACCCGTTGTTTGAAACCCAGGTTAAATGTGAACCTAAACCTTAGGTCAAATACGAACCTGTTGTTTGAAAACCAGGTCAAATTTGAACCTAAACCTCAGGTCAAATGTGAACCCGTTGTTTGAAATCCAAGTCAATTAAGAACCTTAACCTAAGGTCAAATGTGAACCTAAACCTTAGGTCAAATACGAACCTTTTGTTTGAAAACCAGGTCAAATTTGAACCTAAACCTCAGGTCAAATGTGAACCCGTTGTTTGAAATCCAAGTCAATTAAGAACCTTAACCTAAGGTCAAATGTGAACTCGTTGTTTGAAAACCAAGTCAAATGTGAACCTAAACCACAGGTCAAATGTGAACCCGTTGTTTGAAACCCAGGTCAAATGTAAACCTAAACCTCAGGTCAAATGTGAACCCGTTGTTTGAAATCCCGGTCAAACGTGAACCTAAACCTCAGGTCAAATGTGAACCCGTTGTTTGAAACCCAGGTCAAATGTGAACCTAAACCTCAGGTCAAACGCGAACCAGTTGTTTGAAAACCAGGTCAAATTTAAACCTAAACCTCAGGTCAATTGTGAATCCGTTGTTTGAAACCCAGGTCAATTGTGAACCTAAACCTAAGGTCAAATGTGAACCCGTTGTTTGAAAACCAGGTCAAATATGAACCTAAACCTTAGGTCAAATGTGAACCCATTGTTTGAAACCCAGGTCAAATGTAAACCTAAACCTCAGGTCAAATGTGAACCCGTTGTTTGAAATCCCGGTCAAACGTGAACCTAAACCTCAGGTCAAATGTGAACCCGTTGTTTGAAACCCAGGTCAAATGTGAACCTAAACCTTAGGTCAAATGTGAACCCGTTGTTTGAAACCCAGGTCAAATGTGAACCTAAACCTCAGGTCAAATGTGAACCTGTTGTTAGAAAACTAGGTCAAATGTGAAACTAAACCTCAGGTCTAATGTGAACCCGTTGTTTGAAACCCAGGTCAAATGTGAACCTAAACCTCAGGTCAAATGTGAACCCGTTGTTTGAAAACCAGGTCAAATGTGAACCTAAAACTCAGGTCAAATGTGTACCTAAACCTCAGGTCAAAGGTGAACCCGTTGATTGAAACCCAGGTCAAATGTGAACTTAAACCTCAGGTCAAATGTGAACCCGTTGTTTGAAACCCAGGTCAAATTTGAACCTAAATCTCAAGTCAAATGTGAAACCGTTGTTTGAAAACTAGGTCAAATGTGAACCTAACCTTCGGGTTAAATGTGAACCCGTTGTTTGAAACACAAGTCAAATGTGAACCTTAACCTCAGGTCAAATGTGTAACCGTTGTTTGAAAACCAGGTCAAATGTGAACCTAAACCTCAAATCAAATGTGAACCCGTTGTTTGGAACCCAGGTTAAATGAGAACCTAAACCTCAGGTCAAATGTGAATCTGTTGTTTGAAAAGCAGGTCAAATGTGAACCCGTTGTTTGAAACCCAGGTCAAATATGAACCTAAACCTCAGGTCAAATGTGAACCCGTTGTTTGAAACCCAGGTTAAATGTGAACCTAAACCTCAGGTTAAATGCGAACCCGTTGTTTGAAAACCAGGTCAAATTTGAACCTAAACCTCAGGTCAAATGTGAACCCGTTGTTTGAAATCCAAGTCAATTAAGAACCTTAACCTAAGGTCAAATGTGAACCCGTTGTTTGAAAACCAGGTCAAATGTGAACCTAAACCTCAGGTCAAATGTGAACCCGTTGTTTGAAACCCAGGTCAAATGTGAACCTAAACCTAAGGTCAAATGCGAACCCGTTGTTTGAAAACCAGGTCAAATTTGAACCTAAACCTCAGGTCAAATGTGAACCCGTTGTTTGAAACCCGGGTCAATTGTGAAGCTAAACGTAAGGTCAAATGTGAACCCGTTGTTTGAAAACCAGGTCAAATGTGAACCAAAACCTCAGGTCAAATCTGAACCCATTGTTTGAAATCCAGGTCAAATGTGAACCTAAACCTCCGTTCAAATGTGAACCCGTTGTTTGAAACCTAGGTCAAATGTAAACCTAAACCTCAGGTCAAATGTGAACCCGTTGTTTGAAATCCCGGTCAAACGTGAACCTAAACCTCAGGTCAAATGTGAACCCGTTGTTTGAAACCCAGGTCAAATGTGAACCTAAACCTTAGGTCAAATGTGAACCCGTTGTTTGAAACCCAGGTCAACTGTGAACCTAAACCTAAGGTCAAATGTGAACCCGTTGTTTGGAACCCATGTCAAATGAGAACCTAAACCTCAGGTCAAATGTGAATCTGTTGTTTGAAAACTAGGTCAAATGTGAACCCGTTGTTTGAAACCCAGGTCAAATATGAACCTAAACCTCAGGTCAAATGTGAACCCGTTGTTTGAAACCCAGGTTAAATGTGAACCTAAACCTTAGGTCAAATACGAACCTGTTGTTTGAAAACCAGGTCAAATTTGAACCTAAACCTCAGGTCAAATGTGAACCCGTTGTTTGAAATCCAAGTCAATTAAGAACCTTAACCTAAGGTCAAATGTGAACCTAAACCTTAGGTCAAATACGAACCTGTTGTTTGAAAACCAGGTCAAATTTGAACCTAAACCTCAGGTCAAATGTGAACCCGTTGTTTGAAATCCAAGTCAATTAAGAACCTTAACCTAAGGTCAAATGTGAACTCGTTGTTTGAAAACCAAGTCAAATGTGAACCTAAACCACAGGTCAAATGTGAACCCGTTGTTTGAAACCCAGGTCAAATGTAAACCTAAACCTCAGGTCAAATGTGAACCCGTTGTTTGAAATCCCGGTCAAACGTGAACCTAAACCTCAGGTCAAATGTGAACCCGTTGTTTGAAACCCAGGTCAAATGTGAACCTAAACCTCAGGTCAAACGCGAACCAGTTGTTTGAAAACCAGGTCAAATTTAAACCTAAACCTCAGGTCAATTGTGAATCCGTTGTTTGAAACCCAGGTAAATTGTGAACCTAAACCTAAGGTCAAATGTGAACCCGTTGTTTGAAAACCAGGTCAAATATGAACCTAAACCTTAGGTCAAATGTGAACCCATTGTTTGAAACCCAGGTCAAATGTAAACCTAAACCTCAGGTCAAATGTGAACCCGTTGTTTGAAATCCCGGTCAAACGTGAACCTAAACCTCAGGTCAAATGTGAACCCGTTGTTTGAAACCCAGGTCAAATGTGAACCTAAACCTTAGGTCAAATGTGAACCCGTTGTTTGAAACCCAGGTCAAATGTGAACCTAAACCTCAGGTCAAATGTGAACCTGTTGTTAGAAAACTAGGTCAAATGTGAAACTAAACCTCAGGTCTAATGTGAACCCGTTGTTTGAAACCCAGGTCAAATGTGAACCCGTTGTTTGAAAACCAGGTCAAATGTGAACCTAAAACTCAGGTCAAATGTGTACCTAAACCTCAGGTCAAAGGTGAACCCGTTGATTGAAACCCAGGTCAAATGTGAACTTAAACCTCAGGTCAAATGTGAACCCGTTGTTTGAAACCCAGGTCAAATTTGAACCTAAATCTCAAGTCAAATGTGAAACCGTTGTTTGAAAACTAGGTCAAATGTGAACCTAACCTTCGGGTTAAATGTGAACCCGTTGTTTGAAACACAAGTCAAATGTGAACCTTAACCTCAGGTCAAATGTGAAACCGTTGTTTGAAAACCAGGTCAAATGTGAACCTAAACCTCAAATCAAATGTGAACCCGTTGTTTGGAACCCAGGTTAAATGAGAACCTAAACCTCAGGTCAAATGTGAATCTGTTGTTTGAAAAGTAGGTCAAATGTGAACCCGTTGTTTGAAACCCAGGTCAAATATGAACCTAAACCTCAGGTCAAATGTGAACCCGTTGTTTGAAAACCAGGTCAAATGTGAACCTAAAACTCAGGTCAAATGTGTACCTAAACCTCAGGTCAAAGGTGAACCCGTTGATTGAAACCCAGGTCAAATGTGAACTTAAACCTCAGGTCAAATGTGAACCCGTTGTTTGAAACCCAGGTCAAATTTGAACCTAAATCTCAAGTCAAATGTGAAACCGTTGTTTGAAAACTAGGTCAAATGTGAACCTAACCTTCGGGTTAAATGTGAACCCGTTGTTTGAAACACAAGTCAAATGTGAACCTTAACCTCAGGTCAAATGTGTAACCGTTGTTTGAAAACCAGGTCAAATGTGAACCTAAACCTCAAATCAAATGTGAACCCGTTGTTTGGAACCCAGGTTAAATGAGAACCTAAACCTCAGGTCAAATGTGAATCTGTTGTTTGAAAAGCAGGTCAAATGTGAACCCGTTGTTTGAAACCCAGGTCAAATATGAACCTAAACCTCAGGTCAAATGTGAACCCGTTGTTTGAAACCCAGGTTAAATGTGAACCTAAACCTCAGGTTAAATGCGAACCCGTTGTTTGAAAACCAGGTCAAATTTGAACCTAAACCTCAGGTCAAATGTGAACCCGTTGTTTGAAATCCAAGTCAATTAAGAACCTTAACCTAAGGTCAAATGTGAACCCGTTGTTTGAAAACCAGGTCAAATGTGAACCTAAACCTCAGGTCAAATGTGAACCCGTTGTTTGAAACCCAGGTCAAATGTGAACCTAAACCTAAGGTCAAATGCGAACCCGTTGTTTGAAAACCAGGTCAAATTTGAACCTAAACCTCAGGTCAAATGTGAACCCGTTGTTTGAAACCCGGGTCAATTGTGAAGCTAAACGTAAGGTCAAATGTGAACCCGTTGTTTGAAAACCAGGTCAAATGTGAACCAAAACCTCAGGTCAAATCTGAACCCATTGTTTGAAATCCAGGTCAAATGTGAACCTAAACCTCCGTTCAAATGTGAACCCGTTGTTTGAAACCTAGGTCAAATGTAAACCTAAACCTCAGGTCAAATGTGAACCCGTTGTTTGAAATCCCGGTCAAACGTGAACCTAAACCTCAGGTCAAATGTGAACCCGTTGTTTGAAACCCAGGTCAAATGTGAACCTAAACCTTAGGTCAAATGTGAACCCGTTGTTTGAAACCCAGGTCAACTGTGAACCTAAACCTAAGGTCAAATGTGAACCCGTTGTTTGGAACCCATGTCAAATGAGAACCTAAACCTCAGGTCAAATGTGAATCTGTTGTTTGAAAACTAGGTCAAATGTGAACCCGTTGTTTGAAACCCAGGTCAAATATGAACCTAAACCTCAAGTCAAATGTGAACCCGTTGTTTGAAACCCAGGTTAAATGTGAACCTAAACCTTAGGTCAAATACGAACCTGTTGTTTGAAAACCAGGTCAAATTTGAACCTAAACCTCAGGTCAAATGTGAACCCGTTGTTTGAAATCCAAGTCAATTAAGAACCTTAACCTAAGGTCAAATGTGAACCTAAACCTTAGGTCAAATACGAACCTGTTGTTTGAAAACCAGGTCAAATTTGAACCTAAACCTCAGGTCAAATGTGAACCCGTTGTTTGAAATCCAAGTCAATTAAGAACCTTAACCTAAGGTCAAATGTGAACTCGTTGTTTGAAAACCAAGTCAAATGTGAACCTAAACCACAGGTCAAATGTGAACCCGTTGTTTGAAACCCAGGTCAAATGTAAACCTAAACCTCAGGTCAAATGTGAACCCGTTGTTTGAAATCCCGGTCAAACGTGAACCTAAACCTCAGGTCAAATGTGAACCCGTTGTTTGAAACCCAGGTCAAATGTGAACCTAAACCTCAGGTCAAACGCGAACCAGTTGTTTGAAAACCAGGTCAAATTTAAACCTAAACCTCAGGTCAATTGTGAATCCGTTGTTTGAAACCCAGGTCAATTGTGAACCTAAACCTAAGGTCAAATGTGAACCCGTTGTTTGAAAACCAGGTCAAATATGAACCTAAACCTTAGGTCAAATGTGAACCCATTGTTTGAAACCCAGGTCAAATGTAAACCTAAACCTCAGGTCAAATGTGAACCCGTTGTTTGAAATCCCGGTCAAACGTGAACCTAAACCTCAGGTCAAATGTGAACCCGTTGTTTGAAACCCAGGTCAAATGTGAACCTAAACCTTAGGTCAAATGTGAACCCGTTGTTTGAAACCCAGGTCAAATGTGAACCTAAACCTCAGGTCAAATGTGAACCTGTTGTTAGAAAACTAGGTCAAATGTGAAACTAAACCTCAGGTCTAATGTGAACCCGTTGTTTGAAACCCAGGTCAAATGTGAACCCGTTGTTTGAAAACCAGGTCAAATGTGAACCTAAAACTCAGGTCAAATGTGTACCTAAACCTCAGGTCAAAGGTGAACCCGTTGATTGAAACCCAGGTCAAATGTGAACTTAAACCTCAGGTCAAATGTGAACCCGTTGTTTGAAACCCAGGTCAAATTTGAACCTAAATCTCAAGTCAAATGTGAAACCGTTGTTTGAAAACTAGGTCAAATGTGAACCTAACCTTCGGGTTAAATGTGAACCCGTTGTTTGAAACACAAGTCAAATGTGAACCTTAACCTCAGGTCAAATGTGAAACCGTTGTTTGAAAACCAGGTCAAATGTGAACCTAAACCTCAAATCAAATGTGAACCCGTTGTTTGGAACCCAGGTTAAATGAGAACCTAAACCTCAGGTCAAATGTGAATCTGTTGTTTGAAAAGTAGGTCAAATGTGAACCCGTTGTTTGAAACCCAGGTCAAATATGAACCTAAACCTCAGGTCAAATGTGAACCCGTTGTTTGAAACCCAGGTTAAATGTGAACCTAAACCTCAGGTTAAATGCGAACCCGTTGTTTGAAAACCAGGTCAAATTTGAACCTAAACCTCAGGTCAAATGTGAACCCGTTGTTTGAAATCCAAGTCAATTAAGAACCTTAACCTAAGGTCAAATGTGAACCCGTTGTTTGAAAACCAGGTCAAATGTGAACCTAAACCTCAGGTCAAATGTGAACCCGTTGTTTGAAACCCAGGTCAAATGTGAACCTAAACCTAAGGTCAAATGCGAACCCGTTGTTTGAAAACCAGGTCAAATTTGAACCTAAACCTCAGGTCAAATGTGAACCCGTTGTTTGAAACCCGGGTCAATTGTGAAGCTAAACGTAAGGTCAAATGTGAACCCGTTGTTTGAAAACCAGGTCAAATGTGAACCAAAACCTCAGGTCAAATCTGAACCCATTGTTTGAAATCCAGGTCAAATGTGAACCTAAACCTCCGTTCAAATGTGAACCCGTTGTTTGAAATCCAAGTCAATTAAGAACCTTAACCTAAGGTCAAATGTGAACCTAAACCTTAGGTCAAATACGAACCTGTTGTTTGAAAACCAGGTCAAATTTGAACCTAAACCTCAGGTCAAATGTGAACCCGTTGTTTGAAATCCAAGTCAATTAAGAACCTTAACCTAAGGTCAAATGTGAACTCGTTGTTTGAAAACCAAGTCAAATGTGAACCTAAACCACAGGTCAAATGTGAACCCGTTGTTTGAAACCCTGGTCAAATGTAAACCTAAACCTCAGGTCAAATGTGAACCCGTTGTTTGAAATCCCGGTCAAACGTGAACCTAAACCTCAGGTCAAATGTGAACCCGTTGTTTGAAACCCAGGTCAAATGTGAACCTAAACCTCAGGTCAAACGCGAACCAGTTGTTTAAAAACCAGGTCAAATTTAAACCTAAACCTCAGGTCAATTGTGAATCCGTTGTTTGAAACCCAGGTCAATTGTGAACCTAAACCTAAGGTCAAATGTGAACCCGTTGTTTGAAAACCAGGTCAAATATGAACCTAAACCTTAGGTCAAATGTGAACCCATTGTTTGAAACCCAGGTCAAATGTAAACCTAAACCTCAGGTCAAATGTGAACCCGTTGTTTGAAATCCCGGTCAAACGTGAACCTAAACCTCAGGTCAAATGTGAACCCGTTGTTTGAAACCCAGGTCAAATGTGAACCTAAACCTTAGGTCAAATGTGAACCCGTTGTTTGAAACCCAGGTCAAATGTGAACCTAAACCTCAGGTCAAATGTGAACCTGTTGTTAGAAAACTAGGTCAAATGTGAAACTAAACCTCAGGTCTAATGTGAACCCGTTGTTTGAAACCCAGGTCAAATGTGAACCTAAACCTCAGATCAAATGTGAACCCGTTGTTTGAAAACCAGGTCAAATGTGAACCTAAAACTCAGGTCAAATGTGTACCTAAACCTCAGGTCAAAGGTGAACCCGTTGATTGAAACCCAGGTCAAATGTGAACTTAAACCTCAGGTCAAATGTGAACCCGTTGTTTGAAACCCAGGTCAAATTTGAACCTAAATCTCAAGTCAAATGTGAAACCGTTGTTTGAAAACTAGGTCAAATGTGAACCTAACCTTCGGGTTAAATGTGAACCCGTTGTTTGAAACACAAGTCAAATGTGAACCTTAACCTCAGGTCAAATGTGAAACCGTTGTTTGAAAACCAGGTCAAATGTGAACCTAAACCTCAAATCAAATGTGAACCCGTTGTTTGGAACCCAGGTTAAATGAGAACCTAAACCTCAGGTCAAATGTGAATCTGTTGTTTGAAAAGTAGGTCAAATGTGAACCCGTTGTTTGAAACCCAGGTCAAATATGAACCTAAACCTCAGGTCAAATGTGAACCCGTTGTTTGAAACCCAGGTTAAATGTGAACCTAAACCTCAGGTTAAATGCGAACCCGTTGTTTGAAAACCAGGTCAAATTTGAACCTAAACCTCAGGTCAAATGTGAACCCGTTGTTTGAAATCCAAGTAAATTAAGAACCTTAACCTAAGGTCAAATGTGAACCCGTTGTTTGAAAACCAGGTCAAATGTGAACCTAAACCTCAGGTCAAATGTGAACCCGTTGTTTGAAACCCAGGTCAAATGTGAACCTAAACCTAAGGTCAAATGCGAACCCGTTGTTTGAAAACCAGGTCAAATTTGAACCTAAACCTCAGGTCAAATGTGAACCCGTTGTTTGAAACCCGGGTCAATTGTGAAGCTAAACGTAAGGTCAAATGTGAACCCGTTGTTTGAAAACCAGGTCAAATGTGAACCAAAACCTCAGGTCAAATCTGAACCCATTGTTTGAAATCCAGGTCAAATGTGAACCTAAACCTCCGTTCAAATGTGAACCCGTTGTTTGAAACCTAGGTCAAATGTGAACTTAAACCTCAGGTCAAATGTGAACCTGTTATTTGAAACCCAGGTCAAACGTGAACCTAAACCTCAGGTCAAATGCGAACCTGTTGTTTAAAAACCAGGTCAAATTTGAACCTAAACTTCAGGTCAAATGTGAACCCGTTGTTTGAAACCCAAGTCAACTGTGAACCTAAACCTAAGGTCAAATGTGAACCCGTTGTTTGAAAACCAGGTCAAATGTGAACCTAAACCTCAGGTCAAATGTGAACCCGTTGTTTGAAACCCAGGTCAATTGTGAACCTAAACCTAAGGCCAAATGTGAACCCGTTGTTTGAAAACCAGGTCAAATGTGAACCAAAACCTCAGGTCAAATGTGAACCCATTGTTCGAAACCCAGGTCAAATGTGAACCTAAACCTCAGGTCAAATGTGAACCCGTTGTTTGAAACCCAGGTCAAATGTGTACCTAAACCTCAGGTCAAATGTGAACCCGTTGTTTGAAACCCAGGTCAATTGTGAACCTAAACCTAAGGTCAAATTGAACCCGTTGTTTGAAAACCAGGTCAAATGTGACCTAAACCTCAGGTCAAATGTGAACCCGTTGTTTGAAACCCAGGTCAATTTTGAAGCTAAACGTAAGGTCAAATGTGAACCCGTTGTTTGAAAACCAGGTCAAATGTGAACCAAAACCTCAGGTCAAATCTGAACCCATTGTTTGAAACCCAGGTCAAATGTGAACCTAAACCTCAGGTCAAATGTGAACCCGTTGTTTGAAACCTAGGTCAAATGTGAACTTAAACCTCAGGTCAAATGTGAACCTGTTATTTGAAACCCAGGTCAAACGTGAACCTAAACCTCAAGTTAAATGCGAACCTGTTGTTTAAAAACCAGGTCAAATTTGAACCTAAACCTCAGGTCAAATGTGAACCCGTTGTTTGAAACCCAGGTCAACTGTGAACCTAAACCTAAGGTCAAATGTGAACCCGTTGTTTGGAACCCAGGTCAAATGAGAACCTAAACCTCAGGTCAAATGTGAATCTGTTGTTTGAAAACTAGGTCAAATGTGAACCCGTTGTTTGAAACCCAGGTCAAATATGAACCTAAACCTCAGGTCAAATGTGAACCCGTTGTTTGAAACCCAGGTTAAATGTGAACCTAAACCTTAGGTCAAATACGAACCAGTTGTTTGAAAACCAGGTCAAATTTGAACCTAAACCTCAGGTCAAATGTGAACACGTTGTTTGAAATCCAAGTCAATTAAGAACCTTAACCTGAGGTCAAATGTGAACTCGTTGTTTGAAAACCTGGTCAAATGTGAACCTAAACCACAGGTCAAATGTGAACCCGTTGTTTGAAACCCAGGTCAAATGTAAACCTAAACCTCAGGTCAAATGTGAACCCGTTGTTTGAAATCCCGGTCAAACGTGAACCTAAACCTCAGGTCAAATGTGAACCCGTTGTTTGAAACCCAGGTTAAATGTGAACCTAAACCTCAGGTCAAACGCGAACCAGTTGTTTGAAAACCAGGTCAAATTTAAACCTAAACCTCAGGTCAATTGTGAATCCGTTGTTTGAAACCCAGGTCAATTGTGAACCTAAACCTAAGGTCAAATGTGAACCCGTTGTTTGAAAACCAGGTCAAATATGAACCTAAACCTTAGGTCAAATGTGAACCCATTGTTTGAAACCCAGGTCAAATGTAAACCTAAACCTCAGGTCAAATGTGAACCCGTTGTTTGAAATCCCGGTCAAACGTGAACCTAAACCTCAGGTCAAATGTGAACCCGTTGTTTGAAACCCAGGTCAAATGTGAACCTAAACCTCAGGTCAAATGTGAACCCGTTGTTTGAAAACCAGGTCAAATGTGAACCTAAAACTCAGGTCAAATGTGTACCTAAACCTCAGGTCAAAGGTGAACCCGTTGATTGAAACCCAGGTCAAATGTGAACTTAAACCTCAGGTCAAATGTGAACCCGTTGTTTGAAACCCAGGTCAAATTTGAACCTAAATCTCAAGTCAAATGTGAAACCGTTGTTTGAAAACTAGGTCAAATGTGAACCTAACCTTCGGGTTAAATGTGAACCCGTTGTTTGAAACTCAAGTCAAATGTGAACCTTAACCTCAGGTCAAATGTGAAACCGTTGTTTGAAAACCAGGTCAAATGTGAACCTAAACCTCAAATCAAATGTGAACCCGTTGTTTGGAACCCAGGTTAAATGAGAACCTAAACCTCAGGTCAAATGTGAATCTGTTGTTTGAAAAGCAGGTCAAATGTGAACCCGTTGTTTGAAACCCAGGTCAAATATGAACCTAAACCTCAGGTAAAATGTGAACCCGTTGTTTGAAATCCAGGTTAAATGTGAACCTAAACCTCAGGTTAAATGCGAACCCGTTGTTTGAAAACCAGGTCAAATTTGAACCTAAACCTCAGGTCAAATGTGAACCCGTTGTTTGAAATCCAAGTCAATTAAGAACCTTAACCTAAGGTCAAATGTGAACCCGTTGTTTGAAAACCAGGTCAAATGTGAACCTAAACCTCAGGTCAAATGTGAACCCGTTGTTTGAAACCCAGGTCAAATGTGAACCTAAACCTAAGGTCAAATGCGAACCCGTTGTTTGAAAACCAGGTCAAATTTGATTCTAAACCTCAGGTCAAATGTGAACCCGTTGTTTGAAACCCGGGTCAATTGTGAAGCTAAACGTAAGGTCAAATGTGAACCCGTTGTTTGAAAACCAGGTCAAATGTGAACCAAAACCTCAGGTCAAATCTGAACCCATTGTTTGAAATCCAGGTCAAATGTGAACCTAAACCTCCGGTCAAATGTGAACCCGTTGTTTGAAACCTAGGTCAAATGTGAACTTAAACCTCAGGTCAAATGTGAACCTGTTATTTGAAACCCAGGTCAAACGTGAACCTAAACCTCAGGTCAAATGCGAACCTGTTGTTTAAAAACCAGGTCAAATTTGAACCTAAACCTCAGGTCAAATGTGAACCCGTTGTTTGAAACCCAGGTCAACTGTGAACCTAAACCTAAGGTCAAATGTGAACCCGTTGTTTGAAAACCAGGTCAAATGTGAACCTAAACCTCAGGTCAAATGTGAACCCGTTGTTTGAAACCCAGGTCAATTGTGAACCTAAACCTAAGGCCAAATGTGAACCCGTTGTTTGAAAACCAGGTCAAATGTGAACCAAAACCTCAGGTCAAATGTGAACCCATTGTTCGAAACCCAGGTCAAATGTGAACCTAAACCTCAGGTCAAATGTGAACCCGTTGTTTGAAATCCCGGTCAAACGTGAACCTAAACCTCAGGTCAAATGTGAACCCGTTGTTTGAAACCCAGGTCAAATGTGAACCTAAACCTCAGGTCAAATGTGAACCCGTTGTTTGAAAACCAGGTCAAATGTGAACCTAAAACTCAGGTCAAATGTGTACCTAAACCTCAGGTCAAAGGTGAACCCGTTGATTGAAACCCAGGTCAAATGTGAACTTAAACCTCAGGTCAAATGTGAACCCGTTGTTTGAAACCCAGGTCAAATTTGAACCTAAATCTCAAGTCAAATGTGAAACCGTTGTTTGAAAACTATGTCAAATGTGAACCTAACCTTCGGGTTAAATGTGAACCCGTTGTTTGAAACACAAGTCAAATGTGAACCTTAACCTCAGGTCAAATGTGAAACCGTTGTTTGAAAACCAGGTCAAATGTGAACCTAAACCTCAAATCAAATGTGAACCCGTTGTTTGGAACCCAGGTTAAATGAGAACCTAAACCTCAGGTCAAATGTGAATCTGTTGTTTGAAAAGCAGGTCAAATGTGAACCCGTTGTTTGAAACCCAGGTCAAATATGAACCTAAACCTCAGGTAAAATGTGAACCCGTTGTTTGAAATCCAGGTTAAATGTGAACCTAAACCTCAGGTTAAATGCGAACCCGTTGTTTGAAAACCAGGTCAAATTTGAACCTAAACCTCAGGTCAAATGTGAACCCGTTGTTTGAAATCCAAGTCAATTAAGAACCTTAACCTAAGGTCAAATGTGAACCCGTTGTTTGAAAACCAGGTCAAATGTGAACCTAAACCTCAGGTCAAATGTGAACCCGTTGTTTGAAACCCAGGTCAAATGTGAACCTAAACCTAAGGTCAAATGCGAACCCGTTGTTTGAAAACCAGGTCAAATTTGAACCTAAACCTCAGGTCAAATGTGAACCCGTTGTTTGAAACCCGGGTCAATTGTGAAGTTAAACGTAAGGTCAAATGTGAACCCGTTGTTTGAAAACCAGGTCAAATGTGAACCAAAACCTCAGGTCAAATCTGAACCCATTGTTTGAAATCCAGGTCAAATGTGAACCTAAACCTCCGGTCAAATGTGAACCCGTTGTTTGAAACCTAGGTCAAATGTGAACTTAAACCTCAGGTCAAATGTGAACCTGTTATTTGAAACCCAGGTCAAACGTGAACCTAAACCTCAGGTCAAATGCGAACCTGTTGTTTAAAAACCAGGTCAAATTTGAACCTAAACCTCAGGTCAAATGTGAACCCGTTGTTTGAAACCCAGGTCAACTGTGAACCTAAACCTAAGGTCAAATGTGAACCCGTTGTTTGAAAACCAGGTCAAATGTGAACCTAAACCTCAGGTCAAATGTGAACCCGTTGTTTGAAACCCAGGTCAATTGTGAACCTAAACCTAAGGCCAAATGTGAACCCGTTGTTTGAAAACCAGGTCAAATGTGAACCAAAACCTCAGGTCAAATGTGAACCCATTGTTCGAAACCCAGGTCAAATGTGAACCTAAACCTCAGGTCAAATGTGAACCCGTTGTTTGAAACCCAGGTCAAATGTGTACCTAAACCTCAGGTCAAATGTGAACCCGTTGTTTGAAACCCAGGTCAATTGTGAACCTAAACCTAAGGTCAAATTGAACCCGTTGTTTGAAAACCAGGTCAAATGTGAACCTAAACCTCAGGTCAAATGTGAACCCGTTGTTTGAAACCCAGGTCAATTGTGAAGCTAAACGTAAGGTCAAATGTGAACCCGTTGTTTGAAAACCAGGTCAAATGTGAACCAAAACCTCAGGTCAAATCTGAACCCATTGTTTGAAACCCAGGTCAAATGTGAACCTAAACCTCAGGTCAAATGTGAACCTGTTGTTTGAAACCTAGGTCAAATGTGAACTTAAACCTCAGGTCAAATGTGAACCTGTTATTTGAAACCCAGGTCAAACGTGAACCTAAACCTCAAGTTAAATGCGATCCTGTTGTTTAAAAACCAGGTCAAATTTGAACCTAAACCTCAGGTCAAATGTGAACCCGTTGTTTGAAACCCAGGTCAACTGTGAACCTAAACCTAAGGTCAAATGTGAACCCGTTGTTTGGAACCCAGGTCAAATGAGAACCTAAACCTCAGGTCAAATGTGAATCTGTTGTTTGAAAACTAGGTCAAATGTGAACCCGTTGTTTGAAATCCCGGTCAAACGTGAACCTAAACCTCAGGTCAAATGTGAACCCGTTGTTTGAAACCCAGGTCAAATGTGAACCTAAACCTCAGGTCAAACGCGAACCAGTTGTTTGAAAACCAGGTCAAATTTAAACCTAAACCTCAGGTCAATTGTGAATCCGTTGTTTGAAACCCAGGTCAATTGTGAACCTAAACCTAAGGTCAAATGTGAACCCGTTGTTTGAAAACCAGGTCAAATATGAACCTAACCCTTAGGTCAAATGTGAACCCATTGTTTGAAACCCAAGTCAAATGTAAACCTAAACCTCAGGTCATATGTGAACCCGTTGTTTGAAATCCCGGTCAAACGTGAACCTAAACCTCAGGTCAAATGCGAACCCGTTGTTTGAAACCCAGGTCAATTGTGACCCTAAACCTTAGGTCAAATGTGAACCCGTTGTTTGAAACCCAGGTCAAATGTGAACCTAAACCTCAGGTCAAATGTGAACCTGTTGTTAGAAAACTAGGTCAAATGTGAAACTAAACCTCAGGTCTAATGTGAACCCGTTGTTTGAAACCCAAGTCAAATGTGAACCTAAACCTCAGGTCAAATGTGAACCCGTTGTTTGAAAACCAGGTCAAATGTGAACCTAAACCTCAGGTCAAATGTGTACCTAAACCTCAGGTCAAAGGTGAACCCGTTGATTGAAACCCAGGTCAAATGTGAACTTAAACCTCAGGTCAAATGTGAACCCGTTGTTTGAAACCCAGGTCAAATTTGAACCTAAATCTCAAGTCAAATGTGAAACCGTTGTTTGAAAACTAGGTCAAATGTGAACCTAACCTTCGGGTTAAATGTGAACCCGTTGTTTGAAACACAAGTCAAATGTGAACCTTAACCTCAGGTCAAATGTGAAACCGTTGTTTGAAAACCAGGTCAAATGTGAACCTAAACCTCAAATCAAATGTGAACCCGTTGTTTGGAACCCAGGTTAAATGAGAACCTAAACCTCAGGTCAAATGTGAATCTGTTGTTTGAAAAGCAGGTCAAATGTGAACCCGTTGTTTGAAACCCAGGTCAAATATGAACCTAAACCTCAGGTCAAATGTGAACCCGTTGTTTGAAACCCAGGTCAAATGTGAACCTAAACCTAAGGTCAAATGCGAACCCGTTGTTTGAAAACCAGGTCAAATTTGAACCTAAACCTCAGGTCAAATGTGAACCCGTTGTTTGAAACCCGGGTCAATTGTGAAGCTAAACGTCAGGTCAAATGTGAACCCGTTGTTTGAAAACCAGGTCAAATGTGAACCAAAACCTCAGGTCAAATCTGAACCCATTGTTTGAAATCCAGGTCAAATGTGAACCTAAACCTCCGGTCAAATGTGAACCCGTTGTTTGAAACCTAGGTCAAATGTGAACTTAAACCTCAGGTCAAATGTGAACCTGTTATTTGAAACCCAGGTCAAACGTGAACCTAAACCTCAGGTCAAATGCGAACCTGTTGTTTAAAAACCAGGTCAAATTTGAACCTAAACCTCAGGTCAAATGTGAACCCGTTGTTTGAAACCCAGGTCAACTTAGAACCTAAACCTAAGGTCAAATGTGAACCCGTTGTTTGAAAACCAGGTCAAATGTGAACCTAAACCTCAGGTCAAATGTGAACCCGTTGTTTGAAACCCAGGTCAATTGTGAACCTAAACCTAAGGCCAAATGTGAACCCGTTGTTTGAAAACCAGGTCAAATGTGAACCAAAACCTCAGGTCAAATGTGAACCCATTGTTCGAAACCCAGGTCAAATGTGAACCTAAACCTCAGGTCAAATGTGAACCCGTTGTTTGAAACCCAGGTCAAATGTGTACCTAAACCTCAGGTCAAATGTGAACCCGTTGTTTGAAACCCAGGTCAATTGTGAACCTAAACCTAAGGTCAAATTGAAGCCGTTGTTTGAAAACCAGGTCAAATGTGAACCTAAACCTCAGGTCAAATGTGAACCCGTTGTTTGAAACCCAGGTCAATTGTGAAGCTAAACGTAAGGTCAAATGTGAACCCGTTGTTTGAAAACCAGGTCAAATGTGAACCTAAACCTCAGGTCAAATTTGAACCCGTTGTTTGAAACCCAGGTCAATTGTGAAGCTAAACGTAAGGTCAAATGTGAACCCGTTGTTTGAAAACCATGTCAAATGTGAACCAAAACCTCAGGTCAAATCTGAACCCATTGTTTGAAACCCAGGTAAAATGTGAACCTAAACCTCAGGTCAAATGTGAACCCGTTGTTTGAAACCTAGGTCAAATGTGAACTTAAACCTCAGGTCAAATGTGAACCTGTTATTTGAAACCCAGGTCAAACGTGAACCTAAACCTCAAGTTAAATGCGAACCTGTTGTTTAAAAACCAGGTCAAATTTGAACCTAAACCTCAGGTCAAATGTGAACCCGTTGTTTGAAACCCAGGTCAACTGTGAACCTAAACCTAAGGTCAAATGTGAACCCGTTGTTTGGAACCCAGGTCAAATGAGAACCTAAACCTCAGGTCAAATGTGAATCTGTTGTTTGAAAACTAGGTCAAATGTGAACCCGTTGTTTGAAACCCAGGTCAAATATGAACCTAAACCTCAGGTCAAATGTGAACCCGTTGTTTGAAACCCAGGTTAAATGTGAACCTAAACCTTAGGTCAAATACGAACCTGTTGTTTGAAAACCAGGTCAAATTTGAACCTAAACCTCAGGTCAAATGTGAACACGTTGTTTGAAATCCAAGTCAATTAAGAACCTTAACCTGAGGTCAAATGTGAACTCGTTGTTTGAAAACCTGGTCAAATGTGAACCTAAACCACAGGTCAAATGTGAACCCGTTGTTTGAAACCCAGGTCAAATGTAAACCTAAACCTCAGGTCAAATGTGAACCCGTTGTTTGAAATCCCGGTCAAACGTGAACCTAAACCTCAGGTCAAATGTGAACCCGTTGTTTGAAACCCAGGTTAAATGTGAACCTAAACCTCAGGTCAAACGCGAACCAGTTGTTTGAAAACCAGGTCAAATTTAAACCTAAACCTCAGGTCAATTGTGAATCCGTTGTTTGAAACCCAAGTCAATTGTGAACCTAAACCTAAGGTCAAATGTGAACCCGTTGTTTGAAAACCAGGTCAAATATGAACCTAAACCTTAGGTCAAATGTGAACCCATTGTTTGAAACCCAGGTCAAATGTAAACCTAAACCTCAGGTCAAATGTGAACCCGTTGTTTGAAATCCCGGTCAAACGTGAACCTAAACCTCAGGTCAAATGTGAACCCGTTGTTTGAAACCCAGGTCAAATGTGAACCTAAACCTCAGGTCAAATGTGAACCCGTTGTTTGAAAACCAGGTCAAATGTGAACCTAAAACTCAGGTCAAATGTGTACCTAAACCTCAGGTCAAAGGTGAACCCGTTGATTGAAACCCAGGTCAAATGTGAACTTAAACCTCAGGTCAAATGTGAACCCGTTGTTTGAAACCCAGGTCAAATTTGAACCTAAATCTCAAGTCAAATGTGAAACCGTTGTTTGAAAACTAGGTCAAATGTGAACCTAACCTTCGGGTTAAATGTGAACCCGTTGTTTGAAACACAAGTCAAATGTGAACCTTAACCTCAGGTCAAATGTGAAACCGTTGTTTGAAAACCAGGTCAAATGTGAACCTAAACCTCAAATCAAATGTGAACCCGTTGTTTGGAACCCAGGTTAAATGAGAACCTAAACCTCAGGTCAAATGTGAATCTGTTGTTTGAAAAGCAGGTCAAATGTGAACCCGTTGTTTGAAACCCAGGTCAAATATGAACCTAAACCTCAGGTCAAATGTGAACCCGTTGTTTGAAACCCAGGTTAAATGTGAACCTAAACCTCAGGTAAAATGCGAACCCGTTGTTTGAAAACCAGGTCAAATTTGAACCTAAACCTCAGGTCAAATGTGAACCCGTTGTTTGAAATCCAAGTCAATTAAGAACCTTAACCTAAGGTCAAATGTGAACCCGTTGTTTGAAAACCAGGTCAAATGTGAACCTAAACCTCAGGTCAAATGTGAACCCGTTGTTTGAAACCCAGGTCAAATGTGAACCTAAACCTAAGGTCAAATGCGAACCCGTTGTTTGAAAACCAGGTCAAATTTGAACCTAAACCTCAGGTCAAATGTGAACCCGTTGTTTGAAACCCGGGTCAATTGTGAAGCTAAACGTAAGGTCAAATGTGAACCCGTTGTTTGAAAACCAGGTCAAATGTGAACCAAAACCTCAGGTCAAATCTGAACCCATTGTTTGAAATCCAGGTCAAATGTGAACCTAAACCTCCGGTCAAATGTGAACCCGTTGTTTGAAACCTAGGTCAAATGTGAACTTAAACCTCAGGTCAAATGTGAACCTGTTATTTGAAACCCAGGTCAAACGTGAACCTAAACCTCAGGTCAAATGCGAACCTGTTGTTTAAAAACCAGGTCAAATTTGAACCTAAACCTCAGGTCAAATGTGAACCCGTTGTTTGAAACCCAGGTCAACTGTGAACCTAAACCTAAGGTCAAATGTGAACCCGTTGTTTGAAAACCAGGTCAAATGTGAACCTAAACCTCAGGTCAAATGTGAACCCGTTGTTTGAAACCCAGGTCAATTGTGAACCTAAACCTAAGGCCAAATGTGAACCCGTTGTTTGAAAACCAGGTCAAATGTGAACCAAAACCTCAGGTCAAATGTGAACCCATTGTTCGAAACCCAGGTCAAATGTGAACCTAAACCTCAGGTCAAATGTGAACCCGTTGTTTGAAACCCAGGTCAAATGTGTACCTAAACCTCAGGTCAAATGTGAACCCGTTGTTTGAAACCCAGGTCAATTGTGAACCTAAACCTAAGGTCAAATTGAAGCCGTTGTTTGAAAACCAGGTCAAATGTGAACCTAAACCTCAGGTCAAATGTGAACCCGTTGTTTGAAACCCAGGTCAATTGTGAAGCTAAACGTAAGGTCAAATGTGAACCCGTTGTTTGAAAACCAGGTCAAATGTGAACCTAAACCTCAGGTCAAATTTGAACCCGTTGTTTGAAACCCAGGTCAATTGTGAAGCTAAACGTAAGGTCAAATGTGAACCCGTTGTTTGAAAACCAGGTCAAATGTGAACCAAAACCTCAGGTCAAATCTGAACCCATTGTTTGAAACACAGGTAAAATGTGAACCTAAACCTCAGGTCAAATGTGAACCCGTTGTTTGAAACCTAGGTCAAATGTGAACTTAAACCTCAGGTCAAATGTGAACCTGTTATTTGAAACCCAGGTCAAACGTGAACCTAAACATCAGGTCAAATGCGAACCTGTTGTTTAAAAACCAGGTCAAATTTGAACCTAAACCTCAGGTCAAATGTGAACCCGTTGTTTGAAACCCAGGTCAACTTAGAACCTAAACCTAAGGTCAAATGTGAACCCGTTGTTTGAAAACCAGGTCAAATGTGAACCTAAACCTCAGGTCAAATGTGAACCCGTTGTTTGAAAACCAGGTCAAATTTGAACCTAAACCTCAGGTCAAATGTGAACCCGTTGTTTGAAACCCGGGTCAATTGTGAAGCTAAACGTAAGGTCAAATGTGAACCCGTTGTTTGAAAACCAGGTCAAATGTGAACCAAAACCTCAGGTCAAATCTGAACCCATTGTTTGAAATCCAGGTCAAATGTGAACCTAAACCTCCGGTCAAATGTGAACCCGTTGTTTGAAACCTAGGTCAAATGTGAACTTAAACCTCAGGTCAAATGTGAACCTGTTATTTGAAACCCAGGTCAAACGTGAACCTAAACCTCAGGTCAAATGCGAACCTGTTGTTTAAAAACCAGGTCAAATTTGAACCTAAACCTCAGGTCAAATGTGAACCCGTTGTTTGAAACCCAGGTCAACTTAGAACCTAAACCTAAGGTCAAATGTGAACCCGTTGTTTGAAAACCAGGTCAAATGTGAACCTAAACCTCAGGTCAAATGTGAACCCGTTGTTTGAAACCCAGGTCAATTGTGAACCTAAACCTAAGGCCAAATGTGAACCCGTTGTTTGAAAACCAGGTCAAATGTGAACCAAAACCTCAGGTCAAATGTGAACCCATTGTTCGAAACCCAGGTCAAATGTGAACCTAAACCTCAGGTCAAATGTGAACCCGTTGTTTGAAACCCAGGTCAAATGTGTACCTAAACCTCAGGTCAAATGTGAACCCGTTGTTTGAAACCCAGGTCAATTGTGAACCTAAACCTAAGGTCAAATTGAAGCCGTTGTTTGAAAACCAGGTCAAATGTGAACCTAAACCTCAGGTCAAATGTGAACCCGTTGTTTGAAACCCAGGTCAATTGTGAAGCTAAACGTAAGGTCAAATGTGAACCCGTTGTTTGAAAACCAGGTCAAATGTGAACCTAAACCTCAGGTCAAATTTGAACCCGTTGTTTGAAACCCAGGTCAATTGTGAAGCTAAACGTAAGGTCAAATGTGAACCCGTTGTTTGAAAACCATGTCAAATGTGAACCAAAACCTCAGGTCAAATCTGAACCCATTGTTTGAAACCCAGGTAAAATGTGAACCTAAACCTCAGGTCAAATGTGAACCCGTTGTTTGAAACCTAGGTCAAATGTGAACTTAAACCTCAGGTCAAATGTGAACCTGTTATTTGAAACCCAGGTCAAACGTGAACCTAAACCTCAAGTTAAATGCGAACCTGTTGTTTAAAAACCAGGTCAAATTTGAACCTAAACCTCAGGTCAAATGTGAACCCGTTGTTTGAAACCCAGGTCAACTGTGAACCTAAACCTAAGGTCAAATGTGAACCCGTTGTTTGGAACCCAGGTCAAATGAGAACCTAAACCTCAGGTCAAATGTGAATCTGTTGTTTGAAAACTAGGTCAAATGTGAACCCGTTGTTTGAAACCCAGGTCAAATATGAACCTAAACCTCAGGTCAAATGTGAACCCGTTGTTTGAAACCCAGGTTAAATGTGAACCTAAACCTTAGGTCAAATACGAACCTGTTGTTTGAAAACCAGGTCAAATTTGAACCTAAACCTCAGGTCAAATGTGAACACGTTGTTTGAAATCCAAGTCAATTAAGAACCTTAACCTGAGGTCAAATGTGAACTCGTTGTTTGAAAACCTGGTCAAATGTGAACCTAAACCACAGGTCAAATGTGAACCCGTTGTTTGAAACCCAGGTCAAATGTAAACCTAAACCTCAGGTCAAATGTGAACCCGTTGTTTGAAATCCCGGTCAAACGTGAACCTAAACCTCAGGTCAAATGTGAACCCGTTGTTTGAAACCCAGGTTAAATGTGAACCTAAACCTCAGGTCAAACGCGAACCAGTTGTTTGAAAACCAGGTCAAATTTAAACCTAAACCTCAGGTCAATTGTGAATCCGTTGTTTGAAACCCAAGTCAATTGTGAACCTAAACCTAAGGTCAAATGTGAACCCGTTGTTTGAAAACCAGGTCAAATATGAACCTAAACCTTAGGTCAAATGTGAACCCATTGTTTGAAACCCAGGTCAAATGTAAACCTAAACCTCAGGTCAAATGTGAACCCGTTGTTTGAAATCCCGGTCAAACGTGAACCTAAACCTCAGGTCAAATGTGAACCCGTTGTTTGAAACCCAGGTCAAATGTGAACCTAAACCTCAGGTCAAATGTGAACCCGTTGTTTGAAAACCAGGTCAAATGTGAACCTAAAACTCAGGTCAAATGTGTACCTAAACCTCAGGTCAAAGGTGAACCCGTTGATTGAAACCCAGGTCAAATGTGAACTTAAACCTCAGGTCAAATGTGAACCCGTTGTTTGAAACCCAGGTCAAATTTGAACCTAAATCTCAAGTCAAATGTGAAACCGTTGTTTGAAAACTAGGTCAAATGTGAACCTAACCTTCGGGTTAAATGTGAACCCGTTGTTTGAAACACAAGTCAAATGTGAACCTTAACCTCAGGTCAAATGTGAAACCGTTGTTTGAAAACCAGGTCAAATGTGAACCTAAACCTCAAATCAAATGTGAACCCGTTGTTTGGAACCCAGGTTAAATGAGAACCTAAACCTCAGGTCAAATGTGAATCTGTTGTTTGAAAAGCAGGTCAAATGTGAACCCGTTGTTTGAAACCCAGGTCAAATATGAACCTAAACCTCAGGTCAAATGTGAACCCGTTGTTTGAAACCCAGGTTAAATGTGAACCTAAACCTCAGGTTAAATGCGAACCCGTTGTTTGAAAACCAGGTCAAATTTGAACCTAAACCTCAGGTCAAATGTGAACCCGTTGTTTGAAATCCAAGTCAATTAAGAACCTTAACCTAAGGTCAAATGTGAACCCGTTGTTTGAAAACCAGGTCAAATGTGAACCTAAACCTCAGGTCAAATGTGAACCCGTTGTTTGAAACCCAGGTCAAATGTGAACCTAAACCTAAGGTCAAATGCGAACCCGTTGTTTGAAAACCAGGTCAAATTTGAACCTAAACCTCAGGTCAAATGTGAACCCGTTGTTTGAAACCCGGGTCAATTGTGAAGCTAAACGTAAGGTCAAATGTGAACCCGTTGTTTGAAAACCAGGTCAAATGTGAACCAAAACCTCAGGTCAAATCTGAACCCATTGTTTGAAATCCAGGTCAAATGTGAACCTAAACCTCCGGTCAAATGTGAACCCGTTGTTTGAAACCTAGGTCAAATGTGAACTTAAACCTCAGGTCAAATGTGAACCTGTTATTTGAAACCCAGGTCAAACGTGAACCTAAACCTCAGGTCAAATGCGAACCTGTTGTTTAAAAACCAGGTCAAATTTGAACCTAAACCTCAGGTCAAATGTGAACCCGTTGTTTGAAACCCAGGTCAACTGTGAACCTAAACCTAAGGTCAAATGTGAACCCGTTGTTTGAAAACCAGGTCAAATGTGAACCTAAACCTCAGGTCAAATGTGAACCCGTTGTTTGAAACCCAGGTCAATTGTGAACCTAAACCTAAGGCCAAATGTGAACCCGTTGTTTGAAAACCAGGTCAAATGTGAACCAAAACCTCAGGTCAAATGTGAACCCATTGTTCGAAACCCAGGTCAAATGTGAACCTAAACCTCAGGTCAAATGTGAACCCGTTGTTTGAAACCCAGGTCAAATGTGTACCTAAACCTCAGGTCAAATGTGAACCCGTTGTTTGAAACCCAGGTCAATTGTGAACCTAAACCTAAGGTCAAATTGAAGCCGTTGTTTGAAAACCAGGTCAAATGTGAACCTAAACCTCAGGTCAAATGTGAACCCGTTGTTTGAAACCCAGGTCAATTGTGAAGCTAAACGTAAGGTCAAATGTGAACCCGTTGTTTGAAAACCAGGTCAAATGTGAACCTAAACCTCAGGTCAAATTTGAACCCGTTGTTTGAAACCCAGGTCAATTGTGAAGCTAAACGTAAGGTCAAATGTGAACCCGTTGTTTGAAAACCAGGTCAAATGTGAACCAAAACCTCAGGTCAAATCTGAACCCATTGTTTGAAACACAGGTAAAATGTGAACCTAAACCTCAGGTCAAATGTGAACCCGTTGTTTGAAACCTAGGTCAAATGTGAACTTAAACCTCAGGTCAAATGTGAACCTGTTATTTGAAACCCAGGTCAAACGTGAACCTAAACCTCAAGTTAAATGCGAACCTGTTGTTTAAAAACCAGGTCAAATTTGAACCTAAACCTCAGGTCAAATGTGAACCCGTTGTTTGAAACCCAGGTCAACTGTGAACCTAAACCTAAGGTCAAATGTGAACCCGTTGTTTGGAACCCAGGTCAAATGAGAACCTAAACCTCGGGTCAAATGTGAATCTGTTGTTTGAAAACTAGGTCAAATGTGAACCCGTTGTTTGAAACCCAGGTCAAATATGAACCTAAACCTCAGGTCAAATGTGAACCCGTTGTTTGAAACCCAGGTTAAATGTGAACCTAAACCTTAGGTCAAATACGAACCTGTTGTTTGAAAACCAGGTCAAATTTTAACCTAAACCTCAGGTCAAATGTGAACACGTTGTTTGAAATCCAAGTCAATTAAGAACCTTAACCTGAGGTCAAATGTGAACTCGTTGTTTGAAAACCTGGTCAAATGTGAACCTAAACCACAGGTCAAATGTGAACCCGTTGTTTGAAACCCAGGTCAAATGTAAACTTAAACCTCAGGTCAAATGTGAACCCGTTGTTTGAAATCCCGGTCAAACGTGAACCTAAACCTCAGGTCAAATGTGAACCCGTTGTTTGAAACCCAGGTTAAATGTGAACCTAAACCTCAGGTCAAACGCGAACCAGTTGTTTGAAAACCAGGTCAAATTTAAACCTAAACCTCAGGTCAATTGTGAATCCGTTGTTTGAAACCCAAGTCAATTGTGAACCTAAACCTAAGGTCAAATGTGAACCCGTTGTTTGAAAACCAGGTCAAATATGAACCTAAACCTTAGGTCAAATGTGAACCCATTGTTTGAAACCCAGGTCAAATGTAAACCTAAACCTCAGGTCAAATGTGAACCCGTTGTTTGAAATCCCGGTCAAACGTGAACCTAAACCTCAGGTCAAATGTGAACCCGTTGTTTGAAACCCAGGTCAAATGTGAACCTAAACCTCAGGTCAAATGTGAACCCGTTGTTTGAAAACCAGGTCAAATGTGAACCTAAAACTCAGGTCAAATGTGTACCTAAACCTCAGGTCAAAGGTGAACCCGTTGATTGAAACCCAGGTCAAATGTGAACTTAAACCTCAGGTCAAATGTGAACCCGTTGTTTGAAACCCAGGTCAAATTTGAACCTAAATCTCAAGTCAAATATGAAACCGTTGTTTGAAAACTAGGTCAAATGTGAACCTAACCTTCGGGTTAAATGTGAACCCGTTGTTTGAAACACAAGTCAAATGTGAACCTTAACCTCAGGTCAAATGTGAAACCGTTGTTTGAAAACCAGGTCAAATGTGAACCTAAACCTCAAATCAAATGTGAACCCGTTGTTTGGAACCCAGGTTAAATGAGAACCTAAACCTCAGGTCAAATGTGAATCTGTTGTTTGAAAAGCAGGTCAAATGTGAACCCGTTGTTTGAAACCCAGGTCAAATATGAACCTAAACCTCAGGTCAAATGTGAACCCGTTGTTTGAAACCCAGGTTAAATGTGAACCTAAACCTCAGGTTAAATGCGAACCCGTTGTTTGAAAACCAGGTCAAATTTGAACCTAAACCTCAGGTCAAATGTGAACCCGTTGTTTGAAATCCAAGTCAATTAAGAACCTTAACCTAAGGTCAAATGTGAACCCGTTGTTTGAAAACCAGGTCAAATGTGAACCTAAACCTCAGGTCAAATGTGAACCCGTTGTTTGAAACCCATGTCAAATGTGAACCTAAACCTAAGGTCAAATGCGAACCCGTTGTTTGAAAACCAGGTCAAATTTGAACCTAAACCTCAGGTCAAATGTGAACCTGTTATTTGAAACCCAGGTCAAACGTGAACCTAAACCTCAGGTCAAATGCGAACCTGTTGTTTAAAAACCAGGTCAAATTTGAACCTAAACCTCAGGTCAAATGTGAACCCGTTGTTTGAAACCCAGGTCAACTGTGAACCTAAACCTAAGGTCAAATGTGAACCCGTTGTTTGAAAACCAGGTCAAATTTGAACCTAAACCTCAGGTCAAATGTGAACCCGTTGTTTGAAACCCGGGTCAATTGTGAAGCTAAACGTAAGGTCAAATGTGAACCCGTTGTTTGAAAACCAGGTCAAATGTGAACCAAAACCTCAGGTCAAATCTGAACCCATTGTTTGAAATCCAGGTCAAATGTGAACCTAAACCTCCGGTCAAATGTGAACCCGTTGTTTGAAACCTAGGTCAAATGTGAACTTAAACCTCAGGTCAAATGTGAACCTGTTATTTGAAACCCAGGTCAAACGTGAACCTAAACCTCAGGTCAAATGCGAACCTGTTGTTTAAAAACCAGGTCAAATTTGAACCTAAACCTCAGGTCAAATGTGAACCCGTTGTTTGAAACCCAGGTCAACTGTGAACCTAAACCTAAGGTCAAATGTGAACCCGTTGTTTGAAAACCAGGTCAAATGTGAACCTAAACCTCAGGTCAAATGTGAACCCGTTGTTTGAAACCCAGGTCAATTGTGAACCTAAACCTAAGGCCAAATGTGAACCCGTTGTTTGAAAACCAGGTCAAATGTGAACCAAAACCTCAGGTCAAATGTGAACCCATTGTTCGAAACCCAGGTCAAATGTGAACCTAAACCTCAGGTCAAATGTGAACCCGTTGTTTGAAACCCAGGTCAAATGTGTACCTAAACCTCAGGTCAAATGTGAACCCGTTGTTTGAAACCCAGGTCAATTGTGAACCTAAACCTAAGGTCAAATTGAAGCCGTTGTTTGAAAACCAGGTCAAATGTGAACCTAAACCTCAGGTCAAATGTGAACCCGTTGTTTGAAACCCAGGTCAATTGTGAAGCTAAACGTAAGGTCAAATGTGAACCCGTTGTTTGAAAACCAGGTCAAATGTGAACCTAAACCTCAGGTCAAATTTGAACCCGTTGTTTGAAACCCAGGTCAATTGTGAAGCTAAACGTAAGGTCAAATGTGAACCCGTTGTTTGAAAACCAGGTCAAATGTGAACCAAAACCTCAGGTCAAATCTGAACCCATTGTTTGAAACACAGGTAAAATGTGAACCTAAACCTCAGGTCAAATGTGAACCCGTTGTTTGAAACCTAGGTCAAATGTGAACTTAAACCTCAGGTCAAATGTGAACCTGTTATTTGAAACCCAGGTCAAACGTGAACCTAAACCTCAAGTTAAATGCGAACCTGTTGTTTAAAAACCAGGTCAAATTTGAACCTAAACCTCAGGTCAAATGTGAACCCGTTGTTTGAAACCCAGGTCAACTGTGAACCTAAACCTAAGGTCAAATGTGAACCCGTTGTTTGGAACCCAGGTCAAATGAGAACCTAAACCTCAGGTCAAATGTGAATCTGTTGTTTGAAAACTAGGTCAAATGTGAACCCGTTGTTTGAAACCCAGGTCAAATATGAACCTAAACCTCAGGTCAAATGTGAACCCGTTGTTTGAAACCCAGGTTAAATGTGAACCTAAACCTTAGGTCAAATACGAACCTGTTGTTTGAAAACCAGGTCAAATTTTAACCTAAACCTCAGGTCAAATGTGAACACGTTGTTTGAAATCCAAGTCAATTAAGAACCTTAACCTGAGGTCAAATGTGAACTCGTTGTTTGAAAACCTGGTCAAATGTGAACCTAAACCACAGGTCAAATGTGAACCCGTTGTTTGAAACCCAGGTCAAATGTAAACTTAAACCTCAGGTCAAATGTGAACCCGTTGTTTGAAATCCCGGTCAAACGTGAACCTAAACCTCAGGTCAAATGTGAACCCGTTGTTTGAAACCCAGGTTAAATGTGAACCTAAACCTCAGGTCAAACGCGAACCAGTTGTTTGAAAACCAGGTCAAATTTAAACCTAAACCTCAGGTCAATTGTGAATCCGTTGTTTGAAACCCAAGTCAATTGTGAACCTAAACCTAAGGTCAAATGTGAACCCGTTGTTTGAAAACCAGGTCAAATATGAACCTAAACCTTAGGTCAAATGTGAACCCATTGTTTGAAACCCAGGTCAAATGTAAACCTAAACCTCAGGTCAAATGTGAACCCGTTGTTTGAAATCCCGGTCAAACGTGAACCTAAACCTCAGGTCAAATGTGAACCCGTTGTTTGAAACCCAGGTCAAATGTGAACCTAAACCTCAGGTCAAATGTGAACCCGTTGTTTGAAAACCAGGTCAAATGTGAACCTAAAACTCAGGTCAAATGTGTACCTAAACCTCAGGTCAAAGGTGAACCCGTTGATTGAAACCCAGGTCAAATGTGAACTTAAACCTCAGGTCAAATGTGAACCCGTTGTTTGAAACCCAGGTCAAATTTGAACCTAAATCTCAAGTCAAATATGAAACCGTTGTTTGAAAACTAGGTCAAATGTGAACCTAACCTTCGGGTTAAATGTGAACCCGTTGTTTGAAACACAAGTCAAATGTGAACCTTAACCTCAGGTCAAATGTGAAACCGTTGTTTGAAAACCAGGTCAAATGTGAACCTAAACCTCAAATCAAATGTGAACCCGTTGTTTGGAACCCAGGTTAAATGAGAACCTAAACCTCAGGTCAAATGTGAATCTGTTGTTTGAAAAGCAGGTCAAATGTGAACCCGTTGTTTGAAACCCAGGTCAAATATGAACCTAAACCTCAGGTCAAATGTGAACCCGTTGTTTGAAACCCAGGTTAAATGTGAACCTAAACCTCAGGTTAAATGCGAACCCGTTGTTTGAAAACCAGGTCAAATTTGAACCTAAACCTCAGGTCAAATGTGAACCCGTTGTTTGAAATCCAAGTCAATTAAGAACCTTAACCTAAGGTCAAATGTGAACCCGTTGTTTGAAAACCAGGTCAAATGTGAACCTAAACCTCAGGTCAAATGTGAACCCGTTGTTTGAAACCCATGTCAAATGTGAACCTAAACCTAAGGTCAAATGCGAACCCGTTGTTTGAAAACCAGGTCAAATTTGAACCTAAACCTCAGGTCAAATGTGAACCTGTTATTTGAAACCCAGGTCAAACGTGAACCTAAACCTCAGGTCAAATGCGAACCTGTTGTTTAAAAACCAGGTCAAATTTGAACCTAAACCTCAGGTCAAATGTGAACCCGTTGTTTGAAACCCAGGTCAACTGTGAACCTAAACCTAAGGTCAAATGTGAACCCGTTGTTTGAAAACCAGGTCAAATTTGAACCTAAACCTCAGGTCAAATGTGAACCCGTTGTTTGAAACCCGGGTCAATTGTGAAGCTAAACGTAAGGTCAAATGTGAACCCGTTGTTTGAAAACCAGGTCAAATGTGAACCAAAACCTCAGGTCAAATCTGAACCCATTGTTTGAAATCCAGGTCAAATGTGAACCTAAACCTCCGGTCAAATGTGAACCCGTTGTTTGAAACCTAGGTCAAATGTGAACTTAAACCTCAGGTCAAATGTGAACCTGTTATTTGAAACCCAGGTCAAACGTGAACCTAAACCTCAGGTCAAATGCGAACCTGTTGTTTAAAAACCAGGTCAAATTTGAACCTAAACCTCAGGTCAAATGTGAACCCGTTGTTTGAAACCCAGGTCAACTGTGAACCTAAACCTAAGGTCAAATGTGAACCCGTTGTTTGAAAACCAGGTCAAATGTGAACCCGTTGTTTGAAACCCAGGTCAATTGTGAACCTAAACCTAAGGCCAAATGTGAACCCGTTGTTTGAAAACCAGGTCAAATGTGAACCAAAACCTCAGGTCAAATGTGAACCCATTGTTCGAAACCCAGGTCAAATGTGAACCTAAACCTCAGGTCAAATGTGAACCCGTTGTTTGAAACCCAGGTCAAATGTGTACCTAAACCTCAGGTCAAATGTGAACCCGTTGTTTGAAACCCAGGTCAATTGTGAACCTAAACCTAAGGTCAAATTGAAGCCGTTGTTTGAAAACCAGGTCAAATGTGAACCTAAACCTCAGGTCAAATGTGAACCCGTTGTTTGAAACCCAGGTCAATTGTGAAGCTAAACGTAAGGTCAAATGTGAACCCGTTGTTTGAAAACCAGGTCAAATGTGAACCTAAACCTCAGGTCAAATTTGAACCCGTTGTTTGAAACCCAGGTCAATTGTGAAGCTAAACGTAAGGTCAAATGTGAACCCGTTGTTTGAAAACCAGGTCAAATGTGAACCAAAACCTCAGGTCAAATCTGAACCCATTGTTTGAAACACAGGTAAAATGTGAACCTAAACCTCAGGTCAAATGTGAACCCGTTGTTTGAAACCTAGGTCAAATGTGAACTTAAACCTCAGGTCAAATGTGAACCTGTTATTTGAAACCCAGGTCAAACGTGATCCTAAACCTCAAGTTAAATGCGAACCTGTTGTTTAAAAACCAGGTCAAATTTGAACCTAAACCTCAGGTCAAATGTGAACCCGTTGTTTGAAACCCAGGTCAACTGTGAACCTAAACCTAAGGTCAAATGTGAACCCGTTGTTTGGAACCCAGGTCAAATGAGAACCTAAACCTCAGGTCAAATGTGAATCTGTTGTTTGAAAACTAGGTCAAATGTGAACCCGTTGTTTGAAACCCAGGTCAAATATGAACCTAAACCTCAGGTCAAATGTGAACCCGTTGTTTGAAACCCAGGTTAAATGTGAACCTAAACCTTAGGTCAAATACGAACCTGTTGTTTGAAAACCAGGTCAAATTTTAACCTAAACCTCAGGTCAAATGTGAACACGTTGTTTGAAATCCAAGTCAATTAAGAACCTTAACCTGAGGTCAAATGTGAACTCGTTGTTTGAAAACCTGGTCAAATGTGAACCTAAACCACAGGTCAAATGTGAACCCGTTGTTTGAAACCCAGGTCAAATGTAAACTTAAACCTCAGGTCAAATGTGAACCCGTTGTTTGAAATCCCGGTCAAACGTGAACCTAAACCTCAGGTCAAATGTGAACCCGTTGTTTGAAACCCAGGTTAAATGTGAACCTAAACCTCAGGTCAAACGCGAACCAGTTGTTTGAAAACCAGGTCAAATTTAAACCTAAACCTCAGGTCAATTGTGAATCCGTTGTTTGAAACCCAAGTCAATTGTGAACCTAAACCTAAGGTCAAATGTGAACCCGTTGTTTGAAAACCAGGTCAAATATGAACCTAAACCTTAGGTCAAATGTGAACCCATTGTTTGAAACCCAGGTCAAATGTAAACCTAAACCTCAGGTCAAATGTGAACCCGTTGTTTGAAATCCCGGTCAAACGTGAACCTAAACCTCAGGTCAAATGTGAACCCGTTGTTTGAAACCCAGGTCAAATGTGAACCTAAACCTCAGGTCAAATGTGAACCCGTTGTTTGAAAACCAGGTCAAATGTGAACCTAAAACTCAGGTCAAATGTGTACCTAAACCTCAGGTCAAAGGTGAACCCGTTGATTGAAACCCAGGTCAAATGTGAACTTAAACCTCAGGTCAAATGTGAACCCGTTGTTTGAAACCCAGGTCAAATTTGAACCTAAATCTCAAGTCAAATATGAAACCGTTGTTTGAAAACTAGGTCAAATGTGAACCTAACCTTCGGGTTAAATGTGAACCCGTTGTTTGAAACACAAGTCAAATGTGAACCTTAACCTCAGGTCAAATGTGAAACCGTTGTTTGAAAACCAGGTCAAATGTGAACCTAAACCTCAAATCAAATGTGAACCCGTTGTTTGGAACCCAGGTTAAATGAGAACCTAAACCTCAGGTCAAATGTGAATCTGTTGTTTGAAAAGCAGGTCAAATGTGAACCCGTTGTTTGAAACCCAGGTCAAATATGAACCTAAACCTCAGGTCAAATGTGAACCCGTTGTTTGAAACCCAGGTTAAATGTGAACCTAAACCTCAGGTTAAATGCGAACCCGTTGTTTGAAAACCAGGTCAAATTTGAACCTAAACCTCAGGTCAAATGTGAACCCGTTGTTTGAAATCCAAGTCAATTAAGAACCTTAACCTAAGGTCAAATGTGAACCCGTTGTTTGAAAACCAGGTCAAATGTGAACCTAAACCTCAGGTCAAATGTGAACCCGTTGTTTGAAACCCATGTCAAATGTGAACCTAAACCTAAGGTCAAATGCGAACCCGTTGTTTGAAAACCAGGTCAAATTTGAACCTAAACCTCAGGTCAAATGTGAACCTGTTATTTGAAACCCAGGTCAAACGTGAACCTAAACCTCAGGTCAAATGCGAACCTGTTGTTTAAAAACCAGGTCAAATTTGAACCTAAACCTCAGGTCAAATGTGAACCCGTTGTTTGAAACCCAGGTCAACTGTGAACCTAAACCTAAGGTCAAATGTGAACCCGTTGTTTGAAAACCAGGTCAAATGTGAACCTAAACCTCAGGTCAAATGTGAACCCGTTGTTTGAAACCCAGGTCAATTGTGAACCTAAACCTAAGGCCAAATGTGAACCCGTTGTTTGAAAACCAGGTCAAATGTGAACCAAAACCTCAGGTCAAATGTGAACCCATTGTTCGAAACCCAGGTCAAATGTGAACCTAAACCTCAGGTCAAATGTGAACCCGTTGTTTGAAACCCAGGTCAAATGTGAACCTAAACCTCAGGACAAACGCGAACCAGTTGTTTGAAAACCAGGTCAAATTTAAACCTAAACCTCAGGTCAATTGTGAATCCGTTGTTTGAAACCCAGGTCAATTGTGAACCTAAACCTAAGGTCAAATGTGAACCCGTTGTTTGAAAACCAGGTCAAATATGAACCTAAACCTTAGGTCAAATGTGAACCCAATGTTTGAAACCCAGGTCAAATGTAAACCTAAACCTCAGGTCAAATGTGAACCCGTTGTTTGAAATCCCGGTCAAACGTGAACCTAAACCTCAGGTCAAATGCGAACCCGTTGTTTGAAACCCAGGTCAATTGTGACCCTAAACCTTAGGTCAAATGTGAACCCGTTGTTTGAAACCCAGGTCAAATGTGAACCTAAACCTCAGGTCAAATGTGAACCTGTTGTTAGAAAACTAGGTCAAATGTGAAACTAAACCTCAGGTCTAATGTGAACCCGTTGTTTGAAACCCAGGTCAAATGTGAACCTAAACCTCAGGTCAAATGTGAACCCGTTGTTTGAAAACCAGGTCAAATGTGAACCTAAACCTCAGGTCAAATGTGTACCTAAACCTCAGGTCAAAGGTGAACCCGTTGATTGAAACCCAGGTCAAATGTGAACTTAAACCTCAGGTCAAATGTGAACCCGTTGTTTGAAACCCAGGTCAAATTTGAACCTAAATCTCAAGTCAAATGTGAAACCGTTGTTTGAAAACTAGGTCAAATGTGAACCTAACCTTCGGGTTAAATGTGAACCCGTTGTTTGAAACACAAGTCAAATGTGAACCTTAACCTCAGGTCAAATGTGAAACCGTTGTTTGAAAACCAGGTCAAATGTGAACCTAAACCTCAAATCAAATGTGAACCCGTTGTTTGGAACCCAGGTTAAATGAGAACCTAAACCTCAGGTCAAATGTGAATCTGTTGTTTGAAAAGCAGGTCAAATGTGAACCCGTTGTTTGAAACCCAGGTCAAATATGAACCTAAACCTCAGGTCAAATGTGAACCCGTTGTTTGAAACCCAGGTCAAATGTGAACCTAAACCTAAGGTCAAATGCGAACCCGTTGTTTGAAAACCAGGTCAAATTTGAACCTAAACCTCAGGTCAAATGTGAACCCGTTGTTTGAAACCCGGGTCAATTGTGAAGCTAAACGTAAGGTCAAATGTGAACCCGTTGTTTGAAAACCAGGTCAAATGTGAACCAAAACCTCAGGTCAAATCTGAACCCATTGTTTGAAATCCAGGTCAAATGTGAACCTAAACCTCCGGTCAAATGTGAACCCGTTGTTTGAAACCTAGGTCAAATGTGAACTTAAACCTCAGGTCAAATGTGAACCTGTTATTTGAAACCCAGGTCAAACGTGAACCTAAACCTCAGGTCAAATGCGAACCTGTTGTTTAAAAACCAGGTCAAATTTGAACCTAAACCTCAGGTCAAATGTGAACCCGTTGTTTGAAACCCAGGTCAACTGTGAACCTAAACCTAAGGTCAAATGTGAACCCGTTGTTTGAAAACCAGGTCAAATGTGAACCTAAACCTCAGGTCAAATGTGAACCCGTTGTTTGAAACCCAGGTCAATTGTGAACCTAAACCTAAGGCCAAATGTGAACCCGTTGTTTGAAAACCAGGTCAAATGTGAACCAAAACCTCAGGTCAAATGTGAACCCATTGTTCGAAACCCAGGTCAAATGTGAACCTAAACCTCAGGTCAAATGTGAACCCGTTGTTTGAAACCCAGGTCAAATGTGTACCTAAACCTCAGGTCAAATGTGAACCCGTTGTTTGAAACCCAGGTCAATTGTGAACCTAAACCTAAGGTCAAATTGAAGCCGTTGTTTGAAAACCAGGTCAAATGTGAACCTAAACCTCAGGTCAAATGTGAACCCGTTGTTTGAAACCCAGGTCAATTGTGAAGCTAAACGTAAGGTCAAATGTGAACCCGTTGTTTGAAAACCAGGTCAAATGTGAACCAAAACCTCAGGTCAAATCTGAACCCATTGTTTGAAACCCAGGTCAAATGTGAACCTAAACCTCAGGTCAAATGTGAACCCGTTGTTTGAAACCTAGGTCAAATGTGAACTTAAACCTCAGGTCAAATGTGAACCTGTTATTTGAAACCCAGGTCAAACGTGAACCTAAACCTCAAGTTAAATGCGAACCTGTTGTTTAAAAACCAGGTCAAATTTGAACCTAAACCTCAGGTCAAATGTGAACCCGTTGTTTGAAACCCAGGTCAACTGTGAACCTAAACCTAAGGTCAAATGTGAACCCGTTGTTTGGAACCCAGGTCAAATGAGAACCTAAACCTCAGGTCAAATGTGAATCTGTTGTTTGAAAACTAGGTCAAATGTGAACCCGTTGTTTGAAACCCAGGTCAAATATGAACCTAAACCTCAGGTCAAATGTGAACCCGTTGTTTGAAACCCAGGTTAAATGTGAACCTAAACCTTAGGTCAAATACGAACCTGTTGTTTGAAAACCAGGTCAAATTTGAACCTAAACCTCAGGTCAAATGTGAACCCGTTGTTTGAAATCCAAGTCAATTAAGAACCTTAACCTAAGGTCAAATGTGAACTCGTTGTTTGAAAACCAGGTCAAATGTGAACCTAAACCACAGGTCAAATGTGAACCCGTTGTTTGAAACCCAGGTCAAATGTAAACTTAAACCTCAGGTCAAATGTGAACCCGTTGTTTGAAATCCCGGTCAAATGTGAACCTAAACCTCAGGTCAAATGTGAACCCGTTGTTTGAAACCCAGGTCAAATGTGAACCTAAACCTTAGGTCAAATGTGAACCCGTTGTTTGAAACCCAGGTCAACTGTGAACCTAAACCTAAGGTCAAATGTGAACCCGTTGTTTGGAACCCAGGTCAAATGAGAACCTAAACCTCAGGTCAAATGTGAATCTGTTGTTTGAAAACTAGGTCAAATGTGAACCCGTTGTTTGAAACCCAGGTCAAATATGAACCTAAACCTCAGGTCAAATGTGAACCCGTTGTTTAAAACCCAGGTTAAATGTGAACCTAAACCTTAGGTCAAATACGAACCTGTTGTTTGAAAACCAGGTCAAATTTGAACCTAAACCTCAGGTCAAATGTGAACCCGTTGTTTGAAATCCAAGTCAATTAAGAACCTTAACCTAAGGTCAAATGTGAACTCGTTGTTTGAAAACCAGGTCAAATGTGAACCTAAACCACAGGTCAAATGTGAACCCGTTGTTTGAAACCCATGTCAAATGTGAACCTAAACCTCAGGTCAAATGTGAACCCGTTGTTTGAAACCCAGGTCAAATTTGAACCTAAACCTCAGGTCAAATGTGAACCCGTTGTTTGAAACCCAGGTCAACTGTGAACCTAAACCTAAGGTCAAATGTGAACCCGTTGTTTGGAACCCAGGTCAAATGAGAACCTAAACCTCAGGTCAAATGTGAATCTGTTGTTTGAAAACTAGGTTAAATGTGAACCCGTTGTTTGAAACCCAGGTCAAATATGAACCTAAACCTCAGGTCAAATGTGAACCCGTTGTTTGAAACCCAGGTTAAATGTGAACCTAAACCTTAGGTCAAATACGAACCTGTTGTTTGAAAACCAGGTCAAATTTGAACCTAAACCTCAGGTCAAATGTGAACCCGTTGTTTGAAATCCAAGTCAATTAAGAACCTTAACCTAAGGTCAAATGTGAACTCGTTGTTTGAAAACCAGGTCAAATGCGAACCTAAACCACAGGTCAAATGTGAACCCGTTGTTTGAAACCCAGGTCAAATGTAAACCTAAACCTCAGGTCAAATGTGAACCCGTTGTTTGAAATCCCGGTCAAACGTGAACCTAAACCTCAGGTCAAATGTGAACCCGTTGTTTGAAACCCAGGTCAAATGTGAACCTAAACCTTAGGTCAAATGTGAACCCGTTGTTTGAAACCCAGGTCAAATGTGAACCTAAACCTCAGGTTAAATGTGAACCTGTTGTTTGAAAACCAGGTCAAATGTGAAACTAAACCTCAGGTCTAATGTGAACCCGTTGTTTGAAACCCAGGTCAAATGTGAACCTAAACCTCAGGTCAAATGTGAACCCGTTGTTTGAAAACCAGGTCAAATGTGAACCTAAACCTCAGGTCAAATGTGAATCTGTTGTTCGAAAACTAGGTTAAATGTGAACCCGTTGTTTGAAACCCAGGTCAAATATGAACCTAAACCTCAGGTCAAATGTGAACCCGTTGTTTGAAACCCAGGTTAAATGTGAACCTAAACCTTAGGTCAAATACGGACCTGTTGTTTGAAAACCAGGTCAAATTTGAACCTAAACCTCAGGTCAAATGTGAACCCGTTGTTTGAAATCCAAGTCAATTAAGAACCTTAACCAAAGGTCAAATGTGAACTCGTTGTTTGAAAACCAGGTCAAATGTGAACCTAAACCACAGGTCAAATGTGAACCCGTTGTTTGAAACCCAGGTCAAATGTAAACCTAAACCTCAGGTCAAATGTGAACCCGTTGTTTGAAATCCCGGTCAAACGTGAACCTAAACCTCAGGTCAAATGTGAACCCGTTGTTTGAAACCCAGGTCAAATGTGAACCTAAACCTTAGGTCAAATGTGAACCCGTTGTTTGAAACCCAGGTCAAATGTGAACCTAAACCTCAGGTTAAATGTGAACCTGTTGTATGAAAACCAGGTCAAATGTGAAACTAAACCTCAGGTCTAATGTGAACCCGTTGTTTGAAACCCAGGTCAAATGTGAACCTAAACCTCAGGTCAAATGTGAACCCGTTGTTTGAAAACCAGGTCAAATGTGAACCTAAAACTCAGGTCAAATGTGTACCTAAACCTCAGGTCAAAGGTGAACCCGTTGATTGAAACCCAGGTCAAATGTGAACTTAAACCTCAGGTAAAATGTGAACCCGTTGTTTGAAACCCAGGTCAAATTTGAACCTAAATCTCAAGTCAAATGTGAAACCGTTGTTTGAAAACTAGGTCAAATGTGAACCTAACCTTCGGGTTAAATGTGAACCCGTTGTTTGAAACACAAGTCAAATGTGAACCTTAACCTCAGGTCAAATGTGAAACCGTTGTTTGAAAACCAGGTCAAATGTGAACCTAAACCACAAATCAAATGTGAACCCGTTGTTTGGAACCCAGGTCAAATGAGAAATTAAACCTCAGGTCAAATGTGAATCTGTTGTTTGAAAACCAGGTCAAATGTGAACCCGTTGTTTGAAACCCAGGTTAAATATGAACCTAAACCTCAGGTCAAATGTGAAAACGTTGTTTGAAACCCAGGTTAAATGTGAACCCGTTGTTTGAAAACCAGGTCAAATGTGAACCTAAACCTCAGGTCAAATGTGAACCCGTTGTTTGAAACCCAGGTCAAATATGAACCTAAACCTAAGGTCAAATGCGAACCCGTTGTTTGAAAACCAGGTCAAATTTGAACGTAAACCTCAGGTCAAATGTGAACCCGTTGTTTGAAACCCGGGTCAATTGTGAAGCTAAACGTAAGGTCAAATGTGAACCCGTTTTTTGAAAACCAGGTCAAATGTGAACCAAAACCTCAGGTCAAATATGAACCCATTGTTTGAAATCCAGGTCAAATGTGAACCTAAACCTCCGGTCAAATGTGAACCCGTTGTTTGAAACCTAGGTCAAATGTGAACTTAAACCTCAGGTCAAATGTGAACCTGTTATTTGAAACCCAGGTCAAACGTGAACCTAAACCTCAGGTCAAATGCGAACCTGTTGTTTAAAAACCAGGTCAAATTTGAACCTAAACCTCAGGTCAAATGTGAACCCGTTGTTTGAAACCCAAGTCAACTGTGAACCTAAACCTAAGGTCAAATGTGAACCCGTTGTTTGAAGACCAGGTCAAATGTGAACCTAAACCTCATGTCAAATGTGAACCCGTTGTTTGAAACCCAGGTCAATTGTGAACCTAAACCTAAGGTAAAATGTGAACCCGTTGTTTGAAAACCAGGTCAAATGTGAACCAAAACCTCAGGTCAAATGTGAACCCATTGTTTGAAACCCAGGTCAAATGTGAACCTAAACCTCAGGTCAAATGTGAACCTGTTGTTTGAAACCCAGGTCAAATGTGTACCTAAACCTCTGGTCAAATGTGAACCCGTTGTTTGAAACCCAGGTCAATTGTGAACCAAAACCTAAGGTCAAATTGAACCCGTTGTTTGAAAACCAGGTCAAATGTGAACCTAAACCTCAGGTCAAATGTGAACCCGTTGTTTGAAACCCAGGTCAATTGTGAAATTAAACGTAAGGTCAAATGTTAACCCGTTGTTTGAAAACAAGGTCAAATGTGAAACTAAACCTCAGGTCTAATGTGAACCCGTTGTTTGAAACCCAGGTCAATTGTGAAGCTAAACGTAAGGTCAAATGTGAACCCGATGTTTGAAAACCAGGTCAAATGTGAACCAAAACCTCAGGTCAAATCTGAACCCATTGTTTGAAACCCAGGTGAAACGTGAACCTAAACCTCAGGTTAAATGCGAACCTGTTGTTTAAAAACCAGGTCAAATTTGAACCTAAACCTCATTTCAAAATTGAACCCGTTGTTTGAAACCCAGGTCAACTGTGAACCTAAACCTCAGGTCAAATGTGAACCCATTGTTTGGAACCCAGGTCAAATGAGAACCTAAACCTCAGGCCAAATGTGAATCTGTTGTTTGAAAACTAGGTCAAATGTGAACCCGTTGTTTGAAACCCATGTCAAATATGAACCTAAACCTCAGGTCAAATGTGAACCCGTTGTTTGAAACCCAGGTCAAATGTGAACCTAAACCTTAGGTCAAATGTGAACCCATTGTTTGAAACCCAGGTCAAATGTGAACCTAAACCTCAGGTTAAATGTGAACCTGTTGTTTGAAAACCAGGTCAAATGTGAAACTAAACCTCAGGTCTAATGTGAACCCGTTGTTTGAAACCCAGGTCAAATGTGAACCTAAACCTCAGGTCAAATGTGAACCTGTTGTTTGAAAACCAGGTCAAATGTGAACCTAAAACTCAGGTCAAATGTGTACCTAAACCTCAGGTCAAAGGTGAACCCGTTGATTGAAACCCAGGTCAAATGTGAACTTAAACCTCAGGTAAAATGTGAACCCGTTGTTTGAAACCCAGGTCAAATTTGAACCTAAATCTCAAGTCAAATGTGAAACCGTTGTTTGAAAACTAGGTCAAATGTGAACCTAACCTTCGGGTTAAATGTGAACCCGTTGTTTGAAACACAAGTCAAATGTGAACCTTAACCTCAGGTCAAATGTGAAACCGTTGTTTGAAAACCAGGTCAAATGTGAACCTAAACCACAAATAAAATGTGAACCCGTTGTTTGGAACCCAGGTCAAATGAGAAATTAAACCTCAGGTCAAATGTGAATCTGTTGTTTGAAAACCAGGTCAAATGTGAACCCGTTGTTTGAAACCCAGGTTAAATATGAACCTAAACCTCAGGTCAAATGTGAAAACGTTGTTTGAAACCCAGGTTAAATGTGAACCTAAACCTCAGGTTAAATGCGAACCCGTTGTTTGAAACCCAGGTCAAATTTGAACCTAAACCCCAGGTCAAATGTGAACCTGTTGTTTGAAATCCAAGTCAATTAAGAGACTTAACCTAAGGTCAAATGTGAACCCGTTGTTTGAAAACCAGGTCAAATGTGAACCTAAACCTCAGGTCAAATGTGAACCCGTTGTTTGAAACCCAGGTCAAATGTGAACCTAAACCTAAGGTCAAATGCGAACCCGTTGTTTGAAAACCAGGTCAAATTTGAACGTAAACCTCAGGTCAAATGTGAACCCGTTGTTTGAAACCCGGGTCAATTGTGAAGCTAAACGTAAGGTCAAATGTGAACCCGTTTTTTGAAAACCAGGTCAAATGTGAACCAAAACCTCAGGTCAAATATGAACCCATTGTTTGAAATCCAGGTCAAATGTGAACCTAAACCTCCGGTCAAATGTGAACCCGTTGTTTGAAACCTAGGTCAAATGTGAACTTAAACCTCAGGTCAAATGTGAACCTGTTATTTGAAACCCAGGTCAAACGTGAACCTAAACCTCAGGTCAAATGCGAACCTGTTGTTTAAAAACCAGGTCAAATTTGAACCTAAACCTCAGGTCAAATGTGAACCCGTTGTTTGAAACCCAAGTCAACTGTGAACCTAAACCTAAGGTCAAATGTGAACCCGTTGTTTGAAGACCAGGTCAAATGTGAACCTAAACCTCATGTCAAATGTGAACCCGTTGTTTGAAACCCAGGTCAATTGTGAACCTAAACCTAAGGTAAAATGTGAACCCGTTGTTTGAAAACCAGGTCAAATGTGAACCAAAACCTCAGGTCAAATGTGAACCCATTGTTTGAAACCCAGTTCAAATGTGAACCTAAACCTCAGGTCAAATGTGAACCTGTTGTTTGAAACCCAGGTCAAATGTGTACCTAAACCTCTGGTCAAATGTGAACCCGTTGTTTGAAACCCAGGTCAATTGTGAACCAAAACCTAAGGTCAAATTGAACCCGTTGTTTGAAAACCAGGTCAAATGTGAACCTAAACCTCAGGTCAAATGTGAACCCGTTGTTTGAAACCCAGGTCAATTGTGAAATTAAACGTAAGGTCAAATGTTAACCCGTTGTTTGACAACCAGGTCAAATGTGAAACTAAACCTCAGGTCTAATGTGAACCCGTTGTTTGAAACCCAGGTCAATTGTGAAGCTAAACGTAAGGTCAAATGTGAACCCGTTGTTTGAAAACCAGGTCAAATGTGAACCAAAACCTCAGGTCAAATCTGAACCCATTGTTTGAAACCCAGGTGAAACGTGAACCTAAACCTCAGGTTAAATGCGAACCTGTTGTTTAAAAACCAGGTCAAATTTGAACCTAAACCTCATTTCAAATGTGAACCCGTTGTTTGAAACCCAGGTCAACTGTGAACCTAAACCACAGGTCAAATGTGAACCCGTTGTTTGGAACCCAGGTCAAATGAGAACCTAAACCTCAGGCCAAATGTGAATCTGTTGTTTGAAAACTAGGTCAAATGTGAACCCGTTGTTTGAAACCCATGTCAAATATGAACCTAAACCTCAGGTCAAATGTGAACCCGTTGTTTGAAACCCAGGTTAAATGTGAACCTAAACCTCTGGTCAAATGCGAACCTGTTGTTTGAAAACCAGGTCAAATTTGAACCTAAACCTCAGGTCAAATGTGAACCCGTTGTTTGAAATCCAAGTCAATTAAGAACCTTAACCTAATGTCAAATGTGAACCCGTTGTTTGAAAACCAGGTCAAATGTGAACCTAAACCTCAGGTCAAATGTGAACCCGTTGTTTGAAACCCAGGTCAAATGTAAACCTAAACCTCAGTTTAAATGTGAACATGTTGTTTGAAATCCCGGTCAAACGTGAACCTAAACCTCAGGTCAAATGTGAACCCGTTGTTTGAAACCCAGGTCAAATGTGAACCTAAACCTTAGGTCAAATGTGAACCCGTTGTTTGAAACCCAGGTCAAATGTGAACCTAAACCTCAGGTCAAATGTGAACCTGTTGTTTGAAAACCAGGTCAAATGTGAAACTAAACCTCAGGTCTAATGTGAACCCGTTGTTTGAAAGCCAGGTCAAATGTGAACCTAAACCTTAGGTCAAATGTGAACCCGTTGTTTGAAACCCAGGTCAAATGTGAACCTAAACCTCAGGTTAAATGCGAACCCGTTGTTTGAAAACCAGGTCAAATTGGAACCTAAACCTCAGGTCAAATGTGAACCCGTTGTTTGAAATCCAAGTCAATTAAGAACCTTAACCTAAGGTCAAATGTGAACCCGTTGTTTGAAAACCAGCTCAAATGTGAACCTAAACCTCAGGTCAAATGTGAACCCGTTGTTTGAAACCCAGGTCAAATGTGAACCTAAACCTAAGGTCAAATGCGAATCCGTTGTATGAAAACCAGGTCAAATTTGAACCTAAACCTCAGGTCAAATGTGAACCCGTTATTTGAAACCCGGGTCAATTGTGAAGCTAAACGTAAGGTCAAATGTGAACCCGTTGTTTGAAAACCAGGTCAAATGTGAACCAAAACCTCAGGTCAAATCTGAACCCATTGTTTGAAATTCAGGTCAAATGTGAACCTAAACCTCCGGTCAAATGTGAACCCGTTGTTTGAAACCTAGGTCAAATGTGAACTTAAACCTCAAGTCAAATGTGAACCTGTTATTTGAAACCCAGGTCAAACGTGAACCTAAACCTCAGGTCAAATGTGAACCTGTTGTTTAAAAACCAGGTCAAATTTGAACCTAAACCTCAGGTCAAATGTGAACCCGTTGTTTGAAAGCCAGGTCAACTGTGAACCTAAACCTAAGGTCAAATGTGAACCCGTTGTTTGAAAACCAGGTCAAATGTGAACCAAAACCTCAGGTCAAATGTGAACCCATTGTTTGAAACCCAGGTCAAATGTGAACCTAAACCTCAGGTCAAATGTGAACCCGTTGTTTGAAACCCAGGTCAAATGTGTACCTAAACCTCAGGTCAAATGTGAACCCGTTGTTTGAAACCCAGGTCAATTGTGAACCTAAACCTAAGGTCAAATGTGAACCCGTTGTTTGAAAACCAGGTCAAATGTGAACCAAAACCTCAGGTCAAATGTGAACCCATTGTTTGAAACCCAGGTCAAATGTGAACCTAAACCTCAGGTCAAATGTGAACCCGTTGTTTGAAACCCAGGTCAATTGTGAACCTAAACCTAAGGTCAAATTGAACCCGTTGTTTGAAAACCAAGTCAAATGTGAACCTAAACCTCAGGTCAAATGTGAACCCGTTGTTTGAAACCCAGGTCAATTGTGAAGCTAAACGTAAGGTCAAATGTGAACCCGTTGTTTGAAAACCAGGTCAAATGTGAACCAAAACCTCAGGTCAAATCTGAACCCATTGTTTGAAACCCAGGTCAAATGTGAACCTAAACCTGTGGTCAAATGTGAACCCGTTGTTTGAAACCTAGGTCAAATGTGAACTTAAACCTCAGGTCAAATGTGAACCTGTTATTTGAAACCCAGGTCAAACGTGAACCTAAACCTCAGGTTAAATGCGAACCTGTTGTTTAAAAACCAGGTCAAATTTGAACCTAAACCTCAGGTCAAATGTGAACCCGTTGTTTGAAACCCTGGTCAACTGTGAACCTAAACCTAAGGTCAAATGTGAACCCGTTGTTTGGAACCCAGGTCAAATGAGAACCTAAACCTCAGGTCAAATCTGAATCTGTTACTTGAAAACTAGGTCAAATGTGAACCCGTTGTTTGAAACCCAGGTCAAATATGAACCTAAACCTCAGGTCAAATGTGAACCCGTTGTTTGAAACCCAGGTTAAATGTGAACCTAAACCTCAGGTCAAATGCGAACCTGTTGTTTGAAAACCAGGTCAAATTTGAACCTAAACCTCAGGTCAAATGTGAACCCGTTGTTTGAAACCCGGGACAATTGTGAAGCTAAACGTAAGGTCAAATGTGAACCCGTTGTTTAAAAACCAGGTCAAATGTGAACCAAAACCTCAGGTCAAATCTAAACCCATTGTTTGAAATCCTGGTCAAATGTGAACCTAAACCTCCGGTCAAATGTGAACCCGTTGTTTGAAACCTAGGTCAAATGTGAACTTAAACCTCAAGTCTAATGTGAACCTGTTATTTGAAACCCAGGTCAAACGTGAACCTAAACCTCAGGTCAAATGCGAACCTGTTGTTTAAAAACCAGGTCAAATTTGAACCTAAACCTCAGGTCAAATGTGAACCCGTTGTTTGAAAGCCAGGTCAACTGTGAACCTAAACCTAAGGTCAAATGTGAACCCGTTGTTTGAAAACCAGGTCAAATGTGAACCTAAACCTCAGGTCAAATGTGAACCCGTTGTTTGAAACCCAGGTCAATTGTGAACCTAAACCAAAGGTCAAATGTGAACCCGTTGTTTGAAAACCAGGTCAAATGTGAACCAAAACCTCAGGTCAAATGTGAACCCATTGTTTGAAACCCAGGTCAAATGTGAACCTAAACCTCAGGTCAAATGTGAACCCGTTGTTTGAAACCCAGGTCAAATGTGTACCTAAACCTCAGGTCAAATGTGAACCCGTTGTTTGAAACCCAGGTCAAATGTGAACCTAAACCTAAGGTCAAATGTGAACCCGTTGTTTGAAACCCATGTCAAATATGAACCTAAACCTCAGGTCAAATGTGAACCCGTTGTTTGAAACCCAGGTTAAATGTGAACCTAAACCTCTGGTCAAATGCGAACCTGTTGTTTGAAAACCAGGTCAAATTTGAACCTAAACCTCAGGTCAAATGTGAACCCGTTGTTTGAAATCCAAGTCAATTAAGAACCTTAACCTAATGTCAAATGTGAACCCGTTGTTTGAAAACCAGGTCAAATGTGAACCTAAACCTCAGGTCAAATGTGAACCCGTTGTTTGAAACCCAGGTCAAATGTAAACCTAAACCTCAGTTCAAATGTGAACATGTTGTTTGAAATCCCGGTCAAACGTGAACCTAAACCTCAGGTCAAATGTGAACCCGTTGTTTGAAACCCAGGTCAAATGTGAACCTAAACCTTAGGTCAAATGTGAACCCGTTGTTTGAAACCCAGGTCAAATGTGAACCTAAACCTCAGGTCAAATGTGAACCTGTTGTTTGAAAACCAGGTCAAATGTGAAACTAAACCTCAGGTCTAATGTGAACCCGTTGTTTGAAAGCCAGGTCAAATGTGAACCTAAACCTTAGGTCAAATGTGAACCCGTTGTTTGAAACCCAAGTCAAATGTGAACCTAAACCTCAGGTTAAATGCGAACCCGTTGTTTGAAAACCAGGTCAAATTGGAACCTAAACCTCAGGTCAAATGTGAACCCGTTGTTTGAAATCCAAGTCAATTAAGAACCTTAACCTAAGGTCAAATGTGAACCCGTTGTTTGAAAACCAGGTCAAATGTGAACCTAAACCTCAGGTCAAATGTGAACCCGTTGTTTGAAACCCAGGTCAAATGTGAACCTAAACCTAAGGTCAAATGCGAATCCGTTGTATGAAAACCAGGTCAAATTTGAACCTAAACCTCAGGTCAAATGTGAACCCGTTATTTGAAACCCGGGTCAATTGTGAAGCTAAACGTAAGGTCAAATGTGAACCCGTTGTTTGAAAACCAGGTCAAATGTGAACCAAAACCTCAGGTCAAATCTGAACCCATTGTTTGAAATTCAGGTCAAATGTGAACCTAAACCTCCGGTCAAATGTGAACCCGTTGTTTGAAACCTAGGTCAAATGTGAACTTAAACCTCAAGTCAAATGTGAACCTGTTATTTGAAACCCAGGTCAAACGTGAACCTAAACCTCAGGTCAAATGTGAACCTGTTGTTTAAAAACCAGGTCAAATTTGAACCTAAACCTCAGGTCAAATGTGAACCCGTTGTTTGAAAGCCAGGTCAACTGTGAACCTAAACCTAAGGTCAAATGTGAACCCGTTGTTTGAAAACCAGGTCAAATGTGAACCAAAACCTCAGGTCAAATGTGAACCCATTGTTTGAAACCCAGGTCAAATGTGAACCTAAACCTCAGGTCAAATGTGAACCCGTTGTTTGAAACCCAGGTCAAATGTGTACCTAAACCTCAGGTCAAATGTGAACCCGTTGTTTGAAACCCAGGTCAATTGTGAACCTAAACCTAAGGTCAAATGTGAACCCGTTGTTTGAAAACCAGGTCAAATGTGAACCAAAACCTCAGGTCAAATGTGAACCCATTGTTTGAAACCCAGGTCAAATGTGAACCTAAACCTCAGGTCAAATGTGAACCCGTTGTTTGAAACCCAGGTCAATTGTGAACCTAAACCTAAGGTCAAATTGAACCCGTTGTTTGAAAACCAAGTCAAATGTGAACCTAAACCTCAGGTCAAATGTGAACCCGTTGTTTGAAACCCAGGTCAATTATGAAGCTAAACGTAAGGTCAAATGTGAACCCGTTGTTTGAAAACCAGGTCAAATGTGAACCAAAACCTCAGGTCAAATCTGAACCCATTGTTTGAAACCCAGGTCAAATGTGAACCTAAACCTGTGGTCAAATGTGAACCCGTTGTTTGAAACCTAGGTCAAATGTGAACTTAAACCTCAGGTCAAATGTGAACCTGTTATTTGAAACCCAGGTCAAACGTGAACCTAAACCTCAGGTTAAATGCGAACCTGTTGTTTAAAAACCAGGTCAAATTTGAACCTAAACCTCAGGTCAAATGTGAACCCGTTGTTTGAAACCCTGGTCAACTGTGAACCTAAACCTAAGGTCAAATGTGAACCCGTTGTTTGGAACCCAGGTCAAATGAGAACCTAAACCTCAGGTCAAATCTGAATCTGTTACTTGAAAACTAGGTCAAATGTGAACCCGTTGTTTGAAACCCAGGTCAAATATGAACCTAAACCTCAGGTCAAATGTGAACCCGTTGTTTGAAACCCAGGTTAAATGTGAACCTAAACCTCAGGTCAAATGCGAACCTGTTGTTTGAAAACCAGGTCAAATTTGAACCTAAACCTCAGGTCAAATGTGAACCCGTTGTTTGAAACCCGGGTCAATTGTGAAGCTAAACGTAAGGTCAAATGTGAACCCGTTGTTTAAAAACCAGGTCAAATGTGAACCAAAACCTCAGGTCAAATCTAAACCCATTGTTTGAAATCCTGGTCAAATGTGAACCTAAACCTCCGGTCAAATGTGAACCCGTTGTTTGAAACCTAGGTCAAATGTGAACTTAAACCTCAAGTCTAATGTGAACCTGTTATTTGAAACCCAGGTCAAACGTGAACCTAAACCTCAGGTCAAATGCGAACCTGTTGTTTAAAAACCAGGTCAAATTTGAACCTAAACCTCAGGTCAAATGTGAACCCGTTGTTTGAAAGCCAGGTCAACTGTGAACCTAAACCTAAGGTCAAATGTGAACCCGTTGTTTGAAAACCAGGTCAAATGTGAACCTAAACCTCAGGTCAAATGTGAACCCGTTGTTTGAAACCCAGGTCAATTGTGAACCTAAACCAAAGGTCAAATGTGAACCCGTTGTTTGAAAACCAGGTCAAATGTGAACCAAAACCTCAGGTCAAATGTGAACCCATTGTTTGAAACCCAGGTCAAATGTGAACCTAAACCTCAGGTCAAATGTGAACCCGTTGTTTGAAACCCAGGTCAAATGTGTACCTAAACCTCAGGTCAAATGTGAACCCGTTGTTTGAAACCCAGGTCAAATGTGAACCTAAACCTAAGGTCAAATGTGAACCCGTTGTTTGAAAACCAGGTCAAATGTGAACCAAAACCTCAGGTCAAATGTGAACCCATTGTTTGAAACCCAGGTCAAATGTGAACCTAAACCTCAGGTCAAATGTGAACCCGTTGTTTGAAACCCAGGTCAATTGTGAACCTAAACCTAAGGTCAAATTGAACCCGTTGTTTGAAAACCAAGTCAAATGTGAACCTAAACCTCAGGTCAAATGTGAACCCGTTGTTTGAAACCCAGGTCAATTGTGAAGCTAAATGTATGGTCAAATGTGAACCCGTTGTTTGAAAACCAGGTCAAATGTGAACCAAAACCTCAGGTCAAATCTGAACCCATTGTTTGAAACCCAGGTCAAATGTGAACCTAAACCTCAGGTCAAATGTGAACCCGTTGTTTGAAACCCAGGTCAAATGTGAACCTAAACCTTAGGTCAAATGTGAACCCGTTGTTTGAAACCCAGGTCAAATGTGAACCTAAACCTCAGGTCAAATGTGAACCTGTTGTTTGAAAACCAGGTCAAATGTGAAACTAAACCTCAGGTCTAATGTGAACCCGTTGTTTGAAAGCCAGGTCAAATGTGAACCTAAACCTTAGGTCAAATGTGAACCCGTTGTTTGAAACCCAGGTCAAATGTGAACCTAAACCTCAGGTTAAATGCGAACCCGTTGTTTGAAAACCAGGTCAAATTGGAACCTAAACCTCAGGTCAAATGTGAACCCGTTGTTTGAAATCCAAGTCAATTAAGAACCTTAACCTAAGGTCAAATGTGAACCCGTTGTTTGAAAACCAGGTCAAATGTGAACCTAAACCTCAGGTCAAATGTGAACCCGTTGTTTGAAACCCGGGTCAATTGTGAAGCTAAACGTAAGGTCAAATGTGAACCCGTTGTTTGAAAACCAGGTCAAATGTGAACCAAAACCTCAGGTCAAATCTGAACCCATTGTTTGAAATTCAGGTCAAATGTGAACCTAAACCTCCGGTCAAATGTGAACCCGTTGTTTGAAACCTAGGTCAAATGTGAACTTAAACCTCAAGTCAAATGTGAACCTGTTATTTGAAACCCAGGTCAAACGTGAACCTAAACCTCAGGTCAAATGTGAACCTGTTGTTTAAAAACCAGGTCAAATTTGAACCTAAACCTCAGGTCAAATGTGAACCCGTTGTTTGAAAGCCAGGTCAACTGTGAACCTAAACCTAAGGTCAAATGTGAACCCGTTGTTTGAAAACCAGGTCAAATGTGAACCAAAACCTCAGGTCAAATGTGAACCCATTGTTTGAAACCCAGGTCAAATGTGAACCTAAACCTCAGGTCAAATGTGAACCCGTTGTTTGAAACCCAGGTCAAATGTGTACCTAAACCTCAGGTCAAATGTGAACCCGTTGTTTGAAACCCAGGTCAATTGTGAACCTAAACCTAAGGTCAAATGTGAACCCGTTGTTTGAAAACCAGGTCAAATGTGAACCAAAACCTCAGGTCAAATGTGAACCCATTGTTTGAAACCCAGGTCAAATGTGAACCTAAACCTCAGGTCAAATGTGAACCCGTTGTTTGAAACCCAGGTCAATTGTGAACCTAAACCTAAGGTCAAATTGAACCCGTTGTTTGAAAACCAAGTCAAATGTGAACCTAAACCTCAGGTCAAATGTGAACCCGTTGTTTGAAACCCAGGTCAATTGTGAAGCTAAACGTAAGGTCAAATGTGAACCCGTTGTTTGAAAACCAGGTCAAATGTGAACCAAAACCTCAGGTCAAATCTGAACCCATTGTTTGAAACCCAGGTCAAATGTGAACCTAAACCTCAGGTCAAATGTGAACCCGTTGTTTGAAACCTAGGTCAAATGTGAACTTAAACCTCAGGTCAAATGTGAACCTGTTATTTGAAACCCAGGTCAAACGTGAACCTAAACCTCAGGTTAAATGCGAACCTGTTGTTTAAAAACCAGGTCAAATTTGAACCTAAACCTCAGGTCAAATGTGAACCCGTTGTTTGAAACCCTGGTCAACTGTGAACCTAAACCTAAGGTCAAATGTGAACCCGTTGTTTGGAACCCAGGTCAAATGAGAACCTAAACCTCAGGTCAAATCTGAATCTGTTACTTGAAAACTAGGTCAAATGTGAACCCGTTGTTTGAAACCCAGGTCAAATATGAACCTAAACCTCAGGTCAAATGTGAACCCGTTGTTTGAAACCCAGGTTAAATGTGAACCTAAACCTCAGGTCAAATGCGAACCTGTTGTTTGAAAACCAGGTCAAATTTGAACCTAAACCTCAGGTCAAATGTGAACCCGTTGTTTGAAACCCGGGTCAATTGTGAAGCTAAACGTAAGGTCAAATGTGAACCCGTTGTTTAAAAACCAGGTCAAATGTGAACCAAAACCTCAGGTCAAATCTAAACCCATTGTTTGAAATCCTGGTCAAATGTGAACCTAAACCTCCGGTCAAATGTGAACCCGTTGTTTGAAACCTAGGTCAAATGTGAACTTAAACCTCAAGTCTAATGTGAACCTGTTATTTGAAACCCAGGTCAAACGTGAACCTAAACCTCAGGTCAAATGCGAACCTGTTGTTTAAAAACCAGGTCAAATTTGAACCTAAACCTCAGGTCAAATGTGAACCCGTTGTTTGAAAGCCAGGTCAACTGTGAACCTAAACCTAAGGTCAAATGTGAACCCGTTGTTTGAAAACCAGGTCAAATGTGAACCTAAACCTCAGGTCAAATGTGAACCCGTTGTTTGAAACCCAGGTCAATTGTGAACCTAAACCAAAGGTCAAATGTGAACCCGTTGTTTGAAAACCAGGTCAAATGTGAACCAAAACCTCAGGTCAAATGTGAACCCATTGTTTGAAACCCAGGTCAAATGTGAACCTAAACCTCAGGTCAAATGTGAACCCGTTGTTTGAAACCCAGGTCAAATGTGTACCTAAACCTCAGGTCAAATGTGAACCCGTTGTTTGAAACCCAGGTCAATTGTGAACCTAAACCTAAGGTCAAATGTGAACCCGTTGTTTGAAAACCAGGTCAAATGTGAACCAAAACCTCAGGTCAAATGTGAACCCATTGTTTGAAACCCAGGTCAAATGTGAACCTAAACCTCAGGTCAAATGTGAACCCGTTGTTTGAAACCCAGGTCAATTGTGAACCTAAACCTAAGGTCAAATTGAACCCGTTGTTTGAAAACCAAGTCAAATGTGAACCTAAACCTCAGGTCAAATGTGAACCCGTTGTTTGAAACCCAGGTCAATTGTGAAGCTAAATGTATGGTCAAATGTGAACCCGTTGTTTGAAAACCAGGTCAAATGTGAACCAAAACCTCAGGTCAAATCTGAACCCATTGTTTGAAACCCAGGTCAAATGTGAACCTAAACCTCAGGTCAAATGTGAACCCGTTGTTTGAAACCTAGGTCAAATGTGAACTTAAACCTCAGGTCAAATGTGAACCTGTTATTTGAAACCCAGGTCAAACGTGAACCTAAACCTCAGGTTAAATGCGAACCTGTTGTTTAAAAACCAGGTCAAATTTGAACCTAAACCTCAGGTCAAATGTGAACCCGTTGTTTGAAACCCTGGTCAACTGTGAACCTAAACCTAAGGTCAAATGTGAACCCGTTGTTTGGAACCCAGGTCAAATGAGAACCTAAACCTCAGGTCAAATCTGAATCTGTTACTTGAAAACTAGGTCAAATGTGAACCCGTTGTTTGAAACCCAGGTCAAATATGAACCTAAACCTCAGGTCAAATGTGAACCCGTTGTTTGAAACCCAGGTTAAATGTGAACCTAAACCTCAGGTCAAATGCGAACCTGTTGTTTGAAAACCAGGTCAAATTTGAACCTAAACCTCAGGTCAAATGTGAACCCGTTGTTTGAAACCCGGGTCAATTGTGAAGCTAAACGTAAGGTCAAATGTGAACCCGTTGTTTAAAAACCAGGTCAAATGTGAACCAAAACCTCAGGTCAAATCTAAACCCATTGTTTGAAATCCTGGTCAAATGTGAACCTAAACCTCCGGTCAAATGTGAACCCGTTGTTTGAAACCTAGGTCAAATGTGAACTTAAACCTCAAGTCTAATGTGAACCTGTTATTTGAAACCCAGGTCAAACGTGAACCTAAACCTCAGGTCAAATGCGAACCTGTTGTTTAAAAACCAGGTCAAATTTGAACCTAAACCTCAGGTCAAATGTGAACCCGTTGTTTGAAAGCCAGGTCAACTGTGAACCTAAACCTAAGGTCAAATGTGAACCCGTTGTTTGAAAACCAGGTCAAATGTGAACCTAAACCTCAGGTCAAATGTGAACCCGTTGTTTGAAACCCAGGTCAATTGTGAACCTAAACCTAAGGTCAAATGTGAACCCGTTGTTTGAAAACCAGGTCAAATGTGAACCACAACCTCAGGTCAAATGTGAACCCATTGTTTGAAACCCAGGTCAAATGTGAACCTAAACCTCAGGTCAAATGTGAACCCGTTGTTTGAAACCCAGGTCAAATGTGTACCTAAACCTCAGGTCAAATGTGAACCCGTTGTTTGAAACCCAGGTCAATTGTGAACCTAAACCTAAGGTCAAATGTGAACCCGTTGTTTGAAAACCAGGTCAAATGTGAACCAAAACCTCAGGTCAAATGTGAACCCATTGTTTGAAACCCAGGTCAAATGTGAACCTAAACCTCAGGTCAAATGTGAACCCGTTGTTTGAAACCCAGGTCAATTGTGAACCTAAACCTAAGGTCAAATTGAACCCGTTGTTTGAAAACCAAGTCAAATGTGAACCTAAACCTCAGGTCAAATGTGAACCCGTTGTTTGAAACCCAGGTCAATTGTGAAGCTAAACGTAAGGTCAAATGTGAACCCGTTGTTTGAAAACCAGGTCAAATGTGAACCAAAACCTCAGGTCAAATCTGAACCCGTTGTTTGAAACCCAGGTCAAATGTGAACCTAAACCTCAGGTCAAATGTGAACCCGTTGTTTGAAACCTAGGTCAAATGTGAACTTAAACCTCAGGTCAAATGTGAACCTGTTATTTGAAACCCAGGTCAAACGTGAACCTAAACCTCAGGTTAAATGCGAACCTGTTGTTTAAAAACCAGGTCAAATTTGAACCTAAACCTCAGGTCAAATGTGAACCCGTTGTTTGAAACCCTGGTCAACTGTGAACCTAAACCTAAGGTCAAATGTGAACCCGTTGTTTGGAACCCAGGTCAAATGAGAACCTAAACCTCAGGTCAAATGTGAATCTGTTATTTGAAAACTAGGTCAAATGTGAACCCGTTGTTTGAAACCCAGGTCAAATATGAACCTAAACCTCAGGTCAAATGTGAACCCGTTGTTTGAAACCCAGGTTAAATGTGAACCTAAACCTCAGGTCAAATGCGAACCTGTTGTTTGAAAACCAGGTCAAATTTGAACCTAAACCTCAGGTCAAATGTGAACCCGTTGTTTGAAATCCAAGTCAATTAAGAACCAAAACCTAAGGTCAAATGTGAACCCGTTGTTTGAAAACCAGGTCAAATTTGAACCTAAACCTCAGGTCAAATGTGAACCCGTTGTTTGAAACCCAGGTCAAATGTAAACCTAAACCTCAGGTCAAATGTGAACCCGTTGTTTGAAATCCCGGTCAAACGTGAACCTAAACCTCAGGTCAAATGTGAACCCGTTGTTTGAAACCCAGGTCAAATATGAACCTAAACCTTAGGTCAAATGTGAACCCGTTGTTTGAAACCCAGGTCAAATGTGAACCTAAACCTCAGGTCAAATGTGAACCTGTTGTTTGAAAACCAGGTCAAATGTGAAACTAAACCTCAGGTCTAATGTGAACCCGTTGCTTGAAACCCAGGTCAAATGTGAACCTAAACCTCAGGTCAAATGTGAACCCGTTGTTTGAAATCCCGGTCAAACGTGAACCTAAACCTCAGGTCAAATGTGAACCCGTTGTTTGAAACCCAGGTCAAATATGAACCTAAACCTTAGGTCAAATGTGAACCCGTTGTTTGAAACCCAGGTCAAATGTGAACCTAAACCTCAGGTCAAATGTGAACCTGTTGTTTGAAAACCAGGTCAAATGTGAAACTAAACCTCAGGTCTAATGTGAACCCGTTGCTTGAAACCCAGGTCAAATGTGAACCTAAACCTCAGGTCAAATGTGAATCCGTTGTTTGAAACCCGGGTCAATTGTGAAGCTAAACGTAAGGTCAAATGTGAACCCGTTGTTTGAAAACCAGGTCAAATGTGAACCAAAACCTCAGGTCAAATCTGAACCCATTGTTTGAAATCCAGGTCAAATGTGAACCTAAACCTCCGGTCAAATGTGAACCCGTTGTTTGAAACCTAGGTCAAATGTGAACTTAAACCTCAAGTCAAATGTGAACCTGTTATTTGAAACCCAGGTCAAACGTGAACCTAAACCTCAGGTCAAATGCGAACCTGTTGTTTAAAAACCAGGTCAAATTTGAACCTAAACCTCAGGTCAAATGTGAACCCGTTGTTTGAAAGCCAGGTCAACTGTGAACCTAAACCTAAGGTCAAATGTGAACCCGTTGTTTGAAAACCAGGTCAAATGTGAACCCGTTGTTTGAAACCCAGGTCAATTGTGAACCTAAACCTAAGGTCAAATGTGAACCCGTTGTTTGAAACCCAGGTCAAATGTGTACCTAAACCTCAGGTCAAATGTGAACCCGTTGTTTGAAACCCAGGTCAATTGTGAACCTAAACCTAAGGTCAAATGTGAACCCGTTGTTTGAAAACCAGGTCAAATGTGAACCAAAACCTCAGGTCAAATGTGAACCCGTTGTTTGAAACCCAGGTCAAATGTGTACCTAAACCTCAGGTCAAATGTGAACCCGTTGTTTGAAACCCAGGTCAATTGTGAACCTAAACCTAAGGTCAAATGTGAACCCGTTGTTTGAAAACCAGGTCAAATGTGAACCAAAACCTCAGGTCAAATGTGAACCCATTGTTTGAAACCCAGGTCAAATGTGAACCTAAACCTCAGGTCAAATGTGAACCCGTTGTTTGAAACCCAGGTCAATTGTGAACCTAAACCTAAGGTCAAATTGAACCCGTTGTTTGAAAATCAAGTCAAATGTGAACCTAAACCTCAGGTCAAATGTGAACCCGTTGTTTGAAACCCAGGTCAATTGTGAAGCTAAACGTAAGGTCAAATGTGAACCCGTTGTTTGAAAACCAGGTCAAATGTGAACCAAAACCTCAGGTCAAATGTGAACCTGTTATTTGAAACCCAGGTCAATTGTGAACCTAAACCTCAGGTTAAATGCGAACCTGTTGTTTAAAAACCAGGTCAAATTTGAACCTAAACCTCAGGTCAAATGTGAACCCATTGTTTGAAACCCTGGTCAACTGTGAACCAAAACCTCAGGTCAAATGTGAACCCGTTGTTTGAAACCCAGGTCAAATGTGAACCTAAACCTCAGGTCAAATGTGAACCCGTTGTTTGAAACCCAGGTCAATTGTGAACCTAAACCTAAGGTCAAATTGAACCCGTTGTTTGAAAATCAAGTCAAATGTGAACCTAAACCTCAGGTCAAATGTGAACCCGTTGTTTGAAACCCAGGTCAATTGTGAAGCTAAACGTAAGGTCAAATGTGAACCCGTTGTTTGAAACCTAGGTCAAATGTGAACTTAAACCTCAGGTCAAATGTGAACCTGTTATTTGAAACCCAGGTCAAACGTGAACCTAAACCTCAGGTTAAATGCGAACCTGTTGTTTAAAAACCAGGTCAAATTTGAACCTAAACCTCAGGTCAAATGTGAACCCATTGTTTGAAACCCTGGTCAACTGTGAACCTAAACCTAAGGTCAAATGTGAATCCGTTGTTTGGAACCCAGGTCAAATGAGAACCTAAACCTCAGGTCAAATGTGAATCTGTTATTTGAAAACTAGGTCAAATGTGAACCCGTTGTTTGAAACCCAGGTCAAATATGAACCTAAACCTCAGGTCAAATGTTAACCCGTTGTTTGAAACCCAGGTTAAATGTGAACCTAAACCTCAGGTCAAATGCGAACCTGTTGTTTGAAAACCAGGTCAAATTTGAACCTAAACCTCAGGTCAAATTTGAACCCGTTGTTTGAAATCCAAGTCAATTAAGAACCTAAACCTAAGGTCAAATGTGAACCCGTTGTTTGAAAACCAGGTCAAATGTGAACCTAAACCTCAGGTCAAATGTGAACCCGTTGTTGGAAACCCAGGTCAATTGTGAAGCTAAATGTATGGTCAAATGTGAACCCGTTGTTTGAAAACCAGGTCAAATGTGAACCAAAACCTCAGGTCAAATCTGAACCCATTGTTTGAAACCCAGGTCAAATGTGAACCTAAACCTCAGGTCAAATGTGAACCCGTTGTTTGAAACCTAGGTCAAATGTGAACTTAAACCTCAGGTCAAATGTGAACCTGTTATTTGAAACCCAGGTCAAACGTGAACCTAAACCTCAGGTTAAATGCGAACCTGTTGTTTAAAAACCAGGTCAAATTTGAACCTAAACCTCAGGTCAAATGTGAACCCGTTGTTTGAAACCCTGGTCAACTGTGAACCTAAACCTAAGGTCAAATGTGAACCCGTTGTTTGGAACCCAGGTCAAATGAGAACCTAAACCTCAGGTCAAATCTGAATCTGTTACTTGAAAACTAGGTCAAATGTGAACCCGTTGTTTGAAACCCAGGTCAAATATGAACCTAAACCTCAGGTCAAATGTGAACCCGTTGTTTGAAACCCAGGTTAAATGTGAACCTAAACCTCAGGTCAAATGCGAACCTGTTGTTTGAAAACCAGGTCAAATTTGAACCTAAACCTCAGGTCAAATGTGAACCCGTTGTTTGAAACCCGGGTCAATTGTGAAGCTAAACGTAAGGTCAAATGTGAACCCGTTGTTTAAAAACCAGGTCAAATGTGAACCAAAACCTCAGGTCAAATCTAAACCCATTGTTTGAAATCCTGGTCAAATGTGAACCTAAACCTCCGGTCAAATGTGAACCCGTTGTTTGAAACCTAGGTCAAATGTGAACTTAAACCTCAAGTCTAATGTGAACCTGTTATTTGAAACCCAGGTCAAACGTGAACCTAAACCTCAGGTCAAATGCGAACCTGTTGTTTAAAAACCAGGTCAAATTTGAACCTAAACCTCAGGTCAAATGTGAACCCGTTGTTTGAAAGCCAGGTCAACTGTGAACCTAAACCTAAGGTCAAATGTGAACCCGTTGTTTGAAAACCAGGTCAAATGTGAACCTAAACCTCAGGTCAAATGTGAACCCGTTGTTTGAAACCCAGGTCAATTGTGAACCTAAACCTAAGGTCAAATGTGAACCCGTTGTTTGAAAACCAGGTCAAATGTGAACCACAACCTCAGGTCAAATGTGAACCCATTGTTTGAAACCCAGGTCAAATGTGAACCTAAACCTCAGGTCAAATGTGAACCCGTTGTTTGAAACCCAGGTCAAATGTGTACCTAAACCTCAGGTCAAATGTGAACCCGTTGTTTGAAACCCAGGTCAATTGTGAACCTAAACCTAAGGTCAAATGTGAACCCGTTGTTTGAAAACCAGGTCAAATGTGAACCAAAACCTCAGGTCAAATGTGAACCCATTGTTTGAAACCCAGGTCAAATGTGAACCTAAACCTCAGGTCAAATGTGAACCCGTTGTTTGAAACCCAGGTCAATTGTGAACCTAAACCTAAGGTCAAATTGAACCCGTTGTTTGAAAACCAAGTCAAATGTGAACCTAAACCTCAGGTCAAATGTGAACCCGTTGTTTGAAACCCAGGTCAATTGTGAAGCTAAACGTAAGGTCAAATGTGAACCCGTTGTTTGAAAACCAGGTCAAATGTGAACCAAAACCTCAGGTCAAATCTGAACCCGTTGTTTGAAACCCAGGTCAAATGTGAACCTAAACCTCAGGTCAAATGTGAACCCGTTGTTTGAAACCTAGGTCAAATGTGAACTTAAACCTCAGGTCAAATGTGAACCTGTTATTTGAAACCCAGGTCAAACGTGAACCTAAACCTCAGGTTAAATGCGAACCTGTTGTTTAAAAACCAGGTCAAATTTGAACCTAAACCTCAGGTCAAATGTGAACCCGTTGTTTGAAACCCTGGTCAACTGTGAACCTAAACCTAAGGTCAAATGTGAACCCGTTGTTTGGAACCCAGGTCAAATGAGAACCTAAACCTCAGGTCAAATGTGAATCTGTTATTTGAAAACTAGGTCAAATGTGAACCCGTTGTTTGAAACCCAGGTCAAATATGAACCTAAACCTCAGGTCAAATGTGAACCCGTTGTTTGAAACCCAGGTTAAATGTGAACCTAAACCTCAGGTCAAATGCGAACCTGTTGTTTGAAAACCAGGTCAAATTTGAACCTAAACCTCAGGTCAAATGTGAACCCGTTGTTTGAAATCCAAGTCAATTAAGAACCAAAACCTAAGGTCAAATGTGAACCCGTTGTTTGAAAACCAGGTCAAATTTGAACCTAAACCTCAGGTCAAATGTGAACCCGTTGTTTGAAACCCAGGTCAAATGTAAACCTAAACCTCAGGTCAAATGTGAACCCGTTGTTTGAAATCCCGGTCAAACGTGAACCTAAACCTCAGGTCAAATGTGAACCCGTTGTTTGAAACCCAGGTCAAATATGAACCTAAACCTTAGGTCAAATGTGAACCCGTTGTTTGAAACCCAGGTCAAATGTGAACCTAAACCTCAGGTCAAATGTGAACCTGTTGTTTGAAAACCAGGTCAAATGTGAAACTAAACCTCAGGTCTAATGTGAACCCGTTGCTTGAAACCCAGGTCAAATGTGAACCTAAACCTCAGGTCAAATGTGAACCCGTTGTTTGAAATCCCGGTCAAACGTGAACCTAAACCTCAGGTCAAATGTGAACCCGTTGTTTGAAACCCAGGTCAAATATGAACCTAAACCTTAGGTCAAATGTGAACCCGTTGTTTGAAACCCAGGTCAAATGTGAACCTAAACCTAAGGTCAAATGTGAACCTGTTGTTTGAAAACCAGGTCAAATGTGAAACTAAACCTCAGGTCTAATGTGAACCCGTTGCTTGAAACCCAGGTCAAATGTGAACCTAAACCTCAGGTCAAATGTGAATCCGTTGTTTGAAACCCGGGTCAATTGTGAAGCTAAACGTAAGGTCAAATGTGAACCCGTTGTTTGAAAACCAGGTCAAATGTGAACCAAAACCTCAGGTCAAATCTGAACCCATTGTTTGAAATCCAGGTCAAATGTGAACCTAAACCTCCGGTCAAATGTGAACCCGTTGTTTGAAACCTAGGTCAAATGTGAACTTAAACCTCAAGTCAAATGTGAACCTGTTATTTGAAACCCAGGTCAAAAGTGAACCTAAACCTCAGGTCAAATGCGAACCTGTTGTTTAAAAACCAGGTAAAATTTGAACCTAAACCTCAGGTCAAATGTGAACCCGTTGTTTGAAACCCAGGTCAAATGTAAACCTAAACCTCAGGTCAAATGTGAACCCGTTGTTTGAAATCCCGGTCAAACGTGAACCTAAACCTCAGGTCAAATGTGAACCCGTTGTTTGAAACCCAGGTCAAATATGAACCTAAACCTTAGGTCAAATGTGAACCCGTTGTTTGAAACCCAGGTCAAATGTGAACCTAAACCTCAGGTCAAATGTGAACCTGTTGTTTGAAAACCAGGTCAAATGTGAAACTAAACCTCAGGTCTAATGTGAACCCGTTGCTTGAAACCCAGGTCAAATGTGAACCTAAACCTCAGGTCAAATGTGAATCCGTTGTTTGAAACCCGGGTCAATTGTGAAGCTAAACGTAAGGTCAAATGTGAACCCGTTGTTTGAAAACCAGGTCAAATGTGAACCAAAACCTCAGGTCAAATCTGAACCCATTGTTTGAAATCCAGGTCAAATGTGAACCTAAACCTCCGGTCAAATGTGAACCCGTTGTTTGAAACCTAGGTCAAATGTGAACTTAAACCTCAAGTCAAATGTGAACCTGTTATTTGAAACCCAGGTCAAACGTGAACCTAAACCTCAGGTCAAATGCGAACCTGTTGTTTAAAAACCAGGTCAAATTTGAACCTAAACCTCAGGTCAAATGTGAACCCGTTGTTTGAAAGCCAGGTCAACTGTGAACCTAAACCTAAGGTCAAATGTGAACCCGTTGTTTGAAAACCAGGTCAAATGTGAACCCGTTGTTTGAAACCCAGGTCAATTGTGAACCTAAACCTAAGGTCAAATGTGAACCCGTTGTTTGAAACCCAGGTCAAATGTGTACCTAAACCTCAGGTCAAATGTGAACCCGTTGTTTGAAACCCAGGTCAATTGTGAACCTAAACCTAAGGTCAAATGTGAACCCGTTGTTTGAAAACCAGGTCAAATGTGAACCAAAACCTCAGGTCAAATGTGAACCCGTTGTTTGAAACCCAGGTCAAATGTGTACCTAAACCTCAGGTCAAATGTGAACCCGTTGTTTGAAACCCAGGTCAATTGTGAACCTAAACCTAAGGTCAAATGTGAACCCGTTGTTTGAAAACCAGGTCAAATGTGAACCAAAACCTCAGGTCAAATGTGAACCCATTGTTTGAAACCCAGGTCAAATGTGAACCTAAACCTCAGGTCAAATGTGAACCCGTTGTTTGAAACCCAGGTCAATTGTGAACCTAAACCTAAGGTCAAATTGAACCCGTTGTTTGAAAATCAAGTCAAATGTGAACCTAAACCTCAGGTCAAATGTGAACCCGTTGTTTGAAACCCAGGTCAATTGTGAAGCTAAACGTAAGGTCAAATGTGAACCCGTTGTTTGAAAACCAGGTCAAATGTGAACCAAAACCTCAGGTCAAATCTGAACCCATTGTTTGAAACCCAGGTCAAATGTGAACCTAAACCTCAGGTCAAATGTGAACCCGTTGTTTGAAACCTAGGTCAAATGTGAACTTAAACCTCAGGTCAAATGTGAACCTGTTATTTGAAACCCAGGTCAAACGTGAACCTAAACCTCAGGTTAAATGCGAACCTGTTGTTTAAAAACCAGGTCAAATTTGAACCTAAACCTCAGGTCAAATGTGAACCCATTGTTTGAAACCCTGGTCAACTGTGAACCTAAACCTAAGGTCAAATGTGAATCCGTTGTTTGGAACCCAGGTCAAATGAGAACCTAAACCTCAGGTCAAATGTGAATCTGTTATTTGAAAACTAGGTCAAATGTGAACCCGTTGTTTGAAACCCAGGTCAAATATGAACCTAAACCTCAGGTCAAATGTGAACCCGTTGTTTGAAACCCAGGTTAAATGTGAACCTAAACCTCAGGTCAAATGCGAACCTGTTGTTTGAAAACCAGGTCAAATTTGAACCTAAACCTCAGGTCAAATTTGAACCCGTTGTTTGAAATCCAAGTCAATTAAGAACCTAAACCTAAGGTCAAATGTGAACCCGTTGTTTGAAAACCAGGTCAAATGTGAACCTAAACCTCAGGTCAAATGTGAACCCGTTGTTTGAAACCCAGTTCAAATGTAAACCTAAACCTCAGGTCAAATGTGAACCCGTTGTTTGAAATCCCAGTCAAACGTGAACCTAAACCTCAGGTCAAATGTGAACCCGTTGTTTGAAACCCAGGTCAAATGTGAACCTTAACCTTAGGTCAAATGTGAACCCGTTGTTTGAAACCCAGGTCAAATGTGAACCTAAACCTCAGGTCAAATGTGAACCTGTTGTTTGAAAACCAGGTCAAATGTGAAACTAAACCTCAGGTCTAATGTGAACCCGTTGTTTGAAACCCAGGTCAAATGTGAACCTAAACCTCAGGTCAAATGTGAATCCGTTGTTTGAAACCCGGGTCAATTGTGAAGCTAAACGTAAGGTCAAATGTGAACCCGTTGTTTGAAAACCAGGTCAAATGTGAACCAAAACCTCAGGTCAAATCTGAACCCATTGTTTGAAATCCAGGTCAAATGTGAACCTAAACCTCCGGTCAAATGTGAACCCGTTGTTTGAAACCTAGGTCAAATGTGAACTTAAACCTCAAGTCAAATGTGAACCTGTTATTTGAAACCCAGGTCAAACGTGAACCTAAACCTCAGGTCAAATGCGAACCTGTTGTTTAAAAACCAGGTAAAATTTGAACCTAAACCTCAGGTCAAATGTGAACCCATTGTTTGAAACCCTGGTCAACTGTGAACCTAAACCTAAGGTCAAATGTGAATCCGTTGTTAGGAACCCAGGTCAACTGTGAACCTAAACCTAAGGTCAAATGTGAATCCGTTGTTTGAAACCTCAGGTCAAATGTGAATCTGTTATTTGAAAACTAGGTCAAATGTGAACCCGTTGTTTGAAACCCAGGTCAAATATGAACCTAAACCTCAGGTCAAATGTGAACCCGTTGTTTGAAACCCAGGTTAAATGTGAACCTAAACCTCAGGTCAAATGCGAACCTGTTGTTTGAAAACCAGGTCAAATTTGAACCTAAACCTCAGGTCAAATGTGAACCCGTTGTTTGAAATCCAAGTCAATTAAGATCCAAAACCTAAGGTCAAATGTGAACCCGTTGTTTGAAAACCAGGTCAAATTTGAACCTAAACCTCAGGTCAAATGTGAACCCGTTGTTTGAAACCCAGGTCAAATGTAAACCTAAACCTCAGGTCAAATGTGAACCCGTTGTTTGAAATCCCGGTCAAACGTGAACCTAAACCTCAGGTCAAATGTGAACCCGTTGTTTGAAACCCAGGTCAAATATGAACCTAAACCTTAGGTCAAATGTGAACCCGTTGTTTGAAACCCAGGTCAAATGTGAACCTAAACCTCAGGTCAAATGTGAACCTGTTGTTTGAAAACCAGGTCAAATGTGAAACTAAACCTCAGGTCTAATGTGAACCCGTTGCTTGAAACCCAGGTCAAATGTGAACCTAAACCTCAGGTCAAATGTGAACCCGTTGTTTGAAATCCCGGTCAAACGTGAACCTAAACCTTAGGTCAAATGTGAACCCGTTGTTTGAAACCCAGGTCAAATATGAACCTAAACCTTAGGTCAAATGTGAACCCGTTGTTTGAAACCCAGGTCAAATGTGAACCTAAACCTCAGGTCAAATGTGAACCCGTTGTTTGAAACCTAGGTCAAATGTGAACTTAAACCTCAGGTCAAATGTGAACCTGTTATTTGAAACCCAGGTCAAACGTGAACCTAAACCTCAGGTTAAATGCGAACCTGTTGTTTAAAAACCAGGTCAAATTTGAACCTAAACCTCAGGTCAAATGTGAACCCATTGTTTGAAACCCTGGTCAACTGTGAACCTAAACCTAAGGTCAAATGTGAATCCGTTGTTTGGAACCCAGGTTAAATGAGAACCTAAACCTCAGGTCAAATGTGAATCTGTTATTTGAAAACTAGGTCAAATGTGAACCCGTTGTTTGAAACCCAGGTCAAATATGAACCTAAACCTCAGGTCAAATGTGAACCCGTTGTTTGAAACCCAGGTTAAATGTGAACCTAAACCTCAGGTCAAATGCGAACCTGTTGTTTGAAAACCAGGTCAAATTTGAACCTAAACCTCAGGTCAAATGTGAACTCGTTGTTTGAAATCCAAGTCAATTAAGAACCAAAACCTAAGGTCAAATGTGAACCCGTTGTTTGAAAACCAGGTCAAATTTGAACCTAAACCTCAGGTCAAATGTGAACCCGTTGTTTGAAACCCAGGTCAAATGTAAACCTAAACCTCAGGTCAAATGTGAACCCGTTGTTTGAAATCCCGGTCAATCGTGAACCTAAACCTCAGGTCAAATGTGAACCCGTTGTTTGAAACCCAGGTCAAATATGAACCTAAACCTTAGGTCAAATGTGAACCCGTTGTTTGAAACCCAGGTCAAATGTGAACCTAAACCTCAGGTCAAATGTGAACCTGTTGTTTGAAAACCAGGTCAAATGTGAAACTAAACCTCAGGTCTAATGTGAACCCGTTGCTTGAAACCCAGGTCAAATGTGAACCTAAACCTCAGGTCAAATGTGAACCCGTTGTTTGAAATCCCGGTCAAACGTGAACCTAAACCTCAGGTCAAATGTGAACCCGTTGTTTGAAACCCAGGTCAAATATGAACCTAAACCTTAGGTCAAATGTGAACCCGTTGTTTGAAACCCAGGTCAAATGTGAACCTAAACCTCAGGTCAAATGTGAACCTGTTGTTTGAAAACCAGGTCAAATGTGAAACTAAACCTCAGGTCTAATGTGAACCCGTTGCTTGAAACCCAGGCCAAATGTGAACCTAAACCTCAGGTCAAATGTGAATCCGTTGTTTGAAACCCGGGTCAATTGTGAAGCTAAACGTAAGGTCAAATGTGAACCCGTTGTTTGAAAACCAGGTCAAATGTGAACCAAAACCTCAGGTCAAATCTGAACCCATTGTTTGAAATCCAGGTCAAATGTGAACCTAAACCTCCGGTCAAATGTGAACCCGTTGTTTGAAACCTAGGTCAAATGTGAACTTAAACCTCAAGTCAAATGTGAACCTGTTATTTGAAACCCAGGTCAAACGTGAACCTAAACCTCAGGTCAAATGCGAACCTGTTGTTTAAAAACCAGGTAAAATTTGAACCTAAACCTCAGGTCAAATGTGAACCCGTTGTTTGAAACCCAGGTCAAATGTAAACCTAAACCTCAGGTCAAATGTGAACCCGTTGTTTGAAATCCCGGTCAAACGTGAACCTAAACCTCAGGTCAAATGTGAACCCGTTGTTTGAAACCCAGGTCAAATATGAACCTAAACCTTAGGTCAAATGTGAACCCGTTGTTTGAAACCCAGGTCAAATGTGAACCTAAACCTCAGGTCAAATGTGAACCTGTTGTTTGAAAACCAGGTCAAATGTGAAACTAAACCTCAGGTCTAATGTGAACCCGTTGCTTGAAACCCAGGTCAAATGTGAACCTAAACCTCAGGTCAAATGTGAATCCGTTGTTTGAAACCCGGGTCAATTGTGAAGCTAAACGTAAGGTCAAATGTGAACCCGTTGTTTGAAAACCAGGTCAAATGTGAACCAAAACCTCAGGTCAAATCTGAACCCATTGTTTGAAATCCAGGTCAAATGTGAACCTAAACCTCCGGTCAAATGTGAACCCGTTGTTTGAAACCTAGGTCAAATGTGAACTTAAACCTCAAGTCAAATGTGAACCTGTTATTTGAAACCCAGGTCAAACGTGAACCTAAACCTCAGGTCAAATGCGAACCTGTTGTTTAAAAACCAGGTCAAATTTGAACCTAAACCTCAGGTCAAATGTGAACCCGTTGTTTGAAAGCCAGGTCAACTGTGAACCTAAACCTAAGGTCAAATGTGAACCCGTTGTTTGAAAACCAGGTCAAATGTGAACCCGTTGTTTGAAACCCAGGTCAATTGTGAACCTAAACCTAAGGTCAAATGTGAACCCGTTGTTTGAAACCCAGGTCAAATGTGTACCTAAACCTCAGGTCAAATGTGAACCCGTTGTTTGAAACCCAGGTCAACTGTGAACCTAAACCTAAGGTCAAATGTGAACCCATTGTTTGAAACCCTGGTCAACTGTGAACCTAAACCTAAGGTCAAATGTGAATCCGTTGTTTGAAACCTCAGGTCAAATGTGAATCTGTTATTTGAAAACTAGGTCAAATGTGAACCCGTTGTTTGAAACCCAGGTCAAATATGAACCTAAACCTCAGGTCAAATGTGAACCCGTTGTTTGAAACCCAGGTTAAATGTGAACCTAAACCTCAGGTCAAATGCGAACCTGTTGTTTGAAAACCAGGTCAAATTTGAACCTAAACCTCAGGTCAAATGTGAACCCGTTGTTTGAAATCCAAGTCAATTAAGAACCAAAACCTAAGGTCAAATGTGAACCTGTTGTTTGAAAACCAGGTCAAATTTGAACCTAAACCTCAGGTCAAATGTGAAACCGTTGTTTGAAACCCAGGTCAAATGTAAACCTAAACCTCAGGTCAAATGTGAACCCGTTGTTTGAAATCCCGGTCAAACGTGAACCTAAACCTCAGGTCAAATGTGAACCCGTTGTTTGAAACCCAGGTCAAATATGAACCTAAACCTTAGGTCAAATGTGAACCCGTTGTTTGAAACCCAGGTCAAATGTGAACCTAAACCTCAGGTCAAATGTGAACCTGTTGTTTGAAAACCAGGTCAAATGTGAAACTAAACCTCAGGTCTAATGTGAACCCGTTGCTTGAAACCCAGGTCAAATGTGAACCTAAACCTCAGGTCAAATGTGAACCCGTTGTTTGAAATCCCGGTCAAACGTGAACCTAAACCTCAGGTCAAATGTGAACCCGTTGTTTGAAACCCAGGTCAAATATGAACCTAAACCTTAGGTCAAATGTGAACCCGTTGTTTGAAACCCAGGTCAAATGTGAACCTAAACCTCAGGTCAAATGTGAACCCGTTGTTTGAAACCTAGGTCAAATGTGAACTTAAACCTCAGGTCAAATGTGAACCTGTTATTTGAAACCCAGGTCAAACGTGAACCTAAACCTCAGGTTAAATGCGAACCTGTTGTTTAAAAACCAGGTCAAATTTGAACCTAAACCTCAGGTCAAATGTGAACCCATTGTTTGAAACCCTGGTCAACTGTGAACCTAAACCTAAGGTCAAATGTGAATCCTTTGTTTGGAACCCAGGTCAAATGAGAACCTAAACCTCAGGTCAAATGTGAATCTGTTATTTGAAAACTAGGTCAAATGTGAACCCGTTGTTTGAAACCCAGGTCAAATATGAACCTAAACCTCAGGTCAAATGTGAACCCGTTGTTTGAAACCCAGGTTAAATGTGAACCTAAACCTCAGGTCAAATGCGAACCTGTTGTTTGAAAACCAGGTCAAATTTGAACCTAAACCTCAGGTCAAATCTGAACCCATTGTTTGAAATCCAGGTCAAATGTGAACCTAAACCTCCGGTCAAATGTGAACCCGTTGTTTGAAACCTAGGTCAAATGTGAACTTAAACCTCAAGTCAAATGTGAACCTGTTATTTGAAACCCAGGTCAAACGTGAACCTAAACCTCAGGTCAAATGCGAACCTGTTGTTTAAAAACCAGGTCAAATTTGAACCTAAACCTCAGGTCAAATGTGAACCCGTTGTTTGAAAGCCAGGTCAACTGTGAACCTAAACCTAAGGTCAAATGTGAACCCGTTGTTTGAAAACCAGGTCAAATGTGAACCCGTTGTTTGAAACCCAGGTCAATTGTGAACCTAAACCTAAGGTCAAATGTGAACCCGTTGTTTGAAACCCAGGTCAAATGTGTACCTAAACCTCAGGTCAAATGTGAACCCGTTGTTTGAAACCCAGGTCAACTGTGAACCTAAACCTAAGGTCAAATGTGAACCCATTGTTTGAAACCCTGGTCAACTGTGAACCTAAACCTAAGGTCAAATGTGAATCCGTTGTTTGAAACCTCAGGTCAAATGTGAATCTGTTATTTGAAAACTAGGTCAAATGTGAACCCGTTGTTTGAAACCCAGGTCAAATATGAACCTAAACCTCAGGTCAAATGTGAACCCGTTGTTTGAAACCCAGGTTAAATGTGAACCTAAACCTCAGGTCAAATGCGAACCTGTTGTTTGAAAACCAGGTCAAATTTGAACCTAAACCTCAGGTCAAATGTGAACCCGTTGTTTGAAATCCAAGTCAATTAAGAACCAAAACCTAAGGTCAAATGTGAACCTGTTGTTTGAAAACCAGGTCAAATTTGAACCTAAACCTCAGGTCAAATGTGAACCCGTTGTTTGAAACCCAGGTCAAATGTAAACCTAAACCTCAGGTCAAATGTGAACCCGTTGTTTGAAATCCCGGTCAAACGTGAACCTAAACCTCAGGTCAAATGTGAACCCGTTGTTTGAAACCCAGGTCAAATATGAACCTAAACCTTAGGTCAAATGTGAACCCGTTGTTTGAAACCCAGGTCAAATGTGAACCTAAACCTCAGGTCAAATGTGAACCTGTTGTTTGAAAACCAGGTCAAATGTGAAACTAAACCTCAGGTCTAATGTGAACCCGTTGCTTGAAACCCAGGTCAAATGTGAACCTAAACCTCAGGTCAAATGTGAACCCGTTGTTTGAAATCCCGGTCAAACGTGAACCTAAACCTCAGGTCAAATGTGAACCCGTTGTTTGAAACCCAGGTCAAATATGAACCTAAACCTTAGGTCAAATGTGAACCCGTTGTTTGAAACCCAGGTCAAATGTGAACCTAAACCTCAGGTCAAATGTGAACCCGTTGTTTGAAACCTAGGTCAAATGTGAACTTAAACCTCAGGTCAAATGTGAACCTGTTATTTGAAACCCAGGTCAAACGTGAACCTAAACCTCAGGTTAAATGCGAACCTGTTGTTTAAAAACCAGGTCAAATTTGAACCTAAACCTCAGGTCAAATGTGAACCCATTGTTTGAAACCCTGGTCAACTGTGAACCTAAACCTAAGGTCAAATGTGAATCCGTTGTTTGGAACCCAGGTCAAATGAGAACCTAAACCTCAGGTCAAATGTGAATCTGTTATTTGAAAACTAGGTCAAATGTGAACCCGTTGTTTGAAACCCAGGTCAAATATGAACCTAAACCTCAGGTCAAATGTGAACCCGTTGTTTGAAACCCAGGTTAAATGTGAACCTAAACCTCAGGTCAAATGCGAACCTGTTGTTTGAAAACCAGGTCAAATTTGAACCTAAACCTCAGGTCAAATGTGAACCCGTTGTTTGAAATCCAAGTCAATTAAGAACCAAAACCTAAGGTCAAATGTGAACCCGTTGTTTGAAAACCAGGTCAAATTTGAACCTAAACCTCAGGTCAAATGTGAACCCGTTGTTTGAAACCCAGGTCAAATGTAAACCTAAACCTCAGGTCAAATGTGAACCCGTTGTTTGAAATCCCGGTCAAACGTGAACCTAAACCTCAGGTCAAATGTGAACCCGTTGTTTGAAACCCAGGTCAAATATGAACCTAAACCTTAGGTCAAATGTGAACCCGTTGTTTGAAACCCAGGTCAAATGTGAACCTAAACCTCAGGTCAAATGTGAACCTGTTGTTTGAAAACCAGGTCAAATGTGAAACTAAACCTCAGGTCTAATGTGAACCCGTTGCTTGAAACCCAGGTCAAATGTGAACCTAAACCTCAGGTCAAATGTGAACCCGTTGTTTGAAATCCCGGTCAAACGTGAACCTAAACCTCAGGTCAAATGTGAACCCGTTGTTTGAAACCCAGGTCAAATATGAACCTAAACCTTAGGTCAAATGTGAACCCGTTGTTTGAAACCCAGGTCAAATGTGAACCTAAACCTCAGGTCAAATGTGAACCTGTTGTTTGAAAACCAGGTCAAATGTGAAACTAAACCTCAGGTCTAATGTGAACCCGTTGCTTGAAACCCAGGTCAAATGTGAACCTAAACCTCAGGTCAAATGTGAATCCGTTGTTTGAAACCCGGGTCAATTGTGAAGCTAAACGTAAGGTCAAATTTGAACCCGTTGTTTGAAAACCAGGTCAAATGTGAACCAAAACCTCAGGTCAAATCTGAACCCATTGTTTGAAATCCAGGTCAAATGTGAACCTAAACCTCCGGTCAAATGTGAACCCGTTGTTTGAAACCTAGGTCAAATGTGAACTTAAACCTCAAGTCAAATGTGAACCTGTTATTTGAAACCCAGGTCAAACGTGAACCTAAACCTCAGGTCAAATGCGAACCTGTTGTTTAAAAACCAGGTAAAATTTGAACCTAAACCTCAGGTCAAATGTGAACCCGTTGTTTGAAACCCAGGTCAAATGTAAACCTAAACCTCAGGTCAAATGTGAACCCGTTGTTTGAAATCCCGGTCAAACGTGAACCTAAACCTCAGGTCAAATGTGAACCCGTTGTTTGAAACCCAGGTCAAATATGAACCTAAACCTTAGGTCAAATGTGAACCCGTTGTTTGAAACCCAGGTCAAATGTGAACCTAAACCTCAGGTCAAATGTGAACCTGTTGTTTGAAAACCAGGTCAAATGTGAAACTAAACCTCAGGTCTAATGTGAACCCGTTGCTTGAAACCCAGGTCAAATGTGAACCTAAACCTCAGGTCAAATGTGAATCCGTTGTTTGAAACCCGGGTCAATTGTGAAGCTAAACGTAAGGTCAAATGTGAACCCGTTGTTTGAAAACCAGGTCAAATGTGAACCAAAACCTCAGGTCAAATCTGAACCCATTGTTTGAAATCCAGGTCAAATGTGAACCTAAACCTCCGGTCAAATGTGAACCCGTTGTTTGAAACCTAGGTCAAATGTGAACTTAAACCTCAAGTCAAATGTGAACCTGTTATTTGAAACCCAGGTCAAACGTGAACCTAAACCTCAGGTCAAATGCGAACCTGTTGTTTAAAAACCAGGTCAAATTTGAACCTAAACCTCAGGTCAAATGTGAACCCGTTGTTTGAAAGCCAGGTCAACTGTGAACCTAAACCTAAGGTCAAATGTGAACCCGTTGTTTGAAAACCAGGTCAAATGTGAACCCGTTGTTTGAAACCCAGGTCAATTGTGAACCTAAACCTAAGGTCAAATGTGAACCCGTTGTTTGAAACCCAGGTCAAATGTGTACCTAAACCTCAGGTCAAATGTGAACCCGTTGTTTGAAACCCAGGTCAATTGTGAACCTAAACCTAAGGTCAAATGTGAACCCGTTGTTTGAAAACCAGGTCAAATGTGAACCAAAACCTCAGGTCAAATGTGAACCCGTTGTTTGAAACCCAGGTCAAATGTGTACCTAAACCTCAGGTCAAATGTGAACCCGTTGTTTGAAACCCAGGTCAATTGTGAACCTAAACCTAAGGTCAAATGTGAACCCGTTGTTTGAAAACCAGGTCAAATGTGAACCAAAACCTCAGGTCAAATGTGAACCCATTGTTTGAAACCCAGGTCAAATGTGAACCTAAACCTCAGGTCAAATGTGAACCCGTTGTTTGAAACCCAGGTCAATTGTGAACCTAAACCTAAGGTCAAATTGAACCCGTTGTTTGAAAATCAAGTCAAATGTGAACCTAAACCTCAGGTCAAATGTGAACCCGTTGTTTGAAACCCAGGTCAATTGTGAAGCTAAACGTAAGGTCAAATGTGAACCCGTTGTTTGAAAACCAGGTCAAATGTGAACCAAAACCTCAGGTCAAATCTGAACCCATTGTTTGAAACCCAGGTCAAATGTGAACCTAAACCTCAGGTCAAATGTGAACCCGTTGTTTGAAACCTAGGTCAAATGTGAACTTAAACCTCAGGTCAAATGTGAACCTGTTATTTGAAACCCAGGTCAAACGTGAACCTAAACCTCAGGTTAAATGCGAACCTGTTGTTTAACAACCAGGTCAAATTTGAACCTAAACCTCAGGTCAAATGTGAACCCATTGTTTGAAACCCTGGTCAACTGTGAACCTAAACCTAAGGTCAAATGTGAATCCGTTGTTTGGAACCCAGGTCAAATGAGAACCTAAACCTCAGGTCAAATGTGAATCTGTTATTTGAAAACTAGGTCAAATGTGAACCCGTTGTTTGAAACCCAGGTCAAATATGAACCTAAACCTCAGGTCAAATGTGAACCCGTTGTTTGAAACCCAGGTTAAATGTGAACCTAAACCTCAGGTCAAATGCGAACCTGTTGTTTGGAAACCAGGTCAAATTTGAACCTAAACCTCAGGTCAAATTTGAACCCGTTGTTTGAAATCCAAGTCAATTAAGAACCTAAACCTAAGGTCAAATGTGAACCCGTTGTTTGAAAACCAGGTCAAATGTGAACCTAAACCTCAGGTCAAATGTGAACCCGTTGTTTGAAACCCAGTTCAAATGTAAACCTAAACCTCAGGTCAAATGTGAACCCGTTGTTTGAAATCCCAGTCAAACGTGAACCTAAACCTCAGGTCAAATGTGAACCCGTTGTTTGAAACCCAGGTCAAATGTGAACCTAAACCTTAGGTCAAATGTGAACCCGTTGTTTGAAACCCAGGTCAAATGTGAACCTAAACCTCAGGTCAAATGTGAACCTGTTGTTTGAAAACCAGGTCAAATGTGAAACTAAACCTCAGGTCTAATGTGAACCCGTTGTTTGAAACCCAGGTCAAATGTGAACCTAAACCTCAGGTCAAATGTGAATCCGTTGTTTGAAACCCGGGTCAATTGTGAAGCTAAACGTAAGGTCAAATGTGAACCCGTTGTTTGAAAACCAGGTCAAATGTGAACCAAAACCTCAGGTCAAATCTGAACCCATTGTTTGAAATCCAGGTCAAATGTGAACCTAAACCTCCGGTCAAATGTGAACCCGTTGTTTGAAACCTAGGTCAAATGTGAACTTAAACCTCAAGTCAAATGTGAACCTGTTATTTGAAACCCAGGTCAAACGTGAACCTAAACCTCAGGTCAAATGCGAACCTGTTGTTTAAAAACCAGGTCAAATTTGAACCTAAACCTCAGGTCAAATGTGAACCCGTTGTTTGAAAGCCAGGTCAACTGTGAACCTAAACCTAAGGTCAAATGTGAACCCGTTGTTTGAAAACCAGGTCAAATGTGAACCCGTTGTTTGAAACCCAGGTCAATTGTGAACCTAAACCTAAGGTCAAATGTGAACCCGTTGTTTGAAAACCAGGTCAAATGTGAACCAAAACCTCTAGTCAAATGTGAACCCATTGTTTGAAACCCAGGTCAAATGTGAACCTAAACCTCAGGTCAAATGTGAACCCGTTGTTTGAAACCCAGGTCAAATGTGTACCTAAACCTCAGGTCAAATGTGAACCCGTTGTTTGAAACCCAGGTCAATTGTGAACCTAAACCTAAGGTCAAATTGAACCCGTTGTTTGAAAACCAAGTCAAATGTGAACCTAAACCTCAGGTCAAATGTGAACCCGTTGTTTGAAACCCAGGTCAATTGTGAAGCTAAACGTAAGGTCAAATGTGAACCCGTTGTTTGAAAACCAGGTCAAATGTGAACCAAAACCTCAGGTCAAATCTGAACCCATTGTTTGATACCCAGGTCAAATGTGAACCTAAACCTCAGGTCAAATGTGAACCCGTTGTTTGAAACCTAGGTCAAATGTGAACTTAAACCTCAGGTCAAATGTGAACCTGTTATTTGAAACCCAGGTCAAACGTGAACCTAAACCTCAGGTTAAATGCGAACCTGTTGTTTAAAAACCAGGTCAAATTTGAACCTAAACCTCAGGTCAAATGTGAACCCATTGTTTGAAACCCTGGTCAACTGTGAACCTAAACCTAAGGTCAAATGTGAATCCGTTGTTTGGAACCCAGGTCAAATGAGAACCTAAACCTCAGGTCAAATGTGAATCTGTTATTTGAAAACTAGGTCAAATGTGAACCCGTTGTTTGAAACCCAGGTCAAATATGAACCTAAACCTCAGGTCAAATGTGAACCCGTTGTTTGAAACCCAGGTTAAATGTGAACCTAAACCTCAGGTCAAATGCGAACCTGTTGTTTGGAAACCAGGTCAAATTTGAACCTAAACCTCAGGTCAAATTTGAACCCGTTGTTTGAAATCCAAGTCAATTAAGAACCTAAACCTAAGGTCAAATGTGAACCCGTTGTTTGAAAACCAGGTCAAATGTGAACCTAAACCTCAGGTCAAATGTGAACCCGTTGTTTGAAACCCAGTTCAAATGTAAACCTAAACCTCAGGTCAAATGTGAACCCGTTGTTTGAAATCCCAGTCAAACGTGAACCTAAACCTCAGGTCAAATGTGAACCCGTTGTTTGAAACCCAGGTCAAATGTGAACCTAAACCTTAGGTCAAATGTGAACCCGTTGTTTGAAACCCAGGTCAAATGTGAACCTAAACCTCAGGTCAAATGTGAACCTGTTGTTTGAAAACCAGGTCAAATGTGAAACTAAACCTCAGGTCTAATGTGAACCCGTTGTTTGAAACCCAGGTCAAATGTGAACCTAAACCTCAGGTCAAATGTGAATCCGTTGTTTGAAACCCGGGTCAATTGTGAAGCTAAACGTAAGGTCAAATGTGAACCCGTTGTTTGAAAACCAGGTCAAATGTGAACCAAAACCTCAGGTCAAATCTGAACCCATTGTTTGAAATCCAGGTCAAATGTGAACCTAAACCTCCGGTCAAATGTGAACCCGTTGTTTGAAACCTAGGTCAAATGTGAACTTAAACCTCAAGTCAAATGTGAACCTGTTATTTGAAACCCAGGTCAAACGTGAACCTAAACCTCAGGTCAAATGCGAACCTGTTGTTTAAAAACCAGGTCAAATTTGAACCTAAACCTCAGGTCAAATGTGAACCCGTTGTTTGAAAGCCAGGTCAACTGTGAACCTAAACCTAAGGTCAAATGTGAACCCGTTGTTTGAAAACCAGGTCAAATGTGAACCCGTTGTTTGAAACCCAGGTCAATTGTGAACCTAAACCTAAGGTCAAATGTGAACCCGTTGTTTGAAAACCAGGTCAAATGTGAACCAAAACCTCTAGTCAAATGTGAACCCATTGTTTGAAACCCAGGTCAAATGTGAACCTAAACCTCAGGTCAAATGTGAACCCGTTGTTTGAAACCCAGGTCAAATGTGTACCTAAACCTCAGGTCAAATGTGAACCCGTTGTTTGAAACCCAGGTCAATTGTGAACCTAAACCTAAGGTCAAATTGAACCCGTTGTTTGAAAACCAAGTCAAATGTGAACCTAAACCTCAGGTCAAATGTGAACCCGTTGTTTGAAACCCAGGTCAATTGTGAAGCTAAACGTAAGGTCAAATGTGAACCCGTTGTTTGAAAACCAGGTCAAATGTGAACCAAAACCTCAGGTCAAATCTGAACCCATTGTTTGATACCCAGGTCAAATGTGAACCTAAACCTCAGGTCAAATGTGAACCCGTTGTTTGAAACCTAGGTCAAATGTGAACTTAAACCTCAGGTCAAATGTGAACCTGTTATTTGAAACCCAGGTCAAACGTGAACCTAAACCTCAGGTTAAATGCGAACCTGTTGTTTAAAAACCAGGTCAAATTTGAACCTAAACCTCAGGTCAAATGTGAACCCGTTGTTTGAAACCCTGGTCAACTGTGAACCTAAACCTAAGGTCAAATGTGAACCCGTTGTTTGGAACCCAGGTCAAATGAGAACCTAAACCTCAGGTCAAATGTGAATTTGTTATTTGAAAACTAGGTCAAATGTGAACCCGTTGTTTGAAACCCAGGTCAAATATGAACCTAAACCTCAGGTCAAATGTGAACCCGTTGTTTGAAACCCAGGTTAAATGTGAACCTAAACCTCAGGTCAAATGCGAACCTGTTGTTTGAAAACCAGGTCAAATTTGAACCTCAACCTCAGGTCAAATGTGAACCCGTTGTTTGAAATCCAAGTCAATTAAGAACCTAAACCTAAGGTCAAATGTGAACCCGTTGTTTGAAAACCAGGTCAAATGTGAACCTAAACCTCAGGTCAAATGTGAACCCGTTGTTTGAAACCCAGGTCAAATGTAAACCTAAACCTCAGGTCAAATGTGAACCCGTTGTTTGAAATCCCGGTCAAACGTGAACCTAAACCTCAGGTCAAATGTGAACCCGTTGTTTGAAACCCAGGTCAAATGTGAACCTAAACTTTAGGTCAAATGTGAGCCCGTTGTTTGAAACCCAGGTCAAATGTGAACCTAAACCTCAGGTCAAATGTGAACCTGTTGTTTGAAAACCAGGTTAAATGTGAAACTAAACCTCAGGTCTAATGTGAACCCGTTGTTTGAAACCCAGGTCAAATGTGAACCTAAACCTCAGGTCAAATGTGAATCCGTTGTTTGAAACCCAGGTCAAATGTGAACCTAAACCTTAGGTCAAATGTGAACCCGTTGTTTGAAACCCAGGTCAAATATGAACCTAAACCTTAGGTCAAATGTGAACCCGTTGTTTGAAACCTAGGTCAAATGTGAACCTAAACCTCAGGTCAAATGTGAAAATGTTGTTTGAAAACCAGGTCAAATGTGAAACTAAACCTCAGGTCTAATGTGAACCCGTTGCTTGAAACCCAGGTCAAATGTGAACCTAAACTTTAGGTCAAATGTGAACCCGTTGTTTGAAACCCAGGTCAAATGTTAACCTAAACCTCAGGTCAAATGTGAACCTGTTGTTTGAAAACCAGGTTAAATGTGAAACTAAACCTCAGGTCTAATGTGAACCCGTTGTTTGAAACCCAGGTCAAATGTGAACCTAAACCTCAGGTCAAATGTGAATCCGTTGTTTGAAACCCAGGTCAAATGTGAACCTAAACCTTAGGTCAAATGTGAACCCGTTGTTTGAAACCCAGGTCAAATATGAACCTAAACCTTAGGTCAAATGTGAACCCGTTGTTTGAAACCCAGGTCAAATGTGAACCTAAACCTCAGGTCAAATGTGAACCTGTTGTTTGAAAACCAGGTCAAATGTGAAACTAAACCTCAGGTCTAATGTGAACCCGTTGCTTGAAACCCAGGTCAAATGTGAACCTAAACCTCAGGTCAAATGTGAATCCGTTGTTTGAAACCTGGGTCAATTGTGAAGCTAAACGTAAGGTCAAATGTGAACCCGTTGTTTGAAACCTCAGGTCAAATATGAACCTAAAGCTTAGGTCAAATTTGAACCTAAACCTCAGGTCAAATGTGAACCCGTTGTTTGAAACCCAGGTCAAATGTAAACCTAAACCTCAGGTCAAATGTGAACCCGTTGTTTGAAATCCCGGTCAAACGTGAACCTAAACCTCAGGTCAAATGTGAACCCGTTGTTTGAAACCCAGGTCAAATATGAACCTAAACCTTAGGTCAAATGTGAACCCGTTGTTTGAAACCCAGGTCAAATGTGAACCTAAACCTCAGGTCAAATGTGAACCTGTTGTTTGAAAACCAGGTCAAATGTGAAACTAAACCTCAGGTCTAATGTGAACCCGTTGCTTGAAACCTAGGTCAAATGTGAACCTAAACCTCAGGTCAAATGTGAATCCGTTGTTTGAAACCCGGGTCAATTGTGAAGCTAAACGTAAGGTCAAATGTGAACCCGTTGTTTGAAAACCAGGTCAAATGTGAACCAAAACCTCAGGTCAAATCTGAACCCATTGTTTGAAATCCAGGTCAAATGTGAACCTAAACCTCCGGTCAAATGTGAACCCGTTGTTTGAAACCTAGGTCAAATGTGAACTTAAACCTCAAGTCAAATGTGAACCTGTTATTTGAAACCCAGGTCAAACGTGAACCTAAACCTCAGGTCAAATGCGAACCTGTTGTTTAAAAACCAGGTCAAATTTGAACCTAAACCTCAGGTCAAATGTGAACCCGTTGTTTGAAAGCCAGGTCAACTGTGAACCTAAACCTAAGGTCAAATGCGAACCCGTTGTTTGAAAACCAGGTCAAATGTGAACCCGTTGTTTGAAACCCAGGTCAATTGTGAACCTAAACCTAAGGTCAAATGTGAACCCGTTGTTTGAAACCCAGGTCAAATGTGTACCTAAACCTCAGGTCAAATGTGAACCCGTTGTTTGAAACCCAGGTCAATTGTGAACCTAAACCTAAGGTCAAATGTGAACCCGTTGTTTGAAAACCAGGTCAAATGTGAACCAAAACCTCAGGTCAAATGTAAACCCGTTGTTTGAAACCCAGGTCAAATGTGTACCTAAACCTCAGGTCAAATGTGAACCCGTTGTTTGAAACCCAGGTCAATTGTGAACCTAAACCTAAGGTCAAATGTGAACCCGTTGTTTGAAAACCAGGTCAAATGTGAACCAAAACCTCAGGTCAAATGTGAACCCATTGTTTGAAACCCAGGTCAAATGTGAACCTAAACCTCAGGTCAAATGTGAACCCGTTGTTTGAAACCCAGGTCAATTGTGAACCTAAACCTAAGGTCAAATTGAACCCGTTGTTTGAAAACCAAGTCAAATGTGAACCTAAACCTCAGGTCAAATGTGAACCCGTTGTTTGAAACCCAGGTCAATTGTGAAGCTAAACGTAAGGTCAAATGTGAACCCGTTGTTTGAAAACCAGGTCAAATGTGAACCAAAACCTCAGGTCAAATCTGAACCCATTGTTTGAAACCCAGGTCAAATGTGAACCTAAACCTCAGGTCAAATGTGAACCCGTTGTTTGAAACCTAGGTCAAATGTGAACTTAAACCTCAGGTCAAATGTGAACCTGTTATTTGAAACCCAGGTCAAACGTGAACCTAAACCTCAGGTTAAATACGAACCTGTTGTTTAAAAACCAGGTCAAATTTGAACCTAAACCTCAGGTCAAATGTGAACCCATTGTTTGAAACCCTGGTCAACTGTGAACCTAAACCTAAGGTCAAATGTGAACCCGTTGTTTGGAACCCAGGTCAAATGAGAACCTAAACCTCAGGTCAAATGTGAATCTGTTATTTGAAAACTAGGTCAAATGTGAACCCGTTGTTTGAAACCCAGGTCAAATATGAACCTAAACCTCAGGTCAAATGTGAACCCATTGTTTGAAACCCAGGTTAAATGTGAACCTAAACCTCAGGTCAAATGCGAACCTGTTGTTTGAAAACCAGGTCAAATTTGAACCTAAACTTCAGGTCAAATTTGAACCCGTTGTTTGAAATCCAAGTCAATTAAGAACCTAAACCTAAGGTCAAATGTGAACCCGTTGTTTGAAAACCAGGTCAAATGTGAACCTAAACCTCAGGTCAAATGTGAACCCGTTGTTTGAAACCCAGTTCAAATGTAAACCTAAACCTCAGGTCAAATGTGAACCCGTTGTTTGAAATCCCAGTCAAACGTGAACCTAAACCTCAGGTCAAATGTGAACCCGTTGTTTGAAACCCAGGTCAAATGTGAACCTAAACCTTAGGTCAAATGTGAACCCGTTGTTTGAAACCCAGGTCACATGTGAACCTAAACCTCAGGTCAAATGTGAACCTGTTGTTTGAAAACCAGGTCAAATGTGAAACTAAACCTCAGGTCTAATGTGAACCCGTTGTTTGAAACCCAGGTCAAATGTGAACCTAAACCTTAGGTCAAATGTGAATCCGTTGTTTGAAACCCGGGTCAATTGTGAAGCTAAACGTAAGGTCAAATGTGAACCCGTTGTTTGAAAACCAGGTCAAATGTGAACCAAAACCTCAGGTCAAATCTGAACCCATTGTTTGAAATCCAGGTCAAATGTGAACCTAAACCTCCGGTCAAATGTGAACCCGTTGTTTGAAACCTAGGTCAAATGTGAACTTAAACCTCAAGTCAAATGTGAACCTGTTATTTGAAACCCAGGTCAAACGTGAACCTAAACCTCAGGTCAAATGCGAACCTGTTGTTTAAAAACCAGGTCAAATTTGAACCTAAACCTCAGGTCAAATGTGAACCCCTTGTTTGAAAGCCAGGTCAACTGTGAACCTAAACCTAAGGTCAAATGTGAACCCGTTGTTTGAAAACCAGGTCAAATGTGAACCCGTTGTTTGAAACCCAGGTCAATTGTGAACCTAAACCTAAGGTCAAATGTGAACCCGTTGTTTGAAAACCAGGTCAAATGTGAACCAAAACCTCTAGTCAAATGTGAACCCATTGTTTGAAACCCAGGTCAAATGTGAACCTAAACCTCAGGTCAAATGTGAACCCGTTGTTTGAAACCCAGGTCAAATGTGTACCTAAACCTCAGGTCAAATGTGAACCCGTTGTTTGAAACCCAGGTCAATTGTGAACCTAAACCTAAGGTCAAATTGAACCCGTTGTTTGAAAACCAAGTCAAATGTGAACCTAAACCTCAGGTCAAATGTGAACCCGTTGTTTGAAACCCAGGTCAATTGTGAAGCTAAACGTAAGGTCAAATGTGAACCCGTTGTTTGAAAACCAGGTCAAATGTGAACCAAAACCTCAGGTCAAATCTGAACCCATTGTTTGATACCCAGGTCAAATGTGAACCTAAACCTCAGGTCAAATGTGAACCCGTTGTTTGAAACCTAGGTCAAATGTGAACTTAAACCTCAGGTCAAATGTGAACCTGTTATTTGAAACCCAGGTCAAACGTGAACCTAAACCTCAGGTTAAATGCGAACCTGTTGTTTAAAAACCAGGTCAAATTTGAACCTAAACCTCAGGTCAAATGTGAACCCGTTGTTTGAAACCCTGGTCAACTGTGAACCTAAACCTAAGGTCAAATGTGAACCCGTTGTTTGGAACCCAGGTCAAATGAGAACCTAAACCTCAGGTCAAATGTGAATTTGTTATTTGAAAACTAGGTCAAATGTGAACCCGTTGTTTGAAACCCAGGTCAAATATGAACCTAAACCTCAGGTCAAATGTGAACCCGTTGTTTGAAACCCAGGTTAAATGTGAACCTAAACCTCAGGTCAAATGCGAACCTGTTGTTTGAAAACCAGGTCAAATTTGAACCTCAACCTCAGGTCAAATGTGAACCCGTTGTTTGAAATCCAAGTCAATTAAGAACCTAAACCTAAGGTCAAATGTGAACCCGTTGTTTGAAAACCAGGTCAAATGTGAACCTAAACCTCAGGTCAAATGTGAACCCGTTGTTTGAAACCCAGGTCAAATGTAAACCTAAACCTCAGGTCAAATGTGAACCCGTTGTTTGAAATCCCGGTCAAACGTGAACCTAAACCTCAGGTCAAATGTGAACCCGTTGTTTGAAACCCAGGTCAAATGTGAACCTAAACTTTAGGTCAAATGTGAACCCGTTGTTTGAAACCCAGGTCAAATGTGAACCTAAACCTCAGGTCAAATGTGAACCTGTTGTTTGAAAACCAGGTTAAATGTGAAACTAAACCTCAGGTCTAATGTGAACCCGTTGTTTGAAACCCAGGTCAAATGTGAACCTAAACCTCAGGTCAAATGTGAATCCGTTGTTTGAAACCCAGGTCAATTGTGAAGCTAAACGTAAGGTCAAATGTGAACCCGTTGTTTGAAAACCAGGTCAAATGTGAACCAAAACCTCAGGTCAAATCTGAACCCATTGTTTAAAATCCAGGTCAAATGTGAACCTAAACCTCCGGTCAAATGTGAACCCGTTGTTTGAAACCTAGGTCAAATGTGAACTTAAACCTCAAGTCAAATGTGAACCTGTTATTTGAAACCCAGGTCAAACGTGAACCTAAACCTCAGGTCAAATGCGAACCTGTTGTTTAAAAACCAGGTCAAATTTGAACCTAAACCTCAGGTCAAATGTGAACCCGTTGTTTGAAAGCCAGGTCAACTGTGAACCTAAACCTAAGGTCAAATGTGAACCCGTTGTTTGAAAACCAGGTCAAATGTGAACCCGTTGTTTGAAACCCAGGTCAATTGTGAACCTAAACCTAAGGTCAAATGTGAACCCGTTGTTTGAAAACCAGGTCAAATGTGAACCAAAACCTCAGGTCAAATCTGAACCCATTGTTTAAAATCCAGGTCAAATGTGAACCTAAACCTCCGGTCAAATGTGAACCCGTTGTTTGAAACCTAGGTCAAATGTGAACTTAAACCTCAAGTCAAATGTGAACCTGTTATTTGAAACCCAGGTCAAACGTGAACCTAAACCTCAGGTCAAATGCGAACCTGTTGTTTAAAAACCAGGTCAAATTTGAACCTAAACCTCAGGTCAAATGTGAACCCGTTGTTTGAAAGCCAGGTCAACTGTGAACCTAAACCTAAGGTCAAATGTGAACCCGTTGTTTGAAAACCAGGTCAAATGTGAACCCGTTGTTTGAAACCCAGGTCAATTGTGAACCTAAACCTAAGGTCAAATGTGAACCCGTTGTTTGAAAACCAGGTCAAATGTGAACCAAAACCTCTAGTCAAATGTGAACCCATAGTTTGAAACCCAGGTCAAATGTGAACCTAAACCTCAGGTCAAATGTGAACCTGTTGTTTGAAACCCAGGTCAATTGTGAACCTAAACCTAAGGTCAAATTGAACCCGTTGTTTGAAAACCAAGTCAAATGTGAACCTAAACCTCAGGTCAAATGTGAACCCGTTGTTTGAAACCCAGGTCAATTGTGAAGCTAAACGTAAGGTCAAATGTGAACCCGTTGTTTGAAAACCAGGTCAAATGTGAACCAAAACCTCAGGTCAAATCTGAACCCATTGTTTGAAACCCAGGTCAAATGTGAACCTAAACCTCAGGTCAAATGTGAACCCGTTGTTTGAAACCTAGGTCAAATGTGAACTTAAACCTCAGGTCAAATGTGAACCTGTTATTTGAAACCCAGGTCAAACGTGAACCTAAACCTCAGGTTAAATGCGAACCTGTTGTTTAAAAACCAGGTCAAATTTGAACCTAAACCTCAGGTCAAATGTGAACCCGTTGTTTGAAACCCTGGTCAACTGTGAACCTAAACCTAAGGTCAAATGTGAACCCGTTGTTTGGAACCCAGGTCAAATGAGAACCTAAACCTCAGGTCAAATGTGAATCTGTTATTTGAAAACTAGGTCAAATGTGAACCCGTTGTTTGAAACCCAGGTCAAATATGAACCTAAACCTCAGGTCAAATGTGAACCCGTTGTTTGAAACCCAGGTTAAATGTGAACCTAAACCTCAGGTTAAATGCGAACCTGTTGTTTGAAAACCAGGTCAAATTTGAACCTAAACCTCAGGTCAAATGTGAACCCGTTGTTTGAAATCCAAGTCAATTAAGAACCTAAACCTAAGGTCAAATGTGAACCCGTTGTTTGAAAACCAGGTCAAATGTGAACCTAAACCTCAGGTCAAATGTGAACCCGTTGTTTGAAACCCAGGTCAAATGTAAACCTAAACCTCAGGTCAAATGTGAACCCGTTGTTTGAAATCCCAGTCAAACGTGAACCTAAACCTCAAGTCAAATGTGAACCCGTTGTTTGAAACCCAGGTCAAATGTGAACCTAAACCTTAGGTCAAATGTGAACCCGTTGTTTGAAACCCAGGTCAAATGTGAACCTAAACCTCAGGTCAAATGTGAACCTGTTGTTTGAAAACCAGGTCAAATGTGAAACTAAACCTCAGGTCTAATGTGAACCCGTTGTTTGAAACCCAGGTCAAATGTGAACCTAAACCTCAGGTCAAATGTGAATCCGTTGTTTGAAACCCGGGTCAATTTTGAAGCTAAACGTAAGGTCAAATGTGAACCCGTTGTTTGAAAACCAGGTCAAATGTGAACCAAAACCTCAGGTCAAATTTGAACCCATTGTTTGAAATCCAGGTCAAATGTGAACCTAAACCTCCGGTCAAATGTGAACCCGTTGTTTGAAACCTAGGTCAAATGTGAACTTAAACCTCAAGTCAAATGTGAACCTGTTATTTGAAACCCAGGTCAAACGTGAACCTAAACCTCAGGTCAAATGCGAACCTGTTGTTTAAAAACCAGGTCAAATTTGAACCTAAACCTCAGGTCAAATGTGAACCCGTTGTTTGAAAGCCAGGTCAACTGTGAACCTAAACCTAAGGTCAAATGTGAACCCGTTGTTTGAAAACCAGGTCAAACGTGAACCCGTTGTTTGAAACCCAGGTCAATTGTGAACCTAAACCTAAGGTCAAATTGAACCCGTTGTTTTAAAACCAAGTCAAATGTGAACCTAAACCTCAGGTCAAATGTGAACCCGTTGTTTGAAACCCAAGTCAATTGTGAAGATAAACGTAAGGTCAAATGTGAACCCGTTGTTTGAAAACCAGGTCAAATGTGAACCAAAACCTCAGGTCAAATCTGAACCCATTGTTTGATACCCAGGTCAAATGTGAACCAAAACCTCAGGTCAAATTTGAACCCATTGTTTGAAATCCAGGTCAAATGTGAACCTAAACCTCCGGTCAAATGTGAACCCGTTGTTTGAAACCTAGGTCAAATGTGAACTTAAACCTCAAGTCAAATGTGAACCTGTTATTTGAAACCCAGGTCAAACGTGAACCTAAACCTCAGGTCAAATGCGAACCTGTTGTTTAAAAACCAGGTCAAATTTGAACCTAAACCTCAGGTCAAATGTGAACCCCTTGTTTGAAAGCCAGGTCAACTGTGAACCTAAACCTAAGGTCAAATGTGAACCCGTTGTTTGAAAACCAGGTCAAATGTGAACCCGTTGTTTGAAACCCAGGTCAATTGTGAACCTAAACCTAAGGTCAAATGTGAACCCGTTGTTTGAAAACCAGGTCAAATGTGAACCAAAACCTCTAGTCAAATGTGAACCCATTGTTTGAAACCCAGGTCAAATGTGAACCTAAACCTCAGGTCAAATGTGAACCCGTTGTTTGAAACCCAGGTCAAATGTGTACCTAAACCTCAGGTCAAATGTGAACCCGTTGTTTGAAACCCAGGTCAATTGTGAACCTAAACCTAAGGTCAAATTGAACCCGTTGTTTGAAAACCAAGTCAAATGTGAACCTAAACCTCAGGTCAAATGTGAACCCGTTGTTTGAAACCCAGGTCAATTGTGAAGCTAAACGTAAGGTCAAATGTGAACCCGTTGTTTGAAAACCAGGTCAAATGTGAACCAAAACCTCAGGTCAAATCTGAACCCATTGTTTGATACCCAGGTCAAATGTGAACCTAAACCTCAGGTCAAATGTGAACCCGTTGTTTGAAACCTAGGTCAAATGTGAACTTAAACCTCAGGTCAAATGTGAACCTGTTATTTGAAACCCAGGTCAAACGTGAACCTAAACCTCAGGTTAAATGCGAACCTGTTGTTTAAAAACCAGGTCAAATTTGAACCTAAACCTCAGGTCAAATGTGAACTCGTTGTTTGAAACCCTGGTCAACTGTGAACCTAAACCTAAGGTCAAATGTGAACCCGTTGTTTGGAACCCAGGTCAAATGAGAACCTAAACCTCAGGTCAAATGTGAATTTGTTATTTGAAAACTAGGTCAAATGTGAACCCGTTGTTTGAAACCCAGGTCAAATATGAACCTAAACCTCAGGTCAAATGTGAACCCGTTGTTTGAAACCCAGGTTAAATGTGAACCTAAACCTCAGGTCAAATGCGAACCTGTTGTTTGAAAACCAGGTCAAATTTGAACCTCAACCTCAGGTCAAATGTGAACCCGTTGTTTGAAATCCAAGTCAATTAAGAACCTAAACCTAAGGTCAAATGTGAACCCGTTGTTTGAAAACCAGGTCAAATGTGAACCTAAACCTCAGGTCAAATGTGAACCCGTTGTTTGAAACCCAGGTCAAATGTAAACCTAAACCTCAGGTCAAATGTGAACCCGTTGTTTGAAATCCCGGTCAAACGTGAACCTAAACCTCAGGTCAAATGTGAACCCGTTGTTTGAAACCCAGGTCAAATGTGAACCTAAACTTTAGGTCAAATGTGAACCCGTTGTTTGAAACCCAGGTCAAATGTGAACCTAAACCTCAGGTCAAATGTGAACCTGTTGTTTGAAAACCAGGTTAAATGTGAAACTAAACCTCAGGTCTAATGTGAACCCGTTGTTTGAAACCCAGGTCAAATGTGAACCTAAACCTCAGGTCAAATGTGAATCCGTTGTTTGAAACCCAGGTCAATTGTGAAGCTAAACGTAAGGTCAAATGTGAACCCGTTGTTTGAAAACCAGGTCAAATGTGAACCAAAACCTCAGGTCAAATCTGAACCCATTGTTTAAAATCCAGGTCAAATGTGAACCTAAACCTCCGGTCAAATGTGAACCCGTTGTTTGAAACCTAGGTCAAATGTGAACTTAAACCTCAAGTCAAATGTGAACCTGTTATTTGAAACCCAGGTCAAACGTGAACCTAAACCTCAGGTCAAATGCGAACCTGTTGTTTAAAAACCAGGTCAAATTTGAACCTAAACCTCAGGTCAAATGTGAACCCGTTGTTTGAAAGCCAGGTCAACTGTGAACCTAAACCTAAGGTCAAATGTGAACCCGTTGTTTGAAAACCAGGTCAAATGTGAACCCGTTGTTTGAAACCCAGGTCAATTGTGAACCTAAACCTAAGGTCAAATGTGAACCCGTTGTTTGAAAACCAGGTCAAATGTGAACCAAAACCTCTAGTCAAATGTGAACCCATAGTTTGAAACCCAGGTCAAATGTGAACCTAAACCTCAGGTCAAATGTGAACCTGTTGTTTGAAACCCAGGTCAATTGTGAACCTAAACCTAAGGTCAAATTGAACCCGTTGTTTGAAAACCAAGTCAAATGTGAACCTAAACCTCAGGTCAAATGTGAACCCGTTGTTTGAAACCCAGGTCAATTGTGAAGCTAAACGTAAGGTCAAATGTGAACCCGTTGTTTGAAAACCAGGTCAAATGTGAACCAAAACCTCAGGTCAAATCTGAACCCATTGTTTGAAACCCAGGTCAAATGTGAACCTAAACCTCAGGTCAAATGTGAACCCGTTGTTTGAAACCTAGGTCAAATGTGAACTTAAACCTCAGGTCAAATGTGAACCTGTTATTTGAAACCCAGGTCAAACGTGAACCTAAACCTCAGGTTAAATGCGAACCTGTTGTTTAAAAACCAGGTCAAATTTGAACCTAAACCTCAGGTCAAATGTGAACCCGTTGTTTGAAACCCTGGTCAACTGTGAACCTAAACCTAAGGTCAAATGTGAACCCGTTGTTTGGAACCCAGGTCAAATGAGAACCTAAACCTCAGGTCAAATGTGAATCTGTTATTTGAAAACTAGGTCAAATGTGAACCCGTTGTTTGAAACCCAGGTCAAATATGAACCTAAACCTCAGGTCAAATGTGAACCCGTTGTTTGAAACCCAGGTTAAATGTGAACCTAAACCTCAGGTTAAATGCGAACCTGTTGTTTGAAAACCAGGTCAAATTTGAACCTAAACCTCAGGTCAAATGTGAACCCGTTGTTTGAAATCCAAGTCAATTAAGAACCTAAACCTAAGGTCAAATGTGAACCCGTTGTTTGAAAACCAGGTCAAATGTGAACCTAAACCTCAGGTCAAATGTGAACCCGTTGTTTGAAACCCAGGTCAAATGTAAACCTAAACCTCAGGTCAAATGTGAACCCGTTGTTTGAAATCCCAGTCAAACGTGAACCTAAACCTCAGGTCAAATGTGAACCCGTTGTTTGAAACCCAGGTCAAATGTGAACCTAAACCTTAGGTCAAATGTGAACCCGTTGTTTGAAACCCAGGTCAAATGTGAACCTAAACCTCAGGTCAAATGTGAACCTGTTGTTTGAAAACCAGGTCAAATGTGAAACTAAACCTCAGGTCTAATGTGAACCCGTTGTTTGAAACCCAGGTCAAATGTGAACCTAAACCTCAGGTCAAATGTGAATCCGTTGTTTGAAACCCGGGTCAATTTTGAAGCTAAACGTAAGGTCAAATGTGAACCCGTTGTTTGAAAACCAGGTCAAATGTGAACCAAAACCTCAGGTCAAATTTGAACCCATTGTTTGAAATCCAGGTCAAATGTGAACCTAAACCTCCGGTCAAATGTGAACCCGTTGTTTGAAACCTAGGTCAAATGTGAACTTAAACCTCAAGTCAAATGTGAACCTGTTATTTGAAACCCATGTCAAACGTGAACCTAAACCTCAGGTCAAATGCGAACCTGTTGTTTAAAAACCAGGTCAAATTTGAACCTAAACCTCAGGTCAAATGTGAACCCGTTGTTTGAAAGCCAGGTCAACTGTGAACCTAAACCTAAGGTCAAATGTGAACCCGTTGTTTGAAAACCAGGTCAAACGTGAACCCGTTGTTTGAAACCCAGGTCAATTGTGAACCTAAACCTAAGGTCAAATTGAACCCGTTGTTTTAAAACCAAGTCAAATGTGAACCTAAACCTCAGGTCAAATGTGAACCCGTTGTTTGAAACCCAAGTCAATTGTGAAGCTAAACGTAAGGTCAAATGTGAACCCGTTGTTTGAAAACCAGGTCAAATGTGAACCAAAACCTCAGGTCAAATCTGAACCCATTGTTTGATACCCAGGTCAAATGTGAACCTAAACCTCAGGTCAAATGTGAACCCGTTGTTTGAAACCTAGGTCAAATGTGAACTTAAACCTCAGGTCAAATGTGAACCTGTTATTTGAAACCCAGGTCAAACGTGAACCTAAACCTCAGGTTAAATGCGAACCTGTTGTTTAAAAACCAGGTCAAATTTGAACCTAAACCTCAGGTCAAATGTGAACCCGTTGTTTGAAACCCTGGTCAACTGTGAACCTAAACCTAAGGTCAAATGTGAACCCGTTGTTTGGAACCCAGGTCAAATGAGAACCTAAACCTCAGGTCAAATGTGAATTTGTTATTTGAAAACTAGGTCAAATGTGAACCCGTTGTTTGAAACCCAGGTCAAATATGAACCTAAACCTCAGGTCAAATGTGAACCCGTTGTTTGAAACCCAGGTTAAATGTGAACCTAAACCTCAGGTCAAATGCGAACCTGTTGTTTGAAAACCAGGTCAAATTTGAACCTCAACCTCAGGTCAAATGTGAACCCGTTGTTTGAAATCCAAGTCAATTAAGAACCTAAACCTAAGGTCAAATGTGAACCCGTTGTTTGAAAACCAGGTCAAATGTGAACCTAAACCTCAGGTCAAATGTGAACCCGTTGTTTGAAACCCAGGTCAAATGTAAACCTAAACCTCAGGTCAAATGTGAACCCGTTGTTTGAAATCCCGGTCAAACGTGAACCTAAACCTCAGGTCAAATGTGAACCCGTTGTTTGAAACCCAGGTCAAATGTGAACCTAAACTTTAGGTCAAATGTGAACCCGTTGTTTGAAACCCAGGTCAAATGTGAACCTAAACCTCAGGTCAAATGTGAACCTGTTGTTTGAAAACCAGGTTAAATGTGAAACTAAACCTCAGGTCTAATGTGAACCCGTTGTTTGAAACCCAGGTCAAATGTGAACCTAAACCTCAGGTCAAATGTGAATCCGTTGTTTGAAACCCAGGTCAATTGTGAACCTAAACCTAAGGTCAAATCTGAACCCGTTGTTTGAAAACCAGGTCAAATGTGAACCCGTTGTTTGAAACCCAGGTCAATTGTGAACCTAAACCTAAGGTCAAATGTGAACCCGTTGTTTGAAAACCAGGTCAAATGTGAACCAAAACCTCTAGTCAAATGTGAACCCATAGTTTGAAACCCAGGTCAAATGTGAACCTAAACCTCAGGTCAAATGTGAACCTGTTGTTTGAAACCCAGGTCAAATGTGTACCTAAACCTCAGGTCAAATGTGAACCCGTTGTTTGAAACCCAGGTCAATTGTGAACCTAAACCTAAGGTCAAATTGAACCCGTTGTTTGAAAACCAAGTCAAATGTGAACCTAAACCTCAGGTCAAATGTGAACCCGTTGTTTGAAACCCAGGTCAATTGTGAAGCTAAACGTAAGGTCAAATGTGAACCCGTTATTTGAAAACCAGGTCAAATGTGAACCAAAACCTCAGGTCAAATCTGAACCCATTGTTTGAAACCCAGGTCAAATGTGAACCTAAACCTCAGGTCAAATGTGAACCCGTTGTTTGAAACCTAGGTCAAATGTGAACTTAAACCTCAGGTCAAATGTGAACCTGTTATTTGAAACCCAGGTCAAACGTGAACCTAAACCTCAGGTTAAATGCCAACCTGTTGTTTAAAAACCAGGTCAAATTTAAACCTAAACCTCAGGTCAAATGTGAACCCGTTGTTTGAAACCCTGGTCAACTGTGAACCTAAACCTAAGGTCAAATGTGAACCCGTTGTTTGGAACCCAGGTCAAATGAGAACCTAAACCTCAGGTCAAATGTGAATCTGTTATTTGAAAACTAGGTCAAATGTGAACCCGTTGTTTGAAACCCAGGTCAAATATGAACCTAAACCTCAGGTCAAATGTGAACCCGTTGTTTGAAACCCAGGTTAAATGTGAACCTAAACCTCAGGTCAAATGCGAACCTGTTGTTTGAAAACCAGGTCAAATTTGAACCTAAACCTCAGGTCAAATGTGAACCCGTTGTTTGAAATCCAAGTCAATTAAGAACCTAAACCTAAGGTCAAATGTGAACCCGTTGTTTGAAAACCAGGTCAAATGTGAACCTAAACCTCAGGTCAAATGTGAACCCGTTGTTTGAAACCCAGGTCAAATGTAAACCTAAACCTCAGGTCAAATGTGAACCCGTTGTTTGAAATCCCAGTCAAACCTGAACCTAAACCTCAGGTCAAATGTGAACCCGTTGTTTGAAACCCAGGTCAAATGTGAACCTAAACCTTAGGTCAAATGTGAACCCGTTGTTTGAAACCCAGGTCAAATGTGAACCTAAACCTCAGGTCAAATGTGAACCTGTTGTTTGAAAACCAGGTCAAATGTGAAACTAAACCTCAGGTCTAATGTGAACCCGTTGTTTGAAACCCAGGTCAAATGTGAACCTAAACCTCAGGTCAAATGTGAATCCGTTGTTTGAAACCCGGGTCAATTTTGAAGCTAAACGTAAGGTCAAATGTGAACCCGTTGTTTGAAAACCAGGTCAAATGTGAACCAAAACCTCAGGTCAAATTTGAACCCATTGTTTGAAATCCAGGTCAAATGTGAACCTAAACCTCCGGTCAAATGTGAACCCGTTGTTTGAAACCTAGGTCAAATGTGAACTTAAACCTCAAGTCAAACGTGAACCTGTTATTTGAAACCCAGGTCAAACGTGAACCTAAACCTCAGGTCAAATGCGAACCTGTTGTTTAAAAACCAGGTCAAATTTGAACCTAAACCTCAGGTCAAATGTGAACCCGTTGTTTGAAAGCCAGGTCAACTGTGAACCTAAACCTAAGGTCAAATGTGAACCCGTTGTTTGAAAACCAGGTCAAATGTGAACCCGTTGTTTGAAACCCAGGTCAATTGTGAACCTAAACCTAAGGTCAAATGTGAACCCGTTGTTTGAAAACCAGGTCAAATGTGAACCAAAACCTCTAGTCAAATGTGAACCCATTGTTTGAAACCCAGGTCAAATGTGAACCTAAACCTCAGGTCAAATGTGAACCCGTTGTTTGAAACCCAGGTCAAATGTGTACCTAAACCTCAGGTCAAATGTGAACCCGTTGTTTGAAACCCAGGTCAATTGTGAACCTAAACCTAAGGTCAAATTGAACCCGTTGTTTGAAAACCAAGTCAAATGTGAACCTAAACCTCAGGTCAAATGTGAACCCGTTGTTTGAAACCCAGGTCAATTGTGAAGCTAAACGTAAGGTCAAATGTGAACCCGTTGTTTGAAAACCAGGTCAAATGTGAACCAAAACCTCAGGTCAAATCTGAACCCATTGTTTGAAACCCAGGTCAAATGTGAACCTAAACCTCAGGTCAAATGTGAACCCGTTGTTTGAAACCTAGGTCAAATGTGAACTTAAACCTCAGGTCAAATGTGAACCTGTTATTTGAAACCCAGGTCAAACGTGAACCTAAACCTCAGGTTAAATGCGAACCTGTTGTTTAAAAACCAGGTCAAATTTGAACCTAAACCTCAGGTCAAATGTGAACCCGTTGTTTGAAACCCTGGTCAACTGTGAACCTAAACCTAAGGTCAAATGTGAACCCGTTGTTTGGAACCCAGGTCAAATGAGAACCTAAACCTCAGGTCAAATGTGAATCTGTTATTTGAAAACTAGGTCAAATGTGAACCCGTTGTTTGAAACCCAGGTCAAATATGAACCTAAACCTCAGGTCAAATGTGAACCCGTTGTTTGAAACCCAGGTTAAATGTGAACCTAAACCTCAGGTTAAATGCGAACCTGTTGTTTGAAAACCAGGTCAAATTTGAACCTAAACCTCAGGTCAAATGTGAACCCGTTGTTTGAAATCCAAGTCAATTAAGAACCTAAACCTAAGGTCAAATGTGAACCCGTTGTTTGAAAACCAGGTCAAATGTGAACCTAAACCTCAGGTCAAATGTGAACCCGTTGTTTGAAACCCAGGTCAAATGTAAACCTAAACCTCAGGTCAAATGTGAACCCGTTGTTTGAAATCCCAGTCAAACGTGAACCTAAACCTCAGGTCAAATGTGAACCCGTTGTTTGAAACCCAGGTCAAATGTGAACCTAAACCTTAGGTCAAATGTGAACCCGTTGTTTGAAACCCAGGTCAAATGTGAACCTAAACCTCAGGTCAAATGTGAACCTGTTGTTTGAAAACCAGGTCAAATGTGAAACTAAACCTCAGGTCTAATGTGAACCCGTTGTTTGAAACCCAGGTCAAATGTGAACCTAAACCTCAGGTCAAATGTGAATCCGTTGTTTGAAACCCGGGTCAATTTTGAAGCTAAACGTAAGGTCAAATGTGAACCCGTTGTTTGAAAACCAGGTCAAATGTGAACCAAAACCTCAGGTCAAATTTGAACCCATTGTTTGAAATCCAGGTCAAATGTGAACCTAAACCTCCGGTCAAATGTGAACCCGTTGTTTGAAACCTAGGTCAAATGTGAACTTAAACCTCAAGTCAAATGTGAACCTGTTATTTGAAACCCAGGTCAAACGTGAACCTAAACCTCAGGTCAAATGCGAACCTGTTGTTTAAAAACCAGGTCAAATTTGAACCTAAACCTCAGGTCAAATGTGAACCCGTTGTTTGAAAGCCAGGTCAACTGTGAACCTAAACCTAAGGTCAAATGTGAACTCGTTGTTTGAAAACCAGGTCAAACGTGAACCCGTTGTTTGAAACCCAGGTCAATTGTGAACCTAAACCTAAGGTCAAATTGAACCCGTTGTTTGAAAACCAAGTCAAATGTGAACCTAAACCTCAGGTCAAATGTGAACCCGTTGTTTGAAACCCAAGTCAATTGTGAAGCTAAACGTAAGGTCAAATGTGAACCCGTTGTTTGAAAACCAGGTCAAATGTGAACCAAAACCTCAGGTCAAATCTGAACCCATTGTTTGATACCCAGGTCAAATGTGAACCTAAACCTCAGGTCAAATGTGAACCCGTTGTTTGAAACCTAGGTCAAATGTGAACTTAAACCTCAGGTCAAATGTGAACCTGTTATTTGAAACCCAGGTCAAACGTGAACCTAAACCTCAGGTTAAATGCGAACCTGTTGTTTAAAAACCAGGTCAAATTTGAACCTAAACCTCAGGTCAAATGTGAACCCGTTGTTTGAAACCCTGGTCAACTGTGAACCTAAACCTAAGGTCAAATGTGAACCCGTTGTTTGGAACCCAGGTCAAATGAGAACCTAAACCTCAGGTCAAATGTGAATTTGTTATTTGAAAACTAGGTCAAATGTGAACCCGTTGTTTGAAACCCAGGTCAAATATGAACCTAAACCTCAGGTCAAATGTGAACCCGTTGTTTGAAACCCAGGTTAAATGTGAACCTAAACCTCAGGTCAAATGCGAACCTGTTGTTTGAAAACCAGGTCAAATTTGAACCTCAACCTCAGGTCAAATGTGAACCCGTTGTTTGAAATCCAAGTCAATTAAGAACCTAAACCTAAGGTCAAATGTGAACCCGTTGTTTGAAAACCAGGTCAAATGTGAACCTAAACCTCAGGTCAAATGTGAACCCGTTGTTTGAAACCCAGGTCAAATGTAAACCTAAACCTCAGGTCAAATGTGAACCCGTTGTTTGAAATCCCGGTCAAACGTGAACCTAAACCTCAGGTCAAATGTGAATCCGTTGTTTGAAACCCAGGTCAAATGTGAACCTAAACTTTAGGTCAAATGTGAACCCGTTGTTTGAAACCCAGGTCAAATGTGAACCTAAACCTCAGGTCAAATGTGAACCTGTTGTTTGAAAACCAGGTTAAATGTGAAACTAAACCTCAGGTCTAATGTGAACCCGTTGTTTGAAACCCAGGTCAAATGTGAACCTAAACCTCAGGTCAAATGTGAATCCGTTGTTTGAAACCCAGGTCAATTGTGAAGCTAAACGTAAGGTCAAATGTGAACCCGTTGTTTGAAAACCAGGTCAAATGTGAACCAAAACCTCAGGTCAAATCTGAACCCATTGTTTGAAATCCAGGTCAAATGTGAACCTAAACCTCCGGTCAAATGTGAACCCGTTGTTTGAAACCTAGGTCAAATGTGAACTTAAACCTCAAGTCAAATGTGAACCTGTTATTTGAAACCCAGGTCAAACGTGAACCTAAACCTCAGGTCAAATGCGAACTTGTTGTTTAAAAACCAGGTCAAATTTGAACCTAAACCTCAGGTCAAATGTGAACCCGTTGTTTGAAAGCCAGGTCAACTGTGAACCTAAACCTAAGGTCAAATGTGAACCCGTTGTTTGAAAACCAGGTCAAATGTGAACCCGTTGTTTGAAACCCAGGTCAATTGTGAACCTAAACCTAAGGTCAAATGTGAACCCGTTGTTTGAAAACCAGGTCAAATGTGAACCAAAACCTCTAGTCAAATGTGAACCCATAGTTTGAAACCCAGGTCAAATGTGAACCTAAACCTCAGGTCAAATGTGAACCTGTTGTTTGAAACCCAGGTCAAATGTGTACCTAAACCTCAGGTCAAATGTGAACCCGTTGTTTGAAACCCAGGTCAATTGTGAACCTAAACCTAAGGTCAAATTGAACCCGTTGTTTGAAAACCAAGTCAAATGTGAACCTAAACCTCAGGTCAAATGTGAACCCGTTGTTTGAAACCCAGGTCAATTGTGAAGCTAAACGTAAGGTCAAATGTGAACCCGTTATTTGAAAACCAGGTCAAATGTGAACCAAAACCTCAGGTCAAATCTGAACCCATTGTTTGAAACCCAGGTCAAATGTGAACCTAAACCTCAGGTCAAATGTGAACCCGTTGTTTGAAACCTAGGTCAAATGTGAACTTAAACCTCAGGTCAAATGTGAACCTGTTATTTGAAACCCAGGTCAAACGTGAACCTAAACCTCAGGTTAAATGCGAACCTGTTGTTTAAAAACCAGGTCAAATTTAAACCTAAACCTCAGGTCAAATGTGAACCCGTTGTTTGAAACCCTGGTCAACTGTGAACCTAAACCTAAGGTCAAATGTGAACCCGTTGTTTGGAACCCAGGTCAAATGAGAACCTAAACCTCAGGTCAAATGTGAATCTGTTATTTGAAAACTAGGTCAAATGTGAACCCGTTGTTTGAAACCCAGGTCAAATATGAACCTAAACCTCAGGTCAAATGTGAACCCGTTGTTTGAAACCCAGGTTAAATGTGAACCTAAACCTCAGGTCAAATGCGAACCTGTTGTTTGAAAACCAGGTCAAATTTGAACCTAAACCTCAGGTCAAATGTGAACCCGTTGTTTGAAATCCAAGTCAATTAAGAACCTAAACCTAAGGTCAAATGTGAACCCGTTGTTTGAAAACCAGGTCAAATGTGAACCTAAACCTCAGGTCAAATGTGAACCCGTTGTTTGAAACCCAGGTCAAATGTAAACCTAAACCTCAGGTCAAATGTGAACCCGTTGTTTGAAATCCCAGTCAAACGTGAACCTAAACCTCAGGTCAAATGTGAACCCGTTGTTTGAAACCCAGGTCAAATGTGAACCTAAACCTTAGGTCAAATGTGAACCCGTTGTTTGAAACCCAGGTCAAATGTGAACCTTAACCTCAGGTCAAATGTGAACCTGTTGTTTGAAAACCAGGTCAAATGTGAAACTAAACCTCAGGTCTAATGTGAACCCGTTGTTTGAAACCCAGGTCAAATGTGAACCTAAACCTCAGGTCAAATGTGAATCCGTTGTTTGAAACCCGGGTCAATTTTGAAGCTAAACGTAAGGTCAAATGTGAACCCGTTGTTTGAAAACCAGGTCAAATGTGAACCAAAACCTCAGGTCAAATTTGAACCCATTGTTTGAAATCCAGGTCAAATGTGAACCTAAACCTCCGGTCAAATGTGAACCCGTTGTTTGAAACCTAGGTCAAATGTGAACTTAAACCTCAAGTCAAACGTGAACCTGTTATTTGAAACCCAGGTCAAACGTGAACCTAAACCTCAGGTCAAATGCGAACCTGTTGTTTAAAAACCAGGTCAAATTTGAACCTAAACCTCAGGTCAAATGTGAACCCGTTGTTTGAAAGCCAGGTCAACTGTGAACCTAAACCTAAGGTCAAATGTGAACCCGTTGTTTGAAAACCAGGTCAAATGTGAACCCGTTGTTTGAAACCCAGGTCAATTGTGAACCTAAACCTAAGGTCAAATGTGAACCCGTTGTTTGAAAACCAGGTCAAATGTGAACCAAAACCTCTAGTCAAATGTGAACCCATTGTTTGAAACCCAGGTCAAATGTGAACCTAAACCTCAGGTCAAATGTGAACCCGTTGTTTGAAACCCAGGTCAAATGTGTACCTAAACCTCAGGTCAAATGTGAACCCGTTGTTTGAAACCCAGGTCAATTGTGAACCTAAACCTAAGGTCAAATTGAACCCGTTGTTTGAAAACCAAGTCAAATGTGAACCTAAACCTCAGGTCAAATGTGAACCCGTTGTTTGAAACCCAGTTCAATTGTGAAGCTAAACGTAAGGTCAAATGTGAACCCGTTGTTTGAAAACCAGGTCAAATGTGAACCAAAACCTCAGGTCAAATCTGAACCCATTGTTTGAAACCCAGGTCAAATGTGAACCTAAACCTCAGGTCAAATGTGAACCCGTTGTTTGAAACCTAGGTCAAATGTGAACTTAAACCTCAGGTCAAATGTGAACCTGTTATTTGAAACCCAGGTCAAACGTGAACCTAAACCTCAGGTTAAATGCGAACCTGTTGTTTAAAAACCAGGTCAAATTTGAACCTAAACCTCAGGTCAAATGTGAACCCGTTGTTTGAAACCCTGGTCAACTGTGAACCTAAACCTAAGGTCAAATGTGAACCCGTTGTTTGGAACCCAGGTCAAATGAGAACCTAAACCTCAGGTCAAATGTGAATCTGTTATTTGAAAACTAGGTCAAATGTGAACCCGTTGTTTGAAACCCAGGTCAAATATGAACCTAAACCTCAGGTCAAATGTGAACCCGTTGTTTGAAACCCAGGTTAAATGTGAACCTAAACCTCAGGTCAAATGCGAACCTGTTGTTTGAAAACCAGGTCAAATTTGAACCTAAACCTCAGGTTAAATGTGAACCCGTTGTTTGAAATCCAAGTCAATTAAGAACCTAAACCTAAGGTCAAATGTGAACCCGTTGTTTGAAAACCAGGTCAAATGTGAACCTAAACCTCAGGTCAAATGTGAACCCGTTGTTTGAAACCCAGGTCAAATGTAAACCTAAACCTCAGGTCAAATGTGAACCCGTTGTTTGAAATCCCGGTCAAACGTGAACCTAAACCTCAGGTCAAATGTGAACCCGTTGTTTGAAACCCAGGTCAAATGTGAACCTAAACCTTAGGTCAAATGTGAACCCGTTGTTTGAAACCCGGGTCAAATGTGAACCTAAACCTCAGGTCAAATGTGAACCTGTTGTTTGAAAACCAGGTCAAATGTGAAACTAAACCTCAGGTCTAATGTGAACCCGTTGTTTGAAACCCAGGTCAAATGTGAACCTAAACCTCAGGTCAAATGTGAATCCGTTGTTTGAAACCCGGGTCAATTGTGAAGCTAAACGTAAGGTCAAATGTGAACCCGTTGTTTGAAAACCAGGTCAAATGTGAACCAAAACCTCAGGTCAAATCTGAACCCATTGTTTGAAATCCAGGTCAAATGTGAACCTAAACCTCCGGTCAAATGTGAACCCGTTGTTTGAAACCTAGGTCAAATGTGAACTTAAACCTCAAGTCAAATGTGAACCTGTTATTTGAAACCCAGGTCAAACGTGAACCTAAACCTCAGGTCAAATGCGAACCTGTTGTTTAAAAACCAGGTCAAATTTGAACCTAAACCTCAGGTCAAATGTGAACCCGTTGTTTGAAAGCCAGGTCAACTGTGAACCTAAACCTAAGGTCAAATGTGAACCCGTTGTTTGAAAACCAGGTCAAATGTGAACCCGTTGTTTGAAACACAGGTCAATTGTGAACCTAAACCTAAGGTCAAATGTGAACCCGTTGTTTGAAAACCAGGTCAAATGTGAACCACAACCTCTAGTCAAATGTGAACCCATTGTTTGAAACCCAGGTCAAATGTGAACCTAAACCTCAGGTCAAATGTGAACCTGTTGTTTGAAACCCAGGTCAAATGTGTACCTAAACCTCAGGTCAAATGTGAACCCGTTGTTTGAAACCCAGGTTAATTGTGAACCTAAACCTAAGGTCAAATTGAACCCGTTGTTTGAAAACCAAGTCAAATGTGAACCTAAACCTCAGGTCAAATGTGAACCTGTTGTTTGAAACCCAGGTCAATTGTGAAGCTAAACGTAAGGTCAAATGTGAACACGTTGTTTGAAAACCAGGTCAAATGTGAACCAAAACCTCAGGTCAAATCTGAACCCATTGTTTGAAACCCAGGTCAAATGTGAACCTAAACCTCAGGTCAAATGTGAACCCGTTGTTTGAAACCTAGGTCAAATGTGAACTTAAACCTCAGGTCAAATGTGAACCTGTTATTTGAAACCCAGGTCAAACGTGAACCTAAACCTCAGGTTAAATGCGAACCTGTTGTTTAAAAACTAGGTCAAATTTGAACCTAAACCTCAGGTCAAATGTGAACCCGTTGTTTGAAACCCTGGTCAACTGTGAACCTAAACCTAAGGTTAAATGTGAACCCGTTGTTTGGAACCCAGGTCAAATGAGAACCTAAACCTCAGGTCAAATGTGAATCTGTTGTTTGAAAACTAGGTCAAATGTGAACCCGTTGTTTGAAACCCAGGTCAAATATGAACCTAAACCTCAGGTCAAATGTGAACCCGTTGTTTGAAATCCAAGTCAATTAAGAACCTAAACCTAAGGTCAAATGTGAACCCGTTGTTTGAAAACCAGGTCAAATGTGAACCTAAACCTCAGGTCAAATGTGAACCCGTTGTTTGAAACCCAGGTCAAATGTAAACCTAAACCTCAGGTCAAATGTGAACCCGTTGTTTGAAATCCCGGTCAAACGTGAACCTAAACCTCAGGTCAAATGTGAACCCGTTGTTTGAAACCCAGGTCAAATGTGAACCTAAACCTTAGGTCAAATGTTAACCCGTTATTTGAAACCCAGGTCAAATGTGAACCTAAACCTCAGGTCAAATGTGAACCTGTTGTTTGAAAACCAGGTCAAATGTGAAACTAAACCTCAGGTCTAATATGAACCCGTTGTTTGAAACCCAGGTCAAATGTGAACCTAAACCTCAGGTCAAATGTGAACCCGTTGTTTGAAAACCAGGTCAAATGTGAACCTAAACCTCAGGTCAAATGTGTACCTAAACCTCAGGTCAAAGGTGAACCCGTTGATTGAAACCCAGGTAAAATGTGAACTTAAACCTCAGGTCAAATGTGAACCCGTTGTTTGAAACCCAGGTCAAATTTGAACCTAAATCTCAAGTCAAATGTGAAACCGTTGTTTGAAAACTAGGTCAAATGTGAACCTAACCTTCGGGTTAAATGTGAACCCGTTGTTTGAAACACAAGTCAAATGTGAACCTTAACCTCAAGTCAAATGTGAAACCGTTGTTTGAAAACCAGGTCAAATGTGAACCTAAACCTCAAATCAAATGTGAACCCGTTGTTTGGAACCCAGGTCAAATGAGAACCTAAACCTCAGGTCAAATGTGAATCTGTTGTTTGAAAACCAGGTCAAATGTGAACCCGTTGTTTGAAACCAAGGTCAAATATGAACCTAAACCTCAGGTCAAATGTGAACCCGTTTTTTGAAACCCAGGTTAAATGTGAACCTAAACCTCAGGTTAAATGCGAACCTGTTGTTTGAAAACCAGGTCAAATTTGAACCTAAACCTCAGGTCAAATGTGAACCCGTTGTTTGAAATCCAAGTCAATTAAGAACCTTAACCTAAGGTCAAATGTGAACCCGTTGTTTGAAAACCAGGTCAAATGTGAACCTAAACCTCAGGTCAAATGTGAACCCGTTGTTTGAAACCCAGGTCAAATGTGAACCTAAACCTAAGGTCAAATGCGAACCCGTTGTTTGAAAACCAGGTCAAATTTGAACCTAAACCTCAGGTCAAATGTGAACCCGTTGTTTGAAACCCAGGTCAACTATGAACCTAAACCTAAGGTCAAATGTGAACCCGTTGTTTGAAAACCAGGTCAAATGTAAACCTAAACCTCAGGTCAAATGTGAACTCGTTGTTTGAAACCCAGGTCAATTGTGAACCTAAACCTAAGGTCAAATGTGAACCCGTTGTTTGAAAACCAGGTCAAATGTGAACCAAAACCTCAGGTCAAATGTGAACCCATTGTTTGAAACCCAGGTCAAATGTGAACCTAAACCTCAGGTCAAATGTGAACCCGTTGTTTGAAACCTAGGTCAAATGTGAACTTAAACCTCAGGTCAAATGTGAACCTGTTATTTGAAACCCAGGTCAAACGTGAACCTAAACCTCAGGTTAAATGCGAGCCTGTTGTTTAAAAACCAGGTCAAATTTGAACCTAAACCTCTGGTCAAATGTGAACCCGTTGTTTGAAACCCAGGTCAACTGTGAACCTAAACCAAAGGTCAAATGTGAACCCGTTGTTTGGAACCCAGGTCAAATGAGAACCTAAACCTCAGGTCAAATGTGAATCTGTTGTTTGAAAACTAGGTCAAATGTGAACCCGTTGTTTGAAACCCAGGTCAAATGTGAACCTAAACCTCAGGTCAAATGTGAACCCGTTGTTTGAAACCCAGGTCAATTGTGAAGCTAAACGTAAGGTCAAATGTGAACACGTTGTTTGAAAACCAGGTCAAATGTGAACCAAAACCTCAGGTCAAATCTGAACCCATTGTTTGAAACCCAGGTCAAATGTGAACCTAAACCTCAGGTCAAATGTGAACCCGTTGTTTGAAACCTAGGTCAAATGTGAACTTAAACCTCAGGTCAAATGTGAACCTGTTATTTGAAACCCAGGTCAAACGTGAACCTAAACCTCAGGTTAAATGCGAACCTGTTGTTTAAAAACTAGGTCAAATTTGAACCTAAACCTCAGGTCAAATGTGAACCCGTTGTTTGAAACCCTGGTCAACTGTGAACCTAAACCTAAGGTCAAATGTGAACCCGTTGTTTGGAACCCAGGTCAAATGAGAACCTAAACCTCAGGTCAAATGTGAATCTGTTGTTTGAAAACTAGGTCAAATGTGAACCCGTTGTTTGAAACCCAGGTCAAATATGAACCTAAACCTCAGGTCAAATGTGAACCCGTTGTTTGAAACCCAGGTTAAATGTGAACCTAAACCTCAGGTCAAATGCGAACCTGTTGTTTGAAAACCAGGTCAAATTTGAACCTAAACCTCAGGTCAAATGTGAACCCGTTGTTTGAAATCCAAGTCAATTAAGAACCTTAACCTAAGGTCAAATGTGAACCCGTTGTTTGAAAACCAGGTCAAATGTGAACCTAAACCTCAGGTCAAATGTGAACCCGTTGTTTGAAACCCAGGTCAAATTTAAACCTAAACCTCAGGTCAAATGTGAACCCGTTGTTTGAAACCCAGGTCAAATGTGAACCTAAACCTTAGGTCAAATGTGAACCCGTTGTTTGAAACCCAGGTCAAATGTGGACCTAAACCTCAGGTCAAATGTGAAACTGTTGTTTGAAAATCAGGTCAAATGTGAAACTAAACCTTAGGTCTAATATGAACCCGTTGTTTGAAACCCAGGTCAAATGTGAACCTAAACCTCAGGTCAAATGTGAACCCGTTGTTTGAAAACCAGGTCAAATGTGAACCTAAACCTCAGGTCAAATGTGTACCTAAACCTCAGGTCAAAGGTGAACCCGTTGATTGAAACCCAGGTAAAATGTGAACTTAAACCTCAGGTCAAATGTGAACCCGTTGTTTGAAACCCAGGTCAAATTTGAACCTAAATCTCAAGTCAAATGTGAAACCGTTGTTTGAAAACTAGGTCAAATGTGAACCTAACCTTCGGGTTAAATGTGAACCCGTTGTTTGAAACACAAGTCAAATATGAACCCTAACCTCAAGTCAAATGTGAAACCGTTGTTTGAAAACCAGGTCAAATGTGAACCTAAACCTCAAATCAAATGTGAACCCGTTGTTTGGAACCCAGGTCAAATGAGAACCTAAACCTCAGGTCAAATGTGAATCTGTTGTTTGAAAACCAGGTCAAATGTGAACCCGTTGTTTGAAACCAAGGTCAAATATGAACCTAAACCTCAGGTCAAATGTGAACCAGTTGTTTGAAACCCAGGTTAAATGTGAACCTAAACCTCAGGTTAAATGCCGACCCGTTGTTTGAAAACCAGGTCAAATTTGAACCTAAACCTTAGGTCAAATGTGAACCCGTTGTTTGAAATCCAAGTCAATTAAGAACCTTAACCTAAGGTCAAATGTGAACCCGTTGTTTGAAAACCAGGTCAAATGTGAACCTAAACCTCAGGTCAAATGTGAACCCGTTGTTTGAAACCCAGGTCAAATGTGAACCTAAACCTAAGGTCAAATGCGAACCCGTTGTTTGAAAACCAGGTCAAATTTGAACCTAAACCTCAGGTCAAATGTGAACCCGTTGTTTGAAACCCAGGTCAACTATGAACCTAAACCTAAGGTCAAATGTGAACCCGTTGTTTGAAAACCAGGTCAAATGTAAACCTAAACCTCAGGTCAAATGTGAACTCGTTGTTTGAAACCCAGGTCAATTGTGAACCTAAACCTAAGGTCAAATGTGAACCCGTTGTTTGAAAACCAGGTCAAATGTGAACCAAAACCTCAGGTCAAATGTGAACCCATTGTTTGAAACCCAGGTCAAATGTGAACCTAAACCTCAGGTCAAATGTGAACCCGTTGTTTGAAACCTAGGTCAAATGTGAACTTAAACCTCAGGTCAAATGTGAACCTGTTATTTGAAACCCAGGTCAAACGTGAACCTAAACCTCAGGTTAAATGCGAGCCTGTTGTTTAAAAACCAGGTCAAATTTGAACCTAAACCTCAGGTCAAATGTGAACCCGTTGTTTGAAACCCAGGTCAACTGTGAACCTAAACCAAAGGTCAAATGTGAACCCGTTGTTTGGAACCCAGGTCAAATGAGAACCTAAACCTCAGGTCAAATGTGAATCTGTTGTTTGAAAACTAGGTCAAATGTGAACCCGTTGTTTGAAACCCAGGTCAAATGTGAACCTAAACCTCAGGTCAAATGTGAACCCGTTGTTTGAAACCCAGGTCAATTGTGAAGCTAAACGTAAGGTCAAATGTGAACACGTTGTTTGAAAACCAGGTCAAATGTGAACCAAAACCTCAGGTCAAATGTGAACCCATTGTTTGAAACCCAGGTCAAATGTGAACCTAAACCTCAGGTCAAATGTGAACCCGTTGTTTGAAACCTAGGTCAAATGTGAACTTAAACCTCAGGTCAAATGTGAACCTGTTATTTGAAACCCAGGTCAAACGTGAACCTAAACCTCAGGTTAAATGCGAACCTGTTGTTTAAAAACTAGGTCAAATTTGAACCTAAACCTCAGGTCAAATGTGAACCCGTTGTTTGAAACCCTGGTCAACTGTGAACCTAAACCTAAGGTCAAATGTGAACCCGTTGTTTGGAACCCAGGTCAAATGAGAACCTAAACCTCAGGTCAAATGTGAATCTGTTGTTTGAAAACTAGGTCAAATGTGAACCCGTTGTTTGAAACCCAGGTCAAATATGAACCTAAACCTCAGGTCAAATGTGAACCCGTTGTTTGAAACCCAGGTTAAATGTGAACCTAAACCTCAGGTCAAATGCGAACCTGTTGTTTGAAAACCAGGTCAAATTTGAACCTAAACCTCAGGTCAAATGTGAACCCGTTGTTTGAAATCCAAGTCAATTAAGAACCTTAACCTAAGGTCAAATGTGAACCCGTTGTTTGAAAACCAGGTCAAATGTGAACCTAAACCTCAGGTCAAATGTGAACCCGTTGTTTGAAACCCAGGTCAAATGTAAACCTAAACCTCAGGTCAAATGTGAACCCGTTGTTTGAAATCCCGGTCAAACGTGAACCTAAACCTCAGGTCAAATGTGAACCCGTTGTTTGAAACCCAGGTCAAATGTGAACCTAAACCTTAGGTCAAATGTGAACCCGTTGTTTGAAACCCAGGTCAAATGTGAACCTAAACCTCAGGTCAAATGTGAACCTGTTGTTTGAAAACCAGGTCAAATGTGAAACTAAACCTCAGGTCTAATATGAACCCGTTGTTTGAAACCCAGGTCAAATGTGAACCTAAACCTCAGGTCAAATGTGAACCCGTTGTTTGAAAACCAGGTCAAATGTGAACCTAAACCTCAGGTCAAATGTGTACCTAAACCTCAGGTCAAAGGTGAACCCGTTGATTGAAACCCAGGTAAAATGTGAACTTAAACCTCAGGTCAAATGTGAACCCGTTGTTTGAAACCCAGGTCAAATTTGAACCTAAATCTCAAGTCAAATGTGAAACCGTTGTTTGAAAACTAGGTCAAATGTGAACCTAACCTTCGGGTTAAATGTGAACCCGTTGTTTGAAACACAAGTCAAATGTGAACCTTAACCTCAAGTCAAATGTGAAACCGTTGTTTGAAAACCAGATCAAATGTGAACCTAAACCTCAAATCAAATGTGAACCCGTTGTTTGGAACCCGGGTCAAATGAGAACCTAAACCTCAGGTCAAATGTGAATCTGTTGTTTGAAAACCAGGTCAAATGTGAACCCGTTGTTTGAAACCAAGGTCAAATATGAACCTAAACCTCAGGTCAAATGTGAACCCGTTGTTTGAAACCCAGGTTAAATATGAACCTAAACCTCAGGTTAAATGCGAACCCGTTGTTTGAAAACCAGGTCAAATTTGAACCTAAACCTCAGGTCAAATGTGAACCCGTTGTTTGAAATCCAAGTCAATTAAGAACCTTAACCAAAGGTCAAATGTGAACCCGTTGTTTGAAAACCAGGTCAAATGTGAACCTAAACCTCAGGTCAAATGTGAACCCGTTGTTTGAAACCCAGGTCAAATGTGAACCTAAACCTAAGGTCAAATGCGAACCCGTTGTTTGAAAACCAGGTCAAATTTGAACCTAAACCTCAGGTCAAATGTGAACCCGTTGTTTGAAACCCAGGTCAACTATGAACCTAAACCTAAGGTCAAATTTGAACCCGTTGTTTGAAAACCAGGTCAAATGTAAACCTAAACCTCAGGTCAAATGTGAACTCGTTGTTTGAAACCCAGGTCAATTGTGAACCTAAACCTAAGGTCAAATGTGAACCCGTTGTTTGAAAACCAGGTCAAATGTGAACCAAAACCTCAGGTCAAATGTGAACCCATTGTTTGAAACCCAGGTCAAATGTGAACCTAAACCTCAGGTCAAATGTGAACCCGTTGTTTGAAACCTAGGTCAAATGTGAACTTAAACCTCGGGTCAAATGTGAACCTGTTATTTGAAACCCAGGTCAAACGTGAACCTAAACCTCAGGTTAAATGCGAACCTGTTGTTTAAAAACCAGGTCAAATTTGAACCTAAACCTCAGGTCAAATGTGAACCCGTTGTTTGAAACCCAGGTCAACTGTGAACCTAAACCAAAGGTCAAATGTGAACCCGTTGTTTGGAACCCAGGTCAAATGAGAACCTAAACCTCAGGTCAAATGTGAATCTGTTGTTTGAAAACTAGGTCAAATGTGAACCCGTTGTTTGAAACCCAGGTCAAATGTGAACCTAAACCTCAGGTAAAATGTGAACCCGTTGTTTGAAACCCAGGTCAATTGTGAAGCTAAACGTAAGGTCAAATGTGAACACGTTGTTTGAAAACCAGGTCAAATGTGAACCAAAACCTCAGGTCAAATCTGAACCCATTGTTTGAAACCCAGGTCAAATGTGAACCTAAACCTCAGGTCAAATGTGAACCCGTTGTTTGAAACCTAGGTCAAATGTGAACTTAAACCTCAGGTCAAATGTGAACCTGTTATTTGAAACCCAGGTCAAACGTGAACCTAAACCTCAGGTTAAATGCGAACCTGTTGTTTAAAAACTAGGTCAAATTTGAACCTAAACCTCAGGTCAAATGTGAACCCGTTGTTTGAAACCCTGGTCAACTGTGAACCTAAACCTAAGGTCAAATGTGAACCCGTTGTTTGGAACCCAGGTCAAATGAGAACCTAAACCTCAGGTCAAATGTGAATCTGTTGTTTGAAAACTAGGTCAAATGTGAACCCGTTGTTTGAAACCCAGGTCAAATATGAACCTAAACCTCAGGTCAAATGTGAACCCGTTGTTTGAAACCCAGGTTAAATGTGAACCTAAACCTCAGGTCAAATGCGAACCTGTTGTTTGAAAACCAGGTCAAATTTGAACCTAAACCTCAGGTCAAATGTGAACCCGTTGTTTGAAATCCAAGTCAATTAAGAACCTTAACCTAAGGTCAAATGTGAACCCGTTGTTTGAAAACCAGGTCAAATGTGAACCTAAACCTCAGGTCAAATGTGAACCCGTTGTTTGAAACCCAGGTCAAATGTAAACCTAAACCTCAGGTCAAATGTGAACCCGTTGTTTGAAATCCCGGTCAAACGTGAACCTAAACCTCAGGTCAAATGTGAACCCGTTGTTTGAAACCCAGGTCAAATGTGAACCTAAACCTTAGGTCAAATGTGAACCCGTTGTTTGAAACCCAGGTCAAATGTGAACCTAAACCTCAGGTCAAATGTGAACCTGTTGTTTGAAAACCAGGTCAAATGTGAAACTAAACCTCAGGTCTAATATGAACCCGTTGTTTGAAACCCAGGTCAAATGTGAACCTAAACCTCAGGTCAAATGTGAACCCGTTGTTTGAAAACCAGGTCAAATGTGAACCTAAACCTCAGGTCAAATGTGTACCTAAACCTCAGGTCAAAGGTGAACCCGTTGATTGAAACCCAGGTAAAATGTGAACTTAAACCTCAGGTCAAATGTGAACCCGTTGTTTGAAACCCAGGTCAAATTTGAACCTAAATCTCAAGTCAAATGTGAAACCGTTGTTTGAAAACTAGGTCAAATGTGAACCTAACCTTCGGGTTAAATGTGAACCCGTTGTTTGAAACACAAGTCAAATGTGAACCTTAACCTCAAGTCAAATGTGAAACCGTTGTTTGAAAACCAGATCAAATGTGAACCTAAACCTCAAATCAAATGTGAACCCGTTGTTTGGAACCCGGGTCAAATGAGAACCTAAACCTCAGGTCAAATGTGAATCTGTTGTTTGAAAACCAGGTCAAATGTGAACCCGTTGTTTGAAACCAAGGTCAAATATGAACCTAAACCTCAGGTCAAATGTGAACCCGTTGTTTGAAACCCAGGTTAAATATGAACCTAAACCTCAGGTTAAATGCGAACCCGTTGTTTGAAAACCAGGTCAAATTTGAACCTAAACCTCAGGTCAAATGTGAACCCGTTGTTTGAAATCCAAGTCAATTAAGAACCTTAACCAAAGGTCAAATGTGAACCCGTTGTTTGAAAACCAGGTCAAATGTGAACCTAAACCTCAGGTCAAATGTGAACCCGTTGTTTGAAACCCAGGTCAAATGTGAACCTAAACCTAAGGTCAAATGCGAACCCGTTGTTTGAAAACCAGGTCAAATTTGAACCTAAACCTCAGGTCAAATGTGAACCCGTTGTTTGAAACCCAGGTCAACTATGAACCTAAACCTAAGGTCAAATTTGAACCCGTTGTTTGAAAACCAGGTCAAATGTAAACCTAAACCTCAGGTCAAATGTGAACTCGTTGTTTGAAACCCAGGTCAATTGTGAACCTAAACCTAAGGTCAAATGTGAACCCGTTGTTTGAAAACCAGGTCAAATGTGAACCAAAACCTCAGGTCAAATGTGAACCCATTGTTTGAAACCCAGGTCAAATGTGAACCTAAACCTCAGGTCAAATGTGAACCCGTTGTTTGAAACCTAGGTCAAATGTGAACTTAAACCTCGGGTCAAATGTGAACCTGTTATTTGAAACCCAGGTCAAACGTGAACCTAAACCTCAGGTTAAATGCGAACCTGTTGTTTAAAAACCAGGTCAAATTTGAACCTAAACCTCAGGTCAAATGTGAACCCGTTGTTTGAAACCCAGGTCAACTGTGAACCTAAACCAAAGGTCAAATGTGAACCCGTTGTTTGGAACCCAGGTCAAATGAGATCCTAAACCTCAGGTCAAATGTGAATCTGTTGTTTGAAAACTAGGTCAAATGTGAACCCGTTGTTTGAAACCCAGGTCAAATATGAACCTAAACCTTAGGTCAAATGTGAACCCGTTGTTTGAAACCCAGGTCAAATGTGAACCTAAACCTCAGGTCAAATGTGAACCTGTTGTTTGAAAACCAGGTCAAATGTGAAACTAAACCTCAGGTCTAATGTGAACTCGTTGTTTGAAACCCAGGTCAAATGTGAACCTAAACCTCAGGTCAAATGTGAACCCGTTGTTTGAAAACCAGGTCAAATGTGAACCTAAACCTCAGGTCAAATGTGTACCTAAACCTCAGGTCAAAGGTGAACCCGTTGATTGAAACCCAGGTCAAATGTGAACTTAAACCTCAGGTCAAATGTGAACCCGTTGTTTGAAACCCAGGTCAAATTTGAACCAAAATCTCAAGTCAAATGTGAAACCGTTGTTTGAAAACTAGGTCAAATGTGAACCTAACCTTCGGGTTAAATGTGAACCCGTTGTTTGAAACACAAGTCAAATGTGAACCTTAACCTCAAGTCAAATGTGAAACCGTTGTTTGAAAACCAGGTCAAATGTGAACCTAAACCTCAAATCAAATGTGAACCCGTTGTTTGGAACCCAGGTCAAATGAGAACCTAAACCTCAGGTCAAATGTGAATCTGTTGTTTGAAAACCAGGTCAAATGTGAACCCGTTGTTTGAAACCAAGGTCAAATATGAACCTAAACCTCAGGTCAAATGTGAACCCGTTGTTTGAAACCCAGGTTAAATGTGAACCTAAACCTCAGGTTAAATGCGAACCCGTTGTTTGAAAATCAGGTCAAATTTGAACCTAAACCTCAGGTCAAATGTGAACCCGTTGTTTGAAATCCAAGTCAATTAAGAACCTTAACCTAAGGTCAAATGTGAACCCGTTGTTTGAAAACCAGGTCAAATGTGAACCTAAACCTCAGGTCAAATGTGAACCCGTTGTTTGAAACCCAGGTCCAATGTGAACCTAAACCTAAGGTCAAATGCGAACCCGTTCTTTGAAAACCAGGTCAAATTTGAACCTAAACCTCAGGTCAAATGTGAACCCGTTGTTTGAAACCCAGGTCAACTATGAACCTAAACCTAAGGTCAAATGTGAACCCGTTGTTTGAAAACCAGGTCAAATGTAAACCTAAACCTCAGGTCAAATGTGAACCCGTTGTTTGAAACCCAAGTCAATTGTGAACCTAAACCTAAGGTCAAATGTGAACCCGTTGTTTGAAAACCAGGTCAAATGTGAACCAAAACCTCAGGTCAAATGTGAACCCATTGTTTGAAACCCAGGTCAAATGTGAACCTAAACCTCAGGTCAAATGTGAACCCGTTGTTTGAAACCCCGGTCAAATATGAACCTAAACCTCAGGTCAAATGTGAACCCGTTGTTTGAAACCCAAGTTAAATGTGAACCTAAACCTCAGGTCAAATGCGAACCTGTTGTTTGAAAACCAGGTCAAATTTGAACCTAAACCTCAGGTCAAATGTGAACCCGTTGTTTGAAATCCAAGTCAATTAAGAACCTTAACCTAAGGTCAAATGTGAACCCGTTGTTTGAAAACCAGGTCAAATGTGAACCTAAACCTCAGGTCAAATGTGAACCCGTTGTTTGAAACCCAGGTCAAATGTAAACCTAAACCTCAGGTCAAATGTGAACCTGTTGTTTGAAAACCAGGTCAAATGTGAAACTAAACCTCAGGTCTAATATGAACCCGTTGTTTGAAACCCAGGTCAAATATGAACCTAAACCTCAGGTCAAATGTGAACCCGTTGTTTGAAAACCAGGTCAAATGTGAACCTAAACCTCAGGTCAAATGTGTACCTAAACCTCAGGTCAAAGGTGAACCCGTTGATTGAAACCCAGGTAAAATGTGAACTTAAACCTCAGGTCAAATGTGAACCCGTTGTTTGAAACCCAGGTCAAATTTGAACCTAAATCTCAAGTCAAATGTGAAACCGTTGTTTGAAAACTAGGTCAAATGTGAACCTAACCTTCGGGTTAAATGTGAACCCGTTGTTTGAAACACAAGTCAAATGTGAACCTTAACCTCAAGTCAAATGTGAAACCGTTGTTTGAAAACCAGATCAAATGCGAACCTAAACCTCAAATCAAATGTGAACCCGTTGTTTGGAACCCGGGTCAAATGAGAACCTAAACCTCAGGTCAAATGTGAATCTGTTGTTTGAAAACCAGGTCAAATGTGAACCCGTTGTTTGAAACCAAGGTCAAATATGAACCTAAACCTCAGGTCAAATGTGAACCCGTTGTTTGAAACCCAGGTTAAATGTGAACCTAAACCTAAGGTTAAATGCGAACCCGTTGTTTGAAAACCAGGTCAAATTTGAACCTAAACCTCAGGTCAAATGTGAACCCGTTGTTTGAAATCCAAGTCAATTAAGAACCTTAACCAAAGGTCAAATGTGAACCCGTTGTTTGAAAACCAGGTCAAATGTGAACCTAAACCTCAGGTCAAATGTGAACCCGTTGTTTGAAACCCAGGTCAAATGTGAACCTAAACCTAAGGTCAAATGCGAACCCGTTGTTTGAAAACCAGGTCAAATTTGAACCTAAACCTCAGGTCAAATGTGAACCCGTTGTTTGAAACCCAGGTCAACTATGAACCTAAACCTAAGGTCAAATGTGAACCCGTTGTTTGAAAACCAGGTCAAATGTAAACCTAAACCTCAGGTCAAATGTGAACCCGTTGTTTGAAACCCAAGTCAATTGTGAACCTAAACCTAAGGTCAAATGTGAACCCGTTGTTTGAAAACCAGGTCAAATGTGAACCAAAACCTCAGGTCAAATGTGAACCCATTGTTTGAAACCCAGGTCAAATGTGAACCTAAACCTCAGGTCAAATGTGAACCCGTTGTTTGAAACCCCGGTCAAATATGAACCTAAACCTCAGGTCAAATGTGAACCCGTTGTTTGAAACCCAGGTTAAATGTGAACCTAAACCTCAGGTCAAATGCGAACCTGTTGTTTGAAAACCAGGTCAAATTTGAACCTAAACCTCAGGTCAAATGTGAACCCGTTGTTTGAAATCCAAGTCAATTAAGAACCTTAACCTAAGGTCAAATGTGAACCCGTTGTTTGAAAACCAGGTCAAATGTGAACCTAAACCTCAGGTCAAATGTGAACCCGTTGTTTGAAACCCAGTTCAAATGTAAACCTAAACCTCAGGTCAAATGTGAACCTGTTGTTTGAAAACCAGGTCAAATGTGAAACTAAACCTCAGGTCTAATATGAACCCGTTGTTTGAAACCCAGGTCAAATATGAACCTAAACCTCAGGTCAAATGTGAACCCGTTGTTTGAAAACCAGGTCAAATGTGAACCTAAACCTCAGGTCAAATGTGTACCTAAACCTCAGGTCAAAGGTGAACCCGTTGATTGAAACCCAGGTAAAATGTGAACTTAAACCTCAGGTCAAATGTGAACCCGTTGTTTGAAACCCAGGTCAAATTTGAACCTAAATCTCAAGTCAAATGTGAAACCGTTGTTTGAAAACTAGGTCAAATGTGAACCTAACCTTCGGGTTAAATGTGAACCCGTTGTTTGAAACACAAGTCAAATGTGAACCTTAACCTCAAGTCAAATGTGAAACCGTTGTTTGAAAACCAGATCAAATGCGAACCTAAACCTCAAATCAAATGTGAACCCGTTGTTTGGAACCCGGGTCAAATGAGAACCTAAACCTCAGGTCAAATGTGAATCTGTTGTTTGAAAACCAGGTCAAATGTGAACCCGTTGTTTGAAACCAAGGTCAAATATGAACCTAAACCTCAGGTCAAATGTGAACCCGTTGTTTGAAACCCAGGTCAAATGTGAACCTAAACCTAAGGTCAAATGCGAACCCGTTGTTTGAAAACCAGGTCAAATTTGAACCTAAACCTCAGGTCAAATGTGAACCCGTTGTTTGAAACCCAGGTCAACTATGAACCTAAACCTAAGGTCAAATGTGAACCCGTTGTTTGAAAACCAGGTCAAATGTAAACCTAAACCTCAGGTCAAATGTGAACCCGTTGTTTGAAACCCAAGTCAATTGTGAACCTAAACCTAAGGTCAAATGTGAACCCGTTGTTTGAAAACCAAGTCAAATGTGAACCAAAACCTCAGGTCAAATGTGAACCCATTGTTTGAAACCCAGGTCAAATGTGAACCTAAACCTCAGGTCAAATGTGAACCCGTTGTTTGAAACCCCGGTCAAATATGAACCTAAACCTCAGGTCAAATGTGAACCCGTTGTTTGAAACCCAGGTTAAATGTGAACCTAAACCTCAGGTCAAATGCGAACCTGTTGTTTGAAAACCAGGTCAAATTTGAACCTAAACCTCAGGTCAAATGTGAACCCGTTGTTTGAAATCCAAGTCAATTAAGAACCTTAACCTAAGGTCAAATGTGAACCCGTTGTTTGAAAACCAGGTCAAATGTGAACCTAAACCTCAGGTCAAATGTGAACCCGTTGTTTGAAACCCAGTTCAAATGTAAACCTAAACCTCAGGTCAAATGTGAACCTGTTGTTTGAAAACCAGGTCAAATGTGAAACTAAACCTCAGGTCTAATATGAACCCGTTGTTTGAAACCCAGGTCAAATATGAACCTAAACCTCAGGTCAAATGTGAACCCGTTGTTTGAAAACCAGGTCAAATGTGAACCTAAACCTCAGGTCAAATGTGTACCTAAACCTCAGGTCAAAGGTGAACCCGTTGATTGAAACCCAGGTAAAATGTGAACTTAAACCTCAGGTCAAATGTGAACCCGTTGTTTGAAACCCAGGTCAAATTTGAACCTAAATCTCAAGTCAAATGTGAAACCGTTGTTTGAAAACTAGGTCAAATGTGAACCTAACCTTCGGGTTAAATGTGAACCCGTTGTTTGAAACACAAGTCAAATGTGAACCTTAACCTCAAGTCAAATGTGAAACCGTTGTTTGAAAACCAGATCAAATGTGAACCTAAACCTCAAATCAAATGTGAACCCGTTGTTTGGAACCCGGGTCAAATGAGAACCTAAACCTCAGGTCAAATGTGAATCTGTTGTTTGAAAACCAGGTCAAATGTGAACCCGTTGTTTGAAACCAAGGTCAAATATGAACCTAAACCTCAGGTCAAATGTGAACCCGTTGTTTGAAACCCAGGTTAAATGTGAACCTAAACCTAAGGTTAAATACGAACCCGTTGTTTGAAAACCAGGTCAAATTTGAACCTAAACCTCAGGTCAAATGTGAACCCGTTGTTTGAAATCCAAGTCAATTAAGAACCTTAACCAAAGGTCAAATGTGAACCCGTTGTTTGAAAACCAGGTCAAATGTGAACCTAAACCTCAGGTCAAATGTGAACCCGTTGTTTGAAACCCAGGTCAAATGTGAACCTAAACCTAAGGTCAAATGCGAACCCGTTGTTTGAAAACCAGGTCAAATTTGAACCTAAACCTCAGGTCAAATGTGAACCCGTTGTTTGAAACCCAGGTCAACTATGAACCTAAACCTAAGGTCAAATGTGAACCCGTTGTTTGAAAACCAGGTCAAATGTAAACCTAAACCTCAGGTCAAATGTGAACTCGTTGTTTGAAACCCAGGTCAATTGTGAACCTAAACCTAAGGTCAAATGTGAACCCGTTGTTTGAAAACCAGGTCAAATGTGAACCAAAACCTCAGGTCAAATGTGAACCCATTGTTTGAAACCCAGGTCAAATGTGAACCTAAACCTCAGGTCAAATGTGAACCCGTTGTTTGAAACCTAGGTCAAATGTGAACTTAAACCTCAGTTCAAATGTGAACCTGTTATTTGAAACCCAGGTCAAACGTGAACCTAAACCTCAGGTTAAATGCGAACCTGTTGTTTAAAAACCAGGTCAAATTTGAACCTAAACCTCAGGTCAAATGTGAACCCGTTGTTTGAAACCCAGGTCAACTGTGAACCTAAACCAAAGGTCAAATGTGAACCCGTTGTTTGGAACCCAGGTCAAATGAGAACCTAAACCTCAGGTCAAATGTGAATCTGTTGTTTGAAAACTAGGTCAAATGTGAACCCGTTGTTTGAAACCCAGGTCAAATATGAACCTAAACCTCAGGTCAAATGTGAACCCGTTGTTTGAAACCCAGGTCAAATGTGAACCTAAACCTCAGGTTAAATGTGAACCTGTTGTTTGAAAACCAGGTCAAATGTGAAACTAAACCTCAGGTCTAATGTGAACTCGTTGTTTGAAACCCAGGTCAAATGTGAACCTAAACCTCAGGTCAAATGTGAACCCGTTGTTTGAAAACCAGGTCAAATGTGAACCTAAACCTCAGGTCAAATGTGTACCTAAACCTCAGGTCAAAGGTGAACCCGTTGATTGAAACCCAGGTCAAATGTGAACTTAAACCTCAGGTCAAATGTGAACCCGTTGTTTGAAACCCAGGTCAAATTTGAACCTAAATCTCAAGTCAAATGTGAAACCGTTGTTTGAAAACTAGGTCAAATGTGAACCTAACCTTCGGGTTAAATGTGAACCCGTTGTTTGAAACACAAGTCAAATGTGAACCTTAACCTCAAGTCAAATGTGAAACCGTTGTTTGAAAACCAGGTCAAATGTGAACCTAAACCTCAAATCAAATGTGAACCCGTTGTTTGGAACCCAGGTCAAATGAGAACCTAAACCTCAGGTCAAATGTGAATCTGTTGTTTGAAAACCAGGTCAAATGTGAACCCGTTGTTTGAAACCAAGGTCAAATATGAACCTAAACCTCAGGTCAAATGTGAACCCGTTGTTTGAAACCCAGGTTAAATGTGAACCTAAACCTCAGGTTAAATGCGAACCCGTTGTTTGAAAACCAGGTCAAATTTGAACCTAAACCTCAGGTCAAATGTGAACCCGTTGTTTGAAATCCAAGTCAATTAAGAACCTTAACCTAAGGTCAAATGTGAACCCGTTGTTTGAAAACCAGGTCAAATGTGAACCTAAACCTCAGGTCAAATGTGAACCCGTTGTTTGAAACCCAGGTCAAATGTGAACCTAAACCTAAGGTCAAATGCGAACCCGTTGTTTGAAAACCAGGTCAAATTTGAACCTAAACCTCAGGTCAAATGTGAACCCGTTGTTTGAAACCCAGGTCAACTATGAACCTAAACCTAAGGTCAAATGTGAACCCGTTGTTTGAAAACCAGGTCAAATGTAAACCTAAACCTCAGGTCAAATGTGAACCCGTTGTTTGAAACCCAGGTCAATTGTGAACCTAAACCTAAGGTCAAATGTGAACCCGTTGTTTGAAAACCAGGTCAAATGTGAACCAAAACCTCAGGTCAAATGTGAACCCATTGTTTGAAACCCAGGTCAAATGTGAACCTAAACCTCAGGTCAAATGTGAACCCGTTGTTTGAAACCCCGGTCAAATATGAACCTAAACCTCAGGTCAAATGTGAACCCGTTGTTTGAAACCCAGGTTAAATGTGAACCTAAACCTCAGGTCAAATGCGAACCTGTTGTTTGAAAACCAGGTCAAATTTGAACCTAAACCTCAGGTCAAATGTGAACCCGTTGTTTGAAATCCAAGTCAATTAAGAACCTTAACCTAAGGTCAAATGTGAACCCGTTGTTTGAAAACCAGGTCAAATGTGAACCTAAACCTCAGGTCAAATGTGAACCCGTTGTTTGAAACCCAGGTCAAATGTAAACCTAAACCTCAGGTCAAATGTGAACCCGTTGTTTGAAATCCCGGTCAAACGTGAACCTAAACCTCAGGTCAAATGTGAACCCGTTGTTTGAAACCCAGGTCAAATGTGAACCTAAACCTTAGGTCAAATGTGAACCCGTTGTTTGAAACCCAGGTCAAATGTGAACCTAAACCTCAGGTCAAATGTGAACCTGTTGTTTGAAAACCAGGTCAAATGTGAAACTAAACCTCAGGTCTAATATGAACCCGTTGTTTGAAAACCAGGTCAAATGTGAACCTAAACCTCAGGTCAAATGTGAACCCGTTGTTTGAAAACCAGGTCAAATGTGAACCTAAACCTCTGGTCAAATGTGTACCTAAACCTCAGGTCAAAGGTGAACCCGTTGATTGAAACCCAGGTAAAATGTGAACTTAAACCTCAGGTCAAATGTGAACCCGTTGTTTGAAACCCAGGTCAAATTTGAACCTAAATCTCAAGTCAAATGTGAAACCGTTGTTTGAAAACTAGGTCAAATGTGAACCTAACCTTCGGGTTAAATGTGAACCCGTTGTTTGAAACACAAGTCAAATGTGAACCTTAACCTCAAGTCAAATGTGAAACCGTTGTTTGAAAACCAGGTCAAATGTGAACCTAAACCTCAAATCAAATGTGAACCCGTTGTTTGGAACCCAGGTCAAATGAGAACCTAAACCTCAGGTCAAATGTGAATCTGTTGTTTGAAAACCAGGTCAAATGTGAACCCGTTGTTTGAAACCAAGGTCAAATATGAACCTAAACCTCAGGTCAAATGTGAACCCGTTGTTTGAAACCCAGGTTAAATGTGAACCTAAACCTCAGGTTAAATGCGAACCCGTTGTTTGAAAACCAGGTCAAATTTGAACCTAAACCTCAGGTCAAATGTGAACCCGTTGTTTGAAATCCAAGTCAATTAAGAACCTTAACCTAAGGTCAAATGTGAACCCGTTGTTTGAAAACCAGGTCAAATATGAACCTAAACCTCAGGTCAAATGTGAACCCGTTGTTTGAAACCCAGGTTAAATGTGAACCTAAACCTCAGGTTAAATGCGAACCCGTTGTTTGAAAACCAGGTTAAATTTGAACCTAAACCTCAGGTCAAATGTGAACCCGTTGTTTGAAATCCAAGTCAATTAAGAACCTTAACCTAAGGTCAAATGTGAACCCGTTGTTTGAAAACCAGGTCAAATGTGAACCTAAACCTCAGGTCAAATGTGAACCCGTTGTTTGAAACCCAGGTCAAATGTGAACCTAAACCTAAGGTCAAATGCGAACCCGTTGTTTGAAAACCAGGTCAAATTTGAACCTAAACCTCAGGTCAAATGTGAACCCGTTGTTTGAAACCCAGGTCAACTATGAACCTAAACCTAAGGTCAAATGTGAACCCGTTGTTTGAAAACCAGGTCAAATGTAAACCTAAACCTCAGGTCAAATGTGAACTCGTTGTTTGAAACCCAGGTCAATTGTGAACCTAAACCTAAGGTCAAATGTGAACCCGTTGTTTGAAAACCAGGTCAAATGTGAACCAAAACCTCAGGTCAAATGTGAACCCATTGTTTGAAACCCAGGTCAAATGTGAACCTAAACCTCAGGTCAAATGTGAACCCGTTGTTTGAAACCTAGGTCAAATGTGAACTTAAACCTCAGGTCAAATGTGAACCGGTTATTTGAAACCCAGGTCAAACGTGAACCTAAACCTCAGGTTAAATGTGAACCTGTTGTTTAAAAACCAGGTCAAATTTGAACCTAAACCTCAGGTCAAATGTGAACCCGTTGTTTGAAACCCAGGTCAACTGTGAACCTAAACCAAAGGTCAAATGTGAACCCGTTGTTTGGAACCCAGGTCAAATGAGAACCTAAACCTCAGGTCAAATGTGAATCTGTTGTTTGAAAACTAGGTCAAATGTGAACCCGTTGTTTGAAACCCAGGTCAAATATGAACCTAAACCTCAGGTCAAATGTGAACCCGTTGTTTGAAACCCAGGTCAAATGTGAACCTAAACCTCAGGTCAAATGTGAACCAGTTGTTTGAAAACCAGGTCAAATGTGAAACTAAACCTCAGGTCTAATGTGAACTCGTTGTTTGAAACCCAGGTCAAATGTGAACCTAAACCTCAGGTCAAATGTGAACCCGTTGTTTGAAAACCAGGTCAAATGTGAACCTAAACCTCAGGTCAAATGTGTACCTAAACCTCAGGTCAAAGGTGAACCCGTTGATTGAAACCCAGGTCAAATGTGAACTTAAACCTCAGGTCAAATGTGAACCCGTTGTTTGAAACCCAGGTCAAATTTGAACCTAAATCTCAAGTCAAATGTGAAACCGTTGTTTGAAAACTAGGTCAAATGTGAACCTAACCTTCGGGTTAAATGTGAACCCGTTGTTTGAAACACAAGTCAAATGTGAACCTTAACCTCAAGTCAAATGTGAAACCGTTGTTTGAAAACCAGGTCAAATGTGAACCTAAACCTCAAATCAAATGTGAACCCGTTGTTTGGAACCCAGGTCAAATGAGAACCTAAACCTCAGGTCAAATGTGAATCTGTTGTTTGAAAACCAGGTCAAATGTGAACCCGTTGTTTGAAACCAAGGTCAAATATGAACCTAAACCTCAGGTCAAATGTGAACCCGTTGTTTGAAACCCAGGTTAAATGTGAACCTAAACCTCAGGTTAAATGCGAACCCGTTGTTTGAAAACCAGGTCAAATTTGAACCTAAACCTCAGGTCAAATGTGAACCCGTTGTTTGAAATCCAAGTCAATTAAGAACCTTAACCTAAGGTCAAATGTGAACCCGTTGTTTGAAAACCAGGTCAAATGTGAACCTAAACCTCAGGTCAAATGTGAACCCGTTGTTTGAAACCCAGGTCAAATGTGAACCTAAACCTAAGGTCAAATGCGAACCCGTTGTTTGAAAACCAGGTCAAATTTAAACCTAAACCTCAGGTCAAATGTGAACCCGTTGTTTGAAACCCAGGTCAACTATGAACCTAAACCTAAGGTCAAATGTGAACCCGTTGTTTGAAAACCAGGTCAAATGTAAACCTAAACCTCAGGTCAAATGTGAACCCGTTGTTTGAAACCCAGGTCAATTGTGAACCTAAACCTAAGGTCAAATGTGAACCCGTTGTTTGAAAACCAGTTCAAATGTGAACCAAAACCTCAGGTCAAATGTGAACCCATTGTTTGAAACCCAGGTCAAATGTGAACCTAAACCTCAGGTCAAATGTGAACCCGTTGTTTGAAACCCAGGTCAAATATGAACCTAAACCTCAGGTCAAATGTGAACCCGTTGTTTGAAACCCAGGTTAAATGTGAACCTAAACCTCAGGTCAAATGCGAACCTGTTGTTTGAAAACCAGGTCAAATTTGAACCTAAACCTCAGGTTAAATGTGAACCCGTTGTTTGAAATCCAAGTCAATTAAGAACCTTAACCTAAGGTCAAATGTGAACCCGTTGTTTGAAAACAAGGTCAAATGTGAACCTAAACCTCAGGTCAAATGTGAACCCGTTGTTTGAAACCCAGGTCAAATGTAAACCTAAACCTCAGGTCAAATGTGAACCCGTTGTTTGAAATCCCGGTCAAACGTGAACCTAAACCTCAGGTCAAATGTGAACCCGTTGTTTGAAACCCAGGTCAAATGTGAACCTAAACCTTAGGTCAAATGTGAACCCGTTGTTTGAAACCCAGGTCAAATGTGAACCTAAACCTCAGGTCAAATGTGAACCTGTTGTTTGAAAACCAGGTCAAATGTGAAACTAAACCTCAGGTCTAATATGAACCCGTTGTTTGAAACCCAGGTCAAATGTGAACCTAAACCTCAGGTCAAATGTGAACCCGTTGTTTGAAAACCAGGTCAAATGTGAACCTAAACCTCAGGTCAAATGCGAACCTGTTGTTTGAAAACTAGGTCAAATTTGAACCTAAACCTCAGGTCAAATGTGAACCCGTTGTTTGAAATCCAAGTCAATTAAGAACCTTAACCTAAGGTCAAATGTGAACCCGTTGTTTGAAAACCAGGTCAAATGTGAACCTAAACCTCAGGTCAAATGTGAACCCGTTGTTTGAAACCCAGGTCAAATGTAAACCTAAACCTCAGGTCAAATGTGAACCCGTTGTTTGAAATCCCGGTCAAACGTGAACCTAAACCTCAGGTCAAATGTGAACCCGTTGTTTGAAACCCAGGTCAAATGTGAACCTAAACCTTAGGTCAAATGTGAACCCGTTGTTTGAAACCCAGGTCAAATGTGAACCTAAACCTCAGGTCAAATGCGAACCCGTTGTTTGAAAACCAGGTCAAATTTGAACCTAAACCTCAGGTCAAATGTGAACCCGTTGTTTGAAATCCAAGTCAATTAAGAACCTAAACCTCAGGTCAAATGTGAACCCGTTGTTTGAAAACAAGGTCAAATGTGAACCTAAACCTCAGGTCAAATGTGAACCCGTTGTTTGAAACCCAGGTCAAATGTGAACCTAAACCTAAGGTCAAATGCGAACCCGTTGTTTGAAAACCAGGTCAAATTTGAACCTAAACCTCAGGTCAAATGTGAACCCGTTGTTTGAAACCCAGGTCAACTATGAACCTAAACCTAAGGTCAAATGTGAACCCGTTGTTTGAAAACCAGGTCAAATGTAAACCTAAACCTCAGGTCAAATGTGAACTCGTTGTTTGAAACCCAGGTCAATTGTGAACCTAAACCTAAGGTCAAATGTGAACCCGTTGTTTGAAAACCAGGTCAAATGTGAACCAAAACCTCAGGTCAAATGTGAACCCATTGTTTGAAACCCAGGTCAAATGTGAACCTAAACCTCATGTCAAATGTGAACCCGTTGTTTGAAACCTAGGTCAAATGTGAACTTAAACCTCAGGTCAAATGTGACCATGTTATTTGAAACCCAGGTCAAACGTGAACCTAAACCTCAGGTCAAATGTGAACCCGTTGTTTGAAAACCAGGTCAAATGTGAACCTAAACCTCAGGTCAAATGTGTACCTAAACCTCAGGTCAAAGGTGAACCCGTTGATTGAAACCCAGGTCAAATGTGAACTTAAACCTCAGGTCAAATGTGAACCCGTTGTTTGAAACCCAGGTCAAATTTGAACCTAAATCTCAAGTCAAATGTGAAACCGTTGTTTGAAAACTAGGTCAAATGTGAACCTAACCTTCGGGTTAAATGTGAACCCGTTGTTTGAAACACAAGTCAAATGTGAACCTTAACCTCAAGTCAAATGTGAAACCGTTGTTTGAAAACCAGGTCAAATGTGAACCTAAACCTCAAATCAAATGTGAACCCGTTGTTTGGAACCCAGGTCAAATGAGAACCTAAACCTCAGGTCAAATGTGAATCTGTTGTTTGAAAACCAGGTCAAATGTGAACCCGTTGTTTGAAACCAAGGTCAAATATGAACCTAAACCTCAGGTCAAATGTGAACCCGTTGTTTGAAACCCAGGTTAAATGTGAACCTAAACCTCAGGTTAAATGCGAACCCGTTGTTTGAAAACCAGGTCAAATTTGAACCTAAACCTCAGGTCAAATGTGAACCCGTTGTTTGAAATCCAAGTCAATTAAGAACCTTAACCTAAGGTCAAATGTGAACCCGTTGTTTGAAAACCAGATCAAATGTGAACCTAAACCTCAGGTCAAATGTGAACCCGTTGTTTGAAACCCAGGTCAAATGTGAACCTAAACCTAAGGTCAAATGCGAACCCGTTGTTTGAAAACCAGGTCAAATTTGAACCTAAACCTCAGGTCAAATGTGAACCCGTTGTTTGAAACCCAGGTCAACTATGAACCTAAACCTAAGGTCAAATGTGAACCCGTTGTTTGAAAACCAGGTCAAATGTAAACCTAAACCTCAGGTCAAATGTGAACCCGTTGTTTGAAACCCAGGTCAATTGTGAACCTAAACCTAAGGTCAAATGTGAACCCGTTGTTTGAAAACCAGGTCAAATGTGAACCAAAACCTCAGGTCAAATGTGAACCCATTGTTTGAAACCCAGGTCAAATGTGAACCTAACCTCAGGTCAAATGTGAACCCGTTGTTTGAAACCCAGGTCAAATATTAACCAAAACCTCAGGTCAAATGTGAACCCATTGTTTGAAACCCAGGTCAAATGTGAACCTAAACCTCAGGTCAAATGTGAACCCGTTGTTTGAAACCTAGGTCAAATGTGAACTTAAACCTCAGGTCAAATGTGACCATGTTATTTGAAACCCAGGTCAAACGTGAACCTAAACCTCAGGTCAAATGTGAACCCGTTGTTTGAAAACCAGGTCAAATGTGAACCTAAACCTAAGGTCAAATGTGAACCCGTTGTTTGAAAACCAGGTCAAATGTGAACCAAAACCTCAGGTCAAATGTGAACCCATTGTTTGAAACCCAGGTCAAATGTGAACCTAACCTCAGGTCAAATGTGAACCCGTTGTTTGAAACCCAGGTCAAATATGAACCAAAACCTCAGGTCAAATGTGAACCCATTGTTTGAAACCCAGGTCAAATGTGAACCTAAACCTCAGGTCAAATGTGAACCCGTTGTTTGAAACCTAGGTCAAATGTGAACTTAAACCTCAGGTCAAATGTGACCATGTTATTTGAAACCCAGGTCAAACGTGAACCTAAACCTCAGGTCAAATGTGAACCCGTTGTTTGAAAACCAGGTCAAATGTGAACCTAAACCTCAGGTCAAATGTGTACCTAAACCTCAGGTCAAAGGTGAACCCGTTGATTGAAACCCAGGTCAAATGTGAACTTAAACCTCAGGTCAAATGTGAACCCGTTGTTTGAAACCCAGGTCAAATTTGAACCTAAATCTCAAGTCAAATGTGAAACCGTTGTTTGAAAACTAGGTCAAATGTGAACCTAACCTTCGGGTTAAATGTGAACCCGTTGTTTGAAACACAAGTCAAATGTGAACCTTAACCTCAAGTCAAATGTGAAACCGTTGTTTGAAAACCAGGTCAAATGTGAACCTAAACCTCAAATCAAATGTGAACCCGTTGTTTGGAACCCAGGTCAAATGAGAACCTAAACCTCAGGTCAAATGTGAATCTGTTGTTTGAAAACCAGGTCAAATGTGAACCCGTTGTTTGAAACCAAGGACAAATATGAACCTAAACCTCAGGTCAAATGTGAACCCGTTGTTTGAAACCCAGGTTAAATGTGAACCTAAACCTCAGGTTAAATGCGAACCCGTTGTTTGAAAACCAGGTCAAATTTGAACCTAAACCTCAGGTCAAATGTGAACCCGTTGTTTGAAATCCAAGTCAATTAAGAACCTTAACCTAAGGTCAAATGTGAACCCGTTGTTTGAAAACCAGGTCAAATGTGAACCTAAACCTCAGGTCAAATGTGAACCCGTTGTTTGAAACCCAGGTCAAATGTGAACCTAAACCTAAGGTCAAATGCGAACCCGTTGTTTGAAAACCAGGTCAAATTTGAACCTAAACCTCAGGTCAAATGTGAACCCGTTGTTTGAAACCCAGGTCAACTATGAACCTAAACCTAAGGTCAAATGTGAACCCGTTGTTTGAAAACCAGGTCAAATGTAAACCTAAACCTCAGGTCAAATGTGAACCCGTTGTTTGAAACCCAGGTCAATTGTGAACCTAAACCTAAGGTCAAATGTGAACCCGTTGTTTGAAAACCAGGTCAAATGTGAACCAAAACCTCAGGTCAAATGTGAACCCATTGTTTGAAACCCAGGTCAAATGTGAACCTAACCTCAGGTCAAATGTGAACCCGTTGTTTGAAACCCAGGTCAAATATGAACCTAAACCTCAGGTCAAATGTGAACCCGTTGTTTGAAACCCAGGTTAAATGTGAACCTAAACCTCAGGTCAAATGCGAACCTGTTGTTTGAAAACCAGGTCAAATTTGAACCTAAACCTCAGGTCAAATGTGAACCCGTTGTTTGAAATCCAAGTCAATTAAGAACCTTAACCTAAGGTCAAATGTGAACCCGTTGTTTGAAAACCAGGTCAAATGTGAACCTAAACCTCAGGTCAAATGTGAACCCGTTGTTTGAAACCCAGGTCAAATGTAAACCTAAACCTCAGGTCAAATGTGAACCCGTTGTTTGAAATCCCGGTCAAACGTGAACCTAAACCTCAGGTCAAATGTGAACCCGTTGTTTGAAACCCAGGTCAAATGTGAACCTAAACCTTAGGTCAAATGTGAACCCGTTGTTTGAAACCCAGGTCAAATGTGAACCTAAACCTCAAGTCAAATGTGAACCTGTTGTTTGAAAACCAGGTCAAATGTGAAACTAAACCTCAGGTCTAATATGAACCCGTTGTTTGAAACCCAGGTCAAATGTGAACCTAAACCTCAGGTCAAATGGGAACCCGTTGTTTGAAAACCAGGTCAAATGTGAACCTAAACCTCAGGTCAAATGTGTACCTAAACCTCAGGTCAAAGGTGAACCCGTTGATTGAAACCCAGGTAAAATGTGAACTTAAACCTCAGGTCAAATGTGAACCCGTTGTTTGAAACCCAGGTCAAATTTGAACCTAAATCTCAAGTCAAATGTGAAACCGTTGTTTGAAAACTAGGTCAAATGTGAACCTAACCTTCGGGTTAAATGTGAACCCGTTGTTTGAAACACAAGTCAAATGTGAACCTTAACCTCAAGTCAAATGTGAAACCGTTGTTTGAAAACCAGGTCAAATGTGAACCTAAACCTCAAATCAAATGTGAACCCGTTGTTTGGAACCCAGGTCAAATGAGAACCTAAACCTCAGGTCAAATGTGAATCTGTTGTTTGAAAACCAGGTCAAATGTGAACCCGTTGTTTGAAACCAAGGTCAAATATGAACCTAAACCTCAGGTCAAATGTGAACCCGTTGTTTGAAACCCAGGTTAAATGTGAACCTAAACCTCAGGTTAAATGCAAACCCGTTGTTTGAAAACCAGGTCAAATTTGAACCTAAACCTCAGGTCAAATGTGAACCCGTTGTTTGAAATCCAATTCAATTAAGAACCTTAACCTAAGGTCAAATGTGAACCCGTTGTTTGAAAACCAGGTCAAATGTGAACCTAAACCTCAGGTCAAATGTGAACCCGTTGTTTGAAACCCAGGTCAAATGTGAACCTAAACCTAAGGTCAAATGCGAACCCGTTGTTTGAAAACCAGGTCAAATTTGAACCTAAACCTCAGGTCAAATGTGAACCCGTTGTTTGAAACCCAGGTCAACTATGAACCTAAACCTAAGGTCAAATGTGAACCCGTTGTTTGAAAACCAGGTCAAATGTAAACCTAAACCTCAGGTCAAATGTGAACTCGTTGTTTGAAACCCAGGTCAATTGTGAACCTAAACCTAAGGTCAAATGTGAACCCGTTGTTTGAAAACCAGGTCAAATGTGAACCAAAACCTCAGGTCAAATGTGAACCCATTGTTTGAAACCCAGGTCAAATGTGAACCTAAACCTCAGGTCAAATGTGAACCCGTTGTTTGAAACCTAGGTCAAATGTGAACTTAAACCTCAGGTCAAATGTGAACCTGTTATTTGAAACCCAGGTCAAACGTGAACCTAAACCTCAGGTTAAATGCGAACCTGTTGTTTAAAAACCAGGTCAAATTTGAACCTAAACCTCAGGTCAAATGTGAACCCTTTGTTTGAAACCCAGGTCAACTGTGAACCTAAACCTAAGGTCAAATGTGAACCCGTTGTTTGGAACCCAGGTCAAATGAGAACCTAAACCTCAGGTCAAATGTGAATCTGTTGTTTGAAAACTAGGTCAAATGTGAACCCGTTGTTTGAAACCCAGGTCAAATATGAACCTAAACCTCAGGTCAAATGTGAACCCGTTATTTGAAACCCAGGTCAAATGTGAACCTAAACCTCAGGTCAAATGTGAACCTGTTGTTTGAAAACCAGGTCAAATGTGAAACTAAACCTCAGGTCTAATGTGAACTCGTTGTTTGAAACCCAGGTCAAATGTGAACCTAAACCTCAGGTCAAATGTGAACCCGTTGTTTGAAAACCAGGTCAAATGTGAACCTAAACCTCAGGTCAAATGTGTACCTAAACCTCAGGTCAAAGGTGAACCCGTTGATTGAAACCCAGGTCAAATGTGAACTTAAACCTCAGGTCAAATGTGAACCCGTTGTTTGAAACCCAGGTCAAATTTGAACCTAAATCTCAAGTCAAATGTGAAACCGTTGTTTGAAAACTAGGTCAAATGTGAACCTAACCTTCGGGTTAAATGTGAACCCGTTGTTTGAAACACAAGTCAAATGTGAACCTTAACCTCAAGTCAAATGTGAAACCGTTGTTTGAAAACCAGGTCAAATGTGAACCTAAACCTCAAATCAAATGTGAACCCGTTGTTTGGAACCCAGGTCAAATGAGAACCTAAACCTCAGGTCAAATGTGAATCTGTTGTTTGAAAACCAGGTCAAATGTGAACCCGTTGTTTGAAACCAAGGTCAAATATGAACCTAAACCTCAGGTCAAATGTGAACCCGTTGTTTGAAACCCAGGTTAAATGTGAACCTAAACCTCAGGTTAAATGCGAACCCGTTGTTTGAAAACCAGGTCAAATTTGAACCTAAACCTCAGGTCAAATGTGAACCCGTTGTTTGAAATCCAAGTCAATTAAGAACCTTAACCTAAGGTCAAATGTGAACCCGTTGTTTGAAAACCAGGTCAAATGTGAACCTAAACCTCAGGTCAAATGTGAACCCGTTGTTTGAAACCCAGGTCAAATGTGAACCTAAACCTAAGGTCAAATGCGAACCCGTTGTTTGAAAACCAAGTCAAATTTGAACCTAAACCTCAGGTCAAATATGAACCCGTTGTTTGAAACCCAGGTCAACTATGAACCTAAACCTAAGGTCAAATGTGAACCCGTTGTTTGAAAACCAGGTCAAATGTAAACCTAAACCTCAGGTCAAATGTGAACCCGTTGCTTGAAACCCAGGTCAATTGTGAACCTAAACCTAAGGTCAAATGTGAACCCGTTGTTTGAAAACCAGGTCAAATGTGAACCAAAACCTCAGGTCAAATGTGAACCCATTGTTTGAAACCCAGGTCAAATGTGAACCTAAACCTCAGGTCAAATGTGAACCCGTTGTTTGAAACCTAGGTCAAATGTGAACTTAAACCTCAGGTCAAATGTGAACCTGTTATTTGAAACCCAGGTCAAACGTGAACCTAAACCTCAGGTTAAATGCGAACCTGTTGTTTAAAAACCAGGTCAAATTTGAACCTAAACCTCAGGTCAAATGTGAACCCGTTGTTTGAAACCAGGTCAACTGTGAACCTAAACCTAAGGTCAAATGTGAACCCGTTGTTTGGAACCCAGGTCAAATGAGAACCTAAACCTCAGGTCAAATGTGAATCTGTTGTTTGAAAACTAGGTCAAATGTGAACCCGTTGTTTGAAACCCAGGTCAAATATGAACCTAAACCTCAGGTCAAATGTGAACCCGTTGTTTGAAACCCAGGTCAATAGTGAACCTAAACCTCAGGTCAAATGTGAACCTGTTGTTTGAAAACCAGGTCAAATGTGAAACTAAACCTCAGGTCTAATATGAACCCGTTGTTTGAAACCCAGGTCAAACGTGAACCTAAACCTCAGGTCAAATGTGAACCCGTTGTTTGAAAACCAGGTCAAATGTGAACCTAAACCTCAGGTCAAATGTGAACTCGTTGTTTGAAACCCAGGTCAATTGTGAACCTAAACCTAAGGTCAAATGTGAACCCGTTGTTTGAAAACCAGGTCAAATGTGAACCAAAACCTCAGGTCAAATGTGAACCCATTGTTTGAAACCCAGGTCAAATGTGAACCTAAACCTCAGGTCAAATGTGAACCCGTTGTTTGAAACCTAGGTCAAATGTGAACTTAAACCTCAGGTCAAATGTGACCCTTTTATTTGAAACCCAGGTCAAACGTGATCCTAAACCTCAGGTCAAATGTGATCCCGTTGTTTGAAAACCAGGTCAAATGTGAACCTAAACCTCAGGTCAAATGTGTACCTAAACCTCAGGTCAAAGGTGAACCCGTTGATTGAAACCCAGGTCAAATGTGAACTTAAACCTCAGGTCAAATGTGAACCCGTTGTTTGAAACCCAGGTCAAATTTGAACCTAAATCTCAAGTCAAATGTGAAACCGTTGTTTGAAAACTAGGTCAAATGTGAACCTAACCTTCGGGTTAAATGTGAACCCGTTGTTTGAAACACAAGTCAAATGTGAACCTTAACCTCAAGTCAAATGTGAAACCGTTGTTTGAAAACCAGGTCAAATGTGAACCTAAACCTCAAATCAAATGTGAACCCGTTGTTTGGAACCCAGGTCAAATGAGAACCTAAACCTCAGGTCAAATGTGAATCTGTTGTTTGAAAACCAGGTCAAATGTGAACCCGTTGTTTGAAACCAAGGTCAAATATGAACCTAAACCTCAGGTCAAATGTGAACCCGTTGTTTGAAACCCAGGTTAAATGTGAACCTAAACCTCAGGTTAAATGCGAACCCGTTGTTTGAAAACAAGGTCAAATTTGAACCTAAACCTCAGGTCAAATGTGAACCCGTTGTTTGAAATCCAAGTCAATTAAGAACCTTAACCTAAGGTCAAATGTGAACCCGTTGTTTGAAAACCAGGTCAAATGTGAACCTAAACCTCAGGTCAAATGTGAACCCGTTGTTTGAAACCCAGGTCAAATGTGAACCTAAACCTAAGGTCAAATGCGAACCCGTTGTTTGAAAACCAGGTCAAATTTGAACCTAAACCTCAGGTCAAATGTAAACCCGTTGTTTGAAACCCAGGTCAACTATGAACCTAAACCTAAGGACAAATGTGAACCCGTTGTTTGAAAACCAGGTCAAATGTAAACCTAAACCTCAGGTCAAATGTGAACTCGTTGTTTGAAACCCAGGTCAATTGTGAACCTAAACCTAAGGTCAAATGTGAACCCGTTGTTTGAAAACCAGGTCAAATGTGAACTAAAACCTCAGGTCAAATGTGAACCCATTGTTTGAAACCCAGGTCAAATGTGAACCTAAACCTCAGGTCAAATGTGAACCCGTTGTTTGAAACCTAGGTCAAATGTGAACTTAAACCTCAGGTCAAATGTGAACCTCTTATTTGAAACCCAGGTCAAACGTGAACCTAAACCTCAGGTCTAATGTGAACTCGTTGTTTCAAACCCAGGTCAAATGTGAACCTAAACCTCAGGTCAAATGTGAACCCGTTGTTTGAAAACCAGGTCAAATGTGAACCTAAACCTCAGGTCAAATGTGTACCTAAACCTCAGGTCAAAGGTGAACCCGTTGATTGAAACCCAGGTCAAATGTGAACTTAAACCTCAGGTCAAATGTGAACCCGTTGTTGGAAACCCAGGTCAAATTTGAACCTAAATCTCAAGTCAAATGTGAAACCGTTGTTTGAAAACTAGGTCAAATGTGAACCTAACCTTCGGGTTAAATGTGAACCCGTTGTTTGAAACACAAGTCAAATGTGAACCTTAACCTCAAGTCAAATGTGAAACCGTTGTTTGAAAACCAGGTCAAATGTGAACCTAAACCTCAAATCAAATGTGAACCCGTTGTTTGGAACCCAGGTCAAATGAGAACCTAAACCTCAGGTCAAATGTGAATCTGTTGTTTGAAAACCAGGTCAAATGTGAACCCGTTGTTTGAAACCAAGGTCAAATATGAACCTAAACCTCAGGTCAAATGTGAACCCGTTGTTTGAAACCCAGGTTAAATGTGAACCTAAACCTCAGGTTAAATGCGAACCCGTTGTTTGAAAACCAGGTCAAATTTGAACCTAAACCTCAGGTCAAATGTGAACCCGTTGTTTGAAATCCAAGTCAATTAAGAACCTTAACCTAAGGTCAAATGTGAACCCGTTGTTTGAAAACCAGGTCAAATGTGACCCTAAACCTCAGGTCAAATGTGAACCCGTTGTTTGAAACCCAGGTCAAATGTGAACCTAAACCTAAGGTCAAATGCGAACCCGTTGTTTGAAAACCAAGTCAAATTTGAACCTAAACCTCAGGTCAAATGTGAACCCGTTGTTTGAAACCCAGGTCAACTATGAACCTAAACCTAAGGTCAAATGTGAACCCGTTGTTTGAAAACCAGGTCAAATGTAAACCTAAACCTCAGGTCAAATGTGAACCCGTTGTTTGAAACCCAGGTCAATTGTGAACCTAAACCTAAGGTCAAATGTGAACCCGTTGTTTGAAAACCAGGTCAAATGTGAACCAAAACCTCAGGTCAAATGTGAACCCATTGTTTGAAACCCAGGTCAAATGTGAACCTAAACCTCAGGTCAAATGTGAACCCGTTGTTTGAAACCTAGGTCAAATGTGAACTTAAACCTCAGGTCAAATGTGAACGTGTTATTTGAAACCCAGGTCAAACGTGAGCCTAAACCTCAGGTTAAATGCGAACCTGTTGTTTAAAAACCAGGTCAAATTTGAACCTAAACCTCAGGTCAAATGTGAACCCGTTGTTTGAAACCCAGGTCAACTGTGAACCTAAACCTAAGGTCAAATGTGAACCCGTTGTTTGGAACCCAGGTCAAATGAGAACCTAAACCTTAGGTCAAATGTGAATCTGTTGTTTGAAAACTAGGTCAAATGTGAACCCGTTGTTTGAAACCCAGGTCAAATATGAACCTAAACCTCAGGTCAAATGTGAACCCGTTGTTTGAAACCCAGGTCAATAGTGAACCTAAACCTCAGGTCAAATGTGAACCTGTTGTTTGAAAACCAGGTCGAATGTGAAACTAAACCTCAGGTCTAATGTGAACTCGTTGTTTGAAACCCAGGTCAAATGTGAACCTAAACCTCAGGTCAAATGTGAACCCGTTGTTTGAAAACCAGGTCAAATGTGAACCTAAACCTCAGGTCAAATGTGTACCTAAACCTCAGGTCAAAGGTGAACCCGTTGATTGAAACCCAGGTCAAATGTGAACTTAAACCTCAGGTCAAATGTGAACCCGTTGTTTGAAACCCAGGTCAAATTTGAACCTAAATCTCAAGTCAAATGTGAAACCGTTGTTTGAAAACTAGGTCAAATGTGAACCTAACCTTCGGGTTAAATGTGAACCCGTTGTTTGAAACACAAGTCAAATGTGAACCTTAACCTCAAGTCAAATGTGAAACCGTTGTTTGAAAACCAGGTCAAATGTGAACCTAAACCTCAAATCAAATGTGAACCCGTTGTTTGGAACCCAGGTCAAATGAGAACCTAAACCTCAGGTCAAATGTGAATCTGTTGTTTGAAAACCAGGTCAAATGTGAACCCGTTGTTTGAAACCCTGGTCAAATATGAACCTAAGCCTCAGGTCAAATGTGAACCCGTTGTTTGAAACCCAAGTTAAATGTGAACCTAAACCTCAGGTAAAATGCGAACCCGTTGTTTGAAAACCAGGTCAAATTTGAACCTAAACCTCAGGTCAAATGTGAACCCGTTGTTTGAAACCCGGGTCAATTGTGAAGCTAAACGTAAGTTCAAATGTGAACCCGTTGTTTGAAAACCAGGTCAAATGTGAACCTAAACCTCAGGTCAAATCTGAACCCATTGTTTGAAATCCAGGTCAAATGTGAACCTAAACCTCCGGTCAAATGTGAACCCGTTGTTTGAAACCTGGGTCAAATGTGAACTTAAACCTCAGGTCAAATGTGAACCTGTTATTTGAAACCCAGGTCAAACGTGAACCTAAACCTCAGGTCAAATGCGAACCTGTTGTTTAAAAACCAGGTGAAATTTGAACCTCAACCTCAGGTCAAATGTGAACCCGTTGTTTGAAACCCAGGTCAACTGTGAACCTAAACCTATGGTCAAATGTGAACCCGTTGTTTGAAAACCAGGTCAAATGTAAACCTAAACCTCAGGTCAAATGTGAACCCGTTGTTTGAAACCCAGGTCAATTGTGAACCTAAACCTAAGGTCAAATGTGAACCCGTTGTTTGAAACCCAGGTCAAATGTGAACCTAAACCTCAGGTCAAATGTGAACCCGTTGTTTGAAACCTAGGTCAAATGTGAACTTAAACCTCAGGTCAAGTGTGAACCTGTTATTTGAAACCCAGGTCAAACGTGAACCTAAACCTCAGGTTAAATGCGAACCTGTTGTTTAAAAACCAGGTCAAATTTGAACCTAAACCTCAGGTCAAATGTGAACCCGTTGTTTGAAACCCAGGTCAACTGTGAACCTAAACCTAAGGTCAAATGTGAACCCGTTGTTTGGAACCCAGGTCAAATGAGAACCTAAACCTCAGGTCAAATGTGAATCTGTTGTTTGAAAACTAGGTCAAATGTGAACCCGTTGTTTGAAACCCAGGTCAAATATGAACCTAAACCTCAGGTCAAATGTGAAAGTGTTGTTTGAAACCCAGGTCAAATGTGAACCTAAACCTCAGGTCAAATGTGAACCTGTTGTTTGAAAACCAGGTCAAATGTGAAACTAAACCACAGGTCTAATGTGAACCCGTTGTTTGAAACCCAGGTCAAATGTGAACTTAAACCTCAGGTCAAATTTGAACCCGTTGTTTGAAACCCAGGTCAAATTTGAACCTAAATCTCAAGTCAAATGTGAAACCGTTGTTTGAAAACTAGGTCAAATGTGAACCTAACCTTCGGGTTAAATGTGAACCCGTTGTTTGAAACACAAGTCAAATGTGAACCTTAACCTCAAGTCAAATGTGAAACCGTTGTTTGAAAACCAGGTCAAATGTGAACCTAAACCTCAAATCAAATGTGAACCCGTTGTTTGGAACCCAGGTCAAATGAGAACCTAAACCTCAGGTCAAATGTGAATCTGTTGTTTGAAAACCAGGTCAAATGTGAACCCGTTGTTTAAAAACCAGGTCAAATTTGAACCTAAACCTCAGGTCAAATGTGAACCCGTTGTTTGAAACCCAGGTCAACTGTGAACCTAAACCTAAGGTCAAATGTGAACCCGTTGTTTGGAACCCAGGTCAAATGAGAACCTAAACCTCAGGTCAAATGTGAATCTGTTGTTTGAAAACTAGGTCAAATGTGAACCCGTTGTTTGAAACCCAGGTCAAATATGAACCTAAACCTCAGGTCAAATGTGAACCCGTTGTTTGAAACCCAGGTCAATAGTGAACCTAAACCTCAGGTCAAATGTGAACCTGTTGTTTGAAAACCAGGTCGAATGTGAAACTAAACCTCAGGTCTAATGTGAACTAGTTGTTTGAAACCCAGGTCAAATGTGAACCTAAACCTCAGGTCAAATGTGAACCCGTTGTTTGAAAACCAGGTCAAATGTGAACCTAAACCTCAGGTCAAATGTGTACCTAAACCTCAGGTCAAAGGTGAACCCGTTGATTGAAACCCAGGTCAAATGTGAACTTAAACCTCAGGTCAAATGTGAACCCGTTGTTTGAAACCCAGGTCAAATTTGAACCTAAATCTCAAGTCAAATGTGAAACCGTTGTTTGAAAACTAGGTCAAATGTGAACCTAACCTTCGGGTTAAATGTGAACCCGTTGTTTGAAACACAAGTCAAATGTGAACGTTAACCTCAAGTCAAATGTGAAACCGTTGTTTGAAAACCAGGTCAAATGTGAACCTAAACCTCAAATCAAATGTGAACCCGTTGTTTGGAACCCAGGTCAAATGAGAACCTAAACCTCAGGTCAAATGTGAATCTGTTGTTTGAAAACCAGGTCAAATGTGAACCCGTTGTTTGAAACCCTGGTCAAATATGAACCTAAGCCTCAGGTCAAATGTGAACCCGTTGTTTGAAACCCAAGTTAAATGTGAACCTAAACCTCAGGTAAAATGCGAACCCGTTGTTTGAAAACCAGGTCAAATTTGAACCTAAACCTCAGGTCAAATGTGAACCCGTTGTTTGAAATCCAAGTCAATTAAGAACCTTAACCTAAGGTCAAATGTGAACCCGTTGTTTGAAAACCAGGTCAAATGTGAACCTAAACCTCAGGTCAAATGTGACCCCGTTGTTTGAAACCCAGGTCAAATGTGAACCTAAACCTAAGGTCAAATGCGAACCCGTTGTTTGAAAACCAGGTCAAATTTGAACCTAAACCTCAGGTCAAATGTGAACCCGTTGTTTGAAACCCGGGTCAATTGTGAAGCTAAACGTAAGGTCAAATGTGAACCCGTTGATTGAAAACCAGGTCAAATGTGAACCTAAACCTCAGGTCAAATCTGAACCCATTGTTTGAAATCCAGGTCAAATGTGAACCTAAATCTCCGGTCAAATGTGAACCCGTTGTTTGAAACCAAGGTCAAATGTGAACTTAAACCTCAGGTCAAATGCGAACCCGTTGTTTGAAAACCAGGTCAAATTTGAACCTAAACCTCAGGTCAAATGTGAACCCGTTGTTTGAAACCCGGGTCAATTGTGAAGCTAAACGTAAGGTCAAATGTGAACCCGTTGTTTGAAAACCAGGTCAAATGTGAACCTAAACCTCAGGTCAAATCTGAACCCATTGTTTGAAATCCAAGTCAAATGTGAACCTAAACCTCTGGTCAAATGTGAACCCGTTGTTTGAAACCTAGGTCAAATGTGAACTTAAACCTCAGGTCAAATGTGAACCTGTTATTTGAAACCCAGGTCAAACGTGAACCTAAACCTCAGGTCAAATGCGAACCTGTTGTTTAAAAACCAGGTCAAATTTGAACCTCAACCTCAGGTTAAATGTGAACCCGTTGTTTGAAACCCAGGTCAACTGTGAACCTAAACCTATGGTCAAATGTGAACCCGTTGTTTGAAAACCAGGTCAAATGTAAACCTAAACCTCAGGTCAAATGTGAACCCGTTGTTTGAAACCCAGGTCAATTGTGAACCTAAACCTAAGGTCAAATGTGAACCCGTTGTTTGAAAACCAGGTCAAATGTGAACCAAAACCTCAGGTCAAATGTGAACCCATTGTTTGAAACCCAGGTCAAATGTGAACCTAAACCTCAGGTCAAATGTGAACCCGTTGTTTGAAACCTAGGTCAAATGTGAACTTAAACCTCAGGTCAAATGTGAACCTGTTATTTGAAACCCAGGTCAAACGTGAACCTAAACCTCAGGTTAAATGCGAACCTGTTGTTTAAAAACCAGGTCAAATTTGAACCTAAACCTCAGGTCAAATGTGAACCCGTTGTTTGAAACCCAGGTCAACTGTGAACCTAAACCTAAGGTCAAATGTGAACCCGTTGTTTGGAACCCAGGTCAAATGAGAACCTAAACCTCAGGTCAAATGTGAATCTGTTGTTTGAAAACTAGGTCAAATGTGAACCCGTTGTTTGAAACCCAGGTCAAATATGAACCTAAACCTCAGGTCAAATGTGAACCTGTTGTTTGAAACCCAGGTCAAATGTGAACCTAAACCTCAGGTCAAATGTGAACCTGTTGTTTGAAAAGCAGGTCAAATGTGAAACTAAACCTCAGGTCTAATGTGAACCCGTTGTTTGAAACCCAGGTCAAATGTGAACTTAAACCTCAGGTCAAATTTGAACCCGTTGTTTGAAACCCAGGTCAAATTTGAACCTAAATCTCAAGTCAAATGTGAAACCGTTGTTTGAAAACTAGGTCAAATGTGAACCTAACCTTCGGGTTAAATGTGAACCCGTTGTTTGAAACACAAGTCAAATGTGAACCTTAACCTCAAGTCAAATGTGAAACCGTTGTTTGAAAACCAGGTCAAATGTGAACCTAAACCTCAAATCAAATGTGAACCCGTTGTTTGGAACCCAGGTCAAATGAGAACCTAAACCTCAGGTCAAATGTGAATCTGTTGTTTGAAAACCAGGTCAAATGTGAACCCGTTGTTTGAAACTCAGGTCAAATATGAACCTAAACCTCAGGTCAAATGTGAACCCGTTGTTTGAAACCCAAGTTAAATGTGAACCTAAACCTCAGGTAAAATGCGAACCCGTTGTTTGAAAACCAGGTCAAATTTGAACCTAAACCTCAGGTCAAATGTGAACCCGTTGTTTGAAATCCAAGTCAATTAAGAACCTTAACCTAAGGTCAAATGTGAACCCGTTGTTTGAAAACCAGGTCAAATGTGAACCTAAACCTCAGGTCAAATGTGACCCCGTTGTTTGAAACCCAGGTGAAATGTGAACCTAAACCTTAGGTAAAATGCAAACCCGTTGTTTGAAAACCAGGTCAAATTTGAACCTAAACCTCAGGTCAAATGTGAACCCGTTGTTTGAAACCCGGGTCAATTGTGAAGCTAAACGTAAGGTCAAATGTGAACCCGTTGATTGAAAACCAGGTCAAATGTGAACCTAAACCTCAAGTCAAATCTGAACCCATTGTTTGAAATCCAGGTCAAATGTGAACCTAAACCTCCGGTCAAATGTGAACCCGTTGTTTGAAACCTAGGTCAAATGTGAACTTAAACCTCAGGTCAAATGCGAACCCGTTGTTTGAAAACCAGGTCAAATTTGAACCTAAACCTCAGGTCAAATGTGAACCCGTTGTTTGAAACCCGGGTCAATTGTGAAGCTAAACGTAAGGTCAAATGTGAACCCGTTGTTTGAAAACCAGGTCAAATGTGAACCTAAACCTCAGGTCAAATATGAACCCATTGTTTGAAATCCAGGTCAAATGTGAACCTAAACCTCCGGTCAAATGTGAACCCGTTGTTTGAAACCTAGGTCAAATGTGAACTTAAACCTCAGGTCAAATGTGAACCTGTTATTTGAAACCCAGGTCAAACGTGAACCTAAACCTCAGGTCAAATGCGAACCTGTTGTTTAAAAACCAGGTCAAATTTGAACCTCAACCTCAGGTCAAATGTGAACCCGTTGTTTGAAACCCAGGTCAACTGTGAACCTAAACCTAAGGTCAAATGTGAACCCGTTGTTTGAAAACCAGGTCAAATGTAAACCTAAACCTCAGGTCAAATATGAACCCGTTGTTTGAAACCCAGGTCAATTGTGAACCTAAACCTAAGGTCAAATGTGAACCCGTTGTTTGAAAACTAGGTAAAATGTGAACCAAAACCTCAGGTCAAATGTGAACCCATTGTTTGAAACCCAGGTCAAATGTGAACCTAAACCTCAGGTCAAATGTGAACCCGTTGTTTGAAACCTAGGTCAAATGTGAACTTAAACCTCAGGTCAAATGTGAACCTGTTATTTGAAACCCAGGTCAAACGTGAACCTAAACCTCAGGTTAAATGCGAACCTGTTGTTTAAAAACCAGGTCAAATTTGAACCTAAACCTCAGGTCAAATGTGAACCCGTTGTTTGAAACCCAGGTCAACTGTGAACCTAAACCTAAGGTCAAATGTGAACCCGTTGTTTGGAACCCAGGTCAAATGAGAACCTAAACCTCAGGTCAAATGTGAATCTGTTGTTTGAAAACTAGGTCAAATGTGAACCCGTTGTTTGAAACCCAGGTCAAATATGAACCTAAACCTCAGGTCAAATGTGAACCTGTTGTTTGAAAACCAGGTCAAATGTGAAACTAAACCTCAGGTCTAATGTGAACCCGTTGTTTGAAACCCAGGTCAAATGTGAACTTAAACCTCAGGTCAAATTTGAACCCGTTGTTTGAAACCCAGGTCAAATTTGAACCTAAATCTCAAGTCAAATGTGAAACCGTTGTTTGAAAACTAGGTCAAATGTGAACCTAACCTTCGGGTTAAATGTGAACCCGTTGTTTGAAACACAAGTCGAATGTGAACCTTAACCTCAAGTGAAATGTGAAACCGTTGTTTGAAAACCAGGTCAAATGTGAACCTAAACCTCAAATCAAATGTGAACCCGTTGTTTGGAACCCAGGTCAAATGAGAACCTAAACCTCAGGTCAAATGTGAATCTGTTGTTTGAAAACCAGGTCAAATGTGAACCCGTTGTTTGAAACTAAGGTCAAATATGAACCTAAACCTCAGGTCAAATGTGAACCCGTTGTTTGAAACCCAAGTTAAATGTGAACCTAAACCTCAGGTAAAATGCGAACCCGTTGTTTGAAAACCAGGTCAAATTTGAACCTAAACCTCAGGTCAAATGTGAACCAGTTGTTTGAAATCCAAGTCAATTAAGAACCTTAACCTAAGGTCAAATGTGAACCCGTTGTTTGAAAACCAGGTCAAATGTGAACCTAAACCTCAGGTCAAATGTGACCCCGTTGTTTGAAACCCAGGTGAAATGTGAACCTAAACCTAAGGTCAAATGCGAACCCGTTGTTTGAAAACCAGGTCAAATTTGAACCTAAACCTCTGGTCAAATGTGAACCCGTTGTTTGAAACCCGGGTCAATTGTGAAGCTAAACGTAAGGTCAAATGTGAACCCGTTGATTGAAAACCAGGTCAAATGTGAACCTAAACCTCAGGTCAAATCTGAACCCATTGTTTGAAATCCAGGTCAAATGTGAACCTAAACCTCCGGTCAAATGTGAACCCGTTGTTTGAAACCTAGGTCAAATGTGAACTTAAACCTCAGGTCAAATGTGAACCTGTTATTTGAAACCCAGGTCAAACGTGAACCTAAACCTCAGGTCAAATGCGAACCTGTTGTTTAAAAACCAGGTCAAATTTGAACCTCAACCTCAGGTCAAATGTGAACCCGTTGTTTGAAACCCAGGTCAACTGTGAACCTAAACCTAAGGTCAAATGTGAACCCGTTGTTTGAAAACCAGGTCAAATGTAAACCTAAACCTCAGGTCAAATGTGAACCCGTTGTTTGAAACCCAGGTCAATCGTGAACCTAAACCTAAGGTCAAATGTGAACCCGTTGTTTGAAAACTAGGTAAAATGTGAACCAAAACCTCAGGTCAAATGTGAACCCATTGTTTGAAACCCAGGTCAAATGTGAACCCGTTGTTTGAAACCCGGGTCAATTGTGAAGCTAAACGTAAGGTCAAATGTGAACCCGTTGATTGAAAACCAGGTCAAATGTGAACCTAAACCTCAGGTCAAATCTGAACCCATTGTTTGAAATCCAGGTCAAATGTGAACCTAAACCTCCGGTCAAATGTGAACCCGTTGTTTGAAACCTAGGTCAAATGTGAACTTAAACCTCAGGTAAAATGCGAACCCGTTGTTTGAAAACCAGGTCAAATTTGAACCTAAACCTCAGGTCAAATGTGAACCCGTTGTTTGAAACCCGGGTCAATTGTGAAGCTAAACGTAAGGTCAAATGTGAACCCGTTGTTTGAAAACCAGGTCAAATGTGAACCTAAACCTGAGGTCAAATCTGAACCCATTGTTTGAAATCCAGGTCAAATGTAAACCTAAACCTCAGGTCAAATGTGAACCCGTTGTTTGAAACCCAGGTCAATTGTGAACCTAAACCTAAGGTCAAATGTGAACCCTGTTGTTTGGAACCCAGGTCAAATGAGAACCTAAACCTCAGGTCAAATGTGAATCTGTTGTTTGAAAACTAGGTCAAATGTGAACCCGTTGTTTGAAACCCAGGTCAAATATGAACCTAAACCTCAGGTCAAATGTGAACCCGTTGTTTGAAACCCAGGTCAAATGTGAACCTAAACCTCAGGTCAAATGTGAACCTGTTGTTTGAAAACCAGGTCAAATGTGAAACTAAACCTCAGGTCTAATGTGAACCCGTTGTTTGAAACCCAGGTCAAATGTGAACCTAAACCTCAGGTTAAATGTGAACCCGTTGTTTGAAAACCAGGTCAAATGTGAACCTAAACCTCAGGTCAAATGTGTACCTAAACCTCAGGTCAAAGGTGAACCCGTTGATTGAAACCCAGGTCAAATGTGAACTTAAACCTCAGGTCAAATGTGAACCCGTTGTTTGAAACCCAGGTCAAATTTGAACCTAAATCTCAAGTCAAATGTGAAACCGTTGTTTGAAAACTAGGTCAAATGTGAACCTAACCTTCGGGTTAAATGTGAACCCGTTGTTTGAAACACAAGTCAAATGTGAACCTTAACCTCAAGTCAAATGTGAAACCGTTGTTTGAAAACCAGGTCAAATGTGAACCTAAACCTCAAATCAAATGTGAACCCGTTGTTTGGAACCCAGGTCAAATGAGAACCTAAACCTCAGGTCAAATGTGAATCTGTTGTTTGAAAACCAGGTCAAATGTGAACCTAAACCTAAGGTCAAATGCGAACCCGTTGTTTGAAAACCAGGTCAAATTTGAACCTAAACCTCAGGTCAAATGTGAACCCGTTGTTTGAAACCCGGGTCAATTGTGAAGCTAAACGTAAGGTCAAATGTGAACCCGTTGTTTGAAAACCAGGTCAAATGTGAACCAAAACCTCAGGTCAAATCTGAACCCATTGTTTGAAATCCAGGTCAAATGTGAACCTAAACCTCCGGTCAAATTTGAACCCGTTGTTTGAAACCTAGGTCAAATGTGAACTTAAACCTCAGGTCAAATGTGAACCTGTTATTTGAAACCCAGGTCAAACGTGAACCTAAACCTCAGGTCAAATGCGAACCTGTTGTTTAAAAACCAGGTCAAATTTGAACCTAAACCTCAGGTCAAATGTGAACCCGTTGTTTGAAACCCAGGTCAACTGTGAACCTAAACCTAAGGTCAAATGTGAACCCGTTGTTTGAAAACCAGGTCAAATGTAAACCTAAACCTCAGGTCAAATGTGAACCCGTTGTTTGAAACCCAGGTCAATTGTGAACCTAAACCTAAGGTCAAATGTGAACCCGTTGTTTGAAAACCAGGTCAAATGTGAACCAAAACCTCAGGTCAAATGTGAACCCATTGTTTGAAACCCAAGTCAAATGTGAACCTAAACCTCAGGTCAAATGTGAACCCGTTGTTTGAAACCTAGGTCAAATGTGAACTTAAACCTCAGGTCAAATGTGAACCTGTTATTTGAAACCCAGGTCAAACGTGAACCTAAACCTCAGGTTAAATGCGAACCTGTTGTTTAAAAACCAGGTCAAATTTGAACCTAAACCTCAGGTCAAATGTGAACCCGTTGTTTGAAACCCAGGTCAACTGTGAACCTAAACCTAAGGTCAAATGTGAACCCGTTGTTTGGAACCCAGGTCAAATGAGAACCTAAACCTCAGGTCAAATGTGAATCTGTTGTTTGAAAACTAGGTCAAATGTGAACCCGTTGTTTGAAACCCAGGTCAAATATGAACCTAAACCTCAGGTCAAATGTGAACCCGTTGTTTGAAACCCAGGTCAAATGTGAACCTAAACCTCAGGTCAAATGTGAACCTGTTGTTTGAAAACCAGGTCAAATGTGAAACTAAACCTCAAGTCTAATGTGAACCCGTTGTTTGAAACCCAGGTCAAATGTGAACCTAAACCTCAAGTCAAATGTGAACCTGTTGTTTGAAAACCAGGAAAATGTGAAACTAAACCTCAGGTCTAATGTGAACCCGTTGTTTGAAACCCAGGTCAAATGTGAACCTAAACCTCAGGTCAAATGTGAACCCGTTGTTTGAAAACCAGGTCAAATGTGAACCTAAACCTCAGGTCAAATGTGTACCTAAACCTCAGGTCAAAGGTGAACCCGTTGATTGAAACCCAGGTCAAATGTGAACTTAAACCTCAGGTCAAATGTGAACCCGTTGTTTGAAACCCAGGTCAAATTTGAACCTAAATCTCAAGTCAAATGTGAAACCGTTGTTGGAAAACTAGGTCAAATGTGAACCTAACCTTCGGGTTAAATGTGAACCCGTTGTTTGAAACACAAGTCAAATGTGAACCTTAACCTCAAGTCAAATGTGAAACCGTTGTTTGAAAACCAGGTCAAATGTGAACCTAAACCTCAAATCAAATGTGAACCCGTTGTTTGGAACCCAGGTCAAATGAGAACCTAAACCTCAGGTCAAATGTGAATCTGTTGTTTGAAAACCAGGTCAAATGTGAACCCGTTGTTTGAAACCCAGGTCAAATATGAACCTAAACCTCAGGTCAAATGTGAACCCGTTGTTTGAAACACAAGTTAAATGTGAACCTAAACCTCAGGTTAAATGCGAACCCGTTGTTTGAAAACCAGGTCAAATTTGAACCTAAACCTCAGGTCAAATGTGAACCCGTTGTTTGAAACCCGGGTCAATTGTGAAGCTAAACGTAAGGTCAAATGTGAACCCGTTGTTTGAAAACCAGGTCAAATGTGAACCAAAACCTCAGGTCAAATCTGAACCCATTGTTTGAAATCCAGGTCAAATGTGAACCTAAACCTCCGGTCAAATGTGAACCCGTTGTTTGAAACCTAGGTCAAATGTGAACTTAAACCTCAGGTCAAATGTGAACCTGCTATTTGAAACCCAGGTCAAACATGAACCTAAACCTCAGGTCAAATGCGAACTTGTTGTTTAAAAACTAGGTCAAATTTGAACCTAATCCTCAGGTCAAATGTGAACCCGTTGTTTGAAACCCAGGTCAACTGTGAACCTAAACCTAAGGTCAAATGTGAACCCGTTGTTTGAAAACCAGGTCAAATGTAAACCTAAACCTCAGGTCAAATGTGAACCCGTTGTTTGAAACCTAGGTCAAATGTGAACTTAAACCTCAGGTCAAATGTGAACCTGCTATTTGAAACCCAGGTCAAACGTGAACCTAAACCTCAGGTCAAATGCGAACTTGTTGTTTAAAAACCAGGTCAAATTTGAACCTAATCCTCAGGTCAAATGTGAACCCGTTGTTTGAAACCCAGGTCAACTGTGAACCTAAACCTAAGGTCAAATGTGAACCCGTTGTTTGAAAACCAGGTCAAATGTAAACCTAAACCTCAGGTCAAATGTGAACCCGTTGTTTGAAACCCAGGTCAATTGTGAACCTAAACCTAAGGTCAAATGTGAACCCGTTGTTTGAAAACCAGGTCAAATGTGAACCAAAACCTCAGGTCAAATGTGAACCCATTGTTTGAAACCCAGGTCAAATGTGAACCTAAACCTCAGGTCAAATGTGAACCCGTTGTTTGAAACCTAGGTCAAATGTGAACTTAAACCTCAGGTAAAATGTGAACCTGTTATTTGAAACCCAGGTCAAACGTGAACCTAAACCTCCGGTTAAATGCGAACCTGTTGTTTAAAAACCAGGTCAAATTTGAACCTAAACCTCAGGTCAAATGTGAACCCGTTGTTTGAAACCCAGGTCAACTGTGAACCTAAACCTAAGGTCAAATGTGAACCCGTTGTTTGGAACCCAGGTCAAATGAGAGCCTAACTCTCAGGTCAAATGTGAATCTGTTGTTTGAAAACTAGGTCAAATGTGAACCCGTTGTTTGAAACCCAGGTCAAATATGAACCTAAACCTCAGGTCAAATGTGAACCCGTTGTTTGAAACCCAGGTTAAATGTGAACCTAAACCTCAGGTCAAATGCGAACCTGTTGTTTGAAAACCAGGTCAAATTTGAACCTAAACCTCAGGTCAAATGTGAACCCGTTGTTTGAAATCCAAGTCAATTAAGAACCTTAACCTAAGGTCAAATGTGAACCCGTTGTTTGAAAACCAGGTCAAATGTGAACCTAAACCTCAGGTCAAATGTGAACCCGTTGTTTGAAACCCAGGTCAAATGTGAACCTAAACCTCAGGTCAAATGCGAACCCGTTGTTTGAAAACCAGGTCAAATTTGAACCTAAACCTCAGGTCAAATGTGAACCCGTTGTTTGAAACCTAGGTTAATTGTGAAGCTAAACGTAAGGTCAAATGTGAACCCGTTGTTTGAAAACCAGGTCAAATGTGAACCAAAACCTCAGGTCAAATCTGAACCCATTGTTTGAAATCCAGGTCAAATGTGAACCTAAACCTCAGGTCAAATGTGAACCCGTTGTTTGAAACCTAGGTCAAATGTGAACTTAAACCTCAGGTCAAATGGGAACCTGTTATTTGAAACCCACGTCAAATGTGAACCTAAACCTCAGGTCAAATACGAACCTGTTGTTTAAAAACCAGGTCAAATTTGAACCTAAACCTCAAGTCAAATGTGAACCCGTTGTTTGAAACCCAGGTCAACTGTGAACCTAAACCTAAGGTCAAATGTGAACCCGTTGTTTGAAAACCAGGTAAAATGTGAACCTAAACCTCAGGTCAAATGTGAACCCGTTGTTTGAAACCCAGGTCAAATGTGAACCTAAACCTTAGGTCAAATGCGAACCCGTGGTTTGAAAACCATGTCAAATTTGAACCTAAACCTCAGGTCAAATGTGAACCTGTTGTTTTAAACCCAGATCAATTGTGAACCTAAACCTAAGGTCAAATGTGAACCCGTTGTTTGAAAACCAGGTCAAATGTGAACCAAAACCTCAGGTCATATGTGAACCCATTGTTTGAAACCCAGGTCAAATGTGAACCTAAACCTCAGGTCAAATGTGAACCCGTTGTTTGAAACCCAGGTCAAATGTGATCCTAAACCTCAGGTCAAATGTGAACCCGTTGTTTGAAACCCAGGTCAATTGTGAACCTAAACCTAAGGTCAAATGTGAACCCGTTGTTTGAAAACCAGGTCAAATGTGAACCAAAACCTCAGGTCAAATCTGAACCCATTGTTTGAAATCCAGGTCAAATGTGAACCTAAACCTCAGGTCAAACGTGAACCCGTTGTTTGAAACCTAGGTCAAATGTGAACTTAAACCTCAGGTCAAATGGGAACCTGTTATTTGAAACCCAGGTCAAATGTGAACCTAAACCTCAGGTCAAATACGAACATGTTGTTTAAAAACCAGGTCAAATTTGAACCTAAACCTCAAGTCAAATGTGAACCCGTTGTTTGAAACCCAGGTCAACTGTGAACCTAAACCTAAGGTCAAATGTGAACCCGTTGTTTGAAAACCAGGTAAAATGTGAACCTAAACCTCAGGTCAAATGTGAACCCGTTGTTTGAAACCCAGGTCAAATGTGAACCTAAACCTTAGGTCAAATGCGAACCCGTGGTTTGAAAACCATGTCAAATTTGAACCTAAACCTCAGGTCAAATGTGAACCTGTTGTTTTAAACCCAGGTCAATTGTGAACCTAAACCTAAGGTCAAATGTGAACCCGTTGTTTGAAAACCAGGTCAAATGTGAACCAAAACCTCAGGTCATATGTGAACCCATTGTTTGAAACCCAGGTCAAATGTGAACCTAAACCTCAGGTCAAATGTGAACCCGTTGTTTGAAACCCAGGTCAAATGTGATCCAAAACCTCAGGTCAAATGTGAACCCGTTGTTTGAAACCCAGGTCAATTGTGAACCTAAACCTAAGGTCAAATGTGAACCCGTTGTTTGAAAACCAGGTCAAATGTGAACCTAAACCTCCGGTCAAATGTGAACCAGTTGTTTGAAACCCAGGTCAATTGTGAAGCTAAACGTAAGGTCAAATGTGAACCCGTTGTTTGAAAACCAGGTCAAATGTGAACCAAAACCTCAGGTCAAATGTGAACCCATTGTTTGAAACCCAGGTCAAATGTGAACCTAAACCTCAGGTCAAATCTGAACCCGTTGTTTGAAACCTAGGTCAAATGTGAACTTAAACCTCAGGTCAAATGTGAACCTGTTATTTGAAACCCAGGTCAAACGTGAACCTAAACCTCAGGTTAAATGCAAACCTGTTGTTTAAAAACCAGGTCAAATTTGAACCTAAACCTCAGGTCAAATGTGAACCCGTTGTTTGAAACCCAGGTCAACAGTGAACCTAAACCTAAGGTCAAATGTGAACCCGTTGTTTGGAACCCAGGTCAAATGAGAACCCAAACCTCAGGTCAAATGTGAATCTGTTGTTTGAAAACTAGGTCAAATGTGAACCCGTTGTTTGAAACCCAGGTCAAATATGAACCTAAACCTCAGGTCAAATGTGAACCCGTTGTTTGAAACCCAGGTTAAATGTGAACCTAAACCTCAGGTCAAATGCGAACCTGTTGTTTGAAAACCAGGTCAAATTTGAACCTAAACCTCAGGTCAAATGTGAACCCGTTGTTTGAAATCCAAGTCAATAAAGAACCTTAACCTAAGGTCAAATGTGAACCCGTTGTTTGAAAACCAGGTCAAATGTGAACCTAAACCTCAGGTCAAATGTGAACCCGTTGTTTGAAACCCAGGTCAAATGTAAACCTAAACCTCAGGACAAATGTGAACCCGTTGTTTGAAAACCCAGTCAAACGTGAACCTAAACCTCAGGTCAAATGTGAACCCGTTGTTTGAAACCCAGGTCAAATGTGAACCTAAACCTTAGGTCAAATGTGAACCCGTTGTTTGAAACCCAGGTCAAATGTGAACCTAAACCTCAGGTCAAATGTGAACCTGTTGTTTGAAAACCAGGTCAAATGTGAAACTAAACCTCAGGTCTAATGTGAACCCGTTGTTTGAAACCCAGGTCAAATGTGAACCTGAACCTCAGGTCAAATGTGAACCCGTTGTTTGAAAACCAGGTCAAATGTGAACCTAAACCTCAGGTGAAATGTGAACCCGTTGTTTGAAACCCAGGTCAAATGTGAACCTAAACCTCAGGTCAAATGCGAACCCGTTGTTTGAAAACCAGGTCAAATTTGAACCTAAACCTCAGGTCAAATGTGAACCCGTTGTTTGAAACCTAGGTCAATTGTGAAGCTAAACGTAAGGTCAAATGTGAACCCGTTGTTTGAAAACCAGGTCAAATGTGAACCAAAACCTCAGGTCAAATCTGAACCCATTGTTTGAAATCCAGGTAAAATGTGAACCTAAACCTCAGGTCAAATGTGAACCCGTTGTTTGAAACCCAGGTCAATTGTGAACCTAAACCTAAGGTCAAATGTGAACCCGTTGTTTGAAAACCAGGTCAAATGTGAACCTAAACCTCCGGTCAAATGTGAACCAGTTGTTTGAAACCCAGGTTAATTGTGAAGCTAAACGTAAGGTCAAATGTGAACCCGTTGTTTGAAAACCAGGTCAAATGTGAACCAAAACCTCAGGTCAAATGTGAACCCATTGTTTGAAACCCAGGTCAAATGTGAACCTAAACCTCAGGTCAAATGTGAACCCGTTGTTTGAAACCTAGGTCAAATGTGAACTTAAACCTCAGGTCAAATGTGAACCTGTTATTTGAAACCCAGGTCAAACGTGAACCTAAACCTCAGGTTAAATGCAAACCTGTTGTTTAAAAACCAGGTCAAATTTGAACCTAAACCTCAGGTCAAATGTGAACCCGTTGTTTGAAACCCAGGTCAACAGTGAACCTAAACCTAAGGTCAAATGTGAACCCGTTGTTTGGAACCCAGGTCAAATGAGAACCCAAACCTCAGGTCAAATGTGAATCTGTTGTTTGAAAACTAGGTCAAATGTGAACCCGTTGTTTGAAACCCAGGTCAAATATGAACCTAAACCTTAGGTCAAATGTGAACCCGTTGTTTGAAACCCAGGTTAAATGTGAACCTAAACCTCAGGTCAAATGCGAACCTGTTGTTTGAAAACCAGGTCAAATTTGAACCTAAACCTCAGGTCAAATGTGAACCCGTTGTTTGAAATCCAAGTCAATAAAGAACCTTAACCTAAGGTCAAATGTGAACCCGTTGTTTGAAAACCAGGTCAAATGTGAACCTAAACCTCAGGTCAAATGTGAACCCGTTGTTTGAAACCCAGGTCAAATGTAAACCTAAACCTCAGGACAAATGTGAACCCGTTGTTTGAAAACCCAGTCAAACGTGAACCTAAACCTCAGGTCAAATGTGAACCCGTTGTTTGAAACCCAGGTCAAATGTGAACCTAAACCTTAGGTCAAATGTGAACCCGTTGTTTGAAACCCAGGTCAAATGTGAACCTAAACCTCAGGTCAAATGTGAACCTGTTGTTTGAAAACCAGGTCAAATGTGAAACTAAACCTCAGGTCTAATGTGAACCCGTTGTTTGAAACCCAGGTCAAATGTGAACCTGAACCTCAGGTCAAATGTGAACCCGTTGTTTGAAAACCAGGTCAAATGTGAACCTAAACCTCAGGTCAAATGTGAACCCGTTGTTTGAAACCCAGGTCAAATGTGAACCTAAACCTCAGGTCAAATGCGAACCTGTTGTTTGAAAACCAGGTCAAATTTGAACCTAAACCTCAGGTCAAATGTGAACCCGTTGTTTGAAATCCAAGTCAATAAAGAACCTTAACCTAAGGTCAAATGTGAACCCGTTGTTTGAAAACCAGGTCAAATGTGAACCTAAACCTCAGGTCAAATGTGAACCTAAACCTCAGGACAAATGTGAACCCGTTGTTTGAAATCCAAGTCAATAAAGAACCTTAACCTAAGGTCAAATGTGAACCCGTTGTTTGAAAACCCAGTCAAACGTGAACCTAAACCTAAGGTCAAATGTGAACCCGTTGTTTGAAAACCAGGTAAAATGTGAACCTAAACCTCAGGTCAAATGTGAACCCGTTGTTTGAAACCCAGGTCAAATGTGAACCTAAACCTTAGGTCAAATGCGAACCCGTGGTTTGAAAACCATGTCAAATTTGAACCTAAACCTCAGGTCAAATGTGAACCTGTTGTTTTAAACCCAGGTCAATTGTGAACCTAAACCTAAGGTCAAATGTGAACCCGTTGTTTGAAAACCAGGTCAAATGTGAACCAAAACCTCAGGTCATATGTGAACCCATTGTTTGAAACCCAGGTCAAATGTGAACCTAAACCTTAGGTCAAATGCGAACCCGTGGTTTGAAAACCATGTCAAATTTGAACCTAAACCTCAGGTCAAATGTGAACCTGTTGTTTTAAACCCAGGTCAATTGTGAACCTAAACCTAAGGTCAAATGTGAACCCGTTGTTTGAAAACCAGGTCAAATGTGAACCTAAACCTCCGGTCAAATGTGAACCAGTTGTTTGAAACCCAGGTCAATTGTGAAGCTAAACGTAAGGTCAAATGTGAACCCGTTGTTTGAAAACCAGGTCAAATGTGAACCAAAACCTCAGGTCAAATGTGAACCCATTGTTTGAAACCCAGGTCAAATGTGAACCTAAACCTCAGGTCAAATGTGAACCCGTTGTTTGAAACCTAGGTCAAATGTGAACTTAAACCTCAGGTCAAATGTGAACCTGTTATTTGAAACCCAGGTCAAACGTGAACCTAAACCTCAGGTTAAATGCAAACCTGTTGTTTAAAAACCAGGTCAAATTTGAACCTAAACCTCAGGTCAAATGTGAACCCGTTGTTTGAAACCCAGGTCAACAGTGAACCTAAACCTAAGGTCAAATGTGAACCCGTTGTTTGGAACCCAGGACAAATGAGAACCCAAACCTCAGGTCAAATGTGAATCTGTTGTTTGAAAACTAGGTCAAATGTGAACCCGTTGTTTGAAACCCAGGTCAAATATGAACCTAAACCTCAGGTCAAATGTGAACCCGTTGTTTGAAACCCAGGTTAAATGTGAACCTAAACCTCAGGTCAAATGCGAACCTGTTGTTTGAAAACCAGGTCAAATTTGAACCTAAACCTCAGGTCAAATGTGAACCCGTTGTTTGAAATCCAAGTCAATAAAGAACCTTAACCTAAGGTCAAATGTGAACCCGTTGTTTGAAAACCAGGTCAAATGTGAACCTAAACCTCAGGTCAAATGTGAACCCGTTGTTTGAAACCCAGGTCAAATGTAAACCTAAACCTCAGGACAAATGTGAACCCGTTGTTTGAAAACCCAGTCAAACGTGAACCTAAACCTCAGGTCAAATGTGAACCCGTTGTTTGAAACCCAGGTCAAATGTGAACCTAAACCTCAGGTCAAATGCGAACCTGTTGTTTGAAAACCAGGTCAAATTTGAACCTAAACCTCAGGTCAAATGTGAACCCGTTGTTTGAAATCCAAGTCAATAAAGAACCTTAACCTAAGGTCAAATGTGAACCCGTTGTTTGAAAACCAGGTCAAATGTGAACCTAAACCTCAGGTCAAATGTGAACCTAAACCTCAGGACAAATGTGAACCCGTTGTTTGAAATCCAAGTCAATAAAGAACCTTAACCTAAGGTCAAATGTGAACCCGTTGTTTGAAAACCCAGTCAAACGTGAACCTAAACCTAAGGTCAAATGTGAACCCGTTGTTTGAAAACCAGGTAAAATGTGAACCTAAACCTCAGGTCAAATGTGAACCCGTTGTTTGAAACCCAGGTCAAATGTGAACCTAAACCTTAGGTCAAATGCGAACCCGTGGTTTGAAAACCATGTCAAATTTGAACCTAAACCTCAGGTCAAATGTGAACCTGTTGTTTTAAACCCAGGTCAATTGTGAACCTAAACCTAAGGTCAAATGTGAACCCGTTGTTTGAAAACCAGGTCAAATGTGAACCAAAACCTCAGGTCATATGTGAACCCATTGTTTGAAACCCAGGTCAAATGTGAACCTAAACCTTAGGTCAAATGCGAACCCGTGGTTTGAAAACCATGTCAAATTTGAACCTAAACCTCAGGTCAAATGTGAACCTGTTGTTTTAAACCCAGGTCAATTGTGAACCTAAACCTAAGGTCAAATGTGAACCCGTTGTTTGAAAACCAGGTCAAATGTGAACCTAAACCTCCGGTCAAATGTGAACCAGTTGTTTGAAACCCAGGTCAATTGTGAAGCTAAACGTAAGGTCAAATGTGAACCCGTTGTTTGAAAACCAGGTCAAATGTGAACCAAAACCTCAGGTCAAATGTGAACCCATTGTTTGAAACCCAGGTCAAATGTGAACCTAAACCTCAGGTCAAATGTGAACCCGTTGTTTGAAACCTAGGTCAAATGTGAACTTAAACCTCAGGTCAAATGTGAACCTGTTATTTGAAACCCAGGTCAAACGTGAACCTAAACCTCAGGTTAAATGCAAACCTGTTGTTTAAAAACCAGGTCAAATTTGAACCTAAACCTCAGGTCAAATGTGAACCCGTTGTTTGAAACCCAGGTCAACAGTGAACCTAAACCTAAGGTCAAATGTGAACCCGTTGTTTGGAACCCAGGACAAATGAGAACCCAAACCTCAGGTCAAATGTGAATCTGTTGTTTGAAAACTAGGTCAAATGTGAACCCGTTGTTTGAAACCCAGGTCAAATATGAACCTAAACCTCAGGTCAAATGTGAACCCGTTGTTTGAAACCCAGGTTAAATGTGAACCTAAACCTCAGGTCAAATGCGAACCTGTTGTTTGAAAACCAGGTCAAATTTGAACCTAAACCTCAGGTCAAATGTGAACCCGTTGTTTGAAATCCAAGTCAATAAAGAACCTTAACCTAAGGTCAAATGTGAACCCGTTGTTTGAAAACCAGGTCAAATGTGAACCTAAACCTCAGGTCAAATGTGAACCCGTTGTTTGAAACCCAGGTCAAATGTAAACCTAAACCTCAGGACAAATGTGAACCCGTTGTTTGAAAACCCAGTCAAACGTGAACCTAAACCTCAGGTCAAATGTGAACCCGTTGTTTGAAACCCAGGTCAAATGTGAACCTAAACCTTAGGTCAAATGTGAACCCGTTGTTTGAAACCCAGGTCAAATGTGAACCTAAACCTCAGGTCAAATGTGAACCTGTTGTTTGAAAACCAGGTCAAATGTGAAACTAAACCTCAGGTCTAATGTGAACCCGTTGTTTGAAACCCAGGTCAAATGTGAACCTGAACCTCAGGTCAAATGTGAACCCGTTGTTTGAAAACCAGGTCAAATGTGAACCTAAACCTCAGGTGAAATGTGAACCCGTTGTTTGAAACCCAGGTCAAATGTGAACCTAAACCTCAGGTCAAATGCGAACCCGTTGTTTGAAAACCAGGTCAAATTTGAACCTAAACCTCAGGTCAAATGTGAACCCGTTGTTTGAAACCTAGGTCAATTGTGAAGCTAAACGTAAGGTCAAATGTGAACCCGTTGTTTGAAAACCAGGTCAAATGTGAACCAAAACCTCAGGTCAAATCTGAACCCATTGTTTGAAATCCAGGTAAAATGTGAACCTAAACCTCAGGTCAAATGTGAACCCGTTGTTTGAAACCCAGGTCAATTGTGAACCTAAACCTAAGGTCAAATGTGAACCCGTTGTTTGAAAACCAGGTCAAATGTGAACCTAAACCTCCGGTCAAATGTGAACCAGTTGTTTGAAACCCAGGTTAATTGTGAAGCTAAACGTAAGGTCAAATGTGAACCCGTTGTTTGAAAACCAGGTCAAATGTGAACCAAAACCTCAGGTCAAATGTGAACCCATTGTTTGAAACCCAGGTCAAATGTGAACCTAAACCTCAGGTCAAATGTGAACCCGTTGTTTGAAACCTAGGTCAAATGTGAACTTAAACCTCAGGTCAAATGTGAACCTGTTATTTGAAACCCAGGTCAAACGTGAACCTAAACCTCAGGTTAAATGCAAACCTGTTGTTTAAAAACCAGGTCAAATTTGAACCTAAACCTCAGGTCAAATGTGAACCCGTTGTTTGAAACCCAGGTCAACAGTGAACCTAAACCTAAGGTCAAATGTGAACCCGTTGTTTGGAACCCAGGTCAAATGAGAACCCAAACCTCAGGTCAAATGTGAATCTGTTGTTTGAAAACTAGGTCAAATGTGAACCCGTTGTTTGAAACCCAGGTCAAATATGAACCTAAACCTTAGGTCAAATGTGAACCCGTTGTTTGAAACCCAGGTTAAATGTGAACCTAAACCTCAGGTCAAATGCGAACCTGTTGTTTGAAAACCAGGTCAAATTTGAACCTAAACCTCAGGTCAAATGTGAACCCGTTGTTTGAAATCCAAGTCAATAAAGAACCTTAACCTAAGGTCAAATGTGAACCCGTTGTTTGAAAACCAGGTCAAATGTGAACCTAAACCTCAGGTCAAATGTGAACCCGTTGTTTGAAACCCAGGTCAAATGTAAACCTAAACCTCAGGACAAATGTGAACCCGTTGTTTGAAAACCCAGTCAAACGTGAACCTAAACCTCAGGTCAAATGTGAACCCGTTGTTTGAAACCCAGGTCAAATGTGAACCTAAACCTTAGGTCAAATGTGAACCCGTTGTTTGAAACCCAGGTCAAATGTGAACCTAAACCTCAGGTCAAATGTGAACCTGTTGTTTGAAAACCAGGTCAAATGTGAAACTAAACCTCAGGTCTAATGTGAACCCGTTGTTTGAAACCCAGGTCAAATGTGAACCTGAACCTCAGGTCAAATGTGAACCCGTTGTTTGAAAACCAGGTCAAATGTGAACCTAAACCTCAGGTCAAATGTGAACCCGTTGTTTGAAACCCAGGTCAAATGTGAACCTAAACCTCAGGTCAAATGCGAACCTGTTGTTTGAAAACCAGGTCAAATTTGAACCTAAACCTCAGGTCAAATGTGAACCCGTTGTTTGAAATCCAAGTCAATAAAGAACCTTAACCTAAGGTCAAATGTGAACCCGTTGTTTGAAAACCAGGTCAAATGTGAACCTAAACCTCAGGTCAAATGTGAACCTAAACCTCAGGACAAATGTGAACCCGTTGTTTGAAATCCAAGTCAATAAAGAACCTTAACCTAAGGTCAAATGTGAACCCGTTGTTTGAAAACCCAGTCAAACGTGAACCTAAACCTCAGGTCAAATGTGAACCCGTTGTTTGAAACCCAGGTCAAATGTGAACCTAAACCTTAGGTCAAATGTGAACCCGTTGTTTGAAACCCAGGTCAAATGTGAACCTAAACCTCAGGTCAAATGTGAACCTGTTGTTTGAAAACCAGGTCAAATGTGAAACTAAACCTCAGGTCTAATGTGAACCCGTTGTTTGAAACCCAGGTCAAATGTGAACCTGAACCTCAGGTCAAATGTGAACCCGTTGTTTGAAAACCAGGTCAAATGTGAACCTAAACCTCAGGTCAAATGTGAACCCGTTGTTTGAAACCCAGGTCAAATGTGAACCTAAACCTCAGGTCAAATGCGAACCCGTTGTTTGAAAACCAGGTCAAATTTGAACCTAAACCTCAGGTCAAATGTGAACCCGTTGTTTGAAACCTAGGTCAATTGTGAAGCTAAACGTAAGGTCAAATGTGAACCCGTTGTTTGAAAACCAGGTCAAATGTGAACCAAAACCTCAGGTCAAATCTGAACCCATTGTTTGAAATCCAGGTAAAATGTGAACCTAAACCTCAGGTCAAATGTGAACCCGTTGTTTGAAACCTAGGTCAAATATGAACTTAAACCTCAGGTCAAATGTGAACCTGTTATTTGAAACCCAGGTCAAACGTGAACCTAAACCTCCGGTTAAATGCGAACCTGTTGTTTAAAAACCAGGTCAAATTTGAACCTAAACCTCAGGTCAAATGTGAACCCGTTGTTTGAAACCCAGGTCAACTGTGAACCTAAACCTAAGGTCAAATGTGAACCCGTTGTTTGGAACCCAGGTCAAATGAGAACCTAAACCTCAGGTCAAATGTGAATCTGTTGTTTGAAAACTAGGTCAAATGTGAACCCGTTGTTTGAAACCCAGGTCAAATATGAACCTAAACCTCAGGTCAAATGTGAACCCGTTGTTTGAAACCCAGGTTAAATGTGAACCTAAACCTCAGGTCAAATACGAACCTGTTGTTTGAAAACCAGGTCAAATTTGAACCTAAACCTCAGGTCAAATGTGAACCCGTTGTTTGAAATCAAAGTCAATTAAGAACCTTAACCTAAGGTCAAATGTGAACCCGTTGTTTGAAAACCAGGTCAAATGTGAACCTAAACCTCAGGTCAAATGTGAACCCGTTGTTTGAAACCCAGGTCAAATGTGAACCTAAACCTCAGGTCAAATGTGAACCCGTTGTTTGAAATCCCGGTCAAACGTGAACCTAAACCTCAGGACAAATGTGAACCCGTTGTTTGAAACCCAGGTCAAATGTGAACCTAAACCTTAGGTCAAATGTGAACCCGTTGTTTGAAACCCAGGACAAATGTGAACCTAAACCTCAGGTCAAATGTGAACCTGTTGTTTGAAAACCAGGTCAAATGTGAAACTAAACCTCAGGTCTAATGTGAACCCGTTGTTTGAAACCCAGGTCAAATGTGAACCTAAACCTCAGGTCAAATGTGAACCCGTTGTTTGAAAACCAGGTCAAATGTGAACCTAAACCTCAGGTCAAATGTGAACCCGTTGTTTGAAACCCAGGTCAAATGTGAACCTAAACCTCAGGTCAAATGCGAACCCGTTGTTTGAAAACCAAGTCAAATTTGAACCTTAACCTCAGGTCAAATGTGAACCCGTTGTTTGAAACCTAGGTCAATTGTGAAGCTAAACGTAAGGTCAAATGTGAACCCGTTGTTTGAAAACCAGGTCAAATGTGAACCAAAACCTCAGGTCAAATCTGAACCCATTGTTTGAAATCCAGGTAAAATGTGAACCTAAACCTCAGGCCAAATGTGAACCCGTTGTTTGAAACCTAGGTCAAATGTGAACTTAAACCTCAGGTCAAATGTGAACCTGTTATTTGAAACCCAGGTCAAACGTGAACCTAAACCTCCGGTTAAATGCGAACCTGTTGTTTAAAAACCAGGTCAAATTTGAACCTAAACCTCAGGTCAAATGTGAACCCGTTGTTTGAAACCCAAGTCAACTGTGAACCTAAACCTAAGGTCAAATGTGAACCCGTTGTTTGGAACCCAGGTCAAATGAGAACCTAAACCTCAGGTCAAATGTGAATCTGTTGTTTGAAAACTAGGTCAAATGTGAACCCGTTGTTTGAAACCCAGGTCAAATATGAACCTAAACCTCAGGTCAAATGTGAACCCGTTGTTTGAAACCCAGGTTAAATGTGAACCTAAACCTTAGGTCAAATGCGAACCTGTTGTTTGAAAACCAGGTCAAATTTGAACCTAAACCTCAGGTCAAATGTGAACCCGTTGTTTGAAATCCAAGTCAATTAAGAACCTTAACCTAAGGTCAAATGTGAACCCGTTGTTTGAAAACCAGGTCAAATGTGAACCTAAACCTCAGGTCAAATGTGACCCGTTGTTTGAAACCCAGGTCAAATGTGAACCTAAACCTCAGGTCAAATGCGAACCTGTTGTTTAAAAACCAGGTCAAATTTGAACCTAAACCTCAAGTCAAATGTGAACCCGTTGTTTGAAACCCAGGTCAACTGTGAACCTAAACCTAAGGTCAAATGTGAACCCGTTGTTTGAAAACCAGGTAAAATGTGAACCTAAACCTCAGGTCAAATGTGAACCCGTTGTTTGAAACCCAGGTCAAATGTGAACCTAAACCTTAGGTCAAATGCGAACCCGTGGTTTGAAAACCATGTCAAATTTGAACCTAAACCTCAGGTCAAATGTGAACCTGTTGTTTTAAACCCAGGTCAATTGTGAACCTAAACCTAAGGTCAAATGTGAACCCGTTGTTTGAAAACCAGGTCAAATGTGAACCAAAACCTCAGGTCATATGTGAACCCATTGTTTGAAACCCAGGTCAAATGTGAACCTAAACCTCAGGTCAAATGTGAACCCGTTGTTTGAAACCCAGGTCAAATGTGATCCTAAACCTCAGGTCAAATGTGAACCCGTTGTTTGAAACCCAGGTCAATTGTGAACCTAAACCTAAGGTCAAATGTGAACCCGTTCTTTGAAAACCAGGTCAAATGTGAACCTAAACCTCCGGTCAAATGTGAACCCGTTGTTTGAAACCCAGGTCAATTGTGAAGCTAAACGTAAGGTCAAATGTGAACCCGTTGTTTGAAAACCAGGTCAAATGTGAACCAAAACCTCAGGTCAAATGTGAACCCATTGTTTGAAACCCAGGTCAAATGTGAACCTAAACCTCAGGTCAAATGTGAACCCGTTGTTTGAAACCTAGGTCAAATGTGAACTTAAACCTCAGGTCAAATGTGAACCTGTTATTTGAAACCCAGGTCAAACGTGAACCTAAACCTCAGGTTAAATGCAAACCTGTTGTTTAAAAACCAGGTCAAATTTGAACCTAAACCTCAGGTTAAATGTGAACCCGTTGTTTGAAACCCAGGTCAACAGTGAACCTAAACCTAAGGTCAAATGTGAACCCGTTGTTTGGAACCCAGGTCAAATGAGAACCCAAACCTCAGGTCAAATGTGAATCTGTTGTTTGAAAACTAGGTCAAATGTGAACCGGTTGTTCGAAACCCAGGTCAAATATGAACCTAAACCTCAGGTCAAATGTGAACCCGTTGTTTGAAACCCAGGTTAAATCTGAACCTAAACCTCAGGTCAAATGCGAACCTGTTGTTTGAAAACCAGGTCAAATTTGAACCTAAACCTCAGGTCAAATGTGAACCCGTTGTTTGAAATCCAAGTCAATTAAGAACCTTAACCTAAGGTCAAATGTGAACCCGTTGTTTGAAATCCCGGTCAAACGTGAACCTAAACCTCAGGTCAAATGTGAACCCGTTGTTTGAAACCCAGGTCAAATGTGAACCTAAACCTTAGGTCAAATGTGAACCCGTTGTTTGAAACCCAGGTCAAATATGAACCTAAACCTCAGGTCAAATGTGAACTCGTTGTTTGAAACCCAGGTTAAATGTGAACCTAAACCTCAGGTCAAATGCGAACCTGTTGTTTGAAAACCAGGTCAAATTTGAACCTAAACCTCAGGTCAAATGTGAACCCGTTGTTTGAAATCCAAGTCAATTAAGAACCTTAACCTAAGGTCAAATGTGAACCCGTTGTTTGAAAACCAGGTCAAATGTGAACCTAAACCTCAGGTCAAATGTGAACCCGTTGTTTGAAACCCAGGTCAAATGTGAACCTAAACCTCAGGTCAAATGCGAACCCGTTGTTTGAAAACCAGGTCAAATTTGAACCTAAACCTCAGGTCAAATGTGAACCCGTTGTTTGAAACCTAGGTCAATTGTGAAGCTAAACGTAAGGTCAAATGTGAACCCGTTGTTTGAAAACCAGGTCAAATGTGAACCAAAACCTCAGGTCAAATCTGAACCCATTGTTTGAAATCCAGGTCAAATGTGAACCTAAACCTCAGGTAAAATGTGAACCCGTTGTTTGAAACCTAGGTCAAATGTGAACTTAAACCTCAGGTCAAATGGGAACCTGTTATTTGAAACCCAGGTCAAATGTGAACCTAAACCTCAGGTCAAATACGAACCTGTTGTTTAAAAACCAGGTCAAATTTGAACCTAAACCTCAAGTCAAATGTGAACCCGTTGTTTGAAACCCAGGTCAACTGTGAACCTAAGCCTAAGGTTAAATGTGAACCCGTTGTTTGAAAACCAGGTAAAATGTGAACCTAAACCTCAGGTCAAATGTGAACCCGTTGTTTGAAACCCAGGTCAAATGTGAACCTAAACCTTAGGTCAAATGCGAACCCGTGGTTTGAAAACCATGTCAAATTTGAACCTAAACCTCAGGTCAAATGTGAACCTGTTGTTTTAAACCCAGGTCAATTGTGAACCTAAACCTAAGGTCAAATGTGAAACCGTTGTTTGAAAACCAGGTCAAATGTGAACCAAAACCTCAGGTCATATGTGAACCCATTGTTTGAAACCCAGGTCAAATGTGAACCTAAACCTCAGGTCAAATGTGAACCCGTTGTTTGAAACCCAGGTCAAATGTGATCCTAAACCTCAGGTCAAATGTGAACCCGTTGTTTGAAACCCAGGTCAATTGTGAACCTAAACCTAAGGTCAAATGTGAACCCGTTCTTTGAAAACCAAGTCAAATGTGAACCTAAACCTCCGGTCAAATGTGAACCCGTTGTTTGAAACCCAGGTCAATTGTGAAGCTAAACGTAAGGTCAAATGTGAACCCGTTGTTTGAAAACCAGGTCAAATGTGAACCAAAACCTCAGGTCAAATGTGAACCCATTGTTTGAAACCCAGGTCAAATGTGAACCTAAACCTCAGGTCAAATGTGAACCCGTTGTTTGAAACCTAGGTCAAATGTGAACTTAAACCTCAGGTCAAATGTGAACCTGTTATTTGAAACCCAGGTCAAACGTGAACCTAAACCTCAGGTTAAATGCAAACCTGTTGTTTAAAAACCAGGTCAAATTTGAACCTAAACCTCAGGTTAAATGTGAACCCGTTGTTTGAAACCCAGGTCAACAGTGAACCTAAACCTAAGGTCAAATGTGAACCCGTTGTTTGGAACCCAGGTCAAATGAGAACCCAAACCTCAGGTCAAATGTGAATCTGTTGTTTGAAAACTAGGTCAAATGTGAACCCGTTGTTCGAAACCCAGGTCAAATATGAACCTAAACCTCAGGTCAAATGTGAACCCGTTGTTTGAAACCCAGGTTAAATCTGAACCTAAACCTCAGGTCAAATGCGAACCTGTTGTTTGAAAACCAGGTCAAATTTGAACCTAAACCTCAGGTCAAATGTGAACCCGTTGTTTGAAATCCAAGTCAATTAAGAACCTTAACCTAAGGTCAAATGTGAACCCGTTGTTTGAAATCCCGGTCAAACGTGAACCTAAACCTCAGGTTAAATGTGAACCCGTTGTTTGAAACCCAGGTCAAATGTGAACCTAAACCTTAGGTCAAATGTGAACCCGTTGTTTGAAACCCAGGTCAAATATGAACCTAAACCTCAGGTCAAATGTGAACTCGTTGTTTGAAACCCAGGTTAAATGTGAACCTAAACCTCAGGTCAAATGCGAACCTGTTGTTTGAAAACCAGGTCAAATTTGAACCTAAACCTCAGGTCAAATGTGAACCCGTTGTTTGAAATCCCAGTCAATTAAGAACCTTAACCTAAGGTCAAATGTGAACCCGTTGTTTGAAAACCAGGTCAAATGTGAACCTAAACCTCAGGTCAAATGTGAACCCGTTGTTTGAAACCCAGGTCAAATGTGAACCTAAACCTCAGGTCAAATGCGAACCCGTTGTTTGAAAACCAGGTCAAATTTGAACCTAAACCTCAGGTCAAATGTGAACCCGTTGTTTGAAACCTAGGTCAATTGTGAAGCTAAACGTAAGGTCAAATGTGAACCCGTTGTTTGAAAACCAGGTCAAATGTGAACCAAAACCTCAGGTCAAATCTGAACCCATTGTTTGAAATCCAGGTCAAATGTGAACCTACACCTCAGGTAAAATGTGAACCCGTTGTTTGAAACCTAGGTCAAATGTGAACTTAAACCTCAGGTCAAATGGGAACCTGTTATTTGAAACCCAGGTCAAATGTGAACCTAAACCTCAGGTCAAATACGAACCTGTTGTTTAAAAACCAGGTCAAATTTGAACCTAAACCTCAAGTCAAATGTGAACCCGTTGTTTGAAACCCAGGTCAACTGTGAACCTAAGCCTAAGGTTAAATGTGAACCCGTTGTTTGAAAACCAGGTAAAATGTGAACCTAAACCTCAGGTCAAATGTGAACCCGTTGTTTGAAACCCAGGTCAAATGTGAACCTAAACCTTAGGTCAAATGCGAACCCGTGGTTTGAAAACCATGTCAAATTTGAACCTAAACCTCAGGTCAAATGTGAACCTGTTGTTTTAAACCCAGGTCAATTGTGAACCTAAACCTAAGGTCAAATGTGAAACCGTTGTTTGAAAACCAGGTCAAATGTGAACCAAAACCTCAGGTCATATGTGAACCCATTGTTTGAAACCCAGGTCAAATGTGAACCTAAACCTCAGGTCAAATGTGAACCCGTTGTTTGAAACCCCGGTCAAATGTGATCCTAAACCTCAGGTCAAATGTGAACCCGTTGTTTGAAACCCAGGTCAATTGTGAACCTAAACCTAAGGTCAAATGTGAACCCGTTGTTTGAAAACCAGGTCAAATGTGAACCTAAACCTCCGGTCAAATGTGAACCCGTTGTTTGAAACCCAGGTCAATTGTGAAGCTAAACGTAAGGTCAAATGTGAACCCGTTGTTTGAAAACCAGGTCAAATGTGATACAAAACCTCAGGTCAAATGTGAACCCATTGTTTGAAACCCAGGTCAAATGTGAACCTAAACCTCAGGTCAAATGTGAACCCGTTGTTTGAAACCTAGGTAAAATGTGAACTTAAACCTCAGGTCAAATGTGAACCTGTTATTTGAAACCCAGGTCAAACGTGAACCTAAACCTCAGGTTAAATGCAAACCTGTTGTTTAAAAACCAGGTCAAATTTGAACCTAAACCTCAGGTTAAATGTGAACCCGTTGTTTGAAACCCAGGTCAACAGTGAACCTAAACCTAAGGTCAAATGTGAACCCGTTGTTTGGAACCCAGGTCAAATGAGAACCCAAACCTCAGGTCAAATGTGAATCTGTTGTTTGAAAACTAGGTCAAATGTGAACCCGTTGTTCGAAACCCAGGTCAAATATGAACCTAAACCTCAGGTCAAATGTGAACCCGTTGTTTGAAACCCAGGTTAAATGTGAACCTAAACCTCAGGTCAAATGCGAACCTGTTGTTTGAAAACCAGGTCAAATTTGAACCTAAACCTCAGGTCAAATGTGAACCCGTTGTTTGAAATCCAAGTCAATTAAGAACCTTAACCTAAGGTCAAATGTGAACCCGTTGTTTGAAATCCCGGTCAAACGTGAACCTAAACCTCAGGTCAAATGTGAACCCGTTGTTTGAAACCCAGGTCAAATGTGAACCTAAACCTCAGGTCAAATGTGAACCCGTTGTTTGAAACCTAGGTCAAATGTGAACTTAAACCTCGGGTCAAATGTGAACCTGTTATTTGAAACCCAGGTCAAACGTGAACCTAAACCTCAGGTTAAATGCAAACCTGTTGTTTAAAAACCAGGTCAAATTTGAACCTAAACCTCAGGTTAAATGTGAACCCGTTGTTTGAAACCCAGGTCAACAGTGAACCTAAACCTAAGGTCAAATGTGAACCCGTTGTTTGGAACCCAGGTCAAATGAGAACCCAAACCTCAGGTCAAATGTGAATCTGTTGTTTGAAAACTAGGTCAAATGTGAACCCGTTGTTCGAAACCCAGGTCAAATATGAACCTAAACCTCAGGTCAAATGTGAACCCGTTGTTTGAAACCCAGGTTAAATGTGAACCTAAACCTCAGGTCAAATGCGAACCTGTTGTTTGAAAACCAGGTCAAATTTGAACCTAAACCTCAGGTCAAATGTGAACCCGTTGTTTGAAATCCAAGTCAATTAAGAACCTTAACCTAAGGTCAAATGTGAACCCGTTGTTTGAAATCCCGGTCAAACGTGAACCAAAACCTCAGGTCAAATGTGAACCCGTTGTTTGAAACCCAGGTCAAATGTGAACCTAAACCTTAGGTCAAATATGAACCCGTTGTTTGAAACCCAGGTCAAATGTGAACCTAAACCTCAGGTCAAATGTGAACCTGTTGTTTGAAAACCAGGTCAAATGTGAAACTAAACCTCAGGTCTAATGTGAACCCGTTGTTTGAAACCCAGGTCAAATTTGAACCTAAACCTCAGGTCAAATGTGAACCCGTTGTTTGAAAACCAGGTCAAATGTGAACCTAAACCTCAGGTCAAATGTGTACCTAAACCTCAGGTCAAAGGTGAACCCGTTGAATGAAACCCAGGTCAAATGTGAACTTAAACCTCAGGTCAAATGTGAACCCGTTGTTTGAAACCCAGGTCAAATTTGAACCTAAATCTCAAGTCAAATGTGAAACCGTTGTTTGAAAACTAGGTCAAATGTGAACCTAACCTTCGGGTTAAATGTGAACCCGTTGTTTGAAACACAAGTCAAATGTGAACCTTAACCTCAAGTCAAATGTGAAACCGTTGTTTGAAAACCAGGTCAAATGTGAACCTAAACCTCAAATCAAATGTGAACCCGTTGTTTGAAACCCAGGTTAAATGTGAACCTAAACCTCAGGTCAAATGCGAACCTGTTGTTTGAAAACCAGGTCAAATTTGAACCTAAACCTCAGGTCAAATGTGAACCCGTTGTTTGAAATCCAAGTCAATTAAGAACCTTAACCTAAGGTCAAATGTGAACCCGTTGTTTGAAATCCCGGTCAAACGTGAACCAAAACCTCAGGTCAAATGTGAACCCGTTGTTTGAAACCCAGGTCAAATGTGAACCTAAACCTTAGGTCAAATGTGAACCCGTTGTTTGAAACCCAGGTCAAATGTGAACCTAAACCTCAGGTCAAATGTGAACCTGTTGTTTGAAAACCAGGTCAAATGTGAAACTAAACCTCAGGTCTAATGTGAACCCGTTGTTTGAAACCCAGGTCAAATGTGAACCTAAACCTCAGGTCAAATGTGAACCCGTTGTTTGAAAACCAGGTCAAATGTGAACCTAAACCTCAGGTCAAATGTGTACCTAAACCTCAGGTCAAAGGTGAACCCGTTGAATGAAACCCAGGTCAAATGTGAACTTAAACCTCAGGTCAAATGTGAACCCGTTGTTTGAAACCCAGGTCAAATTTGAACCTAAATCTCAAGTCAAATGTGAAACCGTTGTTTGAAAACTAGGTCAAATGTGAACCTAACCTTCGGGTTAAATGTGAACCCGTTGTTTGAAACACAAGTCAAATGTGAACCTTAACCTCAAGTCAAATGTGAAACCGTTGTTTGAAAACCAGGTCAAATGTGAACCTAAACCTCAAATCAAATGTGAACCCGTTGTTTGAAACCCAGGTTAAATTTGAACCTAAACCTCAGGTCAAATGCGAACCTGTTGTTTGAAAACCAGGTCAAATTTGAACCTAAACCTCAGGTCAAATGTGAACCCGTTGTTTGAAATCCAAGTCAATTAAGAACCTTAACCTAAGGTCAAATGTGAACCCGTAGTTTGAAATCCCGGTCAAACGTGAACCAAAACCTCAGGTCAAATGTGAACCCGTTGTTTGAAACCCAGGTCAAATGTGAACCTAAACCTTAGGTCAAATGTGAACCCGTTGTTTGAAACCCAGGTCAAATGTGAACCTAAACCTCAGGTCAAATGTGAACCTGTTGTTTGAAAACCAGGTCAAATGTGAAACTAAACCTCAGGTCTAATGTGAACCCGTTGTTTGAAACCCAGGTCAAATGTGAACCTAAACCTCAGGTCAAATGTGAACCCGTTGTTTGAAAACCAGGTCAAATGTGAACCTAAACCTCAGGTCAAATGTGTACCTAAACCTCAGGTCAAAGGTGAACCCGTTGAATGAAACCCAGGTCAAATGTGAACTTAAACCTCAGGTCAAATGTGAACCCGTTGTTTGAAACCCAGGTCAAATTTGAACCTAAATCTCAAGTCAAATGTGAAACCGTTGTTTGAAAACTAGGTCAAATGTGAACCTAACCTTCGGGTTAAATGTGAACCCGTTGTTTGAAACACAAGTCAAATGTGAACCTTAACCTCAAGTCAAATGTGAAACCGTTGTTTGAAAACCAGGTCAAATGTGAACCTAAACCTCAAATCAAATGTGAACCCGTTGTTTGGAACCCAAGTCAAATGAGAACCTAAACCTCAGGTCAAATGTGAATCTGTTGTTTGAAAACCAGGTCAAATGTGAACCCGTTGTTTGAAACCCATGTCAAATATGAACCTAAACCTCAGGTCAAATGTGAACCCGTTGTTTGAAACCCAGGTTAAATGTGAACCTAAACCTCAGGTTAAATGCGAACCCGTTGTTTGAAAACCAGGTCAAATTTGAACCTAAACCTCAGGTCAAATGTGAACCCGTTGTTTGAAATCCAAGTCAATTAAGAACCTTAACCTAAGGTCAAATGTGAACCCGTTGTTTGAAAACCAGGTCAAATGTGAACCTAAACCTCAGGTCAAATGTGAACCCGTTGTTTGAAACCCAGGTCAAATGTGAACCTAAACCTAAGGTCAAATGCGAACCCGTTGTTTGAAAACCAGGTCAAATTTGAACCTAAACCTCAGGTCAAATGTGAACCCGTTGTTTGAAACCCGGGTCAATTGTGAAGCTAAACGTAAGGTCAAATGTGAACCCGTTGTTTGAAAACCAGGTCAAATGTGAACCAAAACCTAAGGTCAAATCTGAACCCATTGTTTGAAATCCAGGTCAAATGTGAACCTAAACCTCTGGTCAAATGTGAACCCGTTGTTTGAAACCTAGGTCAATGTGAACTTAAACCTCAGGTCAAATGTGAACCTGTTATTTGAAACCCAGGTCAAACGTGAACCTAAATCTCAGGTCAAATTTGAACCTGTTGTTTAAAAACCAGGTCAAATTTGAACCTAAACCTCAGGTCAAATGTGAACCCGTTGTTTGAAACCCAGGTCAACTGTGAACCTAAACCTAAGGTCAAATGTGAACCCGTTGTTTGAAAACCAGGTCAAATGTAAACCTAAACCTCAGGTCAAATGTGAACCCGTTGTTTGAAACCCAGGTCAATTGTGAACCTAAACCTAAGGTCAAATGTGAACCCGTTGTTTGAAAACCGGTCAAATGTGAACCAAAACCTCAGGTCAAATGTTAACCCATTGTTTGAAACCCAGGTCAAATGTGAACCTAAACCTCAAGTCAAATGTGAACCCGTTGTTTGAAACCTAGTTCAAATGTGAACTTAAACCTCAGGTCAAATGTGAACCCGTTGTTTGAAATCCAAGTCAATTAAGAACCTTAACCTAAGGTCAAATGTGAACCCGTTGTTTGAAATCCCGGTCAAACGTCAACCTAAACCTCAGGTCAAATGTGAACCCGTTGTTTGAAACCCAGGTCAAATGTGAACCTAAACCTCAGGTCAAATGTGAACCCGTTGTTTGAAACCTAGGTCAAATGTGAACTTAAACCTCAGGTCAAATGTGAACCTGTTATTTGAAACCCAGGTCAAACGTGAACCTAAACCTCAGGTTAAATGCAAACCTGTTGTTTAAAAACCAGGTCAAATTTGAACCTAAACCTCAGGTTAAATGTGAACCCGTTGTTTGAAACCCAGGTCAACAGTGAACCTAAACCTAAGGTCAAATGTGAACCCGTTGTTTGGAACCCAGGTCAAATGAGAACCCAAACCTCAGGTCAAATGTGAATCTGTTGTTTGAAAACTAGGTCAAATGTGAACCCGTTGTTCGAAACCCAGGTCAAATATGAACCTAAACCTCAGGTCAAATGTGAACCCGTTGTTTGAAACCCAGGTTAAATGTGAACCTAAACCTCAGGTCAAATGCGAACCTGTTGTTTGAAAACCAGGTCAAATTTGAACCTAAACCTCAGGTCAAATGTGAACCCGTTGTTTGAAATCCAAGTCAATTAAGAACCTTAACCTAAGGTCAAATGTGAACCCGTTGTTTGAAATCCCGGTCAAACGTGAACCAAAACCTCAGGTCAAATGTGAACCCGTTGTTTGAAACCCAGGTCAAATGTGAACCTAAACCTTAGGTCAAATGTGAACCCGTTGTTTGAAACCCAGGTCAAATGTGAACCTAAACATCAGGTCAAATGTGAACCTGTTGTTTGAAAACCAGGTCAAATGTGAAACTAAACCTCAGGTCTAATGTGAACCCGTTGTTTGAAACCCAGGTCAAATGTGAACCTAAACCTCAGGTCAAATGTGAACCCGTTGTTTGAAAACCAGGTCAAATGTGAACCTAAACCTCAGGTCAAATGTGTACCTAAACCTCAGGTCAAAGGTGAACCCGTTGAATGAAACCCAGGTCAAATGTGAACTTAAACCTCAGGTCAAATGTGAACCCGTTGTTTGAAACCCAGGTCAAATTTTAACCTAAATCTCAAGTCAAATGTGAAACCGTTGTTTGAAAACTAGGTCAAATGTGAACCTAACCTTCGGGTTAAATGTGAACCCGTTGTTTGAAACACAAGTCAAATGTGAACCTTAACCACAAGTCAAATGTGAAACCGTTGTTTGAAAACCAGGTCAAATGTGAACCTAAACCTCAAATCAAATGTGAACCCGTTGTTTGGAACCCAGGTCAAATGAGAACCTAAACCTCAGGTCAAATGTGAATCTGTTGTTTGAAAACCAGGTCAAATGTGAACCCGTTGTTTGAAACCCAGGTCAAATATGAACCTAAACCTCAGGTCAAATATGAACCTAAACCTCAAGTCAAATGTGAACCCGTTGTTTGAAACCCAGGTTAAATGTGAACCTAAACCTCAGGTTAAATGCGAACCCGTTGTTTGAAAACCAGGTCAAATTTGAACCTAAACCTCAGGTCAAATGTGAACCCGTTGTTTGAAATCCAAGTCAATTAAGAACCTTAACCTAAGGTCAAATGTGAACCCGTTGTTTGAAAACCAGGTCAAATGTGAACCTAAACCTCAGGTCAAATGTGAACCCGTTGTTTGAAACCCAGGTCAAATGTGAACCTAAACCTAAGGTCAAATGCGAACCCGTTGTTTGAAAACCAGGTCAAATTTGAACCTAAACCTCAGGTCAAATGTGAACCCGTTGTTTGAAACCCGGGTCAATTGTGAAGCTAAACGTAAGGTCAAATGTGAACCCGTTGTTTGAAAACCAGGTCAAATGTGAACCAAAACCTAAGGTCAAATCTGAACCCATTGTTTGACATCCAGGTCAAATGTGAACCTAAACCTCCGGTCAAATGTGAACCCGTTGTTTGAAACCTAGGTCAATGTGAACTTAAACCTCAGGTCAAATGTGAACCTGTTATTTGAAACCCAGGTCAAACGTGAACCTAAATCTCAGGTCAAATTCGAACCTGTTGTTTAAAAACCAGGTCAAATTTGAACCTAAACCTCAGGTCAAATGTGAACCCGTTGTTTGAAACCCAGGTCAACTGTGAACCTAAACCTAAGGTCAAATGTGAACCCGTTGTTTGAAAACCAGGTCAAATGTAAACCTAAACCTCAGGTCAAATGTGAACCCGTTGTTTGAAACCCAGGTCAATTGTGAACATAAACCTAAGGTCAAATGTGAACCCGTTGTTTGAAAACCAGGTCAAATGTGAACCAAAACCTCAGGTCAAATGTTAACCCATTGTTTGAAACCCAGGTCAAATGTGAACCTAAACCTCAGGTCAAATGTGAACCCGTTGTTTGAAACCTAGGTCAAATGTGAACTTAAACCTCAGGTCAAATGTGAACCTGTTATTTGAAACCTAGGTCAAACGTGAACCTAAACCTCAGGTTAAATGCGAACCTGTTGTTTAAAAACCAGGTCAAATTTGAACCTAAACCTCAGGTCAAATGTGAACCCGTTGTTTGAAACCCAGGTCAAATGTGAACCTAAACCTAAGGTCAAATGCGAACCCGTTGTTTGAAAACCAGGTCAAATTTGAACCTAAACCTCAGGTCAAATGTGAACCCGTTGTTTGAAACCCGGGTCAATTGTGAAGCTAAACGTAAGGTCAAATGTGAACCCGTTGTTTGAAAACCAGGTCAAATGTGAACCAAAACCTAAGGTCAAATCTGAACCCATTGTTTGACATCCAGGTCAAATGTGAACCTAAACCTCCGGTCAAATGTGAACCCGTTGTTTGAAACCTAGGTCAATGTGAACTTAAACCTCAGGTCAAATGTGAACCTGTTATTTGAAACCCAGGTCAAACGTGAACCTAAATCTCAGGTCAAATTCGAACCTGTTGTTTAAAAACCAGGTCAAATTTGAACCTAAACCTCAGGTCAAATGTGAACCCGTTGTTTGAAACCCAGGTCAACTGTGAACCTAAACCTAAGGTCAAATGTGAACCCGTTGTTTGAAAACCAGGTCAAATGTAAACCTAAACCTCAAGTCAAATGTGAACCCGTTGTTTGAAACCCAGGTCAATTGTGAACATAAACCTAAGGTCAAATGTGAACCCGTTGTTTGAAAACCAGGTCAAATGTGAACCAAAACCTCAGGTCAAATGTTAACCCATTGTTTGAAACCCAGGTCAAATGTGAACCTAAACCTCAGGTCAAATGTGAACCCGTTGTTTGAAACCTAGGTCAAATGTGAACTTAAACCTCAGGTCAAATGTGAACCTGTTATTTGAAACCTAGGTCAAACGTGAACCTAAACCTCAGGTTAAATGCGAACCTGTTGTTTAAAAACCAGGTCAAATTTGAACCTAAACCTCAGGTCAAATGTGAACCCGTTGTTTGAAACCCAGGTCAACTGTGAACCTAAACCTAAGGTCAAATGTGAACCCGTTGTTTGGAACCCAGGTCAAATGAGAACCTAAACCTCAGGTCAAATGTGAATCTGTTGTTTGAAAACTAGGTCAAATATGAACCCGTTGTTTGAAACCCAGGTCAAATATGAACCTAAACCTCAGGTCAAATGTGAACCCGTTGTTTGAAACCCAGGTTAAATGTGAACCTAAACCTCAGGTCAAATGCGAACTTGTTGTTTGAAAACCAGGTAAAATTTGAACCTAAACCTCAGGTCAAATGTGAACCCGTTGTTTGAAATCCAAGTCAATTAAGAACCTTAACCTAAGGTCAAATGTGAACCCGTTGTTTGAAAACCAGGTCAAATGTAAACCTAAACCTCAGGTCAAATGTGAACCCGTTGTTTGAAACCCAGGTCAAATGTGAACCTAAACCTCAGGTCAAATGCGAACCCGTTGTTTGAAAACCAGGTCAAATTTGAACCTAAACCTCTGGTCAAATGTGAACCCGTTGTTTGAAACCAAGGTCAATTGTGAAGCTAAACGTAAGGTCAAATGTGAACCCGTTGTTTTAAAACCAGGTCAAATGTGAACCAAAACCTCAGGTCAAATCTGAACCCATTGTTTGAAATCCAGGTCAAATGTGAACCTAAACCTCAGGTCAAATGTGAACCCGTTGTTTGAAAACTAGGTCAAATGTGAACTTAAACCTCAGGTCAAATGTGAACCTGTTATTTGAAACCCAGGTCAAACGTGAACCTAAACCTCAGGTCAAATGCGAACCTGTTGTTTAAAAACCAGGTCAAATTTGAACCTAAACCTCAGGTCAAATGTGAACCCGTTGTTTGAAACCCAGGTCAACTGTGAACCTAAACCTAAGGTCAAATGTGAACCCGTTGTTTGAAAACCAGGTCAAATGTAAACCTAAACCTCAGGTCAAATGTGAACCCGTTGTTTGAAACCCAGGTCAATTGTGAACCTAAACCTAAGGTCAAATGTGAACCCGTTGTTTGAAAACCAGGTCAAATGTGAACCAAAACCTCAGGTCAAATGTGAACCCATTGTTTGAAACCCAGGTCAAATGTGAACCTAAACCTCAGGTCAAATGTGAACCCGTTGTTTGAAACCTATGTCAAATGTGAACTTAAACCTCAGGTCAAATGTGAACCTGTTATTTGAGACCCAGGTCAAACGTGAACCTAAACCTCAGGTTAAATGCGAACCTGTTGTTTAAAAACCAGGTCAAATTTGAACCTAAACCTCAGGTCAAATGTGAACCCGTTGTTTGAAACCCAGGTCAACTGTGAACCTAAACCTAAGGTCAAATGTGAACCCGTTGTTTGGAACCCAGGTCAAATGAGAACCTAAACCTCAGGTCAAATGTGAATCTGTTGTTTGAAAACTAGGTCAAATGTGAACCCGTTGTTTGAAACCCAGGTCAAATATGAACCTAAACCTCAGGTCAAATGTGAACCCGTTGTTTGAAACCCAGGTTAAATGTGAACCTAAACCTCAGGTCAAATGCGAACCCGTTGTTTGAAAACCAGGTCAAATTTGAACCTAAACCTCAGGTCAAATGTGAACCCGTTGTTTGAAACCAAGGTCAATTGTGAAGCTAAACGTAAGGTCAAATGTGAACCCGTTGTTTGAAACCCAGGTCAAATTTGAACCTAAATCTCAAGTCAAATGTGAAACCGTTGTTTGAAAACTAGGTCAAATGTGAACCTAACCTTCGGGTTAAATGTGAACCCGTTGTTTGAAACACAAGTCAAATGTGAACCTTAACCTCAAGTCAAATGTGAAACCGTTGTTTGAAAACCAGGTCAAATGTGAACCTAAACCTCAAATCAAATGTGAACCCGTTGTTTGGAACCCAGGTCAAATGAGAACCTAAACCTCAGGTCAAATGTGAATCTGTTGTTTGAAAACCAGGTCAAATGTGAACCCGTTGTTTGAAACCCAGGTCAAATATGAACCTAAACCTCAGGTCAAATGTGAATCTGTTGTTTGAAAACTAGGTCAAATATGAACCCGTTGTTTGAAACCCAGGTCAAATATGAACCTAAACCTCAGGTCAAATGTGAACCCGTTGTTTGAAACCCAGGTCAAACGTGAACCTAAACCTCAGGTCAAATGCGAACCTGTTGTTTAAAAACCAGGTCAAATTTGAACCTAAACCTCAGGTCAAATGTGAACCCGTTGTTTGAAACCCAGGTCAACTGTGAACCTAAACCTAAGGTCAAATGTGAACCCGTTGTTTGAAAACCAGGTCAAATGTAAACCTAAACCTCAGGTCAAATGTGAACCCGTTGTTTGAAACCCAGGTCAATTGTGAACCTAAACCTAAGGTCAAATGTGAACCCGTTGTTTGAAAACCAGGTCAAATGTGAACCAAAACCTCAGGTCAAATGTGAACCCATTGTTTGAAACCCAGGTCAAATGTGAACCTAAACCTCAGGTCAAATGTGAACCCGTTGTTTGAAACCTATGTCAAATGTGAACTTAAACCTCAGGTCAAATGTGAACCTGTTATTTGAGACCCAGGTCAAACGTGAACCTAAACCTCAGGTTAAATGCGAACCTGTTGTTTAAAAACCAGGTCAAATTTGAACCTAAACCTCAGGTCAAATGTGAACCCGTTGTTTGAAACCCAGGTCAACTGTGAACCTAAACCTAAGGTCAAATGTGAACCCGTTGTTTGGAACCCAGGTCAAATGAGAACCTAAACCTCAGGTCAAATGTGAATCTATTGTTTGAAAACTAGGTCAAATGTGAACCCGTTGTTTGAAACCCAGGTCAAATATGAACCTAAACCTCAGGTCAAATGTGAACCCGTTGTTTGAAACCCAGGTTAAATGTGAACCTAAACCTCAGGTCAAATGCGAACCCGTTGTTTGAAAACCAGGTCAAATTTGAACCTAAACCTCAGGTCAAATGTGAACCCGTTGTTTGAAACCAAGGTCAATTGTGAAGCTAAACGTAAGGTCAAATGTGAACCCGTTGTTTGAAACCCAGGTCAAATTTGAACCTAAATCTCAAGTCAAATGTGAAACCGTTGTTTGAAAACTAGGTCAAATGTGAACCTAACCTTCGGGTTAAATGTGAACCCGTTGTTTGAAACACAAGTCAAATGTGAACCTTAACCTCAAGTCAAATGTGAAACCGTTGTTTGAAAACCAGGTCAAATGTGAACCTAAACCTCAAATCAAATGTGAACCCGTTGTTTGGAACCCAGGTCAAATGAGAACCTAAACCTCAGGTCAAATGTGAATCTGTTGTTTGAAAACCAGGTCAAATGTGAACCCGTTGTTTGAAACCCAGGTCAAATATGAACCTAAACCTCAGGTCAAATGTGAACCCGTTGTTTGAAACCCAGGTTAAATGTGAACCTAAACCTCAGGTTAAATGCGAACCCGTTGTTTGAAAACCAGGTCAAATTTGAACCTAAACCTCAGGTCAAATGTGAACCCGTTGTTTGAAATCCAAGTCAATTAAGAACCTTAACCTAAGGTCAAATGTGAACCCGTTGTTTGAAAACCAGGTCAAATGTGAACCTAAACCTCAGGTCAAATGTGAACCCGTTGTTTGAAACCCAGGTCAAATGTGAACCTAAACCTAAGGTCAAATGCGAACCCGTTGTTTGAAAACCAGGTCAAATTTGAACCTAAACCTCAGGTCAAATGTGAACCCGTTGTTTGAAACCCGGGTCAATTGTGAAGCTAAACGTAAGGTCAAATGTGAACCCGTTGTTTGAAAACCAGGTCAAATGTGAACCAAAACCTAAGGTCAAATCTGAACCCATTGTTTGAAATCCAGGTCAAATGTGAACCTAAACCTCCGGTCAAATGTGAACCCGTTGTTTGAAACCTAGGTCAATGTGAACTTAAACCTCAGGTCAAATGTGAACCTGTTATTTGAAACCCAGGTCAAACGTGAACCTAAATCTCAGGTCAAATTCGAACCTGTTGTTTAAAAACCAGGTCAAATTTGAACCTAAACCTCAGGTCAAATGTGAACCCGTTGTTTGAAACCCAGGTCAACTGTGAACCTAAACCTAAGGTCAAATGTGAACCCGTTGTTTGAAAACCAGGTCAAATGTAAACCTAAACCTCAGGTCAAATGTGAACCCGTTGTTTGAAACCCAGGTCAATTGTGAACATAAACCTAAGGTCAAATGTGAACCCATTGTTTGAAAACCAGGTCAAATGTGAACCAAAACCTCAGGTCAAATGTTAACCCATTGTTTGAAACCCAGGTCAAATGTGAACCTAAACCTCAGGTCAAATGTGAACCCGTTGTTTGAAACCTAGGTCAAATGTGAACTTAAACCTCAGGTCAAATGTGAACCTGTTATTTGAAACCTAGGTCAAACGTGAACCTAAACCTCAGGTTAAATGCGAACCTGTTGTTTAAAAACCAGGTCAAATTTGAACCTAAACCTCAGGTCAAATGTAAACCCGTTGTTTGAAACCCAGGTCAACTGTGAACCTAAACCTAAGGTCAAATGTGAACCCGTTGTTTGGAACCCAGGTCAAATGAGAACCTAAACCTCAGGTCAAATGTGAATCTGTTGTTTGAAAACTAGGTCAAATGTGAACCCGTTGTTTGAAACCCAGGTCAAATATGAACCTAAACCTCAGGTCAAATGTGAACCCGTTGTTTGAAACCCAGGTTAAATGTGAACCTAAACCTCAGGTCAAATGCGAACTTGTTGTTTGAAAACCAGGTCAAATTTGAACCTAAACCTCAGGTCAAATGTGAACCCGTTGTTTGAAATCCAAGTCAATTAAGAACCTTAACCTAAGGTCAAATGTGAACCCGTTGTTTGAAAACCAGGTCAAATGTAAACCTAAACCTCAGGTCAAATGTGAACCCGTTGTTTGAAACCCAGGTCAAATGTGAACCTAAACCTCAGGTCAAATGCGAACCCGTTGTTTGAAAACCAGGTCAAATTTGAACCTAAACCTCTGGTCAAATGTGAACCCGTTGTTTGAAACCAAGGTCAATTGTGAAGCTAAACGTAAGGTCAAATGTGAACCCGTTGTTTGAAAACCAGGTCAAATGTGAACCAAAACCTCAGGTCAAATCTGAACCCATTGTTTGAAATCCAGGTCAAATGTGAACCTAAACCTCAGGTCAAATGTGAACCCGTTGTTTGAAAACTAGGTCAAATGTGAACTTAAACCTCAGGTCAAATGTGAACCTGTTATTTGAAACCCAGGTCAAACGTGAACCTAAACCTCAGGTCAAATGCGAACCTGTTGTTTAAAAACCAGGTCAAATTTGAACCTAAACCTCAGGTCAAATGTGAACCCGTTGTTTGAAACCCAGGTCAACTGTGAACCTAAACCTAAGGTCAAATGTGAACCCGTTGTTTGAAAACCAGGTCAAATGTAAACCTAAACCTCAGGTCAAATGTGAACCCGTTGTTTGAAACCCAGGTCAATTGTGAACCTAAACCTAAGGTCAAATGTGAACCCGTTGTTTGAAAACCAGGTCAAATGTGAACCAAAACCTCAGGTCAAATGTGAACCCATTGTTTGAAACCCAGGTCAAATGTGAACCTAAACCTCAGGTCAAATGTGAACCCGTTGTTTGAAACCTATGTCAAATGTGAACTTAAACCTCAGGTCAAATGTGAACCTGTTATTTGAGACCCAGGTCAAACGTGAACCTAAACCTCAGGTTAAATGCGAACCTGTTGTTTAAAAACCAGGTCAAATTTGAACCTAAACCTCAGGTCAAATGTGAACCCGTTGTTTGAAACCCAGGTCAACTGTGAACCTAAACCTAAGGTCAAATGTGAACCCGTTGTTTGGAACCCAGGTCAAATGAGAACCTAAACCTCAGGTCAAATGTGAATCTGTTGTTTGAAAACTAGGTCAAATGTGAACCCGTTGTTTGAAACCCAGGTCAAATATGAACCTAAACCTCAGGTCAAATGTGAACCCGTTGTTTGAAACCCAGGTTAAATGTGAACCTAAACCTCAGGTCAAATGCGAACCCGTTGTTTGAAAACCAGGTCAAATTTGAACCTAAACCTCAGGTCAAATGTGAACCCGTTGTTTGAAACCAAGGTCAATTGTGAAGCTAAACGTAAGGTCAAATGTGAACCCATTGTTTGAAATCCAGGTCAAATGTGAACCTAAACCTCAGGTCAAATGTGACCCCGTTGTTTGAAACCTAGGTCAAATGTGAACTTAAACCTCAGGTCAAATGTGAACCTGTTATTTGAAACCCAGGTCAAATGTGAACCAAAACCTCAGGTCAAATACAAACCTGTTGTTTAAAAACCAGGTCAAATTTGAACCTAAACCTCAAGTCAAATGTGAACCCGTTGTTTGAAACCCAGGTCAACTGTGAACCTAAACTTAAGGTCAAATGTGAACCCGTTGTTTGGAACCCAGGTCAAATGAGAACCTAAACCTCAGGTCAAATGTGAATCTGTTGTTTGAAAACTAGGTCAAATGTGAACCCGTTGTTTGAAACCCAGGTCAAATATGAACCTAAACCTCAGGTCAAATGTGAACCCGTTGTTTGAAACCCAGGTTAAATGTGAACCTAAACCTCAGGTCAAATGCGAACCTGTTGTTTGAAAACCAGGTCAAATTTGAACCTAAACCTCAGGTCAAATGTGAACCCGTTGTTTGAAATCCAAGTCAATTAAGAACCTTAACCTAAGGTCAAATGTGAACCCGTTGTTTGAAAACCAGGTCAAATGTGAACCTAAACCTCAGGTCAAATGTGAACCCGTTGTTTGAAACCCAGGTCAAATGTGAACCTAAACCTCAGGTCAAATGCGAACCCGTTGTTTGAAACCCAGGTCAACTGTGAACCTAAACCTAAGGTCAAATGTGAACCCGTTGTTTGAAAACCAGGTAAAATGTGAACCTAAACCTCAGGTCAAATGTGAACCCGTTGTTTGAAACCCAGGTCAAATGTGAACCTAAACCTTAGGTCAAATGCGAACCCGTTGTTTGAAAACCATGTCAAATTTGAACCTAAACCTCAGGTCAAATGTGAACCTGTTGTTTGAAACCCAGGTCAGTTGTGAACCTAAACCTAAGGTCAAATGTGAACCTGTTGTTTGAAAACCAGGTCAAATGTGAACCAAAACATCAGGTCATATGTGAACCCATTGTTTGAAACCCAGGTCAAATGTGAACCTAAACCTCAGGTCAAATGTGAACCCGTTGTTTGAAACCCAGGTCAAATGTGAACCTAAACCTCAGGTCAAATGTGAACCCGTTGTGTGAAACCCAGGTCAATTGTGAACCTAAACCTAAGGTCAAATGTGAACCCGTTGTTTGAAAACCAGGTCAAATGTGAACCTAAACCTCAGGTCAAATGTGAACCCGTTGTTTGAAACCCAGGTCAATTGTGAAGCTAAACGTAAGGTCAAATGTGAACCCGTTGTTTGAAAACCAGGTCAAATGTGAACCAAAACCTCAGGTCAAATGTGAACCCATTGTTTGAAACCCAGGTCAAATGTGAACCTAAACCTCAGGTCAAATGTGAACCCGTTGTTTGAAACCCAGGTCAAATGTGAACCTAAACCTCAGGTCAAATGTGAACCCGTTGTTTGAAACCCTGGTCAATTGTGAACCCAAACCTAAGGTCAAATGTGAACCCGTTGTTTGAAAACCAGGTCAAATGTGAACCTAAACCTCAGGTCAAATGTGAACCCGTTGTTTGAAACCCAGGTCAAATGTGAACCTAAACCTCAGGTCAAATGCGAACCTGTGGTTTAAAAACCAGGTCAAATTTGAACCTAAACCTCAGGTCAAATGTGAACCCGTTGTTTGAAACCCAGGTCAATTGTGAACCTAAACCTAAGGTCAAATGTGAACCCGTTGTTTGAAAACCAGGTCAAATGTGAACCTAAACCTCAGGTCAAATGTGAACCCATTGTTTGAAACCCAGGTCAAATGTGAACCTAAACCTCAGGTCAAATGTGAACCCGTTGTTTGAAACCCAGGTCAAATGTGAACCTAAACCTCAGGTCAAATGTGAACCCGTTTTTTGAAACCCAGGTCAATTGTGAACCTAAACCTAAGGTCAAATGTGAACCCGTTGTTTGAAAACCAGGTCAAATGTGAACCTAAACCTCAGGTCAAATGTGAACCCGTTGTTTGAAACCCAGGTCAAATGTGAACCTAAACCTCAGGTCAAATGCGAACCCGTTGTTTAAAAACCAGGTCAAATTTGAACCTAAACCTCAGGTCAAATGTGAACCCGTTGTTTAAAACCCAGGTCAATTGTGAACCTAAACCTAAGGTCAAATGTGACTCCGTTGTTTGAAAACCAGGTTAAATGTGAACCAAAACCTCAGGTCAAATGTGAACCCATTGTTTGAAACCCAGGTCAAATGTGAACCTAAACCTCAGGTTAAATGTGAACCCGTTGTTTGAAACCCAGGTCAAATGTGAACCTAAACCTCAGGTCAAATGTGAACCCGTTGTTTGAAACCCAGGTCAAATGTGAACTTAAACCTCAGGTCAAATGTGAACCTGTTGTTTGAAACCCAGGTCAAATGTGAACCTAAACCTCGGGTCAAATGTGAACCCGTTGTTTGAAACCCAGGTCAAATGTGAACCTAAACCTCAGGTCAAATGTGAACCCGTTGTTTGAAAACCAGGTCAAATGTGAACCTAAACCTCAGGTCAAATGTGAACCCGTTGTTTGAAACCCAGGTCAAATGTGAATTTAAACCTCAGGTCAAATGTGAACCTGTTGTTTGAAACCCAGGTCAAATGTGAACCTAAACCTCAGGTCAAATGTGAACCCGTTGTTTGAAACCCAGGTCAAATGTGAACCTAAACCTCAGGTCAAATGCGAACCTGTTGTTTGAAAACCAGGTCAAATTTGAACCTAAACCTCAGGTCAAATGTGAACCCGTTGTTTGAAATCCAAGTCAATTAAGAACCTTAACCTAAGGTCAAATGTGAACCCGTTGTTTGAAAACCAGGTCAAATGTGAACCTAAACCTCAGGTCAAATGTGAACCCGTTGTTTGAAACCCAGGTCAAATGTGAACCTAAACCTCAGGTCAAATGCGAACCCGTTGTTTGAAACCCAGGTCAACTGTGAACCTAAACCTAAGGTCAAATGTGAACCCGTTGTTTGAAAACCAGGTAAAATGTGAACCTAAACCTCAGGTCAAATGTGAACCCGTTGTTTGAAACCCAGGTCAAATGTGAACCTAAACCTTAGGTCAAATGCGAACCCGTTGTTTGAAAACCATGTCAAATTTGAACCTAAACCTCAGGTCAAATGTGAACCTGTTGTTTGAAACCCAGGTCAGTTGTGAACCTAAACCTAAGGTCAAATGTGAACCCGTTGTTTGAAAACCAGGTCAAATGTGAACCAAAACATCAGGTCATATGTGAACCCATTGTTTGAAACCCAGGTCAAATGTGAACCTAAACCTCAGGTCAAATGTGAACCCGTTGTTTGAAACCCAGGTCAAATGTGAACCTAAACCTCAGGTCAAATGTGAACCCGTTGTGTGAAACCCAGGTCAATTGTGAACCTAAACCTAAGGTCAAATGTGAACCCGTTGTTTGAAAACCAGGTCAAATGTGAACCTAAACCTCAGGTCAAATGTGAACCCGTTGTTTGAAACCCAGGTCAATTGTGAAGCTAAACGTAAGGTCAAATGTGAACCCGTTGTTTGAAAACCAGGTCAAATGTGAACCAAAACCTCAGGTCAAATGTGAACCCATTGTTTGAAACCCAGGTCAAATGTGAACCTAAACCTCAGGTCAAATGTGAACCCGTTGTTTGAAACCCAGGTCAAATGTGAACCTAAACCTCAGGTCAAATGTGAACCCGTTGTTTGAAACCCAGGTCAATTGTGAACCCAAACCTAAGGTCAAATGTGAACCCGTTGTTTGAAAACCAGGTCAAATGTGAACCTAAACCTCAGGTCAAATGTGAACCCGTTGTTTGAAACCCAGGTCAAATGTGAACCTAAACCTCAGGTCAAATGCGAACCTGTGGTTTAAAAACCAGGTCAAATTTGAACCTAAACCTCAGGTCAAATGTGAACCCGTTGTTTGAAACCCAGGTCAATTGTGAACCTAAACCTAAGGTCAAATGTGAACCCGTTGTTTGAAAACCAGGTCAAATGTGAACCTAAACCTCAGGTCAAATGTGAACCCATTGTTTGAAACCCAGGTCAAATGTGAACCTAAACCTCAGGTCAAATGTGAACCCGTTGTTTGAAACCCAGGTCAAATGTGAACCTAAACCTCAGGTCAAATGTGAACCCGTTTTTTGAAACCCAGGTCAATTGTGAACCTAAACCTAAGGTCAAATGTGAACCCGTTGTTTGAAAACCAGGTCAAATGTGAACCTAAACCTCAGGTCAAATGTGAACCCGTTGTTTGAAACCCAGGTCAAATGTGAACCTAAACCTCAGGTCAAATGCGAACCCGTTGTTTAAAAACCAGGTCAAATTTGAACCTAAACCTCAGGTCAAATGTGAACCCGTTGTTTAAAACCCAGGTCAATTGTGAACCTAAACCTAAGGTCAAATGTGACTCCGTTGTTTGAAAACCAGGTTAAATGTGAACCAAAACCTCAGGTCAAATGTGAACCCATTGTTTGAAACCCAGGTCAAATGTGAACCTAAACCTCAGGTTAAATGTGAACCCGTTGTTTGAAACCCAGGTCAAATGTGAACCTAAACCTCAGGTCAAATGTGAACCCGTTGTTTGAAACCCAGGTCAAATGTGAACTTAAACCTCAGGTCAAATGTGAACCTGTTGTTTGAAACCCAGGTCAAATGTGAACCTAAACCTCAGGTCAAATGTGAACCCGTTGTTTGAAACCCAGGTCAAATGTGAACCTAAACCTCAGGTCAAATGTGAACCCGTTGTTTGAAAACCAGGTCAAATGTGAACCTAAACCTCAGGTCAAATGTGAACCCGTTGTTTGAAACCCAGGTCAAATGTGAATTTAAACCTCAGGTCAAATGTGAACCTGTTGTTTGAAACCCAGGTCAAATGTGAACCTAAACCTCAGGTCAAATGTGAACCCGTTGTTTGAAACCCAGGTCAAATGTGAACCTAAACCTCAGGTCAAATGCGAACCTGTTGTTTGAAAACCAGGTCAAATTTGAACCTAAACCTCAGGTCAAATGTGAACCCGTTGTTTGAAATCCAAGTCAATTAAGAACCTTATCCTAAGGTCAAATGTGAACCCGTTGTTTGAAAACCAGGTCAAATGTGAACCTAAACCTCAGGTCAAATGTGAACCCGTTGTTTGAAACCCATGTCAAATGTGAACCTAAACCTCAGGTCAAATGCGAACCCGTTGTTTGAAACCCAGGTCAACTGTGAACCTAAACCTAAAGTCAAATGTGAACCCGTTGTTTGAAAACCAGGTAAAATGTGAACCTAAACCTCAGGTCAAATGTGAACCCGTTGTTTGAAACCCAGGTCAAATGTGAACCTAAACCTTAGGTCAACTGCGAACCCGTTGTTTGAAAACCATTGCAAATTTGAACCTAAACCTCAGGTCAAATGTGAACCTGTTGTTTGAAACCCAAGTCAATTGTGAACCTAAACCTAAGGTCAAATGTGAACCCGTTGTTTGAAAACCAGGTCAAATGTGAACCAAAACATCAGGTCATATGTGAACCCATTGTTTGAAACCCAGGTCAAATGTGAACCTAAACCTCAGGTCAAATGTGAACCCGTTGTTTGAAACCCAGGTCAAATGTGAACCTAAACCTCAGGTCAAATGTGAACCCGTTGTTTGAAACCCAGGTCAATTGTGAACCTAAACCTAAGGTCAAATGTGAACCCGTTGTTTGAAACCCAGGTCAAATGTGAACCTAAACCTCAGGTCAAATGCGAACCTGTGGTTTAAAAACCAGGTCAAATTTGAACCTAAACCTCAGGTCAAATGTGAACCCGTTGTTTGAAACCCAGGTCAATTGTGAACCTAAACCTAAGGTCAAATGTGAACCCGTTGTTTGAAAACCAGGTCAAATGTGAACCTAAACCTCAGGTCAAATGTGAACCCATTGTTTGAAACCCAGGTCAAATGTGAACCTAAACCTCAGGTCAAATGTGAACCCGTTGTTTGAAACCCAGGTCAAATGTGAACCTAAACCTCAGGTCAAATGTGAACCCGTTTTTTGAAACCCAGGTCAATTGTGAACCTAAACCTAAGGTCAAATGTGAACCCGTTGTTTGAAAACCAGGTCAAATGTGAACCTAAACCTCAGGTCAAATGTGAACCCGTTGTTTGAAACCCAGGTCAAATATGAACCTAAACCTCAGGTCAAATGCGAACCCGTTGTTTAAAAACCAGGTCAAATTTGAACCTAAACCTCAGGTCAAATGTGAACCCGTTGTTTAAAACCCAGGTCAATTGTGAACCTAAACCTAAGGTCAAATGTGACTCCGTTGTTTGAAAACCAGGTTAAATGTGAACCAAAACCTCAGGTCAAATGTGAACCCATTGTTTGAAACCCAGGTCAAATGTGAACCTAAACCTCAGGTTAAATGTGAACCCGTTGTTTGAAACCCAGGTCAAATGTGAACCTATACCTCAGGTCAAATGTGAACCCGTTGTTTGAAACCCAGGTCAAATGTGAACTTAAACCTCAGGTCAAATGTGAACCTGTTGTTTGAAACCCAGGTCAAATGTGAACCTAAACCTCAGGTCAAATGTGAACCCGTTGTTTGAAACCCAGGTCAAATGTGAACCTAAACCTCAGGTCAAATGTGAACCCGTTGTTTGAAAACCATGTCAAATGTGAACCTAAACCTCAGGTCAAATGTGAACCCGTTGTTTGAAACCCAGGTCAAATGTGAATTTAAACCTCAGGTCAAATGTGAACCTGTTGTTTGAAACCCAGGTCAAATGTGAACCTAAACCTCAGGTCAAATGTGAACCCGTTGTTTGAAACCCAGGTCAAATGTGAACCTAAACCTCAGGTCAAATGCGAACCTGTTGTTTGAAAACCAGGTCAAATTTGAACCTAAACCTCAGGTCAAATGTGAACCCGTTGTTTGAAATCCAAGTCAATTAAGAACCTTATCCTAAGGTCAAATGTGAACCCGTTGTTTGAAAACCAGGTCAAATGTGAACCTAAACCTCAGGTCAAATGTGAACCCGTTGTTTGAAACCCATGTCAAATGTGAACCTAAACCTCAGGTCAAATGCGAACCCGTTGTTTGAAACCCAGGTCAACTGTGAACCTAAACCTAAAGTCAAATGTGAACCCGTTGTTTGAAAACCAGGTAAAATGTGAACCTAAACCTCAGGTCAAATGTGAACCCGTTGTTTGAAACCCAGGTCAAATGTGAACCTAAACCTTAGGTCAACTGCGAACCCGTTGTTTGAAAACCATTGCAAATTTGAACCTAAACCTCAGGTCAAATGTGAACCTGTTGTTTGAAACCCAAGTCAATTGTGAACCTAAACCTAAGGTCAAATGTGAACCCGTTGTTTGAAAACCAGGTCAAATGTGAACCAAAACATCAGGTCATATGTGAACCCATTGTTTGAAACCCAGGTCAAATGTGAACCTAAACTCAGGTCAAATGTGAACCCGTTGTTTGAAACCCAGGTCAAATGTGAACCTAAACCTCAGGTCAAATGTGAACCCGTTGTTTGAAACCCAGGTCAATTGTGAACCTAAACCTAAGGTCAAATGTGAACCCGTTGTTTGAAAACCAGGTCAAATGTGAACCTAAACCTCAGGTCAAATGTGAACCCGTTGTTTGAAACCCAGGTCAAATGTGAACCTAAACCTCAGGTCAAATGCGAACCCGTTGTTTAAAAACCAGGTCAAATTTGAACCTAAACCTCAGGTCAAATGTGAACCCGTTGTTTAAAACCCAGGTCAATTGTGAACCTAAACCTAAGGTCAAATGTGACTCCGTTGTTTGAAAACCAGGTTAAATGTGAACCAAAACCTCAGGTCAAATGTGAACCCATTGTTTGAAACCCAGGTCAAATGTGAACCTAAACCTCAGGTTAAATGTGAACCCGTTGTTTGAAACCCAGGTCAAATGTGACACTAAACCTCAGGTCAAATGTGAACCCGTTGTTTGAAACCCAGGTCAAATGTGAACTTAAACCTCAGGTCAAATGTGAACCTGTTGTTTGAAACACAGGTCAAATGTGAACCTAAACCTCAGGTCAAATGTGAACCCGTTGTTTGAAACCCAGGTCAAATGTGAACCTAAACCTCAGGTCAAATGTGAACCCGTTGTTTGAAAACCAGGTCAAATGTGAACCTAAACCTCAGGTCAAATGTGAACCCGTTGTTTGAAACCCAGGTCAAATGTGAATTTAAACCTCAGGTCAAATGTGAACCCGTTGTTTGAAACCCAGGTCAATTGTGAACCTAAACCTAAGGTCAAATGTGAACCCGTTGTTTGAAAACCAGGTCAAATGTGAACCTAATCCTCAGGTCAAATGTGAACCCTTTGTTTGAAACCCAGTTCAAATGTGAACCTAAACCTCAGGTCAAATGCGAACCCGTTGTTTAAAAACCAGGTCAAATTTGAACCTAAACCTCAGGTCAAATGTGAACCCGTTGTTTAAAACCCAGGTCAATTGTGAACCTAAACCTAAGGTCAAATGTGACTCCGTTGTTTGAAAACCAGGTTAAATGTGAACCAAAACCTCAGGTCAAATGTGAACCCATTGTTTGAAACCCAGGTCAAATGTGAACCTAAACCTCAGGTTAAATGTGAACCCGTTGTTTGAAACCCAGGTCAAATGTGAACCTAAACCTCAGGTCAAATGTGAACCCGTTGTTTGAAACCCAGGTCAAATGTGAACTTAAACCTCAGGTCAAATGTGAACCTGTTGTTTGAAACCCAGGTCAAATGTGAACCTAAACCTCAGGTCAAATGTGAACCCGTTGTTTGAAACCCAGGTCAAATGTGAACCTAAACCTCAGGTCAAATGTGAACCCGTTGTTTGAAAACCAGGTCAAATGTGAACCTAAACCTCAGGTCAAATGTGAACCCGTTGTTTGAAACCCAGGTCAAATGTGAATTTAAACCTCAGGTCAAATGTGAACCTGTTGTTTGAAACCCAGGTCAAATGTGAACCTAAACCTCAGGTCAAATGTGAACCCGTTGTTTGAAACCCAGGTCAAATGTGAACCTAAACCTCAGGTCAAATGCGAACCTGTTGTTTGAAAACCAGGTCAAATTTGAACCTAAACCTCAGGTCAAATGTGAACCCGTTGTTTGAAATCCAAGTCAATTAAGAACCTTATCCTAAGGTCAAATGTGAACCCGTTGTTTGAAAACCAGGTCAAATGTGAACCTAAACCTCAGGTCAAATGTGAACCCGTTGTTTGAAACCCATGTCAAATGTGAACCTAAACCTAAAGTCAAATGTGAACCCGTTGTTTGAAAACAAGGTAAAATGTGAACCTAAACCTCAGGTCAAATGTGAACCCGTTGTTTGAAACCCAGGTCAAATGTGAACCTAAACCTTAGGTCAACTGCGAACCCGTTGTTTGAAAACCATTGCAAATTTGAACCTAAACCTCAGGTCAAATGTGAACCTGTTGTTTGAAACCCAAGTCAATTGTGAACCTAAACCTAAGGTCAAATGTGAACCCGTTGTTTGAAAACCAGGTCAAATGTGAACCAAAACATCAGGTCATATGTGAACCCATTGTTTGAAACCCAGGTCAAATGTGAACCTAAACCTCAGGTCAAATGTGAACCCGTTGTTTGAAACCCAGGTCAAATGTGAACCTAAACCTCAGGTCAAATGTGAACCCGTTGTTTGAAACCCAGGTCAATTGTGAACCTAAACCTAAGGTCAAATGTGAACCCGTTGTTTGAAACCCAGGTCAAATGTGAACCTAAACCTCAGGTCAAATGCGAACCTGTGGTTTAAAAACCAGGTCAAATTTGAACCTAAACCTCAGGTCAAATGTGAACCCGTTGTTTGAAACCCAGGTCAATTGTGAACCTAAACCTAAGGTCAAATGTGAACCCGTTGTTTGAAAACCAGGTCAAATGTGAACCTAAACCTCAGGTCAAATGTGAACCCATTGTTTGAAACCCAGGTCAAATGTGAACTTAAACCTCAGGTCAAATGTGAACCTGTTGTTTGAAACCCAGGTCAAATGTGAACCTAAACCTCAGGTCAAATGTGAACCCGTTGTTTGAAACCCAGGTCAAATGTGAACCTAAACCTCAGGTCAAATGTGAACCCGTTGTTTGAAAACCAGGTCAAATGTGAACCTAAACCTCAGGTTAAATGTGAACCCGTTGTTTGAAACCCAGGTCAAATGTGAATTTAAACCTCAGGTCAAATGTGAACCTGTTGTTTGAAACCCAGGTCAAATGTGAACCTAAACCTCAGGTCAAATGTGAACCCGTTGTTTGAAACCCAGGTCAAATGTGAACCTAAACCTCAGGTCAAATGCGAACCTGTTGTTTGAAAACCAGGTCAAATTTGAACCTAAACCTCAGGTCAAATGTGAACCCGTTGTTTGAAATCCAAGTCAATTAAGAACCTTATCCTAAGGTCAAATGTGAACCCGTTGTTTGAAAACCAGGTCAAATGTGAACCTAAACCTCAGGTCAAATGTGAACCCGTTGTTTGAAACCCATGTCAAATGTGAACCTAAACCTCAGGTCAAATGCGAACCCGTTGTTTGAAACCCAGGTCAACTGTGAACCTAAACCTAAAGTCAAATGTGAACCCGTTGTTTGAAAACCAGGTAAAATGTGAACCTAAACCTCAGGTCAAATGTGAACCCGTTGTTTGAAACCCAAGTCAAATGTGAACCTAAACCTTAGGTCAACTGCGAACCCGTTGTTTGAAAACCATTGCAAATTTGAACCTAAACCTCAGGTCAAATGTGAACCTGTTGTTTGAAACCCAAGTCAATTGTGAACCTAAACCTAAGGTCAAATGTGAACCCGTTGTTTGAAAACCAGGTCAAATGTGAACCAAAACATCAGGTCATATGTGAACCCATTGTTTGAAACCCAGGTCAAATGTGAACCTAAACCTCAGGTCAAATGTGAACCCGTTGTTTGAAACCCAGGTCAAATGTGAACCTAAACCTCAGGTCAAATGTGAACCCGTTGTTTGAAACCCAGGTCAATTGTGAACCTAAACCTAAGGTCAAATGTGAACCCGTTGTTTGAAACCCAGGTCAAATGTGAACCTAAACCTCAGGTCAAATGCGAACCTGTGGTTTAAAAACCAGGTCAAATTTGAACCTAAACCTCAGGTCAAATGTGAACCCGTTGTTTGAAACCCAGGTCAATTGTGAACCTAAACCTAAGGTCAAATGTGAACCCGTTGTTTGAAAACCAGGTCAAATGTGAACCTAAACCTCAGGTCAAATGTGAACCCATTGTTTGAAACCCAGGTCAAATGTGAACCTAAACCTCAGGTCAAATGTGAACCCGTTGTTTGAAACCCAGGTCAAATGTGAACCTAAACCTCAGGTCAAATGTGAACCCGTTTTTTGAAACCCAGGTCAATTGTGAACCTAAACCTAAGGTCAAATGTGAACCCGTTGTTTGAAAACCAGGTCAAATGTGAACCTAAACCTCAGGTCAAATGTGAACCCGTTGTTTGAAACCCAGGTCAAATATGAACCTAAACCTCAGGTCAAATGCGAACCCGTTGTTTAAAAACCAGGTCAAATTTGAACCTAAACCTCAGGTCAAATGTGAACCCGTTGTTTAAAACCCAGGTCAATTGTGAACCTAAACCTAAGGTCAAATGTGACTCCGTTGTTTGAAAACCAGGTTAAATGTGAACCAAAACCTCAGGTCAAATGTGAACCCATTGTTTGAAACCCAGGTCAAATGTGAACCTAAACCTCAGGTTAAATGTGAACCCGTTGTTTGAAACCCAGGTCAAATGTGTACCTATACCTCAGGTCAAATGTGAACCCGTTGTTTGAAACCCAGGTCAAATGTGAACTTAAACCTCAGGTCAAATGTGAACCTGTTGTTTGAAACCCAGGTCAAATGTGAACCTAAACCTCAGGTCAAATGTGAACCCGTTGTTTGAAACCCAGGTCAAATGTGAACCTAAACCTCAGGTCAAATGTGAACCCGTTGTTTGAAAACCATGTCAAATGTGAACCTAAACCTCAGGTCAAATGTGAACCCGTTGTTTGAAACCCAGGTCAAATGTGAATTTAAACCTCAGGTCAAATGTGAACCTGTTGTTTGAAACCCAGGTCAAATGTGAACCTAAACCTCAGGTCAAATGTGAACCCGTTGTTTGAAACCCAGGTCAAATGTGAACCTAAACCTCAGGTCAAATGCGAACCTGTTGTTTGAAAACCAGGTCAAATTTGAACCTAAACCTCAGGTCAAATGTGAACCCGTTGTTTGAAATCCAAGTCAATTAAGAACCTTATCCTAAGGTCAAATGTGAACCCGTTGTTTGAAAACCAGGTCAAATGTGAACCTAAACCTCAGGTCAAATGTGAACCCGTTGTTTGAAACCCATGTCAAATGTGAACCTAAACCTCAGGTCAAATGCGAACCCGTTGTTTGAAACCCAGGTCAACTGTGAACCTAAACCTAAAGTCAAATGTGAACCCGTTGTTTGAAAACCAGGTAAAATGTGAACCTAAACCTCAGGTCAAATGTGAACCCGTTGTTTGAAACCCAGGTCAAATGTGAACCTAAACCTTAGGTCAACTGCGAACCCGTTGTTTGAAAACCATTGCAAATTTGAACCTAAACCTCAGGTCAAATGTGAACCTGTTGTTTGAAACCCAAGTCAATTGTGAACCTAAACCTAAGGTCAAATGTGAACCCGTTGTTTGAAAACCAGGTCAAATGTGAACCAAAACATCAGGTCATATGTGAACCCATTGTTTGAAACCCAGGTCAAATGTGAACCTAAACCTCAGGTCAAATGTGAACCCGTTGTTTGAAACCCAGGTCAAATGTGAACCTAAACCTCAGGTCAAATGTGAACCCGTTGTTTGAAACCCAGGTCAATTGTGAACCTAAACCTAAGGTCAAATGTGAACCCGTTGTTTGAAAACCAGGTCAAATGTGAACCTAAACCTCAGGTCAAATGTGAACCCGTTGTTTGAAACCCAGGTCAAATGTGAACCTAAACCTCAGGTCAAATGCGAACCCGTTGTTTAAAAACCAGGTCAAATTTGAACCTAAACCTCAGGTCAAATGTGAACCCGTTGTTTAAAACCCAGGTCAATTGTGAACCTAAACCTAAGGTCAAATGTGACTCCGTTGTTTGAAAACCAGGTTAAATGTGAACCAAAACCTCAGGTCAAATGTGAACCCATTGTTTGAAACCCAGGTCAAATGTGAACCTAAACCTCAGGTTAAATGTGAACCCGTTGTTTGAAACCCAGGTCAAATGTGACACTAAACCTCAGGTCAAATGTGAACCCGTTGTTTGAAACCCAGGTCAAATGTGAACTTAAACCTCAGGTCAAATGTGAACCTGTTGTTTGAAACCCAGGTCAAATGTGAACCTAAACCTCAGGTCAAATGTGAACCCGTTGTTTGAAACCCAGGTCAAATGTGAACCTAAACCTCAGGTCAAATGTGAACCCGTTGTTTGAAAACCAGGTCAAATGTGAACCTAAACCTCAGGTCAAATGTGAACCCGTTGTTTGAAACCCAGGTCAAATGTGAATTTAAACCTCAGGTCAAATGTGAACCCGTTGTTTGAAACCCAGGTCAATTGTGAACCTAAACCTAAGGTCAAATGTGAACCCGTTGTTTGAAAACCAGGTCAAATGTGAACCTAATCCTCAGGTCAAATGTGAACCCTTTGTTTGAAACCCAGTTCAAATGTGAACCTAAACCTCAGGTCAAATGCGAACCCGTTGTTTAAAAACCAGGTCAAATTTGAACCTAAACCTCAGGTCAAATGTGAACCCGTTGTTTAAAACCCAGGTCAATTGTGAACCTAAACCTAAGGTCAAATGTGACTCCGTTGTTTGAAAACCAGGTTAAATGTGAACCAAAACCTCAGGTCAAATGTGAACCCATTGTTTGAAACCCAGGTCAAATGTGAACCTAAACCTCAGGTTAAATGTGAACCCGTTGTTTGAAACCCAGGTCAAATGTGAACCTAAACCTCAGGTCAAATGTGAACCCGTTGTTTGAAACCCAGGTCAAATGTGAACTTAAACCTCAGGTCAAATGTGAACCTGTTGTTTGAAACCCAGGTCAAATGTGAACCTAAACCTCAGGTCAAATGTGAACCCGTTGTTTGAAACCCAGGTCAAATGTGAACCTAAACCTCAGGTCAAATGTGAACCCGTTGTTTGAAAACCAGGTCAAATGTGAACCTAAACCTCAGGTCAAATGTGAACCCGTTGTTTGAAACCCAGGTCAAATGTGAATTTAAACCTCAGGTCAAATGTGAACCTGTTGTTTGAAACCCAGGTCAAATGTGAACCTAAACCTCAGGTCAAATGTGAACCCGTTGTTTGAAACCCAGGTCAAATGTGAACCTAAACCTCAGGTCAAATGCGAACCTGTTGTTTGAAAACCAGGTCAAATTTGAACCTAAACCTCAGGTCAAATGTGAACCCGTTGTTTGAAATCCAAGTCAATTAAGAACCTTATCCTAAGGTCAAATGTGAACCCGTTGTTTGAAAACCAGGTCAAATGTGAACCTAAACCTCAGGTCAAATGTGAACCCGTTGTTTGAAACCCATGTCAAATGTGAACCTAAACCTCAGGTCAAATGCGAACCCGTTGTTTGAAACCCAGGTCAACTGTGAACCTAAACCTAAAGTCAAATGTGAACCCGTTGTTTGAAAACCAGGTAAAATGTGAACCTAAACCTCAGGTCAAATGTGAACCCGTTGTTTGAAACCCAGGTCAAATGTGAACCTAAACCTTAGGTCAACTGCGAACCCGTTGTTTGAAAACCATTGCAAATTTGAACCTAAACCTCAGGTCAAATGTGAACCTGTTGTTTGAAACCCAAGTCAATTGTGAACCTAAACCTAAGGTCAAATGTGAACCCGTTGTTTGAAAACCAGGTCAAATGTGAACCTAAACCTCAGGTCAAATGTGAACCCGTTGTTTGAAACCCAGGTCAAATGTGAATTTAAACCTCAGGTCAAATGTGAACCTGTTGTTTGAAACCCAGGTCAAATGTGAACCTAAACCTCAGGTCAAATGTGAACCCGTTGTTTGAAACCCAGGTCAAATGTGAACCTAAACCTCAGGTCAAATGCGAACCTGTTGTTTGAAAACCAGGTCAAATTTGAACCTAAACCTCAGGTCAAATGTGAACCCGTTGTTTGAAATCCAAGTCAATTAAGAACCTTATCCTAAGGTCAAATGTGAACCCGTTGTTTGAAAACCAGGTCAAATGTGAACCTAAACCTCAGGTCAAATGTGAACCCGTTGTTTGAAACCCATGTCAAATGTGAACCTAAACCTCAGGTCAAATGCGAACCCGTTGTTTGAAACCCAGGTCAACTGTGAACCTAAACCTAAAGTCAAATGTGAACCCGTTGTTTGAAAACCAGGTAAAATGTGAACCTAAACCTCAGGTCAAATGTGAACCCGTTGTTTGAAACCCAGGTCAAATGTGAACCTAAACCTTAGGTCAACTGCGAACCCGTTGTTTGAAAACCATTGCAAATTTGAACCTAAACCTCAGGTCAAATGTGAACCTGTTGTTTGAAACCCAAGTCAATTGTGAACCTAAACCTAAGGTCAAATGTGAACCCGTTGTTTGAAAACCAGGTCAAATGTGAACCAAAACATCAGGTCATATGTGAACCCATTGTTTGAAACCCAGGTCAAATGTGAACCTAAACCTCAGGTCAAATGTGAACCCGTTGTTTGAAACCCAGGTCAAATGTGAACCTAAACCTCAGGTCAAATGTGAACCCGTTGTTTGAAACCCAGGTCAATTGTGAACCTAAACCTAAGGTCAAATGTGAACCCGTTGTTTGAAAACCAGGTCAAATGTGAACCTAAACCTCAGGTCAAATGTGAACCCGTTGTTTGAAACCCAGGTCAAATGTGAACCTAAACCTCAGGTCAAATGCGAACCCGTTGTTTAAAAACCAGGTCAAATTTGAACCTAAACCTCATGTCAAATGTGAACCCGTTGTTTAAAACCCAGGTCAATTGTGAACCTAAACCTAAGGTCAAATGTGACTCCGTTGTTTGAAAACCAGGTTAAATGTGAACCAAAACCTCAGGTCAAATGTGAACCCATTGTTTGAAACCCAGGTCAAATGTGAACCTAAACCTCATGTTAAATGTGAACCCGTTGTTTGAAACCCAAGACAAATGTGAACCTAAACCTCAGGTCAAATGTGAACCCGTTGTTTAAAACCCAGGTCAATTGTGAACCTAAACCTAAGGTCAAATGTGACTCCGTTGTTTGAAAACCAGGTTAAATGTGAACCAAAACCTCAGGTCAAATGTGAACCCATTGTTTGAAACCCAGGTCAAATGTGAACCTAAACCTCAGGTTAAATGTGAACCCGTTGTTTGAAACCCAGGTCAAATGTGAACCTAAAACTCAGGTTAAATGTGAACTCGTTGTTTGAAACCCAGGTCAAATGTGAACCTAAACCTCAGGTCAAATGTGAACCCGTTGTTTGAAACCCAGGTCAAATGTGAACTTAAACCTCAGGTCAAATGTGAACCTGTTGTTTGAAACCCAGGTCAAATGTGAACCTAAACCTAATGTGAACCTCAACCTCAGGTCAAATGTGAACCCGTTGTTTGAAAACCAGGTCAAATGTGAACCTAAACCTCAGGTCAAATGTGAACCCGTTGTTTGAAACCCAGGTCAAATGTGAATTTAAACCTCAGGTCAAATGTGAACCTGTTGTTTGAAACCCAGGTCAAATGTGAACCTAAACCTCAGGTCAAATGTGAACCCGTTGTTTGAAACCCATGTCAAATGTGAACCTAAACCTCAGGTCAAATGCGAACCTGTTGTTTGAAAACCAGGTCAAATTTGAACCTAAACCTCAGGTCAAATGTGAACCCGTAGTTTGAAATCCAAGTCAATTAAGAACCTTAACCTAAGGTCAAATGTGAACCCGTTGTTTGAAAACCAGGTCAAATGTGAACCTAAACCTCAGGTCAAATGTGAACCCGTTGTTTGAAACCCAGGTCAAATGTGAACCTAAACCTCAGGTCAAATGCGAACCCGTTGTTTGAAACCCAGGTCAACTGTGAACCTAAACCTAAGGTCAAATGTGAACCCGTTGTTTGAAAACCAGGTAAAATGTGAACCTAAACCTCAGGTCAAATGTGAACCCGTTGTTTGAAACCCAGGTCAAATGTGAACCTAAACCTTAGGTCAAATGCGAACCCGTTGTTTGAAAACCATTGCAAATTTGAACCTAAACCTCAGGTCAAATGTCAACCTGTTGTTTGAAACCCAGGTCAATTGTGAACCTAAACCTCAGGTCAAATGTGAACCTGTTGTTTGAAACCCAGGTCAATTGTGAACCTAAACCTAAGGTCAAATGTGAACCCGTTGTTTGAAAACCAGGTCAAATGTGAACCAAAACATCAGGTCATATGTGAACCCATTGTTTGAAACCCAGGTCAAATGTGAACCTAAACCTCAGGTCAAATGTGAACCCGTTGTTTGAAACCCAGGTCAAATGTGAACCTAAACCTCAGGTCAAATGTGAACCCGTTGTGTGAAACCCAGGTCAATTGTGAACCTAAACCTAAGGTCAAATGTGAACCCGTTGTTTGAAAACCAGGTCAAATGTGAACCTAAACCTCAGGTCAAATGTGAACCCGTTGTTTGAAACCCAGGTCAATTGTGAAGCTAAACGTAAGGTCAAATGTGAACCCGTTGTTTGAAAACCAGGTCAAATGTGAACCAAAACCTCAGGTCAAATGTTAACCCATTGTTTGAAACCCAGGTCAAATGTGAACCTAAACCTTAGGTCAAATGTGAACCCGTTGTTTGAAACCCAGGTCAAATGTGAACCTAAACCTCAGGTCAAATGTGAACCCGTTGTTTGAAACCCAGGTCAATTGTGAACCCAAACCTAAGGTCAAATGTGAACCCGTTGTTTGAAAACCAGGTCAAATGTGAACCTAAACCTCAGGTCAAATGTGAACCCGTTGTTTGAAACCCAGGTCAAATGTGAACCTAAACCTCAGGTCAAATGCGAACCCGTGGTTTAAAAACCAGGTCAAATTTGAACCTAAACCTCAGGTCAAATGTGAACCCGTTGTTTGAAACCCAGGTCAATTGTGAACCTAAACCTAAGGTCAAATGTGAACCCGTTGTTTGAAAACCAGGTCAAATGTGAACCTAAACCTCAGGTCAAATGTGAACCCATTGTTTGAAACCCAGGTCAAATGTGAACCTAAACCTCAGGTCAAATGTGAACCCGTTGTGTGAAACCCAGGTCAATTGTGAACCTAAACCTAAGGTCAAATGTGAACCCGTTGTTTGAAAACCAGGTCAAATGTGAACCTAAACCTCAGGTCAAATGTGAACCCGTTGTTTGAAACCCAGGTCAATTGTGAAGCTAAACGTAAGGTCAAATGTGAACCCGTTGTTTGAAAACCAGGTCAAATGTGAACCAAAACCTCAGGTCAAATGTGAACCCATTGTTTGAAACCCAGGTCAAATGTGAACCTAAACCTTAGGTCAAATGTGAACCCGTTGTTTGAAACCCAGGTCAAATGTGAACCTAAACCTCAGGTCAAATGTGAACCCGTTGTTTGAAACCCAGGTCAATTGTGAACCCAAACCTAAGGTCAAATGTGAACCCGTTGTTTGAAAACCAGGTCAAATGTGAACCTAAACCTCAGGTCAAATGTGAACCTAAACCTCAGGTCAAATGCGAACCCGTGGTTTAAAAACCAGGTCAAATTTGAACCTAAACCTCAGGTCAAATGTGAACCCGTTGTTTGAAACCCAGGTCAATTGTGAACCTAAACCTAAGGTCAAATGTGAACCCGTTGTTTGAAAACCAGGTCAAATGTGAACCTAAACCTCAGGTCAAATGTGAACCCATTGTTTGAAACCCAGGTCAAATGTGAACCTAAACCTCAGGTCAAATGTGAACCCGTTGTTTGAAACCCAGGTCAAATGTGAACCTAAACCTCAGGTCAAATGTGAACCCGTTGTTTGAAACCCAGGTCAATTGTGAACCTAAACCTAAGGTCAAATGTGAACCCGTTGTTTGAAAACCAGGTCAAATGTGAACCTAAACCTCAGGTCAAATGTGAACCTGTTGTTTGAAACCCAGGTCAAATGTGAACCTAAACCTCAGGTCAAATGTGAACCCGTTGTTTATAAACCAGGTCAAATTTGAACCTAAACCTCAGGTCAAATGTGAACCCGTTGTTTAAAACCCAGGTCAATTGTGAACCTAAACCTAAGGTCAAATGTGACTCCGTTGTTTGAAAACCAGGTTAAATGTGAACCAAAACCTCAGGTCAAATGTGAACCCATTGTTTGAAACCCAGGTCAAATGTGAACCTAAACCTCAGGTTAAATGTGAACCCGTTGTTTGAAACCCAGGTCAAATGTGAACCTAAATCTCAGGTCAAATGTAAACCCGTTGTTTGAAACCCAGGTCAAATGTGAACCTAAACCTCAGGTCAAATGTGAACCCGTTGTTTGAAAACCAGGTCAAATGTGAACCTAAACCTCAGGTCAAATGTGAACCCGTTGTTTGAAACCCAGGTCAAATGTGAATTTAAACCTCAGGTCAAATGTGAACCCGTTGTTTGAAACCCAGGTCAAATGTGAACTTAAACCTCAGGTCAAATGTGAACCTGTTGTTTGAAACCCAGGTCAAATGTGAACCTAAACCTCAGGTCAAATGTGAACCCGTTGTTTGAAACCCAGGTCAAATGTGAACCTAAACCTCAGGTCAAATGTGAACCCGTTGTTTGAAAACCAGGTCAAATGTGAACCTAAACCTCAGGTCAAATGCGAACCCGTTGTTTGAAACCCAGGTCAACTGTGAAGCTAAACCTAAAGTCAAATGTGAACCCGTTGTTTGAAAACCAGGTACAATGTGAACCTAAACCTCAGGTCAAATGTGAACCCGTTGTTTGAAACCCAGGTCAAATGTGAACCTAAACCTTAGGTCAACTGCGAACCCGTTGTTTGAAAACCATTGCAAATTTGAACCTAAACCTCAGGTCAAATGTGAACCTGTTGTTTGAAACCCAAGTCAATTGTGAACCTAAACCTAAGGTCTAATGTGAACCCGTTGTTTGAAAACCAGGTCAAATGTGAACCAAAACATCAGGTCATATGTGAACCCATTGTTTGAAACCCAGGTCAAATGTGAACCTAAACCTCAGGTCAAATGTGAACCCGTTGTTTGAAACCCAGGTCAAATGTGAACCTAAACCTCAGGTCAAATGTGAACCCGTTGTTTGAAACCCAGGTCAATTGTGAACCTAAACCTAAGGTCAAATGTGAACCCGTTGTTTGAAAACCAGGTCAAATGTGAACCTAAACCTCAGGTCAAATGTGAACCCGTTGTTTGAAACCCAGGTCAAATGTGAACCTAAACCTCAGGTCAAATGCGAACCCGTTGTTTAAAAACCAGGTCAAATTTGAACCTAAACCTCAGGTCAAATGTGAACCCGTTGTTTAAAACCCAGGTCAATTGTGAACCTAAACCTAAGGTCAAATGTGACTCCGTTGTTTGAAAACCAGGTTAAATGTGAACCAAAACCTCAGGTCAAATGTGAACCCATTGTTTGAAACCCAGGTCAAATGTGAACCTAAACCTCAGGTTAAATGTGAACCCGTTGTTTGAAACCCAGGACAAATGTGAACCTAAACCTCAGGTCAAATGTGAACCCGTTGTTTAAAACCCAGGTCAATTGTGAACCTAAACCTAAGGTCAAATGTGACTCCGTTGTTTGAAAACCAGGTTAAATGTGAACCAAAACCTCAGGTCAAATGTGAACCCATTGTTTGAAACCCAGGTCAAATGTGAACCTAAACCTCAGGTTAAATGTGAACCCGTTGTTTGAAACCCAGGTCAAATGTGAACCTAAACCTCAGGTTAAATGTGAACCCGTTGTTTGAAACCCAGGTCAAATGTGAACCTAAACCTCAGGTCAAATGTGAACCCGTTGTTTGAAACCCAGGTCAAATGTGAACTTAAACCTCAGGTCAAATGTGAACCTGTTGTTTGAAACCCAGTTCAAATGTGAACCTAAACCTAATGTGAACCTCAACCTCAGGTCAAATGTGAACCCGTTGTTTGAAAACCAGGTCAAATGTGAACCTAAACCTCAGGTCAAATGTGAACCCGTTGTTTGAAACACAGGTCAAATGTGAATTTAAACCTCAGGTCAAATGTGAACCTGTTGTTTGAAACCCAGGTCAAATGTGAACCTAAACCTCAGGTCAAATGTGAACCCGTTGTTTGAAACCCAGGTCAAATGTGAACCTAAACCTCAGGTCAAATGCGAACCTGTTGTTTGAAAACCAGGTCAAATTTGAACCTAAACCTCAGGTCAAATGTGAACCCGTAGTTTGAAATCCAAGTCAATTAAGAACCTTAACCTAAGGTCAAATGTGAACCCGTTGTTTGAAAACCAGGTCAAATGTGAACCTAAACCTCAGGTCAAATGTGAACCCGTTGTTTGAAACCCAGGTCAAATGTGAACCTAAACCTAGGTCAAATGCGAACCCGTTGTTTGAAACCCAGGTCAACTGTGAACCTAAACCTAAGGTCAAATGTGAACCCGTTGTTTGAAAACCAGGTAAAATGTGAACCTAAACCTCAGGTCAAATGTGAACCCGTTGTTTGAAACCCAGGTCAAATGTGAACCTAAACCTTAGGTCAAATGCGAACCCGTTGTTTGAAAACCATTGCAAATTTGAACCTAAACCTCAGGTCAAATGTGAACCTGTTGTTTGAAACCCAGGTCAATTGTGAACCTAAACCTAAGGTCAAATGTGAACCCGTTGTTTGAAAACCAGGTCAAATGTGAACCAAAACATCAGGTCATATGTGAACCCATTGTTTGAAACCCAGGTCAAATGTGAACCTAAACCTCAGGTCAAATGTGAACCCGTTGTTTGAAACCCAGGTCAAATGTGAACCTAAACCTCAGGTCAAATGTGAACTCGTTGTTTGAAACCCAGGTCAATTGTGAACCTAAACCTAAGGTCAAATGTGAACCCGTTGTTTGAAAACCAGGTCAAATGTGAACCTAAACCTCAGGTCAAATGTGAACTCGTTGTTTGAAACCCAGGTCAAATGTGAACCTAAACCTCAGGTCAAATGCGAACCCGTTGTTTGAAACCCAGGTCAACTGTGAACCTAAACCTAAGGTCAAATGTGAACCCGTTGTTTGAAAACCAGGTAAAATGTGAACCTAAACCTCAGGTCAAATGTGAACCCGTTGTTTGAAACCCAGGTCAAATGTGAACCTAAACCTTAGGTTAAATGCGAACCCGTTGTTTGAAAACCATTGCAAATTTGAACCTAAACCTCAGGTAAAATTTGAACCTGTTGTTTGAAACCCAGGTCAATTGTGAACCTAAACCTAAGGTCAAATGTGAACCCGTTGTTTGAAAACCAGGTCAAATGTGAACCAAAACATCAGGTCATATGTGAACCCATTGTTTGAAACCCAGGTCAAATGTGAACCTAAACCTCAGGTCAAATGTGAACCCGTTGTTTGAAACCCAGGTCAAATGTGAACCTAAACCTCAGGTCAAATGTGAACCCGTTGTTTGAAACCCAGGTCAATTGTGAACCTAAACCTAAGGTCAAATGTGAACCCGTTGTTTGAAAACCAGGTCAAATGTGAACCTAAACCTCAGGTCAAATATGAACCCGTTGTTTGAAACCCAGGTCAAATGTGAACCTAAACCTCAGGTCAAATGCGGACCCGTTGTTTGAAACCCAGGTCAACTGTGAACCTAAACCTAAGGTCAAATGTGAACCCGTTGTTTGAAAACCAGGTAAAATGTGAACCTAACCTCAGGTCAAATGTGAACCCGTTGTTTGAAACCCAGGTCAAATGTGAACCTAAACCTTAGGTCAAATGCAAACCCGTTGTTTGAAAACCATGTCAAATTTGAACCTAAACCTCAGGTCAAATGTGAACCTGTTGTTTGAAACCCAGGTCAATTGTGAACCTAAACCTAAGGTCAAATGTGAACCCGTTGTTTGAAAACCAGGTCAAATGTGAACCAAAACATCAGGTCATATGTGAACCCATTGTTTGAAACCCAGGTCAAATGTGAACCTAAACCTCAGGTCAAATGTGAACCCATTGTTTGAAACCTAGGTCAATTGTGAACCCAAACCTAAGGTCAAATGTGAACCCGTTGTTTGAAAACCATGTCAAATGTGAACCTAAACCTCAGGTCAAATGTGAACCCGTTGTTTGAAACCCAGGTCAAATGTGAATTTAAACCTCAGGTCAAATGTGAACCTGTTGTTTGAAACCCAGGTCAAATGTGAACCTAAACCTCCGGTCAAATGTGAACCCGTTGTTTGAAACCCAGGTCAATTGTGAACCTAAACCTAAGGTCAAATGTGAACCCGTTGTTTGAAAACCAGGTCAAATGTGAACCTAAACCTCAGGTCAAATGTGAACCCGTTGTTTGAAACCCAGGTCAAATGTGAACCTAAGCCTCAGGTCAAATGTGAACCCGTTGTTTGAAACCCAGGTCAAATGTGAACCTAAACCTCAGGTCAAATGTGAACCCGTTGTTTGAAACCCAGGTCAATTGTGAACCTAAACCTAAGGTCAAATGTGAACCCGTTGTTTGAAAACCAGGTCAACTGTGAACCTAAACCTAAGGTCAAATGTGAACCCGTTGTTTGAAAACCAGGTAAAATGTGAACCTAAACCTCAGGTCAAATGCGGACCCGTTGTTTGAAACCCAGGTCAACTGTGAACCTAAACCTAAGGTCAAATGTGAACCCGTTGTTTGAAAACCAGGTAAAATGTGAACCTAACCTCAGGTCAAATGTGAACCCGTTGTTTGAAACCCAGGTCAAATGTGAACCTAAACCTTAGGTCAAATGCAAACCCGTTGTTTGAAAACCATGTCAAATTTGAACCTAAACCTCTGGTCAAATGTGAACCTGTTGTTTGAAACCCAGGTCAATTGTGAACCTAAACCTAAGGTCAAATGTGAACCCGTTGTTTGAAAACCAGGTCAAATGTGAACCGAAACATCAGGTCATATGTGAACCCATTGTTTGAAACCCAGGTCAAATGTGAACCTAAACCTCAGGTCAAATGTGAACCCGTTGTTTGAAACCCAGGTCAAATGTGAACCTAAACCTCAGGTCAAATGTGAACCCGTTGTTTGAAACCCAGGTCAATTGTGAACCTAAACCTAAGGTCAAATGTGAACCCGTTGTTTGAAAACCAGGTCAAATGTGAACCTAAACCTCAGGTCAAATGTGAACCCGTTGTTTGAAACCCAGGTCAAATGTGAACCTAAACCTCAGGTCAAATGCGGACCCGTTGTTTGAAACCCAGGTCAACTGTGAACCTAAACCTAAGGTCAAATGTGAACCCGTTGTTTGAAAACCAGGTAAAATGTGAACCTAACCTCAGGTCAAATGTGAACCCGTTGTTTGAAACCCAGGTCAAATGTGAACCTAAACCTTAGGTCAAATGCAAACCCGTTGTTTGAAAACCATGTCAAATTTGAACCTAAACCTCAGGTCAAATGTGAACCTGTTGTTTGAAACCCAGGTCAATTGTGAACCTAAACCTAAGGTCAAATGTGAACCCGTTGTTTGAAAACCAGGTCAAATGTGAACCAAAACATCAGGTCATATGTGAACCCATTGTTTGAAACCCAGGTCAAATGTGAACCTAAACCTCAGGTCAAATGTGAACCCATTGTTTGAAACCTAGGTCAATTGTGAACCCAAACCTAAGGTCAAATGTGAACCCGTTGTTTGAAAACCATGTCAAATTTGAACCTAAACCTCAGGTCAAATGTGAACCTGTTGTTTGAAACCCAGGTCAATTGTGAACCTAAACCTAAGGTCAAATGTGAACCCGTTGTTTGAAAACCAGGTCAAATGTGAACCAAAACATCAGGTCATATGTGAACCCATTGTTTGAAACCCATATCAAATGTGAACCTAAACCTCAGGTCAAATGTGAACCCGTTGTTTGAAACCCAGGTCAAATGTGAACCTAAACCTCAGGTCAAATGTGAACCCGTTGTTTGAAACCCAGGTCAATTGTGAACCTAAACCTAAGGTCAAATGTGAACCCGTTGTTTGAAAACCAGGTCAAATGTGAACCTAAACCTCAGGTCAAATATGAACCCGTTGTTTGAAACCCAGGTCAATTGTGAACCTAAACCTAAGGTCAAATGTGAACCCGTTGTTTGAAAACCAGGTAAAATGTGAACCTAAACCTCAGGTCAAATGTGAACCCGTTGTTTGAAACCCAGGTCAAATGTGAACCTAAACCTTAGGTCAAATGCGAACCTGTTGTTTGAAAACCATTGCAAATTTGAACCTAAACCTCAGGTCAAATGTGAACCTGTTGTTTGAAACCCAGGTCAATTGTGAACCTAAACCTAAGGTCAAATGTGAACCCGTTGTTTGAAAACCAGGTCAAATGTGAACCAAAACATCAGGTCATACGTGAACCCATTGTTTGAAACCCAGGTCAAATGTGAACCTAAACCTCAGGTCAAATGTGAACCCGTTGTTTGAAACCCAGGTCAAATGTGAACCTAAACCTCAGGTCAAATGTGAACCCGTTGTTTGAAACCCAGGTCAATTGTGAACCTAAACCTAAGGTCAAATGTGAACCCGTTGTTTGAAAACCAGGTCAAATGTGAACCTAAACCTCAGGTCAAATGTGAACCCGTTGTTTGAAACCCAGGTCAAATGTGAACCTAAACCTCAGGTCAAATGCGAACCCGTTGTTTGAAACCCAGGTCAACTGTGAACCTAAACCTAAGGTCAAATGTGAACCCGTTGTTTGAAAACCAGGTAAAATGTGAACCTAAACCTCAGGTCAAATGTGAACCCGTTGTTTGAAACCCAGGTCAATTGTGAACCTAAACCTAAGGTCAAATGTGAACCCGTTGTTTGAAAACCAGGTAAAATGTGAACCTAAACCTCAGGTCAAATGTGAACCCGTTGTTTGAAACCCAGGTCAAATGTGAACCTAAACCTTAGGTCAAATGCGAACCTGTTGTTTGAAAACCATTGCAAATTTGAACCTAAACCTCAGGTCAAATGTGAACCTGTTGTTTGAAACCCAGGTCAATTGTGAACCTAAACCTAAGGTCAAATGTGAACCCGTTGTTTGAAAACCAGGTCAAATGTGAACCAAAACATCAGGTCATACGTGAACCCATTGTTTGAAACCCAGGTCAAATGTGAACCTAAACCTCAGGTCAAATGTGAACCCGTTGTTTGAAACCCAGGTCAAATGTGAACCTAAACCTCAGGTCAAATGTGAACCCGTTGTTTGAAACCCAGGTCAATTGTGAACCTAAACCTAAGGTCAAATGTGAACCCGTTGTTTGAAAACCAGGTCAAATGTGAACCTAAACCTCAGGTCAAATGTGAACCCGTTGTTTGAAACCCAGGTCAAATGTGAACCTAAACCTCAGGTCAAATGCGAACCCGTTGTTTGAAACCCAGGTCAACTGTGAACCTAAACCTAAGGTCAAATGTGAACCCGTTGTTTGAAAACCAGGTAAAATGTGAACCTAAACCTCAGGTCAAATGTGAACCCGTTGTTTGAAACCCAGGTCAAATGTGAACCTAAACCTTAGGTCAAATGCAAACCCGTTGTTTGAAAACCATGTCAAATTTGAACCTAAACCTCAGGTCAAATGTGAACCTGTTGTTTGAAACCCAGGTCAATTGTGAACCTAAACCTAAGGTCAAATGTGAACCCGTTGTTTGAAAACCAGGTCAAATGTGAACCAAAACATCAGGTCATATGTGAACCCATTGTTTGAAACCCAGGTCAAATGTGAACCTAAACCTCAGGTCAAATGTGAACCCGTTGTTTGAAACCCAGGTCAATTGTGAACCTAAACCTAAGGTCAAATGTGAACCCGTTGTTTGAAAACCAGGTCAAATGTGAACCTAAACCTCAGGTCAAATGTGAACCCGTTGTTTGAAACCCAGGTCAAATGTGAACCAAAACATCAGGTCATATGTGAACCCATTGTTTGAAACCCAGGTCAAATGTGAACCTAAACCTCAGGTCAAATGTGAACCCGTTGTTTGAAACCCAGGTCAAATGTGAACCTAAACCTCAGGTCAAATGTGAACCCGTTGTTTGAAACCCAGGTCAATTGTGAACCTAAACCTAAGGTCAAATGTGAACCCGTTGTTTGAAAACCAGGTCAAATGTGAACCAAAACATCAGGTCATATGTGAACCCATTGTTTGAAACCCAGGTCAAATGTGAACCTAAACCTCAGGTCAAATGTGAACCCGTTGTTTGAAACCCAGGTCAAATGTGAACCTAAACCTCAGGTCAAATGTGAACCCGTTGTTTGAAACCCAGGTCAATTGTGAACCTAAACCTAAGGTCAAATGTGAACCCGTTGTTTGAAAACCAGGTCAAATGTGAACCTAAACCTCAGGTCAAATGTGAACCCGTTGTTTGAAACCCAGGTCAATTGTGAAGCTAAACGTAAGGTCAAATGTGAACCCGTTGTTTGAAAACCAGGTCAAATGTGAACCAAAACCTCAGGTCAAATGTGAACCCATTGTTTGAAACCCAGGTCAAATGTGAACCTAAACCTCAGGTCAAATGTGAACCCGTTGTTTGAAACCCAGGTCAAATGTGAACCTAAACCTCAGGTCAAATGTGAACCCGTTGTTTGAAACCCATGTCAATTATGAACCCAAACCTAAGGTCAAATGTGAACCCGTTGTTTGAAAACCAGGTCAAATGTGAACCTAAACCTCAGGTCAAATGTGAACCCGTTGTTTGAAACCCAAGTCAAATGTGAACCTAAACCTCAGGTCAAATGCGAACCCGTGGTTTAAAAACCAGGTCAAATTTGAACCTAAACCTCAGGTCAAATGTGAACCCGTTGTTTGAAACCCAGGTCAATTGTGAACCTAAACCTAAGGTCAAATGTGAACCCGTTGTTTGAAAACCAGGTCAAATGTGAACCTAAACCTCAGGTCAAATGTGAACCCATTTTTTGAAACCCAGGTCAAATGTGAACCTAAACCTCAGGTCAAATGTGAACCCGTTGTTTGAAACCCAGGTCAAATGTTAACCTAAACCTCAGGTCAAATGTGAACCCGTTGTTTGAAAACCAGGTCAAATGTGAACCTAAACCTCAGGTCAAATGTGAACCCGTTGTTTGAAACCCAGGTCAAATGTGAACCTAAACCTCAGGTCAAATGCGAACCCGTTGTTTAAAAACCAGGTCAAATTTGAACCTAAACCTCAGGTCAAATATGAACCCGTTGTTTAAAACCCAGGTCAATTGTGAACCTAAACCTAAGGTCAAATGTGACTCCATTGTTTGAAAACCAGGTTAAACGTGAACCAAAACCTCAGGTCAAATTTGAACTCATTGTTTGAAACCCAGGTCAAATGTGAACCTAAACCTCAGGTTAAATGTGAACCCGTTGTTTGAAACCCAGGTCAAATGTGAACCTAAACCTCAGGTCAAATGTGAACCCGTTGTTTGAAACCCAGGTCAAATGTGAACTTAAACCTCAGGTCAAATGTGAACCTGTTGTTTGAAACCCAGGTCAAATGTGAACCTAAACCTCAGGTCAAATGTGAACCCGTTGTTTGAAACCCAGGTCAAATGTGAACCTAAACCTCAGGTCAAATGTGAACCCGTTGTTTGAAAACCAGGTCAAATGTGAACCTAAACCTCAGGTCAAATGTGAACCCGTTGTTTGAAACCCAGGTCAAATGTGAATTTAAACCTCAGGTCAAATGTGAACCTGTTGTTTGAAACCCAGGTCAAATGTGAACCTAAACCTCAGGTCAAATGCGATCCCGTTGTTTAAAAACCAGGTCAAATTTGAACCTAAACCTCAGGTCAAATATGAACCCGTTGTTTAAAACCCAGGTCAATTGTGAACCTAAACCTAAGGTCAAATGTGACTCCATTGTTTGAAAACCAGGTTAAATGTGAACCAAAACCTCAGGTCAAATGTGAACTCATTGTTTGAAACCCAGGTCAAATGTGAACCTAAACCTCAGGTTAAATGTGAACCCGTTGTTTGAAACCCAGGTCAAATGTGAACCTAAACCTCAAGTCAAATGTGAACCCGTTGTTTGAATCCCAGGTCAAATGTGAACTTAAACCTCAGGTCAAATGTGAACCTGTTGTTTGAAACCCAGGTCAAATGTGAACCTAAACCTCAGGTCAAATGTGAACCCGTTGTTTGAAACCCAGGTCAAATGTGAACCTAAACCTCAGGTCAAATGTGAACCCGTTGTTTGAAAACCAGGTCAAATGTGAACCTAAACCTCAGGTCAAATGTGAACCCGTTGTTTGAAACCCAGGTCAAATGTGAATTTAAACCTCAGGTCAAATGTGAACCTGTTGTTTGAAACCCAGGTCAAATGTGAACCTAAACCTCAGGTCAAATGTGAACCCGTTGTTTGAAACCCAGGTCAAATGTGAACCTAAACCTAAGGTCAAATGTGAACTCGTTGTTTGAAACCCAGGTCAAATGTGAACTTAAACCTCAGGTCAAATGTGAACCTGTTGTTTGAAACCCAGGCCAAATGTGAACCTAAACCTCAGGTCAAATGTAAACCTGTTGTTTGAAACCCAGGTCAAATGTGAACCTAAACCTCAGGTCAAATGTGAACCCGTTGTTTGAAACCCAGGTCAAATGTGAACCTAAACCTCAGGTCAAATGTGAACCCGTTGTTTGAAACCTAGGTCAAATGTGAACTTAAACCTCAGGTCAAATGTGAACCTGTTATTTGAAACCCAGGTCAAACGTGAACGTAAACCTCAGGTCAAATGTGAACCCGTTGTTTGAAACCCAGGTCAAATTTGAACCTAAACCTAAGGTCAAATGTGAACCCGTTGTTTGAAAACCAGGTCAAATGTGAACCTAAACCTTAGGTCAAATGTGAACCCATTGTTTGAAACCCAGGTCAAATGTGAACCTAAACCTCAGGTCAAATGTGAACCCGTTGTTTGAAACCCAGGTCAAATGTGAACCTAAACCTCAGGTCAAATGTGAACCCGTTGTTTGATACCCAGGTCAATTGTGAACCTAAACCTAAGGTCAAATGTGAACCCGTTGTTTGAAAACCAGGTCAAATGTGAACCTAAACCTCAGGTCAAATGTGAACCCGTTGTTTGAAACCCAGGTCAAATGTGAACCTAAACCGCAGGTCAAATGCGAACCCGTTGTTTAAAAACCAGGTCAAATTTGAACCTAAACCTCAGGTCAAATGTGAACCCGTTGTTTAAAACCCAGGTCAATTGTGAACCTAAACCTAAGGTCAAATGTGACTCCGTTGTTTGAAAACCAGGTTAAATGTGAACCAAAACCTCAGGTCAAATGTGAACCCATTGTTTGAAACCCAGGTCAAATGTGAACCTAAACCTCAGGTTAAATGTGAACCCGTTGTTTGAAACCCAGGTCAAATGTGAACCTAAACCTCAGGTCAAATGTGAACCCGTTGTTTGAAACCCAGGTCAAATGTGAACTTAAACCTCAGGTCAAATGTGAACCTGTTGTTTGAAACCCAGGTCAAATGTGAACCTAAACCTCAGGTCAAATGTGAACCCGTTGTTTGAAACCCAGGTCAAATGTGAACCTAAACCTCAGGTCAAATGTGAACCCGTTGTTTGAAAACCAGGTCAAATGTGAACCTAAACCTCAGGTCAAATGTGAACCCGTTGTTTGAAACCCAGGTCAAATGTGAATTTAAACCTCAGGTCAAATGTGAACCTGTTGTTTGAAACCCAGGTCAAATGTGAACCTAAACCTCAGGTCAAATGTGAACCCGTTGTTTGAAACCCAGGTCAAATGTGAACCTAAACCTAAGGTCAAATGTGAACTCGTTGTTTGAAACCCAGGTCAAATGTGAACTTAAACCTCAGGTCAAATGTGAACCTGTTGTTTGAAACCCAGGTCAAATGTGAACCTAAACCTCAGGTCAAATGTGAACCTGTTGTTTGAAACCCAGGTCAAATGTGAACCTAAACCTCAGGTCAAATGTGAACCCGTTGTTTGAAACCCAGGTCAAATGTGAACCTAAACCTCAGGTCAAATGTGAACCAGTTGTTTGAAACCTAGGTCAAATGTGAACCTAAACCTCAGGTCAAATGTGAACCCGTTGTTTGAAACCCAGGTCAAATGTGAACCTAAACCTCAGGTCAAATGTGAACCCGTTGTTTGAAACCCAGGTCAAATGTGAATTTAAACCTCAGGTTAAATGTGAACCTGTTGTTTGAAACCCAGGTCAAATGTGAACCTAAACCTCAGGTCAAATGTGAACCCGTTGTTTGAAACCCAGGTCAAATGTGAACCTAAACCTAAGGTCAAATGTGAACTCGTTGTTTGAAACCCAGGTCAAATGTGAACTTAAACCTCAGGTCAAATGTGAACCTGTTGTTTGAAACCCAGGTCAAATGTGAACCTAAACCTCAGGTCAAATGTGAACCTGTTGTTTGAAACCCAGGTCAAATGTGAACCTAAACCTCAGGTCAAATGTGAACCCGTTGTTTGAAACCCAGGTCAAATGTGAACCTAAACCTCAGGTCAAATGTGAACCAGTTGTTTGAAACCTAGGTCAAATGTGAACTTAAACCTCAGGTCAAATGTGAACCTGTTATTTGAAACCCAGGTCAAACGTGAACGTAAACCTCAGGTCAAATGTGAACCCGTTGTTTGAAACCCAGGTCAAATTTGAACCTAAACCTCAGGTCAAATGTGAACCCGTTGTTTGAAACCCAGGTCAATTATGAACCTAAACCTAAGGTCAAATGTGAACCCGTTGTTTGAAAACCAGCTCAAATGTGAACCTAAACCTCAGGTCAAATGTGAACCCGTTGTTTGAAACCTAGGTCAAATGTGAACCTAAACCTCAGGTCAAATGCGAACCCGTTGTTTAAAAACCAGGTCAAATTTGAACCTAAACCTCAGGTCAAATGTGAACCTGTTGTTTGAAACCCAGGTCAAATGTGAACCTAAACCTCAGGTCAAATGTGAACCCGTTGTTTGAAACCCAGGTCAAATGTGAACCTAAACCTAAGGTCAAATGTGAACTCGTTGTTTGAAACCCAGGTCAAATGTGAACTTAAACCTCAGGTCAAATGTGAACCTGTTGTTTGAAACCCAGGTCAAATGTGAACCTAAACCTCAGGTCAAATGTGAACCTGTTGTTTGAAACCCAGGTCAAATGTGAACCTAAACCTCAGGTCAAATGTGAACCCGTTGTTTGAAACCCAGGTCAAATGTGAACCTAAACCTCAGGTCAAATGTGAACCAGTTGTTTGAAACCTAGGTCAAATGTGAACTTAAACCTCAGGTCAAATGTGAACCTGTTATTTGAAACCCAGGTCAAACGTGAACGTAAACCTCAGGTCAAATGTGAACCCGTTGTTTGAAACCCAGGTCAAATTTGAACCTAAACCTCAGGTCAAATGTGAACCCGTTGTTTGAAACCCAGGTCAATTATGAACCTAAACCTAAGGTCAAATGTGAACCCGTTGTTTGAAAACCAGCTCAAATGTGAACCTAAACCTCAGGTCAAATGTGAACCCGTTGTTTGAAACCTAGGTCAAATGTGAACCTAAACCTCAGGTCAAATGCGAACCCGTTGTTTAAAAACCAGGTCAAATTTGAACCTAAACCTCAGGTCAAATGTGAACCCGTTGTTTGAAACCCAGGTCAATTGTGAACCTAAACCTAAGGTCAAATGTGAACCCGTTGTTTGAAATCCAGGTCAAATGTGAACCTAAACCACAGGTCAAATGTGAACCCGTTGTTTGAAACCCAGGTCAAATGTGAACCTAAACCTCAGGTCAAATGTGAACCCGTTGTTTGAAACCCAATTCAATTGTGAACCTAAACCTAAGGTCAAATGTGAACCCGTTGTTTGAAACCCAGGTCAATTGTGAACCTAAACCTAAGGTCAAATGTGAACCCGTTGTTTGAAAACCAGGTCAAATGTGAACCTAAACCTCAGGTCAAATGTGAACCCGTTGTTTGAAACCCAGGTCAAATTTGAACCTAAACCTCAGGTCAAATGCGAACCCGTTGTTTAAAAACCAGGTCAATTGTGAACCTAAACCTAAGGTCAAATGTGATTCCGTTGTTTGAAAACCAGGTTAAATGTGAACCAAAACCTCAGGTCAAATGTGAACCCATTGTTTGAAACCCAGGTCAAATGTGAACCTAAACCTCAGGTTAAATGTGAACCCGTTCTTTGAAACCCAGGTGAAATGTGAACCTAAACCTCAGGTCAAATGTGAACCCGTTGTTTGAAACCCAGGTCAAATGTGAACTTAAACCTCAGGTCAAATGTGAACCTGTTGTTTGAAACCCAGGTCAAATGTGAACCTAAACCTCAGGTCAAATGTGAACCTGTTGTTCGAAACCCAGGTCAAATGTGAACCTAAACCTCAGGTCAAATGTGAACCCGTTGTTTGAAAACCAGGTCAAATGTGAACCTAAACCTCAGGTCAAATGTGAACCCGTTGTTTGAAACCAAGGTCAAATGTGAATTTAAACCTCAGGTCAAATGTGAACCTGTTGGTTGAAACCCAGGTCAAATGTGAACCTAAACCTCAGGTCAAATGTGAACCCGTTGTTTGAAACCCAGGTCAAATGTGAACCTAAACCTCAGGTCAAATGTGAACCCGTTGTTTGAAACCCAGGTCAAATGTGAACTTAAACCTCAGGTCAAATGTGAACCTGTTGTTTGAAACCCAGGTCAAATGAGAACCTAAACCTCAGGTCAAATGTGAACCCGTTGTTTGAAAACCAGGTCAAATGTGAACCAAAATCTCAGGTCAAATCTGAACCCATTGTTTCAAATCCAGGTCAAATGTGAACCTAAACCTCAGGTCAAATGTGAACCCGTTGTTTGAAAACTAGGTCAAATGTGAACTTAAACCTCAGGTCAAATGTGAACCTGTTATTTGAAACCCAGGTCAAACGTGAACGTAAACCTCAGGTCAAATGTGAACCTGTTGTTTAAAAACCAGGTCAAATTTGAACCTAAACCTCTGGTCAAATGTGAACCCGTTGTTTGAAACCCAGGTCAACTGTGAACCTAAACCTAAGGTCAAATGTGAACCCATTGTTTGAAAACCAGGTCAAATGTGAACCTAAACCTCAGGTCAAATGTGAACCCGTTGTTTGAAACCCAGGTCAAATGTGAACCTAAACCTTAGGTCAAATGCGAACCCGTTGTTTGAAAACCAGGTCAAATTTAAAGCTAAACCTCAGGTCAAATGTGAGCCCGTTGTTTGAAACCCGGGTCAATTGTGAACCTAAACCTAAGGTCAATTGAGAACCCGTTGTTTGAAAACCAGGTCAAATGTGAACCTAAACCTCAGGTCAAATGTGAACCTGTTGTTTGAAACCCAGGTCAAATGTGAACCTAAACCTCAGGTCAAATGTGAACCCGTTGTTTGAAACCTAGGTCAAATGTGAACCTAAACCTCAGGTCAAATGCGAACCCGTTGTTTAAAAACCAGGTCAAATTTGAACCTAAACCTCAGGTCAAATGTGAACCTGTTGTTTGAAACCCAGGTCAAATGTGAACCTAAACCTCAGGTCAAATGTGAACCCGTAGTTTGAAACCCAGGTCAAATGTGAACCTAAACCTAAGGTCAAATGTGAACTCGTTGTTTGAAACCCAGGTCAAATGTGAACTTAAACCTCAGGTCAAATGTGAACCTGTTGTTTGAAACCCAGGTCAAATGTGAACCTAAACCTCAGGTCAAATGTGAACCTGTTGTTTGAAACCCAGGTCAAATGTGAACCTAAACCTCAGGTCAAATGTGAACCCGTTGTTTGAAACCCAGGTCAAATGTGAACCTAAACCTCAGGTCAAATGTGAACCAGTTGTTTGAAACCTAGGTCAAATGTGAACTTAAACCTCAGGTCAAATGTGAACCTGTTATTTGAAACCCAGGTCAAACGTGAACGTAAACCTCAGGTCAAATGTGAACCCGTTGTTTGAAACCCAGGTCAAATTTGAACCTAAACCTCAGGTCAAATGTGAACCCGTTGTTTGAAACCCAGGTCAATTATGAACCTAAACCTAAGGTCAAATGTGAACCCGTTGTTTGAAAACCAGCTCAAATGTGAACCTAAACCTCAGGTCAAATGTGAACCCGTTGTTTGAAACCTAGGTCAAATGTGAACCTAAACCTCAGGTCAAATGCGAACCCGTTGTTTAAAAACCAGGTCAAATTTGAACCTAAACCTCAGGTCAAATGTGAACCCGTTGTTTGAAACCCAGGTCAATTGTGAACCTAAACCTAAGGTCAAATGTGAACCCGTTGTTTGAAATCCAGGTCAAATGTGAACCTAAACCACAGGTCAAATGTGAACCCGTTGTTTGAAACCCAGGTCAAATGTGAACCTAAACCTCAGGTCAAATGTGAACCCGTTGTTTGAAACCCAATTCAATTGTGAACCTAAACCTAAGGTCAAATGTGAACCCGTTGTTTGAAACCCAGGTCAATTGTGAACCTAAACCTAAGGTCAAATGTGAACCCGTTGTTTGAAAACCAGGTCAAATGTGAACCTAAACCTCAGGTCAAATGTGAACCCGTTGTTTGAAACCCAGGTCAAATTTGAACCTAAACCTCAGGTCAAATGCGAACCCGTTGTTTAAAAACCAGGTCAATTGTGAACCTAAACCTAAGGTCAAATGTGATTCCGTTGTTTGAAAACCAGGTTAAATGTGAACCAAAACCTCAGGTCAAATGTGAACCCATTGTTTGAAACCCAGGTCAAATGTGAACCTAAACCTCAGGTTAAATGTGAACCCGTTGTTTGAAACCCAGGTGAAATGTGAACCTAAACCTCAGGTCAAATGTGAACCCGTTGTTTGAAACCCAGGTCAAATGTGAACTTAAACCTCAGGTCAAATGTGAACCTGTTGTTTGAAACCCAGGTCAAATGTGAACCTAAACCTCAGGTCAAATGTGAACCTGTTGTTCGAAACCCAGGTCAAATGTGAACCTAAACCTCAGGTCAAATGTGAACCCGTTGTTTGAAAACCAGGTCAAATGTGAACCTAAACCTCAGGTCAAATGTGAACCCGTTGTTTGAAACCAAGGTCAAATGTGAATTTAAACCTCAGGTCAAATGTGAACCTGTTGGTTGAAACCCAGGTCAAATGTGAACCTAAACCTCAGGTCAAATGTGAACCCGTTGTTTGAAACCCAGGTCAAATGTGAACCTAAACCTCAGGTCAAATGTGAACCTGTTGTTTGAAACCCAGGTCAAATGTGAACTTAAACCTCAGGTCAAATGTGAACCTGTTGTTTGAAACCCAGGTCAAATGAGAACCTAAACCTCAGGTCAAATGTGAACCCGTTGTTTGAAAACCAGGTCAAATGTGAACCAAAATCTCAGGTCAAATCTGAACCCATTGTTTCAAATCCAGGTCAAATGTGAACCTAAACCTCAGGTCAAATGTGAACCCGTTGTTTGAAAACTAGGTCAAATGTGAACTTAAACCTCAGGTCAAATGTGAACCTGTTATTTGAAACCCAGGTCAAACGTGAACGTAAACCTCAGGTCAAATGTGAACCTGTTGTTTAAAAACCAGGTCAAATTTGAACCTAAACCTCTGGTCAAATGTGAACCCGTTGTTTGAAACCCAGGTCAACTGTGAACCTAAACCTAAGGTCAAATGTGAACCCATTGTTTGAAAACCAGGTCAAATGTGAACCTAAACCTCAAGTCAAATGTGAACCCGTTGTTTGAAACCCAGGTCAAATGTGAACCTAAACCTTAGGTCAAATGCGAACCCGTTGTTTGAAAACCAGGTCAAATTTAAAGCTAAACCTCAGGTCAAATGTGAGCCCGTTGTTTGAAACCCGGGTCAATTGTGAACCTAAACCTAAGGTCAATTGAGAACCCGTTGTTTGAAAACCAGGTCAAATGTGAACGAAAACCTCAGGTCAAATGTGAACCCATTGTTTGAAACCCAGGTCAAATGTGAACCTAAACCTCACGTCAAATGTGAACCCGTTGTTTGAAACCTAGGTCAAATGTGAACCTAAACCTCAGGTCAAATGTGAACCCGTTGTTTGAAACCCAGGTCAATTGTGAACCTAAACCTAAGGTCAAATGTGAACCCAAACCTAAGGTCAAATGTGAACCCGTTGTTTGAAAACCAGGTCAAATGTGAACCTAAACCTCAGGTCAAATGTGAACCCGTGGTTTGAAACCCAGGTCAATTGTGAAGCTAAACGTTAGGTCAAATGTGAACCCGTTGTTTGAAAACCAGGTCAAATGTGAACCAAAACCTCAGATCAAATCTGAACCCATTGTTTGAAACCCAGGTCAAATGTGAACCTAAACCTCAGGTCAAATGTGAACCCGTTGTTTGAAACCTAGGTCAAATGTGAACTTAAACCTCAGGTCAAATGTGAACCTGTTATTTGAAACCCAGGTCAAACGTGAACCTAAACCTCAGGTCAAATGCGAACCTGTTGTTTAAAAACCAGGTCAAATTTGAACCTAAACCTCAGGTCAAATGTGAACCCATTGTTTGAAACCCAGGTCAAATGTGAACCTAAACCTCAGGTCAAATGTGAACCCGTTGTTTGAAACCTAGGTCAAATGTGAACCTAAACCTCAGGTCAAATGTGAACCCGTTGTTTGAAACCCAGGTCAATTGTGAACCTAAACCTAAGGTCAAATGTGAACCCGTTGTTTGAAAACCAGGTCAAATGTGAACCTAAACCTCAGGTCAAATGTGAACCCGTTGTTTGAAACCCAGGTCAATTGTGAAGCTAAACGTTAGGTCAAATGTGAACCCGTTGTTTGAAAACCAGGTCAAATGTGAACCAAAACCTCAGGTCAAATCTGAACCCATTGTTTGAAACCCAGGTCAAATGTGAACCTAAACCTCAGGTCAAATGTGAACCCGTTGTTTGAAACCTAGGTCAAATGTGAACTTAAACCTCAGGTAAAATGTGAACCTGTTATTTGAAACCCAGGTCAAACGTGAACCTAAACCTTAGGTCAAATGCGAACCTGTTGTTTAAAAACCAGGTCAAATTTGAACCTAAACCTCAGGTCAAATGTGAACCCATTGTTTGAAACCCGGTCAAATGTGAACCTAAACCTCAGGTCAAATGTGAACCCGTTGTTTGAAACCTAGGTCAAATGTGAATCTAAACCTCAGGTCAAATGTGAACCCGTTGTTTGAAACCCAGGTCAATTGTGAACCTAAACCTAAGGTCAAATGTGAACCCGTTGTTTGAAAACCAGGTCAAATGTGAACCTAAACCTCAGGTCAAATGTGAACCCGTGGTTTGAAACCCAGGTCAATTGTGAAGCTAAACGTTAGGTCAAATGTGAATCAAAACCTCAGGTCAAATCTGAACCCATTGTTTGAAACCCAGGTCAAATGTGAACCTAAACCTCAGGTCAAATGTGAACCCGTTGTTTGAAACCTAGGTCAAATGTGAACTTAAACCTCAGGCCAAATGTGAACCTGTTATTTGAAACCCAGGTCAAACGTGAACCTAAACCTCAGGTCAAATGCGAACCTGTTGTTTAAAAACCAGGTCAAATTTGAACCTAAACCTCAGGTCAAATGTGAACCTGTTGTTTAAAACCCAGGTCAACTGTGAACCTAAACCTAAGGTCAAATGTGAACCCGTTGTTTGGAACCCAGGTCAAATTATAACCCAAACCTCAGGTCAAATGTGAACCCGTTGTTTGAAACCCAGGTCAAATATGAACCTAAATCTCAGGTCAAATGTGAACCCGTTGTTTGAAACCCAGGTTAAATGTGAACCTAAACCTCAGGTCAAATGTGAACCCGTTGTTTGAAATCCAAGTCAATTAAGAACCTTAACCTAAGGTCAAATGTGAACCCGTTGTTTGAAAACCAGGTCAAATGTGAATGAAAACCTCAAGTCAAATGTGAACCCATTGTTTGAAACCCAGGTCAAATGTGAACCTAAACCTCAGGTCAAATGTGAACCCGTTGTTTGAAACCCAGGTCAAATGTGAACCTAAACCTCAGGTCAAATGTGAACCCGTTGTTTGAAACCCAGGTCAATTGTGAACCTAAACCTAAGGTCAAATGTGAACCCGTTGTTTGAAAACCAGGTCAAATGTGAACCTAAACCTCAGGTCAAATGTGAACCCGTTGTTTGAAACCCAGGTCAATTGTGAAGCTAAACATAAGGTCAAATGTGAACCCGTTGTTTGAAAACCAGGTCAAATGTGAACCAAAACCTCAGGTCAAATCTGAACCCATTGTTTGAAACCCAGGTCAAATGTGAACCTAAACCTCAGGTCAAATGTGAACCCGTTGTTTGAAACCTAGGTCAAATGTGAACTTAAACCTCAGGTCAAATGTGAACCAGTTATTTGAAACCCAGGTCAAACGTGAACCTAAACCTCAGGTCAAATGCGAACCTGTTGTTTAAAAACCAGGTCAAATTTGAACCTAAACCTCAGGTCAAATGTGAACCCGTTGTTTGAAACCCAGGTCAACTGTGAACCTAACCTCAGGTCAAGTGTGAACCAGTTGTTTGAAACCCAGGTCAAATGTGAACCTAAACCTCAGGTCAAATGCGAACCCGTTGTTTGAAAACCAGGTCAAATTTGAACCTAAACCTCAGGTCAAATGTGAACCCGTTGTTTGAAACCCAGGTCAATTGTGAACCTAAACCTAAGGTCAAATGTGAACCCGTTGTTTGAAAACCAGGTCAAATGTGAACCTAAACCTCAGGTCAAATGTGAACCCGTTGTTTGAAACCCAGGTCAATTGTGAAGCTAAACGTAAGGTCAAATGTGAACCCGTTGTTTGAAAACCAGGTCAAATGTGAACCAAAATCTCAGGTCAAATCTGAACCCGTTGTTTGAAACCCAGGTCAATTGTGAACCTAAACCTAAGGTCAAATGTGAACCCGTTGTTTGAAAACCAGGTCAAATGTGAACCTAAACCTCAGGTCAAATGTGAACCCGTTGTTTGAAACCCAGGTCAAATGTGAACCTAAACCTCAGGTCAAATGTGAACCCGTTGTTTGAAACCCAGGTCAATTGTGAACCTAAACCTAAGGTCAAATGTGAACCCGTTGTTTGAAAACCAGGTCAAATGTGAACCTAAACCTCAGGTCAAATGTGAACCCGTTGTTTGAAACCCAGGTCAATTGTGAAGCTAAACATAAGGTCAAATGTGAACCCGTTGTTTGAAAACCAGGTCAAATGTGAACCAAAACCTCAGGTCAAATCTGAACCCATTGTTTGAAACCCAGGTCAAATGTGAACCTAAACCTCAGGTCAAATGTGAACCCGTTGTTTGAAACCTAGGTCAAATGTGAACTTAAACCTCAGGTCAAATGTGAACCAGTTATTTGAAACCCAGGTCAAACGTGAACCTAAACCTCAGGTCAAATGCGAACCTGTTGTTTAAAAACCAGGTCAAATTTGAACCTAAACCTCAGGTCAAATGTGAACCCGTTGTTTGAAACCCAGGTCAACTGTGAACCTAACCTCAGGTCAAGTGTGAACCAGTTGTTTGAAACCCAGGTCAAATGTGAACCTAAACCTCAGGTCAAATGCGAACCCGTTGTTTGAAAACCAGGTCAAATTTGAACCTAAACCTCAGGTCAAATGTGAACCCGTTGTTTGAAACCCAGGTCAATTGTGAACCTAAACCTAAGGTCAAATGTGAACCCGTTGTTTGAAAACCAGGTCAAATGTGAACCTAAACCTCAGGTCAAATGTGAACCCGTTGTTTGAAACCCAGGTCAATTGTGAAGCTAAACGTAAGGTCAAATGTGAACCCGTTGTTTGAAAACCAGGTCAAATGTGAACCAAAACCTCAGGTCAAATCTGAACCCATTGTTTGAAACCCAGGTCAAATGTGAACCTAAACCTCAGGTCAAATGTGAACCCGTTGTTTGAAACCTAGGTCAAATGTGAACTTAAACCTCAGGTCAAATGTGAACCTGTTATTTGAAACCCAGGTCAAACGTGAACCTAAACCTCAGGTCAAATGCGAACCTGTTGTTTAAAAACCAGGTCAAATTTGAACCTAAACCTCAGGTCAAATGTGAACCTGTTGTTTAAAACCCAGGTCAACTGTGAACCTAAACCTAAGGTCAAATGTGAACCCGTTGTTTGGAACCCAGGTCAAATTATAACCCAAACCTCAGGTCAAATGTGAACCCGTTGTTTGAAACCCAGGTCAAATATGAACCTAAATCTCAGGTCAAATGTGAACCCGTTGTTTGAAACCCAGGTTAAATGTGAACCTAAACCTCAGGTCAAATGTGAACCCGTTGTTTGAAATCCAAGTCAATTAAGAACCTTAACCTAAGGTCAAATGTGAACCCGTTGTTTGAAAACCAGGTCAAATGTGAATGAAAACCTCAAGTCAAATGTGAACCCATTGTTTGAAACCCAGGTCAAATGTGAACCTAAACCTCAGGTCAAATGTGAACCCGTTGTTTGAAACCCAGGTCAAATGTGAACCTAAACCTCAGGTCAAATGTGAACCCGTTGTTTGAAACCCAGGTCAATTGTGAACCTAAACCTAAGGTCAAATGTGAACCCGTTGTTTGAAAACCAGGTCAAATGTGAACCTAAACCTCAGGTCAAATGTGAACCCGTTGTTTGAAACCCAGGTCAATTGTGAAGCTAAACATAAGGTCAAATGTGAACCCGTTGTTTGAAAACCAGGTCAAATGTGAACCAAAACCTCAGGTCAAATCTGAACCCATTGTTTGAAACCCAGGTCAAATGTGAACCTAAACCTCAGGTCAAATGTGAACCCGTTGTTTGAAACCTAGGTCAAATGTGAACTTAAACCTCAGGCCAAATGTGAACCAGTTATTTGAAACCCAGGTCAAACGTGAACCTAAACCTCAGGTCAAATGCGAACCTGTTGTTTAAAAACCAGGTCAAATTTGAACCTAAACCTCAGGTCAAATGTGAACCCGTTGTTTGAAACCCAGGTCAACTGTGAACCTAACCTCAGGTCAAGTGTGAACCAGTTGTTTGAAACCCAGGTCAAATGTGAACCTAAACCTCAGGTCAAATGCGAACCCGTTGTTTGAAAACCAGGTCAAATTTGAACCTAAACCTCAGGTCAAATGTGAACCCGTTGTTTGAAACCCAGGTCAATTGTGAACCTAAACCTAAGGTCAAATGTGAACCCGTTGTTTGAAAACCAGGTCAAATGTGAACCTAAACCTCAGGTCAAATGTGAACCCGTTGTTTGAAACCCAGGTCAATTGTGAAGCTAAACGTAAGGTCAAATGTGAACCCGTTGTTTGAAAACCAGGTCAAATGTGAACCAAAACCTCAGGTCAAATCTGAACCCATTGTTTGAAACCCAGGTCAAATGTGAACCTAAACCTCAGGTCAAATGTGAACCCGTTGTTTGAAACCTAGGTCAAATGTGAACTTAAACCTCAGGTCAAATGTGAACCTGTTATTTGAAACCCAGGTCAAACGTGAACCTAAACCTCAGGTCAAATGCGAACCTGTTGTTTAAAAACCAGGTCAAATTTGAACCTAAACCTCAGGTCAAATGTGAACCTGTTGTTTAAAACCCAGGTCAACTGTGAACCTAAACCTAAGGTCAAATGTGAACCCGTTGTTTGGAACCCAGGTCAAATTATAACCCAAACCTCAGGTCAAATGTGAACCCGTTGTTTGAAACCCAGGTCAAATATGAACCTAAATCTCAGGTCAAATGTGAACCCGTTGTTTGAAACCCAGGTTAAATGTGAACCTAAACCTCAGGTCAAATGTGAACCCGTTGTTTGAAATCCAAGTCAATTAAGAACCTTAACCTAAGGTCAAATGTGAACCCGTTGTTTGAAAACCAGGTCAAATGTGAATGAAAACCTCAAGTCAAATGTGAACCCATTGTTTGAAACCCAGGTCAAATGTGAACCTAAACCTCAGGTCAAATGTGAACCCGTTGTTTGAAACCCAGGTCAAATGTGAACCTAAACCTCAGGTCAAATGTGAACCCGTTGTTTGAAACCCAGGTCAATTGTGAACCTAAACCTAAGGTCAAATGTGAACCCGTTGTTTGAAAACCAGGTCAAATGTGAACCTAAACCTCAGGTCAAATGTGAACCCGTTGTTTGAAACCCAGGTCAATTGTGAAGCTAAACATAAGGTCAAATGTGAACCCGTTGTTTGAAAACCAGGTCAAATGTGAACCAAAACCTCAGGTCAAATCTGAACCCATTGTTTGAAACCCAGGTCAAATGTGAACCTAAACCTCAGGTCAAATGTGAACCCGTTGTTTGAAACCTAGGTCAAATGTGAACTTAAACCTCAGGCCAAATGTGAACCAGTTATTTGAAACCCAGGTCAAACGTGAACCTAAACCTCAGGTCAAATGCGAACCTGTTGTTTAAAAACCAGGTCAAATTTGAACCTAAACCTCAGGTCAAATGTGAACCCGTTGTTTGAAACCCAGGTCAACTGTGAACCTAACCTCAGGTCAAGTGTGAACCAGTTGTTTGAAACCCAGGTCAAATGTGAACCTAAACCTCAGGTCAAATGCGAACCCGTTGTTTGAAAACCAGGTCAAATTTGAACCTAAACCTCAGGTCAAATGTGAACCCGTTGTTTGAAACCCAGGTCAATTGTGAACCTAAACCTAAGGTCAAATGTGAACCCGTTGTTTGAAAACCAGGTCAAATGTGAACCTAAACCTCAGGTCAAATGTGAACCCGTTGTTTGAAACCCAGGTCAATTGTGAAGCTAAACGTAAGGTCAAATGTGAACCCGTTGTTTGAAAACCAGGTCAAATGTGAACCAAAACCTCAGGTCAAATCTGAACCCATTGTTTGAAACCCAGGTCAAATGTGAACCTAAACCTCAGGTCAAATGTGAACCCGTTGTTTGAAACCTAGGTCAAATGTGAACTTAAACCTTAGGTCAAATGTGAACCTGTTATTTGAAACCCAGGTCAAACGTGAACCTAAACCTCAGGTCAAATGCGAACCTGTTGTTTAAAAACCAGGTCAAATTTGAACCTAAACCTCAGGTCAAATGTGAACCCGTTGTTTGAAACCCAGGTCAACTGTGAACCTAAACCTAAGGTCAAATGTGAACCCGTTGTTTGGAACCCAGGTCAAATCAGAACCTAAACCTCAGGTGAAATGTGAATCTGTTGTTTGAAAACCAGGTCAAATGTGAACCCGTTGTTTGAAACCCAGGTCAAATATGAACCTAAACCTCAGGTCAAATGTGAACCCGTTGTTTGAAACCCAGGTTAAATGTGAACCTAAACCTCAGGTCAAATGCGCACCCGTTGTTTGAAAACCAGGTCAAATTTGAACCTAAACCTCAGGTCAAATATGAACCCGTTGTTTGAAATCCAAGTCAATTAAGAACCTTAACCTAAGGTCAAATGTGAACCCGTTGTTTGAAAACCAGGTCAAATGTGAACCTAACCTCAGGTCAAGTGTGAACCAGTTGTTTGAAACCCAGGTCAAATGTGAACCTAAACCTCAGGTCAAATGCGAACCCGTTGTTTGAAAACCAGGTCAAATTTGAACCTAAACCTCTGGTCAAATGTGAACCCGTGTCTGAAACCCAGGTCAATTGTGAAGCTAAACGTAAGGTCAAATGTGAACCCGTTGTTTGAAAACCAGGTCAAATGTGAACCTAAACCTCAGGTCAAATGTGAACCCGTTGTTTGAAACCCAGGTCAATTGTGAAGCTAAACGTAAGGTCAAATGTGAACCCGTTGTTTGAAAACCAGGTCAAATGTGAACCAAAACCTCAGGTCAAATCTGAACCCATTGTTTGAAACCCAGGTCAAATGTGAACCTAAACCTCAGGTCAAATGTGAACCCGTTGTTTGAAACCTAGGTCAAATCTGAACTTAAACCTTAGGTCAAATGTGAACCTGTTATTTGAAACCCAGGTCAAACGTGAACCTAAACCTCAGGTCAAATGCGAACCTGTTGTTTAAAAACCAGGTCAAATTTGAACCTAAACCTCAGGTCAAATGTGAACCCGTTGTTTGAAACCCAGGTCAACTGTGAACCTAAACCTAAGGTCAAATGTGAACCCGTTGTTTGGAACCCAGGTCAAATGAGAACCTAAACCTCAGGTCAAATGTGAATCAGTTGTTTGAAAACCAGGTCAAATGTGAACCCATTGTTTGAAACCCATGTCAAATATGAACCTAAACCTCAGGTCAAATGTGAACCCGTTGTTTGAAACCCAGGTTAAATGTGAACCTAAACCTCAGGTCAAATGCGAACCCGTTGTTTGAAAACCAGGTCAAATTTGAACCTAAACCTCAGGTCAAATGTGAACCCGTTGTTTGAAATCCAAGTCAATTAAGAACCTTAACCTAAGGTCAAATGTGAACCAGTTGTTTGAAAACCAGGTCAAATGTGAACCTAAACCTCAGGTCAAATGTGAACCCGTTGTTTGAAACCCAGGTCAAATGTGAACCTAAACCTCAGGTCAAATGCGAACCCGTTGTTTGAAAACCAGGTCAAATTTGAACCTAAACCTCAGGTCAAATGTGAACCCGTGTCTGAAACCCAGGTCAATTGTGAAGCTAAACGTAAGGTCAAATGTGAACCCGTTGTTTGAAAACCAGGTCAAATGTGAACCAAAACCTCAGGTCAAATCTGAACCCATTGTTTGAAATCCAGGTCATATGTGAACATAAACCTCAGGTCAAATGTGAACCCGTTGTTTGAAACCCAGGTCAAATGTGAACCTAAACCTCAGGTCAAATGTGAACCCGTTGTTTGAAACCCAGGTCAATTGTGAACCTAAACCTAAGGTCAAATGTGAACCCGTTGTTTGAAAACCAGGTCAAATGTGAACCTAAACCTCGGGTCAAATGTGAACCCGTTGTTTGAAACCCAGGTCAAATGTGAACCTAAACCTCAGGTCAAATGCGAACCCGTTGTTTGAAAACCAGGTCAAATTTGAACCTAAACCTCAAGTCAAATGTGAACCCGTTGCTTAAAACCCAGGTCAATTGTGAACCTAAACCTAAGGTCAAATGTGAACCCGTTGTTTGAAAACCAGGTTAAATGTGAACCAAAACCTCAGGTCAAATGTGAACCCCTTGTTTGAAACCCTGGTCAAATGTGAACCTAAACCCCAGGTTAAATGTGAACCCGTTGTTTGAAACCCAGGTCAAATGTGAACCTAAACCTCAGGTCAAATGTGAACCCGTTGTTTGAAACCCAGGTCAAATGTGAACTTAAACCTCAGGTCAAATGTGAACCTGTTGTTTGAAACCCAGGTAAAATGTGAACCTAAACCTCAGGTCAAATTTGAACCCGTTGTTTGAAACCCAGGTCAAATGTGAACCAATACCTCAGGTCAAATGTGAACCCGTTGTTTGAAAACCAGGTCAAATGTGAACCTAAACCTCTGGTCTAATGTGAACCCGTTGTTTGAAAACCAGGTCAAATGTATAACTAAAACTCAGGTCAAATGTGTACCTAAACCTCAGGTCAAATGTGAACCCATTGTTTGAAACCCGGGTCAAATGTGAACTTAAACCTCAGGTCAAATGTGAACCCGTTGTTTGAAATCCAGGTCAAATTTGAACCTAAACCTCAAGTCAAATCTGAACCCGTTGTTTGAAAACCAGGTCAAATGCGAACCTAACCCTTAGGTCAAATGTGATGCAGTTGTTTGATACCTAAGTCAAATGTGAACCTAAACCTCAGGTCAAATGTGAACCCGTTGTTTGAAACCCAGGTCAAATGGGAACCTAAACCTCAGGTCAAATGTGAACCCATTGTTTGGAAACCAGGTCAAATGTGAACCTAAACCTCAGGTCAAATGTGAACCCGTTGTTTGAAACCCAGGTCAAATGTGAACCTAAACCTCAGGTCAAATGTGAACCCGTTGTCTGAAAACCATGTCAAATGTGAACCTAAACCTTAGGTCAAATGCGAACCCGTTGTTTGAAAACCTGGTCAAATTTGAACCTAAACCTCAGGTCAAATGTGAACCCGTTGTTTGAAATCCAAGTCAATTAAGAACCTTAACCTAAGGTCAAATGTGAACCCGTTGTTTGAAAACCAGGTCAAATGTGAACCCGTTGTTTGAAACCCAGGTCAAATGTGAACCTAAACCTCAGGTCAAATGCGAACCCATTGTTTGAAAACCAGGTCAAATTGGAACCTAAACCTCAGGTCAAATGTGAACCCGTGTCTGATACCCAGGTCAATTGTGAAGCTAAACGGAAGGTCAAATGTGAACCCGTTGTTTGAAAACCAGGTCAAATGTGAACCAAAACCTCAGGTCAAATTTGAACCCATTGTTTGAAATCCAGGTCAAATGTGAACCTAAACCTTAGGTCAAATGTGAACCCGTTGTTTGAAACCTAGGTCAAATGTGAACTTAAACCTCAGGTCAAATGTGAACCTGTTATTTGAAACCCAGGTCAAACGTGAACCTAAACCTCAGGTCAAATTCGAAACTTTTGTTTAAAAGCCAGGTCAAATTTGAACCTATACCTCAGGTCAAATGTGAACCCGTTGTTTGAAAACCAGGTCAAATGTGAACCAAAACCTCAGGTCAAATTTGAACCCGTTGTTTGAAAAGCAGGTCAAATGTGAACCTAAACCTTAGGTCAAATGTGAACCCGTTGTTTGAAACCTAGGTCAAATGTGAACTTAAACCTCAGGTCAAATGTGAACCTGTTATTTGAAACCCAGGTCAAACGTGAACCTAAACCTCAGGTCAAATTCGAACCTTTTGTTTAAAAGCCAGGTCAAATTTGAACCTATACCTCAGGTCAAATGTGAACCCGTTGTTTGAAACCCAGGTCAACTGTGAATCTAAACCTCAGGTCATATGTGAACCCATTGTTTGAAACCCAGGTCAAATGTGAACCTAAACCTCAGGTCAAATGTGAACCCGTTGTTTGAAACCCAGGTCAAATGTGAACCTAAACCTCATGTCAAATGTGAACCCGTTGTTTGAAACCCATGTCAAATGTGAACCTAAACCTCATGTTAAATGTGAACCCGTTGTTTGAAAACCAGGTCAAATGTGAACCTAAACCTCAGGTCAAATGTGAACCCGTTGTTTGAAACCCAGGTCAATTGTGAAGCTAAACGTAAGGTCAAATGTGAACCCGTTGTTTGAAAACCAGGTCAAATGTGAACCAAAACCTCAGGTCAAATCTGAACCCATTGTTTGAAACCCAGGTCAAATGTGAACCTAAACCTCAGGTCAAATGTGAACCCGTTGTTTGAAACCCAGGTCAAATGTGAACTTAAACCTCAGGTCAAATGTGAACCTGTTGTTTGAAACCCAGGTAAAATGTGAACCTAAACCTCAGGTCAAATTTGAACCCGTTGTTTGAAACCCAGGTCAAATGTGAACCAATACCTCAGGTCAAATGTGAACCCGTTGTTTGAAAACCAGGTCAAATGTGAACCTAAACCTCTGGTCTAATGTGAACCCGTTGTTTGAAAACCAGGTCAAATGTATAACTAAAACTCAGGTCAAATGTGTACCTAAACCTCAGGTCAAATGTGAACCCATTGTTTGAAACCCGGGTCAAATGTGAACTTAAACCACAGGTCAAATGTGAACACGTTGTTTGAAATCCAGGTCAAATTTGAACCTAAACCTCAAGTCAAATCTGAACCCGTTGTTTGAAAACCAGGTCAAATGCGAACCTAACCCTTAGGTCAAATGTGATGCAGTTGTTTGATACCTAAGTCAAATGTGAACCTAAACCTCAGGTCAAATGTGAACCCGTTGTTTGAAACCCAGGTCAAATGGGAACCTAAACCTCAGGTCAAATGTGAACCCATTGTTTGGAAACCAGGTCAAATGTGAACCTAAACCTCAGGTCAAATGTGAACCCGTTGTTTGAAACCCAGGTCAAATGTGAACCTAAACCTCAGGTCAAATGTGAACCCGTTGTCTGAAAACCATGTCAAATGTGAACCTAAACCTTAGGTCAAATGCGAACCAGTTGTTTGAAAACCTGGTCAAATTTGAACCTAAACCTCAGGTCAAATGTGAACCCGTTGTTTGAAATCCAAGTCAATTAAGAACCTTAACCTAAGGTCAAATGTGAACCCGTTGTTTGAAAACCAGGTCAAATGTGAACCCGTTGTTTGAAACCCAGGTCAAATGTGAACCTAAACCTCAGGTCAAATGTGAACCCATTGTTTGAAAACCAGGTCAAATTGGAACCTAAACCTCAGGTCAAATGTGAACCCGTGTCTGATACCCAGGTCAATTGTGAAGCTAAACGGAAGGTCAAATGTGAACCCGTTGTTTGAAAACCAGGTCAAATGTGAACCAAAACCTCAGGTCAAAATTGAACCCATTGTTTGAAATCCAGGTCAAATGTGAACCTAAACCTTAGGTCAAATGTGAACCCGTTCTTTGAAACCTAGGTCAAATGTGAACTTAAACCTCAGGTCAAATGTGAACCTGTTATTTGAAACCCAGGTCAAACGTGAACCTAAACCTCAGGTCAAATTCGAACCTTTTGTTTAAAAGCCAGGTCAAATTTGAACCTATACCTCAGGTCAAATGTGAACCCGTTGTTTGAAACCCAGGTCAACTGTGAATCTAAACCTAAGGTCAAATGTGAACCCGTTGTTTGAAAACCAGGTCAAATGTGAACCTAAACCTCAGGTCAAATGTGAACCCGTTGTTTGAAACCCAGGTCAAATGTGAACCTAATCCTTAGGTCAAATGCGAACCGTTGTTTGAAAACCAGGTCAAATTTGAACCTAAACCTCAGGTCAAATGTGAACCCGTTGTTTGAAACCCAGGTCAATTATGAACCTAAACCTAAGGTTAAATGTGAACCCGTTGTTTGAAAACCAGGTCAAATGTGAACCAAAACCTCAGGTCATATGTGAACCCATTGTTTGAAACCCAGGTCAAATGTGAACCTAAACCTCAGGTCAAATGTGAACCCGTTGTTTGAAACCCAGGTCAAATGTGAACCTAAACCTCAGGTCAAATGTGAACCCGTTGTTTGAAACCCATGTCAAATGTGAACCTAAACCTCATGTTAAATGTGAACCCGTTGTTTGAAAACCAGGTCAAATGTGAACCTAAACCTCAGGTCAAATGTGAACCCGTTGTTTGAAACCCAGGTCAATTGTGAAGCTAAACGTAAGGTCAAATGTGAACCCGTTGTTTGAAAACCAGGTCAAATGTGAACCAAAACCTCAGGTCAAATCTGAACCCATTGTTTGAAACCCAGGTCAAATGTGAACCTAAACCTCAGTTCAAATGTGAACCCGTTGTTTGAAACCTAGGTCAAATGTGAACTTAAACCTCAGGTCAAATGTGAACCTGTTATTTGAAACCCAGGTCAAACGTGAACCTAAACCTCAGGTCAAATGCGAACCTGTTGTTTAAAAACCAGGTCAAATTTGAACCTAAACCTCAGGTCAAATGTGAACCCGTTGTTTGAAACCCAGGTCAAATGTGAACCTAAACCTCATGTCAAATGTGAACCCGTTGTTTGAAACCCATGTCAAATGTGAACCTAAACCTCATGTTAAATGTGAACCCGTTGTTTGAAAACCAGGTCAAATGTGAACCTAAACCTCAGGTCAAATGTGAACCCGTTGTTTGAAACCCAGGTCAATTGTGAAGCTAAACGTAAGGTCAAATGTGAACCCGTTGTTTGAAAACCAGGTCAAATGTGAACCAAAACCTCAGGTCAAATCTGAACCCATTGTTTGAAACCCAGGTCAAATGTGAACCTAAACCTCAGGTCAAATGTGAACCCGTTGTTTGAAACCCAGGTCAAATGTGAACTTAAACCTCAGGTCAAATGTGAACCTGTTGTTTGAAACCCAGGTAAAATGTGAACCTAAACCTCAGGTCAAATTTGAACCCGTTGTTTGAAACCCAGGTCAAATGTGAACCAATACCTCAGGTCAAATGTGAACCCGTTGTTTGAAAACCAGGTCAAATGTGAACCTAAACCTCTGGTCTAATGTGAACCCGTTGTTTGAAAACCAGGTCAAATGTATAACTAAAACTCAGGTCAAATGTGTACCTAAACCTCAGGTCAAATGTGAACCCATTGTTTGAAACCCGGGTCAAATGTGAACTTAAACCACAGGTCAAATGTGAACACGTTGTTTGAAATCCAGGTCAAATTTGAACCTAAACCTCAAGTCAAATCTGAACCCGTTGTTTGAAAACCAGGTCAAATGCGAACCTAACCCTTAGGTCAAATGTGATGCAGTTGTTTGATACCTAAGTCAAATGTGAACCTAAACCTCAGGTCAAATGTGAACCCGTTGTTTGAAACCCAGGTCAAATGGGAACCTAAACCTCAGGTCAAATGTGAACCCATTGTTTGGAAACCAGGTCAAATGTGAACCTAAACCTCAGGTCAAATGTGAACCCGTTGTTTGAAACCCAGGTCAAATGTGAACCTAAACCTCAGGTCAAATGTGAACCCGTTGTCTGAAAACCATGTCAAATGTGAACCTAAACCTTAGGTCAAATGCGAACCAGTTGTTTGAAAACCTGGTCAAATTTGAACCTAAACCTCAGGTCAAATGTGAACCCGTTGTTTGAAATCCAAGTCAATTAAGAACCTTAACCTAAGGTCAAATGTGAACCCGTTGTTTGAAAACCAGGTCAAATGTGAACCCGTTGTTTGAAACCCAGGTCAAATGTGAACCTAAACCTCAGGTCAAATGTGAACCCATTGTTTGAAAACCAGGTCAAATTGGAACCTAAACCTCAGGTCAAATGTGAACCCGTGTCTGATACCCAGGTCAATTGTGAAGCTAAACGGAAGGTCAAATGTGAACCCGTTGTTTGAAAACCAGGTCAAATGTGAACCAAAACCTCAGGTCAAAATTGAACCCATTGTTTGAAATCCAGGTCAAATGTGAACCTAAACCTTAGGTCAAATGTGAACCCGTTCTTTGAAACCTAGGTCAAATGTGAACTTAAACCTCAGGTCAAATGTGAACCTGTTATTTGAAACCCAGGTCAAACGTGAACCTAAACCTCAGGTCAAATTCGAACCTTTTGTTTAAAAGCCAGGTCAAATTTGAACCTATACCTCAGGTCAAATGTGAACCCGTTGTTTGAAACCCAGGTCAACTGTGAATCTAAACCTAAGGTCAAATGTGAACCCGTTGTTTGAAAACCAGGTCAAATGTGAACCTAAACCTCAGGTCAAATGTGAACCCGTTGTTTGAAACCCAGGTCAAATGTGAACCTAATCCTTAGGTCAAATGCGAACCGTTGTTTGAAAACCAGGTCAAATTTGAACCTAAACCTCAGGTCAAATGTGAACCCGTTGTTTGAAACCCAGGTCAATTATGAACCTAAACCTAAGGTTAAATGTGAACCCGTTGTTTGAAAACCAGGTCAAATGTGAACCAAAACCTCAGGTCATATGTGAACCCATTGTTTGAAACCCAGGTCAAATGTGAACCTAAACCTCAGGTCAAATGTGAACCCGTTGTTTGAAACCCAGGTCAAATGTGAACCTAAACCTCAGGTCAAATGTGAACCCGTTGTTTGAAACCCATGTCAAATGTGAACCTAAACCTCATGTTAAATGTGAACCCGTTGTTTGAAAACCAGGTCAAATGTGAACCTAAACCTCAGGTCAAATGTGAACCCGTTGTTTGAAACCCAGGTCAATTGTGAAGCTAAACGTAAGGTCAAATGTGAACCCGTTGTTTGAAAACCAGGTCAAATGTGAACCAAAACCTCAGGTCAAATCTGAACCCATTGTTTGAAACCCAGGTCAAATGTGAACCTAAACCTCAGTTCAAATGTGAACCCGTTGTTTGAAACCTAGGTCAAATGTGAACTTAAACCTCAGGTCAAATGTGAACCTGTTATTTGAAACCCAGGTCAAACGTGAACCTAAACCTCAGGTCAAATGCGAACCTGTTGTTTAAAAACCAGGTCAAATTTGAACCTAAACCTCAGGTCAAATGTGAACCCGATGTTTGAAACCTAGGTCAACTGTGAACCTAAACTTAAGGTCAAATGTGAACCCGTTGTTTGAAAACCAGGTCAAATTTGAACCTAAACCTCAGGTCAAATGTGAACCCGTTGTTTAAAACCCAGGTAAATTGTGAACCTAAACCTAAGGTCAAATGTGAACCCGTTGTTTGAAAACCAGGTCAAATGTGAACCAAAACCTCAGGTCAAATGTGAACCCGTTGTTTGAAACCCAGGTCAAATGTGAACCTAAACCTCAGGTCAAATGTGAACCCGTTGTCTGAAAACCATGTCAAATGTGAACCTAAACCTTAGGTCAAATGCGAACCCGTTGTTTGAAAACCTGGTCAAATTTGAACCTAAACCTCAGGTCAAATGTGAACCCGTTGTTTGAAATCCAAGTCAATTAAGAACCTTAACCTAAGGTCAAATGTGAACCCGTTGTTTGAAAACCAGGTCAAATGTGAACCCGTTGTTTGAAACCCAGGTCAAATGTGAACCTAAACCTCAGGTCAAATGCGAACCCATTGTTTGAAAACCAGGTCAAATTGGAACCTAAACCTCAGGTCAAATGTGAACCCGTGTCTGATACCCAGGTCAATTGTGAAGCTAAACGGAAGGTCAAATGTGAACCCGTTGTTTGAAAACCAGGTCAAATGTGAACCAAAACCTCAGGTCAAATTTGAACCCATTGTTTGAAATCCAGGTCAAATGTGAACCTAAACCTTAGGTCAAATGTGAACCCGTTGTTTGAAACCTAGGTCAAATGTGAACTTAAACCTCAGGTCAAATGTGAACCTGTTATTTGAAACCCAGGTCAAACGTGAACCTAAACCTCAGGTCAAATTCGAAACTTTTGTTTAAAAGCCAGGTCAAATTTGAACCTATACCTCAGGTCAAATGTGAACCCGTTGTTTGAAAACCAGGTCAAATGTGAACCAAAACCTCAGGTCAAATTTGAACCCGTTGTTTGAAAAGCAGGTCAAATGTGAACCTAAACCTTAGGTCAAATGTGAACCCGTTGTTTGAAACCTAGGTCAAATGTGAACTTAAACCTCAGGTCAAATGTGAACCTGTTATTTGAAACCCAGGTCAAACGTGAACCTAAACCTCAGGTCAAATTCGAACCTTTTGTTTAAAAGCCAGGTCAAATTTGAACCTATACCTCAGGTCAAATGTGAACCCGTTGTTTGAAACCCAGGTCAACTGTGAATCTAAACCTCAGGTCATATGTGAACCCATTGTTTGAAACCCAGGTCAAATGTGAACCTAAACCTCAGGTCAAATGTGAACCCGTTGTTTGAAACCCAGGTCAAATGTGAACCTAAACCTCATGTCAAATGTGAACCCGTTGTTTGAAACCCATGTCAAATGTGAACCTAAACCTCATGTTAAATGTGAACCCGTTGTTTGAAAACCAGGTCAAATGTGAACCTAAACCTCAGGTCAAATGTGAACCCGTTGTTTGAAACCCAGGTCAATTGTGAAGCTAAACGTAAGGTCAAATGTGAACCCGTTGTTTGAAAACCAGGTCAAATGTGAACCAAAACCTCAGGTCAAATCTGAACCCATTGTTTGAAACCCAGGTCAAATGTGAACCTAAACCTCAGGTCAAATGTGAACCCGTTGTTTGAAACCCAGGTCAAATGTGAACTTAAACCTCAGGTCAAATGTGAACCTGTTGTTTGAAACCCAGGTAAAATGTGAACCTAAACCTCAGGTCAAATTTGAACCCGTTGTTTGAAACCCAGGTCAAATGTGAACCAATACCTCAGGTCAAATGTGAACCCGTTGTTTGAAAACCAGGTCAAATGTGAACCTAAACCTCTGGTCTAATGTGAACCCGTTGTTTGAAAACCAGGTCAAATGTATAACTAAAACTCAGGTCAAATGTGTACCTAAACCTCAGGTCAAATGTGAACCCATTGTTTGAAACCCGGGTCAAATGTGAACTTAAACCACAGGTCAAATGTGAACACGTTGTTTGAAATCCAGGTCAAATTTGAACCTAAACCTCAAGTCAAATCTGAACCCGTTGTTTGAAAACCAGGTCAAATGCGAACCTAACCCTTAGGTCAAATGTGATGCAGTTGTTTGATACCTAAGTCAAATGTGAACCTAAACCTCAGGTCAAATGTGAACCCGTTGTTTGAAACCCAGGTCAAATGGGAACCTAAACCTCAGGTCAAATGTGAACCCATTGTTTGGAAACCAGGTCAAATGTGAACCTAAACCTCAGGTCAAATGTGAACCCGTTGTTTGAAACCCAGGTCAAATGTGAACCTAAACCTCAGGTCAAATGTGAACCCGTTGTCTGAAAACCATGTCAAATGTGAACCTAAACCTTAGGTCAAATGCGAACCAGTTGTTTGAAAACCTGGTCAAATTTGAACCTAAACCTCAGGTCAAATGTGAACCCGTTGTTTGAAATCCAAGTCAATTAAGAACCTTAACCTAAGGTCAAATGTGAACCCGTTGTTTGAAAACCAGGTCAAATGTGAACCCGTTGTTTGAAACCCAGGTCAAATGTGAACCTAAACCTCAGGTCAAATGTGAACCCATTGTTTGAAAACCAGGTCAAATTGGAACCTAAACCTCAGGTCAAATGTGAACCCGTGTCTGATACCCAGGTCAATTGTGAAGCTAAACGGAAGGTCAAATGTGAACCCGTTGTTTGAAAACCAGGTCAAATGTGAACCAAAACCTCAGGTCAAAATTGAACCCATTGTTTGAAATCCAGGTCAAATGTGAACCTAAACCTTAGGTCAAATGTGAACCCGTTCTTTGAAACCTAGGTCAAATGTGAACTTAAACCTCAGGTCAAATGTGAACCTGTTATTTGAAACCCAGGTCAAACGTGAACCTAAACCTCAGGTCAAATTCGAACCTTTTGTTTAAAAGCCAGGTCAAATTTGAACCTATACCTCAGGTCAAATGTGAACCCGTTGTTTGAAACCCAGGTCAACTGTGAATCTAAACCTAAGGTCAAATGTGAACCCGTTGTTTGAAAACCAGGTCAAATGTGAACCTAAACCTCAGGTCAAATGTGAACCCGTTGTTTGAAACCCAGGTCAAATGTGAACCTAATCCTTAGGTCAAATGCGAACCGTTGTTTGAAAACCAGGTCAAATTTGAACCTAAACCTCAGGTCAAATGTGAACCCGTTGTTTGAAACCCAGGTCAATTATGAACCTAAACCTAAGGTTAAATGTGAACCCGTTGTTTGAAAACCAGGTCAAATGTGAACCAAAACCTCAGGTCATATGTGAACCCATTGTTTGAAACCCAGGTCAAATGTGAACCTAAACCTCAGGTCAAATGTGAACCCGTTGTTTGAAACCCAGGTCAAATGTGAACCTAAACCTCAGGTCAAATGTGAACCCGTTGTTTGAAACCCATGTCAAATGTGAACCTAAACCTCATGTTAAATGTGAACCCGTTGTTTGAAAACCAGGTCAAATGTGAACCTAAACCTCAGGTCAAATGTGAACCCGTTGTTTGAAACCCAGGTCAATTGTGAAGCTAAACGTAAGGTCAAATGTGAACCCGTTGTTTGAAAACCAGGTCAAATGTGAACCAAAACCTCAGGTCAAATCTGAACCCATTGTTTGAAACCCAGGTCAAATGTGAACCTAAACCTCAGTTCAAATGTGAACCCGTTGTTTGAAACCTAGGTCAAATGTGAACTTAAACCTCAGGTCAAATGTGAACCTGTTATTTGAAACCCAGGTCAAACGTGAACCTAAACCTCAGGTCAAATGCGAACCTGTTGTTTAAAAACCAGGTCAAATTTGAACCTAAACCTCAGGTCAAATGTGAACCCGATGTTTGAAACCTAGGTCAACTGTGAACCTAAACTTAAGGTCAAATGTGAACCCGTTGTTTGAAAACCAGGTCAAATTTGAACCTAAACCTCAGGTCAAATGTGAACCCGTTGTTTAAAACCCAGGTAAATTGTGAACCTAAACCTAAGGTCAAATGTGAACCCGTTGTTTGAAAACCAGGTCAAATGTGAACCAAAACCTCAGGTCAAATGTGAACCCGTTGTTTGAAACCCAGGTCAAATGTGAACCTAAACCTCAGGTCAAATGTGAACCCGTTGTCTGAAAACCATGTCAAATGTGAACCTAAACCTTAGGTCAAATGCGAACCCGTTGTTTGAAAACCTGGTCAAATTTGAACCTAAACCTCAGGTCAAATGTGAACCCGTTGTTTGAAATCCAAGTCAATTAAGAACCTTAACCTAAGGTCAAATGTGAACCCGTTGTTTGAAAACCAGGTCAAATGTGAACCCGTTGTTTGAAACCCAGGTCAAATGTGAACCTAAACCTCAGGTCAAATGCGAACCCATTGTTTGAAAACCAGGTCAAATTGGAACCTAAACCTCAGGTCAAATGTGAACCCGTGTCTGAAACCCAGGTCAATTGTGAAGCTAAACGGAAGGTCAAATGTGAACCCGTTGTTTGAAAACCAGGTCAAATGTGAACCAAAACCTCAGGTCAAATTTGAACCCATTGTTTGAAATCCAGGTCAAATGTGAACCTAAACCTTAGGTCAAATGTGAACCCGTTGTTTGAAACCTAGGTCAAATGTGAACTTAAACCTCAGGTCAAATGTGAACCTGTTATTTGAAACCCAGGTCAAACGTGAACCTAAACCTCAGGTCAAATTCGAACCTGTTGTTTAAAAGCCAGGTCAAATTTGAACCTAAACCTCAGGTCAAATGTGAACCCGATGTTTGAAACCTAGGTCAAATGGGAACCTAAACCTAAGGTCAAATGTGAACCCGTTGTTTGAAAACCAGGTCAAATTTGAACCTAAACCTCAGGTCAAATGTGAACCCGTTGTTTGAAACCCAGGTCAAATGTGAACCTAAACCTCAGGTCAAATGTGAACCCGTTGTCTGAAAACCATGTCAAATGTGAACCTAAACCTTAGGTCAAATGCGAACCAGTTGTTTGAAAACCTGGTCAAATTTGAACCTAAACCTCAGGTCAAATGTGAACCCGTTGTTTGAAATCCAAGTCAATTAAGAACCTTAACCTAAGGTCAAATGTGAACCCGTTGTTTGAAAACCAGGTCAAATGTGAACCCGTTGTTTGAAACCCAGGTCAAATGTGAACCTAAACCTCAGGTCAAATGTGAACCCATTGTTTGAAAACCAGGTCAAATTGGAACCTAAACCTCAGGTCAAATGTGAACCCGTGTCTGATACCCAGGTCAATTGTGAAGCTAAACGGAAGGTCAAATGTGAACCCGTTGTTTGAAAACCAGGTCAAATGTGAACCAAAACCTCAGGTCAAAATTGAACCCATTGTTTGAAATCCAGGTCAAATGTGAACCTAAACCTTAGGTCAAATGTGAACCCGTTCTTTGAAACCTAGGTCAAATGTGAACTTAAACCTCAGGTCAAATGTGAACCTGTTATTTGAAACCCAGGTCAAACGTGAACCTAAACCTCAGGTCAAATTCGAACCTTTTGTTTAAAAGCCAGGTCAAATTTGAACCTATACCTCAGGTCAAATGTGAACCCGTTGTTTGAAACCCAGGTCAACTGTGAATCTAAACCTAAGGTCAAATGTGAACCCGTTGTTTGAAAACCAGGTCAAATGTGAACCTAAACCTCAGGTCAAATGTGAACCCGTTGTTTGAAACCCAGGTCAAATGTGAACCTAATCCTTAGGTCAAATGCGAACCGTTGTTTGAAAACCAGGTCAAATTTGAACCTAAACCTCAGGTCAAATGTGAACCCGTTGTTTGAAACCCAGGTCAATTATGAACCTAAACCTAAGGTTAAATGTGAACCCGTTGTTTGAAAACCAGGTCAAATGTGAACCAAAACCTCAGGTCATATGTGAACCCATTGTTTGAAACCCAGGTCAAATGTGAACCTAAACCTCAGGTCAAATGTGAACCCGTTGTTTGAAACCCAGGTCAAATGTGAACCTAAACCTCAGGTCAAATGTGAACCCGTTGTTTGAAACCCATGTCAAATGTGAACCTAAACCTCATGTTAAATGTGAACCCGTTGTTTGAAAACCAGGTCAAATGTGAACTTAAACCTCAGGTCAAATGTGAACCTGTTATTTGAAACCCAGGTCAAACGTGAACCTAAACCTCAGGTCAAATTCGAAACTTTTGTTTAAAAGCCAGGTCAAATTTGAACCTATACCTCAGGTCAAATGTGAACCCGTTGTTTGAAAACCAGGTCAAATGTGAACCAAAACCTCAGGTCAAATTTGAACCCGTTGTTTGAAAAGCAGGTCAAATGTGAACCTAAACCTTAGGTCAAATGTGAACCCGTTGTTTGAAACCTAGGTCAAATGTGAACTTAAACCTCAGGTCAAATGTGAACCTGTTATTTGAAACCCAGGTCAAACGTGAACCTAAACCTCAGGTCAAATTCGAACCTTTTGTTTAAAAGCCAGGTCAAATTTGAACCTATACCTCAGGTCAAATGTGAACCCGTTGTTTGAAACCCAGGTCAACTGTGAATCTAAACCTCAGGTCATATGTGAACCCATTGTTTGAAACCCAGGTCAAATGTGAACCTAAACCTCAGGTCAAATGTGAACCCGTTGTTTGAAACCCAGGTCAAATGTGAACCTAAACCTCATGTCAAATGTGAACCCGTTGTTTGAAACCCATGTCAAATGTGAACCTAAACCTCATGTTAAATGTGAACCCGTTGTTTGAAAACCAGGTCAAATGTGAACCTAAACCTCAGGTCAAATGTGAACCCGTTGTTTGAAACCCAGGTCAATTGTGAAGCTAAACGTAAGGTCAAATGTGAACCCGTTGTTTGAAAACCAGGTCAAATGTGAACCAAAACCTCAGGTCAAATCTGAACCCATTGTTTGAAACCCAGGTCAAATGTGAACCTAAACCTCAGGTCAAATGTGAACCCGTTGTTTGAAACCCAGGTCAAATGTGAACTTAAACCTCAGGTCAAATGTGAACCTGTTGTTTGAAACCCAGGTAAAATGTGAACCTAAACCTCAGGTCAAATTTGAACCCGTTGTTTGAAACCCAGGTCAAATGTGAACCAATACCTCAGGTCAAATGTGAACCCGTTGTTTGAAAACCAGGTCAAATGTGAACCTAAACCTCTGGTCTAATGTGAACCCGTTGTTTGAAAACCAGGTCAAATGTATAACTAAAACTCAGGTCAAATGTGTACCTAAACCTCAGGTCAAATGTGAACCCATTGTTTGAAACCCGGGTCAAATGTGAACTTAAACCACAGGTCAAATGTGAACACGTTGTTTGAAATCCAGGTCAAATTTGAACCTAAACCTCAAGTCAAATCTGAACCCGTTGTTTGAAAACCAGGTCAAATGCGAACCTAACCCTTAGGTCAAATGTGATGCAGTTGTTTGATACCTAAGTCAAATGTGAACCTAAACCTCAGGTCAAATGTGAACCCGTTGTTTGAAACCCAGGTCAAATGGGAACCTAAACCTCAGGTCAAATGTGAACCCATTGTTTGGAAACCAGGTCAAATGTGAACCTAAACCTCAGGTCAAATGTGAACCCGTTGTTTGAAACCCAGGTCAAATGTGAACCTAAACCTCAGGTCAAATGTGAACCCGTTGTCTGAAAACCATGTCAAATGTGAACCTAAACCTTAGGTCAAATGCGAACCAGTTGTTTGAAAACCTGGTCAAATTTGAACCTAAACCTCAGGTCAAATGTGAACCCGTTGTTTGAAATCCAAGTCAATTAAGAACCTTAACCTAAGGTCAAATGTGAACCCGTTGTTTGAAAACCAGGTCAAATGTGAACCCGTTGTTTGAAACCCAGGTCAAATGTGAACCTAAACCTCAGGTCAAATGTGAACCCATTGTTTGAAAACCAGGTCAAATTGGAACCTAAACCTCAGGTCAAATGTGAACCCGTGTCTGATACCCAGGTCAATTGTGAAGCTAAACGGAAGGTCAAATGTGAACCCGTTGTTTGAAAACCAGGTCAAATGTGAACCAAAACCTCAGGTCAAAATTGAACCCATTGTTTGAAATCCAGGTCAAATGTGAACCTAAACCTTAGGTCAAATGTGAACCCGTTCTTTGAAACCTAGGTCAAATGTGAACTTAAACCTCAGGTCAAATGTGAACCTGTTATTTGAAACCCAGGTCAAACGTGAACCTAAACCTCAGGTCAAATTCGAACCTTTTGTTTAAAAGCCAGGTCAAATTTGAACCTATACCTCAGGTCAAATGTGAACCCGTTGTTTGAAACCCAGGTCAACTGTGAATCTAAACCTAAGGTCAAATGTGAACCCGTTGTTTGAAAACCAGGTCAAATGTGAACCTAAACCTCAGGTCAAATGTGAACCCGTTGTTTGAAACCCAGGTCAAATGTGAACCTAATCCTTAGGTCAAATGCGAACCGTTGTTTGAAAACCAGGTCAAATTTGAACCTAAACCTCAGGTCAAATGTGAACCCGTTGTTTGAAACCCAGGTCAATTATGAACCTAAACCTAAGGTTAAATGTGAACCCGTTGTTTGAAAACCAGGTCAAATGTGAACCAAAACCTCAGGTCATATGTGAACCCATTGTTTGAAACCCAGGTCAAATGTGAACCTAAACCTCAGGTCAAATGTGAACCCGTTGTTTGAAACCCAGGTCAAATGTGAACCTAAACCTCAGGTCAAATGTGAACCCGTTGTTTGAAACCCATGTCAAATGTGAACCTAAACCTCATGTTAAATGTGAACCCGTTGTTTGAAAACCAGGTCAAATGTGAACCTAAACCTCAGGTCAAATGTGAACCCGTTGTTTGAAACCCAGGTCAATTGTGAAGCTAAACGTAAGGTCAAATGTGAACCCGTTGTTTGAAAACCAGGTCAAATGTGAACCAAAACCTCAGGTCAAATCTGAACCCATTGTTTGAAACCCAGGTCAAATGTGAACCTAAACCTCAGTTCAAATGTGAACCCGTTGTTTGAAACCTAGGTCAAATGTGAACTTAAACCTCAGGTCAAATGTGAACCTGTTATTTGAAACCCAGGTCAAACGTGAACCTAAACCTCAGGTCAAATGCGAACCTGTTGTTTAAAAACCAGGTCAAATTTGAACCTAAACCTCAGGTCAAATGTGAACCCGATGTTTGAAACCTAGGTCAACTGTGAACCTAAACTTAAGGTCAAATGTGAACCCGTTGTTTGAAAACCAGGTCAAATTTGAACCTAAACCTCAGGTCAAATGTGAACCCGTTGTTTAAAACCCAGGTAAATTGTGAACCTAAACCTAAGGTCAAATGTGAACCCGTTGTTTGAAAACCAGGTCAAATGTGAACCAAAACCTCAGGTCAAATGTGAACCCGTTGTTTGAAACCCAGGTCAAATGTGAACCTAAACCTCAGGTCAAATGTGAACCCGTTGTCTGAAAACCATGTCAAATGTGAACCTAAACCTTAGGTCAAATGCGAACCCGTTGTTTGAAAACCTGGTCAAATTTGAACCTAAACCTCAGGTCAAATGTGAACCCGTTGTTTGAAATCCAAGTCAATTAAGAACCTTAACCTAAGGTCAAATGTGAACCCGTTGTTTGAAAACCAGGTCAAATGTGAACCCGTTGTTTGAAACCCAGGTCAAATGTGAACCTAAACCTCAGGTCAAATGCGAACCCATTGTTTGAAAACCAGGTCAAATTGGAACCTAAACCTCAGGTCAAATGTGAACCCGTGTCTGAAACCCAGGTCAATTGTGAAGCTAAACGGAAGGTCAAATGTGAACCCGTTGTTTGAAAACCAGGTCAAATGTGAACCAAAACCTCAGGTCAAATTTGAACCCATTGTTTGAAATCCAGGTCAAATGTGAACCTAAACCTTAGGTCAAATGTGAACCCGTTGTTTGAAACCTAGGTCAAATGTGAACTTAAACCTCAGGTCAAATGTGAACCTGTTATTTGAAACCCAGGTCAAACGTGAACCTAAACCTCAGGTCAAATTCGAACCTGTTGTTTAAAAGCCAGGTCAAATTTGAACCTAAACCTCAGGTCAAATGTGAACCCGATGTTTGAAACCTAGGTCAAATGGGAACCTAAACCTAAGGTCAAATGTGAACCCGTTGTTTGAAAACCAGGTCAAATTTGAACCTAAACCTCAGGTCAAATGTGAACCCGTTGTTTGAAACCCAGGTCAAATGTGAACCTAAACCTCAGGTCAAATGTGAACCCGTTGTCTGAAAACCATGTCAAATGTGAACCTAAACCTTAGGTCAAATGCGAACCAGTTGTTTGAAAACCTGGTCAAATTTGAACCTAAACCTCAGGTCAAATGTGAACCCGTTGTTTGAAATCCAAGTCAATTAAGAACCTTAACCTAAGGTCAAATGTGAACCCGTTGTTTGAAAACCAGGTCAAATGTGAACCCGTTGTTTGAAACCCAGGTCAAATGTGAACCTAAACCTCAGGTCAAATGTGAACCCATTGTTTGAAAACCAGGTCAAATTGGAACCTAAACCTCAGGTCAAATGTGAACCCGTGTCTGATACCCAGGTCAATTGTGAAGCTAAACGGAAGGTCAAATGTGAACCCGTTGTTTGAAAACCAGGTCAAATGTGAACCAAAACCTCAGGTCAAAATTGAACCCATTGTTTGAAATCCAGGTCAAATGTGAACCTAAACCTTAGGTCAAATGTGAACCCGTTCTTTGAAACCTAGGTCAAATGTGAACTTAAACCTCAGGTCAAATGTGAACCTGTTATTTGAAACCCAGGTCAAACGTGAACCTAAACCTCAGGTCAAATTCGAACCTTTTGTTTAAAAGCCAGGTCAAATTTGAACCTATACCTCAGGTCAAATGTGAACCCGTTGTTTGAAACCCAGGTCAACTGTGAATCTAAACCTAAGGTCAAATGTGAACCCGTTGTTTGAAAACCAGGTCAAATGTGAACCTAAACCTCAGGTCAAATGTGAACCCGTTGTTTGAAACCCAGGTCAAATGTGAACCTAATCCTTAGGTCAAATGCGAACCGTTGTTTGAAAACCAGGTCAAATTTGAACCTAAACCTCAGGTCAAATGTGAACCCGTTGTTTGAAACCCAGGTCAATTATGAACCTAAACCTAAGGTTAAATGTGAACCCGTTGTTTGAAAACCAGGTCAAATGTGAACCAAAACCTCAGGTCATATGTGAACCCATTGTTTGAAACCCAGGTCAAATGTGAACCTAAACCTCAGGTCAAATGTGAACCCGTTGTTTGAAACCCAGGTCAAATGTGAACCTAAACCTCAGGTCAAATGTGAACCCGTTGTTTGAAACCCATGTCAAATGTGAACCTAAACCTCATGTTAAATGTGAACCCGTTGTTTGAAAACCAGGTCAAATGTGAACCTAAACCTCAGGTCAAATGTGAACCCGTTGTTTGAAACCCAGGTCAATTGTGAAGCTAAACGTAAGGTCAAATGTGAACCCGTTGTTTGAAAACCAGGTCAAATGTGAACCAAAACCTCAGGTCAAATCTGAACCCATTGTTTGAAACCCAGGTCAAATGTGAACCTAAACCTCAGTTCAAATGTGAACCCGTTGTTTGAAACCTAGGTCAAATGTGAACTTAAACCTCAGGTCAAATGTGAACCTGTTATTTGAAACCCAGGTCAAACGTGAACCTAAACCTCAGGTCAAATGCGAACCTGTTGTTTAAAAACCAGGTCAAATTTGAACCTAAACCTCAGGTCAAATGTGAACCCGATGTTTGAAACCTAGGTCAACTGTGAACCTAAACTTAAGGTCAAATGTGAACCCGTTGTTTGAAAACCAGGTCAAATTTGAACCTAAACCTCAGGTCAAATGTGAACCCGTTGTTTAAAACCCAGGTAAATTGTGAACCTAAACCTAAGGTCAAATATGAACCCGTTGTTTGAAAACCAGGTCAAATGTGAACCAAAACCTCAGGTCAAATGTGAACCCGTTGTTTGAAACCCAGGTCAAATGTGAACCTAAACCTCAGGTCAAATGTGAACCCGTTGTCTGAAAACCATGTCAAATGTGAACCTAAACCTTAGGTCAAATGCGAACCCGTTGTTTGAAAACCTGGTCAAATTTGAACCTAAACCTCAGGTCAAATGTGAACCCGTTGTTTGAAATCCAAGTCAATTAAGAACCTTAACCTAAGGTCAAATGTGAACCCGTTGTTTGAAAACCAGGTCAAATGTGAACCCGTTGTTTGAAACCCAGGTCAAATGTGAACCTAAACCTCAGGTCAAATGCGAACCCATTGTTTGAAAACCAGGTCAAATTGGAACCTAAACCTCAGGTCAAATGTGAACCCGTGTCTGAAACCCAGGTCAATTGTGAAGCTAAACGGAAGGTCAAATGTGAACCCGTTGTTTGAAAACCAGGTCAAATGTGAACCAAAACCTCAGGTCAAATTTGAACCCATTGTTTGAAATCCAGGTCAAATGTGAACCTAAACCTTAGGTCAAATGTGAACCCGTTGTTTGAAACCTAGGTCAAATGTGAACTTAAACCTCAGGTCAAATGTGAACCTGTTATTTGAAACCCAGGTCAAACGTGAACCTAAACCTCAGGTCAAATTCGAACCTGTTGTTTAAAAGCCAGGTCAAATTTGAACCTAAACCTCAGGTCAAATGTGAACCCGATGTTTGAAACCTAGGTCAACTGTGAACCTAAACTTAAGGTCAAATGTGAACCCGTTGTTTGAAAACCAGGTCAAATTTGAACCTAAACCTCAGGTCAAATGTGAACCCGTTGTTTAAAACCCAGGTAAATTGTGAACCTAAACCTAAGGTCAAATGTGAACCCGTTGTTTGAAAACCAGGTCAAATGTGAACCAAAACCTCAGGTCAAATGTGAACCCGTTGTTTGAAACCCAGGTCAAATGTGAACCTAAACCTCAGGTCAAATGTGAACCCGTTGTCTGAAAACCATGTCAAATGTGAACCTAAACCTTAGGTCAAATGCGAACCCGTTGTTTGAAAACCTGGTCAAATTTGAACCTAAACCTCAGGTCAAATGTGAACCCGTTGTTTGAAATCCAAGTCAATTAAGAACCTTAACCTAAGGTCAAATGTGAACCCGTTGTTTGAAAACCAGGTCAAATGTGAACCCGTTGTTTGAAACCCAGGTCAAATGTGAACCTAAACCTCAGGTCAAATGCGAACCCATTGTTTGAAAACCAGGTCAAATTGGAACCTAAACCTCAGGTCAAATGTGAACCCGTGTCTGAAACCCAGGTCAATTGTGAAGCTAAACGGAAGGTCAAATGTGAACCCGTTGTTTGAAAACCAGGTCAAATGTGAACCAAAACCTCAGGTCAAATTTGAACCCATTGTTTGAAATCCAGGTCAAATGAGAACCTAAACCTTAGGTCAAATGTGAACCCGTTGTTTGAAAACCAGGTCAAATTTGAACCTAAACCTCAGGTCAAATGTGAACCCGTTGTTTGAAACCCAGGTCAATTATGAACCTAAACCTAAGGTTAAATGTGAACCCGTTGTTTGAAAACCAGGTCAAATGTGAACCAAAACCTCAGGTCATATGTGAACCCATTGTTTGAAACCCAGGTCAAATGTGAACCTAAACCTCAGGTCAAATGTGAACCCGTTGTTTGAAACCCAGGTCAAATGGGAACCTAAACCTCAGGTCAAATGTGAACCCATTGTTTGGAAACCAGGTCAAATGTGAACCTAAACCTCAGGTCAAATGTGAACCCGTTGTTTGAAACCCAGGTCAAATGTGAACCTAAACCTCAGGTCAAATGTGAACCCGTTGTCTGAAAACCATGTCAAATGTGAACCTAAACCTTAGGTCAAATGCGAACCAGTTGTTTGAAAACCTGGTCAAATTTGAACCTAAACCTCAGGTCAAATGTGAATCCATTGTTTGAAATCCAAGTCAATTAAGAACCTTAACCTAAGGTCAAATGTGAACCCGTTGTTTGAAAACCAGGTCAAATGTGAACCCGTTGTTTGAAACCCAGGTCAAATGTGAACCTAAACCTCAGGTCAAATGCGAACCCATTGTTTGAAAACCAGGTCAAATTGGAACCTAAACCTCAGGTCAAATGTGAACCCGTGTCTGATACCCAGGTCAATTGTGAAGCTAAACGGAAGGTCAAATGTGAACCCGTTGTTTGAAAACCAGGTCAAATGTGAACCAAAACCTCAGGTCAAATTTGAACCCATTGTTTGAAATCCAGGTCAAATGTGAACCTAAACCTTAGGTCAAATGTGAACCCGTTGTTTGAAACCTAGGTCAAATGTGAACTTAAACCTCAGGTCAAATGTGAACCTGTTATTTGAAACCCAGGTCAAACGTGAACCTAAACCTCAGGTCAAATTCGAACCTTTTGTTTAAAAGCCAGGTCAAATTTGAACCTATACCTCAGGTCAAATGTGAACCCGTTGTTTGAAACCCAGGTCAACTGTGAATCTAAACCTAAGGTCAAATGTGAACCCGTTGTTTGAAAACCAGGTCAAATGTGAACCTAAACCTCAGGTCAAATGTGAACCCGTTGTTTGAAACCCAGGTCAAATGTGAACCTAATCCTTAGGTCAAATGCGAACCGTTGTTTGAAAACCAGGTCAAATTTGAACCTAAACCTCAGGTCAAATGTGAACCCGTTGTTTGAAACCCAGGTCAATTATGAACCTAAACCTAAGGTTAAATGTGAACCCGTTGTTTGAAAACCAGGTCAAATGTGAACCAAAACCTCAGGTCATATGTGAACCCATTGTTTGAAACCCAGGTCAAATGTGAACCTAAACCTCAGGTCAAATGTGAACCCGTTGTTTGAAACCCAGGTCAAATGTGAACCTAAACCTCAGGTCAAATGTGAACCCGTTGTTTGAAACCCATGTCAAATGTGAACCTAAACCTCATGTTAAATGTGAACCCGTTGTTTGAAAACCAGGTCAAATGTGAACCTAAACCTCAGGTCAAATGTGAACCCGTTGTTTGAAACCCAGGTCAATTGTGAAGCTAAACGTAAGGTCAAATGTGAACCCGTTGTTTGAAAACCAGGTCAAATGTGAACCAAAACCTCAGGTCAAATCTGAACCCATTGTTTGAAACGCAGGTCAAATGTGAACCTAAACCTCAGTTCAAATGTGAACCCGTTGTTTGAAACCTAGGTCAAATGTGAACTTAAACCTCAGGTCAAATGTGAACCTGTTATTTGAAACCCAGGTCAAACGTGAACCTAAACCTCAGGTTAAATGCGAACCTGTTGTTTAAAAACCAGGTCAAATTTGAACCTAAACCTCAGGTCAAATGTGAACCCGATGTTTGAAACCTAGGTCAACTGTGAACCTAAACTTAAGGTCAAATGTGAACCCGTTGTTTGAAAACCAGGTCAAATTTGAACCTAAACCTCAGGTCAAATGTGAACCCGTTGTTTAAAACCCAGGTAAATTGTGAACCTAAACCTAAGGTCAAATGTGAACCCGTTGTTTGAAAACCAGGTCAAATGTGAACCAAAACCTCAGGTCAAATGTGAACCCGTTGTTTGAAACCCAGGTCAAATGTGAACCTAAACCTCAGGTCAAATGTGAACCCGTTGTCTGAAAACCATGTCAAATGTGAACCTAAACCTTAGGTCAAATGCGAACCCGTTGTTTGAAAACCTGGTCAAATTTGAACCTAAACCTCAGGTCAAATGTGAACCCGTTGTTTGAAATCCAAGTCAATTAAGAACCTTAACCTAAGGTCAAATGTGAACCCGTTGTTTGAAAACCAGGTCAAATGTGAACCCGTTGTTTGAAACCCAGGTCAAATGTGAACCTAAACCTCAGGTCAAATGCGAACCCATTGTTTGAAAACCAGGTCAAATTGGAACCTAAACCTCAGGTCAAATGTGAACCCGTGTCTGAAACCCAGGTCAATTGTGAAGCTAAACGGAAGGTCAAATGTGAACCCGTTGTTTGAAAACCAGGTCAAATGTGAACCAAAACCTCAGGTCAAATTTGAACCCATTGTTTGAAATCCAGGTCAAATGTGAACCTAAACCTTAGGTCAAATGTGAACCCGTTGTTTGAAACCTAGGTCAAATGTGAACTTAAACCTCAGGTCAAATGTGAACCTGTTATTTGAAACCCAGGTCAAACGTGAACCTAAACCTCAGGTCAAATTCGAACCTGTTGTTTAAAAGCCAGGTCAAATTTGAACCTATACCTCAGGTCAAATGTGAACCCGTTGTTTGAAACCCAGGTCAACTGTGAATCTAAACCTAAGGTCAAATGTGAACCCGTTGTTTGAAAACCAGGTCAAATGTGAACCTAAACCTCAGGTCAAATGTGAACCCGTTGTTTGAAACCCAGGTCAAATGTGAACCTAATCCTTAGGTCAAATGCGAACCCGTTGTTTGAAAACCAGGTCAAATTTGAACCTAAACCTCAGGTCAAATGTGAACCCGTTGTTTGAAACCCAGGTCAATTATGAACCTAAACCTAAGGTTAAATGTGAACCCGTTGTTTGAAAACCAGGTCAAATGTGAACCAAAACCTCAGGTCATATGTGAACCCATTGTTTGAAACCCAGGTCAAATGTGAACCTAAACCTCAGGTCAAATGTGAACCCGTTGTTTGAAACCCAGGTCAAATGTGAACCTAAACCTCAGGTCAAATGTGAACCTGTTGTTTGAAACCCATGTCAAATGTGAACCTAAACCTCATGTTAAATGTGAACCCGTTGTTTGAAAACCAGGTCAAATGTGAACCTAAACCTCAGGTCAAATGTGAACCCGTTGTTTGAAACCCAGGTCAATTGTGAAGCTAAACGTAAGGTCAAATGTGAACCCGTTGTTTGAAAACCAGGTCAAATGTGAACCAAAACCTCAGGTCAAATCTGAACCCATTGTTTGAAACCCAGGTCAAATGTGAACCTAAACCTCAGGTCAAATGTGAACCCGTTGTTTGAAACCTAGGTCAAATGTGAACTTAAACCTCAGGTCAAATGTGAACCTGTTATTTGAAACCCAGGTCAAACGTGAACCTAAACCTCAGGTCAAATGCCAACCTGTTGTTTAAAAACCAGGTCAAATTTGAACCTAAACCTCAGGTCAAATGTGAACCCGATGTTTGAAACCTAGGTCAACTGTGAACCTAAACTTAAGGTCAAATGTGAACCCGTTGTTTGAAAACCAGGTCAAATTTGAACCTAAACCTCAGGTCAAATGTGAACCCGTTGTTTAAAACCCAGGTAAATTGTGAACCTAAACCTAAGGTCAAATGTGAACCCGTTGTTTGAAAACCAGGTCAAATGGGAACCAAAACCTCAGGTCAAATGTGAACCCGTTGTTTGAAACCCAGGTCAAATGTGAACCTAAACCTTAGGTCAAATGTGAACCTGTTGTTTGAAACCCAGGTCAAATGTGAACCTAAACCTCAGGTCAAATGCGAACCCGTTGTTTGAAACCCAGGTCAATTGTGAACCTAAACCTAAGGTCAAATGTGAACCCGTTGTTTGAAAACCAGGTCAAATGTGAACCTAAACCTCAGGTCAAATGTGAACCCGTTGTTTGAAACCCAGGTCAAATGTGAACCTAAACCTCAGGTCAAATGCGAACCCGTTGTTTGAAAACCAGGTCAAATTTGAACCTAAACCTCAGGTCAAATGTGAACCCGTTGTTTAAAACCCAGGTCAATTGTGAACCTAAACCTAAGGTCAAATGTGAACCCGTTGTTTGAAAACCAGGTTAAATGTGAACCAAAACCTCAGGCCAAATGTGAACCCCTTGTTTGAAACCCTGGTCAAATGTGAACCTAAACCTCAGGTTAAATGTGAACCCGTGGTTTGAAACCCAGGTCAAATGTGAACCTAAACCTCACGTCAAATGTGAACCCGTTGTTTGAAACCCAGGTCAAATGTGAACTTAAACCTCAGGTCAAATGTGAACCTGTTGTTTGAAACCCAGGTAAAATGTGAACCTAAACCTCAGGTCAAATGTGAACCCGTTGTTTGAAACCCAGGTCAAATGTCAACCAAAACCCCAGGTCAAATGTGAACCCGTTGTTTGAAAACCAGGTCAAATGTGAACCTAAACCTCAGGTCTAATATGAACCCATTGTTTGAAAACCAGGTCAAATGTGAAACTAAAACTCAGGTCAAATGTGTACCTAAACCTCAGGTCAAATGTGAACCCATTGTTTGAAACCCGGGTCAAATGTGAACTTAAACCACAGGTCAAATGTGAACCCGTTGTTTGAAATCCAGGTCAAATTTGAACCTAAACCTCAAGTCAAATCTGAACCCGTTGTTTGAAAACCAGGTCAAATGCGAACCTAACCCTTAGGTCAAATGTGATGCAGTTGTTTGATACCTAAGTCAAATGTGAACCTAAACCTCAGGTCAAATGTGAACCCGTTGTTTGAAACCCAGGTCAAATGGGAACCTAAACCTCAGGCCAAATGTGAACCCATTGTTTGGAAACCAGGTCAAATGTGAACCTAAACCTCAGGTCAAATGTGAACCCGTTGTTTGAAACCCAGGTCAAATGTGAACCTAAACCTCAGGTCAAATGTGAACCCGTTGTCTGAAAACCAGGTCAAATGTGAACCTAAACCTCAAGTCAAATGTGAACCCGTTGTTTGGAACCCAGGTCAAATGAGAACCTAAACCTCAGGTCAAATGTGAATCTGTTGTTTGAAAACCAGGTCAAATGTGAACCCGTTGTTTGAAACCCAGGTCAAATGTGAAACTAAACCTCAGGTCAAATGTGAACCCGTTGTTTGGAAACCAGGTCAAATGTGAACCTAAACCTCAGGTCAAATGTGAACCGGTTGTTTGAAACCCAGGTCAAATGTGAACCTAAACCTCAGGTCAAATGCGAACCCGTTGTTTGAAAACCAGGTCAAATTTGAACCAAATCCTCAGGTCAAATGTGAACCCGTTGTTTGAAACCCAGGTCAATTGTGAACCTAAACCTAAGGTCAAATGTGAACTCGTTGTTTGAAAACTAGGTCAAATGTGAACCTAATCCTCAGGTCAAATGTGAACCCGTTGTTTGAAACCCAGGTCAAATGTGAACCTAAACCTCAATTCAAATGCGAACCCGTTGTTTAAAAACCAGGTCAAATTTGAACCTAAACCTCAGGTCAAATGTGAACCCGTTGTTTAAAACCCAGGTCAATTGTGAACCTAAACCTAAGGTCAAATGTGAACCCGTTGTTTGAAAACCAGGTCAAATGTGAACCAAAACCTCAGGTCAAATGTGAACCTAAACCTTAGGTCAAATGTGAACCCGTTGTTTGAAACCCAGGTCAAATGTGAACCCGTTGTTTGAAACCCAGGTCAATTGTGAACCTAAACCTAAGGTCAAATGTGAACCCGTTGTTTGAAAACCAGGTCAAATGTGAACCTAAACCTCAGGTCAAATGTGAACCCGTTGTTTGAAACCCAGGTCAAATGTGAACCTAAACCTCAGGTCAAATGTGAACCCGTTGTTTGAAACCCAGGTCAATTGTGAACCTAAACCTAAGGTCAAATGTGAACCCGTTGTTTGAAACCCAGGTCAAATGGGAACCTAAACCTCAGGCCAAATGTGAACCCATTGTTTGGAAACCAGGTCAAATGTGAACCTAAACCTCAGGTCAAATGTGAACCCGTTGTTTGAAACCCAGGTCAAATGTGAACCTAAACCTCAGGTCAAATGTGAACCCGTTGTCTGAAAACCAGGTCAAATGTGAACCTAAACCTCAGGTCAAATGTGAACCCGTTGTTTGGAACCCAGGTCAAATGAGAACCTAAACCTCAGGTCAAATGTGAATCTGTTGTTTGAAAACCAGGTCAAATGTGAACCCGTTGTTTGAAACCCAGGTCAAATGTGAAACTAAACCTCAGGCCAAATGTGAACCCGTTGTTTGGAAACCAGGTCAAATGTCAACCTAAACCTCAGGTCAAATGTGAACCCGTTGTTTGAAACCCAGGTCAAATGTGAACCTAAACCTCAGGTCAAATGCGAACCCGTTGTTTGAAAACCAGGTCAAATTTGAACCAAATCCTCAGGTCAAATGTGAACCCGTTGTTTGAAACCCAGGTCAATTGTGAACCTAAACCTAAGGTCAAATGTGAACTCGTTGTTTGAAAACTAGGTCAAATGTGAACCTAATCCTCAGGTCAAATGTGAACCCGTTGTTTGAAACCCAGGTCAAATGTGAACCTAAAGCTCAATTCAAATGCGAACCCGTTGTTTAAAAACCAGGTCAAATTTGAACCTAAACCTCAGGTCAAATGTGAACCCGTTGTTTAAAACCCAGGTCAATTGTGAACCTAAACCTAAGGTCAAATGTGAACCCGTTGTTTGAAACCCAGGTCAAATGGGAACCTAAACCTCAGGCCAAATGTGAACCCATTGTTTGGAAACCAGGTCAAATGTGAACCTAAACCTCAGGTCAAATGTGAACCCGTTGTTTGAAACCCAGGTCAAATGTGAACCTAAACCTCAGGTCAAATGTGAACCCGTTGTCTGAAAACCAGGTCAAATGTGAACCTAAACCTCAGGTCATATGTGAACCCGTTGTTTGGAACCCAGGTCAAATGAGAACCTAAACCTCAGGTCAAATGTGAATCTGTTGTTTGAAAACCAGGTCAAATGTGAACCCGTTGTTTGAAACCCAGGTCAAATGTGAAACTAAACCTCAGGCCAAATGTGAACCCGTTGTTTGGAAACCAGGTCAAATGTGAACCTAAACCTCAGGTCAAATGTGAACCCGTTGTTTGAAACCCAGGTCAAATGTGAACCTAAACCTCAGGTCAAATGCGAACCCGTTGTTTGAAAACCAGGTCAAATTTGAACCAAATCCTCAGGTCAAATGTGAACCCGTTGTTTGAAACCCAGGTCAATTGTGAACCTAAACCTAAGGTCAAATGTGAACTCGTTGTTTGAAAACTAGGTCAAATGTGAACCTAATCCTCAGGTCAAATGTGAACCCGTTGTTTGAAACCCAGGTCAAATGTGAACCTAAACCTCAATTCAAATGCGAACCCGTTGTTTAAAATCCAGGTCAAATTTGAACCTAAACCTCAGGTCAAATGTGAACCCGTTGTTTAAAACCCAGGTCAATTGTGAACCTAAACCTAAGGTCAAATGTGAACCCGTTGTTTGAAAACCAGGTCAAATGTGAACCAAAACCTCAGGTCAAATGTGAACCCGTTGTTTGAAACCCAGGTCAAATGTGAACCTAAACCTCAGGTCAAATGTGAACCCGTTGTTTGAAACCCAGGTCAAATGTGAACCTAAACCTCAGGTCAAATGTGAACCCGTTGTTTGAAACCCAGGTCAATTGTGAACCTAAACCTAAGGTCAAATGTGAACCCGTTGTTTGAAAACCAAGTCAAATGTGAACCTAAACCTCAGTTCAAATGTGAACCCGTTGTTTGAAACCCAGGTCAAATGTGAACCTAAACCTCAGGTCAAATGTGAACCCGTTGTTTGGAACCCAGGTCAAATGAGAACCTAAACCTCAGGTCAAATGTGAATCTGTTGTTTGAAAACCAGGTCAAATGTGAACCCGTTGTTTGAAACCCAGGTCAAATGTGAAACTAAACCTCAGGCCAAATGTGAACCCGTTGTTTGGAAACCAGGTCAAATGTCAACCTAAACCTCAGGTCAAATGTGAACCCGTTGTTTGAAACCCAGGTCAAATGTGAACCTAAACCTCAGGTCAAATGCGAACCCGTTGTTTGAAAACCAGGTCAAATTTGAACCAAATCCTCAGGTTAAATGTGAACCCGTTGTTTGAAACCCAGGTCAATTGTGAACCTAAACCTAAGGTCAAATGTGAACTCGTTGTTTGAAAACTAGGTCAAATGTGAACCTAATCCTCAGGTCAAATGTGAACCCGTTGTTTGAAACCCAGGTCAAATGTGAACCTAAAGCTCAATTCAAATGCGAACCCGTTGTTTAAAAACCAGGTCAAATTTGAACCTAAACCTCAGGTCAAATGTGAACCCGTTGTTTAAAACCCAGGTCAATTGTGAACCTAAACCTAAGGTCAAATGTGAACCCGTTGTTTGAAACCCAGGTCAAATGGGAACCTAAACCTCAGGCCAAATGTGAACCCATTGTTTGGAAACCAGGTCAAATGTGAACCTAAACCTCAGGTCAAATGTGAACCCGTTGTTTGAAACCCAGGTCAAATGTGAACCTAAACCTCAGGTCAAATGTGAACCCGTTGTCTGAAAACCAGGTCAAATGTGAACCTAAACCTCAGGTCATATGTGAACCCGTTGTTTGGAACCCAGGTCAAATGAGAACCTAAACCTCAGGTCAAATGTGAATCTGTTGTTTGAAAACCAGGTCAAATGTGAACCCGTTGTTTGAAACCCAGGTCAAATGTGAAACTAAACCTCAGGCCAAATGTGAACCCGTTGTTTGGAAACCAGGTCAAATGTGAACCTAAACCTCAGGTCAAATGTGAACCCGTTGTTTGAAACCCAGGTCAAATGTGAACCTAAACCTCAGGTCAAATGCGAACCCGTTGTTTGAAAACCAGGTCAAATTTGAACCAAATCCTCAGGTCAAATGTGAACCCGTTGTTTGAAACCCAGGTCAATTGTGAACCTAAACCTAAGGTCAAATGTGAACTCGTTGTTTGAAAACTAGGTCAAATGTGAACCTAATCCTCAGGTCAAATGTGAACCCGTTGTTTGAAACCCAGGTCAAATGTGAACCTAAACCTCAATTCAAATGCGAACCCGTTGTTTAAAATCCAGGTCAAATTTGAACCTAAACCTCAGGTCAAATGTGAACCCGTTGTTTAAAACCCAGGTCAATTGTGAACCTAAACCTAAGGTCAAATGTGAACCCGTTGTTTGAAAACCAGGTCAAATGTGAACCAAAACCTCAGGTCAAATGTGAACCCGTTGTTTGAAACCCAGGTCAAATGTGAACCTAAACCTCAGGTCAAATGTGAACCCGTTGTTTGAAACCCAGGTCAAATGTGAACCCGTTGTTTGAAACCCAGGTCAATTGTGAACCTAAACCTAAGGTCAAATGTGAACCCGTTGTTTGAAAACCAAGTCAAATGTGAACCTAAACCTCAGTTCAAATGTGAACCCGTTGTCTGAAAACCAGGTCAAATGTGAACCTAAACCTCAGGTCAAATGTGAACCCGTTGTTTGGAACCCAGGTCAAATGAGAACCTAAACCTCAGGTCAAATGTGAATCTGTTGTTTGAAAACCAGGTCAAATGTGAACCCGTTGTTTGAAACCCAGGTCAAATGTGAAACTAAACCTCAGGCCAAATGTGAACCCGTTGTTTGGAAACCAGGTCAAATGTCAACCTAAACCTCAGGTCAAATGTGAACCCGTTGTTTGAAACCCAGGTCAAATGTGAACCTAAACCTCAGGTCAAATGCGAACCCGTTGTTTGAAAACCAGGTCAAATTTGAACCAAATCCTCAGGTCAAATGTGAACCCGTTGTTTGAAACCCAGGTCAATTGTGAACCTAAACCTTAGGTCAAATGTGAACTCGTTGTTTGAAAACTAGGTCAAATGTGAACCTAATCCTCAGGTCAAATGTGAACCCGTTGTTTGAAACCCAGGTCAAATGTGAACCTAAAGCTCAATTCAAATGCGAACTCGTTGTTTAAAAACCAGGTCAAATTTGAACCTAAACCTCAGGTCAAATGTGAACCCGTTGTTTAAAACCCAGGTCAATTGTGAACCTAAACCTAAGGTCAAATGTGAACCCGTTGTTTGAAACCCAGGTCAAATGGGAACCTAAACCTCAGGCCAAATGTGAACCCATTGTTTGGAAACCAGGTCAAATGTGAACCTAAACCTCTGGTCAAATGTGAACCCGTTGTTTGAAACCCAGGTCAAATGTGAACCTAAACCTCAGGTCAAATGTGAACCCGTTGTCTGAAAACCAGGTCAAATGTGAACCTAAACCTCAGGACATATGTGAACCCGTTGTTTGGAACCCAGGTCAAATGAGAACCTAAACCTCAGGTCAAATGTGAATCTGTTGTTTGAAAACCAGGTCAAATGTGAACCCGTTGTTTGAAACCCAGGTCAAATGTGAAACTAAACCTCAGGCCAAATGTGAACCCGTTGTTTGGAAACCAGGTCAAATGTGAACCTAAACCTCAGGTCAAATGTGAACCCGTTGTTTGAAACCCAGGTCAAATGTGAACCTAAACCTCAGGTCAAATGCAAACCCGTTGTTTGAAAACCAGGTCAAATTTGAACCAAATCCTCAGGTCAAATGTGAACCCGTTGTTTGAAACCCAGGTCAATTGTGAACCTAAACCTAAGGTCAAATGTGAACTCGTTGTTTGAAAACTAGGTCAAATGTGAACCTAATCCTCAGGTCAAATGTGAACCCGTTGTTTGAAACCCAAGTCAAATGTGAACCTAAACCTCAATTCAAATGCGAACCCGTTGTTTAAAATCCAGGTCAAATTTGAACCTAAACCTCAGGTCAAATGTGAACCCGTTGTTTAAAACCCAGGTCAATTGTGAACCTAAACCTAAGGTCAAATGTGAACCCGTTGCTTGAAAACCAGGTCAAATGTGAACCAAAACCTCAGCTCAAATGTGAACCCGTTGTTTGAAACCCAGGTCAAATGTGAACCTAAACCTCAGGTCAAATGTGAACCCGTTGTTTGAAACCCAGGTCAAATGTGAACCTAAACCTCAGGTCAAATGTGAACCCGTTGTTTGAAACCCAGGTCAATTGTGAACCTAAACCTAAGGTCAAATGTGAACCCGTTGTTTGAAAACCAAGTCAAATGTGAACCTAAACCTCAGTTCAAATGTGAACCCGTTGTTTGAAACCCAGGTCAAATGTGAACCTAAACCTCAGGTCAAATGCGAACCCGTTGTTTGAAAACCAGGTCAAATTTGAACCAAATCCTCAGGTCAAATGTGAACCCGTTGTTTGAAACCCAGGTCAATTGTGAACCTAAACCTAAGGTCAAATGTGAACTCGTTGTTTGAAAACTAGGTCAAATGTGAACCTAATCCTCAGGTCAAATGTGAACCCGTTGTTTGAAACCCAGGTCAAATGTGAACCTAAACCTCAATTCAAATGCGAACCCGTTGTTTAAAAACCAGGTCAAATTTGAACCTAAACCTCAGGTCAAATGTGAACCCGTTGTTTAAAACCCAGGTCAATTGTGAACCTAAACCTAAGGTCAAATGTGAACCCGTTGTTTGAAACCCAGGTCAAATGGGAACCTAAACCTCAGGCCAAATGTGAACCCATTGTTTGGAAACCAGGTCAAATGTGAACCTAAACCTCAGGTCAAATGTGAACCCGTTGTTTGAAACCCAGGTCAAATGTGAACCTAAACCTCAGGTCAAATGTGAACCCGTTGTCTGAAAACCAGGTCAAATGTGAACCTAAACCTCAGGTCAAATGTGAACCCGTTGTTTGGAACCCAGGTCAAATGAGAACCTAAACCTCAGGTCAAATGTGAACCCGTTGTTTAAAACCCAGGTCAATTGTGAACCTAAACCTAAGGTCAAATGTGAACCCGTTGTTTGAAAACCAGGTCAAATGTTAACCTAAACCTCAGTTCAAATGTAAACCCGTTGTTTGAAACCCAGGTCAAATGTGAACCTAAACCTCAGGTCAAATGCGAACCCGTTGTTTGAAAACCAGGTCAAATTTGAACCAAATCCTCAGGTCAAATGTGAACCCGTTGTTTGAAACCCAGGTCAATTGTGAACCTAAACCTACGGTCAAATGTGAACTCGTTGTTTGAAAACTAGGTCAAATGTGAACCTAATCCTCAGGTCAAATGTGAACCCGTTGTTTGAAACCCAGGTCAAATGTGAACCTAAACCTCAATTCAAATGCGAACCCGTTGTTTAAAAACCAGGTCAAATTTGAACCTAAACCTCAGGTCAAATGTGAACCCGTTGTTTAAAACCCAGGTCAATTGTGAACCTAAACCTAAGGTCAAATGTGAACCCGTTGTTTGAAACCCAGGTCAAATGGGAACCTAAACCTCAGGCCAAATGTGAACCCATTGTTTGGAAACCAGGTCAAATGTGAACCTAAACCTCAGGTCAAATGTGAACCCGTTGTTTGAAACCCAGGTCAAATGTGAACCTAAACCTCAGGTCAAATGTGAACCCGTTGTCTGAAAACCAGGTCAAATGTGAACCTAAACCTCAGGTCAAATGTGAACCCGTTGTTTGGAACCCAGGTCAAATGAGAACCTAAACCTCAGGTCAAATGTGAATCTGTTGTTTGAAAACCAGGTCAAATGTGAACCCGTTGTTTGAAACCCAGGTCAAATGTGAAACTAAACCTCAGGCCAAATGTGAACCCGTTGTTTGGAAACCAGGTCAAATGTGAACCTAAACCTCAGGTCAAATGTGAACCCGTTGTTTGAAACCCAGGTCAAATGTGAACCTAAACCTCAGGTCAAATGCGAACCCGTTGTTTGAAAACCAGGTCAAATTTGAACCAAATCCTCAGGTCAAATGTGAACCCGTTGTTTGAAACCCGGGTCAATTGTGAACCTAAACCTAAGGTCAAATGTGAACTCGTTGTTTGAAAACTAGGTCAAATGTGAACCTAATCCTCAGGTCAAATGTGAACCCGTTGTTTGAAACCCAGGTCAAATGTGAACCTAAACCTCAATTCAAATGCGAACCCGTTGTTTAAAATCCAGGTCAAATTTGAACCTAAACCTCAGGTCAAATGTGAACCCGTTGTTTAAAACCCAGGTCAATTGTGAACCTAAACCTAAGGTCAAATGTGAACCCGTTGTTTGAAAACCAGGTCAAATGTGAACCAAAACTCAGGTCAAATGCGAACCCGTTGTTTGAAACCCAGGTCAAATGTGAACCTAAACCTCAGGTTAAATGTGAACCCGTTGTTTGAAACCCAGGTCAAATGTGAACCTAAACCTCAGGTCAAATGTGAACCCGTTGTTTGAAACCCAGGTCAATTGTGAACCTAAACCTAAGGTCAAATGTGAACCCGTTGTTTGAAAACCAGGTCAAATGTGAACCTAAACCTCAGTTCAAATGTAAACCCGTTGTTTGAAACCCAGGTCAAATGTGAACCTAAACCTCAGGTCAAATGCGAACCCGTTGTTTGAAAACCAGGTCAAATTTGAACCAAATCCTCAGGTCAAATGTGAACCCGTTGTTTGAAACCCAGGTCAATTGTGAACCTAAACCTACGGTCAAATGTGAACTCGTTGTTTGAAAACTAGGTCAAATGTGAACCTAATCCTCAGGTCAAATGTGAACCCGTTGTTTGAAACCCAGGTCAAATGTGAACCTAAACCTCAATTCAAATGCGAACCCGTTGTTTAAAAACCAGGTCAAATTTGAACCTAAACCTCAGGTCAAATGTGAACCCGTTGTTTAAAACCCAGGTCAATTGTGAACCTAAACCTAAGGTCAAATGTGAACCCGTTGTTTGAAACCCAGGTCAAATGGGAACCTAAACCTCAGGCCAAATGTGAACCCATTGTTTGGAAACCAGGTCAAATGTGAACCTAAACCTCAGGTCAAATGTGAACCCGTTGTTTGAAACCCAGGTCAAATGTGAACCTAAACCTCAGGTCAAATGTGAACCCGTTGTCTGAAAACCAGGTCAAATGTGAACCTAAACCTCAGGTCAAATGTGAACCCGTTGTTTGGAACCCAGGTCAAATGAGAACCTAAACCTCAGGTCAAATGTGAATCTGTTGTTTGAAAACCAGGTCAAATGTGAACCCGTTGTTTGAAACCCAGGTCAAATGTGAAACTAAACCTCAGGCCAAATGTGAACCCGTTGTTTGGAAACCAGGTCAAATGTGAACCTAAACCTCAGGTCAAATGTGAACCCGTTGTTTGAAACCCAGGTCAAATGTGAACCTAAACCTCAGGTCAAATGCGAACCCGTTGTTTGAAAACCAGGTCAAATTTGAACCAAATCCTCAGGTCAAATGTGAACCTGTTGTTTGAAACCCAGGTCAATTGTGAACCTAAACCTAAGGTCAAATGTGAACTCGTTGTTTGAAAACTAGGTCAAATGTGAACCTAATCCTCAGGTCAAATGTGAACCCGTTGTTTGAAACCCAAGTCAAATGTGAACCTAAACCTCAATTCAAATGCGAACCCGTTGTTTAAAATCCAGGTCAAATTTGAACCTAAACCTCAGGTCAAATGTGAACCCGTTGTTTAAAACCCAGGTCAATTGTGAACCTAAACCTAAGGTCAAATGTGAACCCGTTGTTTGAAAACCAGGTCAAATGTGAACCAAAACTCAGGTCAAATGCGAACCCGTTGTTTGAAACCCAGGTCAAATGTGAACCTAAACCTCAGGTTAAATGTGAACCCGTTGTTTGAAACCCAGGTCAAATGTGAACCTAAACCTCAGGTCAAATGTGAACCCGTTGTTTGAAACCCAGGTCAATTGTGAACCTAAACCTAAGGTCAAATGTGAACCCGTTGTTTGAAAACCAGGTCAAATGTGAACCTAAACCTCAGTTCAAATGTAAACCCGTTGTTTGAAACCCAGGTCAAATGTGAACCTAAACCTCAGGTCAAATGCGAACCCGTTGTTTGAAAACCAGGTCAAATTTGAACCAAATCCTCAGGTCAAATGTGAACCCGTTGTTTGAAACCCAGGTCAATTGTGAACCTAAACCTACGGTCAAATGTGAACTCGTTGTTTGAAAACTAGGTCAAATGTGAACCTAATCCTCAGGTCAAATGTGAACCCGTTGTTTGAAACCCAGGTCAAATGTGAACCTAAACCTCAATTCAAATGCGAACCCGTTGTTTAAAAACCAGGTCAAATTTGAACCTAAACCTCAGGTCAAATGTGAACCCGTTGTTTAAAACCCAGGTCAATTGTGAACCTAAACCTAAGGTCAAATGTGAACCCGTTGTTTGAAACCCAGGTCAAATGGGAACCTAAACCTCAGGCCAAATGTGAACCCATTGTTTGGAAACCAGGTCAAATGTGAACCTAAACCTCAGGTCAAATGTGAACCCGTTGTTTGAAACCCAGGTCAAATGTGAACCTAAACCTCAGGTCAAATGTGAACCCGTTGTCTGAAAACCAGGTCAAATGTGAACCTAAACCTCAGGTCAAATGTGAACCCGTTGTTTGGAACCCAGGTCAAATGAGAACCTAAACCTCAGGTCAAATGTGAATCTGTTGTTTGAAAACCAGGTCAAATGTGAACCCGTTGTTTGAAACCCAGGTCAAATGTGAAACTAAACCTCAGGCCAAATGTGAACCCGTTGTTTGGAAACCAGGTCAAATGTGAACCTAAACCTCAGGTCAAATGTGAACCCGTTGTTTGAAACCCAGGTCAAATGTGAACCTAAACCTCAGGTCAAATGCGAACCCGTTGTTTGAAAACCAGGTCAAATTTGAACCAAATCCTCAGGTCAAATGTGAACCTGTTGTTTGAAACCCAGGTCAATTGTGAACCTAAACCTAAGGTCAAATGTGAACTCGTTGTTTGAAAACTAGGTCAAATGTGAACCTAATCCTCAGGTCAAATGTGAACCCGTTGTTTGAAACCCAGGTCAAATGTGAACCTAAACCTCAATTCAAATGCGAACCCGTTGTTTAAAATCCAGGTCAAATTTGAACCTAAACCTCAGGTCAAATGTGAACCCGTTGTTTAAAACCCAGGTCAATTGTGAACCTAAACCTAAGGTCAAATGTGAACCCGTTGTTTGAAAACCAGGTCAAATGTGAACCAAAACTCAGGTCAAATGCGAACCCGTTGTTTGAAACCCAGGTCAAATGTGAAACTAAACCTCAGGTTAAATGTGAACCCGTTGTTTGAAACCCAGGTCAAATGTGAACCTAAACCTCAGGTCAAATGTGAACCCGTTGTTTGAAACCCAGGTCAATTGTGAACCTAAACCTAAGGTCAAATGTGAACCCGTTGTTTGAAAACCAGGTCAAATGTGAACCTAAACCTCAGTTCAAATGTAAACCCGTTGTTTGAAACCCAGGTCAAATGTGAACCTAAACCTCAGGTCAAATGCGAACCCGTTGTTTGAAAACCAGGTCAAATTTGAACCAAATCCTCAGGTCAAATGTGAACCCGTTGTTTGAAACCCAGGTCAATTGTGAACCTAAACCTACGGTCAAATGTGAACTCGTTGTTTGAAAACTAGGTCAAATGTGAACCTAATCCTCAGGTCAAATGTGAACCCGTTGTTTGAAACCCAGGTCAAATGTGAACCTAAACCTCAATTCAAATGCGAACCCGTTGTTTAAAAACCAGGTCAAATTTGAACCTAAACCTCAGGTCAAATGTGAACCCGTTGTTTAAAACCCAGGTCAATTGTGAACCTAAACCTAAGGTCAAATGTGAACCCGTTGTTTGAAACCCAGGTCAAATGGGAACCTAAACCTCAGGCCAAATGTGAACCCATTGTTTGGAAACCAGGTCAAATGTGAACCTAAACCTCAGGTCAAATGTGAACCCGTTGTTTGAAACCCAGGTCAAATGTGAACCTAAACCTCAGGTCAAATGTGAACCCGTTGTCTGAAAACCAGGTCAAATGTGAACCTAAACCTCAGGTCAAATGTGAACCCGTTGTTTGGAACCCAGGTCAAATGAGAACCTAAACCTCAGGTCAAATGTGAATCTGTTGTTTGAAAACCAGGTCAAATGTGAACCCGTTGTTTGAAACCCAGGTCAAATGTGAAACTAAACCTCAGGCCAAATGTGAACCCGTTGTTTGGAAACCAGGTCAAATGTGAACCTAAACCTCAGGTCAAATGTGAACCCGTTGTTTGAAACCCAGGTCAAATGTGAACCTAAACCTCAGGTCAAATGCGAACCCGTTGTTTGAAAACCAGGTCAAATTTGAACCAAATCCTCAGGTCAAATGTGAACCCGTTGTTTGAAACCCGGGTCAATTGTGAACCTAAACCTAAGGTCAAATGTGAACTCGTTGTTTGAAAACTAGGTCAAATGTGAACCTAATCCTCAGGTCAAATGTGAACCCGTTGTTTGAAACCCAGGTCAAATGTGAACCTAAACCTCAATTCAAATGCGAACCCGTTGTTTAAAATCCAGGTCAAATTTGAACCTAAACCTCAGGTCAAATGTGAACCCGTTGTTTAAAACCCAGGTCAATTGTGAACCTAAACCTAAGGTCAAATGTGAACCCGTTGTTTGAAAACCAGGTCAAATGTGAACCAAAACTCAGGTCAAATGCGAACCCGTTGTTTGAAACCCAGGTCAAATGTGAACCTAAACCTCAGGTTAAATGTGAACCCGTTGTTTGAAACCCAGGTCAAATGTGAACCTAAACCTCAGGTCAAATGTGAACCCATTGTTTGAAACCCAGGTCAATTGTGAACCTAAACCTAAGGTCAAATGTGAACCCGTTGTTTGAAAACCAGGTCAAATGTGAACCTAAACCTCAGTTCAAATGTAAACCCGTTGTTTGAAACCCAGGTCAAATGTGAACCTAAACCTCAGGTCAAATGCGAACCCGTTGTTTGAAAACCAGGTCAAATTTGAACCAAATCCTCAGGTCAAATGTGAACCCGTTGTTTGAAACCCAGGTCAATTGTGAACCTAAACCTACGGTCAAATGTGAACTCGTTGTTTGAAAACTAGGTCAAATGTGAACCTAATCCTCAGGTCAAATGTGAACCCGTTGTTTGAAACCCAGGTCAAATGTGAACCTAAACCTCAATTCAAATGCGAACCCGTTGTTTAAAAACCAAGTCAAATTTGAACCTAAACCTCAGGTCAAATGTGAACCCGTTGTTTAAAACCCAGGTCAATTGTGAACCTAAACCTAAGGTCAAATGTGAACCCGTTGTTTGAAACCCAGGTCAAATGGGAACCTAAACCTCAGGCCAAATGTGAACCCATTGTTTGGAAACCAGGTCAAATGTGAACCTAAACCTCAGGTCAAATGTGAACCCGTTGTTTGAAACCCAGGTCAAATGTGAACCTAAACCTCAGGTCAAATGTGAACCCGTTGTCTGAAAACCAGGTCAAATGTGAACCTAAACCTCAGGTCAAATGTGAACCCGTTGTTTGGAACCCAGGTCAAATGAGAACCTAAACGTCAGGTCAAATGTGAATCTGTTGTTTGAAAACCAGGTCAAATGTGAACCCGTTGTTTGAAACCCAGGTCAAACGTGAAACTAAACCTCAGGCCAAATGTGAACCCGTTGTTTGGAAACCAGGTCAAATGTGAACCTAAACCTCAGGTCAAATGTGAACCCGTTGTTTGAAACCCAGGTCAAATGTGAACCTAAACCTCAGGTCAAATGCGAACCCGTTGTTTGAAAACCAGGTCAAATTTGAACTAAATCCTCAGGTCAAATGTGAACCCGTTGTTTGAAACCCGGGTCAATTGTGAACCTAAACCTAAGGTCAAATGTGAACTCGTTGTTTGAAAACTAGGTCAAATGTGAACCTAATCCTCAGGTCAAATGTGAACCCGTTGTTTGAAACCCAGGTCAAATGTGAACCTAAACCTCAATTCAAATGCGAACCCGTTGTTTAAAATCCAGGTCAAATTTGAACCTAAACCTCAGGTCAAATGTGAACCCGTTGTTTAAAACCCAGGTCAATTGTGAACCTAAACCTAAGGTCAAATGTGAACCCGTTGTTTGAAAACCAGGTCAAATGTGAACCAAAACTCAGGTCAAATGCGAACCCGTTGTTTGAAACCCAGGTCAAATGTGAACCTAAACCTCAGGTTAAATGTGAACCCGTTGTTTGAAACCCAGGTCAAATGTGAACCTAAACCTCAGGTCAAATGTGAACCCGTTGTTTGAAACCCAGGTCAATTGTGAACCTAAACCTAAGGTCAAATGTGAACCCGTTGTTTGAAAACCAGGTCAAATGTGAACCTAAACCTCAGTTCAAATGTAAACCCGTTGTTTGAAACCCAGGTCAAATGTGAACCTAAACCTCAGGTCAAATGCGAACCCGTTGTTTGAAAACCAGGTCAAATTTGAACCAAATCCTCAGGTCAAATGTGAACCCGTTGTTTGAAACCCAGGTCAATTGTGAACCTAAACCTACGGTCAAATGTGAACTCGTTGTTTGAAAACTAGGTCAAATGTGAACCTAATCCTCAGGTCAAATGTGAACCCGTTGTTTGAAACCCAGGTCAAATGTGAACCTAAACCTCAATTCAAATGCGAACCCGTTGTTTAAAAACCAGGTCAAATTTGAACCTAAACCTCAGGTCAAATGTGAACCCGTTGTTTAAAACCCAGGTCAATTGTGAACCTAAACCTAAGGTCAAATGTGAACCCGTTGTTTGAAACCCAGGTCAAATGGGAACCTAAACCTCAGGCCAAATGTGAACCCATTGTTTGGAAACCAGGTCAAATGTGAACCTAAACCTCAGGTCAAATGTGAACCCGTTGTTTGAAACCCAGGTCAAATGTGAACCTAAACCTCAGGTCAAATGTGAACCCGTTGTCTGAAAACCAGGTCAAATGTGAACCTAAACCTCAGGTCAAATGTGAACCCGTTGTTTGGAACCCAGGTCAAATGAGAACCTAAACCTCAGGTCAAATGTGAATCTGTTGTTTGAAAACCAGGTCAAATGTGAACCCGTTGTTTGAAACCCAGGTCAAATGTGAAACTAAACCTCAGGCCAAATGTGAACCCGTTGTTTGGAAACCAGGTCAAATGTGAACCTAAACCTCAGGTCAAATGTGAACCCGTTGTTTGAAACCCAGGTCAAATGTGAACCTAAACCTCAGGTCAAATGCGAACCCGTTGTTTGAAAACCAGGTCAAATTTGAACCAAATCCTCAGGTCAAATGTGAACCTGTTGTTTGAAACCCAGGTCAATTGTGAACCTAAACCTAAGGTCAAATGTGAACTCGTTGTTTGAAAACTAGGTCAAATGTGAACCTAATCCTCAGGTCAAATGTGAACCCGTTGTTTGAAACCCAGGTCAAATGTGAACCTAAACCTCAATTCAAATGCGAACCCGTTGTTTAAAATCCAGGTCAAATTTGAACCTAAACCTCAGGTCAAATGTGAACCCGTTGTTTAAAACCCAGGTCAATTGTGAACCTAAACCTAAGGTCAAATGTGAACCCGTTGTTTGAAAACCAGGTCAAATGTGAACCAAAACCTCAGGTCAAATGTGAACCCGTTGTTTGAAACCCAGGTTAAATGTGAACCTAAACCTCAGGTCAAATGTGAACCCGTTGTTTGAAACCCAGGTCAAATGTGAACCTAAACCTCAGGTCAAATGTGAACCCGTTGTTTGAAACCCAGGTCAATTGTGAACCTAAACCTAAGGTCAAATGTGAACCCGTTGTTTGAAAACCAGGTCAAATGTGAACCTAAACCTCAGTTCAAATGTGAACCCGTTGTTTGAAACCCAGGTCAAATGTGAACCTAAACCTCAGGTCAAATGCGAACCCGTTGTTTGAAAACCAGGTCAAATTTGAACCTAAACCTCAAGTCAAATGTGAACCCGTTGCTTAAAACCCAGGTCAATTGCGAACCTAAACCTAAGGTCAAATGTGAACCCGTTGTTTGAAAACCAGGTTAAATATGAACCAAAACCTTAGGTTAAATGTGAACCCCGTGTTTGAAACCCTGGTCAAATGTGAACCTAAACCTCAGGTTAAATGTGAACCCGTTGTTTGAAACCCAGGTCAAATGTGAACCTAAACCTCAGGTCAAATGTGAACCCGTTGTTTGAAACCCAGGTCAAATGTGAACTTAAACCTCAGGTCAAATGTGAACCTGTTGTTTGAAACCCAGGTAAAATGTGAACCTAAACCTCAGGTCAAATGTGAACCCGTTATTTGAAACCCAGGTCAAATGTGAACCAAAACCTCAGGTCAAATGTGAACCCGTTGTTTGAAAACCAGGTCAAATGTGAACCTAAACCTCTGGTCTAATGTGAACCCGTTGTTTGAAAACCAGGTCAAATGTAAAACTAAAACTCAGGTCAAATGTGTACCTAAACCTCAGGTCAAATGTGAACCCATTCTTTGAAACCCGGGTCAAATGTGAACTTAAACCACAGGTCAAATGTGAACCCGTTGTTTGAAATCCAGGTCAAATTTGACCCTAAACCTCAAGTCAAATCTGAACCCGTTGTTTGAATACCAGGTCAAATGCGAACCTAACCCTTTGGTCAAATGTGATGCAGTTGTTTGATACCTAAGTCAAATGTGAACCTAAACCTCAGGTCAAATGTGAACCCGTTGTTTGAAACCCAGGTCAAATGGGAACCTAAACCTCAGGTCAAATGTGAACCCATTGTTTGGAAACCAGGTCAAATGTGAACCTAAACCTCAGGTCAAATGTGAACCCGTTGTTTGAAACCCAGGTCAAATGTGAACCTAAACCTCAGGTCAAATGTGAACCCGTTGTCTGAAAACCAGGTCAAATGTGAACCTAAACCTTAGGTCAAATGCGAACCCGTTGTTTGAAAACCTGGTCAAATTTGAACCTAAACCTCAGGTCAAATGTGAACCCGTTGTTTGAAATCCAAGTCAATTAAGAACCTTAACCTAAGGTCAAATGTGAACCCGTTGTTTGAAAACCAGGTCAAATGTGAACCCGTTGTTTGAAACCCAGGTCAAATGTGAACCTAAACCTCAGGTCAAATGCGAACCCATTGTTTGAAAACCAGGTCAAATTGGAACCTAAACCTCAGGTCAAATGTGAACCCGTGTCTGAAACCCAGGTCAATTGTGAAGCTAAACGTAAGGTCAAATGTGAACCCGTAGTTAGAAAACCAGGTCAAATGTGAACCAAAACCTCAGGTCAAATCTGAACCCATTGTTTGAAATCCAGGTCAAATGTGAACCTAAACCTTAGGTCAAATGTGAACCCGTTGTTTGAAACCTAGGTCAAATGTGAACTTAAACCTCAGGTCAAATGTGAACCTGTTATTTGAAACCAGGTCAAACGTGAACCTAAACCTCAGGTCAAATTCGAACCTGTTGTTTAAAAGCCAGGTCAAATTTGAACCTAAACCTCAGGTCCATTGTGAACCCGTTGTTTGAAACCCAGGTCAACTGTGAATCTAAACCTAAGGTCAAATGCGAACCCGTTGTTTGAAAACCAGGTCAAATTTGAACCTAAACCTCAAGTCAAATGTGAACCCGTTGCTTAAAACCCAGGTCAATTGTGAACCTAAACCTAAGGTCAAATGTGAACCTGTTGTTTGAAAACCAGGTTAAATGTGAACCAAAACCTCAGGTCAAATGTGAACCCCTTGTTTGAAACCCTGGTCAAATGTGAACCTAAACCTCAGGTTAAATGTGAACCCGTTGTTTGAAACCCAGGTCAAATGTGAACCTAAACCTCAGGTCAAATGTGAACCCGTTGTTTGAAACCCAGGTCAAATGTGAACTTAAACCTCAGGTCAAATGTGAACCTGTTGTTTGAAACCCAGGTCAAATGCGAACCTAAAACTCAGGTCAAATGTGAACCCGTTATTTGAAACCCAGGTCAAATGTGAACCAAAACCTCAGGTCAAATGTGAACCCGTTGTTTGAAAACCAGGTCAAATGTGAACCTAAACCTCTGGTCTAATGTGAACCCGTTGTTTGAAAACCAGGTCAAATGTAAAACTAAAACTCAGGTCAAATGTGTACCCGTTGTTTGAAACCCAGGTCAAATGTGAACCTAAACCTCAGGTCAAATGTGAACCCGTTGTCTGAAAACCAGGTCAAATGTGAACCTAAACCTTAGGTCAAATGCGAACCCGTTGTTTGAAAACCTGGTCAAATTTGAACCTAAACCTCAGGTCAAATGTGAACCCGTTGTTTGAAATCCAAGTCAATTAAGAACCTTAACCTAAGGTCAAATGTGAACCCGTTGTTTGAAAACCAGGTCAAATGTGAACCCGTTGTTTGAAACCCAGGTCAAATGTGAACCTAAACCTCAGGTCAAATGCGAACCCATTGTTTGAAAACCAGGTCAAATTGGAACCTAAACCTCAGGTCAAATGTGAACCCGTGTCTGAAACCCAGGTCAATTGTGAACCTAAACCTCAGGTCAAATGTGAACCCGTTGTTTGAAACCCAGGTCAAATGTGAACCTAAACCTCAGGTCAAATGCGAACCCGTTGTTTGAAAACCAGGTCAAATTTGAACCAAATCCTCAGGTCAAATGTGAACCCGTTGTTTGAAACCCAGGTCAATTGTGAACCTAAACCTAAGGTCAAATGTGAACTCGTTGTTTGAAAACTAGGTCAAATGTGAACCTAATCCTCAGGTCAAATGTGAACCCGTTGTTTGATACCCAGGTCAAATGTGAACCTAAACCTCAATTCAAATGCGAACCCGTTGTTTAAAAACCAGGTCAAATTTGAACCTAAACCTCAGGTCAAATGTGAACCCGTTGTTTGAAACCCAGGTCAAATGTGAACTTAAACCTCAGGTCAAATGTGAACCTGTTGTTTGAAACCCAGGTAAAATGTGAACCTAAACCTCAGGTCAAATGTGAACCCGTTATTTGAAACCCAGGTCAAATGTGAACCAAAACCTCAGGTCAAATGTGAACCCGTTGTTTGAAAACCAGGTCAAATGTGAACCTAAACCTCTGGTCTAATGTGAACCCGTTGTTTGAAAACCAGGTCAAATGTAAAACTAAAACTCAGGTCAAATGTGTACCTAAACCTCAGGTCAAATGTGAACCCATTGTTTGAAACCCGGGTCAAATGTGAACTTAAACCACAGGTCAAATGTGAACCTGTTGTTTGAAACCCAGGTAAAATGTGTACCTAAACCTCAGGTCAAATGTGAACCCATTGTTTGAAACCCGGGTCAAATGTGAACTTAAACCACAGGTCAAATGTGAACCTGTTGTTTGAAACCCAGGTAAAATGTGAACCTAAACCTCAGGTCAAATGTGAACCCGTTATTTGAAACCCAGGTCAAATGTGAACCAAAACCTCAGGTCAAATGTGAACCCGTTGTTTGAAAACCAGGTCAAATGTGAACCTAAACCTCTGGTCTAATGTGAACCCGTTGTTTGAAAACCAGGTCAAATGTAAAACTAAAACTCAGGTCAAATGTGTACCTAAACCTCAGGTCAAATGTGAACCCATTGTTTGAAACCCGGGTCAAATGTGAACTTAAACCACAGGTCAAATGTGAACCTGTTGTTTGAAACCCAGGTAAAATGTGAACCTAAACCTCAGGTCAAATGTGAACCCATTGTTTGAAACCCAGGTCAAATGTGAACCTAAACCTCAGGTCAAATGTGAACCCGTTGTTTGAAACCCAGGTCAAATGTGAACTTAAACCTCAGGTCAAATGTGAACCTGTTGTTTGAAACCCAGATAAAATGTGAACCTAAACCTCAGGTCAAATGTGAACCCGTTATTTGAAACCCAGGTCAAATGTGAACCAAAACCTCAGGTCAAATGTGAACCCGTTGTTTGAAAACCAGGTCAAATGTGAACCTAAACCTCTGGTCTAATGTGAACCCGTTGTTTGAAAACCAGGTCAAATGTAAAACTAAAACTCAGGTCAAATGTGTACCTAAACCTCAGGTCAAATGTGAACCCATTGTTTGAAACCCGGGTCAAATGTGAACTTAAACCACAGGTCAAATGTGAACCTGTTGTTTGAAACCCAGGTAAAATGTGAACCTAAACCTCAGGTCAAATGTGAACCCATTGTTTGAAACCCAGGTCAAATGTGAACCTAAACCTCAGGTCAAATGTGAACCCGTTGTTTGAAACCCAGGTCAAATGTGAACTTAAACCTCAGGTCAAATGTGAACCTGTTGTTTGAAACCCAGATAAAATGTGAACCTAAACCTCAGGTCAAATGTGAACCCGTTATTTGAAACCCAGGTCAAATGTGAACCAAAACCTCAGGTCAAATGTGAACCCGTTGTTTGAAAACCAGGTCAAATGTGAACCTAAACCTCTGGTCTAATGTGAACCCGTTGTTTGAAAACCAGGTCAAATGTAAAACTAAAACTCAGGTCAAATGTGTACCTAAACCTCAGGTCAAATGTGAACCCATTGTTTGAAACCCGGGTCAAATGTGAACTTAAACCACAGGTCAAATGTGAACCCGTTGTTTGAAATCCAGGTCAAATTTGAACCTAAACCTCAAGTCAAATCTGAACCCGTTGTTTGAATACCAGGTCAAATGCGAACCTAACCCTTTGGTCAAATGTGATGCAGTTGTTTGATACCTAAGTCAAATGTGAACCTAAACCTCAGGTCAAATGTGAACCCGTTGTTTGAAACCCAGGTCAAATGGGAACCTAAACCTCAGGTCAAATGTGAACCCATTGTTTGGAAACCAGGTCAAATGTGAACCTAAACCTCAGGTCAAATGTGAACCCGTTGTTTGAAACCCAGGTCAAATGTGAACCTAAACCTCAGGTCAAATGTGAACCCGTTGTCTGAAAACCAGGTCAAATGTGAACCTAAACCTTAGGTCAAATGCGAACCCGTTGTTTGAAAACCTGGTCAAATTTGAACCTAAACCTCAGGTCAAATGTGAACCCGTTGTTTGAAATCCAAGTCAAGTAAGAACCTTAACCTAAGGTCAAATGTGAACCCGTTGTTTGAAAACCAGGTCAAATGTGAACCCGTTGTTTGAAACCCAGGTCAAATGTGAACCTAAACCTCAGGTCAAATGCGAACCCATTGTTTGAAAACCAGGTCAAATTGGAACCTAAACCTCAGGTCAAATGTGAACCCGTGTCTGAAACCCAGGTCAATTGTGAAGCTAAACGTAAGGTCAAATGTGAACCCGTAGTTAGAAAACCAGGTCAAATGTGAACCAAAACCTCAGGTCAAATCTGAACCCATTGTTTGAAATCCAGGTCAAATGTGAACCTAAACCTTAGGTCAAATGTGAACCCGTTGTTTGAAACCTAGGTCAAATGTGAACTTAAACCTCAGGTCAAATGTGAACCTGTTATTTGAAACCCAGGTCAAACGTGAACCTAAACCTCAGGTCAAATTCGAACCTGTTGTTTAAAAGCCAGGTCAAATTTGAACCTAAACCTCAGGTCCATTGTGAACCCGTTGTTTGAAACCCAGGTCAACTGTGAATCTAAACCTAAGGTCAAATGTGAACCCGTTGTTTGAAAACCAGGTCAAATGTGAACCTAAACCTAAGGTCAAATGTGAACCCGTTGTTTGAAAACCAGGTCAAATGTGAACCTAAACCTCAGGTCAAATGTGAACCCGTTGTTTGAAACCCAGGTCAAATGTGAACCTAAACCTCAGGTCAAATGTGAACCCGTTGTTTGAAACCCAGGTCAATTGTGAACCTAAACCTAAGGTCAAATGTGAACCCGTTGTTTGAAACCCAGGTCAAATGGGAACCTAAACCTCAGGCCAAATGTGAACCCATTGTTTGGAAACCAGGTCAAATGTGAACCTAAACCTCAGGTCAAATGTGAACCCGTTGTTTGAAACCCAGGTCAAATGTGAACCTAAACCTCAGGTCAAATGTGAACCCGTTGTCTGAAAACCAGGTCAAATGTGAACCTAAACCTCAGGTCAAATGTGAACCCGTTGTTTGGAACCCAGGTCAAATGAGAACCTAAACCTCAGGTCAAATGTGAATCTGTTGTTTGAAAACCAGGTCAAATGTGAACCCGTTGTTTGAAACCCAGGTCAAATGTGAAACTAAACCTCAGGCCAAATGTGAACCCGTTGTTTGGAAACCAGGTCAAATGTGAACCTAAACCTCAGGTCAAATGTGAACCCGTTGTTTGAAACCCAGGTCAAATGTGAACCTAAACCTCAGGTCAAATGCGAACCCGTTGTTTGAAAACCAGGTCAAATTTGAACCAAATCCTCAGGTCAAATGTGAACCCGTTGTTTGAAACCCAGGTCAATTGTGAACCTAAACCTAAGGTCAAATGTGAACTCGTTGTTTGAAAACTAGGTCAAATGTGAACCTAATCCTCAGGTCAAATGTGAACCCGTTGTTTGATACCCAGGTCAAATGTGAACCTAAACCTCAATTCAAATGCGAACCCGTTGTTTAAAAACCAGGTCAAATTTGAACCTAAACCTCAGGTCAAATGTGAACCCGTTGTTTAAAACCCAGGTCAATTGTGAACCTAAACCTAAGGTCAAATGTGAACCCGTTGTTTGAAAACCAGGTCAAATGTGAACCAAAACCTCAGGTCAAATGTGAACCCGTTGTTTGAAACCCAGGTCAAATGTGAACCTAAACCTCAGGTCAAATGTGAACCCGTTGTTTGAAACCCAGGTCAAATGTGAACCTAAACCTCAGGTCAAATGTGAACCCGTTGTTTGAAACCCAGGTCAATTGTGAACCTAAACCTAAGGTCAAATGTGAACCCGTTGTTTGAAAACCAGGTCAAATGTGAACCTAAACCTCTGGTCAAATGTGAACCCGTTGTTTGAAACCCAGGTCAAATGTGAACCTAAACCTCAGGTCAAATGCGAACCCGTTGTTTGAAAACCAGGTCAAATTTGAACCTAAACCTCAAGTCAAATGTGAACCCGTTGCTTAAAACCCAGGTCAATTGTGAACCTAAACCTAAGGTCAAATGTGAACCCGTTGTTTGAAAACCAGGTTAAATGTGAACCAAAACCTCAGGTCAAATGTGAACCCCTTGTTTGAAACCCTGGTCAAATGTGAACCTAAACCTCAGGTTAAATGTGAACCCGTTGTTTGAAACCCAGGTCAAATGTGAACCTAAACCTCAGGTCAAATGTGAACCCGTTGTTTGAAACCTAGGTCAATTGTGAACCTAAACCTCAGGTCAAATGTGAACCCGTTGTTTGAAACCCAGGTCAATTGTGAACCTAAACCTAAGGTCAAATGTGAACCCGTTGTTTGAAACCCAGGTCAAATGGGAACCTAAACCTCAGGCCAAATGTGAACCCATTGTTTGGAAACCAGGTCAAATGTGAACCTAAACCTCAGGTCAAATGTGAACCCGTTGTTTGAAACCCAGGTCAAATGTGAACCTAAACCTCAGGTCAAATGTGAACCCGTTGTCTGAAAACCAGGTCAAATGTGAACCTAAACCTCAGGTCAAATGTGAACCCGTTGTTTGGAACCCAGGTCAAATGAGAACCTAAACCTCAGGTCAAATGTGAATCTGTTGTTTGAAAACCAGGTCAAATGTGAACCCGTTGTTTGAAACCCAGGTCAAATGTGAAACTAAACCTCAGGCCAAATGTGAACCCGTTGTTTGGAAACCAGGTCAAATGTGAACCTAAACCTCAGGTCAAATGTGAACCCGTTGTTTGAAACCCAGGTCAAATGTGAACCTAAACCTCAGGTCAAATGCGAACCCGTTGTTTGAAAACCAGGTCAAATTTGAACCAAATCCTCAGGTCAAATGTGAACCCGTTGTTTGAAACCCAGGTCAATTGTGAACCTAAACCTAAGGTCAAATGTGAACTCGTTGTTTGAAAACTAGGTCAAATGTGAACCTAATCCTCAGGTCAAATGTGAACCCGTTGTTTGATACCCAGGTCAAATGTGAACCTAAACCTCAATTCAAATGCGAACCCGTTGTTTAAAAACCAGGTCAAATTTGAACCTAAACCTCAGGTCAAATGTGAACCCGTTGTTTAAAACCCAGGTCAATTGTGAACCTAAACCTAAGGTCAAATGTGAACCCGTTGTTTGAAAACCAGGTCAAATGTGAACCAAAACCTCAGGTCAAATGTGAACCCGTTGTTTGAAACCCAGGTCAAATGTGAACCTAAACCTCAGGTCAAATGTGAACCCGTTGTTTGAAACCCAGGTCAAATGTGAACCTAAACCTCAGGTCAAATGTGAACCCGTTGTTTGAAACCCAGGTCAATTGTGAACCTAAACCTAAGGTCAAATGTGAACCCGTTGTTTGAAAACCAGGTCAAATGTGAACCTAAACCTCTGGTCAAATGTGAACCCGTTGTTTGAAACCCAGGTCAAATGTGAACCTAAACCTCAGGTCAAATGCGAACCCGTTGTTTGAAAACCAGGTCAAATTTGAACCTAAACCTCAAGTCAAATGTGAACCCGTTGCTTAAAACCCAGGTCAATTGTGAACCTAAACCTAAGGTCAAATGTGAACCAGTTGTTTGAAAACCAGGTTAAATGTGAACTTAAACCTCAGGTCAAATGTGAACCCGTTGTTTGAAACCCAGGTCAAATTTGAACCTAAACCTCAAGTTAAATGTGAAACCGTTGTTTGAAAACCAGGTCAAATGTGAACCTAACCTTCAGGTTAAATGTGAACCCGTTGTTTGAAACACAAGTCAAATGTGAACCTAAACCTCAGGTCAAATGTTAACCCGTTGTTTGAAAACCAGGTCAAATGTGAACCTAAACCTCAAGTCAAATGTGAACCCGTTGTTTGGAACCCGGGTCAAATGAGAACCTAAGCTTCAGGTCAAATGTGAATCTGTTGTTTGAAACCCAGGTCAAATGTGAACCTGTTGTTTGAAACCCAGCTCAAATATGAACCTAAACCTCAGGTCAAATGTGAACCCGTTGTTTGAAACCCAGTTTAAATGTGAACCTAAACCTCAGGTCAAATGCAAACCCGTTGTTTGAAAACCAGGTCAAATTTGAACCTAAACCTCAGGTCAAATGTGATTCCGTTGTTTGAAACCCAGGTCAAATGTGAACCTAAACCTCAGGTCAAATGTGAACCCGTTGTTTGAAACCCAGGTCAATTGTGAACCTAAACCTAAGGTCAAATGTGAACCCGTTGTTTGAAACCCAGGTCAAATGGGAACCTAAACCTCAGGCCAAATGTGAACCCATTGTTTGGAAACCAGGTCAAATGTGAACCTAAACCTCAGGTCAAATGTGAACCCGTTGTTTGAAACCCAGGTCAAATGTGAACCTAAACCTCAGGTCAAATGTGAACCCGTTGTCTGAAAACCAGGTCAAATGTGAACCTAAACCTCAGGTCAAATGTGAACCCGTTGTTTGGAACCCAGGTCAAATGAGAACCTAAACCTCAGGTCAAATGTGAATCTGTTGTTTGAAAACCAGGTCAAATGTGAACCCGTTGTTTGAAACCCAGGTCAAATGTGAAACTAAACCTCAGGCCAAATGTGAACCCGTTGTTTGGAAACCAGGTCAAATGTGAACCTAAACCTCAGGTCAAATGTGAACCCGTTGTTTGAAACCCAGGTCAAATGTGAACCTAAACCTCAGGTCAAATGCGAACCCGTTGTTTGAAAACCAGGTCAAATTTGAACCAAATCCTCAGGTCAAATGTGAACCCGTTGTTTGAAACCCAGGTCAATTGTGAACCTAAACCTAAGGTCAAATGTGAACTCGTTGTTTGAAAACTAGGTCAAATGTGAACCTAATCCTCAGGTCAAATGTGAACCCGTTGTTTGATACCCAGGTCAAATGTGAACCTAAACCTCAATTCAAATGCGAACCCGTTGTTTAAAAACCAGGTCAAATTTGAACCTAAACCTCAGGTCAAATGTGAACCCGTTGTTTAAAACCCAGGTCAATTGTGAACCTAAACCTAAGGTCAAATGTGAACCCGTTGTTTGAAAACCAGGTCAAATGTGAACCAAAACCTCAGGTCAAATGTGAACCCGTTGTTTGAAACCCAGGTCAAATGTGAACCTAAACCTCAGGTCAAATGTGAACCCGTTGTTTGAAACCCAGGTCAAATGTGAACCTAAACCTCAGGTCAAATGTGAACCCGTTGTTTGAAACCCAGGTCAATTGTGAACCTAAACCTAAGGTCAAATGTGAACCCGTTGTTTGAAAACCAGGTCAAATGTGAACCTAAACCTCTGGTCAAATGTGAACCCGTTGTTTGAAACCCAGGTCAAATGTGAACCTAAACCTCAGGTCAAATGCGAACCCGTTGTTTGAAAACCAGGTCAAATTTGAACCTAAACCTCAAGTCAAATGTGAACCCGTTGCTTAAAACCCAGGTCAATTGTGAACCTAAACCTAAGGTCAAATGTGAACCAGTTGTTTGAAAACCAGGTTAAATGTGAACCAAAACCTCAGGTCAAATGTGAACCCCTTGTTTGAAACCCTGGTCAAATGTGAACCTAAACCTCAGGTTAAATGTGAACCCGTTGTTTGAAACCCAGGTCAAATGTGAACCTAAACCTCAGGTCAAATGTGAACCCGTTGTTTGAAACCCAGGTCAAATGTGAACTTAAACCTCAGGTCAAATGTGAACCTGTTGTTTGAAACCCAGGTCAAATGCGAACCTAAACCTCAGGTCAAATGTGAACCCGTTATTTGAAACCCAGGTCAAATGTGAACCAAAACCTCAGGTAAAATGTGAACCCGTTGTTTGAAAACCAGGTCAAATGTGAACCTAAACCTCTGGTCTAATGTGAACCCGTTGTTTTAAAACCAGGTCAAATGTAAAACTAAAACTCAGGTCAAATGTGTACCTAAACCTCAGGTCAAATGTGAACCCATTGTTTGAAACCCGGGTCAAATGTGAACTTAAACCACAGGTCAAATGTGAACCCGTTGTTTGAAATCCAGGTCAAATTTGAACCTAAACCTCAAGTCAAATCTGAACCCGTTGTTTGAATACCAGGTCAAATGCGAACCTAACCCTTTGGTCAAATGTGATGCAGTTGTTTGATACCTAAGTCAAATGTGAACCAAAACCTCAGGTCAAATGTGAACCCGTTGTTTGAAAACCAGGTCAAATGTGAACCTAAACCTCTGGTCTAATGTGAACCCGTTGTTTGAAAACCAGGTCAAATGTAAAACTAAAACTCAGGTCAAATGTGTACCTAAACCTCAGGTCAAATGTGAACCCATTGTTTGAAACCCGGGTCAAATGTGAACTTAAACCACAGGTCAAATGTGAACCTGTTGTTTGAAACCCAGGTAAAATGTGAACCTAAACCTCAGGTCAAATGTGAACCCATTGTTTGAAACCCAGGTCAAATGTGAACCTAAACCTCAGGTCAAATGTGAACCCGTTGTTTGAAACCCAGGTCAAATGTGAACTTAAACCTCAGGTCAAATGTGAACCTGTTGTTTGAAACCCAGATAAAATGTGAACCTAAACCTCAGGTCAAATGTGAACCCGTTGTTTGAAAACCAGGTCAAATTTGAACCAAATCCTCAGGTCAAATGTGAACCCGTTGTTTGAAACCCAGGTCAATTGTGAACCTAAACCTAAGGTCAAATGTGAACTCGTTGTTTGAAAACTAGGTCAAATGTGAACCTAATCCTCAGGTCAAATGTGAACCCGTTGTTTGATACCCAGGTCAAATGTGAACCTAAACCTCAATTCAAATGCGAACCCGTTGTTTAAAAACCAGGTCAAATTTGAACCTAAACCTCAGGTCAAATGTGAACCCGTTGTTTAAAACCCAGGTCAATTGTGAACCTAAACCTAAGGTCAAATGTGAACCCGTTGTTTGAAAACCAGGTCAAATGTGAACCAAAACCTCAGGTCAAATGTGAACCCGTTGTTTGAAACCCAGGTCAAATGTGAACCTAAACCTCAGGTCAAATGTGAACCCGTTGTTTGAAACCCAGGTCAAATGTGAACCTAAACCTCAGGTCAAATGTGAACCCGTTGTTTGAAACCCAGGTCAATTGTGAACCTAAACCTAAGGTCAAATGTGAACCCGTTGTTTGAAAACCAGGTCAAATGTGAACCTAAACCTCTGGTCAAATGTGAACCCGTTGTTTGAAACCCAGGTCAAATGTGAACCTAAACCTCAGGTCAAATGCGAACCCGTTGTTTGAAAACCAGGTCAAATTTGAACCTAAACCTCAAGTCAAATGTGAACCCGTTGCTTAAAACCCAGGTCAATTGTGAACCTAAACCTAAGGTCAAATGTGAACCCGTTGTTTGAAAACCAGGTTAAATGTGAACCAAAACCTCAGGTCAAATGTGAACCCCTTGTTTGAAACCCTGGTCAAATGTGAACCTAAACCTCAGGTTAAATGTGAACCCGTTGTTTGAAACCCAGGTCAAATGTGAACCTAAACCTCAGGTCAAATGTGAACCCGTTGTTTGAAACCCAGGTCAAATGTGAACCTAAACCTCAGGTCAAATGTGAACCCGTTGTTTGAAACCCAGGTCAATTGTGAACCTAAACCTAAGGTCAAATGTGAACCCGTTGTTTGAAAACCAGGTCAAATGTGAACCTAAACCTCTGGTCAAATGTGAACCCGTTGTTTGAAACCCAAGTCAAATGTGAACCTAAACCTCAGGTCAAATGCGAACCCGTTGTTTGAAAACCAGGTCAAATTTGAACCTAAACCTCAAGTCAAATGTGAACCCGTTGCTTAAAACCCAGGTCAATTGTGAACCTAAACCTAAGGTCAAATGTGAACCCGTTGTTTAAAACCCAGGTCAATTGTGAACCTAAACCTAAGGTCAAATGTGAACCCGTTGTTTGAAAACCAGGTCAAATGTGAACCAAAACCTCAGGTCAAATGTGAACCCGTTGTTTGAAACCCAGGTCAAATGTGAACCTAAACCTCAGGTCAAATGTGAACCCGTTGTTTGAAACCCAGGTCAAATGTGAACCTAAACCTCAGGTCAAATGTGAACCCGTTGTTTGAAACCCAGGTCAATTGTGAACCTAAACCTAAGGTCAAATGTGAACCCGTTGTTTGAAAACCAGGTCAAATGTGAACCTAAACCTCTGGTCAAATGTGAACCCGTTGTTTGAAACCCAGGTCAAATGTGAACCTAAACCTCAGGTCAAATGCGAACCCGTTGTTTGAAAACCAGGTCAAATTTGAACCTAAACCTCAAGTCAAATGTGAACCCGTTGCTTAAAACCCAGGTCAATTGTGAACCTAAACCTAAGGTCAAATGTGAACCCGTTGTTTGAAAACCAGGTTAAATGTGAACCAAAACCTCAGGTCAAATGTGAACCCCTTGTTTGAAACCCTGGTCAAATGTGAACCTAAACCTCAGGTTAAATGTGAACCCGTTGTTTGAAACCCAGGTCAAATGTGAACCTAAACCTCAGGTCAAATGTGAACCCGTTGTTTGAAACCCAGGTCAAATGTGAACTTAAACCTCAGGTCAAATGTGAACCTGTTGTTTGAAACCCAGGTCAAATGCGAACCTAAACCTCAGGTCAAATGTGAACCCGTTATTTGAAACCCAGGTCAAATGTGAACCAAAACCTCAGGTCAAATGTGAACCCGTTGTTTGAAAACCAGGTCAAATGTGAACCTAAACCTCTGGTCTAATGTGAACCCGTTGTTTTAAAACCAGGTCAAATGTAAAACTAAAACTCAGGTCAAATGTGTACCTAAACCTCAGGTCAAATGTGAACCCATTGTTTGAAACCCGGGTCAAATGTGAACTTAAACCACAGGTCAAATGTGAACCCGTTGTTTGAAATCCAGGTCAAATTTGAACCTAAACCTCAAGTCAAATCTGAACCCGTTGTTTGAATACCAGGTCAAATGCGAACCTAACCCTTTGGTCAAATGTGATGCAGTTGTTTGATACCTAAGTCAAATGTGAACCAAAACCTCAGGTCAAATGTGAACCCGTTGTTTGAAAACCAGGTCAAATGTGAACCTAAACCTCTGGTCTAATGTGAACCCGTTGTTTGAAAACCAGGTCAAATGTAAAACTAAAACTCAGGTCAAATGTGTACCTAAACCTCAGGTCAAATGTGAACCCATTGTTTGAAACCCGGGTCAAATGTGAACTTAAACCACAGGTCAAATGTGAACCTGTTGTTTGAAACCCAGGTAAAATGTGAACCTAAACCTCAGGTCAAATGTGAACCCATTGTTTGAAACCCAGGTCAAATGTGAACCTAAACCTCAGGTCAAATGTGAACCCGTTGTTTGAAACCCAGGTCAAATGTGAACTTAAACCTCAGGTCAAATGTGAACCTGTTGTTTGAAACCCAGATAAAATGTGAACCTAAACCTCAGGTCAAATGTGAACCCGTTATTTGAAACCCAGGTCAAATGTGAACCAAAACCTCAGGTCAAATGTGAACCCGTTGTTTGAAAACCAGGTCAAATGTGAACCTAAACCTCTGGTCTAATGTGAACCCGTTGATTGAAAACCAGGTCAAATGTAAAACTAAAACTCAGGTCAAATGTGTACCTAAACCTCAGGTCAAATGTGAACCCATTGTTTGAAACCCGGGTCAAATGTGAACTTAAACCACAGGTCAAATGTGAACCCGTTGTTTGAAATCCAGGTCAAATTTGAACCTAAACCTCAAGTCAAATCTGAACCCGTTGTTTGAATACCAGGTCAAATGCGAACCTAACCCTTTGGTCAAATGTGATGCAGTTGTTTGATACCTAAGTCAAATGTGAACCAAAACCTCAGGTCAAATGTGAACCCGTTGTTTGAAACCCAGGTCAAATGGGAACCTAAACCTCAGGTCAAATGTGAACCCATTGTTTGGAAACCAGGTCAAATGTGAACCTAAACCTCAGGTCAAATGTGAACCCGTTGTTTGAAACCCAGGTCAAATGTGAACCTAAACCTCAGGTCAAATGTGAACCCGTTGTCTGAAAACCAGGTCAAATGTGAACCTAAACCTTAGGTCAAATGCGAACCCGTTGTTTGAAAACCTGGTCAAATTTGAACCTAAACCTCAGGTCAAATGTGAACCCGTTGTTTGAAATCCAAGTCAATTAAGAACCTTAACCTAAGGTCAAATGTGAACCCGTTGTTTGAAAACCAGGTCAAATGTGAACCCGTTGTTTGAAACCCAGGTCAAATGTGAACCTAAACCTCAGGTCAAATGCGAACCCATTGTTTGAAAACCAGGTCAAATTGGAACCTAAACCTCAGGTCAAATGTGAACCCGTGTCTGAAACCCAGGTCAATTGTGAAGCTAAACGTAAGGTCAAATGTGAACCCGTAGTTAGAAAACCAGGTCAAATGTGAACCAAAACCTCAGGTCAAATCTGAACCCATTGTTTGAAATCCAGGTCAAATGTGAACCAAAACCTTAGGTCAAATGTGAACCCGTTGTTTGAAACCTAGGTCAAATGTGAACTTAAACCTCAGGTCAAATGTGAACCTGTTATTTGAAACCCAGGTCAAACGTGAACCTAAACCTCAGGTCAAATTCGAACCTGTTGTTTAAAAGCCAGGTCAAATTTGAACCTAAACCTCAGGTCCATTGTGAACCCGTTGTTTGAAACCCAGGTCAACTGTGAATCTAAACCTAAGGTCAAATGTGAACCCGTTGTTTGAAAACCAGGTCAAATGTGAACCTAAACCTAAGGTCAAATGTGAACCCGTTGTTTGAAAACCAGGTCAAATGTGAACCTAAACCTCAGGTCAAATGTGAACCCGTTGTTTGAAACCCAGGTCAAATGTGAACCTAAACCTCAGGTCAAATGTGAACCCGTTGTTTGAAACCCAGGTCAATTGTGAACCTAAACCTAAGGTCAAATGTGAACCCGTTGTTTGAAACCCAGGTCAAATGGGAACCTAAACCTCAGGCCAAATGTGAACCCATTGTTTGGAAACCAGGTCAAATGTGAACCTAAACCTCAGGTCAAATGTGAACCCGTTGTTTGAAACCCAGGTCAAATGTGAACCTAAACCTCAGGTCAAATGTGAACCCGTTGTCTGAAAACCAGGTCAAATGTGAACCTAAACCTCAGGTCAAATGTGAACCCGTTGTTTGGAACCCAGGTCAAATGAGAACCTAAACCTCAGGTCAAATGTGAATCTGTTGTTTGAAAACCAGGTCAAATGTGAACCCGTTGTTTGAAACCCAGGTCAAATGTGAAACTAAACCTCAGGCCAAATGTGAACCCGTTGTTTGGAAACCAGGTCAAATGTGAACCTAAACCTCAGGTCAAATGTGAACCCGTTGTTTGAAACCCAGGTCAAATGTTAACCTAAACCTCAGGTCAAATGCGAACCCGTTGTTTGAAAACCAGGTCAAATTTGAACCAAATCCTCAGGTCAAATGTGAACCCGTTGTTTGAAACCCAGGTCAATTGTGAACCTAAACCTAAGGTCAAATGTGAACTCGTTGTTTGAAAACTAGGTCAAATGTGAACCTAATCCTCAGGTCAAATGTGAACCCGTTGTTTGATACCCAGGTCAAATGTGAACCTAAACCTCAATTCAAATGCGAACCCGTTGTTTAAAAACCAGGTCAAATTTGAACCTAAACCTCAGGTCAAATGTGAACCCGTTGTTTAAAACCCAGGTCAATTGTGAACCTAAACCTAAGGTCAAATGTGAACCCGTTATTTGAAAACCAGGTCAAATGTGAACCAAAACCTCAGGTCAAATGTGAACCCGTTGTTTGAAACCCAGGTCAAATGTGAACCTAAACCTCAGGTCAAATGTGAACCCGTTGTTTGAAACCCAGGTCAAATGGGAACCTAAACCTCAGGCCAAATGTGAACCCATTGTTTGGAAACCAGGTCAAATGTGAACCTAAACCTCAGGTCAAATGTGAACCCGTTGTTTGAAACCCAGGTCAAATGTGAACCTAAACCTCAGGTCAAATGTGAACCCGTTGTCTGAAAACCAGGTCAAATGTGAACCTAAACCTCAGGTCAAATGTGAACCCGTTGTTTGAAAACCAGGTCAAATGTGAACCTAAACCTAAGGTCAAATGTGAACCCGTTGTTTGAAAACCAGGTCAAATGTGAACCTAAACCTCAGGTCAAATGTGAACCCGTTGTTTGAAACCCAGGTCAAATGTGAACCTAAACCTCAGGTCAAATGTGAACCCGTTGTTTGAAACCCAGGTCAATTGTGAACCTAAACCTAAGGTCAAATGTGAACCCGTTGTTTGAAACCCAGGTCAAATGGGAACCTAAACCTCAGGCCAAATGTGAACCCATTGTTTGGAAACCAGGTCAAATGTGAACCTAAACCTCAGGTCAAATGTGAACCCGTTGTTTGAAACCCAGGTCAAATGTGAACCTAAACCTCAGGTCAAATGTGAACCCGTTGTCTGAAAACCAGGTCAAATGTGAACCTAAACCTCAGGTCAAATGTGAACCCGTTGTTTGGAACCCAGGTCAAATGAGAACCTAAACCTCAGGTCAAATGTGAATCTGTTGTTTGAAAACCAGGTCAAATGTGAACCCGTTGTTTGAAACCCAGGTCAAATGTGAAACTAAACCTCAGGCCAAATGTGAACCCGTTGTTTGGAAACCAGGTCAAATGTGAACCTAAACCTCAGGTCAAATGTGAACCCGTTGTTTGAAACCCAGGTCAAATGTTAACCTAAACCTCAGGTCAAATGCGAACCCGTTGTTTGAAAACCAGGTCAAATTTGAACCAAATCCTCAGGTCAAATGTGAACCCGTTGTTTGAAACCCAGGTCAATTGTGAACCTAAACCTAAGGTCAAATGTGAACTCGTTGTTTGAAAACTAGGTCAAATGTGAACCTAATCCTCAGGTCAAATGTGAACCCGTTGTTTGATACCCAGGTCAAATGTGAACCTAAACCTCAATTCAAATGCGAACCCGTTGTTTAAAAACCAGGTCAAATTTGAACCTAAACCTCAGGTCAAATGTGAACCCGTTGTTTAAAACCCAGGTCAATTGTGAACCTAAACCTAAGGTCAAATGTGAACCCGTTGTTTGAAAACCAGGTCAAATGTGAACCAAAACCTCAGGTCAAATGTGAACCCGTTGTTTGAAACCCAGGTCAAATGTGAACCTAAACCTCAGGTCAAATGTGAACTCGTTGTTTGAAACCCAGGTCAAATGTGAACCTAAACCTCAGGTCAAATGTGAACCCGTTGTTTGAAACCCAGGTCAATTGTGAACCTAAACCTAAGGTCAAATGTGAACCCGTTGTTTGAAAACCAGGTCAAATGTGAACCTAAACCTCAGGTCAAATGTGAACCCGTTGTTTGAAACCCAGGTCAAATGTGAACCTAAACCTCAGGTCAAATGCGAACCTGTTGTTTGAAAACCAGGTCAAATTTGAACCTAAACCTCAAGTCAAATGTGAACCCGTTGCTTAAAACCCAGGTCAATTGTGAACCTAAACCTAAGGTCAAATGTGAACCCGTTGTTTGAAAACCAGGTTAAATGTGAACCAAAACCTCAGGTCAAATGTGAACCCCTTGTTTGAAACCCTGGTCAAATGTGAACCTAAACCTCAGGTTAAATGTGAAACCGTTGTTTGAAACCCAGGTCAAATGTGAACCTAAACCTCAGGTCAAATGTGAACCCGTTGTTTGAAACCCAGGTCAAATGTGAACTTAAACCTCAGGTCAAATGTGAACCTGTTGTTTGAAACCCAGGTCAAATGCGAACCTAAACCTCAGGTCAAATGTGAACCCGTTATTTGAAACCCAGGTCAAATGTGAACCAAAACCTCAGGTCAAATGTGAACCCGTTGTTTGAAAACCAGGTCAAATGTGAACCTAAACCTCTGGTCTAATGTGAACCCGTTGTTTGAAAACCAGGTCAAATGTAAAACTAAAACTCAGGTCAAATGTGTACCCGTTGTTTGAAACCCAGGTCAAATGTGAACCTAAACCTTAGGTCAAATGTGAACCCGTTGTCTGAAAACCAGGTCAAATGTGAACCTAAACCTTAGGTCAAATGCGAACCCGTTGTTTGAAAACCTGGTCAAATTTGAACCTAAACCTCAAGTCAAATGTGAACCCGTTGTTTGAAATCCAAGTCAATTAAGAACCTTAACCTAAGGTCAAATGTGAACCCGTTGTTTGAAAACCAGGTCAAATGTGAACCCGTTGTTTGAAACCCAGGTCAAATGTGAACCTAAACCTCAGGTCAAATGCGAACCCATTGTTTGAAAACCAGGTCAAATTGGAACCTAAACCTCAGGTCAAATGTGAACCCGTGTCTGAAACCCAGGTCAATTGTGAAGCTAAACGTAAGGTCAAATGTGAACCCGTAGTTTGAAAACCAGGTCAAATGTGAACCAAAACCTCAGGTCAAATCTGAACCCATTGTTTGAAATCCAGGTCAAATGTGAACCTAAACCTTAGGTCAAATGTGAACCCGTTGTTTGAAACCTAGGTCAAATGTGAACTTAAACCTCAGGTCAAATGTGAACCTGTTATTTGAAACCCAGGTCAAACGTGAACCTAAACCTCAGGTCAAATTCGAACCTGTTGTTTAAAAGCCAGGTCAAATTTGAACCTAAACCTCAGGTCCATTGTGAACCCGTTGTTTGAAACCCAGGTCAACTGTGAATCTAAACCTAAGGTCAAATGTGAACCCGTTGTTTGAAATCCAGGTCAAATGTGAACCTAAACCTCAGGTCAAATGTGAACCCGTTGTTTGAAACCCAGGTCAAATGTGAACCTAATCCTTAGGTCAAATGCGAACCCGTTGTTTGAAAACCAGGTCAAATTTGAACCTAAACCTCAGGTCAAATGTGAACCCGTTGTTTGAAACCCAGGTCAATTATGAACCTAAACCTAAGGTTAAATGTGAACCCGTTGTTTGAAAACCAGGTCAAATGTGAACCAAAACCTCAGGTCATATGTGAACCCATTGTTTGAAACCCAGGTCAAATGTGAACCTAAACCTCAGGTCAAATGTGAACCCGTTGTTTGAACCCAGGTCAAATGTGAACCTAAACCTCAGGTCAAATGTGAACCCGTTGTTTGAAACCCATGTCAAATGTGAACCTAAACCTCATGTTAAATGTGAACCCGTTGTTTGAAAACCAGGTCAAATGTGAACCTAAACCTCAGGTCAAATGTGAACCCGTTGTTTGAAACCCAGGTCAATTGTGAAGCTAAACGTAAGGTCAAATGTGAACCCGTTGTTTGAAAACCAGGTCAAATGTGAACCAAAACCTCAGGTCAAATCTGAACCCATTGTTTGAAACCCAGGTCAAATGTGAACCTAAACCTCAGGTCAAATGTGAACTCGTTGTTTGAAACCTAGGTCAAATGTGAACTTAAACCTCAGGTCAAATGTGAACCTGTTATTTGAAACCCAGGTCAAACGTGAACCTAAACCTCAGGTCAAATGCGAACCTGTTGTTTAAAAACCAGGTCAAATTTGAACCTAAACCTCAGGTCAAATGTGAACCCGATGTTTGAAACCTAGGTCAACTGTGAACCTAAACTTAAGGTCAAATGTGAACCCGTTGTTTGAAAACCAGGTCAAATTTGAACCTAAACCTCAGGTCAAATGTGAACCCGTTGTTTAAAACCCAGGTCAATTGTGAACCTAAACCTAAGGTCAAATGTGAACCCGTTGTTTGAAAACCAGGTCAAATGTGAACCAAAACCTCAGGTCAAATGTGAACCCGTTGTTTGAAACCCAGGTCAAATGTGAACCTAAACCTTAGGTCAAATGTGAACCCGTTGTTTGAAACCCAGGTCAAATGTGAACCTAAACCTCAGGTCAAATGCGAACCCGTTGTTTGAAACCCAGATCAATTGTGAACCTAAACCTAAGGTCAAATGTGAACCCGTTGTGTGAAAACCAGGTCAAATCTGAACCTAAACCTCAGGTCAAATGTGAACCCGTTGTTTGAAACCCAGGTCAAATGTGAACCTAAACCTCAGGTCAAATGCGAACCTGTTGTTTGAAAACCAGGTCAAATTTGAACCTAAACCTCAGGTCAAATGTGAACCCGTTGTTTAAAACCCAGGTCAATTGTGAACCTAAACCTAAGGTCAAATGTGAACCCGTTGTTTGAAAACCAGGTTAAATGTGAACCAAAACCTCAGGTCAAATGTGAACCCCTTGTTTGAAACCCTGGACAAATATGAACCTAAACCTCAGGTTAAATGTGAACCCGTGGTTTGAAACCCAGGTCAAATGTGAACCTAAACCTCACGTCAAATGTGAACCCGTTGTTTGAAACCCAGGTAAAATGTGAACTTAAACCTCAGGTCAAATGTGAACCCGTTGTTTGAAAACCAGGTCAAATGTGAACCCGTTGTTTGAAACCCAGGTCAAATGTGAACCTAAACCTCAGGTCAAATGCGAACCCATTGTTTGAAAACCAGGTCAAATTGGAACCTAAACCTCAGGTCAAATGTGAACCCGTGTCTGAAACCCAGGTCAATTGTGAAGCTAAACGTAAGGTCAAATGTGAACCCGTAGTTTGAAAACCAGGTCAAATGTGAACCAAAACCTCAGGTCAAATCTGAACCCATTGTTTGAAATCCAGGTCAAATGTGAACCTAAACCTTAGGTCAAATGTGAACCCGTTGTTTGAAACCTAGGTCAAATGTGAACTTAAACCTCAGGTCAAATGTGAACCTGTTATTTGAAACCCAGGTCAAACGTGAACCTAAACCTCAGGTCAAATTCGAACCTGTTGTTTAAAAGCCAGGTCAAATTTGAACCTAAACCTCAGGTCCATTGTGAACCCGTTGTTTGAAACCCAGGTCAACTGTGAATCTAAACCTAAGGTCAAATGTGAACCCGTTGTTTGAAATCCAGGTCAAATGTGAACCTAAACCTCAGGTCAAATGTGAACCCGTTGTTTGAAACCCAGGTCAAATGTGAACCTAATCCTTAGGTCAAATGCGAACCCGTTGTTTGAAAACCAGGTCAAATTTGAACCTAAACCTCAGGTCAAATGTGAACCCGTTGTTTGAAACCCAGGTCAATTATGAACCTAAACCTAAGGTTAAATGTGAACCCGTTGTTTGAAAACCAGGTCAAATGTGAACCAAAACCTCAGGTCATATGTGAACCCATTGTTTGAAACCCAGGTCAAATGTGAACCTAAACCTCAGGTCAAATGTGAACCCGTTGTTTGAACCCAGGTCAAATGTGAACCTAAACCTCAGGTCAAATGTGAACCCGTTGTTTGAAACCCATGTCAAATGTGAACCTAAACCTCATGTTAAATGTGAACCCGTTGTTTGAAAACCAGGTCAAATGTGAACCTAAACCTCAGGTCAAATGTGAACCCGTTGTTTGAAACCCAGGTCAATTGTGAAGCTAAACGTAAGGTCAAATGTGAACCCGTTGTTTGAAAACCAGGTCAAATGTGAACCAAAACCTCAGGTCAAATCTGAACCCATTGTTTGAAACCCAGGTCAAATGTGAACCTAAACCTCAGGTCAAATGTGAACTCGTTGTTTGAAACCTAGGTCAAATGTGAACTTAAACCTCAGGTCAAATGTGAACCTGTTATATGAAACCCAGGTCAAACGTGAACCTAAACCTCAGGTCAAATGCGAACCTGTTGTTTAAAAACCAGGTCAAATTTGAACCTAAACCTCGGGTCAAATGTGAACCCGATGTTTGAAACCTAGGTCAACTGTGAACCTAAACTTAAGGTCAAATGTGAACCCGTTGTTTGAAAACCAGGTCAAATTTGAACCTAAACCTCAGGTCAAATGTGAACCCGTTGTTTAAAACCCAGGTCAATTGTGAACCTAAACCTAAGGTCAAATGTGAACCCGTTGTTTGAAAACCAGGTCAAATGTGAACCAAAACCTCAGGTCAAATGTGAACCCGTTGTTTGAAACCCAGGTCAAATGTGAACCTAAACCTTAGGTCAAATGTGAACCCGTTGTTTGAAACCCAGGTCAAATGTGAACCTAAACCTCAGGTCAAATGCGAACCCGTTGTTTGAAACCCAGATCAATTGTGAACCTAAACCTAAGGTCAAATGTGAACCCGTTGTGTGAAAACCAGGTCAAATCTGAACCTAAACCTCAGGTCAAATGTGAACCCGTTGTTTGAAACCCAGGTCAAATGTGAACCTAAACCTCAGGTCAAATGCGAACCTGTTGTTTGAAAACCAGGTCAAATTTGAACCTAAACCTCAGGTCAAATGTGAACCCGTTGTTTAAAACCCAGGTCAATTGTGAACCTAAACCTAAGGTCAAATGTGAACCCGTTGTTTGAAAACCAGGTTAAATGTGAACCAAAACCTCAGGTCAAATGTGAACCCCTTGTTTGAAACCCTGGACAAATATGAACCTAAACCTCAGGTTAAATGTGAACCCGTGGTTTGAAACCCAGGTCAAATGTGAACCTAAACCTCACGTCAAATGTGAACCCGTTGTTTGAAACCCAGGTCAAATGTGAACTTAAACCTCAGGTCAAATGTGAACCTGTTGTTTGAAACCCAGGTAAAATGTGAACCTAAACCTCAGGTCAAATGTGAACCCGTTGTTTGAAACCCAGGTCAATTATGAAGCTAAACGTAAGGTCAAATGTGAACCCGTTGTTTGAAAACCAGGTCAAATGTGAACCAAAACCTCAGGTCAAATCTGAACCCATTGTTTGAAACCCAGGTCAAATGTGAACCTAAACCTCAGGTCAAATGTGAACTCGTTGTTTGAAACCTAGGTCAAATGTGAACTTAAACCTCAGGTCAAATGTGAACCTGTTATTTGAAACCCAGGTCAAACGTGAACCTAAACCTCAGGTCAAATGTGAACCTGTTGTTTAAAAACCAGGTCAAATTTGAACCTAAACCTCAGGTCAAATGTGAACCCGATGTTTGAAACCTAGGTCAACTGTGAACCTAAACTTAAGGTCAAATGTGAACCCGTTGTTTGAAAACCAGGTCAAATTTGAACCTAAACCTCAGGTCAAATGTGAACCCGTTGTTTAAAACCCAGGTCAATTGTGAACCTAAACCTAAGGTCAAATGTGAACCCGTTGTTTGAAAACCAGGTCAAATGTGAACCAAAACCTCAGGTCAAATGTGAACCCGTTGTTTGAAACCCAGGTCAAATGTGAACCTAAACCTTAGGTCAAATGTGAACCCGTTGTTTGAAACCCAGGTCAAATGTGAACCTAAACCTCAGGTCAAATGCGAACCCGTTGTTTGAAACCCCGGTCAATTGTGAACCTAAACCTAAGGTCAAATGTGAACCCGTTGTGTGAAAACCAGGTCAAATCTGAACCTAAACCTCAGGTCAAATGTGAACCCGTTGTTTGAAACCCAGGTCAAATGTGAACCTAAACCTCAGGTCAAATGCGAACCCGTTGTTTGAAAACCAGGTCAAATTTGAACCTAAACCTCAGGTCAAATGTGAACCCGTTGTTTAAAACCCAGGTCAATTGTGAACCTAAACCTAAGGTCAAATGTGAACCCGTTGTTTGAAAACCAGGTTAAATGTGAACCAAAACCTCAGGTCAAATGTGAACCCCTTGTTTGAAACCCTGGACAAATATGAACCTAAACCTCAGGTTAAATGTGAACCCGTGGTTTGAAACCCAGGTCAAATGTGAACCTAAACCTCACGTCAAATGTGAACCCGTTGTTTGAAACCCAGGTCAAATGTGAACTTAAACCTCAGGTCAAATGTGAACCTGTTGTTTGAAACCCAGGTAAAATGTGAACCTAAACCTCAGGTCAAATGTGAACCCGTTGTTTGAAAACCAGGTCAAATGTGAACCCGTTGTTTGAAACCCAGGTCAAATGTGAACCTAAACCTCAGGTCAAATGCGAACCCATTGTTTGAAAACCAGGTCAAATTGGAACCTAAACCTCAGGTCAAATGTGAACCCGTGTCTGAAACCCAGGTCAATTGTGAAGCTAAACGTAAGGTCAAATGTGAACCCGTAGTTTGAAAACCAGGTCAAATGTGAACCAAAACCTCAGGTCAAATCTGAACCCATTGTTTGAAATCCAGGTCAAATGTGAACCTAAACCTTAGGTCAAATGTGAACCCGTTGTTTGAAACCTAGGTCAAATGTGAACTTAAACCTCAGGTCAAATGTGAACCTGTTATTTGAAACCCAGGTCAAACGTGAACCTAAACCTCAGGTCAAATTCGAACCTGTTGTTTAAAAGCCAGGTCAAATTTGAACCTAAACCTCAGGTCCATTGTGAACCCGTTGTTTGAAACCCAGGTCAACTGTGAATCTAAACCTAAGGTCAAATGTGAACCCGTTGTTTGAAATCCAGGTCAAATGTGAACCTAAACCTCAGGTCAAATGTGAACCCGTTGTTTGAAACCCAGGTCAAATGTGAACCTAATCCTTAGGTCAAATGCGAACCCGTTGTTTGAAAACCAGGTCAAATTTGAACCTAAACCTCAGGTCAAATGTGAACCCGTTGTTTGAAACCCAGGTCAATTATGAACCTAAACCTAAGGTTAAATGTGAACCCGTTGTTTGAAAACCAGGTCAAATGTGAACCAAAACCTCAGGTCATATGTGAACCCATTGTTTGAAACCCAGGTCAAATGTGAACCTAAACCTCAGGTCAAATGTGAACCCGTTGTTTGAACCCAGGTCAAATGTGAACCTAAACCTCAGGTCAAATGTGAACCCGTTGTTTGAAACCCATGTCAAATGTGAACCTAAACCTCATGTTAAATGTGAACCCGTTGTTTGAAAACCAGGTCAAATGTGAACCTAAACCTCAGGTCAAATGTGAACCCGTTGTTTGAAACCCAGGTCAATTGTGAAGCTAAACGTAAGGTCAAATGTGAACCCGTTGTTTGAAAACCAGGTCAAATGTGAACCAAAACCTCAGGTCAAATCTGAACCCATTGTTTGAAACCCAGGTCAAATGTGAACCTAAACCTCAGGTCAAATGTGAACTCGTTGTTTGAAACCTAGGTCAAATGTGAACTTAAACCTCAGGTCAAATGTGAACCTGTTATATGAAACCCAGGTCAAACGTGAACCTAAACCTCAGGTCAAATGCGAACCTGTTGTTTAAAAACCAGGTCAAATTTGAACCTAAACCTCGGGTCAAATGTGAACCCGATGTTTGAAACCTAGGTCAACTGTGAACCTAAACTTAAGGTCAAATGTGAACCCGTTGTTTGAAAACCAGGTCAAATTTGAACCTAAACCTCAGGTCAAATGTGAACCCGTTGTTTAAAACCCAGGTCAATTGTGAACCTAAACCTAAGGTCAAATGTGAACCCGTTGTTTGAAAACCAGGTCAAATGTGAACCAAAACCTCAGGTCAAATGTGAACCCGTTGTTTGAAACCCAGGTCAAATGTGAACCTAAACCTTAGGTCAAATGTGAACCCGTTGTTTGAAACCCAGGTCAAATGTGAACCTAAACCTCAGGTCAAATGCGAACCCGTTGTTTGAAACCCAGATCAATTGTGAACCTAAACCTAAGGTCAAATGTGAACCCGTTGTGTGAAAACCAGGTCAAATCTGAACCTAAACCTCAGGTCAAATGTGAACCCGTTGTTTGAAACCCAGGTCAAATGTGAACCTAAACCTCAGGTCAAATGCGAACCTGTTGTTTGAAAACCAGGTCAAATTTGAACCTAAACCTCAGGTCAAATGTGAACCCGTTGTTTAAAACCCAGGTCAATTGTGAACCTAAACCTAAGGTCAAATGTGAACCCGTTGTTTGAAAACCAGGTTAAATGTGAACCAAAACCTCAGGTCAAATGTGAACCCCTTGTTTGAAACCCTGGACAAATATGAACCTAAACCTCAGGTTAAATGTGAACCCGTGGTTTGAAACCCAGGTCAAATGTGAACCTAAACCTCACGTCAAATGTGAACCCGTTGTTTGAAACCCAGGTCAAATGTGAACTTAAACCTCAGGTCAAATGTGAACCTGTTGTTTGAAACCCAGGTAAAATGTGAACCTAAACCTCAGGTCAAATGTGAACCCGTTGTTTGAAACCCAGGTCAATTATGAAGCTAAACGTAAGGTCAAATGTGAACCCGTTGTTTGAAAACCAGGTCAAATGTGAACCAAAACCTCAGGTCAAATCTGAACCCATTGTTTGAAACCCAGGTCAAATGTGAACCTAAACCTCAGGTCAAATGTGAACTCGTTGTTTGAAACCTAGGTCAAATGTGAACTTAAACCTCAGGTCAAATGTGAACCTGTTATTTGAAACCCAGGTCAAACGTGAACCTAAACCTCAGGTCAAATGTGAACCTGTTGTTTAAAAACCAGGTCAAATTTGAACCTAAACCTCAGGTCAAATGTGAACCCGATGTTTGAAACCTAGGTCAACTGTGAACCTAAACTTAAGGTCAAATGTGAACCCGTTGTTTGAAAACCAGGTCAAATTTGAACCTAAACCTCAGGTCAAATGTGAACCCGTTGTTTAAAACCCAGGTCAATTGTGAACCTAAACCTAAGGTCAAATGTGAACCCGTTGTTTGAAAACCAGGTCAAATGTGAACCAAAACCTCAGGTCAAATGTGAACCCGTTGTTTGAAACCCAGGTCAAATGTGAACCTAAACCTTAGGTCAAATGTGAACCCGTTGTTTGAAACCCAGGTCAAATGTGAACCTAAACCTCAGGTCAAATGCGAACCCGTTGTTTGAAACCCCGGTCAATTGTGAACCTAAACCTAAGGTCAAATGTGAACCCGTTGTGTGAAAACCAGGTCAAATCTGAACCTAAACCTCAGGTCAAATGTGAACCCGTTGTTTGAAACCCAGGTCAAATGTGAACCTAAACCTCAGGTCAAATGCGAACCCGTTGTTTGAAAACCAGGTCAAATTTGAACCTAAACCTCAGGTCAAATGTGAACCCGTTGTTTAAAACCCAGGTCAATTGTGAACCTAAACCTAAGGTCAAATGTGAACCCGTTGTTTGAAAACCAGGTTAAATGTGAACCAAAACCTCAGGTCAAATGTGAACCCCTTGTTTGAAACCCTGGACAAATATGAACCTAAACCTCAGGTTAAATGTGAACCCGTGGTTTGAAACCCAGGTCAAATGTGAACCTAAACCTCACGTCAAATGTGAACCCGTTGTTTGAAACCCAGGTCAAATGTGAACTTAAACCTCAGGTCAAATGTGAACCTGTTGTTTGAAACCCAGGTAAAATGTGAACCTAAACCTCAGGTCAAATGTGAACCCGTTGTTTGAAACCCAGGTCAAATGTGAACCAAAACCCCAGGTCAAATGTGAACCCGTTGTTTGAAAACCAGGTCAAATGTGAACCTAAACCTCAGGTCTAATGTGAACCCGTTGTTTGAAAACCAGGTCAAATGTGAAACTAAAACTCAGGTCAAATGTGTACCTAAACCTCAGGTCAAATGTGAACCCATTGTTTGAAACCCGGGTCAAATGTGAACTTAAACCACAGGTCAAATGTGAACCCGTTGTTTGAAATCCAGGTCAAATTTGAACCTAAACCTCAAGTCAAATCTGAACCCGTTGTTTGAAACCCAGGTCAAATGTGAACCTAAACCTCAGGTCAAATGTGAACCCGTTGTCTGAAAACCAGGTCAAATGTGAACCTAAACCTCAGGTCAAATGTGAACCCGTTGTTTGGAACCCAGGTCAAATGAGAACCTAAACCTCAGGTCAAATGTGAATCTGTTGTTTGAAAACCAGGTCAAATGTGAACCTGTTGTTTGAAACCCAGGTCAAATGTGAAACTAAACCTCAGGTCAAACGTGAACCCGTTGTTTGGAAACCAGGTCAAATGTGAACCTAAACCTCAGGTCAAATGTGAACCCGTTGTTTGAAACCCAGGTCAAATGTGAACCTAAACCTCAGGTCAAATGCGAACCCGTTGTTTGAAAACCAGGTCAAATTTGAACCAAATCCTCAGGTCAAATGTGAACCCGTTGTTTGAAACCCAGGTCAATTGTGAACCTAAACCTAAGGTCAAATGTGAACTCGTTGTTTGAAAACTAGGTCAAATGTGAACCTAATCCTCAGGTCAAATGTGAAGCCGTTGTTTGAAACCCAGGTCAAATGTGAACCTAAACCTCAATTCAAATGCGAACCCGTTGTTTAAAAACCAGGTCAAATTTGAACCTAAACCTCAGGTCAAATGTGAACCCGTTGTTTAAAACCCAGGTCAATTGTGAACCTAAACCTAAGGTCAAATGTGAACCCGTTGTTTGAAGACCAGGTCAAATGTGAACCTAAACCTCAGGTCAAATGTGAACTCGTTGTTTGAAAACTAGGTCAAATGTGAACCTAATCCTCAGGTTAAATGTGAACCCGTTGTTTGAAACCCAGGTCAAATGTGAACCTAAACCTCAATTCAAATGCGAACCCGTTGTTTAAAAACCAGGTCAAATTTGAACCTAAACCTCAGGTCAAATGTGAACCCGTTGTTTAAAACCCAGGCCAATTGTGAACCTAAACCTAAGGTCAAATGTGAACCCGTTGTTTGAAAACCAGGTCAAATGTGAACCTAAACCTCAGGTCAAATGTGAACCCATTGTTTGAAACCCGGGTCAAATGTGAACTTAAACCACAGGTCAAATGTGAACCCGTTGTTTGAAACCCAGGTCAATTGTGAACTTAAACCTAAGGTCAAATGTGAACCCGTTGTTTGAAACCCAGGTCAAATGTGAAACTAAACCTCAGGTCAAACGTGAACCCGTTGTTTGGAAACCAGGTCAAATGTGAACCTAAACCTCAGGTCAAATGTGAACCCGTTGTTTGAAACCCAGGTCAAATGTGAACCTAAACCTCAGGTCAAATGCGAACCCGTTGTTTGAAAACCAGGTCAAATTTGAACCAAATCCTCAGGTCAAATGTGAACCCGTTGTTTGAAACCCAGGTCAATTGTGAACCTAAACCTAAGGTCAAATGTGAACTCGTTGTTTGAAAACTAGGTTAAATATGAACCTAATCCTCAGGTCAAATGTGAACCCGTTGTTTGAAACCCAGGTCAAATGTGAACCTAAACCTTAATTCAAATGCGAACCCGTTGTTTAAAAACCAGGTCAAATTTGAACCTAAACCTCAGGTCAAATGTGAACCCGTTGTTTAAAACCCAGGTCAATTGTGAACCTAAACCTAAGGTCAAATGTGAACCCGTTGTTTGAAGACCAGGTCAAATGTGAACCTAAACCTCAGGTCAAATGTGAACTCGTTGTTTGAAAACTAGGTCAAATGTGAACCTAATCCTCAGGTCAAATGTGAACCCGTTGTTTGAAACCCAGGTCAAATGTGAACCTAAACCTCAATTCAAATGCGAACCCGTTGTTTAAAAACCAGGTCAAATTTGAACCTAAACCTCAGGTCAAATGTGAACCCGTTGTTTAAAACCCAGGCCAATTGTGAACCTAAACCTAAGGTCAAATGTGAACCCGTTGTTTGAAAACCAGGTCAAATGTGAACCTAAACCTCAGGTCAAATGTGAACCCATTGTTTGAAACCCGGGTCAAATGTGAACTTAAACCACAGGTCAAATGTGAACCCGTTGTTTGAAACCCAGGTCAATTGTGAACTTAAACCTAAGGTCAAATGTGAACCCGTTGTTTGAAACCCAGGTCAAATGTGAAACTAAACCTCAGGTCAAACGTGAACCCGTTGTTTGGAAACCAGGTCAAATGTGAACCTAAACCTCAGGTCAAATGTGAACCCGTTGTTTGAAACCCAGGTCAAATGTGAACCTAAACCTCAGGTCAAATGCGAACCCGTTGTTTGAAAACCAGGTCAAATTTGAACCAAATCCTCAGGTCAAATGTGAACCCGTTGTTTGAAACCCAGGTCAATTGTGAACCTAAACCTAAGGTCAAATGTGAACTCGTTGTTTGAAAACTAGGTTAAATATGAACCTAATCCTCAGGTCAAATGTGAACCCGTTGTTTGAAACCCAGGTCAAATGTGAACCTAAACCTTAATTCAAATGCGAACCCGTTGTTTAAAAACCAGGTCAAATTTGAACCTAAACCTCAGGTCAAATGTGAACCCGTTGTTTAAAACCCAGGTCAATTGTGAACCTAAACCTAAGGTCAAATGTGAACCCGTTGTTTGAAGACCAGGTCAAATGTGAACCTAAACCTCAGGTCAAATGTGAACTCGTTGTTTGAAAACTAGGTCAAATGTGAACCTAATCCTCAGGTCAAATGTGAACCCGTTGTTTGAAACCCAGGTCAAATGTGAACCTAAACCTCAATTCAAATGCGAACCCGTTGTTTAAAAACCAGGTCAAATTTGAACCTAAACCTCAGGTCAAATGTGAACCCGTTGTTTAAAACCCAGGCCAATTGTGAACCTAAACCTAAGGTCAAATGTGAACCCGTTGTTTGAAAACCAGGTCAAATGTGAACCTAAACCTCAGGTCAAATGTGAACCCATTGTTTGAAACCCGGGTCAAATGTGAACTTAAACCACAGGTCAAATGTGAACCCGTTGTTTAAAACCCAGGTCAATTGTGAACCTAAACCTAAGGTCAAATGTGAACCCGTTGTTTGAAAACCAGGTTAAATGTGAACCAAAACCTCAGGTCAAATGTGAACCCCTTGTTTGAAACCCTGGACAAATATGAACCTAAACCTCAGGTTAAATGTGAACCCGTTGTTTGAAAACCAGGTCAAATGTGAACCAAAACCTCAGGTCAAATGTGAACCCGTTGTTTGAAACCCAGGTCAAATGTGAACCTAAACCTTAGGTCAAATGTGAACCCGTTGTTTGAAACCCAGGTCAAATGTGAACCTAAACCTCAGGTCAAATGCGAACCCGTTGTTTGAAACCCCGGTCAATTGTGAACCTAAACCTAAGGTCAAATGTGAACCCGTTGTGTGAAAACCAGGTCAAATCTGAACCTAAACCTCAGGTCAAATGTGAACCCGTTGTTTGAAACCCAGGTCAAATGTGAACGTAAACCTCAGGTCAAATGCGAACCCGTTGTTTGAAAACCAGGTCAAATTTGAGCCTAAACCTCAGGTCAAATGTGAACCCGTTGTTTAAAACCCAGGTCAATTGTGAACCTAAACCTAAGGTCAAATGTGAACCCGTTGTTTGAAAACCAGGTTAAATGTGAACCAAAACCTCAGGTCAAATGTGAACCCCTTGTTTGAAACCCTGGACAAATATGAACCTAAACCTCAGGTTAAATGTGAACCCGTGGTTTGAAACCCAGGTCAAATGTGAACCTAAACCTCACGTCAAATGTGAACCCGTTGTTTGAAACCCAGGTCAAATGTGAACTTAAACCTCAGGTCAAATGTGAACCTGTTGTTTGAAACCCAGGTCAAATGTGAACCAAAACCCCAGGTCAAATGTGAACCCATTGTTTGAAAACCAGGTCAAATGTGAACCTAAACCTCAGGTCTAATGTGAACCCGTTGTTTGAAAACCAGGTCAAATGTGAAACTAAAACTCAGGTCAAATGTGTACCTAAACCTCAGGTCAAATGTGAACCCATTGTTTGAAACCCGGGTCAAATGTGAACTTAAACCACAGGTCAAATGTGAACCCGTTGTTTGAAATCCAGGTCAAATTTGAACCTAAACCTCAAGTCAAATCTGAACCCGTTGTTTGAAAACCAGGTCAAATGCGAACCTAACCCTTAGGTCAAATGTGATGCAGTTGTTTGATACCTAAGTCAAATGTGAACCTAAACCTCAGGTCAAATGTGAACCCGTTGTTTGAAACCCAGGTCAAATGGGAACCTAAACCTCAGGCCAAATGTGAACCCATTGTTTGGAAACCAGGTCAAATGTGAACCTAAACCTCAGGTCAAATGTGAACCCGTTGTTTGAAACCCAGGTCAAATGTGAACCTAAACCTCAGGTCAAATGTGAACCCGTTGTCTGAAAACCAGGTCAAATGTGAACCTAAACCTCAGGTCAAATGTGAACCCGTTGTTTGGAACCCAGGTCAAATGAGAACCTAAACCTCAGGTCAAATGTGAATCTGTTGTTTGAAAACCAGGTCAAATGTGAACCCGTTGTTTGAAACCCAGGTCAAATGTGAAACTAAACCTCAGGTCAAACGTGAACCCGTTGTTTGGAAACCAGGTCAAATGTGAACCTAAACCTCAGGTCAAATGTGAACCCGTTGTTTGAAACCCAGGTCAAATGTGAACCTAAACCTCAGGTCAAATGCGAACCCGTTGTTTGAAAACCAGGTCAAATTTGAACCAAATCCTCAGGTCAAATGTGAACCCGTTGTTTGAAACCCAGGTCAATTGTGAACCTAAACCTAAGGTCAAATGTGAACTCGTTGTTTGAAAACTAGGTCAAATGTGAACCTAATCCTCAGGTCAAATGTGAAGCCGTTGTTTGAAACCCAGGTCAAATGTGAACCTAAACCTCAATTCAAATGCGAACCTGTTGTTTAAAAACCAGGTCAAATTTGAACCTAAACCTCAGGTCAAATGTGAACCCGTTGTTTAAAACCCAGGTCAATTGTGAACCTAAACCTAAGGTCAAATGTGAACCCGTTGTTTGAAGACCAGGTCAAATGTGAACCTAAACCTCAGGTCAAATGTGAACTCGTTGTTTGAAAACTAGGTCAAATGTGAACCTAATCCTCAGGTCAAATGTGAACCCGTTGTTTGAAACCCAGGTCAAATATGAACCTAAACCTCAATTCAAATGCGAACCCGTTGTTTAAAAACCAGGTCAAATTTGAACCTAAACCTCAGGTCAAATGTGAACCCGTTGTTTAAAACCCAGGCCAATTGTGAACCTAAACCTAAGGTCAAATGTGAACCCGTTGTTTGAAAACCAGGTCAAATGTGAACCTAAACCTCAGGTCAAATGTGAACCCATTGTTTGAAACCCGGGTCAAATGTGAACTTAAACCACAGGTCAAATGTGAACCCGTTGTTTGAAACCCAGGTCAATTGTGAACTTAAACCTAAGGTCAAATGTGAACCCGTTGTTTGAAACCCAGGTCAAATGTGAAACTAAACCTCAGGTCAAACGTGAACCCGTTGTTTGGAAACCAGGTCAAATGTGAACCTAAACCTCAGGTCAAATGTGAACCCGTTGTTTGAAACCCAGGTCAAATGTGAACCTAAACCTCAGGTCAAATGCGAACCCGTTGTTTGAAAACCAGGTCAAATTTGAACCAAATCCTCAGGTCAAATGTGAACCCATTGTTTGAAACCCAGGTCAATTGTGAACCTAAACCTAAGGTCAAATGTGAACTCGTTGTTTGAAAACTAGGTTAAATGTGAACCTAATCCTCAGGTCAAATGTGAACCCGTTGTTTGAAACCCAGGTCAAATGTGAACCTAAACCTTAATTCAAATGCGAACCCGTTGTTTAAAAACCAGGTCAAATTTGAACCTAAACCTCAGGTCAAATGTGAACCCGTTGTTTAAAACCCAGGTCAATTGTGAACCTAAACCTAAGGTCAAATGTGAACCCGTTGTTTGAAGACCAGGTCAAATGTGAACCTAAACCTCAGGTCAAATGTGAACTCGTTGTTTGAAAACTAGGTCAAATGTGAACCTAATCCTCAGGTCAAATGTGAACCCGTTGTTTGAAACCCAGGTCAAATGTGAACCTAAACCTCAATTCAAATGCGAACCCGTTGTTTAAAAACCAGGTCAAATTTGAACCTAAACCTCAGGTCAAATGTGAACCCGTTGTTTTAAACCCAGGCCAATTGTGAACCTAAACCTAAGGTCAAATGTGAACCCGTTGTTTGAAAACCAGGTCAAATGTGAACCTAAACCTCAGGTCAAATGTGAACCCATTGTTTGAAACCCGGGTCAAATGTGAACTTAAACCACAGGTCAAATGTGAACCCGTTGTTTGAAACCCAGGTCAATTGTGAACTTAAACCTAAGGTCAAATGTGAACCTAAACCTCAGGTCAAATGTGAACCCGTTGTTTGAAACCCAGGTCAAATGTGAACCTAAACCTCAGGTCAAATGTGAACCCGTTGTTTAAAACCCAGGTCAATTGTGAACCTAAACCTAAGGTCAAATGTGAACCCGTTGTTTGAAAACCAGGTTAAATGTGAACCAAAACCTCAGGTCAAATGTGAACCCCTTGTTTGAAACCCTGGACAAATGTGAACCTAAACCTCAGGTTAAATGTGAACCCGTGGTTTGAAACCCAGGTCAAATGTGAACCTAAACCTCACGTCAAATGTGAACCCGTTGTTTGAAACCCAGGTCAAATGTGAACTTAAACCTCAGGTCAAATGTGAACCTGTTGTTTGAAACCCAGGTAAAATGTGAACCTAAACCTCAGGTCAAATGTGAACCCGTTGTTTGAAACCCAGGTCAAATGTGAACCAAAACCCCAGGTCAAATGTGAACCCGTTGTTTGAAAACCAGGTCAAATGTGAACCTAAACCTCAGGTCTAATGTGAACCCGTTGTTTGAAAACCAGGTCAAATGTGAAACTAAAACTCAGGTCAAATGTGTACCTAAACCTCAGGTCAAATGTGAACCCATTGTTTGAAACCCGGGTCAAATGTGAACTTAAACCACAGGTCAAATGTGAACCCGTTGTTTGAAATCCAGGTCAAATTTGAACCTAAACCTCAAGTCAAATCTGAACCCGTTGTTTGAAAACCAGGTCAAATGCGAACCTAACCCTTAGGTCAAATGTGATGCAGTTGTTTGATACCTAAGTCAAATGTGAACCTAAACCTCAGGTCAAATGTGAACCCGTTGTTTGAAACCCAGGTCAAATGGGAACCTAAACCTCAGGCCAAATGTGAACCCATTGTTTGGAAACCAGGTCAAATGTGAACCTAAACCTCAGGTCAAATGTGAACCCGTGGTTTGAAACCCAGGTCAAATGTGAACCTAAACCTCAGGTCAAATGTGAACCCGTTGTCTGAAAACCAGGTCAAATGTGAACCTAAACCTCAGGTCAAATGTGAACCCGTTGTTTGGAACCCAGGTCAAATGAGAACCTAAACCTCAGGTCAAATGTGAACCTGTTGTTTGAAAACCAGGTCAAATGTGAACCCGATGTTTGAAACCCAGGTCAAATGTGAAACTAAACCTCAGGTCAAACGTGAACCCGTTGTTTGGAAACTAGGTCAAATGTGAACCTAAACCTCAGGTCAAATGTGAACCCGTTGTTTGAAACCCAGGTCAAATGTGAACCTAAACCTCAGGTCAAATGCGAACCCGTTGTTTGAAAACCAGGTCAAATTTGAACCAAATCCTCAGGTCAAATGTGAACCCGTTGTTTGAAACCCAGGTCAATTGTGAACCTAAACCTAAGGTCAAATGTGAACTCGTTGTTTGAAAACTAGGTCAAATGTGAACCTAATCCTCAGGTCAAATGTGAACCCGTTGTTTGAAACCCAGGTCAAATGTGAACCTAAACCTCAATTCAAATGCGAACCCGTTGTTTAAAAACCAGGTCAAATTTGAACCTAAACCTCAGGTCAAATGTGAACCCGTTGTTTAAAACCCAGGTCAATTGTGAACCTAAACCTAAGGTCAAATGTGAACCCGTTGTTTGAAGACCAGGTCAAATGTGAACCTAAACCTCAGGTCAAATGTGAACTCGTTGTTTGAAAACTATCTCAAATGTGAACCTAATCCTCAGGTCAAATGTGAACCCGTTGTTTGAAACCCAGGTCAAATGTGAACCTAAACCTCAATTCATATGCGAACCCGTTGTTTAAAAACCAGGTCAAATTTGAACCTAAACCTCAGGTCAAATGTGAACCCGTTGTTTAAAACCCAGGCCAATTGTGAACCTAAACCTAAGGTCAAATGTGAACCCGTTGTTTGAAAACCAGGTCAAATGTGAACCTAAACCTCAGGTCAAATGTGAACCCATTGTTTGAAACCCGGGTCAAATGTGAACTTAAACCACAGGTCAAATGTGAACCCGTTGTTTGAAACCCAGGTCAATTGTGAACTTAAACCTAAGGTCAAATGTGAACCCGTTGTTTGAAACCAGGTCAAATGTGAACCTAAACCTCAGGTCAAATGTGAACCCGTTGTTTGAAACCCAGGTCAAATGTGAACCTAAACCTCAGGTCAAATGCGAACCCGTTGTTTGAAAACCAGGTCAAATTTGAACCTAAACCTCAGGTCAAATGTGAACCCGTTGTTTAAAACCCAGGTCAATTGTGAACCTAAACCTAAGATCAAATGTGAACCCGTTGTTTGAAAACCAGGTCAAATGTGAACCAAAACCTCAGGTCAAATGTGAACCCATTGTTTGAAACCCAGGTCAAATGTGAACCTAAACCTCAGGTTAAATGTGAACCCGTTGTTTGAAACCCAGGTCAAATGTGAACCTAAACCTCAGGTCAAATGTGAACCCGTTGTTTGAAACCCAGGTCAAATGTGAACTTAAACCTCAGGTCAAATGTGAACCTGTTGTTTGAAACCCAGGTCAAATGTGAACCTAAACCTCAGGTCAAATGTGAACCCGTTGTTTGAAACCCAGGTCAAATGTGAACCAAAACCTCAGGTCAAATGTGAACCCGTTGTTTGAAAACCAGGTCAAATGTGAACCTAAACCTCAGGTCTAATGTGAACCCGTTGTTTGAAACCCAGGTCAAATGTGAACCTAAACCTCAATTCAAATGCGAACCCGTTGTTTAAAAACCAGGTCAAATTTGAACCTAAACCTCAGGTCAAATGTGAACCCGTTGTTTAAAACCCAGGTCAATTGTGAACCTAAACCTAAGGTCAAATGTGAACCCGTTGTTTGAAGACCAGGTCAAATGTGAACCTAAACCTCAGGTCAAATGTGAACTCGTTGTTTGAAAACTATCTCAAATGTGAACCTAATCCTCAGGTCAAATGTGAACCCGTTGTTTGAAACCCAGGTCAAATGTGAACCTAAACCTCAATTCATATGCGAACCCGTTGTTTAAAAACCAGGTCAAATTTGAACCTAAACCTCAGGTCAAATGTGAACCCGTTGTTTAAAACCCAGGCCAATTGTGAACCTAAACCTAAGGTCAAATGTGAACCCGTTGTTTGAAAACCAGGTCAAATGTGAACCTAAACCTCAGGTCAAATGTGAACCCATTGTTTGAAACCCGGGTCAAATGTGAACTTAAACCACAGGTCAAATGTGAACCCGTTGTTTGAAACCCAGGTCAATTGTGAACTTAAACCTAAGGTCAAATGTGAACCCGTTGTTTGAAACCAGGTCAAATGTGAACCTAAACCTCAGGTCAAATGTGAACCCGTTGTTTGAAACCCAGGTCAAATGTGAACCTAAACCTCAGGTCAAATGCGAACCCGTTGTTTGAAAACCAGGTCAAATTTGAACCTAAACCTCAGGTCAAATGTGAACCCGTTGTTTAAAACCCAGGTCAATTGTGAACCTAAACCTAAGGTCAAATGTGAACCCGTTGTTTGAAAACCAGGTCAAATGTGAACCAAAACCTCAGGTCAAATGTGAACCCATTGTTTGAAACCCAGGTCAAATGTGAACCTAAACCTCAGGTTAAATGTGAACCCGTTGTTTGAAACCCAGGTCAAATGTGAACCTAAACCTCAGGTCAAATGTGAACCCGTTGTTTGAAACCCAGGTCAAATGTGAACTTAAACCTCAGGTCAAATGTGAACCTGTTGTTTGAAACCCAGGTCAAATGTGAACCTAAACCTCAGGTCAAATGTGAACCCGTTGTTTGAAACCCAGGTCAAATGTGAACCAAAACCTCAGGTCAAATGTGAACCCGTTGTTTGAAAACCAGGTCAAATGTGAACCTAAACCTCAGGTCTAATGTGAACCCGTTGTTTGAAAACCAGGTCAAATGTGAAACTAAAACTCAGGTCAAATGTGTACCTAAACCTCAGGTCAAATGTGAACCCATTGTTTGAAACCCGGGTCAAATGTGAACTTAAACCGCAGGTCAAATGTGAACCCGTTGTTTGAAAACCAGGTCAAATGTGAACCTAACCCTTAGTTCAAATGTGATCCAATTGTTTGATACCTAAGTCAAATGTGAACCTAAACCTCAGGTTAAATGTGAACCCGTTGTTTGAAACCCAGGTCAAATGTGAACCTAAACCTCAGGTCAAATGTGAACCCGTTGTTTGGAAACTAGGTCAAATGTGAACCTAAACCTCAGGTCAAATGTGAACCCGTTGTTTGAAACCCAGGTTAAATTTGAACCTAAACCTCAGGTCAAATGTGAACCCGTTGTCTGAAAACTAGGTCAAATGTGAACCTAAACCTCAGGTCAAATGTGAACCCGTTGTTTGGAACCCAGGTCAATTGTGAACCTAAACCTAAGGTCAAATGTGAACTCGTTGTTTGAAAACTAGGTCAAATGTGAACCTAATCCTCAGGTCAAATGTGAACCCGTTGTTTGAAACCCAGGTCAAATGTGAACCTAAACCTCAATTCAAATGCGAACCCGTTGCTTAAAAACCAGGTCAAATTTGAACCTAAACCTCAGGTCAAATGTGAACCCGTTGTTTAAAACCCAGGTCAATTGTGAACCTAAACCTAAGGTCAAATGTTAACCCGTTGTTTGAAAACCAAGTCAAATGTGAACCTAAACCTCAGGTCAAATGTGAACCCATTGTTTGAAACCCGGGTCAAATGTGAACTTAAACCACAGGTCAAATGTGAACCCGTTATCTGAAACCCAGGTCAAATTTGAACCTAAACCTCAAGTCAAATTTGAACCCGTTGTTTGAAAACCAGGTCAAATGCGAACCTAACCCTTAGGTCAAATGTGATCCAGTTGTTTGATACCTAAGTCAAATGTGAACCTAAACCTCAGGTCAAATGGGAACCCGTTGTTTGAAACCCAGGTCAAATGTGAACCTAAACCTCAGGTCAAATGTGAACCCGTTGTTTGGAAACCAGGTCAAATGTGAACCTAAACCTCAGGTCAAATGTGAACCCGTTGTTTGAAACCCAGGTCAAATGTGAACCTAAACCTCAGGTCAAATGTGAACCCGTTGTCTGAAAACCAGGTCAAATGTGAACCTAAACCTCAGGTCAAATGTGAACCCGTTGTTTGGAACCCAGGTCAAGTGAGAACCTAAACCTCAGGTCAAATGTGAATCTGTTGTTTGAAAACCAGGTCAAATGTGAACCCGTTGTTTGAAACCCAGGTCAAATGTGAAACTAAACCTCAGGTCAAATGTGAACCCGTTGTTTGGAAACCAGGTCAAATGTGAACCTAAACCTCAGGTCAAATGTGAAACTAAACCTCAGGTCAAATGTGAACCCGTTGTTTGGAAACCAGGTCAAATGTGAACCTAAACCTCAGGTCAAATGTGAACCCGTTGTTTGAAACCCAGGTCAAATGTGATACTAAACCTCAGGTCAAATGCGAACCCGTTGTTTGATAACCAGGTCAAATTTGAACCAAATCCTCAGGTCAAATGTGAACCCGTTGTTTGAAACCCAGGTCAATTGTGAACCTAAACCTAAGGTCAAATGTGAACCCGTTGTTTTAAAACTTGGTCAAATGTGAACCTAATCCTCAGGTCAAATGTGAACCCGTTGTTTGAAACCCAGGTCAAATGTGAACCTAAACCTCAAGTCAAATGCGAACCTGTTGTTTAAAAACCAGGTCAAATTTGAACCTAAACCTCAGGTCAAATGTGACCCCGTTGTTTAAAACCCAGGTCAATTGTGAACCTAAACCTAAGGTCAAATGTGAACCCGTTGTTTGAAAACCAGGTCAAATGTGAACCTAAACCTCAGGTCAAATGTGAACCCGTTATTTGAAACCCAGGTCAAATATGAACCTATACCTCAGGTCAAATGCGAACCCATTGTTTGAAACCCAGGTCAAATGTAAACCTAAACCTCAGGTCAAATGTGAACCCGTTGTTTGAAACCCAGGTCAAATGTGAACTTAAACCTCAGGTCAAATGTGAACCTGTTGTTTGAAATCCCGGTCAAACGTGAACCTAAACCTCAGGTCAAATGTGAACCTGTTGTTTGAAAACCAGGTCAAATGTGAAACTAAACCACAGGTTTAATGTGAACTCGTTGTTTGAAACCCAGGTCAAATGTGAACCTAAAACTCAGGTCAAATGTGTACCTAAACCTCAGGTCAAAGGTGAACCCGTTGTTTGAAACCCAGGTCAAATGTGAACTTAAACCTCAGGTCAAATGTTAAACCGTTGTTTGAAAACCAGGTCAAATGTGAACCTAACCTTCAGGTTAAATGTGAACCCGTTGTTTGAAACACAAGTCAAATGTGAACCTAAACCTCAGGTCAAATGTGAACCCGTTGTTTAAAAATCAGGTCAAATGTGAACCTAAACCTCAAGTCAAATGTGAACCCGTTGTTTGGAACCCAGGTCAAATGAGAACCTAAACCTCAGGTCAAATGTGAATCTGTTGTTTGAAAACCAGGTCAAATGTGAACCCGTTGTTTGAAACCCAGGTCAAATATGAACCTAAACCTCATGTCAAATGTGAACCCGTTGTTTGAAACCCAGGTTAAATGTGAACCTAAACCTCAGGTCAAATGTGAACCCGTTGTTTGAAAACCAGGTCAAATTTGAACCTAAACCTCAGGTCAAATGTGAATCCGTTGTTTGAAAGCCAAGTCAATTAAGCACCTTAACCTAAGGTCAAATGTGAACCAGTTGTTTGAAAACCAGGTCAAATGTGAACCTAAACCTCAGGTCAAATGTGAACCTAAACCTCAGGTCAAATGTGAACCCGTTGTTTGAAAACCAGGTCAAATGTGAACCTAAACCTCAGGTCAAATGTGAACCTAAACCTCAGGTCAAATGTGAACCCGTTGTTTGGAACCCAAGTCAAATGAGAACCTAAACCTCAGGTCAAATGTGAATCTGTTGTTTGAAAACCAGGTCAAATGTGAACCCGTTGTTTGAAACCCAGGTCAAATGTGAAACTAAACCTCAGGTCAAATGTGAACCCGTTGTTTGGAAACCAGGTCAAATGTGAACCTAAACCTCAGGTCAAATGTGAACCCGTTGTTTGAAACCCAGGTCAAATGTGAACCTAAACCTCAGGTCAAATGCGAACCCGTTGTTTGAAAACCAGGTCAAATTTGAACCTAAACCTCAGGTCAAATGCGAACCCGTTGTTTGAAACCCAGGTCAAATGTGAACATAAACCTCAGGTCAAATTTGAACCCGTTGTTTGAAAACCAGGTCAAATGTGAACCTAAACCTCAGGTCAAATGTGAACCCGTTGTTTGGAACCCAGGTCAAATGAGAACCAAAACCTCAGGTCAAATGTGAATTTGTTGTTTGAAAATCAGGTCAAATGTTAACCTAACCCTTAAGTCAAATGTGAACCTAAACCTCAGGTCAAATGTGAACCCGTTGTTTGGAACCCAGGTCAAATGAGAACCTAAACCTCAGGTCAAATGTGAATCTGTTGTTTGAAAACCAGGTCAAATGTGAACCCGTTGTTTGAAACCCAGGTCAAATGTGAAACTAAACCTCAGGTCAAATGTGAACCCGTTGTTTGGAAACCAGGTCAAATGTGAACCTAAACCTCAGGTCAAATGTGAACCCGTTGTTTGAAACCCAGGTCAAATTTGAACCAAATCCTCAGGTCAAATGTGAACCCGTTGTTTGAAAACCAGGTCAAATTTGAACCAAATCCTCAGGTCAAATGTGAACCCGTTGTTTAAAACGCAGGTTAATTGTGAACCTAAACCTAAGGACAAATGTGAACCCGTTGTTTGAAAACATGGTCAAATGTGAACCTAATCCTCAGGTCAAATGTGAACCCGTTGTTTGAAACCCAGGTCAAATGTGAACCTAAACCTCAAGTCAAATGCGAACCCGTTGTTTAAAAACCAGGTCAAATTTGAACCTAAACCTCAGGTTAAATGTGAACCCGTTGTTTAAAACCCAGGTCAATTGTGAACCTAAACCTAAGGTCAAATGTGAACCCGTTGTTTGAAAACCAGGTCAAATGTGAACCTAAACCTCAGGTCAAATGTGAACCCGTTGTTTGAAACCCAGGTCAAATGTGAACCTAAACCTCAGGTCAAATGTGAACCCGTTGTTTGAAAACCAGGTCAAATTTAAACCTAAACCTCAGGTCAAATGTGAACCAGTTGTTTGAAACCCAGGTCAATTGTGAACGTAAACCTAAGGTCAAATGTGAACCCGTTGTTTGAAAACCAGGTCAAATGTAAACCTAAACCTCAGGTCAAATGTGAACTCGTTGTTTGAAACCCAGGTCAATTGTGAACCTAAACCTAAGGTCAAATGTGAACCCGTTGTCTGAAAACCAGGTCAAATGTGAACCTAAACCTCAGGTCAAATGTGAACCCGTTGTTTGGAACCCAGGTCAAGTGAGAACCTAAACCTCAGGTCAAATGTGAATCTGTTGTTTGAAAACCAGGTCAAATGTGAACCCGTTGTTTGAAACCCAGGTCAAATGTGAAACTAAACCTCAGGTCAAATGTGAACCCGTTGTTTGGAAACCAGGTCAAATGTGAACCTAAACCTCAGGTCAAATGTGAAACTAAACCTCAGGTCAAATGTGAACCCGTTGTTTGGAAACCAGGTCAAATGTGAACCTAAACCTCAGGTCAAATGTGAACCCGTTGTTTGAAACCCAGGTCAAATGTGATACTAAACCTCAGGTCAAATGCGAACCCGTTGTTTGATAACCAGGTCAAATTTGAACCAAATCCTCAGGTCAAATGTGAACCCGTTGTTTGAAACCCAGGTCAATTGTGAACCTAAACCTAAGGTCAAATGTGAACCCGTTGTTTTAAAACTTGGTCAAATGTGAACCTAATCCTCAGGTCAAATGTGAACCCGTTGTTTGAAACCCAGGTCAAATGTGAACCTAAACCTCAAGTCAAATGCGAACCTGTTGTTTAAAAACCAGGTCAAATTTGAACCTAAACCTCAGGTCAAATGTGACCCCGTTGTTTAAAACCCAGGTCAATTGTGAACCTAAACCTAAGGTCAAATGTGAACCCGTTGTTTGAAAACCAGGTCAAATATGAACCTAAACCTCAGGTCAAATGTGAACCCGTTATTTGAAACCCAGGTCAAATATGAACCTAAACCTCAGGTCAAATGCGAACCCATTGTTTGAAACCCAGGTCAAATGTAAACCTAAACCTCAGGTCAAATGTGAACCCGTTGTTTGAAACCCAGGTCAAATGTGAACTTAAACCTCAGGTCAAATGTGAACCTGTTGTTTGAAATCCCGGTCAAACGTGAACCTAAACCTCAGGTCAAATGTGAACCTGTTGTTTGAAAACCAGGTCAAATGTGAAACTAAACCACAGGTTTAATGTGAACTCGTTGTTTGAAACCCAGGTCAAATGTGAACCTAAACCTCGGGTCAAATGTGAACCCGTTGTTTGAAAACCAGGTCAAATGTGAACCTAAAACTCAGGTCAAATGTGTACCTAAACCTCAGGTCAAAGGTGAACCCGTTGTTTGAAACCCAGGTCAAATGTGAACTTAAACCTCAGGTCAAATGTTAAACCGTTGTTTGAAAACCAGGTCAAATGTGAACCTAACCTTCAGGTTAAATGTGAACCCGTTGTTTGAAACACAAGTCAAATGTGAACCTAAACCTCAGGTCAAATGTGAACCCGTTGTTTAAAAATCAGGTCAAATGTGAACCTAAACCTCAAGTCAAATGTGAACCCGTTGTTTGGAACCCAGGTCAAATGAGAACCTAAACCTCAGGTCAAATGTGAATCTGTTGTTTGAAAACCAGGTCAAATGTGAACCCGTTGTTTGAAACCCAGGTCAAATATGAACCTAAACCTCATGTCAAATGTGAACCCGTTGTTTGAAACCCAGGTTAAATGTGAACATAAACCTCAGGTCAAATGCGAACCCGTTGTTTGAAAACCAGGTCAAATTTGAACCTAAACCTCAGGTCAAATGTGAATCCGTTGTTTGAAAGCCAAGTCAATTAAGCACCTTAACCTAAGGTCAAATGTGAACCAGTTGTTTGAAAACCAGGTCAAATGTGAACCTAAACCTCAGGTCAAATGTGAACCTAAACCTCAGGTCAAATGTGAACCCGTTGTTTGAAAACCAGGTCAAATGTGAACCTAAACCTCAGGTCAAATGTGAACCTAAACCTCAGGTCAAATGTGAACCCGTTGTTTGGAACCCAAGTCAAATGAGAACCTAAACCTCAGGTCAAATGTGAATCTGTTGTTTGAAAACCAGGTAAAATGTGAACCCGTTGTTTGAAACCCAGGTCAAATGTGAAACTAAACCTCAGGTCAAATGTGAACCCGTTGTTTGGAAACCAGGTCAAATGTGAACCTAAACCTCAGGTCAAATGTGAACCCGTTGTTTGAAACCCAGGTCAAATGTAAACCTAAACCTCAGGTCAAATGCGAACCCGTTGTTTGAAAACCAAGTCAAATTTGAACCTAAACCTCAGGTCAAATGCGAACCCGTTGTTTGAAACCCAGGTCAAATGTGAACATAAACCTCAGGTCAAATTTGAACCCGTTGTTTGAAAACCAGGTCAAATGTGAACCTAAACCTCAGGTCAAATGTGAACCCGTTGTTTGGAACCCAGGTCAAATGAGAACCAAAACCTCAGGTCAAATGTGAATTTGTTGTTTGAAAACCAGGTCAAATGTTAACCTAACCCTTAAGTCAAATGTGAACCTAAACCTCAGGTCAAATGTGAACCCGTTGTTTGGAACCCAGGTCAAATGAGAACCTAAACCTCAGGTCAAATGTGAATCTGTTGTTTGAAAACCAGGTCAAATGTGAACCCGTTGTTTGAAACCCAGGTCAAATGTGAAACTAAACCTCAGGTCAAATGTGAACCCGTTGTTTGGAAACCAGGTCAAATGTGAACCTAAACCTCAGGTCAAATGTGAACCCGTTGTTTGAAACCCAGGTCAAATTTGAACCAAATCCTCAGGTCAAATGTGAACCCGTTGTTTAAAAACCAGGTCAAATTTGAACCAAATCCTCAGGTCAAATGTGAACCCGTTGTTTAAAACGCAGGTCAATTGTGAACCTAAACCTAAGGACAAATGTGAACCCGTTGTTTGAAAACATGGTCAAATGTGAACCTAATCCTCAGGTCAAATGTGAACCCGTTGTTTGAAACCCAGGTCAAATGTGAACCTAAACCTCAAGTCAAATGCGAACCCGTTGTTTAAAAACCAGGTCAAATTTGAACCTAAACCTCAGGTTAAATGTGAACCCGTTGTTTAAAACCCAGGTCAATTGTGAACCTAAACCTAAGGTCAAATGTGAACCCGTTGTTTGAAAACCAGGTCAAATGTGAACCTAAACCTCAGGTCAAATGTGAACCCGTTGTTTGAAACCCAGGTCAAATGTGAACCTAAACCTCAGGTCAAATGTGAACCCGTTGTTTGAAAACCAGGTCAAATTTAAACCTAAACCTCAGGTCAGATGTGAACCAGTTGTTTGAAACCCAGGTCAATTGTGAACCTAAACCTAAGGTCAAATGTGAACCCGTTGTTTGAAACCCAGGTCAAATGTGAAACTAAACCTCAGGTCAAATGTGAACCCGTTGTTTGGAAACCAGGTCAAATGTGAACCTAAACCTCAGGTCAAATGTGAAACTAAACCTCAGGTCAAATGTGAACCCGTTGTTTGGAAACCAGGTCAAATGTGAACCTAAACCTCAGGTCAAATGTGAACCCGTTGTTTGAAACCCAGGTCAAATGTGATACTAAACCTCAGGTCAAATGCGAACCCGTTGTTTGATTACCAGGTCAAATTTGAACCAAATCCTCAGGTCAAATGTGAACCCGTTGTTTGAAACCCAGGTCAATTGTGAACCTAAACCTAAGGTCAAATGTGAACCCGTTGTTTTAAAACTTGGTCAAATGTGAACCTAATCCTCAGGTCAAATGTGAACCCGTTGTTTGAAACCCAGGTCAAATGTGAACCTAAACCTCAAGTCAAATGCGAACCTGTTGTTTAAAAACCAGGTCAAATTTGAACCTAAACCTCAGGTCAAATGTGACCCCGTTGTTTAAAACCCAGGTCAATTGTGAACCTAAACCTAAGGTCAAATGTGAACCCGTTGTTTGAAAACCAGGTCAAATATGAACCTAAACCTCAGGTCAAATGTGAACCCGTTATTTGAAACCCAGGTCAAATATGAACCTAAACCTCAGGTCAAATGCGAACCCATTGTTTGAAACCCAGGTCAAATGTAAACCTAAACCTCAGGTCAAATGTGAACCCGTTGTTTGAAACCCAGGTCAAATGTGAACTTAAACCTCAGGTCAAATGGGAACCTGTTGTTTGAAATCCCGGTCAAACGTGAACCTAAACCTCAGGTCAAATGTGAACCTGTTGTTTGAAAACCAGGTCAAATGTGAAACTAAACCACAGGTTTAATGTGAACTCGTTGTTTGAAACCCAGGTCAAATGTGAACCTAAACCTCGGGTCAAATGTGAACCCGTTGTTTGAAAACCAGGTCAAATGTGAACCTAAAACTCAGGTCAAATGTGTACCTAAACCTCAGGTCAAAGGTGAACCCGTTGTTTGAAACCCAGGTCAAATGTGAACTTAAACCTCAGGTCAAATGTTAAACCGTTGTTTGAAAACCAGGTCAAATGTGAACCTAACCTTCAGGTTAAATGTGAACCCGTTGTTTGAAACACAAGTCAAATGTGAACCTAAACCTCAGGTCAAATGTGAACCCGTTGTTTAAAAATCAGGTCAAATGTGAACCTAAACCTCAAGTCAAATGTGAACCCGTTGTTTGGAACCCAGGTCAAATGAGAACCTAAACCTCAGGTCAAATGTGAATCTGTTGTTTGAAAACCAGGTCAAATGTGAACCCGTTGTTTGAAACCCAGGTCAAATATGAACCTAAACCTCATGTCAAATGTGAACCCGTTGTTTGAAACCCAGGTTAAATGTGAACCTAAACCTCAGGTCAAATGCGAACCCGTTGTTTGAAAACCAGGTCAAATTTGAACCTAAACCTCAGGTCAAATGTGAATCCGTTGTTTGAAAGCCAAGTCAATTAAGCACCTTAACCTAAGGTCAAATGTGAACCAGTTGTTTGAAAACCAGGTCAAATGTGAACCTAAACCTCAGGTCAAATGTGAACCTAAACCTCAGGTCAAATGTGAACCCGTTGTTTGAAAACCAGGTCAAATGTGAACCTAAACCTCAGGTCAAATGTGAACCTAAACCTCAGGTCAAATGTGAACCCGTTGTTTGGAACCCAAGTCAAATGAGAACCTAAACCTCAGGTCAAATGTGAATCTGTTGTTTGAAAACCAGGTAAAATGTGAACCCGTTGTTTGAAACCCAGGTCAAATGTGAAACTAAACCTCAGGTCAAATGTGAACCCGTTGTTTGGAAACCAGGTCAAATGTGAACCTAAACCTCAGGTCAAATGTGAACCCGTTGTTTGAAACCCAGGTCAAATGTAAACCTAAACCTCAGGTCAAATGCGAACCCGTTGTTTGAAAACCAAGTCAAATTTGAACCTAAACCTCAGGTCAAATGCGAACCCGTTGTTTGAAACCCAGGTCAAATGTGAACATAAACCTCAGGTCAAATTTGAACCCGTTGTTTGAAAACCAGGTCAAATGTGAACCTAAACCTCAGGTCAAATGTGAACCCTATGTTTGGAACCCAGGTCAAATGAGAACCAAAACCTCAGGTCAAATGTGAATTTTTGTTTGAAAACCAGGTCAAATGTTAACCTAACCCTTAAGTCAAATGTGAACCTAAACCTCAGGTCAAATGTGAACCCGTTGTTTGGAACCCAGGTCAAATGAGAACCTAAACCTCAGGTCAAATGTGAATCTGTTGTTTGAAAACCAGGTCAAATGTGAACCCGTTGTTTGAAACCCAGGTCAAATGTGAAACTAAACCTCAGGTCAAATGTGAACCCGTTGTTTGGAAACCAGGTCAAATGTGAACCTAAACCTCAGGTCAAATGCGAACCCGTTGTTTGAAAACCAGGTCAAATTTGAACCTAAACCTCAGGTCAAATGTGAATCCGTTGTTTGAAAGCCAAGTCAATTAAGCACCTTAACCTAAGGTCAAATGTGAACCAGTTGTTTGAAAACCAGGTCAAATGTGAACCTAAACCTCAGGTCAAATGTGAACCTAAACCTCAGGTCAAATGTGAACCCGTTGTTTGAAAACCAGGTCAAATGTGAACCTAAACCTCAGGTCAAATGTGAACCTAAACCTCAGGTCAAATGTGAACCCGTTGTTTGGAACCCAAGTCAAATGAGAACCTAAACCTCAGGTCAAATGTGAATCTGTTGTTTGAAAACCAGGTAAAATGTGAACCCGTTGTTTGAAACCCAGGTCAAATGTGAAACTAAACCTCAGGTCAAATGTGAACCCGTTGTTTGGAAACCAGGTCAAATGTGAACCTAAACCTCAGGTCAAATGTGAACCCGTTGTTTGAAACCCAGGTCAAATGTAAACCTAAACCTCAGGTCAAATGCGAACCCGTTGTTTGAAAACCAAGTCAAATTTGAACCTAAACCTCAGGTCAAATGCGAACCCGTTGTTTGAAACCCAGGTCAAATGTGAACATAAACCTCAGGTCAAATTTGAACCCGTTGTTTGAAAACCAGGTCAAATGTGAACCTAAACCTCAGGTCAAATGTGAACCCGTTGTTTGGAACCCAGGTCAAATGAGAACCAAAACCTCAGGTCAAATGTGAATTTTTGTTTGAAAACCAGGTCAAATGTTAACCTAACCCTTAAGTCAAATGTGAACCTAAACCTCAGGTCAAATGTGAACCCGTTGTTTGGAACCCAGGTCAAATGAGAACCTAAACCTCAGGTCAAATGTGAATCTGTTGTTTGAAAACCAGGTCAAATGTGAACCCGTTGTTTGAAACCCAGGTCAAATGTGAAACTAAACCTCAGGTCAAATGTGAACCCGTTGTTTGGAAACCAGGTCAAATGTGAACCTAAACCTCAGGTCAAATGTGAACCCGTTGTTTGAAACCCAGGTCAAATTTGAACCAAATCCTCAGGTCAAATGTGAACCCGTTGTTTGAAAACCAGGTCAAATTTGAACCAAATCCTCAGGTCAAATGTGAACCCGTTGTTTAAAACGCAGGTCAATTGTGAACCTAAACCTAAGGACAAATGTGAACCCGTTGTTTGAAAACATGGTCAAATGTGAACCTAATCCTCAGGTCAAATGTGAACCCGTTGTTTGAAACCCAGGTCAAATGTGAACCTAAACCTCAAGTCAAATGCGAACCCGTTGTTTAAAAACCAGGTCAAATTTGAACCTAAACCTCAGGTTAAATGTGAACCCGTTGTTTAAAACCCAGGTCAATTGTGAACCTAAACCTAAGGTCAAATGTGAACCCGTTGTTTGAAAACCAGGTTAAATGTGAACCTAAACCTCAGGTCAAATGTGAACCCGTTGTTTGAAACCCAGGTCAAATGTGAACCTAAACCTCAGGTCAAATGTGAACCCGTTGTTTGAAAACCAGGTCAAATTTAAACCTAAACCTCAGGTCAGATGTGAACCAGTTGTTTGAAACCCAGGTCAATTGTGAACCTAAACCTAAGGTCAAATGTGAACCCGTTGTTTGAAAACCAGGTCAAATATGAACCTAAACCTCAGGTCAAATGTGAACCCATTGTTTGAAACCCAGGTCAAATGTAAACCTAAACCTCAGGTCAAATGTGAACCCGTTGTTTGAAACCCAGGTCAAATGTGAACTTAAACCTCAGGTCTAATGTGAACCTGTTGTTTGAAATCCCGCACAAACGTGAACCTAAACCTCAGTTCAAATGTTAACCCATTGTTTGAAACCCAGGTAAAATGTGACCCTAAACCTTAGGTCAAATGTGAACCCATTGTTTGAAACCCAGGTCAAATTTGAACTTAAACCTCAGGTCAAATGTGAACCTGTTGTTTGAAAACCAGGTCAAATGTGAAACTAAACCTCAGGTCTAATGTGAACCCGTTGTTTGAAACCCAGGTTAAATGTGAACCTAAACCTCAGGTCAAATGTGAACCTGTTGTTTGAAAACCAGGTCAAATGTGAACCTAAAACTCAGGTAAAATGTGTACCTAAACCTCGGGTCAAAGGTGAACCCGTTGTTTGAAACCCAGGTCAAATGTGAACTTAAACCTCAGGTCAAATGTGAACCCGTTGTTTGAAACCCAGGTCAAATTTGAACCTAAACCTCAAGTCAAATGTGAAACCGTTGTTTGAAAACCAGGTCAAATGTGAACCTAACCTTCAGGTTAAATGTGAACCCGTTGTTTGAAACATAAGTCAAATGTGTACCTAAACCTCAGGTTAAATGTGAACCCGTTGTTTGAAAACCAGGTCAAATGTGAACCTAAACCTCAAGTCAAATGTGAACCCGTTGTGTGGAACCCAGGTCAAATGAGAACCTAATCCTCAGGTCAAATGTGAATCTGTTGTTTGAAAACCAGGTCAAATGTGAACCCGTTGTTTGAAACCCAGGTCAAATATGAACCTAAACCTCAGGTCAAATGTGAACCCGTTGTTTGAAACCCAGGTTAAATGTGAACCTAAACCTCAGGTCAAATGCGAACCCGTTGTTTGAAAACCAGGTCAAATTTGAACCTAAACCTCAGGTCAAATGTGAACCCGTTGTTTGAAATCCAAGTCAATTAAGAACCTTGACCTAAGGTCAAATGTGAACCCGTTGTTTGAAAACCAGGTCAAATGTGAACCTAAACCTCAGGTCAAATGTGAACCCGTTGTTTAAAAATCAGGTCAAATGTGAACCTAAACCTCAAGTCAAATGTGAACCCGTTGTTTGGAACCCAGGTCAAATGAGAACCTAAACCTCAGGTCAAATGTGAATCTGTTGTTTGAAAACCAGGTCAAATGTGAACCCGTTGTTTGAAACCCAGGTCAAATATGAACCTAAACCTCATGTCAAATGTGAACCCGTTGTTTGAAACCCAGGTTAAATGTGAACCTAAACCTCAGGTCAAATGCGAACCCGTTGTTTGAAAACCAGGTCAAATTTGAACCTAAACCTCAGGTCAAATGTGAATCCGTTGTTTGAAAGCCAAGTCAATTAAGCACCTTAACCTAAGGTCAAATGTGAACCAGTTGTTTGAAAACCAGGTCAAATGTGAACCTAAACCTCATGTCAAATGTGAACCTAAACCTCAGGTCAAATGTGAACCCGTTGTTTGAAAACCAGGTCAAATGTGAACCTAAACCTCAGGTCAAATGTGAACCTAAACCTCAGGTCAAATGTGAACCCGTTGTTTGGAACCCAAGTCAAATGAGAACCTAAACCTCAGGTCAAATGTGAATCTGTTGTTTGAAAACCAGGTCAAATGTGAACCCGTTGTTTGAAACCCAGGTCAAATGTGAAACTAAACCTCAGGTCAAATGTGAACCCGTTGTTTGGAAACCAGGTCAAATGTGAACCTAAACCTCAGGTCAAATGTGAACCCGTTGTTTGAAACCCAGGTCAAATGTTACCTAAACCTCAGGTCAAATGCGAACCCGTTGTTTGAAAACCAGGTCAAATTTGAACCTAAACCTCAGGTCAAATGCGAACCCGTTGTTTGAAACCCAGGTCAAATGTGAACATAAACCTCAGGTCAAATTTGAACCCGTTGTTTGAAAACCAGGTCAAATGTGAACCTAAACCTCAGGTCAAATGTGAACCCGTTGTTTGGAACCCAGGTCAAATGAGAACCTAAACCTCAGGTCAAATGTGAATCTGTTGTTTGAAAACCAGGTCAAATGTTAACCTAACCCTTCAGTCAAATGTGAACCTAAACCTCAGGTCAAATGTGAACCCGTTGTTTAGAACCCAGGTCAAATGAGAACCTAAACCTCAGGTCAAATGTGAATCTGTTATTTGAAAACCAGGTCAAATGTGAACCCGTTGTTTGAAACCCAGGTCAAATATGAAACTAAACCTCAGGTCAAATGTGAACCCGTTGTTTGGAAACCAGGTCAAATGTGAACCTAAACCTCAGGTCAAATGTGAACCCGTTGTTTGAAACCCAGGTCAAATTTGAACCAAATCCTCAGGTCAAATGTGAACCCGTTGTTTGAAAACCAGGTCAAATTTGAACCAAATCCTCAGGTCAAATGTGAACCTGTTGTTTAAAACGCAGGTCAATTGTGAACCTAAACCTAAGGACAAATGTGAACCCGTTGTTTGAAAACATGGTCAAATGTGAACCTAATCCTCAGGTCAAATGTGAACCCGTTGTTTGAAACCCAGGTCAAATGTGAACCTAAACCTCAAGTCAAATGCGAACCCGTTGTTTAAAAACCAGGTCAAATTTGAACCTAAACCTCAGGTTAAATGTGAACCCGTTGTTTAAAACCTAGGTCAATTGTGAACCTAAACCTAAGGTCAAATGTGAACCCGTTGTTTGAAAACCAGGTCAAATGTGAACCCGTTGTTTGAAACCCAGGTCAAATGTGAACCTAAACCTCAGGTCAAATGTGAACCAGTTGTTTGAAAACCAGGTCAAATTTAAACCTAAACCTTAGGTCAAATGTGAACCAGTTGTTTGAAACCCAGGTCAATTGTGAACCTAAACCTAAGGTCAAATGTGAACCCGTTGTTTGAAAACCAGGTCAAATATGAACCTAAACCTCAGGTCAAATGTGAACCCATTGTTTGAAACCCAGGTCAAATGTAAACCTAAACCTCAGGTCAAATGTGAACCCGTTGTTTGAAACCCAGGTCAAATGTGAACTTAAACCTCAGGTCTAATGTGAACCTATTGTTTGAAATCCCGCACAAACGTGAACCTAAACCTCAGTTCAAATGTTAACCCATTGTTTGAAACCCAGGTAAAATGTGACCCTAAACCTTAGGTCAAATGTGAACCCATTGTTTGAAACCCAGGTCAAATTTGAACTTAAACCTCAGGTCAAATGTGAACCTGTTGTTTGAAAACCAGGTCAAATGTGAAACTAAACCTCAGGTCTAATGTGAACCCGTTGTTTGAAACCCAGGTTAAATGTGAACCTAAACCTCAGGTCAAATGTGAACCTGTTGTTTGAAAACCAGGTCAAATGTGAACCTAAAACTCAGGTAAAATGTGTACCTAAACCTCGGGTCAAAGGTGAACCCGTTGTTTGAAACCCAGGTCAAATGTGAACTTAAACCTCAGGTCAAATGTGAACCCGTTGTTTGAAACCCAGGTCAAATTTGAACCTAAACCTCAAGTCAAATGTGAAACCGTTGTTTGAAAACCAGGTCAAATGTGAACCTAACCTTCAGGTTAAATGTGAACCCGTTGTTTGAAACATAAGTCAAATGTGTACCTAAACCTCAGGTTAAATGTGAACCCGTTGTTTGAAAACCAGGTCAAATGTGAACCTAAACCTCAAGTCAAATGTGAACCCGTTGTTTGGAACCCAGGTCAAATGAGAACCTAATCCTCAGGTCAAATGTGAATCTGTTGTTTGAAAACCAGGTCAAATGTGAACCCGTTGTTTGAAACCCAGGTCAAATATGAACCTAAACCTCAGGTCAAATGTGAACCCGTTGTTTGAAACCCAGGTTAAATGTGAACCTAAACCTCAGGTCAAATGCGAACCCGTTGTTTGAAAACCAGGTCAAATTTGAACCTAAACCTCAGGTCAAATGTGAACCCGTTGTTTGAAATCCAAGTCAATTCAGAACCTTGACCTAAGGTCAAATGTGAACCCGTTGTTTGAAAACCAGGTCAAATGTGAACCTAAACCTCAGGTCAAATGTGAACCTAAACCTCAGGTCAAATGTGAACCCGTTGTTTGAAAACCAGGTCAAATGTGAACCTAAACCTCAGGTCAAATGTGAACCTAAACCTCAGGTCAAATGTGAACCCGTTGTTTGGAACCCAAGTCAAATGAGAACCTAAACCTCAGGTCAAATGTGAATCTGTTGTTTGAAAACCAGGTCAAATGTGAACCCGTTGTTTGAAACCCAGGTCAAATGTGAAACTAAACCTCAGGTCAAATGTGAACCCGTTGTTTGGAAACCAGGTCAAATGTGAACCTAAACCTCAGGTCAAATGTGAACCCGTTGTTTGAAACCCAGGTCAAATGTGAACCTAAACCTCAGGTCAAATGCGAACCCGTTGTTTGAAAACCAGGTCAAATTTGAACCTAAACCTCAGGTCAAATGCGAACCCGTTGTTTGAAACCCAGGTCAAATGTGAACCTAAACCTCAGGTCAAATTTGAACCCGTTGTTTGAAAACCAGGTCAAATGTGAACCTAAACCTCAGGTCAAATGTGAACCCGTTGTTTGGAACCCAGGTCAAATGAGAACCTAAACCTCAGGTCAAATGTGAATCTGTTGTTTGAAAACCAGGTCAAATGTTAACCTAACCCTTAAGTCAAATGTGAACCTAAACCTCAGGTCAAATGTGAACCCGTTGTTTGGAACCCAGGTCAAATGAGAACCTAAACCTCAGGTCAAATGTGAATCTGTTGTTTGAAAACCAGGTCAAATGTGAACCCGTTGTTTGAAACCCAGGTCAAATGTGAAACTAAACCTCAGGTCAAATGTGAACCCGTTGTTTGGAAACCAGGTCAAATGTGAACCTAAACCTCAGGTCAAATGTGAACCCGTTGTTTGAAACCCAGGTCAAATTTGAACCAAATCCTCAGGTCAAATGTGAACCCGTTGTTTGAAAACCAGGTCAAATTTGAACCAAATCCTCAGGTCAAATGTGAACCCGTTGTTTAAAACGCAGGTCAATTGTGAACCTAAACCTAAGGACAAGTGTGAACCCGTTGTTTGAAAACATGGTCAAATGTGAACCTAATCCTCAGGTCAAATGTGAACCCGTTGTTTGAAACCCAGGTCAAATGTGAACCTAAACCTCAAGTCAAATGCGAACCCGTTGTTTAAAAACCAGGTCAAATTTGAACCTAAACCTCAGGTTAAATGTGAACCCGTTGTTTAAAACCCAGGTCAATTGTGAACCTAAACCTAAGGTCAAATGTGAACCCGTTGTTTGAAAACCAGGTCAAATGTGAACCTAAACCTCAGGTCAAATGTGAACCCGTTGTTTGAAACCCAGGTCAAATGTGAACCTAAACCTCAGGTCAAATGTGAACCCGTTGTTTGAAAACCAGGTCAAATTTAAACCTAAACCTCAGGTCAAATGTGAACCAGTTGTTTGAAACCCAGGTCAATTGTGAACCTAAACCTAAGGTCAAATGTGAACCCGTTGTTTGAAAACCAGGTCAAATATGAACCTAAACCTCAGGTCAAATGTGAACCCATTGTTTGAAACCCAGGTCAAATGTAAACCTAAACCTCAGGTCAAATGTGAACCTGTTGTTTGAAACCCAGGTCAAATGTGAACTTAAACCTCAGGTCTAATGTGAACCTGTTGTTTGAAATCCAGCACAAACGTGAACCTAAACCTCAGTTCAAATGTTAACCCATTGTTTGAAACCCAGGTAAAATGTAACCCTAAACCTTAGGTCAAATGTGAACCCATTGTTTGAAACCCAGGTCAAATTTGAACTTAAACCTCAGGTCAAATGTGAACCTGTTGTTTGAAAACCATGTCAAATGTGAAACTAAACCTCAGGTCTAATGTGAACCCGTTGTTTGAAACCCAGGTTAAATGTGAACCTAAACCTCAGGTCAAATGTGAACCTGTTGTTTGAAAACCAGGTCAAATGTGAACCTAAAACTCAGGTAAAATGTGTACCTAAACCTCGGGTCAAAGGTGAACCCGTTGTTTGAAACCCAGGTCAAATGTGAACTTAAACCTCAGGTCAAATGTGAACCCGTTTTTTGAAACCCAGGTCAAATTTGAACCTAAACCTCAAGTCAAATGTGAAACCGTTGTTTGAAAACCAGGTCAAATGTGAACCTAACCTTCAGGTTAAATGTGAACCCGTTGTTTGAAACATAAGTCAAATGTGTACCTAAACCTCAGGTTAAATGTGAACCCGTTGTTTGAAAACCAGGTCAAATGTGAACCTAAACCTCAAGTCAAATGTGAATCCGTTGTTTGGAACCCAGGTCAAATGAGAACCTAATCCTCAGGTCAAATGTGAATCTGTTGTTTGAAAACCAGGTCAAATGTGAACCCGTTGTTTGAAACCCAGGTCAAATATGAACCTAAACCTCAGGTCAAATGTGAACTCGTTGTTTGAAACCCAGGTTAAATGTGAACCTAAACCTCAGGTCAAATGCGAACCCGTTGTTTGAAAACCAGGTCAAATTTGAACCTAAACCTCAGGTCAAATGTGAACCCGTTGTTTGAAACCCAGGTCAAATGTGAACCTAAACGTCAGGTCAAATGCAAACCCGTTGTTTGAAAACCAGGTCAAATTTGAACCTAAACCTCAGGTCAAATGTGAACCCGTTGTTTGAAACCCAGGTCAATTGTGAACCTAAACCTAAGGTCAAATGTGAACCCGTTGTTTGAAAACCAGGTCAAATGTGAACCAAAACCTCAGGTCAAATGTGAACCCATTGTTTGAAACCCAGGTCAAATGTGAACCTAAACCTCAGGTCAAATGTGAACCCGTTGTTTGAAACCCAGGTCAAATGTGAACTTAAACCTCAGGTCTAATGTGAACCTGTTGTTTGAAACCCAGGTCAAACGTAAACCTAAACCTCAGGTCAAATGTGAACCCGTTGTTTGAAACCCAGGTCAAATGTGAACCTAAACCTTAGGTCAAATGTGAACCCATTGTTTGAAACCCAGGTCAAATGTGAACCTAAACCTCAGGTCAAATGTGAACCCGTTGTTTGAAACCCAGGTCAAATGTGAACCTAAACCTCAGGTCAAATGTGAACCCGTTGTTTGAAAACCAGGTCAAATGTGAACCTAAACCTCAGGTCAAATGTGAACCTAAACCTCAGGTCAAATGTGAACCCGTTGTTTGGAACCCAAGTCAAATGAGAACCTAAACCTCAGGTCAAATGTGAATCTGTTGTTTGAAAACCAGGTCAAATGTGAACCCGTTGTTTGAAACCCAGGTCAAATGTGAAACTAAACCTCAGGTCAAATGTGAACCCGTTGTTTGGAAACCAGGTCAAATGTGAACCTAAACCTCAGGTCAAATGTGAACCTGTTGTTTGAAACCCAGGTCAAATGTGAACATAAACCTCAGGTCAAATGCGAACCCGTTGTTTGAAAACCAGGTCAAATTTGAACCTAAACCTCAGGTCAAATGCGAACCCGTTGTTTGAAACCCAGGTCAAATGTGAACATAAACCTCAGGTCAAATGTGAACCCGTTGTTTGAAAACCAGGTCAAATGTGAACCTAAACCTCAGGTCAAATGTGAACCCGTTGTTTGGAACCCAGGTCAAATGAGAACCTAAACCTCAGGTCAAATGTGAATCTGTTGTTTGAAAACCAGGTCAAATGTGAACCTAACCTTCAGGTTAAATGTGAACCCGTTGTTTGAAACATAAGTCAAATGTGTACCTAAACCTCAGGTTAAATGTGAACCCGTTGTTTGAAAACCAGGTCAAATGTGAACCTAAACCTCAAGTCAAATGTGAATCCGTTGTTTGGAACCCAGGTCAAATGAGAACCTAATCCTCAGGTCAAATGTGAATCTGTTGTTTGAAAACCAGGTCAAATGTGAACCCGTTGTTTGAAACCCAGGTCAAATATGAACCTAAACCTCAGGTCAAATGTGAACTCGTTGTTTGAAACCCAGGTTAAATGTGAACCTAAACCTCAGGTCAAATGCGAACCCGTTGTTTGAAAACCAGGTCAAATTTGAACCTAAACCTCAGGTCAAATGTGAACCCGTTGTTTGAAACCCAGGTCAAATGTGAACCTAAACGTCAGGTCAAATGCAAACCCGTTGTTTGAAAACCAGGTCAAATTTGAACCTAAACCTCAGGTCAAATGTGAACCCGTTGTTTGAAACCCAGGTCAATTGTGAACCTAAACCTAAGGTCAAATGTGAACCCGTTGTTTGAAAACCAGGTCAAATGTGAACCAAAACCTCAGGTCAAATGTGAACCCATTGTTTGAAACCCAGGTCAAATGTGAACCTAAACCTCAGGTCAAATGTGAACCCGTTGTTTGAAACCCAGGTCAAATGTGAACTTAAACCTCAGGTCTAATGTGAACCTGTTGTTTGAAACCCAGGTCAAACGTAAACCTAAACCTCAGGTCAAATGTGAACCCGTTGTTTGAAACCCAGGTCAAATGTGAACCTAAACCTTAGGTCAAATGTGAACCCATTGTTTGAAACCCAGGTCAAATGTGAACCTAAACCTCAGGTCAAATGTGAACCCGTTGTTTGAAACCCAGGTCAAATGTGAACCTAAACCTCAGGTCAAATGTGAACCCGTTGTTTGAAAACCAGGTCAAATGTGAACCTAAACCTCAGGTCAAATGTGAACCTAAACCTCAGGTCAAATGTGAACCCGTTGTTTGGAACCCAAGTCAAATGAGAACCTAAACCTCAGGTCAAATGTGAATCTGTTGTTTGAAAACCAGGTCAAATGTGAACCCGTTGTTTGAAACCCAGGTCAAATGTGAAACTAAACCTCAGGTCAAATGTGAACCCGTTGTTTGGAAACCAGGTCAAATGTGAACCTAAACCTCAGGTCAAATGTGAACCCGTTGTTTGAAACCCAGGTCAAATGTGAACATAAACCTCAGGTCAAATGCGAACCCGTTGTTTGAAAACCAGGTCAAATTTGAACCTAAACCTCAGGTCAAATGCGAACCCGTTGTTTGAAACCCAGGTCAAATGTGAACATAAACCTCAGGTCAAATGTGAACCCGTTGTTTGAAAACCAGGTCAAATGTGAACCTAAACCTCAGGTCAAATGTGAACCCGTTGTTTGGAACCCAGGTCAAATGAGAACCTAAACCTCAGGTCAAATGTGAATCTGTTGTTTGAAAACCAGGTAAAATGTTAACCTAACCCTTAAGTCAAATGTGATCCAGTTGTTTGAAACCTAAGTCAAATGTGAACCTAAACCTCAGGTCAAATGTGAACCCGTTGTTTGAAAACCAGGTCAAATGTGAACCTAAACCTCAGGTCAAATGTGAACCCGTTGTTTGGAACCAAGGTCAAATGAGAACCTAAACCTTAGGTCAAATGTGAATCTGTTGTTTGAAAACCAGGTCAAATGTGAACCCGTTGTTTGAAACCCAGGTCAAATGTGAAACTAAACCTCGGGTCAAATGTGAACCCGTTGTTTGGAAACCAGGTCAAATGTGAACCTAAACCTCAGGTCAAATGTGAACCCGTTGTTTGAAACCCAGGTCAAATTTGAACCAAATCCTCAGGTCAAATGTGAACCCGTTGTTTGAAAACCAGGTCAAATTTGAACCAAATCCTCAGGTCAAATGTGAACCCGTTGTTTAAAACGCAGGTCAATTGTGAACCTAAACCTAAGGACAAATGTGAACCCGTTGTTTGAAAACATGGTCAAATGTGAACCTAATCCTCAGGTCAAATGTGAACCCGTTGTTTGAAACCCAGGTCAAATGTGAACCTAAACCTCAAGTCAAATGCGAACCCGTTGTTTAAAAACCAGGTCAAATTTGAACCTAAACCTCAGGTTAAATGTGAACCCGTTGTTTAAAACCCAGGTCAATTGTGAACCTAAACCTAAGGTCAAATTTGAACCCGTTGTTTGAAAACCAGGTCAAATGTGAACCTAAACCGCAGGTCAAATGTGAACCCGTTGTTTGAAACCCAGGTCAAATGTGAACCTAAACCTCAGGTCAAATGTGAACCCGTTGTTTGAAAACCAGGTCAAATTTAAACCTAAACCTCAGGTCAAATGTGAACCAGTTGTTTGAAACCCAGGTCAATTGTGAACCTAAACCTAAGGTCAAATGTGAACCCGTTGTTTGAAAACCAGGTCAAATATGAACCTAAACCTCAGGTCAAATGTGAACCCATTGTTTGAAACCCAGGTCAAATGTAAACCTAAACCTCAGGTCAAATGTGAACCCGTTGTTTGAAACCCAGGTCAAAAGTGAACTTAAACCTCAGGTCTAATGTGAACCTGTTGTTTGAAATCCCGCACAAACGTGAACCTAAACCTCAGTTCAAATGTTAACCCATTGTTTGAAACCCAGGTCAAATGTGACCCTAAACCTTAGGTCAAATGTGAACCCATTGTTTGAAACCCAGGTCAAATTTGAACTTAAACCTCAGGTCAAATGTGAACCTGTTGTTTGAAAACCAGGTCAAATGTGAAACTAAACCTCAGGTCTAATGTGAACCCGTTGTTTGAAACCCAGGTCAAATGTGAACCTAAACCTCAGGTCAAATGTGAACCTGTTGTTTGAAAACCAGGTCAAATGTGAACCTAAAACTCAGGTAAAATGTGTACCTAAACCTCGGGTCAAAGGTTAACCCGTTGTTTGAAACCCAGGTCAAATGTGAACTTAAACCTCAGGTCAAATGTGAACCCGTTGTTTGAAACCCAGGTCAAATTTGAACCTAAACCTCAAGTCAAATGTGAAACCGTTGTTTGAAAACCAGGTCAAATGTGAACCTAACCTTCAGGTTAAATGTGAACCCGTTGTTTGAAACATAAGTCAAATGTGTACCTAAACCTCAGGTTAAATGTGAACCCGTTGTTTGAAAACCAGGTCAAATGTGAACCTAAACCTCAAGTCAAATGTGAACCCGTTGTTTGGAACCCAGGTCAAATGAGAACCTAATCCTCAGGTCAAATGTGAATCTGTTGTTTGAAAACCAGGTCAAATGTGAACCCGTTGTTTGAAACCCAGGTCAAATATGAACCTAAACCTCAGGTCAAATGTGAACCCGTTGTTTGAAACCCAGGTTAAATGTGAACCTAAACCTCAGGTCAAATGCGAACCCGTTTTTTGAAAACCAGGTCAAATTTGAACCTAAACCTCAGGTCAAATGTGAACCCGTTGTTTGAAATCCAAGTCAATTAAGAACCTTGACCTAAGGTCAAATGTGAACCCGTTGTTTGAAAACCAGGTCAAATGTGAACCAAAACCTCAGGTCAAATGTGAACCCATTGTTTGAAACCCAGGTCAAATGTGAACCTAAACCTCAGGTCAAATGTGAACCCGTTGTTTGAAACCCAGGTCAAATGTGAACTTAAACCTCAGGTCTAATGTGAACCTGTTGTTTGAAACCCAGGTCAAACGTGAACCTAAACCTCAGGTCAAATGTGAACCCGTTGTTTGAAACCCAGGTCAAATGTGAACGTAAACCTTAGGTCAAATGTGAACCCATTGTTTGAAACCCAGGTCAAATGTGAACCTAAACCTCAGGTCAAATGTGAACCCGTTGTTTGAAAACCAGGTCAAATGTGAACCTAAACCTCAGGTCAAATGTGAACCCGTTGTTTGGAACCCAGGTCAAATGAGAACCTAAACCTCAGGTCAAATGTGAATCTGTTGTTTGAAAACCAGGTCAAATGTGAACCCGTTGTCTGAAACCCAGGTCAAATGTGAAACTAAACCTCAGGTCAAATGTGAACCCGTTGTTTGGAAACCAGGTCAAATGTGAACCTAAACCTCAGGTCAAATGTGAACCCGTTGTTTGAAACCCAGGTCAAATTTGAACCAAATCCTCAGGTCAAATGTGAACCCGTTGTTTGAAAACCAGGTCAAATTTGAACCAAATCCTCAGGTCAAATGTGAACCCGTTGTTTAAAACGCAGGTCAATTGTGAACCTAAACCTAAGGACAAATGTGAACCCGTTGTTTGAAAACATGGTCAAATGTGAACCTAATCCTCAGGTCAAATGTGAACCCGTTGTTTGAAACCCAGGTCAAATGTGAACCTAAACCTCAAGTCAAATGCGAACCCGTTGTTTAAAAACCAGGTCAAATTTGAACCTAAACCTCAGGTTAAATGTGAACCCGTTGTTTAAAACCCAGGTCAATTGTGAACCTAAACCTAAGGTCAAATTTGAACCCGTTGTTTGAAAACCAGGTCAAATGTGAACCTAAACCTCAGGTCAAATGTGAACCCGTTGTTTGAAACCCAGGTCAAATGTGAACCTAAACCTCAAGTCAAATGTGAACCCGTTGTTTGAAAACCAGGTCAAATTTAAACCTAAACCTCAGGTCAAATGTGAACCAGTTGTTTGAAACCCAGGTCAATTGTGAACCTAAACCTAAGGTCAAATGTGAACCCGTTGTTTGAAAACCAGGTCAAATATGAACCTAAACCTCAGGTCAAATGTGAACCCATTGTTTGAAACCCAGGTCAAATGTAAACCTAAACCTCAGGTCAAATGTGAACCCGTTGTTTGAAACCCAGGTCAAAAGTGAACTTAAACCTCAGGTCTAATGTGAACCTGTTGTTTGAAATCCCGCACAAACGTGAACCTAAACCTCAGTTCAAATGTTAACCCATTGTTTGAAACCCAGGTCAAATGTGACCCTAAACCTTAGGTCAAATGTGAACCCATTGTTTGAAACCCAGGTCAAATTTGAACTTAAACCTCAGGTCAAATGTGAACCTGTTGTTTGAAAACCAGGTCAAATGTGAAACTAAACCTCAGGTCTAATGTGAACCCGTTGTTTGAAACCCAGGTCAAATGTGAACCTAAACCTCAGGTCAAATGTGAACCTGTTGTTTGAAAACCAGGTCAAATGTGAACCTAAAACTCAGGTAAAATGTGTACCTAAACCTCGGGTCAAAGGTGAACCCGTTGTTTGAAACCCAGGTCAAATGTGAACTTAAACCTCAGGTCAAATGTGAACCCGTTGTTTGAAACCCAGGTCAAATTTGAACCTAAACCTCAAGTCAAATGTGAAACCGTTGTTTGAAAACCAGGTCAAATGTGAACCTAACCTTCAGGTTAAATGTGAACCCGTTGTTTGAAACATAAGTCAAATGTGTACCTAAACCTCAGGTTAAATGTGAATCAGTTGTTTGAAAACCAGGTCAAATGTGAACCTAAACCTCAAGTCAAATGTGAACCCGTTTTTTGGAACCCAGGTCAAATGAGAACCTAATCCTCAGGTCAAATGTGAATCTGTTGTTTGAAAACCAGGTCAAATGTGAACCCGTTGTTTGAAACCCAGGTCAAATATGAACCTAAACCTCAGGTCAAATGTGAACCCGTTGTTTGAAACCCAGGTTAAATGTGAACCTAAACCTCAGGTCAAATGCGAACCCGTTTTTTGAAAACCAGGTCAAATTTGAACCTAAACCTCAGGTCAAATGTGAACCCGTTGTTTGAAATCCAAGTCAATTAAGAACCTTGACCTAAGGTCAAATGTGAACCCGTTGTTTGAAAACCAGGTCAAATGTGAACCAAAACCTCAGGTCAAATGTGAACCCATTGTTTGAAACCCAGGTCAAATGTGAACCTAAACCTCAGGTCAAATGTGAACCCGTTGTTTGAAACCCAGGTCAAATGTGAACTTAAACCTCAGGTCTAATGTGAACCTGTTGTTTGAAACCCAGGTCAAACGTGAACCTAAACCTCAGGTCAAATGTGAACCCGTTGTTTGAAACCCAGGTCAAATGTGAACGTAAACCTTAGGTCAAATGTGAACCCATTGTTTGAAACCCAGGTCAAATGTGAACCTAAACCTCAGGTCAAATGTGAACCCGTTGTTTGAAAACCAGGTCAAATGTGAACCTAAACCTCAGGTCAAATGTGAACCCGTTGTTTGGAACCCAGGTCAAATGAGAACCTAAACCTCAGGTCAAATGTGAATCTGTTGTTTGAAAACCAGGTCAAATGTGAACCCGTTGTCTGAAACCCAGGTCAAATGTGAAACTAAACCTCAGGTCAAATGTGAACCCGTTGTTTGGAAACCAGGTCAAATGTGAACCTAAACCTCAGGTCAAATGTGAACCCGTTGTTTGAAACCCAGGTCAAATTTGAACCAAATCCTCAGGTCAAATGTGAACCCGTTGTTTGAAAACCAGGTCAAATTTGAACCAAATCCTCAGGTCAAATGTGAACCCGTTGTTTAAAACGCAGGTCAATTGTGAACCTAAACCTAAGGACAAATGTGAACCCGTTGTTTGAAAACATGGTCAAATGTGAACCTAATCCTCAAGTCAAATGTGAACCCGTTGTTTGAAACCCAGGTCAAATGTGAACCTAAACCTCAAGTCAAATGCGAACCCGTTGTTTAAAAACCAGGTCAAATTTGAACCTAAACCTCAGGTTAAATGTGAACCCGTTGTTTAAAACCCAGGTCAATTGTGAACCTAAACCTAAGGTCAAATTTGAACCCGTTGTTTGAAAACCAGGTCAAATGTGAACCTAAACCTCAGGTCAAATGTGAACCCGTTGTTTGAAACCCAGGTCAAATGTGAACCTAAACCTCAGGTCAAATGTGAACCCGTTGTTTGAAAACCAGGTCAAATTTAAACCTAAACCTCAGGTCAAATGTGAACCAGTTGTTTGAAACCCAGGTCAATTGTGAACCTAAACCTAAGGTCAAATGTGAACCCGTTGTTTGAAAACCAGGTCAAATATGAACCTAAACCTCAGGTCAAATGTGAACCCATTGTTTGAAACCCAGGTCAAATGTAAACCTAAACCTCAGGTCAAATGTGAACCCATTGTTTGAAACCCAGGTCAAAGGTGAACTTAAACCTCAGGTCTAATGTGAACCTGTTGTTTGAAATCCCGCACAAACGTGAACCTAAACCTCAGTTCAAATGTTAACCCATTGTTTGAAACCCAGGTCAAATGTGACCCTAAACCTTAGGTCAAATGTGAACCCATTGTTTGAAACCCAGGTCAAATTTGAACTTAAACCTCAGGTCAAATGTGAACCTGTTGTTTGAAAACCAGGTCAAATGTGAAACTAAACCTCAGGTCTAATGTGAACCCGTTGTTTGAAACCCAGGTCAAATGTGAACCTAAACCTCAGGTCAAATGTGAACCTGTTGTTTGAAAACCAGGTCAAATGTGAACCTAAAACTCAGGTAAAATGTGTACCTAAACCTCGGGTCAAAGGTGAACCCGTTGTTTGAAACCCAGGTCAAATGTGAACTTAAACCTCAGGTCAAATGTGAACCCGTTGTTTGAAACCCAGGTCAAATTTGAACCTAAACCTCAAGTCAAATGTGAAACCGTTGTTTGAAAACCAGGTCAAATGTGAACCTAACCTTCAGGTTAAATGTGAACCCGTTGTTTGAAACATAAGTCAAATGTGTACCTAAACCTCAGGTTAAATGTGAATCAGTTGTTTGAAAACCAGGTCAAATGTGAACCTAAACCTCAAGTCAAATGTGAACCCGTTTTTTGGAACCCAGGTCAAATGAGAACCTAATCCTCAGGTCAAATGTGAATCTGTTGTTTGAAAACCAGGTCAAATGTGAACCCGTTGTTTGAAACCCAGGTCAAATATGAACCTAAACCTCAGGTCAAATGTGAACCCGTTGTTTGAAACCCAGGTTAAATGTGAACCTAAACCTCAGGTCAAATGCGAACCCGTTGTTTGAAAACCAGGTCAAATTTGAACCTAAACCTCAGGTCAAATGTGAACCCGTTGTTTGAAATCCAAGTCAATTAAGAACCTTGACCTAAGGTCAAATGTGAACCCGTTGTTTGAAAACCAGGTCAAATGTGAACCAAAACCTCAGGTCAAATGTGAACCCATTGTTTGAAACCCAGGTCAAATGTGAACCTAAACCTCAGGTCAAATGTGAACCCGTTGTTTGAAACCCAGGTCAAATGTGAACTTAAACCTCAGGTCTAATGTGAACCTGTTGTTTGAAACCCAGGTCAAACGTGAACCTAAACCTCAGGTCAAATGTGAACCTAAACCTTAGGTCAAATGTGAACCCATTGTTTGAAACCCAGGTCAAATGTGAACCTAAACCTCAGGTCAAATGTGAACCCGTTGTTTGAAAACCAGGTCAAATGTGAACCTAAACCTCAGGTCAAATGTGAACCCGTTGTTTGGAACCCAGGTCAAATGAGAACCTAAACCTCAGGTCAAATGTGAATCTGTTGTTTGTAAACCAGGTCAAATGTGAACCCGTTGTCTGAAACCCAGGTCAAATGTGAACCTAAACCTCAGGTCAAATGTGAACCCGTTGTTTGAAAACCAGGTCAAATTTGAACCTAAACCTCAGGTTAAATGTGAACCCGTTGTTTAAAACCCAGGTCAATTGTGAACCTAAACCTAAGGTCAAATTTGAACCCGTTGTTTGAAAACCAGGTCAAATGTGAACCTAAACCTCAGGTCAAATGTGAACCCGTTGTTTGAAACCCAGGTCAAATGTGAACCTAAACCTCAGGTCAAATGTGAACCCGTTGTTTGAAAACCAGGTCAAATTTAAACCTAAACCTCAGGTCAAATGTGAACCAGTTGTTTGAAACCCAGGTCAATTGTGAACCTAAACCTAAGGTCAAATGTGAACCCGTTGTTTGAAAACCAGGTCAAATATGAACCTAAACCTCAGGTCAAATGTGAACCCATTGTTTGAAACCCAGGTCAAATGTAAACCTAAACCTCAGGTCAAATGTGAACCCATTGTTTGAAACCCAGGTCAAAGGTGAACTTAAACCTCAGGTCTAATGTGAACCTGTTGTTTGAAATCCCGCACAAACGTGAACCTAAACCTCAGTTCAAATGTTAACCCATTGTTTGAAACCCAGGTCAAATGTGACCCTAAACCTTAGGTCAAATGTGAACCCATTGTTTGAAACCCAGGTCAAATTTGAACTTAAACCTCAGGTCAAATGTGAACCTGTTGTTTGAAAACCAGGTCAAATGTGAAACTAAACCTCAGGTCTAATGTGAACCCGTTGTTTGAAACCCAGGTCAAATGTGAACCTAAACCTCAGGTCAAATGTGAACCTGTTGTTTGAAAACCAGGTCAAATGTGAACCTAAAACTCAGGTAAAATGTGTACCTAAACCTCGGGTCAAAGGTGAACCCGTTGTTTGAAACCCAGGTCAAATGTGAACTTAAACCTCAGGTCAAATGTGAACCCGTTGTTTGAAACCCAGGTCAAATTTGAACCTAAACCTCAAGTCAAATGTGAAACCGTTGTTTGAAAACCAGGTCAAATGTGAACCTAACCTTCAGGTTAAATGTGAACCCGTTGTTTGAAACATAAGTCAAATGTGTACCTAAACCTCAGGTTAAATGTGAACCCGTTGTTTGAAAACCAGGTCAAATGTGAACCTAAACCTCAAGTCAAATGTGAACCCGTTGTTTGGAACCCAGGTCAAATGAGAACCTAATCCTCAGGTCAAATGTGAATCTGTTGTTTGAAAACCAGGTCAAATGTGAACCCGTTGTTTGAAACCCAGGTCAAATATGAACCTAAACCTCAGGTCAAATGTGAACCCGTTGTTTGAAACCCAGGTTAAATGTGAACCTAAACCTCAGGTCAAATGCGAACCCGTTGTTTGAAAACCAGGTCAAATTTGAACCTAAACCTCAGGTCAAATGTGAACCCGTTGTTTGAAATCCAAGTCAATTAAGAACCTTGACCTAAGGTCAAATGTGAACCCGTTGTTTGAAAACCAGGTCAAATGTGAACCAAAACCTCAGGTCAAATGTGAACCCATTGTTTGAAACCCAGGTCAAATGTGAACCTAAACCTCAGGTCAAATGTGAACCCGTTGTTTGAAACCCAGGTCAAATGTGAACTTAAACCTCAGGTCTAATGTGAACCTGTTGTTTGAAACCCAGGTCAAACGTGAACCTAAACCTCAGGTCAAATGTGAACCTAAACCTTAGGTCAAATGTGAACCCATTGTTTGAAACCCAGGTCAAATGTGAACCTAAACCTCAGGTCAAATGTGAACCCGTTGTTTGAAAACCAGGTCAAATGTGAACCTAAACCTCAGGTCAAATGTGAACCCGTTGTTTGGAACCCAGGTCAAATGAGAACCTAAACCTCAGGTCAAATGTGAATCTGTTGTTTGTAAACCAGGTCAAATGTGAACCCGTTGTCTGAAACCCAGGTCAAATGTGAAACTAAACCTCAGGTCAAATGTGAACCCGTTGTTTGGAAACCAGGTCAAATGTGAACCTAAACCTCAGGTCAAATGTGAACCCGTTGTTTGAAACCCAGGTCAAATTTGAACCAAATCCTCAGGTCAAATGTGAACCCGTTGTTTGAAAACCAGGTCAAATTTGAACCAAATCCTCAGGTCAAATGTGAACCCGTTGTTTAAAACGCAGGTCAATTGTGAACCTAAACCTAAGGACAAATGTGAACCCGTTGTTTGAAAACATGGTCAAATGTGAACCTAGTCCTCAGGTCAAATGTGAACCCGTTGTTTGAAACCCAGGTCAAATGTGAACCTAAACCTCAAGTCAAATGCGAACCCGTTGTTTAAAAACCAGGACAAATTTGAACCTAAACCTCAGGTTAAATGTGAACCCGTTGTTTAAAACCCAGGTCAATTGTGAACCTAAACCTAAGGTCAAATTTGAACCCGTTGTTTGAAAACCAGGTCAAATGTGAACCTAAACCTCAGGTCAAATGTGAACCCGTTGTTTGAAACCCAGGTCAAATGTGAACCTAAACCTCAGGTCAAATGTGAACCCGTTGTTTGAAAACCAGGTCAAATTTAAACCTAAACCTCAGGTCAAATGTGAACCAGTTGTTTGAAACCCAGGTCAATTGTGAACCTAAACCTAAGGTCAAATGTGAACCCGTTGTTTGAAAACCAGGTCAAATATGAACCTAAACCTCAGGTCAAATGTGAACCCATTGTTTGAAACCCAGGTCAAATGTAAACCTAAACCTCAGGTCAAATGTGAACCCGTTGTTTGAAACCCAGGTCAAATGTGAACTTAAACCTCAGGTCTAATGTGAACCTGTTGTTTGAAATCCCGCACAAACGTGAACCTAAACCTCAGTTCAAATGTTAACCCATTGTTTGAAACCCAGGTCAAATGTGACCCTAAACCTTAGGTCAAATGTGAACCCATTGTTTGAAACCCAGGTCAAATTTGAACTTAAACCTCAGGTCAAATGTGAACCTGTTGTTTGAAAACCAGGTCAAATGTGAAACTAAACCTCAGGTCTAATGTGAACCCGTTGTTTGAAACCCAGGTCAAATGTGAACCTAAACCTCAGGTCAAATGTGAACCTGTTGTTTGAAAACCAGGTCAAATGTGAACCTAAAACTCAGGTAAAATGTGTACCTAAACCTCGGGTCAAAGGTGAACCCGTTGTTTGAAACCCAGGTCAAATGTGAACTTAAACCTCAGGTCAAATGTGAACCCGTTGTTTGAAACCCAGGTCAAATTTGAACCTAAACCTCAAGTCAAATGTGAAACCGTTGTTTGAAAACCAGGTCAAATGTGAACCTAACCTTCAGGTTAAATGTGAACCCGTTGTTTGAAACATAAGTCAAATGTGTACCTAAACCTCAGGTTAAATGTGAACCCGTTGTTTGAAAACCAGGTCAAATGTGAACCTAAACCTCAAGTCAAATGTGAACCCGTTGTTTGGAACCCAGGTCAAATGAGAACCTAATCCTCAGGTCAAATGTGAATCTGTTGTTTGAAAACCAGGTCAAATGTGAACCAGTTGTTTGAAACCCAGGTCAAATATGAACCTAAACCTCAGGTCAAATGTGAACCCGTTGTTTGAAACCCAGGTTAAATGTGAACCTAAACCTCAGGTCAAATGCGAACCCGTTGTTTGAAAACCAGGTCAAATTTGAACCTAAACCTCAGGTCAAATGTGAACCCGTTGTTTGAAATCCAAGTCAATTAAGAACCTTGACCTAAGGTCAAATGTGAACCCGTTGTTTGAAAACCAGGTCAAATGTGAACCAAAACCTCAGGTCAAATGTGAACCCATTGTTTGAAACCCAGGTCAAATGTGAACCTAAACCTCAGGTCAAATGTGAACCCGTTGTTTGAAACCCAGGTCAAATGTGAACTTAAACCTCAGGTCTAATGTGAACCTGTTGTTTGAAACCCAGGTCAAACGTGAACCTAAACCTCAGGTCAAATGTGAACCCGTTGTTTGAAACCCAGGTCAAATGTGAACCTAAACCTTAGGTCAAATGTGAACCCATTGTTTGAAACCCAGGTCAAATGTGAACCTAAACCTCAGGTCAAATGTGAACCCGTTGTTTGAAAACCAGGTCAAATGTGAACCTAAACCTCAGGTCAAATGTGAACCCGTTGTTTGGAACCCAGGTCAAATGAGAACCTAAACCTCAGGTCAAATGTGAATCTGTTGTTTGAAAACCAGGTCAAATGTGAACCCGTTGTTTGAAACCCAGGTCAAATGTGAAACTAGACCTCAGGTCAAATGTGAACCCGTTGTTTGGAAACCAGGTCAAATGTGAACCTAAACCTCAGGTCAAATGTGAACCCGTTGTTTGAAACCCAGGTCAAATTTGAACCAAATCCTCAGGTCAAATGTGAACCCGTTGTTTGAAAACCAGGTCAAATTTGAACCAAATCCTCAGGTCAAATGTGAACCCGTTGTTTAAAACGCAGGTCAATTGTGAACCTAAACCTAAGGACAAATGTGAACCCGTTGTTTGAAAACATGGTCAAATGTGAACCTTATCCTCAGGTCAAATGTGAACCCATTGTTTGAAACCCAGGTCAAATGTGAACCTAAACCTCAAGTCAAATGCGAACCCGTTGTTTAAAAACCAGGTCAAATTTGAACCTAAACCTCAGGTTAAATGTGAACCCGTTGTTTAAAACCCAGGTCAATTGTGAACCTAAACCTAAGGTCAAATTTGAACCCGTTGTTTGAAAACCAGGTCAAATGTGAACCTAAACCTCAGGTCAAATGTGAACCCGTTGTTTGAAACCCAGGTCAAATGTGAACCTAAACCTCAGGTCAAATGTGAACCCGTTGTTTGAAAACCAGGTCAAATTTAAACCTAAACCTCAGGTCAAATGTGAACCAGTTGTTTGAAACCCAGGTCAATTGTGAACCTAAACCTAAGGTCAAATGTGAACCAGTTGTTTGAAAACCAGGTCAAATATGAACCTAAACCTCAGGTCAATTGTGAACCCATTGTTTGAAACCCAGGTCAAATGTAAACCTAAACCTCAGGTCAAATGTGAACCCGTTGTTTGAAACCCAGGTCAAATGTGAACTTAAACCTCAGGTCTAATGTGAACCTGTTGTTTGAAATCCCGCACAAACGTGAACCTAAACCTCAGTTCAAATGTTAACCCATTGTTTGAAACCCAGGTCAAATGTGACCCTAAACCTTAGGTCAAATGTGAACCCATTGTTTGAAACCCAGGTCAAATTTGAACTTAAACCTCAGGTCAAATGTGAACCTGTTGTTTGAAAACCAGGTCAAATGTGAAACTAAACCTCAGGTCTAATGTGAACCCGTTGGTTGAAACCCAGGTCAAATGTGAACCTAAACCTCAGGTCAAATGTGAACCTGTTGTTTGAAAACCAGGTCAAATGTGAACCTAAAACTCAGGTAAAATGTGTACCTAAACCTCGGGTCAAAGGTGAACCCGTTGTTTGAAACCCAGGTCAAATGTGAACTTAAACCTCAGGTCAAATGTGAACCCGTTGTTTGAAACCCAGGTAAAATTTGAACCTAAACCTCAAGTCAAATGTGAAACCGTTGTTTGAAAACCAGGTCAAATGTGAACCTAACCTTCAGGTTAAATGTGAACCCGTTGTTTGAAACATAAGTCAAATGTGTACCGAAACCTCAGGTTAAATGTGAACCCGTTGTTTGAAAACCAGGTCAAATGTGAACCTAAACCTCAAGTCAAATGTGAACCCGTTGTTTGGAACCCAGGTCAAATGAGAACCTAATCCTCAGGTCAAATGTGAATCTGTTGTTTGAAAACCAGGTCAAATGTGAACCCGTTGTTTGAAACCCAGGTCAAATATGAACCTAAACCTCAGGTCAAATGTGAACCCGTTGTTTGAAACCCAGGTTAAATGTGAACCTAAACCTCAGGTCAAATGCGAACCCGTTGTTTGAAAACCAGGTCAAATTTGAACCTCAACCTCAGGTCAAATGTGAACCCGTTGTTTGAAATCCAAGTCAATTAAGAACCTTGACCAACGGTCAAATGTGAACCCGTTGTTTGAAAACCAGGTCAAATGTGAACCTAAACCTCAGGTCAAATGTGAACCCGTTGTTTGAAACCCAGGTCAAATGTGAACCTAAACGTCATGTCAAATGCGAACCCGTTGTTTGAAAACCAGGTCAAATTTGAACCTAAACCTCAGGTCAAATGTGAACCCGTTGTTTGAAACCCAGGTCAATTGTGAACCTAAACCTAAGGTCAAATGTGAACCCGTTGTTTGAAAACCAGGTCAAATGTGAACCAAAACCTCAGGTCAAATGTGAACCCATTGTTTGAAACCCAGGTCAAATGTGAACCTAAACCTCAGGTCAAATGTGAACCCGTTGTTTGAAAGCCAGGTCAAATGTGAACTTAAACCTCAGGTCTAATGTGAACCTGTTGTTTGAAACCCAGGTCAAACCTGAACCTAAACCTCAGGTCAAATGTGAACCCGTTGTTTGAAACCCAGGTCAAATGTGAAACTAAACCTTAGGTCAAATGTGAACCCATTGTTTGAAACCCAGGTCAAATGTGAACCTAAACCTCAGGCCAAATTTGAACCTGTTGTTTGAAAACCAGGTCAAATGTGAAACTAAACCTCAGGTCTAATGTGAACCCGTTGTTTGAAAACCAGGTCAAATGTGAAACTAAAACTTAGGTCAAATGTGTACAAAAACCTTAGGTTAAATGTGAACCCGTTGTTTGAAACCCAGGTCAAATTTGAACCTAAACCTTAGGTCTAATGTGAACCCATTGTTCGAAACCCAGGTCAAATGTGAACCTAAACCTCAAGTCAAATTTGAACCTGTTGTTTGAAACCCAGGTCAAATGTGAAACTAAACCCCAGGTCTAATGTGAACCCGTTGTTTGAAAACCAGGTCAAATGTGAAACTAAAACTTAGGTCAAATGTGAACCCGTTGTTTGAAACCCAGGTCAAATTTGAACCTAAACCTCAAGTCAAATATGAACCCGTTGTTTGAAAACCAAGTCAAATGTTAACCTAACCCTTAGGTCAAATGTGATCCAGTTGTTTGAAACCTAAGTCATATGTGAACCTAAACCTCAGGTCAAATGTGAACCCGTTGTTTGAAAACCAGGTCAAATGTGAACCTAAACCTCAGGTCAAATGTGAACCCGTTGTTTGGAACCCAGGTCAAATGAGAACCTAAACCTCAGGTCAAATGTGAATCTGTTGTTTGAAAACCAGGTCAAATGTGAACCCGTTGTTTGAAACCCAGGTCAAATGTGAAACTAAACCTCAGGTCAAATGTGAACCCGTTGTTTGGAAACCAGGTCAAATGTGAACCTAAACCTCAGGTCAAATGTGAACCCGTTGTTTGAAACCCAGGTCAAATTTGAACCAAATCCTCAGGTCAAATGTGAACCCGTTGTTTGAAAACCAGGTCAATTGTGAACCTAAACCTAAGGTCAAATGTGAACCCGTTGTTTGAAAACCAGGTCAAATGTGAACCTAAACCTCAGGTCAAATGTGAACCCGTTATTTGAAACCCAGGTCAAATATGAACCTAAACCTCAGGTCAAATGCGAACCCGTTGTTTGAAAACCAGGTCAAATTTAAACCTAAACCTCAGGTCAAATGTGAACCCGTTGTTTGAAACCAAGGTCAATTTTGAACCTAAACCAAAGGTCAAATGTGAACCCGTTGTTTGAAAACCAGGTCAAATATGAACCTAAACCTCATGTCAAATGAGACCCCATTGTTTGAAACCCAGGTCAAATGTAAACCTAAACCTCAAGTCAAATGTGAACCCATTGTTTGAAACCCAGGTCAAATGTGAACTTAAACCTCAGGTCAAATGTGAACCTGTTGTTTGAAATCCCGGTCAAACGTGAACCTAAACCTCAGGTCAAATGTGAACCCGTTGTTTGAAACCCAGGTCAAATGTGAACCAAAACCTTAGGTCAAATGTGAACCCGTTGTTTGAAACCCAGGTCAAATGTGAACTTAAACCTCAGGTCAAATGTGAACCTGTTGTTTGAAAACCAGGTCAAATGTGAAACTAAACCACAGGTCTAATGTGAACCTGTTGTTTGAAACCCAGGTCAAATGTGAACCTAAACCTCGGGTCAAATTTGAACCCGTTGTTTGAAAACCAGGTCAAATGTGAACCTAAAACTCAGGTCAAATGTGTACCTAAACCTCAGGTCAAAGGTGAACCCGTTGTTTGAAACCCAGGTGAAATGTGAACTTAAACCTCTGGTCAAATGTGAAACCGTTGTTTGAAAACCAGGTCAAATGTGAACCTAACCTTCCGGTTAAATGTGAACCCGTTGTTTGAAACACAAGTCAAATGTGAACCTAAACCTCAGGTCAAATGTGAACCCGTTGTTTGAAAATCAGGTCAAATGTGAACCTAAACCTCAAGTCAAATGTGAACCCGTTGTTTGGAACCCAGGTCAAATGAGAACCTAAACCTCAGGTCAAATGTGAATCTGTTGTTTGAAAACCAGGTCAAATGTGAACCCGTTGTTTGAAACCCAGGTCAAATATGAACCTAAACCCCATGTCAAATGTGAACCCGTTGTTTGAAACCCAGGTTAAATGTGAACCTAAACCTCAGGTCAAATGCGAACCCGTTGTTTGAAAACCAGGTCAAATTTGAACCTAAACCTCAGCTCAAATGTGAATCCGTTGTTTGAAAGCCAAGTCAATTAAGAACCTTAACCTAAGGTCAAATGTGAACCAGTTGTTTGAAAACCAGGTCAAATGTGAACCTAAACCTCAGGTCAAATGTGAACCCGTTGTTTGAAACCCAGGTCAAATGTGAACCTAAACCTCAGGTCAAATGTGAACCCGTTGTTTGAAAACCAGGTCAAATGTGAACCTAAACCTCAGGTCAAATGTGAACCCGTTGTTTGGAACCCAAGTCAAATGAGAACCTAAACCTCAGGAAAAATGTGAATCTGTTGTTTGAAAACCAGGTCAAATGTGAACCCGTTGTTTGAAACCCAGGTCAAATGTGAAACTAAACCTCAGGTCAAATGTGAACCCGTTGTTTGGAAACCAGGTCAAACGTGAACCTAAACCTCAGGTCAAATGTGAACCCGTTGTTTGAAACCCAAGTCAAATGTGAACCTAAACCTCAGGTCAAATGCGAAACCGTTGTTTGAAAACCAGGTCAAATTTGAACCTAAACCTCAGGTCAAATGCGAACCCGTTGTTTGAAACCCAGGTCAAATGTGAACCTAAACCTCAGGTCAAATGTGAACCCGTTGTTTGAAAACCAGGTCAAATGTGAACCTAAACCTCAGGTCAAATGTGAACCCGTTGTTTGGAACCCAGGTCAAATGAGAACCTAAACCTCAGGTCAAATGTGAATCTGTTGTTTGAAAACCAGGTCAAATGTGAACCCGTTGTTTGAAACCCAGGTCAAATGTGAAACTAAACCTCAGGTCAAATGTGAACCCGTTGTTTGGAAACCAGGTTAAATGTGAACCTAAACCTCAGGTCAAATGTGAACCCGTTGTTTGAAACCCAGGTCAAATGTGAACCTAAACCTCAAGTCAAATGCGAACCCGTTGTTTAAAAACCAGGTCAAATTTGAACCTAAACCTCAGGTCAAATGTGACCCCGTTGTTTAAAACCCAGGTCAATTGTGAACCTAAACCTAAGGTCAAATGTGAACCCGTTGTTTGAAAACCAGGTCAAATGTGAACCTAAACCTCAGGTCAAATGTGAACCCGTTATTTGAAACCCAGGTCAAATATGAACCTAAACCTCAGGTCAAATGCGAACCCGTTGTTTGAAAACCAGGTCAAATTTAAACCTAAACCTCAGGTCAAATGTGAACCCGTTGTTTGAAACCAAGGTCAATTTTGAACCTAAACCAAAGGTCAAATGTGAACTCGTTGTTTGAAAACCAGGTCAAATATGAACCTAAACCTCATGTCAAATGAGAACCCATTGTTTGAAACCCAGGTCAAATGTAAACCTAAACCTCAAGTCAAATGTGAACCCATTGTTTGAAACCCAGGTCAAATGTGAACTTAAACCTCAGGTCAAATGTGAACCTGTTGTTTGAAATCCCGGTCAAACGTGAACCTAAACCTCAGGTCAAATGTGAACCCGTTGTTTGAAACCCAGGTCAAATGTGAACCTAAACCTTAGGTCAAATGTGAACTTAAACCTCAGGTCAAATGTGAACCTGTTGTTTGAAAACCAGGTCAAATGTGAAACTAAACCACAGGTCTAATGTGAACCCGTTGTTTGAAACCCAGGTCAAATGTGAACCTAAACCTCGGGTCAAATTTGAACCCGTTGTTTGAAAACCAAGTCAAATGTGAACCTAAAACTCAGGTCAAATGTGTACCTAAACCTCAGGTCAAAGGTGAACCCGTTGTTTGAAACCCAGGTGAAATGTGAACTTAAACCTCTGGTCAAATGTGAAACCGTTGTTTGAAAACCAGGTCAAATGTGAACCTAACCTTCAGGTTAAATGTGAACCCGTTGTTTGAAACACAAGTCAAATGTGAACCTAAACCTCAGGTCAAATGTGAACCCGTTGTTTGAAAATCAGGTCAAATGTGAACCTAAACCTCAAGTCAAATGTGAACCCGTTGTTTGGAACCCAGGTCAAATGAGAACCTAAACCTCAGGTCAAATGTGAATCTGTTGTTTGAAAACCAGGTCAAATGTGAACCCGTTGTTTGAAACCCAGGTCAAATATGAACCTAAACCCCATGTCAAATGTGAACCCGTTGTTTGAAACCCAGGTTAAATGTGAACCTAAACCTCAGGTCAAATGCGAACCCGTTGTTTGAAAACCAGGTCAAATTTGAACCTAAACCTCAGGTCAAATGTGAATCCGTTGTTTGAAAGCCAAGTCAATTAAGAACCTTAACCTAAGGTCAAATGTGAACCAGTTGTTTGAAAACCAGGTCAAATGTGAACCTAAACCTCAGGTCAAATGTGAACCCGTTGTTTGAAACCCAGGTCAAATGTGAACCTAAACCTCAGGTCAAATGTGAACCCGTTGTTTGAAAACCAGGTCAAATGTGAACCTAAACCTCAGGTCAAATGTGAACCCGTTGTTTGGAACCCAAGTCAAATGAGAACCTAAACCTCAGGAAAAATGTGAATCTGTTGTTTGAAAACCAGGTCAAATGTGAACCCGTTGTTTGAAACCCAGGTCAAATGTGAAACTAAACCTCAGGTCAAATGTGAACCCGTTGTTTGGAAACCAGGTCAAACGTGAACCTAAACCTCAGGTCAAATGTGAACCCGTTGTTTGAAACCCAAGTCAAATGTGAACCTAAACCTCAGGTCAAATGCGAACCCGTTGTTTGAAAACCAGGTCAAATTTGAACCTAAACCTCAGTTCAAATGCGAACCCGTTGTTTGAAACCCAGGTCAAATGTGAACCTAAACCTCAGGTCAAATGTGAACCCGTTGTTTGAAAACCAGGTCAAATGTGAACCTAAACCTCAGGTCAAATGTGAACCCGTTGTTTGGAACCCAGGTCAAATGAGAACCTAAACCTCAGGTCAAATGTGAATCTGTTGTTTGAAAACCAGGTCAAATGTGAACCCGTTGTTTGAAACCCAGGTCAAATGTGAAACTAAACCTCAGGTCAAATGTGAACCCGTTGTTTGGAAACCAGGTTAAATGTGAACCTAAACCTCAGGTCAAATGTGAACCCGTTGTTTGAAACAAAGGTCAAATGTGAACCTAAACCTCAGGTCAAATGCGAACCCGTTGTTTGAAAACCAGGTCAAATTTGAACCAAATCCTCAGGTCAAATGTGAACCCGTTGTTTAAAACCCAGGTCAATTGTGAACCTAAACCTAAGGTCAAATGTGAACCCGTTGTTTGTAAACATGGTAAAATGTGAACCTAATCCTATGGTCAAATGTGAACCCATTGTTTGAAACCCAGGTCAAATGTGAACCTAAACCTCAGGTCAAATGCGAACCCGTTGTTTAAAAACCAGGTCAAATTTGAACCTAAACCTCAGGTCAAATGTGAACCCGTTGTTTAAAACCCAGGTCAATTGTGAACCTAAACCTAAGGTCAAATGTGAACCCGTTGTTTGAAAACCAGGTCAAATGTGAACCTAAACCTCAGGTCAAATGTGAACCCGTTGTTTGAAACCCAGGACAAATTTAAACCTAAACCTCAGGTCAAATGTGATCTCGTTGTTTGAAACCCAGGTCAATTGTGAACCTAAACCTAAGGTCAAATGTGAACCCGTTGTTTGAAACCCAGGTCAAATATGAACCTAAACCTCAGGTCAAATGTGAACCCATTGTTTGAAACCCAGGTCAAATGTAAACCTAAACCTCAGGTCAAATGTGAACCCGTTGTTTGAAACCCAGGTCAAATGTGAACTTAAACCTCAGGTCTAATGTGAACCTGTTGTTTGAAATCCCGCTCAAACGTGAACCTAAACCTCAGTTCAAATGTTAACCCGTTGTTTGAAACCCAGGTCAAATGTGACCCTAAACCTTAGGTCAAATGTGAACCCATTGTTTGAAACCCAGGTCAAATTTGAACTTAAACCTCAGGTCAAATGTGAACCTGTTGTTTGAAAACCAGGTCAAATGTGAAACTAAACCTCGGGTCTAATGTGAACCCGTTGTTTGAAACCCACGTCAAATGTGAACCTAAACCTCAGGTCAAATGTGAACCCGTCGTTTGAAAACCAGGTCAAATGTGAATCTAAAACTCAGGTAAAATGTGTACCTAAACCTCGGGTCAAAGGTGAACCCGTTGTTTGAAACCCAGGTCAAATGTGAACTTAAACCTCAGGTCAAATGTGAACCCGTTGTTTGAAACCCAGGTCAAATTTGAACCTAAACCTCAAGTCAAATGTGAAACCGTTGTTTGAAAACCAGGTCAAATGTGAACCTAACCTTCAGGTTAAATGTGAACCCGTTGTTTGAAACATAAGTCAAATGTGTACCTAAACCTCAGGTTAAATGTGAACCCGTTGTTTGGAAACCAGGTCAAATGTGAACCTAAACCTCAGGTCAAATGTGAACCCGTTGTTTGAAACCCAGGTCAAATGTGAACCTAAACCTCAGGTCAAATGCGAACCCGTTGTTTGAAAACCAGGTCAAATTTGAACCTAAACCTCAGGTCAAATGCGAACCCGTTGTTTGAAACCCAGGTCAAATGTGAACCTAAACCTCAGGTCAAATGTGGACCCGTTGTTTGAAAACCAGGTCAAATGTGAACCTAAACCTCAGGTCAAATGTGAACCCGTTGTTTGGAACCCAGGTCAAATGAGAACCTAAACCTCAGGTCAAATGTGAATCTGTTGTTTGAAAACCAGGTCAAATGTGAACCCGTTGTTTGAAACCCAGGTCAAATGTGAAACTAAACCTCAGGACAAATGTGAACCCGTTGTTTGGAAACCAGGTTAAATGTGAACCTAAACCTCAGGTCAAATGTGAACCCGTTGTTTGAAATCAAGGTCAAATGTGAACCTAAACCTCAGGTCAAATGCGAACCCGTTGTCTGAAAACCAGGTTAAATTTGAACCAAATCCTCAGGTCAAATGTGAACCCGTTGTTTAAAACCCAGGTCAATTGTGAACCTAAACCTAAGGTCAAATGTGAACCCGTTGTTTGAAAACATGGTAAAATGTGAACCTAATCCTGTGGTCAAATATGAACCCGTTGTTTGAAACCCAGGTCAAATGTGAACCTAAACCTCAGGTCAAATGCGAACCCGTTGTTTAAAAACCAGGTCAAATTTGAACCTAAACCTCAGGTCAAATGTGAACCCGTTGTTTAAAACCCAGGTCAATTGTGAACCTAAACCTAAGGTCAAATGTGAACCCGTTGGTTGAAAACCAGGTCAAATGTGAACCTAAACCTCAGGTCAAATGTGAACCCGTTGTTTGAAACCCAGGTCAAATTTAAACCTAAACCTCAGGTCAAATGTGAACCCGTTGTTTGAAACCCAGGTCAATTGTGAACCTAAACCTAAGGTCAAATGTGAACCCGTTGTTTGAAACCCAGGTCAAATATGAACCTAAACCTCAGGTCAAATGTGAACCCATTGTTTGAAACCCAGGTCAAATGTAAACCTAAACCTCAGATCAAATGTGAACCCGTTGTTTGAAACCCAGGTCAAATGTGAACTTAAACCTCAGGTCTAATGTGAACCTGTTGTTTGAAATCCCGCTTAAACGTGAACCTAAACCTCAGTTCAAATGTTAACCCGTTGTTTGAAACCCAGGTCAAATGTGACCCTAAACCTTAGGTCAAATGTGAACCCATTGTTTGAAACCCAGGTCAAATTTGAACTTAAACCTCAGGTCAAATGTGAACCTGTTGTTTGAAAACCAGGTCAAATGTGAAACTAAACCTCAGGTCTAATGTGAACCCGTTGTTTGAAACCCAGGTCAAATGTGAACCTAAACCTCAGGTCAAATGTGAACCCGTCGTTTGAAAACCAGGTCAAATGTGAATCTAAAACTCAGGTAAAATGTGTACCTAAACCTCGGGTCAAAGGTGAACCCGTTGTTTGAAACCCAGGTCAAATGTGAACTTAAACCTCAGGTCAAATGTGAACCCGTTGTTTGAAACCCAGGTCAAATTTGAACCTAAACCTCAAGTCAAATGTGAAACCGTTGTTTGAAAACCAGGTCAAATGTGAACCTAACCTTCAGGTTAAATGTGAACCCGTTGTTGGAAACATAAGTCAAATGTGTACCTAAACCTCAGGTTAAATGTGAACCCGTTGTTTGAAAACCAGGTCAAATGTGAACCTAAACCTCAAGTTAAATGTGAACCCGTTGTTTGGAACCCAGGTCAAATGAGAACCTAAACCTCAGGTCAAATGTGAATCTGTTGTTTGAAAACCAGGTCAAATGTGAACCTGTTGTTTGAAACCCAGGTCAAATATGAACCTAAACCTCAGGTCAAATGTGAACCCGTTGTTTGAAACCCAGGTTAAATGTGAACCTAAACCTCAGGTCAAATGCGAACCCGTTGTTTGAAAACCAGGTCAAATTGGAACCTAAACTTCAGGTCAAATGTGAACCCGTTGTTTGAAATCCAAGTCAATTAAGAACATTAACCTAAGGTCAAATGTGACCCCGTTGTTTGAAAACCAGGTCAAATGTGAACCTAAACCTCAGGTCAAATGTGAACCCGTTGTTTGAAACCCAAGTCAAATGTGAACCTAAACGTTAGGTCAAATGCGAACCCGTTGTTTGAAAACCAGGTCAAATTTGAACCTAAACCTCAGGTCAAATGTGAACCCGTTGTTTGAAACCCAGGTCAATTATGAACCTAAACCTAAGGTCAAATGTGAACCCGTTGTTTGAAAACCAGGTCAAATGTGAACCAAAACCTCAGGTCAAATGTGAACCCATTGTTTGAAACCCAGGTCAAATGTGAACCTAAACCTCAGGTCAAATGTGAACCCGTTGTTTGAAACCCAGGTCAAATGTGAACTTAAACCTCAGGTCTAATGTGAACCTGTTGTTTGAAACCCAGGTCAAACATGAACCTAAACCTCAGGTCAAATGTGAACCCGTTGTTTGAAACCCAGGTCAAATGTGAACCTAAACCTTAGGTCAAATGTGAACCCATTGTTTGAAACCCAGGTCAAATGTGAACCTAAACCTCAGGTCAAATTTGAACCTGTTGTTTGAAAACCAGGTCAAATGTGAAACTAAACCCCAAGTCTAATGTGAACCCGTTGTTTGAAAACCAGGTCAAATGTGAAACTAAAACTTAGGTCAAATGTGTACCTAAACCTCAGGTTAAATGTGAACCGTTTGTTTGAACCCCAGGTCAAATGTGAACTTAAACCTCAGGTCAAATGTGAACCCGTTGTTTGAAACCCAGGTCAAATTTGAACCTAAACCTCAAGTCAAATATGAACCCGTTGTTTGAAAACCAGGTCAAATGTTAACCTAACCCTTAGGTTAAATGTGATCCAGTTGTTTGAAACCTAAGTCAAATGTGAACCTAAACCTCAGGTCAAATGTGAACCCGTTGTTTGAAAACCAGGTCAAATGTGAACCTAAACCTCAGGTCAAATGTGAACCCGTTGTTTGGAACCCAGGTCAAATGAGAACCTAAACCTCAGGTCAAATGTGAATCTGTTGTTTGAAAACCAGGTCAAATGTGAACCCGTTGTTTGAAACCCAGGTCAAATGTGAAACTAAACCTCAGGTCAAATGTGAACCCGTTGTTTGGAAACCAGGTCAAATGTGAACCTAAACCTCAGGTCAAATGTGAACCCGTTGTTTGAAACCCAGGTCAAATGTGAACCTAAACCTCAGGTCAAATGCGAACCCGTTGTTTGAAAACCAGGTAAAATTTAAACCAAATCCTCAGGTCAAATCTGAACCCGTTGTTTGAAACCCAGGTCAATTGTGAACCTAAACCTAAGGTCAAATGTGAACCCGTTGTTTGAAAACCAGGTCAAATGTGAACCTAATCCTCAGGTCAAATGTGAACCCATTGTTTGAAACCCAGGTCAAATGTGAACCTAAACCTCAGGTCAAATGCTAACCCGTTGTTTAAAAACCAGGTAAAATTTGAACCTAAACCTCAGGTCAAATGTGAACCCGTTGTTTAAAACCCAGGTCAATTGTGAACCTAAACCTAAGGTCAAATGTGAACCCGTTGTTTGAAAACCTGTTCAAATGTGAACCTAAACCTCAGGTCAAATGTGAACCCGTTGTTTGAAACCTAGGTCAAATGTGAACCTAAACCTCAGGTTAAATGCGAACCCGTTGTTTGAAAACCAGGTCAAATTTAAACCTAAACCTCAAGTCAAATGTGAACCCGTTGTTTGAAACCCAGGTCAATTGTGTACCTAAACCTAAGGTCTAATGTGAACCCGTTGTTTGAAAACAAGGTCAAATGTAAACCAAAACCTCAGGTCAAATGTGAACCCATTGTTTGAAAACCAGGTCAAATGTGAAACTAAACCTCTGGTCAAATGTGAACCCGTTGTTTGAAACCCAGGTCAAATGTGAACTTAAACCTCAGGTCAAATGTGAACCTAACCCTCAGGTCAAATGTGAATCAGATGTTTGAAACCTAAGTCAAATGTGAACCAAAACCTCAGGTCAAATGTGAACCCGTTATTTGAAAACCAGGTCAAATGTGAACCTAAACCTCAGGTCAAATGTGAACCCGTTGTTTGGAACCCAGGTCAAATGAGAACCTAAACCTCAGGTCAAATGTAATCTATTGTTTGAAAACCAGGTCAAACGTGAACCTAAACCTCAGGTCAAATGTGAACCCGTTGTTTGAAACCCAGGTCAAATGTGAAGCTAAACCTTAAGTCAAATCTGAACCCGTTGTTTGAAACCCAGGTCAAATGTGAACCTAAACCTCAGGTCAAATTTGAACCTGTTGTTTGAAAACCAGGTCAAATGTGAAACTAAACCTCAGGTCTAATGTGAACCCGTTGTTTGAAAACTAGGTCAAATGTGAAACTAAAACTCAGGTCAAATGTGTACCTAAACCTCAGGTCAAATGTGAACCTATTGTTTGAAACCCAGGTCAAATGTGAACTTAAACCTCAAGTCAAATGTGAACCTAAACCTCAGGTCAAATGCGAACCCGTTGTTTGAAAACCAGGTCAAATTTAAACCTAAACCTCAGGTCAAATGTGAACCCGTTGTTTGAAACCCAGGTCAATTGTGAGTTTAAACCTAAGGTGTAATGTGAACCCATTATTTGAAAACAAGGTCAAATGTGAACCAAAACCTCAGGTCAAATGTGAACCCATTGTTTGAAAACCAGGTCATATGTGAAACTAAACCTCAGGTCAAATGTGAACCCGTTGTTTGAAAACCAGGTCAAATGTGAAACTAAAACTCAGGTCAAATGTGAACCCGTTGTTTGAAACCTAGGTCAAATGTGAACTTAAACATCAAGTCAAATGTGAACCTGTTGTTTGAAACCCAGGTCAAATGTGAACCTGTTGTTTGAAACCCAGGTCAAATGTCAACCTAAACCTCAGGTCAAATGTGAACCCGTTCTTTGAAACCCAGGTCAAATGTGAACCTAAACCTTAGGTCAAATGTGAACCTATTGTTTGAAACCCAGGTCAAATGTGAACCTAAACTTCAGGTCAAATGTGAACCTGTTGTTTGAAACCCAGGTCAAATGTGAACCTAAACCTCAGGTCAAATGCGAACCCGTTGTTTGAAAACCAGGTCAAATGTGAAACTAAAACTCAGGTCAAATGTGAACCAGTTGTTTGAAACCTAGGTCAAATGTGAACCTAAACCTCAGGTTAAATGCGAACCCGTTGTTTGAAAACCAGGTCAAATTTAAACCTAAACCTCAAGTCAAATGTGAACCCGTTGTTTGAAACCCAGGTCAATTGTGTACCTAAACCTAAGGTCTAATGTGAACCCGTTGTTTGAAAACAAGGTCAAATGTAAACCAAAACCTCAGGTCAAATGTGAACCCATTGTTTGAAAACCAGGTCAAATGTGAAACTAAACCTCTGGTCAAATGTGAACCCGTTGTTTGAAAACCAGGTCAAATGTGAAACTAAAACTCAGGTCAAATGTGTACCTAAACCTCAGGTCAAATGTGAACCCGTTGTTTGAAACCCAGGTCAAATGTGAACTTAAACCTCAGGTCAAATATGAACCTAACCCTCAGGTCAAATGTGAATCAGTTGTTTGAAACCTAAGTCAAATGTGAACCTAAACCTCAGGTCAAATGTGAACCCGTTATTTGAAAACCAGGTCAAATGTGAACCTAAACCTCAGGTCAAATGTGAACCCGTTGTTTGAAACTCAGGTCAATTGTGAACCTAAACCAAAGGTCTAATGTGAACCCGTTGTTTGAAAACAAGGTCAAATGTGAACCAAAACCTCAGGTCAAATGTGAACCCATTGTTTGAAAACCAGGTCATATGTGAAACTAAACCTCAGATCAAATGTGAACCCGTTGTTTGAAAACCAGGTCAAATGTGAAACTAAATCTCAGGTCAAATGTGAACCAGTTGTTTGAAACCTAGGTCAAATGTGAACTTAAACCTCAAGTCAAATGTGAAGTTGTTGTTTGAAACCCAGGTCAAACGTGAACCTAAACCTCAGGTCAAATGTGAACCCATTGTTTGAAACCCAGGTCAATTGTGAACCTAAACCTCAGGTCAAATGTGAACCCGTTGTTTGAAAACCAGGTCAAATGTGAACCTAAACCTCAGGTCAAATGTGAACCCGTTGTTTGAAACCCAGGTCAAATGTGAACCTAAACCTCAGGTCAAATGCGAACCCGTTGTTTGAAACCCTAGGTCAAATGTGAACCTAAACCTTAGGTCAAATGTGAACCCGTTGTTTGAAACCCAGGTCAAACGTGATCCTAAACCTCAGGTCTAATGTGAACCCGTTGTTTGAAAACCAGGTCAAATGTGAACCTAAACCTCAGGTCAAATGTGAACCCGTTGTTGGAAAACTAGGTCAAATTTGAACATAAACCTCAGGTCATATGTGAATCCGTTGTTTGAAAACCAGGTCAAATGTTAACCAAAACCTCGGGTCAAATGTGAACCCATTGTTTGAAACCCAGGTCAAATGTGAACCTAAACCTCAGGTCAAATGTGAACCCGTTGTTTGAAACCCAGGTCAAATGTGAACTTAAACCTCAGGTCAAATGTGAACCTGTTGTTTGAAACCCAGGTCAAATGTGAACCTAAACTTCAGGTCAAATGTGAACCTGTTGTTTGAAACCCAGGTCAAATGTGAACCTAAACCTCAGGTCAAATGCGAACCCGTTGTTTGAAAACTAGGTCAAATTTAAACCTAAACCTCAGGTCAAATGTGAACCCGTTGTTTGAAAACAAGGTCAAATGTGAACCAAAACCTCAGGTCAAATGTGAACCCATTTTTGAAACCCAGGTCAAATGTGAACCTAAACCTCAGGTCAAATGTGAACCTGTTGTTTGAAACCCAGGTCAAATGTGAACCTAAACTTCAGGTCAAATGTGAACCTGTTGTTTGAAACCCAGGTCAAATGTGAACCTAAACCTCAGGTCAAATGCGAACCCGTTGTTTGAAAACCAGGTCAAATTTAAACCTAAACCTCAGGTCAAATGTGAACCCGCTGTTTGAAACCCAGGTCAATTGTGAGCCTAAACCTAAGGTCTAATGTGAACCCGTTGTTTGAAAACAAGGTCAAATGTGAACCAAAACCTCAGGTCAAATGTGAACCCATGTTTGAAAACCAGGTCATATGTGAAACTAAACCTCAGGTCAAATGTGAACCCGTTGTTTGAAAACCAGGTCAAATGTGAAACTAAAACTCAGGTCAAATGTGAACCCGTTGTTTGAAACCTAGGTCAAATGTGTACTTAAACCTCAAGTCAAACGTGAACCTAACCCTCAGGTCAAATGTGAACCAGTTGTTTGAAACCTAAGTCAAATGTGAACCTAAACCTCAGGTCAAATGTGAACCCGTTGTTTGAAAACCAGGTCAAATGTGAACCTAAACCTCAGGTCAAATGTGAACCCGTTGTTTGAAAACCAGGTCAAATTTGAACCTAAACCTCAGGTCAAATGTGGACTCGTTGTTTGAAAACCAGGTCAAATGTGAACCTAAACCTAAGGTCAAATGTGAACCCGTTGTTTGAAAACCAGGTCAAATGTGAACCAAAACCTTAGGTCAAATGTGAACCCATTTTTGAAACTCAGGTCAAATGTGAACCTAAACCTCAGGTCAAATGTGAACCTGTTGTTTGAAACCCAGGTCAAATGTGAACCTAAACCTCAGGTCAAATGCGAACCCGTTGTTTGAAAACCAGGTCAAATTTAAACCTAAACCTCAGGTCAAATGTGAACCCGTTGTTTGAAAACAAGGTCAAATGTGAACCAAAACCTCAGGTCAAATGTGAACCCATTTTTGAAACTCAGGTCAAATGTGAACCTAAACCTCAGGTCAAATGTGAACCTGTTGTTTGAAACCCAGGTCAAATGTGAACCTAAACCTCAGGTCAAATGTGAACCCGTTCTTTGAAACCCAGGTCAAATGTGAACATAAACCTCAGGTCAAATGTGAACCCGTTGTTTGGAACCTAGGTCAAATGAGAACCTAAACCTCAGGTCAAATGTGAATCTGTTGTTTGAAAACCAGGTCAAATGTGAACCCATTGTTTGAAACCCAGGTCAAATGTGAACCTAAACCTCAGGTCAAATGTGAACCCGTTGTTTGAAACCCCGGTCAAATGTGAACTTAAACCTCAGGTCAAATGTGAACCTGTTGTTTGAAAACCAGGTCAAATGTGAAACTAAAACTCAGGTCAAATGTGTACCAAAACCTCAGGTCAAATGTTAACCCATTGTTTGAAACCCAGGTCAAATGTGAACTTAAACCTCAGGTCAAATGTCAACCCGTTGTTTGAAACCCAGGTCAAATTTGAACCTAAACCTCAAGTCAAATCTGATCCCGTTGTTTGAAAACCAGGTCAAATGTGAACCTAACCCTTAGGTCAAATGTGATCCAGTTGTTTGAAACCTAAGTCAAATGTGAACCTAAATCTCAGGTAAAATGTGAACCCGTTGTTTGAAAACCAAGTCAAATGTGAACCTAAACCTCAGGTCAAATGTGAACCCGTTGTTTGGAACCCAGGTCAAATGAGAACCTAAACCTCAGGTCAAATGTGAATCTGTTGTTTGAAAACCAGGTCAAATGTGAACCCATTGTTTGAAACCCAGGTCAAATGTGAACCTAAACCTCAGGTCAAATGTGAACCCGTTGTTTGAAACCCCGGTCAAATGTGAACTTAAACCTCAGGTCAAATGTGAACCTGTTGTTTGAAACCCAGGTCAAATGTGAACCTAAACCTCAGGTAAAATGTGAACCCGTTCTTTGAAACCCAGGTCAAATGTGAACCTAAACCTGAGGTCAAATGTGAACCTGTTGTTTGAAACCCAGGTCAAATGTGAACCTAAACTTCAGGTCAAATGTGAACCTGTTGTTTGAAACCCAGGTCAAATGTGAACCTAAACCTCAGGTCAAATGCGAACCCGTTGTTTGAAAACCAGGTCAAATTTAAACCTAAAACTCAGGTCAAATGTGAACCCGTTGTATGAAACCCAGGTCAATTTGAACCTAAACCTCAGGTCAAATGTGAACCCGTTGTTTGAAAACCAGGTCAAATTTGAACCTAAACCTCAGGTCAAATGTGAACCCGTTGTTTGAAAACCAGGTCAACTGTGAACCTAAACCTAAGGTCAAATGTGAACCTGTTGTTTGAAAACCAGGTCAAATGTGAGCCAAAACCTCAGGTCAAATGTGAATCCGTTGTTTGAAACCCAGGTCAAATGTGAACCTAAACCTCAGGTCAAATGTGAACCCGTTGTTTGAAACCCAGGTCAAATGTGAACTTAAACCTCAGGTCAAATGTGAACCTGTTGTTTGAAACCCAGGTCAAATGTGAACCTAAACCTCAGGTCAAATGTGAACCCGTTCTTTGAAACCCAGGTCAAATGTGAAGCTAAACCTTAGGTCAAATGTGAACCTGTTGTTTGAAACCCAGGTCAAATGTGAACCTAAACTTCAGGTCAAATGTGATCCTATTGTTTGAAACCCAGGTCAAATGTGAACCTAAACCTCAGGTCAAATGCGAACCCGTTGTTTGAAAACCAGGTCAAATTTAAACCTAAACCTCATGTCAAATGTGAACCCGTTGTTTGAAACCCAGGTCAATTGTGAACCTAAACCTAAGGTCTAATGTGAACCCATTGTTTGAAAACAAGGTCAAATGTGAACCAAAACCTCAGGTCAAATGTGAACCCATTGTTTGAAAACCAGGTCATATGTGAAACTAAACCTCAGGTCAAATGTGAACCCGTTGTTTGAAAACCAGGTCAAATGTGAAACTAAAACACAGGTCAAATGTGAACCCGTTGTTTGAAACCTAGGTCAAATGTGAACTTAAACCTCAAGTCAAATGTGAACCTGTTGTTTGAACCCCAGGTCAAACGTGAACCTAAACCTCAGGTCAAATGTGAACCCGTTGTTTGAAACCCAGGTCAATTGTGAACCTAAACCTCAGGTCAAATGTGAACCCGTTGTTTGAAAACCAGGTCAAATGTGAACATAAACCTCAGGTCAAATGTGAACCCGTTGTTTGAAACCCAGGTCAAATGTGAACCTAAACCTCAGGTCAAATGCGAACCCGTTGTTTGAAAACCAGATCAAATTTGAACCTAAACCTCAGGTCAAATGTGAACCCGTTGTTTGAAACCCATGTCAATTGTGAACCTAAACCTAAGGTCAAATGTGAACCCGTTGTTTGAAAACCAGGTCAAATGCGAACCAAAACCTCAGGTCAAATGTGAACCCATTGTTTGAAACCCAGGTCAAATGTGAACCTAAACCTCAGGTCAAATGTGAACCCGTTGTTTGAAACCCAGGTCAAATGTGAACTTAAACCTCAGGTCAAATGTGAACCTGTTGTTTGAAACCCAGGTCAAATGTGAACCTAAACCTCAGGTCAAATGTGAACCCGTTGTTTGAAACCCAGGTCAAATGTGAACCTAAACCTTAAGTCAAATGTGAACCCGTTGTTTGAAACCCAGGTCAAATGTGAACCTGAACCTCAGGTCAAATTTGAACCTGTTGTTTGAAACCCAGGTCAAATGTGAAACTAAAACTCAGGTCAAATGTGTACCAAAACCTCAGGTCAAATGTTAACCCATTGTTTGAAACCCAGGTCAAATTTGAACCTAAACCTCAAGTCAAATCTGATCCCGTTGTTTGAAAACCAGGTCAAATGTGAACCTAACCCTTAGGTCAAATGTGATCCAGTTGTTTGAAACCTAAGTCAAATGTGAACCTAAATCTCAGGTAAAATGTGAACCCGTTGTTTGAAAACCAAGTCAAATGTGAACCTAAACCTCAGGTCAAATGTGAACCCGTTGTTTGGAACCCAGGTCAAATGAGAACCTAAACCTCAGGTCAAATGTGAATCTGTTGTTTGAAAACCAGGTCAAATGTGAACCCATTGTTTGAAACCCAGGTCAAATGTGAACCTAAACCTCAGGTCAAATGTGAACCCGTTGTTTGAAACCCCGGTCAAATGTGAACTTAAACCTCAGGACAAATGTGAACCTGTTATTTGAAACCCAGGTCAAATGTGAACCTAAACCTCAGGTCAAATGTGAACCCGTTCTTTGAAACCCAGGTCAAATGTGAACCTAAACCTGAGGTCAAATGTGAACCTGTTGTTTGAAACCCAGGTCAAATGTGAACCTAAACTTCAGGTCAAATGTGAACCTGTTGTTTGAAACCCAGGTCAAATGTGAACCTAAACCTCAGGTCAAATGCGAACCCGTTGTTTGAAAACCAGGTCAAATTTAAACCTAAACCTCAGGTGAAATGTGAACCCGTTGTTTGAAACCCAGGTCAATTTGAACCTAAACCTCAGGTCAAATGCGAACCCGTTGTTTGAAAACCAGGTCAAATTTGAACCTGAACCTCAGGTCAAATGTGAACCCGTTGTTTGAAACCCAGGTCAATTGTGAATCTAAACCTAAGGTCTAATGTGAACCCGTTGTTTGAAAACAAGGTCAAATGTGAACCAAAACCTCAGGTCAAATGTGAACCCATTGTTTGAAAACCAGGTCATATGTGAAACTAAACCTCAGGTCAAATGTGAACCCATTGTTTGAAAACCAGGTCAAATGTGAAACTAAAACTCAGGTCAAATGTGTACCTAAACCTCAGGTCAAATGTGAACCCGTTGTTTGAAACCCTGGTCAAATGTGAACTTAAACCTCAGGTCAAATGTGAACCTAACCCTCAGGTCAAATGTGAACGAGTTGTTTGAAACCTAAGTCAAATGTGAACCTAAACCTCAGGTCAAATGTGAACCCGTTGTTTGAAAACCAGGTCAAATGTGAACCTAAACCTCAGGTCAAATGTGAACCCGTTGTTTGAAAACCAGGTCAAATTTGAACCTAAACCTCAGGTCAAATGTGAACCCATTGTTTGAAAACCAGGTCAACTGTGAACCTAAACCTAAGGTCAAATGTGAACCCGTTGTTTGAAAACCAGGTCAAATGTGAGCCAAAACCTCAGGTCAAATGTGAACCCATTGTTTGAAACCCAGGTCAAACGTGAACCTAAACCTCAAGTCAAATGTGAACCCGTTGTTTAAAACCCAGGTCAAATGTGAACTTAAACCTCAAGTCAAATGTCAACCCGTTGTTTGAAACCCAGGTCAAATTTGAACCTAAACCTCAAGTCAAATCTGATCCCGTTGTTTGAAAACCAGGTCAAATGTGATCCAGTTGTTTGAAACCTAAGTCAAATGTGAACCTAAATCTCAGGTAAAATGTGAACCCGTTGTTTGAAAACCAAGTCAAATGTGAACCTAAACCTCAGGTCAAATGTGAACCCGTTGTTTGGAACCCAGGTCAAATGAGAACCTAAACCTCAGGTCAAATGTGAATCTGTTGTTTGAAAACCAGGTCAAATGTGAACCCATTGTTTGAAACCCAGGTCAAATGTGAACCTAAACCTCAGGTCAAATGTGAACCCGTTGTTTGAAACCCCGGTCAATAGTGAACTTAAACCTCAGGTCAAATGTGAACCTATTGTTTGAAACCCAGGTCAAATGTGAACCTAAACCTCAGGTCAAATGTGAACCCGTTCTTTGAAACCCAGGTCAAATGTGAACCTAAACCTCAGGTCAAATGTGAACCTGTTGTTTGAAACCCAGGTCAAATGTGAACCTAAACTTCAGGTCAAATGTGAACCTGTTGTTTGAAACCCAGGTCATATGTGAACCTAAACCTCAGGTCAAATGCGAACCCGTTGTTTGAAAACCATGTCAAATTTAAACCTAAACCTCAGGTCAAATGTGAAACCGTTGTTTGAAACCCAGGTCAATTTGAACCTAAACCTCAGGTCAAATGCGAACCCGTTGTTTGAAAACCAGGTCAAATTTGAACCTAAACCTTAGGTCAAATGTGAACCTATTATTTGAAACCCAGGTCAATTGTGAATCTAAACCTAAGGTGTAATGTGAACCCGTTGTTTGAAAACAAGGTCAAATGTGAACCAAGACCTCAGGTCAAATGTGAACCCATTGTTTGAAAACCAGGTCATATGTGAAACTAAACCTCAGGTCAAATGTGAACCCGTTGTTTGAAAACCAGGTCAAATGTGAAACTAAAACTCAGGTCAAATGTGTACCTAAACCTCAGGTCAAATGTGAACCCGTTGTTTGAAACCCAGGTCAAATGTGAACTTAAACCTCAGGTCAAATGTGAACCTAACCCTCAGGTCAAATGTGAACCAGGTGTTTAAAACCTAAGTCAAATGTGAACCTAAACCTCAGGTCAAATGTGAACCCGTTGTTTGAAAACCAGGTCAAATGTGAACCTAAACCTCAGGTCAAATGTGAACCCGTTGTTTGAAAACCAGGTCAAATTTGAACCTAAACCTCAGGTCAAATGTGAACCCGTTGTTTGAAAACCAGGTCAACTGTGAACCTAAACCTAAGGTCAAATGTGAACCCGTTGTTTGAAAACCAGGTCAAATGTGAGCCAAAACCTCAGGTCAAATGTGAACCCATTGTTTGAAACCCACGTCAAACGTGAACCTAAACCTCAGGTCAAATGTGAACCCGTTGTTTGATACCCAGGTCAAATGTGAACTTAAACCTCAAGTCAAATGTGAACATGTTGTTTGAAACCCAGGTCAAATGTGAACCTAAACCTCAGGTCAAATGTGAACCCGTTCTTTGAAACCCAGGTCAAATGTGAACCTAAACCTTAGGTCAAATGTGAACCTGTTGTTTGAAACCCAGGTCAAATGTGAACCTAAACTTCAGGTCAAATGTGAACCTGTTGTTTGAAACCCAGGTCAAATGTGAACCTAAACCTCAGGTCAAATGCGAACCCGTTGTTTGAAAACCAAGTCAAATTTAAACCTAAACCTCATGTAAAATGTGAACCCGTTGTTTGAAACCCAGGTCAATTGTGAACCTAAACCTAAGGTCTAATGTGAACCCGTTGTTTGAAAACAAGGTCAAATGTGAACCAAAACCTCAGGTCAAATGTGAACCCATTGTTTGAAAACCAGGTCATATGTGAAACTAAACCTCAGGTCAAATGTGAACCCGTTGTTTGAAAACCAGGTCAAATGTGAAACTAAAACTCAGGTCAAATGTGAACCCGTTGTTTGAAACCTAGGTCAAATGTGAACTTAAACCTCAAGTCAAATGTGAACCTGTTGTTTGAAACCCAGGTCAAACATGAACCTAAACCTCAGGTCAAATGTGAACCCGTTGTTTGAAACCCAGGTCAATTGTGAACCTAAACCTAAGGTCAAATGTGAACCCGTTGTTTGAAAACCAGGTCAAATGTGAACCAAAACCTCAGGTCAAATGTGAACCCATTGTTTGAAACCCAGGTCAAATGTGAACCTAAACCTCAGGTCAAATGTGAACCCGTTGTTTGAAACCCTGGTCAAATGTGAACTTAAACCTCAGGTCAAATGTGAACCTGTTGTTTGAAACCCAGGTCAAACGTGATCCTAAACCTCCGGTCAAATGTGAACCCGTTGTTTGAAACCAAGGTCAAATGTGAACCTAAACCTTAAGTCAAATGTGAACCCGTTGTTTGAAACCTAGGTCAAATGTGAACCTAAACCTCAGGTCAAATTTGAACCTGTTGTTTGAAAACCAGGTCAAATGTGAAACTAAAACTCAGGTCAAATGTGTACCAAAACCTCAGGTCAAATGTTAACCCATTGTTTGAAACCCAGGTCAAATGTGAACTTAAACCTCAGGTCAAATGTTAACCCGTTCTTGGAAACCCAGGTCAAATTTGAACCTAAACCTCAAGTCAAATCCGAACCCGTTGTTTGAAAACCAGGTCAAATGTGAACCTAACCCTTAGGTCAAATGTGATCCAGTTGTTTGAAACCTAAGTCAAATGTGAACCTAAATCTCAGGTCAAATGTGAACCCGTTGTTTGAAAACCAAGTCAAATGTGAACCTAAACCTCAGGTCAAATGTGAACCCGTTGTTTGGAACCCAGGTCAAATGAGAACCTAAACCTCAGGTCAAATGTGAATCTGTTGTTTGAAAACCAGGTCAAATGTGAACCCATTGTTTGAAACCCAGGTCAAATGTGAACCTAAACCTACGGTCAAATGTGAACCCGTTGTTTGAAACCCAAGTCAAATGTGAACTTAAACCTCAGGTCAAATGTGAACCTGTTATTTGAAACCCAGGTCAAATGTGAACCTAAACCTCAGGTCAAATGTGAACCCGTTCTTTGAAACCCAGGTCAAATGTGAACCTAAACCTTAGGTCAAATGTGAACCTGTTGTTTGAAACCCAGGTCAAATGTGAACCTAAACTTCAGGTCAAATGTGAACCTGTTGTTTGAAACCCAGGTCAAATGTGAACCTAAACCTCAGGTCAAATGCGAACCCGTTGTTTGAAAACCAGGTCAAATTTGAACCTAAACCTCAGGTCAAATGTGAACCCGTTGTTTGAAAACCAGGTCAAATGTGAACCTAAACCTCAGGTCAAATGTGAACCCGTTGTTTGGAACCCAGGTCAAATGAGAACCTAAACCTCAGGTCAAATGTGAATCTGTTGTTTGAAAACCAGGTCAAATGTGAACCCATTGTTTGAAACCCAGGTCAAATGTGAACCTAAACCTAAGGTCAAATGTGAACCCGTTGTTTGAAACCCAGGTCAAATGTGAACTTAAACCTCAGGTCAAATATGAACCTGTTATTTGAAACCCAGGTCAAATGTGAACCTAAACCTCAGGTCAAATGTGAACCCGTTCTTTGAAACCCAGGTCAAATGTGAACCTAAACCTTAGGTCAAATGTGAACCTGTTGTTTGAAACCCAGGTCAAATGTGAACCTAAACTTCAGGTCAAATGTGAACCTGTTGTTTGAAACCCAGGTCAAATGTGAACCTAAACCTCAGGTCAAATGCGAACCCGTTGTTTGAAAACCAGGTCAAATTTGAACCTAAACCTTAGGTCAAATGTGAACCCGTTGTTTGAAACCCAGGTCAATTGTGAATCTAAACATAAGGTCTAATGTGAACCCGTTGTTTGAAAACAAGGTCAAATGTGAACCAAAACCTCAGGTCAAATGTGAACCCATTGTTTGAAAACCAAGTCATATGTGAAACTAAACCTCAGGTCAAATGTGAACTCGTTGTTTGAAAACCAGGTCAAATGTGAAACTAAAACTCAGGTCAAATGTGAACCCGTTGTTTGAAACCTAGGTCAAATGTGAACTTAAACCTCAAGTCAAATGTGAACATGTTGTTTGAAACCCAGGTCAAACGTGAACCTAAACCTCAGGTCAAATGTGAACCCGTTGTTTGAAACCCAGGTCAAATGTGAACCTAAACCTCAGGTCAAATGCGAACCCGTTGTTTGAAAACCAGGTCAAATTTGAACCTAAACCTCAGGTCAAATGTGAACCTGTTGTTTGAAACCCAGGTCAATTGTGAACCTAAACCTAAGGTCAAATGTGAACCCGTAGTTTGAAAACCAGGTCAAATGTGAACCAAAACCTCAAGTCAAATGTGAACCCATTGTTTGAAACCCAGGTCAAATGTGAACCTAAACCTCAGGTCAAATGTGAACCCGTTGTTTGAAACCCAGGTCAAATGTGAACTTAAACCTCAGGTCAAATGTGAACCTGTTGTTTCAAACCCAGGTCAAACGTGAACCTAAACCTCAGGTCAAATGTGAACCTGTTATTTGAAACCCAGGTCAAATGTGAACCTAAACCTCAGGTCAAATGTGAACCCGTTCTTTGAAACCCAGGTCAAATGTGAACCTAAACCTTAGGTCAAATGTGAACCTGTTGTTTGAAACCCAGGTCAAATGTGAACCTAAACTTCAGGTCAAATGTGAACCTGTTGTTTGAAACCCAGGTCAAATGTGAACCTAAACCTCAGGTCAAATGCGAACCCGTTGTTTGAAAACCAGGTCAAATTTGAACCTAAACCTCAGGTCAAATGTGAACCCGTTGTTTGAAAACCAGGTCAAATGTGAACCTAAACCTCAGGTCAAATGTGAACCCGTTGTTTGGAACCCAGGTCAAATGAGAACCTAAACCTCAGGTCAAATGTGAATCTGTTGTTTGAAAACCATGTCAAATGTGAACCCATTGTTTGAAACCCAGGTCAAATGTGAACCTAAACCTAAGGTCAAATGTGAACCCGTTGTTTGAAACCCAGGTCAAATGTGAACTTAAACCTCAGGTCAAATGTGAACCTGTTATTTGAAACCCAGGTCAAATGTGAACCTAAACCTCAGGTCAAATGTGAACCCGTTCTTTGAAACCCAGGTCAAATGTGAACCTAAACCTTAGGTCAAATGTGAACCTGTTGTTTGAAACCCAGGTCAAATGTGAACCTAAACTTCAGGTCAAATGTGAACCTGTTGTTTGAAACCCAGGTCAAATGTGAACCTAAACCTCAGGTCAAATGCGAACCCGTTGTTTGAAAACCAGGTCAAATTTGAACCTAAACCTTAGGTCAAATGTGAACCCGTTGTTTGTAACCCAGGTCAATTGTGAATCTAAACATAAGGTCTAATGTGAACCCGTTGTTTGAAAACAAGGTCAAATGTGAACCAAAACCTCAGGTCAAATGTGAACCCATTGTTTGAAAACCAAGTCATATGTGAAACTAAACCTCAGGTCAAATGTGAACCCGTTGTTTGAAAACCAGGTCAAATGTGAAACTAAAACTCAGGTCAAATGTGAACCCGTTGTTTGAAACCTAGGTCAAATGTGAACTTAAACCTCAAGTCAAATGTGAACATGTTGTTTGAAACCCAGGTCAAACGTGAACCTAAACCTCAGGTCAAATGTGAACCCGTTGTTTGAAACCCAGGTCAAATGTGAACCTAAACCTCAGGTCAAATGCGAACCCGTTGTTTGAAAACCAGGTCAAATTTGAACCTAAACCTCAGGTCAAATGTGAACCTGTTGTTTGAAACCCAGGTCAATTGTGAACCTAAACCTAAGGTCAAATGTGAACCCGTAGTTTGAAAACCAGGTCAAATGTGAACCAAAACCTCAAGTCAAATGTGAACCCATTGTTTGAAACCCAGGTCAAATGTGAACCTAAACCTCAGGTCAAATGTGAACCCGTTGTTTGAAACCCAGGTCAAATGTGAACTTAAACCTCAGGTCAAATGTGAACCTGTTGTTTCAAACCCAGGTCAAACGTGAACCTAAACCTCAGGTCAAATGTGAACCCGTTGTTTGAAACCCAGGTCAAATGTGAACCTAAACCTTAAGTCAAATGTGAACCCGTTGTTTGAAACCCAGGTTAAATGTGAAGCTAATCCTCAGGTCAAATTTGAACCTATTGTTTGAAAACCAGGTCAAATGTGAAACTAAAATCAGGTCAAATGTGTACCTAAACCTCAGGTCAAATGTAAACCCATTGTTTGAAACCCAGGTCAAATGTGAACTTAAACCTCAGGTCAAATGTGAACCCGTTGTTTGAAACCCAGGTCAAATTTGAACCTAAACCTCAGGTCAAATGTGATCCAGTTGTTCGAAACCTAAGTCAAATGTGAAACTAAATCTTAGGTCAAATGTGAACCCGTTGTTTGAAAACCAAGTCAAATGTGAACCTAAACCTCTGGTCAAATGTGAACTCGTTGTTTGGAACCCAGGTCAAATGAGAACCTAAACCTCAGGTCAAATGTGAATCTGTTGTTTGAAAACCAGGTCAAATGTGAACCTGTTGTTTGAAACCCAGGTCAAATGTGAAACTAAACCTCAGGTCAAATGTGAACCCGTTGTTTGGAAACCAGGTCAAATGTGAACCTAAACCTCAGGTCAAATGTGAACCCGTTGTTTGAAACCCAGGTCAAATGTGAACCTAAACCTCAGGTCAAATGCGAACCCGTTGTTTGAAAACCAGGTCAAATTTGAACCAAATCCTCAGGTCAAATGTGAACCCGTTGTTTGAAACCCAGGTCAATTGTGAACCTAAACCTAAGGTCAATGTGAACCCGTTGTTTGAAAACCAGGTCAAATGTGAACCTAATCCTCAGGTCAAATGTGAACCCGTTGTTTGAAACCCAGGTCAAATGTGAACCTAAACCTCAGGTCAAATGCGAACCTGTTGTTTAAAAACTAGGTAAAATTTGAACCTAAACCTCAGGTCAAATGTGAACCCGTTGTTTAAAACCCAGGTCAAATGTGAACATAAACCTCAGGTCAAATGTGAACCAGTTGTTTGAAACCTAAGTCAAATGTGAACCTAAACCTCAGGTCAATTGCGAACCCGTTGTTTGAAAACCAGGTCAAATTTAAACCTAAACCACTGGTCAAATGTGAACCCGTTGTTTGAAACCCAGGTCAAATGTGAACCTAAACCTCAGGTCAAATGTGAACCCGTTGTTTGGAACCCAGGTCAAATGAGAACCTAAACCTCAGGTCAAATGTGAATCTGTTGTTTGAAAACCAGGTCAAATGTGAACCCATTGTTTGAAACCCAGGTCAAATGTGAACCTAAACCTAAGGTCAAATGTGAACCCGTTGTTTGAAACCCAGGTCAAATGTGAACTTAAACCTCAGGTCAAATGTGAACCTGTTATTTGAAACCCAGGTCAAATGTGAACCTAAACCTCAGGTCAAATGTGAACCCGTTCTTTGAAACCCAGGTCAAATGTGAACCTAAACCTTAGGTCAAATGTGAACCTGTTGTTTGAAACCCAGGTCAAATGTGAACCTAAACTTCAGGTCAAATGTGAACCTGTTGTTTGAAACCCAGGTCAAATGTGAACCTAAACCTCAGGTCAAATGCGAACCCGTTGTTTGAAAACCAGGTCAAATTTGAACCTAAACCTTAGGTCAAATGTGAACCCGTTGTTTGAAACCCAGGTCAATTGTGAATCTAAACATAAGGTCTAATGTGAACCCGTTGTTTGAAAACAAGGTCAAATGTGAACCAAAACCTCAGGTCAAATGTGAACCCATTGTTTGAAAACCAAGTCATATGTGAAACTAAACCTCAGGTCAAATGTGAACCCGTTGTTTGAAAACCAGGTCAAATGTGAAACTAAAACTCAGGTCAAATGTGAACCCGTTGTTTGAAACCTAGGTCAAATGTGAACTTAAACCTCAAGTCAAATGTGAACATGTTGTTTGAAACCCAGGTCAAACGTGAACCTAAACCTCAGGTCAAATGTGAACCCGTTGTTTGAAACCCAGGTCAAATGTGAACCTAAACCTCAGGTCAAATGCGAACCCGTTGTTTGAAAACCAGGTCAAATTTGAACCTAAACCTCAGGTCAAATGTGAACCTGTTGTTTGAAACCCAGGTCAATTGTGAACCTAAACCTAAGGTCAAATGTGAACCCGTAGTTTGAAAACCAGGTCAAATGTGAACCAAAACCTCAAGTCAAATGTGAACCCATTGTTTGAAACCCAGGTCAAATGTGAACCTAAACCTCAGGTCAAATGTGAACCCGTTGTTTGAAACCCAGGTCAAATGTGAACTTAAACCTCAGGTCAAATGTGAACCTGTTGTTTCAAACCCAGGTCAAACGTGAACCTAAACCTCAGGTCAAATGTGAACCCGTTGTTTGAAACCCAGGTCAAATGTGAACCTAAACCTTAAGTCAAATGTGAACCCGTTGTTTGAAACCCAGGTTAAATGTGAACCTAATCCTCAGGTCAAATTTGAACCTGTTGTTTGAAAACCAGGTCAAATGTGAAACTAAAATCAGGTCAAATGTGTACCTAAACCTCAGGTCAAATGTAAACCCATTGTTTGAAACCCAGGTCAAATGTGAACTTAAACCTCAGGTCAAATGTGAACCCGTTGTTTGAAACCCAGGTCAAATTTGAACCTAAACCTCAGGTCAAATGTGATCCAGTTGTTCGAAACCTAAGTCAAATGTGAAACTAAATCTCAGGTCAAATGTGAACCCGTTGTTTGAAAACCAAGTCAAATGTGAACCTAAACCTCTGGTTAAATGTGAACCCGTTGTTTGGAACCCAGGTCAAATGAGAACCTAAACCTCAGGTCAAATGTGAATCTGTTGTTTGAAAACCAGGTCAAATGTGAACCTGTTGTTTGAAACCCAGGTCAAATGTGAACCTAAACCTTAAGTCAAATGTGAACCCGTTGTTTGAAACCCAGGTTAAATGTGAACCTAATCCTCAGGTCAAATTTGAACCTGTTGTTTGAAAACCAGGTCAAATGTGAAACTAAAATCAGGTCAAATGTGTACCTAAACCTCAGGTCAAATGTAAACCCATTGTTTGAAACCCAGGTCAAATGTGAACTTAAACCTCAGGTCAAATGTGAACCCGTTGTTTGAAACCCAGGTCAAATTTGAACCTAAACCTCAGGTCAAATGTGATCCAGTTGTTCGAAACCTAAGTCAAATGTGAAACTAAATCTCAGGTCAAATGTGAACCCGTTGTTTGAAAACCAAGTCAAATGTGAACCTAAACCTCTGGTTAAATGTGAACCCGTTGTTTGGAACCCAGGTCAAATGAGAACCTAAACCTCAGGTCAAATGTGAATCTGTTGTTTGAAAACCAGGTCAAATGTGAACCTGTTGTTTGAAACCCAGGTCAAATGTGAAACTAAACCTCAGGTCAAATGTGAACCCGTTGTTTGGAAACCAGGTCAAATGTGAACCTAAACCTCAGGTCAAATGTGAACCCGTTGTTTGAAACCCAGGTCAAATGTGAACCTAAACCTCAGGTCAAATGCGAACCCGTTGTTTGAAAACCAGGTCAAATTTGAACCAAATCCTCAGGTCAAATGTGAACCCGTTGTTTGAAACCCAGGTCAATTGTGAACCTAAACCTAAGGTCAATGTGAACCCGTTGTTTGAAAACCAGGTCAAATGTGAACCTAATCCTCAGGTCAAATGTGAACCCGTTGTTTGAAACCCAGGTCAAATGTGAACCTAAACCTCAGGTCAAATGCGAACCCGTTGTTTAAAAACTAGGTAAAATTTGAACCTAAACCTCAGGTCAAATGTGAACCCGTTGTTTAAAACCCAGGTCAAATGTGAACCTAAACCTCAGGTCAAATGTGAACCAGTTGTTTGAAACCTAAGTCAAATGTGAACCTAAACCTCAGGTCAATTGCGAACCCGTTGTTTGAAAACCAGGTCAAATTTAAACCTAAACCACTGGTCAAATGTGAACCCGTTGTTTGAAACCCAGGTCAAATGTGAACCTAAACCTCAGGTCAAATGTGAACCCGTTGTTTGGAACCCAGGTCAAATGAGAACCTAAACCTCAGGTCAAATGTGAATCTGTTGTTTGAAAACCAGGTCAAATGTGAACCCATTGTTTGAAACCCAGGTCAAATGTGAACCTAAACCTCAGGTCAAATTTGAACCCGTTGTTTGAAACCCAGGTCAAATGTGAACTTAAACCTCAGGTCAAATGTGAACCTGTTGTTTCAAACCCAGGTCAAACGTGAACCTAAACCTCAGGTCAAATGTGAACCCGTTGTTTGAAACCCAGGTCAAATGTGAACCTAAACCTTAAGTCAAATGTGAACCCGTTGTTTGAAACCCAGGTTAAATGTGAACCTAATCCTCAGGTCAAATTTGAACCTGTTGTTTGAAAACCAGGTCAAATGTGAAACTAAAATCAGGTCAAATGTGTACCTAAACCTCAGGTCAAATGTAAACCCATTGTTTGAAACCCAGGTCAAATGTGAACTTAAACCTCAGGTCAAATGTGAACCCGTTGTTTGAAACCCAGGTCAAATTTGAACCTAAACCTCAGGTCAAATGTGATCCAGTTGTTCGAAACCTAAGTCAAATGTGAAACTAAATCTCAGGTCAAATGTGAACCCGTTGTTTGAAAACCAAGTCAAATGTGAACCTAAACCTCTGGTTAAATGTGAACCCGTTGTTTGGAACCCAGGTCAAATGAGAACCTAAACCTCAGGTCAAATGTGAATCTGTTGTTTGAAAACCAGGTCAAATGTGAACCTGTTGTTTGAAACCCAGGTCAAATGTGAAACTAAACCTCAGGTCAAATGTGAACCCGTTGTTTGGAAACCAGGTCAAATGTGAACCTAAACCTCAGGTCAAATGTGAACCCGTTGTTTGAAACCCAGGTCAAATGTGAACCTAAACCTCAGGTCAAATGCGAACCCGTTGTTTGAAAACCAGGTCAAATTTGAACCAAATCCTCAGGTCAAATGTGAACCCGTTGTTTGAAACCCAGGTCAATTGTGAACCTAAACCTAAGGTCAATGTGAACCCGTTGTTTGAAAACCAGGTCAAATGTGAACCTAATCCTCAGGTCAAATGTGAACCCGTTGTTTGAAACCCAGGTCAAATGTGAACCTAAACCTCAGGTCAAATGCGAACCCGTTGTTTAAAAACTAGGTAAAATTTGAACCTAAACCTCAGGTCAAATGTGAACCCGTTGTTTAAAACCCAGGTCAAATGTGAACCTAAACCTCAGGTCAAATGTGAACCAGTTGTTTGAAACCTAAGTCAAATGTGAACCTAAACCTCAGGTCAATTGCGAACCCGTTGTTTGAAAACCAGGTCAAATTTAAACCTAAACCACTGGTCAAATGTGAACCCGTTGTTTGAAACCCAGGTCAAATGTGAACCTAAACCTCAGGTCAAATGTGAACCCGTTGTTTGGAACCCAGGTCAAATGAGAACCTAAACCTCAGGTCAAATGTGAATCTGTTGTTTGAAAACCAGGTCAAATGTGAACCCATTGTTTGAAACCCAGGTCAAATGTGAACCTAAACCTCAGGTCAAATTTGAACCCGTTGTTTGAAACCCAGGTCAAATGTGAACTTAAACCTCAGGTCAAATGTGAACCTGTTGTTTCAAACCCAGGTCAAACGTGAACCTAAACCTCAGGTCAAATGTGAACCCGTTGTTTGAAACCCAGGTCAAATGTGAACCTAAACCTTAAGTCAAATGTGAACCCGTTGTTTGAAACCCAGGTTAAATGTGAACCTAATCCTCAGGTCAAATTTGAACCTGTTGTTTGAAAACCAGGTCAAATGTGAAACTAAAATCAGGTCAAATGTGTACCTAAACCTCAGGTCAAATGTAAACCCATTGTTTGAAACCCAGGTCAAATGTGAACTTAAACCTCAGGTCAAATGTGAACCCGTTGTTTGAAACCCAGGTCAAATTTGAACCTAAACCTCAGGTCAAATGTGATCCAGTTGTTCGAAACCTAAGTCAAATGTGAAACTAAATCTCAGGTCAAATGTGAACCCGTTGTTTGAAAACCAAGTCAAATGTGAACCTAAACCTCTGGTTAAATGTGAACCCGTTGTTTGGAACCCAGGTCAAATGAGAACCTAAACCTCAGGTCAAATGTGAATCTGTTGTTTGAAAACCAGGTCAAATGTGAACCTGTTGTTTGAAACCCAGGTCAAATGTGAAACTAAACCTCAGGTCAAATGTGAACCCGTTGTTTGGAAACCAGGTCAAATGTGAACCTAAACCTCAGGTCAAATGTGAACCCGTTGTTTGAAACCCAGGTCAAATGTGAACCTAAACCTCAGGTCAAATGCGAACCCGTTGTTTGAAAACCAGGTCAAATTTGAACCAAATCCTCAGGTCAAATGTGAACCCGTTGTTTGAAACCCAGGTCAATTGTGAACCTAAACCTAAGGTCAATGTGAACCCGTTGTTTGAAAACCAGGTCAAATGTGAACCTAATCCTCAGGTCAAATGTGAACCCGTTGTTTGAAACCCAGGTCAAATGTGAACCTAAACCTCAGGTCAAATGCGAACCCGTTGTTTAAAAACTAGGTAAAATTTGAACATAAACCTCAGGTCAAATGTGAACCCGTTGTTTAAAACCCAGGTCAAATGTGAACCTAAACCTCAGGTCAAATGTGAACCAGTTGTTTGAAACCTAAGTCAAATGTGAACCTAAACCTCAGGTCAATTGCGAACCCGTTGTTTGAAAACCAGGTCAAATTTAAACCTAAACCACTGGTCAAATGTGAACCCGTTGTTTGAAACCCAGGTCAAATGTGAACCTAAACCTCAGGTCAAATGTGAACCCGTTGTTTGGAACCCAGGTCAAATGAGAACCTAAACCTCAGGTCAAATGTGAATCTGTTGTTTGAAAACCAGGTCAAATGTGAACCCATTGTTTGAAACCCAGGTCAAATGTGAACCTAAACCTCAGGTCAAATTTGAACCTGTTGTTTGAAAACCAGGTCAAATGTGAAACTAAAACTCAGGTCAAATGTGTACCAAAACCTCAGGTCAAATGTTAACCCATTGTTTGAAACCCAGGTCAAATGTGAACTTAAACCTCAGGTCAAATGTTAACCCGTTCTTGGAAACCCAGGTCAAATTTGAACCTAAACCTCAAGTCAAATCCGATCCCGTTGTTTGAAAACCAGGTCAAATGTGAACCTAACCCTTAGGTCAAATGTGATCCAGTTGTTTGAAACCTAAGTCAAATGTGAACCTAAATCTCAGGTCAAATGTGAACCCGTTGTTTGAAAACCAAGTCAAATGTGAACCTAAACCTCAGGTCAAATGTGAACCCGTTGTTTGGAACCCAGGTCAAATGAGAACCTAAACCTCAGGTCAAATGTGAATCTGTTGTTTGAAAACCAGGTCAAATGTGAACCAGTTGTTTGAAACCCAGGTCAAATGTGAACCTAAACCTACGGTCAAATGTGAACCCGTTGTTTGAAACCCAGGTCAAATGTGAACTTAAACCTCAGGTCAAATGTGAACCTGTTATTTGAAACCCAGGTCAAATGTGAACCTAAACCTCAGATCAAATGTGAACCCGTTCTTTGAAACCCAGGTCAAATGTGAACCTAAACCTTAGGTCAAATGTGAACCTGTTATTTGAAACCCAGGTCAAATGTGAACCTAAACTTCAGGTCAAATGTGAACCTGTTGTTTGAAACCCAGGTCAAATGTGAACCTAAACCTCAGGTCAAATGCGAACCCGTTGTTTGAAAACCAGGTCAAATTTGAACCTAAACCTCAGGTCAAATGTGAACCCGTTGTTTGAAAACCAGGTCAAATGTGAACCTAAACCTCAGGTCAAATGTGAACCCGTTGTTTGGAACCCAGGTCAAATGAGAACCTAAACCTCAGGTCAAATGTGAATCTGTTGTTTGAAAACCAGGTCAAATGTGAACCCATTGTTTGAAACCCAGGTCAAATGTGAACCTAAACCTAAGGTCAAATGTGAACCCGTTGTTTGAAACCCAGGTCAAATGTGAACTTAAACCTCAGGTCAAATGTGAACCTGTTATTTGAAACCCAGGTCAAATGTGAACCTAAACCTCAGGTCAAATGTGAACCCGTTCTTTGAAACCCAGGTCAAATGTGAACCTAAACCTTAGGTCAAATGTGAACCTGTTGTTTGAAACCCAGGTCAAATGTGAACCTAAACTTCAGGTCAAATGTGAACCTGTTGTTTGAAACCCAGGTCAAATGTGAACCTAAACCTCAGGTCAAATGCGAACCCGTTGTTTGAAAACCAGGTCAAATTTGAACCTAAACCTCAGGTCAAATGTGAACCCGTTGTTTGAAACCCAGGTCAATTGTGAATCTAAACACAAGGTCTAATGTGAACCCGTTGTTTGAAAACAAGGTCAAATGTGAACCAAAACCTCAGGTCAAATGTGAACCCATTGTTTGAAAACCAAGTCATATGTGAAACTAAACCTCAGGTCAAATGTGAACCCGTTGTTTGAAAACCAGGTCAAATGTGAAACTAAAACTCAGGTCAAATGTGAACCCGTTGTTTGAAACCTAGGTCAAATGTGAACTTAAACCTCAAGTCAAATGTGAACATGTTGTTTGAAACCCAGGTCAAACGTGAACCTAAACCTCAGGTCAAATGTGAACCCGTTGTTTGAAACCCAGGTCAAATGTGAACCTAAACCTCAGGTCAAATGCGAACCCGTTGTTTGAAAACCAGGTCAAATTTGAACCTAAACCTCAGGTCAAATGTGAACCTGTTGTTTGAAACCCAGGTCAATTGTGAACCTAAACCTAAGGTCAAATGTGAACCCGTAGTTTGAAAACCAGGTCAAATGTGAACCAAAACCTCAGGTCAAATGTGAACCCATTGTTTGAAACCCATGTCAAATGTGAACCTAAACCTCAGGTCAAATGTTAACCCGTCGTTTGAAACCCAGGTCAAATGTGAACTTAAACCTCAGGTCAAATGTGAACCTGTTGTTTGAAACCCAGGTCAAACGTGAACCTAAACCTCAGGTCAAATGTGAACCCGTTGTTTGAAACCCAGGTCAAATGTGAACCTAAACCTTAAGTCAAATGTGAACCCGTTGTTTGAAACCCAGGTTAAATGTGAACCTAATCCTCAGGTCAAATTTGAACCTGTTGTTTGAAAACCAGGTCAAATGTGAAACTAAAATCAGGTCAAATGTGTACCTAAACCTCAGGTCAAATGTAAACCCATTGTTTGAAACCCAGGTCAAATGTGAACCTAAACCTCAGGTCAAATGTGAACCCGTTGTTTGAAACCCCGGTCAAATGTGAACTTAAACCTCAGGTCAAATGTGAACCTGTTGTTTGAAACCCAGGTCAAATGTGAACCTAAACCTCAGGTCAAATGTGAACCCGTTCTTGGAAACCCAGGTCAAATGTGAACCTAAACCTGAGGTCAAATGTGAACCTGTTGTTTGAAACCCAGGTCAAATGTGAACCTAAACTTCAGGTCAAATGTGAACCTGTTGTTTGAAACCCAGGTCAAATGTGAACCTAAACCTTAGGTCAAATGCGAACCCGTTGTTTGAAAACCAGGTCAAATTTAAACCTAAACCTCAGGTCAAATGTGAACCCGTTGTTTGAAACCCAGGTCAATTTGAACCTAAACCTCAGGTCAAATGTGAACCCATTGTTTGAAACCCAGGTCAAATGTGAACCTAAACCTTAGGTCAAATGTGAACCTGTTGTTTGAAACCCAGGTCAAATGTGAACCTAAACTTCAGGTCAAATGTGAACCTGTTGTTTGAAACCCAGGTCAAATGTGAACCTAAACCTCAGGTCAAATGCGAACCCGTTGTTTGAAAACCAGGTCAAATTTGAACCTAAACCTCAGGTCAAATGTGAACCCGTTGTTTGAAACCCAGGTCAATTGTGAATCTAAACACAAGGTCTAATGTGAACCCGTTGTTTGAAAACAAGGTCAAATGTGAACCAAAACCTCAGGTCAAATGTGAACCCATTGTTTGAAAACCAAGTCATATGTGAAACTAAACCTCAGGTCAAATGTGAACCCGTTGTTTGAAAACCAGGTCAAATGTGAAACTAAAACTCAGGTCAAATGTGAACCCGTTGTTTGAAACCTAGGTCAAATGTGAACTTAAACCTCAAGTCAAATGTGAACATGTTGTTTGAAACCCAGGTCAAACGTGAACCTAAACCTCAGGTCAAATGTGAACCCGTTGTTTGAAACCCAGGTCAAATGTGAACCTAAACCTCAGGTCAAATGCGAACCCGTTGTTTGAAAACCAGGTCAAATTTGAACCTAAACCTCAGGTCAAATGTGAACCTGTTGTTTGAAACCCAGGTCAATTGTGAACCTAAACCTAAGGTCAAATGTGAACCCGTAGTTTGAAAACCAGGTCAAATGTGAACCAAAACCTCAGGTCAAATGTGAACCCATTGTTTGAAACCCATGTCAAATGTGAACCTAAACCTCAGGTCAAATGTTAACCCGTCGTTTGAAACCCAGGTCAAATGTGAACTTAAACCTCAGGTCAAATGTGAACCTGTTGTTTGAAACCCAGGTCAAACGTGAACCTAAACCTCAGGTCAAATGTGAACCCGTTGTTTGAAACCCAGGTCAAATGTGAACCTAAACCTTAAGTCAAATGTGAACCCGTTGTTTGAAACCCAGGTTAAATGTGAACCTAATCCTCAGGTCAAATTTGAACCTGTTGTTTGAAAACCAGGTCAAATGTGAAACTAAAATCAGGTCAAATGTGTACCTAAACCTCAGGTCAAATGTAAACCCATTGTTTGAAACCCAGGTCAAATGTGAACCTAAACCTCAGGTCAAATGTGAACCCGTTGTTTGAAACCCCGGTCAAATGTGAACTTAAACCTCAGGTCAAATGTGAACCTGTTGTTTGAAACCCAGGTCAAATGTGAACCTAAACCTCAGGTCAAATGTGAACCCGTTCTTGGAAACCCAGGTCAAATGTGAACCTAAACCTGAGGTCAAATGTGAACCTGTTGTTTGAAACCCAGGTCAAATGTGAACCTAAACTTCAGGTCAAATGTGAACCTGTTGTTTGAAACCCAGGTCAAATGTGAACCTAAACCTTAGGTCAAATGCGAACCCGTTGTTTGAAAACCAGGTCAAATTTAAACCTAAACCTCAGGTCAAATGTGAACCCGTTGTTTGAAACCCAGGTCAATTTGAACCTAAACCTCAGGTCAAATGTGAACCCATTGTTTGAAACCCAGGTCAAATGTGAACCTAAACCTTAGGTCAAATGTGAACCTGTTGTTTGAAACCCAGGTCAAATGTGAACCTAAACTTCAGGTCAAATGTGAACCTGTTGTTTGAAACCCAGGTCAAATGTGAACCTAAACCTCAGGTCAAATGCGAACCCGTTGTTTGAAAACCAGGTCAAATTTGAACCTAAACCTCAGGTCAAATGTGAACCCGTTGTTTGAAACCCAGGTCAATTGTGAATCTAAACACAAGGTCTAATGTGAACCCGTTGTTTGAAAACAAGGTCAAATGTGAACCAAAACCTCAGGTCAAATGTGAACCCATTGTTTGAAAACCAAGTCATATGTGAAACTAAACCTCAGGTCAAATGTGAACCCGTTGTTTGAAAACCAGGTCAAATGTGAAACTAAAACTCAGGTCAAATGTGAACCCGTTGTTTGAAACCTAGGTCAAATGTGAACTTAAACCTCAAGTCAAATGTGAACATGTTGTTTGAAACCCAGGTCAAACGTGAACCTAAACCTCAGGTCAAATGTGAACCCGTTGTTTGAAACCCAGGTCAAATGTGAACCTAAACCTCAGGTCAAATGCGAACCCGTTGTTTGAAAACCAGGTCAAATTTGAACCTAAACCTCAGGTCAAATGTGAACCTGTTGTTTGAAACCCAGGTCAATTGTGAACCTAAACCTAAGGTCAAATGTGAACCCGTAGTTTGAAAACCAGGTCAAATGTGAACCAAAACCTCAGGTCAAATGTGAACCCATTGTTTGAAACCCATGTCAAATGTGAACCTAAACCTCAGGTCAAATGTGAACCCGTCGTTTGAAACCCAGGTCAAATGTGAACTTAAACCGCAGGTCAAATGTGAACCTGTTGTTTGAAACCCAGGTCAAACGTGAACCTAAACCTCAGGTCAAATGTGAACCCGTTGTTTGAAACCCAGGTCAAATGTGAACCTAAACCTTAAGTCAAATGTGAACCCGTTGTTTGAAACCCAGGTTAAATGTGAACCTAATCCTCAGGTCAAATTTGAACCTGTTGTTTGAAAACCAGGTCAAATGTGAAACTAAAATCTGGTCAAATGTGTACCTAAACCTCAGGTCAAATGTAAACCCATTGTTTGAAACCCAGGTCAAATGTGAACCTAAACCTCAGGTCAAATGTGAACCCGTTGTTTGAAACCCCGGTCAAATGTGAACTTAAACCTCAGGTCAAATGTGAACCTGTTGTTTGAAACCCAGGTCAAATGTGAACCTAAACCTCAGGTCAAATGTGAACCCGTTCTTGGAAACCCAGGTCAAATGTGAACCTAAACCTGAGGTCAAATGTGAACCTGTTGTTTGAAACCCAGGTCAAATGTGAACCTAAACTTCAGGTCAAATGTGAACCTGTTGTTTGAAACCCAGGTCAAATGTGAACCTAAACCTTAGGTCAAATGCGAACCCGTTGTTTGAAAACCAGGTCAAATTTAAACCTAAACCTCAGGTCAAATGTGAACCCGTTGTTTGAAACCCAGGTCAATTTGAACCTAAACCTCAGGTCAAATGTGAACCCATTGTTTGAAACCCAGGTCAAATGTGAACCTAAACCTCAGGTCAAATGTGAACCCGTCGTTTGAAACCCAGGTCAAATGTGAACTTAAACCTCAGGTCAAATGTGAACCTGTTGTTTGAAACCCAGGTCAAACGTGAACCTAAACCTCAGGTCAAATGTGAACCCGTTGTTTGAAACCCAGGTCAAATGTGAACCTAAACCTTAAGTCAAATGTGAACCCGTTGTTTGAAACCCAGGTTAAATGTGAACCTAATCCTCAGGTCAAATTTGAACCTGTTGTTTGAAAACCAGGTCAAATGTGAAACTAAAATCAGGTCAAATGTGTACCTAAACCTCAGGTCAAATGTAAACCCATTGTTTGAAACCCAGGTCAAATGTGAACTTAAACCTCAGGTCAAATGTGAACCCGTTGTTTGAAACCCAGGTCAAATTTGAACCTAAACCTCAGGTCAAATGTGATCCAGTTGTTCGAAACCTAAGTCAAATGTGAAACTAAATCTCAGGTCAAATGTGAACCCGTTGTTTGAAAACCAAGTCAAATGTGAACCTAAACCTCTAGTCAAATGTGAACCCGTTGTTTGGAACCCAGGTCAAATGAGAACCTAAACCTCAGGTCAAATGTGAACCCATTGTTTGAAAACCAAGTCATATGTGAACTAAACCTCAGGTCAAATGTGAACCCGTTGTTTGAAAACCAGGTCAAATGTGAAACTAAAACTCAGGTCAAATGTGAACCCGTTGTTTGAAACCTAGGTCAAATGTGAACTTAAACCTCAAGTCAAATGTGAACATGTTGTTTGAAACCCAGGTCAAACGTGAACCTAAACCTCAGGTCAAATGTGAACCCGTTGTTTGAAACCCAGGTCAAATGTGAACCTAAACCTCAGGTCAAATGCGAACCCGTTGTTTGAAAACCAGGTCAAATTTGAACCTAAACCTCAGGTCAAATGTGAACCTGTTGTTTGAAACCCAGGTCAATTGTGAACCTAAACCTAAGGTCAAATGTGAACCCGTAGTTTGAAAACCAGGTCAAATGTGAACCAAAACCTCAGGTCAAATGTGAACCCATTGTTTGAAACCCATGTCAAATGTGAACCTAAACCTCAGGTCAAATGTGAACCCGTCGTTTGAAACCCAGGTCAAATGTGAACTTAAACCTCAGGTCAAATGTGAACCTGTTGTTTGAAACCCAGGTCAAACGTGAACCTAAACCTCAGGTCAAATGTGAACCCGTTGTTTGAAACCCAGGTCAAATGTGAACCTAAACCTTAAGTCAAATGTGAACCCGTTGTTTGAAACCCAGGTTAAATGTGAACCTAATCCTCAGGTCAAATTTGAACCTGTTGTTTGAAAACCAGGTCAAATGTGAAACTAAAATCAGGTCAAATGTGTACCTAAACCTCAGGTCAAATGTAAACCCATTGTTTGAAACCCAGGTCAAATGTGAACCTAAACCTCAGGTCAAATGTGAACCCGTTGTTTGAAACCCCGGTCAAATGTGAACTTAAACCTCAGGTCAAATGTGAACCTGTTGTTTGAAACCCAGGTCAAATGTGAACCTAAACCTCAGGTCAAATGTGAACCCGTTCTTGGAAACCCAGGTCAAATGTGAACCTAAACCTGAGGTCAAATGTGAACCTGTTGTTTGAAACCCAGGTCAAATGTGAACCTAAACTTCAGGTCAAATGTGAACCTGTTGTTTGAAACCCAGGTCAAATGTGAACCTAAACCTTAGGTCAAATGCGAACCCATTGTTTGAAAACCAGGTCAAATTTAAACCTAAACCTCAGGTCAAATGTGAACCCGTTGTTTGAAACCCAGGTCAATTTGAACCTAAACCTCAGGTCAAATGTGAACCCATTGTTTGAAACCCAGGTCAAATGTGAACCTAAACCTTAGGTCAAATGTGAACCTGTTGTTTGAAACCCAGGTCAAATGTGAACCTAAACTTCAGGTCAAATGTGAACCTGTTGTTTGAAACCCAGGTCAAATGTGAACCTAAACCTCAGGTCAAATGCGAACCCGTTGTTTGAAAACCAGGTCAAATTTGAACCTAAACCTCAGGTCAAATGTGAACCCGTTGTTTGAAACCCAGGTCAATTGTGAATCTAAACACAAGGTCTAATGTGAACCCGTTGTTTGAAAACAAGGTCAAATGTGAACCAAAACCTCAGGTCAAATGTGAACCCATTGTTTGAAAACCAAGTCATATGTGAAACTAAACCTCAGGTCAAATGTGAACCCGTTGTTTGAAACCTAGGTCAAATGTGAACTTAAACCTCAAGTCAAATGTGAACATGTTGTTTGAAACCCAGGTCAAACGTGAACCTAAACCTCAGGTCAAATGTGAACCCGTTGTTTGAAACCCAGGTCAAATGTGAACCTAAACCTCAGGTCAAATGCGAACCCGTTGTTTGAAAACCAGGTCAAATTTGAACCTAAACCTCAGGTCAAATGTGAACCTGTTGTTTGAAACCCAGGTCAATTGTGAACCTAAACCTAAGGTCAAATGTGAACCCGTAGTTTGAAAACCAGGTCAAATGTGAACCAAAACCTCAGGTCAAATGTGAACCCATTGTTTGAAACCCATGTCAAATGTGAACCTAAACCTCAGGTCAAATGTGAACCCGTCGTTTGAAACCCAGGTCAAATGTGAACTTAAACCTCAGGTCAAATGTGAACCTGTTGTTTGAAACCCAGGTCAAACGTGAACCTAAACCTCAGGTCAAATGTGAACCCGTTGTTTGAAACCCAGGTCAAATGTGAACCTAAACCTTAAGTCAAATGTGAACCCGTTGTTTGAAACCCAGGTTAAATGTGAACCTAATCCTCAGGTCAAATTTGAACCTGTTGTTTGAAAACCAGGTCAAATGTGAAACTAAAATCAGGTCAAATGTGTACCTAAACCTCAGGTCAAATGTAAACCCATTGTTTGAAACCCAGGTCAAATGTGAACCTAAACCTCAGGTCAAATGTGAACCCGTTGTTTGAAACCCCGGTCAAATGTGAACTTAAACCTCAGGTCAAATGTGAACCTGTTGTTTGAAACCCAGGTCAAATGTGAACCTAAACCTCAGGTCAAATGTGAACCCGTTCTTGGAAACCCAGGTCAAATGTGAACCTAAACCTGAGGTCAAATGTGAACCTGTTGTTTGAAACCCAGGTCAAATGTGAACCTAAACTTCAGGTCAAATGTGAACCTGTTGTTTGAAACCCAGGTCAAATGTGAACCTAAACCTTAGGTCAAATGCGAACCCGTTGTTTGAAAACCAGGTCAAATTTAAACCTAAACCTCAGGTCAAATGTGAACCCGTTGTTTGAAACCCAGGTCAATTTGAACCTAAACCTCAGGTCAAATGTGAACCCATTGTTTGAAACCCAGGTCAAATGTGAACCTAAACCTCAGGTCAAATGTGAACCCGTCGTTTGAAACCCAGGTCAAATGTGAACTTAAACCTCAGGTCAAATGTGAACCTGTTGTTTGAAACCCAGGTCAAACGTGAACCTAAACCTCAGGTCAAATGTGAACCCGTTGTTTGAAACCCAGGTCAAATGTGAACCTAAACCTTAAGTCAAATGTGAACCCGTTGTTTGAAACCCAGGTTAAATGTGAACCTAATCCTCAGGTCAAATTTGAACCTGTTGTTTGAAAACCAGGTCAAATGTGAAACTAAAATCAGGTCAAATGTGTACCTAAACCTCAGGTCAAATGTAAACCCATTGTTTGAAACCCAGGTCAAATGTGAACTTAAACCTCAGGTCAAATGTGAACCCGTTGTTTGAAACCCAGGTCAAATTTGAACCTAAACCTCAGGTCAAATGTGATCCAGTTGTTCGAAACCTAAGTCAAATGTGAAACTAAATCTCAGGTCAAATGTGAACCCGTTGTTTGAAAACCAAGTCAAATGTGAACCTAAACCTCTGGTCAAATGTGAACCCGTTGTTTGGAACCCAGGTCAAATGAGAACCTAAACCTCAGGTCAAATGTGAATCTGTGGTTTGAAAACCAGGTCAAATGTGAACCTGTTGTTTGAAACCCAGGTCAAATGTGAAACTAAACCTCAGGTCAAATGTGAACCCGTTGTTTGGAAACCAGGTCAAATGTGAACCTAAACCTCAGGTCAAATGTGAACCCGTTGTTTGGAACCCAGGTCAAATGAGAACCTAAACCTCAGGTCAAATGTGAATCTGTTGTTTGAAAACCAGGTCAAATGTGAACCCATTGTTTGAAACCCAGGTCAAATGTGAACCTAAACCTACGGTCAAATGTGAACCCGTTGTTTGAAACCCAGGTCAAATGTGAACTTAAACCTCAGGTCAAATGTGAACCTGTTATTTGAAACCCAGGTCAAATGTGAACCTAAACCTCAGGTCAAATGTGAACCCGTTCTTTGAAACCCAGGTCAAATGTGAACCTAAACCTTAGGTCAAATGTGAACCTGTTGTTTGAAACCCAGGTCAAATGTGAACCTAAACTTCAGGTCAAATGTGAACCTGTTGTTTGAAACCCAGGTCAAATGTGAACCTAAACCTCAGGTCAAATGCGAACCCGTTGTTTGAAAACCAGGTCAAATTTGAACCTAAACCTCAGGTCAAATGTGAACCCGTTGTTTGAAACCCAGGTCAATTGTGAATCTAAACATAAGGTCTAATGTGAACCCGTTGTTTGAAAACAAGGTCAAATGTGAACCCATTGTTTGAAAACCAAGTCATATGTGAAACTAAACCTCAGGTCAAATGTGAACCCGTTGTTTGAAAACCAGGTCAAATGTGAAACTAAAACTCAGGTCAAATGTGAACCCGTTGTTTGAAACCTAGGTCAAATGTGAACTTAAACCTCAAGTCAAATGTGAACATGTTGTTTGAAACCCAGGTCAAACGTGAACCTAAACCTCAGGTCAAATGTGAACCCGTTGTTTGAAACCCAGGTCAAATGTGAACCTAAACCTCAGGTCAAATGCGAACCCGTTGTTTGAAAACCAGGTCAAATTTGAACCTAAACCTCAGGTCAAATGTGAACCTGTTGTTTGAAACCCAGGTCAATTGTGAACCTAAACCTAAGGTCAAATGTGAACCCGTAGTTTGAAAACCAGGTCAAATGTGAACCAAAACCTCAGGTCAAATGTGAACCCATTGTTTGAAACCCATGTCAAATGTGAACCTAAACCTCAGGTCAAATGTGAACCCGTCGTTTGAAACCCAGGTCAAATGTGAACTTAAACCTCAGGTCAAATGTGAACCTGTTGTTTGAAACCTAGGTCAAACGTGAACCTAAACCTCAGGTCAAATGTGAACCCGTTGTTTGAAACCCAGGTCAAATGTGAACCTAAACCTTAAGTCAAATGTGAACCCGTTGTTTGAAACCCAGGTTAAATGTGAACCTAATCCTCAGGTCAAATTTGAACCTGTTGTTTGAAAACCAGGTCAAATGTGAAACTAAAATCAGGTCAAATGTGTACCTAAACCTCAGGTCAAATGTAAACCCATTGTTTGAAACCCAGGTCAAATGTGAACTTAAACCTCAGGTCAAATGTGAACCCGTTGTTTGAAACCCAGGTCAAATTTGAACCTAAACCTCAGGTCAAATGTGATCCAGTTGTTCGAAACCTAAGTCAAATGTGAAACTAAATCTCAGGTCAAATGTGAACCCGTTGTTTGAAAACCAAGTCAAATGTGAACCTAAACCTCTGGTCAAATGTGAACCCGTTGTTTGGAACCCAGGTCAAATGAGAACCTAAACCTCAGGTCAAATGTGAATCTGTTGTTTGAAAACCAGGTCAAATGTGAACCTGTTGTTTGAAACCCAGGTCAAATGTGAAACTAAACCTCAGGTCAAATGTGAACCCGTTGTTTGGAAACCAGGTCAAATGTGAACCTAAACCTCAGGTCAAATGTGAACCCGTTGTTTGGAACCCAGGTCAAATGAGAACCTAAACCTCAGGTCAAATGTGAATCTGTTGTTTGAAAACCAGGTCAAATGTGAACCCATTGTTTGAAACCCAGGTCAAATGTGAACCTAAACCTACGGTCAAATGTGAACCCGTTGTTTGAAACCCAGGTCAAATGTGAACTTAAACCTCAGGTCAAATGTGAACCTGTTATTTGAAACCCAGGTCAAATGTGAACCTAAACCTCAGGTCAAATGTGAACCCGTTCTTTGAAACCCAGGTCAAATGTGAACCTAAACCTTAGGTCAAATGTGAACCTGTTGTTTGAAACCCAGGTCAAATGTGAACCTAAACTTCAGGTCAAATGTGAACCTGTTGTTTGAAACCCAGGTCAAATGTGAACCTAAACCTCAGGTCAAATGCGAACCCGTTGTTTGAAAACCAGGTCAAATTTGAACCTAAACCTCAGGTCAAATGTGAACCCGTTGTTTGAAAACCAGGTCAAATGTGAACCTAAACCTCAGGTCAAATGTGAACCCGTTGTTTGGAACCCAGGTCAAATGAGAACCTAAACCTCAGGTCAAATGTGAATCTGTTGTTTGAAAACCAGGTCAAATGTGAACCCATTGTTTGAAACCCAGGTCAAATGTGAACCTAAACCTAAGGTCAAATGTGAACCCGTTGTTTGAAACCCAGGTCAAATGTGAACTTAAACCTCAGGTCAAATGTGAACCTGTTATTTGAAACCCAGGTCAAATGTGAACCTAAACCTCAGGTCAAATGTGAACCCGTTCTTTGAAACCCAGGTCAAATGTGAACCTAAACCTTAGGTCAAATGTGAACCTGTTGTTTGAAACCCAGGTCAAATGTGAACCTAAACTTCAGGTCAAATGTGAACCTGTTGTTTGAAACCCAGGTCAAATGTGAACCTAAACCTCAGGTCAAATGCGAACCCGTTGTTTGAAAACCAGGTCAAATTTGAACCTAAACCTCAGGTCAAATGTGAACCCGTTGTTTGAAACCCAGGTCAATTGTGAATCTAAACATAAGGTCTAATGTGAACCCGTTGTTTGAAAACAAGGTCAAATGTGAACCAAAACCTCAGGTCAAATGTGAACCCATTGTTTGAAAACCAAGTCATATGTGAAACTAAACCTCAGGTCAAATGTGAACCCGTTGTTTGAAAACCAGGTCAAATGTGAAACTAAAACTCAGGTCAAATGTGAACCCGTTGTTTGAAACCTAGGTCAAATGTGAACTTAAACCTCAAGTCAAATGTGAACATGTTGTTTGAAACCCAGGTCAAACGTGAACCTAAACCTCAGGTCAAATGTGAACCCGTTGTTTGAAACCCAGGTCAAATGTGAACCTAAACCTCAGGTCAAATGCGAACCCGTTGTTTGAAAACCAGGTCAAATTTGAACCTAAACCTCAGGTCAAATGTGAACCTGTTGTTTGAAACCCAGGTCAATTGTGAACCTAAACCTAAGGTCAAATGTGAACCCGTAGTTTGAAAACCAGGTCAAATGTGAACCAAAACCTCAGGTCAAATGTGAACCCATTGTTTGAAACCCATGTCAAATGTGAACCTAAACCTCAGGTCAAATGTGAACCCGTCGTTTGAAACCCAGGTCAAATGTGAACTTAAACCTCAGGTCAAATGTGAACCTGTTGTTTGAAACCCAGGTCAAACGTGAACCTAAACCTCAGGTCAAATGTGAACCCGTTGTTTGAAACCCAGGTCAAATGTGAACCTAAACCTTAAGTCAAATGTGAACCCGTTGTTTGAAACCCAGGTTAAATGTGAACCTAATCCTCAGGTCAAATTTGGACCTGTTGTTTGAAAACCAGGTCAAATGTGAAACTAAAATCAGGTCAAATGTGTACCTAAACCTCAGGTCAAATGTAAACCCATTGTTTGAAACCCAGGTCAAATGTGAACTTAAACCTCAGGTCAAATGTGAACCCGTTGTTTGAAACCCAGGTCAAATTTGAACCTAAACCTCAGGTCAAATGTGATCCAGTTGTTCGAAACCTAAGTCAAATGTGAAACTAAATCTCAGGTCAAATGTGAACCCGTTGTTTGAAAACCAAGTCAAATGTGAACCTAAACCTCTGGTCAAATGTGAACCCGTTGTTTGGAACCCAGGTCAAATGAGAACCTAAACCTCAGGTCAAATGTGAATCTGTTGTTTGAAAACCAGGTCAAATGTGAACCTGTTGTTTGAAACCCAGGTCAAATGTGAAACTAAACCTCAGGTCAAATGTGAACCCGTTGTTTGGAAACCAGGTCAAATGTGAACCTAAACCTCAGGTCAAATGTGAACCCGTTGTTTGAAACCCAGGTCAAATGTGAAACTAAAACTCAGGTCAAATGTGAACCCGTTGTTTGAAACCTAGGTCAAATGTGAACTTAAACCTCAAGTCAAATGTGAACATGTTGTTTGAAACCCAGGTCAAACGTGAACCTAAACCTCAGGTCAAATGTGAACCCGTTGTTTGAAACCCAGGTCAAATGTGAACCTAAACCTCAGGTCAAATGCGAACCCGTTGTTTGAAAACCAGGTCAAATTTGAACCTAAACCTCAGGTCAAATGTGAACCTGTTGTTTGAAACCCAGGTCAATTGTGAACCTAAACCTAAGGTCAAATGTGAACCCGTAGTTTGAAAACCAGGTCAAATGTGAACCAAAACCTCAGGTCAAATGTGAACCCATTGTTTGAAACCCATGTCAAATGTGAACCTAAACCTCAGGTCAAATGTGAACCCGTCGTTTGAAACCCAGGTCAAATGTGAACTTAAACCTCAGGTCAAATGTGAACCTGTTGTTTGAAACCCAGGTCAAACGTGAACCTAAACCTCAGGTCAAATGTGAACCCGTTGTTTGAAACCCAGGTCAAATGTGAACCTAAACCTTAAGTCAAATGTGAACCCGTTGTTTGAAACCCAGGTTAAATGTGAACCTAATCCTCAGGTCAAATTTGAACCTGTTGTTTGAAAACCAGGTCAAATGTGAAACTAAAATCAGGTCAAATGTGTACCTAAACCTCAGGTCAAATGTAAACCCATTGTTTGAAACCCAGGTCAAATGTGAACTTAAACCTCAGGTCAAATGTGAACCCGTTGTTTGAAACCCAGGTCAAATTTGAACCTAAACCTCAGGTCAAATGTGATCCAGTTGTTCGAAACCTAAGTCAAATGTGAAACTAAATCTCAGGTCAAATGTGAACCCGTTGTTTGAAAACCAAGTCAAATGTGAACCTAAACCTCTGGTCAAATGTGAACCCGTTGTTTGGAACCCAGGTCAAATGAGAACCTAAACCTCAGGTCAAATGTGAATCTGTTGTTTGAAAACCAGGTCAAGTGTGAACCTGTTGTTTGAAACCCAGGTCAAATGTGAAACTAAACCTCAGGTCAAATGTGAACCCGTTGTTTGGAAACCAGGTCAAATGTGAACCTAAACCTCAGGTCAAATGTGAACCCGTTGTTTGAAACCCAGGTCAAATGTGAACCTAAAACTCAGGTCAAATGCGAACCCGTTGTATGAAAACCAGGTCAAATTTGAACCAAATCCTCAGGTCAAATGTGAACCCGTTGTTTGAAACCCAGGTCAATTGTGAACCTAAACCTAAGGTCAATGTGAACCCGTTGTTTGAAAACCAGGTCAAATGTGAACCTAATCCTCAGGTAAAATGTGAACCCGTTGTTTGAAACCCAGGTCAAATGTGAACCTAAACCTCAGGTCAAATGCGAACCCGTTGTTTAAAAACTAGGTAAAATTTGAACCTAAACCTCGGGTCAAATGTGAACCCGTTGTTTAAAACCCAGGTCAAATGTGAACCTAAACCTCAGGTCAAATGTGAACCAGTTGTTTGAAACCTAAGTCAAATGTGAACCTAAACCTCAGGTCAATTGCGAACCCGTTGTTTGAAAACCAGGTCAAATTTAAACCTAAACCACTGGTCAAATGTGAACCCGTTGTTTGAAACCCAGGTCAAATGTGAACCTAAACCTCAGGTCAAATGTGAACCCGTTGTTTGGAACCCAGGTCAAATGAGAACCTAAACCTCAGGTCAAATGTGAATCTGTTGTTTGAAAACCAGGTCAAATGTGAACCCATTGTTTGAAACCCAGGTCAAATGTGAACCTAAACCTCAGGTCAAATGTGAACCCGTTGTTTGAAACCCCGGTCAAATGTGAACTTAAACCTCAGGTCAAATGTGAACCTGTTGTTTGAAACCCAGGTCAAATGTGAACCTAAACCTCAGGTCAAATGTGAACCCGTTCTTGGAAACCCAGGTCAAATGTGAACCTAAACCTGAGGTCAAATGTGAACCTGTTGTTTGAAACCCAGGTCAAATGTGAACCTAAACTTCAGGTCAAATGTGAACCTGTTGTTTGAAACCCAGGTCAAATGTGAACCTAAACCTTAGGTCAAATGCGAACCCGTTGTTTGAAAACCAGGTCAAATTTAAACCTAAACCTCAGGTCAAATGTGAACCCGTTGTTTGAAACCCAGGTCAATTTGAACCTAAACCTCAGGTCAAATGTGAACCCATTGTTTGAAACCCAGGTCAAATGTGAACCTAAACCTCAGGTCAAATGTGAACCCGTCGTTTGAAACCCAGGTCAAATGTGAACTTAAACCTCAGGTCAAATGTGAACCTGTTGTTTGAAACCCAGGTCAAACGTGAACCTAAACCTCAGGTCAAATGTGAACCCGTTGTTTGAAACCCAGGTCAAATGTGAACCTAAACCTTAAGTCAAATGTGAACCCGTTGTTTGAAACCCAGGTTAAATGTGAACCTAATCCTCAGGTCAAATTTGAACCTGTTGTTTGAAAACCAGGTCAAATGTGAAACTAAAATCAGGTCAAATGTGTACCTAAACCTCAGGTCAAATGTAAACCCATTGTTTGAAACCCAAGTCAAATGTGAACTTAAACCTCAGGTCAAATGTGAACCCGTTGTTTGAAACCCAGGTCAAATTTGAACCTAAACCTCAGGTCAAATGTGATCCAGTTGTTCGAAACCTAAGTCAAATGTGAAACTAAATCTCAGGTCAAATGTGAACCCGTTGTTTGAAAACCAAGTCAAATGTGAACCTAAACCTCTGGTCAAATGTGAACCCGTTGTTTGGAACCCAGGTCAAATGAGAACCTAAACCTCAGGTCAAATGTGAATCTGTTGTTTGAAAACCAGGTCAAATGTGAACCTGTTGTTTGAAACCCAGGTCAAATGTGAAACTAAACCTCAGGTCAAATGTGAACCCGTTGTTTGGAAACCAGGTCAAATGTGAACCTAAACCTCAGGTCAAATGTGAACCCGTTGTTTGAAACCCAGGTCAAATGTGAACCTAAAACTCAGGTCAAATGCGAACCCGTTGTTTGAAAACCAGGTCAAATTTGAACCAAATCCTCAGGTCAAATGTGAACCCGTTGTTTGAAACCCAGGTCAATTGTGAACCTAAACCTAAGGTCAATGTGAACCCGTTGTTTGAAAACCAGGTCAAATGTGAACCTAATCCTCAGGTAAAATGTGAACCCGTTGTTTGAAACCCAGGTCAAATGTGAACCTAAACCTCAGGTCAAATGCGAACCCGTTGTTTAAAAACTAGGTAAAATTTGAACCTAAACCTCGGGTCAAATGTGAACCCGTTGTTTAAAACCCAGGTCAAATGTGAACCTAAACCTCAGGTCAAATGTGAACCAGTTGTTTGAAACCTAAGTCAAATGTGAACCTAAACCTCAGGTCAATTGCGAACCCATTTTTTGAAAACCAGGTCAAATTTAAACCTAAACCACTGGTCAAATGTGAACCCGTTGTTTGAAACCCAGGTCAAATGTGAACCTAAACCTCAGGTCAAATGTGAACCCGTTGTTTGGAACCCAGGTCAAATGAGAACCTAAACCTCAGGTCAAATGTGAATCTGTTGTTTGAAAACCAGGTCAAATGTGAACCCATTGTTTGAAACCCAGGTCAAATGTGAACCTAAACCTCAGGTCAAATGTGAACCCGTTGTTTGAAACCCCGGTCAAATGTGAACTTAAACCTCAGGTCAACTGTGAACCTGTTGTTTGAAACCCAGGTCAAATGTGAACCTAAACCTCAGGTCAAATGTGAACCCGTTCTTGGAAACCCAGGTCAAATGTGAACCTAAACCTGAGGTCAAATGTGAACCTGTTGTTTGAAACCCAGGTCAAATGTGAACCTAAACTTCAGGTCAAATGTGAACCTGTTGTTTGAAACCCAGGTCAAATGTGAACCTAAACCTTAGGTCAAATGCGAACCCGTTGTTTGAAAACCAGGTCAAATTTAAAACTAAACCTCAGGTCAAATGTGAACCCGTTGTTTGAAACCCAGGTCAATTTGAACCTAAACCTCAGGTCAAATGCGAACCCGTTGTTTGAAAACCAGGTCAAATTTGAACCTGAACCTCAGGTCAAATGTGAACCCGTTGTTTGAAACCCAGGTCAATTGTGAATCTAAACCTAAGGTCTAATGTGAACCCGTTGTTTGAAAACAAGGTCAAATGTGAACCAAAACCTCAGGTCAAATGTGAACCCATTGTTTGAAAACCAGGTCATATGTGAAACTAAACCTCAGGTCAAATGTGAACCCGTTGTTTGAAAACCAGGTCAAATGGGAAACTAAAACTCAGGTCAAATGTGTACCTAAACCTCAGGTCCAATGTGAACCCGTTGTTTGAAACCCAGGTCAAATGTGAACTTAAACCTCAGGTCAAATGTGAACCTAACCCTCAGGTCAAATGTGAACGAGTTGTTTGAAACCTAATTCAAATGTGAACCTAAACCTCAGGTCAAATGTGAACCCGTTGTTTGAAAACCAGGTCAAATGTGAACCTAAACCTCAGGTCAAATGTGAACCCGTTGTTTGAAAACCAGGTCAAATTTGAACCTAAACCTCAGGTCAAATGTGAACCCGTTGTTTGAAAACCAGGTCAACTGTGAACCTAAACCTAAGGTTAAATGTGAACCCGTTGTTTGAAAACCAGGTCAAATGTGAGCCAAAACCTCAGGTCAAATGTGAACCCATTGTTTGAAACCCAGGTCAAACGTGAACCTAAACCTCAGGTCAAATGTGAACCCGTTGTTTGAAACCCAGGTCAAATGTGAACTTAAACCTCAGGTCAAATGTCAACCCGTTGTTTGAAACCCAGGTCAAATTTGAACCTAAACCTCAAGTCAAATCTGATCCCGTTGTTTGAAAACCAGGTCAAATGTGAACCTAACCCTTAGGTCAAATGTGATCCAGTTGTTTGAAACCTAAGTCAAATGTGAACCTAAATCTCAGGTAAAATGTGAACCCGTTGTTTGAAAACCAAGTCAAATGTGAACCTAAACCTCAGGTCAAATGTGAACTCGTTGTTTAGAACCCAGGTCAAATGTGAATCTGTTGTTTGAAAACCAGGTCAAATGTGAACCCATTTTTTGAAACCCAGGTCAAATGTGAACCTAAACCTCAGGTCAAATGTGAACCCGTTGTTTGAAACCCCGGTCAAATGTGAACTTAAACCTCAGGTCAAATGTGAACCTGTTGTTTGAAACCCAGGTCAAATGTGAACCTAAACCTCAGGTCAAATGTGAACCCGTTCTTTGAAACCCAGGTCAAATGTGAACCTGTTGTTTGAAACCCAGGTCAAATGTGAACCTAAACTTCAGGTCAAATGTGAACCTGTTGTTTGAAACCCAGGTCAAATGTGAACCTAAACCTCAGGTCAAATGCGAACCCGTTGTTTGAAAACCAGGTCAAATTTAAACCTAAACCTCAGGTCAAATGTGAACCCGTTGTTTGAAACCCAGGTCAATTTGAACCTAAACCTCAGGTCAAATGCGAACCCGTTGTTTGAAAACCAGGTCAAATTTGAACCTAAACCTCAGGTCAAATGTGAACCCGTTGTTTGAAACCCAGGTCAATTGTGAATCTAAACCTAAGGTCAATGTGAACCCGTTGTTTGAAAACCAGGTCAAATGTGAACCTAATCCTCAGGTAAAATGTGAACCCGTTGTTTGAAACCCAGGTCAAATGTGAACCTAAACCTCAGGTCAAATGCGAACCCGTTGTTTAAAAACTAGGTAAAATTTGAACCTAAACCTCGGGTCAAATGTGAACCCGTTGTTTAAAACCCAGGTCAAATGTGAACCTAAACCTCAGGTCAAATGTGAACCAGTTGTTTGAAACCTAAGTCAAATGTGAACCTAAACCTCAGGTCAATTGCGAACCCATTGTTTGAAAACCAGGTCAAATTTAAACCTAAACCACTGGTCAAATGTGAACCCGTTGTTTGAAACCCAGGTCAAATGTGAACCTAAACCTCAGGTCAAATGTGAACCCGTTGTTTGGAACCCAGGTCAAATGAGAACCTAAACCTCAGGTCAAATGTGAATCTGTTGTTTGAAAACCAGGTCAAATGTGAACCCATTGTTTGAAACCCAGGTCAAATGTGAACCTAAACCTCAGGTCAAATGTGAACCCGTTGTTTGAAACCCCGGTCAAATGTGAACTTAAACCTCAGGTCAAATGTGAACCTGTTGTTTGAAACCCAGGTCAAATGTGAACCTAAACCTCAGGTCAAATGTGAACCCGTTCTTGGAAACCCAGGTCAAATGTGAACCTAAACCTGAGGTCAAATGTGAACCTGTTGTTTGAAACCCAGGTCAAATGTGAACCTAAACTTCAGGTCAAATGTGAACCTGTTGTTTGAAACCCAGGTCAAATGTGAACCTAAACCTTAGGTCAAATGCGAACCCGTTGTTTGAAAACCAGGTCAAATTTAAAACTAAACCTCAGGTCAAATGTGAACCCGTTGTTTGAAACCCAGGTCAATTTGAACCTAAACCTCAGGTCAAATGCGAACCCGTTGTTTGAAAACCAGGTCAAATTTGAACCTGAACCTCAGGTCAAATGTGAACCCGTTGTTTCAAACCCAGGTCAATTGTGAATCTAAACCTAAGGTCTAATGTGAACCCGTTGTTTGAAAACAAGGTCAAATGTGAACCAAAACCTCAGGTCAAATGTGAACCCATTGTTTGAAAACCAGGTCATATGTGAAACTAAACCTCAGGTCAAATGTGAACCCGTTGTTTGAAAACCAGGTCAAATGGGAAACTAAAACTCAGGTCAAATGTGTACCTAAACCTCAGGTCCAATGTGAACCCGTTGTTTGAAACCCAGGTCAAATGTGAACTTAAACCTCAGGTCAAATGTGAACCTAACCCTCAGGTCAAATGTGAACGAGTTGTTTGAAACCTAATTCAAATGTGAACCTAAACCTCAGGTCAAATGTGAACCCGTTGTTTGAAAACCAGGTCAAATGTGAACCTAAACCTCAGGTCAAATGTGAACCCGTTGTTTGAAAACCAGGTCAAATTTGAACCTAAACCTCAGGTCAAATGTGAACCCGTTGTTTGAAAACCAGGTCAACTGTGAACCTAAACCTAAGGTCAAATGTGAACCCGTTGTTTGAAAACCAGGTCAAATGTGAGCCAAAACCTCAGGTCAAATGTGAACCCATTGTTTGAAACCCAGGTCAAACGTGAACCTAAACCTCAGGTCAAATGTGAACCCGTTGTTTGAAACCCAGGTCAAATGTGAACTTAAACCTCAGGTCAAATGTCAACCCGTTGTTTGAAACCCAGGTCAAATTTGAACCTAAACCTCAAGTCAAATCTGATCCCGTTGTTTGAAAACCAGGTCAAATGTGAACCTAACCCTTAGGTCAAATGTGATCCAGTTGTTTGAAACCTAAGTCAAATGTGAACCTAAATCTCAGGTAAAATGTGAACCCGTTGTTTGAAAACCAAGTCAAATGTGAACCTAAACCTCAGGTCAAATGTGAACTCGTTGTTTAGAACCCAGGTCAAATGTGAATCTGTTGTTTGAAAACCAGGTCAAATGTGAACCCATTTTTTGAAAACCAGGTCAAATGTGAACCTAAACCTCAGGTCAAATGTGAACCCGTTGTTTGAAACCCCGGTCAAATGTGAACTTAAACCTCAGGTCAAATGTGAACCTGTTGTTTGAAACCCAGGTCAAATGTGAACCTAAACCTCAGGTCAAATGTGAACCCGTTCTTTGAAACCCAGGTCAAATGTGAACCTGTTGTTTGAAACCCAGGTCAAATGTGAACCTAAACTTCAGGTCAAATGTGAACCTGTTGTTTGAAACCCAGGTCAAATGTGAACCTAAACCTCAGGTCAAATGCGAACCCGTTGTTTGAAAACCAGGTCAAATTTAAACCTAAACCTCAGGTCAAATGTGAACCCGTTGTTTGAAACCCAGGTCAATTTGAACCTAAACCTCAGGTCAAATGCGAACCCGTTGTTTGAAAACCAGGTCAAATTTGAACCTAAACCTCAGGTCAAATGTGAACCCGTTGTTTGAAACCCAGGTCAATTGTGAATCTAAACCTAAGGTCTAATGTGAACCCGTTGTTTGAAAACAAGGTCAAATGTGAACCAAAACCTCAGGTCAAATTTGAACCCATTGTTTGAAAACCAGGTCATATGTGAAACTAAACCTCAGGTCAAATGTGAACCCGTTGTTTGAAAACCAGGTCAAATGTGAACTAAAACTCAGGTCAAATGTGTACCTAAACCTCAGGTCCAATGTGAACCCGTTGTTTGAAACCCAGGTCAAATGTGAACTTAAACCTCAGGTCAAATGTGAACCTAACCCTCAGGTCAAATGTGAACGAGTTGTTTGAAACCTAATTCAAATGTGAACCTAAACCTCAGGTCAAATGTGAACCCGTTGTTTGAAAACCAGGTCAAATGTGAACCTAAACCTCAGGTCAAATGTGAACCCGTTGTTTGAAAACCAGGTCAAATTTGAACCTAAACCTCAGGTCAAATGTGAACCCGTTGTTTGAAAACCAGGTCAACTGTGAACCTAAACCTAAGGTTAAATGTGAACCCGTTGTTTGAAAACCAGGTCAAATGTGAGCCAAAACCTCAGGTCAAATGTGAACCCATTGTTTGAAACCCAGGTCAAACGTGAACCTAAACCTCAGGTCAAATGTGAACCCGTTGTTTGAAACCCAGGTCAAATGTGAACTTAAACCTCAGGTCAAATGTCAACCCGTTGTTTGAAACCCAGGTCAAATTTGAACCTAAACCTCAAGTCAAATCTGATCCCGTTGTTTGAAAACCAGGTCAAATGTGAACCTAACCCTTAGGTCAAATGTGATCCAGTTGTTTGAAACCTAAGTCAAATGTGAACCTAAATCTCAGGTAAAATGTGAACCCGTTGTTTGAAAACCAAGTCAAATGTGAACCTAAACCTCAGGTCAAATGTGAACTCGTTGTTTAGAACCCAGGTCAAATGTGAATCTGTTGTTTGAAAACCAGGTCAAATGTGAACCCATTTTTTGAAAACCAGGTCAAATGTGAACCTAAACCTCAGGTCAAATGTGAACCCGTTGTTTGAAACCCCGGTCAAATGTGAACTTAAACCTCAGGTCAAATGTGAACCTGTTGTTTGAAACCCAGGTCAAATGTGAACCTAAACCTCAGGTCAAATGTGAACCCGTTCTTTGAAACCCAGGTCAAATGTGAACCTGTTGTTTGAAACCCAGGTCAAATGTGAACCTAAACTTCAGGTCAAATGTGAACCTGTTGTTTGAAACCCAGGTCAAATGTGAACCTAAACCTCAGGTCAAATGCGAACCCGTTGTTTGAAAACCAGGTCAAATTTAAACCTAAACCTCAGGTCAAATGTGAACCCGTTGTTTGAAACCCAGGTCAATTTGAACCTAAACCTCAGGTCAAATGCGAACCCGTTGTTTGAAAACCAGGTCAAATTTGAACCTAAACCTCAGGTCAAATGTGAACCCGTTGTTTGAAACCCAGGTCAATTGTGAATCTAAACCTAAGGTCTAATGTGAACCCGTTGTTTGAAAACAAGGTCAAATGTGAACCAAAACCTCAGGTCAAATTTGAACCCATTGTTTGAAAACCAGGTCATATGTGAAACTAAACCTCAGGTCAAATGTGAACCCGTTGTTTGAAAACCAGGTCAAATGTGAAACTAAAACTCAGGTCAAATGTGTACCTAAACCTCAGGTCAAATGTGAACCCGTTGTTTGAAACCCAGGTCAAATGTGAACTTAAACCTCAGGTCAAATGTGAACCTAACCCTCAGGTCAAATGTGAACCAGTTGTTTGAAACCTAAGTCAAATGTGAACCTAAACCTCAGGTCAAATGTGAACCCGTTGTTTGAAAACCAGGTCAAATGTGAACCTAAACCTCAGGTCAAATGTGAACCCGTTGTTTGAAAACCAGGTCAAATTTGAACCTAAACCTCAGGTCAAATGTGAACCCGTTGTTTGAAAACCAGGTCAACTGTGAACCTAAACCTAAGGTCAAATGTGAACCCGTTGTTTGAAAACCAGGTCAAATGTGAGCCAAAACCTCAGGTCAAATGTGAACCCATTGTTTGAAACCCAGGTCAAACGTGAACCTAAACCTCAGGTCAAATGTGAACCCGTTGTTTGAAACCCAGGTCAAATGTGAACTTAAACCTCAAGTCAAATGTGAACATGTTGTTTGAAACCCAGGTCAAATGTGAACCTAAACCTCAGGTCAAATGTGAACCCGTTCTTTGAAACCCAGGTCAAATGTGAACCTAAACCTTAGGTCAAATGTAAACCTGTTGTTTGAAACCCAGGTCAAATGTGAACCTAAACTTCAGGTCAAATGTGAACCTGTTGTTTGAAACCCAGGTCAAATGTGAACCTAAACCTCAGGTCAAATGCGAACCCGTTGTTTGAAAACCAGGTCAAATGTGAACCTAAACCTCAGGTCAAATGTGAACCCGTTGTTTGAAAACCAGGTCAAATTTGAACCTAAACCTCAGGTCAAATGTGAACCCGTTGTTTGAAAACCAGGTCAAATGTGAAACTAAAACTCAGGTCAAATGTGAAACCGTTGTTTGAAACCTAGGTCAAATGTGAACTTAAACCTCAAGTCAAATGTGAACCTGTTGTTTGAAACCCAGGTCAAACGTGAACCTAAACCTCAGGTCAAATGTGAACCCGTTGTTTGAAACCCAGGTCAATTGTGAACCTAAACCTAAGGTCAAATGTGAACCCGTTGTTCGAAAATCAGGTCAAATGTGAACCTATACCTCAGGTCAAATGTGAACCCGTTGTTTGAAACCCAGGTCAAATGTGAACCTAAACCTCAGGTCAAATGCGAACCCGTTGTTTGAAAACCAGGTCAAATTTGAACCTAAACCTCAGGTCAAATGTGAACCCGTTGTTTGAAACCCAGGTCAATTGTGAACCTAAACCTAAGGTCAAATGTGAACCCGTTGTTTGAAAACCAGGTCTAATGTGAACCAAAACCTCAGGTCAAATGTGAACCCATTGTTTGAAACCCAGGTCAAATGTGAACCTAAACCTCAGGTCAAATGTGAACCCGTTGTTTGAAACCCAGGTCAAATGTGAACTTAAACCTCAGGTCAAATGTGAACCTGTTGTTTGAAACCCAGGTCAAATGTGATCCTAAACCTCAGGTCAAATGTGAACCCGTTGTTTGAAACCCAGGTCAAATGTGAACCTAAACCTTAAGTCAAATGTGAACCCGTTGTTTGAAACCTAGGTCAAATGTGAACCTAAACCTCAGGTCAAATTTGAACCTGTTGTTTGAAAACCAGGTCAAATGTGAAACTAAAACTCAGGTCAAATGTGAACCCGTTGTTTGAAACCTAGGTCAAATGTGAACTTAAACCTCAAGTCAAATGTGAACCTGTTGTTTGAAACCCAGGTCAAATGTGAACCTAAACCTCAGGTCAAATGTGAACCCGTTCTTTGAAACCCAGGTCAAATGTGAACCTAAACCTTAGGTCAAATGTAAACCTGTTGTTTGAAACCCAGGTCAAATGTGAACCTAAACTTCAGGTCAAATGTGAACCCATTGTTTGAAACCCAGGTCAAACGTGAACCTAAACCTCAGGTCAAATGTGAACCCGTTGTTTGAAACCCAGGTCAAATGTGAACTTAAACCTCAAGTCAAATGTGAACATGTTGTTTGAAACCCAGGTCAAATGTGAACCTAAACCTCAGGTCAAATGTGAACCCGTTCTTTGAAACCCAGGTCAAATGTGAACCTAAACCTTAGGTCAAATGTAAACCTGTTGTTTGAAACCCAGGTCAAATGTGAACCTAAACTTCAGGTCAAATGTGAACCTGTTGTTTGAAACCCAGGTCAAATGTGAACCTAAACCTCAGGTCAAATGCGAACCCGTTGTTTGAAAACCAGGTCAAATGTGAACCTAAACCTCAGGTCAAATGTGAACCCGTTGTTTGAAAACCAGGTCAAATTTGAACCTAAACCTCAGGTCAAATGTGAACCCGTTGTTTGAAAACCAGGTCAAATGTGAAACTAAAACTCAGGTCAAATGTGAACCCGTTGTTTGAAACCTAGGTCAAATGTGAACTTAAACCTCAAGTCAAATGTGAACCTGTTGTTTGAAACCCAGGTCAAACGTGAACCTAAACCTCAGGTCAAATGTGAACCCGTTGTTTGAAACCCAGGTCAATTGTGAACCTAAACCTATGGTCAAATGTGAACCCGTTGTTCGAAAATCAGGTCAAATGTGAACCTATACCTCAGGTCAAATGTGAACCCGTTGTTTGAAACCCAGGTCAAATGTGAACCTAAACCTCAGGTCAAATGCGAACCCGTTGTTTGAAAACCAGGTCAAATTTGAACCTAAACCTCAGGTCAAATGTGAACCCGTTGTTTGAAACCCAGGTCAATTGTGAACCTAAACCTAAGGTCAAATGTGAACCCGTTGTTTGAAAACCAGGTCTAATGTGAACCAAAACCTCAGGTCAAATGTGAACCCATTGTTTGAAACCCAGGTCAAATGTGAACCTAAACCTCAGGTCAAATGTGAACCCGTTGTTTGAAACCCAGGTCAAATGTGAACTTAAACCTCAGGTCAAATGTGAACCTGTTGTTTGAAACCCAGGTCAAATGTGATCCTAAACCTCAGGTCAAATGTGAACCCGTTGTTTGAAACCCAGGTCAAATGTGAACCTAAACCTTAAGTCAAATGTGAACCCGTTGTTTGAAACCTAGGTCAAATGTGAACCTAAACCTCAGGTCAAATTTGAACCTGTTGTTTGAAAACCAGGTCAAATGTGAAACTAAAACTCAGGTCAAATGTGTACCAAAACCTCAGGTCAAATGTTAACCCATTGTTTGAAACCCAGGTCAAATGTGAACTTAAACCTCAGGTCAAATGTTAACCCGTTCTTTGAAACCCAGGTCAAATTTGAACCTAAACCTCAAGTCAAATCCGATCCCGTTGTTTGAAAACCAGGTCAAATGTGAACCTAACCCTTAGGTCAAATGTGATCCAGTTGTTTGAAACCTAAGTCAAATGTGAACCTAAATCTCAGGTCAAATGTGAACCCGTTGTTTGAAAACCAAGTCAAATGTGAACCTAAACCTCAGGTCAAATGTGAACCCATTGTTTGGAACCCAGGTCAAATGAGAACCTAAACCTCAGGTTAAATGTGAATCTGTTGTTTGAAAACCAGGTCAAATGTGAACCCATTGTTTGAAACCCAGGTCAAATGTGAACCTAAACCTAAGGTCAAATGTGAACCCGTTGTTTGAAACCCAGGTCAAATGTGAACTTAAACCTCAGGTCAAATGTGAACCTGTTATTTGAAACCCAGGTCAAATGTGAACCTAAACCTCAGGTCAAATGTGAACCCGTTGTTTGAAACCGAGGTCAAATGTGAACCTAAACCTTAGGTCAAATGTGAACCTGTTGTTTGAAACCCAGGTCAAATGTGAACCTGAACTTCAGGTCTAATGTGAACCTGTTGTTTGAAACCCAGGTCAAATGTGAACCTAAACCTCAGGTCAAATGCGAACCCGTTGTTTGAAAACCAGGTCAAATTTGAACCTAAACCTCAGGTCAAATGTGAACCCGTTGTTTGAAACCCAGGTCAATTGTGAATCTAAACCTAAGGTCTAATGTGAACCCGTTGTTTGAAAACAAGGTCAAATGTGAACCAAAACCTCAGGTCAAATGTGAACCCATTGTTTGAAAACCAAGTCATATGTGAAACTAAACCTCACGTCAAATGTGAACCCGTTGTTTGAAAACCAGGTCAAATGTGAAACTAAAACTCAGGTCAAATGTGAACCCGTTGTTTGAAACCTAGGTCAAATGTGAACTTAAACCTCAAGTCAAATGTGAACATGTTGTTTGAAACCCAGGTCAAACGTGAACCTAAACCTCAGGTCAAATGTGAACCCGTTGTTTGAAACCCAGGTCAAATGTGAACCTAAACCTTAGGTCAAATGCGAACCCGTTGTTTGAAAACCAGGTCAAATTTGAACCTAAACCTCAGGTCAAATGTGAACCTGTTGTTTGAAACCCAGGTCAATTGTGAACCTAAACCTAAGGTCAAATGTGAACCCGTAGTTTGAAAACCAGGTCAAATGTGAACCAAAACCTCAGGTCAAATGTGAACCCATTGTTTGAAACCCAGGTCAAATGTGAACCTAAACCTCAGGTCAAATGTGAACCCGTTGTTTGAAACCCAGGTCAAATGTGAACTTAAACCTCAGGTCAAATGTGAACCTGTTGTTTGAAACCCAGGTCAAACGTGAACCTAAACCTCAGGTCAAATGTGAACCCGTTGTTTGAAACCCAGGTCAAATGTGAACCTAAACCTTAAGTCAAATGTGAACCCGTTGTTTGAAACCCAGGTTAAATGTGAACCTAAACCTCAGGTCAAATTTGAACCTGTTGTTTGAAAACCAGGTCAAATGTGAAACTAAAATCAGGTCATATGTGTACCTAAACCTCAGGTCAAATGTAAACCCATTGTTTGAAACCCAGGTCAAATGTGAACTTAAACCTCAGGTCAAATGTGAACCCGTTGTTCGAAACCCAGGTCAAATTTGAACCTAAACCTCAGGTCAAATGTGATCCAGTTGTTCGAAACCTAAGTCAAATGTGAAACTAAATCTCAGGTCAAATGTGAACCCGTTGTTTGAAAACCAAGTCAAATGTGAACCTAAACCTCAGGTCAAATGTGAACCCGTTGTTTGGAACCCAGGTCAAATGAGAACCTAAACCTCAGGTCAAATGTGAATCTGTTGTTTGAAAACCAGGTCAAATGTGAACCTGTTGTTTGAAACCCAGGTCAAATGTGAAACTAAACCTCAGGTCAAATGTGAACCCGTTGTTTGGAAACCAGGTCAAATGTGAACCTAAACCTCAGGTCAAATGTGAACCCGTTGTTTGAAACCCAGGTCAAATGTGAACCTAAACCTCAGGTCAAATGCGAACCCGCTGTTTGAAAACCAGGTCAAATTTGAACCAAATCCTCAGGTCAAATGTGAACCCGTTGTTTAAAACCCAGGTCAATTGTGAACCTAAACCTAAGGTCAATGTGAACCCGTTGTTTGAAACCCAGGTCAAATGTGAACCTAAACCTCAGGTCAAATGCGAACCCGTTGTTTAAAAACTAGGTAAAATTTGAACCTAAACCTCAGGTCAAATGTGAACCCGTTGTTTAAAACCCAGGTCAAATGTGAACCTAAACCTCAGGTCAAATGTGAACCAGTTGTTTGAAACCTAAGTCAAATGTGAACCTAAACCTCAGGTCAATTGCGAACCCGTTGTTTGAAAACCAGGTCAAATTTAAACCTAAACCACTGGTCAAATGTGAACCCGTTGTTTGAAACCCAGGTCAATTGTGAACCTAAACCTAAGGTCAAATATGAACCCGTTGTTTGAAAACCAGATCAAATGTGAACCAAAACCTCAGGTCAAATGTGAACCTGTTGTTTGAAACCCAGGTCAAACGTGAACCTGTTGTTTGAACCTAAACCTGAGGTCAAATGTGAACCCGTTGTTTAAAACCTAGGTCAAATGTGAACCAGTTGTTTGAAACCTAAGTCAAATGTGAACCTAAACCTCAGGTCAATTGCGAACCCGTTGTTTGAAAACCAGGTCAAATTTAAACCTAAACCACTGGTCAAATGTGAACCCGTTGTTTGAAACCCAGGTCAATTGTGAACCTAAACCTAAGGTCAAATATGAACCCATTGTTTGAAAACCAGGTCAAATGTGAACCAAAACCTCAGGTCAAATGTGAACCTTTTGTTTGAAACCCAGGTCAAATGTGAACCTAAACCTTAGGGCAAATGCAAACCCGTTGTTTGAAACCCCTGTCAAATGTGAACCGAAACCTCAAGTCAAATGTGAACCCGTTGTTTAAAACCCAGGTCAAATGTGAACCTAAACCTCAGGTCAAATGTGAACCAGTTGTTTGAAACCTAAGTCAAATGTGAACCTAAACCTCAGGTCAATTGCGAACCCGTTGTTTGAAAACCAGGTCAAATTTAAACCTAAACCACTGGTCAAATGTGAACCCGTTGTTTGAAACCCAGGTCAATTGTGAACCTAAACCTAAGGTCAAATATGAACCCGTTGTTTGAAAACCAGATCAAATGTGAACCAAAACCTCAGGTCAAATGTGAACCTGTTGTTTGAAACCCAGGTCAAACGTGAACCTGTTGTTTGAACCTAAACCTGAGGTCAAATGTGAACCCGTTGTTTAAAACCTAGGTCAAATGTGAACCAGTTGTTTGAAACCTAAGTCAAATGTGAACCTAAACCTCAGGTCAATTGCGAACCCGTTGTTTGAAAACCAGGTCAAATTTAAACCTAAACCACTGGTCAAATGTGAACCCGTTGTTTGAAACCCAGGTCAATTGTGAACCTAAACCTAAGGTCAAATATGAACCCATTGTTTGAAAACCAGGTCAAATGTGAACCAAAACCTCAGGTCAAATGTGAACCTTTTGTTTGAAACCCAGGTCAAATGTGAACCTAAACCTTAGGGCAAATGCAAACCCGTTGTTTGAAACCCCTGTCAAATGTGAACCGAAACCTCAAGTCAAATGTGAACCTGTTGTTTGAAAACCAGGTCAAATGTGAAACTAAACCTCAGGTCAAATGTGAACCCGTTGTTTGAAACCGAGGTCAATTGTGAACCTAAACCTAAGGTCAAATGTGAACCCGTGGTTTGAAAACCAGGTCAAATGTGAACCAAAACCTCAGGTCAAATGTGAACCCATTGTTTGAAACCCAGGTCAAATGTGAACCTAAATCTCAGGTCAAATGTGACCCGTTGTTTGAAACCCAGGTCAAATGTGAACTTAAACCTCAGGTCAAATGTGAACCTGTTGTTTGAAACCCAGGTCAAACGTGAACCTAAACCTCAGGTCAAATGTGAACCCGTTGTTTGAAACCCAGGTCAAATGTGAACCTAAACCTTAAGTCAAATATGAACCCGTTGTTTGAAACCCAGGTCAAATGTGAACCTAAACCTCAGGTCAAATTTGAACCTGTTGTTTGAAAACTAGGTCAAATGTGAAACTAAAACTCAGGTCAAATGTGTACCTAAACCTCAGGTCAAATGTTAACCCATTGTTTGAAACCCAGGTCAAATGTGAACTTAAACCTCAGGTCAAATGTGAACCCGTTGTTTGAAACCCAGGTCAAATTTGAACCTAAACCTCAAGTCAAATATGATCCCGTTGTTTGAAAACCTAGTCAAATGTGAACCTAACCCTTAGGTCAAATGTGATCCAGTTGTTTGAAACCTAAGTCAAATGTGAACCTAAATCTCAGGTCAAATGTGAACCCGTTGTTTGAAAACCAAGTCAAATGTGAACCTAAACCTCAGGTCAAATGTGAACCCGTTGTTTGGAACCCAGGTCAAATGTGAATCTGTTGTTTGGAAACCAGGTCAAATGTGAACCCGTTGTTTGAAACCCAGGTCAAATGTGAAACTAAACCTCAGGTCAAATGTGAACCCGTTGTTTGAAACCCAGGTCAAATGTGAAACTAAACCTCAGGTCAAATGTGAACCCGTTGTTTGAAACCCAGGTCAAATGTGAACCTAAACCTCAGGTCAAATGCGAACCCGTTGTTTGAAAACCAGGTCAAATTTGAACCTAAACCTCAGGTCAAATGTGAACCTGTTGTTTGAAACCCAGGTCAATTGTGAACCTAAACTAAGGTCAAATGTGAACCCGTAGTTTGAAAACCAGGTCAAATGTGAACCAAAACCTCAGGTCAAATGTGAACCCATTGTTTGAAACCCAGGTCAAATGTGAACCTAAACCTCAGGTCAAATGTGAACCCGTTGTTTGAAACCCAGGTCAAATGTGAACTTAAACCTCAGGTCAAATGTGAACCTGTTGTTTGAAACCCAGGTCAAACGTGAACCTAAACCTCAGGTCAAATGTGAACCCGTTGTTTGAAACCCAGGTCAAATGTGAACCTAAACCTTAAGTCAAATGTGAACCCGTTCTTTGAAACCCAGGTTAAATGTGAACCTAAACCTCAGGTCAAATTTGAACCTGTTGTTTGAAAACCAGGTCAAATGTGAAACTAAAATCAGGTCAAATGTGTACCTAAACCTCAGGTCAAATGTAAACCCATTGTTTGAAACCCAGGTCAAATGTGAACTTAAACCTCAGGTCAAATGTGAACCCGTTGTTTGAAACCCAGGTCAAATTTGAACCTAAACCTCAGGTCAAATGTGATCCAGTTGTTCGAAACCTAAGTCAAATGTGAAACTAAATCTCAGGTCAAATGTCAACCCGTTGTTTGAAAACCAAGTCAAATGTGAACCTAAACCTCAGGTCAAATGTGAACCCGTTGTTTGGAACCCAGGTCAAATGAGAACCTAAACCTCAGGTCAAATGTGAATCTGTTGTTTGAAAACCAGGTCAAATATGAACCTGTTGTTTGAAACCCAGGTCAAATGTGAAACTAAACCTCAGGTCAAATGTGAACCCGTTGTTTGGAAACCAGGTCAAATGTGAACCTAAACCTCAGGTCAAATGTGAACCCGTTGTTTGAAACCCAGGTCAAATGTGAACCTAAACCTCAGGTCAAATGCGAACCCGTTGTTTGAAAACCAGGTCAAATTTGAACCAAATCCTCAGGTCAAATGTGAACCCGTTGTTTGAAACCCAGGTCAATTGTGAACCTAAACCTAAGGTCAATGTGAACCCGTTGTTTGAAAACCAGGTCAAATGTGAACCTAATCCTCAGGTCAAATGTGAACCCGTTGTTTGAAACCCAGCTCAAATGTGAACCTAAACCTCAGGTCAAATGCGAACCCGTTGTTTAAAAACTAGGTAAAATTTGAACCTAAACCTCAGGTCAAATGTGAACCCTTTGTTTAAAACCCAGGTCAAATGTGAACCTAAACCTCAGGTCAAATGTGAACCAGTTGTTTGAAACCTAAGTCAAATGTGAACCTAAACCTCAGGTCAATTGCGAACCCGTTGTTTGAAAACCAGGTCAAATTTAAACCTAAACCACTGGTCAAATGTGAACCCGTTGTTTGAAACCCAGGTCAATTGTGAACCTAAACCTAAGGTCAAATATGAACCCGTTGTTTGAAAACCAGATCAAATGTGAACCAAAACCTCAGGTCAAATGTGAACCTGTTGTTTGAAACCCAGGTCAAACGTGAACCTGTTGTTTGAACCTAAACCTGAGGTCAAATGTGAACCCGTTGTTTAAAACCTAGGTCAAATGTGAACCAGTTGTTTGAAACCTAAGTCAAATGTGAACCTAAACCTCAGGTCAATTGCGAACCCGTTGTTTGAAAACCAGGTCAAATTTAAACCTAAACCACTGGTCAAATGTGAACCCGTTGTTTGAAACCCAGGTCAATTGTGAACCTAAACCTAAGGTCAAATATGAACCCGTTGTTTGAAAACCAGGTCAAATGTGAACCAAAACCTCAGGTCAAATGTGAACCTGTTGTTTGAAACCCAGGTCAAATGTGAACCTAAACCTTAGGGCAAATGCAAACCCGTTGTTTGAAACCCCTGTCAAATGTGAACCTAAACCTCAAGTCAAATGTGAACCTGTTGTTTGAAAACCAGGTCAAATGTGAAACTAAACCTCAGGTCAAATGTGAACCCGTTGTTTGAAACCGAGGTCAATTGTGAACCTAAACCTAAGGTCCAATGTGAACCCGTTGTTTGAAAACCAGGTCAAATGTGAACCAAAACCTCAGGTCAAATGTGAACCCATTGTTTGAAACCCAGGTCAAATGTGAACTTAAACCTCAGGTCAAATGTGAACCTGTTGTTTGAAACCCAGGTCAAACGTGAACCTAAACCTCAGGTCAAATGTGAACCCGTTGTTTGAAACCCAGGTCAAATGTGAACCTAAACCTTAAGTCAAATGTGAACCCGTTGTTTGAAACCCAGGTTAAATGTGAACCTAAACCTCAGGTCAAATTTGAACCTGTTGTTTGAAAACCAGGTCAAATGTGAAACTAAAATCAGGTCATATGTGTACCTAAACCTCAGGTCAAATGTAAACCCATTGTTTGAAACCCAGGTCAAATGTGAACTTAAACCTCAGGTCAAATGTGAACCCGTTGTTCGAAACCCAGGTCAAATTTGAACCTAAACCTCAGGTCAAATGTGATCCAGTTGTTCGAAACCTAAGTCAAATGTGAAACTAAATCTCAGGTCAAATGTGAACCCGTTGTTTGAAAACCAAGTCAAATGTGAACCTAAACCTCAGGTCAAATGTGAACCCGTTGTTTGGAACCCAGGTCAAATGAGAACCTAAACCTCAGGTCAAATGTGAATCTGTTGTTTGAAAACCAGGTCAAATGTGAACCTGTTGTTTGAAACCCAGGTCAAATGTGAAACTAAACCTCAGGTCAAATGTGAACCCGTTGTTTGGAAACCAGGTCAAATGTGAACCTAAACCTCAGGTCAAATGTGAACCCGTTGTTTGAAACCCAGGTCAAATGTGAACCTAAACCTCAGGTCAAATGCGAACCCGCTGTTTGAAAACCAGGTCAAATTTGAACCAAATCCTCAGGTCAAATGTGAACCCGTTGTTTGAAACCCAGGTCAATTGTGAACCTAAACCTAAGGTCAATGTGAACCCGTTGTTTGAAAACCAGGTCAAATGTGAACCTAATCCTCAGGTCAAATGTGAACCCGTTGTTTGAAACCCAGGTCAAATGTGAACCTAAACCTCAGGTCAAATGCGAACCCGTTGTTTAAAAACTAGGTAAAATTTGAACCTAAACCTCAGGTCAAATGTGAACCCGTTGTTTAAAACCCAGGTCAAATGTGAACCTAAACCTCAGGTCAAATGTGAACCAGTTGTTTGAAACCTAAGTCAAATGTGAACCTAAACCTCAGGTCAATTGCGAACCCGTTGTTTGAAAACCAGGTCAAATTTAAACCTAAACCACTGGTCAAATGTGAACCCGTTGTTTGAAACCCAGGTCAATTGTGAACCTAAACCTAAGGTCAAATATGAACCCGTTGTTTGAAAACCAGATCAAATGTGAACCAAAACCTCAGGTCAAATGTGAACCTGTTGTTTGAAACCCAGGTCAAACGTGAACCTGTTGTTTGAACCTAAACCTGAGGTCAAATGTGAACCCGTTGTTTAAAACCTAGGTCAAATGTGAACCAGTTGTTTGAAACCTAAGTCAAATGTGAACCTAAACCTCAAGTCAATTGCGAACCCGTTGTTTGAAAACCAGGTCAAATTTAAACCTAAACCACTGGTCAAATGTGAACCCGTTGTTTGAAACCCAGGTCAATTGTGAACCTAAACCTAAGGTCAAATATGAACCCATTGTTTGAAAACCAGGTCAAATGTGAACCAAAACCTCAGGTCAAATGTGAACCTTTTGTTTGAAACCCAGGTCAAATGTGAACCTAAACCTTAGGGCAAATGCAAACCCGTTGTTTGAAACCCCTGTCAAATGTGAACCGAAACCTCAAGTCAAATGTGAACCTGTTGTTTGAAAACCAGGTCAAATGTGAAACTAAACCTCAGGTCAAATGTGAACCCGTTGTTTGAAACCGAGGTCAATTGTGAACCTAAACCTAAGGTCAAATGTGAACCCGTTGTTTGAAAACCAGGTCAAATGTGAACCAAAACCTCAGGTCAAATGTGAACCCATTGTTTGAAACCCAGGTCAAATGTGAACCTAAATCTCAGGTCAAATGTGACCCGTTGTTTGAAACCCAGGTCAAATGTGAACTTAAACCTCAGGTCAAATGTGAACCTGTTGTTTGAAACCCAGGTCAAACGTGAACCTAAACCTCAGGTCAAATGTGAACCCGTTGTTTGAAACCCAGGTCAAATGTGAACCTAAACCTTAAGTCAAATATGAACCCGTTGTTTGAAACCCAGGTCAAATGTGAACCTAAACCTCAGGTCAAATTTGAACCTGTTGTTTGAAAACTAGGTCAAATGTGAAACTAAAACTCAGGTCAAATGTGTACCTAAACCTCAGGTCAAATGTTAACCCATTGTTTGAAACCCAGGTCAAATGTGAACTTAAACCTCAGGTCAAATGTGAACCCGTTGTTCGAAACCCAGGTCAAATTTGAACATAAACCTCAAGTCAAATATGATCCCGTTGTTTGAAAACCTAGTCAAATGTGAACCTAACCCTTAGGTCAAATGTGATCCAGTTGTTTGAAACCTAAGTCAAATGTGAACCTAAATCTCAGGTCAAATGTGAACCCGTTGTTTGAAAACCAAGTCAAATGTGAACCTAAACCTCAGGTCAAATGTGAACCCGTTGTTTGGAACCCAGGTCAAATGTGAATCTGTTGTTTGGAAACCAGGTCAAATGTGAACCCGTTGTTTGAAACCCAGGTCAAATGTGAAACTAAACCTCAGGTCAAATGTGAACCCGTTGTTTGAAACCCAGGTCAAATGTGAACCTAAACCTCAGGTCAAATGCGAACCCGTTGTTTGAAAACCAGGTCAAATTTGAACCTAAACCTCAGGTCAAATGTGAACCTGTTGTTTGAAACCCAGGTCAATTGTGAACCTAAACTAAGGTCAAATGTGAACCCGTAGTTTGAAAACCAGGTCAAATGTGAACCAAAACCTCAGGTCAAATGTGAACCCATTGTTTGAAACCCAGGTCAAATGTGAACCTAAACCTCAGGTCAAATGTGAACCCGTTGTTTGAAACCCAGGTCAAATGTGAACTTAAACCTCAGGTCAAATGTGAACCTGTTGTTTGAAACCCAGGTCAAACGTGAACCTAAACCTCAGGTCAAATGTGAACCCGTTGTTTGAAACCCAGGTCAAATGTGAACCTAAACCTTAAGTCAAATGTGAACCCGTTCTTTGAAACCCAGGTTAAATGTGAACCTAAACCTCAGGTCAAATTTGAACCTGTTGTTTGAAAACCAGGTCAAATGTGAAACTAAAATCAGGTCAAATGTGTACCTAAACCTCAGGTCAAATGTAAACCCATTGTTTGAAACCCAGGTCAAATGTGAACTTAAACCTCAGGTCAAATGTGAACCCGTTGTTTGAAACCCAGGTCAAATTTGAACCTAAACCTCAGGTCAAATGTGATCCAGTTGTTCGAAACCTAAGTCAAATGTGAAACTAAATCTCAGGTCAAATGTCAACCCGTTGTTTGAAAACCAAGTCAAATGTGAACCTAAACCTCAGGTCAAATGTGAACCCGTTGTTTGGAACCCAGGTCAAATGAGAACCTAAACCTCAGGTCAAATGTGAATCTGTTGTTTGAAAACCAGGTCAAATGTGAACCTGTTGTTTGAAACCCAGGTCAAATGTGAAACTAAACCTCAGGTCAAATGTGAACCCGTTGTTTGGAAACCAGGTCAAATGTGAACCTAAACCTCAGGTCAAATGTGAACCCGTTGTTTGAAACCCAGGTCAAATGTGAACCTAAACCTCAGGTCAAATGCGAACCCGTTGTTTGAAAACCAGGTCAAATTTGAACCAAATCCTCAAGTCAAATGTGAACCCGTTGTTTGAAACCCAGGTCAATTGTGAACCTAAACCTAAGGTCAATGTGAACCCGTTGTTTGAAAACCAGGTCAAATGTGAACCTAATCCTCAGGTCAAATGTGAACCCGTTGTTTGAAACCCAGCTCAAATGTGAACCTAAACCTCAGGTCAAATGCGAACCCGTTGTTTAAAAACTAGGTAAAATTTGAACCTAAACCTCAGGTCAAATGTGAACCCGTTGTTTAAAACCCAGGTCAAATGTGAACCTAAACCTCAGGTCAAATGTGAACCTGTTGTTTGAAACCGAGGTCAATTGTGAACCTAAACCTAAGGTCAAATGTGAACCCGTTGTTTGAAAACCAGGTCAAATGTGAACCAAAACCTCAGGTCAAATGTGAACCCATTGTTTGAAACCCAGGTCAAATGTGAACCTAAATCTCAGGTCAAATGTGACCCGTTGTTTGAAACCCAGGTCAAATGTGAACTTAAACCTCAGGTCAAATGTGAACCTGTTGTTTGAAACCCAGGTCAAACGTGAACCTAAACCTCAGGTCAAATGTGAACCCGTTGTTTGAAACCCAGGTCAAATGTGAACCTAAACCTTAAGTCAAATATGAACCCGTTGTTTGAAACCCAGGTCAAATGTGAACCTAAACCTCAGGTCAAATTTGAACCTGTTGTTTGAAAACTAGGTCAAATGTGAAACTAAAACTCAGGTCAAATGTGTACCTAAACCTCAGGTCAAATGTTAACCCATTGTTTGAAACCCAGGTCAAATGTGAACTTAAACCTCAGGTCAAATGTGAACCCGTTGTTCGAAACCCAGGTCAAATTTGAACATAAACCTCAAGTCAAATATGATCCCGTTGTTTGAAAACCTAGTCAAATGTGAACCTAACCCTTAGGTCAAATGTGATCCAGTTGTTTGAAACCTAAGTCAAATGTGAACCTAAATCTCAGGTCAAATGTGAACCCGTTGTTTGAAAACCAAGTCAAATGTGAACCTAAACCTCAGGTCAAATGTGAACCCGTTGTTTGGAACCCAGGTCAAATGTGAATCTGTTGTTTGGAAACCAGGTCAAATGTGAACCTGTTGTTTGAAACCCAGGTCAAATGTGAAACTAAACCTCAGGTCAAATGTGAACCCGTTGTTTGAAACCCAGGTCAAATGTGAACCTAAACCTCAGGTCAAATGCGAACCCGTTGTTTGAAAACCAGGTCAAATTTGAACCTAAACCTCAGGTCAAATGTGAACCTGTTGTTTGAAACCCAGGTCAATTGTGAACCTAAACTAAGGTCAAATGTGAACCCGTAGTTTGAAAACCAGGTCAAATGTGAACCAAAACCTCAGGTCAAATGTGAACCCATTGTTTGAAACCCAGGTCAAATGTGAACCTAAACCTCAGGTCAAATGTGAACCCGTTGTTTGAAACCCAGGTCAAATGTGAACTTAAACCTCAGGTCAAATGTGAACCTGTTGTTTGAAACCCAGGTCAAACGTGAACCTAAACCTCAGGTCAAATGTGAACCCGTTGTTTGAAACCCAGGTCAAATGTGAACCTAAACCTTAAGTCAAATGTGAACCCGTTCTTTGAAACCCAGGTTAAATGTGAACCTAAACCTCAGGTCAAATTTGAACCTGTTGTTTGAAAACCAGGTCAAATGTGAAACTAAAATCAGGTCAAATGTGTACCTAAACCTCAGGTCAAATGTAAACCCATTGTTTGAAACCCAGGTCAAATGTGAACTTAAACCTCAGGTCAAATGTGAACCCGTTGTTTGAAACCCAGGTCAAATTTGAACCTAAACCTCAGGTCAAATGTGATCCAGTTGTTCGAAACCTAAGTCAAATGTGAAACTAAATCTCAGGTCAAATGTCAACCCGTTGTTTGAAAACCAAGTAAAATGTGAACCTAAACCTCAGGTCAAATGTGAACCCGTTGTTTGGAACCCAGGTCAAATGAGAACCTAAACCTCAGGTCAAATGTGAATCTGTTGTTTGAAAACCAGGTCAAATGTGAACCTGTTGTTTGAAACCCAGGTCAAATGTGAAACTAAACCTCAGGTCAAATGTGAACCCGTTGTTTGGAAACCAGGTCAAATGTGAACCTAAACCTCAGGTCAAATGTGAACCCGTTGTTTGAAACCCAGGTCAAATGTGAACCTAAACCTCAGGTCAAATGCGAACCCGTTGTTTGAAAACCAGGTCAAATTTGAACCAAATCCTCAAGTCAAATGTGAACCCGTTGTTTGAAACCCAGGTCAATTGTGAACCTAAACCTAAGGTCAATGTGAACCCGTTGTTTGAAAACCAGGTCAAATGTGAACCTAATCCTCAGGTCAAATGTGAACCCGTTGTTTGAAACCCAGCTCAAATGTGAACCTAAACCTCAGGTCAAATGCGAACCCGTTGTTTAAAAACTAGGTAAAATTTGAACCTAAACCTCAGGTCAAATGTGAACCCGTTGTTTAAAACCCAGGTCAAATGTGAACCTAAACCTCAGGTCAAATGTGAACCAGTTGTTTGAAACCTAAGTCAAATGTGAACCTAAACCTCAGGTCAATTGCGAACCCGTTGTTTGAAAACCAGGTCAAATTTAAACCTAAACCACTGGTCAAATGTGAACCCGTTGTTTGAAACCCAGGTCAATTGTGAACCTAAACCTAAGGTCAAATATGAACCCGTTGTTTGAAAACCAGATCAAATGTGAACCAAAACCTCAGGTCAAATGTGAACCTGTTGTTTGAAACCCAGGTCAAACGTGAACCTGTTGTTTGAACCTAAACCTGAGGTCAAATGTGAACCCGTTGTTTAAAACCTAGGTCAAATGTGAACCAGTTGTTTGAAACCTAAGTCAAATGTGAACCTAAACCTCAGGTCAATTGCGAACCCGTTGTTTGAAAACCAGGTCAAATTTAAACCTAAACCACTGGTCAAATGTGAACCCGTTGTTTGAAACCCAGGTCAATTGTGAACCTAAACCTAAGGTCAAATATGAACCCGTTGTTTGAAAACCAGGTCAAATGTGAACCAAAACCTCAGGTCAAATGTGAACCTGTTGTTTGAAACCCAGGTCAAATGTGAACCTAAACCTTAGGGCAAATGCAAACCCGTTGTTTGAAACCCCTGTCAAATGTGAACCTAAACCTCAAGTCAAATGTGAACCTGTTGTTTGAAAACCAGGTCAAATGTGAAACTAAACCTCAGGTCAAATGTGAACCCGTTGTTTGAAACCGAGGTCAATTGTGAACCTAAACCTAAGGTCCAATGTGAACCCGTTGTTTGAAAACCAGGTCAAATGTGAACCAAAACCTCAGGTCAAATGTGAACCCATTGTTTGAAACCCAGGTCAAATGTGAACCTAAACCTCAGGTCAAATGTGACCCGTTGTTTGAAACCCAGGTCAAATGTGAACTTAAACCTCAGGTCAAATGTGAACCTGTTGTTTGAAACCCAGGTCAAACGTGAACCTAAACCTCAGGTCAAATGTGAACCCGTTGTTTGAAACCCAGGTCAAATGTGAACCTAAACCTTAAGTCAAATATGAACCCGTTGTTTGAAACCCAGGTCAAATGTGAACCTAAACCTCAGGTCAAATTTGAACCTGTTGTTTGAAAACTAGGTCAAATGTGAAACTAAAACTCAGGTCAAATGTGTACCTAAACCTCAGGTCAAATGTTAACCCATTGTTTGTAACCCAGGTCAAATGTGAACTTAAACCTCAGGTCAAATGTGAACCCGTTGTTTGAAACCCAGGTCAAATTTGAACCTAAACCTCAAGTCAAATATGATCCCGTTGTTTGAAAACCTGGTCAAATGTGAACCTAACCCTTAGGTCAAATGTGATCCAGTTGTTTGAAACCTAAGTCAAATGTGAACCTAAATCTCAGGTCAAATGTGAACCCGTTGTTTGAAAACCAAGTCAAATGTGAACCTAAACCTCAGGTCAAATGTGAACCCGTTGTTTGGAACCCAGGTCAAATGTGAACCTAAATCTCAGGTCAAATGCGAACCCGTTGTTTAAAAACCAGGTCAAATTTGAACCAAATCCTCAAGTCAAATGTGAACCCGTTGTTTGAAACCCAGGTCAATTGTGAACCTAAACCTAAGGTCAATGTGAACCCGTTGTTTGAAAACCAGGTCAAATGTGAACCTAATCCTTAGGTCAAATGTGAACCCGTTGTTTGAAACCCAGGTCAAATGTGAACCTAAATCTCAGGTCAAATGCGAACCCGTTGTTTAAAAACCAGGTCAAATTTGAACCTAAACCTCAGGTCAAATGTGAACCCGTTGTTCGAAACCCAGGTCAAATGTGAATTTAAACCTCAGGTCAAATGTGAACCCGTTGTTTGAAACCCAGGTCAAATTTGAACCTAAACCTCAAGTCAAATCTGAACCCGTTGTTTGAAAACCAGGTCAAATGTGAACCTAAACCTCAGGTCAAATGTAATCTGTTGTTTGAAAACCAGGTCAAATGTGAACCTAAACCTAAGGTCAAATGTGAACTCGTTGTTTGAAACCCAGGTCAAATGTGAACCTAAACCTCAAGTCAAATGCGAACCCGTTGTTTGAAACCCAGGTCAAATGTGAACTTAAACCTCAGGTCAAATGTGAACCCGTTGTTTGAAACCCAGGTCAATTTTGAAGCTAAACCAGTGGTCAAATGTGAACCCGTTGTTTGAAACCCAGGTCAATTGTGAACCTAAACCTAAGGTCAAATATGAACCCATTGTTTGAAAACCAGGTCAAATGTGAACCAAAACCTCAGGTCAAATGTGAACCTTTTGTTTGAAACCCAGGTCAAATGTGAACCTAAACCTTAGGGCAAATGCAAACCCGTTGTTTGAAACCCCTGTCAAATGTGAACCGAAACCTCAAGTCAAATGTGAATCTGTTGTTTGAAAACCAGGTCAAATGTGAAACTAAACCTCAGGTCAAATGTGAACCCGTTGTTTGAAACCGAGGTCAATTGTGAACCTAAACCTAAGGTCAAATGTGAACCCGTTGTTTGAAAACCAGGTCAAATGTGAACCAAAACCTCAGGTTAAATGTGAACCCATTGTTTGAAACCCAGGTCAAATGTGAACCTAAATCTCAGGTCAAATGTGACCCGTTGTTTGAAACCCAGGTCAAATGTGAACTTAAACCTCAGGTCAAATGTGAACCTGTTGTTTGAAACCCAGGTCAAACGTGAACCTAAACCTCAGGTCAAATGTGAACCCGTTGTTTGAAACCCAGGTCAAATGTGAACCTAAACCTTAAGTCAAATATGAACCCGTTGTTTGAAACCCAGGTCAAATGTGAACCTAAACCTCAGGTCAAATTTGAACCTGTTGTTTGAAAACTAGGTCAAATGTGAAACTAAAACTCAGGTCAAATGTGTACCTAAACCTCAGGTCAAATGTTAACCCATTGTTTGAAACCCAGGTCAAATGTGAACTTAAACCTCAGGTCAAATGTGAACCCGTTGTTTGAAACCCAGGTCAAATTTGAACCTAAACCTCAAGTCAAATATGATCCCGTTGTTTGAAAACCTAGTCAAATGTGAACCTAACCCTTAGGTCAAATGTGATCCAGTTGTTTGAAACCTAAGTCAAATGTGAACCTAAATCTCAGGTCAAATGTGAACCCGTTGTTTGAAAACCAAGTCAAATGTGAACCTAAACCTCAGGTCAAATGTGAACCCGTTGTTTGGAACCCAGGTCAAATGTGAATCTGTTGTTTGGAAACCAGGTCAAATGTGAACCCGTTGTTTGAAACCCAGGTCAAATGTGAAACTAAACCTCAGGTCAAATGTGAACCCGTTGTTTGAAACCCAGGTCAAATGTGAACCTAAACCTCAGGTCAAATGCGAACCCGTTGTTTGAAAACCAGGTCAAATTTGAACCTAAACCTCAGGTCAAATGTGAACCTGTTGTTTGAAACCCAGGTCAATTGTGAACCTAAACTAAGGTCAAATGTGAACCCGTAGTTTGAAAACCATGTCAAATGTGAACCAAAACCTCAGGTCAAATGTGAACCCATTGTTTGAAACCCAGGTCAAATGTGAACCTAAACCTCAGGTCAAATGTGAACCCGTTGTTTGAAACCCAGGTCAAATGTGAACTTAAACCTCAGGTCAAATGTGAACCTGTTGTTTGAAACCCAGGTCAAACGTGAACCTAAACCTCAAGTCAAATGTGAACCCGTTGTTTGAAACCCAGGTCAAATGTGAACCTAAACCTTAAGTCAAATGTGAACCCGTTCTTTGAAACCCAGGTTAAATGTGAACCTAAACCTCAGGTCAAATTTGAACCTGTTGTTTGAAAACCAGGTCAAATGTGAAACTAAAATCAGGTCAAATGTGTACCTAAACCTCAGGTCAAATGTAAACCCATTGTTTGAAACCCAGGTCAAATGTGAACTTAAACCTCAGGTCAAATGTGAACCCGTTGTTTGAAACCCAGGTCAAATTTGAACCTAAACCTCAGGTCAAATGTGATCCAGTTGTTCGAAACCTAAGTCAAATGTGAAACTAAATCTCAGGTCAAATGTCAACCCGTTGTTTGAAAACCAAGTCAAATGTGAACCTAAACCTCAGGTCAAATGTGAACCCGTTGTTTGGAACCCAGGTCAAATGAGAACCTAAACCTCAGGTCAAATGTGAATCTGTTGTTTGAAAACCAGGTCAAATGTGAACCTGTTGTTTGAAACCCAGGTCAAATGTGAAACTAAACCTCAGGTCAAATGTGAACCCGTTGTTTGGAAACCAGGTCAAATGTGAACCTAAACCTCAGGTCAAATGTGAACCCGTTGTTTGAAACCCAGGTCAAATGTGAACCTAAACCTCAGGTCAAATGCGAACCCGTTGTTTGAAAACCAGGTCAAATTTGAACCAAATCCTCAGGTCAAATGTGAACCCGTTGTTTGAAACCCAGGTCAATTGTGAACCTAAACCTAAGGTCAATGTGAACCCGTTGTTTGAAAACCAGGTCAAATGTGAACCTAATCCTCAGGTCAAATGTGAACCCGTTGTTTGAAACCCAGCTCAAATGTGAACCTAAACCTCAGGTCAAATGCGAACCCGTTGTTTAAAAACTAGGTAAAATTTGAACCTAAACCTCAGGTCAAATGTGAACCCGTTGTTTAAAACCCAGGTCAAATGTGAACCTAAACCTCAGGTCAAATGTGAACCAGTTGTTTGAAACCTAAGTCAAATGTGAACCTAAACCTCAGGTCAATTGCGAACCCGTTGTTTGAAAACCAGGTCAAATTTAAACCTAAACCACTGGTCAAATGTGAACCCGTTGTTTGAAACCCAGGTCAATTGTGAACCTAAACCTAAGGTCAAATATGAACCCGTTGTTTGAAAACCAGATCAAATGTGAACCAAAACCTCAGGTCAAATGTGAACCTGTTGTTTGAAACCCAGGTCAAACGTGAACCTGTTGTTTGAACCTAAACCTGAGGTCAAATGTGAACCCGTTGTTTAAAACCTAGGTCAAATGTGAACCAGTTGTTTGAAACCTAAGTCAAATGTGAACCTAAACCTCAGGTCAATTGCGAACCCGTTGTTTGAAAACCAGGTCAAATTTAAACCTAAACCACTGGTCAAATGTGAACCCGTTGTTTGAAACCCAGGTCAATTGTGAACCAAAACCTAAGGTCAAATATGAACCCGTTGTTTGAAAACCAGGTCAAATGTGAACCAAAACCTCAGGTCAAATGTGAACCTGTTGTTTGAAACCCAGGTCAAATGTGAACCTAAACCTTAGGGCAAATGCAAACCCGTTGTTTGAAACCCCTGTCAAATGTGAACCTAAACCTCAAGTCAAATGTGAACCTGTTGTTTGAAAACCAGGTCAAATGTGAAACTAAACCTCAGGTCAAATGTGAACCCGTTGTTTGAAACCGAGGTCAATTGTGAACCTAAACCTAAGGTCCAATGTGAACCCGTTGTTTGAAAACCAGGTCAAATGTGAACCAAAACCTCAGGTCAAATGTGAACCCATTGTTTGAAACCCAGGTCAAATGTGAACCTAACCCTCAGGTCAAATGTGACCCGTTGTTTGAAACCCAGGTCAAATGTGAACTTAAACCTCAGGTCAAATGTGAACCTGTTGTTTGAAACCCAGGTCAAACGTGAACCTAAACCTCAGGTCAAATGTGAACCCGTTGTTTGAAACCCAGGTCAAATGTGAACCTAAACCTTAAGTCAAATATGAACCCGTTGTTTGAAACCCAGGTCAAATGTGAACCTAAACCTCAGGTCAAATTTGAACCTGTTGTTTGAAAACTAGGTCAAATGTGAAACTAAAACTCAGGTCAAATGTGTACCTAAACCTCAGGTCAAATGTTAACCCATTGTTTGTAACCCAGGTCAAATGTGAACTTAAACCTCAGGTCAAATGTGAACCCGTTGTTTGAAACCCAGGTCAAATTTGAACCTAAACCTCAAGTCAAATATGATCCCGTTGTTTGAAAACCTGGTCAAATGTGAACCTAACCCTTAGGTCAAATGTGATCCAGTTGTTTGAAACCTAAGTCAAATGTGAACCTAAATCTCAGGTCAAATGTGAACCCGTTGTTTGAAAACCAAGTCAAATGTGAACCTAAACCTCAGGTCAAATGTGAACCCGTTGTTTGGAACCCAGGTCAAATGTGAATCTGTTGTTTGGAAACCAGGTCAAATGTGAACCCGTTGTTTGAAACCCAGGTCAAATGTGAAACTAAACCTCAGGTCAAATGTGAACCCGTTGTTTGGAAACCAGGTCAAATGTGACCCTAAACCTCAGGTCAAATGTGAACCCGTTGTTTGAAACCCAGGTCAAATGTGAGCCTAAACCTCAGGTCAAATGCGAACCCGTTGTTTGAAAACCAGGTCAAATTTGAACCAAATCCTCAAGTCAAATGTGAACCCGTTGTTTGAAACCCAAGTCAATTGTGAACCTAAACCTAAGGTCAATGTGAACCCGTTGTTTGAAAACCAGGTCAAATGTGAACCTAATCCTTAGGTCAAATGTGAACCCGTTGTTTGAAACCCAGGTCAAATGTGAACCTAAATCTCAGGTCAAATGCGAACCCGTTGTTTAAAAACCAGGTCAAATTTGAACCTAAACCTCAGGTCAAATGTGAACCCGTTGTTCGAAACCCAGGTCAAATGTGAATTTAAACCTCAGGTCAAATGTGAACCCGTTGTTTGAAACCCAGGTCAAATTTGAACCTAAACCTCAAGTCAAATCTGAACCCGTTGTTTGAAAACCAGGTCAAATGTGAACCTAAACCTCAGGTCAAATGTAATCTGTTGTTTGAAAACCAGGTCAAATGTGAACCTAAACCTAAGGTCAAATGTGAACTCGTTGTTTGAAACCCAGGTCAAATGTGAACCTAAACCTCAAGTCAAATGCGAACCCGTTGTTTGAAACCCAGGTCAAATGTGAACTTAAACCTCAGGTCAAATGTGAACCCGTTGTTTGAAACCCAGGTCAATTGTGAAGCTAAACCTAAGGTCAAATGTGAACCCGTTGTTTGAAAACCATGTCAAATGTGAACCAAAACCTCAGGTCAAATCTGAACCCATTGTTTGAAACCACGGTCAAATGTGAACCTAAACCTCAAGTCAAATGTTAACCCGTTGTTTGAAACCTAGGTCAAATGTGAACTTAAACCTCAGGTCAAATGTGAACTTGTTGTTTGAAACCCCGGTCAAACGTGAACCTAAACCTCAGGTCAAATGTGAACCCGTTGTTTGAAACCCAGGTCAATTGTGAACCTAAACCTAAGGTCAAATGTGAACCCGTTGTTTGAAAACCATGTCAAATGTGAACCTAAACCTCAGGTCAAATGTGAACCCGTTGTTTGAAACCCAAGTCAAATGTGAACCTAATCCTCAGGTCAAATGTGAACCCGTTGTTTGAAAACCAGGTCAAATGTGAACCAAAACCTCAGGTCAAATCTGAACCCGTTGTTTGAAACCCAGGTCAAATGTGAACCTAAACCTCAGGTCAAATGTTAACCCGTTGTTTTAAACCTAGGTCAAATGTGAACTTAAACCTCAGGTCAAATGTGAACCTGTTTTTTGAAACCCAGGTCAAACGTGATCCTAAACCTCAGGTCAAATGCGAACTCGTTGTTTGATACCCAGGTCAAATGTGAACCTAAACCTCAGGTCAAATGCGAACCCGTTGTTTGAAAACCAGGTCAAATTTGAACCAAATCCTCAGGTCAAATGTGAACCCGTTGTTTGAAACCCAGGTCAATTGTGAACCTAAACCTAAGGTCAATGTGAACCAGTTGTGTGAAAACCAGGTCAAATTTGAACCTAATCCTCAGGTCAAATGTGAACCCGTTGTTTGAAACCCAGGTCAAATGTGAACCTAAACCTCAGGTCAAATGCGAACCCGTTGTTTAAAAACCAGGTCAAATTTGAACCTAAACCTCAGGTCAAATGTGAACCCGTTGTTTAAAACCCAGGTCAAATGTGAACCTAAACCTCAGGTCAAATGTGAACCAGTTGTTTGAAACCTAAGTCAAATGTGAACCTAAACCTCAGGTCAATTGCGAACCCGTTGTTTGAAAACCAGGTTAAATTTAAACCTAAACCACAGGTCAAATGTGAACCCGTTGTTTGAAACCCAGGTCAATTGTGAACCTAAACCTAAGGTCAAATGTGAACCCGTTGTTTGAAAACCAGGTCAAATGTGAACCAAAACCTCTGGTCAAATGTGAACCCATTGTTTGAAACCCAGGTCAAATGTGAACCTAAACCTCAGGTCAAATGTGAACCCGTTCTTTGAAACCCAGGTCAAATGTGAACTTAAACCTCAGGTCAAATGTGAACCTGTTGTTTGAAACCCAGGTCAAACGTGAACCTAAACCTCAGTTCAAATGTGAACCTGTTGTTTGAAACCCATGTCAAATGTGAACCTAAACCTTAGGTCAAATGCGAACCCGTTGTTTGAAACCCCTGTCAAATGTGAACCTAAACTTCAGGTCAAATGTGAACCTGTTGTTTGAAAACCAGGTCAAATGTGAAACTAAACCTCAGGTTAAATGTGAACCCGTTGTTTGAAAACCAGGTCAAATGTGAAACTAAAACTCAGGTCAAATGTGTACCTAAACCTCAGGTCAAATGTGAACCCGTTGTTTGAAACCCATGTCAAATGTTAACCTAATCCTCAGGTCAAATGTGAACCCGTTGTTTGGAAACCAGGTCAAATGTGACCCTAAACCTCAGGTCAAATGTGAACCCGTTGTTTGAAACCCAGGTCAAATGTGAACCTAAACCTCAGGTCAAATGCGAACCCGTTGTTTGAAAACCAGGTCAAATTTGAACCAAATCCTCAAGTCAAATGTGAACCCGTTGTTTGAAACCCAAGTCAATTGTGAACCTAAACCTAAGGTCAATGTGAACCCGTTGTTTGAAAACCAGGTCAAATGTGAACCTAATCCTTAGGTCAAATGTGAACCCGTTGTTTGAAACACAGGTCAAATGTGAACCTAAATCTCAGGTCAAATGCGAACCCGTTGTTTAAAAACCAGGTCAAATTTGAACCTAAACCTCAGGTCAAATGTGAACCCGTTGTTCGAAACCCAGGTCAAATGTGAATTTAAACCTCAGGTCAAATGTGAACCCGTTGTTTGAAACCCAGGTCAAATTTGAACCTAAACCTCAAGTCAAATCTGAACCCGTTGTTTGAAAACCAGGTCAAATGTGAACCTAAACCTCAGGTCAAATGTAATCTGTTGTTTGAAAACCAGGTCAAATGTGAACCTAAACCTAAGGTCAAATGTGAACTCGTTGTTTGAAACCCAGGTCAAATGTGAACCTAAACCTCAAGTCAAATGCGAACCCGTTGTTTGAAACCCAGGTCAAATGTGAACTTAAACCTCAGGTCAAATGTGAACCCGTTGTTTGAAACCCAGGTCAATTGTGAAGCTAAACCTAAGGTCAAATGTGAACCCGTTGTTTGAAAACCATGTCAAATGTGAACCAAAACCTCAGGTCAAATCTGAACCCATTGTTTGAAACCACGGTCAAATGTGAACCTAAACCTCAAGTCAAATGTTAACCCGTTGTTTGAAACCTAGGTCAAATGTGAACTTAAACCTCAGGTCAAATGTGAACTTGTTGTTTGAAACCCCGGTCAAACGTGAACCTAAACCTCAGGTCAAATGTGAACCCGTTGTTTGAAACCCAGGTCAATTGTGAACCTAAACCTAAGGTCAAATGTGAACCCGTTGTTTGAAAACCATGTCAAATGTGAACCTAAACCTCAGGTCAAATGTGAACCCGTTGTTTGAAACCCAAGTCAAATGTGAACCTAATCCTCAGGTCAAATGTGAACCCGTTGTTTGAAAACCAGGTCAAATGTGAACCAAAACCTCAGGTCAAATCTGAACCCGTTGTTTGAAACCCAGGTCAAATGTGAACCTAAACCTCAGGTCAAATGTTAACCCGTTGTTTTAAACCTAGGTCAAATGTGAACTTAAACCTCAGGTCAAATGTGAACCTGTTTTTTGAAACCCAGGTCAAACGTGATCCTAAACCTCAGGTCAAATGCGAACTCGTTGTTTGATACCCAGGTCAAATGTGAACCTAAACCTCAGGTCAAATGCGAACCCGTTGTTTGAAAACCAGGTCAAATTTGAACCAAATCCTCAGGTCAAATGTGAACCCGTTGTTTGAAACCCAGGTCAATTGTGAACCTAAACCTAAGGTCAATGTGAACCAGTTGTGTGAAAACCAGGTCAAATTTGAACCTAATCCTCAGGTCAAATGTGAACCCGTTGTTTGAAACCCAGGTCAAATGTGAACCTAAACCTCAGGTCAAATGCGAACCCGTTGTTTAAAAACCAGGTCAAATTTGAACCTAAACCTCAGGTCAAATGTGAACCCGTTGTTTAAAACCCAGGTCAAATGTGAACCTAAACCTCAGGTCAAATGTGAACCAGTTGTTTGAAACCTAAGTCAAATGTGAACCTAAACCTCAGGTCAATTGCGAACCCGTTGTTTGAAAACCAGGTTAAATTTAAACCTAAACCACAGGTCAAATGTGAACCCGTTGTTTGAAACCCAGGTCAATTGTGAACCTAAACCTAAGGTCAAATGTGAACCCGTTGTTTGAAAACCAGGTCAAATGTGAACCAAAACCTCTGGTCAAATGTGAACCCATTGTTTGAAACCCAGGTCAAATGTGAACCTAAACCTCAGGTCAAATGTGAACCCGTTCTTTGAAACCCAGGTCAAATGTGAACTTAAACCTCAGGTCAAATGTGAACCTGTTGTTTGAAACCCAGGTCAAACGTGAACCTAAACCTCAGTTCAAATGTGAACCTGTTGTTTGAAACCCATGTCAAATGTGAACCTAAACCTTAGGTCAAATGCGAACCCGTTGTTTGAAACCCCTGTCAAATGTGAACCTAAACTTCAGGTCAAATGTGAACCTGTTGTTTGAAAACCAGGTCAAATGTGAAACTAAACCTCAGGTTAAATGTGAACCCGTTGTTTGAAAACCAGGTCAAATGTGAAACTAAAACTCAGGTCAAATGTGTACCTAAACCTCAGGTCAAATGTGAACCCGTTGTTTGAAACCCATGTCAAATGTTAACCTAATCCTCAGGTCAAATGTGAACCCGTTGTTTGAAACCCAGGTCAAATGTGAACCTAAACCTCAGGTCAAATGTGAACCTGTTGTTTAAAAACCAGGTAAAATTTGAACCTAAACCTCAGGACAAATGTGAACCCGTTGTTTAAAACCCAGGTCAAATGTGAACCTAAACCTCAGGTCAAATGTGAACCAGTTGTTTGAAACCTAAGTCAAATGTGAACCTAAACCTCAGGTCAATTGCGAACCCGTTGTTTGAAAACCAGGTCAAATTTAAACCTAAACCACAGGTCAAATGTGAACCCGTTGTTTGAAACCCAAGTCACTTGTGAAGCTAAACCTAAGGTCAAATGTGAACCCGTTGTTTGAAAACCATGTCAAATGTGAACCAAAACCTCAGGTCAAATCTGAACCCATTGTTTGAAACGCAGGTCAAATGTGAACCTAAACCTCAGGTCAAATGTTAACCCGTTGTTTGAAACCTAGGTCAAATGTGAACTTAAACCTCAGGTCAAATGTGAACCTGTTGTTTGAAACCCAGGTCAAACATGAACCTAAACCTCAGGTCAAATGCGAACCCGTTGTTTAAAAACCAGGTCAAATTTGAACCTAAACCTCAAGTCAAATGTGAACCCGTTGTTTAAAACCCAGGTCAATTGTGAACCTAAACCTAAGGTCAAATGTGAACCCGTTGTTTGAAAACCAGGTCAAATGTGAACCTAAACCTCAGGTCAAATGTGAACCCGTTGTTTGAAACCCAGGTCAAATGTAAACCTAATCCTCAGGTCAAATGTGAACCCGTTGTTTGAAAACCAGGTCAAATGTGAACCAAAACCTCAGGTCAAATCTGAACCCGTTGTTTGAAACCCAGGTCAAATGTGAACCTAAACCTCAGGTCAAATGTTAACCCGTTGTTTCAAACCTAGGTCAAATGTGAACTTAAACCTCAGGTCAAATGTGAACCTGTTGTTTGAAACCCAGGTCAAACGTGAACCTAAACCTCAGGTTAAATGCGAACCCGTTGTTTAAAAACCAGGTCAAATTTGAACCTAAACCTCAGGTCAAATGTGAACCCGTTGTTTGAAACCCAGGTCAATTGTGAACCTAAACCTAAGGTCAAATGTGAACCCGTTGTTTGAAAACCATGTCAAATGTGAACCAAAACCTCAGGTCAAATCTGAACCCATTGTTTGAAACCACGGTCAAATGTGAACCTAAGCCTCAAGTCAAATGTTAACCCGTTGTTTGAAACCTAGGTCAAATGTGAACTTAAACCTTAGGTCAAATGTGAACCTGTTGTTTGAAACCCAGGTCAAACGTGAACCTAAACCTCAGGTCAAATGTGAACCCGTTGTTTGAAACCCAAGTCAAATGTGAACCTAATCCTCAGGTCAAATGTGAACCCGTTGTTTGAAAACCAGGTCAAATGTGAACCAAAACCTCAGGTCAAATCTGAACCCGTTGTTTGAAACCCAGGTCAAATGTGAACCTAAACCTCAGGTCAAATGTTAACCCGTTGTTTTAAACCTAGGTCAAATGTGAACTTAAACCTCAGGTCAAATGTGAACCTGTTTTTTGAAACCCAGGTCAAACGTGATCCTAAACCTCAGGTCAAATGCGAACTTGTTGTTTGATACCCAGGTCAAATGTGAACCTAAACCTCAGGTCAAATGCGAACCCGTTGTTTGAAAACCAGGTCAAATTTGAACCAAATCCTCAGGTCAAATGTGAACCCGTTGTTTGAAACCCAGGTCAATTGTGAACCTAAACCTAAGGTCAATGTGAACCAGTTGTGTGAAAACCAGGTCAAATTTGAACCTAATCCTCAGGTCAAATGTGAACCCGTTGTTTGAAACCCAGGTCAAATGTGAACCTAAACCTCAGGTCAAATGCGAACCCGTTGTTTAAAAACCAGGTCAAATTTGAACCTAAACCTCAGGTCAAATGTGAACCCGTTGTTTAAAACGCAGGTCAAATGTGAACCTAAACCTCAGGTCAAATGTGAACCAGTTGTTTGAAACCTAAGTCAAATGTGAACCTAAACCTCAGGTCAATTGCGAACCCGTTGTTTGAAAACCAGGTTAAATTTAAACCTAAACCACAGGTCAAATGTGAACCCGTAGTTTGAAACCCAGGTCAATTGTGAACCTAAACCTAAGGTCAAATGTGAACCCGTTGTTTGAAAACCAGGTCAAATGTGAACCAAAACCTCTGGTCAAATGTGAACCCATTGTTTGAAACCCAGGTCAAATGTGAACCTAAACCTCAGGTCAAATGTGAACCCGTTCTTTGAAACCCAGGTCAAATGTGAACTTAAACCTCAGGTCAAATGTGAACCTGTTGTTTGAAACCCAGGTCAAACGTGAACCTAAACCTCAGTTCAAATGTGAACCTGTTGTTTGAAACCCATGTCAAATGTGAACCTAAACCTTAGGTCAAATGCGAACCCGTTGTTTGAAACCCCTGTCAAATGTGAACCTAAACTTCAGGTCAAATGTGAACCTGTTGTTTGAAAACCAGGTCAAATGTGAAACTAAACCTCAGGTTAAATGTGAACCCGTTGTTTGAAAACCAGGTCAAATGTGAAACTAAAACTCAGGTCAAATGTGTACCTAAACCTCAGGTCAAATGTGAACCCATTGTTTGAAACCCATGTCAAATGTTAACCTAATCCTCAGGTCAAATGTGAACCCGTTGTTTGAAACCCAGGTCAAATGTGAACCTAAACCTCAGGTCAAATGTGAACCTGTTGTTTAAAAACCAGGTAAAATTTGAACCTAAACCTCAGGACAAATGTGAACCCGTTGTTTAAAACCCAGGTCAAATGTGAACCTAAACCTCAGGTCAAATGTGAACCAGTTGTTTGAAACCTAAGTCAAATGTGAACCTAAACCTCAGGTCAATTGCGAACCCGTTGTTTGAAAACCAGGTCAAATTTAAACCTAAACCACAGGTCAAATGTGAACCCGTTGTTTGAAACCCAAGTCAATTGTGAAGCTAAACCTAAGGTCAAATGTGAACCCGTTGTTTGAAAACCATGTCAAATGTGAACCAAAACCTCAGGTCAAATCTGAACCCATTGTTTGAAACGCAGGTCAAATGTGAACCTAAACCTCAGGTCAAATGTTAACCCGTTGTTTGAAACCTAGGTCAAATGTGAACTTAAACCTCAGGTCAAATGTGAACCTGTTGTTTGAAACCCAGGTCAAACATGAACCTAAACCTCAGGTCAAATGCGAACCCGTTGTTTAAAAACCAGGTCAAATTTGAACCTAAACCTCAAGTCAAATGTGAACCCGTTGTTTAAAACCCAGGTCAATTGTGAACCTAAACCTAAGGTCAAATGTGAACCTGTTGTTTGAAAACCAGGTCAAATGTGAACCTAAACCTCAGGTCAAATGTGAACCCGTTGTTTGAAACCCAGGTCAAATGTAAACCTAATCCTCAGGTCAAATGTGAACCCGTTGTTTGAAAACCAGGTCAAATGTGAACCAAAACCTCAGGTCAAATCTGAACCCGTTGTTTGAAACCCAGGTCAAATGTGAACCTAAACCTCAGGTCAAATGTTAACCCGTTGTTTCAAACCTAGGTCAAATGTGAACTTAAACCTCAGGTCAAATGTGAACCTGTTGTTTGAAACCCAGGTCAAACGTGAACCTAAACCTCAGGTTAAATGCGAACCCGTTGTTTAAAAACCAGGTCAAATTTGAACCTAAACCTCAGGTCAAATGTGAACCCGTTGTTTGAAACCCAGGTCAATTGTGAACCTAAACCTAAGGTCAAATGTGAACCCGTTGTTTGAAAACCATGTCAAATGTGAACCAAAACCTTAGGTCAAATCTGAACCCATTGTTTGAAACCACGGTCAAATGTGAACCTAAGCCTCAAGTCAAATGTTAACCCGTTGTTTGAAACCTAGGTCAAATGTGAACTTAAACCTTAGGTCAAATGTGAACCTGTTGTTTGAAACCCAGGTCAAACGTGAACCTAAACCTCAGGTCAAATGCGAACCCGTTGTTTAAAAACCAGGTCAAATTTGTACCTAAACCTCAGGTCAAATGTGAACCCGTTGTTTGAAACCCAGGTCAATTGTGAACCTAAACCTAAGGTCAAATGTGAACCCGTTGTTTGAAAACCAGGTCAAATGTGAACCTAAACCTCAGGTCAAATGTGAACCCGTTGTTTGAAACCCAGGTCAAATGTGAACCTAATCCTCAGGTCAAATGTGAACGCGTTGTTTGAAAACCAGGTCAAATGTGAACCAAAACCTCATGTCAAATCTGAACCCGTTGTTTGAAACCCAGGTCAAATGTGAACCAAACCTCAGGTCAAATATTAACCCGTTGTTTGAAACCTAGGTTAAATGTGAACTTAAACCTCAGGTCAAATGTGAACCTGTTGTTTGAAACCCAGGTCAAACGTGAACCTAAACCTCAGGTCAAATGCGAACCCGTTGTTTGAAACCCAGGTCAAATGTGAACCTAAACCTCAGGTCAAATGCGAACCCGTTGTTTGAAAACCAGGTCAAATTTGAACCAAATCCTCAGGTCAAATGTGAACCTGTTGTTTGAAACCCAGGTCATTTGTGAACCTAAACCTAAGGTCAATGTGAACCCGTTGTTTGAAAACCAGGTCAAATGTGAACCTAATCCTCAGGTCAAATGTGAACCCGTTCTTTGAAACCCAGGTCAAATGTGAACCTAAACCTCAGGTCAAATGCGAACCCGTTGTTTAAAAACCATGTCAAATTTGAACCTAAACCTCAGGTCAAATGTGAACCCGTTGTTTAAAACCCAGGTCAAATGTGAACCTAAACCTCAGGTCAAATGTGAACCAGTTGTTTTAAACCTAAGTCAAATGTGAACCTAAACCTCAGGTCAATTGCGAACCCGTTGTTTGAAAACCAGGTCAAATTTAAACCTAAACCACAGGTCAAATGTGGACCCGTTGTTTGAAACCCAGGTCAATTGTGAACCTAAACCTAAGGTCAAATGTGAACCCGTTGTTTGAAAACCAGGTCAAATGTTTACCAAAACCTCAGGTCAAATTTGAACCCATTGTTTGAAACCCAGGTCAAATGTGAACCTAAACCTCAGGTCAAATGTGAACCCGTTCTTTGAAACCCAGGTCAAATGTGAACTTAAACCTAAGGTCAAATGTGAACCTGTTCTTTGAAACCCAGGTCAAACGTGAACCTAAACCTCAGGTCAAATGTGAACCCGTTTTTGAAACCCAGGTCAAATGTGAACCTAAACCTTAGGTCAAATGCGAACCCGTTGTTTGAAACCCCTGTCAAATGTGAACCTAAACCTCAGGTCAAATGTGAACCTATTGTTTGAAAACCAGGTCAAATGTGAACCTAAACCTCTGGTCAAATGTGAACCCGTTGTTTGAAAACCAGGTCAAATGTGAAACTAAAACTCAGGTCAAATGTGTACCTAAACCTCAGGTCAAATGTGAACCCGTTGTTTGAAAACCAGGTCAAATGTTAACCTAAACCTCAGGTCAAATGTGAACCCGTTGTTTAAAAACCAGGTAAAATTTGAACCTAAACCTCAGGACAAATGTGAACCCGTTGTTTAAAACCCAGGTCAAATGTGAACCTAAACCTCAGGTCAAATGTGAACCAGTTGTTTGAAACCTAAGTCAAATGTGAACCTAAACCTCTGGTCAATTGCGAACCCGTTGTTTGAAAAGCAGGTCAAATTTAAACCTAAACCACAGGTCAAATGTGAACCCGTTGTTTGAAACCCAGTCCAATTGTGAAGCTAAACCTAAGGTCAAATGTGAACCCGTTGTTTGAAAACCATGTCAAATGTGAACCAAAACCTCAGGTCAAATCTGAACCCATTGTTTGAAACCCAGGTCAAATGTGAACCTAAACCTCAGGTCAAATGTTAACCCGTTGTTTGAAACCTACGTCAAATGTGAACTTAAACCTCAGGTCAAATGTGAACCTGTTGTTTGAAACCCAGGTCAAACGTGAACCTAAACCTCAAGTCAAATGCGAACCCGTTGTTTAAAAACCAGGTCAAATTTGAACCTAAACCTCAAGTCAAATGTGAACCCGTTGTTTGAAACCCAGGTCAATTGTGAACCTAAACCTAAGGTCAAATGTGAACCCGTTGTTTGAAAACCAGGTCAAATGTGAACCTAAACCTCAGGTAAAATGTGAACCCGTTGTTTGAAACCCAGGTCAAATGTGAACCTAATCCTCAGGTCAAATGTGATCCCGTTGTTTGAAAACCAGGTCAAATGTGAACCAAAACCTCAGGTCAAATCTGAACCCGTTGTTTGAAACCCAGGTCAAATGTGAACCTAAACCTCAGGTCAAATGTTAACCAGTTGTTTGAAACCTAAGTCAAATGTGAACTTAAACCTCAGGTCAAATGTGAACCTGTTGTTTGAAACCCAGGTCAAACGTGAACATAAACCTCAGGTCAAATGCGAACCCGTTGTTTGAAACCCAGGTCAAATGTGAACCTAAACCTCAGGTCAAATGCGAACCCGTTGTTTGAAAACCAGGTCAAATTTGAACCAAATCCTCAGGTCAAATGTGAACCCGTTGTTTGAAACCCAAGTCAAATGTGAACCTAAACCTAAGGTCAATGTGAACCCGTTGTTTGAAAACCAGGTCAAATGTGAACCTAATCCTCAGGTCAAATGTGAACCCATTGTTTGAAACCCAGGTCAAATGTGAACCTAAACCTCAGGTCAAATGCGAACCCGTTGTTTAAAAACCAGGTCAAATTTGAACCTAAACCTCAGGTCAAATGTGAACCCGTTGTTTAAAACCCAGGTCAAATGTGAACCTAAACCTCAGGTCAAATGTGAACCAGTTGTTTGAAACCTAAGTCAAATGTGAACCTAAACCTCAGGTCAATTGCGAACCCGTTGTTTGAAAACCAGGTCAAATTTAAACCTAAACCACAGGTCAAATGTGAACCCATTGTTTGAAACCCATGTCAATTGTGAACCTAAACCTAAGGTCAAATGTGAACCCGTTGTTTGAAACCCAGTCCAATTGTGAAGCTAAACCTAAGGTCAAATGTGAACCCGTTGTTTGAAAACCATGTCAAATGTGAACCAAAACCTCAGGTCAAATCTGAACCCATTGTTTGAAACCCAGGTCAAATGTGAACCTAAACCTCAGGTCAAATGTTAACCCGTTGTTTGAAACCTACGTCAAATGTGAACTTAAACCTCAGGTCAAATGTGAACCTGTTGTTTGAAACCCAGGTCAAACGTGAACCTAAACCTCAAGTCAAATGCGAACCCGTTGTTTAAAAACCAGGTCAAATTTGAACCTAAACCCCAAGTCAAATGTGAACCCGTTGTTTGAAACCCAGGTCAAATGTGAACCTAAACCTAAGGTCAAATGTGAACCCGTTGTTTGAAAACCAGGTCAAATGTGAACCTAAACCTCAGGTAAAATGTGAACCCGTTGTTTGAAACCCAGGTCAAATGTGAACCTAATCCTCAGGTCAAATGTGATCCCGTTGTTTGAAAACCAGGTCAAATGTGAACCAAAACCTCAGGTCAAATCTGAACCCGTTGTTTGAAACCCAGGTCAAATGTGAACCTAAACCTCAGGTCAAATGTTAACCCGTTGTTTGAAACCTAAGTCAAATGTGAACTTAAACCTCAGGTCAAATGTGAACCTGTTGTTTGAAACCCAGGTCAAACGTGAACATAAACCTCAGGTCAAATGCGAACCCGTTGTTTGAAACCCAGTCCAATTGTGAAGCTAAACCTAAGGTCAAATGTGAACCCGTTGTTTGAAAACCATGTCAAATGTGAACCAAAACCTCAGGTCAAATCTGAACCCATTGTTTGAAACCCAGGTCAAATGTGAACCTAAACCTCAGGTCAAATGTTAACCCGTTGTTTGAAACCTACGTCAAATGTGAACTTAAACCTCAGGTCAAATGTGAACCTGTTGTTTGAAACCCAGGTCAAACGTGAACCTAAACCTCAAGTCAAATGCGAACCCGTTGTTTAAAAACCAGGTCAAATTTGAACCTAAACCTCAAGTCAAATGTGAACCCGTTGTTTGAAACCCAGGTCAATTGTGAACCTAAACCTAAGGTCAAATGTGAACCCGTTGTTTGAAAACCAGGTCAAATGTGAACCTAAACCTCAGGTAAAATGTGAACCCGTTGTTTGAAACCCAGGTCAAATGTGAACCTAATCCTCAGGTCAAATGTGATCCCGTTGTTTGAAAACCAGGTCAAATGTGAACCAAAACCTCAGGTCAAATCTGAACCCGTTGTTTGAAACCCAGGTCAAATGTGAACCTAAACCTCAGGTCAAATGTTAACCCGTTGTTTGAAACCTAAGTCAAATGTGAACTTAAACCTCAGGTCAAATGTGAACCTGTTGTTTGAAACCCAGGTCAAACGTGAACATAAACCTCAGGTCAAATGCGAACCCGTTGTTTGAAACCCAGGTCAAATGTGAACCTAAACCTCAGGTCAAATGCGAACCCGTTGTTTGAAAACCAGGTCAAATTTGAACCAAATCCTCAGGTCAAATGTGAACCCGTTGTTTGAAACCCAAGTCAAATGTGAACCTAAACCTAAGGTCAATGTGAACCCGTTGTTTGAAAACCAGGTCAAATGTGAACCTAATCCTCAGGTCAAATGTGAACCCATTGTTTGAAACCCAGGTCAAATGTGAACCTAAACCTCAGGTCAAATGCGAACCCGTTGTTTAAAAACCAGGTCAAATTTGAACCTAAACCTCAGGTCAAATGTGAACCCGTTGTTTAAAACCCAGGTCAAATGTGAACCTAAACCTCAGGTCAAATGTGAACCAGTTGTTTGAAACCTAAGTCAAATGTGAACCTAAACCTCAGGTCAATTGCGAACCCGTTGTTTGAAAACCAGGTCAAATTTAAACCTAAACCACAGGTCAAATGTGAACCCATTGTTTGAAACCCATGTCAATTGTGAACCTAAACCTAAGGTCAAATGTGAACCCGTTGTTTGAAACCCAGTCCAATTGTGAAGCTAAACCTAAGGTCAAATGTGAACCCGTTGTTTGAAAACCATGTCAAATGTGAACCAAAACCTCAGGTCAAATCTGAACCCATTGTTTGAAACCCAGGTCAAATGTGAACCTAAACCTCAGGTCAAATGTTAACCCGTTGTTTGAAACCTACGTCAAATGTGAACTTAAACCTCAGGTCAAATGTGAACCTGTTGTTTGAAACCCAGGTCAAACGTGAACCTAAACCTCAAGTCAAATGCGAACCCGTTGTTTAAAAACCAGGTCAAATTTGAACCTAAACCCCAAGTCAAATGTGAACCCGTTGTTTGAAACCCAGGTCAAATGTGAACCTAAACCTAAGGTCAAATGTGAACCCGTTGTTTGAAAACCAGGTCAAATGTGAACCTAAACCTCAGGTAAAATGTGAACCCGTTGTTTGAAACCCAGGTCAAATGTGAACCTAATCCTCAGGTCAAATGTGATCCCGTTGTTTGAAAACCAGGTCAAATGTGAACCAAAACCTCAGGTCAAATCTGAACCCGTTGTTTGAAACCCAGGTCAAATGTGAACCTAAACCTCAGGTCAAATGTTAACCCGTTGTTTGAAACCTAAGTCAAATGTGAACTTAAACCTCAGGTCAAATGTGAACCTGTTGTTTGAAACCCAGGTCAAACGTGAACATAAACCTCAGGTCAAATGCGAACCCGTTGTTTGAAACCCAGGTCAAATGTGAACCTAAACCTCAGGTCAAATGCGAACCCGTTGTTTGAAAACCAGGTCAAATTTGAACCAAATCCTCAGGTCAAATGTGAACCCGTTGTTTGAAACCCAAGTCAAATGTGAACCTAAACCTAAGGTCAATGTGAACCCGTTGTTTGAAAACCAGGTCAAATGTGAACCTAATCCTCAGGTCAAATGTGAACCCATTGTTTGAAACCCAGGTCAAATGTGAACCTAAACCTCAGGTCAAATGCGAACCCGTTGTTTAAAAACCAGGTCAAATTTGAACCTAAACCTCAGGTCAAATGTGAACCCGTTGTTTAAAACCCAGGTCAAATGTGAACCTAAACCTCAGGTCAAATGTGAACCAGTTGTTTGAAACCTAAGTCAAATGTGAACCTAAACCTCAGGTCAATTGCGAACCCGTTGTTTGAAAACCAGGTCAAATTTAAACCTAAACCACAGGTCAAATGTGAACCCATTGTTGAAACCCATGTCAATTGTGAACCTAAACCTAAGGTCAAATGTGAACCCGTTGTTTGAAAACCAGGTTAAATGTGAACCAAAACCTCAGGTCAAATCTGAACCCGTTGTTTGAAAACCAGGTCAAATGTGAACCTAAACCTCAGGTCAAATGTGAACCCGTTGTTTGAAACCCAGGTCAAATGTGAACCTAATCCTCAGGTCAAATGTGAAACCGTTGTTTGAATACCAGGTCAAATGTGAACCAAAACCTCAGGTCAAATCTGAACCCGTTGTTTGAAACCCAGGTCAAATGTGAACCTAAACCTCAGGTCAAATGTTAACCCGTTGTTTGAAACCTAAGTCAAATGTGAACTTAAACCTCAGGTCAAATGTGAACCTGTTGTTTGAAACCCAGGTCAAACGTGAACATAAACCTCAGGTCAAATGCGAACCCGTTGTTTGAAACCCAGGTCAAATGTGAACCTAAACCTCAGGTCAAATGCGAACCCGTTGTTTGAAAACCAGGTCAAATTTGAACCAAATCCTCAGGTCAAATGTGAACCCGTTGTTTGAAACCCAAGTCAAATGTGAACCTAAACCTAAGGTCAATGTGAACCCGTTGTTTGAAAACCAGGTCAAATGTGAACCTAATCCTCAGGTCAAATGTGAACCCATTGTTTGAAACCCAGGTCAAATGTGAACCTAAACCTCAGGTCAAATGCGAACCCGTTGTTTAAAAACCAGGTCAAATTTGAACCTAAACCTCAGGTCAAATGTGAACCCGTTGTTTAAAACCCAGGTCAAATGTGAACCTAAACCTCAGGTCAAATGTGAACCAGTTGTTTGAAACCTAAGTCAAATGTGAACCTAAACCTCAGGTCAATTGCGAACCCGTTGTTTGAAAACCAGGTCAAATTTAAACCTAAACCACAGGTCAAATGTGAACCCATTGTTGAAACCCATGTCAATTGTGAACCTAAACCTAAGGTCAAATGTGAACCCGTTGTTTGAAAACCAGGTTAAATGTGAACCAAAACCTCAGGTCAAATCTGAACCCGTTGTTTGAAAACCAGGTCAAATGTGAACCTAAACCTCAGGTCAAATGTGAACCCGTTGTTTGAAACCCAGGTCAAATGTGAACCTAATCCTCAGGTCAAATGTGAAACCGTTGTTTGAATACCAGGTCAAATGTGAACCAAAACCTCAGGTCAAATCTGAACCCGTTGTTTGAAACCCAGGTCAAATGTGAACCTAAACCTCAGGTCAAATGTTAACCCGTTGTTTGAAACCTAAGTCAAATGTGAACTTAAACCTCAGGTCAAATGTGAACCTGTTGTTTGAAACCAAGGTCAAACGTGAACATAAACCTCAGGTCAAATGCGAACCCGTTGTTTGAAACCCAGGTCAAATGTAAACCTAAACCTCAGGGCAAATGCGAACCCGTTGTTTGAAAATCAGGTCAAATTAGAACCAAATCCTCAGGTCAAATGTGAACCCGTTGTTTGAAACCCAAGTCAATTGTGAACCTAAACCTAAGGTCAATGTGAACCCGTTGTTTGAAACCAGGTCAAATGTGAACCTAATCCTCAGGTCAAATGTGAACCCGTTGTTTGAAACCCAAGTCAAATGTGAACCTAAACCTTAGGTCAAATGCGAACCCGTTGTTTAAAAACCAGCTCAAATTTGAACCTAAACCTCAGGTCAAATGTGAACCCGTTGTTTAAAACCCAGGTCAAATGTGAACCTAAACCTCAGGTCAAATGTGAACCAGTTGTTTGAAACCTAAGTCAAATGTGAACCTAAACCTCAGGTCAATTGCGAACCCGTTGTTTGAAAACCAGGTCAAATTTAAACCTAAACCACAAGTCAAATGTGAACCCGTTGTTTGAAACCCAGGTCAATTGTGAACCTAAACCTTAGGTCAAATGTGAACCCGTTGTTTGAAACCCCTGTCAAATGTGAACCTCAACCTCAGGTCAAATCTGAACCCATTGTTTGAAACCCAGGTCAAATTTGAACCTAAACCTCAGGTCAAATGTTAACCCGTTGTTTGAAACCTAGGTCAAATGTGAACTTAAACTCAGGTCAAATGTGAACCAGTTGTTTGAAACCCAGGTCAAACGTGAACCTAAACCTCAGGTCAAATGCGAACCCGTTGTTAAAAACCAGGTCAAATTTGAACCTAAACCTCAGGTCAAATGTGAACCCGTTGTTTGAAACCCAGGTCAATTGTGAACCTAAACCTAAGGTCAAATGTGAACCCGTTGTTTGAAAATCAGGTCAAATGTGAACCTAAACCTCAGGTCACATGTGAACCCGTTGATTGAAACCCAGGTCAAATGTGAACCTAATCCTCAGGTCAAATGTGAACCCGTTGTTTGAAAACCAGGTCAAATGTGAACCAAAACCTTAGGTCAAATCTGAACCCGTTGTTTGAAAACCAGGTTAAATGTGAACTAAAACCTCAGGTCAAATGAGAATCCGTTGTTTAAAACCCAGATCAAATGTGAACCTAAACCTCAGGTCAAATGTGAACTTAAACCTCAGGTCAAATGTGAACCTGTTGTTTGAAACCCAGGTCAAATGTGAACCTAAACCTCAGGTCAAATGTGAACCCGTTGTTTGAAACCCAGGTCAAATGTGAACCTAATCCTTAGGTCAAATGCGAACCCATTGTTTGAAACCCCTGTCAAATGTGAACCTAAACCTCAGGTCAAATGTGAACCTGTTGTTTGAAAACCAGGTCAAATGTGAAACTAAACCTCAGGTCAAATGTGAACCCGTTGTTTGAAAACCATGTCAAATGTGAACCAAAACCTCAGGTCAAATCTGAACCCATTGTTTGAAACCCAGGTCAAATGTGAACCTAAACCTTAGGTCAAATGTTAACCCGTTGTTTGAAACCTAGGTCAAATGTGACTTAAATCTCAGGTCAAATGTGAACCTGTTGTTTGAAACCCAGGTCAAACGTGAACCTAAACCCAGGTCAAATGCGAACCCGTTGTTTAAAAACCAGGTCAAATTTGAACCTAAACCTCAAGTCAAACGTGAACCCGTTGTTTGAAACCTAGGTCAATTTTGAACCTAAACCTAAGGTCAAATGTGAACTCGTTGTTTGAAAACCAGGTCAAATGTGAACCTAAACCTCAGGTAAAATGTGAACCCATTGTTTGAAACCCAGGTCAAATGTGAACCTAATCCTCAGGTCAAATGTGAACCCGTTGTTTGAAAACCAGGTCAAATGTGAACCAAAACCTCAGGTCAAATCTGAACCCGTTGTTTGAAACCCAGGTCAAATGTGAACCTAAACCTCAGGTCAAATGTTAACACGTTGTTTGAAACCTAAGTCAAATGTGAACTTAAACCTCAGGTCAAATGTGAACCTATTGTTTGAAACCCAGGTCAAACGTGAACATAAACCTCAGGTCAAATGCGAACCCGTTGTTCGAAACCCAGGTCAAATGTGAACCTAAACCTCAGGTCAAATGCGAACCCGTTGTTTGAAAACCAGGTCAAATTTGAACCAAATCCTAAGGTCAAATGTGAACCCGTTGTTTGAAACCCAAGTCAATTGTGAACCTAAACCTAAGGTCAATGTGAACCCGTTGTTTGAAAACCAGGTCAAATGTGAACCTAATCCTCAGGTCAAATGTGAACCCGTTGTTTGAAACCCAAGTCAAATGTGAACCTAAACCTTAGGTCAAATGCGAACCCGTTGTTTAAAAACCAGCTCAAATTTGAACCTAAACCTCAAGTTAAATGTGAACCCATTGTTTAAAACCCAGGTCAAATGTGAACCTAAACCTCAGGTCAAATGTGAACCAGTTGTTTGAAACCTAAGTCAAATGTGAACCTAAACCCCAGGTCAATTGCGAACCCGTTGTTTGAAAACCAGGTCAAATTTAAACCTAAACCACAGGTCAAATGTGAACCCGTTGTTTGAAACCCAGGTCAATTGTGAACCTAAACCTAAGGTCAAATGTGAACCCGTTGTTTGAAAACCAGGTCAAATGTGAACCAAAACCTCAGGTCAAATTTGAACCCATTATTTGAAACCCAGGTCAAATGTGAACCTAAACCTCAGGTCAAATGTGAACCCGTTGTTTGAAACCCAGGTCAAATGTGAACCTAAACCTTAGGTCAAATGCGACCCCGTTATTTGAAACCCCTGTCAAATGTGAACCTCAACCTCAGGTCAAATCTGAACCCATTGTTTGAAACCCAGGTGAAATTTGAACCTAAACCTCAGGTCAAATGTTAACCCGTTGTTTGAAACCTAGGTCAAATGTGAACTTAAACTCAGGTCAAATGTGAACCTGTTGTTTGAAACCCAGGTCAAACGTGAACCTAAACCTCAGGTCAAATGCGAAATCGTTGTTAAAAACCAGGTCAAATTTGAACCTAAACCTCAGGTCAAATGTGAACCCGTTGTTTGAAACCCAGGTCAATTGTGAACCTAAACCTAAGGTCAAATGTGAACCCGTTGTTTGAAAATCAGGTCAAATGTGAACCTAAACCTCAGGTCACATGTGAACCCGTTGATTGAAACCCAGGTCAAATGTGAACCTAATCCTCAGGTCAAATGTGAACCCGTTGTTTGAAAACCAGGTCAAATGTGAACCAAAACCTTAGGTCAAATCTGAACCCGTTGTTTGAAAACCAGGTCAAATGTAAACCAAAACCTCAGGTCAAATGAGAACCCGTTGTTTAAAACCCAGATCAAATGTGAACCTAAACCTCAGGTCAAATGTGAACTTAAACCTCAGGTCAAATGTGAACTTGTTGTTTGAAACCCAGGTCAAATGTAAACCTAAACCTCAGGTCAAATGCGAACCCGTTGTTTGAAAATCAGGTCAAATTAGAACCAAATCCTCAGGTCAAATGTGAACCCGTTGTTTGAAACCCAAGTCAATTGTGAACCTAAACCTAAGGTCAATGTGAACCCGTTGTTTGAAAACCAGGTCAAATGTGAACCTAATCCTCAGGTCAAATGTGAACCCGTTGTTTGAAACCCAAGTCAAATGTGAACCTAAACCTTAGGTCAAATGCGAACCCGTTGTTTAAAAACCAGCTCAAATTTGAAACTAAACCTCAGGTCAAATGTGAACCCATTGTTTAAAACCCAGGTCAAATGTGAACCTAAACCTCAGGTCAAATGTGAACCAGTTGTTTGAAACCTAAGTCAAATGTGAACCTAAACCTCAGGTCAATTGCGAACCCGTTGTTTGAAAACCAGGTCAAATTTAAACCTAAACCACAGGTCAAATGTGAACCCGTTGTTTGAAACCCAGGTCAATTGTGAACCTAAACCTAAGGTCAAATGTGAACCCGTTGTTTGAAAACCAGGTCAAATGTGAACCAAAACCTCAGGTCAAATGTGAACCCATTATTTGAAACCCAGGTCAAATGTGAACCTAAACCTCAGGTCAAATGTGAACCCGTTGTTTGAAACCCAGGTCAAATGTGAACCTAAACCTTAGGTCAAATGCGACCCCGTTATTTGAAACCCCTGTCAAATGTGAACCTCAACCTCAGGTCAAATCTGAACCCATTGTTTGAAACCCAGGTCAAATTTGAACCTAAACCTCAGGTCAAATGTTAACCCGTTGTTTGAAACCTAGGTCAAATGTGAACTTAAACTCAGGTCAAATGTGAACCTGTTGTTTGAAACCCAGGTCAAACGTGAACCTAAACCTCAGGTCAAATGCGAAATCTTTGTTAAAAACCAGGTCAAATTTGAACCTAAACCTCAGGTCAAATGTGAACCCGTTGTTTGAAACCCAGGTCAATTGTGAACCTAAACCTAAGGTCAAATGTGAACCCGTTGTTTGAAAATCAGGTCAAATGTGAACCTAAACCTCAGGTCACATGTGAACCCGTTGATTGAAACCCAGGTCAAATGTGAACCTAATCCTCAGGTCAAATGTGAACCCGTTGTTTGAAAACCAGGTCAAATGTGAACCAAAACCTTAGGTCAAATCTGAACCCGTTGTTTGAAAACCAGGTCAAATGTAAACCAAAACCTCAGGTCAAATGAGAACCCGTTGTTTAAAACCCAGATCAAATGTGAACCTAAACCTCAGGTCAAATGTGAACTTAAACCTCAGGTCAAATGTGAACTTGTTGTTTGAAACCCAGGTCAAATGTGAACCTAAACCTCAGGTCAAATGTGAACCCGTTGTTTGAAACCCAGGTCAAATGTGAACCTAAACCTTAGGTCAAATGCGAACCCGTTGTTTGAAACCCCTGTCAAATGTGAACCTAAACCTCAGGTCAAATGTGAACCTGTTGTTTGAAAACCAGGTCAAATGTGAAACTAAACCTCAGGTCAAATGTGAACCCGTTGTTTGAAAACCATGTCAAATGTGAACCAAAACCTCAGGTCAAATCTGAACCCATTGTTTGAAACCAAGGTCAAATGTGAACCTAAACCTTAGGTCAAATTTTAACCCGTTGTTTGAAACCTAGGTCAAATGTGACTTAAATCTCAGGTCAAATGTGAACCTGTTGTTTGAAACCCAGGTCAAACGTGAACCTAAACCCCAGGTCAAATGCGAACCCGTTGTTTAAAAACCAGGTCAAATTTGAACCTAAACCTTAAGTCAAATGTGAACCCGTTGTTTGAAACCCAGGTCAATTGTGAACCTAAACCTAAGGTCAAATGTGAACCCGTTGTTTGAAAACCAGGTCAAATATGAACCTAAACCTCAGGTAAAATGTGAACCCGTTGTTTGAAACCCAGGTCAAATGTGAACCTAATCCTCAGGTCAAATGTGAACCCGTTGTTTGAAAACCAGGTCAAATGTGAACCAAAACCTCAGGTCAAATCTGAACCCGTTGTTTGAAACCCAGGTCAAATGTGAACCTAAACCTCAGGTCAAATGTTAACCCGTTGTTTGAAACCTAAGTCAAATGTGAACTTAAACCTCAGGTCAAATGTGAACCTGTTGTTTGAAACCCAGGTCAAACGTGAACATAAACCTCAGGTCAAATGCGAACCCGTTGTTTGAAACCCAGGTCAAATGTGAACCTAAACCTAAGGTCAATGTGAACCAGTTGTGTGAAAACCAGGTCAAATTTGAACCTAATCCTCAGGTCAAATGTGAACCCGTTGTTTGAAACCCAGGTCAAATGTGAACCTAAACCTCAGGTCAAATGCGAACCCGTTGTTTAAAAACCAGGTCAAATTTGAACCTAAACCTCAGGTCAAATGTGAACCCGTTGTTTAAAACCCAGGTCAAATGTGAACCTAAACCTCAGGTCAAATGTGAACCCGTTGTTTGAAAACCATGTCAAATGTGAACCAAAACCTCAGGTCAAATCTGAACCCATTGTTTGAAACCCAGGTCAAATGTGAACCTAAACCTTAGGTCAAATGTTAACCCGTTGTTTGAAACCTAGGTCAAATGTGACTTAAATCTCAGGTCAAATGTGAACCTGTTGTTTGAAACCCAGGTCAAACGTGAACCTAAACCCAGGTCAAATGCGAACCCGTTGTTTAAAAACCAGGTCAAATTTGAACCTAAACCTCAAGTCAAACGTGAACCCGTTGTTTGAAACCTAGGTCAATTTTGAACCTAAACCTAAGGTCAAATGTGAACTCGTTGTTTGAAAACCAGGTCAAATGTGAACCTAAACCTCAGGTAAAATGTGAACCCATTGTTTGAAACCCAGGTCAAATGTGAACCTAATCCTCAGGTCAAATGTGAACCCGTTGTTTGAAAACCAGGTCAAATGTGAACCAAAACCTCAGGTCAAATCTGAACCCGTTGTTTGAAACCCAGGTCAAATGTGAACCTAAACCTCAGGTCAAATGTTAACCCGTTGTTTGAAACCTAAGTCAAATGTGAACTTAAACCTCAGGTCAAATGTGAACCCGTTGTTTGAAACCCAGGTCAAACGTGAACATAAACCTCAGGTCAAATGCGAACCCGTTGTTTGAAACCCAGGTCAAATGTGAACCTAAACCTAAGGTCAATGTGAACCAGTTGTGTGAAAACCAGGTCAAATGTGAACCTAAACCTCAGGTCAAATGTGAACCCGTTGTTTGAAACCCAGGTCAAATGTGAACCTAATCCTTAGGTCAAATGCGAACCCGTTGTTTGAAACCCCTGTCAAATGTGAACCTAAACCTCAGGTCAAATGTGAATCTGTTGTTTGAAAACCAGGTCAAATGTGAAACTAAACCTCAGGTCAAATGTGAACCCGTTGTTTGAAAACCATGTCAAATGTGAACCAAAACCTCAGGTCAAATCTGAACCCATTGTTTGAAACCCAGGTCAAATGTGAACCTAAACCTTAGGTCAAATGTTAACCCGTTGTTTGAAACCTAGGTCAAATGTGACTTAAATCTCAGGTCAAATGTGAACCTGTTGTTTGAAACCCAGGTCAAACGTGAACCTAAACCCAGGTCAAATGCGAACCCGTTGTTTAAAAACCAGGTCAAATTTGAACCTAAACCTCAAGTCAAACGTGAACCCGTTGTTTGAAACCTAGGTCAATTTTGAACCTAAACCTAAGGTCAAATGTGAACTCGTTGTTTGAAAACCAGGTCAAATGTGAACCTAAACCTCAGGTAAAATGTGAACCCATTGTTTGAAACCCAAGTCAAATGTGAACCTAATCCTCAGGTCAAATGTGAACCCGTTGTTTGAAAACCAGGTCAAATGTGAACCAAAACCTCAGGTCAAATCTGAACCCGTTGTTTGAAACCCAGGTCAAATGTGAACCTAAACCTCAGGTCAAATGTTAACACGTTGTTTGAAACCTAAGTCAAATGTGAACTTAAACCTCACGTCAAATGTGAACCTATTATTTGAAACCCAGGTCAAACGTGAACATAAACCTCAGGTCAAATGCGAACCCGTTGTTCGAAACCCAGGTCAAATGTGAACCTAAACCTCAGGTCAAATGCGAACCCGTTGTTTGAAAACCAGGTCAAATTTGAACCAAATCCTAAGGTCAAATGTGAACCCGTTGTTTGAAACCCAAGTCAATTGTGAACCTAAACCTAAGGTCAATGTGAACCCGTTGTTTGAAAACCAGGTCAAATGTGAACCTAATCCTCAGGTCAAATGTGAACCCGTTGTTTGAAACCCAAGTCAAATGTGAACCTAAACCTTAGGTCAAATGCGAACCCGTTGTTTAAAAACCAGCTCAAATTTGAACCTAAACCTCAGGTCAAATGTGAACCCATTGTTTAAAACCCAGGTCAAACGTGAACATAAACCTCAGGTCAAATGCGAACCCGTTGTTCGAAAACCAGGTCAAATGTGAACCTATACCTCAGGTAAAATGTGAACCCACTGTTTGAAACCCAGGTCAAATGTGAACCTAATCCTCAGGTCAAATGTGAACCTGTTGTTTGAAAACCAGGTCAAATGTGAACCAAAACCTCAGGTCAAATCTGAACCCGTTGTTTGAAACCCAGGACAAATGTGAACCTAAACCTCAGGTCAAATGTTAACACGTTGTTTGAAACCTAAGTCAAATGTGAACTTAAACCTCACGTCAAATGTGAACCTATTGTTTGAAACCCAGGTCAAACGTGAACATAAACCTCAGGTCAAATGCGAACCCGTTGTTCGAAACCCAGGTCAAATGTGAACCTAAACCTCAGGTCAAATGCGAACCCGTTGTTTGAAAACCAGGTCAAATTTGAACCAAATCCTAAGGTCAAATGTGAACCCGTTGTTTGAAACCCAAGTCAATTGTGAACCTAAACCTATGGTCAATGTGAACCCGTTGTTTGAAAACCAGGTCAAATGTGAACCTAATCCTCAGGTCAAATGTGAACCCGTTGTTTGAAACCCAAGTCAAATGTGAACCTAAACCTTAGGTCAAATGCGAACCCGTTGTTTAAAAACCAGCTCAAATTTGAACCTAAACCTCAGGTCAATTGCGAACCCGTTGTTTGAAAACCAGGTCAAATTTAAACCTAAACCACAGGTCAAATGTGAACCCGTTGTTTGAAACCCAGGTCAATTGTGAACCAAAACATCAGGTCAAATGTGAACCCATTATTTGAAACCCAGGTCAAATGTGAACCTAAACCTCAGGTCAAATGTGAACCCGTTGTTTGAAACCCAGGTCAAATGTGAACCTAAACCTTAGGTCAAATGCGACCCCGTTGTTTGAAACCCCTGTCAAATGTGAACCTCAACCTCAGGTCAAATCTGAACCCATTGTTTGAAACCCAGGTCAAATTTGAACCTAAACCTCAGGTCAAATGTTAACCCGTTGTTTGAAACCTAGGTCAAATGTGAACTTAAACTCAGGTCAAATGTGAACCTGTTGTTTGAAACCCAGGTCAAACGTGAACCTAAACCTCAGGTCAAATGCGAAATCGTTGTTAAAAACCAGGTCAAATTTGAACCTAAACCTCAGGTCAAATGTGAACCCGTTGTTTGAAACCCAGGTCAATTGTGAACCTAAACCTAAGGTCAAATGTGAACCCGTTGTTTGAAAATCAGGTCAAATGTGAACCTAAACCTCAGGTCACATGTGAACCCGTTGATTGAAACCCATGTCAAATGTGAACCTAATCCTCAGGTCAAATGTGAACCCGTTGTTTGAAAACCAGGTCAAATGTGAACCAAAACCTTAGGTCAAATCTGAACCCGTTGTTTGAAAACTAGGTCAAATGTAAACCAAAACCTCAGGTCAAATGAGAACCCGTTGTTTAAAACCCAGATCAAATGTGAACCTAAACCTCAGGTCAAATGTGAACATAAACCTCAGGTCAAATGTGAACTTGTTGTTTGAAACCCAGGTCAAATGTGAACCTAAACCTCAGGTCAAATGTGAACCCGTTGTTTGAAACCCAGGTCAAATGTGAACCTAAACCTTAGGTCAAATGCGAACCCGTTGTTTGAAACCCCTGTCAAATGTGAACCTAAACCTCAGGTCAAATGTGAACCTGTTGTTTGAAAACCAGGTCAAATGTGAAACTAAACCTCAGGTCAAATGTGAACCCGTTGTTTGAAAACCAGGTCAAATGTGAACCTAATCCTCAGGTCAAATGTGAACCCGTTGTTTGAAACCCAAGTCAAATGTGAACCTAAACCTTAGGTCAAATGCGAACCCGTTGTTTAAAAACCAGCTCAAATTTGAACCTAAACCTCAGGTCAAATGTGAACCCATTGTTTAAAACCCAGGTCAAACGTGAACATAAACCTCAGGTCAAATGCGAACCCGTTGTTCGAAAACCAGGTCAAATGTGAACCTATACCTCAGGTAAAATGTGAACCCACTGTTTGAAACCCAGGTCAAATGTGAACCTAATCCTCAGGTCAAATGTGAACCTGTTGTTTGAAAACCAGGTCAAATGTGAACCAAAACCTCAGGTCAAATCTGAACCCGTTGTTTGAAACCCAGGTCAAATGTGAACCTAAACCTCAGGTCAAATGTTAACACGTTGTTTGAAACCTAAGTCAAATGTGAACTTAAACCTCACGTCAAATGTGAACCTATTGTTTGAAACCCAGGTCAAACGTGAACATAAACCTCAGGTCAAATGCGAACCCGTTGTTCGAAACCCAGGTCAAATGTGAACCTAAACCTCAGGTCAAATGCGAACCCGTTGTTTGAAAACCAGGTCAAATTTGAACCAAATCCTAAGGTCAAATGTGAACCCGTTGTTTGAAACCCAAGTCAATTGTGAACCTAAACCTATGGTCAATGTGAACCCGTTGTTTGAAAACCAGGTCAAATGTGAACCTAATCCTCAGGTCAAATGTGAACCCGTTGTTTGAAACCCAAGTCAAATGTGAACCTAAACCTTAGGTCAAATGCGAACCCGTTGTTTAAAAACCAGCTCAAATTTGAACCTAAACCTCAGGTCAATTGCGAACCCGTTGTTTGAAAACCAGGTCAAATTTAAACCTAAACCACAGGTCAAATGTGAACCAGTTGTTTGAAACCCAGGTCAATTGTGAACCAAAACATCAGGTCAAATGTGAACCCATTATTTGAAACCCAGGTCAAATGTGAACCTAAACCTCAGGTCAAATGTGAACCCGTTGTTTGAAACCCAGGTCAAATGTGAACCTAAACCTTAGGTCAAATGCGACCCCGTTGTTTGAAACCCCTGTCAAATGTGAACCTCAACCTCAGGTCAAATCTGAACCCATTGTTTGAAACCCAGGTCAAATTTGAACCTAAACCTCAGGTCAAATGTTAACCCGTTGTTTGAAACCTAGGTCAAATGTGAACTTAAACTCAGGTCAAATGTGAACCTGTTGTTTGAAACCCAGGTCAAACGTGAACCTAAACCTCAGGTCAAATGCGAAATCGTTGTTAAAAACCAGGTCAAATTTGAACCTAAACCTCAGGTCAAATGTGAACCCGTTGTTTGAAACCCAGGTCAATTGTGAACCTAAACCTAAGGTCAAATGTGAACCCGTTGTTTGAAAATCAGGTCAAATGTGAACCTAAACCTCAGGTCACATGTGAACCCGTTGATTGAAACCCATGTCAAATGTGAACCTAATCCTCAGGTCAAATGTGAACCCGTTGTTTGAAAACCAGGTCAAATGTGAACCAAAACCTTAGGTCAAATCTGAACCCGTTGTTTGAAAACTAGGTCAAATGTAAACCAAAACCTCAGGTCAAATGAGAACCCGTTGTTTAAAACCCAGATCAAATGTGAACCTAAACCTCAGGTCAAATGTGAACATAAACCTCAGGTCAAATGTGAACTTGTTGTTTGAAACCCAGGTCAAATGTGAACCTAAACCTCAGGTCAAATGTGAACCCGTTGTTTGAAACCCAGGTCAAATGTGAACCTAAACCTTAGGTCAAATGCGAACCCGTTGTTTGAAACCCCTGTCAAATGTGAACCTAAACCTCAGGTCAAATGTGAACCTGTTGTTTGAAAACCAGGTCAAATGTGAAACTAAACCTCAGGTCAAATGTGAACCCGTTGTTTGAAAACCATGTCAAATGTGAACCAAAACCTCAGGTCAAATCTGAACCCATTGTTTGAAACCCAGGTCAAATGTGAACCTAAACCTTAAGTCAAATGTTAACCCGTTGTTTGAAACCTAGGTCAAATGTGACTTAAATCTCAGGTCAAATGTGAACCTGTTGTTTGAAACCCAGGTCAAACGTGAACCTAAACCCCAGGTCAAATGCGAACCCGTTGTTTAAAAACCAAGTCAAATTTGAACCTAAACCTTAAGTCAAATGTGAACCCGTTGTTTGAAACCCAGGTCAATTGTGAACCTAAACCTAAGGTCAAATGTGAACCCGTTGTTTGAAAACCAGGTCAAATATGAACCTAAACCTCAGGTAAAATGTGAACCCGTTGTTTGAAACCCAGGTCAAATGTGAACCTAATCCTCAGGTCAAATGTGAACCCGTTGTTTGAAAACCAGGTCAAATGTGAACCAAAACCTCAAGTCAAATCTGAACCCGTTGTTTGAAACCCAGGTCAAATGTGAACCTAAACCTCAGGTCAAATGTTAACCCGTTGTTTGAAACCTAAGTCAAATGTGAACTTAAACCTCAGGTCAAATGTGAACCTGTTGTTTGAAACCCAGGTCAAACGTGAACATAAACCTCAGGTCAAATGCGAACCCGTTGTTTGAAACCCAGGTCAAATGTGAACCTAAACCTAAGGTCAATGTGAACCAGTTGTGTGAAAACCAGGTCAAATTTGAACCTAATCCTCAGGTCAAATGTGAACCCGTTGTTTGAAACCCAGGTCAAATGTGAACCTAAACCTCAGGTCAAATGCGAACCCGTTGTTTAAAAACCAGGTCAAATTTGAACCTAAACCTCAGGTCAAATGTGAACCCGTTGTTTAAAACCCAGGTCAAATGTGAACCTAAACCTCAGGTCACATGTGAACCCGTTGATTGAAACCCAGGTCAAATGTGAACCTAATCCTCAGGTCAAATGTGAACCCGTTGTTTGAAAACCAGGTCAAATGTGAACCAAAACCTTAGGTCAAATCTGAACCCGTTGTTTGAAAACCAGGTCAAATGTAAACCAAAACCTCAGGTCAAATGAGAACCCGTTGTTTAAAACCCAGATCAAATGTGAATCTAAACCTCAGGTCAAATGTGAACTTAAACCTCAGGTCAAATGTGAACTTGTTGTTTGAAACCCAGGTCAAATGTGAACCTAAACCTCAGGTCAAATGTGAACCCGTTGTTTGAAACCCAGGTCAAATGTGAACCTAAACCTTAGGTCAAATGCGAACCCGTTGTTTGAAACCCCTGTCAAATGTGAACCTAAACCTCAGGTCAAATGTGAACCTGTTGTTTGAAAACCAGGTCAAATGTGAAACTAAACCTCAGGTCAAATGTGAACCCGTTGTTTGAAAACCATGTCAAATGTGAACCAAAACCTCAGGTCAAATCTGAACCCATTGTTTGAAACCCAGGTCAAATGTGAACCTAAACCTTAGGTCAAATGTTAACCCGTTGTTTGAAACCTAGGTCAAATGTGACTTAAATCTCAGGTCAAATGTGAACCTGTTGTTTGAAACCCAGGTCAAACGTGAACCTAAACCCCAGGTCAAATGCGAACCCGTTGTTTAAAAACCAGGTCAAATTTGAACCTAAACCTTAAGTCAAATGTGAACCCGTTGTTTGAAACCCAGGTCAATTGTGAACCTAAACCTAAGGTCAAATGTGAACCCGTTGTTTGAAAACCAGGTCAAATATGAACCTAAACCTCAGGTAAAATGTGAACCCGTTGTTTGAAACCCAGGTCAAATGTGAACCTAATCCTCAGGTCAAATGTGAACCCGTTGTTTGAAAACCAGGTCAAATGTGAACCAAAACCTCAGGTCAAATCTGAACCCGTTGTTTGAAACCCAGGTCAAATGTGAACCTAAACCTCAGGTCAAATGTTAACCCGTTGTTTGAAACCTAAGTCAAATGTGAACTTAAACCTCAGGTCAAATGTGAACCTGTTGTTTGAAACCCAGGTCAAACGTGAACATAAACCTCAGGTCAAATGCGAACCCGTTGTTTGAAACCCAGGTCAATTGTGAACCTAAACCTAAGGTCAATGTGAACCAGTTGTGTGAAAACCAGGTCAAATTTGAACCTAATCCTCAGGTCAAATGTGAACCCGTTGTTTGAAACCCAGGTCAAATGTGAACCTAAACCTCAGGTCAAATGCGAACCCGTTGTTTAAAAACCAGGTCAAATTTGAACCTAAACCTCAGGTCAAATGTGAACCCGTTGTTTAAAACCCAGGTCAAATGTGAACCTAAACCTCAGGTCAAATGTGAACCAGTTGTTTGAAACCTAAGTCAAATGTGAACCTAAACCTCAGGTCAATTGCGAACCCGTTGTTTGAAAACCAGGTTAAATTTAAACCTAAACCACAGGTCAAATGTGAACCCGTTGTTTGAAACCCAGGTCAATTGTGAACCTAAACCTAAGGTCAAATGTGAACCCGTTGTTTGAAAACCAGGTCAAATGTGAACCAAAACCTCTGGTCAAATGTGAACCCATTGTTTGAAACCCAGGTCAAATGTGAACCTAAACCTCAGGTCAAATGTGAACCCGTTCTTTGAAACCCAGGTCAAATGTGAACTTAAACCTCAGGTCAAATGTGAACCTGTTGTTTGAAACCCAGGTCAAACGTGAACCTAAACCTCAGTTCAAATGTGAACCTGTTGTTTGAAACCCATGTCAAATGTGAACCTAAACCTAAGGTCAAATGCGAACCCGTTGTTTGAAACCCCTGTCAAATGTGAACCTAAACTTCAGGTCAAATGTGAACCTGTTGTTTGAAAACCAGGTCAAATGTGAAACTAAACCTCAGGTCAAATGTGAACCCGTTGTTTGAAAACCAGGTCAAATGTGAAACTAAAACTCAGGTCAAATGTGTACCTAAACCTCAGGTCAAATGTGAACCCGTTGTTTGAAACCCATGTCAAATGTTAACCTAATCCTCAGGTCAAATGTGAACCCGTTGTTTGAAACCCAGGTCAAATGTGAACCTAAACCTCAGGTCAAATGTGAACCTGTTGTTTAAAAACCAGGTAAAATTTGAACCTAAACCTCAGGACAAATGTGAACCCGTTGTTTAAAACCCAGGTCAAATGTGAACCTAAACCTCAGGTCAAATGTGAACCAGTTGTTTGAAACCTAAGTCAAATGTGAACCTAAACCTCAGGTCAATTGCGAACCGGTTGTTTGAAAACCAGGTCAAATTTAAACCTAAACCACAGGTCAAATGTGAACCCGTTGTTTGAAACCCAAGTCAATTGTGAAGCTAAACCTAAGGTCAAATGTGAACCCGTTGTTTGAAAACCATGTCAAATGTGAACCAAAACCTCAGGTCAAATCTGAACCCATTGTTTGAAACGCAGGTCAAATGTGAACCTAAACCTCAGGTCAAATGTTAACCCGTTGTTTGAAACCTAGGTCAAATGTGAACTTAAACCTCAGGTCAAATGTGAACCTGTTGTTTGAAACCCAGGTCAAACATGAACCTAAACCTCAGGTCAAATGCGAACCCGTTGTTTAAAAACCAGGTCAAATTTGAACCTAAACCTCAAGTCAAATGTGAACCCGTTGTTTAAAACCCAGGTCAATTGTGAACCTAAACCTAAGGTCAAATGTGAACCCGTTGTTTGAAAACCAGGTCAAATGTGAACCTAAACCTCAGGTCAAATGTGAACCCGTTGTTTGAAACCCAGGTCAAATGTAAACCTAATCCTCAGGTCAAATGTGAACCCGTTGTTTGAAAACCAGGTCAAATGTGAACCAAAACCTCAGGTCAAATCTGAACCCGTTGTTTGAAACCCAGGTCAAATGTGAACCTAAACCTCAGGTCAAATGTTATCCCGTTGTTTGAAACCTAGGTCAAATGTGAACTTAAACCTCAGGTCAAATGTGAACCTGTTGTTTGAAACCCAGGTCAAACGTGAACCTAAACCTCAGGTTAAATGCGAACCCGTTGTTTAAAAACCAGGTCAAATTTGAACCTAAACCTCAGGTCAAATGTGAACCCGTTGTTTGAAACCCAGGTCAATTGTGAACCTAAACCTAAGGTCAAATGTGAACCCGTTGTTTGAAAACCATGTCAAATGTGAACCAAAACCTCAGGTCAAATCTGAACCCATTGTTTGAAACCACGGTCAAATGTGAACCTAAGCCTCAAGTCAAATGTTAACCCGTTGTTTGAAACCAAGGTCAAATGTGAACTTAAACCTTAGGTCAAATGTGAACCTGTTGTTTGAAACCCAGGTCAAACGTGAACCTAAACCTCAGGTCAAATGCGAACCCGTTGTTTAAAAACCAGGTCAAATTTGTACCTAAACCTCAGGTCAAATGTGAACCCGTTGTTTGAAACCCAGGTCAATTGTGAACCTAAACCTAAGGTCAAATGTGAACCCGTTGTTTGAAAACCAGGTCAAATGTGAACCTAAACCTCAGGTCAAATGTGAACCCGTTGTTTGAAACCCAGGTCAAATGTGAACCTAATCCTCAGGTCAAATGTGAACCCGTTGTTTGAAAACCAGGTCAAATGTGAACCAAAACCTCAGGTCAAATCTGAACCCGTTGTTTGAAACCCAGGTCAAATGTGAACCTAAACCTCAGGTCAAATGTTAACCCGTTGTTTGAAACCTAAGTCAAATGTGAACTTAAACCTCAGGTCAAATGTGAACCTGTTGTTTGAAACCCAGGTCAAACGTGAACATAAACCTCAGGTCAAATGCGAACCCGTTGTTTGAAACCCAGGTCAATTGTGAACCTAAACCTAAGGTCAATGTGAACCAGTTGTGTGAAAACCAGGTCAAATTTGAACCTAATCCTCAGGTCAAATGTGAACCCGTTGTTTGAAACCCAGGTCAAATGTGAACCTAAACCTCAGGTCAAATGCGAACCCGTTGTTTAAAAACCAGGTCAAATTTGAACCTAAACCTCAGGTCAAATGTGAACCCGTTGTTTAAAACCCAGGTCAAATGTGAACCTAAACCTCAGGTCAAATGTGAACCAGTTGTTTGAAACCTAAGTCAAATGTGAACCTAAACCTCAGGTCAATTGCGAACCCGTTGTTTGAAAACCAGGTTAAATTTAAACCTAAACCACAGGTCAAATGTGAACCCGTTGTTTGAAACCCAGGTCAATTGTGAACCTAAACCTAAGGTCAAATGTGAACCCGTTGTTTGAAAACCAGGTCAAATGTGAACCAAAACCTCTGGTCAAATGTGAACCCATTGTTTGAAACCCAGGTCAAATGTGAACCTAAACCTCAGGTCAAATGTGAACCCGTTCTTTGAAACCCAGGTCAAATGTGAACTTAAACCTCAGGTCAAATGTGAACCTGTTGTTTGAAACCCAGGTCAAACGTGAACCTAAACCTCAGTTCAAATGTGAACCTGTTGTTTGAAACCCATGTCAAATGTGAACCTAAACCTTAGGTCAAATGCGAACCCGTTGTTTGAAACCCCTGTCAAATGTGAACCTAAACTTCAGGTCAAATGTGAACCTGTTGTTTGAAAACCAGGTCAAATGTGAAACTAAACCTCAGGTCAAATGTGAACCCGTTGTTTGAAAACCAGGTCAAATGTGAAACTAAAACTCAGGTCAAATGTGTACCTAAACCTCAGGTCAAATGTGAACCCGTTGTTTGAAACCCATGTCAAATGTTAACCTAATCCTCAGGTCAAATGTGAACCCGTTGTTTGAAACCCAGGTCAAATGTGAACCTAAACCTCAGGTCAAATGTGAACCTGTTGTTTAAAAACCAGGTAAAATTTGAACCTAAACCTCAGGACAAATGTGAACCCGTTGTTTAAAACCCAGGTCAAATGTGAACCTAAACCTCAGGTCAAATGTGAACCAGTTGTTTGAAACCTAAGTCAAATGTGAACCTAAACCTCAGGTCAATTGCGAACCGGTTGTTTGAAAACCAGGTCAAATTTAAACCTAAACCACAGGTCAAATGTGAACCCGTTGTTTGAAACCCAAGTCAATTGTGAAGCTAAACCTAAGGTCAAATGTGAACCCGTTGTTTGAAAACCATGTCAAATGTGAACCAAAACCTCAGGTCAAATCTGAACCCATTGTTTGAAACGCAGGTCAAATGTGAACCTAAACCTCAGGTCAAATGTTAACCCGTTGTTTGAAACCTAGGTCAAATGTGAACTTAAACCTCAGGTCAAATGTGAACCTGTTGTTTGAAACCCAGGTCAAACATGAACCTAAACCTCAGGTCAAATGCGAACCCGTTGTTTAAAAACCAGGTCAAATTTGAACCTAAACCTCAAGTCAAATGTGAACCCGTTGTTTAAAACCCAGGTCAATTGTGAACCTAAACCTAAGGTCAAATGTGAACCCGTTGTTTGAAAACCAGGTCAAATGTGAACCTAAACCTCAGGTCAAATGTGAACCCGTTGTTTGAAACCCAGGTCAAATGTAAACCTAATCCTCAGGTCAAATGTGAACCCGTTGTTTGAAAACCAGGTCAAATGTGAACCAAAACCTCAGGTCAAATCTGAACCCGTTGTTTGAAACCCAGGTCAAATGTGAACCTAAACCTCAGGTCAAATGTTATCCCGTTGTTTGAAACCTAGGTCAAATGTGAACTTAAACCTCAGGTCAAATGTGAACCTGTTGTTTGAAACCCAGGTCAAACGTGAACCTAAACCTCAGGTTAAATGCGAACCCGTTGTTTAAAAACCAGGTCAAATTTGAACCTAAACCTCAGGTCAAATGTGAACCCGTTGTTTGAAACCCAGGTCAATTGTGAACCTAAACCTAAGGTCAAATGTGAACCCGTTGTTTGAAAACCATGTCAAATGTGAACCAAAACCTCAGGTCAAATCTGAACCCATTGTTTGAAACCACGGTCAAATGTGAACCTAAGCCTCAAGTCAAATGTTAACCCGTTGTTTGAAACCAAGGTCAAATGTGAACTTAAACCTTAGGTCAAATGTGAACCTGTTGTTTGAAACCCAGGTCAAACGTGAACCTAAACCTCAGGTCAAATGCGAACCCGTTGTTTAAAAACCAGGTCAAATTTGTACCTAAACCTCAGGTCAAATGTGAACCCGTTGTTTGAAACCCAGGTCAATTGTGAACCTAAACCTAAGGTCAAATGTGAACCCGTTGTTTGAAAACCAGGTCAAATGTGAACCTAAACCTCAGGTCAAATGTGAACCCGTTGTTTGAAACCCAGGTCAAATGTGAACCTAATCCTCAGGTCAAATGTGAACGCGTTGTTTGAAAACCAGGTCAAATGTGAACCAAAACCTCATGTCAAATCTGAACCCGTTGTTTGAAACCCAGGTCAAATGTGAACCAAACCTCAGGTCAAATATTAACCCGTTGTTTGAAACCTAGGTTAAATGTGAACTTAAACCTCAGGTCAAATGTGAACCTGTTGTTTGAAACCCATGTCAAACGCGAACCTAAACCTCAGGTCAAATGCGAACCCGTTGTTTGAAACCCAGGTCAAATGTGAACCTAAACCTCAGGTCAAATGCGAACCCGTTGTTTGAAAACCAGGTCAAATTTGAACCAAATCCTCAGGTCAAATGTGAACCCGTTGTTTGAAACCCAGGTCATTTGTGAACCTAAACCTAAGGTCAATGTGAACCCGTTGTTTGAAAACCAGGTCAAATGTGAACCTAATCCTCAGGTCAAATGTGAACCCGTTGTTTGAAACCCAGGTCAAATGTGAACCTAAACCTCAGGTCAAATGCGAACCCGTTGTTTAAAAACCATGTCAAATTTGAACCTAAACCTCAGGTCAAATGTGAACCCGTTGTTTAAAACCCAGGTCAAATGTGAACCTAAACCTCAGGTCAAATGTGAACCAGTTGTTTTAAACCTAAGTCAAATGTGAACCTAAACCTCAAGTCAATTGCGAACCCGTTGTTTGAAAACCAGGTCAAATTTAAACCTAAACCACAGGTCAAATGTGGACCCGTTGTTTGAAACCCAGGTCAATTGTGAACCTAAACCTAAGGTCAAATGTGAACCCGTTGTTTGAAAACCAGGTCAAATGTTTACCAAAACCTCAGGTCAAATTTGAACCCATTGTTTGAAACCCAGGTCAAATGTGAACCTAAACCTCAGGTCAAATGTGAACCCGTTCTTTGAAACCCAGGTCAAATGTGAACTTAAACCTAAGGTCAAATGTGAACCTGTTGTTTGAAACCCAGGTCAAACGTGAACCTAAACCTCAGGTCAAATGTGAACCCGTTTTTGAAACCCAGGTCAAATGTGAACCTAAACCTTAGGTCAAATGCGAACCCGTTGTTTGAAACCCCTGTCAAATGTGAACCTAAACCTCAGGTCAAATGTGAACCTATTGTTTGAAAACCAGGTCAAATGTGAACCTAAACCTCAGGTCAAATGTGAACCCGTTGTTTGAAAACCAGGTCAAATGTGAAACTAAAACTCAGGTCAAATGTGTACCTAAACCTCAGGTCAAATGTGAACCCGTTGTTTGAAAACCAGGTCAAATGTTAACCTAAACCTCAGGTCAAATGTGAATCCGTTGTTTAAAAACCAGGTAAAATTTGAACCTAAACCTCAGGACAAATGTGAACCCGTTGTTTAAAACCCAGGTCAAATGTGAACGTAAACCTCAGGTCAAATGTGAACCAGTTGTTTGAAACCTAAGTCAAATGTGAACCTAAACCTCTGGTCAATTGCGAACCCGTTGTTTGAAAAGCAGGTCAAATTTAAACCTAAACCACAGGTCAAATGTGAACCCGTTGTTTGAAACCCAGTCCAATTGTGAAGCTAAACCTAAGGTCAAATGTGAACCCGTTGTTTGAAAACCATGTCAAATGTGAACCAAAACCTCAGGTCAAATCTGAACCCATTGTTTGAAACCCAGGTCAAATGTGAACCTAAACCTCAGGTCAAATGTTAACCCGTTGTTTGAAACCTACGTCAAATGTGAACTTAAACCTCAGGTCAAATGTGAACCTGTTGTTTGAAACCCAGGTCAAACGTGAACCTAAACCTCAAGTCAAATGCGAACCCGTTGTTTAAAAACCAGGTCAAATTTGAACCTAAACCTCAAGTCAAATGTGAACCCGTTGTTTGAAACCCAGGTCAATTGTGAACCTAAACCTAAGGTCAAATGTGAACCCGTTGTTTGAAAACCAGGTCAAATGTGAACCTAAACCTCAGGTAAAATGTGAACCCGTTGTTTGAAACCCAGGTCAAATGTGAACCTAATCCTCAGGTCAAATGTGATCCCGTTGTTTGAAAACCAGGTCAAATGTGAACCAAAACCTCAGGTCAAATCTGAACCCGTTGTTTGAAACCCAGGTCAAATGTGAACCTAAACCTCAGGTCAAATGTTAACCCGTTGTTTGAAACCTAAGTCAAATGTGAACTTAAACCTCAGGTCAAATGTGAACCTGTTGTTTGAAACCCAGGTCAAACGTGAACATAAACCTCAGGTCAAATGCGAACCCGTTGTTTGAAACCCAGGTCAAATGTGAACCTAAACCTCAGGTCAAATGCGAACCCGTTGTTTGAAAACCAAGTCAAATTTGAACCAAATCCTCAGGTCAAATGTGAACCCGTTGTTTGAAACCCAAGTCAAATGTGAACCTAAACCTAAGGTCAATGTGAACCCGTTGTTTGAAAACCAGGTCAAACGTGAACCTAATCCTCAGGTCAAATGTGAACCCATTGTTTGAAACCCAGGTCAAATGTGAACCTAAACCTCAGGTCAAATGCGAACCCGTTGTTTAAAAACCAGGTCAAATTTGAACCTAAACCTCAGGTCAAATGTGAACCCGTTGTTTAAAACCCAGGTCAAATGTGAACCTAAACCTCAGGTCAAATGTGAACCAGTTGTTTGAAACCTAAGTCAAATGTGAACCTAAACCTCAGGTCAATTGCGAACCCGTTGTTTGAAAACCAGGTCAAATTTAAACCTAAACCACAGGTCAAATGTGAACCCATTGTTTGAAACCCATGTCAATTGTGAACCTAAACCTAAGGTCAAATGTGAACCCGTTGTTTGAAAACCAGGTTAAATGTGAACCAAAACCTCAGGTCAAATCTGAACCCGTTGTTTGAAAACCAGGTCAAATGTGAACCTAAACCTCAGGTCAAATGTGAACCCGTTGTTTGAAACCCAGGTCAAATGTGAACCTAATCCTCAGGTCAAATGTGAAATCGTTGTTTGAATACCAGGTCAAATGTGAACCAAAACCTCAGGTCAAATCTGAACCCGTTGTTTGAAACCCAGGTCAAATGTGAACCTAAACCTCAGGTCAAATGTTAACCCGTTGTTTGAAACCTAAGTCAAATGTGAACTTAAACCTCAGGTCAAATGTGAACCTGTTGTTTGAAACCAAGGTCAAACGTGAACATAAACCTCAGGTCAAATGCGAACCCGTTGTTTGAAACCCAGGTCAAATGTAAACCTAAACCTCAGGTCAAATGCGAACCCGTTGTTTGAAAATCAGGTCAAATTAGAACCAAATCCTCAGGTCAAATGTGAACCCGTTGTTTGAAACCCAAGTCAATTGTGAACCTAAACCTAAGGTCAATGTGAACCCGTTGTTTGAAAACCAGGTCAAATGTGAACCTAATCCTCAGGTCAAATGTGAACCCGTTGTTTGAAACCCAAGTCAAATGTGAACCTAAACCTTAGGTCAAATGCGAACCCGTTGTTTAAAAACCAGCTCAAATTTGAACCTAAACCTCAGGTCAAATGTGAACCCGTTGTTTAAAACCCAGGTCAAATGTGAACCTAAACCTCAGGTCAAATGTGAACCAGTTGTTTGAAACCTAAGTCAAATGTGAACCTAAACCTCAGGTCAATTGCGAACCCGTTGTTTGAAAACCAGGTCAAATTTAAACCTAAACCACAAGTCAAATGTGAACCCGTTGTTTGAAACCCAGGTCAATTGTGAACCTAAACCTTAGGTCAAATGTGAACCCATTGTTTGAAACCCCTGTCAAATGTGAACCTCAACCTCAGGTCAAATCTGAACCCATTGTTTGAAACCCAGGTCAAATTTGAACCTAAACCTCAGGTCAAATGTTAACCCGTTGTTTGAAACCTAGGTCAAATGTGAACTTAAACTCAGGTCAAATGTGAACCAGTTGTTTGAAACCCAGGTCAAACGTGAACCTAAACCTCAGGTCAAATGCGAACCCGTTGTTAAAAACCAGGTCAAATTTGAACCTAAACCTCAGGTCAAATGTGAACCCGTTGTTTGAAACCCAGGTCAATTGTGAACCTAAACCTAAGGTCAAATGTGAACCCGTTGTTTGAAAATCAGGTCAAATGTGAACCTAAACCTCAGGTCACATGTGAACCCGTTGATTGAAACCCAGGTCAAATGTGAACCTAATCCTCAGGTCAAATGTGAACCCGTTGTTTGAAAACCAGGTCAAATGTGAACCAAAACCTTAGGTCAAATCTGAACCCGTTGTTTGAAAACCAGGTTAAATGTGAACTAAAACCTCAGGTCAAATGAGAATCCGTTGTTTAAAACCCAGATCAAATGTGAACCTAAACCTCAGGTCAAATGTGAACTTAAACCTCAGGTCAAATGTGAACCTGTTGTTTGAAACCCAGGTCAAATGTGAACCTAAACCTCAGGTCAAATGTGAACCCGTTGTTTGAAACCCAGGTCAAATGTGAACCTAATCCTTATGTCAAATGCGAACCCGTTGTTTGAAACCCCTGTCAAATGTGAACCTAAACCTCAGGTCAAATGTGAACCTGTTGTTTGAAAACCAGGTCAAATGTGAAACTAAACCTCAGGTCAAATGTGAACCCGTTGTTTGAAAACCATGTCAAATGTGAACCAAAACCTCAGGTCAAATCTGAACCCATTGTTTGAAACCCAGGTCAAATGTGAACCTAAACCTTAGGTCAAATGTTAACCCGTTGTTTGAAACCTAGGTCAAATGTGACTTAAATCTCAGGTCAAATGTGAACCTGTTGTTTGAAACCCAGGTCAAACGTGAACCTAAACCCAGGTCAAATGCGAACCCGTTGTTTAAAAACCAGGTCAAATTTGAACCTAAACCTCAAGTCAAACGTGAACCCGTTGTTTGAAACCTAGGTCAATTTTGAACCTAAACCTAAGGTCAAATGTGAACTCGTTGTTTGAAAACCAGGTCAAATGTGAACCTAAACCTCAGGTAAAATGTGAACCCATTGTTTGAAACCCAGGTCAAATGTGAACCTAATCCTCAGGTCAAATGTGAACCCGTTGTTTGAAAACCAGGTCAAATGTGAACCAAAACCTCAGGTCAAATCTGAACCCGTTGTTTGAAACCCAGGTCAAATGTGAACCTAAACCTCAGGTCAAATGTTAACACGTTGTTTGAAACCTAATTCAAATGTGAACTTAAACCTCAGGTCAAATGTGAACCTATTGTTTGAAACCCAGGTCAAACGTGAACATAAACCTCAGGTCAAATGCGAACCCGTTGTTCGAAACCCAGGTCAAATGTGAACCTAAACCTCAGGTCAAATGCGAACCCGTTGTTTGAAAACCAGGTCAAATTTGAACCAAATCCTAAGGTCAAATGTGAACCCGTTGTTTGAAACCCAAGTCAATTGTGAACCTAAACCTAAGGTCAATGTGAACCCGTTGTTTGAAAACCAGGTCAAATGTGAACCTAATCCTCAGGTCAAATGTGAACCCGTTGTTTGAAACCCAAGTCAAATGTGAACCTAAACCTTAGGTCAAATGCGAACCCGTTGTTTAAAAACCAGCTCAAATTTGAACCTAAACCTCAGGTCAAATGCGAACCCGTTGTTTAAAAACCAGCTCAAATTTGAACCTAAACCTCAGGTCAAATGTGAACCCATTGTTTAAAACCCAGGTCAAATGTGAACCTAAACCTCAGGTCAAATGTGAACCAGTTGTTTGAAACCTAAGTCAAATGTGAACCTAAACCTCAGGTCAATTGCGAGCCCGTTGTTTGAAAACCAGGTCAAATTTAAACCTAAACCACAGGTCAAATGTGAACCCGTTGTTTGAAACCCAGGTCAATGGTGAACCTAAACCTAAGGTCAAATGTGAACCCGTTGTTTGAAAACCAGGTCAAATGTGAACCAAAACCTCAGGTCAAATGTGAACCCATTATTTGAAACCCAGGTCAAATGTGAACCTAAACCTCAGGTCAAATGTGAACCCGTTGTTTGAAACCCAGGTCAAATGTGAACCTAAACCTTAGGTCAAATGCGACCCCGTTGTTTGAAACCCCTGTCAAATGTGAACCTCAACCTCAGGTCAAATCTGAACCCATTGTTTGAAACCCAGGTCAAATTTGAACCTAAACCTCAGGTCAAATGTTAACCCGTTGTTTGAAACCTAGGTCAAATGTGAACTTAAACTCAGGTCAAATGTGAACCTGTTGTTTGAAACCCAGGTCAAACGTGAACCTAAACCTCAGGTCAAATGCGAAATCGTTGTTAAAAACAAGGTCAAATTTGAACCTAAACCTCAGGTCAAATGTGAACCCGTTGTTTGAAACCCAGGTCAATTGTGAACCTAAACCTAAGGTCAAATGTGAACCCGTTGTTTGAAAATCAGGTCAAATGTGAACCTAAACCTCAGGTCACATGTGAACCCGTTGATTGAAACCCAGGTCAAATGTGAACCTAATCCTCAGGTCAAATGTGAACCCGTTGTTTGAAAACCAGGTCAAATGTGAACCAAAACCTTAGGTCAAATCTGAACCCGTTGTTTGAAAACCAGGTCAAATGTAAACCAAAACCTCAGGTCAAATGAGAACCCGTTGTTTAAAACCCAGATCAAATGTGAACCTAAACCTCAGGTCAAATGTGAACTTAAACCTCAGGTCAAATGTGAACTTGTTGTTTGAAACCCAGGTCAAATGTGAACCTAAACCTCAGGTCAAATGTGAACCCGTTGTTTGAAACCCAGGTCAAATGTGAACCTAAACCTTAGGTCAAATGCGAACCCGTTGTTTGAAACCCCTGTCAAATGTGAACCTAAACCTCAGGTCAAATGTGAACCTGTTGTTTGAAAACCAGGTCAAATGTGAAACTAAACCTCAGGTCAAATGTGAACCCGTTGTTTGAAAACCATGTCAAATGTGAACCAAAACCTCAGGTCAAATCTGAACCCATTGTTTGAAACCCAGGTCAAATGTGAACCTAAACCTTAGGTCAAATGTTAACCCGTTGTTTGAAACCTAGGTCAAATGTGACTTAAATCTCAGGTCAAATGTGAACCTGTTGTTTGAAACCCAGGTCAAACGTGAACCTAAACCCCAGGTCAAATGCGAACCCGTTGTTTAAAAACCAGGTCAAATTTGAACCTAAACCTTAAGTCAAATGTGAACCCGTTGTTTGAAACCCAGGTCAATTGTGAACCTAAACCTAAGGTCAAATGTGAACCCGTTGTTTGAAAACCAGGTCAAATATGAACCTAAACCTCAGGTAAAATGTGAACCCGTTGTTTGAAACCCAGGTAAAATGTGAACCTAATCCTCAGGTCAAATGTGAACCCGTTGTTTGAAAACCAGGTCAAATGTGAACCAAAACCTCAGGTCAAATCTGAACCCGTTGTTTGAAACCCAGGTCAAATGTGAACCTAAACCTCAGGTCAAATGTTAACCCGTTGTTTGAAACCTAAGTCAAATGTGAACTTAAACCTCAGGTCAAATGTGAACCTGTTGTTTGAAACCCAGGTCAAACGTGAACATAAACCTCAAGTCAAATGCGAACCCGTTGTTTGAAACCCAGGTCAAATGTGAACCTAAACCTCAGGTCAAATGTGAACCCGTTGTTTGAAACCCAGGTCAAATGTGAACATAAACCATAGGTCAAATGCGAACCCGTTGTTTGAAACCCCTGTCAAATGTGAACCTCAACCTCAGGTCAAATCTGAACCCATTGTTTGAAACCCAGGTCAAATTTGAACCTAAACCTCAGGTCAAATGTTAACCCGTTGTTTGAAACCTAGGTCAAATGTGAACTTAAACTCAGGTCAAATGTGAACCTGTTGTTTGAAACCCAGGTCAAACGTGAACCTAAACCTCAGGTCAAATGCGAACCCGTTGTTAAAAACCAGGTCAAATTTGAACCTAAACCTCAGGTCAAATGTGAACCCGTTGTTTGAAACCCAGGTCAATTGTGAACCTAAACCTAAGGTCAAATGTGAACCCGTTGTTTGAAAATCAGGTCAAATGTGAACCTAAACCTCAGGTCACATGTGAACCCGTTGATTGAAACCCAGGTCAAATGTGAACCTAATCCTCAGGTCAAATGTGAACCCGTTGTTTGAAAACCAGGTCAAATGTGAACCAAAACCTTAGGTCAAATCTGAACCCGTTGTTTGAAAACCAGGTCAAATGTAAACCAAAACCTCAGGTCAAATGAGAACCCGTTGTTTAAAACCCAGATCAAATGTGAACCTAAACCTCAGGTCAAATGTGAACTTAAACCTCAGGTCAAATGTGAACTTGTTGTTTGAAACCCAGGTCAAATGTGAACCTAAACCTCAGGTCAAATGTGAACCCGTTGTTTGAAACCCAGGTCAAATGTGAACCTAAACCTTAGGTCAAATGCGAACCCGTTGTTTGAAACCCCTGTCAAATGTGAACCTAAACCTCAGGTCAAATGTGAACCTGTTGTTTGAAAACCAGGTCAAATGTGAAACTAAACCTCAGGTCAAATGTGAACCCGTTGTTTGAAAACCATGTCAAATGTGAACCAAAACCTCAGGTCAAATCTGAACCCATTGTTTGAAACCCAGGTCAAATGTGAACCTAAACCTTAGGTCAAATGTTAACCCGTTGTTTGAAACCTAGGTCAAATGTGACTTAAATCTCAGGTCAAATGTGAACCTGTTGTTTGAAACCCAGGTCAAACGTGAACCTAAACCCCAGGTCAAATGCGAACCCGTTGTTTAAAAACCAGGTCAAATTTGAACCTAAACCTTAAGTCAAATGTGAATCCGTTGTTTGAAACCCAGGTCAATTGTGAACCTAAACCTAAGGTCAAATGTGAACCCGTTGTTTGAAAACCAGGTCAAATATGAACCTAAACCTCAGGTAAAATGTGAACCCGTTGTTTGAAACCCAGGTAAAATGTGAACCTAATCCTCAGGTCAAATGTGAACCCGTTGTTTGAAAACCAGGTCAAATGTGAACCAAAACCTCAGGTCAAATCTGAACCTGTTGTTTGAAACCCAGGTCAAATGTGAACCTAAACCTCAGGTCAAATGTTAACCCGTTGTTTGAAACCTAAGTCAAATGTGAACTTAAACCTCAGGTCAAATGTGAACCTGTTGTTTGAAACCCAGGTCAAACGTGAACATAAACCTCAGGTCAAATGCGAACCCGTTGTTTGAAACCCAGGTCAAATGTGAACCTAAACCTCAGGTCAAATGTGAACCCATTGTTTGAAACCGAGGTCAAATGTGAACCTAAACCTCAGGTCAAATGTGAACCCGTTCTTTGAAACCCAGGTCAAATGTGAACTTAAACCTCAGGTCAAATGTGAACCTGTTGTTTGAAACCCAGGTCAAACGTGAACCTAAACCTCAGGTCAAATGTGAACCCGTTGTTTGAAACCCAGGTCAAATGTGAACCTAAACCTTAGGTGAAATGCGAACCCGTTGTTTGAAACCCTTGTCAAATGTGAACCTCAACCTCAGGTCAAATCTGAACCCATTGTTTGTAACCCAGGTCAAATTTGAACCTAAACCTCAGGTCAAATGTTAACCCGTTGTTTGAAACCTAGGTCAAATGTGAACTTAAACTCAGGTCAAATGTGAACCTGTTGTTTGAAACCCAGGTCAAACGTGAACCTAAACCTCAGGTCAAATGCGAACCCGTTGTTAAAAACCAGGTCAAATTTGAACCTAAACCTCAGGTCAAATTTGAACCCGTTGTTTGAAACCCAGGTCAATTGTGAACCTAAACCTAAGGTCAAATGTGAACCCGTTGTTTGAAAATCAGGTCAAATGTGAACCTAAACCTCAGGTCACATGTGAACCCGTTGATTGAAACCCAGGTCAAATGTGAACCTAATCCTCAGGTCAAATGTGAACCCGTTGTTTGAAACCCAGGTCAATTGTGAACCTAAACCTAAGGTCAAATGTGAACCCGTTGTTTGAAAATCAGGTCAAATGTGAACCTAAACCTCAGGTCACATGTGAACCCGTTGATTGAAACCCAGGTCAAATGTGAACCTAATCCTCAGGTCAAATGTGAACCCGTTGTTTGAAAACCAGGTCAAATGTGAACCAAAACCTTAGGTCAAATCTGAACCCGTTGTTTGAAAACTAGGTCAAATGTGAACCAAAACCTCAGGTCAAATGAGAACCCGTTGTTTAAAACCCAGATCAAATGTGAACCTAAACCTCAGGTCAAATGTGAACTTAAACCTCAGGTCAAATGTGAACCTGTTGTTTGAAACCCAGGTCAAATGCGAACCTAAACCTCAGGTCAAATGTGAACCCGTTGTTTGAAACACAGGTCAAATGTGAACCTAAACCTTAGGTCAAATGCGAACCCGTTGTTTGAAACCCCTGCAAATGTGAACCTAAACCTCAGGTCAAATGTGAACCTGTTGTTTGAAAACCAGGTCAAATGTGAAACTAAACCTCAGGTCAAATGTGAACCCGTTGTTTGAAAACCATGTCAAATGTGAACCAAAACCTCAGGTCAAATCTGAACCCATTGTTTGAAACCCAGGTCAAATGTGAACCTAAACCTTAGGTCAAATGTTAACCCGTTGTTGAAACCTAGGTCAAATGTGACTTAAATCTCAGGTCAAATGTGAACCTGTTGTTTGAAAACCAGGTCAAACGTGAACCTAAACCGCAGGTCAAATGCGAACCCGTTGTTTAAAAACCAGGTCAAATTTGAACCTAAACCTCAAGTCAAATGTGAACCCGTTGTTTGAAATCCAGGTCAATTGTGAACCTAAACCTAAGGTCAAATGTGAACTCGTTGTTTGAAAACCAGGTCAAATGTGAACCTAAACCTCAGGTAAAATGTGAACCCGTTGTTTGAAACCCAGGTCAAATGTGAACCTAATCCTCAGGTCAAATGTGAACCCGTTGTTTGAAAACCAGGTCAAATTGAACCAAAACCTCAGGTCAAATCTGAACCCGTTGTTTGAAACCCAGGTCAAATGTGAACCTAAACCTCAGGTCAAATGTTAACCCGTTGTTTGAAACCTAAGTCAAATGTGAACTTAAACCTCAGGTCAAATGTGAACCTGTTGTTTGAAACCCAGGTCAAACGTGAACATAAACCTCAGGTCAAATGCGAACCCGTTGTTTGAAACCCAAGTCAAATGTGAACCTAAACCTCAGGTCAAATGCGAACCCGTTGTTTGAAAACCAGGTCAAATTTGAACCAAATCCTCAGGTCAAATGTGAACCCGTTGTTTGAAACCCAAGTCAATTGTGAACCTAAACCTAAGGTCAATGTGAACCCGTTGTTTGAAAACCAGGTCAAATGTGAACCTAATGCTCAGGTCAAATGTGAACTCGTTGTTTGAAACCCAAGTCAAATGTGAACCTAAACCTTAGGTCAAATGCGAACCCGTTGTTTAAAAACCAGCTCAAATTTGAACCTAAACCTCAGGTCAAATGTGAACCCGTTGTTTAAAACCCAGGTCAAATGTGAACCTAAACCTCAGGTCAAATGTGAACCAGTTGTTTGAAACCTAAGTCAAATGTGAACCTAAACCTCAGGTCAATTGCGAACCCGTTGTTTGAAAACCAGGTCAAATTTAAACCTAAACCACAGGTCAAATGTGAACCCGTTGTTTGAAACCCAAGTCAATTGTGAACCTAAACCTAAGGTCAAATGTGAACCCGTTGTTTGAAAACCAGGTCAAATGTGAACCAAAACCTCAGGTCAAATGTGAACCCATTGTTTGAAACCCAGGTCAAATGTGAACCTAAACCTCAGGTCAAATGTGAACCCGTTCTTTGAAACCCAGGTCAAATGTGAACTTAAACCTCAGGTCAAATGTGAACCTGTTGTTTGAAACCCAGGTCAAACGTGAACCTAAACCTCAGGTCAAATGTGAACCCGTTGTTTGAAACCCAGGTCAAATGTGAACCTAAACCTTAGGTCAAATGCGAACCCGTTGTTTGAAACCCCTGTCAAATGTGAACCTCAACCTCAGGTCAAATCTGAACCCATTGTTTGAAACCCAGGTCAAATTTGAACCTAAACCTCAAGTCAAATGTTAACCCGTTGTTTGAAACCTAGGTCAAATGTGAACTTAAACTCAGGTCAAATGTGAACCTGTTGTTTGAAACCCAGGTCAAACGTGAACATAAACCTCAGGTCAAATGCGAACCTGTTGTTTGAAACCCAAGTCAAATGTGAACCTAAACCTCAGGTCAAATGCGAACCCGTTGTTTGAAAACCAGGTCAAATTTGAACCAAATCCTCAGGTCAAATGTGAACCCGTTGTTTGAAACCCAAGTCAATTGTGAACCTAAACCTAAGGTCAATGTGAACCCGTTGTTTGAAAACCAGGTCAAATGTGAACCTAATGCTCAGGTCAAATGTGAACTCGTTGTTTGAAACCCAAGTCAAATGTGAACCTAAACCTTAGGTCAAATGCGAACCCGTTGTTTAAAAACCAGCTCAAATTTGAACCTAAACCTCAGGTCAAATGTGAACCCGTTGTTTAAAACCCAGGTCAAATGTGAACCTAAACCTCAGGTCAAATGTGAACCAGTTGTTTGAAACCTAAGTCAAATGTGAACCTAAACCTCAGGTCAATTGCGAACCCGTTGTTTGAAAACCAGGTCAAATTTAAACCTAAACCACAGGTCAAATGTGAACCCGTTGTTTGAAACCCAGGTCAATTGTGAACCTAAACCTAAGGTCAAATGTGAACCCGTTGTTTGAAAACCAGGTCAAATGTGAACCAAAACCTCAGGTCAAATGTGAACCCATTGTTTGAAACCCAGGTCAAATGTGAACCTAAACCTCAGGTCAAATGTGAACCCGTTCTTTGAAACCCAGGTCAAATGTGAACTTAAACCTCAGGTCAAATGTGAACCTGTTGTTTGAAACCCAGGTCAAACGTGAACCTAAACCTCAGGTCAAATGTGAACCCGTTGTTTGAAACCCAGGTCAAATGTGAACCTAAACCTTAGGTCAAATGCGAACCCGTTGTTTGAAACCCCTGTCAAATGTGAACCTCAACCTCAGGTCAAATCTGAACCCATGGTTTGAAACCCAGGTCAAATTTGAACCTAAACCTCAGGTCAAATGTTAACCCGTTGTTTGAAACCTAGGTCAAATGTGAACTTAAACTCAGGTCAAATGTGAACCTGTTGTTTGAAATCCAGGTCAAACGTGAACCTAAACCTCAGGTCAAATGCGAACCCGTTGTTAAAAACCAGGTCAAATTTGAACCTAAACCTCAGGTCAAATGTGAACCCGTTGTTTGAAACCCAGGTCAATTGTGAACCTAAACCTAAGGTCAAATGTGAACCCGTTGTTTGAAAACCAGGTCAAATGTGAACCTAAACCTCAGGTAAAATGTGAACCCGTTGTTTGAAACCCAGGTCAAATGTGAACCTAATCCTCAGGTCAAATGTGAACCCGTTGTTTGAAAACCAGGTCAAATTGAACCAAAACCTCAGGTCAAATCTGAACCCGTTGTTTGAAACCCAGGTCAAATGTGAACCTAAACCTCAGGTCAAATGTTAACCCGTTGTTTGAAACCTAAGTCAAATGTGAACTTAAACCTCAGGTCAAATGTGAACCTGTTGTTTGAAACCCAGGTCAAACGTGAACATAAACCTCAGGTCAAATGCGAACCCGTTGTTTGAAACCCAAGTCAAATGTGAACCTAAACCTCAGGTCAAATGCGAACCCGTTGTTTGAAAACCAGGTCAAATTTGAACCAAATCCTCAGGTCAAATGTGAACCCGTTGTTTGAAACCCAAGTCAATTGTGAACCTAAACCTAAGGTCAATGTGAACCCGTTGTTTGAAAACCAGGTCAAATGTGAACCTAATGCTCAGGTCAAATGTGAACTCGTTGTTTGAAACCCAAGTCAAATGTGAACCTAAACCTTAGGTCAAATGCGAACCCGTTGTTTAAAAACCAGCTCAAATTTGAACCTAAACCTCAGGTCAAATGTGAACCCATTGTTTAAAACCCAGGTCAAATGTGAACCTAAACCTCAGGTCAAATGTGAACCAGTTGTTTGAAACCTAAGTCAAATGTGAACCTAAACCTCAGGTCAATTGCGAACCCGTTGTTTGAAAACCAGGTCAAATTTAAACCTAAACCACAGGTCAAATGTGAACCCGTTGTTTGAAACCCAGGTCAATTGTGAACCTAAACCTAAGGTCAAATGTGAACCCGTTGTTTGAAAACCAGGTCAAATGTGAACCAAAACCTCAGGTCAAATGTGAACCCATTGTTTGAAACCCAGGTCAAATGTGAACCTAAACCTCAGGTCAAATGTGAACCCGTTCTTTGAAACCCAGGTCAAATGTGAACTTAAACCTCAGGTCAAATGTGAACCTGTTGTTTGAAACCCAGGTCAAACGTGAACCTAAACCTCAGGTCAAATGTGAACCCGTTGTTTGAAACCCAGGTCAAATGTGAACCTAAACCTTAGGTCAAATGCGAACCCGTTGTTTGAAACCCCTGTCAAATGTGAACCTCAACCTCAGGTCAAATCTGAACCCATTGTTTGAAACCCAGGTCAAATTTGAACCTAAACCTCAGGTCAAATGTTAACCCGTTGTTTGAAACCTAGGTCAAATGTGAACTTAAACTCAGGTCAAATGTGAACCTGTTGTTTGAAACCCAGGTCAAACGTGAACCTAAACCTCAGGTCAAATGCGAACCCGTTGTTAAAAACCAGGTCAAATTTGAACCTAAACCTCAGGTCAAATGTGAACCCGTTGTTTGAAATCCAGGTCAATTGTGAACCTAAACCTAAGGTCAAATGTGAACCCGTTGTTTGAAAACCAGGTCAAATGTGAACCTAAACCTCAGGTAAAATGTGAACCCGTTGTTTGAAACCCAGGTCAAATGTGAACCTAATCCTCAGGTCAAATGTGAACCCGTTGTTTGAAAACCAGGTCAAATTGAACCAAAACCTCAGGTCAAATCTGAACCCGTTGTTTGAAACCCAGGTCAAATGTGAACCTAAACCTCAGGTCAAATGTTAACCCGTTGTTTGAAACCTAAGTCAAATGTGAACTTAAACCTCAGGTCAAATGTGAACCTGTTGTTTGAAACCCAGGTCAAACGTGAACATAAACCTCAGGTCAAATGCGAACCCGTTGTTTGAAACCCAAGTCAAATGTGAACCTAAACCTCAGGTCAAATGCGAACCCGTTGTTTGAAAACCAGGTCAAATTTGAACCAAATCCTCAGGTCAAATGTGAACCCGTTGTTTGAAACCCAAGTCAATTGTGAACCTAAACCTAAGGTCAATGTGAACCCGTTGTTTGAAAACCAGGTCAAATGTGAACCTAATGCTCAGGTCAAATGTGAACTCGTTGTTTGAAACCCAAGTCAAATGTGAACCTAAACCTTAGGTCAAATGCGAACCCGTTGTTTAAAAACCAGCTCAAATTTGAACCTAAACCTCAGGTCAAATGTGAACCCATTGTTTAAAACCCAGGTCAAATGTGAACCTAAACCTCAGGTCAAATGTGAACCAGTTGTTTGAAACCTAAGTCAAATGTGAACCTAAACCTCAGGTCAATTGCGAACCCGTTGTTTGAAAACCAGGTCAAATTTAAACCTAAACCACAGGTCAAATGTGAACCCGTTGTTTGAAACCCAGGTCAATTGTGAACCTAAACCTAAGGTCAAATGTGAACCCGTTGTTTGAAAACCAGGTCAAATGTGAACCAAAACCTCAGGTCAAATGTGAACCCATTGTTTGAAACCCAGGTCAAATGTGAACCTAAACCTCAGGTCAAATGTGAACCCGTTCTTTGAAACCCAGGTCAAATGTGAACTTAAACCTCAGGTCAAATGTGAACCTGTTGTTTGAAACCCAGGTCAAACGTGAACCTAAACCTCAGGTCAAATGTGAACCCGTTGTTTGAAACCCAGGTCAAATGTGAACCTAAACCTTAGGTCAAATGCGAACCCGTTGTTTGAAACCCCTGTCAAATGTGAACCTCAACCTCAGGTCAAATCTGAACCCATTGTTTGAAACCCAGGTCAAATTTGAACCTAAACCTCAGGTCAAATGTTAACCCGTTGTTTGAAACCTAGTTCAAATGTGAACTTAAACTCAGGTCAAATGTGAACCTGTTGTTTGAAACCCAGGTCAAACGTGAACCTAAACCTCAGGTCAAATGCGAACCCGTTGTTAAAAACCAGGTCAAATTTGAACCTAAACCTCAGGTCAAATGTGAACCCGTTGTTTGAAATCCAGGTCAATTGTGAACCTAAACCTAAGGTCAAATGTGAACCCGTTGTTTGAAAACCAGGTCAAATGTGAACCTAAACCTCAGGTAAAATGTGAACCCGTTGTTTGAAACCCAGGTCAAATGTGAACCTAATCCTCAGGTCAAATGTGAACCCGTTGTTTGAAAACCAGGTCAAATTGAACCAAAACCTCAAGTCAAATCTGAACCCGTTGTTTGAAACCCAGGTCAAATGTGAACCTAAACCTCAGGTCAAATGTTAACCCGTTGTTTGAAACCTAAGTCAAATGTGAACTTAAACCTCAGGTCAAATGTGAACCTGTTGTTTGAAACCCAGGTCAAACGTGAACATAAACCTCAGGTCAAATGCGAACCCGTTGTTTGAAACCCAAGTCAAATGTGAACCTAAACCTCAGGTCAAATGCGAACCCGTTGTTTGAAAACCAGGTCAAATTTGAACCAAATCCTCAGATCAAATGTGAACCCGTTGTTTGAAACCCAAGTCAATTGTGAACCTAAACCTAAGGACAATGTGAACCCGTTGTTTGAAAACCAGGTCAAATGTGAACCTAATGCTCAGGTCAAATGTGAACTCGTTGTTTGAAACCCAAGTCAAATGTGAACCTAAACCTTAGGTCAAATGCGAACCCGTTGTTTAAAAACCAGCTCAAATTTGAACCTAAACCTCAGGTCAAATGTTAACCCGTTGTTTGAAACCTAAGTCAAATGTGAACTTAAACCTCAGGTCAAATGTGAACCTGTTGTTTGAAACCCAGGTCAAACGTGAACATAAACCTCAGGTCAAATGCGAACCCGTTGTTTGAAACCCAGGTCAAATGTGAACCAAAACCTCAGGTCAAATACGAACCCGTTGTTTGAAAACCAGGTCAAATTTGAACCAAATCCTCAGGTCAAATGTGAACCCGTTGTTTGAAACCCAAGTCAATTGTGAACCTAAACCTAAGGTCAATGTGAACCCGTTGTTTGAAAACCAGGTAGAATGTGAACCTAATGCTCAGGTCAAATGTGAACCCGTTGTTTGAAACCCAAGTCAAATGTGAACCTAAACATTAGGTCAAATGCGAACCCGTTGTTTAAAAACCAGCTCAAATTTGAACCTAAACCTCAGGTCAAATGTGAACCCGTTGTTTAAAACCCAGGTCAAATGTGAACCTAAACCTCAGGTCAAATGTGAACCAGTTGTTTGAAACCTAAGTCAAATGTGAACCTAAACCTCAGGTCAATTGCGAACCCGTTGTTTGAAAACCAGGTCAAATTTAAACCTAAACCACAGGTCAAATGTGAACCCGTTGTTTGAAACCCAGGTCAATTGTGAACCTAAACCTAAGGTCAAATGTGAACCCGTTGTTTGAAAACCAGGTCAAATGTGAACCAAAACCTCAGGTCAAATGTGAACCCATTGTTTGAAACCCAGGTCAAATGTGAACCTAAACCTCAGGTCAAATGTGAACCCGTTCTTTGAAACCCAGGTCAAATGTGAACTTAAACCTCAGGTCAAATGTGAACCTGTTGTTTGAAACCCAGGTCAAACGTGAACCTAAACCTCAAGTCAAATGTGAACCCGTTGTTTGAAACCCAGGTCAAATGTGAACCTAAACCTTAGGTCAAATGCGAACCCGTTGTTTGAAACCCCTGTCAAATGTGAACCTCAACCTCAGGTAAAATCTGAACCCATTGTTTGAAACCCAGGTCAAATTTGAACCTAAACCTCAGGTCAAATGTTAACCCGTTGTTTGAAACCTAGGTCAAATGAGAACTTAAACTCAGGTCAAATGTGAACCTGTTGTTTGAAACCCAGGTCAAACGTGAACCTAAACCTCAGGTCAAATGCGAACCCGTTGTTAAAAACCAGGTCAAATTTGAACCTAAACCTCAGGTCAAATGTGAACCCGTTGTTTAAAACCCAGGTCAAATGTGAACCTAAACCTCAGGTCAAATGTGAACCAGTTGTTTGAAACCTAAGTCAAATGTGAACCTAAACCTCAGGTCAATTGTGAACCCGTTGTTTGAAAACCAGGTCAAATTTAAACCTAAACCACAGGTCAAATGTGAACCCGTTGTTTGAAACCCAGGTCAATTGTGAACCTAAACCTAAGGTCAAATGTGAACCCGTTGTTTGAAAACCAGGTCAAATGTGAACCAAAACCTCAGGTCAAATGTGAACCCATTATTTGAAACCCAGGTCAAATGTGAACCTAAACCTCAGGTCAAATGTGAACCCGTTCTTTGAAACCCAGGTCAAATGTGAACTTAAACCTCAGGTCAAATGTGAACCTGTTGTTTGAAACCCAGGTCAAACGTGAACCTAAACCTCAGGTCAAATGTGAACCCGTTGTTTGAAACCCAGGTCAAATGTGAACCTAAACCTTAGGTCAAATGCGAACCCGTTGTTTGAAACCCCTGTCAAATGTGAACCTCAACCTCAGGTCAAATCTGAACCCATTGTTTGAAACCCAGGTCAAATTTGAACCTAAACCTCAGGTCAAATGTTAACCCGTTGTTTGAAACCTAGGTCAAATGTGAACTTAAACTCAGGTCAAATGTGAACCTGTTGTTTGAAACCCAGGTCAAACGTGAACCTAAACCTCAGGTCAAATGCGAACCCGTTGTTAAAAACCAGGTCAAATTTGAACCTAAACCTCAGGTCAAATGTGAACCCGTTGTTTGAAACCCAGGTCAATTGTGAACCTAAACCTAAGGTCAAATGTGAACCCGTTGTTTGAAAATCAGGTCAAATGTGAACCTAAACCTCAGGTCACATGTGAACCCGTTGATTGAAACCCAGGTCAAATGTGAACCTAATCCTCAGGTCAAATGTGAACCCGTTGTTTGAAAACCAGGTCAAATGTGAACCAAAACCTTAGGTCAAATCTGAACCCGTTGTTTGAAAACCAGGTCAAATGTGAACCAAAACCTCAGGTCAAATGAGAACCCGTTGTTTAAAACCCAGATCAAATGTGAACCTAAACCTCAGGTCAAATGTGAACTTAAACCTCAGGTCAAATGTGAACCTGTTGTTTGAAACCCAGGTCAAATGTGAACCTAAACCTCAGGTCAAATGTGAACCCGTTGTTTGAAACCCAGGTCAAATGTGAACCTAAACCTTAGATCAAATGCGAACCCGTTGTTTGAAACCCCTGTCAAATGTGAACCTAAACCTCAGGTCAAATGTGAACCTGTTGTTTAAAAACCAGGTCAAATGTGAAACTAAACCTCAGGTCAAATGTGAACCCGTTGTTTGAAAACCATGTCAAATGTGAACCAAAACCTCAGGTCAAATATGAACCCATTGTTTGAAACCCATGTCAAATGTGAACCTAAACCTTAGGTCAAATGTTAACCCGTTGTTTGAAACCTAGGTCAAATGTGACTTAAATCTCAGGTCAAATGTGAACCTGTTGTTTGAAACCCAGGTCAAACGTGAACCTAAACCCCAGGTCAAATGCGAACCCGTTGTTTAAAAACCAGGTCAAATTTGAACCTAAACCTCAAGTCAAAAGTGAACCCGTTGTTTGAAACCCAGGTCAATTGTGAACCTAAACCTAAGGTCAAATGTGAACCCGTTGTTTGAAAACCAGGTCAAATGTGAACCTAAACCTCAGGTAAAATGTGAACCCGTTGTTTGAAACCCAGGTCAAATGTGAACCTAATCCTCAGGTCAAATGTGAACCCGTTGTTTGAAAACCAGGTCAAATGTGAACCAAAACCTCAGGTCAAATCTGAACCCGTTGTTTGAAACCCAAGTCAAATGTGAACCTAAACCTCAGGTCAAATGTTAACCCGTTGTTTGAAACCTAAGTCAAATGTGAACTTAAACCTCAGGTCAAATGTGAACCTGTTGTTTGAAACCCAGGTCAAACGTGAACATAAACCTCAGGTCAAATGCGAACCCGTTGTTTGAAACCCAGGTCAAATGTGAACCAAAACCTCAGGTCAAATACGAACCCGTTGTTTGAAACCCAGGTCAATTGTGAACCTAAACCTAAGGTCAAATGTGAACCCGTTGTTTGAAAACCAGGTCAAATGTGAACCTAAACCTCAGGTAAAATGTGAACCCGTTGTTTGAAACCCAGGTCAAATGTGAACCTAATCCTCAGGTCAAATGTGAACCCGTTGTTTGAAAACCAGGTCAAATGTGAACCAAAACCTCAGGTCAAATCTGAACCCGTTGTTTGAAACCCAAGTCAAATGTGAACCTAAACCTCAGGTCAAATGTTAACCCGTTGTTTGAAACCTAAGTCAAATGTGAACTTAAACCTCAGGTCAAATGTGAACCTGTTGTTTGAAACCCAGGTCAAACGTGAACATAAACCTCAGGTCAAATGCGAACCCGTTGTTTGAAACCCAGGTCAAATGTGAACCAAAACCTCAGGTCAAATACGAACCCGTTGTTTGAAAACCAGGTCAAATTTGAACCAAATCCTCAGGTCAAATGTGAACCCGTTGTTTGAAACCCAAGTCAATTGTGAACCTAAACCTAAGGTCAATGTGAACCCGTTGTTTGAAAACCAGGTCAAATGTGAACCTAATGCTCAGGTGAAATGTGAACCCGTTGTTTGAAACCCAAGTCAAATGTGAACCTAAACCTTAGGTCAAATGCGAACCCGTTGTTTAAAAACCAGCTCAAATTTGAACCTAAACCTCAGGTCAAATGTGAACCCGTTGTTTAAAACCCAGGTCAAATGTGAACCTAAACCTCAGGTCAAATGTGAACCAGTTGTTTGAAACCTAAGTCAAATGTGAACCTAAACCTCAGGTCAAATGTGAACCCATTATTTGAAACCCAGGTCAAATGTGAACCTAAACCTCAGGTCAAATGTGAACCCGTTCTTTGAAACCCAGGTCAAATGTGAACTTAAACCTCAGGTCAAATGTGAACCTGTTGTTTGAAACCCAGGTCAAACGTGAACCTAAACCTCAGGTCAAATGTGAACCCGTTGTTTGAAACCCAGGTCAAATGTGAACCTAAACCTTAGGTCAAATGCGAACCCGTTGTTTGAAACCCCTGTCAAATGTGAACCTCAACCTCAGGTCAAATCTGAACCCATTGTTTGAAACCCAGGTCAAATTTGAACCTAAACCTCAGGTCAAATGTTAACCCGTTGTTTGAAACCTAGGTCAAATGTGAACTTAAACTCAGGTCAAATGTGAACCTGTTGTTTGAAACCCAGGTCAAACGTGAACCTAAACCTCAGGTCAAATGCGAACCCGTTGTTAAAAACCAGGTCAAATTTGAACCTAAACCTCAGGTCAAATGTGAACCCGTTGTTTGAAACCCAGGTCAATTGTGAACCTAAACCTAAGGTCAAATGTGAACCCGTTGTTTGAAAATCAGGTCAAATGTGAACCTAAACCTCAGGTCACATGTGAACCCGTTGATTGAAACCCAGGTCAAATGTGAACCTAATCCTCAGGTCAAATGTGAACCCGTTGTTTGAAAACCAGGTCAAATGTGAACCAAAACCTCAGGTCAAATACGAACCCGTTGTTTGAAACCCAGGTCAATTGTGAACCTAAACCTAAGGTCAAATGTGAACCCGTTGTTTGAAAACCAGGTCAAATGTGAACCTAAACCTCAGGTAAAATGTGAACCCGTTGTTTGAAACCCAGGTCAAATGTGAACCTAATCCTCAGGTCAAATGTGAACCCGTTGTTTGAAAACCAGGTCAAATGTGAACCAAAACCTCAGGTCAAATCTGAACCCGTTGTTTGAAACCCAAGTCAAATGTGAACCTAAACCTCAGGTCAAATGTTAACCCGTTGTTTGAAACCTAAGTCAAATGTGAACTTAAACCTCAGGTCAAATGTGAACCTGTTGTTTGAAACCCAGGTCAAACGTGAACATAAACCTCAGGTCAAATGCGAACCCGTTGTTTGAAACCCAGGTCAAATGTGAACCAAAACCTCAGGTCAAATACGAACCCGTTGTTTGAAAACCAGGTCAAATTTGAACCAAATCCTCAGGTCAAATGTGAACCCGTTGTTTGAAACCCAAGTCAATTGTGAACCTAAACCTAAGGTCAATGTGAACCCGTTGTTTGAAAACCAGGTCAAATGTGAACCTAATGCTCAGGTGAAATGTGAACCCGTTGTTTGAAACCCAAGTCAAATGTGAACCTAAACCTTAGGTCAAATGCGAACCCGTTGTTTAAAAACCAGCTCAAATTTGAACCTAAACCTCAGGTCAAATGTGAACCCGTTGTTTAAAACCCAGGTCAAATGTGAACCTAAACCTCAGGTCAAATGTGAACCAGTTGTTTGAAACCTAAGTCAAATGTGAACCTAAACCTCAGGTCAAATGTGAACCCATTATTTGAAACCCAGGTCAAATGTGAACCTAAACCTCAGGTCAAATGTGAACCCGTTCTTTGAAACCCAGGTCAAATGTGAACTTAAACCTCAGGTCAAATGTGAACCTGTTGTTTGAAACCCAGGTCAAACGTGAACCTAAACCTCAGGTCAAATGTGAACCCGTTGTTTGAAACCCAGGTCAAATGTGAACCTAAACCTTAGGTCAAATGCGAACCCGTTGTTTGAAACCCCTGTCAAATGTGAACCTCAACCTCAGGTCAAATCTGAACCCATTGTTTGAAACCCAGGTCAAATTTGAACCTAAACCTCAGGTCAAATGTTAACCCGTTGTTTGAAACCTAGGTCAAATGTGAACTTAAACTCAGGTCAAATGTGAACCTGTTGTTTGAAACCCAGGTCAAACGTGAACCTAAACCTCAGGTCAAATGCGAACCCGTTGTTAAAAACCAGGTCAAATTTGAACCTAAACCTCAGGTCAAATGTGAACCCGTTGTTTGAAACCCAGGTCAATTGTGAACCTAAACCTAAGGTCAAATGTGAACCCGTTGTTTGAAAATCAGGTCAAATGTGAACCTAAACCTCAGGTCACATGTGAACCCGTTGATTGAAACCCAGGTCAAATGTGAACCTAATCCTCAGGTCAAATGTGAACCCGTTGTTTGAAAACCAGGTCAAATGTGAACCAAAACCTTAGGTCAAATCTGAACCCGTTGTTTGAAAACCAGGTCAAATGTGAACCAAAACCTCAGGTCAAATGAGAACCCGTTGTTTAAAACCCAGATCAAATGTGAACCTAAACCTCAGGTCAAATGTGAACTTAAACCTCAGGTCAAATGTGAACCTGTTGTTTGAAACCCAGGTCAAATGTGAACCTAAACCTCAGGTCAAATGTGAACCCGTTGTTTGAAACCCAGGTCAAATGTGAACCTAAACCTTAGGTCAAATGCGAACCCGTTGTTTGAAACCCCTGTCAAATGTGAACCTAAACCTCAGGTCAAATGTGAACCTGTTGTTTAAAAACCAGGTCAAATGTGAAACTAAACCTCAGGTCAAATGTGAACCCGTTGTTTGAAAACCATGTCAAATGTGAACCAAAACCTCAGGTCAAATCTGAACCCATTGTTTGAAACCCATGTCAAATGTGAACCTAAACCTTAGGTCAAATGTTAACCCGTTGTTTGAAACCTAGGTCAAATGTGACTTAAATCTCAGGTCAAATGTGAACCTGTTGTTTGAAACCCAGGTCAAACGTGAACCTAAACCCCAGGTCAAATGCGAACCCGTTGTTTAAAAACCAGGTCAAATTTGAACCTAAACCTCAAGTCAAAAGTGAACCCGTTGTTTGAAACCCAGGTCAATTGTGAACCTAAACCTAAGGTCAAATGTGAACCCGTTGTTTGAAAACCAGGTCAAATGTGAACCTAAACCTCAGGTAAAATGTGAACCCGTTGTTTGAAACCCAGGTCAAATGTGAACCTAATCCTCAGGTCAAATGTGAACCCGTTGTTTGAAAACCAGGTCAAATGTGAACCAAAACCTCAGGTCAAATCTGAACCCGTTGTTTGAAACCCAAGTCAAATGTGAACCTAAACCTCAGGTCAAATGTTAACCCGTTGTTTGAAACCTAAGTCAAATGTGAACTTAAACCTCAGGTCAAATGTGAACCTGTTGTTTGAAACCCAGGTCAAACGTGAACATAAACCTCAGGTCAAATGCGAACCCGTTGTTTGAAACCCAGGTCAAATGTGAACCAAAACCTCAGGTCAAATACGAACCCGTTGTTTGAAAACCAGGTCAAATTTGAACCAAATCCTCAGGTCAAATGTGAACCCGTTGTTTGAAACCCAAGTCAATTGTGAACCTAAACCTAAGGTCAATGTGAACCCGTTGTTTGAAAACCAGGTCAAATGTGAACCTAATGCTCAGGTCAAATGTGAACCCGTTGTTTGAAACCCAAGTCAAATGTGAACCTAAACCTTAGGTCAAATGCGAACCCGTTGTTTAAAAACCAGCTCAAATTTGAACCTAAACCTCAGGTCAAATGTGAACCCGTTGTTTAAAACCCAGGTCAAATGTGAACCTAAACCTCAGGTCAAATGTGAACCAGTTGTTTGAAACCTAAGTCAAATGTGAACCTAAACCTCAGGTCAATTGCGAACCCGTTGTTTGAAAACCAGGTCAAATTTAAACCTAAACCACAGGTCAAATGTGAACCCGTTGTTTGAAACCCAGGTCAATTGTGAACCTAAACCTAAGGTCAAATGTGAACCCGTTGTTTGAAAACCAGGTCAAATGTGAACCAAAACCTCAGGTCAAATGTGAACCCATTGTTTGAAACCCAGGTCAAATGTGAACCTAAACCTCAGGTCAAATGTGAACCCGTTCTTTGAAACCCAGGTCAAATGTGAACTTAAACCTCAGGTCAAATGTGAACCTGTTGTTTGAAACCCAGGTCAAACGTGAACCTAAACCTCAAGTCAAATGTGAACCCGTTGTTTGAAACCCAGGTCAAATGTGAACCTAAACCTTAGGTCAAATGCGAACCCGTTGTTTGAAACCCCTGTCAAATGTGAACCTCAACCTCAGGTCAAATCTGAACCCATTGTTTGAAACCCAGGTCAAATTTGAACCTAAACCTCAGGTCAAATGTTAACCCGTTGTTTGAAACCTAGGTCAAATGTGAACTTAAACTCAGGTCAAATGTGAACCTGTTGTTTGAAACCCAGGTCAAACGTGAACCTAAACCTCAGGTCAAATGCGAACCCGTTGTTAAAAACCAGGTCAAATTTGAACCTAAACCTCAGGTCAAATGTGAACCCGTTGTTTAAAACCCAGGTCAAATGTGAACCTAAACCTCAGGTCAAATGTGAACCAGTTGTTTGAAACCTAAGTCAAATGTGAACCTAAACCTCAGGTCAATTGTGAACCCGTTGTTTGAAAACCAGGTCAAATTTAAACCTAAACCACAGGTCAAATGTGAACCCGTTGTTTGAAACCCAGGTCAATTGTGAACCTAAACCTAAGGTCAAATGTGAACCCGTTGTTTGAAAACCAGGTCAAATGTGAACCAAAACCTCAGGTCAAATGTGAACCCATTATTTGAAACCCAGGTCAAATGTGAACCTAAACCTCAGGTCAAATGTGAACCCGTTCTTTGAAACCCAGGTCAAATGTGAACTTAAACCTCAGGTCAAATGTGAACCTGTTGTTTGAAACCCAGGTCAAACGTGAACCTAAACCTCAGGTCAAATGTGAACCCGTTGTTTGAAACCCAGGTCAAATGTGAACCTAAACCTTAGGTCAAATGCGAACCCGTTGTTTGAAACCCCTGTCAAATGTGAACCTCAACCTCAGGTCAAATCTGAACCCATTGTTTGAAACCCAGGTCAAATTTGAACCTAAACCTCAGGTCAAATGTTAACCCGTTGTTTGAAACCTAGGTCAAATGTGAACTTAAACTCAGGTCAAATGTGAACCTGTTGTTTGAAACCCAGGTCAAACGTGAACCTAAACCTCAGGTCAAATGCGAACCCGTTGTTAAAAACCAGGTCAAATTTGAACCTAAACCTCAGGTCAAATGTGAACCCGTTGTTTGAAACCCAGGTCAATTGTGAACCTAAACCTAAGGTCAAATGTGAACCCGTTGTTTGAAAATCAGGTCAAATGTGAACCTAAACCTCAGGTCACATGTGAACCCGTTGATTGAAACCCAGGTCAAATGTGAACCTAATCCTCAGGTCAAATGTGAACCCGTTGTTTGAAAACCAGGTCAAATGTGAACCAAAACCTTAGGTCAAATCTGAACCCGTTGTTTGAAAACCAGGTCAAATGTGAACCAAAACCTCAGGTCAAATGAGAACCCGTTGTTTAAAACCCAGATCAAATGTGAACCTAAACCTCAGGTCAAATGTGAACTTAAACCTCAGGTCAAATGTGAACCTGTTGTTTGAAACCCAGGTCAAATGTGAACCTAAACCTCAGGTCAAATGTGAACCCGTTGTTTGAAACCCAGGTCAAATGTGAACCTAAACCTTAGGTCAAATGCGAACCCGTTGTTTGAAACCCCTGTCAAATGTGAACCTAAACCTCAGGTCAAATGTGAACCTGTTGTTTAAAAACCAGGTCAAAAGTGAAACTAAACCTCAGGTCAAATGTGAACCCGTTGTTTGAAAACCATGTCAAATGTGAACCAAAACCTCAGGTCAAATCTGAACCCATTGTTTGAAACCCATGTCAAATGTGAACCTAAACCTTAGGTCAAATGTTAACCCGTTGTTTGAAACCTAGGTCAAATGTGACTTAAATCTCAGGTCAAATGTGAACCTGTTGTTTGAAACCCAGGTCAAACGTGAACCTAAACCCGAGGTCAAATGCGAACCCGTTGTTTAAAAACCAGGTCAAATTTGAACCTAAACCTCAAGTCAAAAGTGAACCCGTTGTTTGAAACCCAGGTCAATTATGAACCTAAACCTAAGGTCAAATGTGAACCCGTTGTTTGAAAACCAGGTCAAATGTGAACCTAAACCTCAGGTAAAATGTGAACCCGTTGTTTGAAACCCAGGTCAAATGTGAACCTAATCCTCAGGTCAAATGTGAACCCGTTGTTTGAAAACCAGGTCAAATGTGAACCAAAACCTCAGGTCAAATCTGAACCCGTTGTTTGAAACCCAAGTCAAATGTGAACCTAAACCTCAGGTCAAATGTTAACCCGTTGTTTGAAACCTAAGTCAAATGTGAACTTAAACCTCAGGTCAAATGTGAACCTGTTGTTTGAAACCCAGGTCAAACGTGAACAAAAACCTCAGGTCAAATGCGAACCCGTTGTTTGAAACCCAGGTCAAATGTGAACCAAAACCTCAGGTCAAATACGAACCCGTTGTTTGAAAACCAGGTCAAATTTGAACCAAATCCTCAGGTCAAATGTGAACCCGTTGTTTGAAACCCAAGTCAATTGTGAACCTAAACCTAAGGTCAATGTGAACCCGTTGTTTGAAAACCAGGTCAAATCTGAACCTAATGCTCAGGTCAAATGTGAACCCGTTGTTTGAAACCCAAGTCAAATGTGAACCTAAACCTTAGGTCAAATGCGAACCCGTTGTTTAAAAACCAGCTCAAATTTGAACCTAAACCTCAGGTCAAATGTGAACCCGTTGTTTAAAACCCAGGTCAAATGTGAACCTAAACCTCAGGTCAAATGTGAACCAGTTGTTTGAAACCTAAGTCAAATGTGAACCTAAACCTCAGGTCAATTGCGAACCCGTTGTTTGAAAACCAGGTCAAATTTAAACCTAAACCACAGGTCAAATGTGAACCCGTTGTTTGAAACCCAGGTCAATTGTGAACCTAAACCTAAGGTCAAATGTGAACCCGTTGTTTGAAAACCAGGTCAAATGTGAACCAAAACCTCAGGTCAAATGTGAACCCATTGTTTGAAACCCAGGTCAAATGTGAACCTAAACCTCAGGTCAAATGTGAACCCGTTCTTTGAAACCCAGGTCAAATGTGAACTTAAACCTCAGGTCAAATGTGAACCTGTTGTTTGAAACCCAGGTCAAACGTGAACCTAAACCTCAAGTCAAATGTGAACCCGTTGTTTGAAACCCAGGTCAAATGTGAACCTAAACCTTAGGTCAAATGCGAACCCGTTGTTTGAAACCCCTGTCAAATGTGAACCTCAACCTCAGGTCAAATCTGAACCCATTGTTTGAAACCCAGGTCAAATTTGAACCTAAACCTCAGGTCAAATGTTAACCCGTTGTTTGAAACCTAGGTCAAATGTGAACTTAAACTCAGGTCAAATGTGAACCTGTTGTTTGAAACCCAGGTCAAACGTGAACCTAAACCTCAGGTCAAATGCGAACCCGTTGTTAAAAACCAGGTCAAATTTGAACCTAAACCTCAGGTCAAATGTGAACCCGTTGTTTAAAACCCAGGTCAAATGTGAACCTAAACCTCAGGTCAAATGTGAACCAGTTGTTTGAAACCTAAGTCAAATGTGAACCTAAACCTCAGGTCAATTGTGAACCCGTTGTTTGAAAACCAGGTCAAATTTAAACCTAAACCACAGGTCAAATGTGAACCCGTTGTTTGAAACCCAGGTCAATTGTGAACCTAAACCTAAGGTCAAATGTGAACCCGTTGTTTGAAAACCAGGTCAAATGTGAACCAAAACCTCAGGTCAAATGTGAACCCATTATTTGAAACCCAGGTCAAATGTGAACCTAAACCTCAGGTCAAATGTGAACCCGTTCTTTGAAACCCAGGTCAAATGTGAACTTAAACCTCAGGTCAAATGTGAACCTGTTGTTTGAAACCCAGGTCAAACGTGAACCTAAACCTCAGGTCAAATGTGAACCCGTTGTTTGAAACCCAGGTCAAATGTGAACCTAAACCTTAGGTCAAATGCGAACCCGTTGTTTGAAACCCCTGTCAAATGTGAACCTCAACCTCAGGTCAAATCTGAACCCATTGTTTGAAACCCAGGTCAAATTTGAACCTAAACCTCAGGTCAAATGTTAACCCGTTGTTTGAAACCTAGGTCAAATGTGAACTTAAACTCAGGTCAAATGTGAACCTGTTGTTTGAAACCCAGGTCAAACGTGAACCTAAACCTCAGGTCAAATGCGAACCCGTTGTTAAAAACCAGGTCAAATTTGAACCTAAACCTCAGGTCAAATGTGAACCCGTTGTTTGAAACCCAGGTCAATTGTGAACCTAAACCTAAGGTCAAATGTGAACCCGTTGTTTGAAAATCAGGTCAAATGTGAACCTAAACCTCAGGTCACATGTGAACCCGTTGATTGAAACCCAGGTCAAATGTGAACCTAATCCTCAGGTCAAATGTGAACCCGTTGTTTGAAAACCAGGTCAAATGTGAACCAAAACCTTAGGTCAAATCTGAACCCGTTGTTTGAAAACCAGGTCAAATGTGAACCAAAACCTCAGGTCAAATGAGAACCCGTTGTTTAAAACCCAGATCAAATGTGAACCTAAACCTCAGGTCAAATGTGAACTTAAACCTCAGGTCAAATGTGAACCTGTTGTTTGAAACCCAGGTCAAATGTGAACCTAAACCTCAGGTCAAATGTGAACCCGTTGTTTGAAACCCAGGTCAAATGTGAACCTAAACCTTAGGTCAAATGCGAACCCGTTGTTTGAAACCCCTGTCAAATGTGAACCTAAACCTCAGGTCAAATGTGAACCTGTTGTTTAAAAACCAGGTCAAAAGTGAAACTAAACCTCAGGTCAAATGTGAACCCGTTGTTTGAAAACCATGTCAAATGTGAACCAAAACCTCAGGTCAAATCTGAACCCATTGTTTGAAACCCATGTCAAATGTGAACCTAAACCTTAGGTCAAATGTTAACCCGTTGTTTGAAACCTAGGTCAAATGTGACTTAAATCTCAGGTCAAATGTGAACCTGTTGTTTGAAACCCAGGTCAAACGTGAACCTAAACCCGAGGTCAAATGCGAACCCGTTGTTTAAAAACCAGGTCAAATTTGAACCTAAACCACAAGTCAAAAGTGAACCCGTTGTTTGAAACCCAGGTCAATTGTGAACCTAAACCTAAGGTCAAATGTGAACCCGTTGTTTGAAAACCAGGTCAAATGTGAACCTAAACCTCAGGTAAAATGTGAACCCGTTGTTTGAAACCCAGGTCAAATGTGAACCTAATCCTCAGGTCAAATGTGAACCCGTTGTTTGAAAACCAGGTCAAATGTGAACCAAAACCTCAGGTCAAATCTGAACCCGTTGTTTGAAACCCAAGTCAAATGTGAACCTAAACCTCAGGTCAAATGTTAACCCGTTGTTTGAAACCTAAGTCAAATGTGAACTTAAACCTCAGGTCAAATGTGAACCTGTTGTTTGAAACCCAGGTCAAACGTGAACAAAAACCTCAGGTCAAATGCGAACCCGTTGTTTGAAACCCAGGTCAAATGTGAACCAAAACCTCAGGTCAAATACGAACCCGTTGTTTGAAAACCAGGTCAAATTTGAACCAAATCCTCAGGTCAAATGTGAACCCGTTGTTTGAAACCCAAGTCAATTGTGAACCTAAACCTAAGGTCAATGTGAACCCGTTGTTTGAAAACCAGGTCAAATGTGAACCTAATGCTCAGGTCAAATGTGAACCCGTTGTTTGAAACCCAAGTCAAATGTGAACCTAAACCTTAGGTCAAATGCGAACCCGTTGTTTAAAAACCAGCTCAAATTTGAACCTAAACCTCAGGTCAAATGTGAACCCGTTGTTTAAAACCCAGGTCAAATGTGAACCTAAACCTCAGGTCAAATGTGAACCAGTTGTTTGAAACCTAAGTCAAATGTGAACCTAAACCTCAGGTCAATTGCGAACCCGTTGTTTGAAAACCAGGTCAAATTTAAACCTAAACCACAGGTCAAATGTGAACCCGTTGTTTGAAACCCAGGTCAATTGTGAACCTAAACCTAAGGTCAAATGTGAACCCGTTGTTTGAAAACCAGGTCAAATGTGAACCAAAACCTCAGGTCAAATGTGAACCCATTGTTTGAAACCCAGGTCAAATGTGAACCTAAACCTCAGGTCAAATGTGAACCCGTTCTTTGAAACCCAGGTCAAATGTGAACTTAAACCTCAGGTCAAATGTGAACCTGTTGTTTGAAACCCAGGTCAAACGTGAACCTAAACCTCAAGTCAAATGTGAACCCGTTGTTTGAAACCCAGGTCAAATGTGAACCTAAACCTTAGGTCAAATGCGAACCCGTTGTTTGAAACCCCTGTCAAATGTGAACCTCAACCTCAGGTCAAATCTGAACCCATTGTTTGAAACCCAGGTCAAATTTGAACCTAAACCTCAGGTCAAATGTTAACCCGTTGTTTGAAACCTAGGTCAAATGTGAACTTAAACTCAGGTCAAATGTGAACCTGTTGTTTGAAACCCAGGTCAAATGTGAACCTAAACCTCAGGTCAAATGCGAACCCGTTGTTAAAAACCAGGTCAAATTTGAACCTAAACCTCAGGTCAAATGTGAACCCGTTGTTTAAAACCCAGGTCAAATGTGAACCTAAACCTCAGGTCAAATGTGAACCAGTTGTTTGAAACCTAAGTCAAATGTGAACCTAAACCTCAGGTCAATTGTGAACGCGTTGTTTGAAAACCAGGTCAAATTTAAACCTAAACCACAGGTCAAATGTGAACCCGTTGTTTGAAACCCAGGTCAATTGTGAACCTAAACCTAAGGTCAAATGTGAACCCGTTGTTTGAAAACCAGGTCAAATGTGAACCAAAACCTCAGGTCAAATGTGAACCCATTATTTGAAACCCAGGTCAAATGTGAACCTAAACCTCAGGTCAAATGTGAACCCGTTCTTTGAAACCCAGGTCAAATGTGAACTTAAACCTCAGGTCAAATGTGAACCTGTTGTTTGAAACCCAGGTCAAACGTGAACCTAAACCTCAGGTCAAATGTGAACCCGTTGTTTGAAACCCAGGTCAAATGTGAACCTAAACCTTAGGTCAAATGCGAACCCGTTGTTTGAAACCCCTGTCAAATGTGAACCTCAACCTCAGGTCAAATCTGAACCCATTGTTTGAAACCCAGGTCAAATTTGAACCTAAACCTCAGGTCAAATGTTAACCCGTTGTTTGAAACCTAGGTCAAATGTGAACTTAAACTCAGGTCAAATGTGAACCTGTTGTTTGAAACCCAGGTCAAACGTGAACCTAAACCTCAGGTCAAATGCGAACCCGTTGTTAAAAACCAGGTCAAATTTGAACCTAAACCTCAGGTCAAATGTGAACCCGTTGTTTGAAACCCAGGTCAATTGTGAACCTAAACCTAAGGTCAAATGTGAACCCGTTGTTTGAAAATCAGGTCAAATGTGAACCTAAACCTCAGGTCACATGTGAACCCGTTGATTGAAACCCAGGTCAAATGTGAACCTAATCCTCAGGTCAAATGTGAACCCGTTGTTTGAAAACCAGGTCAAATGTGTACCAAAACCTTAGGTCAAATCTGAACCCGTTGTTTGAAAACCAGGTCAAATGTGAACCAAAACCTCAGGTCAAATGAGAACCCGTTGTTTAAAACCCAGATCAAATGTGAACCTAAACCTCAGGTCAAATGTGAACTTAAACCTCAGGTCAAATGTGAACCTGTTGTTTGAAACCCAGGTCAAATGTGAACCTAAACCTCAGGTCAAATGTGAACCCGTTGTTTGAAACCCAGGTCAAATGTGAACCTAAACCTTAGGTCAAATGCGAACCCGTTGTTTGAAACCCCTGTCAAATGTGAACCTAAACCTCAGGTCAAATGTGAACCTGTTGTTTAAAAACCAGGTCAAAAGTGAAACTAAACCTCAGGTCAAATGTGAACCCGTTGTTTGAAAACCATGTCAAATGTGAACCAAAACCTCAGGTCAAATCTGAACCCATTGTTTGAAACCCATGTCAAATGTGAACCTAAACCTTAGGTCAAATGTTAACCCGTTGTTTGAAACCTAGGTCAAATGTGACTTAAATCTCAGGTCAAATGTGAACCTGTTGTTTGAAACCCAGGTCAAACGTGAACCTAAACCCGAGGTCAAATGCGAACCCGTTGTTTAAAAACCAGGTCAAATTTGAACCTAAACCTCAAGTCAAAAGTGAACCCGTTGTTTGAAACCCAGGTCAATTGTGAACCTAAACCTAAGGTCAAATGTGAACCCGTTGTTTGAAAACCAGGTCAAATGTGAACCTAAACCTCAGGTAAAATGTGAACCCGTTGTTTGAAACCCAGGTCAAATGTGAACCTAATCCTCAGGTCAAATGTGAACCCGTTGTTTGAAAACCAGGTCAAATGTGAACCAAAACCTCAGGTCAAATCTGAACCCGTTGTTTGAAACCCAAGTCAAATGTGAACCTAAACCTCAGGTCAAATGTTAACCCGTTGTTTGAAACCTAAGTCAAATGTGAACTTAAACCTCAGGTCAAATGTGAACCTGTTGTTTGAAACCCAGGTCAAACGTGAACAAAAACCTCAGGTCAAATGCGAACCCGTTGTTTGAAACCCAGGTCAAATGTGAACCAAAACCTCAGGTCAAATACGAACCCGTTGTTTGAAAACCAGGTCAAATTTGAACCAAATCCTCAGGTCAAATGTGAACCCGTTGTTTGAAACCCAAGTCAATTGTGAACCTAAACCTAAGGTCAATGTGAACCCGTTGTTTGAAAACCAGGTCAAATGTGAACCTAATGCTCAGGTCAAATGTGAACCCGTTGTTTGAAACCCAAGTCAAATGTGAACCTAAACCTTAGGTCAAATGCGAACCCGTTGTTTAAAAACCAGCTCAAATTTGAACCTAAACCTCATGTCAAATGTGAACCCGTTGTTTAAAACCCAGGTCAAATGTGAACCTAAACCTCAGGTCAAATGTGAACCAGTTGTTTGAAACCTAAGTCAAATGTGAACCTAAACCTAAGGTCAATTGCGAACCCGTTGTTTGAAAACCAGGTCAAATTTAAACCTAAACCACAGGTCAAATGTGAACCCGTTGTTTGAAACCCAGGTCAATTGTGAACCTAAACCTAAGGTCAAATGTGAACCCGTTGTTTGAAAACCAGGTCAAATGTGAACCAAAACCTCAGGTCAAATGTGAACCCATTGTTTGAAACCCAGGTCAAATGTGAACCTAAACCTCAGGTCAAATGTGAACCCGTTCTTTGAAACCCAGGTCAAATGTGAACTTAAACCTCAGGTCAAATGTGAACCTGTTGTTTGAAACCCAGGTTAAACGTGAACCTAAACCTCAGGTCAAATGTGAACCCGTTGTTTGAAACCCAGGTCAAATGTGAACCTAAACCTTAGGTCAAATGCGAACCCGTTGTTTGAAACCCCTGTCAAATGTGAACCTCAACCTCAGGTCAAATCTGAACCCATTGTTTGAAACCCAGGTCAAATTTGAACCTAAACCTCAGGTCAAATGTTAACCCGTTGTTTGAAACCTAGGTCAAATGTGAACTTAAACTCAGGTCAAATGTGAACCTGTTGTTTGAAATCCAGGTCAAACGTGAACCTAAACCTCAGGTCAAATGCGAACCCGTTGTTAAAAACCAGGTCAAATTTGAACCTAAACCTCAGGTCAAATGTGAACCCGTTGTTTGAAACCCAGGTCAATTGTGAACCTAAACCTAAGGTCAAATGTGAACCCGTTGTTTGAAAATCAGGTCAAATGTGAACCTAAACCTCAGGTCACATGTGAACCCGTTGATTGAAACCCAGGTCAAATGTGAACCTAATCCTCAGGTCAAATGTGAACCCGTTGTTTGAAAACCAGGTCAAATGTGAACCAAAACCTTAGGTCAAATCTGAACCCGTTGTTTGAAAACCAGGTCAAATGTGAACCAAAACCTCAGGTCAAATGAGAACCCGTTGTTTAAAACCCAGATCAAATGTGAACCTAAACCTCAGGTCAAATGTGAACTTAAACCTCAGGTCAAATGTGAACCTGTTGTTTGAAACCCAGGTCAAATGTGAACCTAAACCTCAGGTCAAATATGAACCCGTTGTTTGAAACCCAGGTCAAATGTGAACCTAAACCTTAGGTCAAATGCGAACCCCTGTTTGAAACCCCTGTCAAATGTGAACCTAAACCTCAGGTCAAATGTGAACCTGTTGTTTAAAAACCAGGTCAAATGTGAAACTAAACCTCAGGTCAAATGTGAACCCGTTGTTTGAAAACCATGTCAAATGTGAACCAAAACCTCAGGTCAAATCTGAACCCATTGTTTGAAACCCAGGTCAAATGTGAACCTAAACCTTAGGTCAAATGTTAACCCGTTGTTTGAAACCTAGGTCAAATGTGACTTAAATCTCAGGTCAAATGTGAACCTGTTGTTTGAAACCCAGGTCAATCGTGAACCTAAACCCCAGGTCAAATGCGAACCCGTTGTTTAAAAACCAGGTCAAATTTGAACCTAAACCTCAAGTCAAATGTGAACCCGTTGTTTGAAACCCAGGTCAATTGTGAACCTAAACCTAAGGTCAAATGTGAACCCGTTGTTTGAAAACCAGGTCAAATGTGAACCTAAACCTCAGGTAAAATGTGAACCCGTTGTTAGAAACCCAGGTCAAATGTGAACCTAATCCTCTGGTCAAATATGAACCCGTTGTTTGAAAACCAGGTCAAATGTGAACCAAAACCTCAGGTCAAATCTGAACCCGTTGTTTGAAACCCAGGTCAAATGTGAACCTAAACCTCAGGTCAAATGTTAACCCGTTGTTTGAAACCTAAGTCAAATGTGAACTTAAACCTCAGGTCAAATGTGAACCTGTTGTTTGAAGCCCAGGTCAAACGTGAACATAAACCTCAGGTCAAATGCGAACCCGTTGTTTGAAACCCAGGTCAAATGTGAACCTAAACCTCAGGTCAAATGCGAACCCGTTGTTTGAAAACCAGGTCAAATTTGAACCAAATCCTCAGGTCAAATGTGAACCCGTTGTTTGAAACCCAAGTCAATTGTGAACCTAAACCTAAGGTCAATGTGAACCCGTTGTTTGAAAACCAGGTCAAATGTGAACCTAATGCTCAGGTCAAATGTGAACCCGTTGTTTGAAACCCAAGTCAAATGTGAACCTAAACCTTAGGTCAAATGCGAACCCGTTGTTTAAAAACCAGCTCAAATTTGAACCTAAACCTCAGGTCAAATGTGAACCCGTTGTTTAAAACCCAGGTCAAATGTGAACCTAAACCTCAGGTCAAATGTGAACCAGTTGTTTGAAACCTAAGTCAAATGTGAACCTAAACCTCAGGTCAATTGCGAACCCGTTGTTTGAAAACCAGGTCAAATTTAAACCTAAACCACAGGTCAAATGTGAACCCGTTGTTTGAAACCCAGGTCAATTGTGAACATAAACCTAAGGTCAAATGTGAACCCGTTGTTTGAAAACCAGGTCAAATGTGAACCAAAACCTCAGGTCAAATGTGAACCCATTGTTTGAAACCCAGGTCAAATGTGAACCTAAACCTCAGGTCAAATGTGAACCCGTTCTTTGAAACCCAGGTCAAATGTGAACTTAAACCTCAGGTCAAATGTGAACCTGTTGTTTGAAACCCAGGTCACACTTGAACCTAAACCTCAGGTCAAATGTGAACCCGTTGTTTGAAACCCAGGTCAAATGTGAACCTAAACCTTAGGTCAAATGCGAACCCGTTGTTTGAAACCCCTGTCAAATGTGAACCTCAACCTCAGGTCAAATCTGAACCCATTGTTTGAAACCCAGGTCAAATTTGAACCTTAACCTCAGGTCAAATGTTAACCCGTTGTTTGAAACCTAGGTCAAATGTGAACTTAAACTCAGGTCAAATGTGAACCTGTTGTTTGAAACCCAGGTCAAACGTGAACCTAAACCTCAGGTCAAATGCGAACCCGTTGTTAAAAACCAGGTCAAATTTGAACCTAAACCTCAGGTCAAATGTGAACCCGTTGTTTGAAACCCAGGTCAATTGTGAACCTAAACCTAAGGTCAAATGTGAACCCGTTGTTTGAAAATCAGGTCAAATGTGAACCTAAACCTCAGGTCACATGTGAACCCGTTGATTGAAACCCAGGTCAAATGTGAACCTAATCCTCAGTTCAAATGTGAACCCGTTGTTTGAAAACCAGGTCAAATGTGAACCAAAACCTTAGGTCAAATCTGAACCCGTTGTTTGAAAACCAGGTCAAATGTGAACCAAAACCTCAGGTCAAATGAGAACCCGTTGTTTAAAACCCAGATCAAATGTGAACCTAAACCTCAGGTCAAATGTGAACTTAAACCTCAGGTCAAATGTGAACCTGTTGTTTGAAACCCAGGTCAAATGTGAACCTAAACCTCAGGTCAAATGTGAACCCGTTGTTTGAAACCCAGGTCAAATGTGAACCTAAACCTTAGGTCAAATGCGAACCCGTTGTTTGAAACCCCTGTCAAATGTGAACCTAAACCTCAGGTCAAATGTGAACCTGTTGTTTAAAAACCAGGTCAAATATGAAACTAAACCTCAGGTCAAATGTGAACCCGTTGTTTGAAAACCATGTCAAATGTGAACCAAAACCTCAGGTCAAATCTGAACCCATTGTTTGAAACCCAGGTCAAATGTGAACCTAAACCTTAGGTCAAATGTTAACCCGTTGTTTGAAACCTAGGTCAAATGTGACTTAAATCTCAGGTCAAATGTGAACCTGTTGTTTGAAACCCAAGTCAAACGTGAACCTAAACCCCAGGTCAAATGCGAACCCGTTGTTTAAAAACCAGGTCAAATTTGAACCTAAACCTCAAGTCAAATGTGAACCCGTTGTTTGAAACCCAGGTCAATTGTGAACCTAAACCTAAGGTCAAATGTGAACCCGTTGTTTGAAAACCAGGTCAAATGTGAACCTAAACCTCAGGTAAAATGTGAACCCGTTGTTTGAAACCCAGGTCAAATGTGAACCTAATCCTCAGGTCAAATGTGAACCCGTTGTTTGAAAACCAGGTCAAATGTGAACCAAAACCTCAGGTCAAATCTGAACCCGTTGTTTGAAACCCAGGTCAAATGTGAACCTAAACCTCAGGTCAAATGTTAACCCGTTGTTTGAAACCTAATTCAAATGTGAACTTAAACCTCAGGTCAAATGCGAACCCGTTGTTTGAAACCCAGGTCAAATGTTAACCTAAACCTCAGGTCAAATGCGACCCCGTTGTTTGAAAACCAGGTCAAATTTGAACCAAATCCTCAGGTCAAATGTGAACCCGTTGTTTGAAACCCAAGTCAATTGTGAACCTAAACCTCAGGTCACATGTGAACCCGTTGATTGAAACCCAGGTCAAATGTGAACCTAATCCTCAGTTCAAATGTGAACCCGTTGTTTGAAAACCAGGTCAAATGTGAACCAAAACCTTAGGTCAAATCTGAACCCGTTGTTTGAAAACCAGGTCAAATGTGAACCAAAACCTCAGGTCAAATGAGAACCCGTTGTTTAAAACCCAGATCAAATGTGAACCTAAACCTCAGGTCAAATGTGAACTTAAACCTCAGGTCAAATGTGAACCTGTTGTTTGAAACCCAGGTCAAATGTGAACCTAAACCTCAGGTCAAATGTGAACCCGTTGTTTGAAACCCAGGTCAAATGTGAACCTAAACCTTAGGTCAAATGCGAACCCGTTGTTTGAAACCCCTGTCAAATGTGAACCTAAACCTCAGGTCAAATGTGAACCTGTTGTTTAAAAACCAGGTCAAATATGAAACTAAACCTCAGGTCAAATGTGAACCCGTTGTTTGAAAACCATGTCAAATGTGAACCAAAACCTCAGGTCAAATCTGAACCCATTGTTTGAAACCCAGGTCAAATGTGAACCTAAACCTTAGGTCAAATGTTAACCCGTTGTTTGAAACCTAGGTCAAATGTGACTTAAATCTCAGGTCAAATGTGAACCTGTTGTTTGAAACCCAAGTCAAACGTGAACCTAAACCCCAGGTCAAATGCGAACCCGTTGTTTAAAAACCAGGTCAAATTTGAACCTAAACCTCAAGTCAAATGTGAACCCGTTGTTTGAAACCCAGGTCAATTGTGAACCTAAACCTAAGGTCAAATGTGAACCCGTTGTTTGAAAACCAGGTCAAATGTGAACCTAAACCTCAGGTAAAATGTGAACCCGTTGTTTGAAACCCAGGTCAAATGTGAACCTAATCCTCAGGTCAAATGTGAACCCGTTGTTTGAAAACCAGGTCAAATGTGAACCAAAACCTCAGGTCAAATCTGAACCCGTTGTTTGAAACCCAGGTCAAATGTGAACCTAAACCTCAGGTCAAATGTTAACCCGTTGTTTGAAACCTAATTCAAATGTGAACTTAAACCTCAGGTCAAATGCGAACCCGTTGTTTGAAACCCAGGTCAAATGTTAACCTAAACCTCAGGTCAAATGCGACCCCGTTGTTTGAAAACCAGGTCAAATTTGAACCAAATCCTCAGGTCAAATGTGAACCCGTTGTTTGAAACCCAAGTCAATTGTGAACCTAAACCTAAGGTCAATGTGAACCCGTTGTTTGAAAACCAGGTCAAATGTGAACCTAATGCTCAGGTCAAATGTGAACCCGTTGTTTGAAACCCAAGTCAAATGTGAACCTAAACCTGAGGTCAAATGCGAACCCGTTGTTTAAAAACCAGCTCAAATTTGAACCTAAACCTCAGGTCAAATGTGAACCCGTTGTTTAAAACCCAGGTCAAATGTGAACCTAAACCTCAGGTCAAATGTGAACCAGTTGTTTGAAACCTAAGTCAAATGTGAACCTAAACCTCAGGTCAATTGCGAACCCGTTGTTTGAAAACCAGGTCAAATTTAAACCTAAACCACAGGTCAAATGTGAACCCGTTGTTTGAAACCCAGGTCAATTGTGAACCTAAACCTAAGGTCAAATGTGAACCCGTTGTTTGAAAACCAGGTCAAATGTGAACCAAAACCTCAGGTCAAATGTGAACCCATTGTTTGAAACCCAGGTCAAATGTGAACCTAAACCTCAGGTCAAATGTGAACCCGTTCTTTGAAACCCAGGTCAAATGTGAACTTAAACCTCAGGTCAAATGTGAACCTGTTGTTTGAAACCCAGGTCAAACGTGAACCTAAACCTCAGGTCAAATGTGAACCCGTTGTTTGAAACCCAGGTCTAATGTGAACCTAAACCTTAGGTCAAATGCGAACCCGTTGTTTGAAACCCCTGTCAAATGTGAACCTCAACCTCAGGTCAAATCTGAACCCATTGTTTGAAACCCAGGTCAAATTTGAACCTAAACCCCAGGTCAAATGTTAACCCGTTGTTTGAAACCTAGGTCAAATGTGAACTTAAACTCAGGTCAAATGTGAACCTGTTGTTTGAAACCCAGGTCAAACGTGAACCTAAACCTCAGGTCAAATGCGAACCCGTTGTTAAAAACCAGGTCAAATTTGAACCTAAACATCAGGTCAAATGTGAACCCGTTGTTTGAAACCCAGGTCAATTGTGAACCTAAACCTAAGGTCAAATGTGAACCCGTTGTTTGAAAATCAGGTCAAATGTGAACCTAAACCTCAGGTCACATGTGAACCCGTTGATTGAAACCTAGGTCAAATGTGAACCTAATCCTCAGGTCAAATGTGAACCCGTTGTTTGAAAACCAGGTCAAATGTGAACCAAAACCTTAGGTCAAATCTGAACCCGTTGTTTGAAAACCAGGTCAAATGTGAACCAAAACCTCAGGTCAAATGAGAACCCGTTGTTTAAAACCCAGATCAAATGTGAACCTAAACCTCAGGTCAAATGTGAACTTAAACCTCAGGTCAAATGTGAACCTGTTGTTTGAAACCCAGGTCAAATGTGAACCTAAACCTCAGGTCAAATGTGAACCCGTTGTTTGAAACCCAGGTCAAATGTGAACCTAAACCTTAGGTCAAATGCGAACCCGTTGTTTGAAACCCCTGTCAATTGTGAACCTAAACCTAAGTTCAATGTGAACCCGTTGTTTAAAAACCAGGTCAAATATGAAACTAAACCTCAGGTCAAATGTGAACCCGTTGTTTGAAAACCATGTCAAATGTGAACCAAAACCTCAGGTCAAATCTGAACCCATTGTTTGAAACCCAGGTCAAATCTGAACCCGTTGTTTGAAACCCAGGTCAAATTTGAACCTAAACCTCAGGTCAAATGTTAACCCGTTGTTTGAAACCTAGGTCAAATGTGAACTTAAACTCAGGTCAAATGTGAACCTGTTGTTTGAAACCCAGGTCAAACGTGAACCTAAACCTCAGGTCAAATGCGAACCCGTTGTTAAAAACCAGGTCAAATTTGAACCTAAACATCAGGTCAAATGTGAACCCGTTGTTTGAAACCCAAGTCAAATGTGAACCTAAACCTGAGGTCAAATGCGAACCCGTTGTTTAAAAACCAGCTCAAATTTGAACCTAAACCTCAGGTCAAATGTGAACCCGTTGTTTAAAACCCAGGTCAAATGTGAACCTAAACCTCAGGTCAAATGTGAACCAGTTGTTTGAAACCTAAGTCAAATGTGAACCTAAACCTCAGGTCAATTGCGAACCCGTTGTTTGAAAACCAGGTCAAATTTAAACCTAAACCACAGGTCAAATGTGAACCCGTTGTTTGAAACCCAGGTCAATTGTGAACCTAAACCTAAGGTCAAATGTGAACCCGTTGTTTGAAAACCAGGTCAAATGTGAACCAAAACCTCAGGTCAAATGTGAACCCATTGTTTGAAACCCAGGTCAAATGTGAACCTAAACCTCAGGTCAAATGTGAACCCGTTCTTTGAAACCCAGGTCAAATGTGAACTTAAACCTCAGGTCAAATGTGAACCTGTTGTTTGAAACCCAGGTCAAACGTGAACCTAAACCTCAGGTCAAATGTGAACCCGTTGTTTGAAACCCAGGTCTAATGTGAACCTAAACCTTAGGTCAAATGCGAACCCGTTGTTTGAAACCCCTGTCAAATGTGAACCTCAACCTCAGGTCAAATCTGAACCCATTGTTTGAAACCCAGGTCAAATTTGAACCTAAACCCCAGGTCAAATGTTAACCCGTTGTTTGAAACCTAGGTCAAATGTGAACTTAAACTCAGGTAAAATGTGAACCTGTTGTTTGAAACCCAGGTCAAACGTGAACCTAAACCTCAGGTCAAATGCGAACCCGTTGTTAAAAACCAGGTCAAATTTGAACCTAAACATCAGGTCAAATGTGAACCCGTTGTTTGAAACCCAGGTCAATTGTGAACCTAAACCTAAGGTCAAATGTGAACCCGTTGTTTGAAAATCAGGTCAAATGTGAACCTAAACCTCAGGTCACATGTGAACCCGTTGATTGAAACCTAGGTCAAATGTGAACCTAATCCTCAGGTCAAATGTGAACCCGTTGTTTGAAAACCAGGTCAAATGTGAACCAAAACCTTAGGTCAAATCTGAACCCGTTGTTTGAAAACCAGGTCAAATGTGAACCAAAACCTCAGGTCAAATGAGAACCCGTTGTTTAAAACCCAGATCAAATGTGAACCTAAACCTCAGGTCAAATGTGAACTTAAACCTCAGGTCAAATGTGAACCTGTTGTTTGAAACCCAGGTCAAATGTGAACCTAAACCTCAGGTCAAATGTGAACCCGTTGTTTGAAACCCAGGTCAAATGTGAACCTAAACCTTAGGTCAAATGCGAACCCGTTGTTTGAAACCCCTGTCAATTGTGAACCTAAACCTAAGTTCAATGTGAACCCGTTGTTTAAAAACCAGGTCAAATATGAAACTAAACCTCAGGTCAAATGTGAACCCGTTGTTTGAAAACCATGTCAAATGTGAACCAAAACCTCAGGTCAAATCTGAACCCATTGTTTGAAACCCAGGTCAAATCTGAACCCGTTGTTTGAAACCCAGGTCAAATTTGAACCTAAACCTCAGGTCAAATGTTAACCCGTTGTTTGAAACCTAGGTCAAATGTGAACTTAAACTCAGGTCAAATGTGAACCTGTTGTTTGAAACCCAGGTCAAACGTGAACCTAAACCTCAGGTCAAATGCGAACCCGTTGTTAAAAACCAGGTCAAATTTGAACCTAAACATCAGGTCAAATGTGAACCCGTTGTTTGAAACCCAAGTCAAATGTGAACCTAAACCTGAGGTCAAATGCGAACCCGTTGTTTAAAAACCAGCTCAAATTTGAACCTAAACCTCAGGTCAAATGTGAACCCGTTGTTTAAAACCCAGGTCAAATGTGAACCTAAACCTCAGGTCAAATGTGAACCAGTTGTTTGAAACCTAAGTCAAATGTGAACCTAAACCTCAGGTCAATTGCGAACCCGTTGTTTGAAAACCAGGTCAAATTTAAACCTAAACCACAGGTCAAATGTGAACCCGTTGTTTGAAACCCAGGTCAATTGTGAACCTAAACCTAAGGTCAAATGTGAACCCGTTGTTTGAAAACCAGGTCAAATGTGAACCAAAACCTCAGGTCAAATGTGAACCCATTGTTTGAAACCCAGGTCAAATGTGAACCTAAACCTCAGGTCAAATGTGAACCCGTTCTTTGAAACCCAGGTCAAATGTGAACTTAAACCTCAGGTCAAATGTGAACCTGTTGTTTGAAACCCAGGTCAAACGTGAACCTAAACCTCAGGTCAAATGTGAACCCGTTGTTTGAAACCCAGGTCTAATGTGAACCTAAACCTTAGGTCAAATGCGAACCCGTTGTTTGAAACCCCTGTCAAATGTGAACCTCAACCTCAGGTCAAATCTGAACCCATTGTTTGAAACCCAGGTCAAATTTGAACCTAAACCCCAGGTCAAATGTTAACCCGTTGTTTGAAACCTAGGTCAAATGTGAACTTAAACTCAGGTCAAATGTGAACCTGTTGTTTGAAACCCAGGTCAAACGTGAACCTAAACCTCAGGTCAAATGCGAACCCGTTGTTAAAAACCAGGTCAAATTTGAACCTAAACATCAGGTCAAATGTGAACCCGTTGTTTGAAACCCAGGTCAATTGTGAACCTAAACCTAAGGTCAAATGTGAACCCGTTGTTTGAAAATCAGGTCAAATGTGAACCTAAACCTCAGGTCACATGTGAACCCGTTGATTGAAACCTAGGTCAAATGTGAACCTAATCCTCAGGTCAAATGTGAACCCGTTGTTTGAAAACCAGGTCAAATGTGAACCAAAACCTTAGGTCAAATCTGAACCCGTTGTTTGAAAACCAGGTCAAATGTGAACCAAAACCTCAGGTCAAATGAGAACCCGTTGTTTAAAACCCAGATCAAATGTGAACCTAAACCTCAGGTCAAATGTGAACTTAAACCTCAGGTCAAATGTGAACCTGTTGTTTGAAACCCAGGTCAAATGTGAACCTAAACCTCAGGTCAAATGTGAACCCGTTGTTTGAAACCCAGGTCAAATGTGAACCTAAACCTTAGGTCAAATGCGAACCCGTTGTTTGAAACCCCTGTCAATTGTGAACCTAAACCTAAGTTCAATGTGAACCCGTTGTTTAAAAACCTGGTCAAATATGAAACTAAACCTCAGGTCAAATGTGAACCCGTTGTTTGAAAACCATGTCAAATGTGAACCAAAACCTCAGGTCAAATCTGAACCCATTGTTTGAAACCCAGGTCAAATCTGAACCCGTTGTTTGAAACCCAGGTCAAATTTGAACCTAAACCTCAGGTCAAATGTTAACCCGTTGTTTGAAACCTAGGTCAAATGTGAACTTAAACTCAGGTCAAATGTGAACCTGTTGTTTGAAACCCAGGTCAAACGTGAACCTAAACCTCAGGTCAAATGCGAACCCGTTGTTAAAAACCAGGTCAAATTTGAACCTAAACATCAGGTCAAATGTGAACCCGTTGTTTGAAACCCAAGTCAAATGTGAACCTAAACCTGAGGTCAAATGCGAACCCGTTGTTTAAAAACCAGCTCAAATTTGAACCTAAACCTCAGGTCAAATGTGAACCCGTTGTTTAAAACCCAGGTCAAATGTGAACCTAAACCTCAGGTCAAATGTGAACCAGTTGTTTGAAACCTAAGTCAAATGTGAACCTAAACCTCAGGTCAATTGCGAACCCGTTGTTTGAAAACCAGGTCAAATTTAAACCTAAACCACAGGTCAAATGTGAACCCGTTGTTTGAAACCCAGGTCAATTGTGAACCTAAACCTAAGGTCAAATGTGAACCCGTTGTTTGAAAACCAGGTCAAATGTGAACCAAAACCTCAGGTCAAATGTGAACCCATTGTTTGAAACCCAGGTCAAATGTGAACCTAAACCTCAGGTCAAATGTGAACCCGTTCTTTGAAACCCAGGTCAAATGTGAACTTAAACCTCAGGTCAAATGTGAACCTGTTGTTTGAAACCCAGGTCAAACGTGAACCTAAACCTCAGGTCAAATGTGAACCCGTTGTTTGAAACCCAGGTCTAATGTGAACCTAAACCTTAGGTCAAATGCGAACCCGTTGTTTGAAACCCCTGTCAAATGTGAACCTCAACCTCAGGTCAAATCTGAACCCATTGTTTGAAACCCAGGTCAAATTTGAACCTAAACCCCAGGTCAAATGTTAACCCGTTGTTTGAAACCTAGGTCAAATGTGAACTTAAACTCAGGTCAAATGTGAACCTGTTGTTTGAAACCCAGGTCAAACGTGAACCTAAACCTCAGGTCAAATGCGAACCCGTTGTTAAAAACCAGGTCAAATTTGAACCTAAACATCAGGTCAAATGTGAACCCGTTGTTTGAAACCCAGGTCAATTGTGAACCTAAACCTAAGGTCAAATGTGAACCCGTTGTTTGAAAATCAGGTCAAATGTGAACCTAAACCTCAGGTCACATGTGAACCCGTTGATTGAAACCTAGGTCAAATGTGAACCTAATCCTCAGGTCAAATGTGAACCCGTTGTTTGAAAACCAGGTCAAATGTGAACCAAAACCTTAGGTCAAATCTGAACCCGTTGTTTGAAAACCAGGTCAAATGTGAACCAAAACCTCAGGTCAAATGAGAACCCGTTGTTTAAAACCCAGATCAAATGTGAACCTAAACCTCAGGTCAAATGTGAACTTAAACCTCAGGTCAAATGTGAACCTGTTGTTTGAAACCCAGGTCAAATGTGAACCTAAACCTCAGGTCAAATGTGAACCCGTTGTTTGAAACCCAGGTCAAATGTGAACCTAAACCTTAGGTCAAATGCGAACCCGTTGTTTGAAACCCCTGTCAATTGTGAACCTAAACCTAAGTTCAATGTGAACCCGTTGTTTAAAAACCAGGTCAAATATGAAACTAAACCTCAGGTCAAATGTGAACCCGTTGTTTGAAAACCATGTCAAATGTGAACCAAAACCTCAGGTCAAATCTGAACCCATTGTTTGAAACCCAGGTCAAATCTGAACCCGTTGTTTGAAACCCAGGTCAAATTTGAACCTAAACCTCAGGTCAAATGTTAACCCGTTGTTTGAAACCTAGGTCAAATGTGAACTTAAACTCAGGTCAAATGTGAACCTGTTGTTTGAAACCCAGGTCAAACGTGAACCTAAACCTCAGGTCAAATGCGAACCCGTTGTTAAAAACCAGGTCAAATTTGAACCTAAACATCAGGTCAAATGTGAACCCGTTGTTTGAAACCCAGGTCAATTGTGAACCTAAACCTAAGGTCAAATGTGAACCCGTTGTTTGAAAATCAGGTCAAATGTGAACCTAAACCTCAGGTCACATGTGAACCCGTTGATTGAAACCTAGGTCAAATGTGAACCTAATCCTCAGGTCAAATGTGAACCCGTTGTTTGAAAACCAGGTCAAATGTGAACCAAAACCTTAGGGCAAATCTGAACCCGTTGTTTGAAAACCAGGTCAAATGTGAACCAAAACCTCAGGTCAAATGAGAACCCGTTGTTTAAAACCCAGATCAAATGTGAACCTAAACCTCAGGTCAAATGTGAACTTAAACCTCAGGTCAAATGTGAACCTGTTGTTTGAAACCCAGGTTAAATGTGAACCTAAACCTCAGGTCAAATGTGAACCCGTTGTTTGAAACAAATGTGAACCTGTTGTTTAAAAACCAGGTCAAATGTGAAACTAAACCTCAGGTCAAATGTGAACCCGTTGTTTGAAACCTAGGTCAAATGTGACTTAAATCTCAGGTCAAATGTGAACCTGTTGTTTGAAACCCAGGTCAAACGTGAACCTAAACCCCAGGTCAAATGCGAACCCGTTGTTTAAAAACCAGGTCAAATTTGAAGCTAAACCTCAAGTCAAATGTGAACCCGTTGTTTGAAACCCAGGTCAATTGTGAACCTAAACCTAAGGTCAAATGTGAACCCGTTGTTTGAAAACCAGGTCAAATGTGAACCTAAACCTCAGGTAAAATGTGAACCCGTTGTTTGAAACCCAGGTCAAATGTGAACCTAATCCTCAGGTCAAATGTGAACCCGTTGTTTGAAAACCAGGTCAAATGTGAACCAAAACCTCAGGTCAAATCTGAACCCGTTGTTTGAAACCCAGGTCAAATGTGAACCTAAACCTCAGGTCAAATGTTAACCCGTTGTTTGAAACCTAAGTCAAATGTGAACTTAAACCTCAGGTCAAATGTGAACCTGTTGTTTGAAACCCAGGTCAAACGTGAACATAAACCTCAGGTCAAATGCGAACCCATTGTTTGAAACCCAGGTCAAATGTGAACCTAAACCTCAGGTCAAATGCGAACCCGTTGTTTGAAAACCAGGTCAAATTTGAACCAAATCCTCAGGTCAAATGTGAACCCGTTGTTTGAAACCCAAGTCAATTGTGAACCTAAACCTAAGGTCAATGTGAACCCGTTGTTTGAAAACCAGGTCAAATGTGAACCTAATCCTCAGGTCAAATGTGAACCCTTTGTTTGAAACCCAAGTCAAATGTGAACCTAAACCTTAGGTCAAATGCGAACCCGTTGTTTAAAAACCAGCTCAAATTTGAACCTAAACCTCAGGTCAAATGTGAACCCGTTGTTTAAAACCCAGGTCAAATGTGAACCTAAACCTCAGGTCAAATGTGAACCAGTTGTTTGAAACCTAAGTCAAATGTGAACCTAAACCTCAGGTCATTTGCGAACCCGTTGTTTGAAAACCAGGTCAAATTTAAACCTAAACCACAGGTCAAATGTGAACCCGTTGTTTGAAACCCAGGTCAATTGTGAACCTAAACCTAAGGTCAAATGTGAACCCGTTGTTTGAAAACCAGGTCAAATGTGAACCAAAACCTCAGGTCAAATGTGAACCCATTGTTTGAAACCCAGGTCAAATGTGAACCTAAACCTCGGGTGAAATGTGAACCCGTTCTTTGAAACCCAGGTCAAATGTGAACTTAAACCTCAGGTCAAATGTGAACGTGTTGTTTGAAACCCAGGTCAAACGTGAACCTAAACCTCAGGTCAAATGTGAACCCGTTGTTTGAAACCCAGGTCAAATGTGAACCTAAACCTTAGGTCAAATGCGAACCCGTTGTTTGAAACCCCTGTCAAATGTGAACCTCAACCTCAGGTCAAATCTGAACCCATTGTTTCAAACCCAGGTCAAATTTGAACCTAAACCTCAGGTCAAATGTTAACCCGTTGTTTGAAACCTAGGTCAAATATGAACTTAAACTCAGGTCAAATGTGAACCTGTTGTTTGAAACCCAGGTCAAACGTGAACCTAAACCTCAGGTCAAATGCGAACCCGTTGTTAAAGACCAGGTCAAATTCGAACCTAAACCTCAGGTCAAATTTGAACCCGTTGTTTGAAACCCAGGTCAATTGTGAACCTAAACCTAAGGTCAAATGTGAACCCGTTGTTTGAAAATCAGGTCAAATGTGAACCTAAACCTCAGGTCACATGTGAACCCGTTGATTGAAACCCAGGTCAAATGTGAACCTAATCCTCAGGTCAAATGTGAACCCGTTGTTTGAAAACTAGGTCAAATGTGAACCAAAACCTTAGGTCAAATCTGAACCCGTTGTTTGAAAACCAGGTCAAATGTGAACCAAAACCTCAGGTCAAATGAGAACCCGTTGTTTAAAACCCAGATCAAATGTGAACCTAAACCTCAGGTCAAATGTGAACTTAAACCTCAGGTCAAATGTGAACCTGTTGTTTGAAACCCAGGTCAAATGTGAACCTAACCTCAGGTCAAATGTGAACCCGTTGTTTGAAACCCAGGTCAAATGTGAACCTAAACCTTAGGTCAAATGCGAACCCGTTGTTTGAAACCCCTGTCAAATGTGAACCTAAACCTCAGGTCAAATGTGACCCTGTTGTTTGAAAACCAGGTCAAATGTGAAACTAAACCTCAGGTCAAATGTGAACCCGTTATTTGAAAACCAGGTCAAATGTGAACCCGGTGTTTGAAACCCAGGTCAAATGTGAACTTAAACCTCAGGTCAAATGTGAACCCGTTTTTTGAAACCCAGGTCAAATTTGAACCTAAACCTCAAGTCAAATCTGAACCCGTTGTTTGAAAACAAGGTCAAATGTGAACCTAAACCTCAGGTCAAATGTAATTTGTTGTTTGAAAACCAGGTCAAATGTGAACCTAAACCTAAGGTCAAATGTGAACTCGTTGTTTGAAAACCAGGTCAAATGTGAACCAAAACCTCAGGTCAAATGTGAACCCATTGTTTGAAACCCAGGTAAAATGTGAACCTAAACCTCAAGTCAAATGCGAACCCATTTTTTGAAACCCAGGTCAAATGTGAACTTAAACCTCAGGTCAAATGTGAACCCGTTGTTTGAAACCCAGGTCAATTGTGAAGCTAACCCTATGGTCAAATGTGAACCCGTTGTTTGAAAACCATGTCAAATGTGAACCAAAACCTCAGGTCAAATATGATCCCATTGTTTGAAACCCAGGTCAACTTTGAACCTAAACCTCAGGTCAAATGTTAACCCGTTGTTGGAAACCTAGGTCAAATGTGAACTTAAACTCAGGTCAAATGTGAACCTGTTGTTTGAAACCCAGGTCAAACGTGAACCTAAACCTCAGGTCAAATGCGAACCCGTTGTTAAAATCCAGGTCAAATTTGAACCTAAACCTCAGGTCAAATGTGAACCCGTTGTTTGAAACCCAGGTCAATTGTGAACCTAAACCTAAGGTCAAATGTGAACCCGTTGTTTGAAAACCAGGTCAAATTTAAACCTAAACCTCAGGTCAAATGTGAACCCGTTGTTTGAAACCCAGGTCAATTGTGAACCTAAACCTAAGGTCAAATGTGAACCCGTTGTTTGAAAACCAGGTCAAATGTGAACCAAAACCTCAGGTCAAATGTGAACCCATTGTTTGAAACCCAGGTCAAATGTGAACCTAAACCTCAGGTCAAATGTGAACCCGTTCTTTGAAACCCAGGTCAAATGTGAACTTAAACCTCCGGTCAAATGTGAACGTGTTGTTTGAAACCCAGGTCAAACGTGAACCTAAACCTCAGGTCAAATGTGAACCCGTTGTTTGAAACCCAGGTCAAATGTGAACCTAAACCTTAGGTCAAATGCGAACCCGTTGTTTGAAACCCCTGTCAAATGTGAACCTCAACCTCAGGTCAAATCTGAACCCATTGTTTGAAACCCAGTTCAAATTTGAACCTAAACCTCAGGTCAAATGTTAACCCGTTGTTTGAAACCTAGGTCAAATATGAACTTAAACTCAGGTCAAATGTGAACCTGTTGTTTGAAACCCAGGTCAAACGTAAACCTAAACCTCAGGTCAAATGCGAACCCGTTGTTAAAGACCAGGTCAAATTCGAACCTAAACCTCAGGTCAAATTTGAACCCGTTGTTTGAAACCCAGGTCAATTGTGAACCTAAACCTAAGGTCAAATGTGAACCCGTTGTTTGAAAATCAGGTCAAATGTGAACCTAAACCTCAGGTCACATGTGAACCCGTTGATTGAAACCCATGTCAAATGTGAACCTAATCCTCAGGTCAAATGTGAACCCGTTGTTTGAATACCAGGTCAAATGTGAACCAAAACCTTAGGTCAAATGTGAACCCATTGTTTGAAACCCAGGTCAAATGTGAACCTAAACCTCAGGTCAAATGTGAACCCGTTCTTTGAAACCCAGGTCAAATGTGAACTTAAACCTCAGGTCAAATGTGAACATGTTGTTTGAAACCCAGGTCAAACGTGAACCTAAACCTCAGGTCAAATGTGAACCCGTTGTTTGAAACCCAGGTCAATTGTGAAGCTAACCCTATGGTAAAATGTGAACCCGTTGTTTGAAAACCATGTCAAATGTGAACCAAAACCTCAGGTCAAATCTGAACCCATTGTTTGAAACCCAGGTCAACTTTGAACCTAAACCTCAGGTCAAATGTTAACCCGTTGTTGGAAACCTAGGTCAAATGTGAACTTAAACTCAGGTCAAATGTGAACCTGTTGTTTGAAACCCAGGTCAAACGTGAACCTAAACCTCAGGTCAAATGCGAACCCGTTGTTAAAATCCAAGTCAAATTTGAACCTAAACCTCAGGTCAAATGTGAACCCGTTGTTTGAAACCCAGGTCAATTGTGAACCTAAACCTAAGGTCAAATGTGAACCCGTTGTTTGAAAACCAGGTCAAATTTAAACCTAAACCTCAGGTCAAATGTGAACCCGTTGTTTGAAACCCAGGTCAATTGTGAACCTAAACCTAAGGTCAAATGTGAACCCGTTGTTTGAAAACCAGGTCAAATGTGAACCAAAACCTCAGGTCAAATGTGAACCCATTGTTTGAAACCCAGGTCAAATGTGAACCTAAACCTCAGGTCAAATGTGAACCCGTTCTTTGAAACCCAGGTCAAATGTGAACTTAAACCTCAGGTCAAATGTGAACGTGTTGTTTGAAACCCAGGTCAAACGTGAACCTAAACTTCAGGTCAAATGTGAACCCGTTGTTTGAAACCCAGGTCAAATGTGAACCTAAACCTTAGGTCAAATGCGAACCCGTTGTTTGAAACCCCTGTCAAATGTGAACCTCAACCTCAGGTCAAATCTGAACCCATTGTTTGAAACCCATTTCAAATTTGAACCTAAACCTCAGGTCAAATGTTAACCCGTTGTTTGAAACCTAGGTCAAATATGAACTTAAACTCAGGTCAAATGTGAACCTGTTGTTTGAAACCCAGGTCAAACGTAAACCTAAACCTCAGGTCAAATGCGAACCCGTTGTTAAAGACCAGGTCAAATTCGAACCTAAACCTCAGGTCAAATTTGAACCTGTTGTTTGAAACCCAGGTCAATTGTGAACCTAAACCTAAGGTCAAATGTGAACCCGTTGTTTGAAAATCAGGTCAAATGTGAACCTAAACCTCAGGTCACATGTGAACCCGTTGATTGAAACCCAGGTCAAATGTGAACCTAATCCTCAGGTCAAATGTGAACCCGTTGTTTGAAAACCAGGTCAAATGTGAACCAAAACCTTAGGTCAAATCTGAACCCGTTGTTTGAAAACCAGGTCAAATGTGAACCAAAGCCTCAGGTCAAATGAGAACCCGTTGTTTAAAACCCAGATCAAATGTGAACCTAAACCTCAGGTCAAATGTGAACTTAAACCTCAGGTCAAATGTGAACCTGTTGTTTGAAACCCAGGTCAAATGTGAACCTAAACCTCAGGTCAAATGTGAACCCGTTGTTTGAAACCCATGTCAAATGTGAACCTAAACCTTAGGTCAAATGCGAACCCGTTGTTTGAAACCCCTGTCAAATGTGAACCTAAACCTCAGGTCAAATGTGACCCTGTTGTTTGAAAACCAGGTCAAATGTGAAACTAAACCTCAGGTCAAATGTGAACCCGTTATTTGAAAACTAGGTCAAATGTGAAACTAAAACTCAGGTCAAATGTGTACCTAAACCTCAGGTCAAATGTGAACCCGGTGTTTGAAACCCAGGTCAAATGTGAACTTAAACCTCAGGTCAAATGTGAACCCGTTTTTTGAAACCCAGGTCAAATTTGAACCTAAACCTCAAGTCAAATCTGAACCCGTTGTTTGAAAACAAGGTCAAATGTGAACCTAAACCTCAGGTCAAATGTAATTTGTTGTTTGAAAACCAGGTCAAATGTGAACCTAAACCTAAGGTCAAATGTGAACTCGTTGTTTGAAAACCAGGTCAAATGTGAACCAAAACCTCAGGTCAAATGTGAACCCATTGTTTGAAACCCAGGTCAAATGTGAACCTAAACCTTAGGTAAAATGCGAACCCGTTTTTTGAAACCCAGGTCAAATGTGAACTTAAACCTCAGGTCAAATGTGAACCCGTTGTTTGAAACCCAGGTCAATTGTGAAGCTAAACCTATGGTCAAATGTGAACCCGTTGTTTGAAAACCATGTCAAATGTGAACCAAAACCTCAGGTCAAATCTGAACCCATTGTTTGAAACCCAGGTCAACTTTGAACCTAAACCTCAGGTCAAATGTTAACCCGTTGTTGGAAACCTAGGTCAAATGTGAACTTAAACTCAGGTCAAATGTGAACCTGTTGTTTGAAACCTAGGTCAAACGTGAACCTAAACCTCAGGTCAAATGCGAACCCGTTGTTAAAATCCAGGTCAAATTTGAACCTAAACCTCAGGTCAAATGTGAAGGCGTAGTTTGAAACCCAGGTCAATTGTGAACCTAAACCTAAGGTCAAATGTGAACCCGTTGTTTGAAAACCAGGTCAAATTTAAACCTAAACCTCAGGTCAAATGTGAACCCGTTGTTTGAAACCCAGGTCAATTGTGAACCTAAACCTAAGGTCAAATGTTAACCCGTTGTTTGAAAACCAGGTCAAATGTGAACCAAAACCTCAGGTAAAATGTGAACCCATTGTTTGAAACCCAGGTCAAATGTGAACCTAAACCTCAGGTCAAATGTGAACCCGTTCTTTGAAACCCAGGTCAAATGTGAATTTAAACCTCAGGTCAAATGTGAACGTGTTGTTTGAAACCCAGGTCAAACGTGAACCTAAACCTCAGGTCAAATGTGAACCCGTTGTTTGAAACCCAGGTCAAATGTGAACCTAAACCTTAGGTCAAATGCGAACCCGTTGTTTGAAACCCCTGTCAAATGTGAACCTCAACCTCAGGTCAAATCTGAACCCATTGTTTGAAACCCAGGTCAAATTTGAACCTAAACCTCAGGTCACATGTTAACCCGTTATTTGAAACCTAGGTCAAATATGAACTTAAACTCAGGTCAAATGTGAACCTGTTGTTTGAAACCCAGGTCAAACGTGAACCTAAACCTCAGGTCAAATGCGAACCCGTTGTTAAAGACCAGGTCAAATTCGAACCTAAACCTCAGGTCAAATTTGAACCCGTTGTTTGAAACCCAGGTCAATTGTGAACCTAAACCTAAGGTCAAATGTGAACCCGTTGTTTGAAAATCAGGTCAAATGTGAACCTAAACCTCAGGTCACATGTGAACCCGTTGATTGAAACCCAGGTCAAATGTGAACCTAATCCTCAGGTCAAATGTGAACCCGTTGTTTGAAAACCAGGTCAAATGTGAACCAAAACCTTAGGTCAAATCTGAACCCGTTGTTTGAAAACCCGGTCAAATGTGAACCAAAACCTCAGGTCAAATGAGAACCCGTTGTTTAAAACCCAGATCAAATGTGAACCTAAACCTCAGGTCAAATGTGAACTTAAACCTCAGGTCAAATGTGAACCTGTTGTTTGAAACCCAGGTCAAATGTGAACCTAAACCTCAGGTCAAATGTGAACCCGTTGTTTGAAACCCAGGTCAAATGTGAACCTAAACCTTAGGTCAAATGCGAACCCGTTGTTTGAAACCCCTGTCAAATGTGAACCTAAACCTCAGGTCAAATGTGACCCTGTTGTTTGAAAACCAGGTCAAATGTGAAACTAAACCTCAGGTCAAATGTGAACCCGTTATTTGAAAACCAGGTCAAATATGAAACTAAAACTCAGGTCAAATGTGTACCTAAACCTCAGGTCAAATGTGAACCCGGTGTTTGAAACCCAGGTCAAATGTGAACTTAAACCTCAGTTCAAATGTGAACCCGTTTTTTGAAACCCAGGTCAAATTTGAACCAAAACCTCAGGTCAAATGCGAACCCGTTGTTTGAAACCCAAGTCAAATGTGAACCTAAACCTCAGGTCAAATGTAATTTGTGATTTGAAAACCAGGTCAAATGTGAACCTAAACCTAAGGTCAAATGTGAACCCGTTGTTTGAAAACCAGGTCAAATGTGAACCAAAACCTCAGGTCAAATCTGAACCCATTGTTTGAAACCCAGGTCAACTTTGAACCTAAACCTCAGGTAAAATGTTAACCCGTTGTTGGAAACCTAGGTCAAATGTGAACTTAAACTCAGGTCAAATGTGAACCTGTTGTTTGAAACCCAGGTCAAACGTGAACCTAAACCTCAGGTCAAATGTGAACCCGTTGTTTGAAACCCAGGTCAAATGTGAACCTAAACCTTAGGTCAAATGCGAACCCGTTGTTTGAAACCCCTGTCAAATGTGAACCTCAACCTCAGGTCAAATCTGAACCCATTGTTTGAAACCCAGGTCAAATTTGAACCTAAACCTCAGGTCACATGTTAACCCGTTATTTGAAACCTAGGTCAAATATGAACTTAAACTCAGGTCAAATGTGAACCTGTTGTTTGAAACCCAGGTCAAACGTGAACCTAAACCTCAGGTCAAATGCGAACCCGTTGTTAAAGACCAGGTCAAATTCGAACCTAAACCTCAGGTCAAATTTGAACCCGTTGTTTGAAACCCAGGTCAATTGTGAACCTAAACCTAAGGTCAAATGTGAACCCGTTGTTTGAAAATCAGGTCAAATGTGAACCTAAACCTCAGGTCACATGTGAACCCGTTGATTGAAACCCAGGTCAAATGTGAACCTAATCCTCAGGTCAAATGTGAACCCGTTGTTTGAAAACCAGGCCAAATGTGAACCAAAACCTTAGGTCAAATCTGAACCCGTTGTTTGAAAAACAGGTCAAATGTGAACCAAAACCTCAGGTCAAATGAGAACCCGTTGTTTAAAACCCAGATCAAATGTGAACCTAAACCTCAGGTCAAATGTGAACTTAAACCTCAGGTCAAATGTGAACCTGTTGTTTGAAACCCAGGTCAAATGTGAACCTAAACCTCAGGTCAAATGTGAACCCGTTGTTTGAAACCCAGGTCAAATGTGAACCTAAACCTTAGGTCAAATGCGAACCCGTTGTTTGAAACCCCTGTCAAATGTGAACCTAAACCTCAGGTCAAATGTGACCCTGTTGTTTGAAAACCAGGTCAAATGTGAAACTAAACCTCAGGTCAAATGTGAACCCGTTATTTGAAAACCAGGTCAAATATGAAACTCAGGTCAAATGCGAACCCGTTGTTTGAAACCCAGGTCAAATGTGAACCTAAACCTCAGGTCAAATGTAATTTGTGATTTGAAAACCAGGTCAAATGTGAACCTAAACCTAAGGTCAAATGTGAACCCGTTGTTTGAAAACCAGGTCAAATGTGAACCAAAACCTCAGGTCAAATCTGAACCCATTGTTTGAAACCCAGGTCAACTTTGAACCTAAACCTCAGGTCAAATGTTAACCCGTTGTTGGAAACCTAGGTCAAATGTGAACTTAAACTCAGGTCAAATGTGAACCTGTTGTTTGAAACCCAGGTCAAACGTGAACCTAAACCTCAGGTCAAATGCGAACCCGTTGTTAAAATCCAGGTCAAATTTGAACCTAAACCTCAGGTCAAATGTGAACCCGTTGTTTGAAACCCAGGTCAATTGTGAACCTAAACCTAAGGTCAAATGTGAACCCGTTGTTTGAAAACCAGGTCAAATTTAAACCTAAACCTCAGGTCAAATGTGAACCCGTTGTTTGAAACCCAGGTCAATTGTGAACCTAAACCTAAGGTCAAATGTGAACCCGTTGTTTGAAAACCAGGTCAAATGTGAACCAAAACTTCAGGTCAAATGTGAACCCATTGTTTGAAACCCAGGTCAAATGTGAACCTAAACCTCAGGTCAAATGTGAACCCGTTCTTTGAAATCCAGGTCAAATGTGAACTTAAACCTCAGGTCAAATGTGAACGTGTTGTTTGAAACCCAGGTCAAACGTGAACCTAAACCTCAGGTTAAATGTGAACCCGTTGTTTGAAACCTAGGTCAAATGTGAACCTAAACCTTAGGTCAAATGCGAACCCGTTGTTTGAAACCCCTGTCAAATGTGAACCTCAACCTCAGGTCAAATCTGAACCCATTGTTTGAAACCCAGGTCAAATTTGAACCTAAACCTCAGGTCAAATGTTAACCCGTTGTTTGAAACCTAGGTCAAATATGAACATAAACTCAGGTCAAATGTGAACCTGTTGTTTGAAACCCAGGTCAAACGTGAACCTAAACCTCAGGTCAAATGTGAACCCGTTGTTTGAAAACCAGGTCAAATGTGAACCAAAACCTCAGGTAAAATGTGAACCCATTGTTTGAAACCCAGGTCAAATGTGAACCTAAACCTCAGGTCAAATGTGAACCCGTTCTTTGAAACCCAGGTCAAATGTGAACTTAAACCTCAGGTCAAATGTGAACGTGTTGTTTGTAACCCAGGTCAAACGTGAACCTAAACCTCAGGTCAAATGTGAACCCGTTTTTTGAAACCCAGGTCAAATGTGAACCTAAACCTTAGGTCAAATGCGAACCCGTTGTTTGAAACCCCTGTCAAATGTGAACCTCAACCTCAGGTCAAATCTGAACCCATTGTTTGAAACCCAGGTCAAATTTGAACCTAAACCTCAGGTCACATGTTAACCCGTTGTTTGAAACCTAGGTCAAATATGAACTTAAACTCAGGTCAAATGCGAACCTGTTGTTTGAAACCCAGGTCAAATGTGAACCTAAACCTCAGGTCAAATGTAATTTGTGATTTGAAAACCAGGTCAAATGTGAACCTAAACCTAAGGTCAAATGTGAACCCGTTGTTTGAAAACCAGGTCAAATGTGAACCAAAACCTCAGGTCAAATCTGAACCCATTGTTTGAAACCCAGGTCAACTTTGAACCTAAACCTCAGGTCAAATGTTAACCCGTTGTTGGAAACCTAGGTCAAATGTGAACTTAAACTCAGGTCAAATGTGAACCTGTTGTTTGAAACCCAGGTCAAACGTGAACCTAAACCTCAGGTCAAATGCGAACCCGTTGTTAAAATCCAGGTCAAATTTGAACCTAAACCTCAGGTCAAATGTGAACCCGTTGTTTGAAACCCAGGTCAATTGTGAACCTAAACCTAAGGTCAAATGTGAACCCGTTGTTTGAAAACCAGGTCAAATTTAAACCTAAACCTCAGGTCAAATGTGAACCCGTTGTTTGAAACCCAGGTCAATTGTGAACCTAAACCTAAGGTCAAATGTGAACCCGTTGTTTGAAAACCAGGTCAAATGTGAACCAAAACTTCAGGTCAAATGTGAACCCATTGTTTGAAACCCAGGTCAAATGTGAACCTAAACCTCAGGTCAAATGTGAACCCGTTCTTTGAAATCCAGGTCAAATGTGAACTTAAACCTCAGGTCAAATGTGAACGTGTTGTTTGAAACCCAGGTCAAACGTGAACCTAAACCTCAGGTTAAATGTGAACCCGTTGTTTGAAACCTAGGTCAAATGTGAACCTAAACCTTAGGTCAAATGCGAACCCGTTGTTTGAAACCCCTGTCAAATGTGAACCTCAACCTCAGGTCAAATCTGAACCCATTGTTTGAAACCCAGGTCAAATTTGAACCTAAACCTCAGGTCAAATGTTAACCCGTTGTTTGAAACCTAGGTCAAATATGAACATAAACTCAGGTCAAATGTGAACCTGTTGTTTGAAACCCAGGTCAAACGTGAACCTAAACCTCAGGTCAAATGTGAACCCGTTGTTTGAAAACCAGGTCAAATGTGAACCAAAACCTCAGGTAAAATGTGAACCCATTGTTTGAAACCCAGGTCAAATGTGAACCTAAACCTCAGGTCAAATGTGAACCCGTTCTTTGAAACCCAGGTCAAATGTGAACTTAAACCTCAGGTCAAATGTGAACGTGTTGTTTGTAACCCAGGTCAAACGTGAACCTAAACCTCAGGTCAAATGTGAACCCGTTTTTTGAAACCCAGGTCAAATGTGAACCTAAACCTTAGGTCAAATGCGAACCCGTTGTTTGAAACCCCTGTCAAATGTGAACCTCAACCTCAGGTCAAATCTGAACCCATTGTTTGAAACCCAGGTCAAATTTGAACCTAAACCTCAGGTCACATGTTAACCCGTTGTTTGAAACCTAGGTCAAATATGAACTTAAACTCAGGTCAAATGTGAACCTGTTGTTTGAAACCCAGGTCAAACGTGAACCTAAACCTCAGGTCAAATGCGAACCCGTTGTTAAAGACCAGGTCAAATTCGAACCTAAACCTCAGGTCAAATTTGAACCCGTTGTTTGAAACCCAGGTCAATTGTGAACCTAAACCTAAGGTCAAATGTGAACCCGTTGTTTGAAAATCAGGTCAAATGTGAACCTAAACCTCAGGTCACATGTGAACCCGTTGATTGAAACCCAGGTCAAATGTGAACCTAATCCTCAGGTCAAATGTGAACCCGTTGTTTGAAAACCAGGTCAAATGTGAACCAAAACCTTAGGTCAAATCTGAACCCGTTGTTTGAAAACCAGGTCAAATGTGAACCAAAACCTCAGGTCAAATGAGAACCCGTTGTTTAAAACCCAGATCAAATGTGAACCTAAACCTCAGGTCAAATGTGAACTTAAACCTCAGGTCAAATGTGAACCTGTTGTTTGAAACCCAGGTCAAATGTGAACCTAAACCTGAGGTCAAATGTGAACCCGTTGTTTGAAACCCAGGTCAAATGTGAACCTAAACCTTAGGTCAAATGCGAACCCGTTGTTTGAAACCCCTGTCAAATGTGAACCTAAACCTCAGGTCAAATGTGACCCTGTTGTTTGAAAACCAGGTCAAATGTGAAACTAAACCTCAGGTCAAATGTGAACCCGTTATTTGAAAACCAGGTCAAATATGAAACTAAAACTCAGGTCAAATGTGTACCTAAACCTCAGGTCAAATGTGAACCCGGTGTTTGAAACCCAGGTCAAATGTGAACTTAAACCTCAGTTCAAATGTGAACCCGTTTTTTGAAACCCAGGTCAAATTTGAACCAAAACCTCAGGTCAAATGCGAACCCGTTGTTTGAAACCCAGGTCAAATGTGAACCTAAACCTCAGGTCAAATGTAATTTGTGATTTGAAAACCAGGTCAAATGTGAACCTAAACCTAAGGTCAAATGTGAACCCGTTGTTTGAAAACCAGGTCAAATGTGAACCAAAACCTCAGGTCAAATCTGAACCCATTGTTTGAAACCCAGGTCAACTTTGAACCTAAACCTCAGGTCAAATGTTAACCCGTTGTTGGAAACCTAGGTCAAATGTGAACTTAAAATCAGGTCAAATGTGAACCTGTTGTTTGAAACCCAGGTCAAACGTGAACCTAAACCTCAGGTCAAATGCGAACCCGTTGTTAAAATCCAGGTCAAATTTGAACCTAAACCTCAGGTCAAATGTGAACCCGTTGTTTGAAACCCAGGTCAATTGTGAACCTAAACCTAAGGTCAAATGTGAACCCGTTGTTTGAAAACCAGGTCAAATTTAAACCTAAACCTCAGGTCAAATGTGAACCCGTTGTTTGAAACCCAGGTCAATTGTGAACCTAAACCTAAGGTCAAATGTGAACCCGTTGTTTGAAAACCAGGTCAAATGTGAACCAAAACTTCAGGTCAAATGTGAACCCATTGTTTGAAACCCAGGTCAAATGTGAACCTAAACCTCAGGTCAAATGTGAACCCGTTCTTTGAAACCCAGGTCAAATGTGAACTTAAACCTCAGGTCAAATGTGAACGTGTTGTTTGAAACCCAGGTCAAACGTGAACCTAAACCTCAGGTTAAATGTGAACCCGTTGTTTGAAACCTAGGTCAAATGTGAACCTAAACCTTAGGTCAAATGCGAACCCGTTGTTTGAAACCCCTGTCAAATGTGAACCTCAACCTCAGGTCAAATCTGAACCCATTGTTTGAAACCCAGGTCAAATTTGAACCTAAACCTCAGGTCAAATGTTAACCCGTTGTTTGAAACCTAGGTCAAATATGAACTTAAACTCAGGTCAAATGTGAACCTGTTGTTTGAAACCCAGGTCAAACGTGAACCTAAACCTCAGGTCAAATGTGAACCCGTTGTTTGAAAACCAGGTCAAATGTGAACCAAAACCTTAGGTCAAATCTGAACCCGTTGTTTGAAAACCAGGTCAAATGTGAACCAAAACCTCAGGTCAAATGAGAACCCGTTGTTTAAAACCCAGATCAAATGTGAACCTAAACCTCAGGTCAAATGTGAACTTAAACCTCAGGTCAAATGTGAACCTGTTGTTTGAAACCCAGGTCAAATGTGAACCTAAACCTCAGGTCAAATGTGAACCCGTTGTTTGAAACCCAGGTCAAATGTGAACCTAAACCTTAGGTCAAATGCGAACCCGTTGTTTGAAACCCCTGTCAAATGTGAACCTAAACCTCAGGTCAAATGTGACCCTGTTGTTTGAAAACCAGGTCAAATGTGAAACTAAAGCTCAGGTCAAATGTGAACCCGTTATTTGAAAACCAGGTCAAATATGAAACTAAAACTCAGGTCAAATGTGAACCTAAACCTCAGGTCAAATGTGAACCCGGTGTTTGAAACCCAGGTCAAATGTGAACTTAAACCTCAGTTCAAATGTGAACCCGTTTTTTGAAACCCAGGTCAAATTTGAACCTAAACCTCAGGTCAAATGCGAACCCGTTGTTTGAAAACAAGGTCAAATGTGAACCTAAACCTCAGGTCAAATGTAATTTGTGATTTGAAAACCAGGTCAAATGTGAACCTAAACCTAAGGTCAAATGTGAACTCGTTGTTTGAAAACCAGGTCAAATGTGAACCAAAACCTCAGGTCAAATGTGAACCCATTGTTTGAAACCCAGGTCAAATGTGAACCTAAACCTCAAGTCAAATGCGAACCCGTTTTTTGAAACCCAGGTCAAATGTGAACTTAAACCTCAGGTCAAATGTGAACCCGTTGTTTGAAAACCAGGTCAAATTTAAACCTAAACCTCAGGTCAAATGTGAACCCATTGTTTGAAACCCAGGTCAATTGTGAACCTAAACCTAAGGTCAAATGTGAACCCGTTGTTTGAAAACCAGGTCAAATGTGAACCAAAACTTCAGGTCAAATGTGAACCCATTGTTTGAAACCCAGGTCAAATGTGAACCTAAACCTCAGGTCAAATGTGAACCCGTTCTTTGAAACCCAGGTCAAATGTGAACTTAAACCTCAGGTCAAATGTGAACGTGTTGTTTGAAACCCAGGTCAAACGTGAACCTAAACCTCAGGTTAAATGTGAACCCGTTGTTAGAAACCTAGGTCAAATGTGAACCTAAACCTTAGGTCAAATGCGAACTCGTTGTTTGAAACCCCTGTCAAATGTGAACCTCAACCTCAGGTCAAATCTGAACCCATTGTTTGAAACCCAGGTCAAATTTGAACCTAAACCTCAGGTCAAATGTTAACCCGTTGTTTGAAACCTAGGTCAAATATGAACTTAAACTCAGGTCAAATGTGAACCTGTTGTTTGAAACCCAGGTCAAACGTGAACCTAAACCTCAGGTCAAATGTGAACCCGTTGTTTGAAAACCAGGTCAAATGTGAACCAAAACCTTAGGTCAAATCTGAACCCGTTGTTTGAAAACCAGGTCAAATGTGAACCAAAACCTCAGGTCAAATGAGAACCCGTTGTTTAAAACCCAGATCAAATGTGAACCTAAACCTCAGGTCAAATGTGAACTTAAACCTCAGGTCAAATGTGAACCTGTTGTTTGAAACCCAGGTCAAATGTGAACCTAAACCTCAGGTCAAATGTGAACCCGTTGTTTGAAACCCAGGTCAAATGTGAACCTAAACCTTAGGTCAAATGCGAACCCGTTGTTTGAAACCCCTGTCAAATGTGAACCTAAACCTCAGGTCAAATGTGACCCTGTTGTTTCAAAACCAGGTCAAATGTGAAACTAAACCTCAGGTCAAATGTGAACCCGTTATTTGAAAACCAGGTCAAATATGAAACTAAAACTCAGGTCAAATCTGTACCTAAACCTCAGGTCAAATGTGAACCCGGTGTTTGAAACCCAGGTCAAATGTGAACTTAAACCTCAGTTCAAATGTGAACCCGTTTTTTGAAACCCAGGTCAAATTTGAACCTAAACCTCAGGTCAAATGCGAACCCGTTGTTTGAAAACAAGGTCAAATGTGAACCTAAACCTCAGGTCAAATGTAATTTGTGATTTGAAAACCAGGTCAAATGTGAACCTAAACCTAAGGTCAAATGTGAACTCGTTGTTTGAAAACCAGGTCAAATGTGAAATAAAAACCTCAGGTCAAATGTGAACCCATTGTTTGAAACCTAGGTCAAATGTGAACCTAAACCTCAAGTCAAATGCGAACCCGTTTTTTGAAACCCAGGTCAAATGTGAACTTAAACCTCAGGTCAAATGTGAACCCGTTGTTTGAAACCCAGGTCAATTGTGAAGCTAAACCTACGGTCAAATGTGAACCTGTTGTTTGAAAACCATGTCAAATGTGAACCAAAACCTCATGTCAAATCTGAACCCATTGTTTGAAACCCAGGTCAAATTTGAACCTAAACCTCAGGTCAAATGTTAACCCGTTGTTTGAAACCTAGGTCAAATATGAACTTAAACTCAGGTCAAATGTGAACCTGTTGTTTGAAACCCAGGTCAAACGTGAACCTAAACCTCAGGTCAAATGTGAACCCGTTGTTTGAAAACCAGGTCAAATGTGAACCAAAACCTTAGGTCAAATCTGAACCCGTTGTTTGAAAACCAGGTCAAATGTGAACCAAAACCTCAGGTCAAATGAGAACCCGTTGTTTAAAACCCAGATCAAATGTGAACCTAAACCTCAGGTCAAATGTGAACTTAAACCTCAGGTCAGATGTGAACCTGTTATTTGAAACCCAGGTCAAATGTGAACCTAAACCTCAGGTCAAATGTGAACCCGTTGTTTGAAACCCAGGTCAAATGTGAACCTAAACCTTAGGTCAAATGCGAACCCGTTGTTTGAAACCCCTGTCAAATGTGAACCTAAACCTCAGGTCAAATGTGACCCTGTTGTTTGAAAACCAGGTCAAATGTGAAACTAAACCTCAGGTCAAATGTGAACCCGTTATTTGAAAACCAGGTCAAATATGAAACTAAAACTCAAGTCAAATGTGTACCTAAACCTCAGGTCAAATGTGAACCCGGTGTTTGAAACCCAGGTCAAATGTGAACTTAAACCTCAGTTCAAATGTGAACCCGTTTTTTGAAACCCAGGTCAAATTTGAACCTAAACCTCAGGTCAAATGCGAACCCGTTGTTTGAAAACAAGGTCAAATGTGAACCTAAACCTCAGGTCAAATGTAATTTGTGATTTGAAAACCAGGTCAAATGTGAACCTAAACCTAAGGTCAAATGTGAACTCGTTGTTTGAAAACCAGGTCAAATGTGAACCAAAACCTCAGGTCAAATGTGAACCCATTGTTTGAAACCCAGGTCAAATGTGAACCTAAACCTCAAGTCAAATACGAACCCGTTTTTTGAAACCCAGGTCAAATGTGAACTTAAACCTCAGGTCAAATGTGAACCCATTGTTTGAAACCCAGGTCAAATGTGAACCTAAACCTCAAGTCAAATGCGAACCCGTTTTTTGAAACCCAGGTCAAATGTGAACCTAAACCTTAGGTCAAATGCGAACCCGTTGTTTGAAACCCCTGTCAAATGTGAACCTAAACCTCAGGTCAAATGTGACCCTGTTGTTTGAAAACCAGGTCAAATGTGAAACTAAACCTCAGGTCAAATGTGAACCCGTTATTTGAAAACCAGGTCAAATATGAAACTAAAACTCAGGTCAAATGTGTACCTAAACCTCAGGTCAAATGTGAACCCGGTGTTTGAAACCCAGGTCAAATGTGAACTTAAACCTCAGTTCAAATGTGAACCCGTTTTTTGAAACCCAGGTCAAATTTGAACCTAAACCTCAGGTCAAATGCGAACCCGTTGTTTGAAAACAAGGTCAAATGTGAACCTAAACCTCAGGTCAAATGTAATTTGTGATTTGAAAACCAGGTCAAATGTGAACCTAAACCTAAGGTCAAATGTGAACTCGTTGTTTGAAAACCAAGTCAAATGTGAACCAAAACCTCAGGTCAAATGTGAACCCATTGTTTGAAACCCAGGTCAAATGTGAACCTAAACCTCAAGTCAAATGCGAACCCGTTTTTTGAAACCCAGGTCAAATGTGAACTTAAACCTCAGGTCAAATGTGAACCCGTTGTTTGAAACCCAGGTCAATTGTGAAGCTAAACCTACGGTCAAATGTGAACCTGTTGTTTGAAAACCATGTCAAATGTGAACCAAAACCTCATGTCAAATCTGAACCCATTGTTTGAAACCCAGGTCAAATTTGAACCTAAACCTCAGGTCAAATGTTAACCCGTTGTTTGAAACCTAGGTCAAATATGAACTTAAACTCAGGTCAAATGTGAACCTGTTGTTTGAAACCCAGGTCAAACGTGAACCTAAACCTCAGGTCAAATGTGAACCCGTTGTTTGAAAACCAGGTCAAATGTGAACCAAAACCTTAGGTCAAATCTGAACCCGTTGTTTGAAAACCAGGTCAAATGTGAACCAAAACCTCAGGTCAAATGAGAACCCGTTGTTTAAAACCCAGATCAAATGTGAACCTAAACCTCAGGTCAAATGTGAACTTAAACCTCAGGTCAAATGTGAACCTGTTGTTTGAAACCCAGGTCAAATGTGAACCTAAACCTCAGGTCAAATGTGAACCCGTTGTTTGAAACCCAGGTCAAATGTGAACCTAAACCTTAGGTCAAATGCGAACCCGTTGTTTGAAACCCCTGTCAAATGTGAACCTAAACCTCAGGTCAAATGTGACCCTGTTGTTTGAAAACCAGGTCAAATGTGAAACTAAACCTCAGGTCAAATGTGAACCCGTTATTTGAAAACCAGGTCAAATATGAAACTAAAACTCAGGTCAAATGTGTACCTAAACCTCAGGTCAAATGTGAACCCGGTGTTTGAAACCCAGGTCAAATGTGAACTTAAACCTCAGTTCAAATGTGAACCCGTTTTTTGAAACCCAGGTCAAATTTGAACCTAAACCTCAGGTCAAATGCGAACCCGTTGTTTGAAAACAAGGTCAAATGTGAACCTAAACCTCAGGTCAAATGTAATTTGTGATTTGAAAACCAGGTCAAATGTGAACCTAAACCTAAGGTCAAATGTGAACTCGTTGTTTGAAAACCAGGTCAAATGTGAACCAAAACCTCAGGTCAATTGTGAACCCATTGTTTGAAACCCAGGTCAAATGTGAACCTAAACCTCAAGTCAAATACGAACCCGTTGTTTGAAAACCAGGTCAAATGTGAACCAAAACCTCAGGTCAAATGTGAACCCATTGTTTGAAACCCAGGTCAAATGTGAACCTAAACCTCAAGTCAAATGCGAACCCGTTTTTTGAAACCCAGGTCAAATGTGAACCTAAACCTTAGGTCAAATGCGAACCCGTTGTTTGAAACCCCTGTCAAATGTGAACCTAAACCTCAGGTCAAATGTGACCCTGTTGTTTGAAAACCAGGTCAAATGTGAAACTAAACCTCAGGTCAAATGTGAACCCGTTATTTGAAAACCAGGTCAAATGTGAAACTAAAACTCAGGTCAAATGTGTACCTAAACCTCAGGTCAAATGTGAACCCGGTGTTTGAAACCCAAGTCAAATGTGAACTTAAACCTCAGTTCAAATGTGAACCCGTTTTTTCAAACCCAGGTCAAATTTGAACCTAAACCTCAAGTCAAATCTGAACCCGTTGTTTGAAAACAAGGTCAAATGTGAACCTAAACCTCAGGTCAAATGTAATTTGTTGTTTGAAAACCAGGTCAAATGTGAACCTAAACCTAAGGTCAAATGTGAACTCGTTGTTTGAAAACCAGGTCAAATGTGAACCAAAACCTCAGGTCAAATGTGAACCCATTGTTTGAAACCCAGGTCAAATGTGAACCTAAACCTCAAGTCAAATACGAACCCGTTTTTTGAAACCCAGGTCAAATGTGAACTTAAACCTCAGGTCAAATGTGAACCCGTTCTTTGAAACCCAGGTCAATTGTGAAGCTAAACCTATGGTCAAATGTGAACCTGTTGTTTGAAAACCATGTCAAATGTGAACCAAAACCTCAGGTCAAATCTGAACCCATTGTTTGAAACCCAGGTCAAATTTGAACCTAAACCTCAGGTCAAATGTTAACCCGTTGTTTGAAACCTAGGTCAAATGTGAACTTAAACTCAGGTCAAATGTGAACCTGTTGTTTGAAACACAGGTCAAACGTGAACCTAAACCTCAGGTCAAATGCGAACCCGTTGTTAAAATCCAGGTCAAATGTGAACCTAAACCGCAGGTCAAATGTGAACCTGTTGTTTGAAACCCAGGTCAAATGTGAACCTAAACCTCAGGTCAAATGTGAACCCGTTGTTTGAAACCCAGGTCAAATGTGAACCTAAACCTTAGGTCAAATTCGAACCCGTTGTTTGAAACCCCTGTCAAATGTGAACCTAAACCTCAGGTCAAATGTGACCCTGTTGTTTGAAAACCAGGTCAAATGTGAAACTAAACCTCAGGTCAAATGTGAACCCGTTATTTGAAAACCAGGTCAAATGTGAAACTAAAACTCAGGTCAAATGTGTACCTAAACCTCAGGTCAAATGTGAACCCGGTGTTTGAAACCTAGGTCAAATGTGAACTTAAACCTCAGTTCAAATGTGAACCCGTTTTTTGAAACCCAGGTCAAATTTGAACCTAAACCTCAAGTCAAATCTGAACCCGTTGTTTGAAAACAAGGTCAAATGTGAACCTAAACCTCAAGTCAAATGTAATTTGTTGTTTGAAAACCAGGTCAAATGTGAACCTAAACCTAAGGTCAAATGTGAACTCGTTGTTTGAAAACCAGGTCAAATGTGAACCAAAACCTCAGGTCAAATGTGAACCCATTGTTTGAAACCCAGGTCAAATGTGATCCTAAACCTCAAGTCAAATGCGAACCCGTTTTTTGAAACCCAGGTCTAATGTGAACTTAAACCTCAGGTCAAATGTGAACCCGTTGTTTGAAACCCAGGTCAATTGTGAAGCTAAACCTATGGTCAAATGTGAACCTGTTGTTTGAAAACCATGTCAAATGTGAACCAAAACCTCAGGTCAAATCTGAACGCATTGTTTGAAACCCAGGTCAAATTTGAACCTAAACCTCAGGTCAAATGTTAACCCGTTGTTTGAAACCTAGGTCAAATGTGAACTTAAACTCAGGTCAAATGTGAACCTGTTGTTTGAAACCCAGGTCAAACGTGAACCTAAACCTCAGGTCAAATGCGAACCCGTTGTTAAAATCCAGGTCAAATTTGAACCTAAACCTCAGGTCAAATGTGAACCCGTTGTTTGAAACCCAGGTCAATTGTGAACCTAAACCTAAGGTCAAATGTGAACCCGTTGTTTGAAAATCATGTCAAATGTGAACCTAAACCTCGGGTCAAATGTGAACCCGTTGATTGAAACCCAGGCCAAATGTGAACCTAATCCTCAGGTCAAATGTGAACCCGTTGTTTGAAAACCAGGTCAAATGTGAACCCGTTGTTTGAAAAACAGGTCAAATGTGAACCAAAACCTTAGGTCAAATCTGAACCCGTTGTTTGAAAACCAGGTCAAATGTGAACCAAAACCTCAGGTCAAATGTGAACCCGTTGTTTAAAACCCAGATCAAATGTGAACCTAAACCTCAGGTGAAATGTGAACTTAAACCTCAGGACAAATGTGAACCTGTTGTTTGAAACCCAGGTCAAATGTGAACCTAAACCTCAGGTCAAATGTGAACCCGTTGTTTGAAACCCAGGTCAAATGTGAACCTAAACCTTAGGTCAAATGCGAACCCGTTGTTTGAAACCCCTGTCAAATGTGAACCTAAACCTCAGGTCAAATGTGACCCTGTTGTTTGAAAACCAGGTCAAATGTGAAACTAAACCTCAGGTCAAATGTGAACCCGTTATTTGAAAACCAGGTCAAATATGAAACTAAAACTCAGGTCAAATGTGTACCTAAACCTCAGGTCAAATGTGAACCCGGTGTTTGAAACCCAGGTCAAATGTGAACTTAAACCTCAGTTCAAATGTGAACCCGTTTTTTGAAACCCAGGTCAAATTTGAACCTAAACCTCAGGTCAAATGCGAACCCGTTGTTTGAAAACAAGGTCAAATGTGAACCTAAACCTCAGGTCAAATGTAATTTGTGATTTGAAAACCAGGTCAAATGTGAACCTAAACCTAAGGTCAAATGTGAACTCGTTGTTTGAAAACCAGGTCAAATGTGAACCAAAACCTCAGGTCAAATGTGAACCCATTGTTTGAAACCCAGGTCAAATGTGAACCTAAACCTCAAGTCAAATGCGAACCCGTTTTTTGAAACCCAGGTCAAATGTGAACTTAAACCTCAGGTCAAATGTGAACCCGTTGTTTGAAACCCAGGTCAATTGTGAAGCTAAACCTACGGTCAAATGTGAACCTGTTGTTTGAAAACCATGTCAAATGTGAACCAAAACCTCATGTCAAATCTGAACCCATTGTTTGAAACCCAGGTCAAATTTGAACCTAAACCTCAGGTCAAATGTTAACCCGTTGTTTGAAACCTAGGTCAAATATGAACTTAAACTCAGGTCAAATGTGAACCTGTTGTTTGAAACCCAGGTCAAACGTGAACCTAAACCTCAGGTCAAATGTGAACCCGTTGTTTGAAAACCAGGTCAAATGTGAACCAAAACCTTAGGTCAAATCTGAACCCGTTGTTTGAAAACCAGGTCAAATGTGAACCAAAACCTCAGGTCAAATGAGAACCCGTTGTTTAAAACCCAGATCAAATGTGAACCTAAACCTCAGGTCAAATGTGAACTTAAACCTCAGGTCAAATGTGAACCTGTTGTTTGAAACCCAGGTCAAATGTGAACCTAAACCTCAGGTCAAATGTGAACCCGTTGTTTGAAACCCAGGTCAAATGTGAACCTAAACCTTAGGTCAAATGCGAACCCGTTGTTTGAAACCCCTGTCAAATGTGAACCTAAACCTCAGGTCAAATGTGACCCTGTTGTTTGAAAACCAGGTCAAATGTGAAACTAAACCTCAGGTCAAATGTGAAACTAAAACTCAGGTCAAATGTGAACCCGGTGTTTGAAACCCAGGTCAAATGTGAACTTAAACCTCAGTTCAAATGTGAACCCGTTTTTTGAAACCCAGGTCAAATTTGAACCTAAACCTCAGGTCAAATGCGAACCCGTTGTTTGAAAACAAGGTCAAATGTGAACCTAAACCTCAGGTCAAATGTAATTTGTGATTTGAAAACCAGGTCAAATGTGAACCTAAACCTAAGGTCAAATGTGAACTCGTTGTTTGAAAACCAGGTCAAATGTGAACCAAAACCTCAGGTCAAATGTGAACCCATTGTTTGAAACCCAGGTCAAATGTGAACCTAAACCTCAAGTCAAATACGAACCCGTTGTTTGAAAACCAGGTCAAATGTGAACCAAAACCTCAGGTCAAATGTGAACCCATTGTTTGAAACCCAGGTCAAATGTGAACCTAAACCTCAAGTCAAATGCGAACCCGTTTTTTGAAACCCAGGTCAAATGTGAACCTAAACCTTAGGTCAAATGCGAACCCGTTGTTTGAAACCCCTGTCAAATGTGAACCTAAACCTCAGGTCAAATGTGACCCTGTTGTTTGAAAACCAGGTCAAATGTGAAACTAAACCTCAGGTCAAATGTGAACCCGTTATTTGAAAACCAGGTCAAATGTGAAACTAAAACTCAGGTCAAATGTGTACCTAAACCTCAGGTCAAATGTGAACCCGGTGTTTGAAACCCAAGTCAAATGTGAACTTAAACCTCAGTTCAAATGTGAACCCGTTTTTTGAAACCCAGGTCAAATTTGAACCTAAACCTCAAGTCAAATCTGAACCCGTTGTTTGAAAACAAGGTCAAATGTGAACCTAAACCTCAGGTCAAATGTAATTTGTTGTTTGAAAACCAGGTCAAATGTGAACCTAAACCTAAGGTCAAATGTGAACTCGTTGTTTGAAAACCAGGTCAAATGTGAACCAAAACCTCAGGTCAAATGTGAACCCATTGTTTGAAACCCAGGTCAAATGTGAACCTAAACCTCAAGTCAAATACGAACCCGTTTTTTGAAACCCAGGTCAAATGTGAACTTAAACCTCAGGTCAAATGTGAACCCGTTCTTTGAAACCCAGGTCAATTGTGAAGCTAAACCTATGGTCAAATGTGAACCTGTTGTTTGAAAACCATGTCAAATGTGAACCAAAACCTCAGGTCAAATCTGAACCCATTGTTTGAAACCCAGGTCAAATTTGAACCTAAACCTCAGGTCAAATGTTAACCCGTTGTTTGAAACCTAGGTCAAATGTGAACTTAAACTCAGGTCAAATGTGAACCTGTTGTTTGAAACACAGGTCAAACGTGAACCTAAACCTCAGGTCAAATGCGAACCCGTTGTTAAAATCCAGGTCAAATGTGAACCTAAACCTCAGGTCAAATGTGAACCTGTTGTTTGAAACCCAGGTCAAATGTGAACCTAAACCTCAGGTCAAATGTGAACCCGTTGTTTGAAACCCAGGTCAAATGTGAACCTAAACCTTAGGTCAAATTCGAACCCGTTGTTTGAAACCCCTGTCAAATGTGAACCTAAACCTCAGGTCAAATGTGACCCTGTTGTTTGAAAACCAGGTCAAATGTGAAACTAAACCTCAGGTCAAATGTGAACCCGTTATTTGAAAACCAGGTCAAATGTGAAACTAAAACTCAGGTCAAATGTGTACCTAAACCTCAGGTCAAATGTGAACCCGGTGTTTGAAACCTAGGTCAAATGTGAACTTAAACCTCAGTTCAAATGTGAACCCGTTTTTTGAAACCCAGGTCAAATTTGAACCTAAACCTCAAGTCAAATCTGAACCCGTTGTTTGAAAACAAGGTCAAATGTGAACCTAAACCTCAAGTCAAATGTAATTTGTTGTTTGAAAACCAGGTCAAATGTGAACCTAAACCTAAGGTCAAATGTGAACTCGTTGTTTGAAAACCAGGTCAAATGTGAACCAAAACCTCAGGTCAAATGTGAACCCATTGTTTGAAACCCAGGTCAAATGTGATCCTAAACCTCAAGTCAAATGCGAACCCGTTTTTTGAAACCCAGGTCTAATGTGAACTTAAACCTCAGGTCAAATGTGAACCCGTTGTTTGAAACCCAGGTCAATTGTGAAGCTAAACCTATGGTCAAATGTGAACCTGTTGTTTGAAAACCATGTCAAATGTGAACCAAAACCTCAGGTCAAATCTGAACGCATTGTTTGAAACCCAGGTCAAATTTGAACCTAAACCTCAGGTCAAATGTTAACCCGTTGTTTGAAACCTAGGTCAAATGTGAACTTAAACTCAGGTCAAATGTGAACCTGTTGTTTGAAACCCAGGTCAAACGTGAACCTAAACCTCAGGTCAAATGCGAACCCGTTGTTAAAATCCAGGTCAAATTTGAACCTAAACCTCAGGTCAAATGTGAACCCGTTGTTTGAAACCCAGGTCAATTGTGAACCTAAACCTAAGGTCAAATGTGAACCCGTTGTTTGAAAACCAGGTCAAATGTGAACCCGTTGTTTGAAAACCAGGTCAAATGTGAACCAAAACCTTAGGTCAAATCTGAACCCGTTGTTTGAAAACCAGGTCAAATGTGAACCAAAACCTCAGGTCAAATGTGAACCCGTTGTTTAAAACCCAGATCAAATGTGAACCTAAACCTCAGGTGAAATGTGAACTTAAACCTCAGGACAAATGTGAACCTGTTGTTTGAGACCCAGGTCAAATTTGAACCTAAACCTCAGGTCAAATGTGAACCCGTTGTTTCAAACCCAGGTCAAATGTGAACCTAAACCTTAGGTCAAATGCGAACCCGTTGTTTGAAACCCCTGTCAAATGTGAACCTAAACCTCAGGTCAAATGTAAACCTGTTGTTTGAAAACCAGGTCAAATGTGAAACTAAACCTCAGGTCAAATGTGAACCCGTTATTTGAAAACCAGGTCAAATGTGAAACTAAAACTCAGGTCAAATGTGTACCTAAACCTCAGGTCAAATGTGAACCCGTTGTTTGAAACCCAGGTCAAATGTGAACTTAAACCTCAGGTCAAATGTGAACCCGTTGTTTGAAACCCAGGTCAAATTTGAACCTAAACCTCAAGTCAAATCCGAACCCGTTGTTTGAAAACCAGGTCAAATGTGAACCTAAACCTCAGGTCAAATGTAATCTGTTGTTTGAAAACCAGGTCAAATGTGAACCTAAACCTAAGGTCAAATGTGAACTCGTTGTTTGAAAACCAGGTCAAATGTGAACCTGTTGTTTGAAACCCAGGTCAAACGTGAACCTAAACCTCAGGTCAAATGTGAACCCGTTGTTTGAAACCCAGGTCAAATGTGAACCTAAACCTTAGGTCAAATGCGAACCCGTTGTTTGAAACCCCTGTCAAATGTGAACCTAAACCTCAGGTCAAATGTGAACCTGTTGTTTGAAAACCAGGTCAAATGTGAAACTAAACCTCAGGTCAAATGTGAACCCGTTGTTTGAAAACCAGGTCAAATGTGAAACTAAAACTCAGGTCAAATGTGTACCTAAACCTCAGGTCAAATGTGAACCCGATGTTTGAAACCCAGGTGAAATGTGAACTTAAACCTCAGGTCAAATGTGAACCCGTTGTTTGAAACCCAGGTCAAATTTCAACCTAAACCTCAAGTCAAATCTGAACCCGTTGTTTGAAAACCAGGTTAAATGTGAACCTAAACCTCAGGTCAAATGTAATCTGTTGTTTGAAAACCAGGTCAAATGTGAACCTAAACCTAAGGTCAAATGTGAAATCGTTGTTTGAAAACCAGGTCAAATGTGAACCAAAACCTCAGGTCAAATGTAAACCCATTGTTTGAAACCCAAGTCAAATGTGAACCTAAACCTCAAGTCAAATGTGAACCCGTTGTTTGAAACCCAGGTCAAATGTGAACTTAAACCTCAGGTCAAATGTGAACCCGTTGTTTGAAACCCAGGTCAATTGTGAAGCTAAACCTAAGGTCCAATTTGAACCCGTTGTTTGAACACCATGTCAAATGTGAACCAAAACCTCAGGTCAAATCTGAACCCATTGTTTGAAACCCAGGTCAAATTTGAACCTAAACCTCAGGTCAAATGTTAACCCGTTGTTTGAAACCTAGGTCAAATGTGAACTTAAACCTCAGGTCAAATGTGAACCTATTGTTTGAAACCCAGGTCAAACGTGAACCTAAACCTCAGGTCAAATGCGAACCCGTTGTTTAAAAACCAGGTCAAATTTGAACCTAAACCTCAGGTCAAATGTGAACCCGTTGTTTGAAACCCAGGTCAATTGTGAACCTAAACCTAAGGTCAAATGTGAACCCGTTGTTTGAAAACCAGGTCAAATGTGAACCTAGACCTCAGGTCAAATGTGAATCCGTTGTTTGAAACCCAGGTCAAATGTGAACCTAATCCTCAGGTCAAATGTGAACCCGTTGTTTGAAAACCAGGTCAAATGTGAACCAAAACCTCAGGTCAAATCTGAACCCGTTGTTTGAAAACTAGGTCAAATGTGAACCAAAACCTCAGGTCAGATGTGAACCCATTGTTTGGAACCCAGGTCAAATTTGAACCTAAACCTCAGGTCAAATGTGAACCCGTTCTTTGAAACCCAGGTCAAATGTGAACTTAAACCTCAGGTCAAATGTGAACCTGTTGTTTGAAACCCAGGTCAAACGTGAACCTAAACCTCAGGTCAAATGTGAACCCATTGTTTGAAACCCAGGTCAAATGTGAACCTAAACCTTAGGTCAAATGCGAACCCGTTGTTTCAAACCCCTGTCAAATGTGAACCTAAACCTCAGGTCAAATGTGAACCTGTTGTTTGAAAACCAGGTCAAATGTGAAACTAAACCTCAGGTCTAATGTGAACCCGTTGTTTGAAAACCAGGTCAAATGTGAAACTAAAACTCAGGTCAAATGTGTACCTAAACCTCAGGTCAAATGTGAACCCGGTGTTTGAAACCCAGGTCAAATGTGAACTTAAACCTCAGGTCAAATGTGAACCCGTTGTTTGAAAACCAGGTCAAATGTGAACCTAAACCTCAGGTCAAATGTAATTTGTTGTTTGAAAACCAAGTCAAATGTGAACCTAAACCTAAAGTCAAATGTGAACTCGTTGTTTGAAAACCAGGTCAAATGTGAACCAAAACCTCAGGTCAAATGTGAACCCATTGTTTGAAACCCAGGTCAAATGTGAACCTAAACCTCAAGTCAAATGCGAACCCGTTGTTTGAAACCTAGGTCAAATGTGAACTTAAACCTCAGGTCAAATGTGAACCCGTTGTTTGAAACCTAGGTCAATTGTGAAGCTAAACCTAAGGTCAAATGTGAACCCGTTGTTTGAAAACCATGTCAAATGTGAACCAAAACCTCAGGTCAAATCTGAACCCATTGTTTGAAACCCAGGTCAAATTTGAACCTAAACCTCAGGTCAAATGTTAACCCGTTGTTTGAAACCTAGGTCAAATGTGAACTTAAACCTCAGGTCAAATGTGAACCTGTTGTTTGAAACCCAGGTCAAACGTGAACCTAAACCTCAGGTCAAATGCGAACCCGTTGTCTAAAAACTAGGTCAAATTTGAACCTAAACCTCAGGTCAAATGTGAACCCGTTGTTTGAAACCCAGGTCAATTGTGAACCTAAACCTAAGGTCAAATGTGATCCCGTTGTTTGAAAACCAGGTCAAATGTGAACCTAAACCTCAGGTCAAATGTGAACCGGTTGTTTGAAACCCAGGCAAATGTGAACCTAAACCTTAGGTCAAATGCGAACCCGTTGTTTCAAACCCCTGTCAAATATGAACCTAAACCTCAGGTTAAATGTGAACCTGTTGTTTGAAAACCAGGTCAAATGTGAAACTAAACCTCAGGTCAAATGTGAACCCGTTGTTTGAAAACCAGGTCAAATGTGAAACTAAAACTCAGGTCAAATGTGTACCTAAACCTCAGGTCAAATGTGAACCCGATGTTTGAAACCCAGGTGAAATGTGAACTTAAACCTCAGGTCAAATGTGAACCCGTTGTTTGAAACCCAGGTCAAATTTCAACCTAAACCTCAAGTCAAATCTGAACCCGTTGTTTGAAAACCAGGTTAAATGTGAACCTAAACCTCAGGTCAAATGTAATCTGTTGTTTGAAAACCAGGTCAAATGTGAACCTAAACCTAAGGTCAAATGTGAAATCGTTGTTTGAAAACCAGGTCAAATGTGAACCAAAACCTCAGGTCAAATGTAAACCCATTGTTTGAAACCCAAGTCAAATGTGAACCTAAACCTCAAGTCAAATGTGAACCCGTTGTTTGAAACCCAGGTCAAATGTGAACTTAAACCTCAGGTCAAATGTGAACCCGTTGTTTGAAACCCAGGTCAATTGTGAAGCTAAACCTAAGGTCCAATTTGAACCCGTTGTTTGAACACCATGTCAAATGTGAACCAAAACCTCAGGTCAAATCTGAACCCATTGTTTGAAACCCAGGTCAAATTTGAACCTAAACCTCAGGTCAAATGTTAACCCGTTGTTTGAAACCTAGGTCAAATGTGAACTTAAACCTCAGGTCAAATGTGAACCTATTGTTTGAAACCCAGGTCAAACGTGAACCTAAACCTCAGGTCAAATGCGAACCCGTTGTTTAAAAACCAGGTCAAATTTGAACCTAAACCTCAGGTCAAATGTGAACCCGTTGTTTGAAACCCAGGTCAATTGTGAACCTAAACCTAAGGTCAAATGTGAACCCGTTGTTTGAAAACCAGGTCAAATGTGAACCTAGACCTCAGGTCAAATGTGAATCCGTTGTTTGAAACCCAGGTCAAATGTGAACCTAATCCTCAGGTCAAATGTGAACCCGTTGTTTGAAAACCAGGTCAAATGTGAACCAAAACCTCAGGTCAAATCTGAACCCGTTGTTTGAAAACTAGGTCAAATGTGAACCAAAACCTCAGGTCAGATGTGAACCCATTGTTTGGAACCCAGGTCAAATTTGAACCTAAACCTCAGGTCAAATGTGAACCCGTTCTTTGAAACCCAGGTCAAATGTGAACTTAAACCTCAGGTCAAATGTGAACCTGTTGTTTGAAACCCAGGTCAAACGTGAACCTAAACCTCAGGTCAAATGTGAACCCATTGTTTGAAACCCAGGTCAAATGTGAACCTAAACCTTAGGTCAAATGCGAACCCGTTGTTTCAAACCCCTGTCAAATGTGAACCTAAACCTCAGGTCAAATGTGAACCTGTTGTTTGAAAACCAGGTCAAATGTGAAACTAAACCTCAGGTCTAATGTGAACCCGTTGTTTGAAAACCAGGTCAAATGTGAAACTAAAACTCAGGTCAAATGTGTACCTAAACCTCAGGTCAAATGTGAACCCGGTGTTTGAAACCCAGGTCAAATGTGAACTTAAACCTCAGGTCAAATGTGAACCCGTTGTTTGAAAACCAGGTCAAATGTGAACCTAAACCTCAGGTCAAATGTAATTTGTTGTTTGAAAACCAAGTCAAATGTGAACCTAAACCTAAAGTCAAATGTGAACTCGTTGTTTGAAAACCAGGTCAAATGTGAACCAAAACCTCAGGTCAAATGTGAACCCATTGTTTGAAACCCAGGTCAAATGTGAACCTAAACCTCAAGTCAAATGCGAACCCGTTGTTTGAAACCTAGGTCAAATGTGAACTTAAACCTCAGGTCAAATGTGAACCCGTTGTTTGAAACCTAGGTCAATTGTGAAGCTAAACCTAAGGTCAAATGTGAACCCGTTGTTTGAAAACCATGTCAAATGTGAACCAAAACCTCAGGTCAAATCTGAACCCATTGTTTGAAACCCAGGTCAAATTTGAACCTAAACCTCAGGTCAAATGTTAACCCGTTGTTTGAAACCTAGGTCAAATGTGAACTTAAACCTCAGGTCAAATGTGAACCTGTTGTTTGAAACCCAGGTCAAACGTGAACCTAAACCTCAGGTCAAATGCGAACCCGTTGTCTAAAAACTAGGTCAAATTTGAACCTAAACCTCAGGTCAAATGTGAACCCGTTGTTTGAAACCCAGGTCAATTGTGAACCTAAACCTAAGGTCAAATGTGATCCCGTTGTTTGAAAACCAGGTCAAATGTGAACCTAAACCTCAGGTCAAATGTGAACCCGTTGTTTGAAACCCAGGCAAATGTGAACCTAAACCTTAGGTCAAATGCGAACCCGTTGTTTCAAACCCCTGTCAAATATGAACCTAAACCTCAGGTTAAATGTGAACCTGTTGTTTGAAAACCAGGTCAAATGTGAAACTAAACCTCAGGTCAAATGTGAACCCGTTGTTTGAAAACCAGGTCAAATGTGAAACTAAAACTCAGGTCAAATGTGTACCTAAACCGCAGGTCAAATGTGAACCCGTTGTTCGAAACCCATGTCAAATGTGAACTTAAACCTCAGGTCAAATGTGAACCCGTTGTTTGAAACCCAGGTCAAAATTGAACCTAAACCTCAAGTCAAATCTGAACACGTTGTTTGAAAACCAGGTCAAATATGAACCTAAACCTCAGGTCAAATGTAATCTGTTGTTTGAAAACCAGGTCAAATGTGAACCTAAACCTAAGGTTAAATGTGAACTCGTTGTTTGAAAACCAGGTCAAATGTGAACTTAAACCTCAGGTCAAATGTGAACCTGTTGTTTGAAACCCAGGTCAAACGTGAACCTAAACCTCAGGTCAAATGTGAACCCGTTGTTTGAAACCCATGTCAAATGTGAACCTAAACCTTAGGTCAAATGCGAACCCATTGTTCGAAACCCCTGTCAAATGTGAACCTAAACCTCAGGTCAAATGTGAACCTGTTGTTTGAAAACCAGGTCAAATGTGAAACTAAACCTCAGGTCAAATGTGAACCCGTTGTTTGAAAACCAGGTCAAATGTGAAACTAAAACTCAGGTCAAATGTGTACTTAAACCTCAGGTCAAATGTGAACCCGATGTTTGAAACCCAGGTGAAATGTGAACTTAAACCTCAGGTCAAATGTGAACCCGTTGTTTGAAACCCAGGTCAAATTTCAACCTAAACCTCAAGTCAAATCTGAACCCGTTGTTTGAAAACCAGGTCAAATGTGAACCTAAACATCAGGTCAAATGTAATCTGTTGTTTGAAAACCAGGTCAAATGTGAACCTAAACCTAAGGTCAAATGTGAAATCGTTGTTTGAAAACCAGGTCAAATGTGAACCAAAACCTCAGGTCAAATGTAAACCCATTGTTTGAAACCCAGGTCAAATGTGAACCTAAACCTCAAGTCAAATGCGAACCCGTTGTTTGAAATCCAGGTCAAATGTGAACTTAAACCTCAGGTCAAATGTGAACCCGTTGTTTGAAACCCAGGTCAATTGTGAAGCTAAACCTAAGGTCAAATGTGAACCCGTTGTTTGAACACCATGTCAAATGTGAACCAAAACCTCAGGTCAAATTTGAACCCATTGTTTGAAACCCAGGTCAAATTTGAACCTAAACCTCAGGTCAAATGTTAACCCGTTGTTTGAAACCTAGGTCAAATGTGAACTTAAACCTCTGGTCAAATGTGAACCTGTTGTTTGAAACCCAGGTCAAACGTGAACCTAAACCTCAGGTTAAATGCGAACCCGTTGTTTAAAAACCAGGTCAAATTTGAACCTAAACCTCAGGTCAAATGTGAACCCGTTGTTTGAAACCCAGGTCAATTGTGAACCTAAACCTAAGGTCAAATGTGAACCCGTTGTTTGAAAACCAGGTCAAATGTGAACCTAGACCTCAGGTCAAATGTGAATCCGTTGTTTGAAACCCAGGTCAATTGTGAACCTAAACCTAAGGTCAAATGTGAACCCGTTGTTTGAAAACCAGGTCAAATGTGAACCTAGACCTCAGGTCAAATGTGAATCCGTTGTTTGAAACCCAGGTCAAATGTGAACCTAATCCTCAGGTCAAATGTGAACCCGTTGTTTGAAAACCAGGTCAAATGTGAACCAAAACCTCAGGTCAAATCTGAACCCGTTGTTTGAAAACTAGGTCAAATGTGAACCAAAACCTCAGGTCAGATGTGAACCCATTGTTTGGAACCCAGGTCAAATTTGAACCTAAACCTCAGGTCAAATGTGAACCCGTTCTTTGAAACCCAGGTCAAATGTGAACTTAAACCTCAGGTCAAATGTGAACCTGTTGTTTGAAACCCAGGTCAAACGTGAACCTAAACCTCAGGTCAAATGTGAACCCATTGTTTGAAACCCAGGTCAAATGTGAACCTAAACCTTAGGTCAAATGCGAACCCGTTGTTTCAAACCCCTGTCAAATGTGAACCTAAACCTCAGGTCAAATGTGAACCTGTTGTTTGAAAACCAGGTCAAATGTGAAACTAAACCTCAGGTCTAATGTGAACCCGTTGTTTGAAAACCAGGTCAAATGTGAAACTAAAACTCAGGTCAAATGTGTACCTAAACCTCAGGTCAAATGTGAACCCGGTGTTTGAAACCCAGGTCAAATGTGAACTTAAACCTCAGGTCAAATGTGAACCCGTTGTTTGAAAACCAGGTCAAATGTGAACCTAAACCTCAGGTCAAATGTAATTTGTTGTTTGAAAACCAAGTCAAATGTGAACCTAAACCTAAAGTCAAATGTGAACTCGTTGTTTGAAAACCAGGTCAAATGTGAACCAAAACCTCAGGTCAAATGTGAACCCATTGTTTGAAACCCAGGTCAAATGTGAACCTAAACCTCAAGTCAAATGCGAACCCGTTGTTTGAAACCTAGGTCAAATGTGAACTTAAACCTCAGGTCAAATGTGAACCCGTTGTTTGAAACCTAGGTCAATTGTGAAGCTAAACCTAAGGTCAAATGTGAACCCGTTGTTTGAAAACCATGTCAAATGTGAACCAAAACCTCAGGTCAAATCTGAACCCATTGTTTGAAACCCAGGTCAAATTTGAACCTAAACCTCAGGTCAAATGTTAACCCGTTGTTTGAAACCTAGGTCAAATGTGAACTTAAACCTCAGGTCAAATGTGAACCTGTTGTTTGAAACCCAGGTCAAACGTGAACCTAAACCTCAGGTCAAATGCGAACCCGTTGTCTAAAAACTAGGTCAAATTTGAACCTAAACCTCAGGTCAAATGTGAACCCGTTGTTTGAAACCCAGGTCAATTGTGAACCTAAACCTAAGGTCAAATGTGATCCCGTTGTTTGAAAACCAGGTCAAATGTGAACCTAAACCTCAGGTCAAATGTGAACCCGTTGTTTGAAACCCAGGCAAATGTGAACCTAAACCTTAGGTCAAATGCGAACCCGTTGTTTCAAACCCCTGTCAAATATGAACCTAAACCTCAGGTTAAATGTGAACCTGTTGTTTGAAAACCAGGTCAAATGTGAAACTAAACCTCAGGTCAAATGTGAACCCGTTGTTTGAAAACCAGGTCAAATGTGAAACTAAAACTCAGGTCAAATGTGTACCTAAACCGCAGGTCAAATGTGAACCCGTTGTTCGAAACCCATGTCAAATGTGAACTTAAACCTCAGGTCAAATGTGAACCCGTTGTTTGAAACCCAGGTCAAAATTGAACCTAAACCTCAAGTCAAATCTGAACACGTTGTTTGAAAACCAGGTCAAATATGAACCTAAACCTCAGGTCAAATGTAATCTGTTGTTTGAAAACCAGGTCAAATGTGAACCTAAACCTAAGGTTAAATGTGAACTCGTTGTTTGAAAACCAGGTCAAATGTGAACTTAAACCTCAGGTCAAATGTGAACCTGTTGTTTGAAACCCAGGTCAAACGTGAACCTAAACCTCAGGTCAAATGTGAACCCGTTGTTTGAAACCCATGTCAAATGTGAACCTAAACCTTAGGTCAAATGCGAACCCATTGTTCGAAACCCCTGTCAAATGTGAACCTAAACCTCAGGTCAAATGTGAACCTGTTGTTTGAAAACCAGGTCAAATGTGAAACTAAACCTCAGGTCAAATGTGAACCCGTTGTTTGAAAACCAGGTCAAATGTGAAACTAAAACTCAGGTCAAATGTGTACTTAAACCTCAGGTCAAATGTGAACCCGATGTTTGAAACCCAGGTGAAATGTGAACTTAAACCTCAGGTCAAATGTGAACCCGTTGTTTGAAACCCAGGTCAAATTTCAACCTAAACCTCAAGTCAAATCTGAACCCGTTGTTTGAAAACCAGGTCAAATGTGAACCTAAACATCAGGTCAAATGTAATCTGTTGTTTGAAAACCAGGTCAAATGTGAACCTAAACCTAAGGTCAAATGTGAAATCGTTGTTTGAAAACCAGGTCAAATGTGAACCAAAACCTCAGGTCAAATGTAAACCCATTGTTTGAAACCCAGGTCAAATGTGAACCTAAACCTCAAGTCAAATGCGAACCCGTTGTTTGAAATCCAGGTCAAATGTGAACTTAAACCTCAGGTCAAATGTGAACCCGTTGTTTGAAACCCAGGTCAATTGTGAAGCTAAACCTAAGGTCAAATGTGAACCCGTTGTTTGAACACCATGTCAAATGTGAACCAAAACCTCAGGTCAAATTTGAACCCATTGTTTGAAACCCAGGTCAAATTTGAACCTAAACCTCAGGTCAAATGTTAACCCGTTGTTTGAAACCTAGGTCAAATGTGAACTTAAACCTCTGGTCAAATGTGAACCTGTTGTTTGAAACCCAGGTCAAACGTGAACCTAAACCTCAGGTTAAATGCGAACCCGTTGTTTAAAAACCAGGTCAAATTTGAACCTAAACCTCAGGTCAAATGTGAACCCGTTGTTTGAAACCCAGGTCAATTGTGAACCTAAACCTAAGGTCAAATGTGAACCCGTTGTTTGAAAACCAGGTCAAATGTGAACCTAGACCTCAGGTCAAATGTGAATCCGTTGTTTGAAACCCAGGTCAAATGTGAACCTAATTCTCAGGTCAAATGTGAACCCGTTGTTTGAAAACCAGGTCAAATGTGAACCAAAACCTCAGGTCAAATCTGAACCCGTTGTTTGAAAACTAGGTCAAATGTGAACCAAAACCTCAGGTCAGATGTGAACCCATTGTTTGGAACCCAGGTCAAATTTGAACCTAAACCTCAGGTCAAATGTGAACCCGTTCTTTGAAACCCAGGTCAAATGTGAACTTAAACCTCAGGTCAAATGTGAACCTGTTGTTTGAAACCCAGGTCAAACGTGAACCTAAACCTCAGGTCAAATGTGAACCCATTGTTTGAAACCCAGGTCAAATGTGAACCTAAACCTTAGGTCAAATGCGAACCCGTTGTTTCAAACCCCTGTCAAATGTGAACCTAAACCTCAGGTCAAATGTGAACCTGTTGTTTGAAAACCAGGTCAAATGTGAAACTAAACCTCAGGTCTAATGTGAACCCGTTGTTTGAAAACCAGGTCAAATGTGAAACTAAAACTCAGGTCAAATGTGTACCTAAACCTCAGGTCAAATATGAACCCGGTGTTTGAAACCCAGGTCAAATGTGAACTTAAACCTCAGGTCAAATGTGAACCCGTTGTTTGAAAACCAGGTCAAATGTGAACCTAAACCTCAGGTCAAATGTAATTTGTTGTTTGAAAACCAAGTCAAATGTGAACCTAAACCTAAAGTCAAATGTGAACTCGTTGTTTGAAAACCAGGTCAAATGTGAACCAAAACCTCAGGTCAAATGTGAACCCATTGTTTGAAACCCAGGTCAAATGTGAACCTAAACCTCAAGTCAAATGCGAACCCGTTGTTTGAAACCTAGGTCAAATGTGAACTTAAACCTCAGGTCAAATGTGAACCCGTTGTTTGAAACCTAGGTCAATTGTGAAGCTAAACCTAAGGTCAAATGTGAACCCGTTGTTTGAAAACCATGTCAAATGTGAACCAAAACCTCAGGTCAAATCTGAACCCATTGTTTGAAACCCAGGTCAAATTTGAACCTAAACCTCAGGTCAAATGTTAACCCGTTGTTTGAAACCTAGGTCAAATTTGAACTTAAACCTCAGTTCAAATGTGAACCTGTTGTTTGAAACCCAGGTCAAACGTGAACCTAAACCTCAGGTCAAATGCGAACCCGTTGTCTAAAAACTAGGTCAAATTTGAACCTAAACCTCAGGTCAAATGTGAACCCGTTGTTTGAAACCCAGGTCAATTGTGAACCTAAACCTAAGGTCAAATGTGAACCCGTTGTTTGAAAACCAGGTCAAATGTGAACCTAAACCTCAGGTCAAATATGAACCCGTTGTTTGAAACCCAGGTCAAATGTGAACCTAATCCTCAGGTCAAATGTGAACCCGTTGTTTGAAAACCAAGTCAAATGTGAACCAAAACCTCAGGTCAAATCTGAACCCGTTGTTTGAAAACTAGGTCAAATGTGAACCAAAACCTCAGGTCAGATGTGAACCCATTGTTTGGAACCCAGGTCAAATTTGAACCTAAACCTCAGGTCAAATGTGAACCCGTTCTTTGAAACCCAGGTCAAATGTGAACTTAAACCTCAGGTCAAATGTGAACCTGTTGTTTGAAACCCAGGTCAAACGTGAACCTAAACCTCAGGTCAAATGTGAACCCATTGTTTGAAACCCAGGTCAAATGTGAACCTAAACCTTAGGTCAAATGCGAACCCGTTGTTTCAAACCCCTGTCAAATGTGAACCTAAACCTCAGGTCAAATGTGAACCTGTTGTTTGAAAACCAGGTCAAATGTGAAACTAAACCTCAGGTCTAATGTGAACCCGTTGTTTGAAAACCAGGTCAAATGTGAAACTAAAACTCAGGTCAAATGTGTACCTAAACCTCAGGTCAAATGTGAACCCGGTGTTTGAAACCCAGGTCAAATGTGAACTTAAACCTCAGGTCAAATGTGAACCCGTTGTTTGAAAACCAGGTCAAATGTGAACCTAAACCTCAGGTCAAATGTAATTTGTTGTTTGAAAACCAAGTCAAATGTGAACCTAAACCTAAAGTCAAATGTGAACTCGTTGTTTGAAAACCAGGTCAAATGTGAACCAAAACCTCAGGTCAAATGTGAACCCATTGTTTGAAACCCAGGTCAAATGTGAACCTAAACCTCAAGTCAAATGCGAACCCGTTGTTTGAAACCTAGGTCAAATGTGAACTTAAACCTCAGGTCAAATGTGAACCCGTTGTTTGAAACCTAGGTCAATTGTGAAGCTAAACCTAAGGTCAAATGTGAACCCGTTGTTTGAAAACCATGTCAAATGTGAACCAAAACCTCAGGTCAAATCTGAACCCATTGTTTGAAACCCAGGTCAAATTTGAACCTAAACCTCAGGTCAAATGTTAACCCGTTGTTTGAAACCTAGGTCAAATGTGAACTTAAACCTCAGGTCAAATGTGAACCTGTTGTTTGAAACCCAGGTCAAACGTGAACCTAAACCTCAGGTCAAATGCGAACCCGTTGTCTAAAAACTAGGTCAAATTTGAACCTAAACCTCAGGTCAAATGTGAACCCGTTGTTTGAAACCCAGGTCAATTGTGAACCTAAACCTAAGGTCAAATGTGAACCCGTTGTTTGAAAACCAGGTCAAATGTGAACCTAAACCTCAGGTCAAATGTGAACCCGTTGTTTGAAACCCAGGTCAAATGTGAACCTAAACCTTAGGTCAAATGCGAACCCGTTGTTTCAAACCCCTGTCAAATATGAACCTAAACCTCAGGTTAAATGTGAACCTGTTGTTTGAAAACCAGGTCAAATGTGAAACTAAACCTCAGGTCAAATGTGAACCCGTTGTTTGAAAACCAGGTCAAATGTGAAACTAAAACTCAGGTCAAATGTGTACCTAAACCGCAGGTCAAATGTGAACCCGTTGTTCGAAACCCATGTCAAATGTGAACTTAAACCTCAGGTCAAATGTGAACCCGTTGTTTGAAACCCAGGTCAAAATTGAACCTAAACCTCAAGTCAAATCTGAACACGTTGTTTGAAAACCAGGTCAAATATGAACCTAAACCTCAGGTCAAATGTAATCTGTTGTTTGAAAACCAGGTCAAATGTGAACCTAAACCTAAGGTTAAATGTGAAATCGTTGTTTGAAAACCAGGTCAAATGTGAACTTAAACCTCAGGTCAAATGTGAACCTGTTGTTTGAAACCCAGGTCAAACGTGAACCTAAACCTCAGGTCAAATGTGAACCCGTTGTTTGAAACCCATGTCAAATGTGAACCTAAACCTTAGGTCAAATGCGAACCCGTTGTTCGAAACCCCTGTCAAATGTGAACCTAAACCTCAGGTCAAATGTGAACCTGTTGTTTGAAAACCAGGTCAAATGTGAAACTAAACCTCAGGTCAAATGTGAACCCGTTGTTTGAAAACCAGGTCAAATGTGAAACTAAAACTCAGGTCAAATGTGTACTTAAACCTCAGGTCAAATGTGAACCCGATGTTTGAAACCCAGGTGAAATGTGAACTTAAACCTCAGGTCAAATGTGAACCCGTTGTTTGAAACCCAGGTCAAATTTCAACCTAAACCTCAAGTCAAATCTGAACCCGTTGTTTGAAAACCAGGTCAAATGTGAACCTAAACATCAGGTCAAATGTAATCTGTTGTTTGAAAACCAGGTCAAATGTGAACCTAAACCTAAGGTCAAATGTGAAATCGTTGTTTGAAAACCAGGTCAAATGTGAACCAAAACCTCAGGTCAAATGTAAACCCATTGTTTGAAACCCAGGTCAAATGTGAACCTAAACCTCAAGTCAAATGCGAACCCGTTGTTTGAAATCCAGGTCAAATGTGAACTTAAACCTCAGGTCAAATGTGAACCCGTTGTTTGAAACCCAGGTCAATTGTGAAGCTAAACCTAAGGTCAAATGTGAACCCGTTGTTTGAACACCATGTCAAATGTGAACCAAAACCTCAGGTCAAATCTGAACCCATTGTTTGAAACCCAGGTCTAATTTGAACCTAAACCTCAGGTCAAATGTTAACCCGTTGTTTGAAACCTAGGTCAAATGTGAACTTAAACCTCTGGTCAAATGTGAACCTGTTGTTTGAAACCCAGGTCAAACGTGAACCTAAACCTCAGGTTAAATGCGAACCCGTTGTTTAAAAACCAGGTCAAATTTGAACCTAAACCTCAGGTCAAATGTGAACCCGTTGTTTGAAACCCAGGTCAATTGTGAACCTAAACCTAAGGTCAAATGTGAACCCGTTGTTTGAAAACCAGGTCAAATGTGAACCTAGACCTCAGGTCAAATGTGAACCCGTTGTTTGAAACCCAGGTCAAATGTGAACCTAATCCTCAGGTCAAATGTGAACCCGTTGTTTGAAAACCAGGTCAAATGTGAACCAAAACCTCAGGTCAAATCTGAACCCGTTGTTTGAAAACTAGGTCAAATGTGAACCAAAACCTCAGGTCAGATGTGAACCCATTGTTTGGAACCCAGGTCAAATTTGAACCTAAACCTCAGGTCCAATGTGAACCCGTTCTTTGAAACCCAGGTCAAATGTGAACTTAAACCTCAGGTCAAATGTGAACCTGTTGTTTGAAACCCAGGTCAAACGTGAACCTAAACCTCAGGTCAAATGTGAACCCGTTGTTTGAAACCCAGGTCAAATGTGAACCTAACCCTTAGGTCAAATGCGAACCCGTTGTTTCAAACCCCTGTCAAATGTGAACCTAAACCTCAGGTCAAATGTGAACCTGTTGTTTGAAAACCAGGTCAAATGTGAAACTAAACCTCAGGTCTAATGTGAACCCGTTGTTTGAAAACCACGTCAAATGTGAAACTAAAACTCAGGTCAAATGTGTACCTAAACCTCAGGTCAAATGTGAACCCGGTGTTTGAAACCCAGGTCAAATGTGAACTTAAACCTCAGGTCAAATGTGAACCCGTTTTTTGAAACCCAGGTCAAATTTGAACCTAAACCTCAAGTCAAATCTGAACCCGTTGTTTGAAAACCAGGTCAAATGTGAACCTAAACCTCAGGTCAAATGTAATTTGTTGTTTGAAAACCAAGTCAAATGTGAACCTAAACCTAAGGTCAAATGTGAACTCGTTGTTTGAAAACCAGGTCAAATGTGAACCAAAATCTCAGGTCAAATGTGAACCCATTGTTTGAAACCCAGGTCAAATGTGAACCTAAACCTCAAGTCAAATGCGAACCCCTTGTTTGAAACCCAGGTCAAATGTGAACTTAAACCTCAGGTCAAATGTGAACCCGTTGTTTGAAACCTAGGTCAATTGTGAAGCTAAACCTAAGGTCAAATGTGAACCCGTTGTTTGAAAACCATGTCAAATGTGAACCAAAACCTCAGGTCAAATCTGAACACAATGTTTGAAACCCAGGTCAAATTTGAACCTAAACCTCAGGTCAAATGTTTACCCGTTGTTTGAAACCTAGGTCAAATGTGAACTTAAACCTCAGGTCAAATGTGAACCTGTTGTTTGAAACCCAGGTCAAACGTGAACCTAAACCTCAGGTCAAATGCGAACCCGTTGTTTAAAAACTAGGTCAAATTTGAACCTAAACCTCAGGTCAAATGTGAACCCATTGTTTGAAACCCAGGTCAATTGTGAACCTAAGCCTAAGGTCAAATGTGAACCCGTTGTTTGAAAACCAGGTCAAATGTGAACCTAAACCTCAGGTCAAATGTGAACCCGTTGTTTGAAACCCAGGTCAAATGTGAACCTAAACCTTAGGTCAAATGCGAACCCGTTGTTTCAAACCCCTGTCAAATATGAACCTAATCCTCAGGTCAAATGTGAACCTGTTGTTTGAAAACCAGGTCAAATGTGAAACTAAACCTCAGGTCAAATGTGAACCCGTTGTTTGAAAACCAGGTCAAATGTGAAACTAAAACTCAGGTCAAATGTGTACCTAAACCTCAGGTCAAATGTGAACCCGGTGTTTGAAACCCAGGTCAAATGTGAACTTAAACCTCAGGTCAAATGTGAACCCGTTTTTTGAAACCCAGGTCAAATTTGAACCTAAACCTCAAGTCAAATCTGAACCCGTTGTTTGAAAACCAGGTCAAATGTGAACCTAAACCTCAGGTCAAATGTAATTTGTTGTTTGAAAACCAAGTCAAATGTGAACCTAAACCTAAGGTCAAATGTGAACTCGTTGTTTGAAAACCAGGTCAAATGTGAACCAAAATCTCAGGTCAAATGTGAACCCATTGTTTGAAACCCAGGTCAAATGTGAACCTAAACCTCAAGTCAAATGCGAACCCCTTGTTTGAAACCCAGGTCAAATGTGAACTTAAACCTCAGGTCAAATGTGAACCCGTTGTTTGAAACCTAGGTCAATTGTGAAGCTAAACCTAAGGTCAAATGTGAACCCGTTGTTTGAAAACCATGTCAAATGTGAACCAAAACCTCAGGTCAAATCTGAACACAATGTTTGAAACCCAGGTCAAATGTTTACCCGTTGTTTGAAACCTAGGTCAAATGTGAACTTAAACCTCAGGTCAAATGTGAACCTGTTGTTTGAAACCCAGGTCAAACGTGAACCTAAACCTCAGGTCAAATGCGAACCCGTTGTTTAAAAACTAGGTCAAATTTGAACCTAAACCTCAGGTCAAATGTGAACCCGTTGTTTGAAACCCAGGTCAATTGTGAACCTAAGCCTAAGGTCAAATGTGAACCCGTTGTTTGAAAACCAGGTCAAATGTGAACCTAAACCTCAGGTCAAATGTGAACCCGTTGTTTGAAACCCAGGTCAAATGTGAACCTAAACCTTAGGTCAAATGCGAACCCGTTGTTTCAAACCCCTGTCAAATATGAACCTAATCCTCAGGTCAAATGTGAACCTGTTGTTTGAAAACCAGGTCAAATGTGTACCTAAACCGCAGGTCAAATGTGAACCCGTTGTTCGAAACCCAGGTCAAATGTGAACTTAAACCTCAGGTCAAATGTGAACCCGTTGTTTGAAACCCAGGTCAAAATTGAACCTAAACCTCAAGTCAAATCTGAACACGTTGTTTGAAAACCAGGTCAAATGTGAACCTAAACCTCAGGTCAAATGTGAATCTGTTGTTTGAAAACTAGGTCAAATGTGAACCTAAACCTAAGGTCAAATGTGAACTCGTTGTTTCAAAACCAGGTCAAATGTGAACTTAAACCTCAGGTCAAATTGAACCTGTTGTTTGAAACCCAGGTCAAACGTGAACCCTAACCTCAGGTCAAATGTGAACCCGTTGTTTGAAACCCATGTCAAATGTGAACCTAAACCTTAGGTCAAATGCGAACCCGTTGTTTGAAACCCCTGTCAAATGTGAACCTAAACCTTAGGTCAAATGTGAACCTGTTGTTTGAAAACTAGGTCAAATGTGAAACTAAACCTCAGGTCAAATGTGAACCCGTTGTTTGAAAACCATGTCAAATGTGAAACTAAAACCCAGGTCAAATGTGTACCTAAACCTCAGGTCAAATGTGAACCCGGTGTTTGAAACCCAGGTGAAATGTGAACTTAAACCTCAGGTCAAATGTGAACCCGTTGTTTGAAACCCAGGTCAAATTTGAACCTAAACCTCAAGTCAAATCTGAACCCGATGTTTGAAAACCAGGTCAAATGTGAACCTAAACCTCAGGTCAAATGTAATCTGTTGTTTGAAAACCAGGTCAAATGTGAACCTAAACCTAAGGTCAAATGTGAACTCGTTGTTTGAAAACCAGGTCAAATGTGAACCAAAACCTCAGGTCAAATGTGAACCCATTGTTTGAAATCCAGGTCAAATGTGAACCTAAACCTCAAGTCCAATGCGAACCCGTTGTTTGAAACCCAGGTCAAATGTGAACTTAAACCTTAGGTCAAATGTGAACCCGTTGTTTGAAACCCAGGTCAATTGTGAAGCTAAACCTAAGGTCAAATGTGAACCCATTGTTTGAAAACCATGTCAAATGTGAACCAAAACCTCAGGTCAAATCTGAACCCATTGTTTGAAACCCAGGTCAAATTTGAACCTAAACCTCAGGTCAAATGTTAACCCGTTGTTTGAAACCTAGGTCAAATGTGAACTTAAACCTCAGGTCAAATGTGAACCTGTTGTTTGAAACCCAGGTCAAACGTGAACCTAAACCTCAGGTCAAATGCGAACCCGTTGTTTAAAAACCAGGTCAAATTTGAACCTAAACCTCAGGTCAAATGTGAACCCGTTGTTTGAAACCCAGGTCAATTGTGAACCTAAACCTAAGGTGAAATGTGAACCCGTTGTTTGAAAACCAGGTCAAATGTGAACCTAAACCTCAGGTCAAATGTGAACCCGTTGTTTGAAACCCAGGTCAAATGTGAACCTAAACCTTAGGTCAAATGTGAACCCGTTGTTTCAAACCCCTGTCAAATGTGAACCTAAACCTCAGGTCAAATGTGAACCTGTTGTTTGAAAACCAGGTCAAATGTGAAACTAACCTCAGGTCAAATGTGAACCCGTTGTTTGAAAACCATGTCAAATGTGAAACTAAAACTCAGGTCAAATGTGTACCTAAACCGCAGGTCAAATGTGAACCCGTTGTTCGAAACCCATGTCAAATGTGAACTTAAACCTCAGGTCAAATGTGAACCCGTTGTTTGAAACCCAGGTCAAAATTGAACCTAAACCTCAAGTCAAATCTGAACACGTTGTTTGAAAACCAGGTCAAATATGAACCTAAACCTCAGGTCAAATGTAATCTGTTGTTTGAAAACTAGGTCAAATGAGAACCTAAACCTAAGGTCAAATGTGAACTCGTTGTTTGAAAACCAGGTCAAATGTGAACTTAAAACTCAGGTCAAATGTGAACCTGTTGTTTGAAACCCAGGTCAAACGTGAACCTAAACCTCAGGTCAAATGTGAACCCGTTGTTTGAAACCCATGTCAAATGTGAACCTAAACCTTAGGTCAAATGCGAACCCGTTGTTCGAAACCCCTGTCAAATGTGAACCTAAACCTCAGGTCAAATGTGAACCTGTTGTTTGAAAACCAGGTCAATTGTGAAACTAAACCTCAGGTCAAATGTGAACCCGTTGTTTGAAAACCAGGTCAAATGTGAAACTAAAACTCAGGTCAAATGTGTACCTAAACCTCAGGTCAAATGTGAACCCGATGTTTGAAACCCAGGTGAAATGTGAACTTAAACCTCAGGTCAAATGTGAACCCGTTGTTTAAAACCCAGGTCAAATTTGAACCTAAACCTCAAGTCAAATCTGAACCCGTTGTTTGAAAACCAGGTCAAATGTGAACCTAAACCTCAGGTCAAATGTAATATGTTGTTTGAAAACCAGGTCAAATGTGAACCTAAACCTAAGGTCAAATGTGAACTCGTTGTTTGAAAACCAGGTCAATTGTGAAGCTAAACCTAAGGTCAAATGTGAACCCGTTGTTTGAAAACCATGTCAAATGTGAACCAAAACCTCAGGTCAAATCTGAACCCATTGTTTGAAACCCAGGTCAAATTTGAACCTAAACCTCAGGTCAAATGTTAACCCGTTGTTTGAAACCTAGGTCAAATGTGAACTTAAACTTCAGGTCAAATGTGAACCTGTTGTTTGAAACCCAGGTCAAACGTGAACCTAAACCTCAGGTCAAATGCGAACCCGTTGTTTAAAAACCAGGTCAAATTTGAACCTAAACCTCAGGTCAAATGTGAACGCGTTGTTTGAAACCCAGGTCAATTGTGAACCTAAACCTAAGGTCATATGTGAACCCGTTGTTTGAAACCCAGGTCAAACGTGAACCTAAACCTCAGGTCAAATGTGAACCCGTTGTTTGAAACCCATGTCAAATGTGAACCTAAACCTTAGGTCAAATGCGAACCCGTTGTTTGAAACCCCTGTCAAATGTGAACCTAAACCTCAAGTCAAATGTGAACCTGTTGTTTGAAAACCAGGCCAAATGTGAAACTAAACCTCAGGTCAAATGTGAACCCGTTGTTTGAAAACCAGGTCAAATGTGAAACTAAAACTCAGGTCAAATGTGTACCTAAACCTCAGGTCAAATGTGAACCCGATGTTTGAAACCCAAGTGAAATGTGAACTTAAACCTCAGGTCAAATGTGAACCCGTTGTTTGAAACCCAGGTCAAATTTGAACCTAAACCTCAAGTCAAATCTGAACCCTATGTTTGAAAACCAGGTCAAATGTGAACCTAAACCTCAGGTCAAATGTAATCTGTTGTTTGAAAACCAGGTCAAATGTGAACCTAAACCTAAGGTCAAATGTGAACTCGTTGTTTGAAAACCAGGTCAAATGTGAACCAAAACCTCAGGTCAAATGTGAACCCATTGTTTGAAACCCAGGTCAAATGTGAACCTAAACCTCAAGTCCAATGCGAACCCGTTGTTTGAAACCCAGGTCAAATGTGAACTTAAACCTCAGGTTAAATGTGAACCCGTTGTTTGAAACCCAGGTCAATTGTGAAGCTAAACCTAAGGTCAAATGTGAACCCGTTGTTTGAAAACCATGCCAAATGTGAACCAAAACCACAGGTCAAATCTGAACCCATTGTTTGAAACCCAGGTCAAATTTGAACCTAAACCTCAGGTCAAATGTTAACCCGTTGTTTGAAACCTAGGTCAAATGTGAACTTAAACCTCAGGTCAAATGTGAACCTGTTGTTTGAAACCCAGGTAAACGTGAACCTAAACCCCAGGTCAAATGCGAACCCGTTGTTTAAAAACCAGGTCAAATTTAAACCTAAACCTCAGGTAAAATGTGAACCCGTTGTTTGAAACCCAGGTCAATTGTGAACCTAAACCTAAGGTCAAATGTGAACCCGTTGTTTGAAAACCAAGTCAAATGTGAACCTAAACCTCAGGTCAAATGTGAACCCGTTGTTTGAAACCCAGGTCAAATGTGAACCTAATCCTCAGGTCAAATGTGAACCCGTTGTTTGAAAACCAGGTCAAATGTGAACCAAAACCTCAGGTCAAATCTGAACCCGTTGTTTGAAAACCATGTAAAATGTGAACCAAAACCTCAGGTCAAATGTGAACCCATTGTTTGAAACCCAGGTCAAATGTGAACCCGTTCTTTGAAACCCAGGTCAAATGTGAACTTAAACCTCAGGTCAAATGTGAACCTGTTGTTTGAAACCCAGGTCAAACGTGAACCTAAACCTCAGGTCAAATGTGAACCCGATGTTTGAAACCCAGGTCAAATGTGAACCTAAACCTTAGGTCAAATGTGAACCCGTTGTTTCAAAACCCTGTCAAATGTGAACCTAAACCTCAGGTCAAATGTGAACCTTTTGTTTGAAAACCAGGTCAAATGTGAAACTAAACCTCAGGTCAAATGTGAACCTGTTGTTTGAAAACCAGGTCAAATGTGAAACTAAAACTCAGGTCAAATGTGTACCTAAACCGCAGGTCAAATGTGAACCCGTTGTTCGAAACCCAGGTCAAATGTGAACTTAAACCTCAGGTCAAATGTGAACCCGTTGTTTGAAAGCCAGGTCAAAATTGAACCTAAACCTCAAGTCAAATCTGAACACGTTGTTTGAAAACCAGGTCAAATGTGAACCTAAACCTCAGGTCAAATGTGAATCTGTTGTTTGAAAACTAGGTCAAATGTGAACCTAAACCTAAGGTCAAATGTGAACTCGTTGTTTCAAAACCAGGTCAAATGTGAACTTAAACCTCAGGTCAAATTGAACCTGTTGTTTGAAACCCAGGTCAAACGTGAACCCTAACCTCAGGTCAAATGTGAACCCGTTGTTTGAAACCCATGTCAAATGTGAACCTAAACCTTAGGTCAAATGCGAACCCGTTGTTTGAAACCCCTGTCAAATGTGAACCTAAACCTTAGGTCAAATGTGAACCTGTTGTTTGAAAACTAGGTCAAATGTGAAACTAAACCTCAGGTCAAATGTGAACCCGTTGTTTGAAAACCATGTCAAATGTGAAACTAAAACCCAGGTCAAATGTGTACCTAAACCTCAGGTCAAATGTGAACCCGGTGTTTGAAACCCAGGTGAAATGTGAACTTAAACCTCAGGTCAAATGTGAACCCGTTGTTTGAAACCCAGGTCAAATTTGAACCTAAACCTCAAGTCAAATCTGAACCCGATGTTTGAAAACCAGGTCAAATGTGAACCTAAACCTCAGGTCAAATGTAATCTGTTGTTTGAAAACCAGGTCAAATGTGAACCTAAACCTAAGGTCAAATGTGAACTCGTTGTTTGAAAACCAGGTCAAATGTGAACCAAAACCTCAGGTCAAATGTGAACCCATTGTTTGAAATCCAGGTCAAATGTGAACCTAAACCTCAAGTCCAATGCGAACCCGTTGTTTGAAACCCAGGTCAAATGTGAACTTAAACCTTAGGTCAAATGTGAACCCGTTGTTTGAAACCCAGGTCAATTGTGAAGCTAAACCTAAGGTCAAATGTGAACCCATTGTTTGAAAACCATGTCAAATGTGAACCAAAACCTCAGGTCAAATCTGAACCCATTGTTTGAAACCCAGGTCAAATTTGAACCTAAACCTCAGGTCAAATGTTAACCCGTTGTTTGAAACCTAGGTCAAATGTGAACTTAAACCTCAGGTCAAATGTGAACCTGTTGTTTGAAACCCAGGTCAAACGTGAACCTAAACCTCAGGTCAAATGCGAACCCGTTGTTCAAAAACCAGGTCAAATTTGAACCTAAACCTCAGGTAAAATGTGAACCCGTTGTTTGAAACCCAAGTCAATTGTGAACCTAAACCTAAGGTCAAATGTGAACTCGTTGTTTGAAAACCAGGTCAAATGTGAACCAAAACCTCAGGTCAAATGTGATCCCATTGTTTGAAACCCAGGTCAAATGTGAAACTAAACCTCAAGTCCAATGCGAATCCGTTGTTTTAAACCCAGGTCAAATGTGAACTTAAACCTCAGGTCAAATGTGAACCCGTTGTTTGAAACCCAGGTCAATTGTGAAGCTAAACCTAAGGTCAAATGTGAACCCGTTGTTTGAAAACCATGTCAAATGTGAACCAAAACCTCAGGTCAAATCTGAACCCATTGTTTGAAACCCAGGTCAAATTTGAACCTAAACCTCAGGTCAAATGTTAACCCGATGTTTGAAACCTAGGTCAAATGTGAACTTAAACCTCAGGTCAAATGTGAACCTGTTGTTTGAAACCCAGGTCAAACGTGAACCTAAACCCCAGGTCAAATGCGAACCCGTTGTTTAAAAACCAGGTCAAATTTGAACCTAAACCTCAGGTAAAATGTGAACCCGTGGTTTGAAACCCAGGTCAATTGTGAACCTAAACCTAAGGTCAAATGTGAACCCGTTGTTTGAAAACCAGGTCAAATGTGAACCTAAACCTCAGGTCAAATGTGAACCCGTTGTTTGAAACCCAGGTCAAATGTGAACCTAATCCTCAGATCAAATGTGAACCCGTTGTTTGAAAACCAGGTCAAATGTGAACCAAAACCTCAGGTCTAATCTGAACCCGTTGTTTGAAAACCAGGTAAAATGTGAACCAAAACCTCAGGTCAAATGTGAACCCATTGTTTGAAACCCAGGTCAAATGTGAACCTAAACCTCAGGTCAAATGTGAACCCGTTCTTTGAAACCCAGGTCAAATGTGAACTTAAACCTCAGGTCAAATGTGAACCTGTTGTTTGAAACCCAGGTCAAACATGAACCTAAACCTCAGGTCAAATGTGAACCCGTTGTTTGAAACCCAGGTCAAATGTGAACCTAAACCTTAGGTCAAATGCGAACCCGTTGTTTCAAAACCCTGTCAAATGTGAACCTAAACCTCAGGTCAAATGTGAACCTGTTGTTTGAAAACCAGGTCAAATGTGAAACTAAACCTCAGGTCAAATGTGAACCTGTTGTTTGAAAACCAGGTCAAATGTGAAACTAAAACTCAGGTCAAATGTGTACCTAAACCGCAGGTCAAATGTGAACCCGTTGTTCGAAACCCAGGTCAAATGTGAACTTAAACCTCAGGTCAAATGTGAACCCGTTGTTTGAAACCCAGGTCAAAATTGAACCTAAACCTCAAGTCAAATCTGAACACGTTGTTTGAAAACCAAGTCAAATGTGAACCTAAACCTCAGGTCAAATGTAATCTGTTGTTTGAAAACTAGGTCAATGTGAACCTAAACCTAAGGTCAAATGTGAACTCGTTGTTTGAAAACCAGGTCAAATGTGACCTTAAACCTCAGGTCAAATGTGAACCTGTTGTTTGAAACCCAGGTCAAACGTGAACCCTAACTCAGGTCAAATGTGAACCCGTTGTTTGAAACCCATGTCAAATGTGAACCTAAACCTTAGGTCAAATGCGAACCCGTTGTTTGAAACCCCTGTCAAATGTGAACCTAAACCTCAGGTCAAATGTGAACCTGTTGTTTGAAAACTAGGTCAAATGTGAAACTAAACCTCAGGTCAAATGTGAACCCGTTGTTTGAAAACCAGGTCAAATTTGAAACCTAAACTCAGGTCAAATGTGTACCTAAACCTCAGGTCAAATGTGAACCCGATGTTTGAAACCCAGGTGAAATGTGAACTTAAACTCAGGTCAAATGTGAACCCGTTGTTTGAAACCCAGGTCAAATTTGAACCTAAACCTCAAGTCAAATCTGAACCCGATGTTTGAAAACCAGGTCAAATGTGAACCTAAACCTCAGGTCAAATGTAATCTGTTGTTTGAAAACCAGGTCAAATGTGAACCTAAACCTAAGGTCAAATGTGAACTCGTTGTTTGAAAACCAGGTCAAATGTGAACTTAAACCTCAGGTCAAATGTGAACCTGTTGTTTGAAACCCAGGTCAAACGTGAACCCTAACCTCAGGTTAAATGTGAACCCGTTGTTTGAAACCCATGTCAAATGTGAACCTAAACCTTAGGTCAAATGCGAACCCGTTGTTTGAAACCCCTTTCAAATGTGAACCTAAACCTCAGGTCAAATGTGAACCTGTTGTTTGAAAACTAGGTCAAATGTGAAACTAAACCTCAGGTCAAATGTGAACCCGTTGTTTGAAAACCAGGTCAAATGTGAAACCTAAACTCAGGTCAAATGTGTACCTAAACCTCAGGTCAAATGTGAACCCGATGTTTGAAACCCAGGTGAAATGTGAACTTAAACCTCAGGTCAAATGTGAACCCGTTGTTTGAAACCCAGGTCAAATTTGAACCTAAACCTCAAGTCAAATCTGAACCCGATGTTTGAAAACCAGGTCAAATGTGAACCTAAACCTCAGGTCAAATGTAATCTGTTGTTTGAAAACCAGGTCAAATATGAACCTAAACCTAAGGTCAAATGTGAACTCGTTGTTTGAAAACCAGGTCAAATGTGAACCAAAACCTCAGGTCAAATGTGAACCCATTGTTTGAAACCCAGGTCAAATGTGAACCTAAACCTCAAGTCCAATGCGAACCCGTTGTTTGAAACCCAGGTCAAATGTGAACTTAAACCTCAGGTCAAATGTGAACCTGTTGTTTGAAACCCAGATCAAACGTGAACCTAAACCTCAGGTCAAATGCGAACCCGTTGTTTAAAAACCAGGTCAAATTTGAACCTAAACCTAAGGTAAAATGTGAACCCGTTGTTTGAAACCTAGGTCAATTGTGAACCTAAACCTAAGGTCAAATGTGAACTCGTTGTTTGAAAACCAGGTCAAATGTGAACCAAAACCTCAGGTCAAATGTTAACCCATTGTTTGAAACCCAGGTCAAATGTGAACCTAAACCTCAAGTCCAATGCGAACCCGTTGTTTGAAACCCAGGTCAAATGTGAACTTAAACCTCAGGTCAAATGTGAACCCGTTGTTTGAAACCCAGGTCAATTGTGAAGCTAAACCTAAGGTCAAATGTGAACCCGTTGTTTGAAAACCATGTCAAATGTGAACCAAAACCTTAGGTCAAATCTGAACCCATTGTTTGAAACCCAGGTCAAATTTGAACCTAAACCTCAGGTCAAATGTGAACCCGTTGTTTGAAACCCAGGTCAAACGTGAACCTAAACCCCAGGTCAAATGTGAACCTGTTGTTTGAAACCCAGGTCAAACGTGAACCTAAACCTCAGGTTAAATGCGAACCCGTTGTTTAAAAACCAGGTCAAATTTGAACCTAAACCTCAGGTAAAATGTGAACCCGTTGTTTGAAACCCAGGTCAATTGTGAACCTAAACCCAAGGTCAAATGTGAACCCGTTGTTTGAAAACCAGGTCATATGTGAACCTAAACCTCAGGTCAAATGTGAACCCGTTGTTTGAAACCCAGGTCAAATGTTAACCTAATCCTCAGGTCAAATGTGAACCCGTTGTTTAAAAACCAGGTCAAATGTGAACCAAAACCTCAGGTCAAATCTGAACCCGTTGTTTGAAAACCAGGTAAAATGTGAACCAAAACCTCAGGTCAAATGTGAACCCATTGTTTGAAACCCAGGTCAAATGTGAACCTAAACCTCAGGTCAAATGTGAACCCGTTCTTTGAAACCCAGGTCAAATGTGAACTTAAACCTCAGGTCAAATGTGAACCAGTTGTTTGAAACCCAGGTCAAACGTGAACCTAAACCTCAGGTCAAATGTGAACCCGTTGTTTGAAACCCAGGTCAAATGTGAACCTAATCCTCAGGTCAAATGTGAACCCGTTGTTTGAAAACCAGGTCAAATGTGAACCAAAACCTCAGGTCAAATCTGAACCCGTTGTTTGAAAACCAGGTAAAATGTGAACCAAAACCTCAGGTCAAATGTGAACCCATTGTTTGGAACCCAGGTCAAATGTGAACCTAAACCTCAGGTCAAATGTGAACCTGTTCTTTGAAACCCAGGTCAAATGTGAACTTAAACCTCAGGTCAAATGTGAACCTGTTGTTTGAAACCCAGGTCAAACGTGAACCTAAACCTCAGGTCAAATGTGAACCCGTTGTTTGAAACCCAGGTCAAATGTGAACCTAAACCTTAGGTCAAATGCGAACCCGTTGTTTCAAAACCCTGTCAAATGTGAACCTAAACCTCAGGTCAAATGTGAACCTGTTGTTTGAAAACCAGGTCAAATGTGAAACTAAACCTCAGTTCAAATGTGAACCCGTTGTTTGAAAACCAGGTAAAATGTGAACCAAAACCTCAGGTCAAATGTGAACCCATTGTTTGAAACCCAGGTCAAATGTGAACCTAAACCTCAGGTCAAATGTGAACCCGTTCTTTGAAACCCAGGTCAAATGTGAACTTAAACCTCAGGTCAAATGTGAACCAGTTGTTTGAAACCCAGGTCAAACGTGAACCTAAACCTCAGGTCAAATGTGAACCCGTTGTTTGAAACCCAGGTCAAATGTGAACCTAATCCTCAGGTCAAATGTGAACCCGTTGTTTGAAAACCAGGTCAAATGTGAACCAAAACCTCAGGTCAAATCTGAACCCGTTGTTTGAAAACCAGGTAAAATGTGAACCAAAACCTCAGGTCAAATGTGAACCCATTGTTTGGAACCCAGGTCAAATGTGAACCTAAACCTCAGGTCAAATGTGAACCTGTTCTTTGAAACCCAGGTCAAATGTGAACTTAAACCTCAGGTCAAATGTGAACCTGTTGTTTGAAACCCAGGTCAAACGTGAACCTAAACCTCAGGTCAAATGTGAACCCGTTGTTTGAAACCCAGGTCAAATGTGAACCTAAACCTTAGGTCAAATGCGAACCCGTTGTTTCAAAACCTTGTCAAATGTGAACCTAAACCTCAGGTCAAATGTAAACCTGTTGTTTGAAAACCAGGTCAAATGTGAAACTAAACCTCAGTTCAAATGTGAACCCGTTGTTTGAAAACCAGGTCAAATGTGAAACTAAAACTCAGGTCAAATGTGTACCTAAACCGCAGGTCAAATGTGAACCCGTTGTTCAAAACCCAAGTCAAATGTGAACTTAAACCTCAGGTCAAATGTGAACCCGTTGTTTGAAACCCAGGTCAATATTGAACCTAAACCTCAAGTCAAATCTAAACACGTTGTTTGAAAACCAGGTCAAATGTGAACCTAAACCTTAGGTCAAATGTAATCTGTTGTTTGAAAACTAGGTCAAATGTGAACCTAAACCTAAGGTCAAATGTGAACTCGTTGTTTAAAAACCAGGTCAAATATGAACTTAAACCTCAGGTCAAATGTGAACCTGTTGTTTGAAACCCAGGTCAAACGTGAACCCTAACCTCAGGTCAAATGTGAACCCGTTGTTTGAAACCCATGTCAAATGTGAACCTAAACCTTAGGTCAAATGCGAACCCGTTGTTTGAAACCCCTGTCAAATGTGAACCTAAACCTCAGGTCAAATGTGAACCTGTTGTTTGAAAACTAGGTCAAATGTGAAACTAAACCTCAGGTCAAATGTGAACCCGTTGTTTGAAAACCAGGTCAAATGTGAAACCTAAACTCAGGTCAAATGTGTACCTAAACCTCAGGTCAAATGTGAACCCGATGTTTGAAACCCAGGTGAAATGTGAACTTAAACCTCAGGTCAAATGTGAACCCGTTGTTTGAAACCCAGGTCAAATTTGAACCTAAACCTCAAGTCAAATCTGAACCCGATGTTTGAAAACCAGGTCAAATGTGAACCTAAACCTCAGGTCAAATGTAATCTGTTGTTTGAAAACCAGGTCAAATGTGAACCTAAACCTAAGGTCAAATGTGAACTCGTTGTTTGAAAACCAGGTCAAATGTGAACCAAAACCTCAGGTCAAATGTGAACCCATTGTTTGAAACCCAAGTCAAATGTGAACCTAAACCTCAAGTCCAATGCGAACCCGTTGTTTGAAACCCAGGTTAAATGTGAACTTAAACCTCAGGTCAAATGTGAACCCGTTGTTTGAAACCCAGGTCAATTGTGAAGCTAAACCTAAGGTCAAATGTGAACCCGTTGTTTGAAAACCATGTCAAATGTGAACCAAAACCTCCGGTCAAATCTGAACCCATTGTTTGAAACCCAGGTCAAATTTGAACCTAAACCTCAGGTCAAATGTTAACCCGTTGTTTGAAACCTAGGTCAAATGTGAACTTAAACCTCAGGTCAAATATGAGCCTGTTGTTTGAAACCCAGGTCAAACGTGAACCTAAACCTCAGGTCAAATGCGAACCCGTTGTTTAAAAACCAGGTCAAATTTGAACCTAAACCTCAGGTAAAATGTGAACCCGTTGTTTGAAACCCAGGTCAATTGTGAACCTAAACCTAAGGTCAAATGTGAACCCGTTGTTTGAAAACCAGGTCAAATGTGAACCTAAACCTCAGGTCAAATGTGAACCCGTTGTTTGAAACCCAGGTCAAATGTGAACCTAATCCTCAGGTCAAATGTGAACACGTTGTTTGAAAACCAGGTCAAATGTGAACCAAAACCTCAGGTCAAATCTGAACCCATTGTTTGAAAACCAGGTAAAATGTGAACCAAAACCTCAGGTCAAATATGAACCCATTGTTTGAAACCCAGGTCAAATGTGAACCTAAACCTCAGGTCAAATGTGAACCCGTTCTTTGAAACCCAGGTCAAATGTGAACTTAAACCTCAGGTCAAATGTGAACCTGTTGTTTGAAACCCAGGTCAAATGTGAAATTAAACCTCAGGTCAAATGTGAACCTGTTGTTTGAAACCCAGGTCAAATGTGAACCTAAACGTCAGGTCAAATGTGAACCCGTTGTTTGAAACCCAGGTCAAATGTGAACCTAAACCTTAGGTCAAATGCGAACCCGTTGTTTCAAACCCCTGTCAAATGTGAACCTAAACCTCAGGTCAAATGTGAACCTGTTGTTTGAAAACCAGGTCAAATGTGAAACTAAACCTCAGGTCAAATGTGAACCCGTTGTTTGAAAACCAGGTCAAATGTGAAACTAAAACTCTGGTCAAATGTGTACCTAAACCTCAGGTCAAATGTGAACCCGTTGTTTGAAACCCAGGTCAAATGTGAACTTAAACCTCACGTCAAATGTGAACCCGTTGTTTGAAACCCAGGTCAAATTTGAACCTAAACCTCAAGTCAAATCTGAACCCGTTGTTTGAAAACCAGGTCAAATGTGAACCTAAACCTCAGGTCAAATGTAATCTGTTGTTTGAAAACCAGGTCAAATGTGAACCTAAACCTAAGGTCAAATTTGAACTCGTTGTTTGAAAACCAGGTCAAATGTGAACCAAAACCTCAGGTCAAATGTGAACCCATTGTTTGAAACCCAGGTCAAATGTGAACCTAAACCTCAAGTCAAATGCGAACCCGTTGTTTGAAACCCAGGTCAAATGTGAACTTAAACCTCAGGTCAAATGTGAACCCGTTGTTTGAAATCCAGTTCAATTGTGAAGCTAAACCTAAGGTCAAATGTGAACCCGTTGTTTGAAAACCATGTCAAATGTGAACCAAAACCTCAGGTCAAATCTGAACCCATTGTTTGAAACCCAGGTCAAATTTGAACCTAAACCTTAGGTCAAATGTTAACCCGTTGTTTGAAACCTAGGTCAAATGTGAACTTAAACCTCAGGTCAAATGTGAACCTGTTGTTTGAAACCCAGGTCAAACGTGAACCTAAACCTCAGGTCAAATGCGAACCCGTTGTTTAAAAACCAGGTCAAATTTGAACCTAAACCTCAGGTAAAATGTGAACCCGTTGTTTGAAACCCAGGTCAATTGTGAACCTAAACCTAAGGTCAAATGTGAACCCGTTGTTTGAAAACCAGGTCAAATGTGAACCTAAACCTCAGGTCAAATGTGAACCCGTTGTTTGAAACCCAGGTCAAATGTGAACCTAATCCTCAGGTCAAATGTGAACCCGTTGTTTGAAAACCAGGTCAAATGTGAACCAAAACCTCAGGTCAAATCTGAACCCGTTGTTTGAAAACCAGGTCAAATGTGAACCAAAACCTCAGGTCAAATGTGAACCCATTGTTTGAAACCCAGGTCAAATGTGAACCTAAACCTCAGGTCAAATGTGAACCCGTTCTTTGAAACCCAGGTCAAATGTGAACTTAAACCTCAGGTCAAATGTGAACCTGTAGTTTGAAACCCAGGTCAAACATGAACCTAAACCTCAGGTCAAATGTGAACTCGTTGTTTGAAACCCAGGTCAAATGTGAACCTAAACCTTAGGTCAAATGCGAACCCGTTGTTTCAAACCCCTGTCAAATGTGAACCTAAACCTCAGGTCAAATGTGAACCTGTTGTTTGAAAACCAGGTCAAATGTGAAACTAAACCTCAGGTCAAATGTGAACCCGTTGTTTGAAAACCAGGTCAAATGTGAAACTAAAACTCAGGTCAAATGTGTACCTGAACCTCAGGTCAAATGTGAACCCGTTGTTTGAAACCCAGGTCAAATGTGAACTTAATCCTCAGGTCAAATGTGAACCCGTTGTTTGAAACCCAGGTCAAATTTGAACCTAAACCTCAAGTCAAATCTGAACCCGTTGTTTGAAAACCAGTTCAAATGTGAACCTAAACCTCAGGTCAAATGTAATTTGTTGTTTGAAAACCAAGTCAAATGTGAACCTAAACCTAAGGTCAAATGTGAACTCGTTGTTTGAAAACCAGGTCAAATGAGAACCAAATCCTCAGGTCAAATGTGAACCCATTGTTTGAAATCCAGGTCAATTGTGAAGCTAAACCTAAGGTCAAATGTGAACCCGTTGTTTGAAAACCATGTCAAATGTGAACCAAAACCTCAGGTCAAATCTGAACCCATTGTTTGAAACCCAGGTCAAATTTGAACCTAAACCTTAGGTCAAATGTTAACCCGTTGTTTGAAACCTAGGTCAAATGTGAACTTAAACCTCAGGTCAAATGTGAACCTGTTGTTTGAAACCCAGGTCAAACGTGAACCTAAACCTCAGGTCAAATGCGAACCCGTTGTTTAAAAACCAGGTCAAATTTGAACCTAAACCTCAGGTAAAATGTGAACCCGTTGTTTGAAACCCAGGTCAATTGTGAACCTAAACCTAAGGTCAAATGTGAACCCGTTGTTTGAAAACCAGGTCAAATGTGAACCTAAACCTCAGGTCAAATGTGAACCCGTTGTTTGAAACCCAGGTCAAATGTGAACCTAATCCTCAGGTCAAATGTGAACCCGTTGTTTGAAAACCAGGTCAAATGTGAACCAAAACCTCAGGTCAAATCTGAACCCGTTGTTTGAAAACCAGGTCAAATGTGAACCAAAACCTCAGGCCAAATGTGAACCCATTGTTTGAAACCCAGGTCAAATGTGAACCTAAACCTCAGGTCAAATGTGAACCCGTTCTTTGAAACCCAGGTCAAATGTGAACTTAAACCTCAGGTCAAATGTGAACCTGTAGTTTGAAACCCAGGTCAAACATGAACCTAAACCTCAGGTCAAATGTGAACTCGTTGTTTGAAACCCAGGTCAAATGTGAACCTAAACCTTAGGTCAAATGCGAACCCGTTGTTTCAAACCCCTGTCAAATGTGAACCTAAACCTCAGGTCAAATGTGAACCTGTTGTTTGAAAACCAGGTCAAATGTGAAACTAAACCTCAGGTCAAATGTGAACCCGTTGTTTGAAAACCAGGTCAAATGTGAAACTAAAACTCAGGTCAAATGTGTACCTGAACCTCAGGTCAAATGTGAACCCGTTGTTTGAAACCCAGGTCAAATGTGAACTTAATCCTCAGGTCAAATGTGAACCCGTTGTTTGAAACCCAGGTCAAATTTGAACCTAAACCTCAAGTCAAATCTGAACCCGTTGTTTGAAAACCAGTTCAAATGTGAACCTAAACCTCAGGTCAAATGTAATTTGTTGTTTGAAAACCAAGTCAAATGTGAACCTAAACCTAAGGTCAAATGTGAACTCGTTGTTTGAAAACCAGGTCAAATGAGAACCAAATCCTCAGGTCAAATGTGAACCCATTGTTTGAAATCCAGGTCAATTGTGAAGCTAAACCTAAGGTCAAATGTGAACCCGTTGTTTGAAAACCATGTCAAATGTGAACCAAAACCTCAGGTCAAATCTGAACCCATTGTTTGAAACCCAGGTCAAATTTGAACCTAAACCTTAGGTCAAATGTTAACCCGTTGTTTGAAACCTAGGTCAAATGTGAACTTAAACCTCAGGTCAAATGTGAACCTGTTGTTTGAAACCCAGGTCAAACGTGAACCTAAACCTCAGGTCAAATGCGAACCCGTTGTTTAAAAACCAGGTCAAATTTGAACCTAAACCTCAGGTAAAATGTGAACCCGTTGTTTGAAACCCAGGTCAATTGTGAACCTAAACCTAAGGTCAAATGTGAACCCGTTGTTTGAAAACCAGGTCAAATGTGAACCTAAACCTCAGGTCAAATGTGAACCCGTTGTTTGAAACCCAGGTCAAATGTGAACCTAATCCTCAGGTCAAATGTGAACCCGTTGTTTGAAAACCAGGTCAAATGTGAACCAAAACCTCAGGTCAAATCTGAACCCGTTGTTTGAAAACCAGGTCAAATGTGAACCAAAACCTCAGGCCAAATGTGAACCCATTGTTTGAAACCCAGGTCAAATGTGAACCTACACCTCAGGTCAAATGTGAACCCGTTCTTTGAAACCCAGGTCAAATGTGAACTTAAACCTCAGGTCAAATGTGAACCTGTAGTTTGAAACCCAGGTCAAACATGAACCTAAACCTCAGGTCAAATGTGAACTCGTTGTTTGAAACCCAGGTCAAATGTGAACCTTAACCTTAGGTCAAATGCGAACCCGTTGTTTCAAACCCCTGTCAAATGTGAACCTAAATCTCAGGTCAAATGTGAACCTGTTGTTTGAAAACCAGGTCAAATGTGAAACTAAACCTCAGGTCAAATGTGAACCCGTTGTTTGAACACCAGGTCAAATGTGAAACTAAAACTCAGGTCAAATGTGTACCTGAACCTCAGGTCAAATGTGAACCCGTTGTTTGAAACCCAGGTCAAATGTGAACTTAAACCTCAGGTCAAATGTGAACCCGTTGTTTGAAACCCAGGTCAAATTTGAACCTAAACCTCAAGTCAAATCTGAACCCGTTGTTTGAAAACCAGTTCAAATGTGAACCTAAACCTCAGGTCAAATGTAATTTGTTGTTTGAAAACCAAGTCAAATGTGAACCTAAACCTAAGGTCAAATGTGAACTCGTTGTTTGAAAACCAGGTCAAATGAGAACCAAATCCTCAGGTCAAATGTGAACCCATTGTTTGAAATCCAGGTCAATTGTGAAGCTAAACCTAAGGTCAAATGTGAACCCGTTGTTTGAAAACCATGTCAAATGTGAACCAAAACCTCAGGTCAAATCTGAACCCATTGTTTGAAACCCAGGTCAAATTTGAACCTAAACCTTAGGTCAAATGTTAACCCGTTGTTTGAAACCTAGGTCAAATGTGAACTTAAACCTCAGGTCAAATGTGAACCTGTTGTTTGAAACCCAGGTCAAACGTGAACCTAAACCTCAGGTCAAATGCGAACCCGTTGTTTAAAAACCAGGTCAAATTTGAACCTAAACCTCAGGTAAAATGTGAACCCGTTGTTTGAAACCCAGGTCAATTGTGAACCTAAACCTAAGGTCAAATGTGAACCCGTTGTTTGAAACCCAGGTCAAATGTGAACCTAAACCTCAAGTCAAATGCGAACCCTTTGTTTGAAACCCAGGTCAAATGTGAACTTAAACCTCAGGTCAAATGTGAACCCGTTGTTTGAAACCCAGGTCAATTGTGAAGCTAAACATAAGGTCAAATGTGAACCCGTTGTTTGAAAACCATGTCAAATGTGAACCAAGACCTCAGGTCAAATCTGAACCCATTGTTTGAAACCCAGGTCAAATTTGAACCTACACCTCAGGTCAAATGTTAACCCGTTGTTTGAAACCTAGGTCAAATGTGAACTTAAACCTCAGGTCAAATGTGAACCTGTTGTTTGAAACCCAGGTCAAATGTGAAACTAAACCTCAGGTCAAATGTGAACCCGTTGTTTGAACACCAGGTCAAATGTGAAACTAAAACTCAGGTCAAATGTGTACCTGAACCTCAGGTCAAATGTGAACCCGTTGTTTGAAACCCAGGTCAAATGTGAACTTAAACCTCAGGTCAAATGTGAACCCGTTGTTTGAAACCCAGGTCAAATTTGAACCTAAACCTCAAGTCAAATCTGAACCCGTTGTTTGAAAACCAGTTCAAATGTGAACCTAAACCTCAGGTCAAATGTAATTTGTTGTTTGAAAACCAAGTCAAATGTGAACCTAAACCTAAGGTCAAATGTGAACTCGTTGTTTGAAAACCAGGTCAAATGAGAACCAAATCCTCAGGTCAAATGTGAACCCATTGTTTGAAATCCAGGTCAATTGTGAAGCTAAACCTAAGGTCAAATGTGAACCCGTTGTTTGAAAACCATGTCAAATGTGAACCAAAACCTCAGGTCAAATCTGAACCCATTGTTTGAAACCCAGGTCAAATTTGAACCTAAACCTTAGGTCAAATGTTAACCCGTTGTTTGAAACCTAGGTCAAATGTGAACTTAAACCTCAGGTCAAATGTGAACCTGTTGTTTGAAACCCAGGTCAAACGTGAACCTAAACCTCAGGTCAAATGCGAACCCGTTGTTTAAAAACCAGGTCAAATTTGAACCTAAACCTCAGGTAAAATGTGAACCCGTTGTTTGAAACCCAGGTCAATTGTGAACCTAAACCTAAGGTCAAATGTGAACCCGTTGTTTGAAACCCAGGTCAAATGTGAACCTAAACCTCAAGTCAAATGCGAACCCTTTGTTTGAAACCCAGGTCAAATGTGAACTTAAACCTCAGGTCAAATGTGAACCCGTTGTTTGAAACCCAGGTCAATTGTGAAGCTAAACATAAGGTCAAATGTGAACCCGTTGTTTGAAAACCATGTCAAATGTGAACCAAAACCTCAGGTCAAATCTGAACCCATTGTTTGAAACCCAGGTCAAATTTGAACCTACACCTCAGGTCAAATGTTAACCCGTTGTTTGAAACCTAGGTCAAATGTGAACTTAAACCTCAGGTCAAATGTGAACCTGTTGTTTGAAACCCAGGTCAAACGTGAACCTAAAGCTCAGGTCAAATGCGAACCCGTTGCTTAAAAACCAGGTCAAATTTGAACCTAAACCTCAGGTCAAATGTGAACCAGTTGTTTGAAACCCAGGTCAATTGTGAACCTAAACCTAAGGTCAAATGTGAACCCGTTGTTTGAAAACCAGGTCAAATGTGAACCTAAACCTCAGGTCACATGTGAACCCGTTGTTTGAAACCCAGGTCAAATGTGAACCTAATCCTCAGGTCAAATGTGAACCAGTTGTTTGAAACCCAGGTCAATTGTGAACCCGTTGTTTGAAAACCAGGTCAAATGTGAACCTAAACCTCATGTCAAATGTGAACCCGTTGTTTGAAACCCAGGTCAAATGTGAACCTAATCCTCAGGTCAAATGTGAACCAGTTGTTTGAAAACCAGGTCAAATGTGAACCAAAACCTCAGGTCAAATCTGAACCCGTTGTTTGAAACCCAGTTCAAATGTGAACCAAAACCTCAGGTCAAATGTTAACCCGTTGTTTGAAACCTAGGTCAAATGTGAACTTAAACCTCAGGTCAAATGTGAACCTGTTGTTTGAAACCCAGGTCAAACGTGAACCTAAAACTCAGGTCAAATGCGAACCCGTTGTTTAAAAACCAGGTCAAATGTGAACCTGTTGTTTGAAACCCAGGTCAATTGTGAACCTAAACCTAAGGTCAAATGTGAACCCGTTGTTTGAAAACCAGGTCAAATGTGAACCTAAACCTCAGGTCAAATGTGAACCCGTTGTTTGAAACCCAGATCAAATGTGAACCTAATCCTCAGGTCAAATGTGAACCCGTTGTTTAAAACCCAGGTCAAATGTGAACCTAAACCTCAGGTCAAATGCGAACCCGTTGTTTAAAAACCAGGTCAAATTTGAACCTAAACCTTACGTCAAATGTGAACCTGTTGTTTAAAACCCAGGTCAAATGTGAACTTAAACCTCAGGTCAAATGTGAACCTGTTATTTGAAACCCAGGTCAAACGTGAACCTAAACCTCAGGTCAAATGTGAACCCGTTGTTTGAAACCCCTGTCAAATGTGAACCTAAACCTCAGGTCAAATGCGAACCCGTTGTTTAAAAACCAGGTCAAATTTGAACCTAAACCTCAGGTCAAATGTGAACCCGTTGTTTAAAACCCAGGTCAAATGTGAACTTAAAACTCAGGTCAAATGTGAACCTGTAGTTTGAAACCCAGGTCAAATGTGAAACTAAACCTCAGGTCAAATGTGAACCCGTTGTTTGAAAACCAGGTCAAATGTGAAACTAAAACTCAGGTCAAATGTGTACCTGAACCTCAGGTCAAATGTGAACCCGTTGTTTGAAACCCAGGTCAAATGTGAACCCGTTGTTTGAAACCCAGGTCAAATTTGAACCTAAACCTCAAGTCAAATCTGAACCCGTTGTTTGAAAACCAGGTCAAATGTGAACCTAAACCCCAGGTCAAATGTAATTTGTTGTTTGAAAACCAAGTCAAATGTGAACCTAAACCTAAGGTCAAATGTGAACTCGTTGTTTGAAAACCAGGTCAAATGTGAACCAAATCCTCAGGTCAAATGTGAACCCATTGTTTGAAACCTAGGTCAAATGTGAACCTAAACCTCAAGTCAAATGCGAACCCGTTGTTTGAAACCCAGGTCAAATGTGAACTTAAACCTCAGGTCAAATGTGAACCCGTTGTTTGAAACCCAGGTCAAACGTGAACCTAAACCTCAGGTCAAATGCGAACCCGTTGCTTAAAATCCAGGTCAAATTTGAACCTAAACCTCAGGTCAAATGTGAACCAGTTGTTTGAAACCCAGGTCAATTGTGAACCTAAACCTAAGGTCAAATGTGAACCCGTTGTTTGAAAACCAGGTTAAATGTGAACCTAAACCTCAGGTCAAAGGTGAACCCGTTGTTTGAAACCCAGGTCAAATGTGAACCTAATCCTCAGGTCAAATGTGAACCAGTTGTTTGAAAACCAGGTCAAATGTGAACCAAAACCTCAGGTCAAATCTGAACCCGTTGTTTGAAACCCAGGTCAAATGTGAACCAAAACCTCAAGTCAAATGTTAACCCGTTGTTTGAAACCTAGGTCAAATGTGAACTTAAACCTCAGGTCAAATGTGAACCTGTTGTTTGAAACCCAGGTCAAACGTGAACCTAAACCTCAGGTCAAATGCGAACCCGTTGCTTAAAAACCAGGTCAAATTTGAACCTAAACCTCAGGTCAAATGTGAACCAGTTGTTTGAAACCCAGGTCAATTGTGAACCTAAACCTAAGGTCAAATGTGAACCCGTTGTTTGAAAACCAGGTTAAATGTGAACCTAAACCTCAGGTCAAATGTGAACCCGTTGTTTGAAACCCAGGTCAAATGTGAACCTAATCCTCAGGTCAAATGTGAACCCGTTGTTTGAAACCCAGGTCAAATGTGAACGAAAACCTCAGGTCAAATGTTAACCCGTTGTTTGAAACCTAGGTCAAATGTGAACTTAAACCTCAGGTCAAATGTGAACCTGTTGTTTGAAACCCAGGTCAAACGTGAACCTAAACCTCAGGTCAAATGCGAACCCGTTGTTTAAAAACCAGGTCAAATTTTAACCTAAACCTCAGGTCAAATGTGAACCTGTTGTTTGAAACCCAGGTCAATTGTGAACCTAAACCTAAGGTCAAATGTGAACCCGTTGTTTGAAAACCAGGTCAAATGCGAACCTAAACCTCAGGTCAAATGTGAACCCGTTGTTTGAAACCCAGGTCAAATGTGAACCTAATCCTCAGGTCAAATGTGAACCCGTTGTTTAAAACCCAGGTCAAATGTGAACCTAAACCTCAGGTCAAATGCGAACCCGTTGTTTAAAAACCAGGTCAAATTTGAACCTAAACCTCAGGTCAAATGTGAACCCGTTGTTTAAAACCCAGGTCAAATGTGAACTTAAACCTCAGGTCAAATGTGAACCTGTTATTTGAAACCCAGGTCAAACGTGAACCTAAACCTCAGGTCAAATGTGAACCCGTTGTTTGAAACCCCTGTCAAATGTGAACCTAAACCTCAGGTCAAATGCGAACTCGTTGTTTAAAAACCAGGTCAAATTTGAACCTAAACCTCAGGTCAAATGTGAACCCGTTGTTTAAAACCCAGGTCAAATGTGAACTTAAACCTCAGGTCAAATGTGAACCTGTAGTTAGAAACCCAGGTCAAATGTGAAACTAAACCTCAGGTCAAATGTGAACCCGTTGTTTGAAAACCAGGTCAAATGTGAAACTAAAACTCAGGTCAAATGTGTACCTGAACCTCAGGTCAAATGTGAACCCGTTGTTTGAAACCCAGGTCAAATGTGAACTTAAACCTCAGGTCAAATGTGAACCCGTTGTTTGAAACCCAGGTCAAATTTGAACCTAAACCTCAAGTCAAATCTGAACCCGTTGTTTGAAAACCAGATCAAATGTGAACCTAAACCTCAGGTCAAATGTAATTTGTTGTTTGAAAACCAAGTCAAATGTGAACCTAAACCTAAGGTCAAATGTGAACTCGTTGTTTGAAAACCAGGTCAAATGTGAACCAAATCCTCAGGTTAAATGTGAACCCAGTGTTTGAAACCCAGGTCAAATGTGAACCTAAACCTCAAGTCAAATGCGAACCCGTTGTTTGAAACCCAGGTAAAATGTGAACTTAAACCTCATGTCAAATGTGAACCCGTTGTTTGAAACCCAGGTCAAATTTGAACCTAAACCTCAGGTCAAATGTTAACCCGTTGTTTGAAACCTAGGTCAAATGTGAACTTAAACCTCAGGTCAAATGTGAACCTGTTGTTTGAAACCCAGGTCAAACGTGAACCTAAACCTCAGGTCAAATGCGAACCCGTTGCTTAAAAACCAGGTCAAATTTGAACCTAAACCTCAGGTTAAATGTGAACCAGCTGTTTGAAACCCAGGTCAATTGTGAACCTAAACCTAAGGTCAAATGTGAACCCGTTGTTTGAAAACCAGGTTAAATGTGAACCTAAACCTCAGGTCAAATGTGAACCCGTTGTTTGAAACCCAGGTCAAATGTGAACCTAATCCTTAGGTCAAATGTGAACCAGTTGTTTGAAAACCAGGTCAAATGTGAACCAAAACCTCAGGTCAAATCTGAACCCGTTGTTTGAAACCCAGGTCAAATGTGAACCAAAACCTCAGGTCAAATGTTAACCCGTTATTTGAAACCTAGGTCAAATGTGAACTTAAACCTCAGGTCAAATGTGAACATGTTGTTTGAAACCCAGGTCAAACGTGAACCTAAACCTCAGGTCAAATGCGAACCCGTTGTTTAAAAACCAGGTCAAATTTTAACCTAAACCTCAGGTCAAATGTGAACCTGTTGTTTGAAACCCAGGTCAATTGTGAACCTAAACCTAAGGTCAAATGTGAACCCGTTGTTTGAAAACCAGGTCAAATGTGAACCTAAACCTCAGGTCAAATGTGAACCCGTTGTTTGAAACCCAGGTCAAATGTGAACCTAATCCTCAGGTCAAATGTGAACTCGTTGTTTAAAACCCAGGTCAAATGTGAACCTAAACCTCAGGTCAAATGCGAACCCGTTGTTTAAAAACCAGGTCAAATTTGAACCTAAACCTCAGGTCAAATGTGAACCCGTTGTTTAAAACCCAGGTCAAATGACAACCTAAACCTCAGCTCAAATGTGAACCAGTTGTTTGAAACCTAAGTCAAATGTGAACCTAAACCTCAGGTCAAATGAGAACCCGTTGTTTGAAAACCAGGTCAAATTTAAACCTAAACCATAGGTCAAATGTGAACCCGTTGTTTGAAACCCAGGTCAATTGTGAACCTAAACCTAAGGTCAAATGTGAACCCGTTGTTTGAAAACCAGGTCAAATGTGAACCTAAACCTCAAGTTAAATGTGAACCCGTTGTTTGAAACCCAAGTCAAATGTGAACCTACTCCTCAGGTCAAATGTGAACCCGTTGTTTGAAAACCAGGTCAAATGTGAACCAAAACCTCAGGTCAAATCTGAACCCGTTGTTTGAAACCCAGGTCAAATGTGAACCTAAACCTCAGGTCAAATTTTAACCCGTGGTTTGAAACCTAGGTCAAATGTGAACTTAAACCTCAGGTCAAATGTGAACCTGTTGTTTGAAACCCAGGTCAAACGTGAACCTAAACCTCAGGTCAAATACGAACCCGTTGTTTAAAAACCAGGTCAAATTTGAACCTAAACCTCAGGTCAAATGTGAACCCGTTGTTTGAAACCCAGGTCAATTGTGAACCTAAACCTAAGGTCAAATGTGAACCCGTTGTTTGAAAACGAGGTCAAATGTGAACCTAAACCTCAGGTGAAATGTGAACCCGTTGTTTGAAACCCAGGTCAAATGTGAACCTAATCCTCAGGTCAAATGTGAACCCGTTGTTTAAAACCCAGGTCAAATTTGAACCTAAACCTTAGGTCAAATGCGAACCCGTTGTTTAAAAACCAGGTCAAATTTGAACCTAAACCTCAGGTCAAAAGTGAACCCGTTGTTTAAAACCCAGGTCAAATGTGAACCTAAACCTCAGGTCAAATGTGAACCAGTTGTTTGAAACCTAAGTCAAATGTGAACCTATACCTCAGGTCAAATGCGAACCCGTTGTTTGAAAACCAGGTCAAATTTAAACCTAAACCACAGGTCAAATGTGAACCCGTTGTTTGAAACCCAGGTCAATTGTGAACCTAAACCTAAGGTTAAATGTGAACCCGTTGTTTGAAAACCAGGTCAAATGTGAACCAAAACCTCAGGTCAAATGTGAACCCATTGTTTTAAACCCAGGTCAAATGTGAACCTAAACCTCAGGTCAAATGTGAACCCGTTCTTTGAAACCCAGGTCAAATGTGAACTTAATCCTCAAGTCAAATGTGAACCTCTTGTTTGAAACCCAGGTCAAACGTGAACCTAAACCTCAGGTCAAATGTGAACCTGTTGTTTGAAACCCAGGTCAAATGTGAACCTAAACCTTAGGTCAAATGCGAACTCGTTGTTTGAAACCCCTGTCAAATGTGAACCTAAACCTCAGGTCAAATGTGAACCTGTTTTTTGAAAACCAGGTCAAATGTGAAACTAAAGCTCAGGTCAAATGTGAACCCGTTGTTTGAAAACCAGGTCAAATGTGAAACTAAAACTCAGGTCAAATGTGTACCTAAACCTCAGGTCAAATGTGAACCCGTTGTTTGAAACCCAGGTCAAATGTGAACTTAAACCTCAAGTCAAATGTGAACCCGTTGTTTGAAACCCAGGTCAAATTTGAACCTAAACCTCAAGTCAAATCTGAACCCGTTGTTTGAAAACCAGGTCAAATGTGAACCTAAACCTCAGGTCAAATGTAATTTGTTCTTTGAAAACCAAGTCAAATGTGAACCTAAACCTAAGGTCAAATGTGAACTCGTTGTTTGAAAACAAGGTCAAATGTGAACCAAAACCTCAGGTCAAATGTGAACCCATTGTTTGAAACCCAGGTCAAATGTGAACCTAAAGTCAAATGCGAACCCGTTGTTTGAAACCCAGGTCAAATGTGAACTTAAACCTCAGGTCAAATGTGAACCCGTTGTTTGAAACCCAGGTCAATTGTGAAGCTAAACCTAAGGTCAAATGTGAACCCGTTGTTTGAAAACCATGTCAAATGTGAACCAAAACCTCAGGTCAAATCTGAACCCATTGTTTGAAACCCAGGTCAAATTTGAACCTAAACCTCAGGTCAAATGTTAACCTGTTGTTTGAAACCTAGGTCAAATGTGAACTTAAACCTCAGGTCAAATGTGAACCTGTTGTTTGAAACCCAGGTCAAACGTGAACCTAAAGTCAAATGCGAACCCGTTGTTTAAAAACCAGGTCAAATTTGAACCTAAACCTCAGGTCAAATGTGAACCCGTTGTTTGAAACCCAGGTCAATTGTGAACCTAAACCTAAGGTCAAATGTGAACCCGTTGTTTGAAAACCAGGTCAAATGTTAACCTAAACCTCAGGTCAAATGAGAACCCGTTGTTTGAAACCCAGGTCAAATGTGAACCTAATCCTCAGGTCAAATGTGAACCCGTTGTTTGAAAACCAGGTCAAATGTGAACCAAAACCTCAGGTCAAATCTGAACCCATTGTTTGAAACCCAGGTCAAATTTGAACCTAAACCTCAGGTCAAATGTTAACCCGTTATTTGAAACCTAGGTCAAATGTGAACTTAAACCTCAGGTCAAATGTGAACCTGTTGTTTGAAACCCAGGTCAAACGTGAACCTAAACCTCAGGTCAAATGCGAACCCGTTGTTTAAAAACCAGGTCAAATTTTAACATAAACCTCAGGTCAAATGTGAACCCGTTGTTTGAAACCCAGGTCAATTGTGAACCTAAACCTAAGGTCAAATGTGAACCCGTTGTTTGAAAACCAGGTCAAATGTGAACCTAAGCCTCAGGTCAAATGTGAACCCGTTGTTTGAAACCCAGGTCAAATGTAAACCTAATCCTCAGGTCAAATGTGAACCCGTTGTTTAAAACCCAGGTCAAATGTGAACCTAAACCTCAGGTCAAATGCGAACCCGTTGTTTAAAAACCAGGTCAAATTTGAACCTAAACCTCAGGTCAAATGTGAACCCGTTGTTTAAAACCCAGGTCAAATGTGAACCTAAACCTCAGCTCAAATGTGAACCAGTTGTTTGAAACCTAAGTCAAATGTGAACCTAAACCTCAGGACAAATGCGAACCCGTTGTTTGAAAACCAGGTTAAATTTAAACCTAAACCATAGGTCAAATGTGAATCCGTTGTTTGAAACCCAGGTCAATTGTGAACCTAAACCTAAGGTCAAATGTGAACCCGTTGTTTGAAAACCAGGTCAAATGTGAACCTAAACCTCAGGTTAAATGTGAACCCATTGTTTGAAAACCAGGTCAAATGTGAACCAAAACCTCAGGTCAAATCTGAACCCGTTGTTTGAAACCCAGGTCAAATGTGAACCTAAACCTGAGGTCAAATGTTAACCCGTTGTTTGAAACCTAGGTCAAATGTGAACTTAAACCTCAGGTCAAATGTGAACCTGTTGTTTGAAACCCAGGTCAAATGTGAACCTAAACCTCAGGTCAAATACGAACCCGTTGTTTAAAAACCAGGTCAAATTTGAACCTAAACCTCAACTCAAATGTGAACCCGTTGTTTGAAACCCAGGTCAATTGTGAACCTAATCCTAAGGTCAAATGTGAACCCATTGTTTGAAAACGAGGTCAAATGTGAACCTAAACCTCAGGTCAAATGTGAACCCATTGTTTGAAACCCAGGTCAAATGTGAACCTAATCCTCAGGTCAAATGTGAATCCGTTGTTTAAAACCCAGGTCAAATGTGAACCTAAACCTCAGGTCAAATGCGAACCCGTTGTTTAAAAACCAGGTCAAATTTGAACCTCAACCTCAGGTCAAATGTGAACCCGTTGTTTAAAACCCAAGTCAAATGTGAACCTAAACCTCAGGTCAAATGTGAACCAGTTGTTTGAATCCTAAGTCAAATGTGAACCTAAACCTCAGGTCAAATGCGAACCCGTTGTTTGAAAACCAGGTCAAATTTAAACCTAAACCACAGGTCAAATGTGAACCCGTTGTTTGAAACCCAGGTCAATTGTGAACCTAAACCTAAGGTTAAATGTGAACCCGTTGTTTGAAAACCAGGTCAAATGTGAACCAAAACCTCAAGTCAAATGTGAACCCATTGTTTGAAACCCAGGTCAAATGTGAACCTAAACCTCAGGTCAAATGTGAACCCGTTCTTTGAAACCCAGGTCAAAAGTGAACTTAAACCTCAGGTCAAATGTGAACCTGTTGTTTGAAACCCAGGTCAAACGTGAACCTAAACCTCAGGTCAAATGTGAACCCGTTGTTTGAAACCCAGGTCAAATGTGAACCTAAACCTTAGGTCAAATGCGAACTCGTTGTTTGAAACCCCTGTCAAATGTGAACCTAAACCTCAGGTCAAATGTGAACCTGTTTTTTGAAAACCATGTCAAATGTGAAACTAAACCTCAGGTCAAATGTGAACCCGTTGTTTGAAAACCAGGTCAAATGTGAAACTAAAACTCAGGTCAAATGTGTTCCTAAACCCCAGGTCAAATGTGAACCCGTTGTTTGAAACCCAGGTCAAATGTGAATTTAAACCTCAGGTCAAATGTGAACCCGTTGTTTGAAACCCAGGTCAAATTTGAACCTAAACCTCAAGTCAAATCTGAACCCGTTGTTTGAAAACCAGGTCAAATGTGAACCTAAACCTCAGGTCAAATGTAATCTGTTGTTTGAAAACCAGGTCAAATGTGAACCTAAACCTAAGGTCAAATGTGAACTCGTTGTTTGAAAACCAGGTCAAATGTGAACCAACACCTCAGGTCAAATGTGACGCCCCCGATCTATACCCCCAATTAACATGCAACTAAGGCGGTAAAAAAAAATTCGAAATTTCGTCAGAGTACATTTGAATTCGCGGCATAGAAAGGGAGGAATCACATCAACTGTAACCAAACATACACATAACATGCAACACCTGCCCATAATGATATGCAACTGTGGGGTAGCAATCACACAGAGGAAACTTTGTTCCTTACACCCACTTTTCAGAAATTAGAATTAAAGTGGAAAATCTAAGATCTGAACAACATATATACATATATACATATAAACATGTCTATCAAACATCCAGTTATACATATACAACCACAACATATCATCGGATATACAAAATAATAGCACGCGGCCACCCTAACTACCCGGAGTCACATATCAGAGCCGACAGACCAAAATAATGAAGACGCAACGCTTCACAAAAAGGAATACCTCCAGCAGCTCTAATCTGCAACGCCTCATAGAGCGTTATAAAACAGCAGAAGGGTGAGAAAAATAACCATAATATAATTGAATAAAATTATATATATAAACACAAAAATGTACAAGTAACACATTCTCACCACAACCACATATAACATAATACCGCACAATTCTCAAGCATCAATACCACTACACCTCAAACATACAACATACACGTAATCACCAACACAATCACACATATTTCATCCCATCAATCACATTTACAATTTCATGCACAAATAATTCATGATTTATGCAAATGCACAGAGACCGACACAACGACTCTATGCATATGCCATGCGGTACCGACTTCCAATGGCTCATGTCTCATCATCAGTTCACTCAGGAACTATTGGAACCATCGCTCGTTACTGAGAATCTCAAGTAACTCCCCGTCGGGCCTACGATGTTCTCCCGTCGCTTTAGGTCCTCAGGCATCGCCTCATATTTTCGAGGCACACAACGTTAAGGATTGCTTTAAGTCTCCAAAGGAGCCCACAATCGTCTATAACCACCGCTTTAGGTCCTCAGGCAGCGCCTCATATTTTTGAGGCACACGATGTTATAGCGTATTCCCCTCGGGAATCAAACCGTCACTCAGGACGTTTCCACAATGCACACTATGATGCTTGGCATACAATGACTCATGACATTCACATTGCATCCATACACACATTCATAATCATGCACATTTATCAAATACCACACTCAGCATTTTCTTGCCTTTCGGCCACAAAGCATCATCACAACAGCACATAAGTCATCTCACGTACAAAACAAGAACATACGGCATAATACCCCGTCAATTCCACACCATTAAAATGACAAAAATCGATAACCGACACTATTCACATTTCCCGACATAATTTAATCGGCTAACAATCCTCAAAACCCATTTTTATTAGATAGAACATTTCATAAGCTTTCCAACGGTATAAAGAACGTCCCGATCCGAGTTACGGATCAAAAGTTACGGAATTTTAGAAAATAGATAAAATTTTGAAGTTCCAGACCGCGCTGAGCGGGTCCGTGAGCGCGCTGAGCGAGCTCGCTCCTACCTGGTGAGGTTACATTTTTTCAAGAGTGTGCTGAGCGGGCGTCTGCGCGCTGAGCGGGCTCTGCGATTTTCAGAAAAAAAACCCCTTCGAGAATCCACCCCAAAAATCCCATTTTTCACCCAAATTCAATTCCAACAGCAAAACAAACATCAACGATTATTCATACACACAGCGTGATCATACAATACAGTTTATATCGATTTCCGACCGTGAAAACCTCGATTTCTACTCGTTTATCTCATTTCGACCTATATTTGAAAAAAAACAACAAAACTTCCACACAAACATACATAATCATACACAATCATAGTATAATCGAGTTTTGCACCCTTACCCGATTAATCGATTCTTAGAAATTGTTCTTGATGATTTTCCACTTTTTCTCCAATTTTCTCTCTTCTCCTCTTTTCTTCTCTTTTCCTCTTTTCTTCTCTTTTTCCTTCTTTCTTCTTTCTTTCTCTCTATTTTTCTTTCTTTCCCTTTTCTATTCTATTTTCTTTTCTTTCTTACTAACTTAACAATTAACTATGAAATGTCCAAAATACCCCCACACTCAAATATCTCGCAAATGTTCCCGAAACGCGATAAAATATAATCACGACGAAAAATAACATATTTTCACATAAAAGTCAAAAATAAAATAAAATAATAATAAAATAATCAAAAAGACTCAATAAAATAAAATTGGCAAAACGGGGCGTTACAATTCTCCCCCACTTAGAAATTTTCGTCCTCGAAAATCTTACCTGATACAAACAACTCTGGATACAACTCCCGCATCCTACTTTCCAACTCCCACGTCAAATTACCCTCAGCAGCGCCTCCCCACGCCACTTTCACAAGTGCAATCTCTTTACCCCTCAACCGCTTCACCTCGCGATCCAAAATACTAACTGGTAAAGTCTCGACCGTAAGGTTATCTCTTACCTCAACCTCGTCCATTGGAATAACATGTGAAGGGTCCGAAACATACTTCTGAAGCTGTGAAACATGAAACACATCATGCAAATTCGACAGATTCGGCGGCAACGCCACACGATACGCCACAGCACCAACTCTCGCAGATATCTGGTAAGGACCAATAAATCGAGAAGTAAGCTTCTTAGATTTCAAAGCACGACCAACACCCGTTACCGGCGTAACTCTCAGAAATACGTGATCACCCTCTTGAAACTCAAGATCCTTCCGTCTCCGATCATGATAACTCTTTTGCCTATCCTGAGAAGCCTTCATATTCTCACAAATAAACTTTACCTTTTCCGTCGTTTGTTGCACTAAATCCGGTCCAACCACCGAACTTTCACCTGTTTCGTGCCAACACAACGGCGTTCTACATCTTCGTCCATATAAAGCCTCAAAAGGTGCCATTCCAATACTATAATGGAAACTGTTATTATACGTGAACTCAACCAAAGCAAGATAACCGTCCCACGCACCACCTTATTCCAAAACACACGCTCTCAACAAATCCTCCAATGACTGAATAGTTCTTTCGGTCTGACCATCCGTCTGCGGATGATAAGTCGAACTCAACCTCAATCTAGAACCCAAAGCCTTCTGTAAACTTTCCCAAAATCCCGATGTAAACCTAGGATCTCGATCCGAAACAATACTCAATGGAATCCCATGCAATTTCACAACCACACTGATATAGATCTCAGCTAACCGTTCCAAAGAAAAACTGATGTCAATCGGAATAAAATGCGCCGATTTAGTCAGCCTGTCAACAATCACCCAAATAGCATTATGACCTCTTTGCGTATTCGGCAATCCCGTTACAAAATCCATCGAAATGCTATCCCATTTCCACTCAGGAATATCCAACGATTGCAACAAATCACTAGGTCTCAAATGTTCCACTTTCGATTCTGACAAGTCAAACATGCATACACAAACTGAGCCACATCTCTTTTCAAACCAGACCACCAGAAAATCTTCTTCAAATCTTGGTACATCTTATTCGTACCCGGATGTATACTTAAATTACTCCGGTGTCCTTCCTCCAAAATCATTCTTTTCAACTCTGCATCATCAGGAATACAAATACAACCACGGAATCTCAAAACACCAAGATTATCCACCTTGAAATCCACATTCTCATTCCTCATCAAATCAACGAATTTCAAATCCAGCTTTTGTTTCTCACTAACCGACAACAAAAATTCATTAGCAACCTTCAACATTCCAAGCCTTACACTAACCGAAGTCACTTCACATACCAAACTCAAGTCTCTAAACGACTCCAAAAGTTCCCACTCTTTCACCATCAATGCGGACATATGCAACGATTTCCGGCTCAATGCATCGGCTACCACATTAGCTTTACCAGGATGGTAATTTAAGCCAAAGTCGTAGTCTTTCAAGAATTCCAACCATCTCCGCTGCCTCATGTTCAACTCTTTCTGGTCAAATAAATATTTCAAGCTTTTATGATCACTAAAGACCTCGAACCTTGCACCATAGAGATAGTGCCTCCATATCTTCAACACAAAAACCACAGCCGCTAATTCAAGATCATGAGTAGGATAGTTTTTCTCATGAACTCTTAACTGCCTCGTAGCATAAGCTACAACTTTACCTTCCTGCATCAGAACACCACCCAAACCAATTAAAAAAGCATCGCAGTACACAACAAATGGTTCATTAGGATTAGGTAAAATCAGAATAGGAGCTGTCGTCATTCTTCTCTTCAGCTCACTAAAACTTTCTTCACATTGAATATCCCAAATGAACGCCTTGCCCTTACAAGTCAACTGCGTCAAAGGAAGAGCTAGCTTAGAAAAACCTTCAATGAACCTCTGGTAATAACCAGCCAAACCCAAAAAGCTTCGAATTTCAGTAACGGATCTAGGAGCCTCCCATTGTAGAACTGCTTCTACTTTAGATGGATCCACAGCAATACCATTACCTGAAATTACGTGCCCAAGAAAACTCACCTCAGACAACCAGAATTCACACTTGGACAATTTGGCAAAAAGCTTCCTTTCCTTCAAAACCTGCAAAACAATACGCAAATCCTCTGCATGTTCCTCACGAGACTTAGAATAAATTAAAATATCATCAATAAACACCACGACAAAACGATCCAAATGCTCGTGGAAAATACGATTCATGTATTCCATAAACACACCAGGCGCATTAGAAACCCCGAACGGCATCACTGAATATTCATAATGACCGTAACGTGTTCTAAGGGCCGTCTTCTGAATATCCTCTTCTTTCACTCTTATCTGATGGTACCCCGATCTCAAATCGATCTTACTAAATACACAAGCACCAACCAACTGATCCATCAGATCATCAATCCTTGGAAGCGAATATTTGTTCTTAATCGTCACTTTGTTTAACTGGCGATAATCAATACATAATCGCATACTCCCATCTTTCTTTTTCACTAACAAAACTGGAGCACCCCAAGGAGAAACACTTGGCCTCACGAACCTCTTTTCCAACAACTCATTTAACTGCTTTTTCAACTCCACCAATTCGGACGCCGACATTCTATAAGGTGCCATAGAAACAGGTCTAGTACCAGGAACTAGATCAATATAAAATTCAACTTCTCTCTCTGGCGGTACATCTGAAATATCAACAGGAAACACCTTAGGAAATTCGCACACAACAGGAACCACTTCAAGAGAAACTTGACTATCCACAGTCAAAGATGCAAATAATCCAAACAACTGAGCTTCATCCGCCAAAAGTTTCTTCAACTCTTTGGTAGACAAGAAACTCGAGTCTTCATCTTCCTCAAGAGAAGGAAACCTTACAAGCTTATGATAACAATCAATGTGCACCCGATTGAATTGCAACCAGTTCATTCCCAACACCACATCTAAACCTTCCAACAGTAAACACACCAAATCCATTGCAAAGTCTTTGCCATAAATGGCCAAAGCACAACTTAGACACACCAAAGAAGTAGTTACTGACCCCATCGCTGGAGTATCAATAACCATCTCACCATCCATCGAAGACAACCCAAGATTCAAACGTTCCGCGCACTCAGACGAAATAAACGAATGAGTCGCTCCAGTATCAATAATAGCAATTAAAGGCGTGTTATTAATAAAGCAAGTACCTCTTATCAGACGATCAGCACTTGAAGTCTGAGTCCCCGCCAATGAAAACACTTTCCCACTAGTCGGAGCTTTCTTCTGATTCGGACACTTCGAGCTAATGTGACCAGGTTCCCCACAGTTATAACACTTCACTACATTCTTCCTTTTACAATCAGCTAAAACATGTCCGATACCACCACAATTAGAACACTTATCCACTTTCTTCCTACATTCCATCTGGCGATGACCCAATTCACCACACTTAAAACACCTAGGAGCATTAGACATACCTCCTCCACTTGACCTTCGATCAAAATTACCCCTTTGTTTACCTTTATCAGCCGGTGACACATACGGACCACCACGAAACTGTTGCTTCCCTTTTCTGTCACTTACACTTTTATAGTGAGCAGAACGAGCCTTACTATCTTCATCATAAATCCTACAGCATTCCACCAAATCAGCAAACCTTCGAATCCTCTGATATCCAATAGCCTGCTTTATCTCAGGACGCAACCCACTTTCATACTTTACACACTTTGAAAATTCGGCAGTCGCTTCCACATAATGAGGATAAAACTGCACAAGTTCCACAAACTTAGCAGTATAGTCAATAACCGACATATTACCTTGTTTTAGCTCTAAAAACTCAATCTCCTTCTTTCCTCGGACATCCTCGGGAAAATACTTCCTTAGAAACTCTCGGCTAAACACCTCCCAAGTGATCTCTTCTTCCTCCTCCTCAGCTTCCAACACCTGACGAGTACTGACCCACCAGTCATCAGCCTCTTCGTGTAACATGTGAGAGCCCAGCCTCACCTTAACATCATCGTCATCACAATCCATTACCCTAAAAATCCTCTCAATCTCTTTCAACCACAACTGCGCACCATCCGGATCATGTTTCCCTTTAAAGACCGGCGGCTTATTCTTTCTAAACTCATCATTTTCGAAAGCATTCGGTGCTCCCTGCACAGCTCGTGCCATCGCCTCCATCGCTGCAGCCAAAGCAGCATCATTACGACCAGCCATATTCTGTTCGTCCAAAACAGAAACTATGGTTAAACAACAACTCGCTCAACACAACTCGCCCAATATGCCAGACACAACAGGCACAAACGACACAACTGACACGGACTGGCTCTGATACCACTTAATGTGACGCCCCCGATCTATACCCCCAATTAACATGCAACTAAGGCGGTAAAAAAAATTTGAAATTTCGTCAGAGTACATTTGAATTCGCGGCATAGAAAGGGAGGAATCACATCAACTGTAACCAAACATACACATAACATGCAACACCTGCCCATAATGATATGCAACTGTGGGGTAGCAATCACACAGAGGAAACTTTGTTCCTTACACCCACTTTTCAGAAATTAGAATTAAAGCGGAAAATCTAAGATCTGAACAACATATATACATATATACATATATACATATAAACATGTCTATCATACATCCAGTTATACATATACAACCACAACATATCATCGGATATACAAAATAATAGCATGCGGCCACCCTAACTACCCGGAGTCACATATCAGAGCCGACCGACCAAAATAATGAAGACGCAATGCTTCACAAAAAGGAATACCTCCAGCAGCTCTAATCTGCAACGCCTCATAGAGCGTTATAAAACAGCAGAAGGGTGAGAAAAACAACCATAATATAATTGAATAAAATTATATATATAAACACAAAAATGTACAAGTAACACATTCTCACCACAACCACATATAACATAATACCGCACAATTCTCAAGCATCAATACCACTACACCTCAAACATACAACATACACGTAATCTCCAACACAATCACACATATTTCATCCCATCAATCACATTTACAATTTCATGCACAAATAATTCATGATTTATGCAAATGCACAGAGACCGACACAACGACTCTATGCACATGCCATGCGGTACCGACTTCCAATGTCTCATGTCTCATCATCAGTTCACTCAGGAACTATTGGAACCATCGCTCGTTACTGAGAATCTCAAGTAACTCCCTGTCGGGCCTACGATGTTCTCCCGTCGCTTTAGGTCCTCGGGCATCGCCTCATATTTTCGAGGCACACGACGTTAAGGATTGCTTTAAGTCTCCAAAGGAGCCCACAATCGTCTATAACCACCGCTTTAGGTCCTCAGGCAGCGCCTCATATTTTTGAGGCACACGATGTTATAGCATATTCCCCTCGGGAATCAAACCGTCACTCAGGACGTTTCCACAATGCACACTATGATGCTTGGCATACAATGACTCATGACATTCACATTGCATCCATACACACATTCATAATCATGCACATTTATCAAATACCACACTTAGCATTTTCTTGCCTTTAGGCCACAAAGCATCATCACAACAGCACATAAGTCATCTCACGTACAAAACAACAACATACGGCATAATACCCCGTCAATTCCACACCATTAAAATGACAAAAATCGATAACCGACACTATTCACATTTCCCGACATAATTTAATCGGCTAACAATCCTCAAAACCCATTTTTATTAGATAGAACATTTCATAAGCTTTCCAACGGTATAAAGAACGTCCCGATCCGAGTTACGGATCAAAAGTTACGGAATTTTAGAAAACAGATAAAATTTTGAAGTCCCAGACCGCGCTGAGCAGGTCCGTGAGCGCGCTCGCTCCTGCCTGGTGAGGTTACATTTTTTCAAGAGCGCGCTGAGCGGGCGTCTGCGTGCTGAGCGGGCGTCTGCGCGCTGAGCGGGATCTGCGATTTTCAGAAAAAAACCCCCTTCGAGAATCCACCCCAAAAATCCCATTTTTCACCCAAATTCAATTCCAACAGCAAAACAAACATCAACGATTATTCATACACACAGTGTGATCATACAATACAGTTTATATCGATTTCCGACCGTGAAAACCTCGATTTCTACTCGTTTATCTCATTTCGACCTATATTTGAAAAAAAACAACAAAACTTCCACACAAACATACATAATCATACACAATCATAGTATAATCGAGTTTCGCACCCTTACCCGATTAATCGATTCTTAGAAATTATTCTTGATGATTTTCCACTTTTTCTCCAATTTTCTCTCTTCTCCTCTTTTCTTCTCTTTTCCTCTTTTCTTCTCTTTTTCCTTCTTTCTTCTTCCTTTCTCTCTATTTTTCTTTCTTTCCCTTTTCTATTCTATTTTCTTTTCTTTCTTACTAACTTAACAATTAACTATGAAATGTCCAAAATACCCCCACACTCAAATATCTCGCAAATGTTCCCGAAACGCGATAAAATATAATCACGACGAAAAATAACATATTTTCACATAAAAGTCAAAAATAAAATAAAATAATAATAAAATAATAAAAAAGACTCAATAAAATAAAATTGGCAAAACGGGGCGTTACATCAAATGTGAACCCATTGTTTGAAACCCATGTCAAATGTGAACCTAAACCTCAAGTCAAATGCGAACCCGTTGTTTGAAACCCAGGTCAAATGTGAACTTAAACCTCAGGTCAAATGTGAATCCGTTGTTTGAAACCCAGGTCAATTGTGAAGCTAAACCTAAGGTCAAATGTGAACTCGTTGTTTGAAAACCAGGTCAATTGTGAACCAAATCCTCAGGTCAAATCTGAACCCATTGTTTGAAACCCAGGTCAAATGTGAACCTAAACCTCAGGTCAAATGTTAACCCGTTGTTTGAAACCTAAGTCAAATGTGAACTTAAACCTCAGGTCAAATGTGAACCTGTTGTTTGAAACCCAGGTCAAACGTGAACCTAAACCTCAGGTCAAATGCGAACCCGTTGTTTAAAAACCAGGTCAAATTTGAACCTAAACCTCAGTCCAAATGTGAACCCGTTGTTTGAAACCCAGGTCAATTGTGAACCTAAACCTAAGGTCAAATGTGAACCCGTTGTTTGAAAACCAGGTCAAATGTGAACCTAAACCTCAGGTCAAATGTGAACCCGTTGTTTGAAACCCAGGTCAAATGAGAACCTAATCCTCAGGTCAAATGTGAACCCGTTGTTTAAAACCCAGGTCAAATGTGAACCTAAACCTCAGGTCAAATGCGAACCCGTTGTTTAAAAACCAGGTCAAATTTGAACCTAAACCTCAGGTCAAATGTGAACCCGTTGTTTAAAACCCTGGTCAAATGTGAACCTAAACCTCAGGTCAAATGTGAACCAGTTGTTTGAAACCTAAGTCAAATGTGAACCTAAACCTCAGGTCAAATGCGAACCCGTTGTTTGAAAACCAGGTCAAATTTAAACCTAAACCACAGGTCAAATGTGAACCCGTTGTTTGAAACCCAGGTCAATTGTGAACCTAAACCTAAGGTTAAATGTGAACCCGTTGTTTGAAAACCAGGTCAAATGTGAACCAAAACCTCAGGTCAAATGTGAACCCATTGTTTGAAACCCAGGTCAAATGTGAACCTAAACCTCAGGTCAAATGTGAACCCGTTCTTTGAAACCCAGGTCAAATGTGAACTTAAACCTCAGGTCAAATGTGAACCTGTTGTTTGAAACCAAGGTCAAACGTGAACCTAAACCTCAGGTCAAATGTGAACCTGTTGTTTGATACACAGGTCAAATGTGAAACTAAACCTTAGGTCAAATGTGAACCCGTTGTTTGAAACCTCGGTCAAATGTGAACCTAAACCTCAGGTCAAATGTGAACCTGTTGTTTGAAAACCAGGTTAAATGTGAAACTAAACCTCAGGTCAAATGTGAACCCGTTGTTTGAAATTCAGGTCAAATGTGAAACTAAAACTCAGGTCAAATGTGTACCTAAACCTCAGGTCAAATGTGAACTCGTTGTTTGAAACCCAGGTCAAATGTGAACTTATACCTCAGGTCAAATGTGAACCCCTTGTTTGAAACCCAGGTCAAATTTGAACCTAAACCTCAAGTCAAATCTAAACCCGTTGTTTGAAAACCAGGTCAAATGTGAACCTAAACCTCAGGTCAAATGTAATCTGTTGTTTGAAAACCAGGTCAAATGTGAACCTAAACCTAAGGTCAAATGTGAACCCGTTGTTTGAAAACCTGGTCAAATGTGAACCAAAACCTCAGGTCAAATGTGAACCCATTGTTTGAAACCCAGGTCAAATGTGAACCTAAACCTCAAGTCAAATGCGAACCCGTTGTTTGAAACCCAGGTCAAATGTGAACTTAAACCTCAGGTCAAATGTGAACCCGTTGTTTGAAACCCAGGTCAATTGTGAAGCTAGACCTATGGTCAAATGTGAACCCGTTGTTTAAAAACCAGGTCAAATGTGAACCAAAACGTCAGGTTAAATCTGAACCCATTGTTTGAAACCCAGGTCAAATGTGAACCTAAACCTCATGTCAAATGTTAACCCGTTGTTTGAAACCTAGGTCAAATGTGAACTTAAACCTCAGGTCAAATGTGAACCTGTTGTTTGAAACCCAGGTCAAACGTGAACCTAAACCTCAGGTCAAATGCGAACCCGTTGTTTAAAAACCAGGTCAAATTTGAACCTAAACCTCAGGTCAAATGTGAACCCGTTGTTTGAAACCCAGGTCAATTGTGAACCTAAACCTAAGGTCAAATGTGAACCCGTAGTTTGAAAACCAGGTCAAATGTGTACCTAAACCTCAGGTCAAATGTGAACCCGTTGTTTGAAACCCAGGTCAAATGTGAACCTAAACCTCAGGTCAAATGTGAACCCGTTGTTTGAAACCCAGGTCAATTGTGAACCTAAACCTAAGGTCAAATGTGAACCCGTTGTTTGAAAACCAGGTCAAATGTGAACCCGTTGTTTGAAACCCAGGTCAAATGAGAACCTAATCCTCAGGTCAAATGTGAACCCGTTGTTTAAAACCCAGGTCAAATGTGAACCTAAACCTCAGGTCAAATGCGAACCCGTTGTTTAAAAACCAGGTCAAATTTGAACCTAAACCTCAGGTCAAATGTGAACCCGTTGTTTGAAACCCAGGTCAAATGTGAACCTAAACCTCAGGTCAAATGTGAACCAGTTGTTTGAAACCTAAGTCAAATGTGAACCTAAACCTCAGGTAAAATGCGAACCCGTTGTTTGAAAACCAGGTCAAATTTAAACCTAAACCACAGGTCAAATGTGAACCCGTTGTTTGAAACCCAGGTCAATTGTGAACCTAAACCTAAGGTTAAATGTGAACCCGTTGTTTGAAAACCAGGTCAGATGTGAACCAAAACCTCAGGTCAAATGTGAACCCATTGTTTGAAACCCAGGTCAAATGTGAACCTAAACCTCAGGTCAAATGTGAACTCGTTGTTTGAAACCCAGGTCAAATGTGAACTTAAACCTCAGGTCAAATGTGAACCCCTTGTTTGAAACCCAGGTCAAATTTGAACCTAAACCTCAAGTCAAATCTAAACCCGTTGTTTGAAAACCAGGTCAAATGTGAACCTAAACCTCAGGTCAAATGTAATCTGTTGTTTGAAAACCAGGTCAAATGTGAACCTAAACCTAAGGTCAAATGTGAACCCGTTGTTTGAAAACCAGGTCAAATGTGAACCAAAACCTCAGGTCAAATGTGAACCCATTGTTTGAAACCCAGGTCAAATGTGAACCTAAACCTCAAGTCAAATGCGAACCCGTTGTTTGAAACCCAGGTCAAATGTGAACTTAAACCTCAGGTCAAATGTGAACCCGTTGTTTGAAACCCAGGTCAATTGTGAAGCTAGACCTATGGTCAAATGTGAACCCGTTGTTTAAAAACCAGGTCAAATGTGAACCAAAACCTCAGGTTAAATCTGAACCCATTGTTTGAAACCCAGGTCAAATGTGAACCTAAACCTCATGTCAAATGTTAACCCGTTGTTTGAAACCTAGGTCAAATGTGAACTTAAACCTCAGGTCAAATGTGAACCTGTTGTTTGAAACCGAGGTCAAACGTGAACCTAAACCTCAGGTCAAATGCGAACCCGTTGTTTAAAAACCAGGTCAAATTTGAACCTAAACCTCAGGTCAAATGTGAACCCGTTGTTTGAAACCCAGGTCAATTGTGAACCTAAACCTAAGGTCAAATGTGAACCCGTAGTTTGAAAACCAGGTCAAATGTGAACCTAAACCTCAGGTCAAATGTGAACCCGTTGTTTGAAACCCAGGTCAAATGTGAACCTAAACCTCAGGTCAAATGTGAACCCGTTGTTTGAAACCCAGGTCAATTGTGAACCTAAACCTAAGGTCAAATGTGAACCCGTTGTTTGAAAACCAGGTCAAATGTGAACCCGTTGTTTGAAACCCAGGTCAAATGAGAACCTAATCCTCAGGTCAAATGTGAACCCGTTGTTTAAAACCCAGGTCAAATGTGAACCTAAACCTCAGGTCAAATGCGAACCCGTTGTTTAAAAACCAGGTCAAATTTGAACCTAAACCTCAGGTCAAATGTGAACCCGTTGTTTAAAACCCAGGTCAAATGTGAACCTAAACCTCAGGTCAAATGTGAACCAGTTGTTTGAAACCTAAGTCAAATGTGAACCTAAACCTCAGGTAAAATGCGAACCCGTTGTTTGAAAACCAGGTCAAATTTAAACCTAAACCACAGGTCAAATGTGAACCCGTTGTTTGAAACCCAGGTCAATTGTGAACCTAAACCTAAGGTTAAATGTGAACCCGTTGTTTGAAAACCAGGTCAGATGTGAACCAAAACCTCAGGTCAAATGTGAACCCATTGTTTGAAACCCAGGTCAAATGTGAACCTAAACCTCAGGTCAAATGTGAACCCGTTCTTTGAAACCCAGGTCAAATGTGAACTTAAACCTCAGGTCAAATGTGAACCAGTTGTTTGAAACCAAGGTCAAACGTGAACCTAAACCTCAGGTCAAATGTGAACCTGTTGTTTGATACACAGGTCAAATGTGAACCTAAACCTTAGGTCAAATGCGAACCCGTTGTTTGAAACCTCGGTCAAATGTGAACCTAAACCTAAGGTCAAATGTGAACCTGTTGTTTGAAAACCAGGTCAAATGTGAAACTAAACCTCTGGTCAAATGTCAACCCGTTGTTTGAAATTCAGGTCAAATGTGAAACTAAAACTTAGGTCAAATGTGTACCTAAACCTCAGGTCAAATGTGAACTCGTTGTTTGAAACCCAGGTCAAATGTGAACTTAAACCTCAGGTCAAATGTGAACCCCTTGTTTGAAACCCAGGTCAAATTTGAACCTAAACCTCAAGTCAAATCTAAACCCGTTGTTTGAAAACCAGGTCAAATGTGAACCTAAACCTCAGGTCAAATGTAATCTGTTGTTTGAAAACCAGGTCAAATGTGAACCTAAACCTAAGGTCAAATGTGAACTCGTTGTTTGAAAACCAGGTCAAATGTGAACCAAAACCTCAGGTCAAATGTGAACCCATTGTTTGAAACCCAGGTCAAATGTGAACCTAAACCTCAAGTCAAATGCGAACCCGTTGTTTGAAACCCATGTCAAATGTGAACTTAAACCTCAGGTCAAATGTGAACCCGTTGTTTGAAACCCAGGTCAATTGTGAAGCTAAACCTATGGTCAAATGTGAACCCGTTGTTTAAAAACCAGGTCAAATGTGAACCAAAACCTCAGGTTAAATCTGAACCCATTGTTTGAAACCCAGGTCAAATGTGAACCTAAACCTCATGTCAAATGTTAACCCGTAGTTTGAAACCTAGGTCAAATGTGAACTTAAACCTCTGGTCAAATGTGAACCTGTTGTTTGAAACCCAGGTCAAACGTGAACCTAAACCTCAGGTCAAATGCGAACCCGTTGTTTAAAAACCAGGTCAAATTTGAACCTAAACTTCAGGTCAAATGTGAACCCGTTGTTTGAAACCCAGGTCAATTGTGAACCTAAACCTAAGGTCAAATGTGAACCCGTTGTTTGAAAACCAGGTCAAATGTGAACCTAAACCTGAGGTCAAATGTGAACCCGTTGTTTGAAACCCAGGTCAAATGTGAACCTAAACCTCAGGTCAAATGTGAACCCGTTGTTTGAAACCCAGGTCAATTGTGAACCTAAACCTAAGGTCAAATGTGAACCTGTTGTTTGAAAACCAGGTCAAATGTGAACCTAAACCTCAGGTCAAATGTGAACCCGTTGTTTGAAACCCAGGTCAAATGAGAACCTAATCCTCAGGTCAAATGTGAACCCATTGTTTAAAACCCAGGTCAAATGTGAACCTAAACCTCAGGTCAACTGCGAACCTGTTGTTTAAAAACCAGGTCAAATTTGAACCTAAACCTCAGGTAAAATGTGAACCGGTTGTTTAAAACCCAGGTCAAATGTGAACCTAAACCTCAGGTCAAATGTGAACCAGTTGTTTGAAACCTAAGTCAAATGTGAACCTAAACCTCAGGTCAAATGCGAACCCGTTGTTTGAAAACCAGGTCAAATTTAAACCTAAACCACAGGTCAAATGTGAACCCGTTGTTTGAAACCCAGGTCAATTGTGAACCTAAACCTAAGGTTAAATGTGAACCCGTTGTTTGAAAACCAGGTCAAATGTGAACCAAAACCTCAGGTCAAATGTGAACCCATTATTTGAAACCCAGGTCAAATGTGAACCTAAACCTCAGGTCAAATGTGAACCCGTTCTTTGAAACCCAGGTCAAATGTGAACTTAAACCTCAGGTCAAATGTGAACCTGTTGTTTGAAACCAAGGTCAAACGTGAACCTAGACCTCAGGTCAAATGTGAACCTGTTGTTTGATACACAGGTCAAATGTGAACTTAAACCTCAGGTCAAATGTGAACCCCTTGTTTGAAACCCAGGTCAAATTTGAACCTAAACCTCAAGTCAAATCTAAACCCGTTGTTTGAAAACCAGGTCAAATGTGAACCTAAACCTCAGGTCAAATGTAATCTGTTGTTTGAAAACCAGGTCAAATGTGAACCTAAACCTAAGGTCAAATGTGAACCCGTTGTTTGAAAACCAGGTCAAATGTGAACCAAAACCTCAGGTCAAATGTGAACCCATTGTTTGAAACCCAGGTCAAATGTGAACCTAAACCTCAAGTCAAATGCGAACCCGTTGTTTGAAACCCAGGTCAAATGTGAACTTAAACCTCAGGTCAAATGTGAACCCGTTGTTTGAAACCCAGGTCAATTGTGAAGCTAAACCTATGGTCAAATGTGAACCCGTTGTTTAAAAACCAGGTCAAATGTGAACCAAAACCTCAGGTTAAATCTGAACCCATTGTTTGAAACCCAGGTCAAATGTGAACCTAAACCTCATGTCAAATGTTAACCCGTTGTTTGAAACCTAGGTCAAATGTGAACTTAAACCTCAGGTCAAATGTGAACCTGTTGTTTGAAACCCAGGTCAAACGTGAACCTAAACCTCAGGTCAAATGCGAACCCGTTGTTTAAAAACCAGGTCAAATTTGAACCTAAACTTCAGGTCAAATGTGAACCCGTTGTTTGAAACCCAGGTCAATTGTGAACCTAAACCTAAGGTCAAATGTGAACCCGTTGTTTGAAAACCAGGTCAAATGTGAACCTAAACCTCAGGTCAAATGTGAACCCGTTGTTTGAAACCCAGGTCAAATGTGAACCTAAACCTCAGGTCAAATGTGAACCCGTTGTTTGAAACCCAGGTCAATTGTGAACCTAAACCTAAGGTCAAATGTGAACCCGTTGTTTGAAAACCAGGTCAAATGTGAACCTAAACCTCAGGTCAAATGTGAACCCGTTGTTTGAAACCCAGGTCAAATGAGAACCTAATCCTCAGGTCAAATGTGAACCCATTGTTTAAAACCCAGGTCAAATGTGAACCTAAACTTCAGGTCAAATGCGAACCCGTTGTTTAAAAACCAGGTCAAATTTGAACCTAAACCTCAGGTAAAATGTGAACCGGTTGTTTAAAACCCAGGTCAAATGTGAACCTAAACCTCAGGTCAAATGTGAACCAGTTGTTTGAAACCTAAGTCAAATGTGAACCTAAACCTCAGGTCAAATGCGAACCCGTTGTTTGAAAACCAGGTCAAATTTAAACCTAAACCACAGGTCAAATGTGAACCCGTTGTTTGAAACCCAGGTCAATTGTGAACCTAAACCTAAGGTTAAATGTGAACCCGTTGTTTGAAAACCAGGTCAAATGTGAACCAAAACCTCAGGTCAAATGTGAACCCATTGTTTGAAACCCAGGTCAAATGTGAACCTAAACCTCAGGTCAAATGTGAACCCGTTCTTTGAAACCCAAGTCAAATGTGAACTTAAACCTCAGGTCAAATGTGAACCTGTTGTTTGAAACCAAGGTCAAACGTGAACCTAAACCTCAGGTCAAATGTGAACCTGTTGTTTGATACACAGGTCAAATGTGAACTTAAACCTCAGGTCAAATGTGAACCCCTTGTTTGAAGCCCAAGTCAAATTTGAACCTAAACCTCAAGTCAAATCTAAACCCGTTGTTTGAAAACCAGGTCAAATGTGAACCTAAACCTCAGGTCAAATGTAATCTGTTGTTTGAAAACCAGGTCAAATGTGAACCTAAACCTAAGGTCAAATGTGAACCCGTTGTTTGAAAACCAGGTCAAATGTGAACCAAAACCTCAGGTCAAATGTGAACCCATTGTTTGAAACCCAGGTCAAATGTGAACCTAAACCTCAAGTCAAATGCGAACCCGTTGTTTGAAACCCAGGTCAAATGTGAACTTAAACCTCAGGTCAAATGTGAACCCGTTGTTTGAAACCCAGGTCAATTGTGAAGCTAAACCTATGGTCAAATGTGAACCCGTTGTTTAAAAACCAGGTCAAATGTGAACCAAAACCTCAGGTTAAATCTGAATCCATTGTTTGAAACCCAGGTCAAATGTGAACCTAAACCTCATGTCAAATGTTAACCCATTGTTTGAAACCTAGGTCAAATGTGAACTTAAACCTCAGGTCAAATGTGAACCTGTTGTTTGAAACCCAGGTCAAACGTGAACCTAAACCTCAGGTCAAATGCGAACCCGTTGTTTAAAAACCAGGTCAAATTTGAACCTAAACCTCAGGTCAAATTTGAACCCGTTGTTTGAAACCCAGGTCAATTGTGAACCTAAACCTAAGGTCAAATGTGAACCCGTAGTTTGAAAACCAGGTCAAATGTGAACCTAAACCTCAGGTCAAATGTGAACCCGTTGTTTGAAACCCAGGTCAAATGTGAACCTAAACCTCAGGTCAAATGTGAACCCGTTGTTTGAAACCCAGGTCAATTGTGAACCTAAACCTAAGGTCAAATGTGAACCCGTTGTTTGAAAACCAGGTCAAATGTGAACCTAAACCTCAGGTCAAATGTGAACCCGTTGTTTGAAACCCAGGTCAAATGAGAACCTAATCCTCAGGTCAAATGTGAACCCGTTGTTTAAAACCCAGGTCAAATGTGAACCTAAACCTCAGGTCAAATGCGAACCCGTTGTTTAAAAACCAGGTCAAATTTGAACCTAAACCTCAGGTCAAATGTGAACCCGTTGTTTAAAACCCAGGTCAAATGTGAACCTAAACCTTAGGTCAAATGTGAACTAGTTGTTTGAAACCTAAGTCAAATGTGAACCTAAACCTCAGGTCAAATGCGAACCTGTTGTTTGAAAACCAGGTCAAATTTAAACCTAAACCACAGGTCAAATGTGAACCCGTTGTTTGAAACCCAAGTCAATTCTGAACCTAAACCTAAGGTTAAATGTGAACTCGTTGTTTGAAAACCAGGTCAGATGTGAACCAAAACCTCAGGTCAAATGTGAACCCATTGTTTGAAACCCAGGTCAAATGTGAACCTAAACCTCAGGTCAAATGTGAACCCGTTCTTTGAAACCCAGGTCAAATGTGAACTTAAACCTCAGGTCAAATGTGAACCTGTTGTTTGAAACCAAGGTCAAACGTGAACCTAAACCTCATGTCAAATGTGAACCTGTTGTTTGATACACAGGTCAAATGTGAACCTAAACCTTAGGTCAAATGCGAACCCGTTGTTTGAAACCTCGGTCAAATGTGAACCTAAACCTCAGGTCAAATGTGAACCTGTTGTTTGAAAACCAGGTCAAATGTGAAACTAAACCTCAGGTCAAATGTGAACCCGTTGTTTGAAATTCAGGTCAAATGTGAAACAAAAACTCAGGTCAAATGTGTACCTAAACCTCAGGTCAAATGTGAACTCGTTGTTTGAAACCCAGTGTAATACCCCAAAATTTGCTCTCCCCTTTTGTCATCATAGCATGGCATTGTCATTTATCATATCATATCCACCTCATTAACATTACATTGCATTTAACATAGAAAAATGAAGCATGGCATCCTTCTTACCATCAGGGCATGTGATCAGGTGGAAGGTGGACAATCAAGGAATCATTCAAAGCACAAAAAGGTCAATCAAGTTGCCTCAAGGCAAGCCAAGAGTCTCTCATGTCTCATACCATCTCAATTGATCATCCACAATCTCAAGGAAGTGAGATCCAATGGGAGATTGAAGCAATACATACTTCAACATGCAAGAGGTTCAAAAACTGAAGGAAAACCCTCAAAAGAGATAGCTCATTGATTCAAAATCATCCTCAAGTGGCATTTCTCATCATCCTTTAAGAGGATACACAACATACTCTGAGGAATTTGAAATTGAAGACTGCACTTTTCCCTCCTAACCAGAGGGGGTCAAAATTAGGGTTTCTAATAAAATCAGGATATCTCTGATTTTTTGGACAAAGCTTGTTGTCATGGTATTCTACATGTTCTTAAGTGTATGTGTATGGAAAATTGCCTCTCAATTGGTTTTGGAAGTGTTTCAATTGGAAGAAAGATAAAAAATCAGGGAATTTGGGGCCAAGTCAAATAATCAGAGGAAAAAGTCAACTATTGACTTTTTGAGGCCAAATTCATGAAATTCATGTTATATATGTCCAATGTACAAAATTTGGTCAAGAAATTCCAAAGGAATCATGAAAAAATCAAGATGTAAAAAGTTGCCATTTTTGGATGAAGTAGGGTTACTAAAAATAGCAAGTTTTGGCCATTTTGCATCAGAGTTTGAACCAAGGCCATTTAAAATTGAAGCACCAAATGAAAATTCCACCAGGACACAACAAAAGATCTTGTTTTAAGCTTCAAATCCATGTGTGGAACATCTCCATTGGATAAAAATTGAGTGAGATATGATTGATCAAAGTTTGAGCAAAGTAGGTTCAAAACTAGGTCATAACCAAGATTTTCAGGGCACGCGCACAGTCATTTTCTCAAACAGTTGGTGAGCCAAATGTCCACTCATTTTTCTCATGGTTAAATGCCTCAAATGAAAAACTTTTCAACATCAAAGTTGTTCCTTGTAGTGTCACCTTCAATGTTCATGTTGGACAATTTTTGATTTGATCAAGTTATGAGGTAGAGATGTTGGTCCAAAGTTGGTGTGATCATGCTGAAAATCACTAGGCCAGCTTGCCATGCCATGCCACAAATTGCTCGCCCATGCACCAGTCGTTTTTCCATCTGTTTATGATGATTTTTAGACATGTTTGAGGTACCTTTTCAACTCAAGTCCAACACCAAAATTGTCCTATGATGCTTCCTCAATCCATTGACACCAAGATGATTCATTTTCGTGCCTTGGTCATAAAGAAATCCATGTTCAAACATCACCATCTGCATTGATGCATTGACTGTCATGTGTAGCAGTTCACACATTTTTTTTGGTTCAGTCACACCACAAACACTTCATCATCACCAGCTGATTTCTTTTCCTCATTTGCCCAAACATTCTTGCACGTGCTTCCACTTTGTTACTTCTTACATGAGAAGGGAAATTTGCAAAACTTCCACCACAAGCTACTGCTGCATAACACCACCTCACTCTCATCCTCACTACAAGCGTCATGAGCTTGACCTCACCATAACCCAACCTTGATCACTCGCCCCCTAACTAACTTGACTCAGTTAGTTAGGGTGGACTCATTTAATCATTCCAACTCACCCTAACTCACTCAGTTAACCACCACAGTTCCTCTTTAACCACACTTATATAACCAAATCTCCTTCATAATTTCACACAACACTTCATTATCACTTTTCCTCTGAAATTCACAAGCTCTCTCTCTGAAGTTTCTCTTCCTCTCACACGATTTCACCATCATCTACATCTGAATCCATCTTCAAGCTTCAATATCAAGCAGCATTAAAACACATTGAAGCTTGGTAACATTGAAGAGATTGAAGTGTCTTCCACTGCATATTGAATTTCATCAACATTTGCAAGGATTTGTGAGCCTTTATTTGGCCAGTTGAAGATCAAAGAGGAAGCACATTTCTCTGGTTTTCTTTCAACTCCGGTTTCCTACATTTTCAGGTTTCAATATCTCAAACTTTCTTGGCACGATTTACATTCTGTTTAGCTTGTGTTGTGATGATTTGAGCTCACTAAGAGCATTCCTCCATCTGGCTAGTTGATAGAGCTTCTTAGAAGCTTAGATCCAAAACCTAGGGCTAATTTCATTGCTTCGATTCTCTCTGTTTGTGTGTTGTTTGTGAAAAATAAGCCTAGATTCATGATCTATGTGACTTCCTGAACATTTTGATGTGTATTGCATAAATTTCTGGAATGTTTGATTGATTGCAGTGCCGGAGAGTGGCCGGAGAAGGTGACCGGAGGTCCCTCTCCGGCCGGTGAGGTTTCATTAGGGTTTATATGCCAGATTAAGTCGTGTCCGTTGATTTGTTTTGATCCAAGGGTGGTGGTGGTGCCAGCGAATAAATGGAGAGGGTGTGTGTCACGTGCTTCATTTTTTCCATCTGATGATTAGCATGCGCGTGTGTACATGGTTATTAGTGTGTACTAGCAATGTGATATGCTTGATTTGATTACCTTGACTTTTACATTGACTTGACCTAATCTGATGGTTGTAGTTGCTTTGACTTGTGTTGACTGAGGAGCATGGTAGTTATTGTGTTATGCGCGCTTAATGGACCTAGACTATTTTGCTATCCACACGTCCTTTTTAAAAAGCCCAAACACTTTGAACTGTTGGTTTACTATATTTGCACCCCACTCTTGTTTTCTATTTCCTTTTATTTTCTTCATTTTATGCACGTTTACTTTTTAATTTTTAAAAATATCAAACATCATCATAAAATTCCACAAAAATTCATGAGTATCACTAAAACATTTAGGAAATTTTTGATGATTTTATTTTCTGATTTTATGACCTTTTTACCCCTGGTCCATAATTTTCTTTGAATTTCCATTTAGATGCATTCTAAGCCTGATACATGAATTTGTTTAATTTTGTTCTTGATCATTAAAAATTGTTTTGATGCTCTTCTTTTTGCATTGATTCACTAATACATTGAAGCATGTTAGATGATTTTTGTTTGATTTTTTTAGGTCACTTTATTACATGTTTTGATGCCTATATTTGCACCACTTTGCATGATGTTTCAATTTGACCTAATTGCTTTGTTTGAAGTCATTTTGCTCTGAATTTTTACATGCTATCTTGATGTATGATGCATTTCTGACCTAGGCATTCCAATAATATGCTGGCATAATTTTCATGAATCCATTTGGTCTTTGTTTGATGCATTACATTGGAAGTATAATCCATGGCATGTCATTACAACTTTAGTGCATGTTTACATGAATTCTTTTGTGCACATTTGTATGAGCATTTGCATATGTTAGGAGCCATTCATATGATATTATAGGTCTTTGATACACATTATAGGTCATCTTTACATGTTCATTTCAATTTGAACTTTGTGCATCATTAACATGTATTGTTTGCACTTTCTTTTTGAACTTTCATTTCAATTCTTCTTATATTACTTCTTGAATGTCTTGAAGTTGATTCATAAATACTTTTGAGATGTTTATAAACCATTTTCCATTTAGTTTCAATTCTGGTTGTTGATTTACATGTTCCATTTATGCATGTCCTCTTCATTTCTTTCCATCTTTCATCTATCCCTTCTTCTTGTAACATGTTTAAATGCTAATGGATGATGATTATTGCTTATTCACTTGCACTTGTATGATGATATTCACTTGTTGTCCATATGATGCCCATTCTGGTTGTGGTTCTAGGTTTTGTTTTCTCATTTAATTCTTTTGAGTTTTATGATGCGTTACATGTTCTTTTACTTCTCATACTTCTTATACATGTTTACTAACCATGTAGGGGCTTTGGTAAGTTTCAATTGAGTGTGGATAAGGAATCCACATTCAACTTCTATCCTTTCTCTTTTACAATTCCATTTTGTGTTTTGCTAAGCACTTATGTGCTTTCTTTTAATAACTCATCACTTTCCCCTTGTGAATTACAATTCATCTTCTACTTTAGAAGTGAGTTGTTTAATTCATTCTTTCTTTAGACTTTAGGTTGAAACCTCACAAACCTTAGGATCATTCCCTTAACTAATCAATTAGGATTGAGTCTTAGTCCATATAGATTTTTACCTTTATCCTCCCTTGAGTCTCTTTTCTCATCTCAAAGAAAATTCAAAATATCTAATAAAGGTAGGCACTTATTGCATTTAGGCCTTTCATATAAAGAAAAGATTATAAGGGGTCTTCTCTTATAATCTTAAGATGTGTAGCATATGGCCCATCTTAGGTCAATGTGTTACATATTTGATCTTGTATGAGGGACTTAAATGCAATACTTGTTGAAGGTGCAAATAATAAAAAACACTTATTCACTTCATAATCAACAAAACACTTAATAAACACAAGTATGCTAGTGTGTTTGAACCTTGACAATTGGAACTAAGTGTGGGGGTCTTCTTCACTCTTAGTGTGCATTCTTACCCATTCCATCTTGGAATGTGAGAACATACACATTCCAATGGCTAAGATCCAGATACACTGTTATATGCAAACAAATGAAAAGACTCTTAAAAGACAAAAACAAACAATAACGTCTTTCCTTCGGGAATTCTTTTCTCACCTCACTCAGTCTCAGCGTACGAACGTGCTTCTACTCGTTCTCTTGCAAGATGGTAACGCACTCGGACCAGCGAGCCTGCAACACCTGAGCTAGAACGTAAGCCGTTCTCTAAAAAACACAATCCATCCCTAGTGAGGGGACCTACGTCGCTCTGATTCTCATGTTCCCGATGAGATACGTAGGCAGTGGGGTAGGGCCCATGCGAGCACTTCTTTTATTTTCCCTACATTTGTTTCCCGTTCCTTTTCTTTTCTTTCTCCTTTCTTTCTTTCAGTTCCTTTTCCAGTATTCTTTCCTTTACACCCTTTGATCGAGACAAGCAAGCGTGGATCCCATCGGGTACGATGGACGCGAGGGGGTGCTAATACCTTCCTCTCGCGTAACCGACTCCCGAACCCATTTCTCTTGGTCGCGAGACCATGCTTTTTCCTTTCTCTCAGGTTTACGCGGTGTTTCCTTTCCCTCTCATGGGATAAATACACATTGCTGGCGACTCTGTTCGGTGCCACTTTCGCGTTTGTACTAGGATGAAAATCCCGGGAGCGCCAGCTGGCGACTCTGCTGGGGACATGACCCAGAATCTCTGGTTTCCTTAGCAAGTCAATCCTAGCGCTTGTCTGCTTTTCTTTCATTGGGTGTTTACTGTTGTGCTATATGTTGTTGTTTATTTATTTTACTGTATTTACCGCATTTTAGCATTACATATCATATATTATATTGTGTTGCACTGTTTTGTCTGTTTGGCGGGATGGGTGTTCTGAGAGATAAGCTCACTACCAAGGCTTGAGTACATACATAGGTATTAGAGTGGATAGTCATGACGCTTGCGTGGTGGTGACCACGTATTGATGTTCATGAGACCCACAACCAGACGAGGTTCTATCAGGAGCTTTCTGCTACTGCATGTTATGCAGGCCAGTGGTTATTCTCTTGAGGAACTGTCGACTCTGGTGACCATTCCCGAGGACTCAGTTGTGGCACTCCTCCCGAGGTGTGACAGTGGCAGACCACATTTCGTGGCAAACCCATTGCACATTTTCGATCCGAGGACCCAATGCTGGGAACTTGCTATAGGACATCCCTTTTTGAAAGAGAATCAGCGGAGGAACTCCTCGACTGGCGACAGTACTGTACCCTGAGGGATGAATGTACTATTGCTTCTCGACCTCAGTGCCAGAAGCTGAGGACCTTTTTGTTTTGGAGAATCAGTTGAGGCCTCCTCGATTGATGATGATGCCAAACCAGAAATGGTGAACGTATCATCATTTCTCGACCTGAGAGCCCGGGATACTGAACATCCTAGTACCCACATGTGAGAAGGGCGGGTTGTTTACAGGTTTGCAGGTAACCATGACCTCCTACATACCCGGTTTTCTATCATCATTGCACAAAAAGGAAGTTTCATCCTATTGTATTCAGATGGTTCTTATCTATGGTTCTATATTAGTCTCAGAGCTACACTGACACCGTTCACAGTTCAGCACAGACACCTGATTACCTGATCACATTGCCCTTTGCATTGCATTATCATATTTTAACATACATGTTTATTCATTTCCAGGTGCATATATTACCCTTGATTCCAGTCATCAAGTCCCTGCAAAGATGAACACTAAAGAGAGGAAGAATATCATCAGCTATAAGTTCCTTACGCCTACTTTGGGCCCTATTGTTATGCTGAAGGGAATGGCGAGTCCTGCAGTACGAGAAGCTTTTGAAGAGAAATATGGGTGGATTTTATCTATGGTCTGTAATGTCAGTGATTATGAAGCCAGAGGTCTCCATACGTTGGTGCAGTTCTATGATCCACCTCTGAAGTGTTTTGTATTTCCAGACTATGTGTTGGTTCCTACCCTGGAGGAGTATTCCAACATGTTGGGGATTGCTATCAAGGAGGATCCCCCTTTCTTTGGATCAGTGGGGGATCTTGACTTTGGGAAGTTGGCTGGTGCTCTTTATTTGAGCAAATCAGAGTTAAGTGACAATGTCTCCAACAAAGGAATGATTCTTGGTTACAAGCTGGAATATCTGATTAAGAAGGCCCAGGAAGCAGCTAAAGGCGAGAATTGGCTTGTTTTTAATGCTTTGCTAGCCCTTTGTATATACGGCATAGTGTTGTTTCCCAACGAGCCGGATTTTATTGATACAGACGCTATACGAATATTCATGATGAAGAACCCGGTGCCAACGCTACTGGGAGATCTTCACTACTCGTTGTACAACCGAAACGAAAAGAAAAGAGGAGGGATAATTCGTTGTTGTGCACCCTTGTTCTATAAGTGGTTTGCAGGCCGTTTACCACAATCAGGGGCTTTTGTGGATTCCAAAGATTCTCTAGAGTGGAAACAGCGTTTAATGGGATTGGTGGCCAAGGACATCGTATGGGTAGATCATGGGCTGATTGGCAAGAATATTATCCACAGCTGTGGTAAGTTCCCTAACGTTCCACTGATAGGAAGATTGGGTGGGATTAACTACAATCCTTCTTTGGCCATTCGACAATTTGGGTATGCCCTGACAGGTCCGCCTATTAAGAGAGATGTGGAGGAGTCCCTCTATTTTCATACATCAGATGGGTGGGAAGCAGCACAGAAAGCTTCTGAAAGCTGGGGTAGCATACTGAAAAAGGGGAAAGTTACTCTAGGAAAGCCTAACAACCGGGTTTATCCAGCATATGAAGAGTGGGTGAAGAAAAGAGTTGAAGATTTTCTCTTGCCTTTTGGTAAGGTACCCCTTTTGTATCCGGAGAATGAGAAAGCAAGAAGCACTGCTACGGTGGAAGAAGTTGACAAGTTGCAAGCCTTGGTGAAAAAGCTCCAAGGAGAGAATTCCGAGTTGAGTAGCCGTCTTCAGAATGCTCTACATGCCAACAAAGAGCTGGAGCGGAAAGCCCAAGATGCTGAACAAATCCTAACCGCAAAAGAAAAAGACTTTGCTGGAAGAGCCCAACATTTCCGGAAGATTAGTAAAGGTGCTGATGATGCTACTCAAGCCCACAAGCAAACCAAACAGGCGTTAGCACAGACCAAAGAAAAGTTAACAAAGTTTCAGCACGCTTGGGACGAAGTTAGGATAGAGAATGCTGAATTACAGGAACAGTTGCAGATTAAGGACGAAGAGCTTGAAAAGGCGCATGAGCAGAGGAGAAAGTATCGGGAAAGCCTCGGTAAGAGTCAAGAACAGCTAGAAGAAGCTAGAGGTGAGCTGAGGAATACCAAGAAAGAGCTTGAAGAAGTCATGATAGAAAGGGAGATACTCAAGACGCAAGCCGGCATAAAGAGACACAAAGAAGTGTGTGATGACGAGGCTCTGATGCTGCATATGGGTTCTTTAAATGAAGCTCTTGAGAAAAGGGATGTCTTGATCAAAGAAATGATTGAAAAGCCGAATCACCAGCGTACCCGTATACTTTTTGAGGAGATCAAATACTCAAGTGATAAGCTGAAGGGTGTGGAATTGTCAGACTGATGTTCTTTTCCTTATATTTTGTTATTAATGGTTACCATCAGGCTTGTTGATGGATCCATTTTTCCTTGTATTGCATTTGCGGTTGAACCTTTCTTAAATGTACTTGAATACTTTGTTGAATGAGTATGAGCAGTTTTATTCAGAATTATTCCTTATCAGATAGCTGCACTCAAGCACATGACCACGACACGTCTCTTTATATCACAATTTCTGGTCTTCAGATTTCTGTGGTTAGATTGGAATCAGGGTATAAAGCACCTCGGAAATGACAAACATGGCATTGCATGGCATTGCATATCATTTTGCATTTTTTTGTTACTTGCTTTTCAGGTACTCGTTGCGGGGTCTCTAACCTTTATTTGGTTTCAGGCAGTATAGCGGAGAGTCATATTCACCGATATTCGACGCGAAGGAATCAAGTAAGAATCATGGATCAAGTGCAAAGTGATTTGGCGGAAATGAGGGCGCGTATGGACCAGTTCATGACCCTCATGACTGGCATGGCGCAAAATCAGGAGAGACTGAGGCTTCTGGTAGAGCGTCCCGACAATGGGCCCGAAGGTGATCATCATGACAATTCACAGGGACATGGCATTCCTCCTCCCGGTAGCAACCCTCCTCCTGGTGGTAACAATCGGGGTAATGGAAATGGTAGGCATGCTGGTGTTACTCTTGAAGATACTCTGGAAGACCAATTTACTCTGCTGGATGCTGATGTGGGTAATCAAGGTGATCGAAGGTATGATGAGTTAGCAGAAAAGATCAGGGCCATGGAATGCAAGAACTCTATGGGTATTGATGTTACTAGCTTGGGGCTGGTCCCAGGAGTCAGAATTCCCCCTAAATTCAAGCCTCCCACTTTTGATAAGTATCACGGCAATGCGTGTCCCCAAACGCATCTTCAAGCTTACTTTGGGAAGATTTCAGCCCATACGGATGACGAGAAGCTATGGATGCACTATTTTCAGGACAGTCTGGCTGGGGCGTCCTTGACCTGGTATATGAAGTTGAATAGGGCTGCTGTGAAGAATTGGAAAGATCTGGCAGAAGCGTTCCTGAAGCAATACCAGTATAATATTGACATGGCGCCCAACCGCACTCAATTGCAGGGATTGTCCCAGAATGCCAAGGAGAGTTTCAAAGAATATGCACAGAGGTGGAGGGAAGTGGCTGCCCAGGTTCAACCTCCCTTGTCAGACAGAGAAATGGCCGATATGTTCATGGGCACCTTGCAAGGGGCCTATCTGGATAGATTAGCTGCTTGTCCGTCAACTGGATTTGCTGATATTGTGATTGCGGGAGAAAGAATAGAAAGTCTGTTAAAGCTTGGAAAGATCCAGGATGTGAGTGGGGCTGGCTCTTCGGGGACGAAGAAACCATTTGCTAGTAACCAGAAAAGAAGAGAAGGTGATACGAATGCTGTGTTTAGAGGACGAGGTAGAGGGCGTTCTCGAGCTTATTATCAGGTAGATGCTGTAACAATCCCCACACCGTCTGTTCAGAAACAACAACCCCAACAACAAGTTCAACAGCAACAACCTTTTTTCCAGCAAAGGTCTAGACAGAGGGATCGTAAGATGGATCCTCTCCCTATGACTTATGCCGCGCTGTTGCCCCGGCTACTCGAGTTAAAGTTGGTAGAACTCCGTACTATGAAAGCTCCGGTTGCTGGAAACCTGCCACCTAACTTCGATGCTAATGCTCGTTGTGAGTTCCACTCAGGTGCTCAGGGGCACTCCATTGAAAAATGCTGGGCTTTCCATTATAAAGTACAAGATTTGATTGATGCTAAAGCCATCAATTTCTCTCCCGCTCCTAATATTACTCAGCATCCCATGCCTGATCATAGTGCAGCAAATGTGTACGCTATTGAAGATGGGAGGAGATTGAATTTGGTGTTAGACGTTCATCAAGTGAAAACTTCTTTGTTGGTTGTAAAAGATCGTTTATTGAAGGGACAGGTGTTCCCGGGCTGTAATCAAGATTGCTCTGAGTGTATGAATCAGGAGAACGGCTGTGATAAGTTGAAGATGGGTTTACAGAATCTGATCGATGAAGGATGTCTACAGTTCGACAGAGTCGTGAAAGACGCTGATGAGATATCAACCGTGACCATCTATTACACTCCCGCTGAGATTCAAATGCCGGTCAATGCAGTTCCCGTGGCGAGTGTTGCGCCAGAAAGGCCCAGTCCTGTCACTATCACGGTGCCAGGACCAATTCCGTTCACATCTACGAAAGCTATCCCATGGCACTATGGGGCAGATGTATATTACGAAGGTAAAAAGCAGGAAGTTGAATCATCAATCAGCCCAAATATTGATAATGTAGGGGGTGTAGGGGGCTTTACAAGGAGTGGAAGGTTGTTCGCTCCCCAAACCTTGAGAAGTGATAAAGAGGCAGAAGCTGCAACAAAGGCTAAGGGTAAACAGGTGGTTGAAAGTGCGCCTACACCTGAAGCAGAGACAAAGATTACTTTTGATAAGGAAATGGAAGAATTTATGAAAATAATCAAGAAGAGCGATTATAAGATTGTGGACCAACTGAATCAGACCCCTTCAAAGATTTCAATCTTGTCACTATTGATGTGCTCTGATGCGCACCGGCAGGCGTTGTTGAAAGTGTTGAAGAGTGCGTATGTGCCACAAGAAATTACTGTTAATCAGCTCGAGGGCGTAATCTCCAATGTTAATGTTAGCCATGGCTTGGGCTTTACAAGTAGAGATCTGACGGTTGAAGGAAGAAACCATAATAAGGCTTTGCATATCACGATGGAGTGTAAGGGCGCAGTGTTATCTCATGTACTGGTAGACACTGGTTCATCACTCAATGTCTTGCCCAAGAAGGCATTAATGAAGCTGGAAGTTGACGGTTTGATCTTAAGGCCTAGTGAATTGGTGGTCAGAGCATTCGATGGAACTAGACGATCTGTGTTTGGTGAGGTGGAATTGCCCGTACAAATTGGACCACAGGTATTCAAATCCACGTTCCATGTAATGGACATACAACCTGCATATAGCTGCCTATTGGGACGCCCTTGGATTCACGGAGCCGGGGCTGTTACTTCTACTCTACATCAAAAGCTGAAGTATGAGTTTGAAGGGCAGGTTGTGACAGTGTGTGGGGAAGAAGACATCTTTGTGAGTCACCTGTCCATGTTCAAGTACATTGAAATGGATGGGGAAATTCATGAGATGTTGTGCCAATCATTTGAAGCAGTCAACATTGACGATGCACCTGAGTCTTCTTCTGTACCAGTTGGGGCTGGTACCTCCATTTCATCTTACAAACAAGCTGTCGAAGTCGTCAGGGCAGGCAACGCCCAAGGTTGGGGCAGGTTGATAGAGACCCCAATGAAGGAAGACAAATTTGGTATTGGTTATCATCCCTCTACAACTTCAGATGCGGGGAGCAGGGGACCCATTACTTTCAATAGTGGGGGAATTATCTACATGGACCAGTCTTGTGCAGCCACAGAGGATAGTGTTGACAGTAATTGTGACCTGGACAACTGGGTACGCCCTCATGCTTCGGGACAACAAGTGCAGAACTGGTCCGTTGAAGAAGTCATCCGGGTTACTCTTCAGACAGAGTAATTTTTCTTTGTTTTTTCTAACCATAATGCATGTCAAAATCTTGCGCTCTGCCCAAGGCGTATAGATTCATTTGTAGGGCCACCATGGTTGCATTTGCAATGTTTAATCATTAATAAAGGACGTTTTGCAATCAAATTTTCTTCTCTGTCTTTCAGTTTTTATTTTTGCACAAAAAATATAAAATGGCAATGTTTCATTTTCTTTTGTTTTGCTTAAAAATAAATTCTAAAATAAGGCATGAACCCGTTCATGCAGACTTGATCCTCCGGATACCACTGATAACGATTTTGATATGACTATGTATGACTTTGACAATCCGATTTATCAAGCCGAAGAAGGGGATGAGAAAGATTGTGAACTCCCTGAAGAATTGGCCAGATTGTTGAAACAAGAGGAAAGGGTCATCCAGCCTCATCAGGAGACTGTAGAAATCATCAATATTGGTACCAAGGACGCAAAGAAAGAGATCAGGATTGGTGCCAGCTTGCAAGCAGATGTGAAGCAAACTTTGACGGAAATGTTGCGCGAGTATGTTGACATCTTCGCCTGGTCGTATCAAGACATGCCGGGGTTGGATACATATATTGTTGTGCACAGGCTGCCATTAAGAGAAGAATGTCCGCCAGTCAAGCAGAAACTTCGTCGGACTCACCCCGACATGGCTTTAAAGATTAAGGAGGAAGTCCAGAAGCAGTGGGATGCTGGGTTTCTTGCTGTGACAAAGTATCCTCCATGGGTAGCCAACATCGTGCCAGTACCGAAGAAAGATGGAAAAGTGAGAATGTGTGTGGATTATCGAGATCTTAATAAAGCTAGCCCGAAAGATGATTTTCCACTACCTCATATTGATGTGCTGGTCGATAATACAGCTCAATTTTCAGTGTTCTCCTTTATGGACGGGTTCTCCGGGTACAACCAGATCAAGATGGCACCTGAAGATATGGAGAAGACCACGTTCATTACTCCGTGGGGTACATATTGTTATAAGGTAATGCCTTTTGGGTTGAAAAACGCAGGGGCAACGTACCAGCGGGCGATGGTGACATTGTTTCATGACTTGATTCATAAGGAGATCGAATGTTATGTAGATGATATGATTGCCAAGTCGAGAACAGAAGAGGAACATCTGGTTAACCTGAAAAAGCTGTTTGAAAGGTTGAGAAAGTTCTGTCTGAGATTAAATCCAAACAAGTGCACGTTTGGGGTGCGTTCTGGAAAGTTGCTAGGTTTCATTGTGAGCGAAAGAGGAATCGAGGTTGATCCTGCCAAGGTGAAAGCAATACAAGAAATGCCTGAACCGAGAACAGAAAGAGAGGTTCGTGGTTTCTTGGGTAGATTGAACTACATTGCGAGGTTCATATCTCACCTAACAGCCACGTGTGAACCAATATTTAAATTGTTGAGGAAAGATCAAACGGTCAGGTGGAATGACGATTGCCAATTGGCATTCGATAAGATAAAAGAATACTTGCAGGAACCTCCGATTCTAATGCCTCCAGTTGAAGGGAGACCGCTGATAATGTATCTGACAGTGCTTGAAGGATCCATGGGTTGTGTTCTCGGTCAACATGACGAGACAGGTAGGAAGGAGCATGCTATTTACTACCTGAGCAAAAAGTTCAATGATTGTGAGTCCCGATACTCAATGCTTGAAAAGACATGCTGTGCACTTGCATGGGCCGCTAAGCGATTGAGGCAATATATGGTTAGGCACACAACCTTGTTGATTTCAAAAATGGATCCTATCAAGTACATTTTCGAGAAACCAGCATTGACAGGCAGAGTTGCACGGTGGCAAATGGTCTTGACAGAGTATGACATTCAGTACACTTCACAAAAGGCCATCAAAGGAAGTATCTTGTCCGATTATCTTGCGCAACAGCCGATGGATGATTACCAACCCATGAAGTTTGACTTCCCTGATGAGGACATCATGTTTCTCAAAGCTAAAGACTGTGAGGAACCACTTCCGGAGGAGGGGCCAGACCCTGAATCCAAATGGAGTCTGATGTTTGATGGGGCTGTCAATATGAATGGGTGCGGAGTTGGAGCAGTTCTTATCACGCCGGAAGGTGTTCATATGCCTTTCACTGCCCGAATAACTTTCGGATGCACCAACAATGAAGCAGAGTACGAAGCTTGTATAATGGGGATCGAGGAGGCGATTAATCTACGGATTAAAACCCTTGATATATTCGGTGATTCAGCCTTGGTAATCAATCAAGTGAAAGGGAGTTGGTACACGCACCAAGCAAATCTAGTGCCGTATAGAGATTATACAAGGAGGTTGCTGACGTTTTTCACAACAGTGAAACTGTACCACATTCCTCGAGATGAGAATAGGTTCGCTGATGCCTTGGCCACTTTGTCTTCCATGATCAAAGTGCAAGGATGGAACCATGTACCTAAGATTGAGGTATCCCGCCTTGACAGACCAGCATTTGTGTTTGCGGTAGATGCAACGTCTGATGACAAGCCATGGTTTCATGACATTAAGTGTTTCTTGAAAAGTCAAGAGTACCCGTCCGGGGCATCGTCCAAAGACAGGAAGACGTTGAGAAGGTTAGCTGGTAGTTTCTTCTTGAATAAAGATGGCGTGCTGTATAAAAGAAATTTTGACACGGTCCTGCTTAGATGTGTGGATAGACATGAAGCAGACTTGTTGATGATTGAAGTGCACGAAGGCTCTTTCGGTACCCATGCCGGAGGGCAGGCAATGGCTAAAAAGTTGTTAAGGTCGGGATATTATTGGTTGACTATGGAGTCAGATTGTTGCAAATATGCCCGCAAATGCCATAAATGCCAGATCTATGCAGACAAGGTGCATGTGCCTCCAAATCCGTTGAGTATCATGTCGTCGCCTTGGCCGTTTGCCATGTGGGGCATTGATATGATCGGAAAGATTGAGCCTACAGCTTCCAATGGTCATCGTTTCATCTTGGTGGCAATTGATTACTTCACCAAATGGGTTGAAGCCGCATCCTATGCCAATGTTACAAAACAAGTGGTAGCTCGTTTCTTAAAACGGGATATCATTTGCCGATATGGAGTTCCCGAAAGAATCATTACTGATAATGGTTCTAATTTGAATAATAAGATGATGGCTGAGTTATGCCGGGACTTCAAAATCGAACATCACAATTCTTCTCCGTACCGCCCAAAGATGAATGGCGCGGTCGAAGCGGCCAACAAAAATATCAAGAAGATTGTGCAGAAGATGGTTGTCACGTACAAAGATTGGCATGAGATGTTACCATTTGCTTTGCATGGGTATCGAACGTCGGTACGCACGTCCACTGGGGCAACCCCATTCTCACTTGTATATGGTATGGAGGCAGTGCTACCAGTTGAAGTAGAAATTCCGTCCCTCAGAGTTATGATGGATGTTAAGCTAGATGAAGCTGAATGGGTACGAGCCAGATTTGATCAGCTGAGCCTTATTGAGGAAAAGCGATTGGCGGCTGTATGTCATGGGCAACTATATCAGCGCAGAATGAAACAGGCATTTGACCAGAAGGTGCGTCCTCGGGTTTATAAAGTCGGAGATGTGGTACTCAAAAGGATCCTTCCTCCCAATACAGATCACAGGGGCAAATGGACTCCTAATTATGAAGGTCCATTCGTGGTTAAAAAGGTCTTTTCGGGCGGAGCTTTATTGCTTACAACCATGGATGGCGAAGACTTTTCATCCCCTGTCAACTCGGACGTAGTCAAAAAATACTTCGCATGAATAGACCCGCTGGATAATAAAAATAAAAAAATCCAGGCAAAAAAGGGCATCCCGGTGAACCAAAAACAGAATAAGGTTCGGGCAAAAATTAGGGATATAATTGAAAAATTGTACACCCGGTAAGTTGAAAACCCGAAAGGGCAACTTAGGCAAAAAGGGTATCCTGGTGGATCGAAAACCTGAAAGGGCGGTCCACACAAAAGAGGGATTTAAGCGAATGACTACAGTCTGAGTTATCTGTACCCATTACCGTTTGAACAACTGACATTCTGAAAGATAGGAATCGGTCTGATCATTCCTCAGAAGGCAAGGTCGGGGAGTTTTGAAGACATACTGGTCATAACAGAATGGAAACTCAGTGGAATTCCGTTTTCACATTGCCATTAGGATAGTTTCTTTTCTCAATTTTCAGCAATCGCCTCTTTCCAGGGATTGCTTCCAGATGTAATTGCCTATTCTGGGCTCTCAGTCAATAAATTGAATTTCAATAAAAAGCCTCCTATTTTTGTTTTATTGCTTTGTTTGCAAAAACGTCCTATTTTTGATAAAACATTGCATTTGAAAACATGGCGGTCTTGCAATAACATGCGCAGAAAAAACATTTGAAATTACTTCGAATGTTGAATACTCCCGGATGGTGGATTCTAGCCACGCAATATTCGGGGCATGTGGGCATATTCTTTTGTTGCAGGTAGCAGGTGCAGATGATTTTAAGCACAAGACTAGCAATAAATCACCCCACGCAAAAGACTGGGGCAATTATGGGTAAGGAGATCGGCGTTCATCGGGTCGATCTCAGTGAATTAAGTTCAACTGGGTACCGTTGTATCTTATTAAGTCGATTCTCTCATTCAGTACTTCCAACAACTACAAGCTTTTCTGTGTCGATAACGGTCACAGGTTCCCCAAAAGAGTGGTCTCGTCGACACCGAAACGGATGTTCATTATCCCCGTTGAAATCACTAGGAGTTTGAAGAGGCTAAATCTTCTGTAAAATCCTCTTATGACATCCTCTTCGGGGACAAATTGTTGGTTTTCTTAAGCATGGGGCATGTTGTTTCCCCAGCATGAAGTGTTGATCACCCCCCAGTAGAGTTTGATGGTCATTATCCCCAGCGAAGTCGCAGGAGTTTGAAGAAGCTAAATCTTCTGTAAAATCCTCTTATGACATCCTCTTCGGGGACAAATTGTTTGGTTCCCCAGCATGAAGTGTTGATCATCCCCAGTAGAGTTTGAGGACAGTTGGTCTTCTGTAAAATCCTCTCAAAAGGCATTCCCCAGCACGAGACGCTTTAAAGCAGTTTTCTCCAGCAGAGTTTGTTATAAACTCGTCATCCCCAACGGAATTGTCTAAAGGAAAGCTCGCCTAACATGGGGCATTGTAGTACTTATCCTAAGCTCGACAGTCACATTCTTCAGCAGACTACTGTGGATTTGCTTTGGGTTTCCCCAACAGATCTCTAAGGACTCTTTCTAGCAAGTTGCAGTGGAATGTTCTAACCAGGATTTGCATATCCCTGGCAGAGTAGCCATGATCCCCAACAAGATTGTGTCTCTGGTAATGATCCCCCACAGAGGTCAGCATCGAATCTTGTCAGCAATACTCCCCAGCCGAGTTATAAGGTTGATAATCCCTATAAAGGATCTTGGGTTGAATAAATCCCCAAGCAGAGTTTTAATGGCTCATTTCCCCAGCAGGACGTCATTTAAAAATTCTCATCCCCAGCGGAGTTGCTGTGACCAGAATCCAGCCCCAAACAGATGGAATAATTCCTGACAGAGTCATCATTCCCTCATATCTTAAAGTCCAATTTATTTTTGGCAAGCTTGACAATTCGAAGCAGACGGATTGTTCATCCATTCGCCAGCAGAGATATTATCCTCTCAGGAACCTCTAAAGTCAAGTCATTGATCATTGTTCCTCAGCAGAGTCAGCAGAGATGTCTGGCGCAGAGGCAGAGAGTAATTCAATTTTGAAATTCTAAAAGTCCAACAGTGGATTGGCAAAAGTCCGTCTTCGGGTGGCAAAAGTCCAACAGTGGATTGGCAAAAGTCCGTCTTCGGGTGGCAAAAGTCCAACAGTGGATTGGCAAAAGTCCATCTTCGGGTGGCAAAGCAGCTAAAAGTCCAACAGTGGATTGGCAAAAGTCCGTCTTCGGGTGGCAAAAGTCCAACAGTGGATTGGCAAAAGTCCGTCTTCGGGTGGCAAAAGTCCAACAGTGGATTGGCAAAAGTCCATCTTCGGGTGGCACGAAGCTGCAAAGTCCACCAGTAGCGTGGCAGGCCAGTAGTCGTCTGGAATTGCATAAAAGACATTATTAAAGTCCACCAGTAGTGTGGCAAGCCAGTAGTCGTCTGGCGTCGTTCAAAAGACGTTATCAAAGTCCACCAGTAGTGTGGCAGGCCAGTAGTCGTCTGGAATTGCATAAAAGACATCATTAAAGTCCACCAGTAGTGTGGCAGGCCAGTAGTCGTCTGGCGTCGTTCAAAAGACGTTATCAAAGCCCACCAGTAGTGTGGCAGGCCAGTAGTCGTCTGGAATTGCATAAAAGACGTTATCAAAGTCCACCAGTAGTGTGGCAGGCCAGTAGTCGTCTGGAATTGCATAAAAGACATTATTAAAGTCCACCAGCAGCGTGGCAAGCCAGTAGTCGTCTGGCGTCGTTCAAAAGACAGATCTCTCCGACGTTTCATCGAAGATTCAATCCAGCAGTCTTGTTGGGTTTATATCCCTTTTCTTCTTCATCACCCAGAGCAAATTTTTGGTTATTTTTTGTATTCAATCACTATATACCTTGAAAGTCCGAAAGCAATTGCTTTCAGGCATTCAGGTCTACAGCGCTTGAATAGGGGCAGCTGTAATACCCCAAAATTTGCTCTCCCCTTTTGTCATCATAGCATGGCATTGTCATTTATCATATCATATCCACCTCATTAACATTACATTGCATTTAACATAGAAAAATGAAGCATGGCATCCTTCTTACCATCAGGGCATGTGATCAGGTGGAAGGTGGACAATCAAGGAATCATTCAAAGCACAAAAAGGTCAATCAAGTTGCCTCAAGGCAAGCCAAGAGTCTCTCATGTCTCATACCATCTCAATTGATCATCCACAATCTCAAGGAAGTGAGATCCAATGGGAGATTGAAGCAATACATACTTCAACATGCAAGAGGTTCAAAAACTGAAGGAAAACCCTCAAAAGAGATAGCTCATTGATTCAAAATCATCCTCAAGTGGCATTTCTCATCATCCTTTAAGAGGATACACAACATACTCTGAGGAATTTGAAATTGAAGACTGCACTTTTCCCTCCTAACCAGAGGGGGTCAAAATTAGGGTTTCTAATAAAATCAGGATATCTCTGATTTTTTGGACAAAGCTTGTTGTCATGGTATTCTACATGTTCTTAAGTGTATGTGTATGGAAAATTGCCTCTCAATTGGTTTTGGAAGTGTTTCAATTGGAAGAAAGATAAAAAATCAGGGAATTTGGGGCCAAGTCAAATAATCAGAGGAAAAAGTCAACTCTTGACTTTTTGAGGCCAAATTCATGAAATTCATGTTATATATGTCCAATGTACAAAATTTGGTCAAGAAATTCCAAAGGAATCATGAAAAAATCAAGATGTAAAAAGTTGCCATTTTTGGATGAAGTAGGGTTACTAAAAATAGCAAGTTTTGGCCATTTTGCATCAGAGTTTGAACCAAGGCCATTTAAAATTGAAGCACCAAATGAAAATTCCACCAGGCCACAACAAAAGATCTTGTTTTAAGCTTCAAATCCATGTGTGGAACATCTCCATTGGATAAAAATTGAGTGAGATATGATTGATCAAAGTTTGAGCAAAGTAGGTTCAAAACTAGGTCATGACCAAGATTTTCAGGGCACGCGCACAGTCATTTTCTCAAACAGTTGGTGAGCCAAATGTCCACTCATTTTTCTCATGGTTAAAGGCCTCAAATGAAAAACTTTTCAACATCAAAGTTGTTCCTTGTAGTGTCACCTTCAATGTTCATGTTGGACAATTTTTTATTTGATCAAGTTATGAGGTAGAGATGTTGGTCCAAAGTTGGTGTGATCATGCTGAAAATCACTAGGCCAGCTTGCCATGCCATGCCACAAATTGCTCGCCCATGCACCAGTCGTTTTTCCATCTGTTTATGATGATTTTTAGACATGTTTGAGGTACCTTTTCAACTCAAGTCCAACACCAAAATTGTCCTATGATGCTTCCTCAATCCATTGACACCAAGATGATTCATTTTCGTGCCTTGGTCATAAAGAAATCCATGTTCAAACATCACCATCTGCATTGATGCATTGACTGTCATGTGTAGCAGTTCACACATTTTTTTTGGTTCAGTCACACCACAAACACTTCATCATCACCAGCTGATTTCTTTTCCTCATTTGCCCAAACATTCTTGCACGTGCTTCCACTTTGTTACTTCTTACATGAGAAGGGAAATTTGCAAAACTTCCACCACAAGCTACTGCTGCATAACACCACCTCACTCTCATCCTCACTACAAGCGTCATGAGCTTGACCTCACCATAACCCAACCTTGATCACTCGCCCCCTAACTAACTTGACTCAGTTAGTTAGGGTGGACTCATTTAATCATTCCAACTCACCCTAACTCACTCAGTTAACCACCACAGTTCCCCTTTAACCACACTTATATAACCAAATCTCCTTCATAATTTCACACAACACTTCATTCTCACTTTTCCTCTGAAATTCGCAAGCTCTCTCTCTGAAGTTTCTCTTCCTCTCACACGATTTCACCATCATCTACATCTGAATCGATCTTCAAGCTTCAATATCAAGCAGCATTAAAACACATTGAAGCTTGGTAACATTGAAGAGATTGAAGTGTCTTCCACTGCATATTGAATTTCATCAACATTTGCAAGGATTTGTGAGCCTTTATTTGGCCAGTTGAAGATCAAAGAGGAAGCACATTTCTCTGGTTTTCTTTCAACTCCGGTTTCCTACATTTTCAGGTTTCAATATCTCAAACTTTCTTGGCACGATTTACATTCTGTTTAGCTTGTGTTGTGATGATTTGAGCTCACTAAGAGCATTCCTCCATCTGGCTAGTTGATAGAGCTTCTTAGAAGCTTAGATCCAAAACCTAGGGCTAATTTCATTGCTTCGATTCTCTCTGTTTGTGTGTTGTTTGTGAAAAATAAGCCTAGATTCATGATCTATGTGACTTCCTGAACATTTTGATGTGTATTGCATAAATTTCTGGAATGTTTGATTGATTGCAGTGCCGGAGAGTGGCCGGAGAAGGTGACCGGAGGTCCCTCTCCGGCCGGTGAGGTTTCATTAGGGTTTATATGCCAGATTAAGTCGTGTCCGTTGATTTGTTTTGATCCAAGGGTGGTGGTGGTGCCAGCGAATAAATGGAGAGGGTGTGTGTCACGTGCTTCATTTTTTCCATCTGATGATTAGCATGCGCGTGTGTACATGGTTATTAGTGTGTACTAGCAATGTGATATGCTTGATTTGATTACCTTGACTTTTACATTGACTTGACCTAATCTGATGGTTGTAGTTGCTTTGACTTGTGTTGACTGAGGAGCATGGTAGTTATTGTGTTATGCGCGCTTAATGGACCTAGACTATTTTGCTATCCACACCTCCTTTTTAAAAAGCCCAAACACTTTGAACTGTTGGTTTACTATATTTGCACCCCACTCTTGTTTTCTATTTCCTTTTATTTTCTTCATTTTATGCACGTTTACTTTTTAATTTTTAAAAATATCAAACATCATCATAAAATTCCACAAAAATTCATGAGTATCACTAAAACATTTAGGAAATTTTTGATGATTTTATTTTCTGATTTTATGACCTTTTTACCCCTGGTCCATAATTTTCTTTGAATTTCCATTTAGATGCATTCTAAGCCTGATACATGAATTTGTTTAATTTTGTTCTTGATCATTAAGAATTGTTTTGATGCTCTTCTTTTTGCATTGATTCACTAATACATTGAAGCATGTTAGATGATTTTTGTTTGATTTTTTTAGGTCACTTTATTACATGTTTTGATGCCTATATTTGCACCACTTTGCATGATGTTTCAATTTGACCTAATTGCTTTGTTTGAAGTCATTTTGCTCTGAATTTTTACATGCTATCTTGATGTATGATGCATTTCTGACCTAGGCATTCCAATAATATGCTGGCATAATTTTCATGAATCCATTTGGTCTTTGTTTGATGCATTACATTGGAAGTATAATCCATGGCATGTCATTACAACTTTAGTGCATGTTTACATGAATTCTTTTGTGCACATTTGTATGAGCATTTGCATATGTTAGGAGCCATTCATATGATATTATAGGTCTTTGATACACATTATAGGTCATCTTTACATGTTCATTTCAATTTGAACTTTGTGCATCATTAACATGTATTGTTTGCACTTTCTTTTTGAACTTTCATTTCAATTCTTCTTATATTACTTCTTGAATGTCTTGAAGTTGATTCATAAATACTTTTGAGATGTTTATAAACCATTTTCCATTTAGTTTCAATTCTGGTTGTTGATTTACATGTTCCATTTATGCATGTCCTCTTCATTTCTTTCCATCTTTCATCTATCCCTTCTTCTTGTAACATGTTTAAATGCTAATGGATGATGATTATTGCTTATTCACTTGCACTTGTATGATGATATTCACTTGTTGTCCATATGATGCCCATTCTGGTTGTGGTTCTAGGTTTTGTTTTCTCATTTAATTCTTTTGAGTTTTATGATGCGTTACATGTTCTTTTACTTCTCATACTTCTTATACATGTTTACTAACCATGTAGGGGCTTTGGTAAGTTTCAATTGAGTGTGGATAAGGAATCCACATTCAACTTCTATCCTTTCTCTTTTACAATTCCATTTTGTGTTTTGCTAAGCACTTATGTGCTTTCTTTTAATAACTCATCACTTTCCCCTTGTGAATTACAATTCATCTTCTACTTTAGAAGTGAATTGTTTAATTCATTCTTTCTTTAGACTTTAGGTTGAAACCTCACAAACCTTAGGATCATTCCCTTAACTAATCAATTAGGATTGAGTCTTAGTCCATATAGATTTTTACCTTTATCCTCCCTTGAGTCTCTTTTCTCATCTCAAAGAAAATTCAAAATATCTAATAAAGGTAGGCACTTATTGCATTTAGGCCTTTCATATAAAGAAAAGATTATAAGGGGTCTTCTCTTATAATCTTAAGATGTGTAGCATATGGCCCATCTTAGGTCAATGTGTTACATATTTGATCTTGTATGAGGGACTTAAATGCAATACTTGTTGAAGGTGCAAATAATAAAAAACACTTCTTCACTTCATAATCAACAAAACACTTAATAAACACAAGTATGCTAGTGTGTTTGAACCTTGACAATTGGAACTAAGTGTGGGGGTCTTCTTCACTCTTAGTGTGCATTCTTACCCATTCCATCTTGGAATGTGAGAACATACACATTCCAATGGCTAAGATCCAGATACACTGTTATATGCAAACAAATGAAAAGACTCTTAAAAGACAAAAACAAACAATAACGTCTTTCCTTCGGGAATTCTTTTCTCACCTCACTCAGTCTCAGCGTACGAACGTGCTTCTACTCGTTCTCTTGCAAGATGGTAACGCACTCGGACCAGCGAGCCTGCAACACCTGAGCTAGAACGTAAGCCGTTCTCTAAAAAACACAATCCATCCCTAGTGAGGGGAACTACGTCGCTCTGATTCTCATGTTCCCGATGAGATACGTAGGCAGTGGGGTAGGGCCCATGCGAGCACTTCTTTTATTTTCCCTACATTTGTTTCCCATTCCTTTTCTTTTCTTTCTCCTTTCTTTCTTTCAGTTCCTTTTCCAGTATTCTTTCCTTTACACCCTTTGATCGAGACAAGCAAGCGTGGATCCCATCGGGTACGATGGACGCGAGGGGGTGCTAATACCTTCCTCTCGCGTAACCGACTCCCGAACCCATTTCTCTTGGTCGCGAGACCATGCTTTTTCCTTTCTCTCAGGTTTACGCGGTGTTTCCTTTCCCTCTCATGGGATAAATACACATTGCTGGCGACTCTGTTCGGTGCCACTTTCGCGTTTGTACTAGGATGAAAATCCCGGGAGCGACACCCAGGTCAAATGTGAACTTAAACCTCAGGTCAAATGTGAACCCCTTGTTTGAAACCCAGGTCAAATTTGAACCTAAACCTCAAGTCAAATCTAAACCCGTTGTTTGAAAACCAGGTCAAATGTGAACCTAAACCTCAGGTCAAATGTAATCTGTTGTTTGAAAACCAGGTCAAATGTGAACCTAAACCTAAGGTCAAATGTGAACCCGTTGTTTGAAAACCAGGTCAAATGTGAACCAAAACCTCAGGTCAAATGTGAACCCATTGTTTGAAACCCAGGTCAAATGTGAACCTAAATCTCAAGTCAAATACGAACCCGTTGTTTGAAACCCAGGTCAAATGTGAACTTAAACCTCAGGTCAAATGTGAACCCGTTGTTTGAAACCCAGGTCAATTGTGAAGCTAAACCTACGGTCAAATGTGAACCCGTTGTTTAAAAACCAGGTCAAATGTGAACCAAAACCTCAGGTTAAATCTGAACCCATTGTTTGAAACCCAGGTCAAATGTGAACCTAAACCTCATGTCAAATGTTAACCCGTTGTTTGAAACCTAGGTCAAATGTGAACTTAAACCTCAGGTCAAATGTGAACCTGTTGTTTGAAACCCAGGTCAAACGTGAACCTAAACCTCAGGTCAAATGTGAACCCGCTGTTTAAAAACCAGGTCAAATTTGAACCTAAACTTCAGGTCAAATGTGAACCCGTTGTTTGAAACCCAGGTCAATTGTGAACCTAAACCTAAGGTCAAATGTGAACCCGTTGTTTGAAAACCAGGTCAAATGTGAACCTAAACCTCAGGTCAAATGTGAACCCGTTATTTGAAACCCAGGTTAAATGTGAACCTAAACCTCAAGTCAAATGTGAACCCATTGTTTGAAACCCAGGTCAATTGTGAACCTAAACCTAAGGTCAAATGTGAACCCGTTGTTTGAAAACCAGGTCAAATGTGAACCTAAACCTCAGGTCAAATGTGAACCCGTGTTTGAAACCCAGGTCAAATGAGAACCTAATGCTCAGGTCAAATGTGAACCCATTGTTTAAAACCCAGGTCAAATGTGAACCTAAACCTCAGGTCAAATGGGAACCCGTTGTTTAAAAACCAGGTTAAATTTGAACCTAAACCTCAGGTCAAATGTGAATCGGTTGTTTAAAACCCAGGTCAAATGTGAATCTAAACCTCAGGTCAAATGTGAACCAGTTGTTTGAAACCTAAGTCAAATGTGAACCTAAACCTCAGGTCAAATGCGAACCCGTTGTTTGAAAACCAGGTCAAATTTAAACCTAAACCACAGGTCAAATGTGAACCCGTTCTTTGAAACCCAGGTCAAATGTGAACTTAAACCTCAGGTCAAATGTGAACCTGTTGTTTGAAACCAAGGTCAAACGTGAACCTAAACCTCAGGTCAAATGTGAACCTGTTGTTTGATACACAGGTCAAATGTGAACTTAAACCTCAGGTCAAATGTGAACCCCTTGTTTGAAACCCAGGTCAAATTTGAACCTAAACCTCAAGTCAAATCTAAACCCGTTGTTTGAAAACCAGGTCAAATGTGAACCTAAACCTCAGGTCAAATGTAATCTGTTGTTTGAAAACCAGGTCAAATGTGAACCTAAACCTAAGGTCAAATGTGAATCCGTTGTTTGAAAACCAGGTCAAATGTGAACCAAAACCTCAGGTCAAATGTGAACCCATTGTTTGAAACCCAGGTCAAATGTGAACCTAAACCTCAAGTCAAATGCGAACCCGTTGTTTGAAACCCAGGTCAAATGTGAACTTAAACCTCAGGTCAAATGTGAACCCGTTGTTTGAAACCCAGGTCAATTGTGAAGCTAAACCTATGGTCAAATGTGAACCCGTTGTTTAAAAACCAGGTCAAATGTGAACCAAAACCTCAGGTTAAATCTGAACCCATTATTTGAAACCGAGGTCAAATGTGAACCTAAACCTCATGTCAAATGTTAACCCGTTGTTTGAAACCTAGGTCAAATGTGAACTTAAACCTCAGGTCAAATGTGAACCTGTTGTTTGAAACCCAGGTCAAACGTGAACCTAAACCTCAGGTCAAATGCGAACCCGTTGTTTAAAAACCAGGTCAAATTTGAACCTAAACCTCAGGTCAAATGTGAACCCGTTGTTTGAAACCCAGGTCAATTATGAACCTAAACCTAAGGTCAAATGTGAACCAGTAGTTTGAAAACCAGGTCAAATGTGAACCTAAACCTCAGGTCAAATGTGAACCCGTTGTTTGAAACCCAGGTCAAATGTGAACCTAAACCTCAGGTCAAATGTGAACCCGTTGTTTGAAACCCAGGTCAATTGTGAACCTAAACCTAAGGTCAAATGTGAACCCGTTGTTTGAAAACCAGGTCAAATGTGAACCTAAACCTCAGGTCAAATGTGAACCCGTTGTTTGAAACCCAGGTCAAATGAGAACCTAATCCTCAGGTCAAATGTGAACCCGTTGTTTAAAACCCAGGTCAAATGTGAACCTAAACCTCAGGTCAAATGTGAACCAGTTGTTTGAAACCTAAGCCAAATGTGAACCTAAACCTCAGGTCAAATGCGAACCCGTTGTTTGAAAACCAGGTCAAATTTAAACCTAAACCACAGGTCAAATGTGAACCCGTTGTTTGAAACCTAGGTCAATTGTGAACCTAAACCTAAGGTTAAATGTGAACCCGTTGTTTGAAAACCAGGTCAAATGTGAATCAAAACCTCAGGTCAAATGTGAACCCATTGTTTGAAACCCAGGTCAAATGTGAACCTAAACCTCAGGTCAAATGTGAACCCGTTCTTTGAAACCCAGGTCAAATGTGAACTTAAACCTCAGGTCAAATGTGAACCTGTTGTTTGAAACCAAGGTCAAACGTGAACCTAAACCTCAGGTCAAATGTGAACCTGTTGTTTGATACACAGGTCAAATGTGAACCTAAACCTTAGGTCAAATGCGAACCCGTTGTTTGAAACCTCGGTCAAATGTGAACCTAAACCTCAGGTCAAATGTGAACCTGTTGTTTGAAAACCAGGTCAAATGTGAAACTAAACCTCAGGTCAAATGTGAACCCGTTGTTTGAAATTCAGGTCAAATGTGAAACTAAAACTCAGGTCAAATGTGTACCTAAACCTCAGGTCAAATGTGAACTCGTTGTTTGAAACCCAGGTCAAATGTGAACTTAAACCTCAGGTCAAATGTGAACCTGTTGTTTGAAACCAAGGTCAAACGTGAACCTAAACCTCAGGTCAAATGTGAACCTGTTGTTTGATACACAGGTCAAATGTGAACTTAAACCTCAGGTCAAATGTGAACCCCTTGTTTGAAACCCAGGTCAAATTTGAACCTAAACCTCAAGTCAAATCTAAACCCGTTGTTTGAAAACCAGGTCAAATGTGAACCTAAACCTCAGGTCAAATGTAATCTGTTGTTTGAAAACCAGGTCAAATGTGAACCTAAACCTAAGGTCAAATGTGAACCCGTTGTTTGAAAACCAGGTCAAATGTGAACCAAAACCTCAGGTCAAATGTGAACCCATTGTTTGAAACCCAGGTCAAATGTGAACCTAAACCTCAAGTCAAATGCGAACCCGTTGTTTGAAACCCAGGTCAAATGTGAACTTAAACCTCAGGTCAAATGTGAACCCGTTGTTTGAAACCCAGGTCAATTGTGAAGCTAAACCTATGGTCAAATGTGAACCCGTTGTTTAAAAACCAGGTCAAATGTGAACCAAAACCTCAGGTTAAATCTGAACCCATTGTTTGAAACCCAGGTCAAATGTGAACCTAAACCTCATGTCAAATGTTAACCCGTTGTTTGAAACCTAGGTCAAATGTGAACTTAAACCTCAGGTCAAATGTGAACCTGTTGTTTGAAACCCAGGTCAAACGTGAACCTAAACCTCAGGTCAAATGCGAACCCGTTGTTTAAAAACCAGGTCAAATTTGAACCTAAACCTCAGGTCAAATGTGAACCCGTTGTTTGAAACCCATGTCAATTGTGAACCTAAACCTAAGGTCAAATGTGAACCCGTAGTTTGAAAACCAGGTCAAATGTGAACCTAAACCTCAGGTCAAATGTGAACCCGTTGTTTGAAACCCAGGTCAAATGTGAACCTAAACCTCAGGTCAAATGTGAACCCGTTGTTTGAAACCCAGGTCAATTGTGAACCTAAACCTAAGGTCAAATGTGAACCCGTTGTTTGAAAACCAGGTCAAATGTGAACCTAAACCTCAGGTCAAATGTGAACCCGTTGTTTGAAACCCAGGTCAAATGAGAACCTAATCCTCAGGTCAAATGTGAACCCGTTGTTTAAAACCCAGGTCAAATGTGAACCTAAACCTCAGGTCAAATGCGAACCCGTTGTTTAAAACCCAGGTCAAATGTGAACCTAAACCTCAGGTCAAATGTGAACCAGTTGTTTGAAACCTAAGCCAAATGTGAACCTAAACCTCAGGTCAAATGCGAACCCGTTGTTTGAAAACCAGGTCAAATTTAAACCTAAACCACAGGTCAAATGTGAACCCGTTGTTTGAAACCCAGGTCAATTGTGAACCTAAACCTAAGGTTAAATGTGAACCCGTTGTTTGAAAACCAGGTCAAATGTGAACCAAAACCTCAGGTCAAATGTGAACCCATTGTTTGAAACCCAGGTCAAATGTGAACCTAAACCTCAGGTCAAATGTGAACCCGTTCTTTGAAACCCAGGTCAAATGTGAACTTAAACCTCAGGTCAAATGTGAACCTGTTGTTTGAAACCAAGGTCAAACGTGAACCTAAACCTCAGGTCAAATGTGAACCTGTTGTTTGATACACAGGTCAAATGTGAACCTAAACCTTAGGTCAAATGCGAACCCGTTGTTTGAAACCTCGGTCAAATGTGAACCTAAACCTCAGGTCAAATGTGAACCTGTTGTTTGAAAACCAGGTCAAATGTGAAACTAAACCTCAGGTCAAATGTGAACCCGTTGTTTGAAATTCAGGTCAAATGTGAAACTAAAACTCAGGTCAAATGTGTACCTAAACCTCAGGTCAAATGTGAACTCGTTGTTTGAAACCCAGGTCAAATGTGAACTTAAACCTCAGGTCAAATGTGAACCTGTTGTTTGAAACCAAGGTCAAACGTGAACCTAAACCTCAGGTCAAATGTGAACCTGTTGTTTGATACACAGGTCAAATGTGAACTTAAACCTCAGGTCAAATGTGAACCCCTTGTTTGAAACCCAGGTCAAATTTGAACCTAAACCTCAAGTCAAATCTAAACCCGTTGTTTGAAAACCAGGTCAAATGTGAACCTAAACCTCAGGTCAAATGTAATCTGTTGTTTGAAAACCAGGTCAAATGTGAACCTAAACCTAAGGTCAAATGTGAACCCGTTGTTTGAAAACCAGGTCAAATGTGAACCAAAACCTCAGGTCAAATGTGAACCCATTGTTTGAAACCCAGGTCAAATGTGAACCTAAACCTCAAGTCAAATGCGAACCCGTTGTTTGAAACCCAGGTCAAATGTGAACTTAAACCTCAGGTCAAATGTGAACCCGTTGTTTGAAACCCAGGTCAATTGTGAAGCTAAACCTATGGTCAAATGTGAACCCGTTGTTTAAAAACCAGGTCAAATGTGAACCAAAACCTCAGGTTAAATCTGAACCCATTGTTTGAAACCCAGGTCAAATGTGAACCTAAACCTCATGTCAAATGTTAACCCGTTGTTTGAAACCTAGGTCAAATGTGAACTTAAACCTCAGGTCAAATGTGAACCTGTTGTTTGAAACCCAGGTCAAACGTGAACCTAAACCTCAGGTCAAATGCGAACCCGTTGTTTAAAAACCAGGTCAAATTTGAACCTAAACCTCAGGTCAAATGTGAACCCGTTGTTTGAAACCCATGTCAATTGTGAACCTAAACCTAAGGTCAAATGTGAACCCGTAGTTTGAAAACCAGGTCAAATGTGAACCTAAACCTCAGGTCAAATGTGAACCCGTTGTTTGAAACCCAGGTCAAATGTGAACCTAAACCTCAGGTCAAATGTGAACCCGTTGTTTGAAACCCAGGTCAATTGTGAACCTAAACCTAAGGTCAAATGTGAACCCGTTGTTTGAAAACCAGGTCAAATGTGAACCTAAACCTCAGGTCAAATGTGAACCCGTTGTTTGAAACCCAGGTCAAATGAGAACCTAATCCTCAGGTCAAATGTGAACCCGTTGTTTAAAACCCAGGTCAAATGTGAACCTATACCTCAGGTCAAATGCGAACCCGTTGTTTAAAACCCAGGTCAAATGTGAACCTAAACCTCAGGTCAAATGTGAACCAGTTGTTTGAAACCTAAGCCAAATGTGAACCTAAACCTCAGGTCAAATGCGAACCCGTTGTTTGAAAACCAGGTCAAATTTAAACCTAAACCACAGGTCAAATGTGAACCCGTTGTTTGAAACCCAGGTCAATTGTGAACCTAAACCTAAGGTTAAATGTGAACCCGTTGTTTGAAAACCAGGTCAAATGTGAACCAAAACCTCAGGTCAAATGTGAACCCATTGTTTGAAACCCAGGTCAAATGTGAACCTAAACCTCAGGTCAAATGTGAACCCGTTCTTTGAAACCCAGGTCAAATGTGAACTTAAACCTCAGGTCAAATGTGAACCTGTTGTTTGAAACCAAGGTCAAACGTGAACCTAAACCTCAGGTCAAATGTGAACCTGTTGTTTGATACACAGGTCAAATGTGAACCTAAACCTTAGGTCAAATGCGAACCCGTTGTTTGAAACCTCGGTCAAATGTGAACCTAAACCTCAGGTCAAATGTGAACCTGTTGTTTGAAAACCTGGTCAAATGTGAAACTAAACCTCAGGTCAAATGTGAACCAGTTGTTTGAAATTCAGGTCAAATGTGAAACTAAAACTCAGGTCAAATGTGTACCTAAACCTCAGGTCAAATGTGAACTCGTTGTTTGAAACCCAGGTCAAATGTGAACTTAAACCTCAGGTCAAATGTGAACCCCTTGTTTGAAACCCAGGTCAAATTTGAACCTAAACCTCAAGTCAAATCTAAACCCGTTGTTTGAAAACCAGGTCAAATGTGAACCTAAACCTCAGGTCAAATGTAATCTGTTGTTTCAAAACCAGGTCAAATGTGAACCTAAACCTAAGGTCAAATGTGAACCCGTTGTTTGAAAACCAGGTCAAATGTGAACCAAAACCTCAGGTCAAATGTGAACCCATTGCTTGAAACCCAGGTCAAATGTGAACCTAAACCTCAAGTCAAATGCGAACCCGTTGTTTGAAACCCAGGTCAAATGTGAACTTAAACCTCAGGTCAAATGTGAACCCGTTGTTTGAAACCCAGGTCAATTGTGAAGCTAAACCTATGGTCAAGTGTGAACCCGTTGTTTAAAAACCAGGTCAAATGTGAACCAAAACCTCAGGTTAAATCTAAACCCATTGTTTGAAACCCAGGTCAAATGTGAACCCAAACCTCATGTCAAATGTTAACCCGTTGTTTGAAACCTAGGTCAAATGTGAACTTAAACCTCAGGTCAAATGTGAACCTGTTGTTTGAAACCCAGGTCAAACGTGAACCTAAACCTCAGGTCAAATGCGAACCCGTTGTTTAAAAACCAGGTCAAATTTGAACCTAAACTTCAGGTCAAATGTGAACCCGTTGTTTGAAACCCAGGTCAATTGTGAACCTAAACCTAAGGTCAAATGTGAACCCGTTGTTTGAAAACCAGGTCAAATGTGAACCTAAACCTCAGGTCAAATGTGAACCCGTTGTTTGAAAACCAGGTCAAATGTGAACCTAAACCTCAGGTCAAATGTGAACCCGTTGTTTGAAACCCAGGTCAATTGTGAACCTAAACCTAAGGTCAAATGTGAACCCGTTGTTTGAAAACCAGGTCAAATGTGAACCTAAACCTCAGGTCAAATGTGAACCCGTTGTTTGAAACCCAGGTCAAATGAGAACCTAATGCTCAGGTCAAATGTGAACCCATTGTTTAAAACCCAGGTCAAATGTGAACCTAAACCTCAGGTCAAATGCGAACCCGTTGTTTAAAAACCAGGTTAAATTTGAACCTAAACCTCAGGTCAAATGTGAACCGGTTGTTTAAAACCCAGGTCAAATGTGAACCTAAACCTCAGGTCAAATGTGAACCAGTTGTTTGAAACCTAAGTCAAATGTGAACCTAAACCTCAGGTCAAATGCGAACCCGTTGTTTGAAAACCAGGTCAAATTTAAACCTAAACCACAGGTCAAATGTGAACCCGTTGTTTGAAACCCAGGTCAATTGTGAACCTAAACCTAAGGTTAAATGTGAACCCGTTGTTTGAAAACCAGGTTAAATGTGAACCAAAACCTCAGGTCAAATGTGAACCCATTGTTTGAAACCCAGGTCAAATGTAAACCTAAACCTCAGGTCAAATGTGAACCCGTTCTTTGAAACCCAGGTCAAATGTGAACTTAAACCTCAGGTCAAATGTGAACCTGTTGTTTGAAACCAAGGTCAAACGTGAACCTAAACCTCAGGTCAAATGTGAACCTGTTGTTTGATACACAGGTCAAATGTGAACCTAAACCTTAGGTCAAATGCGAACCCGATGTTTGAAACCTCGGTCAAATATGAACCTAAACCTCAAGTCAAATGTGAACCTGTTGTTTGAAAACCAGGTCAAATGTGAAACTAAACCTCAGGTCAAATGTGAACCCGTTGTTTGAAATTCAGGTCAAATGTGAAACTAAAACTCAGGTCAAATGTGTACCTAAACCTCAGGTCAAATGTGAACTCGTTGTTTGAAACCCAGGTCAAATGTGAACTTAAACCTCAGGTCAAATGTGAACCCCTTGTTTGAAACCCAGGTCAAATTTGAACCTAAACCTCAAGTCAAATCTAAACCCGTGGTTTGAAAACCAGGTCAAATGTGAACCTAAACCTCAGTTCAACTGTAATCTGTTGTTTGAAAACCAGGTCAAATGTGAACCTAAACCTAAGGTCAAATGTGAACCCGTTGTTTGAAAACCAGGTCAAATGTGAACCAAAACCTCAGGTCAAATGTGAACCCATTGTTTGAAACCCAGGTTAAATGTGAACCTAAACCTCAAGTCAAATGCGAACCCGTTGTTTGAAACCCAGGTCAAATGTGAACTTAAACCTCAGGTCAAATGTGAACCCGTTGTTTGAAACCCAGGTCAATTATGAAGCTAAACCTATGGTCAAATGTGAACCCGTTGTTTAAAAACCAGGTCAAATGTGAACCAAAACCTCAGGTCAAATCTGAACCCATTGTTTGAAACCCAGGTCAAATGTGAACCTAAACCTCATGTCAAATGTTAACCCGTTGTTTGAAACCTAGGTCAAATGTGAACTTAAACCTCAGGTCAAATGTGAACCTGTTGTTTGAAACCCAGGTCAAACGTGAACCTAAACCTCAGGTCAAATGCGAACCCGTTGTTTAAAAACCAGGTCAAATTTGAACCTAAACCTCAGGTCAAATGTGAACCCGTTGTTTGAAACCCAGGTCAATTGTGAACCTAAACCTAAGGTCAAATGTGAACCCGTTGTTTGAAAACCAGGTCAAATGTGAACCTAAACCTCAGGTCAAATGTGAACCCGTTGTTTGAAACCCAGGTCAAATGTGAACCTAAACCTCAGGTCAAATGCGAACCCGTTGTTTGAAAACCAGGTCAAATTTGAACCTAAACCTCAGGTCAAATGTGAACCCGTTGTTTGAAACCCAGGTCAATTGTGAAGCTAAACCTAAGGTCAAATGTGAACCCGTTGTTTGAATACCAGTTCAAATGTGAACCAAACCCTCAAGTCAAATGTGAACCCGTTGTTTGAAACCCAGGTCAAATGTGAACTTAAACCGCAGGTCAAATGTGAACCTGTTGTTTGAAACCCAGGTCAAACTTGAACCTAAACCTCAGGTCAAATGTGAACCCGTGGTTTGAAACCCAGGTCAAATGTGAACCTAAACCTTAGGTCAAATATGAACCCGTTGTTTGAAACCCAGGTCAAATGTGAACCTAAACCTCAGGTCAAATTTGAACCTGTTGTTTGAAAACCAGGTCAAATGTGAAACTAAACCTCAGGTCTAATGTGAACCCGTTGTTTGAAAACTAGGTCAAATGTGAAACTAAAATTCTGGTCAAATGTGTACCTAAACCTCAGGTCAAATGTGAACCGGTTGTTTGAAACCCAGGTCAAATGTGAACTTAAACCTCAGGTCAAATGTGAACCTGTTGTTTGAAACCCAGGTCAAACGTGAACCTAAACCTCAGGTCAAATTTGAACCCGTTGTTTGAAACCCAGGTCAAATGTGAACCTAAACCTTAGGTCAAATGTGATCCAATTGTTTGAAACCTAAGTCAAATGTGAACCTAAACCTTAGGTCAAATGTGAACCCGTTGTTTGAAAACCAGGTCAAATGTGAACCTAAACCTCAGGTCAAATGTGAACCCGTTGTTTGGAACCCAGGTCAAATGAGATCCTAAACCTCAGGTCACATGTGAATCTGTTGTTTGAAAACCAGGTCAAATGTGAACCCGTTGTTTGAAACCAAGGTCAAATGTGAACCCGTTGTTTGGAAACCAAGTCAAATGTGAACCTAAACTTCAGGTCAGATGTGAACCCGTTGTTTGAAACCCAGGTCAAATGTGAACCCAAACCTCAGGTCAAATGCGAACCCGTTGTTTGAAAACCAGGTCAAATTTGAACCAAATCCTCAGGTCAAATGTGAACCCGTTGTTTGAAACCCAGGTAAATTGTGAACCTAAACCTAAGGTCAAATGTGAGCCCGTTGTTTGAAAACCAGGTCAAATGTGAACCTAAACCTCAGGTCAAATGTGAACCCGTTGTTTGGAACCCAGGTCAAATGGGATCCTAAACCTCAGGTCACATGTGAATCTGTTGTTTGAAAACCAGGTCAAATGTGAACCCGTTGTTTGAAACCCAGGTCAAATGTGAATCTAAACCTCAGGTCAAATGTGAACCCGTTGTTTGGAAACCAGGTCAAATGTGAACCTAAACTTCAGGTCAGATGTGAACCCGTTGTTTGAAACCCAGGTCAAATGTGAACCTAAACCTCAGGTCAAATGCGAACCCGTTGTTTGAAAACCAGGTCAAATTTGAACCAAATCCTCAGGTCAAATGTGAACCCGTTGTTTGAAACCCAGGTAAATTGTGAACCTAAACCTAAGGTCAAATGTGAACCCAGTGTTTGAAAACCAGGTCAAATGTGAACCTAATCCTCAGGTCAAATGTGAACCCGTTGTTTGAAAACCAGGTCAAATGTGAACCAAAACCTCAGGTCAAATGTGAACCCATTGTTTGAAACCCAGGTCAAATGTGAACCTAAACCTCAAGTCAAATGCGAACCCGTTGTTTGAAACCCAGGTCAAATGTGAACTTAAACCTCAGGTCAAATGTGAACCCGTTGTTTGAAACCCAAGTCAATTGTGAAGCTAAACCTATGGTCAAATGTGAACCCGTTGTTTAAAAACCAGGTCAAATGTGAACCAAAACCTCAGGTCAAATCTGAACCCATTGTTTGAAACCCAGGTCAAATGTGAACCTAAACCTCATGTCAAATGTTAACCCGTTGTTTGAAACCTAGGTCAAATGTGAACTTAAACCTCAGGTCAAATGTGAACCTGTTGTTTGAAACCCAGGTCAAACGTGAACCTAAACCTCAGGTCAAATGCGAACCCGTTGTTTAAAAACCAGGTCAAATTTGAACCTAAACCTCAGGTCAAATGTGAACCCGTTGTTTGAAACCCAGGTCAATTGTGAACCTAAACCTAAGGTCAAATGTGAACCCGTTGTTTGAAAACCAGGTCAAATGTGAACCTAAACCTCAGGTCAAATGTGAACCCGTTGTTTGAAACCCAGGTCAAATGTGAACCTAAACCTTAGGTCAAATGCGAACCCGTTGTTTGAAAACCAGGTCAAATTTGAACCTAAACCTCAGGTCAAATGTGAACCCGTTGTTTGAAACCCAGGTCAATTGTGAACCTAAACCTAAGGTCAAATGTGAACCCGTTGTTTGAATACCAGTTCAAATGTGAACCAAACCCTCAAGTCAAATGTGAACCCGTTGTTTGAAACCCAGGTCAAATGTGAACTTAAACCTCAGGTCAAATGTGAACCTGTTGTTTGAAACCCAGGTAAAATGTGAACCTAAACCTCAGGTCAAATGTGAACCCGTGGTTTGAAACCCAGGTCAAATGTGAACCTAAACCTTAGGTCAAATATGAACCCGTTGTTTGAAACCCAGGTCAAATGTGAACCTAAACCTCAGGTCAAATTTGAACCTGTTGTTTGAAAACCAGGTCAAATGTGAAACTAAACCTCAGGTCTAATGTGAACCCGTTGTTTGAAAACTAGGTCAAATGTGAAACTAAAATTCAGGTCAAATGTGTACCTAAACCTCAGGTCAAATGTGAACCGGTTGTTTGAAACCCAGGTCAAATGTGAACTTAAACCTCAGGTCAAATGTGAACCTGTTGTTTGAAACCCAGGTCAAACGTGAACCTAAACCTCAGGTCAAATTTGAACCCGTTGTTTGAAACCCAGGTCAAATGTGAACCTAAACCTTAGGTCAAATGTGATCCAATTGTTTGAAACCTAAGTCAAATGTGAACCTAAACCTCAGGTCAAATGTGAACCCGTTGTTTGAAAACCAGGTCAAATGTGAACTTAAACCTCAGGTCAAATGTGAACCCGTTGTTTGAAACCCAGGTCAATTGTGAACCTAAACCTAAGGTCAAATGTGAACCCGTTGTTTGAAAACCAGGTCAAATGTGAACCTAAACCTCAGGTCAAATGTGAACCCGTTGTTTGAAACCCAGGTCAAATGTGAACCTAAACCTCAGGTCAAATACGAACCCGTTGTTTGAAAACCAGGTCAAATTTGAACCTAAACCTCAGGTCAAATGTGAACCCGTTGTTTGAAACCCAGGTCAATTGTGAACCTAAACCTAAGGTCAAATGTGAACCCGTTGTTTGAAACCCAGGTCAAATGTGAACCTAAACCTTAGGTCAAATGCGAACCCGTTGTTTGAAAACCAGGTCAAATTTGAACCTAAACCTCAGGTCAAATGTGAACCCGTTGTTTGAAACCCAGGTCAATTGTGAACCTAAACCTAAGGTCAAATGTGAACCCGTTGTTTGAATACCAGTTCAAATGTGAACCAAACCCTCAAGTCAAATGTGAACCCGTTGTTTGAAACCCAGGTCAAATGTGAACTTAAGCCTCAGGTCAAATGTGAACCTGTTGTTTGAAACCCAGGTCAAACTTGAACCTAAACCTCAAGTCAAATGTGAACCCGTGGTTTGAAACCCAGGTCAAATGTGAACCTAAACCTTAGGTCAAATATGAACCCGTTGTTTGAAACCCAGGTCAAATGTGAACCTAAACCTCAGGTCAAATTTGAACCTGTTGTTTGAAAACCAGGTCAAATGTGAAACTAAACCTCAGGTCTAATGTGAACCCGTTGTTTGAAAACTAGGTCAAATGTGAAACTAAAATTCAGGTCAAATGTGTACCTAAACCTCAGGTCAAATGTGAACCGGTTGTTTGAAACCCAGGTCAAATGTGAACTTAAACCTCAGGTCAAATGTGAACCTGTTGTTTGAAACCCAGGTCAAACGTGAACCTAAACCTCAGGTCAAATTTGAACCCGTTGTTTGAAACCCAGGTCAAATGTGAACCTAAACCTTAGGTCAAATGTGATCCAATTGTTTGAAACCTAAGTCAAATGTGAACCTAAACCTCAGGTCAAATGTGAACCCGTTGTTTGAAAACCAGGTCAAATGTGAACCTAAACCTCAGGTCAAATGTGAACCCGTTGTTTGGAACCCAGGTCAAATGAGATCCTAAACCTCAGGTCACATGTGAATCTATTGTTTGAAAACCAGGTCAAATGTGAACCCGTTGTTTGAAACCCAGGTCAAATGTGAACCCGTTGTTTGGAAACCAGGTCAAATGTGAACCTAAACTTCAGGTCAGATGTGAACCCGTTGTTTGAAACCCAGGTCAAATGTGAACCTAAACCTCAGGTCAAATGCGAACCCGTTGTTTGAAAACCAGGTCAAATTTGAACCAAATCCTCAGGTCAAATGTGAACCCGTTGTTTGAAACCCAGGTAAATTGTGAACCTAAACCTAAGGTCAAATGTGAGCCCGTTGTTTGAAAACCAGGTCAAATGTGAACCTAAACCTCAGGTCAAATGTGAACCCGTTGTTTGGAACCCAGGTCAAATGAGATCCTAAACCTCAGGTCACATGTGAATCTGTTGTTTGAAAACCAGGTCAAATGTGAACCCGTTGTTTGAAACCCAGGTCAAATGTGAAACTAAACCTCAGGTCAAATGTGAACCCGTTGTTTGGAAACCAGGTCAAATGTGAACCTAAACTTCAGGTCAGTTGTGAACCCGTTGTTTGAAACCCAGGTCAAATGTGAACCTAAACCTCAGGTCAAATGCGAACCCGTTGTTTGAAAACCAGGTCAAATTTGAACCAAATCCTCAGGTCAAATGTGAACCCGTTGTTTGAAACCCAGGTAAATTGTGAACCTAAACCTAAGGTCAAATGTGAACCCAGTGTTTGAAAACCAGGTCAAATGTGAACCTAATCCTCAGGTCAAATGTGAACCCGTTGTTTGAAAACCAGGTCAAATGTGAACCAAAACCTCAGGTCAAATGTGAACCCATTGTTTGAAACCCAGGTCAAATGTGAACCTAAACCTCAAGTCAAATGCGAACCCGTTGTTTGAAACCCAGGTCAAATGTGAACTTAAACCTCAGGTCAAATGTTAACCCGTTGTTTGAAACCCAGGTCAATTGTGAAGCTAAACCTATGGTCAAATGTGAACCCGTTGTTTAAAAACCAGGTCAAATGTGAACCAAAACCTCAGGTCAAATCTGAACCCATTGTTTGAAACCCAGGTCAAATGTGAACCTAAACCTCATGTCAAATGTTAACCCGTTGTCTGAAACCTAGGTCAAATGTGAACTTAAACCTCAGGTCAAATGTGAACCTATTGTTTGAAACCCAGGTCAAACGTGAACCTAAACCTCAGGTCAAATGCGAACCCGTTGTTTAAAAACCAGGTCAAATTTGAACCTAAACCTCAGGTCAAATGTGAACCCGTTGTTTGAAACCCACGTCAATTGTGAACCTAAACCTAAGGTCAAATGTGAACCCGTTGTTTGAAAACCAGGTCAAATGTGAACCTAAACCTCAGGTCAAATGTGAACCCGTTGTTTGAAACCCAGGTCAAATGTGAACCTAAACCTCAGGTCAACTGCGAACCCGTTGTTTGAAAACCAGGTCAAATTTGAACCTAAACCTCAGGTCAAATGTGAACCCGTTGTTTGAAACCCAGGTCAATTGTGAACCTAAACCTAAGGTCAAATGAGAACCCGTTGTTTGAATACCAGTTCAAATGTGAACCAAACCCTCAAGTCAAATGTGAACCCGTTGTTTGAAACCCAGGTCAAATGTGAACTTAAACCTCAGGTCAAATGTGAACCTGTTGTTTGAAACCCAGGTCAAACGTGAACCTAAACCTCAGGTCAAATGTGAACCCGTGGTTTGAAACCCAGGTCAAATGTGAACCTAAACCTTAGGTCAAATATGAACCCGTTGTTTGAAACCCAGGTCAAATGTGAACCTAAACCTCAGGTCAAATTTGAACCTGTTGTTTGAAAACCAGGTCAAATGTGAAACTAAACCTCAGGTCTAATGTGAACCCATTGTTTGAAAACTAGGTCAAATGTGAAACTAAAATTCAGGTCAAATGTGTACCTAAACCTCAGGTCAAATGTGAACCGGTTGTTTGAAACCCAGGTCAAATGTGAACTTAAACCTCAGGTCAAATGTGAACCTGTTGTTTGAAACCCAGGTCAAACGTGAACCTAAACCTCAGGTCAAATTTGAACCCGTTGTTTGAAACCCAGGTCAAATGTGAACCTAAACCTTAGGTCAAATGTGATCCAATTGTTTGAAACCTAAGTCAAATGTGAACCTAAACCTCAGGTCAAATGTGAACCCGTTGTTTGAAAACCAGGTCAAATGTGAACCTAAACCTCAGGTCAAATGTGAACCCGTTGTTTGGAACCCAGGTCAAATGAGATCCTAAACCTCAGGTCACATGTGAATCTGTTGTTTGAAAACCAGGTCAAATGTGAACCCGTTGTTTGAAACCCAGGTCAAATGTGAACCCGTTGTTTGGAAACCAGGTCAAATGTGAACCTAAACTTCAGGTCAGATGTGAACCCGTTGTTTGAAACCCAGGTCAAATGTGAACCTAAACCTTAGGTCAAATGCGAACCCGTTGTTTGAAAACCAGGTCAAATTTGAACCAAATCCTCAGGTCAAATGTGAACCCGTTGTTTGAAACCCAGGTAAATTGTGAACCTAAACCTAAGGTCAAATGTGAGCCCGTTGTTTGAAAACCAGGTCAAATGTGAACCTAAACCTCAGGTCAAATGTGAACCCGTTGTTTGGAACACAGGTCAAATGAGATCCTAAACCTCAGGTCACATGTGAATCTATTGTTTGAAAACCAGGTCAAATGTGAACCCGTTGTTTGAAACCCAGGTCAAATGTGAACCCGTTGTTTGGAAACCAGGTCAAATGTGAACCTAAACTTCAGGTCAGATGTGAACCCGTTGTTTGAAACCCAGGTCAAATGTGAACCTAAACCTCAGGTCAAATGCGAACCCGTTGTTTGAAAACCAGGTCAAATTTGAACCAAATCCTCAAGTCAAATGTGAACCCGTTGTTTGAAACCCAGGTAAATTGTGAACCTAAACCTAAGGTCAAATGTGAGCCCGTTGTTTAAAAACCAGGTCAAATGTGAACCTAAACCTCAGGTCAAATGTGAACCCGTTGTTTGGAACCCAGGTTAAATGAGATCCTAAACCTCAGGTCACATGTGAATCTGTTGTTTGAAAACCAGGTCAAATGTGAACCCGTTGTTTGAAACCCAGGTCAAATGTGAAACTAAACCTCAGGTCAAATGTGAACCCGTTGTTTGGAAACCAGGTCAAATGTGAACCTAAACTTCAGGTCAGATGTGAACCCGTTGTTTGAAACCCAAGTCAAATGTGAACCTAAACCTCAGGTCAAATGCGAACCCGTTGTTTGAAAACCAGGTCAAATTTGAACCAAATCCTCAGGTCAAATGTGAACCCGTTGTTTGAAACCCAGGTAAATTGTGAACCTAAACCTAAGGTCAAATGTGAACCCAGTGTTTGAAAACCAGGTCAAATGTGAACCTAATCCCCAGGTCAAATGTGAACCCGTTGTTTGAAAACCAGGTCAAATGTGAACCAAAACCTCAGGTCAAATGTGAACCCATTGTTTGAAACCCAGGTCAAATGTGAACCTAAACCTCAAGTCAAATGCGAACCCGTTGTTTGAAACCCAGGTCAAATGTGAACTTAAACCTCAGGTCAAATGTGAACCCGTTGTTTGAAACCCAGGTCAATTGTGAAGCTAAACCTATGGTCAAATGTGAACCCGTTGTTTAAAAACCAGGTCAAATGTGAACCAAAACCTCAGGTCAAATCTGAACCCATTGTTTGAAACCCAGGTCAAATGTGAACCTAAACCTCATGTCAAATGTTAACCCGTTGTTTGAAACCTAGGTCAAATGTGAACTTAAACCTCAAGTCAAATGTGAACCTGTTGTTTGAAACCCAGGTCAAACGTGAACCTAAACCTCAGGTCAAATGCGAACCCGTTGTTTAAAAACCAGGTCAAATTTGAACCTAAACCTCAGGTCAAATGTGAACCCGTTGTTTGAAACCCAGGTCAATTGTGAACCTAAACCTAAGGACAAATGTGAACCCGTTGTTTGAAAACCAGGTCAAATGTGAACCTAAACCTCAGGTCAAATGTGAACCCGTTGTTTGAAACCCAGGTCAAATGTGAACCTAAACCTCAGGTCAAATGCGAACCCGTTGTTTGAAAACCAGGTCAAATTTGAACCTAAACCTCAGGTCAAATGTGAACCCGTTGTTTGAAACCCAGGTCAATTGTGAACCTAAACCTAAGGTCAAATGTGAACCCGTTGTTTGAATACCAGTTCAAATGTGAACCAAACCCTCAAGTCAAATGTGAACCCGTTGTTTGAAACCCAGGTCAAATGTGAACTTAAACCTCAGGTCAAATGTGAACCTGTTGTTTGAAACCCAGGTCAAACGTGAACCTAAACCTCAGGTCAAATGTGAACCCGTGGTTTGAAACCCAGGTCAAATGTGAACCTAAACCTTAGGTCAAATATGAACCCGTTGTTTGAAACCCAGGTCAAATGTGAACCTAAACCTCAGGTCAAATTTGAACCTGTTGTTTGAAAACCAGGTCAAATGTGAAACTAAACCTCAGGTCTAATGTGAACCCATTGTTTGAAAACTAGGTCAAATGTGAAACTAAAATTCAGGTCAAATGTGTACCTAAACCTCAGGTCAAATGTGAACCGGTTGTTTGAAACCCAGGTCAAATGTGAACTTAAACCTCAGGTCAAATGTGAACCTGTTGTTTGAAACCCAGGTCAAACGTGAACCTAAACCTCAGGTCAAATTTGAACCCGTTGTTTGAAACCCAGGTCAAATGTGAACCTAAACCTTAGGTCAAATGTGATCCAATTGTTTAAAACCTAAGTCAAATGTGAACCTAAACCTCAGGTCAAATGTGAACCCGTTGTTTGAAAACCAGGTCAAATGTGAACCTAAACCTCAGGTCAAATGTGAACCCGTTGTTTGGAACCCAGGTCAAATGAGATCCTAAACCTCAGGTCACATGTGAATCTGTTGTTTGAAAACCAGGTCAACTGTGAACCCGTTGTTTGAAACCCAGGTCAAATGTGAACCTAAACCTCAGGTCAAATGCGAACCCGTTGTTTGAAAACCAGGTCAAATTTGAACCAAATCCTCAGGTCAAATGTGAACCCGTTGTTTGAAACCCAGGTAAATTGTGAACCTAAACCTAAGGTCAAATGTGAGCCCGTTGTTTGAAAACCAGGTCAAATGTGAACCTAAACCTCAGGTCAAATGTGAACCCGTTGTTTGGAACCTAGGTCAAATGAGATCCTAAACCTCAGGTCACATGTGAATCTGTTGTTTGAAAACCAGGTCAAATGTGAACCCGTTGTTTGAAACCCAGGTCAAATGTGAAACTAAACCTCAGGTCAAATTTGAACCCGTTGTTTGGAAACCAGGTCAAATGTGAACCTAAGCTTCAGGTCAGATGTGAACCCGTTGTTTGAAACCCAGGTCAAATGTGAACCTAAACCTCAGGTCAAATGCGAACCCGTTGTTTGAAAACCAGGTCAAATTTGAACCAAATCCTCAGGTCAAATGTGAACCCGTTGTTTGAAACCCAGGTAAATTGTGAACCTAAACCTAAGGTCAAATGTGAACCCAGTGTTTGAAAACCAGGTCAAATGTGAACCTAATCCTCAGGTCAAATGTGAACCCGTTGTTTGAAAACCAGGTCAAATGTGAACCAAAACCTCAGGTCAAATGTGAACCCATTGTTTGAAACCCAGGTCAAATGTGAACCTAAACCTCAAGTCAAATGCGAACCCGTTGTTTGAAACCCAGGTCAAATGTGAACTTAAACCTCAGGTCAAATGTGAACCCGTTGTTTGAAACCCAGGTCAATTGTGAAGCTAAACCTATGGTCAAATGTGAACCCGTTCTTTAAAAACCAGGTCAAATGTGAACCAAAACCTCAGGTCAAATCTGAACCCATTGTTTGAAACCCAGGTCAAATGTGAACCTAAACCTCATGTCAAATGTTAACCCGTTGTTTGAAACCTAGGTCAAATGTGAACTTAAACCTCAAGTCAAATGTGAACCTGTTGTTTGAAACCCAGGTCAAACGTGAACCTAAACCTCAGGTCAAATGCGAACCCGTTGTTTAAAAACCAGGTCAAATTTGAACCTAAACCTCAGGTCAAATGTGAACCCGTTGTTTGAAACCCAGGTCAATTGTGAACCTAAACCTAAGGACAAATGTGAACCCGTTGTTTGAAAACCAGGTCAAATGTGAACCTAAACCTCAGGTCAAATGTGAACCCGTTGTTTGAAACCCAGGTCAAATGTGAACCTAAACCTCAGGTCAAATGCGAACCCGTTGTTTGAAAACCAGGTCAAATTTGAACCTAAACCTCAGGTCAAATGTGAACCCGTTGTTTGAAACCCAGGTCAATTGTGAACCTAAACCTAAGGTCAAATGTGAACCCGTTGTTTGAATACCAGTTCAAATGTGAACCAAACCCTCAAGTCAAATGTGAACCCGTTGTTTGAAACCCAGGTCAAATGTGAACTTAAACCTCAGGTCAAATGTGAACCTGTTGTTTGAAACCCAGGTCAAACGTGAACCTAAACCTCAGGTCAAATGTGAACCCGTGGTTTGAAACCCAGGTCAAATGTGAACCTAAACCTTAGGTCAAATATGAACCCGTTGTTTGAAACCCAGGTCAAATGTGAACCTAAACCTCAGGTCAAATTTGAACCTGTTGTTTGAAAACCAGGTCAAATGTGAAACTAAACCTCAGGTCTAATGTGAACCCATTGTTTGAAAACTAGGTCAAATGTGAAACTAAAATTCAGGTCAAATGTGTACCTAAACCTCAGGTCAAATGTGAACCGGTTGTTTGAAACCCAGGTCAAATGTGAACTTAAACCTCAGGTCAAATGTGAACCTGTTGTTTGAAACCCAGGTCAAACGTGAACCTAAACCTCAGGTCAAATTTGAACCCGTTGTTTGAATCCCAGGTCAAATGTGAACCTAAACCTTAGGTCAAATGTGATCCAATTGTTTAAAACCTAAGTCAAATGTGAACCTAAACCTCAGGTCAAATGTGAACCCGTTGTTTGAAAACCAGGTCAAATGTGAACCTAAACCTCAGGTCAAATGTGAACCCGTTGTTTGGAACCCAAGTCAAATGAGATCCTAAACCTCAGGTCACATGTGAATCTGTTGTTTGAAAACCAGGTCAAATGTGAACCCGTTGTTTGAAACCCAGGTCAAATGTGAACCTAAACCTCAGGTCAAATGCGAACCCGTTGTTTGAAAACCAGGTCAAATTTGAACCAAATCCTCAGGTCAAATGTGAACCCGTTGTTTGAAACCCAGGTAAATTGTGAACCTAAACCTAAGGTCAAATGTGAGCCCGTTGTTTGAAAACCAGGTCAAATGTGAACCTAAACCTCAGGTCAAATGTGAACCCGTTGTTTGGAACCTAGGTCAAATGAGATCCTAAACCTCAGGTCACATGTGAATCTGTTGTTTGAAAACCAGGTCAAATGTGAACCCGTTGTTTGAAACCCAGGTCAAATGTGAAACTAAACCTCAGGTCAAATTTGAACCCGTTGTTTGGAAACCAGGTCAAATGTGAACCTAAACTTCAGGTCAGATGTGAACCCGTTGTTTGAAACCCAGGTCAAATGTGAACCTAAACCTCAGGTCAAATGCGAACCCGTTGTTTGAAAACAAGGTCAAATTTGAACCAAATCCTCAGGTCAAATGTGAACCCGTTGTTTGAAACCCAGGTAAATTGTGAACCTAAACCTAAGGTCAAATGTGAACCCAGTGTTTGAAAACCAGGTCAAATGTGAACCTAATCCTCAGGTCAAATGTGAACCCGTTGTTTGAAAACCAGGTCAAATGTGAACCAAAACCTCAGGTCAAATGTGAACCCATTGTTTGAAACCCAGGTCAAATGTGAACCTAAACCTCAAGTCAAATGCGAACCCGTTGTTTGAAACCCAGGTCAAATGTGAACTTAAACCTCAGGTCAAATGTGAACCCGTTGTTTGAAACCCAGGTCAATTGTGAAGCTAAACCTATGGTCAAATGTGAACCCGTTCTTTAAAAACCAGGTCAAATGTGAACCAAAACCTCAGGTCAAATCTGAACCCATTGTTTGAAACCCAGGTCAAATGTGAACCTAAACCTCATGTCAAATGTTAACCCGTTGTTTGAAACCTAGGTCAAATGTGAACTTAAACCTCAGGTCAAATGTGAACCTGTTGTTTGAAACCCAGGTCAAACGTGAACCTAAACCTCAGGTCAAATGCGAACCCGTTGTTTAAAAACCAGGTCAAATTTGAACCTAAACCTCAGGTCAAATGTGAACCCGTTGTTTGAAACCCAGGTCAATTGTGAACCTAAACCTAAGGTCAAATGTGAACCCGTTGTTTGAAAACCAGGTCAAATGTGAACCTAAACCTCAGGTCAAATGTGAACCCGTTGTTTGAAACCCAGGTCAAATGTGAACCTAAACCTCAGGTCAAATGCGAACCCGTTGTTTGAAAACTAGGTCAAATTTGAACCTAAACCTCAGGTCAAATGTGAACCCGTTGTTTGAAACCCAGGTCAATTGTGAACCTAAACCTAAGGTCAAATGTGAACCCGTTGTTTGAATACCAGTTCAAATGTGAACCAAAACCTCAAGTCAAAAGTGAACCCGTTGTTTGAAACCCAGGTCAAATGTGAACTTAAACCTCAGGTCAAATGTGAACCTGTTGTTTGAAACCCAGGTAAAATGTGAACCTAAACCTCAGGTCAAATGTGAACCCGTTGTTTGAAACCCAGGTCAAATGTGAACCTAAACCTCAGGTCAAATTTGAACCTGTTGTTTGAAAACCAGGTCAAATGTGAAACTAAACCTCAGGTCTAATGTGAACCCGTTGTTTGAAAAGTAGGTCAAATGTGAAACTAAAATTCAGGTCAAATGTGTACCTAAACCTCAGGTCAAATGTGAACCCGTTGTTTGAAACCCAGGTCAAATGTGAACTTAAACCTCAGGTCAAATGTGAACCTGTTGTTTGAAACCCAGGTCAAACGTGAACCTAAACCTCAGGTCAAATTTGAACCCGTTGTTTGAAACCCAGGTCAAATGTGAACCTAAACCTTAGGTCAAATGTGATCCAATTGTTTGAAACCTAAGTCAAATGTGAACCAAAACCTGAGGTTAAATGTGAACCCGTTGTTTGAAAACCAGGTCAAATGTGAACCTAAACCTCAGGTCAAATGTGAACCCGTTGTTTGGAACCCAGGTCAAATGAGATCCTAAACCTCAGGTCACATGTGAATCTGTTGTTTGAAAACCAGGTCAAATGTGAACCCGTTGTTTGAAACCCAGGTCAAATGTGAAACTAAACCTCAGGTCAAATGTGAACCCGTTGTTTGGAAACCAGGTCAAATGTGAACCTAAACTTCAGGTCAGATGCGAACCCGTTGTTTGAAACCCAGGTCAAATGTGAACCTAAACCTCAGGTCAAATGCGAACCCGTTGTTTGAAAACCAGGTCAAATTTGAACCAAATCCTCAGGTCAAATGTGAACCCGTTGTTTGAAACCCAGGTAAATTGTGAACCTAAACCTAAGGTCAAATGTGAACCCGTTGTTTGAAAACCAGGTCAAATGTGAACCTAAACCTCAGGTCAAATGTGAACCCGTTGTTTGGAACCCAGGTCAAATGAGATCCTAAACCTCAGGTCACATGTGAATCTGTTGTTTGAAAACCAGGTCAAATGTGAACCCGTTGTTTGAAACCCAGGTCAAATGTGAAACTAAACCTCAGGTCAAATGTGAACCCGTTGTTTGGAAACCAGGTCAAATGTGAACCTAAACTTCAGGTCAGATGTGAACCCGTTGTTTGAAACCCAGGTCAAATGTGAACCTAAACCTCAGGTCAAATGCGAACCCGTTGTTTGAAAACCAGGTCAAATTTGAACCAAATCCTCAGGTCAAATGTGAACCCGTTGTTTGAAACCCAGGTAAATTGTGAACCTAAACCTAAGGTCAAATGTGAACCCGTTGTTTGAAAACCAGGTCAAATGTGAACCTAAACCTCAGGTCAAATGTGAACCCGTTGTTTGAAACAAAGGTCAAATGTGAACCTAAACCTCAGGTCAAATGCGAACCCGTTGTTTGAAAACCATGTCAAATTTAAACCTAAACCTCAGGTCAAATGTGAACCCGTTGTTTGAAACCCAGGTCAATTGTGAACTTAAACCTAAGGGTAAATGTTAACCCGTTGTTTGAAAACCTGGTCAAATGTGAACCAAAACCTCAGGTCAAATGTGAACCCATTGTTTGAAACCCAGGTCAAATGTGAACCTAAACCTCAGGTCAAATGTGAACCCGTTCTTTGAAACCCAGGTCAAATGTGAACTTAAACCTCAGGTCAAATGTGAACCTGTTGTTTGAAACCCAGGTCAAACGTGAACCTAAACCTCAGGTCATATGTGAACCCGTTGTTTGAAACCCAGGTCAAATGTGAACCTAAACCTTAGGTCAAATGTGAACCCGTTGTTTGAAACCCAGGTCAAATGTGAACCTAAACCTCAGGTAAAATGTGAACCTGTTGTTTGAAAACCAGGTTAAATGTGAAACTAAACCTAAAGTCAAATGTGAACCCGTTGTTTGAAAACCAGGTCAAATGTGAAACTAAAACTCAGGTCAAATGTGTACCTAAACCTCAGGTCAAATGTGAACCGTTGTTTGAAACCCAGGTCAAATGTGAACTTAAACCTCAGGTCAAATGTGAACCTAACCCTCAGGTCAAATGTGAACCAGTTGTTTGAAACCTAAGTCAAATGTGAATCTAAACCTCAGGTCAAATGTGAACCCGTTGTTTGAAAACCAGGTCAAATGTGAACCTAAACCTCAGGTCAAATGTGAACCCGTTGTTTGGAACCCTGGTCAAATGAGAACCTAAACCTCAGGTCAACTGTAATCTGTTGTTTGAAAACCAGGTCAAATGTGAACCTAAACCTAAGGTCAAATGTGAACCCGTTGTTTGAAAACCAGGTCAAATGTGAACCAAAACCTCAAGTCAAATGTGAACCCATTGTTTGAAACCCAGGTCAAATGTGAACCTAAACCTCAGATCAAATGTGAACCCGTTGTTTGAAACCCAGGTCAAATGTGAACTTAAACCTCAGGTCAAATGTGAACCTGTTGTTTGAAACCCAGGTCAAATGTGAACTAAGACCCCAGGTCAAATATGAACCCGTTGTTTGAAAACCAGGTCAAATTTGAACCTAAACCTCAGGTCAAATGTGAACCCGTTGTTTGAAACCCAGGTCAATTGTGAAGCTAAACCTAAGGTCAAATATGAACCCGTTGTTTGAAAACCAGGTCAAATGTGAACTAAAACCCCAGGTCAAATCTGAACCCATTGTTCGAAACCAGGTCAAATGTGAACCTAAACCTCAGGTCAAATGTGAACCCGTTGTTTGACACCCAGGTCAATTGTGAACATAAACCTAAGGTCAAATGTGAACCCGTTGTTTGAAAACCAGGTCAAATGTGAACCTAAACCTCAGGTCAAATGTGAACCCGTTGTTTGAAACCCAGGTCAAATGTGAACCTAAACCCCTGGTCAAATGCGAACCCGTTGTTTGAAAACCAGGTCAAATTTGAACCTAAACCTCAGGTCAAATGTGAACCCGTTGTTTGAACCCCAGGTCAATTGTGAACCTAAACCTAAGGTCAAATGTGAACCCGTTGTTTGAAAACCAGGTCAAATGTGAACCAAAAACTCAGGTCAAATGTGAACCCATTGTTTGAAACCCAGGTCAAATGTGAACCTAAACCTCAGGTCAAATGTGAACCCGTTGTTTGAAACCCAGGTCAAATGTGAACTTAAACCTCAGGTCAAATGTCAAACCTGTTGTTTGAAACCCAGGTCAAATATGAACCTAAACCTCAGGTCAAATGTGAACCCGTTGATTGAAACCCAGGTCAAATGTGAACCTAAACCTTAGGTCAAATGTGAACCCGTTGTTTGAAACTCAGGTCAAATGTGAACCTAAACCTCAGGTCAAATTTGAACCTGTTGTTTGAAAACCAGGTCAAATGTGAAACTAAACCTCAGGTCTAATGTGAACCCGTTGTTTGAAAACCAGGTCAAATGTGAAACTAAAACTCAGGTCAAATGTGTACCTAAACCTCAGGTCAAATGTGAACCCATTGTTTGAATCCCAGGTCAAATGTGAACATAAACCTCAGGTCAAATGTGAACCAGTTGTTTGAAACCCATGTCAAATTTGAACCTAAACCTCAAGTCAAATCTGAACCCGTTGTTTGAAAACCAGGTCAAATGTGAACCTAACCCTTAGGTCAAATGTGATCCAGTTGTTTGAAACCTATGTCAAATGTGAACCTAAACCTCAGGTCAAATGTGAACCCGTTGTTTGAAAACCAGGTCAAATGTGAACCTAAACCTCAGGTCAAATGTGAACCCGTTGTTTGGAACCCAAGTCAAATGAGAACCTAAACCTCAGGTCAAATGTAATCTGTTGTTTGAAAACCAGGTCAAATGTGAACCTAAACCTAAGGTCAAATGTGAACCCGTTGTTTGAAAACCAGGTCAAATGTGAACCAAAACCTCAGGTCAAATGTGAACCCATTGTTTGAAACCCAGGTCAAATGTGAACCTAAACCTCAGGTCAAATGTGAACCCGTTGTTTGAAACCAGGTCAAATGTGAACTTAAACCTCAGGTCAAATGTGAACCTGTTGTTTGAAACCCAGGTCAAACATGAACCTAAACCTCAGGTCAAATGTGAACCCGTTGTTTGAAACCCAGGTCAAATGTGAACCTAAACCTTAGGTCAAATGTGAACCTGTTGTTTGAAACCCAGGTCAAATGTGAACCTAAACCTCAGGTCAAATGTGAACCTGTTGTTTGAAAACCAGGTCAAATGTGAAACTAAACCTCAGGTCTAATGTGAACCCGTTGTTTGTAAACCAGGTCAAATGTGAAACTAAACCTCAAGTCAAATGCGAATCCGTTGTTTGAAAACCAGGTCAAATTTGAACCTAAACCTCAGGTCAAATGTGAACCCGTTGTTTGAAACCCAGGTCAATTGTGAAGCTAAACCTAAGGTCAAATATGAACCCGTTGTTTGAAAACCAGGTCAAATGTGAACCAAAACCCCAGGTCAAATCTGAACCCATTGTTTGAAACCCAGGTCAAATGTGAACCTAAACCTCAGGTCAAATGTGAACCCGTTGTTTGAAACCTAGGTCAAATGTGAACTTAAACCTTAGGTCAAATGTGAACCTGTGGTTTGAAACCCAGGTCAAACGTGAACCTAAACCTCAGGTCAAATGCGAACCCGTTGTTCAAAAACCAGGTCAAATTTGAACCTAAACCTCAAGTCAAATCTGAACCCGTTGTTTGAAAACCAGGTCAAATGTGAACCTAACCCTTAGGTCAAATGTGATCCAGTTGTTTGAAACCTATGTCAAATGTGAACCTAAACCTCAGGTCAAATGCGAACCCGTTGTTCAAAAACCAGGTCAAATTTGAACCTAAACCTCAGGTCAAATGTGAACCCGTTGTTTGAAACCCAGGTCAATTATGAACCTAAACCTAAGGTCAAATGTGAACCCGTTGTTTGAAAACCAGGTCAAATGTAAACCTAAACCTCAGGTCAAATGTGAACCCGTTGTTTGAAACCCAGGTCAAATGTGAACCTAAACCCCAGGTCAAATGCGAACCCGTTGTTTGAAAACCAGGTCAAATTTGAACCTAAACCTCAGGTCAAATGTAAACCCGTTGTTTGAAACCCAGGTCAATTATGAACCTAAACCTAAGGTCAAATGTGAACCCGTTGTTTGAAAACCAGGTCAAATGTGAACCAAAAACTCAGGTCAAATGTGAACCCATTGTTTGAAACCCAGGTCAAATGTGAACCTAAACCTCAGGTCAAATGTGAACCTGTTGTTTGAAACCCAGGTCAAATGTGAACCTAAACCTCAGGTCAAATGTGAACCTGTTGTTTGAAAACCAGGTCAAATGTGAAACTAAACCTCAGGTCTAATGTGAACCCGTTGTTTGTAAACCAGGTCAAATGTGAAACTAAACCTCAAGTCAAATGCGAATCCGTTGTTTGAAAACCAGGTCAAATTTGAACCTAAACCTCAGGTCAAATGTGAACCCGTTGTTTGAAACCCAGGTCAATTGTGAAGCTAAACCTAAGGTCAAATATGAACCCGTTGTTTGAAAACAAGGTCAAATGTGAACCAAAACCCCAGGTCAAATCTGAACCCATTGTTTGAAACCCAGGTCAAATGTGAACCTAAACCTCAGGTCAAATGTGAACCCGTTGTTTGAAACCTAGGTCAAATGTGAACTTAAACCTTAGGTCAAATGTGAACCTGTGGTTTGAAACCCAGGTCAAACGTGAACCTAAACCTCAGGTCAAATGCGAACCCGTTGTTCAAAAACCAGGTCAAATTTGAACCTAAACCTCAGGTCAAATGTGAACCCGTTGTTTGAAACCCAGGTCAATTATGAACCTAAACCTAAGGTCAAATGTGAACCCGTTGTTTGAAAACCAGGTCAAATGTGAACCTAAACCTCAGGTCAAATGTGAACCCGTTGTTTGAAACCCAGGTCAAATGTGAACCTAAACCCCAGGTCAAATGCGAACCCGTTGTTTGAAAACCAGGTCAAATTTGAACCTAAACCTCAGGTCAAATGTAAACCCGTTGTTTGAAACCCAGGTCAATTATGAACCTAAACCTAAGGTCAAATGTGAACCCGTTGTTTGAAAACCGGTCAAATGTGAACCAAAAACTCAGGTCAAATGTGAACCCATTGTTTGAAACCCAGGTCAAATGTGAACCTAAACCTCAGGTCAAATGTGAACCCGTTGTTTGAAACCCAGGTCAAATGTGAACTTAAACCTCAGGTCAAATGTGAACCTGTTGTTTGAAACCCAGGTCAAATATGAACCTAAACCTCAGGTCAAATGTGAACCCGTTGTTTGAAACCCAGGTCAAATGTGAACCTAAACCTTAGGTCAAATGTGAACCCGTTGTTTGAAACCCAGGTCAAATGTGAACCTAAATCTCAGGTCAAATTTGAACCTGTTATTTGAAAACCAGGTCAAATGTGAAACTAAACCTCAGGTCTAATGTCAACCCGTTGTTTGAAAACCATGTCAAATGTGAAACTAAAACTCAGGTCAAATGTGTACCTAAACCTCAGGTCAAATGTGAACCCATTGTTTGAAACCCATGTCAAATGTGAACTTAAACCTCAGGTCAAATGTGAACCCGTTGTTTGAAACCCATGTCAAATTTGAACCTAAACCTCAAGTCAAATTTGAACCCGTTGTCTGAAAACCAGGTCAAATGTGAACCTAACCCTTAGGTCAAATGTGATCCAGTTGTTTGAAACCTAAGTCAAATGTGAACCTAAACCTCAGGTCAAATGTGAACCCGTTGTTTGAAAACTAGGTCAAATGTGAACCTAAACCTCAGGTCAAATGTGAACCCGTTGTTTGGAACCCAGGTCAAATGAGAACCTAAACCTCAGGTCAAATGTGAATCTGTTGTTTGAAAACGAGGTCAAATGTGAACCCGTTGTTTGAAACCCAGGTCAAATGTGAAACTAAACCTTAGGTCAAATGTGAACCCGTTGTTTGGAAACCAGGTCAAATGTGAACCTAAACTTCAGGTCAAATGTGAACCCGTTGTTTGAAACCCAGGTCAAATGTGAACCTAAACCCCAGGTCAAATGCGGACCCGTTGTTTGAAAACCAGGTCAAATTTGAACCTAAACCTCAGGTCAAATGTGAACCCGTTGTTTGAAACCCAGGTCAATTGTGAACCTAAACCTAAGGTCAAATGTGAACCCGTTGTTTGAAATCCAGGTCAAATGTGAACCAAAAACTCAGGTCAAATGTGAACCCATTGTTTGAAACCCAGGTCAAATGTGAACCTAAACCTCAGGTCAAATGTGAACCCGTTGTTTGAAACCCAGGTCAAATGTGAACTTAAACCTCAGGTCAAATGTGAACCTGTTGTTTGAAACCCAGGTCAAATATGAACCTAAACCTCAGGTCAAATGTGAACCCGTTGTTTGAAACCCAGGTCAAATGTGAACCTAAACCTTAGGTCAAATGTGAACCCGTTGTTTGAAACCCAGGTCAAATGTGAACCTAAACCTCAGGTCAAATTTAAACCTGTTGTTTGAAAACCAGGTCAAATGTGAAACTAAACCTCAGGTCTAATGTCAACCCGTTGTTTGAAAACCATGTCAAATGTGAAACTAAAACTCAGGTCAAATGTGTACCTAAACCTCAGGTCAAATGTGAACCCATTGTTTGAAACCCATGTCAAATGTGAACTTAAACCTCAGGTCAAATGTGAACCCGTTGTTTGAAACCCATGTCAAATTTGAACCTAAACCTCAAGTCAAATCTGAACCCGTTGTCTGAAAACCAGGTCAAATGTGAACCTAACCCTTAGGTCAAATGTGATCCAGTTGTTTGAAACCTAAGTCAAATGTGAACTTAAACCTCAGGTCAAATGTGAACCCGTTGTTTGAAAACTAGGTCAAATGTGAACCTAAACCTCAGGTCAAATGTGAACCCGTTGTTTGGAACCCAGGTCAAATGAGAACCTAAACCTCAGGTCAAATGTGAATCTGTTGTTTGAAAACGAGGTCAAATGTGAACCCGTTGTTTGAAACCCAGGTCAAATGTGAAACTAAACCTCAGGTCAAATGTGAACCCGTTGTTTGGAAACCAGGTCAAATGTGAACCTAAACTTCAGGTCAAATGTGAACCCGTTGTTTGAAACCCAGGTCAAATGTGAACCTAAACCCCAGGTCAAATGCGGACCCGTTGTTTGAAAACCAGGTCAAATTTGAACCTAAACCTCAGGTCAAATGTGAACCCGTTGTTTGAAACCCAGGTCAATTATGAACCTAAACCTAAGGTCAAATGTGAACCCGTTGTTTGAAAACCGGTCAAATGTGAACCAAAAACTCAGGTCAAATGTGAACCCATTGTTTGAAACCCAGGTCAAATGTGAACCTAAACCTCAGGTCAAATGTGAACCCGTTGTTTGAAACCCAGGTCAAATGTGAACTTAAACCTCAGGTCAAATGTGAACCTGTTGTTTGAAACCCAGGTCAAATATGAACCTAAACCTCAGGTCAAATGTGAACCCGTTGTTTGAAACCCAGGTCAAATGTGAACCTAAACCTTAGGTCAAATGTGAACCCGTTGTTTGAAACCCAGGTCAAATGTGAACCTAAATCTCAGGTCAAATTTGAACCTGTTATTTGAAAACCAGGTCAAATGTGAAACTAAACCTCAGGTCTAATGTCAACCCGTTGTTTGAAAACCATGTCAAATGTGAAACTAAAACTCAGGTCAAATGTGTACCTAAACCTCAGGTCAAATGTGAACCCATTGTTTGAAACCCATGTCAAATGTGAACTTAAACCTCAGGTCAAATGTGAACCCGTTGTTTGAAACCCATGTCAAATTTGAACCTAAACCTCAAGTCAAATTTGAACCCGTTGTCTGAAAACCAGGTCAAATGTGAACCTAACCCTTAGGTCAAATGTGATCCAGTTGTTTGAAACCTAAGTCAAATGTGAACCTAAACCTCAGGTCAAATGTGAACCCGTTGTTTGAAAACTAGGTCAAATGTGAACCTAAACCTCAGGTCAAATGTGAACCCGTTGTTTGGAACCCAGGTCAAATGAGAACCTAAACCTCAGGTCAAATGTGAATCTGTTGTTTGAAAACGAGGTCAAATGTGAACCCGTTGTTTGAAACCCAGGTCAAATGTGAAACTAAACCTTAGGTCAAATGTGAACCCGTTGTTTGGAAACCAGGTCAAATGTGAACCTAAACTTCAGGTCAAATGTGAACCCGTTGTTTGAAACCCAGGTCAAATGTGAACCTAAACCCCAGGTCAAATGCGGACCCGTTGTTTGAAAACCAGGTCAAATTTGAACCTAAACCTCAGGTCAAATGTGAACCCGTTGTTTGAAACCCAGGTCAATTGTGAACCTAAACCTAAGGTCAAATGTGAACCCGTTGTTTGAAATCCAGGTCAAATGTGAACCAAAAACTCAGGTCAAATGTGAACCCATTGTTTGAAACCCAGGTCAAATGTGAACCTAAACCTCAGGTCAAATGTGAACCCGTTGTTTGAAACCCAGGTCAAATGTGAACTTAAACCTCAGGTCAAATGTGAACCTGTTGTTTGAAACCCAGGTCAAATATGAACCTAAACCTCAGGTCAAATGTGAACCCGTTGTTTGAAACCCAGGTCAAATGTGAACCTAAACCTTAGGTCAAATGTGAACCCGTTGTTTGAAACCCAGGTCAAATGTGAACCTAAACCTCAGGTCAAATTTAAACCTGTTGTTTGAAAACCAGGTCAAATGTGAAACTAAACCTCAGGTCTAATGTCAACCCGTTGTTTGAAAACCATGTCAAATGTGAAACTAAAACTCAGGTCAAATGTGTACCTAAACCTCAGGTCAAATGTGAACCCATTGTTTGAAACCCATGTCAAATGTGAACTTAAACCTCAGGTCAAATGTGAACCCGTTGTTTGAAACCCATGTCAAATTTGAACCTAAACCTCAAGTCAAATCTGAACCCGTTGTCTGAAAACCAGGTCAAATGTGAACCTAACCCTTAGGTCAAATGTGATCCAGTTGTTTGAAACCTAAGTCAAATGTGAACTTAAACCTCAGGTCAAATGTGAACCCGTTGTTTGAAAACTAGGTCAAATGTGAACCTAAACCTCAGGTCAAATGTGAACCCGTTGTTTGGAACCCAGGTCAAATGAGAACCTAAACCTCAGGTCAAATGTGAATCTGTTGTTTGAAAACGAGGTCAAATGTGAACCCGTTGTTTGAAACCCAGGTCAAATGTGAAACTAAACCTCAGGTCAAATGTGAACCCGTTGTTTGGAAACCAGGTCAAATGTGAACCTAAACTTCAGGTCAAATGTGAACCCGTTGTTTGAAACCCAGGTCAAATGTGAACCTAAACCCCAGGTCAAATGCGGACCCGTTGTTTGAAAACCAGGTCAAATTTGAACCTAAACCTCAGGTCAAATGTGAACCCGTTGTTTGAAACCCAGGTCAATTGTGAACCTAAACCTCAGGTCAAATTTAAACCTGTTGTTTTAAAACCAGGTCAAATGTGAAACTAAACCTCAGGTCTAATGTCAACCCGTTGTTTGAAAACCATGTCAAATGTGAAACTAAAACTCAGGTCAAATGTGTACCTAAACCTCAGGTCAAATGTGAACCCATTGTTTGAAACCCATGTCAAATGTGAACTTAAACATCAGGTCAAATGTGAACCCGTTGTTTGAAACCCATGTCAAATTTGAACCTAAACCTCAAGTCAAATCTGAACCCGTTGTCTGAAAACCAGGTCAAATGTGAACCTAACCCTTAGGTCAAATGTGATCCAGTTGTTTGAAACCTAAGTCAAATGTGAACCTAAACCTCAGGTCAAATGTGAACCCGTTGTTTGAAAACTAGGTCAAATGTGAACCTAAACCTCAGGTCAAATGTGAACCCGTTGTTTGGAACCCAGGTCAAATGAGAACCTAAACCTCAGGTCAAATGTGAATCTGTTGTTTGAAAACGAGGTCAAATGTGAACCCGTTGTTTGAAACCCAGGTCAAATGTGAAACTAAACCTTAGGTCAAATGTGAACCCGTTGTTTGGAAACCAGGTCAAATGTGAACCTAAACTTCAGGTCAAATGTGAACCCGTTGTTTGAAACCCAGGTCAAATGTGAACCTAAACCCCAGGTCAAATGCGGACCCGTTGTTTGAAAACCAGGTCAAATTTGAACCTAAACCTCAGGTCAAATGTGAACCCGTTGTTTGAAACCCAGGTCAATTGTGAACCTAAACCTAAGGTCAAATGTGAACCCGTTGTTTGAAATCCAGGTCAAATGTGAACCAAAAACTCAGGTCAAATGTGAACCCATTGTTTGAAACCCAGGTCAAATGTGAACCTAAACCTCAGGTCAAATGTGAACCAGTTGTTTGAAACCCAGGTCAAATGTGAACTTAAACCTCAGGTCAAATGTGAACCTGTTGTTTGAAACCCAGGTCAAATATGAACCTAAACCTCAGGTCAAATGTGAACCCGTTGTTTGAAACCCAGGTCAAATGTGAACCTAAACCTTAGGTCAAATGTGAACCCGTTGTTTGAAACCCAGGTCAAATGTGAACCTAAACCTCAGGTCAAATTTAAACCTGTTGTTTGAAAACCAGGTCAAATGTGAAACTAAACCTCAGGTCTAATGTCAACCCTTTGTTTGAAAACCATGTCAAATGTGAAACTAAAACTCAGGTCAAATGTGTACCTAAACCTCAGGTCAAATGTGAACCCATTGTTTGAAACCCATGTCAAATGTGAACTTAAACCTCAGGTCAAATGTGAACCCGTTGTTTGAAACCCATGTCAAATTTGAACCTAAACCTCAAGTCAAATCTGAACCCGTTGTCTGAAAACCAGGTCAAATGTGAACCTAACCCTTAGGTCAAATGTGATCCAGTTGTTTGAAACCTAAGTCAAATGTGAACCTAAACCTCAGGTCAAATGTGAACCCGTTGTTTGAAAACTAGGTCAAATGTGAACCTAAACCTCAGGTCAAATGTGAACCCGTTGTTTGGAACCCAGGTCAAATGAGAACCTAAACCTCAGGTCAAATGTGAATCTGTTGTTTGAAAACGAGGTCAAATGTGAACCCGTTGTTTGAAACCCAGGTCAAATGTGAAACTAAACCTTAGGTCAAATGTGAACCCGTTGTTTGGAAACCAGGTCAAATGTGAACCTAAACTTCAGGTCAAATGTGAACCCGTTGTTTGAAACCCAGGTCAAATGTGAACCTACACCCCAGGTCAAATGCGGACCCGTTGTTTGAAAACCAGGTCAAATTTGAACCTAAACCTCAGGTCAAATGTGAACCCGTTGTTTGAAACCCAGGTTAATTGTGAACCTAAACCTAAGGTCAAATGTGAACCCGTTGTTTGAAATCCAGGTCAAATGTGAACCAAAAACTCAGGTCAAATGTGAACCCATTGTTTGAAACCCAGGTCAAATGTGAACCTAAACCTCAGGTCAAATGTGAACCCGTTGTTTGAAACCCAGGTCAAATGTGAACTTAAACCTCAGGTCAAATGTGAACCTGTTGTTTGAAACCCAGGTCAAATATGAACCTAAACCTCAGGTCAAATGTGAACCCGTTGTTTGAAACCCAGGTCAAATGTGAACCTAAACCTTAGGTCAAATGTGAACCCGTTGTTTGAAACTCAGGTCAAATGTGAACCTAAACCTCAGGTCAAATTTAAACCTGTTGTTTGAAAACCAGGTCAAATGTGAAACTAAACCTCAGGTCTAATGTCAACCCGTTGTTTGAAAACCATGTCAAATGTGAAACTAAAACTCAGGTCAAATGTGTACCTAAACCTCAGGTCAAATGTGAACCCATTGTTTGAAACCCATGTCAAATGTGAACTTAAACCTCAGGTCAAATGTGAACCCGTTGTTTGAAACCCATGTCAAATTTGAACCTAAACCTCAAGTCAAATCTGAACCCGTTGTTTGAAAACCAGGTCAAATGTGAACCTAACCCTTAGGTCAAATGTGATCCAGTTGTTTGAAACCTAAGTCAAATGTGAACCTAAACCTCAGGTCAAATGTGAACCCGTTGTTTGAAAACTAGGTCAAATGTGAACCTAAACCTCAGGTCAAATGTGAACCCGTTGTTTGGAACCCAGGTCAAATGAGAACCTAAACCTCAGGTCAAATGTGAATCTGTTGTTTGAAAACGAGGTCAAATGTGAACCCGTTGTTTGAAACCCAGGTCAAATGTGAAACTAAACCTTAGGTCAAATGTGAACCCGTTGTTTGGAAACCAGGTCAAATGTGAACCTAAACTTCAGGTCAAATGTGAACCCGTTGTTTGAAACCCAGGTCAAATGTGAACCTAAACCCCAGGTCAAATGCGGACCCGTTGTTTGAAAACCAGGTCAAATTTGAACCTAAACCTCAGGTCAAATGTGAACCCGTTGTTTGAAACCCAGGTCAATTGTGAACCTAAACCTAAGGTCAAATGTGAACCCGTTGTTTGAAATCCAGGTCAAATGTGAACCAAAAACTCAGGTCAAATGTGAACCCATTGTTTGAAACCCAGGTCAAATGTGAACCTAAACCTCAGGTCAAATGTGAACCAGTTGTTTGAAACCCAGGTCAAATGTGAACTTAAACCTCAGGTCAAATGTGAACCTGTTGTTTGAAACCCAGGTCAAATATGAACCTAAACCTCAGGTCAAATGTGAACCCGTTGTTTGAAACCCAGGTCAAATGTGAACCTAAACCTTAGGTCAAATGTGAACCCGTTGTTTGAAACCCAGGTCAAATGTGAACCTAAACCTCAGGTCAAATTTAAACCTGTTGTTTGAAAACCAGGTCAAATGTGAAACTAAACCTCAGGTCTAATGTCAACCCTTTGTTTGAAAACCATGTCAAATGTGAAACTAAAACTCAGGTCAAATGTGTACCTAAACCTCAGGTCAAATGTGAACCCATTGTTTGAAACCCATGTCAAATGTGAACTTAAACCTCAGGTCAAATGTGAACCCGTTGTTTGAAACCCATGTCAAATTTGAACCTAAACCTCAAGTCAAATCTGAACCCGTTGTCTGAAAACCAGGTCAAATGTGAACCTAACCCTTAGGTCAAATGTGATCCAGTTGTTTGAAACCTAAGTCAAATGTGAACCTAAACCTCAGGTCAAATGTGAACCCGTTGTTTGAAAACTAGGTCAAATGTGAACCTAAACCTCAGGTCAAATGTGAACCCGTTGTTTGGAACCCAGGTCAAATGAGAACCTAAACCTCAGGTCAAATGTGAATCTGTTGTTTGAAAACGAGGTCAAATGTGAACCCGTTGTTTGAAACCCAGGTCAAATGTGAAACTAAACCTTAGGTCAAATGTGAACCCGTTGTTTGGAAACCAGGTCAAATGTGAACCTAAACTTCAGGTCAAATGTGAACCCGTTGTTTGAAACCCAGGTCAAATGTGAACCTACACCCCAGGTCAAATGCGGACCCGTTGTTTGAAAACCAGGTCAAATTTGAACCTAAACCTCAGGTCAAATGTGAACCCGTTGTTTGAAACCCAGGTTAATTGTGAACCTAAACCTAAGGTCAAATGTGAACCCGTTGTTTGAAATCCAGGTCAAATGTGAACCAAAAACTCAGGTCAAATGTGAACCCATTGTTTGAAACCCAGGTCAAATGTGAACCTAAACCTCAGGTCAAATGTGAACCCGTTGTTTGAAACCCAGGTCAAATGTGAACTTAAACCTCAGGTCAAATGTGAACCTGTTGTTTGAAACCCAGGTCAAATATGAACCTAAACCTCAGGTCAAATGTGAACCCGTTGTTTGAAACCCAGGTCAAATGTGAACCTAAACCTTAGGTCAAATGTGAACCCGTTGTTTGAAACTCAGGTCAAATGTGAACCTAAACCTCAGGTCAAATTTAAACCTGTTGTTTGAAAACCAGGTCAAATGTGAAACTAAACCTCAGGTCTAATGTCAACCCGTTGTTTGAAAACCATGTCAAATGTGAAACTAAAACTCAGGTCAAATGTGTACCTAAACCTCAGGTCAAATGTGAACCCATTGTTTGAAACCCATGTCAAATGTGAACTTAAACCTCAGGTCAAATGTGAACCCGTTGTTTGAAACCCATGTCAAATTTGAACCTAAACCTCAAGTCAAATCTGAACCCGTTGTTTGAAAACCAGGTCAAATGTGAACCTAACCCTTAGGTCAAATGTGATCCAGTTGTTTGAAACCTAAGTCAAATGTGAACCTAAACCTCAGGTCAAATGTGAACCCGTTGTTTGAAAACTAGGTCAAATGTGAACCTAAACCTCAGGTCAAATGTGAACCCGTTGTTTGGAACCCAGGTCAAATGAGAACCTAAACCTCAGGTCAAATGTGAATCTGTTGTTTGAAAACGAGGTCAAATGTGAACCCGTTGTTTGAAACCCAGGTCAAATGTGAAACTAAACCTTAGGTCAAATGTGAACCCGTTGTTTGGAAACCAGGTCAAATGTGAACCTAAACTTCAGGTCAAATGTGAACCCGTTGTTTGAAACCCAGGTCAAATGTGAACCTAAACCCCAGGTCAAATGCGGACCCGTTGTTTGAAAACCAGGTCAAATTTGAACCTAAACCTCAGGTCAAATGTGAACCCGTTGTTTGAAACCCAGGTCAATTGTGAACCTAAACCTAAGGTCAAATGTGAACCCGTTGTTTGAAATCCAGGTCAAATGTGAACCAAAAACTCAGGTCAAATGTGAACCCATTGTTTGAAACCCAGGTCAAATGTGAACCTAAACCTCAGGTCAAATGTGAACCCGTTGTTTGAAACCCAGGTCAAATGTGAACTTAAACCTCAGGTCAAATGTGAACCTGTTGTTTGAAACCCAGGTCAAATATGAACCTAAACCTCAGGTCAAATGTGAACCAGTTGTTTGAAACCCAGGTCAAATGTGAACCTAAACCTTAGGTCAAATGTGAACCCGTTGTTTGAAACCCAGGTCAAATGTGAACCTAAACCTCAGGTCAAATTTAAACCTGTTGTTTGAAAACCAGGTCAAATGTGAAACTAAACCTCAGGTCTAATGTCAACCCGTTGTTTGAAAACCATGTCAAATGTGAAACTAAAACTCAGGTCAAATGTGTACCTAAACCTCAGGTCAAATGTGAACCCATTGTTTGAAACCCATGTCAAATGTGAACTTAAACCTCAGGTCAAATGTGAACCCGTTGTTTGAAACCCATGTCAAATTTGAACCTAAACCTCAAGTCAAATCTGAACCCGTTGTCTGAAAACCAGGTCAAATGTGAACCTAACCCTTAGGTCAAATGTGATCCAGTTGTTTGAAACCTAAGTCAAATGTGAACCTAAACCTCAGGTCAAATGTGAACCCGTTGTTTGAAAACTAGGTCAAATGTGAACCTAAACCTCAGGTCAAATGTGAACCCGTTGTTTGGAACCCAGGTCAAATGAGAACCTAAACCTCAGGTCAAATGTGAATCTGTTGTTTGAAAACGAGGTCAAATGTGAACCCGTTGTTTGAAACCCAGGTCAAATGTGAAACTAAACCTTAGGTCAAATGTGAACCCGTTGTTTGGAAACCAGGTCAAATGTGAACCTAAACTTCAAGTCAAATGTGAACCCGTTGTTTGAAACCCAGGTCAAATGTGAACCTAAACCCCAGGTCAAATGCGGACCCGTTGTTTGAAAACCAGGTCAAATTTGAACCTAAACCTCAGGTCAAATGTGAACCCGTTGTTTGAAACCCAGGTCAATTGTGAACCTAAACCTAAGGTCAAATGTGAACCCGTTGTTTGAAATCCAGGTCAAATGTGAACCAAAAACTCAGGTCAAATGTGAACCCATTGTTTGAAACCCAGGTCAAATGTGAACCTAAACCTCAGGTCAAATGTGAACCCGTTGTTTGAAACCCAGGTCAAATGTGAACTTAAACCTCAGGTCAAATGTGAACCTGTTGTTTGAAACCCAGGTCAACTATGAACCTAAACCTCAGGTCAAATGTGAACCCGTTGTTTGAAACCCAGGTCAAATGTGAACCTAAACCTTAGGTCAAATGTGAACCCGTTGTTTGAAACCCAGGTCAAATGTGAACCTAAACCTCAGGTCAAATTTAAACCTGTTGTTTGAAAACCAGGTCAAATGTGAAACTAAACCTCAGGTCTAATGTCAACCCGTTGTTTGAAAACCATGTCAAATGTGAAAGTAAAACTCAGGTCAAATGTGTACCTAAACCTCAGGTCAAATGTGAACCCATTGTTTGAAACCCATGTCAAATGAGAACTTAAACCTCAGGTCAAATGTGAACCCGTTGTTTGAAACCCATGTCAAATTTGAACCTAAACCTCAAGTCAAATCTGAACCCGTTGTTTGAAAACCAGGTCAAATGTGAACCTAACCCTTAGGTCAAATGTGATCTAGTTGTTTGAGACCTAAGTCAAATTTGAACCAAATCCTCAGGTCAAACGTGAACCAGTTGTTTGAAACCCAGGTCAATTGTGAACCTAAACCTAAGGTCAAATGTGAACCCGTTGTTTGAAAACCAGGTCAAATGTGAACCTAATTCTCAGGTCAAATGTGAACTCGTTGTTTGAAACCTAGGTCAAATGTGAACCTAAACATCAGGTCAAATGCGAACCCGTTGTTTAAAAACCAGGTTAAATTTTAACCTAAACCTCAGGTCAAATGTGAACCCGTTGTTTAAAACCCAGGTCAATTGTGAAGCTAAACCTAAGGTCAAATATGAACCCGTTGTTTGAAAACCAGGTCAAATGTGAACGAAAACCCCAGTTCAAATCTGAACCCATTGTTTGAAACCCAGGTCAAATGTGAACCTAAACCTCAGGTCAAATGTGAACCCGTTGTTTGAAACCTAGGTCAAATGTGAACTTAAACCTCAGGTCAAATGTGAACCTGTTGTTTGAAACCCAGATCAAACGTGAACCTAAATCTCAGGTCAAATGCGAACCCGTTGTTTAAAAACCAGGTCAAATTTGAACCTAAACCTCAGGTCAAATGTTAACCCGTTGTTTGAAACTCAGGTCAATTGTGAACATAAACCTCAGGTCAAATGTGAACCCGTTGTTTGAAACCCAGGTCAAATGTGAACCTAAACCCCAGGTCAAATGCGAACCCGTTGTTTGAAAACCAGGTCAAATTTGAACCTAAACCTCAGGTCAAATGTGAACCCGTTGTTTGAAACCCAGGTCAATTGTGAACCTAAACCTAAGGTCAAATGTGAACCCGTTGTTTGAAAACCAGGTCAAATGTGAACCAAAAACTCAGGTCAAATGTGAACCCATTGTTTGAAACCCAGGTCAAATGTGAACCTAAACCTCAAGTCAAATGTGAACCCGTTGTTTGAAACCCAGGTCAAATGTGAACTTAAACCTCAGGTCAAATGTGAACCTGTTGTTTGAAACCCAGGTCAAATATGAACCTAAACCCCAGGTCAAATGCGAACCCGTTGTTTGAAAACCAAGTCAAATTTGAACCTAAACCTCAGGTCAAATGTGAACCCGTTGTTTGAAACCCAGGTCAATTGTGAACCTAAACCTAAGGTCAAATGTGAACCCGTTGTTTGAAAACCAGGTCAAATGTGAACCAAAAACTCAGGTCAAATGTGAACCCATTGTTTGAAACCCAGGTCAAATGTGAACCTAAACCTCAAGTCAAATGTGAACCCGTTGTTTGAAACCCAGGTCAAATGTGAACTTAAACCTCAGGTCAAATGTGAACCTGTTGTTTGAAACCCAGGTCAAATATGAACCTAAACCTCAGGTCAAATGTGAACCCGTTGTTTGAAACCCAGGTCAAATGTGAACCTAAACCTTAGGTCAAATGTGAACCCGTTGTTTGAAACCCAGGTCAAATGTGAACCTAAACCTCAGGTCAAATTTAAACCTGTTGTTTGAAAACCAGGTCAAATGTGAAACTAAACCTCAGGTCTAATGTCAACCCGTTGTTTGAAAACCATGTCAAATGTGAAAGTAAAACTCAGGTCAAATGTGTACCTAAACCTCAGGTCAAATGTGAACCCATTGTTTGAAACCCATGTCAAATGAGAACTTAAACCTCAGGTCAAATGTGAACCCGTTGTTTGAAACCCATGTCAAATTTGAACCTAAACCTCATGTCAAATCTGAACCCGTTGTTTGAAAACCAAGTCAAATGTGAACCTAACCCTTAGGTCAAATGTGATCTAGTTGTTTGAAACCTAAGTCAAATTTGAACCTAATCCTCAGGTCAAACGTGAACCCGTTGTTTGAAACCCAGGTCAATTGTGAACCTAAACCTAAGGTCAAATGTGAACCCGTTGTTTGAAAACCAGGTCAAATGTGAACCTAATTCTCAGGTCAAATGTGAACCCGTTGTTTGAAACCTAGGTCAAATGTGAACCTAAACATCAGGTCAAATGCGAACCCGTTGTTTAAAAACCAGGTTAAATTTTAACCTAAACCTCAGGTCAAATGTGAACTCGTTGTTTAAAACCCAGGTCAATTGTGAAGCTAAACCTAAGGTCAAATATGAACCCGTTGTTTGAAAACCAGGTCAAATGTGAACCAAAACCCCAGGTCAAATCTGAACCCATTGTTTGAAACCCAGGTCAAATGTGAACCTAAACCTCAGGTCAAATGTGAACCCGTTGTTTGAAACCTAGGTCAAATGTGAACTTAAACCTCAGGTCAAATGTGAACCTGTTGTTTGAAACCCAGGTCAAACGTGAACCTAAACCTCAGGTCAAATGCGAACCCGTTGTTTAAAAACCAGGTCAAATTTGAACCTAAACCTCAGGTCAAATGTTAACCCGTTGTTTGAAACCCAGGTCAATTGTGAACCTAAACCTCAGGTCAAATGTGAACCCGTTGTTTGAAACCCAGGTCAAATGTGAACATAAACCCCAGGTCAAATGCGAACCCGTTGTTTGAAAACCAGGTCAAATTTGAACCTAAACCTCAGGTCAAATGTGAACCCGTTGTTTGAAACCCAGGTCAATTGTGAACCTAAACCTAAGGGCAAATGTGAACCCGTTGTTTGAAAACCAGGTCAAATGTGAACCAAAAACTCAGGTCAAATGTGAACCCATTGTTTGAAACCCAGGTCAAATGTGAACCTAAACCTCAAGTCAAATGTGAACCCGTTGTTTGAAACCCAGGTCAAATGTGAACTTAAACCTCAGGTCAAATGTGAACCTGTTGTTTGAAACCCAGGTCAAATATGAACCTAAACCTCAGGTCAAATGTGAACCCATTGTTTGAAACCCAGGTCAAATGTGAACCTAAACCTTAGGTCAAATGTGAACCCGTTGTTTGAAACCCAGGTCAAATGTGAACCTAAACCTCAGGTCAAATTTGAACCTGTTGTTTGAAAACCAGGTCAAATATGAAACTAAACTTCAGGTCTAATGTCAACCCGTTGTTTGAAAACCATGTCAAATGTGAAACTAAAACTCAGGTCAAATGTGTACCTAAACCTCAGGTCAAATGTGAACCCATTGTTTGAAACCCATGTCAAATGTGAACTTAAACCTCAGGTCAAATGTGAACCTGTTGTTTGAAACCCATGTCAAATTTGAACCTAAACCTCAAGTCAAATCTGAACCCGTTGTTTGAAAACCAGGTCAAATGTGAACCTAACCCTTAGGTCAAATGTGATCCAGTGGTTTGAAACCTAAGTCAAATGTGAACCTAAACCTCAGGTCAAATGTGAACCCGTTGTTTGAAAACTAGGTCAAATGTGAACCTAAACCTCAGGTCAAATGTGAACCTGTTGTTTGGAACCCAGGTCAAATGAGAACCTAAACCTCAGGTCAAATGTGAATCTGTTGTTTGAAAACCAAGTCAAATGTGAACCCGTTGTTTGAAACCCAGGTCAAATGTGAAACTAAACCTTAGGTCAAATGTGAACCCGTTGTTTGGAAACCAGGTCAAATGTGAACCTAAACTTCAGGTTAAATGTGAACCCGTTGTTTGAAACCCAGGTCAAATGTGAACCTAAACCTCAGGTCAAATGCGAACCCGTTGTTTGAAAACCAGGTCAAATTTGAACCAAATCCTCAAGTCAAACGTGAACCCGTTGTTTGAAACCCAGGTCAATTGTGAACCTAAACCTAAGGTCAAATGTGAACCCGTTGTTTGAAAACCAGGTCAACTGTGAACCTAATTCTCAGGTCAAATATGAACCCGTTGTTTGAAACCTAGGTCAAATGTGAACCTAAACATCAGGTCAAATGCGAACCCGTTGTTTAAAAACCAGGTCAAATTTTAACCTAAACCTCAGGTCAAATGTGAACCCGTTGTTTAAAACCCAGGTCAATTGTGAACCTAAACCAAAGGTCAAATGTGAACCCGTTGTTTGAAAACCAGGTCAAATGTGAACCTAAACCTCAGGTCAAATGTGAACCCGTTGTTTGAAACCCAGGTCAATTGTGAACCTAAACCTCAGGTCAAATGCGAACCCGTTGTTTGAAAACCAGGTCAAATTTAAACCTAAATCTCAGGTCAAATGTGAACCCGTTGTTTGAAACCCAGGTCAAATGTGAACCAAAACCTCAGGTTAAATGTGAACCCTTTGTTTGAAACCCAGGTCAAATGTGAACCTAAACCTCAGGTCAAATGTGAACCCGTTCTTTGAAACCCAGGTCAAATGTGAACTTAAACCTCAGGTCAAATGTGAACCTGTTGTTTGAAACCCATGTCAAATTTGAACCTAAACCTCAAGTCAAATCTGAACCCGTTGTTTGAAAACCAGGTCAAATGTGAACCTAACCCTTAGGTCAAATGTGATCCAGTGGTTTGAAACCTAAGTCAAATGTGAACCTAAACCTCAGGTCAAATGTGAACCCGTTGTTTGAAAACTAGGTCAAATGTGAACCTAAACCTCAGGTCAAATGTGAACCCGTTGTTTGGAACCCAGGTCAAATGTGAACCTAAACCTCAGGTCAAATGTGAATCTGTTGTTTGAAAACCAAGTCAAATGTGAACCCGTTGTTTGAAACCCAGGTCAAATGTGAAACTAAACCTCAGGTCAAATGTGAACCCGTTGTTTGGAAACCAGGTCAAATGTGAACCTAAACTTCAGGTTAAATGTGAACCCGTTGTTTGAAACCCAGGTCAAATGTGAACCTAAACCTCAGGTCAAATGCGAACCCGTTGTTTGAAAACCAGGTCAAATTTGAACCAAATCCTCAAGTCAAACGTGAACCCGTTGTTTGAAACCCAGGTCAATTGTGAACCTAAACCTAAGGTCAAATGTGAACCCGTTGTTTGAAAACCAGGTCAAATGTGAACCTAATTCTCAGGTCAAATATGAACCCGTTGTTTGAAACCTAGGTCAAATGTGAACCTAAACATCAGGTCAAATGCGAACCCGTTGTTTAAAAACCAGGTCAAATTTTAACCTAAACCTCAGGTTAAATGTGAACCCGTTGTTTAAAACCCAGGTCAATTGTGAACCTAAACCAAAGGTCAAATGTGAACCCGTTGTTTGAAAACCAGGTCAAATGTGAACCTAAACCTCAGGTCAAATGTGAACCCGTTGTTTGAAACCCAGGTCAATTGTGAACCTAAACCTCAGGTCAAATGCGAACCCGTTGTTTGAAAACCAGGTCAAATTTAAACCTAAATCTCAGGTCAAATGTGAACCCGTTGTTTGAAACCCAGGTCAAATGTGAACCAAAACCTCAGGTTAAATGTGAACCCTTTGTTTGAAACCCAGGTCAAATGTGAACCTAAACCTCAGGTCAAATGTGAACCCGTTCTTTGAAACCCAGGTCAAATGTGAACTTAAACCTCAGGTCAAATGTGAACCTGTTGTTTGAAACCCATGTCAAATTTGAACCTAAACCTCAAGTCAAATCTGAAACCGTTGTTTGAAAACCAGGTCAAATGTGAACCTAACCCTTAGGTCAAATGTGATCCAGTGGTTTGAAACCTAAGTCAAATGTGAACCTAAACCTCAGGTCAAATGTGAACCCGTTGTTTGAAAACTAGGTCAAATGTGAACCTAAACCTCAGGTCAAATGTGAACCCGTTGTTTGGAACCCAGGTCAAATGAGAACCTAAACATCAGGTCAAATGTGAATCTGTTGTTTGAATACCAGGTCAAATGTGAACCCGTTGTTTGAAACCCAGGTCAAATGTGAAACTAAACCTCAGGTCAAATGTGAACCCGTTGTTTGGAAACCAGGTCAAATGTGAACCTAAACTTCAGGTCAAATGTGAACCCGTTGTTTGAAACCCAGGTCAAATGTGAACCTAAACCTCAGGTCAAATGCGAACCCGTTGTTTGAAAACCAGGTCAAATTTGAACCTAAACCTCAGGTCAAATGTGAACCCGTTGTTTGGAACCCAGGTCAAATGAGAACCTAAACCTCAGGTCAAAAGTAATCTGTTGTTTGAAAACCAGGTCAAATGTGAACCTAAACCTAAGGTCAAATGTGAACCCGTTGTTTGAAAACCAGGTCAATTGTGAACCAAAACCTCAGGTCAAATGTGAACCCATTGTTTGAAACCCAGGTCAAATGTGAACCTAAACCTCTGGTCAAATGTGAACCCGTTGTTTGAAACCAAGTCAAATGTGAACTTAAACCTCAGGTCAAATGTGAACCTGTTGTTTGAAACCTAGGTCAAACGTGAACCTAAACCTCAGGTCAAATGTGAACCCGTTGTTTGAAACCCAGGTCAAATGTGAACCTAAACCTTAGGTCAAATGTGAACCTGTTGTTTGAAACCCAGGTCAAATGTGAACCTAAACCCCAGGTCAAATGTGAACCTGTTGTTTGAAAACCAGGTCAAATGTGAAACTAAACCACAGGTCTAATGTGAACCCGTTGTTTGAAAACCAGGTCAAATGTGAAACTAAACCTCAAGTCAAATGCGAATCCGTTGTTTGAAAACCAGGTCAAATTTGATCCTAAACCTCAGGTCAAATGTGAACCCGTTGTTTGAAACCCAGGTCAATTGTGAAGCTAAACCTAAGGTCAAATATGAACCCGTTGTTTGAAAACCAGGTCAAATGTGAACCAAAACCCCAGGTCAAATCTGAACCCATTGTTTGAAACCCAGGTAAAATGTGAACCTAAACCTCAGGTCAAATGTGAACCCGTTGTTTGAAACCTAGGTCAAATGTGAACTTAAACCTCAGGTCAAATGTGAACCTGTTGTTTGAAACCCAGGTCAAACGTGAACCTAAACCTCAGGTCAAATGCGAACCCGTTGTTTAAAAACCAGGTCAAATTTGAACCTAAACCTCAGGTCAAATGTGAACCCGTTGTTTGAAACCCAGGTCAATTGTGAACCTAAACCTAAGGTCAAATGTGAACCCGTTGTTTGAAAACCAGGTCAAATGTGAACCTAAACCTCAGGTCAAATGTGAACCCGTTGTTTGAAACCCAGGTCAAATGTGAACATAAACCCCAGGTCAAATGCGAACCCGTTGTTTGAAAACCAGGTCAAATTTGAACCTAAACCTCAGGTCAAATGTGAACCCGTTGTTTGAAACCCAGGTCAATTGTGAACCTAAACCTAAGGGCAAATGTGAACCCGTTGTTTGAAAACCAGGTCAAATGTGAACCAAAAACTCAGGTCAAATGTGAACCCATTGTTTGAAACCCAGGTCAAATGTGAACCTAAACCTCAAGTCAAATGTGAACCCGTTGTTTGAAACCCAGGTCAAATGTGAACTTAAACCTCAGGTCAAATGTGAACCTGTTGTTTGAAACCCAGGTCAAATATGAACCTAAACCTCAGGTCAAATGTGAACCCATTGTTTGAAACCCAGGTCAAATGTGAACCTAAACCTTAGGTCAAATGTGAACCCGTTGTTTGAAACCCAGGTCAAATGTGAACCTAAACCTCAGGTCAAATTTGAACCTGTTGTTTGAAAACCAGGTCAAATATGAAACTAAACCTCAGGTCTAATGTCAACCCGTTGTTTGAAAACCATGTCAAATGTGAAACTAAAACTCAGGTCAAATGTGTACCTAAACCTCAGGTCAAATGTGAACCCATTGTTTGAAACCCATGTCAAATGTGAACTTAAACCTCAGGTCAAATGTGAACCTGTTGTTTGAAACCCATGTCAAATTTGAACCTAAACCTCAAGTCAAATCTGAACCCGTTGTTTGAAAACCAGGTCAAATGTGAACCTAACCCTTAGGTCAAATGTGATCTAGTGGTTTGAAACCTAAGTCAAATGTGAACCTAAACCTCAGGTCAAATGTGAACCTGTTGTTTGAAAACTAGGTCAAATGTGAACCTAAACCTCAGGTCAAAAGTGAACCCGTTGTTTGGAACCCAGGTCAAATGAGAACCTAAACCTCAGGTCAAATGTGAATCTGTTGTTTGAAAACCAAGTCAAATGTGAACCCGTTGTTTGAAACCCAGGTCAAATGTGAAACTAAACCTTAGGTCAAATGTGAACCCGTTGTTTGGAAACCACGTCAAATATGAACCTAAACTTCAGGTTAAATGTGAACCCATTGTTTGAAACCCAGGTCAAATATGAACCTAAACCTCAGGTCAAATGCGAACCCGTTGTTTGAAAACCAGGTCAAATTTGAACCAAATCCTCAGGTCAAACGTGAACCCGTTGTTTGAAACCCAAGTCAATTGTGAACCTAAACCTAAGGTCAAATGTGAACCCGTTGTTTGAAAACCAGGTCAAATGTGAACCTAATTCTCAGGTCAAATATGAACCCGTTGTTTGAAACCTAGGTCAAATGTGAACCTAAACATCAGGTCAAATGCGAACCCGTTGTTTAAAAACCAGGTCAAATTTTAACCTAAACCTCAGGTCAAATGTGAACCCGTTGTTTAAAACCCAGGTCAATTGTGAACCTAAACCAAAGGTCAAATGTGAACCCGTTGTTTGAAAACCAGGTCAAATGTGAACCTAAACCTCAGGTCAAATGTGAACCCGTTGTTTGAAACCCAGGTCAATTGTGAACCTAAACCTCAGGTCAAATGCGAACCCGTTGTTTGAAAACCAGGTCAAATTTAAACCTAAATCTCAGGTCAAATGTGAACCCGTTGTTTGAAACCCAGGTCAAATGTGAACCAAAACCTCAGGTCAAATGTGAACCCTTTGTTTGAAACCCAGGTCAAATGTGAACCTAAACCTCATGTCAAATGTGAACCCGTTCTTTGAAACCCAGGTCAAATGTGAACTTAAACCTCAGGTCAAATGTGAACCTGTTGTTTGAAACCCAGGTCAAACGTGAACCTAAACCTCAGGTCAAATGTGAACCCGTTGTTTGAAACCCAGGTCAAATGTGAACCTAAACCTTAGGTCAAATGTGAACCCGTTGTTTGAAACCCAGGTCAAATGTGAACCTAAACCTAAGGTCAAATGTGAACCTGTTGTTTGAATACCTGGTCAAATGTGAAACTAAACCTCAGGTCAAATGTGAACCCGTTGTTTGAAAACTAGGTCAAATGTGAACCTAAACCTCAGGTCAAATGTGAACCCGTTGTTTGGAACCCAGGTCAAATGAGAACCTAAACCTCAGGTCAAATGTGAATCAGTTGTTTGAAAACCAGGTCAAATGTGAACCCGTTGTTTGAAACCCAGGTCAAATGTGAAACTAAACCTCAGGTCAAATGTGAACCCGTTGTTTGGAAACCAGGTCAAATGTGAACCTAAACTTCAGGTCAAATGTGAACCCGTTGTTTGAAACCCAGGTCAAATGTGAACCTAAACCTCAGGTCAAATGCGAACCCGTTGTTTGAAAACCAGGTCAAATTTGAACCTAAACCTCAGGTCAAATGTGAACCCGTTGTTTGGAACCCAGGTCAAATGAGAACCTAAACCTCAGGTCAAAAGTAATCTGTTGTTTCAAAACCAGGTCAAATGTGAACCTAAACCTAAGGTCAAATGTGAACCCGTTGTTTGAAAACCAGGTCAATTGTGAACCAAAACCTCAGGTCAAATGTGAACCCATTGTTTGAAACCCAGGTCAAATGTGAACCTAAACCTCAGGTCAAATGTGAACCCGTTGTTTGAAACCAAGTCAAATGTGAACTTAAACCTCAGGTCAAATGTGAACCTGTTGTTTGAAACCCAGGTCAAACGTGAACCTAAACCTCAGGTCAAATGTGAACCCGTTGTTTGAAACCCAGGTCAAATGTGAACCTAAACCTTAGGTCAAATGTGAACCTGTTGTTTGAAACCCAGGTCAAATGTGAACCTAAACCTCAGGTCAAATGTGAACCTGTTGTTTGAAAACCAGGTCAAATGTGAAACTAAACCACAGGTCTAATGTGAACCCGTTGTTTGAAAACCAGGTCAAATGTGAAACTAAACCTCAAGTCAAATGCGAATCCGTTGTTTGAAAACCAGGTCAAATTTGAACCTAAACCTCAGGTCAAATGTGAACCCGTTGTTTGAAACCCAGGTCAATTGTGAAGCTAAACCTAAGGTCAAATATGAACCCGTTGTTTGAAAACCAGGTCAAATGTGAACCAAAACCCCAGGTCAAATCTGAACCCATTGTTTGAAACCCAGGTCAAACGTGAACCTAAACCTCAGGTCAAATGCGAACCCGTTGTTTGAAAACCAGGTCAAATGTGAACCTAAACCTCAGGTCAAATGCGAACCCGTTGTTTGAAAACCAGGTCAAATTTAAACCTAAATCTCAGGTCAAATGTGAACCCGTTGTTTGAAACCCAGGTCAAATGTGAACCAAAACCTCAGGTCAAATGTGAACCCTTTGTTTGAAACCCAGGTCAAATGTGAACCTAAACCTCATGTCAAATGTGAACCCGTTCTTTGAAACCCAGGTCAAATGTGAACTTAAACCTCAGGTCAAATGTGAACCTGTTGTTTGAAACCCAGGTCAAACGTGAACCTAAACCTCAGGTCAAATGTGAACCCGTTGTTTGAAACCCAGGTCAAATGTGAACCTAAACCTTAGGTCAAATGTGAACCCGTTGTTTGAAACCCAGGTCAAATGTGAACCTAAACCTAAGGTCAAATGTGAACCTGTTGTTTGAATACCTGGTCAAATGTGAAACTAAACCTCAGGTCAAATGTGAACCCGTTGTTTGAAAACTAGGTCAAATGTGAACCTAAACCTCAGGTCAAATGTGAACCCGTTGTTTGGAACCCAGGTCAAATGAGAACCTAAACCTCAGGTCAAATGTGAATCAGTTGTTTGAAAACCAGGTCAAATGTGAACCCGTTGTTTGAAACCCAGGTCAAATGTGAAACTAAACCTCAGGTCAAATGTGAACCCGTTGTTTGGAAACCAGGTCAAATGTGAACCTAAACTTCAGGTCAAATGTGAACCCGTTGTTTGAAACCCAGGTCAAATGTGAACCTAAACCTCAGGTCAAATGCGAACCCGTTGTTTGAAAACCAGGTCAAATTTGAACCTAAACCTCAGGTCAAATGTGAACCCGTTGTTTGGAACCCAGGTCAAATGAGAACCTAAACCTCAGGTCAAAAGTAATCTGTTGTTTCAAAACCAGGTCAAATGTGAACCTAAACCTAAGGTCAAATGTGAACCCGTTGTTTGAAAACCAGGTCAATTGTGAACCAAAACCTCAGGTCAAATGTGAACCCATTGTTTGAAACCCAGGTCAAATGTGAACCTAAACCTCAGGTCAAATGTGAACCCGTTGTTTGAAACCAAGTCAAATGTGAACTTAAACCTCAGGTCAAATGTGAACCTGTTGTTTGAAACCCAGGTCAAACGTGAACCTAAACCTCAGGTCAAATGTGAACCCGTTGTTTGAAACCCAGGTCAAATGTGAACCTAAACCTTAGGTCAAATGTGAACCTGTTGTTTGAAACCCAGGTCAAATGTGAACCTAAACCTCAGGTCAAATGTGAACCTGTTGTTTGAAAACCAGGTCAAATGTGAAACTAAACCACAGGTCTAATGTGAACCCGTTGTTTGAAAACCAGGTCAAATGTGAAACTAAACCTCAAGTCAAATGCGAATCCGTTGTTTGAAAACCAGGTCAAATTTGAACCTAAACCTCAGGTCAAATGTGAACCCGTTGTTTGAAACCCAGGTCAATTGTGAAGCTAAACCTAAGGTCAAATATGAACCCGTTGTTTGAAAACCAGGTCAAATGTGAACCAAAACCCCAGGTCAAATCTGAACCCATTGTTTGAAACCCAGGTCAAATGTGAACCTAAACCTCAGGTCAAATGTGAACCCGTTGTTTGAAACCTAAGTCAAATGTGAACTTAAACCTCAGGTCAAATGTGAACCTGTTGTTTGAAACCCAGGTCAAACGTGAACCTAAACCTCAGGTCAAATGCGAACCCGTTGTTTAAAAACCAGGTCAAATTTGAACCTAAACCTCAGGTCAAATGTGAACCCGTTGTTTGAAACCCAGGTCAATTGTGAACCTAAACCTAAGGTCAAATGTGAACCCGTTGTTTGAAAACCAGGTCAAATGTGAACCTAAACCTCAGGTCAAATGTGAACCCGTTGTTTGAAACCCAGGTCAAATATGAACCTAAACCCCAGGTCAAATGCGAACCCGTTGTTTGAAAACCAGGTCAAATTTGAACCTAAACCTCAGGTCAAATTTGAACCCGTTGTTTGAAACCTAGGTCAATTGTGAACCTAAACCTAAGGTCAAATGTGAACCCGTTGTTTGAAAACCAGGTCAAATGTGAACCAAATACTCAGGTCAAATGTGAACCCATTGTTTGAAACCCAGGTCAAATGTGAACCTAAACCTCAAGTCAAATGTGAACCCGTTGGTTGAAACCCAGGTCAAATGTGAACTTAAACCTCAGGTCAAATGTGAACCTGTTGTTTGAAACCCAGGTCAAATATGAACCTAAACCTCAGGTCAAATGTGAACCCGTTGTTTGAAACCCAGGTCAAATGTGAACCTAAACCTTAGGTCAAATGCGAACCCGTTGTTTGAAACCCAGGTCAAATGTGAACCTAAACCTCAGGTAAAATTTGAACCTGTTGTTTGAAAACCAGGTCAAATGTGAAACTAAACATCAGGTCTAATGTCAACCCGTTGTTTGAAACCCAGGTCAAATGTGAAACTAAACCTTAGGTCAAATGTGAACCCGTTGTTTGGAAACCAGGTCAAATGTGAACCTAAACTTCAAGTTAAATGTGAACCCATTGTTTGAAACCCAGGTCAAATATGAACCTAAACCTCAGGTCAAATGCGAACCCGTTGTTTGAAAACCAGGTCAAATTTGAACCAAATCCTCAGGTCAAACGTGAACCCGTTGTTTGAAACCCAAGTCAATTGTGAACCTAAACCTAAGGTCAAATGTGAACCCGTTGTTTGAAAACCAGGTCAAATGTGAACCTAATTCTCAGGTCAAATATGAACCCGTTGTTTGAAACCTAGGTCAAATGTGAACCTAAACATCAGGTCAAATGCGAACCCGTTGTTTAAAAACCAGGTCAAATTTTAACCTAAACCTCAGGTCAAATGTGAACCCGTTGTTTAAAACCCAGGTCAATTGTGAACCTAAACCAAAGGTCAAATGTGAACCCGTTGTTTGAAAACCAGGTCAAATGTGAACCTAAACCTCAGGTCAAATGTGAACCCGTTGTTTGAAACCCAGGTCAATTGTGAACCTAAACCTCAGGTCAAATGCGAACCCGTTGTTTGAAAACCAGGTCAAATTTAAACCTAAATCTCAGGTCAAATGTGAACCCGTTGTTTGAAACCCAGGTCAAATGTGAACCAAAACCTCAGGTCAAATGTGAACCCTTTGTTTGAAACCCAGGTCAAATGTGAACCTAAACCTCATGTCAAATGTGAACCCGTTCTTTGAAACCCAGGTCAAATGTGAACTTAAACCTCAGGTCAAATGTGAACCTGTTGTTTGAAACCCAGGTCAATCGTGAACCTAAACCTCAGGTCAAATGTGAACCCGTTGTTTGAAACCCAGGTCAAATGTGAACCTAAACCTTAGGTCAAATGTGAACCCGTTGTTTGAAACCCAGGTCAAATGTGAACCTAAACCTAAGGTCAAATGTGAACCTGTTGTTTGAATACCTGGTCAAATGTGAAACTAAACCTCAGGTCAAATGTGAACCCGTTGTTTGAAAACTAGGTCAAATGTGAACCTAAACCTCAGGTCAAATGTGAACCCGTTGTTTGGAACCCAGGTCAAATGAGAACCTAAACCTCAGGTCAAATGTGAATCTGTTGTTTGAAAACCAGGTCAAATGTGAACCCGTTGTTTGAAACCCAGGTCAAATGTGAAACTAAACCTCAGGTCAAATGTGAACCCGTTGTTTGGAAACCAGGTCAAATGTGAACCTAAACTTCAGGTCAAATGTGAACCCGTTGTTTGAAACCCAGGTCAAATGTGAACCTAAACCTCAGGTCAAATGCGAACCCGTTGTTTGAAAACCAGGTCAAATTTGAACCTAAACCTCAGGTCAAATGTGAACCCGTTGTTTGGAACCCAGGTCAAATGAGAACCTAAACCTCAGGTCAAAAGTAATCTGTTGTTTGAAAACCAGGTCAAATGTGAACCTAAACCTAAGGTCAAATGTGAACCCGTTGTTTGAAAACCAGGTCAATTGTGAACCAAAACCTCAGGTCAAATGTGAACCCATTGTTTGAAACCCAGGTCAAATGTGAACCTAAACCTCAGGTCAAATGTGAACCCGTTGTTTGAAACCAAGTCAAATGTGAACTTAAACCTCAGGTCAAATGTGAACCTGTTGTTTGAAACCCAGGTCAAACGTGAACCTAAACCTCAGGTCAAATGTGAACCCGTTGTTTGAAACCCAGGTCAAATGTGAACCTAAACCTTAGGTCAAATGTGAACCTGTTGTTTGAAACCCAGGTCAAATGTGAACCTAAACCTCAGGTCAAATGTGAACCTGTTGTTTGAAAACCAGGTCAAATGTGAAACTAAACCACAGGTCTAATGTGAACCCGTTGTTTGAAAACCAGGTCAAATGTGAAACTAAACCTCAAGTCAAATGCGAATCCGTTGTTTGAAAACCAGGTCAAATTTGAACCTAAACCTCAGGTCAAATGTGAACCCGTTGTTTGAAACCCAGGTCAATTGTGAAGCTAAACCTAAGGTCAAATATGAACCCATTGTTTGAAAACCAGGTCAAATGTGAACCAAAACCCCAGGTCAAATCTGAACCCATTGTTTGAAACCCAGGTCAAATGTGAACCTAAACCTCAGGTCAAATGTGAACCCGTTGTTTGAAACCTAAGTCAAATGTGAACTTAAACCTCAGGTCAAATGTGAACCTGTTGTTTGAAACCCAGGTCAAACGTGAACCTAAACCTCAGGTCAAATGCGAACCCGTTGTTTAAAAACCAGGTCAAATTTGAACCTAAACCTCAGGTCAAATGTGAACCCGTTGTTTGAAACCCAGGTCAATTGTGAACCTAAACCTAAGGTCAAATGTGAACCCGTTGTTTGAAAACCAGGTCAAATGTGAACCTAAACCTCAGGTCAAATGTGAACCCGTTGTTTGAAACCCAGGTCAAATATGAACCTAAACCCCAGGTCAAATGCGAACCCGTTGTTTGAAAACCAGGTCAAATTTGAACCTAAACCTCAGGTCAAATTTGAACCCGTTGTTTGAAACCTAGGTCAATTGTGAACCTAAACCTAAGGTCAAATGTGAACCCGTTGTTTGAAAACCAGGTCAAATGTGAACCAAATACTCAGGTCAAATGTGAACCCATTGTTTGAAACCCAGGTCAAATGTGAACCTAAACCTCAAGTCAAATGTGAACCCGTTGGTTGAAACCCAGGTCAAATGTGAACTTAAACCTCAGGTCAAATGTGAACCTGTTGTTTGAAACCCAGGTCAAATATGAACCTAAACCTCAGGTCAAATGTGAACCCGTTGTTTGAAACCCAGGTCAAATGTGAACCTAAACCTTAGGTCAAATGCGAACCCGTTGTTTGAAACCCAGGTCAAATGTGAACCTAAACCTCAGGTAAAATTTGAACCTGTTGTTTGAAAACCAGGTCAAATGTGAAACTAAACATCAGGTCTAATGTCAACCCGTTGTTTGAAACCCAGGTCAAATGTGAAACTAAACCTTAGGTCAAATGTGAACCCGTTGTTTGGAAACCAGGTCAAATGTGAACCTAAACTTCAGGTTAAATGTGAACCCATTGTTTGAAACCCAGGTCAAATATGAACCTAAACCTCAGGTCAAATGCGAACCCGTTGTTTGAAAACCAGGTCAAATTTGAACCAAATCCTCAGGTCAAACGTGAACCCGTTGTTTGAAACCCAAGTCAATTGTGAACCTAAACCTAAGGTCAAATGTGAACCCGTTGTTTGAAAACCAGGTCAAATGTGAACCTAATTCTCAGGTCAAATATGAACCCGTTGTTTGAAACCTAGGTCAAATGTGAACCTAAACATCAGGTCAAATGCGAACCCGTTGTTTAAAAACCAGGTCAAATTTTAACCTAAACCTCAGGTCAAATGTGAACCCGTTGTTTAAAACCCAGGTCAATTGTGAACCTAAACCAAAGGTCAAATGTGAACCCGTTGTTTGAAAACCAGGTCAAATGTGAACCTAAACCTCAGGTCAAATGTGAACCCGTTGTTTGAAACCCAGGTCAATTGTGAACCTAAACCTCAGGTCAAATGCGAACCCGTTGTTTGAAAACCAGGTCAAATTTAAACCTAAATCTCAGGTCAAATGTGAACCCGTTGTTTGAAACCCAGGTCAAATGTGAACCAAAACCTCAGGTCAAATGTGAACCCTTTGTTTGAAACCCAGGTCAAATGTGAACCTAAACCTCATGTCAAATGTGAACCCGTTCTTTGAAACCCAGGTCAAATGTGAACTTAAACCTCAGGTCAAATGTGAACCTGTTGTTTGAAACCCAGGTCAATCGTGAACCTAAACCTCAGGTCAAATGTGAACCCGTTGTTTGAAACCCAGGTCAAATGTGAACCTAAACCTTAGGTCAAATGTGAACCCGTTGTTTGAAACCCAGGTCAAATGTGAACCTAAACCTAAGGTCAAATGTGAACCTGTTGTTTGAATACCTGGTCAAATGTGAAACTAAACCTCAGGTCAAATGTGAACCCGTTGTTTGAAAACTAGGTCAAATGTGAACCTAAACCTCAGGTCAAATGTGAACCCGTTGTTTGGAACCCAGGTCAAATGAGAACCTAAACCTCAGGTCAAATGTGAATCTGTTGTTTGAAAACCAGGTCAAATGTGAACCCGTTGTTTGAAACCCAGGTCAAATGTGAAACTAAACCTCAGGTCAAATGTGAACCCGTTGTTTGGAAACCAGGTCAAATGTGAACCTAAACTTCAGGTCAAATGTGAACCCGTTGTTTGAAACCCAGGTCAAATGTGAACCTAAACCTCAGGTCAAATGCGAACCCGTTGTTTGAAAACCAGGTCAAATTTGAACCTAAACCTCAGGTCAAATGTGAACCCGTTGTTTGGAACCCAGGTCAAATGAGAACCTAAACCTCAGGTCAAAAGTAATCTGTTGTTTGAAAACCAGGTCAAATGTGAACCTAAACCTAAGGTCAAATGTGAACCCGTTGTTTGAAAACCAGGTCAATTGTGAACCAAAACCTCAGGTCAAATGTGAACCCATTGTTTGAAACCCAGGTCAAATGTGAACCTAAACCTCAGGTCAAATGTGAACCCGTTGTTTGAAACCAAGTCAAATGTGAACTTAAACCTCAGGTCAAATGTGAACCTGTTGTTTGAAACCCAGGTCAAACGTGAACCTAAACCTCAGGTCAAATGTGAACCCGTTGTTTGAAACCCAGGTCAAATGTGAACCTAAACCTTAGGTCAAATGTGAACCTGTTGTTTGAAACCCAGGTCAAATGTGAACCTAAACCTCAGGTCAAATGTGAACCTGTTGTTTGAAAACCAGGTCAAATGTGAAACTAAACCACAGGTCTAATGTGAACCCGTTGTTTGAAAACCAGGTCAAATGTGAAACTAAACCTCAAGTCAAATGCGAATCCGTTGTTTGAAAACCAGGTCAAATTTGAACCTAAACCTCAGGTCAAATGTGAACCCGTTGTTTGAAACCCAGGTCAATTGTGAAGCTAAACCTAAGGTCAAATATGAACCCATTGTTTGAAAACCAGGTCAAATGTGAACCAAAACCCCAGGTCAAATCTGAACCTATTGTTTGAAACCCAGGTCAAATGTGAACCTAAACCTCAGGTCAAATGTGAACCCGTTGTTTGAAACCTAAGTCAAATGTGAACTTAAACCTCAGGTCAAATGTGAACCTGTTGTTTGAAACCCAGGTCAAACGTGAACCTAAACCTCAGGTCAAATGCGAACCCGTTGTTTAAAAACCAGGTCAAATTTGAACCTAAACCTCAGGTCAAATGTGAACCCGTTGTTTGAAACCCAGGTCAATTGTGAACCTAAACCTAAGGTCAAATGTGAACCCGTTGTTTGAAAACCAGGTCAAATGTGAACCTAAACCTCAGGTCAAATGTGAACCCGTTGTTTGAAACCCAGGTCAAATGTGAACCTAAACCCCAGGTCAAATGCGAACCCGTTGTTTGAAAACCAGGTCAAATTTGAACCTAAACCTCAGGTCAAATTTGAACCCGTTGTTTGAAACCTAGGTCAATTGTGAACCTAAACCTAAGGTCAAATGTGAACCCGTTGTTTGAAAACCAGGTCAAATGTGAACCAAATACTCAGGTCAAATGTGAACCCATTGTTTGAAACCCAGGTCAAATGTGAACCTAAACCTCAAGTCAAATGTGAACCCGTTGGTTGAAACCCAGGTCAAATGTGAACTTAAACCTCAGGTCAAATGTGAACCTGTTGTTTGAAACCCAGGTCAAATATGAACCTAAACCTCAGGTCAAATGTGAACCCGTTGTTTGAAACCCAGGTCAAATGTGAACCTAAACCTTAGGTCAAATGCGAACCCGTTGTTTGAAACCCAGGTCAAATGTGAACCTAAACCTTAGGTAAAATTTGAACCTGTTGTTTGAAAACCAGGTCAAATGTGAAACTAAACATCAGGTCTAATGTCAACCCGTTGTTTGAAAACCATGTCAAATGTGAAACTAAAACTCAGGTCAAATGTGTACCTAAACCTCAGGTCAAATGTTAACCCATTGTTTGAAACCCATGTCAAATGTGAACTTAAACCTCAGGTCAAATGTGAACCTGTTGTTTGAAACCCATGTCAAATTTGAACCTAAACCTCAAGTCAAATCTGAACCCGTTGTTTGAAAACCAGGTCAAATGTGAACCTAACCCTTAGGTCAAATGTGATCCAGTGGTTTGAAACCTAAGTCAAATGTGAACCTAAACCTCAGGTCAATTGTGAACCCGTTGTTTGAAAACTAGGTCAAATATGAACCTAAACCTCAGGTCAAAAGTGAACCCGTTGTTTGGAACCCAGGTCAAATGAGAACCTAAACCTCAGGTCAAATGTGAATCTGTTGTTTGAAAACCAGGTCAAATGTGAACCCGTTGTTTGAAACCCAGGTCAAATGAGAACCTAAACCTCAGGTCAAAAGTAATCTGTTGTTTGAAAACCAGGTCAAATGTGAACCTAAACCTAAGGTCAAATGTGAACCCGTTGTTTGAAAACCAGGTCAATTGTGAACCAAAACCTCAGGTCAAATATGAACCCATTGTTTGAAACCCAGGTCAAATGTGAACCTAAACCTCAGGTCAAATGTGAACCCGTTGTTTGAAACCAGGTCAAATGTGAACTTAAACCTCAGGTCAAATGTGAACCCGTTGTTTGAAAACTAGGTCAAACGTGAACCTAAACCTCAGGTCAAATGTGAACCCGTTGTTTGGAACCCAGGTCAAATGAGAACCTAAACCTCAGGTCAAATGTGAATCTGTTGTTTGAAAACCAGGTCAAATGTGAACCCGTTGTTTGAAACCCAGGTCAAATGTGAAACTAAACCTCAGGTCAAATGTGAACCCGTTGTTTGGAAACCAGGTCAAATGTGAACCTAAACTTCAGGTCAAATGTGAACCCGTTGTTTGAAACCCAGGTCAAATATGAACCTAAACCTCAGGTCAAATGCGAACCCGTTGTTTGAAAACCAGGTCAAATTTGAACCTAAACCTCAAGTCAAATGTGAACCCGTTGTTTGGAACCCAGGTCAAATGAGAACCTAAACCTCAGGTCAAAAGTAATCTGTTGTTTGAAAACCAGGTCAAATGTGAACCTAAACCTAAGGTCAAATGTGAACCCGTTGTTTGAAAACCAGGTCAATTGTGAACCAAAACCTCAGGTCAAATGTGAACCCATTGTTTGAAACCCAGGTCAAATGTGAACCTAAACCTCAGGTCAAATGTGAACCCGTTGTTTGAAACCAAGTCAAATGTGAACTTAAACCTCAGGTCAAATGTGAACCTGTTGTTTGAAACCCAGGTCAAACGTGAACCTAAACCTCAGGTCAAATGTGAACCCGTTGTTTGAAACCCAGGTCAAAAGTGAACCTAAACCTTAGGTCAAATGTGAACCTGTTGTTTGAAACCCAGGTCAAATGTGAACCTAAACCTCAGGTCAAATGTGAACCTGTTGTTTGAAAACCAGGTCAAATGTGAAACTAAACCACAGGTCTAATGTGAACCCGTTGTTTGAAAACCAGGTCAAATGTGAAACAAAACCTCAAGTCAAATGCGAATCCGTTGTTTGAAAACCAGGTCAAATTTGAACCTAAACCTCAGGTCAAATGTGAACCCGTTGTTTGAAACCCAGGTCAATTGTGAAGCTAAACCTAAGGTCAAATATGAACCCGTTGTTTGAAAACCAGGTCAAATGTGAACCAAAACCCCAGGTCAAATCTGAACCCATTGTTTGAAACCCAGGTCAAATGTGAACCTAAACCTCAGGTCAAATGTGAACCCGTTGTTTGAAACCTAGGTCAAATGTGAACTTAAACCTCAGGTCAAATGTGAACCTGTTGTTTGAAACCCAGGTCAAACGTGAACCTAAACCTCAGGTCAAATGCGAACCCGTTGTTTAAAAACCAGGTCAAATTTGAACCTAAACCTCAGGTCAAATGTGAACCCGTTGTTTGAAACCCAGGTCAATTGTGAACCTAAACCTAAGGTCAAATGTGAACCCGTTGTTTGAAAACCAGGTCAAATGTGAACCTAAACCTCAGGTCAAATGTGAACCCGTTGTTTGAAACCCAGGTCAAATGTGAACCTAAACCCCAAGTCAAATGCGAACCCGTTGTTTGAAAACCAGGTCAAATTTGAACCTAAACCTCAGGTCAAATGTGAACCCGTTGTTTGAAACCCAGGTCAATTGTGAAACTAAACCTAAGGTCAAATGTGAACCCGTTGTTTGAAAACCAGGTCAAATGTGAACCAAATACTCAGGTCAAATGTGTACCTAAACCTCAGGTCAAATGTGAACCCATTGTTTGAAACCCATGTCAAATGTGAACTTAAACCTCAGGTCAAATGTGAACCTGTTGTTTGAAACCCATGTCAAATTTGAACCTAAACCTCAAGTCAAATCTGAACCCGTTGTTTGAAAACCAGGTCAAATGTGAACCTAACCCTTAGGTCAAATGTGATCCAGTGGTTTGAAACCTAAGTCAAATGTGAACCTAAACCTCAGGTCAAATGTGAACCCGTTGTTTGAAAACTAGGTCAAATGTGAACCTAAACCTCAGGTCAAAAGTGAACCCGTTGTTTGGAACCCAGGTCAAATGAGAACCTAAACCTCAGGTCAAATGTGAATCTGTTGTTTGAAAACCAGGTCAAATGTGAACCCGTTGTTTGAAACCCAGGTCAAATGAGAACCAATACCTCAGGTCAAAAGTAATCTGTTGTTTGAAAACCAGGTCAAATGTGAACCTAAACCTAAGGTCAAATGTGAACCCGTTGTTTGAAAACCAGGTCAATTGTGAACCAAAACCTCAGGTCAAATATGAACCCATTGTTTGAAACCCAGGTCAAATGTGAACCTAAACCTCAGGTCAAATGTGAACCCGTTGTTTGAAACCAGGTCAAATGTGAACTTAAACCTCAGGTCAAATGTGAACCTGTTGTTTGAAACCCAGGTCAAACGTGAACCTAAACCTCAGGTCATTTGTGAACCCGTTGTTTGAAACCCAGGTCAAATGTGAACCTAAACCTTAGGTCAAATGTGAACCTGTTGTTTGAAACCCAGGTCAAATGTGAACCTAAACCTCAGGTCAAATGTGAACCTGTTGTTTGAAAACCAGGTCAAATGTGAAACTAAACCACAGGTCTAATGTGAACCCGTTGTTTGAAAACCAGGTCAAATGTGAAACTAAACCTCAAGTCAAATGCGAATCCGTTGTTTGAAAACCAGGTCAAATTTGAACCTAAACCTCAGGTCAAATGTGAACCCGTTGTTTGAAACCCAGGTCAATTGTGAAGCTAAACCTAAGGTCAAATATGAACCCGTTGTTTGAAAACCAGGTCAAATGTGAACCAAAAGCCCAGGTCAAATCTGAACCCATTGTTTGAAACCCAGGTCAAATGTGAACCTAAACCTCAGGTCAAATGTGAACCCGTTGTTTGAAACCTAGGTCAAATGTGAACTTAAACCTCAGGTCAAATGTGAACCTGTTGTTTGAAACCCAGGTCAAACGTGAACCTAAACCTCAGGTCTAATGTGAACCCGTTGTTTAAAACCAGGTCAAATTTGAACCTAAACCTCAGGTCAAATGTGAACCCGTTGTTTGAAACCCAGGTCAATTGTGAACCTAAACCTAAGGTCAAATGTGAACCCGTTGTTTGAAAACCAGGTCAAATGTGAACCTAAACCTCAGGTCAAATGTGAACCCGTTGTTTGAAACCCAGGTCAAATGTGAACCTAAACCCCAGGTCAAATGTGAACCCGTTGTTTGAAAACCAGGTCAAATTTGAACCTAAACCTCAGGTCAAATGTGAACCCGTTGTTTGAAACCCAGGTCAATTGTGAACCTAAACCTAAGGTCAAATGTGAACCCGTTGTTTGAAAACCAGGTCAAATGTGAACCAAATACTCAGGTCAAATGTGAACCCATTGTTTGAAACCCAGGTCAAATGTGAACCTAAAACTCAAGTCAAATGTGAACCCGTTGGTTGAAACCCAGGGCAAATGTGAACTTAAACCTCAGGTCAAATGTGAACCTGTTGTTTGAAACCCAGGTCAAATATGAACCTAAACCTCAGGTCAAATGTGAACCCGTTGTTTGAAACCCAGGTCAAATGTGAACCTAAACCTTAGGTCAAATGTGAACCCGTTGTTTGAAACCCAGGTCAAATGTGAACCTAAACCTCAGGTAAAATTTGAACCTGTTGTTTGAAAACCAGGTCAAATGTGAAACTAAACCTCAGGTCTAATGTCAACCCGTTGTTTGAAAACCATGTCAAATGTGAAACTAAAACTCAGGTCAAATGTGTACCTAAACCTCAGGTCAAATGTGAACCCATTGTTTGAAACCCATGTCAAATGTGAACTTAAACCTCAGGTCAAATGTGAACCTGTTGTTTGAAACCCATGTCAAATTTGAACCTAAACCTCAAGTCAAATCTGAACCCGTTGTTTGAAAACCAGGTCAAATGTGAACCTAACCCTTAGGTCAAATGTGATCCAGTGGTTTGAAACCTAAGTCAAATGTGAACCTAAACCTCAGGTCAAATGTGAACCCGTTGTTTGAAAACTAGGTCAAATGTGAACCTAAACCTCAGGTCAAAAGTGAACCCGTTGTTTGGAACCCAGGTCAAATGAGAACCTAAACCTCAGGTCAAATGCGAATCTGTTGTTTGAAAACCAGGTCAAATGTGAACCCGTTGTTTGAAACCCAGGTCAAATGAGAACCTAAACCTCAGGTCAAAAGTAATCTGTTGTTTGAAAACCAGGTCAAATGTGAACCTAAACCTAAGGTCAAATGTGAACCCGTTGTTTGAAAACCAGGTCAATTGTGAACCAAAACCTCAGGTCAAATGTGAACCCATTGTTTGAAACCCAGGTCAAATGTGAACCTAAACCTCAGGTCAAATGTGAACCCGTTGTTTGAAACCAGGTCAAATGTGAACTTAAACCTCAGGTCAAATGTGAACCTGTTGTTTGAAACCCAGGTCAAACGTGAACCTAAACCTCAGGTCAAATGTGAACCCGTTATTTGAAACCCAGGTCAAATGTGAACCTAAACCTTAGGTCAAATGTGAACCTGTTGTTTGAAACCCAGGTCAAATGTGAACCTAAACCTCAGGTCAAATGTGAACCTGTTGTTTGAAAACCATGTCAAATGTGAAACTAAACCACAGGTCTAATGTGAACCCGTTGTTTGAAAACCAGGTCAAATGTGAAACTAAACCTCAAGTCAAATGCGAATCCGTTGTTTGAAAACCAAGTCAAATTTGAACCTAAACCTCAGGTCAAATGTGAACCCGTTGTTTGAAACCCAGGTCAATTGTGAAGCTAAACCTAAGGTCAAATATGAACCCGTTGTTTGAAAACCAGGTCAAATGTGAACCAAAACCCCAGGTCAAATCTGAACCCATTGCTTGAAACCCAGGTCAAATGTGAACCTAAACCGCAGGTCAAATGTGAACCCGTTGTTTGAAACCTAGGTCAAATGTGAACTTAAACCTCAGGTCAAATGTGAACCTGTTGTTTGAAACCCAGGTCAAACGTGAACCTAAACCTCAGGTCAAATGCGAACCCGTTGCTTAAAACCAGGTCAAATTTGAACCTAAACCTCAGGTCAAATGTGAACCCGTTGTTTGAAACCCAGGTCAAATTTGAACCTAAACCTCAGGTCAAATGTGAACCCGTTGTTTGAAACCAGGTCAAATGTGAACTTAAACCTCAGGTCAAATGTGAACCTGTTGTTTGAAACCCAGGTCAAACGTGAACCTAAACCTCAGGTCAAATGTGAACCCGTTGTTTAAAACCAGGTCAAATTTGAACCTAAACCTCAGGTCAAATGTGAACCCGTTGTTTGAAACCCAGGTCAATTGTGAACCTAAACCTAAGGTCAAATGTGAACCCGTTGTTTGAAAACCAGGTCAAATGTGAACCTAAACCTCAGGTCAAATGTGAACCCGTTGTTTGAAACCCAGGTCAAATGTGAACCTAAACCCCAGGTCAAATGTGAACCCGTTGTTTGAAAACCAGGTCAAATTTGAACCTAAACCTCAGGTCAAATGTGAACCCGTTGTTTGAAACCCAGGTCAATTGTGAACCTAAACCTAAGGTCAAATGTGAACCCGTTGTTTGAAAACCAGGTCAAATGTGAACCAAATACTCAGGTCAAATGTGAACCCATTGTTTGAAACCCAGGTCAAATGTGAACCTAAAACTCAAGTCAAATGTGAACCCGTTGGTTGAAACCCAGGTCAAATGTGAACGTAAACCTCAGGTCAAATGTGAACCTGTTGTTTGAAACCCAGGTCAAATATGAACCTAAACCTCAGGTCAAATGTGAACCCGTTGTTTGAAACCCAGGTCAAATGTGAACCTAAACCTTAGGTCAAATGTGAACCCGTTGTTTGAAACCCAGGTCAAATGTGAACCTAAACCTCAGGTAAAATTTGAACCTGTTGTTTGAAAACCAGGTCAAATGTGAAACTAAACCTCAGGTCTAATGTCAACCCGTTGTTTGAAAACCATGTCAAATGTGAAACTAAAACTCAGGTCAAATGTGTACCTAAACCTCAGGTCAAATGTGAACCCATTGTTTGAAACCCATGTCAAATGTGAACTTAAACCTCAGGTCAAATGTGAACCTGTTGTTTGAAACCCATGTCAAATTTGAACCTAAACCTCAAGTCAAATCTGAACCCGTTGTTTGAAAACCAGGTCAAATGTGAACCTAACCCTTAGGTCAAATGTGATCCAGTGGTTTGAAACCTAAGTCAAATGTGAACCTAAACCTCAGGTCAAATGTGAACCCGTTGTTTGAAAACTAGGTCAAATGTGAACCTAAACCTCAGGTCAAAAGTGAACCCGTTGTTTGGAACCCAGGTCAAATGAGAACCTAAACCTCAGGTCAAATGCGAATCTGTTGTTTGAAAACCAGGTCAAATGTGAACCCGTTGTTTGAAACCCAGGTCAAATGAGAACCTAAACCTCAGGTCAAAAGTAATCTGTTGTTTGAAAACCAGGTCAAATGTGAACCTAAACCTAAGGTCAAATGTGAACCCGTTGTTTGAAAACCAGGTCAATTGTGAACCAAAACCTCAGGTCAAATGTGAACCCATTGTTTGAAACCCAGGTCAAATGTGAACCTAAACCTCAGGTCAAATGTGAACCCGTTGTTTGAAACCAGGTCAAATGTGAACTTAAACCTCAGGTCAAATGTGAACCTGTTGTTTGAAACCCAGGTCAAACGTGAACCTAAACCTCAGGTCAAATGTGAACCCGTTATTTGAAACCCAGGTCAAATGTGAACCTAAACCTTAGGTCAAATGTGAACCTGTTGTTTGAAACCCAGGTCAAATGTGAACCTAAACCTCAGGTCAAATGTGAACCTGTTGTTTGAAAACCATGTCAAATGTGAAACTAAACCACAGGTCTAATGTGAACCCGTTGTTTGAAAACCAGGTCAAATGTGAAACTAAACCTCAAGTCAAATGCGAATCCGTTGTTTGAAAACCAAGTCAAATTTGAACCTAAACCTCAGGTCAAATGTGAACCCGTTGTTTGAAACCCAGGTCAATTGTGAAGCTAAACCTAAGGTCAAATATGAACCCGTTGTTTGAAAACCAGGTCAAATGTGAACCAAAACCCCAGGTCAAATCTGAACCCATTGCTTGAAACCCAGGTCAAATGTGAACCTAAACCTCAGGTCAAATGTGAACCCGTTGTTTGAAACCTAGGTCAAATGTGAACTTAAACCTCAGGTCAAATGTGAACCTGTTGTTTGAAACCCAGGTCAAACGTGAACCTAAACCTCAGGTCAAATGCGAACCCGTTGCTTAAAACCAGGTCAAATTTGAACCTAAACCTCAGGTCAAATGTGAACCCGTTGTTTGAAACCCAGGTCAATTGTGAACCTAAACCTAAGGTCAAATGTGAACCCGTTGTTTGAAAACCAGGTCAAATGTGAACCTAAACCTCAGGTCAAATGTGAACCCGTTGTTTGAAACCCAGGTCAAATGTGAACCTAAACCCCAGGTCAAATGCGAACCCGTTGTTTGAAAACCAGGTCAAATTTGAACCTAAACCTCAGGTCAAATGTGAACCCGTTGTTTGAAACCCAGGTCAATTGTGAACCTAAACCTAAGGTCAAATGTGAACCCGTTGTTTGAAAACCAGGTCAAATTTGAACCAAATACTCAGGTCAAATGTGAACCCATTGTTTGAAACCCAGGTCAAATGTGAACCTAAAACTCAAGTCAAATGTGAACCCGTTGGTTGAAACCCAGGTCAAATGTGAACTTAAACCTCAGGTCAAATGTGAACCTGTTGTTTGAAACCCAGGTCAAATATGAACCTAAACCTCAGGTCAAATGTGAACCCGTTGTTTGAAACCCAGGTCAAATGTGAACCTAAACCTTAGGTCAAATGTGAACCCGTTGTTTGAAACCCAGGTCAAATGTGAACCTAAACCTCAGGTAAAATTTGAACCTGTTGTTTGAAAACCAGGTCAAATGTGAAACTATACCTCAGGTCTAATGTCAACCCGTTGTTTGAAAACCATGTCAAATGTGAAACTAAAACTCAGGTCAAATGTGTACCTAAACCTCAGGTCAAATGTGAACCCATTGTTTGAAACCCATGTCAAATGTGAACTTAAACCTCAGGTCAAATGTGAACCTGTTGTTTGAAACCCATGTCAAATTTGAACCTAAACCTCAAGTCAAATCTGAACCCGTTGTTTGAAAACCAGGTCAAATGTGAACCTAACCCTTAGGTCAAATGTGATCCAGTGGTTTGAAACCTAAGTCAAATGTGAACCTAAACCTCAGGTCAAATGTGAACCCGTTGTTTGAAACCCAGGTCAAATGTGAACCTAAACCCCAGGTCAAATGCGAACCCGTTGTTTGAAAACCAGGTCAAATTTGAACCTAAACCTCAGGTCAAATGTGAACCCGTTGTTTGAAACCCAGGTCAATTGTGAACCTAAACCTAAGGTCAAATGTGAACCCGTTGTTTGAAAACCAGGTCAAATTTGAACCAAATACTCAGGTCAAATGTGAACCCATTGTTTGAAACCCAGGTCAAATGTGAACCTAAAACTCAAGTCAAATGTGAACCCGTTGGTTGAAACCCAGGTCAAATGTGAACTTAAACCTCAGGTCAAATGTGAACCTGTTGTTTGAAACCCAGGTCAAATATGAACCTAAACCTCAGGTCAAATGTGAACCCGTTGTTTGAAACCCAGGTCAAATGTGAACCTAAACCTTAGGTCAAATGTGAACCCGTTGTTTGAAACCCAGGTCAAATGTGAACCTAAACCTCAGGTAAAATTTGAACCTGTTGTTTGAAAACCAGGTCAAATGTGAAACTATACCTCAGGTCTAATGTCAACCCGTTGTTTGAAAACCATGTCAAATGTGAAACTAAAACTCAGGTCAAATGTGTACCTAAACCTCAGGTCAAATGTGAACCCATTGTTTGAAACCCATGTCAAATGTGAACTTAAACCTCAGGTCAAATGTGAACCTGTTGTTTGAAACCCATGTCAAATTTGAACCTAAACCTCAAGTCAAATCTGAACCCGTTGTTTGAAAACCAGGTCAAATGTGAACCTAACCCTTAGGTCAAATGTGATCCAGTGGTTTGAAACCTAAGTCAAATGTGAACCTAAACCACAGGTCAAATGTGAACCCGTTGTTTGAAAACTAGGTCAAATGTGAACCTAAACCTCAGGTCAAAAGTGAACCCGTTGTTTGGAACCCAGGTCAAATGAGAACCTAAACCTCAGGTCAAATGCGAATCTGTTGTTTGAAAACCAGGTCAAATGTGAACCCGTTGTTTGAAACCCAGGTCAAATGAGAACCTAAACCTCAGGTCAAAAGTAATCTGTTGTTTGAAAACCAGGTCAAATGGAACCTAAACCTAAGGTCAAATGTGAACCCGTTGTTTGAAAACCAGGTCAATTGTGAACCAAAACCTCAGGTCAAATGTGAACCCATTGTTTGAAACCCAGGTCAAATGTGAACCTAAACCTCAGGTCAAATGTGAACCCGTTGTTTGAAACCAGGTCAAATGTGAACTTAAACCTCAGGTCAAATGTGAACCTGTTGTTTGAAACCCAGGTCAAACGTGAACCTAAACCTCAGGTCAAATGTGAACCCGTTGTTTGAAACCCAGGTCAAATCTGAACCTAAACCTTAGGTCAAATGTGAACCTGTTGTTTTAAACCCAGGTCAAATGTGAACCTAAACCTCAGGTCAAATGTGAACCTGTTGTTTGAAAACCAGGTCAAATGTGAAACTAAACCACAGGTCTAATGTGAACCCGTTGTTTGAAAACCAGGTCAAATGTGAAACTAAACCTCAAGTCAAATGCGAATCCGTTGTTTGAAAACCAGGTCAAATTTGAACCTAAACCTCAGGTCAAATGTGAACCCGTTGTTTGAAACCCAGGTCAATTGTGAAGCTAAACCTAAGGTCAAATATGAACCCGTTGTTTGAAAACCAGGTCAAATGTGAACCAAAACCCCAGGTCAAATCTGAACCCAATGCTTGAAACCCAGGTCAAATGTGAACCTAAACCTCAGGTCAAATGTGAACCCGTTGTTTGAAACCTAGGTCAAATGTGAACTTAAACCTCAGGTCAAATGTGAACCTGTTGTTTGAAACCCAGGTCAAACGTGAACCTAAACCTCAGGTCAAATGCGAACCCGTTGTTTAAAACCAGGTCAAATTTGAACCTAAACCTCAGGTCAAATGTGAACCCGTTGTTTGAAACCCAGGTCAATTGTGAACCTAAACCTAAGGTCAAATGTGAACCCGTTGTTTGAAAACCAGGTCAAATGTTAACCTAAACCTCAGGTCAAATGTGAACCCGTTGTTTGAAACCCAGGTCAAATGTGAACCTAAACCCCAGGTCAAATGCGAACCCGTTGTTTGAAAACCAAGTCAAATTTGAACCTAAACCTCAGGTCAAATGTGAACCCGTTGTTTGAAACCCAGGTCAATTGTGAACCTAAACCTAAGGTCAAATGTGAACCCGTTGTTTGAAAACCAGGTCAAATGTGAACCAAATACTCAGGTCAAATGTGAACCCATTGTTTGAAACCCAGGTCAAATGTGAACCTAAAACTCAAGTCAAATGTGAACCCGTTGGTTGAAACCCAGGTCAAATGTGAACTTAAACCTCAGGTCAAATGTGAACCTGTTGTTTGAAACCCAGGTCAAATATGAACCTAAACCTCAGGTCAAATGTGAACCCGTTGTTTGAAACCCAGGTCAAATGTTAACCTAAACCTTAGGTCAAATGTGAACCCGTTGTTTGAAACCCAGGTCAAATGTGAACCTAAACCTCAGGTAAAATTTGAACCTGTTGTTTGAAAACCAGGTCAAATGTGAAACTAAACCTCAGGTCTAATGTCAACCCGTTGTTTGAAAACCATGTCAAATGTGAAACTAAAACTCAGGTCAAATGTGTACCTAAACCTCAGGTCAAATGTGAACCCATTGTTTGAAACCCATGTCGAATGTGAACTTAAACCTCAGGTCAAATGTGAACCTATTGTTTGAAACCCATGTCAAATTTGAACCTAAACCTCAAGTCAAATCTGAACCCGTTGTTTGAAAACCAGGTCAAATGTGAACCTAACCCTTAGGTCAAATGTGATCCAGTGGTTTGAAACCTAAGTCAAATGTGAACCTAAACCTCAGGTCAAATGTGAACCCGTTGTTTGAAAACTAGGTCAAATGTGAACCTAAACCTCAGGTCAAAAGTGAACCCGTTGTTTGGAACCCAGGTCAAATGAGAACCTAAACCTCAGGTCAAATGCGAACCCGTTGTTTAAAAACCAGGTCAAATTTGAACCTAAACCTCAGGTCAAATGTGAACCCGTTGTTTGAAACCCAGGTCAATTGTGAAGCTAAACCTAAGGTCAAATATGAACCCGTTGTTTGAAAACCAGGTCAAATGTGAACCAAAACCCCAGGTCAAATCTGAACCCATTGCTTGAAACCCAGGTCAAATGTGAACCTAAACCTCAGGTCAAATGTGAACCCGTTGTTTGAAACCTAGGTCAAATGTGAACTTAAACCTCAGGTCAAATGTGAACCTGTTGTTTGAAACCCAGGTCAAACGTGAACCTAAACCTCAGGTCAAATGCGAACCCGTTGTTTAAAACCAGGTCAAATTTGAACCTAAACCTCAGGTCAAATGTGAACCCGTTGTTTGAAACCCAGGTCAATTGTGAACCTAAACCTAAGGTCAAATGTGAACCCGTTGTTTGAAAACCAGGTCAAATGTGAACCTAAACCTCAGGTCAAATGTGAACCCGTTGTTTGAAACCCAGGTCAAATGTGAACCTAAACCCCAGGTCAAATGCGAACCCGTTGTTTGAAAACCAGGTCAAATTTGAACCTAAACCTCAGGTCAAATGTGAACCCGTTGTTTGAAACCCAGGTCAATTGTGAACCTAAACCTAAGGTCAAATGTGAACCCGTTGTTTGAAAACCAGGTCAAATGTGAACCAAATACTCAGGTCAAATGTGAACCCATTGTTTGAAACCCAGGTCAAATGTGAACCTAAAACTCAAGTCAAATGTGAACCCGTTGGTTGAAACCCAGGTCAAATGTGAACTTAAACCTCAGGTCAAATGTGAACCTGTTGTTTGAAACCCAGGTCAAATATGAACCTAAACCTCAGGTCAAATGTGAACCCGTTGTTTGAAACCCAGGTCAAATGTGAACCTAAACCTTAGGTCAAATGTGAACCCGTTGTTTGAAACCCAGGTCAAATGTGAACCTAAACCTCAGGTAAATTTTGAACCTGTTGTTTGAAAACCAGGTCAAATGTGAAACTATACCTCAGGTCTAATGTCAAACCGTTGTTTGAAAACCATGTCAAATGTGAAACTAAAACTCAGGTCAAATGTGTACCTAAACCTCAGGTCAAATGTGAACCCATTGTTTGAAACCCATGTCAAATGTGAACTTAAACCTCAGGTCAAATGTGAACCTGTTGTTTGAAACCCATGTCAAATTTGAACCTAAACCTCAAGTCAAATCTGAACCCGTTGTTTGAAAACCAGGTCAAATGTGAACCTAACCCTTAGGTCAAATGTGATCCAGTGGTTTGAAACCTAAGTCAAATGTGAACCTAAACCTCAGGTCAAATGTGAACCCGTTGTTTGAAAACTAGGTCAAATGTGAACCTAAACCTCAGGTCAAAAGTGAACCCGTTGTTTGGAACCCAGGTCAAATGAGAACCTAAACCTCAGGTCAAATGCGAATCTGTTGTTTGAAAACCAGGTCAAATGTGAACCCGTTGTTTGAAACCCAGGTCAAATGAGAACCTAAACCTCAGGTCAAAAGTAATCTGTTGTTTGAAAACCAGGTCAAATGTGAACCTAAACCTAAGGTCAAATGTGAACCCGTTGTTTGAAAACCAGGTCAATTGTGAACCAAAACCTCAGGTCAAATGTGAACCCATTGTTTGAAACCCAGGTCAAATGTGAACCTAAACCTCAGGTCAAATGTGAACCCGTTGTTTGAAACCAGGTCAAATGTGAACTTAAACCTCAGGTCAAATGTGAACCTGTTGTTTGAAACCCAGGTCAAACATGAACCTAAACCTCAGGTCAAATGTGAACCCGTTGTTTGAAACCCAGGTCAAATGTGAACCTAAACCTTAGGTCAAATGTGAACCTGTTGTTTGAAACCCAGGTCAAATGTGAACCTAAACCTCAGGTCAAATGTGAACCTGTTGTTTGAAAACCAGGTCAAATGTGAAACTAAACCACAGGTCTAATGTGAACCCGTTGTTTGAAAACCAGGTCAAATGTGAAACTAAACCTCAAGTCAAATGCGAATCCGTTGTTTGAAAACCAGGTCAAATTTGAACCTAAACCTCAGGTCAAATGTGAACCCGTTGTTTGAAACCCAGGTCAATTGTGAAGCTAAACCTAAGGTCAAATATGAACCCGTTGTTTGAAAACCAGGTCAAATGTGAACCAAAACCCCAGGTCAAATCTGAACCCAATGCTTGAAACCCAGGTCAAATGTGAACCTAAACCTCAGGTCAAATGTGAACCCGTTGTTTGAAACCTAGGTCAAATGTGAACTTAAACCTCAGGTCAAATGTGAACCTGTTGTTTGAAACCCAGGTCAAACGTGAACCTAAACCTCAGGTCAAATGCGAACCCGTTGTTTAAAACCAGGTCAAATTTGAACCTAAACCTCAGGTCAAATGTGAACCCGTTGTTTGAAACCCAGGTCAATTGTGAACCTAAACCTAAGGTCAAATGTGAACCCGTTGTTTGAAAACCAGGTCAAATGTGAACCTAAACCTCAGGTCAAATGTGAACCCGTTGTTTGAAACCCAGGTCAAATGTGAACCTAAACCCCAGGTCAAATGCGAACCCGTTGTTTGAAAACCAAGTCAAATTTGAACCTAAACCTCAGGTCAAATGTGAACCCGTTGTTTGAAACCCAGGTCAATTGTGAACCTAAACCTAAGGTCAAATGTGAACCCGTTGTTTGAAAACCAGGTCAAATGTGAACCAAATACTCAGGTCAAATGTGAACCCATTGTTTGAAACCCAGGTCAAATGTGAACCTAAAACTCAAGTCAAATGTGAACCCGTTGGTTGAAACCCAGGTCAAATGTGAACTTAAACCTCAGGTCAAATGTGAACCTGTTGTTTGAAACCCAGGTCAAATATGAACCTAAACCTCAGGTCAAATGTGAACCCGTTGTTTGAAACCCAGGTCAAATGTGAACCTAAACCTCAGGTAAAATTTGAACCTGTTGTTTGAAAACCAGGTCAAATGTGAAACTAAACCTCAGGTCTAATGTCAACCCGTTGTTTGAAAACCATGTCAAATGTGAAACTAAAACTCAGGTCAAATGTGTACCTAAACCTCAGGTCAAATGTGAACCCATTGTTTGAAACCCATGTCGAATGTGAACTTAAACCTCAGGTCAAATGTGAACCTATTGTTTGAAACCCATGTCAAATTTGAACCTAAACCTCAAGTCAAATCTGAACCCGTTGTTTGAAAACCAGGTCAAATGTGAACCTAACCCTTAGGTCAAATGTGATCCAGTGGTTTGAAACCTAAGTCAAATGTGAACCTAAACCTCAGGTCAAATGTGAACCCGTTGTTTGAAAACTAGGTCAAATGTGAACCTAAACCTCAGGTCAAAAGTGAACCCGTTGTTTGGAACCCAGGTCAAATGAGAACCTAAACCTCAGGTCAAATGCGAACCCGTTGTTTAAAAACCAGGTCAAATTTGAACCTAAACCTCAGGTCAAATGTGAACCCGTTGTTTGAAACCCAGGTCAATTGTGAAGCTAAACCTAAGGTCAAATATGAACCCGTTGTTTGAAAACCAGGTCAAATGTGAACCAAAACCCCAGGTCAAATCTGAACCCATTGCTTGAAACCCAGGTCAAATGTGAACCTAAACCTCAGGTCAAATGTGAACCCGTTGTTTGAAACCTAGGTCAAATGTGAACTTAAACCTCAGGTCAAATGTGAACCTGTTGTTTGAAACCCAGGTCAAACGTGAACCTAAACCTCAGGTCAAATGCGAACCCGTTGTTTAAAACCAGGTCAAATTTGAACCTAAACCTCAGGTCAAATGTGAACCCGTTGTTTGAAACCCAGGTCAATTGTGAACCTAAACCTAAGGTCAAATGTGAACCCGTTGTTTGAAAACCAGGTCAAATGTGAACCTAAACCTCAGGTCAAATGTGAACCCGTTGTTTGAAACCCAGGTCAAATGTGAACCTAAACCCCAGGTCAAATGCGAACCCGTTGTTTGAAAACCAGGTCAAATTTGAACCTAAACCTCAGGTCAAATGTGAACCCGTTGTTTGAAACCCAGGTCAATTGTGAACCTAAACCTAAGGTCAAATGTGAACCCGTTGTTTGAAAACCAGGTCAAATGTGAACCAAATACTCAGGTCTAATGTCAACCCGTTGTTTGAAAACCATGTCAAATGTGAAACTAAAACTCAGGTCAAATGTGTACCTAAACCTCAGGTCAAATGTGAACCCATTGTTTGAAACCCATGTCAAATGTGAACTTAAACCTCAGGTCAAATGTAAACCTGTTGTTTGAAACCCATGTCAAATTTGAACCTAAACCTCAAGTCAAATCTGAACCCGTTGTTTGAAAACCAGGTCAAATGTGAACCTAACCCTTAGGTCAAATGTGATCCAGTGGTTTGAAACCTAAGTCAAATGTGAACCTAAACCTCAGGTCAAATGTGAACCCGTTGTTTGAAAACTAGGACAAATGTGAACCTAAACCTCAGGTCAAAAGTGAACCCGTTGTTTGGAACCCAGGTCAAATGAGAACCTAAACCTCAGGTCAAATGTGAATCTGTTGTTTGAAAACCAGGTCAAATGTGAACCCGTTGTTTGAAACCCAGGTCAAATGTGAAACTAAACCTTAGGTCAAATGTGAACCCGTTGCTTGGAAACCAGGTCAAATGTGAACCTAAACTTCAGGTCAAATGTGAACCCGTTGTTTGAAACCCAGGTCAAATGTGAACCTAAACCCCAGGTCAAATGCGAACCCGTTGTTTGAAAACCAGGTCAAATTTGAACCTAAACCTCAGGTCAAATGTGAACCCGTTGTTTGAAACCCAGGTCAAACGTGAACCTAAACCTAAGGTCAAATGTGAACCTGTTGTTTGAATACCCGGTCAAATGTGAAACTAAACCTCAGGTCAAATGTGAACCCGTTGTTTGAAAACCAGGTCAAATTTGAACCTAAACCTCAGGTCAAATGTGAACCCGTTGTTTGGAACCCAGGTCAAATGAGAACCTAAACCTCAGGTCAAATGTGAATCTGTTGTTTGAAAACCAGGTCAAATGTGAACCCGTTGTTTGAAACCCAGGTCAAATGTGAAACTAAACCTCAGGTCAAATGTGAACCCGTTTTTTGGAAACCAGGTCAAATGTGAACCTAAACTTTAGGTCAAATGTGAACCCGTTGTTTGAAACCCAGGTCAAATGTTAACCTAAACTTCAGGTCAAATGCGAACCCGTTGTTTGAAAACCAGGTCAAATTTGAACCTAAACCTCAGGTCAAATGTGAACCCGTTGTTTGGAACCCAGGTCAAATGTGAACCTAAACCTCAGGTCAAATGTGAACCCGTTGTTTGAAACCAGGTCAAATGTGAACTTAAACCTCAGGTCAAATGTGAACCTGTTGTTTGAAACCCAAGTCAAACGTGAACCTAAACCTCAGGTCAAATGTGAACCCGTTGTTTGAAACCCAGGTCAAATGTGAACCTAAACCTTAGGTCAAATGTGAACCTGTTTTTTGAAACCAAGGTCAAATGTGAACCTAAACCTCAGGTCAAATGTGAACCTGTTGTTTGAAAACCAGGTCAAATGTGATACTAAACCTCAGGTCTAATGTGAACCCGTTGTTTGAAAACCAGGTCAAATGTGAAACTAAACCTCAAGTCAAATGCGAATCCGTTGTTTGAAAACCAGGTCAAATTTGAACCTAAACCTCAGGTCAAATGTGAACCTGTTGTTTGAAACCCAGGTCAATTGTGAAGCTAAACCTAAGGTCAAATATGAACCCGTTGTTTGAAAACCAGGTCAAATGTGAACCAAAACCCCAGGTCAAATCTGAACCCATTATTTGAAACCCAGGTCAAATGTGAACCTAAACCTCAGGTCAAATGTGAACCCGTTGTTTGAAACCTAGGTCAAATGTGAACTTAAACCTCAGGTCAAATGTGAACCTGTTGTTTGAAACCCAGGTCAAGCGTGAACCTAAACCTCAGGTCAAATGCGAACCCGTTGTTTAAAAACCAGGTCAAATTTGAACCTAAACCTCAGGTCAAATGTGAACCCGTTGTTTGAAACCCAGGTCAATTGTGAACCTAAACCTAAGGTCAAATGTGAACCCGTTGTTTGAAAACCAGGTCAAATGTGAACCTAAACCTCAGGTAAAATTTGAACCTGTTGTTTGAAAACCAGGTCAAATGTGAAACTAAACCTCAGGTCTAATGTCAACCCGTTGTTTGAAAACCATGTCAAATGTGAAACTAAAACTCAGGTCAAATGTGTACCTAAACCTCAGGTCAAATGTGAACCCATTGTTTGAAACCCATGTCAAATGTGAACTTAAACCTCAGGTCAAATGTGTTCCTGTTGTTTGAAACCCATGTCAAATTTGAACCTAAACCTCAAGTCAAATCTGAACCCGTTGTTTGAAAACCAGGTCAAATGTGAACCTAACCCTTAGGTCAAATGTGATCCAGTGGTTTGAAACCTAAGTCAAATGTGAACCTAAACCTCAGGTCAAATGTGAACCCGTTGTTTGAAAACTAGGTCAAATGTGAACCTAAACCTCAGGTCAAAAGTGAACCCGTTGTTTGGAACCCAGGTCAAATGAGAACCTAAACCTCAGGTCAAATGTGAATCTGTTGTTTGAAAACCAGGTCAAATGTGAACCCGTTGTTTGAAACCCAGGTCAAATGTGAAACTATACCTTAGGTCAAATGTGAACCCGTTGTTTGGAAACCAGGTCAAATTTGAACCTAAACTTCAGGTCAAATGTGAACCCGTTGTTTGAAACCCAGGTCAAATGTGAACCTAAACCCCAGGTCAAATGCGAACCCGTTGTTTGAAAACCAGGTCAAATTTGAACCTAAACCTCAGGTCAAATGTGAACCCGTTGTTTGAAACCCAGGTCAAACGTGAACCTAAACCTAAGGTCAAATGTGAACCTGTTGTTTGAATACCCGGTCAAATGTGAACCCGTTGTTTGAAAACCAGGTCAAATTTGAACCTAAACCTCAGGTCAAATGTGAACTTAAACCTCAGGTCAAATGTGTTCCTGTTGTTTGAAACCCATGTCAAATTTGAACCTAAACCTCAAGTCAAATCTGAACCCGTTGTTTGAAAACCAGGTCAAATGTGAACCTAACCCTTAGGTCAAATGTGATCCAGTGGTTTGAAACCTAAGTCAAATGTGAACCTAAACCTCAGGTCAAATGTGAACCCGTTGTTTGAAAACTAGGTCAAATGTGAACCTAAACCTCAGGTCAAAAGTGAACCCGTTGTTTGGAACCCAGGTCAAATGAGAACCTAAACCTCAGGTCAAATGTGAATCTGTTGTTTGAAAACCAGGTCAAATGTGAACCCGTTGTTTGAAACCCAGGTCAAATGAGAAACTATACCTTAGGTCAAATGTGAACCCGTTGTTTGGAAACCAGGTCAAATGTGAACCTAAACTTCAGGTCAAATGTGAACCCGTTGTTTGAAACCCAGGTCAAATGTGAACCTAAACCCCAGGTCAAATGCGAACCCGTTGTTTGAAAACCAGGTCAAATTTGAACCTAAACCTCAGGTCAAATGTGAACCCGTTGTTTGAAACCCAGGTCAAACGTGAACCTAAACCTAAGGTCAAATGTGAACCTGTTGTTTGAATACCCGGTCAAATGTGAACCCGTTGTTTGAAAACCAGGTCAAATTTGAACCTAAACCTCAGGTCAAATGTGAAACTAAAACTCAGGTCAAATGTGTACCTAAACCTCAGGTCAAATGTGAACCCATTGTTTGAAACCCATGTCAAATGTGAACTTAAACCTCAGGTCAAATGTGTTCCTGTTGTTTGAAACCCATGTCAAATTTGAACCGAAACCTCAAGTCAAATCTGAACCCGTTGTTTGAAAACCAGGTCAAATGTGAACCTAACCCTTAGGTCAAATGTGATCCAGTGGTTTGAAACCTAAGTCAAATGTGAACCTAAACCTCAGGTCAAATGTGAACCCGTTGTTTGAAAACTAGGTCAAATGTGAACCTAAACCTCAGGTCAAAAGTGAACCCGTTGTTTGGAACCCAGGTCAAATGAGAACCTAAACCTCAGGTCAAATGTGAATCTGTTGTTTGAAAACTAGGTCAAATGTGAACCCGTTGTTTGAAACCCAGGTCAAATGTGAAACTATACCTTAGGTCAAATGTGAACCCGTTGTTTGGAAACCAGGTCAAATGTGAACCTAAACTTCAGGTCAAATGTGAACCCGTTGTTTGAAACCCAGGTCAAATGTGAACCTAAACCCCAGGTCAAATGCGAACCCGTTGTTTGAAAACCAGGTCAAATTTGAACCTAAACCTCAGGTCAAATGTGAACCCGTTGTTTGAAACCCAGGTCAAACGTGAACCTAAACCTAAGGTCAAATGTGAACCTGTTGTTTGAATACCCGGTCAAATGTGAACCCGTTGTTTGAAAACCAGGTCAAATTTGAACCTAAACCTCAGGTCAAATGTGAACACGTTGTTTGGAACCCAGGTCAAATGAGAACCTAAACCTCAGGTCAAATGTGAATCTGTTGTTTGAAAACCAGGTCAAATGTGAACCCGTTGTTTGAAACCCAGGTCAAATGTGAAACTAAACCTCAGGTCAAATTGAGCCCGTTGTTTGGAAACCAGGTCAAATGTGAACCTAAACTTTAGGTCAAATGTGAACCCGTTGTTTGAAACCCAGGTCAAATGTGAACCTAAACCTCAGGTCAAATGCGAACCCGTTGTTTGAAAACCAGGTCAAATTTGAACCTAAACCTCAGGTCAAATGTGAACCCGTTGTTTGGAACCCATGTCAAATGAGAACCTAAACCTCAGGTCAAATGTAATCTGTTGTTTGAAAACCAGGTCAAATGTGAACCTAAACCTAAGGTCAAATGTGAACCCGTTGTTTGAAAACCAGGTCAATTGTGAACCAAAACCTCAGGTCAAATGTGAACCCATTGTTTGAAACCCAGGTCAAATGTGAACCTAAACCTCAGGTCAAATGTGAACCCGTTGTTTGAAACCAGGTCAAATGTGAACTTAAACCTCAGGTCAAATGTGAACCCATTGTTTGAAACCCAAGTCAAACGTGAACCTAAACCTCAGGTCAAATGTGAACCCGTTGTTTGAAACCCAGGTCAAATGTGAACCTAAACCTTAGGTCAAATGTGAACCTGTTGTTTGAAACCCAGGTCAAATGTGAACCTAAACCTCAGGTCAAATGTGAACCTGTTGTTTGAAAACCAGGTCAAATGTGAACCTAAACCTCAGGTCTAATGTGAACCCGTTGTTTGAAAACCAGGTCAAATGTGAAACTAAACCTCAAGTCAAATGCGAATCCGTTGTTTGAAAACCAGGTCAAATTTGAACCTAAACCTCAGGTCAAATGTGAACCCGTTGTTTGAAACCCAGGTCAATTGTGAAGCTAAACCTAAGGTCAAATATGAACCCGTTGTTTGAAAACCAGGTCAAATGTGAACCAAAACCCCAGGTCAAATCTGAACCCATTGTTTGAAACCCAGGTCAAATGTGAACCTAAACCTCAGGTCAAATGTGAACCCGTTGTTTGAAACCTAGGTCAAATGTGAACTTAAACCTCAGGTCAAATGTGAACCTGTTGTTTGAAACCCAGGTCAAGCGTGAACCTAAACCTCAGGTCAAATGCGAACCCGTTGTTTAAAAACCAGGTCAAATTTGAACCTAAACCTCAGGTCAAATGTGAACCCGTTGTTTGAAACCCAAGTCAATTGTGAACCTAAACCTAAGGTCAAATGTGAACCCGTTGTTTGAAAACCAGGTCAAATGTGAACCTAAACCTCAGGTCAAATGTGAACCCGTTGTTTGAAACCCAGGTCAAATGTGAACCTAAACCCCTGGTCAAATGCGAACCCGTTGTTTGAAATCCAGGTCAAATTTGAACCTAAACCTCAGGTCAAATGTGAACCCGTTGTTTGAAACCCAGGTCAATTGTGAACCTAAACCTAAGGTCAAATGTGAACCCGTTGTTTGAAAACCCAGGTCAAATGTGAACTTAAACCTCAGGTCAAATGTGAACCTGTTATTTGAATCCCAGGTCAAATATGAACCTAAACCTCTGGTCAAATGTGAACCCGTTGTTTGAAACCCAGGTCAAATGTGAACCCGTTGTTTGAAACCCAGGTCAAATGTGAACCTAAACCTCAGGTCAAATTTGAACCAGTTGTTTGAAAACCATGTCAAATGTGAAACTAAACCTCAGGTCTAATGTCAACCCGTTGTTTGAAAACCATGTCAAATGTGAAACTAAAACTCAGGTCAAATGTGTACCTAAACCTCAGGTCAAATGTGAACCCATTGTTTGAAACCCATGTCAAATGTGAACTTAAACCTCAGGTCAAATGTGAACCTGTTGTTTGAAACCCATGTCAAATTTGAACCTAAACCTCAAGTCAAATCTGAACCCGTTGTTTGAAAACCAGGTCAAATGTGAACCTAACCCTTAGGTCAAATGTGATCTAGTGGTTTGAAACCTAAGTCAAATGTGAACCTAAACCTCAGGTCAAATGTGAACCCGTTGTTTGAAAACTAGGTCAAATGTGAACCTAAACCTCAGGTCAAATGTGAACCCGTTGTTTGGAACCCAGGTCAAATGAGAACCTAAACCTCAGGTCAAATGTGAATCTGTTGTTTGAAAACCAGGTCAAATGTGAACCCGTTGTTTGAAACCCAGGTCAAATGTGAAACTAAACCTCAGGTCAAATTGAACCCGTTGTTTGGAAACCAGGTCAAATGTGAACCTAAACTTTAGGTCAAATGTGAACCCGTTGTTTGAAACCCAGGTCAAATGTGAACCTAAACCTCAGGTCAAATGCGAACCCGTTGTTTGAAAACCAGGTCAAATTTGAACCTAAACCTCAGGTCAAATGTGAACCCGTTGTTTGGAACCCAGGTCAAATGAGAACCTAAACCTCAGGTCAAATGTAATCTGTTGTTTGAAAACCAGGTCAAATGTGAACCTAAACCTAAGGTCAAATGTGAACCCGTTGTTTGAAAACCAGGTCAATTGTGAACCAAAACCTCAGGTCAAATGTGAACCCATTGTTTGAAACCCAGGTCAAATGTGAACCTAAACCTCAGGTCAAATGTGAACCCGTTGTTTGAAACCAGGTCAAATGTGAACTTAAACCTCAGGTCAAATGTGAACCTGTTGTTTGAAACCCAAGTCAAACGTGAACCTAAACCTCAGGTCAAATGTGAACCCGTTGTTTGAAACCCAGGTCAAATGTGAACCTAAACCTTAGGTCAAATGTGAACCTGTTGTTTGAAACCCAGGTCAAATGTGAACCTAAACCTCAGGTCAAATGTGAACCTGTTGTTTGAAAACCAGGTCAAATGTGAAACTAAACCTCAGGTCTAATGTGAACCCGTTGTTTGAAAACCAGGTCAAATGTGAAACTAAACCTCAAGTCAAATGCGAATCCGTTGTTTGAAAACCAGGTCAAATTTGAACCTAAACCTCAGGTCAAATGTGAACCCGTTGTTTGAAACCCAGGTCAATTGTGAAGCTAAACCTAAGGTCAAATATGAACCCGTTGTTTGAAAACCAGGTCAAATGTGAACCAAAACCCCAGGTCAAATCTGAACCCATTGTTTGAAGCCCAGGTCAAATGTGAACCTAAACCTCAGGTCAAATGTGAACCCGTTGTTTGAAACCTAGGTCAAATGTGAACTTAAACCTCAGGTCAAATGTGAACCTGTTGTTTGAAACCCAGGTCAAGCGTGAACCTAAACCTCAGGTCAAATGCGAACCCGTTGTTTAAAAACCAGGTCAAATTTGAACCTAAACCTCAGGTCAAATGTGAACCCGTTGTTTGAAACCCAGGTCAATTGTGAACCTAAACCTAAGGTCAAATGTGAACCCGTTGTTTGAAAACCAGGTCAAATGTGAACCTAAACCTCAGGTCAAATGTGAACCCGTTGTTTGAAACCCAGGTCAAATGTGAACCTAAACCCCTGGTCAAATGCGAACCCGTTGTTTGAAATCCAGGTCAAATTTGAACCTAAACCTCAGGTCAAATGTGAACCCTTTGTTTGAAACCCAGGTCAATTGTGAACCTAAACCTAAGGTCAAATGTGAAACCGTTGTTTGAAAACCAGGTCAAATGTGAACCAAAAACTCAGGTCAAATGTGAACCCATTGTTTGAAACCCAGGTCAAATGTGAACCTAAACCTCAGGTCAAATGTGAACCCGTTGTTTGAAACCCAGGTCAAATGTGAACTTAAACCTCAGGTCAAATGTGAACCTGTTGTTTGAATCCCAGGTCAAATATGAACCTAAACCTCTGGTCAAATGTGAACCCGTTGTTTGAAACCCAGGTCAAATGTGAACCTAAACCTCAGGTCAAATTTGAACCTGTTGTTTGAAAACCAGGTCAAATGTGAAACTAAACCTCAGGTCTAATGTCAACCCGTTGTTTGAAAACCATGTCAAATGTGAAACTAAAACTCAGGTCAAATGTGTACCTAAACCTCAGGTCAAATGTGAACCCATTGTTTGAAACCCATGTCAAATGTGAACTTAAACCTCAGGTCAAATGTGAACCTGTTGTTTGAAACCCATGTCAAATTTGAACCTAAACCTCAAGTCAAATCTGAACCCGTTGTTTGAAAACCAGGTCAAATGTGAACCTAACCCTTAGGTCAAATGTGATCTAGTGGTTTGAAACCTAAGTCAAATGTGAATCTAAACCTCAGGTCAAATGTGAACCCGTTGATTGAAAACTAGGTCAAATGTGAACCTAAACCTCAGGTCAAATGTGAACCCGTTGTTTGGAACCCAGGTCAAATGAGAACCTAAATCTCAGGTCAAATGTGAATCTGTTGTTTGAAAACCAAGTCAAATGTGAACCCGTTGTTTGAAACCCAGGTCAAATGTGAAACTAAACCTCAGGTCAAATTGAGCCCGTTGTTTGGAAACCAGGTCAAATGTGAACCTAAACTTTAGGTCAAATGTGAACCCGTTGTTTGAAACCCAGGTCAAATGTGAACCTAAACCTCAGGTCAAATGCGAACCCGTTGTTGGAAAACCAGGTCAAATTTGAACCTAAACCTCAGGTCAAATGTGAACCCGTTGTTTGAAACCCAGGTCAAATGTGAAACTAAACCTCAGGTCAAATTGAACCCGTTGTTTGAAAACCAGGTCAAATGTGAACCTAAACCTAAGGTCAAATGTGAACCCGTTGTTTGAAAACCAGGTCAATTGTGAACCAAAACCTCAGGTCAAATGTGAACCCATTGTTTGAAACCCAGGTCAAATGTGAACCTAAACCTCAGGTCAAATGTGAACCCGTTGTTTGAAACCAGGTCAAATGTGAACTTAAACCTCAGGTCAAATGTGAACCTGTTGTTTGAAACCCAAGTCAAACGTGAACCTAAACCTCAGGTCAAATGTGAACCCGTTGTTTGAAACCCAGGTCAAATGTGAACCTAAACCTTAGGTCAAATGTGAACCTGTTGTTTGAAACCCAGGTCAAATGTGAACCTAAACCTCAGGTCAAATGTGAACCCGTTGTTTGAAAACCAGGTCAAATGTGAAACTAAACCTCAAGTCAAATGCGAATCCGTTGTTTGAAAACCAGGTCAAATTTGAACCTAAACCTCAGGTCAAATGTGAACCCGTTGTTTGAAACCCAGGTCAATTGTGAAGCTAAACCTAAGGTCAAATATGAACCCGTTGTTTGAAAACCAGGTCAAATATGAACCAAAACCCCAGGTCAAATCTGAACCCATTGTTTGAAACCCAGGTCAAATGTGAACCTAAACCTCAGGTCAAATGTGAACCCGTTGTTTGAAACCTAGGTCAAATGTGAACTTAAACCTCAGGTCAAATGTGAACCTGTTGTTTGAAACCCAGGTCAAGCGTGAACCTAAACCTCAGGTCAAATGCGAACCCGTTGTTTAAAAACCAGGTCAAATTTGAACCTAAACCTCAGGTCAAATGTGAACCCGTTGTTTGAAACCCAGGTCAATTGTGAACCTAAACCTAAGGTCAAATGTGAACCCGTTGTTTGAAAACCAGGTCAAATGTGAACCTAAACCTCAGGTCAAATGTGAACCCGTTGTTTGAAACCCAGGTCAAATGTGAACCTAAACCCCTGGTCTAATGCGAACCCATTGTTTGAAATCCAGGTCAAATTTGAACCTAAACCTCAGGTCAAATGTGAACCCGTTGTTTGAAACCCAGGTCAATTGTGAACCTAAACCTAAGGTCAAATGTGAAACCGTTGTTTGAAAACCAGGTAAAATGTTAACCAAAAACTCAGGTCAAATGTGAACCCATTGTTTGAAACCCAGGTCAAATGTGAACCTAAACCTCAGGTCAAATGTGAACCCGTTGTTTGAAACCCAGGTCAAATGTGAACTTAAACCTCAGGTCAAATGTGAACCTGTTGTTTGAATCCCAGGTAAAATATGAACCTAAACCTCTGGTCAAATGTGAACCCGTTGTTTGAAACCCAGGTCAAATGTGAACCCGTTGTTTGAAACCCAGGTCAAATGTGAACCTAAACCTCAGGTCAAATTTGAACCTGTTGTTTGAAAACCAGGTCAAATGTGAAACTAAACCTCAGGTCTAATGTCAACCCGTTGTTTGAAAACCATGTCAAATGTGAAACTAAAACTCAGGTCAAATGTGTACCTAAACCTCAGGTCAAATGTGAACCCATTGTTTGAAACCCATGTCAAATGTGAACTTAAACCTCAGGTCAAATGTGAACCTGTTGTTTGAAACCCATGTCAAATTTGAACCTAAACCTCAAGTCAAATCTGAACCCGTTGTTTGAAAACCAGGTCAAATGTGAACCTAACCCTTAGGTCAAATGTGATCTAGTGGTTTGAAACCTAAGTCAAATGTGAACCTAAACCTCAGATCAAATGTGAACCCGTTGTTTGAAAACTAGGTCAAATGTGAACCTAAACCTCAGGTCAAATGTGAACCCGTTGTTTGGAACCCAGGTCAAATGAGAACCTAAACCTCAGGTCAAATGTGAATCTGTTGTTTGAAAACCAGGTCAAATGTGAACCCGTTGTTTGAAACCCAGGTCAAATGTGAAACTAAACCTCAGGTCAAATTGAACCCGTTGTTTGGAAACCTGGTCAAATGTGAACCTAAACTTTAGGTCAAATGTGAACCCGTTGTTTGAAACCCAGGTCAAATGTGAACCTAAACCTCAGGTCAAATGCGAACCCGTTGTTTGAAAACCAGGTCAAATTTGAACCTAAACCTCAGGTCAAATGTGAACCCGTTGTTTGGAACCCAGGTCAAATGAGAACCTAAACCTCAGGTCAAATGTAATCTGTTGTTTGAAAACCAGGTCAAATGTGAACCTAAACCTAAGGTCAAATGTGAACCCGTTGTTTGAAAACCAGGTCAATTGTGAACCAAAACCTCAGGTCAAATGTGAACCCATTGTTTGAAACCCAGGTCAAATGTGAACCTAAACCTCAGGTCAAATGTGAACCCGTTGTTTGAAACCAGGTCAAATGTGAACTTAAACCTCAGGTCAAATGTGAACCTGTTGTTTGAAACCCAAGTCAAACGTGAACCTAAACCTCAGGTCAAATGTGAACCCGTTGTTTGAAACCCAGGTCAAATGTGAAACTAAAACTCAGGTCTAATGTCAACCCGTTGTTTGAAAACCATGTCAAATGTGAAACTAAAACTCAGGTCAAATGTGTACCTAAACCTCAGGTCAAATGTGAACCCATTGTTTGAAACCTATGTCAAATGTGAACTTAAACCTCAGGTCAAATATGAACCTGTTGTTTGAAACCCATGTCAAATTTGAACCTAAACCTCAAGTCAAATCTGAACCCGTTGTTTGAAAACCAGGTCAAATGTGAACCTAACCCTTAGGTCAAATGTGATCTAGTGGTTTGAAACCTAAGTCAAATGTGAACCTAAACCTCAGGTCAAATGTGAACCCGTTGTTTGAAAACTAGGTCAAATGTGAACCTAAACCTCAGGTCAAATGTGAACCCGTTGTTAGAAACCAGGTCAAATGTGAACTTAAACCTCAGGTCAAATGTGAACCTGTTGTTTGAAACCCAAGTCAAACGTGAACCTAAACCTCAGGTCAAATTTGAACCCGTTGTTTGAAACCCAGGTCAAATGTGAACCTAAACCTTAGGTCAAATGTGAACCTGTTGTTTGAAACCCAGGTCAAATGTGAACCTAAACCTCAGGTCAAATGTGAACCTGTTGTTTGAAAACCAGGTCAAATGTGAAACTAAACCTCAGGTGTAATGTGAACCCGTTGTTTGAAAACCAGGTCAAATGTGAAACTAAACCTCAAGTCAAATGCGAATCCGTTGGTTGAAAACCAGGTCAAATTTGAACCTAAACCTCAGGTCAAATGTGAACCCGTTGTTTGAAACCCAGGTCAATTGTGAAGCTAAACCTAAGGTCAAATATGAACCCGTTGTTTGAAAACCAGGTCAAATGTGAACCAAAACCCCAGGTCAAATCTGAACCCATTGTTTGAAACCCAGGTCAAATGTGCACCTAAACCTCAGGTCAAATGTGAACCCGTTGTTTGAAACCTAGGTCAAATGTGAACTTAAACCTCAGGTCAAATGTGAACCTGTTGTTTGAAACCCAGGTCAAGCGTGAACCTAAACCTCAGGTTAAATGCGAACCCGTTGTTTGAAAACCAGGTCAAATGTGAACCAAAAACTCAGGTCAAATGTGAACCTATTATTTGAAACCCAGGTCAAATGTGAACCTAAACCTCAGGTCAAATGTGAACCCTTTGTTTGAAACCCAGGTCAAATGTGAACTTAAACCTCAGGTCAAATGTGAACCTGTTGTTTGAAACCCAGGTCAAATATGAACCTAAACCTCAGGTCAAATGTGAACCCGTTGTTTGAAACCCAGGTCAAATGTGAACCCGTTGTTTGAAACCCAGGTCAAACGTGAACCTAAACCTCAGGTCAAATTTGAAGCCGTTGATTGAAAACCAGGTCAAATGTGAAACTAAAACTCAGGTGTAATGTGAACCCGTTGTTTGAAAACCAGGTCAAATGTGAAACTAAACCTCAAGTCAAATGCGAATCCGTTGGTTGAAAACCAGGTCAAATTTGAACCTAAACCTCAGGTCAAATGTGAACCCGTTGTTTGAAACCCAGGTCAATTGTGAACCTAAACCTAAGGTCAAATGTGAACCCGTTGTTTGAAAACCAGGTCAAATGTGAACCTAAACCTCAGGTCAAATGTGAACCCGTTGTTTGAAACCCAGGTCAAATGTGAACCTAAACCCCAGGTCAAATGCGAACCCGTTGTTTGAAATCCAGGTCAAATTTGAACCTAAACCTCAGGTCAAATGTGAACCCGTTGTTTGAAACCCAGGTCAATTGTGAACCTAAACCTAAGGTCAAATGTGAACCCGTTGTTTGAAAACCAGGTCAAATGTGAACCAAAAACTCAGGTCAAATGTGAACCTATTATTTGAAACCCAGGTCAAATGTGAACCTAAACCTCAGGTCAAATGTGAACCCTTTGTTTGAAACCCAGGTCAAATGTGAACTTAAACTTCAGGTCAAATGTGAACCTGTTGTTTGAAACCCAGGTCAAATATGAACCTAAACCTCAGGTCAAATGTGAACCCGTTGTTTGAAACCCAGGTCAAATGTGAACCCGTTGTTTGAAACCCAGGTCAAACGTGAACCTAAACCTCAGGTCAAATTTGAAGCCGTTGATTGAAAACCAGGTCAAATGTGAAACTAAAACTCAGGTCTAATGTCAACCCGTTGTTTGAAAACCATGTCAAATGTGTACCTAAACCTCAGGTCAAATGTGATCCAGTGGTTTGAAACCTAAGTCAAATGTGAACCTAAACCTCAGGTCAAATGTGAACCCGTTGTTTGAAAACTAGGTCAAATGTGAACCTAAACCTCAGGTCAAATGTGAACCCGTTGTTTGAAACCAGGTCAAATGTGAACTTAAACCTCAGGCCAAATGTGAACCTTTTGTTTGAAACCCAAGTCAAACGTGAACCTAAACCTCAGGTCAAATGTGAACCCGTTGTTTGAAACCCAGGTCAAATGTGAACCTAAACCTTAGGTCAAATGTGAACCTGTTGTTTGAAACCCAGGTCAAATGTGAACCTAAACCTCACGTCAAATGTGAACCTGTTGTTTGAAAACCAGGTCAAATGTGAAACTAAACCTCAGGTCTAATGTGAACCCGTTGTTTGAAAACCAGGTCAAATGTGAAACTAAACCTCAAGTCAAATGCGAATCCGTTGTTTGAAAACCAGGTCAAATTTGAACCTAAAGCTCATGTCAAATGTGAACCCGTTGTTTGAAACCCAGGTCAATTGTGAAGCTAAACCTAAGGTCAAATATGAACCCGTTGTTTGAAAACCAGGTCAAATGTGAACCAAAACCCCAGGTCAAATCTGAACCCATTGTTTGAAACCCAGGTCAAATGTGCACCTAAACCTCAGGTCAAATGTGAACCCGTTGTTTGAAACCTAGGTCAAATGTGAACTTAAACCTCAGGTCAAATGTGAACCTGTTGTTTGAAACCCAGGTCAAGCGTGAACCTAAACCTCAGGTCAAATGCGAACCCGTTGTTTAAAAACCAGGTCAAATTTGAACCTAAACCTCAGGTCAAATGTGAACCCGTTGTTTGAAACCCAGGTCAATTGTGAACCTAAACCTAAGGTCAAATGTGAACCCGTTGTTTGAAAACCAGGTCAAATGTGAACCTAAACCTCAGGTCAAATGTGAACCCGTTGTTTGAAACCCAGGTCAAATGTGAACCTAAACCCCAGGTCAAATGCGAACCCGTTGTTTGAAATCCAGGTCAAATTTGAACCTAAACCTCAGGTCAAATGTGAACCCGTTGTTTGAAACCCAGGTCAATTGTGAACCTAAACCTAAGGTCAAATGTGAACCCGTTGTTTGAAAACCAGGTCAAATGTGAACCAAAAACTCAGGTCAAATGTGAACCCATTATTTGAAACCCAGGTCAAATGTGAACCTAAACCTCAGGTCAAATGTGAACCCGTTGTTTGAAACCCAGGTCAAATGTGAACTTAAACCTCAGGTCAAATGTGAACCTGTTGTTTGAATCCCAGGTCAAATATGAACCTAAACCTCTGGTCAAATGTGAACCCGTTGTTTGAAACCCAGGTCAAATGTGAACCCGTTGTTTGAAACCCAGGTCAAATGTGAACCTAAACCTCAGGTCAAATTTGAACCTGTTGTTTGAAAACCAGGTCAAATGTGAAACTAAACCTCAGGTCTAATGTCAACCCGTTGTTTGAAAACCATGTCAAATGTGAAACTAAAACTCAGGTCAAATGTGTACCTAAACCTCAGGTCAAATGTGAACCCATTGTTTGAAACCCATGTCAAATGTGAACTTAAACCTCAGGTCAAATGTGAACCTGTTGTTTGAAACCCATGTCAAATTTGAACCTAAACCTCAAGTCAAATCTGAACCCGTTGTTTGAAAACCAGGTCAAATGTGAACCTAACCCTTAGGTCAAATGTGATCTAGTGGTTTGAAAACTAAGTCAAATGTGAACCTAAACCTCAGGTCAAATGTGAACCCGTTGTTTGAAAACTAGGTCAAATGTGAACCTAAACCTCAGGTCAAATGTGAACCCGTTGTTTGGAACCCAGGTCAAATGAGAACCTAAACCTCAGGTCAAATGTGAATCTGTTGTTTGAAAACCAGGTCAAATGTGAACCCGTTGTTTGAAACCCAGGTCAAATGTGAAACTAAACCTCAGGTCAAATTGAACCCGTTGTTTGGAAACCTGGTCAAATGTGAACCTAAACTTTAGGTCAAATGTGAACCCGTTGTTTGAAACCCAGGTCAAATGTGAACCTAAACCTCAGGTCAAATGCGAACCCGTTGTTTGAAAACCAGGTCAAATTTGAACCTAAACCTCAGGTCAAATGTGAACCCGTTGTTTGGAACCCAGGTCAAATGAGAACCTAAACCTCAGGTCAAATGTAATCTGTTGTTTGAAAACCAGGTCAAATGTGAACCTAAACCTAAGGTCAAATGTGAACCCGTTGTTTGAAAACCAGGTCAATTGTGAACCAAAACCTCAGGTCAAATGTGAACCCATTGTTTGAAACCCAGGTCAAATGTGAACCTAAACCTCAGGTCAAATGTGAACCCGTTGTTTGAAACCAGGTCAAATGTGAACTTAAACCTCAGGTCAAATGTGAACCTGTTGTTTGAAACCCAAGTCAAACGTGAACCTAAACCTCAGGTCAAATGTGAACCCGTTGTTTGAAACCCAGGTCAAATGTGAAACTAAAACTCAGGTCTAATGTCAACCCGTTGTTTGAAAACCATGTCAAATGTGAAACTAAAACTCAGGTCAAATGTGTACCTAAACCTCAGGTCAAATGTGAACCCATTGTTTGAAACCTATGTCAAATGTGAACTTAAACCTCAGGTCAAATATGAACCTGTTGTTTGAAACCCATGTCAAATTTGAACCTAAACCTCAAGTCAAATCTGAACCCGTTGTTTGAAAACCAGGTCAAATGTGAACCTAACCCTTAGGTCAAATGTGATCTAGTGGTTTGAAACCTAAGTCAAATGTGAACCTAAACCTCAGGTCAAATGTGAACCCGTTGTTTGAAAACTAGGTCAAATGTGAACCTAAACCTCAGGTCAAATGTGAACCCGTTGTTAGAAACCAGGTCAAATGTGAACTTAAACCTCAGGTCAAATGTGAACCTGTTGTTTGAAACCCAAGTCAAACGTGAACCTAAACCTCAGGTCAAATTTGAACCCGTTGTTTGAAACCCAGGTCAAATGTGAACCTAAACCTTAGGTCAAATGTGAACCTGTTGTTTGAAACCCAGGTCAAATGTGAACCTAAACCTCAGGTCAAATGTGAACCTGTTGTTTGAAAACCAGGTCAAATGTGAAACTAAACCTCAGGTCTAATGTGAACCCGTTGTTTGAAAACCAGGTCAAATGTGAAACTAAACCTCAAGTCAAATGCGAATCCGTTGTTTGAAAACCAGGTCAAATTTGAACCTAAACCTCAGGTCAAATGTGAACCCGTTGTTTGAAACCCAGGTCAATTGTGAAGCTAAACCTAAGGTCAAATATGAACCCGTTGTTTGAAAACCAGGTCAAATGTGAACCAAAACCCCAGGTCAAATCTGAACCCATTGTTTGAAACCCAGGTCAAATGTGCACCTAAACCTCAGGTCAAATGTGAACCCGTTGTTTGAAACCTAGGTCAAATGTGAACTTAAACCTCAGGTCAAATGTGAACCTGTTGTTTGAAACCCAGGTCAAGCGTGAACCTAAACCTCAGGTCAAATGCGAACCCGTTGTTTAAAAACCAGGTCAAATTTGAACCTAAACCTCAGGTCAAATGTGAACCCGTTGTTTGAAACCCAGGTCAATTGTGAACCTAAACCTAAGGTCAAATGTGAACCCGTTGTTTGAAACCCAGGTCAAATGTGAACCTAAACCTCAGGTCAAATGTGAACCCGTTGTTTGAAACCCAGGTCAAATGTGAACCTAAACCCCAGGTCAAATGCGAACCCGTTGTTTGAAATCCAGGTCAAATTTGAACCTAAACCTCAGGTCAAATGTGAACCCGTTGTTTGAAACCCAGGTCAATTGTGAACCTAAACCTAAGGTCAAATGTGAACCCGTTGTTTGAAAACCAGGTCAAATGTGAACCAAAAACTCAGGTCAAATGTGAACCTATTATTTGAAACCCAGGTCAAATGTGAACCTAAACCTCAGGTCAAATGTGAACCCTTTGTTTGAAACCCAGGTCAAATGTGAACTTAAACCTCAGGTCAAATGTGAACCTGTTGTTTGAAACCCAGGTCAAATATGAACCTAAACCTCAGGTCAAATGTGAACCCGTTGTTTGAAACCCAGGTCAAATGTGAACCCGTTGTTTGAAACCCAGGTCAAACGTGAACCTAAACCTCAGGTCAAATTTGAACCCGTTGATTGAAAACCAGGTCAAATGTGAAACTAAAACTCAGGTCTAATGTCAACCCGTTGTTTGAAAACCATGTCAAATGTGTACCTAAACCTCAGGTCAAATGTGATCTAGTGGTTTGAAACCTAAGTCAAATGTGAACCTAAACCTCAGGTCAAATGTGAACCCGTTGTTTGAAAACTAGGTCAAATGTGAACCTAAACCTCAGGTCAAATGTGAACCCGTTGTTTGAAACCAGGTCAAATGTGAACTTAAACCTCAGGTCAAATGTGAACCTTTTGTTTGAAACCCAAGTCAAACGTGAACCTAAACCTCAGGTCAAATGTGAACCCGTTGTTTGAAACCCAGGTCAAATGTGAACCTAAACCTTAGGTCAAATGTGAACCTGTTGTTTGAAACCCAGGTCAAATGTGAACCTAAACCTCACGTCAAATGTGAACCTGTTGTTTGAAAACCAGGTCAAATGTGAAACTAAACCTCAGGTCTAATGTGAACCCGTTGTTTGAAAACCAGGTCAAATGTGAAACTAAACCTCAAGTCAAATGCGAATCCGTTGTTTGAAAACCAGGTCAAATTTGAACCTAAAGCTCAGGTCAAATGTGAACCCGTTGTTTGAAACCCAGGTCAATTGTGAAGCTAAACCTAAGGTCAAATATGAACCCGTTGTTTGAAAACCAGGTCAAATGTGAACCAAAACCCCAGGTCAAATCTGAACCCATTGTTTGAAACCCAGGTCAAATGTGCACCTAAACCTCAGGTCAAATGTGAACCCGTTGTTTGAAACCTAGGTCAAATGTGAACTTAAACCTCAGGTCAAATGTGAACCTGTTGTTTGAAACCCAGGTCAAGCGTGAACCTAAACCTCAGGTCAAATGCGAACCCGTTGTTTAAAAACCAGGTCAAATTTGAACCTAAACCTCAGGTCAAATGTGAACCCGTTGTTTGAAACCCAGGTCAATTGTGAACCTAAACCTAAGGTCAAATGTGAACCCGTTGTTTGAAAACCAGGTCAAATGTGAACCTAAACCTCAGGTCAAATGTGAACCCGTTGTTTGAAACCCAGGTCAAATGTGAACCTAAACCCCAGGTCAAATGCGAACCCGTTGTTTGAAATCCAGGTCAAATTTGAACCTAAACCTCAGGTCAAATGTGAACCCGTTGTTTGAAACCCAGGTCAATTGTGAACCTAAACCTAAGGTCAAATGTGAACCCGTTGTTTGAAAACCAGGTCAAATGTGAACCAAAAACTCAGGTCAAATGTGAACCCATTATTTGAAACCCAGGTCAAATGTGAACCTAAACCTCAGGTCAAATGTGAACCCGTTGTTTGAAACCCAGGTCAAATGTGAACTTAAACCTCAGGTCAAATGTGAACCTGTTGTTTGAAACCCAGGTCAAATATGAACCTAAACCTCAGGTCAAATGTGAACCCGTTGTTTGAAACCCAGGTCAAATGTGAACCCGTTGTTTGAAACCCAGGTCAAATGTGAACCTAAACCTCAGGTCAAATTTGAACCTGTTGTTTGAAAACCAGGTCAAATGTGAAACTAAAACTCAGGTCTAATGTCAACCAGTTGTTTGAAAACCATGTCAAATGTGAAACTAAAACTCAGGTCAAATGTGTACCTAAACCTCAGGTCAAATGTGAACCCATTGTTTGAAACCCATGTCAAATGTGAACTTAAACCTCAGGTCAAATGTGAACCTGTTGTTTGAAACCCATGTCAAATTTGAACCTAAACCTCAAGTCAAATCTGAACCCGTTGTTTGAAAACCAGGTCAAATGTGAACCTAACCCTTAGGTCAAATGTGATCTAGTGGTTTGAAACCTAAGTCAAATGGGAACCTAAACCTCAGGTCAAATGTGAACCCGTTGTTTGAAAACTAGGTCAAATGTGAACCTAAACCTCAGGTCAAATGTGAACCCGTTGTTTGGAACCCAGGTTAAATGAGAACCTAAACCTCAGGTCAAATGTGAATCTGTTGTTTGAAAACCAGGTCAAATGTGAACCTGTTGTTTGAAACCCAGGTCAAATGTGAAACTAAACCTTAGGTCAAATGTGAACCCGTTGTTTGGAAACCAAGTCAAATGTGAACCTAAACTTCAGGTCAAATGTGAACCCGTTGTTTGAAACCCAAGTCAAATGTGAACCTAAACCTCAGGTCAAATGCGAACCCGTTGTTTGAAAACTAGGTCAAATTTGAACCAAATCCTCAGGTCAAACGTGAACCCGTTGTTTGAAACCCAGGTCAATTGTGAACCTAAACCTAAGGTCAAATGTGAACCCGTTGTTTGAAAACCAGGTCAAATGTGAACCTAATTCTCAGGTCAAATGTGAACCCGTTGTTTGAAACCTAGGTCAAATGTGAACCTAAACATCAGGTCAAATGCGAACCCGTTGTTTAAAAACCAGGTCAAATTTTAACCTAAACCTCAGGTCAAATGTGAACCCGTTGTTTAAAACCCAGGTCAATTGTGAACCTAAACCAAAGGTAAAATGTGAACCCGTTGTTTGAAAACCAGGTCAAATGTGAACCTAAATCTCAGGTCAAATGTGAACCCGTTGTTTGAAACCCAGGTCAAATGTGAACCTAAACCTTAGGTCAAATGTGAACCCGTTGTTTGAAACTCAGGTCAAATGTGAACCTAAACCTCAGGTCAAATTTGAACCTGTTGTTTGAAAACCAGGTCAAATGTGAAACTAAACCTCAGGTCTAATGTCAACCCGTTGTTTGAAAACCATGTCAAATGTGAAACTAAAACTCAGGTCAAATGTGTACCTAAACCTCAGGTCAAATGTAAACCCATTGTTTGAAACCCATGTTAAATGTGAACTTAAACCTCAGGTCAAATGTGAACCCGTTGTTTGAAACCCATGTCAAATTTGAACCTAAACCTCAAGTCAAATCTGAACCCGTTGTTTGAAAACCAGGTCAAATGTGAACCTAACCCTTAGGTCAAATGTGATCCAGTTGTTTGAAACCTAAGTCAAATGTGAACCTAAACCTCAGGTCAAATGTGAACCCGTTGTTTGAAAACTAGGTCAAATGTGAACCTAAACCTCAGGTCAAATGTGAACCCGTTGTTTGGAACCCAGGTCAAATGAGAACCTAAACCTCAGGTCAAATGTGAATCTGTTGTTTGAAAACCAGGTCAAATGTGAACCCGTTGTTTGAAACCCAGGTCAAATGTGAAACTAAACCTTAGGTCAAATGTGAACCCGTTGTTTGAAACCCAGGTCAAATGTGAAACTAAACCTCAGGTCAAATTGAACCCGTTGTATGGAAACCAGGTCAAATGTGAACCTAAACTTCAGGTCAAATGTGACACCGTTGTTTGAAACCCAGGTCAAATGTGAACCTAAACCTCAGGTCAAATGCGAACCCGTTGTTTGAAAACCAGGTCAAATTTGAACCAAATCCTCAGGTCAAACGTGAACCCGTTGTTTGAAACCCAGGTCAATTGTGAACCTAAACCTAAGGTCAAATGTGAACCCGTTGTTTGAAAACCAGGTCAAATGTGAACCTAATTCTCAGGTCAAATGTGAACCCGCGGTTTGAAACCTAGGTCAAATGTGAACCTAAACATCAGGTCAAATGCGAACCCGTTGTTTAAAAAACAAGTCAAATTTTAACCTAAACCTCAGGTCAAATGTGAACCCGTTGTTTAAAACCCAGGTCAATTGTGAACCTAAACCAAAGGTAAAATGTGAACCCGTTGTTTGAAAACCAGGTCAAATGTGAACCTAAACCTAAGGTCAAATGTGAACCCGTTGTTTGAAAACCAGGTCAATTGTGAACCAAAACCTCAGGTCAAATGTGAACCCATTGTTTGAAACCCAGGTCAAATGTGAACCTAAACCTCAGGTCAAATGTGAACCCGTTGTTTGAAACCAGGTCAAATGTGAACTTAAACCTCAGGTCAAATGTGAACCTGTTGTTTGAAACCCAGGTCAAACGTGAACCTAAACCTCAGGTCAAATGTGAACCCGTTGTTTGAAACCCAGGTCAAATGTGAACCTAAACCTTAGGTCAAATGTGAACCTGTTGTTTGAAACCCAGGTCAAATGTGAACCTTAACCTCAGGTCAAATGTGAACCTGTTGTTTGAAAACCAGGTCAAATGTGAAACTAAACCTCAGGTCTAATGTGAACCCGTTGTTTGAAAACTAGGTCAAATGTGAAACTAAACCTCAAGTCAAATGCGAATCTGTTGTTTGAAAACCAGGTCAAATTTGAACCTAAACCTCAGGTCAAATGTGAACCCGTTGTTTGAAACCCAGGTCAATTGTGAAGCTAAACCTAAGGTCAAATATGAACCCGTTGTTTGAAAACCAGGTCAAATGTGAACCAAAACCCCAGGTCAAATCTGAACCCATTGTTTGAAACCCAGGTCAAATGTGAACCTAAACCTCAGGTCAAATGTGAACCCGTTGTTTGAAACCTAGGTCAAATGTGAACTTAAACCTCAGGTCAAATGTGAACCTGTTGTTTGAAACCCAGGTCAAACGTGAACCTAAACCTCAGGTCAAATGCGAACCCGTTGTTTAAAAACCAGGTCAAATTTGAACCTAAACCTCAAGTCAAATGTGAACCCGTTGTTTGAAACCCAGGTCAATTGTGAACCTAAACCTAAGGTCAAATGTGAACCCGTTGTTTGAAAACCAGGTCAAATGTGAACCTAAACCTCAGGTCAAATGTGAACCCGTTGTTTGAAACCCAGGTCAAATGTGAACCAAAACCCCAGGTCAAATGCGAACCCGTTGTTTGAAAACCAGGTCAAATTTGAACCTAAACCTCAGGTCAAATGTGAACCCGTTGTTTGAAACCCAAGTCAATTGTGAACCTAAACCTAAGGTCAAATGTGAACCCGTTGTTTGAAAACCAGGTCAAATGTGAACCAAAAACTCAGGTCAAATGTGAACCCATTGTTTGAAACCCAGGTCAAATGTGAACCTAAACCTCATGTCAAATGTGAACCCGTTGTTTGAAACCCAGGTCAAATGTGAACTTAAACCTCAGGTCAAATGTGAACCTGTTGTTTGAAACCCAGGTCAAATATGAACCTAAACCTCAGGTCAAATGTGAACCCGTTGTTTGAAAACCAGGTCAAATGTGAACCAAAAACTCAGGTCAAATGTGAACCCATTGTTTGAAACCCAGGTCAAATGTGAACCTAAACCTCAGGTCAAATGTGAACCCGTTGTTTGAAACCCAGGTCAAATGTGAACTTAAACCTCAGGTCAAATGTGAACCTGTTGTTTGAAACCCAGGTCAAATATGAACCTAAACCTCAGGTCAAATGTGAACCCGTTGTTTAAAACCCAGGTCAAATGTGAACCCGTTGTTTGAAACCCAGGTCAAATGTGAACCTAAACCTCAGGTCAAATTTGAACCTGTTGTTTGAAAACCAGGTCAAATGTGAAACTAAACCTCAGGTCTAATGTCAACCCGTTGTTTGAAAACCATGTCAAATGTGAAACTAAAACTCAGGTCAAATGTGTACCTAAACCTCAGGTCAAATGTGAACCCATTGTTTGAAACCCATGTCAAATGTGAACTTAAACCTCAGGTCAAATTTGAACCTGTTGTTTGAAACCCATGTCAAATTTGAACCTAAACCTCAAGTCAAATCTGAACCCGTTGTTTGAAAACCAGGTCAAATGTGAACCTAACCCTTAGGTCAAATGTGATCCAGTGGTTTGAAACCTAAGTCAAATGTGAACCTAAACCTCAGGTCAAATGTGAACCCGTTGTTTGAAAACTAGGTCAAATGTGAACCTAAACCTTAGGTCAAATGTGAACCCGTTGTTTGGAACCCACGTCAAATGAGAACCTAAACCTCAGGTCAAATGTGAATCTGTTGTTTGAAAACCAGGTCAAATGTGAACCCGTTGTTTGAAACCCAGGTCAAATGTGAAACTAAACCTTAGGTCAAATGTGAACCCGTTGTTTGGAAACCAGGTCAAATGTGAACCTAAACTTCAGGTCAAATGTGAACCTGTTGTTTGAAAACCAGGTCAAATTTGAACCAAATCCTCAGGTCAAACGTGAACCCGTTGTTTGAAACCCAGGTCAATTGTGAACCTAAACCTAAGGTCAAATGTGAACCCGTTGTTTGAAAACCATGTCAAATGTGAACCTAATTCTCTGGTCAAATGTGAACCCGTTGTTTGAAACCTAGGTCAAATGTGAACCTAAACATCAGGTCAAATGCGAAAACGTTGTTTAAAAACCTGGTCAAATTTTAACCTAAACCTCAAGTCAAATATGAACCCGTTGTTTGAAACCCAGGTCAATTGTGAACCTAAACCTAAGGTCAAATGTGAACCCGTTGTTTGAAACCCAGGTCAAATGTGAACCTAAACCTCAGGTCAAATGTGTACCCGTTGTTTGAAACCCAGGTCAAATGTGAACCTAAACCCCAGGTCAAATGCGAACCCGTTGTTTGAAAACCAGGTCAAATTTGAACCTAAACCTCAGGTCAAATGTGAACCCGTTGTTTGAAACCCAAGTCAATTGTGAACCTAAACCTAAGGTCAAATGTGAACCCGTTGTTTGAAAACCAGGTCAAATGTGAACCAAAAACTCAGGTCAAATGTGAACCCATTGTTTGAAACCCAGGTCAAATGTGAACCTAAACCTCAGGTCAAATGTGAACCCGTTGTTTGAAACCCAGGTCAAATGTGAACTTAAACCTCAGGTCAAATGTGAACCTGTTGTTTGAAACCCAGGTCAAATATGAACCTAAACCTCAGGTCAAATGTGAACCCGTTGTTTGAAACCCAGGTCAAATGTGAACCCGTTGTTTGAAACCCAGGTCAAATGTGAACCTAAACCTCAGGTCAAATTTGAACCTGTTGTTTGAAAACCAGGTCAAATGTGAAACTAAACCTCAGGTCTAATGTCAACCCGTTGTTTGAAAACCATGTCAAATGTGAAACTAAAACTCAGGTCAAATGTGTACCTAAACCTCAGGTCAAATGTGAACCCATTGTTTGAAACCCATGTCAAATGTGAACTTAAACCTCAGGTCAAATGTGAACCTGTTGTTTGAAACCCATGTCAAATTTGAACCTAAACCTCAAGTCAAATCTGAACCCGTTGTTTGAAAACCAGGTCAATTGTGAACCTAAACCTAAGGTCAAATCTGAACCCGTTGTTTGAAAACCAGGTCAAATGTGAACCTAAACCTCAGGTCAAATGTGAACCCGTTGTTTGAAACCCAGGTCAAATGTGAACCTAAACCCCAGGTCAAATGCGAACCCGTTGTTTGAAAACCAGGTCAAATTTGAACCTAAACCTCAGGTCAAATGTGAACCCGTTGTTTGAAACCCAAGTCAATTGTGAACCTAAACCTAAGGTCAAATGTGAACCCGTTGTTTGAAAACCAGGTCAAATGTGAACCTAAACCTCAGGTCAAATGTGAACCCGTTGTTTGAAACCCAGGTCAAATGTGAACCTAAACCCCAGGTCAAATGCGAACCCGTTGTTTGAAAACCAGGTCAAATTTGAACCTAAACCTCAGGTCAAATGTGAACCCGTTGTTTGAAACCCAAGTCAATTGTGAACCTAAACCTAAGGTCAAATGTGAACCCGTTGTTTGAAAACCAGGTCAAATGTGAACCAAAAACTCAGGTCAAATGTGAACCCATTGTTTGAAACCCAGGTCAAATGTGAACCTAAACCTCAGGTCAAATGTGAACCCGTTGTTTGAAACCCAGGTCAAATGTGAACTTAAACCTCAGGTCAAATGTGAACCTGTTGTTTGAAACCCAGGTCAAATATGAACCTAAACCTCAGGTCAAATGTGAACCCGTTGTTTGAAACCCAGGTCAAATGTGAACCCGTTGTTTGAAACCCAGGTCAAATGTGAAACTAAACCTCAGGTCAAATTTGAACCTGTTGTTTGAAAACCAGGTCAAATGTGAAACTAAACCTCAGGTCTAATGTCAACCCGTTGTTTGAAAACCATGTCAAATGTGAAACTAAAACTCAGGTCAAATGTGTACCTAAACCTCAGGTCAAATGTGAACCCATTGTTTGAAACCCATGTCAAATGTGAACTTAAACCTCAGGTCAAATGTGAACCTGTTGTTTGAAACCCATGTTAAATTTGAACCTAAACCTCAAGTCAAATCTGAACCCGTTGTTTGAAAACCAGGTCAAATGTGAACCTAACCCTTAGGTCAAATGTGATCCAGTGGTTTGAAACCTAAGTCAAATGTGAACCTAAACCTCAGGTCAAATGTGAACCCGTTGTTTGAAAACTAGGTCAAATGTGAACCCGTTGTTTGGAACCCACGTCAAATGAGAACCTAAACCTCAGGTCAAATGTGAATCTGTTGTTTGAAAACCAGGTCAAATGTGAACCCGTTGTTTGAAACCCAGGTCAAATGCGAAACTAAACCTTAGGTCAAATGTGAACCCGTTGTTTGGAAACCAGGTCAAATGTGAACCTAAACTTCAGGTCAAATGTGAAACTGTTGTTTGAAAACCAGGTCAAATTTGAACCAAATCCTCAGGTCAAACGTGAACCCGTTGTTTGAAACCCAGGTCAATTGTGAACCTAAACCTAAGGTCAAATGTGATCCCGTTGTTTGAAAACCATGTCAAATGTGAACCTAATTCTCTGGTCAAATGTGAACCCGTTGTTTGAAACCTAGGTCAAATGTGAACCTAAACATCAGGTCAAATGCGAACCCGTTGTTTAAAAACCTGGTCAAATTTTAACCTAAACCTCAAGTCAAATATGAACCCGTTGTTTGAAACCCAGGTCAATTGTGAACCTAAACCTAAGGTCAAATGTGAACCCGTTGTTTGAAACCCAGGTCAAATGTGAACCTAAACCTCAGGTCAAATGTGAACCCGTTGTTTGAAACCCAGGTCAAATGTGAACCTAAACCCCAGGTCAAATGCGAACCCGTTGTTTGAAAACCAAGTCAAATTTGAACCTAAACCTCAGGTCAAATGTGAACCCGTTGTTTGAAACCCAAGTCAATTGTGAACCTAAACCTAAGGTCAAATGTGAACCCGTTGTTTGAAAACCAGGTCAAATGTGAACCAAAAACTCAGGTCAAATGTGAACCCATTGTTTGAAACCCAGGTCAAATGTGAACCTAAACCTCAGGTCAAATGTGAACCCGTTGTTTGAAACCCAGGTCAAATGTGAACTTAAACCTCAGGTCAAATGTGAACCTGTTGTTTGAAACCCAGGTCAAATATGAACCTAAACCTCAGGTCAAATGTGAACCCGTTGTTTGAAACCCAGGTCAAATGTGAACCCGTTGTTTGAAACCCAGGTCAAATGTGAACCTAAACCTCAGGTCAAATTTGAACCTGTTGTTTGAAAACCAGGTCAAATGTGAAACTAAACCTCAGGTCTAATGTCAACCCGTTGTTTGAAAACCATGTCAAATGTGAAACTAAAACTCAGGTCAAATGTGTACCTAAACCTCAGGTCAAATGTGAACCCATTGTTTGAAACCCATGTCAAATGTGAACTTAAACCTCAGGTCAAATGTGAACCTGTTGTTTGAAACCCATGTCAAATTTGAACCTAAACCTCAAGTCAAATCTGAACCCGTTGTTTGAAAACCAGGTCAATTGTGAACCTAAACCTAAGGTCAAATCTGAACCCGTTGTTTGAAAACCAGGTCAAATGTGAACCTAAACCTCAGGTCAAATGTGAACCCGTTGTTTGAAACCCAGGTCAAATGTGAACCTAAACCCCAGGTCAAATGCGAACCCGTTGTTTGAAAACCAGGTCAAATTTGAACCTAAACCTCAGGTCAAATGTGAACCCGTTGTTTGAAACCCAAGTCAATTGTGAACCTAAACCTAAGGTCAAATGTGAACCCGTTGTTTGAAAACCAGGTCAAATGTGAACCTAAACCTCAGGTCAAATGTGAACCCGTTGTTTGAAACCCAGGTCAAATGTGAACCTAAACCCCAGGTCAAATGCGAACCCGTTGTTTGAAAACCAGGTCAAATTTGAACCTAAACCTCAGGTCAAATGTGAACCCGTTGTTTGAAACCCAAGTCAATTGTGAACCTAAACCTAAGGTCAAATGTGAACCCGTTGTTTGAAAACCAGGTCAAATGTGAACCAAAAACTCAGGTCAAATGTGAACCCATTGTTTGAAACCCAGGTCAAATGTGAACCTAAACCTCAGGTCAAATGTGAACCCGTTGTTTGAAACCCAGGTCAAATGTGAACTTAAACCTCAGGTCAAATGTGAACCTGTTGTTTGAAACCCAGGTCAAATATGAACCTAAACCTCAGGTCAAATGTGAACCCGTTGTTTGAAACCCAGGTCAAATGTGAACCCGTTGTTTGAAACCCAGGTCAAATGTGAAACTAAACCTCAGGTCAAATTTGAACCTGTTGTTTGAAAACCAGGTCAAATGTGAAACTAAACCTCAGGTCTAATGTCAACCCGTTGTTTGAAAACCATGTCAAATGTGAAACTAAAACTCAGGTCAAATGTGTACCTAAACCTCAGGTCAAATGTGAACCCATTGTTTGAAACCCATGTCAAATGTGAACTTAAACCTCAGGTCAAATGTGAACCTGTTGTTTGAAACCCATGTCAAATTTGAACCTAAACCTCAAGTCAAATCTGAACCCGTTGTTTGAAAACCAGGTCAAATGTGAACCTAACCCTTAGGTCAAATGTGATCCAGTGGTTTGAAACCTAAGTCAAATGTGAACCTAAACCTCAGGTCAAATGTGAACCCGTTGTTTGAAAACTAGGTCAAATGTGAACCCGTTGTTTGGAACCCACGTCAAATGAGAACCTAAACCTCAGGTCAAATGTGAATCTGTTGTTTGAAAACCAGGTCAAATGTGAACCCGTTGTTTGAAACCCAGGTCAAATGCGAAACTAAACCTTAGGTCAAATGTGAACCCGTTGTTTGGAAACCAGGTCAAATGTGAACCTAAACTTCAGGTCAAATGTGAAACTGTTGTTTGAAAACCAGGTCAAATTTGAACCAAATCCTCAGGTCAAACGTGAACCCGTTGTTTGAAACCCAGGTCAATTGTGAACCTAAACCTAAGGTCAAATGTGAACCCGTTGTTTGAAAACCATGTCAAATGTGAACCTAATTCTCTGGTCAAATGTGAACCCGTTGTTTGAAACCTAGGTCAAATGTGAACCTAAACATCAGGTCAAATGCGAACCCGTTGTTTAAAAACCTGGTCAAATTTTAACCTAAACCTCAAGTCAAATATGAACCCGTTGTTTGAAACCCAGGTCAATTGTGAACCTAAACCTAAGGTCAAATGTGAACCCGTTGTTTGAAACCCAGGTCAAATGTGAACCTAAACCTCAGGTCAAATGTGAACCCGTTGTTTGAAACCCAGGTCAAATGTGAACCTAAACCCCAGGTCAAATGCGAACCCGTTGTTTGAAAACCAAGTCAAATTTGAACCTAAACCTCAGGTCAAATGTGAACCCGTTGTTTGAAACCCAAGTCAATTGTGAACCTAAACCTAAGGTCAAATGTGAACCCGTTGTTTGAAAACCAGGTCAAATGTGAACCAAAAACTCAGGTCAAATGTGAACCCATTGTTTGAAACCCAGGTCAAATGTGAACCTAAACCTCAGGTCAAATGTGAACCCGTTGTTTGAAACCCAGGTCAAATGTGAACTTAAACCTCAGGTCAAATGTGAACCTGTTGTTTGAAACCCAGGTCAAATATGAACCTAAACCTTAGGTCAAATGTGAACCCGTTGTTTGAAACCCAGGTCAAATGTGAACCCGTTGTTTGAAACCCAGGTCAAATGTGAACCTAAACCTCAGGTCAAATTTGAACCTGTTGTTTGAAAACCAGGTCAAATGTGAAACTAAACCTCAGGTCTAATGTCAACCCGTTGTTTGAAAACCATGTCAAATGTGAAACTAAAACTCAGGTCAAATGTGTACCTAAACCTCAGGTCAAATGTGAACCCATTGTTTGAAACCCATGTCAAATGTGAACTTAAACCTCAGGTCAAATGTGAACCTGTTGTTTGAAACCCATGTCAAATTTGAACCTAAACCTCAAGTCAAATCTGAACCCGTTGTTTGAAAACCAGGTCAAATGTGAACCTAACCCTTAGGTCAAATGTGATCCAGTGGTTTGAAACCTAAGTCAAATGTGAACCTAAACCTCAGGTCAAATGTGAACCCGTTGTTTGAAAACTAGGTCAAATGTGAACCTAAACCTTAGGTCAAATGTGAACCCGTTGTTTGGAACCCATGTCAAATGAGAACCTAAACCTCAGGTCAAATGTGAATCTGTTGTTTGAAAACCAGGTCAAATGTGAACCTGTTGTTTGAAACCCAGGTCAAATGTGAAACTAAACCTTAGGTCAAATGTGAACCCGTTGTTTGGAAACCAGGTCAAATGTGAACCTAAACTTCAGGTCAAATGTGAACCTGTTGTTTGAAAACCAGGTCAAATTTGAACCAAATCCTCAGGTCAAACGTGAACCCGTTGTTTGAAACCCAGGTCAATTGTGAACCTAAACCTAAGGTCAAATGTGAACCCGTTGTTTGAAAACCATGTCAAATGTGAACCTAATTCTCAGGTCAAATGTGAACCCGTTGTTTGAAACCTAGGTCAAATGTGAACCTAAACATCAGGTCAAATGCGAACCCGTTGTTTAAAAACCTGGTCAAATTTTAACCTAAACCTCATGTCAAATGTGAACCCGTTGTTTAAAACCCAGGTCAATTGTGAACCTAAACCAAAGGTAAAATGTGAACCCGTTGTTTGAAAACCAGGTCAAATGTGAACCTAAACCTCAGGTCAAATGTGAACCCGTTGTTTGAAACCCAGGTCAAATGTGAACCTAAACCTTAGGTCAAATGTGAACCCGTTGTTTGAAACCCAGGTCAAATGTGAACCTAAACCTCAGGTCAAATTTGAACCTGTTGTTTGAAAACCAGGTCAAATGTGAAACTAAACCTCAGGTCTAATGTCAACCCGTTGTTTGAAAACCATGTCAAATGTGAAACTAAAAGTCAGGTCAAATGTGTACCTAAACCTCAGGTCAAATGTGAACCCATTGTTTGAAACCCATGTCAAATGTGAACTTAAACCTCAGGTCAAATGTGAACCCGTTGTTTGAAACCCATGTCAAATTTGAACCTAAACCTCAAGTCAAATCTGAACCCGTTGTTTGAAAACCAGGTCAAATGTGAACCTAACCCTTAGGTCAAATGTGATCCAGTTGTTTGAAACCTAAGTCAAATGTGAACCTAAACCTCAGGTCAAATGTGAACCCGTTGTTTGAAAACTAGGTCAAATGTGAACCTAAACCTCAGGTCAAATGTGAACCCGTTGTTTGGAACCCAGGTCAAATGAGAACCTAAACCTCAGGTCAAATGTGAATCTGTTGTTTGAAAACCAGGTCAAATGTGAACCCGTTGTTTGAAACCCAGGTCAAATGTGAAACTAAACCTTAGGTCAAATGTGAACCCGTTGTTTGGAAACCAGGTCAAATGTGAACCTAAACTTCAGGTCAAATGTGAACCCGTTGTTTGAAACCCAGGTCAAATGTGAACCTAAACCTCGGGTCAAATGCGAACCCGTTGTTTGAAAACCAGGTCAAATTTGAACCAAATCCTCAGGTCAAACGTGAACCCGTTGTTTGAAACCCAGGTCAATTGTGAACCTAAACCTAAGGTCAAATGTGAACCCGTTGTTTGAAAACCAGGTCAAATATGAACCTAATTCTCAGGTCAAATGTGAACCTGCGGTTTGAAACCTAGGTCAAATGTGAACCTAAACATCAGGTCAAATGCGAACCCGTTGTTTAAAAACCAAGTCAAATTTTAACCTAAACCTCAGGTCAAATGTGAACCCGTTGTTTAAAACCGAGGTCAATTGTGAACCTAAACCAAAGGTAAAATGTGAACCCGTTGTTTGAAAACCAGGTCAAATGTGAACCTAAACCTCAGGTCAAATGTGAACCCGTTGTTTGAAACCCAGGTCAATTGCGAACCTAAACCTCAGGTCAAATGTGAACCCGTTGTTTAAAAACCATGTCAAATTTAAACCTAAACCTCAGGTCAAATGTGAAACCGTTGTTTGAAACCCAGGTCAAATGTGAACCAAAACCTCAGGTCAAATGTGAACCCTTTGTTTGAAACCCAGGTCAAATGTAAACCTAAACCTCAGGTCAAATGTGAACCCGTTCTTTGAAACCCAGGTCAAATGTGAACTTAACACTCAGGTCAAATGTGAACCTGTTGTTTGAAACCCAGGTCAAACGTGAACCTAAACCTCAGGTCAAATGTGAACCCGTTGTTTGAAACCCAGGTCAAATGTGAACCTAAACCTTAGGTCAAATGTGAACCCGTTATTTGAAACCCAAGTCAAATGTGAACCTAAACCTAAGGTCAAATGTGAACCTGTTGTTTGAATACCCGGTCAAATGTGAAACTAAACCTCAGGTCAAATGTGAACCCGTTGTTTGAAAACCAGGTCAAATGTGAACCCATTGTTTGGAACCCAGGTCAAATGAGAACCTAAACCTCAGGTCAAATGTGAATCTGTTGTTTGAAAACCAGGTCAAATGTGAACCCGTTGTTTGAAACCCAGGTCAAATGTGAAACTAAACCTCAGGTCAAATGTGAACCCATTGTTTGGAAACCAGGTCAAATGTGAACCTAAACTTCAGGTCAAATGTGAACCGGTTGTTTGAAACCCAAGTCAAATGTGAACCTAAACCTCAGGTCAAATGCGAACCCGTTGTTTGAAAACCAGGTCAAATTTGAACCAAATCCTCAGGTCAAACGTGAACCCGTTGTTTGAAACCCAGGTCAATTGTGAACCTAAACCTAAGGTCAAATGTGAACCCGTTGTTTGAAAACCAGGTCAAATATGAACCTAATTCTCAGGTCAAATGTGAACCCGCGGTTTGAAACCTAGGTCAAATGTGAACCTAAACATCAGGTCAAATGCGAACCCGTTGTTTAAAAACCAAGTCAAATTTTAACCTAAACCTCAGGTCAAATGTGAACCCGTTGTTTAAAACCCAGGTCAATTGTGAACCTAAACCAAAGGAAAAATGTGAACCCGTTGTTTGAAAACCAGGTCAAATGTGAACCTAAACCTCAGGTCAAATGTGAACCCGTTGTTTGAAACCCAGGTCAAATGTGAAACTAAACCTCAGGTCAAATGTGAACCCATTGTTTGGAAACCAGGTCAAATGTGAACCTAAACTTCAGGTCAAATGTGAACCGGTTGTTTGAAACCCAAGTCAAATGTGAACCTAAACCTCAGGTCAAATGCGAACCCGTTGTTTGAAAACCAGGTCAAATTTGAACCAAATCCTCAGGTCAAACGTGAACCCGTTGTTTGAAACCCAGGTCAATTGTGAACCTAAACATAAGGTCAAATGTGAACCCGTTGTTTGAAAACCAGGTCAAATGTGAACCTAATTCTCAAGTCAAATGTGAACCCGTTGTTTGAAACCCAGGTCAAATGTGAACCTAAACATCAGGTCAAATGCGAACCCGTTGTTTAAAAACCAGGTCAAATTTTAACCTAAACCTCAGGTCAAATGTGAACCCGTTGTTTAAAACCCAGGTCAATTGTGAACCTAAACCAAAGGTCAAATGTGAACCCGTTGTTTGAAAACCAGGTCAAATGTGAACCTAAACCTCAGGTCAAATGTGAACCCATTGTTTGAAACCCAGGTCAAATGTGAACCTAAACCTCAGGTCAAATGCGAACCCGTTGTTTGAAAACCAGGTCAAATTTAAACCAAAACCTCAGGTCAAATGTGAACCCGTTGTTTGAAACCCAGGTCAATTGTGAACCTAAACCTAAGGTCAAATGTGAACCCGTTGTTTGAAAACCAAGTCAAATGTGAACCAAAACCTCACGTCAAATGTGAACCCTTTGTTTGAAACCCAGGTCAAATGTGAACCTAAACCTCAGGTCAAATGTGAACCCGTTCTTTGAAACCCAGGTCAAATGTGAACTTAAACCACAGGTCAAATCTGAACCTGTTGTTTGAAACCCAGGTCAAACGTGAACCTAAACCTCAGGTCAAATGTGAACCCGTTGTTTGAAACCCAGGTCAAATGTGAACCTAAACCTTAGGTCAAATGTGAACCCGTTGTTTGAAACCCAGGTCAAATGTGAACCTAAACCTAAGGTTAAATGTGAACCTGTTGTTTGAATACCCGGTCAAATGTGAAACTAAACCTCAGGTCAAATGTGAACCCGTTGTTTGAAAACCAGGTCAAATGTGAACCTAAACCTCAGGTCAAATGTGAACCCGTTGTTTGGAACCCAGGTCAAATGAGAACCAAAACCTCAAGTCAAATGTGAATCTGTTGTTTGAAAACCAGGTCAAATGTGAACCCGTTGTTTGAAACCCAGGTCAAATGTGAAGCTAAACCTCAGGTCAAATGTGAACCCGTTGTTTGGAAACCAGGTCAAATGTGAACCTAAACTTCAGGTCAAATGTGAACCCGTTGTTTGAAACCCAGGTCAAATGTGAACCTAAACCTCAGGTCAAATGCGAACCCGTTGTTTGAAAACCAGGTCAAATTTGAACCAAATCCTCAGGTCAAACGTGAACCCGTTGTTTGAAACCCAGGTCAATTGTGAACCTAAACCTAAGGTCAAATGTGAACCCGTTGTTTGAAAACCAGGTCAAATTTGAACCTAATTCTCAGGTCAAATGTGAACCCGTTGTTTGAAACCCAGGTCAAATGTGAACCTAAACATCAGGTCAAATGCGAATCCGTTGTTTAAAAACCAGGTCAAATTTTAACCAAAACCTCAGGTCAAATGTGAACCCGTTGTTTAAAACCCAGGTCAATTGTGAACCTAAACCAAAGGTCAAATGTGAACCCGTTGTTTGAAAACCAGGTCAAATGTGAACCTAAACCTCAGGTCAAATGTGAACCCGTTGTTTGAAACCCAGGTCAAATGTGAACCTAAACCTCAGGTCAAATGCGAACCCGTTGTTTGAAAACCAGGTCAAATTTAAACCTAAACCTCAGGTCAAATGTGAACCCGTTGTTTGAAACCCAGGTCAATTGTGAACCTAAACCTAAGGTCAAATGTGAACCCGTTGTTTGAAAACCAGGTCAAATGTGAACCAAAACCTCACGTCAAATGTGAACCCTTTGTTTGAAACCCAGGTCAAATGTGAACCTAAACCTCAGGTCAAATGTGAACCCGTTCTTTGAAACCCAGGTCAAATGTGAACTTAAACCTCAGGTCAAATGTGAACCTGTTGTTTGAAACCCAGGAAAAACGTGAACCTCAACCTCAGGTCAAATGTGAACCCGTTGTTTGAAACCCAGGTCAAATGTGAACGTAAACCTTAGGTCAAATGTGAACCCGTTGTTTGAAACCCAGGTCAAATGTGAACCTAAACCTAAGGTCAAATGTGAACCTGTTGTTTGAATACCCGGTGAAATGTGAAACTAAACCTCAGGTCAAATGTGAACCCGTTGTTTGAAAACCAGGTCAAATGTGAACCTAAACCTCAGGTCAAATGTGAACCCCTTGTTTGGAACCCAGGTCAAATGAGAACCTAAACCTCAGGTCAAATGTGAACCCTTTGTTTGAAACCCAGGTCAAATGTGAACCTAAACCTCAGGTCAAATGTGAACCCGTTCTTTGAAACCCAGGTCAAATGTGAACTTAAACCTCAGGTCAAATGTGAACCTGTTGTTTGAAACCCAGGTCAAACGTGAACCTAAACCTCAGTTCAAATGTGAACCCGTTGTTTGAAACCCAGGTCAAATGTGAACCTAAACCTTAGGTCAAATGTGAACCCGTTGTTTGAAACCCAAGTCAAATGTGAACCTAAACCTAAGGTCAAATGTGAACCTGTTGTTTGAATACCCGGTTAAATGTGAAACTAAACCTCAGGTCAAATGTGAACCCGTTGTTTGAAAACCAGGTCAAATGTGAACCTAAACCTCAGGTCAAATGTGAACCCGTTGTTTGGAACCCAGGTCAAATGAGAACCTAAACCTCAGGTCAAATGTGAATCTGTTGTTTGAAAACCAGGTCAAATGTGAACCCGTTGTTTGAAACCCAGGTCAAATGTGAAACTAAACCTCAGGTCAAATGTGAACCCATTGTTTGGAAACCAGGTCAAATGTGAACCTAAACTTCAGGTCAAATGTGAACCGGTTGTTTGAAACCCAAGTCAAATGTGAACCTAAATCTCAGGTCAAATGCGAACCCGTTGTTTGAAAACCAGGTCAAATTTGAACCAAATCCTCAGGTCAAACGTGAACCCGTTGTTTGAAACCCAGGTCAATTGTGAACCTAAACATAAGGTCAAATGTGAACCCGTTGTTTGAAAACCAGGTCAAATGTGAACCTAATTCTCAAGTCAAATGTGAACCCGTTGTTTGAAACCCAGGTCAAATGTGAACCTAAACATCAGGTCAAATGCGAACCCGTTGTTTAAAAACCAGGTCAAATTTTAACCTAAACCTCAGGTCAAATGTGAACCCGTTGTTTAAAACCCAGGTCAATTGTGAACCTAAACCAAAGGTCAAATGTGAACCCGTTGTTTGAAAACCAGGTCAAATGTGAACCTAAACCTCAGGTCAAATGTGAACCCATTGTTTGAAACCCAGGTCAAATGTGAACCTAAACCTCAGGTCAAATGCGAACCCGTTGTTTGAAAACCAGGTCAAATTTAAACCGAAAACCTCAGGTCAAATGTGAACCCGTTGTTTGAAACCCAGGTCAATTGTGAACCTAAACCTAAGGTCAAATGTGAACCCGTTGTTTGAAAACCAAGTCAAATGTGAACCAAAACCTCACGTCAAATGTGAACCCTTTGTTTGAAACCCAGGTCAAATGTGAACCTAAACCTCAGGTCAAATGTGAACCCGTTCTTTGAAACCCAGGTCAAATGTGAACTTAAACCACAGGTCAAATGTGAACCTGTTGTTTGAAACCCAGGTCAAACGTGAACCTAAACCTCAGGTCAAATGTGAACCCGTTGTTTGAAACCCAGGTCAAATGTGAACCTAAACCTTAGGTCAAATGTGAACCCGTTGTTTGAAACCCAGGTCAAATGTGAACCTAAACCTAAGGTTAAATGTGAACCTGTTGTTTGAATACCCGGTCAAATGTGAAACTAAACCTCAGGTCAAATGTGAACCCGTTGTTTGAAAACCAGGTCAAATGTGAACCTAAACCTCAGGTCAAATGTGAACCCGTTGTTTGGAACCCAGGTCAAATGAGAACCAAAACCTCAGGTCAAATGTGAATCTGTTGTTTGAAAACCAGGTCAAATGTGAACCCGTTGTTTGAAACCCAAGTCAAATGTGAAGCTAAACCTCAGGTCAAATGTGAACCCGTTGTTTGGAAACCAGGTCAAATGTGAACCTAAACTTCAGGTCAAATGTGAACCCGTTGTTTGAAACCCAGGTCAAATGTGAACCTAAACCTCAGGTCAAATGCGAACCCGTTGTTTGAAAACCAGGTCAAATTTGAATCAAATCCTCAGGTCAAACGTGAACCCGTTGTTTGAAACCCAGGTCAATTGTGAACCTAAACCTAAGGTCAAATGTGAACCCGTTGTTTGAAAACCAGGTCAAATGTGAACCTAATTCTCAGGTCAAATGTGAACCCGTTGTTTGAAACCCAGGTCAAATGTGAACCTAAACATCAGGTCAAATGCGAATCCGTTGTTTAAAAACCAGGTTAAATTTTAACCTAAACCTCAGGTCAAATGTGAACCCTTTGTTTAAAACCCAGGTCAATTGTGAACCTAAACCAAAGGTCAAATGTGAACCCGTTGTTTGAAAACCAGGTCAAATGTGAACCTAAACCTCAGGTCAAATGTGAACCCGTTGTTTGAAACCCAGGTCAAATGTGAACCTAAACCTCAGGTCAAATGCGAACCCGTTGTTTGAAAACCAGGTCAAATTTAAACCTAAACCTCAGGTCAAATGTGAACCCGTTGTTTGAAACCCAGGTCAATTGTGAACCTAAACCTAAGGTCAAATGTGAACCCGTTGTTTGAAAACCTGGTCAAATGTGAACCAAAACCTCACGTCAAATGTGAACCCTTTGTTTGAAACCCAGGTCAAATGTGAACCTAAACCTCAGGTCAAATGTGAACCCGTTCTTTGAAACCCAGGTCAAATGTGAACTTAAACCTCAGGTCAAATGTGAACCTGTTGTTTGAAACCCAGGAAAAACGTGAACCTCAACCTCAGGTCAAATGTGAACCCGTTGTTTGAAACCCAGGTCAAATGAACGTAAACCTTAGGTCAAATGTGAACCCGTTGTTTGAAACCCAGGTCAAATGTGAACCTAAACCTAAGGTCAAATGTGAACCTGTTGTTTGAATACCCAGTGAAATGTGAAACTAAACCTCAGGTCAAATGTGAACCCGTTGTTTGAAAACCAGGTCAAATGTGAACCTAAACCTCAGGTCAAATGTGAACCCGTTGTTTGGAACCCAGGTCAAATGAGAACCTAAACCTCAGGTCAAATGTGAATCTGTTGTTTGAAAACCAGGTCAAATATGAACCCGTTGTTTGAAACCCAGGTCAAATGTGAAACTAAACCTCAGGTCAAATTTGAACCCATTGTTTGGAAACCAGGTCAAATGTGAACCTAAACTTCAGGTCAAATGTGAACCCGCTGTTTGAAACCCAAGTCAAATGTGAACCTAAACCTCAGGTCAAATGCGAACCCGTTGTTTGAAAACCAGGTCAAATTTGAACCAAATCCTCAGGTCAAACGTGAACCCGTTGTTTGAAACCCAGGTCAATTGTGAACCTAAACCTAAGGTCAAATGTGAACCCGTTGTTTGAAAATCAGGTCAAATTTGAACCCGTTGTTTGAAACCCAGGTCAAATGTGAACCTAAACATCAGGTCAAATGCGAACCCGTTGTTTAAAAACCAGGTCAAATTTTATCCTAAACCTCAGGTCAAATGTGAACCCGTTGTTTAAAACCCAGGTCAATTGTGAACCTTAACCAAAGGTCAAATGCGAACCCGTTGTTTAAAAACCATGTCAAATTTTAACCTAAACCTCAGGTTAAATGTGACCCCGTTGTTTAAAACCCAGGTCAATTGTGAACCTAAACCAAAGGTCAAATGTGAACCCATTGTTTGAAAACCAGGTCAAATGTGAACCTCAACCTCAGGTCAAATGTGAACCCGTTGTTTAAAACCCAGGTCAAATGTGAACCTAAACCTCAGGTCAAATGCGAACCCGTTGTTTGAAAACCAGGTCAAATTTAAACCTAAACCTCAGGTCAAATGTGAACCCGTTGTTTGAAACCCAGGTCAATTGTGAACCTAAACCTAAAGTCAAATGTGAACCCGTTGTTTGAAAACCAGGTCAAATGTGAACCAAAACCTCAGGTCAAATGTGAACCCTTTGTTTGAAACCCAGGTCAAATGTGAACCTAAACCTCAGGTCAAATGTGAACCCGTTCTTTGAAACCCAGGTCAAATGTGAACTTAAACCTCAGGTCAAATGTGAACCTGTTGTTTGAAACCCAGGTCAAACGTGAACCTAAACCTTAGGTCAAATGTGAACCCGTTGTTTGAAACCCAGGTCAAATGTGAACCTAAACCTTAGGTCAAATTTGAACCCGTTGTTTGAAACCCAGGTCAAATGTGAACCTAAACCTAAGGTCAAATATGAACCTGTTGTTTGAAAACCCGGTCATATGCGAAACTAAACCTCAGGTCAAATGTGAACCCGTTGTTTGAAAACCAGGTCAAATGTGAACCTAAACCTCAGGTCAAATGCGAACCCGTTGTTTGGAACCCAGGTCAAATGAGAACCTAAACCTCAGGTCAAATGTGAATCTGTTGTTTGAAACCCAGGTCAAATGTGAACCTAAACCTCAGGTCAAATGCGAACCCGTTGTTTGAAAACCAGGTCAAATTTAAACCTAAACCTCAGGTCAAATGTGAACCCATTGTTTGAAACCCAGGTCAATTGTGAACCTAAACCTAAGGTCAAATGTGAACCCGTTGTTTGAAAACCAGGTCAAATGTGAACCAAAACCTCACGTCAAATGTGAACCCTTTGTTTGAAACCCAGGTCAAATGTGAACCTAAACCTCAGGTCAAATGTGAACCCGTTCTTTGAAACCCAGGTCAAATGTGAACTTAAACCTCAGGTCAAATGTGAACCTGTTGTTTGAAACCCAGGTCAAACGTGAACCTAAACCTCAGGTCAAATGTGAACCCGTTGTTTGAAACCCAGGTCAAATGTGAACCTAAACCTTAGGTCAAATGTGAACCCGTTGTTTGAAACCCAGGTCAAATGTGAGCCTAAACCTAAGGTCAAATGTGAACCTGTTGTTTGAATGCCCGGTCAAATGTGAAACTAAACCTCAGGTCAAATGTGAACCCGTTGTTTGGAACCCAGGTCAAATGAGAACCTAAACCTCAGGTCAAATGTGAATCTGTTGTTTGAAAACCAGGTCAAATGTGAACCCGTTGTTTGAAACCCAGGTCAAATGTGAAGCTAAACCTCAGGTCAAATGTCAACCCGTTGTTTGGAAACCAGGTCAAATGTGAACCTAAACTTCAGGTCAAATGTGAACCCGTTGTTTGAAACCCAGGTCAAATGTGAACCTAAACCTCAGGCCAAATGCGAACCCGTTGTTTGAAAACCATGTCAAATATGAACCAAATCCTCAGGTCAAACGTGAACCCATTGTTTGAAACCCAGGTCAATTGTGAACCTAAACCTAAGGTCAAATGTGAACCCGTTGTTTGAAAACCAGGTCAAATGTGAACCTAATTCTCAGGTCAAATGTGAACCCGTTGTTTGAAACCCAGGTCAAATGTGAACCTAAACATCAGGTCAAATGCGAACCCGTTGTTTAAAAACCAGGTCAAATTTTAACCTAAACCTCAGGTCAAATGTGAACCCGTTGTTTAAAACCCAGGTCAATTGTGAACCAAAACCAAAGGTCAAATGTGAACCCGTTGTTTGAAAACCAGGTCAAATGTGAACCTAAACCTCAGGTCAAATGTGAACCTGTTGTTTGAAACCCAGGTCAAATGTGAACCTAAACCTCAGGTCAAATGCGAACCCGTTGTTTGAAAACCAAGTCAAATTTAAACCTAAACCTCAGGTCAAATGTGAACCCATTGTTTGAAACCCAGGTCAATTGTGAACCTAAACCTAAGGTCAAATGTGAACCCGTTGTTTGAAAACCAGGTCAAATGTGAACCAAAACCTCACGTCAAATGTGAACCCTTTGTTTGAAACCCAGGTCAAATGTGAACCTAAACCTCAGGTCAAATGTGAACCCGTTCTTTGAAACCCAGGTCAAATGTGAACTTAAACCTCAGGTCAAATGTGAACCTGTTGTTTGAAACCCAGGTCAAACGTGAACCTAAACCTCAGGTCAAATGTGAACCCGTTGTTTGAAACCCAGGTCAAATGTGAACCTAAACCTTAGGTCAAATGTGAACCCGTTGTTTGAAACCCAGGTCAAATGTGAGCCTAAACCTAAGGTCAAATGTGAACCTGTTGTTTGAATGCCCGGTCAAATGTGAAACTAAACCTCAGGTCAAATGTGAACCCGTTGTTTGAAAATCAGGTCAAATGTGAACCTAAACCTCAGGTCAAATGTGAACCCGTTGTTTGGAACCCAGGTCAAATGAGAACCTAAACCTCAGGTCAAATGTGAATCTGTTGTTTGAAAACCAGGTCAAATGTGAACCCGTTGTTTGAAACCCAGGTCAAATGTGAAACTAAACCTCAGGTCAAATGTGAACCCATTGTTTGGAAACCAGGTCAAATGTGAACCTAAACTTCAGGTCAAATGTGAACCCGTTGTTTGAAACCCAAGTCAAATGTGAACCTAAACCTCAGGTGAAATGCGAACCCGTTGTTTGAAAACCAGGTCAAATTTGAACCAAATCCTCATGTCAAACGTGAACCCGTTGGTTGAAAACCAGGTCAATTGTGAACCTAAACCTAAGGTCAAATGTGAACCCGTTGTTTAAAAACCAGGTCAAATGTGAACCTAATTCTCAGGTCAAATGTGAACCCGTTGTTTAAAACCCAGGTTAAATGTGAACCTAAACATCAGGTCAAATGCGAACCCGTTGTTTAAAAACCAGGTCAAATTTTAACCTAAACCTCATGTCAAATGTGAACCCGTTGTTTAAAACCCAGGTCAATTGTGAACCAAAACCAAAGGTCAAATGTGAACCCGTTGTTTGAAAACCAGGTCAAATGTGAACCTAAACCTCAGGTCAAATGTGAACCTGTTGTTTGAAACCCAGGTCAAATGTGAACCTAAACCTCAGGTCAAATGCGAACCCGTTGTTTGAAAACCAGGTCAAATTTAAACCTAAACCTCAGGTCAAATGTGAACCCGTTGTTTGAAACCCAGGTCAATTTTGAACCTAAACCTAAGGTCAAATGTGAACCCGTTGTTTGAAAACCAGGTCAAATGTGAACCTAAACCTCAGGTCAAATGTGAACCCGTTGTTTGAAACCCAGGTCAAATGTGAACCTAAACCTCAGGTCAAATGCGAACCCGTTGTTTGAAAACCAGGTCAAATTTAAACCTAAACCTCAGGTCAAATGTGAACCCGTTGTTTGAAACCCAGGTCAATTGTGAACCTAAACCTAAGGTCAAATGTGAACCCGTTGTTTGAAAACCAGGTCAAATGTGAACCAAAACCTCACGTCAAATGTGAACCCTTTGTTTGAAACCCAGGTCAAATGTGAACCTAAACCTCAGGTCAAATGTGAACCCGTTCTTTGAAACCCAGGTCAAATGTGAACTTAAACCTCAGGTCAAATGTGAACCTGTTGTTTGAAACCCAGGAAAAACGTGAACCTCAACCTCAGGTCAAATGTGAACCCGTTGTTTGAAACCCAGGTCAAATGTGAACGTAAACCTTAGGTCAAATGTGAACCCGTTGTTTGAAACCCAGGTCAAATGTGAGCCTAAACCTAAGGTCAAATGTGAACCTGTTGTTTGAATGCCCGGTCAAATGTGAAACTAAACCTCAGGTCAAATGTGAACCCGTTGTTTGAAAATCAGGTCAAATGTGAACCTAAACCTCAGGTCAAATGTGAACCCGTTGTTTGGAACCCAGGTCAAATGAGAACCTAAACCTCAGGTCAAATGTGAATCTGTTGTTTGAAAACCAGGTCAAATGTGAACCCGTTGTTTGAAACCCAGGTCAAATGTGAAACTAAACCTCAGGTCAAATGTGAACCCATTGTTTGGAAACCAGGTCAAATGTGAACCTAAACTTCAGGTCAAATGTGAACCCGTTGTTTGAAACCCAAGTCAAATGTGAACCTAAACCTCAGGTGAAATGCGAACCCGTTGTTTGAAAACCAGGTCAAATTTGAACCAAATCCTCATGTCAAACGTGAACCCGTTGGTTGAAAACCAGGTCAATTGTGAACCTAAACCTAAGGTCAAATGTGAACCCGTTGTTTAAAAACCAGGTCAAATGTGAACCTAATTCTCAGGTCAAATGTGAACCCGTTGTTTAAAACCCAGGTTAAATGTGAACCTAAACATCAGGTCAAATGCGAACCCGTTGTTTAAAAACCAGGTCAAATTTTAACCTAAACCTCATGTCAAATGTGAACCCGTTGTTTAAAACCCAGGTCAATTGTGAACCAAAACCAAAGGTCAAATGTGAACCCGTTGTTTGAAAACCAGGTCAAATGTGAACCTAAACCTCAGGTCAAATGTGAACCTGTTGTTTGAAACCCAGGTCAAATGTGAACCTAAACCTCAGGTCAAATGCGAACCCGTTGTTTGAAAACCAGGTCAAATTTAAACCTAAACCTCAGGTCAAATGTGAACCCGTTGTTTGAAACCCAGGTCAATTTTGAACCTAAACCTAAGGTCAAATGTGAACCCGTTGTTTGAAAACCAGGTCAAATGTGAACCTAAACCTCAGGTCAAATGTGAACCCGTTGTTTGAAACCCAGGTCAAATGTGAACCTAAACCTCAGGTCAAATGCGAACCCGTTGTTTGAAAACCAGGTCAAATTTAAACCTAAACCTCAGGTCAAATGTGAACCCGTTGTTTGAAACCCAGGTCAATTGTGAACCTAAACCTAAGGTCAAATGTGAACCCGTTGTTTGAAAACCAGGTCAAATGTGAACCAAAACCTCACGTCAAATGTGAACCCTTTGTTTGAAACCCAGGTCAAATGTGAACGTAAACCTTAGGTCAAATGTGAACCCGTTGTTTGAAACCCAGGTCAAATGTGAACCTAAACCTAAGGTCAAATGTGAACCTGTTGTTTGAATACCCGGTGAAATGTGAAACTAAACCTCAGGTCAAATGTGAACCCGTTGTTTGAAAACCAGGTCAAATGTGAACCTAAACCTCAGGTCAAATGTGAACCCGTTGTTTGGAACCTAGGTCAAATGAGAACCTAAACCTCAGGTCAAATGTGAATCTATTGTTTGAAAACCAGGTCAAATGTGAACCCGTTGTTTGAAACCCAGGTCAAATGTGAAACTAAACCTCAGGTCAAATGTGAACCCATTGTTTGGAAACCAGGTCAAATGTGAACCTAAACTTCAGGTCAAATGTGAACCCGCTGTTTGAAACCCAAGTCAAATGTGAACCTAAACCTCAGGTCCAATGCGAACCCGTTGTTTGAAAACCAGGTCAAATTTGAACCAAATCCTCAGGTCAAACGTGAACCCGTTGTTTGAAACCCAGGTCAATTGTGAACCTAAACCTAAGGTCAAATGTGAACCCGTTGTTTGAAAATCAGGTCAAATTTGAACCCGTTGTTTGAAACCCAGGTCAAATATGAACCTAAACATCAGGTCAAATGCGAACCCGTTGTTTAAAAACCAGGTCAAATTTTAACCTAAACCTCAGGTCAAATGTGAACCCGTTGTTTAAAACCCAGGTCAATTGTGAACCTTAACCAAAGGTCAAATGCGAACCCGTTGTTTAAAAACCATGTCAAATTTTAACCTAAACCTCAGGTCAAATGTGACCCCGTTGTTTAAAACCCAGGTCAATTGTGAACCTAAACCAAAGGTCAAATGTGAACCCATTGTTTGAAAACCAGGTCAAATGTGAACCTCAACCTCAGGTCAAATGTGAACCTGTTGTTTAAAACCCAGGTCAAATGTGAACCTAAACCTTAGGTCAAATGCGAACCCGTTGTTTGAAAACCAGGTCAAATTTAAACCTAAACCTCAGGTCAAATGTGAACCCATTCTTTGAAACCCAGGTCAATTGTGAACCTAAACCTAAAGTCAAATGTTCACCCGTTGTTTGAAAACCAGGTCAAATGTGAACCAAAACCTCAGGTCAAATGTGAACCCTTTGTTTGAAACCCAGGTCAAATGTGAACCTAAACCTCAGGTCAAATGTGAACCCGTTCTTTGAAACCCAGGTCAAATGTGAACTTAAACCTCAGGTCAAATGTGAACCTGTTGTTTGAAACCCAGGTCAAACGTGAACCTAAACCTCAGGTCAAATGTGAACCCGTTGTTTGAAACCCAGGTCAAATGTGAACCTAAACCTTAGGTCAAATTTGAACCCGTTGTTTGAAACCCAGGTCAAATGTGAACCTAAACCTAAGGTCAAATATGAACCTGTTGTTTGAAAACCCGGTCATATGCGAAACTAAACCTCAGGTCAAATGTGAACCCGTTGTTTGAAAACCAGGTCAAATGTGAACCTAAACCTTAGGTCAAATGTGAACCCGTTGTTTGGAACCCAGGTCAAATGAGAACCTAAACCTCAGGTCAAATGTGAATCTGTTGTTTGAAAACCAGGTCAAATGTGAACCCGTTGTTTGAAACCCAGGTCAAATGTGAAGCTAAACCTCAGGTCAAATGTCAACCCGTTGTTTGGAAACCAGGTCAAATGTGAACCTAAACTTCAGGTCAAATGTGAACCCGTTGTTTGAAACCCAGGTCAAATGTGAACCTAAACCTCAGGCCAAATGCGAACCCGTTGTTTGAAAACCCTGTCAAATATGAACCAAATCCTCAGGTCAAACGTGAACCCGTTGTTTGAAACCCAGGTCAATTGTGAACCTAAACCTAAGGTCAAATGTGAACCCGTTGTTTGAAAACCAGGTCAAATGTGAACCTAATTCTCAGGTCAAATGTGAACCCGTTGTTTGAAACCCAGGTCAAATGTGAACCTAAACATCAGGTCAAATGCGAACCCGTTGTTTAAAAACCAGGTCAAATTTTAACCTAAACCTTAGGTCAAATGTGAACCCGTTGTTTAAAACCCAGGTTAATTGTGAACCAAAACCAAAGGTCAAATGTGAACCCGTTGTTTGAAAACCAGGTCAAATGTGAACCTAAACCTCAGGTCAAATGTGAACCTGTTGTTTGAAACCCAGGTCAAATGTGAACCTAACCTCAGGTCAAATGCGAACCCGTTGTTTGAAAACCAGGTCAAATTTAAACCCAAACCTCAGGTCAAATGTGAACCCGTTGTTTGAAACCCAGGTCAATTGTGAACCTAAACCTAAGGTCAAATGTGAACCCGTTGTTTGAAAACCAGGTTAAATGTGAACCAAAACCTCAGGTCAAATGTGAACCCTTTGTTTGAAACCCAGGTCAAATGTGAACCTAAACCTCAGGTCAAATGTGAACCCGTTCTTTGAAACCCAGGTCAAATGTGAACTTAAACCTCAGGTCAAATGTGAACCTGTTGTTTGAAACCCAGGTCAAACGTGAACCTAAACCTCAGGTCAAATGTGAACCCGTTGTTTGAAACCCAGGTCAAATGTGAACCTAAACCTTAGGTCAAATTTGAACCCGTTGTTTGAAACCCAGGTCAAATGTGAACCTAAACCTAAGGTCAAATATGAACCTGTTGTTTGAAAACCCGGTCATATGCGAAACTAAACCTCAGGTCAAATGTGAACCCGTTGTTTGAAAACCAGGTCAAATGTGAACCTAAACCTTAGGTCAAATGTGAACCCGTTGTTTGGAACCCAGGTCAAATGAGAACCTAAACCTCAGGTCAAATGTGAATCTGTTGTTTGAAAACCAGGTCAAATGTGAACCCGTTGTTTGAAACCCAGGTCAAATGTGAAGCTAAACCTCAGGTCAAATGTCAACCCGTTGTTTGGAAACCAGGTCAAATGTGAACCTAAACTTCAGGTCAAATGTGAACCCGTTGTTTGAAACCCAGGTCAAATGTGAACCTAAACCTCAGGCCAAATGCGAACCCGTTGTTTGAAAACCATGTCAAATATGAACCAAATCCTCAGGTCAAACGTGAACCCGTTGTTTGAAACCCAGGTCAATTGTGAACCTAAACCTAAGGTCAAATGTGAACCCGTTGTTTGAAAACCAGGTCAAATGTGAACCTAATTCTCAGGTCAAATGTGAACCCGTTGTTTAAAACCCAGGTCAAATGTGAACCTAAACATCAGGTCAAATGCGAACCCGTTGTTTAAAAACCAGGTCAAATTTTAACCTAAACCTTAGGTCAAATGTGAACCCGTTGTTTAAAACCCAGGTTAATTGTGAACCAAAACCAAAGGTCAAATGTGAACCCGTTGTTTGAAAACCAGGTCAAATGTGAACCTAAACCTCAGGTCAAATGTGAACCTGTTGTTTGAAACCCAAGTCAAATGTGAACCTAAACCTCAGGTCAAATGCGAACCCGTTGTTTGAAAACCAGGTCAAATTTAAACCCAAACCTCAGGTCAAATGTGAACCCGTTGTTTGAAACCCAGGTCAATTGTGAACCTAAACCTAAGGTCAAATGTGAACCCGTTGTTTGAAAACCAGGTTAAATGTGAACCAAAACCTCACGTCAAATGTGAACCCTTTGTTTGAAACCCAGGTCAAATGTGAACCTAAACCTCAGGTCAAATGTGAAAACGTTCTTTGAAACCCAGGTCAAATGTGAACTTAAACCTCAGGTCAAATGTGAACCTGTTGTTTGAAACCCAGGTCAAACGTGAACCTAAACCTCAGGTCAAATGTGAACCCGTTGTTTGAAACCCAGGTCAAATGTGAACCTAAACCTTAGGTCAAATGTGAACCCGTTGTTTGAAACCCAGGTCAAATGTGAGCCTAAACCTAAGGTCAAATGTGAACCTGTTGTTTGAATGCCCGGTCAAATGTGAAACTAAACCTCAGGTCAAATGTGAACCCGTTGTTTGAAAACCAGGTCAAATGTGAACCTAAACCTCAGGTCAAATGTGAACCCGTTGTTTGGAACCCAGGTCAAATGAGAACCTAAACCTCAGGTCAAATGTGAATCTGTTGTTTGAAAACCAGGTCAAATGTGAACCCGTTGTTTGAAACCCAGGTCAAACGTGAAACTAAACCTCAGGTCAAATGTGAACCCATTGTTTGGAAACCAGGTCAAATGTGAACCTAAACTTCAGGTCAAATGTGAACCCGTTGTTTGAAACCCAAGTCAAATGTGAACCTAAACCTCAGGTGAAATGCGAACCCGTTGTTTGAAAACCAGGTCAAATTTGAACCAAATCCTCATGTCAAACGTGAACCCGTTGGTTGAAAACCAGGTCAATTGTGAACCTAAACCTAAGGTCAAATGTGAACCCGTTGTTTAAAAACCAGGTCAAATGTGAACCTAATTCTCAGGTCAAATGTGAACCCGTTGTTTGAAACCCAGGTTAAATGTGAACCTAAACATCAGGTCAAATGTGAACCCGTTGTTTGAAACCCAGGTCAATTGTGAACCTAAACCTAAGGTCAAATGTGAACCCGTTGTTTAAAAACCAGGTCAAATTTTAACCTAAACCTCATGTCAAATGTGAACCCGTTGTTTAAAACCCAGGTCAATTGTGAACCAAAACCAAAGGTCAAATGTGAACCCGTTGTTTGAAAACCAGGTCAAATGTGAACCTAAACCTCAGGTCAAATGTGAACCTGTTGTTTGAAACCCAGGTCAAATGTGAACCTAAACCTCAGGTCAAATGCGAACCCGTTGTTTGAAAACCAGGTCAAATTTAAACCTAAACCTCAGGTCAAATGTGAACCCGTTGTTTGAAACCCAGGTCAATTTTGAACCTAAACCTAAGGTCAAATGTGAACCCGTTGTTTGAAAACCAGGTCAAATGTGAACCAAAACCTCACGTCAAATGTGAACCCTTTGTTTGAAACCCAGGTCAAATGTGAACCTAAACCTCAGGTCAAATGTGAACCCGTTCTTTGAAACCCAGGTCAAATGTGAACTTAAATCTCAGGTCAAATGTGAACCTGTTGTTTGAAACCCAGGTCAAACGTGAACCTAAACCTCAGGTCAAATGTGAACCCGTTGTTTGAAACCCAGGTCAAATGTGAACGTAAACCTTAGGTCAAATGTGAACCCGTTGTTTGAAACCCAGGTCAAATGTGAACCTAAACCTAAGGTCAAATGTGACCCTGTTGTTTGAATACCCGGTGAAATGTGAAACTAAACCTCAGGTCAAATGTGAACCCGTTGTTTGAAAACCAGGTCAAATGTGAACCTAAACCTCAGGTCAAATGTGAACCCGTTGTTTGGAACCCAGGTCAAATGAGAACCTAAACCTCAGGTCAAATGTGAATCTGTTGTTTGAAAACCAGGTCAAATGTGAACCCGTTGTTTGAAACCCAGGTCAAATGTGAAACTAAACCTCAGGTCAAATGCGAACCCATTGTTTGGAAACCAGGTCAAATGTTAACCTAAACTTCAGGTCAAATGTGAACCCGTTGTTTGAAACCCAAGTCAAATGTGAACCTAAACCTCAGGTGAAATGCGAACCCGTTGTTTGAAAACCAGGTCAAATTTGAACCAAATCCTCATGTCAAACGTGAACCCGTTGGTTGAAAACCAGGTCAATTGTGAACCTAAACCTAAGGTCAAATGTGAACCCGTTGTTTAAAAACCAGGTCAAATGTGAACCTAATTCTCAGGTCAAATGTGAACCCGTTGTTTGAAACCCAGGTTAAATGTGAACCTAAACATCAGGTCAAATGCGAACCCGTTGTTTAAAAACCAGGTCAAATTTTAACCTAAACCTCATGTCAAATGTGAACCCGTTGTTTAAAACCCAGGTCAATTGTGAACCAAAACCAAAGGTCAAATGTGAACCCGTTGTTTGAAAACCAGGTCAAATGTGAACCTAAACCTCAGGTCAAATGTGAACCTGTTGTTTGAAACCCAGGTCAAATGTGAACCTAAACCTCAGGTCAAATGCGAACCCGTTGTTTGAAAACCAGGTCAAATTTAAACCTAAACCTCAGGTCAAATGTGAACCCGTTGTTTGAAACCCAGGTCAATTTTGAACCTAAACCTAAGGTCAAATGTGAACCCGTTGTTTGAAAACCAGGTCAAATGTGAACCAAAACCTCACGTCAAATGTGAACCCTTTGTTTGAAACCCAGGTCAAATGTGAACCTAAACCTCAGGTCAAATGTGAACCCGTTCTTTGAAACCCAGGTCAAATGTGAACTTAAATCTCAGGTCAAATGTGAACCTGTTGTTTGAAACCCAGGTCAAACGTGAACCTAAACCTCAGGTCAAATGTGAACCCGTTGTTTGAAACCCAGGTCAAATGTGAACGTAAACCTTAGGTCAAATGTGAACCCGTTGTTTGAAACCCAGGTCAAATGTGAACCTAAACCTAAGGTCAAATGTGACCCTGTTGTTTGAATACCCGGTGAAATGTGAAACTAAACCTCAGGTCAAATGTGAACCCGTTGTTTGAAAACCAGGTCAAATGTGAACCTAAACCTCAGGTCAAATGTGAACCCGTTGTTTGGAACCCAGGTCAAATGAGAACCTAAACCTCAGGTCAAATGTGAATCTGTTGTTTGAAAACCAGGTCAAATGTGAACCCGTTGTTTGAAACCCAGGTCAAATGTGAAACTAAACCTCAGGTCAAATGCGAACCCATTGTTTGGAAACCAGGTCAAATGTTAACCTAAACTTCAGGTCAAATGTGAACCCGTTGTTTGAAACCCAAGTCAAATGTGAACCTAAACCTCAGGTGAAATGCGAACCCGTTGTTTGAAAACCAGGTCAAATTTGAACCAAATCCTCATGTCAAACGTGAACCCGTTGGTTGAAAACCAGGTCAATTGTGAACCTAAACCTAAGGTCAAATGTGAACCCGTTGTTTAAAAACCAGGTCAAATGTGAACCTAATTCTCAGGTCAAATGTGAACCCGTTGTTTGAAACCCAGGTTAAATGTGAACCTAAACATCAGGTCAAATGCGAACCCGTTGTTTAAAAACCAGGTCAAATTTTAACCTAAACCTCATGTCAAATGTGAACCCGTTGTTTAAAACCCAGGTCAATTGTGAACCAAAACCAAAGGTCAAATGTGAACCCGTTGTTTGAAAACCAGGTCAAATGTGAACCTAAACCTCAGGTCAAATGTGAACCTGTTGTTTGAAACCCAGGTCAAATGTGAACCTAAACCTCAGGTCAAATGCGAACCCGTTGTTTGAAAACCAGGTCAAATTTAAACCTAAACCTCAGGTCAAATGTGAACCCGTTGTTTGAAACCCAGGTCAATTTTGAACCTAAACCTAAGGTCAAATGTGAACCCGTTGTTTGAAAACCAGGTCAAATGTGAACCAAAACCTCACGTCAAATGTGAACCCTTTGTTTGAAACCGAGGTCAAATGTGAACCTAAACCTCAGGTCAAATGTGAACCCGTTCTTTGAAACCCAGGTCAAATGTGAACTTAAATCTCAGGTCAAATGTGAACCTGTTGTTTGAAACCCAGGTCAAACGTGAACCTAAACCTCAGGTCAAATGTGAACCCGTTGTTTGAAACCCAGGTCAAATGTGAACGTAAACCTTAGGTCAAATGTGAACCCGTTGTTTGAAACCCAGGTCAAATGTGAACCTAAACCTAAGGTCAAATGTGACCCTGTTGTTTGAATACCCGGTGAAATGTGAAACTAAACCTCAGGTCAAATGTGAACCCGTTGTTTGAAAACCAGGTCAAATGTGAACCTAAACCTCAGGTCAAATGTGAACCCGTTGTTTGGAACCCAGGTCAAATGAGAACCTAAACCTCAGGTCAAATGTGAATCTGTTGTTTGAAAACCAGGTCAAATGTGAACCCGTTGTTTGAAACCCAGGTCAAATGTGAAACTAAACCTCAGGTCAAATGCGAACCCATTGTTTGTAAACCAGGTCAAATGTTAACCTAAACTTCAGGTCAAATGTGAACCCGTTGTTTGAAACCCAAGTCAAATGTGAACCTAAACCTCAGGTGAAATGCGAACCCGTTGTTTGAAAACCAGGTCAAATTTGAACCAAATCCTCAGGTCAAACGTGAACCCGTTGGTTGAAACCCAGGTCAATTGTGAACCTAAACCTAAGGTCAAATGTGAACCCGTTGTTTGAAAACCAGGTCAAATGTGAACCTAATTCTCAGGTCAAATGTGAACCCGTTGTTTGAAACCCAGGTCAAATGTGAACCTAAACATCAGGTCAAATTCGAACCCGTTGTTTAAAAACCAGGTCAAATTTTAACCTAAACCTCAGGTCAAATGTGAACCCGTTGTTTAAAACCCAGGTCAATTGTGAACCTTAACCAAAGGTCAAATGCGAACCCGTTGTTTAAAAACCAGGTCAAATTTTAACCTAAACCTCAGGTCAAATGTGAACCCGTTGTTTAAAACCCAAGTCAATTGTGAACCTAAACCAAAGGTCAAATGTGAACCCATTGTTTGAAAACCAGGTAAAATGTGAACCTCAACCTCAGGTCAAATGTGAACCCGTTGTTTGAAACCCAGGTCAAATGTGAACCTAAACCTCAGGTCAAATGCGAACCCGTTGTTTGAAAACCAGGTCAAATTTAAACCTAAACCTCAGGTCAAATGTGAACCCGTTGTTTGAAACCCAGGTCAATTGTGAACCTAAACCTAAAGTCAAATGTGAACCCGTTGTTTGAAAACCAGGTCAAATGTGAACCAAAACCTCAGGTCAAATGTGAACCCTTTGTTTGAAACCCAGGTCAAATGTGAACCTAAACCTCAGGTCAAATGTGAACCCGTTCTTTGAAACCCAGGTCAAATGTGAACCCGTTGTTTGAAACCCAGGTCAAATGTGAACCTAAACCTTAGGTCAAATTTGAACCCGTTGTTTGAAACCCAGGTCAAATGTGAACCTAAACCTAAGGTCAAATATGAACCTGTTGTTTGAAAACCCGGTCATATGTGAAACTAAACCTCAGGTCAAATGAGAACCCGTTGTATGAAAACCAGGTCAAATGTGAACCTAAACCTCAGGTCAAATGTGAACCCGTTGTTTGGAACCCAGGTCAAATGAGAACCTAAACCTCAGGTCAAATGTGAATCTATTGTTTGAAAACCAGGTCAAATGTGAACCCGTTGTTTGAAACCCAGGTCAAATGTGAAGCTAAACCTCAGGTCAAATGTGAACCCGTTGTTTGGAAACCAGGTCAAATGTGAACCTAAACTTCAGGTCAAATGTGAACCCGTTGTTTGAAACCCAAGTGAAATGTGAACCTAAACCTCAGGTCAAATGCGAACCCGTTGTTTGAAAACCAGGTCAATTGTGAACCTAAACCTAAGGTCAAATGTGAACCCGTTGTTTGAAAACCAGGTCAAATGTGAACCTAATTCTCAGGTCAAATGTGAACCCGTTGTTTGAAACCCAGGTCAAATGTGAACCTAAACATCAGGTCAAATACGAACCCGTTGTTTAAAAACCACGTCAAATTTTAACCTAAACCTCAGGTCAAATGTGAACCCGTTGTTTAAAACCCAGGTCAATTGTGAACCTAAACCAAAGGTCAAATGTGAACCCGTTGTTTGAAAACCAGGTCAAATGTGAACCTAAACCTCAGGTCAAATGTGAACCCGTTGTTTGAAACCCAGGTCAATTGTGAACCTAAACCTAAGGTCAAATGTGAACCCGTTGTTTGAAAACCAGGTCAAATGTGAACCAAAACCTCAGGTCAAATGTGAACCCTTTGTTTGAAACCCAGGTCAAATGTGAACCTAAACCTTAGGTCAAATGTGAATCCGTTCTTTGAAACCCAGGTCAAATGTGAACCTAAACCTTAGGTCAAATGTGAACCCGTTGTTTGAAACCCAGGTCAAATGTGAACCTAAACCTCAGGTCAAATGCGAACCCGTTGTTTGAAAACCAGGTCAAATGTGAACCAAAACCTCAGGTCAAATGTGAACCCGTTGTTTAAAACCCAAGTCAATTGTGAACCTAAACCAAAGGTCAAATGTGAACCCATTGTTTGAAAACCAGGTAAAATGTGAACCTCAACCTCAGGTCAAATGTGAACCCGTTGTTTGAAACCCAGGTCAAATGTGAACCTAAACCTCAGGTCAAATGCGAACCCGTTGTTTGAAAACCAGGTCAAATTTAAACCTAAACCTCAGGTCAAATGTGAACCCGTTGTTTGAAACCCAGGTCAATTGTGAACCTAAACCTAAAGTCAAATGTGAACCCGTTGTTTGAAAACCAGGTCAAATGTGAACCAAAACCTCAGGTCAAATGTGAACCCTTTGTTTGAAACCCAGGTCAAATGTGAACCTAAACCTCAGGTCAAATGTGAACCCGTTCTTTGAAACCCAGGTCAAATGTGAACCCGTTGTTTGAAACACAGGTCAAATGTGAACCTAAACCTTAGGTCAAATTTGAACCCGTTGTTTGAAACCCAGGTCAAATGTGAACCTAAACCTAAGGTCAAATATGAACCTGTTGTTTGAAAACCCGGTCATATGTGAAACTAAACCTCAGGTCAAATGAGAACCCGTTGTATGAAAACCAGGTCAAATGTGAACCTAAACCTCAGGTCAAATGTGAACCCGTTGTTTGGAACCCAGGTCAAATGAGAACCTAAACCTCAGGTCAAATGTGAATCTATTGTTTGAAAACCAGGTCAAATGTGAACCCGTTGTTTGAAACCCAGGTCAAATGTGAAGCTAAACCTCAGGTCAAATGTGAACCCGTTGTTTGGAAACCAGGTCAAATGTGAACCTAAACTTCAGGTCAAATGTGAACCCGTTGTTTGAAACCCAGGTGAAATGTGAACCTAAACCTCAGGTCAAATGCGAACCCGTTGTTTGAAAACCAGGTCAATTGTGAACCTAAACCTAAGGTCAAATGTGAACCCGTTGTTTGAAAACCAGGTCAAATGTGAACCTAATTCTCAGGTCAAATGTGAACCCGTTGTTTGAAACCCAGGTCAAATGTGAACCTAAACATCAGGTCAAATACGAACCCGTTGTTTAAAAACCACGTCAAATTTTAACCTAAACCTCAGGTCAAATGTGAACCCGTTGTTTAAAACCCAGGTCAATTGTGAACCTAAACCAAAGGTCAAATGTGAACCCGTTGTTTGAAAACCAGGTCAAATGTGAACCTAAACCTCAGGTCAAATGTGAACTCGTTGTTTGAAACCCAGGTCAATTGTGAACCTAAACCTAAGGTCAAATGTGAACCCGTTGTTTGAAAACCAGGTCAAATGTGAACCAAAACCTCAGGTCAAATGTGAACCCTTTGTTTGAAACCCAGGTCAAATGTGAACCTAAACCTTAGGTCAAATGTGAATCCGTTCTTTGAAACCCAGGTCAAATGTGAACCTAAACCTTAGGTCAAATGTGAACCCGTTGTTTGAAACCCAGGTCAAATGTGAACCTAAACCTCAGGTCAAATGCGAACCCGTTGTTTGAAAACCAGGTCAAATTTAAACCTAAACCTCAGGTCAAATGTGAACCCGTTGTTTGAAACCCAGGTCAATTGTGAACCTAAACCTAAAGTCAAATGTGAACCCGTTGTTTGAAAACCAGGTCAAATGTGAACCAAAACCTCAGGTCAAATGTGAACCCTTTGTTTGAAACCCAGGTCAAATGTGAACCTAAACCTCAGGTCAAATGTGAACCCGTTCTTTGAAACCCAGGTCAAATGTGAACCCGTTGTTTGAAACCCAGGTCAAATGTGAACCTAAACCTTAGGTCAAATTTGAACCCGTTGTTTGAAACCCAGGTCAAATGTGAACCTAAACCTAAGGTCAAATATGAACCTGTTGTTTGAAAACCCGGTCATATGTGAAACTAAACCTCAGGTCAAATGAGAACCCGTTGTATGAAAACCAGGTCAAATGTGAACCTAAACCTCAGGTCAAATGTGAACCCGTTGTTTGGAACCCAGGTCAAATGAGAACCTAAACCTCAGGTCAAATGTGAATCTATTGTTTGAAAACCAGGTCAAATGTGAACCCGTTGTTTGAAACCCAGGTCAAATGTGAAGCTAAACCTCAGGTCAAATGTGAACCCATTGTTTGGAAACCAGGTCAAATGTGAACCTAAACTTCAGGTCAAATGTGAACCCGTTGTTTGAAACCCAGGTGAAATGTGAACCTAAACCTCAGGTCAAATGCGAACCCGTTGTTTGAAAACCAGGTCAATTGTGAACCTAAACCTAAGGTCAAATGTGAACCCGTTGTTTGAAAACCAGGCCAAATGTGAACCTAATTCTCAGGTCAAATGTGAACCCGTTGTTTGAAACCCAGGTCAAATGTGAACCTAAACATCAGGTCAAATACGAACCCGTTGTTTAAAAACCACGTCAAATTTTAACCTAAACCTCAGGTCAAATGTGAACCCGTTGTTTAAAACCCAGGTCAATTGTGAACCTAAACCAAAGGTCAAATGTGAACCCGTTGTTTGAAAACCAGGTCAAATGTGAACCTAAACCTCAGGTCAAATGTGAACCCGTTGTTTGAAACCCAGGTCAATTGTGAACCTAAACCTAAGGTCAAATGTGAACCCGTTGTTTGAAAACCAGGTCAAATGTGAACCAAAACCTGAGGTCAAATGTGAACCCTTTGTTTGAAACCCAGGTCAAATGTGAACCTAAACCTTAGGTCAAATATGAATCCGTTCTTTGAAACCCAGGTCAAATGTGAACCTAAACCTTAGGTCAAATGTGAACCCGTTGTTTGAAACCCAGGTCAAATGTGAACCTAAACCTAAGGTCAAATGTGAACCTGTTGTTTGAAAACCCGGTCAAATGTGAAACTAAACCTCAGGTCAAATGTGAACCCGTTGTTTGAAAACCAGGTCAAATGTGAAATAAAACTCAGGTCAAATGTGTACCTAAACCTCAGGTCAAATGTGAACCCGTTGTTTGAAACCCAGATCAAATGTGAACTTAAACCTCAGGTCAAATGTGTACCTAACCCTCAGGTCAAATGTGAACCAGTTGTTTGAAACCAAAGTCAAATGTGAACCTAAACCTCAGGTCAAATGTGAACCCGTTGTTTGAAAACCCGATCAAATGTGAACCTAAACCTCAGGTCAAATGTGAACCCGTTGTTTGGAACCCAGGTCAAATGAGAACCTAAACTTCAGGTCAAATGTAATCTGTTGTTTGAAAACCAGGCCAAATGTGAACCTAAACCTAAGGTCAAATGTGAACCCGTTGTTTGAAAACCAGGTCAAATGTGAACCAAAACCTCAGGTCAAATGTGAACCCATTGTTTGAAACCCAGGTCAAATGTGAACCTAAACCTCAGGTCAAATGTGAACCCGTTGTTTGAAACCCAGGTCAAATGTGAACTTAAACCTCAGGTCAAATGTGAACCTGTTGTTTGAAACCCAGGTCAAACGTGAACCTAAACCTCAGGTCAAATGTGAACCCGTTGTTTGAAACCCAGGTCAAATGTGAACCTAAACCTTAGGTCAAATTTGAACCTGTTGTTTGAAACCCAGGTCAAATGTGAACCTAAACCTCAGGTCAAATGTGAACTTGTTGTTTGAAAACCAGGTCAAATATGAAACTAAACCTCAGGTCTAATGTGAACCCGTTGTTTGAAAACCAGGTCAAATGTGAAACTAAACCTCAGGTCAAATGCGAACCCCTTGTTTGAAAACCAGGTCAAATTTGAACCTAAACCTCAGGTCAAATGTGAACCCGTTGTTTGAAACCCAGGTCAATTGTGAAGCTAAACCTAAGGTCAAATGTGAACCCGTTGTTTGAAAATCAGGTCAAATGTGAACCAAAACCTCGGGTCAAATCTGAACCCGTTGTTTGAAACCTAGGTCAAATGTGAACTTAAACCTCAGGTCAAATGTGAACCTGTTGTTTGAAACCCAGGTCAAACGTGAACCTAAACCTCAGGTCAAATGCGAACCCGTTGTTTAAAAACCAGGTCAAATTTGAAACTAAACCTCAGGTCAAATGTCAACCCGTTGTTTGAAAACCAGGTCAATTGTGAACCTAAACCTAAGGTCAAACGTGAACCCGTTGTTTGAAAACCAGGTCAAATGTGAACCTAAACCTCAGGTTAAATGTGAACCCATTGTTTTAAACCCAGGTCAAATGTGAACCTAAACCTCAGGTCAAATGCGAACCCGTTGTTTGAAACCCAGGTCAATTGTGAAACTGAACCTCAGGTCTAATGTGAACCCGTTATTTGAAACCCAGGTCAATTGTGAACCTAAACCTAAGGTCAAATGTGAACCCGTTGTTTGAAAACCAGGTCAAATGTGAACCAAAACCTCAGGTCAAATGTGAACCCATTGTTTGAAACCCAGGTCAAATGTGAACCTAAACCTCAGGTCAAATGTGAACCTGTTGTTTGAAACCCAGGTCAAATGTGAACCTAAACATCAGGTCAAATGCGAACCCGTTGTTGGAAAACCAGGTCAAATTTAAACCTAAACCTCAGGTCAAATGTGAACCCGTTGTTTGAAACCCAGGTCAATTTTGAACCTAAACCTAAGGTCAAATGTGAACCCGTTGTTTGAAAACCAGGTCAAATGTGAACCAAAACCTCACGTCAAATGTGAACCCTTTGTTTGAAACCCAGGTCAAATGTGAACCTAAACCTCAGGTCAAATGTGAACCCGTTCTTTGAAACCCAGGTCAAATGTGAACTTAAATCTCAGGTCAAATGTGAACCTGTTGTTTGAAACCCAGGTCAAACGTGAACCTAAACCTCAGGTCAAATGTGAACCCGTTGATTGAAACCCAGGTCAAATGTGAACGTAAACCTTAGGTCAAATGTGAACCCGTTGTTTGAAACCCAGGTCAAATGTGAACCTAAACCTAAGGTCAAATGTGACCCTGTTGTTTGAATACCCGGTGAAATGTGAAACTAAACCTCAGGTCAAATGTGAACCCGTTGTTTGAAAACCAGGTCAAATGTGAACCTAAACCTCAGGTCAAATGTGAACCCGTTGTTTGGAACCCAGGTCAAATGAAAACCTAAACCTCAGGTCAAATGTGAATCTGTTGTTTGAAAACCAGGTCAAATGTGAACCCGTTGTTTGAAACCCAGGTCAAATGTGAAACTAAACCTCAGGTCAAATGCGAACCCATTGTTTGGAAACCAGGTCAAATGTGAACCTAAACTTCAGGTCAAATGTGAACCCGTTGTTTGAAACCCAAGTCAAATGTGAACCTAAACCTCAGGTGAAATGCGAACCCGTTGTTTGAAAACCAGGTCAAATTTGAACCAAATCCTCAGGTCAAACGTGAACCCGTTGGTTGAAACCCAGGTCAATTGTGAACCTAAACCTAAGGTCAAATGTGAACCCGTTGTTTGAAAACCAGGTCAAATGTGAACCTAATTCTCAGGTCAAATGTGAACCCGTTGTTTGAAACCCAGGTCAAATGTGAACCTAAACATCAGGTCAAATTCGAACCCGTTGTTTAAAAACCAGGTCAAATATTAACCTAAACCTCAGGTCAAATGTGAACCCGTTGTTTAAAACCCAGGTCAATTGTGAACCTTAACCAAAGGTCAAATGCGAACCCGTTGTTTAAAAACCAGGTCAAATTTTAACCTAAACCTCAGGTCAAATGTGAACCCGTTGTTTAAAACCCAAGTCAATTGTGAACCTAAACCAAAGGTCAAATGTGAACCCATTGTTTGAAAACCAGGTCAAATGTGAACCTCAACCTCAGGTCAAATGTGAACCCGTTGTTTGAAACCCAGGTCAAATGTGAACCTAAACCTCAGGTCAAATGCGAACCCGTTGTTTGAAAACCAGGTCAAATTTAAACCTAAACCTCAGGTCAAATGTGATCCCGTTGTTTGAAACCCAGGTCAATTGTGAACCTAAACCTAAAGTCAAATGTGAACCCGTTGTTTGAAAACCAGGTCAAATGTGAACCAAAACCTCAGGTCAAATGTGAACCCTTTGTTTGAAACCCAGGTCAAATGTGAACCTAAACCTCAGGTCAAATGTGAACCCGTTCTTTGAAACCCAGGTCAAATGTGAACCCGTTGTTTGAAACCCAGGTCAAATGTGAACCTAAACCTTAGGTCAAATTTGAACCCGTTGTTTGAAACCCAGGTCAAATGTGAACCTAAACCTAAGGTCAAATATGAACCTGTTGTTTGAAAACCCGGTCATATGTGAAACTAAACCTCAGGTCAAATGAGAACCCGTTGTATGAAAACCAGGTCAAATGTGAACCTAAACCTCAGGTCAAATGTGAACCCGTTGTTTGGAACCCAGGTCAAATGAGAACCTAAACCTCAGGTCAAATGTGAATCTATTGTTTGAAAACCAGGTCAAATGTGAACCCGTTGTTTGAAACCCAGGTCAAATGTGAAGCTAAACCTCAGGTCAAATGTGAACCCGTTGTTTGAAACCCAAGTCAAATGTGAACCTAAACCTCAGGTGAAATGCGAACCCGTTGTTTGAAAACCAGGTCAAATTTGAACCAAATCCTCAGGTCAAACGTGAACCCGTTGGTTGAAACCCAGGTCAATTGTGAACCTAAACCTAAGGTCAAATGTGAACCCGTTGTTTGAAACCCAGGTCAAATGTGAACCTAAACATCAGGTCAAATTCAAACCCGTTGTTTAAAAACCAGGTCAAATTTTAACCTAAACCTCAGGTCAAATGTGAACCCGTTGTTTAAAACCCAGGTCAATTGTGAACCTTAACCAAAGGTCAAATGCGAACCCGTTGTTTAAAAACCAGGTCAAATTTTAACCTAAACCTCAGGTCAAATGTGAACCCGTTGTTTAAAACCCAAGTCAATTGTGAACCTAAACCAAAGGTCAAATGTGAACCCATTGTTTGAAAACCAGGTCAAATGTGAACCTCAACCTCAGGTCAAATGTGAACCCGTTGTTTGAAACCCAGGTCAAATGTGAACCTAAACCTCAGGTCAAATGCGAACCCGTTGTTTGAAAACCAGGTCAAATTTAAACCTAAACCTCAGGTCAAATGTGAACCCGTTGTTTGAAACCCAGGTCAATTGTGAACCTAAACCTAAAGTCAAATGTGAACCCGTTGTTTGAAAACCAGGTCAAATGTGAACCAAAACCTCAGGTCAAATGTGAACCCTTTGTTTGAAACCCAAGTCAAATGTGAACCTAAACCTCAGGTCAAATGTGAACCCGTTCTTTGAAACCCAGGTCAAATGTGAACCCGTTGTTTGAAACCCAGGTCAAATGTGAACCTAAACCTTAGGTCAAATTTGAACCCGTTGTTTGAAACCCAGGTCAAATGTGAACCTAAACCTAAGGTCAAATATGAACCTGTTGTTTGAAAACCCGGTCATATGTGAAACTAAACCTCAGGTCAAATGAGAACCCGTTGTATGAAAACCAGGTCAAATGTGAACCTAAACCTCAGGTCAAATGTGAACCCGTTGTTTGGAACCCAGGTCAAATGAGAACCTAAACCTCAGGTCAAATGTGAATCTATTGTTTGAAAACCAGGTCAAATGTGAACCCGTTGTTTGAAACCCAGGTCAAATGTGAAGCTAAACCTCACGTCAAATGTGAACCCGTTGTTTGGAAACCAGGTCAAATGTGAACCTAAACTTCAGGTCAAATGTGAACCCGTTGTTTGAAACCCAGGTGAAATGTGAACATAAACCTCAGGTCAAATGCGAACCCGTTGTTTGAAAACCAGGTCAATTGTGAACCTAAACCAAAGGTCAAATGTGAACCCGTTGTTTGAAAACCAGGTCAAATGTGAACCTAAACCTCAGGTCAAATGTGAACCCGTTGTTTGAAACCCAGGTCAATTGTGAACCTAAACCTAAGGTCAAATGTGAACCCGTTGTTTGAAAACCAGGTCAAATGTGAACCAAAACCTCAGGTCAAATGTGAACCCTTTGTTTGAAACCCAGGTCAAATGTGAACCTAAACCTTAGGTCAAATGTGAATCCGTTCTTTGAAACCCAGGTCAAATGTGAACCTAAACCTTAGGTCAAATGTGAACCCGTTGTTTGAAACCCAGGTCAAATGTGAACCTAAACCTAAGGTCAAATGTGAACCTGTTGTTTGAAAACCCGGTCAAATGTGAAACTAAACCTCAGGTCAAATGTGAACCCGTTGTTTGAAAACCAGGTCAAATGTGAAATAAAACTCAGGTCAAATGTGTACCTAAACCTCAGGTCAAATGTGAACCCGTTGTTTGAAACCCAGGTCAAATGTGAACTTAAACCTCAGGTCAAATGTGTACCTAACCCTCAGGTCAAATGTGAACCAGTTGTTTGAAACCAAAGTCAAATGTGAACCTAAACCTCAGGTCAAATGTGAACCCGTTGTTTGAAAACCCGGTCAAATGTGAACCTAAACCTCAGGTCAAATGTGAACCCGTTGTTTGGAACCCAGGTCAAATGAGAACCTAAACTTCAGGTCAAATGTAATCTGTTATTTGAAAACCAGGCCAAATGTGAACCTAAACCTAAGGTCAAATGTGAACCCGTTGTTTGAAAACCAGGTCAAATGTGAACCAAAACCTCAGGTCAAATGTGAACCCATTGTTTGAAACCCAGGTCAAATGTGAACCTAAACCTCAGGTCAAATGTGAACCCGTTGTTTGAAACCCACGTCAAATGTGAACTTAAACCTCAGGTCAAATGTGAACCTGTTGTTTGAAACCCAGGTCAAACGTGAACCTAAACCTCAGGTCAAATGTGAACCCGTTGTTTGAAACCCAGGTCAAATGTGAACCTAAACCTTAGGTCAAATTTGAACCTGTTGTTTGAAACCCAGGTCAAATGTGAACCTAAACCTCAGGTCAAATGTGAACTTGTTGTTTGAAAACCAGGTCAAATATGAAACTAAACCTCAGGTCTAATGTGAACCCGTTGTTTGAAAACCAGGTCAAATGTGAAACTAAACCTCAGGTCAAATGCGAACCCCTTGTTTGAAAACCAGGTCAAATTTGAACCTAAACCGCAGGTCAAATGTGAACCCGTTGTTTGAAACCCAGGTCAATTGTGAAGCTAAACCTAAGGTGAAATGTGAACCCGTTGTATGAAAATCAGGTCAAATGTGAACCAAAACCTCGGGTCAAATCTGAACCCGTTGTTTGAAACCTAGGTCAAATGTGAACTTAAACCTCAGGTCAAATGTGAACCTGTTGTTTGAAACCCAGGTCAAACGTGAACCTAAACCTCAGGTCAAATGCGAACCCGTTGTTTAAAAACCAGGTCAAATTTGAAACTAAAACTCAGGGCAAATGTGAACCCGTTGTTTGAAAACCAGGTCAATTGTGAACCTAAACCTAAGGTCAAACGTGAACCCGTTGTTTGAAAACCAGGTCAAATGTGAACCTAAACCTCAGGTTAAATGTGAACCCGTTGTTTTAAACCCAGGTCAAATGTGAACCTAAACCTCAGGTCAAATGCGAACCCGTTATTTGAAACCCAGGTCAATTGTGAAACTGAACCTCAGGTCTAATGTGAACCCGTTATTTGAAACCCAGGTCAATTGTGAACCTAAACCTAAGGTCAAATGTGAACCCGTTGTTTGAAAACCAGGTCAAATGTGAACCAAAACCTCAGGTCAAATGTGAACCCATTGTTTGAAACCCAGGTCAAATGTGAACCTAAACCTCAGGTCAAATGTGAACCCGTTGTTTGAAACCCAGGTCAAATGTGAACTTAAACCTCAGGTCAAATGTGAACCTGTTGTTTGAAACCCAGGTCAAACGTGAACCTAAACCTCAGGTCAAATGTGAACCCGTTGTTTGAAACCCAGGTCAAATGTGAACCTAAACCTTAGGTCAAATGTGAACCTGTTATTTGAAACCCAGGTCAAATGTGAACCTAAACCTCAGGTCAAATGTGAACTTGTTGTTTGAAAACCAGGTCAAATATGAAACTAAACCTCAGGTCTAATGTGAACCCGTTATTTGAAAACCAGGTCAAATATGAAACTAAACCTCAGGTCAAATGCGAACCCCTTGTTTGAAAACCAGGTCAAATTTGAACCTAAACCTCAGGTCAAATGTGAAACTAAACCTCAGGTCAAATGCGAACCCCTTGTTTGAAAACCAGGTCAAATTTGAACCTAAACCTCAGGTCAAATGTGAACCCGTTGTTTGAAACCCAGGTCAATTGTGAAGCTAAACCTAAGGTCAAATGTGAACCCGTTGTTTGAAAATCAGGTCAAATGTGAACCAAAACCTCGGGTCAAATCTGAACCCGTTGTTTGAAACCTAGGTCAAATGTGAACTTAAACCTCAAGTCAAATGTGAACCTGTTGTTTGAAACCGAGGTCAAACGTGAACCTAAACCTCAGGTCAAATGCGAACCCGTTGTTTAAAAACCAGGTCAAATTTGAAACTAAACCTCAGGTCAAATGTGAACCCGTTGTTTGAAACCCAGGTCAATTGTGAACCTAAACCTAAGGTCAAACGTGAACCCGTTGTTTGAAAACCAGGTCAAATGTGAACCTAAACCTCAGGTCAAATGTGAACCCGTTGTTTTAAACCCAGGTCAAATGTGAACCTAAACCTCAGGTCAAATGCGAACCCGTTATTTGAAACCCAGGTCAATTGTGAAACTGAACCTCAGGTCTAATGTGAACCCGTTGTTTGAAACCCAGGTCAATTGTGAACCTAAACCTAAGGTCAAATGTGAGCCCGTTGTTTGAAAACCAGGTCAAATGTGAACCAAAACCTCAGGTCAAATGTGAACCCATTGTTTGAAACCCAGGTCAAATGTGAACCTAAACCTCAGGTCAAATGTGAACCCGTTGTTTGAAACCCAGGTCAAATGTGAACTTAAACCTCAGGTCAAATGTGAACCTGTTGTTTGAAACCCAGGTCAAATGTGAACCTAAACCTCAGGTCAAATATGAACCCGTTGTTTAAAACCCAGGTCAAATGTGAACCTAAATCTTAAGTCAAATGTGAACCCGTTGTTTGAAACCCAGGTCAAATGTGAACCTAAACCTCAGGTTATATTTGAACCTGTTGTATGAAAACCAGGTCAAATGTGAAACTAAACCTCAGGTCTAACGTGAACCCGTTGTTTGAAAACTAGGTCAAATGTGAAACTAAAACTCAGGACAAATGTGTACCTAAACCTTAGGTCAAATGTGAACCCATTGTTTGAAACCCAGGTCAAATGTGAACTTAAACCTCAGGTCAAATGTGAACCCGTTGTTTGAAACCCAGGTCAAATTTGAACCTAAACCTCAAGTCAAATCTGATCCCGTTGTTTGAAAACCAGGTCAAATATGAACCTAACCCTTAGGTCAAATGTGATCCAGTTGTTTGAAACCTAAGCCAAATGCGAACCTAAACCTCAGGTCAAATGTGAACCCGTTGTTTGAAAACCAGGTCAAATGTGAACGTAAACCTCAGGTCAAATGTGAACCCGTTATTTGGAACCCAGGTCAAATGAGAACCTAAACCTCAGGTCAAATGTGAATCTGTTGTTTGAAAACCAGGTCAAATGTGAACCCGTTTTTTGAAACCCAGGTCAAATGTGAAACTAAACCTCAGGTCAAATGTGAACCCGTTATTTGGAAACCAGGTCAAATGTGAACCTAAACCTCAGGTCAAATGTGAACCCGTTGTTTGAAACCCAGGTCAAATGTGAACCTAAACCTCAGGTCAAATGCGAACCCGTTGTTTGAAAACCAGGTCAAATTTGAACCTAAACCTCAGGTCAAATGTGAACCCGTTGTTTGAAACCTAGGTCAAATGTGAACTTAAACCTCAGGTCAAATGTGAACCTGTTGTTTGAAACCCAGGTCAAACGTGAACCTAAACCTCAGGTCAAATGCGAACCCGTTGTTTAAAAACCAGGTCAAATTTGAAACTAAACCTCAGGTCAAATGTGAACCCGTTGTTTGAAACCCAGGTCAATTGTGAACCTAAACCTAAGGTCAAACGTGAACCCGTTGTTTGAAAACCAGGTCAAATGTGAACCTAAACCTCAGGTCAAATGTGAACCCGTTGTTTTAAACCCAGGTCAAATGTGAACCTAAACCTCAGGTCAAATGCGAACCCGTTGTTTGAAAACCAGGTCAAATTTAAACCTAAACCTCAGGTCAAATGTGAACCCGTTGTTTGAAACCCAGGTCAATTGTGAACCTAAACCTAAGGTCAAATGTGAACCCGTTGTTTGAAAACCAGGTCAAATGTGAACCAAAACCTCAGGTCAAATGTGAACCCATTGTTTGAAACCCAGGTCAAATGTGAACCTAAACCTCAGGTCATATGTGAACCCGTTGTTTGAAACCCAGGTCAAATGTGAACTTAAACCTCAGGTCAAATGTGAACCTGTTGTTTGAAACCCAGGTCAAACGTGAACCTAAACCTCAGGTCAAATATGAACCCGTTGTTTAAAACCCAGGTCAAATGTGAACCTAAACCTTAAGTCAAATGTGAACCCGTTGTTTGAAACCCAGGTCAAATGTGAACCTAAACCTCAGGTTAAATTTGAACCTGTTGTATGAAAACCAGGTCAAATGTGAAACTAAACCTCAGGTCTAACGTGAACCCGTTGTTTGAAAACCAGGTCAAATGTGAAACTAAAACTCAGGACAAATGTGTACCTAAACCTTAGGCTAAATGTGAACCCATTGTTTGAAACCCAGGTCAAATGTGAACTTAAACCTCAGGTCAAATGTGAACCCGTTGTTTGAAACCCAGGTCAAATTTGAACCTAAACCTGAAGTCAAATCTGATCCCGTTGTTTGAAAACCAGGTCAAATGTGAACCAAAACCTCAGGTCAAATGTGAACCCATTGTTTGAAACCCAGGTCAAATGTGAACCTAAACCTCAGGTCAAATGTGAACCCGTTGTTTGAAACCCAGGTCAAATGTGAACTTAAACCTCAGGTCAAATGTGAACCTGTTGTTTGAAACCCAGGTCAAACGTGAACCTAAACCTCAGGTCAAATGTGAACCCGTTGTTTGAAACCCAGGTCAAATGTGAACCTAAACCTTAGGTCAAATGTGAACCTGTTGTTTGAAACCCAGGTCAAATGTGAACCTAAACCTCAGGTCAAATGTGAACTTGTTGTTTGAAAACCAGGTCAAATATGAAACTAAACCTCAGGTCTAATGTGAACCCGTTATTTGAAAACCAGGTCAAATATGAAACTAAACCTCAGGTCAAATGCGAACCCCTTGTTTGAAAACCAGGTCAAATTTGAACCTAAACCTCAGGTCAAATGTGAAACTAAACCTCAGGTCAAATGCGAACCCCTTGTTTGAAAACCAGGTCAAATTTGAACCTAAACCTCAGGTCAAATGTGAACCCGTTGTTTGAAACCCAGGTCAATTGTGAAGCTAAACCTAAGGTCAAATGTGAACCCGTTGTTTGAAAATCAGGTCAAATGTGAACCAAAACCTCGGGTCAAATCTGAACCCGTTGTTTGAAACCTAGGTCAAATGTGAACTTAAACCTCAAGTCAAATGTGAACCTGTTGTTTGAAACCGAGGTCAAACGTGAACCTAAACCTCAGGTCAAATGCGAACCCGTTGTTTAAAAACCAGGTCAAATTTGAAACTAAACCTCAGGTCAAATGTGAACCCGTTGTTTGAAACCCAGGTCAATTGTGAACCTAAACCTAAGGTCAAACGTGAACCCGTTGTTTGAAAACCAGGTCAAATGTGAACCTAAACCTCAGGTCAAATGTGAACCCGTTGTTTTAAACCCAGGTCAAATGTGAACCTAAACCTCAGGTCAAATGCGAACCCGTTATTTGAAACCCAGGTCAATTGTGAAACTGAACCTCAGGTCTAATGTGAACCCGTTGTTTGAAACCCAGGTCAATTGTGAACCTAAACCTAAGGTCAAATGTGAGCCCGTTGTTTGAAAACCAGGTCAAATGTGAACCAAAACCTCAGGTCAAATGTGAACCCATTGTTTGAAACCCAGGTCAAATGTGAACCTAAACCTCAGGTCAAATGTGAACCCGTTGTTTGAAACCCAGGTCAAATGTGAACTTAAACCTCAGGTCAAATGTGAACCTGTTGTTTGAAACCCAGGTCAAATGTGAACCTAAACCTCAGGTCAAATATGAACCCGTTGTTTAAAACCCAGGTCAAATGTGAACCTAAATCTTAAGTCAAATGTGAACCCGTTGTTTGAAACCCAGGTCAAATGTGAACCTAAACCTCAGGTTATATTTGAACCTGTTGTATGAAAACCAGGTCAAATGTGAAACTAAACCTCAGGTCTAACGTGAACCCGTTGTTTGAAAACTAGGTCAAATGTGAAACTAAAACTCAGGACAAATGTGTACCTAAACCTTAGGTCAAATGTGAACCCATTGTTTGAAACCCAGGTCAAATGTGAACTTAAACCTCAGGTCAAATGTGAACCCGTTGTTTGAAACCCAGGTCAAATTTGAACCTAAACCTCAAGTCAAATCTGATCCCGTTGTTTGAAAACCAGGTCAAATATGAACCTAACCCTTAGGTCAAATGTGATCCAGTTGTTTGAAACCTAAGCCAAATGCGAACCTAAACCTCAGGTCAAATGTGAACCCGTTGTTTGAAAACCAGGTCAAATGTGAACGTAAACCTCAGGTCAAATGTGAACCCGTTATTTGGAACCCAGGTCAAATGAGAACCTAAACCTCAGGTCAAATGTGAATCTGTTGTTTGAAAACCAGGTCAAATGTGAACCCGTTTTTTGAAACCCAGGTCAAATGTGAAACTAAACCTCAGGTCAAATGTGAACCCGTTATTTGGAAACCAGGTCAAATGTGAACCTAAACCTCAGGTCAAATGTGAACCCGTTGTTTGAAACCCAGGTCAAATGTGAACCTAAACCTCAGGTCAAATGCGAACCCGTTGTTTGAAAACCAGGTCAAATTTGAACCTAAACCTCAGGTCAAATGTGAACCCGTTGTTTGAAACCTAGGTCAAATGTGAACTTAAACCTCAGGTCAAATGTGAACCTGTTGTTTGAAACCCAGGTCAAACGTGAACCTAAACCTCAGGTCAAATGCGAACCCGTTGTTTAAAAACCAGGTCAAATTTGAAACTAAACCTCAGGTCAAATGTGAACCCGTTGTTTGAAACCCAGGTCAATTGTGAACCTAAACCTAAGGTCAAACGTGAACCCGTTGTTTGAAAACCAGGTCAAATGTGAACCTAAACCTCAGGTCAAATGTGAACCCGTTGTTTTAAACCCAGGTCAAATGTGAACCTAAACCTCAGGTCAAATGCGAACCCGTTGTTTGAAAACCAGGTCAAATTTAAACCTAAACCTCAGGTCAAATGTGAACCCGTTGTTTGAAACCCAGGTCAATTGTGAACCTAAACCTAAGGTCAAATGTGAACCCGTTGTTTGAAAACCAGGTCAAATGTGAACCAAAACCTCAGGTCAAATGTGAACCCATTGTTTGAAACCCAGGTCAAATGTGAACCTAAACCTCAGGTCATATGTGAACCCGTTGTTTGAAACCCAGGTCAAATGTGAACTTAAACCTCAGGTCAAATGTGAACCTGTTGTTTGAAACCCAGGTCAAACGTGAACCTAAACCTCAGGTCAAATATGAACCCGTTGTTTAAAACCCAGGTCAAATGTGAACCTAAACCTTAAGTCAAATGTGAACCCGTTGTTTGAAACCCAGGTCAAATGTGAACCTAAACCTCAGGTTAAATTTGAACCTGTTGTATGAAAACCAGGTCAAATGTGAAACTAAACCTCAGGTCTAACGTGAACCCGTTGTTTGAAAACCAGGTCAAATGTGAAACTAAAACTCAGGACAAATGTGTACCTAAACCTTAGGCTAAATGTGAACCCATTGTTTGAAACCCAGGTCAAATGTGAACTTAAACCTCAGGTCAAATGTGAACCCGTTGTTTGAAACCCAGGTCAAATTTGAACCTAAACCTGAAGTCAAATCTGATCCCGTTGTTTGAAAACCAGGTCAAATGTGAACCTAACCCTTAGGTCAAATGTGATCCAGTTGTTTGAAACCTAAGCCAAATGCGAACCTAAACCTCAGGTCAAATGTGAACCCGTTGTTTGAAAACCAGGTCAAATGTGAACGTAAACCTCAGGTCAAATGTGAACCCGTTATTTGGAACCCAGGTCAAATGAGAACCTAAACCTCAGGTCAAATGTGAATCTGTTGTTTGAAAACCAGGTCGAATGTGAACCCGTTGTTTGAAACCCAGGTCAAATGTGAAACTAAACCTCAGGTCAAATGTGAACCCGTTGTTTGGAAAATAGGTCAAATGTGAACCTAAACCTCAGGTCAAATGTGAACCCGTTGTTTGAAACCCAGGTCAAATGTGAACCTAAACCTCAGGTCGAATGCGAACCCGTTGTTTGAAAACCAGGTCAAATTTGAACCTAAACCTCCGGTCAAATGTGAACCCGTTGTTTGAAACCCAGGTCAATTGTGAAGCTAAACCTAAGGTCAAATGTGAACGCGTTGTTTGAAAACCAGGTCAAATGTGAACCAAAACCTCGGGTCAAATCTGAACCCGTTGTTTGAAACCCAGGTCAAATGTGAACCTAAACCTCAGGTCAAATGTGAACCCGTTGTTTGAAACCTAGGTCAAATGTGAACTTAAACCTCAGGTCAAATGTGAACCTGTTGTTTGAAACCCAGGTCAAACGTGAACCTAAACCTCAGGTCAAATGCGAACCCGTTGTTTAAAAACCAGGTCAAATTTGAAACTAAACCTCAGGTCAAATGTGAACCCGTTGTTTGAAACCCAGGTCAATTGTGAACCTAAACCTAAGGTCAAACGTGAACCCGTTGTTTGAAAACCAGGTCAAATGTGAACCTAAACCTCAGGTCAAATGTGAACCCGTTGTTTTAAACCCAGGTCAAATGTGAACCTAAACCTCAGGTCAAATGCGAACCCGTTGTTTGAAAACCAGGTCAAATTTAAACCTAAACCTCAGGTCAAATGTGAACCCGTTGTTTGAAACCCAGGTCAATTGTGAACCTAAACCTAAGGTCAAATGTGAACCCGTTGTTTGAAAACCAGGTCAAATTTGAACCTAAACCTCAGGTCAAATGTGAACCCGTTGTTTGAAACCTAGGTCAAATGTGAACTTAAACCTCAGGTCAAATGTGAACCTGTTGTTTGAAACCCAGGTCAAACGTGAACCTAAACCTCAGGTCAAATGCGAACCCGTTGTTTAAAAACCAGGTCAAATTTGAAACTAAACCTCAGGTCAAATGTGAACCCGTTGTTTGAAACCCAGGTCAATTGTGAACCTAAACCTAAGGTCAAACGTGAACCCGTTGTTTGAAAACCAGGTCAAATGTGAACCTAAACCTCAGGTCAAATGTGAACCCGTTGTTTTAAACCCAGGTCAAATGTGAACCTAAACCTCAGGTCAAATGCGAACCCGTTGTTTGAAAACCAGGTCAAATTTAAACCTAAACCTCAGGTCAAATGTGAACCCGTTGTTTGAAACCCAGGTCAATTGTGAACCTAAACCTAAGGTCAAATGTGAACCCGTTGTTTGAAAACCAGGTCAAATGTGAACCAAAACCTCAGGTCAAATGTGAACCCATTGTTTGAAACCCAGGTCAAATGTGAACCTAAACCTCAGGTCATATGTGAACCCGTTGTTTGAAACCCAGGTCAAATGTGAACTTAAACCTCAGGTCAAATGTGAACCTGTTGTTTGAAACCCAGGTCAAACGTGAACCTAAACCTCAGGTCAAATATGAACCCGTTGTTTAAAACCCAGGTCAAATGTGAACCTAAACCTTAAGTCAAATGTGAACCCGTTGTTTGAAACCCAGGTCAAATGTGAACCTAAACCTCAGGTTAAATTTGAACCTGTTGTATGAAAACCAGGTCAAATGTGAAACTAAACCTCAGGTCTAACGTGAACCCGTTGTTTGAAAACCAGGTCAAATGTGAAACTAAAACTCAGGACAAATGTGTACCTAAACCTTAGGCTAAATGTGAACCCATTGTTTGAAACCCAGGTCAAATGTGAACTTAAACCTCAGGTCAAATGTGAACCCGTTGTTTGAAACCCAGGTCAAATTTGAACCTAAACCTGAAGTCAAATCTGATCCCGTTGTTTGAAAACCAGGTCAAATGTGAACCTAACCCTTAGGTCAAATGTGATCCAGTTGTTTGAAACCTAAGCCAAATGCGAACCTAAACCTCAGGTCAAATGTGAACCCGTTGTTTGAAAACCAGGTCAAATGTGAACGTAAACCTCAGGTCAAATGTGAACCCGTTATTTGGAACCCAGGTCAAATGAGAACCTAAACCTCAGGTCAAATGTGAATCTGTTGTTTGAAAACCAGGTCGAATGTGAACCCGTTGTTTGAAACCCAGGTCAAATGTGAAACTAAACCTCAGGTCAAATGTGAACCCGTTGTTTGGAAAATAGGTCAAATGTGAACCTAAACCTCAGGTCAAATGTGAACCCGTTGTTTGAAACCCAGGTCAAATGTGAACCTAAACCTCAGGTCGAATGCGAACCCGTTGTTTGAAAACCAGGTCAAATTTGAACCTAAACCTCCGGTCAAATGTGAACCCGTTGTTTGAAACCCAGGTCAATTGTGAAGCTAAACCTAAGGTCAAATGTGAACGCGTTGTTTGAAAACCAGGTCAAATGTGAACCAAAACCTCGGGTCAAATCTGAACCCGTTGTTTGAAACCCAGGTCAAATGTGAACCTAAACCTCAGGTCAAATGTGAACCCGTTGTTTGAAACCTAGGTCAAATGTGAACTTAAACCTCAGGTCAAATGTGAACCTGTTGTTTGAAACCCAGGTCAAACGTGAACCTAAACCTCAGGTCAAATGCGAACCCGTTGTTTAAAAACCAGGTCAAATTTGAAACTAAACCTCAGGTCAAATGTGAACCCGTTGTTTGAAACCCAGGTCAATTGTGAACCTAAACCTAAGGTCAAACGTGAACCCGTTGTTTGAAAACCAGGTCAAATGTGAACCTAAACCTCAGGTCAAATGTGAACCCGTTGTTTTAAACCCAGGTCAAATGTGAACCTAAACCTCAGGTCAAATGCGAACCCGTTGTTTGAAAACCAGGTCAAATTTAAACCTAAACCTCAGGTCAAATGTGAACCCGTTGTTTGAAACCCAGGTCAATTGTGAACCTAAACCTAAGGTCAAATGTGAACCCGTTGTTTGAAAACCAGGTCAAATGTGAACCAAAACCTCAGGTCAAATGTGAACCCATTGTTTGAAACCCAGGTCAAATGTGAACCTAAACCTCAGGTCATATGTGAACCCGTTGTTTGAAACCCAGGTCAAATGTGAACTTAAACCTCAGGTCAAATGTGAACCTGTTGTTTGAAACCCAGGTCAAACGTGAACCTAAACCTCAGGTCAAATATGAACCCGTTGTTTAAAACCCAGGTCAAATGTGAACCTAAACCTTAAGTCAAATGTGAACCCGTTGTTTGAAACCCAGGTCAAATGTGAACCTAAACCTCAGGTTAAATTTGAACCTGTTGTATGAAAACCAGGTCAAATGTGAAACTAAACCTCAGGTCTAACGTGAACCCGTTGTTTGAAAACCAGGTCAAATGTGAAACTAAAACTCAGGACAAATGTGTACCTAAACCTTAGGCTAAATGTGAACCCATTGTTTGAAACCCAGGTCAAATGTGAACTTAAACCTCAGGTCAAATGTGAACCCGTTGTTTGAAACCCAGGTCAAATTTGAACCTAAACCTCAAGTCAAATCTGATCCCGTTGTTTGAAAACCAGGTCAAATGTGAACCTAACCCTTAGGTCAAATGTGATCCAGTTGTTTGAAACCTAAGCCAAATGCGAACCTAAACCTCAGGTCAAATGTGAACCCGTTGTTTGAAAACCAGGTCAAATGTGAACGTAAACCTCAGGTCAAATGTGAACCCGTTATTTGGAACCCAGGTCAAATGAGAACCTAAACCTCAGGTCAAATGTGAATCTGTTGTTTGAAAACCAGGTCGAATGTGAACCCGTTGTTTGAAACCCAGGTCAAATGTGAAACTAAACCTCAGGTCAAATGTGAACCCGTTGTTTGGAAAATAGGTCAAATGTGAACCTAAACCTCAGGTCAAATGTGAACCCGTTGTTTGAAACCCAGGTCAATTGTGAACCTAAACCTCAGGTCAAATGCGAACCCGTTGTTTGAAAACCAGGTCAAATTTGAACCTAAACCTCAGGTCAAATGTGAACCCGTTGTTTGAAACCCAGGTCAATTGTGAAGCTAAACCTAAGGTCAAATGTGAACCCGTTATTTGAAAACCAGGTCAAATGTGAACCAAAACCTCGGGTCAAATCTGAACCCGTTGTTTGAAACCCAGGTCAAATGTGAACCTAAACCTCAGGTCAAATGTGAACCCGTTGTTTGAAACCTGGGTCAAATGTGAACCTGTTGTTTGAAACCCGGGTCAAACGTGAACCTAAACCTCAGGTCAAATGCGAACCCGTTGTTTAAAAACCAGGTCAAATTTGAACCTAAACCTCAGGTCAAATGTGAACCCGTTGTTTGAAACCCAGGTCAATTGTGAACCTAAACCTAAGGTCAAACGTGAACCTGTTGTTTGAAAACCAGGTCAAATGTGAACCTAAAACTCAGGTCAAATGTGAACCCGTTGTTTTAAACCCAGGTCAAATGTGAACCTAAACCTCAGGTCAAATGCGAACCCGTTGTTTGAAAACCAGGTCAAATTTGAACCTAAACCTCAGGTCAAATGTGAACCCGTTGTTTGAAACCCAGGTCAATTGGGAACCTAAACCTAAGGTCAAATGTGAACCCGTTGTTTGAAAACCAGGTCAAATGTGAACCAAAACCTCAGGTCAAATGTGAACCCATTGTTTGAAACCCGGGTCAAATGTAAACCTAAACCTCAGGTCAAATGTGAACCCGTTGTTTGAAACCCAGGTCAAATGTGAACTTAAACCTCAGGTGAAATGTGAACCTGTTGTTTGAAACCCAGGTCAAACGTGAACCTAAACCTCAGGTCAAATGCGAACCCGTTGTTTAAAAACCAGGTCAAATTTGAAACTAAACCTCAGGTCAAATGTGAACCCGTTGTTTGAAACCCAGGTCAATTGTGAACCTAAACCTAAGGTCAAACGTGAACCCGTTGTTTGAAAACCAGGTCAAATGTGAACCTAAACCTCAGGTCAAATGTGAACCCGTTATTTTAAACCCAGGTCAAATGTGAACCTAAACCTCAGGTCAAATGCAAACCCGTTATTTGAAACCCAGGTCAATTGTGAAACTGAACCTCAGGTCTAATGTGAACCCGTTGTTTGAAACCCATGTCAATTGTGAACCTAAACCTAAGGTCAAATGTGAACCCGTTGTTTGAAAACCAGGTCAAATGTGAACCTAAACCTCAGGTCAAATGTGAACCCGTTGTTTGAAACCCAGGTCAAATGTGAACTTAAACCTCAGGTCAAATGTGAACCTGTTGTTTGAAACCCAGGTCAAATGTGAACCTAAACCTCAGGTCAAATATGAACCCGTTGTTTAAAACCCAGGTCAAATGTGAACCTAAACCTTAAGTCAAATGTGAACCCGTTGTTTGAAACCCAGGTCAAATGTGAACCTAAACCTCAGGTTAAATTTGAACCTGTTGTATGAAAACCAGGTCAAATGTGAAACTAAACCTCAGGTCTAACGTGAACCCGTTGTTTGAAAACCAGGTCAAATGTGAAACTAAAACTCAGGACAAATGTGTACCTAAACCTTAGGTCAAATGTGAACCCATTGTTTGAAACCCAGGTCAAATGTGAACTTAAACCTCAGGTCAAATGTGAACCCGTTGTTTGAAACCCAGGTCAAATTTGAACCTAAACCTCAAGTCAAATCTGATTCCGTTGTTTGAAAACCAGGTCAAATGTGAACCTAACCCTTAGGTCAAATGTGATCCAGTTGTTTGAAACCTAAGCCAAATGCGAACCTAAACCTCAGGTCAAATGTGAACCCGTTGTTTGAAAACCAGGTCAAATGTGAACGTAAACCTCAGGTCAAATGTGAACCCGTTATTTGGAACCCAGGTCAAATGAGAACCTAAACCTCAGGTCAAATGTGAATCTGTTGTTTGAAAACCAAGTCAAATGTGAACCCGTTGTTTGAAACCCAGGTCAAATGTGAAACTAAACCTCAGGTCAAATGTGAACCCGTTGTTTGGAAACCAGGTCAAGTGTGAACCTAAACCTCAGGTCAAATGTGAACCCGTTGTTTGAAACCCAGGTCAAATGTGAACCTAAACCTCAGGTCAAATGCGAACCCGTTGTTTGAAAACCAGGTCAAATTTGAACCTAAACCTCAGGTCAAATGTGAACCCGTTGTTTGAAACCCAGGTCAATTGTGAAGCTAAACCTAAGGTCAAATGTGAACGCGTTGTTTGAAAACCAGGTCAAATGTGAACCAAAACCTCGGGTCAAATCTGAACCCGTTGTTTGAAACCCAGGTCAAATGTGAACCTAAACCTCAGGTCAAATGTGAACCCGTTGTTTGAAACCTAGGTCAAATGTGAACTTAAACCTCAGGTCAAATGTGAACCTGTTGTTTGAAACCCAGGTCAAACGTGAACCTAAACCTCAGGTCAAATGCGAACCCGTTGTTTAAAAACCATGTCAAATTTGAAACTAAACCTCAGGTCAAATGTGAACCCGTTGTTTGAAACCCAGGTCAATTGTGAACCTAAACCTAAGGTCAAACGCGAACCCGTTGTTTGAAAACCAGGTCAAATGTGAACCTAAACCTCAGGTCAAATGTGAACCCGTTATTTTAAACCCAGGTCAAATGTGAACCTAAACCTCAGGTCAAATGCGAACCCGTTGTTTGAAAACCAGGTCAAATTTAAACCTAAACCTCAGGTCAAATGTGAACCCGTTGTTTGAAACCCAGGTCAATTGTGAACCTAAACCTAAGGTCAAATGTGAACCCGTTGTTTGAAAACCAGGTCAAATGTGAACCAAAACCTCAGGTCAAATGTGAACCCATTGTTTGAAACCCAGGTCAAATGTGAACCTAAACCTCAGGTCAAATGTGAACCCGTTGTTTGAAACCCAGGTCAAATGTGAACTTAAACCTCAGGTCAAATGTGAACCTGTTGTTTGAAACCCAGGTCAAACGTGAACCTAAACCTCAGGTCAAATATGAACCCGTTGTTCAAAACCCAGGTCAAATGTGAACCTAAACCTTAAGTCAAATGTGAACCCGTTGTTTGAAACCCAGGTCAAATGTGAACCTAAACCTCAGGTTAAATTTGAACCTGTTGTATGAAAACCAGGTCAAATGTGAAACTAAACCTCAGGTCTAACGTGAACCCGTTGTTTGAAAACCAGGTCAAATGTGAAACTAAAACTCAGGACAAATGTGTACCTAAACCTTAGGCTAAATGTGAACCCATTGTTTGAAACCCAGGTCAAATGTGAGCTTAAATCTCAGGTCAAATGTGAACCCGTTGTTTGAAACCCAGGTCAAATTTGAACCTAAACCTCAAGTCAAATCTGATCCCGTTGTTTGAAAACCAGGTCAAATGTGAACCTAACCCTTAGGTCAAATGTGATCCAGTTGTTTGAAACCTAAGCCAAATGCGAACCTAAACCTCAGGTCAAATGTGAACCCGTTGTTTGAAAACCAGGTCAAATGTGAACGTAAACCTCAGGTCAAATGTGAACCCGTTATTTGGAACCCAGGTCAAATGAGAACCTAAACCTCAGGTCAAATGTGAATCTATTGTTTGAAAACCAGGTCGAATGTGAACCCGTTGTTTGAAACCCAGGTCAAATGTGAAACTAAACCTCAGGTCAAATGTGAACCCGTTGTTTGGAAAATAGGTCAAATGTGAACCTAAACCTCAGTTCAAATGTGAACCCGTTATTTGAAACCCAGGTCAAATGTGAACCTAAACCTCAGGTCAAATGCGAACCCATTGTTTGAAAACCAGGTCAAATTTGAACCTAAACCTCAGGTCAAATGTGAACCCGTTGTTTGAAACCCAGGTCAATTGTGAAGCTAAACCTAAGGTCAAATGTGAACCCGTTATTTGAAAACCAGGTCAAATGTGAACCAAAACCTCGGTTCAAATCTGAACCCGTTGTTTGAAACCCAGGTCAAATGTGAACCTAAACCTCAGGTCAAATGTGAACCCGTTGTTTGAAACCTGGGTCAAATATGAACTTAAACCTCAGGTCAAATGTGAACCTGTTGTTTGAAACCCGGGTCAAACGTGAACCTAAACCTCAGGTCAAATGCGAACCCGTTGTTTAAAAACCAGGTCAAATTTGAACCTAAACCTCAGGTCAAATGTGAACCCGTTGTTTGAAACCCAGGTCAATTGTGAACCTAAACCTAAGGTCAAACGTGAACCTGTTGTTTGAAAACCAGGTCAAATGTGAACCTAAAACTCAGGTCAAATGTGAACCCGTTGTTTTAAACCCAGGTCAAATGTGAACCTAAACCTCAGGTCAAATGCGAACCCGTTGTTTGAAAACCAGGTCAAATTTGAACCTAAACCTCAGGTCAAATGTGAACCCGTTGTTTGAAACCCAGGTCAATTGGGAACCTAAACCTAAGGTCAAATGTGAACCCGTTGTTTGAAAACCAGGTCAAATGTGAACCAAAACCTCAGGTCAAATGTGAACCCATTGTTTGAAACCCAGGTCAAATGTAAACCTAAACCTCAGGTCAAATGTGAACCCGTTGTTTGAAACCCAGGTCAAATGTGAACTTAAACCTCAGGTGAAATGTGAACCTGTTGTTTGAAACCCAGGTCAAACGTGAACCTAAACCTCAGGTCAAATATGAACCCGTTGTTTAAAACCCAGGTCAAATGTGAACCTAAACCTTAAGTCAAATGTGAACCCGATGTTTGAAACCCAAGTCAAATGCGAACCTAAACCTCAGGTTAAATTTGAACCTGTTGTATGAAAACCAGGTCAAATGTGAAACTAAACCTCAGGTCTAATGTGAACCCGTTGTTTGAAATCCAGGTCAAATGTGAAACTAAAACTCAGGTAAAATGTGTACCTAAACCTCAGGTCAAATGTGAACCCATTGTTTGAAACCCAGGTCAAATGTGAACTTAAACCTCAGGTCAAATGTGAACCCGTTGTTTGAAACCCAGGTCAAATTTGAACCTAAACCTCAAGTCAAATCTGATCCCGTTGTTTGAAAACCAGGTCAAATGTCAACCTAACCCTTAGGTCAAATGTGATCCAGTTGTTTAAAACCTAAGCCAAATGCGAACCTAAACATCGGGTCAAATGTGAACCCGTTGTTTGAAAACCAGGTCAAATGTGAACGTAAACCTCAGGTCAAATGTGAACCCGTTATTCGGAACCCAGGTCAAATGAGAACCTAAACCTCAGGTCAAATGTGTATCTGTTGTTTGAAAACAAGGTCAAATGTGAACCCATTGTTTGAAACCCAGGTCAAATGTGAAACTAAACCTCAGGTTAAATGTGAACCCGTTGTTTGGAAACCAGGTCAAATGTGAACCTAAGCCTCAGGTCAAATGTGAACCTGTTGTTTGAAACCCAGGTCAAATGTGAACCTAAACCTCAGGTCAAATGCGAACCCGTTGTTTGAAAACCAGGTCAAATTTGAACCTAAACCTCAGGTAAAATGTGAACCCGTTGTTTGAAACCCAGGTCAATTGTGAAGCTAAACCTAAGGTCAAATGTGAACCTGTTGTTTGAAAACCCGGTCAATTGTGAAACTAAACCTCAGGTCAAATGTGAACCCGTTGTTTGAAAACCAGGTCAAATGTGAAACTAAAACTCAGGTCAAATGTGTACCTAAACCTCAGGTCAAATGTGAACCCGTTGTTTGAAACCCAGGTCAAATGTGAACTTAAACCTCAGGTCAAATGTGAACCTAACCCTCAGGTCAAATGTGAACCAGTTGTTTGAAACCAAAGTCAAATGTGAACCTAAACCTCAGGTCAAATGTGAACCCGATGTTTGAAAACCAGGTCAAATGTGAACCTAAACCTCAGGTCAAATGTGAACCCGTTGTTTGGAACCCAGGTCAAATGAGAACCTAAACTTCAGGTCAAATGTTATCTGTTGTTTGAAAACCAGGCCAAATGTGAACCTAAACATAAGGTCAAATGTGAACCCGTTGTTTGAAAACCAGGTCAAATGTGAACCAAAACCTCAGGTCAAATGTGAACCCATTGTTTGAAACCTAGGTCAAATGTGAACCTAAACCTCAGGTCAAATGTGAACCCGTTGTTTGAAACCCAGGTCAAATGTGAACTTAAACCTCAGGTCAAATGTGAACCAGTTGTTTGAAACCCAGGTCAAACGTGAACCTAAACCTCAGGTCAAATGTGAACCCGTTGTTTGAAACCCAGGTCAAATGTGAACCTAAACCTTAGGTCAAATGTGAACCTGTTGTTTGAAACCCAGGTCAAATGTGAACCTAAACCTCGGGTCAAATGTGAACCTGTTGTTTGAAAACCAGGTCAAATGTGAAACTGAACCTCAGGTCTAATTTGAACCCGTTGTTTGAAAGCCAGGTCAAATGTGAAACTAAACCTCAGGTCAAATGCGAACCAGTTGTTTGAAAACCAGGTCAAATTTGAACCTAAACCTCAGGTCAAATGTGAACCCGTTATTTGAAACCCAGGTCAATTGTGAAGCTAAACCTAAGGTTAAATGTGAACGCGTTGTTTGAAAACCAGGTCAAATGTGAACCAAAACCTCGGGTCGAATCTGAACCTGTCGTTTGAAACCCTGGTCAAATGTGAACCTAAACCTCAGGTCAAATGTGAACCCGTTGTTTGAAACCCAGGTCAATTGTGAACCTAAACCTAAGGTCAAACGTGAACCTGTTGTTTGAAAACCAGGTCAAATGTGAACCTAAACCTCAGGTCAAATGTGAACCCGTTGATTTAACCCCAGGTCAAATGTGAACCTAAACCTCAGGTCAAATGCGAACCAGTTGTTTGAAAACCAGGTCAAATTTGAACGTAAACCTCAGGTCAGATGTGAACCCGTTGTTTGAAACCCAGGTCAATTGGGAACCTAAACCTAAGGTCAAATGTGAACCCGTTGTTTGAAAACCAGGTCAAATGTGAACCAAAACCTCAGGTCAAATGTGAACCCATTGTTTGAAACCCAGGTCAAATGTAAACCTAAACCTCAGGTCAAATGTGAACCCGTTGTTTGAAACCCAGGTCAAATGTGAACTTAAACTTCAGGTGAAATGTGAACCCGTTGTTTGAAAACCAGGTCAAATGTGAACCAAAACCTCAGGTCAAATGTGAACCCATTGTTTGAAACCCAGGTCAAATGTGAACCTAAACCTTAAGTCAAATGTGAACCCGTTGTTTGAAACCCAGGTCAAATGCAAACCTAAACCTCAGGTTAAATTTGAACCTATTGTATGAAAACCAGGTCAAATGTGAAACTAAACCTCAGGTCTAATGTGAACCCGTTGTTTGAAAACCAGGTCAAATGTGAAACTAAAACTCAGGTAAAATGTGTACCTAAACCTCAGGTCAAATGTGAACCCATTGTTTGAAACCCAGGTCAAATGTGAACTTAAACCTCAGGTCAAATGTGAACCCGTTGTTTGAAACCCAGGTCAAATTTGAACCTAAACCTCAAGTCAAATCTGATCCCGTTGTTTGAAAACCAGGTCAAATGTCAACCTAACCCTTAGGTCAAATGTGATCCAGTTGTTTAAAACCTAAGCCAAATGCGAACCTAAACATCGGGTCAAATGTGAACCCGTTGTTTGAAAACCAGGTCAAATGTGAACGTAAACCTCAGGTCAAATGTGAACCCGTTATTTGGAACCCAGGTCAAATGGGAACCTAAACCTCAAGTCAAATGTGTATCTGTTGTTTGAAAACCAGGTCAAATGTGAACCCGTTGTTTGAAACCCAGGTCAAATGTGAAACTAAACCTCAGGTTAAATGTGAACCCGTTGTTTGGAAACCAGGTCAAATGTGAACCTGTTGTTTGAAACCCAGGTCAAATGTGAACCTAAACCTAAGGTCAAACGTGAACCTGTTGTTTGAAAACCAGGTCAAATGTGAACCTAAACCTCAGGTCAAATGTGAACCCGTTGTTTTAAACCCAGGTCAAATGTGAACCTAAACCTCAGGTCAAATGCGAACCAGTTGTTTGAAAACCAGGTCAAATTTGAACCTAAACCTCAGGTCAGATGTGAACCCGTTGTTTGAAACCTAGGTCAATTGGGAACCTAAACCTAAGGTCAAATGTGAACCCGTTGTTTGAAAACCAGGTCAAATGTGAACCAAAACCTCAGGTCAAATGTGAACCCATTGTTTGAAACCCAGGTCAAATGTAAACCTAAACCTCAGGTCAAATGTGAACCCGTTGTTTGAAACCCAGGTTAAATGTGAACTTAAACCTCAGGTGAAATGTGAACCTGTTGTTTGAAACCCAGGTCAAACGTGAACCTAAACCTCAGGTCAAATGTGAACCCGTTGTTTGAAACCCAGGTCAAATGTGAACCTAAACCTTAGGTCAAATGTGAACCTGTTGTTTGAAACCCAGGTCAAATGTGAACCTAAACCTCGGGTCAAATGTGAACCTGTTGTTTGAAAACCAGGTCAAATGTGAAACTGAACCTCAGGTCTAATTTGAACCCGTTGTTTGAAAGCCAGGTCAAATGTGAAACTAAACCTCAGGTCAAATGCGAACCAGTTGTTTGAAAACCAGGTCAAATTTGAACCTAAACCTCAGGTCAAATGTGAACCCGTTATTTGAAACCCAGGTCAATTGTGAAGCTAAACCTAAGGTTAAATGTGAACGCGTTGTTTGAAAACCAGGTCAAATGTGAACCAAAACCTCGGGTCGAATCTGAACCTGTCGTTTGAAACCCTGGTCAAATGTGAACCTAAACCTCAGGTCAAATGTGAACCCGTTGTTTGAAACCCAGGTCAATTGTGAACCTAAACCTAAGGTCAAACGTGAACCTGTTGTTTGAAAACCAGGTCAAATGTGAACCTAAACCTCAGGTCAAATGTGAACCCGTTGATTTAACCCCAGGTCAAATGTGAACCTAAACCTCAGGTCAAATGCGAACCAGTTGTTTGAAAACCAGGTCAAATTTGAACGTAAACCTCAGGTCAGATGTGAACCCGTTGTTTGAAACCCAGGTCAATTGGGAACCTAAACCTAAGGTCAAATGTGAACCCGTTGTTTGAAAACCAGGTCAAATGTGAACCAAAACCTCAGGTCAAATGTGAACCCATTGTTTGAAACCCAGGTCAAATGTAAACCTAAACCTCAGGTCAAATGTGAACCCGTTGTTTGAAACCCAGGTCAAATGTGAACTTAAACTTCAGGTGAAATGTGAACCCGTTGTTTGAAAACCAGGTCAAATGTGAACCAAAACCTCAGGTCAAATGTGAACCCATTGTTTGAAACCCAGGTCAAATGTGAACCTAAACCTTAAGTCAAATGTGAACCCGTTGTTTGAAACCCAGGTCAAATGCAAACCTAAACCTCAGGTTAAATTTGAACCTATTGTATGAAAACCAGGTCAAATGTGAAACTAAACCTCAGGTCTAATGTGAACCCGTTGTTTGAAAACCAGGTCAAATGTGAAACTAAAACTCAGGTAAAATGTGTACCTAAACCTCAGGTCAAATGTGAACCCATTGTTTGAAACCCAGGTCAAATGTGAACTTAAACCTCAGGTCAAATGTGAACCCGTTGTTTGAAACCCAGGTCAAATTTGAACCTAAACCTCAAGTCAAATCTGATCCCGTTGTTTGAAAACCAGGTCAAATGTCAACCTAACCCTTAGGTCAAATGTGATCCAGTTGTTTAAAACCTAAGCCAAATGCGAACCTAAACATCGGGTCAAATGTGAACCCGTTGTTTGAAAACCAGGTCAAATGTGAACGTAAACCTCAGGTCAAATGTGAACCCGTTATTTGGAACCCAGGTCAAATGGGAACCTAAACCTCAAGTCAAATGTGTATCTGTTGTTTGAAAACCAGGTCAAATGTGAACCCGTTGTTTGAAACCCAGGTCAAATGTGAAACTAAACCTCAGGTTAAATGTGAACCCGTTGTTTGGAAACCAGGTCAAATGTGAACCTGTTGTTTGAAACCCAGGTCAAATGTGAACCTAAACCTAAGGTCAAACGTGAACCTGTTGTTTGAAAACCAGGTCAAATGTGAACCTAAACCTCAGGTCAAATGTGAACCCGTTGTTTTAAACCCAGGTCAAATGTGAACCTAAACCTCAGGTCAAATGCGAACCAGTTGTTTGAAAACCAGGTCAAATTTGAACCTAAACCTCAGGTCAGATGTGAACCCGTTGTTTGAAACCTAGGTCAATTGGGAACCTAAACCTAAGGTCAAATGTGAACCCGTTGTTTGAAAACCAGGTCAAATGTGAACCAAAACCTCAGGTCAAATGTGAACCCATTGTTTGAAACCCAGGTCAAATGTAAACCTAAACCTCAGGTCAAATGTGAACCCGTTGTTTGAAACCCAGGTTAAATGTGAACTTAAACCTCAGGTGAAATGTGAACCTGTTGTTTGAAACCCAGGTCAAACGTGAACCTAAACCTCAGGTCAAATATGAACCCGTTGTTTAAAACCCAGGTCAAATGTGAACCTAAACCTTAAGTCAAATGTGAACCCGTTGTTTGAAACCCAGGTCAAATGCGAACCTAATTCTCAGGTTAAATTTGAACCTGTTGTATGAAAACCAGGTCAAATGTGAAACTAAACCTCAGGTCTAATGTGAACCCGTTGTTTGAAAACCAGGTCAAATGTGAAACTAAAACCCAGGTAAAATGTGTACCTAAACCTCAGGTCAAATGTGAACCCATTGTTTGAAACCCAGGTCAAATGTGAACTTAAACCTCAGGTCAAATGTGAACCCGTTGTTTGAAACCCAGGTCAAATTTGAACCTAAACCTCAAGTCAAATCTGATCCCGTTGTTTGAAAACCAGGTCAAATGTCAACCTAACCCTTAGGCCAAATGTGATCCAGTTGTTTAAAACCTAAGCCAAATGCGAACCTAAACATCGGGTCAAATGTGAACCCGTTGTTTGAAAACCAGGTCAAATGTGAACGTAAACCTCAGGTCAAATGTGAACCCGTTATTTGGAACCCAGGTCAAATGAGAACCTAAACCTCAGGTCAAATGTGTATCTGTTGTTTGAAAACCAGGTCAAATGTGAACCCGTTGTTTGAAACCCAGGTCAAATGTGAAACTAAACCTCAAATTAAATGTGAACCCGTTGTTTGGAAACCAGGTCAAATGTGAACCTAAACCTCAGGTCAAATGTGAACCTGTTGTTTGAAACCAGGTCAAATGTGAACCTAAACCTCAGGTCAAATGCGAACCCGTTGTTTGAAAACCAGGTCAAATTTGAACCTAAACCTCAGGTCAAATGTGAACCCGTTGTTTGAAACCCAGGTCAATTGTGAACCTAAACCTAAGGTCAAACGTGAACCTGTTGTTTGAAAACCAGGTCAAATGTGAACCTAAACCTCAGGTCAAATGTGAACCCGTTGTTTTAAACCCAGGTCAAATGTGAACCTAAACCTCAGGTCAAATGCGAACCAGTTGTTTGAAAACCAGGTCAAATTTGAACCTAAACCTCAGGTCAGATGTGAACCCGTTGTTTGAAACCTAGGTCAATTGGGAACCTAAACCTAAGGTCAAATGTGAACCCGTTGTTTGAAAACCAGGTCAAATGTGAACCAAAACCTCAGGTCAAATGTGAACCCATTGTTTGAAACCCAGGTCAAATGTAAACCTAAACCTCAGGTCAAATGTGAACCCGTTGTTTGAAACCCAGGTCAAATGTGAACTTAAACTTCAGGTGAAATGTGAACCCGTTGTTTGAAAACCAGGTCAAATGTGAACCAAAACCTCAGGTCAAATGTGAACCCATTGTTTGAAACCCAGGTCAAATGTGAACCTAAACCTTAAGTCAAATGTGAACCCGTTGTTTGAAACCCAGGTCAAATGCAAACCTAAACCTCAGGTTAAATTTGAACCTATTGTATGAAAACCAGGTCAAATGTGAAACTAAACCTCAGGTCTAATGTGAACCCGTTGTTTGAAAACCAGGTCAAATGTGAAACTAAAACTCAGGTAAAATGTGTACCTAAACCTCAGGTCAAATGTGAACCCATTGTTTGAAACCCAGGTCAAATGTGAACTTAAACCTCAGGTCAAATGTGAACCCGTTGTTTGAAACCCAGGTCAAATTTGAACCTAAACCTCAAGTCAAATCTGATCCCGTTGTTTGAAAACCAGGTCAAATGTCAACCTAACCCTTAGGTCAAATGTGATCCAGTTGTTTAAAACCTAAGCCAAATGCGAACCTAAACATCGGGTCAAATGTGAACCCGTTGTTTGAAAACCAGGTCAAATGTGAACGTAAACCTCAGGTCAAATGTGAACCCGTTATTTGGAACCCAGGTCAAATGGGAACCTAAACCTCAAGTCAAATGTGTATCTGTTGTTTGAAAACCAGGTCAAATGTGAACCCGTTGTTTGAAACCCAGGTCAAATGTGAAACTAAACCTCAGGTTAAATGTGAACCCGTTGTTTGGAAACCAGGTCAAATGTGAACCTGTTGTTTGAAACCCAGGTCAAATGTGAACCTAAACCTCAGGTCAAATGCGAACCCGTTGTTTGAAAACCAGGTCAAATTTGAACCTAAACCTCAGGTAAAATGTGAACCCGTTGTTTGAAACCCAGGTCAATTGTGAAGCTAAACCTAAGGTCAAATGTGAACCTGTTGTTTGAAAACCCGGTCAATTGTGAAACTAAACCTCAGGTCAAATGTGAACCCGTTGTTTGAAAACCAGGTCAAATGTGAAACTAAAACTCAGGTCAAATGTGTACCTAAACCTCAGGTCAAATGTGAACCCGTTGTTTGAAACCCAGGTCAAATGTGAACTTAAACCTCAGGTCAAATGTGAACCTAACCCTCAGGTCAAATGTGAACCAGTTGTTTGAAACCAAAATCAAATGTGAACCTAAACCTCAGGTCAAATGTGAACCCGTTGTTTGAAAACCAGGTCAAATGTGAACCTAAACCTCAGATCAAATGTGAACCCGTTGTTTGGAACCCAGGTCAAATGAGAACCTAAACTTCAGGTCAAATGTAATCTGTTGTTTGAAAACCAGGCCAAATGTGAACCTAAACCTAAGGTCAAATGTGAACCCGTTGTTTGAAAACCAGGTCAAATGTGAACCAAAACCTCAGGTCAAATGTGAACCCATTGTTTGAAACCCAGGTCAAATGTGAACCCGTTGTTTGAAACCCAGGTCAAATGTGAACTTAAACCTCAGGTCAAATGTGAACCAGTTGTTTGAAACCCAGGTCAAACGTGAACCTAAACCTCAGGTCAAATGTGAACCCGTTGTTTGAAACCCAGGTCAAATGTGAACCTAAACCTTAGGTCAAATGTGAACCTGTTGTTTGAAACCCAGGTCAAATGTGAACCTAAACCTCAGGTCAAATGTGAACCTGTTGTTTGAAAACCAGGTCAAATGTGAAACTGAACCTCAGGTCTAATGTGAACCCGTTGTTTGAAAACCAGGTCAAATGTGAAACTAAACCTCAGGTCAAATGCGAACCCGTTGTTTGAAAACCAGGTCAAATTTGAACCTAAACCTCAGGTAAAATGTGAACCCGTTGTTTGAAACCCAGGTCAATTGTGAAGCTAAACCTAAGGTCAAATGTGAACCTGTTGTTTGAAAACCCGGTCAATTGTGAAACTAAACCTCAGGTCAAATGTGAACCCGTTGTTTGAAAACCAGGTCAAATGTGAAACTAAAACTCAAGTCAAATGTGTACCTAAACCTCAGGTCAAATGTGAACCCGTTGTTTGAAACCCAGGTCAAATGTGAACTTAAACCTCAGGTCAAATGTGAACCTAACCCTCAGGTCAAATGTGAACCAGTTGTTTGAAACCAAAATCAAATGTGAACCTAAACCTCAGGTCAAATGTGAACCCGTTGTTTGAAAACCAGGTCAAATGTGAACCTAAACCTCAGATCAAATGTGAACCCGTTGTTTGGAACCCAGGTCAAATGAGAACCTAAACTTCAGGTCAAATGTAATCTGTTGTTTGAAAACCAGGCCAAATGTGAACCTAAACCTAAGGTCAAATGTGAACCCGTTGTTTGAAAACCAGGTCAAATGTGAACCAAAACCTCAGGTCAAATGTGAACCCATTGTTTGAAACCCAGGTCAAATGTGAACCCGTTGTTTGAAACCCAGGTCAAATGTGAACTTAAACCTCAGGTCAAATGTGAACCAGTTGTTTGAAACCCAGGTCAAACGTGAACCTAAACCTCAGGTCAAATGTGAACCCGTTGTTTGAAACCCAGGTCAAATGTGAACCTAAACCTTAGGTCAAATGTGAACCTGTTGTTTGAAACCCAGGTCAAATGTGAACCTAAACCTCAGGTCAAATGTGAACCTGTTGTTTGAAAACCAGGTCAAATGTGAAACTGAACCTCAGGTCTAATGTGAACCCGTTGTTTGAAAACCAGGTCAAATGTGAAACTAAACCTCAGGTCAAATGCGAACCCGTTGTTTGAAAACCAGGTCAAATTTGAACCTAAACCTCAGGTAAAATGTGAACCCGTTGTTTGAAACCCAGGTCAATTGTGAAGCTAAACCTAAGGTCAAATGTGAACCTGTTGTTTGAAAACCCGGTCAATTGTGAAACTAAACCTCAGGTCAAATGTGAACCCGTTGTTTGAAAACCAGGTCAAATGTGAAACTAAAACTCAGGTCAAATGTGTACCTAAACCTCAGGTCAAATGTGAACCCGTTGTTTGAAACCCAGGTCAAATGTGAACTTAAACCTCAGGTCAAATGTGAACCTAACCCTCAGGTCAAATGTGAACCAGTTGTTTGAAACCAAAATCAAATGTGAACCTAAACCTCAGGTCAAATGTGAACCCGTTGTTTGAAAACCAGGTCAAATGTGAACCTAAACCTCAGATCAAATGTGAACCCGTTGTTTGGAACCCAGGTCAAATGAGAACCTAAACTTCAGGTCAAATGTAATCTGTTGTTTGAAAACCAGGCCAAATGTGAACCTAAACCTAAGGTCAAATGTGAACCCGTTGTTTGAAAACCAGGTCAAATGTGAACCAAAACCTCAGGTCAAATGTGAACCCATTGTTTGAAACCCAGGTCAAATGTGAACCTAAACCTCAGGTCAAATGTGAACCCGTTGTTTGAAACCCAGGTCAAATGTGAACTTAAACCTCAGGTCAAATGTGAACCAGTTGTTTGAAACCCAGGTCAAACGTGAACCTAAACCTCAGGTCAAATGTGAACCCGTTGTTTGAAACCCAAGTCAAATGTGAACCTAAACCTTAGGTCAAATGTGAACCTGTTGTTTGAAACCCAGGTCAAATGTGAACCTAAACCTCAGGTCAAATGTGAACCTGTTGTTTGAAAACCAGGTCAAATGTGAAACTGAACCTCAGGTCTAATGTGAACCCGTTGTTTGAAAACCAGGTCAAATGTGAAACTAAACCTCAGGTCAAATGCGAACCAGTTGTTTGAAAACCAGGTCAAATTTGAACCTAAACCTCAGGTCAAATGTGAACCTGTTGTTTGAAACCCAGGTCAATTGTGAAGCTAAACCTAAGGTCAAATGTGAACGCGTTGTTTGAAAACCAGGTCAAATGTGAACCAAAACCTCGGGTCAAATCTGAACCCGTTGTTTGAAACCCAGGTCAAATGTGAACCTAAACCTCAGGTCAAATGTGAACCCGTTGTTTGAAACCTAGGTCAAATGTGAACTTAAACCTCAGGTCAAATGTGAACCTGTTGTTTGAAACCCAGGTCAAACGTGAACCTAAACCTCAGGTCAAATGTGAACCCGTTGTTTGAAACCCAGGTCAATTGTGAACCTAAACCTAAGGTCAAACGTGAACCCGTTGTTTGAAAACCAGGTCAAATGTGAACCTTAACCTCAGGTCAAATGTGAACCCGTTGTTTTAAACCCAGGTCAAATGTGAACCTAAACCTCAGGTCAAATGCGAACCCGTTGTTTGAAAACCAGGTCAAATTTGAACCTAAACCTCAGGTCAAATGTGAACCCGTTGTTTGAAACCCAGGTCAATTGTGAACCTAAACCTAAGGTCAAATGTGAACCCGTTGTTTGAAAACCAGGTCAAATGTGAACCAAAACCTCAGGTCAAATGTGAACCCATTATTTGAATCCCAGGTCAAATGTGAACCTAAACCTCAGGTCAAATGTGAACCCGTTGTTTGAAACCCAGGTCAAATGTGAACTTAAACCTCAGGTCAAATGTGAACCTGTTGTTTGAAACCCAGGTCAAACGTGAACCTAAACCTCAGGTCAAATATGAACCCGTTGTTTAAAACCCAGGTCAAATGTGAACCTAAACCTTAAGTCAAATTTGAACCCGTTGTTTGAAACCCAGGTTAAATGTGAACCTAAACCTTAGGTTAAATTTGAACCTGTTGTATGAAAACCAGGTCAAATGTGAAACTAAACCTCAGGTCTAACGTGAACCCGTTGTTTGAAAACCAGGTCAAATGTGAAACTAAAACTCAGGACAAATGTGTACCTAAACCTTAGGTCAAATGTGAACCCATTGTTTGAAACCCAGGTCAAATGTGAACTTAAACCTCAGGTCAAATGTGAACCCGTTGTTTGAAACCCAAGTCAAATTTGAACCTAAACCTCAAGTCAAATCTGATCCCGTTGTTTGAAAACCAGGTCAAATGTGAACCTAACCCTTAGGTCAAATGTGATCCAGTTGTTTGAAACCTAAGCCAAATGCGAACCTAAACCTCAGGTCAAATGTGAACCCGTTGTTTGAAAACCAGGTCAAATGTGAACGTAAACCTCAGGTCAAATGTGAACCCGTTATTTGGAACCCAGGTCAAATGAGAACCTAAACCTCAGGTCAAATGTGAATCTGTTGTTTGAAAACCAGGTCAAATGTGAACCCGTTGTTTGAAACCCAGGTCAAATGTGAAACTAAACCTCAGATCAAATGTGAACCCGTTGTTTGGAAACCAGGTCAAATGTGAACCTAAACCTCAGGTCAAATGTGAACCCGTTATTTGAAACCCAGGTCAAATGTGAACCTAAACCTCAGGTCAAATGCGAACCCGTTGTTTGAAAACCAGGTCAAATTTGAACCTAAACCTCAGGTCAAATGTGAACCCGTTGTTTGGAACCGAGGTCAAATGAGAACCTAAACTTCAGGTCAAATGTAATCTGTTGTTTGAAAACCAGGCCAAATGTGAACCTTAACCTAAGGTCAAATGTGAACCCGTTGTTTGAAAACCAGGTCAAATGTGAACCAAAACCTCAGGTCAAATGTGAACCCATTGTTTGAAACCCAGGTCAAATGTGAACCTAAACCTCAGGTCAAATGTGAACCCGTTGTTTGAAACCCAGGTCAAATGTGAACTTAAACCTCAGGTCAAATGTGAACCTGTTGTTTGAAACCCAGGTCAAACGTGAACCTAAACCTCAGGTCAAATGTGAACCCGTTGTTTGAAACCCAGGTCAAATATGAACCTAAACCTCAGGTCAAATGTGAACCTGTTGTTTGAAAACCAGGTCAAATGTGAAACTGAACCTCATGTCTAATGTGAACCCGTTGTTTGAAAACCAGGTCAATTGTGAACCTAAACCTAAGGTCAAATGTGAACCCGTTGTTTGAAAACCAGGTCAAATGTGAACCTAATCCTCAGGTCAAATGTGAACCCATTATTTGAAACCCAGGTCAAATGTGAACCTGTTGGTTGAAACCCAGGTCAAACGTGAACTTAAACCTCAGGTCAAATGTGAACCTGTTGTTTGAAACCCAGGTCAAACGTGAACCTAAACCTCAGGTCAAATGTGAACCTGTTGTTTGAAACCCAGGTCAAATGTGAACCTAACCCTCAGGTCAAATGTGAACCCGTTTTTTGAAAATTCGGTCAAATGTGAACCCGTTGTTTGAAACCCAGGTCAAATGTGAACCTAAACCTCAGGTCAAATGTGAACCCGTTGTTTGAAACCCAGGTCAAATGTGAACCTAATCCTCAGGTCAAATGTGAACCCATTATTTGAAACCCAGGTCAAATGTGAACCCGTTGGTTGAAACCCAGGTCAAACGTCAACTTAAACCTTAGGTCAAATGTGAACCTGTTGTTTGAAACCCAGGTCAAACGTGAACCTAAACCTCAGGACAAATTTGAAACCGTTGTTTGAAACCCAGGTCAAATGTGAACCTAACCCTCAGGTCAAATGTGAACCCGTTGTTTGAAAATCCGGTCAAATGTGAACCTGTTGTTTGAAACCCAGGTCAAATGTGAATCTAAACCTCATGTCAAATGTGAACCCGTTGTTTGAAACCCAGGTCAAATGTGAACCTAAACCTCAGGTCAAATGCGAATCCGTTGTTTGAAAACCAGGTCAAATTTGACCCTAAACCTCAGGTCAAATGTGAACCTGTTGTTTGAAACCCAGGTCAATTGTGAACCTAAACCTAAGGTCAAATTTGAACCCGTTGTTTGAAAACCAGGTCAAATGTGAACCGAAACCTCAGGTCAAATGTGAACCCATTGTTTGAAACCCAGGTCAAATGTGAACCTAAACCTCATGTCAAATGTGAACCCGTTGTTTGAAACCCAGGTCAAATGTGAACTTAAACCTCAAGTAAAATGTGAACCTGTTGTTTGAAACCCAGGTCAAACATGAACCTAAACCTCAGGTCAAATGCGAACCCGTTGTTTGAAACCAGGTCAAATGTGAACCCGTTGTTTGAAACCTAGGTCAAATGTGAACCTAAACCTCAGGTCAAATGTGAACCTGTTGTTTGAAAACCAGGTCAAATGTGAACCTAAACCTCAGGTCTAATGTGAACCCGTTGTTTGAAAACCAGGTCAAATGTCAACCCGTTGTTTGAAACCCAGGTCAAATGTGAACCTAAACCACAGGTCAAATGTGAACCCGTTGTTTGGAAACCAGGTCAAATGTGAACCTAAACCTCAGGTCAAATGTGAACTCGTTGTTTAAAACCCAGGTCAAATGTGAACCTAAACCTCAGGTCAAATGCGAACCCGTTGTTTGAAAACCAGGTCAAATTTGAACCAAAACCTCAGGACAAACGTGAACCCGTTGTTTGAAACCCAGGTCAATTGTGAACCTAAACCTAAGGTCAAATGTGAACCCGTTGTTTGAAAACCAGGTCAAATGTGAACCTAATCCTCAGGTCAAATGTGAACCCATTATTTGAAACCCAGGTCAAATGTGAACCTGTTGGTTGAAACCCAGGTCAAACGTGAACTTAAACCTCAGGACAAATGTGAACCTGTTGTTTGAAACCCAGGTCAAACGTGAACCTAAACCTCAGGTCAAATGTGAACCTGTTGTTTGAAACCCAGGTCAAATGTGAACCTAACCCTCAGGTCAAATGTGAACCCGTTTTTTGAAAATCCGGTCAAATGTGAACCCGTTGTTTGAAACCCAGGTCAAATGTGAACCTAAACCTCAGGTCAAATGTGAACCCATTGTTTGAAACCCAGGTCAAATGTGAACCTAATCCTCAGGTCAAATGTGAACCCATTATTTGAAACCCAGGTCAAATGTGAACCCGTTGGTTGAAACCCAGGTCAAACGTGAACTTAAACCTCAGGTCAAATGTGAACCTGTTGTTTGAAACCCAGGTCAAACGTGAACCTAAACCTCAGGACAAATTTGAAACCGTTGTTTGAAACCCAGGTCAAATGTGAACCTAACCCTCAGGTCAAATGTGAACCCGTTGTTTGAAAATCCGGTCAAATGTGAACCTGTTGGATGAAACCCAGGTCAAATGTGAATCTAAACCTCATGTCAAATGTGAACCCGTTGTTTGAAACCCAGGTCAAATGTGAACCTAAACCTCAGGTCAAATGCGAATCCGTTGTTTGAAAACTAGGTCAAATTTGACCCTAAACCTCAGGTCAAATGTGAACCTGTTGTTTGAAACCCAGGTCAATTGTGAACCTAAACCTAAGGTCAAATTTGAACCCATTGTTTGAAACCCAGGTCAAATGTGAACCTAAACCTCATGTCAAATGTGAACCCGTTGTTTGAAACCCAAGTCAAATGTGAATTTAAACCTCAAGTAAAATGTGAACCTGTTGTTTGAAACCCAGGTCAAACATGAACCTAAACCTCAGGTCAAATGCGAACCCGTTGTTTGAAACCAGGTCAAATGTGAACCTAAACCTTAGGTCAAATGTGAACCCGTTGTTTGAAACCTAGGTCAAATGTGAACCTAAACCTCAGGTCAAATGTGAACCTGTTGTTTGAAAACCAGGTCAAATGTGAACCTAAACCTCAGGTCTAATGTGAACCCGTTGTTTGAAACCCAGGTCAAATGTGAACCTAAACCTCAGGTCAAATGTGAACTCGTTGTTTGAAAACCAGGTCAAATGTAAACCTAAAACTCAGGTCAAATGTGTACCTAAACCTCAGGCCAAATGTGAACCCGTTGTTTGAAACCCATGTCAAATGTGAACTTAAACCTCAGGTCAAATGTGAACCCGTTGTTTGAAACCCGGGTCAAATTTGAACCTAAACCTCAAGTCAAATGTGAACCCGTTGTTTGAAAACCAGGTCAAATGTGAACCTAACCCTCTGGTCAAATGTGAACCCGTTGTTTGAAACCCAAGTCAAATGTGAACCTAAACCTCAGGTCAAATGTGAACCCGTTATTTGAAAACCAGTTCAAATGTGAACCTAAACCTCAGGTCAAATGTGAACCCGTTGATTGAAACCCAGGTCAAATGTGAACCTAAACCTTAGGTCAAATGTGAACCCGTTGTTTGAAACCCAGGTTAAATGTGAACCTAAACCTCAGATCAAATGTGAACCTAATATTTGAAAACCAGGTCAAATGTGAAACTAAACCTCAGGTCAAATGTGAACCCGTTGTTTGAAATCCAGGTCAAATTTGAACCTAAACCTCAAGTCAAATCTGAACCCGTTGTTTGAAAACCAAGTCAAATGTGAACCTTACCCTCAGGTCAAATGTGAACCAGTTGTTTGAAACCTAAGTCAAATGTGAACCTAAACCTCAGGTCAAATATGAACCCATTGTTTGAAAACCAGGTCAAATGTGAACCTAAACCTCAGGTCAAATATGAACTTGTGTTTGGAACCCAAGTCAAATGAGAACCTAAACCTCAGGTCAAATGTGAATCCGTTGTTTGAAAACCAGGTCAAATGTCAACCCGTTGTTTGAAACCCAGGTCAAATGTGAACCTAAACCACAGGTCAAATGTGAACCCGTTGTTTGGAAACTAGGTCAAATGTGAACCTAAACCTCAGGTCAAATGTGAACCCGTTGTTTGAAACCCAGGTCAAATGTGAACCTAAACCTCAGGTCAAATGCGAACCCGTTATTTGAAAACCAGGTCAAATTTGAACCAAAACCTCAGGACAAACGTGAACCCGTTGTTTGAAACCCAGGTCAATTGTGAACCTAAACCTAAGGTCAAATGTGAACCCGTTGTTTGAAAACCAGGTCAAATGTGAACCTAATCCTCAGGTCAAATGTGAACCCATTATTTGAAACCCAGGTCAAATGTGAACCTGTTGGTTGAAACCCAGGTCAAACGTGAACTTAAACCTCAGGTCAAATGTGAACCTGTTGTTTGAAACCCAGGTCAAACGTGAACCTAAACCTCAGGTCAAATGTGAACCTGTTGTTTGAAACCCAGGTCAAATGTGAACCTAACCCTCAGGTCAAATGTGAACCCGTTTTTTGAAAATCCGGTCAAATGTGAACCCGTTGTTTGAAACCCAGGTCAAATGTGAACCTAAACCTCAGGTCAAATGTGAACCCGTTGTTTGAAACCCAGGTCAAATGTGAACCTAAACCTCAGGTCAAATGCGAATCCGTTGTTTGAAAACCAGGTCAAATTTGAACCTAAACCTCAGGTCAAATGTGAACCCGTTGTTTGAGACCCAGGTCAATTGTGAACCTAAACCTAAGGTCAAATGTGAACCCGTTGTTTGAAAACCAGGTCAAATGTGAACCTAAACCTCAGTACAAATGTGAACCCATTGTTTGAAACCCAGGTCAAATGTGAAACTAAATCTCAGGTCAAATGTGAACCCGTTGTTTGAAACCCAGGTCAAATGTGAACTTAAACCTCAGGTCAAATGTGAACCTGTTGTTTGAAACCCAGGTCAAACATGAACCTAAACCTCAGGTCAAATGTGAACCCGTTGTTTAAAACCCAGGTCAAATGTGAACCTAAACCTTAGGTCAAATGTGAACCCGTTGTTCGAAACCTAGGTCAAATGTGAACCTAAGCCTCAGGTCAAATGTGAACCTATTGTTTGAAAACCAGGTCAAATGTGAAACTAACCCTCAGGTCAAATGTGAACCAGTTGTTTGAAACCTAAGTCAAATGTGAACCTAAACCTCTGGTCAAATGTGAACCCGTTGTTTGAAAACTAAGTCAAATGTGAACCTAAACCTCAGGTCAAATGTGAACCCATTATTTGGAACACAGGTCAAATGAGAACTAAACCTCAGGTCAAATGTGAATCTGTTGTTTGAAAACCAGGTCAAATGTGAACCAGTTGTTTGAAACCCAGGTCAAATGTGAACCTAAACCTCAGGTCAAATGTGAACCCATTATTTGGAACCCAGGTCAAATGAGAACCTAAACCTCAGGTCAAATGTGAATCTGTTGTTTGAAAACCAAGTCAAATGTCAACCCGTTGTTTGAAACCTAGGTCAAATGTGAACCTAAACCACAGGTCAAATGTGAACCCGTTGTTTGGAAACCAGGTCAAATGTGAACCTAAACCTCAGGTCAAATGTGAACCCGTTGTTTGAAACCCAGGTCAAATGTGAACCTAAACCTCAGGTCAAATGCGAACCCGTTGTTTGAAAACCAGGTCAAATTTGAACCAAAACCTCAGGACAAACGTGAACCCGTTGTTTGAAACCCAAGTCAATTGTGAACCTAAACCTAAGGTCAAATGTGAACCCGTTGTTTGAAAACCAGGTCAAATGTGAACCTAATCCTCAGGTCAAATGTGAACCCATTATTTGAAACCCAGGTCAAATGTGAACCTGTTGGTTGAAACCCAGGTCAAACGTGAACTTAAACCTCAGGTCAAATGTGAACCTGTTGTTTGAAACCCAGGTCAAACGTGAACCAAAACCTCAGGTCAAATGTGAACCTGTTGTTTGAAACCCAGGTCAAATGTGAACCTAACCCTCAGGTCAAATGTGAACCCGTTTTTTGAAAATCCGGTCAAATGTGAACCCGTTGTTTGAAACCCAGGTCAAATGTGAACCTAAACTCAGGTCAAATGTGAACCCGTTGTTTGAAACCCAGGTCAAATGTGAACCTAAACCTCAGGTCAAATGCGAATCCGTTGTTTGAAAACCAGGTCAAATTTGAACCTAAACCTCGGGTCAAATGTGAACCCGTTGTTTGAGACCCAGGTCAATTGTGAACCTAAACCTAAGGTCAACTGTGAACCCGTTGTTTGAAAACCAGGTCAAATGTGAACCTAAACCTCAGGTCAAATGTGAACCCGTTGTTTGAAACCTAGGTCAAATGTGAACCTAAACCTTAGGTCAAATGTGAACCCGTTGTTCGAAACCCAGGTCAAATGTGAACCTAAGCCTCAGGTCAAATGTGAACCTGTTGTTTGAAAACCAGGTCAAATGTGAACCTAACCCTCAGGTCAAATGTGAACCAGTTGTTTGAAACCTAAGTCAAATGTGAACCTAAACCTCTGGTCAAATGTGAACCCGTTGTTTGAAAACCAAGTCAAATGTGAACCTAAACCTCAGGTCAAATGTGAACCCATTATTTGGAACCCAGGTCAAATGAGAACTAAACCTCAGGTCAAATGTGAATCTGTTGCTTGAAAACCAGGTCAAATGTGAACCAGTTGTTTGAAACCCAGGTCAAATGTGAACCTAAACCTCAGGTCAAATGTGAACCCATTGTTTGGAACCCAGGTCAAATGAGAACCTAAACCTCAGGTCAAATGTGAATCTGTTGTTTGAAAACCAGGTCAAACGTGAACCAGTTTTTTTGAAACCCAGGTCAAATCTGAACCTAAACCTCAGGTCAAATGTGAACCCGTTGTTTGAAACCCAGGTCAAATGTGAACCTAAACCTCAGGACAAATGCGAACCCGTTGTTTGAAAACCAGGTTAAATTTGAACCAAAACCTCAGGACAAATGTGAACCCGTTGTTTGAAACCCAGGTCAATTGTGAACCTAAACCTAAGGTCCAATGTGAACCCGTTATTTGAAAACCAGGTCAAATGTGAACCTAATCCTCAGGTCAAATGTGAACCCATTATTTGAAACCCAGGTGAAATGTGAACCCGTTGGTTGAAACCCAGGTCAAACGTGAACTTAAACCTCAGGTCAAATGTGAACCTGTTGTTTGAAACCCAGGTCAAACGTGAACCTAAACCTCAGGACAAATTTGAAACCGTTGTTAGAAACCCAGATCAAATGTGAACCTAACCCTCAGGTCAAATGTGAACCCGTTGTTTGAAAATTCGGTCAAATGTGAACCCGTTGTTTGAAACCCAGGTCAAATGTGAGCCTAAACCTCAGGTCAAATGTGAACCCATTGTTTGAAACCCAGGTCAAATGTGAACCTAAACCTCAGGTCAAATGCGAATCCGTTGTTTGAAAACCAGGTCAAATTTGAACCTAAACCTCAGGTCAAATGTGAACCTGTTGTTTGAAACCCAGGTCAATTGTGAACCTAAACCTAAGGCCAAATGTGAACCCGTTGTTTGAAAACCAGGTCAAATGTGAACCTAAACCTCAGGTCAAATGTGAACCCATTGTTTGAAACCCAGGCCAAATTTGAACCTAAACCTTATGTCAAATGTGAACCCGTTGTTTGAAACCCAGGTCAAATGTGAACTTAAACCTCAGGTCAAATGTGAACCTGTTGTTTGAAACCCAGGTCAAACATGAACCTAAACCTCAGGTCAAATGTGAACCCGTTGTTTGAAACCTAGGTCAAATGTGAACCTAAACCTTAGGTCAAATGTGAACCCGTTGTTTGAAACCCAGGTCAAATGTGAACCTAAACCTCAGGTCAAATGTGAACCTGTTGTTTGAAAACCAGGTCAAATGTGAACTTAAACCTCAGGTCTAATGTGAACCCATTGTTTGAAACCCAGGTCAAATGTGAACCTAAACCTCAAGTCAAATGTGAACTCGTTGTTTGAAAACCAGGTCAAATGTGAACCTAAAACTCTGGTCAAATGTGTACCTAAACTTCAGGCCAAATGTGAACCCGTTGTTTAAAACCCATGTCAAATGTGAACTTAATCCTCAGGTCTAATGTGAACCCATTGTTTGAAACCCGGGTCAAATTTGAACCTAAACCTCAAGTCAAATGTGAACCCGTTGTTTGAAAACCAGGTCAAATGTGAACCTAACCCTCAGGTCAAATGTGAACCCGTTGTTTGAAACCCAAGTCAAATGTGAACCTAAACCTCAGGTCAAATGCGAACCCGTTATTTGAAAACCAGTTCAAACGTGAACCTAAACCTCAGGTCAAATGTGAACCCATTGTTTGAAACCCAAGTCAAATGTGAACCTAAACCTTAGGTCAAATGTGAACCCGTTGTTTGAAACCCAGGTTAAATGTGAACCTAAACCTCAGATCAAATGTGAACCTAATATTTGAAAACCAAGTCAAATGTGAAACTAAACCTCAGGTCAAATGTGAACCCATTGTTTGAAACCCAGGTCAAACGTGAACCTAAACCTCAGGTCAAATGTGAACCCATTGTTTGAAACCCAGGTCAAATGTGAACCTAAACCTTAGATCAAATGTGAACCCGTTGTTTGAAATCCAGGTCAAATTTGAACCTAAACCTCAAGTCAAATCTGAACCCGTTGTTTGAAAACCCGGTCAAATGGGAACCTTACCCTCAGGTCAAATGTGAACCAGTTGTTTGAAACCTAAGTCAAATGTGAACCTAAACCTCAGGTCAAATGTGAACCCATTGTTTAAAAACCAGGTCAAATGTGAACCTAAACCTCAGGTCAAATATGAACTTGTGTTTGGAACCCAAGTCAAATGAGAACCTAAACCTCAGGTCAAATGTGAATCTGTTGTTTGAAAACCAGGTCAAATGGCAACCCGTTGTTTGAAACCCAGGTCAAATGTGAACCTAAACCACAGATCAAATGTGAACCCGTTGTTTGGAACCCAGGTCAAATGTGAACCTAAACCTCAGGTCAAATGTGAACCCGTTGTTTGAAACCCAGGTCAAATGTGAACCTAAACCTCAGGTCAAATGCGAACCCGTTGTTTGAAAACCTGGTCAAACTTGAACCAAAACCTCAGGACAAACGTGAACCCGTTGTTTGAAACCCAGGTCAATTGTGAACCTAAACCTAAGGTCAAATGTGAACCCGTTGTTTGAAAACCAGGTCAAATGTGAACCTAATCCTCAGGTCAAATGTGAACCCATTATTTGAAACCCAGGTCAAATGTGAACCTGTTGGTTGAAACCCAGGTCAAACGTGAACTTAAACCTCAGGTCAAATGTGAACCTGTTGTTTGAAACCCAGGTCAAACGTGAACCTAAACCTCAGGTCAAATGTGAACCCGTTGTTTGAAACCCGGGTCAAATGTGAACCTAACCCTCAGGTCAAATGTGAACCCGTTTTTTGAAAATCCGGTCATATGTGAACCCTTTGTTTGAAACCCAGGTCAAACGTGAACCTAAACCTCAGGTCAAATTTGAACCCGTTGTTTGAAACCCAGGTCAAACGTGAACCTAAACCTCAGGACAAATTTGAAACCGTTGTTTGAAACCCAGATAAAATGTGAACCTAACCCTCAGGTCAAATGTGAACCCGTTGTTTGAAAATCCGGTCAAATGTGAACCCGTTGTTTGAAACCCAGGTCAAATGTGAACCTAAACCTCAGGTCAAATGTGAACCCGTTGTTTGAAACCCAGGTCAAATGTGAACCTAAACCTCAGGTCAAATGCGAATCCGTTGTATGAAAACCAGGTCAAATTTGAACCTAAACATCAGGTCAAATGTGAACCTGTTGTTTGAAACCCAGGTCAATTGTGAACCTAAACCTAAGGTCAAATGTGAACCCGTTGTTTGAAAACCAGGTCAAATGTGAACCTAAACCTCAGGTCAAATATGAACCCATTGTTTGAACCCCGGGTCAAATTTTAACCTAAACCTCATGTCAAATGTGAACCCGTTGTTTGAAACCCAGGTCAAATGTGAACTTAAACCTCAGGTCAAATGTGAACCTGTTGTTTGAAACCCAGGTCAAACATGAACCTAAACCTCAGGTCAAATGTGAACCCGTTGTTTGAAACCCAGGTCAAATGTGAACCTAAACCTTAGGTCAAATGTGAACCCATTGTTTGAAACCCAGGTCAAATGTGAACCTAAACCTCAGGTCAAATGTGAACCTGTTGTTTGTAAACCAGGTCAAATGTGAACCAAAACCTCAGGTCTAATGTGAACCCATTGTTTGAAACCCAGGTCAAATGTGAACCTAAACCTCAGGTCAAATGTGAACCATTTGTTTGAAAACCAAGTCAAATGTGAACCTAAGCCTCAGGTCAAATGTGAACCCATTATTTGGAACCCAGGTCAAATGAAAACTAAACCTCAGGTCAAATGTGAATCTGTTATTTGAAAACCAGGTCAAATGTGAACCAGTTGTTTGAAACCCAAGTCAAATGTGAACCTAAACCTCAGGTCAAATGTGAACCCATTGTTTGGAACCCAGGTCAAATGTGAACCTAAACCTCAGGTCAAATGTGAACCTGTTGTTTGAAACCCGGGTCAAATTTTAACCTAAACCTCAGGTCAAATGTGAACCCGTTGTTTGAAACCCAGGTCAAATGTGAACTTAAACCTCAGGTCAAATGTGAACCCGTTGTTTGAAACCCAGGTCAAATGTGAACCTAAACCTCAGGTCAAATGTGAACCCGTTGTTTGAAACCCAGGTCAAATGTGAACCTAAACCTTAGGTCAAATGTGAACCCGTTGTTTGAAACCCAGGTCAAATGTGAACCTGAACCTCAGGTCAAATGTGAACCTGTTGTTTGTAAACCAGGTCAAATGTGAACCTAAACCTCAGGTCTAATGTGAACCCATTGTTTGAAACCCAGGTCAAATGTGAACCTAAACCTCAGGTCAAATGTGAACCATTTGTTTGAAAACCAAGTCAAATGTGAACCTAAGCCTCAGGTCAAATGTGAACCCATTATTTGGAACCCAGGTCAAATGAAAACTAAACCTCAGGTCAAATGTGAATCTGTTGTTTGAAAACCAGGTCAAATGTGAACCAGTTGTTTGAAACCCAGGTCAAATGTGAACCTAAACCTCAGGTCAAATGTGAACCCATTGTTTGGAACCTAGGTCAAATGTGAACCTAAACCTCAGGTCAAATGTGAACCTGTTGTTTGAAACCCAGGTCAAACATGAACCTAAACCTCAGGTCAAATGTGAACCCGTAGTTTGAAACCCAGGTCAAATGTGAACCTAAACCTTAGGTCAAATGTGAACCCGTTGTTTGAAACCCAGGTCAAATGTGAACCTAAACCTCAGGTCAAATGTGAACCTAAACCTCATGTCAAATGTGAACCCGTTGTTTGAAACCCAGGTCAAATGTGAACTTAAACCTCAGGTCAAATGTGTACCTGTTGTTTGAAACCCAGGTCAAACATGAACCTAAACCTCAGGTCAAATGTGAACCCATTGTTTGAAACCCAGGTCAATTGTGAACCTAAACCTAAGGTCAAATGTGAACCCGTTGTTTGAAAACCAGGTCAAATGTGAACCTAAACCTCAAGTCAAATGTGAACCCATTGTTTGAAACCCAGGTCAAATGTGAACCTAAACCTCATGTCAAATGTGAACCCGTTGTTTGAAACCCAGGTCAAATGTGAACTTAAACCTCAGGTCAAATGTGAACCTGTTGTTTGAAACCCAGGTCAAACATGAACCTAAACCTCAGGTCAAATGTGAACCCGTTGTTTGAAACCCAGGTCAAATGTGAACCTAAACCTTAGGTCAAATGTGAACCCATTGTTTGAAACCCAGGTCAAATGTGAACCTAAACCTCAGGTCAAATGTGAACCTGTTGTTTGTAAACCAGGTCAAATGTGAACCTAAACCTCAGGTCTAATGTGAACCCATTGTTTGAAACCCAGGTCAAATGTGAACCTAAACCTCAGGTCAAATGTGAACCATTTGTTTGAAAACCAAGTCAAATGTGAACCTAAGCCTCAGGTCAAATGTGAACCCATTATTTGGAACCCAGGTCAAATGAAAACTAAACCTCAGGTCAAATGTGAATCTGTTGTTTGAAAACCAGGTCAAATGTGAACCAGTTGTTTGAAACCCAGGTCAAATGTGAACCTAAACCTCAGGTCAAATGTGAACCCATTGTTTGGAACCCAGGTCAAATGTGAACCTAAACCTCAGGTCAAATGTGAACCTGTTGTTTGAAACCCGGGTCAAATTTTAACCTAAACCTCAGGTCAAATGTGAACCCGTTGTTTGAAACCCAGGTCAAATGTGAACTTAAACCTCAGGTCAAATGTGAACCCGTTGTTTGAAACCCAGGTCAAATGTGAACCTAAACCTCAGGTCAAATGTGAACCCGTTGTTTGAAACCCAGGTCAAATGTGAACCTAAACCTTAGGTCAAATGTGAACCCGTTGTTTGAAACCCAGGTCAAATGTGAACCTGAACCTCAGGTCAAATGTGAACCTGTTGTTTGTAAACCAGGTCAAATGTGAACCTAAACCTCAGGTCTAATGTGAACCCATTGTTTGAAACCCAGGTCAAATGTGAACCTAAACCTCAGGTCAAATGTGAACCATTTGTTTGAAAACCAAGTCAAATGTGAACCTAAGCCTCAGGTCAAATGTGAACCCATTATTTGGAACCCAGGTCAAATGAAAACTAAACCTCAGGTCAAATGTGAATCTGTTGTTTGAAAACCAGGTCAAATGTGAACCAGTTGTTTGAAACCCAGGTCAAATGTGAACCTAAACCTCAGGTCAAATGTGAACCCATTGTTTGGAACCCAGGTCAAATGTGAACCTAAACCTCAGGTCAAATGTGAACCTGTTGTTTGAAACCCAGGTCAAACATGAACCTAAACCTCAGGTCAAATGTGAACCCGTAGTTTGAAACCCAGGTCAAATGTGAACCTAAACCTTAGGTCAAATGTGAACCCGTTGTTTGAAACCCAGGTCAAATGTGAACCTAAACCTCAGGTCAAATGTGAACCTAAACCTCATGTCAAATGTGAACCCGTTGTTTGAAACCCAGGTCAAATGTGAACTTAAACCTCAGGTCAAATGTGTACCTGTTGTTTGAAACCCAGGTCAAACATGAACCTAAACCTCAGGTCAAATGTGAACCCATTGTTTGAAACCCAGGTCAATTGTGAACCTAAACCTAAGGTCAAATGTGAACCCGTTGTTTGAAAACCAGGTCAAATGTGAACCTAAACCTCAAGTCAAATGTGAACCCATTGTTTGAAACCCAGGTCAAATGTGAACCTAAACCTCATGTCAAATGTGAACCCGTTGTTTGAAACCCAGGTCAAATGTGAACTTAAACCTCAGGTCAAATGTGAACTGTTGTTTAAAACCCAGGTCAAACATGAACCTAAACCTCAGGTAAAATTTGAACCCATTGTTTGAAACCCAGGTCAAATGTGAACCTAAACCTAAGGTCAAATGTGAACCCGTTGTTTGAAACCCAGGTCAAATGTGAACCTAAACCTCAGGTCAAATGTGAACCTGTTGTTTGAAACCCAGTTCAAACGTGAACGTAAACCTCAGGACAAATTTGAAACCGTTGTTTGAAACCCAGATCAAATGTGAACCTAACCCTCAGGTCAAATGTGAACCCGTTGTTTGAAAATTCGGTCAAATGTGAACCCGTTGTTTGAAACCCAGGTCAAATGTGAGCCTAAACCTCAGGTCAAATGTGAACCCGTTGTTTGAAACCCAGGTCAAATGTGAACCTAAACCTCAGGTCAAATGCGAATCCGTTGTTTGAAAACCAGGTCAAATTTGAACCTAAACCTCAGGTCAAATGTGAACCTGTTGTTTGAAACCCAGGTCAATTGTGAACCTAAACCTAAGGTCAAATGTGAACCCGTTGTTTGAAAACCAGGTCAAATGTGAACCTAAACCTCAGGTTAAATGTGAACCCATTGTTTGAAACCCAGGTCAAATTTGAACCTAAACCTCATGTCAAATGTGAACCCGTTGTTTGAAACCCAGGTCAAATGTGAACTTAAACCTCAGGTCAAATGTGAACCTGTTGTTTGAAACCCAGGTCAAACATGAACCTAAACCTCAGGTCAAATGTGAACCCGTTGTTTGAAACCTAGGTCAAATGTGAACCTAAACCTTAGGTCAAATGTGAACCCGTTGTTTGAAACCCAGGTCAAATGTGAACCTAAACCTCAGGTCAAATATGAACCTGTTGTTTGAAAACCAGGTCAAATGTGAACCTAAACCTCAGGTCTAATGTGAACCCATTGTTTGAAACCCAGGTCAAATGTGAACCTAAACCTCAGGTGAAATGTGAACTCGTTGTTTGAAAACCAGGTCAAATGTGAACCTAAAATTCAGGTCAAATGTGTACCTAAACTTCAGGCCAAATGTGAACCCGTTGTTTAAAAACCAGGTCAAATGTGAACTTAATCCTCAGGTCTAATGTGAACCCATTGTTTGAAACCCGGGTCAAATTTGAACCTAAACCTCAAGTCAAATGTGAACCCGTTGTTTGAAAACCAGGTCAAATGTGAACCTAACCCTCAGGTCAAATGTGAACCCGTTGTTTGAAACCCAAGTCAAATGTGAACCTAAACCTCAGGTCAAATGTGAACCCGTTATTTGAAAACCAGTTCAAACGTGAACCTAAACCTCAGGTCAAATGTGAACCCATTGTTTGAAACCCAGGTCAAATGTGAACCTAAACCTTAGGTCAAATGTGAACCCGTTGTTTGAAACCCAGGTTAAATGTGAACCTAAACCTCACATCAAATGTGAACCTAATATTTGAAAACCAAGTCAAATGTGAAACTAAACCTCAGGTCAAATGTGAACCCGTTGTTTGAAATCCAGGTCAAATTTGAACCTAAACCTCAAGTCAAATCTGAACCCGTTGTTTGAAAACCAGGTCAAATGGGAACCTTACCCTCAGGTCAAATGTGAACCAGTTGTTTGAAACCTAAGTCAAATGTGAACCTAAACCTCAGGTCAAATGTGAACCAATTGTTTAAAAACCAGGTCAAATGTGAACCTAAACCTCAGGTCAAATATGAACTTGTGTTTGGAACCCAAGTCAAATGAGAACCTAAACCTCAGGTCAAATGTGAATCTGTTGTTTGAAAACCAGGTCAAATGGCAACCCGTTGTTTGAAACCCAGGTCAAATGTGAACCTAAACCACAGATCAAATGTGAACCCGTTGTTTGGAAACCAGGTCAAATGTGAACCTAAACCTCAGGTCAAATGTGAACCCGTTGTTTGAAACCCAGGTCAAATGTGAACCTAAACCTCAGGTCAAATGCGAACCCGTTGTTTGAAAACCAGGTCAAACTTGAACCAAAACCTCAGGACAAACGTGAACCCGTTGTTTGAAACCCAGGTCAATTGTGAACCTAAACCTAAGGTCAAATGTGAACCCGTTGTTTGAAAACCAGGTCAAATGTGAACCTAATCCTCAGGTCAAATGTGAACCCATTATTTGAAACCCAGGTCAAATGTGAACCTGTTGGTTGAAACCCAGGTCAAACGTGAACTTAAACCTCAGGTCAAATGTGAACCTGTTGTTTGAAACCCAGGTCAAACGTGAACCTAAACCTCAGGTCAAATGTGAACCCGTTGTTTGAAACCCGGGTCAAATGTGAACCTAACCCTCAGGTCAAATGTGAACCCGTTTTTTGAAAATCCGGTCAAATGTGAACCCTTTGTTTGAAACCCAGGTCAAACGTGACCCTAAACCTCAGGTCAAATTTGAACCCGTTGTTTGAAACCCAGGTCAAACGTGAACCTAAACCTCAGGACAAATTTGAAACCGTTGTTTGAAACCCAGATCAAATGTGAACCTAACCCTCAGGTCAAATGTGAACCTGTTGTTTGAAAATCCGGTCAAATGTGAACCCGTTGTTTGAAACCCAGGTCAAATGTGAACCTAAACCTCAGGTCAAATGTGAACCCGTTGTTTGAAACCCAGGTCAAATGTGAACCTAAACCTCAGGTCAAATGCGAATCCGTTGTTTGAAAACCAGGTCAAATTTGAACCTAAACCTCAGGTCAAATGTGAACCTGTTGTTTGAAACCCAGGTCAATTGTGAACCTAAACCTAAGGTCAAATGTGAACCCGTTGTTTGAAAACCAGGTCAAATGTGAACCTAAACCTCAGGTCAAATGTGAACCCATTGTTTGAAACCCGGGTCAAATTTTAACCTAAACCTCATGTCAAATGTGAACCCATTGTTTGGAACCCAGGTCAAATGTGAACCTAAACCTCAGGTCAAATGTGAACCTGTTGTTTGAAACCCGGGTCAGATTTTAACCTAAACCTCAGGTCAAATGTGAACCCGTTGTTTGAAACCCAGGTCAAATGTGAACTTAAACCTCAGGTCAAATGTGAACCCGTTGTTTGAAACCCAGGTCAAATGTGAACCTAAACCTCAGGTCAAATGTGAACCCGTTGTTTGAAACCCAGGTCAAATGTGAACCTAAACCTTAGGTCAAATGTGAACCCGTTGTTTGAAACCCAAGTCAAATGTGAACCTGAACCTCAGGTCAAATGTGAACCTGTTGTTTGTAATCCAGGTCAAATGTGAACCTAAACCTCAGGTCTAATGTGAACCCATTGTTTGAAACCCAGGTCAAATGTGAACCTAAACCTCAGGTCAAATGTGAACCATTTGTTTGAAAACCAAGTCAAATGTGAACCTAAGCCTCAGGTCAAATGTGAACCCATTATTTGGAACCCAGGTCAAATGAAAACTAAACCTCAGGTCAAATGTGAATCTGTTGTTTGAAAACCAGGTCAAATGTGAACCAGTTGTTTGAAACCCAGGTCAAATGTGAACCTAAACCTCAGGTCAAATGTGAACCCATTGTTTGGAACCCAGGTCAAATGTGAACCTAAACCTCAGGTCAAATGTGAACCTGTTGTTTGAAACCCAGGTCAAACATGAACCTAAACCTCAGGTCAAATGTGAACCCGTAGTTTGAAACCCAGGTCAAATGTGAACCTAAACCTTAGGTCAAATGTGAACCCGTTGTTTGAAACCCAGGTCAAATGTGAACCTAAACCTCAGGTCAAATGTGAACCTAAACCTCATGTCAAATGTGAACCCGTTGTTTGAAACCCAGGTCAAATGTGAACTTAAACCTCAGGTCAAATGTGTACCTGTTGTTTGAAACCCAGGTCAAACATGAACCTAAACCTCAGGTCAAATGTGAACCCATTGTTTGAAACCCAGGTCAATTGTGAACCTAAACCTAAGGTCAAATGTGAACCCGTTGTTTGAAAACCAGGTCAAATGTGAACCTAAACCTCAAGTCAAATGTGAACCCATTGTTTGAAACCCAGGTCAAATGTGAACCTAAACCTCATGTCAAATGTGAACCCGTTGTTTGAAACCCAGGTCAAATGTGAACTTAAACCTCAGGTCAAATGTGAACTGTTGTTTAAAACCCAGGTCAAACATGAACCTAAACCTCAGGTAAAATTTGAACCCATTGTTTGAAACCCAGGTCAAATGTGAACCTAAACCTAAGGTCAAATGTGAACCCGTTGTTTGAAACCCAGGTCAAATGTGAACCTAAACCTCAGGTCAAATGTGAACCCGTTGTTTGAAACCCGGGTCAAATGTGAACCTAACCCTCAGGTCAAATGTGAACCCGTTTTTTGAAAATCCGGTCAAATGTGAACCCTTTGTTTGAAACCCAGGTCAAACGTGACCCTAAACCTCAGGTCAAATTTGAACCCGTTGTTTGAAACCCAGGTCAAACGTGAACCTAAACCTCAGGACAAATTTGAAACCGTTGTTTGAAACCCAGATCAAATGTGAACCTAACCCTCAGGTCAAATGTGAACCTGTTGTTTGAAAATCCGGTCAAATGTGAACCCGTTGTTTGAAACCCAGGTCAAATGTGAACCTAAACCTCAGGTCAAATGTGAACCCGTTGTTTGAAACCCAGGTCAAATGTGAACCTAAACCTCAGGTCAAATGCGAATCCGTTGTTTGAAAACCAGGTCAAATTTGAACCTAAACCTCAGGTCAAATGTGAACCTGTTGTTTGAAACCCAGGTCAATTGTGAACCTAAACCTAAGGTCAAATGTGAACCCGTTGTTTGAAAACCAGGTCAAATGTGAACCTAAACCTCAGGTCAAATGTGAACCCATTGTTTGAAACCCGGGTCAAATTTTAACCTAAACCTCATGTCAAATGTGAACCCATTGTTTGGAACCCAGGTCAAATGTGAACCTAAACCTCAGGTCAAATGTGAACCTGTTGTTTGAAACCCGGGTCAGATTTTAACCTAAACCTCAGGTCAAATGTGAACCCGTTGTTTGAAACCCAGGTCAAATGTGAACTTAAACCTCAGGTCAAATGTGAACCCGTTGTTTGAAACCCAGGTCAAATGTGAACCTAAACCTCAGGTCAAATGTGAACCCGTTGTTTGAAACCCAGGTCAAATGTGAACCTAAACCTTAGGTCAAATGTGAACCCGTTGTTTGAAACCCAAGTCAAATGTGAACCTGAACCTCAGGTCAAATGTGAACCTGTTGTTTGTAATCCAGGTCAAATGTGAACCTAAACCTCAGGTCTAATGTGAACCCATTGTTTGAAACCCAGGTCAAATGTGAACCTAAACCTCAGGTCAAATGTGAACCATTTGTTTGAAAACCAAGTCAAATGTGAACCTAAGCCTCAGGTCAAATGTGAACCCATTATTTGGAACCCAGGTCAAATGAAAACTAAACCTCAGGTCAAATGTGAATCTGTTGTTTGAAAACCAGGTCAAATGTGAACCAGTTGTTTGAAACCCAGGTCAAATGTGAACCTAAACCTCAGGTCAAATGTGAACCCATTGTTTGGAACCCAGGTCAAATGTGAACCTAAACCTCAGGTCAAATGTGAACCTGTTGTTTGAAACCCAGGTCAAACATGAACCTAAACCTCAGGTCAAATGTGAACCCGTAGTTTGAAACCCAGGTCAAATGTGAACCTAAACCTTAGGTCAAATGTGAACCCGTTGTTTGAAACCCAGGTCAAATGTGAACCTAAACCTCAGGTCAAATGTGAACCTAAACCTCATGTCAAATGTGAACCCGTTGTTTGAAACCCAGGTCAAATGTGAACTTAAACCTCAGGTCAAATGTGTACCTGTTGTTTGAAACCCAGGTCAAACATGAACCTAAACCTCAGGTCAAATGTGAACCCATTGTTTGAAACCCAGGTCAATTGTGAACCTAAACCTAAGGTCAAATGTGAACCCGTTGTTTGAAAACCAGGTCAAATGTGAACCTAAACCTCAAGTCAAATGTGAACCCATTGTTTGAAACCCAGGTCAAATGTGAACCTAAACCTCATGTCAAATGTGAACCCGTTGTTTGAAACCCAGGTCAAATGTGAACTTAAACCTCAGGTCAAATGTGAACTGTTGTTTAAAACCCAGGTCAAACATGAACCTAAACCTCAGGTAAAATTTGAACCCATTGTTTGAAACCCAGGTCAAATGTGAACCTAAACCTAAGGTCAAATGTGAACCCGTTGTTTGAAACCCAGGTCAAATGTGAACCTAAACCTCAGGTCAAATGTGAACCTGTTGTTTGAAACCCAGGTCAAACGTGAACGTAAACCTCAGGACAAATTTGAAACCGTTGTTTGAAACCCAGATCAAATGTGAACCTAACCCTCAGGTCAAATGTGAACCCGTTGTTTGAAAATTCGGTCAAATGTGAACCCGTTGTTTGAAACCCAGGTCAAATGTGAGCCTAAACCTCAGGTCAAATGTGAACCCGTTGTTTGAAACCCAGGTCAAATGTGAACCTAAACCTCAGGTCAAATGCGAATCCGTTGTTTGAAAACCAGGTCAAATTTGAACCTAAACCTCAGGTCAAATGTGAACCTGTTGTTTGAAACCCAGGTCAATTGTGAACCTAAACCTAAGGTCAAATGTGAACCCGTTGTTTGAAAACCAGGTCAAATGTGAACCTAAACCTCAGGTTAAATGTGAACCCATTGTTTGAAACCCAGGTCAAATTTGAACCTAAACCTCATGTCAAATGTGAACCCGTTGTTTGAAACCCAGGTCAAATGTGAACTTAAACCTCAGGTCAAATGTGAACCTGTTGTTTGAAACCCAGGTCAAACATGAACCTAAACCTCAGGTCAAATGTGAACCCGTTGTTTGAAACCTAGGTCAAATGTGAACCTAAACCTTAGGTCAAATGTGAACCCGTTGTTTGAAACCCAGGTCAAATGTGAACCTAAACCTCAGGTCAAATATGAACCTGTTGTTTGAAAACCAGGTCAAATGTGAACCTAAACCTCAGGTCTAATGTGAACCCATTGTTTGAAACCCAGGTCAAATGTGAACCTAAACCTCAGGTCAAATGTGAACTCGTTGTTTGAAAACCAGGTCAAATGTGAACCTCAAATTCAGGTCAAATGTGTACCTAAACTTCAGGCCAAATGTGAACCCGTTGTTTAAAACCCAGGTCAAATGTGAACCTAATCCTCAGGTCTAATGTGAACCCATTGTTTGAAACCCGGGTCAAATTTGAACCTAAACCTCAAGTCAAATGTGAACCCGTTGTTTGAAAACCAGGTCAAATGTGAACCTAACCCTCAGGTCAAATGTGAACCCGTTGTTTGAAACCCAAGTCAAATGTGAACCTAAACCTCAGGTCAAATGTGAACCCGTTATTTGAAAACCAGTTCAAACGTGAACCTAAACCTCAGGTCAAATGTGAACCCATTGTTTGAAACCCAGGTCAAATGTGAACCTAAACCTTAGGTCAAATGTGAACCCGTTGTTTGAAACCCAGGTTAAATGTGAACCTAAACCTCACATCAAATGTGAACCTAATATTTGAAAACCAAGTCAAATGTGAAACTAAACCTCAGGTCAAATGTGAACCCGTTGTTTGAAATCCAGGTCAAATTTGAACCTAAACCTCAAGTCAAATCTGAACCCGTTGTTTGAAAACCAGGTTAAATGGGAACCTTACCCTCAGGTCAAATGTGAACCAGTTGTTTGAAACCTAAGTCAAATGTGAACCTAAACCTTAGGTCAAATGTGAACCCATTGTTTAAAAACCAGGTCAAATGTGAACCTAAACCTCAGGTCAAATATGAACTTGTGTTTGGAACCCAAGTCAAATGAGAACCTAAACCTCAGGTCAAATGTGAATCTGTTGTTTGAAAACCAGGTCAAATGGCAACCCGTTGTTTGAAACCCAGGTCAAATGTGAACCTAAACCACAGATCAAATGTGAACCCGTTGTTTGGAAACCAGGTCAAATGTGAACCTAAACCTCAGGTCAAATGTGAACCCGTTGTTTGAAACCCAGGTCAAATGTTAACCTAAACCTCAGGTCAAATGCGAACCCGTTGTTTGAAAACCAGGTCAAACTTGAACCAAAACCTCAGGACAAACGTGAACCCGTTGTTTGAAACCCAGGTCAATTGTGAACCTAAACCTAAGGTCAAATGTGAACCCGTTGTTTGAAAACCAGGTCAAATGTGAACCTAATCCTCAGGTCAAATGTGAACCCATTATTTGAAACCCAGGTCAAATGTGAACCTGTTGGTTGAAACCCAGGTCAAACGTGAACTTAAACCTCAGGTCAAATGTGAACCTGTTGTTTGAAAGCCAGGTCAAACGTGAACCTAAACCTCAGGTCAAATGTGAACCCGTTGTTTGAAACCCGGGTCAAATGTGAACCTAACCCTCAGGTCAAATGTGAACCCGTTTTTTGAAAATCCGGTCAAATGTGAACCCTTTGTTTGAAACCCAGGTCAAACGTGACCCTAAACCTCAGGTCAAATTTGAACCCGTTGTTTGAAACCCAGGTCAAACGTGAACCTAAACCTCAGGACAAATTTGAAACCGTTGTTTGAAACCCAGATCAAATGTGAACCTAACCCTCAGGTCAAATGTGAACCTGTTGTTTGAAAATCCGGTCAAATGTGAACCCGTTGTTTGAAACCCAGGTCAAATGTGAACCTAAACCTCAGGTCAAATGTGAACCCGTTGTTTGAAACCCAGGTCAAATGTGAACCTAAACCTCAGGTCAAATGCGAATCCATTGTTTGAAAACCAGGTCAAATTTGAACCTAAACCTCAGGTCAAATGTGAACCTGTTGTTTGAAACCCAGGTCAATTGTGAACCTGAACCTAAGGTCAAATGTGAACCCGTTGTTTGAAAACCAGGTCAAATGTGAACCTAAACCTCAGGTCAAATGTGAACCCATTGTTTGAAACCCGGGTCAAATTTTAACCTAAACCTCATGTCAAATGTGAGCCCGTTGTTTGAAACCCAGGTCAAATGTGAACTTAAACCTCAGGTCAAATGTGAACCTGTTGTTTGAAACCCAGGTCAAACATGAACCTAAACCTCAGGTCAAATGTGAACCCGTTGTTTGAAACCCAGGTCAAATGTGAACCTAAACCTTAGGTCAAATGTGAACCCGTTGTTTGAAACCCAGGTCAAATGTGAACCTAAACCTCAGGTCAAATGTGAACCTGTTGTTTGTAAACCAGGTCAAATGTGAACCTAAACCTCAGGTCTAATGTGAACCCATTGTTTGAAACCCAGGTCAAATGTGAACCTAAACCTCAGGTCAAATGTGAACTCGTTGTTTGAAAACCAGGTCAAATGTGAACCTAAAACTCAGGTCAAATGTGTACCTAAACTTCAGGCTAAATGTGAACCCGTTGTTTGAAAACCAGGTCAAATGTGAACCTAATCCTCAGGTCAAATGTGAACCCATTATTTGAAACCCAGGTCAAATGTGAACCTGTTGGTTGAAACCCAGGTCAAACGTGAACTTAAACCTCAGGTCAAATGTGAACCTGTTGTTTGAAACCCAGGTCAAACGTGAACCTAAACCTCAGGTCAAATGTGATCCCGTTGTTTGAAACCCGGGTCAAATGTGAACCTAACCCTCAGGTCAAATGTGAACCCGTTTTTTGAAAATCCGGTCAAATGTGAACCCTTTGTTTGAAACCCAGGTCAAACGTGACCCTAAACCTCAGGTCAAATTTGAACCCGTTGTTTGAAACCCAGGTCAAACGTGAACCTAAACCTCAGGACAAATTTGAAACCGTTGTTTGAAACCCAGATCAAATGTGAACCTAACCCTCAGGTCAAATGTGAACCCGTTGTTTGAAAATCCGGTCAAATGTGAACCCGTTGTTTGAAACCCAGGTCAAATGTGAACCTAAACCTCAGGTCAAATGTGAACCCGTTGTTTGAAACCCAGGTCAAATGTGAACCTAAACCTCAGGTCAAATGCGAATCCGTTGTTTGAAAACCAGGTCAAATTTGAACCTAAACCTCAAGTCAAATGTGAACCTGTTGTTTGAAACCCAGGTCAATTGTGAACCTAAACCTAAGGTCAAATGTGAACCCGTTGTTTGAAAACCAGGTCAAATGTGAACCTAAACCTCAGGTCAAATGTGAACCCATTGTTTGAAACCCGGGTCAAATTTTAACCTAAACCTCATGTCAAATGTGAACCCGTTGTTTGAAACCCAGGTCAAATGTGAACTTAAACCTCAGGTCAAATGTGAACCTGTTGTTTGAAACCCAGGTCAAACATGAACCTAAACCTCAGGTCAAATGTGAACCCGTTGTTTGAAACCCAGGTCAAATGTGAACCTAAACCTTAGGTCAAATGTGAACCCGTTGTTTGAAACCCAGGTCAAATGTGAACCTAAACCTCAGGTCAAATGTGAACCTGTTGTTTGTAAACCAGGTCAAATGTGAACCTAAACCTCAGGTCTAATGTGAACCCATTGTTTGAAACCCAGGTCAAATGTGAACCTAAACCTCAGGTCAAATGTGAACTCGTTGTTTGAAAACCAGGTCAAATGTGAACCTAAAACTCAGGTCAAATGTGTACCTAAACTTCAGGCCAAATGTGAACCCGTTGTTTAAAACCCATGTCAAATGTGAACTTAATCCTCAGGTCTAATGTGAACCCATTGTTTGAAACCCGGGTCAAATTTGAACCTAAACCTCAAGTCAAATGTGAACCCGTTGTTTGAAAACCAGGTCAAATGTGAACCTAACCCTCAGGTCAAATGTGAACCCGTTGTTTGAAACCCAAGTCAAATGTGAACCTAAACCTCAGGTCAAATGTGAACCCGTTATTTGAAAACCAGTTCAAACGTGAACCTAAACCTCAGGTCAAATGTGAACCCGTTGTTTGAAACCCAGGTCAAATGTGAACCTAAACCTTAGGTCAAATGTGAACCCGTTGTTTGAAACCCAGGTTAAATGTGAACCTAAACCTCAGATCAAATGTGAACCTAATATTTGAAAACCAAGTCAAATGTGAAACTAAACCTCAGGTCAAATGTGAACCCGTTGTTTGAAATCCAGGTCAAATTTGAACCTAAACCTCAAGTCAAATCTGAACCCGTTGTTTGAAAACCAGGTCAAATGTGAACCTTACCCTCAGGTCAAATGTGAACCAGTTGTTTGAAACCTAAGTCAAATGTGAACCTAAACCTCAGGTCAAATGTGAACCCATTGTTTAAAAACCAGGTCAAATGTGAACCTAAACCTCAGGTCAAATATGAACTTGTGTTTGGAACCCAAGTCAAATGAGAACCTAAACCTCAGGTCAAATGTGAATCTGTTGTTTGAAAACCAGGTCAAATGGCAACCCGTTGTTTGAAACCCAGGTCAAATGTGAACCTAAACCACAGATCAAATGTGAACCCGTTGTTTGGAAACCAGGTCAAATGTGAACCTAAACCTCAGGTCAAATGTGAACCCGTTGTTTGAAACCCAGGTCAAATGTGAACCTAAACCTCAGGTCAAATGCGAACCCGTTGTTTGAAAACCAGGTCAGACTTGAACCAAAACCTCAGGACAAACGTGAACCCGTTGTTTGAAACCCAGGTCAATTGTGAACCTAAACCTAAGGTCAAATGTGAACCCGTTGTTTGAAAACCAGGTCAAATGTGAACCTAATCCTCAGGTCAAATGTGAACCCATTATTTGAAACCCAGGTCAAATGTGAACCTGTTGGTTGAAACCCAGGTCAAACGTGAACTTAAACCTCAGGTCAAATGTGAACCTGTTGTTTGAAACCCAGGTCAAACGTGAACCTAAACCTCAGGTCAAATGTGAACCCGTTGTTTGAAACCCAGGTCAAATGTGAACCTAACCCTCAGGTCAAATGTGAACCCGTTTTTTGAAAATCCGGTCAAATGTGAACCCTTTGTTTGAAACCCAGGTCAAACGTGACCCTAAACCTCAGGTCAAATTTGAACCCGTTGTTTGAAACCCAGGTCAAACGTGAACCTAAACCTCAGGACAAATTTGAAACCGTTGTTTGAAACCCAGATCAAATGTGAACCTAACCCTCAGGTCAAATGTGAACCCGTTGTTTGAAAATCCGGTCAAATGTGAACCCGTTGTTTGAAACCCAGGTCAAATGTGAACCTAAACCTCAGGTCAAATGTGAACCCGTTGTTTGAAACCCAGGTCAAATGTGAACCTAAACCTCAGGTCAAATGCGAATCCGTTGTTTGAAAACCAGGTCAAATTTGAACCTAAACCTCAGGTCAAATGTGAACCTGTTGTTTGAAACCCAGGTCAATTGTGAACCTAAACCTAAGGTCAAATGTGAACCCGTTGTTTGAAAACCAGGTCAAATGTGAACCTAAACCTCAGGTCAAATGTGAACCCATTGTTTGAAACCCGGGTCAAATTTTAACCTAAACCTCATGTCAAATGTGAACCCGTTGTTTGAAACCCAGGTCAAATGTGAACTTAAACCTCAGGTCAAATGTGAACCTGTTGTTTGAAACCCAGGTCAAACATGAACCTAAACCTCAGGTCAAATGTGAACCCGTTGTTTGAAACCCAGGTCAAATGTGAACCTAAACCTTAGGTCAAATGTGAACCCGTTGTTTGAAACCCAGGTCAAATGTGAACCTAAACCTCAGGTCAAATGTGAACCTGTTGTTTGTAAACCAGGTCAAATGTGAACCTAAACCTCAGGTCTAATGTGAACCCATTGTTTGAAACCCAGGTCAAATGTGAACCTAAACCTCAGGTCAAATGTGAACTCGTTGTTTGAAAACCAGGTCAAATGTGAACCTAAAACTCAGGTCAAATGTGTACCTAAACTTCAGGCCAAATGTGAACCCGTTGTTTAAAACCCATGTCAAATGTGAACTTAATCCTCAGGTCTAATGTGAACCCATTGTTTGAAACCCGGGTCAAATTTGAACCTAAACCTCAAGTCAAATGTGAACCCGTTGTTTGAAAACCAGGTCAAATGTGAACCTAACCCTCAGGTCAAATGTGAACCCGTTGTTTGAAACCCAAGTCAAATGTGAACCTAAACCTCAGGTCAAATGTGAACCCGTTATTTGAAAACCAGTTCAAACGTGAACCTAAACCTCAGGTCAAATGTGAACCCGTTGTTTGAAACCCAGGTCAAATGTGAACCTAAACCTTAGGTCAAATGTGAACCCGTTGTTTGAAACCCAGGTTAAATGTGAACCTAAACCTCAGATCAAATGTGAACCTAATATTTGAAAACCAAGTCAAATGTGAAACTAAACCTCAGGTCAAATGTGAACCCGTTGTTTGAAATCCAGGTCAAATTTGAACCTAAACCTCAAGTCAAATCTGAACCCGTTGTTTGAAAACCAGGTCAAATGTGAACCTTACCCTCAGGTCAAATGTGAACCAGTTGTTTGAAACCTAAGTCAAATGTGAACCTAAACCTCAGGTCAAATGTGAACCCATTGTTTAAAAACCAGGTCAAATGTGAACCTAAACCTCAGGTCAAATATGAACTTGTGTTTGGAACCCAAGTCAAATGAGAACCTAAACCTCAGGTCAAATGTGAATCTGTTGTTTGAAAACCAGGTCAAATGGCAACCCGTTGTTTGAAACCCAGGTCAAATGTGAACCTAAACCACAGATCAAATGTGAACCCGTTGTTTGGAAACCAGGTCAAATGTGAACCTAAACCTCAGGTCAAATGTGAACCCGTTGTTTGAAACCCAGGTCAAATGTGAACCTAAACCTCAGGTCAAATGCGAACCCGTTGTTTGAAAACCAGGTCAGACTTGAACCAAAACCTCAGGACAAACGTGAACCCGTTGTTTGAAACCCAGGTCAATTGTGAACCTAAACCTAAGGTCAAATGTGAACCCGTTGTTTGAAAACCAGGTCAAATGTGAACCTAATCCTCAGGTCAAATGTGAACCCATTATTTGAAACCCAGGTCAAATGTGAACCTGTTGGTTGAAACCCAGGTCAAACGTGAACTTAAACCTCAGGTCAAATGTGAACCTGTTGTTTGAAACCCAGGTCAAACGTGAACCTAAACCTCAGGTCAAATGTGAACCCGTTGTTTGAAACCCAGGTCAAATGTGAACCTAACCCTCAGGTCAAATGTGAACCCGTTTTTTGAAAATCCGGTCAAATGTGAACCCTTTGTTTGAAACCCAGGTCAAATGTGAACCTAAACCTCAGGTCAAATTTGAACCCGTTGTTTGAAACCCAGGTCAAATGTGAACCTAAACCTCAGGTCAAATGCGAATCCGTTGTTTGAAAACCAGGTCAAATTTGAACCTAAACCTCAGGTCAAATGTGAACCCGTTGTTTGAGACCCAGGTCAATTGTGAACCTAAACCTAAGGTCAAATGTGAACCTAAACCTCAGGTCAAATGTGAACCCATTGTTTGAAACCCAGGTCAAATGTGAACCTAAATCTCAGGTCAAATGTGAACCCGTTGTTTGAAACCCAGGTCAAATGTGAACTTAAACCTCAGGTCAAATGTGAACCTGTTGTTTGAAACCGAAGTCAAACATGAACCTAAACCTCAGGTCAAATATGAACCCGTTGTTTGAAACCCAGGTAAAATGTGAACCTAAACCTTAGGTCAAATGTGAACCCGTTGTTTGAAACCCAGGTCAAATGTGAACCAAAACCTCAGGTCAAATGTGAACCTGTTGTTTGGAAACCAGGTCAAATGTGAACCTAACCCTCAGGTCAAATGTGAACCATTTGTTTGAAAACCAAGTCAAATGTGAACCTAAGCCTCAGGTCAAATGTGAACCCATTATTTGGAACCCAGGTCAAATGAAAACTAAACCTCAGGTCAAATGTGAATCTGTTGTTTGAAAACCAGGTCAAATGTGAACCAGTTGTTTGAAACCCAGGTCAAATGTGAACCTAAACCTCAGGTCAAATGTGAACCCATTGTTTGGAACCCAGGTCAAATGAGAACCTAAACCTCAGGTCAAATGTGAATCTGTTGTTTGAAAACCAGGTCAAATGTGAACCTGTTGTTTGAAACCCAGGTCAAATCTGAACCTAAACCACAGGTCAAATGTGAACCCGTTGTTTGAAACCCAGGTCAAATGTGAACCTAAACCTCAGGTCAAATGCAAACCCGTTGTGTGAAAACCAGGTCAAATTTGAACCAAAACCTCAGGACAAATGTGAACCCGTTGTTTGAAACCCAGGTCAATTGTGAACCTAAACATAAGGTCCAATGCGAACCCGTTATTTGAAAACCAGGTCAAATGTGAACCTAATCCTAAGGTCAAATGTGAACCCATTATTTGAAACCCAGTTCAAATGTGAACCCGTTGGTTGAAACCCAGGTCAAACTTGAACTTAAACCTCAGGTCAAATGTGAACCTGTTGTTAGAAACCCAGGTCAAACGTGAACCTAAACCTCAGGACAAATTTGAAACCGTTGTTTGAAACCCAGGTCAAATGTGAACCTAACCCTCAGGTCAAATGTGAACCCGTTGTTTGAAAATCCGGTCAAATGTGAACCCGTTGTTTGAAACCCAGGTCAAATGTGAACCTAAACCTCAGGTCAAATGTGAACCCGTTGTTTGAAACCCAAGTCAAATGTGAACCTAAACCTCAGGTCGAATGCGAATCCGTTGTTTGAAAACCAGGTCAAATTTGAACCTAAACCTGAGGTCAAATGTGAACCTGTTGTTTGAAACCCAGGTCAATTGTGAACCTAAACCTAAGGTCAAATGTGAACCCGTTGTTTGAAAACCAGGTCAAATGTGAACCTAAAACTCAAGTAAAATAAGAACCCATTGTTTGAAACCCAGGTCAAATGTGAACCTAAACCTCATGTCAAATGTGAACCCGTTGTTTGAAACCCAGGTCAAATGTGAACTTAAACCTCAGGTCAAATGTGAACCCATTGTTTGAAACCCAGGTCAATTGTGAACCTAAACCTAAGGTCAAATGTGAACCCGTTGTTTGAAAACCAGGTCAAATGCGAACCTAAACCTCAAGTCAAATGTGAACCCATTGTTTGAAACCCAGGTCAAATGTGAACCTAAACTTCATGTCAAATGTGAACCCGTTGTTTGAAACCCAGGTCAAATGTGAACTTAAACCTCAGGTCAAATGTGAACTGTTGTTTGAAACCCAGGTCAAACATAAACCTAAACCTCAGGTAAAATTTGAACCCGTTGTTTGAAACCCAGGTCAAATGTGAACCTAAACCTAAGGTCAAATGTGAACCCGTTGTTTGAAACCCAGGTCAAATGTGAACCTAAACCTCAGGACAAATGTGAACCCGTTGTTTGAAACCCAGGTCAAATGTGAACCTAAACCTCAGGTCAAATGTGAACCTGTTGTTTGAAAACCAGGTCAAATGTGAACCTAAACCTCAGGTCTAATGTGAACCCGTTGTTTGAAACCCAGGTCAAATGTGAACCTAAACCTCAGGTCAAATGTGAACTCGTTGTTTGAAAACCAGGTCAAATGTGAACCTAAAACTCAGGTCAAATGTGTACCTAAACCTCAGGTCAAATGTGAACCCGTTGTTTGAAACCCAGGTCAAATGTGAACCTAAACCTCAGGTCAAATGTGAACCTGTTGTTTGAAAACCAAGTCAAATGTGAACCTAAACCTCAGGTCAAATGTGAACCCATTGTTTGAAACCCAGGTCAAATGTGAACCTAAATCTCAGGTCAAATGTGAACCCGTTGTTTGAAACCCAGGTCAAATGTGAACTTAAACCTCAGGTCAAATGTGAACCTGTTGTTTGAAATCGAAGTCAAACATGAACCTAAACCTCAGGTCAAATATGAACCCGTTGTTTGAAACCCAGGTCAAATGTGAACCTAAACCTTAGGTCAAATGTGAACCCGTTGTTTGAAACCCAGGTCAAATGTGAACCAAAACCTCAGGTCAAATGTGAACCTGTTGTTTGAAACCCAGGTCAAATGTGAACCTAAACCTCATGTCAAATGTGAACCCGTTGTTTGAAACCCAGGTCAAATGTGAACTTAAACCTCAGGTCAAATGTGAACTGTTGTTTGAAACCCAGGTCAAACATGAACCTAAACCTCAGGTAAAATTTGAACCCGTTGTTTGAAACCCAGGTCAAATGTGAACCTAAACCTAAGGTCAAATGTGAACCCGTTGTTTGAAACCCAGGTCAAATGTGACCCTAAACCTCAGGTCAAATGTGAACCCGTTGTTTGAAACCCAGGTCAAATGTGAACCTAAACCTCAGGTCAAATGTGAACCTGTTGTTTGAAAACCAGGTCAAATGTGAACCTAAACCTCAGGTCTAATGTGAACCCGTTGTTTGAAACCCAGGTCAAATGTGAACCTAAACCTCAGGTCAAATGTGAACTCGTTGTTTGAAAACCAGGTCAAATGTGAACCTAAAACTCAGGTCAAATGTGTACCTAAACCTCAGGTCAAATGTGAACCCGTTGTTTGAAACCCAGGTCAAATGTGAACCTAAACCTCAGGTCAAATGTGAACCTGTTGTTTGAAAACCAAGTCAAATGTGAACCTAAACCTCAGGTCAAATGTGAACCCATTGTTTGAAACCCAGGTCAAATGTGAACCTAAATCTCAGGTCAAATGTGAACCCGTTGTTTGAAACCCAGGTCAAATGTGAACTTAAACCTCAGGTCAAATGTGAACCTGTTGTTTGAAACCGAAGTCAAACATGAACCTAAACCTCAGGTCAAATATGAACCCGTTGTTTGAAACCCAGGTCAAATGTGAACCTAAACCTTAAGTCAAATGTGAACCCGTTGTTTGAAACCCAAGTCAAATGTGAACCAAAACCTCAGGTCAAATGTGAACCTGTTGTTTGGAAACCAGGTTAAATGTGAACCTAACCCTCAGGTCAAATGTGAACCATTTGTTTGAAAACCAAGTCAAATGTGAACCTAAGCCTCAGGTCAAATGTGAACCCATTATTTGGAACCCAGGTCAAATGAAAACTAAACCTCAGGTCAAATGTGAATCTGTTGTTTGAAAACCAGGTCAAATGTGAACCAGTTGTTTGAAACCCAGGTCAAATGTGAACCTAAACCTCAGGTCAAATGTGAACCCATTGTTTGGAACCCAGGTCAAATGAGAACCTAAACCTCAGGTCAAATGTGAATCTGTTGTTTGAAAACCAGGTCAAACGTGAACCTGTTGTTTGAAACCCAGGTCAAATCTGAACCTAAACCTCAGGTCAAATGTGAACCCGTTGTTTGAAACCCAGGTCAAATGTGAACCTAAACCTCAGGTCAAATGCGAACCCGTTGTGTGAAAACCAGGTCAAATTTGAACCAAAACCTCAGGACAAATGTGAACCCGTTGTTTGAAACCCAGGTCAATTGTGAACCTAAACATAAGGTCCAATGTGAACCCGTTATTTGAAAACCAGGTCAAATGTGAACCTAATCCTCAGGTCAAATGTGAACCCATTATTTGAAACCCAGTTCAAATGTGAACCCGTTGGTTGAAACCCAGGTCAAACGTGAACTTAAACCTCAGGTCAAATGTGAACCTGTTGTTTGAAACCCAGGTCAAACGTGAACCTAAACCTCAGGACAAATTTGAAACCGTTGTTTGAAACCCAGGTCAAATGTGAACCTAACCCTCAGGTCGAATGCGAATCCGTTGTTTGAAAACCAGGTCAAATTTGAACCTAAACCTGAGGTCAAATGTGAACCTGTTATTTGAAACCCAGGTCAATTGTGAACCTAAACCTAAGGTCAAATGTGAACCCGTTGTTTGAAAACCAGGTCAAATGTGAACCTAAAACTCAAGTAAAATAAGAACCCATTGTTTGAAACCCAGGTCAAATGTGAACCTAAACCTCATGTCAAATGTGAACCCGTTGTTTGAAACCCAGGTCAAATGTGAACTTAAACCTCAGGTCAAATGTGAACCTGTTGTTTGAAACCCAGGTCAAACATGAACCTAAACCTCAGGTCAAATGTGAACCCATTGTTTGAAACCCAGGTCAATTGTGAACCTAAACCTAAGGTCAAATGTGAACCCGTTGTTTGAAAACCAGGTCAAATGTGAACCTAAGCCTCAAGTCAAATGTGAACCCATTGTTTGAAACCCAAGTCAAATGTGAACCTAAACCTCATGTCAAATGTGAACCCGTTGTTTGAAACCCAGGTCAAATGTGAACTTAAACCTCAGGTCAAATGTGAACTGTTGTTTGAAACCCAGGTCAAACATGAACCTAAACCTCAGGTAAAATTTGAACCCGTTGTTTGAAACCCAGGTCAAATGTGAACCTAAACCTAAGGTCAAATGTGAACCCGTTGTTTGAATCCCAGGTCAAATGTGAACCTAAACCTCAGGTCAAATGTGAACCTGTTGTTTGAAAACCAGGTCAAATGTGAACCTAAACCTCAGGTCTAATGTGAACCCGTTGTTTGAAACCCAGGTCAAATGTGAACCTAAACCTCAGGTCAAATGTGAACTCGTTGTTTGAAAACCAGGTCAAATGTGAACCTAAAACTCAGGTCAAATGTGTACCTAAACCTCAGGCCAAATGTGAACCCGTTGTTTGAAACCCATGTCAAATGTGAACTTAAACCTCAGGTCAAATGTGAACCCGTTGTTTGAAACCCGGGTCAAATTTGAACCTAAACCTCAAGTCAAATGTGAACCCGTTGTTTGAAAACCAGGTCAAATGTGAACCTAACCCTCAGGTCAAATGTGAACCCATTGTTTGAAACCCAAGTCAACTGTGAACCTAAATCTCAGGTCAAATGTGAACCCGTTATTTGAAAACCAGGTCAAACATGAACCTAAACCTCAGGTAAAATGTGAACCCGCTGTTTGAAACCCAGGTCAAATGTGAACCTAAACCTTAGGTCAAATGTGAACCCGTTGTTTGAAACCCGGGTTAAATGTGAACCAAAACCTCAGATCAAATGTGAACCTAATATTTGAAAACCAGGTCAAATGTGAAACTAAACCTCAGGTCAAATGTGAACCCGTTGTTTGAAATCCAGGTCAAATTTGAACCTAAACCTCAAGTCAAATCTGAACCCATTGTTTGAAAACCAGGTCAAATGTGAACCTTACCCTCAGGTCAAATGTGAACCAGTTGTTTGAAACCTAAGTCAAATGTGAACCTAAACCTCAGGTCAAATGTGAACCCATTGTTTGAAAACCAGGTCAAATGTGAACCTAAACCTCAGGTCAAATATGAACTTGTGTTTGGAACCCAAGTCAAATGAGAACCTAAACCTCAGGTCAAATGTGAATCTGTTGTTTGAAAACCAGGTCAAATGTCAACCCGTTGTTTGAAACCCAGGTCAAATGTGAACCTAAACCACAGGTCAAATGTGAACCCGTTGTTTGGAAACCAGGTCAATTGTGAACTTAAACCTCAGGTCAAATGTGAACCCGTTGTTTGAAACCCAGGTCAAATGTGAACCTAAACCTCAGGTCAAATGCGAACCCGTTGTTTGAAAACCAGGTCAAATTTGAAACAAAACCTCAGGACAAACGTGAACCCGTTGTTTGAAACCCAGGTCAATTGTGAACCTAAACCTAAGGTCAAATGTGAACCCGTTGTTTGAAAACCAGGTCAAATGTGAACCTCATCCTCAGGTCAAATGTGAACCCATTATTTGAAACCCAGGTCAAATGTGAACCTGTTGGTTGAAACCCAGGTCAAACGTGAACTTAAACCTCAGGTCAAATGTGAACCTGTTGTTTGAAACCCAGGTCAAACGTGAACCTAAACCTCAGGTCAAATGTGAACCCGTTGTTTGAAACCCAGGTCAAATGTGAACCTAACCCTCAGGTCAAATGTGAACCCGTTTTTTGAAAATCCGGTCAAATGTGAACCCGTTGTTTGAAACACAGGTCAAATGTGAACCTAAACCTCAGGTCAAATGTGAACCCGTTCTTTGAAACCCAGGTCAAATGTGAACCTAAACCTCAGGTCAATTGCGAATCCGTTGTTTGAAAACCAGGTCAAATTTGAACCAAAACCTCAGGTCAAATGTGAACCCGTTGTATGAGACCCAGGTCAATTGTGAACCTAAATCTCAGGTCAAATGTGAACCCGTTGTTTGAAACCCAGGTCAAATGTGAACTTAAACCTCAGGTCAAATGTGAAACTGTTGTTTGAAACCCAGATCAAACATGAACCTAAACCTCAGGTCAAATGTGAACCCGTTGTTTGAAACCCAGGTCAAATGTGAACCTAAACCTTAGGTCAAATGTGAACCCGTTGTTCGAAACCCAGGTCAAATGTGAACCTAAACCTCAGGTCAAATGTGAACCTGTTGTTTGAAAACCAGGTCAAATGTGAACCTAACCCTCAGGTCAAATGTGAACCAGTTGTTTGAAACCTAAGTCAAATGTGAACCTAAACCTCTGGTCAAAAGTGAAACCGTTGTTTGAAAACCAAGTCAAATGTGAACCCATTATTTGGAACCCAGGTCAAATGAGAACTAAACCTCAGGTCAAATGTGAATCTGTTGTTTGAAAACCAGGTCAAATGTGAACCAGTTGTTTGAAACCCAGGTCAAATGTGAACCTACACCTCAGGTCAAATGTGAACCCATTGTTTGGAACCCAAGTCAAATGAGAACCTAAACCTCAGGTCAAATGTGAATCTGTTGTTTGAAAACCAGGTCAAACGTGAACCAGTTGTTTGAAACCCAGGTCAAATCTGAACCTAAACCTCAGGTCAAAAGTGAACCCGTTGTTTGAAACCCAGGTCAAATGTGAACCTAAACCTCAGGTCAAATGCGAACCCGTTGTTTGAAAACCAGGTCAAATTTGAACCAAAACCTCAGGACAAATGTGAACCCGTTGTTTGAAACCTAGGTCAATTGTGAACCTAAACCTAAGGTCCAATGTGAACCCGTTATTTGATAACCAGATCAAACGTGAACCTAATCCTCAGGTCAAATGTGAACCCATTATTTGAAACCCAGGTCAAATGTGAACCCGTTGGTTGAAACCCAGGTCAAACGTGAACTTAAACCTCAGGTCAAATGTGAACCTGTTGTTTGAAACCCAGGTCAAACGTGAACCTAAACCTCAGGACAAATTTGAAACCGTTGTTTGAAACCCAGGTCAAATGTGAACCTAACCCTCAGGTCAAATGTGAACCCGTTGTTTGAAAATCCGGTCAAATGTGAACCCATTGTTTGAAACCCAGGTCAAATGTGAACCTAAACCTTAGGTCAAATGTGAACCTGTTGTTTGAAAACCAGGTCAAATGTGAACCTAACCCTCAGGTCAAATGTGAACCAGTTGTTTGAAACCTAAGTCAAATGTGAACCTAAACCTCTGGTCAAAAGTGAAACCGTTGTTTGAAAACTAAGTCAAATGTGAACCTAAACCTCAGGTCAAATGTGAACCCATTATTTGGAACCCAGGTCAAATGAGAACTAAACCTCAGGTCAAATGTGAATCTGTTGTTTGAAAACCAGGTCAAATGTGAACCAGTTGTTTGAAACCCAGGTCAAATGTGAACCTACACCTCAGGTCAAATGTGAACCCATTGTTTGGAACCCAGGTCAAATGAGAACCTAAACCTCAGGTCAAATGTGAATCTGTTGTTTGAAAACCAGGTCAAACGTGAACCAGTTGTTTGAAACCCAGGTCAAATCTGAACCTAAACCTCAGGTCAAATGTGAACCCGTTGTTTGAAACCCAGGTCAAATGTGAACCTAAACCTCAGGTCAAATGCGAACCCATTGTTTGAAACCCATGCCAAATGTGAACTTAAACCTCAGGTCAAATGTGAACCCGTTGTTTGAAACCCGGGTCAAATTTGAACCTAAACCTCAAGTCAAATGTGAACCCGTTGTTTGAAAACCAGGTCAAAGGTGAACCTAACCCTCAGGTCAAATGTGAACCCATTGTTTGAAACCCAAGTCAAATGTGAACCTAAATCTCAGGTCAAATGTGAACCCGTTATTTGAAAACCAGGTCAAACATGAACCTAAACCTCAGGTGAAATGTGAACCCGTTGTTTGAAACCCAGGTCAAATGTGAACCTAAACCTTAGGTCAAATGTGAACCCGTTGTTTGAAACCCAGGTTAAATGTGAACCAAAACCTCAGATCAAATGTGAACCTAATATATGAAAACCAGGTCAAATGTGAAACTAAACCTCAGGTCAAATGTGAACCCGTTGTTTGAAATCCAGGTCAAATTTGAACCTAAACCTCAAGTCAAATCTGAACCTGTTGTTTGCAAACCAGGTCAAATGTGAACCTTACCCTCAGGTCAAATGTGAACCAGTTGTTTGAAACCTAAGTCAAATGTGAACCTAAACCTCAGGTCAAATGTGAACCCATTGTTTGAAAACCAGGTCAAATGTGAACCTAAACCTCAGGTCAAATATGAACTTGTGTTTGGAACCCAAGTCAAATGAGAACCTAAACCTCAGGTCAAATGTGAATCTGTTGTTTGAAAACCAGGTCAAATGTCAACCCGTTGTTTGAAACCCAGGTCAAATGTGAACCTAAACCACAGGTCAAATGTGAACCCGTTGTTTGGAAACCAGGTCAAATGTGAACTTAAACCTCAGGTCAAATGTGAACCCGTTGTTTGAAACCCAGGTCAAATGTGAACCTAAACCACAGGTCAAATGTGAACCCGTTGTTTGGAAACCAGGTCAAATGTGAACTTAAACCTCAGGTCAAATGTGAACTCGTTGTTTGAAACCCAGGTCAATTGTGAACCTAAACCTAAGGTCAAATGTGAACCCGTTGTTTGAAAACCAGGTCAAATGTGAACCTAATCCTCATGTCAAATGTGAACCCATTATTTGAAACCCAGGTCAAATGTGAACCTGTTGGTTGAAACCCAGGTCAAACGTGAACTTAAACCTCAGGTCAAATGTGAACCTGTTGTTTGAAACCCAGGTCAAACGTGAACCTAAACCTCAGGTCAAATGTGAACCCGTTGTTTGAAACCCAGGTCAAATGTGAACCTAACCCTCAAGTCAAATGTGAACCCGTTTTTTGAAAATCCGGTCAAATGTGAACCCGTTGTTTGAAACCCAGGTCAAATGTGAACCTAAACCTCAGGTCAAATGTGAACCCGTTGTTTGAAACCCAGGTCAAATGTGAACTTAAACCTCAGGTCAAATGCGAATCCGTTGTTTGAAAACCAGGTCAAATTTGAACCTAAACCTCAGGTCAAATGTGAACCCGTTGTTTGAGACCCAGGTCAAATGTGAACCTAAACCTCAGGTCAAATGTGAACCTGTTGTTTGAAAACCAGGTCAAATGTGAACCTAACCCTCAGGTCAAATGTGAACCAGTTGTTTGAAACCTAAGTCAAATGTGAACCTAAACCTCTGGTCAAAAGTGAAACCGTTGTTTGAAAACTAAGTCAAATGTGAACCTAAACCTCAGGTCAAATGTGAACCCATTATTTGGAACCCAGGTCAAATGAGAACTAAACCTCAGGTCAAATGTGAATCTGTTGTTTGAAAACCAGGTCAAATGTGAACCAGTTGTTTGAAACCCAGGTCAAATGTGAACCTACACCTCAGGTCAAATGTGAACCCATTGTTTGGAACCCAGGTCAAATGAGAACCTAAACCTCAGGTCAAATGTGAATCTGTTGTTTGAAAACCAGGTCAAACGTGAACCAGTTGTTTGAAACCCAGGTCAAATCTGAACCTAAACCTCAGGTCAAATGTGAACCCGTTGTTTGAAACCCAGGTCAAATGTGAACCTAAACCTCAGGTCAAATGCGAACCCGTTGTTTGAAACCCATGTCAAATGTGAACTTAAACCTCAGGTCAAATGTGAACCCGTTGTTTGAAACCCGGGTCAAATTTGAACCTAAACCTCAAGTCAAATGTGAACCCGTTGTTTGAAAACCAGGTCAAAGGTGAACCTAACCCTCAGGTCAAATGTGAACCCATTGTTTGAAACCCAAGTCAAATGTGAACCTAAATCTCAGGTCAAATGTGAACCCGTTATTTGAAAACCAGGTCAAACATGAACCTAAACCTCAGGTAAAATGTGAACCCGTTGTTTGAAACCCAGGTCAAATGTGAACCTAAACCTTAGGTCAAATGTGAACCCGTTGTTTGAAACCCAGGTTAAATGTGAACCAAAACCTCAGATAAAATGTGAACCTAATATTTGAAAACTAGGTCAAATGTGAAACTAAACCTCAGGTCAAATGTGAACCCGTTGTTTGAAATCCAGGTCAAATTTGAACCTAAACCTCAAGTCAAATCTGAACCTGTTGTTTGTAAACCAGGTCAAATGTGAACCTTACCCTCAGGTCAAATGTGAACCAGTTGTTTGAAACCTAAGTCAAATGTGAACCTAAACCTCAGGTCAAATGTGAACCCATTGTTTGAAAACCAGGTCAAATGTGAACCTAAACCTCAGGTCAAATATGAACTTGTGTTTGGAACCCAAGTCAAATGAGAACCTAAACCTCAGGTCAAATGTGAATCTGTTGTTTGAAAACCAGGTCAAATGTCAACCCGTTGTTTGAAACCCAGGTCAAATGTGAACCTAAACCACAGGTCAAATGTGAACCCGTTGTTTGGAAACCAGGTCAAATGTGAACTTAAACCTCAGGTCAAATGTGAACCCGTTGTTTGAAACCCAGGTCAAATGTGAACCTAAACCACAGGTCAAATGTGAACCCGTTGTTTGGAAACCAGGTCAAATGTGAACTTAAACCTCAGGTCAAATGTGAACCCGTTGTTTGAAACCCAGGTCAATTGTGAACCTAAACCTAAGGTCAAATGTGAACCCGTTGTTTGAAAACCAGGTCAAATGTGAACCTAATCCTCAGGTCAAATGTGAACCCATTATTTGAAACCCAGGTCAAATGTGAACCTGTTGGTTGAAACCCAGGTCAAACGTGAACTTAAACCTCAGGTCAAATGTGAACCTGTTGTTTGAAACCCAGGTCAAACGTGAACCTAAACCTCAGGTCAAATGTGAACCCGTTGTTTGAAACCCAGGTCAAATGTGAACCTAACCCTCAAGTCAAATGTGAACCCGTTTTTTGAAAATCCGGTCAAATGTGAACCCGTTGTTTGAAACCCAGGTCAAATGTGAACCTAAACCTCAGGTCAAATGTGAACCCGTTGTTTGAAACCCAGGTCAAATGTGAACTTAAACCTCAGGTCAAATGCGAATCCGTTGTTTGAAAACCAGGTCAAATTTGAACCTAAACCTCAGGTCAAATGTGAACCCGTTGTTTGAGACCCAGGTCAATTGTGAACCTAAACCTAAGGTTAAATGTGAACCCGTTGTTTGAAAACCAGGTCAAATGTGAACCTAAACCTCAGGTCAAATGTGTACCCATTGTTTGAAACCCAGGTCAAATGTGAACCTAAATCTCAGGTCAAATGTGAACCCGTTGTTTGAAACCCAGGTCAAATGTGAACTTAAACCTCAGGTCAAATGTGAAACTGTTGTTTGAAACCCAGATCAAACATGAACCTAAACCTCAGGTCAAATGTGAACCCGTTGTTTGAAACCCAGGTCAAATGTGAACCTAAACCTTAGGTCAAATGTGTACCCGTTGTTCGAAACCCAGGTCAAATGTGAACCTAAACCTCAGGTCAAATGTGAACCTGTTGTTTGAAAACCAGGTCAAATGTGAACCTAACCCTCAGGTCAAATGTGAACCAGTTGTTTGAAACCTAAGTCAAATGTGAACCTAAACCTCTGGTCAAAAGTGAAACCGTTGTTTGAAAACCAAGTCAAATGTGAACCTAAACCTCAGGTCAAATGTGAACAAATTATTTGGAACCCAGGTTAAATGAGAACTAAACCTCAAGTCAAATGAGAATCTGTTGTTTGAAAACCAGGTCAAATGTGAACCAGTTGTTTGAAACCCAGGTCAAATGTGAACCTACGCCTCAGGTCAAATGTGAACCCATTGTTTGGAACCCAGGTCAAATGAGAACCTAAACCTCCGGTCAAATGTGAATCTGTTGTTTGAAAACCAGGTCAAACGTGAACCAGTTGTTTGAAACCCAGGTCAAATCTGATCCTAAACCTCAGGTCAAATGTGAACCCGTTGTTTGAAACCCAGGTCAAATATGAACCTAAACCTCAGGTCAAATGCGAACCCGTTGTTTGAAAACCAGGTCAAATTTGAACCAAAACCTCAGGACAAATGTGAACCCGTTGTTTGAAACCTAGGTCAATTGTGAACCTAAACCTAGGGTCCAATGTGAACCCGTTATTTGATAACCAGGTCAAATGTTAACCTAATCCTCAGGTCAAATGTGAACCCATTATTTGAAACCCAGGTCAAATGTGAACCCGTTGGTTGAAACCCAGGTCAAACGTGAACTTAAACCTCAGGTCAAATGTGAACCTGTTGTTTGAAACCCAGGTCAAACGTGAACCTAAACCTCAGGACAAATTTGAAACCGTTGTTTGAAACCCAGGTCAAATGTGAACCTAACCCTCAGGTCAAATTTGAACCCGTTGTTTGAAAATACGGTCAAATGTGAACCCATTGTTTGAAACCCAGGTCAAATGTGAACCTAAACCTCAGGTAAAATGTGAACCTGTTGTTTGAAAACCAGGTCAAATATGAACCTAACCCTCAGGTCAAATGTGAACCAGTTGTTTGAAACCTAAGTCAAATGTGAACCTAAACCTCAGGTCAAATGTGAACCCATTATTTGGAACCCAGGTCAAATGAGAACTAAACCTCAGGTCAAATGTGAATCTGTTGTTTGAAAACCAGGTCAAATGTGAACTAGTTGTTTGAAACCCAGGTCAAATGTGAACCGTCACCTCAGGTCAAATGTGAACCCATTGTTTGGAACCCAGGTCAAATGAGAACCTAAACCTCAGGTCAAATGTGAATCTGTTGTTTGAAAACCAGGTCAAACGTGAACCAGTTGTTTGAAACCCAGGTCAAATCTGAACCTAAACCTCAGGTCAAATGTGAACCGTTGTTTGAAACCCAGGTCAAATGTGAACCTAAACCTCAGGTCAAATGCGAACCCGTTGTTTGAAACCCATGTCAAATGTGAACTTAAACCTCAGGTCAAATGTGAACCCGTTGTTTGAAACCCGGGTCAAATTTGTACCTAACCCTCAGGTCAAATGTGAACCCATTGTTTGAAACCCAAGTCAAATGTGAACCTAAATCTCAGGTCAAATGTGAACCCGTTATTTGAAAACCAGGTCAAACATGAACCTAAACCTCAGGTAAAATGTGAACCCGTTGTTTGAAACCCAGGTCAAATGTGAACCTAAACCTTAGGTCAAATGTTAACCCGTTGTTTGAAACCCAGGTTAAATGTGAACCAAAACCTCAGATCAAATGTGAACCTAATATTTGAAAACCAGGTCAAATGTGAAACTAAACTCAGGTCAAATGTGAACCCGTTGTTTGAAATCCAGGTCAAATTTGAACCTAAACCTCAAGTCAAATCTGAACCTGTTGTTTGCAAACCAGGTCAAATGTGAACCTTACCCTCAGGTCAAATGTGAACCAGTTGTTTGAAACCTAAGTCAAATGTGAACCTAAACCTCAGGTCAAATGTGAACCCATTGTTTGAAAACCAGTTCAAATGTGAACCTAAACCTCAGGTCAAATATGAACTTGTGTTTGGAACCCAAGTCAAATGAGAACCTAAACCTCAGGTCAAATGTGAATCTGTTGTTTGAAAACCAGGTCAAATGTCAACCCGTTGTTTGAAACCCAGGTCAAATGTGAACCTAAACCACAGGTCAAATGTGAACCCGTTGTTTGGAAACCAGGTCAAATGTGAACTTAAACCTCAGGTCAAATGTGAACCCGTTGTTTGAAACCCAGGTCAAATGTGAACCTAAACCTCAGGTCAAATGCGAACCCGTTGTTTGAAAACTAGGTCAAATTTGAAACAAAACCTCAGGACAAACGTGAACCCGTTGTTTGAAACCCAGGTCAATTGTGAACCTAAACCTAAGGTCAAATGTGAACCCGTTGTTTGAAAACCAGGTCAAATGTGAACCTAATCCTCAGGTCAAATGTGAACCCATTATTTGAAACCCAGGTCAAATGTGAACCTGTTGGTTGAAACCCAGGTCAAACGTGAACTTAAACCTCAGGTCAAATGTGAACCTGTTGTTTGAAACCCAGGTCAAACGTGAACCTAAACCTCAGGTCAAATGTGAACCCGTTGTTTGAAACCCAGGTCAAATGTGAACCTAACCCTCAAGTCAAATGTGAACCCGTTTTTTGAAAATCCGGTCAAATGTGAACCCGTTGTTTGAAACCCAGGTCAAATGTGAACCTAAACCTCAGGTCAAATGTGAACCCGTTGTTTGAAACCCAGGTCAAATGTGAACCTAAACCTCAGGTCAAATGCGAATCCGTTGTTTGAAAACCAGGTCAAATTTGAACCTAAACCTCAGGTCAAATGTGAACCCGTTGTTTGAGACCTAGGTCAATTGTGAACCTAAACCTAAGGTTAAATGTGAACCCGTTGTTTGAAAACCAGGTCAAATGTGAACCTAAACCTCAGGTCAAATGTGAACCCATTGTTTGAAACCCAGGTCAAATGTGAACCTAAATCTCAGGTCAAATGTGAACCCGTGGTTTGAAACCCAGGTCAAATGTGAACTTAAACCTCAGGTCAAATGTGAAACTGTTGTTTGAAACCCAGATCAAACATGAACCTAAACCTCAGGTCAAATGTGAACCCGTTGTTTGAAACCCAGGTCAAATGTGAACCTAAACCTTAGGTCAAATGTGTACCCGTTGTTCGAAACCCAGGTCAAATGTGAACCTAAACCTCAGGTCAAATGTGAACCTGTTGTTTGAAAACCAGGTCAAATGTGAACCTAACCCTCAGGTCAAATGTGAACCAGTTGTTTGAAACCTAAGTCAAATGTGAACCTAAACCTCTGGTCAAAAGTGAAACCGTTGTTTGAAAACCAAGTCAAATGTGAACCTAAACCTCAGGTCAAATGTGAACCCATTATTTGGAACCCAGGTTAAATGAGAACTAAACCTCAGGTCAAATGTGAATCTGTTGTTGGAAAACCAGGTCAAATGTGAACCAGTTGTTCGAAACCCAGGTCAAATGTGAACCTACGCCTCAGGTCAAATGTGAACCCATTGTTTGGAACCCAGGTCAAATGAGAACCTAAACCTCTGGTCAAATGTGAATCTGTTGTTTGAAAACCAGGTCAAACGTGAACCAGTTGTTTGAAACCCAGGTCAAATCTGATCCTAAACCTCAGGTCAAATGTGAACCCGTTGTTTGAAACCCAGGTCAAATATGAACCTAAACCTCAGGTCAAATGCGAACCCGTTGTTTGAAAACCAGGTCAAATTTGAACCAAAACCTCAGGACAAATGTTAACCCGTTGTTTGAAACCTAGGTCAATTGTGAACCTAAACCTAGGGTCCAATGTGAACCCGTTATTTGATAACCAGGTCAAATGTTAACCTAATCCTCAGGTCAAATGTGAACCCATTATTTGAAACCCAGGTCAAATGTGAACCCGTTGGTTGAAACCCAGGTCAAACGTGAACTTAAACCTCAGGTCAAATGTGAACCTGTTGTTTGAAACCCAGGTCAAACGTGAACCTAAACCTCAGGACAAATTTGAAACCGTTGTTTGAAACCCAGGTCAAATGTGAACCTAACCCTCATGTCAAATGTGAACCCGTTGTTTGAAAATCCGGTCAAATGTGAACCCATTGTTTGAAACCCAGGTCAAATGTGAACCTAAACCTCAGGTCAAATGTGAACCTGTTGTTTGAAAACCAGGTCAAATATGAACCTAACCCTCAGGTCAAATGTGAACCAGTTGTTTGAAACCTAAGTCAAATGTGAACCTAAACCTCTGGTCAAAAGTGAAACCGTTGTTTGAAAACCAAGTCAAATGTGAACCTAAACCTCAGGTCAAATGTGAATCCCTTATTTGGAACCCAGGTCAAATGAGAACTAAACCTCAGGTCAAATGTGAATCTGTTGTTTGAAAACCAGGTCAAATGTGAACCAGTTGTTTGAAACCCAGGTCAAATGTGAACCTAAACCTCAGGTCAAATGTGAACCCGTTGTTTGAAACCCAGGTCAAATGTGAACCTAAACCTCAGGTCAAATGCGAACCCGTTGTTTGAAACCCATGTCAAATGTGAACTTAAACCTCAGGTCAAATGTGAACCCGTTGTTTGAAACCCGGGTCAAATTTGTACCTAAACCTCAAGTCAAATGTGAACCCGTTGTTTGAAAACCAGGTCAAAGGTGAACCTAACCCTCAGGTCAAATGTGAACCCATTGTTTGAAACCCAAGTCAAATGTGAACCTAAATCTCAGGTCAAATGTGAACCCGTTATTTGAAAACCAGGTCAAACATGAACCTAAACCTCAGGTAAAATGTGAACCCGTTGTTTGAAACCCAGGTCAAATGTGAACCTAAACCTTAGGTCAAATGTGAACCAGTTGTTTGAAACCCAGGTTAAATGTGAACCAAAACCTCAGATCAAATGTGAACCTAATATTTGAAAACCAGGTCAAATGTGAAACTAAACCTCAGGTCAAATGTGAACCCGTTGTTTGAAATCCAGGTCAAATTTGAACCTAAACCTCAAGTCAAATCTGAACCTGTTGTTTGCAAACCAGGTCAAATGTGAACCTTACCCTCAGGTCAAATGTGAACCAGTTGTTTGAAACCTAAGTCAAATGTGAACCTAAACCTCAGGTCAAATGTGAACCCATTGTTTGAAAACCAGGTCAAATGTGAACCTAAACCTCAGGTCAAATATGAACTTGTGTTTGGAACCCAAGTCAAATGAGAACCTAAACCTCAGGTCAAATGTGAATCTGTTGTTTGAAAACCAGGTCAAATGTCAACCCGTTGTTTGAAACCCAGGTCAAATGTGAACCTAAACCACAGGTCAAATGTGAACCCGTTGTTTGGAAACCAGGTCAAATGTGAACTTAAACCTCAGGTCAAATGTGAACCCGTTGTTTGAAACCCAGGTCAAATGTGAACCTAAACCTCAGGTCAAATGCGAACCCGTTGTTTGAAAACTAGGTCAAATTTGAAACAAAACCTCAGGACAAACGTGAACCCGTTGTTTGAAACCCAGGTCAATTGTGAACCTAAACCTAAGGTCAAATGTGAACCCGTTGTTTGAAAACCAGGTCAAATGTGAACCTAAGCCTCAGGTCAAATGTGAACCCATTATTTGAAACCCAGGTCAAATGTGAACCTGTTGGTTGAAACCCAGGTCAAACGTGAACTTAAACGTCAGGTCAAATGTGAACCTGTTGTTTGAAACCCAGGTCAAACGTGAACCTAAACCTCAGGTCAAATGTGAACCCGTTGTTTGAAACCCAGGTCAAATGTGAACCTAACCCTCAAGTCAAATGTGAACCCGTTTTTTGAAAATCCGGTCAAATGTGAACCCGTTGTTTGAAACCCAGGTCAAATGTGAACCTAAACCTCAGGTCAAATGTGAACCCGTTGTTTGAAACCCAGGTCAAATGTGAACCTAAACCTCAGGTCAAATGCGAATCCGTTGTTTGAAAACCAGGTCAAATTTGAACCTAAACCTCAGGTCAAATGTGAACCCGTTGTTTGAGACCCAGGTCAATTGTGAACCTAAACCTAAGGTTAAATGTGAACCCGTTGTTTGAAAACCAGGTCAAATGTGAACCTAAACCTCAGGTCAAATGTGAACCCATTGTTTGAAACCCAGGTCAAATGTGAACCTAAATCTCAGGTCAAATGTGAACCCGTTGTTTGAAACCCAGGTCAAATGTGAACTTAAACCTCAGGTCAAATGTGAAACTGTTGTTTGAAACCCAGATCAAACATGAACCTAAACCTCAGGTCAAATGTGAACCCGTTGTTTGAAACCCAGGTCAAATGTGAACCTAAACCTTAGGTCAAATGTGTACCCGTTGTTCGAAACCCAGGTCAAATGTGAACCTAAACCTCAGGTCAAATGTGAACCTGTTGTTTGAAAACCAGGTCAAATGTGAACCTAACCCTCAGGTCAAATGTGAACCAGTTGTTTGAAACCTAAGTCAAATGTGAACCTAAACCTCTGGTCAAAAGTGAAACCGTTGTTTGAAAACCAAGTCAAATGTGAACCTAAACCTCAGGTCAAATGTGAACCCATTATTTGGAACCCAGGTTAAATGAGAACTAAACCTCAGGTCAAATGTGAATCTGTTGTTTGAAAACCAGGTCAAATGTGAACCAGTTGTTCGAAACCCAGGTCAAATGTGAACCTACGCCTCAGGTCAAATGTGAACCCATTGTTTGGAACCCAGGTCAAATGAGAACCTAAACCTCCGGTCAAATGTGAATCTGTTGTTTGAAAACCAGGTCAAACGTGAACCAGTTGTTTGAAACCCAGGTCAAATCTGATCCTAAACCTCAGGTCAAATGTGAACCCGTTGTTTGAAACCCAGGTCAAATATGAACCTAAACCTCAGGTCAAATGCGAACCCGTTGTTTGAAAACCAGGTCAAATTTGAACCAAAACCTCAGGACAAATGTTAACCCGTTGTTTGAAACCTAGGTCAATTGTGAACCTAAACCTAGGGTCCAATGTGAACCCGTTATTTGATAACCAGGTCAAATGTTAACCTAATCCTCAGGTCAAATGTGAACCCATTATTTGAAACCCAGGTCAAATGTGAACCCGTTGGTTGAAACCCAGGTCAAACGTGAACTTAAACCTCAGGTCAAATGTGAACCTGTTGTTTGAAACCCAGGTCAAACGTGAACCTAAACCTCAGGACAAATTTGAAACCGTTGTTTGAAACCCAGGTCAAATGTGAACCTAACCCTCATGTCAAATGTGAACCCGTTGTTTGAAAATCCGGTCAAATGTGAACCCATTGTTTGAAACCCAGGTCAAATGTGAACCTAAACCTCAGGTCAAATGTGAACCTGTTGTTTGAAAACCAGGTCAAATATGAACCTAACCCTCAGGTCAAATGTGAACTAGTTGTTTGAAACCTAAGTCAAATGTGAACCTAAACCTCTGGTCAAAAGTGAAACCGTTGTTTGAAAACCAAGTCAAATGTGAACCTAAACCTCAGGTCAAATGTGAATCCCTTATTTGGAACCCAGGTCAAATGAGAACTAAACCTCAGGTCAAATGTGAATCTGTTGTTTGAAAACCAGGTCAAATGTGAACCAGTTGTTTGAAACCCAGGTCAAATGTGAACCTACACCTCAGGTCAAATGTGAACCCATTGTTTGGAACCCAGGTCAAATGAGAACCTAAACCTCAGGTCAAATGTGAATCTGTTGTTTGAAAACCAGGTCAAACGTGAACCAGTTGTTTGAAACCCAGGTCAAATCTGAACCTAAACCTCAGGTCAAATGTGAACCCGTTGTTTGAAACCCAGGTCAAATGTGAACCTAAACCTCAGGTCAAATGCGAACCCGTTGTTTGAAAACCAGGTCAAATTTGAACCAAAACCTCAGGACAAATGTGAACCTGTTGTTTGAAACCTAGGTCAATTGTGAACCTAAACCTAAGGTCCAATGTGAACCCGTTATTTGATAACCAGGTCAAATGTGAACCCGTTGGTTGAAACCCAGGTCAAACGTGAACTTAAACCTCAGGTCAAATGTGAACCTGTTGTTTGAAACCCAGGTCAAACGTGAACCTAAACCTCAGGACAAATTTGAAACCGTTGTTTGAAACCCGGGTCAAATTTGAACCTAAACCTCAAGTCAAATGTGAACCCGTTGTTTGAAAACCAGGTCAAATCTGAACCTAGCCCTCAGGTCAAATGTGAACCCGTTGTTTGAAACCCAAGTCAAATGTGAACCTAAATCTCAGGTCAAATGTGAACCCGTTGTTTGAAACCCAGGTCAAATGTGAACCTAAACCTTAGGTCAAATGTGAACCCGTTGTTTGAAACCCAGGTTAAATGTGAACCAAAACCTCAGATCAAATGTGAACCTAATATTTGAAAACCAGGTCAAATGTGAACCTTACCCTCAGGTCAAATGTGAACCAGTTGTTTGAAACCTAAGTCAAATGTGAACCTAAGCCTCAGGTCAAATGTGAACCCATTGTTTGAAAACCAGGTCAAATGTGAACCTAAACCTCAGGTCAAATATGAACTTGTGTTTGGAACCCAAGTCAAATGAGAACCTAAACCTCAGGTCAAATGTGAATCTGTTGTTTGAAAACCGGGTCAAATGTCAACCCGTTGTTTGAAACCCAGGTCAAATGTGAACCTAAACCACAGGTCAAATGTGAACCCGTTGTTTGGAAACCAGGTCAAATGTGAACTTAAACCACAGGTCAAATGTGAACCCGTTGTTTGAAACCCAGGTCAAATGTGAACCTAAACCTCAGGTCAAATGCGAACCCGTTGTTTGAAAACCAGGTCAAATTTGAAACAAAACCTTAGGTCAAATGTGAACCTAAATCTCAGGTCAAATGTGAACCTAAATCTCAGGTCAAATGTGAACCCGTTGTTTGAAACCCAGGTCAAATGTGAACTTAAACCTCAGGTCAAATGTGAAACTGTTGTTTGAAACCCAGATCAAACATGAACCTAAACCTCAGGTCAAATGTGAACCCGTTGTTTGAAACCCAGGTCAAATGTGAACCTAAACCTTAGGTCAAATGTGTACCCGTTGTTCGAAACCCAGGTCAAATGTGAACCTAAACCTCAGGTCAAATGTGAACCTGTTGTTTGAAAACCAGGTCAAATGTGAACCTAACCCTCAGGTCAAATGTGAACCAGTTGTTGGAAACCTAAGTCAAATGTGAACCTAAACCTCTGGTCAAAAGTGAAACCGTTGTTTGAAAACCAAGTCAAATGTGAACCTAAACCTCAGGTCAAATGTGAACCCATTATTTGGAACCCAGGTTAAATGAGAACTAAACCTCAGGTCAAATGTGAATCTGTTGTTTGAAAACCAGGTCAAATGTGAACCAGTTGTTCGAAACCCAGGTCAAATGTGAACCTACGCCTCAGGTCAAATGTGAACCCATTGTTTGGAACCCAGGTCAAATGAGAACCTAAACCTCCGGTCAAATGTGAATCTGTTGTTTGAAAACCAGGTCAAACGTGAACCAGTTGTTTGAAACCCAGGTCAAATCTGATCCTAAACCTCAGGTCAAATGTGAACCCGTTGTTTGAAACCCAGGTCAAATATGAACCTAAACCTCAGGTCAAATGCGAACCCGTTGTTTGAAAACCAGGTCAAATTTGAACCAAAACCTCAGGACAAATGTTAACCCGTTGTTTGAAACCTAGGTCAATTGTGAACCTAAACCTAGGGTCCAATGTGAACCCGTTATTTGATAACCAGGTCAAATGTTAACCTAATCCTCAGGTCAAATGTGAACCCATTATTTGAAACCCAGGTCAAATGTGAACCCGTTGGTTGAAACCCAGGTCAAACGTGAACTTAAACCTCAGGTCAAATGTGAACCTGTTGTTTGAAACCCAGGTCAAACGTGAACCTAAACCTCAGGACAAATTTGAAACCGTTGTTTGAAACCCAGGTCAAATGTGAACCTAACCCTCATGTCAAATGTGAACCCGTTGTTTGAAAATCCGGTCAAATGTGAACCCATTGTTTGAAACCCAGGTCAAATGTGAACCTAAACCTCAGGTCAAATGTGAACCTGTTGTTTGAAAACCAGGTCAAATATGAACCTAACCCTCAGGTCAAATGTGAACCAGTTGTTTGAAACCTAAGTCAAATGTGAACCTAAACCTCTGGTCAAAATTGAAACCGTTGTTTGAAAACCAAGTCAAATGTGAACCTAAACCTCAGGTCAAATGTGAATCCCTTATTTGGAACCCAGGTCAAATGAGAACTAAACCTCAGGTCAAATGTGAATCTGTTGTTTGAAAACCAGGTCAAATGTGAACCAGTTGTTTGAAACCCAGGTCAAATGTGAACCTACACCTCAGGTCAAATGTGAACCCATTGTTTGGAACCCAGGTCAAATGAGAACCTAAACCTCAGGTCAAATGTGAATCTGTTGTTTGAAAACCAGGTCAAACGTGAACCAGTTGTTTGAAACCCAGGTCAAATCTGAACCTAAACCTCAGGTCAAATGTGAACCCGTTGTTTGAAACCCAGGTCAAATGTGAACCTAAACCTCAGGTCAAATGCGAACCCGTTGTTTGAAAACCAGGTCAAATTTGAACCAAAACCTCAGGACAAATGTGAACCTGTTGTTTGAAACCTAGGTCAATTGTGAACCTAAACCTAAGGTCCAATGTGAACCCGTTATTTGATAACCAGGTCAAATGTGAACCCGTTGGTTGAAACCCAGGTCAAACGTGAACTTAAACCTCAGGTCAAATGTGAACCTGTTGTTTGAAACCCAGGTCAAACGTGAACCTAAACCTCAGGACAAATTTGAAATCGTTGTTTGAAACCCGGGTCAAATTTGAACCTAAACCTCAAGTCAAATGTGAACCCGTTGTTTGAAAACCAGGTCAAATCTGAACCTAACCCTCAGGTCAAATGTGAACCCGTTGTTTGAAACCCAAGTCAAATGTGAACCTAAATCTCAGGTCAAATGTGAACCCGTTATTTGAAAACCAGGTCAAACGTGAACCTAAACCTCAGGTAAAATGTGAACCCGTTGTTTGAAACCCAGGTCAAATGTGAACCTAAACCTTAGGTCAAATGTGAACCCGTTGTTTGAAACCCAGGTTAAATTTGAACCAAAACCTCAGATCAAATGTGAACCTAATATTTGAAAACCAGGTCAAATGTGAACCTTACCCTCAGGTCAAATGTGAACCAGTTGTTTGAAACCTAAGTCAAATGTGAACCTAAGCCTCAGGTCAAATGTGAACCCATTGTTTGAAAACCAGGTCAAATGTGAACCTTACCCTCAGGTCAAATGTGAACCAGTTGTTTGAAACCTAAGTCAAATGTGAACCTAAGCCTCAGGTCAAATGTGAACCCATTGTTTGAAAACCAGGTCAAATGTGAACCTAAACCTCAGGTCAAATATGAACTTGTGTTTGGAACCCAAGTCAAATGAGAACCTAAACCTCAGGTCAAATGTGAATCTGTTGTTTGAAAACCGGGTCAAATGTCAACCCGTTGTTTGAACCCCAGGTCAAATGTGAACCTAAACCACAGGTCAAATGTGAACCCGTTGTTTGGAAACCAGGTCAAATGTGAACTTAAACCTCAGGTCAAATGTGAACCCGTTGTTTGAAACCCAGGTCAAATGTGAACCTAAACCTCAGGTAAAATGTGAACCCGTTGTTTGAAACCCAGGTCAAATGTGAACCTAAACCTTAGGTCAAATGTGAACCCGTTGTTTGAAACCCAGGTTAAATTTGAACCAAAACCTCAGATCAAATGTGAACCTAATATTTGAAAACCAGGTCAAATGTGAACCTTACCCTCAGGTCAAATGTGAACCAGTTGTTTGAAACCTAAGTCAAATGTGAACCTAAGCCTCAGGTCAAATGTGAACCCATTGTTTGAAAACCAGGTCAAATGTGAACCTTACCCTCAGGTCAAATGTGAACCAGTTGTTTGAAACCTAAGTCAAATGTGAACCTAAGCCTCAGGTCAAATGTGAACCCATTGTTTGAAAACCAGGTCAAATGTGAACCTAAACCTCAGGTCAAATATGAACTTGTGTTTGGAACCCAAGTCAAATGAGAACCTAAACCTCAGGTCAAATGTGAATCTGTTGTTTGAAAACCGGGTCAAATGTCAACCCGTTGTTTGAACCCCAGGTCAAATGTGAACCTAAACCACAGGTCAAATGTGAACCCGTTGTTTGGAAACCAGGTCAAATGTGAACTTAAACCTCAGGTCAAATGTGAACCCGTTGTTTGAAACCCAGGTCAAATGTGAACCTAAACCTCAGGTCAAATGCGAACCCGTTGTTTGAAAACCAGGTCAAATTTGAAACAAAACGTCAGGACAAACGTGAACCCGTTGTTTGAAACCCAGGTCAATTGTGAACCTAAACCTAAGGTCAAATGTGAACCCGTTGTTTGAAAACCAGGTCAAATGTGAACCTAATCCTCAGGTCAAATGTGAACCCATTATTTGAAACCCAGGTCAAATGTGAACCTGTTGGTTGAAACCCAGGTCAAACGTGAACTTAAACCTCAGGTCAAATGTGAACCTGTTGTTTGAAACCAAGGTCAAACGTGAACCTAAACCTCAGGTCAAATGTGAACCCTTTGTTTGAAACCCAGGTCAAATGTGAACCTAACCCTCAGGTCAAATGTGAAACCGTTTTTTGAAAATCCGGTCAAATGTGAACCCGTTGTTTGAAACCCAGGTCAAATATGAACCTAAACCTCAGGTCAAATGTGAACCAGTTGTTTGAAACCCAGGTCAAATGTGAACCTACACCTCAGGTCAAATGTGAACCCATTGTTTGGAACCCAGGTCAAATGAGAACCTAAACCTCAGGTCAAATGTGAATCTGTTGTTTGAAAACCAGGTCAAACGTGAACCAGTTGTTTGAAACCCAGGTCAAATCTGAACCTAAACCTCAGGTCAAATGTGAACCCGTTGTTTGAAACCCAGGTCAAATGTGAGCCTAAACCTCAGGTCAAATGCGAACCCGTTGTTTGAAAACCAGGTCAAATTTGAACCAAAACCTCAGGACAAATGTGAACCCGTTGTTTGAAACCTAGGTCAATTGTGAACCTAAACCTAAGGTCCAATGTGAACCCGTTATTGGATAACCAGGTCAAATGTGAACCTAATCCTCAGGTCAAATGTGAACCCATTATTTGAAACCCAGGTCAAATGTGAACCCGTTGGTTGAAACCCAGGTCAAACGTGAACTTAAACCTCAGGTCAAATGTGAACCTGTTGTTTGAAACCCAGGTCAAACGTGAACCTAAACCTCAGGACAAATTTGAAACCGTTGTTTGAAACCCAGGTCAAATGTGAACCTAACCCTCAGGTCAAATGTGAACCCGTTGTTTGAAAATCCGGTCAAATGTGAACCCATTGTTTGAAACCCAGGTCAAATGTGAACCTAAACCTCAGGTCAAATGTGAACTTGTTGTTTGAAAACCAGGTCAAATGTGAACCTAACCCTCAGGTCAAATGTGAACCGGTTGTTTGAAACCTAAGTCAAATGTGAACCTAAACCTCTGGTCAAAGGTGAAACCGTTGTTTGAAAACCAAGTCAAATGTGAACCTAAACCTCAGGTCCAATGTGAACCCATTATTTGGAACCCAGGTCAAATGAGAACTAAACCTCAGGTCAAATGTGAATCTGTTGTTTGAAAACCAGGTCAAATGTGAACCAGTTGTTTGAAACCCAGGTCAAATGTGAACCTACACCTCAGGTCAAATGTGAACCCATTGTTTGGAACCCAGGTCAAATGAGAACCTAAACCTCAGGTCAAATGTGAATCTGTTGTTTGAAAACCAGGTCAAACGTGATCCAGTTGTTTGAAACCCAGGTCAAATCTGAACCAAAACCTCAGGTCAAATGTGAACCCGTTGTTTGAAACCCAGGTCAAATGTGAACCTAAACCTCAGGTCAAATGCGAACCCGTTGTTTGAAAACCAGGTCAAATTTGAACCAAAACCTCAGGACAAATGTGAACCCGTTGTTTGAAACCTAGGTCAATTGTGAACCTAAACCTAAGGTCCAATGTGAACCCGTTATTTGATAACCAGGTCAAATGTGAACCTAATCCTCAGGTCAAATGTGAACCCATTATTTGAAACCCAGGTCAAATGTGAACCCGTTGGTTGAAACCCAGGTCAAACGTGAACTTAAACCTCAGGTCAAATGTGAACCTGTTGTTTGAAACCCAGGTCAAACGTGAACCTAAACCTCAGGACAAATTTGAAACCGTTGTTTGAAACCCAGGTCAAATGTGAACCTAACCCTCAGGTCAAATGTGAACCCGTTGTTTGAAAATCCGGTCAAATGTGAACCCATTGTTTGAAACCCAGGTCAAATGTGAACCTAAACCTCAGGTCAAATGTGAACCCGTTGTTTGAAACCCAGGTCAAATGTGAACCTAAACCTCAGGTCAAATGTGAATCTGTTGTTTGAAAACCAGGTCAAATGTCAACCCGTTGTTTGAAACCCAGGTCAAATGTGAACCTAAACCACAGGTCAAATGTGAACTCGTTGTTTGGAAACCAGGTCAAATGTGAACTTAAACCTCAGGTCAAATGTGAACCCGTTGTTTGAAACCCAGGTCAAATGTGAACCTAAACCTCAGGTCAAATGCGAACCCGTTGTTTGAAAACCAGGTCAAATTTGAAACAAAACCTCAGGACAAACGTGAACCCGTTGTTTGAAACCCAGGTCAATTGTGAACCTAAACCTAAGGTCAAATGTGAACCCGTTGTTTGAAAACCAGGTCAAATGTGAACCTAATCCTCAGGTCAAATGTGAACCCATTATTTGAAACCTAGGTCAAATGTGAACCTGTTGGTTGAAACCCAGGTCAAACGTGAACTTAAACCTCAGGTCAAATGTGAACCTGTTGTTTGAAACCCAGGTCAAACGTGAACCTAAACCTCAGGTCAAATGTGAACCCGTTGTTTGAAACCCAGGTCAAATGTGAACCTAACCCTCAGGTCAAATGTGAACCCGTTTTTTGAAAATCCGGTCAAATGTGAACCCGTTGTTTGAAACCCAGGTCAAATGTGAACCTAAACCTCAGGTCAAATGTGAACCCGTTGTTTGAAACCCAGGTCAAATGTGAACCTAAACCTCAGGTCAAATGCGAATCCGTTGTTTGAAAACCAGGTCAAATTTGAACCTAAACCTCAGGTCAAATGTGAACCCGTTGTTTGAGACCCAAGTCAATTGTGAACCTAAACCTAAGGTCAAATGTGAACCCGTTGTTTGAAAACCAGTTCAAATGTGAACCTAAACCTCAGGTCAAATGTGAACCCATTGTTTGAAACCCAGGTCAAATGTGAACCTAAATCTCAGGTCAAATGTGAACCCGTTGTTTGAAACCCAGGTCAAATGTGAACTTAAACCTCAGGTGAAATGTGAACCCGTTGTTTGAAACCCAGGTCAAATGTGAACCTAAACCTTAGGTCAAATGTGAACCCGTTGTTCGAAACCCAGGTCAAATGTGAACCTAAACTTCAGGTCAAATGTGAACCTGTTGTTTGAATACCAGGTCAAATGTGAACCTAACCCTCAGGTCAAATGTGAACCAGTTGTTTGAAACCTAAGTCAAATGTGAACCTAAACCTCTGGTCAAAAGTGAAACCATTTTTTGAAAACCAAGTCAAATGTGAACCTAAACCTCAGGTCAAATGTGAACCCATTGTTTGGAACCCAGGTCAAATGAGAACCTAAACCTCAGGTCAAATGTGAATCTGTTGTTTGAAAACCAGGTCCAACGTGAACCAGTTGTTTGAAACCCAGGTCAAATCTGAACCTAAACCTCAGGTCAAATGTGAACCCGTTGTTTGAAACCCAGGTCAAATGTGAGCCTAAACCTCAGGTCAAATGCGAACCCGTTGTTTGAAAACCAGGTCAAATTTGAACCAAAACCTCAGGACAAATGTGAACCCGTTGTTTGAAACCTAGGTCAATTGTGAACCTAAACCTAAGGTCCAATTTGAACCCGTTATTTGATAACCAGGGCAAATGTGAACCTAATCCTCAGGTCAAATGTGAACCCATTATTTGAAACCCAGGTCAAATGTGAACCCGTTGGTTGAAACCCAGGTCAAACGTGAACTTAAACCTCAGGTCAAATGTGAACCTGTTGTTTGAAACCCAGGTCAAACGTGAACCTAAACCTCAGGACAAATTTGAAACCGTTGTTTGAAACCCAGGTCAAATGTGAACCTAACCCTCAGGTCAAATGTGAACCCGTTGTTTGAAAATCCGGTCAAATGTGAACCCATTGTTTGAAACCCAGGTCAAATGTGAACCTAAACCTCAGGTCAAATGTGAACCTGTTGTTTGAAAACCCGGTCAAATGTGAACCTAACCCTCAGGTCAAATGTGAACCGGTTGTTTGAAACCTAAGTCAAATGTGAACCTAAACCTCTGGTCAAAAGTGAAACCGTTGTTTGAAAACCAAGTCAAATGTGAACCTAAACCTCAGGTCAAATGTGAACCCATTGTTTGGAACCCAGGTCAAATGAGAACCTAAACCTCAGGTCAAATGTGAATCTGTTGTTTGAAAACCAGGTCAAACGTGAACCAGTTGTTTGAAACCCAGGTCAAATCTGAACCAAAACCTCAGGTCAAATGTGAACCCGTTGTTTGAAACCCAGGTCAAATGTGAACCTAAACCTCAGGTCAAATGCGAACCCGTTGTTTGAAAACCAGGTCAAATTTGACCCAAAACCTCAGGACAAATGTGAACCCGTTGTTTGAAACCTAGGTCAATTGTGAACCTAAACCTAAGGTCCAATGTGAACCCTTTATTTGATAACCATGTCAAATGTGAACCTAATCCTCAGGTCAAATGTGAACCCATTATTTGAAACCCAGGTCAAATGTGAACCCGTTGGTTGAAACCCAGGTCAAACGTGAACTTAAACCTCAGGTCAAATGTGAACCTGTTGTTTGAAACCCAGGTCAAACGTGAACCTAAACCTCAGGACAAATTTGAAACCGTTGTTTGAAACCCAGGTCAAATGTGAACCTAACCCTCAGGTCAAATGTGAACCCGTTGTTTGAAAATCCGGTCAAATGTGAACCCATTGTTTGAAACCCAGGTCAAATGTGAACCTAAACCTCAGGTCAAATGTGAACCCGTTGTTTGAAACCCAGGTCAAATGTGAACCTAAACCTCAGGTCAAATGTGAATCTGTTGTTTGAAAACCAGGTCAAATGTCAACCCGTTGTTTGAAACCCAGGTCAAATGTGAACCTAAACCACAGGTCAAATGTGAACCCGTTGTTTGGAAACCAGGTCAAATGTGAACTTAAACCTCAGGTCAAATGTGAACCCGTTGTTTGAAACCCAGGTCAAATGTGAACCTAAACCTCAGGTCAAATGCGAACCCGTTGTTTGAAAACCAGGTCAAATTTGAAACAAAACCTCAGGACAAACGTGAACCCGTTGTTTGAAACCCAGGTCAATTGTGAACCTAAACCTAAGGTCAAATGTGAACCCGTTGTTTGAAAACCAGGTCAAATGTGAACCTAATCCTCAGGTCAAATGTGAACCCATTATTTGAAACCCAGGTCAAATGTGAACCTGTTGGTTGAAACCCAGGTCAAACGTGAACTTAAACCTCAGGTCAAATGTGAACCTGTTGTTTGAAACCCAGGTCAAACGTGAACCTAAACCTCAGGTCAAATGTGAACCCGTTGTTTGAAACCCAGGTCAAATGTGAACCTAACCCTCAGGTCAAATGTGAACCCGTTTTTTGAAAATCCGGTCAAATGTGAACCCGTTGTTTGAAACCCAGGTCAAATGTGAACCTAAACCTCAGGTCAAATGTGAACCCGTTGTTTGAAACCCAGGTCAAATGTGAACCTAAACCTCAGGTCAATTGCGAATCCGTTGTTTGAAAACCAGGTCAAATTTGAACCTAAACCTCAGGTCAAATGTGAACCCGTTGTTTGAGACCCAAGTCAATTGTGAACCTAAACCTAAGGTCAAATGTGAACCCGTTGTTTGAAAACCAGGTCAAATGTGAACCTAAACCTCAGGTCAAATGTGAACCCATTGTTTAAAACCCAGGTCAAATGTGAACCTAAATCTCAGGTCAAATGTGAACCCGTTGTTTGAAACCCAGGTCAAATGTGAACTTAAACCTCAGGTGAAATGTGAACCCGTTGTTTGAAACCCAGGTCAAATGTGAACCTAAACCTTAGGTCAAATGTGAACCCGTTGTTCGAAACCCAGGTCAAATGTGAACCTAAACTTCAGGTCAAATGTGAACCTGTTGTTTGAATACCAGGTCAAATGTGAACCTAACCCTCAGGTCAAATGTGAACCAGTTGTTTGAAACCTAAGTCAAATGTGAACCTAAACCTCTGGTCAAAAGTGAAACCGTTTTTTGAAAACCAAGTCAAATGTGAACCTAAACCTCAGGTCAAATGTGAACCCATTGTTTGGAACCCAGGTCAAATGAGAACCTAAACCTCAGGTCAAATGTGAATCTGTTGTTTGAAAACCAGGTCAAACGTGAACCAGTTGCTTGAAACCCAGGTCAAATCTGAACCAAAACCTCAGGTCAAATGTGAACCCGTTGTTTGAAACCCAGGTCAAATGTGAGCCTAAACCTCAGGTCAAATGCGAACCCGTTGTTTGAAAACCAGGTCAAATTTGACCCAAAACCTCAGGACAAATGTGAACCCGTTGTTTGAAACCTAGGTCAATTGTGAACCTAAACCTAAGGTCCAATGTGAACCCGTTATTTGATAACCAGGTCAAATGTGAACCTAATCCTCAGGTCAAATGTGAACCCATTATTTGAAACCCAGGTCAAATGTGAACCCGTTGGTTGAAACCCAGGTTAAACGTGAACTTAAACCTCAGGTCAAATGTGAACCTGTTGTTTGAAACCCAGGTCAAACGTGAAACTAAACCTCAGGACAAATTTGAAACCGTTGTTTGAAACCCAGGTCAAATGTGAACCTAACCCTCAGGTCAAATGTGAACCCGTTGTTTGAAAATCCGGTCAAATGTGAACCCATTGTTTGAAACCCAGGTCAAATGTGAACCTAAACCTCAGGTCAAATGTGAACCCGTTGTTTGAAACCCAGGTCAAATGTGAACCTAAACCTCAGGTCAAATGTGAATCCGTTGTTTGAAAACCAGGTCAAATTTGAACCTAAACCTCAGGTCAAATGTGAACCTGTTGTTTGAAACCCAGGTCAATTGTGAACCTAAACCTAAGGTCAAATGTGAACCCGTTGTTTGAAAACCAGGTCAAATGTGAACCTAAACCTCAGGTCAAATGTAAACCCATTGTTTGAAACCCAGGTCAAATGTGAACCTAAACCTCATGTCAAATGTGAACCCGATGTTTGAAACCCAGGTCAAATGTGAACGTAAACCTCAGGTCAAATGTGAACCTGTTGTTTGAAACCCAGGTCAAACATGAACCTAAATCTCAGGTCAAATGTGAACCCATTGTTTTAAACCCAGGTCAAATGTGAACCTAAACCTTAGGTCAAATGTGAACCCGTTGTTTGAAACCCAGGTCAAATGTGAACCTAAACCTCAGCTCAAATGTGAACCTGTTGTTTGAAAACCAGGTCAAATGTGAACCTAAACCTCAAGTCTAATGTGAACCCGTTGTTTGAAACCCAGGTCAAATGTGAACCTAAATCTCAGGTCAAATGTGAACTCGTTGTTTGAAAACCAGGTCAAATGTGAACCTAAAACTCAGGTCAAATGTGTACCTTAACCTCAGGCCAAATGTGAACCCGTTGTTTGAAACCCATGTCAAATGTGAACTTAAACCTCAGGTCAAATGTGAACCCGTTGTTTGAAACCCGGGTCAAATTTGAACCTAAACCTCAAGTCAAATGTGAACCTGTTGTTTGAAACCCAGGTCAAATATGAACCTAACCCTCAGGTCAAATGTGAACCCGTTGTTTGAAAATCCGGTCAAATGTGAACCCATTGTTTGAAACCCAGGTCAAATGTGAACCTAAACCTCAGGTCAAATGTGAACCCGTTGTTTGAAACCCAGGTCAAATGTGAACCTAAACCTCAGGTCAAATGTGAATCCGTTGTTTGAAAACCAGGTCAAATTTTAACCTAAACCTCAGGTCAAATGTGAACCTGTTGTTTGAAACCCAGGTCAATTGTGAACCTAAACCTAAGGTCAAATGTGAACCCGTTGTTTGAAAACCAGGTCAAATGTAAACCCATTGTTTGAAACCCAGGTCAAATGTGAACCTAAACCTCATGTCAAATGTGAACCCGATGTTTGAAACCCATGTCAAATGTGAACTTAAACCTCAGGTAAAATGTGAACCTGTTGTTTGAAACCCAGGTCAAACATGAACCTAAATCTCAGGTCAAATGTGAACCCTTTGTTTGAAACCCAGGTCAAATGTGAACCTAAACCTTAGGTCAAATGTGAACCCGTTGTTTGAAACCCAGGTCAAATGTGAACCTAAACCTCAGGTCAAATGTGAACCTGTTGTTTGAAAACCAGGTCAAATGTGAACCTAAACCTCAGGTCTAATGTGAACTCGTTGTTTGAAACCCAGGTCAAATGTGAACCTAAACCTCAGGTCAAATGTGAACTCGTTGTTTGAAAACCAGGTCAAATGTGAACCTAAAACTCAGGTCAAATGTGTACCTAAACCTCAGGCCAAATGTGAACCCGTTGTTTGAAACCCATGTCAAATGTGAACTTAAACCTCAGGTCAAATGTGAACCCGTTGTTTGAAACCCGGGTCAAATTTGAACCTAAACCTCAAGTCAAATGTGAACCCATTGTTTGAAAACCAGGTCAAATGTGAACCTAACCCTCAGGTCAAATGTGAACCCGTTGTTTGAAACCCAGGTCAAATGTGAACCTAAACCTCAGGTCAAATGTGAACCCGTTATTTGAAAACTAGGTCAAACATGAACCTAAACCTCAGGTCAAATGTGAACCCGTTGTTTGAAACCCAGGTCAAATGTGAACCTAAACCTTAGGTCAAATGTGAACCCGTTTATTGAAACCCAGGTTAAATGTGAACCTAAACCTCAGATCAAATGTGAACCTAATATTTGAAAACCAGGTCAAATGTGAAACTAAACCTCAGGTCAAATGTGAACCCGTTGTTTGAAATCCAGGTCAAATTTGAACCTAAACATCAAGTCAAATCTGAACCCATTGTTTGAAAACCAGGTCAAATGTGAACCTTACCCTCAGGTCAAATGTGAACCAGTTGTTTGAAACCTAAGTCAAATGTGAACCTAAACCTCAGGTCAAATGCGAACCCGTTGTTTGAAAACCAGGTCAAATGTGAACCTAAACCTCAGGTCAAATATGAACTTGTGTTTGGAACCCAGGTCAAATGAGAACCTAAACCTCAGGTCAAATGTGAATCTGTTGTTTGAAAACCAGGTCAAATGTCAACCCGTTGTTTGAAACCCAGGTCAAATGTGAACCTAAACCACAGGTCAAATGTGAACCCGTTGTTTGGAAACCAGGTCAAATGTGAACCTAAACCTCAGGTCAAATGTGAACCCGTTGTTTGAAACCCAGGTCAAATTTGAACCTAAACCTCAGGTCAAATGCGAACCCGTTGTTTTAAAACCAGGTTAAATTTGAACCAAAACCTCAGGACAAACGTGAACCCGTTGTTTGAAACCCAGGTCAATTGTGAACCTAAACCTAAGGTCAAATGTGAACCCGTTGTTTGAAAACCAGGTCAAATGTGAACCTAATCCTCAGGTCAAATGTGAACCCATTATTTGAAACCCAGGTCAAATGTGAACCTGTTGGTTGAAACCCAGGTTAAACGTGAACTTAAACCTCAGGTCAAATGTGAACCTGTTGTTTGAAACCCAGGTCAAACGTGAACCTAAACCTCAGGTCAAATGTGAACCCGTTGTTTGAAACCCAGGTCAAATGTGAACCTAACCCTCAGGTCAAATGTGAACCCATTTTTGGAAAATCCGGTCAAATGTGAACCCGTTGTTTGAAACCCAGGTCAAATGTGAACCTAAACCTCAGGTCAAATGTGAATCCGTTGTTTGAAACCCAGGTCAAATGTGAACCTAAACCTCAGGTCAAATGTGAACCCGTTGTTTGAGACCCAGGTCAATTGTGAACCTAAACCTAAGGTTAAATGTGAACCCGTTGTTTGAAAACCAGGTCAAATGTGAACCTAAACCTCAGGTCAAATGTGAACCTCTTGTTTGAAAACCAGGTCAAATGTGAACCTAAACCTCAGGTCTAATGTGAACCCGTTGTTTGAAACCCAGGTCAAATGTGAACCTAAACCTCAGGTCAAATGTGAACCCGTTGTTTGAAAACCAGGTCAAATGTGAACCTAAAACTCAGGTCAAATGTGTACCTAAACCTCAGGTCAAATGTGAACCCGTTGTTTGAAACCCATGTCAAATGTGAACTTAAACCTCATGTCAAATGTGAACCCGATGTTTGAAACCCAGGTCAAATGTGAACTTAAACCTCAGGTAAAATGTGAACCTGTTGTTTGAAACCCAGGTCAAACATGAACCTAAATCTCAGGTCAAATGTGAACCCATTGTTTGAAACCCAGGTCAAATGTGAACCTAAACCTTAGGTCAAATGTGAACCCGTTGTTTGAAACCCAGGTCAAATGTGAACCTAAACCTCAGGTCAAATGAGAACCTGTTGTTTGAAAACCAGGTCAAATGTGAACCTAAACCTCAGGTCTAATTTGAACCCGTTGTTTGAAACCCAGGTCAAATGTGAACCCAAACCTCAGGTCAAATGTGAACTCGTTGTTTGAAAACCAGGTCAAATGTGAACCTAAAACTCAGGTCAAATGTGTACCTAAACCTCAGGCCAAATGTGAACCCGTTGTTTGAAACCCATGCCAAATGTGAACTTAAACCTCAGGTCAAATGTGAACCCGTTGTTTGAAACCCGGGTCAAATTTGAACCTAAACCTCAAGTCAAATGTGAACCCGTTGTTTGAAAACCAGGTCAAATGTGAACCTAACCCTCAGGTCAAATGTGAACCCGTTGTTTGAAACCCAAGTCAAATGTGAACCTAAACCTCAGGTCAAATGTGAACCCGTTATTTGAAAACTAGGTCAAACATGAACCTAAACCTCAGGTCAAATTTGAACCTAAACCTCAAGTCAAATCTGAACCCGTTGTTTGAAAACCAGGACAAATGTGAACCTTACCCTCAGGTCAAATGTGAACCAGTTGTTTGAAACCTAAGTCAAATGTGAACCTAAACCTCAGGTCAAATGTGAACCCGTTGTTTCAAAACCAGGTCAAATGTGAACCTAAACCTCAGGTCAAATATGAACTTGTGTTTGGAACCCAGGTCAAATGAGAACCTATACCTCAGGTCAAATGTGAATCTGTTGTTTGAAAACCAGGTCAAATGTCAACCCGTTGTTTGAAACCCAGGTCAAATGTGATCCTAAACCACAGGTCAAATGTGAACCCGTTGTTTGGAAACCAGGTCAAATGTGAACCTAAACCTCAGGTCAAATGTGAACCCGTTGTTTGAAACCCAGGTCAAATGTGAACCTAAACCTCAGGTCAAATACGAACCCGTTGTTTGAAAACCAGGTTAAATTTGAACCAAAACCTCAGGACAAATGTGAACCCGTTGTTTGAAACCCAGGTCAATTGTGAACCTAAACCTAAGGTCAAATGTGAACCCGTTGTTTGAAAACCAGGTCAAATGTGAACCTAATCCTCAGGTCAAATGTGAACCCATTATTTGAAACCCAGGTCAAATGTGAACCTGTTGGTTGAAACCCAGGTTAAACGTGAACTTAAACCTCAGGTCAAATGTGAACCTGTTGTTTGAAACCCAGGTCAAACGTGAACCTAAACCTCAGGTCAAATGTGAACCCGTTGTTTGAAACCCAGGTCAAATGTGAACCTAACCCTCAGGTCAAATGTGAACCCGTTTTTTGAAAATCCGGTCAAATGTGAACCCGTTGCTTGAAACCTAGGTCAAATGTGAACCTAAACCTCAGGTCAAATGTGAACCCGTTGTTTGAAACCCAGGTCAAATGTGAACCTAAACCTCAGGTCAAATGCGAATCCGTTGTTTGAAAACCGGGTCAAATTTGAACCTAAACCTCAGGTCAAATGTGAACCCGTTGTTTGAGACCCAGGTCAATTGTGAACCTAAACCTAAGGTCAAATGTGAACCCGTTGTTTGAAAACCAGGTCAAATGTGAACCTAAACCTCAGGTCAAATGTGAACCTCTTGTTTGAAAACCAGGTCAAATGTGAACCTAAACCTCAGGTCTAATGTGAACCCGTTGTTTGAAACCCAGGTCAAATGTGAACCTAAACCTCAGGTCAAATGTGAACCCGTTGTTTGAAAACCAGGTCAAATGTGAACCTAAAACTCAGGTCAAATGTGTACCTAAACCTCAGGTCAAATGTGAACCCGTTGTTTGAAACCCATGTCAAATGTGAACTTAAACCTCATGTCAAATGTGAACCCGATGTTTGAAACCCAGGTCAAATGTGAACTTAAACCTCAGGTAAAATGTGAACCTGTTGTTTGAAACCCAGGTCAAACATGAACCTAAATCTCAGGTCAAATGTGAACCCATTGTTTGAAACCCAGGTCAAATGTGAACCTAAACCTTAGGTCAAATGTGAACCCGTTGTTTGAAACCCAGGTCAAATGTGAACCTAAACCTCAGGTCAAATGAGAACCTGTTGTTTGAAAACCAGGTTAAATGTGAACCTAAACCTCAGGTCTAATGTGAACCCGTTGTTTGAAACCCAGGTCAAATGTGAACCTAAACCTCAGGTCAAATGTGAACTCGTTGTTTGAAAACCAGGTCAAATGTGAACCTAAAACTCAGGTCAAATGTGTACCTAAACCTCAGGCCAAATGTGAACCCGTTGTTTGAAACCCATGCCAAATGTGAACTTAAACCTCAGGTCAAATGTGAACCCGTTGTTTGAAACCCGGGTCAAATTTGAACCTAAACCTCAAGTCAAATGTGAACCCGTTGTTTGAAAACCAGGTCAAATGTGAACCTAACCCTCAGGTCAAATGTGAACCCGTTGTTTGAAACCCAAGTCAAATGTGAACCTAAACCTCAGGTCAAATGTGAACCCGTTATTTGAAAACTAGGTCAAATGTGAACCTAAACCTCAGGTCAAATGTGAACCCGTTGTTTGAAACCCAGGTCAAATGTGAACCTAAACCTTAGGTCAAATGTGAACCCGTTTATTGAAACCCAGGTTAAATGTGAAACTAAACCTCAGATCAAATGTGAACCTAATATTTGAAAACCAGGTCAAATGTGAAACTAAACCTCAGGTCAAATGTGAACCCGTTGTTTGAAATCCAGGTCAAATTTGAACCTAAACCTCAAGTCAAATCTGAACCCGTTGTTTGAAAACCAGGTCAAATGTGAACCTTACCCTCAGGTCAAATGTGAACCAGTTGTTTGAAACCTAAGTCAAATGTGAACCTAAACCTCAGGTCAAATGTGAACCCGTTGTTTGAAAACCAGGTCAAATGTGAACCTAAACCTCAGGTCAAATATGAACTTGTGTTTGGAACCCAGGTCAAATGAGAACCTAAACCTCAGGTCAAATGTGAATCTGTTGTTTGAAAACCAGGTCAAATGTCAACCCGTTGTTTGAAACCCAGGTCAAATGTGAACCTAAACCACAGGTCAAATGTGAACCCGTTGTTTGGAAACCAGGTCAAATGTGAACCTAAACCTCAGGTCAAATGTGATCCCGTTGTTTGAAACCCAGGTCAAATGTGAACCTAAACCTCAGGTCAAATGCGAACCCGTTGTTTGAAAACCAGGTTAAATTTGAACCAAAACCTCAGGACAAACGTGAACCCGTTGTTTGAAACCAAGGTCAATTGTGAACCTAAACCTAAGGTCAAATGTGAACCCGTTGTTTGAAAACCAGGTCAAATGTGAACCTAATCCTCAGGTCAAATGTGAACCCATTATTTGAAACCCAGGTAAAATGTGAACCTGTTGGTTGAAACCCAGGTTAAACGTGAACTTAAACCTCAGGTCAAATGTGAACCTGTTGTTTGAAACCCAGGTCAAACGTGAACCTAAACCTCAGGTCAAATGTGAACCCGTTGTTTGAAACCCAGGTCAAATGTGAACCTAACCCTCAGGTCAAATGTGAACCCGTTTTTTGAAAATCCGGTCAAATGTGAACCCGTTGTTTGAAACCCAGGTCAAATGTGAACCTAAACCTCAGGTCAAATGTGAACCCGTTGTTTGAAACCCAGGTCAAATGTGAACCTAAACCTCAGGTCAAATGCGAATCCGTTGTTTGAAAACTAGGTCAAATTTGAACCTAAACATCAGGTCAAATGTGAACCCGTTGTTTGAGACCCAGGTCAATTGTGAACCTAAACCTAAGGTCAAATGTGAACTCGTTGTTTGAAAACCAGGTCAAATGTAAACCTAAACCTCAGGTCAAATGTGAACCTCTTGTTTGAAAACCAGGTCAAATGTGAACCTAAACCTCAGGTCTAATGTGAACCCGTTGTTTGAAACCCAGGTCAAATGTGAACCTAAACCTCAGGTCAAATGTGAACCCGTTGTTTGAAAACCAGGTCAAATGTGAACCTAAAACTCAGGTCAAATGTGTACCTAAACCTCAGGTCAAATGTGAACCCGTTGTTTGAAACCCATGTCAAATGTGAACTTAAACCTCAGGTCAAATGTGAACCCGTTGTTTGAAACCCAGGTCTAATTTGAACCTAAACCTCAAGTCAAATCTGAACCCGTTGTTTGAAAACCAGGTCAAATGTGAACCTAACCCTCAGGTCAAATGTGAACCCGTTGTTTGAAACCTAAGTCAAATGTGAACCTAAACCTCAGGTCAAATGTAAACCTGTTGTTTGAAAACCATGTCAAATGTGAACCTAAACCTCAGGTCAAATGTGAATCTGTTGTTTGAAAACCAGGTCAAATGTGAACCCGTTGTTTGAAACCCAGGTCAAATATGAACCTAAACCTCAGTTCAAATGTGAACCCGTTGTTTGAAACCCAGGTCAAATGTGAACTTAAACCTCAGGTCAAATGTGAAACTGTTGTTTGAAACCCATGTCAAATGTGAACCTAAACCTCAGGTCAAATGTGAACCCGTTGTTTGAAACCCAGGTCAAACGTGAACCTAAACCTCAGGTCAAATGTGAACCCGTTGTTTGAAACCCAAGTCAAATGTGAACCTAACCCTCAGGTCAAATATGAACCCGTTGTTTGAAAATCTGGTCAAATGTGAACCTAAACCTCAGGTCAAATGTGAACCCTTGTTTGAAACCCAGGTCAAATGTGAACCTAAACCTCAGGTCAAATGTGAACCCGTTGTTTGAAACCCAGGTCAAATGTGAACTTAAACCTCAGGTCAAATGTCAACCCGTTGTTTGATACCTAGGTCAATGTGAACCTAAACCTCAGGTCAAATGTGAACCCGTTGTTTGAAACCCAGGTCAAATGTGAACCTAAACCTCAGGTCAAATGTGAACCCGTTGTTTGAAACCCAGGTCAAATGTGAACTTAAACCTCAGGTTAAATGTCAACCCGTTGTTTGATACCTAGGTCAAATGTGAACCTAAACCTCAGGTCAAATGTGAATCTGTTGTTTGAAAACCAGGTCAAATGTGAACCCGTTGTTTGAAACCCAGGTCAAATATGAACCTAAACCTCAGGTCAAATGTGAACCCGTTGTTTGAAACCGAGGTCAAATGTGAACTTAAACCTCAGGTCAAATGTGAAACTGTTGTTTGAAACCCAGGTCAAATGTGAACCTAAACCTCAGGTCAAATGTGAACCCGTTGTTTGAAACCCAGGTCAAACGTGAACCTAAACCTCAGGTCAAATGTGAACCCGTTGTTTAAAACCCAAGTCAAATGTGAACCTAACCCTCAGGTCAAATATGAACCCGTTGTTTGAAAATCTGTTCAAATGTGAACCTAAACCTCAGGTCAAATGTGAACCCGTTGTTTGAAACCCAGGTCAAATGTGAACCTAAACCTCAGGTCAAATGTGAACCCGTTGTTTGAAACCCAGGTCAAATGTGAACCTAACCCTCAGGTCAAATGTGAACCCGTTTTTTGAAAATCCGGTCAAATGTGAACCCGTTGTTTGAAACCCAGGTCAAATGTGAACCTAAACCTCAGGTCAAATGTGAACCCGTTGTTTGAAACCCAGGTCAAATGTGAACCTAAACCTCAGGTCAAATGCGAATCCGTTGTTTGAAAACCAGGTCAAATTTGAACCTAAACATCAGGTCAAATGTGAACCCGTTGTTTGAGACCCAGGTCAATTGTGAACCTAAACCTAAGGTCAAATGTGAACTCGTTGTTTGAAAACCAGGTCAAATGTGAACCTAAACCTCAGGTCAAATGTGAACCTCTTGTTTGAAAACCAGGTCAAATGTGAACCTAAACCTCAGGTCTAATGTGAACCCGTTGTTTGAAACCCAGGTCAAATGTGAACCTAAACCTCAGGTCAAATGTGAACCCGTTGTTTGAAAACCAGGTCAAATGTGAACCTAAAACTCAGGTCAAATGTGTACCTAAACCTCAGGTCAAATGTGAACCCGTTGTTTGAAACCCATGTCAAATGTGAACTTAAACCTCAGGTCAAATGTGAACCCGTTGTTTGAAACCCAGGTCTAATTTGAACCTAAACCTCAAGTCAAATCTGAACCCGTTGTTTGAAAACCAGGTCAAATGTGAACCTAACCCTCAGGTCAAATGTGAACCCATTGTTTGAAACCTAAGTCAAATGTGAACCTACACCTCAGGTCAAATGTAAACCTGTTGTTTGAAAACCATGTCAAATGTGAACCTAAACCTCAGGTCAAATGTGAATCTGTTGTTTGAAAACCAGGTCAAATGTGAACCCGTTGTTTGAAACCCAGGTCAAATATGAACCTAAACCTCAGGTCAAATGTGAACCCGTTGTTTGAAACCGAGGTCAAATGTGAACTTAAACCTCAGGTCAAATGTGAAACTGTTGTTTGAAACCCAGGTCAAATGTGAACCTAAACCTCAGGTCAAATGTGAACCCGTTGTTTGAAACCCAGGTCAAACGTGAACCTAAACCTCAGGTCAAATGTGAACCCGTTGTTTAAAACCCAAGTCAAATGTGAACCTAACCCTCAGGTCAAATATGAACCCGTTGTTTGAAAATCTGTTCAAATGTGAACCTAAACCTCAGGTCAAATGTGAACCCGTTGTTTGAAACCCAGGTCAAATGTGAACCTAAACCTCAGGTCAAATGTGAACCCGTTGTTTGAAACCCAGGTCAAATGTGAACTTAAACCTCAGGTCAAATGTCAACCCGTTGTTTGATACCTAGGTCAAATGTGAACCTAAACCTCAGGTCAAATGTGAACCCGTTGTTTGAAACCCAGGTCAAATGTGAACCTAACCCTCAGGTCAAATGTGAACCCGTTGTTTGAAACCTAAGTCATATGTGAACCTAAACCTCAGGTCAAATGTAAACCTGTTGTTTTTGAAAACCATGTCAAATGTGAACCTAACCCTCAGGTCAAATGTGAATCTGTTGTTTGAAAACCAGGTCAAATGTGAACCCGTTGTTTGAAACCCAGGTCAAATATGAACCTAAACCTCAGGTCAAATGTGAACCCGTTGTTTGAAACCCAGGTCAAATGTGAACTTAAACCTCAGGTCAAATGTGAACCTGTTGTTTGAAACCCAGGTCAAATGTGAACCTAAACCTCAGGTCAAATGTGAACCCGTTGTTTTAAACCCAAGTCAAACGTGAACCTAAACCTCAGGTCAAATGTGAACCCTTGTTTGAAACCCAGGTCAAATGTGAACCTAAACCTCAGGTCAAATGTGAACCCGTTGTTTGAAACCCAGGTCAAATGTGAACTTAAACCTCAGGTCAAATGTCAACCCGTTGTTTGATACCTAGGTCAATGTGAACCTAAACCTCAGGTCAAATGTGAACCCGTTGTTTGAAACCCAGGTCAAATGTGAACCTAAACCTCAGGTCAAATGTGAACCCGTTGTTTGAAACCCAGGTCAAATGTGAACTTAAACCTCAGGTCAAATGTCAACCCGTTGTTTGATACCTAGGTCAAATGTGAACCTAAACCTCAGGTCAAATGTGAATCTGTTGTTTGAAAACCAGGTCAAATGTGAACCCGTTGTTTGAAACCCAGGTCAAATATGAACCTAAACCTCAGGTCAAATGTGAACCCGTTGTTTGAAACCGAGGTCAAATGTGAACTTAAACCTCAGGTCAAATGTGAAACTGTTGTTTGAAACCCAGGTCAAATGTGAACCCGTTGTTTGAAACCCAGGTCAAACGTGAACCTAAACCTCAGGTCAAATGTGAACCCGTTGTTTAAAACCCAAGTCAAATGTGAACCTAACCCTCAGGTCAAATATGAACCCGTTGTTTGAAAATCTGTTCAAATGTGAACCTAAACCTCAGGTCAAATGTGAACCCGTTGTTTGAAACCCAGGTCAAATGTGAACCTAAACCTCAGGTCAAATGTGAACCCGTTGTTTGAAACCCAGGTCAAATGTGAACCTAACCCTCAGGTCAAATGTGAACCCGTTTTTTGAAAATCCGGTCAAATGTGAACCCGTTGTTTGAAACCCAGGTCAAATGTGAACCTAAACCTCAGGTCAAATGTGAACCCGTTGTTTGAAACCCAGGTCAAATGTGAACCTAAACCTCAGGTCAAATGCGAATCCGTTGTTTGAAAACCAGGTCAAATTTGAACCTAAACATCAGGTCAAATGTGAACCCGTTGTTTGAGACCCAGGTCAATTGTGAACCTAAACCTAAGGTCAAATGTGAACTCGTTGTTTGAAAACCAGGTCAAATGTGAACCTAAACCTCAGGTCAAATGTGAACCTCTTGTTTGAAAACCAGGTCAAATGTGAACCTAAACCTCAGGTCTAATGTGAACCCGTTGTTTGAAACCCAGGTCAAATGTGAACCTAAACCTCAGGTCAAATGTGAACCCGTTGTTTGAAAACCAGGTCAAATGTGAACCTAAAACTCAGGTCAAATGTGTACCTAAACCTCAGGTCAAATGTGAACCCGTTGTTTGAAACCCATGTCAAATGTGAACTTAAACCTCAGGTCAAATGTGAACCCGTTGTTTGAAACCCAGGTCTAATTTGAACCTAAACCTCAAGTCAAATCTGAACCCGTTGTTTGAAAACCAGGTCAAATGTGAACCTAACCCTCAGGTCAAATGTGAACCCGTTGTTTGAAACCTAAGTCAAATGTGAACCTAAACCTCAGGTCAAATGTAAACCTGTTGTTTGAAAACCATGTCAAATGTGAACCTAAACCTCAGGTCAAATGTGAATCTGTTGTTTGAAAACCAGGTCAAATGTGAACCCGTTGTTTGAAACCCAGGTCAAATATGAACCTAAACCTCAGTTCAAATGTGAACCCGTTGTTTGAAACCCAGGTCAAATGTGAACTTAAACCTCAGGTCAAATGTGAAACTGTTGTTTGAAACCCAGGTCAAATGTGAACCTAAACCTCAGGTCAAATGTGAACCCATTGTTTGAAACCCAGGTCAAACGTGAACCTAAACCTCAGGTCAAATGTGAACCCGTTGTTTGAAACCCAAGTCAAATGTGAACCTAACCCTCAGGTCAAATATGAACCCGTTGTTTGAAAATCTGGTCAAATGTGAACCTAAACCTCAGGTCAAATGTGAACCCTTGTTTGAAACCCAGGTCAAATGTGAACCTAAACCTCAGGTCAAATGTGAACCCGTTGTTTGAAACCCAGGTCAAATGTGAACTTAAACCTCAGGTCAAATGTCAACCCGTTGTTTGATACCTAGGTCAATGTGAACCTAAACCTCAGGTCAAATGTGAACCCGTTGTTTGAAACCCAGGTCAAATGTGAACCTAAACCTCAGGTCAAATGTGAACCCGTTGTTTGAAACCCAGGTCAAATGTGAACTTAAACCTCAGGTCAAATGTCAACCCGTTGTTTGATACCTAGGTCAAATGTGAACCTAAACCTCAGGTCAAATGTGAATCTGTTGTTTGAAAACCAGGTCAAATGTGAACCCGTTGTTTGAAACCCAGGTCAAATATGAACCTAAACCTCAGGTCAAATGTGAACCCGTTGTTTGAAACCGAGGTCAAATGTGAACTTAAACCTCAGGTCAAATGTGAAACTGTTGTTTGAAACCCAGGTCAAATGTGAACCTAAACCTCAGGTCAAATGTGAACCCGTTGTTTGAAACCCAGGTCAAACGTGAACCTAAACCTCAGGTCAAATGTGAACCCGTTGTTTAAAACCCAAGTCAAATGTGAACCTAACCCTCAGGTCAAATATGAACCCGTTGTTTGAAAATCTGTTCAAATGTGAACCTAAACCTCAGGTCAAATGTGAACCCGTTGTTGAAACCCAGGTCAAATGTGAACCTAAACCTCAGGTCAAATGTGAACCCGTTGTTTGAAACCCAGGTCAAATGTGAACTTAAACCTCAGGTCAAATGTCAACCCGTTGTTTGATACCTAGGTCAAATGTGAACCTAAACCTCAGGTCAAATGTGAACCCGTTGTTTGAAACCCAGGTCAAATGTGAACCTAACCCTCAGGTCAAATGTGAACCCGTTGTTTGAAACCTAAGTCATATGTGAACCTAAACCTCAGGTCAAATGTAAACCTGTTGTTTGAAAACCATGTCAAATGTGAACCTAACCCTCAGGTCAAATGTGAATCTGTTGTTTGAAAACCAGGTCAAATGTGAACCCGTTGTTTGAAACCCAGGTCAAATATGAACCTAAACCTCAAGTCAAATGTGAACCCGTTGTTTGAAACCCAGGTCAAATGTGAACTTAAACCTCAGGTCAAATGTGAACCTGTTGTTTGAAACCCAGGTCAAATGTGAACCTAAACCTCAGGTCAAATGTGAACCCGTTGTTTTAAACCCAAGTCAAACGTTAACCTAAACCTCAGGTCAAATGTGAACCCGTTGTTTGAAACCCAAGTCAAATGTGAACCTAACCCTCAGGTCAAATATGAACCCGTTGTTTGAAAATCCGGTCAAATGTGAACCTAAACCTCAGGTCAAATGTGAACCCGTTGTTTGAAACCCAGGTCAAATGTGAACCTAAAACTCAGGTCAAATGTGTACCTAAACCTCAGGTCAAATGTGAACCCGTTGTTTGAAACCCATGTCAAATGTGAACTTAAACCTCAGGTCAAATGTGAACCCGTTGTTTGAAACCCAGGTCTAATTTGAACCTAAACCTTAAGTCAAATCTGAACCCGTTGTTTGAAAACCAGGTCAAATGTGAACCTAACCCTCAGGTCAAATGTGAACCTGTTGTTTGAAACCTAAGTCAAATGTGAACCTAAACCTCAGGTCAAATGTAAACCTGTTGTTTGAAAACCATGTCAAATGTGAACCTAAACCTCAGGTCAAATGTGAATCTGTTGTTTGAAAACCAGGTCAAATGTGAACCCGTTGTTTGAAACCCAGGTCAAATATGAACCTAAACCTCAGTTCAAATGTGAACCCGTTGTTTGAAACCCAGGTCAAATGTGAACTTAAACCTCAGGTCAAATGTGAAACTGTTGTTTGAAACCCAGGTCAAATGTGAACCTAAACCTCAGGTCAAATGTGAACCCGTTGTTTGAAACCCAGGTCAAACGTGAACCTAAACCTCAGGTCAAATGTGAACCCGTTGTTTGAAACCCAAGTCAAATGTGAACCTAACCCTCAGGTCAAATATGAACCCGTTGTTTGAAAATCTGGTCAAATGTGAACCTAAACCTCAGGTCAAATGTGAACCCTTGTTTGAAACCCAGGTCAAATGTGAACCTAAACCTCAGGTCAAATGTGAACCCGTTGTTTGAAACCCAGGTCAAATGTGAACTTAAACCTCAGGTCAAATGTCAACCCGTTGTTTGATACCTAGGTCAAATATGAACCTAAACCTCAGGTCAAATGTGAACCCGTTGTTTGAAACCCAGGTCAAATGTGAACCTAACCCTCAGGTCAAATGTGAACCCGTTGTTTGAAACCTAAGTCAAATGTGAACCTAAACCTCAGGTCAAATGTAAACCTGTTGTTTGAAAACCATGTCAAATGTGAACCTAAACCTCAGGTCAAATGTGAATCTGTTGTTTGAAAACCAGGTCAAATGTGAACCCGTTGTTTGAAACCCAGGTCAAATATGAACCTAAACCTCAGGTCAAATGTGAACCCGTTGTTTGAAACCGAGGTCAAATGTGAACTTAAACCTCAGGTCAAATGTGAAACTGTTGTTTGAAACCCTGGTCAAATGTGAACCTAAACCTCAGGTCAAATGTGAACCCGTTGTTTGAAACCCAGGTCAAACGTGAACCTAACCCTCAGGTCAAATGTGAACCCGTTGTTTGAAACCTAAGTCAAATGTGAACCTAAACCTCAGGTCAAATGTAAACCTGTTGTTTGAAAACCATGTCAAATGTGAACCTAAACCTCAGGTCAAATGTGAATCTGTTGTTTGAAAACCAGGTCAAATGTGAACCCGTTGTTTGAAACCCAGGTCAAATATGAACCTAAACCTCAGGTCAAATGTGAACCCGTTGTTTGAAACCGAGGTCAAATGTGAACTTAAACCTCAGGTCAAATGTGAAACTGTTGTTTGAAACCCTGGTCAAATGTGAACCTAAACCTCAGGTCAAATGTGAACCCGTTGTTTGAAACCCAGGTCAAATGTGAACTTAAACCTCAGGTCAAATGTGAACCTGTTGTTTGAAACCCAGGTCAAATGTGAACCTAAACCTCAGGTCAAATGTGAACCCGTTGTTTTAAACCAAAGTCAAACGTGAACCTAAACCTCAGGTCAAATGTGAACCCGTTGTTTGAAACCCAAGACAAATGTGAACCTAACCCTCAGGTCAAATATGAACCCGTTGTTTGAAAATCCGGTCAAATGTGAACCTAAACCTCAGGTCAAATGTGAACCCGTTGTTTGAAACCCAAGTCAAATGTGAACCTAACCCTCAGGTCAAATATGAACCCGTTGTTTGAAAATCCGGTCAAATGTGAACCTAAACCTCAGGTCAAATGTGAACCCGTTGTTTGAAACCCAGGTCAAATGTGAACCTAAAACTCAGGTCAAATGTGTACCTAAACCTCAGGTCAAATGTGAACCCGTTGTTTGAAACCCATGTCAAATGTGAACTTAAACCTCAGGTCAAATGTGAACCCGTTGTTTGAAACCCAGGTCTAATTTGAACCTAAACCTTAAGTCAAATCTGAACCCGTTGTTTGAAAACCAGGTCAAATGTGAACCTAACCCTCAGGTCAAATGTGAACCTGTTGTTTGAAACCTAAGTCAAATGTGAACCTAAACCTCAGGTCAAATGTAAACCTGTTGTTTGAAAACCATGTCAAATGTGAACCTAAACCTCAGGTCAAATGTGAATCTGTTGTTTGAAAACCAGGTCAAATGTGAACCCGTTGTTTGAAACCCAGGTCAAATATGAACCTAAACCTCAGTTCAAATGTGAACCCGTTGTTTGAAACCCAGGTCAAATGTGAACTTAAACCTCAGGTCAAATGTGAAACTGTTGTTTGAAACCCAGGTCAAATGTGAACCTAAACCTCAGGTCAAATGTGAACCCGTTGTTTGAAACCCAGGTCAAACGTGAACCTAAACCTCAGGTCAAATGTGAACCCGTTGTTTGAAACCCAAGTCAAATGTGAACCTAACCCTCAGGTCAAATATGAACCCGTTGTTTGAAAATCTGGTCAAATGTGAACCTAAACCTCAGGTCAAATGTGAACCCTTGTTTGAAACCCAGGTCAAATGTGAACCTAAACCTCAGGTCAAATGTGAACCCGTTGTTTGAAACCCAGGTCAAATGTGAACTTAAACCTCAGGTCAAATGTCAACCCGTTGTTTGATACCTAGGTCAAATATGAACCTAAACCTCAGGTCAAATGTGAACCCGTTGTTTGAAACCCAGGTCAAATGTGAACCTAACCCTCAGGTCAAATGTGAACCCGTTGTTTGAAACCTAAGTCAAATGTGAACCTAAACCTCAGGTCAAATGTAAACCTGTTGTTTGAAAACCATGTCAAATGTGAACCTAAACCTCAGGTCAAATGTGAATCTGTTGTTTGAAAACCAGGTCAAATGTGAACCCGTTGTTTGAAACCCAGGTCAAATATGAACCTAAACCTCAGGTCAAATGTGAACCCGTTGTTTGAAACCGAGGTCAAATGTGAACTTAAACCTCAGGTCAAATGTGAAACTGTTGTTTGAAACCCTGGTCAAATGTGAACCTAAACCTCAGGTCAAATGTGAACCCGTTGTTTGAAACCCAGGTCAAACGTGAACCTAACCCTCAGGTCAAATGTGAACCCGTTGTTTGAAACCTAAGTCAAATGTGAACCTAAACCTCAGGTCAAATGTAAACCTGTTGTTTGAAAACCATGTCAAATGTGAACCTAAACCTCAGGTCAAATGTGAATCTGTTGTTTGAAAACCAGGTCAAATGTGAACCCGTTGTTTGAAACCCAGGTCAAATATGAACCTAAACCTCAGGTCAAATGTGAACCCGTTGTTTGAAACCGAGGTCAAATGTGAACTTAAACCTCAGGTCAAATGTGAAACTGTTGTTTGAAACCCTGGTCAAATGTGAACCTAAACCTCAGGTCAAATGTGAACCCGTTGTTTGAAACCCAGGTCAAATGTGAACTTAAACCTCAGGTCAAATGTGAACCTGTTGTTTGAAACCCAGGTCAAATGTGAACCTAAACCTCAGGTCAAATGTGAACCCGTTGTTTTAAACCAAAGTCAAACGTGAACCTAAACCTCAGGTCAAATGTGAACCCGTTGTTTGAAACCCAAGACAAATGTGAACCTAACCCTCAGGTCAAATATGAACCCGTTGTTTGAAAATCCGGTCAAATGTGAACCTAAACCTCAGGTCAAATGTGAACCCGTTGTTTGAAACCCAGGTCAAATGTGAACCTAAAACTCAGGTCAAATGTGTACCTAAACCTCAGGTCAAATGTGAACCCGTTGTTTGAAACCCATGTCAAATGTGAACTTAAACCTCAGGTCAAATGTGAACCCGTTGTTTGAAACCCAGGTCTAATTTGAACCTAAACCTTAAGTCAAATCTGAACCCGTTGTTTGAAAACCAGGTCAAATGTGAACCTAACCCTCAGGTCAAATGTGAACCTGTTGTTTGAAACCTAAGTCAAATGTGAACCTAAACCTCAGGTCAAATGTAAACCTGTTGTTTGAAAACCATGTCAAATGTGAACCTAAACCTCAGGTCAAATGTGAATCTGTTGTTTGAAAACCAGGTCAAATGTGAACCCGTTGTTTGAAACCCAGGTCAAATATGAACCTAAACCTCAGTTCAAATGTGAACCCGTTGTTTGAAACCCATGTCAAATGTGAACTTAAACCTCAGGTCAAATGTGAAACTGTTGTTTGAAACCCAGGTCAAATGTGAACCTAAACCTCAGGTCAAATGTGAACCCGTTATTTGAAACCCAGGTCAAACGTGAACCTAAACCTCAGGTCAAATGTGAACCCGTTGTTTGAAACCCAAGTCAAATGTGAACCTAACCCTCAGGTCAAATATGAACCCGTTGTTTGAAAATCTGGTCAAATGTGAACCTAAACCTCAGGTCAAATGTGAACCCTTGTTTGAAACCCAGGTCAAATGTGAACCTAAACCTCAGGTCAAATGTGAACCCGTTGTTTGAAACCCAGGTCAAATGTGAACTTAAACCTCAGGTCAAATGTCAACCCGTTGTTTGATACCTAGGTCAAATGTGAACCTAAACCTCAGGTCAAATGTGAACCCGTTGTTTGAAACCCAGGTCAAATGTGAACCTAACCCTCAGGTCAAATGTGAACCCGTTGTTTGAAACCTAAGTCAAATGTGAACCTAAACCTCAGGTCAAATGTAAACCTGTTGTTTGAAAACCATGTCAAATGTGAACCTAAACCTCAGGTCAAATGTGAATCTGTTGTTTGAAAACCAGGTCAAATGTGAACCCGTTGTTTGAAACCCAGGTCAAATATGAACCTAAACCTCAGGTCAAATGTGAACCCGTTGTTTGAAACCGAGGTCAAATGTGAACTTAAACCTCAGGTCAAATGTGAAACTGTTGTTTGAAACCCAGGTCAAATGTGAACCTAAACCTCAGGTCAAATGTGAACCCGTTGTTTGAAACCCAGGTCAAACGTGAACCTAAACCTCAGGTCAAATGTGAACCCGTTGTTAAAAACCCAAGTCAAATGTGAACCTAACCCTCAGGTCAAATATGAACCCGTTGTTTGAAAATCTAGTCAAATGTGAACCTAAACCTCAGGTCAAATGTGAACCCGTTGTTTGAAACCCAGGTCAAATGTGAACCTAAACCTCAGGTCAAATGTGAACCCGTTGTTTGAAACCCAGGTCAAATGTGAACTTAAACCTCAGGTCAAATGTCAACCCGTTGTTTGATACCTAGGTCAAATGTGAACCTAAACCTCAGGTCAAATGTGAACCCGTTGTTTGAAACCCAGGTCAAATGTGAACCTAACCCTCAGGTCAAATGTGAACCCGTTGTTTGTAACCTAAGTCATATGTGAACCTAAACCTCAGGTCAAATGTAAACCTGTTGTTTGAAAACCATGTCAAATGTGAACCTAACCCTCAGGTCAAATGTGAATCTGTTGTTTGAAAACCAGGTCAAATGTGAACCCGTTGTTTGAAACCCAGGTCAAATATGAACCTAAACCTCAGGTCAAATGTGAACCCGTTGTTTGAAACCCAGGTCAAATGTGAACTTAAACCTCAGGTCAAATGTGAACCTGTTGTTTGAAACCCAGGTCAAATGTGAACCTAAACCTCAGGTCAAATGTGAACCCGTTGTTTTAAACCCAAGTCAAACGTGAACCTAAACCTCAGGTCAAATGTGAACCCGTTGTTTGAAACCCAAGTCAAATGTGAACCTAACCCTCAGGTCAAATATGAACCCGTTGTTTGAAAATCCGGTCAAATGTGAACCTAAACCTCAGGTCAAATGTGAACCCGTTGTTTGAAACCCAGGTCAAATGTGAACCTAAAACTCAGGTCAAATGTGTACCTAAACCTCAGGTCAAATGTGAACCCGTTGTTTGAAACCCATGTCAAATGTGAACTTAAACCTCAGGTCAAATGTGAACCCGTTGTTTGAAACCCAGGTCTAATTTGAACCTAAACCTTAAGTCAAATCTGAACCCGTTGTTTGAAACCCAGGTCAAATGTGAACCTAAACCTCAGGTCAAATGTGAACCCGTTGTTTGAAACCCAGGTCAAATGTGAACTTAAACCTCAGGTCAAATGTCAACCCGTTGTTTGATACCTAGGTCAAATGTGAACCTAAACCTCAGGTCAAATGTGAACCCGTTGTTTGAAACCCAGGTCAAATGTGAACCTAACCCTCAGGTCAAATGTGAACCCGTTGTTTGAAACCTAAGTCATATGTGAACCTAAACCTCAGGTCAAATGTAAACCTGTTGTTTGAAAACCATGTCAAATGTGAACCTAAACCTCAGGTCAAATGTGAATCTGTTGTTTGAAAACCAAGTCAAATGTGAACCCGTTGTTTGAAACCCAGGTCAAATATGAACCTAAACCTCAGTTCAAATGTGAACCCGTTGTTTGAAACCCAGGTCAAATGTGAACTTAAACCTCAGGTCAAATGTGAAACTGTTGTTTGAAACCCAGGTCAAATGTGAACCTAAACCTCAGGTCAAATGTGAACCCGTTGTTTGAAACCCAGGTCAAACGTGAACCTAAACCTCAGGTCAAATGTGAACCCGTTGTTTGAAACCCAAGTCAAATGTGAACCTAACCCTCAGGTCAAATATGAACCCGTTGTTTGAAAATCTGGTCAAATGTGAACCTAAACCTCAGGTCAAATGTGAACCCTTGTTTGAAACCCAGGTCAAATGTGAACCTAAACCTCAGGTCAAATGTGAACCCGTTGTTTGAAACCCAGGTCAAATGTGAACTTAAACCTCAGGTCAAATGTCAACCCGTTGTTTGATACCTAGGTCAAATGTGAACCTAAACCTCAGGTCAAATGTGAACCCGTTGTTTGAAACCCAGGTCAAATGTGAACCTAACCCTCAGGTCAAATGTGAACCCGTTGTTTGAAACCTAAGTCAAATGTGAACCTAAACCTCAGGTCAAATGTAAACCTGTTGTTTGAAAACCATGTCAAATGTGAACCTAAACCTCAGGTCAAATGTGAATCTGTTGTTTGAAAACTAGGTCAAATGTGAACCCGTTGTTTGAAACCCAGGTCAAATATGAACCTAAACCTCAGGTCAAATGTGAACGCGTTGTTTGAAACCGAGGTCAAATGTGAACTTAAACCTCAGGTCAAATGTGAAACTGTTGTTTGAAACCCAGGTCAAATGTGAACCTAAACCTCAGGTCAAATGTGAACCCGTTGTTTGAAACCCAGGTCAAACGTGAACCTAAACCTCAGGTCAAATGTGAACCCGTTGTTTAAAACCCAAGTCAAATGTGAACCTAACCCTCAGGTCAAATATGAACCCGTTGTTTGAAAATCTATTCAAATGTGAACCTAAACCTCAGGTCAAATGTGAACCCGTTGTTTGAAACCCAGGTCAAATGTGAACCTAAACCTCAGGTCAAATGTGAACCCGTTGTTTGAAACCCAGGTCAAATGTGAACTTAAACCTCAGGTCAAATGTCAACCCGTTGTTTGATACCTAGGTCAAATGTGAACCTAAACCTCAGGTCAAATGTGAACCCGTTGTTTGAAACCCAGGTCAAATGTGAACCTAACCCTCAGGTCAAATGTGAACCCGTTGTTTGTAACCTAAGTCATATGTGAACCTAAACCTCAGGTCAAATGTAAACCTGTTGTTTGAAAACCATGTCAAATGTGAACCTAACCCTCAGGTCAAATGTGAATCTGTTGTTTGAAAACCAGGTCAAATGTGAACCCGTTGTTTGAAACCCAGGTCAAATATGAACCTAAACCTCAGGTCAAATGTGAACCCGTTGTTTGAAACCCAGGTCAAATGTGAACTTAAACCTCAGGTCAAATGTGAACCTGTTGTTTGAAACCCAGGTCAAATGTGAACCTAAACCTCAGGTCAAATGTGAACCCGTTGTTTTAAACCCAAGTCAAACGTGAACCTAAACCTCAGGTCAAATGTGAACCCGTTGTTTGAAACCCAAGTCAAATGTGAACCTAACCCTCAGGTCAAATATGAACCCGTTGTTTGAAAATCCGGTCAAATGTGAACCTAAACCTCAGGTCAAATGTGAACCCGTTGTTTGAAACCCAGGTCAAATGTGAACCTAAACCTCAGGTCAAATATGAACCCGTTGTTTGAAACCCAGGTCAAATGTGAACTTAAACCTCAGGTCAAATGTCAACCCGTTGTTTGATACCTAGGTCAAATGTGAACCTAAACTACAGGTCAAATGTGAACCCGTTGTTTGAAACCCATGTCAAATGTGAACCTAAACCTCAGGTCAAATGTGAACCCGTTGTTTAAAACCCAGGTCAAATGTGAACCTAAAAATCAGGTCAACTGTGAACCCGTTGTTTAAAACCCAGGTCAAATGTGAACCTAAACCTTAGGTCAAATGAGAACCCGTTGTTTGAAACCCGGATCAAATGTGAACCTAAACCTCAGGTCAAATGCGAACCCCTTGTTTAAAAACTAGGTCAAATTTGAACCTAAACCTCAGGTCAAATGTGAACCCGTTGTTTGAAAACCAGGTCAATTGTGAACCTAAACCTAAGGTCAAATGTGAACTTAAACCTCAGGTCAAATGTGAACTGTTGTTTGAAACCCAGGTTAAACGTGAACCTAAACCCCAGGTCAAATTTGAACCCGTTGTTTGAAACCCAGGTCAAATGTGAACCTAAACCTAAGGTCAAATGTGAACCCGTTGTTTGAAACCCAGGTCAAATGTGAACCCAAACCTCAAGTCAAATGTGAACTTCTTGTTTGAAAACCAGGTCAAATGTGAACCTAAACCTCAGGTCTAATGTGAACCCGTTGTTTGAAACCCAGGTCAAATGTGAACCTAAACCTCAGGTCAAATGTGAACCCGTTGTTTGAAAACCAGGTCAAATATGAACATAAAACTCAGGTCAAATGTGTACCTAAACCTTAGGTCAAATGTGAACCCGTTGTTTGAAACCCAGGTTAAATTTGAACCAAAACCTCAGGACAAACGTGAACCCGTTGTTTGAAACCCAGGTCAATTGTGAACCTAAACCTAAGGTCAAATGTGAACCCGTTGTTTGAAAACCAGGTCAAATGTGAACCTAATCCTCAGGTCAATTGTGAACCCATTATTTGAAACCCAGGTCAAATGTGAACCTGTTGGTTGAAACCCAGGTTAAACGTGAACTTAAACCTCAGGTCAAATGTGAACCTGTTGTTTGAAACCCAGGTCAAACGTGAACCTAAACCTCAGGTCAAATGTGAACCCGTTGTTTGAAACCCAGGTCAAATGTCAACCTAACCCTCAGGTCAAATGTGAACCCGTTTTTTGAAAATCCGGTCAAATGTGAACCCGTTGTTTGAAACCCAGGTCAAATGTGAACCTAAACCTCAGGTCAAATATGAACTTGTGTTTGGAATCCAGGTCAAATGAGAATCTAAACCTCAGGTCAAATGTGAATCTGTTGTTTGAAAACCAGGTCAAATGTCAACCCGTTGTTTGAAACCCAGGTCAAATGTGAACCTAAACCACAGGTCAAATGTGAACCCGTTGTTTGGAAACCAGGTCAAATGTGAACCTAAACCGCAGGTCTAATGTGAACCCGTTGTTTGGAACCCAGGTCAAATGTGAACCTAAACCTCAGGTCAAATGTTAACCCGTTGTTTGAAAACCAGGTCAAATATGAACATAAAACTCAGGTCAAATGTGTACCTAAACCTTAGGTCAAATGTGAACCCGTTGTTTGAAACCCAGGTTAAATTTGAACCAAAACCTCAGGACAAACGTGAACCCGTTGTTTGAAACCCAGGTCAATTGTGAACCTAAACCTAAGGTCAAATGTGAACCCGTTGTTTGAAAACCAGGTCAAATGTGAACCTAATCCTCAGGTCAAATGTGAACCCATTATTTGAAACCCAGGTCAAATGTGAACCTGTTGGTTGAAACCCAGGTTAAACGTGAACTTAAACCTCAGGTCAAATGTGAACCTGTTGTTTGAAACCCAGGTCAAACGTGAACCTAAACCTCAGGTCAAATGTGAACCCGTTGTTTGAAACCCAGGTCAAATGTGAACCTAAACCTCAGGTCAAATATGAACTTGTGTTTGGAACCCAGGTCAAATGAGCACCTAAACCTCAGGTCAAATGTGAATCTGTTGTTTGAAAACCAGGTCAAATGTCAACCCGTTGTTTGAAACCCAGGTCAAATGTGAACCTAAACCACAGGTCAAATGTGAACCCGTTGTTTGAAAACCAGGTCAAATGTGAACCTAAACCTCAGGTCAAATATGAACTTGTGTTTGGAACCCAGGTCAAATGAGAACCTAAACCTCAGGTCAAATGTGAATCTGTTGTTTGAAAACCAGGTCAAATGTCAACCCGTTGTTTGAAACCCAGGTCAAATGTGAACCTAAACCACAGGTCAATTGTGAACCCGTTGTTTGGAAACCAGGTCAAATGTGAACCTAAACCTCAGGTCAAATGTGAACCCGTTGTTTGAAACCCAGGTCAAATGTTAACCTAAACCTCAGGTCAAATGCGAACCCGTTGTTTGAAAACCAGGTTAAATTTGAACCAAAACCTCAGGACAAACGTGAACCCGTTGTTTGAAACCCAGGTCAATTGTGAACCTAAACCTAAGGTCAAATGTGAACCCGTTGTTTGAAAACCAGGTCAAATGTGAACCTAATCCTCAGGTCAAATGTCAACCCATTATTTGAAACCCAGGTCAAATGTGAACCTGTTGGTTGAAACCCAGGTTAAACGTGAACTTAAACCTCAGGTCAAATGTGAACCTGTTTTTTGAAACCCAGGTCAAACGTGAACCTAAACCTCAGGTCAAATGTGAACCCGTTGTTTGAAACCCAGGTCAAATGTGAACCTAACCCTCAGGTCAAATGTGAACCCGTTTTTTGAAAATCCGGTCAAATGTGAACCCATTGTTTGAAACCCAGGTCAAATGTGAACCTAAACCTCAGGTCAAATATGAACTTGTGTTTGGAACCCAGGTCAAATGAGAACCTAAACCTCAGGTCAAATGTGAATCTGTTGTTTGAAAACCAGGTCAAATGTCAACCCGTTGTTTGAAACCCAGGTCAAATGTGAACCTAAACCACAGGTCAAATGTGAACCCGTTGTTTGAAAACCAGGTCAAATGTGAACCTAAACCTCAGGTCAAATATGAACTTGTGTTTGGAACCCAGGTCAAATGAGAACCTAAACCTCAGGTCAAATGTGAATCTGTTGTTTGAAAACCAGGTCAAATGTCAACCCGTTGTTTGAAACCCAGGTCAAATGTGAACCCGTTGTTTGGAAACCAGGTCAAATGTGAACCTAAACCTCAGGTCAAATATGAACCCGTTGTTTGAAACCCAGGTCAAATGTGAACCTAAACCTCAGGTCAAATGTGAACCCGTTGTTTGAAACCCAGGTCAAATGTGAACCTAACCCTCAGGTCAAATGTGAACCCGTTTTTTGAAAATCCGGTCAAATGTGAACCCGTTGTTTGAAACTCAGGTCAAATGTGAACCTAAACCTCAGGTCAAATATGAACTTGTGTTTGGAACCCAGGACAAATGAGCACCTAAACCTCAGGTCAAATGTGAATCTGTTGTTTGAAAACCAGGTCAAATGTCAACCCGTTGTTTGAAACCCAGGTCAAATGTGAACCTAAACCACAGGTCAAATGTGAACCCGTTGTTTGAAAACCAGGTCAAATGTGAACCTAAACCTCAGGTCAAATATGAACTTGTGTTTGGAACCCAGGTCAAATGAGAACCTAAACCTCAGGTCAAATGTGAATCTGTTGTTTGAAAACCAGGTCAAATGTCAACCCGTTGTTTGAAACCCAGGTCAAATGTGAACCTAAACCACAGGTCAATTGTGAACCCGTTGTTTGGAAACCAGGTCAAATGTGAACCTAAACCTCAGGTCAAATGTGAACCCGTTGTTTGAAACCCAGGTCAAATGTTAACCTAAACCTCAGGTCAAATGCGAACCCGTTGTTTGAAAACCAGGTTAAATTTGAACCAAAACCTCAGGACAAACGTGAACCCGTTGTTTGAAACCCAGGTCAATTGTGAACCTAAACCTAAGGTCAAATGTGAACCCGTTGTTTGAAAACCAGGTCAAATGTGAACCTAATCCTCAAGTCAAATGTGAACCCATTATTTGAAACCCAGGTCAAATGTGAACCTGTTGGTTGAAACCCAGGTTAAACGTGAACTTAAACCTCAGGTCAAATGTGAACCTGTTTTTTGAAACCCAGGTCAAACGTGAACCTAAACCTCAGGTCAAATGTGAACCCGTTGTTTGAAACCCAGGTCAAATGTGAACCTAACCCTCAGGTCAAATGTGAACCCGTTTTTTGAAAATCCGGTCAAATGTGAACCCGTTGTTTGAAACCCAGGTCAAATGTGAACCTAAACCTCAGGTCAAATATGAACTTGTGTTTGGAACCCAGGTCAAATGAGAACCTAAACCTCAGGTCAAATGTGAATCTGTTGTTTGAAAACCAGGTCAAATGTCAACCCGTTGTTTGAAACCCAGGTCAAATGTGAACCTAAACCACAGGTCAAATGTGAACCCGTTCTTTGAAAACCAGGTCAAATGTGAACCTAAACCTCAGGTCAAATATGAACTTGTGTTTGGAACCCAGGTCAAATGAGAACCTAAACCTCAGGTCAAATGTGAATCTGTTGTTTGAAAACCAGGTCAAATGTCAACCCGTTGTTTGAAACCCAGGTCAAATGTGAACCTAAACCACAGGTCAAATGTGAACCCATTGTTTGGAAACCAGGTCAAATGTGAACCTAAACCTCAGGTCAAATGTGAACCCGTTGTTTGAAACCCAGGTCAAATGTGAACCTAAACCTCAGGTCAAATGTGAACCCGTTGTTTGAAACCCAGGTCAAATGTGAACCTAACCCTCAGGTCAAATGTGAACCCGTTTTTTGAAAATCCGGTCAAATGTGAACCCGTTGTTTGAAACTCAGGTCAAATTTGAACCTAAACCTCAGGTCAAATATGAACTTGTGTTTGGAACCCAGGTCAAATGAGAACCTAAACCTCAGGTCAAATGTGAATCTGTTGTTTGAAAACCAGGTCAAATGTCAACCCGTTGTTTGAAACCCAGGTCAAATGTGAACCTAAACCACAGGTCAAATGTGAACCCGTTGTTTGAAAACCAGGTCGAATGTGAACCTAAACCTCAGGTCAAATATGAACTTGTGTTTGGAACCCAGGTCAAATGAGAACCTAAACCTCAGGTCAAATGTGAATCTGTTGTTTGAAAACCAGGTCAAATGTCAACCCGTTGTTTGAAACCCAGGTCAAATGTGAACCTAAACCACAGGTCAATTGTGAACCCGTTGTTTGGAAACCAGGTCAAATGTGAACCTAAACCTCAGGTCAAATGTGAACCCGTTGTTTGAAACCCAGGTCAAATGTTAACCTAAACCTCAGGTCAAATGCGAACCCGTTGTTTGAAAACCAAGTTAAATTTGAACCAAAACCTCAGGACAAACGTGAACCCGTTGTTTGAAACCCAGGTCAATTGTGAACCTAAACCTAAGGTCAAATGTGAACCCGTTGTTTGAAAACCAGGTCAAATGTGAACCTAATCCTCAGGTCAAATGTGAACCCATTATTTGAAACCCAGGTCAAATGTGAACCTGTTGGTTGAAACCCAGGTTAAACGTGAACTTAAACCTCAGGTCAAATGTGAAACTGTTTTTTGAAACCCAGGTCAAACTTGAACCTAAACCTCAGGTCAAATGTGAACCCGTTGTTTGAAACCCAGGTCAAATGTGAACCTAACCCTCAGGTCAAATGTGAACCCGTTTTTTGAAAATCCGGTCAAATGTGAACCCGTTGTTTGAAACCCAGGTCAAATGTGAACCTAAACCTCAGGTCAAATATGAACTTGTGTTTGGAACCCAGGTCAAATGAGAACCTAAACCTCAGGTCAAATGTGAATCTGTTGTTTGAAAACCAGGTCAAATGTCAACCCGTTGTTTGAAACCCAGGTCAAATGTGAACCTAAACCACAGGTCAAATGTGAACCCGTTGTTTGAAAACCAGGTCAAATGTGAACCTAAACCTCAGGTCAAATATGAACTTGTGTTTGGAACCCAGGTCAAATGAGAACCTAAACCTCAGGTCAAATGTGAATCTGTTGTTTGAAAACCAGGTCAAATGTCAACCCGTTGTTTGAAACCCAGGTCAAATGTGAACCTAAACCACAGGTCAAATGTGAACCCGTTGTTTGGAAACCAGGTCAAATGTGAACCTAAACCTCAGGTCAAATGTGAACCCGTTGTTTGAAACCCAGGTCAAATGTGAACCTAAACCTCAGGTCAAATGTGAACCCGTTGTTTGAAACCCAGGTCAAATGTGAACCTAACCCTCAGGTCAAATGTGAACCCGTTTTTTGAAAATCCGGTCAAATGTGAACCCGTTGTTTGAAACTCAGGTCAAATGTGAACCTAAACCTCAGGTCAAATATGAACTTGTGTTTGGAACCCAGGTCAAATGAGAACCTAAACCTTAGGTCAAATGTGAATCTGTTGCTTGAAAACCAGGTCAAATGTCAACCCGTTGTTTGAAACCCAGGTCAAATGTGAACCTAAACCACAGGTCAAATGTGAACCCGTTGTTTGAAAACCAGGTCAAATGTGAACCTAAACCTCAGGTCAAATATGAACTTGTGTTTGGAACCCAGGTCAAATGAGAACCTAAACCTCAGGTCAAATGTGAATCTGTTGTTTGAAAACCAGGTCAAATGTCAACCCGTTGTTTGAAACCCAGGTCAAATGTGAACCTAAACCACAGGTCAAATGTGAACCCGTTGTTTGGAAACCAGGTCAAATGTGAACCTAAACCTCAGGTCAAATGTGAACCCGTTGTTTGAAACCCAGGTCAAATGTGAACCTAAACCTCAGGTCAAATGTGAACCCGTTGTTTGAAACTCAGGTCAAATGTGAACCTAACCCTCAGGTCAAATGTGAACCCGTTTTTTGAAAATCCGGTCAAATGTGAACCCGTTGTTTGAAACTCAGGTCAAATGTGAACCTAAACCTCAGGTCAAATATGAACTTGTGTTTGGAACCCAGGTCAAATGAGAACCTAAACCTGAGGTCAAATGTGAATCTGTTGCTTGAAAACCAGGTCAAATGTCAACCCGTTGTTTGAAACCCAGGTCAAATGTGAACCTAAACCACAGGTCAATTGTGAACCCGTTGTTTGGAAACCAGGTCAAATGTGAACCTAAACCTCAGGTCAAATGTGAACCCGTTGTTTGAAACCCAGGTCAAATGTGAACCTAAACCTCAGGTCAAATGTGAACCCGTTGTTTGAAAACCAGGTTAAATTTGAACCAAAACCTCAGGACAAACGTGAACCCGTTGTTTGAAACCCAGGTCAATTGTGAACCTAAACCTAAGGTCAAATGTGAACCCGTTGTTTGAAAACCAGGTCAAATGTGAACCTAATCCTCAGGTCAAATGTGAACCCATTATTTGAAACCCAGGTCAAATGTGAACCTGTTGGTTGAAACCCAGGTTAAACGTGAACTTAAACCTCAGGTCAAATGTGAAACTGTTTTTTGAAACCCAGGTCAAACTTGAACCTAAACCTCAGGTCAAATGTGAACCCGTTGTTTGAAACCCAGGTCAAATGTGAACCTAACCCTCAGGTCAAATGTGAACCCGTTTTTTGAAAATCCGGTCAAATGTGAACCCGTTGTTTGAAACCCAGGTCAAATGTGAACCTAAACCTCAGGTCAAATATGAACTTGTGTTTGGAACCCAGGTCAAATGAGAACCTAAACCTCAGGTCAAATGTGAATCTGTTGTTTGAAAACCAGGTCAAATGTCAACCCGTTGTTTGAAACCCAGGTCAAATGTGAACCTAAACCACAGGTCAAATGTGAACCCGTTGTTTGAAAACCAGGTCAAATGTGAACCTAAACCTCAGGTCAAATATGAACTTGTGTTTGGAACCCAGGTCAAATGAGAACCTAAACCTCAGGTCAAATGTGAATCTGTTGTTTGAAAACCAGGTCAAATGTCAACCCGTTGTTTGAAACCCAGGTCAAATGTGAACCTAAACCACAGGTCAAATGTGAACCCGTTGTTTGGAAACCAGGTCAAATGTGAACCTAAACCTCAGGTCAAATGTGAACCCGTTGTTTGAAACCCAGGTCAAATGTGAACCTAAACCTCAGGTCAAATGTGAACCCGTTGTTTGAAACTCAGGTCAAATGTGAACCTAACCCTCAGGTCAAATGTGAACCCGTTTTTTGAAAATCCGGTCAAATGTGAACCCGTTGTTTGAAACCCAGGTCAAATGTGAACCTAAACCTCAGGTCAAATATGAACTTGTGTTTGGAACCCAGGTCAAATGAGAACCTAAACCTCAGGTCAAATGTGAATCTGTTGTTTGAAAACCAGGTCAAATGTCAACCCGTTGTTTGAAACCCAGGTCAAATGTGAACCTAAACCACAGGTCAAATGTGAACCCGTTGTTTGAAAACCAGGTCAAATGTGAACCTAAACCTCAGGTCAAATATGAACTTGTGTTTGGAACCCAGGTCAAATGAGAACCTAAACCTCAGGTCAAATGTGAATCTGTTGTTTGAAAACCAGGTCAAATGTCAACCCGTTGTTTGAAACCCAGGTCAAATGTGAACCTAAACCACAGGTCAAATGTGAACCCGTTGTTTGGAAACCAGGTCAAATGTGAACCTAAACCTCAGGTCAAATGTGAACCCGTTGTTTGAAACCCAGGTCAAATGTGAACCTAAACCTCAGGTCAAATGTGAACCCGTTGTTTGAAACCCAGGTCAAATGTGAACCTAACCCTCAGGTCAAATGTGAACCCGTTTTTTGAAAATCCGGTCAAATGTGAACCCGTTGTTTGAAACTCAGGTCAAATGTGAACCTAAACCTCAGGTCAAATATGAACTTGTGTTTGGAACCCAGGTCAAATGAGAACCTAAACCTTAGGTCAAATGTGAATCTGTTGCTTGAAAACCAGGTCAAATGTCAACCCGTTGTTTGAAACCCAGGTCAAATGTGAACCTAAACCACAGGTCAAATGTGAACCCGTTGTTTGAAAACCAGGTCAAATGTGAACCTAAACCTCAGGTCAAATATGAACTTGTGTTTGGAACCCAGGTCAAATGAGAACCTAAACCTCAGGTCAAATGTGAATCTGTTGTTTGAAAACCAGGTCAAATGTCAACCCGTTGTTTGAAACCCAGGTCAAATGTGAACCTAAACCACAGGTCAAATGTGAACCCGTTGTTTGGAAACCAGGTCAAATGTGAACCTAAACCTCAGGTCAAATGTGAACCCGTTGTTTGAAACCCAGGTCAAATGTGAACCTAAACCTCAGGTCAAATGTGAACCCGTTGTTTGAAACTCAGGTCAAATGTGAACCTAACCCTCAGGTCAAATGTGAACCCGTTTTTTGAAAATCCGGTCAAATGTGAACCCGTTGTTTGAAACTCAGGTCAAATGTGAACCTAAACCTCAGGTCAAATATGAACTTGTGTTTGGAACCCAGGTCAAATGAGAACCTAAACCTTAGGTCAAATGTGAATCTGTTGCTTGAAAACCAGGTCAAATGTCAACCCGTTGTTTGAAACCCAGGTCAAATGTGAACCTAAACCACAGGTCAATTGTGAACCCGTTGTTTGGAAACCAGGTCAAATGTGAACCTAAACCTCAGGTCAAATGTGAACCCGTTGTTTGAAACCCAGGTCAAATGTGAACCTAAACCTCAGGTCAAATGTGAACCCGTTGTTTGAAAACCAGGTTAAATTTGAACCAAAACCTCAGGACAAACGTGAACCCGTTGTTTGAAACCCAGGTCAATTGTGAACCTAAACCTAAGGTCAAATGTGAACCCGTTGTTTGAAAACCAGGTCAAATGTGAACCTAATCCTCAGGTCAAATGTGAACCCATTATTTGAAACCCAGGTCAAATGTGAACCTGTTGGTTGAAACCCAGGTTAAACGTGAACTTAAACCTCAGGTCAAATGTGAACCTGTTGTTTGAAACCCAGGTCAAACGTGAACCTAAACCTCAGGCCAAATGTGAACCCGTTGTTTGAAACCCAGGTCAAATGTGAACCTAACCCTCAGGTCAAATGTGAACCCGTTTTTTGAAAATCCGGTCAAATGTGAACCCGTTGTTTGAAACCCAGGTCAAATGTGAACCTAAACCTCAGGTCAAATATGAACTTGTGTTTGGAACCCAGGTCAAATGAGAACCTAAACCTCAGGTCAAATGTGAATCTGTTGTTTGAAAACCAGGTCAAATGTCAACCCGTTGTTTGAAACCCAGGTCAAATGTGAACCTAAACCACAGGTCAAATGTGAACCCGTTGTTTGAAAACCAGGTCAAATGTGAACCTAAACCTCAGGTCAAATATGAACTTGTGTTTGGAACCCAGGTCAAATGAGAACCTAAACCTCAGGTCAAATGTGAATCTGTTGTTTGAAAACCAGGTCAAATGTCAACCCGTTGTTTGAAACCCAGGTCAAATGTGAACCTAAACCACAGGTCAAATGTGAACCCGTTGTTTGAAACCCAGGTCAAATGTGAACCTAAACCTCAGGTCAAATGCGAACCCGTTGTTTGAAAACCAGGTTAAATTTGAACCAAAACCTCAGGACAAACGTGAACCCGTTGTTTGAAACCCAGGTCAATTGTGAACCTAAACCTAAGGTCAAATGTGAACCCGTTGTTTGAAAACCAGGTCAAATGTGAACCTAATCCTCAGGTCAAATGTGAACCCATTATTTGAAACCCAGGTCAAATGTGAACCTGTTGGTTGAAACCCAGGTTAAACGTGAACTTAAACCTCAGGTCAAATGTGAACCTGTTGTTTGAAACCCAGGTCAAACGTGAACCTAAACCTCAGGTCAAATGTGAACCCGTTGTTTGAAACCCAGGTCAAATGTGAACCTAACCCTCAGGTCAAATGTGAACCCGTTTTTTGAAAATCCGGTCAAATGTGAACCCGTTGTTTGAAACCCAGGTCAAATGTGAACCTAAACCTCAGGTCAAATGTGAACTCGTTGTTTAAAACCCAGGTCAAATGTGAACCTAAACCTCAGGTCAAATGCGAATCCGTTGTTTGAAAACCAGGTCAAATTTGAACCTAAACCTCAGGTCAAATGTGAACCCGTTGTTTGAGACCCAGGTCAATTGTGAACCTAAACCTAAGGTCAAATGTGAACCCGTTGTTTGAAAACCAGGTCAAATGTGAACCTAAACCTCAGGTCAAATGTGAACCTCTTGTTTGAAAACCAGGTCAAATGTGAGCCTAAACCTCAGGTCTAATGTGAACCCGTTATTTGAAACCCAGGTCAAATGTGAACCTAAACCTCAGGTCAAATGTGAACCCGTTGTTTGAAAACCAGGTCAAATGTGAACCTAAAACTCAGGTCAAATGTGAACCTAACCCTCAGGTCAAATGTGAACCCGTTGTTTGAAACCTAAGTCAAATGTGAACCTAAACCTCAGGTCAAATGTAAACCTGTTGTTTGAAAACCATGTCAAATGTGAACCTAAACCTCAGGTCAAATGTGAATCTGTTGTTTGAAAACCAGGTCAAATGTGAACCCGTTGTTTGAAACCCAGGTCAAATATGAACCTAAACCTCAGGTCAAATGTGAACCCGTTGTTTGAAACCCAGGTCAAATGTGAACTTAAACCTCAGGTCAAATGTGAAACTGTTGTTTGAAACCCAGGTCAAATGTGAACCTAAACCTCAGGTCAAATGTGAACCCGTTGTTTGAAACCCAGGTCAAACGTGAACCTAAACCTCAGGTCAAATGTGAACCCGTTGTTTGAAACCCAAGTTAAATGTGAACCTAACCCTCAGGTCAAATATGAACCCGTTGTTTGAAAATCTGGTCAAATGTGAACCTAAACCTCAGGTCAAATGTGAACCCGTTGTTTGAAACCCAGGTCAAATGTGAACCTAAACCTCAGGTCAAATGTGAACCCGTTGTTTGAAACCCAGGTCAAATGTGAACTTAAACCTCAGGTCAAATGGCAACCCGTTGTTTGATACCTAGGTCAAATGTGAACCTAAACCTCAGGTCAAATGTGAACCCGTTGTTTGAAACCCAGGTCAAATGTGAACCTAACCCTCAGGTCAAATGTGAACCCGTTGTTTGAAACCTAAGTCAAATGTGAACCTAAACCTCAGGTCAAATGTAAACCTGTTGTTTGAAAACCATGTCAAATGTGAACCTAAACCTCAGGTCAAATGTGAATCTGTTGTTTGAAAACCAGGTCAAATGTGAACCCGTTGTTTGAAACCCAGGTCAAATATGAACCTAAACCTCAGGTCAAATGTGAACCCGTTGTTTGAAACCCAGGTCAAATGTGAACTTAAACCTCAGGTCAAATGTGAAACTGTTGTTTGATACCCAGGTCAAATGTGAACCTAAACCTCAGGTCAAATGTGAACCCGTTGTTTGAAACATAGGTCAAACGTGAACCTAAACCTCAGGTCAAATGTGAACCCGTTGTTTGAAACCCAAGTCAAATGTGAACCTAACCCTCAGGTCAAATATGAACCCGTTGTTTGAAAATCTGGTCAAATGTGAACCTAAACCTCAGGTCAAATGTGAACCCGTTGTTTGAAACCCAGGTCAAATGTGAACCTAAACCTCAGGTCAAATGTGAACCCGTTGTTTGAAACCCAGGTCAAATGTGAACTTAAACCTCAGGTCAAATGTCAACCCGTTGTTTGATACCTAGGTCAAATGTGAACCTAAACCTCAGGTCAAATGTGAACCCGTTGTTTGAAACCCAGGTCAAATGTGAACCTAACCCTCAGGTCAAATGTGAACCCGTTGTTTGAAACCTAAGTCAAATGTGAACCTAAACCTCAGGTCAAATGTAAACCTGTTGTTTGAAAACCATGTCAAATGTGAACCTAAACCTCAGGTCAAATGTGAATCTGTTGTTTGAAAACCAGGTCAAATGTGAACCCGTTGTTTGAAACCCAGGTCAAATATGAACCTAAACCTCAGGTCAAATGTGAACCCGTTGTTTGAAACCTAGGTCAAATGTGAACTTAAACCTCAGGTCAAATGTGAACCCGTTGTTTGAAACCCAAGTCAAATGTGAACCTAACCCTCAGGTCAAATATGAACCCGTTGTTTGAAAATCTGGTCAAATGTGAACCTAAACCTCAGGTCAAATGTGAACCCGTTGTTTGAAACCCAGGTCAAATGTGAACCTAAACCTCAGGTCAAATGTGAACCCGTTGTTTGAAACCCAGGTCAAATGTGAACTTAAACCTCAGGTCAAATGTCGACTCGTTGTTTGATACCTAGGTCAAATGTGAACCTAAACCTCAGGTCAAATGTGAACCCGTTGTTTGAAACCCAGGTCAAATGTGAACCTAACCCTCAGGTCAAATGTGAACCCGTTGTTTGAAACCTAAGTCATATGTGAACCTAAACCTCAGGTCAAATGTAACCCTGTTGTTTGAAAACCATGTCAAATGTGAACCTAACCCTCAGGTCAAATGTGAATCTGTTGTTTGAAAACTAGGTCAAATGTGAACCCGTTGTTTGAAACCCAGGTCAAATATGAACCTAAACCTCAGGTCAAATGTGAACCCGTTGTTTGAAACCCAGGTCAAATGTGAACCAAACCTCAGGTCAAATGTGAACCCGTTGTTTTAAACCCAAGTCAAACGTGAATCTAAACCTCAGGTCAAATGTGAACCCGTTGTTTGAAACCCAAGTCAAATGTGAACCTAACCCTCAGGTCAAATATGAACCCGTTGTTTGAAAATCCGGTCAAATGTGAACCTAAACCTCAGGTCAAATGTGAACCCGTTGTTTGAAACCCAGGTCAAATGTGAACCTAAACCTCAGGTCAAATATGAACCCGTTGTTTGAAACCCAGGTCAAATGTGAACTTAAACCTCAGGTCAAATGTCAACCCGTTGTTTGATACCTAGGTCAAATGTGAACCTAAACCACAGGTCAAATGTGAACCCGTTGTTTGAAACCCAGGTCAAATTTGAACCTAAACCTCAGGTCAAATGTGAACCCGTTGTTTAAAACCTAGGTCAAATGTGAACCTAAAGCTCAGGTCAAATGTGAACCCGTTGTTTAAAACCCAGGTCAAATGTGAACCTAAACCTTAGGTCAAATGAGAACCCGTTGTTTGAAACCCGGGTCAAATGTGAACCTAAACCTCAGGTCAAATGCGAACCCCTTGTTTAAAAACTAGGTCAAATGTGAACCTAAACCTCAGGTCAAATATGAACTTGTGTTTGGAACCCAGGTCAAATGAGAACCTAAACCTCAGGTCAAATGTGAATCTGTTGTTTGAAAACCAGGTTAAATGTCAACCCGTTGTTTGAAACCCAGGTCAAATGTGAACCTAAACCACAGGTCAAATGTGAACCCGTTGTTTGAAACCCAGGTCAAATGTGAACCTAAACCTCAGGTCAAATGCGAACCCGTTGTTTGAAAACCAGGTTAAATTTGAACCAAAACCTCAGGACAAACGTGAACCCGTTGTTTGAAACCCAGGTCAATTGTGAACCTAAACCTAAGGTCAAATGTGAACCCGTTGTTTGAAAACCAGGTCAAATGTGAACCTAATCCTCAGGTCAAATGTGAACCCATTATTTGAAACCCAGGTCAAATGTGAACCTGTTGGTTGAAACCCAGGTTAAACGTGAACTTAAACCTCAGGTCAAATGTGAACCTGTTGTTTGAAACCCAGGTCAAACGTGAACCTAAACCTCAGGTCAAATGTGAACCCGTTGTTTGAAACCCAGGTCAAATTTGAACCTAACCCTCAGGTCAAATGTGAACCCGTTTTTTGAAAATCCGGTCAAATGTGAACCCGTTGTTTGAAACCCAGGTCAAATGTGAACCTAAACCTCAGGTCAAATGTGAACTCGTTGTTTGAAACCCAGGTCAAATGTGAACCTAAACCTCAGGTCAAATGCGAATCCGTTGTTTGAAAACCAGGTCAAATTTGAACCTAAACCTCAGGTCAAATGTGAACCCGTTGTTTGAGACCCAGGTCAATTGTGAACCTAAACCTAAGGTCAAATGTGAACCCGTTGTTTGAAAACCAGGTCAAATGTGAACCTAAACCTCAGGTCAAATGTGAACCTCTTGTTTGAAAACCAGGTCAAATGTGAACCTAAACCTCAGGTCTAATGTGAACCCGTTGTTTGAAACCCAGGTCAAATGTGAACCTAAACCTCAGGTCAAATGTGAACCCGTTGTTTGAAAACCAGGTCAAATGTGAACCTAAAACTCAGGTCAAATGTGTACCTAAACCTCAGGTCAAATGTGAAGCCGTTGTTTGAAACCCATGTCAAATGTGAACTTAAACCTCAGGTCAAATGTGAACCCGTTGTTTGAAACCCAGGTCTAATTTGAACCTAAACCTCAAGTCAAATCTGAACCCGTTGTTTGAAAACCAGGTAAAATGTGAACCTAACCCTCAGGTCAAATGTGAACCCGTTGTTTGAAACCTAAGTCAAATGTGAACCTAAACCTCAGGTCAAATGTAAACCTGTTGTTTGAAAACCATGTCAAATGTGAACCTAAACCTCAGGTCAAATGTGAATCTGTTGTTTGAAAACCAGGTCAAATGTGAACCCGTTGTTTGAAACCCAGGTCAAATATGAACCTAAACCTCAGGTCAAATGTGAACCCGTTGTTTGAAACCCAGGTCAAATGTGAACTTAAACCTCAGGTCAAATGTGAAACTGTTGTTTGAAACCCAGGTCAAATGTGAACCTAAACCTCAGGTCAAATGTGAACCCGTTGTTTGAAACCCAGGTCAAACGTGAACCTAAACCTCAGGTCAAATGTGAACCCGTTGTTTGAAACCCAAGTCAAATGTGAACCTAACCCTCAGGTCAAATATGAACCCGTTGTTTGAAAATCTGGTCAAATGTGAACCTAAACCTCAGGTCAAATGTGAACCCGTTGTTTGAAACCCAGGTCAAATGTGAACCTAAACCTCAGGTCAAATGTGAACCCGTTGTTTGAAACCCAGGTCAAATGTGAACTTAAACCTCAGGTCAAATGTCAACCCGTTGTTTGATACCTAGGTCAAATGTGAACCTAAACCTCAGGTCAAATGTGAACCCGTTGTTTGAAACCCAGGTCAAATGTGAACCTAACCCTCAGGTCAAATGTGAACCCGTTGTTTGAAACCTAAGTCAAATGTGAACCTAAACCTCAGGTCAAATGTAAACCTGTTGTTTGAAAACCATGTCAAATGTGAACCTAAACCTCAGGTCAAATGTGAATCTGTTGTTTGAAAACCAGGTCAAATGTGAACCCGTTGTTTGAAACCCAGGTCAAATATGAACCTAAACCTCAGGTCAAATGTGAACCCGTTGTTTGAAACCTAGGTCAAATGTGAACTTAAACCTCTGGTCAAATGTGAAACTGTTGTTTGATACCCAGGTCAAATGTGAACCTAAACCTCAGGTCAAATGTGAACCCGTTGTTTGAAACCCAGGTCAAACGTGAACCTAAACCTCAGGTCAAATGTGAACCCGTTGTTTGAAACCCAAGTCAAATGTGAACCTAACCCTCAGGTCAAATATGAACCCGTTGTTTGAAAATCTGGTCAAATGTGAACCTAAACCTCAGGTCAAATGTGAACCCGTTGTTTGAAACCCAGGTCAAATGTGAACCTAAACCTCAGGTCAAATGTGAACCCGTTGTTTGAAACCCAGGTCAAATGTGAACTTAAACCTCAGGTCAAATGTCAACTCGTTGTTTGATACCTAGGTCAAATGTGAACCTAAACCTCAGGTCAAATGTGAACCCGTTGTTTGAAACCCAGGTCAAATGTGAACCTAACCCTCAGGTCAAATGTGAACCCGTTGTTTGAAACCTAAGTCATATGTGAACCTAAACCTCAGGTCAAATGTAACCCTGTTGTTTGAAAACCATGTCAAATGTGAACCTAACCCTCAGGTCAAATGTGAATCTGTTGTTTGAAAACCAGGTCAAATGTGAACCCGTTGTTTGAAACCCAGGTCAAATATGAACCTAAACCTCAGGTCAAATGTGAACCCGTTGTTTGAAACCCAGGTCAAACGTGAACCTAAACCTCAGGTCAAATGTGAACCCGTTGTTTGAAACCCAAGTCAAATGTGAACCTAACCCTCAGGTCAAATATGAACCCGTTGTTTGAAAATCTGGTCAAATGTGAACCTAAACCTCAGGTCAAATGTGAACCCGTTGTTTGAAACCCAGGTCAAATGTGAACCTAAAGCTCAGGTCAAATGTGAACCCGTTGTTTGAAACCCAGGTCAAATGTGAACTTAAACCTCAGGTCAAATGTCAACTCGTTGTTTGATACCTAGGTCAAATGTGAACCTAAACCTCAGGTCAAATGTGAACCCGTTGTTTGAAACCCAGGTCAAATGTGAACCTAACCCTCAGGTCAAATGTGAACCCGTTGTTTGAAACCTAAGTCATATGTGAACCTAAACCTCAGGTCAAATGTAACCTTGTTGTTTGAAAACCATGTCAAATGTGAACCTAACCCTCAGGTCAAATGTGAATCTGTTGTTTGAAAACCAGGTCAAATGTGAACCCGTTGTTTGAAACCCAGGTCAAATATGAACCTAAACCTCAGGTCAAATGTGAACCCGTTGTTTGAAACCCAGGTCAAATGTGAACTTAAATCTCAGGTCAAATGTGAAACTGTTGTTTGAAACCCAGGTCAAATGTGAACCTAAACCTCAGGTCAAATGTGAACCCGTTGTTTGAAACCCAGGTCAAACGTGAACCTAAACCTCAGGTCAAATGTGAACCCGTTGTTTGAAACCCAAGTCAAATGTGAACCTAACCCTCAGGTCAAATATGAACCCGTTGTTTGAAAATCTGGTCAAATGTGAACCTAAACCTCAGGTCAAATGTGAACCCGTTGTTTGAAACCCAGGTCAAATGTGAACCTAAACCTCAGGTCAAATGTGAACCCGTTGTTTGAAACCCAGGTCAAATGTGAACTTAAACCTCAGGTCAAATGTCAACCCGTTGTTTGATACCTAGGTCAAATGTGAACCTAAACCTCAGGTCAAATGTGAACCCGTTGTTTGAAACCCAGGTCAAATGTGAACCTAACCCTCAGGTCAAATGTGAACCCGTTGTTTGAAACCTAAGTCAAATGTGAACCTAAACCTCAGGTCAAATGTAAACCTGTTGTTTGAAAACCATGTCAAATGTGAACCTAAACCTCAGGTCAAATGTGAATCTGTTGTTTGAAAACCAGGTCAAATGTGAACCCGTTGTTTGAAACCCAGGTCAAATATGAACCTAAACCTCAGGTCAAATGTGAACCCGTTGTTTGAAACCTAGGTCAAATGTGAACTTAAACCTCTGGTCAAATGTGAAACTGTTGTTTGATACCCAGGTCAAATGTGAACCTAAACCTCAGGTCAAATGTGAACCCGTTGTTTGAAACCCAGGTCAAACGTGAACCTAAACCTCAGGTCAAATGTGAACCCGTTGTTTGAAACCCAAGTCAAATGTGAACCTAACCCTCAGGTCAAATATGAACCCGTTGTTTGAAAATCTGGTCAAATGTGAACCTAAACCTCAGGTCAAATGTGAACCCGTTGTTTGAAACCCAGGTCAAATGTGAACCTAAACCTCAGGTCAAATGTGAACCCGTTGTTTGAAACCCAGGTCAAATGTGAACTTAAACCTCAGGTCAAATGTCAACTCGTTGTTTGATACCTAGGTCAAATGTGAACCTAAACCTCAGATCAAATGTGAACCCGTTGTTTGAAACCCAGGTCAAATGTGAACCTAACCCTCAGGTCAAATGTGAACCCGTTGTTTGAAACCTAAGTCATATGTGAACCTAAACCTCAGGTCAAATGTAACCCTGTTGTTTGAAAACCATGTCAAATGTGAACCTAACCCTCAGGTCAAATGTGAATCTGTTGTTTGAAAACCATGTCAAATGTGAACCCGTTGTTTGAAACCCAGGTCAAATATGAACCTAAACCTCAGGTCAAATGTGAACCCGTTGTTTGAAACCCAGGTCAAACGTGAACCTAAACCTCAGGTCAAATGTGAACCCGTTGTTTGAAACCCAAGTCAAATGTGAACCTAACCCTCAGGTCAAATATGAACCCGTTGTTTGAAAATCTGGTCAAATGTGAACCTAAACCTCAGGTCAAATGTGAACCCGTTGTTTGAAACCCAGGTCAAATGTGAACCTAAACCTCAGGTCAAATGTGAACCCGTTGTTTGAAACCCAGGTCAAATGTGAACTTAAACCTCAGGTCAAATGTCAACTCGTTGTTTGATACCTAGGTCAAATGTGAACCTAAACCTCAGGTCAAATGTGAACCCGTTGTTTGAAACCCAGGTCAAATGTGAACCTAACCCTCAGGTCAAATGTGAACCCGTTGTTTGAAACCTAAGTCATATGTGAACCTAAACCTCAGGTCAAATGTAACCTTGTTGTTTGAAAACCATGTCAAATGTGAACCTAACCCTCAGGTCAAATGTGAATCTGTTGTTTGAAAACCAGGTCAAATGTGAACCCGTTGTTTGAAACCCAGGTCAAATATGAACCTAAACCTCAGGTCAAATGTGAACCCGTTGTTTGAAACCCAGGTCAAATGTGAACTTAAACCTCAGGTCAAATGTGAACCTGTTGTTTGAAACCCAGGTCAAATGTGAACCTAAACCTCAGGTCAAATGTGAACCCGTTGTTTTAAACCCAAGTCAAACGTGAACCTAAACCTCAGGTCAAATGTGAACCCGTTGTTTGAAACCCAAGTCAAATGTGAACCTAACCCTCAGGTCAAATATGAACCCGTTGTTTGAAAAGCCGGTCAAATGTGAACCTAAACCTCAGGTCAAATGTGAACCCGTTGTTTGAAACCCAGGTCAAATGTGAACCTAAACCTCAGGTCAAATATGAACCCGTTGTTTGAAACCCAGGTCAAATGTGAACTTAAACCTCAGGTCAAATGTCAACCCGTTGTTTGATACCTAGGTCAAATGTGAACCTAAACCACAGGTCAAATGTGAACCCGTTGTTTGAAACCCAGGTCAAATGTGAACCTAAACCTCAGGTCAAATGTGAACCCGTTGTTTAAAACCCAGGTCAAATGTGAACCTAAACCTCAGGTCAAATGTGAACCCGTTGTTTAAAACCCAGGTCAAATGTGAACCTAAACCTTAGGTCAAATGAGAACCCGTTGTTTGAAACCCGGGTCAAATGTGAACCTAAACCTCAGGTCAAATGCGAACCCCTTGTTTAAAAACTAGGTCAAATTTGAACCTAAACCTCAGGTCAAATGTGAACCCGTTGTTTGAAAACCAGGTCAAATGTGAACCTAAACCTAAGGTCAAATGTGAACTTAAACCTCAGGTCAAATGTGAACTGTTGTTTGAAACCCAGGTTAAACGTGAACCTAAACCCCAGGTCAAATTTGAACCCGTTGTTTGAAACCCAGGTCAAATGTGAACCTAAACCTAAGGTCAAATGTGAACTCGTTGTTTGAAACCCAGGTCAAATGTGAACCTAAACCTCAAGTCAAATGTGAACTTCTTGTTTGAAAACCATGTCAAATGTGAACCTAAACCTCAAGTCAAATGTGAATCTGTTGTTTGAAAACCAGGTCAAATGTTAACCCGTTGTTTGAAACCCAGGTCAAATATGAACCTAAACCTCAGGTCAAATGTGAACCCGTTGTTTGAAACCTAGGTCAAATGTGAACTTAAACCTCAGGTCAAATGTGAAACTGTTGTTTGAAACCCAAGTCAAATGTGAACCTAAACCTCAGGTCAAATGTGAACCCGTTGTTTGAAACCCAGGTCAAACCTGAACCTAAACCTCAGGTCAAATGTGAACCCGTTGTTTGAAACCCAAGTCAAATGTGAACCTAACCCTTAGGTCAAATATGAACCCGTTGTTTGAAAATCTGGTCAAATGTGAACCTAAACCTCAGGTCAAATGTGAACCCGTTGTTTGAAACCCAGGTCAAATGTGAATCTAAACCTCAGGTCAAATGTGAACCCGTTGTTTGAAACCCAGGTCAAATGTGAACTTAAACCACACGTCAAATGTCAACTCGTTGTTTGATACCTAGGTCAAATGTGAACCTAAACCTCAGGTCAAATGTGAACCCGTTGTTTGAAACCCAGGTCAAATGTGAACCTAACCCTCAGGTCAAATGTGAACCCGTTGTTTGAAACCTAAGTCATATGTGAACCTAAACCTCAGGTCAAATGTAACCCTGTTGTTTGAAAACCATGTCAAATGTGAACCTAACCCTCAGGTCAAATGTGAATCTGTAGTTTGAAAACCAGGTCAAATGTGAACCCGTTGTTTGAAACCCAGGTCAAATATGAACCTAAACCTCAGGTCAAATGTGAACCCGTTGTTTGAAACCCAGGTCAAATGTGAACTTAAACCTCAGGTAAAATGTGAACCTGTTGTTTGAAACCCAGGTCAAATGTGAACCTAAACCTCAGGTCAAATGTGAACCCGTTGTTTTAAACCCAAGTCAAACGTGAACCTAAACCTCGGGTCAAATGTGAACCCGTTGTTTGAAACCCAAGTCAAATGTGAACCTAACCCTCAGGTCAAATATGAACCCGTTGTTTGAAAATCCGGTCAAATGTGAACCTAAACCTCAGGTCAAATGTGAACCCTTTGTTTGAAACCCAGGTCAAATGTGAACCTAAACCTCAGGTCAAATATGAACCCGTTGTTTGAAACCCAGGTCAAATGTGAACTTAAACCTCAGGTCAAATGTCAACCCGTTGTTTGATACCTAGGTCAAATGTGAACCTAAACCACAGGTCAAATGTGAACCCGTTGTTTGAAACCCAGGTCAAATGTGAACCTAAACCTCAGGTCAAATGTGAACCCGTTGTTTAAAACCCAGGTCAAATGTGAACCTAAACCTCAGGTCAAATGTGAACCCGTTGTTTAAAACCCAGGTCAAATGTGAACCTAAACCTTAGGTCAAATGAGAACCCGTTGTTTGAAACCCGGGTCAAATGTGAACCTAAACCTCAGGTCAAATGCGAACCCCTTGTTTAAAAACTAGGTCAAATTTGAACCTAAACCTCAGGTCAAATGTGAACCCGTTGTTTGAAAACCAGGTCAAATGTGAACCTAAACCTAAGGTCAAATGTGAACTTAAACCTCAGGTCAAATGTGAACTGTTGTTTGAAACCCAGGTTAAACGTGAACCTAAACCCCAGGTCAAATTTGAACCCGTTGTTTGAAACCCAGGTCAAATGTGAACCTAAACCTAAGGTCAAATGTGAACTCGTTGTTTGAAACCCAGGTCAAATGTGAACCTAAACCTCAAGTCAAATGTGAACTTCTTGTTTGAAAACCATGTCAAATGTGAACCTAAACCTCAAGTCAAATGTGAATCTGTTGTTTGAAAACCAGGTCAAATGTTAACCCGTTGTTTGAAACCCAGGTCAAATATGAACCTAAACCTCAGGTCAAATGTGAACCCGTTGTTTGAAACCTAGGTCAAATGTGAACTTAAACCTCAGGTCAAATGTGAAACTGTTGTTTGAAACCCAAGTCAAATGTGAACCTAAACCTCAGGTCAAATGTGAACCCGTTGTTTGAAACCCAGGTCAAACCTGAACCTAAACCTCAGGTCAAATGTGAACCCGTTGTTTGAAACCCAAGTCAAATGTGAACCTAACCCTTAGGTCAAATATGAACCCGTTGTTTGAAAATCTGGTCAAATGTGAACCTAAACCTCAGGTCAAATGTGAACCCGTTGTTTGAAACCCAGGTCAAATGTGAATCTAAACCTCAGGTCAAATGTGAACCCGTTGTTTGAAACCCAGGTCAAATGTGAACTTAAACCTCACGTCAAATGTCAACTCGTTGTTTGATACCTAGGTCAAATGTGAACCTAAACCTCAGGTCAAATGTGAACCCGTTGTTTGAAACCCAGGTCAAATGTGAACCTAACCCTCAGGTCAAATGTGAACCCGTTGTTTGAAACCTAAGTCATATGTGAACCTAAACCTCAGGTCAAATGTAACCCTGTTGTTTGAAAACCATGTCAAATGTGAACCTAACCCTCAGGTCAAATGTGAATCTGTAGTTTGAAAACCAGGTCAAATGTGAACCCGTTGTTTGAAACCCAGGTCAAATATGAACCTAAACCTCAGGTCAAATGTGAACCCGTTGTTTGAAACCCAGGTCAAATGTGAACTTAAACCTCAGGTCAAATGTGAACCTGTTATTTGAAACCCAGGTCAAATGTGAACCTAAACCTCAGGTCAAATGTGAACCCGTTGTTTTAAACCCAAGTCAAACGTGAACCTAAACCTCGGGTCAAATGTGAACCCGTTGTTTGAAACCCAAGTCAAATGTGAACCTAACCCTCAGGTCAAATATGAACCCGTTGTTTGAAAATCCGGTCAAATGTGAACCTAAACCTCAGGTCAAATGTGAACCCTTTGTTTTAAACCCAGGTCAAATGTGAACCTAAACCTCAGGTCAAATATGAACCCGTTGTTTGAAACCCAGGTCAAATGTGAACTTAAACCTCAGGTCAAATGTCAACCCGTTGTTTGATACCTAGGTCAAATGTGAACCTAAACCACAAGTCAAATGTGAACCCGTTGTTTGAAACCCAGGTCAAATGTGAACCTAAACCTCAGGTCAAATGTGAACCCGTTGTTTAAAACCCAGGTCAAATGTGAACCTAAACCTCAGGTCAAATGTGAACCCGTTGTTTAAAACCCATGTCAAATGTGAACCTAAACCTTAGGTCAAATGAGAACCCGTTGTTTGAAACCCGGGTCAAATGTGAACCTAAACCTCAGGTCAAATGCGAACCCCTTGTTTAAAAACTAGGTCAAATTTGAACCTAAACCTCAGGTCAAATGTGAACCCGTTGTTTGAAAACCAGGTCAAATGTGAACCTAAACCTAAGGTCAAATGTGAACTTAAACCTCAGGTCAAATGTGAACTGTTGTTTGAAACCCAGGTTAAACGTGAACCTAAACCCCAGGTCAAATTTGAACCCGTTGTTTGAAACCCAGGTCAAATGTGAACCTAAACCTAAGGTCAAATGTGAACCCGTTGTTTGAAACCCAGGTCAAATGTGAACCTAAACCTCAAGTCAAATGTGAACTTCTTGTTTGAAAACTAGGTCAAATGTGAACCTAAACCTCAGGTCTAATGTGAACCCGTTGTTTGAAACCCAGGTCAAATGTGAACCTAAACTTCAGGTCAAATGTGAACCCGTTGTTTGAAAACCAGGTCAAATATGAACATAAAACTCAGGTCAAATGTGTACCTAAACCTTAGGTCAAATGTGAACCCGTTGTTTGAAACCCAGGTCAAATGTGAACTTAAACCTCAGGTCAAATGTGAACCCGTTGTTTGAAACCCAGGTCAAATTTGAACCTAAACCTCAAGTCAAATCTGAACCCGTTGTTTGAAAACCAGGTCAAATGTGAACCTAAACCTCAGGTCAAATCTGAACCCGTTGTTTGAAACCTAAGTTAAATGTGAACCTAAACCTCAGGTCAAATGTGAACCCGTTGTTTGAAAACCAGGTCAAATGTGAACCTAAACCTCAGGTCAAATGCGAACCCGTTGTTTGAAACCCAGGTCAAATGTGAACTTAAACCTCAGGTCAAATGTCAACCCGTTGTTTGATACCTAGGTCAAATGTGAACCTAAACCTCAGGTCAAATGTGAACCCGTTGTTTGAAACCCAAGTCAAATGTGAACCTAAACCTCAGGTCAAATGTTAACCCGTTGTTTAAAACCCAGGTCAAATGTGAACCTAAACCTCAGGTCAAATGTGAACCCGTTGTTTAAAACCCAGGTCAAATGTTAACCTAAACCTTAGGTCAAATGAGAACCCGTTGTTTGAAACCCGGGTCAAATGTGAACCTAAACCTCAGGTCAAATGCGAACCCCTTGTTTAAAAACTAGGTCAAATTTGAACCTAAACCTCAGGTCAAATGTGAACCCGTTGTTTGAAAACCAGGTCAAATGTGAACCTAAACCTAAGGTCAAATGTGAACTTAAACCTCAGGTCAAATGTGAACTGTTGTTTGAAACCCAGGTTAAACGTGAACCTAAACCCCAGGTCAAATTTGAACCCGTTGTTTGAAACCCAGGTCAAATGTGAACCTAAACCTAAGGTCAAATGTGAACCCGTTGTTTGAAACCCAGGTCAAATGTGAACCTAAACCTCAAGTCAAATGTGAACTTCTTGTTGGAAAACCATGTCAAATGTGAACCTAAACCTCAGGTCAAATGTGAATCTGTTGTTTGAAAACCAGGTCAAATGTGAACCCGTTGTTTGAAACCCAGGTCAAATATGAACCTAAACCTCAGGTCAAATGTGAACCCGTTGTTTGAAACCTAGGTCAAATGTGAACTTAGACCTCAGGTCAAATGTGAAACTGTTGTTTGAAACCCAAGTCAAACGTGAACCTAAACCTCAGGTCAAATGTGAACCCGTTGTTTGAAACCCAAGTCAAATGTGAACCTAACCCTCAGGTCAAATATGAACCCGTTGTTTGAAAATCCGGTCAAATGTGAACCTAAACCTCAAGTCAAATGTGAACCCTTTGTTTGAAACCCAGGTCAAATGTGAACCTAAACCTCAGGTCAAATATGAACCCGTTGTTTGAAACCCAGGTCAAATGTGAACTTAAACCTCAGGTCAAATGTCAACCCGTTGTTTGATACCTAGGTCAAATGTGAACCTAAACCATAAGTCAAATGTGAACCCGTTGTTTGAAACCCAGGTCAAATGTGAACCTAAACCTCAGGTCAAATGTGAACCCGTTGTTTAAAACCCAGGTCAAATGTGAACCTAAACCTCAGGTCAAATGTGAACCCGTTGTTTAAAACCCAGGTCAAATGTGAACCTAAACCTTAGGTCAAATGAGAACCCGTTGTTTGAAACCCGGGTCAAATGTGAACCTAAACCTCAGGTCAAATGCGAACCCCTTGTTTAAAAACTAGGTCAAATTTGAACCTAAACCTCAGGTCAAATGTGAACCCGTTGTTTGAAAACCAGGTCAAATGTGAACCTAAACCTAAGGTCAAATGTGAACTTAAACCTCAGGTCAAATGTGAACTGTTGTTTGAAACCCAGGTTAAACGTGAACCTAAACCCCAAGTCAAATTTGAACCCGTTGTTTGAAACCCAGGTCAAATGTGAACCTAAACCTAAGGTCAAATGTGAACCCGTTGTTTGAAACCCAGGTCAAATGTGAACCTAAACCTCAAGTCAAATGTGAACTTCTTGTTTGAAAACCAGGTCAAATGTGAACCTAAACCTCAGGTCTAATGTGAACCCGTTGTTTGAAACCCAGGTCAAATGTGAACCTAAACCTCAGGTCAAATGTGAACCCGTTGTTTGAAAACCAGGTCAAATATGATCATAAAACTCAGGTCAAATGTGTACCTAAACCTTAGGTCAAATGTGAACCCGTTGTTTGAAACCCAGGTCAAATGTGAACTTAAACCTCAAGTCAAATCTGAACCCGTTGTTTGAAAACCAGGTCAAATGTGAACCTAAACCTCAGGTCAAATCTGAACCCGTTGTTTGAAACCTAAGTTAAATGTGAACCTAAACCTCAGGTCAAATGTGAACCCGTTGTTTGAAAACCAGGTCAAATGTGAACCTAAACCTCAGGTCAAATGCGAACCCGTTGTTTGAAACCCAGGTCAAATGTGAACTTAAACCTCAGGTCAAATGTCAACCCGTTGTTTGATACCTAGGTCAAATGTGAACCAAAACCTCAGGTCAAATGTGAACCCGTTGTTTGAAACCCAAGTCAAATGTGAACCTAAACCTCAGGTCAAATGTTAACCCGTTGTTTAAAACCCAGGTCAAATGTGAACCTAAACCTCAGGTCAAATGTGAACCCGTTGTTTAAAACCCAGGTCAAATGTTCACCTAAACCTTAGGTCAAATGAGAACCCGTTGTTTGAAACCCGGGTCAAATGTGAACCTAAACCTCAGGTCAAATGCGAACCCCTTGTTTAAAAACTAGGTCAAATTTGAACCTAAACCTCAGGTCAAATGTGAACCCGTTGTTTGAAAACCAGGTCAAATGTGAACCTAAACCTAAGGTCAATTGTGAACTTAAACCTCAGGTCAAATGTGAACTGTTGTTTGAAACCCAGGTTAAACGTGAACCTAAACCCCAGGTCAAATTTGAACCCGTTGTTTGAAACCCAGGTCAAATGTGAACCTAAACCTAAGGTCAAATGTGAACCCGTTGTTTGAAACCCAGGTCAAATGTGAACCTAAACCTCAAGTCAAATGTGAACTTCTTGTTGGAAAACCATGTCAAATGTGAACCTAAACCTCAGGTCAAATGTGAATCTGTTGTTTGAAAACCAGGTCAAATGTGAACCCGTTGTTTGAAACCCAGGTCAAATATGAACCTAAACCTCAGGTCAAATGTGAACCCGTTGTTTGAAAACCAGGTCAAATATGAACATAAAACTCAGGTCAAATGTGTACCTAAACCTTAGGTCAAATGTGAACCCGTTGTTTGAAACCCAGGTCAAATGTGAACCTAAACCTCAAGTCAAATGTGAACTTCTTGTTTGAAAACCAGGTCAAATGTGAACCTAAACCTCAGGTCTAATGTGAACCCGTTGTTTGAAACCCAGGTCAAATGTGAACCTAAACCTCAGGTCAAATGTGAACCCGTTGTTTGAAAACCAGGTCAAATATGAACATAAAACTCAGGTCAAATGTGTACCTAAACCTTAGGTCAAATGTGAACCCGTTGTTTGAAACCCAGGTCAAATGTGAACTTAAACCTCAGGTCAAATGTGAACCCGTTGTTTGAAACCCAGGTCAAATTTGAACCTAAACCTCAAGTCAAATCTGAACCCGTTGTTTGAAAACCAGGTCAAATGTGAACCTAAACCTCAGGTCAAATGTGAACCCGTTGTTTGAAACCTAAGTTAAATGTGAACCTAAACCTCAGGTCAAATGTGAACCCGTTGTTTGAAAACCAGGTCAAATGTGAACCTAAACCTCAGGTCAAATGCGAACCCGTTGTTTGAAACCCAGGTCAAATGTGAACTTAAACCTCAGGTCAAATGTCAACCCGTTGTTTGATACCTAGGTCAAATGTGAACCTAAACCTCAGGTCAAATGTGAACCCGTTGTTTGAAACCCAAGTCAAATGTGAACCTAAACCTCAGGTCAAATGTTAACCCGTTGTTTAAAACCCAGGTCAAATGTGAACCTAAACCTCAGGTCAAATGTGAACCCGTTGTTTAAAACCCAGGTCAAATGTTAACCTAAACCTTAGGTCAAATGAGAACCCGTTGTTTGAAACCCGGGTCAAATGTGAACCTAAACCTCAGGTCAAATGCGAACCCCTTGTTTAAAAACTAGGTCAAATTTGAACCTAAACCTCAGGTCAAATGTGAACCCGTTGTTTGAAAACCAGGTCAAATGTGAACCTAAACCTAAGGTCAAACGTGAACTTAAACCTCAGGTCAAATGTGAACTGTTGTTTGAAACCCAGGTTAAACGTGAACCTAAACCCCAGGTCAAATTTGACCCCGTTGTTTGAAACCCAGGTCAAATGTGAACCTAAACCTAAGGTCAAATGTGAACCCGTTGTTTGAAACCCAGGTCAAATGTGAACCTAAACCTCAAGTCAAATGTGAACTTCTTGTTGGAAAACCATGTCAAATGTGAACCTAAACCTCAGGTCAAATGTGAATCTGTTGTTTGAAAACCAGGTCAAATGTGAACCCGTTGTTAGAAACCCAGGTCAAATATGAACCTAAACCTCAGGTCAAATGTGAACCCGTTGTTTGAAACCTAGGTCAAATGTGAACTTAGACCTCAGGTCAAATGTGAAACTGTTGTTTGAAACCCAAGTCAAATGTGAACCTAAACCTCAGGTCAAATGTGAACCCGTTGTTTGAAACCCAGGTCAAACGTGAACCTAAACCTCAGGTCAAATGTGAACCCGTTGTTTGAAACCCAAGTCAAATGTGAACCTAACCCTCAGGTCAAATATGAACCCGTTGTTTGAAAATCTGGTCAAATGTGAACCTAAACCTCAGGTCAAATGTGAACCCGTTGTTTGAAACCCAGGTCAAATGTGAACCTAAACCTCAGGTCAAATGTGAACCCGTTGTTTGAAACCCAGGTCAAATGTGAACTTAAACCTCAGGTCAAATGTCAACTCGTTGTTTGATACCTAGGTCAAATGTGAACCTAAACCTCAGGTCAAATGTAAACCTGTTGTTTGAAAACCATGTCAAATGTGAACCTAAACCTCAGGTAAAATGCAAACCCGTTTTTTGAAACCCAGGTCAAATGTGAACCTAAACCTCAGGTCAAATGTGAACCCGTTGTTTGAAAACCAGGTCAAATATGAACATAAAACTCAGGTCAAATGTGTACCTAAACCTTAGGTCAAATGTGAACCCGTTGTTTGAAACCCATGTCAAATGTGAACTTAAACCTCAGGTCAAATGCGAACCCCTTGTTTAAAAACTAGGTCAAATTTGAACCTAAACCTCAGGTCAAATGTGAACCCGTTGTTTGAAAACCAGGTCAAATGTGAACCTAAACCTAAGGTCAAATGTGAACTTAAACCTCAGGTCAAATGTGAACTGTTGTTTGAAACCCAGGTTAAACGTGAACCTAAACCCCAGGTCAAATTTGAACCCGTTGTTTGAAACCCAGGTCAAATGTGAACCTAAACCTAAGGTCAAATGTGAACCCGTTGTTTGAAACCCAGGTCAAATGTGAACCTAAACCTCAAGTCAAATGTGAACTTCTTGTTTGAAAACCAGGTCAAATGTGAACCTAAACCTCAGGTCTAATGTGAACCCGTTGTTTGAAACCCAGGTCAAATGTGAACCTAAACCTCAGGTCAAATGTAAACCCGTTGTTTGAAAACCAGGTCAAATATGAACATAAAACTCAGGTCAAATGTGTACCTAAACCTTAGGTCAAATGTGAACCCGTTGTTTGAAACCCAGGTCAAATGTGAACTTAAACCTCAGGTCAAATGTGAACCCGTTGTTTGAAACCCAGGTCAAATTTGAACCTAAACCTCAAGTCAAATCTGAACCCGTTGTTTGAAAACCAGGTCAAATGTGAACCTAAACCTCAGGTCAAATGTGAACCCGTTGTTTGAAACCTAAGTTAAATGTGAACCTAAACCTCAGGTCAAATGTGAACCCGTTGTTTGAAAACCAGGTCAAATGTGAACCTAAACCTCAGGTCAAATGCGAACCCGTTGTTTGAAACCCAGGTCAAATGTGAACTTAAACCTCAGGTCAAATGTCAACCCGTTGTTTGATACCTAGGTCAAATGTGAACCTAAACCTCAGGTCAAATGTGAACCCGTTGTTTGAAACCCAAGTCAAATGTGAACCTAAACCTCAGGTCAAATGTTAACCCGTTGTTTAAAACCCAGGTCAAATGTGAACCTAAACCTCAGGTCAAATGTGAACCCGTTGTTTAAAACCCAGGTCAAATGTTAACCTAAACCTTAGGTCAAATGAGAACCCGTTGTTTGAAACCCGGGTCAAATGTGAACCTAAACCTCAGGTCAAATGCGAACCCCTTGTTTAAAAACTAGGTCAAATTTGAACCTAAACCTCAGGTCAAATGTGAACCCGTTGTTTGAAAACCAGGTCAAATGTGAACCTAAACCTAAGGTCAAATGTGAACTTAAACCTTAGGTCAAATGTGAACTGTTGTTTGAAACCCAGGTTAAACGTGAACCTAAACCCCAGGTCAAATTTGAACCCGTTGTTTGAAACCCAGGTCAAATGTGAACCTAAACCTAAGGTCAAATGTGAACCCGTTGTTTGAAACCCAGGTCAAATGTGAACCTAAACCTCAAGTCAAATGTGAACTTCTTGTTTGAAAACCATGTCAAATGTGAACCTAAACCTCAGGTCAAATGTGAATCTGTTGTTTGAAAACCAGGTCAAATGTGAACCCGTTGTTTGAAACCCAGGTCAAATATGAACCTAAACCTCAGGTCAAATGTGAACCCGTTGTTTGAAACCTAGGTCAAATGTGAACTTAGACCTCATGTCAAATGTGAAACTGTTGTTTGAAACCCAAGTCAAATGTGAACCTAAACCTCAGGTCAAATGTGAACCCGTTGTTTGAAACCCAGGTCAAACGTGAACCTAAACCTCAGGTCAAATGTGAACCCGTTGTTTGAAACCCAAGTCAAATGTGAACCTAACCCTCAGGTCAAATATGAACCCGTTGTTTGAAAATCTGGTCAAATGTGAACCTAAACCTCAGGTCAAATGTGAACCCGTTGTTTGAAACCCAGGTCAAATGTGAACCTAAACCTCAGGTCAAATGTGAACCCGTTGTTTGAAACCCAGGTCAAATGTGAACTTAAACCTCAGGTCAAATGTCAACTCGTTGTTTGATACCTAGGTCAAATGTGAACCTAAACCTCAGATCAAATGTGAACCCGTTGTTTGAAACCCAGGTCAAATGTGAACCTAACCCTCAGGTCAAATGTGAACCCGTTGTTTGAAACCTAAGTCATATGTGAACCTAAACCTCAGGTCAAATGTAACCCTGTTGTTTGAAAACCATGTCAAATGTGAACCTAACCCTCAGGTCAAATGTGAATCTGTTGTTTGAAAACCAGGTCAAATGTGAACCCGTTGTTTGAAACCCAGGTCAAATATGAACCTAAACCTCAGGTCAAATGTGAACCCGTTGTTTGAAACCCAGGTCAAATGTGAACTTAAACCTCAGGTCAAATGTGAACCTGTTGTTTGAAACCCAGGTCAAATGTGAACCTAAACCTCAGGTCAAATGTGAACCCGTTGTTTTAAACCCAAGTCAAACGTGAACCTAAACCTCAGGTCAAATGTGAACCCGTTGTTTGAAACCCAAGTCAAATGTGAACCTAACCCTCAGGTCAAATATGAACCCGTTGTTTGAAAATCCGGTCAAATGTGAACCTAAACCTCAGGTCAAATGTGAACCCGTTGTTTGAAAATCCGGACAAATGTGAACCTAAACCTCAGGTCAAATATGAACCCGTTGTTTGAAAATCCGGTCAAATGTGAACCTAAACCTCAGGTCAAATGTGAACCCGTTGTTTTAAAGCTTAGGTCAAATGAGAACCCGTTGTTTGAAACCCGGGTCAAATGTGAACCTAAACCTCAGGTCAAATGCGAACCCCTTGTTTAAAAACTAGGTCAAATTTGAACCTAAACCTCAGGTCAAATGTGAACCCGTTGTTTGAAACCCAGGTCAAATGTGAACCTAAACCTCAAGTCAAATGTGAACTTCTTGTTTGAAAACCATGTCAAATGTGAACCTAAACCTCAGGTCAAATGTGAATCTGTTGTTTGAAAACCAGGTCAAATGTGGACCCGTTGTTTGAAACCCAGGTCAAATATGAACCTAAACCTCAGGTCAAATGTGAACCCGTTGTTTGAAACCTAGGTCAAATGTGAACTTAGACCTCAGGTCAAATGTGAAACTGTTGTTTGAAACCCAAGTCAAATGTGAACCTAAACCTCAGGTCAAATGTGAACCCGTTGTTTGAAACCCAGGTCAAACGTGAACCTAAACCTCAGGTCAAATGTGAACCCGTTGTTTGAAACCCAAGTCAAATGTGAACCTAACCCTCAGGTCAAATATGAACCCGTTGTTTGAAAATCTGGTCAAATGTGAACCTAAACCTCAGGTCAAATGTGAACCCGTTGTTTGAAACCCAGGTCAAATGTGAACCTAAACCTCAGGTCAAATGTGAACCCGTTGTTTGAAACCCAGGTCAAATGTGAACTTAAACCTCAGGTCAAATGTCAACTCGTTGTTTGATACCTAGGTCAAATGTGAACCTAAACCTCAGGTCAAATGTGAACCCGTTGTTTGAAACCCAGGTCAAATGTGAACCTAACCCCCAGGTCAAATGTGAACCCGTTGTTTGAACCCTAAGTCATATGTGAACCTAAACCTCAGGTCAAATGTAACCCTGTTGTTTGAAAACCATGTCAAATGTGAACCTAACCCTCAGGTCAAATGTGAATCTGTTGTTTGAAAACCAGGTCAAATGTGAACCCGTTGTTTGAAACCCAGGTCAAATATGAACCTAAACCTCAGGTAAAATGTGAACCCGTTGTTTGAAACCCAGGTCAAATGTGAACTTAAACCTCAGGTCAAATGTGAACCTGTTGTTTGAAACCCAGGTCAAATGTGAACCTAAACCTCAGGTCAAATGTGAACCCGTTGTTTTAAACCCAAGTCAAACGTGAACCTAAACCTCAGGTCAAATGTGAACCCGTTGTTTGAAACCCAAGTCAAATGTGAACCTAACCCTCAGGTCAAATATGAACCCGTTGTTTGAAAATCCGGTCAAATGTGAACCTAAACCTCAGGTCAAATGTGAACCCGTTGTTTGAAAATCCGGACAAATGTGAACCTAAACCTCAGGTCAAATATGAACCCGTTGTTTGAAAATCCGGTCAAATGTGAACCTAAACCTCAGGTCAAATGTGAACCCGTTGTTTTAAACCTTAGGTCAAATGAGAACCCGTTGTTTGAAACCCGGGTCAAATGTGAACCTAAACCTCAGGTCAAATGCGAACCCCTTGTTTAAAAACTAGGTCAAATTTGAACCTAAACCTCAGGTCAAATGTGAACCCGTTGTTTGAAAACCAGGTCAAATGTGAACCTAAACCTAAGGTCAAATGTGAACTTAAACCTCAGGTCAAATGTGAACTGTTGTTTGAAACCCAGGTTAAACGTGAACCTAAACCCCAGGTCAAATTTGAACCCGTTGTTTGAAACCCAGGTCAAATGTGAACCTAAACCTAAGGTCAAATGTGAACCCGTTGTTTGAAACCCAGGTCAAATATGAACCTAAACCTCATGTCAAATGTGAACTTCTTGTTTGAAAACCAGGTCAAATGTGAACCTAAACCTCAGGTCTAATGTGAACCCGTTGTTTGAAACCCAGGTCAAATGTAAACCTAAACCTCAGGTCAAATGTGAACCCGTTGTTTGAAAACCAGGTCAAATATGAACATAAAACTCAGGTCAAATGTGTACCTAAACCTTAGGTCAAATGTGAACCCGTTGTTTGAAACCCAGGTCAAATGTGAACTTAAACCTTAGGTCAAATGTGAACCCGTTGTTTGAAACCCAGGTCAAATTTGAACCTAAACCTCAAGTCAAATCTGAACCCGTTGTTTGAAAACCAGGTCAAATGTGAACCTAAACCTCAGGTCAAATGTGAACCCGTTGTTTGAAACCTAAGTTAAATGTGAACCTGAACCTCAGGTCAAATGTGAACCCGTTGTTTGAAAACCAGGTCAAATGTGAACCTAAACCTCAGGTCAAATGTGAATCCGTTGTTTGAAACCCAGGTCAAATGTGAACTTAAACCTCAGGTCAAATGTCAACCCGTTGTTTGATACCTAGGTCAAATGTGAACCTAAACCTCAGGTCAAATGTGAACCCGTTGTTTGAAACCCAAGTCAAATGTGAACCTAAACCTCAGGTCAAATGTTAACCCGTTGTTTAAAACCCAGGTCAAATGTGAACCTAAACCTCAGGTCAAATGTGAACCCGTTGTTTAAAACCAGGTCAAATGTTAACCTAAACCTTAGGTCAAATGAGAACCCGTTGTTTGAAACCCGGGTCAAATGTGAACCTAAACCTCAGGTCAAATGCGAACCCGTTGTTTAAAAACTAGGTCAAATTTGAACCTAAACCTCAGGTCAAATGTGAACCCGTTGTTTGAAACCCAGGTCAAATGTGAACCTAAACCTAAGGTCAAATGTGAACTTAAACCTCAGGTCAAATGTGAACTGTTGTTTGAAACCCAGGTTAAACGTGAACCTAAACCTCAGGTCAAATTTTAACCCGTTGTTTGAAACCCTGGTCAAATGTGAACCTAAACCTAAGGTCAAATGTGAACCCGTTGTTTGAAACCCAGGTCAAATGTGAACGTAAACCTCAGGTCAAATGTGAACTTCTTGTTTGAAAACCAGGTCAAATGTGAACCTAAACCTCAGGTCTAATGTGAACCCGTTGTTTGAAACGCAGGTCAAATGTGAACCTAAACCTCAGGTCAAATGTGAACCCGTTGTTTGAAAACCAGGTCAAATATGAACCTAAAACTCAGGTCAAATGTGTACCTAAACCTTAGGTCAAATGTGAACCCGTTGTTTGAAACCCAGGTAAAATGTGAACTTAAACCTCAGGTGAAATGTGAACCTGTTGTTTGAAACCCAGGTCAAATTTGAACCTAAACCTCAAGTCAAATCAGAACCCGTTGTTTGAAAACCAGGTCAAATGTGAACCTAACCCTCAGGTCAAATGTGAACCAGTTGTTTGAAACCTAAGTCATATGTGAACCTAATCCTCTGGTCAAATGTGAACCCGTTGTTTGAAACCCAGGTCAAATATGAACCTAAACCTCAGGTCAAATGTGAACCCGTTGTTTGAAACCCAGGTCAAATGTGAACTTAAACCTCAGGTCAAATGTCAACCCGTTGTTTGATACCTAGGTCAAATGTGAACCTAAACCTCAGGTCAAATGTGAACCCGTTGTTTGAAACCCAGGTCAAATGTGAACCTAACCCTCAGATCAAATGTGAACCCGTTGTTTGAAACCTAAGTCATATGTGAATCTAAACCTCAGGTCAAATGTAAACCTGTTGTTTGAAAACCATGTCAAATGTGAACCTAACCCTCAGGTCAAATGTGAATCTGTTGTTTGAAAACCAAGTCAAATGTGAACCCTTTGTTTGAAACCCAGGTCAAATATGAACCTAAACCTCAGGTCAAATGTGAACCCGTTGTTTGAAACCTAGGTCAAATGTGAACTTAAACCTCAGGTCAAATGTGAACCTGTTGTTTGAAACCCAGGTCAAATGTGAACCTAAACCTCAGGTCAAATGTGAACCCGTTGTTTTAAACCCAAGTCAAACGTGAACCTAAACCTCAGGTCAAATGTGAACCCGTTGTTTGAAACCCAAGTCAAATGTGAACCTAACCCTCAGGTCAAATATGAACCCGTTGTTTGAAAATCCGGTCAAATGTGAACCTAAACCTCAGGTCAAATGTGAACCCGTTGTTTGAAACCCAGGTCAAATGTGAACCTAAACCTCAGGTCAAATATGAACCCGTTGTTTGAAACCCAGGTCAAATGTGAACTTAAACCTCAGGTCAAATTTCAACCCGTTGTTTGATACCTAGGTCAAATGTGAACCTAAACCACAGGTCAAATGTGAACCCGTTGTTTGAAACCCAGGTCAAATGTGAACCTAAACCTCAGGTCAAATTTGAACCCGTTGTTTAAAACCCAGGTCAAATGTGAACCTAAACCTCAGGTCAAATGTGAACCCGTTGTTTAAAACCCAGGTCAAATGTGAACCTAAACCTTAGGTCAAATGAGAACCCGTTGTTTGAAACCCGGGTCAAATGTGAACCTAAACCTCAGGTCAAATGCGAACCCCTTGTTTAAAAACTAGGTCAAATTTGAACCTAAACCTCAGGTCAAATGTGAACCCGTTGTTTGAAAACCAGGTCAAATGTGAACCTAAACCTAAGGTCAAATGTGAACTTAAACCTCAGGTCAAATGTGAATTGTTGTTTGAAACCCAGGTTAAATGTGAACCTAAACCCCAGGTCAAATTTGAACCCGTTGTTTGAAACCCAGGTCAAATGTGAACCTAAACCTAAGGTCAAATGTGAACCCGTTGTTTGAAACCCAGGTCAAATGTGAACCTAAACCTCAAGTCAAATGTGAACTTCTTGTTTGAAAACCAGGTTAAATGTGAACCTAAACCTCAGGTCTAATGTGAACCCGTTGTTTGAAACCCAGGTCAAATGTGAACCTAAACCTCAGGTCAAATGTGAACCCGTTGTTTGAAAACCAGGTCAAATATGAACATAAAACTCAGGTCAAATGTGTACCTAAACCTTAGGTCAAATGTGAACCCGTTGTTTGAAACCCAGGTCAAATGTGAACTTAAACCTCAGGTCAAATGTGAACCCGTTGTTTGAAACCCAGGTCAAATTTAAACCTAAACCTCAAGTCAAATCTGAACCCGTTGTTTGAAAACCAGGTCAAATGTGAACCCGTTGTTTGAAACCTAAGTTAAATGTGAACCTGAACCTCAGGTCAAATGTGAACCCGTTGTTTGAAAACCAGGTCAAATGTGAACCTAAACCTCAGGTCAAATGTGAATCCGTTGTTTGAAACCCAGGTCAAATGTGAACTTAAACCTCAGGTCAAATGTCAACCCGTTGTTTGATACCTAGGTCAAATGTGAACCTAAACCTCAGGTCAAATGTGAACCCGTTGTTTGAAACCCAAGTCAAATGTGAACCTAAACCTCAGGTCAAATGTTAACCCGTTGTTTAAAACCCAGGTCAAATGTGAACCTAAATCTCAGGTCAAATGTGAACCCGTTGTTTAAAACCAGGTCAAATGTTAACCTAAACCTTAGGTCAAATGAGAACCCGTTGTTTGAAACCCGGGTCAAATGTGAACCTAAACCTCAGGTCAAATGCGAACCCGTTGTTTAAAAACTAGGTCAAATTTGAACCTAAACCTCAGGTCAAATGTGAACCCGTTGTTTGAAACCCAGGTCAAATGTGAACCTAAACCTAAGGTCAAATGTGAACTTAAACCTCAGGTCAAATGTGAACTGTTGTTTGAAACCCAGGTTAAACGTGAACCTAAACCTCAGGTCAAATTTGAACCCGTTGTTTGAAACCCTGGTCAAATGTGAACCTAAACCTAAGGTCAAATGTGAACCCGTTGTTTGAAACCCAGGTCAAATGTGAACGTAAACCTCAGGTCAAATGTGAACTTCTTGTTTGAAAACCAGGTCAAATGTGAACCTAAACCTCAGGTCTAATGTGAACCCGTTGTTTGAAACCCAGGTCAAATGTGAACCTAAACCTCAGGTCAAATGTGAACCCGTTGTTTGAAAACCAGGTCAAATATGAACCTAAAACTCAGGTCAAATGTGTTCCTAAACCTTAGGTCAAATGTGAACCCGTTGTTTGAAACCCAGGTAAAATGTGAACTTAAACCTCAGGTCAAATGTGAACCTGTTGTTTGAAACCCAGGTCAAATTTGAACCTAAACCTCAAGTCAAATCTGAACCCGTTGTTTGAAAACCAGGTCAAATGTGACCCTAAACCTCAGGTCAAATGTGAACCCGTTGTTTGAAACCTAAGTTAAATGTGAACCTGAACCTCAGGTCAAATGTGAACCCGTTGTTTAAAAACCAGGTCAAATGTGAACCTAAACCTCAGGTCAAATGTGAATCTGTTGTTTGAAACCCAGGTCAAATGTGAACTTAAACCTCAGGTCAAATGTCAACCCGTTGTTTGATACCTAGGTCAAATGTGAACCTAAACCTCAGGTCAAATGTGAACCCGTTGTTTGAAACCCAAGTCAAATGTGAACCTAAACCTCAGGTCAAATGTGAACCCGTTGTTTGAAACCCAGGTCAAATGTGAACCTAAACATCAGGTCAAATGTGAACCCGTTGTTTAAAACCAGGTCAAATGTTAACCTAAACCTTAGGTCAAATGAGAACCCGTTGTTTGAAACCCGGGTCAAATGTGAACCTAAACCTCAGGTCAAATGCGAACCCGTCGTTTAAAAACTAGGTCAAATTTGAACCTAAACCTCAGGTCAAATGTGAACCCGTTGTTTGAAACCCAGGTCAAATGTGAACCTAAACCTAAGGTCAAATGTGAACTTAAACCTCAGGTCAAATGTGAACTGTTGTTTGAAACCCAGGTTAAACGTGAACCTAAACCTCAGGTCAAATTTGAACCCGTTGTTTGAAACCCTGGTCAAATGTGAACCTAAACCTAAGGTCAAATGTGAACCCGTTGTTTGAAACCTAGGTCAAATGTGAACGTAAACCTCAGGTCAAATGTGAACTTCTTGTTTGAAAACCAGGTCAAATATGAACCCGTTGTTTGTAACCTAAGTTAAATGTGAACCTGAACCTCAGGTCAAATTTGAACCCGTTGTTTGAAAACCAGGTCAAATGTGAACCTAAACCTCAGGTCAAATGTGAATCCGTTGTTTGAAACCCAGGTCAAATGTGAACTTAAACCTCAGGTCAAATGTCAACCCGTTGTTTGATACCTAGGTCAAATGTGAACCTAAACCTCAGGTCAAATGTGAACCCGTTGTTTGAAACCCAAGTCAAATGTGAACCTAAACCTCAGGTCAAATGTTAACCCGTTGTTTAAAACCCAGGTCAAATGTGAACCTAAACCTCAGGTCAAATGTGAACCCGTTGTTTAAAACCAGGTCAAATGTTAACCTAAACCTTAGGTCAAATGAGAACCCGTTGTTTGAAACCCGGGTCAAATGTGAACCTAAACCTCAGGTCAAATGCGAACCCATTGTTTAAAAACTAGGTCAAATTTGAACCTAAACCTCAGGTCAAATGTGAACCCGTTGTTTGAAACCCAGGTCAAATGTGAACCTAAACCTAAGGTCAAATGTGAACTTAAACCTCAGGTCAAATGTGAACTGTTGTTTGAAACCCAGGTTAAACGTGAACCTAAACCTCAGGTCAAATTTGAACCCGTTGTTTGAAACCCTGGTCAAATGTGAACCTAAACCTAAGGTCAAATGTGAACCCGTTGTTTGAAACCCAGGTCAAATGTGAACGTAAACCTCAGGTCAAATGTGAACTTCTTGTTTGAAAACCAGGTCAAATGTGAACCTAAACCTCAGGTCTAATGTGAACCCGTTGTTTGAAACCCAGGTCAAATGTGAACCTAAACCTCAGGTCAAATGTGAACCCGTTGTTTGAAAACCAGGTCAAATATGAACCTAAAACTCAGGTCAAATGTGTTCCTAAACCTTAGGTCAAATGTGAACCCGTTGTTTGAAACCCAGGTAAAATGTGAACTTAAACCTCAGGTCAAATGTGAACCTGTTGTTTGAAACCCAGGTCAAATTTGAACCTAAACCTCAAGTCAAATCTGAACCCGTTGTTTGAAAACCAGGTCAAATGTGACCCTAAACCTCAGGTCAAATGTGAACCCGTTGTTTGAAACCTAAGTTAAATGTGAACCTGAACCTCAGGTCAAATGTGAACCCGTTGTTTAAAAACCAGGTCAAATGTGAACCTAAACCTCAGGTCAAATGTGAATCTGTTGTTTGAAACCCAGGTCAAATGTGAACTTAAACCTCAGGTCAAATGTCAACCCGTTGTTTGATACCTAGGTCAAATGTGAACCTAAACCTCAGGTCAAATGTGAACCCGTTGTTTGAAACCCAAGTCAAATGTGAACCTAAACCTCAGGTCAAATGTGAACCCGTTGTTTGAAACCCAGGTCAAATGTGAACCTAAACCTCAGGTCAAATGTGAACCCGTTGTTTAAAACCAGGTCAAATGTTAACCTAAACCTTAGGTCAAATGAGAACCCGTTGTTTGAAACCCGGGTCAAATGTGAACCTAAACCTCAGGTCAAATGCGAACCCGTTGTTTAAAAACTAGGTCAAATTTGAACCTAAACCTCAGGTCAAATGTGAACCCGTTGTTTGAAACCTAGGTCAAATGTGAACCTAAACCTAAGGTCAAATGTGAACTTAAACCTCAGGTCAAATGTGAACTGTTGTTTGAAACCCAGGTTAAACGTGAACCTAAACCTCAGGTCAAATTTGAACCCGTTGTTTGAAACCCTGGTCAAATGTGAACCTAAACCTAAGGTCAAATGTGAACCCGTTGTTTGAAACCCAGGTCAAATGTGAACGTAAACCTCAGGTCAAATGTGAACTTCTTGTTTGAAAACCAGGTCAAATGTGAACCTAAACCTCAGGTCTAATGTGAACCCGTTGTTTGAAACCCAGGTCAAATGTGAACCTAAACCTCAGGTCAAATGTGAACCCGTTGTTTGAAAACCAGGTCAAATATGAACCTAAAACTCAGGTCAAATGTGTTCCTAAACCTTAGGTCAAATGTGAACCCGTTGTTTGAAACCCAGGTAAAATGTGAACTTAAACCTCAGGTCAAATGTGAACCTGTTGTTTGAAACCCAGGTCAAATTTGAACCTAAACCTCAAGTCAAATCTGAACCCGTTGTTTGAAAACCAGGTCAAATGTGACCCTAAACCTCAGGTCAAATGTGAACCCGTTGTTTGAAACCTAAGTTAAATGTGAACCTGAACCTCAGGTCAAATGTGAACCCGTTGTTTAAAAACCAGGTCAAATGTGAACCTAAACCTCAGGTCAAATGTGAATCTGTTGTTTGAAACCCAGGTCAAATGTGAACTTAAACCTCAGGTCAAATGTCAACCCGTTGTTTGATACCTAGGTCAAATGTGAACCTAAACCTCAGGTCAAATGTGAACCCGTTGTTTGAAACCCAAGTCAAATGTGAACCTAAACCTCAGGTCAAATGTGAACCCGTTGTTTGAAACCCAGGTCAAATGTGAACCTAAACCTCAGGTCAAATGTGAACCCGTTGTTTAAAACCAGGTCAAATGTTAACCTAAACCTTAGGTCAAATGAGAACCCGTTGTTTGAAACCCGGGTCAAATGTGAACCTAAACCTCAGGTCAAATGCGAACCCGTTGTTTAAAAACTAGGTCAAATTTGAACCTAAACCTCAGGTCAAATGTGAACCCGTTGTTTGAAACCCAGGTCAAATGTGAACCTAAACCTAAGGTCAAATGTGAACTTAAACCTCAGGTCAAATGTGAACTGTTGTTTGAAACCCAGGTTAAACGTGAACCTAAACCTCAGGTCAAATTTGAACCCGTTGTTTGAAACCCTGGTCAAATGTGAACCTAAACCTAAGGTCAAATGTGAACCCGTTGTTTGAAACCCAGGTCAAATGTGAACGTAAACCTCAGGTCAAATGTGAACTTCTTGTTTGAAAACCAGGTCAAATGTGAACCCGTTGTTTGAAACCTAAGTTAAATGTGAACCTGAACCTCAGGTCAAATGTGAACCCGTTGTTTGAAAACCAGGTCAAATGTGAACCTAAACCTCAGGTCAAATGTGAATCCGTTGTTTGAAACCCAGGTCAAATGTGAACTTAAACCTCAGGTCAAATGTCAACCCGTTGTTTGATACCTAGGTCAAATGTGAACCTAAACCTCAGGTCAAATGTGAACCCGTTGTTTGAAACCCAAGTCAAATGTGAACCTAAACCTCAGGTCAAATGTTAACCCGTTGTTTAAAACCCAGTTCAAATGTGAACCTAAACCTCAGGTCAAATGTGAACCCGTTGTTTAAAACCAGGTCAAATGTTAACCTAAACCTTAGGTCAAATGAGAACCCGTTGTTTGAAACCCGGGTCAAATGTGAACCTAAGCCTCAGGTCAAATGCGAACCCGTTGTTTAAAAACTAGGTCAAATTTGAACCTAAACCTCAGGTCAAATGTGAACCCGTTGTTTGAAACCCAGGTCAAATGTGAACCTAAACCTAAGGTCAAATGTGAACTTAAACCTCAGGTCAAATGTGAACTGTTGTTTGAAACCCAGGTTAAACGTGAACCTAAACCTCAGGTCAAATTTGAACCCGTTGTTTGAAACCCTGGTCAAATGTGAACCTAAACCTAAGGTCAAATGTGAACCCGTTGTTTGAAACCCAGGTCAAATGTGAACGTAAATCTCAGGTCAAATGTGAACTTCTTGTTTGAAAACCAGGTCAAATGTGAACCTAAACCTCAGGTCTAATGTGAACCCGTTGTTTGAAACCCAGGTCAAATGTGAACCTAAACCTCAGGTCAAATGTGAACCCGTTGTTTGAAAACCAGGTCAAATATGAACCTAAAACTCAGGTCAAATGTGTTCCTAAACCTTAGGTCAAATGTGAACATGTTGTTTGAAACCCAGGTAAAATGTGAACTTAAACCTCAGGTCAAATGTCAACCCGTTGTTTGATACCTAGGTCAAATGTGAACCTAAACCTCAGGTCAAATGTGAACCCGTTGTTTGAAACCCAAGTCAAATGTGAACCTAAACCTCAGGTCAAATGTTAACCCGTTGATTAAAACCCAGTTCAAATGTGAACCTAAACCTCAGGTCAAATGTGAACCCGTTGTTTAAAACCAGGTCAAATGTTAACCTAAACCTTAGGTCAAATGAGAACCCGTTGTTTGAAACCCGGGTCAAATGTGAACCTAAACCTCAGGTCAAATGCGAACCCGTTGTTTAAAAACTAGGTCAAATTTGAACCTAAACCTCAGGTCAAATGTGAACCCGTTGTTTGAAACCCAGGTCAAATGTGAACCTAAACCTAAGGTCAAATGTGAACTTAAACCTCAGGTCAAATGTGAACTGTTGTTTGAAACCCAGGTTAAACGTGAACCTAAACCTCAGGTCAAATTTGAACCCGTTGTTTGAAACCCTGGTCAAATGTGAACCTAAACCTAAGGTCAAATGTGAACCCGTTGTTTGAAACCCAGGTCAAATGTGAACGTAAACCTCAGGTCAAATGTGAACTTCTTGTTTGAAAACCAGGTCAAATGTGAACCTAAACCTCAGGTCTAATGTGAACCCGTTGTTTGAAACCCAGGTCAAATGTGAACCTAAACCTCAGGTCAAATGTGAACCCGTTGTTTGAAAACCAGGTCAAATATGAACCTAAAACTCAGGTCAAATGTGTTCCTAAACCTTAGGTCAAATGTGAACCCGTTGTTTGAAACCCAGGTAAAATGTGAACTTAAACCTCAGGTCAAATGTGAACCTGTTGTTTGAAACCCAGGTCAAATTGGAACCTAAACCTCAAGTCAAATCTGAACCCGTTGTTTGAAAACCAGGTCAAATGTGAACCTAAACCTCAGGTCAAATGTGAACCCGTTGTTTGAAACCTAAGTTAAATGTGAACCTGAACCTCAGGTCAAATGTGAACCCGTTTTTTAAAAACCAGGTCAAATGTGAACCTAAACCTCAGGTCAAATGTGAATCCGTTGTTTGAAACCCAGGTCAAATGTGAACTTAAACCTCAGGTCAAATGTCAACCCGTTGTTTGATACCTAGGTCAAATGTGAACCTAAACCTCAGGTCAAATGTGAACCCGTTGTTTGAAACCCAAGTCAAATGTGAACCTAAACCTCAGGTCAAATGTGAACCCGTTGTTTAAAACCCAGGTCAAATGTGAACCTAAACCTCAGGTCAAATGTGAACCCGTTGTTTAAAACCCAGGTCAAATGTTAACCTAAACCTTAGGTCAAATGAGAACCCGTTGTTTGAAACCCGGGTCAAATGTGAACCTAAACCTAAAGTCAAATGCGAACCCGTTGTTTAAAAACTAGGTCAAATTTGAACCTAAACCTCAGGTCAAATGTGAACCCGTTGTTTGAAACCCAGGTCAAATGTGAACCTAAACCTAAGGTCAAATGTGAACTTAAACCTCAGGTCAAATGTGAACTGTTGTTTGAAACCCAGGTTAAACGTGAACCTAAACCTCAGGTCAAATTTGAACCCGTTGTTTGAAACCCTGGTCAAATGTGAACCTAAACCTAAGGTCAAATGTGAACCCGTTGTTTGAAACCCAGGTCAAATGTGAACGTAAACCTCAGGTCAAATGTGAACTTCTTGTTTGAAAACCAGGTCAAATGTGAACCTAAACCTCAGGTCTAATGTGAACCCGTTGTTTGAAACCCAGGTCAAATGTGAACCTAAACCTCAGGTCAAATGTGAACCCGTTGTTTGAAAACCAGGTCAAATATGAACCTAAAACTCAAGTCAAATGTGTACCTAAACCTTAGGTCAAATGTGAACCCGTTGTTTGAAACCCAGGTCAAATGTGAACTTAAACCTCAGGTCAAATGTGAACCCGTTGTTTGAAACCCAGGTCAAATTTGAACCTAAACCTCAAGTCAAATCTGAACCCGTTGTTTAAAAACTAGGTCAAATGTGAACCTAAACCTCAGGTCAAATGTGAACCCGTTGTTTGAAACCTAAGTTAAATGTGAACCTGAACCTCAGGTCAAATGTGAACCCGTTGTTTGAAAACCAGGTCAAATGTGAACCTAAACCTCAGGTCAAATGTGAATCCGTTGTTTGAAAACCAGGTGAAATGTGAACCCGTTGTTTGAAACCCAGGTCAAATATGAACCTAAACCTCAGGTCAAATATGAACCCGTTGTTTGAAACCCAGGTCAAATGTGAACTTAAACCTCAGGTCAAATGTGAACCTGTTGTTTGAAACCCAGGTCAATGTCAACCTAAAACTCAGGTCAAATGTGAACCCGTTGTTTGAAACCCGGGTCAAACGTGAACCTAAACCTCAGGTCAAATGTGAACCCGTTGTTTGAAACCCAAGTCAAATGTGAACCTAACCCTCAGGTCAAATATGAACCCGTTGTTTGAAAATCCGATCAAATGTGCACCTAAACCTCAGGTCAAGTGTGAACCCGTTGTTTGAAACCCAGGTCAAATGTGAACCTAAACCTCAGGTCAAATGTGAACCCGTTGTTTGAAACCCAAGTCAAATGCGAACCTAACCCTCAGGTTAAATATGAACCCGTTGTTTGAAAATCCGGTCAAATGTGAACCTAAACCTCAGGTCAAATGTGAACCCGTTGTTTGAAACCCAAGTCGAATGTGAACCTAAACCTCAGGTCAAATGTAAATCCGTTATTTGAAAACCAGGTCAAATGTGAACCCGTTGTTTGAAACCCAGGTCAAATATGAACCTAAACCTCAGGTCAAATGTGAACCCGTTGTTTGAAACCCAGGTCAAATGTGAACTTAAACCTCAGGTCAAATGTCAACCTGTTGTTTGATACCCAGGTCAAATGTGAACCTAAACCTCAGGTCAAATGTGAACCTAAACCTCAAGTCAAATGCGAACCCGTTGTTTAAAAACTAGGTCAAATTTGAACCTAAACCTCAGGTCAAATGTGAACCCGTTGTTTGAAACCCAGGTCAAATGTGAACCTAAACCTCAGGTCAAATGTGAACCCGTTGTTTAAAACCCAGGTCAAATGTGAACCTAAACCTTAGGTCAAATGAGAACCCGTTGTTTGAAACCCGGGTCAAATGTGAACCTAAACCTCAGGTCAAATGCGAACCCCTTGTTTAAAAACTAGGTCAAATTTGAACCTAAACCTCAGGTCAAATGTGAACCCGTTGTTTGAAAACCAGGTCAAATGTGAACCTAAACCTAAGGTCAAATGTGAACTTAAACCTCAGGTCAAATGTGAATTGTTGTTTGAAACCCAGGTTAAATGTGAACCTAAACCCCAGGTCAAATTTGAACCCGTTGTTTGAAACCCAGGTCAAATGTGAACCTAAACCTAAGGTCAAATGTGAACCCGTTGTTTGAAACCCAGGTCAAATGTGAACCTAAACCTCAAGTCAAATGTGAACTTCTTGTTTGAAAACCAGGTCAAATGTGAACCTAAACCTCAGGTCTAATGTGAACCCGTTGTTTGAAACCCAGGTCAAATGTGAACCTAAATCTCAGGTCAAATGTGAACCCGTTGTTTGAAAACCAGGTCAAATATGAACATAAAACTCAGGTCAAATGTGTACCTAAACCTTAGGTCAAATGTGAACCCGTTGTTTGAAACCCAGGTCAAATGTGAACTTAAACCTCAAGTCAAATGTGAACCCGTTGTTTGAAACCCAGGTCAAATTTAAACCTAAACCTCAAGTCAAATCTGAACCCGTTGTTTAAAAACCAGGTCAAATGTGAACCCGTTGTTTGAAACCTAAGTTAAATGTGAACCTGAACCTCAGGTCAAATGTGAACCCGTTGTTTGAAAACCAGGTCAAATGTGAACCTAAACCTCAGGTCAAATGTGAATCCGTTGTTTGAAACCCAGGTCAAATGTGAACTTAAACCTCAGGTCAAATGTCAACCCGTTGTTTGATACCTAGGTCAAATGTGAACCTAAACCTCAGGTCAAATGTGAACCCGTTGTTTGAAACCCAAGTCAAATGTGAACCTAAACCTCAGGTCAAATGTTAACCCGTTGTTTAAAACCCAGGTCAAATGTGAACCTAAACCTCAGGTCAAATGTGAACCCGTTGTTTAAAACCAGGTCAAATGTTAACCTAAACCTTAGGTCAAATGAGAACCCGTTGTTTGAAACCCGGGTCAAATGTGAACCTAAACCTAAAGTCAAATGCGAACCCGTTGTTTAAAAACTAGGTCAAATTTGAACCTAAACCTCAGGTCAAATGTGAACCCGTTGTTTGAAACCCAGGTCAAATGTGAACCTAAACCTAAGGTCAAATGTGAACTTAAACCTCAGGTCAAATGTGAACTGTTGTTTGAAACCCAGGTTAAACGTGAACCTAAACCTCAGGTCAAATTTGAACCCGTTGTTTGATCTCCTGGTCAAATGTGAACCTAAACCTAAGGTCAAATGTGAACCCGTTGTTTGAAACCCAGGTCAAATGTGAACGTAAACCTCAGGTCAAATGTGAACTTCTTGTTTGAAAACCAGGTCAAATGTGAACCTAAACCTCAGGTCTAATGTGAACCCGTTGTTTGAAACCCAGGTCAAATGTGAACCTAAACCTCAGGTCAAATGTGAACCCGTTGTTTGAAAACCAGGTCAAATATGAACCTAAAACTCAAGTCAAATGTGTACCTAAACCTTAGGTCAAATGTGAACCCGTTGTTTGAAACCCAGGTCAAATGTGAACTTAAACCTCAGGTCAAATGTGAACCCGTTGTTTGAAACCCAGGTCAAATTTGAACCTAAACCTCAAGTCAAATCTGAACCCGTTGTTTAAAAACCAGGTCAAATGTGAACCTAAACCTCAGGTCAAATGTGAACCCGTTGTTTGAAACCTAAGTTAAATGTGAACCTGAACCTCAGGTCAAATGTGAACCCGTTGTTTGAAAACCAGGTCAAATGTGAACCTAAACCTCAGGTCAAATGTGAATCCGTTGTTTGAAAACCAGGTGAAATGTGAACCCGTTGTTTGAAACCCAGGTCAAATATGAACCTAAACCTCAGGTCATATATGAACCCGTTGTTTGAAACCCAGGTCAAATGTGAACTTAAACCGCAGGTCAAATGTGAACCTGTTGTTTGAAACCCAGGTCAATGTCAACCTAAAACTCAGGTCAAATGTGAACCCGTTGTTTGAAACCCGGGTCAAACGTGAACCTAAACCTCAGGTCAAATGTGAACCCGTTGTTTGAAACCCATGTCAAATGTGAACCTAACCCTCAGGTCAAATATGAACCCGTTGTTTGAAAATCCGATCAAATGTGCACCTAAACCTCAGGTCAAGTGTGAACCCGTTGTTTGAAACCCAGGTCAAATGTGAACCTAAACCTCAGGTCAAATGTGAACCCGTTGTTTGAAACCCAAGTCAAATGCGAACCTAACCCTCAGGTTAAATATGAACCCGTTGTTTGAAAATCCGGTCAAATGTGAACCTAAACCTCAGGTCAAATGTGAATCCGTTGTTTGAAACCCAAGTCGAATGTGAACCTAAACCTCAGGTCAAATGTAAATCCGTTATTTGAAAACCAGGTCAAATGTGAACCCGTTGTTTGAAACCCAGGTCAAATATGAACCTAAACCTCAGGTCAAATGTGAACCCGTTGTTTGAAACCCAGGTCAAATGTGAACTTAAACCTCAGGTCAAATGTCAACCTGTTGTTTGATACCCAGGTCAAATGTGAACCTAAACCTCAGGTCAAATGTGAACCTAAACCTCAAGTCAAATGCGAACCCGTTGTTTAAAAACTAGGTCAAATTTGAACCTAAACCTCAGGTCAAATGTGAACCCGTTGTTTGAAACCCAGGTCAAATGTGAACCTAAACCTCAGGTCAAATGTGAACCCGTTGTTTAAAACCCAGGTCAAATGTGAACCTAAACCTCAGGTCAAATGTGAACCCGTTGTTTAAAACCCAGGTCAAATGTGAACCTAAACCTTAGGTCAAATGAGAACCCGTTGTTTGAAACCCGGGTCAAATGTGAACCTAAACCTCAGGTCAAATGCGAACCCCTTGTTTAAAAACTAGGTCAAATTTGAACCTAAACCTCAGGTCAAATGTGAACCCGTTGTTTGAAAACCAGGTCAAATGTGAACCTAAACCTAAGGTCAAATGTGAACTTAAACCTCAGGTCAAATGTGAATTGTTGTTTGAAACCCAGGTTAAATGTGAACCTAAACCCCAGGTCAAATTTGAACCCGATGTTTGAAACCCAGGTCAAATGTGAACCTAAACCTAAGGTCAAATGTGAACCCGTTGTTTGAAACCCAGGTCAAATGTGAACCTAAACCTCAAGTCAAATGTGAACTTCTTGTTTGAAAACCAGGTCAAATGTGAACCTAAACCTCAGGTCTAATGTGAACCCGTTGTTTGAAACCCAGGCCAAATGTGAACCTAAATCTCAGGTCAAATGTGAACCCGTTGTTTGAAAACCAGGTCAAATATGAACATAAAACTCAGGTCAAATGTGTACCTAAACCTTAGGTCAAATGTGAACCCGTTGTTTGAAACCCAGGTCAAATGTGAACTTAAACCTCAAGTCAAATGTGAACCCGTTGTTTGAAACCCAGGTCAAATTTAAACCTAAACCTCAAGTCAAATCTGAACCCGTTGTTTAAAAACCAGGTCAAATGTGAACCCGTTGTTTGAAACCTAAGTTAAATGTGAACCTGAACCTCAGGTCAAATGTGAACCCGTTGTTTGAAAACCAGGTCAAATGTGAACCTAAACCTCAGGTCAAATGTGAATCCGTTGTTTGAAACCCAGGTCAAATGTGAACTTAAACCTCAGGTCAAATGTCAACCCGTTGTTTCATACCTAGGTCAAATGTGAACCTAAACCTCAGGTCAAATGTGAACCCGTTGTTTGAAACCCAAGTCAAATGTGAACCTAAACCTCAGGTCAAATGTTAACCCGTTGTTTAAAACCCAGGTCAAATGTGAACCTAAACCTCAGGTCAAATGTGAACCCGTTGTTTAAAACCAGGTCAAATGTTAACCTAAACCTTAGGTCAAATGAGAACCCGTTGTTTGAAACCCGGGTCAAATGTGAACCTAAACCTCAGGTCAAATGCGAACCCATTGTTTAAAAACTAGGTCAAATTTGAACCTAAACCTCAGGTCAAATGTGAACCCGTTGTTTGAAACCCAGGTCAAATGTGAACTTAAACCTAAGGTGAAATGTGAACTTAAACCTCAGGTCAAATGTGAACTGTTGTTTGAAACCCAGGTTAAACGTGAACCTAAACCTCAGGTCAAATTTGAACCCGTTGTTTGAAACCCTGGTCAAATGTGAACCTAAACCTAAGGTCAAATGTGAACCCGTTGTTTGAAACCCAGGTCAAATGTGAACGTAAACCTCAGGTCAAATGTGAACTTCTTGTTTGAAAACCAGGTCAAATGTGAACCTAAACCTCAGGTCTAATGTGAACCCGTTGTTTGAAACCCAGGTCAAATGTGAACCTAAACCTCAGGTCAAATGTGAACCCGTTGTTTGAAAACCAGGTCAAATATGAACCTAAAACTCAGGTCAAATGTGTTCCTAAACCTTAGGTCAAATGTGAACCCGTTGTTTGAAACCCAGGTAAAATGTGAACTTAAACCTCAGGTCAAATGTGAACCTGTTGTTTGAAACCCAGGTCAAATTTGAACCTAAACCTCAAGTCAAATCTGAACCCGTTGTTTGAAAACCAGGTCAAATGTGACCCTAAACCTCAGGTCAAATGTGAACCCGTTGTTTGAAACCTAAGTTAAATGTGAACCTGAACCTCAGGTCAAATGTGAACCCGTTGTTTAAAAACCAGGTCAAATGTGAACCTAAACCTCAGGTCAAATGTGAATCTGTTGTTTGAAACCCAGGTCAAATGTGAACTTAAACCTCAGGTCAAATGTCAACCCGTTGTTTGATACCTAGGTCAAATGTGAACCTAAACCTCAGGTCAAATGTGAACCCGTTGTTTGAAACCCAAGTCAAATGTGAACCTAAACCTCAGGTCAAATGTGAACCCGTTGTTTGAAACCCAGGTCAAATGTGAACCTAACCCTCAGGTCAAATGTGAACCCGTTGTTTAAAACCAGGTCAAATGTTAACCTAAACCTTAGGTCAAATGAGAACCCGTTGTTTGAAACCCGGGTCAAATGTGAACCTAAACCTCAGGTCAAATGCGAACCCGTTGTTTGAAACCCAGGTCAAATGTGAACTTAAACCTCAAGTCAAATGTGAACCCGTTGTTTGAAACCCAGGTCAAATTTAAACCTAAACCTCAAGTCAAATCTGAACCCGTTGTTTAAAAACCAGGTCAAATGTGAACCCGTTGTTTGAAACCTAAGTTAAATGTGAACCTGAACCTCAGGTCAAATGTGAACCCGTTGTTTGAAAACCAGGTCAAATGTGAACCTAAACCTCAGGTCAAATGTGAATCCGTTGTTTGAAACCCAGGTCAAATGTGAACTTAAACCTCAGGTCAAATGTCAACCCGTTGTTTGATACCTAGGTCAAATGTGAACCTAAACCTCAGGTCAAATTTGAACCCGTTGTTTGAAACCCAAGTCAAATGTGAACCTAAACCTCAGGTCAAATGTTAACCCGTTGTTTAAAACCCAGGTCAAATGTGAACCTAAACCTCAGGTCAAATGTGAACCCGTTGTTTAAAACCAGGTTAAATGTTAACCTAAACCTTAGGTCAAATGAGAACCCGTTGTTTGAAACCCGGGTCAAATGTGAACCTAAACCTCAGGTCAAATGCGAACCCGTTGTTTAAAAACTAGGTCAAATTTGAACCTAAACCTCAGGTCAAATGTGAACCCGTTGTTTGAAACCCAGGTCAAATGTGAACTTAAACCTAAGGTCAAATGTGAACTTAAACCTCAGGTCAAATGTGAACTGTTGTTTGAAACCCAGGTTAAACGTGAACCTAAACCTCAGGTCAAATTTGAACCCGTTGTTTGAAACCCTGGTCAAATGTGAACCTAAACCTAAGGTCAAATGTGAACCCGTTGTTTGAAACCCAGGTCAAATGTGAACGTAAACCTCAGGTCAAATGTGAACTTCTTGTTTGAAAACCAGGTCAAATGTGAACCTAAACCTCAGGTCTAATGTGAACCCGTTGTTTGAAACCCAGGTCAAATGTGAACCTAAACCTCAGGTCAAATGTGAACCCGTTGTTTGAAAACCAGGTCAAATATGAACCTAAAACTCAGGTCAAATGTGTTCCTAAACCTTAGGTCAAATGTGAACCCGTTGTTTGAAACCCAGGTAAAATGTGAACTTAAACCTCAGGTCAAATGTGAACCTGTTGTTTGAAACCCAGGTCAAATTTGAACCTAAACCTCAAGTCAAATCTGAACCCGTTGTTTGAAAACCAGGTCAAATGTGACCCTAAACCTCAGGTCAAATGTGAACCCGTTGTTTGAAACCTAAGTTAAATGTGAACCTGAACCTCAGGTCAAATGTGAACCCGTTGTTTAAAAACCAGGTCAAATGTGAACCTAAACCTCAGGTCAAATGTGAATCTGTTGTTTGAAACCCAGGTCAAATGTGAACTTAAACCTCAGGTCAAATGTCAACCCGTTGTTTGATACCTAGGTCAAATGTGAACCTAAACCTCAGGTCAAATGTGAACCCGTTGTTTGAAACCCAAGTCAAATGTGAACCTAAACCTCAGGTCAAATGTGAACCCGTTGTTTGAAACCCAGGTCAAATGTGAACCTAAACCTCAGGTCAAATGTGAACCCGTTGTTTAAAACCAGGTCAAATGTTAACCTAAACCTTAGGTCAAATGAGAACCCGTTGTTTGAAACCCGGGTCAAATGTGAACCTAAACCTCAAGTCAAATGCGAACCCGTTGTTTAAAAACTAGGTCAAATTTGAACCTAAACCTCAGGTCAAATGTGAACCCGTTGTTTGAAACCCAGGTCAAATGTGAACCTAAACCTAAGGTCAAATGTGAACTTAAACCTCAGGTCAAATGTGAACTGTTGTTTGAAACCCAGGTTAAACGTGAACCTAAACCTCAGGTCAAATTTGAACCCGTTGTTCGAAACCCTGGTCAAATGTGAACCTAAACCTAAGGTCAAATGTGAACCCGTTGTTTGAAACCCAGGTCAAATGTGAACGTAAACCTCAGGTCAAATGTGAACTTCTTGTTTGAAAACCAGGTCAAATGTGAACCCGTTGTTTGAAACCTAAGTTAAATGTGAACCTGAACCTCAGGTCAAATGTGAACCCGTTGTTTGAAAACCAGGTCAAATGTGAACCTAAACCTCAGGTCAAATGTGAATCCGTTGTTTGAAACCCAGGTCAAATGTGAACTTAAACCTCAGGTCAAATGTCAACCCGTTGTTTGATACCTAGGTCAAATGTGAACCTAAACCTCAGGTCAAATGTGAACCCGTTGTTTGAAACCCAAGTCAAATGTGAACCTAAACCTCAGGTCAAATGTTAACCCGTTGTTTAAAACCCAGTTCAAATGTGAACCTAAACCTCAGGTCAAATGTGAACCCGTTGTTTAAAACCAGGTCAAATGTTAACCTAAACCTTAGGTCAAATGAGAACCCGTTGTTTGAAACCCGGGTCAAATGTGAACCTAAACCTCAGGTCAAATGCGAACCCGTTGTTTAAAAACTAGGTCAAATTTGAACCTAAACCTCAGGTCAAATGTGAACCCGTTGCTTGAAACCCAGGTCAAATGTGAACCTAAACCTAAGGTCAAATGTGAACTTAAACCTCAGGTCAAATGTGAACTGTTGTTTGAAACCCAGGTTAAACGTGAACCTAAACCTCAGGTCAAATTTGAACCCGTTGTTTGAAACCCTGGTCAAATGTGAACCTAAACCTAAGGTCAAATGTGAACCCGTTGTTTGAAACCCAGGTCAAATGTGAACGTAAACCTCAGGTCAAATGTGAACTTCTTGTTTGAAAACCAGGTCAAATGTGAACCTAAACCTCAGGTCTAATGTGAACCCGTTGTTTGAAACCCAGGTCAAATGTGAACCTAAACCTCAGGTCAAATGTGAACCCGTTGTTTGAAAACCAGGTCCAATATGAACCTAAAACTCAGGTCAAATGTGTTCCTAAACCTTAGGTCAAATGTGAACATGTTGTTTGAAACCCAGGTAAAATGTGAACTTAAACCTCAGGTCAAATGTGAACCTGTTGTTTGAAACCCAGGTCAAATTTGAACCTAAACCTCAAGTCAAATCTGAACCCGTTGTTTGAAAACCAGGTCAAATGTGAACCTAAACCTCAGGTCAAATGTGAACCCGTTGTTTGAAACCTAAGTTAAATGTGAACCTGAACCTCAGGTCAAATGTGAACCCGTTGTTTAAAAACCAGGTCAAATGTGAACCTAAACCTCAGGTCAAATGTGAATCCGTTGTTTGAAACCCAGGTCAAATGTGAACTTAAACCTCAGGTCAAATGTCAACCCGTTGTTTGATACCTAGGTCAAATGTGAACCTAAACCTCAGGTCAAATGTGAACCCGTTGTTTGAAACCCAAGTCAAATGTGAACCTAAACCTCAGGTCAAATGTGAACCCGTTGTTTGAAACCCAGGTCAAATGTGAACCTAAACCTCAGGTCAAATGTGAACCCGTTGTTTAAAACCAGGTCAAATGTTAACCTAAACCTTAGGTCAAATGAGAACCCGTTGTTTGAAACCCGGGTCAAATGTGAACCTAAACCTCAGGTCAAATGCGAACCCGTTGTTTAAAAACTAGGTCAAATTTGAACCTAAACCTCAGGTCAAATGTGAACCCGTTGTTTGAAACCCAGGTCAAATGTGAACCTAAACCTAAGGTCAAATGTGAACTTAAACCTCAGGTCAAATGTGAACTGTTGTTTGAAACCCAGGTTAAACGTGAACCTAAACCTCAGGTCAAATTTGAACCCGTTGTTTGAAACCCTGGTCAAATGTGAACCTAAACCTAAGGTCAAATGTGAACCCGTTGTTTGAAACCCAGGTCAAATGTGAACGTAAACCTCAGGTCAAATGTGAACTTCTTGTTTGAAAACCAGGTCAAATGTGAACCTAAACCTCAGGTCTAATGTGAACCCGTTGTTTGAAACCCAGGTCAAATGTGAACCTAAACCTCAGGTCAAATGTGAACCCGTTGTTTGAAAACCAGGTCAAATATGAACCTAAAACTCAGGTCAAATGTGTTCCTAAACCTTAGGTCAAATGTGAACCCGTTGTTTGAAACCCAGGTAAAATGTGAACTTAAACCTCAGGTCAAATGTGAACCTGTTGTTTGAAACCCAGGTCAAATTTGAACCTAAACCTCAAGTCAAATCTGAACCCGTTGTTTGAAAACCAGGTCAAATGTGAACCTAAACCTCAGGTCAAATGTGAACCCGTTGTTTGAAACCTAAGTTAAATGTGAACCTGAACCTCAGGTCAAATGTGAACCCGTTTTTGAAAAACCAGGTCAAATGTGAACCTAAACCTCAGGTCAAATGTGAATCCGTTGTTTGAAACCCAGGTCAAATGTGAACTTAAACCTCAGGTCAAATGTCAACACGTTGTTTGATACCTAGGTCAAATGTGAACCTAAACCTCAGGTCAAATGTGAACCCGTTGTTTGAAACCCAAGTCAAATGTGAACCTAAACCTCAGGTCAAATGTGAACCCGTTGTTTAAAACCCAGGTCAAATGTGAACCTAAACCTCAGGTCAAATGTGAACCCGTTGTTTAAAACCCAGGTCAAATGTTAACCTAAACCTTAGGTCAAATGAGAACCCGTTGTTTGAAACCCGGGTCAAATGTGAACCTAAACCTAAAGTCAAATGCGAACCCGTTGTTTAAAAACTAGGTCAAATTTGAACCTAAACCTCAGGTCAAATGTGAACCCGTTGTTTGAAACCCAGGTCAAATGTGAACCTAAACCTAAGGTCAAATGTGAACTTAAACCTCAGGTCAAATGTGAACTGTTGTTTGAAACCCAGGTTAAACGTGAACCTAAACCTCAGGTCAAATTTGAACCCGTTGTTTGAAACCCTGGTCAAATGTGAACCTAAACCTAAGGTCAAATGTGAACCCGTTGTTTGAAACCCAGGTCAAATGTGAACGTAAACCTCAGGTCAAATGTGAACTTCTTGTTTGAAAACCAGGTCAAATGTGAACCTAAACCTCAGGTCTAATGTGAACCCGTTGTTTGAAACCCAGGTCAAATGTGAACCTAAACCTCAGGTCAAATGTGAACCCGTTGTTTGAAAACCAGGTCAAACATGAACCTAAAACTCAAGTCAAATGTGTACCTAAACCTTAGGTCAAATGTGAACCCGTTGTTTGAAACCCAGGTCAAATGTGAACTTAAACCTCAGGTCAAATGTGAACCCGTTGTTTGAAACCCAGGTCAAATTTGAACCTAAACCTCAAGTCAAATCTGAACCCGTTGTTTGAAAACCAGGTCAAATGTGAACCTAAACCTCAGGTCAAATGTGAACCCGTTGTTTGAAACCTAAGTTAAATGTGAACCTGAACCTCAGGTCAAATGTGAACCCGTTGTTTGAAAACCAGGTCAAATGTGAACCTAAACCTCAGGTCAAATGTGAATCCGTTGTTTGAAAACCAGGTGAAATGTGAACCCGTTCTTTGAAACCCAGGTCAAATATGAACCTAAACCTCAGGTCAAATATGAACCCGTTGTTTGAAACCCAGGTCAAATGTGAACTTAAACCTCAGGTCAAATGTGAACCTGTTGTTTGAAACCCAGGTCAATGTCAACCTAAAACTCAGGTCAAATGTGAACCCGTTGTTTGAAACCCGGGTCAAACGTGAACCTAAACCTCAGGTCAAATGTGAACCCGTTGTTTGAAACCCAAGTCAAATGTGAATCTAACCCTCAGGTCAAATATGAACCCGTTGTTTGAAAATCCGATCAAATGTGCACCTAAACCTCAGGTCAAGTGTGAACCCGTTGTTTGAAACCCAGGTCAAATGTGAACCTAAACCTCAGGTCAAATGTGAACCCGTTGTTTGAAACCCAAGTCAAATGTGAACCTAACCCTCAGGTTAAATATGAACCCGTTGTTTGAAAATCCGGTCAAATGTGAACCTAAACCTCAGGTCAAATGTGAACCCGTTGTTTGAAACCCAAGTCGAATGTGAACCTAAACCTCAGGTCAAATGTAAATCCGTTATTTGAAAACCAGGTCAAATGTGAACCCGTTGTTTGAAACCCAGGTCAAATATGAACCTAAACCTCAGGTCAAATGTGAACCCGTTGTTTGAAACCCAGGTCAAATGTGAACTTAAACCTCAGGTCAAATGTCAACCTGTTGTTTGATACCCAGGTCAAATGTGAACCTAAACCTCAGGTCAAATGTGAACCTAAACCTCAAGTCAAATGCGAACCCGTTGTTTAAAAACTAGGTCAAATTTGAACCTAAACCTCAGGTCAAATGTGAACCCGTTGTTTGAAACCCAGGTCAAATGTGAACCTAAACCTAAGGTCAAATGTGAACTTAAACCTCAGGTCAAATGTGAACTGTTGTTTGAAACCCAGGTTAAACGTGAACCTAAACCTCAGGTCAAATTTGAACCCGTTGTTTGAAACCCTGGTCAAATGTGAACCTAAACCTAAGGTCAAATGTGAACCCGTTGTTTGAAACCCAGGTCAAATGTGAACGTAAACCTCAGGTCAAATGTGAACTTCTTGTTTGAAAACCAGGTCAAATGTGAACCTAAACCTCAGGTCTAATGTGAACCCGTTGTTTGAAACCCAGGTCAAATGTGAACCTAAACCTCAGGTCAAATATGAACCCGTTGTTTGAAAACCAGGTCAAATATGAACCTAAAACTCAGGTCAAATGTGTACCTAAACCTTAGTTCAAATGTGAACCCGTTGTTTGAAACCCAGGTCAAATGTGAACTTAAACCTCAGGTCAAATGTGAACCCGTTGTTTGAAACCCAGGTCAAATTTGAACCTAAACCTCAAGTCAAATCTGAACCCGTTGTTTGAAAACCAGGTCAAATGTGAACCTAAACCTCAGGTCAAATGTGAACCCGTTGTTTGAAACCTAAGTTAAATGTGAACCTGAACCTCAGGTCAAATGTGAACCTGTTGTTTGAAAACCAGGTCAAATGTGAACCTAAACCTCAGGTCAAATGTGAATCCGTTGTTTGAAAACCAGGTGAAATGTGAACCCGTTGTTTGAAACCCAGGTCAAATATGAACCTAAACCTCAGGTCAAATATGAACCCGTTGTTTGAAACCCAAGTCAAATGTGAACCTAAACCTCAGGTCAAATGTGAACCCGTTGTTTAAAACCCAGGTCAAATGTGAACCTAAACCTCAGGTCAAATGTGAACCCGTTGTTTAAAACCCAGGTCAAATGTTAACCTAAACCTTAGGTCAAATGAGAACCCGTTGTTTGAAACCCGGGTCAAATGTGAACCTAGACCTAAAGTCAAATGCGAACCCGTTGTTTAAAAACTAGGTCAAATTTGAACCTAAACCTCAGGTCAAATGTGAACCCGTTGTTTGAAACCCAGGTCAAATGTGAACCTAAACCTAAGGTCAAATGTGAACTTAAACCTCAGGTCAAATGTGAACTGTTGTTTGAAACCCAGGTTAAACGTGAACCTAAACCTCAGGTCAAATTTGAACCCGTTGTTTGAAACCCTGGTCAAATGTGAACCTAAACCTAAGGTCAAATGTGAACCCGTTGTTTGAAACCCAGGTCAAATGTGAACGTAAACCTCAGGTCAAATGTGAACTTCTTGTTTGAAAACCAGGTCAAATGTGAACCTAAACCTCAGGTCCAATGTGAACCCGTTGTTTGAAACCCAGGTCAAATGTGAACCTAAACCTCAGGTCAAATGTGAACCCGTTGTTTGAAAACCAGGTCAAACATGAACCTAAAACTCAAGTCAAATGTGTACCTCAACCTTAGGTCAAATGTGAACCCGTTGTTTGAAACCCAGGTCAAATGTGAACTTAAACCTCAGGTCAAATGTGAACCCGTTGTTTGAAACCCAGGTCAAATTTGAACCTAAACCTCAAGTCAAATCTGAACCCGTTGTTTGAAAACCAGGTCAAATGTGAACCTAAACCTCAGGTCAAATGTGAACCCGTTGTTTGAAACATAAGTTAAATGTGAACCTGAACCTCAGGTCAAATGTGAACCCGTTGTTTGAAAACCAGGTCAAATGTGAACCTAAACCTCAGGTCAAATGTGAATCCGTTGTTTGAAAACCAGGTGAAATGTGAACCCGTTGTTTGAAACCCAGGTCAAATATGAACCTAAACCTCAGGTCAAATATGAACCCGTTGTTTGAAACCCAGGTCAAATGTGAACTTAAACCTCAGGTCAAATGTGAACCTGTTGTTTGAAACCCAGGTCAATGTCAACCTAAAACTCAGGTCAAATGTGAACCCGTTGTTTGAAACCCGGGTCAAACGTGAACCTAAACCTCAGGTCAAATGTGAACCCGTTGTTTGAAACCCAAGTCAAATGTGAACCTAACCCTCAGGTCAAATATGAACCCGTTGTTTGAAAATCCGATCAAATGTGCACCTAAACCTCAGGTCAAGTGTGAACCCGTTGTTTGAAACCCAGGTCAAATGTGAACCTAAACCTCAGGTCAAATGTGAACCCGTTGTTTGAAACCCAAGTCAAATGTGAACCTAAACCTCAGGTCAAATGTGAACCCGTTGTTTAAAACCCAGGTCAAATGTGAACCTAAACCTCAGGTGAAATGTGAACCCGTTGTTTGAAACCCAGGTCAAATATGAACCTAAACCTCAGGTCAAATATGAACCCGTTGTTTGAAACCCAAGTCAAATGTGAACCTAAACCTCAGGTCAAATGTGAACCCGTTGTTTAAAACCCAGGTCAAATGTGAACCTAAACCTCAGGTCAAATGTGAACCCGTTGTTTAAAACCCAGGTCAAATGTTAACCTAAACCTTAGGTCAAATGAGAACCCGTTGTTTGAAACCCGGGTCAAATGTGAACCTAGACCTAAAGTCAAATGCGAACCCGTTGTTTAAAAACTAGGTCAAATTTGAACCTAAACCTCAGGTCAAATGTGAACCCGTTGTTTGAAACCCAGGTCAAATGTGAACCTAAACCTAAGGTCAAATGTGAACTTAAACCTCAGGTCAAATGTGAACTGTTGTTTGAAACCCAGGTTAAACGTGAACCTAAACCTCAGGTCAAATTTGAACCCGTTGTTTGAAACCCTGGTCAAATGTGAACCTAAACCTAAGGTCAAATGTGAACCCGTTGTTTGAAACCCAGGTCAAATGTGAACGTAAACCTCAGGTCAAATGTGAACTTCTTGTTTGAAAACCAGGTCAAATGTGAACCTAAACCTCAGGTCTAATGTGAACCCGTTGTTTGAAACCCAGGTCAAATGTGAACCTAAACCTCAGGTCAAATGTGAACCCGTTGTTTGAAAACCAGGTCAAACATGAACCTAAAACTCAAGTCAAATGTGTACCTAAACCTTAGGTCAAATGTGAACCCGTTGTTTGAAACCCAGGTCAAATGTGAACTTAAACCTCAGGTCAAATGTGAACCCGTTGTTTGAAACCCAGGTCAAATTTGAACCTAAACCTCAAGTCAAATCTGAACCCGTTGTTTGAAAACCAGGTCAAATGTGAACCTAAACCTCAGGTCAAATGTGAACCCGTTGTTTGAAACCTAAGTTAAATGTGAACCTGAACCTCAGGTCAAATGTGAACCCGTTGTTTGAAAACCAGGTCAAATGTGAACCTAAACCTCAGGTCAAATGTGAATCCGTTGTTTGAAAACCAGGTGAAATGTGAACCCGTTGTTTGAAACCCAGGTCAAATATGAACCTAAACCTCAGGTCAAATATGAACCCGTTGTTTGAAACCCAGGTCAAATGTGAACTTAAACCTCAGGTCAAATGTGAACCTGTTGTTTGAAACCCAGGTCAATGTCAACCTAAAACTCAGGTCAAATGTGAACCCGTTGTTTGAAACCCGGGTCAAACGTGAACCTAAACCTCAGGTCAAATGTGAACCCGTTGTTTGAAACCCAAGTCAAATGTGAACCTAACCCTCAGGTCAAATATGAACCCGTTGTTTGAAAATCCGATCAAATGTGCACCTAAACCTCAGGTCAAGTGTGAACCCGTTGTTTGAAACCCAGGTCAAATGTGAACCTAAACCTCAGGTCAAATGTGAACCCGTTGTTTGAAACCCAAGTCAAATGTGAACCTAACCCTCAGGTTAAATATGAACCCGTTGTTTGAAAATCCGGTCAAATGTGAACCTAAACCTCAGGTCAAATGTGAACCCGTTGTTTGAAACCCAAGTCGAATGTGAACCTAAACCTCAGGTCAAATGTAAATCCGTTATTTGAAAACCAGGTCAAATGTGAACCCGTTGTTTGAAACCCAGGTCAAATATGAACCTAAACCTCAGGTCAAATGTGAACCCGTTGTTTGAAACCCAGGTCAAATGTGAACTTAAACCTCAGGTCAAATGTCAACCTGTTGTTTGATACCCAGGTCAAATGTGAACCTAAACCTCAGGTCAAATGTGAACCTAAACCTCAAGTCAAATGCGAACCCGTTGTTTAAAAACTAGGTCAAATTTGAACCTAAACCTCAGGTCAAATGTGAACCCGTTGTTTGAAACCCAGGTCAAATGTGAACCTAAACCTAAGGTCAAATGTGAACTTAAACCTCAGGTCAAATGTGAACTGTTGTTTGAAACCCAGGTTAAACGTGAACCTAAACCTCAGGTCAAATTTGAACCCGTTGTTTGAAACCCTGGTCAAATGTGAACCTAAACCTAAGGTCAAATGTGAACCCGTTGTTTGAAACCCAGGTCAAATGTGAACGTAAACCTCAGGTCAAATGTGAACTTCTTGTTTGAAAACCAGGTCAAATGTGAACCTAAACCTCAGGTCTAATGTGAACCCGTTGTTTGAAACCCAGGTCAAATGTGAACCTAAACCTCAGGTCAAATGTGAACCCGTTGTTTGAAAACCAGGTCAAATATGAACCTAAAACTCAGGTCAAATGTGTACCTAAACCTTAGGTCAAATGTGAACCCATTGTTTGAAACCCAGGTCAAATGTGAACTTAAACCTCAGGTCAAATGTGAACCCGTTGTTTGAAACCCAGGTCAAATTTGAACCTAAACCTCAAGTCAAATCTGAACCCGTTGTTTGAAAACCAGGTCAAATGTGAACCTAAACCTCAGGTCAAATGTGAACCCGTTGTTTGAAACCTAAGTTAAATGTGAACCTGAACCTCAGGTCAAATGTGAACCTGTTGTTTGAAAACCAGGTCAAATGTGAACCTAAACCTCAGGTCAAATGTGAATCCGTTGTTTGAAAACCAGGTGAAATGTGAACCCGTTGTTTGAAACCCAGGTCAAATATGAACCTAAACCTCAGGTCAAATATGAACCCGTTGTTTGAAACCCAAGTCAAATGTGAACCTAAACCTCAGGTCAAATGTGAACCCGTTGTTTAAAACCCAGGTCAAATGTGAACCTAAACCTCAGGTCAAATGTGAACCCGTTGTTTAAAACCCAGGTCAAATGTTAACCTAAACCTTAGGTCAAATGAGAACCCGTTGTTTGAAACCCGGGTCAAATGTGAACCTAGACCTAAAGTCAAATGCGAACCCGTTGTTTAAAAACTAGGTCAAATTTGAACCTAAACCTCAGGTCAAATGTGAACCCGTTGTTTGAAACCCAGGTCAAATGTGAACCTAAACCTAAGGTCAAATGTGAACTTAAACCTCAGGTCAAATGTGAACTGTTGTTTGAAACCCAGGTTAAACGTGAACCTAAACCTCAGGTCAAATTTGAACCCGTTGTTTGAAACCCTGGTCAAATGTGAACCTAAACCTAAGGTCAAATGTGAACCCGTTGTTTGAAACCCAGGTCAAATGTGAACGTAAACCTCAGGTCAAATGTGAACTTCTTGTTTGAAAACCAGGTCAAATGTGAACCTAAACCTCAGGTCTAATGTGAACCCGTTGTTTGAAACCCAGGTCAAATGTGAACCTAAACCTCAGGTCAAATGTGAACCCGTTGTTTGAAAACCAGGTCAAACATGAACCTAAAACTCAAGTCAAATGTGTACCTAAACCTTAGGTCAAATGTGAACCCGTTGTTTGAAACCCAGGTCAAATGTGAACTTAAACCTCAGGTCAAATGTGAACCAGTTGTTTGAAACCCAGGTCAAATTTGAACCTAAACCTCAAGTCAAATCTGAACCCGTTGTTTGAAAACCAGGTCAAATGTGAACCTAAACCTCAGGTCAAATGTGAACCCGTTGTTTGAAACCTAAGTTAAATGTGAACCTGAACCTCAGGTCAAATGTGAACCCGTTGTTTGAAAACCAGGTCAAATGTGAACCTAAACCTCAGGTCAAATGTGAATCCGTTGTTTGAAAACCAGGTGAAATGTGAACCCGTTGTTTGAAACCCAAGTCAAATATGAACCTAAACCTCAGGTCAAATATGAACCCGTTGTTTGAAACCCAGGTCAAATGTGAACTTAAACCTCAGGTCAAATGTGAACCTGTTGTTTGAAACCCAGGTCAATGTCAACCTAAAACTCAGGTCAAATGTGAACCCGTTGTTTGAAACCCGGGTCAAACGTGAACCTAAACCTCAGGTCAAATGTGAACCCGTTGTTTGAAACCCAAGTCAAATGTGAACCTAACCCTCAGGTCAAATATGAACCCGTTGTTTGAAAATCCGATCAAATGTGCACCTAAACCTCAGGTCAAGTGTGAACCCGTTGTTTGAAACCCAGGTCAAATGTGAACCTAAACCTCAGGTCAAATGTGAACCCGTTGTTTGAAACCCAAGTCAAATGTGAACCTAACCCTCAGGTTAAATATGAACCCGTTGTTTGAAAATCCGGTCAAATGTGAACCTAAACCTCAGGTCAAATGTGAACCCGTTGTTTGAAACCCAAGTCGAATGTGAACCTAAACCTCAGGTCAAATGTAAATCCGTTATTTGAAAACCAGGTCAAATGTGAACCCGTTGTTTGAAACCCAGGTCAAATATGAACCTAAACCTCAGGTCAAATGTGAACCCGTTGTTTGAAACCCAGGTCAAATGTGAACTTAAACCTCAGGTCAAATGTCAACCTGTTGTTTGATACCCAGGTCAAATGTGAACCTAAACCTCAGGTCAAATGTGAACCTAAACCTCAAGTCAAATGCGAACCCGTTGTTTAAAAACTAGGTCAAATTTGAACCTAAACCTCAGGTCAAATGTGAACCCGTTGTTTGAAACCCAGGTCAAATGTGAACCTAAACCTAAGGTCAAATGTGAACTTAAACCTCAGGTCAAATGTGAACTGTTGTTTGAAACCCAGGTTAAACGTGAACCTAAACCTCAGGTCAAATTTGAACCCGTTGTTTGAAACCCTGGTCAAATGTGAACCTAAACCTAAGGTCAAATGTGAACCCGTTGTTTGAAACCCAGGTCAAATGTGAACGTAAACCTCAGGTCAAATGTGAACTTCTTGTTTGAAAACCAGGTCAAATGTGAACCTAAACCTCAGGTCTAATGTGAACCCGTTGTTTGAAACCCAGGTCAAATGTGAACCTAAACCTCAGGTCAAATGTGAACCCGTTGTTTGAAAACCAGGTCAAATATGAACCTAAAACTCAGGTCAAATGTGTACCTAAACCTTAGGTCAAATGTGAACCCGTTGTTTGAAACCCAGGTCAAATGTGAACTTAAACCTCAGGTCAAATGTGAACCCGTTGTTTGAAACCCAGGTCAAATTTGAACCTAAACCTCAAGTCAAATCTGAACCCGTTGTTTGAAAACCAGGTCAAATGTGAACCTAAACCTCAGGTCAAATGTGAACCCGTTGTTTGAAACCTAAGTTAAATGTGAACCTGAACCTCAGGTCAAATGTGAACCTGTTGTTTGAAAACCAGGTCAAATGTGAACCTAAACCTCAGGTCAAATGTGAATCCGTTGTTTGAAAACCAGGTGAAATGTGAACCCGTTGTTTGAAACCCAGGTCAAATATGAACCTAAACCTCAGGTCAAATATGAACCCGTTGTTTGAAACCCAGGTCAAATGTGAACTTAAACCTCAGGTCAAATGTGAACCTGTTGTTTGAAACCCAGGTCAATGTCAACCTAAAACTCAGGTCAAATGTGAACCCGTTGTTTGAAACCCAGGTCAAACGTGAACCTAAACCTCAGGTCAAATGTGAACCCGTTGTTTGAAACCCAAGTCAAATGTGAACCTAACCCTCAGGTCAAATATGAACCCGTTGTTTGAAAATCCGATCAAATGTGCACCTAAACCTCAGGTCAAGTGTGAACCCGTTGTTTGAAACCCAGGTCAAATGTGAACCTAAACCTCAGGTCAAATGTGAACCCGTTGTTTGAAACCCAAGTCAAATGTGAACCTAACCCTCAGGTTAAATATGAACCCGTTGTTTGAAAATCCGGTCAAATGTGAACCTAAACCTCAGGTCAAATGTGAACCCGTTGTTTGAAACCCAAGTCGAATGTGAACCTAAACCTCAGGTCAAATGTAAATCCGTTATTTGAAAACCAGGTCAAATGTGAACCCGTTGTTTGAAACCCAGGTCAAATATGAACCTAAACCTCAGGTCAAATGTGAACCCGTTGTTTGAAACCCAGGTCAAATGTGAACTTAAACCTCAGGTCAAATGTCAACCTGTTGTTTGATACCCAGGTCAAATGTGAACCTAAACCTCAGGTCAAATGTGAACCTAAACCTCAAGTCAAATGCGAACCCGTTGTTTAAAAACTAGGTCAAATTTGAACCTAAACCTCAGGTCAAATGTGAACCCGTTGTTTGAAACCCAGGTCAAATGTGAACCTAAACCTAAGGTCAAATGTGAACTTAAACCTCAGGTCAAATGTGAACTGTTGTTTGAAACCCAGGTTAAACGTGAACCTAAACCTCAGGTCAAATTTGAACCCGTTGTTTGAAACCCTGGTCAAATGTGAACCTAAACCTAAGGTGAAATGTGAACCCGTTGTTTGAAACCCAGGTCAAATGTGAACGTAAACCTCAGGTCAAATGTGAACTTCTTGTTTGAAAACCAGGTCAAATGTGAACCTAAACCTCAGGTCTAATGTGAACCCGTTGTTTGAAACCCAGGTCAAATGTGAACTTAAACCTCAGGTCAAATGTCAACCTGTTGTTTGATACCCAGGTCAAATGTGAACCTAAACCTCAGGTCAAATGTGAACCTAAACCTCAAGTCAAATGCGAACCCGTTGTTTAAAAACTAGGTCAAATTTGAACCTAAACCTCAGGTCAAATGTGAACCCGTTGTTTGAAACCCAGGTCAAATGTGAACCTAAACCTAAGGTCAAATGTGAACTTAAACCTCAGGTCAAATGTGAACTGTTGTTTGAAACCCAGGTTAAACGTGATCCTAAACCTCAGGTCAAATTTGAACCCGTTGTTTGAAACCCTGGTCAAATGTGAACCTAAACCTAAGGTCAAATGTGAACCCGTTGTTTGAAACCCAGGTCAAATGTGAACGTAAACCTCAGGTCAAATGTGAACCCGTTGTTTGAAACCCAGGTCAAATTTGAACCTAAACCTCAAGTCAAATCTGAACCCGTTGTTTGAAAACCAGGTCAAATGTGAACCTAAACCTCAGGTCAAATGTGAACCCGTTGTTTGAAACCAGAGTTAAATGTGAACCTGAACCTCAGGTCAAATGTGAACCTGTTGTTTGAAAACCAGGTCAAATGTGAACCTAAACCTCAGGTCAAATGTGAATCCGTTGTTTGAAAACCAGGTGAAATGTGAACCCGTTGTTTGAAACCCAGGTCAAATATGAACCTAAACCTCAGGTCAAATATGAACCCGTTGTTTGAAACCCAGGTCAAATGTGAACTTAAACCTCAGGTCAAATGTGAACCTGTTGTTTGAAACCCAGGTCAATGTCAACCTAAAACTCAGGTCAAATGTGAACCCGTTGTTTGAAACCCAGGTCAAACGTGAACCTAAACCTCAGGTCAAATGTGAACCCGTTGTTTGAAACCCAAGTCAAATGTGAACCTAACCCTCAGGTCAAATATGAACCCGTTGTTTGAAAATCCGATCAAATGTGCACCTAAACCTCAGGTCAAGTGTGAACCCGTTGTTTGAAACCCAGGTCAAATGTGAACCTAAACCTCAGGTCAAATGTGAACCCGTTGTTTGAAACCCAAGTCAAATGTGAACCTAACCCTCAGGTTAAATATGAACCCGTTGTTTGAAAATCCGGTCAAATGTGAACCTAAACCTCAGGTCAAATGTGAACCCGTTGTTTGAAACCCAAGTCGAATGTGAACCTAAACCTCAGGTCAAATGTAAATCCGTTATTTGAAAACCAGGTCAAATGTGAACCCGTTGTTTGAAACCCAGGTCAAATATGAACCTAAACCTCAGGTCAAATGTCAACCTGTTGTTTGATACCCAGGTCAAATGTGAACCTAAACCTCAGGTCAAATGTGAACCTAAACCTCAAGTCAAATGCGAACCCGTTGTTTAAAAACTAGGTCAAATTTGAACCTAAACCTCAGGTCAAATCTGAACCCGTTGTTTGAAACCCAGGTCAAATGTGAACCTAAACCTAAGGTCAAATGTGAAGTTAAACCTCAGGTCAAATGTGAACTGTTGTTTGAAACCCAGGTTAAACGTGAACCTAAACCTCAGGTCAAATTTGAACCCGTTGTTTGAAACCCTGGTCAAATGTGAACCTAAACCTAAGGTGAAATGTGAACCCGTTGTTTGAAACCCAGGTCAAATGTGAACGTAAACCTCAGGTCAAATGTGAACTTCTTGTTTGAAAACCAGGTCAAATGTGAACCTAAACCTCAGGTCTAATGTGAACCCGTTGTTTGAAACCCAGGTCAAATGTGAACTTAAACCTCAGGTCAAATGTCAACCTGTTGTTTGATACCCAGGTCAAATGTGAACCTAAACCTCAGGTCAAATGTGAACCTAAACCTCAAGTCAAATGCGAACCCGTTGTTTAAAAACTAGGTCAAATTTGAACCTAAACCTCAGGTCAAATGTGAACCCGTTGTTTGAAACCCAGGTCAAATGTGAACCTAAACCTAAGGTCAAATGTGAACTTAAACCTCAGGTCAAATGTGAACTGTTGTTTGAAACCCAGGTTAAACGTGAACCTAAACCTCAGGTCAAATTTGAACCCGTTGTTTGAAACCCTGGTCAAATGTGAACCTAAACCTAAGGTCAAATGTGAACCCATTGTTTGAAACCCAGGTCAAATGTGAACGTAAACCTCAGGTCAAATGTGAACTTCTTGTTTGAAAACCAGGTCAAATGTGAACCTAAACCTCAGGTCTAATGTGAACCCGTTGTTTGAAACCCAGGTCAAATGTGAACCTAAACCTCAGGTCAAATGTGAAACCGTTGTTTGAAAACCAGGTCAAATATGAACCTAAAACTCAGGTCAAATGTGTACCTAAACCTTAGGTCAAATGTGAACCCGTTGTTTGAAACCCAGGTCAAATGTGAACTTAAACCTCAGGTCAAATGTGAACCCGTTGTTTGAAACCCAGGTCAAATTTGAACCTAAACCTCAAGTCAAATCTGAACCCGTTGTTTGAAAACCAGGTCAAATGTGAACCTAAACCTCAGGTCAAATGTGAACCCGTTGTTTGAAACCTAAGTTAAATGTGAACCTGAACCTCAGGTCAAATGTGAACCTGTTGTTTGAAAACCAGGTCAAATGTGAACCTAAACCTCAGGTCAAATGTGAATCCGTTGTTTGAAAACCAGGTGAAATGTGAACCCGTTGTTTGAAACCCAGGTCAAATATGAACCTAAACCTCAGGTCAAATATGAACCCGTTGTTTGAAACCCAGGTCAAATGTGAACTTAAACCTCAGGTCAAATGTGAACCTGTTGTTTGAAACCCAGGTCAATGTCAACCTAAAACTCAGGTCAAATGTGAACCCGTTGTTTGAAACCCAGGTCAAACGTGAACCTAAACCTCAGGTCAAATGTGAACCCGTTGTTTGAAACCCAAGTCAAATGTGAACCTAACCCTCAGGTCAAATATGAACCCGTTGTTTGAAAATCCGATCAAATGTGCACCTAAACCTCAGGTCAAGTGTGAAACCGTTGTTTGAAACCCAGGTCAAATGTGAACCTAAACCTCAGGTCAAATGTGAACCCGTTGTTTGAAACCCAAGTCAAATGTGAACCTAACCCTCAGGTTAAATATGAACCCGTTGTTTGAAAATCCGGTCAAATGTGAACCTAAACCTCAGGTCAAATGTGAACCCGTTGTTTGAAACCCAAGTCGAATGTGAACCTAAACCTCAGGTCAAATGTAAATCCGTTATTTGAAAACCAGGTCAAATGTGAACCCGTTGTTTGAAACCCAGGTCAAATATGAACCTAAACCTCAGGTCAAATGTGAACCCGTTGTTTGAAACCCAGGTCAAATGTGAACTTAAACCTCAGGTCAAATGTCAACCTGTTGTTTGATACCCAGGTCAAATGTGAACCTAAACCTCAGGTCAAATGTGAACCTAAACCTCAAGTCAAATGCGAACCCGTTGTTTAAAAACTAGGTCAAATTTGAACCTAAACCTCAGGTCAAATGTGAACCCGTTGTTTGAAACCCAGGTCAAATGTGAACCTAAACCTAAGGTCAAATGTGAACTTAAACCTCAGGTCAAATGTGAACTGTTGTTTGAAACCCAGGTTAAACGTGAACCTAAACCTCAGGTCAAATTTGAACCCGTTGTTTGAAACCCTGGTCAAATGTGAACCTAAACCTAAGGTCAAATGTGAACCCGTTGTTTGAAACCCAGGTCAAATGTGAACGTAAACCTCAGGTCAAATGTGAACTTCTTGTTTGAAAACCAGGTCAAATGTGAACCTAAACCTCAGGTCTAATGTGAACCCGTTGTTTGAAACCCAGGTCAAATGTGAACCTAAACCTCAGGTCAAATGTGAACCCGTTGTTTGAAAACCAGGTCAAATATGAACCTAAAACTCAGGTCAAATGTGTACCTAAACCTTAGGTCAAATGTGAACCCGTTGTTTGAAACCCAGGTCAAATGTGAACTTAAACCTCAGGTCAAATGTGAACCCGTTGTTTGAAACCCAGGTCAAATTTGAACCTAAACCTCAAGTCAAATCTGAACCCGTTGTTTGAAAACCAGGTCAAATGTGAACCTAAACCTCAGGTCAAATGTGAACCCGTTGTTTGAAACCTAAGTTAAATGTGAACCTGAACCTCAGGTCAAATGTGAACCCGTTGTTTGAAAACCAGGTCAAATGTGAACCTAAACCTCAGGTCAAATGTGAATCCGTTGTTTGAAAACCAGGTGAAATGTGAACCCGTTGTTTGAAACCCAGGTCAAATATGAACCTAAACCTCAGGTCAAATATGAACCCGTTGTTTGAAACCCAGGTCAAATGTGAACTTAAACCTCAGGTCAAATGTGAACCTGTTGTTTGAAACCCAGGTCAATGTCAACCTAAAACTCAGGTCAAATGTGAACCCGTTGTTTGAAACCCAGGTCAAACGTGAACCTAAACCTCAGGTCAAATGTGAACCCGTTGTTTGAAACCCAAGTCAAATGTGAACCTAACCCTCAGGTCAAATATGAACCCGTTGTTTGAAAATCCGATCAAATGTGCACCTAAACCTCAGGTCAAGTGTGAACCCGTTGTTTGAAACCCAGGTCAAATGTGAACCTAAACCTCAGGTCAAATGTGAACCCGTTGTTTGAAACCCAAGTCAAATGTGAACCTAACCCTCAGGTTAAATATGAACCCGTTGTTTGAAAATCCGGTCAAATGTGAACCTAAACCTCATGTCAAATGTGAACCCGTTGTTCGAAACCCAAGTCGAATGTGAACCTAAACCTCAGGTCAAATGTAAATCCGTTGTTTGAAAACCAGGTCAAATGTGAACCCGTTGTTTGAAACCCAGGTCAAATGTGAACCTAAACCTAAGGTCAAATGTGAACTTAAACCTCAGGTCAAATGTGAACTGTTGTTTGAAACCCAGGTTAAACGTGAACCTAAACCTCAGGTCAAATTTGAACCCGTTGTTTGAAACCCTGGTCAAATGTGAACCTAAACCTAAGGTCAAATGTGAACCCGTTGTTTGAAACCCAGGTCAAATATGAACGTAAACCTCAGGTCAAATGTGAACTTCTTGTTTGAAAACCAGGTCAAATGTGAACCAAAACCTCAGGTCTAATGTGAACCCGTTGTTTGAAACCCAGGTCAAATGTGAACCTAAACCTCAGGTCAAATGTGAACCCGTTGTTTGAAAACCAGGTCAAATATGAACCTAAAACTCAGGTCAAATGTGTACCTAAACCTTAGGTCAAATGTGAACCCGTTGTTTGAAACCCAGGTCAAATGTGAACTTAAACCTCAGGTCAAATGTGAACCCGTTGTTTGAAACCCAGGTCAAATTTGAACCTAAACCTCAAGTCAAATCTGAACCCGTTGTTTGAAAACCAGGTCAAATGTGAACCTAAACCTCAGGTCAAATGTGAACCCGTTGTTTGAAACCTAAGTTAAATGTGAACCTGAACCTCAGGTCAAATGTGAACCCGTTGTTTGAAAACCAGGTCAAATGTGAACCTAAACCTCAGGTCAAATGTGAATCCGTTGTTTGAAAACCAGGTGAAATGTGAACCCGTTGTTTGAAACCCAGGTCAAATATGAACCTAAACCTCAGGTCAAATATGAACCCGTTGTTTGAAACCCAGGTCAAATGTGAACTTAAACCTCAGGTCAAATGTGAACCTGTTGTTTGAAACCCAGGTCAATGTCAACCTAAAACTCAGGTCAAATGTGAACCCGATGTTTGAAACCCAGGTCAAACGTGAACCTAAACCTCAGGTCAAATGTGAACCCGTTGTTTGAAACCCAAGTCAAATGTGAACCTAACCCTCAGGTCAAATATGAACCCGTTGTTTGAAAATCCGATCAAATGTGCACCTAAACCTCAGGTCAAGTGTGAACCCGTTGTTTGAAACCCAGGTCAAATGTGAACCTAAACCTCAGGTCAAATGTGAACCCGTTGTTTGAAACCCAAGTCAAATGTGAACCTAACCCTCAGGTTAAATATGAACCCGTTGTTTGAAAATCCGGTCAAATGTGAACCTAAACCTCAGGTCAAATGTGAACCCGTTGTTTGAAACCCAAGTCGAATGTGAACCTAAACCTCAGGTCAAATGTAAATCCGTTATTTGAAAACCAGGTCAAATGTGAACCCGTTGTTTGAAACCCAGGTCAAATATGAACCTAAACCTCAGGTCAAATGTGAACCCGTTGTTTGAAACCCAGGTCAAATGTGAACTTAAACCTCAGGTCAAATGTCAACCTGTTGTTTGATACCCAGGTCAAATGTGAACCTAAACCTCAGGTCAAATGTGAACCTAAACCTCAAGTCAAATGCGAACCCGTTGTTTAAAAACTAGGTCAAATTTGAACCTAAACCTCCGGTCAAATGTGAACCCGTTGTTTGAAACCCAGGTCAAATGTGAACCTAAACCTAAGGTCAAATGTGAACTTAAACCTCAGGTCAAATGTGAACTGTTGTTTGAAACCCAGGTTAAACGTGAACCTAAACCTCAGGTCAAATTTGAACCCGTTGTTTGAAACCATGGTCAAATGTGAACCTAAACCTAAGGTCAAATGTGAACCCGTTGTTTGAAACCCAGGTCAAATGTGAACGTAAACCTCAGGTCAAATGTGAACTTCTTGTTTGAAAACCAGGTCAAATGTGAACCTAAACCTCAGGTCTAATGTGAACCCGTTGTTTGAAACCCAGGTCAAATGTGAACCTAAACCTCAGGTCAAATGTGAACCCGTTGTTTGAAAACCAGGTCAAATATGAACCTAAAACTCAGGTCAAATGTGTACCTAAACCTTAGGTCAAATGTGAACCCGTTGTTTGAAACCCAGGTCAAATGTGAACTTAAACCTCAGGTCAAATGTGAACCCGTTGTTTGAAACCCAGGTCAAAATTGAACCTAAACCTCAAGTCAAATCTGAACCCGTTGTTTGAAAACCAGGTCAAATGTGAACCTAAACCTCAGGTCAAATGTGAACCCGTTGTTTGAAACCTAAGTTAAATGTGAACCTGAACCTCAGGTCAAATGTGAACCCGTTGTTTGAAAACCAGGTCAAATGTGAACCTAAACCTCAGGTCAAATGTGAATCCGTTGTTTGAAAACCAGGTGAAATGTGAACCCGTTGTTTGAAACCCAGGTCAAATATGAACCTAAACCTCAGGTCAAATATGAACCCGTTGTTTGAAACCCAGGTCAAATGTGAACTTAAACCTCAGGTCAAATGTGAACCTGTTGTTTGAAACCCAGGTCAATGTCAACCTAAAACTCAGGTCAAATGTGAACCCGTTGTTTGAAACCCAGGTCAAACGTGAACCTAAACCTCAGGTCAAATGTGAACCCGTTGTTTGAAACCCAAGTCAAATGTGAACCTAACCCTCAGGTCAAATATGAACCCGTTGTTTGAAAATCCGATCAAATGTGCACCTAAACCTCAGGTCAAGTGTGAACCCGTTGTTTGAAACCCAGGTCAAATGTGAACCTAAACCTCAGGTCAAATGTGAACCCGTTGTTTGAAACCCAAGTCAAATGTGAACCTAACCCTCAGGTTAAATATGAACCCGTTGTTTGAAAATCCGGTCAAATGTGAACCTAAACCTCATGTCAAATGTGAACCCGTTGTTCGAAACCCAAGTCGAATGTGAACCTAAACCTCAGGTCAAATGTAAATCCGTTGTTTGAAAACCAGGTCAAATGTGAACCCGTTGTTTGAAACCCAGGTCAAATATGAACCTAAACCTCAGGTCAAATGTGAACCCGTTGTTTGAAACCCAGGTCAAATGTGAACTTAAACCTCAGGTCAAATGTCAACCTGTTGTTTGATACCCAGGTCAAATGTGAACCTAAACCTCAGGTCAAATGTGAACCCGTTGTTTGAAACCCAGGTCAAATGTGAACCTAAACCTCAGGTCAAATGTGAACCCGTTGTTTGAAAACCAGGTCAAATATGAACCTAAAACTCAGGTCAAATGTGTACCTAAACCTTAGGTCAAATGTGAACCCGTTGTTTGAAACCCAGGTCAAATGTGAACTTAAACCTCAGGTCAAATGTGAACCCGTTGTTTGAAACCCAGGTCAAAATTGAACCTAAACCTCAAGTCAAATCTGAACCCGTTGTTTGAAAACCAGGTCAAATGTGATCCTAAACCTCAGGTCAAATGTGAACCCGTTGTTTGAAACCTAAGTTAAATGTGAACCTGAACCTCAGGTCAAATGTGAACCCGTTGTTTGAAAACCAGGTCAAATGTGAACCTAAACCTCAGGTCAAATGTGAATCCGTTGTTTGAAAACCAGGTGAAATGTGAACCCGTTGTTTGAAACCCAGGTCAAATATGAACCTAAACCTCAGGTCAAATATGAACCCGTTGTTTGAAACCCAGGTCAAATGTGAACTTAAACCTCAGGTCAAATGTGAACCTGTTGTTTGAAACCCAGGTCAATGTCAACCTAAAACTCAGGTCAAATGTGAACCCGTTGTTTGAAACCCAGGTCAAACGTGAACCTAAACCTCAGGTCAAATGTGAACCCGTTGTTTGAAACCCAAGTCAAATGTGAACCTAACCCTCAGGTCAAATATGAACCCGTTGTTTGAAAATCCGATCAAATGTGCACCTAAACCTCAGGTCAAGTGTGAACCCGTTGTTTGAAACCCAGGTCAAATGTGAACCTAAACCTCAGGTCAAATGTGAACCCGTTGTTTGAAACCCAAGTCAAATGTGAACCTAACCCTCAGGTTAAATATGAACCCGTTGTTTGAAAATCCGGTCAAATGTGAACCTAAACCTCATGTCAAATGTGAACCCGTTGTTCGAAACCCAAGTCGAATGTGAACCTAAACCTCAGGTCAAATGTAAACCGTTGTTTGAAAACCAGGTCAAATGTGAACCCGTTGTTTGAAACCCAGGTCAAATATGAACCTAAACCTCAGGTCAAATGTGAACCCGTTGTTTGAAACCCAGGTCAAATGTGAACTTAAACCTCAGGTCAAATGTCAACCTGTTGTTTGTTACCCAGGTCAAATGTGAACCTAAACCTCAGGTCAAATGTGAACCCGTTGTTTGAAACCCAGGTCAAATGTGAACCTAAACCTCAGGTCAAATGTGAACCCTTTGTTTGAAACCCAGGTCAAATGTGAACCTAAACCTCATGTCTAATGTGAACCCATTGTTTGAAACCCAGGTCAAATGTGAACCTAAACCTTAGGTCAAATGAGAACCCGTTGTTTGAAACCTGGGTCAAATGTGAACCTAAACCGCAGGTCAAATGCGAACTTGTTGTTTGAAAACCAGGTCAAATTTGAACCTAAACCTCAGGTCAAATGGGAACCCGTTGTTTAAAACCCAGGTAAAAAATGAACCTAAACCTAAGGTCAAATGTGAACTTAAACCTCAGGTCAAATCTGAACTGTTGTTTGAAACCCAGGTCAAACGTGAACCTAAACCTAAGGTCAAATTTGAACCCGTTGTTTGAAACCCAGGTCAAATGTGAACCTAAACCTAAGGTCAAATGTGAACCCGTTGTTTGAAACCCAGGTCAAATGTGAACCTAAACCTCAGGTCAAATGTGAACCTCTTGTTTGAAAACCAGGTCAAATGTGAACCTAAACCTCAGGTCAAATGTGAACCCGTTGTTTGAAACCCAAGTCAAATGTGAACCTAACCCTCAGGTTAAATATGAACCCGTTGTTTGAAAATCCGGTCAAATGTGAACCTAAACCTCATGTCAAATGTGAACCCGTTGTTCGAAACCCAAGTCGAATGTGAACCTAAACCTCAGGTCAAATGTAAATCCGTTGTTTGAAAACCAGGTCAAATGTGAACCCGTTGTTTGAAACCCAGGTCAAATATGAACCTAAACCTCAGGTCAAATGTGAACCCGTTGTTTGAAACCCAGGTCAAATGTGAACTTAAACCTCAGGTCAAATGTCAACCTGTTGTTTGATACCCAGGTCAAATGTGAACCTAAACCTCAGGTCAAATGTGAACCCGTTGTTTGAAACCCAGGTCAAATGTGAACCTAAACCTCAGGTCAAATGTGAACCCGTTGTTTGAAAACCAGGTCAAATATGAACCTAAAACTCAGGTCAAATGTGTACCTAAACCTTAGGTCAAATGTGAACCCGTTGTTTGAAACCCAGGTCAAATGTGAACTTAAACCTCAGGTCAAATGTGAACCCGTTGTTTGAAACCCAGGTCAAAATTGAACCTAAACCTCAAGTCAAATCTGAACCCGTTGTTTGAAAACCAGGTCAAATGTAAACCTAAACCTCAGGTCAAATGTGAACCCGTTGTTTGAAACCTAAGTTAAATGTGAACCTGAACCTCAGGTCAAATGTGAACCCGTTGTTTGAAAACCAGGTCAAATGTGAACCTAAACCTCAGGTCAAATGTGAATCCGTTGTTTGAAAACCAGGTGAAATGTGAACCCGTTGTTTGAAACCCAGGTCAAATATGAACCTAAACCTCAGGTCAAATATGAACCCGTTGTTTGAAACCCAGGTCAAATGTGAACTTAAACCTCAGGTCAAATGTGAACCTGTTGTTTGAAACCCAGGTCAATGTCAACCTAAAACTCAGGTCAAATGTGAACCCGTTGTTTGAAACCCAGGTCAAACGTGAACCTAAACCTCAGGTCAAATGTGAACCCGTTGTTTGAAACCCAAGTCAAATGTGAACCTAACCCTCAGGTCAAATATGAACCCGTTGTTTGAAAATCCGATCAAATGTGCACCTAAACCTCAGGTCAAGTGTGAACCCGTTGTTTGAAACCCAGGTCAAATGTGAACCTAAACCTCAGGTCAAATGTGAACCCGTTGTTTGAAACCCAAGTCAAATGTGAACCTAACCCTCAGGTTAAATATGAACCCGTTGTTTGAAAATCCGGTCAAATGTGAACCTAAACCTCATGTCAAATGTGAACCCGTTGTTCGAAACCCAAGTCGAATGTGAACCTAAACCTCAGGTCAAATGTAAACCGTTGTTTGAAAACCAGGTCAAATGTGAACCCGTTGTTTGAAACCCAGGTCAAATATGAACCTAAACCTCAGGTCAAATGTGAACCCGTTGTTTGAAACCCAGGTCAAATGTGAACTTAAACCTCAGGTCAAATGTCAACCTGTTGTTTGTTACCCAGGTCAAATGTGAACCTAAACCTCAGGTCAAATGTGAACCCGTTGTTTGAAACCCAGGTCAAATGTGAACCTAAACCTCAGGTCAAATGTGAACCCTTTGTTTGAAACCCAGGTCAAATGTGAACCTAAACCTCATGTCTAATGTGAACCCATTGTTTGAAACCCAGGTCAAATGTGAACCTAAACCTTAGGTCAAATGAGAACCCGTTGTTTGAAACCTGGGTCAAATGTGAACCTAAACCGCAGGTCAAATGCGAACTTGTTGTTTGAAAACCAGGTCAAATTTGAACCTAAACCTCAGGTCAAATGGGAACCCGTTGTTTAAAACCCAGGTAAAAAATGAACCTAAACCTAAGGTCAAATGTGAACTTAAACCTCAGGTCAAATCTGAACTGTTGTTTGAAACCCAGGTCAAACGTGAACCTAAACCTAAGGTCAAATTTGAACCCGTTGTTTGAAACCCAGGTCAAATGTGAACCTAAACCTAAGGTCAAATGTGAACCCGTTGTTTGAAACCCAGGTCAAATGTGAACCTAAACCTCAGGTCAAATGTGAACCTCTTGTTTGAAAACCAGGTCAAATGTGAACCTAAACCTCAGGTCAAATGTGAACCCGTTGTTTGAAACCCAGGTTAAATGTGAATCCGTTGTTTGAAAACCAGGTCAAATGTGAACCCGTTGTTTGACACCCAGGTCAAATATGAACCTAAACCTCAGGTCAAATATGAGCCTGTTGTTTGAAACCCAGGTCAAATGTGAACTTAAACCTCAGGTCAAATGTGAACCTGTTGTTTGAAACCCAGGTCAAATGTGAACCTAAACCTCAGGTCAAATGTGAACCCGTTGTTTGAAAACCAGGTCAAATATGAACCTAAAACTCAGGTCAAATGTGTACCTAAACCTTAGGTCAAATGTGAACCCGTTGTTTGAAACCCAGGTCAAATGTGAACTTAAACCTCAGGTCAAATGTGAACCCGTTGTTTGAAACCCAGGTCAAAATTGAACCTAAACCTCAAGTCAAATCTGAACCCGTTGTTTGAAAACCAGGTCAAATGTGAACCTAAACCTCAGGTCAAATGTGAACCCGTTGTTTGAAACCTAAGTTAAATGTGAACCTGAACCTCAGGTCAAATGTGAACCCGTTGTTTGAAAACCAGGTCAAATGTGAACCTAAACCTCAGGTCAAATGTGAATCCGTTGTTTGAAAACCAGGTGAAATGTGAACCCGTTGTTTGAAACCCAGGTCAAATATGAACCTAAACCTCAGGTCAAATATGAACCCGTTGTTTGAAACCCAGGTCAAATGTGAACTTAAACCTCAGGTCAAATGTGAACCTGTTGTTTGAAACCCAGGTCAATGTCAACCTAAAACTCAGGTCAAATGTGAACCCGTTGTTTGAAACCCAGGTCAAACGTGAACCTAAACCTCAGGTCAAATGTGAACCCGTTGTTTGAAACCCAAGTCAAATGTGAACCTAACCCTCAGGTCAAATATGAACCCGTTGTTTGAAAATCCGATCAAATGTGCACCTAAACCTCAGGTCAAGTGTGAACCCGTTGTTTGAAACCCAGGTCAAATGTGAACCTAAACCTCAGGTCAAATGTGAACCCGTTGTTTGAAACCCAAGTCAAATGTGAACCTAACCCTCAGGTTAAATATGAACCCGTTGTTTGAAAATCCGGTCAAATGTGAACCTAAACCTCATGTCAAATGTGAACCCGTTGTTCGAAACCCAAGTCGAATGTGAACCTAAACCTCAGGTCAAATGTAAACCGTTGTTCGAAACCCAAGTCGAATGTGAACCTAAACCTCAGGTCAAATGTAAACCGTTGTTTGAAAACCAGGTCAAATGTGAACCCGTTGTTTGAAACCCAGGTCAAATATGAACCTAAACCTCAGGTCAAATGTGAACCCGTTGTTTGAAACCCAGGTCAAATGTGAACTTAAACCTCAGGTCAAATGTCAACCTGTTGTTTGATACCCAGGTCAAATGTGAACCTAAACCTCAGGTCAAATGTGAACCCGTTGTTTGAAACCCAGGTCAAATGTGAACCTAAACCTCAGGTCAAATGTGAACCCTTTGTTTGAAACCCAGGTCAAATGTGAACCTAAACCTCATGTCTAATGTGAACCCATTGTTTGAAACCCAGGTCAAATGTGAACCTAAACCTAAGGTCAAATTTGAACCCGTTGTTTGAAACCCAGGTCAAATGTGAACCTAAACCTAAGGTCAAATGTGAACCCGTTGTTTGAAACCCAGGTCAAATGTGAACCTAAACCTCAGGTCAAATGTGAACCTCTTGTTTGAAAACCAGGTCAAATGTGAACCTAAACCTCAGGTCAAATGTGAACCCGTTGTTTGAAACCCAGGTTAAATGTGAATCCGTTGTTTGAAAACCAGGTCAAATGTGAACCCGTTGTTTGACACCCAGGTCAAATATGAACCTAAACCTCAGGTCAAATATGAGCCTGTTGTTTGAAACCCAGGTCAAATGTGAACTTAAACCTCAGGTCAAATGTGAACCTGTTGTTTGAAACCCATGTCAAATGTGAACCTAAACCTCAGATCAAATGTGAACCCGTTGTTTGAAACCCAGGTCAAATGTGAACCTAAACCTCAGGTCAAATGTGAACCCGTTGTTTAAAACCCAGGTCAAATATGAACCTAAACCTCAGGTCAAATGTGAACCCGTTGTGTGAAACCCAGGTCAAATGTGAACTTAAACCTCAGGTCAAATGTCAACCTGTTGTTTGAAACCCAGGTCAAACGTGAACCTAAACCTCAGGTCAAATGTGAACCCGTTGTATGAAACCCAAGTCAAATGTGAACCTAACCCTCAGGTCAAATATGAACCCGTTGTTTGAAAATCCGATCAAATGTGAACCTAAACCTCAGGTCAAGTGTGAACCCGTTGCTTGAAACCCAGGTCAAATGTGAACCTAAACCTCAGGTCAAATGTGAACCCGTTGTTTGAAACCCAAGTCAAATGTGAACCTAACCCTCAGGTTAAATATGAACCCGTTGTTTGAAAATCCGGTCAAATGTGAACCTAAACCTCAGGTCAAATGTGAACCCGTTGTTTGAAACCCAAGTCGAATGTGAACCTAAACCACAGGTCAAATGTAAATCCGTTGTTTGAAAACCAGGTCAAATGTGAACCTGTTGTTTGAAACCCAGGTCAAATATGAACCTAAACCTCAGGTCAAATGTGAACCCGTTGTTTGAAACCCAGGTCAAATGTGAACTTAAACCTCAGTCCAAATGTCAACCTGTTGTTTGATACCCAGGTCAAATGTGAACCTAAACCTCAGGTCAAATGTGAACTCGTTGTTTGAAACCCAGGTCAAATGTGAACCTAAACCTCAGGTCAAATGTGAACCCGTTGTTTAAAACCCAGGTCAAATGTGAACCTAAACCTCAGGTCTAATGTGAACCCGTTGTTTGAATCCCAGGTCAAATGTGAACCTAAACCTTAGGTCAAATGAGAACCCGTTGTTTGAAACCTGGGTCAAATGTGAACCTAAACCGTAGGTCAAATGCGAACTCGTTGTTTGATAACCAGGTCAAATTTGAACCTAAACCTCAGGTCAAATGTGAACCCGTTGTTTAAAACCTAGGTCAAATATGAACCTAAACCTCAGGTCAAATGTGAACCCGTTGTGTGAAACCCAGGTCAAATGTGAACTTAAACCTCAGGTCAAATGTCAACCTGTTGTTTGAAACCCAGGTCAAACGTGAACCTAAACCTCAGGTCAAATGTGAACCCGTTGTTTGAAACCCAAGTCAAATGTGAACCTAACCCTCAGGTCAAATCTGAACCCGTTGTTTGAAAATCCGATCAAATGTGAACCTAAACCTCAGGTCAAGTGTCAACCCGTTGCTTGAAACACAGGTCAAATGTGAACCTAAACCTCAGGTCAAATGTGAACCCGTTGTTTGAAACCCAAGTCAAATGTGAACCTAACCCTCAGGTTAAATATGAACCCGTTGTTTGAAAATCCGGTCAAATGTGAACCTAAACCTCAGGTCAAATGTGAACCCGTTGTTTGAAACCCAAGTCGAATGTGAACCTAAACCTCAGGTCAAATGTAAATCCGTTGTTTGAAAACCAGGTCAAATGTGAAGCCGTTGTTTGAAACCCAGGTCAAATGTGAACCTAAACCTCAGGTCAAATGTGAACCTCTTGTTTGAAAACCAGGTCAAATGTGAACCTAAACCTCAGGTCAAATGTGAACCCGTTGTTTGAAACCCAGGTTAAATGTGAATCCGTTGTTTGAAAACCAGGTCAAATGTGAACCCGTTGTTTGACACCCAGGTCAAATATGAACCTAAACCTCAGGTCAAATATGAGCCTGTTGTTTGAAACCCAGGTCAAATGTGAACTTAAACCTCAGGTCAAATGTGAACCTGTTGTTTGAAACCCATGTCAAATGTGAACCTAAACCTCAGATCAAATGTGAACCCGTTGTTTGAAACCCAGGTCAAATGTGAACCTAAACCTCAGGTCAAATGTGAACCCGTTGTTTAAAACCCAGGTCAAATATGAACCTAAACCTCAGGTCAAATGTGAACCCGTTGTGTGAAACCCAGGTCAAATGTGAACTTAAACCTCAGGTCAAATGTCAACCTGTTGTTTGAAACCCAGGTCAAACGTGAACCTAAACCTCAGGTCAAATGTGAACCCGTTGTATGAAACCCAAGTCAAATGTGAACCTAACCCTCAGGTCAAATATGAACCCGTTGTTTGAAAATCCGATCAAATGTGAACCTAAACCTCAGGTCAAGTGTGAACCCGTTGCTTGAAACCCAGGTCAAATGTGAACCTAAACCTCAGGTCAAATGTGAACCCGTTGTTTGAAACCCAAGTCAAATGTGAACCTAACCCTCAGGTTAAATATGAACCCGTTGTTTGAAAATCCGGTCAAATGTGAACCTAAACCTCAGGTCAAATGTGAACCCGTTGTTTGAAACCCAAGTCGAATGTGAACCTAAACCACAGGTCAAATGTAAATCCGTTGTTTGAAAACCAGGTCAAATGTGAACCTGTTGTTTGAAACCCAGGTCAAATATGAACCTAAACCTCAGGTCAAATGTGAACCCGTTGTTTGAAACCCAGGTCAAATGTGAACTTAAACCTCAGTCCAAATGTCAACCTGTTGTTTGATACCCAGGTCAAATGTGAACCTAAACCTCAGGTCAAATGTGAACTCGTTGTTTGAAACCCAGGTCAAATGTGAACCTAAACCTCAGGTCAAATGTGAACCCGTTGTTTAAAACCCAGGTCAAATGTGAACCTAAACCTCAGGTCTAATGTGAACCCGTTGTTTGAATCCCAGGTCAAATGTGAACCTAAACCTTAGGTCAAATGAGAACCCGTTGTTTGAAACCTGGGTCAAATGTGAACCTAAACCGTAGGTCAAATGCGAACTCGTTGTTTGATAACCAGGTCAAATTTGAACCTAAACCTCAGGTCAAATGTGAACCCGTTGTTTAAAACCTAGGTCAAATATGAACCTAAACCTCAGGTCAAATGTGAACCCGTTGTGTGAAACCCAGGTCAAATGTGAACTTAAACCTCAGGTCAAATGTCAACCTGTTGTTTGAAACCCAGGTCAAACGTGAACCTAAACCTCAGGTCAAATGTGAACCCGTTGTTTGAAACCCAAGTCAAATGTGAACCTAACCCTCAGGTCAAATCTGAACCCGTTGTTTGAAAATCCGATCAAATGTGAACCTAAACCTCAGGTCAAGTGTCAACCCGTTGCTTGAAACACAGGTCAAATGTGAACCTAAACCTCAGGTCAAATGTGAACCCGTTGTTTGAAACCCAAGTCAAATGTGAACCTAACCCTCAGGTTAAATATGAACCCGTTGTTTGAAAATCCGGTCAAATGTGAACCTAAACCTCAGGTCAAATGTGAACCCGTTGTTTGAAACCCAAGTCGAATGTGAACCTAAACCTCAGGTCAAATGTAAATCCGTTGTTTGAAAACCAGGTCAAATGTGAAGCCGTTGTTTGAAACCCAGGTCAAATATGAACCTAAACCTCAGGTCAAATGTGAACCCGTTGTTTGAAACCCAGGTCAAATGTGAACTTAAACCTCAGGTCAAATGTCAACATGTTGTTTGATACCCAGGTCAAATGTGAACCTAAACCTCAGGTCAAATGTGAACCCGTTGTTTGAAAACCAGGTCAAATTTGAACCTAAACCTCAGGTCAAATGTGAACCCGTTGTTTGAAACCCAGGTCAAACGTGAACCTAAACCTAAGGTCAAATTTGAACCCGTTGTTTGAAACCCAGGTCAAATGTGAACCTAAACCTAAGGTCAAATGTGAACCCGTTGTTTGAAACCCAGGTCAAATGTGAACCTAAACCTCAGGTCAAATGTGAACCTCTTGTTTGAAAACCAGGTCAAATGTGAACCTAAACCTCAGGTCAAATGTGAACCCGTTGTTTGAAACCCAGGTTAAATGTGAATCCGTTGTTTGAAAACCAGGTCAAATGTGAACCCGTTGTTTGACACCCAGGTCAAATATGAACCTAAACCTCAGGTCAAATATGAGCCTGTTGTTTGAAACCCAGGTCAAATGTGAACCTGTTGTTTGAAACCCATGTCAAATGTGAACCTAAACCTCAGATCAAATGTGAACCCGTTGTTTGAAACCCAGGTCAAATGTGAACCTAAACCTCAGGTCAAATGTGAACCCGTTGTTTAAAACCCAGGTCAAATATGAACCTAAACCTCAGGTCAAATGTGAACCCGTTGTGTGAAACCCAGGTCAAATGTGAACTTAAACCTCAGGTCAAATGTCAACCTGTTGTTTGAAACCCAGGTCAAACGTGAACCTAAACCTCAGGTCAAATGTGAACCCGTTGTATGAAACCCAAGTCAAATGTGAACCTAACCCTCAGGTCAAATATGAACCCGTTGTTTGAAAATCCGATCAAATGTGAACCTAAACCTCAGGTCAAGTGTGAACCCGTTGCTTGAAACCCAGGTCAAATGTGAACCTAAACCTCAGGTCAAATGTGAACCCGTTGTTTGAAACCCAAGTCAAATGTGAACCTAACCCTCAGGTTAAATATGAACCCGTTGTTTGAAAATCCGGTCAAATGTGAACCTAAACCTCAGGTCAAATGTGAACCCGTTGTTTGAAACCCAAGTCGAATGTGAACCTAAACCTCAGGTCAAATGTAAATCCGTTGTTTGAAAACCAGGTCAAATGTGAACCTGTTGTTTGAAACCCAGGTCAAATATGAACCTAAACCTCAGGTCAAATGTGAACCCGTTGTTTGAAACCCAGGTCAAATGTGAACTTAAACCTCAGTCCAAATGTCAACCTGTTGTTTGATACCCAGGTCAAATGTGAACCTAAACCTCAGGTCAAATGTGAACTCGTTGTTTGAAACCCAGGTCAAATGTGAACCTAAACCTCAGGTCAAATGTGATCCCGTTGTTTAAAACCCAGGTCAAATGTGAACCTAAACCTCAGGTCTAATGTGAACCCGTTGTTTGAATCCCAGGTCAAATGTGAACCTAAACCTTAGGTCAAATGAGAACCCGTTGTTTGAAACCTGGGTCAAATGTGAACCTAAACCGTAGGTCAAATGCGAACTCGTTGTTTGATAACCAGGTCAAATTTGAACCTAAACCTCAGGTCAAATGTGAACCCGTTGTTTAAAACCTAGGTCAAATATGAACCTAAACCTCAGGTCAAATGTGAACCCGTTGTGTGAAACCCAGGTCAAATGTGAACTTAAACCTCAGGTTAAATGTCAACCTGTTGTTTGAAACCCAGGTCAAACGTGAACCTAAACCTCAGGTCAAATGTGAACCCGTTGTTTGAAACCCAAGTCAAATGTGAACCTAACCCTCAGGTCAAATCTGAACCCGTTGTTTGAACATCCGATCAAATGTGAACCTAAACCTCAGGTCAAGTGTCAACCCGTTGCTTGAAACACAGGTCAAATGTGAACCTAAACCTCAGGTCAAATGTGAACCCGTTGTTTGAAACCCAAGTCAAATGTGAACCTAACCCTCAGGTTAAATATGAACCCGTTGTTTGAAAATCCGGTCAAATGTGAACCTAAACCTCAGGTCAAATGTGAACCCGTTGTTTGAAACCCAAGTCGAATGTGAACCTAAACCTCAGGTCAAATGTAAATCCGTTGTTTGAAAACCAGGTCAAATGTGAAGCCGTTGTTTGAAACGCAGGTCAAATATGAACCTAAACCTCAGGTCAAATGTGAACCCGTTGTTTGAAACCCAGGTCAAATGTGAACTTAAACCTCAGGTCAAATGTCAACATGTTGTTTGATACCCAGGTCAAATATGAACCTAAACCTCAGGTCAAATGTGAACCCGTTGTTTGAAAACCAGGTCAAATTTGAACCTAAACCTCAGGTCAAATGTGAACCCGTTGTTTGAAACCCAGGTCAAATGTGAACCTAAACCTCAGGTAAAATTTGAACCCGTTGTTTGAAACCCAGGTCAAATGTGAACCTAAACCTAAGGTCAAATGTGAACCCGTTGTTTGAAACCCAGGTCAAATGTGAACCTAAACCTCAGGTCAAATGTGAACCTCTTGTTTGAAAACCAGGTCAAATGTGAACCTAAACCTCAGGTCAAATGTGAACCCGTTGTTTGAAACCCAGGTCAAATGAAAACCCGTTGTTTGAAACCTCAGGTCAAATGTGAGCCTGTTGTTTGAAATCCAGGTCAAATGTGAACTTAAACCTCAGGTCAAATGTGAACCTGTTGTTTGAAACCTATGTCAAATGTGAACCTAAACTTCAGGTCAAATGTGAACCCGTTGTTTGAAACCCAGGTCAAATGTGAACCTAAACCTCAGGTCAAATGTGAACCCGTTGTTTAAAACCCAGGTCAAATATGAACCTAAACCTCAGGTCAAATGTGAACCCGTTGTTTGAAACCCAGGTCAAATGTGAACCTAAACCATAGGTCAAATGACAACCCGTTGTTTGAAACCCGGGTCAAATGTGAACCTAAACCTCAGGTCAAATGCGAACCTGTTGTTTGAAAACCAGGTAAAATTTGAACCTAAACCTCATGTCAAATGTGAACACGTTGTTTGAAACCTAGGTCAAACGTGAACTTAAACCTCAGGTCAAATGTGAACCTGTTGTTTGAAACCTAGGTCAAACGTGAACCTAAACCTCAGGCCAAATGTGAACCCGTTGTTTGAAACCCAAGTCAAATGTGAACCTAACCCTCAGGTTAAATATGAACCCGTTGTTTGAAAATCTGGTCAAATGTGAACCTAAACCTCAGGTCAAATGTGAACCCGTTGTTTGAAACCCAGGTTAAATGAGAATCCGTTGTTTGAAAACCAGGTCAAATGTGAACCCGTTGTTTGAAACCCAGGTCAAATATGAACCTAAACCTCAGGTCAAATGTGAGCCTGTTGTTTGAAACCCAGGTCAAATGTGAACTTAAACCTCAGGTCAAATGTGAACCTGTTGTTTGAAACCCATGTCATATGTGAACCTAAACCTCAGGTCAAATGTGAACCCGTTGTTTAAAACCCAGGTCAAATATGAACCTAAACCTCATGTCAAATGTGAACCCGTTGTTTGAAACCCAGGTCAAATGTGAACCTAAACCTTAGGTCAAATGAGAACCCGTTGTTTGAAACCCGGGTCAAATGTGAACCTAAACCTCAGGTCAAATGCGAACCTGTTGTTTGAAAACCAGGTCAAATTTGAACCTAAACCTCATGTCAAATGTGAACCCGTTGTTTGAAACCCAGGTCAAACGTGAACTTAAACCTCAGGTCAAATGTGAACCTGTTGTTTGAAACCCAGGTCAAACGTGAACCTAAACCTCAGGTCAAATGTGAACCCGTTGTTTGAAACCCAATTCAAATGTGAACCTAACCCTCAGGTTAAATATGAACCCGTTGTTTGAAAATCTGGTCAAATGTGAACGTAAACCTCAGGTCAAATGTGAACCCGTTGTTTGAAACCCAGGTCAAATGTGAACCTAAACCTCAGGTCAAATGTAAATCCGTTGTTTGTAAACCAGGTCAAATGTGAACCCGTTGTTTGAAACCCAGGTCAAATATGAACCTAAACCTCAGGTCAAATGTGAACCCGTTGTATGAAACCCAGGTCAAATGTGAACTTAAACCTCAGGGCAAATGTCAACCTGTTGTTTGATACCCAGGTCAAATGTGAACCTAAACCTCAGGTCAAATATGAACCCGTTGTTTGAAACCCAGGTCAAATGTGAACCTAAACCTCAGGTCAAATGTGAACCCGTTGTTTAAAACCCAGGTCAAATGTGAACCTAAACCTCAGGTCAAATGTGAACCCGTTGTTTGAAACCCAGGTCAAACGTGAACTTAAACCTCAGGTCAAATGTGAACCTGTTGTTTGAAACCCAGGTCAAACGTGAACCTAAACCTCAGGTCAAATGTGAACCCGTTGTTTGAAACCCAAGTCAAATGTAAACTTAACCCTCAGGTTAAATATGAACCCGTTGTTTGAAAATCCAGTCAAATGTGAACCTAAACCTCAGGTCAAATGTGAACTCGTTGTTTGAAACCCAGGTTAAATGTGAACCTAAACCTCAGGTCAAATGTAAATCCGTTGTTTGAAAACCAGGTCAAATGTGAACCCGTTGTTTGAAACCCAGGTCAAATATGAACCTAAACCTCAGGTCAAATGTGAACCCGTTGTTTGAAACCCAGGTCAAATGTGAACTTAAACCTCAGGTCAAATGTCAACCTGTTGTTTGATACCCAGGTCAAATGTGAACCTAAACCTCCGGTCAAATGTGAACCCGTTGTTTGAAACCCAGGACAAATGTGAACCTAAACCTCAGGTCAATTGTGAACCCGTTGTTTAAAACCCAGGTCAAATGTGAACCTAAACCTCAGGTCAAATGTGAACCCGTTGTTTGACACCCAGGTCAAATGTTAACCTAAACCTTAGGTCAAATGAGAACCCGTTGTTTGAAACCCAGGTCAAATGTGAACCTAAACCTCAGGTCAAATGTGAACCCGTTGTTTAAAACCCAGGTCCAATGTGAACCTAAACCTCAGGTCTAATGTGAACCCGTTGTTTGAATCCCAGGTCAAATGTGAACCTAAACCTTAGGTCAAATGAGAACCCGTTCTTTGAAACCTGGGTCAAATGTGAACCTAAACCGTAGGTCAAATGCGAACTCGTTGTTTGATAACCAGGTCAAATTTGAACCTAAACCTCAGGTCAAATGTGAACCCGTTGTTTAAAACCTAGGTCAAATATGAACCTAAACCTCAGGTCAAATGTGAACCCGTTGTGTGAAACCCAGGTCAAATGTGAACTTAAACCTCAGGTTAAATGTCAACCTGTTGTTTGAAACCCAGGTCAAACGTGAACCTAAACCTCAGGTCAAATGTGAACCCGTTGTTTGAAACCCAAGTCAAATGTGAACCTAACCCTCAGGTCAAATCTGAACCCGTTGTTTGAAAATCCGATCAAATGTGAACCTAAACCTCAGGTCAAGTGTCAACCCGTTGCTTGAAACACAGGTCAAATGTGAACCTAAACCTCAGGTCAAATGTGAACCCGTTGTTTGAAACCCAAGTCAAATGTGAACCTAACCCTCAGGTTAAATATGAACCCGTTGTTTGAAAATCCGGTCAAATGTGAACCTAAACCTCAGGTCAAATGTGAACCCGTTGTTTGAAACCCAAGTCGAATGTGAACCTAAACCTCAGGTCAAATGTAAATCCGTTGTTTGAAAACCAGGTCAAATGTGAAGCCGTTGTTTGAAACGCAGGTCAAATATGAACCTAAACCTCAGGTCAAATGTGAACCCGTTGTTTGAAACCCAGGTCAAATGTGAACTTAAACCTCAGGTCAAATGTCAACATGTTGTTTGATACCCAGGTCAAATATGAACCTAAACCTCAGGTCAAATGTGAACCCGTTGTTTGAAAACCAGGTCAAATTTGAACCTAAACCTCAGGTCAAATGTGAACCCGTTGTTTGAAACCCAGGTCAAATGTGAACCTAAACCTCAGGTAAAATTTGAACCCGTTGTTTGAAACCCAGGTCAAATGTGAACCTAAACCTAAGGTCAAATGTGAACCCGTTGTTTGAAACCCAGGTCAAATGTGAACCTAAACCTCAGGTCAAATGTGAACCTCTTGTTTGAAAACCAGGTCAAATGTGAACCTAAACCTCAGGTCAAATGTGAACCCGTTGTTTGAAACCCAGGTTAAATGTGAATCCGTTGTTTGAAAACCAGGTCAAATGAAAACCCGTTGTTTGAAACCCAGGTCAAATATGAACCTAAACCTCAGGTCAAATGTGAGCCTGTTGTTTGAAATCCAGGTCAAATGTGAACTTAAACCTCAGGTCAAATGTGAACCTGTTGTTTGAAACCTATGTCAAATGTGAACCTAAACTTCAGGTCAAATGTGAACCCGTTGTTTGAAACCCAGGTCAAATGTGAACCTAAACCTCAGGTCAAATGTGAACCCGTTGTTTAAAACCCAGGTCAAATATGAACCTAAACCTCAGGTCAAATGTGAACCCGTTGTTTGAAACCCAGGTCAAATGTGAACCTAAACCATAGGTCAAATGACAACCCGTTGTTTGAAACCCGGGTCAAATGTGAACCTAAACCTCAGGTCAAATGCGAACCTGTTGTTTGAAAACCAGGTCAAATTTGAACCTAAACCTCATGTCAAATGTGAACCCGTTGTTTGAAACCTAGGTCAAACGTGAACTTAAACCTCAGGTCAAATGTGAACCTGTTGTTTGAAACCTAGGTCAAACGTGAACCTAAACCTCAGGCCAAATGTGAACCCGTTGTTTGAAACCCAAGTCAAATGTGAACCTAACCCTCAGGTTAAATATGAACCCGTTGTTTGAAAATCTGGTCAAATGTGAACCTAAACCTCAGGTCAAATGTGAACCCGTTGTTTGAAACCCAGGTTAAATGAGAATCCGTTGTTTGAAAACCAGGTCAAATGTGAACCCGTTGTTTGAAACCCAGGTCAAATATGAACCTAAACCTCAGGTCAAATGTGAGCCTGTTGTTTGAAACCTAGGTCAAATGTGAACTTAAACCTCAGGTCAAATGTGAACCTGTTGTTTGAAACCCATGTCATATGTGAACCTAAACCTCAGGTCAAATGTGAACCCGTTGTTTAAAACCCAGGTCAAATATGAACCTAAACCTCATGTCAAATGTGAACCCGTTGTTTGAAACCCAGGTCAAATGTGAACCTAAACCTTAGGTCAAATGAGAACCCGTTGTTTGAAACCCGGGTCAAATGTGAACCTAAACCTCAGGTCAAATGCGAACCTGTTGTTTGAAAACCAGGTCAAATTTGAACCTAAACCTCATGTCAAATGTGAACCCGTTGTTTGAAACCCAGGTCAGACGTGAACTTAAACCTCAGGTCAAATGTGAACCTGTTGTTTGAAACCCAGGTCAAACGTGAACCTAAACCTCAGGTCAAATGTGAACCCGTTGTTTGAAACCCAATTCAAATGTGAACCTAACCCTCAGGTTAAATATGAACCCGTTGTTTGAAAATCTGGTCAAATGTGAACGTAAACCTCAGGTCAAATGTGAACCCGTTGTTTGAAACACAGGTCAAATATGAACCTAAACCTCAGGTCAAATGTAAATCCGTTGTTTGTAAACCAGGTCAAATGTGAACCCGTTGTTTGAAACCCAGGTCAAATATGAACCTAAACCTCAGGTCAAATGTGAACCCGTTGTATGAAACCCAGGTCAAATGTGAACTTAAACCTCAGGGCAAATGTCAACCTGTTGTTTGATACCCAGGTCAAATGTGAACCTAAACCTCAGGTCAAATATGAACCCGTTTTTTGAAACCCAGGTCAAATGTGAACCTAAACCTCAGGTCAAATGTGAACCCGTTGTTTAAAACCCAGGTCAAATGTGAACCTAAACCTCAGGTCAAATGTGAACCCGTTGTTTGAAACCCAGGTCAAACGTGAACTTAAACCTCAGGTCAAATGTGAACCTGTTGTTTGAAACCCAGGTCAAACGTGAACCTAAACCTCAGGTCAAATGTGAACCCGTTGTTTGAAACCCAAGTCAAATGTAAACCTAACCCTCAGGTTAAATATGAACCCGTTGTTTGAAAATCCAGTCAAATGTGAACCTAAACCTCAGGTCAAATGTGAACTCGTTGTTTGAAACCCAGGTTAAATGTGAACCTAAACCTCAGGTCAAATGTAAATCCGTTGTTTGAAAACCAGGTCAAATGTGAACCCGTTGTTTGAAACCCAGGTCAAATATGAACCTAAACCTCAGGTCAAATGTGAACCCGTTGTTTGAAACCCAGGTCAAATGTGAACTTAAACCTCAGGTCAAATGTCAACCTGTTGTTTGATACCCAGGTCAAATGTGAACCTAAACCTCCGGTCAAATGTGAACCCGTTGTTTGAAACCCAGGACAAATGTGAACCTAAACCTCAGGTCAATTGTGAACCCGTTGTTTAAAACCCAGGTCAAATGTGAACCTAAACCTCAGGTCAAATGTGAACCCGTTGTTTGACACCCAGGTCAAATGTGAACCTAAACCTTAGGTCAAATGAGAACCCGTTGTTTGAAACCCAGGTCAAATGTGAACCTAAACCTCAGGTCAAATGTGAACCCGTTGTTTAAAACCCAGGTCCAATGTGAACCTAAACCTCAGGTCTAATGTGAACCCGTTGTTTGAATCCCAGGTCAAATGTGAACCTAAACCTTAGGTCAAATGAGAACCCGTTGTTTGAAACCTGGGTCAAATGTGAACATAAACCGTAGGTCAAATGCGAACTCGTTGTTTGAAAACCAGGTCAAATTTGAACCTAAACCTCAGGTCAAATGTGAACCCGTTGTTTGAAACCCAGGTCAAATGTGAACCTAAACCTCAGGTAAAATTTGAACCCGTTGTTTGAAACCCAGGTCAAATGTGAACCTAAACCTAAGGTCAAATGTGAACCCGTTGTTTGAAACCCAGGTCAAATGTGAACCTAAACCTCAGGTCAAATGTGAACCTCTTGTTTGAAAACCAGGTCAAATGTGAACCTAAACCTCAGGTCAAATGTGAACCCGTTGTTTGAAACCCAGGTTAAATGTGAATCCGTTGTTTGAAAACCAGGTCAAATGTAAACCCGTTGTTTGAAACCCAGGTCAAATATGAACCTAAACCTCAGGTCAAATGTGAGCCTGTTGTTTGAAATCCAGGTCAAATGTGAACTTAAACCTCAGGTCAAATGTGAACCTGTTGTTTGAAACCTATGTCAAATGTGAACCTAAACTTCAGGTCAAATGTGAACCCGTTGTTTGAAACCCAGGTCAAATGTGAACCTAAACCTCAGGTCAAATGTGAACCCGTTGTTTAAAACCCAGGTCAAATATGAACCTAAACCTCAGGTCAAATGTGAACCCGTTGTTTGAAACCCAGGTCAAATGTGAACCTAAACCATAGGTCAAATGACAACCCGTTGTTTGAAACCCGGGTCAAATGTGAACCTAAACCTCAGGTCAAATGCGAACCTGTTGTTTGAAAACCAGGTCAAATTTGAACCTAAACCTCATGTCAAATGTGAACCCGTTGTTTGAAACCTAGGTCAAACGTGAACTTAAACCTCAGGTCAAATGTGAACCTGTTGTTTGAAACCTAGGTCAAACGTGAACCTAAACCTCAGGCCAAATGTGAACCCGTTGTTTGAAACCCAAGTCAAATGTGAACCTAACCCTCAGGTTAAATATGAACCCGTTGTTTGAAAATCTGGTCAAATGTGAACCTAAACCTCAGGTCAAATGTGAACCCGTTGTTTGAAACCCAGGTTAAATGAGAATCCGTTGTTTGAAAACCAGGTCAAATGTGAACCCGTTGTTTGAAACCCAGGTCAAATATGAACCTAAACCTCAGGTCAAATGTGAGCCTGTTGTTTGAAACCCAGGTCAAATGTGAACTTAAACCTCAGGTCAAATGTGAACCTGTTGTTTGAAACCCATGTCATATGTGAACCTAAACCTCAGGTCAAATGTGAACCCGTTGTTTAAAACCCAGGTCAAATATGAACCTAAACCTCATGTCAAATGTGAACCCGTTGTTTGAAACCCAGGTCAAATGTGAACCTAAACCTTAGGTCAAATGAGAACCCGTTGTTTGAAACCCGGGTCAAATGTGAACCTAAACCTCAGGTCAAATGCGAACCTGTTGTTTGAAAACCAGGTCAAATTTGAACCTAAACCTCATGTCAAATGTGAACCCGTTGTTTGAAACCCAGGTCAAACGTGAACTTAAACCTCAGGTCAAATGTGAACCTGTTGTTTGAAACCCAGGTCAAACGTGAACCTAAACCTCAGGTCAAATGTGAACCCGTTGTTTGAAACCCAATTCAAATGTGAACCTAACCCTCAGGTTAAATATGAACCCGTTGTTTGAAAATCTGGTCAAATGTGAACGTAAACCTCAGGTCAAATGTGAACCCGTTGTTTGAAACCCAGGTCAAATGTGAACCTAAACCTCAGGTCAAATGTAAATCCGTTGTTTGTAAACCAGGTCAAATGTGAACCCGTTGTTTGAAACCCAGGTCAAATATGAACCTAAACCTCAGGTCAAATGTGAACCCGTTGTATGAAACCCAGGTCAAATGTGAACTTAAACCTCAGGGCAAATGTCAACCTGTTGTTTGATACCCAGGTCAAATGTGAACCTAAACCTCAGGTCAAATATGAACCCGTTGTTTGAAACCCAGGTCAAATGTGAACCTAAACCTCAGGTCAAATGTGAACCCGTTGTTTAAAACCCAGGTCAAATGTGAACCTAAACCTCAGGTCAAATGTGAACCCGTTGTTTGAAACCCAGGTCAAACGTGAACTTAAACCTCAGGTCAAATGTGAACCTGTTGTTTGAAACCCAGGTCAAACGTGAACCTAAACCTCAGGTCAAATGTGAACCCGTTGTTTGAAACCCAAGTCAAATGTAAACCTAACCCTCAGGTTAAATATGAACCCGTTGTTTGAAAATCCAGTCAAATGTGAACCTAAACCTCAGGTCAAATGTGAACTCGTTGTTTGAAACCCAGGTTAAATGTGAACCTAAACCTCAGGTCAAATGTAAATCCGTTGTTTGAAAACCAGGTCAAATGTGAACCCGTTGTTTGAAACCCAGGTCAAATATGAACCTAAACCTCAGGTCAAATGTGAACCCGTTGTTTGAAACCCAGGTCAAATGTGAACTTAAACCTCAGGTCAAATGTCAACCTGTTGTTTGATACCCAGGTCAAATGTGAACCTAAACCTCCGGTCAAATGTGAACCCGTTGTTTGAAACCCAGGACAAATGTGAACCTAAACCTCAGGTCAATTGTGAACCCGTTGTTTAAAACCCAGGTCAAATGTGAACCTAAACCTCAGGTCAAATGTGAACCCGTTGTTTGACACCCAGGTCAAATGTGAACCTAAACCTTAGGTCAAATGAGAACCCGTTGTTTGAAACCCGGGTCAAATGTGAACCTAAACCTTAGGTCAAATGCGTACCCTTTATTTAAAAACCAGGTCAAATTTTAACCTAAACCTCAGGTCAAATGTGAACCCGTTGTTTGAAACCCAGGTCAAATGTGAACCTAAACCTAAGGTCAAATGTGAACTTAAACCTCAGGTCAAATGTGAACTGTTGTTTGAAACCCAGGTCAAACGTGAACCTAAACCTCAGGTCAAATTTGAACCCATTTTTTGAAACCCAGGTCAAATGTGAACCTAAACCTAAGGACAAATGTGAACCCGTTGTTTGAAACCCAGGTCAAATGTGAACCTAAACCTCAGGCCAAATGTGAACCTCTTGTTTGAAAACCAGGTCAAATGTGAACCTAAACCTCAGGTCTAATGTGAACCCGTTGTTTGAAACCCAAGTCAAATGTGAACCTAAACCTCAGGTCAAATGTGAACCCGTTGTTTGAAAACCAGGTCAATGGTGAACCTAAAACTCAGGTCAAATGTGTACCTAAACCTCAGGTCAAATGTGAACCCGTTGTTTGAAACCCAGGTCAAATGTGAACTTAAACCTCAGGTCAAATGTGAACCCGTTGTTTGAAACCCAGGTCAAATTTGAACCTAAACCTCAAGTCAAATCTGAACCCGTTGTTTGGAAACCAGGTCAAATGTGAACCTAACCCTCAGGTCAAATGTGAACCCGTTGTTTGAAACCTAAGTCAAATGTGAACCTAAACCTCAGGTCAAATGTGAACCCGTTGTTTGAAAACCAGGTCAAATGTGAACCTAAACCTCAGGTCAAACGTGAATCCGTTGTTTGAAAACCAGGTCAAATGTGAACCCGTTGTTTGAAACCCAGGTCAAATATGAACCTAAACCTCAGGTCAAATGTGAACTTAAACCTCAGGTCAAATGTCAACCTGTTGTTTGAAACCCAGGTCAAATGTGAACCTAAACCTCAGGTCAAATGTGAACCCGTTGTTTGAAACCCAGGTCAAACGTGAACCGAAACCTCAGGTCAAATGTGAACCCGTTGTTTGAAACCCAGGTCAAATGTGAACCTAAACATAAGGTCAAATGTGAACCCATTATTTGAAACCCAGGTAAAATGTGAACCTAAACCTCAGGTCAAATGTGAACCCGTTGTTTGAAACCCAGGTCAAATTTGAACTTAAACCTCAGGTCAAATGTGAACCTGTTGTTTGAAACCCAGGTCAAACGTGAACCTAAACCTCAGGTCAAATGTGAACCCGTTGTTTGAAACCCAAGTCGAATGTGAACCTAACCCTCAGGTCAAATATGAACCCGTTGTTTGAAAATCCGGTCAAATGTGAACCTAAACCTCAGGTCAAATGTGAAATCGTTGTTTGAAACCCAGGTCAAATGGGAACCTCAACCTCAGGTCAAATGTGAATCTGTTGTTTGAAAACCAGGTCAAATGTGAACCCGTTGTTTGAAACCCAGGTCAAATATGAACCTAAACCTTAGGTCAAATGTGAACCCGTTGTTTGAAACAAAGGTCAAATGTGAACTTAAACCTCAGGTCAAATGTGAACCTAATGTTTGAAACCCAGGTCAAATGTGAACCTAAACCTCAGGTCAAATGTGAACCCGTTGTTTGAAACCCAGGTCAAATGTGAACCTAAACCTCAGGTCAAATGTGAACCCGTTGTTTAAAACCCAGGTCAAATGTGAACCTAAACCGCAGGTCAAATGTGAACCCGTTGTTTGAAACCCAGGTTAAATGTGAACCTAAACCTTAGGTCAAATGAGAACCCGTTGTTTGATACCCGGGTCAAATGTGAACCTAAACCTCAGGTCAAATGCAAACCCGTTGTTTGAAAACCAGGTCAAATTTGAACCTAAACCTCAAGTCAAATGTGAACCCGTTGTTCGAAACCCAGGTCAAATGTGAACCTAAACCTAAGGTCAAATGTGAACCCATTATTTGAAACCCAAGTCAAATGTGAACCTAAACCTCAGGTCAAATGTGAACCTGTTGTTTGAAACCCAGGTCAAACGTGAACTTAAACCTTAGGTCAAATGTGAACCCATTATTTGAAACCCAGGTAAAATGTGAACCTAAACCTCAGGTCAAATGTGAACCCGTTGTTTGAAACCCAGGTCAAACGTGAACTTAAACCTCAGGTCAAATGTGAACCTGTTGTTTGAAACCCAGGTCAAACGTGAACATAAACCTCAGGTCAAATGTGAACCCGTTGTTTGAAACCCAAGTCAAATGTGAACCTAACCCTCAGGTCAAATATGAACCCGTTGTTTGAAAATCCGGTCAAATGTGAACCAAAACCTCAGGTCAAATGTGAAATCGTTGTTTGAAACCCAGGTCAAATGGGAACCTCAACCTCAGGTCAAATGTGAATCCGTTGTTTGAAAACCAGGTCAAATGTGAACCCGTTGTTTGAAACCCAGGTCAAATATGAACCTAAACCTCAGGTCAAATGTGAACCCGTTGTTTGAAACCCAGGTCAAATGTGAACATAAACCTCAGGTCAAATGTGAACCTAATGTTTGAAACCCAGGTCAAATGTGAACCTAAACCTCAGGTCAAATGTGAACCCGTTGTTTGAAACCCAGGTCAAATGTGAACCTAAACCTCAGGTCAAATGTGAACCCGTTGTTTAAAACCCAGGTCAAATGTGAACCTAAACCTCAGGTCAAATGCGAACCCGTTGTTTGAAAACCACGTCAAATTTGAACCTAAACCTCAGGTCAAATGTGAACCCGTTGTTTGAAACCCAGGTCAAATGTGAACCTAAACCTAAGGTCAAATGTGAACCCATTATTTGAAACCCAGGTAAAATGTGAACCTAAACCTCAGGTCAAATGTGGACCCGTTGTTAGAAACCCAGGTCAAATGTGAACTTAAACCTCAGGTCAAATGTGAACCTGTTGTTTGAAACCCAGGTCAAACGTGAACCTAAACCTCAGGTCAAATGTGAACCCGTTGTTTGAAACCCAAGTCAAATGTGAACCTAACCCTCAGGTCAAATATGAACCCGTTGTTTGAAAATCCGGTCAAATGTGAACCTAAACCTCAGGTCAAATGTGAAATCGTTGTTTGAAACCCAGGTCAAATGGGAACCTCAACCTCAGGTCAAATGTGAATCCGTTGTTTGAAAACCAGGTCAAATGTGAACCCGTTGTTTGAAACCCAGGTCAAATATGAACCTAAACCTTAGGTCAAATGTGAACCCGTTGTTTGAAACAAAGGTCAAATGTGAACTTAAACCTCAGGTCAAATGTGAACCTAATGTTTGAAACCCAGGTCAAATGTGAACCTAAACCTCAGGTCAAATGTGAACCCGTTGTTTGAAACCCAGGTCAAATGTGAACCTAAACCTCAGGTCAAATGTGAACCCGTTGTTTAAAACCCAGGTCAAATGTGAACCTAAACCGCAGGTCAAATGTGAACCCGTTGTTTGAAACCCAGGTCAAATGTGAACCTAAACCTCAGGTCAAATGTGAACCCGTTGTTTGAAACCCAGGTAAAATATGAACCTAAACCTCAGGTCAAATATGAACACGTTGTTTGAAACCCAGGTCAAATGTGAACTTAAACCTCAGGTCAAATGTGAACCTGTTGTTTGAAACCCAGGTCAAATGTGAACCTAAACCTCAGGTCAAATGTGAACCCGTTGTTTGAAACCCAGGTCAAATGTGAACCTAAACCTCAGGTCAAATGTAGACCCGTTGTTTGAAACCCAGGTCAAATGTGAACCTAAACCTCAGGTCAATTTTGAACCCGTTGTTTGAAACCAAGGTCAAATGTGAACCGAAACCTTAGGTCAAATGAGAACCCGTTGTTTGAAACCCGGGTCAAATGTGAACCTAAACCTCAGGTCAAATGCGAACCCGTTGTTTGAAAACCACGTCAAATTTGAACCTAAACCTCAGGTCAAATGTGAACCCGTTGTTTGAAACCCAGATCAAATGTGAACCTAAACCTAAGGTCAAATGTGAACCCATTATTTGAAACCCAGGTAAAATGTGAACCTAAACCTCAGGTCAAATGTGAACCCGTTGTTTGAAACCCAGGTCAAATGTGAACTTAAACCTCAGGTCAAATGTGAACCTGTTGTTTGAAACCCAGGTCAAACGTGAACCTAAACCTCAGGTCAAATGTGAACCCGTTGTTTGAAACCCAAGTCAAATGTGAACCTAACCCTCAGGTCAAATATGAACCCGTTGTTTGAAAATCCGGTCAAATGTGAACCTAAACCTCAGGTCAAATGTGAAATCGTTGTTTGAAACCCAGGTCAAATGGGAACCTCGACCTCAGGTCAAATGTGAATCCGTTGTTTGAAAACCAGGTCAAATGTGAACCCGTTGTTTGAAACCCAGGTCAAATATGAACCTAAACCTTAGGTCAAATGTGAACCCGTTGTTTGAAACAAAGGTCAAATGTGAACTTAAACCTCAGGTCAAATGTGAACCTAATGTTTGAAACCCAGGTCAAATGTGAACCTAAACCTCAGGTCAAATGTGAACCCGTTGTTTGAAACCGAGGTCAAATGTGAACCTAAACCTCAGGTCAAATGTGAACCCGTTGTTTAAAACCCAGGTCAAATGTGAACCTAAACCGCAGGTCAAATGTGAACCCGTTGTTTGAAACCCAGGTAAAATGTGAACCTAAACCTTAGGTCAAATGAGAACCCGTTGTTTGAAACCCGGGTCAAATGTGAACCTAAACCTCAGGTCAAATGCAAACGCGTTGTTTGAAAACCAGGTCAAATTTGAACCTAAACCTCAAGTCAAATGTGAACCCGTTGTTCGAAACCCAGGTCAAATGTGAACCTAAACCTAAGGTCAAATGTGAACCCATTATTTGAAACCCAAGTCAAATGTGAACCTAAACCTCAGGTCAAATGTGAACCTGTTGTTTGAAACCCAGGTCAAACGTGAACTTAAACCTTAGGTCAAATGTGAACCCATTATTTGAAACCCAGGTAAAATGTGAACCTAAACCTCAGGTCAAATGTGAACCCGTTGTTTGAAACCCAGGTCAAACGTGAACTTAAACCTCAGGTCAAATGTGAACCTGTTGTTTGAAACCCAGGTCAAACGTGAACATAAACCTCAGGTCAAATGTGAACCCGTTGTTTGAAACCCAAGTCAAATGTGAACCTAACCCTCAGGTCAAATATGAACCCGTTGTTTGAAAATCCGGTCAAATGTGAACCTAAACCTCAGGTCAAATGTGAAATCGTTGTTTGAAACCCAGGTCAAATGGGAACCTCAACCTCAGGTCAAATGTGAATCCGTTGTTTGAAAACCAGGTCAAATGTGAACCCGTTGTTTGAAACCCAGGTCAAATATGAACCTAAACCTCAGGTCAAATGTGAACCCGTTGTTTGAAACCCAGGTCAAATGTGAACATAAACCTCAGGTCAAATGTGAACCTAATGTTTGAAACCCAGGTCAAATGTGAACCTAAACCTCAGGTCAAATGTAAACCCGTTGTTTGAAACCCAGGTCAAATGTGAACCTAAACCTCAGGTCAAATGTGAACCCGTTGTTTAAAACCCAGGTCAAATGTGAACCTAAACCTCAGGTCAAATGCGAACCCGTTGTTTGAAAACCACGTCAAATTTGAACCTAAACCTCAGGTCAAATGTGAACCCGTTGTTTGAAACCCAGGTCAAATGTGAACCTAAACCTAAGGTCAAATGTGAACCCATTATTTGAAACCCAGGTAAAATGTGAACCTAAACCTCAGGTCAAATGTGGACCCGTTGTTAGAAACCCAGGTCAAATGTGAACTTAAACCTCAGGTCAAATGTGAACCTGTTGTTTGAAACCCAGGTCAAACGTGAACCTAAACCTCAGGTCAAATGTGAACCCGTTGTTTGAAACCCAAGTCAAATGTGAACCTAACCCTCAGGTCAAATATGAACCCGTTGTTTGAAAATCCGGTCAAATGTGAACCTAAACCTCAGGTCAAATGTGAAATCGTTGTTTGAAACCCAGGTCAAATGGGAACCTCAACCTCAGGTCAAATGTGAATCCGTTGTTTGAAAACCAGGTCAAATGTGAACCCGTTGTTTGAAACCCAGGTCAAATATGAACCTAAACCTTAGGTCAAATGTGAACCCATTGTTTGAAACAAAGGTCAAATGTGAACTTAAACCTCAGGTCAAATGTGAACCTAATGTTTGAAACCCAGGTCAAATGTGAACCTAAACCTCAGGTCAAATGTGAACCCGTTGTTTGAAACCCAGGTCAAATGTGAACCTAAACCTCAGGTCAAATGTGAACCCGTTGTTTAAAACCCAGGTCAAATGTGAACCTAAACCGCAGGTCAAATGTGAACCCGTTGTTTGAAACCCAGGTCAAATGTGAACCTAAACCTCAGGTCAAATGTGAACCCGTTGTTTGAAACCCAGGTCAAATATGAACCTAAACCTTAGGTCAAATGTGAACCCGTTGTTTGAAACAAAGGTCAAATGTGAACTTAAACCTCAGGTCAAATGTGAACCTAATGTTTGAAACCCAGGTCAAATGTGAACCTAAACCTCAGGTCAAATGTGAACCCGTTGTTTGAAACCCAGGTCAAATGTGAACCTAAACCTCAGGTCAAATGTGAACCCGTTGTTTAAAACCCAGGTCAAATGTGAACCTAAACCGCAGGTCAAATGTGAACCCGTTGTTTGAAACCCAGGTCAAATGTGAACCTAAACCTCAGGTCAAATGTGAACCCGTTGTTTGAAACCCAGGTAAAATATGAACCTAAACCTCAGGTCAAATGTGAACACGTTGTTTGAAACCCAGGTCAAATGTGAACTTAAACCTCAGGTCAAATGTGAACCTGTTGTTTGAAACCCAGGTCAAATGTGAACCTAAACCTCAGGTCAAATGTGAACCCGTTGTTTGAAACCCAGGTCAAATGTGAACCTAAACCTCAGGTCAAATGTAGACCCGTTGTTTGAAACCCAGGTCAAATGTGAACCTAAACCTCAGGTCAATTTTGAACCCGTTGTTTGAAACCAAGGTCAAATGTGAACCGAAACCTTAGGTCAAATGAGAACCCGTTGTTTGAAACCCGGGTCAAATGTGAACCTAAACCTCAGGTCAAATGCGAACCCGTTGTTTGAAAACCACGTCAAATTTGAACCTAAACCTCAGGTCAAATGTGAACCCGTTGTTTGAAACCCAGGTCAAATGTGAACCTAAACCTAAGGTCAAATGTGAACCCATTATTTGAAACCCAGGTAAAATGTGAACCTAAACCTCAGGTCAAATGTGAACCCGTTGTTTGAAACCCAGGTCAAATGTGAACTTAAACCTCAGGTCAAATGTGAACCTGTTGTTTGAAACCCAGGTCAAACGTGAACCTAAACCTCAGGTCAAATGTGAACCCGTTGTTTGAAACCCAAGTCAAATGTGAACCTAACCCTCAGGTCAAATATGAACCCGTTGTTTGAAAATCCGGTCAAATGTGAACCTAAACCTCAGGTCAAATGTGAAATCGTTGTTTGAAACCCAGGTCAAATGGGAACCTCAACCTCAGGTCAAATGTGAATCCGTTGTTTGAAAACCAGGTCAAATGTGAACCCGTTGTTTGAAACCCAGGTCAAATATGAACCTAAACCTTAGGTCAAATGTGAACCCGTTGTTTGAAACAAAGGTCAAATGTGAACTTAAACCTCAGGTCAAATGTGAACCTAATGTTTGAAACCCAGGTCAAATGTGAACCTAAACCTCAGGTCAAATGTGAACCCGTTGTTTGAAACCGAGGTCAAATGTGAACCTAAACCTCAGGTCAAATGTGAACCCGTTGTTTAAAACCCAGGTCAAATGTGAACCTAAACCTCAGGTCAAATGCGAACCCGTTGTTTGAAAACCACGTCAAATTTGAACCTAAACCTCAGGTCAAATGTGAACCCGTTGTTTGAAACCCAGGTCAAATGTGAACCTAAACCTAAGGTCAAATGTGAACCCATTATTTGAAACCCAGGTAAAATGTGAACCTAAACCTCAGGTCAAATGTGGACCCGTTGTTAGAAACCCAGGTCAAATGTGAACTTAAACCTCAGGTCAAATGTGAACCTGTTGTTTGAAACCCAGGTCAAACGTGAACCTAAACCTCAGGTCAAATGTGAACCCGTTGTTTGAAACCCAAGTCAAATGTGAACCTAACCCTCAGGTCAAATATGAACCCGTTGTTTGAAAATCCGGTCAAATGTGAACCTAAACCTCAGGTCAAATGTGAAATCGTTGTTTGAAACCCAGGTCAAATGGGAACCTCAACCTCAGGTCAAATGTGAATCCGTTGTTTGAAAACCAGGTCAAATGTGAACCCGTTGTTTGAAACCCAGGTCAAATATGAACCTAAACCTTAGGTCAAATGTGAACCCGTTGTTTGAAACAAAGGTCAAATGTGAACTTAAACCTCAGGTCAAATGTGAACCTAATGTTTGAAACCCAGGTCAAATGTGAACCTAAACCTCAGGTCAAATGTGAACCCGTTGTTTGAAACCCAGGTCAAATGTGAACCTAAACCTCAGGTCAAATGTGAACCCGTTGTTTAAAACCCAGGTCAAATGTGAACCTAAACCGCAGGTCAAATGTGAACCCGTTGTTTGAAACCCAGGTCAAATGTGAACCTAAACCTCAGGTCAAATGTGAACCCGTTGTTTGAAACCCAGGTCAAATATGAACCTAAACCTTAGGTCAAATGTGAACCCGTTGTTTGAAACAAAGGTCAAATGTGAACTTAAACCTCAGGTCAAATGTGAACCTAATGTTTGAAACCCAGGTCAAATGTGAACCTAAACCTCAGGTCAAATGTGAACCCGTTGTTTGAAACCCAGGTCAAATGTGAACCTAAACCTCAGGTCAAATGTGAACCCGTTGTTTAAAACCCAGGTCAAATGTGAACCTAAACCGCAGGTCAAATGTGAACCCGTTGTTTGAAACCCAGGTCAAATGTGAACCTAAACCTCAGGTCAAATGTGAACCCGTTGTTTGAAACCCAGGTAAAATATGAACCTAAACCTCAGGTCAAATGTGAACACGTTGTTTGAAACCCAGGTCAAATGTGAACTTAAACCTCAGGTCAAATGTGAACCTGTTGTTTGAAACCCAGGTCAAATGTGAACCTAAACCTCAGGTCAAATGTGAACCCGTTGTTTGAAACCCAGGTCAAATGTGAACCTAAACCTCAGGTCAAATGTAGACCCGTTGTTTGAAACCCAGGTCAAATGTGAACCTAAACCTCAGGTCAATTTTGAACCTGTTGTTTGAAACCAAGGTCAAATGTGAACCGAAACCTTAGGTCAAATGAGAACCCGTTGTTTGAAACCCGGGTCAAATGTGAACCTAAACCTCAGGTCAAATGCGAACCCGTTGTTTGAAAACCACGTCAAATTTGAACCTAAACCTCAGGTCAAATGTGAACCCGTTGTTTGAAACCCAGGTCAAATGTGAACCTAAACCTAAGGTCAAATGTGAACCCATTATTTGAAACCCAGGTAAAATGTGAACCTAAACCTCAGGTCAAATGTGAACCCGTTGTTTGAAACCCAGGTCAAATGTGAACCTAAACCTTAGGTCAAATGAGAACCCGTTGTTTGAAACCCGGGTCAAATGTGAACCTAAACCTCAGGTCAAATGCAAACGCGTTGTTTGAAAACCAGGTCAAATTTGAACCTAACCCTCAGGTCAAATGTGAACCCGTTGTTCGAAACCCAGGTCAAATGTGAACCTAAACCTAAGGTCAAATGTGAACCCATTATTTGAAACCCAAGTCAAATGTGAACCTAAACCTCAGATCAAATGTGAACCCGTTGTTTGAAACCCAAGTCAAACGTGAACTTAAACCTTAGGTCAAATGTGAACCCATTATTTGAAACCCAGGTAAATAGTGAACCTAAACCTCAGGTCAAATGTGAACCCGTTGTTTGAAACCCAGGTCAAACGTGAACTTAAACCTCAGGTCAAATGTGAACCTGTTGTTTGAAACCCAGGTCAAACGTGAACCTAAACCTCAGGTCAAATGTGAACCCGTTGTTTGAAACCCAAGTCAAATGTGAACCTAACCCTCAGGTCAAATATGAACCCGTTGTTTGAAAATCCGGTCAAATGTGAACCTAAACCTCAGGTCAAATGTGAAATCGTTGTTTGAAACCCAGGTCAAATGGGAACCTCAACCTCAGGTCAAATGTGGATCCGTTGTTTGAAAACCAGGTCAAATGTGAACCCGTTGTTTGAAACCCAGGTCAAATATGAACCTAAACCTCAGGTCAAATGTGAACCCGTTGTTTGAAACCCAGGTCAAATGTGAACATAAACCTCAGGTCAAATGTGAACCTAATGTTTGAAACCCAGGTCAAATGTGAACCTAAACCTCAGGTCAAATGTGAACCCGTTGTTTGAAACCCAGGTCAAATGTGAACCTAAACCTCAGGTCAAATGTGAACCCGTTGTTTAAAACCCAGGTCAAATGTGAACCTAAACCTCAGGTCAAATGCGAACCCGTTGTTTGAAAACCACGTCAAATTTGAACCTAAACCTCAGGTCAAATGTGAACCCGTTGTTTGAAACCCAGGTTAAATGTGAACCTAAACCTAAGGTCAAATCTGAACCCATTATTTGAAAGCCAGGTAAAATGTGAACCTAACCCTCAGGTCAAATGTGAACCCGTTGTTTGAAACCCAGGTCAAATGTGAACTTAAACCTCAGGTCAAATGTGAACCTGTTGTTTGAAACCCAGGTCAAACGTGAACCTAAACCTCAGGTCAAATGTGAACCCGTTGTTTGAAACCCAAGTCAAATGTGAACCTAACCCTCAGGTCAAATATGAACCCGTTGTTTGAAAATCCGGTCAAATGTGAACCTAAACCTCAGGTCAAATGTGAAATCGTTGTTTGAAACCCAGGTCAAATGGGAACCTCAACCTCAGGTCGAATGTTAATCCGTTGTTTGAAAACCAGGTCAAATGTGAACCCGTTGTTTGAAACCCAGGTCAAATATGAACCTAAACCTTAGGTCAAATGTGAACCCGTTGTTTGAAACAAAGGTCAAATGTGAACTTAAACCTCAGGACAAATGTGAACCTAATGTTTGAAACCCAGGTCAAATGTGAACCTAAACCTCAGGTCAAATGTGAACCCGTTGTTTGAAATCCAGGTCAAATGTGAACCTAAACCTCAGGTCAAATGTGAACCCGTTGTTTAAAACCCAGGTCAAATGTGAACCTAAACCACAGGTCAAATGTGAACCCGTTGTTTGAAACCCAGGTTAAATGTGAACCTAAACCTTAGGTCAAATGAGAACCCGTTGTTTGAAACCCGGGTCAAATGTGAACCTAAACCTCAGGTCAAATGCAAACCCGTTGTTTGAAAACCAGGTCAAATTTGAACCTAAACCTCAAGTCAAATGTGAACCCGTTGTTCGAAACCCAGGTCAAATGTGAACCTAAACCTAAGGTCAAATGTGAACCCATTATTTGAAACCCAAGTCAAATGTGAACCTAAACCTCAGGTCAAATGTGAACCCGTTCTTTGAAACCCAGGTCAAACGTGAACTTAAACCTTAGGTCAAATGTGAACCCATTATTTGAAACCCAGGTAAAATGTGAACCTAAACCTCAGGTCAAATGTGAACCCGTTGTTTGAAACCCAGGTCAAACGTGAACTTAAACCTCAGGTCAAATGTGAACCTGTTGTTTGAAACCCATGTCAAACGTGAACCTAAACCTCAGGTCAAATGTGAACCTGTTGTTTGAAACCCAAGTCAAATGTGAACCTAACCCTCAGGTCAAATATGAACCCGTTGTTTGAAATTCCGGTCAAATGTGAACCTAAACCTCAGGTCAAATGTGAAATCGTTGTTTGAAACCCAGGTCAAATGGGAACCTCAACCTCAGGTCAAATGTGAATCCGTTGTTTGAAAACCAGGTCAAATGTGAACCTGTTGTTTGAAACCCAGGTCAAATATGAACAAAACCTCAGGTCAAATGTGAACCCGTTGTTTGAAACCCAGGTCAAATGTGAACATAAACCTCAGGTCAAATGTGAACCTAATGTTTGAAACCCAGGTCAAATGTGAACCTAAACCTCAAGTCAAATGTGAACCCGTTGTTTGAAACCCAGGTCTAATGTGAACCTAAACTTCAGGTCAAATGTGAACCCGTTGTTTAAAACCCAGGTCAAATGTGAACCTAAACCTCAGGTCAAATGCGAACCCGTTGTTTGAAAACCACGTCAAATTTGAACCTAAACCTCAGGTCAAATGTGAACCCGTTGTTTGAAACCCAAGTTAAATGTGAACCTAAACCTAAGGTCAAATCTGAACCCATTATTTGAAACCCAGGTAAAATGTGAACCTAAACCTCAGGTCAAATGTGAACCCGTTGTTTGAAACCCAGGTCAAATGTGAACTTAAACCTCAGGTCAAATGTGAACCTGTTGTTTGAAACCCAGGTCAAACGTGAACCTAAACCTCAGGTCAAATGTGAACCCGTTGTTTGAAACCCAAGTCAAATGTGAACCTAACCCTCAGGTCAAATATGAACCCGTTGTTTGAAAATCCGGTCAAATGTGAACCTAAACCTCAGGTCAAATGTGAAATCGTTGTTTGAAACCCAGGTCAAATGGGAACCTCAACCTCAGGTCGAATGTTAATCCGTTGTTTGAAAACCAGGTCAAATGTGAACCCGTTGTTTGAAACCCAGGTCAAATATGAACCTAAACCTTAGGTCAAATGTGAACCCGTTGTTTGAAACAAAGGTCAAATGTGAACTTAAACCTCAGGACAAATGTGAACCTAATGTTTGAAACCCAGGTCAAATGTGAACCTAAACCTCAGGTCAAATGTGAACCCGTTGTTTGAAACCCAGGTCAAATGTGAACCTAAACCTCAGGACAAATGTGAACCCGTTGTTTAAAACCCAGGTCAAATGTGAACCTAAACCGCAGGTCAAATGTGAACCCGTTGTTTGAAACCCAGGTTAAATGTGAACCTAAACCTTAGGTCAAATGAGAACCCGTTGTTTGAAACCCGGGTCAAATGTGAACCTAAACCTCAGGTCAAATGCAAACCCGTTGTTTGAAAACCAGGTCAAATTTGAACCTAAACCTCAAGTCAAATGTGAACCCGTTGTTCGAAACCTAGGTCAAATGTGAACCTAAACCTAACGTCAAATGTGAACCCATTATTTGAAACCCAAGTCAAATGTGAACCTAAACCTCAGGTCAAATGTGAACCCGTTGTTTGAAACCCAGGTCAAACGTGAACTTAAACCTTAGGTCAAATGTGAACCCATTATTTGAAACCCAGGTAAAATGTGAACCTAAACCTCAGGTCAAATGTGAACCCGTTGTTTGAAACCCAGGTCAAACGTGAACTTAAACCTCAGGTCAAATGTGAACCTGTTGTTTGAAACCCAGGTCAAACGTGAACCTAAACCTCAGGTCAAATGTGAACCCGTTGTTTGAAACCCAAGTCAAATGTGAACCTAACCCTCAGGTCAAATATGAACCCGTTGTTTGAAATTCCGGTCAAATGTGAACCTAAACCTCAGGTCAAATGTGAAATCGTTGTTTGAAACCCAGGTCAAATGGGAACCTCAACCTCAGGTCAAATGTGAATCCGTTGTTTGAAAACCAGGTCAAATGTGAACCCGTTGTTTGAAACCCAGGTCAAATATGAACCTAAACCTTAGGTCAAATGTGAACCCGTTGTTTGAAACAAAGGTCAAATGTGAACTTAAACCTCAGGTCAAATGTGAACCTAATGTTTGAAACCCAGGTCAAATGTGAACCTAAACCTCAGGTCAAATGTGAACCCGTTGTTTGAAATCCAGGTCAAATGTGAACCTAAACCTCAGGTCAAATGTGAACCCGTTGTTTAAAACCCAGGTCAAATGTGAACCTAAACCACAGGTCAAATGTGAACCCGTTGTTTGAAACCCAGGTTAAATGTGAACCTAAACCTTAGGTCAAATGAGAACCCGTTGTTTGAAACCCGGGTCAAATGTGAACCTAAACCTCAGGTCAAATGCAAACCCGTTGTTTGAAAACCAGGTCAAATTTGAACCTAAACCTCAAGTCAAATGTGAACCCGTTGTTCGAAACCCAGGTCAAATGTGAACCTAAACCTAAGGTCAAATGTGAACCCATTATTTGAAACCCAAGTCAAATGTGAACCTAAACCTCAGGTCAAATGTGAACCCGTTGTTTGAAACCCAGGTCAAACGTGAACTTAAACCTTAGGTCAAATGTGAACCCATTATTTGAAACCCAGGTAAAATGTGAACCTAAACCTCAGGTCAAATGTGAACCCGTTGTTTGAAACCCAGGTCAAACGTGAGCTTAAACCTCAGGTCAAATGTGAACCTGTTGTTTGAAACCCAGGTCAAACGTGAACCTAAACCTCAGGTCAAATGTGAACCTGTTGTTTGAAACCCAAGTCAAATGTGAACCTAACCCTCAGGTCAAATATGAACCCGTTGTTTGAAATTCCGGTCAAATGTGAACCTAAACCTCAGGTCAAATGTGAAATCGTTGTTTGAAACCCAGGTCAAATGGGAACCTCAACCTCAGGTCAAATGTGAATCCGTTGTTTGAAAACCAGGTCAAATGTGAACCTGTTGTTTGAAACCCAGGTCAAATATGAACAAAACCTCAGGTCAAATGTGAACCCGTTGTTTGAAACCCAGGTCAAATGTGAACATAAACCTCAGGTCAAATGTGAACCTAATGTTTGAAACCCAGGTCAAATGTGAACCTAAACCTCAAGTCAAATGTGAACCCGTTGTTTGAAACCCAGGTCAAATGTGAACCTAAACTTCAGGTCAAATGTGAACCCGTTGTTTAAAACCCAGGTCAAATGTGAACCTAAACCTCAGGTCAAATGCGAACCCGTTGTTTGAAAACCACGTCAAATTTGAACCTAAACCTCAGGTCAAATGTGAACCCGTTGTTTGAAACCCAAGTTAAATGTGAACCTAAACCTAAGGTCAAATCTGAACCCATTATTTGAAACCCAGGTAAAATGTGAACCTAAACCTCAGGTCAAATGTGAACCCGTTGTTTGAAACCCAGGTCAAATGTGAACTTAAACCTCAGGTCAAATGTGAACCTGTTGTTTGAAACCCAGGTCAAACGTGAACCTAAACCTCAGGTCAAATGTGAACCCGTTGTTTGAAACCCAAGTCAAATGTGAACCTAACCCTCAGGTCAAATATGAACCCGTTGTTTGAAAATCCGGTCAAATGTGAACCTAAACCTCAGGTCAAATGTGAAATCGTTGTTTGAAACCCAGGTCAAATGGGAACCTCAACCTCAGGTCGAATGTTAATCCGTTGTTTGAAAACCAGGTCAAATGTGAACCCGTTGTTTGAAACCCAGGTCAAATATGAACCTAAACCTTAGGTCAAATGTGAACCCGTTGTTTGAAACAAAGGTCAAATGTGAACTTAAACCTCAGGACAAATGTGAACCTAATGTTTGAAACCCAGGTCAAATGTGAACCTAAACCTCAGGTCAAATGTGAACCCGTTGTTTGAAACCCAGGTCAAATGTGAACCTAAACCTCAGGACAAATGTGAACCCGTTGTTTAAAACCCAGGTCAAATGTGAACCTAAACCGCAGGTCAAATGTGAACCCGTTGTTTGAAACCCAGGTTAAATGTGAACCTAAACCTTAGGTCAAATGAGAACCCGTTGTTTGAAACCCGGGTCAAATGTGAACCTAAACCTCAGGTCAAATGCAAACCCGTTGTTTGAAAACCAGGTCAAATTTGAACCTAAACCTCAAGTCAAATGTGAACCCGTTGTTCGAAACCTAGGTCAAATGTGAACCTAAACCTAACGTCAAATGTGAACCCATTATTTGAAACCCAAGTCAAATGTGAACCTAAACCTCAGGTCAAATGTGAACCCGTTGTTTGAAACCCAGGTCAAACGTGAACTTAAACCTTAGGTCAAATGTGAACCCATTATTTGAAACCCAGGTAAAATGTGAACCTAAACCTCAGGTCAAATGTGAACCCGTTGTTTGAAACCCAGGTCAAACGTGAACTTAAACCTCAGGTCAAATGTGAACCTGTTGTTTGAAACCCAGGTCAAACGTGAACCTAAACCTCAGGTCAAATGTGAACCCGTTGTTTGAAACCCAAGTCAAATGTGAACCTAACCCTCAGGTCAAATATGAACCCGTTGTTTGAAATTCCGGTCAAATGTGAACCTAAACCTCAGGTCAAATGTGAAATCGTTGTTTGAAACCCAGGTCAAATGGGAACCTCAACCTCAGGTCAAATGTGAATCCGTTGTTTGAAAACCAGGTCAAATGTGAACCCGTTGTTTGAAACCCAGGTCAAATAAGAACCTAAACCTCAGGTCAAATGTGAACCCGTTGTTTGAAACCCAGGTCAAATGTGAACATAAACCTCAGGTCAAATGTGAACATAATGTTTGAAACCCAGGTCAAATGTGAACCTAAACCTCAGGTCAAATGTGAACCCGTTGTTTGAAACCCAGGTCAAATGTGAACCTAAACCTCAGGTCAAATGTGAACCCGTTGTTTAAAACCCAGGTCAAATGTGAACCTAAACCTCAGGCAAATGTGAACCCATTGTTTGAAACCCAGGTTAAATGTGAACCTAAACCTTAGGTCAAATGAGAACCCGTTGTTTGAAACCCGGGTCAAATGTGAACCTAAACCTCGGGTCAAATACGAACCCGTTGTCTGAAAACCAGGTCAAATTTGAACCTAAACCTCAGGTCAAATGTGAACCCGTTGTTCGAAACCCAGGTCAAATGTGAACCTAAACCTAAGGTCAAATGTGAACCCATTATTTGAAACCCAAGTCAAATGTGAACCTAAACCTCAGGTCAAATGTGAACCCGTTGTTTGAAACCCAGGTCAAACGTGAACTTAAACCTCAGGTCAAATGTGAACCTGTTGTTTGAAACCCAGGTCAAACGTGAACCTAAACCTCAGGTCAAATGTGAACCCGTTGTTTAAAACCCAAGTCAAATGTGAACCTAACCCTCAGGTTAAATATGAACCCGTTGTTTGAAACTCTGGTCAAATGTGAACCTAAACCTCAGGTCAAATGTGGACCCGTTGTTTAGAACCCAGGTCAAATGTGAACCTAAACCTCAGGTCAAATGTAAATCCGTTGTTTGTAAACCAGGTCAAATGTGAACCCGTTGTTTGAAACCCAGGTCAAATGTGAACTTAAACCTCAGGTCAAATGTGAACCTGTTGTTTGAAACCCAGGTCAAATGTGAACCTAAACCTCAGGTCAAATGTGAACCCGTTGTTTGAAACCCAGGTCAAACGTGAACCTAAACCTCAGGTCAAATGTAGACCCGTTGTTTGAAACACAGGTCAAATGTGAACCTAAACCTCAGGTCAATTATGAACCCGTTGTTTGAAACCAAGGTCAAATGTGAACCGAAACCTTAGATCAAATGAGAACCCGTTGTTTGAAACCCGGGTCAAATGTGAACCTAAACCTCAGGTCAAATGCGAACCCGTTGTTTGAAAACCACGTCAAATTTGAACCTAAACCTCAGGTCAAATGTGAACCCGTTGTTTGAAACCCAGGTCAAACGTGAACTTAAACCTTAGGTCAAATGTGAACCCATTATTTGAAACCCAGGTAAAATGTGAACCTAAACCTCAGGTCAAATGTGAACCCGTTGTTTGAAACCCAGGTCAAACGTGAACTTAAACCTCAGGTCAAATGTGAACCTGTTGTTTGAAACCCAGGTCAAACGTGAACCTAAACCTCAGGTCAAATGTGAACCCGTTGTTTGAAACCCAAGTCAAATGTGAACCTAACCCTCAGGTCAAATATGAACCCGTTGTTTGAAATTCCGGTCAAATGTGAACCTAAACCTCAGGTCAAATGTGAAATCGTTGTTTGAAACCCAGGTCAAATGGGAACCTCAACCTCAGGTCAAATGTGAATCCGTTGTTTGAAAACCAGGTCAAATGTGAACCCGTTGTTTGAAACCCAGGTCAAATATGAACCTAAACCTCAGGTCAAATGTGAACCCGTTGTTTGAAACCCAGGTCAAATGTGAACATAAACCTCAGGTCAAATGTGAACCTAATGTTTGAAACCCAGGTCAAATGTGAACCTAAACCTCAGGTCAAATGTGAACCGTTGTTTGAAACCCAGGTCAAATGTGAACCTAAACCTCAGGTCAAATGTGAACCCGTTGTTTAAAACCCAGGTCAAATGTGAACCTAAACCTCAGGCAAATGTGAACCCATTGTTTGAAACCCAGGTTAAATGTGAACCTAAACCTTAGGTCAAATGAGAACCCGTTGTTTGAAACCCGGGTCAAATGTGAACCTAAACCTCGGGTCAAATGCGAACCCGTTGTTTGAAAACCAGGTCAAATTTGAACCTAAACCTCAGGTCAAATGTGAACCCGTTGTTCGAAACTCAGGTCAAATGTGAACCTAAACCTAAGGTCAAATGTGAACCCATTAGTTGAAACCCAAGTCAAATGTGAACCTAAACCTCAGGTCAAATGTGAACCCGTTGTTTGAAACCCAGGTCAAACGTGAACTTAAACCTCAGGTCAAATGTGAACCTGTTGTTTGAAACCCAGGTCAAACGTGAACCTAAACCTCAGGTCAAATGTGAACCCGTTGTTTAAAACCCAAGTCAAATGTGAACCTAACCCTCAGGTTAAATATGAACCCGTTGTTTGAAACTCTGGTCAAATGTGAACCTAAACCTCAGGTCAAATGTGGACCCGTTGTTTAGAACCCAGGTCATATGTGAACCTAAACCTCAGGTCAAATGTAAATCCGTTGTTTGTAAACCAGGTCAAATGTGAACCCGTTGTTTGAAACCCAGGTCAAATGTGAACTTAAACCTCAGGTCAAATGTGAACCTGTTGTTTGAAACCCAGGTCAAATGTGAACCTAAACCTCAGGTCAAATGTGAACCCGTTGTTTGAAACCCAGGTCAAATGTGAACCTAAACCTCAGGTCAAATGTGAACCCGTTGTTTGAAACCCAGGTCAAACGTGAACCTAAACCTCAGGTCAAATGTAGACCCGTTGTTTGAAACACAGGTCAAATGTGAACCTAAACCTCAGGTCAATTATGAACCCGTTGTTTGAAACCAAGGTCAAATGTGAACCGAAACCTTAGATCAAATGAGAACCCGTTGTTTGAAACCCGGGTCAAATGTGAACCTAAACCTCAGGTCAAATGCGAACCCGTTGTTTGAAAACCACGTCAAATTTGAACCTAAACCTCAGGTCAAATGTGAACCCGTTGTTTGAAACCCAGGTCAAACGTGAACTTAAACCTTAGGTCAAATGTGAACCCATTATTTGAAACCCAGGTAAAATGTGAACCTAAACCTCAGGTCAAATGTGAACCCGTTGTTTGAAACCCAGGTCAAACGTGAACTTAAACCTCAGGTCAAATGTGAACCTGTTGTTTGAAACCCAGGTCAAACGTGAACCTAAACCTCAGGTCAAATGTGAACCCGTTGTTTGAAACCCAAGTCAAATGTGAACCTAACCCTCAGGTCAAATATGAACCCGTTGTTTGAAATTCCGGTCAAATGTGAACCTAAACCTCAGGTCAAATGTGAAATCGTTGTTTGAAACCCAGGTCAAATGGGAACCTCAACCTCAGGTCAAATGTGAATCCGTTGTTTGAAAACCAGGTCAAATGTGAACCCGTTGTTTGAAACCCAGGTCAAATATGAACCTAAACCTCAGGTCAAATGTGAACCCGTTGTTTGAAACCCAGGTCAAATGTGAACATAAACCTCAGGTCAAATGTGAACCTAATGTTTGAAACCCAGGTCAAATGTGAACCTAAACCTCAGGTCAAATGTGAACCGTTGTTTGAAACCCAGGTCAAATGTGAACCTAAACCTCAGGTCAAATGTGAACCCGTTGTTTAAAACCCAGGTCAAATGTGAACCTAAACCTCAGGCAAATGTGAACCCATTGTTTGAAACCCAGGTTAAATGTGAACCTAAACCTTAGGTCAAATGAGAACCCGTTGTTTGAAACCCGGGTCAAATGTGAACCTAAACCTCGGGTCAAATGCGAACCCGTTGTTTGAAAACCAGGTCAAATTTGAACCTAAACCTCAGGTCAAATGTGAACCCGTTGTTCGAAACTCAGGTCAAATGTGAACCTAAACCTAAGGTCAAATGTGAACCCATTAGTTGAAACCCAAGTCAAATGTGAACCTAAACCTCAGGTCAAATGTGAACCCGTTGTTTGAAACCCAGGTCAAACGTGAACTTAAACCTCAGGTCAAATGTGAACCTGTTGTTTGAAACCCAGGTCAAACGTGAACCTAAACCTCAGGTCAAATGTGAACCCGTTGTTTAAAACCCAAGTCAAATGTGAACCTAACCCTCAGGTTAAATATGAACCCGTTGTTTGAAACTCTGGTCAAATGTGAACCTAAACCTCAGGTCAAATGTGGACCCGTTGTTTAGAACCCAGGTCATATGTGAACCTAAACCTCAGGTCAAATGTAAATCCGTTGTTTGTAAACCAGGTCAAATGTGAACCCGTTGTTTGAAACCCAGGTCAAATGTGAACTTAAACCTCAGGTCAAATGTGAACCTGTTGTTTGAAACCCAGGTCAAATGTGAACCTAAACCTCAGGTCAAATGTGAACCCGTTGTTTGAAACCCAGGTCAAATGTGAACCTAAACCTCAGGTCAAATGTGAACCCGTTGTTTGAAACCCAGGTCAAACGTGAACCTAAACCTCAGGTCAAATGTAGACCCGTTGTTTGAAACACAGGTCAAATGTGAACCTAAACCTCAGGTCAATTATGAACCCGTTGTTTGAAACCAAGGTCAAATGTGAACCGAAACCTTAGATCAAATGAGAACCCGTTGTTTGAAACCCGGGTCAAATGTGAACCTAAACCTCAGGTCAAATGCGAACCCGTTGTTTGAAAACCACGTCAAATTTGAACCTAAACCTCAGGTCAAATGTGAACCCGTTGTTTGAAACCCAGGTCAAACGTGAACTTAAACCTTAGGTCAAATGTGAACCCATTATTTGAAACCCAGGTAAAATGTGAACCTAAACCTCAGGTCAAATGTGAACCCGTTGTTTGAAACCCAGGTCAAACGTGAACTTAAACCTCAGGTGAAATGTGAACCTGTTGTTTGAAACCCAGGTCAAACGTGAACCTAAACCTCAGGTCAAATGTGAACCCGTTGTTTGAAACCCAAGTCAAATGTGAACCTAACCCTCAGGTCAAATATGAACCCGTTGTTTGAAATTCCGGTCAAATGTGAACCTAAACCTCAGGTCAAATGTGAAATCGTTGTTTGAAACCCAGGTCAAATGGGAACCTCAACCTCAGGTCAAATGTGAATCCGTTGTTTGAAAACCAGGTCAAATGTGAACCCGTTGTTTGAAACCCAGGTCAAATATGAACCTAAACCTCAGGTCAAATGTGAACCCGTTGTTTGAAACCCAGGTCAAATGTGAACATAAACCTCAGGTCAAATGTGAACCTAATGTTTGAAACCCAGGTCAAATGTGAACCTAAACCTCAGGTCAAATGTGAACCCGTTGTTTGAAACCCAGGTCAAATGTGAACCTAAACCTCAGGTCAAATGTGAACCCGTTGTTTAAAACCCAGGTCAAATGTGAACCTAAACCTCAGGCAAATGTGAACCCATTGTTTGAAACCCAGGTTAAATGTGAACCTAAACCTTAGGTCAAATGAGAACCCGTTGTTTGAAACCCGGGTCAAATGTGAACCTAAACCTCGGGTCAAATGCGAACCCGTTGTTTGAAAACAGGTCAAATTTGAACCTAAACCTCAGGTCAAATGTGAACCCGTTGTTCGAAACCCAGGTCAAATGTGAACCTAAACCTAAGGTCAAATGTGAACCCATTAGTTGAAACCCAAGTCAAATGTGAACCTAAACCTCAGGTCAAATGTGAACCCGTTGTTTGAAACCCAGGTCAAACGTGAACTTAAACCTCAGGTCAAATGTGAACCTGTTGTTTGAAACCCAGGTCAAACGTGAACCTAAACCTCAGGTCAAATGTGAACCCGTTGTTTAAAACCCAAGTCAAATGTGAACCTAACCCTCAGGTTAAATATGAACCCGTTGTTTGAAACTCTGGTCAAATGTGAACCTAAACCTCAGGTCAAATGTGGACCCGTTGTTTAGAACCCAGGTCAAATGTGAACCTAAACCTCAGGTCAAATGTAAATCCGTTGTTTGTAAACCAGGTCAAATGTGAACCCGTTGTTTGAAACCCAGGTCAAATGTGAACTTAAACCTCAGGTCAAATGTGAACCTGTTGTTTGAAACCCAGGTCAAATGTGAACCTAAACCTCAGGTCAAATGTGAACCCGTTGTTTGAAACCCAGGTCAAATGTGAACCTAAACCTCAGGTCAAATGTAGACCTGTTGTTTGAAACCCAGGTCAAATGTGAACCTAAACCTCAGGTCAATTATGAACCCGTTGTTTGAAACCAAGGTCAAATGTGAACCGAAACCTTAGGTCAAATGAGAACCCGTTGTTTGAAACCCGGGTCAAATGTGAACCTAAACTTCAGGTCAAATGCGAACCCGTTGTTTGAAACCCACGTCAAATTTGAACTTAAACCTCAGGTCAAATGTGAACCCGTTGTTTGAAACCCAGGTCAAATGTGAACCTAAACCTAAGGTCAAATGTGACCCCATTATTTGAAACCCAGGTAAAATGTGAACCTAAACCTCAGGTCAAATGTGAACCCGTTGTTTGAAACCCAGGTCAAATGTGAACTTAAACCTCAGGTCAAATGTGAACCTGTTGTTTGAAACCCAGGTCAAACGGGAACCTAAACCTCAGGTCAAATGTGAACCCGTTGTTTGAAACCCAAGTCAAATGTGAACCTAACCCTCAGGTCAAATATGAACCCGTTGTTTGAAAATCCGGTCAAATGTGAACCTAAACCTCAGGTCAAATGTGAAATCGTTGTTTGAAACCCAGGTCAAATGGGAACCTCAACCTCAGGTCAAATGTGAATCCGTTGTTTGAAAACCAGGTCAAATGTGAACCCGTTGTTTGAAACCCAGGTCAAATATGAACCTAAACCTTAGGTCAAATGTGAACCCGTTGTTTGAAACCCAGGTCAAATGTGAACTTAAACCTCAGGTCAAATGTGAACCTAATGTTTGAAACCCAGGTCAAATGTGAACCTAAACCTCAGGTCAAATGTGAACCCGTTGTTTGAAACCCAGGTCAAATGTGAACCTAAACCTCAGGTCAAATGTGAACCCGTTGTTTAAAACCCAGGTCAAATGTGAACCTAAACCGCAGGTCAAATGTGAACCCGTTGTTTGAAACCCAGGTTAAATGTGAACCTAAACCTTAGGTCAAATGAGAACCCGTTGTTTGAAACCCGGGTCAAATGTGAACCTAAACCTCAGGTCAAATGCAAACCCGTTGTTTGAAAACCAGGTCAAATTTGAACCTAAACCTCAAGTCAAATGTGAACCCGTTGTTCGAAACCCAGGTCAAATGTGAACCTAAACCTAAGGTCAAATGTGAACCCATTATTTGAAACCCAAGTCAAATGTGAACCTAAACCTCAGGTCAAATGTGAACCCGTTGTTTGAAACCCAGGTCAAACGTGAACTTAAACCTTAGGTCAAATGTGAACCCATTATTTGAAACCCAGGTAAAATGTGAACCTAAACCTCAGGTCAAATGTGAACCCGTTGTTTGAAACCCAGGTCAAACGTGAACTTAAACCTCAGGTCAAATGTGAACCTGTTGTTTGAAACCCAGGTCAAACGTGAACCTAAACCTCAGGTCAAATGTGAACCCGTTGTTTGAAACCCAAGTCAAATGTGAACCTAACCCTCAGGTCAAATATGAACCCGTTGTTTGAAAATCCGGTCAAATGTGAACCTAAACCTCAGGTCAAATGTGAAATCGTTGTTTGAAACCCAGGTCAAATGGGAACCTCAACCTCAGGTCAAATGTGAATCCGTTGTTTGAAAACCATGTCAAATGTGAACCCGTTGTTTGAAACCCAGGTCAAATATGAACCTAAACCTCAGGTCAAATGTGAACCCGTTGTTTGAAACCCAGGTCAAATGTGAACTTACACCTCAGGTCAAATGTGAACCTAATGTTTGAAACCCAGGTCAAATGTGAACCTAAACCTCAGGTCAAATGTGAACCCGTTGTTTGAAACCCAGGTCAAATGTGAACCTAAACCTCAGGTCAAATGTGAACCCGTTGTTTAAAACCCAGGTCAAATGTGAACCTAAACCTCAGGTCAAATGTGAACCCATTGTTTGAAACCCAGGTTAAATGTGAACCTAAACCTTAGGTCAAATGAGAACCCGTTGTTTGAAACCCGGGTCAAATGTGAACCTAAACCTCGGGTCAAATGCGAACCCGTTGTTTGAAAACTAGGTCAAATTTGAACCTAAACCTCAGGTCAAATGTGAACCCATTGTTCGAAACCCAGGTCAAATGTGAACCTAAACCTAAGGTCAAATGTGAACCCATTATTTGAAACCCAAGTCAAATGTGAACCTAAACCTCAGGTCAAATGTGAACCCGTTGTTTGAAACCCAGGTCAAACGTGAACTTAAACCTCAGGTCAAATGTGAACCTGTTGTTTGAAACCCAGGTCAAACGTGAACCTAAACCTCAGGTCAAATGTGAACCCGTTGTTTAAAACCCAAGTCAAATGTGAACCTAACCCTAAGGTTAAATATGAACCCGTTGTTTGAAACTCTGGTCAAATGTGAACCTAAACCTCAGGTCAAATGTGGACCAGTTGTTTAGAACCCAGGACAAATGTGAACCTAAACCTCAGGTCAAATGTAAATCCGTTGTTTGTAAACCAGGTCAAATGTGAACCCGTTGTTTGAAACCCAGGTCAAATATGAACCTAAACCTCAGGTCAAATGTGAACCCGTTGTTTGAAACCCAGGTCAAATGTGAACTTAAACCTCAGGTCAAATGTCAACATGTTGTTTGATACCCAGGTCAAATGTGAACCTAAACCTCAGGTCAAATGTGAACCCGTTGTTTGAAACCCAGGTCAAATGTGAACCTAAACCTCAGGTCAAATGTGAACCCGTTGTTTAAAACCCAGTCAAATGTGAAACCTCGGGTCAAATGTGAACCCGTTGTTCGAAACCCAGGTCAAACGTGAACTTAAACCTCAGGTCAAATGTGAACCTGTTGTTTGAAACCCAGGTCAAACGTGAACCTAAACCTCAGGTTAAATGTGAACCCGTTGTTTGAAACCCAAGTCAAATGTGAACCTAACCCTCAGGTTAAATATGAACCCGTTGTTTGAAAATTCGGTCAAATGTGAACCTAAACCTCAGGTCAAATGTGAACCCGTTGTTTGAAACCCAGGTCAAATGTGAACCTAAACCTCAGGTCAAATGTGAACCCGTTGTTTGAAACCTCAGGTCAAATGTCAACCTGTTGTTTGATACCCAGGTCAAATGTGAACCTAAACCTCAAGTCAAATGTGAACCCGTTGTTTGAAACCCAGGTCAAATGTGAACCTAAACCTCAGGTCAAATGTGAATCCGTTGTTTAAAACCCAGGTCAATTGTGAACCTAAACCTCAGGTCAAATGTGAACCCGTTGTTTGAAACCCATGTCAAATGTGAACCTAAACCTTAGGTCAAATGAGAACCCGTTGTTTGAAACCCGGGTCAAATGTGAACCTAAACCTCAGGTCAAATGCGAACCTGTTGTTTGAAAACCAGGTCAAATTTGAACCTAAACCTCAGGTCAAATGTGAACCCGTTGTTTGAAACCCAGGTCAAACGTGAACTTAAACCTCAGGTCAAATGTGAACCTGTTGTTTGAAACCCAGGTCAAACTTGAACCTAAACCTCAGGTCAAATGTGAACCCGTTGTTTGAAACCCAAGTCAAACGTGAACCTAACCCTCGGGTTAAATATGAACCCGTTGTTTGAAAATCTGGTCAAATGTGAAGCTAAACCTCAGGTCAAATGTGAACCCGTTGTTTGAAACCCAGGTCAAATGTGAACCTAAACCTCAGGTCAAATGTAAATCCGTTGTTTGTAAACCAGGTCAAATGTGAACCCGTTGTTTGAAACCCAGGTCAAATATGAACCTAAACCTCAGGTCAAATGTGAACCTGTTGTTTGAAACCCAGGTCAAATGTGAACTTAAACCTCGGGTCAAATGTCAACCTGTTGTTTGATACCCAGGTCAAATGTGAACCTAAACCTTAGGTCAAATGTGAACCCGTTGTTTGAAACCCAGGTCAAATGTGAACTTAAACCTCAGGTCAAATGTGAACCCGTTGTTTGAAACCCAGGTCAAACGTGAACTTAAACCTCAGGTCGAATGTGAACCTAAACCTCAGGTCAAATGTGAACCCGTTGTTTGAAACCCAGGTCAAATGTGAACCTAAACCTCAGGTCAAATGTGATCCCGTTGTTTAAAACCAGGTCAAATGTGAACCTAAACCTCAGGTCAAATGTGAACCCGTTGTTTGAAACCCAGGTTAAATGTGAACCTAAACCTTAGGTCAAATGAGAACCCGTTGTTTGAAACCCGGGTCAAATGTGAACCTAAACCTCGTGTCAAATGCGAACCCGTTGTTTGAAACCCAGGTCAAATGTGAACCTAAACCTCAGGTCAATTATGAACCCGTTGTTTGAAACCAAGGTCAAATGTGAACCGAAACCTTAGGTCAAATGAGAACCCGTTGTTTGAAACCCGGGTCAAATGTGAACCTAAACCTCAGGTCAAATGCGAACCCGTTGTTTGAAAACCACATCAAATTTGAACCTAAACCTCAGGTCAAATGTGAACCCGTTGTTTGAAACCCAGGTCAAATGTGAACCTAAACCTAAGGTCAAATGTGAACCCATTATTTGAAACCCAGGTAAAATGTGAACCTAAACCTCAGGTCAAATGTGAACCCGTTGTTTGAAACCTATGTCAAATGTGAACTTAAACCTCAGGTCAAATGTGAACCTGTTGTTTGAAACCCAGGTTAAACGTGAACCTAAACCTCAGGTCAAATGTGAACCCGTTGTTTGAAACCCAAGTCAAATGTGAACCTAACCCTCAGGTCAAATGTGAAATCGTTGTTTGAAACCCAGGTCAAATGGGAACCACAACCTCAGGTCAAATGTGAATCCGTTGTTTGAAAACCAGGTCAAATGTGAACCCGTTGTTTGAAACCCAGGTCAAATATGAACCTAAACCTTAGGTCAAATGTGAACCCGTTGTTTGAAACCCAGGTCAAATGTGAACTTAAACCTCAGGTCAAATGTGAACCTAATGTTTGAAACCCAGGTCAAATGTGAACCTAAACCTCAGGTCAAATGTGAACCCGTTGTTTGAAACCCAGGTCAAATGTGAACCTAAACCTCAGGTTAAATGTGAACCCGTTGTTTAAAACCCAGGTCAAATGTGAACCTGTTGTTTGAAACCCAGGTTAAATGTGAACCTAAACCTTAGGTCAAATGAGAACCCGTTGTTTGAAACCCGGGTCAAATGTGAAACTAAACCTCATGTCAAATGCAAACCCGTTGTTTGAAAACCAGGTCAAATTTGAACCTAAACCTCAAGTCAAATGTGAACCCGTTGTTCGAAACCCAGGTCAAATGTGAACCTAAACCTAAGGTCAAATGTGAACCCATTATTTGAAACCCAAGTCAAATGTGAACCTAAACCTCAGGTCAAATGTGAACCCGTTGTTTGAAACCCAGGTCAAACGTGAACTTAAACCTTAGGTCAAATGTGAACCCATTATTTGAAACCCAGGTAAAATGTGAACCTAAACCTCAGGTCAAATGTGAACCCATTGTTTGAAACCCAGGTCAAACGTGAACTTAAACCTCAGGTCAAATGTGAACCTGTTGTTTGAAACCCAGGTCAAACGTGAACCTAAACCTCAGGTCAAATGTGAACCCGTTGTTTGAAACCCAAGTCAAATGTGAACCTAACCCTCAGGTCAAATATGAACCCGTTGTTTGAAAATCCGGTCAAATATGAACCTAAACCTCAAGTCAAATGTGAAATCGTTGTTTGAAACCCAGGTCAAATGGGAACCTCAACCTCAGGTCAAATGTGAATCCGTTGTTTGAAAACCAGGTCAAATGTGAACCCGTTGTGTGAAACCCAGGTCAAATATGAACCTAAACCTCAGGTCAAATGTGAACCCGTTGTTTGAAACCCAGGTCAAATGTGAACTTACACCTCAGGTCAAATGTGAACCTAATGTTTGAAACCCAGGTCAAATGTGAACCTAAACCTCAGGTCAAATGTGAACCCGTTGTTTGAAACCCAGGTCAAATGTGAACCTAAACCTCAGGTCAAATGTGAACCCGTTGTTTAAAACCCAGGTCAAATGTGAACCTAAACCTCAGGTCAAATGTGAACCCATTGTTTGAAACCCAGGTTAAATGTGAACCTAAACCTTAGGTCAAATGAGAACCCGTTGTTTGAAACCCGGGTCAAATGTGAACCTAAACCTCGGGTCAAATGCGAACCCGTTGTTTGAAAACCAGGTCAAATTTGAACCTAAACCTCAGGTCAAATGTGAACCCATTATTCGAAACCCAGGTCAAATGTGAACCTAAACCTAAGGTCAAATGTGAACCCATTATTTGAAACCCAAGTCAAATGTGAACCTAAACATCAGGTCAAATGTGAACCCGTTGTTTGAAACCCAGGTCAAACGTGAACTTAAACCTCAGGTCAAATGTGAACCTGTTGTTTGAAACCCAGGTCAAACGTGAACCTAAACCTCAGGTCAAATGTGAACCCGTTGTTTAAAACCCAAGTCAAATGTGAACCTAACCCTCAGGTTAAATATGAACCCGTTGTTTGAAACTCTGGTCAAATGTGAACCTAAACCTCAGGTCAAATGTGGACCCGTTGTTTAGAACCCAGGTCAAATGTGAACCTAAACCTCAGGTCAAATGTAAATCCGTTGTTTGTAAACCAGGTCAAATGTGAACCCGTTGTTTGAAACCCAGGTTAAATATGAACCTAAACCTCAGGTCAAATGTGAACCCGTTGTTTGAAACCCAGGTCAAATGTGAACTTAAACCTCAGGTCAAATGTCAACCTGTTGTTTGATACCCAGGTCAAATGTGAACCTAAACCTCAGGTCAAATGTGAACCCGTTGTTTGAAACCCAGGTCAAATGTGAACCTAAACCTCAGGTCAAATGTGAACCCGTTGTTTAAAACCCAGGTCAAATGTGAAACCTCAGGTCAAATGTGAACCCGTTGTTCGAAACCCAGGTCAAACGTGAACTTAAACCTCAGGTCAAATGTGAACCTGTTGTTTGAAACCCAGGTGAAACGTGAACCTAAACCTCAGGTTAAATGTGAACCCGTTGTTTGAAACCCAAGTCAAATGTGAACCTAACCCTCAGGTTAAATATGAACCCGTTGTTTGAAAATTCGGTCAAATGTGAACCTAAACCTCAGGTCAAATGTGAACCCGTTGTTTGAAACCCAGGTAAAATGTGAACCTAAACCTCAGGTCAAATGTAAATCCGTTGTTTGAAAACCAGGTCAAATGTGAACCCGTTGTTTGAAACCCAGGTCAAATAGGAACCTAAACCTCAGGTCAAATGTGAACCCGTTGTTTGAAACCCAGGTCAAATGTGAACTTAAACCTCAGGTCAAATGTCAACCTGTTGTTTGACACCCAGGTCAAATGTGAACCTAAACCTCAAGTCAAATGTGAACCCGTTGTTTGAAACCCAGGTCAAATGTGAACCTAAACCTCAGATCAAATGTGAATCCATTGTTTAAAACCCAGGTCAAGTGTGAACCTAAACCTCAGGTCAAATGTGAACCCGTTGTTTGAAACCCAGGTCAAATGTGAACCTAAACCTCAGGTCAAATGTGAACCCGTTGTTTGAAACCCAGGTCAAATTTGAACATAAACCTCAAGTCAAATCTGAACCCGTTGTTTGAAAACCATGTCAAATGTGAACCCGTTGTTTAAAACCCAAGTCAAATGTGAACCTAACCCTCAGGTTAAATATGAACCCGTTGTTTGAAACTCTGGTCAAATGTGAACCTAAACCTCTGGTCAAATGTGGACCCGTTGTTTAGAACCCAGGTCAAATGTGAACCTAATCCTCAGGTCAAATGTAAATCCGTTGTTTGTAAACCAGGTCAAATGTGAACCCGTTGTTTGAAACCCAGGTCAAATATGAACCTAAACCTCAGGTCAAATGTGAACCCATTGTTCGAAACCCAGGTCAAATGTGAACCTAAACCTAAGGTCAAATGTGAACCCATTATTTGAAACCCAAGTCAAATGTGAACCTAAACCTCAGGTCAAATGTGAACCCGTTGTTTGAAACCCAGGTCAAATGTGAACTTAAACCTCAGGTCAAATGTGAACCTGTTGTTTGAAACCCAGGTCAAACGTGAACCTAAACCTCAGGTCAAATGTGAACCCGTTGTTTAAAACCCAAGTCAAATGTGAACCTAACCCTCAGGTTAAATATGAACCCGTTGTTTGAAACTCTGGTCAAATGTGAACCTAAACCTCAGGTCAAATGTGGACCCGTTGTTTAGAACCCAGGTCAAATGTGAACCTAAACCTCAGGTCAAATGTAAATCTGTTGTTTGTAAACCAGGTCAAATGTGAACCCGTTGTTTGAAACCCAGGTTAAATATGAACCTAAACCTCAGGTCAATTGTGAACCCGTTGTTTGAAACCCAGGTCAAATGTGAACTTAAACCTCAGGTCAAATGTCAACCTGTTGTTTGATACCCAGGTCAAATGTGAACCTAAACCTCAGGTCAAATGTGAACCCGTTGTTTGAAACCCAGGTCAAATGTGAACCTAAACCTCAGGTCAAATGTGAACCCGTTGTTTAAAACCCAGGTCAAATGTGAAACCTCAGGTCAAATGTGAACCCGTTGTTCGAAACCCAAGTCAAACGTGAACTTAAACCTCAGGTCAAATGTGAACCTGTTGTTTGAAACCCAGGTCAAACGTGAACCTAAACCTCAGGTTAAATGTGAACCCGTTGTTTGAAAATTCGGTCAAATGTGAACCTAAACCTCAGGTCAAATGTGAACCCGTTGTTTGAAACCCAGGTAAAATGTGAACCTAAACCTCAGGTCAAATGTAAATCCGTTGTTTGAAAACCAGGTCAAATGTGAACCCGTTGTTTGAAACCCAGGTCAAATAGGAACCTAAACCTCAGGTCAAATGTGAACCCGTTGTTTGAAACCCAGGTCAAATGTGAACTTAAACCTCAGGTCAAATGTCAAATTGTTGTTTGATACCCAGGTCAAATGTGAACCTAAACCTCAAGTCAAATGTGAACCCGTTGTTTGAAACCCAGGTCAAATGTGAACCTAAACCTCAGATCAAATGTGAATCCATTGTTTAAAACCCAGGTCAAGTGTGAACCTAAACCTCAGGTCAAATGTGAACCCGTTGTTTGAAACCCAGGTCAAATGTGAACCTAAACCTCAGGTCAAATGTGAACCCGTTGTTTGAAACCCAGGTCAAATTTGAACATAAACCTCAAGTCAAATCTGAACCCGTTGTTTGAAAACCATGTCAAATGTGAACCCGTTGTTTAAAACCCAAGTCAATTGTGAACCTAACCCTCAGGTTAAATATGAACCCGGTGTTTGAAACTCTGGTCAAATGTGAACCTAAACCTCAGGTCAAATGTGGACCCGTTGTTTAGAACCCAGGTCAAATGTGAACCTAAACCTCAGGTCAAATGTAAATCCGTTGTTTGTAAACCAGGTCAAATGTGAACCCGTTGTTTGAAACCCAGGTTAAATATGAACCTAAACCTCAGGTCAAATGTGAACCCGTTGTTTGAAACCCAGGTCAAATGTGAACTTAAACCTCAGGTCAAATGTCAACCTGTTGTTTGATACCCAGGTCAAATGTGAACCTAAACCTCAGGTCAAATGTGAACCCGTTGTTTGAAACCCAGGTCAAATGTGAACCTAAACCTCAGGTCAAATGTGAACCCGTTGTTTAAAACCCAGGTCAAATGTGAAACCTCAGGTCAAATGTGAACCCGTTGTTCGAAACCCAGGTCAAACGTGAACTTAAACCTCAGGTCAAATGTGAACCTGTTGTTTGAAACCCAGGTCAAACGTGAACCTAAACCTCAGGTTAAATGTGAACCCGTTGTTTGAAACCCAAGTCAAATGTGAACCTAACCCTCAGGTTAAATATGAACCCGTTGTTTGAAAATTCGGTCAAATGTGAACCTAAACCTCAGGTCAAATGTGAACCCGTTGTTCGAAACCCAGGTAAAATGTGAACCTAAACCTCAGGTCAAATGTAAATCCGTTGTTTGAAAACCAGGTCAAATGTGAACCCGTTGTTTGAAACCCAGGTCAAATAGGAACCTAAACCTCAGGTCAAATGTGAACCCGTTGTTTGAAACCCAGGTCAAATGTGAACTTAAACCTCAGGTCAAATGTCAAATTGTTGTTTGATACCCAGGTCAAATGTGAACCTAAACCTCAAGTCAAATGTGAACCCGTTGTTTGAAACCCAGGTCAAATGTGAACCTAAACCTCAGATCAAATGTGAATCCATTGTTTAAAACCCAGGTCAAGTGTGAACCTAAACCTCAGGTCAAATGTGAACCCGTTGTTTGAAACCCAGGTCAAATGTGAACCTAAACCTCAGGACAAATGTGAACCCGTTGTTTGAAACCCAGGTCAAATTTGAACATAAACCTCAAGTCAAATCTGAACCCGTTGTTTGAAAACCATGTCAAATGTGAACCCGTTGTTTAAAACCCAAGTCAATTGTGAACCTAACCCTCAGGTTAAATATGAACCCGTTGTTTGAAACTCTGGTCAAATGTGAACCTAAACCTCAGGTCAAATGTGGACCCGTTGTTTAGAACCCAGGTCAAATGTGAACCTAAACCTCAGGTCAAATGTAAATCCGTTGTTTGTAAACCAGGTCAAATGTGAACCCGTTGTTTGAAACCCAGGTCAAATATGAACCTAAACCTCAGGTCAAATGTGAACCCGTTGTTTGAAACCCAGGTCAAATGTGAACTTAAACCTCAGGTCAAATGTCAACCTGTTGTTTGATACCCAGGTCAAATGTGAACCTAAACCTCAGGTCAAATGTGAACCCGTTGTTTGAAACCCAGGTCAAATGTGAACCTAAACCTCAGGTCAAATGTGAACCCGTTGTTTAAAACCCAGGTCAAATGTGAAACCTCAGGTCAAATGTGAACCCGTTGTTCGAAACCCAGGTCAAACGTGAACTTAAACCTCAGGTCAAATGTGAACCTGTTGTTTGAAACCCAGGTCAAACGTGAACCTAAACCTCAGGTTAAATGTGAACCCGTTGTTTGAAACCCAAGTCAAATGTGAACCTAACCCTCGGGTTAAATATGAACCCGTTGTTTGAAAATCTGGTCAAATGTGAAGCTAAACCTCAGGTCAAATGTGAACCCGTTGTTTGAAACCCAGGTCAAATGTGAACCTAAACCTCAGGTCAAATGTAAATCCGTTGTTTGTAAACCAGGTCAAATGTGAACCCGTTGTTTGAAACCCAGGTCAAATATGAACCTAAACCTCAAGTCAAATGAGAACCCGTTGTTTGAAACCCAGGTCAAATGTGAACTTAAACCTCAGGTCAAATGTCAACCTGTTGTTTGATACCCAAGTCAAATGTGAACCTAAACCTTAGGTCAAATGTGAACCCGTTGTTTGAAACCCAGGTCAAATGTGAACCTAAACCTCAGGTCAAATGTGAACCCGTTGTTTGAAACCTCAGGTCAAATGTGAACCTGTTGTTTGAAACCCAGGTCAAACCTGAACCTAAACCTCAGGTCAAATGTGAACCCGTTGTTTGAAACCCAAGTCAAATGTGAACCTAACCCTCGGGTTAAATATGAACCCGTTGTTTGAAAATCTGGTCAAATGTGAAGCTAAACCTCTGGTCAAATGTGAACCCGTTGTTTGAAACCCAGGTCAAATGTGAACCTAAACCTCAGGTCAAATGTAAATCCGTTGTTTGTAAACCAGGTCAAATGTGAACCCGTTGTTCGAAACCCAGGTCAAATATGAACCTAAACCTCAGGTCAAATGTGAACCCGTTGTTTGAAACCCAGGTCAAATGTGAACCTAAACCTCAGGTCAAATGTAAATCCGTTGTTTGTAAACCAGGTCAAATGTGAACCCGTTGTTTGAAACCCAGGTCAAATATGAACCTAAACCTCAAGTCAAATGAGAACCCGTTGTTTGAAACCCAGGTCAAATGTGAACTTAAACCTCAGGTCAAATGTCAACCTGTTGTTTGATACCCAAGTCAAATGTGAACCTAAACCTTAGGTCAAATGTGAACCCGTTGTTTGAAACCCAGGTCAAATGTGAACCTAAACCTCAGGTCAAATGTGAACCCGTTGTTTGAAACCTCAGGTCAAATGTGAACCTGTTGTTTGAAACCCAGGTCAAACCTGAACCTAAACCTCAGGTCAAATGTGAACCCGTTGTTTGAAACCCAAGTCAAATGTGAACCTAACCCTCGGGTTAAATATGAACCCGTTGTTTGAAAATCTGGTCAAATGTGAAGCTAAACCTCAGGTCAAATGTGAACCCGTTGTTTGAAACCCAGGTCAAATGTGAACCTAAACCTCAGGTCAAATGTAAATCCGTTGTTTGTAAACCAGGTCAAATGTGAACCCGTTGTTCGAAACCCAGGTCAAATATGAACCTAAACCTCAGGTCAAATGTGAAACCGTTGTTTGAAACCCAGGTCAAATGTGAACTTAAACCTCAGGTCAAATGTCAACCTGTTGTTTGATACCCAGGTCAAATGTGAACCTAAACCTTAGGTCAAATGTGAACCCATTGTTTGAAACCCAGGTCAAATGTGAACCTAAACCTCAGGTCAAATGTGAACCCGTTGTTTGAAACCCAGGTCAAACGTGAACTTAAACCTCAGGTCAAATGTGAACCTAAACCTCAGGTCAAATGTGAACCCGTTGTTTGAAACCCAGGTCAAATGTGAACCTAAACCTCAGGTCAAATGTGAACCCGTTGTTTAAAACCCAGGTCAAATGTGAACCTAAACCTCAGGTCAAATGTGAACCCGTTGTTTGAAACCCAGGTTAAATGTTAACCTAAACCTTAGGTCAAATGAGAACCCGTTGTTTGAAACCCGGGTCAAATGTAAACCTAAACCTCGGGTCAAATGCGAACCCGTTGTTTGAAGACCAGGTCAAATTTGAACCTAAACCTCAGGTCAAATGTGAACCCGTTGTTCGAAACCCAGGTCAAATGTGAACCTAAACCTAAGGTCAAATGTGAGCCCATTATTTGAAACCCAAGTCAAATGTGAACCTAAACCTCAGGTCAAATGTGAACCTGTTGTTTGAAACCCAGGTCAAACGTGAACTTAAACCTCAGGTCAAATGTGAACCTGTTGTTTGAAACCCAGGTCAAACGTGAACCTAAACCTCAGGTCAAATGTGAACCCGTTGTTTAAAACCCAAGTCAAATGTGAACCTAACCCTCAGGTTAAATATGAACCCGTTGTTTGAAACTCTGGTCAAATGTGAACCTAAACCTCAGGTCAAATGTGGACCCGTTGTTTAGAACCCAGGTCAAATGTGAACCTAAACCTCAGGTCAAATGTAAATCCGTTGTTTGTAAACCAGGTCAAATGTCAACCCGTTGTTTGAAACCCAGGTCAAATATGAACCTAAACCTCAGGTCAAATGTGAACCCGTTGTTTGAAACCCAGGTCAAATGTGAACTTAAACCTCAGGTCAAATGTCAACCTGTTGTTTGATACCTAGGTCAAATGTGAACCTAAACCTCAGGTCAAATGTGAACCCGTTGTTCGAAACCCAGGTCAAACGTGAACTTAAACCTCAGGTCAAATGTGAACCTGTTGTTTGAAACCCAGGTCAAACGTGAACCTAAACCTCAGGTTAAATGTGAACCCGTTGTTTGAAACCCAAGTCAAATGTGAACCTAACCCTCGGGTTAAATATGAACCCGTTGTTTGAAAATCTGGTCAAATGTGAAGCTAAACCTCAGGTCAAATGTGAACCCGTTGTTTGAAACCCAGGTCAAATGTGAACCTAAACCTCAGGTCAAATGTAAATCCGTTGTTTGTAAACCAGGTCAAATGTGAACCCGTTGTTTGAAACCCAGGTCAAATATGAACCTAAACCTCAGGTCAAATGAGAACCCGTTGTTTGAAACCCAGGTCAAATGTGAACTTAAACCTCAGGTCAAATGTCAACCTGTTGTTTGATACCCAGGTCAAATGTGAACCTAAACCTTAGGTCAAATGTGAACCCGTTGTTTGAAACCCAGGTCAAATGTGAACCTAAACCTCAGGTCAAATGTGAACCCGTTGTTTGAAACCTCAGGTCAAATGTGAACCTGTTGTTTGAAACCCAGGTCAAACCTGAACCTAACCTCAGGTCAAATGTGAACCCGTTGTTTGAAACCCAAGTCAAATGTGAACCTAACCCTCGGGTTAAATATGAACCCGTTGTTTGAAAATCTGGTCAAATGTGAAGCTAAACCTCAGGTCAAATGTGAACCCGTTGTTTGAAACCCAGGTCAAATGTGAACCTAAACCTCAGGTCAAATGTAAATCCGTTGTTTGTAAACCAGGTCAAATGTGAACCCGTTGTTCGAAACCCAGGTCAAATATGAACCTAAACCTCAGGTCAAATGTGAACCTGTTGTTTGAAACCCAGGTCAAATGTGATCGTAAACCTCAGGTCAAATGTCAACCTGTTGTTTGATACCCAGGTCAAATGTGAACCTAAACCTTAGGTCAAATGTGAACCCGTTGTTTGAAACCCACGTCAAATGTGAACCTAAACCTCAGGTCAAATGTGAACCCGTTGTTTGAAACCCAGGTCAAACGTGAACTTAAACCTCAGGTCAAATGTGAACCTAAACCTCAGGTCAAATGTGGACCCGTTGTTTAGAACCCAGGTCAAATGTGAACCTAAACCTCAGGTCAAATGTAAATCCGTTGTTTGTAAACCAGGTCAAATGTGAACCCGTTGTTTGAAACCCAAGTCAAATATGAACCTAAACCTCAGGTCAAATGTGAACCCGTTGTTTGAAACCCAGGTCAAATGTCAACCTGTTGTTTGATACCCAGGTCAAATGTGAACCTAAACCTCAGGTCAAATGTGAACCCGTTGTTAGAAACCCAGGTCAAATGTGAACCTAAACCTCAGGTCAAATGTGAACCCGTTGTTTAAAACCCAGGTCAAATGTGAAACCTCAGGTCAAATGTGAACCCGTTGTTCGAAACCCAGGTCAAACGTGAACTTAAACCTCAGGTCAAATGTGAACCTGTTGTTTGAAACCCAGGTCAAACGTGAACCTAAACCTCAGGTTAAATGTGAACCCGTTGTTTGAAACCCAAGTCAAATGTGAACCTAACCCTCGGGTTAAATATGAACCCGTTGTTTGAAAATCTGGTCAAATGTGAAGCTAAACCTCAGGTCAAATGTGAACCCGTTGTTTGAAACCCAGGTCAAATGTGAACCTAAACCTCAGGTCAAATGTAAATCCGTTGTTTGTAAACCAGGTCAAATGTGAACCCGTTGTTTGAAACCCAGGTCAAATATGAACCTAAACCTCAGGTCAAATGAGAACCCGTTGTTTGAAACCCAGGTCAAATGTGAACTTAAACCTCAGGTCAAATGTCAACCTGTTGTTTGATACCCAGGTCAAATGTGAACCTAAACCTTAGGTCAAATGTGAACCCGTTGTTTGAAACCCAGGTCAAATGTGAACCTAAACCTCAGGTCAAATGTGAACCCGTTGTTTGAAACCTCAGGTCAAATGTGAACCTGTTGTTTGAAACCCAGGTCAAACCTGAACCTAAACCTCAGGTCAAATGTGAACCCGTTGTTTGAAACCCAAGTCAAATGTGAACCTAACCCTCGGGTTAAATATGAACCCGTTGTTTGAAAATCTGGTCAAATGTGAAGCTAAACCTCAGGTCAAATGTGAACCCGTTGTTTGAAACCCAGGTCAAATGTGAACCTAAACCTCAGGTCAAATGTAAATCCGTTGTTTGTAAACCAGGTCAAATGTGAACCCGTTGTTCGAAACCCAGGTCAAATATGAACCTAAACCTCAGGTCAAATGTGAACCCGTTGTTTGAAACCCAGGTCAAATGTGAACTTAAACCTCAGGTCAAATGTCAACCTGTTGTTTGATACCCAGGTCAAATATGAACCTAAACCTTAGGTCAAATGTGAACCCGTTGTTTGAAACCCAGGTCAAATGTGAACCTAAACCTCAGGTCAAATGTGAACCCGTTGTTTGAAACCCAGGTCAAACGTGAACTTAAACCTCAGGTCAAATGTGAACCTAAACCTCAGGTCAAATGTGAACCCGTTGTTTGAAACCCAGGTCAAATGTGAACCTAAACCTCAGGTCAAATGTGAACCCGTTGTTTAAAACCCAGGTCAAATGTGAACCTAAACCTCAGGTCAAATGTGAACCCGTTGTTTGAAACCCAGGTTAAATGTTAACCAAAACCTTAGGTCAAATGAGAACCCGTTGTTTGAAACCCGGGTCAAATTTAAACCTAAACCTCGGGTCAAATGCGAACCCGTTGTTTGAAGACCAGGTCAAATTTGAACCTAAACCTCAGGTCAAATGTGAACACGTTGTTCGAAACCCAGGTCAAATGTGAACCTAAACCTAAGGTCAAATGTGAACCCATTATTTGAAACCCAAGTCAAATGTGAACCTAAACCTCAGGTCAAATGTGAACCCGTTGTTTAAAACCCAAGTCAAATGTGAACCAAACCCTCAGGTTAAATATGAACCCGTTGTTTGAAACTCTGGTCAAATGTGAACCTAAACCTCAGGTCAAATGTGGACCCGTTGTTTAGAACCCAGGTCAAATGTGAACCTAAACCTCAGGTCAAATGTAAATCCGTTGTTTGTAAACCAGGTCAAATGTGAACCCGTTGTTTGAAACCCAGGTCAAATATGAACCTAAACCTCAGGTCAAATGTGAACCCGTTGTTTGAAACCCAGGTCAAATGTGAACTTAAACCTCAGGTCAAATGTCAACCTGTTGTTTGATACCTAGGTCAAATGTGAACCTAAACCTCAGGTCAAATGTTAACCCGTTGTTTGAAACCCAGGTCAAATGTGAACCTAAACCTCAGGTCAAATGTGAACCCGTTGTTTAAAACCCAGGTCAAATGTGAAACCTCAGGTCAAATGTGAACCCGTTGTTCGAAACCCAGGTCAAACGTGAACTTAAACCTCAGGTCAAATGTGAACCTGTTGTTTGAAACCCAGGTCAAACGTGAACCTAAATCTCAGGTTAAATGTGAACCCGTTGTTTGAAACCCAAGTCAAATGTGAACCTAACCCTCAGGTTAAATATGAACCCGTTGTTTGAAAATTCGGTCAAATGTGAACCTAAACCTTAGGTCAAATGTGAACCCGTTGTTTGAAACCCAGGTAAAATGTGAACCTAAACCTCAGGTCAAATGTAAATCCGTTGTTTGAAAACCAGGTCAAATGTGAACCCGTTGTTTGAAACCCAGGTCAAATAGGAACCTAAACCTCAGGTCAAATGTGAACCCGTTGTTTGAAACCCAGGTCAAATGTGAACTTAAACCTCAGGTCAAATGTCAACCTGTTGTTTGATACCCAGGTCAAATGTGAACCTAAACCTCAAGTCAAATGTGAACCCGTTGTTTGAAACCCAGGTCAAATGTGAACCTAAACCTCAGATCAAATGTGAATTCGTTGTTTAAAACCCAGGTCAAGTGTGAACCTAAACCTCAGGTCAAATGTGAACCCGTTGTTTGAAACCCAGGTCAAATGTGAACCTAAACCTCAGGTCAAATGTGAACCCGTTGTTTGAAACCCAGGTCAAATTTGAACATAAACCTCAAGTCAAATCTGAACCCGTTGTTTGAAAACCAGGTCAAATGTGAACCCGTTGTTTAAAACCCAAGTCAAATGTGAACCAAACCCTCAGGTTAAATATGAACCCGTTGTTTGAAACACTGGTCAAATGTGAACCTAAACCTCAGGTCAAATGTGGACCCGTTGTTTAGAACCCAGGTCAAATGTGAACCTAAACCTCAGGTCAAATGTAAATCCGTTGTTTGTAAACTAGGTCAAATGTGAACCCGTTGTTTGAAACCCAGGTCAAATATGAACCTAAACCTCAGGTCAAATGTGAACCCGTTGTTTGAAACCCAGGTCAAATGTGAACTTAAACCTCAGGTCAAATGTCAACCTGTTGTTTGATACCTAGGTCAAATGTGAACCTAAACCTCAGGTCAAATGTGAACCCGTTGTTTGAAACCCAGGTCAAATGTGAACCTAAACCTCAGGTCAAATGTGAACCCGTTGTTTAAAACCCAGGTCAAATGTGAAACCTCAGGTCAAATGTGAACCCGTTGTTCGAAACCCAGGTCAAACGTGAACTTAAACCTCAGGTCAAATGTGAACCTGTTGTTTGAAACCCAGGTCAAACGTGAACCTAAACCTCAGGTTAAATGTGAACCCGTTGTTTGAAACCCAAGTCAAATGTGAACCTAACCCTCGGGTTAAATATGAACCCGTTGTTTGAAAATCTGGTCAAATGTGAAGCTAAACCTCAGGTCAAATGTAAACCCGTTGTTTGAAACCCAGGTCAAATGTGAACCTAAACCTCAGGTCAAATGTAAATCCATTGTTTGTAAACCAGGTCAAATGTGAACCCGTTGTTTGAAACCCAGGTCAAATATGAACCTAAACCTCAGGTCAAATGAGAACCCGTTGTTTGAAACCCAGGTCAAATGTGAACTTAAACCTCAGGTCAAATGTCAACCTGTTGTTTGATACCCAGGTCAAATGTGAACCTAAACCTTAGGTCAAATGTGAACCCGTTGTTTGAAACCCAGGTCAAATGTGAACCTAAACCTCAGGTCAAATGTGAACCCGTTGTTTGAAACCTCAGGTCAAATGTGAACCTGTTGTTTGAAACCCAGGTCAAACCTGAACCTAAACCTCAGGTCAAATGTGAACCCGTTGTTTGAAACCCAAGTCAATTGTGAACCTAACCCTCGGGTTAAATATGAACCCGTTGTTTGAAAATCTGGTCAAATGTGAAGCTAAACCTCAGGTCAAATGTGAACCCGTTGTTTGAAACCCAGGTCAAATGTGAACCTAAACCTCAGGTCAAATGTAAATCCGTTGTTTGTAAACCAGGTCAAATGTGAACCCGTTGTTCGAAACCCAGGTCAAATATGAACCTAAACCTCAGGTCAAATGTGAACCCGTTGTTTGAAACCCAGGTCAAATGTGAACTTAAACCTCAGGTCAAATGTCAACCTGTTGTTTGATACCCAGGTCAAATGTGAACCTAAACCTTAGGTCAAATGTGAACCCGTTGTTTGAAACCCAGGTCAAATGTGAACCTAAACCTCAGGTCAAATGTGAACCCGTTGTTTGAAACCCAGGTCAAACGTGAACTTAAACCTCAGGTCAAATGTGAACCTAAACCTCAGGTCAAATGTGAACCCGTTGTTTGAAACCCAGGTCAAATGTGAACCTAAACCTCAGGTCAAATGTGAACCCGTTGTTTAAAACCCAGGTCAAATGTGAACCTAAACCTCAGGTCAAATGTGAACCCGTTGTTTGAAACCCAGGTTAAATGTTAACCTAAACCTTAGGTCAAATGAGAACCCGTTGTTTGAAACCCGGGTCAAATGTAAACCTAAACCTCGGGTCAAATGCGAACCCGTTGTTTGAAAACCAGGTCAAATTTGAACCTAAACCTCAGGTCAAATGTGAACCCGTTGTTCGAAACCCAGGTCAAATGTGAACCTAAACCTAAGGTCAAATGTGAGCCCATTATTTGAAACCCAAGTCAAATGTGAACCTAAACCTCAGGTCAAATGTGAACCTGTTGTTTGAAACCCAGGTCAAACGTGAACTTAAACCTCAGGTCAAATGTGAACCTGTTGTTTGAAACCCAGGTCAAACGTGAACCTAAACCTCAGGTCAAATGTGAATCCGTTGTTTAAAACCCAAGTCAATTGTGAACCTAACCCTCAGGTTAAATATGAACCCGTTGTTTGAAACTCTGGTGAAATGTGAACCTAAACCTCAGGTCAAATGTGGACCCGTTGTTTGAAACCCAGGTCAAATATGAACCTAAACCTCAGGTCAAATGTAAATCCGTTGTTTGTAAACCAGGTCAAATGTGAACCCGTTGTTTGAAACCCAAGTCAAATATGAACCTAAACCTCAGGTCAAATGTGAACCCGTTGTTTGAAACCCAGGTCAAATGTGAACTTAAACCTCAGGTCAAATGTCAACCTCTTGTTTGATACCCAGGTCAAATGTGAATCTAAACCTCAGGTCAAATGTGAACCCGTTGTTTAAAACCCAGGTCAAATGTGAACCTAAACCTCAGGTCAAATGTGAACCCGTTGTTTAAAACCCAGGTCAAATGTGAAACCTCAGGTCAAATGTGAACCCGTTGTTCGAAACCCAGGTCAAACGTGAACTTAAACCTCAGGTCAAATGTGAACCTGTTGTTTGAAACCCAGGCCAAACGTGAACCTAAACCTCAGGTTAAATGTGAACCCGTTGTTTGAAACCCAAGTCAAATGTGAACCTAACCCTCTGGTTAAATATGAGCCCGTTGTTTGAAAATTCTGTCAAATGTGAACCTAAACCTCAGGTCAAATGTGAACCCGTTGTTTGAAACCCAGGTCAAATGTGAACCTAAACCTCAGGTCAAATGTAAATCCGTTGTTTGAAAACCAGGTTAAATGTGAACCCGTTGTTTGAAACCCAGGTCAAATATGAACCTAAACCTCAGGTCAAATGTGAACCCGTTGTTTGAAACCCAGGTCAAATGTGAACTTAAACCTCAGGTCAAATCTCAACCTGTTGTTTGATACCCAGGTCAAATGTGAACCTAAACCTTAGGTCAAATGTGAACCCGTTGTTTGAAACCCAGGTCAAATGTGAACCTAAACCTCAGGTCAAATGTGAACCCGTTGTTTAAAACCCAGGTCAAACGTGAACTTAAACCTCAGGTCTAATGTGAACCTAAACCTCAGGTCAAATGTGAACCCGTTGTTTGAAACCCAGGTCAAATGTGAACCTAAACCTCAGGTCAAATGTGAACCCGTTGTTTAAAACCCAGGTCAAATGTGAACCTAAACTTCAGGTCAAATGTGAACCCGTTGTTTGAAACCCAGGTTAAATGTGAACCTAAACCTCAGGTCAAATGTGAACCCGTTGTTTAAAACCCAGGTCAAATGTGAACCTAAACCTCAGGTCAAATGTGAACCCGTTGTTTGAAACCCAGGTTAAATGTTAACCTAAACCTTAGGTCAAATGAGAACCCGTTGTTTGAAACCCGGGTCAAATGTAAACCTAAACCTCGGGTCAAATGCGAACCCGTTGTTTGAAAACCAGGTCAAATTTGAACCTAAACCTCAGGTCAAATGTGAACCCGTTGTTCGAAACCCAGGTCAAATGTGAACCTAAACCTAAGGTCAAATGTGAGCCCATTATTTGAAACCCAAGTCAAATGTGAACCTAAACCTCAGGTCAAATGTGAACCTGTTGTTTGAAACCCAGGTCAAACGTGAACTTAAACCTCAGGTCAAATGTGAACCTGTTGTTTGAAACCCAGGTCAAACGTGAACCTAAACCTCAGGTCAAATGTGAATCCGTTGTTTAAAACCCAAGTCAATTGTGAACCTAACCCTCAGGTTAAATATGAACCCGTTGTTTGAAACTCTGGTGAAATGTGAACCTAAACCTCAGGTCAAATGTGGACCCGTTGTTTGAAACCCAGGTCAAATATGAACCTAAACCTCAGGTCAAATGTAAATCCGTTGTTTGTAAACCAGGTCAAATGTGAACCCGTTGTTTGAAACCCAGGTCAAATATGAACCTAAACCTCAGGTCAAATGTGAACCCGTTGTTTGAAACCCAGGTCAAATGTGAACTTAAACCTCAGGTCAAATGTCAACCTCTTGTTTGATACCCAGGTCAAATGTGAATCTAAACCTCAGGTCAAATGTGAACCCGTTGTTTGAAACCCAGGTCAAATGTGAACCTAAATCTCAGGTCAAATGTGAACCCGTTGTTTAAAACCCAGGTCAAATGTGAAACCTCAGGTCAAATGTGAACCTTTTGTTTGAAACCCAGGCCAAACGTGAACCTAAACCTCAGGTTAAATGTGAACCCGTTGTTTGAAACCCAAGTCAAATGTGAACCTAACCCTCTGGTTAAATATGAACCCGTTGTTTGAAAATTCGGTCAAATGTGAACCTAAACCTCAGGTCAAATGTGAACCCGTTGTTTGAAACCCAGGTCAAATGTGAACCTAAACCTCAGGTCAAATGTGAACCCGTTGTTTGAAACCCAGGTCAAATGTGAACCTAAACCTCAGGTCAAATGTAAATCCGTTGTTTGAAAACCAGGTTAAATGTGAACCCGTTGTTTGAAACCCAGGTCAAATATGAACCTAAACCTCAGGTCAAATGTGAACCCGTTGTTTGAAACCCAGGTCAAATGTGAACTTAAACCTCAGGTCAAATCTCAACCTGTTGTTTGATACCCAGGTCAAATGTGAACCTAAACCTTAGGTCAAATGTGAACCCGTTGTTTGAAACCCAGGTCAAATGTGAACCTAAACCTCAGGTCAAATGTGAACCCGTTGTTTGAAACCCAGGTCAAACGTGAACTTAAACCTCAGGTCTAATGTGAACCTAAACCTCAGGTCAAATGTGAACCCGTTGTTTGAAACCCAGGTCAAATGTGAACCTAAACCTCAGGTCAAATGTGAACCCGTTGTTTAAAACCCAGGTCAAATGTGAACCTAAACTTCAGGTCAAATGTGAACCCGTTGTTTGAAACCCAGGTTAAATGTGAACCTAAACCTCAGGTCAAATGTGAACCCGTTGTTTAAAACCCAGGTCAAATGTGAACCTAAACCTCAGGTCAAATGTGAACCCGTTGTTTGAAACCCAGGTTAAATGTTAACCTAAACCTTAGGTCAAATGAGAACCCGTTGTTTGAAACCCGGGTCAAATGTAAACCTAAACCTCGGGTCAAATGCGAAACCGTTGTTTGAAAACCAGGTCAAATTTGAACCTAAACCTAAGGTCAAATGTGAGCCCATTATTTGAAACCCAAGTCAAATGTGAACCTAAACCTCAGGTCAAATGTGAACCTGTTGTTTGAAACCCAGGTCAAACGTGAACTTAAACCTCAGGTCAAATGTGAACCTGTTGTTTGAAACCCAGGTCAAACGTGAACCTAAACCTCAGGTCAAATGTGAATCCGTTGTTTAAAACCCAAGTCAATTGTGAACCTAACCCTCAGGTTAAATATGAACCCGTTGTTTGAAACTCTGGTGAAATGTGAACCTAAACCTCAGGTCAAATGTGGACCCGTTGTTTGAAACCCAGGTCAAATATGAACCTAAACCTCAGGTCAAATGTAAATCCGTTGTTTGTAAACCAGGTCAAATGTGAAACCGTTGTTTGAAACCCAGGTCAAATATGAACCTAAACCTCAGGTCAAATGTGAACCCGTTGTTTGAAACCCAGGTCAAATGTGAACTTAAACCTCAGGTCAAATGTCAACCTCTTGTTTGATACCCAGGTCAAATGTGAATCTAAACCTCAGGTCAAATGTGAACCCGTTGTTTGAAACCCAGGTCAAATGTGAACCTAAACCTCAGGTCAAATGTGAACCCGTTGTTTAAAACCCAGGTCAAATGTGAAACCTCAGGTCAAATGTGAACCCGTTGTTCGAAACCCAGGTCAAACGTGAACTTAAACCTCAGGTCAAATGTGAACCTGTTGTTTGAAACCCAGGCCAAACGTGAACCTAAACCTCAGGTTAAATGTGAACCCGTTGTTTGAAACCCAGGTCAAATGTGAACCTAAGCCTCAGGTCAAATGTAAATCCGTTGTTTGAAAACCAGGTTAAATGTGAACCCGTTGTTTGAAACCCAGGTCAAATATGAACCTAAACCTCAGGTCAAATGTGAACCCGTTGTTTGAAACCCAGGTCAAATGTGAACTTAAACCTCAGGTCAAATCTCAACCTGTTGTTTGATACCCAGGTCAAATGTGAACCTAAACCTTAGGTCAAATGTGAACCCGTTGTTTGAAACCCAGGTCAAATGTGAACCTAAACCTCAGGTCAAATGTGAACCCGTTGTTTGAAACCCAGGTCAAACGTGAACTTAAACCTCAGGTCTAATGTGAACCTAAACCTCAGGTCAAATGTGAACCCGTTGTTTGAAACCCAGGTCAAATGTGAACCTAAACCTCAGGTCAAATGTGAACCCGTTGTTTAAAACCCAGGTCAAATGTGAACCTAAACTTCAGGTCAAATGTGAACCCGTTGTTTGAAACCCAGGTTAAATGTGAACCTAAACCTTAGGTCAAATGAGAACCCGTTGTTTGAAACCCGGGTCAAATGTGAACCTAAATCTCGGGTAAAATGCGAACTCGTTGTTTGAAAACCAGGTCAAATTTGAACCTAAACCTCAGGTCAAATGTGAACCCGTTGTTCGAAACCCAGGTCAAATGTGAACCTAAACCTAAGGTCAAATGTGAGCCCATTATTTGAAACCCAAGTCAAATGTGAACCTAAACCTCAGGTCAAATGTGAACCCGTTGTTTGAAACCCAGGTCAAACGTGAACTTAAACCTCAGGTCAAATGTGAACCTGTTGTTTGAAACCCAGGTCAAACGTGAACCTAAACCTCAGGTCAAATGTGAACCCGTTGTTTAAAACCCAAGTCAATTGTGAACCTAACCCTCAGGTTAAATATGAACCCGTTGTGTGAAACTCTGGTCAAATGTGAACCTAAACCTCAGGTCAAATGTGGACCCGTTGTTTGAAACCCAGGTCAAATATGAACCTAAACCTCAGGTCAAATGTAAATCCGTTGTTTGTAAACCAGGTCAAATGTGAACCCGTTGTTTGAAACCCAGGTCAAATATGAACCTAAACCTCAGGTCAAATGTGAACCCGTTGTTTGAAACCCAGGTCAAATGTGAACTTAAACCTCAGGTCAAATGTCAACCTGTTGTTTGATACCCAGGTCAAATGTGAATCTAAACCTCAGGTCAAATGTGAACCCGTTGTTTGAAACCCAGGTCAAATGTGAACCTAAACCTCAGGTCAAATGTGAACCCGTTGTTTAAAACCCAGGTCAAATGTGAACCTCAGGTCAAATGTGAACTTAAACCTCAGGTCAAATGTGAACCTTTTGTTTGAAACCCAGGCCAAACGTGAACCTAAACCTCAGGTTAAATGTGAACCCGTTGTTTGAAACCCAAGTCAAATGTGAACCTAACCCTCTGGTTAAATATGAACCCGTTGTTTGAAAATTCGGTCAAATGTGAACCTAAACCTCAGGTCAAATGTGAACCCGTTGTTTGAAACCCAGGTCAAATGTGAACCTAAACCTCAGGTCAAATGTAAATCCGTTGTTTGAAAACCAGGTCAAATGTGAACCCGTTGTTTGAAACCCAGGTCAAATATGAACCTAAACCTTAGGTCAAATGTGAACCCGTTGTTTGAAACCCAGGTCAAATGTGAACTTAAACCTCAGGTCAAATGTCAACCTGTTGTTTGATACCCAGGTCAAATGTGAACCTAAACCTCAAGTCAAATGTGAACCCGTTGTTTGAAACCCAGGTCAAATGAGAACCTAAACCTCAGGTCAAATGTGAATCCGTTGTTTAAAACCCAGGTTAAGTGTGAACCTAAACCTCAGGTCAAATGTGAACCCGTTGTTTGAAACCCAGGTCAAATGTGAACCTAAACCTTAGGTCAAATGAGAACCCGTTGTTTGAAACCCGGGTCAAATGTGAACCTAAACCTCAGGTCAAATGCGAACCTGTTGTTTGAAAACCAGGTCAAATTTGAACCTAAACCTCAGGTCAAATGTGAACCCGTTGTTCGAAACCCAGGTCAAACGTGAACTTAAACCTCAGGTCAAATGTGAACCTGTTGTTTGAAACCCAGGTCAAACGTGAACCTAAACCTCAGGTTAAATGTGAACCCGTTGTTTGAAACCCAAGTCAAATGTGAACCTAAACCTCGGGTTAAATATGAACCCGTTGTTTGAAAATTCGGTCAAATGTGAACCTAAACCTCAGGTCAAATATGAACCTGTTGTTTGAAACCCAGGTAAAATGTGAACCTAAACCTCAGGTCAAATGTAAATCCGTTGTTTGAAAACCAGGTCAAATGTGAACCCGTTGTTTGAAACCCAGGTCAAATATGAACCTAAACCTCAGGTCAAATGTGAACCCGTTGTTTGAAACCCAGGTCAAATGTGAACTTAAACCTCAGGTCAAATGTCAACCTGTTGTTTGATACCCAGGTCAAATGTGAACCTAAACCTCAAGTCAAATGTGAACCCGTTGTTTGAAACCCAGGTCAAATGAGAACCTAAACCTCAGGTCAAATGTGAATCCGTTGTTTAAAACCCAGGTTAAGTGTGAACCTAAACCTCAGGTCAAATGTGAACCCGTTGTTTGAAACCCAGGTCAAATGTGAACCTAAACCTTAGGTCAAATGAGAACCCGTTGTTTGAAACCCGGGTCAAATGTGAACCTAAACCTCAGGTCAAATGCGAACCTGTTGTTTGAAAACCAGGTCAAATTTGAACCTAAACCTCAGGTCAAATGTGAACCCGTTGTTCGAAACCCAGGTCAAACGTGAACTTAAACCTCAGGTCAAATGTGAACCTGTTGTTTGAAACCCAGGTCAAACGTGAACCTAAACCTCAGGTTAAATGTGAACCCGTTGTTTGAAACCCAAGTCAAATGTGAACCTAAACCTCGGGTTAAATATGAACCCGTTGTTTGAAAATTCGGTCAAATGTGAACCTAAACCTCAGGTCAAATATGAACCTGTTGTTTGAAACCCAGGTAAAATGTGAACCTAAACCTCAGGTCAAATGTAAATCCGTTGTTTGAAAACCAGGTCAAATGTGAACCCGTTGTTTGAAACCCAGGTCAAATATGAACCTAAACCTCAGGTCAAATGTGAACCCGTTGTTTGAAACCCAGGTCAAATGTGAACTTAAACCTCAGGTCAAATGTCAACCTGTTGTTTGATACCCAGGTCAAATGTGAACCTAAACCTCAAGTCAAATGTGAACCCGTTGTTTGAAACCCAGGTCAAATGAGAACCTAAACCTCAGGTCAAATGTGAATCCGTTGTTTAAAACCCAGGTTAAGTGTGAACCTAAACCTCAGGTCAAATGTGAACCCGTTGTTTGAAACCCAGGTCAAATGTGAACCTAAACCTTAGGTCAAATGAGAACCCGTTGTTTGAAACCCGGGTCAAATGTGAACCTAAACCTCAGGTCAAATGCGAACCTGTTGTTTGAAAACCAGGTCAAATTTGAACCTAAACCTCAGGTCAAATGTGAACCCGTTGTTCGAAACCCAGGTCAAACGTGAACTTAAACCTCAGGTCAAATGTGAACCTGTTGTTTGAAACCCAGGTCAAACGTGAACCTAAACCTCAGGTTAAATGTGAACCCGTTGTTTGAAACCCAAGTCAAATGTGAACCTAAACCTCGGGTTAAATATGAACCCGTTGTTTGAAAATTCGGTCAAATGTGAACCTAAACCTCAGGTCAAATATGAACCTGTTGTTTGAAACCCAGGTAAAATGTGAACCTAAACCTCAGGTCAAATGTAAATCCGTTGTTTGAAAACCAGGTCAAATGTGAACCCGTTGTTTGAAACCCAGGTCAAATATGAACCTAAACCTCAGGTCAAATGTGAACCCGTTGTTTGAAACCCAGGTCAAATGTGAACTTAAACCTCAGGTCAAATGTCAACCTGTTGTTTGATACCCAGGTCAAATGTGAACCTAAACCTCAAGTCAAATGTGAACCCGTTGTTTGAAACCCAGGTCAAATTTGAACCTAAACCTCAGGTCAAATGTGAATCCGTTGTTTAAAACCCAGGTCAAGTGTGAACCTAAACCTCAGGTCAAATGTGAACCCGTTGTTTGAAACCCAGGTCAAATGTGAACCTAAACCTTAGGTCAAATGAGAACCCGTTGTTTGAAACCCGGGTCAAATGTGAACCTAAACCTCAGGTCAAATGCGAACCTGTTGTTTGAAAACCAGGTCAAATTTGAACCTAAACCTCAGGTCAAATGTGAACCCGTTGTTTGAAACCTCAGGTCAAATGTGAACCTGTTGTTTGAAACCCAGGTCAAACCTGAACCTAAACCTCAGGTCAAATGTGAACCCGTTGTTTGAAACCCAAGTCAAATGTGAACCTAACCCTCGGGTTAAATATGAACCCGTTGTTTGAAAATATGGTCAAATGTGAAGCTAAACCTCAGGTCAAATGTGAACCCGTTGTTTGAAACCCAGGTCAAATGTGAACCTAAACCTCAGGTCAAATGTAAATCCGTTGTTTGTAAACCAGGTCAAATGTGAACCCGTTGTTTGAAACCCAGGTCAAATATGAACCTAAACCTCAGGTCAAATGTGAACCCATTGTTTGAAACCCAGGTCAAATGTGAACTTAAACCTCAGGTCAAATGTCAACCTGTTGTTTGATACCCAGGTCAAATGTGAACCTAAACCTTAGGTCAAATGTGAACCCGTTGTTTGAAACCCGGGTCAAATGTGAACCTAAACCTTAGGTCAAATGAGAACCCGTTGTTTGAAACCCGGGTCAAATGTCAACCTAAATCTCGGGTAAAATGCGAACTCGTTGTTTGAAAACCAGGTCAAATTTGAACCTAAACCTCAGGTCAAATGTGAACCCGTTGTTCGAAACCCAGGTCAAATGTGAACCTAAACCTAAGGTCAAATGTGAGCCCATTATTTGAAACCCAAGTCAAATGTGAACCTAAACCTCAGGTCAAATGTGAACCCGTTGTTTGAAACCCAGGTCAAACGTGAACTTAAACCTCAGGTCAAATGTGAACCTGTTGTTTGAAACCCAGGTCAAACGTGAACCTAAACCTCAGGTCAAATGTGAACCCGTTGTTTAAAACCCAAGTCAATTGTGAACCTAACCGTCAGGTTAAATATGAACCCGTTGTTTGAAACTCTGGTCAAATGTGAACCTAAACCTCAGGTCAAATGTGGACCCGTTGTTTGAAACCCAGGTCAAATATGAACCTAAACCTCAGGTCAAATGTAAATCCGTTGTTTGTAAACCAGGTCAAATGTGAACCCGTTGTTTGAAACCCAGGTCAAATATGAACCTAAACCTCAGGTCAAATGTGAACCCGTTGTTTGAAACCCAGGTCAAATGTGAACTTAAACCTCAGGTCAAATGTCAACCTGTTGTTTGATACCCAGGTCAAATGTGAATCTAAACCTCAGGTCAAATGTGAACCCGTTGTTTGAAACCCAGGTCAAATATGAACCTAAACCTCAGGTCAAATGTGAACCCGTTGTTTAAAACCCAGGTCAAATGTGAACCTCAGGTCAAATGTGAACCCATTGTTCGAAACCCAGGTCAAATGTGAACTTAAACCTCAGGTCAAATGTGAACCTATTGTTTGAAACCCAGGCCAAACGTGAACCTAAACCTCAGGTTAAATGTGAACCCGTTGTTTGAAACCCAAGTCAAATGTGAACCTAACCCTCTGGTTAAATATGAACCCGTTGTTTGAAAATTCGGTCAAATGTGAACCTAAACCTCAGGTCAAATGTGAACCCGTTGTTTGAAACCCAGGTCAAATGTGAACCTAAACCTAAGGTCAAATGTAAATCCGTTGTTTGAAAACCAGGTCAAATGTGAACCCGTTGTTTGAAACCCAGGTCAAATATGAACCTAAACCTTAGGTCAAATGTGAACCCGTTGTTTGAAACCCAGGTCAAATGTGAACTTAAACCTCAGGTCAAATGTCAACCTGTTGTTTGATACCCAGGTCAAATGTGAACCTAAACCTCAAGTCAAATGTGAACCCGTTGTTTGAAACCCAGGTCAAATGAGAACCTAAACCTCAGGTCAAATGTGAATCCGTTGTTTAAAACCCAGGTTAAGTGTGAACCTAAACCTCAGGTCAAATGTGAACCCGTTGTTTGAAACCCAGGTCAAATGTGAACCTAAACCTTAGGTCAAATGAGAACCCGTTGTTTGAAACCCGGGTCAAATGTGAACCTAAACCTCAGGTCAAATGCGAACCTGTTGTTTGAAAACCAGGTCAAATTTGAACCTAAACCTCAGGTCAAATGTGAACCCGTTGTTCGAAACCCAGGTCAAACGTGAACTTAAACCTCAGGTCAAATGTGAACCTGTTGTTTGAAACCCAGGTCAAACGTGAACCTAAACCTCAGGTTAAATGTGAACCCGTTGTTTGAAACCCAAGTCAAATGTGAACCTAACCCTCGGGTTAAATATGAACCCGTTGTTTGAAAATTCGGTCAAATGTGAACCTAAACCTCAGGTCAAATGTGAACCTGTTGTTTGAAACCCAGGTAAAATGTGAACCTAAACCTCAGGTCAAATGTAAATCCGTTGTTTGAAAACCAGGTCAAATGTGAACCCGTTGTTTGAAACCCAGGTCAAATATGAACCTAAACCTCAGGTCAAATGTGAACCCGTTGTTTGAAACCCAGGTCAAATGTGAACTTAAACCTCAGGTCAAATGTCAACCTGTTGTTTGATACCCAGGTCAAATGTGAACCTAAACCTCAAGTCAAATGTGAACCCGTTGTTTGAAACCCAGGTCAAATGTGAACCTAAACCTCAGGTCAAATGTGAATCCGTTGTTTAAAACCCAGGTCAAGTGTGAACCTAAACCTCAGGTCAAATGTGAACCCGTTGTTTGAAACCCAGGTCAAATGTGAACCTAAACCTTATGTCAAATGAGAACCCGTTGTTTGAAACCCGGGTCAAATGTGAACCTAAACCTCAGGTCAAATGCGAACCTGTTGTTTGAAAACCAGGTCAAATTTGAACCTAAACCTCAGGTCAAATGTGAACCCGTTGTTTGAAACCTCAGGTCAAATGTGAACCTGTTGTTTGAAACCCAGGTCAAACCTGAACCTAAACCTCAGGTTAAATGTGATCCCGTTGTTTGAAACCCAGGTCAAATGTGAACCTAAACCTCAGGTCAAATGTGAACCCGTTGTTTAAAACCCAGGTCAAATGTGAACCTCAGGTCAAATGTGAACCCGTTGTTCGAAACCCAGGTCAAATGTGAACTTAAACCTCAGGTCAAATGTGAACCTATTGTTTGAAACCCAGGCCAAACGTGAACCTAAACCTCAGGTTAAATGTGAACCCGTTGTTTGAAACCCAAGTCAAATGTGAACCTAACCCTCTGGTTAAATATGAACCCGTTGTTTGAAAATTCGGTCAAATGTGAACCTAAACCTCAGGTCAAATGTGAACCCGTTGTTTGAAACCCAGGTCAAATGTGAACCTAAACCTCAGGTCAAATGTAAATCCGTTGTTTGAAAACCAGGTCAAATGTGAACCCGTTGTTTGAAACCCAGGTCAAATATGAACCTAAACCTTAGGTCAAATGTGAACCCGTTGTTTGAAACCCAGGTCAAATGTGAACTTAAACCTCAGGTCAAATGTCAACCTGTTGTTTGATACCCAGGTCAAATGTGAACCTAAACCTCAAGTCAAATGTGAACCCGTTGTTTGAAACCCAGGTCAAATGAGAACCTAAACCTCAGGTCAAATGTGAATCCGTTGTTTAAAACCCAGGTTAAGTGTGAACCTAAACCTCAGGTCAAATGTGAACCCGTTGTTTGAAACCCAGGTCAAATGTGAACCTAAACCTTAGGTCAAATGAGAACCCGTTGTTTGAAACCCGGGTCAAATGTGAACCTAAACCTCAGGTCAAATGCGTACCTGTTGTTTGAAAACCAGGTCAAATTTGAACCTAAACCTCAGGTCAAATGTGAACCCGTTGTTCGAAACCCAGGTCAAACGTGAACTTAAACCTCAGGTCAAATGTGAACCTGTTGTTTGAAACCCAGGTCAAACGTGAACCTAAACCTCAGGTTAAATGTGAACCCGTTGTTTGAAACCCAAGTCAAATGTGAACCTAACCCTCGGGTTAAATATGAACCCGTTGTTTGAAAATTCGGTCAAATGTGAACCTAAACCTCAGGTCAAATGTGAACCTGTTGTTTGAAACCCAGGTAAAATGTGAACCTAAACCTCAGGTCAAATGTAAATCCGTTGTTTGAAAACCAGGTCAAATGTGAACCCGTTGTTTGAAACCCAGGTCAAATATGAACCTAAACCTCAGGTCAAATTTGAACCCGTTGTTTGAAACCCAGGTCAAATGTGAACTTAAACCTCAGGTCAAATGTCAACCTGTTGTTTGATACCCAGGTCAAATGTGAACCTAAACCTCAAGTCAAATGTGAACCCGTTGTTTGAAACCCAGGTCAAATGTGAACCTAAACCTCAGGTCAAATGTGAATCCGTTGTTTAAAACCCAGGTCAAGTGTGAACCTAAACCTCAGGTCAAATGTGAACCCGTTGTTTGAAACCCAGGTCAAATGTGAACCTAAACTTTAGGTCAAATGAGAACCCGTTGTTTGAAACCCGGGTCAAATGTGAACCTAAACCTCAGGTCAAATGCGAACCTGTTGTTTGAAAACCAGGTCAAATTTGAACCTAAACCTCAGGTCAAATGTGAACCCGTTGTTTGAAACCTCAGGTCAAATGTGAACCTGTTGTTTGAAACCCAGGTCAAACCTGAACCTAAACCTCAGGTCAAATGTGAACCCGTTGTTTGAAACCCAAGTCAAATGTGAACCTAACCCTCGGGTTAAATATGAACCCGTTGTTTGAAAATCTGGTCAAATGTGAAGCTAAACCTTAGGTCAAATGTGAACCCGTTGTTTGAAACCCAGGTCAAATGTGAACCTAAACCTGAGGTCAAATGTAAATCCGTTGTTTGTAAACCAGGTCAAATGTGAACCCGTTGTTTGAAACCCAGGTCAAATATGAACCTAAACCTCAGGTCAAATGTGAACCCGTTGTTTGAAACCCAGGTCAAATGTGAACTTAAACCTCAGGTCAAATGTCAACCTGTTGTTTGATACCCAGGTCAAATGTGAACCTAAACCTTAGGTCAAATGTGAACCCGATGTTTGAAACCCAAGTCAAATGTGAACCTAAACCTCAGGCCAAATGTGAACCCGTTGTTTGAAACCCAGGTCAAACGTGAACTTAAACCTCAGGTCAAATGTGAACCTAAACCTCAGGTTAAATGTGAACCCGTTGTTTGAAACCCAGGTCAAATGTGAACCTAAACCTCAGGTCAAATGTGAACCCGTTGTTTAAAACCCAGGTCAAATGTGAACCTAAACCTCAGGTCAAATGTGAACCCATTGTTTGAAACCCAGGTTAAATGTTAACCTAAACCTTAGGTCAAATGAGAACCCGTTGTTTGAAACCCAGGTCAAATGTAAACCTAAACCTCGGGTCAAATGCGAACCCGTTGTTTGAAAACCAGGTCAAATTTGAACCTAAACGTCAGGTCAAATGTGAACCCGTTGTTCGAAACCCAGGTCAAATGTGAACCTAAACCTAAGGTCAAATGTGAGCCCATTATTTGAAACCCAAGTCAAATGTGAACCTAAACCTCAGGTCAAATGTGAACCTGTTGTTTGAAACCCAGGTCAAACGTGAACTTAAACCTCAGGTCAAATGTGAACCTGTTGTTTGAAACCCAGGTCAAACGTGAACCTAAACCTCAGGTCAAATGTGAACCCGTTGTTTAAAACCCAAGTCAATTGTGAACCTAACCCTCAGGTTAAATATGAACCCGTTGTTTGAAACTCTGGTGAAATGTGAACCTAAACCTCAGGTCAAATGTGGACCCGTTGTTTGAAACCCAGGTCAAATATGAACCTAAACCTCAGGTCAAATGTAAATCTGTTGTTTGTAAACCAGGTCAAATGTGAACCCGTTGTTTGAAACCCAGGTCAAATATGAACCTAAACCTCAGGTCAAATGTGAACCCGTTGTTTGAAACCCAGGTCAAATGTGAACTTAAACCTCAGGTCAAATGTCAACCTGTTGTTTGATACCCAGGTCAAATGTGAACCTAAACCTCAAGTCAAATGTGAACCCGTTGTTTGAAACCCAGGTCAAATGAGAACCTAAACCTCAGGTCAAATGTGAATCCGTTGTTTAAAACCCAGGTCAAGTGTGAACCTAAACCTCAGGTCAAATGTGAACCCGTTGTTTGAAACCCAGGTCAAATGTGAACCTAAACCTTAGGTCAAATGAGAACCCGTTGTTTGAAACCCGGGTCAAATGTGAACCTAAACCTCAGGTCAAATGCAAACCTGTTGTTTGAAAACCAGGTCAAATTTGAGCCTAAACCTCAGGTCAAATGTGAACCTGTTGTTTGAAACCCAGGTCAAACGTGAACCTAAACCTCAGGTTAAATGTGAACCCGTTGTTTGAAACCCAAGTCAAATGTGAACCTAACCCTCGGGTTAAATATGAAGCCGTTGTTTGAAAATTCGGTCAAATGTGAACCTAAACCTCAGGTCAAATGTGAACCTGTTGTTTGAAACCCAGGTAAAATGTGAACCTAAACCTCAGGTCAAATGTAAATCCGTTGTTTGAAAACCAGGTCAAATGTGAACCCGTTGTTTGAAACCCAGGTCAAATATGAACCTAAACCTCAGGTCAAATGTGAACCCGTTGTTTGAAACCCAGGTCAAATGTGAACTTAAACCTCAGGTCAAATGTCAACCTGTTGTTTGATACCCAGGTCAAATGTGAACCTAAACCTCAAGTCAAATGTGAACCCGTTGTTTGAAACCCAGGTCAAATGTGAACCTAAACCTCAGGTCAAATGTGAATCCGTTGTTTAAAACCCAGGTCAAGTGTGAACCTAAACCTCAGGTCAAATGTGAACCCGTTGTTTGAAACCCAGGTCAAATGTGAACCTAAACCTTAGGTCAAATGAGAACCCGTTGTTTGAAACCCGGGTCAAATGTGAACCTAAACCTCAGGTCAAATGCGAACCTGTTGTTTGAAAACCAGGTCAAATTTGAACCTAAACCTCAGGTCAAATGTGAACCCGTTGTTTGAAACCTCAGGTCAAATGTGAACCTGTTGTTTGAAACCCAGGTCAAACCTGAACCTAAACCTCAGGTCAAATGTGAACCCGTTGTTTGAAACCCAAGTCAAATGTGAACCTAACCCTCGGGTTAAATATGAACCCGTTGTTTGAAAATCTAGTCAAATGTGAAGCTAAACCTCAGGTCAAATGTGAACCCGTTGTTTGAAACCCAGGTCAAATGTGAACCTAAACCTCACGTCAAATGTAAATCCGTTGTTTGTAAACCAGGTCAAATGTGAACCCGTTGTTTGAAACACAGGTCAAATATGAACCTAAACCTCAGGTCAAATGTGAACCCGTTGTTTGAAACCCAGGTCAAATGTGAACTTAAACCTCAGGTCAAATGTCAACCTGTTGTTTGATACCCAGGTCAAATGTGAACCTAAACCTTAGGTCAAATGTGAACCCGTTGTTTGAAACCCAAGTCAAATGTGAACCTAAACCTCAGGCCAAATGTGAACCCGTTGTTTGAAACCCAGGTCAAACGTGAACTTAAACCTCAGGTCAAATGTGAACCTAAACCTCAGGTCAAATGTGAACCCGTTGTTTGAAACCCAGGTCAAATGTGAACCTAAACCTCAGGTCAAATGTGAACCCGTTGTTTAAAACCCAGGTCAAATGTGAACCTAAACCTCAGGTCAAATGTGAACCCGTTGTTTGAAACCCAGGTTAAATGTTAACCTAAACCTTAGGTCAAATGAGAACCCGTTGTTTGAAACCCAGGTCAAATGTGAACCTAAACCTCAGGTCAAATGTGAATCCGTTGTTTAAAACCCAGGTCAAGTGTGAACCTAAACCTCAGGTCAAATGTGAACCCGTTGTTTGAAACCCAGGTCAAATGTGAACCTAAACCTTAGGTCAAATGAGAACCCGTTGTTTGAAACCCGGGTCAAATGTGAACCTAAACCTCAGGTCAAATGCGAACCTGTTGTTTGAAAACCAGGTCAAATTTGAACCTAAACATCAGGTCAAATGTGAACCCGTTGTTTGAAACCTCAGGTCAAATGTGAACCTGTTGTTTGAAACCCAGGTCAAACCTGAACCTAAACCTCAGGTCAAATGTGGACCCGTTGTTTGAAACCCAAGTCAAATGTGAACCTAACCCTCGGGTTAAATATGAACCCGTTGTTTGAAAATCTGGTCAAATGTGAAGCTAAACCTCAGGTCAAATGTGAACCCGTTGTTTGAAACCCAGGTCAAATGTGAACCTAAACCTCAGGTCAAATGTAAATCCGTTGTTTGTAAACCAGGTCAAATGTGAACCCGTTGTTTGAAACACAGGTCAAATATGAACCTAAACCTCAGGTCAAATGTGAACCCGTTGTTTGAAACCCAGGTCAAATGTGAACTTAAACCTCAGGTCAAATGTCAACCTGTTGTTTGATACCCAGGTCAAATGTGAACCTAAACCTTAGGTCAAATGTGAACCCGTTGTTTGAAACCCAAGTCAAATGTGAACCTAAACCTCAGGCCAAATGTGAACCCGTTGTTTGAAACCCAGGTCAAACGTGAACTTAAACCTCAGGTCAAATGTGAACCTAAACCTCAGGTCAAATGTGAACCCGTTGTTTGAAACCCAGGTCAAATGTGAACCTAAACCTCAGGTCAAATGTGAACCCGTTGTTTAAAACCCAGGTCAAATGTGAACCTAAACCTCAGGTCAAATGTGAACCCGTTGTTTGAAACCCAGGTTAAATGTTAACCTAAACCTTAGGTCAAATGAGAACCCGTTGTTTGAAACCCGGGTCAAATGTAAACCTAAACCTCGGGTCAAATGCGAACCCGTTGTTTGAAAACCAGGTCAAATTTGAACCTAAACCTCAGGTCAAATGTGAACCCGTTGTTCGAAACCCAGGTCAAATGTGAACCTAAACCTAAGGTCAAATGTGAGCCCATTATTTGAAACCCAAGTCAAATGTGAACCTAAACCTCAGGTCAAATGTGAACCTGTTGTTTGAAACCCAGGTCAAACGTGAACTTAAACCTCAGGTCAAATGTGAACCTGTTGTTTGAAACCCAGGTCAAACGTGAACCTAAACCTCAGGTCAAATGTGAACCCGTTGTTTAAAACCCAAGTCAATTGTGAACCTAACCCTCAGGTTAAATATGAACCCGTTGTTTGAAACTCTGGTGAAATGTGAACCTAAACCTCAGGTCAAATGTGGACCCGTTGTTTGAAACCCAGGTCAAATATGAACCTAAACCTCAGGTCAAATGTAAATCCGTTGTTTGTAAACCAGGTCAAATGTGAACCCGTTGTTTGAAACCCAGGTCAAATATGAACCTAAACCTCAGGTCAAATGTGAACCCGTTGTTTGAAACCAAGGTCAAATGTGAACTTAAACCTCAGGTCAAATGTCAACCTGTTGTTTGATACCCAGGTCAAATGTGAACCTAAACCTTAAGTCAAATGTGAACCCGTTGTTTGAAACCCAGGTCAAATGAGAACCTAAACCTCAGGTCAAATGTGAATCCGTTGTTTAAAACCCAGGTCAAGTGTGAACCTAAACCTCTGGTCAAATGTGAACCCGTTGTTTGAAACCCAGGTCAAATGTGAACCTAAACCTTAGGTCAAATGAGAACCCGTTGTTTGAAACCCGGGTCAAATGTGAACCTAAACCTCAGGTCAAATGCGAACCTGTTGTTTGAAAACCAGGTCAAATTTGAGCCTAAACCTCAGGTCAAATGTGAACCGTTGTTCGAAACCCAAGTCAAACGTGAACTTAAACCTCGGGTCAAATGTGAACCTGTTGTTTAAAACCCAGGTCAAACGTGAACCTAAACCTCAGGTTAAATGTGAACCCGTTGTTTGAAACCCAAGTCAAATGTGAACCTAACCCTCGGGTTAAATATGAACCCGTTGTTTGAAAATTCGGTCAAATGTGAACCTAAACCTCAGGTCAAATGTGAACCCGTTGTTTGAAACCCAGGTAAAATGTGAACCTAAACCTCAGGTCAAATGTAAATCCATTATTTGAAAACCAGGTCAAATGTGAACCCGTTGTTTGAAACCCAGGTCAAATATGAACCTAAACCTCAGGTCAAATGTGAACCCGTTGTTTGAAACCCAGGTCAAATGTGAACTTAAACCTCAGGTCCAATGTCAACCTGTTGTTTGATACCCAGGTCAAATGTGAACCTAAACCTCAAGTCAAATGTGAACCCGTTGTTTGAAACCCAGGTCAAATGTGAACCTAAACCTCAGGTCAAATGTGAATCCGTTGTTTAAAACCCAGGTCAAGTGTGAACCTAAACCTCAGGTCAAATGTGAACCCGTTGTTTGAAACCTCAGGTCAAATGTGAACCTGTTGTTTGAAACCCAGGTCAAACCTGAACCTAAACCTCAGGTCAAATGTGAACCCGTTGTTTGAAACCCAAGTCAAATGTGAACCTAACCCTCGGGTTAAATATGAACCCGTTGTTTGAAAATCTGGTCAAATGTGAAGCTAAACCTCAGGTCAAATGTGAACCCGTTGTTTGAAACCCAGGTCAAATGTGAACCTAAACCTCAGGTCAAATGTAAATCCGTTGTTTGTAAACCAGGTCAAATGTGAACCCGTTGTTTGAAACCCAGGTCAAATATGAACCTAAACCTCAGGTCAAATGTGAACCCGTTGTTTGAAACCCAGGTCAAATGTGAACTTAAACCTCAGGTCAAATGTCAACCTGTTGTTTGATACCCAGGTCAAATGTGAACCTAAACCTTAGGTCAAATGTGAACCCGTTGTTTGAAACCCAAGTCAAATGTGAACCTAAACCTCAGGCCAAATGTGAACCCGTTGTTTGAAACCCAGGTCAAACGTGAACTTAAACCTCAGGTCAAATGTGAACCTAAACCTCAGGTCAAATGTGAACCCGTTGTTTGAAACCCAGGTCAAATGTGAACCTAAACCTCAGGTCAAATGTGAACCCGTTGTTTAAAACCCAGGTCAAATGTGAACCTAAACCTCAGGTCAAATGTGAACCCGTTGTTTGAAACCCAGGTTAAATGTTAACCTAAACCTTAGGTCAAATGAGAACCCGTTGTTTGAAACCCGGGTCAAATGTAAACCTAAACCTCGGGTCAAATGCGAACCCGTTGTTTGAAAACCAGGTCAAATTTGAACCTAAACCTCAGGTCAAATGTGAACCCGTTGTTCGAAACCCAGGTCAAATGTGAACCTAAACCTAAGGTCAAATGTGAGCCCATTATTTGAAACCCAAGTCAAATGTGAACCTAAACCTCAGGTCAAATGTGAACCTGTTGTTTGAAACCCAGGTCAAACGTGAACTTAAACCTCAGGTCAAATGTGAACCTGTTGTTTGAAACCCAGGTCAAACGTGAACCTAAACCTCAGGTCAAATGTGAACCCGTTGTTTAAAACCCAAGTCAATTGTGAACCTAACCCTCAGGTTAAATATGAACCCGTTGTTTGAAACTCTGGTGAAATGTGAACCTAAACCTTAGGTCAAATGTGGACCCGTTGTTTGAAACCCAGGTCAAATATGAACCTAAACCTCAGGTCAAATGTAAATCCGTTGTTTGTAAACCAGGTCAAATGTGAACCCGTTGTTTGAAACCCAGGTCAAATATGAACCTAAACCTCAGGTCAAATGTGAACCCGTTGTTTGAAACCCAGGTCAAATGTGAACTTAAACCTCAGGTCAAATGTCAACCTGTTGTTTAATACCCAGGTCAAATGTGAACCTAAACCTCAAGTCAAATGTGAACCCGTTGTTTGAAACCCAGGTCAAATGAGAACCTAAACCTCAGGTCAAATGTGAATCTGTTGTTTAAAACCCAGGTCAAGTGTGAACCTAAACCTCAGGTCAAATGTGAACCCGTTGTTTGAAACCCAGGTCAAATGTGAACCTAAACCTTAGGTCAAATGAGAACCCGTTGTTTGAAACCCGGGTCAAATGTGAACCTAAACCTCAGGTCAAATGCGAACCTGTTGTTTGAAAACCAGGTCAAATTTGAGCCTAAACCTCAGGTCAAATGTGAACCTGTTGTTTGAAACCCAGGTCAAACGTGAACCTAAACCTCAGGTTAAATGTGAACCCGTTGTTTGAAACCCAAGTCAAATGTGAACCTAACCCTCGGGTTAAATATGAACCCGTTGTTTGAAAATTCGGTCAAATGTGAACCTAAACCTCAGGTCAAATGTGAACCTGTTTTTTGAAACCCAGGTAAAATGTGAACCTAAACCTCAGGTCAAATGTAAATCCGTTGTTTGAAAACCAGGTCAAATGTGAACCCGTTGTTTGAAACCCAGGTCAAATATGAACCTAAACCTCAGGTCAAATGTGAACCCGTTGTTTGAAACCCAGGTCAAATGTGAACTTAAACCTCAGGTCAAATGTCAACCTGTTGTTTGATACCCAGGTCAAATGTGAACCTAAACCTCAAGTCAAATGTGAACCCGTTGTTTGAAACCCAGGTCAAATGTGAACCTAAACCTCAGGTCAAATGTGAATCCGTTGTTTAAAATCCAGGTCAAGTGTGAACCTAAACCTCAGGTCAAATGTGAACCCGTTGTTTGAAACCCGGGTCAAATGTGAACCTAAACCTTAGGTCAAATGAGAACCCGTTGTTTGAAACCCGGGTCAAATGTGAACCTAAACCTCAGGTCAAATGCGAACCTGTTGTTTGAAAACCAGGTCAAATTTGAACCTAAACCTCAGGTCAAATGTGAACCCGTTGTTTGAAACCTCAGGTCAAATGTGAACCTGTTGTTTGAAACCCAGGTCAAACCTGAACCTAAACCTCAGGTCAAATGTGAACCCGTTGTTTGAAACCCAAGTCAAATGTGAACCTAACCCTCGGGTTAAATATGAACCCGTTGTTTGAAAATCTGGTCAAATGTGAAGCTAAACCTCAGGTCAAATGTGAACCCGTTGTTTGAAACCCAGGTCAAATGTGAACCTAAACCTCAGGTCAAATGTAAATCCGTTGTTTGTAAACCAGGTCAAATGTGAACCCGTTGTTTGAAACACAGGTCAAATATGAACCTAAACCTCAGGTCAAATGTGAACCCGTTGTTTGAAACCCAGGTCAAATGTGAACTTAAACCTCAGGTCAAATGTCAACCTGTTGTTTGATACCCAGGTCAAATGTGAACCTAAACCTTAGGTCAAATGTGAACCCGTTGTTTGAAACCCAAGTCAAATGTGAACCTAAACCTCAGGCCAAATGTGAACCCGTTGTTTGAAACCCAGGTCAAACGTGAACTTAAACCTCAGGTCAAATGTGAACCTAAACCTCAGGTCAAATGTGAACCCGTTGTTTGAAACCCAGGTCAAATGTGAACCTAAACCTCAGGTCAAATGTGAACCCGTTGTTTAAAACCCAGGTCAAATGTGAACCTAAACCTCAGGTCAAATGTGAACCCGTTGTTTGAAACCCAGGTTAAATGTTAACCTAAACCTTAGGTCAAATGAGAACCCGTTGTTTGAAACCCGGGTCAAATGTAAACCTAAACCTCGGGTCAAATGCGAACCCGTTGTTTGAAAACCAGGTCAAATTTGAACCTAAACCTCAGGTCAAATGTGAACCCGTTGTTCGAAACCCAGGTCAAATGTGAACCTAAACCTAAGGTCAAATGTGAGCCCATTATTTGAAACCCAAGTCAAATGTGAACCTAAACCTCAGGTCAAATGTGAACCTGTTGTTTGAAACCCAGGTCAAACGTGAACTTAAACCTCAGGTCAAATGTGAACCTGTTGTTTGAAACCCAGGTCAAACGTGAACCTAAACCTCAGGTCAAATGGGAACCCGTTGTTTAAAACCCAAGTCAATTGTGAACCTAACCCTCAGGTTAAATATGAACCCGTTGTTTGAAACTTTGGTGAAATGTGAACCTAAACCTCAGGTCAAATGTGGACCCGTTGTTTGAAACCCAGGTCAAATATGAACCTAAACCTCAGGTCAAATGTAAATCCGTTGTTTGTAAACCAGGTCAAATGTGAACCCGTTGTTTGAAACCCAGGTCAAATATGAACCTAAACCTCAGGTCAAATGTGAACCCGTTGTTTGAAACCCAGGTCAAATGTGAACTTAAACCTCAGGTCAAATGTCAACCTGTTGTTTGATACCCAGGTCAAATGTGAACCTAAACCTCAAGTCAAATGTGAACCCGTTGTTTGAAACCCAGGTCAAATGAGAACCTAAACCTCAGGTCAAATGTGAATCCGTTGTTTAAAACCCAGGTCAAGTGTGAACCTAAACCTCAGGTCAAATGTGAACCCGTTGTTTGAAACCCAGGTTAAATGTTAACCTAAACCTTAGGTCAAATGAGAACCCGTTGTTTGAAACCCGGGTCAAATGTAAACCTAAACCTCGGGTCAAATGCGAACCCGTTGTTTGAAAACCAGGTCAAATTTGAACCTAAACCTCAGGTCAAATGTGAACCCGTTGTTCGAAACCCAGGTCAAATGTGAACCTAAACCTAAGGTCAAATGTGAGCCCATTATTTGAAACCCAAGTCAAATGTGAACCTAAACCTCAGGTCAAATGTGAACCTGTTGTTTGAAACCCAGGTCAAACGTGAACTTAAACCTCAGGTCAAATGTGAACCTGTTGTTTGAAACCCAGGTCAAACGTGAACCTAAACCTCAGGTCAAATGTGAACCCGTTGTTTAAAACCCAAGTCAATTGTGAACCTAACCCTCAGGTTAAATATGAACCCGTTGTTTGAAACTCTGGTGAAATGTGAACCTAAACCTCAGGTCAAATGTGGACCCGTTGTTTGAAACCCAGGTCAAATATGAACCTAAACCTCAGGTCAAATGTAAATTCGTTGTTTGTAAACCAGGTCAAATGTGAACCCGTTGTTTGAAACCCAGGTCAAATATGAACCTAAACCTCAGGTCAAATGTGAACCCGTTGTTTGAAACCCAGGTCAAATGTGAACTTAAACCTCAGGTCAAATGTCAACCTGTTGTTTGATACCCAGGTCAAATGTGAACCTAAACCTCAAGTCAAATGTGAACCCGTTGTTTGAAACCCAGGTCAAATGAGAACCTAAACCTCAGGTCAAATGTGAAAACGTTGTTTAAAACCCAGGTCAAGTGTGAACCTAAACCTCAGGTTAAATGTGAACCCGTTGTTTGAAACCCAGGTCAAATGTGAACCTAAACCTTAGGTCAAATGAGAACCCGTTGTTTGAAACCCGGGTCAAATGTGAACCTAAACCTCAGGTCAAATGCGAACCTGTTGTTTGAAAACCAGGTCAAATTTGAGCCTAAACCTCAGGTCAAATGTGATCCCGTTGTTCGAAACCCAAGTCAAACGTGAACTTAAACCTCAGGTCAAATGTGAACCTGTTGTTTAAAACCCAGGTCAAACGTGAACCTAAACCTCAGGTTAAATGTGAACCCGTTGTTTGAAACCCAAGTCAAATGTGAACCTAACCCTCGGGTTAAATATGAACCCGTTGTTTGAAAATTCGGTCAAATGTGAACCTAAACCTCAGGTCAAATGTGAACCCGTTGTTTGAAACCCAGGTAAAATGTGAACCTAAACCTCAGGTCAAATGTAAATCCATTGTTTGAAAACCAGGTCAAATGTGAACCCGTTGTTTGAAACCCAGGTCAAATATGAACCTAAACCTCAGGTCAAATGTGAACCCGTTGTTTGAAACCCAGGTCAAATGTGAACTTAAACCTCAGGTCAAATGTCAACCTGTTGTTTGATACCCAGGTCAAATGTGAACCTAAACCTCAAGTCAAATGTGAACCCGTTGTTTGAAACCCAGGTCAAATGTGAACCTAAACCTCAGGTCAAATGTGAATCCGTTGTTTAAAACCCAGGTCAAGTGTGAACCTAAACCTCAGGTCAAATGTGAACCCGTTGTTTGAAACCCAGGTCAAATGTGAACCTAAACCTTAGGTCAAATGAGAACCCGTTGTTTGAAACCCGGGTCAAATGTGAACCTAAACCTCAGGTCAAATGCGAACCTGTTGTTTGAAAACCAGGTCAAATTTGAAACTAAACCTCAGGTCAAATGTGAACCCGTTGTTTGAAACCTCAGGTCAAATGTGAACCTGTTGTTTGAAACCCAGGTCAAACCTGAACCTAAACCTCAGGTCAAATGTGAACCCGTTGTTTGAAACCCAAGTCAAATGTGAACCTAACCCTCGGGTTAAATATGAACCCGTTGTTTGAAAATCTGGTCAAATGTGAAGCTAAACCTCAGGTCAAATGTGAACCCGTTGTTTGAAACCCAGGTCAAATGTGAACCTAAACCTCAGGTCAAATGTAAATCCGTTGTTTGTAAACCAGGTCAAATGTGAACCCGTTGTTTGAAACCCAGGTCAAATATGAACCTAAACCTCAGGTCAAATGTGAACCCGTTGTTTGAAACCCAGGTCAAATGTGAACTTAAACCTCAGGTCAAATGTCAACCTGTTGTTTGATACCCAGGTCAAATGTGAACCTAAACCTTAGGTCAAATGTGAACCCGTTGTTTGAAACCCAGGTCAAATGTGAACCTAAACCTCAGGCCAAATGTGAACCCGTTGTTTGAAATCCAGGTCAAACGTGAACTTAAACCTCAGGTCAAATGTGAACCTAAACCTCAGGTCAAATGTAAACCCGTTGTTTGAAACCCAGGTCAAATGTGAACCTAAACCTCAGGTCAAATGTGAACCCGTTGTTTAAAACCCAGGTCAAATGTGAACCTAAACCTCAGGTCAAATGTGAACCCGTTGTTTGAAACCCAGGTTAAATGTTAACCTAAACCTTAGGTCAAATGAGAACCCGTTGTTGGAAACCCGGGTCAAATGTAAACCTAAACCTCGGGTCAAATGCGAACCCGTTGTTTGAAAACCAGGTCAAATTTGAACCTAAACCTCAGGTCAAATGTGAACCCGTTGTTCGAAACCCAGGTTAAATGTGAACCTAAACCTAAGGTCAAATGTGAGCCCATTATTTGAAACCCAAGTCAAATGTGAACCTAAGCCTCAGGTCAAATGTGAACCTGTTGTTTGAAACCCAGGTCAAACGTGAACTTAAACCTCAGGTCACATGTGAACCTGTTGTTTGAAACCCAGGTCAAACGTGAACCTAAACCTCAGGTCAAATGTGAACCCGTTGTTTAAAACCCAAGTCAATTGTGAACCTAACCCTCAGGTTAAATATGAACCCGTTGTTTGAAACTCTGGTGAAATGTGAACCTAAACCTCAGGTCAAATGTGGACCCGTTGTTTGAAACCCAGGTCAAATATGAACCTAAACCTCAGGTCAAATGTAAATCCGTTGTTTGTAAACCAGGTCAAATGTGAACCCGTTGTTTGAAACCCAGGTCAAATATGAACCTAAACCTCAGGTCAAATGTGAACCCGTTGTTTGAAACCCAGGTCAAATGTGAACTTAAACCTCAGGTCAAATGTCAACCTGTTGTTTGATACCCAGGTCAAATGTGAATCTAAACCTCAGGTCAAATGTGAACCCGTTGTTTGAAACCCAGGTCAAATGTGAACCTAAACCTCAGGTCAAATGTGAACCCGTTGTTTAAAACCCAGGTCAAATGTGAAACCTCAGGTCAAATGTGAACCCGTTGTTCGAAACCCAGGTCAAACGTGAACTTAAACCTCAGGTCAAATGTGAACCTATTGTTTGAAACCCAGGCCAAACGTGAACCTAAACCTCAGGTTAAATGTGAACCCGTTGTTTGAAACCCAAGTCAAATGTGAACCTAACCCTCTGGTTAAATATGAACCCGTTGTTTGAAAATTCGGTCAAATGTGAACCTAAACCTCAGGTCAAATGTGAACCCGTTGTTTGAAACCCAGGTCAAATGTGAACCTAAACCTCAGGTCAAATGTAAATCCGTTGTTTGAAAACCAGGTCAAATGTGAACCCGTTGTTTGAAACCCAGGTCAAATATGAACCTAAACCTCAGGTCAAATGTGAACCCGTTGTTTGAAACCCAGCTCAAATGTGAACTTAAACCTCAGGTCAAATCTCAACCTGTTGTTTGATACCCAGGTCAAATGTGAACCTAAACCTTAGGTCAAATGTGAACCCGTTGTTTGAAACCCAGGTCAAATGTGAACCTAAACCTCAGGTCAAATGTGAACCCGTTGTTTGAAACCCAGGTCAAACGTGAACTTAAACCTCAGGTCAAATGTGAACCTAAACCTCAGGTCAAATGTGAACCCGTTGTTTGAAACCCAGGTCAAATGTGAACCTAAACCTCAGGTCAAATGTGAACCCGTTGTTTAAAACCCAGGTCAAATGTGAACCTAAACCTCAGGTCAAATGTGAACCCGTTGTTTGAAACCCAGGTTAAATGTGAACCTAAACCTTAGGTCAAATGAGAACCCGTTGTTTGAAACCCAGGTCAAATGTGAACCTAAACCTCGGGTCAAATGCGAACCCGTTGTTTGAAAACCAGGTCAAATTTGAACCTAAACCTCAGGTCAAATGTGAACCCGTTGTTCGAAATCCAGGTCAAATGTGAACCTAAACCTAAGGTCAAATGTGAGCCCATTATTTGAAACCCAAGTCAAATGTGAACCTAAACCTCAGGTCAAATGTGAACCCGTTGTTTGAAACCCAAGTCAAACGTGAACTTAAACCTCAGGTCAAATGTGAACCTGTTGTTTGAAACCCAGGTCAAACGTGAACCTAAACCTCAGCTCAAATGTGAACCCGTTGTTTAAAACCCAAGTCAATTGTGAACCTAACCCTCAGGTTAAATATGAACCCGTTGTTTGAAACTCTGGTCAAATGTGAACCTAAACCTCAGGTCAAATGTGGACCCGTTGTTTGAAACCCAGGTCAAATATGAACCTAAACCTCAGGTCAAATGTAAATCCGTTGTTTGTAAACCAGGTCAAATGTGAACCCGTTGTTTGAAACCCATGTCAAATATGAACCTAAACCTCAGGTCAAATGTGAACCCGTTGTTTGAAACCCAGGTCAAATGTGAACTTAAACCTCAGGTCAAATGTCAACCTGTTGTTTGAACCCAGGTCAAATGTGAATCTAAACCTCAGGTCAAATGTGAACCCGTTGTTTGAAACCCAGGTCAAATGTGAACCTAAACCTCAGGTCAAATGTGAACCCGTTGTTTAAAACCCAGGTCAAATGTGAACCTCAGGTCAAATGTGAACCCGTTGTTCGAAACCCAGGTCAAATGTGAACTTAAACCTCAGGTCAAATGTGAACCTATTGTTTGAAACCCAGTCCAAAAGTGAACCTAAACCTCAGGTTAAATGTGAACCCGTTGTTTGAAACCCAAGTCAAATGTGAACCTAACCCTCTGGTTAAATATGAACCCGTTGTTTGAAAATTCGGTCAAATGTGAACCTAAACCTCAGGTCAAATGTGAACCCGTTGTTTGAAACCCAGGTCAAATGTGAACCTAAACCTCAGGTCAAATGTAAATCCGTTGTTTGAAAACCAGGTCAAATGTGAACCCGTTGTTTGAAACCCAGGTCAAATATGAACCTAAACCTTAGGTCAAATGTGAACCCGTTGTTTGAAACCCAGGTCAAATGTGAACTTAAACCTCAGGTCAAATGCCAACCTGTTGTTTGATACCCAGGTCAAATGTGAACCTAAACCTCAAGTCAAATGTGAACCCGTTGTTTGAAACCCAGGTAAAATGAGAACCTAAACCTCAGGTCAAATGTGAATCCGTTGTCTAAAACCCAGGTCAAGTGTAAACCTAAACCTCAGGTCAAATGTGAACCCGTTGTTAGAAACCCAGGTCAAATGTGAACCTAAACCTTAGGTCAAATGAGAACCCGTTGTTTGAAACCCGGGTCAAATGTGAACCTAAACCTCAGGTCAAATGCGAACCTGTTGTTTGAAAACCAGGTCAAATTTGAACCTAAACCTCAGGTCAAATGTGAACCCGTTGTTCGAAACCCAGGTCAAACGTGAACTTAAACCTCAGGTCAAATGTGAACCTGTTGTTTGAAACCCAGGTCAAACGTGAACCTAAACCTCAGGTTAAATGTGAACCCGTTGTTTGAAACCCAAGTCAAATGTGAACCTAACCCTCGGGTTAAATATGAACCCGTTGTTTGAAAATTCGGTCAAATGTGAACCTAAACCTCAGGTCAAATGTGAACCCGTTGTTTGAAACCCAGGTAAAATGTGAACCTAAACCTCAGGTCAAATGTAAATCCGTTGTTTGAAAACCAGGTCAAATGTGAACCCGTTGTTTGAAACCCAGGTCAAATATGAACCTAAACCTCAGGTCAAATGTGAACCCGTTGTTTGAAACCCAGGTCAAATGTGAACTTAAACCTCAGGTCAAATGTCAACCTGTTGTTTGATACCTAGGTCAAATGTGAACCTAAACCTCAAGTCAAATGTGAACCCGTTGTTTGAAACCCAGGTCAAATGTGAACCTAAACCTCAGGTCAAATGTGAATCCGTTGTTTAAAACCCAGGTCAAGTGTGAACCTAAACCTCAGGTCAAATGTGAACCCGTTGTTTGAAACCCAGGTCAAATGTGAACCTAAACCTTAGGTCAAATGAGAACCCGTTGTTTGAAACCCGGATCAAATGTGAACCTAAACCTCAGGTCAAATGCGAACCTGTTGTTTGAAAACCAGGTCAAATTTGAACCTAAACCTCAGGCCAAATGTGAACCCGTTGTTTGAAACCTCAGGTCAAATGTGAACCTGTTGTTTGAAACCCAGGTCAAACCTGAACCTAAACCTCAGGTCAAATGTGAACCCGTTGTTTGAAACCCAAGTCAAATGTGAACCTAACCCTCGGGTTAAATATGAACCCGTTGTTTGAAAATCTGGTCAAATGTGAAGCTAAACCTCAGGTCAAATGTGAACCCGTTGTTTGAAACCCAGGTCAAATGTGAACCTAAACCTCAGGTCAAATGTAAATCCGTTGTTTGTAAACCAGGTCAAATGTGAACCCGTTGTTTGAAACCCAGGTCAAATATGAACCTAAACCTCAGGTCAAATGTGAACCCGTTGTTTGAAACCCAGGTCAAATGTGAACTTAAACCTCAGGTCAAATGTCAACCTGTTGTTTGATACCCAGGTCAAATGTGAACCTAAACCTTAGGTCAAATGTGAACCCGTAGTTTGAAACCCAGGTCAAATGTGAACCTAAACCTCAGGTCAAATGTGAACCCGTTGTTTGAAACCCAGGTCAAACGTGAACTTAAACCTCAGGTCAAATGTGAACCTAAACCTCAGGTCAAATGTGAACCCGTTGTTTGAAACCCAGGTCAAATGTGAACCTAAACCTCAGGTCAAATGTGAACCCGTTGTTTAAAACCCAGGTCAAATGTGAACCTAAATCTCAGGTCAAATGTGAACCCGTTGTTTGAAACCCAGGTTAAATGTGAACCTAAACCTTAGGTCAAATGTGAGCCCATTATTTGAAACCCAAGTCAAATGTGAACCTAAACCTCAGGTCAAATGTGAACCCGTTGTTTGAAACCCAGGTCAAATGTGAACTTAAACCTCAGGTCAAATGTCAACCTGTTGTTTGATACCCAGGTCAAATGTGAATCTAAACCTCAGGTCAAATGTGAACCCGTTGTTTGAAACCCAGGTTAAATGTGAACCTAAACCTCAGGTCAAATGTGAACCCGTTGTTTAAAACCTAGGTCAAATGTGAACCTAAACCTCAGGTCAAATGTGAACCCGTTGTTTAAAACCCAGGTCAAATGTGAACCTAAACCTCAGGTAAAATGTGAACCCGTTGTTTGAAACCCAAGTTAAATGTGAACCTAAACCTTAGGTCAAATGAGAACCCGTTGTTTGAAACCCAGGTCAAATGTGAACCTAAACCTCGGGTCAAATGCGAACCCGTTGTTTGAAAACCAGGTCAAATTTGAACCTAAACCTCAGGTCAAATGTGAACCCGTTGTTCGAAACCCAGGTCAAATGTGAACCTAAACCTAAGGTCAAATGTGAGCCCATTATTTGAAACCCAAGTCAAATGTGAACCTAAACCTCAGGTCAAATGTGAACCCGTTGTTTGAAACCCAGGTCAAACGTGAACTTAAACCTCAGGTCAAATGTGAACCTGTTGTTTGAAACCCAGGTCAAACGTGAACCTAAACCTCAGCTCAAATGTGAACCCGTTGTTTAAAACCCAAGTCAATTGTGAACCTAACCCTCAGGTTAAATATGAACCCGTTGTTTGAAACTCTGGTCAAATGTGAACCTAAACCTCAGGTCAAATGTGGACCCGTTGTTTGAAACCCAGGTCAAATATGAACCTAAACCTCAGGTCAAATGTAAATCCGTTGTTTGTAAACCAGGTCAAATGTGAACCCGTTGTTTGAAACCCAGGTCAAATATGAACCTAAACCTCAGGTCAAATGTGAACCCGTTGTTTGAAACCCAGGTCAAATGTGAACTTAAACCTCAGGTCAAATGTCAACCTGTTGTTTGATACCCAGGTCAAATGTGAACCTAAACCTCAGGTCAAATGTGAACCCGTTGTTTGAAACCCAGGTCAAATGTGAACCTAAACCTCAGGTCAAATGTGAACCCGTTGTTTGAAACCCAGGTCAAACGTGAACTTAAACCTCAGGTCAAATGTGAACCTAAACCTCAGGTCAAATGTGAACCCGTTGTTTGAAACCCAGGTCAAATGTGAACCTAAACCTCAGGTCAAATGTGAACCCGTTGTTTAAAACCCAGGTCAAATGTGAACCTAAATCTCAGGTCAAATGTGAACCCGTTGTTTGAAACCCAGGTTAAATGTGAACCTAAACCTTAGGTCAAATGTGAGCCCATTATTTGAAACCCAAGTCAAATGTGAACCTAAACCTCAGGTCAAATGTGAACCCGTTGTTTGAAACCCAGGTCAAATGTGAACTTAAACCTCAGGTCAAATGTCAACCTGTTGTTTGATACCCAGGTCAAATGTGAATCTAAACCTCAGGTCAAATGTGAACCCGTTGTTTGAAACCCAGGTTAAATGTGAACCTAAACCTCAGGTCAAATGTGAACCCGTTGTTTAAAACCTAGGTCAAATGTGAACCTAAACCTCAGGTCAAATGTGAACCCGTTGTTTAAAACCCAGGTCAAATGTGAACCTAAACCTCAGGTCAAATGTGAACCCGTTGTTTGAAACCCAAGTTAAATGTGAACCTAAACCTTAGGTCAAATGAGAACCCGTTGTTTGAAACCCAGGTCAAATGTGAACCTAAACCTCGGGTCAAATGCGAACCCGTTGTTTGAAAACCAGGTCAAATTTGAACCTAAACCTCAGGTCAAATGTGAACCCGTTGTTCGAAACCCAGGTCAAATGTGAACCTAAACCTAAGGTCAAATGTGAGCCCATTATTTGAAACCCAAGTCAAATGTGAACCTAAACCTCAGGTCAAATGTGAACCCGTTGTTTGAAACCCAGGTCAAACGTGAACTTAAACCTCAGGTCAAATGTGAACCTGTTGTTTGAAACCCAGGTCAAACGTGAACCTAAACCTCAGCTCAAATGTGAACCCGTTGTTTAAAACCCAAGTCAATTGTGAACCTAACCCTCAGGTTAAATATGAACCCGTTGTTTGAAACTCTGGTCAAATGTGAACCTAAACCTCAGGTCAAATGTGGACCCGTTGTTTGAAACCCAGGTCAAATATGAACCTAAACCTCAGGTCAAATGTAAATCCGTTGTTTGTAAACCAGGTCAAATGTGAACCCGTTGTTTGAAACCCAGGTCAAATATGAACCTAAACCTCAGGTCAAATGTGAACCCGTTGTTTGAAACCCAGGTCAAATGTGAACTTAAACCTCAGGTCAAATGTCAACCTGTTGTTTGATACCCAGGTCAAATGTGAATCTAAACCTCAGGTCAAATGTGAACCCGTTGTTTGAAACCCAGGTCAAATGTGAACCTAAACCTCAGGTCAAATGTGAACCCGTTGTTTAAAACCCAGGTCAAATGTGAACCTCAGGTCAAATGTGAACCCGTTGTTCGAAACCCAGGTCAAATGTGAACTTAAACCTCAGGTCAAATGTGAACCTATTGTTTGAAACCCAGGCCAAAAGTGAACCTAAACCTCAGGTTAAATGTGAACCCGTTGTTTGAAACCCAAGTCAAATGTGAACCTAACCCTCTGGTTAAATATGAACCCGTTGTTTGAAAGTTCGGTCAAATGTGAACCTAAACCTCAGGTCAAATGTGAACCCGTTGTTTGAAACCCAGGTCAAATGTGAACCTAAACCTCAGGTGAAATGTAAATCCGTTGTTTGAAAACCAGGTCAAATGTGAACCCGTTGTTTGAAACCCAGGTCAAATATGAACCTAAACCTTAGGTCAAATGTGAACCCGTTGTTTGAAATCCAGGTCAAATGTGAACTTAAACCTCAGGTCAAATGTCAACCTGTTGTTTGATACCCAGGTCAAATGTGAACCTAAACCTCAAGTCAAATGTGAACCCGTTGTTTGAAACCCAGGTAAAATGAGAACCTAAACCTCAGGTCAAATGTGAATCCGTTGTTTAAAACCCAGGTCAAGTGTAAACCTAAACCTCAGGTCAAATGTGAACCCGTTGTTAGAAACCCAGGTCAAATGTGAACCTAAACCTTAGGTCAAATGAGAACCCGTTGTTTGAAACCCGGGTCAAATGTGAACCTAAACCTCAGGTCAAATGCGAACCTGTTGTTTGAAAACCAGGTCAAATTTGAACCTAAACCTCAGGTCAAATGTGAACCCGTTGTTCGAAACCCAGGTCAAACGTGAACTTAAACCTCAGGTCAAATGTGAACCTGTTGTTTGAAACCCAGGTCAAACGTGAACCTAAACCTCAGGTTAAATGTGAACCCGTTGTTTGCAACCCAAGTCAAATGTGAACCTAACCCTCGGGTTAAATATGAACCCGTTGTTTGAAAATTCGGTCAAATGTGAACCTAAACCTCAGGTCAAATGTGAACCCGTTGTTTGAAACCCAGGTAAAATATGAACCTAAACCTCAGGTCAAATGTAAATCCGTTGTTTGAAAACCAGGTCAAATGTGAACCCGTTGTTTGAAACCCAGGTCAAATATGAACCTAAACCTCAGGTCAAATGTGAACCCGTTGTTTGAAACCCAGGTCAAATGTGAACTTAAACCTCAGGTCAAATGTCAACCTGTTGTTTGATACCCAGGCCAAATGTGAACCTAAACCTCAAGTCAAATGTGAACCCGTTGTTTGAAACCCAGGTCAAATGTGAACCTAAACCTCAGGTCAAATGTGAATCCGTTGTTTAAAACCCAGGTCAAGTGTGAACCTAAACCTCAGGTCAAATGTGAACCCGTTGTTTGAAACCCAGGTCAAATGTGAACCTAAACCTTAGGTCAAATGAGAACCCGTTGTTTGAAACCCGGATCAAATGTGAACCTAAACCTCAGGTCAAATGCGAACCTGTTGTTTGAAAACCAGGTCAAATTTGAACCTAAACCTCAGGCCAAATGTGAACCCGTTGTTTGAAACCTCAGGTCAAATGTGAACCTGTTGTTTGAAACCCAGGTCAAACCTGAACCTAAACCTCAGGTCAAATGTGAACCCGTTGTTTGAAACCCAAGTCAAATGTGAACCTAACCCTCGGGTTAAATATGAACCCGTTGTTTGAAAATCTGGTCAAATGTGAAGCTAAACCTCAGGTCAAATGTGAACCCGTTGTTTGAAACCCAGGTCAAATGTGAACCTAAACCTCAGGTCAAATGTAAATCCGTTGTTTGTAAACCAGGTCAAATGTGAACCCGTTGTTTGAAACCCAGGTCAAATATGAACCTAAACCTCAGGTCAAATGTGAACCCGTTGTTTGAAACCCAGGTCAAATGTGAACTTAAACCTCAGGTCAAATGTCAACCTGTTGTTTGATACCCAGGCCAAATGTGAACCTAAACCTCAAGTCAAATGTGAACCCGTTGTTTGAAACCCAGGTCAAATGTGAACCTAAACCTCAGGTCAAATGTGAATCCGTTGTTTAAAACCCAGGTCAAGTGTGAACCTAAACCTCAGGTCAAATGTGAACCCGTTGTTTGAAACCCAGGTCAAATGTAAACCTAAACCTTAGGTCAAATGAGAACCCGTTGTTTGAAACCCGGATCAAATGTGAACCTAAACCTCAGGTCAAATGCGAACCTGTTGTTTGAAAACCAGGTCAAATTTGAACCTAAACCTCAGGCCAAATGTGAACCCGTTGTTTGAAACCTCAGGTCAAATGTGAACCTGTTGTTTGAAACCCAGGTCAAACCTGAACCTAAACCTCAGGTCAAATGTGAACCCGTTGTTTGAAACCCAAGTCAAATGTGAACCTAACCCTCGGGTTAAATATGAACCCGTTGTTTGAAAATCTGGTCAAATGTGAAGCTAAACCTCAGGTCAAATGTGAACCCGTTGTTTGAAACCCAGGTCAAATGTGAACCTAAACCTCAGGTCAAATGTAAATCCGTTGTTTGTAAACCAGGTCAAATGTGAACCCGTTGTTTGAAACCCAGGTCAAATATGAACCTAAACCTCAGGTCAAATGTGAACCCGTTGTTTGAAACCCAGGTCAAATGTGAACTTAAACCTCAGGTCAAATGTCAACCTGTTGTTTGATACCCAGGTCAAATGTGAACCTAAACCTTAGGTCAAATGTGAACCCGTTGTTTGAAACCCAGGTCAAATGTGAACCTAAACCTCAGGTCAAATGTGAACCCGTTGTTTGAAACCCAGGTCAAACGTGAACTTAAACCTCAGGTCAAATGTGAACCTAAACCTCAGGTCAAATGTGAACCCGTTGTTTGAAACCCAGGTCAAATGTGAACCTAAACCTCAGGTCAAATGTGAACCCGTTGTTTAAAACCCAGGTCAAATGTGAACCTAAATCTCAGGTCAAATGTGAACCCGTTGTTTGAAACCCAGGTTAAATGTGAACCTAAACCTTAGGTCAAATGTGAGCCCATTATTTGAAACCCAAGTCAAATGTGAACCTAAACCTCAGGTCAAATGTGAACCCGTTGTTTGAAACCCAGGTCAAATGTGAACTTAAACCTCAGGTCAAATGTCAACCTGTTGTTTGATACCCAGGTCAAATGTGAATCTAAACCTCAGGTCAAATGTGAACCCGTTGTTTGAAACCCAGGTTAAATGTGAACCTAAACCTCAGGTCAAATGTGAACCCGTTGTTTAAAACCCAGGTCAAATGTGAAACCTCAGGTCAAATGTGAACCCGTTGTTCGAAACCCAGGTCAAACGTGAACTTAAACCTCAGGTCAAATGTGAACCTGTTGTTTGAAACCCAGGCCAAACGTGAACCTAAACCTCAGGTTAAATGTGAACCCGTTGTTTGAAACCCAAGTCAAATGTGAACCTAACCCTCTGGTTAAATATGAACCCGTTGTTTGAAAATTCGGTCAAATGTGAACCTAAACCTCAGGTCAAATGTGAACCCGTTGTTTGAAACCCAGGTCAAATGTGAACCTAAACCTCAGGTCAAATGTAAATCCGTTGTTTGAAAACCAGGTCAAATGTGAACCCGTTGTTTGAAACCCAGGTCAAATATGAACCTAAACCTCAGGTCAAATGTGAACCCGTTGTTTGAAACCCAGGTCAAATGTGAACTTAAACCTCAGGTCAAATGTCAACCTGTTGTTTGATACCCAGGTCAAATGTGAACCTAAACCTTAGGTCAAATGTGAACCCGTTGTTTGAAACCCAGGTCAAATGTGAACCTGTTGTTTGAAACCCAGGTCAAACCTGAACCTAAACCTCAGGTCAAATGTGAACCCGTTGTTTGAAACCCAAGTCAAATGTGAACCTAACCCTCGGGTTAAATATGAACCCGTTGTTTGAAAATCTGGTCAAATGTGAAGCTAAACCTCAGGTCAAATGTGAACCCGTTGTTTGAAACCCAGGTCAAATGTGAACCTAAACCTCAGGTCAAATGTAAATCCGTTGTTTGTAAACCAGGTCAAATGTGAACCCGTTGTTTGAAACCCAGGTCAAATATGAACCTAAACCTCAGGTCAAATGTGAACCCGTTGTTTGAAACCCAGGTCAAATGTGAACTTAAACCTCAGGTCAAATGTCAACCTGTTGTTTGATACCCAGGTCAAATGTGAACCTAAACCTTAGGTCAAATGTGAACCCGTTGTTTGAAACCCAGGTCAAATGTGAACCTGTTGTTTGAAACCCAGGTCAAACCTGAACCTAAACCTCAGGTCAAATGTGAACCCGTTGTTTGAAACCCAAGTCAAATGTGAACCTAACCCTCGGGTTAAATATGAACCCGTTGTTTGAAAATCTGGTCAAATGTGAAGCTAAACCTCAGGTCAAATGTGAACCCGTTGTTTGAAACCCAGGTCAAATGTGAACCTAAACCTCAGGTCAAATGTAAATCCGTTGTTTGTAAACCAGGTCAAATGTGAACCCGTTGTTTGAAACCCAGGTCAAATATGAACCTAAACCTCAGGTCAAATGTGAACCCGTTGTTTGAAACCCAGGTCAAATGTGAACTTAAACCTCAGGTCAAATGTCAACCTGTTGTTTGATACCCAGGTCAAATGTGAACCTAAACCTTAGGTCAAATGTGAACCCGTTGTTTGAAACCCAGGTCAAATGTGAACCTGTTGTTTGAAACCCAGGTCAAACCTGAACCTAAACCTCAGGTCAAATGTGAACCCGTTGTTTGAAACCCAAGTCAAATGTGAACCTAACCCTCGGGTTAAATATGAACCCGTTGTTTGAAAATCTGGTCAAATGTGAAGCTAAACCTCAGGTCAAATGTGAACCCGTTGTTTGAAACCCAGGTCAAATGTGAACCTAAACCTCAGGTCAAATGTAAATCCGTTGTTTGTAAACCAGGTCAAATGTGAACCCGTTGTTTGAAACCCAGGTCAAATATAAACCTAAACCTCAGGTCAAATGTGAACCCGTTGTTTGAAACCCAGGTCAAATGTGAACTTAAACCTCAGGTCAAATGTCAACCTGTTGTTTGATACCCAGGTCAAATGTGAACCTAAACCTTAGGTCAAATGTGAACCCGTTGTTTGAAACCCAGGTCAAATGTGAACCTGTTGTTTGAAACCCAGGTCAAACCTGAACCTAAACCTCAGGTCAAATGTGAACCCGTTGTTTGAAACCCAAGTCAAATGTGAACCTAACCCTCGGGTTAAATATGAACCCGTTGTTTGAAAATCTGGTCAAATGTGAAGCTAAACCTCAGGTCAAATGTGAACCCGTTGTTTGAAACCCAGGTCAAATGTGAACCTAAACCTCAGGTCAAATGTAAATCCGTTGTTTGTAAACCAGGTCAAATGTGAACCCGTTGTTTGAAACCCAGGTCAAATATGAACCTAAACCTCAGGTCAAATGTGAACCCGTTGTTTGAAACCCAGGTCAAATGTGAACTTAAACCTCAGGTCAAATGTCAACCTGTTGTTTGATACCCAGGTCAAATGTGAACCTAAACCTTAGGTCAAATGTGAACCCGTTGTTTGAAACCCAGGTCAAATGTGAACCTGTTGTTTGAAACCCAGGTCAAACCTGAACCTAAACCTCAGGTCAAATGTGAACCCGTTGTTTGAAACCCAAGTCAAATGTGAACCTAACCCTCGGGTTAAATATGAACCCGTTGTTTGAAAATCTGGTCAAATGTGAAGCTAAACCTCAGGTCAAATGTGAACCCGTTGTTTGAAACCCAGGTCAAATGTGAACCTAAACCTCAGGTCAAATGTAAATCCGTTGTTTGTAAACCAGGTCAAATGTGAACCCGTTGTTTGAAACCCAGGTCAAATATGAACCTAAACCTCAGGTCAAATGTGAACCCGTTGTTTGAAACCCAGGTCAAATGTGAACCTAAACCTCAGGTCAAATGTGAACCCGTTGTTTAAAACCCAGGTCAAATGTGAACCTAAATCTCAGGTCAAATGTGAACCCGTTGTTTGAAACCCAGGTTAAATGTGAACCTAAACCTTAGGTCAAATGTGAGCCCATTATTTGAAACCCAAGTCAAATGTGAACCTAAACCTCAGGTCAAATGTGAACCCGTTGTTTGAAACCCAGGTCAAATGTGAACTTAAACCTCAGGTCAAATGTCAACCTGTTGTTTGATACCCAGGTCAAATGTGAATCTAAACCTCAGGTCAAATGTGAACCCGTTGTTTGAAACCCAGGTTAAATGTGAACCTAAACCTCAGGTCAAATGTGAACCCGTTGTTTAAAACCTAGGTCAAATGTGAACCTAAACCTCAGGTCAAATGTGAACCCGTTGTTTAAAACCCAGGTCAAATGTGAACCTAAACCTCAGGTCAAATGTGAACCCGTTGTTTGAAACCCAAGTTAAATGCGAACCTAAACCTTAGGTCAAATGAGAACCCGTTGTTTGAAACCCAGGTCAAATGTGAACCTAAACCTCGGGTCAAATGCGAACCCGTTGTTTGAAAACCAGGTCAAATTTGAACCTAAACCTCAGGTCAAATGTGAACCCGTTGTTCGAAACCCAGGTCAAATGTGAACCTAAACCTAAGGTCAAATGTGAGCCCATTATTTGAAACCCAAGTCAAATGTGAACCTAAACCTCAGGTCAAATGTGAACCCGTTGTTTGAAACCCAGGTCAAACGTGAACTTAAACCTCAGGTCAAATGTGAACCTGTTGTTTGAAACCCAGGTCAAACGTGAACCTAAACCTCAGCTCAAATGTGAACCCGTTGTTTAAAACCCAAGTCAATTGTGAACCTAACCCTCAGGTTAAATATGAACCCGTTGTTTGAAACTCTGGTCAAATGTGAACCTAAACCTCAGGTCAAATGTGGACCCGTTGTTTGAAACCCAGGTCAAATATGAACCTAAACCTCAGGTCAAATGTAAATCCGTTGTTTGTAAACCAGGTCAAATGTGAACCCGTTGTTTGAAACCCAGGTCAAATATGAACCTAAACCTCAGGTCAAATGTGAACCCGTTGTTTGAAACCCAGGTCAAATGTGAACTTAAACCTCAGGTCAAATGTCAACCTGTTGTTTGATACCCAGGTCAAATGTGAATCTAAACCTCAGGTCAAATGTGAACCCGTTGTTTGAAACCCAGGTCAAATGTGAACCTAAACCTCACGTCAAATGTGAACCCGTTGTTTAAAACCCAGGTCAAATGTGAACCTCAGGTCAAATGTGAACCCGTTGTTCGAAACCCAGGTCAAATGTGAACTTAAACCTCAGGTCAAATGTGAACCTATTGTTTGAAACCCAGGCCAAAAGTGAACCTAAACCTCAGGTTAAATGTGAACCCGTTGTTTGAAACCCAAGTCAAATGTGAACCTAACCCTCTGGTTAAATATGAACCCGTTGTTTGAAAGTTCGGTCAAATGTGAACCTAAACCTCAGGTCAAATGTGAACCCGTTGTTTGAAACCCAGGTCAAATGTGAACCTAAACCTCAGGTGAAATGTAAATCCGTTGTTTGAAAACCAGGTCAAATGTGAACCCGTTGTTTGAAACCCAGGTCAAATATGAACCTAAACCTTAGGTCAAATGTGAACCCGTTGTTTGAAATCCAGGTCAAATGTGAACTTAAACCTCAGGTCAAATGTCAACCTGTTGTTTGATACCCAGGTCAAAGGTGAACCTAAACCTCAAGTCAAATGTGAACCCGTTGTTTGAAACCCAGGTAAAATGAGAACCTAAACCTCAGGTCAAATGTGAATCCGTTGTTTAAAACCCAGGTCAAGTGTAAACCTAAACCTCAGGTCAAATGTGAACCCGTTGTTAGAAACCCAGGTCAAATGTGAACCTAAACCTTAGGTCAAATGAGAACCCGTTGTTTGAAACCCGGGTCAAATGTGAACCTAAACCTCAGGTCAAATGCGAACCTGTTGTTTGAAAACCAGGTCAAATTTGAACCTAAACCTCAGGTCAAATGTGAACCCGTTGTTCGAAACCCAGGTCAAACGTGAACTTAAACCTCAGGTCAAATGTGAACCTGTTGTTTGAAACCCAGGTCAAACGTGAACCTAAACCTCAGGTTAAATGTGAACCCGTTGTTTGCAACCCAAGTCAAATGTGAACCTAACCCTCGGGTTAAATATGAACCCGTTGTTTGAAAATTCGGTCAAATGTGAACCTAAACCTCAGGTCAAATGTGAACCCGTTGTTTGAAACCCAGGTAAAATATGAACCTAAACCTCAGGTCAAATGTAAATCCGTTGTTTGAAAACCAGGTCAAATGTGAACCCGTTGTTTGAAACCCAGGTCAAATATGAACCTAAACCTCAGGTCAAATGTGAACCCGTTGTTTGAAACCCAGGTCAAATGTGAACTTAAACCTCAGGTCAAATGTCAACCTGTTGTTTGATACCCAGGCCAAATGTGAACCTAAACCTCAAGTCAAATGTGAACCCGTTGTTTGAAACCCAGGTCAAATGTGAACCTAAACCTCAGGTCAAATGTGAATCCGTTGTTTAAAACCCAGGTCAAGTGTGAACCTAAACCTCAGGTCAAATGTGAACCCGTTGTTTGAAACCCAGGTCAAATGTGAACCTAAACCTTAGGTCAAATGAGAACCCGTTGTTTGAAACCCGGATCAAATGTGAACCTAAACCTCAGGTCAAATGCGAACCTGTTGTTTGAAAACCAGGTCAAATTTGAACCTAAACCTCAGGCCAAATGTGAACCCGTTGTTTGAAACCTCAGGTCAAATGTGAACCTGTTGTTTGAAACCCAGGTCAAACCTGAACCTAAACCTCAGGTCAAATGTGAACCCGTTGTTTGAAACCCAAGTCAAATGTGAACCTAACCCTCGGGTTAAATATGAACCCGTTGTTTGAAAATCTGGTCAAATGTGAAGCTAAACCTCAGGTCAAATGTGAACCCGTTGTTTGAAACCCAGGTCAAATGTGAACCTAAACCTCAGGTCAAATGTAAATCCGTTGTTTGTAAACCAGGTCAAATGTGAACCCGTTGTTTGAAACCCAGGTCAAATATGAACCTAAACCTCAGGTCAAATGTGAACCCGTTGTTTGAAACCCAGGTCAAATGTGAACTTAAACCTCAGGTCAAATGTCAACCTGTTGTTTGATACCCAGGCCAAATGTGAACCTAAACCTCAAGTCAAATGTGAACCCGTTGTTTGAAACCCAGGTCAAATGTGAACCTAAACCTCAGGTCAAATGTGAATCCGTTGTTTAAAACCCAGGTCAAGTGTGAACCTAAACCTCAGGTCAAATGTGAACCCGTTGTTTGAAACCCAGGTCAAATGTGAACCTAAACCTTAGGTCAAATGAGAACCCGTTGTTTGAAACCCGGATCAAATGTGAACCTAAACCTCAGGTCAAATGCGAACCTGTTGTTTGAAAACCAGGTCAAATTTGAACCTAAACCTCAGGCCAAATGTGAACCCGTTGTTTGAAACCTCAGGTCAAATGTGAACCTGTTGTTTGAAACCCAGGTCAAACCTGAACCTAAACCTCAGGTCAAATGTGAACCCGTTGTTTGAAACCCAAGTCAAATGTGAACCTAACCCTCGGGTTAAATATGAACCCGTTGTTTGAAAATCTGGTCAAATGTGAAGCTAAACCTCAGGTCAAATGTGAACCCGTTGTTTGAAACCCAGGTCAAATGTGAACCTAAACCTCAGGTCAAATGTAAATCCGTTGTTTGTAAACCAGGTCAAATGTGAACCCGTTGTTTGAAACCCAGGTCAAATATGAACCTAAACCTCAGGTCAAATGTGAACCCGTTGTTTGAAACCCAGGTCAAATGTGAACTTAAACCTCAGGTCAAATGTCAACCTGTTGTTTGATACCCAGGTCAAATGTGAACCTAAACCTTAGGTCAAATGTGAACCCGTTGTTTGAAACCCAGGTCAAATGTGAACCTAAACCTCAGGTCAAATGTGAACCCGTTGTTTGAAACCCAGGTCAAACGTGAACTTAAACCTCAGGTCAAATGTGAACCTAAACCTCAGGTCAAATGTGAACCCGTTGTTTGAAACCCAGGTCAAATGTGAACCTAAACCTCAGGTCAAATGTGAACCCGTTGTTTAAAACCCAGGTCAAATGTGAACCTAAATCTCAGGTCAAATGTGAACCCGTTGTTTGAAACCCAGGTTAAATGTGAACCTAAACCTTAGGTCAAATGTGAGCCCATTATTTGAAACCCAAGTCAAATGTGAACCTAAACCTCAGGTCAAATGTGAACTCGTTGTTTGAAACCCAGGTCAAATGTGAACTTAAACCTCAGGTCAAATGTCAACCTGTTGTTTGATACCCAGGTCAAATGTGAATCTAAACCTCAGGTCAAATGTGAACCCGTTGTTTGAAACCCAGGTTAAATGTGAACCTAAACCTCAGGTCAAATGTGAACCCGTTGTTTAAAACCCAGGTCAAATGTGAAACCTCAGGTCAAATGTGAACCCGTTGTTCGAAACCCAGGTCAAACGTGAACTTAAACCTCAGGTCAAATGTGAACCTGTTGTTTGAAACCCAGGCCAAACGTGAACCTAAACCTCAGGTTAAATGTGAACCCGTTGTTTGAAACCCAAGTCAAATGTGAACCTAACCCTCTGGTTAAATATGAACCCGTTGTTTGAAAATTCGGTCAAATGTGAACCTAAACCTCAGGTCAAATGTGAACCCGTTGTTTGAAACCCAGGTCAAATGTGAACCTAAACCTCAGGTCAAATGTAAATCCGTTGTTTGAAAACCAGGTCAAATGTGAACCCGTTGTTTGAAACCCAGGTCAAATATGAACCTAAACCTCAGGTCAAATGTGAACCCGTTGTTTGAAACCCAGGTCAAATGTGAACTTAAACCTCAGGTCAAATGTCAACCTGTTGTTTGATACCCAGGTCAAATGTGAACCTAAACCTTAGGTCAAATGTGAACCCGTTGTTTGAAACCCAGGTCAAATGTGAACCTGTTGTTTGAAACCCAGGTCAAACCTGAACCTAAACCTCAGGTCAAATGTGAACCCGTTGTTTGAAACCCAAGTCAAATGTGAACCTAACCCTCGGGTTAAATATGAACCCGTTGTTTGAAAATCTGGTCAAATGTGAAGCTAAACCTCAGGTCAAATGTGAACCCGTTGTTTGAAACCCAGGTCAAATGTGAACCTAAACCTCAGGTCAAATGTAAATCCGTTGTTTGTAAACCAGGTCAAATGTGAACCCGTTGTTTGAAACCCAGGTCAAATATGAACCTAAACCTCAGGTCAAATGTGAACCCGTTGTTTGAAACCCAGGTCAAATGTGAACTTAAACCTCAGGTCAAATGTCAACCTGTTGTTTGATACCCAGGTCAAATGTGAACCTAAACCTTAGGTCAAATGTGAACCCGTTGTTTGAAACCCAGGTCAAATGTGAACCTGTTGTTTGAAACCCAGGTCAAACCTGAACCTAAACCTCAGGTCAAATGTGAACCCGTTGTTTGAAACCCAAGTCAAATGTGAACCTAACCCTCGGGTTAAATATGAACCCGTTGTTTGAAAATCTGGTCAAATGTGAAGCTAAACCTCAGGTCAAATGTGAACCCGTTGTTTGAAACCCAGGTCAAATGTGAACCTAAACCTCAGGTCAAATGTAAATCCGTTGTTTGTAAACCAGGTCAAATGTGAACCCGTTGTTTGAAACCCAGGTCAAATATGAACCTAAACCTCAGGTCAAATGTGAACCCGTTGTTTGAAACCCAGGTCAAATGTGAACTTAAACCTCAGGTCAAATGTCAACCTGTTGTTTGATACCCAGGTCAAATGTGAACCTAAACCTTAGGTCAAATGTGAACCCGTTGTTTGAAACCCAGGTCAAATGTGAACCTGTTGTTTGAAACCCAGGTCAAACCTGAACCTAAACCTCAGGTCAAATGTGAACCCGTTGTTTGAAACCCAAGTCAAATGTGAACCTAACCCTCGGGTTAAATATGAACCCGTTGTTTGAAAATCTGGTCAAATGTGAAGCTAAACCTCAGGTCAAATGTGAACCCGTTGTTTGAAACCCAGGTCAAATGTGAACCTAAACCTCAGGTCAAATGTAAATCCGTTGTTTGTAAACCAGGTCAAATGTGAACCCGTTGTTTGAAACCCAGGTCAAATATGAACCTAAACCTCAGGTCAAATGTGAACCCGTTGTTTGAAACCCAGGTCAAATGTGAACTTAAACCTCAGGTCAAATGTCAACCTGTTGTTTGATACCCAGGTCAAATGTGAACCTAAACCTTAGGTCAAATGTGAACCCGTTGTTTGAAACCCAGGTCAAATGTGAACCTGTTGTTTGAAACCCAGGTCAAACCTGAACCTAAACCTCAGGTCAAATGTGAACCCGTTGTTTGAAACCCAAGTCAAATGTGAACCTAACCCTCGGGTTAAATATGAACCCGTTGTTTGAAAATCTGGTCAAATGTGAAGCTAAACCTCAGGTCAAATGTGAACCCGTTGTTTGAAACCCAGGTCAAATGTGAACCTAAACCTCAGGTCAAATGTAAATCCGTTGTTTGTAAACCAGGTCAAATGTGAACCCGTTGTTTGAAACCCAGGTCAAATATGAACCTAAACCTCAGGTCAAATGTGAACCCGTTGTTTGAAACCCAGGTCAAATGTGAACTTAAACCTCAGGTCAAATGTCAACCTGTTGTTTGATACCCAGGTCAAATGTGAACCTAAACCTTAGGTCAAATGTGAACCCGTTGTTTGAAACCCAGGTCAAATGTGAACCTGTTGTTTGAAACCCAGGTCAAACCTGAACCTAAACCTCAGGTCAAATGTGAACCCGTTGTTTGAAACCCAAGTCAAATGTGAACCTAACCCTCGGGTTAAATATGAACCCGTTGTTTGAAAATCTGGTCAAATGTGAAGCTAAACCTCAGGTCAAATGTGAACCCGTTGTTTGAAACCCAGGTCAAATGTGAACCTAAACCTCAGGTCAAATGTAAATCCGTTGTTTGTAAACCAGGTCAAATGTGAACCCGTTGTTTGAAACCCAGGTCAAATATGAACCTAAACCTCAGGTCAAATGTGAACCCGTTGTTTGAAACCCAGGTCAAATGTGAACTTAAACCTCAGGTCAAATGTCAACCTGTTGTTTGATACCCAGGTCAAATGTGAACCTAAACCTTAGGTCAAATGTGAACCCGTTGTTTGAAACCCAGGTCAAATGTGAACCTGTTGTTTGAAACCCAGGTCAAACCTGAACCTAAACCTCAGGTCAAATGTGAACCCGTTGTTTGAAACCCAAGTCAAATGTGAACCTAACCCTCGGGTTAAATATGAACCCGTTGTTTGAAAATCTGGTCAAATGTGAAGCTAAACCTCAGGTCAAATGTGAACCCGTTGTTTGAAACCCAGGTCAAATGTGAACCTAAACCTCAGGTCAAATGTAAATCCGTTGTTTGTAAACCAGGTCAAATGTGAACCCGTTGTTTGAAACCCAGGTCAAATATGAACCTAAACCTCAGGTCAAATGTGAACCCGTTGTTTGAAACCCAGGTCAAATGTGAACTTAAACCTCAGGTCAAATGTCAACCTGTTGTTTGATACCCAGGTCAAATGTGAACCTAAACCTTAGGTCAAATGTGAACCCGTTGTTTGAAACCCAGGTCAAATGTGAACCTGTTGTTTGAAACCCAGGTCAAACCTGAACCTAAACCTCAGGTCAAATGTGAACCCGTTGTTTGAAACCCAAGTCAAATGTGAACCTAACCCTCGGGTTAAATATGAACCCGTTGTTTGAAAATCTGGTCAAATGTGAAGCTAAACCTCAGGTCAAATGTGAACCCGTTGTTTGAAACCCAGGTCAAATGTGAACCTAAACCTCAGGTCAAATGTAAATCCGTTGTTTGTAAACCAGGTCAAATGTGAACCCGTTGTTTGAAACCCAGGTCAAATATGAACCTAAACCTCAGGTCAAATGTGAACCCGTTGTTTGAAACCCAGGTCAAATGTGAACTTAAACCTCAGGTCAAATGTCAACCTGTTGTTTGATACCCAGGTCAAATGTGAACCTAAACCTTAGGTCAAATGTGAACCCGTTGTTTGAAACCCAGGTCAAATGTGAACCTGTTGTTTGAAACCCAGGTCAAACCTGAACCTAAACCTCAGGTCAAATGTGAACCCGTTGTTTGAAACCCAAGTCAAATGTGAACCTAACCCTCGGGTTAAATATGAACCCGTTGTTTGAAAATCTGGTCAAATGTGAAGCTAAACCTCAGGTCAAATGTGAACCCGTTGTTTGAAACCCAGGTCAAATGTGAACCTAAACCTCAGGTCAAATGTAAATCCGTTGTTTGTAAACCAGGTCAAATGTGAACCCGTTGTTTGAAACCCAGGTCAAATATGAACCTAAACCTCAGGTCAAATGTGAACCCGTTGTTTGAAACCCAGGTCAAATGTGAACTTAAACCTCAGGTCAAATGTCAACCTGTTGTTTGATACCCAGGTCAAATGTGAACCTAAACCTTAGGTCAAATGTGAACCCGTTGTTTGAAACCCAGGTCAAATGTGAACCTGTTGTTTGAAACCCAGGTCAAACCTGAACCTAAACCTCAGGTCAAATGTGAACCCGTTGTTTGAAACCCAAGTCAAATGTGAACCTAACCCTCGGGTTAAATATGAACCCGTTGTTTGAAAATCTGGTCAAATGTGAAGCTAAACCTCAGGTCAAATGTGAACCCGTTGTTTGAAACCCAGGTCAAATGTGAACCTAAACCTCAGGTCAAATGTAAATCCGTTGTTTGTAAACCAGGTCAAATGTGAACCCGTTGTTTGAAACCCAGGTCAAATATGAACCTAAACCTCAGGTCAAATGTGAACCCGTTGTTTGAAACCCAGGTCAAATGTGAACTTAAACCTCAGGTCAAATGTCAACCTGTTGTTTGATACCCAGGTCAAATGTGAACCTAAACCTTAGGTCAAATGTGAACCCGTTGTTTGAAACCCAGGTCAAATGTGAACCTGTTGTTTGAAACCCAGGTCAAACCTGAACCTAAACCTCAGGTCAAATGTGAACCCGTTGTTTGAAACCCAAGTCAAATGTGAACCTAACCCTCGGGTTAAATATGAACCCGTTGTTTGAAAATCTGGTCAAATGTGAAGCTAAACCTCAGGTCAAATGTGAACCCGTTGTTTGAAACCCAGGTCAAATGTGAACCTAAACCTCAGGTCAAATGTAAATCCGTTGTTTGTAAACCAGGTCAAATGTGAACCCGTTGTTTGAAACCCAGGTCAAATATGAACCTAAACCTCAGGTCAAATGTGAACCCGTTGTTTGAAACCCAGGTCAAATGTGAACTTAAACCTCAGGTCAAATGTCAACCTGTTGTTTGATACCCAGGTCAAATGTGAACCTAAACCTTAGGTCAAATGTGAACCCGTTGTTTGAAACCCAGGTCAAATGTGAACCTGTTGTTTGAAACCCAGGTCAAACCTGAACCTAAACCTCAGGTCAAATGTGAACCCGTTGTTTGAAACCCAAGTCAAATGTGAACCTAACCCTCGGGTTAAATATGAACCCGTTGTTTGAAAATCTGGTCAAATGTGAAGCTAAACCTCAGGTCAAATGTGAACCCGTTGTTTGAAACCCAGGTCAAATGTGAACCTAAACCTCAGGTCAAATGTAAATCCGTTGTTTGTAAACCAGGTCAAATGTGAACCCGTTGTTTGAAACCCAGGTCAAATATGAACCTAAACCTCAGGTCAAATGTGAACCCGTTGTTTGAAACCCAGGTCAAATGTGAACTTAAACCTCAGGTCAAATGTCAACCTGTTGTTTGATACCCAGGTCAAATGTGAACCTAAACCTTAGGTCAAATGTGAACCCGTTGTTTGAAACCCAGGTCAAATGTGAACCTGTTGTTTGAAACCCAGGTCAAACCTGAACCTAAACCTCAGGTCAAATGTGAACCCGTTGTTTGAAACCCAAGTCAAATGTGAACCTAACCCTCGGGTTAAATATGAACCCGTTGTTTGAAAATCTGGTCAAATGTGAAGCTAAACCTCAGGTCAAATGTGAACCCGTTGTTTGAAACCCAGGTCAAATGTGAACCTAAACCTCAGGTCAAATGTAAATCCGTTGTTTGTAAACCAGGTCAAATGTGAACCCGTTGTTTGAAACCCAGGTCAAATATGAACCTAAACCTCAGGTCAAATGTGAACCCGTTGTTTGAAACCCAGGTCAAATGTGAACTTAAACCTCAGGTCAAATGTCAACCTGTTGTTTGATACCCAGGTCAAATGTGAACCTAAACCTTAGGTCAAATGTGAACCCGTTGTTTGAAACCCAGGTCAAATGTGAACCTGTTGTTTGAAACCCAGGTCAAACCTGAACCTAAACCTCAGGTCAAATGTGAACCCGTTGTTTGAAACCCAAGTCAAATGTGAACCTAACCCTCGGGTTAAATATGAACCCGTTGTTTGAAAATCTGGTCAAATGTGAAGCTAAACCTCAGGTCAAATGTGAACCCGTTGTTTGAAACCCAGGTCAAATGTGAACCTAAACCTCAGGTCAAATGTAAATCCGTTGTTTGTAAACCAGGTCAAATGTGAACCCGTTGTTTGAAACCCAGGTCAAATATGAACCTAAACCTCAGGTCAAATGTGAACCCGTTGTTTGAAACCCAGGTCAAATGTGAACTTAAACCTCAGGTCAAATGTCAACCTGTTGTTTGATACCCAGGTCAAATGTGAACCTAAACCTTAGGTCAAATGTGAACCCGTTGTTTGAAACCCAGGTCAAATGTGAACCTAAACCTCAGGTCAAATGTGAACCCGTTGTTTGAAACCCAGGTCAAACGTGAACTTAAACCTCAGGTCAAATGTGAACCTAAACCTCAGGTCAAATGTGAACCCGTTGTTTGAAACCCAGGTCAAATGTGAACCTAAACCTCAGGTCAAATGTGAACCCGTTGTTTAAAACCCAGGTCAAATGTGAACCTAAATCTCAGGTCAAATGTGAACCCGTTGTTTGAAACCCAGGTTAAATGTGAACCTAAACCTTAGGTCAAATGTGAGCCCATTATTTGAAACCCAAGTCAAATGTGAACCTAAACCTCAGGTCAAATGTGAACCCGTTGTTTGAAACCCAGGTCAAATGTGAACTTAAACCTCAGGTCAAATGTCAACCTGTTGTTTGATACCCAGGTCAAATGTGAATCTAAACCTCAGGTCAAATGTGAACCCGTTGTTTGAAACCCAGGTTAAATGTGAACCTAAACCTCAGGTCAAATGTGAACCCGTTGTTTAAAACCCAGGTCAAATGTGAAACCTCAGGTCAAATGTGAACCCGTTGTTCGAAACCCAGGTCAAACGTGAACTTAAACCTCAGGTCAAATGTGAACCTGTTGTTTGAAACCCAGGCCAAACGTGAACCTAAACCTCAGGTTAAATGTGAACCCGTTGTTTGAAACCCAAGTCAAATGTGAACCTAACCCTCTGGTTAAATATGAACCCGTTGTTTGAAAATTCGGTCAAATGTGAACCTAAACCTCAGGTCAAATGTGAACCCGTTGTTTGAAACCCAGGTCAAATGTGAACCTAAACCTCAGGTCAAATGTAAATCCGTTGTTTGAAAACCAGGTCAAATGTGAACCCGTTGTTTGAAACCCAGGTCAAATATGAACCTAAACCTCAGGTCAAATGTGAACCCGTTGTTTGAAACCCAGGTCAAATGTGAACTTAAACCTCAGGTCAAATGTCAACCTGTTGTTTGATACCCAGGCCAAATGTGAACCTAAACCTCAAGTCAAATGTGAACCCGTTGTTTGAAACCCAGGTCAAATGTGAACCTAAACCTCAGGTCAAATGTGAATCCGTTGTTTAAAACCCAGGTCAAGTGTGAACCTAAACCTCAGGTCAAATGTGAACCCGTTGTTTGAAACCCAGGTCAAATGTGAACCTAAACCTTAGGTCAAATGAGAACCCGTTGTTTGAAACCCGGATCAAATGTGAACCTAAACCTCAGGTCAAATGCGAGCCTGTTGTTTGAAAACCAGGTCAAATTTGAACCTAAACCTCAGGCCAAATGTGAACCCGTTGTTTGAAACCTCAGGTCAAATGTGAACCTGTTGTTTGAAACCCAGGTCAAACCTGAACCTAAACCTCAGGTCAAATGTGAACCCGTTGTTTGAAACCCAAGTCAAATGTGAACCTAACCCTCGGGTTAAATATGAACCCGTTGTTTGAAAATCTGGTCAAATGTGAAGCTAAACCTCAGGTCAAATGTGAACCCGTTGTTTGAAACCCAGGTCAAATGTGAACCTAAACCTCAGGTCAAATGTAAATTCGTTGTTTGTAAACCAGGTCAAATGTGAACCCGTTGTTTGAAACCCAGGTCAAATATGAACCTAAACCTCAGGTCAAATGTGAACCCGTTGTTTGAAACCCAGGTCAAATGTGAACTTAAACCTCAGGTCAAATGTCAACCTGTTGTTTGAAACCCAGGTCAAATGTGAACCTAAACCTTAGGTCAAATGTGAACCCGTTGTTTGAAACCCAGGTCAAATGTGAACCTAAACCTCAGGTCAAATGTGAACCCGTTGTTTGAAACCCAGGTCAAACGTGAACTTAAACCTCAGGTCAAATGTGAACCTAAACCTCAGGTCAAATGTGAACCCGTTGTTTGAAACCCAGGTCAAATGTGAACCTAAACCTCAGGTCAAATGTGAACCCGTTGTTTAAAACCCAGGTCAAATGTGAACCTAAATCTCAGGTCAAATGTGAACCCGTTGTTTGAAACCCAGGTTAAATGTGAACCTAAACCTTAGGTCAAATGTGAGCCCATTATTTGAAACCCAAGTCAAATGTGAACCTAAACCTCAGGTCAAATGTGAACCCGTTGTTTGAAACCCAGGTCAAATGTGAACTTAAACCTCAGGTCAAATGTCAACCTGTTGTTTGATACCCAGGTCAAATGTGAATCTAAACCTCAGGTCAAATGTGAACCCGTTGTTTGAAACCCAGGTTAAATGTGAACCTAAACCTCAGGTCAAATGTGAACCCGTTGTTTAAAACCCAGGTCAAATGTGAAACCTCAGGTCAAATGTGAACCCGTTGTTCGAAACCCAGGTCAAACGTGAACTTAAACCTCAGGTCAAATGTGAACCTGTTGTTTGAAACCCAGGCCAAACGTGAACCTAAACCTCAGGTTAAATGTGAACCCGTTGTTTGAAACCCAAGTCAAATGTGAACCTAACCCTCTGGTTAAATATGAACCCGTTGTTTGAAAATTCGGTCAAATGTGAACCTAAACCTCAGGTCAAATGTGAACCCGTTGTTTGAAACCCAGGTCAAATGTGAACCTAAACCTCAGGTCAAATGTAAATCCGTTGTTTGAAAACCAGGTCAAATGTGAACCCGTTGTTTGAAACCCAGGTCAAATATGAACCTAAACCTCAGGTCAAATGTGAACCCGTTGTTTGAAACCCAGGTCAAATGTGAACTTAAACCTCAGGTCAAATCTCAACCTGTTGTTTGATACCCAGGTCAAATGTGAACCTAAACCTTAGGTCAAATGTGAACCCGTTGTTTGAAACCCAGGTCAAATGTGAACCTAAACCTCAGGTCAAATGTGAACCCGTTGTTTGAAACCCAGGTCAAACGTGAACTTAAACCTCAGGTCAAATGTGAACCTAAACCTCTGGTCAAATGTGAACCCGTTGTTTGAAACCCAGGTCAAATGTGAACCTAAACCTCAGGTCAAATGTGAACCCGTTGTTTAAAACCCAGGTCAAATGTGAACCTAAACCTCAGGTCAAATGTGAACCCGTTGTTTGAAACCCAGGTTAAATGTGAACCTAAACCTTAGGTCAAATGAGAACCCGTTGTTTGAAACCCGGGTCAAATGTGAACCTAAACCTCGGGTCAAATGCGAACCCGTTGTTTGAAAACCAGGTCAAATTTGAACCTAAACCTCAGGTCAAATGTGAACCCGTTGTTCGAAACCCAGGTCAAATGTGAACCTAAACCTAAGGTCAAATGTGAGCCCATTATTTGAAACCCAAGTCAAATGTGAACCTAAACCTCAGGTCAAATGTGAACCCGTTGTTTGAAACCCAGGTCAAACGTGAACTTAAACCTCAGGTCAAATGTGAACCTGTTGTTTGAAACCCAGGTCAAACGTGAACCTAAACCTCAGGTCAAATGTGAACCCGTTGTTTAAAACCCAAGTCAATTGTGAACCTAACCCTCAGGTTAAATATGAACCCGTTGTTTGAAACTCTGGTCAAATGTGAACCTAAACCTCAGGTCAAATGTGGACCCGTTGTTTGAAACCCAGGTCAAATATGAACCTAAACCTCAGGTCAAATGTAAATCTGTTGTTTGTAAACCAGGTCAAATGTGAACCCGTTGTTTGAAACCCAGGTCAAATATGAACCTAAACCTCAGGTCAAATGTGAACCCGTTGTTTGAAACCCAGGTCAAATGTGAACTTAAACCTCAGGTCAAATGTCAACCTGTTGTTTGATACCCAGGTCAAATGTGAATCTAAACCTCAGGTCAAATGTGAACCCGTTGTTTGAAACCCAGGTCAAATGTGAACCTAAACCTCAGGTCAAATGTGAACCCGTTGTTTAAAACCCAGGTCAAATGTGAACTTCAGGTCAAATGTGAACCCGTTGTTCGAAACCCAGGTCAAATGTGAACTTAAACCTCAGGTCAAATGTGAACCTATTGTTTGAAACCCAGGTCAAACGTGAACCTAAACCTCCGGTTAAATGTGAACCCGTTGTTTGAAACCCAAGTCAAATGTGAACCTAACCCTCTGGTTAAATATGAACCCGTTGTTTGAAAATTCGGTCAAATGTGAACCTAAACCTCAGGTCAAATGTGAACCCGTTGTTTGAAACCCAGGTCAAATGTGAACCTAAACCTCAGGTCAAATGTAAATCCGTTGTTTGAAAACCAGGTCAAATGTGAACCCGTTGTTTGAAACCCAGGTCAAATATGAACCTAAACCTTAGGTCAAATGTGAACCCGTTGTTTGAAACCCAGGTCAAATGTGAACTTAAACCTCAGGTCAAATGTCAACCTGTTGTTTGATACCCAGGTCAAATGTGAACCTAAACCTCAAGTCAAATGTGAACCCGTTGTTTGAAACCCTGGTCAAATGAGAACCTAAACCTCAGGTCAAATGTGAATCCATTGTTTAAAACCCAGGTCAAGTGTGAACCTAAACCTCAGGTCAAATGTGAACCCGTTGTTTGAAACCCAGGTCAAATGTGAACCTAAACCTTAGGTCAAATGAGAACCCGTTGTTTGAAACCCGGGTCAAATGTGAACCTAAACCTCAGTTCAAATGCGAACCTGTTGTTTGAAAACCAGGTCAAATTTGAACCTAAACCTCAGGTCAAATGTGAACCCGTTGTTTGAAGAACAGGTCAAACGTGAACTTAAACCTCAGGTCAAATGTGAACCTGTTGTTTGAAACCCAGGTCAAACGTGAACCTAAACCTCAGGTCAGATGTGAACCCGTTGTTTGAAACCCAAGTCAAATGTGAACCTAACCCTCGGGTTAAATATGAACCCGTTGTTTGAAAATCTGGTCAAATGTGAACCTAAACCTCAGGTCAAATGTGAACCCGTTGTTTGAAACCCAGGTCAAATGTGAACCTAAACCTCAGGTCAAATGTAAATCCGTTGTTTGTAAACCAGGTCAAATGTGAACCCGTTGTTTGAAACCCAGGTCAAATATGAACCTAAACCTCAGGTCAAATGTGAACTAGTTGTTTGAAACCCAGGTCAAATGTGAACTTAAACCTCAGGTCAAATGTCAACCTGTTGTTTGATACCCAGGTCAAATGTGAACCTAAACCTTAGGTCAAATGTGAACCCGTTGTTTGAAACCCAGGTCAAATGTGAACCTAAACCACAGGTCAAATGTGAACCCGTTGTTTGAAACCCAGGTCAAACGTGAACTTAATCCTCAGGTCAAATGTGAACCTGTTGTTTGAAACCCAGGTCAAATGTGAACCTAAACCTCAGGTCAAATGTAAATCCGTTGTTTGAAAACCAGGTCAAATGTGAACCCGTTGTTTGAAACCCAGGTCAAATATGAACCTATACCTCAGGTCAAATGTGAACCCGTTGTTTGAAACCCAGGTCAAATGTGAACTTAAACCTCAGGTCAAATGTCAACTTGTTGTTTGATACCCAGGTCAAATGTGAACCTAAACCTCAGGTCAAATGTGAACCCGTTGTTTGAAACCCAGGTCAAATGTGAACCTAAACCTCAGGTCAAATGTGAACCCGTTGTTTAAAACCCAGGTCAAGTGTGAACCTAAACCTCAGGTCAAATGTGAACCCGTTGTTTGAAACGCAGGTCAAATGTGAACCTAAAACTTAGGTCAAATGAGAACCCGTTGTTTGAAACCCGAGTCAAATGTGGACCTAAACCTCAGGTCAAATGCGAACATGTCGTTTGAAAACCAGGTCAAATTTGAACCTAAACCTCAGGTCAAATGTGAACCCGTTGTTTGAAACCCAGGTCAAACGTGAACTTAAACCTCAGGTCAAATGTGAACCTATTGTTTGAAACCCAGGTCAAACGTGAACCTAAACCTCAGGTCAAATGTGAACCCGTTGTTTGAAACCCAAGTCAAATGTGAACCTAACCCTCGGGTTAAATATGAACCCGTTGTTTGAAAATCTAGTCAAATGTGAACCTAAACCTCTGGTCAAATGTGAACCCGTTGTTTGAAACCCAGGTCAAATGTGAACCTAAACCTCAGGTCAAATGTAAATCCGTTATTTGTAAACCAGGTCAAATGTGAAACCGTTGTTTGAAACCCAGGTCAAATATGAACCTAAACCTCAGGTCAAATGTGAACCCGTTCTTTGAAACCCAGGTCAAACGTGACCTTAAACCTCAGGTCAAATGTGAACCTAAAGCTCAGGTCAAATGTGAACCCGTTGTTTGAAAATCCAGTCAAATGTGAACCTAAACCTCAGGTCAAATGTGAACCCGTTGTTTGAAACCCAGGACAAATATGAACCTAAACCTCAGGTCAAATGTGAACCCGTTGTTTGAAACCCAGGTCAAATGTGAACTTAAAACCTCAGGTCAAATGTCAACCTGTGGTTTGATACCCAGGTCAAATGTGAACCTAAACCCCAGGTCAAATGTGAACCCGTTGTTTGAAACCCAGGTCAAGTGTGAACCTAAACCTCAGGTCAAATGTGAACCCGTTGTTTGAAACCCAGGTCAAATGTGAACCTAAACCTTAGGTCAAATGAGAACCCGTTGTTTGAAACCCAGGTCAAATGTGAACCTAAACCTCAGGTCAAATGCGAACCTGTTGTTTGAAAACCAGGTCAAATTTGAACCTAAACCTCAGGTCAAATGTGAACCCGTTGTTTGAAAAACAGGTCATACGTGAACTTAAACCTCAGGTCAAATGTGAACCTGTTGTTTGAAACCCAGGTCAAACGTGAACCTAAACCTCAGGTCAAATGTGAACCCGTTGTTTGAAACCCAAGTCAAATGTGAACCTAACCCTCGGGTTAAATATGAACCCGTTGTTTGAAAATCTGGTCAAATGTGAACCTAAACCTCAGGTCAAATGTGAACCCGTTGTTTGAAACCCAGGTCAAATGTGAACCTAAACCTCAGGTCAAATGTAAATCCGTTGTTTGTAAACCAGGTCAAATATGAACCCGTTGTTTAAAACCCAGGTCAAATGTGAACCTAAACTTCAGGTCAAATGTGAACCCGTTCTTTGAAACCCAGGTCAAACGTGACCTTAAACCTCAGGTCAAATGTGAACCTAAAGCTCAGGTCAAATGTGAACCCGTTGTTTGAAAATTCAGTCAAATGTGAACCTAAACCTCAGGTCAAATGTGAACCCGTTGTTTGAAACCCAGGTCTAATATGAACCTAAACCTCAGGTCAAATGTGAACCCGTTGTTTGAAACCCAGGTCAAATGTGAACTTAAACCTCAGGTCAAATGTCAACCTGTTGTTTGATACCCAGGTCAAATGTGAACCTAAACCTTAGGTCAAATGTGAACCCGTTGTTTGAAACCCAGGTCAAATGTGAACCTAAACCACAGGTCAAATGTGAACCCGTTGTTTGAAACCCAGGTCAAACGTGAACTTAAACCTCAGGTCAAATGTGAACCTGTTGTTTGAAACCCAGGTCAAATGTGAACCTAAACCTCAGGTTAAATGTGAACCCGTTGTTTGAAACCCAAGTAAAATGTGAACCTAACCCTCAGGTTAAATATGAACCCGTTGTTAGAAAATCAAGTCAAATGTGAACCTAAACCTCAGGTTAAATGTGAACCCGTTGTTTGAAACCCAGGTCAAATGTGAACCTAAACCTCAGGTCAAATGTAAATCCGTTGTTTGAAAACCAGGTCAAATGTGAACCCGTTGTTTGAAACCCAGGTCAAATATGAACCTAAACCTCAGGTCAAATGTGAACCCGTTGTTTGAAACCCAGGTCAAATGTGAACTTAAACCTCAGGTCAAATGTTAACTTGTTGTTTGATACCCAGGTCAAATGTGAACCTAAACCTCAGGTCAAATGTGAACCCGTTGTTTGAAACCCAGGTCAAATGTGAACCTAAACCTCAGGTCAAATGTGAACCCGTTTTTTAAAACCCAGGTCAAGTGTGAACCTAAACCTCAGGTCAAATGTGAACCCGTTGTTTGAAACCCAGGTCAAATGTGAACCTAAAACTTAGGTCAAATGAGAACCCGTTGTTTGAAACCCGAGTCAAATGTGAACCTAAACCTCAGGTCAAATGCGAACCTGTTGTTTGAAAACCAGGTCAAATTTGAACCTAAACCTCAGGTCAAATGTGAACCCGTTGTTTGAAACCCAGGTCAAACGTGAACTTAAACCTCAGGTCAAATGTGAACCTATTGTTTGAAACCCAGGTCAAACGTGAACCTAAACCTCAGGTCAAATGTGAACCCGTTGTTTGAAACCCAAGTCAAATGTGAACCTAACCCTCGGGTTAAATATGAACCCGTTGTTTGAAAATCTGGTCAAATGTGAACTTAAACCTCAGGTCAAATGTGAACCCGTTGTTTGAAACCCAGGTCAAATGTGAACCTAAACCTCAGGTCAAATGTAAATCCGTTATTTGTAAACCAGGTCAAAGGTGAAACCGTTGTTTGAAACCCAGGTCAAATATGAACCTAAACCTCAGGTCAAATGTGAACCCGTTGTTTGAAACCCAGGTCAAATGTGAACTTAAACCTCAGGTCAAATGTCAACCTGTTGTTTGATACCCAGGTCAAATGTGAACCTAAACCTTAGGTCAAATGTGAACCCGTTGTTTGAAACCCAGGTCAAATATGAACCTAAACCTCAGGTCAAATGTGAACCCGTTGTTTAAAACCCAGGTCAAATGTGAACCTAAACCTCAGGTCAAATGTGAACCCGTTCTTTGAAACCCAGGTCAAACCTGAGCTTAAACCTCAGGTCAAATGTGAACCTAAAGCTCAGGTCAAATGTGAACCCGTTGTTTGAAACCCAAGTCAAATGTGAACCTAACCCTCAGGTTAAATATGAACCCGTTGTTTGAAAATCCAGTCAAATGTGAACCTAAACCTCAGGTCAAATGTGAACCTGTTGTTTGAAACCCAGGTCAAATATGAACCTAAACCTCAGGTCAAATGTGAACCCGTTGTTTGAAACCCAGGTCAAATGTGAACTTAAACCTCAGGTCAAATGTCAACCTGTGGTTTGATACCCAGGTCAAATGTGAACCTAAACCCCAGGTCAAATGTGAACCCGTTGTTTGAAACCCAGGTCAAATATGAACCTAAACCTCAGGTCAAATGTGAACCCGTTGTTTGAAACCCAGGTCAAATGTGAACTTAAACCTCAGGTCAAATGTCAACCTGTGGTTTGTTACCCAGGTCAAATGTGAACCTAAACCTCAGGTCAAATGTGAACCCGTTGTTTGAAACCCAGGTCAAATGTGAACCTAAACCTCGGGTCAAATGTGAACCCGTTGTTTGAAACCCAGGTCAAATGTGAACCTAAACCTTATGTCAAATGAGAACCCGTTGTTTGAAACTCGGGTCAAATGTGAACCTAAACCTCAGGTCAAATGCGAACCCGTTATTTAAAAACCAGGTCAAATTTGAACCTAAACCTCTGGTCAAATGTGAACCCGTTGTTTGAAACCCAGGTCAAATGTGAACCTAAACCACAGGTCAAATGTGAACCCGTTGTTTGAAACCCAGGTCAAATGTGAACCTAAACCTCAGGTCAAATGTAAATCCGTTATTTGTAAACCAGGTCAAATGTGAAACCGTTGTTTGAAACCCAGGTCAAATATGAACCTAAACCTCAGGTCAAATGTGAACCCGTTGTTTGAAACCCAGGTCAAATGTGAACTTAAACCTCAGGTCAAATGTCAACCTGTTGTTTGATACCCAGGTCAAATGTGAACCTAAACCTTAGGTCAAATGTGAACCCGTTGTTTGAAACCCAGGTCAAATATGAACCTAAACCTCAGGTCAAATGTGAACCCGTTGTTTAAAACCCAGGTCAAATGTGAACCTAAACCTCAGGTCAAATGTGAACCCGTTCTTTGAAACCCAGGTCAAACCTGAGCTTAAACCTCAGGTCAAATGTGAACCTAAAGCTCAGGTCAAATGTGAACCCGTTGTTTGAAACCCAAGTCAAATGTGAACCTAACCCTCAGGTTAAATATGAACCCGTTGTTTGAAAATCCAGTCAAATGTGAACCTAAACCTCAGGTCAAATGTGAACCTGTTGTTTGAAACTCAGGTCAAATATGAACCTAAACCTCAGGTCAAATGTGAACCCGTTGTTTGAAACCCAGGTCAAATGTGAACTTAAACCTCAGGTCAAATGTCAACCTGTGGTTTGATACCCATGTCAAATGTGAACCTAAACCCCAGGTCAAATGTGAACCCGTTGTTTGAAACCCAGGTCAAATATGAACCTAAACCTCAGGTCAAATGTGAACCCGTTGTTTGAAACCCAGGTCAAATGTGAACTTAAACCTCAGGTCAAATGTCAACCTGTGGTTTGTTACCCAGGTCAAATGTGAACCTAAACCTCAGGTCAAATGTGAACCCGATGTTTGAAACCCAGGTCAAATGTGAACCTAAACCTCGGGTCAAATGTGAACCCGTTGTTTGAAACCCAGGTCAAATGTGAACCTAAACCTTATGTCAAATGAGAACCCGTTGTTTGAAACTCGGGTCAAATGTGAACCTAAACCTCAGGTCAAATGCGAACCCGTTATTTAAAAACCAGGTCAAATTTGAACCTAAACCTCTGGTCAAATGTGAACCCGTTGTTTGAAACCCAGGTCAAATGTGAACCTAAACCACAGGTCAAATGTGAACCCGTTGTTTGAAACCCAGGTCAAACGTGAACTTAAACCTCAGGTCAAATGTGAACCTGTTGTTTGAAACCCAGGTCAAATGTGAACCTAAACCTCAGGTTAAATGTGAACCCGTTGTTTGAAACCCAAGTAAAATGTGAACCTAACCCTCAGGTTAAATATGAACCCGTTGTTAGAAAATCAAGTCAAATGTGAACCTAAACCTCAGGTTAAATGTGAACCCGTTGTTTGAAACCCAGGTCAAATGTGAACCTAAACCTCAGGTCAAATGTAAATCCGTTGTTTGAAAACCAGGTCAAATGTGAACCCGTTGTTTGAAACCCAGGTCAAATATGAACCTAAACCTCAGGTCAAATGTGAACCCGTTGTTTGAAACCCAGGTCAAATGTGAACTTAAACCTCAGGTCAAATGTTAACTTGTTGTTTGATACCCAGGTCAAATGTGAACCTAAACCTCAGGTCAAATGTGAACCCGTTGTTTGAAACCCAGGTCAAATGTGAACCTAAACCTCAGGTCAAATGTGAACCCGTTTTTTAAAACCCAGGTCAAGTGTGAACCTAAACCTCAGGTCAAATGTGAACCCGTTGTTTGAAACCCAGGTCAAATGTGAACCTAAAACTTAGGTCAAATGAGAACCCGTTGTTTGAAACCCGAGTCAAATGTGAACCTAAACCTCAGGTCAAATGCGAACCTGTTGTTTGAAAACCAGGTCAAATTTGAACCTAAACCTCAGGTCAAATGTGAACCCGTTGTTTGAAACCCAGGTCAAACGTGAACTTAAACCTCAGGTCAAATGTGAACCTATTGTTTGAAACCCAGGTCAAACGTGAACCTAAACCTCAGGTCAAATGTGAACCCGTTGTTTGAAACCCAAGTCAAATGTGAACCTAACCCTCGGGTTAAATATGAACCCGTTGTTTGAAAATCTGGTCAAATGTGAACTTAAACCTCAGGTCAAATGTGAACCCGTTGTTTGAAACCCAGGTCAAATGTGAACCTAAACCTCAGGTCAAATGTAAATCCGTTATTTGTAAACCAGGTCAAATGTGAAACCGTTGTTTGAAACCCAGGTCAAATATGAACCTAAACCTCAAGTCAAATGTGAACCCGTTGTTTGAAACCCAGGTCAAATGTGAACTTAAACCTCAGGTCAAATGTCAACCTGTTGTTTGATACCCAGGTCAAATGTGAACCTAAACCTTAGGTCAAATGTGAACCCGTTGTTTGAAACCCAGGTCAAATATGAACCTAAACCTCAGGTCAAATGTGAACCCGTTGTTTAAAACCCAGGTCAAATGTGAACCTAAACCTCAGGTCAAATGTGAACCCGTTCTTTGAAACCCAGGTCAAACCTGAGCTTAAACCTCAGGTCAAATGTGAACCTAAAGCTCAGGTCAAATGTGAACCCGTTGTTTGAAACCCAAGTCAAATGTGAACCTAACCCTCAGGTTAAATATGAACCCGTTGTTTGAAAATCCAGTCAAATGTGAACCTAAACCTCAGGTCAAATGTGAACCTGTTGTTTGAAACCCAGGTCAAATATGAACCTAAACCTCAGGTCAAATGTGAACCCGTTGTTTGAAACCCAGGTCAAATGTGAACTTAAACCTCAGGTCAAATGTCAACCTGTGGTTTGATACCCATGTCAAATGTGAACCTAAACCCCAGGTCAAATGTGAACCCGTTGTTTGAAACCCAGGTCAAATATGAACCTAAACCTCAGGTCAAATGTGAACCCGTTGTTTGAAACCCAGGTCAAATGTGAACTTAAACCTCAGGTCAAATGTCAACCTGTGGTTTGTTACCCAGGTCAAATGTGAACCTAAACCTCAGGTCAAATGTGAACCCGTTGTTTGAAACCCAGGTCAAATGTGAACCTAAACCTCGGGTCAAATGTGAACCCGTTGTTTGAAACCCAGGTCAAATGTGAACCTAAACCTTATGTCAAATGAGAACCCGTTGTTTGAAACTCGGGTCAAATGTGAACCTAAACCTCAGGTCAAATGCGAACCCGTTATTTAAAAACCAGGTCAAATTTGAACCTAAACCTCTGGTCAAATGTGAACCCGTTGTTTGAAACCCAGGTCAAATGTGAACCTAAACCACAGGTCAAATGTGAACCCGTTGTTTGAAACCCAGGTCAAACGTGAACTTAAACCTCAGGTCAAATGTGAACCTGTTGTTTGAAACCCAGGTCAAATGTGAACCTAAACCTCAGGTTAAATGTGAACCCGTTGTTTGAAACCCAAGTAAAATGTGAACCTAACCCTCAGGTTAAATATGAACCCGTTGTTAGAAAATCAAGTCAAATGTGAACCTAAACCTCAGGTCAAATGTGAACCCGTTGTTTGAAACCCAGGTCAAATGTGAACCTAAACCTCAGGTCAAATGTAAATCCGTTGTTTGAAAACCAGGTCAAATGTGAACCCGTTGTTTGAAACCCAGTTCAAATATGAACCTAAACCTCAGGTCAAATGTGAACCCGTTGTTTGAAACCCAGGTTAAATGTGAACTTAAACCTCAGGTCAAATGTTAACTTGTTGTTTGATACCCAGGTCAAATGTGAACCTAAACCTCAGGTCAAATGTGAACCCGTTGTTTGAAACCCAGGTCAAATGTGAACCTAAACCTCAGGTCAAATGTGAACCCGTTTTTTAAAACCCAGGTCAAGTGTGAACCTAAACCTCAGGTCAAATGTGAACCCGTTGTTTGAAACCCAGGTCAAATGTGAACCTAAAACTTAGGTCAAATGAGAACCCGTTGTTTGAAACCCGAGTCAAATGTGAACCTAAACCTCAGGTCAAATGCGAACCTGTTGTTTGAAAACCAGGTCAAATTTGAACCTAAACCTCAGGTCAAATGTGAACCCGTTGTTTGAAACCCAGGTCAAACGTGAACTTAAACCTCAGGTCAAATGTGAACCTATTGTTTGAAACCCAGGTCAAACGTGAACCTAAACCTCAGGTCAAATGTGAACCCGTTGTTTGAAACCCAAGTCAAATGTGAACCTAACCCTCGGGTTAAATATGAACCCGTTGTTTGAAAATCTGGTCAAATGTGAACTTAAACCTCAGGTCAAATGTGAACCCGTTGTTTGAAACCCAGGTCAAATGTGAACCTAAACCTCAGGTCAAATGTAAATCCGTTATTTGTAAACCAGGTCAAATGTGAAACCGTTGTTTGAAACCCAGGTCAAATATGAACCTAAACCTCAGGTCAAATGTGAACCCGTTGTTTGAAACCCAGGTCAAATGTGAACTTAAACCTCAGGTCAAATGTCAACCTGTTGTTTGATACCCAGGTCAAATGTGAACCTAAACCTTAGGTCAAATGTGAACCCGTTGTTTGAAACCCAGGTCAAATATGAACCTAAACCTCAGGTCAAATGTGAACCCGTTGTTTAAAACCCAGGTCAAATGTGAACCTAAACCTCAGGTCAAATGTGAACTCGTTCTTTGAAACCCAGGTCAAACCTGAGCTTAAACCTCAGGTCAAATGTGAACCTAAAGCTCAGGTCAAATGTGAACCCGTTGTTTGAAACCCAAGTCAAATGTGAACCTAACCCTCAGGTTAAATATGAACCCGTTGTTTGAAAATCCAGTCAAATGTGAACCTAAACCTCAGGTCAAATGTGAACCTGTTGTTTGAAACCCAGGTCAAATATGAACCTAAACCTCAGGTCAAATGTGAACACGTTGTTTGAAACCCAGGTCAAATGTGAACTTAAACCTCAGGTCAAATGTCAACCTGTGGTTTGATACCCAGGTCAAATGTGAACCTAAACCCCAGGTCAAATGTGAACCCGTTGTTTGAAACCCAGGTCAAATATGAACCTAAACCTCAGGTCAAATGTGAACCCGTTGTTTGAAACCCAGGTCAAATGTGAACTTAAACCTCAGGTCAAATGTCAACCTGTGGTTTGATACCCAGGTCAAATGTGAACCTAAACCTCAGGTCAAATGTGAACCCGTTGTTTGAAACCCAGGTCAAATGTGAACCTAAACCTCGGGTCAAATGTGAACCCGTTGTTTGAAACCCAGGTCAAATGTGAACCTAAACCTTATGTCAAATGAGAACCCGTTATTTGAAACTCGGGTCAAATGTGAACCTAAACCTCAGGTCAAATGCGAACCCGTAATTTAAAAACCAGGTCAAATTTGAACCTAAACCTCTGGTCAAATGTGAACCCGTTGTTTGAAACCCAGGTCAAATGTGAACCTAAACCTCAGGTCAAATGTAAATCCGTTATTTGTAAACCAGGTCAAATGTGAAACCGTTGTTTGAAACCCAGGTCAAATATGAACCTAAACCTCAGGTAAAATGTGAACCCGTTGTTTGAAACCCAGGTCAAATGTGAACTTAAACCTCAGGTCAAATGTCAACCTGTTGTTTGATACCCAGGTCAAATGTGAACCTAAACCTTAGGTCAAATGTGAACCCGTTGTTTGAAACCCAGGTCAAATATGAACCTAAACCTCAGGTCAAATGTGAACCCGTTGTTTAAAACCCAGGTCAAATGTGAACCTAAACTTCAGGTCAAATGTGAACCCGTTCTTTGAAACCCAGGTCAAACGTGACCTTAAACCTCAGGTCAAATGTGAACCTAAAGCTCAGGTCAAATGTGAACCCGTTGTTTGAAAATCCAGTCAAATGTGAACCTAAACCTCAGGTCAAATGTGAACCCGTTGTTTGAAACCCAGGTCAAATATGAACCTAAACCTCAGGTCAAATGTGAACCCGTTGTTTGAAACCCAGGTCAAATGTGAACTTAAAACCTCAGGTCAAATGTCAACCTGTGGTTTGATACCCAGGTCAAATGTGAACCTAAACCCCAGGTCAAATGTGAACCCGTTGTTTGAAACCCAGGTCAAGTGTGAACCTAAACCTCAGGTCAAATGTGAACCCGTTGTTTGAAACCCAGGTCAAATGTGAACCTAAACCTTAGGTCAAATGAGAACCCGTTGTTTGAAACCCAGGTCAAATGTGAACCTAAACCTCAGGTCAAATGCGAACCTGTTGTTTGAAAACCAGGTCAAATTTGAACCTAAACCTCAGGTCAAATGTGAACCCGTTGTTTGAAAAACAGGTCAAACGTGAACTTAAACCTCAGGTCAAATGTGAACCTGTTGTTTGAAACCCAGGTCAAACGTGAACCTAAACCTCAGGTCAAATGTGAACCCGTTGTTTGAAACCCAAGTCAAATGTGAACCTAACCCTCGGGTTAAATATGAACCCGTTGTTTGAAAATCTGGTCAAATGTGAACCTAAACCTCAGGTCAAATGTGAACCCGTTGTTTGAAACCCAGGTCAAATGTGAACCTAAACCTCAGGTCAAATGTAAATCCGTTGTTTGTAAACCAGGTCAAATATGAACCCGTTGTTTAAAACCCAGGTCAAATGTGAACCTAAACTTCAGGTTAAATGTGAACCCGTTCTTTGAAACCCAGGTCAAACGTGACCTTAAACCTCAGGTCAAATGTGAACCTAAAGCTCAGGTCAAATGTGAACCCGTTGTTTGAAAATCCAGTCAAATGTGAACCTAAACCTCAGGTCAAATGTGAACCCGTTGTTTGAAACCCAGGTCTAATATGAACCTAAACCTCAGGTCAAATGTGAACCCGTTGTTTGAAACCCAGGTCAAATGTGAACTTAAACCTCAGGTCAAATGTCAACCTGTTGTTTGATACCCAGGTCAAATGTGAACCTAAACCTTAGGTCAAATGTGAACCCGTTGTTTGAAACCCAGGTCAAATGTGAACCTAAACCACAGGTCAAATGTGAACCCGTTGTTTGAAACCCAGGTCAAACGTGAACTTAAACCTCAGGTCAAATGTGAACCTGTTGTTTGAAACCCAGGTCAAATGTGAACCTAAACCTCAGGTTAAATGTGAACCCGTTGTTTGAAACCCAAGTAAAATGTGAACCTAACCCTCAGGTTAAATATGAACCCGTTGTTAGAAAATCAAGTCAAATGTGAACCTAAACCTCAGGTCAAATGTGAACCCGTTGTTTGAAACCCAGGTCAAATGTGAACCTAAACCTCAGGTCAAATGTAAATCCGTTGTTTGAAAACCAGGTCAAATGTGAACCCGTTGTTTGAAACCCAGGTCAAATATGAACCTAAACCTCAGGTCAAATGTGAACCCGTTGTTTGAAACCCAGGTCAAATGTGAACTTAAACCTCAGGTCAAATGTTAACTTGTTGTATGATATCCAGGTCAAATGTGAACCTAAACCTCAGGTCAAATGTGAACCCGTTGTTTGAAACCCAGGTCAAATGTGAACCTAAACCTCAGGTCAAATGTGAACCCGTTTTTTAAAACCCAGGTCAAGTGTGAACCTAAACCTCAGGTCAAATGTGAACCCGTTGTTTGAAACCCAGGTCAAATGTGAACCTAAAACTTAGGTCAAATGAGAACCCGTTGTTTGAAACCCGAGTCAAATGTGAACCTAAACCTCAGGTCAAATGCGAACCTGTTGTTTGAAAACCAGGTCAAATTTGAACCTAAACCTCAGGTCAAATGTGAACCCGTTGTTTGAAACCCAGGTCAAACGTGAACTTAAACCTCAGGTCAAATGTGAACCTATTGTTTGAAACCCAGGTCAAACGTGAACCTAAACCTCAGGTCAAATGTGAACCCGTTGTTTGAAACCCAAGTCAAATGTGAACCTAACCCTCGGGTTAAATATGAACCCGTTGTTTGAAAATCTGGTCAAATGTGAACCTAAACCTCAGGTCAAATGTGAACCCGTTGTTTGAAACCCAGGTCAAATGTGAACCTAAACCTCAGGTCAAATGTAAATCCGTTATTTGTAAACCAGGTCAAATGTGAAACCGTTGTTTGAAACCCAGGTCAAATATGAACCTAAACCTCAGGTCAAATGTGAACCCGTTGTTTGAAACCCAGGTCAAATGTGAACTTAAACCTCAGGTCAAATGTCAACCTGTTGTTTGATACCCAGGTCAAATGTGAACCTAAACCTTAGGTCAAATGTGAACCCGTTGTTTGAAACCCAGGTCAAATATGAACCTAAACCTCAGGTCAAATGTGAACCCGTTGTTTAAAACCCAGGTCAAATGTGAACCTAAACCTCAGGTCAAATGTGAACCCGTTCTTTGAAACCCAGGTCAAACCTGAGCTTAAACCTCAGGTCAAATGTGAACCTAAAGCTCAGGTCAAATGTGAACCCGTTGTTTGAAACCCAAGTCAAATGTGAACCTAACCCTCAGGTTAAATATGAACCCGTTGTTTGAAAATCCAGTCAAATGTGAACCTAAACCTCAGGTCAAATGTCAACCTGTGGTTTGATACCCAGGTCAAATGTGAACCTAAACCTCAGGTCAAATGTGAACCCGTTGTTTGAAACTCAGGTCAAATGTGAACCTAAACCTCGGGTCAAATGTGAACCCGTTGTTTGAAACCCAGGTCAAATGTGAACCTAAACCTTATGTCAAATGAGAACCCGTTGTTTGAAACTCGGGTCAAATGTGAACCTAAACCTCAGGTCAAATGCGAACCCGTTATTTAAAAACCAGGTCAAATTTGAACCTAAACCTCAGGTCAAATGTGAACCCGTTGTTTGAAACCCAGGTCAAATGTGAACCTAAACCTCAGGTCAAATGTAAATCCGTTGTTTGTAAACCAGGTCAAATGTGAACCCGTTGTTTGAAACCCAGGTCAAATATGAACCTAAACCTCAGGTCAAATGTGAACCCGTTGTTTGAAACCCAGGTCAAATGTGAACTTAAATCTCAGGTCAAATGTCAATCTGTTGTTTGATACCCAGGTCAAATGTGAACCTAAACCTTAGGTCAAATGTGAACCTATTGTTTGAAACCCAGGTCAAACGTGAACCTAAACCTCAGGTCAAATGTGAACCCGTTGTTTGAAACCCAAGTCAAATGTGAACCTAACCCTCAGGTTAAATATGAACCCGTTGTTTGAAAATCCGGTCAAATGTGAACCTAAACTTCAGGTCAAATGTGAACCCGTTGTTTGAAACCCAGGTCAAATGTGAACCTAAACCTCAGGTCAAATGTAAATCCGTTGTTTGAAAACCAGGTCAAATGTGAAAACGTTGTTTGAAACCCAGGTCAAATATGAACCTAAACCTCAGGTCAAATGTGAACCCGTTGGTTGAAACCCAGGTCAAACGTGAACTTAAACCTCAGGTCAAATGTGAACCTATTGTTTGAAACCCAGGTCAAACGTGAACCTAAACCTCAGGTCAAATGTGAACCCGTTGTTTGAAACCCAAGTGAAATGTGAACCTAACCCTCTGGTTAAATATGAACCCGTTGTTTGAAACCCAGGTCAAATATGAAGCTAAACCTCAGGTCAAATGTGAACCCGTTGTTTGAAACCAAGGTCAAATGTGAACTTAAACCTCAGGTCAAATGTCAACCTGTTGTTTGATACCTAGGTCAAATGTGAACCTAAACCTTAGGTCAACCGTGAACCCGTTGTTTGAAACCCAGGTCAAATATGAACCTAAACCTCAGGTCAAATGTGAACCCGTTGTTTAAAACCCAGGTCAAATGTGAACCTAAACCTCAGGTCAAATGTGAATCCGTTCTTTGAAACCCAGGTCAAACGTGAGCTTAAACCTCAGGTCAAATGTGAACCTGTTGTTTGAAAAACAGGTCAAACGTGAACCTAAACCTCAGGTCAAATGTGAACCCGTTGTTTGAAACCCAAGTCAAATGTGAACCTAACCCTCAGGTTAAATATGAACCCGTTGTTTGAAAATCCAGTCAAATGTGAACCTAAACCTCAGGTCAAATGTGAACCTGTTGTTTGAAACCCAGGTCAAATATGAACCTAAACCTCAGGTCAAATGTGAACCCGTTGTTTGAAACCCATGTCAAATGTGAACTTAAACCTCAGGTCAAATGTCAACCTGTGGTTTGATACCCAGGTCAAATGTGAACCTAAACCTCAGGTCAAATGTGAACCCGTTGTTTGAAACCCAGGTCAAATATGAACCTAAACCTCAGGTCAAATGTGAACCCGTTGTTTGAAACCCAGGTCAAATCTCAACTTAAACCTCAGGTCAAATGTCAACCTGTGGTTTGATACCCAGGTCAAATGTGAACCTAAACCTCAGGTCAAATGTGAACCCGTTGTTTGAAACTCAGGTCAAATGTGAACCTAAACCTCGGGTCAAATGTGAACCCGTTGTTTGAAACCCAGGTCAAATGTGAACCTAAACCTTATGTCAAATGAGAACCCGTTGTTTGAAACTCGGGTCAAATGTGAACCTAAACCTCAGGTCAAATGCGAACCCGTTATTTAAAAACCAGGTCAAATTTGAACCTAAACCTCAGGTCAAATGTGAACCCGTTGTTTGAAACCCAGGTCAAATGTGAACCTAAACCTCAGGTCAAATGTAAATCCGTTGTTTGTAAACCAGGTCAAATGTGAACCCGTTGTTTGAAACCCAGGTCAAATATGAACCTAAACCTCAGGTCAAATGTGAACCCGTTGTTTGAAACCCAGGTCAAATGTGAACTTAAATCTCAGGTCAAATGTCAATCTGTTGTTTGATACCCAGGTCAAATGTGAACCTAAACCTTAGGTCAAATGTGAACCTATTGTTTGAAACCCAGGTCAAACGTGAACCTAAACCTCAGGTCAAATGTGAACCCGTTGTTTGAAACCCAAGTCAAATGTGAACCTAACCCTCAGGTTAAATATGAACCCGTTGTTTGAAAATCCGGTCAAATGTGAACCTAAACTTCAGGTCAAATGTGAACCCGTTGTTTGAAACCCAGGTCAAATGTGAACCTAAACCTCAGGTCAAATGTAAATCCGTTGTTTGAAAACCAGGTCAAATGTGAAAACGTTGTTTGAAACCCAGGTCAAATATGAACCTAAACCTCAGGTCAAATGTGAACCCGTTGGTTGAAACCCAGGTCAAACGTGAACTTAAACCTCAGGTCAAATGTGAACCTATTGTTTGAAACCCAGGTCAAACGTGAACCTAAACCTCAGGTCAAATGTGAACCCGTTGTTTGAAACCCAAGTGAAATGTGAACCTAACCCTCTGGTTAAATATGAACCCGTTGTTTGAAACCCAGGTCAAATATGAAGCTAAACCTCAGGTCAAATGTGAACCCGTTGTTTGAAACCAAGGTCAAATGTGAACTTAAACCTCAGGTCAAATGTCAACCTGTTGTTTGATACCCAGGTCAAATGTGAACCTAAACCTTAGGTCAACTGTGAACCCGTTGTTTGAAACCCAGGTCAAATATGAACCTAAACCTCAGGTCAAATGTGAACCCGTTGTTTAAAACCCAGGTCAAATGTGAACCTAAACCTCAGGTCAAATGTGAATCCGTTCTTTGAAACCCAGGTCAAACGTGAGCTTAAACCTCAGGTCAAATGTGAACCTGTTGTTTGAAAAACAGGTCAAACGTGAACCTAAACCTCAGGTCAAATGTGAACCCGTTGTTTGAAACCCAAGTCAAATGTGAACCTAACCCTCAGGTTAAATATGAACCCGTTGTTTGAAAATCCAGTCAAATGTGAACCTAAACCTCAGGTCAAATGTGGACCCGTTGTTTGAAACCTAGGTCAAATATGAACCTAAACCTCAGGTCAAATGTAAATCCGTTGTTTGTAAACCAGGTCAAATGTGAACCCGTTGTTTGAAACCCAGGTCAAATATGAACATAAACCTCAGGTCAAATGTGAACCCGTTGTTTGAAACCCAGGTCAAATGTGAATTAAACCTCAGGTCAAATGTCAACCTGTTGTTTGATATCCAGGTCAAATGTGAATCTAAACCTCAGGTCAAATGTGAACCCGTTGTTTGAAACCCAGGTCAAATGTGAACCTAAACCTCAGGTCAAATGTGAACCCGTTGTTTAAAACCCAGGTCAAATGTGAAACGTCAGGTCAAATGTGAACCCGTTGTTCGAAACCCAGGTCAAATGTGAACTTAAACCTCAGGTCAAATGTGAACCTGTTGTTTGAAACCCAGGCCAAACGTGAACCTAAACCTCAGGTTAAATGTGAACCCGTTGCTTGAAACCCAAGTCAAATGTGAACCTAACCCTCTGGTTAAATATGAACCCGTTGTTTGAAAATTCGGTCAAATGTTAACCTAAACCTCAGGTCAAATGTGAACCCGTTGTTTGAAACCCATGTCAAATGTGAACCTAAACCTCAGGTCAAATGTAAATCCGTTGTTTGAAAACCAGGTCAAATGTGAACCTAACCCTCGGGTTAAATATGAACCCGTTGTTTGAAAATCTGGTCAAATGTGAACCTAAACCTCAGGTTAAATGTGAACCCGTTGTTTGAAACCCAAGTAAAATGTGAACCTAACCCCCAGGTTAAATATGAACCCGTTGTTAGAAAATCAAGTCAAATGTGAACCTAAACCTCAGGTCAAATGTGAACCCGTTGTTTGAAACCCAGGTCAAATGTGAACCTAAACCTCAGGTCAAATGTAAATCCGTTGTTTGAAAACCAGGTCAAATGTGAACCCGTTGTTTGAAACCCAGGTCAAATATGAACCTAAACCTCAGGTCAAATGTGAACCCGTTGTTTGAAACCCAGGTCAAATGTGAACTTAAACCTCAGGTCAAATGTTAACTTGTTGTTTGATACCCAGGTCAAATGTGAACCTAAACCTCAGGTCAAATGTGAACCCGTTGTTTGAAACCCAGGTCAAATGTGAACCTAAACCTCAGGTCAAATGTGAACCCGTTTTTTAAAACCCAGGTCAAGTGTGAACCTAAACCTCAGGTCAAATGTGAACCCGTTGTTTGAAACCCAGGTCAAATGTGAACCAAAAACTTAGGTCAAATGAGAACCCGTTGTTTGAAACCCGAGTCAAATGTGAACCTAAACCTCAGGTCAAATGCGAACCTGTTGTTTGAAAACCAGGTCAAATTTGAACCTAAACCTCAGGTCAAATGTGAACCCGTTGTTTGAAACCCAGGTCAAACGTGAACTTAAACCTCAGGTCAAATGTGAACCTATTGTTTGAAACCCAGGTCAAACGTGAACCTAAACCTCAGGTCAAATGTGAACCCGTTGTTTGAAACCCAAGTCAAATGTGAACCTAACCCTCGGGTTAAATATGAACCCGTTGTTTGAAAATATGGTCAAATGTGAACCTAAACCTCAGGTCAAATGTGAACCCGTTGTTTGAAACCCAGGTCAAATGTGAACCTAAACCTCAGGTCAAATGTAAATCCGTTATTTGTAAACCAGGTCAAATGTGAAACCGTTGTTTGAAACCCAGGTCAAATATGAACCTAAACCTCAGGTCAAATGTGAACCCGTTGTTTGAAACCCAGGTCAAATGTGAACTTAAACCTCAGGTCAAATGTCAACCTGTTGTTTGATACCCAGGTCAAATGTGAACCTAAACCTTAGGTCAAATGTGAACCCGTTGTTTGAAACCCAGGTCAAATATGAACCTAAACCTCAGGTCAAATGTGAACCCGTTGTTTAAAACCCAGGTCAAATGTGAACCTAAACCTCAGGTCAAATGTGAACCCGTTCTTTGAAACCCAGGTCAAACCTGAGCTTAAACCTCAGGTCAAATGTGAACCTAAAGCTCAGGTCAAATGTGAACCCGTTGTTTGAAACCCAAGTCAAATGTGAACCTAACCCTCAGGTTAAATATGAACCCGTTGTTTGAAAATCCAGTCAAATGTGAACCTAAACCTCAGGTCAAATGTGAACCCGTTGTTTGAAACCCAGGTCAAATATGAACCTAAACCTCAGGTCAAATGTGAACCCGTTGTTTGAAACCCAGGTCAAATGTGAACTTAAACCTCAGGTCAAATGTCAACCTGTGGTTTGATACCCAGGTCAAATGTGAACCTAAACCCCAGGTCAAATGTGAACCTGTTGTTTGAAACCCAGGTCAAATATGAACCTAAACCTCAGGTCAAATGTGAACCCGTTGTTTGAAACCCAGGTCAAATGTGAACTTAAACCTCAGGTCAAATGTCAACCTGTGGTTTGATACCCAGGTCAAATGTGAACCTAAACCTCAGGTCAAATGTGAACCCGTTGTTTGAAACCCAGGTCAAATGTGAACCTAAACCTCGGGTCAAATGTGAACCCGTTGTTTGAAACCCATGTCAAATGTGAACCTAAACCTTATGTCAAATGAGAACCCGTTGTTTGAAACTCGGGTCAAATGTGAACCTAAACCTCAGGTCAAATGCGAACCCGTTATTTAAAAACCAGGTCAAATTTGAACCTAAACCTCAGGTCAAATGTGAACCCGTTGTTTGAAACCCAGGTCAAATGTGAACCTAAACCTCAGGTCAAATGTAAATCCGTTGTTTGTAAACCAGGTCAAATGTGAACCCGTTGTTTGAAACCCAGGTCAAATATGAACCTAAACCTCAGGTCAAATGTGAACCCGTTGTTTGAAACCCAGGTCAAATGTGAACTTAAATCTCAGGTCAAATGTCAATCTGTTGTTTGATACCCAGGTCAAATGTGAACCTAAACCTTAGGTCAAATGTGAACCTATTGTTTGAAACCCAAGTCAAACGTGAACCTAAACCTCAGGTCAAATGTGAACCCGTTGTTTGAAACCCAAGTCAAATGTGAACCTAACCCTCAGGTTAAATATGAACCCGTTGTTTGAAAATCCGGTCAAATGTGAACCTAAACTTCAGGTCAAATGTGAACCCGTTGTTTGAAACCCAGGTCAAATGTGAACCTAAACCTCAGGTCAAATGTAAATCCGTTGTTTGAAAACCAGGTCAAATGTGAAAACGTTGTTTGAAACCCAGGTCAAATATGAACCTAAACCTCAGGTCAAATGTGAACCCGTTGGTTGAAACCCAGGTCAAACGTGAACTTAAACCTCAGGTCAAATGTGAACCTATTGTTTGAAACCCAGGTCAAACGTGAACCTAAACCTCAGGTCAAATGTGAACCCGTTGTTTGAAACCCAAGTGAAATGTGAACCTAACCCTCTGGTTAAATATGAACCCGTTGTTTGAAACCCAGGTCAAATATGAAGCTAAACCTCAGGTCAAATGTGAACCCGTTGTTTGAAACCAAGGTCAAATGTGAACTTAAACCTCAGGTCAAATGTCAACCTGTTGTTTGATACCCAGGTCAAATGTGAACCTAAACCTTAGGTCAACTATGAACCCGTTGTTTGAAACCCAGGTCAAATATGAACCTAAACCTCAGGTCAAATGTGAACCCGTTGTTTAAAACCCAGGTCAAATGTGAACCTAAACCTCACGTCAAATGTGAACCCGTTCTTTGAAACCCAGGTCAAACGTGAGCTTAAACCTCAGGTCAAATGTGAACCTGTTGTTTGAAAAACAGGTCAAACGTGAACCTAAACCTCAGGTCAAATGTGAACCCGTTGTTTGAAACCCAAGTCAAATGTGAACCTAACCCTCAGGTTAAATATGAACCCGTTGTTTGAAAATCCAGTCAAATGTGAACCTAAACCTCAGGTCAAATGTGGACCCGTTGTTTGAAACCCAGGTCAAATATGAACCTAAACCTCAGGTCAAATGTAAATCCGTTGTTTGTAAACCAGGTCAAATGTGAACCCGTTGTTTGAAACCCAGGTCAAATATGAACCTAAACCTCAGGTCAAATGTGAACCCGTTGTTTGAAACCCAGGTCAAATGTGAATTAAACCTCAGGTCAAATGTCAACCTGTTGTTTGATACCCAGGTCAAATGTGAATCTAAACCTCAGGTCAAATGTGAACCCGTTGTTTGAAACCCAGGTCAAATGTGAACCTAAACCTCAGGTCAAATGTGAACCAGTTGTTTAAAACCCAGGTCAAATGTGAAACGTCAGGTCAAATGTGAACCCGTTGTTCGAAACCCAGGTCAAATGTGAACTTAAACCTCAGGTCAAATGTGAACCTGTTGTTTGAAACCCTGGCCAAACGTGAACCTAAACCTCAGGTTAAATGTGAACCCGTTGTTTGAAACCCAAGTCAAATGTGAACCTAACCCTCTGGTTAAATATGAACCCGTTGTTTGAAAATTCGGTCAAATGTTAACCTAAACCTCAGGTCAAATGTGAACCCGTTGTTTGAAACCCAGGTCAAATGTGAACCTAAACCTCAGGTCAAATGTAAATCCGTTGTTTGAAAACCAGGTCAAATGTGAACCCGTTGTTTGAAACCCAGGTCAAATATGAACCTAAACCTTAGGTCAAATGTGAACCCGTTGTTTGAAACCCAGGTCAAATGTGAACTTAAACCTCAGGTCAAATGTCAACCTGTTGTTTGATACCCAGGTCAAATGTGAACCTAAACCTCAAGTCAAATGTGAACCCGTTGTTTGAAACCCAGGTCAAATGAGAACCTAAACCTCAGGTCAAATGTCAATCCGTTGTTTAAAACCCAGGTCAAGTGTGAACCTAAACCTCAGGTCAAATGTGAACCCGTTGTTTGAAACCCAGGTCAAATGTGAACCTAAACCTTAGGTCAAATGAGAACCCGTTGTTTGAAACCCGGGTCAAATGTGAACCTAAACCTCAGGTCAAATGCGAACCTGTTGTTTGAAAACCAGGTCAAATTTGAACCTAAACCTCAGGTCAAATGTGAACCCGTTGTTTGAAAAATAGGTCAAATGTGAACTTAAACCTCAGGTCAAATGTGAACCTGTTGTTTGAAACCCAGGTCAAACGTGAACCTAAACCTCAGGTCAAATGTGAACCCGTTGTTTAAAACCCAAGTCAAATGTGAACCTAACCCTCGGGTTAAATATGAAACCGTTGTTTGAAAATCTGGTCAAATGTGAACCTAAACCTCAGGTCAAATGTGAACCCGTTGTTTGAAACCCAGGTCAAATGTGAACCTAAACCTCAGGTCAAATGTAAATCCGTTGTTTGTAAACCAGGTCAAATGTGAACCCGTTGTTTGAAACCCAGGTCAAATATGAACCTAAACCTCAGGTCAAATGTGAACCCGTTGTTTGAAACCCAGGTCAAATGTGAACTTAAACCTCAGGTCAAATGTCAACCTGTTGTTTGATACCCAGGTCAAATATGAACCTAAACCTTAGGTCAAATGTGAACCCGTTGTTTGAACCCAGGTCAAATGTGAACCTAAACCTCAGGTCAAATGCGAACCCGTTATTTAAAAACCAGGTCAAATTTGAACCTAAACCTCAGGTCAAATGTGAACCCGTTGTTTGAAACCCAGGTCAAATGTGAACCTAAACCTCAGGTCAAATGTAAATCCGTTCTTTGTAAACCAGGTCAAATGTGAACCCGTTGTTTGAAACCCAGGTCAAATATGAACCTAAACCTCAGGTCAAATGTGAACCCGTTGTTTGAAACCCAGGTCAAATGTGAACTTAAATCTCAGGTCAAATGTCAATCTGTTGTTTGATACCCAGGTCAAATGTGAACCTAAACCTTAGGTCAAATGTGAACCTATTGTTTGAAACCCAGGTCAAACATGAACCTAAACCTCAGGTCAAATGTGAACCCGTTGTTTGAAACCCAAGTCAAATGTGAACCTAACCCTCAGGTTAAATATGAACCCGTTGTTTGAAAATCCGGTCAAATGTGAACCTAAACTTCAGGTCAAATGTGAACCCGTTGTTTGAAACCCAGGTCAAATGTGAACCTAAACCTCAGGTCAAATGTAAATCCGTTGTTTGAAAACCAGGTCAAATGTGAAAACGTTGTTTGAAACCCAGGTCAAATATGAACCTAAACCTCAGGTCAAATGTGAACCCGTTGGTTGAAACCCAGGTCAAACGTGAACTTAAACCTCAGGTCAAATGTGAACCTATTGTTTGAAACCCAGGTCAAACGTGAACCTAAACCTCAGGTCAAATGTGAACCCGTTGTTTGAAACCCAAGTGAAATGTGAACCTAACCCTCGGGTTAAATATGAACCCGTTGTTTGAAACCCAGGTCAAATATGAACCTAAACCTCAGGTCAAATGTGAACCCGTTGTTTGAAACCAAGGTCAAATGTGAACTTAAACCTCAGGTCAAATGTCAACCTGTTGTTTGATACCCAGGTCAAATGTGAACCTAAACCTTAGGTCAACTATGAACCCGTTGTTTGAAACCCAGGTCAAATATGAACCTAAACCTCAGGTCAAATGTGAACCCGTTGTTTAAAACCCAGGTCAAATGTGAACCTAAACCTCAGGTCAAATGTGAACCCGTTCTTTGAAACCCAGGTCAAACGTGAGCTTAAACCTCAGGTCAAATGTGAACCTGTTGTTTGAAAAACAGGTCAAACGTGAACCTAAACCTCAGGTCAAATGTGAACCCGTTGTTTGAAACCCAAGTCAAATGTGAACCTAACCCTCAGGTTAAATATGAACCCGTTGTTTGAAAATCCAGTCAAATGTGAACCTAAACCTCAGGTCAAATGTGGACCCGTTGTTTGAAACCCAGGTCAAATATGAACCTAAACCTCAGGTCAAATGTAAATCCGTTGTTTGTAAACCAGGTCAAATGTGAACCCGTTGTTTGAAACCCAGGTCAAATATGAACCTAAACCTCAGGTCAAATGTGAAACCGTTGTTTGAAACCCAGGTCAAATGTGAATTAAACCTCAGGTCAAATGTCAACCTGTTGTTTGATACCCAGGTCAAATGTGAATCTAAACCTCAGGTCAAATGTGAACCTGTTGTTTGAAACCCAGGTCAAATGTGAACCTAAACCTCAGGTCAAATGTGAACCCGTTGTTTAAAACCCAGGTCAAATGTGAAACGTCAGGTCAAATGTGAACCCGCTGTTCGAAACCCAGGTCAAATGTGAACTTAAACCTCAGGTCAAATGTGAACCTGTTGTTTGAAACCCAGGCCAAACGTGAACCTAAACCTCAGGTTAAATGTGAACCCGTTGTTTGAAACCCAAGTCAAATGTGAACCTAACCCTCTGGTTAAATATGAACCCGTTGTTTGAAAATTCGGTCAAATGTTAACCTAAACCTCAGGTCAAATGTGAACCCGTTGTTTGAAACCCAGGTCAAATGTGAACCTAAACCTCAGGTCAAATGTAAATCCGTTGTTTGAAAACCAGGTCAAATGTGAACCCGTTGTTTGAAACCCAGGTCAAATATGAACCTAAACCTTAGGTCAAATGTGAACCCGTTGTTTGAAACCCAGGTCAAATGTGAACTTAAACCTCAGGTCAAATGTCAACCTGTTGTTTGATACCCAGGTCAAATGTGAACCTAAACCTCAAGTCAAATGTGAACCCGTTGTTTGAAACCCAGGTCAAATGAGAACCTAGACCTCAGGTCAAATGTCAATCCGTTGTTTAAAACCCAGGTCAAGTGTGAACCTAAACCTCAGGTCAAATGTGAACCCGTTGTTTGAAACCCAGGTCAAATGTGAACCTAAACCTTAGGTCAAATGAGAACCCGTTGTTTGAAACCCGGGTCAAATGTGAACCTAAACCTCAGGTCAAATGCGAACCTGTTGTTTGAAAACCAGGTCAAATTTGAACCTAAACCTCAGGTCAAATGTGAACCCGTTGTTTGAAAAACAGGTCAAATGTGAACTTAAACCTCAGGTCAAATGTGAACCTGTTGTTTGAAACCCAGGTCAAACGTGAACCTAAACCTCAGGTCAAATGTGAACCCGTTGTTTGAAACCCAAGTCAAATGTGAACCTAACCCTCGGGTTAAATATGAACCCGTTGTTTGAAAATCTGGTCAAATGTGAACCTAAACCTCAGGTCAAATGTGAACCCGTTGTTTGAAACCCAGGTCAAATGTGAACCTAAACCTCAGGTCAAATGTAAATCCGTTGTTTGTAAACCAGGTCAAATGTGAACCCGTTGTTTGAAACCCAGGTCAAATATGAACCTAAACCTCAGGTCAAATGTGAACCCGTTGTTTGAAACCCAGGTCAAATGTGAACTTAAACCTCAGGTCAAATGTCAACCTGTTGTTTGATACCCAGGTCAAATGTGAACCTAAACCTTAGGTCAAATGTGAACCCGTTGTTTGAACCCAGGTCAAATGTGAACCTAAACCTCAGGTCAAATGTGAACCCGTTGTTTGAAACCCAGGTCAAACGTGAACTTAAACCTCAGGTCAAATGTGAACCTGTTGTTTGAAACCCAGGTCAAACGTGAACCTAAACCTCAGGTTAAATGTGAACCCGTTGTTTGAAACCCAAGTAAAATGTGAACCTAACCCTCAGGTTAAATTTGAACCCGTTGTTAGAAAATCCGGTCAAATGTGAACCTAAACCTCAGGTCAAATGTGAACCCGTTGTTTGAAACCCAGGTCAAATGTGAACCTAAACCTCAGGTAAAATGTAAATCCGTTGTTTGAAAACCAGGTCAAATGTGAACCCGTTGTTTGAAACCCAGGGCAAATATGAACCTAAACCTCAGGTCAAATGTGAACCCGTTGTTTGAAACCCAGGTCAAATGTGAACTTAAACCTCAGGTCAAATGTCAACTTGTTGTTTGATACCCAGGTAAAATGTGAACCTAAACCTCAGGTCAAATGTGAACCCGTTGTTTGAAACCCAGGTCAAATGTGAACCTAAACCTCAGGTCAAATGTGAACCCGTTGTTTAAAACCCAGGTCAAGTGTGAACCTAAACCTCAGGTCAAATGTGAACCCGTTGTTTGAAACCCAGGTCAAATGTGAACCTAAAACTTAGGTCAAATGAGAACCCGTTGTTTGAAACCCGAGTCAAATGTGAACCTAAACCTCAGGTCAAATGCGAACCTGTTGTTTGAAAACCAGGTCAAATTTGAACCTAAACCTCAAGTCAAATGTGAACCCGTTGTTTGAAACCCAGGTCAAACGTGAACTTAAACCTCAGGTCAAATGTGAACCTATTGTTTGAAACCCAGGTCAAACGTGAACCTAAACCTCAGGTCAAATTTGAACCCGTTGTTTGAAACCCAAGTCAAATGTGAACCTAACCCTCGGGTTAAATATGAACCCGTTGTTTGAAAATCTGGTCAAATGTGAACCTAAACCTCAGGTCAAATGTGAACCCGTTGTTTGAAACCCAGGTCAAATGTGAACCTAAACCTCAGGTCAAATGTAAATCCGTTGTTTGTAAACCAGGTCAAATGTGAACCCGTTGTTTGAAACCCAGGTCAAATATGAACCTAAACCTCAGGTCAAATGTGAACCCGTTGTTTGAAACCCAGGTCAAATGTGAACTTAAACCTCAGGTCAAATGTCAACCTGTTGTTTGATACCCAGGTCAAATGTGAACCTAAACCTTAGGTCAAATGTGAACCCGTTGTTTGAACCCAGGTCAAATGTGAACCTAAACCTCAGGTCAAATGTGAACCCGTTGTTTGAAACCCAGGTCAAACGTGAACTTAAACCTCAGGTCAAATGTGAACCTGTTGTTTGAAACCCAGGTCAAACGTGAACCTAAACCTCAGGTTAAATGTGAACCCGTTGTTTGAAACCAAAGTAAAATGTGAACCTAACCCTCAGGTTAAATATGAACCCGTTGTTAGAAAATCCGGTCAAATGTGAACCTAAACCTCAGGTCAAATGTGAACCCGTTGTTTGAAACCCAGGTCAAATGTGAACCTAAACCTCAGGTCAAATGTGAACCCGTTGTTTGAAACCAAGGTCAAATGTGAACTTAAACCTCAGGTCAAATGTCAACCTGTTGTTTGATACCCAGGTCAAATGTGAACCTAAACCTTAGGTCAACTATGAACCCGTTGTTTGAAACCCAGGTCAAATATGAACCTAAACCTCAGGTCAAATGTGAACCCGTTGTTTAAAACCCAGGTCAAATGTGAACCTAAACCTCAGGTCAAATGTGAACCCGTTCTTTGAAACCCAGGTCAAACGTGAGCTTAAACCTCAGGTCAAATGTGAACCTGTTGTTTGAAAAACAGGTCAAACGTGAACCTAAACCTCAGGTCAAATGTGAACCCGTTGTTTGAAACCCAAGTCAAATGTGAACCTAACCCTCAGGTTAAATATGAACCCGTTGTTTGAAAATCCAGTCAAATGTGAACCTAAACCTCAGGTCAAATGTGGACCCGTTGTTTGAAACCCAGGTCAAATATGAACCTAAACCTCAGGTCAAATGTAAATCCGTTGTTTGTAAACCAGGTCAAATGTGAACCCGTTGTTTGAAACCCAGGTCAAATAAGAACCTAAACCTCAGGTCAAATGTGAAACCGTTGTTTGAAACCCAGGTCAAATGTGAATTAAACCTCAGGTCAAATGTCAACCTGTTGTTTGATACCCAGGTCAAATGTGAATCTAAACCTCAGGTCAAATGTGAACCTGTTGTTTGAAACCCAGGTCAAATGTGAACCTAAACCTCAGGTCAAATGTGAACCCGTTGTTTAAAACCCAGGTCAAATGTGAAACGTCAGGTCAAATGTGAACCCGCTGTTCGAAACCCAGGTCAAATGTGAACTTAAACCTCAGGTCAAATGTGAACCTGTTGTTTGAAACCCAGGCCAAACGTGAACCTAAACCTCAGGTTAAATGTGAACCCGTTGTTTGAAACCCAAGTCAAATGTGAACCTAACCCTCTGGTTAAATATGAACCCGTTGTTTGAAAATTCGGTCAAATGTTAACCTAAACCTCAGGTCAAATGTGAACCCGTTGTTTGAAACCCAGGTCAAATGTGAACCTAAACCTCAGGTCAAATGTAAATCCGTTGTTTGAAAACCAGGTCAAATGTGAACCCGTTGTTTGAAACCCAGGGCAAATATGAACCTAAACCTCAGGTCAAATGTGAACCCGTTGTTTGAAACCCAGGTCAAATGTGAACTTAAACCTCAGGTCAAATGTCAACTTGTTGTTTGATACCCAGGTAAAATGTGAACCTAAACCTCAGGTCAAATGTGAACCCGTTGTTTGAAACCCAGGTCAAATGTGAACCTAAACCTCAGGTCAAATGTGAACCCGTTGTTTAAAACCCAGGTCAAGTGTGAACCTAAACCTCAGGTCAAATGTGAACCCGTTGTTTGAAACCCAGGTCAAATGTGAACCTAAAACTTAGGTCAAATGAGAACCCGTTGTTTGAAACCCGAGTCAAATGTGAACCTAAACCTCAGGTCAAATGCGAACCTGTTGTTTGAAAACCAGGTCAAATTTGAACCTAAACCTCAAGTCAAATGTGAACCCGTTGTTTGAAACCCAGGTCAAACGTGAACTTAAACCTCAGGTCAAATGTGAACCTATTGTTTGAAACCCAGGTCAAACGTGAACCTAAACCTCAGGTCAAATTTGAACCCGTTGTTTGAAACCCAAGTCAAATGTGAACCTAACCCTCGGGTTAAATATGAACCCGTTGTTTGAAAATCTGGTCAAATGTGAACCTAAACCTCAGGTCAAATGTGAACCCGTTGTTTGAAACCCAGGTCAAATGTGAACCTAAACCTCAGGTCAAATGTAAATCCGTTGTTTGTAAACCAGGTCAAATGTGAACCCGTTGTTTGAAACCCAGGTCAAATATGAACCTAAACCTCAGGTCAAATGTGAACCCGTTGTTTGAAACCCAGGTCAAATGTGAACTTAAACCTCAGGTCAAATGTCAACCTGTTGTTTGATACCCAGGTCAAATGTGAACCTAAACCTTAGGTCAAATGTGAACCCGTTGTTTGAACCCAGGTCAAATGTGAACCTAAACCTCAGGTCAAATGTGAACCCGTTGTTTGAAACCCAGGTCAAACGTGAACTTAAACCTCAGGTCAAATGTGAACCTGTTGTTTGAAACCCAGGTCAAACGTGAACCTAAACCTCAGGTTAAATGTGAACCCGTTGTTTGAAACCAAAGTAAAATGTGAACCTAACCCTCAGGTTAAATATGAACCCGTTGTTAGAAAATCCGGTCAAATGTGAACCTAAACCTCAGGTCAAATGTGAACCCGTTGTTTGAAACCCAGGTCAAATGTGAACCTAAACCTCAGGTCAAATGTGAACCCGTTGTTTGAAACCAAGGTCAAATGTGAACTTAAACCTCAGGTCAAATGTCAACCTGTTGTTTGATACCCAGGTCAAATGTGAACCTAAACCTTAGGTCAACTATGAACCCGTTGTTTGAAACCCAGGTCAAATATGAACCTAAACCTCAGGTCAAATGTGAACCCGTTGTTTAAAACCCAGGTCAAATGTGAACCTAAACCTCAGGTCAAATGTGAACCCGTTCTTTGAAACCCAGGTCAAACGTGAGCTTAAACCTCAGGTCAAATGTGAACCTGTTGTTTGAAAAACAGGTCAAACGTGAACCTAAACCTCAGGTCAAATGTGAACCCGTTGTTTGAAACCCAAGTCAAATGTGAACCTAACCCTCAGGTTAAATATGAACCCGTTGTTTGAAAATCCAGTCAAATGTGAACCTAAACCTCAGGTCAAATGTGGACCCGTTGTTTGAAACCCAGGTCAAATATGAACCTAAACCTCAGGTCAAATGTAAATCCGTTGTTTGTAAACCAGGTCAAATGTGAACCCGTTGTTTGAAACCCAGGTCAAATATGAACCTAAACCTCAGGTCAAATGTGAAACCGTTGTTTGAAACCCAGGTCAAATGTGAATTAAACCTCAGGTCAAATGTCAACCTGTTGTTTGATACCCAGGTCAAATGTGAATCTAAACCTCAGGTCAAATGTGAACCTGTTGTTTGAAACCCAGGTCAAATGTGAACCTAAACCTCAGGTCAAATGTGAACCCGTTGTTTAAAACCCAGGTCAAATGTGAAACGTCAGGTCAAATGTGAACCCGCTGTTCGAAACCCAGGTCAAATGTGAACTTAAACCTCAGGTCAAATGTGAACCTGTTGTTTGAAACCCAGGCCAAACGTGAACCTAAACCTCAGGTTAAATGTGAACCCGTTGTTTGAAACCCAAGTCAAATGTGAACCTAACCCTCTGGTTAAATATGAACCCGTTGTTTGAAAATTCGGTCAAATGTTAACCTAAACCTCAGGTCAAATGTGAACCCGTTGTTTGAAACCCAGGTCAAATGTGAACCTAAACCTCAGGTCAAATGTAAATCCGTTGTTTGAAAACCAGGTCAAATGTGAACCCGTTGTTTGAAACCTAGGTCAAATATGAACCTAAACCTTAGGTCAAATGTGAACCCGTTGTTTGAAACCCAGGTCAAATTTGAACTTAAACCTCAGGTCAAATGTCAACCTGTTGTTTGATACCCAGGTCAAATGTGAACCTAAACCTCAAGTCAAATGTGAACCCGTTGTTTGAAACCCAGGTCAAATGAGAACCTAGACCTCAGGTCAAATGTCAATCCGTTGTTTAAAACCCAGGTCAAGTGTGAACCTAAACCTCAGGTCAAATGTGAACCCGTTGTTTGAAACCCAGGTCAAATGTGAACCTAAACCTTAGGTCAAATGAGAACCCGTTGTTTGAAACCCGGGTCAAATGTGAACCTAAACCTCAGGTCAAATGCGAACCTGTTGTTTGAAAACCAGGTCAAATTTGAACCTAAACCTCAGGTCAAATGTGAACCCGTTGTTTGAAAAACAGGTCAAATGTGAACTTAAACCTCAGGTCAAATGTGAACCTGTTGTTTGAAACCCAGGTCAATCGTGAACCTAAACCTCAGGTCAAATGTGAACCCGTTGTTTGAAACCCAAGTCAAATGTGAACCTAACCCTCGGGTTAAATATGAACCCGTTGTTTGAAAATCTGGTCAAATGTGAACCTAAACCTCAGGTCAAATGTGAACCCGTTGTTTGAAACCCAGGTCAAATGTGAACCTAAACCTCAGGTCAAATGTAAATCCGTTGTTTGTAAACCAGGTCAAATGTGAACCCGTTGTTTGAAACCCAGGTCAAATATGAACCTAAACCTCAGGTCAAATGTGAACCCGTTGTTTGAAACCCAGGTCAAATGTGAACTTAAACCTCAGGTCAAATGTCAACCTGTTGTTTGATACCCAGGTCAAATGTGAACCTAAACCTTAGGTCAAATGTGAACCCGTTGTTTGAACCCAGGTCAAATGTGAACCTAAACCTCAGGTCAAATGTGAACCCGTTGTTTGAAACCCAGGTCAAACGTGAACTTAAACCTCAGGTCAAATGTGAACCTGTTGTTTGAAACCCAGGTCAAACGTGAACCTAAACCTCAGGTTAAATGTGAACCCGTTGTTTGAAACCCAAGTAAAATGTGAACCTAACCCTCAGGTTAAATATGAACCCGTTGTTAGAAAATCCGGTCAAATGTGAACCTAAACCTCAGGTCAAATGTGAACCCGTTGTTTGAAACCCAGGTCAAATGTGAACCTAAACCTCAGGTAAAATGTAAATCCGTTGTTTGAAAACCAGGTCAAATGTGAACCCGTTGTTTGAAACCCAGGGCAAATATGAACCTAAACCTCAGGTCAAATGTGAACCCGTTGTTTGAAACCCAGGTCAAATGTGAACTTAAACCTCAGGTCAAATGTCAACTTGTTGTTTGATACCCAGGTAAAATGTGAACCTAAACCTCAGGTCAAATGTGAACCCGTTGTTTGAAACCCAGGTCAAATGTGAACCTAAACCTCAGGTCAAATGTGAACCAGTTGTTTAAAACCCAGGTCAAGTGTGAACCTAAACCTCAGGTCAAATGTGAACCCGTTGTTTGAAACCCAGGTCAAATGTGAACCTAAAACTTAGGTCAAATGAGAACCCGTTGTTTGAAACCCGAGTCAAATGTGAACCTAAACCTCAGGTCAAATGCGAACCTGTTGTTTGAAAACCAGGTCAAATTTGAACCTAAACCTCAAGTCAAATGTGAACCCGTTGTTTGAAACCCAGGTCAAACGTGAACTTAAACCTCAGGTCAAATGTGAACCTATTGTTTGAAACCCAGGTCAAACGTGAACCTAAACCTCAGGTCAAATTTGAACCCGTTGTTTGAAACCCAAGTCAAATTTGAACCTAACCCTCGGGTTAAATATGAACCCGTTGTTTGAAAATCTGGTCAAATGTGAACCTAAACCTCAGGTCAAATGTGAACCCGTTGTTTGAAACCCAGGTCAAATGTGAACCTAAACCTCAGGTCAAATGTAAATCCGTTGTTTGTAAACCAGGTCAAATGTGAACCCGTTGTTTGAAACCCAGGTCAAATATGAACCTAAACCTCAGGTCAAATGTGAACCCGTTGTTTGAAACCCAGGTCAAATGTGAACTTAAACCTCAGGTCAAATGTCAACCTGTTGTTTGATACCCAGGTCAAATGTGAACCTAAACCTTAGGTCAAATGTGAACCCGTTGTTTGAACCCAGGTCAAATGTGAACCTAAACCTCAGGTCAAATGTGAACCCGTTGTTTGAAACCCAGGTCAAACGTGAACTTAAACCTCAGGTCAAATGTGAACCTGTTGTTTGAAACCCAGGTCAAACGTGAACCTAAACCTCAGGTTAAATGTGAACCCGTTGTTTGAAACCAAAGTAAAATGTGAACCTAACCCTCAGGTTAAATATGAACCCGTTGTTAGAAAATCCGGTCAAATGTGAACCTAAACCTCAGGTCAAATGTGAACCCGTTGTTTGAAACCCAGGTCAAATGTGAACCTAAACCTCAGGTAAAATGTAAATCCGTTGTTTGAAAACCAGGTCAAATGTGAACCCGTTGTTTGAAACCCAGGGCAAATATGAACCTAAACCTCAGGTCAAATGTGAACCCGTTGTTTGAAACCCAGGTCAAATGTGAACTTAAACCTCAGGTCAAATGTCAACTTGTTGTTTGATACCCAGGTAAAATGTGAACCTAAACCTCAGGTCAAATGTGAACCCGTTGTTTGAAACCCAGGTCAAATGTGAACCTAAACCTCAGGTCAAATGTGAACCCGTTGTTTAAAACCCAGGTCAAGTGTGAACCTAAACCTCAGGTCAAATGTGAACCCGTTGTTTGAAACCCAGGTCAAATGTGAACCTAAAACTTAGGTCAAATGAGAACCCGTTGTTTGAAACCCGAGTCAAATGTGAACCTAAACCTCAGGTCAAATGCGAACCTGTTGTTTGAAAACCAGGTCAAATTTGAACCTAAACCCAGGTCAAATGTGAACCCGTTGTTTGAAACCCAGGTCAAACGTGAACTTAAACCTCAGGTCAAATGTGAACCTATTGTTTGAAACCCAGGTCAAACGTGAACCTAAACCTCAGGTCAAATGTGAACCCGTTGTTTGAAACCCAAGTCAAATGTGAACCTAACCCTCGGGTTAAATATGAACCCGTTGTTTGAAAATCTGGTCAAATGTGAACCTAAACCTCAGGTCAAATGTGAACCCGTTGTTTGAAACCCAGGTCAAATGTGAACCCAAACCTCAGGTCAAATGTAAATCCGTTATTTGTAAACCAGGTCAAATGTGAAACAGTTGTTTGAAACCCAGGTCAAATATGAACCTAAACCTCAGGTCAAATGTGAACCAGTTGTTTGAAACCCAGGTCAAATGTGAACTTAAACCTCAGGTCAAATGTCAACCTGTTGTTTGATACCCAGGTCAAATGTGAACTAAAGCTTAGGTCAAATGTGAACCCGTTGTTTGAAACCCAGGTCAAATATGAACCTAAACCTCAGGTCAAATGTGAACCCGTTGTTTAAAACCCAGGTCAAATGTGAACCTAAACCTCAGGTCAAATGTGAACCCGTTGTTTGAAACCCAGGTCAAATGTGAACCTAAAACTTAGGTCAAATGAGAACCCGTTGTTTGAAACCCGAGTCAAATGTGAACCTAAACCTCAGGTCAAATGCGAACCTGTTGTTTGAAAACCAGGTCAAATTTGAACCTAAACCTCAGGTCAAATGTGAACCCGTTGTTTGAAACCCAGGTCAAACGTGAACTTAAACCTCAGGTCAAATGTGAACCTATTGTTTGAAACCCAGGTCAAACGTGAACCTAAACCTCAGGTCAAATGTGAACCCGTTGTTTGAAACCCAAGTCAAATGTGAACCTAACCCTCGGGTTAAATATGAACCCGTTGTTTGAAAATCTGGTCAAATGTGAACCTAAACCTCAGGTCAAATGTGAACCCGTTGTTTGAAACCCAGGTCAAATGTGAACCCAAACCTCAGGTCAAATGTAAATCCGTTATTTGTAAACCAGGTCAAATGTGAAACCGTTGTTTGAAACCCAGGTCAAATATGAACCTAAACCTCAGGTCAAATTTGAACCAGTTGTTTGAAACCCAGGTCAAATGTGAACTTAAACCTCAGGTCAAATGTCAACTTGTTGTTTGATACCCAGGTAAAATGTGAACCTAAACCTCAGGTCAAATGTGAACCCGTTGTTTGAAACCCAGGTCAAATGTGAACCTAAACCTCAGGTCAAATGTGAACCCGTTGTTTAAAACCCAGGTCAAGTGTGAACCTAAACCTCAGGTCAAATGTGAACCCGTTGTTTGAAACCCAAGTCAAATGTAAACCTAAAACTTATGTCAAATGAGAACCCGTTGTTTGAAACCCGAGTCAAATGTGAACCTAAACCTCAGGTCAAATGCGAACCTGTTGTTTGAAAACCAGGTCAAATTTGAACCTAAACCCAGGTCAAATGTGAACCCGTTGTTTGAAACCCAGGTCAAACGTGAACTTAAACCTCAGGTCAAATGTGAACCTATTGTTTGAAACCCAGGTCAAACGTGAACCTAAACCTCAGGTCAAATGTGAACCCGTTGTTTGAAACCCAAGTCAAATGTGAACCTAACCCTCGGGTGAAATATGAACCCGTTGTTTGAAAATCTGGTCAAATGTGAACCTAAACCTCAGGTCAAATGTGAACCCGTTGTTTGAAACCCAGGTCAAATGTGAACCCAAACCTCAGGTCAAATGTAAATCCGTTATTTGTAAACCAGGTCAAATGTGAAACCGTTGTTTGAAACCCAGGTCAAATATGAACCTAAACCTCAGGTCAAATGTGAACCAGTTGTTTGAAACCCAGGTCAAATGTGAACTTAAACCTCAGGTCAAATGTCAACTTGTTGTTTGATACCCAGGTAAAATGTGAACCTAAACCTCAGGTCAAATGTGAACCCGTTGTTTGAAACCCAGGTCAAATGTGAACCTAAACCTCAGGTCAAATGTGAACCCGTTGTTTAAAACCCAGGTCAAGTGTGAACCTAAACCTCAGGTCAAATGTGAACCCGTTGTTTGAAACCCAGGTCAAATGTAAACCTAAAACTTATGTCAAATGAGAACCCGTTGTTTGAAACCCGAGTCAAATGTGAACCTAAACCTCAGGTCAAATGCGAACCTGTTGTTTGAAAACCAGGTCAAATTTGAACCTAAACCCAGGTCAAATGTGAACCCGTTGTTTGAAACCCAGGTCAAACGTGAACTTAAACCTCAGGTCAAATGTGAACCTATTGTTTGAAACCCAGGTCAAACGTGAACCTAAACCTCAGGTCAAATGTGAACCCGTTGTTTGAAACCCAAGTCAAATGTGAACCTAACCCTCGGGTTAAATATGAACCCGTTGTTTGAAAATCTGGTCAAATGTGAACCTAAAGCTCAGGTCAAATGTGAACCCGTTGTTTGAAACCCAGGTCAAATGTGAACCCAAACCTCAGGTCAAATGTAAATCCGTTATTTGTAAACCAGGTCAAATGTGAAACAGTTGTTTGAAACCCAGGTCAAATATGAACCTAAACCTCAGGTCAAATGTGAACCAGTTGTTTGAAACCCAGGTCAAATGTGAACTTAAACCTCAGGTCAAATGTCAACCTGTTGTTTGATACCCAGGTCAAATGTGAACTAAAGCTTAGGTCAAATGTGAACCCGTTGTTTGAAACCCAGGTCAAATATGAACCTAAACCTCAGGTCAAATGTGAACCCGTTGTTTAAAACCCAGGTCAAATGTGAACCTAAACCTCAGGTCAAATGTGAACCCGTTGTTTGAAACCCAGGTCAAATGTGAACCTAAAACTTAGGTCAAATGAGAACCCGTTGTTTGAAACCCGAGTCAAATGTGAACCTAAACCTCAGGTCAAATGCGAACCTGTTGTTTGAAAACCAGGTCAAATTTGAACCTAAACCTCAGGTCAAATGTGAACCCGTTGTTTGAAACCCAGGTCAAACGTGAACTTAAACCTCAGGTCAAATGTGAACCTATTGTTTGAAACCCAGGTCAAACGTGAACCTAAACCTCAGGTCAAATGTGAACCCGTTGTTTGAAACCCAAGTCAAATGTGAACCTAACCCTCGGGTTAAATATGAACCCGTTGTTTGAAAATCTGGTCAAATGTGAACCTAAACCTCAGGTCAAATGTGAACCCGTTGTTTGAAACCCAGGTCAAATGTGAACCCAAACCTCAGGTCAAATGTAAATCCGTTATTTGTAAACCAGGTCAAATGTGAAACCGTTGTTTGAAACCCAGGTCAAATATGAACCTAAACCTCAGGTCAAATGTGAACCAGTTGTTTGAAACCCAGGTCAAATGTGAACTTAAACCTCAGGTCAAATGTCAACTTGTTGTTTGATACCCAGGTAAAATGTGAACCTAAACCTCAGGTCAAATGTGAACCCGTTGTTTGAAACCCAGGTCAAATGTGAACCTAAACCTCAGGTCAAATGTGAACCCGTTGTTTAAAACCCAGGTCAAGTGTGAACCTAAACCTCAGGTCAAATGTGAACCCGTTGTTTGAAACCCAGGTCAAATGTAAACCTAAAACTTATGTCAAATGAGAACCCGTTGTTTGAAACCCGAGTCAAATGTGAACCTAAACCTCAGGTCAAATGCGAACCTGTTGTTTGAAAACCAGGTCAAATTTGAACCTAAACCCAGGTCAAATGTGAACCCGTTGTTTGAAACCCAGGTCAAACGTGAACTTAAACCTCAGGTCAAATGTGAACCTATTGTTTGAAACCCAGGTCAAACGTGAACCTAAACCTCAGGTCAAATGTGAACCCGTTGTTTGAAACCCAAGTCAAATGTGAACCTAACCCTCGGGTGAAATATGAACCCGTTGTTTGAAAATCTGGTCAAATGTGAACCTAAACCTCAGGTCAAATGTGAACCCGTTGTTTGAAACCCAGGTCAAATGTGAACCCAAACCTCAGGTCAAATGTAAATCCGTTATTTGTAAACCAGGTCAAATGTGAAACCGTTGTTTGAAACCCAGGTCAAATATGAACCTAAACCTCAGGTCAAATGTGAACCAGTTGTTTGAAACCCAGGTCAAATGTGAACTTAAACCTCAGGTTAAATGTCAAACTGTTGTTTGATACCCAGGTCAAATGTGAACTAAAGCTTAGGTCAAATGTGAACCCGTTGTTTGAAACCCAGGTCAAATATGAACCTAAACCTCAGGTCAAATGTGAACCCGTTGTTTAAAACCCAGGTCAAATGTGAACCTAAACCTCAGGTCAAATGTGAACCCGTTGTTTGAAACCCAGGTCAAATGTGAACCTAAAACTTAGGTCAAATGAGAACCCGTTGTTTGAAACCCGAGTCAAATGTGAACCTAAACCTCAGGTCAAATGCGAACCTGTTGTTTGAAAACCAGGTCAAATTTGAACCTAAACCTCAGGTCAAATGTGAACCCGTTGTTTGAAACCCAGGTCAAACGTGAACTTAAACCTCAGGTCAAATGTGAACCTATTGTTTGAAACCCAGGTCAAACGTGAACCTAAACCTCAGGTCAAATGTGAACCCGTTGTTTGAAACCCAAGTCAAATGTGAACCTAACCCTCGGGTTAAATATGAACCCGTTGTTTGAAAATCTGGTCAAATGTGAACCTAAACCTCAGGTCAAATGTGAACCCGTTGTTTGAAACCCAGGTCAAATGTGAACCCAAACCTCAGGTCAAATGTAAATCCGTTATTTGTAAACCAGGTCAAATGTGAAACCGTTGTTTGAAACCCAGGTCAAATATGAACCTAAACCTCAGGTCAAATGTGAACCAGTTGTTTGAAACCCAGGTCAAATGTGAACTTAAACCTCAGGTCAAATGTCAACCTGTTGTTTGATACCCAGGTCAAATGTGAACTAAAGCTTAGGTCAAATGTGAACCCGTTGTTTGAAACCCAGGTCAAATATGAACCTAAACCTCAGGTCAAATGTGAACCCGTTGTTTAAAACCCAGGTCAAATGTGAACCTAAACCTCAGGTCAAATGTGAACCCGTTCTTTGAAACCCAGGTCAAACGTGAGCTTAAACCTCAGGTCAAATGTGAACCTAAAGCTCAGGTCAAATGTGAACCCGTTGTTTGAAACCCAAGTCAAATGTGAACCGAACCCTCAGGTTAAATATGAACCCGTTGTTTGAAAATCCAGTCAAATGTGAACCTAAACCTCAGGTCAAATGTGAACTCGTTGTTTGAAACCTAGGTCAAATATGAACCTAAACCTCATGTCAAATGTGAACCTGTGGTTTGATACCCAGGTCAAATGTGAACCTAAACCCCAGGTCAAATGTGAACCCGTTGTTTGAAACCCAGGTCAAATATGAACCTAAACCTCAGGTCAAATGTGAACCCGTTGTTTGAAACCCAGGTCAAATATGAACTTAAACCTCTGGTCAAATGTCAACCTGTGGTTTGATACCCAGGTCAAATGTGAACCTAAACCTCAGGTCAAATGTGAACCCGTTGTTTGAAACCCAGGTCAAATGTGATACTAAACCTTAGGTCAAATGAGAACCCGTTGTTTGAAACCCGGGTCAAATCTGAACCTACACCTCAGGTCAAATGCGAACCCGTTATTTAAAAACCAGGTCAAATTGGAACCTAAACCTCAGGTTAAATATGAACCCGTTGTTAGAAAATCCGGTCAAATGTGAACCTAAACCTCAGGTCAAATGTGAACCCGTTGTTTGAAACCCAGGTCAAATGTGAACCTAAACCTCAGGTCAAATGTAAATCCGTTTTTTGAAAATCAGGTCAAATGTGAACCCGTTATTTGAAACCCAGGTCAAATATGAACCTAAACCTCAGGTCAAATGTGAACCCGTTGTTTGAAACCCAGGTCAAATGTGAACTTAAACCATAGGTCAAATGTCAACCTGTTGTTTGATACCCAGGTCAAATGTGAACCTAAACCTCAGGTCAAATGTGAACCCGTTGTTTGAAACCCAGGTCAAATGTGAACCTAAACCTCAGGTCAAAAATGAACCCGTTGTTTAAAACCCAGGTCAAGTGTGAACCTAAACCTCAGGTCAAATGTGAACCCGTTGTTTGAAACCCAGGTCAAATGTGAACCTAAACCTCAGGTCAAATGTAAAGCCGTTGTTTGTAAACCAGGTCAAATGTGAACCCGTTGTTTGAAACCCAGGTCAAATATGAACCTAAACCTCAGGTCAAATGTGAACCCGTTGTTTGAAACCCAGGTCAAATGTGAACTTAAATCTCAGGTCAAATGTCAATCTGTTGTTTGATACCCAGGTCAAATGTGAACCTAAACCTCAGGTCAAATGTGAACCTATTGTTTGAAACCCAGGTCAAACGTGAACCTAAACCTCAGTTCAAATGTGAACCCGTTGTTTGAAACCCAAGTAAAATGTGAACCTAACCCTCGGGTTAAATATGAACCCGTTGTTTAAAAATCTGGTCAAATGTGAACCTAAACCTCAGGTCAAATGTGAACCCGTTGTTTGAAACCCAGGTCAAATGTGAACCTAAACCTCAGGTCAAATCTAAATCCGTTGTTTGTAAACCAGGTCAAATGTGAAACCGTTGTTTGAAACCCAGGTCAAATATGAACCTAAACCTCAGGTCAAATGTGAACCCTTTGTTTGAAACCCAGGTCAAATGTGAACTTAAACCTCAGGTCAAATGTCAACCTGTTGTTTGATACCCAGGTCAAATGTGAACCTAAACCTTAGGTCAAATGTGAACCCGTTGTTTGAAACCCAGGTCAAATATGAACCTAAACCTCAGGTCAAATGTGAAACCGTTGTTTAAAACCAAGGTCAAATGTGAACCTAAACCTCAGGTCAAATGTGAACCCGTTCTTTGAAACCCAGGTCAAACGTGAGCTTAAACCTCAGGTCAAATGTGAACCTGTTGTTTGAAAAACAGGTCAAACGTGAACCTAAACCTCAGGTCAAATGTGAACCCGTTGTTTGAAACCCAAGTCAAATGTGAACCTAAACCTCAGGTCAAATGTGAACCCGTTGTTTGAAACCCAGGTCAAATATGAACCTAAACCTCAGGTCAAATGTGAACCCGTTGTTTGAAACCCAGGTCAAATGTGAACTTAAACCTCAGGTCAAATGTCAACCTGTGGTTTGATACCCAGGTCAAATGTGAACCTAAACCCCAGGTCAAATGTGAACCCATTGTTTGAAACCCAGGTCAAATATGAACCTAAACCTCAGGTCAAATGTGAACCCGTTGTTTGAAACCCAGGTCAAATGTGAACTTAAACCTCAGGTCAAATGTCAACCTGTGGTTTGATACCCAGGTCAAATGGGAACCTAAACCTCAGGTCAAATGTGAACCCGTTGTTTGAAACCCATGTCAAATGAGAACCCGTTGTTTGAAACCCGGGTCAAATCTGAACCTACACCTCAAGTCAAATGCGAACCCGTTATTTAAAAACCAGGTCAAATTTGAACCTAAACCTCAGGTTAAATATGAACCCGTTGTTAGAAAATCCGGTCAAATGTGAACCTAAACCTCAGGTCAAATGTGAACCCGTTGTTTGAAACCCAGGTCAAATGTGAACCTAAACCTCAGGTCAAATGTAAATCCGTTGTTTGAAAACCAGGTCAAATGTGAACCCGTTGTTTGAAACCCAGGTCAAATATGAACCTAAACCTCAGGTCAAATGTGAACCCGTTGTTTGAAACCCAGGTCAAATGTGAACTTAAACCTTAGGTCAAATGTCAACCTGTTGTTTGATACCCAGGTCAAATGTGAACCTAAACCTCAGGTCAAATGTGAACCCGTTGTTTGAAACCCAGGTCAAATGTGAACCTAAACCTCAGGTCAAATATGAACCCGTTGTTTAAAACCCAGGTCAAGTGTGAACCTAAACCTCAGGTCAAATGTGAACCCGTTGTTTGAAACCCAGGTCAAATGTGAACCTAAACCTCAGGTCAAATGTAAATCCGTTGTTTGTAAACCAGGTCAAATGTGAACCCGTTGTTTGAAACCCAGGTCAAATATGAACCTAAACCTCAGGTCAAATGTGAACCCGTTGTTTGAAACCCAGGTCAAATGTGAACTTAAATCTCAGGTCAAATGTCAATCTGTTGTTTGATACCCAGGTCAAATGTGAACCTAAACCTTAGGTCAAATGTGAACCCGTTGTTTGAAACCCAGGTCAAATGTGAACCTAAACCTCAGGTCAAATGTGAACCCGTTGTTTAAAACCCAGGTCAAATGTGAACCTAAACCTCAGGTCAAATGTGAACCCGTTGTTTGAAACCCAGGTCAAACGTGAACTTAAACCTCAGGTCAAATGTGAACCTGTTTTTTGAAACCCAGGTCAAACGTGAACCTAAACCTCAGGTCAAATGTGAACCCGTTGTTTGAAACCCAAGTCAAATGTGAACCTAACCCTCAGGTTAAGTATGAACCCGTTGTTTGAAAATCCGGTCAAATGTGAACCTAAACTTCAGGTCAAATGTGAACCCGTTGTTTGAAACCTAGGTCAAATGTGAACCTAAACCTCAGGTCAAATGTAAATCCGTTGTTTGAAAACCAGGTCAAATGTGAAAACGTTGTTTGAAACCCAGGTCAAATATGAACCTAAACCTCAGGTCAAATGTCAACCCGTTCTTTGAAACCCAGGTCAAATGTGAACTTAAACCTCAGGTCAAATGTCAACCTGTGGTTTGATACCCAGGTCAAATGTGAACCTAAACCTCAGGTCAAATGTGAACCCGTTGTTTGAAACCCAGGTCAAATTTGAACCTAAACCTCAGGTCAAATGTGAACCCGTTGTTTAAAACCCTAGTCAAATATGAACCTAAACGTCAGGTCAAATGTGAACCCGTTGTTTGAAACCCAGGTCAAATGTGAACCTAAACCTTAGGTCAAATGAGAACCCGTTGTTTGAAACCCGGGTTAAATGTGAACCTTAACCTCAGGTCAAATGTGAACCCGTTGTTTAAAAACCAGGTTAAATTTGAACCTAAACCTCAGGTCAAATGTGAACGCGTTGTTTGAAAACCAGGTCAAATGTGAACCTAAACCTAAGGTCAAATGTGAACTTAAACCTCAGGTCAAATGTGAACTGTTGTTCGAAACCCAGGTCAAACATGAACCTAAACCTCAGGTCAAATTTGAACCCGTTGTTTGAAACCCAGATCAAATGTGAACCTAAACCTAAGGTCAAATGTGAACCCGTTGTTTGAAACCCAGGTCAAATGTGAACCTAAACCTCAGGTCAAATGTCAACCTGTGGTTTGATACCCAGGTCAAATGTGAACCTAAACCCCAGATCAAATGTGAACCCGTTGTTTGAAACCCAGGTCAAATATGAACCTAAACCTCAGGTCAAATGTGAACCCGTTGTTTGAAACCCAGGTCAAATGTGAACTTAAATCTCAGGTCAAATGTCAATCTGTTGTTTGATACCCAGGTCAAATGTGAACCTAAACCTTAGGTCAAATGTGAACCCGTTGTTTGAAACCCAGGTCAAATGTGAACCTAAACCTCAGGTCAAATGTGAACCCGTTGTTTAAAACCCAGGTCAAATGTGAACCTAAACCTCAGGTCAAATGTGAACCCGTTGTTTGAAACCCAGGTCAAACATGAACTTAAACCTCAGGTCAAATGTGAACCTGTTTTTTGAAACCCAGGTCAAACGTGAACCTAAACCTCAGGTCAAATGTGAACCCGTTGTTTGAAACCCAAGTCAAATGTGAACCTAACCCTCAGGTTAAGTATGAACCCGTTGTTTGAAAATCCGGTCAAATGTGAACCTAAACTTCAGGTCAAATGTGAACCCGTTGTTTGAAACCTAGGTCAAATGTGAACCTAAACCTCAGGTCAAATGTAAATCCGTTGTTTGAAAACCAGGTCAAATGTGAAAACGTTGTTTGAAACCCAGGTCAAATATGAACCTAAACCTCAGGTCAAATGTCAACCCGTTCTTTGAAACCCAGGTCAAATGTGAACTTAAACCTCAGGTCAAATGTCAACCTGTGGTTTGATACCCAGGTCAAATGTGAACCTAAACCTCAGGTCAAATGTGAACCCGTTGTTTGAAACCCAGGTCAAATTTGAACCTAAACCTCAGGTCAAATGTGAACCCGTTGTTTAAAACCCTAGTCAAATATGAACCTAAACGTCAGGTCAAATGTGAACCCGTTGTTTGAAACCCAGGTCAAATGTGAACCTAAACCTTAGGTCAAATGAGAACCCGTTGTTTGAAACCCGGGTTAAATGTGAACCTTAACCTCAGGTCAAATGTGAACCCGTTGTTTAAAAACCAGGTTAAATTTGAACCTAAACCTCAGGTCAAATGTGAACGCGTTGTTGGAAAACCAGGTCAAATGTGAACCTAAACCTAAGGTCAAATGTGAACTTAAACCTCAGGTCAAATGTGAACTGTTGTTCGAAACCCAGGTCAAACATGAACCTAAACCTCAGGTCAAATTTGAACCCGTTGTTTGAAACCCAGATCAAATGTGAACCTAAACCTAAGGTCAAATGTGAACCCGTTGTTTGAAACCCAGGTCAAATGTGAACCTAAACCTCAGGTCAAATGTCAACCTGTGGTTTGATACCCAGGTCAAATGTGAACCTAAACCCCAGGTCAAATGTGAACCCGTTGTTTGAAACCCAGGTCAAATATGAACCTAAACCTCAGGTCAAATGTGAACCCGTTGTTTGAAACCCAGGTCAAATGTGAACTTAAACCTCAGGTCAAATGTCAACCTGTGGTTTGATACCCAGGTCAAATGTGAACCTAAACCTCAGGTCAAATGTGAACCCGTTGTTTGAAACCCAGGTCAAATGAGAACCCGTTGTTTGAAACCCGGGTCAAATCTGAACCTACACCTCAAGTCAAATGCGAACCCGTTATTTAAAAACCAGGTCAAATTTGAACCTAAACCTCAGGTTAAATATGAACCTGTTGTTAGAAAATCCGGTCAAATGTGAACCTAAACCTCAGGTCAAATGTGAACCCGTTGTTTGAAACCCAGGTCAAATGTGAACCTAAACCTCAGGTCAAATGTCAACCTGTGGTTTGATACCCAGGTCAAATGTGAACCTAAACCCCAGGTCAAATGTGAACCCGTTGTTTGAAACCCAGGTCAAATATGAACCTAAACCTCAGGTCAAATGTGAACCCGTTGTTTGAAACCCAGGTCAAATGTGAACTTAAACCTCAGGTCAAATGTCAACCTGTGGTTTGATACCCAGGTCAAATGTGAACCTAAACCTCAGGTCAAATGTGAACCCGTTGTTTGAAACCCAGGTCAAATGAGAACCCGTTGTTTGAAACCCGGGTCAAATCTGAACCTACACCTCAAGTCAAATGCGAACCCGTTATTTAAAAACCAGGTCAAATTTGAACCTAAACCTCAGGTTAAATATGAACCTGTTGTTAGAAAATCCGGTCAAATGTGAACCTAAACCTCAGGTCAAATGTGAACCCGTTGTTTGAAACCCAGGTCAAATGTGAACCTAAACCTCAGGTCAAATGTAAATCCGTTGTTTGAAAACCAGGTTAAATGTGAACCCGTTGTTTGAAACCCAGGTCAAATATGAACCTAAACCTCAGGTCAAATGTGAACCCGTTGTTTGAAACCCAGGTCAAATGTGAACTTAAATCTCAGGTCAAATGTGAACCCGTTGTTTGAAACCCAGGTCAAATGTGAACCTAAACCTCAGGTCAAATGTAAATCCGTTGTTTGAAAACCAGGTCAAATGTGAACCCGTTGTTTGAAACCCAGGTCAAATATGAACCTAAACCTCAGGTCAAATGTGAACCCGTTGTTTGAAACCCAGGTCAAATGTGAACTTAAACCTTAGGTCAAATGTCAACCTGTTGTTTGATACCTAGGTCAAATGTGAACCTAAACCTCAGGTCAAATGTGAGCCCGTTGTTTGAAACCCAGGTCAAATGTGAACCTAAACCTCAGGTCAAATATGAACCCGTTGTTTAAAACCCAGGTCAAGTGTGAACCTAAACCTCAGGTCAAATGTGAACCCGTTGTTTGAAACCCAGGTCAAATGTGAACCTAAACCTCAGGTCAAATGTAAATCCGTTGTTTGAAAACCAGGTCAAATGTGAACCCGTTGTTTGAAACCCAGGTCAAATATGAACCTAAACCTCAGGTCAAATGTGAACCCGTTGTTTGAAACCCAGGTCAAATGTGAACTTAAATCTCAGGTCAAATGTCAATCTGTTGTTTGATACCCAGGTCAAATGTGAACCTAAACCTTAGGTCAAATGTGAACCCGTTGTTTGAAACCCAGGTCAAATGTGAACCTAAACCTCAGGTCAAATGTGAACCCGTTGTTTAAAACCCAGGTCAAATGTGAACCTAAACCTCAGGTCAAATGTGAACCCGTTGTTTGAAACCCAGGTCAAACGTGAACTTAAACCTCAGGTCAAATGTGAACCTGTTGTTTGAAACCCAGGTCAAACGTGAACCTAAACCTCAGGTCAAATGTGAACCCGTTGTTTGAAACCCAAGTCAAATGTGAACCTAACCCTCAGGTTAAGTATGAACCCGTTGTTTGAAAATCCGGTCAAATGTGAACCTAAACTTCAGGTCAAATGTGAACCCGTTGTTTGAAACCCAGGTCAAATGTGAACCTAAACCTCAGGTCAAACGTAAATTCGTTGTTTGAAAACCAGGTCAAATGTGAAAACGTTGTTTGAAACCCAGGTCAAATATGAACCTAAACCTCAGGTTAAATGTCAACCCGTTCTTTGAAACCCAGGTCAAATGTGAACTTAAACCTCAGGTCAAATGTCAACCTGTGGTTTGATACCCAGGACAAATGTGAACCTAAACCTCAGGTCAAATGTGAACCCGTTGTTTGAAACCCAGGTCAAATTTGAACCTAAACCTCGGGTCAAATGTGAACCCGTTGTTTAAAACCCTAGTCAAATGTGAACCTAAACCTCAGGTCAAATGTGAACCCGTTCTTTGAAACCCAGGTCAAATGTGAACCTAAACCTTAGGTCAGATGAGAACCCGTTGTTTGAAACCCGGGTCAAATGTGAACCTAAACCTCAGGTCAAATGTGAACCCGTTGTTTAAAAACCAGGTCAAATTTGAACCTAAACCTCAGGTCAAATGTGAACGCGTTGTTTGAAAACCAGGTCAAATGTGAACCTAAACCTAAGGTCAAATGTGAACTTAAACCTCAGGTCAAATGTGAACTGTTGTTCGAAACCCAGGTCAAACATGAACCTAAACCTCAGGTCAAATTTGAACCCGTTGTTTGAAACCCAGATCAAATGTGAACCTAAACCTAAGGTCAAATGTGAACCCGTTGTTTGAAACCCAGGTCAAATGTGAACCTAAACCTCAGGTCAAATGTGAACCCGTTGTTTGAAACCCAGGTCAAATGTGAACTTAAATCTCAGGTCAAATGTCAATCTGTTGTTTGATACCCAGGTCAAATGTGAACCTAAACCTTAGGTCAAATGTGAACCCGTTTTTTGAAACCCAGGTCAAATGTGAACCTAAACCTCAGGTCAAATGTGAACCCGTTGTTTAAAACCCAGGTCAAATGTGAACCTAAACCTCAGGTCAAATGTGAACCCGTTGTTTGAAACCCAGGTCAAATGTGAACCTAAACCTCAGGTCAAATGTGAACCTCTTGTTTGAAAACCAGGTCAAATGTGAACCTAAACCTCAGGTCTAATGTGAACCCGTTGTTTGAAACCCAGGTCAAATGTGAACCTAAACCTCAGGTCAAATGTGAACTCGTTGTTTGAAAACAAGGTCAAATGTGAACTTAAAACTCAGGTCAAATGTGTACCTAAACCTCAGGTCAAATGTGAACCCGTTGTTTGAAACCCAGGTCAAATGTGAACTTAAACATCAGGTCAAATGTGAACCCATTGTTTGAAACCCAGGTCAAATTTGAACCTAAACCTCAAGTCAAATCTGAACCCGTTGTTTGAAAACCAGGTCAAATGTGAACCTAACCCTCAGGTCAAATGTGAACCCGTAGTTTGAAACCTAAGCCAAATGTGAACCTAAACCTCAGGTCAAATGTGAACCCGTTGTTTGAAAACCAGGTCAAATGTGAACCTAAACCTCAGGTCAAATGTGAATCCGTTGTTTGAAAACCAGGTCAAATGTGAACCCGTTGTTTGAAACCCAGGTCAAATATGAACCTAAACCTCAGGTCAAATGTGAACCCGTTGTTTGAAACCCAGGTCAAATGTGAACTTAAATCTCAGGTCAAATGTCAATCTGTTGTTTGATACCCAGGTCAAACGTGAACTTAAACCTCAGGTCAAATGTGAACCTGTTGTTTGAAACCCAGGTCAAACGTGAACCTAAACCTCAGGTCAAATGTGAACCCGTTGTTTGAAACCCAAGTCAAATGTGAACCTAACCCTCAGGTTAAGTATGAACCCGTTGTTTGAAAATCCGGTCAAATGTGAACCTAAACTTCAGGTCAAATGTGAACCCGTTGTTTGAAACCCAGGTCAAATGTGAACCTAAACCTCAGGTCAAACGTAAATTCGTTGTTTGAAAACCAGGTCAAATGTGAAAACGTTGTTTGAAACCCAGGTCAAATATGAACCTAAACCTCAGGTTAAATGTCAACCCGTTCTTTGAAACCCAGGTCAAATGTGAACTTAAACCTCAGGTCAAATGTCAACCTGTGGTTTGATACCCAGGACAAATGTGAACCTAAACCTCAGGTCAAATGTGAACCCGTTGTTTGAAACCCAGGTCAAATTTGAACCTAAACCTCAGGTCAAATGTGAACCCGTTGTTTAAAACCCTAGTCAAATGTGAACCTAAACCTCAGGTCAAATGTGAACCCGTTGTTTGAAACCCAGGTCAAATGTGAACCTAAACCTTAGGTCAGATGAGAACCCGTTGTTTGAAACCCGGGTCAAATGTGAACCTAAACCTCAGGTCAAATGTGAACCCGTTGTTTAAAAACCAGGTCAAATTTGAACCTAAACCTCAGGTCAAATGTGAACGCGTTGTTTGAAAACCAGGTCAAATGTGAACCTAAACCTAAGGTCAAATGTGAACTTAAACCTCAGGTCAAATGTGAACTGTTGTTCGAAACCCAGGTCAAACATGAACCTAAACCTCAGGTCAAATTTGAACCCGTTGTTTGAAACCCAGATCAAATGTGAACCTAAACCTAAGGTCAAATGTGAACCCGTTGTTTGAAACCCAGGTCAAATGTGAACCTAAACCTCAGGTCAAATGTGAACCCGTTGTTTGAAACCCAGGTCAAATGTGAACTTAAATCTCAGGTCAAATGTCAATCTGTTGTTTGATACCCAGGTCAAATGTGAACCTAAACCTTAGGTCAAATGTGAACCCGTTGTTTGAAACCCAGGTCAAATGTGAACCTAAACCTCAGGTCAAATGTGAACCCGTTGTTTAAAACCCAGGTCAAATGTGAACCTAAACCTCAGGTCAAATGTGAACCCGTTGTTTGAAACCCAGGTCAAACGTGAACTTAAACCTCAGGTCAAATGTGAACCTGTTGTTTGAAACCCAGGTCAAACGTGAACCTAAACCTCAGGTCAAATGTGAACCCGTTGTTTGAAACCCAAGTCAAATGTGAACCTAACCCTCAGGTTAAGTATGAACCCGTTGTTTGAAAATCCGGTCAAATGTGAACCTAAACTTCAGGTCAAATGTGAACCCGTTGTTTGAAACCCAGGTCAAATGTGAACCTAAACCTCAGGTCAAACGTAAATTCGTTGTTTGAAAACCAGGTCAAATGTGAAAACGTTGTTTGAAACCCAGGTCAAATATGAACCTAAACCTCAGGTTAAATGTCAACCCGTTCTTTGAAACCCAGGTCAAATGTGAACTTAAACCTCAGGTCAAATGTCAACCTGTGGTTTGATACCCAGGACAAATGTGAACCTAAACCTCAGGTCAAATGTGAACCCGTTGTTTGAAACCCAGGTCAAATTTGAACCTAAACCTCAGGTCAAATGTGAACCCGTTGTTTAAAACCCTAGTCAAATGTGAACCTAAACCTCAGGTCAAATGTGAACCCGTTGTTTGAAACCCAGGTCAAATGTGAACCTAAACCTTAGGTCAGATGAGAACCCGTTGTTTGAAACCCGGGTCAAATGTGAACCTAAACCTCAGGTCAAATGTGAACCCGTTGTTTAAAAACCAGGTCAAATTTGAACCTAAACCTCAGGTCAAATGTGAACGCGTTGTTTAAAAACCAGGTCAAATGTGAACCTAAACCTAAGGTCAAATGTGAACTTAAACCTCAGGTCAAATGTGAACTGTTGTTCGAAACCCAGGTCAAACATGAACCTAAACCTCAGGTCAAATTTGAACCCGTTGTTTGAAACCCAGATCAAATGTGAACCTAAACCTAAGGTCAAATGTGAACCCGTTGTTTGAAACCCAGGTCAAATGTGAACCTAAACCTCAGGTCAAATGTGAACCTCTTGTTTGAAAACCAGGTCAAATGTGAACCTAAACCTCAGGTCTAATGTGAACCCGTTGTTTGAAACCCAGGTCAAATGTGAACCTAAACCTCAGGTCAAATGTGAACTCGTTGTTTGAAAACAAGGTCAAATGTGAACTTAAAACTCAGGTCAAATGTGTACCTAAACCTCAGGTCAAATGTGAACCCGTTGTTTGAAACCCAGGTCAAATGTGAACTTAAACCTCAGGTCAAATGTGAACCCATTGTTTGAAACCCAGGTCAAATTTGAACCTAAACCTCAAGTCAAATCTGAACCCGTTGTTTGAAAACCAGGTCAAATGTGAACCTAACCCTCAGGTCAAATGTGAACCCGTAGTTTGAAACCTAAGTCAAATGTGAACCTAAACCTCAGGTCAAATGTGAACCCGTTGTTTGAAAACCAGGTCAAATGTGAACCTAAACCTCAGGTCAAATGTGAATCCGTTGTTTGAAAACCAGGTCAAATGTGAACCCGTTGTTTGAAACCCAGGTCAAATATGAACCTAAACCTCAGGTCAAATGTGAACCCGTTGTTTGAAACCCAGGTCAAATGTGAACTTAAATCTCAGGTCAAATGTCAATCTGTTGTTTGATACCCAGGTCAAACGTGAACTTAAACCTCAGGTCAAATGTGAACCTGTTGTTTGAAACCCAGGTCAAACGTGAACCTAAACCTCAGGTCAAATGTGAACCCGTTGTTTGAAACCCAAGTCAAATGTGAACCTAACCCTCAGGTTAAGTATGAACCCGTTGTTTGAAAATCCGGTCAAATGTGAACCTAAACTTCAGGTCAAATGTGAACCCGTTGTTTGAAACCCAGGTCAAATGTGAACCTAAACCTCAGGTCAAACGTAAATTCGTTGTTTGAAAACCAGGTCAAATGTGAAAACGTTGTTTGAAACCCAGGTCAAATATGAACCTAAACCTCAGGTTAAATGTCAACCCGTTCTTTGAAACCCAGGTCAAATGTGAACTTAAACCTCAGGTCAAATGTCAACCTGTGGTTTGATACCCAGGACAAATGTGAACCTAAACCTCAGGTCAAATGTGAACCCGTTGTTTGAAACCCAGGTCAAATTTGAACCTAAACCTCAGGTCAAATGTGAACCCGTTGTTTAAAACCCTAGTCAAATGTGAACCTAAACCTCAGGTCAAATGTGAACCCGTTGTTTGAAACCCAGGTCAAATGTGAACCTAAACCTTAGGTCAGATGAGAACCCGTTGTTTGAAACCCGGGTCAAATGTGAACCTAAACCTCAGGTCAAATGTGAACCCGTTGTTTAAAAACCAGGTCAAATTTGAACCTAAACCTCAGGTCAAATGTGAACGCGTTGTTTGAAAACCAGGTCAAATGTGAACCTAAACCTAAGGTCAAATGTGAACTTAAACCTCAGGTCAAATGTGAACTGTTGTTCGAAACCCAGGTCAAACATGAACCTAAACCTCAGGTCAAATGTGAACCTAAACCTAAGGTCAAATGTGAACCCGTTGTTTGAAACCCAGGTCAAATGTGAACCTAAACCTCAGGTCAAATGTGAACCCGTTGTTTGAAACCCAGGTCAAATGTGAACTTAAATCTCAGGTCAAATGTCAATCTGTTGTTTGATACCCAGGTCAAATGTGAACCTAAACCTTAGGTCAAATGTGAACCCGTTGTTTGAAACCCAGGTCAAATGTGAACCTAAACCTCTGGTCAAATGTGAACCCGTTGTTTAAAACCCAGGTCAAATGTGAACCTAAACCTCAGGTCAAATGTGAACCCGTTGTTTGAAACCCAGGTCAAACGTGAACTTAAACCTCAGGTCAAATGTGAACCTGTTGTTTGAAACCCAGGTCAAACGTGAACCTAAACCTCAGGTCAAATGTGAACCCGTTGTTTGAAACCCAAGTCAAATGTGAACCTAACCCTCAGGTTAAGTATGAACCCGTTGTTTGAAAATCCGGTCAAATGTGAACCTAAACTTCAGGTCAAATGTGAACCCGTTGTTTGAAACCCAGGTCAAATGTGAACCTAAACCTCAGGTCAAACGTAAATTCGTTGTTTGAAAACCAGGTCAAATGTGAAAACGTTGTTTGAAACCCAGGTCAAATATGAACCTAAACCTCAGGTTAAATGTCAACCCGTTCTTTGAAACCCAGGTCAAATGTGAACTTAAACCTCAGGTCAAATGTCAACCTGTGGTTTGATACCCAGGACAAATGTGAACCTAAACCTCAGGTCAAATGTGAACCCGTTGTTTGAAACCCAGGTCAAATTTGAACCTAAACCTCAGGTCAAATGTGAACCCGTTGTTTAAAACCCTAGTCAAATGTGAACCTAAACCTCAGGTCAAATGTGAACCCGTTGTTTGAAACCCAGGTCAAATGTGAACCTAAACCTTAGGTCAGATGAGAACCCGTTGTTTGAAACCCGGGTCAAATGTGAACCTAAACCTCAGGTCAAATGTGAACCCGTTGTTTAAAAACCAGGTCAAATTTGAACCTAAACCTCAGGTCAAATGTGAACGCGTTGTTTGAAAACCAGGTCAAATGTGAACCTAAACCTAAGGTCAAATGTGAACTTAAACCTCAGGTCAAATGTGAACTGTTGTTCGAAACCCAGGTCAAACATGAACCTAAACCTCAGGTCAAATTTGAACCCGTTGTTTGAAACCCAGATCAAATGTGAACCTAAACCTAAGGTCAAATGTGAACCCGTTGTTTGAAACCCAGGTCAAATGTGAACCTAAACCTCAGGTCAAATGTGAACCTCTTGTTTGAAAACCAGGTCAAATGTGAACCTAAACCTCAGGTCTAATGTGAACCCGTTGTTTGAAACCCAGGTCAAATGTGAACCTAAACCTCAGGTCAAATGTGAACTCGTTGTTTGAAAACAAGGTCAAATGTGAACTTAAAACTCAGGTCAAATGTGTACCTAAACCTCAGGTCAAATGTGAACCCGTTGTTTGAAACCCAGGTCAAATGTGAACTTAAACCTCAGGTCAAATGTGAACCCATTGTTTGAAACCCAGGTCAAATTTGAACCTAAACCTCAAGTCAAATCTGAACCCGTTGTTTGAAAACCAGGTCAAATGTGAACCTAACCCTCAGGTCAAATGTGAACCCGTAGTTTGAAACCTAAGTCAAATGTGAACCTAAACCTCAGGTCAAATGTGAACCCGTTGTTTGAAAACCAGGTCAAATGTGAACCTAAACCTCAGGTCAAATGTGAATCCGTTGTTTGAAAACCAGGTCAAATGTGAACCCGTTGTTTGAAACCCAGGTCAAATATGAACCTAAACGTCAGGTCAAATGTGAACCCGTTGTTTGAAACCCAGGTCAAATGTGAACTTAAATCTCAGGTCAAATGTCAATCTGTTGTTTGATACCCAGGTCAAACGTGAACTTAAACCTCAGGTCAAATGTGAACCTGTTGTTTGAAACCCAGGTCAAACGTGAACCTAAACCTCAGGTCAAATGTGAACCCGTTGTTTGAAACCCAAGTCAAATGTGAACCTAACCCTCAGGTTAAGTATGAACCCGTTGTTTGAAAATCCGGTCAAATGTGAACCTAAACTTCAGGTCAAATGTGAACCCGTTGTTTGAAACCCAGGTCAAATGTGAACCTAAACCTCAGGTCAAACGTAAATTCGTTGTTTGAAAACCAGGTCAAATGTGAAAACGTTGTTTGAAACCCAGGTCAAATATGAACCTAAACCTCAGGTTAAATGTCAACCCGTTCTTTGAAACCCAGGTCAAATGTGAACTTAAACCTCAGGTCAAATGTCAACCTGTGGTTTGATACCCAGGACAAATGTGAACCTAAACCTCAGGTCAAATGTGAACCCGTTGTTTGAAACCCAGGTCAAATTTGAACCTAAACCTCAGGTCAAATGTGAACCCGTTGTTTAAAACCCTAGTCAAATGTGAACCTAAACCTCAGGTCAAATGTGAACCCGTTGTTTGAAACCCAGGTCAAATGTGAACCTAAACCTTAGGTCAGATGAGAACCCGTTGTTTGAAACCCGGGTCAAATGTGAACCTAAACCTCAGGTCAAATGTGAACCCGTTGTTTAAAAACCAGGTCAAATTTGAACCTAAACCTCAGGTCAAATGTGAACGCGTTGTTTGAAAACCAGGTCAAATGTGAACCTAAACCTAAGGTCAAATGTGAACTTAAACCTCAGGTCAAATGTGAACTGTTGTTCGAAACCCAGGTCAAACATGAACCTAAACCTCAGGTCAAATTTGAACCCGTTGTTTGAAACCCAGATCAAATGTGAACCTAAACCTAAGGTCAAATGTGAACCCGTTGTTTGAAACCCAGGTCAAATGTGAACCTAAACCTCAGGTCAAATGTGAACCTCTTGTTTGAAAACCAGGTCAAATGTGAACCTAAACCTCAGGTCTAATGTGAACCCGTTGTTTGAAACCCAGGTCAAATGTGAACCTAAACCTCAGGTCAAATGTGAACTCGTTGTTTGAAAACAAGGTCAAATGTGAACTTAAAACTCAGGTCAAATGTGTACCTAAACCTCAGGTCAAATGTGAACCCGTTGTTTGAAACCCAGGTCAAATGTGAACTTAAACCTCAGGTCAAATGTGAACCCATTGTTTGAAACCCAGGTCAAATTTGAACCTAAACCTCAAGTCAAATCTGAACCCGTTGTTTGAAAACCAGGTCAAATGTGAACCTAACCCTCAGGTCAAATGTGAACCCGTAGTTTGAAACCTAAGTCAAATGTGAACCTAAACCTCAGGTCAAATGTGAACCCGTTGTTTGAAAACCAGGTCAAATGTGAACCTAAACCTCAGGTCAAATGTGAATCCGTTGTTTGAAAACCAGGTCAAATGTGAACCCGTTGTTTGAAACCCAGGTCAAATATGAACCTAAACCTCAGGTCAAATGTGAACCCGTTGTTTGAAACCCAGGTCAAATGTGAACTTAAATCTCAGGTCAAATGTCAATCTGTTGTTTGATACCCAGGTCAAATGTGAACCTAAACCTTAGGTCAAATGTGAACCCGTTGCTTGAAACCCAGGTCAAATGTGAACCTAAACCTCAGGTCAAATGTGAACCCGTTGTTTAAAACCCAGGTCAAATGTGAACCTAAACCTCAGGTCAAATGTGAACCCGTTGTTTGAAACCCAGGTCAAACGTGAACTTAAACCTCAGGTCAAATGTGAACCTGTTGTTTGAAACCCAGGTCAAACGTGAACCTAAACCTCAGGTCAAATGTGAACCCGTTGTTTGAAACCCAAGTCAAATGTGAACCTAACCCTCAGGTTAAGTATGAACCCGTTGTTTGAAAATCCGGTCAAATGTGAACCTAAACTTCAGGTCAAATGTGAACCCGTTGTTTGAAACCCAGGTCAAATGTGAACCTAAACCTCAGGTCAAATGTAAATTCGTTGTTTGAAAACCAGGTCAAATGTGAAAACGTTGTTTGAAACCCAGGTCAAATATGAACCTAAACCTCAGGTCAAATGTCAACCCGTTCTTTGAAACCCAGGTCAAATGTGAACTTAAACCTCAGGTCAAATGTCAACCTGTGGTTTGATACCCAGGACAAATGTGAACCTAAACCTCAGGTCAAATGTGAACCCGTTGTTTGAAACCCAGGTCAAATTTGAACCTAAACCTCAGGTCAAATGTGAACCCGTTGTTTAAAACCCTAGTCAAATGTGAACCTAAACCTCAGGTCAAATGTGAACCCGTTGTTTGAAACCCAGGTCAAATGTGAACCTAAACCTTAGGTCAAATGAGAACCCGTTGTTTGAAACCCGGGTCAAATGTGAACCTAAACCTCAGGTCAAATGTGAACCCGTTGTTTAAAAACCAGGTCAAATTTGAACCTAAACCTCAGGTCAAATGTGAACGCGTTGTTTGAAAACCAGGTCAAATGTGAACCTAAACCTAAGGTCAAATGTGAACTTAAACCTCAGGTCAAATGTGAACTGTTGTTCGAAACCCAGGTCAAACATGAACCTAAACCTCAGGTCAAATTTGAACCCGTTGTTTGAAACCCAGATCAAATGTGAACCTAAACCTAAGGTCAAATGTGAACCCGTTGTTTGAAACCCAGGTCAAATGTGAACCTAAACCTCAGGTCAAATGTGAACCTCTTGTTTGAAAACCAGGTCAAATGTGAACCTAAACCTCAGGTCTAATGTGAACCCGTTGTTTGAAACCCAGGTCAAATGTGAACCTAAACCTCAGGTCAAATGTGAACTCGTTGTTTGAAAACAAGGTCAAATGTGAACTTAAAACTCAGGTCAAATGTGTACCTAAACCTCAGGTCAAATGTGAACCCGTTGTTTGAAACCCAGGTCAAATGTGAACTTAAACCTCAGGTCAAATGTGAACCCATTGTTTGAAACCCAGGTCAAATTTGAACCTAAACCTCAAGTCAAATCTGAACCCGTTGTTTGAAAACCAGGTCAAATGTGAACCTAACCCTCAGGTCAAATGTGAACCCGTAGTTTGAAACCTAAGTCAAATGTGAACCTAAACCTCAGGTCAAATGTGAACCCGTTGTTTGAAAACCAGGTCAAATGTGAACCTAAACCTCAGGTCAAATGTGAATCCGTTGTTTGAAAACCAGGTCAAATGTGAACCCGTTGTTTGAAACCCAGGTCAAATATGAACCTAAACCTCAGGTCAAATGTGAACCCGTTGTTTGAAACCCAGGTCAAATGTGAACTTAAATCTCAGGTCAAATGTCAATCTGTTGTTTGATACCCAGGTCAAATGTGAACCTAAACCTTAGGTCAAATGTGAACCCGTTGTTTGAAACCCAGGTCAAATGTGAACCTAAACCTCAGGTCAAATGTGAACCCGTTGTTTAAAACCCAGGTCAAATGTGAACCTAAACCTCAGGTCAAATGTGAACCCGTTGTTTGAAACCCAGGTCAAACGTGAACTTAAACCTCAGGTCAAATGTGAACCTGTTGTTTGAAACCCAGGTCAAACGTGAACCTAAACCTCAGGTCAAATGTGAACCCGTTGTTTGAAACCCAAGTCAAATGTGAACCTAACCCTCAGGTTAAGTATGAACCCGTTGTTTGAAAATCCGGTCAAATGTGAACCTAAACTTCAGGTCAAATGTGAACCCGTTGTTTGAAACCCAGGTCAAATGTGAACCTAAACCTCAGGTCAAATGTAAATTCGTTGTTTGAAAACCAGGTCAAATGTGAAAACGTTGTTTGAAACCCAGGTCAAATATGAACCTAAACCTCAGGTCAAATGTCAACCTGTTCTTTGAAACCCAGGTCAAATGTGAACTTAAACCTCAGGTCAAATGTCAACCTGTGGTTTGATACCCAGGACAAATGTGAACCTAAACCTCAGGTCAAATGTGAACCCGTTGTTTGAAACCCAGGTCAAATTTGAACCTAAACCTCAGGTCAAATGTGAACCCGTTGTTTAAAACCCTAGTCAAATGTGAACCTAAACCTCAGGTCAAATGTGAACCCGTTGTTTGAAACCCAGGTCAAATGTGAACCTAAACCTTAGGTCAAATGAGAACCCGTTGTTTGAAACCCGGGTCAAATGTGAACCTAAACCTCAGGTCAAATGTGAACCCGTTGTTTAAAAACCAGGTCAAATTTGAACCTAAACCTCAGGTCAAATGTGAACGCGTTGTTTGAAAACCAGGTCAAATGTGAACCTAAACCTAAGGTCAAATGTGAACTTAAACCTCAGGTCAAATGTGAACTGTTGTTCGAAACCCAGGTCAAACATGAACCTAAACCTCAGGTCAAATTTGAACCCGTTGTTTGAAACCCAGATCAAATGTGAACCTAAACCTAAGGTCAAATGTGAACCCGTTGTTTGAAACCCAGGTCAAATGTGAACCTAAACCTCAGGTCAAATGTGAACCTCTTGTTTGAAAACCAGGTCAAATGTGAACCTAAACCTCAGGTCTAATGTGAACCCGTTGTTTGAAACCCAGGTCAAATGTGAACCTAAACCTCAGGTCAAATGTGAACTCGTTGTTTGAAAACAAGGTCAAATGTGAACTTAAAACTCAGGTCAAATGTGTACCTAAACCTCAGGTCAAATGTGAACCCGTTGTTTGAAACCCAGGTCAAATGTGAACTTAAACCTCAGGTCAAATGTGAACCCATTGTTTGAAACCCAGGTCAAATTTGAACCTAAACCTCAAGTCAAATCTGAACCCGTTGTTTAAAACCCTAGTCAAATGTGAACCTAAACCTCAGGTCAAATGTGAACCCGTTGTTTGAAACCCAGGTCAAATGTGAACCTAAACCTTAGGTCAAATGAGAACCCGTTGTTTGAAACCCGGGTCAAATGTGAACCTAAACCTCAGGTCAAATGTGAACCCGTTGTTTAAAAACCAGGTCAAATTTGAACCTAAACCTCAGGTCAAATGTGAACGCGTTGTTTGAAAACCAGGTCAAATGTGAACCTAAACCTAAGGTCAAATGTGAACTTAAACCTCAGGTCAAATGTGAACTGTTGTTCGAAACCCAGGTCAAACATGAACCTAAACCTCAGGTCAAATTTGAACCCGTTGTTTGAAACCCAGATCAAATGTGAACCTAAACCTAAGGTCAAATGTGAACCCGTTGTTTGAAACCCAGGTCAAATGTGAACCTAAACCTCAGGTCAAATGTGAACCTCTTGTTTGAAAACCAGGTCAAATGTGAACCTAAACCTCAGGTCTAATGTGAACCCGTTGTTTGAAACCCAGGTCAAATGTGAACCTAAACCTCAGGTCAAATGTGAACTCGTTGTTTGAAAACAAGGTCAAATGTGAACTTAAAACTCAGGTCAAATGTGTACCTAAACCTCAGGTCAAATGTGAACCCGTTGTTTGAAACCCAGGTCAAATGTGAACTTAAACCTCAGGTCAAATGTGAACCCATTGTTTGAAACCCAGGTCAAATTTGAACCTAAACCTCAAGTCAAATCTGAACCCGTTGTTTGAAAACCAGGTCAAATGTGAACCTAACCCTCAGGTCAAATGTGAACCCGTAGTTTGAAACCTAAGTCAAATGTGAACCTAAACCTCAGGTCAAATGTGAACCCGTTGTTTGAAAACCAGGTCAAATGTGAACCTAAACCTCAGGTCAAATGTGAATCCGTTGTTTGAAAACCAGGTCAAATGTGAACCCGTTGTTTGAAACCCAGGTCAAATATGAACCTAAACCTCAGGTCAAATGTGAACCCGTTGTTTGAAACCCAGGTCAAATGTGAACTTAAATCTCAGGTCAAATGTCAATCTGTTGTTTGATACCCAGGTCAAATGTGAACCTAAACCTTAGGTCAAATGTGAACCCGTTGTTTGAAACCCAGGTCAAATGTGAACCTAAACCTCAGGTCAAATGTGAACCCGTTGTTTAAAACCCAGGTCAAATGTGAACCTAAACCTCAGGTCAAATGTGAACCCGTTGTTTGAAACCCAGGTCAAACGTGAACTTAAACCTCAGGTCAAATGTGAACCTGTTGTTTGAAACCCAGGTCAAACGTGAACCTAAACCTCAGGTCAAATGTGAACCCGTTGTTTGAAACCCAAGTCAAATGTGAACCTAACCCTCAGGTTAAGTATGAACCCGTTGTTTGAAAATCCGGTCAAATGTGAACCTAAACTTCAGGTCAAATGTGAACCCGTTGTTTGAAACCCAGGTCAAATGTGAACCTAAACCTCAGGTCAAATGTAAATTCGTTGTTTGAAAACCAGGTCAAATGTGAAAACGTTGTTTGAAACCCAGGTCAAATATGAACCTAAACCTCAGGTCAAATGTCAACCTGTTCTTTGAAACCCAGGTCAAATGTGAACTTAAACCTCAGGTCAAATGTCAACCTGTGGTTTGATACCCAGGACAAATGTGAACCTAAACCTCAGGTCAAATGTGAACCCGTTGTTTGAAACCCAGGTCAAATTTGAACCTAAACCTCAGGTCAAATGTGAACCCGTTGTTTAAAACCCTAGTCAAATGTGAACCTAAACCTCAGGTCAAATGTGAACCCGTTGTTTGAAACCCAGGTCAAATGTGAACCTAAACCTTAGGTCAAATGAGAACCCGTTGTTTGAAACCCGGGTCAAATGTGAACCTAAACCTCAGGTCAAATGTGAACCCGTTGTTTAAAAACCAGGTCAAATTTGAACCTAAACCTCAGGTCAAATGTGAACGCGTTGTTTGAAAACCAGGTCAAATGTGAACCTAAACCTAAGGTCAAATGTGAACTTAAACCTCAGGTCAAATGTGAACTGTTGTTCGAAACCCAGGTCAAACATGAACCTAAACCTCAGGTCAAATTTGAACCCGTTGTTTGAAACCCAGATCAAATGTGAACCTAAACCTAAGGTCAAATGTGAACCCGTTGTTTGAAACCCAGGTCAAATGTGAACCTAAACCTCAGGTCAAATGTGAACCTCTTGTTTGAAAACCAGGTCAAATGTGAACCTAAACCTCAGGTCTAATGTGAACCCGTTGTTTGAAACCCAGGTCAAATGTGAACCTAAACCTCAGGTCAAATGTGAACTCGTTGTTTGAAAACAAGGTCAAATGTGAACTTAAAACTCAGGTCAAATGTGTACCTAAACCTCAGGTCAAATGTGAACCCGTTGTTTGAAACCCAGGTCAAATGTGAACTTAAACCTCAGGTCAAATGTGAACCCATTGTTTGAAACCCAGGTCAAATTTGAACCTAAACCTCAAGTCAAATCTGAACCCGTTGTTTGAAAACCAAGTCAAATGTGAACCTAACCCTCAGGTCAAATGTGAACCCGTTGTTTGAAACCTAAGTCAAATGTGAACCTAAACCTCAGGTCAAATGTGAACCCGTTGTTTGAAAACCAGGTCAAATGTGAACCTAAACCTCAGGTCAAATGTGAATCCGTTGTTTGAAAACCAGGTGAAATGTGAACCCGTTGTTTGAAACCCAGGTCAAATATGAACCTAAACCTCAGGTCAAATGTGAACCCGTTGTTTGAAACCCAGGTCAAATGTGAACTTAAATCTCAGGTCAAATGTCAATCTGTTGTTTGATACCCAGGTCAAATGTGAACCTAAACCTTAGGTCAAATGTGAACCCGTTGTTTGAAACCCAGGTCAAATGTGAACCTAAACCTCAGGTCAAATGTGAACCCGTTGTTTAAAACCCAGGTCAAAGGTTAACCTAAACCTCAGGTCAAATGTGAACCCGTTGTTTGAAACCCAGGTCAAACGTGAACTTAAACCTCAGGTCAAATGTGAACCTGTTGTTTGAAACCCAGGTCAAACGTGAACCTAAACCTCAGGTCAAATGTGAACCCGTTGTTTGAAACCCAAGTCAAATGTGAACCTAACCCTCAGGTTAAGTATGAACCCGTTGTTTGAAAATCCGGTCAAATGTGAACCTAAACTTCAGGTCAAATGTGAACCCGTTGTTTGAAACCCAGGTCAAATGTGAACCTAAACCTCAGGTCAAATGTAAATTCGTTGTTTGAAAACCAGGTCAAATGTGAAAATGTTGTTTGAAACCCAGGTCAAATATGAACCTAAACCTCAGGTCAAATGTCAACCCGTTCTTTGAAACCCAGGTCAAATGTGAACTTAAACCTCAGGTCAAATGTCAACCTGTGGTTTGATACCCAGGACAAATGTGAACCTAAACCTCAGGTCAAATGTGAACCCGTTGTTTGAAACCCAGGTCAAATTTGAACCTAAACCTCAGGTCAAATGTGAACCCGTTGTTTAAAACCCTAGTCAAATGTGAACCTAAACCTCAGGTCAAATGTGAACCCGTTGTTTGAAACCCAGGTCAAATGTGAACCTAAACCTTAGGTCAAATGAGAACCCGTTGTTTGAAACCCGGGTCAAATGTGAACCTAAACCTCAGGTCAAATGTGAACCCGTTGTTTAGAAACCAGGTCAAATTTGAACCTAAACCTCAGGTCAAATGTGAACGCGTTGTTTGAAAACCAGGTCAAATGTGAACCTAAACCTAAGGTCAAATGTGAAGTTAAACGTCAGGTCAAATGTGAACTGTTGTTCGAAACCCAGGTCAAACATGAACCTAAACCTCAGGTCAAATTTGAACCCGTTGTTTGAAACCCAGATCAAATGTGAACCTAAACCTAAGGTCAAATGTGAACCCGTTGTTTGAAACCCAGGTCAAATGTGAACCTAAACCTCAGGTCAAATGTGAACCTCTTGTTTGAAAACCAGGTCAAATGTGAACCTAAACCTCAGGTCTAATGTGAACCCGTTGTTTGAAACCCAGGTCAAATGTGAACCTAAACCTCAGGTCAAATGTGAACTCGTTGTTTGAAAACAAGGTCAAATGTGAACTTAAAACTCAGGTCAAATGTGTACCTAAACCTCAGGTCAAATGTGAACCCGTAGTTTGAAACCCAGGTCAAATGTGAACTTAAACCTCAGGTCAAATGTGAACCCATTGTTTGAAACCCAGGTCAAATTTGAACCTAAACCTCAAGTCAAATCTGAACCCGTTGTTTGAAAACCAGGTCAAATGTGAACCTAACCCTCAGGTCAAATGTGAACCCGTTGTTTGAAACCTAAGTCAAATGTGAACCTAAACCTCAGGTCAAATGTGAACCCGTTGTTTGAAAACCAGGTCAAATGTGAACCTAAACCTCAGGTCAAATGTGAATCCGTTGTTTGAAAACCAGGTCAAATGTGAACCCGTTGTTTGAAACCCAGGTCAAATATGAACCTAAACCTCAGGTCAAATGTGAACTTAAACCTCAGGTCAAATGTGAACTTGTTGTTTGAAACCCAGGTCAAATGTGAACCTAAACCTCAGGTCAAATGTGAACCCGTTGTTTGAAATCCAGGACAAACTTGAACCTAAACCTCAGGTCAAATGTGAACCCGTTGTTTGAAACCCAAGTCAAATGTGAACCTAACCCTCAGGTCAAATATGAACCCGTAGTTTGAAAATCCGGTCAAATGTGAACCTAAACCTCAGGTCAAATGTGAACCCGTTATTTGAAACCCAGGTCAAATGTGAACCTAAACCTCAGGTCAAATGTGAATCCGTTGTTTGAAAACCAGGTCAAATGTGAACCCGTTGTTTGAAACCCAGGTCAAATATGAACCTAATCTTAAGGTCAAATGTGAACCCGTTGTTTGAAACCCAGGTCAAATGTGAACTTAAACCTCAGGTCAAATGTGAACCTGTTGTTTGAAACCCAGGTCAAATGTGAACCTAAACCTCAGGTCAAATGTGAACCCGTTGTTTGAAACCCAGGTCAAATGTGAACCTAAACCTCAGGTCAAATGTGAATCCGTTGTTTGAAACCCAGGTCAAATGTGAACCTAAACCTCAGGTCAATTGTGAACCCGTTGTTTGAAACCAAGGTCAAATGTGAACCTAAACCTTAGGTCAAATGAGAACCCGTTGTTTGAAACCCGGGTCAAATGTGAACCTAAACCTCAGTTCAAATGCGAACCCGTTGTTTGAAAACCACGTCAAATTTGAACCTAAACCTCAGGTCAAATGTGAACCCGTTGTTTGAAACCCAGGTAAAATGTGAACCTAAACCTAAGGTCAAATGTGAACCCATTGTTTGAAACCCATGTAAAATGTGAACCTAAACCTCAGGTCAAATGTGAACCCGTTGTTTGAAACCCAGGTCAAACATGAACTTAAACCTCAGGTCAAATGTGAACCTGTTGTTTGAAACCCAGGTCAAACGTGAACCTAAACCTCAGGTCAAATGTGAACCCGTTGTTTGAAACCCAAGTCAAATGTGAACCTAACCCTCAGGTCAAATATGAACCCGTTGTTTGAAAATCCTATCAAATGTGAACATAAACCTCAGGTCAAATGTGAACCCGTTGTTTGAAACCCAAGTCAAATGGGAACCTCAACCTCAGGTCAAATGTGAATCCGTTGTTTGAAAACCAGGTCAAATGTGAACCCGTTGTTTGAAACCCAGGTCAAATATGAACCTAAACCTCAGGTCAAATGTGAACCCGTTGTTTGAAACCCAGGTCAAATGTGAACTTAAACCTCAGGCCAAATGTGAACCTAATGTTTGAAACCCAGGTCAAATGTGAACCTAAACCTCAGGTCAAATGTGAACCCGTTGTTTGAAACCCAGGTCAAATGTGAACCTCTTGTTTGAAAACCAGGTCAAATGTGAACCTAAACCTCAGGTCTAATGTGAACCCGTTGTTTGAAACCCAGGTCAAATGTGAACCTAAACCTCAGGTCAAATGTGAACTCGTTGTTTGAAAACAAGGTCAAATGTGAACTTAAAACTCAGGTCAAATGTGTACCTAAACCTCAGGTCAAATGTGAACCCGTTGTTTGAAACCCAGGTCAAATGTGAACTTAAACCTCAGGTCAAATGTGAACCCATTGTTTGAAACCCAGGTCAAATTTGAACCTAAACCTCAAGTCAAATCTGAACCCGTTGTTTGAAAACCAGGTCAAATGTGAACCTAACCCTCAGGTCAAATGTGAACCCGTTGTTTGAAACCTAAGTCAAATGTGAACCTAAACCTCAGGTCAAATGTGAACCCGTTGTTTGAAAACCAGGTCAAATGTGAACCTAAACCTCAGGTCAAATGTGAATCCGTTGTTTGAAAACCAGGTCAAATGTGAACCCGTTGTTTGAAACCCAGGTCAAATATGAACCTAAACCTCAGGTCAAATGTGAACCCGTTGTTTGAAACCCAGGTCAAATGTGAACTTAAATCTCAGGTCAAATGTCAATCTGTTGTTTGATACCCAGGTCAAATGTGAACCTAAACCTTAGGTCAAATGTGAACCCGTTGTTTGAAACCCAGGTGTCGCTCCCGGGATTTTCATCCTAGTACAAACGCGAAAGTGGCACCGAAACAGAGTCGCCAGCAATGTGTATTTATCCCAAGAGAGGGAAAGGAAACACCGCATAAACCTGAGAGAAAGGAAAAGCATGGTCTTGCGACCAAGAGAAATGGGTTCGGGAGTCGGTTACGCGAGAGGAAGGTATTAGCACCCCCTCGCGTCCATCGTACCCGATGGGATCCACGCTTGCTTGTCTCGATCAAAGGGTGTAAGAAAAGAATACTGAGAAAGAAACTGAAAAAGGAATGGAAAAGGGAAGAAAAACAAATGTAGGGAAAATAAAAGAAGTGCTCGCATGGGCCCTACCCCACTGCCTACGTATCTCATCGGGAGCATGAGAATCAGAGCGACGTAGTTCCCCTCACTGGGGATGGATTGTTTGTGTTTTTTAGAGAACGGCTTACGTTCTAGCTCAGGTGTTGCAGGCTCGCTGGTCCGAGTGCGTTACCATCTTGCAAGAGAACGAGTAGAAGCGTGTTCGTGCGTTGAGAATGAATGAGATGAGAAAAGAATTCCCGAAGGAAAGACGTTATTGTTTGTTTTTGTCTTTTAGAAGGAAGTGTTTTGGATTTGTTTGCATATGACAGTGTATCTGGATCTTAGTCATTGGAATGTGTACATTCTCACATTCCAAGATGGAATGGGCAAGAAAGCACACTAAGAGTGAAGAAGACCCCCACCCTTAGTTCCAATTGTCAAGGTTCAAACACACTAGCATACTTGTGTTTATTAAGTGTTTTTGTTGATTAAGAAATGAAGAAGTGTTTTTTATTTGTACCTTCAACAAGTATTGCATTTAAGTCCCTCATACAAGATCAAATGTTTAACACATTGACCCAAGATGGGCTATATGCTATACATTCTAAGGTTACAAGAGAAGACCCCTTATAATCTTTTCTTTATATGAAAGGCCTAAATGCAATAAATGCCTACCTTTATTAGATATTTTGAATTTTCTTTGAAGAGATGAGAAGAGAGACTCAAGAGAGGAGAAAAGGTAAAACCTATATGGACTAAGACTCAATCCTAATTGAAGATTAAAGGGAGTGATCCTAAAGGTTTGTGAGGTTTCAACCTAACGTCTAAAGAAAGAATGAATTAAACAATTCACTTCTAAAGTAGAAGATGAATTGTAATTCACAAAGGGCAAGTGATGAGTTATTAAAAGAAAGCACATAAGTGCTTAGCAAAACACTAAATGGAATTGTAAAAGAGAAAGGATAGAAGTTGAATGTGGATTCCTTATCCACACCCAATTGAAACTTACCAAAGCCCCTACATGGTTAGCACAATCACTTACAAGTAAAGTAAGAAAATATAATGAACAAATCAAATTCAAACAAGTTGACAAACAAAGTAAAATGAGATTGAATGCTATACATGCTTCCAAGTCAGAATGTAACTCATATTTACACAACCTAATGTTATCCTAAATGAGCATACCAAATCATGCAAACAAAATCTCAATCCAACAAGAAGCAAAGAAGAAGAGGTGAAGTGATGTGAATGTGGTTCATACTTGTGAAACAAGTGACTTAAGGTGCAAGATAAACATCAAACATGCAAAGATGAAACCCAAATGTCACAATCAGAAGTCAATTAACATGCTATACATCCTCAAACAAAACCACAACTCATGGCACAAGTGCCTTCATGATCAAGCAAACCAAACATGAGGCATGCATTCACAAAATGGACAAGTTAAACTTCATGCTTCAAACAAATAGCAAACATGCTTCAAAAATTATGACTTTCACCAATCAAACCCCTTAAACACATGCCATTAACATATCAAGTCCACAAGCAATGAATCAGAACCAAAGTCACTCAACAATTAGGTCAAAGTCTCATGGAAGTTTCATGCATTCATGCTCAAAGCAACACATCAAAAGTCATCCAAAAAAAGACTTAAAAATCATCTCATAAATCTCAAACATACCTCAACATATTGTGACCACAATGCAAAAAGAAAGGCATCAAAATCATTTTTTATGATCAAGAACAAAAATGCACAAAATCATATGTCACATTAAGTATGCATACAAATGGAAATTCAAAAGAAATAATGGAACAGGGGCAAAATGGTCATAAAATCAGAAAATAAAATCATAGAAAATTTCCTAAATGTTTTAAGAATACACATGAATTTTTGTAGAATTTTATGATGGAGTTTGGTATTTTTAAAAATTAATTATGAAACGTGTATAAAAAATAGAAAAATAAAATGAAATGCAAGGGAAGGGGAGGTGTGAACATAGCAATTATGCAGTTCAATTCAATTGGGCTTGAAAACATGGGGGTGTGGGTAGCAATCTGATTAGGGTCCATTAAGCGCGCAAAACACCATAACTAGCATGTTCTTCAGTCAACAAAATTGACTCATTAATAGCCACTAGATTGAGTCAAGGTCAAGCCAAAGTCAAAGTAATCAGATCAAACGCTCACACACGCATGTCCACGTTCCATACCATATGCCACAACACACAATGTTTAAAATGGAATCAGAAGCCACACGTGAGAGGCATGTGAGTTTTTTATGTGCTGGCGCGTTTTGGATCGTTAGATCAACAACATCATGCGGCTGACATTCATTCTGGCCAAAACCCTAACATAAAGACCACCGGCCGGAGAGGGACCTCCGGTCACCTTCTCCGGTCACACACCACCGTCTGCAACTTCACATGTTCACAGAAATGTACAATACGCATACCAAAATGAAGCTGAGCTCATGTAGATCAAGAATGCACACTTATTTTTCACATATCAAGCACGTGCACAAAGAACAGAAGAGATCAAGTCCTGCCCTAAGTTTTCAACTATGCCTCTAAAGGCCTATCAACTAGCCAGATAAATTCTTGAGCTTATAAGAAGCCTCAAGAACCTGAAAGCCAATTCAAATCAAGTCTATAATGGTGGAAATTCGTACCTGAAGATTTGAGACCTTGAGATGTTCTTCAGAAAACCAGAGATGCTGCTTCCTCTTTGAGCTTCTTTTGGCCAAATAAAGGCTTAGATGCAGTGGTGGATGATGATTCAATGGAGAAGAAATGAAATCCAAGCTTCAAAACCAGTTGCAAGGTAGTGAAATTGAGAAAGAATCAGAGAGATTCTGAAGTGAAAATGAGGAAATGAACAAGGTGAAGCTCGAGAGTCAATGGCAATGGTGAGATTGAGAGAGAAGAAGAGCAAGTTTCTGAAGTGAATGTGTGAAAAATGAAGTTAGGAATGAAATTTGAGAGTGAAGTTTTTATTTATAGTGTGAGCTAACCATAGTTAACTGAGTGAGTCAGCTGAGTCATGGTGGTTTGGGTGAGTCATCCCTAACTAACTGAGTCAAGTTAGTTAGGGAGAGCAATGATATGGTGATGGCAACTCATGATATGCTATGGTGGAGGTGAAAAGAAAATGAAGGCACGGCTGGTTGTAGCAGAAACTTGCTCAGCAAGTTTGTTTCTTTCCATTCTCATGTATGCCAAGGCAAGTGTGCAATGTGTAAGTCATGTGTGTTTGGTTTAATGTGGAAAGCTGATGTGATGAAGTGTTTGGGGTGTGTGTGAACCAAAATCGTGCACCAGTCTGTCAATGCATCAGTATCAACATGAGGTGGTTTGAGGAAGTTTTTCTCTCTACTCAATGAATGAATTGGTGTGTTTTAGGAGTCATTGGAAAGAGGATGCATTGGAGCACAATATTGATTTGGAAATTGAAGTGGAATGAGGTCTCAAACATGTCTAAAAATGACCTCAAACAGATGGAAAAAGAAGCTGGTACATGGGTGCGCAGACTTGTGGCATGACCTGGTTGTGACCTGGTCAAATTTCAGTTGCAATGACCATTCTTTGAGCCATCATAACTCCTTAACCTTTGATCAGATGAAAAATTGATAAACACCAACTTTGAAGATCTCACATAGAGGAACAATTTTGATGTTGAAAGATTTTCCATTTGAAGCCTCTAATCATGAGTAATTGATCAATACATTTGGCCCACCAAGTGTTTGAGAAAATGACTGCGCGCGTGCCCTGAAAATCTTGGTCATGACCTAGTTTTGGACCTACTTTGCTCAAACTTTGATCAATCATATCTCACTCAATTTTTATCCAATGGAGATGTTCCACACATGGATTTGAAGCTTAAAACAAGATCTTTCATTGAGGCAGAGTGGATTTTTCATTTGGTGCTCCAAATTTAAATGGCCTTGGTTCAAATTCTGATGCAAAATGGCCAAAACTTGCTATTTTTAGTAACCCTACTTCATCCAAAAATGGCAACTTTCCACATCTTGATTTTTTCATGATTCCTTTGGAGTTTCTTGATCAAATTTTGCACATTGAAGATAGGTAACATGAATTTCATGATTTTGGGCTCAAAAAGTCAAGAGTTGACTTTTTCCCCTGATTATTTGACTTTGCCCCAATTTCCTGATTTTTGATCTTTCTTCCAATTGAACCACTTCTAAAACCAATTGAAATGCAATTTTCCACATACATACACTTAAGGACATATGGAATACCATGACATCAAGTTTTGTCCAAAAAATCAGAGATATCCTGATTTTATTAGAAACCCTAATTTTGACCCCCTTTGGTTAGGAGGAAATTGCACATCTTCCAAATCCAAATTCCTCAGAGTATGTTGTGTATCCTCTTAAAGGATGATGAGAAATGCCACTTGAGAATGATTTTGAATCAATGAGCTATCTCTTTTGAGGGTTTTCCTTCAATTTTTGAACCTCTTGCATAGTGAAAGATGTAGTGCTTCAATCTCCTATTGAATCTCACCTTCTTGAGGTTGTGGAAGATCAATTGAGATAGTATGAGACATGAGAGACCTCTTGGCTTGCATAGAGCCCACTTGATTGACCTTTTTGTGCTTTGAATGATTCCTTGATTGTCCACCTTCCACTTGATCACATGCCCTGATGGTAAGAAGGATGCCATGCTTCATTTTTCTATGTTAAATGCAATGCAATGCTAGTGAGGTGGATATGATATGATAAATGATAATGCCATGCTATGATGCCAAAAGAGGAGAGCAAATTTTGGGGTATTACAGCTGCCCCTATTCAAGCGCTGTAGACCTGAATGCCTGAAAGCAATTGCTTTCGGACTTTCAAGGTATATAGTGATTGAATACCAAATATAACCAAAAATTTGCTCTGGATGATGAAGAAGAAAAGGGATATAAACCCAACGAGACTGCTGGATTGAATCTTCGATGAAACGTCGGAGAGATCTGTCTTTTGAACGACGCCAGACGACTTCTGGCTTGCCACGTTACTGGTGGACTTTGATAACGTCTTTTGAACGACGCCAGACGACTACTGGCTTGCCACACTACTGGTGGACTTTAATAACGTCTTTTGAACGACGCCAGACGACTACTGGCTTGCCACACTACTGGTGGACTTTAATAACGTCTTTTGAACGACGCCAGACGACTACTGGCTTGCCACACTACTGGTGGACTTTAATAATGTCTTTTATGCAACTCCAGACGACTACTGGCCTGCCACGCTACTGGTGGACTTTGCAGCTTCGTGCCACCCGAAGATGGACTTTTGCCAATCCACTGTTGGACTTTTAGAATTTGCCACCCTTAGATGGACCTTTCGCCAATCCACTGTTGGACTTTTGCCACCCGAAGACGGACTTTTGCCAATCCACTGTTGGACTTTAAGAATTTGCCACCCTTAGATGGACCTTTGCCAATCCACTGTTGGACTTTTGCTGCTTTGCCACCCTTAGATGGACTTTTGCCAATCCACTGTTGGACTTTTGCCACCCGAAGACGGACTTTTGCCAATCCACTGTTGGACTTTTGCCACCCGAAGACGGACTTTTGCCAATCCACTGTTGGACTTTTGCTGCTTTGCCACCCTTAGATGGACTTTTGCCAATCCACTGTTGGACTTTAAGAATTTGCCACCCTTAGATGGACCTTTCGCCAATCCACTGTTGGACTTTTGCCACCCGAAGACGGACTTTTGCCAATCCACTGTTGGACTTTTGCCAATCCACTGTTGGACTTTTGCCACCCGAAGACGGACTTTTGCCAATCCACTGTTGGACTTTAAGAATTTGCCACCCTTAGATGGACCTTTGCCAATCCACTGTTGGACTTTTGCTGCTTTGCCACCCTTAGATGGACTTTTGCCAATCCACTGTTGGACTTTTGCCACCCGAAGACGGACTTTTGCCAATCCACTGTTGGACTTTTGCCACCCGAAGACGGACTTTTGCCAATCCACTGTTGGACTTTTGCTGCTTTGCCACCCTTAGATGGACTTTTGCCAATCCACTGTTGGACTTTAAGAATTTGCCACCCTTAGATGGACCTTTCGCCAATCCACTGTTGGACTTTTGCCACCCGAAGACGGACTTTTGCCAATCCACTGTTGGACTTTTGCTGCTTTGCCACCCTTAGATGGACTTTTGCCAATCCACTGTTGGACTTTTGCCACCCGAAGACGGACTTTTGCCAATCCACTGTTGGACTTTTAGAATTTCAAAATCGAATTACTCTCTGCCTCTGCGCCAGACATCTCTGCCGACTCTGCTGAGGAACCACAATCAATGATTTAATCTCGGAGACTCCTAAAAGGATAATATCTCTGCTGGCGAATGGATGAACAATCCGTCTGCTTCGAATTGTCAAGCTTGCCAAAAATAAATTGGACTTTAAGATATGAGGGAATGATGACTCTGCCGGGAATTATTCCATCTGTTTGGGGCTGGATTCTGGTCACAGCAACTCCGCTGGGGATGAGAATTCTTAAATGACGTCCTGCTGGGGAAATGAGCCATTAAAACTCTGCTTGGGGATTTATTCAACCCAAGATCCTTTATAGGGATTATCAACCTTCTGATCCGGCTGGGGAAAGGCGGTACCATCCTTGTTGAGGAATAGATTCTGTCGATCTGATAAACCTCTGCGGAGAGAACAATAACTCAGCTGGAAGTTGCTGACAAGATTCGATGCTGACCTCTGTGGGGATACCATGACCCGAGATACGATCTTGCTGGGTATCAGGGCTACTCTGCCAGGGATATGCAAATCCTGGTTAGAACATTCCACTGCAACTTGCTAGAAAGAGTCCTCAGAGATCTGTTGGGGAAACCCAAAGCAAATCCACAGTAGTCTGCTGAAGAATATGACTGTCGAGCTTAGGATAAGTACTACAATACCCCATGTTAGGCGAGCTTTCCTTTAGACAATTCCGTTGGGGATGACGAGTTTATAACAAAACTCTGCTGGAGAAAACTGCTTTAAAGCGTCTCGTGTTGGGGAATGCCTTTTGAGAGGATTTTACAGAAGACCAACTGTCCTCAAACTCTACTGGGGATGATCAACACTTCATGTTGGGGAACCAAACATGCCCCACGCTTAAGAAAACCAACAATTTGTCCCCGAAGCGGATGTCCTAAGAGGATTTTACAGAAGATCTAGCCTCTTCCAACTCCTGTGACTTCGCTGGGGATAATGACCATCGGTTTCGGTGTCGACGAGACCACTCTTTTGGGGAACCTGTGACCGTTATGGACACAGAAAAGCTTGTAGTTGTTGGAAGTACTGAATGAGAGAATCGACTTAATAAGATACAACGGTACCCAGTTGAACTTAATTCACTGAGATCGACCCGATGAACGCCGATCTCCTTACCCATAATTGCCCCAGTCTTTTGAGTGGGGTGATTTATTGCTGGTCTTGTGCTTAAAATCATCTGCACCTGCTACCTGCAACAAAAGAATATGCCCACATGCTCCGAATATTGCGTGGCTAGAATCCACCATCCGGGAGTATTCAACATTCGAAGTAATTTCAAATGTTTTTTCTGCGCATGTTATTGTAAGGCTGCCATGTTTTCAAATGCAATGTTTTATCAAAAATTAGGACGTTTTTGCAAACAAAGCAATAAAACAAAAATAGAAAGCTTTTTATTGAAATTCAATTTATTGACTGAAAGCCCAGAATAGGCAATTACATCTGGAAGCAATCCCTGGAAAGAGGTGATCGCTGAAAATTGAGAAAAGAAACTATCCTAATGGCAATGTGAAAACGGAATTCCACTGAGTTTCCATTCTGTCATGACCAGTATGTCTTCAAAACTCCCCGACCTTGCCTTCTGAGGAATGATCAGACCGATTCCTATCTTTCAGAACGTCAGTTGTTCAAACGGTACAGATAACTCAAACCGTAGTCATTCGCTTAAATCCCTCTTTTGTGTGGACCGCCCTTTCAGGTTTTCGATCCACCAGGATACCCTTTTTTGCCTAAGTTGCCCTTTCGGGTTTTCAACTTACCGGGTGTACAATTTTTTCAATTATATCCCTAATTTTTGCCCGAACCTTATTCTGTTTTTGGTTCGCCGGGATGCCCTTTTTTGCCTGGATTTTTTTTATTTTTTTTTTATTTTTGTTATCCAGCGGGTCTATTCATGCGAAGTATTTTTTGACTACGTCCGAGTTGACAGGGGATGAAAAGTCTTCGCCATCCATGGTTGTAAGCAATAAAGCTCCGCCCGAAAAGACCTTTTTAACCACGAATGGACCTTCATAATTAGGAGTCCATTTGCCCCTGTGATCTGTATTGGGAGGAAGGATCCTTTTGAGTACCACATCTCCGACTTTGTAAACCCGAGGACGCACCTTTTGGTCAAATGCCTGTTTCATTCTGCGCTGATATAGTTGCCCATGACATACAGCCGCCAATCGCTTTTCCTCAATAAGGCTCAGCTGATCAAATCTGGCTCGTACCCATTCAGCTTCATCTAGCTTAACATCCATCATGACTCTGAGGGACGGAATCTCTACTTCAACCGGTAGCACTGCCTCCATACCATATACAAGTGAGAATGGGGTTGCCCCAGTGGACGTGCGTACCGACGTTCGATACCCATGCAAAGCAAATGGTAACATCTCATGCCAATCTTTGTACGTGACAACCATCTTCTGTACAATCTTCTTGATATTTTTGTTGGCCGCTTCGACCGCGCCATTCATCTTTGGGCGGTACGGAGAAGAATTGTGATGTTCGATTTTGAAGTCCCGACATAACTCAGCCATCATCTTATTATTCAAATTAGAACCATTATCAGTAATGATTCTTTCGGGGACTCCATATCGGCAAATGATATCCCGTTTTAAGAAACGAGCGACCACTTGTTTTGTAACATTGGCATAGGATGAGGCTTCAACCCATTTGGTGAAGTAATCAATTGCCACCAAGATGAAACGATGACCATTGGAAGCTGTAGGCTCGATCTTTCCGATCATATCAATGCCCCACATGGCAAACGGCCAAGGCGACGACATGATACTCAACGGATTTGGAGGTACATGCACTTTATCTGCGTAGATCTGGCATTTATGGCATTTGCGGGCATATTTGCAACAATCTGACTCCATAGTCAACCAGTAATATCCCGACCTTAACAACTTTTTAGCCATTGCATGCCCTCCGGCATGGGTACCGAAAGAGCCTTCGTGCACTTCAATCATCAACAAGTCTGCTTCATGTCTATCCACACATCTAAGCAGGACCGTGTCAAAATTCCTTTTATACAGCACGTCATCTTTGTTCAGGAAGAAACTACCAGCTAACCTTCTCAACGTCTTCCTGTCTTTGGACGATGCCCCGGACGGGTACTCTTGACTTTTCAAGAAACACTTAATGTCATGAAACCACGGCTTGTCATCAGACGTTGCATCGACCGCAAACACAAATGCTGGCCTGTCCAGGCGGGATACCTCAATCTTAGGTACATGGTTCCATCCTTGCACTTTGATCATGGAAGACAAAGTGGCCAAGGCATCAGCGAACCTATTCTCATCTCGAGGAATATGGTACAGTTTCACTGTTGTGAAAAATGTCAGCAATCTCCTCGTATAATCTCTATACGGCACTAGATTTGCTTGGTGCGTGTACCAACTCCCTTTCACTTGATTGATTACCAAAGCTGAATCACCGAATATATCAAGGGTTTTAATCCGTAGATTAATCGCCTCCTCGATCCCCATTATACAAGCTTCGTACTCTGCTTCATTGTTGGTGCACCCAAAGGTTATTCGGGCAGTGAACGGCATATGAACACCTTCCGGCGTGATAAGAACTGCTCCAACTCCGCACCCATTCATATTGACAGCCCCATCAAACATCAGACTCCATTTGGATTCAGGGTCTGGCCCCTCCTCCGGAAGTGGTTCCTCGCAGTCTTTAGCTTTGAGAAACATGATGTCTTCATCAGGGAAGTCAAACTTCATGGGTTGGTAATCATCAATCGGCTGTTGCGCAAGATAGTCGGACAAGATACTTCCTTTGATGGCCTTTTGTGAAGTGTACTGAATGTCATACTCTGTCAAGACCATTTGCCACCGTGCAACTCTGCCTGTCAATGCTGGTTTCTCAAAAATATACTTGATAGGATCCATTTTTGAAATCAACAAGGTCGTGTGCCTAACCATATATTGCCTCAATCGCTTAGCGGCCCATGCAAGCGCACAGCATGTCTTTTCAAGCATTGAGTATCGGGACTCACAATCATTGAACTTTTTGCTCAGGTAGTAAATAGCATGCTCCTTCCTACCTGTCTCGTCATGTTGACCGAGAACACAACCCATGGAACCTTCAAGCACTGTCAGATACATTATCAGTGGTCTCCCTTCAACTGGAGGCATTAGAATCGGAGGTTCCTGCAAGTATTCTTTTATCTTATCGAATGCCAATTGGCAATCGTCATTCCACCTGACCGTTTGATCTTTCCTTAACAATTTAAATATTGGCTCACACGTGGCTGTTAGGTGAGATATGAACCTCGCAATGTAGTTCAATCTACCCAAGAAACCACGAACCTCTTTTTCTGTTCTCGGTTCAGGCATTTCTTGTATTGCTTTCACCTTGGCAGGATCAACCTCGATTCCTCTTTCGCTCACAATGAAACCCAGTAACTTTCCAGAACGTACCCCAAACGTGCACTTGTTTGGGTTTAATCTCAGACGGAACTTCCTCAACCTTTCAAACAGCTTTTTCAGGTTAGTCAGATGTTCCTCTTCGGTTCTCGACTTGGCAATCATATCATCTACATAACATTCGATCTCCTTATGAATCAAGTCATGAAACAATGTCACCATCGCCCGCTGGTACGTTGCCCCTGCGTTTTTCAACCCAAAAGGCATTACTTTATAACAATAAGTACCCCACGGGGTAATGAACGTGGTCTTTTCCATATCTTCAGGTGCCATCTTGATCTGGTTGTACCCGGAGAAACCGTCCATAAATGAGAACACTGAAAAATGAGCGGTATTATCGACCAGCACATCAATATGGGGTAGTGGAAAATCATCTTTCGGGCTAGCTTTATTAAGATCTCGATAATCCACACACATTCTCACTTTTCCATCTTTCTTCGGTACTGGCACGATGTTGGCTACCCATGGAGGATACTTTGTCACAGCAAGAAAACCAGCGTCCCACTGCTTCTGGACTTCCTCCTTAATCTTTAAAGCCATGTCGGGGTGAGTCCGACGAAGTTTCTGCTTGACTGGCGGACATTCTTCTCTCAATGGTAGCCTGTGCACAACAATATCCGTATCCAACCCCGGCATGTCTTGATACGACCAGGCGAAGACGTCAACATACTCGCGCAACATTTCCGTCAAAGTTTGCTTCACATCTGCTTGCAAGCTGGCACCAATCCTGATCTCTTTCTTGGCGTCCTTGGTACCAATATTGATGATTTCTACAGTCTCCTGATGAGGCTGGATGACCCTTTCCTCTTGTTTCAACAATCTGGCCAGTTCTTCAGAAAGTTCACAATCTTTCTCATCCCCTTCTTCGGCTTGATAAATCGGATTGTCAAAGTCATACATGGCCATATCAAAATCGTTATCAGTGGTATCCGGAGGATCAAGTCTGCATGAACGGGTTCATGCCTTATTTTAGAATTTATTTTTAAGCAAAACAAAAGAAAATGAAACATTGACATTTTATTTTGTGCAAAAATAAAAACTGAAAGACAGAGAACAAAATTTGATTGCAAAACGTCCTTTATTAATGATTAAACATTGCAAATGCAACCATGGTGGCCCTACAAATGAATCTATACGCCTTGGGCAGAGCGCAAGATTTTGTCATGCATTATGGTTAGAAAAAACAAAGAAAAATTACTCTGTCTGAAGAGTAACCCGGATGACTTCTTCAACGGACCAGTTTTGCACTTGTTGTCCCGAAGCATGAGGGCGTACCCAGTTGTCCAGGTCACAATTACTGTCAACACTATCCTCTGTGGCTGCACAAGACTGGTCCATGTAGATAATTCCCCCACTATTAAAAGTAATGGGTCCCCTGCTCCCCGCATCTGAAGTTGTAGAGGGATGATAACCAATACCAAATTTGTCTTCCTTCATTGGGGTCTCTATCAACCTGCCCCAACCTTGGGCGTTGCCTGCCCTGACGACTTCGACAGCTTGTTTGTAAGATGAAATGGAGGTACCAGCCCCAACTGGTACAGAAGAAGACTCAGGTGCATCGTCAATATTGACTGCTTCAAATGATTGGCACAGCATCTCATGAATTTCCCCATCCATTTCAATGTACTTGAACGTGGACAAGTGACTCACAAAGATGTCTTCCTCCCCACACACTGTCACAACCTGCCCTTCAAACTCATACTTCAGCTTTTGATGTAGAGTAGAAGTAACAGCCCCGGCTCCGTGAATCCAAGGGCGTCCCAATAGGCAGCTATATGCAGGTTGTATGTCCATTACATGGAACGTGGATTTGAATACCTGTGGTCCAATTTGTACGGGCAATTCCACCTCACCGAACACAGATCGTCTAGTTCCATCGAATGCTCTGACCACCAATTCACTAGGCCTTAAGATCAAACCATCAACTTCTAGCTTCATCAATGCCTTCTTGGGTAAGACATTAAGTGATGAACCAGTGTCTACCAGTACATGAGATAACACTGCGCCCTTACACTCCATCGTGATATGCAAAGCCTTATTATGGTTTCTTCCTTCAACAGTCAAATCCCTACTTGTAAAGCCCAAGCCATGGCTAACATTAACATTGGAGATTACGCCCTCGAGCTGATTAACAGTAATTTCTTGTGGCACGTATGCACTCTTCAACACTTTCAACAACGCCTGCCGGTGCGCATCAGAGCACATCAATAGTGACAAGATTGAAATCTTTGAAGGGGTCTGATTCAGTTGGTCCACAATCTTATAATCGCTTTTCTTGATTATCTTCATAAATTCTTCCATTTCCTTATCAAAAATAATCTTTGTCTCTGCTTCAGGTGTAGGCGCACTTTCAACCACCTGTTTACCCTTAGCCTTTGCTGCAGCTTCTGCCTCTTTATCACTTCTCAAGGTTTGGGGAGCGAACAACCTTCCACTCCTTGTAAAACCCCCTACACCCCCTACGTTATCAACATTTGGGCTGACTGATGACTCAACTTCCTGTTTTTTACCTTCGTAATATACATCTGCCCCATAGTGCCATGGGATAGCTTTCGTAGACGTGAACGGAATTGGTCCTGGCACCGTGATAGTGACAGGACTGGGCCTTTCTGGCGCAACACTCGCCACGGGAACTGCATTGACCGGCATTTGAATCTCAGCGGGAGTGTAATAGATGGTCACAGTTGATATCTCATCGGTGTCTTTCACGACTCTGTCGAACTGTAGACATCCTTCATCGATCAGATTCTGTAAACCCATCTTCAACTTATCACAGCCGTTCTCCTGATTCATACACTCAGAGCAATCTTGATTACAGCCCGGGAACACCTGTCCCTTCAATAAACGATCTTTTACAACCAACAAAGAAGTTTTCACTTGATGAACGTCTGACACCAAATTCAATCTCCTCCCATCTTCAATAGCGTACACATTTGCTGCACTATGATCAGGCATGGGATGCTGAGTAATATTAGGAGCGGGAGAGAAATTGATGGCTTTAGCATCAATCAAATCTTGTACTTTATGATGGAAAGCCCAGCATTTTTCAATGGAGTGCCCCTGAGCACCTGAGTGGAACTCACAACGAGCATTAGCATCGAAGTTAGGTGGCAGGTTTCCAGCAACCGGAGCTTTCATAGTACGGAGTTCTACCAACTTTAACTCGAGTAGCCGGGGCAACAGCGCGGCATAAGTCATGGGGAGAGGATCCATCTTACGATCCCTCTGTCTAGACCTTTGCTGGCAAAAAGGTTGTTGCTGTTGAACTTGTTGTTGGGGTTGTTGTTTCTGAACAGACGGTGTGGGGATTGTCACAGCATCTACCTGATAATAAGCTCGAGAACGCCCTCTGCCTCGTCCTCTAAACACAGCATTCGTATCACCTTCTCTTCTTTTCTGGTTACTAGCAAACGGTTTCTTCGTCCCCGAAGAGCCAGCCCCACTCACATCCTGGATCTTTCCAAGCTTTAACAGACTTTCAATTCTTTCTCCCGCAATCACAATATCAGCAAATCCAGTTGACGGACAAGCAGCTAATCTATCCAGATAGGCCCCTTGCAAGGTGCCCATGAACATATCTGCCATTTCTCTGTCTGACAAGGGAGGTTGAACCTGGGCAGCCATTTCCCTCCACCTCTGTGCATATTCTTTGAAACTCTCCTTGGCATTTTGTGACAATCCCTGCAATTGGGTGCGGTTGGGCGCCATGTCAATATTATATTGGTATTGCTTCAGGAACGCTTCTGCCAGATCTTTCCAATTCTTCACAGCAGCTCTATTCAACTTCATGTACCAGGTCAAGGATGCCCCAGCCAGACTGTCCTGAAAATAGTGCATCCATAGCTTCTCGTCATCCGTATGGGCTGAAATCTTCCCAAAGTAAGCTTGAAGATGCGTTTGGGGACACGCATTGCCGTGGTACTTATCAAAAGTGGGGGGTTTGAATTTAGGGGGAATTCTGACTCCTGGGACCAGCCCCAAGCTAGTAACATCAATACCCATAGAGTTCTTGCATTCTATGGCCCTGATCTTCTCTGCTAACTCATCATACCTTCGATCCCCTTGATTACCCACATCAGCATCCAGCAGAGTAAATTGGTCTTCCAGAGTATCTTCAAGAGTAACACCAGCATGCCTACCATTTCCATTACCCCGATTGTTACCACCAGGAGGAGGGTTGCCACCGGGAGGAGGGATGCCGTGTCCCTGTGAATTGTCATGTTGGTCACCTTCGGGCCCATTGTCGGGACGCTCTACCAGAAGCCTCAGTCTCTCCTGATTTTGCGCCATGCCAGTCATGAGGGTCATGAACTGGTCCATACGTGCCCTCATTTCCGCCAAATCACTTTGCACTTGATCCATGATTCTTACTTGATTCCTTCGCGTCGAATATCGGTGAATATGACTCTCCGCTATACTGCCTGAAACCAAATAAAGGTTAGAGTCCCTGCAACGAGTACCTGAAAAGCAAGTAACAAAAAAATGCAAAATGATATGCCATGCCATGCAATGCCATGTTTGTCATTTCCGAGGTGCTTTATACCCTGATTCCAATCCAAACCACAGAAATCTGAAGACCAGAAATCGTGATATAAAGAGACGTATTGTGGTCATGTGCTTGTGTGCAGCTATCTGATAAGGAATAATTCTGAATAAAACTGCTCATACTCATTCAACAAAGTATTCAAGTACATTTAAGAAAGGTTCAACCGCAAATGCAATACAAAGAAAAAATGGATCCATCAACAAGCCTGATGGTAACCATTAATAACAAAATATAAGGAAAAGAACATCAGTCTGACAATTCCACATCCTTCAGCTTATCACTCGAGTATTTGATCTCCTCAAAAAGTATACGGGTACGCTGGTGATTCGGCTTTTCAATCATTTCTTTGATCAAGACATCCCTTTTCTCAAGAGCTTCAGTTAAAGAACCCACGTGCAGCATCAGAGCCTCGTCATCACACACTCCTTTGTGTCTCTTTATGCCGGCTTGCGTCTTGAGTATCTCTCTTTCTGTCATGGCTTCTTCAAGCTCTTTCTTGGTATTCTTCAACTGGCTTCTAACTTCTTCTAACTGTTCTTGACTCTTACCGAGGCTTTCCCGATACTTTCTCCTCTGCTCATGTGCCTTTTTAAGCTCCTCGTCTTTAGTCTTCGACTGATCCTTTAACTCGGCATTTTCAATTCTGACTTCATCCCAAGCTTGACGAAGTTGAGCTAATGAATCCTTGCTTCGGGCTAAAGCCTGTTTTGTAATCTTGTGAGCCTGACTAGTGTCATCTGCTCCCAGAGTAAGTTTCCGAAAGTACCGAGCTCGGTCATCGAAATCTTCCTCTTTGTCAGCCAAGGTTTTTTCCGCTTTCAAGGCTCTCTTTTCCAACTCTTTGTTGTCAGCTAGAGCTTTCTGAAGGCATCTGCTCATTCCAGAATTCTCTATCTGCAGCTCTCTGACCATTTTCTTCCACTTCTCACATTCTTCAATAGCCACCATAGTGGGTTGTTCTGGCTGTACTGAACATAAAAGAGGTCCCCTTGAAAAGGGTAACAGCAATTCTTTTACTTTCGTCTCAATCCACCTGTCATATTCAGGATAAGATCTACAATCTCCTTTTCCAAAAACTGCTTTTCCAATTTTGTGCTTATCTTTCCAAGCATTCACTACTTCTACCACCTTCGCATCTTTAGTTCCTGTAAAGAATAAAGATTCTTCCACATCTTGCTCTGTAGGAGGATCCCTGGAAGCATACCCAAACTGTCGGATGGCCAAAACTGGATTATAATTGATCCCTCCTTTTCTGCCAATCAAAGGCACATTTGGAAAATTTCCGCATCTTGTGACAAGCTCTATTCTCAATAACCGGTGGTCAAACCATACAATGTTATCAGCAGTTAAACTCATCAATCGTTTAGACCATTTCGCCACATCTTTGGTTTCCCCAAAGGCACCTGTCTGAGGCAAATGTTTGAAAAACCAATGACTCAGCAGTGGAGTACAACAACTAACAGATCCTCCCCTCCTTTTCTCATTCTTATAGTGCACGGAATGATAAAAATCTCCTAACAAAGTAGGGACTGGATTTTTAAGAACGAAAACTCTTGTCGCTTGCATATCCACAAAGTCTTGCTGATTGGGAAAGAAAACTAGGCCATATATGCAGAGAGCCAGAATGGAATTGTAAACCGTCCAATTTTTAGCACTTGCAGCCTCCTGGGCCTGTCCAGACAGAAATTCTAAATGAAATCCGCTAACTCCATTTTTACTGCTCACACCACTCTTTATCACTGCCTGATCCATTTGTAAAGCAGCAGCAATTTCTTTTACGCTGGGAGAACTACCAGAGAAGAATGGTATTGCCGACGTAATCGGAATTCCCAAAATAAATGAGAATTCTTCCAGTGTTGGCATCAAAATGTAATCTGAAAAAAGAAAGCACCTCAAAGAAGGCTCGTAGAACTGCAGCAGAGTGTGCAAAGCATCATGCTCATACTTGGTGATTGTACGGACCATCCCGACCAAATTCCCGTAGCTCTTCTGAAATCTATCAAGAATACCCGGACCAGCCATATCTATAATTTTGAGCAATGAATCCAAGACAGGATCTGGAAACTTGTAAGACACATTGTTCTTTCTCTCGGCGACGATCTCTGTTGAACCCATGGATTGGAATCAGAAATGTATTATGCACCTGAAAATGACAAACATAACTGTTATGATATGATAATGCAATGCAAAAGGGCATGTGATCAGGTAATCAAGTGTCGGTGTCTGTATTGAACTGTGTGCACTGTGTCTCTGTACTGAGTCTGGCAATATCTGAGATGAACACTTAAATCACTGTCATAGGATACAATGTCTGAAATCATCGTAGAATCACAAGTAAGGTAGGTAGGAGGCTGGGTTTCCTGCAAACCTGTAAACATCCCGCCCATACTCACATGTGGTTCCTAGAAAATAAGGCTTGTCAGCTTCGGAGGTTTGAGAAGCAATAGCACATTCAGCCCGTAGGATACAATGCTATGCCAATCAAAGAGGTCGTCCACTGACTCCCCTTAGAAAATAAAGGTCATCCTATGCAAGTTCCAAAGTGGGCCCTCGGGTGCGAATGGGTTTGCCACAGAATGTGGTCTGCCATTGTCACCACTAAAGAGGGATATTTCCACTAAGGTCCTCATGATCGGTCACTAGAGTCGACAGCTCTCTAGATCTACATCCTGGAATACGCAAGATGCGCATGCCACGACGTGTCCCAAGATAGCCTCGTCTAGCTGTGAATTTCGTGAACACCCAACGCACTCCAAACGGCACGTAGGTCCCACTACTCTCCACTCTAATTCTAAGTGTATACTCAAGCCTGTGTAATGGGCTTATCTCTCAGAAATCCCATCCCGCCAAACAGAAAACAACACAGTCCAGTATAGCATAATATATCATATGAAATGAAAATGCTAAAATACGGTAAATACAGTAATGTACAGTAAAGCAGTAAATAACCATACAATAAAACAGTAAATACAACACAACAGTAAACACCCAATGAAAGAAAAGCAGACAAGCGCTAGGATTGACTCGCTTAAGGATGATACAATAGTCCCCAGCAGAGTCGCCAGCTGTCGCTCCCGGGATTTTCATCCTAGTACAAACGCGAAAGTGGCACCGAAACAGAGTCGCCAGCAATGTGTATTTATCCCAAGAGAGGGAAAGGAAACACCGCATAAACCTGAGAGAAAGGAAAAGCATGGTCTTGCGACCAAGAGAAATGGGTTCGGGAGTCGGTTACGCGAGAGGAAGGTATTAGCACCCCCTCGCGTCCATCGTACCCGATGGGATCCACGCTTGCTTGTCTCGATCAAAGGGTGTAAGAAAAGAATACTGAGAAAGAAACTGAAAAAGGAATGGAAAAGGGAAGAAAAACAAATGTAGGGAAAATAAAAGAAGTGCTCGCATGGGCCCTACCCCACTGCCTACGTATCTCATCGGGAGCATGAGAATCAGAGCGACGTAGTTCCCCTCACTGGGGATGGATTGTTTGTGTTTTTTAGAGAACGGCTTACGTTCTAGCTCAGGTGTTGCAGGCTCGCTGGTCCGAGTGCGTTACCATCTTGCAAGAGAACGAGTAGAAGCGTGTTCGTGCGTTGAGAATGAATGAGATGAGAAAAGAATTCCCGAAGGAAAGACGTTATTGTTTGTTTTTGTCTTTTAGAAGGAAGTGTTTTGGATTTGTTTGCATATGACAGTGTATCTGGATCTTAGTCATTGGAATGTGTACATTCTCACATTCCAAGATGGAATGGGCAAGAAAGCACACTAAGAGTGAAGAAGACCCCCACCCTTAGTTCCAATTGTCAAGGTTCAAACACACTAGCATACTTGTGTTTATTAAGTGTTTTTGTTGATTAAGAAATGAAGAAGTGTTTTTTATTTGTACCTTCAACAAGTATTGCATTTAAGTCCCTCATACAAGATCAAATGTTTAACACATTGACCCAAGATGGGCTATATGCTATACATTCTAAGGTTACAAGAGAAGACCCCTTATAATCTTTTCTTTATATGAAAGGCCTAAATGCAATAAATGCCTACCTTTATTAGATATTTTGAATTTTCTTTGAAGAGATGAGAAGAGAGACTCAAGAGAGGAGAAAAGGTAAAACCTATATGGACTAAGACTCAATCCTAATTGAAGATTAAAGGGAGTGATCCTAAAGGTTTGTGAGGTTTCAACCTAACGTCTAAAGAAAGAATGAATTAAACAATTCACTTCTAAAGTAGAAGATGAATTGTAATTCACAAAGGGCAAGTGATGAGTTATTAAAAGAAAGCACATAAGTGCTTAGCAAAACACTAAATGGAATTGTAAAAGAGAAAGGATAGAAGTTGAATGTGGATTCCTTATCCACACCCAATTGAAACTTACCAAAGCCCCTACATGGTTAGCACAATCACTTACAAGTAAAGTAAGAAAATATAATGAACAAATCAAATTCAAACAAGTTGACAAACAAAGTAAAATGAGATTGAATGCTATACATGCTTCCAAGTCAGAATGTAACTCATATTTACACAACCTAATGTTATCCTAAATGAGCATACCAAATCATGCAAACAAAATCTCAATCCAACAAGAAGCAAAGAAGAAGAGGTGAAGTGATGTGAATGTGGTTCATACTTGTGAAACAAGTGACTTAAGGTGCAAGATAAACATCAAACATGCAAAGATGAAACCCAAATGTCACAATCAGAAGTCAATTAACATGCTATACATCCTCAAACAAAACCACAACTCATGGCACAAGTGCCTTCATGATCAAGCAAACCAAACATGAGGCATGCATTCACAAAATGGACAAGTTAAACTTCATGCTTCAAACAAATAGCAAACATGCTTCAAAAATTATGACTTTCACCAATCAAACCCCTTAAACACATGCCATTAACATATCAAGTCCACAAGCAATGAATCAGAACCAAAGTCACTCAACAATTAGGTCAAAGTCTCATGGAAGTTTCATGCATTCATGCTCAAAGAAACACATCAAAAGTCATCCAAAAAAAGACTTAAAAATCATCTCATAAATCTCAAACATACCTCAACATATTGTGACCACAATGCAAAAAGAAAGGCATCAAAATCATTTTTTATGATCAAGAACAAAAATGCACAAAATCATATGTCACATTAAGTATGCATACAAATGGAAATTCAAAAGAAATAATGGAACAGGGGCAAAATGGTCATAAAATCAGAAAATAAAATCATAGAAAATTTCCTAAATGTTTTAAGAATACACATGAATTTTTGTAGAATTTTATGATGGAGTTTGGTATTTTTAAAAATTAATTATGAAACGTGTATAAAAAATAGAAAAATAAAATGAAATGCAAGGGAAGGGGAGGTGTGAACATAGCAATTATGCAGTTCAATTCAATTGGGCTTGAAAACATGGGGGTGTGGGTAGCAATCTGATTAGGGTCCATTAAGCGCGCAAAACACCATAACTAGCATGTTCTTCAGTCAACAAAATTGACTCATTAATAGCCACTAGATTGAGTCAAGGTCAAGCCAAAGTCAAAGTAATCAGATCAAACGCTCACACACGCATGTCCACGTTCCATACCATATGCCACAACACACAATGTTTAAAATGGAATCAGAAGCCACACGTGAGAGGCATGTGAGTTTTTTATGTGCTGGCGCGTTTTGGATCGTTAGATCAACAACATCATGCGGCTGACATTCATTCTGGCCAAAACCCTAACATAAAGACCACCGGCCGGAGAGGGACCTCCGGTCACCTTCTCCGGTCACACACCACCGTCTGCAACTTCACATGTTCACAGAAATGTACAATACGCATACCAAAATGAAGCTGAGCTCATGTAGATCAAGAATGCACACTTATTTTTCACATATCAAGCACGTGCACAAAGAACAGAAGAGATCAAGTCCTGCCCTAAGTTTTCAACTATGCCTCTAAAGGCCTATCAACTAGCCAGATAAATTCTTGAGCTTATAAGAAGCCTCAAGAACCTGAAAGCCAATTCAAATCAAGTCTATAATGGTGGAAATTCGTACCTGAAGATTTGAGACCTTGAGATGTTCTTCAGAAAACCAGAGATGCTGCTTCCTCTTTGAGCTTCTTTTGGCCAAATAAAGGCTTAGATGCAGTGGTGGATGATGATTCAATGGAGAAGAAATGAAATCCAAGCTTCAAAACCAGTTGCAAGGTAGTGAAATTGAGAAAGAATCAGAGAGATTCTGAAGTGAAAATGAGGAAATGAACAAGGTGAAGCTCGAGAGTCAATGGCAATGGTGAGATTGAGAGAGAAGAAGAGCAAGTTTCTGAAGTGAATGTGTGAAAAATGAAGTTAGGAATGAAATTTGAGAGTGAAGTTTTTATTTATAGTGTGAGCTAACCATAGTTAACTGAGTGAGTCAGCTGAGTCATGGTGGTTTGGGTGAGTCATCCCTAACTAACTGAGTCAAGTTAGTTAGGGAGAGCAATGATATGGTGATGGCAACTCATGATATGCTATGGTGGAGGTGAAAAGAAAATGAAGGCACGGCTGGTTGTAGCAGAAACTTGCTCAGCAAGTTTGTTTCTTTCCATTCTCATGTATGCCAAGGCAAGTGTGCAATGTGTAAGTCATGTGTGTTTGGTTTAATGTGGAAAGCTGATGTGATGAAGTGTTTGGGGTGTGTGTGAACCAAAATCGTGCACCAGTCTGTCAATGCATCAGTATCAACATGAGGTGGTTTGAGGAAGTTTTTCTCTCTACTCAATGAATGAATTGGTGTGTTTTAGGAGTCATTGGAAAGAGGATGCATTGGAGCACAATATTGATTTGGAAATTGAAGTGGAATGAGGTCTCAAACATGTCTAAAAATGACCTCAAACAGATGGAAAAAGAAGCTGGTACATGGGTGCGCAGACTTGTGGCATGACCTGGTTGTGACCTGGTCAAATTTCAGTTGCAATGACCATTCTTTGAGCCATCATAACTCCTTAACCTTTGATCAGATGAAAAATTGATAAACACCAACTTTGAAGATCTCACATAGAGGAACAATTTTGATGTTGAAAGATTTTCCATTTGAAGCCTCTAATCATGAGTAATTGATCAATACATTTGGCCCACCAAGTGTTTGAGAAAATGACTGCGCGCGTGCCCTGAAAATCTTGGTCATGACCTAGTTTTGGACCTACTTTGCTCAAACTTTGATCAATCATATCTCACTCAATTTTTATCCAATGGAGATGTTCCACACATGGATTTGAAGCTTAAAACAAGATCTTTCATTGAGGCAGAGTGGATTTTTCATTTGGTGCTCCAAATTTAAATGGCCTTGGTTCAAATTCTGATGCAAAATGGCCAAAACTTGCTATTTTTAGTAACCCTACTTCATCCAAAAATGGCAACTTTCCACATCTTGATTTTTTCATGATTCCTTTGGAGTTTCTTGATCAAATTTTGCACATTGAACATAGGTAACATGAATTTCATGATTTTGGGCTCAAAAAGTCAAGAGTTGACTTTTTCCCCTGATTATTTGACTTTGCCCCAATTTCCTGATTTTTGATCTTTCTTCCAATTGAACCACTTCTAAAACCAATTGAAATGCAATTTTCCACATACATACACTTAAGGACATATGGAATACCATGACATCAAGTTTTGTCCAAAAAATCAGAGATATCCTGATTTTATTAGAAACCCTAATTTTGACCCCCTTTGGTTAGGAGGAAATTGCACATCTTCCAAATCCAAATTCCTCAGAGTATGTTGTGTATCCTCTTAAAGGATGATGAGAAATGCCACTTGAGAATGATTTTGAATCAATGAGCTATCTCTTTTGAGGGTTTTCCTTCAATTTTTGAACCTCTTGCATAGTGAAAGATGTAGTGCTTCAATCTCCTATTGAATCTCACCTTCTTGAGGTTGTGGAAGATCAATTGAGATAGTATGAGACATGAGAGACCTCTTGGCTTGCATAGAGCCCACTTGATTGACCTTTTTGTGCTTTGAATGATTCCTTGATTGTCCACCTTCCACTTGATCACATGCCCTGATGGTAAGAAGGATGCCATGCTTCATTTTTCTATGTTAAATGCAATGCAATGCTAGTGAGGTGGATATGATATGATAAATGATAATGCCATGCTATGATGCCAAAAGAGGAGAGCAAATTTTGGGGTATTACACCAGGTCAAATGTGAACCTAAACCTCAGGTCAAATGTGAACCCGTTGTTTAAAACCCAGGTCAAATGTGAACCTAAACCTCAGGTCAAATGTGAACCCGTTGTTTGAAACCCAGGTCAAACGTGAACTTAAACCTCAGGTCAAATGTGAACCTGTTGTTTGAAACCCAGGTCAAACGTGAACCTAAACCTCAGGTCAAATGTGAACCCGTTGTTTGAAACCCAAGTCAAATGTGAACCTAACCCTCAGGTTAAGTATGAACCCGTTGTTTGAAAATCCGGTCAAATGTGAACCTAAACTTCAGGTCAAATGTGAACCCGTTGTTTGAAACCCAGGTCAAATGTGAACCTAAACCTCAGGTCAAATGTAAATTCGTTGTTTGAAAACCAGGTCAAATGTGAAAATGTTGTTTGAAACCCAGGTCAAATATGAACCTAAACCTCAGGTCAAATGTCAACCCGTTCTTTGAAACCCAGGTCAAATGTGAACTTAAACCTCAGGTCAAATGTCAACCTGTGGTTTGATACCCAGGACAAATGTGAACCTAAACCTCAGGTCAAATGTGAACCCGTTGTTTGAAACCCAGGTCAAATTTGAACCTAAACCTCAGGTCAAATGTGAACCCGTTGTTTAAAACCCTAGTCAAATGTGAACCTAAACCTCAGGTCAAATGTGAACCCGTTGTTTGAAACCCAGGTCAAATGTGAACCTAAACCTTAGGTCAAATGAGAACCCGTTGTTTGAAACCCGGGTCAAATGTGAACCTAAACCTCAGGTCAAATGTGAACCCGTTGTTTAGAAACCAGGTCAAATTTGAACCTAAACCTCAGGTCAAATGTGAACGCGTTGTTTGAAAACCAGGTCAAATGTGAACCTAAACCTAAGGTCAAATGTGAAGTTAAACGTCAGGTCAAATGTGAACTGTTGTTCGAAACCCAGGTCAAACATGAACCTAAACCTCAGGTCAAATTTGAACCCGTTGTTTGAAACCCAGATCAAATGTGAACCTAAACCTAAGGTCAAATGTGAACCCGTTGTTTGAAACCCAGGTCAAATGTGAACCTAAACCTCAGGTCAAATGTGAACCTCTTGTTTGAAAACCAGGTCAAATGTGAACCTAAACCTCAGGTCTAATGTGAACCCGTTGTTTGAAACCCAGGTCAAATGTGAACCTAAACCTCAGGTCAAATGTGAACTCGTTGTTTGAAAACAAGGTCAAATGTGAACTTAAAACTCAGGTCAAATGTGTACCTAAACCTCAGGTCAAATGTGAACCCGTTGTTTGAAACCCAGGTCAAATGTGAACTTAAACCTCAGGTCAAATGTGAACCCATTGTTTGAAACCCAGGTCAAATTTGAACCTAAACCTCAAGTCAAATCTGAACCCGTTGTTTGAAAACCAGGTCAAATGTGAACCTAACCCTCAGGTCAAATGTGAACCCGTTGTTTGAAACCTAAGTCAAATGTGAACCTAAACCTCAGGTCAAATGTGAACCCGTTGTTTGAAAACCAGGTCAAATGTGAACCTAAACCTCAGGTCAAATGTGAATCCGTTGTTTGAAAACCAGGTCAAATGTGAACCCGTTGTTTGAAACCCAGGTCAAATATGAACCTAAACCTCAGGTCAAATGTGAACTTAAACCTCAGGTCAAATGTGAACTTGTTGTTTGAAACCCAGGTCAAATGTGAACCTAAACCTCAGGTCAAATGTGAACCCGTTGTTTGAAATCCAGGACAAACTTGAACCTAAACCTCAGGTCAAATGTGAACCCGTTGTTTGAAACCCAAGTTAAATGTGAACCTAACCCTCAGGTCAAATATGAACCCGTAGTTTGAAAATCCGGTCAAATGTGAACCTAAACCTCAGGTCAAATGTGAACCCGTTATTTGAAACCCAGGTCAAATGTGAACCTAAACCTCAGGTCAAATGTGAATCCGTTGTTTGAAAACCAGGTCAAATGTGAACCCGTTGTTTGAAACCCAGGTCAAATATGAACCTAATCTTAAGGTCAAATGTGAACCCGTTGTTTGAAACCCAGGTCAAATGTGAACTTAAACCTCAGGTCAAATGTGAACCTGTTGTTTGAAACCCAGGTCAAATGTGAACCTAAACCTCAGGTCAAATGTGAACCCGTTGTTTGAAACCCAGGTCAAATGTGAACCTAAACCTCAGGTCAAATGTGAATCCGTTGTTTGAAACCCAGGTCAAATGTGAACCTAAACCTCAGGTCAATTGTGAACCCGTTGTTTGAAACCAAGGTCAAATGTGAACCTAAACCTTAGGTCAAATGAGAACCCGTTGTTTGAAACCCGGGTCAAATGTGAACCTAAACCTCAGTTCAAATGCGAACCCGTTGTTTGAAAACCACGTCAAATTTGAACCTAAACCTCAGGTCAAATGTGAACCCGTTGTTTGAAACCCAGGTAAAATGTGAACCTAAACCTAAGGTCAAATGTGAACCCATTGTTTGAAACCCATGTAAAATGTGAACCTAAACCTCAGGTCAAATGTGAACCCGTTGTTTGAAACCCAGGTCAAACATGAACTTAAACCTCAGGTCAAATGTGAACCTGTTGTTTGAAACCCAGGTCAAACGTGAACCTAAACCTCAGGTCAAATGTGAACCCGTTGTTTGAAACCCAAGTCAAATGTGAACCTAACCCTCAGGTCAAATATGAACCCGTTGTTTGAAAATCCTATCAAATGTGAACATAAACCTCAGGTCAAATGTGAACCCGTTGTTTGAAACCCAAGTCTAATGGGAACCTCAACCTCAGGTCAAATGTGAATCCGTTGTTTGAAAACCAGGTCAAATGTGAACCCGTTGTTTGAAACCCAGGTCAAATATGAACCTAAACCTCAGGTCAAATGTGAACCCGTTGTTTGAAACCCAGGTCAAATGTGAACTTAAACCTCAGGCCAAATGTGAACCTAATGTTTGAAACCCAGGTCAAATGTGAACCTAAACCTCAGGTCAAATGTGAACCCGTTGTTTGAAACCCAGGTCAAATGTGAACCTAAACCTCAGGTCAAATGTGAACCCGTTGTTTAAAACCCAGGTCAAATGTGAACCTAAACCTCAGGTCAAATGTGAACCCGTTGTTTGAAACCCAGGTCAAATGTGAACCTAAACCTTAGGTCAAATGAGAACCCCTTGTTTGAAACCCGGGTCAAATGTGAACCTAAACCTCAGGTCAAATGCGAACCCGTTGTTTGAAAACCGGGTCAAATTTGAACCTAAACCTCAGGTCAAATGTGAACCCGTTGTTCGAAACCCAGGTCAAATGTGAACCTAAACCTAAGGTCAAATGTGAACCCATTATTTGAAACCCAAGTCAAATGTGAACCTAAACCTCAGGTCAAATGTGAACCCGTTGTTAGAAACCCAGGTCAAACGTGAACTTAAACCTCAGGTCAAATGTGAACCTGTTGTTTGAAACCCAGGTCAAACGTGAACCTAAACCTAGGGTCAAATGTGAACCCGTTGTTTGAAACCCAAGTCAAATGTGAACCTAACCCTCAGGTAAAATATGAACCCGTTGTTTGAAAATCCGGTCAAATGTGAACCTAAACCTCAGGTCAAATGTGAACCCGTTGTTTGAAACCCAGGTCAAATGTGAACCTAAACCTCAGGTCAAATGTAAATCCGTTGTTTGAAAACCAGGTCAAATGTGAACCCGTTGTTTGAAACCCAGGTCAAATTTGAACCTAAACCTCAGGTCAAATGTGAACCCGTTGTTTAAAACCCTAGTCAAATGTGAACCTAAACCTCAGGTCAAATGTGAACCCGTTGTTTGAAACCCAGGTCAAATGTGAACCTAAACCTTAGGTCAAATGAGAACCCGTTGTTTGAAACCCGGGTCAAATGTGAACCTAAACCTCAGGTCAAATGTGAACCCGTTGTTTAAAAACCAGGTCAAATTTGAACCTAAACCTCAGGTCAAATGTGAACGCGTTGTTTGAAAACCAGGTCAAATGTGAACCTAAACCTAAGGTCAAATGTGAACTTAAACCTCAGGTCAAATGTGAACTGTTGTTCGAAACCCAGGTCAAACATGAACCTAAACCTCAGGTCAAATTTGAACCCGTTGTTTGAAACCCAGATCAAATGTGAACCTAAACCTAAGGTCAAATGTGAACCCGTTGTTTGAAACCCAGGTAAAATGTGAACCTAAACCTCAGGTCAAATGTGAACCTCTTGTTTGAAAACCAGGTCAAATGTGAACCTAAACCTCAGGTCTAATGTGAACCCGTTGTTTGAAACCCAGGTCAAATGTGAACCTAAACCTCAGGTCAAATCTGAACTCGTTGTTTGAAAACAAGGTCAAATGTGAACTTAAAACTCAGGTCAAATGTGTACCTAAACCTCAGGTCAAATGTGAACCCGTTGTTTGAAACCCAGGTCAAATGTGAACTTAAACCTCAGGTCAAATGTGAACCCATTGTTTGAAACCCATGTCAAATGTGAACCTAAACCTCAGGTCAAATGTGAACCCGTTGTTTGAAATCCAGGACAAACTTGAACCTAAACCTCAGGTCAAATGTGAACCCGTTGTTTGAAACCCAAGTCAAATGTGAACCTAACCCTCAGGTCAAATATGAACCCGTAGTTTGAAAATCCGGTCAAATGTGAACCTAAACCTCAGGTCAAATGTGAACCCGTTATTTGAAACCCAGGTCAAATGTGAACCTAAACCTCAGGTCAAATGTGAATCCGTTGTTTGAAAACCAGGTCAAATGTGAACCCGTTGTTTGAAACCCAGGTCAAATATGAACCTAATCTTAAGGTCAAATGTGAACCCGTTGTTTGAAACCCAGGTCAAATGTGAACTTAAACCTCAGGTCAAATGTGAACCTGTTGTTTGAAACCCAGGTCAAATGTGAACCTAAACCTCAGGTCAAATGTGAACCCGTTATTTGAAACCCAGGTCAAATGTGAACCTAAACCTCAGGTCAAATGTGAATCCGTTGTTTGAAACCCAGGTCAAATGTGAACCTAAACCTCAGGTCAATTGTGAACCCGTTGTTTGAAACCAAGGTCAAATGTGAACCTAAACCTTAGGTCAAATGAGAACCCGTTGTTTGAAACCCGGGTCAAATGTGAACCTAAACCTCAGTTCAAATGCGAACCCGTTGTTTGAAAACCACGTCAAATTTGAACCTAAACCTCAGGTCAAATGTGAACCCGTTGTTTGAAACCCAGGTAAAATGTGAACTTAAACCTAAGGTCAAATGTGAACCCATTGTTTGAAACCCAGGTAAAATGTGAACCTAAACCTCAGGTCAAATGTGAACCCGTTGTTTGAAACCCAGGTCAAACATGAACTTAAACCTCAGGTCAAATGTGAACCTGTTGTTTGAAACCCAGGTCAAACGTGAACCTAAACCTCAGGTCAAATGTGAACCCGTTGTTTGAAACCCAAGTCAAATGTGAACCTAACCCTCAGGTCAAATATGAACCCGTTGTTTGAAAATCCTATCAAATGTGAACCTAAACCTCAGGTCAAATGTGAACCCGTTGTTTGAAACCCAAGTCAAATGGGAACCTCAACCTCAGGTCAAATGTGAATCCGTTGTTTGAAAACCAGGTCAAATGTGAACCCGTTGTTTGAAACCCAGGTCAAATATGAACCTAAACCTCAGGTCAAATGTGAACCCGTTGTTTGAAACCCAGGTCAAATGTGAACTTAAACCTCAGGCCAAATGTGAACCTAATGTTTGAAACCCAGGTCAAATGTGAACCTAAACCTCAGGTCAAATGTGAACCCGTTGTTTGAAACCCATGTCAAATGTGAACCTAAACCTCAGGTCAAATGTGAACCCGTTGTTTAAAACCCAGGTCAAATGTGAACCTAAACCTCAGGTCAAATGTGAACCCGTTGTTTGAAACCCAGGTCAAATGTGAACCTAAACCTTAGGTCAAATGAGAACCCCTTGTTTGAAACCCGGGTCAAATGTGAACCTAAACCTCAGGTCAAATGCGAACCCGTTGTTTGAAAACCGGGTCAAATTTGAACCTAAACCTCAGGTCAAATGTGAACCCGTTGTTCGAAACCCAGGTCAAATGTGAACCTAAACCTAAGGTCAAATGTGAACCCATTATTTGAAACCCAAGTCAAATGTGAACCTAAACCTCAGGTCAAATGTGAACCCGTTGTTAGAAACCCAGGTCAAACGTGAACTTAAACCTCAGGTCAAATGTGAACCTGTTGTTTGAAACCCAGGTCAAACGTGAACCTAAACCTAGGGTCAAATGTGAACCCGTTGTTTGAAACCCAAGTCAAATGTGAACCTAACCCTCAGGTAAAATATGAACCCGTTGTTTGAAAATCCGGTCAAATGTGAACCTAAACCTCAGGTCAAATGTGAACCCGTTGTTTGAAACCCAGGTCAAATGTGAACCTAAACCTCAGGTCAAATGTAAATCCTTTGTTTGAAAACCAGGTCAAATGTGAACCCGTTGTTTGAAACCCAGGTCAAATTTGAACCTAAACCTCAGGTCAAATGTGAACCCGTTGTTTAAAACCCTAGTCAAATGTGAACCTAAACCTCAGGTCAAATGTGAACCCGTTGTTTGAAACCCAGGTCAAATGTGAACCTAAACCTTAGGTCAAATGAGAACCCGTTGTTTGAAACCCGGGTCAAATGTGAACCTAAACCTCAGGTCAAATGTGAACCCGTTGTTTAAAAACCAGGTCAAATTTGAACCTAAACCTCAGGTCAAATGTGAACGCGTTGTTTGAAAACCAGGTCAAATGTGAACCTAAACCTAAGGTCAAATGTGAACTTAAACCTCAGGTCAAATGTGAACTGTTGTTCGAAACCCAGGTCAAACATGAACCTAAACCTCAGGTCAAATTTGAACCCGTTGTTTGAAACCCAGATCAAATGTGAACCTAAACCTAAGGTCAAATGTGAACCCGTTGTTTGAAACCCAGGTAAAATGTGAACCTAAACCTCAGGTCAAATGTGAACCTCTTGTTTGAAAACCAGGTCAAATGTGAACCTAAACCTCAGGTCTAATGTGAACCCGTTGTTTGAAACCCAGGTCAAATGTGAACCTAAACCTCAGGTCAAATCTGAACTCGTTGTTTGAAAACAAGGTCAAATGTGAACTTAAAACTCAGGTCAAATGTGTACCTAAACCTCAGGTCAAATGTGAACCCGTTGTTTGAAACCCAGGTCAAATGTGAACTTAAACCACAGGTCAAATGTGAACCCATTGTTTGAAACCCAGGTCAAATTTGAACCTAAACCTCAAGTCAAATCTGAACCCGTTGTTTGAAAACCAGGTCAAATGTGAACCTAACCCTCAGGTCAAATGTGAACCCGTTGTTTGAAACCTAAGTCAAATGTGAACCTAAACCTCAGGTCAAATGTGAACCCGTTGTTTGAAAACCAGGTCAAATGTGAACCTAAACCTCAGGTCAAATGTGAATCCGTTGTTTGAAAACCAGGTCAAATGTGAACCCGTTGTTTGAAACCCAGGTCAAATATGAACCTAAACCTCAGGTCAAATGTGAACCCGTTGTTTGAAACCCAGGTCAAATGTGAACTTAAATCTCAGGTCAAATGTCAATCTGTTGTTTGATACCCAGGTCAAATGTGAACCTAAACCTTAGGTCAAATGTGAACCCGTTGTTTGAAACCCAGGTCAAATGTGAACCTAAACCTCAGGTCAAATGTGAACCCGTTGTTTAAAACCCAGGTCAAATGTGAACCTAAACCTCAGGTCAAATGTGAACCCGTTGTTTGAAACCCAGGTCAAACGTGAACTTAAACCTCAGGTCAAATGTGAACCTGTTGTTTGAAACCCAGGTCAAACGTGAACCTAAACCTCAGGTCAAATGTGAACCCGTTGTTTGAAACCCAAGTCAAATGTGAACCTAACCCTCAGGTTAAGTATGAACCCGTTGTTTGAAAATCCGGTCAAATGTGAACCTAAACTTCAGGTCAAATGTGAACCCGTTGTTTGAAACCCAGGTCAAATGTGAACCTAAACCTCAGGTCAAATGTAAATTCGTTGTTTGAAAACCAGGTCAAATGTGAAAACGTTGTTTGAAACCCAAGTCAAATATGAACCTAAACCTCAGGTCAAATGTCAACCCGTTCTTTGAAACCCAGGTCAAATGTGAACTTAAACCTCAGGTCAAATGTCAACCTGTGGTTTGATACCCAGGACAAATGTGAACCTAAACCTCAGGTCAAATGTGAACCCGTTGTTTGAAACCCAGGTCAAATTTGAACCTAAACCTCAGGTCAAATGTGAACCCGTTGTTTAAAACCCTAGTCAAATGTGAACCTAAACCTCAGGTCAAATGTGAACCCGTTGTTTGAAACCCAGGTCAAATGTGAACCTAAACCTTAGGTCAAATGAGAACCCGTTGTTTGAAACCCGGGTCAAATGTAAACCTAAACCTCAGGTCAAATGTGAACCCGTTGTTTAAAAACCAGGTCAAATTTGAACCTAAACCTCAGGTCAAATGTGAACGCGTTGTTTGAAAACCAGGTCAAATGTGAACCTAAACCTAAGGTCAAATGTGAACTTAAACCTCAGGTCAAATGTGAACTGTTGTTCGAAACCCAGGTCAAACATGAACCTAAACCTCAGGTCAAATTTGAACCCGTTGTTTGAAACCCAGATCAAATGTGAACCTAAACCTAAGGTCAAATGTGAACCCGTTGTTTGAAACCCAGGTCAAATGTGAACCTAAACCTCAGGTCAAATGTGAACCTCTTGTTTGAAAACCAGGTCAAATGTGAACCTAAACCTCAGGTCTAATGTGAACCCGTTGTTTGAAACCCAGGTCAAATGTGAACCTAAACCTCAGGTCAAATGTGAACTCGTTGTTTGAAAACAAGGTCAAATGTGAACTTAAAACTCAGGTCAAATGTGTACCTAAACCTCAGGTCAAATGTGAACCCGTTGTTTGAAACCCAGGTCAAATGTGAACTTAAACCTCAGGTCAAATGTGAACCCATTGTTTGAAACCCAGGTCAAATTTGAACCTAAACCTCAAGTCAAATCTGAACCCGTTGTTTGAAAACCAGGTCAAATGTGAACCTAACCCTCAGGTCAAATGTGAACCCGTTGTTTGAAACCTAAGTCAAATGTGAACCTAAACCTCAGGTCAAATGTGAACCCGTTGTTTGAAAACCAGGTCAAATGTGAACCTAAACCTCAGGTCAAATGTGAATTCGTTGTTTGAAAACCAGGTCAAATGTGAACCCGTTGTTTGAAACCCAGGTCAAATATGAACCTAAACCTCAGGTCAAATGTGAACTTAAACCTCAGGTCAAATGTGAACTTGTTGTTTGAAACCCAGGTCAAATGTGAACCTAAACCTCAGGTCAAATGTGAACCCGTTGTTTGAAATCCAGGACAAACTTGAACCTAAACCTCAGGTCAAATGTGAACCCGTTGTTTGAAACCCAAGTCAAATGTGAACCTAACCCTCAGGTCAAATATGAACCCGTAGTTTGAAAATCCGGTCAAATGTGAACCTAAACCTCAGGTCAAATGTGAACCCGTTATTTGAAACCCATGTCAAATGTGAACCTAAACCTCAGGTCAAATGTGAATCCGTTGTTTGAAAACCAGGTCAAATGTGAACCCGTTGTTTGAAACCCAGGTCAAATATGAACCTAATCTTAAGGTCAAATGTGAACCCGTTGTTTGAAACCCAGGTCAAATGTGACCTTAAACCTCAGGTCAAATGTGAACCTGTTGTTTGAAACCCAGGTCAAATGTGAACCTAAACCTCAGGTCAAATGTGAACCCGTTGTTTGAAACCCAGGTCAAATGTGAACCTAAACCTCAGGTCAAATGTGAATCCGTTGTTTGAAACCCAGGTCAAATGTGAACCTAAACCTCAGGTCAATTGTGAACCCGTTGTTTGAAACCAAGGTCAAATGTGAACCTAAACCTTAGGTCAAATGAGAACCCGTTGTTTGAAACCCGGGTCAAATGTGAACCTAAACCTCAGTTCAAATGCGAACCCGTTGTTTGAAAACCACGTCAAATTTGAACCTAAACCTCAGGTCAAATGTGAACCCGTTGTTTGAAACCCAGGTAAAATGTGAACCTAAACCTAAGGTCAAATGTGAACCCATTGTTTGAAACCCAGGTAAAATGTGAACCTAAACCTCAGGTCAAATGTGAACCCGTTGTTTGAAACCCAGGTCAAACATGAACTTAAACCTCAGGTCAAATGTGAACCTGTTGTTTGAAACCCAGGTCAAACGTGAACCTAAACCTCAGGTCAAATGTGAACCCGTTGTTTGAAACCCAAGTCAAATGTGAACCTAACCCTCAGGTCAAATATGAACCCGTTGTTTGAAAATCCTATCAAATGTGAACCTAAACCTCAGGTCAAATGTGAACCCGTTGTTTGAAACCCAAGTCAAATGGGAACCTCAACCTCAGGTCAAATGTGAATCCGTTGTTTGAAAACCAGGTCAAATGTGAACCCGTTGTTTGAAACCCAGGTCAAATATGAACCTAAACCTCAGGTCAAATGTGAACCCGTTGTTTGAAACCCAGGTCAAATGTGAACTTAAACCTCAGGCCAAATGTGAACCTAATGTTTGAAACCCAGGTCAAATGTGAACCTAAACCTCAGGTCAAATGTGAACCCGTTGTTTGAAACCCAGGTCAAATGTGAACCTAAACCTCAGGTCAAATGTGAACATCTTGTTTAAAACCCAGGTCAAATGTGAACCTAAACCTCAGGTCAAATGTGAACCCGTTGTTTGAAACCCAGGTCAAATGTGAACCTAAACCTTAGGTCAAATGAGAACCCCTTGTTTGAAACCCGGGTCAAATGTGAACCTAAACCTCAGGTCAAATGCGAACCCGTTGTTTGAAAACCGGGTCAAATTTGAACCTAAACCTCAGGTCAAATGTGAACCCGTTGTTCGAAACCCAGGTCAAATGTGAACCTAAACCTAAGGTCAAATGTGAACCCATTATTTGAAACCCAAGTCAAATGTGAACCTAAACCTCAGGTCAAATGTGAACCCGTTGTTTGAAACCCAGGTCAAACGTGAACTTAAACCTCAGGTCAAATGTGAACCTGTTGTTTGAAACCCAGGTCAAACGTGAACCTAAACCTAGGGTCAAATGTGAACCCGTTGTTTGAAACCCAAGTCAAATGTGAACCTAACCCTCAGGTAAAATATGAACCCGTTGTTTGAAAATCCGGTCAAATGTGAACCTAAACCTCAGGTCAAATGTGAACCCGTTGTTTGAAACCCAGGTCAAATGTGAACCTAAACCTCAGGTCAAATGTAAATCCGTTGTTTGAAAACCAGGTCAAATGTGAACCCGTTGTTTGAAACCCATGTCAAATATGAACCTAAACCTCAGGTCAAATGTCAACCCGTTCTTTGAAACCCAGGTCAAATATGAACCTAAACCTCAGGTCAAATGTAAACTTAAACCTCAGGTCAAATGTGAACTTGTTGTTTGAAACCCAGGTCAAATGTGAACCTAAACCTCAGGTCAAATGTGAACCCGTTGTTTGAAATCCAGGACAAACTTGAACCTAAACCTCAGGTCAAATGTGAACCCGTTGTTTGAAACCCAAGTCAAATGTGAACCTAACCCTCAGGTCAAATATGAACCCGTAGTTTGAAAATCCGGTCAAATGTGAACCTAAACCTCAGGTCAAATGTGAACCCGTTATTTGAAACCCAGGTCAAATGTGAACCTAAACCTCAGGTCAAATGTGAATCCGTTGTTTGAAAACCAGGTCAAATGTGAACCCGTTGTTTGAAACCCAGGTCAAATATGAACCTAATCTTAAGGTCAAATGTGAACCCGTTGTTTGAAACCCAGGTCAAATGTGACCTTAAACCTCAGGTCAAATGTGAACCTGTTGTTTGAAACCCAGGTCAAATGTGAACCTAAACCTCAGGTCAAATGTGAACCCGTTGTTTGAAACCCAGGTCAAATGTGAACCTAAACCTCAGGTCAAATGTGAATCCGTTGTTTGAAACCCAGGTCAAATGTGAACCTAAACCTCAGGTCAATTGTGAACCCTTTGTTTGAAACCAAGGTCAAATGTGAACCTAAACCTTAGGTCAAATGAGAACCCGTTGTTTGAAACCCGGGTCAAATGTGAACCTAAACCTCAGTTCAAATGCGAACCCGTTGTTTGAAAACCACGTCAAATTTGAACCTAAACCTCAGGTCAAATGTGAACCCGTTGTTTGAAACCCAGGTAAAATGTGAACCTAAACCTAAGGTCAAATGTGAACCCATTGTTTGAAACCCAGGTAAAATGTGAACCTAAACCTCAGGTCAAATGTGAACCCGTTGTTTGAAACCCAGGTCAAACATGAACTTAAACCTCAGGTCAAATGTGAACCTGTTGTTTGAAACCCAGGTCAAACGTGAACCTAAACCTCAGGTCAAATGTGAACCCGTTGTTTGAAACCCAAGTCAAATGTGAACCTAACCCTCAGGTCAAATATGAACCCGTTGTTTGAAAATCCTATCAAATGTGAACCTAAACCTCAGGTCAAATGTGAACCCGTTGTTTGAAACCCAAGTCAAATGGGAACCTCAACCTCAGGTCAAATGTGAATCCGTTGTTTGAAAACCAGGTCAAATGTGAACCCGTTGTTTGAAACCCAGGTCAAATATGAACCTAAACCTCAGGTCAAATGTGAACCCGTTGTTTGAAACCCAGGTCAAATGTGAACTTAAACCTCAGGCCAAATGTGAACCTAATGTTTGAAACCCAGGTCAAATGTGAACCTAAACCTCAGGTCAAATGTGAACCCGTTGTTTGAAACCCAGGTCAAATGTGAACCTAAACCTCAGGTCAAATGTGAACATCTTGTTTAAAACCCAGGTCAAATGTGAACCTAAACCTCAGGTCAAATGTGAACCCGTTGTTTGAAACCCAGGTCAAATGTGAACCTAAACTTTAGGTCAAATGAGAACCCCTTGTTTGAAACCCGGGTCAAATGTGAACCTAAACCTCAGGTCAAATGCGAACCCGTTGTTTGAAAACCGGGTCAAATTTGAACCTAAACCTCAGGTCAAATGTGAACCCGTTGTTCGAAACCCAGGTCAAATGTGAACCTAAACCTAAGGTCAAATGTGAACCCATTATTTGAAACCCAAGTCAAATGTGAACCTAAACCTCAGGTCAAATGTGAACCCGTTGTTTGAAACCCAGGTCAAACGTGAACTTAAACCTCAGGTCAAATGTGAACCTGTTGTTTGAAACCCAGGTCAAACGTGAACCTAAACCTAGGGTCAAATGTGAACCCGTTGTTTGAAACCCAAGTCAAATGTGAACCTAACCCTCAGGTAAAATATGAACCCGTTGTTTGAAAATCCGGTCAAATGTGAACCTAAACCTCAGGTCAAATGTGAACCCGTTGTTTGAAACCCAGGTCAAATGTGAACCTAAACCTCAGGTCAAATGTAAATCCGTTGTTTGAAAACCAGGTCAAATGTGAACCCGTTGTTTGAAACCCATGTCAAATATGAACCTAAACCTCAGGTCAAATGTCAACCCGTTCTTTGAAACCCAGGTCAAATATGAACTTAAACCTCAGGTCAAATGTCAACCTATGGTTTGATACCCAGGTCAAATGTGAACCTAAACCTCAGGTCAAATGTGAACCCGTTGTTTGAAACCCAGGTCAAATTTGAACCTAAACCTCAGGTCAAATGTGAACGCGTTGTTTAAAACCCTAGTCAAATGTGAACCTAAACCTCAGGTCAAATGTGAACCCGTTGTTTGAAACCCAGGTCAAATGTGAACCTAAACCTTAGGTCAAATGAGAACCCGTTGTTTGAAACCCAGGTCAAATGTGAACCTAAACCTCAGGTCAAATGCGAACCCGTTGTTTAAAAACCAGGTAAAATTTGAACCTAAACCTCAGGTCAAATGTGAACGCGTTGTTGGAAAACCAGGTCAAATGTGAACCTAAACCTAAGGTCAAATGTGAACTTAAACCTCAGGTCAAATGTGAACTGTTGTTCGAAACCCATGTCAAACATGAACCTAAACCTCAGGTCAAATTTGAACCCGTTGTTTGAAACCCAGATCAAATGTGAACCTAAACCTAAGGTCAAATGTGAACCCGTTGTTTGAAACCCAGGTCAAATGTGAACCTAAACCTCAGGTCAAATGTGAACATCTTGTTTAAAACCCAGGTCAAATGTGAACCTAAACCTCAGGTCAAATGTGAACCCGTTGTTTGAAACCCAGGTCAAATGTGAACCTAAACCTTAGGTCAAATGAGAACCCCTTGTTTGAAACCCGGGTCAAATGTGAACCTAAACCTCAGGTCAAATGCGAACCCGTTGTTTGAAAACCGGGTCAAATTTGAACCTAAACCTCAGGTCAAATGTGAACCCGTTGTTCGAAACCCAGGTCAAATGTGAACCTAAACCTAAGGTCAAATGTGAACCCATTATTTGAAACCCAAGTCAAATGTGAACCTAAACCTCAGGTCAAATGTGAACCCGTTGTTTGAAACCCAGGTCAAACGTGAACTTAAACCTCAGGTCAAATGTGAACCTGTTGTTTGAAACCCAGGTCAAACGTGAACCTAAACCTAGGGTCAAATGTGAACCCGTTGTTTGAAACCCAAGTCAAATGTGAACCTAACCCTCAGGTAAAATATGAACCCGTTGTTTGAAAATCCGGTCAAATGTGAACCTAAACCTCAGGTCAAATGTGAACCCGTTGTTTGAAACCCAGGTCAAATGTGAACCTAAACCTCAGGTCAAATGTAAATCCGTTGTTTGAAAACCAGGTCAAATGTGAACCCGTTGTTTGAAACCCATGTCAAATATGAACCTAAACCTCAGGTCAAATGTCAACCCGTTCTTTGAAACCCAGGTCAAATATGAACCTAAACCTCAGGTCAAATGTAAACTTAAACCTCAGGTCAAATGTGAACTTGTTGTTTGAAACCCAGGTCAAATGTGAACCTAAACCTCAGGTCAAATGTGAACCCGTTGTTTGAAATCCAGGACAAACTTGAACCTAAACCTCAGGTCAAATGTGAACCCGTTGTTTGAAACCCAAGTCAAATGTGAACCTAACCCTCAGGTCAAATATGAACCCGTAGTTTGAAAATCCGGTCAAATGTGAACCTAAACCTCAGGTCAAATGTGAACCCGTTATTTGAAACCCAGGTCAAATGTGAACCTAAACCTCAGGTCAAATGTGAATCCGTTGTTTGAAAACCAGGTCAAATGTGAACCCGTTGTTTGAAACCCAGGTCAAATATGAACCTAATCTTAAGGTCAAATGTGAACCCGTTGTTTGAAACCCAGGTCAAATGTGACCTTAAACCTCAGGTCAAATGTGAACCTGTTGTTTGAAACCCAGGTCAAATGTGAACCTAAACCTCAGGTCAAATGTGAACCCGTTGTTTGAAACCCAGGTCAAATGTGAACCTAAACCTCAGGTCAAATGTGAATCCGTTGTTTGAAACCCAGGTCAAATGTGAACCTAAACCTCAGGTCAATTGTGAACCCTTTGTTTGAAACCAAGGTCAAATGTGAACCTAAACCTTAGGTCAAATGAGAACCCGTTGTTTGAAACCCGGGTCAAATGTGAACCTAAACCTCAGTTCAAATGCGAACCCGTTGTTTGAAAACCACGTCAAATTTGAACCTAAACCTCAGGTCAAATGTGAACCCGTTGTTTGAAACCCAGGTAAAATGTGAACCTAAACCTAAGGTCAAATGTGAACCCATTGTTTGAAACCCAGGTAAAATGTGAACCTAAACCTCAGGTCAAATGTGAACCCGTTGTTTGAAACCCAGGTCAAACATGAACTTAAACCTCAGGTCAAATGTGAACCTGTTGTTTGAAACCCAGGTCAAACGTGAACCTAAACCTCAGGTCAAATGTGAACCCGTTGTTTGAAACCCAAGTCAAATGTGAACCTAACCCTCAGGTCAAATATGAACCCGTTGTTTGAAAATCCTATCAAATGTGAACCTAAACCTCAGGTCAAATGTGAACCCGTTGTTTGAAACCCAAGTCAAATGGGAACCTCAACCTCAGGTCAAATGTGAATCCGTTGTTTGAAAACCAGGTCAAATGTGAACCCGTTGTTTGAAACCCAGGTCAAATATGAACCTAAACCTCAGGTCAAATGTGAACCCGTTGTTTGAAACCCAGGTCAAATGTGAACTTAAACCTCAGGCCAAATGTGAACCTAATGTTTGAAACCCAGGTCAAATGTGAACCTAAACCTCAGGTCAAATGTGAACCCGTTGTTTGAAACCCAGGTCAAATGTGAACCTAAACCTCAGGTCAAATGTGAACATCTTGTTTAAAACCCAGGTCAAATGTGAACCTAAACCTCAGGTCAAATGTGAACCCGTTGTTTGAAACCCAGGTCAAATGTGAACCTAAACTTTAGGTCAAATGAGAACCCCTTGTTTGAAACCCGGGTCAAATGTGAACCTAAACCTCAGGTCAAATGCGAACCCGTTGTTTGAAAACCGGGTCAAATTTGAACCTAAACCTCAGGTCAAATGTGAACCCGTTGTTCGAAACCCAGGTCAAATGTGAACCTAAACCTAAGGTCAAATGTGAACCCATTATTTGAAACCCAAGTCAAATGTGAACCTAAACCTCAGGTCAAATGTGAACCCGTTGTTTGAAACCCAGGTCAAACGTGAACTTAAACCTCAGGTCAAATGTGAACCTGTTGTTTGAAACCCAGGTCAAACGTGAACCTAAACCTAGGGTCAAATGTGAACCCGTTGTTTGAAACCCAAGTCAAATGTGAACCTAACCCTCAGGTAAAATATGAACCCGTTGTTTGAAAATCCGGTCAAATGTGAACCTAAACCTCAGGTCAAATGTGAACCCGTTGTTTGAAACCCAGGTCAAATGTGAACCTAAACCTCAGGTCAAATGTAAATCCGTTGTTTGAAAACCAGGTCAAATGTGAACCCGTTGTTTGAAACCCATGTCAAATATGAACCTAAACCTCAGGTCAAATGTCAACCCGTTCTTTGAAACCCAGGTCAAATATGAACTTAAACCTCAGGTCAAATGTCAACCTGTGGTTTGATACCCAGGTCAAATGTGAACCTAAACCTCAGGTCAAATGTGAACCCGTTGTTTGAAACCCAGGTCAAATTTGAACCTAAACCTCAGGTCAAATGTGAACGCGTTGTTTAAAACCCTAGTCAAATGTGAACCTAAACCTCAGGTCAAATGTGAACCCGTTGTTTGAAACCCAGGTCAAATGTGAACCTAAACCTTAGGTCAAATGAGAACCCGTTGTTTGAAACCCAGGTCAAATGTGAACCTAAACCTCAGGTCAAATGCGAACCCGTTGTTTAAAAACCAGGTAAAATTTGAACCTAAACCTCAGGTCAAATGTGAACGCGTTGTTGGAAAACCAGGTCAAATGTGAACCTAAACCTAAGGTCAAATGTGAACTTAAACCTCAGGTCAAATGTGAACTGTTGTTCGAAACCCATGTCAAACATGAACCTAAACCTCAGGTCAAATTTGAACCCGTTGTTTGAAACCCAGATCAAATGTGAACCTAAACCTAAGGTCAAATGTGAACCCGTTGTTTGAAACCCAGGTCAAATGTGAACCTAAACCTCAGGTCAAATGTGAACCTCTTGTTTGAAAACCAGGTCAAATGTGAACCTAAACCTCAGGTCTAATGTGAACCCGTTGTTTGAAACCCAGGTCAAATGTGAACCTAAACCTCAGGTCAAATGTGAACACGTTGTTTGAAAACAAGGTCAAATGTGAACTTAAAACTCAGGTCAAATGTGTACCTAAACCTCAGCTCAAATGTGAACCCGTTGTTTGAAACCCAGGTCAAATGTGAACTTAAACCTCAGGTCAAATGTGAACCCATTGTTTTAAACCCAGGTCAAATTTGAACCTAAACCTCAAGTCAAATCTGAACCCGTTGTTTGAAAACCAGGTCAAATGTGAACCTAACCCTCAGGTCAAATGTGAACCCGTTGTTTGAAACCTAAGTCAAATGTAAACCTAAACCTCAGGTCAAATGTGAACCCGTTGTTTGAAAACCAGGTCAAATGTGAACCTAAACCTCAGGTCAAATGTGAATCCGTTGTTTGAAAACCAGGTCAAATGTGAACCCGTTGTTTGAAATCCAGGTCAAACGTGAACTTAAACCACAGGTCAAATGTGAACCTGTTGTTTGAAACCCAGGTCAAACGTGAACCTAAACCTCAGGTCAAATGTGAACCCGTTGTTTGAAACCCAAGTCAAATGTGAACCTAACCCTCAGGTAAAATATGAACCCGTTGTTTGAAAATCCGGTCAAATGTGAACCTAAACCTCAGGTCAAATGTGAACCCGTTGTTTGAAACCCAGGTCAAATGTGAACCTAAACCTCAGGTCAAATGTAAATCCGTTGTTTGAAAACCAGGTCAAATGTGAACCCGTTGTTTGAAACCCAGGTCAAATAAGAACCTAAACCTCAGGTCAAATGTCAACCCGTTCTTTGAAACCCAGGTCAAATGTGAACTTAAACCTCAGGTCAAATGTCAACCGTGGTTTGATACCCAGGTCAAATGTGAACCTAAACCTCAGGTCAAATGTGAACCCGTTGTTTGAAACCCAGGTCAAATTTGAACCTAAACCTCAGGTCAAATGTGAACCCGTTGTTTAAAACCCTAGTCAAATGTGAACCTAAACCTCAGGTCAAATGTGAACCCGTTGTTTGAAACCTAGGTCAAATGTGAACCTAAACCTTAGGTCAAATGAGAACCCGTTGTTTGAAACCCGGGTCAAATGTGAACCTAAACCTCAGGTCAAATGCGAACCCGTTGTTTAAAAACCAGGTCAAATTTGAACCTAAACCTCAGGTCAAATTTGAACGCGTTGTTGGAAAACCAGGTCAAATGTGAACCTAAACCTAAGGTCAAATCTGAACTTAAACCTCAGGTCAAATGTGAACTGTTGTTCGAAACCCAGGTCAAACATGAACCTAAACCTCAGGTCAAATTTGAACCCGTTGTTTGAAACCCAGATCAAATGTGAACCTAAACCTAAGGTCAAATGTGAACCCGTTGTTTGAAACCCAGGTCAAATGTGAACCTAAACCTCAGGTCAAATGTGAACCTCTTGTTTGAAAACCAGGTCAAATGTGAACCTAAACCTCAGGTCTAATGTGAACCCGTTGTTTGAAACCCAGGTCAAATGTGAACCTAAACCTCAGGTCAAATGTGAACTCGTTGTTTGAAAACAAGGTCAAATGTGAACTTAAAACTCAGGTCAAATGTGTACCTAAACCTCAGCTCAAATGTGAACCCGTTGTTTGAAACCCAGGTCAAATGTGAACTTAAACCTCAGGTCAAATGTGAACCCATTGTTTTAAACCCAGGTCAAATTTGAACCTAAACCTCAAGTCAAATCTGAACCCGTTGTTTGAAAACCAGGTCAAATGTGAACCTAAACCTCAGGTCAAATGTGAATCCGTTGTTTGAAAACCAGGTCAAATGTGAACCCGTTGTTTGAAACCCAGGTCAAACGTGAACTTAAACCTCAGGTCAAATGTGAACCTGTTGTTTGAAACCCAGGTCAAACGTGAACCTAAACCTCAGGTCAAATGTGAACCCGTTGTTTGAAACCCAAGTCAAATGTGAACCTGACCCTCAGGTAAAATATGAACCCGTTGTTTGAAAATCCGGTCAAATGTGAACCTAAACCTCAGGTCAAATGTGAACCCGTTGTTTGAAACCCAGGTCAAATGTGAACCTAAACCTCAGGTCAAATGTAAATCCGTTGTTTGAAAACCAGATCAAATGTGAACCCGTTGTTTGAAACCCAGGTCAAATAAGAACCTAAACCTCAGGTCAAATGTCAACCCGTTCTTTGAAACCCAGGTCAAATGTGAACTTAAACCTCAGGTCAAATGTCAACCTGTGGTTTGATACCCAGGTCAAATGTGAACCTAAACCTCAGGTCAAATGTGAACCCGTTGTTTGAAACCCAGGTCAAATTTGAACCTAAACCTCAGGTCAAATGTGAACCCGTTGTTTAAAACCCTAGTCAAATGTGAACCTAAACCTCAGGTCAAATGTGAACCCGTTGTTTGAAACCCAGGTCAAATGTGAACCTAAACCTTAGGTCAAATGAGAACCCGTTGTTTGAAACCCGGGTCAAATGTGAACCTAAACCTCAGGTCAAATGCGAACCCGTTGTTTAAAAACCAGGTCAAATTTGAACCTAAACCTCAGGTCAAATGTGAACGCGTTGTTGGAAAACCAGGTCAAATGTGAACCTAAACCTAAGGTCAAATCTGAACTTATACCTCACGTCAAATGTGAACTGTTGTTCGAAACCCAGGTAAAACATGAACCTAAACCTCAGGTCAAATTTGAACCCGTTGTTTGAAACCCAGATCAAATGTGAACCTAAACCTAAGGTCAAATGTGAACCCGTTGTTTGAAACCCAGGTCAAATGTGAACCTAAACCTCAGGTCAAATGTGAACCTCTTGTTTGAAAACCAGGTCAAATGTGAACCTAAACCTCAGGTCTAATGTGAACCCTTTGTTTGAAACCCAGGTCAAATGTGAACCTAAACCTCAGGTCAAATGTGAACTCGTTGTTTGAAAACAAGGTCAAATGTGAACTTAAAACTCAGGTCAAATGTGTACCTAAACCTCAGCTCAAATGTGAACCCGTTGTTTGAAACCCAGGTCAAATGTGAACTTAAACCTCAGGTCAAATGTGAACCCATTGTTTTAAACCCAGGTCAAATTTGAACCTAAACCTCAAGTCAAATCTGAACCCGTTGTTTGAAAACCAGGTCAAATGTGAACCTAAACCTCAGGTCAAATGTGAATCCGTTGTTTGAAAACCAGGTCAAATGTGAACCCGTTGTTTGAAACCCAGGTCAAACGTGAACTTAAACCTCAGGTCAAATGTGAACCTGTTGTTTGAAACCCAGGTCAAACGTGAACCTAAACCTCAGGTCAAATGTGAACCCGTTGTTTGAAACCCAAGTCAAATGTGAACCTAACCCTCAGGTAAAATATGAACCCGTTGTTTGAAAATTCGGTCAAATGTGAACCTAAACCTCAGGTCAAATGTGAACCCGTTGTTTGAAACCCAGGTCAAATGTGAACCTAAACCTCAGGTCAAATGTAAATCCGTTGTTTGAAAACCAGATCAAATGTGAACCCGTTGTTTGAAACCCAGGTCAAATAAGAACCTAAACCTAAGGTCAAATGTCAACCCGTTCTTTGAAACCCAGGTCAAATGTGAACCTAAACCTCAGGTCAAATGTGAACCTCTTGTTTGAAAACCAGGTCAAATGTGAACCTAAACCTCAGGTCTAATGTGAACCCGTTGTTTGAAACCCAGGTCAAATGTGAACCTAAACCTCAGGTCAAATGTGAACTCGTTGTTTGAAAACAAGGTCAAATGTGAACTTAAAACTCAGGTCAAATGTGTACCTAAACCTCAGCTCAAATGTGAACCCGTTGTTTGAAACCCAGGTCAAATGTGAACTTAAACCTCAGGTCAAATGTGAACCCATTGTTTTAAACCCAGGTCAAATTTGAACCTAAACCTCAAGTCAAATCTGAACCCGTTGTTTGAAAACCAGGTCAAATGTGAACCTAAACCTCAGGTCAAATGTGAATCCGTTGTTTGAAAACCAGGTCAAATGTGAACCCGTTGTTTGAAACCCAGGTCAAACGTGAACTTAAAACTCAGGTCAAATGTGAACCTGTTGTTTGAAACCCAGGTCAAACGTGAACCTAAACCTCAGGTCAAATGTGAACCCGTTGTTTGAAACCCAAGTCAATTGTGAACCTAACCCTCAGGTAAAATATGAACCCGTTGTTTGAAAATCCGGTCAAATGTGAACCTAAACCTCAGGTCAAATGTGAACCCGTTGTTTGAAACCCAGGTCAAATGTGAACCTAAACCTCAGGTCAAATGTAAATCCGTTGTTTGAAAACCAGATCAAATGTGAACCCGTTGTTTGAAACCCAGGTCAAATAAGAACCTAAACCTCAGGTCAAATGTCAACCCGTTCTTTGAAACCCAGGTCAAATGTGAACTTAAACCTCAGGTCAAATGTCAACCTGTGGTTTGATACCCAGGTCAAATGTGAACCTAAACCTCAGGTCAAATGTGAACCCGTTGTTTGAAACCCAGGTCAAATTTGAACCTAAACCTCAGGTCAAATGTGAACCCGTTGTTTAAAACCCTAGTCAAATGTGAACCTAAACCTCAGGTCAAATGTGAACCCGTTGTTTGAAACCCAGGTCAAATGTGAACCTAAACCTTAGGTCAAATGAGAACCCGTTGTTTGAAACCCGGGTCAAATGTGAACCTAAACCTCAGGTCAAATGCGAACCCGTTGTTTAAAAACCAGGTCAAATTTGAACCTAAACCTCAGGTCAAATGTGAACGCGTTGTTGGAAAACCAGGTCAAATGTGAACCTAAACCTAAGGTCAAATCTGAACTTATACCTCACGTCAAATGTGAACTGTTGTTCGAAACCCAGGTAAAACATGAACCTAAACCTCAGGTCAAATTTGAACCCGTTGTTTGAAACCCAGATCAAATGTGAACCTAAACCTAAGGTCAAATGTGAACCCGTTGTTTGAAACCCAGGTCAAATGTGAACCTAAACCTCAGGTCAAATGTGAACCTCTTGTTTGAAAACCAGGTCAAATGTGAACCTAAACCTCAGGTCTAATGTGAACCCTTTGTTTGAAACCCAGGTCAAATGTGAACCTAAACCTCAGGTCAAATGTGAACTCGTTGTTTGAAAACAAGGTCAAATGTGAACTTAAAACTCAGGTCAAATGTGTACCTAAACCTCAGCTCAAATGTGAACCCGTTGTTTGAAACCCAGGTCAAATGTGAACTTAAACCTCAGGTCAAATGTGAACCCATTGTTTTAAACCCAGGTCAAATTTGAACCTAAACCTCAAGTCAAATCTGAACCCGTTGTTTGAAAACCAGGTCAAATGTGAACCTAAACCTCAGGTCAAATGTGAATCCGTTGTTTGAAAACCAGGTCAAATGTGAACCCGTTGTTTGAAACCCAGGTCAAACGTGAACTTAAACCTCAGGTCAAATGTGAACCTGTTGTTTGAAACCCAGGTCAAACGTGAACCTAAACCTCAGGTCAAATGTGAACCCGTTGTTTGAAACCCAAGTCAAATGTGAACCTAACCCTCAGGTAAAATATGAACCCGTTGTTTGAAAATTCGGTCAAATGTGAACCTAAACCTCAGGTCAAATGTGAACCCGTTGTTTGAAACCCAGGTCAAATGTGAACCTAAACCTCAGGTCAAATGTAAATCCGTTGTTTGAAAACCAGATCAAATGTGAACCCGTTGTTTGAAACCCAGGTCAAATAAGAACCTAAACCTAAGGTCAAATGTCAACCCGTTCTTTGAAACCCAGGTCAAATGTGAACCTAAACCTCAGGTCAAATGTGAACCTCTTGTTTGAAAACCAGGTCAAATGTGAACCTAAACCTCAGGTCTAATGTGAACCCGTTGTTTGAAACCCAGGTCAAATGTGAACCTAAACCTCAGGTCAAATGTGAACTCGTTGTTTGAAAACAAGGTCAAATGTGAACTTAAAACTCAGGTCAAATGTGTACCTAAACCTCAGCTCAAATGTGAACCCGTTGTTTGAAACCCAGGTCAAATGTGAACTTAAACCTCAGGTCAAATGTGAACCCATTGTTTTAAACCCAGGTCAAATTTGAACCTAAACCTCAAGTCAAATCTGAACCCGTTGTTTGAAAACCAGGTCAAATGTGAACCTAAACCTCAGGTCAAATGTGAATCCGTTGTTTGAAAACCAGGTCAAATGTGAACCCGTTGTTTGAAACCCAGGTCAAACGTGAACTTAAAACTCAGGTCAAATGTGAACCTGTTGTTTGAAACCCAGGTCAAACGTGAACCTAAACCTCAGGTCAAATGTGAACCCGTTGTTTGAAACCCAAGTCAATTGTGAACCTAACCCTCAGGTAAAATATGAACCCGTTGTTTGAAAATCCGGTCAAATGTGAACCTAAACCTCAGGTCAAATGTGAACCCGTTGTTTGAAACCCAGGTCAAATGTGAACCTAAACCTCAGGTCAAATGTAAATCCGTTGTTTGAAAACCAGATCAAATGTGAACCCGTTGTTTGAAACCCAGGTCAAATAAGAACCTAAACCTCAGGTCAAATGTCAACCCGTTCTTTGAAACCCAGGTCAAATGTGAACTTAAACCTCAGGTCAAATGTCAACCTGTGGTTTGATACCCAGGTCAAATGTGAACCTAAACCTCAGGTCAAATGTGAACCCGTTGTTTGAAACCCAGGTCAAATTTGAACCTAAACCTCAGGTCAAATGTGAACCCGTTGTTTAAAACCCTAGTCAAATGTGAACCTAAACCTCAGGTCAAATGTGAACCCGTTGTTTGAAACCCAGGTCAAATGTGAACCTAAACCTTAGGTCAAATGAGAACCCGTTGTTTGAAACCCGGGTCAAATGTGAACCTAAACCTCAGGTCAAATGCGAACCCGTTGTTTAAAAACCAGGTCAAATTTGAACCTAAACCTCAGGTCAAATGTGAACGCGTTGTTGGAAAACCAGGTCAAATGTGAACCTAAACCTAAGGTCAAATCTGAACTTAAACCTCAGGTCAAATGTGAACTGTTGTTCGAAACCCAGGTAAAAGATGAACGTAAACCTCAGGTCAAATTTGAACCCGTTGTTTGAAACCCAGATCAAATGTGAACCTAAACCTAAGGTCAAATGTGAACCCGTTGTTTGAAACCCTGGTCAAATGTGAACCTAAACCTCAGGTCAAATGTGAACCTCTTGTTTGAAAACCAGGTCAAATGTGAACCTAAACCTCAGGTCTAATGTGAACCCGTTGTTTGAAACCCAGGTCAAATGTGAACCTAAACCTCAGGTCAAATGTGAACTCGTTGTTTGAAAACAAGGTCAAATGTGAACTTAAAACTCAGGTCAAATGTGTACCTAAACCTCAGCTCAAATGTGAACCCGTTGTTTGAAACCCAGGTCAAATGTGAACTTAAACCTCAGGTCAAATGTGAACCCATTGTTTTAAACCCAGGTCAAATTTGAACCTAAACCTCAAGTCAAATCTGAACCCGTTGTTTGAAAACCAGGTCAAATGTGAACCTAAACCTCAGGTCAAATGTGAATCCGTTGTTTGAAAACCAGGTCAAATGTGAACCCGTTGTTTGAAACCCAGGTCAAACGTGAACTTAAACCTCAGGTCAAATGTGAACCTGTTGTTTGAAACCCAGGTCAAACGTGAACCTAAACCTCAGGTCAAATGTGAACCCGTTGTTTGAAACCCAAGTCAAATGTGAACCTAACCCTCAGGTAAAATATGAACCCGTTGTTTGAAAATCCGGTCAAATGTGAACCTAAACCTCAGGTCAAATGCGAACCCGTTGTTTGAAACCCAGGTCAAATGTGAACCTAAACCTCAGGTCAAATCAAAATCCGTTGTTTGAAAACCAGATCAAATGTGAACCCGTTGTTTGAAACCCAGGTCAAATAAGAACCTAAACCTCAGGTCAAATGTCAACCCGTTCTTTGAAACCCAGGTCAAATGTGAACTTAAACCTCAGGTCAAATGTCAACCTGTGGTTTGATACCCAGGTCAAACGTGAACCTAAACCTCAGGTCAAATGTGAACCCGTTGTTTGAAACCCAAGTCAAATGTGAACCTAACCCTCAGGTAAAATATGAACCCGTTGTTTGAAAATCCGGTCAAATGTGAACCTAAACCTCAGGTCAAATGTGAACCCGTTGTTTGAAACCCAGGTCAAATGTGAACCTAAACCTCAGGTCAAATGTAAATCCGTTGTTTGAAAACCAGATCAAATGTGAACCCGTTGTTTGAAACCCAGGTCAAATAAGAACCTAAACCTCAGGTCAAATGTCAACCCGTTCTTTGAAACCCAGGTCAAATGTGAACTTAAACCTCAGGTCAAATGTCAACCTGTGGTTTGATACCCAGGTCAAATGTGAACCTAAACCTCAGGTCAAATGTGAACCCGTTGTTTGAAACCCAGGTCAAATTTGAACCTAAACCTCAGGTCAAATGTGAACCCGTTGTTTAAAACCCTAGTCAAATGTGAACCTAAACCTCAGGTCAAATGTGAACCCGTTGTTTGAAACCCAGGTCAAATGTGAACCTAAACCTTAGGTCAAATGAGAACCCGTTGTTTGAAACCCGGGTCAAATGTGAACCTAAACCTCAGGTCAAATGCGAACCCGTTGTTTAAAAACCAGGTCAAATTTGAACCTAAACCTCAGGTCAAATGTGAACGCGTTGTTGGAAAACCAGGTCAAATGTGAACCTAAACCTAAGGTCAAATCTGAACTTAAACCTCAGGTCAAATGTGAACTGTTGTTCGAAACCCAGGTCAAACATGAACCTAAACCTCAGGTCAAATTTGAACCCGTTGTTTGAAACCCAGATCAAATGTGAACCTAAACCTAAGGTCAAATGTGAACCTGTTGTTTGAAACCCAGGTCAAATGTGAACCTAAACCTCAGGTCAAATGTGAACCTCTTGTTTGAAAACCAGGTTAAATGTGAACCTAAACCTCAGGTCTAATGTGAACCCGTTGTTTGAAACCCAGGTCAAATGTGAACCTAAACCTCAGGTCAAATGTGAACTCGTTGTTTGAAAACAAGGTCAAATGTGAACTTAAAACTGAGGTCAAATGTGTACCTAAACCTCAGCTCAAATGTGAACCCGTTGTTTGAAACCCAGGTCAAATGTGAACTTAAACCTCAGGTCAAATGTGAACCCATTGTTTTAAACCCAGGTCAAATTTGAACCTAAACCTCAAGTCAAATCTGAACCCGTTGTTTGAAAACCAGGTCAAATGTGAACCTAACCCTCAGGTCAAATGTGAACCCGTTGTTTGAAACCTAAGTCAAATGTAAACCTAAACCTCAGGTCAAATGTGAACCCGTTGTTTGAAAACCAGGTCAAATGTGAACCTAAACCTCAGGTCAAATGTGAATCCGTTGTTTGAAAACCAGGTCAAATGTGAACCCGTTGTTTGAAACCCAGGTCAAACGTGAACTTAAACCTCAGGTCAAATGTGAACCTGTTGTTTGAAACCCAGGTCAAACGTGAACCTAAACCTCAGGTCAAATGTGAACCCGTTGTTTGAAACCCAAGTCAAATGTGAACCTAACCCTCAGGTAAAATATGAACCCGTTGTTTGAAAATCCGGTCAAATGTGAACCTAAACCTCAGGTCAAATGTGAACCCATTGTTTGAAACCCAGGTCAAATGTGAACCTAAACCTCAGGTCAAATGTAAATCCGTTGTTTGAAAACCAGGTCAAATGTGAACCCGTTGTTTGAAACCCAGGTCAAATATGAACCTAAACCTCACGTCAAATGTCAACCCGTTCTTTGAAACCCAGGTCAAATGTGAACTTAAACCTCAGGTCAAATGTCAACCTGTGGTTTGATACCCAGGTCAAATGTGAACCCGTTGTTTGAAACCCAGGTCAAATTTGAACCTAAACCTCAAGTCAAATCTGAACCCGTTGTTTGAAAACCAGGTCAAATGTGAACCTAACCCTCAGGTCAAATGTGAACCCGTTGTTTGAAACCTAAGTCAAATGTAAACCTAAACCTCAGGTCAAATGTGAACCCGTTGTTTGAAAACCAGGTCAAATGTGAACCTAAACCTCAGGTCAAATGTGAATCCGTTGTTTGAAAACCAGGTCAAATGTGAACCCGTTGTTTGAAACCCAGGTCAAACGTGAACTTAAACCTCAGGTCAAATGTGAACCTGTTGTTTGAAACCCAGGTCAAACGTGAACCTAAACCTCAGGTCAAATGTGAACCCGTTGTTTGAAACCCAAGTCAAATGTGAACCTAACCCTCAGGTAAAATATGAACCCGTTGTTTAAAAATCCGGTCAAATGTGAACCTAAACCTCAGGTCAAATGTGAACCCATTGTTTGAAACCCAGGTCAAATGTGAACCTAAACCTCAGGTCAAATGTAAATCCGTTGTTTCAAAACCAGGTCAAATGTGAACCCGTTGTTTGAAACCCAGGTCAAATATGAACCTAAACCTCACGTCAAATGTCAACCCGTTCTTTGAAACCCAGGTCAAATGTGAACTTAAACCTCAGGTCAAATGTCAACCTGTGGTTTGATACCCAGGTCAAATGTGAACCCGTTGTTTGAAACCCAGGTCAAATTTGAACCTAAACCTCAGGTCAAATGTGAACCCGTTGTTTGAAACCCAGGTCAAATGTGAACCTAAACCTTAGGTCAAATGAGAACCCGTTGTTTGAAACCCGGGTCAAATGTGAACCTAAACCTCAGGTCAAATGCGAACCCGTTGTTTAAAAACCAGGTCAAATTTGAACCTAAACCTCAGGTCAAATGTGAACGCGTTGTTGGAAAACCAGGTCAAATGTGAACCTAAACCTAAGGTCAAATGTGAACTTAAACCTCAGGTCAAATGTGAACTGTTGTTCGAAACCCAGGTCAAACATGAACCTAAACCTCAGGTCAAATTTGAACCCGTTGTTTGAAACCCAGATCAAATGTGAATCTAAACCTAAGGTCAAATGTGAACCCGTTGTTTGAAACCCAGGTCAAATGTGAACCTAAACCTCAGGTCAAATGTGAACCTCTTGTTTGAAAACCAGGTCAAATGTGAACCTAAACCTCAGGTCTAATGTGAACCCGTTGTTTGAAACCCAGGTCAAATGTGAACCTAAACCTCAGGTCAAATGTGAACTCGTTGTTTGAAAACAAGGTCAAATGTGAACTTAAAACTCAGGTCAAATGTGTACCTATACCTCAGCTCAAATGTGAACCCGTTGTTTGAAACCCAGGTCAAATGTGAACTTAAACCTCAGGTCAAATGTGAACCCATTGTTTTAAACCCAGGTCAAATTTGAACCTAAACCTCAAGTCAAATCTGAACCCGTTGTTTGAAAACCAGGTCAAATGTGAACCTAACCCTCAGGTCAAATGTGAACCCGTTGTTTGAAACCTAAGCCAAATGTAAACCTAAACCTCAGGTCAAATGTGAACCCGTTGTTTGAAAACCAGGTCAAATGTGAACCTAAACCTCAGGTCAAATGTGAATCCGTTGTTTGAAAACCAGGTCAAATGTGAACCCGTTGTTTGAAACCCAGGTCAAACGTGAACTTAAACCTCAGGTCAAATGTGAACCTGTTGTTTGAAACCCAGGTCAAACGTGAACCTAAACCTCAGGTCAAATGTGAACCCGTTGTTTGAAACCCAAGTCAAATGTGAACCTAACCCTCAGGTAAAATATGAACCCGTTGTTTGAAAATCCGGTCAAATGTGAACCTAAACCTCAAGTCAAATGTGAACCCGTTGTTTGAAACCCAGGTCAAATGTGAACCTAAACCTCAGGTCAAATGTAAATCCGTTGTTTGAAAACCAGGTCAAATGTGAACCCGTTGTTTGAAACCCAGGTCAAATATGAACCTAAACCTCAGGTCAAATGTCAACCCGTTCTTTGAAACCCAGGTCAAATGTGAACTTAAACCTCAGGTCAAATGTCAACCTGTGGTTTGATACCCAGGTCAAATGTGAACCCGTTGTTTGAAACCCAGGTCAAATTTGAACCTAAACCTCAGGTCAAATGTGAACCCGTTGTTTAAAACCCTAGTCAAATGTGAACCTAAACCTCAGGTCAAATGTGAACCCGTTGTTTGAAACCCAGGTCAAATGTGAACCTAAACCTTAGGTCAAATGAGAACCCGTTGTTTGAAACCCGGGTCAAATGTGAACCTAAACCTCAGGTCAAATGCGAACCCGTTGTTTAAAAACCAGGTCAAATTTGAACCTAAACCTCAGGTCAAATGTGAACGCGTTGTTGGAAAACCAGGTCAAATGTGAACCTAAACCTAAGGTCAAATGTGAACTTAAACCTCAGGTCAAATGTGAACTATTGTTCGAAACCCAGGTCAAACATGAACCTAAACCTCAGGTCAAATTTGAACCCGTTGTTTGAAACCCAGATCAAATGTGAATCTAAACCTAAGGTCAAATGTGAACCCGTTGTTTGAAACCCAGGTCAAATGTGAACCTAAACCTCAGGTCAAATGTGAACCTCTTGTTTGAAAACCAGGTCAAATGTGAACCTAAACCTCAGGTCTAATGTGAACCCGTTGTTTGAAACCCAGGTCAAATGTGAACCTAAACCTCAGGTCAAATGTGAACTCGTTGTTTGAAGACAAGGTCAAATGTGAACTTAAAACTCAGGTCAAATGTGTACCTAAACCTCAGCTCAAATGTGAACCCGTTGTTTGAAACCCAAGTCAAATGTGAACTTAAACCTCAGGTCAAATGTGAACCCATTGTTTTAAACCCAAGTCAAATTTGAACCTAAACCTCAAGTCAAATCTGAACCCGTTGTTTGAAAACCAGGTCAAATGTGAACCTAACCCTCAGGTCAAATGTGAACCCGTTGTTTGAAACCCAGGTCAAATTTGAACCTAAACCTCAGGTCAAATGTGAACCCGTTGTTTAAAACCCTAGTCAAATGTGAACCTAAACCTCAGGTCAAATGTGAACCCGTTGTTTGAAACCCAGGTCAAATGTGAACCTAAACCTTAGGTCAAATGAGAACCCGTTGTTTGAAACCCGGGTCAAATGTGAACCTAAACCTCAGGTCAAATACGAACCCGTTGTTTAAAAACCAGGTCAAATTTGAACCTAAACCTCAGGTCAAATGTGAACGCATTGTTGGAAAACCAGGTCAAATGTGAACCTAAACCTAAGGTCAAATGTGAACTTAAACCTCAGGTCAAATGTGAACTGTTGTTCGAAACCCAGGTCAAACATGAACCTAAACCTCAGGTCAAATTTGAACCCGTTGTTTGAAACCCAGATCAAATGTGAATCTAAACCTAAGGTCAAATGTGAACCCGTTGTTTGAAACCCAGGTCAAATGTGAACCTAAACCTCAGGTCAAATGTGAACCTCTTGTTTGAAAACCAGGTCAAATGTGAACCTAAACCTCAGGTCTAATGTGAACCCGTTGTTTGAAACCCAGGTCAAATGTGAACCTAAACCTCAAGTCAAATGTGAACTCGTTGTTTGAAAACAAGGTCAAATGTGAACCTAAACCTCAGGTCAATTGTGAACCCGTTGTTTGAAACCAAGGTCAAAAGTGAACCTAAACCTTAGGTCAAATGAGAACCCGTTGTTTGAAACCCGGGTCAAATGTGAACCTAAACCTCAGTTCAAATGCGAACCCGTTGTTTGAAAACCACGTCAAATTTGAACCTAAACCTCAGGTCAAATGTGAACCCGTTGTTTGAAACCCAGGTCAAATGTGAACCTAAACCTAAGGTCAAATGTGAACCCATTGTTTGAAACCCAGGTAAAATGTGAACCTAAACCTCAGGTCTAATGTGAACCCATTGTTTGAAACCCAGGTCAAATGTGAACCTAAACCTCAGGTCAAATGTGAACCCGTTATTTAAAACCCAGGTCAAGTGTGAACCTAAACCTCAGGTCAAATGTGAACCCGTTGTTTGAAACCCAGGTCAAATATGAACCTAAACCTCAGGTCAAATGTGAACCCGTTGTTTGAAACCCAGGTCAAATGTGAACTTAAACCTCAGGTCAAATGTGAACCTGTTGTTTGAAACCCAGGTCAAATGTGAACCTAAACCTCAGGTCAAATGGGAACCCGTTGTTTGAAACCCAGGTCAAATGTGAACCTAAACCTCAGGTCAAATGTGAATCCGTTGTTTGAAACCCAGGTCAAATGTGAACCTAAACCTCAGGTCAATTGTGAACCCGTTGTTTGAAACCAAGGTCAAATGTGAACCTAAACCTTAGGTCAAATGAGAACCCGTTGTTTGAAAACCACGTCAAATTTGAACCTAAACCTCAGGTCAAATGTGAACCCGTTGTTTGAAACCCAGGTCAAATGTGAACCTAAACCTAAGGTCAAATGTGAACCCATTGTTTGAAACCCAGGTAAAATGTGAACCTAAACCTCAGGTCAAATGTGAACCCGTTGTTTGAAACCCAGGTCAAATGTGAACCTAAACCTTAGGTCAAATGAGAACCCGTTGTTTGAAACCCGGGTCAAATGTGAACCTAAACCTCAGGTCAAATACGAACCCGTTGTTTAAAAACCAGGTCAAATTTGAACCTAAACCTCAGGTCAAATGTGAACGCATTGTTGGAAAACCAGGTCAAATGTGAACCTAAACCTAAGGTCAAATGTGAACTTAAACCTCAGGTCAAATGTGAACTGTTGTTCGAAACCCAGGTCAAACATGAACCTAAACCTCAGGTCAAATTTGAACCCGTTGTTTGAAACCCAGATCAAATGTGAATCTAAACCTAAGGTCAAATGTGAACCCGTTGTTTGAAACCCAGGTCAAATGTGAACCTAAACCTCAGGTCAAATGTGAACCTCTTGTTTGAAAACCAGGTCAAATGTGAACCTAAACCTCAGGTCTAATGTGAACCCGTTGTTTGAAACCCAGGTCAAATGTGAACCTAAACCTCAAGTCAAATGTGAACTCGTTGTTTGAAAACAAGGTCAAATGTGAACTTAAAACTCAGGTCAAATGTGTACCTAAACCTCAGCTCAAATGTGAACCCGTTGTTTGAAACCCAAGTCAAATGTGAACTTAAACCTCAGGTCAAATGTGAACCCATTGTTTTAAACCCAGGTCAAATTTGAACCTAAACCTCAAGTCAAATCTGAACCCGTTGTTTGAAAACCAGGTCAAATGTGAACCTAACCCTCAGGTCAAATGTGAACCCGTTGTTTGAAACCTAAGTCAAATGTGAACCTAAACCTCAGGTCAAATGTGAACCCGTTGTTTGAAAACCAGGTCAAATGTGAACCTAAACCTCAGGTCAAATGTGAATCCGTTGTTTGAAAACCAGGTCAAATGTGAACCCGTTGTTTGAAACCCAGGTCAAATATGAACCTAAACCTCAGGTCAAATGTGAACTTAAACCTCAGGTCAAATGTGAACTTGTTGTTTGAAACCCAGGTCAAATGTGAACCTAAACCTCAGGTCAAATGTGAACCCGTTGTTTGAAACCCAGGACAAACTTGAACCTAAACCTCAGGTCAAATGTGAACCCGTTGTTTGAAACCCAAGTCAAATGTGAACCTAACCCTCAGGTCAAATATGAACCCGTAGTTTGAAAATCCGGTCAAATGTGAACCTAAACCTCAGGTCAAATGTGAACCCGTTATTTGAAACCCAGGTCAAATGTGAACCTAAACCTCAGGTCAAATGTGAATCCGTTGTTTGAAAACCAGGTCAAATGTGAACCCGTTGTTTGAAACCCAGGTCAAATATGAACCTAAACCTCAGGTCAAATGTGAACCCGTTGTTTGAAACCCAGGTCAAATGTGAACTTAAACCTCAGGTCAAATGTGAACCTGTTGTTTGAAACCCAGGTCAAATGTGAACCTAAACCTCAGGTTAAATGGGAACCCGTTGTTTGAAACCCAGGTCAAATGTGAACCTAAACCTCAGGTCAAATGTGAATCCGTTGTTTGAAACCCAGGTCAAATGTGAACCTAAACCTCAGGTCAATTGTGAACCCGTTGTTTGAAACCAAGGTCAAAAGTGAACCTAAACCTTAGGTCAAATGAGAACCCGTTGTTTGAAACCCGGGTCAAATGTGAACCTAAACCTCAGTTCAAATGCGAACCCGTTGTTTGAAAACCACGTCAAATTTGAACCTAAACCTCAGGTCAAATGTGAACCCGTTGTTTGAAACCCAGGTCAAATGTGAACCTAAACCTAAGGTCAAATGTGAACCCATTGTTTGAAACCCAGGTAAAATGTGAACCTAAACCTCAGGTCTAATGTAAACCCATTGTTTGAAACCCAGGTCAAATGTGAACCTAAACCTCAGGTCAAATGTGAACCCGTTATTTAAAACCCAGGTCAAGTGTGAACCTAAACCTCAGGTCAAATGTGAACCCGTTGTTTGAAACCCAGGTCAAATATGAACCTAAACCTCAGGTCAAATGTGAACCCGTTGTTTGAAACCCAGGTCAAATGTGAACTTAAACCTCAGGTCAAATGTGAACCTGTTGTTTGAAACCCAGGTCAAATGTGAACCTAAACCTCAGGTCAAATGGGAACCCGTTGTTTGAAACCCAGGTCAAATGTGAACCTAAACCTCAGGTCAAATGTGAATCCGTTGTTTGAAACCCAGGTCAAATGTGAACCTAAACCTCAGGTCAATTGTGAACCCGTTGTTTGAAACCAAGGTCAAATGTGAACCTAAACCTTAGGTCAAATGAGAACCCGTTGTTTGAAAACCACGTCAAATTTGAACCTAAACCTCAGGTCAAATGTGAACCCGTTGTTTGAAACCCAGGTCAAATGTGAACCTAAACCTAAGGTCAAATGTGAACCCGTTGTTTGAAACCTAAGTCAAATGTGAACCTAAACCTCAGGTCAAATGTGAACCCGTTGTTTGAAACCCAGGTCAAATGTGAACTTAAACCTCAGGTCAAATGTGAACCTGTTGTTTGAAACCCAGGTCAAATGTGAACCTAAACCTCAGGTCAAATGGGAACCCGTTGTTTGAAACCCAGGTCAAATGTGAACCTAAACCTCAGGTCAAATGTGAATCCGTTGTTTGAAACCCAGGTCAAATGTGAACCTAAACCTCAGGTCAATTGTGAACCCGTTGTTTGAAACCAAGGTCAAAAGTGAACCTAAACCTTAGGTCAAATGAGAACCCGTTGTTTGAAACCCGGGTCAAATGTGAACCTAAACCTCAGTTCAAATGCGAACCCGTTGTTTGAAAACCACGTCAAATTTGAACCTAAACCTCAGGTCAAATGTGAACCCGTTGTTTGAAACCCAGGTCAAATGTGAACCTAAACCTAAGGTCAAATGTGAACCCATTGTTTGAAACCCAGGTAAAATGTGAACCTAAACCTCAGGTCTAATGTGAACCCATTGTTTGAAACCCAGGTCAAATGTGAACCTAAACCTCAGGTCAAATGTGAACCCGTTATTTAAAACCCAGGTCAAGTGTGAACCTAAACCTCAGGTCAAATGTGAACCCGTTGTTTGAAACCCAGGTCAAATATGAACCTAAACCTCAGGTCAAATGTGAACCCGTTGTTTGAAACCCAGGTCAAATGTGAACTTAAACCTCAGGTCAAATGTGAACCTGTTGTTTGAAACCCAGGTCAAATGTGAACCTAAACCTCAGGTCAAATGGGAACCCGTTGTTTGAAACCCAGGTCAAATGTGAACCTAAACCTCAGGTCAAATGTGAATCCGTTGTTTGAAACCCAGGTCAAATGTGAACCTAAACCTCAGGTCAATTGTGAACCCGTTGTTTGAAACCAAGGTCAAATGTGAACCTAAACCTTAGGTCAAATGAGAACCCGTTGTTTGAAAACCACGTCAAATTTGAACCTAAACCTCAGGTCAAATGTGAACCCGTTGTTTGAAACCCAGGTCAAATGTGAACCTAAACCTAAGTTCAAATGTGAACCCATTGTTTGAAACCCAGGTAAAATGTGAACCTAAACCTCAGGTCAAATGTGAACCCGTTGTTTGAAACCCAGGTCAAATGTGAACCTAAACCTTAGGTCAAATGAGAACCCGTTGTTTGAAACCCGGGTCAAATGTGAACCTAAACCTCAGGTCAAATACGAACCCGTTGTTTAAAAACCAGGTCAAATTTGAACCTAAACCTCAGGTCAAATGTGAACGCATTGTTGGAAAACCAGGTCAAATGTGAACCTAAACCTAAGGTCAAATGTGAACTTAAACCTCAGGTCAAATGTGAACTGTTGTTCGAAACCCAGGTCAAACATGAACCTAAACCTCAGGTCAAATTTGAACCCGTTGTTTGAAACCCAGATCAAATGTGAATCTAAACCTAAGGTCAAATGTGAACCCGTTGTTTGAAACCCAGGTCAAATGTGAACCTAAACCTCAGGTCAAATGTGAACCTCTTGTTTGAAAACCAGGTCAAATGTGAACCTAAACCTCAGGTCTAATGTGAACCCGTTGTTTGAAACCCAGGTCAAATGTGAACCTAAACCTCAAGTCAAATGTGAACTCGTTGTTTGAAAACAAGGTCAAATGTGAACTTAAAACTCAGGTCAAATGTGTACCTAAACCTCAGCTCAAATGTGAACCCGTTGTTTGAAACCCAAGTCAAATGTGAACTTAAACCTCAGGTCAAATGTGAACCCATTGTTTTAAACCCAGGTCAAATTTGAACCTAAACCTCAAGTCAAATCTGAACCCGTTGTTTGAAAACCAGGTCAAATGTGAACCTAACCCTCAGGTCAAATGTGAACCCGTTGTTTGAAACCTAAGTCAAATGTGAACCTAAACCTCAGGTCAAATGTGAACCCGTTGTTTGAAAACCAGGTCAAATGTGAACCTAAACCTCAGGTCAAATGTGAATCCGTTGTTTGAAAACCAGGTCAAATGTGAACCCGTTGTTTGAAACCCAGGTCAAATATGAACCTAAACCTCAGGTCAAATGTGAACTTAAACCTCAGGTCAAATGTGAACTTGTTGTTTGAAACCCAGGTCAAATGTGAACCTAAACCTCAGGTCAAATGTGAACCCGTTGTTTGAAACCCAGGACAAACTTGAACCTAAACCTCAGGTCAAATGTGAACCCGTTGTTTGAAACCCAAGTCAAATGTGAACCTAACCCTCAGGTCAAATATGAACCCGTAGTTTGAAAATCCGGTCAAATGTGAACCTAAACCTCAGGTCAAATGTGAACCCGTTATTTGAAACCCAGGTCAAATGTGAACCTAAACCTCAGGTCAAATGTGAATCCGTTGTTTGAAAACCAGGTCAAATGTGAACCCGTTGTTTGAAACCCAGGTCAAATATGAACCTAAACCTCAGGTCAAATGTGAACCCGTTGTTTGAAACCCAGGTCAAATGTGAACTTAAACCTCAGGTCAAATGTGAACCTGTTGTTTGAAACCCAGGTCAAATGTGAACCTAAACCTCAGGTCAAATGGGAACCCGTTGTTTGAAACCCAGGTCAAATGTGAACCTAAACCTCAGGTCAAATGTGAATCCGTTGTTTGAAACCCAGGTCAAATGTGAACCTAAACCTCAGGTCAACTGTGAACCCGTTGTTTGAAACCAAGGTCAAAAGTGAACCTAAACCTTAGGTCAAATGAGAACCCGTTGTTTGAAACCCGGGTCAAATGTGAACCTAAACCTCAGTTCAAATGCGAACCCGTTGTTTGAAAACCACGTCAAATTTGAACCTAAACCTCAGGTCAAATGTGAACCCGTTGTTTGAAACCCAGGTCAAATGTGAACCTAAACCTAAGGTCAAATGTGAACCCATTGTTTGAAACCCAGGTAAAATGTGAACCTAAACCTCAGGTCTAATGTGAACCCATTGTTTGAAACCCAGGTCAAATGTGAACCTAAACCTCAGGTCAAATGTGAACCCGTTATTTAAAACCCAGGTCAAGTGTGAACCTAAACCTCAGGTCAAATGTGAACCCGTTGTTTGAAACCCAGGTCAAATATGAACCTAAACCTCAGGTCAAATGTGAACCCGTTGTTTGAAACCCAGGTCAAATGTGAACTTAAACCTCAGGTCAAATGTGAACCTGTTGTTTGAAACCCAGGTCAAATGTGAACCTAAACCTCAGGTCAAATGGGAACCCGTTGTTTGAAACCCAGGTCAAATGTGAACCTAAACCTCAGGTCAAATGTGAATCCGTTGTTTGAAACCCAGGTCAAATGTGAACCTAAACCTCAGGTCAATTGTGAACCCGTTGTTTGAAACCAAGGTCAAATGTGAACCTAAACCTTAGGTCAAATGAGAACCCGTTGTTTGAAAACCACGTCAAATTTGAACCTAAACCTCAGGTCAAATGTGAACCCGTTGTTTGAAACCCAGGTCAAATGTGAACCTAAACCTAAGGTCAAATGTGAACCCATTGTTTGAAACCCAGGTAAAATGTGAACCTAAACCTCAGGTCAAATGTGAACCCGTTGTTTGAAACCCAGGTCAAACGTGAACTTAAACCTCAGGTCAAATGTGAACCTGTTGTTTGAAACCCAGGTCAAACGTGAACCTAAACCTCAGGTCAAATGTGAACCCGTTGTTTGAAACCCAAGTCAAATATGAACCTAACCCTCAGGTCAAATATGAACCCGTTGTTTGAAAATCCGGTCAAATGTGAACCTAAACCTCAGGTCAACTGTGAACCCGTTGTTTGAAACCCAGGTCAAATGTGAACCTAAACCTCAGGTCAAATGTAAATTCGTTGTTTGAAAACCAGGTCAAATGTGAACCCGTTGTTTGAAACCCAGGTCAAATATGAACCTAAACCTCAGGTCAAATGTCAACCCGTTCTTTGAAACCCAGGTCAAATGTGAACTTAAACCTCAGGTCAAATGTCAACCTGTGGTTTGATACCCAGGTCAAATGTGAACCTAAACCTCAGGTCAAATGTGAACCCGTTGTTTGAAACCCAGGTCAAATTTGAACCTAAACCTCAGGTCAAATGTGAACCCGTTGTTTAAAACCCTTGTCAAATGTGAACCTAAACCTCAGGTCAAATGTGAACCCGTTGTTTGAAACCCAGGTCAAATGTGAACCTAAACCTTAGGTCAAATGAGAACCCGTTGTTTGAAACCCGGGTCAAATGTGAACCTAAACCTCAGTTCAAATGCGAACCCGTTGTTTGAAAACCACGTCAAATTTGAACCTAAACCTCAGGTCAAATGTGAACCCGTTGTTTGAAACCCAGGTCAAATGTGAACCTAAACCTCAGGTCAAATGTGAATCCGTTGTTTGAAAACCAGGTCAAATGTGAACCCGTTGTTTGAAACCCAGGTCAAATATGAACCTAAACCTCAGGTCAAATGTGAACTTAAACCTCAGGTCAAATGTGAACTTGTTGTTTGAAACCCAGGTCAAATGTGAACCTAAACCTCAGGTCAAATGTGAACCCGTTGTTTGAAACCCAGGACAAACTTGAACCTAAACCTCAGGTCAAATGTGAACCCGTTGTTTGAAACCCAAGTCAAATGTGAACCTAACCCTCAGGTCAAATATGAACCCGTAGTTTGAAAATCCGGTCAAATGTGAACCTAAACCTCAGGTCAAATGTGAACCCGTTATTTGAAACCCAGGTCAAATGTGAACCTAAACCTCAGGTCAAATGTGAATCCGTTGTTTGAAAACCAGGTCAAATGTGAACCCGTTGTTTGAAACCCAGGTCAAATATGAACCTAAACCTCAGGTCAAATGTGAACCCGTTGTTTGAAACCCAGGTCAAATGTGAACTTAAACCTCAGGTCAAATGTGAACCTGTTGTTTGAAACCCAGGTCAAATGTGAACCTAAACCTCAGGTCAAATAGGAACCCGTTGTTTGAAACCCAGGTCAAATGTGAACCTAAACCTCAGGTCAAATGTGAATCCGTTGTTTGAAACCCAGGTCAAATGTGAACCTAAACCTCAGGTCAATTGTGAACCCGTTGTTTGAAACCAAGGTCAAAAGTGAACCTAAACCTTAGGTCAAATGAGAACCCGTTGTTTGAAACCCGGGTCAAATGTGAACCTAAACCTCAGTTCAAATGCGAACCCGTTGTTTGAAAACCACGTCAAATTTGAACCTAAACCTCAGGTCAAATGTGAACCCGTTGTTTGAAACCCAGGTCAAATGTGAACCTAAACCTAAGGTCAAATGTGAACCCATTGTTTGAAACCCAGGTAAAATGTGAACCTAAACCTCAGGTCTAATGTGAACCCATTGTTTGAAACCCAGGTCAAATGTGAACCTAAACCTCAGGTCAAATGTGAATCCGTTGTTTGAAAACCAGGTCAAATGTGAACCCGTTGTTTGAAACCCAGGTCAAATATGAACCTAAACCTCAGGTCAAATGTGAACTTAAACCTCAGGTCAAATGTGAACTTGTTGTTTGAAACCCAGGTCAAATGTGAACCTAAACCTCAGGTCAAATGTGAACCCGTTGTTTGAAACCCAGGACAAACTTGAACCTAAACCTCAGGTCAAATGTGAACCCGTTGTTTGAAACCCAAGTCAAATGTGAACCTAACCCTCAGGTCAAATATGAACCCGTAGTTTGAAAATCCGGTCAAATGTGAACCTAAACCTCAGGTCAAATGTGAACCCGTTATTTGAAACCCAGGTCAAATGTGAACCTAAACCTCAGGTCAAATGTGAATCCGTTGTTTGAAAACCAGGTCAAATGTGAACCCGTTGTTTGAAACCCAGGTCAAATATGAACCTAAACCTCAGGTCAAATGTGAACCCGTTGTTTGAAACCCAGGTCAAATGTGAACTTAAACCTCAGGTCAAATGTGAACCTGTTGTTTGAAACCCAGGTCAAATGTGAACCTAAACCTCAGGTCAAATAGGAACCCGTTGTTTGAAACCCAGGTCAAATGTGAACCTAAACCTCAGGTCAAATGTGAATCCGTTGTTTGAAACCCAGGTCAAATGTGAACCTAAACCTCAGGTCAATTGTGAACCCGTTGTTTGAAACCAAGGTCAAAAGTGAACCTAAACCTTAGGTCAAATGAGAACCCGTTGTTTGAAACCCGGGTCAAATGTGAACCTAAACCTCAGTTCAAATGCGAACCCGTTGTTTGAAAACCACGTCAAATTTGAACCTAAACCTCAGGTCAAATGTGAACCCGTTGTTTGAAACCCAGGTCAAATGTGAACCTAAACCTAAGGTCAAATGTGAACCCATTGTTTGAAACCCAGGTAAAATGTGAACCTAAACCTCAGGTCTAATGTGAACCCATTGTTTGAAACCCAGGTCAAATGTGAACCTAAACCTCAGGTCAAATGTGAACCCGTTATTTAAAACCCAGGTCAAGTGTGAACCTAAACCTCAGGTCAAATGTGAACCCGTTGTTTGAAACCCAGGTCAAATATGAACCTAAACCTCAGGTCAAATGTGAACCCGTTGTTTGAAACCCAGGTCAAATGTGAACTTAAACCTCAGGTCAAATGTGAACCTGTTGTTTGAAACCCAGGTCAAATGTGAACCTAAACCTCAGGTCAAATGGGAACCCGTTGTTTGAAACCCAGGTCAAATGTGAACCTAAACCTCAGGTCAAATGTGAATCCGTTGTTTGAAACCCAGGTCAAATGTGAACCTAAACCTCAGGTCAATTGTGAACCCGTTGTTTGAAACCAAGGTCAAATGTGAACCTAAACCTTAGGTCAAATGAGAACCCGTTGTTTGAAAACCACGTCAAATTTGAACCTAAACCTCAGGTCAAATGTGAACCCGTTGTTTGAAACCCAGGTCAAATGTGAACCTAAACCTAAGGTCAAATGTGAACCCATTGTTTGAAACCCAGGTAAAATGTGAACCTAAACCTCAGGTCAAATGTGAACCCGTTGTTTGAAACCCAGGTCAAACGTGAACTTAAACCTCAGGTCAAATATGAACCTGTTGTTTGAAACCCAGGTCAAACGTGAACCTAAACCTCAGGTCAAATGTGAACCCGTTGTTTGAAACCCAAGTCAAATATGAACCTAACCCTCAGGTCAAATATGAACCCGTTGTTTGAAAATCCGGTCAAATGTGAACCTAAACCTCAGGTCAACTGTGAACCCGTTGTTTGAAACCCAGGTCAAATGTGAACCTAAACCTCAGGTCAAATGTAAATTCGTTGTTTGAAAACCAGGTCAAATGTGAACCCGTTGTTTGAAACCCAGGTCAAATATGAACCTAAACCTCAGGTCAAATGTGAACTTAAACCTCAGGTCAAATGTCAACCTGTGGTTTGATACCCAGGTCAAATGTGAACCTAAACCTCAGGTCAAATGTGAACCCGTTGTTTGAAACCCAGGTCAAATTTGAACCTAAACCTCAGGTCAAATGTGAACCCGTTGTTTAAAACCCTAGTCAAATGTGAACCTAAACCTCAGGTCAAATGTGAACCCGTTGTTTGAAACCCAGGTCAAATGTGAACCTAAACCTTAGGTCAAATGAGAACCCGTTGTTTGAAACCCGGGTCAAATGTGAACCTAAACCTCAGTTCAAATGCGAACCCGTTGTTTGAAAACCACGTCAAATTTGAACCTAAACCTCAGGTCAAATGTGAACCCGTTGTTTGAAACCCAGGTCAAATGTGAACCTAAACCTAAGGTCAAATGTGAACCCATTGTTTGAAACCCAGGTAAAATGTGAACCTAAACCTCAGGTCTAATGTGAACCCATTGTTTGAAACCCAGGTCAAATGTGAACCTAAACCTCAGGTCAAATGTGAACCCGTTATTTAAAACCCAGGTCAAATGTGAACTTAAACCTCAGGTCAAATGTCAACCTGTGGTTTGATACCCAGGTCAAATGTGAACCTAAACCTCAGGTCAAATGTGAACCCGTTGTTTGAAACCCAGGTCAAATTTGAACCTAAACCTCAGGTCAAATGTGAACCCGTTGTTTAAAACCCTAGTCAAATGTGAACCTAAACCTCAGGTCAAATGTGAACCCGTTGTTTGAAACCCGGGTCAAATGTGAACCTAAACCTCAGGTCAAATGCGAACCCGTTGTTTAAAAACCAGGTTAAATTTGAACCTAAACCTCAGGTCAAATGTGAACGCGTTGTTGGAAAACCAGGTCAAATGTGAACCTAAACCTAAGGTCAAATGTGAACTTAAACCTCAGGTCAAATGTGAACTGTTGTTCGAAACCCAGGTCAAACATGAACCTAAACCTCAGGTCAAATTTGAACCCGTTGTTTGAAACCCAGATCAAATGTGAACCTAAACCTAAGGTCAAATGTGAACCCGTTGTTTGAAACCCAGGTCAAATGTGAACCTAAACCTCAGGTCAAATGTGAACCTCTTGTTTGAAAACCAGGTCAAATGTGAACCTAAACCTCAGGTCTAATGTGAACCCATTGTTTGAAACCCAGGTCAAATGTGAACCTAAACCTAAGGTCAAATGTGAATCCGTTGTTTGAAACCCAGGTCAAATGTGAACCTAAACCTCAGGTCAATTGTGAACCCGTTGTTTGAAACCAAGGTCAAAAGTGAACCTAAACCTTAGGTCAAATGAGAACCCGTTGTTTGAAACCCTAGTCAAATGTGAACCTAAACCTCAGGTCAAATGTGAACCCGTTGTTTGAAACCCAGGTCAAATGTGAACCTAAACCTTAGGTCAAATGAGAACCCGTTGTTTGAAACCCGGGTCAAATGTGAACCTAAACCTCAGGTCAAATGCGAACCCGTTGTTTAAAAACCAGGTTAAATTTGAACCTAAACCTCAGGTCAAATGTGAACGCGTTGTTGGAAAACCAGGTCAAATGTGAACCTAAACCTCAGGTCAAATGTGAACTTAAACCTCAGGTCAAATGTCAACCTGTGGTTTGATACCCAGGTCAAATGTGAACCTAAACCTCAGGTCAAATGTGAACCCGTTGTTTGAAACCCAGGTCAAATTTGAACCTAAACCTCAGGTCAAATGTGAACCCGTTGTTTAAAACCCTAGTCAAATGTGAACCTAAACCTCAGGTCAAATGTGAACCCGTTGTTTGAAACCCAGGTCAAATGTGAACCTAAACCTTAGGTCAAATGAGAACCCGTTGTTTGAAACCCGGGTCAAATGTGAACCTAAACCTCAGTTCAAATGCGAACCCGTTGTTTGAAAACCACGTCAAATTTGAACCTAAACCTCAGGTCAAATGTGAACCCGTTGTTTGAAACCCAGGTCAAATGTGAACCTAAACCTAAGGTCAAATGTGAACCCATTGTTTGAAACCCAGGTAAAATGTGAACCTAAACCTCAGGTCTAATGTGAACCCATTGTTTGAAACCCAGGTCAAATGTGAACCTAAACCTCAGGTCAAATGTGAACCCGTTATTTAAAACCCAGGTCAAATGTGAACTTAAACCTCAGGTCAAATGTCAACCTGTGGTTTGATACCCAGGTCAAATGTGAACCTAAACCTCAGGTCAAATGTGAACCCGTTGTTTGAAACCCAGGTCAAATTTGAACCTAAACCTCAGGTCAAATGTGAACCCGTTGTTTAAAACCCTAGTCAAATGTGAACCTAAACCTCAGGTCAAATGTGAACCCGTTGTTTGAAACCCAGGTCAAATGTGAACCTAAACCTTAGGTCAAATGAGAACCCGTTGTTTGAAACCCGGGTCAAATGTGAACCTAAACCTCAGGTCAAATGCGAACCCGTTGTTTAAAAACCAGGTTAAATTTGAACCTAAACCTCAGGTCAAATGTGAACGCGTTGTTGGAAAACCAGGTCAAATGTGAACCTAAACCTAAGGTCAAATGTGAACTTAAACCTCAGGTCAAATGTGAACTGTTGTTCGAAACCCAGGTCAAACATGAACCTAAACCTCAGGTCAAATTTGAACCCGTTGTTTGAAACCCAGATCAAATGTGAACCTAAACCTAAGGTCAAATGTGAACCCGTTGTTTGAAACCCAGGTCAAATGTGAACCTAAACCTCAGGTCAAATGTGAACCTCTTGTTTGAAAACCAGGTCAAATGTGAACCTAAACCTCAGGTCTAATGTGAACCCATTGTTTGAAACCCAGGTCAAATGTGAACCTAAACCTAAGGTCAAATGTGAATCCGTTGTTTGAAACCCAGGTCAAATGTGAACCTAAACCTCAGGTCAATTGTGAACCCGTTGTTTGAAACCAAGGTCAAAAGTGAACCTAAACCTTAGGTCAAATGAGAACCCGTTGTTTGAAACCCGGGTCAAATGTGAACCTAAACCTCAGTTCAAATGCGAACCCGTTGTTTGAAAACCACGTCAAATTTGAACCTAAACCTCAGGTCAAATGTGAACCCGTTGTTTGAAACCCAGGTCAAATGTGAACCTAAACCTAAGGTCAAATTTTAACCCATTGTTTGAAACCCAGGTAAAATGTGAACCTAAACCTCAGGTCTAATGTGAACCCATTGTTTGAAACCCAGGTCAAATGTGAACCTAAACCTCAGGTCAAATGTGAACCCGTTATTTAAAACCCAGGTCAAGTGTGAACCTAAACCTCAGGTCAAATGTGAACCCGTTGTTTAAAACCCTAGTCAAATGTGAACCTAAACCTCAGGTCAAATGTGAACCCGTTGTTTGAAACCCAGGTCAAATGTGAACCTAAACCTTAGGTCAAATGAGAACCCGTTGTTTGAAACCCGGGTCAAATGTGAACCTAAACCTCAGGTCAAATGCGAACCCGTTGTTTAAAAACCAGGTTAAATTTGAACCTAAACCTCAGGTCAAATGTGAACGCGTTGTTGGAAAACCAGGTCAAATGTGAACCTAAACCTAAGGTCAAATGTGAACTTAAACCTCAGGTCAAATGTGAACTGTTGTTCGAAACCCAGGTCAAACATGAACCTAAACCTCAGGTCAAATTTGAACCCGTTGTTTGAAACCCAGATCAAATGTGAACCTAAACCTAAGGTCAAATGTGAACCCGTTGTTTGAAACCCAGGTCAAATGTGAACCTAAACCTCAGGTCAAATGTGAACCTCTTGTTTGAAAACCAGGTCAAATGTGAACCTAAACCTCAGGTCTAATGTGAACCCATTGTTTGAAACCCAGGTCAAATGTGAACCTAAACCTAAGGTCAAATGTGAATCCGTTGTTTGAAACCCAGGTCAAATGTGAACCTAAACCTCAGGTCAATTGTGAACCCGTTGTTTGAAACCAAGGTCAAAAGTGAACCTAAACCTTAGGTCAAATGAGAACCCGTTGTTTGAAACCCTAGTCAAATGTGAACCTAAACCTCAGGTCAAATGTGAACCCGTTGTTTGAAACCCAGGTCAAATGTGAACCTAAACCTTAGGTCAAATGAGAACCCGTTGTTTGAAACCCGGGTCAAATGTGAACCTAAACCTCAGGTCAAATGCGAACCCGTTGTTTAAAAACCAGGTTAAATTTGAACCTAAACCTCAGGTCAAATGTGAACGCGTTGTTGGAAAACCAGGTCAAATGTGAACCTAAACCTCAGGTCAAATGTGAACTTAAACCTCAGGTCAAATGTCAACCTGTGGTTTGATACCCAGGTCAAATGTGAACCTAAACCTCAGGTCAAATGTGAACCCGTTGTTTGAAACCCAGGTCAAATTTGAACCTAAACCTCAGGTCAAATGTGAACCCGTTGTTTAAAACCCTAGTCAAATGTGAACCTAAACCTCAGGTAAAATGTGAACCCGTTGTTTGAAACCCAGGTCAAATGTGAACCTAAACCTTAGGTCAAATGAGAACCCGTTGTTTGAAACCCGGGTCAAATGTGAACCTAAACCTCAGTTCAAATGCGAACCCGTTGTTTGAAAACCACGTCAAATTTGAACCTAAACCTCAGGTCAAATGTGAACCCGTTGTTTGAAACCCAGGTCAAATGTGAACCTAAACCTAAGGTCAAATGTGAACCCATTGTTTGAAACCCAGGTAAAATGTGAACCTAAACCTCAGGTCTAATGTGAACCCATTGTTTGAAACCCAGGTCAAATGTGAACCTAAACCTCAGGTCAAATGTGAACCCGTTATTTAAAACCCAGGTCAAATGTGAACTTAAACCTCAGGTCAAATGTCAACCTGTGGTTTGATACCCAGGTCAAATGTGAACCTAAACCTCAGGTCAAATGTGAACCCGTTGTTTGAAACCCAGGTCAAATTTGAACCTAAACCTCAGGTCAAATGTGAACCCGTTGTTTAAAACCCTAGTCAAATGTGAACCTAAACCTCAGGTCAAATGTGAACCCGTTGTTTGAAACCCAGGTCAAATGTGAACCTAAACCTTAGGTCAAATGAGAACCCGTTGTTTGAAACCCGGGTCAAATGTGAACCTAAACCTCAGGTCAAATGCGAACCCGTTGTTTAAAAACCAGGTTAAATTTGAACCTAAACCTCAGGTCAAATGTGAACGCGTTGTTGGAAAACCAGGTCAAATGTGAACCTAAACCTAAGGTCAAATGTGAACTTAAACCTCAGGTCAAATGTGAACTGTTGTTCGAAACCCAGGTCAAACATGAACCTAAACCTCAGGTCAAATTTGAACCCGTTGTTTGAAACCCAGATCAAATGTGAACCTAAACCTAAGGTCAAATGTGAACCCGTTGTTTGAAACCCAGGTCAAATGTGAACCTAAACCTCAGGTCAAATGTGAACCTCTTGTTTGAAAACCAGGTCAAATGTGAACCTAAACCTCAGGTCTAATGTGAACCCATTGTTTGAAACCCAGGTCAAATGTGAACCTAAACCTAAGGTCAAATGTGAATCCGTTGTTTGAAACCCAGGTCAAATGTGAACCTAAACCTCAGGTCAATTGTGAACCCGTTGTTTGAAACCAAGGTCAAAAGTGAACCTAAACCTTAGGTCAAATGAGAACCCGTTGTTTGAAACCCGGGTCAAATGTGAACCTAAACCTCAGTTCAAATGCGAACCCGTTGTTTGAAAACCACGTCAAATTTGAACCTAAACCTCAGGTCAAATGTGAACCCGTTGTTTGAAACCCAGGTCAAATGTGAACCTAAACCTAAGGTCAAATTTTAACCCATTGTTTGAAACCCAGGTAAAATGTGAACCTAAACCTCAGGTCTAATGTGAACCCATTGTTTGAAACCCAGGTCAAATGTGAACCTAAACCTCAGGTCAAATGTGAACCCGTTATTTAAAACCCAGGTCAAGTGTGAACCTAAACCTCAGGTCAAATGTGAACCCGTTGTTTAAAACCCTAGTCAAATGTGAACCTAAACCTCAGGTCAAATGTGAACCCGTTGTTTGAAACCCAGGTCAAATGTGAACCTAAACCTTAGGTCAAATGAGAACCCGTTGTTTGAAACCCGGGTCAAATGTGAACCTAAACCTCAGGTCAAATGCGAACCCGTTGTTTAAAAACCAGGTTAAATTTGAACCTAAACCTCAGGTCAAATGTGAACGCGTTGTTGGAAAACCAGGTCAAATGTGAACCTAAACCTAAGGTCAAATGTGAACTTAAACCTCAGGTCAAATGTGAACTGTTGTTCGAAACCCAGGTCAAACATGAACCTAAACCTCAGGTCAAATTTGAACCCGTTGTTTGAAACCCAGATCAAATGTGAACCTAAACCTAAGGTCAAATGTGAACCCGTTGTTTGAAACCCAGGTCAAATGTGAACCTAAACCTCAGGTCAAATGTGAACCTCTTGTTTGAAAACCAGGTCAAATGTGAACCTAAACCTCAGGTCTAATGTGAACCCATTGTTTGAAACCCAGGTCAAATGTGAACCTAAACCTAAGGTCAAATGTGAATCCGTTGTTTGAAACCCAGGTCAAATGTGAACCTAAACCTCAGGTCAATTGTGAACCCGTTGTTTGAAACCAAGGTCAAAAGTGAACCTAAACCTTAGGTCAAATGAGAACCCGTTGTTTGAAACCCGGTTCAAATGTGAACCTAAACCTCAGTTCAAATGCGAACCCGTTGTTTGAAAACCACGTCAAATTTGAACCTAAACCTCAGGTCAAATGTGAACCCGTTGTTTGAAACCCAGGTCAAATGTGAACCTAAACCTAAGGTCAAATGTGAACCCATTGTTTGAAACCCAGGTAAAATGTGAACCTAAACCTCAGGTCTAATGTGAACCCATTGTTTGAAACCCAGGTCAAATGTGAACCTAAACCTCAGGTCAAATGTGAACCCGTTATTTAAAACCCAGGTCAAGTGTGAACCTAAACCTCAGGTCAAATGTGAACCCGTTGTTTGAAACCCAGGTCAAATATGAACCTAAACCTCAGGTCAAATGTGAACCTGTTGTTTGAAACCCAGGTCAAATGTGAACCTAAACCTCAGGTCAAATGGGAACCCGTTGTTTGAAACCCAGGTCAAATGTGAACCTAAACCTCAGGTCAAATGTGAATCCGTTGTTTGAAACCCAGGTCAAATGTGAACCTAAACCTCAGGTCAATTGTGAACCCGTTGTTTGAAACCAAGGTCAAATGTGAACCTAAACCTTAGGTCAAATGAGAACCCGTTGTTTGAAAACCACGTCAAATTTGAACCTAAACCTCAGGTCAAATGTGAACCCGTTGTTTGAAACCCAGGTCAAATGTGAACCTAAACCTAAGGTCAAATGTGAACCCATTGTTTGAAACCCAGGTAAAATGTGAACCTAAACCTCAGGTCAAATGTGAACCCGTTGTTTGAAACCCAGGTCAAACGTGAACTTAAACCTCAGGTCAAATGTGAACCTGTTGTTTGAAACCCAGGTCAAACGTGAACCTAAACCTCAGGTCAAATGTGAACCCGTTGTTTGAAACCCAAGTCAAATATGAACCTAACCCTCAGGTCAAATATGAACCCGTTGTTTGAAAATCCGGTCAAATGTGAACCTAAACCTCAGGTCAACTGTGAACCCGTTGTTTGAAACCCAGGTCAAATGTGAACCTAAACCTCAGGTCAAATGTAAATTCGTTGTTTGAAAACCAGGTCAAATGTGAACCCGTTGTTTGAAACCCAGGTCAAATGTGAACTTAAACCTCAGGTCAAATGTCAACCTGTGGTTTGATACCCATGTCAAATGTGAACCTAAACCTCAGGTCAAATGTGAACCCGTTGTTTGAAACCCAGGTCAAATTTGAACCTAAACCACAGGTCAAATGTGAACCCGTTGTTTAAAACCCTAGTCAAATGTGAACCTAAACCTCAGGTCAAATGTGAACCCGTTGTTTGAAACCCAGGTCAAATGTGAACCTAAACCTTAGGTCAAATGAGAACCCGTTGTTTGAAACCCGGGTCAAATGTGAACCTAAACCTCAGGTCAAATGCGAACCCGTTGTTTAAAAACCAGGTTAAATTTGAACCTAAACCTCAGGTCAAATGTGAACGCGTTGTTGGAAAACCAGGTCAAATGTGAACCTAAACCTAAGGTCAAATGTGAACTTAAACCTCAGGTCAAATGTGAACTGTTGTTCGAAACCCAGGTCAAACATGAACCTAAACCTCAGGTCAAATTTGAACCCGTTGTTTGAAACCCAGATCAAATGTGAACCTAAACCTAAGGTCAAATGTGAACCCGTTGTTTGAAACCCAGGTCAAATGTGAACCTAAACCTCAGGTCAAATGTGAACCTCTTGTTTGAAAACCAGGTCAAATGTGAACCTAAACCTCAGGTCTAATGTGAACCCATTGTTTGAAACCCAGGTCAAATGTGAACCTAAACCTAAGGTCAAATGTGAATCCGTTGTTTGAAACCCAGGTCAAATGTGAACCTAAACCTCAGGTCAATTGTGAACCCGTTGTTTGAAACCAAGGTCAAAAGTGAACCTAAACCTTAGGTCAAATGAGAACCCGTTGTTTGAAACCCGGGTCAAATGTGAACCTAAACCTCAGTTCAAATGCGAACCCGTTGTTTGAAAACCACGTCAAATTTGAACCTAAACCTCAGGTCAAATGTGAACCCGTTGTTTGAAACCCAGGTCAAATGTGAACCTAAACCTAAGGTCAAATGTGAACCCATTGTTTGAAACCCAGGTAAAATCTGAACCTAAACCTCAGGTCTAATGTGAACCCATTGTTTGAAACCCAGGTCAAATGTGAACCTAAACCTCAGGTCAAATGTGAACCCGTTATTTAAAACCCAGGTCAAGTGTGAACCTAAACCTCAGGTCAAATGTGAACCCGTTGTTTAAAACCCTAGTCAAATGTGAACCTAAACCTCAGGTCAAATGTGAACCCGTTGTTTGAAACCCAGGTCAAATGTGAACCTAAACCTTAGGTCAAATGAGAACCCGTTGTTTGAAACCCGGGTCAAATGTGAACCTAAACCTCAGGTCAAATGCGAACCCGTTGTTTAAAAACCAGGTTAAATTTGAACCTAAACCTCAGGTCAAATGTGAACGCGTTGTTGGAAAACCAGGTCAAATGTGAACCTAAACCTAAGGTCAAATGTGAACTTAAACCTCAGGTCAAATGTGAACTGTTGTTCGAAACCCAGTTCAAACATGAACCTAAACCTCAGGTCAAATTTGAACCCGTTGTTTGAAACCCAGATCAAATGTGAACCTAAACCTAAGGTCAAATGTGAACCCGTTGTTTGAAACCCAGGTCAAATGTGAACCTAAACCTCAGGTCAAATGTGAACCTCTTGTTTGAAAACCAGGTCAAATGTGAACCTAAACCTCAGGTCTAATGTGAACCCATTGTTTGAAACCCAGGTCAAATGTGAACCTAAACCTAAGGTCAAATGTGAATCCGTTGTTTGAAACCCAGGTCAAATGTGAACCTAAACCTCAGGTCAATTGTGAACCCGTTGTTTGAAACCAAGGTCAAAAGTGAACCTAAACCTTAGGTCAAATGAGAACCCGTTGTTTGAAACCCGGGTCAAATGTGAACCTAAACCTCAGTTCAAATGCGAACCCGTTGTTTGAAAACCACGTCAAATTTGAACCTAAACCTCAGGTCAAATGTGAACCCGTTGTTTGAAACCCAGGTCAAATGTGAACCTAAACCTAAGGTCAAATGTGAACCCATTGTTTGAAACCCCGGTAAAATGTGAACCTAAACCTCAGGTCTAATGTGAACCCATTGTTTGAAACCCAGGTCAAATGTGAACCTAAACCTCAGGTCAAATGTGAACCCGTTATTTAAAACCCAGGTCAAGTGTGAACCTAAACCTCAGGTCAAATGTGAACCCGTTGTTTGAAACCCAGGTCAAATATGAACCTAAACCTCAGGTCAAATGTGAACCCGTTGTTTGAAACCCAGGTCAAATGTGAACTTAAACCTCAGGTCAAATGTGAACCTGTTGTTTGAAACCCAGGTCAAATGTGAACCTAAACCTCAGGTCAAATGGGAACCCGTTGTTTGAAACCCAGGTCAAATGTGAACCTAAACCTCAGGTCAAATGTGAATCCGTTGTTTGAAACCCAGGTCAAATGTGAACCTAAACCTCAGGTCAATTGTGAACCCGTTGTTTGAAACCAAGGTCAAATGTGAACCTAAACCTTAGGTCAAATGAGAACCCGTTGTTTGAAAACCACGTCAAATTTGAACCTAAACCTCAGGTCAAATGTGAACCCGTTGTTGGAAACCCAGGTCAAATGTGAACCTAAACCTAAGGTCAAATGTGAACCCATTGTTTGAAACCCAGGTAAAATGTGAACCTAAACCTCAGGTCAAATGTGAACCCGTTGTTTGAAACCCAGGTCAAACGTGAACTTAAACCTCAGGTCAAATGTGAACCTGTTGTTTGAAACCCAGGTCACACGTGAACCTAAACCTCAGGTCAAATGTGAACCCGTTGTTTGAAACCCAAGTCAAATATGAACCTAACCCTCAGGTCAAATATGAACCCGTTGTTTGAAAATCCGGTCAAATGTGAACCTAAACCTCAGGTCAACTGTGAAGCCGTTGTTTGAAACCCAGGTCAAATGTGAACCTAAACCTCAGGTCAAATGTAAATTCGTTGTTTGAAAACCAGGTCAAATGTGAACCCGTTGTTTGAAACCCAGGTCAAATATGAACCTAAACCTCAGGTCAAATGTCAACCCGTTCTTTGAAACCCAGGTCAAATGTGAACTTAAACCTCAGGTCAAATGTCAACCTGTGGTTTGATACCCAGGTCAAATGTGAACCTAAACCTCAGGTCAAATGTGAACCCGTTGTTTGAAACCCAGGTCAAATTTGAACCTAAACCTCAGGTCAAATGTGAACCCGTTGTTTAAAACCCTAGTCAAATGTGAACCTAAACCTCAGGTCAAATGTGAACCCGTTGTTTGAAACCCAGGTCAAATGTGAACCTAAACCTTAGGTCAAATGAGAACCCGTTGTTTGAAACCCGGGTCAAATGTGAACCTAAACCTCAGGTCAAATGCGAACCCGTTGTTTAAAAACCAGGTTAAATTTGAACCTAAACCTCAGGTCAAATGTGAACGCGTTGTTGGAAAACCAGGTCAAATGTGAACCTAAACCTAAGGTCAAATGTGAACTTAAACCTCAGGTCAAATGTGAACTGTTGTTCGAAACCCAGGTCAAACATGAACCTAAACCTCAGGTCAAATTTGAACCCGTTGTTTGAAACCCAGATCAAATGTGAACCTAAACCTAAGGTCAAATGTGAACCCGTTGTTTGAAACCCAGGTCAAATGTGAACCTAAACCTCAGGTCAAATGTGAACCTCTTGTTTGAAAACCAGGTCAAATGTGAACCTAAACCTCAGGTCTAATGTGAACCCATTGTTTGAAACCCAGGTCAAATGTGAACCTAAACCACAGGTCAAATGTGAACCCGTTGTTTGAAACCCAGGTCAAATGTGAACCTAACCCTCAGGTAAAATATGAACCCGTTGTTTGAAAATCCGGTCAAATGTGAACCTAAACCTCAGGTCAACTGTGAACCCGTTGTTTGAAACCCAGGTCAAATGTGAACCTAAACCTCAGGTCAAATGTAAATTCGTTGTTTGAAAACCAGGTCAAATGTGAACCCGTTGTTTGAAACCCAGGTCAAATATGAACCTAAACCTCAGGTCAAATGTGAACCCGTTGTTTGAAACCCAGGTCAAATGTGAACTTAAACCTCAGGTCAAATGTGAACCTGTTGTTTGAAACCCAGGTCAAATGTGAACCTAAACCTCAGGTCAAATGGGAACCCGTTGTTTGAAACCCAGGTCAAATGTGAACCTAAACCTCAGGTCAAATGTGAATCCGTTGTTTGAAACCCAGGTCAAATGTGAACCTAAACCTCAGGTCAATTGTGAACCCGTTGTTTGAAACCAAGGTCAAATGTGAACCTAAACCTTAGGTCAAATGAGAACCCGTTGTTTGAAAACCACGTCAAATTTGAACCTAAACCTCAGGTCAAATGTGAACCCGTTGTTTGAAACCCAGGTCAAATGTGAACCTAAACCTAAGGTCAAATGTGAACCCATTGTTTGAAACCCAGGTAAAATGTGAACCTAAACCTCAGGTCAAATGTGAACCCGTTGTTTGAAACCCAGGTCAAACGTGAACTTAAACCTCAGGTCAAATGTGAACCTGTTGTTTGAAACCCAGGTCAAACATGAACCTAAACCTCAGGTCAAATGTGAACCCGTTGTTTGAAACCCAAGTCAAATATGAACCTAACCCTCAGGTCAAATATGAACCCGTTGTTTGAAAATCCGGTCAAATGTGAACCTAAACCTCAGGTCAACTGTGAACCCGTTGTTTGAAACCCAGGTCAAATGTGAACCTAAACCTCAGGTCAAATGTGAATCCGTTGTTTGAAACCCAGGTCAAATGTGAACCTAAACCTCAGGTCAATTGTGAACCCGTTGTTTGAAACCAAGGTCAAAAGTGAACCTAAACCTTAGGTCAAATGAGAACCCGTTGTTTGAAACCCGGGTCAAATGTGAACCTAAACCTCAGTTCAAATGCGAACCCGTTGTTTGAAAACCACGTCAAATTTGAACCTAAACCTCAGGTCAAATGTGAACCCGTTGTTTGAAACCCAGGTCAAATGTGAACCTAAACCTAAGGTCAAATGTGAACCCATTGTTTGAAACCCAGGTAAAATGTGAACCTAAACCTCAGGTCTAATGTGAACCCATTGTTTGAAACCCAGGTCAAATGTGAACCTAAACCTCAGGTCAAATGTGAACCCGTTATTTAAAACCCAGGTCAAGTGTGAACCTAAACCTCAGGTCAAATGTGAACCCGTTGTTTGAAACCCAGGTCAAATATGAACCTAAACCTCAGGTCAAATGTGAACCCGTTGTTTGAAACCCAGGTCAAATGTGAACTTAAACCTCAGGTCAAATGTGAACCTGTTGTTTGAAACCCAGGTCAAATGTGAACCTAAACCTCAGGTCAAATGGGAACCCGTTGTTTGAAACCCAGGTCAAATGTGAACCTAAACCTCAGGTCAAATGTGAATCCGTTGTTTGAAACCCAGGTCAAATGTGAACCTAAACCTCAGGTCAATTGTGAACCCGTTGTTTGAAACCAAGGTCAAATGTGAACCTAAACCTTAGGTCAAATGAGAACCCGTTGTTTGAAAACCACGTCAAATTTGAACCTAAACCTCAGGTCAAATGTGAACCCGTTGTTTGAAACCCAGGTCAAATGTGAACCTAAACCTAAGGTCAAATGTGAACCCATTGTTTGAAACCCAGGTAAAATGTGAACCTAAACCTCATGTCAAATGTGAACCCGTTGTTTGAAACCCAGGTCAAACGTGAACTTAAACCTCAGGTCAAATGTGAACCTGTTGTTTGAAACCCAGGTCAAACGTGAACCTAAACCTCAGGTCAAATGTGAACCCGTTGTTTGAAACCCAAGTCAAATATGAACCTAACCCTCAGGTCAAATATGAACCCGTTGTTTGAAAATCCGGTCAAATGTGAACCTAAACCTCAGGTCAACTGTGAACCCGTTGTTTGAAACCCAGGTCAAATGTGAACCTAAACCTCAGGTCAAATGTAAATTCGTTGTTTGAAAACCAGGTCAAATGTGAACCCGTTGTTTGAAACCCAGGTCAAATATGAACCTAAACCTCAGGTCAAATGTGAACCCGTTGTTTGAAACCCAGGTCAAATGTGAACTTAAACCTCAGGTCAAATGTCAACCTGTGGTTTGATACCCAGATCAAATGTGAACCTAAACCTCAGGTCAAATGTGAACCCGTTGTTTGAAACCCAGGTCAAATTTGAACCTAAACCTCAGGTCAAATGTGAACCCGTTGTTTAAAACCCTAGTCAAATGTGAACCTAAACCTCAGGTCAAATGTGAACCCGTTGTTTGAAACCCAGGTCAAATGTGAACCTAAACCTTAGGTCAAATGAGAACCCGTTGTTTGAAACCCGGGTCAAATGTGAACCTAAACCTCAGGTCAAATGCGAACCCGTTGTTTAAAAACCAGGTTAAATTTGAACCTAAACCTCAGGTCAAATGTGAACGCGTTGTTGGAAAACCAGGTCAAATGTGAACCTAAACCTAAAGTCAAATGTGAACTTAAACCTCAGGTCAAATGTGAACTGTTGTTCGAAACCCAAGTCAAACATGAACCTAAACCTCAGGTCAAATTTGAACCCGTTGTTTGAAACCCAGATCAAATGTGAACCTAAACCTAAGGTCAAATGTGAACCCGTTGTTTGAAACCCAGGTCAAATGTGAACCTAAACCTCAGGTCAAATGTGAACCTCTTGTTTGAAAACCAGGTCAAATGTGAACCTAAACCTCAGGTCTAATGTGAACCCATTGTTTGAAACCCAGGTCAAATGTGAACCTAAACCTCAGGTCAATTGTGAACCCGTTGTTTGAAACCAAGGTCAAAAGTGAACCTAAACCTTAGGTCAAATGAGAACCCGTTGTTTGAAACCCGGGTCAAATGTGAACCTAAACCTCAGTTCAAATGCGAACCCGTTGTTTGAAAACCACGTCAAATTTGAACCTAAACCTCAGGTCAAATGTGAACCCGTTGTTTGAAACCCAGGTCAAATGTGAACCTAAACCTAAGGTCAAATGTGAACCCATTGTTTGAAACCCAGGTAAAATGTGAACCTAAACCTCAGGTCTAATGTGAACCCATTGTTTGAAACCCAGGTCAAATGTGAACCTAAACCTCAGGTCAAATGTGAACCCGTTATTTAAAACCCAGGTCAAGTGTGAACCTAAACCTCAGGTCAAATGTGAACCCGTTGTTTGAAACCCAGGTCAAATATGAACCTAAACCTCAGGTCAAATGTGAACCCGTTGTTTGAAACCCAGGTCAAATGTGAACTTAAACCTCAGGTCAAATGTAAACCTGTTGTTTGAAACCCAGGTCAAATGTGAACCTAAACCTCAGGTCAAATGGGAACCCGTTGTTTGAAACCCAGGTCAAATGTGAACCTAAACCTCAGGTCAAATGTGAATCCGTTGTTTGAAACCCAGGTCAAATGTGAACCTAAACCTCAGGTCAATTGTGAACCCGTTGTTTGAAACCAAGGTCAAATGTGAACCTAAACCTTAGGTCAAATGAGAACCCGTTGTTTGAAAACCACGTCAAATTTGAACCTAAACCTCAGGTCAAATGTGAACCCGTTGTTTGAAACCCAGGTCAAATGTGAACCTAAACCTAAGGTCAAATGTGAACCCATTGTTTGAAACCCAGGTAAAATGTGAACCTAAACCTCAGGTCAAATGTGAACCCGTTGTTTGAAACCCAGGTCAAACGTGAACTTAAACCTCAGGTCAAATGTGAACCTGTTGTTTGAAACCCAGGTCAAACGTGAACCTAAACCTCAGGTCAAATGTGAACCCGTTGTTTGAAACCCAAGTCAAATATGAACCTAACCCTCAGGTCAAATATGAACCCGTTGTTTGAAAATCCGGTCAAATGTGAACCTAAACCTCAGGTCAACTGTGAAGCCGTTGTTTGAAACCCAGGTCAAATGTGAACCTAAACCTCAGGTCAAATGTAAATTCGTTGTTTGAAAACCAGGTCAAATGTGAACCCGTTGTTTGAAACCCAGGTCAAATATGAACCTAAACCTCAGGTCAAATGTCAACCCGTTCTTTGAAACCCAGGTCAAATGTGAACTTAAACCTCAGGTCAAATGTCAACCTGTGGTTTGATACCCAGGTCAAATGTGAACCTAAACCTCAGGTCAAATGTGAACCCGTTGTTTGAAACCCAGGTCAAATTTGAACCTAAACCTCAGGTCAAATGTGAACCCGTTGTTTAAAACCCTAGTCAAATGTGAACCTAAACCTCAGGTCAAATGTGAACCCGTTGTTTGAAACCCAGGTCAAATGTGAACCTAAACCTTAGGTCAAATGAGAACCCGTTATTTGAAACCCGGGTCAAATGTGAACCTAAACCTCAGGTCAAATGCGAACCCGTTGTTTAAAAACCAGGTTAAATTTGAACCTAAACCTCAGGTCAAATGTGAACGCGTTGTTGGAAAACCAGGTCAAATGTGAACCTAAACCTAAGGTCAAATGTGAACTTAAACCTCAGGTCAAATGTGAACTGTTGTTCGAAACCCAGGTCAAACATGAACCTAAACCTCAGGTCAAATTTGAACCTGTTGTTTGAAACCCAGATCAAATGTGAACCTAAACCTAAGGTCAAATGTGAACCCGTTGTTTGAACCCCAGGTCAAATGTGAACCTAAACCTCAGGTCAAATGTGAACCTCTTGTTTGAAAACCAGGTCAAATGTGAACCTAAACCTCAGGTCTAATGTGAACCCATTGTTTGAAACCCAGGTCAAATGTGAACCTAAACCTCAGGTCAAATGTGAACCCGTTGTTTGAAACCCAGGTCAAATGTGAACCTAACCCTCAGGTAAAATATGAACCCGTTGTTTGAAAATCCGGTCAAATGTGAACCTAAACCTCAGGTCAACTGTGAACCCGTTGTTTGAAACCCAGGTCAAATGTGAACCTAAACCTCAGGTCAAATGTAAATTCGTTGTTTGAAAACCAGGTCAAATGTGAACCCGTTGTTTGAAACCCAGGTCAAATATGAACCTAAACCTCAGGTCAAATGTCAACCCATTCTTTGAAACCCAGGTCAAATGTGAACTTAAACCTCAGGTCAAATGTCAACCTGTGGTTTGATACCCAGGTCAAATGTGAACCTAAACCTCAGGTCAAATGTGAACCCGTTGTTTGAAACCCAGGTCAAATTTGAACCTAAACCTCAGGTCAAATGTGAACCCGTTGTTTAAAACCCTAGTCAAATGTGAACCTAAACCTCAGGTCAAATGTGAACCTAAACCTTAGGTCAAATGAGAACCCGTTGTTTGAAACCCGGGTCAAATGTGAACCTAAACCTCAGGTCAAATGCGAACCCGTTGTTTAAAAACCAGGTCAAATGTGAACCTAAACCTCAGGTCTAATGTGAACCCATTGTTTGAAACCCAGGTCAAATGTGAACCTAAACCTCAGGTCAAATGTGAACCCGTTGTTTGAAACCCAGGTCAAATGTGAACCTAACCCTCAGGTAAAATATGAACCCGTTGTTTGAAAATCCGGTCAAATGTGAACCTAAACCTCAGGTCAACTGTGAACCCGTTGTTTGAAACCCAGGTCAAATGTGAACCTAAACCTCAGGTCAAATGTAAATTCGTTGTTTGAAAACCAGGTCAAATGTGAACCCGTTGTTTGAAACCCAGGTCAAATATGAACCTAAACCTCAGGTCAAATGTCAACCCGTTCTTTGAAACCCAGGTCAAATGTGAACTTAAACCTCAGGTCAAATGTCAACCTGTGGTTTGATACCCAGGTCAAATGTGAACCTAAACCTCAGGTCAAATGTGAACCCGTTGTTTGAAACCCAGGTCAAATTTGAACCTAAACCTCAGGTCAAATGTGAACCCGTTGTTTAAAACCCTAGTCAAATGTGAACCTAAACCTCAGGTCAAATGTGAACCTAAACCTTAGGTCAAATGAGAACCCGTTGTTTGAAACCCGGGTCAAATGTGAACCTAAACCTCAGGTCAAATGCGAACCCGTTGTTTAAAAACCAGGTCAAATGTGAACCTAAACCTCAGGTCTAATGTGAACCCATTGTTTGAAACCCAGGTCAAATGTGAACCTAAACCTCAGGTCAAATGTGAACCCGTTGTTTGAAAACAAGGTCAAATGTGAACCTAAACCTCAGGTCAAATGTGAACCCGTTGTTTGAAACCCAGGTCAAATTTGAACCTAAACCTCAGGTCAAATGTGAACCCGTTGTTTAAAACCCTAGTCAAATGTGAACCTAAACCTCAGGTCAAATGTGAACCCGTTGTTTGAAACCCAGGTCAAATGTGAACCTAAACCTTAGGTCAAATGAGAACCCGTTATTTGAAACCCGGGTCAAATGTGAACCTAAACCTCAGGTCAAATGCGAACCCGTTGTTTAAAAACCAGGTTAAATTTGAACCTAAACCTCAGGTCAAATGTGAACGCGTTGTTGGAAAACCAGGTCAAATGTGAACCTAAACCTAAGGTCAAATGTGAACTTAAACCTCAGGTCAAATGTGAACTGTTGTTCGAAACCCAGGTCAAACATGAACCTAAACCTCAGGTCAAATTTGAACCTGTTGTTTGAAACCCAGATCAAATGTGAACCTAAACCTAAGGTCAAATGTGAACCCGTTGTTTGAAACCCAGGTCAAATGTGAACCTAAACCTCAGGTCAAATGTGAACCTCTTGTTTGAAAACCAGGTCAAATGTGAACCTAAACCTCAGGTCTAATGTGAACCCATTGTTTGAAACCCAGGTCAAATGTGAACCTAAACCTCAGGTCAAATGTGAACCCGTTGTTTGAAACCCAGGTCAAATGTGAACCTAACCCTCAGGTAAAATATGAACCCGTTGTTTGAAAATCCGGTCAAATGTGAACCTAAACCTCAGGTCAACTGTGAACCCGTTGTTTGAAACCCAGGTCAAATGTGAACCTAAACCTCAGGTCAAATGTAAATTCGTTGTTTGAAAACCAGGTCAAATGTGAACCCGTTGTTTGAAACCCAGGTCAAATATGAACCTAAACCTCAGGTCAAATGTCAACCCGTTCTTTGAAACCCAGGTCAAATGTGAACTTAAACCTCAGGTCAAATGTCAACCTGTGGTTTGATACCCAGGTCAAATGTGAACCTAAACCTCAGGTCAAATGTGAACCCGTTGTTTGAAACCCAGGTCAAATTTGAACCTAAACCTCAGGTCAAATGTGAACCCGTTGTTTAAAACCCTAGTCAAATGTGAACCTAAACCTCAGGTCAAATGTGAACCTAAACCTTAGGTCAAATGAGAACCCGTTGTTTGAAACCCGGGTCAAATGTGAACCTAAACCTCAGGTCAAATGCGAACCCGTTGTTTAAAAACCAGGTCAAATGTGAACCTAAACCTCAGGTCTAATGTGAACCCATTGTTTGAAACCCAGGTCAAATGTGAACCTAAACCTCAGGTCAAGTGTGAACTCGTTGTTTGAAAACAAGGTCAAATGTGAACTTAAAACTCAGGTCAAATGTGTACCTAAACCACAGCTCAAATGTGAACCCGTTGTTTGAAACCCGGGTCAAATGTGAACCTAACCCTCAGGTCAAATGTGAACCCTTTGTTTGAAACCTAAGTCAAATGTGAACCTAAACCTCAGGTCAAATGTGAACCCGTTGTTTGAAAACCAGGTTAAATGTGAACCTAAACCTCAGGTCAAATGTGAATCCGTTGTTTGAAAACCAGGTTAAATGTGAACCCGTTGTTTGAAACCCAGGTCAAACGTGAACTTAAACGTCAGGTCAAATGTGAACCTGTTGTTTGAAACCCAGGTCAAACGTGAACCTAAACCTCAGGTCAAATGTGAACCCGTTGTTTGAAACCCAAGTCAAATGTGAACCTAACCCTCAGGTAAAATATGAACCCGTTGTTTGAAAATCCGGTCAAATGTGAACCTAAACCTCAGGTCAAATGTGAACCCGTTGTTTGAAACCCAGGTCAAATGTGAACTTAAACCTCAGGTCAAATGTGAACCTGTTGTTTGAAACCCAGGTCAAATGTGAACCTAAACCTCAGGTCAAATGGTAACCCGTTGTTTGAAACCCAGGTCAAATGTGAACCTAAACCTCAGGTCAAATGTGAATCCGTTGTTTAAAACCCAGGTCAAATGTGAACCTAAACCTCAGGTCAATTGTGAACCCGTTGTTTGAAACCAAGGTCAAATGTGAACCTAAACCTTAGGTCAAATGAGATCCCATTGTTTGAAACCCGGGTCAAATGTGAACCTAAACCTCAGTTCAAATGCGAACCCGTTGTTTGAAAACCACGTCAAATTTGAACCTAAACCTCAGGTCAAATGTGAACCCGTTGTTTGAAACCCAGGTCAAATGTGAACCTAAACCTAAGGTCAAATGTGAACCCATTGTTTGAAACCCAGGTAAAATGTGAACCTAAACCTCAGGTCAAATGTGAACCCGTTGTTTGAAACCCAGGTCAAACGTGAACTTAAACCTCAGGTCAAATGTGAACCTGTTGTTTGAAACCCAGGTCAAACGTGAACCTAAACCTCAGGTCAAATGTGAACCCGTTGTTTGAAACCCAAGTCAAATGTGAACCTAACCCTCAGGACAAATATGAACCCGTTGTTTGAAAATCCTATCAAATGTGAACCTAAACCTCAGGTCAAATGTGAACCCGTTGTTTGAAACACAAGTCAAATGGGAACCTCAACCTCAGGTCGAATGTGAATCAGTTGTTTGAAAACCAGGTCAAATGTGAACCCGTTGTTTGAAACCCAGGTCAAATATGAACCTAAACCTCAGGTCAAATGTGAACCCGTTGTTTGAAACCCAGGTCAAATGTGAACTTAAACCTCATGCCAAATGTGAAACTAATGTTTGAAACCCAGGTCAAATGTGAACCTAAACCTCAGGTCAAATGTGAACCCGTTGTTTGAAACCCAGGTCAAATGTGAACCTAACCCTCAGGTAAAATATGAACCCGTTGTTTGAAAATCCGGTCAAATGTGAACCTAAACCTCAGGTCAACTGTGAACCCGTTGTTTGAAACCCAGGTCAAATGTGAACCTAAACCTCAGGTCAAATGTAAATCCGTTGTTTGAAAACCAGGTCAAATGTGAACCCGTTGTTTGAAACCCAGGTCAAATATGAACCTAAACCTCAGGTCAAATGTCAACCCGTTCTTTGAAACCCAGGTCAAATGTGAACTTAAACCTCAGGTCAAATGTCAACCTGTGGTTTGATACCGAGGTCAAATGTGAACCTAAACCTCAGGTCAAATGTGAACCTCTTGTTTGAAAACCAGGTCAAATGTGAACCTAAACCTCAGGTCTAATGTGAACCCATTGTTTGAAACCCAGGTCAAATGTGAACCTAAACCTCAGGTCAAATGTGAACCCGTTGTTTGAAACCCAGGTCAAATGTGAACCTAACCCTCAGGTAAAATATGAACCCGTTGTTTGAAAATCCGGTCAAATGTGAACCTAAACCTCAGGTCAACTGTGAACCCGTTGTTTGAAACCCAGGTCAAATGTGAACCTAAACCTCAGGTCAAATGTAAATTCGTTGTTTGAAAACTAGGTCAAATGTGAACCCGTTGTTTGAAACCCAGGTCAAATATGAACCTAAACCTCAGGTCAAATGTCAACCCGTTCTTTGAAACCCAGGTCAAATGTGAACTTAAACCTCAGGTCAAATGTCAACCTGTGGTTTGATACCCAGGTCAAATGTGAACCTAAACCTCAGGTCAAATGTGAACCCGTTGTTTGAAACCCAGGTCAAATTTGAACCTAAACCTCAGGTCAAATGTGAACCCGTTGTTTAAAACCCTAGTCAAATGTGAACCTAAACCTCAGGTCAAATGTGAACCTAAACCTTAGGTCAAATGAGAACCCGTTGTTTGAAACCCGGGTCAAATGTGAACCTAAACCTCAGGTCAAATGCGAACCCGTTGTTTAAAAACCAGGTCAAATGTGAACCTAAACCTCAGGTCTAATGTGAACCCATTGTTTGAAACCCAGGTCAAATGTGAACCTAAACCTCAGGTCAAGTGTGAACTCGTTGTTTGAAAACAAGGTCAAATGTGAACTTAAAACTCAGGTCAAATGTGTACCTAAACCTCAGCTCAAATGTGAACCCGTTGTTTGAAACCCGGGTCTAATGTGAACTTAAACCTCAGGTCAAATGTGAACCCATTGTTTTAAACCCAGGTCAAATTTGAACCTAAACCTCAAGTCAAATCTGAACCCGTTGTTTGAAAACCAGGTCAAATGTGAACCTAACCCTCAGGTCAAATGTGAACCCTTTGTTTGAAACCTAAGTCAAATGTGAACCTAAACCTCAGGTCAAATGTGAACCCGTTGTTTGAAAACCAGGTTAAATGTGAACCTAAACCTCAGGTCAAATGTGAATCCGTTGTTTGAAAACCAGGTTAAATGTGAACCCGTTGTTTGAAACCCAGGTCAAACGTGAACTTAAACGTCAGGTCAAATGTGAACCTGTTGTTTGAAACCCAGGTCAAACGTGAACCTAAACCTCAGGTCAAATGTGAACCCGTTGTTTGAAACCCAAGTCAAATGTGAACCTAACCCTCAGGTAAAATATGAACCCGTTGTTTGAAAATCCGGTCAAATGTGAACCTAAACCTCAGGTCAAATGTGAACCCGTTGTTTGAAACCCAGGTCAAATGTGAACTTAAACCTCAGGTCAAATGTGAACCTGTTGTTTGAAACCCAGGTCAAATGTGAACCTAAACCTCAGGTCAAATGGTAACCCGTTGTTTGAAACCCAGGTCAAATGTGAACCTAAACCTCAGGTCAAATGTGAATCCGTTGTTTAAAACCCAGGTCAAATGTGAACCTAAACCTCAGGTCAATTGTGAACCCGTTGTTTGAAACCAAGGTCAAATGTGAACCTAAACCTTAGGTCAAATGAGATCCCATTGTTTGAAACCCGGGTCAAATGTGAACCTAAACCTCAGTTCAAATGCGAACCCGTTGTTTGAAAACCACGTCAAATTTGAACCTAAACCTCAGGTCAAATGTGAACCCGTTGTTTGAAACCCAGGTCAAATGTGAACCTAAACCTAAGGTCAAATGTGAACCCATTGTTTGAAACCCAGGTAAAATGTGAACCTAAACCTCAGGTCAAATGTGAACCCGTTGTTTGAAACCCAGGTCAAACGTGAACTTAAACCTCAGGTCAAATGTGAACCTGTTGTTTGAAACCCAGGTCAAACGTGAACCTAAACCTCAGGTCAAATGTGAACCCGTTGTTTGAAACCCAAGTCAAATGTGAACCTAACCCTCAGGACAAATATGAACCCGTTGTTTGAAAATCCTATCAAATGTGAACCTAAACCTCAGGTCAAATGTGAACCCGTTGTTTGAAACACAAGTCAAATGGGAACCTCAACCTCAGGTCGAATGTGAATCAGTTGTTTGAAAACCAGGTCAAATGTGAACCCGTTGTTTGAAACCCAGGTCAAATATGAACCTAAACCTCAGGTCAAATGTGAACCCGTTGTTTGAAACCCAGGTCAAATGTGAACTTAAACCTCATGCCAAATGTGAAACTAATGTTTGAAACCCAGGTCAAATGTGAACCTAAACCTCAGGTCAAATGTGAACCCGTTGTTTGAAACCCAGGTCAAATGTGAACCTAACCCTCAGGTAAAATATGAACCCGTTGTTTGAAAATCCGGTCAAATGTGAACCTAAACCTCAGGTCAACTGTGAACCCGTTGTTTGAAACCCAGGTCAAATGTGAACCTAAACCTCAGGTCAAATGTAAATCCGTTGTTTGAAAACCAGGTCAAATGTGAACCCGTTGTTTGAAACCCAGGTCAAATATGAACCTAAACCTCAGGTCAAATGTCAACCCGTTCTTTGAAACCCAGGTCAAATGTGAACTTAAACCTCAGGTCAAATGTCAACCTGTGGTTTGATACCGAGGTCAAATGTGAACCTAAACCTCAGGTCAAATGTGAACCCGTTGTTTGAAACCCATGTCAAATTTGAACCTAAACCTCAGGTCAAATGTGAACCCGTTGTTTAAAACCCTAGTCAAATGTGAACCTAAACCTCAGGTCAAATGTGAACCCGTTGTTTGAAACCCAGGTCAAATGTGAACCTAAACCTTAGGTCAAATGAGAACCCGTTGTTTGAAACCCGGGTCAAATGTGAACCTAAACCTCAGGTCAAATGCGAACCCGTTGTTTAAAAACCAGGTCAAATTTGAACCTAAACCTCAGGTCAAATGTGAACGCGTTGTTGGAAAACCAGGTCAAATGTGAACCTAAACCTAAGGTCAAATGTGAACTTAAACCTCAGGTCAAATGTGAACTGTTGTTCGAAACCCAGGTCAAACATGAACCTAAACCTCAGGTCAAATTTGAACCCGTTGTTTGAAACCCAGATCAAATGTGAACCTAAACCTAAGGTCAAATGTGAACCCGTTGTTTGAAACCCAGGTCAAATGTGAACCTAAACCTCAGGTCTAATGTGAACCCGTTGTTTGAAACCCAGGTCAAATGTGAACCTAAACCTCAGGTCAAATGTGAACTCGTTGTTTGAAAACAAGGTCAAATGTGAACTTAAAACTCAGGTCAAATGTGTACCTAAACCTCAGCTCAAATGTGAACCCGTTGTTTGAAACCCAGGTCAAATGTGAACTTAAACCTCAGGTCAAATGTGAAACCATTGTTTTAAACCCAGGTCAAATTTGAACCTAAACCTCAAGTCAAATCTGAACCCGTTGTTTGAAAACCAGGTCAAATGTGAACCTAACCCTCAGGTCAAATGTGAACCCTTTGTTTGAAACCTAAGTCAAATGTGAACCTAAACCTCAGGTCAAATGTGAACCCGTTGTTTGAAAACCAGGTAAAATGTGAACCTAAACCTCAGGTCAAATGTGAATCCGTTGTTTGAAAACCAGGTCAAATGTGAACCCGTTGTTTGAAACCCAGGTCAAACGTGAACTTAAACCTCAGGTCAAATGTGAACCTGTTGTTTGAAACCCAGGTCAAACGTGAAACTAAACCTCAGGTCAAATGTGAACCCGTTGTTTGAAAACCAGGTAAAATGTGAACCTAAACCTCAGGTCAAATGTGAATCCGTTGTTTGAAAACCAGGTCAAATGTGAACCCGTTGTTTGAAACCCAGGTCAAACGTGAACTTAAACGTCAGGTCAAATGTGAACCTGTTGTTTGAAACCCAGGTCAAACGTGAACCTAAACCTCAGGTCAAATGTGAACCTGTTGTTTGAAACCCAAGTCAAATGTGAACCTAACCCTCAGGTAAAATATGAACCCGTTGTTTGAAAATCCGGTCAAATGTGAACCTAAACCTCAGGTCAAATGTGAACCCGTTGTTTGAAACCCAGGTCAAATGTGAACTTAAACCTCAGGTCAAATGTGAACCTGTTGTTTGAAACCCAGGTCAAATGTGAACCTAAACCTCAGGTCAAATGGGAACCCGTTGTTTGAAACCCAGGTCAAATGTGAACCTAAACCTCAGGTCAAATGTGAATCCGTTGTTTAAAACCCAGGTCAAATGTGAACCTAAACCTCAGGTCAATTGTGAACCCGTTGTTTGAAACCAAGGTCAAATGTGAACCTAAACCTTAGGTCAAATGAGAACCCGTTGTTTGAAACCCGGGTCAAATGTGAACCTAAACCTCAGTTCAAATGCGAACCCGTTGTTTGAAAACCACGTCAAATTTGAACCTAAACCTCAGGTCAAATGTGAACCCGTTGTTTGAAACCCAGGTCAAATGTGAACCTAAACCTAAGGTCAAATGTGAACCCATTGTTTGAAACCCAGGTAAAATGTGAACCTAAACCTCAGGTCAAATGTGAACCCGTTGTTTGAAACCCAGGTCAAACGTGAACTTAAACCTCAGGTCAAATGTGAACCTGTTGTTTGAAACCCAGGTCAAACGTGAACCTAAACCTCAGGTCAAATGTGAACCCGTTGTTTGAAACCCAAGTCAAATGTGAACCTAACCCTCAGGTCAAATATGAACCCGTTGTTTGAAAATCCTATCAAATGTGAACCTAAACCTCAGGTCAAATGTGAACCCGTTGTTTGAAACACAAGTCAAATGGGAACCTCAACCTCAGGTCAAATGTGAATCAGTTGTTTGAAAACCAGGTCAAATGTGAACCCGTTGTTTGAAACCCAGGTCAAATATGAACCTAAACCTCAGGTCAAATGTGAACCCGTTGTTTGAAACCCAGGTCAAATGTGAACTTAAACCTCAGGCCAAATGTGAAACTAATGTTTGAAACCCAGGTCAAATGTGAACCTAAACCTCAGGTCAAATGTGAACCCGTTGTTTGAAACCCAGGTCAAATGTGAACCTAACCCTCAGGTAAAATATGAACCCGTTGTTTGAAAATCCGGTCAAATGTGAACCTAAACCTCAGGTCAACTGTGAACCCGTTGTTTGAAACCCAGGTCAAATGTGAACCTAAACCTCAGGTCAAATGTAAATCCGTTGTTTGAAAACCAGGTCAAATGTGAACCCGTTGTTTGAAACCCAGGTCAAATATGAACCTAAACCTCAGGTCAAATGTCAACCCGTTCTTTGAAACCCAGGTCAAATGTGAACTTAAACCTCAGGTCAAATGTCAACCTGTGGTTTGATACCCAGGTCAAATGTGAACCTAAACCTCAGGTCAAATGTGAACCCGTTGTTTGAAACCCATGTCAAATTTGAACCTAAACCTCAGGTCAAATGTGAACCCGTTGTTTAAAACCCTAGTCAAATGTGAACCTAAACCTCAGGTCAAATGTGAACCCGTTGTTTGAAACCCAGGTCAAATGTGAACCTAAACCTTAGGTCAAATGAGAACCCGTTGTTTGAAACCCGGGTCAAATGTGAACCTAAACCTCAGGTCAAATGCGAACCCGTTGATTAAAAACCAGGTCAAATTTGAACCTAAACCTCAGGTCAAATGTGAACGCGTTGTTGGAAAACCAGGTCAAATGTGAACCTAAACCTAAGGTCAAATGTGAACTTAAACCTCAGGTCAAATGTGAACTGTTGTTCGAAACCCAGGTCAAACATGAACCTAAACCTCAGGTCAAATTTGAACCCGTTGTTTGAAACCCAGATCAAATGTGAACCTAAACCTAAGGTCAAATGTGAACCCGTTGTTTGAAACCCAAGTCAAATGTGAACCTAAACCTCAGGTCAAATGTGAACCTAAACCTCAGGTCTAATGTGAACCCGTTGTTTGAAACCCAGGTCAAATGTGAACCTAAACCTCAGGTCAAATGTGAACTCGTTGTTTGAAAACAAGGTCAAATGTGAACTTAAAACTCAGGTCAAATGTGTACCTAAACCTCAGCTCAAATGTGAACCCGTTGTTTGAAACCCAGGTCAAATGTGAACTTAAACCTCAGGTCAAATGTGAAACCATTGTTTTAAACCCAGGTCAAATTTGAACCTAAACCTCAAGTCAAATCTGAACCCGTTGTTTGAAAACCAGGTCAAATGTGAACCTAACCCTCAGGTCAAATGTGAACCCTTTGTTTGAAACCTAAGTCAAATGTGAACCTAAACCTCAGGTCAAATGTGAACCCGTTGTTTGAAAACCAGGTAAAATGTGAACCTAAACCTCAGGTCAAATGTGAATCCGTTGTTTGAAAACCAGGTCAAATGTGAACCCGTTGTTTGAAACCCAGGTCAAACGGGAACTTAAACGTCAGGTCAAATGTGAACCTGTTGTTTGAAACCCAGGTCAAACGTGAACCTAAACCTCAGGTCAAATGTGAACCCGTTGTTTGAAACCCAAGTCAAATGTGAACCTAACCCTCAGGTAAAATATGAACCCGTTGTTTGAAAATCCGGTCAAATGTGAACCTAAACCTCAGGTCAAATGTGAACCCGTTGTTTGAAACCCAGGTCAAATGTGAACTTAAACCTCAGGTCAAATGTGAACCTGTTGTTTGAAACCCAGGTCAAATGTGAACCTAAACCTCAGGTCAAATGGGAACCCGTTGTTTGAAACCCAGGTCAAATGTGAACCTAAACCTCAGGTCAAATGTGAATCCGTTGTTTAAAACCCAGGTCAAATGTGAACCTAAACCTCAGGTCAATTGTGAACCCGTTGTTTGAAACCAAGGTCAAATGTGAACCTAAACCTTAGGTCAAATGAGAACCCGTTGTTTGAAACCCGGGTCAAATGTGAACCTAAACCTCAGTTCAAATGCGAACCCGTTGTTTGAAAACCACGTCAAATTTGAACCTAAACCTCAGGTCAAATGTGAACCCGTTGTTTGAAACCCAGGTCAAATGTGAACCTAAACCTAAGGTCAAATGTGAACCCATTGTTTGAAACCCAGGTAAAATGTGAACCTAAACCTCAGGTCAAATGTGAACCCGTTGTTTGAAACCCAGGTCAAACGTGAACTTAAACCTCAGGTCAAATGTGAACCTGTTGTTTGAAACCCAGGTCAAACGTGAACCTAAACCTCAGGTCAAATGTGAACCCGTTGTTTGAAACCCAAGTCAAATGTGAACCTAACCCTCAGGTCAAATATGAACCCGTTGTTTGAAAATCCTATCAAATGTGAACCTAAACCTCAGGTCAAATGTGAACCCGTTGTTTGAAACACAAGTCAAATGGGAACCTCAACCTCAGGTCAAATGTGAATCAGTTGTTTGAAAACCAGGTCAAATGTGAACCCGTTGTTTGAAACCCAGGTCAAATATGAACCTAAACCTCAGGTCAAATGTGAACCCGTTGTTTGAAACCCAGGTCAAATGTGAACTTAAACCTCAGGCCAAATGTGAAACTAATGTTTGAAACCGAGGTCAAATGTGAACCTAAACCACAGGTCAAATGTGAACCCGTTGTTTGAAACCCAGGTCAAATGTGAACCTAACCCTCAGGTCAAATGTAAATCCGTTGTTTGAAAACCAGGTCAAATGTGAACCCGTTGTTTGAAACCCAGGTCAAATATGAACCTAAACCTCAGGTCAAATGTCAACCCGTTCTTTGAAACCCAGGTCAAATGTGAACTTAAACCTCAGGTCAAATGTCAACCTGTGGTTTGATACCCAGGTCAAATGTGAACCTAAACCTCAGGTCAAATGTGAACCCGTTGTTTGAAACCCATGTCAAATTTGAACCTAAACCTCAGGTCAAATGTGAACCCGTTGTTTAAAACCCTAGTCAAATGTGAACCTAAACCTCAGGTCAAATGTGAACCCGTTGTTTGAAACCCAGGTCAAATGTGAACCTAAACCTTAGGTCAAATGAGAACCCGTTGTTTGAAACCCGGGTCAAATGTGAACCTAAACCTCATGTCAAATGCGAACCCGTTGATTAAAAACCAGGTCAAATTTGAACCTAAACCTCAGGTCAAATGTGAACGCGTTGTTGGAAAACCAGGTCAAATGTGAACCTAAACCTAAGGTCAAATGTGAACTTAAACCTCAGGTCAAATGTGAACTGTTGTTCGAAACCCAGGTCAAACATGAACCTAAACCTCAGGTCAAATTTGAACCCGTTGTTTGAAACCCAGATCAAATGTGAACCTAAACCTAAGGTCAAATGTGAACCCGTTGTTTGAAACCCAGGTCAAATGTGAACCTAAACCTCAGGTCAAATGTGAACCTAAACCTCAGGTCTAATGTGAACCCGTTGTTTGAAACCCAGGTCAAATGTGAACCTAAACCTCAGGTCAAATGTGAACTCGTTGTTTGAAAACAAGGTCAAATGTGAACTTAAAACTCAGGTCAAATGTGTACCTAAACCTCAGCTCAAATGTGAACCCGTTGTTTGAAACCCAGGTCAAATGTGAAATTAAACCTCAGGTCAAATGTGAAACCATTGTTTTAAACCCAGGTCAAATTTGAACCTAAACCTCAAGTCAAATCTGAACCCGTTGTTTGAAAACCAGGTCAAATGTGAACCTAACCCTCAGGTCAAATGTGAACCCTTTGTTTGAAACCTAAGTCAAATGTGAACCTAAACCTCAGGTCAAATGTGAACCCGTTGTTTGAAAACCAGGTAAAATGTGAACCTAAACCTCAGGTCAAATGTGAATCCGTTGTTTGAAAACCAGGTCAAATGTGAACCCGTTGTTTGAAACCCAGGTCAAACGTGAACTTAAACCTCAGGTCAAATGTGAACCTGTTGTTTGAAACCCAGGTCAAACGTGAACCTAAACCTCAGGTCAAATGTGAACCCGTTGTTTGAAACCCAAGTCAAATGTGAACCTAACCCTCAGGTAAAATATGAACCCGCTGTTTGAAAATCCGGTCAAATGTGAACCTAAACCTCAGGTCAAATGTGAACCCGTTGTTTGAAACCCAGGTCAAATGTGAACCTAAACCTCAGGTCAAATGTAAATCCGTTGTTTGAAAACCAAGTCAAATGTGAACCCGTTGTTTGAAACCCAGGTCAAATATGAACCTAAACCTCAGGTCAAATGTCAACCCGTTCTTTGAAACCCAGGTCAAATGTGAACTTAAACCTCAGGTCAAATGTGAACTTGTTGTTTGAAACCCAGGTCAAATGTGAACCTAAACCTCAGGTCAAATGTGAACCCGTTGTTTGAAACCCAGGACAAACTTGAACCTAAACCTCAGGTCAAATGTGAACCCGTTGTTTGAAACCCAAGTCAAATGGGAACCTCAACCTCAGGTCAAATGTGAACCCGTTGTTTGAAACCCAGGTCAAATGTGAACCTAAACCTTAGGTCAAATCAGAACCCGTTGTTTGAAACCAGGGTCAAATGTGAAACTAAACCTCAGGTCAAATGCGAACCCGTTGTTTAAAAACCAGGTCAAATTTGAACCTAAACCTCAGGTCAAATGTGAACGCGTTGTTGGAAAACCAGTTCAAATGTGAACCTAAACCTAAGGTCAAATGTGAACTTAAACCTCAGGTCAAATGTGAACTGTTGTTCGAAACCCAGGTCAAATGTGAACCTAAACCTCAGGTCAAATTTGAACCCGTTGTTTGAAACCCAGATCAAACGTGAACCTAAACCTAAGGTCAAATGTGAACCCGTTGTTTGAAACCCAGGTCAAATGTGAACCTAAACCTCAGGTCAAATGTGAACCTCTTGTTTGAAAACCAGGTCAAATGTGAACCTAAACCTCAGGTCTAATGTGAACCCGTTGTTTGAAACCCAGGTCAAATGTGAACCTAAACCTCAGGTCAAATGTGAACTCGTTGTTTGAAAACAAGGCCAAATGTGAACTTAAAACTCAGGTCAAATGTGTACCTAAACCTCAGCTCAAATGTGAACCCGTTGTTTGAAACCCAGGTCAAATGTGAACTTAAACCTCAGGTCAAATGTGAAACCATTGTTTTAAACCCAGGTCAAATTTGAACCTAAACCTCAAGTCAAATTTGAACCCGTTGTTTGAAAACCAGGTCAAATGTGAACCTAACCCTCAGGTCAAATGGGAACCCTTTGTTTGAAACCTAAGTCAAATGTGAACCTAAACCTCAGGTTAAATGTGAACACGTTGTTTGAAAACCAGGTAAAATGTGAACCTAAACCTCAGGTCAAATGTGAATCCGTTGTTTGAAAACCAGGTCAAATGTGAACCCGTTGTTTGAAACCCAGGTCAAACGTGAACTTAAACCTCAGGTCAAATGTGAACCTGTTGTTTGAAACCCAGGTTAAACGTGAACCTAAACCTCAGGTCAAATGTGAACCCGTTGTTTGAAACCCAAGTCAAATGTGAACCTAACCCTCAGGTAAAATATGAACCCGTTGTTTGAAAATCCGGTCAAATGTGAACCTAAACCTCAGGTCAAATGTGAACCCGTTGTTTGAAACCCAGGTCAAATGTGAACCTAAACCTCAAGTCAAATGTAAATCCGTTGTTTGAAAACCAGGTCAAATGTGAACCCGTTGTTTGAAACCCAGGTCAAATATGAACCTAAACCTCAGGTCAAATGTCAACCCGTTCTTTGAAACCCAGGTCAAATGTGAACTTAAACCTCAAGTCAAATGTCAACCTGTGGTTTGATACCCAGGTCAAATGTGAACCTAAACCTCAGGTCAAATGTGAACCCGTTGTTTGAAACCCAGGTCAAATTTGAACCTAAACCTCAGGTCAAATGTGAACCCGTTGTTTAAAACCCTAGTCAAATGTGAACCTAAACCTCAGGTCAAATGTGAACCCGTTGTTTGAAACCCAGGTCAATTGTGAACCTAAACCTTAGGTCAAATGAGAACCCGTTGTTTGAAACCCGGGTCAAATGTGAACCTAAACCTCAGGTCAAATGCGAACCCGTTGTTTAAAAACCAGGTCAAATTTGAACCTAAACCTCAGGTCAAATGTGAACGCGTTGTTGGAAAACCAGGTCAAATGTGAACCTAAACCTAAGGTCAAATGTGAACTTAAACCTCAGGTCAAATGTGAACTGTTGTTCGAAACCCAGGTCAAATGTGAACCTAAACCTCAGGTCAAATTTGAACCCGTTGTTTGAAACTCAGATCAAATGTGAACCTAAACCTAAGGTCAAATGTGAACCCGTTGTTTGAAACCCAGGTCAAATGTGAACCTAAACCTCAGGTCAAATGTGAACCTCTTGTTTGAAAACCAGGTCAAATGTGAACCTAAACCTCAGGTCTAATGTGAACCCGTTGTTTGAAACCCAGGTCAAATGTGAACCTAAACCTCAGGTCAAATGTGAACTCGTTGTTTGAAAACAAGGTCAAATGTGAACTTAAAACTCAGGTCAAATGTGTACCTAAACCTCAGCTCAAATGTGAACCCGTTGTTTGAAACCCAGGTCAAATGTGAACTTAAACCTCAGGTCAAATGTGAACCCATTGTTTTAAACCCAGGTCCAATTTGAACATAAACCTCAAGTCAAATCTGAACCCGTTGTTTGAAAACCAGGTCAAATGTGAACCTAACCCTCAGGTCAAATGTGAACCCGTTGTTTGAAACCTAAGTCAAATGTGAACCTAAACCTCAGGTCAAATGTGAACCCGTTGTTTGAAAACCAGGTCAAATGTGAACCTAAACCTCAGGTCAAATGTGAATCCGTTGTTTGAAAACCAGGTCAAATGTGAACCCGTTGTTTGAAACCCAGGTCAAATATGAACCTAAACCTCAGGTCAAATGTGAACTTAAACCTCAGGTCAAATGTGAACTTGTTGTTTGAAACCCATGTAAAATGTGAACCTAAACCTCAGGTCAAATGTGAACCCGTTGTTTGAAACCCAGGACAAACTTAAACCTAAACCTCAGGTCAAATGTGAACCCGTTGTTTGAAACCCAAGTCAAATGTGAACCTAACCCATCAGGTCAAATATGAACCCGTAGTTTGAAAATCCGATCAAATGTGAACCTAAACCTCAGGTCAAATGTGAACCCGTTATTTGAAACCCAGGTCAAACGTGAACCTAAACCTCAGGTCAAATGTGAATCCGTTGTTTGAAAACCAGGTCAAATGTGAACCCGTTGTTTGAAACCCAGGTCAAATATGAACCTAAACCTCAGGTCAAATGTGAACCCGTTGTTTGAAACCCAGGTCAAATGTGAACTTAAACCTCAGGTCAAATGTGAACCTGTTGTTTGAAACCCAGGTCAAATGTGAACCTAAACCTCAGGTCAAATGGGAACCCGTTGTTTGAAACCCAGGTCAAATGTGAACCTAAACCTCAGGTCAAATGTGAATCCGTTATTTGAAACCCAGGTCAAATGTGAACCTAAACCTCAGGTCAATTGTGAACCCGTTGTTTGAAACCAAGGTCAAATGTGAACCTAAACCTTAGGTCAAATGAGAACCCGTTGTTTGAAACCCTGGTCAAATGTGAACCTAAACCTCAGTTCAAATGCGAACCCGTTGTTTGAAAACCACGTCAAATTTGAACCTAAACCTCAGGTCAAATGTGAACCCGTTGTTTGAAACCCAGGTCAAATGTGAACCTAAACCTAAGGTCAAATGTGAACCCATTGTTTGAAACCCAGGTAAAATGTGAACCTAAACCTCAGGTCAAATGTGAACCCGTTGTTTGAAACCCAGGTCAAACGTGAACTTAAACCTCAGGTCAAATGTGAACCTGTTGTTTGAAACCCAGGTGAAACGTGAACCTAAACCTCAGGTCAAATGTGAACCCGTTGTTTGAAACCCAGGTCAAACGTGAACCTAAACCTCAGGTCAAATGTGAACCCGTTGTTTGAAACCCAAGTCAAATGTGAACCTAACCCTCAGGTCAAATGTGAACCCGTTGTTTGAAACCCAAGTCAAATGGGAACCTCAACCTCAGGTCAAATGTGAATCCGTTGTTTGAAAACCAGGTCAAATGTGAACCCGTTGTTTGAAACCCAGGTCAAATATGAACCTAAACCTCAGGTCAAATGTGAACCCGTTGTTTGAAACCCAGCTCAAATGTGAACTTAAACCTCAGGCCAAATGTGAAACTAATGTTTGAAACCCAGGTCAAATGTGAACCTAAACCTCAGGTCAAATGTGAACCCGTTGTTTGAAACCCAGGTCAAATGTGAACCTAAACCTCAGGTCAAATGTGAACCCGTTGTTTAAAACCCAGGTCAAATGTGAACCTAAACCTCAGGTCAAATGTGAACCCGTTGTTTGAAACCCAGGTCAAATGTGAACTTAAACCTCAGGTCAAATGTGAACCCATTATTTTAAACCCAGGTCAAATTTGAACCTAAACCTCAAGTCAAATCTGAACCCGTTGTTTGAAAACCAGGTCAAATTTGAACCTAAACCTTAGGTCAAATGTGAACCCGTTGTTCGAAACCCAGGTCAAATGTGAACCTAAACCTAAGGTCAAATGTGAACCCATTATTTGAAACCCAAGTCAAATGTGAACCTAACCCTCAGGTCAAATGTGAACCCGTTGTTTGAAACTTAAGTCAAATGTGAACCTAAACCTCAGGTCAAATGTGAACCCGTTGTTTGAAAACCAGGTCAAATGTGAACCTAAACCTCAGGTCAAATGTGAATCCGTTGTTTGAAAACCAGGTCAAATGTGAACCCGTTGTTTGAAACCCAGGTCAAATATGAACCTAAACCTCAGGTCAAATGTGAACTTAAACCTCAGGTCAAATGTGAACTTGTTGTTTGAAACCCAGGTCAAATGTGAACCTAAACCTCTGGTCAAATGTCAACCCGTTGTTTAAAACCCTGGACAAACTTGAACCTAAACCTCAGGTCAAATGTGAACCCGTTGTTTGAAACCCAAGTCAAATGGGAACCTCAACCTCAGGTCAAATGTGAATCCGTTGTTTGAAAACCAGGTCAAATGTGAACCCGTTGTTTGAAACCCAGGTCAAATATGAACCTAAACCTCAGGTCAAATGTGAACCCGTTGTTTGAAACCCAGGTCAAATGTGAACTTAAACCTCAGGCCAAATGTGAAACTAATGTTTGAAACCCATGTCAAATGTGAACCTAAACCTCAGGTCAAATGTGAACCCGTTGTTTGAAACCCAGGTCAAATGTGAACCTAAACCTCAGGTCAAATGTGAACCCGTTGTTTAAAACCCAGGTCAAATGTGAACCTAAACCTCAGGTCAAATGTGAACCCGTTGTTTGAAACCCAGGTCAAATGTGAACTTAAACCTCAGGTCAAATGTGAACCCATTATTTTAAACCCAGGTCAAATTTGAACCTAAACCTCAAGTCAAATCTGAACCCGTTGTTTGAAAACCAGGTCAAATTTGAACCTAAACCTTAGGTCAAATGTGAACCCGTTGTTCGAAACCCAGGTCAAATGTGAACCTAAACCTAAGGTCAAATGTGAACCCATTATTTGAAACCCAAGTCAAATGTGAACCTAACCCTCAGGTCAAATGTGAACCCGTTGTTTGAAACTTAAGTCAAATGTGAACCTAAACCTCAGGTCAAATGTGAACCCGTTGTTTGAAAACCAGGTCAAATGTGAACCTAAACCTCTGGTCAAATGTGAATCCGTTGTTTGAAAACCAGGTCAAATGTGAACCCGTTGTTTGAAACCCAGGTCAAATATGAACCTAAACCTCAGATCAAATGTGAACTTAAACCTCAGGTCAAATGTGAACTTGTTGTTTGAAACCCAGGTCAAATGTGAACCTAAACCTCAGGTCAAATGTGAACCCGTTGTTTGAAACCCTGGACAAACTTGAACCTAAACCTCAGGTCAAATGTGAACCCGTTGTTTGAAACCCAAGTCAAATGGGAACCTCAACCTCAGGTCAAATGTGAATCCGTTGTTTGAAAACCAGGTCAAATGTGAACCCGTTGTTTGAAACCCAGGTCAAATATGAACCTAAACCTCAGGTCAAATGTGAACCCGTTGTTTGAAACCCAGGTCAAATATGAACTTAAACCTCAGGCCAAATGTGAAACTAATGTTTGAAACCCAGGTCAAATGTGAACCTAAACCTCAGGTCAAATGTGAACCCGTTGTTTGAAACCCAGGTCAAATGTGAACCTAAACCTCAGGTCAAATGTGAACCCGTTGTTTAAAACCCAGGTCAAATGTGAACCTAAACCTCAGGTCAAATGTGAACCCGTTGTTTGAAACCCAGGTCAAATGTGAACCTAAACCTTAGGTCAAATGAGAACCCATTGTTTGAAACCCGGGTCAAATGTGAACCTAAACCTCAGGTCAAATGTGAACCCGTTGTTTGAAACCCAGGTCAAACGTGAACTTAAACCTCAGGTCAAATGTGAACCTGTTGTTTGAAACCCAGGTCAAACGTAAACCTAAACCTCAGGTCAAATGTGAACCCGTTGTTTGAAACCCAAGTCAAATGTGAACCTAACCCTCAGGTTAAATATGAACCCGTTGTTTGATAATCCGGTCAAATGTTAACCTAAACCTCAGGTCAAATGTGAACCCGTTGTTTGAAACCCAGGTCAAATGTGAACCTAAACCTCAGGTCAAATGTAAATCTGTTGTGTGAAAACCAGGTCAAATGTGAACCCGTTGTTTAAAACCCAGGTCAAATATGAACCTAAACCTCAGGTCAAATGTGAATCCGTTGTTTGAAACCCAGGTCAAATGTGAACTTAAACCTCAGGTCAAATGTCAACCTGTGGTTTGATAACCAGGTCAAATGTGAACCTAAACCTCAGGTCAAATGTGAACCCGTTGTTTGAAACCCAGGTCAAATGTGAACCTAAACCTCAGGTCAAATGTGAACCAGTTGTTTAAAACCCAGGTCAAATGTGAACCTAAACCTCAGGTCAAATGTGAACCCGTTGTTTGAAACCCAGGTCAAATGTGAACCTAAACCTTAGGTCAAATGAGAACCCGTTGTTTGAAACCCGGGTCAAATGTGAACCTAAACCTCAGGTCAAATGCGAACCCATTATTTAAAAACCAGGTCAAATTTGAACCTAAACCTCAGATCAAATGTGAACGCGTTGTTTGAAACCCAGGTCAAATGTGAACCTAAACCTAAGGTCAAATGTGAACTTAAACCTCAGGTCAAATGTGAACTGTTGTTCGAAACCCAGGTCAAACGTGAACCTAAACCTCAAGTAAAATTTGAACCAGTTGTTTGAAACCCAGGTCAAATGTGAACCTAAACCTAAGGTCAAATGTGAACCCGTTGTTTGAAACCCAGGTCAAATATGAACCTAAGCCTCAGGTCAAATGTGAACCTCTTGCTTGAAAACCAGGTCAAATGTGAACCTAAACCTCAGGTCTAATGTGAACCCGTTGTTTGAAACCCAAGTCAAATGTGAATCTAAACCTCAGGTCAAATGTGAACCCGTTGTTTGAAAACTAGGTCAAATGTGAACTTAAAACTCAGGTCAAATGTGTACCTAAACCTCTGGTCAAATGTGAACCCGTTGTTTGAAACCCAGGTCAAATGCGAACTTAAACCTCAGGTCAAATGTGAACCCATTGTTTGAAACCCAGGTCAAATTTGAACCTAAGCCTCAAATCAAATCTGAACCCGTTGTTTGAAAACCAGGTCAAATGTGAACCTAACCCTCAGGTCAAATGTGAACCCGTTGTTTGAAACCTAAGTCAAATGTGAACCTAAACCTCAGGTCAAATGTGAACCCGTTGTTTGAAAACCAGGTCAAATGTGAACCTAAACCTCAGGTCAAATGTGAACCCGTTGTTTGAAACCCAGGTCAAATGTGAACCTAAACCTCAGGTCAAATGTGAACCCGTTGTTTGAAACCCAGGTCAAATGTGAACCTAAACCTTAGGTCAAATGAGAACCCATTGTTTGAAACCCGGGTCAAATGTGAACCTAAACCTCAGGTCAAATGCGAACCCGTTGTTTGAAAACCAGGTCAAATTTGAACCTAAACCTCAGATCAAATGTGAACGCGTTGTTTGTAACCCAGGTCAAATGTGAACCTAAACCTAAGGTCAAATGTGAACTTAAACCTCAGGTCAAATGTGAACTGTTGTTCGAAACCCAGGTCAAACGTGAACCTAAACCTCAAGTCAAATTTGAACCCGTTGTTTGAAACCCAGGTCAAATGTGAACCTAAACCTAAGGTCAAATGTGAACCCGTTGTTTGAAACCCAGGTCAAATATGAACCTAAGCCTCAGGTCAAATGTGAACCTCTTGCTTGAAAACCAGGTCAAATGTGAACCTAAACCTCAGGTCTAATGTGAACCCGTTGTTTGAAACCCAAGTCAAATGTGAACCTAAACCTCAGGTCAAATGTGAACCTGTTGTTTGAAAACAAGGTCAAATGTGAACTTAAAACTTAGGTCAAATGTGTACCTAAACCTCAGGTCAAATGTGAACCCGTTGTTTGAAACCCAGGTCAAATGCAAACTTAAACCTCAGGTCAAATGTGAACCCATTGTTTGAAACCCAGGTCAAATTTGAACCTAAGCCTCAAATCAAATCTGAACCCGTTGTTTGAAAACCAGGTCAAATGTGAACCTAACCCTCAGGTCAAATGTGAACCCGTTGCTTGAAACCTAAGTCAAATGTGAACCTAAACCTCAGGTCAAATGTGAACCCGTTGTTTGAAAACCAGGTCAAATGTGAACCTAAACCTCAGGTCAAATGTGAACCCGTTGTTTGAAACCCAGGTCAAATGTGAACCTAAACCTCAGGTCAAATGTGAACCCGTTGTTTGAAACCCAGGTCAAATGTGAACCTAAACCTTAGGTCAAATGAGAACCCATTGTTTGAAACCCGGGTCAAATGTGAACCTAAACCTCAGGTCAAATGCGAACCCGTTGTTTGAAAACCAGATCAAATTTGAACCTAAACCTCAGATCAAATGTGAACGCGTTGTTTGAAACCCAGGTCAAATGTGAACCTAAACCTAAGGTCAAATGTGAACTTAAACCTCAGGTCAAATGTGAACTGTTGTTCGAAACCCAGGTCAAACGTGAACCTAAACCTCAAGTCAAATTTGAACCCGTTGTTTGAAACCCAGGTCAAATGTGAACCTAAACCTAAGGTCAAATGTGAACCCGTTGTTTGAAACCCAGGTCAAATATGAACCTAAGCCTCAGGTCAAATGTGAACCTCTTGCTTGAAAACCAGGTCAAATGTGAACCTAAACCTAAGGTCTAATGTGAACCCGTTGTTTGAAACCCAAGTCAAATGTGAACCTAAACCTCAGGTCAAATGTGAACCCGTTGTTTGAAAACAAGGTCAAATGTGAACTTAAAACTCAGGTCAAATGTGTACCTAAACCTCAGGTCAAATGTGAACCCGTTGTTTGAAACCCATGTCAAATTTGAACCTAAGCCTCAAATCAAATCTGAACCCGTTGTTTGAAAACCAGGTCAAATGTGAACCTAACCCTCAGGTCAAATGTGAACCCGTTGTTTGAAACCTAAGTCAAATGTGAACCTAAACCTCAGGTCAAATGTGAACCCGTTGTTTGAAAACCAGGTCAAATGTGAACCTAAACCTCAGGTCAAATGTGAACCCGTTGTTTGAAACCCAGGTCAAATGTGAACCTAAACCTCAGGTCAAATGTGAACCCGTTGTTTGAAACCCAGGTCAAATGTGAACCTAAACCTCAGGTCAAATGTGAACCCGTTGTTTGAAACCCAGGTCAAATGTGAACCTAAACCTTAGGTCAAATGAGAACCCATTGTTTGAAACCCGGGTCAAATGTGAGCCTAAACCTCAGGTAAAATGCGAACCCGTTGTTTGAAAACCAGGTCAAATTTGAACCTAAACCTCAGGTCAAATGTGAACCCGTTGTTCGAAACCCAGGTCAAATGTGAACCTAAACCTAAGGTCAAATGTGAACCCATTATTTGAAACCCAAGTCAAATGTGAACCTAAACCTCAGGTAAAATGTGAACCCGTTGTTTGAAACCCAGGTCAAACGTGAACTTAAACCTCAGGTCAAATGTGAACCTGTTGTTTGAAACCCAGGTCAAACGTGAACCTAAACCTCAGGTCAAATGTGAACCCGTTGTTTGAAACCCAAGTCAAATGTGAACCTAACCCTCAGGTTAAATATGAACCCGTTGTTTGAAAATCCGGTCAAATGTGAACCTAAACCTCAGGTCAAATGTGAACCCGTTGTTTGAAACCCAGGTCAAATGTGAACCTAAACCTCAGGTCAAATGTAAATCCGTTGTGTGAAAACCAGGTCAAATGTGAACCCGTTGTTTGAAACCCAGGTCAAATATGAACCTAAACCTAAGGTCAAATGTGAATCCGTTGTTTGAAACCCAGGTCAAATGTGAACTTAAACCTCAGGTCAAATGTCAACCTGTGGTTTGATACCCAGGTCAAATGTGAACCTAAACCTCAGGTCAAATGTGAACCCGTTGTTTGAAAACAAGGTCAAATGTGAACTTAAAACTCAGGTCAAATGTGTACCTAAACCTCAGGTCAAATGTGAACCCGTTGTTTGAAACCCATGTCAAATTTGAACCTAAGCCTCAAATCAAATCTGAACCCGTTGTTTGAAAACCAGGTCAAATGTGAACCTAACCCTCAGGTCAAATGTGAACCCGTTGTTTGAAACCTAAGTCAAATGTGAACCTAAACCTCAGGTCAAATGTGAACCCGTTGTTTGAAAACCAGGTCAAATGTGAACCTAAACCTCAGGTCAAATGTGAACCCGTTGTTTGAAACCCAGGTCAAATGTGAACCTAAACCTCAGGTCAAATGTGAACCCGTTGTTTGAAACCCAGGTCAAATGTGAACCTAAACCTCAGGTCAAATGTGAACCCGTTGTTTGAAACCCAGGTCAAATGTGAACCTAAACCTTAGGTCAAATGAGAACCCATTGTTTGAAACCCGGGTCAAATGTGAGCCTAAACCTCAGGTAAAATGCGAACCCGTTGTTTGAAAACCAGGTCAAATTTGAACCTAAACCTCAGGTCAAATGTGAACCCGTTGTTCGAAACCCAGGTCAAATGTGAACCTAAACCTAAGGTCAAATGTGAACCCATTATTTGAAACCCAAGTCAAATGTGAACCTAAACCTCAGGTAAAATGTGAACCCGTTGTTTGAAACCCAGGTCAAACGTGAACTTAAACCTCAGGTCAAATGTGAACCTGTTGTTTGAAACCCAGGTCAAACGTGAACCTAAACCTCAGGTCAAATGTGAACCCGTTGTTTGAAACCCAAGTCAAATGTGAACCTAACCCTCAGGTTAAATATGAACCCGTTGTTTGAAAATCCGGTCAAATGTGAACCTAAACCTCAGGTCAAATGTGAACCCGTTGTTTGAAACCCAGGTCAAATGTGAACCTAAACCTCAGGTCAAATGTAAATCCGTTGTGTGAAAACCAGGTCAAATGTGAACCCGTTGTTTGAAACCCAGGTCAAATATGAACCTAAACCTAAGGTCAAATGTGAATCCGTTGTTTGAAACCCAGGTCAAATGTGAACTTAAACCTCAGGTCAAATGTCAACCTGTGGTTTGATACCCAGGTCAAATGTGAACCTAAACCTCAGGTCAAATGTGAACCCGTTGTTTGAAACCCAGGTCAAATGTGAACCTAAACCTCAGGTCAAATGTGAACCCGTTGTTTAAAACCCAGGTCAAATGTGAACCTAAACCTTAGGTCAAATGTGAACCCGTTGTTTGAAACCCAGGTCAAATGTGAACCTAAACCTTAGGTCAAATGAGAACCCGTTGTTTGAAACCCGGGTCAAATGTGAACCTAAACCTCAGGTCAAATGCGAACCCGTTGTTTAAAAACCAGGTCAAATTTGAACCATAACCTCAGATCAAATGTGAACGCGTTGTATGAAACCCAGGTTAAATGTGAACCTAAACCTAAGGTCAAATGTGAACTTAAACCTCAGGTCAATTGTGAACTGTTGTTCGAAACCCAGGTCAAACGTGAACCTAAACCTCAAGTCAAATTTGAACCCATTGTTTGAAACCCAGGTCAAATGTGAACCTAAACCTAAGGTCAAATGTGAACCCGTTGTTTGAAACCCAGGTCAAATATGAACCTAAACCTCAGGTCAAATGTGAACCTCTTGTTTGAAAACCAGGTCAAATGTGAACCTAAACCTCAGGTCTAATGTGAACCCGTTGTTTGAAACCCAGGTCAAATGTGAACCTAAACCTCAGGTCAAATGTGAACCCGTTGTTTGAAAACAAGGTCAAATGTGAACTTAAAACTCAGGTCAAATGTGTACCTAAACCTCAGGTCTAATGTGAACCCGTTGTTTGAAACCCAGGTCAAATGTGAACCTAAACCTCAAGTCAAATGTGAACCCGTTGTTTGAAACCCAGGTCAAATGTGAACCTAAACCTTAGTTCAAATGTGAACCAGTTGTTTGAAACCCAGGTCAAATGTGAACCTAACCCTCAGGTCAAATGAGAAACCGTTGTTTGAAACCCGGATCAAATGTGAACCTAAACCTCAGGTCAAATGCGAACCCGTTGTTTGAAAACCAGGTCAAATTTGAACCTAAACCTCAGGTCAAATGAGAACCCGTTGTTTGAAACCCAGGTCAAATGTGAACCTAAACCTCAGGTCAAATGTGAACCCGTTGTTTGAAACCCAGGTCAAATGTGAACCTAAACCTTAGGTCAAATGAGAACCCATTATTTGAAACCCGGGTCAAATGTGAACCTAAACCTCAGGTCAAATGCGAACCCGTTGTTTGAAAACCAGGTCAAATTTGAACCTAAACCTCAGGTCAAATGTGAACCCGTTGTTCGAAACCCAGGTCAAATGTGAACCCATTATTTGAAACCCAAGTCAAATGTGAACCTAAACCTCAGGTCAAATGTGAACCCGTTGTTTGAAACCCAGGTCAAACGTGAACTTAAACCTCAGGTCAAATGTGAACCTGTTGTTTGAAACCCAGGTCAAACGTGAACCTAAACCTCAGGTCAAATGTGAACCCGTTGTTTGAAACCCAAGTCAAATGTGAACCTAACCCTCAGGTTAAATATGAACCCATTGTTTGAAAATCCAGTCAAATGTGAACCTAAACCTCAGGTCAAATGTGAACCCGTTGTTTGAAACCCAGGTCAAATGTGAACCTAAACCTCAGGTCAAATGTAAATCCGTTGTGTGAAAACCAGGTCAAATGTGAACCCGTTGTTTGAAACCCAGGTCAAATATGAACCTAAACCTCAGGTCAAATGTGAATCCGTTGTTTAAAACCTAGGTCAAATGTGAACCTAAACCTCAGGTCAAATGTGAACCCATTGTTTGAAACCCAGGTCAAATGTGAACCTAAACCTTAGGTCAAATGAGAACCCGTTGTTTGAAACCCGGGTCAAATGTGAACCTAAACCTCAGGTCAAATGCGAACCCGTTGTTTAAAAACCAGGTCAAATTTGAACCTAAACCTCAGATCAAATGTGAACGCGTTGTTTGAAACCCAGGTCAAATGTGAACCTAAACCTAAGGTCAAATGTGAACTTAAACCTCAGGTCAAATGTGAACTGTTGTTCGAAACCCAGGTCAAACGTGAACCTAAACCTCAGGTCAAATTTGAACCCGTTGTTTGAAACCCAGTTCAAATGTGAACCTAAACCTAAGGTCAAATGTGAACCCGTTGTTTGAAACCCAGGTCAAATATGAACCTAAACCTCAGGTCAAATGTGAACCTCTTGTTTGAAAACCAGGTCAAATGTGAACCTAAACCTCAGGTCTAATGTGAACCCGTTGTTTGAAACCCAGGTCAAATGTGAACCTAAACCTCAAGTCAAATGTGAACCCGTTGTTTGAAAACAAGGTCAAATGTGAACTTAAAACTCAGGTCAAATGTGTACCTAAACCTCAGGTTAAATGTGAACCCGTTGTTTGAAACCCAGGTCAAATGCGAACTTAAACCTCAGGTCAAATGTGAACCCATTGTTTGAAACCCAGGTCAAATTTGAACCTAAGCCTCAAGTCAAATCTGAACCCGTTGTTTGAAAACCAGGTCAAATGTGAACCTAACCCTCAGGTCAAATGTGAACCTAAACCTCAGGTCAAATGTGAACTCGTTGTTTGAAACCCAGGTCAAATGCGAACTTAAACCTCAGGTCAAATGTGAACCCATTGTTTGAAACCCAGGTCAAATTTGAACCTAAGCCTCAAGTCAAATCTGAACCCGTTGTTTGAAAACCAGGTCAAATGTGAACCTAACCCTCAGGTCAAATGTGAACCTAAACCTCAGGTCAAATGTGAACTCGTTGTTTGAAACCCAGGTCAAATGTGAACCTAAAGCTTAGGTCAAATGAGAACCCGTTGTTTGAAACCCGGGTCAAATGTGAACCTAAACCTCAGGTCAAATGCGAACCCGTTGTTTAAAAACCAGGTCAAATTTGAACCTAAACCTCAGGTCAAATGTGAACCCGTTGTTTGAAACCCAGGTCAAATGTGAACCTAAACCTCAGGTCAAATGTGAACCCGTTGTTTGAAACCCAGGTCAAATGTGAACCTAAACCTTAGGTCAAATGAGAACCCATTATTTGAAACCCGGGTCAAATGTGAACCTAAACCTCAGGTCAAATGCGAACCCGTTGTTTGAAAACCAGGTCAAATTTGAACCTAAACCTCAGGTCAAATGTGAACCCGTTGTTCGAAACCCAGGTCAAATGTGAACCTAAACCTAAGGTCAAATGTGAACCCATTATTTGAAACCCAAGTCAAATGTGAACCTAAACCTCAGGTCAAATGTGAACCCGTTGTTTGAAACCCAGGTCAAACGTGAACTTAAACCTCAGGTCAAATGTGAACCTGTTGTTTGAAACCCAGGTCAAACGTGAACCTAAACCTCAGGTCAAATGTGAACCCGTTGTTTGAAACCCAAGTCAAATGTGAACCTAACCCTCAGGTTAAATATGAACCCATTGTTTGAAAATCCAGTCAAATGTGAACCTAAACCTCAGGTCAAATGTGAACCCGTTGTTTGAAATCCAGGTCAAATGTGAACCTAAACCTCAGGTCAAATGTAAATCCGTTGTGTGAAAACCAGGTCAAATGTGAACCCGTTGTTTGAAACCCAGGTCAAATATGAACCTAAACCTCAGGTCAAATGTGAATCCGTTGTTTGAAACACAGGTCAAATGTGTACCTAAACCTCAGGTTAAATGTGAACCCGTTGTTTGAAACCCAGGTCAAATGCGAACTTAAACCTCAGGTCAAATGTGAACCCATTGTTTGAAACCCAGGTCAAATTTGAACCTAAGCCTCAAGTCAAATCTGAACCCGTTGTTTGAAAACCAGGTCAAATGTGAACCTAACCCTCAGGTCAAATGTGAACCTAAACCTCAGGTCAAATGTGAACTCGTTGTTTGAAACCCAGGTCAAATGCGAACTTAAACCTCAGGTCAAATGTGAACCCATTGTTTGAAACCCAGGTCAAATTTGAACCTAAGCCTCAAGTCAAATCTGAACCCGTTGTTTGAAAACCAGGTCAAATGTGAACCTAACCCTCAGGTCAAATGTGAACCTAAACCTCAGGTCAAATGTGAACTCGTTGTTTGAAACCCAGGTCAAATGTGAACCTAAAGCTTAGGTCAAATGAGAACCCGTTGTTTGAAACCCGGGTCAAATGTGAACCTAAACCTCAGGTCAAATGCGAACCCGTTGTTTAAAAACCAGGTCAAATTTGAACCTAAACCTCAGGTCAAATGTGAACCCGTTGTTTGAAACCCAGGTCAAATGTGAACCTAAACCTCAGGTCAAATGTGAACCCGTTGTTTGAAACCCAGGTCAAATGTGAACCTAAACCTTAGGTCAAATGAGAACCCATTATTTGAAACCCGGGTCAAATGTGAACCTAAACCTCAGGTCAAATGCGAACCCGTTGTTTGAAAACCAGGTCAAATTTGAACCTAAACCTCAGGTCAAATGTGAACCCGTTGTTCGAAACCCAGGTCAAATGTGAACCTAAACCTAAGGTCAAATGTGAACCCATTATTTGAAACCCAAGTCAAATGTGAACCTAAACCTCAGGTCAAATGTGAACCCGTTGTTTGAAACCCAGGTCAAACGTGAACTTAAACCTCAGGTCAAATGTGAACCTGTTGTTTGAAACCCAGGTCAAACGTGAACCTAAACCTCAGGTCAAATGTGAACCCGTTGTTTGAAACCCAAGTCAAATGTGAACCTAACCCTCAGGTTAAATATGAACCCATTGTTTGAAAATCCAGTCAAATGTGAACCTAAACCTCAGGTCAAATGTGAACCCGTTGTTTGAAATCCAGGTCAAATGTGAACCTAAACCTCAGGTCAAATGTAAATCCGTTGTGTGAAAACCAGGTCAAATGTGAACCCGTTGTTTGAAACCCAGGTCAAATATGAACCTAAACCTCAGGTCAAATGTGAATCCGTTGTTTGAAACACAGGTCAAATGTGAACTTAAACCTCAGGTCAAATGTCAACCTGTGGTTTGATACCCAGGTCAAATGTGAACCTAAACCTCAGGTCAAATGTGAACCCGTTGTTTGAAACCCAGGTCAAATGTGAACCTAAACCTCAGGTCAAATGTGAACCCGTTGTTTAAAACCCAGGTCAAATGTGAACCTAAACCTCAGGTCAAATGTGAACCCGTTGTTTGAAACCCAGGTCAAATGTGAACCTAAACCTTAGGTCAAATGAGAACCCGTTGTTTGAAACCCGGGTCAAATGTGAACCTAAACCTCAGGTCAAATGCGAACCCGTTGTTTAAAAACCAGGTCAAATTTGAACCTAAACCTCAGATCAAATGTGAACGCGTTGTTTGAAACCCAGGTCAAATGTGAACCTAAACCTAAGGTCAAATGTGAACTTAAACCTCAGGTCAAATGTGAACTGTTGTTCGAAACCCAGGTCAAACGTGAACCTAAACCTCAGGTCAAATTTGAACCCGTTGTTTGAAACCCAGTTCAAATGTGAACCTAAACCTAAGGTCAAATGTGAACCCGTTGTTTGAAACCCAGGTCAAATATGAACCTAAACCTCAGGTCAAATGTGAACCTCTTGTTTGAAAACCAGGTCAAATGTGAACCTAAACCTCAGGTCTAATGTGAACCCGTTGTTTGAAAACAAGGTCAAATGTGAACTTAAAACTCAGGTCAAATGTGTACCTAAACCTCAGGTCAAATGTGAACCCGTTGTTTGAAACCCAGGTCAAATGCGAACTTAAACCTCAGGTCAAATGTGAACCCATTGTTTGAAACCCAGGTCAAATTTGAACCTAAGCCTCAAGTCAAATCTGAACCCGTTGTTTGAAAACCAGGTCAAATGTGAACCTAACCCTCAGGTCAAATGTGAACCTAAACCTCAGGTCAAATGTGAACTCGTTGTTTGAAACCCAGGTCAAATGTGAACCTAAAGCTTAGGTCAAATGAGAACCCGTTGTTTGAAACCCGGGTCAAATGTGAACCTAAACCTCAGGTCAAATGCGAACCCGTTGTTTAAAAACCAGGTCAAATTTGAACCTAAACCTCAGGTCAAATGTGAACCCGTTATTTGAAACCCAGGTCAAATGTGAACCTAAACCTCAGGTCAAATGTGAACCCGTTGTTTGAAACCCAGGTCAAATGTGAACCTAAACCTCAGGTCAAATGCGAACCCGTTGTTTAAAAACCAGGTCAAATTTGAACCTAAACCTCAGATCAAATGTGAACGCGTTGTTTGAAACCCAGGTCAAATGTGAACCTAAACCTAAGGTCAAATGTGAACTTAAACCTCAGGTCAAATGTGAACTGTTGTTCGAAACCCAGGTCAAACGTGAACCTAAACCTCAGGTCAAATTTGAACCCGTTGTTTGAAACCCAGTTCAAATGTGAACCTAAACCTAAGGTCAAATGTGAACCCGTTGTTTGAAACCCAGGTCAAATATGAACCTAAACCTCAGGTCAAATGTGAACCTCTTGTTTGAAAACCAGGTCAAATGTGAACCTAAACCTCAGGTCTAATGTGAACCCGTTGTTTGAAAACAAGGTCAAATGTGAACTTAAAACTCAGGTCAAATGTGTACCTAAACCTCAGGTCAAATGTGAACCCGTTGTTTGAAACCCAGGTCAAATGCGAACTTAAACCTCAGGTCAAATGTGAACCCATTGTTTGAAACCCAGGTCAAATTTGAACCTAAGCCTCAAGTCAAATCTGAACCCGTTGTTTGAAAACCAGGTCAAATGTGAACCTAACCCTCAGGTCAAATGTGAACCTAAACCTCAGGTCAAATGTGAACTCGTTGTTTGAAACCCAGGTCAAATGTGAACCTAAAGCTTAGGTCAAATGAGAACCCGTTGTTTGAAACCCGGGTCAAATGTGAACCTAAACCTCAGGTCAAATGCGAACCCGTTGTTTAAAAACCAGGTCAAATTTGAACCTAAACCTCAGGTCAAATGTGAACCCGTTATTTGAAACCCAGGTCAAATGTGAACCTAAACCTCAGGTCAAATGTGAACCCGTTGTTTGAAACCCAGGTCAAATGTGAACCTAAACCTTAGGTCATATGAGAACCCATTATTTGAAACCCGGGTCAAATGTGAACCTAAACCTCAGGTCAAATGCGAACCCGTTGTTTGAAAACCAGGTCAAATGTGAACTTAAAACTCAGGTCAAATGTGTACCTAAACCTCAGGTTAAATGTGAACCCGTTGTTTGAAACCCAGGTCAAATGCGAACTTAAACCTCAGGTCAAATGTGAACCCATTGTTTGAAACCCAGGTCAAATTTGAACCTAAGCCTCAAGTCAAATCTGAACCCGTTGTTTGAAAACCAGGTCAAATGTGAACCTAACCCTCAGGTCAAATGTGAACCTAAACCTCAGGTCAAATGTGAACTCGTTGTTTGAAACCCAGGTCAAATGCGAACTTAAACCTCAGGTCAAATGTGAACCCATTGTTTGAAACCCAGGTCAAATTTGAACCTAAGCCTCAAGTCAAATCTGAACCCGTTGTTTGAAAACCAGGTCAAATGTGAACCTAACCCTCAGGTCAAATGTGAACCTAAACCTCAGGTCAAATGTGAACTCGTTGTTTGAAACCCAGGTCAAATGTGAACCTAAAGCTTAGGTCAAATGAGAACCCGTTGTTTGAAACCCGGGTCAAATGTGAACCTAAACCTCAGGTCAAATGCGAACCCGTTGTTTAAAAACCAGGTCAAATTTGAACCTAAACCTCAGGTCAAATGTGAACCCGTTGTTTGAAACCCAGGTCAAATGTGAACCTAAACCTCAGGTCAAATGTGAACCCGTTGTTTGAAACCCAGGTCAAATGTGAACCTAAACCTTAGGTCAAATGAGAACCCATTATTTGAAACCCGGGTCAAATGTGAACCTAAACCTCAGGTCAAATGCGAACCCGTTGTTTGAAAACCAGGTCAAATTTGAACCTAAACCTCAGGTCAAATGTGAACCCGTTGTTCGAAACCCAGGTCAAATGTGAACCTAAACCTAAGGTCAAATGTGAACCCATTATTTGAAACCCAAGTCAAATGTGAACCTAAACCTCAGGTCAAATGTGAACCCGTTGTTTGAAACCCAGGTCAAACGTGAACTTAAACCTCAGGTCAAATGTGAACCTGTTGTTTGAAACCCAGGTCAAACGTGAACCTAAACCTCAGGTCAAATGTGAACCCGTTGTTTGAAACCCAAGTCAAATGTGAACCTAACCCTCAGGTTAAATATGAACCCATTGTTTGAAAATCCAGTCAAATGTGAACCTAAACCTCAGGTCAAATGTGAACCCGTTGTTTGAAATCCAGGTCAAATGTGAACCTAAACCTCAGGTCAAATGTAAATCCGTTGTGTGAAAACCAGGTCAAATGTGAACCCGTTGTTTGAAACCCAGGTCAAATATGAACCTAAACCTCAGGTCAAATGTGAATCCGTTGTTTGAAACACAGGTCAAATGTGAACTTAAACCTCAGGTCAAATGTCAACCTGTGGTTTGATACCCAGGTCAAATGTGAACCTAAACCTCAGGTCAAATGTGAACCCGTTGTTTGAAACCCAGGTCAAATGTGAACCTAAACCTCAGGTCAAATGTGAACCCGTTGTTTAAAACCCAGGTCAAATGTGAACCTAAACCTCAGGTCAAATGTGAACCCGTTGTTTGAAACCCAGGTCAAATGTGAACCTAAACCTTAGGTCAAATGAGAACCCGTTGTTTGAAACCCGGGTCAAATGTGAACCTAAACCTCAGGTCAAATGCGAACCCGTTGTTTAAAAACCAGGTCAAATTTGAACCTAAACCTCAGATCAAATGTGAACGCGTTGTTTGAAACCCAGGTCAAATGTGAACCTAAACCTAAGGTCAAATGTGAACTTAAACCTCAGGTCAAATGTGAACTGTTGTTCGAAACCCAGGTCAAACGTGAACCTAAACCTCAGGTCAAATTTGAACCCGTTGTTTGAAACCCAGTTCAAATGTGAACCTAAACCTAAGGTCAAATGTGAACCCGTTGTTTGAAACCCAGGTCAAATATGAACCTAAACCTCAGGTCAAATGTGAACCTCTTGTTTGAAAACCAGGTCAAATGTGAACCTAAACCTCAGGTCTAATGTGAACCCGTTGTTTGAAAACAAGGTCAAATGTGAACTTAAAACTCAGGTCAAATGTGTACCTAAACCTCAGGTCAAATGTGAACCCGTTGTTTGAAACCCAGGTCAAATGCGAACTTAAACCTCAGGTCAAATGTGAACCCATTGTTTGAAACCCAGGTCAAATTTGAACCTAAGCCTCAAGTCAAATCTGAACCCGTTGTTTGAAAACCAGGTCAAATGTGAACCTAACCCTCAGGTCAAATGTGAACCTAAACCTCAGGTCAAATGTGAACTCGTTGTTTGAAACCCAGGTCAAATGCGAACTTAAACCTCAGGTCAAATGTGAACCCATTGTTTGAAACCCAGGTCAAATTTGAACCTAAGCCTCAAGTCAAATCTGAACCCGTTGTTTGAAAACCAGGTCAAATGTGAACCTAACCCTCAGGTCAAATGTGAACCTAAACCTCAGGTCAAATGTGAACTCGTTGTTTGAAACCCAGGTCAAATGTGAACCTAAAGCTTAGGTCAAATGAGAACCCGTTGTTTGAAACCCGGGTCAAATGTGAACCTAAACCTCAGGTCAAATGCGAACCCGTTGTTTAAAAACCAGGTCAAATTTGAACCTAAACCTCAGGTCAAATGTGAACCCGTTGTTTGAAACCCAGGTCAAATGTGAACCTAAACCTCAGGTCAAATGTGAACCCGTTGTTTGAAACCCAGGTCAAATGTGAACCTAAACCTTAGGTCAAATGAGAACCCATTATTTGAAACCCGGGTCAAATGTGAACCTAAACCTCAGGTCAAATGCGAACCCGTTGTTTGAAAACCAGGTCAAATTTGAACCTAAACCTCAGGTCAAATGTGAACCCGTTGTTCGAAACCCAGGTCAAATGTGAACCTAAACCTAAGGTCAAATGTGAACCCATTATTTGAAACCCAAGTCAAATGTGAACCTAAACCTCAGGTCAAATGTGAACCCGTTGTTTGAAACCCAGGTCAAACGTGAACTTAAACCTCAGGTCAAATGTGAACCTGTTGTTTGAAACCCAGGTCAAACGTGAACCTAAACCTCAGGTCAAATGTGAACCCGTTGTTTGAAACCCAAGTCAAATGTGAACCTAACCCTCAGGTTAAATATGAACCCATTGTTTGAAAATCCAGTCAAATGTGAACCTAAACCTCAGGTCAAATGTGAACCCGTTGTTTGAAATCCAGGTCAAATGTGAACCTAAACCTCAGGTCATATGTAAATCCGTTGTGTGAAAACCAGGTCAAATGTGAACCCGTTGTTTGAAACCCAGGTCAAATATGAACCTAAACCTCAGGTCAAATGTGAATCCGTTGTTTGAAACACAGGTCAAATGTGAACTTAAACCTCAGGTCAAATGTCAACCTGTGGTTTGATACCCAGGTCAAATGTGAACCTAAACCTCAGGTCAAATGTGAACCCGTTGTTTGAAACCCAGGTCAAATGTGAACCTAAACCTCAGGTCAAATGTGAACCCGTTGTTTAAAACCCAGGTCAAATGTGAACCTAAACCTCAGGTCAAATGTGAACCCGTTGTTTGAAACCCAGGTCAAATGTGAACCTAAACCTTAGGTCAAATGAGAACCCGTTGTTTGAAACCCGGGTCAAATGTGAACCTAAACCTCAGGTCAAATGCGAACCCGTTGTTTAAAAACCAGGTCAAATTTGAACCTAAACCTCAGATCAAATGTGAACGCGTTGTTTGAAACCCAGGTCAAATGTGAACCTAAACCTAAGGTCAAATGAGAACTTAAACCTCAGGTCAAATGTGAACTGTTGTTCGAAACCCAGGTCAAACGTGAACCTAAACCTCAGGTCAAATTTGAACCCGTTGTTTGAAACCCAGTTCAAATGTGAACCTAAACCTAAGGTCAAATGTGAACCCGTTGTTTGAAACCCAGGTCAAATATGAACCTAAACCTCAGGTCAAATGTGAACCTCTTGTTTGAAAACCAGGTCAAATGTGAACCTAAACCTCAGGTCTAATGTGAACCCGTTGTTTGAAAACAAGGTCAAATGTGAACTTAAAACTCAGGTCAAATGTGTACCTAAACCTCAGGTCAAATGTGAACCCGTTGTTTGAAACCCAGGTCAAATGCGAACTTAAACCTCAGGTCAAATGTGAACCCATTGTTTGAAACCCAGGTCAAATTTGAACCTAAGCCTCAAGTCAAATCTGAACCCGTTGTTTGAAAACCAGGTCAAATGTGAACCTAACCCTCAGGTCAAATGTGAACCTAAACCTCAGGTCAAATGTGAACTCGTTGTTTGAAACCCAGGTCAAATGTGAACCTAAAGCTTAGGTCAAATGAGAACCCGTTGTTTGAAACCCGGGTCAAATGTGAACCTAAACCTCAGGTCAAATGCGAACCCGTTGTTTAAAAACCAGGTCAAATTTGAACCTAAACCTCAGGTCAAATGTGAACCCGTTATTTGAAACCCAGGTCAAATGTGAACCTAAACCTCAGGTCAAATGTGAACCCGTTGTTTGAAACCCAGGTCAAATGTGAACCTAAACCTTAGGTCATATGAGAACCCATTATTTGAAACCCGGGTCAAATGTGAACCTAAACCTCAGGTCAAATGCGAACCCGTTGTTTGAAAACCAGGTCAAATTTGAACCTAAACCTCAGGTCAAATGTGAACCCGTTGTTCGAAACCCAGGTCAAATGTGAACCTAAACCTAAGGTCAAATGTGAACCCATTATTTGAAACCCAAGTCAAATGTGAACCTAAACCTCAGGTCAAATGTGAACCCGTTGTTTGAAACCCAGGTCAAACGTGAACTTAAACCTCAGGTCAAATGTGAACCTCTTGTTTGAAACCCAGGTCAAACGTGAACCTAAACCTCAGGTCAAATGTGAACCCGTTGTTTGAAACCCAAGTCAAATGTGAACCTAACCCTCAGGTTAAATATGAACCCATTGTTTGAAAATCCAGTCAAATGTGAACCTAAACCTCAGGTCAAATGTGAACCCGTTGTTTGAAACCCAGGTCAAATGTGAACCTAAACCTCAGGTCAAATGTAAATCCGTTGTGTGAAAACCAGGTCAAATGTGAACCCGTTGTTTGAAACCCAGGCCAAATATGAACCTAAACCTCAGGTCAAATGTGAATCCGTTGTTTGAAACCCAGGTCAAATGTGAACTTAAACCTCAGGTCAAATGTCAACCTGTGGTTTGATACCCAGGTCAAATGTGAACCTAAACCTCAGGTCAAATGTGAACCCGTTGTTTGAAACCCAGGTCAAATGTGAACCCGTTGTTTAAAACCCAGGTCAAATGTGAACCTAAACCTCAGGTCAAATGTGAACCCGTTGTTTGAAACCCAGGTCAAATGTGAACCTAAACCTTAGGTCAATTGAGAACCCGTTGTTTGAAACCCGGGTCAAATATGAACCTAAACCTCAGGTCAAATGCGAACCCGTTGTTTAAAAACCAGGTCAAATTTGAACCTAAACCTCAGATCAAATGTGAACCCATTGTTTGAAACCCAGGTCAAATTTGAACCTAAGCCTCAAGTCAAATCTGAACCCGTTGTTTGAAAACCAGGTCAAATGTGAACCTAACCCTCAGGTCAAATGTGAACCTAAACCTCAGGTCAAATGTGAACTCGTTGTTTGAAACCCAGGTCAAATGTGAACCTAAAGCTTAGGTCAAATGAGAACCCGTTGTTTGAAACCCGGGTCAAATGTGAACCTAAACCTCAGGTCAAATGCGAACCCGTTGTTTAAAAACCTGGTCAAATTTGAACCTAAACCTCAGGTCAAATGTGAACCCGTTGTTTGAAACCCAGGTCAAATGTGAACCTAAACCTCAGGTCAAATGTGAACCCGTTGTTTGAAACCCAGGTCAAATGTGAACCTAAACCTTAGGTCAAATGAGAACCCATTATTTGAAACCCGGGTCAAATGTGAACCTAAACCTCAGGTCAAATGCGAACCCGTTGTTTGAAAACCAGGTCAAATTTGAACCTAAACCTCAGGTCAAATGTGAACCCGTTGTTCGAAACCCAGGTCAAATGTGAACCTAAACCTAAGGTCAAATGTGAACCCATTATTTGAAACCCAAGTCAAATGTGAACCTAAACCTCAGGTCAAATGTGAACCCGTTGTTTGAAACCCAGGTCAAACGTGAACTTAAACCTCAGGTCAAATGTGAACCTGTTGTTTGAAACCCAGGTCAAACGTGAACCTAAACCTCAGGTCAAATGTGAACCCGTTGTTTGAAACCCAAGTCAAATGTGAACCTAACCCTCAGGTTAAATATGAACCCATTGTTTGAAAATCCAGTCAAATGTGAACCTAAACCTCAGGTCAAATGTGAACCCGTTGTTTGAAACCCAGGTCAAATGTGAACCTAAACCTCAGGTCAAATGTAAATCCGTTGTGTGAAAACCAGGTCAAATGTGAACCCGTTGTTTGAAACCCAGGCCAAATATGAACCTAAACCTCAGGTCAAATGTGAATCCGTTGTTTGAAACCCAGGTCAAATGTGAACTTAAACCTCAGGTCAAATGTCAACCTGTGGTTTGATACCCAGGTCAAATGTGAACCTAAACCTCAGGTCAAATGTGAACCCGTTGTTTGAAACCCAGGTCAAATGTGAACCTAAACCTCAGGTCAAATGTGAACCCGTTGTTTAAAACCCAGGTCAAATGTGAACCTAAACCTCAGGTCAAATGTGAACCCGTTGTTTGAAACCCAGGTCAAATGTGAACCTAAACCTTAGGTCAAATGAGAACCCGTTGTTTGAAACCCGGGTCAAATATGAACCTAAACCTCAGGTCAAATGCGAACCCGTTGTTTAAAAACCAGGTCAAATTTGAACCTAAACCTCAGATCAAATGTGAACGCGTTGTTTGAAACCCAGGTCAAATGTGAACCTAAACCTAAGGTCAAATGTGAACTTAAACCTCAGGTCAAATGTGAACTGTTGTTCGAAACCCAGGTCAAACGTGAACCTAAACCTCAGGTCAAATTTGAACCCGTTGTTTGAAACCCAGTTCAAATGTGAACCTAAACCTAAGGTCAAATGTGAACCCGTTGTTTGAAACCCAGGTCAAATATGAACCTAAACCTCAGGTCAAATGTGAACCTCTTGTTTGAAAACCAGGTCAAATGTGAACCTAAACCTCAGGTCTAATGTGAACCCGTTGTTTGAAACCCAGGTCAAATGTGAACCTAAACCTCAAGTCAAATGTGAACCCGTTGTTTGAAAACAAGGTCAAATGTGAACTTAAAACTCAGGTCAAATGTGTACCTAAACCTCAGGTCAAATGTGAACCCGTTGTTTGAAACCCAGGTCAAATGCGAACTTAAACCTCAGGTCAAATGTGAACCCATTGTTTGAAACCCATGTCAAATTTGAACCTAAGCCTCAAGTCAAATCTGAACCCGTTGTTTGAAAACCAGGTCAAATGTGAACCTAACCCTCAGGTCAAATGTGAACCTAAACCTCAGGTCAAATGTGAACTCGTTGTTTGAAACCCAGGTCAAATGTGAACCTAAAGCTTAGGTCAAATGAGAACCCGTTGTTTGAAACCCGGGTCAAATGTGAACCTAAACCTCAGGTCAAATGCGAACCCGTTGTTTAAAAACCAGGTCAAATTTGAACCTAAACCTCAGGTCAAATGTGAACTGTTGTTCGAAACCCAAGTCAAACGTGAACCTAAACCTCAGGTCAAATTTGAACCCATTGTTTGAAACCCAGGTCAAATGTGAACCTAAACCTAAGGTCAAATGTGAACCCGTTGTTTGAAACCCAGGTCAAATATGAACCTAAACCTCAGGTCAAATGTGAACATCTTGTTTGAAAACCAGGTCAAATGTGAACCTAAACCCCAGGTCTAATGTGAACCCGTTGTTTGAAACCCAGGTCAAATGTGAACCTAAACCTCAGGTCAAATGTGAACCCGTTGTTTGAAACCCAGGTCAAATGTGAACCTAAACCTTAGGTCAAATGAGAACCCGTTGTTTGAAACCCGGGTCAAATGTGAACCTAAACCTCAGGTCAAATGCGAACCCGTTGTTTAAAAACCAGGTCAAATTTGAACCAAAACCTCAGATCAAATGTGAACGCGTTGTATGAAACCCAGGTCAAATGTGAACCTAAACCTAAGGTCAAATGTGAACTTAAACCTCAGGTCAAATGTGAACTGTTGTTCGAAACCCAGGTCAAACGTGAACCTAAACCTCAAGTCAAATTTGAACCCGTTGTTTGAAACCCAGGTCAAATGTGAACCTAAACCTAAGGTCTAATGTGAACCCGTTGTTTGAAACCCAGGTCAAATATGAACCTAAACCTCAGGTCAAATGTGAACCTCTTGTTTGAAAACCAGGTCAAATGTGAACCTAAACCTCAGGTCTAATGTGAACCCGTTGTTTGAAACCCAGGTCAAATGTGAACCTAAACCTCAGGTCAAATGTGAACCCGTTGTTTGAAAACAAGGTCAAATGTGAACTTAAAACTCAGGTCAAATGTGTACCTAAACCTCAGGTCAAATGTGAACCCGTTGTTTGAAACCCAGGTCAAATGCGAACTTAAACCTCAGGTCAAATGTGAACCCATTGTTTGAAACCCAGGTCAAATTTGAACCTAAGCCTCAAGTCAAATCTGAACCCGTTGTTTGAAAACCAGGTCAAATGTGAACCTAACCCTCAGGTTAAATGTGAACCCGTTGTTTGAAACCTAAGTCAAATGCGAACCTAAACCTCAGGTCAAATGTGAACCCGTTGTTTGAAAACCAGGTCAAATGTGAACCTAAACCTCAGGTCAAATGTGAACCCGTTGTTTGAAACCCAGGTCAAATGTGAACCTAAACCTCAGGTCAAATGTGAACCCGTTGTTTGAAACCCAGGTCAAATGTGAACCTAAACCTTAGGTCAAATGAGAACCCATTATTTGAAACCCGGGTCAAATGTGAACCTAAACCTCAGGTCAAATGCGAACCCGTTGTTTGAAAACCAGGTCAAATTTGAACCTAAACCTCAGGTCAAATGTGAACCCGTTGTTCGAAACCCAGGTCAAATGTGAACCTAAACCTAAGGTCAAATGTGAACCCATTATTTGAAACCCAAGTCAAATGTGAACCTAAACCTCAGGTCAAATGTAAACCCGTTGTTTGAAACCCAGGTCAAACGTGAACTTAAACCTCAGGTCAAATGTGAACCTGTTGTTTGAAACCCAGGTCAAACGTGAACCTAAACCTCAGGTCAAATGTGAACCCGTTGTTTGAAACCCAAGTCAAATGTGAACCTAACCCTCAGGTTAAATATGAACCCGTTGTTTGAAAATCCGGTCAAATGTGAACCTAAACCTCAGGTCAAATGTGAACCCGATGTTTGAAACCCAGGTCAAATGTGAACCTAAACCTCAGGTCAAATGTAAATCCGTTGTGTGAAAACCAGGTCAAATGTGAACCCGTTGTTTGAAACCCAGGCCAAATATGAACCTAAACCTCAGGTCAAATGTGAATCCGTTGTTTGAAACCCAGGTCAAATGTGAACTTAAACCTCAGGTAAAATGTCAACCTGTGGTTTGATACCCAGGTCAAATGTGAACCTAAACCTCAGGTCAAATGTGAACCCGTTGTTTGAAACCCAGGTCAAATGTGAACCTAAACCTCAGGTCAAATGTGAACCCGTTGTTTAAAACCCAGGTCAAATGTGAACCTAAACCTCAGGTCAAATGTGAACCCGTTGTTTGAAACCCAGGTCAAATGTGAACCTAAACCTTAGGTCAATTGAGAACCCGTTGTTTAAAACCCGGGTCAAATATGAACCTAAACCTCAGGTCAAATGCGAACCCGTTGTTTAAAAACCAGGTCAAATTTGAACCTAAACCTCAGATCAAATGTGAACCCATTGTTTGAAACCCAGGTCAAATTTGAACCTAAGCCTCAAGTCAAATCTGAACCCGTTGTTTGAAAACCAGGTCAAATGTGAACCTAACCCTCAGGTCAAATGTGAACCTAAACCTCAGGTCAAATGTGAACTCGTTGTTTGAAACCCAGGTCAAATGTGAACCTAAAGCTTAGGTCAAATGAGAACCCGTTGTTTGAAACCCGGGTCAAATGTGAACCTAAACCTCAAGTCAAATGCGAACCCGTTGTTTAAAAACCTGGTCAAATTTGAACCTAAACCTCAGGTCAAATGTGAACCCGTTGTTTGAAACCCAGGTCAAATGTGAACCTAAACCTCAGGTCAAATGTGAACCCGTTGTTTGAAACCCAGGTCAAATGTGAACCTAAACCTTAGGTCAAATGAGAACCCATTATTTGAAACCCGGGTCAAATGTGAACCTAAACCTCAGGTCAAATGCGAACCCGTTGTTTGAAAACCAGGTCAAATTTGAACCTAAACCTCAGGTCAAATGTGAACCCGTTGTTCGAAACCCAGGTCAAATGTGAACCTAAACCTAAGGTCAAATGTGAACCCATTATTTGAAACCCAAGTCAAATATGAACCTAAACCTCAGGTCAAATGTGAACCCGTTGTTTGAAACCCAGGTCAAACGTGAACTTAAACCTCAGGTCAAATGTGAACCTGTTGTTTGAAACCCAGGTCAAACGTGAACCTAAACCTCAGGTCAAATGTGAACCCGTTGTTTGAAACCCAAGTCAAATGTGAACCTAACCCTCAGGTTAAATATGAACCCATTGTTTGAAAATCCAGTCAAATGTGAACCTAAACCTCAGGTCAAATGTGAACCCGTTGTTTGAAACCCAGGTCAAATGTGAACCTAAACCTCAGGTCAAATGTAAATCCGTTGTGTGAAAACCAGGTCAAATGTGAACCCGTTGTTTGAAACCCAGGCCAAATATGAACCTAAACCTCAGGTCAAATGTGAATCCGTTGTTTGAAACCCAGGTCAAATGTGAACTTAAACCTCAGGTCAAATGTCAACCTGTGGTTTGATACCCAGGTCAAATGTGAACCTAAACCTCAGGTCAAATTTGAACCCGTTGTTTGAAACCCAGGTCAAATGTGAACCTAAACCTCAGGTCAAATGTGAACCCGTTGTTTAAAACCCAGGTCAAATGTGAACCTAAACCTCAGGTCAAATGTGAACCCGTTGTTTGAAACCCAGGTCAAATGTGAACCTAAACCTCAGGTCAAATGTGAACCCGTTGTTTAAAACCCAGGTCAAATGTGAACCTAAACCTCAGGTCAAATGTGAACCCGTTGTTTGAAACCCAGGTCAAATGTGAACCTAAACCTTAGGTCAAATGAGAACCCGTTGTTTGAAACCCGGGTCAAATATGAACCTAAACCTCAGGTCAAATGCGAACCCGTTGTTTAAAAACCAGGTCAAATTTGAACCTAAACCTCAGATCAAATGTGAACGCGTTGTTTGAAACCCAGGTCAAATGTGAACCTAAACCTAAGGTCAAATGTGAACTTAAACCTCAGGTCAAATGTGAACTGTTGTTCGAAACCCAGGTCAAACGTGAACCTAAACCTCAGGTCAAATTTGAACCCGTTGTTTGAAACCCAGTTCAAATGTGAACCTAAACCTAAGGTCAAATGTGAACCCGTTGTTTGAAACCCAGGTCAAATATGAACCTAAACCTCAGGTCAAATGTGAACCTCTTGTTTGAAAACCAGGTCAAATGTGAACCTAAACCTCAGGTCTAATGTGAACCCGTTGTTTGAAACCCAGGTCAAATGTGAACCTAAACCTCAAGTCAAATGTGAACCCGTTGTTTGAAAACAAGGTCAAATGTGAACTTAAAACTCAGGTCAAATGTGTACCTAAACCTCAGGTCAAATGTGAACCCGTTGTTTGAAACCCAGGTCAAATGCGAACTTAAACCTCAGGTCAAATGTGAACCCATTGTTTGAAACCCATGTCAAATTTGAACCTAAGCCTCAAGTCAAATCTGAACCCGTTGTTTGAAAACCAGGTCAAATGTGAACCTAACCCTCAGGTCAAATGTGAACCTAAACCTCAGGTCAAATGTGAACTCGTTGTTTGAAACCCAGGTCAAATGTGAACCTAAAGCTTAGGTCAAATGAGAACCCGTTGTTTGAAACCCGGGTCAAATGTGAACCTAAACCTCAGGTCAAATGCGAACCCGTTGTTTAAAAACCAGGTCAAATTTGAACCTAAACCTCAGGTCAAATGTGAACTGTTGTTCGAAACCCAAGTCAAACGTGAACCTAAACCTCAGGTCAAATTTGAACCCATTGTTTGAAACCCAGGTCAAATGTGAACCTAAACCTAAGGTCAAATGTGAACCCGTTGTTTGAAACCCAGGTCAAATATGAACCTAAACCTCAGGTCAAATGTGAACATCTTGTTTGAAAACCAGGTCAAATGTGAACCTAAACCCCAGGTCTAATGTGAACCCGTTGTTTGAAACCCAGGTCAAATGTGAACCTAAACCTCAGGTCAAATGTGAACCCGTTGTTTGAAACCCAGGTCAAATGTGAACCTAAACCTTAGGTCAAATGAGAACCCGTTGTTTGAAACCCGGGTCAAATGTGAACCTAAACCTCAGGTCAAATGCGAACCCGTTGTTTAAAAACCAGGTCAAATTTGAACCAAAACCTCAGATCAAATGTGAACGCGTTGTATGAAACCCAGGTCAAATGTGAACCTAAACCTAAGGTCAAATGTGAACTTAAACCTCAGGTCAAATGTGAACTGTTGTTCGAAACCCAGGTCAAACGTGAACCTAAACCTCAAGTCAAATTTGAACCCGTTGTTTGAAACCCAGGTCAAATGTGAACCTAAACCTAAGGTCTAATGTGAACCCGTTGTTTGAAACCCAGGTCAAATATGAACCTAAACCTCAGGTCAAATGTGAACCTCTTGTTTGAAAACCAGGTCAAATGTGAACCTAAACCTCAGGTCTAATGTGAACCCGTTGTTTGAAACCCAGGTCAAATGTGAACCTAAACCTCAGGTCAAATGTGAACCCGTTGTTTGAAAACAAGGTCAAATGTGAACTTAAAACTCAGGTCAAATGTGTACCTAAACCTCAGGTCAAATGTGAACCCGTTGTTTGAAACCCAGGTCAAATGCGAACTTAAACCTCAGGTCAAATGTGAACCCATTGTTTGAAACCCAGGTTAAATTTGAACCTAAGCCTCAAGTCAAATCTGAACCCGTTGTTTGAAAACCAGGTCAAATGTGAACCTAACCCTCAGGTTAAATGTGAACCCGTTGTTTGAAACCTAAGTCAAATGCGAACCTAAACCTCAGGTCAAATGTGAACCCGTTGTTTGAAAACCAGGTCAAATGTGAACCTAAACCTCAGGTCAAATGTGAACCCGTTGTTTGAAACCCAGGTCAAATGTGAACCTAAACCTCAGGTCAAATGTGAACCCGTTGTTTGAAACCCAGGTCAAATGTGAACCTAAACCTTAGGTCAAATGAGAACCCATTATTTGAAACCCGGGTCAAATGTGAACCTAAACCTCAGGTCAAATGCGAACCCGTTGTTTGAAAACCAGGTCAAATTTGAACCTAAACCTCAGGTCAAATGTGAACCCGTTGTTCGAAACCCAGGTCAAATGTGAACCTAAACCTAAGGTCAAATGTGAACCCATTATTTGAAACCCAAGTCAAATGTGAACCTAAACCTCAGGTCAAATGTAAACCCGTTGTTTGAAACCCAGGTCAAACGTGAACTTAAACCTCAGGTCAAATGTGAACCTGTTGTTTGAAACCCAGGTCAAACGTGAACCTAAACCTCAGGTCAAATGTGAACCCGTTGTTTGAAACCCAAGTCAAATGTGAACCTAACCCTCAGGTTAAATATGAACCCGTTGTTTGAAAATCCGGTCAAATGTGAACCTAAACCTCAGGTCAAATGTGAACCCGATGTTTGAAACCCAGGTCAAATGTGAACCTAAACCTCAGGTCAAATGTAAATCCGTTGTGTGAAAACCAGGTCAAATGTGAACCCGTTGTTTGAAACCCAGGCCAAATATGAACCTAAACCTCAGGTCAAATGTGAATCCGTTGTTTGAAACCCAGGTCAAATGTGAACTTAAACCTCAGGTCAAATGTCAACCTGTGGTTTGATACCCAGGTCAAATGTGAACCTAAACCTCAGGTCAAATGTGAACCCGTTGTTTGAAACCCAGGTCAAATGTGAACCTAAACCTCAGGTCAAATGTGAACCCGTTGTTTAAAACCCAGGTCAAATGTGAACCTAAACCTCAGGTCAAATGTGAACCCGTTGTTTGAAACCCAGGTCAAATGTGAACCTAAACCTTAGGTCAATTGAGAACCCGTTGTTTAAAACCCGGGTCAAATATGAACCTAAACCTCAGGTCAAATGCGAACCCGTTGTTTAAAAACCAGGTCAAATTTGAACCTAAACCTCAGATCAAATGTGAACCCATTGTTTGAAACCCAGGTCAAATTTGAACCTAAGCCTCAAGTCAAATCTGAACCCGTTGTTTGAAAACCAGGTCAAATGTGAACCTAACCCTCAGGTCAAATGTGAACCTAAACCTCAGGTCAAATGTGAACTCGTTGTTTGAAACCCAGGTCAAATGTGAACCTAAAGCTTAGGTCAAATGAGAACCCGTTGTTTGAAACCCGGGTCAAATGTGAACCTAAACCTCAGGTCAAATGCGAACCCGTTGTTTAAAAACCTGGTCAAATTTGAACCTAAACCTCAGGTCAAATGTGAACCCGTTGTTTGAAACCCAGGTCAAATGTGAACCTAAACCTCAGGTCAAATGTGAACCCGTTGTTTGAAACCCAGGTCAAATGTGAACCTAAACCTTAGGTCAAATGAGAACCCATTATTTGAAACCCGGGTCAAATGTGAACCTAAACCTCAGGTCAAATGCGAACCCGTTGTTTGAAAACCAGGTCAAATTTGAACCTAAACCTCAGGTCAAATGTGAACCCGTTGTTCGAAACCCAGGTCAAATGTGAACCTAAACCTAAGGTCAAATGTGAACCCATTATTTGAAACCCAAGTCAAATGTGAACCTAAACCTCAGGTCAAATGTGAACCCGTTGTTTGAAACCCAGGTCAAACGTGAACTTAAACCTCAGGTCAAATGTGAACCTGTTGTTTGAAACCCAGGTCAAACGTGAACCTAAACCTCAGGTCAAATGTGAACCCGTTGTTTGAAACCCAAGTCAAATGTGAACCTAACCCTCAGGTTAAATATGAACCCATTGTTTGAAAATCCAGTCAAATGTGAACCTAAACCTCAGGTCAAATGTGAACCCGTTGTTTGAAACCCAGGTCAAATGTGAACCTAAACCTCAGGTCAAATGTAAATCCGTTGTGTGAAAACCAGGTCAAATGTGAACCCGTTGTTTGAAACCCAGGCCAAATATGAACCTAAACCTCAGGTCAAATGTGAATCCGTTGTTTGAAACCCAGGTCAAATGTGAACTTAAACCTCAGGTCAAATGTCAACCTGTGGTTTGATACCCAGGTCAAATGTGAACCTAAACCTCAGGTCAAATGTGAACCCGTTGTTTGAAACCCAGGTCAAATGTGAACCTAAACCTCAGGTCAAATGTGAACCCGTTGTTTAAAACCCAGGTCAAATGTGAACCTAAACCTCAGGTCAAATGTGAACCCGTTGTTTGAAACCCAGGTCAAATGTGAACCTAAACCTTAGGTCAAATGAGAACCCGTTGTTTGAAACCCGGGTCAAATATGAACCTAAACCTCAGGTCAAATGCGAACCCGTTGTTTAAAAACCAGGTCAAATTTGAACCTAAACCTCAGATCAAATGTGAACGCGTTGTTTGAAACCCAGGTCAAATGTGAACCTAAACCTAAGGTCAAATGTGAACTTAAACCTCAGGTCAAATGTGAACTGTTGTTCGAAACCCAGGTCAAACGTGAACCTAAACCTCAGGTCAAATTTGAACCCGTTGTTTGAAACCCAGTTCAAATGTGAACCTAAACCTAAGGTCAAATGTGAACCCGTTGTTTGAAACCCAGGTCAAATATGAACCTAAACCTCAGGTCAAATGTGAACCTCTTGTTTGAAAACCAGGTCAAATGTGAACCTAAACCTCAGGTCTAATGTGAACCCGTTGTTTGAAACCCAGGTCAAATGTGAACCTAAACCTCAAGTCAAATGTGAACCCGTTGTTTGAAAACAAGGTCAAATTTGAACTTAAAACTCAGGTCAAATGTGTACCTAAACCTCAGGTCAAATGTGAACCCGTTGTTTGAAACCCAGGTCAAATGCGAACTTAAACCTCAGGTCAAATGTGAACCCATTGTTTGAAACCCATGTCAAATTTGAACCTAAGCCTCAAGTCAAATCTGAACCCGTTGTTTGAAAACCAGGTCAAATGTGAACCTAACCCTCAGGTCAAATGTGAACCTAAACCTCAGGTCAAATGTGAACTCGTTGTTTGAAACCCAGGTCAAATGTGAACCTAAAGCTTAGGTCAAATGAGAACCCGTTGTTTGAAACCCGGGTCAAATGTGAACCTAAACCTCAGGTCAAATGCGAACCCGTTGTTTAAAAACCAGGTCAAATTTGAACCTAAACCTCAGGTCAAATGTGAACTGTTGTTCGAAACCCAAGTCAAACGTGAACCTAAACCTCAGGTCAAATTTGTACCCATTGTTTGAAACCCAGGTCAAATGTGAACCTAAACCTAAGGTCAAATGTGAACCCGTTGTTTGAAACCCAGGTCAAATATGAACCTAAACCTCAGGTCAAATGTGAACATCTTGTTTGAAAACCAGGTCAAATGTGAACCTAAACCCCAGGTCTAATGTGAACCCGTTGTTTGAACCCAGGTCAAATGTGAACCTAAACCTCAGGTCAAATGTGAACCCGTTGTTTGAAACCCAAGTCAAATGTGAACCTAAACCTTAGGTCAAATGAGAACCCGTTGTTTGAAACCCGGGTCAAATGTGAACCTAAACCTCAGGTCAAATGCGAACCCGTTGTTTAAAAACCAGGTCAAATTTGAACCAAAACCTCAGATCAAATGTGAACGCGTTGTATGAAACCCAGGTCAAATGTGAACCTAAACCTAAGGTCAAATGTGAACTTAAACCTCAGGTCAAATGTGAACTGTTGTTCGAAACCCAGGTCAAACGTGAACCTAAACCTCAAGTCAAATTTGAACCCGTTGTTTGAAACCCAGGTCAAATGTGAACCTAAACCTAAGGTCTAATGTGAACCCGTTGTTTGAAACCCAGGTCAAATATGAACCTAAACCTCAGGTCAAATGTGAACCTCTTGTTTGAAAACCAGGTCAAATGTGAACCTAAACCTCAGGTCTAATGTGAACCCGTTGTTTGAAACCCAGGTCAAATGTGAACCTAAACCTCAGGTCAAATGTGAACCCGTTGTTTGAAAACAAGGTCAAATGTGAACTTAAAACTCAGGTCAAATGTGTACCTAAACCTCAGGTCAAATGTGAACCCGTTGTTTGAAACCCAGGTCAAATGCGAACTTAAACCTCAGGTCAAATGTGAACCCATTGTTTGAAACCCAGGTCAAATTTGAACCTAAGCCTCAAGTCAAATCTGAACCCGTTGTTTGAAAACCAGGTCAAATGTGAACCTAACCCTCAGGTTAAATGTGAACCCGTTGTTTGAAACCTAAGTCAAATGCGAACCTAAACCTCAGGTCAAATGTGAACCCGTTGTTTGAAAACCAGGTCAAATGTGAACCTAAACCTCAGGTCAAATGTGAACCCGTTGTTTGAAACCCAGGTCAAATGTGAACCTAAACCTCAGGTCAAATGTGAACCCGTTGTTTGAAACCCAGGTCAAATGTGAACCTAAACCTTAGGTCAAATGAGAACCCATTATTTGAAACCCGGGTCAAATGTGAACCTAAACCTCAGGTCAAATGCGAACCCGTTGTTTGAAAACCAGGTCAAATTTGAACCTAAACCTCAGGTCAAATGTGAACCCGTTGTTCGAAACCCAGGTCAAATGTGAACCTAAACCTAAGGTCAAATGTGAACCCATTATTTGAAACCCAAGTCAAATGTGAACCTAAACCTCAGGTCAAATGTAAACCCGTTGTTTGAAACCCAGGTCAAACGTGAACTTAAACCTCAGGTCAAATGTGAACCTGTTGTTTGAAACCCAGGTCAAACGTGAACCTAAACCTCAGGTCAAATGTGAACCCGTTGTTTGAAACCCAAGTCAAATGTGAACCTAACCCTCAGGTTAAATATGAACCCGTTGTTTGAAAATCCGGTCAAATGTGAACCTAAACCTCAGGTCAAATGTGAACCCGATGTTTGAAACCCAGGTCAAATGTGAACCTAAACCTCAGGTCAAATGTAAATCCGTTGTGTGAAAACCAGGTCAAATGTGAACCCGTTGTTTGAAACCCAAGTCAAATATGAACCTAAACCTCAGGTCAAATGTGAATCCGTTGTTTGAAACCCAGGTCAAATGTGAACTTAAACCTCAGGTCAAATGTCAACCTGTGGTTTGATACCCAGGTCAAATGTGAACCTAAACCTCAGGTCAAATGTGAACCCGTTGTTTGAAACCCAGGTCAAATGTGAACCTAAACCTCAGGTCAAATGTGAACCCGTTGTTTAAAACCCAGGTCAAATGTGAACCTAAACCTCAGGTCAAATGTGAACCCGTTGTTTGAAACCCAGGTCAAATGTGAACCTAAAGCTTAGGTCAAATGAGAACCCGTTGTTTGAAACCCGGGTCAAATGTGAACCTAAACCTCAGGTCAAATGCGAACCCGTTGTTTAAAAACCAGGTCAAATTTGAACCTAAACCTCAGGTCAAATGTGAACTGTTGTTCGAAATCCAGGTCAAACGTGAATCTAAACCTCAGGTCAAATTTGAACCCATTGTTTGAAACCCAGGTCAAATGTGAACCTAAACCTAAGGTCAAATGTGAACCCGTTGTTTGAAACCCAGGTCAAATTGAACCTAAACCTCAGGTCAAATGTGAACCTCTTGTTTGAAAACCCGGTCAAATGTGAACCTAAACCTCAGGTCTAATGTGAACCCGTTGTTTGAAACCCAGGTCAAATGTGAACCTAAACCTCAAGTCAAATGTGAACCCGTTGTTTGAAAACAAGGTCAAATGTGAACTTAAAACTCAGGTCAAATGTGTACCTAAACCTCAGGTCAAATGTGAACCCGTTGTTTGAAACCCAGGTCAAATGCGAACTTAAACCTCAGGTCAAATGTGAACCCATTGTTTGAAACCCAGGTCAAATTTAAACCTAAGCCTCAAGTCAAATCTGAACCCGTTGTTTGAAAACCAGGTCAAATGTGAACCTAACCCCCAGGTCAAATGTGAACCCGTTGTTTGAAACCTAAGTCAAATGTGAACCTAAACCTCAGGTCAAATGTGAACCCGTTGTTTGAAAACCAGGTCAAATGTGAACCTAAACCTCAGGTCAAATGTGAACCCGTTGTTTGAAACCCAGGTCAAATGTGAACCTAAACCTCAGGTCAAATGTAAATCCGTTGTGTGAAAACCAGGTCAAATGTGAACCCGTTGTTTGAAACCCAGGTCAAATATGAACCTAAACCTCAGGTCAAATGTGAATCCGTTGTTTGAAACCCAGGTCAAATGTGAACTTAAACCTCAGGTCAAATGTCAACCTGTGGTTTGATACCCAGGTCAAATGTGAACCTAAACCTCAGGTCAAATGTGAACCCGTTGTTTGAAACCCAGGTCAAATGTGAACCTAAACCTCAGGTCAAATGTGAACCCGTTGTTTAAAACCCAGGTCAAATGTGAACCTAAACCTCAGGTCAAATGTGAACCCGTTGTTTGAAACCCAGGTCAAATGTGAACCTAAAGCTTAGGTCAAATGAGAACCCGTTGTTTGAAACTCGGGTCAAATGTGAACCTAAACCTCAGGTCAAATGTGAACTGTTGTTCGAAACCCAGGTCAAACGTGAACCTAAACCTCAGGTCAAATTTGAACCCATTGTTTGAAACCCAGGTCAAATGTGAACCTAAACCTAAGGTCAAATGTGAACCCGTTGTTTGAAACCCAGGTCAAATTGAACCTAAACCTCAGGTCAAATGTGAACCTCTTGTTTGAAAACCAGGTCAAATGTGAACCTAAACCTCAGGTCTAATGTGAACCCGTTGTTTGAAACCCAGGTCAAATGTGAACCTAAACCTCAAGTCAAATGTGAACCCGTTGTTTGAAAACAAGGTCAAATGTGAACTTAAAACTCAGGTCAAATGTGTACCTAAACCTCAGGTCAAATGTGAACCCGTTGTTTGAAACCCAGGTCAAATGCGAACTTAAACCTCAGGTCAAATGTGAACCCATTATTTGAAACCCAGGTCAAATTTGAACCTAAGCCTCAAGTCAAATCTGAACCCGTTGTTTGAAAACCAGGTCAAATGTGAACCTAACCCTCAGGTCAAATGTGAACCCGTTGTTTGAAACCTAAGTCAAATGTGAACCTAAACCTCAGGTCAAATGTGAACCCGTTGTTTGAAAACCAGGTCAAATGTGAACCTAAACCCCAGGTCTAATGTGAACCCGTTGTTTGAAACCCAGGTCAAATGTGAACCTAAACCTCAGGTCAAATGTGAACCCGTTGTTTGAAACCCAGGTCAAATGTGAACCTAAACCTTAGGTCAAATGAGAACCCGTTGTTTGAAACCCGGGTCAAATGTGAACCTAAACCTCAGGTCAAATGCGAACCCGTTGTTTAAAAACCAGGTCAAATTTGAACCAAAACCTCAGATCAAATGTGAACGCGTTGTATGAAACCCAGGTCAAATGTGAACCTAAACCTAAGGTCAAATGTGAACTTAAACCTCAGGTCAAATGTGAACTGTTGTTCGAAACCCAGGTCAAACGTGAACCTAAACCTCAAGTCAAATTTGAACCCGTTGTTTGAAACCCAGGTCAAATGTGAACCTAAACCTAAGGTCTAATGTGAACCCGTTGTTTGAAACCCAGGTCAAATATGAACCTAAACCTCAGGTCAAATGTGAACCTCTTGTTTGAAAACCAGGTCAAATGTGAACCTAAACCTCAGGTCTAATGTGAACCCGTTGTTTGAAACCCAGGTCAAATGTGAACCTAAACCTCAGGTCAAATGTGAACCCGTTGTTTGAAAACAAGGTCAAATGTGAACTTAAAACTCAGGTCAAATGTGTACCTAAACCTCAGGTCAAATGTGAACCCGTTGTTTGAAACCCAGGTCAAATGCGAACTTAAACCTCAGGTCAAATGTGAACCCATTGTTTGAAACCCAGGTCAAATTTGAACCTAAGCCTCAAGTCAAATCTGAACCCGTTGTTTGAAAACCAGGTCAAATGTGAACCTAACCCTCAGGTTAAATGTGAACCCGTTGTTTGAAACCTAAGTCAAATGTGAACCTAAACCTCAGGTCAAATGTGAACCCGTTGTTTGAAAACCAGGTCAAATGTGAACCTAAACCTCAGGTCAAATATGAACCCGTTGTTTGAAACCCAGGTCAAATGTGAACCTAAACCTCAGGTCAAATGTGAACCCGTTGTTTGAAACCCAGGTCAAATGTGAACCTAAACCTTAGGTCAAATGAGAACCCATTGTTTGAAACCCGGGTCAAATGTGAACCTAAACCTCAGGTCAAATGCGAACCCGTTGTTTGAAAACCAGGTCAAATTTGAACCTAAACCTCAGGTCAAATGTGAACCCGTTGTTCGAAACCCAGGTCAAATGTGAACCTAAACCTAAGGTCAAATGTGAACCCATTATTTGAAACCCAAGTCAAATGTGAACCTAAACCTCAAGTCAAATGTGAACCCGTTGTTTGAAACCCAGGTCAAACGTGAACTTAAACCTCAGGTCAAATGTGAACCTGTTGTTTGAAACCCATGTCAAACGTGAACCTAAACCTCAGGTCAAATGTGAACCCATTGTTTGAAACCCAAGTCAAATGTGAACCTAACCCTCAGGTTAAATATGAACCCGTTGTTTGAAAATCCGGTCAAATGTGAACCTAAACCTCAGGTCAAATGTGAACCCGTTGTTTGAAACCCAGGTCAAATGTGAACCTAAACCTCAGGTCAAATGTAAATCCGTTGTGTGAAAACCAGGTCAAATGTGAACCCGTTGTTTGAAACCCAGGTCAAATATGAACCTAAACCTCAGGTCAAATGTGAATCCGTTGTTCGAAACCCAGGTCAAATGTGAACCTAAACCTTAGGTCAAATGAGAACCCATTGTTTGAAACCCGGGTCAAATGTGAACCTAAACCTCAGGTCAAATGCGAACCCGTTGTTTGAAAACCAGGTCAAATTTGAACCTAAACCTCAGGTCAAATGTGAACCCGTTGTTTGAAACCCAAGTCAAATGTGAACCTAACCCTCAGGTTAAATATGAACCCGTTGTTTGAAATTCCGGTCAAATGTGAACCTAAACCTCAGGTCAAATGTGAACCCGATGTTTGAAACCCAGGTCAAATGTGAACCTAAACCTCAGGTCAAATGTAAATCCGTTGTGTGAAAACCAGGTCAAATGTGAACCCGTTGTTTGAAACCCAAGTCAAATATGAACCTAAACCTCAGGTCAAATGTGAATCCGTTGTTTGAAACCCAGGTCAAATGTGAACTTAAACCTCAGGTCAAATGTCAACCTGTGGTTTGATACCCAGGTCAAATGTGAACCTAAACCTCAGGTCAAATGTGAACCCGTTGTTTGAAACCCAGGTCAAATGTGAACCTAAACCTCAGGTCAAATGTGAACCCGTTGTTTAAAACCCAGGTCAAATGTGAACCTAAACCTCAGGTCAAATGTGAACCCGTTGTTTGAAACCCAGGTCAAATGTGAACCTAAAGCTTAGGTCAAATGAGAACCCGTTGTTTGAAACCCGGGTCAAATGTGAACCTAAACCTCAGGTCAAATGCGAACCCGTTGTTTAAAAACCAGGTCAAATTTGAACCTAAACCTCAGGTCAAATGTGAACTGTTGTTCGAAATCCAGGTCAAACGTGAATCTAAACCTCAGGTCAAATTTGAACCCATTGTTTGAAACCCAGGTCAAATGTGAACCTAAACCTAAGGTCAAATGTGAACCCGTTGTTTGAAACCCACGTCAAATTGAACCTAAACCACAGGTCAAATGTGAACCTCTTGTTTGAAAACCAGGTCAAATGTGAACCTAAACCTCAGGTCTAATGTGAACCCGTTGTTTGAAACCCAGGTCAAATGTGAACCTAAACCTCAAGTCAAATGTGAACCCGTTGTTTGAAAACAAGGTCAAATGTGAACTTAAAACTCAGGTCAAATGTGTACCTAAACCTCAGGTCAAATGTGAACCCGTTGTTTGAAACCCAGGTCAAATGCGAACTTAAACCTCAGGTCAAATGTGAACCCATTGTTTGAAACCCAGGTCAAATTTAAACCTAAGCCTCAAGTCAAATCTGAACCCGTTGTTTGAAAACCAGGTCAAATGTGAACCTAACCCCCAGGTCAAATGTGAACCCGTTGTTTGAAACCTAAGTCAAATGTGAACCTAAACCTCAGGTCAAATGTGAACCCGTTGTTTGAAAACCAGGTCAAATGTGAACCTAAACCTCAGGTCAAATGTGAACCCGTTGTTTGAAACCCAGGTCAAATGTGAACCTAAACCTCAGGTCAAATGTAAATCCGTTGTGTGAAAACCAGGTCAAATGTGAACCCGTTGTTTGAAACCCAGGTCAAATATGAACCTAAACCTCAGGTCAAATGTGAATCCGTTGTTTGAAACCCAGGTCAAATGTGAACTTAAACCTCAGGTCAAATGTCAACCTGTGGTTTGATACCCAGGTCAAATGTGAACCTAAACCTCAGGTCAAATGTGAACCCGTTGTTTGAAACCCAGGTCAAATGTGAACCTAAACCTCAGGTCAAATGTGAACCCGTTGTTTAAAACCCAGGTCAAATGTGAACCTAAACCTCAGGTCAAATGTGAACCCGTTGTTTGAAACCCAGGTCAAATGTGAACCTAAAGCTTAGGTCAAATGAGAACCCGTTGTTTGAAACCCGGGTCAAATGTGAACCTAAACCTCAGTTCAAATGTGAACTGTTGTTCGAAACCCAGGTCAAACGTGAACCTAAACCTCAGGTCAAATTTGAACCCATTGTTTGAAACCCAGGTCAAATGTGAACCTAAACCTAAGGTCAAATGTGAACCCGTTGTTTGAAACCCAGGTCAAATTGAACCTAAACCTCAGGTCAAATGTGAACCTCTTGTTTGAAAACCAGGTCAAATGTGAACCTAAACCTCAGGTCTAATGTGAACCCGTTGTTTGAAACCCAGGTCAAATGTGAACCTAAACCTCAAGTCAAATGTGAACCCGTTGTTTGAAAACAAGGTCAAATGTGAACTTAAAACTCAGGTCAAATGTGTACCTAAACCTCAGGTCAAATGTGAACCCGTTGTTTGAAACCCAGGTCAAATGCGAACTTAAACCTCAGGTCAAATGTGAACCCATTATTTGAAACCCAGGTCAAATTTGAACCTAAGCCTCAAGTCAAATCTGAACCCGTTGTTTGAAAACCAGGTCAAATGTGAACCTAACCCTCAGGTCAAATGTGAACCCGTTGTTTGAAACCTAAGTCAAATGTGAACCTAAACCTCAGGTCAAATGTGAACCCGTTGTTTGAAAACCAGGTCAAATGTGAACCTAAACCTCAGGTCAAATGTGAACCCGTTGTTTGAAACCCAGGTCAAATGTGAACCTAAACCTCAGGTCAAATGTGAACCCGTTGTTTGAAACCCAGGTCAAATGTGAACCTAAACCTTAGGTCAAATGAGAACCCATTGTTTGAAACCCGGGTCAAATGTGAACCTAAACCTCAGGTCAAATGCGAACCCGTTGTTTGAAAACCAGGTCAAATTTGAACCTAAACCTCAGGTCAAATGTGAACCCGTTGTTCGAAACCCAGGTCAAATGTGAACCTAAACCTAAGGTCAAATGTGAACCCATTATTTGAAACCCAAGTCAAATGTGAACCTAAACCTCAAGTCAAATGTGAACCCGTTGTTTGAAACCCAGGTCAAACGTGAACTTAAACCTCAGGTCAAATGTGAACCTGTTGTTTGAAACCCATGTCAAACGTGAACCTAAACCTCAGGTCAAATGTGAACCCATTGTTTGAAACCCAAGTCAAATGTGAACCTAACCCTCAGGTTAAATATGAACCCGTTGTTTGAAAATTCGGTCAAATGTGAACCTAAACCTCAGGTCAAATGTGAACCTAACCCTCAGGTTAAATATGAACCCGTTGTTTGAAAATCCGGTCAAATGTGAACCTAAACCTCAGGTCAAATGTGAACCCGTTGTTTGAAACCCAGGTCAAATGTGAACCTAAACCTCAGGTCAAATGTAAATCCGTTGTGTGAAAACCAGGTCAAATGTGAACCCGTTGTTTGAAACCCAGGTCAAATATGAACCTAAACCTCAGGTCAAATGTGAATCCGTTGTTTGAAACCCAGGTCAAATGTGAACTTAAACCTCAGGTCAAATGTCAACCTATGGTTTGATACCCAGGTCAAATGTGAACCTAAACCTCAGGTCAAATGTGAACCCGTTGTTTGAAACCCAGGTCAAATGTGAACCTAAACCTCAGGTCAAATGTGAACCCGTTGTTTAAAACCCAGGTCAAATGTGAACCTAAACCTCAGGTCAAATGTGAACCCGTTGTTTGAAACCCAGGTCAAATGTGAACCTAAAGCTTAGGTCAAATGAGAACCCGTTGTTTGAAACCCGGGTCAAATGTGACCCTAAACCTCTGGTCAAATGCAAACCCGTTGTTTAAAAACCAGGTCAAATTTGAACCTAAACCTCAGGTCAAATGTGAACGCGTTGTTTGAAACCCAGGTCAAATGTGAACCTAAACCTAAGGTCAAATGTGAACTTAAACCTCAGGTCAAATGTGAACCGTTGTTCGAAACCCAGGTCAAACGTGAACCTAAACCTCAGGTCAAATTTGAACCCGTTGTTTGAAACCCAGGTCAAATGTGAACCCAAACCTAAGGTCAAATGTGAACCCGTTGTTTGAAACCCAGGTCAAATATGAACCTAAACCTCAGGTCAAATGTGAACCTCTTGTTTGAAAACCAGGTCAAATGTGAACCTAAACCTCAAGTCTAATGTGAACCCGTTGTTTGAAACCCAGGTCAAATGTGAACCTAAACCTCAGGTCAAATGTGAACCGGTTGTTTGAAAACAAGGTCAAATGTGAACTTAAAACTCAGGTCAAATGTGTACCTAAACCTCAGGTCAAATGTGAACCCATTGTTTGAAACCCAGGTCAAATGTGAACCTAAACCTCAGGTCAAATGTAAATCCGTTGTGTGAAAACCAGGTCAAATGTGAACCCGTTGTTTGAAACCCAGGTCAAATATGAACCTAAACCTCAGGTCAAATGTGAATCCGTTGTTTGAAACCCAGGTCAAATGTGAACTTAAACCTCAGGTCAAATGTCAACCTATGGTTTGATACCCAGGTCAAATGTGAACCTAAACCTCAGGTCAAATGTGAACCCGTTGTTTGAAACCCAGGTCAAATGTGAACCTAAACCTCAGGTCAAATGTGAACCCGTTGTTTAAAACCCAGGTCAAATGTGAACCTAAACCTCAGGTCAAATGTGAACCCGTTGTTTGAAACCCAGGTCAAATGTGAACCTAAACCTAAGGTCAAATGTGAACCCGTTGTTTGAAATCCAGGTCAAATATGAACCTAAACCTCAGGTCAAATGTGAACCTCTTGTTTGAAAACCAGGTCAAATGTGAACCTAAACCTCAGGTCTAATGTGAACCCGTTGTTTGAAACCCAGGTCAAATGTGAACCTAAACCTCAGGTCAAATGTGAACCAGTTGTTTGAAAACAAGGTCAAATGTGAACTTAAAACTCAGGTCAAATGTGTACCTAAACCTCAGGTCAAATGTGAACCCGTTGTTTGAAACCCAGGTCAAATGTGAACTTAAACCTCAGGTCAAATGTGAACCCATTGTTTGAAACCCAGGTCAAATTTGAACCTAAGCCTCATGTCAAATCTGAACCCGTTGTTTGAAAACCAGGTCAAATGTGAACCTAACCCTCAGGTCAAATTTGAACCTAAGCCTCAAGTCAAATCTGAACCCGTTGTTTGAAAACCAGGACAAATGTGAACCTAACCCTCAGGTCAAATGTGAACCCGTTGTTTGAAACCTAAGTCAAATGTGAACCTAAACCTCAGGTCAAATGTGAACCCATTGTTTGAAGACCAGGTCAAATGTGAACCTAAACCTCAGGTCAAATGTGAATCCGTTATTTGAAAACCAGGTCAAATGTGAACCCGTTGTTTGAAACCCAGGTCAAATATGAACCTAAACCTCAGGTCAAATGTGAACTTAAACCTCGGGTCAAATGTGAACCTGTTGTTTGAAACCCAGGTCAAATGTGAACGTAAACCTCAGGTCAAATGTGAACCCGTTGTTTGAAACCCAGGACAAACTTGAACCTAAACCTCAGGTCAAATGTGAACCCGTTGTTTGAAACCCAAGTCAAATGTGAACCTAACCCTCAGGTCAAATATGAACCCGTAGTTTGAAAATCCGGTCAAATGTGAACCTAAACCTCAGGTCAAATGTGAACCCGTTATTTGAAACCCAGGTCAAATGTGAACCTAAACCTCAGGTCAAATGTGAATCCGTTGTTTGAAAACTAGGTCAAATGTGAACCCGTTGTTTGAAACCCAGGTCAAATATGATACTAAACCTTAGGTCAAATGTGAACCCGTTGTTTGAAACCCAGGTCAAATGTGAACTTAAACCTCAGGTCAAATGTGAACCTGTTGTTTGAAACCCAGGTCAAATGTGAACCTAAACCTCAGGTCAAATGTGAACCCGTTGTTTGAAACCCAGGTCAAATGTGAACCTAAACCTCAGGTCAAATGTGAATCCGTTGTTTGAAACTCAGGTCAAATGTGAACCTAAACCTCAGGTCAATTGTGAACCCGTTGTTTGAAACCAAGGTCAAATGTGAACCTAAACCTTAGGTCAAATGAGAACCCGTTGTTTGAAACCCGGGTCAAATGTGAACCTAAACCTCCGGTCAAATGCGAACCCGTTGTTTGAAAACCACGTCAAATTTGAACCTAAACCTCAGGTCAAATGTGAACCCGTTGTTTGAAACCCAGGTCAAATGTGAACCTAAACCTAAGGTGAAATGTGAACCCGTTGTTTGAAACCCAGGTAAAATGTGAACCTAAATCTCAGGTCAAATGTGAACCCGTTGTTTAAAACCCAGGTCAAACGTGAACTTAAACCTCAGGTCAAATGTGAACCTGTTGTTTGAAACCCAGGTCAAACGTGATCCTAAACCTCAGGTCAAATGTGAACCCGTTGTTTGAAACCCAAGTCAAATGTGAACCTAACCCTCAGGTCAAATATGAACCCGTTGTTTGAAAATCCGGTCAAATGTGAACCTAAACCTGAGGTCAAATGTGAACCCGTTGTTTGAAACCCAAGTCAAATGGGAACCTCAACCTCAGGTCAAATGTGAATCCGTTGTTTGAAAACCAGGTCAAATGTGAACCCTTTGTTTGAAACCCAGGTCAAATATGAACCTAAACCTCAGGTCAAATGTGAACCCGTTGTTTGAAACCCAGGTCAAATGTGAACTTAAACCACAGGTCAAATGTGAACCTAATGTTTGAAACCCAGGTCAAATGTGAACCTAAACCTCAGGTCAAATGTGAACCCGTTGTTTGAAACCCAGGTCAAATGTGAACCTAAACCTCAGGTCAAATGTGAACCCGTTGTTTAAAACCCAGGTCAAATGTGAACCTAAACCTCAGGTCAAATGTGAACCCGTTGTTTGAAACCCAGGTCAAATGTGAACCTAAACCTTAGGTCAAATGAGAACCTATTGTTTGAAACCCGGGTCAAATGTGAACCTAAACCTTAGGTCAAATGCGAACCCGTTGTTTGAAAACCAGGTCAAATTTGAACCTAAATGTCAGGTCAAATGTGAACCCGTTGTTCGAAACCCAGGTCAAATGTGAACCTAAACCTAAGGTCAAATGTGAACCCATTATTTGAAACCCAAGTCAAATGTGAACCTAAACCTCAGGTCAAATGTGAACCCGTTGTTTGAAACCCAGGTCAAACGTGAACTTAAACCTCAGGTCAAATGTGAACCTGTTGTTTGAAACCCAGGTCAAACGTGAACCTAAACCTCAGGTCAAATGTGAACCCGTTGTTTGAAACCCAAGTCAAATGTGAACCTAACCCTCAGGTCAAATATGAACCCCTTGTTTAAAAATCCGGTCAAATGTGAACCTAAACCTCAGGTCAAATGTGAACCCGTTGTTTGAAACCCAGGTCAATTGGGAACCTCAACCTCAGGTCAAAAGTGAATCCGTTGTTTGAAAACCAGGTCAAATGTGAACCCGTTGTTTGAAACCCAGGTCAAATATGAACCTAAACCTCAGGTCAAATGTGAACCCGTTGTTTGAAACCCAGGTCAAATGTGAACTTAAACCTCAGGTCAAATGTGAATCTAATGTTTGAAACCCAGGTCAAATGTGAACCTAAACCTCAGGTCAAATGTGAACCCGTTGTTTGAAACCCAGGTAAAATGTGAACCTAAACCTCAGGTCAAATGTGAACCCGTTGTTTAAAACCCAGGTCAAATGTGAACCTAAACCTCAGGTCAAATGTGAACCCGTTGTTTAAAACCCAGGTCAAATGTGAACCTAAACCTCAGGTCAAATGTGAACCCGTTGTTTGAAACCCAGGTCAAATGTGAACCTAAACCTCAGGTCAAATGCGAACCCGTTGTTTGAAAACCAGGTCAAATTTGAACCTAAACCTCAGATCAAATGTGAACCCGTTGTTCGAAACCCAGGTCAAATGTGAACCTAAACCTAAGGTCAAATGTGAACCCATTATTTGAAACCCAAGTCAAATGTGAACCTAAACCTCAGGTTAAATGTGAACCCGTTGTTTGAAACCCAGGTCAAACGTGAACTTAAACCTCAGGTCAAATGTGAACCTGTTGTTTGAAACCCAGGTCAAACGTGAACCTAAACCTCAGGTCAAATATGAACCCGTTGTTTGAAACCCAAGTCAAATGTGAACCTAACCCTCAGGTCAAATATGAACCCATTGTTTGAAAATCCGGTCAAATGTGAACCTAAACCTCAGGTCAAATGTGAACCCGTTGTTTGAAACCCAAGTCAAATGGGAACCTCAACCTCAGGTCAAATGTGAATCCGTTGTTTGAAAACCAGGTCAAATGTGAACCCGTTGTTTGAAACCCAGGTCAAATATGAACCTAAACCTCAGGTCAAATGTGAACCCGTTGTTTGAAACCCAGGTCAAATGTGAACTTAAACCTCAGGTCAAATGTGAACTTAATGTTTGAAACCCAGGTCAAATGTGAACCTAAACCTCAGGTCAAATGTGAACCCGTTGTTTGAAACCCAGGTCAAATGTGAACCTAAACCTCAGGTCAAATGTGAACCCGTTGTTTAAAACCCAGGTCAAATGTGAACCTAAACCTCAGGTCAAATGTGAACCCGTTGTTTGAAACCCAGGTCAAATGTGAACTTAAACCTCAGGTCAAATGTGAACCTGTTGTTTGAAACCCAGGTCAAATGTGAACCTAAACCTCAGGTCAAATGTGAACCCGTTGTTTGAAACCCAGGTCAAATGTGAACCTAAACCTCAGGTCAAATGTGAATCCGTTGTTTGAAACTCAGGTCAAATGTGAACCTAAACCTCAGGTCAATTGTGAACCCGTTGTTTGAAACCAAGGTCAAATGTGAACCTAAACCTTAGGTCAAATGAGAACCCGTTGTTTGAAATCCGGGTCAAATGTGAACCTAAACCTCCGGTCAAATGCGAACCCGTTGTTTGAAAACCACGTCAAATTTGAACCTAAACCTCAGGTCAAATGTGAACCCGTTGTTTGAAACCCAGGTCAAATGTGAACCTAAACCTAAGGTGAAATGTGAACCCGTTGTTTGAAACCCAGGTAAAATGTTAACCTAAATCTCAGGTCAAATGTGAACCCGTTGTTTAAAACCCAGGTCAAACGTGAACTTAAACCTCAGGTCAAATGTGAACCTGTTGTTTGAAACCCAGGTCAAACGTGAACCTAAACCTCAGGTCAAATGTGAACCCGTTGTTTGAAACCCAAGTCAAATGTGAACCTAACCCTCAGGTCAAATATGAACCCGTTGTTTGAAAATCCGGTCAAATGTGAACCTAAACCTCAGGTCAAATGTGAACCCGTTGTTTGAAACCCAAGTCAAATGGGAACCTCAACCTCAGGTCAAATGTGAATCCGTTGTTTGAAAACCAGGTCAAATGTGAACCCGTTGTTTGAAACCCAGGTCAAATATGAACCTAAACCTCAGGTCAAATGTGAACCCGTTGTTTGAAACCCAGGTCAAATGTGAACTTAAACCACAGGTCAAATGTGAACCTAATGTTTGAAACCCAGGTCAAATGTGAACCTAAACCTCAGGTCAAATGTGAACCCGTTGTTTGAAACCCAGGTCAAATGTGAACCTAAACCTCAGGTCAAATGTGAACCCGTTGTTTAAAACCCAGGTCAAATGTGAACCTAAACCTCAGGTCAAATGTGAACCCGTTGTTTGAAACCCAGGTCAAATGTGAACCTAAACCTTAGGTCAAATGAGAACCTATTGTTTGAAACCAGGGTCAAATGTGAACCTAAACCTCAGGTCAAATGCGAACCCGTTGTTTGAAAACCAGGTCAAATTTGAACCTAAACGTCAGGTCAAATGTGAACCCGTTGTTCGAAACCCAGGTCAAATGTGAACCTAAACCTAAGGTCAAATGTGAACCCATTATTTGAAACCCAAGTCAAATGTGAACCTAAACCTCAGGTCAAATGTGAACCCGTTGTTTGAAACCCAGGTCAAACGTGAACTTAAACCTCAGGTCAAATGTGAACCTGTTGTTTGAAACCCAGGTCAAACGTGAACCTAAACCTCAGGTCAAATGTGAACCCGTTGTTTGAAACCCAAGTCAAATGTGAACCTAACCCTCAGGTCAAATATGAACCCCTTGTTTAAAAATCCGGTCAAATGTGAACCTAAACCTCAGGTCAAATGTGAACCCGTTGTTTGAAACCCAGGTCAATTGGGAACCTCAACCTCAGGTCAAAAGTGAATCCGTTGTTTGAAAACCAGGTCAAATGTGAACCCGTTGTTTGAAACACAGGCAAATATGAACCTAAACCTCAGGTCAAATGTGAACCCGTTATTTGAAACCCAGGTCAAATGTGAACTTAAACCTCAGGTCAAATGTGAATCTAATGTTTGAAACCCAGGTCAAATGTGAACCTAAACCTCAGGTCAAATGTGAACCCGTTGTTTGAAACCCAGGTAAAATGTGAACCTAAACCTCAGGTCAAATGTGAACCCGTTGTTTAAAACCCAGGTCAAATGTGAACCTAAACCTCAGGTCAAATGTGAACCCGTTGTTTAAAACCCAGGTCAAATGTGAACCTAAACCTCAGGTCAAATGTGAACCCGTTGTTTGAAACCCAGGTCAAATGTGAACCTAAACCTCAGGTCAAATGCGAACCCGTTGTTTGAAAACCAGGTCAAATTTGAACCTAAACCTCAGATCAAATGTGAACCCGTTGTTCGAAACCCAGGTCAAATGTGAACCTAAACCTAAGGTCAAATGTGAACCCATTATTTGAAACCCAAGTCAAATGTGAACCTAAACCTCAGGTCAAATGTGAACCCGTTGTTTGAAACCCAGGTCAAACGTGAACTTAAACCTCAGGTCAAATGTGAACCTGTTGTTTGAAACCCAGGTCAAACGTGAACCTAAACCTCAGGTCAAATATGAACCCGTTGTTTGAAACCCAAGTCAAATGTGAACCTAACCCTCAGGTCAAATATGAACCCATTGTTTGAAAATCCGGTCAAATGTGAACCTAAACCTCAGGTCAAATGTGAACCCGTTGTTTGAAACCCAAGTCAAATGGGAACCTCAACCTCAGGTCAAATGTGAATCCGTTGTTTGTAAACCAGGTCAAATGTGAACCCGTTGTTTGAAACCCAGGTCAAATATGAACCTAAACCTCAGGTCAAATGTGAACCCGTTGTTTGAAACCCAGGTCAAATGTGAACTTAAACCTCAGGTCAAATGTGAACCTAATGTTTGAAACCCAGGTCAAATGTGAACCTAAACCTCAGGTCAAATGTGAACCCGTTGTTTGAAACCCAGGTCAAATGTGAACCCAAACCTCAGGTCAAATGTGAACCCGTTGTTTAAAACCCAGGTCAAATGTGAACCTAAACCTCAGGTCAAATGTGAACCCGTTGTTTGAAACCCAGGTTAAATGTGAACTTAAACCTCAGGTCAAATGTGAACCTGTTGTTTGAAACCCAGGTCAAATGTGAACCTAAACCTCAGGTCAAATGTGAACCCGTTGTTTGAAACCCAGGTCAAACGTGAACTTAAACCTCAGGTCAAATGTGAACCTGTTGTTTGAAACCCAGGTCAAACGTGAACCTAAACCTCAGGTCAAATGTGAACCCGTTGTTTGAAACCCAAGTCAAATGTGAACCTAACCCTCAGGTCAAATATGAACCCCTTGTTTAAAAATCCGGTCAAATGTGAACCTAAACCTCAGGTCAAATGTGAACCCGTTGTTTGAAACCCAGGTCAATTGGGAACCTCAACCTCAGGTCAAAAGTGAATCCGTTGTTTGAAAACCAGGTCAAATGTGAACCTGTTGTTTGAAACCCAGGTCAAATATGAACCTAAACCTCAGGTCAAATGTGAACCCGTTGTTTGAAACCCAGGTCAAATGTGAACTTAAACCTCAGGTCAAATGTGAATCTAATGTTTGAAACCCAGGTCAAATGTGAACCTAAACCTCAGGTCAAATGTGAACCCGTTGTTTGAAACCTTGGTAAAATGTGAACCTAAACCTCAGGTCAAATGTGAACCCGTTGTTTAAAACCCAGGTCAAATGTGAACCTAAACCTCAGGTCAAATGTGAACCCGTTGTTTAAAACCCAGGTCAAATGTGAACCTAAACCTCAGGTCAAATGTGAACCCGTTGTTTGAAACCCAGGTCAAATGTGAACCTAAACCTCAGGTCAAATGCGAACCCGTTGTTTGAAAACCAGGTCAAATTTGAACCTAAACCTCAGATCAAATGTGAACCCGTTGTTCGAAACCCAGGTCAAATGTGAACCTAAACCTAAGGTCAAATGTGAACCCATTATTTGAAACCCAAGTCAAATGTGAACCTAAACCTCAGGTCAAATGTGAACCCGTTGTTTGAAACCCAGGTCAAACGTGAACTTAAACCTCAGGTCAAATGTGAACCTGTTGTTTGAAACCCAGGTCAAACGTGAACCTAAACCTCAGGTCAAATATGAACCCGTTGTTTGAAACCCAAGTCAAATGTGAACCTAACCCTCAGGTCAAATATGAACCCATTGTTTGAAAATCCGGTCAAATGTGAACCTAAACCTCAGGTCAAATGTGAACCCGTTGTTTCAAACCCAAGTCAAATGGGAACCTCAACCTCAGGTCAAATGTGAATCCGTTGTTTGAAAACCAGGTCAAATGTGAACCCGTTGTTTGAAACCCAGGTCAAATATGAACCTTAACCTCAGGTCAAATGTGAACCCGTTGTTTGAAACCCAGGTCAAATGTGAACTTAAACCTCAGGTCAAATGTGAACCTAATGTTTGAAACCCAGGTCAAATGTGAACCTAAACCTCAGGTCAAATGTGAACCCGTTGTTTGAAACCCAGGTCAAATGTAAACCTAAACCTCAGGTCAAATGTGAACCCGTTGTTTAAAACCCAGGTCAAATGTGAACCTAAACCTCAGGTCAAATGTGAACCCGTTGTTTGAAACCCAGGTCAAATGTGAACTTAAACCTCAGGTCAAATGTGAACCTGTTGTTTGAAACCCAGGTCAAATGTGAACCTAAACCTCAGGTCAAATGTGAACCCGTTGTTTGAAACCCAGGTCAAATGTGAACCTAAACCTCAGGTCAAATGTGAATGCGTTGTTTGAAACTCAGGTCAAATGTGAACCTAAACCTCAGGTCAATTGTGAACCCGTTGTTTGAAACCAAGGTCAAATGTGAACCTAAACCTTAGGTCAAATGAGAACCCGTTGTTTGAAACCCGGGTCAAATGTGAACCTAAACCTCCGGTCAAATGCGAACCCGTTGTTTGAAAACCACGTCAAATTTGAACCTAAACCTCAGGTCAATTGTGAACCCGTTGTTTGAAACCCAGGTCAAATGTGAACCTAAACCTAAGGTGAAATGTGAACCCGTTGTTTGAAACCCAGGTAAAATGTGAACCTAAATCTCAGGTCAAATGTGAACCCGTTGTTTAAAACCCAGGTCAAACGTGAACTTAAACCTCAGGTCAAATGTGAACCTGTTGTTTGAAACCCAGGTCAAACGTGAACCTAAACCTCAGGTCAAATGTGAACCCGTTGTTTGAAACCCAAGTCAAATGTGAACCTAACCCTCAGGTCAAATATGAACCCGTTGTTTGAAAATCCGGTCAAATGTGAACCTAAACCTCAGGTCAAATGTGAACCCGTTGTTTGAAACCCAAGTCAAATGGGAACCTCAACCTCAGATCAAATGTGAATCCGTTGTTTGAAAACCAGGTCAAATGTGAACCCGTTGTTTGAAACCCAGGTCAAATATGAACCTAAACCTCAGGTCAAATGTGAACCCGTTGTTTGAAACCCAGGTCAAATGTGAACTTAAACCACAGGTCAAATGTGAACCTAATGTTTGAAACCCAGGTCAAATGTGAACCTAAACCTCAGGTCAAATGTGAACCCGTTGTTTGAAACCCAGGTCAAATGTGAACCTAAACCTCAGGTCAAATGTGAACCCGTTGTTTAAAACCCAGGTCAAATGTGAACCTAAACCTCAGGTCAAATGTGAACCCGTTGTTTGAAACCCAGGTCAAATGTGAACCTAAACCTTAGGTCAAATGAGAACCTATTGTTTGAAACCCGGGTCAAATGTGAACCTAAACCTCAGGTCAAATGCGAACCCGTTGTTTGAAAACCAGGTCAAATTTGAACCTAAACGTCAGGTCAAATGTGAACCCGTTGTTCGAAACCCAGGTCAAATGTGAACCTAAACCTAAGGTCAAATGTGAACCCATTATTTGAAACCCAAGTCAAATGTGAACCTAAACCTCAGGTCAAATGTGAACCCGTTGTTTGAAACCCAGGTCAAACGTGAACTTAAACCTCAGGTCAAATGTAAACCTGTTGTTTGAAACCCAGGTCAAACGTGAACCTAAACCTCAGGTCAAATGTGAACCCGTTGTTTGAAACCCAAGTCAAATGTGAACCTAACCCTCAGGTCAAATATGAACCCCTTGTTTAAAAATCCGGTCAAATGTGAACCTAAACCTCAGGTCAAATGTGAACCCGTTGTTTGAAACCCAGGTCAATTGGGAACCTCAACCTCAGGTCAAAAGTTAATCCGTTGTTTGAAAACCAGGTCAAATGTGAACCCGTTGTTTGAAACCCAGGTCAAATATGAACCTAAACCTCAGGTCAAATGTGAACCCGTTGTTTGAAACCCAGGTCAAATGTGAACTTAAACCTCAGGTCAAATGTGAATCTAATGTTTGAAACCCAGGTCAAATATGAACCTAAACCTCAGGTCAAATGTGAACCCGTTGTTTGAAACCCAGGTAAAATGTGAACCTAAACCTCAGGTCAAATGTGAACCCGTTGTTTAAAACCCAGGTCAAATGTGAACCTAAACCTCAGGTCAAATGTGAACCCGTTGTTTAAAACCCAGGTCAAATGTGAACCTAAACCTCAGGTCAAATGTGAACCAGTTGTTTGAAACCCAGGTCAAATGTGAACCTAAACCTCAGGTCAAATGCGAACCCGTTGTTTGAAAACCAGGTCAAATTTGAACCTAAACCTCAGATCAAATGTGAACCCGTTGTTCGAAACCCAGGTCAAATGTGAACCTAAACCTAAGGTCAAATGTGAACCCATTATTTGAAACCCAAGTCAAATGTGAACCTAAACCTCAGGTCAAATGTGAACCCGTTGTTTGAAACCCAGGTCAAACGTGAACTTAAACCTCAGGTCAAATGTGAACCTGTTGTTTGAAACCCAGGTCAAACGTGAACCTAAACCTCAGGTCAAATATGAACCCGTTGTTTGAAACCCAAGTCAAATGTGAACCTAACCCTCAGGTCAAATATGAACCCATTGTTTGAAAATCCGGTCAAATGTGAACCTAAACCTCAGGTCAAATGTGAACCCGTTGTTTGAAACCCAAGTCAAATGGGAACCTCAACCTCAGGTCAAATGTGAATCCGTTGTTTGAAACCCAGGTCAAATGTGAACCCGTTGTTTGAAACCCAGGTCAAATATGAACCTAAACCTCAGGTCAAATGTGAACCCGTTGTTTGAAACCCAGGTCAAATGTGAACTTAAACCTCAGGTCAAATGTGAACCTAATGTTTGAAACCCAGGTCAAATGTGAACCTAAACCTCAGGTCAAATGTGAACCCGTTGTTTGAAACCCAGGTCAAATGTGAACCTAAACCTCAGGTCAAATGTGAACCCGTTGTTTAAAACCCAGGTCAAATGTGAACCTAAACCTCAGGTCAAATGTGAACCCATTGTTTGAAACCCAGGTCAAATGTGAACCTAAACCTCGGGTCAAATGTGAACCCGTTGTTTGAAACCCAGGTAAAATGTGAACCTAAACCTCAGGTCAAATGTGAACCCGTTGTTTAAAACCCAAGTCAAATGTGAACCTAAACCTCAGGTCAAATGTGAACCCGTTGTTTAAAACCCAGGTCAAATGTGAACCTAAACCTCAGGTCAAATGTGAACCCGTTGTTTGAAACCCAGGTCAAATGTGAACCTAAACCTTAGGTCAAATGAGAACCCGTTGTTTGAAACCCAGGTCAAATGTGAACCTAAACCGCAGGTCAAATGTGAAGCCGTTGTTTAAAACCCAGGTCAAATGTGAACCTAAACCTCAGGTCAAATGTGAACCCGTTGTTTGAAACCCAGGTCAAATGTGAACCTAAACCTCAGGTCAAATGTGAACCCGTTGTTTGAAACCCAGGTAAAATGTGAACCTAAACCTCAGGTCAAATGTGAACCCGTTGTTTAAAACCCAAGTCAAATGTGAACCTAAACCTCAGGTCAAATGTGAACCCGTTGTTTAAAACCCAGGTCAAATGTGAACCTAAACCTCAGGTCAAATGTGAACCCGTTGTTTGAAACCCAGGTCAAATGTGAACCTAAACCTTAGGTCAAATGAGAACCCGTTGTTTGAAACCCGGGTCAAATGTGAACCTAAACCTCAGGTCAAATGCGAACCCGTTATTTGAAAACCAGGTCAAATTTGAACCTAAACCTCAGGTCAAATGTGAACCCGTTGTTCGAAACCCAGGTCAAATGTGAACCTAAACCTAAGGTCAAATGTGAACCCATTATTTGAAACCCAAGTCAAATGTGAACCTAAACCTCAGGTCAAATGTGAACCCGTTGTTTGAAACCCAGTTCAAACGTGAACTTAAACCTCAGGTCAAATGTGAACCTGTTGTTTGAAACCCAGGTCAAACGTGAACCTAAACCTCAGGTCAAATGTGAACCCGTTGTTTGAAACCCAAGTCAAATGTGAGCCTAACCCTCAGGTCAAATATGAACCCGTTGTTTGAAACCCAGGTCAATTGGGAACCTCAACCTCAGGTCAAAAGTGAATCCGTTGTTTGAAAACCAGGTCAAATGTGAACCCGTTGTTTGAAACCCAGGTCAAATATGAACCTAAACCTCAGGTCAAATGTGAACCCGTTGTTTGAAACCCAGGTCAAATGTGAACTTAAACCTCAGGTCAAATGTGAACCCGTTGTTTGAAACCCAGGTCAATTGGGAACCTCAACCTCAGGTCAAAAGTGAATCCGTTGTTTGAAAACCAGGTCAAATGTGAACCCGTTGTTTGAAACCCAGGTCAAATATGAACCTAAACCTCAGGTCAAATGTGAACCCGTTGTTTGAAACCCAGGTCAAATGTGAACTTAAACCTCAGGTCAAATGTGAATCTAATGTTTGAAACCCAGGTCAAATGTGAACCTAAACCTCAGGTCAAATGTGAACCCGTTGTTTGAAACCTAGGTAAAATGTGAACCTAAACCTCAGGTCAAATGTGAACCCGTTGTTTAAAACCCAGGTCAAATGTGAACCTAAACCTCAGGTCAAATGTGAACCCGTTGTTTAAAACCCAGGTCAAATGTGAACCTAAACCTCAGGTCAAATGTGAACCCGTTGTTTGAAACCCAGGTCAAATGTGAACCTAAACCTCAGGTCAAATGCGAACCCGTTGTTTGAAACCCAAGTCAAATGGGAACCTCAACCTCAGGTCAAATGTGAATCCGTTGTTTGAAACCCAGGTCAAATGTGAACCCGTTGTTTGAAACCCAGGTCAAATATGAACCTAAACCTCAGGTCAAATGTGAACCCGTTGTTTGAAACCCAGGTCAAATGTGAACTTAAACCTCAGGTCAAATGTGAACCTAATGTTTGAAACCCAGGTCAAATGTGAACCTAAACCTCAGGTCAAATGTGAACACGTTGTTTGAAACCCAGGTCAAATGTGAACCTAAACCTCAGGTCAAATGTGAACCCGTTGTTTAAAACCCAAGTCAAATGTGAACCTAAACCTCAGGTCAAATGTGAACCCGTTGTTTAAAACCCAGGTCAAATGTGAACCTAAACCTCAGGTCAAATGTGAACCCGTTGTTTGAAACCCAGGTCAAATGTGAACCTAAACCTTAGGTCAAATGAGAACCCGTTGTTTGAAACCCAGGTCAAATGTGAACCTAAACCTCAGGTCAAATGTGAACCCGTTGTTTAAAACCCAGGTCAAATGTGAACCTAAACCTCAGATCAAATGTGAACCCGTTGTTTGAAACCCAGGTCAAATGTGAACCTAAACCTCGGGTCAAATGTGAACCCGTTGTTTGAAACCCAGGTAAAATGTGAACCTAAACCTCAGGTCAAATGTGAACCCGTTGTTTAAAACCCAAGTCAAATGTGAACCTAAACCTCAGGTCAAATGTGAACCCGTTGTTTAAAACCCAGGTCAAATGTGAACCTAAACCTCAGGTCAAATGTGAACCCGTTGTTTGAAACCCAGGTCAAATGTGAACCTAAACCTTAGGTCAAATGAGAACCCGTTGTTTGAAACCCGGGTCAAATGTGAACCTAAACCTCAGGTCAAATGCGAACCCGTTGTTTGAAAACCAGGTCAAATTTGAACCTAAACCTCAGGTCAAATGTGAACCCGTTGTTCGAAACCCAGGTCAAATGTGAACCTAAACCTAAGGTCAAATGTGAACCCATTATTTGAAACCCAAGTCAAATGTGAACCTAAACCTCAGGTCAAATGTGAACCCGTTGTTTGAAACCCAGTTCAAACGTGAACTTAAACCTCAGGTCAAATGTGAACCTGTTGTTTGAAACCCAGGTCAAACGTGAACCTAAACCTCAGGTCAAATGTGAACCCGTTGTTTGAAACCCAAGTCAAATGTGAGCCTAACCCTCAGGTCAAATATGAACCCGTTGTTTGAAAATCCGGTCAAATGTGAACCTAAACCTCAGGTCAAATGTGAACCCGTTGTTTGAAACCCAGGTCAATTGGGAACCTCAACCTCAGGTCAAAAGTGAATCCGTTGTTTGAAAACCAGGTCAAATGTGAACCCGTTGTTTGAAACCCAGGTCAAATATGAACCTAAACCTCAGGTCAAATGTGAACCCGTTGTTTGAAACCCAGGTCAAATGTGAACTTAAACCTCAGGTCAAATGTGAATCTAATGTTTGAAACCCAGGTCAAATGTGAACCTAAACCTCAGGTCAAATGTGAACCCGTTGTTTGAAACCTAGGTAAAATGTGAACCTAAACCTCAGGTCAAATGTGAACCCGTTGTTTAAAACCCAGGTCAAATGTGAACCTAAACCTCAGGTCAAATGTGAACCCGTTGTTTAAAACCCAGGTCAAATGTGAACCTAAACCTCAGGTCAAATGTGAACCCGTTGTTTGAAACCCAGGTCAAATGTGAACCTAAACCTCAGGTCAAATGCGAACCCGTTGTTTGAAACCCAAGTCAAATGGGAACCTCAACCTCAGGTCAAATGTGAATCCGTTGTTTGAAACCCAGGTCAAATGTGAACCCGTTGTTTGAAACCCAGGTCAAATATGAACCTAAACCTCAGGTCAAATGTGAACCCGTTGTTTGAAACCCAGGTCAAATGTGAACTTAAACCTCAGGTCAAATGTGAACCTAATGTTTGAAACCCAGGTCAAATGTGAACCTAAACCTCAGGTCAAATGTGAACCCGTTGTTTGAAACCCAGGTCAAATGTGAACCTAAACCTCAGGTCAAATGTGAACCCGTTGTTTGAAACCCAGGTCAAATGTGAACCTAAACCTCAGGTCAAATGCGAACCCGTTGTTTGAAACCCAAGTCAAATGGGAACCTCAACCTCAGGTCAAATGTGAATCCGTTGTTTGAAACCCAGGTCAAATGTGAACCCGTTGTTTGAAACCCAGGTCAAATATGAACCTAAACCTCAGGTCAAATGTGAACCCGTTGTTTGAAACCCAGGTCAAATGTGAACTTAAACCTCAGGTCAAATGTGAACCCGTTGTTTGAAACCCAAGTCAAATGTGAGCCTAACCCTCAGGTCAAATATGAACCCGTTGTTTGAAAATCCGGTCAAATGTGAACCTAAACCTCAGGTCAAATGTGAACCCGTTGTTTGAAACCCAGGTCAATTGGGAACCTCAACCTCAGGTCAAAAGTGAATCCGTTGTTTGAAAACCAGGTCAAATGTGAACCCGTTGTTTGAAACCCAGGTCAAATATGAACCTAAACCTCAGGTCAAATGTGAACCCGTTGTTTGAAACCCAGGTCAAATGTGAACTTAAACCTCAGGTCAAATGTGAATCTAATGTTTGAAACCCAGGTCAAATGTGAACCTAAACCTCAGGTCAAATGTGAACCCGTTGTTTGAAACCTAGGTAAAATGTGAACCTAAACCTCAGGTCAAATGTGAACCCGTTGTTTAAAACCCAGGTCAAATGTGAACCTAAACCTCAGGTCAAATGTGAACCCGTTGTTTAAAACCCAGGTCAAATGTGAACCTAAACCTCAGGTCAAATGTGAACCCGTTGTTTGAAACCCAGGTCAAATGTGAACCTAAACCTCAGGTCAAATGCGAACCCGTTGTTTGAAACCCAAGTCAAATGGGAACCTCAACCTCAGGTCAAATGTGAATCCGTTGTTTGAAACCCAGGTCAAATGTGAACCCGTTGTTTGAAACCCAGGTCAAATATGAACCTAAACCTCAGGTCAAATGTGAACCCGTTGTTTGAAACCCAGGTCAAATGTGAACTTAAACCTCAGGTCAAATGTGAACCTAATGTTTGAAACCCAGGTCAAATGTGAACCTAAACCTCAGGTCAAATGTGAACCCGTTGTTTGAAACCCAGGTCAAATGTGAACCTAAACCTCAGGTCAAATGTGAACCCGTTGTTTGAAACCCAGGTCAAATGTGAACCTAAACCTCAGGTCAAATGCGAACCCGTTGTTTGAAACCCAAGTCAAATGGGAACCTCAACCTCAGGTCAAATGTGAATCCGTTGTTTGAAACCCAGGTCAAATGTGAACCCGTTGTTTGAAACCCAGGTCAAATATGAACCTAAACCTCAGGTCAAATGTGAACCCGTTGTTTGAAACCCAGGTCAAATGTGAACTTAAACCTCAGGTCAAATGTGAACCTAATGTTTGAAACCCAGGTCAAATGTGAACCTAAACCTCAGGTCAAATGTGAACCCGTTGTTTGAAACCCAGGTCAAATGTGAACCTAAACCTCAGGTCAAATGTGAACCCGTTGTTTAAAACCCAGGTCAAATGTGAACCTAAACCTCAGGTCAAATGTGAACCCGTTGTTTGAAACCCAGGTCAAATGTGAACTTAAACCTCAGGTCAAATGTGAACCTAATGTTTGAAACCCAGGTCAAATGTGAACCTAAACCTCAGGTCAAATGTGAACCCGTTGTTTGAAACCCAGGTCAAATGTGAACCTAAAGCTCAGGTCAAATGTGAACCCGTTGTTTAAAACCCAGGTCAAATGTGAACCTAAACCTTAGGTCAAATGTGAACCCGTTGTTTGAAACCCAGGTCAAATGTGAACCTAAACCTCGGGTCAAATGTGAACCCGTTATTTGAAACCCAGGTAAAATGTGAACCTAAACCTCAGGTCAAATGTGAACCCGTTGTTTAAAACCCAAGTCAAATGTGAACCTAAACCTCAGGTCAATTGTGAACCCGTTGTTTAAAACCCAGGTCAAATGTGAACCTAAACCTCAGGTCAAATGTGAACCCGTTGTTTGAAACCCAGGTCAAATGTGAACCTAAACCTTAGGTCAAATGAGAACCCGTTGTTTGAAACCCAGGTCAAATGTGAACCTAAACCTCAGGTCAAATGTGAACCCGTTGTTTAAAACCCAGGTCAAATGTGAACCTAAACCTCAGGTCAAATGTGAACCCGTTGTTTGAAACCCAGGTCAAATGTGAACCTAAACCTCGGGTCAAATGTGAACCCGTTGTTTGAAACCCAGGTAAAATGTGAACCTAAACCTCAGGTCAAATGTGAACCCGTTGTTTAAAACCCAGGTCAAATATGAACCTAAACCTCAGGTCAAATGTGAACCCGTTCTTTAAAACCCAGGTCAAATGTGAACCTAAACCTCAGGTCAAATGTGAACCCGTTGTTTGAAACCCAGGTCAAATGTGAACCTAAACCTCAGGTCAAATGCGAACCCGTTGTTTGAAACCCAAGTCAAATGGGAACCTCAACCTCAGGTCAAATGTGAATCCGTTGTTTGAAACCCAGGTCAAATGTGAACCCGTTGTTTGAAACCCAGGTCAAATATGAACCTAAACCTCAGGTCAAATGTGAACCCGTTGTTTGAAACCCAGGTCAAATGTGAACTTAAACCTCAGGTCAAATGTGAACCTAATGTTTGAAACCCAGGTCAAATGTGAACCTAAACCTCAGGTCAAATGTGAACCCGTTGTTTGAAACCCAGGTCAAATGTGAACCTAAACCTCAGGTCAAATGTGAACCCGTTGTTTAAAACCCAGGTCAAATGTGAACCTAAACCTCAGGTCAAATGTGAACCCGTTGTTTGAAACCCAGGTCAAATGTGAACCTAAACCTCGGGTCAAATGTGAACCCGTTGTTTGAAACCCAGGTAAAATGTGAACCTAAACCTCAGATCAAATGTGAACCCGTTGTTTAAAACCCAAGTCAAATGTGAACCTAAACCTCAGGTCAAATGTGAACCCGTTGTTTAAAACCCAGGTCAAATGTGAACCTAAACCTCAGGTCAAATGTGAACCCGTTGTTTGAAACCCAGGTCAAATGTGAACCTAAACCTTAGGTCAAATGAGAACCCGTTGTTTGAAACCCAGGTCAAATGTGAACCTAAACCTCAGGTCAAATGTGAACCCGTTGTTTAAAACCCAGGTCAAATGTGAACCTAAACCTCAGGTCAAATGTGAACCCGTTGTTTGAAACCCAGGTCAAATGTGAACCTAAACCTCGGGTCAAATGTGAACCCGTTGTTTGAAACCCATGTAAAATGTGAACCTAAACCTCAGGTCAAATGTGAACCCGTTGTTTAAAACCCAAGTCAAATGTGAACCTAAACCTCAGGTCAAATGTGAACCCGTTGTTTAAAACCCAGGTCAAATGTGAACCTAAACCTCAGGTCAAATGTGAACCCGTTGTTTGAAACCCAGGTCAAATGTGAACCCGTTGTTTGAAACCCAGGTCAAATGTGAACCTAAACCTTAGGTCAAATGAGAACCCGTTGTTTGAAACCCGGGTCAAATGTGAACCTAAACCTCAGGTCAAATGCGAACCCGTTGTTTGAAAACCAGGTCAAATTTGAACCTAAACCTCAGGTCAAATGTGAACCCGTTGTTCGAAACCCAGGTCAAATGTGAACCTAAACCTAAGGTCAAATGTGAACCCATTATTTGAAACCCAAGTCAAATGTGAACCTAAACCTCAGGTCAAATGTGAACCCGTTGTTTGAAACCCAGTTCAAACGTGAACTTAAACCTCAGGTCAAATGTGAACCTGTTGTTTGAAACCCAGGTCAAACGTGAACCTAAACCTCAGGTCAAATGTGAACCCGTTGTTTGAAACCCAAGTCAAATGTGAGCCTAACCCTCAGGTCAAATATGAACCCGTTGTTTGAAAATCCGGTCAAATGTGAACCTAAACCTCAGGTCAAATGTGAACCCGTTGTTTGAAACCCAGGTCAATTGGGAACCTCAACCTCAGGTCAAAAGTGAATCCGTTGTTTGAAAACCAGGTCAAATGTGAACCCGTTGTTTGAAACCCAGGTCAAATATGAACCTAAACCTCAGGTCAAATGTGAACCCGTTGTTTGAAACCCAGGTCAAATGTGAACTTAAACCTCAGGTCAAATGTGAATCTAATGTTTGAAACCCAGGTCAAATGTGAACCTAAACCTCAGGTGAAATGTGAACCCGTTGTTTGAAACCTAGGTAAAATGTGAACCTAAACCTCAGGTCAAATGTGAACCCGTTGTTTAAAACCCAGGTCAAATGTGAACCTAAACCTCAGGTCAAATGTGAACCCGTTGTTTAAAACCCAGGTCAAATGTGAACCTAAACCTCAGGTCAAATGTGAACCCGTTGTTTGAAACCCAGGTCAAATGTGAACCTAAACCTCAGGTCAAATGCAAACCCGTTGTTTGAAAACCAGGTCAAATTTGAACCTAAACCTCAGTTCAAATGTGAACCCGTTGTTCGAAACCCAAGTCAAATGTGAACCTAAACCTAAGGTCAAATGTGAACCCATTATTTGAAACCCAAGTCAAATGTGAACCTAAACCTCAGGTCAAATGTGAACCCGTTGTTTGAAACCCAGGTCAAACGTGAACTTAAACCTCAGGTCAAATGTGAACCTGTTGTTTGAAACCCAGGTCAAACGTGAACCTAAACCTCAGGTCAAATATGAACCCGTTGTTTGAAACCCAAGTCAAATGTGAACCTAACCTTCAGGTCAAATATGAACCCATTGTTTGAAAATCCGCTCAAATGTGAACCTAAACCTCAGGTCAAATGTGAACCCGTTGTTTGAAACCCAAGTCAAATGGGAACCTCAACCTCAGGTCAAATGTGAATCCGTTGTTTGAAAACCATGTCAAATGTGAACCCGTTGTTTGAAACCCAGGTCAAATATGAACCTAAACCTCAGGTCAAATGTGAACCCGTTGTTTGAAACCCAGGTCAAATGTGAACTTAAACCTCAGGTCAAATGTGAACCTAATGTTTGAAACCCAGCTCAAATGTGAACCTAAACCTCAGGTCAAATGTGAACCCGTTGTTTGAAACCCAGGTCAAATGTGAACCTAAACCTCAGGTCAAATGCGAACCCGTTGTTTAAAACCCAGGTCAAATGTGAACCTAAACCTCAGGTCAAATGTGAACCCGTTGTTTGAAACCCAGGTCAAATGTGAACCTAAACCTCGGGTCAAATGTGAACCCGTTGTTTGAAACCCAGGTAAAATGTGAACCTAAACCTCAGGTCAAATGTGAACCCGTTGTTTAAAACCCAAGTCAAATGTGAACCTAAACCTCCGGTCAAATGCGAACCCGTTGTTTAAAACCCAGGTCAAATGTGAACTTAAACCTCAGGTCAAATGTGAACCCATTTTTGAAACCCAGGTCAAATGTGAACCTAAACCTTAGGTCAAATGAGAACCCGTTGTTTGAAACCCGGGTCAAATGTGAACCTAACCTCAGGTCAAATGCGAACCCGTTGTTTGAAAACCAAGTCAAATTTGAACCTAAACCTCAGGTCAAATGTGAACCCGTTGTTCGAAACCCAGGTCAAATGTGAACCTAAACCTAAGGTCAAATGTGAACCCATTATATGAAACCCAAGTCAAATGTGAACCTAAACCCCAGGTCAAATGTGAACCCGTTGTTTGAAACCCAGGTCAAACGTGAACTTAAACCTCAGGTCAAATGTGAACCTGTTGTTTGAAACCCAAGTCAAACGTGAACCTAAACCTCAGGTCAAATGTGAACCCGTTGTTTGAAAATCAAGTCAAATGTGAACCTAACCCTCAGGTCAAATATGAACCCGTTGTTTGAAAATCCGGTCAAATGTGAACCTAAACCTCAGGTCAAATGTGAAACCGTTGTTTGAAACCCAAGTCAAATGGGAACCTCAACCTCAGGTCAAATGTGAATCCGTTGTTTGAAAACCAGGTCAAATGTGAACCCGTTGTTTGAAACCCAGGTCAAATATGAACCTAAACCTCAGGTCAAATGTGAACCCGTTGTTTGAAACCCAGGTCAAATGTGAACTTAAACCTCAGGTCAAATGTGAACCTAATGTTTGAAACCCAGGTCAAATGTGTACCTAAACCTCAGGTCAAATGTGAACCCGTTGTTTGAAACCCAGGTCAAATGTGAACCTAAACCTCAGGTCAAATGTGAACCCGTTGTTTAAAACCCAGGTCAAATGTGAACCTAAACCTCAGGTCAAATGTGAACTCGTTGTTTGAAACCCAGGTCAAATGTGAACCTAAACCTCAGGTCAAATGCGAACCCGTTGTTTGAAAACCACGTCAAATTTGAACCTAAACCTCAGGTCAAATGTGAACCCGTTGTTTGAAATCCAGGTCAAATGTGAACCTAAACCTCAGGTCAAATGCGAACCCGTTGTTTGAAAACCAGGTCAAATTTGAACCTAAACCTCAGGTCAAATGTGAACCCGTTGTTCGAAACCCAGGTCAAATGTGAACCTAAACCTAAGGTCAAATGTGAACCCATTATTTGAAACCCAAGTCAAATGTGAACCTAAACCTCAGGTCAAATGTGAACCCGTTGTTTGAAACCCAGGTCAAACGTGAACTTAAACCTCAGGTCAAATGTGAACCTGTTGTTTGAAACCCAGGTCAAACGTGAACCTAAACCTCAGGTCAAATGTGAACCCGTTGTTTGAAACCCAAGTCAAACGTGAACCTAACCCTCAGGTCAAATATGAACCCATTGTTTGAAAATCCGGTCAAATGTGAACCTAAACCTCAGGTCAAATATGAACCCGTTGTTTGAAATCCAAGTCAAATGGGAACCTCAACCTCAGGTCAAATGAGAATCCATTGTCTGAAAACCAGGTCAAATGTGAACCCGTTGTTTGAAACCCAGGTCAAATATGAACCTAAACCTCAGGTCAAATGTGAACCCGTTGTTTGAAACCCAGGTCAAATGTGAACTTAAACCTCAGGTCAAATGTGAACCTAATGTTTGAAACCCAGGTCAAATGTGAACCTAAACCTCAGGTCAAATGTGAACCCGTTGTTTAAAACCCAGGTCAAATGTGAACCTAAACCTCAGGTCAAATGTGAACCCGTTGTTTGAAACTCAGGTCAAATGTGAACCTAAACCTCAGGTCAAATGTGAACCCGTTGTTTAAAACCCAGGTCAAATGTGAACCTAAACCTCAGGTCAAATGTGAACTCGTTGTTTGAAACCCAGGTCAAATGTGAACCTAAACCTCAGGTCAAATGCGAACCCGTTGTTTGAAAACCACGTCAAATTTGAACCTAAACCTCAGGTCAAATGTGAACCCGTTGTTTGAAATCCAGGTCAAATGTGAACCTAAACCTCAGGTCAAATGCGAACCCGTTGTTTGAAAACCAGGTCAAATTTGAACCTAAACCTCAGGTCAAATGTGAACCCGTTGTTCGAAACCCAGGTCAAATGTGAACCTAAACCTAAGGTCAAATGTGAACCCATTATTTGAAACCCAAGTCAAATGTGAACCTAAACCTCAGGTCAAATGTGAACCCGTTGTTTGAAACCCAGGTCAAACGTGAACTTAAACCTCAAGTCAAATGTGAACCTGTTGTTTGAAACCCAGGTCAAACGTGAACCTAAACCTCAGGTCAAATGTGAACCCGTTGTTTGAAACCCAAGTCAAACGTGAACCTAACCCTCAGGTCAAATATGAACCCATGGTTTGAAAATCCGGTCAAATGTGAACCTAAACCTCAGGTCAAATATGAACCCGTTGTTTGAAATCCAAGTCAAATGGGAACCTCAACCTCAGGTCAAATGAGAATCCATTGTCTGAAAACCAGGTCAAATGTGAACCCGTTGTTTGAAACCCAGGTCAAATATGAACCTAAACCTCAGGTCAAATGTGAACCCGTTGTTTGAAACCCAGGTCAAATGTGAACTTAAACCTCAGGTCAAATGTGAACCTAATGTTTGAAACCCAGGTCAAATGTGAACCTAAACCTCAGGTCAAATGTGAACCCGTTGTTTAAAACCCAGGTCAAATGTGAACCTAAACCTCAGGTCAAATGTGAACCCGTTGTTTGAAACTCAGGTCAAATGTGAACCTAAACCTCAGGTCAAATGTGAACCCGTTGTTTAAAACCCAGGTCAAATGTGAACCTAAACCTCAGGTCAAATGTGAACTCGTTGTTTGAAACCCAGGTCAAATGTGAACCTAAACCTCAGGTCAAATGCGAACCCGTTGTTTGAAAACCACGTCAAATTTGAACCTAAACCTCAGGTCAAATGTGAACCCGTTGTTTGAAATCCAGGTCAAATGTGAACCTAAACCTCAGGTCAAATGCGAACCCGTTGTTTGAAAACCAGGTCAAATTTGAACCTAAACCTCAGGTCAAATGTGAACCCGTTGTTCGAAACCCAGGTCAAATGTGAACCTAAACCTAAGGTCAAATGTGAACCCATTATTTGAAACCCAAGTCAAATGTGAACCTAAACCTCTGGTCAAATGTGAACCCGTTGTTTGAAACCCAGGTCAAACGTGAACTTAAACCTCAGGTCAAATGTGAACCTGTTGTTTGAAACCCAGGTCAAACGTGAACCTAAACCTCAGGTCAAATGTGAACCCGTTGTTTGAAACCCAAGTCAAACGTGAACCTAACCCTCAGGTCAAATATGAACCCATTGTTTGAAAATCCGGTCAAATGTGAACCTAAACCTCAGGTCAAATATGAACCCGTTGTTTGAAATCCAAGTAAAATGGGAACCTCAACCTCAGGTCAAATGAGAATCCATTGTCTGAAAACCAGGTCAAATGTGAACCCGTTGTTTGAAACCCAGGTTAAATATGAACCTAAACCTCAGGTCAAATGTGAACCCGTTGTTTGAAACCCAGGTCAAATGTGAACTTAAACCTCAGGTCAAATGTGAACCTAATGTTTGAAACCCAGGTCAAATGTGAACCTAAACCTCAGGTCAAATGTGAACCCGTTGTTTAAAACCCAGGTCAAATGTGAACCTAAACCTCAGGTCAAATGTGAACCCGTTGTTTGAAAACCACGTCAAATTTGACCCTAAACCTCAGGTCAAATGTGAACCCGTTGTTTGAAATCCAGGTCAAGTGTGAACCTAAACCTAAGGTCAAATGTGAACGCATTGTTTGAAACCCAGGTAAAATGTGAACCTAAACCTCAGGTCAAATGTGAACCCGTTGTTTGAAACCCAGGTCAAACGTGAACTTAAACCTCAGATCAAATGTGAACCTGTTGTTTGAAACCCAGGTCAAACGTGAACCTAATCCTCAGGTCAAATGTGAACCCGTTGTTTGAAACCCAAGTCAAATGTGAACCTAACCCTCAGGTCAAATATGAACCCCTTGTTTGAAAATCCGGTCAAATGTGAACCTAAACCTCAGGTCAAATGTGAACCCATTGTTTGAAACCCAGGTCAATTGGGAACCTCAACCTCAGGTCAAATGTGAATCCGTTGTTTGAAAACCAGGTCAAATGTGAACCCGTTGTTTGAAACCCAGGTCAAATATGAACCTAAACCTCAGGTCAAATGTGAACCCGTTGTTTGAAACCCAGGTCAAATGTGAACTTAAACCTCAGGTCAAATGTGAACCTAATGTTTGAAACCCAGGTCAAATGTGAACCTAAACCTCAGGTCAAATGTGAACCCGTTGTTTAAAACCCAGGTCAAATGTGAACCTAAACCTCAGGTCAAATGTGAACCCGTTGTTTGAAACCCAGGTCAAATGTGAACCTAAACCTCAGGTCAAATGCGAACCCGTTGTTTGAAAACCACGTAAAATTTGAACCTAAACCTCAGGTCAAATGTGAACCCGTTGTTTGAAATCAAGGTCAAATGTGAACCTAAACCTAAGGTCAAATGTGAACCCATTGTTTGAAACACAGGTAAAATGTGAACCTAAGCCTCAGGTCAAATGTGAACCCGTTGTTTGAAACCCAGGTCAAACGTGAACTTAAACCTCAGGTCAAATGTGAACCTGTTGTTTGAAACCCAGGTCAAACGTGAACCTAAACCTCAGGTCAAATGTGAACCCGTTGTTTGAAACCCAAGTCAAATGTGAACCTAACACTAAGGTCAAATATGAACCCCTTGTTTGAAAATCCGGTCAAATGTGAACCTAAACCTCAAGTCAAATGTGAACCCGTTGTTTGAAACCCAGGTCAATTGGGAACCTCAACCTCAGGTCGAATGTGAATCCGTTGTTTGAAAACCAGGTCAAATGTGAACCCGTTGTTTGAAACCCAGGTCAAATATGAACCTAAACCTCAAGTCAAATGTGAACCCGTTGTTTGAAACCCAGGTCAAATGTGAACTTAAACCTCAGGTCAAATGTGAATCTAATGTTTGAAACCCAGGTCAAATGTGAACCTAAACCTCAGGTCAAATGTGAACCCGTTGTTTGAAACCCAGGTCAAACGTGAACTTAAACCTCAGGTCAAATGTGAACCTGTTGTTTGAAACCCAGGTCAAACGTGAACCTAAACCTCAGGTCAAATGTGAACCCGTTGTTTGAAACCCAAGTCAAACGTGAACCTAACCCTCAGGTCAAATATGAACCCATTGTTTGAAAATCCGGTCAAATGTGAACCGAAACCTCAGGTCAAATATGAACCCGTTGTTTGAAATCCAAGTCAAATGGGAACCTCAACCTCAGGTCAAATGAGAATCCATTGTCTGAAAACCAGGTCAAATGTGAACCCGTTGTTTGAAACCCAGGTCAAATATGAACCTAAACCTCAGGTCAAATGTGAACTCGTTGTTTGAAACCCAGGTCAAATGTGAACTTAAACCTCAGGTCAAATGTGAACCTAATGTTTGAAACCCAGGTCAAATGTGAACCTAAACCTCAGGTCAAATGTGAACCCGTTGTTTAAAACCCAGGTCAAATGTGAACCTAAACCTCAGGTCAAATGTGAACCCGTTGTTTGAAACCCAGGTCAAATGTGAACCTAAACCTCAGGTCAAATGCGAACCCGTTGTTTGAAAACCACGTCAAATTTGACCCTAAACCTCAGGTCAAATGTGAACCCGTTGTTTGAAATCCAGGTCAAGTGTGAACCTAAACCTAAGGTCAAATGTGAACCCATTGTTTGAAACCCAGGTAAAATGTGAACCTAAACCTCAGGTCAAATGTGAACCCGTTGTTTGAAACCCAGGTCAAACGTGAACTTAAACCTCAGATCAAATGTGAACCTGTTGTTTGAAACCCAGGTCAAACGTGAACCTAAACCTCAGGTCAAAAGTGAACCCGTTGTTTGAAACCCAAGTCAAATGTGAACCTAACCCTCAGGTCAAATATGAACCCCTTGTTTGAAAATCCGGTCAAATGTGAACCTAAACCTCAGGTCAAATGTGAACCCGTTGTTTGAAACCCAGGTCAATTGGGAACCTCAACCTCAGGTCAAATGTGAATCCGTTGTTTGAAAACCAGGTCAAATGTGAACCCGTTGTTTGAAACCCAGGTCAAATATGAACCTAAACCTCAGGTCAAATGTGAACCCGTTGTTTGAAACCTTGGTCAAATGTGAACTTAAACCTCAGGTCAAATGTGAACCTAATGTTTGAAACCCAGGTCAAATGTGAACCTAAACCTCAGGTCAAATGTGAACCCGTTGTTTAAAACCCAGGTCAAATGTGAACCTAAACCTCAGGTCAAATGTGAACCCGTTGTTTGAAACCCAGGTCAAATGTGAACCTAAACCTCAGGTCAAATGCGAACCCGTTGTTTGAAAACCACGTCAAATTTGAACCTAAACCTCAGGTCAAATGTGAACCCGTTGTTTGAAATCAAGGTCAAATGTGAACCTAAACCTAAGGTCAAATGTGAACCCATTGTTTGAAACACAGGTAAAATGTGAACCTAAACCTCAGGTCAAATGTGAACCCGTTGTTTGAAACCCAGGTCAAACGTGAACTTAAACCTCAGGTCAAATGTGAACCTGTTGTTTGAAACCCAGGTCAAACGTGAACCTAAACCTCAGGTCAAATGTGAACCCGTTGTTTGAAACCCAAGTCAAATGTGAACCTAACCCTAAGGTCAAATATGAACCCCTTGTTTGAAAATCCGGTCAAATGTGAACCTAAACCTCAAGTCAAATGTGAACCCGTTGTTTGAAACCCAGGTCAATTGGGAACCTCAACCTCAGGTCAAATGTGAATCCGTTGTTTGAAAACCAGGTCAAATGTGAACCCGTTGTTTGAAACCCAGGTCAAATATGAACCTAAACCTCAAGTCAAATGTGAACCCGTTGTTTGAAACCCAGGTCAAATGTGAACTTAAACCTCAGGTCAAATGTGAATCTAATGTTTGAAACCCAGGTCAAATGTGAACCTAAACCTCAGGTCAAATGTGAACCCGTTGTTTAAAACCCAGGTCAAATGTGAACCTAAACCTCAGGTCAAATGTGAACCCGTTGTTTAAAACCCAGGTCAAATGGGAACCTAAACCTCAGGTCAAATGTGAACCCGTTGTTTGAAACCCAGGTCAAAAGTGAACCTAAACCTTAGGTCAAATGAGAACCCGTTGTTTGAAACCCGGGTCAAATGTGAACCTAAACCTCAGGTCAAATGCGGACCCGTTGTTTGTAAACCAGGTCAAATTTGAACCTAAACCTCAGGTCAAATGTGAACCCGTTGTTCGAAACCCAGGTCAAATATGAACCTAAACCTAAGGTCAAATGTGAACCCATTATTTGAAACCCAAGTCAAATGTGAACCTAAACCTCAGGTCAAATGTGAACCCGTTGTTTGAAACCCAGGTCAAACGTGAACTTAAACCTCAGGTCAAATGTGAACATGTTGTTTGAAACCCAGGTCAAACGTGAACCTAAACCTCAGGTCAAATGTGAACCCGTTGTATGAAACCCAAGTCAAATGTGAACCTAACCCTCAGGTCAAATATGAACCCATTGTTTGAAAATCCGGTCAAATGTGAACCTAAACCTCAGGTCAAATGTGAACCCGTTGTTTGAAACCCAAGTCAAATGGGAACCTCAACCTCAGGTCAAATGTGAATCCGTTGTTTGAAAACCAGGTCAAATGTGAACCCGTTGTTTGTAACCCAGGTCAAATATGAACCTAAACCTCAGGTCAAATGTGAACCCGTTGTTTGAAACCCAGGTCAAACGTGAACTTAAACCTCAGGTCAAATGTGAACCTAATGTTTGAAACCCAGGTCAAATGTGAACCTAAACCTCAGGTCAAATGTGAACCCGTTGTTTAAAACCCAGGTCAAATGTGAACCTAAACCTCAGGTCAAATGTGAACCCGTTGTTTGAAACCCAGGTCAAATGTGAACCTAAACCTCAGGTCAAATGCGAACCCGTTGTTTGAAAACCACGTCAAATTTGAACCTAAACCTCAGGTCAAATGTGAACCCGTTGTTTGAAATCAAGGTCAAATGTGAACCTAAACCTAAGGTCAAATGTGAACCCATTGTTTGAAACACAGGTAAAATGTGAACCTAAACCTCAGGTCAAATGTGAACCCGTTGTTTGAAACCCAGGTCAAACGTGAACTTAAACCTCAGGTCAAATGTGAACCTGTTGTTTGAAACCCAGGTCAAACGTGAACCTAAACCTCAGGTCAAATGTGAACCCGTTGTTTGAAACCCAAGTCAAATGTGAACCTAACCCTAAGGTCAAATATGAACCCCTTGTTTGAAAATCCGGTCAAATGTGAACCTAAACCTCAAGTCAAATGTGAACCCGTTGTTTGAAACCCAGGTCAATTGGGAACCTCAACCTCAGGTCAAATGTGAATCCGTTGTTTGAAAACCAGGTCAAATGTGAACCCGTTGTTTGAAACCCAGGTCAAATATGAACCTAAACCTCAAGTCAAATGTGAACCCGTTGTTTGAAACCCAGGTCAAATGTGAACTTAAACCTCAGGTCAAATGTGAATCTAATGTTTGAAACCCAGGTCAAATGTGAACCTAAACCTCAGGTCAAATGTGAACCCGTTGTTTAAAACCCAGGTCAAATGTGAACCTAAACCTCAGGTCAAATGTGAACCCGTTGTTTAAAACCCAGGTCAAATGGGAACCTAAACCTCAGGTCAAATGTGGACCCGTTGTTTGAAACCCAGGTCAAAAGTGAACCTAAACCTTAGGTCAAATGAGAACCCGTTGTTTGAAACCCGGGTCAAATGTGAACCTAAACCTCAGGTCAAATGCGGACCCGTTGTTTGTAAACCAGGTCAAATTTGAACCTAAACCTCAGGTCAAATGTGAACCCGTTGTTCGAAACCCAGGTCAAATGTGAACCTAAACCTAAGGTCAAATGTGAACCCATTATTTGAAACCCAAGTCAAATGTGAACCTAAACCTCAGGTCAAATGTGAACCCGTTGTTTGTAAACCAGGTCAAATTTGAACCTAAACCTCAGGTCAAATGTGAACCCGTTGTTCGAAACCCAGGTCAAATATGAACCTAAACCTAAGGTCAAATGTGAACCCATTATTTGAAACCCAAGTCAAATGTGAACCTAAACCTCAGGTCAAATGTGAACCCGTTGTTTGAAACCCAGGTCAAACGTGAACTTAAACCTCAGGTCAAATGTGAACATGTTGTTTGAAACCCAGGTCAAACGTGAACCTAAACCTCAGGTCAAATGTGAACCCGTTGTATGAAACCCAAGTCAAATGTGAACCTAACCCTCAGGTCAAATATGAACCCATTGTTTGAAAATCCGGTCAAATGTGAACCTAAACCTCAGGTCAAATGTGAACCCGTTGTTTGAAACCCAAGTCAAATGGGAACCTCAACCTCAGGTCAAATGTGAATCCGTTGTTTGAAAACCAGGTCAAATGTGAACCCGTTGTTTGTAACCCAGGTCAAATATGAACCTAAACCTCAGGTCAAATGTGAACCCGTTGTTTGAAACCCAGGTCAAACGTGAACTTAAACCTCAGGTCAAATGTGAACCTAATGTTTGAAACCCAGGTCAAATGTGAACCTAAACCTCAGGTCAAATGTGAACCCGTTGTTTAAAACCCAGGTCAAATGTGAACCTAAACCTCAGGTCAAATGTGAACCCGTTGTTTGAAACCCAGGTCAAATGTGAACCTAAACCTCAGGTCAAATGCGAACCCGTTGTTTGAAAACCACGTCAAATTTGAACCTAAACCTCAGGTCAAATGTGAACCCGTTGTTTGAAATCAAGGTCAAATGTGAACCTAAACCTAAGGTCAAATGTGAACCCATTGTTTGAAACACAGGTAAAATGTGAACCTAAACCTCAGGTCAAATGTGAACCCGTTGTTTGAAACCCAGGTCAAACGTGAACTTAAACCTCAGGTCAAATGTGAACCTGTTGTTTGAAACCCAGGTCAAACGTGAACCTAAACCTCAGGTCAAATGTGAACCCGTTGTTTGAAACCCAAGTCAAATGTGAACCTAACCCTAAGGTCAAATATGAACCCCTTGTTTGAAAATCCGGTCAAATGTGAACCTAAACCTCAAGTCAAATGTGAACCCGTTGTTTGAAACCCAGGTCAATTGGGAACCTCAACCTCAGGTCAAATGTGAATCCGTTGTTTGAAAACCAGGTCAAATGTGAACCCGTTGTTTGAAACCCAGGTCAAATATGAACCTAAACCTCAAGTCAAATGTGAACCCGTTGTTTGAAACCCAGGTCAAATGTGAACTTAAACCTCAGGTCAAATGTGAATCTAATGTTTGAAACCCAGGTCAAATGTGAACCTAAACCTCAGGTCAAATGTGAACCCGTTGTTTAAAACCCAGGTCAAATGTGAACCTAAACCTCAGGTCAAATGTGAACCCGTTGTTTAAAACCCAGGTCAAATGGGAACCTAAACCTCAGGTCAAATGTGGACCCGTTGTTTGAAACCCAGGTCAAAAGTGAACCTAAACCTTAGGTCAAATGAGAACCCGTTGTTTGAAACCCGGGTCAAATGTGAACCTAAACCTCAGGTCAAATGCGGACCCGTTGTTTGTAAACCAGGTCAAATTTGAACCTAAACCTCAGGTCAAATGTGAACCCGTTGTTCGAAACCCAGGTCAAATGTGAACCTAAACCTAAGGTCAAATGTGAACCCATTATTTGAAACCCAAGTCAAATGTGAACCTAAACCTCAGGTCAAATGTGAACCCGTTGTTTGAAACCCAGGTCAAACGTGAACTTAAACCTCAGGTCAAATGTGAACCTGTTGTTTGAAACCCAGGTCAAACGTGAACCTAAACCTCAGGTCAAATGTGAACCCGTTGTATGAAACCCAAGTCAAATGTGAACCTAACCCTCAGGTCAAATATGAACCCATTGTTTGAAAATCCGGTCAAATGTGAACCTAAACCTCAGGTCAAATGTGAACCCGTTGTTTGAAACCCAAGTCAAATGGGAACCTCAACCTCAGGTCAAATGTGAATCCGTTGTTTGAAAACCAGGTCAAATGTGAACCCGTTGTTTGTAACCCAGGTCAAATATGAACCTAAACCTCAGGTCAAATGTGAACCCGTTGTTTGAAACCCAGGTCAAATGTGAACTTAAACGTCAGGTCAAATGTGAACCTAAAGTTTGAAACCCAGGTCAAATGTGAACCTAAACCTCAGGTCAAATGTGAACCCGTTGTTTGAAACCCAGGTCAAATGTGAACCTAAACCTCAGGCCAAATGTGAACCCATTGTTTAAAACCCAGGTCAAATGTTAACCTAAACCTCAGGTCAAATGTGAACCCGTTGTTTGAAACCCAGGTCAAATGTGAACCTAAACCTTAGGTCAAATGAGAACCCGTTGTTTGAAACCCGGGTCAAATGTGACCCTAAACCTCAGGTCAAATGCGAACCCGTTGTTTGAAAACCAGGTCAAATTTGAACCTAAACCTCAGGTCAAATGTGAACCCGTTGTTCGAAACCCAGGTCAAATGTGAACCTAAACCTAAGGTCAAATGTGAACCCATTATTTGAAACCAAAGTCAAATGTGAACCTAAACCTCAGGTCAAATGTGAACCCGTTGTTTGAAACCCAGGTCAAACGTGAACTTAAACCTCAGGTCAAATGTGATCCTATTGTTTGAAACCCAGGTCAAACGTGAACCTAAACCTCAGGTCAAATGTGAACCCGTTGTTTGAAACCCAGGTCAAATGTGAACTTAAACCTCAGGTCAAATGTGAACCTAATTTTTGAAACCCAGCTCAAATGTGAACCTAAACCTCAGGTCAAATGTGAACCCGTTGTTTAAAACCCAGGTCAAATGTGAACCTAAACCTCAGGTCAAATGTGAACCCGTTGTTTGAAACCCAAGTCAAATGTGAACCTAAACCTCAGGTCAAATGCGAACCCGTTGTTTGAAAACCACGTCAAATTTGAACCTAAACCTCAGGTCAAATGTGAACCCGTTGTTTGAAATCCAGGTCAAATGTGAACCTAAACCTAAGGTCAAATGTGAACCCATTGTTTGAAACACAGGTAAAATGTGAACCTAAACCTCAGGTCAAATGTAAACCCGTTGTTTGAAACCCAGGTCAAACGTGAACTTAAACCTCAGGTTAAATGTGAACCTGTTGTTTGAAACCCAGGTCAAACGTGAACCTAAACCTCAGGTCAAATTTGAACCCGTTGTTTGAAACCCAAGTCAAATGTGAACCTAACCCTAAGGTCAAATATGAACCCCTTGTTTGAAAATCCGGTCAAATGTGAACCTAAACCTCAGGTCAAATGTGAACCCGTTGTTTGAAACCCAGGTCAATTGGGAACCTCAACCTCAGTTCAAATGTGAATCCGTTGTTTGAAAACCAGGTCAAATGTGAACCCGTTGTTTGAAACCCAGGTCAAATATGAACCTAAACCTCAGGACAAATGTGAACCCGTTGTTTGAAACCCAGGTCAAATGTGAACTTAAACCTCAGGTCAAATGTGAACCTAATGTTTGAAACCCAGGTCAAATGTGAACCTAAACCTCAGGACAAATGTGAACCCGTTGTTTAAAACCCAGGTCAAATGTGAACCTAAACCTCAGGTCAAATGTGAACCCGTTGTTTGAAACCCAGGTCAAATGTGAACCTAATCCTCAGGTCAAATGCGAACCCGTTGTTTGAAAACCACGTCAAATTTGAACCTAAACCTCAGGTCAAATGTGAACCCGTTGTTTGAAATCCAGGTCAAATGTGAACCTAAACCTAAGGTCAAATGTGAACCCATTGTTTGAAACACAGGTAAAATGTGAACCTAAACCTCAGGTCAAATGTGAACCCGTTGTTTGAAACCCAGGTCAAACGTTAACTTAAACCTCAGGTCAAATGTGAACCTGTTGTTTGAAACCCAGGTCAAACGTGAACCTAAACCTCAGGTCAAATGTGAACCCGTTGTTTGAAACCCAGGTCAAAAGTGAACCTAAACCTTAGGTCAAATGAGAACCCGTTGTTTGAAACCCGGGTCAAATGTGAACCTAAACCTCAGGTCAAATGCGGACCCGTTGTTTGTAAACCAGGTCAAATTTGAACCTAAACCTCAGGTCAAATGTGAACCCGTTGTTCGAAACCCAGGTCAAATGTGAACCTAAACCTATGGTCAAATGTGAACCCATTATTTGAAACCCAAGTCAAATGTGAACCTAAACCTCAGGTCAAATGTGAACCCGTTGTTTGAAACCCAGGTCAAACGTGAACTTAAACCTCAGGTCAAATGTGAACCTGTTGTTTGAAACGCAGGTCAAACGTGAACCTAAACCTCAGGTCAAATGTGAACCCGTTGTATGAAACCCAAGTCAAATGTGAACCTAACCCTCAGGTCAAATATGAACCCATTGTTTGAAAATCCGGTCAAATGTGAACCTAAACCTCAGGTCAAATGTGAACCCGTTGTTTGAAACCCAAGTCAAATGGGAACCTCAACCTCAGGTCAAATGTGAATCCGTTGTTTGAAAACCAGGTCAAATGTGAACCCGTTGTTTGTAACCCAGGTCAAATATGAACCTAAACCTCAGGTCAAATGTGAACCCGTTGTTTGAAACCCAGGTCAAATGTGAACTTAAACGTCAGGTCAAATGTGAACCTAATGTTTGAAACCCAGGTCAAGTGTGAACCTAAACCTCAGGTCAAATGTGAACCCGTTGTTTGAAACCCAGGTCAAATGTGAACCTAAACCTCAGGTCAAATGTGAACCCGTTGTTTAAAACCCAGGTCAAATGTTAACCTAAACCTCAGGTCAAATGTGAACCCGTTGTTTGAAACCCAGGTCAAATGTGAACCTAAACCTTAGGTCAAATGAGAACCCGTTGTTTGAAACCCGGGTCAAATGTGACCCTAAACCTCAGGTCAAATGCGAACCCGTTGTTTGAAAACCAGGTCAAATTTGAACCTAAACCTCAGGTCAAATGTGAACCCGTTGTTCGAAACCCAAGTCAAATGTGAACCTAAACCTAAGGTCAAATGTGAACCCATTATTTGAAACCAAAGTCAAATGTGAACCTAAACCTCAGGTCAAATGTGAACCCGTTGTTTGAAACCCAGGTCAAACGTGAACTTAAACCTCAGGTCAAATGTGATCCTATTGTTTGAAACCCAGGTCAAACGTGAACCTAAACCTCAGGTCAAATGTGAACCCGTTGTTTGAAACCCAGGTCAAATGTGAACTTAAACCTCAGGTCAAATGTGAACCTAATTTTTGAAACCCAGGTCAAATGTGAACCTAAACCTCAGGTCAAATGTGAACCCGTTGTTTAAAACCCAGGTCAAATGTGAACCTAAACCTCAGGTCAAATGTGAACCCGTTGTTTGAAACCCAAGTCAAATGTGAACCTAAACCTCAGGTCAAATGCGAACCCGTTGTTTGAAAACCACGTCAAATTTGAACCTAAACCTCAGGTCAAATGTGAACCCGTTGTTTGAAATCCAGGTCAAATGTGAACCTAAACCTAAGGTCAAATGTGAACCCATTGTTTGAAACACAGGTAAAATGTGAACCTAAACCTCAGGTCAAATGTAAACCCGTTGTTTGAAACCCAGGTCAAACGTGAACTTAAACCTCAGGTTAAATGTGAACCTGTTGTTTGAAACCCAGGTCAAACGTGAACCTAAACCTCAGGTCAAATTTGAACCCGTTGTTTGAAACCCAAGTCAAATGTGAACCTAACCCTAAGGTCAAATATGAACCCCTTGTTTGAAAATCCGGTCAAATGTGAACCTAAACCTCAGGTCAAATGTGAACCCGTTGTTTGAAACCCAGGTCAATTGGGAACCTCAACCTCAGTTCAAATGTGAATCCGTTGTTTGAAAACCAGGTCAAATGTGAACCCGTTGTTTGAAACCCAGGTCAAATATGAACCTAAACCTCAGGACAAATGTGAACCCGTTGTTTGAAACCCAGGTCAAATGTGAACTTAAACCTCAGGTCAAATGTGAACCTAATGTTTGAAACCCAGGTCAAATGTGAACCTAAACCTCAGGACAAATGTGAACCCGTTGTTTAAAACCCAGGTCAAATGTGAACCTAAACCTCAGGTCAAATGTGAACCCGTTGTTTGAAACCCAGGTCAAATGTGAACCTAAACCTCAGGTCAAATGCGAACCCGTTGTTTGAAAACCACGTCAAATTTGAACCTAAACCTCAGGTCAAATGTGAACCCGTTGTTTGAAATCCAGGTCAAATGTGAACCTAAACCTAAGGTCAAACGTGAACCCATTGTTTGAAACACAGGTAAAATGTGAACCTAAACCTCAGGTCAAATGTGAACCCGTTGTTTGAAACCCAGGTCAAACGTTAACTTAAACCTCAGGTCAAATGTGAACCTGTTGTTTGAAACCCAGGTCAAACGTGAACCTAAACCTCAGGTCAAATGTGAACCCGTTGTTTGAAACCCAAGTCAAATGTGAACCTAACCCTAAGGTCAAATATGAACCCCTTGTTTGAAAATCCGGTCAAATGTGAACCTAAACCTCAGGTCAAATGTGAACCCGTTGTTTGAAACCCAAGTCAAATGGGAACCTCAACCTCAGGTCAAATGTGAATCCGTTGTTTGAAAACCAGGTCAAATGTGAACCCGTTGTTTGAAACCCAGGTCAAATATGAACCTAAACCTCAGGTCAAATGTGAACCCGTTGTTTGAAACCCAGGTCAAATGTGAACTTAAACCTCAGGTCAAATGTGAACCTAATGTTTGAAACCCAGGTCAAATGTGAACCTAAACCTCAGGTCAAATGTGAACCCGTTGTTTGAAACCCAGGTCAAATGTGAACCTAAACCTCAGGTCAAATGTGAACCCGTTGTTTAAAACCCAGGTCAAATGTTAACCTAAACCTCATGTCAAATGTGAACCCGTTGTTTGAAACCCAGGTCAAATGTGAACCTAAACCTTAGGTCAAATGAGAACCCGTTGTTTGAAACCCGGGTCAAATGTGACCCTAAACGTCAGGTCAAATGCGAACCCGTTGTTTGAAAACCAGGTCAAATTTGAACCCAAACCTCAGGTCAAATGTGAACCCGTTGTTCGAAACCCAGGTCAAATGTGAACCTAAACCTCAGGTCAAATGTGAACCCGTTGTTCGAAACCCAGGTCAAATGTGAACCTAAACCTCAGGTCAAATGTGAACCCGTTGTTTGAAACCCAGGTCAAACGTGAACTTAAACCTCAGGTCAAATGTGAACCCGTTGTTTGAAACCCAGGTCAAATGTGAACCCGTTGTTTGAAACCCAGGTCAAATATGAACCTAAACCTCAAGTCAAATTTGAACCCGTTGTTTGAAACCCAGGTCAAATGTGAACTTAAACCTCAGGTCAAATGTGAATCTAATGTTTGAAACCCAGGTCAAATGTGAACCTAAACCTCAGGTCAAATGTGAACCCGTTGTTTAAAACCCAGGTCAAATGTGAACCTAAACCTCAGGTCAAATGTGAACCCATTGTTTAAAACCCAGGTCAAATGTGAACCTAAACCTCAGGTCAAATGGGAACCCGTTGTTTGAAACCTAGGTCAAAAGTGAACCTAAACCTTAGGTCAAATGAGAACCCGTTGTTTGAAACCCGGGTCAAATGTGAACATAAACCTCAGGTCAAATGCGAACCCGTTGTTTGAAAACCAGGTCAAATTTGAACCTAAACCTCAGGTCAAATGTGAACCCGTTGTTCGAAACCTAGGTTAAATGTGAACCTAAACCTAAGGTCAAATGTGAACCCATTATTTGAAACCCAAGTCAAATGTGAACCTAAACCTCAGGTCAAATGTGAACCCGTTGTATGAAACCCAGGTCAAATATGAACCTAAACCTCAAGTCAAATGTGAACCCGTTGTCTGAAACCCAGGTCAAATGTGAACTTAAACCTCAGGTCAAATGTGAATCTAATGTTTGAAACCCAGGTCAAATGTGAACCTAAACCTTAGGTCAAATGTGAACCCGTTGTTTAAAACCCGGGTCAAATGTGAACCTAAACCTCAGGTCAAATGTGAACCCGTTGTTTAAAACCCAGGTCAAATGTGAACCTAAACCTCAGGTCAAATGTGAACCCGTTGTTTGAAACGTAGGTCAAAAGTGAACCTAAACCTTAGGTCAAATGAGAACCCGTTGTTTGAAACCCGGGTCAAATGTGAACCTAAACCTCAGGTCAAATGCGAACCCGTTGTTTGAAAACCAGATCAAATTTGAACCTAAACCTCAGGTCAAATGTGAACCCGTTGTTCGAAACCCAGGTCAAATGTGAACCTAAACCTAAGGTCAAATGTGAACCCATTATTTGAAACCCAAGTCAAATGTGAACCTAAACCTCAGGTCAAATGTGAACCCGTTGTTTGAAACCCAGGTCAAACGTGAACTTAAACCTCAGGTGAAATGTGAACCTGTTGTTTGAAACCCAGGTCAAACGTGAACCTAATCCTCAGGTCAAATGTGAACCCGTTGTATGAAACCCAAGTCAAATGTGAACCTAACCCTCAGGTCAAATATGAACCCATTGTTTGAAAATCCGGTCAAATGTGAACCTAAACCTCAGGTCAAATGTGAACCCGTTGTTTGAAACCCAAGTCAAATGGGAACCTCAACCTCAGGTCAAATGTGAATCCGTTGTTTGAAAACCAGGTCAAATGTGAACCCGTTGTTTAAAACCCAGGTCAAATATGAACCTAAACCTCAGGTCAAATGTGAACCCGTTGTTTGAAACCCAGGTCAAATGTGAACCTAATATTTGAAACCCAGGTCAAATGTGAACCTAAACCTCAGGTCAAATGTGAACCCGTTGTTTGAAACCCAGGTCAAATGTGAACCTAAACCTCAGGTCAAATGTGAACCCGTTGTTTAAAACCCAGGTCAAATGTTAACCTAAACCTCAGGTCAAATGTGAACCCGTTGTTTGAAACCCAGGTCAAATGTGAACCTAAACCTTAGGTCAAATGAGAACCCGTTGTTTGAAACCGGGTCAAATGTGACCCTAAACCTCAGGTCAAATGCGAACCCGTTGTTTGAAAACCAGGTCAAATTTGAACCTAAACCTCAGGTCAAATGTGAACCCGTTGTTCGAAACCCAGGTCAAATGTGAACCTAAACCTAAGGTCAAATGTGAACCCATTATTTAAAACCAAAGTCAAATGTGAACCTAAACCTCAGGTCAAATGTGAACCCGTTGTTTGAAACCCAGGTCAAACGTGAACTTAAACCTCAGGTCAAATGTGAACCTGTTGTTTGAAACCCAGGTCAAACGTGAACCTAAAGCTCAGGTCAAATGCGAACCCGTTGTTTGAAAACCACGTCAAATTTGAACCTAAACCTCAGGTCAAATGTGAACCCGTTGTTTAAAACCCAGGTCAAATGTGAACCTAAACCTCAGGTCAAATGTGAACCCGTTGTTTGAAACCCAGGTCAAAAGTGAACCTAAACCTTAGGTCAAATGAGAACCCGTTGTTTGAAACCCGGGTCAAATGTGAACCTAAACCTCAGGTCAAATGCGAACCCGTTGTTTGAAAACCAGGTCAAATTTGAACCTAAACCTCAGGTCAAATGTGAACCCGTTGTTTGAAATCCAGGTCAAATGTGAACCTAAACCTAAGGTCAAATGTGAACCCATTGTTTGAAACACAGGTAAAATGTGAACCTAAACCTCAGGTCAAATGTGAACCCGTTGTTTGAAACCCAGGTCAAACGTTAACTTAAACCTCAGGTCAAATGTGAACCTGTTGTTTGAAACCCAGGTCAAACGTGAACCTAAACCTCAGGTCAAATGTGAACCCGTTGTTTGAAACCCAAGTCAAATGTGAACCTAACCCTAAGGTCAAATATGAACCCCTTGTTTGAAAATCCGGTCAAATGTGAACCTAAACCTCAGGTCAAATGTGAACCCGTTGTTTGAAACCCAAGTCAAATGGGAACCTCAACCTCAGGTCAAATGTGAATCCGTTGTTTGAAAACCAGGTCAAATATGAACCCGTTGTTTGAAACCCAGGTCAAATATGAACCTAAACCTGAGGTCAAATGTGAACCCGTTGTTTGAAACCCAGGTCAAATGTGAACTTAAACCTCAGGTCAAATGTGAACCTAATGTTTGAAACCCAGGTCAAATGTGAACCTAAACCTCAGGTCAAATGTGAACCCGTTGTTTGAAACCCAGGTCAAATGTGAACCTAAACCTCAGGTCAAATGTGAACCCGTTGTTTAAAACCCAGGTCAAATGTTAACCTAAACCTCATGTCAAATGTGAACCCGTTGTTTGAAACCCAGGTCAAATGTGAACCTAAACCTTAGGTCAAATGAGAACCCGTTGTTTGAAACCCGGGTCAAATGTGACCCTAAACGTCAGGTCAAATGCGAACCCGTTGTTTGAAAACCAGGTCAAATTTGAACCTAAACCTCAGGTCAAATGTGAACCCGTTGTTCGAAACCCAGGTCAAATGTGAACCTAAACCTCAGGTCAAATGTGAACCCGTTGTTCGAAACCCAGGTCAAATGTGAACCTAAACCTCAGGTCAAATGTGAACCCGTTGTTTGAAACCCAGGTCAAACGTGAACTTAAACCTCAGGTCAAATGTGAACCCGTTGTTTGAAACCCAGGTCAAATGTGAACCCGTTGTTTGAAACCCAGGTCAAATATGAACCTAAACCTCAAGTCAAATGTGAACCCGTTGTTTGAAACCCAGGTCAAATGTGAACTTAAACCTCAGGTCAAATGTGAATCTAATGTTTGAAACCCAGGTCAAATGTGAACCTAAACCTCAGGTCAAATGTGAACCCGTTGTTTAAAACCCAGGTCAAATGTGAACCTAAACCTCAGGTCAAATGTGAACCCGTTGTTTAAAACCCAGGTCAAATGTGAACCTAAACCTCAGGTCAAATGGGAACCCGTTGTTTGAAACCTAGGTCAAAAGTGAACCTAAACCTTAGGTCAAATGAGAACCCGTTGTTTGAAACCCGGGTCAAATGTGAACATAAACCTCAGGTCAAATGCGAACCCGTTGTTTGAAAACCAGGTCAAATTTGAACCTAAACCTCAGGTCAAATGTGAACCCGTTGTTCGAAACCTAGGTTAAATGTGAACCTAAACCTAAGGTCAAATGTGAACCCATTATTTGAAACCCAAGTCAAATGTGAACCTAAACCTCAGGTCAAATGTGAACCCGTTGTATGAAACCCAGGTCAAATATGAACCTAAACCTCAAGTCAAATGTGAACCCGTTGTCTGAAACCCAGGTCAAATGTGAACTTAAACCTCAGGTCAAATGTGAATCTAATGTTTGAAACCCAGGTCAAATGTGAACCTAAACCTTAGGTCAAATGTGAACCCGTTGTTTAAAACCCAGGTCAAATGTGAACCTAAACCTCAGGTCAAATGTGAACCCGTTGTTTAAAACCCAGGTCAAATGTGAACCTAAACCTCAGGTCAAATGTGAACCCGTTGTTTGAAACGCAGGTCAAAAGTGAACCTAAACCTTAGGTCAAATGAGAACCCGTTGTTTGAAACCCGGGTCAAATGTGAACCTAAACCTCAGGTCAAATGCGAACCCGTTGTTTGAAAACCAGATCAAATTTGAACCTAAACCTCAGGTCAAATGTGAACCCGTTGTTCGAAACCCAGGTCAAATGTGAACCTAAACCTAAGGTCAAATGTGAACCCATTATTTGAAACCCAAGTCAAATGTGAACCTAAACCTCAGGTCAAATGTGAACCCGTTGTTTGAAACCCAGGTCAAACGTGAACTTAAACCTCAGGTGAAATGTGAACCTGTTGTTTGAAACCCAGGTCAAACGTGAACCTAATCCTCAGGTCAAATGTGAACCCGTTGTATGAAACCCAAGTCAAATGTGAACCTAACCCTCAGGTCAAATATGAACCCATTGTTTGAAAATCCGGTCAAATGTGAACCTAAACCTCAGGTCAAATGTGAACCCGTTGTTTGAAACCCAAGTCAAATGGGAACCTCAACCTCAGGTCAAATGTGAATCCGTTGTTTGAAAACCAGGTCAAATGTGAACCCGTTGTTTAAAACCCAGGTCAAATATGAACCTAAACCTCAGGTCAAATGTGAACCCGTTGTTTGAAACCCAGGTCAAATGTGAACCTAATGTTTTAAACCCAGGTCAAATGTGAACCTAAACCTCAGGTCAAATGTGAACCCGTTGTTTGAAACCCAGGTCAAATGTGAACCTAAACCTCAGGTCAAATGTGAACCCGTTGTTTAAAACCCAGGTCAAATGTTAACCTAAACCTCAGGTCAAATGTGAACCCGTTGTTTGAAACCCAGGTCAAATGTGAACCTAAACCTTAGGTCAAATGAGAACCCGTTGTTTGAAACCCGGGTCAAATGTGACCCTAAACCTCAGGTCAAATGCGAACCCGTTGTTTGAAAACCAGGTCAAATTTGAACCTAAACCTCAGGTCAAATGTGAACCCGTTGTTCGAAACCCAGGTCAAATGTGAACCTAAACCTAAGGTCAAATGTGAACCCATTATTTAAAACCAAAGTCAAATGTGAACCTAAACCTCAGGTCAAATGTGAACCCGTTGTTTGAAACCCAGGTCAAACGTGAACCTAAACCTCAGGTCAAATGTGAACCTGTTGTTTGAAACCCAGGTCAAACGTGAACCTAAAGCTCAGGTCAAATGCGAACCCGTTGTTTGAAAACCACGTCAAATTTGAACCTAAACCTCAGGTCAAATGTGAACCCGTTGTTTAAAACCCAGGTCAAATGTGAACCTAAACCTCAGGTCAAATGTGAACCCGTTGTTTGAAACCCAGGTCAAAAGTGAACCTAAACCTTAGGTCAAATGAGAACCCGTTGTTTGAAACCCGGGTCAAATGTGAACCTAAACCTCAGGTCAAATGCGAACCCGTTGTTTGAAAACCAGGTCAAATTTGAACCTAAACCTCAGGTCAAATGTGAACCCGTTGTTCGAAACCCAGGTCAAATGTGAACCTAAACCTAAGGTCAAATGTGAACCCATTATTTGAAACCCAAGTCAAATGTGAACCTAAACCTCAGGTCAAATGTGAACCCGTTGTTTGAAACCCAGGTCAAACGTGAACTTAAACCTCAGGTCAAATGTGAACCTGTTGTTTGAAACCCAGGTCAAACGTGAACCTAAACCTCAGGTCAAATGTGAACCCGTTGTATGAAACCCAAGTCAAATGTGAACCTAACCCTCAGGTCAAATATGAACCCATTGTTTGAAAATCCGGTCAAATGTGAACCTAAACCTCAGGTCAAATGTGAACCCGTTGTTTGAAACCCAAGTCAAATGGGAACCTCAACCTCAGGTCAAATGTGAATCCGTTGTTTGAATACCAGGTCAAATGTGAACCCGTTGTTTGAAACCCAGGTCAAATATGAACCTAAACCTCAGGTCAAATATAAACCCGTTGTTTGAAACCCAGGTCAAATGTGAACTTAAACCTCAGGTCAAATGTGAACCTAATGTTTGAAACCCAGGTCAAATGTGAACCTAAACCTCAGGTCAAATGTGAACCCGTTGTTTAAAACCCAGGTCAAATGTTAACCTAAACCTCAGGTCAAATGTGAACCCGTTGTTTGTAACCCAGGTCAAATGTGAACCTAAACCTTAGGTCAAATGAGAACCCGTTGTTTGAAACCCGGGTCAAATGTGACCCTAAACCTCAGGTCAAATGCGAACCCGTTGTTTGAAAACCAGGTCAAATTTGAACCTAAACCTCAGGTCAAATGTGAACCCGTTGTTCGAAACCCAGGTCAAATGTGAACCTAAACCTAAGGTCAAATGTGAACCCATTATTTGAAACCGAAGTCAAATGTGAACCTAAACCTCAGGTCAAATGTGAACCCGTTGTTTGAAACCCAGGTCAAACGTGAACTTAAACCTCAGGTCAAATGTGAACCTGTTGTTTGAAACCCAGGTCAAATGTGAACCTAAACCTCAGGTCAAATGTGAACCCGTTGTTTGAAACCCAGGTCAAATGTGAACTTAAACCTCAGGTCAAATGTGAACCTAATGTTTGAAACCCAGGTCAAATGTGAACCTAAACCTCAGGTCAAATGTGAACCCGTTGTTTAAAACCCAGGTCAAATGTGAACCTAAACCTCAGGTCAAATGTGAACCCGTTGTTTGAAACCCAGGTCAAATGTGAACCTAAACCTCAGGTCAAATGCGAACCCGTTGTTTGACAACCACGTCAAATTTGAACCTAAACCTCAGGTCAAATGTGAACCCGTTGTTTGAAATCCAGGTCAAATGTGAACCTAAACCTAAGGTCAAATGTGAACCCATTGTTTGAAACACAGGTAAAATGTGAACCTAAACCTCAGGTCAAATGTGAACCCGTTGTTTGAAACCCAGGTCAAACGTGAACTTAAACCCCAGGTCAAATGTGAACCTGTTGTTTGAAACCAAGGTCAAACGTGAACCTAAACCTCAGGTCAAATGTGAACCGTTGTTTGAAACCCAGGTCAATTGGGAACCTCAACCTCAGGTCAAATGTGAATCCGTTGTTTGAAAACCAGGTCAAATGTGAACCCATTGTTTGAAACCCAGGTCAAATATGAACCTAAACCAAAAGTCAAATGTGAACCCGTTGTTTGAAACCCTGGTCAAATGTGAACTTAAACCTCAAGTCAAATGTGAATCTAATGTTTGAAACCCAGGTCAAATGTGAACCTAAACCTCAGGTCAAATGTGAACCCGTTGTTTGAAACCCAGGTAAAATGTGAACCTAAACCTCAGGTCAAATGTGAACCCGTTGTTTAAAACCCAGGTCAAATGTGAACCTAAACCTCAGGTCAAATGTGAACCCGTTGTTTAAAACCCATGTCAAATGTGAACCTAAACCTCAGGTCAAATGTGAACCCGTTGTTTGAAACCCAGGCCAAAAGTGAACCTAAACCTTGGGTCAAATGAGAACCCGTTGTTTGAAACCCGGGTCAAATGTGAACCTAAACCTCAGGTCAAATGCGAACCCGTTGTTTGAAAACCAGGTCAAATTTGAACCTAAACCTCAGGTCAAATGTGAACCCGTTGTTCGAAACCCAGGTCAAATGTGAACCTAAACCTAAGGTCAAATGTGAACCCATTATTTGAACCCCAAGTCAAATGTGAACCTAAACCTCAGGTCAAATGTGAACCCGTTGTTTGAAACCCAGGTCAAACGTGAACTTAAACCTCAGGTCAAATGTGAACCTGTTGTTTGAAACCCAGGTCAAACGTGAACCTAAACCTCAGGTCAAATGTGAACCCGTTGTATGAAACCCAAGTCAAATGTGAACCTAACCCTCAGGTCAAATATGAACCCATTGTTTGAAAATCCGGTCAAATGTGAACCTAAACCTCAGGTCAAATGTGAACCCGTTGTTTGAAACCCAAGTCAAATGGGAACCTCAACCTCAGGTCAAATGTGAATCCGTTGTTTGAAAACCAGGTCAAATGTGAACCCGTTGTTTGAAACCCAGGTCAAATATGAACCTAAACCTCAGGTCAAATGTGAACCCGTTGTTTGAAACCCAGGTCAAATGTGAACTTAAACCTCAGGTCAAATGTGAACCTAATGTTTGAAACCCAGGTCAAATGTGAACCTAAACCTCAGGTCAAATGTGAACCCGTTGTTTGAAACCCAGGTCAAATGTGAACCTAAACCTCAGGTCAAATGTGAACCCGTTGTTTAAAACCCAGGTCAAATGTTAACCTAAACCTCAGGTCAAATGTGAACCCGTTGTTTGTAACCCAGGTCAAATGTGAACCTAAACCTTAGGTCAAATGAGAACCCGTTGTTTGAAACCCGGGTCAAATGTGACCCTAAACCTCAGGTCAAATGCGAACCCGTTGTTTGAAAACCAGGTCAAATTTGAACCTAAACCTCAGGTCAAATGTGAACCCGTTGTTCGAAACCCAGGTCAAATGTGAACCTAAACCTAAGGTCAAATGTGAACCCATTATTTGAAACCAAAGTCAAATGTGAACCTAAACCTCAGGTCAAATGTGAACCCCTTGTTTGAAACCCAGGTCAAACGTGAACTTAAACCTCAGGTCAAATGTGAACCTGTTGTTTGAAACCCAGGTCAAACGTGAACCTAAACCTCAGGTCAAATGTGAACCCGTTGTTTGAAACCCAGGTCAAATGTGAACTTAAACCTCAGGTCAAATGTGAACCTAATGTTTGAAACCCAGGTCAAATGTGAACTTAAACCTCAGGTCAAATGTGAACCCGTTGTTTAAAACCCAGGTCAAATGTGAACCTAAACCTCAGGTCAAATGTGAACCCGTTGTTTGAAACCCAGGTCAAATGTGAACCTAAACCTCAGGTCAAATGCGAACCCGTTGTTTGAAAACCACGTCAAATTTGAACCTAAACCTCAGGTCAAATGTGAACCCGTTGTTTGAAATCTAGGTCAAATGTGAACCTAAACCTAAGGTCAAATGTGAACCCATTGTTTGAAACACAGGTAAAATGTGAACCTAAACCTCAGGTCAAATGTGAACCCGTTGTTTGAAACCCAGGTCAAACATGAACTTAAACCCCAGGTCAAATGTGAACCTGTTGTTTGAAACCAAGGTCAAACGTGAACCTAAACCTCAGGTCAAATGTGAACCCGTTGTTTGAAACATAGGTCAATTGGGAACCTCAACCTCAGGTCAAATGTGAATCCGTTGTTTGAAAACCAGGTCAAATGTGAACCCGTTGTTTGAAACCCAGGTCAAATATGAACCTAAACCTCAAGTCAAATGTGAACCCGTTGTTTGAAACCCAGGTCAAATGTGAACTTAAACCTCAGGTCAAATGTGAATCTAATGTTTGAAACCCAGGTCAAATGTGAACCTAAATCTCAGGTCAAATGTGAACCCATTGTTTGAAACCCAGGTAAAATGTGAACCTAAACCTCAGGTCAAATGTGAACCCGTTGTTTAAAACCCAGGTCAAATGTGAACCTAAATCTCAGGTCAAATGTGAACCCGTTGTTTAAAACCCAGGTCAAATGTGAACCTAAACCTCAGGTCAAATGTGAACCCGTTGTTTGAAACCCAGGTCAAAAGTGAACCTAAACCTTAGGTCAAATGAGAACCCGTTGTTTGAAACCCGGGTCAAATGTGAACCTAAACCTCAGGTCAAATGCGAACCCGTTGTTTGAAAACCAGGTCAAATTTGAACCTAAACCTCAGGTCAAATGTGAACCCGTTGTTCGAAACCCAGGTCAAATGTGAACCTAAACCTAAGGTCAAATGTGAACCCATTATTTGAAACCCAAGTCAAATGTGAACCTAAACCTCAGGTCAAATGTGAACCCATTGTTTGAAACCCAGGTCAAACGTGAACTTAAACCTCAGGTCAAATGTGAACCTGTTGTTTGAAACCCAGGTCAAACGTGAACCTAAACCTCAGGTCAAATGTGAACCCGTTGTATGAAACCCAAGTCAAATGTGAACCTAACCCTCAGGTCAAATATGAACCCATTGTTTGAAAATCCGGTCAAATGTGAACCTAAACCTCAGGTCAAATGTGAACCCGTTGTTTGAAACCCAAGTCAAATGGGAACCTCAACCTCAGGTCAAATGTGAATCCGTTGTTTGAATACCAGGTCAAATGTGAACCCGTTGTTTGAAACCCAGGTCAAATATGAACCTAAACCTCAGGTCAAATATGAACCCGTTGTTTGAAACCCAGGTCAAATGTGAACTTAAACCTCAGGTCAAATGTGAACCTAATGTTTGAAACCCAGGTCAAATGTGAACCTAAACCTCAGGTCAAATGTGAACCCGTTGTTTAAAACCCAGGTCAAATGTTAACCTAAACCTCAGGTCAAATGTGAACCCGTTGTTTGTAACCCAGGTCAAATGTGAACCTAAACCTTAGGTCAAATGAGAACCCGTTGTTTGAAACCCGGGTCAAATGTGACCCTAAACCTCAGGTCAAATGCGAACCCGTTGTTTGAAAACCAGGTCAAATTTGAACCTAAACCTCAGGTCAAATGTGAACCCGTTGTTCGAAACCCAGGTCAAATGTGAACCTAAACCTAAGGTCAAATGTGAACCCATTATTTGAAACCGAAGTCAAATGTGAACCTAAACCTCAGGTCAAATGTGAACCCGTTGTTTGAAACCCAGGTCAAACGTGAACTTAAACCTCAGGTCAAATGTGAACCTGTTGTTTGAAACCCAGGTCAAATGTGAACCTAAACCTCAGGTCAAATGTGAACCCGTTGTTTGAAACCCAGGTCAAATGTGAACTTAAACCTCAGGTCAAATGTGAACCTAATGTTTGAAACCCAGGTCAAATGTGAACCTAAACCTCAAGTCAAATGTGAACCCGTTGTTTAAAACCCAGGTCAAATGTGAACCTAAACCTCAGGTCAAATGTGAACCCGTTGTTTGAAACCCAGGTCAAATGTGAACCTAAACCTCAGGTCAAATGCGAACCCGTTGTTTGACAACCACGTCAAATTTGAACCTAAACCTCAGGTCAAATGTGAACCCATTGTTTGAAATCCAGGTCAAATGTGAACCTAAACCTAAGGTCAAATGTGAACCCATTGTTTGAAACACAGGTAAAATGTGAACCTAAACCTCAGGTCAAATGTGAACCCGTTGTTTGAAACCCAGGTCAAACGTGAACTTAAACCCCAGGTCAAATGTGAACCTGTTGTTTGAATCCAAGGTCAAACGTGAACCTAAACCTCAGGTCAAATGTGAACCCGTTGTTTGAAACATAGGTCAATTGGGAACCTCAACCTCAGGTCAAATGTGAATCCGTTGTTTGAAAACCAGGTCAAATGTGAACCCGTTGTTTGAAACCCAGGTCAAATATGAACCTAAACCTCAAGTCAAATGTGAACCCGTTGTTTGAAACCCAGGTCAAATGTGAACTTAAACCTCAGGTCAAATGTGAATCTAATGTTTGAAACCCAGGTCAAATGTGAACCTAAATCTCAGGTCAAATGTGAACCCATTGTTTGAAACCCAGGTAAAATGTGAACCTAAACCTCAGGTCAAATGTGAACCCGTTGTTTAAAACCCAGGTCAAATGTGAACCTAAATCTCAGGTCAAATGTGAACCCGTTGTTTAAAACCCAGGTCAAATGTGAACCTAAACCTCAGGTCAAATGTGAACCCGTTGTTTGAAACCCAGGTCAAAAGTGAACCTAAACCTTAGGTCAAATGAGAACCCGTTGTTTGAAACCCGGGTCAAATGTGAACCTAAACCTCAGGTCAAATGCGAACCCGTTGTTTGAAAACCAGGTCAAATTTGAACCTAAACCTCAGGTCAAATGTGAACCCGTTGTTCGAAACCCAGGTCAAATGTGAACCTAAACCTAAGGTCAAATGTGAACCCATTATTTGAAACCCAAGTCAAATGTGAACCTAAACCTCAGGTCAAATGTGAACCCATTGTTTGAAACCCAGGTCAAACGTGAACTTAAACCTCAGGTCAAATGTGAACCTGTTGTTTGAAACCCAGGTCAAACGTGAACCTAAACCTCAGGTCAAATGTGAACCCGTTGTATGAAACCCAAGTCAAATGTGAACCTAACCCTCAGGTCAAATATGAACCCATTGTTTGAAAATCCGGTCAAATGTGAACCTAAACCTCAGGTCAAATGTGAACCCGTTGTTTGAAACCCAAGTCAAATGGGAACCTCAACCTCAGGTCAAATGTGAATCCGTTGTTTGAATACCAGGTCAAATGTGAACCCGTTGTTTGAAACCCAGGTCAAATATGAACCTAAACCTCAGGTCAAATATGAACCCGTTGTTTGAAACCCAGGTCAAATGTGAACTTAAACCTCAGGTCAAATGTGAACCTAATGTTTGAAACCCAGGTCAAATGTGAACCTAAACCTCAGGTCAAATGTGAACCCGTTGTTTAAAACCCAGGTCAAATGTTAACCTAAACCTCAGGTCAAATGTGAACCCGTTGTTTGTAACCCAGGTCAAATGTGAACCTAAACCTTAGGTCAAATGAGAACCCGTTGTTTGAAACCCGGGTCAAATGTGACCCTAAACCTCAGGTCAAATGCGAACCCGTTGTTTGAAAACCAGGTCAAATTTGAACCTAAACCTCAGGTCAAATGTGAACCCGTTGTTCGAAACCCAGGTCAAATGTGAACCTAAACCTAAGGTCAAATGTGAACCCATTATTTGAAACCGAAGTCAAATGTGAACCTAAACCTCAGGTCAAATGTGAACCCGTTGTTTGAAACCCAGGTCAAACGTGAACTTAAACCTCAGGTCAAATGTGAACCTGTTGTTTGAAACCCAGGTCAAATGTGAACCTAAACCTCAGGTCAAATGTGAACCCGTTGTTTGAAACCCAGGTCAAATGTGAACTTAAACCCCAGGTCAAATGTGAACCTAATGTTTGAAACCCAGGTCAAATGTGAACGTAAACCTCAGGTCAAATGTGAACCCGTTGTTTAAAACCCAGGTCAAATGTGAACCTAAACCTCAGGTCAAATGTGAACCCGTTGTTTGAAACCCAGGTCAAATGTGAACCTAAACCTCAGGTCAAATGCGAACCCGTTGTTTGACAACCACGTCAAATTTGAACCTAAACCTCAGGTCAAATGTGAACCCGTTGTTTGAAATCCAGGTCAAATGTGAACCTAAACCTAAGGTCAAATGTGAACCCATTGTTTGAAACACAGGTAAAATGTGAACCTAAACCTCAGGTCAAATGTGAACCCGTTGTTTGAAAGCCAGGTCAAACGTGAACTTAAACCCCAGGTCAAATGTGAACCTGTTGTTTGAAACCAAGGTCAAACGTGAACCTAAACCTCAGGTCAAATGTGAACCGTTGTTTGAAACCCAGGTCAATTGGGAACCTCAACCTCAGGTCAAATGTGAATCCGTTGTTTGAAAACCAGGTCAAATGTGAACCCATTGTTTGAAACCCAGGTCAAATATGAACCTAAACCAAAAGTCAAATGTGAACCCGTTGTTTGAAACCCTGGTCAAATGTGAACTTAAACCTCAAGTCAAATGTGAATCTAATGTTTGAAACCCATGTCAAATGTGAACCTAAACCTCAGGTCAAATGTGAACCCGTTGTTTGAAACCCAGGTAAAATGTGAACCTAAACCTCAGGTCAAATGTGAACCCGTTGTTTAAAACCCAGGTCAAATGTGAACCTAAACCTCAGGTCAAATGTGAACCCGTTGTTTAAAACCCATGTCAAATGTGAACCTAAACCTCAGGTCAAATGTGAACCCGTTGTTTGAAACCCAGGCCAAAAGTGAACCTAAACCTTGGGTCAAATGAGAACCCGTTGTTTGAAACCCGGGTCAAATGTGAACCTAAACCTCAGGTCAAATGCGAACCCGTTGTTTGAAAACCAGGTCAAATTTGAACCTAAACCTCAGGTCAAATGTGAACCCGTTGTTCGAAACCCAGGTCAAATGTGAACCTAAACCTAAGGTCAAATGTGAACCCATTATTTGAACCCCAAGTCAAATGTGAACCTAAACCTCAGGTCAAATGTGAACCCGTTGTTTGAAACCCAGGTCAAACGTGAACTTAAACCTCAGGTCAAATGTGAACCTGTTGTTTGAAACCCAGGTCAAACGTGAACCTAAACCTCAGGTCAAATGTGAACCCGTTGTATGAAACCCAAGTCAAATGTGAACCTAACCCTCAGGTCAAATATGAACCCATTGTTTGAAAATCCGGTCAAATGTGAACCTAAACCTCAGGTCAAATGTGAACCCGTTGTTTGAAACCCAAGTCAAATGGGAACCTCAACCTCAGGTCAAATGTGAATCCGTTGTTTGAAAACCAGGTCAAATGTGAACCCGTTGTTTGAAACCCAGGTCAAATATGAACCTAAACCTCAGGTCAAATGTGAACCCGTTGTTTGAAACCCAGGTCAAATGTGAACTTAAACCTCAGGTCAAATGTGAACCTAATGTTTGAAACCCAGGTCAAATGTGAACCTAAACCTCAGGTCAAATGTGAACCCGTTGTTTGAAACCCAGGTCAAATGTGAACCTAAACCTCAGGTCAAATGTGAACCCGTTGTTTAAAACCCAGGTCAAATGTTAACCTAAACCTCAGGTCAAATGTGAACCCGTTGTTTGTAACCCAGGTCAAATGTGAACCTAAACCTTAGGTCAAATGAGAACCCGTTGTTTGAAACCCGGGTCAAATGTGACCCTAAACCTCAGGTCAAATGCGAACCCGTTGTTTGAAAACCAGGTCAAATTTGAACCTAAACCTCAGGTCAAATGTGAACCCGTTGTTCGAAACCCAGGTCAAATGTGAACCTAAACCTAAGGTCAAATGTGAACCCATTATTTGAAACCAAAGTCAAATGTGAACCTAAACCTCAGGTCAAATGTGAACCCCTTGTTTGAAACCCAGGTCAAACGTGAACTTAAACCTCAGGTCAAATGTGAACCTGTTGTTTGAAACCCAGGTCAAACGTGAACCTAAACCTCAGGTCAAATGTGAACCCGTTGTTTGAAACCCAGGTCAAATGTGAACTTAAACCTCAGGTCAAATGTGAACCTAATGTTTGAAACCCAGGTCAAATGTGAACTTAAACCTCAGGTCAAATGTGAACCTGTTGTTTAAAACCCAGGTCAAATGTGAACCTAAACCTCAGGTCAAATGTGAACCCGTTGTTTGAAACCCAGGTCAAATGTGAACCTAAACCTCAGGTCAAATGCGAACCCGTTGTATGAAAACCACGTCAAATTTGAACCTAAACCTCAGGTCAAATGTGAACCCGTTGTTTGAAATCTAGGTCAAATGTGAACCTAAACCTAAGGTCAAATGTGAACCCATTGTTTGAAACACAGGTAAAATGTGAACCTAAACCTCAGGTCAAATGTGAACCCGTTGTTTGAAACCCAGGTCAAACGTGAACTTAAACCCCAGGTCAAATGTGAACCTGTTGTTTGAAACCAAGGTCAAACGTGAACCTAAACCTCAGGTCAAATGTGAACCCGTTGTTTGAAACATAGGTCAATTGGGAACCTCAACCTCAGGTCAAATGTGAATCCGTTGTTTGAAAACCAGGTCAAATGTGAACCCGTTGTTTGAAACCCAGGTCAAATATGAACCTAAACCTCAAGTCAAATGTGAACCCGTTGTTTGAAACCCAGGTCAAATGTGAACTTAAACCTCAGGTCAAATGTGAATCTAATGTTTGAAACCCAGGTCAAATGTGAACCTAAATCTCAGGTCAAATGTGAACCCGTTGTTTGAAACCCAGGTAAAATGTGAACCTAAACCTCAGGTCAAATGTGAACCCGTTGTTTAAAACCCAGGTCAAATGTGAACCTAAATCTCAGGTCAAATGTGAACCCGTTGTTTAAAACCCAGGTCAAATGTGAACCTAAACCTCAGGTCAAATGTGAACCCGTTGTTTGAAACCCAGGTCAAAAGTGAACCTAAACCTTAGGTCAAATGAGAACCCGTTGTTTGAAACCCGGGTCAAATGTGAACCTAAACCTCAGGTCAAATGCGAACCCGTTGTTTGAAAACCAGGTCAAATTTGAACCTAAACCTCAGGTCAAATGTGAACCCGTTGTTCGAAACCCAGGTCAAATGTGAACCTAAACCTAAGGTCAAATGTGAACCCATTATTTGAACCCCAAGTCAAATGTGAACCTAAACCTCAGGTCAAATGTGAACCCGTTGTTTGAAACCCAGGTCAAACGTGAACTTAAACCTCAGGTCAAATGTGAACCTGTTGTTTGAAACCTAGGTCAAACGTGAACCTAAACCTCAGGTCAAATGTGAACCCGTTGTATGAAACCCAAGTCAAATGTGAACCTAACCCTCAGGTCAAATATGAACCCATTGTTTGAAAATCCGGTCAAATGTGAACCTAAACCTCAGGTCAAATGTGAACCCGTTGTTTGAAACCCAAGTCAAATGGGAACCTCAACCTCAGGTCAAATGTGAATCCGTTGTTTGAAAACTAGGTCAAATGTGAACCCGTTGTTTGAAACCCAGGTCAAATATGAACCTAAACCTCAGGTCAAATGTGAACCCGTTGTTTGAAACCCAGGTCAAACGTGAACTTAAACCTCATGTCAAATGTGAACCTGTTGTTTGAAACCCAGGTCAAACGTGAACCTAAACCTCAGGTCAAATGTGAACCCGTTGTTTGAAACCCAGGTCAAATGTGAACCTAAACCTCAGGTCAAATGTGAACCCGTTGTTTAAAACCCAGGTCAAATGTTAACCTAAACCTCAGGTCAAATGTGAACCCGTTGTTTGAAACCCAGGTCAAATGTGAACCTAAACCTTAGGTCAAATGAGAACCCGTTGTTTGAAACCCGGGTCAAATGTGACCCTAAACCTCAGGTCAAATGCGAACCCGTTGTTTGAAAACCAGGTCAAATTTGAACCTAAACCTCAGGTCAAATGTGAACCCGTTGTTCGAAACCCAGGTCAAATGTGAACCTAAACCTAAGGTCAAATGTGAACCCATTATTTGAAACCAAAGTCAAATGTGAACCTAAACCTCAGGTCAAATGTGAACCCGTTGTTTGAAACCCAGGTCAAACGTGAACTTAAACCTCATGTCAAATGTGAACCTGTTGTTTGAAACCCAGGTCAAACGTGAACCTAAACCTCAGGTCAAATGTGAACCCGTTGTTTGAAACCCAAGTCAAATGTGAACCTAAACCTCAGGTCAAATATGAACCCGTTGTTTGAAAATCCGGTCAAATGTGAACCTAAACCTCAGGTCAAATGTGAACCCGTTGTTTGAAACCCAAGTCAATTGGGAACCTCAACCTCAGGTCAAATGTGAATCCGTTGTTTGATAACCAGGTCAAATGTGAACCCGTTGTTTGAAACCCAGGTCAAATATGAACCTAAACCTCAGGTCAAATGTGAACCCGTTGTTTGAAACCCTGGTCAAATGTGAACTTAAACCTCAGGTCAAATGTGAATCTAATGTTTGAAACCCAGGTCAAATGTGAACCTAAACCTCAGGTCAAATGTGAACCCGTTGTTTAAAACCCAGGTAAAATGTGAACCTAAACCTCAGGTCAAATGTGAACCCGTTGTTTAAAACCCAGGTCAAATGTGAACCTAAACCTCAGGTCAAATGTGAACCCGTTGTTTAAAACCCAGGTCAAATGTGAACCTAAACCTCAGGTCAAATGTGAACCCGTTGTTTGAAACCCAGGTCAAATGTGAACCTAAACCTTAGGTCAAATGAGAACCCGTTGTTTGAAACCCGGGTCAAATGTGAACCTAAACCTCAGGTCAAATGCGAACCCGTTGTTTGAAAACCAGGTCAAATTTGAACCTAAACCTTAGGTCAAATGTGAACCCGTTGTTCGAAACCCAGGTCAAATGTGAACCTAAACCTAAGGTCAAATGTGAACCCATTATTTGAAACCCAAGTCAAATGTGAACCTAAACCTCAGGTCAAATGTGAACCCGTTGTTTGAAACCCAGGTCAAACGTGAACGTAAACCTCAGGTCAAATGTGAACCTGTTGTTTGAAACCCAGGTCAAACGTGAACCTAAACCTCAGGTCAAATGTGAACCCGTTGTTTGAAACCCAAGTCAAATGTGAACCTAACCCTCAGGTCAAATAAGAACCCATTGTTTGAAAATCCGGTCAAATGTGAACCTAAACCTCCGGTCAAATGTGAACCCGTTGTTTGAAACCCAAGTCAAATGGGAACCTCAACCTCAGGTCAAATGTGAATCCGATGTTTGAAAACCAGGTCAAATGTGAACCCGTTGTTTGAAACCCAGGTCAAATATGAACCTAAACCTCAGGTCAAATGTGAACCCGTTGTTTGAAACCCAGGTCAAATGTGAACTTAAACCTCAGGTCAAATGTGAACCTAATGTTTGAAACCCAGGTCAAATGTGACCCTAAACCTCAGGTCAAATGTGAATCCGTTGTTTGAAACCCAGGTCAAATGTGAACCTAAACCTCAGGTCAAATGTGAACCCGTTGTTTAAAACCCAGGTCAAATGTTAACCTAAACCTCAGGTCAAATGTGAACCCGTTGTTTGAAACCCAGGTCAAATGTGAACCTAAACCTTAGGTCAAATGAGAACCCGTTGTTTAAAACCCGGGTCAAATGTGACCCTAAACCTCAGGTCAAATGCGAACCCGTTGTTTGAAAACCAGGTCAAAAAATTTGAACCTAAACCTCAGGTCAAATGTGAACCCGTTGTTCGAAACCCAGGTCAAATGTGAACCTAAACCTATGGTCAAATGTGAACCCATTATTTGAAACCAAAGTCAAATGTGAACCCGTTGTTTGAAACCCAGGTCAAACGTGAACTTAAACCTCAGGTCAAATGTGAACCTGTTGTTTGAAACCCAGGTCAAACGTGAACCTAAACCTCAGGTCAAATGTGAACCCGTTGTTTGAAACCCAAGTAAATGTGAGCCTAAACCTCAGGTTAAATATGAACCCGTTGTTTGAAAATCAGGTCAAATGTGAACCTAAACCTCAGGTCAAATGTGAACCCGTTGTTTGAAACCCAAGTCAATTGGGAACCTCAACCTCAGGTCAAATGTGAATCCGTTGTTTGAAATCCAGGTCAAATGTGAACCCGTTGTTTGAAACCCAGGTCAAATATGAACCTAAACCTCAGGTCAAACGTGAACCAGTTGTTTGAAACCCTGGTCAAATGTGAACTTAAACCTCAGGTCAAATATGAATCTAATGTTTGAAACCCAGGTCAAATGTGAACCTAAACCTCAGGTCAAATGTGAACCCGTTGTTTGAAACCCAGGTAAAATGTGAACCTAAACCTCAGGTCAAATGTGAACCCGTTGTTTAAAACCCAGGTCAAATGTGAACCTAAACCTCAGGTCAAATGTGAACCCGTTGTTTAAAACCCAGGTCAAATGTGAACCTAAACCTCAGGTCAAATGTGAACCCGTTGTTTGAAACATAGGTCAAATGTGAACCTAAACCTTAGGTCAAATGAGAACCCGTTGTTTGAAACCCGGGTCAAATGTGAACCTAAACCTCAGGTTAAATGGGAACCCGTTGTTTGAAAACCAGGTCAAATTTGAACCTAAACCTCAGGTCAAATGTGAACCCGTTGTTCGAAACCCAGGTCAAATGTGAACCTAAACCTAAGGTCAAATGTGAACCCATTATTTGAAACCCATGTCAAATGTGAACCTAAACCTCAGGTCAAATGTGAACCCGTTGTTTGAAACCCAGGTCAAACGTGAACTTAAACCTCAGGTCAAATGTGAACCTGTTGTTTGAAACCCAGGTGAAACGTGAACCTAAACCTCAGGTCAAATGTGAACCCGTTGTTTGAAACCCAAGTCAAATGTGAACCTAACCCTCAGGTCAAATATGAACCCATTGTTTGAAAATCCGGTCAAATATGAACCTAAACCTCAGGTCAAATGTGAACCCGTTGTTTGAAACCCAAGTCAAATGGGAACCTCAACCTCAGGTCAAATGTGAATCCGTTGTTTGAAAACCAGGTCAAATGTGAACCTAAACCTCAGGTCAAATGTGAACCCGTTGTTTGAAACCCAGGTCAAACGTGAACTTAAACCTCAGGTCAAATGTGAACCTGTTGTTTGAAACCCAGGTGAAACGTGAACCTAAACCTCAGGTCAAATGTGAACCCGTTGTTTGAAACCCAAGTCAAATGTGAACCTAACCCTCAGGTCAAATATGAACCCATTGTTTGAAAATCCGGTCAAATGTGAACCTAAACCTCAGGTCAAATGTGAACCCGTTGTTTGAAACCCAAGTCAAATGGGAACCTCAACCTCAGGTCAAATGTGAATCCGTTGTTTGAAAACCAGGTCAAATGTGAACCCGTTGTTTGAAACCCAGGTCAAATATGAACCTAAACCTCAGGTCAAATTTGAACCTGTTGTTTGAAACCCAGGTCAAATGTGAACTTAAACCTCAGGTCAAATGTGAACCTAATGTTTGAAACCCAGGTCAAATGTGAACCTAAACCTCAGGTCAAATGTGACCCCTTGTTTGAAACCCAGGTCAAATGTGAACCTAAACCTCAGGTCAAATGTGAACCCGTTGTTTAAAACCCAGGTCAAATGTGAACCTAAACCTCAGGTCAAATGTGAACCCGTTGTTTGAAACCCAGGTCAAATGTGAACCTAAACCTTAGGTCAAATGAGAACTCGTTGTTTGAAACCCGGGTCAAATGTGAACCTAAACCTCAGGTCAAATGCGAACCCGTTGTTTGAAAACCAGGTCAAATTTGAACCTAAACCTCAGGTCAAATGTGAACCCGTTGTTCGAAACCCAGGTCAAATGTGAACTTAAACCTAAGGTCAAATGTGAACCCATTATTTGAAACCCAAGTCAAATGTGAACCTAAACCTCAGGTCAAATGTGAACCCGTTGTTTGAAACCCAGGTCAAACGTGAACTTAAACCTCAGGTCAAATGTGAACCTGTTGTTTGAAACCCAGGTGAAACGTGAACCTAAACCTCAGGTCAAATGTGAACCCGTTGTTTGAAACCCAAGTCAAATGTGAACCTAACCCTCAGGTCAAATATGAACCCATTGTTTGAAAATCCGGTCAAATATGAACCTAAACCTCAGGTCAAATGTGAACCCGTTGTTTGAAACCCAAGTCAAATGGGAACCTCAACCTCAGGTCAAATGTGAATCCGTTGTTTGAAAACCAGGTCAAATGTGAACCTAAACCTCAGGTCAAATGTGAACCCGTTGTTTGAAACCCAGGTCAAACGTGAACTTAAACCTCAGGTCAAATGTGAACCTGTTGTTTGAAACCCAGGTGAAACGTGAACCTAAACCTCAGGTCAAATGTGAACCCGTTGTTTGAAACCCAAGTCAAATGTGAACCTAACCCTCAGGTCAAATATGAACCCATTGTTTGAAAATCCGGTCAAATGTGAACCTAAACCTCAGGTAAAATGTGAACCCGTTGTTTGAAACCCAAGTCAAATGGGAACCTCAACCTCAGGTCAAATGTGAATCCGTTGTTTGAAAACCAGGTCAAATGTGAACCCGTTGTTTGAAACCCAGGTCAAATATGAACCTAAACCTCAGGTCAAATTTGAACCTGTTGTTTGAAACCCAGGTCAAATGTGAACTTAAACCTCAGGTCAAATGTGAACCTAATGTTTGAAACCCAGGTCAAATGTGAACCTAAACCTCAGGTCAAATGTGACCCCTTGTTTGAAACCCAGGTCAAATGTGAACCTAAACCTCAGGTCAAATGTGAACCCGTTGTTTAAAACCCAGGTCAAATGTGAACCTAAACCTCAGGTCAAATGTGAACCCGTTGTTTGAAACCCAGGTCAAATGTGAACCTAAACCTTAGGTCAAATGAGAACTCGTTGTTTGAAACCCGGGTCAAATGTGAACCTAAACCTCAGGTCAAATGCGAACCCGTTGTTTGAAAACCAGGTCAAATTTGAACCTAAACCTCAGGTCAAATGTGAACCCGTTGTTCGAAACCCAGGTCAAATGTGAACTTAAACCTAAGGTCAAATGTGAACCCATTATTTGAAACCCAAGTCAAATGTGAACCTAAACCTCAGGTCAAATGTGAACCCGTTGTTTGAAACCCAGGTCAAACGTGAACTTAAACCTCAGGTCAAATGTGAACCTGTTGTTTGAAACCCAGGTCAAACATGAACCTAAACCTCAGGTCAAATGTGAACCCGTTGTTGGAAACCCAAGTCAAATGTGAACCTAACCCTCAGGTCAAATATGAACCCATTGTTTAAAACCCAGGTCAAATGTGAACCTAAACCTCAGGTCAAATGTGAACCCGTTGTTTGAAACATAGGTCAAATGTGAACCTAAACCTTAGGTCAAATGAGAACCCGTTGTTTGAAACCCGGGTCAAATGTGAACCTAAACCTCAGGTCAAATGGGAACCCGTTGTTTAAAAACCAGGTCAAATTTGAACCTAAACCTCAGGTCAAATGTGAACCCGTTGTTCGAAACCCAGGTCAAATATGAACCTAAACCTAAGGTCAAATGTGAACCCATTATTTGAAACCCAAGTCAAATGTGAACCTAAACCTCAGGTCAAATGTGAACCCGTTGTTTGAAACCCAGGTCAAACGTGAACTTAAACCTCAGGTCAAATGTGAACCTGTTGTTTGAAACCCAGGTGAAACGTGAACCTAAACCTCAGGTCAAATGTGAACCCGTTGTTTGAAACCCAAGTCAAATGTGAACCTAACCCTCAGGTCAAATATGAACCCATTGTTTGAAAATCCGGTCAAATATGAACCTAAACCTCAGGTCAAATGTGAACCCGTTGCTTGAAACCCAAGTCAAATGGGAACCTCAACCTCAGGTCAAATGTGAATCCGTTGTTTGAAAACCAGGTCAAATGTGAACCTAAACCTCAGGTCAAATGTGAACCCGTTGTTTGAAACCCAGGTCAAACGTGAACTTAAACCTCAGGTCAAATGTGAACCTGTTGTTTGAAACCCAGGTGAAACGTGCACCTAAACCTCAGGTCAAATGTGAACCCGTTGTTTGAAACCCAAGTCAAATGTGAACCTAACCCTCAGGTCAAATATGAACCCATTGTTTGAAAATCCGGTCAAATGTGAACCTAAACCTCAGGTCAAATGTGAACCCGTTGTTTGAAACCCAAGTCAAATGGGAACCTCAACCTCAGGTCAAATGTGAATACGTTGTTTGAAAACCAGGTCAAATTTGAACCCGTTGTTTGAAACCCAGGTCAAATATGAACCTAAACCTCAGGTCAAATGTGAACCTGTTGTTTGAAACCCAGGTCAAATGTGAACTTAAACCTCAGGTCAAATGTGAACCTAATGTTTGAAACCCAGGTCAAATGTGAACCTAAACCTCAGGTCAAATGTGAACCCGTTGTTTGAAACCCAGGTCAAATGTGAACCTAAACCTCAGGTCAAATGTGAACCCGTTGTTTAAAACCCAGGTCAAATGTGAACCTAAACCTCAGGTCAAATGTGAACCCGTTGTTTGAAACCCAGGTCAAATGTGAACCTAAACCTTAGGTCAAATGAGAACTCGTTGTTTGAAACCCGGGTCAAATGTGAACCTAAACCTCAGGTCAAATGCGAACCCGTTGTTTGAAAACCAGGTCAAATTTGAACCTAAACCTCAGGTCAAATGTGAACCCGTTGTTCGAAACCCAGGTCAAATGTGAACTTAAACCTAAGGTCAAATGTGAACCCATTATTTGAAACCCAAGTCAAATGTGAACCTAAACCTCAGGTCAAATGTGAACCCGTTGTTTGAAACCCAGGTCAAACGTGAACTTAAACCTCAGGTCAAATGTGAACCTGTTGTTTGAAACCCAGGTCAAACGTGAACCTAAACCTCAGGTCAAATGTGAACCCGTTGTTGGAAACCCAAGTCAAATGTGAACCTAACCCTCAGGTCAAATATGAACCCATTGTTTGAAAATCCGGTCAAATGTGAACCTAAACCTCCGGTCAAATGTGAACCCGTTGTTTGAAACCCAAGTCAAATGCGAACCTCAACCTCAGGTCAAATGTGAATCCGTTGTTTGAAAACCAGGTCAAATGTGAACCCGTTGTTTGAAACCCAGGTCAAATATGAACCTAAACCTCAAGTCAAATGTGAACCCGTTGTTTGAAACCCAGGTCAAATATGAACTTAAACCTCAGGTCAAATGTGAACCTAATGTTTGGAACCCAGGTCAAATGTGAACCTAAACCTCAGGTCAAATGTGAACCCGTTGTTTGAAACCCAGGTCAAATGTTAACCTAAACCTCAGGTCAAATGTGAACCCGTTGTTTAAAACCCAGGTCAAATGTTAACCTAAACCTCAGGTCAAATGTGAACCCGTTGTTTGAAACCCAGGTCAAATGTGAACCTAAACCTTAGGTCAAATGAGAACCCGTTGTTTGAAACACGGGTCAAATGTGACCCTAAACCTCAGGTCAAATGCGAACCCATTGTTTGAAAACCAGGTCAAAAAATTTGAACCTAAACCTCAGGTCAAATGTGAACCCGTTGTTCGAAACCCAGGTCAAATGTGAACCTAAACCTAAGGTCAAATGTGAACCCCTTATTTGAAACCAAAGTCAAATGTGAACCCGTTGTTTGAAACCCAGGTCAAACGTGAACTTAAACCTCAGGTCAAATGTGAACGTGTTGTTTGAAACCCAGGTCAAACTTGAACCTAAACCTCAGGTCAAATGTGAACCCGTTGTTTGAAACCCAAGTAAATGTGAACCTAAACCTCAGGTCAAATATGAACCCGTTGTTTGAAAATCAGGTCAAATTTGAACCTAAACCTCAGGTCAAATGTGAACCCGTTGTTTGAAACCCAGGTCAAATGTGAACTTAAACCTAAGGTCAAATGTGAACCCATTATTTGAAACCCAAGTCAAATGTGAACCTAAACCTCAGGTCAAATGTGAACCCGTTGTTTAAAACCCAGGTCAAACGTGAACTTAAACCTCAGGTCAAATGTGAACCTGTTGTTTGAAACCCAGGTCAAACGTGAACCTAAACCTCAGGTCAAATGTGAACCCGTTGTTGGAAACCCAAGTCAAATGTGAACCTAACCCTCAGGTCAAATATGAACCCATTGTTTGAAAATCCGGTCAAATGTGAACCTAAACCTCCGGTCAAATGTGAACCCGTTGTTTGAAACCCAAGTCAAATGGGAACCTCAACCTCAGGTCAAATGTGAATCCGTTGTTTGAAAACCAGGTCAAATGTGAACCCGTTGTTTGAAACCCAGGTCAAATATGAACCTAAACCTCAGGTCAAATGTGAACCCGTTGTTTGAAACCCAGGTCAAATATGAACTTAAACCTCAGGTCAAATGTGAACCCGTTGTTTGAAACCTAGGTCAAATGTGAACCTAAACCTCAGGTTAAATGTGAACCCGTTGTTTAAAACCCAGGTCAAATGTTAACCTAAACCTCAGGTCAAATGTGAACCCGTTGTTTGAAACCCAGGTCAAATGTGAACCTAAACCTTAGGTCAAATGAGAACCCGTTGTTTGAAACCCGGGTCAATTGTGACCCTAAACCTCAGGTCAAATGCGAACCCATTGTTTGAAAACCAGGTCAAAAAATTTGAACCTAAACCTCAGGTCAAATGTGAACCCGTTGTTCGAAACCCAGGTCAAATGTGAACCTAAACCTATGGTCAAATGTGAACCCATTATTTGAAACCAAAGTCAAATGTGAACCCGTTGTTTGAAACCCAGGTCAAACGTGAACTTAAACCTCAGGTCAAATGTGAACCTGTTGTTTGAAACCCAGGTCAAACGTGAACCTAAACCTCAGGTCAAATGTGAACCCGTTGTTTGAAACCCAAGTAAATGTGAGCCTAAACCTCAGGTTAAATATGAACCCGTTGTTTGAAAATCAGGTCAAATGTGAACCTAAACCTCAGGTCAAATGTGAACCCGTTGTTTGAAACCCAAGTCAATTGGGAACCTCAACCTCAGGTCAAATGTGAATCCGTTGTTTGAAATCCAGGTCAAATGTGAACCCGTTGTTTGAAACCCAGGTCAAATATGAACCTAAACCTCAGGTCAAACGTGAACCCGTTGTTTGAAACCCTGGTCAAATGTGATCTTAAACCTCAGGTCAAATATGAATCTAATGTTTGAAACCCAGGTCAAATGTGAACCTAAACCTCAGGTCAAATGTGAACCCGTTGTTTGAAACCCAGGTAAAATGTGAACCTAAACCTCAGGTCAAATGTGAACCCGTTGTTTAAAACCCAGGTCAAATGTGAACCTAAACCTCAGGTCAAATGTGAACCCGTTGTTTAAAACCCAAGTCAAATGTGAACCTAAACCTCAGGTCAAATGTGAACCCGTTGTTTGAAACATAGGTCAAATGTGAACCTAAACCTTAGGTCAAATGAGAACCCGTTGTTTGAAACCCGGGTCAAATGTGAACCTAAACCTCAGGTCAAATCGGAACCCGTTGTTTGAAAACCAGGTCAAATTTGAACCTAAACATCAGGTCAAATGTGAACCCGTTGTTCGAAACCCAGGTCAAATGTGAACCTAAACCTAAGGTCAAATGTGAACCCATTATTTGAAACCCAAGTCAAATGTGAACCTAAACCTCAGGTCAAATGTGAACCCGTTGTTTGAAACCCAGGTCAAACGTGAACTTAAACCTCAGGTCAAATGTGAACCTGTTGTTTGAAACCCAGGTGAAACGTGAACCTAAACCTCAGGTCAAATGTGAACCCGTTGTTTGAAACCCAAGTCAAATGTGAACCTAACCCTCAGGTCAAATATGAACCCATTGTTTGAAAATCCGGTCAAATATGAACCTAAACCTCAGGTCAAATGTGAACCCGTTGTTTGAAACCCAAGTCAAATGAGAACCTCAACCTCAGGTCAAATGTGAATCCGTTGTTTGAAAACCAGGTCAAATGTGAACCTAAACCTCAGGTCAAATGTGAACCCGTTGTTTGAAACCCAGGTCAAACGTGAACTTAAACCTCAGGTCAAATGTGAACCCGTTGTTTGAAACCCAAGTAAATGTGAACCTAAACCTCAGGTCAAATATGAACCCGTTGTTTGAAAATCAGGTCAAATTTGAACCTAAACCTCAGGTCAAATTTGAACCTAAACCTCAGGTCAAATGTGAACCCATTATTTGAAACCCAAGTCAAATGTGAACCTAAACCTCAGGTCAAATGTGAACCCGTTGTTTAAAACCCAGGTCAAACGTGAACTTAAACCTCAGGTCAAATGTGAACCTGTTGTTTGAAACCCAGGTCAAACGTGAACCTAAACCTCTGGTCAAATGTGAACCCGTTGTTGGAAACCCAAGTCAAATGTGAACCTAACCCTCAGGTCAAATATGAACCCATTGTTTGAAAATCCGGTCAAATGTGAACCTAAACCTCCGGTCAAATGTGAACCCATTGTTTGAAACCCAAGTCAAATGGGAACCTCAACCTCAGGTCAAATGTGAATCCGTTGTTTGAAAACCAGGTCAAATGTGAACCCGTTGTTTGAAACCCAGGTCAAATATGAACCTAAACCTCGGGTCAAATGTGAACCCGTTGTTTGAAACCCAGGTCAAATATGAACTTAAACCTCAGGTCAAATGTGAACCCGTTGTTTGAAACCTAGGTCAAATGTGAACCTAAACCTCAGGTTAAATGTGAACCCGTTGTTTAAAACCCAGGTCAAATGTTAACCTAAACCTCAGGTCAAATGTGAACCCGTTGTTTGAAACCCAGGTCAAATGTGAACCTAAACCTTAGGTCAAATGAGAACCCGTTGTTTGAAACCCGGGTCAATTGTGACCCTAAACCTCAGGTCAAATGCGAACCCATTGTTTGAAAACCAGGTCAAAAAATTTGAACCTAAACCTCAGGTCAAATGTGAACCCGTTGTTCGAAACCCAGGTCAAATGTGAACCTAAACCTATGGTCAAATGTGAACCCATTATTTGAAACCAAAGTCAAATGTGAACCCGTTGTTTGAAACCCAGGTCAAACGTGAACTTAAAACTCAGGTCAAATGTGAACCTGTTGTTTGAAACCCAGGTCAAACGTGAACCTAAACCTCAGGTCAAATGTGAACCCGTTGTTTGAAACCCAAGTAAATGTGAGCCTAAACCTCAGGTTAAATATGAACCCGTTGTTTGAAAATCAGGTCAAATGTGAACCTAAACCTCAGGTCAAATGTGAACCCGTTGTTTGAAACCCAAGTCAATTGGGAACCTCAACCTCAGGTCAAATGTGAATCCGTTGTTTGAAATCCAGGTCAAATGTGAACCCGTTGTTTGAAACCCAGGTTAAATATGAACCTAAACCTCAGGTCAAACGTGAACCCGTTGTTTGAAACCCTGGTCAAATGTGAACTTAAACCTCAGGTCAAATATGAATCTAATGTTTGAAACCCAGGTCAAATGTGAACCTAAACCTCAGGTCAAATGTGAACCCGTTGTTTGAAACCCAAGTCAATTGGGAACCTCAACCTCAGGTCAAATGTGAATCCGTTGTTTGAAATCCAGGTCAAATGTGAACCCGTTGTTTGAAACCCAGGTTAAATATGAACCTAAACCTCAGGTCAAACGTGAACCCGTTGTTTGAAACCCTGGTCAAATGTGAACTTAAACCTCAGGTCAAATATGAATCTAATGTTTGAAACCCAGGTCAAATGTGAACCTAAACCTCAGGTCAAATGTGAACCCGTTGTTTGAAACCCAGGTAAAATGTGAACCTAAACCTCAGGTCAAATGTGAACCCGTTGTTTAAAACCCAGGTCAAATGTGAACCTAAACCTCAGGTCAAATGTGAACCCGTTATTTAAAACCCAGGTCAAATGTGAACCTAAACCTCAGGTCAAATGTGAACCCGTTGTTTGAAACATAGGTCAAATGTGAACCTAAACCTTAGGTCAAATGAGAACCCGTTGTTTGAAACCCGGGTCAAATGTGAACCTAAACCTCAGGTCAAATGGGAACCCGTTGTTTGAAAACCAGGTCAAATTTGAACCTAAACCTCAGGTCAAATGTGAACCCGTTGTTCGAAACCCAGGTCAAATGTGAACCTAAACCTAAGGTCAAATGTGAACCCATTATTTGAAACCCAAGTCAAATGTGAACCTAAACCTCAGGTCAAATGTGAACCCGTTGTTTGAAACCCAGGTCAAACGTGAACTTAAACCTCAGGTCAAATGTGAACCTGTTGTTTGAAACCCAGGTGAAACGTGAACCTAAACCTCAGGTCAAATGTGAACCCGTTGTTTGAAACCCAAGTCAAATGTGAACCTAACCCTCAGGTCAAATATGAACCCATTGTTTGAAAATCCGGTCAAATATGAACCTAAACCTCAGGTCAAATGTGGACCCGTTGTTTGAAACCCAAGTCAAATGAGAACCTCAACCTCAGGTCAAATGTGAATCCGTTGTTTGAAAACCAGGTCAAATGTGAACCTAAACCTCAGGTCAAATGTGAACCCGTTGTTTGAAACCCAGGTCAAACGTGAACTTAAACCTCAGGTCAAATGTGAACCCGTTGTTTGAAACCCAAGTAAATGTGAACCTAAACCTCAGGTCAAATATGAACCCGTTGTTTGAAAATCAGGTCAAATTTGAACCTAAACCTCAGGTCAAATTTGAACCTAAACCACAGGTCAAATGTGAACCCATTATTTGAAACCCAAGTCAAATGTGAACCTAAACCTCAGGTCAAATGTGAACCCGTTGTTTAAAACCCAGGTCAAACGTGAACTTAAACCTCAGGTCAAATGTGAACCTGTTGTTTGAAACCCAGGTCAAACGTGAACCTAAACCTCAGGTCAAATGTGAACCCGTTGTTGGAAACCCAAGTCAAATGTGAACCTAACCCTCAGGTCAAATATGAACCCATTGTTTGAAAATCCGGTCAAATGTGAACCTAAACCTCCGGTCAAATGTGAACCCGTTGTTTGAAACCCAAGTCAAATGGGAACCTCAACCTCAGGTCAAATGTGAATCCGTTGTTTGAAAACCAGGTCAAATGTGAACCCGTTGTTTGAAACCCAGGTCAAATATGAACCTAAACCTCAGGTCAAATGTGAACCCGTTGTTTGAAACCCAGGTCAAATATGAACTTAAACCTCAGGTCAAATGTGAACCCGTTGTTTGAAACCTAGGTCAAATGTGAACCTAAACCTCAGGTTAAATGTGAACCCGTTGTTTAAAACCCAGGTCAAATGTTAACCTAAACCTCAGGTCAAATGTGAACCCGTTGTTTGAAACCCAGGTCAAATGTGAACCTAAACCTTAGGTCAAATGAGAACCCGTTGTTTGAAACCCGGGTCAATTGTGACCCTAAACCTCAGGTCAAATGCGAACCCATTGTTTGAAAACCAGGTCAAAAAATTTGAACCTAAACCTCAGGTCAAATGTGAACCCGTTGTTCGAAACCCAGGTCAAATGTGAACCTAAACCTATGGTCAAATGTGAACCCATTATTTGAAACCAAAGTCAAATGTGAACCCGTTGTTTGAAACCCAGGTCAAACGTGAACTTAAACCTCAGGTCAAATGTGAACCTGTTGTTTGAAACCCAGGTCAAACGTGAACCTAAACCTCAGGTCAAATGTGAACCCGTTGTTTGAAACCCAAGTAAATGTGAGCCTAAACCTCAGGTTAAATATGAACCCGTTGTTTGAAAATCAGGTCAAATGTGAACCTAAACCTCAGGTCAAATGTGAACCCGTTGTTTGAAACCCAAGTCAATTGGGAACCTCAACCTCAGGTCAAATGTGAATCCGTTGTTTGAAATCCAGGTCAAATGTGAACCCGTTGTTTGAAACCCAGGTTAAATATGAACCTAAACCTCAGGTCAAACGTGAACCCGTTGTTTGAAACCCTGGTCAAATGTGAACTTAAACCTCAGGTCAAATATGAATCTAATGTTTGAAACCCAGGTCAAATGTGAACCTAAACCTCAGGTCAAATGTGAACCCGTTGTTTGAAACCCAGGTAAAATGTGAACCTAAACCTCAGGTCAAATGTGAACCCGTTGTTTAAAACCCAGGTCAAATGTGAACCTAAACCTCAGGTCAAATGTGAACCCGTTATTTAAAACCCAGGTCAAATGTGAACCTAAACCTCAGGTCAAATGTGAACCCGTTGTTTGAAACATAGGTCAAATGTGAACCTAAACCTTAGGTCAAATGAGAACCCGTTGTTTGAAACCCGGGTCAAATGTGAACCTAAACCTCAGGTCAAATGGGAACCCGTTGTTTGAAAACCAGGTCAAATTTGAACCTAAACCTCAGGTCAAATGTGAACCCGTTGTTCGAAACCCAGGTCAAATGTGAACCTAAACCTAAGGTCAAATGTGAACCCATTATTTGAAACCCAAGTCAAATGTGAACCTAAACCTCAGGTCAAATGTGAACCCGTTGTTTGAAACCCAGGTCAAACGTGAACTTAAACCTCAGGTCAAATGTGAACCTGTTGTTTGAAACCCAGGTGAAACGTGAACCTAAACCTCAGGTCAAATGTGAACCCGTTGTTTGAAACCCAAGTCAAATGTGAACCTAACCCTCAGGTCAAATATGAACCCATTGTTTGAAAATCCGGTCAAATATGAACCTAAACCTCAGGTCAAATGTGAACCCGTTGTTTGAAACCCAAGTCAAATGAGAACCTCAACCTCAGGTCAAATGTGAATCCGTTGTTTGAAAACCAGGTCAAATGTGAACCTAAACCTCAGGTCAAATGTGAACCCGTTGTTTGAAACCCAGGTCAAACGTGAACTTAAACCTCAGGTCAAATGTGAACCCGTTGTTTGAAACCCAAGTAAATGTGAACCTAAACCTCAGGTCAAATATGAACCCGTTGTTTGAAAATCAGGTCAAATTTGAACCTAAACCTCAGGTCAAATTTGAACCTAAACCTCAGGTCAAATGTGAACCCATTATTTGAAACCCAAGTCAAATGTGAACCTAAACCTCAGGTCAAATGTGAACCCGTTGTTTAAAACCCAGGTCAAACGTGAACTTAAACCTCAGGTCAAATGTGAACCTGTTGTTTGAAACCCAGGTCAAACGTGAACCTAAACCTCAGGTCAAATGTGAACCCGTTGTTGGAAACCCAAGTCAAATGTGAACCTAACCCTCAGGTCAAATATGAACCCATTGTTTGAAAATCCGGTCAAATGTGAACCTAAACCTCCGGTCAAATGTGAACCCGTTGTTTGAAACCCAAGTCAAATGGGAACCTCAACCTCAGGTCAAATGTGAATCCGTTGTTTGAAAACCAGGTCAAATGTGAACCCGTTGTTTGAAACCCAGGTCAAATATGAACCTAAACCTCAGGTCAAATGTGAACCCGTTGTTTGAAACCCAGGTCAAATATGAACTTAAACCTCAGGTCAAATGTGAACCCGTTGTTTGAAACCTAGGTCAAATGTGAACCTAAACCTCAGGTTAAATGTGAACCCGTTGTTTAAAACCCAGGTCAAATGTTAACCTAAACCTCAGGTCAAATGTGAACCCGTTGTTTGAAACCCAGGTCAAATCTGAACCTAAACCTTAGGTCAAATGAGAACCCGTTGTTTGAAACCCGGGTCAATTGTGACCCTAAACCTCAGGTCAAATGCGAACCCATTGTTTGAAAACCAGGTCAAAAAATTTGAACCTAAACCTCAGGTCAAATGTGAACCCGTTGTTCGAAACCCAGGTCAAATGTGAACCTAAACCTATGGTCAAATGTGAACCCATTATTTGAAACCAAAGTCAAATGTGAACCCGTTGTTTGAAACCCAGGTCAAACGTGAACTTAAACCTCAGGTCAAATGTGAACCTGTTGTTTGAAACCCAGGTCAAACGTGAACCTAAACCTCAGGTCAAATGTGAACCCGTTGTTTGAAACCCAAGTAAATGTGAGCCTAAACCTCAGGTTAAATATGAACCCGTTGTTTGAAAATCAGGTCAAATGTGAACCTAAACCTCAGGTCAAATGTGAACCCGTTGTTTGAAACCCAAGTCAATTGGGAACCTCAACCTCAGGTCAAATGTGAATCCGTTGTTTGAAATCCAGGTCAAATGTGAACCCGTTGTTTGAAACCCAGGTTAAATATGAACCTAAACCTCAGGTCAAACGTGAACCCGTTGTTTGAAACCCTGGTCAAATGTGAACTTAAACCTCAGGTCAAATATGAATCTAATGTTTGAAACCCAGGTCAAATGTGAACCTAAACCTCAGGTCAAATGTGAACCCGTTGTTTGAAACCCAGGTAAAATGTGAACCTAAACCTCAGGTCAAATGTGAACCCGTTGTTTAAAACCCAGGTCAAATGTGAACCTAAACCTCAGGTCAAATGTGAACCCGTTATTTAAAACCCAGGTCAAATGTGAACCTAAACCTCAGGTCAAATGTGAACCCGTTGTTTGAAACATAGGTCAAATGTGAACCTAAACCTTAGGTCAAATGAGAACCCGTTGTTTGAAACCCGGGTCAAATGTGAACCTAAACCTCAGGTCAAATGGGAACCCGTTGTTTGAAAACCAGGTCAAATTTGAACCTAAACCTCAGGTCAAATGTGAACCCGTTGTTCGAAACCCAGGTCAAATGTGAACCTAAACCTAAGGTCAAATGTGAACCCATTATTTGAAACCCAAGTCAAATGTGAACCTAAACCTCAGGTCAAATGTGAACCCGTTGTTTGAAACCCAGGTCAAACGTGAACTTAAACCTCAGGTCAAATGTGAACCTGTTGTTTGAAACCCAGGTGAAACGTGAACCTAAACCTCAGGTCAAATGTGAACCCGTTGTTTGAAACCCAAGTCAAATGTGAACCTAACCCTCAGGTCAAATATGAACCCATTGTTTGAAAATCCGGTCAAATATGAACCTAAACCTCAGGTCAAATGTGAACCCGTTGTTTGAAACCCAAGTCAAATGGGAACCTCAACCTCAGGTCAAATGTGAATCCGTTGTTTGAAAACCAGGTCAAATGTGAACCTAAACCTCAGGTCAAATGTGAACCCGTTGTTTGAAACCCAGGTCAAACGTGAACTTAAACCTCAGGTCAAATGTGAACCTGTTGTTTGAAACCCAGGTGAAACGTGAACCTACACCTCAGGTCAAATGTGAACCCGTTGTTTGAAACCCAAGTCAAATGTGAACCTAACCCTCAGGTCAAATATGAACCCATTGTTTGAAAATCCGGTCAAATGTGAACCTAAACCTCAGGTCAAATGTGAACCCGTTGTTTGAAACCCAAGTCAAATGGGAACCTCAACCTCAGGTAAAATGTGAATCCGTTGTTTGAAAACCAGGTCAAATGTGAACCCGTTGTTTGAAACCCAGGTCAAATATGAACCTAAACCTCAGGTCAAATGTGAACCTGTTGTTTGAAACCCAGGTCAAATGTGAACTTAAACCTCAGGTCAAATGTGAACCTAATGTTTGAAACCCAGGTCAAATGTGAACCTAAACCTCAGGTCAAATGTGAACCCGTTGTTTGAAACCCAGGTCAAATGTGAACCTAAACCTCAGGTCAAATGTGAACCCGTTGTTTAAAACCCAGGTCAAATGTGAACCTAAACCTCAGGTCAAATGTGAACCCGTTGTTTGAAACCCAGGTCAAATGTGAACCTAAACCTTAGGTCAAATGAGAACTCGTTGTTTGAAACCCGGGTCAAATGTGAACCTAAACCTCAGGTCAAATGCGAACCCGTTGTTTGAAAACCAGGTCAAATTTGAACCTAAACCTCAGGTCAAATGTGAACCCGTTGTTCGAAACCCAGGTCAAATGTGAACTTAAACCTAAGGTCAAATGTGAACCCATTATTTGAAACCCAAGTCAAATGTGAACCTAAACCTCAGGTCAAATGTGAACCCGTTGTTTGAAACCCAGGTCAAACGTGAACTTAAACGTCAGGTCAAATGTGAACCTGTTGTTTGAAACCCAGGTCAAACGTGAACCTAAACCTCAGGTCAAATGTGAACCCGTTGTTGGAAACCCAAGTCAAATGTGAACCTAACCCTCAGGTCAAATATGAACCCATTGTTTGAAAATCCGGTCAAATGTGAACCTAAACCTCCGGTCAAATGTGAACCCGTTGTTTGAAACCCAAGTCAAATGCGAACCTCAACCTCAGGTCAAATGTGAATCCGTTGTTTGAAAACCAGGTCAAATATGAACCCGTTGTTTGAAACCCAGGTCAAATATGAACCTAAACCTCAGGTCAAATGTGAACCCGTTGTTTGAAACCCAGGTCAAATATGAACTTAAACCTCAGGTCAAATGTGAACCTAATGTTTGGAACCCAGGTCAAATGTGAACCTAAACCTCAGGTCAAATGTGAACCCGTTGTTTGAAACCCAGGTCAAATGTGAACCTAAACCTCAGGTCAAATGTGAACCCGTTATTTAAAACCCAGGTCAAATGTTAACCTAAACCTCAGGTCAAATGTGAACCCGTTGTTTGAAACCCAGGTCAAATGTGAACCTAAACCTTAGGTCAAATGAGAACCCGTTGTTTGAAACCCGGGTCAAATGTGACCCTAAACCTCAGGTCAAATGCGAACCCATTGTTTGAAAACCAGGTCAAAAAATTTGAACCTAAACCTCAGGTCAAATGTGAACCCGTTTGTCGAAACCCAGGTCAAATGTGAACCTAAACCTAAGGTCAAATGTGAACCCATTATTTGAAACCAAAGTCAAATGTGAACCCGTTGTTTGAAACCCAGGTCAAACGTGAACTTAAACCTCAGGTCAAATGTGAACCTGTTGTTTGAAACCCAGGTCAAACTTGAACCTAAACCTCAGGTCAAATGTGAACCCGTTGTTTGAAACCCAAGTAAATGTGAACCTAAACCTCAGGTCAAATATGAACCCGTTGTTTGAAAATCAGGTCAAATTTGAACCTAAACCTCAGGTCAAATGTGAACCCGTTGTTTGAAACCCAGGTCAAATGTGAACTTAAACCTAAGGTCAAATGTGAACCCATTATTTGAAACCCAAGTCAAATGTGAACCTAAACCTCAGGTCAAATGTGAACCCGTTGTTTGAAACCCAGGTCAAACGTGAACTTAAACCTCAGGTCAAATGTGAACCTGTTGTTTGAAACCCAGGTCAAACGTGAACCTAAACCTCAGGTCAAATGTGAACCCGTTGTTGGAAACCCAAGTCAAATGTGAACCTAACCCTCAGGTCAAATATGAACCCATTGTTTGAAAATCCGGTCAAATGTGAACCTAAACCTCCGGTCAAATGTGAACCCGTTGTTTGAAACCCAAGTCAAATGGGAACCTCAACCTCAGGTCAAATGTGAATCCGTTGTTTGAAAACCAGGTCAAATGTGAACCCGTTGTTTGAAACCCAGGTCAAATATGAACCTAAACCTCAGGTCAAATGTGAACCCGTTGTTTGAAACCCAGGTCAAATATGAACTTAAACCTCAGGTCAAATGTGAACCCGTTGTTTGAAACCCAGGTCAAATGTGAACCTAAACCTCAGGTCAAATGTGAACCCGTTGTTTAAAACCCAGGTCAAATGTTAACCTAAACCTCAGGTCAAATGTGAACCCGTTGTTTGAAACCCAGGTCAAATGTGAACCTAAACCTTAGGTCAAATGAGAACCCGTTGTTTGAAACCCGGGTCAAATGTGACCCTAAACCTCAGGTCAAATGCGAACCCATTGTTTGAAAACCAGGTCAAAAAATTTGAACCTAAACCTCAGGTCAAATGTGAACCCGTTGTTCGAAACCCAGGTCAAATGTGAACCTAAACCTAAGGTCAAATGTGAACCCATTATTTGAAACCAAAGTCAAATGTGAACCCGTTGTTTGAAACCCAGGTCAAACGTGAACTTAAACCTCAGGTCAAATGTGAACCTGTTGTTTGAAACCCATGTCAAACTTGAACCTAAACCTCAGGTCAAATGTGAACCCGTTGTTTGAAACCCAAGTAAATGTGAACCTAAACCTCAGGTCAAATATGAACCCGTTGTTTGAAAATCAGGTCAAATGTGAACCTAAACCTCAGGTCAAATGTGAACCCGTTGTTTGAAACCCAAGTCAATTGGGAACCTCAACCTCAGGTCAAATGTGAATCCGTTGTTTGAAATCCAGGTCAAATGTGAACCCGTTGTTTGAAACCCATGTCAAATATGAACCTAAACCTCAGGTCAAATGTGAACCCGTTGTTTGAAACCCTGGTCAAATGTGAACTTAAACCTCAGGTCAAATATGAATCTAATGTTTGAAACCCAGGTCAAATGTGAACCTAAACCTCAGGTCAAATGTGAACCCGTTGTTTGAAACCAGGTAAAATGTGAACCTAAACCTCAGGTCAAATGTGAACCCGTTGTTTAAAACCCAGGTCAAATGTGAACCTAAACCTCAGGTCAAATGTGAACCCGTTGTTTAAAACCCAGGTCAAATGTGAACCTAAACCTCAGGTCAAATGTGAACCCGTTGTTTGAAACCCAGGTCAAATGTGAACCTAAACCTCAGGTCAAATGCGAACCCGTTGTTTGAAAACCAGGTCATATTTGAACCTAAACCTCAGGTCAAATGTGAACCCGTTGTTCGAAACCCAGGTCAAATGTGAACCTAAACCTAAGGTCAAATGTGAACCCATTATTTGAAACCCAAGTCAAATGTGAACCTAAACCTCAGGTCAAATGTGAACCCGTTGTTTGAAACCCAGGTCAAACGTGAACTTAAACCTCAGGTCAAATGTGAACCTGTTGTTTGAAACCCAGGTCAAACGTGAACCTAAACCTCAGGTCAAATGTGAACCCGTTGTTTGAAACCCAAGTCAAATGTGAACCTAACCCTCAGGTCAAATATGAACCCATTGTTTGAAAATCTGGTCAAATGTGAACCTAAACCTCAGGTCAAATGTGAACCCGTTGTTTGAAACCCAAGTCAAATGGGAACCTCAATCTCAGGTCAAATGTGAATCCGTTGTTTGAAAACCAGGTCAAATGTGAACCCATTGTTTGAAACCCAGGTCAAATATAAACCTAAACCTCAGGTCAAATGTGAACCTGTTGTTTGAAACCCAGGTCAAATGTGAACTTAAACCTCAGGTCAAATGTGAACCTAATGTTTGAAACCCAGGTCAAATGTGAACCTAAACCTCAGGTCAAATGTGAACCCGTTGTTTGAAACCCAGGTTAAATGTGAACCTAAACCTTAGGTCAAATGAGAACCCGTTGTTTGAAACCCGGGTCAAATATGACCCTAAACCTCAGGTCAAATGCGAACCCATTGTTTGAAAACCAGGTCAAAAAATTTGAACCTAAACCTCAGGTCAAATGTGAACCCGTTGTTCGAAACCCAGGTCAAATGTGAACCTAAACCTAAGGTCAAATGTGAACCCATTATTTGAAACCAAAGTCAAATGTGAACCCGTTGTTTGAAACCCAGGTCAAACGTGAACTTAAACCTCAGGTCAAATGTGAACCTGTTGTTTGAAACCCAGGTCAAACTTGAACCTAAACCTCAGGTCAAATGTGAACCCGTTGTTTGAAACCCAAGTAAATGTGAACCTAAACCTCAGGTCAAATATGAACCCGTTGTTTGAAAATCAGGTCAAATGTGAACCTAAACCTCAGGTCAAATGTGAACCCGTTGTTTGAAACCCAAGTCAATTGGGAACCTCAACCTCAGGTCAAATGTGAATCCGTTGTTTGAAATCCAGGTCAAATGTGAACCCGTTGTTTGAAACCCATGTCAAATATGAACCTAAACCTCAGGTCAAATGTGAACCCGTTGTTTGAAACCCTGGTCAAATGTGAACTTAAACCTCAGGTCAAATATGAATCTAATGTTTGAAACCCAGGTCAAATGTGAACCTAAACCTCAGGTCAAATGTGAACCCGTTGTTTGAAACCAGGTAAAATGTGAACCTAAACCTCAGGTCAAATGTGAACCCGTTGTTTAAAACCCAGGTCAAATGTGAACCTAAACCTCAGGTCAAATGTGAACCCGTTGTTTAAAACCCAGGTCAAATGTGAACCTAAACCTCAGGTCAAATGTGAACCCGTTGTTTGAAACCCAGGTCAAATGTGAACCTAAACCTCAGGTCAAATGCGAACCCGTTGTTTGAAAACCAGGTCATATTTGAACCTAAACCTCAGGTCAAATGTGAACCCGTTGTTCGAAACCCAGGTCAAATGTGAACCTAAACCTAAGGTCAAATTTGAACCCATTATTTGAAACCCAAGTCAAATGTGAACCTAAACCTCAGGTCAAATGTGAACCCGTTGTTTGAAACCCAGGTCAAACGTGAACTTAAACCTCAGGTCAAATGTGAACCTGTTGTTTGAAACCCAGGTCAAACGTGAACCTAAACCTCAGGTCAAATGTGAACCCGTTGTTTGAAACCCAAGTCAAATGTGAACCTAACCCTCAGGTCAAATATGAACCCATTGTTTGAAAATCCGGTCAAATGTGAACCTAAACCTCAGGTCAAATGTGAACCCGTTGTTTGAAACCCAAGTCAAATGGGAACCTCAATCTCAGGTCAAATGTGAATCCGTTGTTTGAAAACCAGGTCAAATGTGAACCCATTGTTTGAAACCCAGGTCAAATATAAACCTAAACCTCAGGTCAAATGTGAACCTGTTGTTTGAAACCCAGGTCAAATGTGAACTTAAACCTCAGGTCAAATGTGAACCTAATGTTTGAAACCCAGGTCAAATGTGAACCTAAACCTCAGGTCAAATGTGAACCCGTTGTTTGAAACCCAGGTCAAATGTGAACCTAAACCTTAGGTCAAATGAGAACCCGTTGTTTGAAACCCGGGTCAAATGTGACCCTAAACCTCAGGTCAAATGCGAACCCATTGTTTGAAAACCAGGTCAAAAAATTTGAACCTAAACCTCAGGTCAAATGTGAACCCGTTGTTCGAAACCCAGGTCAAATGTGAACCTAAACCTAAGGTCAAATGTGAACCCATTATTTGAAACCAAAGTCAAATGTGAACCCGTTGTTTGAAACCCAGGTCAAACGTGAACTTAAACCTCAGGTCAAATGTGAACCTGTTATTTGAAACCCAGGTCAAACTTGAACCTAAACCTCAGGTCAAATGTGAACCCGTTGTTTGAAACCCAAGTAAATGTGAACCTAAACCTCAGGTCAAATATGAACCCGTTGTTTGAAAATCAGGTCAAATGTGAACCTAAACCTTAGGTCAAATGTGAACCCGTTGTTTGAAACCCAGGTCAAATGTGAACCTAAACCTCAGGTCAAATTTGAACCTGTTGTTTGAAAACCCGGTCAAATGTGAAACTAAAACTCAGGTCAAATGTGAACCCATTGTTTGAAACCCAGGTCAAATGTGAACTTAAACCTCAGGTCAAATATGAATCTAATGTTTGAAACCCAGGTCAAATGTGAACCTAAACCTCAGGTCAAATGTGAACCCGTTGTTTGAAACCAGGTAAAATGTGAACCTAAACCTCAGGTCAAATTTGAACCTGTTGTTTGAAAACCCGGTCAAATGTGAAACTAAAACTCAGGTCAAATGTGAACCCATTGTTTGAAACCCAGGTCAAATGTGAACTTAAACCTCAGGTCAAATGTGAACCCCTTGTTTGAAACCCAGGTCAAACTTGAACCTAAACCTCAGGTCAAATGTGAACCCGTTGTTTGAAACCCAAGTAAATGTGAACCTAAACCTCAGGTCAAATATGAACCCGTTGTTTGAAAATCAGGTTAAATGTGAACCTAAACCTCAGGTCAAATGTCAACCCGTTGTTTGAAACCCAAGTCAATTGGGAACCTCAACCTCAGGTCAAATGTGAATCCGTTGTTTGAAATCCAGGTCAAATGTGAACCCGTTGTTTGAAACCCATGTCAAATATGAACCTAAACCTCAGGTCAAATGTGAACCCGTTGTGTGAAACCCTGGTCAAATGTGAACTTAAACCTCAGGTCAAATATGAATCTAATGTTTGAAACCCAGGTCAAATGTGAACCTAAACCTCAGGTCAAATGTGAACCCGTTGTTTGAAACCAGGTAAAATGTGAACCTAAACCTCAGGTCAAATGTGAACCCGTTGTTTAAAACCCAGGTCAAATGTGAACCTAAACCTCAGGTCAAATGTGAACCCGTTGTTTAAAACCCAGGTCAAATGTGAACCTAAACCTCAGGTCAAATGTGAACCCGTTGTTTGAAACCCAGGTCAAATGTGAACCTAAACCTCAGGTCAAATGCGAACCCGTTGTTTGAAAACCAGGTCATATTTGAACCTAAACCTCAGGTCAAATGTGAACCCGTTGTTCGAAACCCAGGTCAAATGTGAACCTAAACCTAAGGTCAAATTTGAACCCATTATTTGAAACCCAAGTCAAATGTGAACCTAAACCTCAGGTCAAATGTGAACCCGTTGTTTGAAACCCAGGTCAAACGTGAACTTAAACCTCAGGTCAAATGTGAACCTGTTGTTTGAAACCCAGGTCAAACGTGAACCTAAACCTCAGGTCAAATGTGAACCCGTTGTTTGAAACCCAAGTCAAATGTGAACCTAACCCTCAGGTCAAATATGAACCCATTGTTTGAAAATCCGGTCAAATGTGAACCTAAACCTCAGGTCAAATGTGAACCCGTTGTTTGAAACCCAAGTCAAATGGGAACCTCAATCTCAGGTCAAATGTGAATCCGTTGTTTGAAAACCAGGTCAAATGTGAACCCATTGTTTGAAACCCAGGTCAAATATAAACCTAAACCTCAGGTCAAATGTGAACCTGTTGTTTGAAACCCAGGTCAAATGTGAACTTAAACCTCAGGTCAAATGTGAACCTAATGTTTGAAACCCAGGTCAAATGTGAACCTAAACCTCAGGTCAAATGTGAACCCGTTGTTTGAAACCCAGGTCAAATGTGAACCTAAACCTTAGGTCAAATGAGAACCCGTTGTTTGAAACCCGGGTCAAATGTGACCCTAAACCTCAAGTCAAATGCGAACCCATTGTTTGAAAACCAGGTCAAAAAATTTGAACCTAAACCTCAGGTCAAATGTGAACCCGTTGTTCGAAACCCAGGTCAAATGTGAACCTAAACCTAAGGTCAAATGTGAACCCATTATTTGAAACCAAAGTCAAATGTGAACCCGTTGTTTGAAACCCAGGTCAAACGTGAACTTAAACCTCAGGTCAAATGTGAACCTGTTATTTGAAACCCAGGTCAAACTTGAACCTAAACCTCACGTCAAATGTGAACCCGTTGTTTGAAACCCAAGTAAATGTGAACCTAAACCTCAGGTCAAATATGAACCCGTTGTTTGAAAATCAGGTCAAATGTGAACCTAAACCTCAGGTCAAATGTGAACCCGTTGTTTGAAACCCAAGTCAATTGGGAACCTCAACCTCAGGTCAAATGTGAATCCGTTGTTTGAAATCCAGGTCAAATGTGAACCCGTTGTTTGAAACCCATGTCAAATATGAACCTAAACCTCAGGTCAAATGTGAACCCGTTGTTTGAAACCCTGGTCAAATGTGAACTTAAACCTCAGGTCAAATATGAATCTAATGTTTGAAACCCAGGTCAAATGTGAACCTAAACCTCAGGTCAAATGTGAACCCGTTGTTTGAAACCAGGTAAAATGTGAACCTAAACCTCAGGTCAAATGTGAACCCGTTGTTTAAAACCCAGGTCAAATGTGAACCTAAACCTCAGGTCAAATGTGAACCCGTTGTTTAAAACCCAGGTCAAATGTGAACCTAAACCTCAGGTCAAATGTGAACCCGTTGTTTGAAACCCAGGTCAAATGTGAACCTAAACCTCAGGTCAAATGCGAACCCGTTGTTTGAAAACCAGGTCAAATTTGAACCTAAACCTCAGGTCAAATGTGAACCCGTTGTTCGAAACCCAGGTCAAATGTGAACCTAAACCTAAGGTCAAATGTGAACCCATTATTTGAAACCCAAGTCAAATGTGAACCTAAACCTCAGGTCAAATGTGAACCCGTTGTTTGAAACCCAGGTCAAACGTGAACTTAAACCTCAGGTCAAATGTGAACCTGTTGTTTGAAACCCAGGTCAAACGTGAACCTAAACCTCAGGTCAAATGTGAACCCGTTGTTTGAAACCCAAGTCAAATGTGAACCTAACCCTCAGGTCAAACATGAACCCATTGTTTGAAAATCCGGTCAAATGTGAACCTAAACCTCAGGTCAAATGTGAACCCGTTGTTTGAAACCCAAGTCAAATGGGAACCTCAATCTCAGGTCAAATGTGAACCCGTTGTTCGAAACCCAGGTCAAATGTGAACCTAAACCTAAGGTCAAATGTGAACCCATTATTTGAAACCCAAGTCAAATGTGAACCTAAACCTCAGGTCAAATGTGAACCCGTTGTTTGAAACCCAGGTCAAACGTGAACTTAAACCTCAGGTCAAATGTGAACCTGTTGTTTGAAACCCAGGTCAAACGTGAACCTAAACCTCAGGTCAAATGTGAACCCGTTGTTTGAAACCCAAGTCAAATGTGAACCTAACCCTCAGGTCAAACATGAACCCATTGTTTGAAAATCCGGTCAAATGTGAACCTAAACCTCAGGTCAAATGTGAACCCGTTGTTTGAAACCCAAGTCAATTGGGAACCTCAACCTCAGGTCAAATGTGAATCCGTTGTTTGAAATCCAGGTCAAATGTGAACCCGTTGTTTGAAACCCATGTCAAATATGAACCTAAACCTCAGGTCAAATGTGAACCCGTTGTTTGAAACCCTGGTCAAATGTGAACTTAAACCTCAGGTCAAATATGAATCTAATGTTTGAAACCCAGGTCAAATGTGAACCTAAACCTCAGGTCAAATGTGAACCCGTTGTTTGAAACCAGGTAAAATGTGAACCTAAACCTCAGGTCAAATGTGAACCCGTTGTTTAAAACCCAGGTCAAATGTGAACCTAAACCTCAGGTCAAATGTGAACCCGTTGTTTAAAACCCAGGTCAAATGTGAACCTAAACCTCAGGTCAAATGTGAACCCGTTGTTTGAAACCCAGGTCAAATGTGAACCTAAACCTCAGGTCAAATGCGAACCCGTTGTTTGAAAACCAGGTCAAATTTGAACCTAAACCTCAGGTCAAATGTGAACCCGTTGTTCGAAACCCAGGTCAAATGTGAACCTAAACCTAAGGTCAAATGTGAACCCATTATTTGAAACCCAAGTCAAATGTGAACCTAAACCTCAGGTCAAATGTGAACCCGTTGTTTGAAACCCAGGTCAAACGTGAACTTAAACCTCAGGTCAAATGTGAACCTGTTGTTTGACACCCAGGTCAAACGTGAACCTAAACCTCAGGTCAAATGTGAACCCGTTGTTTGAAACCCAAGTCAAATGCGAACCTAACCCTCAGGTCAAATATGAACCCGTTGTTTGAAAATCCGGTCAAATGTGAACCTAAACCTCAGGTCAAATGTGAACTCGTTGTTTGAAACCCAAGTCAATTGGGAACCTCAACCTCAGGTCAAATGTGAATCCGTTGTTTGAAATCCAGGTCAAATGTGAACCCGTTGTTTGAAACCCATGTCAAATATGAACCTAAACCTCAGGTCAAATGTGAACCCGTTGTTTGAAACCCTGGTCAAATGTGAACTTAAACCTCAGGTCAAATATGAATCTAATGTTTGAAACCCAGGTCAAATGTGAACCTAAACCTCAGGTCAAATGTGAACCCGTAGTTTGTAACCCAGGTAAAATGTGAACCTAAACCTCAGGTAAAATGTGAACCCGTTGTTTAAAACCCAGGTCAAATGTGAACCTAAACCTCAGGTTAAATGTGAACCCGTTGTTTAAAACCCAGGTCAAATGTGAACCTAAACCTCAGGTCAAATGTGAACCCGTTGTTTGAAACCCAGGTCAAATGTGAACCTAAACCTCAGGTCAAATGCGAACCCGTTGTTTGAAAACCAGGTCAAATTTGAACCTAAACCTCAGGTCAAATGTGAACCCGTTGTTCGAAACCCAGGTCAAATGTGAACCTAAACCTAAGGTCAAATGTGAACCCATTATTTGAAACCAAAGTCAAATGTGAACCCGTTGTTTGAAACCCAGGTCAAACGTGAACTTAAACCTCAGGTCAAATGTGAACCTGTTATTTGAAACCCAGGTCAAACTTGAACCTAAACCTCAGGTCAAATGTGAACCGGTTGTTTGAAACCCAAGTAAATGTGAACCTAAACCTCAGGTCAAATATGAACCCGTTGTTTGAAAATCAGGTCAAATGTGAACCTAAACCTCAGGTCAAATGTGAACCCGTTGTTTGAAACCCAAGTCAATTGGGAACCTCAACCTCAGGTCAAATGTGAATCCGTTGTTTGAAATCCAGGTCAAATGTGAACCCGTTGTTTGAAACCCATGTCAAATATGAACCTAAACCTCAGGTCAAATGTGAACCCGTTGTTTGAAACCCTGGTCAAATGTGAACTTAAACCTCAGGTCAAATATGAATCTAATGTTTGAAACCCAGGTCAAATGTGAACCTAAACCTCAGGTCAAATGTGAACCCGTTGTTTGAAACCAGGTAAAATGTGAACCTAAACCTCAGGTCAAATGTGAACCCGTTGTTTAAAACCCAGGTCAAATGTGAACCTAAACCTCAGGTCAAATGTGAACCCGTTGTTTAAAACCCAGGTCAAATGTGAACCTAAACCTCAGGTCAAATGTGAACCCGTTGTTTGAAACCCAGGTCAAATGTGAACCTAAACCTCAGGTCAAATGCGAACCCGTTGTTTGAAAACCAGGTCAAATTTGAACCTAAACCTCAGGTCAAATGTGAACCCGTTGTTCGAATCCCAGGTCAAATGTGAACCTAAACCTAAGGTCAAATGTGAACCCATTATTTGAAACCCAAGTCAAATGTGAACCTAAACCTCAGGTCAAATGTGAACCCGTTGTTTGAAACCCAGGTCAAACGTGAACTTAAACCTCAGGTCAAATGTGAACCTGTTGTTTGAAACCCAGGTCAAACGTGAACCTAAACCTCAGGTCAAATGTGAACCCGTTGTTTGAAACCCAAGTCAAATGTGAACCTAACCCTCAGGTCAAACATGAACCCATTGTTTGAAAATCCGGTCAAATGTGAACCTAAACCTCAGGTCAAATGTGAACCCGTTGTTTGAAACCCAAGTCAAATGGGAACCTCAATCTCAGGTCAAATGTGAATCCGTTGTTTGAAAACCAGGTCAAATGTGAACCCATTGTTTGAAACCCAGGTGAAATATAAACCTAAACCTCAGGTCAAATGTGAACCTGTTGTTTGAAACCCAGGTCAAATGTGAACTTAAACCTCAGGTCAAATGTGAACCTAATGTTTGAAACCAGGTCAAATGTGAACCTAAACCTCAGGTCAAATGTGAACCCGTTGTTTGAAACCCAGGTCAAATGTGAACCTAAACCTCAGGTCAAATGTGAACCCGTTGTTTAAAACCCAGGTCAAATATGAACCTAAACCTCAGGTCAAATGTGAACCCGTTGTTTGAAACCCAGGTCAAACGTGAACCTAAACCTTAGGTCAAATGAGAACCCTTTGTTTGAAACCCGGGTCAAATGTGAACCTAAACCTCAGGTCAAATGCGAACCCGTTGTTTGAAAACAAGGTCAAATTGAACCTAAACCTCAGGTCAAATCTGAACCCGTTGTTCGAAACCCAGGTCAAATGTGAACCTAAACCTAAGGTCAAATGTGAACCCATTATTTGAAACCCAAGTCAAATGTGAACCTAAACCTCAGGTCAAATGTGAACCCGTTGTTTGAAACCCAGGTCAAACGTGAACTTAAACCTCAGGTCAAATGTGAACCTGTTGTTTGACACCCAGGTCAAACGTGAACCTAAACCTCAGGTCAAATGTGAACCCGTTGTTTGAAACCCAAGTCAAATGCGAACCTAACCCTCAGGTCAAATATGAACCCATTGTTTGAAAATCCGGTCAAATGTGAACCTAAACCTCAGGTCAAATGTGAACTCGTTGTTTGAAACCCAAGTCAATTGGGAACCTCAACCTCAGGTCAAATGTGAATCCGTTGTTTGAAATCCAGGTCAAATGTGAACCCGTTGTTTGAAACCCATGTCAAATATGAACCTAAACCTCAGGTCAAATGTGAACCCGTTGTTTGAAACCCTGGTCAAATGTGAACTTAAACCTCAGGTCAAATATGAATCTAATGTTTGAAACCCAGGTCAAATGTGAACCTAAACCTCAGGTCAAATGTGAACCCGTTGTTTGAAACCCAGGTAAAATGTGAACCTAAACCTCAGGTAAAATGTGAACCCGTTGTTTAAAACCCAGGTCAAATTTGAACCTAAACCTCAGGTTAAATGTGAACCCGTTGTTTAAAACCCAGGTCAAATGTGAACCTAAACCTCAGGTCAAATGTGAACCCGTTGTTTGAAACCCAGGTCAAATGTGAACCTAAACCTCAGGTCAAATGCGAACCCGTTGTTTGAAAACCAGGTCAAATTTGAACCTAAACCTCAGGTCAAATGTGAACCCATTGTTCGAAACCCAGGTCAAATGTGAACCTAAACCTAAGGTCAAATGTGAACCCATTATTTGAAACCCAAGTCAAATGTGAACCTAAACCTCAGGTCAAATGTGAACCCGTTGTTTGAAACCCAGGTCAAACGTGAACTTAAACCTCAGGTCAAATGTGAACCTGTTGTTTGAAACCCAGGTCAAACGTGAACCTAAACCTCAGGTCAAATGTGAACCCGTTGTTTGAAACCCAAGTCAAATGTGAACCTAACCCTCAGGTCAAATATGAACCCATTGTTTGAAAATCCGGTCAAATGTGAACCTAAACCTCAGGTCAAATGTGAACCCGTTGTTTGAAACCCAAGTCAAATGGGAACCTCAACCTCAGGTCAAATGTGAATCCGTTGTTTGAAAACCAGGTCAAATGTGAACCCATTGTTTGAAACCCAGGTCAAATATAAACCTAAACCTCAGGTCAAATGTGAACCTGTTGTTTGAAACCCAGGTCAAATGTGAACTTAAACCTCAGGTCAAATGTGAACCTAATGTTTGAAACCCAGGTCAAATGTGAACCTAAACCTCAGGTCAAATGTGAACCCGTTGTTTGAAACCCAGGTCAAATGTGAACCTAAACCTCAGGTCAAATGTGAACCCGTTGTTTAAAACCCAGGTCAAATGTGAACCTAAACCTCAGGTCAAATGTGAACCCGTTGTTTGAAACCCAGGTAAAATGTGAACCTAAACCTTAGGTCAAATGAGAACCCGTTGTTTGAAACCCGGGTCAAATGTGAACCTAAACCTCAGGTCAAATGCGAACCCGTTGTTTGAAAACAAGGTCAAATTGAACCTAAACCTCAGGTCAAATCTGAACCCGTTGTTCGAAACCCAGGTCAAATGTGAACCTAAACCTAAGGTCAAATGTGAACCCATTATTTGAAACCCAAGTCAAATGTGAACCTAAACCTCAGGTCAAATGTGAACCCGTTGTTTGAAACCCAGGTCAAACGTGAACTTAAACCTCAGGTCAAATGTGAACCTGTTGTTTGAAACCCAGGTCAAACGTGAACCTAAACCTCAGGTCAAATGTGAACCCGTTATTTGAAACCCAAGTCAAATGCGAACCTAACCCTCAGGTCAAATATGAACCCGTTGTTTGAAAATCCGGTCAAATGTGAACCTAAACCTCAGGTCAAATGTGAACCCGTTGTTTGAAACCCAAGTCAGTTGGGAACCTCAACCTCAGGTCAAATGTGAATCCGTTGTTTGAAAACCAGGTCAAATGTGAACCCGTTGTTTGAAACCCAGGTCAAATATGAACCTAAACCTCAGGTCAAATGTGAACCCGTTGTTTGAAACCCTGATCAAATGTGAACCTAAACCTCAGGTCAAATGTGAATCTAATGTTTGAAACCCAGGTCAAATGTGAACCTAAACCTCAGGTCAAATGTGAACCCGTTGTTTGAAACCCAGGTCAAATGTGAACCTAAACCTCAGGTCAAATGTGAACCCGTTGTTTAAAACCCAGGTCAAATGTGAACCTAAACCTCAGGTCAAATGTGAACCGGTTGTTTGAAACCCAGGTCAAATGTGAACCTAAACCTTAGGTCAAATGAGAACCCGTTGTTTGAAACCCAGGTCAAATGTGAACCCGTTGTTTGAAACCCAAGTCAATTGGGAACCTCAACCTCAGGTCAAATGTGAATCCGTTGTTTGAAAACCAGGTCAAATGTGAACCCGTTGTTTGAAACCCAGGTCAAATGTGAACCTAAACCTCAGGTCAAATGTGAACCCGTTGTTCGAAACCCAGGTCAAATGTGAACCTAAACCTAAGGTCAAATGTGAACCCGTTGTTCGAAACCCAGGTCAAATGTGAACCCGTTGTTTGAAACCCAGGTCAAACGTGAATTTAAACCTCAGGTCAAATGTGAACCTGTTGTTTGAAACCCAGGTCAAACGTGAACCTAAACCTCAGGTCAAATGTGAACCCGTTGTTTGAAACCCAAGTCAAATGTGAACCTAACCCTCAGGTCAAATATGAACCCATTGTTTGAAAATCCGGTCAAATGTGAACCTAAACCTCAGGTCAAATGTGAACCCGTTGTTTGAAACCCAAGTCAAATGGGAACCTCAACCTCAGGTCAAATGTGAATCCGTTGTTTGAAAACCAGGTCAAATGTGAACCCGTTGTTTGAAACCCAGGTCAAATATGAACCTAATCCTCCGGTCAAATGTGAACCTGTTGTTTGAAACCCAGGTCAAATGTGAACTTAAACCTCAGGTCAAATGTGAACCTAATGTTTGAAACCCAGGTCAAATGTGAACCTAAACCTCAGGTCAAATGTGAACCCGTCGTTTGAAACCCAGGTCAAATGTGAACCTAAACCTCAGGTCAAATGTGAACCCGTTGTTTAAAATCCAGGTCAAATGTGAACCTAAACCTCAAGTCAAATGTGAACCCATTGTTTGAAACCCAGGTCAAATGTGAACCTAAACCTTAGGTCAAATGAGAACCCGTTGTTTGAAACCCGGGTCAAATGTGAACCTAAACCTCAGGTCAAATGCGAACCCGTTGTTTGAAAACAAGGTCAAATTGAACCTAAACCTCAGGTCAAATGTGAACCCGTTGTTCGAAACCCAGGTCAAATGTGAACCAAAACCTAAGGTCAAATGTGAACCCATTATTTGAAACCCAAGTCAAATGTGAACCTAAACCTCAGGTCAAATGTGAACCCGTTGTTTGAAACCCAGGTCAAATGTTAACCTAAACCTTAGGTCAAATGAGAACCCGTTGTTTGAAACCCAGGTCAAACGTGAACTTAAACCTCAGGTCAAATGTGAACCTGTTGTTTGAAACCCAGGTCAAACGTGAACCTAAACCTCAGGTCAAATGTGAACCCGTTATTTGAAACCCATGTCAAATGCGAACCTAACCCTCAGGTCAAATATGAACCCGTTGTTTGAAAATCCGGTCAAATGTGAACCTAAACCTCAGGTCAAATGTGAACCCGTTGTTTGAAACCCAAGTCAATTGGGAACCTCAACCTCAGGTCAAATGTGAATCCGTTGTTTGAAAACCAGGTCAAATGTGAACCCGTTGTTTGAAACCCAGGTCAAATATGAACCTAAACCTCAGGTCAAATGTGAACCCGTTGTTTGAAACCCTGATCAAATGTGAACCTAAACCTCAGGTCAAATGTGAATCTAATGTTTGAAACCCATGTCAAATGTGAACCTAAACCTCAGGTCAAATGTGAACCCGTTGTTTGAAACCCAGGTCAAATTTGAACCTAAACCACAAGTCAAATCTGAACCCGTTGTTTGAAACCCAGGTGAAATGTGAACCTAACCCTCAGGTCAAATGTGAACCTAAACCTCAGGTCAAATGTGAACCCGTTGTTTAAAACCCAGGTCAAATGTGAACCTAAACCTCAGGTCAAATGTGAACCGGTTGTTTGAAACCCAGGTCAAATGTGAACCTAAACCTTAGGTCAAATGAGAACCCGTTGTTTGAAACCCAGGTCAAATGTGAACCCGTTGTTTGAAACCCAAGTCAATTGGGAACCTCAACCTCAGGTCAAATGTGAATCCGTTGTTTGAAAACCAGGTCAAATGTGAACCCGTTGTTTGAAACCCAGGTCAAATGTGAACCTAAACCTCAGGTCAAATGTGAACCCGTTGTTCGAAACGCAGGTCAAATGTGAACCTAAACCTAAGGTCAAATGTGAACCCATTATTTGAAACCCAAGTCAAATGTGAACCTAAACCTCAGGTCAAATGTGAACCTGTTGTTTGAAACCCAGGTCAAACGTGAATTTAAACCTCAGGTCAAATGTGAACCTGTTGTTTGAAACCCAGGTCAAACGTGAACCTAAACCTCAGGTCAAATGTGAACCCGTTGTTTGAAACCCAAGTCAAATGTGAACCTAACCCTCAGGTCAAATATGAACCCATTGTTTGAAAATCCGGTCAAATGTGAACCTAAACCTCAGGTCAAATGTGAACCCGTTGTTTGAAACCCAAGTCAAATGGGAACCTCAACCTCAGGTCAAATGTGAATCCGTTGTTTGAAAACCAGGTCAAATGTGAACCCGTTGTTTGAAACCCAGGTCAAATATGAACCTAAACCTCCGGTCAAATGTGAACCTGTTGTTTGAAACCCAGGTCAAATGTGAACTTAAACCTCAGGTCAAATGTGAACCTAATGTTTGAAACCCAGGTCAAATGTGAACCTAAACCTCAGGTCAAATGTGAACCCGTCGTTTGAAACCCAGGTCAAATGTGAACCTAAACCTCAGGTCAAATGTGAACCCGTTGTTTAAAATCCAGGTCAAATGTGAACCTAAACCTCAGGTCAAATGTGAACCCATTGTTTGAAACCCAGGTCAAATGTGAACCTAAACCTTAGGTCAAATGAGAACCCGTTGTTTGAAACCCGGGTCAAATGTAAACCTAAACCTCAGGTCAAATGCGAACCCGTTGTTTGAAAACAAGGTCAAATTGAACCTAAACCTCAGGTCAAATGTGAACCCGTTGTTCGAAACCCAGGTCAAATGTGAACCTAAACCTAAGGTCAAATGTGAACCCATTATTTGAAACCCAAGTCAAATGTGAACCTAAACCTCAGGTCAAATGTGAACCCGTTGTTTGAAACCCAGGTCAAATGTTAACCTAAACCTTAGGTCAAATGAGAACCCGTTGTTTGAAACCCAGGTCAAACGTGAACTTAAACCTCAGGTCAAATGTGAACCTGTTGTTTGAAACCCAGGTCAAACGTGAACCTAAACCTCAGGTCAAATGTGAACCCGTTATTTGAAACCCAAGTCAAATGCGAACCTAACCCTCAGGTCAAATATGAACCCGTTGTTTGAAAATCCGGTCAAATGTGAACCTAAACCTCAGGTCAAATGTGAACCCGTTGTTTGAAACCCAAGTCAATTGGGAACCTCAACCTCAGGTCAAATGTGAATCCGTTGTTTGAAAACCAGGTCAAATGTGAACCCGTTGTTTGAAACCCAGGTCAAATATGAACCTAATCCTCCGGTCAAATGTGAACCTGTTGTTTGAAACCCAGGTCAAATGTGAACTTAAACCTCAGGTCAAATGTGAACCTAATGTTTGAAACCCAGGTCAAATGTGAACCTAAACCTCAGGTCAAATGTGAACCCGTCGTTTGAAACCCAGGTCAAATGTGAACCTAAACCTCAGGTCAAATGTGAACCCGTTGTTTAAAATCCAGGTCAAATGTGAACCTAAACCTCAAGTCAAATGTGAACCCATTGTTTGAAACCCAGGTCAAATGTGAACCTAAACCTTAGGTCAAATGAGAACCCGTTGTTTGAAACCCGGGTCAAATGTGAACCTAAACCTCAGGTCAAATGCGAACCCGTTGTTTGAAAACAAGGTCAAATTGAACCTAAACCTCAGGTCAAATGTGAACCCGTTGTTCGAAACCCAGGTCAAATGTGAACCAAAACCTAAGGTCAAATGTGAACCCATTATTTGAAACCCAAGTCAAATGTGAACCTAAACCTCAGGTCAAATGTGAACCCGTTGTTTGAAACCCAGGTCAAATGTTAACCTAAACCTTAGGTCAAATGAGAACCCGTTGTTTGAAACCCAGGTCAAACGTGAACTTAAACCTCAGGTCAAATGTGAACCTGTTGTTTGAAACCCAGGTCAAACGTGAACCTAAACCTCAGGTCAAATGTGAACCCGTTATTTGAAACCCATGTCAAATGCGAACCTAACCCTCAGGTCAAATATGAACCCGTTGTTTGAAAATCCGGTCAAATGTGAACCTAAACCTCAGGTCAAATGTGAACCCGTTGTTTGAAAACCAGGTCAAATGTGAACCTAAACCTCAGGTCAAATGTGAACCCGTCGTTTGAAACCCAGGTCAAATGTGAACCTAAACCTCAGGTCAAATGTGAACCCGTTGTTTAAAATCCAGGTCAAATGTGAACCTAAACCTCAGGTCAAATGTGAACCCATTGTTTGAAACCCAGGTCAAATGTGAACCTAAACCTTAGGTCAAATGAGAACCCGTTGTTTGAAACCCGGGTCAAATGTAAACCTAAACCTCAGGTCAAATGCGAACCCGTTGTTTGAAAACAAGGTCAAATTGAACCTAAACCTCAGGTCAAATGTGAACCCGTTGTTCGAAACCCAGGTCAAATGTGAACCTAAACCTAAGGTCAAATGTGAACCCATTATTTGAAACCCAAGTCAAATGTGAACCTAAACCTCAGGTCAAATGTGAACCCGTTGTTTGAAACCCAGGTCAAATGTTAACCTAAACCTTAGGTCAAATGAGAACCCGTTGTTTGAAACCCAGGTCAAACGTGAACTTAAACCTCAGGTCAAATGTGAACCTGTTGTTTGAAACCCAGGTCAAACGTGAACCTAAACCTCAGGTCAAATGTGAACCCGTTATTTGAAACCCAAGTCAAATGCGAACCTAACCCTCAGGTCAAATATGAACCCGTTGTTTGAAAATCCGGTCAAATGTGAACCTAAACCTCAGGTCAAATGTGAACCCGTTGTTTGAAACCCAAGTCAATTGGGAACCTCAACCTCAGGTCAAATGTGAATCCGTTGTTTGAAAACCAGGTCAAATGTGAACCCGTTGTTTGAAACCCAGGTCAAATATGAACCTAATCCTCCGGTCAAATGTGAACCTGTTGTTTGAAACCCAGGTCAAATGTGAACTTAAACCTCAGGTCAAATGTGAACCTAATGTTTGAAACCCAGGTCAAATGTGAACCTAAACCTCAGGTCAAATGTGAACCCGTCGTTTGAAACCCAGGTCAAATGTGAACCTAAACCTCAGGTCAAATGTGAACCCGTTGTTTAAAATCCAGGTCAAATGTGAACCTAAACCTCAAGTCAAATGTGAACCCATTGTTTGAAACCCAGGTCAAATGTGAACCTAAACCTTAGGTCAAATGAGAACCCGTTGTTTGAAACCCGGGTCAAATGTGAACCTAAACCTCAGGTCAAATGCGAACCCGTTGTTTGAAAACAAGGTCAAATTGAACCTAAACCTCAGGTCAAATGTGAACCCGTTGTTCGAAACCCAGGTCAAATGTGAACCAAAACCTAAGGTCAAATGTGAACCCATTATTTGAAACCCAAGTCAAATGTGAACCTAAACCTCAGGTCAAATGTGAACCCGTTGTTTGAAACCCAGGTCAAATGTTAACCTAAACCTTAGGTCAAATGAGAACCCGTTGTTTGAAACCCAGGTCAAACGTGAACTTAAACCTCAGGTCAAATGTGAACCTGTTGTTTGAAACCCAGGTCAAACGTGAACCTAAACCTCAGGTCAAATGTGAACCCGTTATTTGAAACCCATGTCAAATGCGAACCTAACCCTCAGGTCAAATATGAACCCGTTGTTTGAAAATCCGGTCAAATGTGAACCTAAACCTCAGGTCAAATGTGAACCCGTTGTTTGAAAACCAGGTCAAATGTGAACCCGTTGTTTGAAACCCAGGTCAAATATGAACCTAAACCTCAGGTCAAATGTGAACCCGTTGTTTGAAACCCTGATCAAATGTGAACCTAAACCTCAGGTCAAATGTGAATCTAATGTTTGAAACCCATGTCAAATGTGAACCTAAACCTCAGGTCAAATGTGAACCCGTTGTTTGAAACCCAGGTCAAATTTGAACCTAAACCACAAGTCAAATCTGAACCCGTTGTTTGAAACCCAGGTGAAATGTGAACCTAACCCTCAGGTCAAATGTGAACCTAAACCTCAGGTCAAATGTGAACCCGTTGTTTAAAACCCAGGTCAAATGTGAACCTAAACCTCAGGTCAAATGTGAACCGGTTGTTTGAAACCCAGGTCAAATGTGAACCTAAACCTTAGGTCAAATGAGAACCCGTTGTTTGAAACCCAGGTCAAATGTGAACCCGTTGTTTGAAACCCAAGTCAATTGGGAACCTCAACCTCAGGTCAAATGTGAATCCGTTGTTTGAAAACCAGGTCAAATGTGAACCCGTTGTTTGAAACCCAGGTCAAATGTGAACCTAAACCTCAGGTCAAATGTGAACCCGTTGTTCGAAACGCAGGTCAAATGTGAACCTAAACCTAAGGTCAAATGTGAACCCATTATTTGAAACCCAAGTCAAATGTGAACCTAAACCTCAGGTCAAATGTGAACCTGTTGTTTGAAACCCAGGTCAAACGTGAATTTAAACCTCAGGTCAAATGTGAACCTGTTGTTTGAAACCCAGGTCAAACGTGAACCTAAACCTCAGGTCAAATGTGAACCCGTTGTTTGAAACCCAAGTCAAATGTGAACCTAACCCTCAGGTCAAATATGAACCCATTGTTTGAAAATCCGGTCAAATGTGAACCTAAACCTCAGGTCAAATGTGAACCCGTTGTTTGAAACCCAAGTCAAATGGGAACCTCAACCTCAGGTCAAATGTGAATCCGTTGTTTGAAAACCAGGTCAAATGTGAACCCGTTGTTTGAAACCCAGGTCAAATATGAACCTAAACCTCCGGTCAAATGTGAACCTGTTGTTTGAAACCCAGGTCAAATGTGAACTTAAACCTCAGGTCAAATGTGAACCTAATGTTTGAAACCCAGGTCAAATGTGAACCTAAACCTCAGGTCAAATGTGAACCCGTCGTTTGAAACCCAGGTCAAATGTGAACCTAAACCTCAGGTCAAATGTGAACCCGTTGTTTAAAATCCAGGTCAAATGTGAACCTAAACCTCAGGTCAAATGTGAACCCATTGTTTGAAACCCAGGTCAAATGTGAACCTAAACCTTAGGTCAAATGAGAACCCGTTGTTTGAAACCCGGGTCAAATGTAAACCTAAACCTCAGGTCAAATGCGAACCCGTTGTTTGAAAACAAGGTCAAATTGAACCTAAACCTCAGGTCAAATGTGAACCCGTTGTTCGAAACCCAGGTCAAATGTGAACCTAAACCTAAGGTCAAATGTGAACCCATTATTTGAAACCCAAGTCAAATGTGAACCTAAACCTCAGGTCAAATGTGAACCCGTTGTTTGAAACCCAGGTCAAATGTTAACCTAAACCTTAGGTCAAATGAGAACCCGTTGTTTGAAACCCAGGTCAAACGTGAACTTAAACCTCAGGTCAAATGTGAACCTGTTGTTTGAAACCCAGGTCAAACGTGAACCTAAACCTCAGGTCAAATGTGAACCCGTTATTTGAAACCCAAGTCAAATGCGAACCTAACCCTCAGGTCAAATATGAACCCGTTGTTTGAAAATCCGGTCAAATGTGAACCTAAACCTCAGGTCAAATGTGAACCCGTTGTTTGAAACCCAAGTCAATTGGGAACCTCAACCTCAGGTCAAATGTGAATCCGTTGTTTGAAAACCAGGTCAAATGTGAACCCGTTGTTTGAAACCCAGGTCAAATATGAACCTAAACCTCAGGTCAAATGTGAACCCGTTGTTTGAAACCCTGATCAAATGTGAACCTAAACCTCAGGTCAAATGTGAATCTAATGTTTGAAACCCAGGTCAAATGTGAACCTAAACCTCAGGTCAAATGTGAACCCGTTGTTTGAAACCCAGGTCAAATGTGAACCTAAACCTCAGGTCAAATGTGAACCCGTTGTTTAAAACCCAGGTCAAATGTGAACCTAAACCTCAGGTCAAATGTGAACCGGTTGTTTGAAACCCAGGTCAAATGTGAACCTAAACCTTAGGTCAAATGAGAACCCGTTGTTTCAAACCCAGGTCAAATGTGAACCCGTTGTTTGAAACCCAAGTCAATTGGGAACCTCAACCTCAGGTCAAATGTGAATCCGTTGTTTGAAAACCAGGTCAAATGTGAACCCGTTGTTTGAAACCCAGGTCAAACGTGAACCTAAACCTCAGGTCAAATGTGAACCCGTTGTTTGAAACCCAAGTCAAATGTGAACCTAACCCTCAGGTCAAATATGAACCCATTGTTTGAAAATCCGGTCAAATGTGAACCTAAACCTCAGGTCAAATGTGAACCCGTTGTTTAAAATCCAGGTCAAATGTGAACCTAAACCTCAGGTCAAATGTCAACCCATTGTTTGAAACCCAGGTCAAATATGAACCTAAACCTTAGGTCAAATGAGAACCCGTTGTTTGAAACCCGGGTCAAATGTGAACCTAAACCTCAGGTCAAATGCGAACCCGTTGTTTGAAAACAAGGTCAAATTGAACCTAAACCTCAGGTCAAATGTGAACCCGTTGTTCGAAACCCAGGTCAAATGTGAACCTAAACCTAAGGTCAAATGTGAACCCATTATTTGAAACCCAAGTCAAATGTGAACCTAAACCTCAGGTCAAATGTGAACCCGTTGTTTGAAACCCAGGTCAAATGTTAACCTAAACCTTAGGTCAAATGAGAACCCGTTGTTTGAAACCCAGGTCAAATGTGAACTTAAACCTCAGGTCAAATGTGAACCTGTTGTTTGAAACCCAGGTCAAACGTGAACCTAAACCTCAGGTCAAATGTGAACCCGTTATTTGAAACCCAAGTCAAATGCGAACCTAACCCTCAGGTCAAATATGAACCCGTTGTTTGAAAATCCGGTCAAATGTGAACCTAAACCTCAGGTCAAATGTGAACCCGTTGTTTGAAACCCAAGTCAATTGGGAACCTCAACCTCAGGTCAAATGTGAATCCGTTGTTTGAAAACCAGGTCAAATGTGAACCCGTTGTTTGAAACCCAGGTCAAATATGAACCTAAACCTCAGGTCAAATGTGAACCCGTTGTTTGAAACCCTGATCAAATGTGAACCTAAACCTCAGGTCAAATGTGAATCTAATGTTTGAAACCCAGGTCAAATGTGAACCTAAACCTCAGGTCAAATGTGAACCCGTTGTTTGAAACCCAGGTCAAATGTGAACCTAAACCTCAGGTCAAATGTGAACCCGTTGTTTAAAACCCAGGTCAAATGTGAACCTAAACCTCAGGTCAAATGTGAACCGGTTGTTTGAAACCCAGGTCAAATGTGAACCTAAACCTTAGGTCAAATGAGAACCCGTTGTTTCAAACCCAGGTCAAATGTGAACCCGTTGTTTGAAACCCAAGTCAATTGGGAACCTCAACCTCAGGTCAAATGTGAATCCGTTGTTTGAAAACCAGGTCAAATGTGAACCCGTTGTTTGAAACCCAGGTCAAACGTGAACCTAAACCTCAGGTCAAATGTGAACCCGTTGTTTGAAACCCAAGTCAAATGTGAACCTAACCCTTAGGTCAAATATGAACCCATTGTTTGAAAATCCGGTCAAATGTGAACCTAAACCTCAGGTCAAATGTGAACCCGTTGTTTGAAACCCAAGTCAAATGGGAACCTCAACCTCAGGTCAAATGTGAATCCGTTGTTTGAAAACCAGGTCAAATGTGAACCCGTTGTTTGAAACCCAGGTCAAATATGAACCTAAACCTCCGGTCAAATGTGAACCTGTTGTTTGAAACCCAGGTCAAATGTGAACTTAAACCTCAGGTCAAATGTGAACCTAATGTTTGAAACCCAGGTCAAATGTGAACCTAAACCTCAGGTCAAATGTGAACCCGTTGTTTGAAACCCAGGTCAAATGTGAACCTAAACCTCAGGTCAAATGTGAACCCGTTGTTTAAAATCCAGGTCAAATGTGAACCTAAACCTCAGGTCAAATGTCAACCCATTGTTTGAAACCCAGGTCAAATGTGAACCTAAACCTTAGGTCAAATGAGAACCCGTTGTTTGAAACCCGGGTCAAATGTGAACCTAAACCTCAGGTCAAATGCGAACCCGTTGTTTGAAAACAAGGTCAAATTGAACCTAAACCTCAGGTCAAATGTGAACCCGTTGTTCGAAACCCAGGTCAAATGTGAACCTAAACCTAAGGTCAAATGTGAACCCATTATTTGAAACCCAAGTCAAATGTGAACCTAAACCTCAGGTCAAATGTGAACCCGTTGTTTGAAACCCAGGTCAAATGTTAACCTAAACCTTAGGTCAAATGAGAACCCGTTGTTTGAAACCCAGGTCAAATGTGAACTTAAACCTCAGGTCAAATGTGAACCTGTTGTTTGAAACCCAGGTCAAACGTGAACCTAAACCTCAGGTCAAATGTGAACCCGTTATTTGAAACCCAAGTCAAATGCGAACCTAACCCTCAGGTCAAATATGAACCCGTTGTTTGAAAATCCGGTCAAATGTGAACCTAAACCTCAGGTCAAATGTGAACCCGTTGTTTGAAACCCAAGTCAATTGGGAACCTCAACCTCAGGTCAAATGTGAATCCGTTGTTTGAAAACCAGGTCAAATGTGAACCCGTTGTTTGAAACCCAGGTCAAATATGAACCTAAACCTCAGGTCAAATGTGAACCCGTTGTTTGAAACCCTGATCAAATGTGAACCTAAACCTCAGGTCAAATGTGAATCTAATGTTTGAAACCCAGGTCAAATGTGAACCTAAACCTCAGGTCAAATGTGAACCCGTTGTTTGAAACCCAGGTCAAATGTGAACCTAAACCTCAGGTCAAATGTGAACCCGTTGTTTAAAACCCAGGTCAAATGTGAACCTAAACCTCAGGTCAAATGTGAACCGGTTGTTTGAAACCCAGGTCAAATGTGAACCTAAACCTTAGGTCAAATGAGAACCCGTTGTTTGAAACCCAGGTCAAATGTGAACCCGTTGTTTGAAACCCAAGTCAATTGGGAACCTCAACCTCAGGTCAAATGTGAATCCGTTGTTTGAAAACCAGGTCAAATGTGAACCCGTTGTTTGAAACCCAGGTCAAATGTGAACCTAAACCTCAGGTCAAATGTGAACCCGTTGTTCGAAACCCAGGTCAAATGTGAACCTAAACCTAAGGTCAAATGTGAACCCATTATTTGAAACCCAAGTCAAATGTGAACCTAAACCTCAGGTCAAATGTGAACCCGTTGTTTGAAACCCAGGTCAAACGTGAACTTAAACCTCAGGTCAAATGTGAACCAGTTGTTTGAAACCCAGGTCAAACGTGAACCTAAACCTCAGGTCAAATGTGAACCCGTTGTTTGAAACCCAAGTCAAATGTGAACCTAACCCTCAGGTCAAATATGAACCCATTATTTGAAAATCTGGTCAAATGTGAACCTAAACCTCCGGTCAAATGTGAACCCGTTGTTTGAAACCCAAGTCAAATGGGAACCTCAACCTCAAGTCAAATGTGAATCCGTTGTTTGAAAACCAGGTCAAATGTGAACCCGTTGTTTGAAATCCAGGTCAAATTTGAACCTAAACCTCAGGTCAAATGTGAACCCGTTGTTCGAAACCCAGGTCAAATGTGAACCTAAACCTAAGGTCAAATGTGAACCCATTATTTGAAACCCAAGTCAAATGTGAACCTAAACCTCAGGTCAAATGTGAACCCGTTGTTTGAAACCCAGGTCAAACGTGAATTTAAACCTTAGGTCAAATGTGAACCTGTTGTTTGAAACCCAGGTCAAACGTGAACCTAAACCTCAGGTCAAATGTGAACCCGTTGTTTGAAACCCAAGTCAAATGTGAACCTAACCCTCAGGTCAAATATGAACCCATTGTTTGAAAATCCTGTCAAATGTGAACCTAAACCTCAGGTCAAATGTGAACCCGTTGTTTGAAACCCAAGTCAAATGGGAACCTCAACCTCAGGTCAAATGTGAATCCGTTGTTTGAAAACCAGGTCAAATGTGAACCCGTTGTTTGAAACCCAGGTCAAATATGAACCTAAACCTCCGGTCAAATGTGAACCTGTTGTTTGAAACCCAGGTCAAATGTGAACTTAAACCTCAGGTCAAATGTGAACCTAATGTTTGAAACCCAGGTCAAATGTGAACCTAAACCTCAGGTCAAATGTGAACCCGTTGTTTGAAACCCAGGTCAAATGTGAACTTAAACCTCAGGTCAAATGTGAACCAGTTGTTTAAAATCCAGGTCAAATGTGAACCTAAACCTCAGGTCAAATGTGAACCCATTGTTTGAAACCAAGGTCAAATGTGAACCTAAACCTTAGGTCAAATGAGAACCCGTTGTTTGAAACCCGGGTCAAATGTGAACCTAAACCTCAGGTCAAATGCGAACCCGTTGTTTGAAAACAAGGTCAAATTGAACCTAAACCTCAGGTCAAATGTGAACCCGTTGTTCGAAACCCAGGTCAAATGTGAACCTAAACCTAAGGTCAAATGTGAACCCATTATTTGAAACCCAAGTCAAATGTGAACCTAAACCTCAGGTCAAATGTGAACCCGTTGTTTGAAACCCAGGTCAAATGTTAACCTAAACCTTAGGTCAAATGAGAACCCGTTGTTTGAAACCCAGGTCAAACGTGAACTTAAACCTCAGGTCAAATGTGAACCCGTTATTTGAAACCCAAGTCAAATGCGAACCTAACCCTCAGGTCAAATATGAACCCGTTGTTTGAAAATCCGGTCAAATGTGAACCTAAACCTCAGGTCAAATGTGAACCCGTTGTTTGAAACCCAAGTCAATTGGGAACCTCAACCTCAGGTCAAATGTGAATCCGTTGTTTGAAAACCAGGTCAAATGTGAACCCGTTGTTTGAAACCCAGGTCAAATATGAACCTAAACCTCAGGTCAAATGTGAACCCGTTGTTTGAAACCCTGATCAAATGTGAACCTAAACCTCAGGTCAAATGTGAATCTAATGTTTGAAACCCAGGTCAAATGTGAACCTAAACCTCAGGTCAAATGTGAACCCGTTGTTTGAAACCCAGGTCAAATGTGAACCTAAACCTCAGGTCAAATGTGAACCCGTTGTTTAAAACCCAGGTCAAATGTGAACCTAAACCTCAGGTCAAATGTGAACCGGTTGTTTGAAACCCAGGTCAAATGTGAACCTAAACCTTAGGTCAAATGAGAACCCGTTGTTTGAAACCCAGGTCAAATGTGAACCCGTTGTTTGAAACCCAAGTCAATTGGGAACCTCAACCTCAGGTCAAATGTGAATCCGTTGTTTGAAAACCAGGTCAAATGTGAACCCGTTGTTTGAAACCCAGGTCAAATGTGAACCTAAACCTCAGGTCAAATGTGAACCCGTTGTCGAAACCCAGGTCAAATGTGAACCTAAACCTAAGGTCAAATGTGAACCCATTATTTGAAACCCAAGTCAAATGTGAACCTAAACCTCAGGTCAAATGTGAACCCGTTGTTTGAAACCCAGGTCAAACGTGAACTTAAACCACAGGTCAAATGTGAACCAGTTGTTTGAAACCCAGGTCAAACGTGAACCTAAACCTCAGGTCAAATGTGAACCCGTTGTTTGAAACCCAAGTCAAATGTGAACCTAACCCTCAGGTCAAATATGAACCCATTGTTTGAAAATCCGGTCAAATGTGAACCTAAACCTCCGGTCAAATGTGAACCCGTTGTTTGAAACCCAAGTCAAATGGGAACCTCAACCTCAAGTCAAATGTGAATCCGTTGTTTGAAAACCAGGTCAAATGTGAACCCGTTGTTTGAAACCCAGGTCAAATATGAACCTAAACCTCAGGTCAAATGTGAACCCGTTGTTTGAAACCCAGGTCAAATGTGAACTTAAACCTCAGGTCAAATGTGAACCTAATGTTTGAAACCCAGGTCAAATGTGAACCTAAACCTCAGGTCAAATGTGAACCCGTTGTTTGAAACCCAGGTCAAATGTGAACCTAAACCTCAGGTCAAATGTGAACCCGTTGTTTAAAACCCAGGTCAAATGTTAACCTAAACCTTAGGTCAAATGAGAACCCGTTGTTTGAAACCCAGGTCAAATGTGAACCTAAACCTTAGGTCAAATGAGAACCCGTTGTTTGAAACCCGGGTCAAATGTGACCCTAAACCTCAGGTCAAATGCGAACCCGTTGTTTGAAAACCAGGTCAAAAAATTTGAACCTAAACCTCAGGTCAAATGTGAACCCGTTGTTCGAAACCCAGGTCAAATGTGAACCTAAACCTAAGGTCAAATGTGAACCCATTATTTGAAACCAAAGTCAAATGTGAACCCGTTGTTTGAAACCCAGGTCAAACGTGAACTTAAACCTCAGGTCAAATGTGAACCTGTTGTTTGAAACCCAGTTCAAACGTGAACCTAAACCTCAGGTCAAATGTGAACCCGTTGTTTGAAACCCAAGTCAAATGTGAACCTAAACCTCAGGTCAAATATGAACCCGTTGTTTGAAAATCAGGTCAAATGTGAACCTAAACCTCAGGTCAAATGTGAACCCGTTGTTTGAAACCCAAGTCAATTGGGAACCTCAACCTCAGGTCAAATGTGAATCCGTTGTTTGAAATCCAGGTCAAATGTGAACCCGTTGTTTGAAACCCAGGTCAAATATGAACCTAAACCTCAGGTCAAATGTGAACCCGTTGTTTGAAACCCTGGTCAAATGTAAACTTAAACCTCAGGTCAAATATGAATCTAATGTTTGAAACCCAGGTCAAATGTGAACCTAAACCTCAGGTCAAATGTGAACCCGTTGTTTGAAACCCAGGTAAAATGTCAACCTAAACCTCAGGTCAAATGTGAACCCGTTGTTTAAAACCCAGGTCAAATGTGAACCTAAACCTCAGGTCAAATGTGAACCCGTTATTTAAAACCCAGGTCAAATGTGAACCTAAACCTCAGGTCAAATGTGAACCCGTTGTTTGAAACCCAGGTCAAATGCGAACCTAAACCTTAGGTCAAATGAGAACCCGTTGTTTGAAACCCGGGTCAAATGTGAACCTAAACCTCAGGTCAAATGCGAACCCGTTGTTTGAAATCCAGGTCAAATTTGAACCTAAACCTCAGGTCAAATGTGAACCCGTTGTTCGAAACCCAGGTCAAATGTGAACCTAAACCTAAGGTCAAATGTGAACCCATTATTTGAAACCCAAGTCAAATGTGAACCTAAACCTCAGGTCAAATGTGAACCCGTTGTTTGAAACCCAGGTCAAACGTGAATTTAAACCTCAGGTCAAATGTGAACCTGTTGTTTGAAACCCAGGTCAAACGTGAACCTAAACCTCAGGTCAAATGTGAACCCGTTGTTTGAAACCCAAGTCAAATGTGAACCTAACCCTCAGGTCAAATATGAACCCATTGTTTGAAAATCCGGTCAAATGTGAACCTAAACCTCAGGTCAAATGTGAACCCGTTGTTTGAAACCCAAGTCAAATGGGAACCTCAACCTCAGGTCAAATGTGAATCCGTTGTTTGAAAACCAGGTCAAATGTGAACCCGTTGTTTGAAACCCAGGTCAAATATGAACCTAAACCTCCGGTCAAATGTGAACCTGTTGTTTGAAACCCAGGTCAAATGTGAACTTAAACCTCAGGTCAAATGTGAACCTAATGTTTGAAACCCAGGTCAAATGTGAACCTAAACCTCAGGTCAAATGTGAACCCGTTGTTTGAAACCCAGGTCAAATGTGAACCTAAACCTCAGGTCAAATGTGAACCCGTTGTTTAAAATCCAGGTCAAATGTGAACCTAAACCTCAGGTCAAATGTGAACCCATTGTTTGAAACCCAGGTCAAATGTGAACCTAAACCTTAGGTCAACTGAGAACCCGTTGTTTGAAACCCGGGTCAAATGTGAACCTAAACCTCAGGTCAAATGCGAACCCGTTGTTTGAAAACAAGGTCAAATTGAACCTAAACCTCAGGTCAAATGTGAACCCGTTGTTCGAAACCCAGGTCAAATGTGAACCTAAACCTAAGGTCAAATGTGAACCCATTATTTGAAACCCAAGTCAAATGTGAACCTAAACCTCAGGTCAAATGTGAACCCGTTGTTTGAAACCCAGGTCAAACGTGAACTTAAACCTCAGGTCAAATGTGAACCTGTTGTTTGAAACCCAGGTCAAACGTGAACCTAAACCTCAGGTCAAATGTGAAACCGTTGTTTGAAACCCAAGTCAAATGTGAACCTAACCCTCAGGTCAAATATGAACCCGTTGTTTGAAAATCCGGTCAAATGTGAACCTAAACCTCAGGTCAAATGTGAACCCGTTGTTTGAAACCCAAGTCAATTGGGAACCTCAACCTCAGGTCAAATGTGAATCCGTTGTTTGAAAACCAGGTCAAATGTGAACCCGTTGTTTGAAACCCAGGTCAAATATGAACCTAAACCTCAGGTCAAATGTGAACCCGTTGTTTGAAACCCTGATCAAATGTGAACCTAAACCTCAGGTCAAATGTGAATCTAATGTTTGAAACCCAGGTCAAATGTGAACCTAAACCTCAGGTCAAATGTGAACCCGTTGTTTGAAACCCAGGTCAAATGTGAACCTAAACCTCAGGTCAAATGTGAACCCATTGTTTAAAACCCTGGTCAAATGTGAACCTAAACCTCAGGTCAAATGTGAACCCGTTGTTTGAAACCCAGGTCAATTGGGAACCTCAACCTCAGGTCAAATGTGAATCCGTTGTTTGAAAACCAGGTCAAATGTGAACCCGTTGTTTGAAACCCAGGTCAAATATGAACCTAAACCTCAGGTCAAATGTGAACCCGTTGTTTGAAACCCTGATCAAATGTGAACCTAAACCTCAGGTCAAATGTGAATCTAATGTTTGAAACCCAGGTCAAATGTGAACCTAAACCTCAGGTCAAATGTTAACCCGTTGTTTGAAACCCAGGTCAAATGTGAACCTAAACCTCAGGTCAAATGTGAACCCGTTGTTTAAAACCCAGGTCAAATGTGAACCTAAACCTCAGGTCAAATGTGAACCGGCTGTTTGAAACTCGGGTCAAATGTGAACCTAAACCTTAGGTCAAATGAGAACCCGTTGTTTGAAACCCAGGTCAAATGTGAACCTAAACCTCAGGTCAAATGTGAACCCGTTGTTTGAAACCCAAGTCAATTGGGAACCTCAACCTCAGGTCAAATGTGAATCCGTTGTTTGAAAACCAGGTCAAATGTGAACCCGTTGTTTGAAACCCAGGTCAAATGTGAACCTAAACCTCAGGTCAAATGTGAACCCGTTGTTCGAAACCGAGGTCAAATGTGAACCTAAACCTAAGGTCAAATGTGAACCCATTATTTGAAACCCAAGTCAAATGTGAACCTAAACCTCAGGTCAAATGTGAACCCGTTGTTTGAAACCCAGGTCAAACGTGAACTTAAACCTCAGGTCAAATGTGAACCGGTTGTTTGAAACCCAGGTCAAACGTGAACCTAAACCTCAGGTCAAACGTGAACCCGTTGTTTGAAACCCAAGTCAAATGTGAACCTAACCCTCAGGTCAAATATGAACCCATTGTTTGAAAATCCGGTCAAATGTGAACCTAAACCTCCGGTCAAATGTGAACCCGTTGTTTGAAACCCAAATCAAATGGGAACCTCAACCTCAAGTCAAATGTGAATCCGTTGTTTGAAAACCAGGTCAAATGTGAACCCGTTGTTTGAAACCCAGGTCAAATATGAACCTAAACCTCAGGTCAAATGTGAACCCGTTGTTTGAAACCCAGGTCAAATGTGAACTTAAACCTCAGGTCAAATGTGAACCTAATGTTTGAAACCCAGGTCAAATGTGAACCTAAACCTCAGGTCAAATGTGAACCCGTTGTTTGAAACCCAGGTCAAATGTGAACCTAAACCTCAGGTCAAATGTGAACCCGTTGTTTAAAACCCAGGTCAAATGTTAACCTAAACCTTAGGTCAAATGAGAACCCGTTGTTTGAAACCCAGGTCAAACGTGAACCTAAACCTTAGGTCAAATGAGAACCCGTTGTTTGAAACCCGGGTCAAATGTGACCCTAAACCTCAGGTCAAATGCGAACCCGTTGTTTGAAAACCAGGTCAAAAAATTTGAACCTAAACCTCAGGTCAAATGTGAACCCGTTGTTCAAAACCCAGGTCAAATGTGAACCTAAACCTAAGGTCAAATGTGAACCCATTATTTGAAACCAAAGTCAAATGTGAACCCGTTGTTTGAAACCCAGGTCAAACGTGAACTTAAACCTCAGGTCAAATGTGAACCTGTTGTTTGAAACCCAGTTCAAACGTGAACCTAAACCTCAGGTCAAATGTGAACCTGTTGTTTGAAACCCAAGTCAAATGGTAACCTAAACCTCAGGTCAAATATGAACCCGTTGTTTGAAAATCAGGTCAAATGTGAACCTAAACCTCAGGTCAAATGTGAACCCGTTGTTTGAAACCCAAGTCAATTGGGAACCTCAACCTCAGGTCAAATGTGAATCCGTTGTTTGAAATCCAGGTCAAATGTGAACCCGTTGTTTGAAACCCAGGTCAAATATGAACCTAAACCTCAGGTCAAATGTGAACCCGTTGTTTGAAACCCTGGTCAAATGTGAACTTAAACCTCAGGTCAAATATGAATCTAATGCTTGAAACCCAGGTCAAACGTGAACCTAAACCTCAGGTCAAATGTGAACCCGTTGTTTGAAACCCGGGTCAAATGTGAACCTAAACCTTAGGTCAAATGAGAACCCGTTGTTTGAAACCCAGGTCAAATGTGAACCTAAACCTCAGGTCAAATGTGAACCCGTTGTTTGAAACCCAAGTCAATTGGGAACCTTAACCTCAGGTCAAATGTGAATCCGTTGTTTGAAAACCAGGTCAAATGTGAACCCGTTGTTTGAAACCCAGGTCAAATGTGAACCTAAACCTCAGGTCAAATGTGAACCCGTTGTTCGAAACCCAGGTCAAATGTGAACCTAAACCTAAGGTCAAATGTGAACCCATTATTTGAAACCCAAGTCAAATGTGAACCTAAACCTCAAGTCAAATGTGAACCCGTTGTTTGAAACCCAGGTCAAACGTGAACTTAAACCTCAGGTCAAATGTGAACCGGTTGTTTGAAACCCAGGTCAAACGTGAACCTAAACCTCAGGTCAAATGTGAACCCGTTGTTTGAAACCCAAGTCAAATGTGAACCTAACCCTCAGGTCAAATATGAACCCATTGTTTGAAAATCCGGTCAAATGTGAACCTAAACCTCCGGTCAAATGTGAACCCGTTGTTTAAAACCCAAATCAAATGGGAACCTCAACCTCAAATCAAATGCGAACCCGTTGTTTGAAAACCAGGTCAAAAAATTTGAACCTAAACCTCAGGTCAAATGTGAACCCGTTGTTCAAAACCCAGGTCAAATGTGAACCTAAACCTAAGGTCAAATGTGAACCCATTATTTGAAACCAAAGTCAAATGTGAACCCGTTGTTTGAAACCCAGGTCAAACGTGAACTTAAACCTCAGGTCAAATGTGAACCTGTTGTTTGAAACCCAGTTCAAACGTGAACCTAAACCTCAGGTCAAATGTGAACCCGTTGTTTGAAACCCAAGTCAAATGGTAACCTAAACCTCAGGTCAAATATGAACCCGTTGTTTGAAAATCAGGTCAAATGTGAACCTAAACCTCAGGTCAAATGTGAACCCGTTGTTTGAAACCCAAGTCAATTGGGAACCTCAACCTCAGGTCAAATGTGAATCCGTTGTTTGAAATCCAGGTCAAATGTGAACCCGTTGTTTGAAACCCAGGTCAAATATGAACCTAAACCTCAGGTCAAATGTGAACCCGTTGTTTGAAACCCTGGTCAAATGTGAACTTAAACCTCAGGTCAAATATGAATCTAATGCTTGAGACCCAGGTCAAACGTGAACCTAAACCTCAGGTCAAATGTGAACCCGTTGTTTGAAACCCGGGTCAAATGTGAACCTAAACCTTAGGTCAAATGAGAACCCGTTGTTTGAAACCCAGGTCAAATGTGAACCTAAACCTCAGGTCAAATGTGAACCCGTTGTTTGAAACCCAAGTCAATTGGGAACCTCAACCTCAGGTCAAATGTGAATCCGTTGTTTGAAAACCAGGTCAAATGTGAACCCGTTGTTTGAAACCCAGGTCAAATGTGAACCTAAACCTCAGGTCAAATGTGAACCCGTTGTTCGAAACCCAGGTCAAATGTGAACCTAAACCTAAGGTCAAATGTGAACCCATTATTTGAAACCCAAGTCAAATGTGAACCTAAACCTCAGGTCAAATGTGAACCCGTTGTTTGAAACCCAGGTCAAACGTGAACTTAAACCTCAGGTCAAATGTGAACCGGTTGTTTGAAACCCAGGTCAAACGTGAACCTAAACCTCAGGTCAAATGTGAACCCGTTGTTTGAAACCCAAGTCAAATGTGAACCTAACCCTCAGGTCAAATATGAACCCATTGTTTGAAAATCCGGTCAAATGTGAACCTAAACCTCCGGTCAAATGTGAACCCGTTGTTTAAAACCCAAATCAAATGGGAACCTCAACCTCAAATCAAATGTGAATCCGTTGTTTGAAAACCAGGTCAAATGTGAACCCGTTGTTTGAAACCCAGGTCAAATATGAACCTAAACCTCAGGTCAAATGTGAACCCGTTGTTTGAAACCCAGGTCAAATGTGAACTTAAACCTCAGGTCAAATGTGAACCTAATGTTTGAAACCCAGGTCAAATGTGAACCTAAACCTCAGGTCAAATGTGAACCCGTTGTTTGAAACCCAGGTCAAATGTGAACCTAAACCTCAGGTCAAATGTGAACCTAATGTTTGAAACCCAGGTCAAATGTGAACCTAAACCTCAGGTCAAATGTGAACCCGTTGTTTGAAACCCAGGTCAAATGTGAACCTAAACCTCAGGTCAAATGTGAACCCGTTGTTTAAAACCCAGGTCAAATGTTAACCTAAACCTTAGGTCAAATGAGAACCCGTTGTTTGAAACCCAGGTCAAATGTGAACCTAAACCTCAGGTCAAATGTGAACCCGTTGTTTAAAACCCAGGTCAAATGTGAACCTAAACCTAAGGTCAAATGTGAACCCATTATTTGAAACCCAAGTCAAATGTGAACCTAAACCTCAGGTCAAATGTGAACCCGTTGTTTGAAACCCAGGTCAAACGTGAACTTAAACCTCAGGTCAAATGTGAACCGGTTGTTTGAAACCCAGGTCAAACGTGAACCTAAACCTCAGGTCAAATGTGAACCCGATGTTTGAAACCCAAGTCAAATGTGAACCTAACCCTCAGGTCAAATATGAACCCATTGTTTGAAAATCCGGTCAAATGTGAACCTAAACCTCCGGTCAAATGTGAACCCGTTGTTTAAAACCCAAATCAAATGGGAACCTCAACCTCAAATCAAATGTGAATCCGTTGTTTGAAAACCAGGTCAAATGTGAACCCGTTGTTTGAAACCCAGGTCAAATATGAACCTAAACCTCAGGTCAAATGTGAACCCGTTGTTTGAAACCCAGGTCAAATGTGAACTTAAACCTCAGGTCAAATGTGAACCTAATGTTTGAAACCCAGGTCAAATGTGAACCTAAACCTCAGGTCAAATGTGAACCCGTTGTTTGAAACCCAGGTCAAATGTGAACCTAAACCTCAGGTCAAATGTGAACCTAATGTTTGAAACCCAGGTCAAATGTGAACCTAAACCTCAGGTCAAATGTGAACCCGTTGTTTGAAACCCAGGTCAAATGTGAACCTAAACCTCAGGTCAAATGTGAACCCTTTGTTTAAAACCCAGGTCAAATGTTAACCTAAACCTTAGGTCAAATGAGAACCCGTTGTTTGAAACCCAGGTCAAATGTGAACCTAAACCTCAGGTCAAATGTGAACCCGTTGTTTGAAACCCAGGTCAAATGTGAACCTAAACCTCAGGTCAAATGTGAACCCGTTGTTCGAAACCCAGGTCAAATGTGAACCTAAACCTAAGGTCAAATGTGAACCCATTATTTGAAACCCAAGTCAAATGTGAACCTAAACCTCAGGTCAAATGTGAACCCGTTGTTTGAAACCCAGGTCAAACGTGAACTTAAACCTCAGGTCAAATGTGAACCGGTTGTTTGAAACCCAGGTCAAATGTGAACCTAAACCTCAGGTCAAACGTGAACCCGTTGTTTGAAACCCAAGTCAAATGTGAACCTAACCCTCAGGTCAAATATGAACCCATTGTTTGAAAATCCGGTCAAATGTGAACCTAAACCTCCGGTCAAATGTGAACCCGTTGTTTGAAACCCAAATCAAATGGGAACCTCAACCTCAAGTCAAATGTGAATCCGTTGTTTGAAAACCAGGTCAAATGTGAACCCGTTGTTTGAAACCCAGGTCAAATATGAACCTAAACCTCAGGTCAAATGTGAACCCGTTGTTTGAAACCCAGGTCAAATGTGAACTTAAACCTCAGGTCAAATGTGAACCTAATGTTTGAAACCCAGGTCAAATGTGAACCTAAACCTCAGGTCAAATGTGAACCCGTTGTTTGAAACCCAGGTCAAATGTGAACCTAAACCTCAGGTCAAATGTGAACCCGTTGTTTAAAACCCAGGTCAAATGTTAACCTAAACCTTAGGTCAAATGAGAACCCGTTGTTTGAAACCCAGGTCAAACGTGAACCTAAACCTTAGGTCAAATGAGAACCCGTTGTTTGAAACCCGGGTCAAATGTGACCCTAAACCTCAGGTCAAATGCGAACCCGTTGTTTGAAAACCAGGTCAAAAAATTTGAACCTAAACCTCAGGTCAAATGTGAACCCGTTGTTCAAAACCCAGGTCAAATGTGAACCTAAACCTAAGGTCAAATGTGAACCCATTATTTGAAACCAAAGTCAAATGTGAACCCGTTGTTTGAAACCCAGGTCAAACGTGAACTTAAACCTCAGGTCAAATGTGAACCTGTTGTTTGAAACCCAGTTCAAACGTGAACCTAAACCTCAGGTCAAATGTGAACCCGTTGTCTGAAACCCAAGTTAAATGGTAACCTAAACCTCAGGTCAAATATGAACCCGTTGTTTGAAAATCAGGTCAAATGTGAACCTAAACCTCAGGTCAAATGTGAACCCGTTGTTTGAAACCCAAGTCAATTGGGAACCTCAACCTCAGGTCAAATGTGAATCCGTTGTTTGAAATCCAGGTCAAATGTGAACCCGTTGTTTGAAACCCAGGTCAAATATGAACCTAAACCTCAGGTCAAATGTGAACCCGTTGTTTGAAACCCTGGTCAAATGTGAACTTAAACCTCAGGTCAAATATGAATCTAATGCTTGAAACCCAGGTCAAACGTGAACCTAAACCTCAGGTCAAATGTGAACCCGTTGTTTGAAACCCGGGTCAAATGTGAACCTAAACCTTAGGTCAAATGAGAACCCGTTGTTTGAAACCCAGGTCAAATGTGAACCTAAACCTCAGGTCAAATGTGAACCCGTTGTTTGAAACCCAAGTCAATTGGGAACCTCAACCTCAGGTCAAATGTGAATCCGTTGTTTGAAAACCAGGTCAAATGTGAACCCGTTGTTTGAAACCCAGGTCAAATGTGAACCTAAACCTCAGGTCAAATGTGAACCCGTTGTTCGAAACCCAGGTCAAATGTGAACCTAAACCTAAGGTCAAATGTGAACCCATTATTTGAAACCCAAGTCAAATGTGAACCTAAACCTCAGGTCAAATGTGAACCCGTTGTTTGAAACCCAGGTCAAACGTGAACTTAAACCTCAGGTCAAATGTGAACCGGTTGTTTGAAACCCAGGTCAAACGTGAACCTAAACCTCAGGTCAAATGTGAACCCGTTGTTTGAAACCCAAGTCAAATGTGAACCTAACCCTCAGGTCAAATATGAACCCATTGTTTGAAAATCCGGTCAAATGTGAACCTAAACCTCCGGTCAAATGTGAACCCGTTGTTTAAAACCCAAATCAAATGGGAACCTCAACCTCAAATCAAATGTGAATCCGTTGTTTGAAAACCAGGTCAAATGTGAACCCGTTGTTTGAAACCCAGGTCAAATATGAACCTAAACCTCAGGTCAAATGTGAACCCGTTGTTTGAAACCCAGGTCAAATGTGAACTTAAACCTCAGGTCAAATGTGAACCTAATGTTTGAAACCCAGGTCAAATGTGAACCTAAACCTCAGGTCAAATGTGAACCCGTTGTTTGAAACCCAGGTCAAATGTGAACCTAAACCTCAGGTCAAATGTGAACCCGTTGTTTAAAACCCAGGTCAAATGTTAACCTAAACCTTAGGTCAAATGAGAACCCGTTGTTTGAAACCCAGGTCAAACGTGAACCTAAACCTCAGGTCAAATGAGAACCCGTTGTTTGAAACCCAGGTCAAACGTGAACCTAAACCTCAGGTCAAATGCGAACCCGTTGTTTGAAAACCAGGTCAAAAAATTTGAACCTAAACCTCAGGTCAAATGTGAACCCGTTGTTCAAAACCCAGGTCAAATGTGAACCTAAACCTAAGGTCAAATGTGAACCCATTATTTGAAACCAAAGTCAAATGTGAACCCGTTGTTTGAAACCCAGGTCAAACGTGAACTTAAACCTCAGGTCAAATGTGAACCTGTTTTTGAAACCCAGTTCAAACGTGAACCTAAACCTCAGGTCAAATGTGAACCCGTTGTTTGAAACCCAAGTCAAATGTGAACCTAAACCTCAGGTCAAATATGAACCCGTTGTTTGAAAATCAGGTCAAATGTGAACCTAAACCTCAGGTCAAATGTGAACCCGTTGTTTGAAACCCAAGTCAAATGTGAACCTAACCCTCAGGTCAAATATGAACCCATTATTTGAAAATCCGGTCAAATGTGAACCTAAACCTCCGGTCAAATGTGAACCCGTTGTTTGAAACCCAAATCAAATGGGAACCTCAACCTCAAGTCAAATGTGAATCCGTTGTTTGAAAACCAGGTCAAATGTGAACCCGTTGTTTGAAACCCAGGTCAAATATGAACCTAAACCTCAGGTCAAATGTGAACCCGTTGTTTGAAACCCAGGTCAAATGTGAACTTAAACCTCAGGTCAAATGTGAACCTAATGTTTGAAACCCAGGTCAAATGTGAACCTAAACCTCAGGTCAAATGTGAACCCGTTGTTTGAAACCCAGGTCAAATGTGAACCTAAACCTCAGGTCAAATGTGAACCCGTTGTTTAAAACCCAGGTCAAATGTTAACCTAAACCTTAGGTCAAATGAGAACCCGTTGTTTGAAACCCAGGTCAAACGTGAACCTAAACCTTAGGTCAAATGAGAACCCGTTGTTTGAAACCCGGGTCAAATGTGACCCTAAACCTCAGGTCAAATGCGAACCCGTTGTTTGAAAACCAGGTCAAAAAATTTGAACCTAAACCTCAGGTCAAATGTGAACCCGTTGTTCAAAACCCAGGTCAAATGTGAACCTAAACCTAAGGTCAAATGTGAACCCATTATTTTAAACCAAAGTCAAATGTGAACCCGTTGTTTGAAACCCAGGTCAAACGTGAACTTAAACCTCAGGTCAAATGTGAACCTGTTGTTTGAAACCCAGTTCAAACGTGAACCTAAACCTCAGGTCAAATGTGAACCCGTTGTTTGAAACCCAAGTCAAATGTGAACCTAAACCTCAGGTCAAATATGAACCCGTTGTTTGAAAATCAGGTCAAATGTGAACCTAAACCTCAGGTCAAATGTGAAAACGTTGTTTGAAACCCAAGTCAAATGTGAACCTAACCCTCAGGTCAAATATGAACCCATTATTTGAAAATCCGGTCAAATGTGAACCTAAACCTCCGGTCAAATGTGAACCCGTTGTTTGAAACCCAAATCAAATGGGAACCTCAACCTCAAGTCAAATGTGAATCCGTTGTTTGAAAACCAGGTCAAATGTGAACCCGTTGTTTGAAACCCAGGTCAAATATGAACCTAAACCTCAGGTCAAATGTGAACCCGTTGTTTGAAACCCAGGTCAAATGTGAACTTAAACCTCAGGTCAAATGTGAACCTAATGTTTGAAACCCAGGTCAAATGTGAACCTAAACCTCAGGTCAAATGTGAACCCGTTGTTTGAAACCCAGGTCAAATGTGAACCTAAACCTCAGGTCAAATGTGAACCCGTTGTTTAAAACCCAGGTCAAATGTTAACCTAAACCTTAGGTCAAATGAGAACCCGTTGTTTGAAACCCAGGTCAAACGTGAACCTAAACCTTAGGTCAAATGAGAACCCGTTGTTTGAAACCCGGGTCAAATGTGACCCTAAACCTCAGGTCAAATGCGAACCCGTTGTTTGAAAACCAGGTCAAAAAATTTGAACCTAAACCTCAGGTCAAATGTGAACCCGTTGTTCAAAACCCAGGTCAAATGTGAACCTAAACCTAAGGTCAAATGTGAACCCATTATTTGAAACCAAAGTCAAATGTGAACCCGTTGTTTGAAACCCAGGTCAAACGTGAACTTAAACCTCAGGTCAAATGTGAACCTGTTGTTTGAAACCCAGTTCAAACGTGAACCTAAACCTCAGGTCAAATGTGAACCCGTTGTTTGAAACCCAAGTCAAATGTGAACCTAAACCTCAGGTCAAATATGAACCCGTTGTTTGAAAATCAGGTCAAATGTGAACCTAAACCTCAGGTCAAATGTGAACCCGTTGTTTGAAACCCAAGTCAATTGGGAACCTCAACCTCAGGTCAAATGTGAATCCGTTGTTTGAAATCCAGGTCAAATGTGAACCCGTTGTTTGAAACCCAGGTCAAATATGAACCTAAACCTCAGGTCAAATGTGAACCCGTTGTTTGAAACCCTGGTCAAATGTGAACTTAAACCTCAGGTCAAATATGAATCTAATGCTTGAAACCCAGGCCAAACGTGAACCTAAACCTCAGGTCAAATGTGAACCCGTTGTTTGAAACCCAAGTCAAATGTGAACCTAAACCTCAGGTCAAATATGAACCCGTTGTTTGAAAATCAGGTCAAATGTGAACCTAAACCTCAGGTCAAATGTGAACCCGTTGTTTGAAACCCAAGTCAATTGGGAACCTCAACCTCAGGTCAAATGTGAATCCATTGTTTGAAATCCAGGTCAAATGTGAACCCGTTGTTTGAAACCCAGGTCAAATATGAACCTAAACCTCAGGTCAAATGTGAACCCGTTGTTTGAAACCCTGGTTAAATGTGAACTTAAACCTCAGGTCAAATATGAATCTAATGTTTGAAACCCAGGTCAAACGTGAACTTAAACCTCAGGTCAAATGTGAACCGGTTGTTTGAAACCCAGGTCAAACGTGAACCTAAACCTCAGGTCAAACGTGAACCCGTTGTTTGAATCCCAAGTCAAATGTGAACCTAACCCTCAGGTCAAATATGAACCCATTGTTTGAAAATCCGGTCAAATGTGAACCTAAACCTCCGGTCAAATGTGAACCCGTTGTTTGAAACCCAAATCAAATGGGAACCTCAACCTCAAGTCAAATGTGAATCCGTTGTTTGAAAACCAGGTCAAATGTGAACCCGTTATTTGAAACCCAGGTCAAATATGAACCTAAACCTCAGGTCAAATGTGAACCCGTTGTTTGAAACCCAGGTCAAATGTGAACTTAAACCTCAGGTCAAATGTGAACCTAATGTTTGAAACCCAGGTCAAATGTGAACCTAAACCTCAGGTCAAATGTGAACCCGTTGTTTGAAACCCAGGTCAAATGTGAACCTAAACCTCAGGTCAAATGTGAACCCGTTGTTTAAAACCCAGGTCAAATGTTAACCTAAACCTTAGGTCAAATGAGAACCCGTTGTTTGAAACCCAGGTCAAACGTGAACCTAAACCTTAGGTCAAATGAGAACCCGTTGTTTGAAACCCGGGTCAAATGTGACCCTAAACCTCAGGTCAAATGCGAACCCGTTGTTTGAAAACCAGGTCAAAAAATTTGAACCTAAACCTCAGGTCAAATGTGAACCCGTTGTTCAAAACCCAGGTCAAATGTGAACCTAAACCTAAGGTCAAATGTGAACCCATTATTTGAAACCAAAGTCAAATGTGAACCCGTTGTTTGAAACCCAGGTCAAACGTGAACTTAAACCTCAGGTCAAATGTGAACCTGTTGTTTGAAACCCAGTTCAAACGTGAACCTAAACCTCAAGTCAAATGTGAACCCGTTGTTTGAAACCCAAGTCAAATGGTAACCTAAACCTCAGGTCAAATATGAACCCGTTGTTTGAAAATCAGGTCAAATGTGAACCTAAACCTCAGGTCAAATGTGAACCCGTTGTTTGAAACCCAAGTCAATTGGGAACCTCAACCTCAGGTCAAATGTGAATCCGTTGTTTGAAATCCAGGTCAAATGTGAACCCGTTGTTTGAAACCCAGGTCAAATATGAACCTAAACCTCAGGTCAAATGTGAACCCGTTGTTTGAAACCCTGGTCAAATGTGAACTTAAACCTCAGGTCAAATATGAATCTAATGCTTGAAACCCAGGTCAAACGTGAACCTAAACCTCAGGTCAAATGTGAACCCGTTGTTTGAAACCCGGGTCAAATGTGAACCTAAACCTTAGGTCAAATGAGAACCCGTTGTTTGAAACCCAGGTCAAATGTGAACCTAAACCTCAGGTCAAATGTGAACCCGTTGTTTGAAACCCAAGTCAATTGGGAACCTCAACCTCAGGTCAAATGTGAATCAGTTGTTTGAAAACCAGGTCAAATGTGAACCCGTTGTTTGAAACCCAGGTCAAATGTGAACCTAAACCTCAGGTCAAATGTGAACCCGTTGTTCGAAACCCAGGTCAAATGTGAACCTAAACCTAAGGTCAAATGTGAACCCATTATTTGAAACCCAAGTCAAATGTGAACCTAAACCTCAGGTCAAATGTGAACCCGTTGTTTGAAACCCAGGTCAAACGTGAACTTAAACCTCAGGTCAAATGTGAACCGGTTGTTTGAAACCCAGGTCAAACGTGAACCTAAACCTCAGGTCAAATGTGAACCCGTTGTTTGAAACCCAAGTCAAATGTGAACCTAACCCTCAGGTCAAATATGAACCCATTGTTTGAAAATCCGGTCAAATGTGAACCTAAACCTCCGGTCAAATGTGAACCCGTTGTTTAAAACCCAAATCAAATGGGAACCTCAACCTCAAATCAAATGTGAATCCTTTGTTCCTAAACCAGGTCAAATGTGAACCCGTTGTTTGAAACCCAGGTCAAATATGAACCTAAACCTCAGGTCAAATGTGAACCCGTTGTTTGAAACCCAGGTCAAATGTGAACTTAAACCTCAGGTCAAATGTGAACCTAATGTTTGAAACCCAGGTCAAATGTGAACCTAAACCTCAGGTCAAATGTGAACCCGTTGTTTGAAACCCAGGTCAAATGTGAACCTAAACCTCAGGTCAAATGTGAACCCGTTGTTTAAAACCCAGGTCAAATGTTAACCTAAACCTTAGGTCAAATGAGAACCCGTTGTTTGAAACCCAGGTCAAACGTGAACCTAAACCTTAGGTCAAATGAGAACCCGTTGTTTGAAACCCGGGTCAAATGTGACCCTAAACCTCAGGTCAAATGCGAACCCGTTGTTTGAAAACCAGGTCAAAAAATTTGAACCTAAACCTCAGGTCAAATGTGAACCCGTTGTTCAAAACCCAGGTCAAATGTGAACCTAAACCTAAGGTCAAATGTGAACCCATTATTTGAAACCAAAGTCAAATGTGAACCCGTTGTTTGAAACCCAGGTCAAACGTGAACTTAAACCTCAGGTCAAATGTGAACCTGTTGTTTGAAACCCAGTTCAAACGTGAACCTAAACCTCAGGTCAAATGTGAACCCGTTGTTTGAAACCCAAGTCAAATGTGAACCTAAACCTCAGGTCAAATATGAACCCGTTGTTTGAAAATCAGGTCAAATGTGAACCTAAACCTCAGGTCAAATGTGAACCCGTTGTTTGAAACCCAAGTCAAATGTGAACCTAACCCTCAGGTCAAATATGAACCCATTATTTGAAAATCCGGTCAAATGTGAACCTAAACCTCCGGTCAAATGTGAACCCGTTGTTTGAAACCCAAATCAAATGGGAACCTCAACCTCAAGTCAAATGTGAATCCGTTGTTTGAAAACCAGGTCAAATGTGAACCCGTTGTTTGAAACCCAGGTCAAATATGAACCTAAACCTCAGGTCAAATGTGAACCCGTTGTTTGAAACCCAGGTCAAATATGAACTTAAACCTCAGGTCAAATGTGAACCTAATGTTTGAAACCCAGGTCAAATGTGAACCTAAACCTCAGGTCAAATGTGAACCCGTTGTTTGAAACCCAGGTCAAATGTGAACCTAAACCTCAGGTCAAATGTGAACCCGTTGTTTAAAACCCAGGTCAAATGTTAACCTAAACCTTAGGTCAAATGAGAACCCGTTGTTTGAAACCCAGGTCAAACGTGAACCTAAACCTTAGGTCAAATGAGAACCCGTTGTTTGAAACCCGGGTCAAATGTGACCCTAAACCTCAGGTCAAATGCGAACCCGTTGTTTGAAAACCAGGTCAAAAAATTTGAACCTAAACCTCAGGTCAAATGTGAACCCGTTGTTCAAAACCCAGGTCAAATGTGAACCTAAACCTAAGGTCAAATGTGAACCCATTATTTGAAACCAAAGTCAAATGTGAACCCGTTGTTTGAAACCCAGGTCAAACGTGAACTTAAACCTCAGGTCAAATGTGAACCTGTTGTTTGAAACCCAGTTCAAACGTGAACCTAAACCTCAAGTCAAATGTGAACCCGTTGTTTGAAACCCAAGTCAAATGGTAACCTAAACCTCAGGTCAAATATGAACCCGTTGTTTGAAAATCAGGTCAAATGTGAACCTAAACCTCAGGTCAAATGTGAACCCGTTGTTTGAAACCCAAGTCAATTGGGAACCTCAACCTCAGGTCAAATGTGAATCCGTTGTTTGAAATCCAGGTCAAATGTGAACCCGTTGTTTGAAACCCAGGTCAAATATGAACCTAAACCTCAGGTCAAATGTGAACCCGTTGTTTGAAACCCTGGTCAAATGTGAACTTAAACCTCAGGTCAAATATGAATCTAATGCTTGAAACCCAGGTCAAACGTGAACCTAAACCTCAGGTCAAATGTGAACCCGTTGTTTGAAACCCGGGTCAAATGTGAACCTAAACCTTAGGTCAAATGAGAACCCGTTGTTTGAAACCCAGGTCAAATGTGAACCTAAACCTCAGGTCAAATGTGAACCCGTTGTTTGAAACCCAAGTCAATTGGGAACCTCAACCTCAGGTCAAATGTGAATCCGTTGTTTGAAAACCAGGTCAAATGTGAACCCGTTGTTTGAAACCCAGGTCAAATGTGAACCTAAACCTCAGGTCAAATGTGAACCCGTTGTTCGAAACCCAGGTCAAATGTGAACCTAAACCTAAGGTCAAATGTGAACCCATTATTTGAAACCCAAGTCAAATGTGAACCTAAACCTCAGGTCAAATGTGAACCCGTTGTTTGAAACCCAGGTCAAACGTGAACTTAAACCTCAGGTCAAATGTGAACCGGTTGTTTGAAACCCAGGTCAAACGTGAACCTAAACCTCAGGTCAAATGTGAACCCGTTGTTTGAAACCCAAGTCAAATGTGAACCTAACCCTCAGGTCAAATATGAACCCATTGTTTGAAAATCCGGTCAAATGTGAACCTAAACCTCCGGTCAAATGTGAACCCGTTGTTTAAAACCCAAATCAAATGGGAACCTCAACCTCAAATCAAATGTGAATCCGTTGTTTGAAAACCAGGTCAAATGTGAACCCGTTGTTTGAAACCCAGGTCAAATATGAACCTAAACCTCAGGTCAAATGTGAACCCGTTGTTTGAAACCCAGGTCAAATGTGAACTTAAACCTCAGGTCAAATGTGAACCTAATGTTTGAAACCCAGGTCAAATGTGAACCTAAACCTCAGGTCAAATGTGAACCCGTTGTTTGAAACCCAGGTAAAATGTGAACCTAAACCTCAGGTCAAATGTGAACCCGTTGTTTAAAACCCAGGTCAAATGTGAACCTAAACCTCAGGTCAAATGTGAACCCGTTGTTTGAAACCCAGGTCAAATGTGAACCTAAACCTTAGGTCAAATGAGAACCCGTTGTTTGAAACCCGGGTCAAATGTGAACCTAAACCTCAGGTCAAATGCGAACCCGTTGTTTGAAATCCAGGTCAAATTTGAACCTAAACCTCAGGTCAAATGTGAACCCGTTGTTCGAAACCCAGGTCAAATGTGAACCTAAACCTAAGGTCAAATGTGAACCCATTATTTGAAACCCAAGTCAAATGTGAACCTAAACCTCAGGTCAAATGTGAACCCGTTGTTTGAAACCCAAGTCAAACGTGAATTTAAACCTCAGGTCAAATGTGAAATTGTTGTTTGAAACCCAGGTCAAACGTGAACCTAAACCTCAGGTCAAATGTGAACCCGTTGTTTGAAACCCAAGTCAAATGTGAACCTAACCCTCAGGTCAAATATGAACCCATTGTTTGAAAATCCGGTCAAATGTGAATCTAAACCTCAGGTCAAATGTGAACCCGTTGTTTGAAACCCAAGTCAAATGGGAGCCTCAACCTCAGGTCAAATGTGAATCCGTTGTTTGAAAACCAGGTCAAATGTGAACCCGTTGTTTGAAACCCAGGTCAAATATGAACCAAAACCTCAGGTCAAATGTGAACCTGTTGTTTGAAACCCAGGTCATATGTGAACTTAAACCTCAGGTCAAATGTGAACCTAATGTTTGAAACCCAGGTCAAATGTGAACCTAAACCTCAGGTCAAATGTGAACCCGTTGTTTGAAACCCAGGTCAAATGTGAACCTAAACCTCAGGTCAAATGTGAACCCGTTGTTTAAAATCCAGGTCAAATGTGAACCTAAACCTCAGGTCAAATGTGAACCCATTGTTTGAAACCCAGGTCAAATGTGAACCTAAACCTTAGGTCAAATGAGAACCCGTTGTTTGAAACCCGGGTCAAATGTGAACCTAAACCTCAGGTCAAATGCGAACCCGTTGTTTGAAAACAAGGTCAAATTGAACCTAAACCTCAGGTCAAATGTGAACCCGTTGTTCGAAACCCAGGTCAAATGTGAACCTAAACCTAAGGTCAAATGTGAACCCATTATTTGAAACCCAAGTCAAATGTGAACCTAAACCTCAGGTCAAATGTGAACCCGTTGTTTGAAACCCAGATCAAACGTGAACTTAAACCTCAGGTCAAATGTGAACCTGTTGTTTGAAACCCAGGTCAAACGTGAACCTAAACCTCAGGTCAAATGTGAAACCGTTGTTTGAAACCCAAGTCAAATGTGAACCTAACCCTCAGGTCAAATATGAACCCGTTGTTTGAAAATCCGGTCAAATGTGAACCTAAACCTCAGGTCAAATGTGAACCCGTTGTTTGAAACCCAAGTCAATTGGGAACCTCAACCTCAGGTCAAATGTGAATCCGTTGTTTGAAAACCAGGTCAAATGTGAACCCGTTGTTTAAAACCCAGGTCAAATATGAACCTAAACCTCAGGTCAAATGTGAACCCGTTGCTTGAAACCCTGATCAAATGTGAACCTAAACCTCAGGTCAAATGTGAATCTAATGTTTGAAACCCAGGTCAAATGTGAACCTAAACCTCAGGTCAAATGTGAACCCGTTGTTTGAAACCCAGGTCAAATGTGAACCTAAACCTCAGGTCTAATGTGAACCCATTGTTTAAAACCCAGGTCAAATGTGAACCTAAACCTCAGGTCAAATGTGAACCCGTTGTTTGAAACCCAGGTCAAATGTGAACCTAAACCTTAGGTCAAATTAGAACCCGTTGTTTGAAACCCGGGTCAAATGTGAACCTAAACCTCAGGTCAAATGCGAACCCGTTGTTTGAAAACAAGGTCAAATTTGAACCTAAACCTCAGGTCAAATGTGAACCCGTTGTTCGAAACCCAGGTCAAATGTGAACCTAAACCTAAGGTCAAATGTGAACCCATTATTTGAAACCCAAGTCAAATGTGAACCTAAACCTCAGGTCAAATGTGAACCCGTTGTTTGAAACCCAGGTCAAACGTGAATTTAAACCTCAGGTCAAATGTGAACCTGTTGTTTGAAACCCAGGTCAGGCGTGAACCTAAACCTCAGGTCAAATGTGAACCTGTTGTTTGAAACCCAAGTCAATTGGGAACCTCAACCTCAGGTCAAATGTGAATCCGTTGTTTGAAATCCAGGTCAAATGTGAACCCGTTGTTTGAAACCCAGGTCAAATATGAACCTAAACCTCAGGTCAAATGTGAACCCGTTGTTTGAAACCCTGGTCAAATGTGAACTTAAACCTCAGGTCAAATATGAATCTAATGCTTGAAACCCAGGTCAAACGTGAACCTAAACCTCAGGTCAAATGTGAACCCGTTGTTTGAAACCCGGGTCAAATGTGAACCTAAACCTTAGGTCAAATGAGAACCCGTTGTTTAAAACCTAGGTCAAATGTTAACCTAAACCTTAGGTCAAATGAGAACCCGTTGTTTGAAACCCAGGTCAAACGTGAACCTAAACCTTAGGTCAAATGAGAACCCGTTGTTTGAAACCCGGGTCAAATGTGAACCTAAACCTCAGGTCAAATGCGAACCCGTTGTTTGAAATCCAGGTCAAATTTGAACCTAAACCTCAGGTCAAATGTGAACCCGTTGTTCGAAACCCAGGTCAAATGTGAACCTAAACCTAAGGTCAAATGTGAACCCATTATTTGAAACCCAAGTCAAATGTGAACCTAAACCTCAGGTCAAATGTGAACCCGTTGTTTGAAACCCAAGTCAAACGTGAATTTAAACCTCAGGTCAAATGTGAAATTGTTGTTTGAAACCCAGGTCAAACGTGAACCTAAACCTCAGGTCAAATGTGAACCCGTTGTTTGAAACCCAAGTCAAATGTGAACCTAACCCTCAGGTCAAATATGAACCCATTGTTTGAAAATCCGGTCAAATGTGAATCTAAACCTCAGGTCAAATGTGAACCCGTTGTTTGAAACCCAAGTCAAATGGGAGCCTCAACCTCAGGTCAAATGTGAATCCGTTGTTTGAAAACCAGGTCAAATGTGACCCGTTGTTTGAAACCCAGGTCAAATATGAACCAAAACCTCAGGTCAAATGTGAACCTGTTGTTTGAAACCCAGGTCATATGTGAACTTAAACCTCAGGTCAAATGTGAACCTAATGTTTGAAACCCAGGTCAAATGTGAACCTAAACCTCAGGTCAAATGTGAACCCGTTGTTTGAAACCCAGGTCAAATGTGAACCTAAACCTCAGGTCAAATGTGAACCCGTTGTTTAAAATCCAGGTCAAATGTGAACCTAAACCTCAGGTCAAATGTGAACCCATTGTTTGAAACCCAGGTCAAATGTGAACCTAAACCTTAGGTCAAATGAGAACCCGTTGTTTGAAACCCGGGTCAAATGTGAACCTAAACCTCAGGTCAAATGCGAACCCGTTGTTTGAAAACAAGGTCAAATTGAACCTAAACCTCAGGTCAAATGTGAACCCGTTGTTCGAAACCCAGGTCAAATGTGAACCTAAACCTAAGGTCAAATGTGAACCCATTATTTGAAACCCAAGTCAAATGTGAACCTAAACCTCAGGTCAAATGTGAACCCGTTGTTTGAAACCCAGATCAAACGTGAACTTAAACCTCAGGTCAAATGTGAACCTGTTGTTTGAAACCCAGGTCAAACGTGAACCTAAACCTCAGGTCAAATGTGAAACCGTTGTTTGAAACCCAAGTCAAATGTGAACCTAACCCTCAGGTCAAATATGAACCCGTTGTTTGAAAATCCGGTCAAATGTGAACCTAAACCTCAGGTCAAATGTGAACCCGTTGTTTGAAACCCAAGTCAATTGGGAACCTCAACCTCAGGTCAAATGTGAATCCGTTGTTTGAAAACCAGGTCAAATGTGAACCCGTTGTTTAAAACCCAGGTCAAATATGAACCTAAACCTCAGGTCAAATGTGAACCCGTTGCTTGAAACCCTGATCAAATGTGAACCTAAACCTCAGGTCAAATGTGAATCTAATGTTTGAAACCCAGGTCAAATGTGAACCTAAACCTCAGGTCAAATGTGAACCCGTTGTTTGAAACCCAGGTCAAATGTGAACCTAAACCTCAGGTCTAATGTGAACCCATTGTTTAAAACCCAGGTCAAATGTGAACCTAAACCTCAGGTCAAATGTGAACCCGTTGTTTGAAACCCAGGTCAAATGTGAACCTAAACCTTAGGTCAAATTAGAACCCGTTGTTTGAAACCCGGGTCAAATGTGAACCTAAACCTCAGGTCAAATGCGAACCCGTTGTTTGAAAACAAGGTCAAATTTGAACCTAAACCTCAGGTCAAATGTGAACCCGTTGTTCGAAACCCAGGTCAAATGTGAACCTAAACCTAAGGTCAAATGTGAACCCATTATTTGAAACCCAAGTCAAATGTGAACCTAAACCTCAGGTCAAATGTGAACCCGTTGTTTGAAACCCAGGTCAAACGTGAATTTAAACCTCAGGTCAAATGTGAACCTGTTGTTTGAAACCCAGGTCAGGCGTGAACCTAAACCTCAGGTCAAATGTGAACCCGTTGTTTGAAACCCAAGTCAATTGGGAACCTCAACCTCAGGTCAAATGTGAATCCGTTGTTTGAAATCCAGGTCAAATGTGAACCCGTTGTTTGAAACCCAGGTCAAATATGAACCTAAACCTCAGGTCAAATGTGAACCCGTTGTTTGAAACCCTGGTCAAATGTGAACTTAAACCTCAGGTCAAATATGAATCTAATGCTTGAAACCCAGGTCAAACGTGAACCTAAACCTCAGGTCAAATGTGAACCCGTTGTTTGAAACCCGGGTCAAATGTGAACCTAAACCTTAGGTCAAATGAGAACCCGTTGTTTGAAACCCAGGTCAAATGTGAACCTAAACCTCAGGTCAAATGTGAACCCGTTGTTTGAAACCCAAGTCAATTGGGAACCTCAACCTCAGGTCAAATGTGAATCCGTTGTTTGAAAACCAGGTCAAATGTGAACCCGTTGTTTGAAACCCAGGTCAAATGTGAACCTAAACCTCAGGTCAAATGTGAACCCGTTGTTCGAAACCCAGGTCAAATGTGAACCTAAACCTAAGGTCAAATGTGAACCCATTATTTGAAACCCAAGTCAAATGTGAACCTAAACCTCAGGTCAAATGTGAACCCGTTGTTTGAAACCCAGGTCAAACGTGAACTTAAACCTCAGGTCAAATGTGAACCGGTTGTTATAAACCCAGGTCAAACGTGAACCTAAACCTCAGGTCAAATATGAACCCGTTGTTTGAAACCCAAGTCAAATGTGAACCTAACCCTCAGGTCAAATATGAACCCATTGTTTGAAAATCCGGTCAAATGTGAACCTAAACCTCCGGTCAAATGTGAACCCGTTGTTTGAAACCCAAATCAAATTGGAACCTCAACCTCAAGTCAAATGTGAATCCGTTGTTTGAAAACCAGGTCAAATGTGAACCCGTTGTTTGAAACCCAGGTCAAATATGAACCTAAACCTCAGGTCAAATGTGAACCCGTTGTTTGAAACCCAGGTCAAATGTGAACTTAAACCTCAGGTCAAATGTGAACCTAATGTTTGAAACCCAGGTCAAATGTGAACCTAAACCTCAGGTCAAATGTGAACCCGTTGTTTGAAACCCAGGTCAAATGTGAACCTAAACCTCAGGTCAAATGTGAACCCGTTGTTTAAAACCCAGGTCAAATGTTAACCTAAACCTTAGGTCAAATGAGAACCCGTTGTTTGAAACCCAGGTCAAACGTGAACCTAAACCTTAGGTCAAATGAGAACCCGTTGTTTGAAACCCGGGTCAAATGTGACCCTAAACCTCAGGTCAAATGCGAACCCGTTGTTTGAAAACCAGGTCAAAAAATTTGAACCTAAACCTCAGGTCAAATGTGAACCCGTTGTTCAAAACCCAGGTCAAATGTGAACCTAAACCTAAGGTCAAATGTGAACCCATTATTTGAAACCAAAGTCAAATGTGAACCCGTTGTTTGAAACCCAGGTCAAACGTGAACTTAAACCTCAGGTCAAATGTGAACCTGTTGTTTGAAACCCAGTTCAAACGTGAACCTAAACCTCAGGTCAAATGTGAACCCGTTGTTTGAAACCCAAGTCAAATGTGAACCTAAACCTCAGGTCAAATATGAACCCGTTGTTTGAAAATCAGGTCAAATGTGAACCTAAACCTCAGGTCAAATGTGAACCCGTTGTTTGAAACCCAAGTCAATTGGGAACCTCAACCTCAGGTCAAATGTGAATCCGTTGTTTGAAATCCAGGTCAAATGTGAACCCGTTGTTTGAAACCCAGGTCAAATATGAACCTAAACCTCAGGTCAAATGTGAACCCGTTGTTTGAAACCCTGGTCAAATGTGAACTTAAACCTCAGGTCAAATATGAATCTAATGCTTGAAACCCAGGTCAAACGTGAACCTAAACCTCAGGTCAAATGTGAACCCGTTGTTTGAAACCCGGGTCAAATGTGAACCTAAACCTTAGGTCAAATGAGAACCCGTTGTTTAAAACCTAGGTCAAATGTTAACCTAAACCTTAGGTCAAATGAGAACCCGTTGTTTGAAACCCAGGTCAAACGTGAACCTAAACCTTAGGTCAAATGAGAACCCGTTGTTTGAAACCCGGGTCAAATGTGACCCTAAACCTCAGGTCAAATGCGAACCCGTTGTTTGAAAACCAGGTCAAAAAATTTGAACCTAAACCTCAGGTCAAATGTGAACCCGTTGTTCAAAACCCAGGTCAAATGTGAACCTAAACCTAAGGTCAAATGTGAACCCATTATTTGAAACCAAAGTCAAATGTGAACCCGTTGTTTGAAACCCAGGTCAAACGTGAACTTAAACCTCAGGTCAAATGTGAACCTGTTGTTTGAAACCCAGTTCAAACGTGAACCTAAACCTCAGGTCAAATGTGAACCCGTTGTTTGAAACCCAAGTCAAATGTGAACCTAAACCTCAGGTCAAATATGAACCCGTTGTTTGAAAATCAGGTCAAATGTGAACCTAAACCTCAGGTCAAATGTGAACCCGTTGTTTGAAACCCAAGTCAATTGGGAACCTCAACCTCAGGTCAAATGTGAATCCGTTGTTTGAAATCCAGGTCAAATGTGAACCCGTTGTTTGAAACCCAGGTCAAATATGAACCTAAACCTCAGGTCAAATGTGAACCCGTTGTTTGAAACCCTGGTCAAATGTGAACTTAAACCTCAGGTCAAATATGAATCTAATGCTTGAAACTCAGGTCAAACGTGAACCTAAACCTCAGGTCAAATGTGAACCCGTTGTTTGAAACCCGGGTCAAATGTGAACCTAAACCTTAGGTCAAATGAGAACCCGTTGTTTGAAACCCAGGTCAAATGTGAACCTAAACCTCAGGTCAAATGTGAACCCGTTGTTTGAAACCCAAGTCAATTGGGAACCTCAACCTCAGGTCAAATGTGAATCCGTTGTTTGAAAACCAGGTCAAATGTGAACCCGTTGTTTGAAACCCAGGTCAAATGTGAACCTAAACCTCAGGTCAAATGTGAACCCGTTGTTCGAAACCCAGGTCAAATGTGAACCTAAACCTAAGGTCAAATGTGAACCCATTATTTGAAACCCAAGTCAAATGTGAACCTAAACCTCAGGTCAAATGTGAACCCGTTGTTTGAAACCCAGGTCAAACGTGAACTTAAACCTCAGGTCAAATGTGAACCGGTTGTTTGAAACCCAGGTCAAACGTGAACCTAAACCTCAGGTCAAATGTGAACCCGTTGTTTGAAACCCAAGTCAAATGTGAACCTAACCCTCAGGTCAAATATGAACCCATTGTTTGAAAATCCGGTCAAATGTGAACCTAAACCTCGGGTCAAATGTGAACCCGTTGTTTGAAACCCAAATCAAATGGGAACCTCAACCTCAAATCAAATGTGAATCCGTTGTTTGAAAACCAGGTCAAATGTGAACCCGTTGTTTGAAACCCAGGTCAAATATGAACCTAAACCTCAGGTCAAATGTGAACCCGTTGTTTGAAACCCAGGTCAAATGTGAACTTAAACCTCAGGTCAAATGTGAACCTAATGTTTGAAACCCAGGTCAAATGTGAACCTAAACCTCAGGTCAAATGTGAACCCGTTGTTTGAAACCCAGGTCAAATGTGAACCTAAACCTCAGGTCAAATGTGAACCCGTTGTTTAAAACCCAGGTCAAATGTTAACCTAAACCTTAGGTCAAATGAGAACCCGTTGTTTGAAACCCAGGTCAAACGTGAACCTAAACCTTAGGTCAAATGAGAACCCATTGTTTGAAACCCGGGTCAAATGTGACCCTAAACCTCAGGTCAAATGCGAACCCGATGTTTGAAAACCAGGTCAAAAAATTTGAACCTAAACCTCAGGTCAAATGTGAACCCGTTGTTCAAAACCCAGGTCAAATGTGAACCTAAACCTAAGGTCAAATGTGAACCCATTATTTGAAACCAAAGTCAAATGTGAACCCGTTGTTTGAAACCCAGGTCAAACGTGAACTTAAACCTCAGGTCAAATGCGAACCCGTTGTTTGAAATCCAGGTCAAATTTGAACCTAAACCTCAGGTCAAATGTGAACCCGTTGTTCGAAACCCAGGTCAAATGTGAACCTAAACCTAAGGTCAAATGTGAACCCATTATTTGAAACCCAAGTCAAATGTGAACCTAAACCTCAGGTCAAATGTGAACCCGTTGTTTGAAACCCAGGTCAAACGTGAATTTAAACCTCAGGTCAAATGTGAACTTGTTGTTTGAAACCCAGGTCAAACGTGAACCTAAACCTCAGGTCAAATGTGAACCCGTTGTTTGAAACCCAAGTCAAATGTGAACCTAACCCTCAGGTCAAATATGAACCCATTGTTTGAAAATCCGGTCAAATGTGAACCTAAACCTCAGGTCAAATGTGAACCCGTTGTTTGAAACCCAAGTCAAATGGGAACCTCAACCTCAGGTCAAATGTGAATCCGTTGTTTGAAAACCAGGTCAAATGTGAACCCGTTGTTTGAAACCCAGGTCAAATATGATCCTAAACCTCAGGTCAAATGTGAACCTGTTGTTTGAAACCCAGGTCAAATGTGAACTTAAACCTCAGGTCAAATGTGAACCTAATGTTTGAAACCCAGGTCAAATGTGAACCTAAACCTCAGGTCAAATGTGAACCCGTTGTTTGAAACCCAGGTCAAATGTGAACCTAAACCTCAGGTCAAATGTGAACCCGTTGTTTAAAATCCAGGTCAAATGTGAACCTAAACCTCAGGTCAAATGTGAACCCATTGTTTGAAACCCAGGTCAAATGTGAACCTAAACCTTAGGTCAAATGAGAACCCGTTGTTTGAAACCCGGGTCAAATGTGAACCTAAACCTCAGGTCAAATGCGAACCCGTTGTTTGAAAACAAGGTCAAATTGAACCTAAACCTCAGGTCAAATGTGAACCCGTTGTTCGAAACCCAGGTCAAATGTGAACCTAAACCTAAGGTCAAATGTGAACCCATTATTTGAAACCCAAGTCAAATGTGAACCTAAACCTCAGGTCAAATGTGAACCCGTTGTTTGAAACCCAGATCAAACGTGAACTTAAACCTCAGGTCAAATGTGAACCTGTTGTTTGAAACCCAGGTCAAACGTGAACCTAAACCTCAGGTCAAATGTGAAACCGTTGTTTGAAACCCAAGTCAAATGTGAACCTAACCCTCAGGTCAAATATGAACCCGTTGTTTGAAAATCCGGTCAAATGTGAACCTAAACCTCAGGTCAAATGTGAACCCGTTGTTTGAAACCCAAGTCAATTGGGAACCTCAACCTCAGGTCAAATGTGAATCCGTTGTTTGAAAACCAGGTCAAATGTGAACCCGTTGTTTAAAACCCAGGTCAAATATGAACCTAAACCTCAGGTCAAATGTGAACCCGTTGTTTGAAACCCTGATCAAATGTGAACCTAAACCTCAGGTCAAATGTGAATCTAATGTTTGAAACCCAGGTCAAATGTGAACCTAAACCTCAGGTCAAATGTGAACCCGTTGTTTGAAACCCAGGTCAAATGTGAACCTAAACCTCAGGTCTAATGTGAACCCATTGTTTAAAACCCAGGTCAAATGTGAACCTAAACCTCAGGTCAAATGTGAACCCGTTGTTTGAAACCCAAGTCAATTGGGAACCTCAACCTCAGGTCAAATGTGAATCCGTTGTTTGAAATCCAGGTCAAATGTGAACCCGTTGTTTGAAACCCAGGTCAAATATGAGCCTAAACCTCAGGTCAAATGTGAACCCGTTGTTTGAAACCCTGGTCAAATGTGAACTTAAACCTCAGGTCAAATATGAATCTAATGCTTGAAACCCAGGTCAAACGTGAACCTAAACCTCAGGTCAAATGTGAACCCGTTGTTTGAAACCCGGGTCAAATGTGAACCTAAACCTTAGGTCAAATGAGAACCCGTTGTTTGAAACCCAGGTCAAATGTGAACCTAAACCTCAGGTCAAATGTGAACCCGTTGTTTGAAACCCAAGTCAATTGGGAACCTCAACCTCAGGTCAAATGTGAATCCGTTGTTTGAAAACCAGGTCAAATGTGAACCCGTTGTTTGAAACCCAGGTCAAATGTGAACCTAAACCTCAGGTCAAATGTGAACCCGTTGTTCGAAACCCAGGTCAAATGTGAACCTAAACCTAAGGTCAAATTTGAACCCATTATTTGAAACCCAAGTCAAATGTGAACCTAAACCTCAGGTCAAATGTGAACCCGTTGTTTGAAACCCAGGTCAAACGTGAACTTAAACCTCAGGTCAAATGTGAACCGGTTGTTAAAAACCCAGGTCAAACGTGAACCTAAACCTCAGGTCAAATGTGAACCCGTTGTTTGAAACCTAAGTCAAATGTGAACCTAACCCTCAGGTCAAATATGAACCCATTGTTTGAAAATCCGGTCAAATGTGAACCTAAACCTCCGGTCAAATGTGAACCCGTTGTTTGAAACCCAAATCAAATGGGAACCTCAACCTCAAGTCAAATGTGAATCCGTTGTTTGAAAACCAGGTCAAATGTGAACCCGTTGTTTGAAACCCAGGTCAAATATGAACCTAAACCTCAGGTCAAATGTGAACCCGTTGTTTGAAACCCAGGTCAAATGTGAACTTAAACCTCAGGTCAAATGTGAACCTAATGTTTGAAACCCAGGTCAAATGTGAACCTAAACCTCACGTCAAATGTGAACCCGTTGTTTGAAACCCAGGTCAAATGTGAACCTAAACCTCAGGTCAAATGTGAACCCGTTGTTTAAAACCCAGGTCAAATGTTAACCTAAACCTTAGGTCAAATGAGAACCCGTTGTTTGAAACCCAGGTCAAACGTGAACCTAAACCTTAGGTCAAATGAGAACCCGTTGTTTGAAACCCGGGTCAAATGTGACCCTAAACCTCAGGTCAAATGCGAACCCGTTGTTTGAAAACCAGGTCAAAAAATTTGAACCTAAACCTCAGGTCAAATGTGAACCCGTTGTTCAAAACCCAGGTCAAATGTGAACCTAAACCTAAGGTCAAATGTGAACCCATTATTTGAAACCAAAGTCAAATGTGAACCCGTTGTTTGAAACCCAGGTCAAACGTGAACTTAAACCTCAGGTCAAATGTGAACCTGTTGTTTGAAACCCAGTTCAAACGTGAACCTAAACCTCAGGTCAAATGTGAACCCGTTGTTTGAAACCCAAGTCAAATGTGAACCTAAACCTCAGGTCAAATATGAACCCGTTGTTTGAAAATCAGGTCAAATGTGAACCTAAACCTCAGGTCAAATGTGAACCCGTTGTTTGAAACCCAAGTCAATTGGGAACCTCAACCTCAGGTCAAATGTGAATCCGTTGTTTGAAATCCAGGTCAAATGTGAACCCGTTGTTTGAAACCCAGGTCAAATATGAACCTAAACCTCAGGTCAAATGTGAACCCGTTGTTTGAAACCCTGGTCAAATGTGAACTTAAACCTCAGGTCAAATATGAATCTAATGCTTGAAACCCAGGTCAAACGTGAACCTAAACCTCAGGTCAAATGTGAACCCGTTGTTTGAAACCCGGGTCAAATGTGAACCTAAACCTTAGGTCAAATGAGAACCCGTTGTTTAAAACCCAGGTCAAATGTTAACCTAAACCTTAGGTCAAATGAGAACCCGTTGTTTGAAACCCAGGTCAAACGTGAACCTAAACTTTAGGTCAAATGAGAACCCGTTGTTTGAAACCCGGGTCAAATGTGACCCTAAACCTCAGGTCAAATGCGAACCCGTTGTTTGAAAACCAGGTCAAAAAATTTGAACCTAAACCTCAGGTCAAATGTGAACCCGTTGTTCAAAACCCAGGTCAAATGTGAACCTAAACCTAAGGTCAAATGTGAACCCATTATTTGAAACCAAAGTCAAATGTGAACCCGTTGTTTGAAACCCAGGTCAAACGTGAACTTAAACCTCAGGTCAAATGTGAACCTGTTGTTTGAAACCCAGTTCAAACGTGAACCTAAACCTCAGGTCAAATGTGAACCCGTTGTTTGAAACCCAAGTCAAATGTGAACCTAAACCTCAGGTCAAATATGAACCCGTTGTTTGAAAATCAGGTCAAATGTGAACCTAAACCTCAGGTCAAATGTGAACCCGTTGTTTGAAACCCAAGTCAATTGGGAACCTCAACCTCAGGTCAAATGTGAATCCGTTGTTTGAAATCCAGGTCAAATGTGAACCCGTTGTTTGAAACCCAGGTCAAATATGAACCTAAACCTCAGGTCAAATGTGAACCCTTTGTTTGAAACCCTGGTCAAATGTGAACTTAAACCTCAGGTCAAATATGAATCTAATGCTTGAAACCCAGGTCAAACGTGAACCTAAACCTCAGGTCAAATGTGAACCCGTTGTTTGAAACCCGGGTCAAATGTGAACCTAAACCTTAGGTCAAATGAGAACCCGTTGTTTGAAACCCAGGTCAAATGTGAACCTAAACCTCAGGTCAAATGTGAACCCGTTGTTTGAAACCCAAGTCAATTGGGAACCTCAACCTCAGGTCAAATGTGAATCCGTTGTTTGAAAACCAGGTCAAATGTGAACCCGTTGTTTGAAACCCAGGTCAAATGTGAACCTAAACCTCAGGTCAAATGTGAACCCGTTGTTCGAAACCCAGGTCAAATGTGAACCTAAACCTAAGGTCAAATGTGAACCCATTATTTGAAACCCAAGTCAAATGTGAACCTAAACCTCAGGTCAAATGTGAACCCGTTGTTTGAAACCCAAGTCAATTGGGAACCTCAACCTCAGGTCAAATGTGAATCCGTTGTTTGAAATCCAGGTCAAATGTGAACCCGTTGTTTGAAACCCAGGTCAAATATGAACCTAAACCTCAGGTCAAATGTGAACCCGTTGTTTGAAACCCTGGTCAAATGTGAACTTAAACCTCAGGTCAAATATGAATCTAATGCTTGAAACCCAGGTCAAACGTGAACCTAAACCTCAGGTCAAATGTGAACCCGTTGTTTGAAACCCGGGTCAAATGTGAACCTAAACCTTAGGTCAAATGAGAACCCGTTGTTTAAAACCCAGGTCAAATGTTAACCTAAACCTTAGGTCAAATGAGAACCCGTTGTTTGAAACCCAGGTCAAACGTGAACCTAAACCTTAGGTCAAATGAGAACCCGTTGTTTGAAACCCGGGTCAAATGTGACCCTAAACCTCAGGTCAAATGCGAACCCGTTGTTTGAAAACCAGGTCAAAAAATTTGAACCTAAACCTCAGGTCAAATGTGAACCCGTTGTTCAAAACCCAGGTCAAATGTGAACCTAAACCTAAGGTCAAATGTGAACCCATTATTTGAAACCAAAGTCAAATGTGAACCCGTTGTTTGAAACCCAGGTCAAACGTGAACTTAAACCTCAGGTCAAATGTGAACCTGTTGTTTGAAACCCAGTTCAAACGTGAACCTAAACCTCAGGTCAAATGTGAACCCGTTGTTTGAAACCCAAGTCAAATGTGAACCTAAACCTCAGGTCAAATATGAACCCGTTGTTTGAAAATCAGGTCAAATGTGAACCTAAACCTCAGGTCAAATGTGAACCCGTTGTTTGAAACCCAAGTCAATTGGGAACCTCAACCTCAGGTCAAATGTGAATCCGTTGTTTGAAATCCAGGTCAAATGTGAACCCGTTGTTTGAAACCCAGGTCAAATATGAACCTAAACCTCAGGTCAAATGTGAACCCGTTGTTTGAAACCCTGGTCAAATGTGAACTTAAACCTCAGGTCAAATATGAATCTAATGCTTGAAACCCAGGTCAAACGTGAACCTAATCCTCAGGTCAAATGTGAACCCGTTGTTTGAAACCCGGGTCAAATGTGAACCTAAACCTTAGGTCAAATGAGAACCCGTTGTTTGAAACCCAGGTCAAATGTGAACCTAAACCTCAGGTCAAATGTGAACCCGTTGTTTGAAACCCAAGTCAATTGGGAACCTCAACCTCAGGTCAAATGTGAATCCGTTGTTTGAAAACCAGGTCAAATGTGAACCCGTTGTTTGAAACCCAGGTCAAATGTGAACCTAAACCTCAGGTCAAATGTGAACCCGTTGTTCGAAACCCAGGTCAAATGTGAACCTAAACCTAAGGTCAAATGTGAACCCATTATTTGAAACCCAAGTCAAATGTGAACCTAAACCTCAGGTCAAATGTGAACCCGTTGTTTGAAACCCAAGTCAATTGGGAACCTCAACCTCAGGTCAAATGTGAATCCGTTGTTTGAAATCCAGGTCAAATGTGAACCCGTTGTTTGAAACCCAGGTCAAATATGAACCTAAACCTCAGGTCAAATGTGAACCCGTTGTTTGAAACCCTGGTCAAATGTGAACTTAAACCTCAGGTCAAATATGAATCTAATGCTTGAAACCCAGGTCAAACGTGAACCTAAACCTCAGGTCAAATGTGAACCCGTTGTTTGAAACCCGGGTCAAATGTGAACCTAAACCTTAGGTCAAATGAGAACCCGTTGTTTAAAACCTAGGTCAAATGTTAACCTAAACCTTAGGTCAAATGAGAACCCGTTGTTTGAAACCCAGGTCAAACGTGAACCTAAACCTTAGGTCAAATGAGAACCCGTTGTTTGAAACCCGGGTCAAATGTGACCCTAAACCTCAGGTCAAATGCGAACCCGTTGTTTGAAAACCAGGTCAAAAAATTTGAACCTAAACCTCAGGTCAAATGTGAACCCGTTGTTCAAAACCCAGGTCAAATGTGAACCTAAACCTAAGGTCAAATGTGAACCCATTATTTGAAACCAAAGTCAAATGTGAACCCGTTGTTTGAAACCCAGGTCAAACGTGAACTTAAACCTCAGGTCAAATGTGAACCTGTTGTTTGAAACCCAGTTCAAACGTGAACCTAAACCTCAGGTCAAATGTGAACCCGTTGTTTGAAACCCAAGTCAAATGTGAACCTAAACCTCAGGTCAAATATGAACCCGTTGTTTGAAAATCAGGTCAAATGTGAACCTAAACCTCAGGTCAAATGTGAACCCGTTGTTTGAAACCCAAGTCAATTGGGAACCTCAACCTCAGGTCAAATGTGAATCCGTTGTTTGAAATCCAGGTCAAATGTGAACCCGTTGTTTGAAACCCAGGTCAAATATGAACCTAAACCTCAGGTCAAATGTGAACCCGTTGTTTGAAACCCTGGTCAAATGTGAACTTAAACCTCAGGTCAAATATGAATCTAATGCTTGAAACCCAGGTCAAACGTGAACCTAAACCTCAGGTCAAATGTGAACCCGTTGTTTGAAACCCGGGTCAAATGTGAACCTAAACCTTAGGTCAAATGAGAACCCGTTGTTTGAAACCCAGGTCAAATGTGAACCTAAACCTCAGGTCAAATGTGAACCCGTTGTTTGAAACCCAAGTCAATTGGGAACCTCAACCTCAGGTCAAATGTGAATCCGTTGTTTGAAAACCAGGTCAAATGTGAACCCGTTGTTTGAAACCCAGGTCAAATGTGAACCTAAACCTCAGGTCAAATGTGAACCCGTTGTTCGAAACCCAGGTCAAATGTGAACCTAAACCTAAGGTCAAATGTGAACCCATTATTTGAAACCCAAGTCAAATGTGAACCTAAACCTCAGGTCAAATGTGAACCCGTTGTTTGAAACCCAGGTCAAACGTGAACTTAAACCTCAGGTCAAATGTGAACCGGTTGTTTGAAACCCAGGTCAAACGTGAACCTAAACCTCAGGTCAAATGTGAACCCGTTGTTTGAAACCCAAGTCAATTGGGAACCTTAACCTCAGGTCAAATGTGAATCCGTTGTTTGAAATCCAGGTCAAATGTGAACCCGTTGTTTGAAACCCAGGTCAAATATGAACCTAAACCTCAGGTCAAATGTGAACCCGTTGTTTGAAACCCTGGTCAAATGTGAACTTAAACCTCAGGTCAAATATGAATCTAATGCTTGAAACCCAGGTCAAACGTGAACCTAAACCTCAGGTCAAATGTGAACCCGTTGTTTGAAACCCGGGTCAAATGTGAACCTAAACCTTAGGTCAAATGAGAACCCGTTGTTTAAAACCTAGGTCAAATGTTAACCTAAACCTTAGGTCAAATGAGAACCCGTTGTTTGAAACCCAGGTCAAACGTGAACCTAAACCTTAGGTCAAATGAGAACCCGTTGTTTGAAACCCGGGTCAAATGTGACCCTAAACCTCAGGTCAAATGCGAACCCGTTGTTTGAAAACCAGGTCAAAAAATTTGAACCTAAACCTCAGGTCAAATGTGAACCCGTTGTTCAAAACCCAGGTCAAATGTGAACCTAAACCTAAGGTCAAATGTGAACCCATTATTTGAAACCAAAGTCAAATGTGAACCCGTTGTTTGAAACCCAGGTCAAACGTGAACTTAAACCTCAGGTCAAATGTGAACCTGTTGTTTGAAACCCAGTTCAAACGTGAACCTAAACCTCAGGTCAAATGTGAACCCGTTGTTTGAAACCCAAGTCAAATGTGAACCTAAACCTCAGGTCAAATATGAACCCGTTGTTTGAAAATCAGGTCAAATGTGAACCTAAACCTCAGGTCAAATGTGAACCCGTTGTTTGAAACCCAAGTCAATTGGGAACCTCAACCTCAGGTCAAATGTGAATCCGTTGTTTGAAATCCAGGTCAAATGTGAACCCGTTGTTTGAAACCCAGGTCAAATATGAACCTAAACCTCAGGTCAAATGTGAACCCGTTGTTTGAAACCCTGGTCAAATGTGAACTTAAACCTCAGGTCAAATATGAATCTAATGCTTGAAACCCAGGTCAAACGTGAACCTAAACCTCAGGTCAAATGTGAACCCGTTGTTTGAAACCCGGGTCAAATGTGAACCTAAACCTTAGGTCAAATGAGAACCCGTTGTTTGAAACCCAGGTCAAATGTGAACCTAAACCTCAGGTCAAATGTGAACCCGTTGTTTGAAACCCAAGTCAATTGGGAACCTCAACCTCAGGTCAAATGTGAATCCGTTGTTTGAAAACCAGGTCAAATGTGAACCCGTTGTTTGAAACCCAGGTCAAATGTGAACCTAAACCTCAGGTCAAATGTGAACCCGTTGTTCGAAACCCAGGTCAAATGTGAACCTAAACCTAAGGTCAAATGTGAACCCATTATTTGAAACCCAAGTCAAATGTGAACCTAAACCTCAGGTCAAATGTGAACCCGTTGTTTGAAACCCAGGTCAAACGTGAACTTAAACCTCAGGTCAAATGTGAACCGGTTGTTTGAAACCCAGGTCAAACGTGAACCTAAACCTCAGGTCAAATGTGAACCCGTTGTTTGAAACCCAAGTCAAATGTGAACCTAACCCTCAGGTCAAATATGAACCCATTGTTTGAAAATCCGGTCAAATGTGAACCTAAACCTCCGGTCAAATGTGAACCCGTTGTTTGAAACCCAAATCAAATGGGAACCTCAACCTCAAATCAAATGTGAATCCGTTGTTTGAAAACCAGGTCAAATGTGAACCCGTTGTTTGAAACCCAGGTCAAATATGAACCTAAACCTCAGGTCAAATGTGAACCCGTTGTTTGAAACCCAGGTCAAATGTGAACTTAAACCTCAGGTCAAATGTGAACCTAATGTTTGAAACCCAGGTCAAATGTGAACCTAAACCTCAGGTCAAATGTGAACCCGTTGTTTGAAACCCAGGTCAAATGTGAACCTAAACCTCAGGTCAAATGTGAACCCGTTGTTTAAAACCCAGGTCAAATGTTAACCTAAACCTTAGGTCAAATGAGAACCCGTTGTTTGAAACCCAGGTCAAACGTGAACCTAAACCTTAGGTCAAATGAGAACCCGTTGTTTGAAACCCGGGTCAAATGTGACCCTAAACCTCAGGTCAAATGCGAACCCGTTGTTTGAAAACCAGGTCAAAAAATTTGAACCTAAACCTCAGGTCAAATGTGAACCCGTTGTTCAAAACCCAGGTCAAATGTGAACCTAAACCTAAGGTCAAATGTGAACCCATTATTTGAAACCAAAGTCAAATGTGAACCCGTTGTTTGAAACCCAGGTCAAACGTGAACTTAAACCTCAGGTCAAATGCGAACCCGTTGTTTGAAATCCAGGTCATATTTGAACCTAAACCTCAGGTCAAATGTGAACCCGTTGTTCGAAACCCAGGTCAAATGTGAACCTAAACCTAAGGTCAAATGTGAACCCATTATTTGAAACCCAAGTCAAATGTGAACCTAAACCTCAGGTCAAATGTGAACCCGTTGTTTGAAACCCAGGTCAAACGTGAATTTAAACCTCAGGTCAAATGTGAACTTGTTGTTTGAAACCCAGGTCAAACGTGAACCTAAACCTCAGGTCAAATGTGAACCCGTTGTTTGAAACCCAAGTCAAATGTGAACCTAACCCTCAGGTCAAATATGAACCCATTGTTTGAAAATCCGGTCAAATGTGAACCTAAACCTCAGGTCAAATGTGAACCCGTTGTTTGAAACCCAAGTCAAATGGGAACCTCAACCTCAGGTCAAATGTGAATCCGTTGTTTGAAAACCAGGTCAAATGTGAACCCGTTGTTTGAAACCCAGGTCAAATATGATCCTAAACCTCAGGTCAAATGTGAACCTGTTGTTTGAAACCCAGGTCAAATGTGAACTTAAACCTCAGGTCAAATGTGAACCTAATGTTTGAAACCCAGGTCAAATGTGAACCTAAACCTCAGGTCAAATGTGAACCCGTTGTTTGAAACCCAGGTCAAATGTGAACCTAAACCTCAGGTCAAATGTGAACCCGTTGTTTAAAATCCAGGTCAAATGTGAACCTAAACCTCAGGTCAAATGTGAACCCATTGTTTGAAACCCAGGTCAAATGTGAACCTAAACCTTAGGTCAAATGAGAACCCGTTGTTTGAAACCCGGGTCAAATGTGAACCTAAACCTCAGGTCAAATGCGAACCCGTTGTTTGAAAACAAGGTCAAATTGAACCTAAACCTCAGGTCAAATGTGAACCCGTTGTTCGAAACCCAGGTCAAATGTGAACCTAAACCTAAGGTCAAATGTGAACCCATTATTTGAAACCCAAGTCAAATGTGAACCTAAACCTCAGGTCAAATGTGAACCCGTTGTTTGAAACCCAGATCAAACGTGAACTTAAACCTCAGGTCAAATGTGAACCTGTTGTTTGAAACCCAGGTCAAACGTGAACCTAAACCTCAGGTCAAATGTGAAACCGTTGTTTGAAACCCAAGTCAAATGTGAACCTAACCCTCAGGTCAAATATGAACCCGTTGTTTGAAAATCCGGTCAAATGTGAACCTAAACCTCAGGTCAAATGTGAACCCGTTGTTTGAAACCCAAGTCAATTGGGAACCTCAACCTCAGGTCAAATGTGAATCCGTTGTTTGAAAACCAGGTCAAATGTGAACCCGTTGTTTAAAACCCAGGTCAAATATGAACCTAAACCTCAGGTCAAATGTGAACCCGTTGTTTGAAACCCTGATCAAATGTGAACCTAAACCTCAGGTCAAATGTGAATCTAATGTTTGAAACCCAGGTCAAATGTGAACCTAAACCTCAGGTCAAATGTGAACCCGTTGTTTGAAACCCAGGTCAAATGTGAACCTAAACCTCAGGTCTAATGTGAACCCATTGTTTAAAACCCAGGTCAAATGTGAACCTAAACCTCAGGTCAAATGTGAACCCGTTGTTTGAAACCCAGGTCAAATGTGAACCTAAACCTTAGGTCAAATTAGAACCCGTTGTTTGAAACCCGGGTCAAATGTGAACCTAAACCTCAGGTCAAATGCGAACCCGTTGTTTGAAAACAAGGTCAAATTTGAACCTAAACCTCAGGTCAAATGTGAACCCGTTGTTCGAAACCCAGGTCAAATGTGAACCTAAACCTAAGGTCAAATGTGAACCCATTATTTGAAACCCAAGTCAAATGTGAACCTAAACCTCAGGTCAAATGTGAACCCGTTGTTTGAAACCCAGGTCAAACGTGAATTTAAACCTCAGGTCAAATGTGAACCTGTTGTTTGAAACCCAGGTCAAGCGTGAACCTAAACCTCAGGTCAAATGTGAACCCGTTGTTTGAAACCCAAGTCAATTGGGAACCTCAACCTCAGGTCAAATGTGAATCCGTTGTTTGAAATCCAGGTCAAATGTGAACCCGTTGTTTGAAACCCAGGTCAAATATGAACCTAAACCTCAGGTCAAATGTGAACCCGTTGTTTGAAACCCTGGTCAAATGTGAACTTAAACCTCAGGTCGAATATGAATCTAATGCTTGAAACCCAGGTCAAACGTGAACCTAAACCTCAGGTCAAATGTGAACCCGTTGTTTGAAACCCGGGTCAAATGTGAACCTAAACCTTAGGTCAAATGAGAACCCGTTGTTTGAAACCCAGGTCAAATGTGAACCTAAACCTCAGGTCAAATGTGAACCCGTTGTTTGAAACCCAAGTCAATTGGGAACCTCAACCTCAGGTCAAATGTGAATCCGTTGTTTGAAAACCAGGTCAAATGTGAACCCGTTGTTTGAAACCCAGGTCAAATGTGAACCTAAACCTCAGGTCAAATGTGAACCCGTTGTTCGAAACCCAGGTCAAATGTGAACCTAAACCTAAGGTCAAATGTGAACCCATTATTTGAAACCCAAGTCAAATGTGAACCTAAACCTCAGGTCAAATGTGAACCCGTTGTTTGAAACCCAGGTCAAACGTGAACTTAAACCTCAGGTCAAATGTGAACCGGTTGTTAGAAACCCAGGTCAAACGTGAACCTAAACCTCAGGTCAAATGTGAACCCGTTGTTTGAAACCCAAGTCAAATGTGAACCTAACCCTCAGGTCAAATATGAACCCATTGTTTGAAAATCCGGTCAAATGTGAACCTAAACCTCCGGTCAAATGTGAACCCGTTGTTTGAAACCCAAATCAAATGGGAACCTCAACCTCAAGTCAAATGTGAATCCGTTGTTTGAAAACCAGGTCAAATGTTAACCCGTTGTTTGAAACCCAGGTCAAATATGAACCTAAACCTCAGGTCAAATGTGAACCCGTTGTTTGAAACCCAGGTCAAATGTGAACTTAAACCTCAGGTCAAATGTGAACCTAATGTTTGAAACCCAGGTCAAATGTGAACCTAAACCTCAGGTCAAATGTGAACCCGTTGTTTGAAACCCAGGTCAAATGTGAACCTAAACCTCAGGTCAAATGTGAACCCGTTGTTTAAAACCCAGGTCAAATGTTAACCTAAACCTTAGGTCAAATGAGAACCCGTTGTTTGAAACCCAGGTCAAACGTGAACCTAAACCTTAGGTCAAATGAGAACCCGTTGTTTGAAACCCGGGTCAAATGTGACCCTAAACCTCAGGTCAAATGCGAACCCGTTGTTTGAAAACCAGGTCAAAAAATTTGAACCTAAACCTCAGGTCAAATGTGAACCCGTTGTTCAAAACCCAGGTCAAATGTGAACCTAAACCTAAGGTCAAATGTGAACCCATTATTTGAAACCAAAGTCAAATGTGAACCCGTTGTTTGAAACCCAGGTCAAACGTGAACTTAAACCTCAGGTCAAATGTGAACCTGTTGTTTGAAACCCAGTTCAAACGTGAACCTAAACCTCAGGTCAAATGTGAACCCGTTGTTTGAAACCCAAGTCAAATGTGAACCTAAACCTCAGGTCAAATATGAACCCGTTTTTTGAAAATCAGGTCAAATGTGAACCTAAACCTCAGGTCAAATGTGAACCCGTTGTTTGAAACCCAAGTCAAATGTGAACCTAACCCTCAGGTCAAATATGAACCCATTGTTTGAAAATCCGGTCAAATGTGAACCTAAACCTCCGGTCAAATGTGAACCCGTTGTTTGAAACCCAAATCAAATGGGAACCTCAACCTCAAGTCAAATGTGAATCCGTTGTTTGAAAACCAGGTCAAATGTGAACCCGTTGTTTGAAACCCAGGTCAAATATGAACCTAAACCTCAGGTCAAATGTGAACCCGTTGTTTGAAACCCAGGTCAAATGTGAACTTAAACCTCAGGTCAAATGTGAACCTAATGTTTGAAACCCAGGTCAAATGTGAACCCGTTGTTTGAAACCCAGGTCAAATGTGAACCTAAACCTCAGGTCAAATGTGAACCCGTTGTTTAAAACCCAGGTCAAATGTTAACCTAAACCTTAGGTCAAATGAGAACCCGTTGTTTGAAACCCAGGTCAAACGTGAACCTAAACCTTAGGTCAAATGAGAACCCGTTGTTTGAAACCCGGGTCAAATGTGACCCTAAACCTCAGGTCAAATGCGAACCCGTTGTTTGAAAACCAGGTCAAAAAATTTGAACCTAAACCTCAGGTCAAATGTGAACCCGTTGTTCAAAACCCAGGTCAAATGTGAACCTAAACCTAAGGTCAAATGTGAACCCATTATTTGAAACCAAAGTCAAATGTGAACCCGTTGTTTGAAACCCAGGTCAAACGTGAACTTAAACCTCAGGTCAAATGTGAACCTGTTGTTTGAAACCCAGTTCAAACGTGAACCTAAACCTCAGGTCAAATGTGAACCCGTTGTTTGAAACCCAGGTCAAATGTGAACCTAAACCTCAGGTCAAATATGAACCCGTTGTTTGAAAATCAGGTCAAATGTGAACCTAAACCTCAGGTCAAATGTGAACCCGTTGTTTGAAACCCAAGTCAATTGGGAACCTCAACCTCAGGTCAAATGTGAATCCGTTGTTTGAAATCCAGGTCAAATGTGAACCCGTTGTTTGAAACCCAGGTCAAATATGAACCTAAACCTCAGGTCAAATGTGAACCCGTTGTTTGAAACCCTGGTCAAATGTGAACTTAAACCTCAGGTCAAATATGAATCTAATGCTTGAAACCCAGGTCAAACGTGAACCTAAACCTCAGGTCAAATGTGAACCCGTTGTTTGAAACCCAAGTCAAATGTGAACCTAAACCTCAGGTCAAATATGAACCCGTTGTTTGAAAATCAGGTCAAATGTGAACCTAAACCTCAGGTCAAATGTGAACCCGTTGTTTGAAACCCAAGTCAAATGTGAACCTAACCCTCAGGTCAAATATGAACCCATTGTTTGAAAATCCGGTCAAATGTGAACCTAAACCTCCGGTCAAATGTGAACCCGTTGTTTGAAACCCAAATCAAATGGGAACCTCAACCTCAAGTCAAATGTGAATCCGTTGTTTGAAAACCAGGTCAAATGTGAACCCGTTGTTTGAAACCCAGGTCAAATATGAACCTAAACCTCAGGTCAAATGTGAACCCGTTGTTTGAAACCCAGGTCAAATGTGAACTTAAACCTCAGGTCAAATGTGAACCTAATGTTTGAAACCCAGGTCAAATGTGAACCCGTTGTTTGAAACCCAGGTCAAATGTGAACCTAAACCTCAGGTCAAATGTGAACCCGTTGTTTAAAACCCAGGTCAAATGTTAACCTAAACCTTAGGTCAAATGAGAACCCGTTGTTTGAAACCCAGGTCAAACGTGAACCTAAACCTTAGGTCAAATGAGAACCCGTTGTTTGAAACCCGGGTCAAATGTGACCCTAAACCTCAGGTCAAATGCGAACCCGTTGTTTGAAAACCAGGTCAAAAAATTTGAACCTAAACCTCAGGTCAAATGTGAACCCGTTGTTTGAAACCCAAGTCAAATGTGAACCTAAACCTCAGGTCAAATATGAACCCGTTGTTTGAAAATCAGGTCAAATGTGAACCTAAACCTCAGGTCAAATGTGAACCCGTTGTTTGAAACCCAAGTCAATTGGGAACCTCAACCTCAGGTCAAATGTGAATCCGTTGTTTGAAATCCAGGTCAAATGTGAACCCGTTGTTTGAAACCCAGGTCAAATATGAACCTAAACCTCAGGTCAAATGTGAACCCGTTGTTTGAAACCCTGGTCAAATGTGAACTTAAACCTCAGGTCGAATATGAATCTAATACTTGAAACCCAGGTCAAACGTGAACCTAAACCTCAGGTCAAATGTGAACCCGTTGTTTGAAACCCGGGTCAAATGAGAACCTAAACCTTAGGTCAAATGAGAACCCGATGTTTGAAACCCAGGTCAAATGTGAACCTAAACCTCAGGTCAAATGTGAACCCGTTGTTTGAAACCCAAGTCAATTGGGAACCTCAACCTCAGGTCAAATGTGAATCCGTTGTTTGAAAACCAGGTCAAATGTGAACCCGTTGTTTGAAACCCAGGTCAAATGTGAACCTAAACCTCAGGTCAAATGTGAACCCGTTGTTCGAAACCCAGGTCAAATGTGAACCTAAACCTAAGGTCAAATGTGAACCCATTATTTGAAACCCAAGTCAAATGTGAACCTAAACCTCAGGTCAAATGTGAACCCGTTGTTTGAAACCCAGGTCAAACGTGAACTTAAACCTCAGGTCAAATGTGAACCGGTTGTTTGAAACCCAGGTCAAACGTGAACCTAAACCTCAGGTCAAATGTGAACCCGTTGTTTGAAACCCAAGTCAAATGTGAACCTAACCCTCAGGTCAAATATGAACCCATTGTTTGAAAATCCGGTCAAATGTGAACCTAAACCTCCGGTCAAATGTGAACCCGTTGTTTGAAACCCAAATCAAATGGGAACCTCAACCTCAAATCAAATGTGAATCCGTTGTTTGAAAACCAGGTCAAATGTGAACCCGTTGTTTGAAACCCAGGTCAAATATGAACCTAAACCTCAGGTCAAATGTGAACCCGTTGTTTGAAACCCAGGTCAAATGTGAACTTAAACCTCAGGTCAAATGTGAACCTAATGTTTGAAACCCAGGTCAAATGTGAACCTAAACCTCAGGTCAAATGTGAACCCGTTGTTTGAAACCCAGGTCAAATGTGAACCTAAACCTCAGGTCAAATGTGAACCCGTTGTTTAAAACCCAGGTCAAATGTTAACCTAAACCTTAGGTCAAATGAGAACCCGTTGTTTGAAACCCAGGTCAAACGTGAACCTAAACCTTAGGTCAAATGAGAACCCGTTGTTTGAAACCCGGGTCAAATGTGACCCTAAACCTCAGGTCAAATGCGAACCCGTTGTTTGAAAACCAGGTCAAAAAATTTGAACCTAAACCTCAGGTCAAATGTGAACCCGTTGTTCAAAACCCAGGTCAAATGTGAACCTAAACCTAAGGTCAAATGTGAACCCATTATTTGAAACCAAAGTCAAATGTGAACCCGTTGTTTGAAACCCAGGTCAAACGTGAACTTAAACCTCAGGTCAAATGTGAACCTGTTGTTTGAAACCCAGTTCAAACGTGAACCTAAACCTCAGGTCAAATGTGAACCCGTTGTTTGAAACCCAAGTCAAATGTGAACCTAAACCTCAGGTCAAATATGAACCCGTTTTTTGAAAATCAGGTCAAATGTGAACCTAAACCTCAGGTCAAATGTGAACCCGTTGTTTGAAACCCAAGTCAAATGTGAACCTAACCCTCAGGTCAAATATGAACCCATTGTTTGAAAATCCGGTCAAATGTGAACCTAAACCTCCGGTCAAATGTGAACCCGTTGTTTGAAACCCAAATCAAATGGGAACCTCAACCTCAAGTCAAATGTGAATCCGTTGTTTGAAAACCAGGTCAAATGTGAACCCGTTGTTTGAAACCCAGGTCAAATATGAACCTAAACCTCAGGTCAAATGTGAACCCGTTGTTTGAAACCCAGGTCAAATGTGAACTTAAACCTCAGGTCAAATGTGAACCTAATGTTTGAAACCCAGGTCAAATGTGAACCCGTTGTTTGAAACCCAGGTCAAATGTGAACCTAAACCTCAGGTCAAATGTGAACCCGTTGTTTAAAACCCAGGTCAAATGTTAACCTAAACCTTAGGTCAAATGAGAACCCGTTGTTTGAAACCCAGGTCAAACGTGAACCTAAACCTTAGGTCAAATGAGAACCCGTTGTTTGAAACCCGGGTCAAATGTGACCCTAAACCTCAGGTCAAATGCGAACCCGTTGTTTGAAAACCAGGTCAAAAAATTTGAACCTAAACCTCAGGTCAAATGTGAACCCGTTGTTCAAAACCCAGGTCAAATGTGAACCTAAACCTAAGGTCAAATGTGAACCCATTATTTGAAACCAAAGTCAAATGTGAACCCGTTGTTTGAAACCCAGGTCAAACGTGAACTTAAACCTCAGGTCAAATGTGAACCTGTTGTTTGAAACCCAGTTCAAACGTGAACCTAAACCTCAGGTCAAATGTGAACCCGTTGTTTGAAACCCAGGTCAAATGTGAACCTAAACCTCAGGTCAAATATGAACCCGTTGTTTGAAAATCAGGTCAAATGTGAACCTAAACCTCAGGTCAAATGTGAACCCGTTGTTTGAAACCCAAGTCAATTGGGAACCTCAACCTCAGGTCAAATGTGAATCCGTTGTTTGAAATCCAGGTCAAATGTGAACCCGTTGTTTGAAACCCAGGTCAAATATGAACCTAAACCTCAGGTCAAATGTGAACCCGTTGTTTGAAACCCTGGTCAAATGTGAACTTAAACCTCAGGTCAAATATGAATCTAATGCTTGAAACCCAGGTCAAACGTGAACCTAAACCTCAGGTCAAATGTGAACCCGTTGTTTGAAACCCAAGTCAAATGTGAACCTAAACCTCAGGTCAAATATGAACCCGTTGTTTGAAAATCAGGTCAAATGTGAACCTAAACCTCAGGTCAAATGTGAACCCGTTGTTTGAAACCCAAGTCAAATGTGAACCTAACCCTCAGGTCAAATATGAACCCATTGTTTGAAAATCCGGTCAAATGTGAACCTAAACCTCCGGTCAAATGTGAACCCGTTGTTTGAAACCCAAATCAAATGGGAACCTCAACCTCAAGTCAAATGTGAATCCGTTGTTTGAAAACCAGGTCAAATGTGAACCCGTTGTTTGAAACCCAGGTCAAATATGAACCTAAACCTCAGGTCAAATGTGAACCCGTTGTTTGAAACCCAGGTCAAATGTGAACTTAAACCTCAGGTCAAATGTGAACCTAATGTTTGAAACCCAGGTCAAATGTGAACCCGTTGTTTGAAACCCAGGTCAAATGTGAACCTAAACCTCAGGTCAAATGTGAACCCGTTGTTTAAAACCCAGGTCAAATGTTAACCTAAACCTTAGGTCAAATGAGAACCCGTTGTTTGAAACCCAGGTCAAACGTGAACCTAAACCTTAGGTCAAATGAGAACCCGTTGTTTGAAACCCGGGTCAAATGTGACCCTAAACCTCAGGTCAAATGCGAACCCGTTGTTTGAAAACCAGGTCAAAAAATTTGAACCTAAACCTCAGGTCAAATGTGAACCCGTTGTTCAAAACCCAGGTCAAATGTGAACCTAAACCTAAGGTCAAATGTGAACCCATTATTTGAAACCAAAGTCAAATGTGAACCCGTTGTTTGAAACCCAGGTCAAACGTGAACTTAAACCTCAGGTCAAATGTGAACCTGTTGTTTGAAACCCAGTTCAAACGTGAACCTAAACCTCAGGTCAAATGTGAACCCGTTGTTTGAAACCCAGGTCAAATGTGAACCTAAACCTCAGGTCAAATATGAACCCGTTGTTTGAAAATCAGGTCAAATGTGAACCTAAACCTCAGGTCAAATGTGAACCCGTTGTTTGAAACCCAAGTCAATTGGGAACCTCAACCTCAGGTCAAATATGAATCCGTTGTTTGAAATCCAGGTCAAATGTGAACCCGTTGTTTGAAACCCAGGTCAAATATGAACCTAAACCTCAGGTCAAATGTGAACCCGTTGTTTGAAACCCTGGTCAAATGTGAACTTAAACCTCAGGTCAAATATGAATCTAATGCTTGAAACCCAGGTCAAACGTGAACCTAAACCTCAGGTCAAATGTGAACCCGTTGTTTGAAACCCAAGTCAAATGTGAACCTAAACTTCAGGTCAAATATGAACCCGTTGTTTGAAAATCAGGTCAAATGTGAACCTAAACCTCAGGTCAAATGTGAACCCGTTGTTTGAAACCCAAGTCAATTGGGAACCTTAACCTCAGGTCAAATGTGAATCCGTTGTTTGAAATCCAGGTCAAATGTGAACCCGTTGTTTGAAACCCAGGTCAAATATGAACCTAAACCTCAGGTCAAATGTGAACCCGTTGTTTGAAACCCTGGTCAAATGTGAACTTAAACCTCAGGTCAAATATGAATCTAATGTTTGAAACCCAGGTCAAATGTGAACCTAAACCTCAGGTCAAATGTGAACCCGTTGTTTGAAACCCAGGTAAAATGTGAACCTAAACCTCAGGTCAAATGTGAACCCGTTGTTTAAAACCCAGGTCAAATGTGAACCTAAACCTCAGGTCAAATGTGAACCCGTTGTTTAAAACCCAGGTCAAATGTGAACCTAAACCTCAGGTCAAATGTGAACCCGTTGTTTGAAACCCAGGTCAAATGTGAACCTAAACCTTAGGTCAAATGAGAACCCGTTGTTTGAAACCCGGGTCAAATGTGAACCTAAACCTCAGGTCAAATGCGAACCCGTTGTTTGAAATCCAGGTCAAATTTGAACCTAAACCTCAGGTCAAATGTGAACCCGTTGTTCGAAACCCAGGTCAAATGTGAACCTAAACCTAAGGTCAAATGTGAACCCATTATTTGAAACCCAAGTCAAATGTGAACCTAAATCTCAGGTCAAATGTGAACCCGTTGTTTGAAACCCAGGTCAAACGTGAATTTAAACCTCAGGTCAAATGTGAACCTGTTGTTTGAAACCCAGGTCAAACGTGAACCTAAACCTCAGGTCAAATGTGAACCCGTTGTTTGAAACCCAAGTCAAATGTGAACCTAACCCTCAGGTCAAATATGAACCCATTGTTTGAAAATCCGGTCAAATGTGAACCTAAACCTCAGGTCAAATGTGAACCCGTTGTTTGAAACCCAAGTCAAATGGGAACCTCAACCTCAGGTCAAATGTGAATCCGTTGTTTGAAAACCAGGTCAAATGTGAACCCGTTGTTTGAAACCCAGGTCAAATGTGAACCTAAACCTCAGGTCAAATGTGAACCTGTTGTTTGAAACCCAGGTCAAATGTGAACTTAAACCTCAGGTCAAATGTGAACCTAATGTTTGAAACCCAGGTCAAATGTGAACCTAAACCTCAGGTCAAATGTGAACCCGTTGTTTGAAACCCAGGTCAAATGTGAACCTAAACCTCAGGTCAAATGTGAACCCGTTGTTTAAAATCCAGGTCAAATGTGAACCTTAACCTCAGGTCAAATGTGAACCCATTGTTTGAAACCCAGGTCAAATGTGAACCTAAACCTTAGGTCAAATGAGAACCCGTTGTTTGAAACCCGGGTCAAATGTGAACCTAAACCTCAGGTCAAATGCGAACCCGTTGTTTGAAAACAAGGTCAAATTGAACCTAAACCTCAGGTCAAATGTGAACCCGTTGTTCGAAACCCAGGTCAAATGTGAACCTAAACCTAAGGTCAAATGTGAACCCATTATTTGAAACCCAAGTCAAATGTGAACCTAAACCTCAGGTCAAATGTGAACCCGTTGTTTGAAACCCAGGTCAAACGTGAATTTAAACCTCAGGTCAAATGTGAACCTGTTGTTTGAAACCCAGGTCAAGCGTGAACCTAAACCTCAGGTCAAATGTGAACCCGTTGTTTGAAACACAAGTCAAATGTTAACCTAACCCTCAGGTCAAATATGAACCCATTGTTTGAAAATCCGGTCAAATGTGAACCTAAACCTCAGGTCAAATGTGAACCCGTTGTTTGAAACCCAAGTCAAATGGGAACCTCAACCTCAGGTCAAATGTGAATCCGTTGTTTGAAAACCAGGTCAAATGTGAACCCGTTGTTTGAAACCCAGGTCAAATATGAACCTAAACCTCAGGTCAAATGTGAACCTGTTGTTTGAAACCCAGGTCAAATGTGAACTTAAACCTCAGGTCAAATGTGAACCTAATGTTTGAAACCCAGGTCAAATGTGAACCTAAACCTCAGGTCAAATGTGAACCCGTTGTTTGAAACCCAGGTCAAATGTGAACCTAAACCTCAGGTCAAATGTGAACCCGTTGTTTAAAATCCAGGTCAAATGTGAACCTAAACCTCAGGTCAAATGTGAACCCGTTGTTTGAAACCCAGGTCAAATGTGAACCTAAACCTTAGGTCAAATGAGAACCCGTTGTTTGAAACCCGGGTCAAATGTGAACCTAAACCTCAGGTCAAATGCGAACCCGTTGTTTGAAAACAAGGACAAATTGAACCTAAACCTCAGGTCAAATGTGAACCCGTTGTTCGAAACCCAGGTCAAATGTGAACCTAAACCTAAGGTCAAATGTGAACCCATTATTTGAAACCCAAGTCAAATGTGAACCTAAACCTCAGGTCAAATGTGAACCCGTTGTTTGAAACCCAGGTCAAACGTGAACTTAAACCTCAGGTCAAATGTGAACCTGTTGTTTGAAACCCAGGTCAAACGTGAACCTAAACCTCAGGTCAAATGTGAAACCGTTGTTTGAAACCCAAGTCAAATGTGAACCTAACCCTCAGGTCAAATATGAACCCGTTGTTTGAAAATCCGGTCAAATGTGAACCTAAACCTCAGGTCAAATGTGAACCCGTTGTTTGAAACCCAAGTCAATTGGGAACCTCAACCTCAGGTCAAATGTGAATCCGTTGTTTGAAAACCAGGTCAAATGTGAACCCGTTGTTTGAAACCCAGGTCAAATATGAACCTAAACCTCAGGTCAAATGTGAACCCGTTGTTTGAAACCCTGATCAAATGTGAACCTAAACCTCAGGTCAAATGTGAATCTAATGTTTGAAACCCAGGTCAAATGTGAACCTAAACCTCAGGTCAAATGTGAACCCGTTGTTTGAAACCCAGGTCAAATGTGAACCTAAACCTCAGGTCTAATGTGAACCCATTGTTTAAAACCCAAGTCAAATGTGAACCTAAACCTCAGGTCAAATGTGAACCCGTTGTTTGAAACCCAGGTCAAATGTGAACCTAAACCTTAGGTCAAATTAGAACCCGTTGTTTGAAACCCGGGTCAAATGTGAACCTAAACCTCAGGTCAAATGCGAACCCGTTGTTTGAAAACAAGGTCAAATTTGAACCTAAACCTCAGGTCAAATGTGAACCCGTTGTTCGAAACCCAGGTCAAATGTGAACCTAAACCTAAGGTCAAATGGGAACCCATTATTTGAAACCCAAGTCAAATGTGAACCTAAACCTCAGGTCAAATGTGAACCCGTTGTTTGAAACCCAGGTCAAACGTGAACTTAAACCTCAGGTCAAATGTGAAACTGTTGTTTGAAAGCCAGGTCAAACGTGAACCTAAACCTCAGTTCAAATGTGAACCCGTTGTTTGAAACCCAAGTCAAATGTGAACCTAACCCTCAAGTCAAATATGAACCCGTTGTTTGAAAATCCGGCCAAATGTGAACCTAAACCTCAGGTCAAATGTGAACCCGTTGTTCGAAACCCAAGTCAAATGGGAACCTCAACCTCAGGTCAAATGTGAATCCGTTGTTTGAAAATCAGGTCAAATGTGAAACCGTTGTTTGAAACCCAGGTCAAATATGAACCTAAACCTCAGGTCAAATGTGAACCCGTTGTTTGAAACCCAGGTCAAATGTGAACTTAAACCTCAGGTCAAATGTGAACCTAATGTTTGAAACCCAGGTCAAATATGTACCTAAACCTCAGGTCAAATGTGAACCCGTTGTTTGAAACCCAGGTCAAATGTGAACCTAAACCTCAGGTCAAATGTGAACCCGTTGTTTAAAACCCAGGTCAAATGTGAACCTAAACCTCAGGTCAAATGTGAACCCGTTGTTTGAAACCCAGGTCAAATGTGAACCTAAGCCTTAGGTTAAATGAGAACCCGTTGTTTGAAACCCGGGTCAAATGTTACCCTAAACCTCAGGTCAAATGCGAACCCGTTGTTTGAAAACCAGGTCAAATTTGAACCTAAACCTCAGGTCAAATGTGAACCCGTTGTTCGAAACCCAGGTCAAATGTGAACCTAAACCTAAGGTCAAATGTGAACCCATTATTTGAAACCAAAGTCAAATGTGAACCTAAACCTCAGGTCAAATGTGAACCCGTTGTTTGAAACCCAGGTCAAACGTGAACTTAAACCTCAGGTCAAATGTGAACCTGTTGTTTGAAACCCAGGTCAAACGTGAACCTAAACCTCAGGTCAAATGTGAACCCGTTGTTTGAAACCCAAGTCAAATGTGAACCTAACCCTCAAGTCAAATATGAACCCGTTGTTTGAAAATCCGGTCAAATGTGAACCTAAACCTCATGTCAAATGTGAACCCGTTGTTTGAAACCCAAGTCAAATGGGAACCTCAACCTCAGGTCAAATGTGAATCCGTTGTTTGAAAACCAGGTCAAATGTGAACCCGTTGTTTGAAACCCTGGTCAAATATGAACCTAAACCTCAGGTCAAATGTGAACCCGTTGTTTGAAACCCAGGTCAAATGTGAACTTAAACCTCAGGTCAAATGTGAACCTAATGTTTGAAACCCAGGTCAAATGTGAACCTAAAACTCAGGTCAAATGTGAAAATGTTGTTTGAAACCCAGGTCAAACGTGAACCTAAACCTCAGGTCAAATGTGAACCCGTTGTTTGAAACCCAAGTCAAATGTGAACCTAACCCTCAAGTCAAATATGAACCCGTTGTTTGAAAATCCGGTCAAATGTGAACCTAAACCTCATGTCAAATGTGAACCCGTTGTTTGAAACCCAAGTCAAATGGGACCCTCAACCTCAGGTCAAATGTGAATCCGTTGTTTGAAAACCAGGTCAAATGTGAACCCGTTGTTTGAAACCCAGGTCAAATATGAACCTAAACCTCAGGTCAAATGTGAACCCGTTGTTTGAAACCCAGGTCAAACGTGAACTTAAACCTCAGGTCAAATGTGAACCTGTTGTTTGAAACCCAGGTCAAACGTGAACCCGTTGTTTGAAACCCAGGTCAAATGTGAACTTAAACCTCAGGTCAAATGTGAACCTAATGTTTGAAACCCTGGTCAAATGTGAACCTAAACCTCAGGTCAAATGTGAAAATGTTGTTTGAAACCCAGGTCAAATGTGAACCTAAACCTCAGGTCAAATGTGAACCCGTTGTTTAAAACCCAGGTCAAATGTGAACCTAAACCTCAGGTCAAATGTGAACCCGTTGTTTGAAACCCAGGTCAAATGTGAACCTAAACCTTAGGTCAAATGAGAACCCGTTGTTTGAAACCCGGGTCAAATGTGAACCTAAACCTGAGGTCAAATGCGAACCCTTTGTTTGAAAACTAGGTCAAGTTTGAACCTAAACCTCAGGTCAAATGTGAACCCGTTGTTCGAAACCCAGGTCAAATGTGAACCCATTATATGAAACCCAAGTCCAATGTGAACCTAAACCTCAGGTCAAATGTGAACCCGTTGTTCGAAACCCAAGTCAAATGTGAACCTAAACCTAAGGTCAAATGGGAACCCATTATTTGAAACCCAAGTCAAATGTGAACCTAAACCTCAGGTCAAATGTGAACCCGTTGTTTGAAACCCAGGTCAAACGTGAACTTAAACCTCAGGTCAAATGTGAAACTGTTGTTTGAAAGCCAGGTCAAACGTGAACCTAAACCTCAGGTCAAATGTGAACCCGTTGTTTGAAACCCAAGTCAAATGGGAACCTCAACCTCAGGTCAAATGTGAATCCGTTGTTTGAAAACCAGGTCAAATGTGAACCCGTTGTTTGAAACCCTGGTCAAATATGAACCTAAACCTCAGGTCAAATGTGAACCCGTTGTTTGAAACCCAGGTCAAATGTGAACTTAAACCTCAGGTCAAATGTGAACTTAATGTTTGAAACCCAGGTCAAATGTGAACCTAAACCTCAGGTCAAATGTGAAAATGTTGTTTGAAACCCAGGTCAAACGTGAACCTAAACCTCAGGTCAAATGTGAACCCGTTGTTTGAAACCCAAGTCAAATGTGAACCTAACCCTCAAGTCAAATATGAACCCGTTGTTTGAAAATCCGGTCAAATGTGAACCTAAACCTCATGTCAAATGTGAACCCGTTGTTTGAAACCCAAGTCAAATGGGAACCTCAACCTCAGGTCAAATGTGAATCCGTTGTTTGAAAACCAGGTCAAATGTGAACCCGTTGTTTGAAACCCAGGTCAAATATGAACCTAAACCTCAGGTCAAATGTGAACCCGTTGTTTGAAACCCAGGTCAAACGTGAACTTAAACCTCAGGTCAAATGTGAACCTGTTGTTTGAAACCCAGGTCAAACGTGAACCCGTTGTTTGAAACCCAGGTCAAATGTGAACTTAAACCTCAGGTCAAATCTGAACCTAATGTTTGAAACCCTGGTCAAATGTGAACCTAAACCTCAGGTCAAATGTGAAAATGTTGTTTGAAACCCAGGTCAAATGTGAACCTAAACCTCAGGTCAAATGTGAACCCGTTGTTTAAAACCCAGGTCAAATGTGAACCTAAACCTCAGGTCAAATGTGAACCCGTTGTTTGAAACCCAGGTCAAATGTGAACCTAAACCTTAGGTCAAATGAGAACCCGTTGTTTGAAACCCGGGTCAAATGTGAACCTAAACCTGAGGTCAAATGCGAACCCTTTGTTTGAAAACTAGGTCAAGTTTGAACCTAAACCTCAGGTCAAATGTGAACCCGTTGTTCGAAACCCAGGTCAAATGTGAACCCATTATATGAAACCCAAGTCCAATGTGAACCTAAACCTCAGGTCAAATGTGAACCCGTTGTTCGAAACCCAAGTCAAATGTGAACCTAAACCTAAGGTCAAATGGGAACCCATTATTTGAAACCCAAGTCAAATGTGAACCTAAACCTCAGGTCAAATGTGAACCCGTTGTTTGAAACCCAGGTCAAACGTGAACTTAAACCTCAGGTCAAATGTGAAACTGTTGTTTGAAAGCCAGGTCAAACGTGAACCTAAACCTCAGGTCAAATGTGAACCCGTTGTTTGAAACCCAAGTCAAATGTGAACCTAACCCTCAAGTCAAATATGAACCCGTTGTTTGAAACCCAGGTCAAATGTGAACCTAAACCTCAGGTCAAATGTGAACCCGTTGTTTGAAACCCAGGTCAAATGTGAACCTAAACCTTAGGTCAAATGAGAACCCGTTGTTTGAAACCCGGGTCAAATGTGAACCTAAACCTGAGGTCAAATGCGAACCCTTTGTTTGAAAACTAGGTCAAGTTTGAACCTAAACCTCAGGTCAAATGTGAACCCGTTGTTCGAAACCCAGGTCAAATGTGAACCCATTATATGAAACCCAAGTCCAATGTGAACCTAAACCTCAGGTCAAATGTGAACCCGTTGTTCGAAACCCAAGTCAAATGTGAACCTAAACCTAAGGTCAAATGGGAACCCATTATTTGAAACCCAAGTCAAATGTGAACCTAAACCTCAGGTCAAATGTGAACCCGTTGTTTGAAACCCAGGTCAAACGTGAACTTAAACCTCAGGTCAAATGTGAAACTGTTGTTTGAAAGCCAGGTCAAACGTGAACCTAAACCTCAGGTCAAATGTGAACCCGTTGTTTGAAACCCAAGTCAAATGTGAACCTAACCCTCAAGTCAAATATGAACCCGTTGTTTGAAAATCCGGTCAAATGTGAACCTAAACCTCATGTCAAATGTGAACCCGTTGTTTGAAACCCAAGTCAAATGGGAACCTCAACCTCAGGTCAAATGTGAATCCGTTGTTTGAAAACCAGGTCAAATGTGAACCCGTTGTTTGAAACCCAGGTCAAATATGAACCTAAACCTCAGGTCAAATGTGAACCCGTTGTTTGAAACCCAGGTCAAACGTGAACTTAAACCTCAGGTCAAATGTGAACCTGTTGTTTGAAACCCAGGTCAAACGTGAACCCGTTGTTTGAAACCCAGGTCAAATGTGAACTTAAACCTCAGGTCAAATGTGAACCTAATGTTTGAAACCCTGGTCAAATGTGAACCTAAACCTCAGGTCAAATGTGAAAATGTTGTTTGAAACCCAGGTCAAATGTGAACCTAAACCTCAGGTCAAATGTGAACCCGTTGTTTAAAACCCAGGTCAAATGTGAACCTAAACCTCAGGTCAAATGTGAACCCGTTGTTTGAAACCCAGGTCAAATGTGAACCTAAACCTTAGGTCAAATGAGAACCCGTTGTTTGAAACCCGGGTCAAATGTGAACCTAAACCTGAGGTCAAATGCGAACCCTTTGTTTGAAAACTAGGTCAAGTTTGAACCTAAACCTCAGGTCAAATGTGAACCCGTTGTTCGAAACCCAGGTCAAATGTGAACCCATTATATGAAACCCAAGTCCAATGTGAACCTAAACCTCAGGTCAAATGTGAACCCGTTGTTCGAAACCCAAGTCAAATGTGAACCTAAACCTAAGGTCAAATGGGAACCCATTATTTGAAACCCAAGTCAAATGTGAACCTAAACCTCAGGTCAAATGTGAACCCGTTGTTTGAAACCCAGGTCAAACGTGAACTTAAACCTCAGGTCAAATGTGAAACTGTTGTTTGAAAGCCAGGTCAAACGTGAATCTAAACCTCAGGTCAAATGTGAACCCGTTGTTTGAAACCCAAGTCAAATGTGAACCTAACCCTCAAGTCAAATATGAACCCGTTGTTTGAAAATCCGGTCAAATGTGAACCTAAACCTCATGTCAAATGTGAACCCGTTGTTTGAAACCCAAGTCAAATGGGAACCTCAACCTCAGGTCAAATGTGAATCCGTTGTTTGAAAACCAGGTCAAATGTGAACCCGTTGTTTGAAACCCAGGTCAAATATGAACCTAAACCTCAGGTCAAATGTGAACCCGTTGTTTGAAACCCAGGTCAAACGTGAACTTAAACCTCAGGTCAAATGTGAACCTGTTGTTTGAAACCCAGGTCAAACGTGAACCCGTTGTTTGAAACCCAGGTCAAATGTGAACTTAAACCTCAGGTCAAATGTGAACCTAATGTTTGAAACCCTGGTCAAATGTGAACCTAAACCTCAGGTCAAATGTGAAAATGTTGTTTGAAACCCAGGTCAAATGTGAACCTAAACCTCAGGTCAAATGTGAACCCGTTGTTTAAAACCCAGGTCAAATGTGAACCTAAACCTCAGGTCAAATGTGAACCCGTTGTTTGAAACCCAGGTCAAATGTGAACCTAAACCTTAGGTCAAATGAGAACCCGTTGTTTGAAACCCGGGTCAAATGTGAACCTAAACCTGAGGTCAAATGCGAACCCTTTGTTTGAAAACTAGGTCAAGTTTGAACCTAAACCTCAGGTCAAATGTGAACCCGTTGTTCGAAACCCAGGTCAAATGTGAACCCATTATATGAAACCCAAGTCCAATGTGAACCTAAACCTCAGGTCAAATGTGAACCCGTTGTTCGAAACCCAGGTCAAATGTGAACCTAAACCTAAGGTCAAATGGGAACCCATTATTTGAAACCCAAGTCAAATGTGAACCTAAACCTCAGGTCAAATGTGAACCCGTTGTTTGAAACCCAGGTCAAACGTGAACTTAAACCTCAGGTCAAATGTGAAACTGTTGTTTGAAAGCCAGGTCAAACGTGAACCTAAACCTCAGGTCAAATGTGAACCCGTTGTTTGAAACCCTGATCAAATGTGAACCTAAACCTCAGGTCAAATGTGAATCTAATGTTTGAAACCCAGGTCAAATGTGAACCTATACCTCAGGTCAAATGTGAACCCGTTGTTTGAAACCCAGGTCAAATGTGAACCTAAACCTCAGGTCAAATGTGAACCCATTGTTTAAAACTCAGGTCAAATGTGAACCTAAACCTCAGGTCAAATGTGAAGCCGTTGTTTGAAACCCAGGTCAAATGTGAACCTAAACCTTAGGTCAAATTAGAACCCGTTGTTTGAAACCCGGGTCAAATGTGAACCTAAACCTCAGGTCAAATGCGAACCCGTTGTTTGAAAACAAGGTCAAATTTGAACCTAAACCTCAGGTCAAATGTGAACCCGTTGTTCGAAACCCAGGTCAAATGTGAACCTAAACCTAAGGTCAAATGGGAACCCATTATTTGAAACCCAAGTCAAATGTGAACCTAAACCTCATGTCAAATGTGAACCCGTAGTTTGAAACCCAGGTCAAACGTGAACTTAAACCTCAGGTCAAATGTGAAACTGTTGTTTGAAAGCCAGGTCAAACGTGAACCTAAACCTCAGGTCAAATGTGAACCCGTTGTTTGAAACCCAAGTCAAATGTGAACCTAACCCTCAGGTCAAATATGAACCCGTTGTTTGAAAATCCGGCCAAATGTGAACCTAAACCTCAGGTCAAATGTGAACCCGTTGTTCGAAACCCAAGTCAAATGGGAACCTCAACCTCAGGTCAAATGTGAATCCGTTGTTTGAAAACCAGGTCAAATGTGAAACCGTTGTTTGAAACCCAGGTCAAATATGAACCTAAACCTCAGGTCAAATGTGAACCCGTTGTTTGAAACCCAGGTCAAATGTGAACTTAAACCTCAGGTCAAATGTGAACCTAATGTTTGAAACCCAGGTCAAATATGTACCTAAACCTCAGGTCAAATGTGAACCCGTTGTTTGAAACCCAGGTCAAATGTGAACCTAAACCTCAGGTCAAATGTGAACCCGTTGTTTAAAACCCAGGTCAAATGTGAACCTAAACCTCAGGTCAAATGTGAACCCGTTGTTTGAAACCCAGGTCAAATGTGAACCTAAGCCTTAGGTTAAATGAGAACCCGTTGTTTGAAACCCGGGTCAAATGTTACCCTAAACCTCAGGTCAAATGCGAACCCGTTGTTTGAAAACCAGGTCAAATTTGAACCTAAACCTCAGGTCAAATGTGAACCCGTTGTTCGAAACCCAGGTCAAATGTGAACCTAAACCTAAGGTCAAATGTGAACCCATTATTTGAAACCAAAGTCAAATGTGAACCTAAACCTCAGGTCAAATGTGAACCCGTTGTTTGAAACCCAGGTCAAACGTGAACTTAAACCTCAGGTCAAATGTGAACCTGTTGTTTGAAACCCAGGTCAAACGTGAACCTAAACCTCAGGTCAAATGTGAACCCGTTGTTTGAAACCCAAGTCAAATGTGAACCTAACCCTCAAGTCAAATATGAACCCGTTGTTTGAAAATCCGGTCAAATGTGAACCTAAACCTCATGTCAAATGTGAACCCGTTGTTTGAAACCCAAGTCAAATGGGAACCTCAACCTCAGGTCAAATGTGAATCCGTTGTTTGAAAACCAGGTCAAATGTGAACCCGTTGTTTGAAACCCAGGTCAAATATGAACCTAAACCTCAGGTCAAATGTGAACCCGTTGTTTGAAACCCAGGTCAAACGTGAACTTAAACCTCAGGTCAAATGTCAACCTGTTGTTTGAAACCCAGGTCAAACGTGAACCCGTTGTTTGAAACCCAGGTCAAATGTGAACTTAAACCTCAGGTCAAATGTGAACCTAATGTTTGAAACCCTGGTCAAATGTGAACCTAAACCTCAGGTCAAATGTGAAAATGTTGTTTGAAACCCAGGTCAAATGTGAACCTAAACCTCAGGTCAAATGTGAACCCGTTGTTTAAAACCCAGGTCAAATGTGAACCTAAACCTCAGGTCAAATGTGAACCCGTTGTTTGAAACCCAGGTCAAATGTGAACCTAAACCTTAGGTCAAATGAGAACCCGTTGTTTGAAACCCGGGTCAAATGTGAACCTAAACCTGAGGTCAAATGCGAACCCTTTGTTTGAAAACTAGGTCAAGTTTGAACCTAAACCTCAGGTCAAATGTGAACCCGTTGTTCGAAACCCAGGTCAAATGTGAACCCATTATATGAAACCCAAGTCCAATGTGAACCTAAACCTCAGGTCAAATGTGAACCCGTTGTTCGAAACCCAGGTCAAATGTGAACCTAAACCTAAGGTCAAATGGGAACCCATTATTTGAAACCCAAGTCAAATGTGAATCTAAACCTCAGGTCAAATGTGAACCCGTTGTTTGAAACCCAGGTCAAACGTGAACTTAAACCTCAGGTCAAATGTGAAACTGTTGTTTGAAAGCCAGGTCAAACGTGAACCTAAACCTCAGGTCAAATGTGAACCCGTTGTTTGAAACCCAAGTCAAATGTGAACCTAACCCTCAGGTCAAATATGAACCCGTTGTTTGAAAATCCGGCCAAATGTGAACCTAAACCTCAGGTCAAATGTGAACCCGTTGTTTGAAACCCAAGTCAAATGGGAACCTCAACCTCAGGTCAAATGTGAATCCGTTGTTTGAAAACCAGGTCAAATGTGAAACCGTTGTTTGAAACCCAAGTCAAATATGAACCTAAACCTCAGGTCAAATGTGAACCCGTTGTTTGAAACCCAGGTCAAATGTGAACTTAAACCTCAGGTCAAATGTGAACCTAATGTTTGAAACCCAGGTCAAATATGTACCTAAACCTCAGGTCAAATGTGAACCCGTTGTTTGAAACCCAGGTCAAATGTGAACCAAAACCTCAGGTCAAATGTGAACCCGTTGTTTAAAACCCAGGTCAAATGTGAACCTAAACCTCAGGTCAAATGTGAACCCGTTGTTTGAAACCAAGGTCAAATGTGAACCTAAGCCTTAGGTTAAATGAGAACCCGTTGTTTGAAACCCGGGTCAAATGTTACCCTAAACCTCAGGTCAAATGCGAACCCGTTGTTTGAAAACCAGGTCAAATTTGAACCTAAACCTCAGGTCAAATGTGAACCCGTTGTTCGAAACCCAGGTCAAATGTGAACCTAAACCTAAGGTCAAATGTGAACCCATTATTTGAAACCAAAGTCAAATGTGAACCTAAACCTCAGGTCAAATGTGAACCCGTTGTTTGAAACCCAGGTCAAACGTGAACTTAAACCTCAGGTCAAATGTGAACCTGTTGTTTGAAACCCAGGTCAAACGTGAACCTAAACCTCAGGTCAAATGTGAACCCGTTGTTTGAAACCCAAGTCAAATGTGAACCTAACCCTCAAGTCAAATATGAACCCGTTGTTTGAAAATCCGGTCTAATGTGAACCTAAACCTCATGTCAAATGTGAACCCGTTGTTTGAAACCCAAGTCAAATGGGAACCTCAACCTCAGGTCAAATGTGAATCCGTTGTTTTAAAACCAGGTCAAATGTGAACCCGTTGTTTGAAACCCAGGTCAAATATGAACCTAAACCTCAGGTCAAATGTGAACCCGTTGTTTGAAACCCAGGTCAAATGTGAACTTAAACCTCAGGTCAAATGTGAACCTAATGTTTGAAACCCAGGTCAAATGTGAACCTAAACCTCAGGTCAAATGTGAAAATGTTGTTTGAAACCCAGGTCAAATGTGAACCTAAACCTCAGGTCAAATGTGAACCCGTTGTTTAAAACCCAGGTCAAATGTGAACCTAAACCTCAGGTCAAATGTGAACCCGTTGTTTGAAACCCAGGTCAAATGTGAACCTAAACCTTAGGTCAAATGAGAACCCGTTGTTTGAAACCCGGGTCAAATGTGAACCTAAACCTGAGGTCAAATGCGAACCCTTTGTTTGAAAACTAGGTCAAGTTTGAACCTAAACCTCAGGTCAAATGTGAACCCGTTGTTTGAAACCCAGGTCAAATGTGAACCCATTATATGAAACCCAAGTCAAATGTGAACCTAAACCTCAGGTCAAATGTGAACCCGTTGTTTGATACCCAGGTCAAACGTGAACTTAAACCTCAGGTCAAATGTGAACCTGTTGTTTGAAACCCAGGTCAAACGTGAACCTAAACCTCAGGTCAAATGTGAACCCGTTGTTTGAAACCCAAGTCAAATGTTAACCTAACCCTCAGGTCAAATATGAACCCATTGTTTGAAAATCCGGTCAAATGTGAACCTAAACCTCAGGTCAAATGTGAACCCGTTGTTTGAAACCCAAGTCAAATGGGAACCTCAACCTCAGGTCAAATGTGAATCCGTTGTTTGAAAACCAGGTCAAATGTGAACCTAAACCTTAGGTCAAATGAGAACCCGTTGTTTGAAACCCGGGTCAAATGTGAACCTAAACCTCTGGTCAAATGCGAACCCGTTGTTTGAAAACCACGTCAAATTTGAACCTAAACCTCAAGTCAAATGTGAACCCGTTGTTTGAAATCCAGGTCAAATGTGAACCTAAACCTAAGGTCAAATGTGAACCCATTGTTTGAAACCCAGGTAAAATGTGAACCTAAACCTCAGGTCAAATGTGAACCCGTTGTTTGAAACCCAGGTCAAACGTGAACTTAAACCTCAGGTCAAATGTGAACCTGTTGTTTGAAACCCAAGTCAAACGTGAACCTAAACCTCAGGTCAAATGTGAACCCGTTGTTTGAAACCCAAGTCAAATGTGAACCTAACCCTCAGGTCAAATATGAACCCGTTGTTTGAAAATCCGGTCAAATGTGAACCTAAACCTCAGGTCAAATGTGAACCCGTTGTTTGAAACCCAGGTCAATTGGGAACCTCAACCTCAGGTCAAAAGTGAATCCGTTGTTTGAAAACCAGGTCAAATGTGAACCCGTTGTTTGAAACCCAGGTCAAATATGAACCGAAACCTCAGGTCAAATGTGAACCCGTTGTTTGAAACCCAGGTCAAATGTGAACTTAAATCTCAGGTCAAATGTGAACCTGTTGTTTGATACCCAGGTAAAATGTGAACCTAAACCTTAGGTCAAATGTGAACCTGTTGTTTGAAACCCAGGTCAAATGTGAACCTAAACCTCAGGTCAAATGTGAACCCGTTGTTTAAAACCCAGGTCAAATGTGAACCTAAACCTCAGGTCAAATGTGAACCCGTTGTTTGAAACCCAGGTCAAACTTGAACCTAAACCTCAGGTCAAATGTGAACCCGTTGTTTGAAACCCAAGTCAAATGTGAACCTAACCCTCAGGTTAAATATGAACCCGTTGTTTGAAAATCCGGTTAAATGTGAACCTAAACCTCAGGTCAAATGTGAACCCGTTGTTTGAAACCCAGGTCAAATGTGAACCTAAACCTCAGGTCAAATGTAAATCCGTTGTTTGAAAACCAGGTCAAATGTGAACCCGTTGTTTGAAACCCAGGTCAAATATGAACCTAAACCTCAGGTCAAATGTGAACCCGTTCTTTGAAACCCAGGTCAAATGTGCACTTAAACCTCAGGTCAAATGTCAACCTGTGGTTTGATACCCAGGTCAAATGTGAACCTAAACCTCAGGTCAAATGTGAACCCGTTGTTTGATACCCAGGTCAAATGTGAACCTAAACCTCAGGTCAAATGTGAACCCGTTGTTTAAAACCCAGGTCAAATGTGAACCTAAACCTCAGGTCAAATGTGAACCCGTTGTTTGAAACCCAGGTCAAATGTGAACCTAAACCTTAGGTCAAATGAGAACCCGTTGTTTGAAACACGGGTCAAATGTGAACCTAAACCTCAGGTCAAATGCGAACCCTTTGTTTGAAAACTAGGTCAAATTTGAACCTAAACCTCAGGTCAAATGTGAACCCGTTGTTCGAAACCCAGGTCAAATGTGAACCCATTATTTGAAACCCAAGTCAAATGTGAACCTAAACCTCAGGTCAAATGTGAACCCGTTGTTAGAAACCCAGGTCAAACGTGAACTTAAACCTCAGGTCAAATGTGAACCTGTTGTTTGAAACCCAGGTCAAACGTGAACCTAAACCTCAGGTCAAATGTGAACCCGTTGTTTGAAACCTAAGTCAAATGTGAACTTAACCCTCAGGTCAAATATGAACCCGTTGTTTGAAAATCCGGTCAAATGTGAACCTAAACCTCAGGTCAAATGTGAACCCGTTGTTTGAAACCCAGGTCAAATGTGAACCTAAACCTCAGGTCAAATGTGAACCCGTTGTTTTAAACCAAGGTCAGATGTGAACCTAAACCTTAGGTCAAATGAGAACCCGTTGTTTGAAACCCGGGTCAAATGTGAACCTAAACCTCTGGTCAAATGCGAACCCGTTGTTTGAAAACCACATCAATTTTGAACCTAAACCTCAAGTCAAATGTGAACCCGTTGTTTGAAATCCAGGTCAAATGTGAACCTAAACCTAAGGTCAAATGTGAACCCATTGTTTGAAACCCAGGTAAAATGTGAACCTAAACCTCAGGTCAAATGTGAACCCGTTGTTTGAAACCCAGTTCAAACGTGAACTTAAACCTCAGGTCAAATGTGAAACTGTTGTTTGAAAGCCAGGTCAAACGTGAACCTAAACCTCAGGTCAAATGTGAACCCTATGTTTGAAACCCAAGTCAAATGTGAACCTAACCCTCAGGTCAAATATGAACCCGTTGTTTGAAAATCCGGCCAAATGTGAACCTAAACCTCAGGTCAAATGTGAACCCGTTGTTCGAAACCCAAGTCAAATGGGAACCTCAACCTCAGGTCAAATGTGAATCCGTTGTTTGAAAACCAGGTCAAATGTGAAACCGTTGTTTGAAACCCAGGTCAAATATGAACCTAAACCTCAGGTCAAATGTGAACCCGTTGTTTGAAACCCAGGTCAAATGTGAACTTAAACCTCAGGTCAAATGTGAACCTAATGTTTGAAACCCAGGTCAAATATGTACCTAAACCTCAGGTCAAATGTGAACCCGTTGTTTGAAACCCAGGTCAAATGTGAACCTAAACCTCAGGTCAAATGTGAACCCGTTGTTTGAAACCCAGGTCAAATGTGAACTTAAACCTCAGGTCAAATGTGAACCTAATGTTTGAAACCCAGGTCAAATATGTACCTAAACCTCAGGTCAAATGTGAACCCGTTGTTTGAAACCCAGGTCAAATGTGAACCTAAACCTAAGGTCAAATGTGAACCCATTATTTGAAACCAAAGTCAAATGTGAACCTAAACCTCAGGTCAAATGTGAACCCGTTGTTTGAAACCCAGGTCAAACGTGAACTTAAACCTCAGGTCAAATGTGAACCTGTTGTTTGAAACCCAGGTCAAACGTGAACCTAAACCTCAGGTCAAATGTGAACCCGTTGTTTGAAACCCAAGTCAAATGTTAACCTAACCCTCAAGTCAAATATGAACCCGTTGTTTGAAAATCCGGTCAAATGTGAACCTAAACCTCATGTCAAATGTGAACCCGTTGTTTGAAACCCAAGTCAAATGGGAACCTCAACCTCAGGTCAAATGTGAATCCGTTGTTTGAAAACCAGGTCAAATGTGAACCCGTTGTTTGAAACCCAGGTCAAATATGAACCTAAACCTCAGGTCAAATGTGAACCCGTTGTTTGAAACCCAGGTCAAACGTGAACTTAAACCTCAGGTCAAATGTGAACCTGTTGTTTGAAACCCAGGTCAAACGTGAACCCGTTGTTTGAAACCCAGGTCAAATGTGAACTTAAACCTCAGGACAAATGTGAACCTAATGTTTGAAACCCTGGTCAAATGTGAACCTAAACCTCAGGTCAAATGTGAAAATGTTGTTTGAAACCCAGGTCAAATGTGAACCTAAACCTCAGGTCAAATGTGAACCCGTTGTTTAAAACCCAGGTCAAATGTGAACCTAAACCTCAGGTCAAATGTGAACCCGTTGTTTGAAACCCAGGTCAAATGTGAATCTAAACCTTAGGTCAAATGAGAACCCGTTGTTTGAAACCCGGGTCAAATGTGAACCTAAACTTGAGGTCAAATGCGAACCCTTTGTTTGAAAACTAGGTCAAGTTTGAACCTAAACCTCAGGTCAAATGTGAACCCGTTGTTCGAAACCCAGGTCAAATGTGAACCCATTATATGAAACCCAAGTCCAATGTGAACCTAAACCTCAGGTCAAATGTGAACCCGTTGTTCGAAACCCAGGTCAAATGTGAACCTAAACCTAAGGTCAAATGGGAACCCATTATTTGAAACCCAAGTCAAATGTGAACCTAAACCTCAGGTCAAATGTGAACCCGTTGTTTGAAACCCAGGTCAAACGTGAACTTAAACCTCAGGTCAAATGTGAAACTGTTGTTTGAAAGCCAGGTCAAACGTGAACCTAAACCTCAGGTCAAATGTGAACCCGTTGTTTGAAACCCAAGTCAAATGTGAACCTAACCCTCAGGTCAAATATGAACCCGTTGTTTGAAAATCCGGCCAAATGTGAACCTAAACCTCAGGTCAAATGTGAACCCGTTGTTTGAAACCCAAGTCAAATGGGAACCTCAACCTCAGGTCAAATGTGAATCCGTTGTTTGAAAACCAGGTCAAATGTGAAACCGTTGTTTGAAACCCAGGTCAAATATGAACCTAAACCTCAGGTCAAATGTGAACCCGTTGTTTGAAACCCAGGTCAAATGTGAACTTAAACCTCAGGTCAAATGTGAACCTAATGTTTGAAACCCAGGTCAAATATGTACCTAAACCTCAGGTCAAATGTGAACCCGTTGTTTGAAACCCAGGTCAAATGTGAACCAAAACCTCAGGTCAAATGTGAACCCGTTGTTTAAAACCCAGGTCAAATGTGAACCTAAACCTCAGGTCAAATGTGAACCCGTTGTTTGAAACCAAGGTCAAATGTGAACCTAAGCCTTAGGTTAAATGAGAACCCGTTGTTTGAAACCCGGGTCAAATGTTACCCTAAACCTCAGGTCAAATGCGAACCCGTTGTTTGAAAACCAGGTCAAATTTGAACCTAAACCTCAGGTCAAATGTGAACCCGTTGTTCGAAACCCAGGTCAAATGTGAACCTAAACCTAAGGTCAAATGTGAACCCATTATTTGAAACCAAAGTCAAATGTGAACCTAAACCTCAGGTCAAATGTGAACCCGTTGTTTGAAACCCAGGTCAAACGTGAACTTAAACCTCAGGTCAAATGTGAACCTGTTGTTTGAAACCCAGGTCAAAGGTGAACCTAAACCTCAGGTCAAATGTGAACCCGTTGTTTGAAACCCAAGTCAAATGTGAACCTAACCCTCAAGTCAAATATGAACCCGTTGTTTGAAAATCCGATCAAATGTGAACCTAAACCTCATGTCAAATGTGAACCCGTTGTTTGAAACCCAAGTCAAATGGGAACCTCAACCTCAGGTCAAATGTGAATCCGTTGTTTTAAAACCAGGTCAAATGTGAACCCGTTGTTTGAAACCCAGGTCAAATATGAACCTAAACCTCAGGTCAAATGTGAACCCGTTGTTTGAAACCCAGGTCAAATGTGAACTTAAACCTCAGGTCAAATGTGAACCTAATGTTTGAAACCCAGGTCAAATGTGAACCTAAACCTCAGGTCAAATGTGAAAATGTTGTTTGAAACCCAGGTCAAATGTGAACCTAAACCTCAGGTCAAATGTGAACCCGTTGTTTAAAACCCAGGTCAAATGTGAACCTAAACCTCAGGTCAAATGTGAACCCGTTGTTTGAAACCCAGGTCAAATGTGAACCTAAACCTTAGGTCAAATGAGAACCCGTTGTTTGAAACCCGGGTCAAATGTGAACCTAAACCTGAGGTCAAATGCGAACCCTTTGTTTGAAAACTAGGTCAAGTTTGAACCTAAACCTCAGGTCAAATGTGAACCCGTTGTTCGAAACCCAGGTCAAATGTGAACCCATTATATGAATCCCAAGTCAAATGTGAACCTAAACCTCAGGTCAAATGTGAACCCGTTGTTTGATACCCAGGTCAAACGTGAACTTAAACCTCAGGTCAAATGTGAACCTGTTGTTTGAAACCCAGGTCAAACGTGAACCTAAACCTCAGGTCAAATGTGAACCCGTTGTTTGAAACCCAAGTCAAATGTTAACCTAACCCTCAGGTCAAATATGAACCCATTGTTTGAAAATCCGGTCAAATGTGAACCTAAACCTCAGGTCAAATGTGAACCCGTTGTTTGAAACCCAAGTCAAATGGGAACCTCAACCTCAGGTCAAATGTGAATCCGTTGTTTGAAAACCAGGTCAAATGTGAACCTAAACCTTAGGTCAAATGAGAACCCGTTGTTTGAAACCCGGGTCAAATGTGAACCTAAACCTCTGGTCAAATGCGAACCCGTTGTTTGAAAACCACGTCAAATTTGAACCTAAACCTCAAGTCAAATGTGAACCCGTTGTTTGAAATCCAGGTCAAATGTGAACCTAAACCTAAGGTCAAATGTGAACCCATTGTTTGAAGCCCAGGTAAAATGTGAACCTAAACCTCAGGTCAAATGTGAACCCGTTGTTTGAAACCCAGGTCAAACGTGAACTTAAACCTCAGGTCAAATGTGAACCTGTTGTTTGAAACCCAGGTCAAACGTGAACCTAAACCTCAGGTCAAATGTGAACCCGTTGTTTGAAACCCAAGTCAAATGTGAACCTAACCCTCAGGTCAAATATGAACCCGTTGTTTGAAAATCCGGTCAAATGTGAACCTAAACCTCAGGTCAAATGTGAACCCGTTGTTTGAAACCCAGGTCAATTGGGAACCTCAACCTCAGGTCAAAAGTGAATCCGTTGTTTGAAAACCAGGTCAAATGTGAACCCGTTGTTTGAAACCCAGGTCAAATATGAACCGAAACCTCAGGTCAAATGTGAACCCGTTGTTTGAAACCCAGGTCAAATGTGAACTTAAATCTCAGGTCAAATGTGAACCTGTTGTTTGATACCCAGGTAAAATGTGAACCTAAACCTTAGGTCAAATGTGAACCTGTTGTTTGAAACCCAGGTCAAATGTGAACCTAAACCTCAGGTCAAATGTGAACCCGTTGTTTAAAACCCAGGTCAAATGTGAACCTAAACCTCAGGTCAAATGTGAACCCGTTGTTTGAAACCCAGGTCAAACGTGAACTTAAACCTCAGGACAAATGTGAACCTGTTGTTTGAAACCCAGGTCAAACTTGAACCTAAACCTCAGGTCAAATGTGAACCCGTTGTTTGAAACCCAAGTCAAATGTGAACCTAACCCTCAGGTTAAATATGAACCCGTTGTTTGAAAATCCGGTTAAATGTGAACCTAAACCTCAGGTCAAATGTGAACCCGTTGTTTGAAACCCAGGTCAAATGTGAACCTAAACCTCAGGTCAAATGTAAATCCGTTGTTTGAAAACCAGGTCAAATGTGAACCCGTTGTTTGAAACCCAGGTCAAATATGAACCTAAACCTTAGGTCAAATGTGAACCCGTTCTTTGAAACCCAGGTCAAATGTGCACTTAAACCTCAGGTCAAATGTCAACCTGTGGTTTGATACCCAGGTCAAATGTGAACCTAAACCTCAGGTCAAATGTGAACCCGTTGTTTGATACCCAGGTCAAATGTGAACCTAAACCTCAGGTCAAATGTGAACCCGTTGTTTAAAACCCAGGTCAAATGTGAACCTAAACCTCAGGTCAAATGTGAACCCGTTGTTTGAAACCCAGGTCAAATGTGAACCTAAACCTTAGGTCAAATGAGAACCCGTTGTTTGAAACACGGGTCAAATGTGAACCTAAACCTCAGGTCAAGTGCGAACCCTTTGTTTGAAAACTAGGTCAAATTTGAACCTAAACCTCAGGTCAAATGTGAACCCGTTGTTCGAAACCCAGGTCAAATGTGAACCCATTATTTGAAACCCAAGTCAAATGTGAACCTAAACCTCAGGTCAAATGTGAACCCGTTGTTTGAAACCCAGGTCAAACGTGAACTTAAACCTCAGGTCAAATGTGAACCTGTTGTTTGAAACCCAGGTCAAACGTGAACCTAAACCTCAGGTCAAATGTGAACCCGTTGTTTGAAACCTAAGTCAAATGTGAACTTAACCCTCAGGTCAAATATGAACCCGTTGTTTGAAAATCCGGTCAAATGTGAACCTAAACCTCAGGTCAAATGTGAACCCGTTGTTTGAAACCCAGGTCAAATGTGAACCTAAACCTCAGGTCAAATGTGAACCCGTTGTTTTAAACCAAGGTCAGATGTGAACCTAAACCTTAGGTCAAATGAGAACCCGTTGTTTGAAACCCGGGTCAAATGTGAACCTAAACCTCTGGTCAAATGCGAACCCGTTGTTTGAAAACCACATCAATTTTGAACCTAAACCTTAAGTCAAATGTGAACCCGTTGTTTGAAATCCAGGTCAAATGTGAACCTAAACCTAAGGTCAAATGTGAACCCATTGTTTGAAACCCAGGTAAAATGTGAACCTAAACCTCAGGTCAAATGTGAACCCGTTGTTTGAAACCCAGTTCAAACGTGAACTTAAACCTCAGGTCAAATGTGAACCTGTTGTTTGAAACCCAGGTCAAACGTGAAACTAAACCTGAGGTCAAATGTGAACCCGTTGTTTGAAACCCAAGTCAAATGTGAACCTAACCCTCAGGTCAAATATGAACCCGTTGTTTGAAAATCCGGTCAAATGTGAACCTAAACCTCAGGTCAAATGTGAACCCGTTGTTTGAAACCCAGGTCAATTGGGAACCTCAACCTTAGGTCAAATGTGAATCCGTTGTTTGAAAACCAGGTCAAATGTGAACCCGTTGTTTGAAACCCAGGTCAAATATGAACCTAAACCTCAGGTCAAATGTGAACCCGTTGTTTGAAACCCAGGTCAAATGTGAACTTAAATCTCAGGTCAAATGTCAACCTGTTGTTTGATACCCAGGTCAAATGTGAACCTAAACCTTAGGTCAAATGTGAACCCGTTGTTTGAAACCCAGGTCAAATGTGAACCTAAACCTCAGGTCAAATGTGAACCCGTTGTTTAAAACCCAGGTCAAATGTGAACCTAAACCTCAGGTCAAATGTGAACCCGTTGTTTGAAACCCAGGTCAAACGTGAACTTAAACCTCAGGTCAAATGTGAACCTGTTGTTTGAAACCCAGGTCAAACGTGAACCTAAACCTCAGGTCAAATGTGAACCCGTTGTTTGAAACCCAAGTCAAATGTGAACCTAACCCTCAGGTTAAATATGAACCCGTTGTTTGAAAATCCGGTCAAATGTGAACCTAAACCTCAGGTCAAATGTGAACCCGTTGTTTGAAACCCAGGTCAAATGTGAACCTAAACCTCAGGTCAAATGTAAATCCGTTGTTTGAAAACCAGGTCAAATGTGAACCAGTTGTTTGAAACCCAGGTCAAATATGAACCTAAACCTCAGGTCAAATGTGAACCCGTTCTTTGAAACCCAGGTCAAATGTGCACTTAAACCTCAGGTCAAATGTCAACCTGTGGTTTGATACCCAGGTCAAATGTGAACCTAAACCTCAGGTCAAATGTGAACCCGTTGTTTGATACCCAGGTCAAATGTGAACCTAAACCTCAGGTCAAATGTGAACCCGTTGTTTAAAACCCAGGTCAAATGTGAACCTAAACCTCAGGTCAAATGTGAACCCGTTGTTTGAAACCCAGGTAAAATGTGAACCTAAACCTTAGGTCAAATGAGAACCCGTTGTTTGAAACCCGAGTCAAATGTGAACCTAAACCTCAGGTCAAATGCGAACCCTTTGTTTGAAAACTAGGTCAAATTTGAACCTAAACCTCAGGTCAAATGTGAACCCGTTGTTCGAAACCCAGGTCAAATGTGAACCCATTATTTGAAACCCAAGTCAAATGTGAACCTAAACCTCAGGTCAAATGTGAACCCGTTGTTTGAAACCCAGGTCAAACGTGAACTTAAACCTCAGGTCAAATGTGAACCTGTTGTTTGAAACCCAGGTCAAACGTGAACCTAAACCTCAGGTCAAATGTGAACCCGTTGTTTGAAACCTAAGTCAAATGTGAACCTAACCCTCAGGTCAAATATGAACCCGTTGTTTGAAAATCCGGTCAAATGTGAACCTCAACCTCAGGTCAAATGTGAATCCGTTGTTTGAAAACCAGGTCAAATGTGAACCCGTTGTTTGAAACCCAGGTCAAATATGAACCTAAACCTCAGGTTAAATGTGAACTTAAACCTCAGGTCAAATGTGAACCTGTTGTTTGAAACCCAGGTCAAATGTGAACCTAAACCTCAGGTCAAATGTGAACCCGTTGTTTGAAACCCAGGACAAACTTGAACCTAAACCTCAGGTCTAATGTGAACCCGTTGTTTGAAACCCAGGTCAAATGTGAACCTAAACCTCAGGTCAAATGTGAACCCGTTGTTTGAAAACAAGGTCAAATGTGAACTTAAAACTCAGGTCAAATATGTACCTAAACCTCAGGTCAAATGTGAACCCGTTGTTTGAAACCCAGGTCAAATGTGAACTTAAACCTCAGGTCAAATGTGAACCCATTGTTTGAAACCCAGGTCAAATTTGAACCTAACCCTCAGGTCAAATGTGAACCCGTTGTTTGAAACCTAAGTCAAATGTGAACCTAAACCTCAGGTCAAATGTGAACCCGTTGTTTGAAAACCAGGTCAAATGTGAACCTAAACCTCAGGTCAAATGTGAATCCGTTGTTTGAAAACCAGGTCAAATCTGAACCCGTTGTTTGAAACCCAGGTCAAATATGAACCTAAACCTCAGGTTAAATGTGAACTTAAACCTCAGGTCAAATGTGAACCTGTTGTTTGAAACCCAGGTCAAATGTGAACCTAAACCTCAGGTCAAATGTGAACCCGTTGTTTGAAACCCAGGACAAACTTGAACCTAAACCTCAGGTCAAATGTGAACCCGTTGTTTGAAACCCAAGTCAAATGTGAACCTAACCCTCAGGTCAAATATGAACCCGTAGTTTGAAAATCCGGTCAAATGTGAACCTAAACCTCAGGTCAAATGTGAACCCGTTATTTGAAACCCAGGTCAAATGTGAACCTAAACCTCAGGTCAAATGTAAATCCGTTGTTTGAAAACCAGGTCAAATGTGAACCAGTTGTTTGAAACCCAGGTCAAATATGAACCTAAACCTCAGGTCAAATGTGAACCCGTTCTTTGAAACCCAGGTCAAATGTGCACTTAAACCTCAGGTCAAATGTCAACCTGTGGTTTGATACCCAGGTCAAATGTGAACCTTGTAACGCCCCAGTTTTTGTGAGTTTTATTTAATCGAGTTTAATTGATTATTTTATTATTATATTATTTTATTTTCGACTTTTATTTAGAAAAATGTTATTTTTCAATGTTGTGATCTTTTATCGCATTTTGAGAGCGTTTGCGAGATATTTGAGTTGAGGGGTAAAATGGTCTTTTAAGGGATTAGATATTTTGAATAAATAGAAAAGTTGAGAGAAAAAGAAAGAAGAGAAAAGAAAACAGAAAAATAGAAAGAGAAGAGAAGAGAAAAGAGAAGGAAAGAAGGGAGAAGAGGAAAAGAGAGGAAAAGTCGAGAAAACTCTGTTTAAAGCGCGAATAATCGGGTAAGGGTGAGAAGTTTCAATTATATCTTGCTTGTGTATGTATATGTGTTGTTTGTGGTGAATGTTTTGGTTGTTTTCAATATGTTTCCGTGTATGCCGTATCGGACGAAATCGATAGAAACCGATGTTTCTACGGTCGGAAAGTCGTATAAATACATGTGTTGGTTGGTTATATGTTTGTGAGCTGCTGTTTGAAGTTTCACGAAGTTTGGTTAGGTTTCGGTTAGTTTTCGGGATGTTTCCGTTGTTGTTTACGTTTAGGTTGAATTGTAGGAAATTGATAGAAACCGATGTTTTCACGGTTAGAATTCGAAATAAATTACGTAGTTGTATCGAGGAAGGTTAGGTCGTCGTATAGCGTGCTTTTCATTCGATTTGGCGAGGTTTGAAAATTCTGGTTTTTGAACGGTTGAAATTTAATCGAAAAATCGAACGTCGTAGAAATTTCGTTTAAGTGTTCTAAATTGTTCTTATGTATTTGGTGTTTATGAGTATATGTTTGTTTCGGTGAAAATGTTCGATTTAGTCGAGTTTTTGGGTGTTTCGGAAAAGGACAGCATAGGTGTAATGGAGAAAATCTGGTTTTTTGTGAAAAACAGGGTTAGGGATCGATACCTAATCCCAGGGATCGATCCCTACTATGAAAATTGGGAAAAATGGAATTTTACTACAGCAGGGATCGATACATGCGAGTTAGGGATCGATGCCTAATGTGCTGCACCAGAAAATTCTGTTTTTCGGGGAAACTTCGGAAATTCATATCTTTTGATCCGTAGCTCGGATTGGGACGTTCTTTATACCGTTGGAAAGCTAATGAAAAGCTCTTTCTATTAAAAATGGTTTGGAGGGTAAAAGATGATTTAATTAATTCGTGTTTTTGGAAAAATAGTCGAGTTGTCGGGTTTTTATCGCGTTAATCGCGTGCGATTGATGTTCTATTATGCTATAAGCTTTTGATATGTAATGTGTAGCTGGTGTGTTGTTATATGATGTGAATATACATGATGAGTTGTTGTGATATGGTGTTGTGATGCGATGTTGTGGTTTGTGGTTTGTGATGAAATGCATTGTCATGTGAAATTCAATGTATGTGGTGTGGTGGCCTTTATGGTTTGAAATGCATTGTTTGAATTGTGTTGCAATGCATGAATGTGTTGTTGATTTGTGGCCTAAGGGCAAGAATATGCAATGTGTGGTATTTGATTATATATGCATGATTATGGATGTGTATGTGGGTGCAATGTGAATGTCATGAGTCATTGTATGCCAAACATCATAATATGCATTGTTGAACGTCTTGAGTGACGGTTTGATTCCAGAGGGAATCTGCTATAACACCGTGGGCCTCGAAAATATGAGGCGCTGCCTGAGGACTTAAAGCGGTGGTTATAGACGATTGTGGGCTCCTTTGGAGACTTAAAGCAATCCTTAACGTCGTGGGCCTCGAAAATACGAGGCGATGCCTGAGGACTTACAGCGACGGGTGAACATCGTAGACCCGACGGGGTGTTATTGGCTACGTCCCAGTAACGAGCGATGATTCCAAGAGTTCCTGGGGGACTAATGAATTACAAGGTTGGAAGTCGGTACCGCATGGCATGTGCATAGAGTCGTAGTGTCGATCTATGTGCATTGCATAAATCATGAGTCATTTGTGCATGAAATTGTGATTGTGATTGATGAGATGAAATATGTGCAATTGTATTGAATGGTATATGTTTGTTTGACATATGTGATTGTGAATGGATGCATGATTGGTGGAAATCATGATTTGATGACTAAGTGTGGAAATTGTGCATTGATTTGTTATGTGTTGAGGTTGTGATGGCCTTGGTAATTGGATGTGCATATGTGATACATGCTATGACTTGGTATGCTTTATGTGCAAATGTGTAGTTATGTTTTTTTAAGTGTGATGTGTGAGGTGAGAATAACTGTGTATGTGATTTTATGTGTTTTTGCATATTATTATGCAATCTTGCTATAGTTGTTATTTCTCACCCTTCTGCTGGAATATGCTTTTTATGGCATAGTGCAGATTGTCAGCTTTAGAGGCTTGGAGGCTTTTGTGGAGATTAGTCCTCCGTTTCGTTGTCGTTCGTGGTGTCTGCTCTGATACGTAGCACGGGAGTCGGGGAACGTTTATTATATGTATATAATTGTTGAATATATTTTGTATTTATATTTTGATGTTCTAAAACAGTTTATTTTGTAAAACAAGTCGGTTATGGATCTTTCCGCTTTATTCCATAATTGACCATCCTTTTGTAAGGAAAAGTTTCCCTTTGTGTTATGTATCAAAAATGTTGAGCAGGGATTGTATTTTATTTCTTTAAATGTGGCATCCCTGTTTCTGTCGGAAAAATAAAAATTTTAGTTACTCTGATATTTATTATGTGTTATTTATTTCGCGATGGGAATTGGGGTGTTACATTAGTGGTATCAGAGCAGGTCGGTCCGTCCGGCCAAGTTGTTGAGTTAGTTGGTGTGACAGTTGAATACTGTCGTTGTTGTTATCCCTTAGTACGTGATAGGTGTGTGGAACACTGTCAGTACTTTCTGGTTTTTCTAATCCTTTGTTTTCAGGATTGAGTTTGAGATAAGTGGGGGAGAAGCTGGTACTTCTCCATGTTGTTTCAGGTGTGGAGCGTTGGCTCAGTGTACCGTTGGTTGCAAGATTGTAAGTGCTCTTTGGACAGTGTGGTTCCCGGTTCCGGAGGGAATGCGGAGGTAAGGTTTATGCCTTAGGTAGTTTTGTGCACAAGATGCAAGAAATACTATTATAGTTTGGTAAAGACGGTTTATGCCACATCATGATTGTCGGCTGTCTATTGACAAATTGAGGAACTGATCACCCTTAATCTCTTGTTGATAGCAGACGGGAATTATGTTGGATGGAATAGATGTGTCTTTCCGGCTTTGATAGTGTGCGCCATGAATTGTTTGGAATTGAGAAAATGATTACGGATTGTTTTGATGAGTCGATGAAGATGCTAATATCGGAAGATGAAATGGATTAGAGGTTTTGGTATGTTGGTCCAGTTGGGAAGTCATTGGGAGAGAACGGTTGGGCATCGTTAATGGTGGTTCTCAGAGAGAAAAATGTGAACTCAAATTGGACGAAGGTAAGGATTTCAGGTTTGGATCTGCTAAGTAAGTAGAAGAACTGTTAGGACGTGAAACTAAGATGTTGTTATGTTTGTGCCGATAGTTTTTTCTAGAAATTGGCAGGAAGGGCACAGTGATGAGCTACCGGTTGTGCGTGATTTTCAGATGTATTCCCGGATGGAATATTGGATGTTAGCATTAGAGGTACCCGAACTGATAGAGTAGTTGGAAGATTTAGTGGAAAGGAGAATTGTGAAGCCAAGTGTGTCATCTTGGAGAGCTCCAGTGTTGTTAGTAACAAAAAGGAGGAATGATTGGACAGAATAACAAGCATGATGTGTATAATGGTATTGAGACTTTGGGAAAGTGAAACTTAGAGTTCTGACGAGGTTTGGAATCTTTGGAGTTTTAGAGCATTAATGGAAATTTTGAGAAAACCTTAAGTGTGGATGTACTATTTAAGAGTTCTTTTGGATTGGTTGTTGCTACACGTTGGGATTTATGGAATTTGGATTGTTAAGAGGAGAAATTGTGTATGGATTACGGACAGTTGAATAAGGTAACGATAGAGAATAAGTGTCCACTTTCATGAGCGGATGACTGGAATGGTTTGGTTGAGTTTGAGTGAACTTGCAATTGTTTGGAGTGTTTGATAAGAGTGGTGAATTGTGCGAGTTAAGACTTTGATCGATTTGATGTGACTGGTTATGTTGTTATCATCGGAATAGACTGGTAATTACTCGGTTAAGCTTGTGTGTGAGTAGCCATTTACCCAGTGCAAGGTTTTGCAAAAGCTTTAAGAATTTATATCTTTTGGAATTTGGTTGGACATTACAACGTGCGGTGATGTTGCTTGGTGTTAGTAATGCGTCCGTAATGTTTGTGGAGTATATGAATCGTATCTTCCCTATTTAATTGAATAAGTTGTAGTGGTTTTAATTGAGGATATTCGAATCTGTTATAAACTCGGAAGAAGAACAGGTAGAGGGTTTGAGAATGGAATTACAAGTGTTGGAAAGAGACGAAGTTTTATGCTAAGTTATTCGAGTGAGAATTTTTGGTTGAAAAGGTTAGTTTCTTGGATATGTTATTTCTGAGGATGGTATTTGTTGTGGATTCATCGGAAGTAGATCTGGTTTTACAACGAGAGATTCCGAAGTTGGTTAAGGAGATTAGAAACTTTTGGGTTCAGTTGGTTGTTATTGCAGGCTATGGGAGACTTTGCTAAGTTCGTACTTCTGTTATCTCAGTTGACTTACAAAGAGTGAGTCGTTTGTTTGGATGTTCGTTGTGAGTAAGTTTTGGTAAGCTGGAGTAGAAGTGTCTACGGTTTCAGCTTTGATTTTGTGTGATCCTAATAAACCGGTTGTGGGGTATTGTAATGTGTCTTTGATGAGTTTAGTCAACGTGGTAATGCAAGAGGGTAAAGTCGGGGCTTATGCTTTACGACAATTGAGGATTTATAAAAGGATCTGTATTATTATGGATTTGGAATTTGTTGCGGTGGTATTGTGTTGGAATGTTTGGAGGTATTATCTTTATGGTTCTAGGTTCGAAGTGTTTGGTAATCGCAAGGACATTGAGTACTTGTTGGGTCTAAAGGAATAGAGTATGAGACAACAAGGATGGTTAGAGTTCTTGATGGGTTATGAATTTGGCTTGGATTATCCTTCGGGGAAAAGCTGTTGTTGTGCCTGAAAAGTTAAGTCGGAAGTTTCAGTGTATGTCTGTTTTGATGGTCAGAGAATTAGAATAATTTGAGCAGTTCCGAGACTGGTGTCTGGTGTGGGAGATAACACTGTAGAGTGTGAAGTTGGATATATTAAAAGTGAACAATGATTTTTGGTGAATATGAGAAAGAGTTAAACTTTGGTCGTGAGATTGGTAGTTTTGATGGTTGCGAGTAATCAGAGTGCGCAGCGGATGCGTGATGTAGCATGATTTGTATTTGCGTGTGTGTGACTTGTAAGAGTTCATAAGAGGAATATTGGGAACATGTAGGATTGATGAGACCATTGGACGTTTCAAAATGGAAGTGATAAGTGAAAGGTTTAAATGTTATCCATGGGCTACTATGTAGATGGATGTTTCGGTTATATGTTCGATTGGTGAATCGTAGCATTGTTGTGGTATGATTGTGTGACAAGGATGTTAGTATTATGGTTGTGTGGAGGTTGTTTAATCGATGTTGTGTCGTGGAACTTGTGTTCTTGTTTGTGTTGTTGCCTCGTTTCCATGGTGATGGTTCGAGCGTGTGTAGCTAATTCCTGTGTGGGGAATTAGGGGAGTGTTACCTATGGTAGGGTAACGATCTTGTCGTGTTTCGGGTCTAGAGTGAACCTGTGTGTTGGTATCTTGGTTTTTCTTTGAGTTGTGAGTTGGTCGTCAAGTGCATTGTATGGGCTTTGCATCTTGTCATTGTCGTTGTCGTGTTGTTGTAATTACGGTTAGCAAGGTGTTTGTCTGTTGTGTTATTCGTGGTGTGCCTTTTGTTGGCATGTTGGTTTGTTCGTCGGATCCGAGAGTCGTGTCCGGAGTTGTTCGTCTCGGTTATATTTTCGAGGACGAAAATGTCTAAGTGGGGGAGAATTGTAACGCCCCAGTTTTTGTGAGTTTTATTTAATCGAGTTTAATTGATTATTTTATTATTATATTATTTTATTTTCGACTTTTATTTAGAAAAATGTTATTTTTCAATGTTGTGATCTTTTATCGCATTTTGAGAGCGTTTGCGAGATATTTGAGTTGAGGGGTAAAATGGTCTTTTAAGGGATTAGATATTTTGAATAAATAGAAAAGTTGAGAGAAAAAGAAAGAAGAGAAAAGAAAACAGAAAAATAGAAAGAGAAGAGAAGAGAAAAGAGAAGGAAAGAAGGGAGAAGAGGAAAAGAGAGGAAAAGTCGAGAAAACTCTGTTTAAAGCGCGAATAATCGGGTAAGGGTGAGAAGTTTCAATTATATCTTGCTTGTGTATGTATATGTGTTGTTTGTGGTGAATGTTTTGGTTGTTTTCAATATGTTTCCGTGTATGCCGTATCGGACGAAATCGATAGAAACCGATGTTTCTACGGTCGGAAAGTCGTATAAATACATGTGTTGGTTGGTTATATGTTTGTGAGCTGCTGTTTGAAGTTTCACGAAGTTTGGTTAGGTTTCGGTTAGTTTTCGGGATGTTTCCGTTGTTGTTTACGTTTAGGTTGAATTGTAGGAAATTGATAGAAACCGATGTTTTCACGGTTAGAATTCGAAATAAATTACGTAGTTGTATCGAGGAAGGTTAGGTCGTCGTATAGCGTGCTTTTCATTCGATTTGGCGAGGTTTGAAAATTCTGGTTTTTGAACGGTTGAAATTTAATCGAAAAATCGAACGTCGTAGAAATTTCGTTTAAGTGTTCTAAATTGTTCTTATGTATTTGGTGTTTATGAGTATATGTTTGTTTCGGTGAAAATGTTCGATTTAGTCGAGTTTTTGGGTGTTTCGGAAAAGGACAGCATAGGTGTAATGGAGAAAATCTGGTTTTTTGTGAAAAACAGGGTTAGGGATCGATACCTAATCCCAGGGATCGATCCCTACTGTGAAAATTGGGAAAAATGGAATTTTACTACAGCAGGGATCGATACATGCGAGTTAGGGATCGATGCCTAATGTGCTGCACCAGAAAATTCTGTTTTTCGGGGAAACTTCGGAAATTCATATCTTTTGATCCGTAGCTCGGATTGGGACGTTCTTTATACCGTTGGAAAGCTAATGAAAAGCTCTTTCTATTAAAAATGGTTTGGAGGGTAAAAGATGATTTAATTAATTCGTGTTTTTGGAAAAATAGTCGAGTTGTCGGGTTTTTATCGCGTTAATCGCGTGCGATTGATGTTCTATTATGCTATAAGCTTTTGATATGTAATGTGTAGCTGGTGTGTTGTTATATGATGTGAATATACATGATGAGTTGTTGTGATATGGTGTTGTGATGCGATGTTGTGGTTTGTGGTTTGTGATGAAATGCATTGTCATGTGAAATTCAATGTATGTGGTGTGGTGGCCTTTATGATTTGAAATGCATTGTTTGAATTGTGTTGCAATGCATGAATGTGTTGTTGATTTGTGGCCTAAGGGCAAGAATATGCAATGTGTGGTATTTGATTATATATGCATGATTATGGATGTGTATGTGGGTGCAATGTGAATGTCATGAGTCATTGTATGCCAAACATCATAATATGCATTGTTGAACGTCCTGAGTGACGGTTTGATTCCAGAGGGAATCTGCTATAACACCGTGGGCCTCGAAAATATGAGGCGCTGCCTGAGGACTTAAAGCGGTGGTTATAGACGATTGTGGGCTCCTTTGGAGACTTAAAGCAATCCTTAACGTCGTGGGCCTCGAAAATACGAGGCGATGCCTGAGGACTTACAGCGACGGGTGAACATCGTAGACCCGACGGGGTGTTATTGGCTACGTCCCAGTAACGAGCGATGATTCCAAGAGTTCCTGGGGGACTAATGAATTACAAGGTTGGAAGTCGGTACCGTATGGCATGTGCATAGAGTCGTAGTGTCGATCTATGTGCATTGCATAAATCATGAGTCATTTGTGCATGAAATTGTGATTGTGATTGATGAGATGAAATATGTGCAATTGTATTGAATGGTATATGTTTGTTTGACATATGTGATTGTGAATGGATGAATGATTGGTGGAAATCATGATTTGATGACTAAGTGTGGAAATTGTGCATTGATTTGTTATGTGTTGAGGTTGTGATGGCCTTGGTAATTGGATGTGCATATGTGATACATGCTATGACTTGGTATGCTTTATGTGCAAATGTGTAGTTATGTTTTTTTAAGTGTGATGTGTGAGGTGAGAATAACTGTGTATGTGATTTTATGTGTTTTTGCATATTATTATGCAATCTTGCTATAGTTGTTATTTCTCACCCTTCTGCTGGAATATGCTTTTTATGGCATAGTGCAGATTGTCAGCTTTAGAGGCTTGGAGGCTTTTGTGGAGATTAGTCCTCCGTTTCGTTGTCGTTCGTGGTGTCTGCTCTGATACGTAGCACGGGAGTCGGGGAACGTTTATTATATGTATATAATTGTTGAATATATTTTGTATTTATATTTTGATGTTCTAAAACAGTTTATTTTGTAAAACAAGTCGGTTATGGATCTTTCCGCTTTATTCCATAATTGACCATCCTTTTGTAAGGAAAAGTTTCCCTTTGTGTTATGTATCAAAAATGTTGAGCAGGGATTGTATTTTATTTCTTTAAATGTGGCATCCCTGTTTCTGTCGGAAAAATAAAAATTTTAGTTACTCTGATATTTATTATGTGTTATTTATTTCGCGATGGGAATTGGGGTGTTACAAACCTAAACCTCAGGTCAAATGTGAACCCGTTGTTTGATACCCAGGTCAAATGTGAATCTAAACCTCAGGTCAAATGTGAACCCGTTGTTTAAAACCCAGGTCAAATGTGAACCTAAACCTCAGGTCAAATGTGAACCCGTTGTTTGAAACCCAGGTCAAATGTGAACCTAAACCTTAGGTCAAATGAGAACCCGTTGTTTGAAACCCGAGTCAAATGTGAACCTAAACCTCAGGTCAAATGCGAACCCTTTGTTTGAAAACTAGGTCAAATTTGAACCTAAACCTCAGGTCAAATGTGAACCCGTTGTTCGAAACCCAGGTCAAATGTGAACCCATTATTTGAAACCCAAGTCAAATGTGAACCTAAACCTCAGGTCAAATGTGAACCCGTTGTTTGAAACCCAGGTCAAACGTGAACTTAAACCTCAGGTCAAATGTGAACCTGTTGTTTGAAACCCAGGTCAAACGTGAACCTAAACCTCAGATCAAATGTGAACCCGTTGTTTGAAACCTAAGTCAAATGTGAACCTAACCCTCAGGTCAAATATGAACCCGTTGTTTGAAAATCCGGTCAAATGTGAACCTCAACCTCAGGTCAAATGTGAATCCGTTGTTTGAAAACCAGGTCAAATGTGAACCCGTTGTTTGAAACCCAGGTCAAATATGAACCTAAACCTCAGGTTAAATGTGAACTTAAACCTCAGGTCAAATGTGAACCTGTTGTTTGAAACCCAGGTCAAATGTGAACCTAAACCTCAGGTCAAATGTGAACCCGTTGTTTGAAACCCAGGACAAACTTGAACCTAAACCTCAGGTCTAATGTGAACCCGTTGTTTGAAACCCAGGTCAAATGTGAACCTAAACCTCAGGTCAAATGTGAACCCGTTGTTTGAAAACAAGGTCAAATGTGAACTTAAAACTCAGGTCAAATATGTACCTAAACCTCAGGTCAAATGTGAACCCGTTGTTTGAAACCCAGGTCAAATGTGAACTTAAACCTCAGGTCAAATGTGAACCCATTGTTTGAAACCCAGGTCAAATTTGAACCTAACCCTCAGGTCAAATGTGAACCCGTTGTTTGAAACCTAAGTCAAATGTGAACCTAAACCTCAGGTCAAATGTGAACCCGTTGTTTGAAAACCAGGTCAAATGTGAACCTAAACCTCAGGTCAAATGTGAATCCGTTGTTTGAAAACCAGGTCAAATCTGAACCCGTTGTTTGAAACCCAGGTCAAATATGAACCTAAACCTCAGGTTAAATGTGAACTTAAACCTCAGGTCAAATGTGAACCTGTTGTTTGAAACCCAGGTCAAATGTGAACCTAAACCTCAGGTCAAATGTGAACCCGTTGTTTGAAACCCAGGACAAACTTGAACCTAAACCTCAGGTCAAATGTGAACCCGTTGTTTGAAACCCAAGTCAAATGTGAACCTAACCCTCAGGTCAAATATGAACCCGTAGTTTGAAAATCCGGTCAAATGTGAACCTAAACCTCAGGTCAAATGTGAACCCGTTATTTGAAACCCAGGTCAAATGTGAACCTAAACCTCAGGTCAAATGTGAATCCGTTGTTTGAAAACCAAGTCAAATGTGAACCCGTTGTTTGAAACCCAGGTCAAATATGAACCTAAACCTCAGGTCATATGTGAACCCGTTGTTTGAAACCCAGGTCAAATGTGAACTTAAACCTCAGGTCAAATGTGTACCTGTTGTTTGAAACCCAGGTCAAATGTGAACCTAAACCTCAGGTCAAATGTGAACCCGTTGTTTGAAACCCAGGTCAAATGTGAACCTAAACCTCAGGTCAAATGTGAATCCGTTGTTTGAAACTCAGGTCAAATGTGAACCTAAACCTCAGGTCAATTGTGAACCCGTTGTTTGAAACCAAGGTCAAATGTGAACCTAAACCTTAGGTCAAATGAGAACCCGTTGTTTGAAACCCGGGTCAAATGTGAACCTAATCCTCAGTTCAAATGCGAACCCGTTGTTTGAAAACCACGTCAAATTTGAACCTAAACCTCAGGTCAAATGTGAACCCGTTGTTTGAAACCCAGGTCAAATGTGAACCTAAACCTAAGGTCAAATGTGAACCCATTGTTTGAAACCCAGGTAAAATGTGAACCTAAACCTCAGGTCAAATGTGAACCCGTTGTTTGAAACCCAGGTCAAACGTGAACTTAAACCTCAGGTCAAATGTGAACCTGTTGTTTGAAACCCAGGTCAAACGTGAACCTAAACCTCAGGTCAAATGTGAACCCGTTGTTTGAAACCTAAGTCAAATGTGAACCTAACCCTCAGGTCAAATATGAACCCGTTGTTTGAAAATCCGGTCAAATGTGAACCTAAACCTCAGGTCAAATGTGAACCCGTTGTTTGAAACCCAAGTCAAATGGGAACCTCAACCTCAGGTCAAATGTAAATCCGTTGTTTGAAAACCAGGTCAAATGTGAACCCGTTGTTTGAAACCCAGGTCAAATATGAACCTAAACCTCAAGTCAAATGTGAACCCGTTGTTTGAAACCCAGGTCAAATTTGAACTTAAACCTCAGGTCAAATGTGAACCTAATGTTTGAAACCCAGGTCAAATGTGAACCTAAACCTCAGGTCAAATGTGAACCCATTGTTTGAAACCCAGGTATGTGAACCCGTTGTTTGTAACCCAGGTCAAATGTGAACTTAAACCTCAGGTCAAATGTGAACCTAATGTTTGAAACCCAGGTCAAAAGTGAACCTAAACCTCAGGTCAAATGTAAACCCGTTGTTTGAAACCCAGGTCAAATGTGAACCTAAACCTCAGGTCAAATGTGAACCCGTTGTTTAAAACCCAGGTCAAATGTGAACCTAAAAATCAGGTCAAATGTGAACCCGTTGTTTGAAACCCAGGTCAAATGTGAACCTAAACATTAGGTCAAATGAGAACCCATTGTTTGAAACCCGGGTCAAATGTGAACCTAAACCTCAGGTCAAATGTGAACCCGTTGTTTGAAAACCAGGTAAAATTTGAACCTAAACCTCAGGTCAAATGTGAACCCGTTGTTCGAAACCCAGGTCAAATGTGAACCTAAACCTAAGGTCAAATGTGAACCCATTATTTGAAACCCAAGTCAAATGTGAACCTAAACCTCAGGTCAAATGTGAACCCGTTGTTTGAAACCCTGGTCAAACGTGAACTTAAACCTCAGGTCAAATGTGAACCTGTTGTTTGAAACCCAGGTCAAACGTGAACCTAAACCTCAGGTCAAATGTGAACCCGTTGTTTGAAACCCAAGTCAAATGTGAACCTAACCCTCAGGTTAAATATGAACCCGTTGTTTGAAAATCCGGTCAAATGTGAACCTAAACCTAAGGTCAAATGTGAACTTAAACCTCAGGTCAAATGTGAACTGTTGTTCGAAACCCAGGTCAAACGTGAACCTAAACCTCTGGTCAAATTTGAACCCGTTGTTTGAAACCCAGATCAAATGTGAACCTAAACCTAAGGTCAAATGTGAACCCGTTGTTTGAAACCCAGGTCAAATGTGAACCTAAACCTCAGGTCAAATGTGAACCTCTTGTTTGAAAACCAGGTCAAATGTGAACCTAAACCTCAGGTCTAATGTGAACCCGTTGTTTGAAACCCAGGTCAAATGTGAACCTAAACCTCAGGTCAAATGTGAACCCGTTGTTTGAAAACCAGGTCAAATGTGAACTTAAAACTCAGGTCAAATATGTACCTAAACCTCAGGTCAAATGTGAACCCGTTGTTTGAAACCCAGGTCAAATGTGAACTTAAACCTCAGGTCAAATGTGAACCCATTGTTTGAAACCCAGGTCAAATTTGAACCTAAACCTCAAGTCAAATCTGAACCCGTTGTTTGAAAACCAGGTCAAATGTGAACCTAACCCTCAGGTCAAATGTGAACCCGTTGTTTGAAACCTAAGTCAAATGTGAACCTAAACCTCAGGTCAAATGTGAACCCGTTGTTTGAAAACCATGTCAAATGTGAACCTAAACCTCAGGTCAAATGTGAATCCGTTGTTTGAAAACCAGGTCAAATGTGAACCCGTTGTTTGAAACCCAGGTCAAATATGAACCTAAACCTCAGGTTAAATGTGAACTTAAACCTCAGGTCAAATGTGAACCTGTTGTTTGAAACCCAGGTCAAATGTGAACCTAAACCTCAGGTCAAATCCGAACCCGTTGTTTGAAACCCAGGACAAACTTGAACCTAAACCTCAGGTCAAATGTGAACCCGTTGTTTGAAACCCAAGTCAAATGTGAACCTAACCCTCAGGTCAAATATGAACCCGTAGTTTGAAAATCCGGTCAAATGTGAACCTAAACCTCAGGTCAAATGTGAACCCGTTATTTGAAACCCAGATCAAATGTGAACCTAAACCTCAGGTCAAATGTGAATCCGTTGTTTGAAAACCAGGTCAAATGTGAACCAGTTGTTTGAAACCCAGGTCAAATATGAAGCTAAACCTCAGGTCAAATGTGAACCCGTTGTTTGAAACCCAGGTCAAATGTGAACTTAAACCTCAGGTCAAATGTGAACCTGTTGTTTGAAACCCAGGTCAAATGTGAACCTAAACCTCAGGTCAAATGTGAACCCGTTTTTTGAAACCCAGGTCAAATGTGAACCTAAACCTCAGGTCAAATATGAATCCGTTGTTTGAAACTCAGGTCAAATGTGAACCTAAACCTCAGGTCAATTGTGAACCCGTTGTTTGAAACCAAGGTCAAATGTGAACCTAAACCTTAGGTCAAATGAGAACCCGTTGTTTGAAACCCGGGTCAAATGTGAACCTAATCCTCAGTTCAAATGCGAACCCGTTGTTTGAAAACCACGTCAAATTTGAACTTAAACCTCAGGTCAAATGTGAACCCGTTGTTTGAAACCCAGGTCAAATGTGAACCTAAACCTAAGGTCAAATGTGAACCCATTGTTTGAAACCCAGGTAAAATGTGAACCCGTTGTTTGAAACCCAGGTCAAACATGAACTTAAACCTCAGGTCAAATGTGAACCTGTTGTTTGAAACCCAGGTCAAACGTGAACCTAAACCTCAGGTCAAATGTGAACCCGTTGTTTGAAACCCAAGTCAAATGTGAACCTAACCCTCAGGTCAAATATGAACCCGTTGTTTGAAAATCCGGTCAAATGTGAACCTAAACCTCAGGTCAAATGTGAACCCGTTGTTTGAAACCCAAGTCAAATGGGAACCTCAACCTCAGGTTAAATATGAATCCGTTGTTTGAAAACCAGGTCAAATGTGAACCCGTTGTTTGAAACCCAGGTCAAATATGAACCTAAACCTCAGGTCAAATGTGAACCCGTTGTTTGAAACCCAGGTCAAATGTGAACTTAAACCTCAGGTCAAATGTGAACCTAATGTTTGAAACCCAGGTCAAATGTGAACCTAAACCTCAGGTCAAATGTGAACCCGTTGTTTGAAACCCAGGTCAAATGTGAACCTAAACCTCAGGTCAAATGTGAACCCGTTGTTTAAAACCCAGGTCAAATGTGAACCTAAAAATCAGGTCAAATGTGAACCCGTTGTTTGAAACCCAGGTCAAATGTGAACCTAAACATTAGGTCAAATGAGAACCCATTGTTTGAAACCCGGGTCAAATGTGAACCTAAACCTTAGGTCAAATGTGAACCCGTTGTTTGAAAACCAGGTCAAATTTGAACCTAAACCTCAGATCAAATGTGAACCCGTTGTTCGAAACCCAGGTCAAATGTGAACCTAAACCTAAGGTCAAATGTGAACCCATTATTTGAAACCCAAGTCAAATGTGAACCTAAACCTCAGGTCAAATGTGAACCCGTTGTTTGAAACCCTGGTCAAACGTGAACTTAAACCTCAGGTCAAATGTGAACCTGTTGTTTGAAACCCAGGTCAAACGTGAACCTAAATCTCAGGTCAAATGTGAACCCGTTGTTTGAAACCCAATTCAAATGTGAACCTAACCCTCAGGTTAAATATGAACCCGTTGTTTGAAAATCCGGTGAAATGTGAACCTAAACCTCAGGTCAAATGTGAACCCGTTGTTTGAAACCCAGGTCAAATGTGAACCTAAACCTCAGGTCAAATGTAAATCCGTTGTGTGAAAACCAGGTCAAATGTGAACCCGTTGTTTGAAACCCAGGTCAAATATGAACCTAAACCTCAGGTCAAATGTGAACCCGTTGTTTGAAACCCAGGTCAAATGTGAACTTAAACCTCAGGTCAAATGTCAACCAGTGGTTTGATACCCAGGTCAAATGTGAACCTAAACCTCCGGTCAAATGTGAACCCGTTGTTTGAAACCCAGGTCAAATGTGAACCTAAACCTCAGGTCAAATGTGAACCCGTTGTTTAAAACCCAGGTCAAATGTGAACCTAAACCTCAGGTCAAATGTGAACCCGTTGTTTGAAACCCAGGTCAAATGTGAACCTAAACCTTAGGTCAAATGAGAACCCGTTGTTTGAAACCCGGGTCAAATGTGAACCTAAACCTCAGGTCAAATGCGAACCCTTTTTTAAAAAACCAGGTGAAATTTGAACCTAAACCTCAGGTCAAATGTGAACGCGTTGTTTGAAACCCAGGTCAAATGTGAACCTAAACCTAAGGTCAAATGTGAACTTAAACCTCAGGTCAAATGTGAATTGTTGTTCGAAACCCAGGTCAAACGTGAACCTAAACCTCAAGTCAAATTTGAACCCGTTGTTTGAAACCCAGGTCAAATGTGAACCTAAACCTAAGGTCAAATGTGAACCCGTTGTTTGAAACCCAGGTCAAATGTGAACCAAAACCTCAGGTCAAATGTGAACCTCTTGTTTGAAAACCAGGTCAAATGTGAACCTAAACCTCAGGTCTAATGTGAACCCGTTGTTTGAAACCCAGGTCAAATGTGAACCTAAACCTCAGGTCAAATGTGAACCCGTTGTTTGAAAACAAGGTCAAATGTGAATTTAAAACTCAGGTCAAATGTCTACCTAAACCTCAGGTCAAATGTGAACCCGTTGTTTGAAACCCAGGTCAAATGTGAACTTAAACCTCAGGTCAAATGTGAACCCATTGTTTGAAACTCAGGTCAAATTTAAACCTAAGCCTCAAGTCAAATCTGAACCCGTTGTTTGAAAACCAGGTCAAATGTGAACCTAACCCTCAGGTCAAATGTGAACACGTTGTTTGAAACCTAAGTCAACTGTGAACCTAAACCTCAGGTCAAATGTGAACCCGTTGTTTGAAACCCAAGTCAAATGGGAACCTCAACCTCAGGTCAAATGTGAATCTGTTGTTTGAAAACCAGGTCAAATGTGAACCCGTTGTTTGAAACCCAGGTCAAATATGAACCTAAACCTCAGGTCAAATGTGAACCCGTTGTTTGAAACCCAGGTCAAATGTGAACTTAAACCTCAGGTCAAATGTGATCCTAATGTTTGAAACCCAGGTCAAATATGAACCTCAACCTCAGGTCAAATGTTAACCCGTTGTTTGAAACCCAGGTCAAATGTGAACTTAAACCTCAGGTCAAATGTCAACCTGTGGTTTGATACCCAGGTCAAATGTGAACCTAAACCTCAGGTCAAATGTGAACCCGTTGTTTGAAAAACCCAGGTCAAATGTGAACCTAAACCTTAGGTCAAATGAGAACCCGTTGTTTGAAACCCGGGTCAAATGTGAACCTAAACCTCAGGTCAAATGCGAACCCAGTGTTTAAAAACCAGGTCAAATTTGAACCTAAACCTCAGGTCAAATGTGAACGCGTTGTTTGAAACCCAGGTCAAATGTGAACCTAAACCTAAGGTCAAATGTGAACTTAAACCTCAGGTCAAATGTGAACTGTTGTTCGAAACCCAGGTCAAACGTGAACCTAAACCTCAAGTCAAATTTTAACCCGTTGTTTGAAACCCAGGTCAAATGTGAACCTAAACCTAAGGTCAAATGTGAACCCGTTGTTTGAAACCCAGGTCAAATGCGAACCTAAACCTCAGGTCAAATGTGAACCTCTTGTTTGAAAACCAGGTCAAATGTGAACCTAAACCTCAGGTCTAATGTGAACCCGTTGTTTGAAACCCAGGTCAAATGTGAACCTAAACCTCAGGTCAAATGTGAACCCGTTGTTTGAAAACAAGGTCAAATGTGAACTTAAAACTCAGGTCAAATGTCTACCTAAACCTCAGGTCAAATGTGAACCCGTTGTTTGAAACCCAGGTCAAATGTGAACTTAAACCTCAGGTCAAATGTGAACCCATTGTTTGAAACCCATGTCAAATTTGAACCTAAGCCTCAAGTCAAATCTGAACCCGTTGTTTGAAAACCAGGTCAAATGTGAACCTAACCCTCAGGTCAAATGTGAACCCGTTGTTTGAAACCTAAGTCAAATGTGAACCTAAACCTCAGGTCAAATGTGAACCCGTTGTTTGAAACCCAAGTCAAATGGGAACCTCAACCTCAGGTCAAATGTGAATCCGTTGTTTGAAAACCAGGTCAAATGTGAACCCGTTGTTTGAAACCCAGGTCAAATATGAACCTAAACCTCAGGTCAAATGTGAACCCGTTGTTTGAAACCCAGGTCAAATGTGAACTTAAACCTCAGGTCAAATGTGAACCTAATGTTTGAAACCCAGGTCAAATGTGAACCTAAACCTCAGGTCAAATGTGAACCCGTTGTTTGAAACCCAGGTCAAATGTGAACCTAAACCTCAGGTCAAATGTGAACCCGTTGTTTAAAACCCAGGTCAAATGTGAACCTAAAAATCAGGTCAAATGTGAACCCGTTGTTTGAAACCCAGGTCAAATGTGAACCTAAACATTAGGTCAAATGAGAACCCATTGTTTGAAACCCGGGTCAAATGTGAACCTAAACCTCAGGTCAAATGTGAACCCGTTGTTTGAAAACTAGGTCAAATTTGAACCTAAACCTCAGGTCAAATGTGAACCCGTTGTTCGAAACCCAGGTCAAATGTGAACCCATTATTTGAAACCCAAGTCAAATGTGAACCTAAACCTCAGGTCAAATGTGAACCCGTTGTTTGAAACCCAGGTCAAACGTGAACTTAAACCTCAGGTCAAATGTGAACCTGTTGTTTGAAACCCAGGTCAAACGTGAACCTAAACCTCAGGTCAAATGTGAACCCGTTGTTTGAAACCCAAGTCAAATGTGAACCTAACCCTCAGGTTAAATATGAACCCGTTGTTTGAAAATCCGGTCAAATGTGAACCTAAACCTCAGGTCAAATGTGAACCCGTTGTTTGAAACCCAGGTCAAATGTGAACCTAAACCTCAGGTCAAATGTAAATCCGTTGTGTGAAAACCAGGTCAAATGTGAACCCGTTGTTTGAAACCCAGGTCAAATATGAACCTAAACCTCAGGTCAAATGTGAACCCGTTGTTTGAAACCCAGGTCAAATGTGAACTTAAACCTCAGGTCAAATGTCAACCTGTGGTTTGATACCCAGGTCAAATGTGAACCTAAACCTCAGGTCAAATGTGAACCCGTTGTTTGAAACCCAGGTCAAATGTGAACCTAAACCTCAGGTTAAATGTGAACCCGTTGTTTAAAACCCAGGTCAAATGTGAACCTAAACCTCAGGTCAAATGTGAACCCGTTGTTTGAAACCCAGGTCAAATGTGAACCTAAACCTCAGGTCAAATGCGAACCCGTTGTTTAAAAACCAGGTCAAATTTGAACCTAAACCTCAGGTCAAATGTGAACGCGTTGTTTGAAACCCAGGTCAAATGTGAACCTAAACCTCTGGTCAAATGTGAACTGTTGTTCGAAACCCAGGTCAAACGTGAACCTAAACCTCAAGTCATACTTGAATCCGTTGTTTGAAACCCAGGTCAAATGTGAACCTAAACCTAAGGTCAAATGTGAACCCGTTGTTTGAAACCCAGGTCAAATGTGAACCTAAACCTCAGGTCAAATGTGAACCCGTTGTTTGAAAACAAGGTCAAATGTGAACTTAAAACTCAGGTCAAATGTCTACCTAAACCTCAGGTCAAATGTGAACCCATTGTTTGAAACCCAGGTCAAATGTGAACTTAAACCTCAGGTCAAATGTGAACCCATTGTTTGAAACCCTGGTCAAATTTGAACCTAAGCCTCAAGTCAAATCTGAACCCGTTGTTTGAAAACCAGGTCAAATGTGAACCTAACCCTCAGGTCAAATGTGAACCCGTTGTTTGAAACCTAAGTCAAATGTGAACCTAAACCTCATGACAAATGTAAACCCGTTGTTTGAAAACCAGGTCAAATGTGAACCTAAACCTCAGGTCAAATGTGAATCCGTTGTTTGAAAACGAGGTCAAATGTGAACCCGTTGTTTGAAACCCAGGTCAAATATGAACCTAAACCTCAGGTCAAATGTGAACTTAAACCTCAGGTCAAATGTGAACCTGTTGTTTGAAACCCAGGTCAAATGTGAACCTAAACCTCAGGTCAAATGTGAACCCGTTGTTTGAAACCCAGGACAAACTTGAACCTAAACCTCAGGTCAAATGTGAACCCGTTTTTTGAAACCCAAGTCAAATGTGAACCTAACCCTCAGGTCAAATATGAACCCGTAGTTTGAAAATCCGGTCAAATGTGAACCTAAACCTCAGGTCAAATGTGAACCCGTTATTTGAAACCCAGGTCAAATGTGAACCTAAACCTCAGGTCAAATGTGAATTCGTTGTTTGAAAACCAGGTCAAATGTGAACCCGTTGTTTGAAACCCAGGTCAAATATGAACCTAAACCTTAGGTCAAATGTGAACCCGTTGTTTGAAACCCAGGTCAAATGTGAACTTAAACCTCAGGTTAAATGTGAACCTGTTGTTTGAAACCCAGGTCAAATGTGAACCTAAACCTCAGGTCAAATGTGAACCCGTTGTTTGAAACCCAGGTCAAATGTGAACCTAAACCTCAGGTCAAATGTGAATCCGTTGTTTGAAACTCAGGTCAAATGTGAACCTAAACCTCAGGTCAATTGTGAACCCGTTGTTTGAAACCAAGGTCAAATGTGAACCTAAACCTTAGGTCAAATGAGAACCCGTTGTTTGCAACCCGGGTCAAATGTGAACCTAAACCTCAGGTCAAATGCGAACCCGTTGTTTGAAAACCACATCAAATTTGAACCTAAACCTCAGGTCGAATGTGAACCCGTTGTTTGAAACCCAGGTCAAATGTGAACCTAAACCTAAGGTCAAATGTGAACCCATTGTTTGAAACCCAGGTAAAATGTGAACCTAAACCTCAGGTCAAATGTGAACCCGTTGTTTGAAAACGAGGTCAAATGTGAACCCGTTGTTTGAAACCCAGGTCAAATATGAACCTAAACCTCAGGTCAAATGTGAACTTAAACCTCAGGTCAAATGTGAACCTGTTGTTTGAAACCCAGGTCAAATGTGAACCTAAACCTCAGGTCAAATGTGAACCCGTTGTTTGAAACCCAGGACAAACTTGAACCTAAACCTCAGGTCAAATGTGAACCCGTTGTTTGAAACCCAAGTCAAATGTGAACCTAACCCTCAGGTCAAATATGAACCCGTAGTTTGAAAATCCGGTCAAATGTGAACCTAAACCTCAAGTCAAATGTGAACCCGTTATTTGAAGCCCAGGTCAAATGTGAACCTAAACCTCAGGTCAAATGTGAATTCGTTGTTTGAAAACCAGGTCAAATGTGAACCCGTTGTTTGAAACCCAGGTCAAATATGAACCTAAACCTTAGGTCAAATGTGAACCCGTTGTTTGAAACCCAGGTCAAATGTGAACTTAAACCTCAGGTTAAATGTGAACCTGTTGTTTGAAACCCAGGTCAAATGTGAACCTAAACCTCAGGTCAAATGTGAACCCGTTGTTTGAAACCCAGGTCAAATGTGAACCTAAACCTCAGGTCAAATGTGAATCCGTTGTTTGAAACTCAGGTCAAATGTGAACCTAAACCTCAGGTCAATTATGAACCCGTTATTTGAAACCAAGGTCAAATGTGAACCTAAACCTTAGGTCAAATGAGAACCCGTTGTTTGCAACCCGGGTCAAATGTGAACCTAAACCTCAGGTCAAATGCGAACCCGTTGTTTGAAAACCACATCAAATTTGAACCTAAACCTCAGGTCGAATGTGAACCCGTTGTTTGAAACCCAGGTCAAATGTGAACCTAAACCTAAGGTCAAATGTGAACCCATTGTTTGAAACCCAGGTAAAATGTGAACCTAAACCTCAGGTCAAATGTGAACCCGTTGTTTGAAAACGAGGTCAAATGTGAACCCGTTGTTTGAAACCCAGGTCAAATATGAACCTAAACCTCAGGTCAAATGTGAACTTAAACCTCAGGTCAAATGTGAACCTGTTGTTTGAAACCCAGGTCAAATGTGAACCTAAACCTCAGGTCAAATGTGAACCCGTTGTTTGAAACCCAGGACAAACTTGAACCTAAACCTCAGGTCAAATGTGAACCCGTTGTTTGAAACCCAAGTCAAATGTGAACCTAACCCACAGGTCAAATATGAACCCGTAGTTTGAAAATTCGGTCAAATGTGAACCTAAACCTCAGGTCAAATGTGAACCCGTTATTTGAAACCCAGGTCAAATGTGAACCTAAACCTCAGGTCAAATGTGAATCCGTTGTTTGAAAACCAGGTCAAATGTGAACCCGTTGTTTGAAACCCAGGTCAAATATGAACCTAAACCTTAGGTCAAATGTGAACCCGTTGTTTGAAACCCAGGTCAAATGTGAACTTAACCCTCAGGTCAAATGTGAACCTGTTGTTTGAAACCCAGGTCAAATGTGAACCTAAACCTCAGGTCAAATGAGAACCCGTTGTTTGAAACCCAGGTCAAATGTGAACCTAAACCTCAGGTCAAATGTGAATCCGTTGTTTGAAACTCAGGTCAAATGTGAACCTAAACCTCAGGTCAATTGTGAACCCGTTGTTTGAAACCAAGGTCAAATGTGAACCTAAACCTAGGTCAAATGAGAACCCGTTGTTTGCAACCCGGGTCAAATGTGAACCTAAACCTCAGGTCAAATGCGAACCCGTTGTTTGAAAACCACGTCAAATTTGAACCTAAACCTCAGGTCAAATGTGAACCCATTGTTTGAAACCAAGGTCAAATGTGAACCTAAACCTAAGGTCAAATGTGAACCCATTGTTTGAAACCCAGGTAAAATGTGAACCTAAACCTCAGGTCAAATGTGAACCCGTTGTTTGAAACCCAGGTCAAACGTGAACTTAAACCTCAGGTCAAATGTGAACCTGTTGTTTGAAACCAAGGTCAAACGTGAACCTAAACCTCAGGTCAAATGTGAACCCGTTGTTTGAAACCCAAGTCAAATGTGAACCTAACCCTCAGGTCAAATATGAACCCGTTGTTTGAAAATCCGGTCAAATGTGAACCTAAACCTCAGGTCAAATGTGAACCCGTTGTTTGAAACCCAAGTCAAATGGGAACCTCAACCTCAGGTCAAATGTGAATCCGTTGTTTGAAAACCAGGTCAAATGTGAACCCGTTGTTTGAAACCCAGGTCAAATATGAACCTAAACCTCAGGTCAAATGTGAACCCGTTGTTTGAAACCCAGGTCAAGTGTGAACTTAAACCTCAGGTCAAATGTGAACCTAATGTTTGAAACCCAGGTCAAATGTGAACCTAAACCTCAGGTCAAATGTGAAATCGTTTTTTGAAACCCAGGTCAAATGTGAACCTAAACCTCAGGTCAAATGTGAACCCGTTGTTTAAAACCCAGGTCAAATATGAACCTAAACCTCAGGTCAAATGTGAACCCGTTGTTTGAAACCCAGGTCAAATGTGAACCTAAACCTTAGGTCAAATGAGAACTCATTGTTTGAAACCCGGGTCAAATGTGAACCTAAACCTCAGGTCAAATGCGAACCCGTTGTTTGAAAACCAGGTCAAATTTGAACCTAAACCTCAGGTCAAATGTGAACCCGTTGTTCGAAACCCAGGTCAAATGTGAACCTAAACCTAAGGTCAAATGTCAACCCATTATTTGAAACCCAAGTCAAATGTGAACCTAAACCTCAGGTCAAATGTGAACCCGTTGTTTGAAACCCAGGTCAAACGTGAACTTAAACCTCAGGTCAAATGTGAACCTGTTGTTTGAAACCCAGGTCAAACGTGAACCTAAACCTCAGGTCAAATGTGAACCCGTTGTTTGAAACCCAAGTCAAATGTGAACCTAACCCTCAGGTCAAATATGAACCCGTTGTTTGAAAATCCGGTCAAATGTGAACCTAAACCTCAGGTCAAATGTGAAGCCGTTGTTTGAAACCCAGGTCAAATGTGAACCTAAACCTCAGGTCAAATGCGAACCCGTTGTTTGAAACCAAGGTCAAAACTGAACCTAAACCTTAGGTCAAATGAGAACCCGTTGTTTGAAACCCGGGTCAAATGTGAACCTAAACCACAGGTCAAATGCGAACCCATTGTTTGAAATCCAGGTCAAATGTGAACCTAAACCGAAGGTCAAATGTGAACCCATTATTTGAAACCCAAGTCAAATGTGAACCTAAACCTCAGGTCAAATGTGAACCCGTTGTTTGAAACCCAGGTCAAACGTGAACTTAAACCTCAGGTCAAATGTGAACCTGTTGTTTGAAACCCAGGTCAAACGTGAACCTAAACCTCAGGTCAAATGTGAACCCGTTGTTTGAAACCCAAGTCAAATGTGAACCTAACCCTCAGGTCAAATATGAACCCATTGTTTGAAAATCCGGTCAAATGTGAACCTAAACCTCAGGTCAAATGTGAACCCGTTGTTTGAAACCCAGGTCAATTGGGAACCTCAACCTCAGGTCAAATGTGAATCCGTTGTTTGAAAACCAGGTCAAATGTGAACCCGTTGTTTGAAACCCAGGTCAAATATGAACCTAAACCTCAGGTCAAATGTGAACCCGTTGTTTGAAACCCAGGTCAAATGTGAACTTAAACATCAGGTCAAATGTGAATCTAATGTTTGAAACCCAGGTCAAATGTGAACCTAAACCTCAGGTCAAATGTGAACCCGTTGTTTGAAACCCAGGTAAAATGTGAACCTAAACCTCAGGTCAAATGTGAACCCGTTGCTTAAAACCCAGGTCAAATGTGAACCTAAACCTCAGGTCAAATGTGAACCCGTTGTTTGAAACCTAGGTCAAATGTGAACCTAAACCTTAGGTCAAATGAGAACCCGTTGTTTGAAACCCGGGTCAAATGTGAACCTAAACCTCAGGTCAAATGCGAACCCGTTGTTTGAAAACCAGGTCAAATTTTAACCTAAACCTCAGGTCAAATGTGAACCCGTTGTTCGAAACCCATGTCAAATGTGAACCTAAACCTAAGGTCAAATGTGAACCCATTATTTGAAACCCAAGTCAAATGTGAACCTAAACCTCAGGTCAAATGTGAACCCGTTGTTTGAAACCCAGGTCAAACGTGAACTTAAACCTCAGGTCAAATGTGAACGTGTTGTTTGAAACCCAGGTCAAACGTGAACCTAAACCTCAGGTCAAATGTGAACCCGTTGTTTGAAACCCAAGTCAAATGTGAACCTAACCCTCAGGTCAAATATGAACCCATTGTTTGAAAATCCGGTCAAATGTGAACCTAAACCTCAGGTCAAATGTGAACCCGTTGTTTGAAACCCAAGTCGAATGGGAACCTCAACCTCAGGTCAAATGTGAATCCGTTGTTTGAAAACCAGGTCAAATGTGAACCCGTTGTTTGAAACCCAGGTCAAATATGAACCTAAACCTCAGGTCAAATGTGAACCCGTTGTTTGAAACCCAGGTCAAATGTGAACTTAAACCTCAGGTCAAATGTGAACCTAATGTTTGAAACCCAGGTCAAATGTGAACCTAAACCTCAGGTCAAATGTGAACCCGTTGTTTGAAACCCAGGTCAAATGTGAACCTAAACCTCAGGTCAAATGTCAACCTAACCCTCAGGTCAAATATGAACCCGTTGTTTGAAACCCAGGTCAAATGTGAACCTAAACCTCAGGTCAAATGTGAACCCGTTGTTTGAAACCAAGGTCAAATGTGAACCTAAACCTTAGGTCAATTGAAAACCCGTTGTTTGAAACCCGGGTCAAATGTGAACCTAAACCTCAGGTCAAATGCGAACCCGTTGTTTGAAAACCACGTCAAATTTGAACCTAAACCTCAGGTCAAATGTGAACCCGTTGTTTGAAATCCAGGTCAAATGTGAACCTAAACCTAAGGTCAAATGTGAACCCATTGTTTGTAACCCAGGTAAAATGTGAACCTAAACCTCAGGTCAAATGTGAACCCGTTGTTTGAAACCCAGGTCAAACGTGAACTTAAACCTCAGGTCAAATGTGAACCTGTTGTTTGAAACCCAGGTCAAACGTGAACCTAAACCTCAGGTCAAATGTGAACCCGTTGTTTGAAACCCAAGTCAAATGTGAACCTAACCCTCTGGTCATATATGAACCCCTTCTTTGAAAATCCGGTCAAATGTGAACCTAAATCTCAGGTCAAATGTGAACCCGTTGTTTGAAACCCAGGTCAATTGGGAACCTCAACCTTAGGTCAAATGTGAATCCGTTGTTTGAAAACCAGGTCAAATGTGAACCCGTTGTTTGAAACCCAGGTCAAATATGAACCTAAACCTCAGGTCAAATGTGAACCCGTTGTTTGAAACCCAGGTCAAATGTGAACTTAAACCTCAGGTCAAATGTGAATATAATGTTTGAAACCCAGGTCAAATGTGAACCTAAACCTCAGGTCAAATGTGAACCCGTTGTTTGAAACCCAGGTAAAATGTGAACCTAAACCTCAGGTCAAATGTGAACCCGTTGCTTAAAACCCAGGTCAAATGTGAACCTAAACCTCAGGTCAAATGTGAACCCGTTGTTTGAAACCTAGGTCAAATGTGAACCTAAACCTTAGGTCAAATGAGAACCCGTTGTTTGAAACCCGGGTCAAATGTGAACCTAAACCTCAGGTCAAATGCGAACCCGTTGTTTGAAAACCAGGTCAAATTTTAACCTAAACCTCAGGTCAAATGTGAACCCGTTGTTCGAAACCCATGTCAAATGTGAACCTAAACCTAAGGTCAAATGTGAACCCATTATTTGAAACCCAAGTCAAATGTGAACCTAAACCTCAGGTCAAATGTGAACCCGTTGTTTGAAACCCAGGTCAAACGTGAACTTAAACCTCAGGTCAAATGTGAACCTGTTGTTTGAAACCCAGGTCAAACGTGAACCTAAACCTCAGGTCAAATGTGAACCCGTTGTTTGAAACCCAAGTCAAATGTGAACCTAACCCTCAGGTCAAATATGAACCCATTGTTTGAAAATCCGGTCAAATGTGAACCTAAACCTCAGGTCAAATGTGAACCCGTTGTTTGAAACCCAGGTCAATTGGGAACCTCAACCTCAGGTCAAATGTGAATCCGTTGTTTGAAAACCAGGTCAAATGTGAACCCGTTGTTTGAAACCCAGGTCAAATATGAACCTAAACCTCAGGTCAAATGTGAACCCGTTGTTTGAAACCCAGGTCAAATGTGAACTTAAACATCAGGTCAAATGTGAATCTAATGTTTGAAACCCAGGTCAAATGTGAACCTAAACCTCAGGTCAAATGTGAACCCGTTGTTTGAAACCCAGGTAAAATGTGAACCTAAACCTCAGGTCAAATGTGAACCCGTTGCTTAAAACCCAGGTCAAATGTGAACCTAAACCTCAGGTCAAATGTGACCCCGTTGTTTGAAACCTAGGTCAAATGTGAACCTAAACCTTAGGTCAAATGAGAACCCGTTGTTTGAAACCCGGGTCAAATGTGAACCTAAACCTCAGGTCAAATGCGAACCCGTTGTTTGAAAACCAGGTCAAATTTTAACCTAAACCTCAGGTCAAATGTGAACCCGTTGTTCGAAACCCATGTCAAATGTGAACCTAAACCTAAGGTCAAATGTGAACCCATTATTTGAAACCCAAGTCAAATGTGAACCTAAACCTCAGGTCAAATGTGAACCCGTTGTTTGAAACCCAGGTCAAACGTGAACTTAAACCTCAGGTCAAATGTGAACCTGTTGTTTGAAACCCAGGTCAAACGTGAACCTAAACCTCAGGTCAAATGTGAACCCGTTGTTTGAAACCCAAGTCAAATGTGAACCTAACCCTCAGGTCAAATATGAACCCATTGTTTGAAAATCCGGTCAAATGTGAACCTAAACCTCAGGTCAAATGTGAACCCGTTGTTTGAAACCCAAGTCAAATGGGAACCTCAACCTCAGGTCAAATGTGAATCCGTTGTTTGAAAACCAGGTCAAATGTGAACCCGTTGTTTGAAACCCAGGTCAAATATGAACCTAAACCTCAGGTCAAATGTGAACCCGTTGTTTGAAACCCAGGTCAAATGTGAACTTAAACCTCAGGTCAAATGTGAACCTAATGTTTGAAACCCAGGTCAAATGTGAACCTAAACCTCAGGTCAAATGTGAACCCGTTGTTTGAAACCCAGGTCAAATGTGAACCTAAACCTCAGGTCAAATGTGAACCTAACCCTCAGGTCAAATATGAACCCGTTGTTTGAAACCCAGGTCAAATGTGAACCTAAACCTCAGGTCAAATGTGAACCCGTTGTTTGAAACCAAGGTCAAATGTGAACCTAAACCTTAGGTCAATTGAGAACCCGTTGTTTGAAACCCGGGTCAAATGTGAACCTAAACCTCAGGTCAAATGCGAATCCGTTGTTTGAAAACCACGTCAAATTTGAACCTAAACCTCAGGTCAAATGTGAACCCGTTGTTTGAAATCCAGGTCAAATGTGAACCTAAACCTAAGGTCAAATGTGAACCCATTGTTTGTAACCCAGGTAAAATGTGAACCTAAACCTCAGGTCAAATGTGAACCCGTTGTTTGAAACCCATGTCAAACGTGAACTTAAACCTCAGGTCAAATGTGAACCTGTTGTTTGAAACCCAGGTCAAACGTGAACCTAAACCTCAGGTCAAATGTGAACCCGTTGTTTGAAACCCAGGTCAAATGTGAACCTAAACCTCAGGTCAAATGTGAACCTAACCCTCAGGTCAAATATGAACCCGTTGTTTGAAACCCAGGTCAAATGTGAACCTAAACCTCAGGTCAAATGTGAACCCGTTGTTTGAAACCAAGGTCAAATGTGAACCTAAACCTTAGGTCAATTGAGAACCCGTTGTTTGAAACCCGGGTCAAATGTGAACCTAAACCTCAGGTCAAATGCGAACCCGTTGTTTGAAAACCACGTCAAATTTGAACCTAAACCTCAGGTCAAATGTGAACCCGTTGTTTGAAATCCAGGTCAAATGTGAACCTAAACTTAAGGTCAAATGTGAACCCATTGTTTGTAACCCAGGTAAAATGTGAACCTAAACCTCAGGTCAAATGTGAACCCGTTGTTTGAAACCCAGGTCAAACGTGAACTTAAACCTCAGGTCAAATGTGAACCTGTTGTTTGAAACCCAGGTCAAACGTGAACCTAAACCTCAGGTCAAATGTGAACCCGTTGTTTGAAACCCAAGTCAAATGTGAACCTAACCCTCTGGTCATATATGAACCCCTTCTTTGAAAATCCGGTCAAATGTGAACCTAAATCTCAGGTCAAATGTGAACCCGTTGTTTGAAACCCAGGTCAATTGGGAACCTCAACCTCAGGTCAAATGTGAATCCGTTGTTTGAAAACCAGGTCAAATGTGAACCCGTTGTTTGAAACCCAGGTCAAATATGAACCTAAACCTCAGGTCAAATGTGAACCCGTTGTTTGAAACCCAGGTCAAATGTGAACTTAAACCTCAGGTCAAATGTGAATATAATGTTTGAAACCCAGGTCAAATGTGAACCTAAACCTCAGGTCAAATGTGAAACCGTTGTTTGAAACCCAGGTAAAATGTGAACCTAAACCTCAGGTCAAATGTGAACCCGTTGCTTAAAACCCAGGTCAAATGTGAACCTAAACCTCAGGTCAAATGTGAACCCGTTGTTTGAAACCTAGGTCAAATGTGAACCTAAACCTTAGGTCAAATGAGAACCCGTTGTTTGAAACCCGGGTCAAATGTGAACCTAAACCTCAGGTCAAATGCGAACCCGTTGTTTGAAAACCAGGTCAAATTTTAACCTAAACCTCAGGTCAAATGTGAACCCGTTGTTCGAAACCCATGTCAAATGTGAACCTAAACCTAAGGTCAAATGTGAACCCATTATTTGAAACCCAAGTCAAATGTGAACCTAAACCTCAGGTCAAATGTGAACCCGTTGTTTGAAACCCAGGTCAAACGTGAACTTAAACCTCAGGTCAAATGTGAACCTGTTGTTTGAAACCCAGGTCAAACGTGAACCTAAACCTCAGGTCAAATGTGAACCCGTTGTTTGAAACCCAAGTCAAATGTGAACCTAACCCTCAGGTCAAATATGAACCCATTGTTTGAAAATCCGGTCAAATGTGAACCTAAACCTCAGGTCAAATGTGAACCCGTTGTTTGAAACCCAAGTCAAATGGGAACCTCAACCTCAGGTCAAATGTGAATCCGTTGTTTGAAAACCAGGTCAAATGTGAACCCGTTGTTTGAAACCCAGGTCAAATATGAACCTAAACCTCAGGTCAAATGTGAACCCGTTGTTTGAAACCCAGGTCAAATGTGAACTTAAACCTCAGGTCAAATGTGAACCTAATGTTTGAAACCCAGGTCAAATGTGAACCTAAACCTCAGGTCAAATGTGAACCCGTTGTTTGAAACCCAGGTCAAATGTGAACCTAACCCTCAGGTCAAATGTGAACCTAAACCTCAGGTCATACGTGAACCCGTTGTTTAAAACCCAGGTCAAATGTGAACCTAAACCTCAGGTCAAATGTGAACCCGTTGTTTGAAACCAAGGTCAAATGTGAACCTAAACCTTAGGTCAATTGAGAACCCGTTGTTTGAAACCCGGGTCAAATGTGAACCTAAACCTCAGGTCAAATGCGAACCCGTTGTTTGAAAACCACGTCAAATTTGAACCTAAACCTCAGGTCAAATGTGAACCCGTTGTTTGAAATCCAGGTCAAATGTGAACCTAAACCTAAGGTCAAATGTGAACCCATTGTTTGTAACCCAGGTAAAATGTGAACCTAAACCTCAGGTCAAATGTGAACCCGTTGTTTGAAACCCAGGTCAAACGTGAACTTAAACCTCAGGTCAAATGTGAACCTATTGTTTGAAACCCAGGTCAAACGTGAACCTAAACCTCAGGTCAAATGTGACCCCGTTGTTTGAAACCCAAGTCAAATGTGAACCTAACCCTCTGGTCATATATGAACCCCTTCTTTGAAAATCCGGTCAAATGTGAATCCGTTGTTTGAAAACCAGGTCAAATGTGAACCCGTTGTTTGAAACCCAGGTCAAATATGAACCTAAACCTCAGGTCAAATGTGAACCCGTTGTTTGAAACCCAGGTCAAATGTGAACTTAAACCTCAGGTCAAATGTGAATCTAATGTTTGAAACCCAGGTCAAATGTGAACCTAAACCTCAGGTCAAATATGAACCCGTTGTTTGAAACCCAGGTAAAATGTGAACCTAAACCTCAGGTCAAATGTGAACCCGTTGTTTAAAACCCATGTCAAATGTGAACCTAACCCTCAGGTCAAATGTGAACCCGTTGTTTGAAACCCAGGTCAAATGTGAACCTAAACCTTAGGTCAAATGAGAACCCGTTGTTTGAAACCCGGGTCAAATGTGAACCTAAACCTCAGGTCAAATGCGAACCCGTTGTTTGAAAACCAGGTCAAATTTGAACCTAAACCTCAGGTCAAATGTGAACCCGTTGTTCGAAACCCAGGTCAAATGTGAACCTAAACCTAAGGTCAAATGTGAACCCATTATTTGAAACCCAAGTCAAATGTGAACCTAAACCTCAGGTCAAATGTGAACCCGTTGTTTGAAACCCAGGTCAAACGTGAACTTAAAGCTCAGGTCAAATGTGAACCCGTTGTTTGAAACCCAGGTCAAACGTGAACCTAAACCTCAGGTCAAATGTGAACCCGTTGTTTGAAGCCCAAGTCAAATGTGAACCTAACCCTCAGGTCAAATATGAACCCATTGTTTGAAAATCCGGTCAAATGTGAACCTAAACCTCAGGTCAAATGTGAACCCGTTGTTTGAAACCCAGGTCAAACGTGAACTTAAACCTCAGGTCAAATGTGAACCTGTTGTTTGAAACCCAGGTCAAACGTGAACCTAAACCTCAGTTCAAATGTGAACCCGTTGTTTGAAACCCAAGTCAAATGTGAACCTAACCCTCAGGTAAAATATGAACCCGTTGTTTGAAACCCGGGTCAAATGTGAACCTAAACCTCAGGTCAAATGCGAACCCGTTGTTTGAAAACCACGTCAAATTTGAACCTAAACCTCAGGTCAAATGTGAACCCGTTGTTTGAAATCCAGGTCAAATGTGAACCTAAACCTAAGGTCAAATGTGAACCCATTGTTTGTAACCCAGGTAAAATGTGAACCTAAACCTCAGGTCAAATGTGAACCCGTTGTTTGAAACCCAGGTCAAACGTGAACTTAAACCTCAGGTCAAATGTGAACCTGTTGTTTGAAACCCAGGTCAAACGTGAACCTAAACCTCAGGTCAAATGTGAACCCGTTGTTTGAAACCCAAGTCAAATCTGAACCTAACCCTAAGGTCAAATATGAACCCCTTCTTTGAAAATCCGGTCAAATGTGAACCTAAACCTCAGGTCAAATGTGAACCCGTTGTTTGAAACCCAGGTCAATTGGGAACCTCAACCTCAAGTCAAATGTGAATCCGTTGTTTGAAAACCAGGTCAAATGTGAACCCGTTGTTTGAAACCCAGGTCAAATATGAACCTAAACCTCAGGTCAAATGTGAACCCGTTGTTTGAAACCCAGGTCAAATGTGAACTTAAACCTCAGGTCAAATGTGAATCTAATGTTTGAAACCCAGGTCAAATGTGAACCTAAACCTCAGGTCAAATATGAACCCGTTGTTTGAAACCCAGGTAAAATGTGAACCTAAACCTCAGGTCAAATGTGAACCCGTTGTTTAAAACCCATGTCAAATGTGAACCTAACCCTCAGGTCAAATGTGAACCCGTTGTTTGAAACCCAGGTCAAATGTGAACCTAAACCTTAGGTCAAATGAGAACCCGTTGTTTGAAACCCGGGTCAAATGTGAACCTAAACCTCAGGTCAAATGCGAACCCGTTGTTTGAAAACCAGGTCAAATTTGAACCTAAACCTCAGGTCAAATGTGAACCCGTTGTTCGAAACCCAGTTCAAATGTGAACCTAAACCTAAGGTCAAATGTGAACCCATTATTTGAAACCCAAGTCAAATGTGAACCTAAACCTCAGGTCAAATGTGAACCCGTTTTTTGAAACCCAGGTCAAACGTGAACTTAAACCTCAGGTCAAATGTGAACCCGTTGTTTGAAACCCAGGTCAAACGTGAACCTAAACCTCAGGTCAAATGTGAACCCGTTGTTTGAAACCCAAGTCAAATGTGAACCTAACCCTCAGGTCAAATATGAACCCATGGTTTGAAAATCCGGTCAAATGTGAACCTAAACCTCAGGTCAAATGTGAACTCGTTGTTTGAAACCCAGGTCAAACGTGAACTTAAACCTCAGGTCAAATGTGAACCTGTTGTTTGAAACCCAGGTCAAACGAGAACCTAAACCTCAGGTCAAATGTGAACCCGTTGTTTGAAACCCAAGTCAAATGTCAACCTAACCCTCAGGTCAAATATGAACCCGTTGTTTGAAAATCCGGTCAAATGTGAACCTAAACCTCAGGTCAAATGTGAACCCGTTGTTTGAAACCCAGGTCAAATGTGAACCTAAACCTCAGGTCAAATGTGAACCCGTTGTTTGAAAACCAGGTCAAATTTGAACCTAAACCTCAGGTCAAATGTGAACCCGTTGTTCGAAACCCAGGTCAAATGTGAACCTAAACCTAAGGTCAAATGTGAACCCATTATTTGAAACCCAAGTCAAATGTGAACCTAAACCTCAGGTCAAATGTGAACCCGTTGTTTGAAACCCAGGTCAAACGTGAACTTAAAGCTCAGGTCAAATGTGAACCCGTTGTTTGAAACCCAGGTCAAACGTGAACCTAAACCTCAGGTCAAATGTGAACCCGTTGTTTGAAGCCCAAGTCAAATGTGAACCTAACCCTCAGGTCAAATATGAACCCATTGTTTGAAAATCCGGTCAAATGTGAACCTAAACCTCAGGTCAAATGTGAACCCGTTGTTTGAAACCCAGGTCAAACGTGAACTTAAACCTCAGGTCAAATGTGAACCTGTTGTTTGAAACCCAGGTCAAACGTGAACCTAAACCTCAGTTCAAATGTGAACCCGTTGTTTGAAACCCAAGTCAAATGTGAACCTAACCCTCAGGTCAAATATGAACCCGTTGTTTGAAACCCGGGTCAAATGTGAACCTAAACCTCAGGTCAAATGCGAACCCGTTGTTTGAAAACCACGTCAAATTTGAACCTAAACCTCAGGTCAAATGTGAACCTGTTGTTTGAAATCCAGGTCAAATGTGAACCTAAACCTAAGGTCAAATGTGAACCCATTGTTTGTAACCCAGGTAAAATGTGAACCTAAACCTCAGGTCAAATGTGAACCCGTTGTTTGAAACCCAGGTCAAACGTGAACTTAAACCTCAGGTCAAATGTGAACCTGTTGTTTGAAACCCAGGTCAAACGTGAACCTAAACCTCAGGTCAAATGTGAACCCGTTGTTTGAAACCCAAGTCAAATCTGAACCTAACCCTCAGGTCAAATATGAACCCCTTCTTTGAAAATCCGGTCAAATGTGAACCTAAACCTCAGGTCAAATGTGAACCCGTTGTTTGAAACCCAGGTCAATTGGGAACCTCAACCTCAGGTCAAATGTGAATCCGTTGTTTGAAAACCAGGTCAAATGTGAACCCGTTGTTTGAAACCCAGGTCAAATATGAACCTAAACCTCAGGTCAAATGTGAACCCGTTGTTTGAAACCCAGGTCAAATGTGAACTTAAACCTCAGGTCAAATGTGAATCTAATGTTTGAAACCCAGGTCAAATGTGAACCTAAACCTCAGGTCAAATATGAACCCGTTGTTTGAAACCTAGGTAAAATGTGAACCTAAACCTCAGGTCAAATGTGAACCCGTTGTTTAAAACCCATGTCAAATGTGAACCTAACCCTCAGGTCAAATGTGAACCCGTTGTTTGAAACCCAGGTCAAATGTGAACCTAAACCTTAGGTCAAATGAGAACCCGTTGTTTGAAACCCGGGTCAAATGTGAACCTAAACCTCAGGTCAAATGCGAACCCGTTGTTTGAAAACCAGGTCAAATTTGAACCTAAACCTCAGGTCAAATGTGAACCCGTTGTTCGAAACCCAGTTCAAATGTGAACCTAAACCTAAGGTCAAATGTGAACCCATTATTTGAAACCCAAGTCAAATGTGAACCTAAACCTCAGGTCAAATGTGAACCCGTTGTTTGAAACCCAGGTCAAACGTGAACTTAAACCTCAGGTCAAATGTGAACCCGTTGTTTGAAACCCAGGTCAAACGTGAACCTAAACCTCAGGTCAAATGTGAACCCGTTGTTTGAAACCCAAGTCAAATGTGAACCTAACCCTCAAGTCAAATATGAACCCATGGTTTGAAAATTCGGTCAAATGTGAACCTAAACCTCAGGTCAAATGTGAACTCGTTGTTTGAAACCCAGGTCAAACGTGAACTTAAACCTCAGGTCAAATGTGAACCTGTTGTTTGAAACCCAGGTCAAACGAGAACCTAAACCTCAGGTCAAATGTGAACCCGTTGTTTGAAACCCAAGTCAAATGTCAACCTAACCCTCAGGTCAAATATGAACCCGTTGTTTGAAAATCCGGTCAAATGTGAACCTAAACCTCAGGTCAAATGTGAACCCGTTGTTTGAAACCCAGGTCAAATGTGAACCTAAACCTCAGGTCAAATGTGAACCCGTTGTTTGAAACCAAGGTCAAAACTGAACCTAAACCTTAGGTCAAATGAGAACCCGTTGTTTGAAACCCAGGTCAAATGTGAACCTAAACCACAGGTCAAATGCGAACCCGTTGTTTGAAAACCACGTCAAATTTGAACCTAAACCTCAGGTCAAATGTGAACCCGTTGTTTGAAATCCAAGTCAAATGTGAACCTAAACCGAAGGTCAAATGTGAACCCATTGTTTGAAACCCAGGTAAAATCTGAACCTAAACCTCAGGTCAAATGTGAACCCGTTGTTTGAAACCCAGGTCAAACGTGAACTTAAACCTCAGGTCAAATGTGAACCTGTTGTTTGAAACCCAGGTCAAACGTGAACCTAAACCTCAGTGTAATACCCCAAAATTTGCTCTCCCCTTTTGTCATCATAGCATGGCATTATCATTTATCATATCATATCCACCTCATTAACATTACATTGCATTTAACATAGAAAAATGAAGCATGGCATCCTTCTTACCATCAGGGCATGTGATCAGGTGGAAGGTGGACAATCAAGGAATCATTCAAAGCACAAAAAGGTCAATCAAGTTGGCTCTAGGCAAGCCAAGAGGTCTCTCATGTCTCATACTATCTCAATTGATCTTCCAAAACCTCAAGAAGGTGAGATTCAATAGGAGATTGAAGCATTACATCCTACTCTATGCAAGAAGTCCAAAAATTGAAGGAAAATCCTCAAAAGAGATAGCTCATTGATTCAAAATCATCCTCAAGTGGCATTTCTCATCATCCTTTAAGAGGATACACAACATACTCTGAGGAATTTGGATTTGGAAGATGTGCAATTTCCTCCTAACCAGAGAGGGTCAAAATTAGGGTTTCTAATAAAATCAGGATATCTCTGATTTTTTGGACAAAGCTTGTTGTCATGGTATTCCATATGTCCCTAAGTGTATGTATGTGGAAAATTGCATCTCAATTGGTTTTAGAAGTGGTTCAATTGGAAGAAAGATCAAGAATCAGAGAAATTGGGGCAAAGTCAAATAATCAGAGGAAAAAGTCAACTCTTGACTTTTTGAGGCCAAATTCATAAAATTCATGTTATATGTGTCCAATGTGCAAAATTTGGTCAAGAAACTCCAAAGAAATCATGAAAAAATCAAGATGTGGAAAGTTGCCATTTTTGGGTGAGGTAGGGTTACTAAAAATAGTAAGTTTTGGCCATTTTGCATCAGAGTTTGAACCAAGGCCATTCAAATTTGGAGTGCCAAATGAAAATTCCACTCTGCCTCAATGAAAGGCCTTGCTTTAAGCTTCAAATCCATGTGTGGAATATCTCCATTGGATAAAAAATGAGGGAGATATGAGTGATCAAAGTTGGAGGAAAGTAGGCCAAAAACCATGTCATGACCAAGTTTGGCCAGGTCTGCGCGCAGTCATTTTCTCAAACAGTTGGTGGGCAAAATGTAGGGATCAATTACTCATGGTTAAAGGCTTCAAATGAAAAATCTTGCAACATCAAAGTTGTTCCCTCATGTGAGATCTTCAAGATTGATGTTCATGATTTTTTCATTTGATCAAAGGACAAGGAGTTATGATAGCTCAAAGATTGGTCAACACAACTGAAAATCCATGCCATGCACACCTTGCCAACCAACCTCATTTCCTCGCCCATAACCAGTTTCCAAACCTTATTGTTCTAAGTCATTTTTCAACCTGTTCCAAACCTCATTTCACTTCAATTTTCACATCAACATTGTGCTCCAATGTGTCCTCTTTCCAAAGACTCCAAAATCTCATCAAATTGTTCAATGGTTAGAAAGTATTTCACCTGCAAACAGCCCTATGTTGGCACTGATGCTTTGACAGCTTGGTGCACGATTTTGGTTCACACACACCACAAACACTTCATAACATCTGCTTTCCACATTAAACCAAGCATACTTGATACAACTATCATACACCAGCACGTGCCATGCATAAAAATGGAAAGGGCAAACTTATGAAGCAAGTTTCTGCCACAACAGCTTTGATGTTTTACCCTCACTTCCACCATAGCACACCATGAATCACCATCACCACATCATGGCCAACCTCACTCGCCCCTAACTAACTTAACTCAGTTAGTTAGGGTGCACTCAGTTAACCAAGCATTGACTCACTTAACTGACTCACTAAACCATGGTTAACTCACATTATAACTAGAAATCTCACCTCTAATTTCAGTCTCAGCTTCATTCTTCTCATTTCACTGCCAAATACTCTCTAATTTTCTCTCTGATTCTCCCACTCTTTTTCATCAAATCTCTCCATTGCACGAGTTCATCATTCTCTTCTAATTCCACCTTCAAGTTTCATCTTCAATCATCTCTGAACTTGAAGCAGCTTTGGATTGTTGAAGTAAGCACTGCAAATCCATCTCCATTATCACTCTACAGAGTTTGAAAGCCTTTATTTGGCCAAGTGAAGATTGTAGAAGAGACAAGACCTCTGGTTTTCTGAAGAACACTTCAAAGTTTCAAAACTTCAGGTACGAATCTCCACCATTATAGACCTAATGTGAAGTTGTTTCCAGGTTCTTGAAGCTTCTTACAAGCTCAAGAACTTGTCCGGTTAGTTGATAGGCCTTTAGAGGTATAGTGCACAACTTAGGGCTTGCTTTAATCTCCTCTGTTTTCTCTGTGTGTGATTGTTATGTGGAAAATGATGTTGGATTCACGATGTGCATAGCGTAAGCTTCATTTTGATACCACATTTGTGCATTTTGGTGAGAATTGAGGTTGCAGACGGTGGAGGTGTGACCGGAGAAGGTGACCGGAGGTCATCTCCGGCCGGTGATCTTGGATGCTAGGGTTTTGGTGTGTTTTAATCGTGTCCGTTGATTTTTCATCATCGTGTGGCCACAGTGGTGCCAGCGCATTAAAATAAGCATGCCTTGCACGTGTTTTATTTTTTAATCAGAGTGACATGCGTGTGGTGTAGTGCATGGTATGGAGTGTGGTCCTTCACGTGTGTGCCTTGGATTTAATTACTTTGACTTTTGTGTTGACCTGACTTGAATCAATGGTGATGATTGATTGACTTTTGTTTGACTGAGTGTGCATGGTTGACAGTGTGGATTGCGTTCTGAATGTGGATTGGACCGTTGCTAATTACGCCCCCTGTATTGAAGCCCAATGATTTTGAACTGCAAATTTGCTATGCATGCACCCCCTTCCTTAGTTCCATTTCATTTTATTTCTCATTTTTGCTACACGTTTCATAATTAATTTTTAAAAATACCAAAACATATTGGAAAATTCTACAAAAATTCATGTGTATTCTTAAAACATTTAGGAAATTTTTCATGATTTTATTTTCTGATTTTATGACCTTTTTACCCCTGTTCCATAATTTTCTTTGAATTTCCACTTAGATGCATTCTAAGCATGATACATGAATTTGTTTAATTTTGTTCTTGCTCATTACCAACTATTTTGACATGATTCTTTTTGCATTGATTCATTAATACATTGAAGCATGTTAGATGATTTTTGTTTGATTTTTTAGGTCACTTTATCATATGTCTTGATGCCTATATTTGCTCCACTTTGCATGATGTTTCAATTTGACCTAATTGTTTTGTTTGAAGTCATTTTGCTCTGAATTTTTACATGCTATCTTGATGTATGATGCATTTCTGACCTAGGCATTCCAATGATATGTTGGCATAATTTTCATGAATCCATTTGGTCTTTGTTTGATGCATCACATTGGATGTATAATCCATGGCATGTCATTACAACTTTAGTGCATGTTTACATGAATTCGTTTGTGCATATTTGTATGAGCATTTGCATAGTTGTGTGAGCCATTCATATGATATTATAGGTCTTTGATACACATTATAGGTCATCTTCACATGTTCATTTCAACTTGAACTTTGTGCATCCTAACATGTATTGTTTGCACCTTCTATTTGAGTTTTCATCTCACTTCTTCTTCTATTACTTCTTGAATGTCTTGATGGTTGATTCATGGATACTTTTGAGATGTTCATAAACTATTTTCCATTTAGTTTCAATTCTGGTTGTTGATTTACATGTTCCATTTATGCATGTCCTCTTCATTTCTTTCCATCTTTCATCTACCCCTTCTTCTTGTAACATGTTTAAATGCTAATGGGTGATGATTGTTGCTTATTCACTTGCACTTGTATGATAATAACCATTGGTTGTCCATATGATGTACATTCTGATTGTGGCTCTAGGATTTGGTTTCTCATTTAATTCTTTTGAGTTTTATGATGCATTACATGTTCTTTTACCTCTTATACTTCTTATACATGTTTACTAACCATGTAGGGGCTTTGGTAAGTTTCAATTGAGTGTGGATAGGGAATCCACATTCAACTTCTATCCTTTCTTTTTTACAATTCCATTTTGTGTTTTGTTAAGCACTTATGTGCTTTCTTTTAATAACTCATCACTTTCCCCTTGTGAATTACAATTCATCTTCTACTTTGGAAGTGAATTGTTTAATTCATTCTTTCTTTAGACTTTAGGTTGAAACCTCACAAACCTTTAGGATCACTCCCTTTAATCTTCAATTAGGATTGAGTCTTAGTCCATATAGATTTTTACCTTTCTCCTCTCTTGAGTCTTTCATCTTCTCATCTCAAAGGAAATTCAAAACACATAATAAAGGTAGGCATTTATTGCATTTAGGCCTTTCATATAAAGAAAAGATTATAAGGGGTCTTCTCTTGTAATCTTAGAATGTGTAGCATATAGCCCATCTTGGGTCAATGTGTTAAACATTTGATCTTGTATGAGGGACTTAAATGCAATACTTGTTGAAGGTGCAAATAATAAAAAACACTTCTTCATTTCTTAATTGACAAAAACACTTAATAAACACAAGTATGCTAGTGTGTTTGAACCTTGACAATTGGAGCTAAGTGTGGGGGTCTTCTTCACTCTTAGTATGCTTTCTTACCCATTCCATCTTGGGATGTGAGAATGTACACATTCCAAGGACTAAGATCCAGATACACTGTCATATGCAAACAAATCCAAAACACTTCCTTCTAAAAGACAAAAACAAACAATAATGTCTTTCCTTCGGGAATTCTTTTCTCATCTCATTCATTCTCAACGCATGAACGCGCTTCTAATCGTTCTCTTGCAAGATGGTAACGCACTCGGACCAGCGAGCCTGCAACACCTGAGCCAGAACGTGAGCCGTTCTCTAAAAAACATAAACAACTTTCCCTAGTGAGGGGAACTACGTCGCTCTGATTCTCATGCTCCCGATGAGATACGTAGGCAGTGGGGTAGGGCCCATGCGAGCACTTCTTTTATTTTCCCTACATTTGTTTCTTCGTTTCTTTCCGTTCTCGTTCCTTTTCCTTTCCAGTAGCAGCGGAGCTCCAGTTTTCTACACCCTTTGATCGAGACAAGCAAGCGTGGATCCCATCGGGTACGATGGACGCGAGGGGGTGCTAATACCTTCCTCTCGCGTAACCGACTCCCGAACCCATTTCTTTTGGTCGTAAGACCATGCTCTATCCTTTCCTTCAGGTTTATGCGGTGTTTCCTTTCCCTCTCTTGGGATAAATACACATTGCTGGCGACTCTGTTCGGTGCCACTTTCGCGTTTGTACTTGGATGAAAATCCCGGGAGCGACAGCTGGCGACTCTGCTGGGGACGTTTTGACCTATTGCTGGTCCATCCCTAAGCGAGTCAATCCTAGCGCTTGTCTGCTTTTCTTTCATTGGGTGTTTACTGTTGTGTTGTATTTACTGTTTTATTGTATGGTTATTTACTGCTTTACTGTACATTACTGTATTTACCGTATTTTAGCATTTTCATTTCATATGATATATTATGCTATACTGGACTGTGTTGTTTTCTGTTTGGCGGGCGGGATTTCTGAGAGATAAGCCCATTACACAGGCTTGAGTATACACTTAGAATTAGAGTGGAGAGTAGTGGGACCTACGTGCCGTTTGGAGTGCGTTGGGTGTTCGCGAAATTCACAGCTAGACGAGGCTATCTTGGGACACGTCGTGGCATACGCATCTTGCGTATTCCAGGATGTAGATCTAGAGAGCTGTCGACTCTAGTGACCGATCATGAGGACCTTAGTGGAAATATCCCTCTTTAGTGGTGACAATGGCAGACCACATTCTGTGGCAAACCCATTCGCACCCGAGGGCCCACTTTGGAACTTGCATAGGATGACCTTTATTTTCTAAGGGGAGTCAGTGGACGACCTCTTTGATTGGCATAGCATTGTATCCTACGGGCTGAATGTGCTATTGCTTCTCAAACCTCCGAAGCTGACAAGCCTTATTTTCTAAGAACCACATGTGAGCATGGGCGGGATGTTTACAGGTTTGCAGGAAACCCAGCCTTCTACCTACCTTATTTGTGATTCTATGACGATTTCAGACATTGTATCCTATAACAGTGATTTAAGTGTTCATCTCAGATATTGCCAGATTCAGTACAGAGACACAGTGCACACAGTTCAATACAGACACCGACACTTGATTACCTGATCACATGCCCTCTTGCATTGCATTATCATATCATAACAGTTATGTTTGTCATTTTCAGGTGCATAATACATTTCTGATTCCAATCCATGGGTTCAACAGAGATCGTCGCCGAGAGAAAGAACAATGTGTCTTACAAGTTTCCAGATCCTGTCTTGGATTCATTGCTCAAAGTTATAGATATGGCTGGTCCGGGTATTCTTGATAGATTTCAGAAGAGCTACGGGAATTTGGTTGGGATGGTCCGTACAATCACCAAGTATGAGCATGATGCTTTGCACACTCTGCTGCAGTTCTACGAGCCTTCGTTGAGGTGCTTTCTTTTTTCAGATTACATTTTGATGCCAACACTGGAAGAATTCTCATTTATTTTGGGAATTCCGATCACGTCGGCAATACCATTCTTCTCTGGTAGTTCTCCCAGCGTAAAAGAAATTGCTGCTGCTTTACAAATGGATCAGGCAGTGATAAAGAGTGGTGTGAGCAGTAAAAATGGAGTTAGCGGATTTCATTTAGAATTTCTGTCTGGACAAGCCCAAGAGGCTGCTAGTGCTAAAAATTGGACGGTTTACAATTCCATTCTGGCTCTCTGCATATATGGCCTAGTTTTCTTTCCCAATCAGCAAGACTTTGTGGATATGCAAGCGACAAGAGTTTTCGTTCTTAAAAATCCAGTCCCTACTTTGTTAGGAGATTTTTATCATTCCGTGCACTATAAGAATGAGAAAAGGAGGGGAGGATCTGTTAGTTGTTGTACTCCACTGCTGAGTCATTGGTTTTTCAAACATCTGCCTCAGACAGGTGCCTTTGTGGAAACCAAAGATGTGGCGAAATGGTCTAAACGATTGATGAGTTTAACTGCTGATAACATTGTATGGTTTGACCACCGGTTATTGAGAATAGAGCTTGTCACAAGATGCGGGAATTTTCCAAATGTGCCTTTGATTGGAAGAAAAGGAGGGATCAATTATAATCCAGTTTTGGCCATCCGACAGTTTGGGTATGCTTCCAGGGATCCTCCTACAGAGCAAGATGTGGAAGAATCTTTATTCTTTACAGGAACTAAAGATGCGAAGGTGGTAGAAGTAGTGAATGCTTGGAAAGATAAGCACAAAATTGGAAAAGCAGTTTTTGGAAAAGGAGATTGTAGATCTTATCCTGAATATGACAGGTGGATTGAAACGAAAGTAAAGGAATTGCTTTTACCCTTTTCAAGGGGACCTCTTTTATGTGCAGTACAGCCAGAACAACCCACTATGGTGGCTATTGAAGAATGTGAGAAGTGGAAGAAAATGGTCAGAGAGTTGCAGATAGAGAATTCTGGAATGAGCAGATGTCTTCAGAAAGCTCTAGCTGACAACAAAGAGTTGGAAAAGAGAGCCTTGAAAGCGGAAAAAACCTTGGCTGACAAAGAGGAAGATTTTGATGACCGAGCTCGGTACTTTCGGAAACTTACTTTGGGAGCAGATGACACTAGTCAGGCTCACAAGATTACAAAACAGGCTTTAGCCCGAAGCAAGGATTCATTAGCTCAACTTCGTCAAGCTTGGGATGAAGTCAGAATTGAAAATGCCGAGTTAAAGGATCAGTCGAAGACTAAAGACGAGGAGCTTAAAAAGGCACATGAGCAGAGGAGAAAGTATCGGGAAAGTCTCGATAAAAGTCAAGAACAGTTAGAAGAAGCAAGAAGCCAGTTGAAGAATACCAAGAAAGAGCTTGAAGAAGTCATGATAGAAAGGGAGATACTCAAGACGCAAGCCGGCATAAAGAGACACAAAGGAGGGTGTGATGACGAAGCTCTGATGCTGCATATGGGTTCTTTAACTGAAGCTCTTGAGAAAAGGGATGTCTTGATCAAAGAGATGATTGAAAAGCCGAATCACCAGCGTACCCGTATACTTTTTGAGGAGATCAAATACTCAAGTGATAAGCTGAAGGGTGTGGAATTGTCAGACTGATGTTCTTTTCCTTATATTTTGTTATTAATGGTTACCATCAGGCTTGTTGATGGATCCATTTTTCCTTGTATTGCATTTGCGGATGAATCTTTCTTAAATGTACTTGAATACTTTGTTGAATGAGTATGAGCAGTTTTATTCAGGATTATTCCTTATCAGATAGCTGCACACAAGCACATGACCACGACACGTCTCTTTATATCACAATTTCTGGTCTTCAGATTTCTGTGGTTGGATTGGAATCAGGGTATAAAGCACCTCGGAAATGACAAACATGGCATTGCATGGCATTGCATATCATTTTGCTTTTTTTGTTACTTGCTTTTCAGGTACTCGTTGCGGGGTCTCTAACCTTTATTTGGTTTCAGGCAGTATAGCGGAGAGTCATATTCACCGATATTCGACGCGAAGAAATCAAGTAAGAATCATGGATCAAGTGCAAAGTGATTTGGCCGAAATGAGGGCGCGTATGGACCAGTTCATGACCCTCATGACTGGCATGGCGCAAAATCAGGAGAGGTTGAGGCTTCTGGTCGAGCGTCCAGACAATGGGCCCGAAGGTGACCAACATGACAATTCCCAGGGACACGGCATCCCTCCTCCCGGTGGCAACCCTCCTCTTGGTGGTAACAATCGGGGTAATGGAAATGGTAGGCATGCTGGTGTTACTCTTGAAGATACTCTGGAAGACCAATTTACTCTACTCGACGCTGATGTGGGTAATCAAGGTGATCGAAGGTATGAGGAGTTAGCAGAAAAGATCAGGGCCATAGAATGCAAGAACTCTATGGGTATTGATGTTACCAGCTTGGGGCTGGTCTCAGGAGTCAGAATTCCCCCTAAATTCAAACCTCCTACTTTTGATAAGTATCACGGCAATGCGTGTCCCCAAACGCATCTTCAAGCTTACTTTGGGAAGATTTCAGCCCATACGGATGACGAGAAGCTATGGATGCACTATTTTCAGGACAGTCTGGCTGGGGCGTCCTTGACCTGGTACATGAAGTTGAATAGAGTTGCTGTGAAGAATTGGAAAGATCTGGCAGAAGCGTTCCTGAAGCAATACCAATATAATATTGACATGGCGCCCAACCGCACCCAATTGCAGGGATTGTCCCAGAATGCCAAGGAGAGTTTCAAAGAATATGCACAGAGGTGGAGGGAAATGGCTGCCCAGGTTCAACCTCCCTTGTCAGACAGAGAAATGGCGGATATGTTTATGGGCACCTTGCAAGGGGCCTATCTGGATAGATTAGCTGCTTGTCCGTCAACTGGATTTGCTGATATTGTGATTGCGGGAGAAAGAATAGAAAGTCTGTTAAAGCTTGGAAAGATCCAGGATGTGAGTGGGGCTGGCTCTTCGGGGACGAAGAAACCGTTTGTTAGTAACCAGAAAAGAAGAGAAGGTGATACGAATGCTGTGTTTAGAGGACGAGGCAGAGGGCGTTCTCGAGCTTATTATCAGGTAGATGCTGTAACAATCCCCACACCGTCTGTTCAGAAACAACAATCCCAACAACAAGTTCAACAGCAACAACCTTTTTTCCAGCAAAGGTCTAGACAGGGGGATCGTAAGATGGATCCTATCCCTATGACTTATGCCGCGCTGTTGCCCCGGCTACTCGAGTTAAAGTTGGTAGAACTCCGTACTATGAAAGCTCCGGTTGCTGGAAACCTGCCACCTAACTTCGATGCTAATGCTCGTTGTGAGTTCCACTCAGGTGCTCAGGGGCACTCCATTGAAAAATGCTGGGCTTTCCATCATAAAGTACAAGATTTGATTGATGCTAAAGCCATCAATTTCTCTCCCGCTCCTAATATTACTCAGCATCCCATGCCTGATCATAGTGCAGCAAATGTGTACGCTATTGAAGATGGGAGGAGATTGAATTTGGTGTTAGACGTTCATCAAGTGAAAACTTCTTTGTTGGTTGTAAAAGATCGTTTATTGAAGGGACAGGTGTTCCCGGGCTGTAATCAAGAGTGCTCTGAGTGTATGAATCAGGAGAACGGCTGTGATAAGTTGAAGATGGGTTTACAGAATCTGATCGATGAAGGATGTCTACAGTTCGACAGAGTCGTGAAAGACACTGATGAGATATCAACCGTGACCATCTATTACACTCCCGCTGAGATTCAAATGCCGGTCAATGCAGTTCCCGTGGCGAGTGTTGCGCCAGAAAGGCCCAGTCCTGTCACTATCACGGTGCCAGGACCAATTCCGTTCATATCTACGAAAGCTATCCCATGGCACTATGGGGCAGATGTATATTACAAAGGTAAAAAACAGGAAGTTGAGTCATCAGTCAGCCCAAATGTTGATAACGTAGGGGGTGTAGGGGGCTTTACAAGGAGTGGAAGGTTGTTCGCTCCCCAAACCTTGAGAAGTGATAAGGAGGTAGAAGCTGCAGCAAAGGCTAAGGGTAAACAGGTGGTTGAAAGTGCGCCTACACCTGAAGCAGAGACAAAGATTACTTTTGATAAGGAAATGGAAGAATTTATGAAGATAATCAAGAAAAGCGATTATAAGATTGTGGACCAATTGAATCAGACCCCTTCAAAGATTTCAATCTTGTCACTATTGATGTGCTCTGATGCGCACCGACAGGCGTTGTTGAAAGTGTTGAAGAGTGCGTACGTGCCACAAGAAATTACTGTTAATCAGCTCGAGGGCGTAATCTCCAATGTTAATGTTAGCCATGGCTTGGGCTTTACAAGTAGAGATTTGACTGTTGAAGGAAGAAACCATAATAAGGCTTTGCATATCACGATGGAGTGTAAGGGCGCAGTGTTATCTCATGTACTGGTAGACACTGGTTCATCACTCAATGTCTTGCCCAAGAAGGCATTAATGAAGCTGGAAGTTGACGGTTTGATCTTAAGGCCTAGTGAATTGGTGGTCAGAGCATTCGATGGAACTAGACGATCTGTGTTTGGTGAGGTGGAATTGCCCGTACAAATTGGACCACAGGTATTCAAATCCACGTTCCATGTAATGGACATACAACCTGCATATAGCTGCCTATTGGGACGCCCTTGGATTCACGGAGCCGGGGCTATTACTTCTACTCTACATCAAAAGCTGAAGTATGAGTTTGAAGGGCAGGTTGTGACAGTGTGTGGGGAAGAAGACATCTTTGTGAGTCACTTGTCTACGTTCAAGTACATTGAAATGGATGGGGAAATTCATGAGATGCTGTGCCAATCATTTGAAGCAGTCAATATTGACGATGCACCTGAGTCTTCTTCTGTACCAGTTGGGGCTGGTACCTCCATTTCATCTTACAAACAGGCTGTCGAAGTCGTCAGGGCAGGCAACGCCCAAGGTTGGGGCAGGTTGATAGAGACCCCAATGAAGGAAGACAAATTTGGTATTGGTTATCATCCCTCTACAACTTCAGATGCGGGGAGCAGGGGACCCATTACTTTCAATAGTGGGGGAATTATCTACACGGACCAGTCTTGTGCAGCCACAGAGGATAGTGTTGACAGTAATTGTGACCTGGACAACTGGGTACGCCCTCATGTTCTGGGACAACAAGTGCAGAACTGGTTCGTTGAAGAAGTCATCCGGGTTACTCTTCAGACAGAGTAATTTTTCTTTGTTTTTTCTAACCATAATGCATGACAAAATCTTGCGCTCTGCCCAAGGCGTATAGATTCATTTGTAGGGCCACCATGGTTGCATTTGCAATGTTTAATCATTAATAAAGGACGTTTTGCAATCAAATTTTGTTCTCTGTCTTTCAGTTTTTATTTTTGCACAAAATATAAAATGGCAATGTTTCATTTTCTTTTGTTTTGCTTAAAAATAAATTCTAAAATAAGGCATGAACCCGTTCATGCAGACTTGATCCTCCGGATACCACTGATAACGATTTTGATATGGCTATGTATGACTTTGACAATCCGATTTATCAAGCCGAAGAAGGGGATGAGAAAGATTGTGAACTCCCTGAAGAACTGGCCAGATTGTTGAAACAGGAGGAAAGGGTCATCCAGCCTCATCAGGAGACTGTAGAAATCATCAATATTGGTACCAAGGACGCCAAAAAAGAGATCAGGATTGGTGCCAGCTTGCAAGCAGATGTGAAGCAAACTTTGACGGAAATGTTGCGCGAGTATGTTGACATCTTCGCCTGGTCGTATCAAGACATGCCGGGGTTGGATACGGATATTGTCGTGCACAGGCTGCCATTAAGAGAAGAATGTCCGCCAGTCAAGCAGAAACTTCGTCGGACTCACCCCGACATGGCTTTAAAGATTAAGGAGGAAGTCCAGAAGCAGTGGGATGCTGGGTTTCTTGCTGTGACAAAGTATCCTCCATGGGTAGCCAACATCGTGCCAGTACCGAAGAAAGATGGAAAAGTGAGAATGTGTGTGGATTATCGAGATCTTAATAAAGCTAGCCCGAAAGATGATTTTCCACTACCTCATATTGATGTGCTGGTCGATAATACAGCTCAGTTTTCAGTGTTCTCATTTATGGACGGTTTCTCCGGGTACAACCAGATCAAGATGGCACCTGAAGACATGAAGAAGACCACGTTCATTACTCCGTGGGGTACATATTGTTATAAAGTAATGCCTTTTGGGTTGAAAAACGCAGGGGCAACGTACCAGCGGGCGATGGTGACATTGTTTCACGACTTGATTCATAAGGAGATCGAATGTTATGTAGATGATATGATTGCCAAGTCGAGAACAGAAGAGGAACATCTGGTTAACCTGAAAAAGCTGTTTGAAAGGTTGAGAAAGTTCTGTCTGAGATTAAATCCAAACAAGTGCACGTTTGGGGTGCGTTCTGGAAAGTTGCTAGGTTTCATTGTGAGCGAAAAAGGAATCGAGGTTGATCCTGCCAAGGTGAAAGCAATACAAGAAATGCCTGAACCGAGAACAGAAAAAGAGGTTCGTGGTTTCTTGGGTAGATTGAACTACATTGCAAGGTTCATATCTCACCTAACCGCCACGTGTGAGCCAATATTTAAATTGTTAAGGAAAGATCAAACGGTCAGGTGGAATGACGATTGCCAATTGGCATTCGATAAGATAAAAGAATACTTGCAGGAACCTCCGATTCTAATGCCTCCAGTTGAAGGGAGACCGCTGATAATGTATCTGACAGTGCTTGAAGGTTCCATGGGTTGTGTTCTCGGTCAACATGACGAGACAGGTAGGAAGGAGCATGCTATTTACTACCTGAGCAAAAAGTTCAATGATTGTGAGTCCCGATACTCAATGCTTGAAAAGACATGCTGTGCGCTTGCATGGGCCGCTAAGCGATTGAGGCAATATATGGTTAGGCACACGACCTTGTTGATTTCAAAAATGGATCCTATCAAGTATATTTTCAAGAAACCAGCATTGACAGGCAGAGTTGCACGGTGGCAAATGGTCTTGACAGAGTATGACATTCAGTACACTTCACAAAAGGCCATCAAAGGAAGTATCTTGTCTGATTATCTTGCGCAACAGCCGATTGATGATTACCAACCCATGAAATTTGACTTCCCTGATGAAGACATCATGTTTCTCAAAGCTAAAGACTGTGAGGAACCACTTCCGGAGGAGGGGCCAGACCCTGAATCCAAATGGAGTCTGATGTTTGATGGGGCTGTCAATATGAATGGGTGCGGAGTTGGAGCAGTTCTTATCACGCCGGAAGATGTTCATATGCCTTTCACTGCACGAATAACTTTCGGGTGCACCAACAATGAAGCAGAGTACGAAGCTTGTATAATGGGGATCGAGGAGGCGATTAATCTACGGATTAAAACCCTTGATATATTCGGTGATTCAGCTTTGGTAATCAATCAAGTGAAAGGGAGTTGGTACACGCACCAAGCAAATCTAGTGCCGTATAGAGATTATACGAGGAGATTGCTGACATTTTTCACAACGGTGAAACTGTACCACATTCCTCGAGATGAGAATAGATTCGCTGATGCCTTGGCCACTTTGTCTTCCATGATCAAAGTGCAAGGATGGAACCATGTACCTAAGATTGAGGTATCCCGCCTTGACAGACCAGCATTTGTGTTTGCGGTCGATGCAGCGTCTGATGACAAGCCATGGTTTCATGACATTAAGTGTTTCTTGAAAAGTCAAGAGTACCCGTCCGGGGCATCGTCCAAAGACAGGAAGACGTTGAGAAGGTTAGCGGGTAGTTTCTTCCTGAACAAAGATGGCGTGCTGTATAAAAGAAATTTTGACACGGTCCTGCTTAGATGTGTGGACAGACATGAAGCAGACTTGTTGATGATTGAAGTGCACGAAGGCTCTTTCGGTACCCATGCCGGAGGGCAGGCAATGGCTAAAAAGTTGTTAAGGTCGGGATATTATTGGTTGACTATGGAGTCAGATTGTTGCAAATATGCCCGCAAATGCCATAAATGCCAGATCTATGCAGACAGGGTGCATGTGCCTCCAAATCCGTTGAGTATCATGTCGTCGCCTTGGCCGTTTGCCATGTGGGGCATTGATATGATCGGAAAGATTGAGCCTACAGCTTCCAATGGTCATCGTTTCATCTTGGTGGCAATTGATTACTTCACCAAATGGGTTGAAGCTGCATCCTATGCCAATGTTACAAAGCAAGTGGTCGCTCGTTTCTTAAAACGGGATATCATTTGCCGATATGGAGTTCCCGAAAGAATCATTACTGATAATGGTTCTAATTTGAACAATAAGATGATGGCTGAGTTATGCCGGGACTTCAAAATCGAACATCACAATTCTTCTCCGTACCGCCCAAAGATGAATGGCGCGGTCGAAGCGGCCAACAAAAATATCAAGAAGATTGTACAGAAGATGGTTGTCACGTACAAAGATTGGCATGAGATGTTACCATTTGCTTTGCATGGGTATCGAACGTCGGTACGCACGTCCACTGGGGCAACCCCATTCTCACTTGTATATGGTATGGAGGCAGTGCTACCGGTTGAAGTAGAGATTCCGTCCCTCAGAGTTATGATGGATGTTAAGCTAGATGAAGCTGAATGGGTACGAGCCAGATTTGATCAGCTGAGCCTTATTGAGGAAAAGCGATTGGCGGCTGTATGTCATGGGCAACTATATCAGCGCAGAATGAAACAGGCATTTGACCAGAAGGTGCGTCCTCGGGTTTATAAAGTCGGAGATGTGGTACTCAAAAGGATCCTTCCTCCCAATACAGACCACAGGGGCAAATGGACTCCTAATTATGAAGGTCCATTCGTGGTTAAAAAGGTCTTTTCGGGCGGAGCTTTATTGCTTACAACCATGGATGGCGAAGACTTTTCATCCCCTGTCAACTCGGACGTAGTCAAAAAATACTTCGCATGAATGACCCGCTGGATAATAAAAATAAAAAAATCCAGGCAAAAAAGGGCATCCCGGCGAACCAAAAACAGAATAAGGTTCGGGCAAAAATTAGGGATATAATTGAAAAAATTGTACACCCGGTAAGTTGAAAACCCGAAAGGGCAACTTAGGCAAAAAAGGGTATCCTGGTGGATCGAAAACCTGAAAGGGCGGTCCACACAAAAGAGGGATTTAAGCGAATGACTACAGTCTGAGTTATCTGTACCCATTACCGTTTGAACAACTGACGTTCTGAAGAATAGGAATCGGTCTGATCATTCCTCAGAAGGCAAGGTCGGGGAGTTTTGAAGACATACTGGTCATAACAGAATGGAAACTCAGTGGAATTCCGTTTTCACATTGCCATTAGGATAGTTTCTTTTCTCAATTTTCAGCGATCACCTCTTTCCAGGGATTGCTTCCAGATGTAATTGCCTATTCTGGGCTCTCAGTCAATAAATTGAATTTCAATAAAAAGCCTCCTATTTTTGTTTTATTGCTTTGTTTGCAAAAACGTCCTAATTTTTGATAAAACATTGCATTTGAAAACATGGCAGCCTTGCAATAACATGCGCAGAAAAAATATTTGAAATTACTTCGAATGTTGAATACTCCCGGATGGTGGATTCTAGCCACGCAATATTCGGGGCATGTGGGCATATTCTTTTGTTGCAGGTAGCAGGTGCAGATGATTTTAAGCACAAGACTAGCAATAAATCACCCCACGCAAAAGACTGGGGCAATTATGGGTAAGGAGATCGGCGTTCATCGGGTCGATCTCAGTGAATTAAGTTCAACTGGGTACCGTTGTATCTTATTAAGTCGATTCTCTCATTCAGTACTTCCAACAACTACAAGCTTTTCTGTGTCGATAACGGTCACAGGTTCCCCAAAAGGGTGGTCTCGTCGACACCGAAACTGATGGTCATTATCCCCAGCGAAGTCGCAGGAGTTTGAAGAAGCTAAATCTTCTGTAAGATCCTCTTATGACATCCTCTTCGGGGACAAATTGTTTGGTTCCCCAGCATGAAGTGTTGATCATCCCCAGTAGAGTTTGAGGACAGTTGGTCTTCTGTAAAATCCTCTCAAAAGGCATTTCCCAACACGAGACGCTTTAAAGCAGTTTTCTCCAGCAGAGTTTGTTATAAACCCGTCATCCCTAACGGAATTGTCTAAAGGGAAGCTCGCCTAACATGGGGCATTGTAGTACTTATCCTAAGCTCGACAGTCACATTCTTCAGCAGACTACTGTGGATTTGCTTTGGGTTTCCCCAACAGATCTCTAAGGACTCTTTCTAGCAAGTTGCAGTGGAATGTTCTAACCAGGATTCGCATATCCCTGGCAAAGTAGCCCTGGTCCCCAGCAAGTTTGTGTCTCTGGTCATGGTATCCCCACAGAGGTCAGCATCGAATCTTGTCAGCAACTTCCAGCTGAGTTATTGTTCTCTCCGCAGAGGTTTATCAGATCGACAGAATCTATTCCTCAACAAGGATGGTACAGCCTTTCCCCAGCCGGGTCAGAAGGTTGATAATCCCTATAAAGGATTTTGGGTTGAATAAATCCCCAAGCAGAGTTTTAATGGCTCATTTCCCCAGCAGGACGTCATTTAAAAATTCTCATCCCCAGCGGAATCGCTGTGACCAGAATTCATTCCCCCAAACAGATGGAATAATTCCTGGCAGAGTCGTCATTCCCTCATATCTTAAAGTCCAATTTATTTTTGGCAAGCTTGACAATTCGAAGCAGACGGATTGTTCATCCATTCGCCAGCAGAGATATTATCCTTTTAGGAGTCTCTGAGAGTAAATCATTGATTGTGGTTCCTCAGCAGAGTCGGCAGAGATGTCTGGCGCAGAGGCAGAGAGTAATTCAATTTTGAAATTCTAAAAGTCCAACAGTGGATTGGCAAAAGTCCGTCTTCGGGTGGCAAAAGTCCAACAGTGGATTGGCAAAAGTCCGTCTTCGGGTGGCAAAAGTCTAACAGTGGATTGGCAAAAGTCCGTCTTCGGGTGGCAAAAGTCCAACAGTGGATTGGCAAAAGTCCGTCTTCGGGTGGCAAAAGTCCAACAGTGGATTGGCAAAAGTCCGTCTTCGGGTGGCAAAAGTCCAACAGTGGATTGGCGAAAGGTCCATCTAAGGGTGGCATATTCTAAAAAAGTCCAACAGTGGATTGGCAAAAGTCCATCTTCGGGTGGCAAAGCAGCTAAAAGTCCAACAGTGGATTGGCGAAAGGTCCATCTCAGGGTGGCATATTCCAAAAGTCCAACAGTGGATTGGCAAAATTCCATCTTCGGGTGGCACGAAGCTGCAAAGTCCACCAGTAGTGTGGCAAGCCAGTAGTCGTCTGGCTTCGTTCAAAAAGACATTATCAAAGTTCACCAGTAGTGTGGCAGGCCAGTAGTCGTCTGGAATTGCATAAAAGACAGTATTAAAGTCCACCATCAGCGTGGCAAGCCAGTAGTTGTCTGGCATCGTTCAAAAGACAGATCTCTCCGACGTTTCATCGAGGATTCAATCCAGCAGTCTCGTTGGGTTTATATCCCTTTTCTTCTTCACCCAGAGCAAATTTTTGGTTATATTTGGTATTCAACCACTATATACCTTGAAAGTCCGAAAGCATTTGCTTTCAGGCATTCAGGTCTACAGCGCTTGAATAGGGGCAGCTGTAATACCCCAAAATTTTCTCTCCCCTTTTGTCATCATAGCATGGCATTATCATTTATCATATCATATCCACCTCATTAACATTACATTGCATTTAACATAGAAAAATGAAGCATGGCATCCTTCTTACCATCAGGGCATGTGATCAGGTGGAAGGTGGACAATCAAGGAATCATTCAAAGCACAAAAAGGTCAATCAAGTTGGCTCTAGGCAAGCCAAGAGGTCTCTCATGTCTCATACTATCTCAATTGATCTTCCAAAACCTCAAGAAGGTGAGATTCAATAGGAGATTGAAGCATTACATCCTACTCTATGCAAGAAGTCCAAAAATTGAAGGAAAATCCTCAAAAGAGATAGCTCATTGATTCAAAATCATCCTCAAGTGGCATTTCTCATCATCCTTTAAGAGGATACACAACATACTCTGAGGAATTTGGATTTGGAAGATGTGCAATTTCCTCCTAACCAGAGAGGGTCAAAATTAGGGTTTCTAATAAAATCAGGATATCTCTGATTTTTTGGGCAAAGCTTGTTGTCATGGTATTCCATATGTCCCTAAGTGTATGTATGTGGAAAATTGCATCTCAATTGGTTTTAGAAGTGGTTCAATTGGAAGAAAGATCAAGAATCAGAGAAATTGGGGCAAAGTCAAATAATCAGAGGAAAAAGTCAACTCTTGACTTTTTGAGGCCAAATTCATAAAATTCATGTTATATGTGTCCAATGTGCAAAATTTGGTCAAGAAACTCCAAAGGAATCATGAAAAAATCAAGATGTGGAAAGTTGCCATTTTTGGGTGAAGTAGGGTTACTAAAAATAGTAAGTTTTGGCCATTTTGCATCAGAGTTTGAACCAAGGCCATTCAAATTTGGAGTGCCAAATGAAAATTCCACTCTGCCTCAATGAAAGGCCTTGCTTTAAGCTTCAAATCCATGTGTGGAATATCTCCATTGGATAAAAAATGAGGGAGATATGAGTGATCAAAGTTGGAGGAAAGTAGGCCAAAAACCATGTCATGACCAAGTTTGGCCAGGTCTGCGCGCAGTCATTTTCTCAAACAGTTGGTGGGCAAAATGTAGGGATCAATTACTCATGGTTAAAGGCTTCAAATGAAAAATCTTGCAACATCAAAGTTGTTCCCTCATGTGAGATCTTCAAGATTGATGTTCATGATTTTTTCATTTGATCAAAGGACAAGGAGTTATGATAGCTCAAAGATTGGTCAACACAACTGAAAATCCATGCCATGCACACCTTGCCAACCAACCTCATTTCCTCGCCCATAACCAGTTTCCAAACCTTATTGTTCTAAGTCATTTTTCAACCTGTTCCAAACCTCATTTCACTTCAATTTTCACATCAACATTGTGCTCCAATGTGTCCTCTTTCCAAAGACTCCAAAATCTCATCAAATTGTTCAATGGTTAGAAAGTATTTCACCTGCAAACAGCCCTATGTTGGCACTGATGCTTTGACAGCTTGGTGCACGATTTTGGTTCACACACACCACAAACACTTCATAACATCTGCTTTCCACATTAAACCAAGCATACTTGATACAACTATCATACACCAGCACGTGCCATGCATAAAAATGGAAAGGGCAAACTTATGAAGCAAGTTTCTGCCACAACAGCTTTGTTGTTTTACCCTCACTTCCACCATAGCACACCATGAATCACCATCACCACATCATGGCCAACCTCACTCGCCCCTAACTAACTTAACTCAGTTAGTTAGGGTGCACTCAGTTAACCAAGCATTGACTCACTTAACTGACTCACTAAACCATGGTTAACTCACATTATAAATAGAAATCTCACCTCTAATTTCAGTCTCAGCTTCATTCTTCTCATTTCACTGCCAAATACTCTCTAATTTTCTCTCTGATTCTCCCACTCTTTTTCATCAAATCTCTCCATTGCACGAGTTCATCATTCTCTTCTAATTCCACCTTCAAGTTTCATCTTCAATCATCTCTGAACTTGAAGCAGCTTTGGATTGTTGAAGTAAGCACTGCAAATCCATCTCCATTATCACTCTACAGAGTTTGAAAGCCTTTATTTGGCCAAGTGAAGATTGTAGAAGAGACAAGACCTCTGGTTTTCTGAAGAACACTTCAAAGTTTCAAAACTTCAGGTACGAATCTCCACCATTATAGACCTAATGTGAAGTTGTTTCCAGGTTCTTGAAGCTTCTTACAAGCTCAAGAACTTGTCCGGTTAGTTGATAGGCCTTTAGAGGTATAGTGCACAACTTAGGGCTTGCTTTAATCTCCTCTGTTTTCTCTGTGTGTGATTGTTATGTGGAAAATGATGTTGGATTCACGATGTGCATAGCGTAAGCTTCATTTTGATACCACATTTGTGCATTTTGGTGAGAATTGAGGTTGCAGACGGTGGAGGTGTGACCGGAGAAGGTGACCGGAGGTCATCTCCGGCCGGTGATCTTGGATGCTAGGGTTTTGGTGTGTTTTAATCGTGTCCGTTGATTTTTCATCATCGTGTGGCCACAGTGGTGCCAGCGCATTAAAATAAGCATGCCTTGCACGTGTTTTATTTTTTAATCAGAGTGACATGCGTGTGGTGTAGTGCATGGTATGGAGTGTGGTCCTTCACGTGTGTGCCTTGGATTTAATTACTTTGACTTTTGTGTTGACCTGACTTGAATCAATGGTGATGATTGATTGACTTTTGTTTGACTGAGTGTGCATGGTTGACAGTGTGGATTGCGTTCTGAATGTGGATTGGACCGTTGCTAATTACGCCCCCTGTATTGAAGCCCAATGATTTTGAACTGCAAATTTGCTATGCATGCACCCCCTTCCTTAGTTCCATTTCATTTTATTTCTCATTTTTGCTACACGTTTCATAATTAATTTTTAAAAATACCAAAACATATTGGAAAATTCTACAAAAATTCATGTGTATTCTTAAAACATTTAGGAAATTTTTCATGATTTTATTTTCTGATTTTATGACCTTTTTACCCCTGTTCCATAATTTTCTTTGAATTTCCACTTAGATGCATTCTAAGCATGATACATGAATTTGTTTAATTTTGTTCTTGCTCATTACCAACTATTTTGACATGATTCTTTTTGCATTGATTCATTAATACATTGAAGCATGTTAGATGATTTTTGTTTGATTTTTTAGGTCACTTTATCATATGTCTTGATGCCTATATTTGCTCCACTTTGCATGATGTTTCAATTTGACCTAATTGTTTTGTTTGAAGTCATTTTGCTCTGAATTTTTACATGCTATCTTGATGTATGATGCATTTCTGACCTAGGCATTCCAATGATATGTTGGCATAATTTTCATGAATCCATTTGGTCTTTGTTTGATGCATCACATTGGATGTATAATCCATGGCATGTCATTACAACTTTAGTGCATGTTTACATGAATTCGTTTGTGCATATTTGTATGAGCATTTGCATAGTTGTGTGAGCCATTCATATGATATTATAGGTCTTTGATACACATTATAGGTCATCTTCACATGTTCATTTCAACTTGAACTTTGTGCATCCTAACATGTATTGTTTGCACCTTCTATTTGAGTTTTCATCTCACTTCTTCTTCTATTACTTCTTGAATGTCTTGATGGTTGATTCATGGATACTTTTGAGATGTTCATAAACTATTTTCCATTTAGTTTCAATTCTGGTTGTTGATTTACATGTTCCATTTATGCATGTCCTCTTCATTTCTTTCCATCTTTCATCTACCCCTTCTTCTTGTAACATGTTTAAATGCTAATGGGTGATGATTGTTGCTTATTCACTTGCACTTGTATGATAATAACCATTGGTTGTCCATATGATGTACATTCTGATTGTGGCTCTAGGATTTGGTTTCTCATTTAATTCTTTTGAGTTTTATGATGCATTACATGTTCTTTTACCTCTTATACTTCTTATACATGTTTACTAACCATGTAGGGGCTTTGGTAAGTTTCAATTGAGTGTGGATAGGGAATCCACATTCAACTTCTATCCTTTCTTTTTTACAATTCCATTTTGTGTTTTGTTAAGCACTTATGTGCTTTCTTTTAATAACTCATCACTTTCCCCTTGTGAATTACAATTCATCTTCTACTTTGGAAGTGAATTGTTTAATTCATTCTTTCTTTAGACTTTAGGTTGAAACCTCACAAACCTTTAGGATCACTCCCTTTAATCTTCAATTAGGATTGAGTCTTAGTCCATATAGATTTTTACCTTTCTCCTCTCTTGAGTCTTTCATCTTCTCATCTCAAAGGAAATTCAAAACACATAATAAAGGTAGGCATTTATTGCATTTAGGCCTTTCATATAAAGAAAAGATTATAAGGGGTCTTCTCTTGTAATCTTAGAATGTGTAGCATATAGCCCATCTTGGGTCAATGTGTTAAACATTTGATCTTGTATGAGGGACTTAAATGCAATACTTGTTGAAGGTGCAAATAATAAAAAACACTTCTTCATTTCTTAATTGACAAAAACACTTAATAAACACAAGTATGCTAGTGTGTTTGAACCTTGACAATTGGAGCTAAGTGTGGGGGTCTTCTTCACTCTTAGTATGCTTTCTTACCCATTCCATCTTGGGATGTGAGAATGTACACATTCCAAGGACTAAGATCCAGATACACTGTCATATGCAAACAAATCCAAAACACTTCCTTCTAAAAGACAAAAACAAACAATAATGTCTTTCCTTCGGGAATTCTTTTCTCATCTCATTCATTCTCAACGCATGAACGCGCTTCTAATCGTTCTCTTGCAAGATGGTAACGCACTCGGACCAGCGAGCCTGCAACACCTGAGCCAGAACGTGAGCCGTTCTCTAAAAAACACAAACAACTTTCCCTAGTGAGGGGAACTACGTCGCTCTGATTCTCATGCTCCCGATGAGATACGTAGGCAGTGGGGTAGGGCCCATGCGAGCACTTCTTTTATTTTCCCTACATTTGTTTCTTCGTTTCTTTCCGTTCTCGTTCCTTTTCCTTTCCAGTAGCAGCGGAGCTCCAGTTTTCTACACCCTTTGATCGAGACAAGCAAGCGTGGATCCCATCGGGTACGATGGACGCGAGGGGGTGCTAATACCTTCCTCTCGCGTAACCGACTCCCGAACCCATTTCTTTTGGTCGTAAGACCATGCTCTATCCTTTCCTTCAGGTTTATGCGGTGTTTCCTTTCCCTCTCTTGGGATAAATACACATTGCTGGCGACTCTGTTCGGTGCCACTTTCGCGTTTGTACTTGGATGAAAATCCCGGGAGCGACACTCAGGTCAAATGTGAACCCGTTGTTTGAAACCCAAGTCAAATGTGAACCTAACCCTCAGGTAAAATATGAACCCCTTGTTTGAAAATCCGGTCAAATGTGAACCTAAACCTCAGGTCAAATGTGAACCCGTTGTTTGAAACCCAGGTCAATTGGGAACCTCAACCTCAGGTCAAATGTGAATCCGTTGTTTGAAAACCAGGTCAAATGTGAACCCGTTGTTTGAAACCCAGGTCAAATATGAACCTAAACCTCAGGTCAAATGTGAACCCGTTGTTTGAAACCCAGGTCAAATGTGAACTTAAACCTCAGGTCAAATGTGAATCTAATGTTTGAAACCCAGGTCAAATGTGAACCTAAACCTCAGGTCAAATGTGAACCCGTTGTTTGAAACCCAGGTAAAATGTGAACCTAAACCTCAGGTCAAATGTGAACCCGTTGCTTAAAACCCAGGTCAAATGTGAACCTAAACCTCAGGTCAAATGTGAACCCGTTGTTTGAAACCTAGGTCAAATGTGAACCTAAACCTTAGGTCAAATGAGAACCCGTTGTTTGAAACCCGGGTCAAATGTGAACCTAAACCTCAGGTCAAATGCGAACCCGTTGTTTGAAAACCAGGTCAAATTTTAACCTAAACCTCAGGTCAAATGTGAACCCGTTGTTCGAAACCCATGTCAAATGTGAACCTAAACCTAAGGTCAAATGTGAACCCATTATTTGAAACCCAAGTCAAATGTGAACCTAAACCTCAGGTCAAATGTGAACCCGTTGTTTGAAACCCAGGTCAAACGTGAACTTAAACCTCAGGTCAAATGTGAACCTGTTGTTTGAAACCCAGGTCAAACGTGAACCTAAACCTCAGGTCAAATGTGAACCCGTTGTTTGAAACCCAAGTCAAATGTGAACCTAACCCTCAGGTCAAATATGAACCCATTGTTTGAAAATCCGGTCAAATGTGAACCTAAACCTCAGGTCAAATGTGAACCCGTTGTTTGAAACCCAAGTCAAATGGGAACCTCAACCTCAGGTCAAATGTGAATCCGTTGTTTGAAAACCAGGTCAAATGTGAACCCGTTGTTTGAAACCCAGGTCAAATATGAACCTAAACCTCAGGTCAAATGTGAACCCGTTGTTTGAAACCCAGGTCAAATGTGAACTTAAACCTCAGGTCAAATGTGAACCTAATGTTTGAAACCCAGGTCAAATGTGAACCTAAACCTCAGGTCAAATGTGAACCCGTTGTTTGAAACTCAGGTCAAATGTGAACCTAACCCTCAGGTCAAATGTGAACCTAAACCTCAGGTCATACGTGAACCCGTTGTTTAAAACCCAGGTCAAATGTGAACCTAAACCTCAGGTCAAATGTGAACCCGTTGTTTGAAACCAAGGTCAAATGTGAACCTAAACCTTAGGTCAATTGAGAACCCGTTGTTTGAAACCCGGGTCAAATGTGAACCTAAACCTCAGGTCAAATGCGAACCCGTTGTTTGAAAACCACGTCAAATTTGAACCTAAACCTCAGGTCAAATGTGAACCCGTTGTTTGAAATCCAGGTCAAATGTGAACCTAAACCTAAGGTCAAATGTGAACCCATTGTTTGTAACCCAGGTAAAATGTGAACCTAAACCTCAGGTCAAATGTGAACCCGATGTTTGAAACCCAGGTCAAACGTGAACTTAAACCTCAGGTCAAATGTGAACCTGTTGTTTGAAACCCAGGTCAAACGTGAACCTAAACCTCAGGTCAAATGTGAACCCGTTGTTTGAAACCCAAGTCAAATGTGAACCTAACCCTCTGGTCATATATGAACCCCTTCTTTGAAAATCCGGTCAAATGTGAACCTAAATCTCAGGTCAAATGTGAACCCGTTGTTTGAAACCCAGGTCAATTGGGAACCTCAACCTCAGGTCAAATGTGAATCCGTTGTTTGAAAACCAGGTCAAATGTGAACCCGTTGTTTGAAACCCAGGTCAAATATGAACCTAAACCTCAGGTCAAATGTGAACCCGTTGTTTGAAACCCAGGTCAAATGTGAACTTAAACCTCAGGTCAAATGTGAATCTAATGTTTGAAACCCAGGTCAAATGTGAACCTAAACCTCAGGTCAAATATGAACCCGTTGTTTGAAACCCAGGTAAAATGTGAACCCGTTGTTTAAAACCCATGTCAAATGTGAACCTAACCCTCAGGTCAAATGTGAACCCGTTGTTTGAAACCCAGGTCAAATGTGAACCTAAACCTTAGGTCAAATGAGAACCCGTTGTTTGAAACCCGGGTCAAATGTGAACCTAAACCTCAGGTCAAATGCGAACCCGTTGTTTGAAAACCAGGTCAAATTTGAACCTAAACCTCAGGTCAAATGTGAACCCGTTGTTCGAAACCCAGGTCAAATGTGAACCTAAACCTAAGGTCAAATGTGAACCCATTATTTGAAACCCAAGTCAAATGTGAACCTAAACCTCAGGTCAAATGTGAACCCGTTGTTTGAAACCCAGGTCAAACGTGAACTTAAAGCTCAGGTCAAATGTGAACCCGTTGTTTGAAACCCAGGTCAAACGTGAACCTAAACCTCAGGTCAAATGTGAACCCGTTGTTTGAAGCCCAAGTCAAATGTGAACCTAACCCTCAGGTCAAATATGAACCCATTGTTTGAAAATCCGGTCAAATGTGAACCTAAACCTCAGGTCAAATGTGAACCCGTTGTTTGAAACCCAGGTCAAACGTGAACTTAAACCTCAGGTCAAATGTGAACCTGTTGTTTGAAACCCAGGTCAAACGTGAACCTAAACCTCAGGTCAAATGTGAACCCGTTGTTTGAAACCCAAGTCAAATGTGAACCTAACCCTCAGGTCAAATATGAACCCGTTGTTTGAGACCCGGGTCAAATGTGAACCTAAACCTCAGGTCAAATGCGAACCCGTTGTTTGAAAACCACGCCAAATTTGAACCTAAACCTCAGGTCAAATGTGAACCCGTTGTTTGAAATCCAGGTCAAATGTGAACCTAAACCTAAGGTCAAATGTGAACCCATTGTTTGTAACCCAGGTAAAATGTGAACCTAAACCTCAGGTCAAATGTGAACCCGTTGTTTGAAACCCAGGTCAAACGTGAACTTAAACCTCAGGTCAAATGTGAACCTGTTGTTTGAAACCCAGGTCAAACGTGAACCTAAACCTCAGGTCAAATGTGAACCCGTTGTTTGAAACCCAAGTCAAATCTGAACCTAACCCTCAGGTCAAATATGAACCCCTTCTTTGAAAATCCGGTCAAATGTGAACCTAAACCTCAGGTCAAATGTGAACCCGTTGTTTGAAACCCAGGTCAATTGGGAACCTCAACCTCAGGTCAAATGTGAATCCGTTGTTTGAAAACCAGGTCAAATGTGAACCCGTTGTTTGAAACCCAGGTCAAATATGAACCTAAACCTCAGGTCAAATGTGAACCCGTTGTTTGAAACCCAGGTCAAATGTGAACTTAAACCTCAGGTCAAATGTGAATCTAATGTTTGAAACCCAGGTCAAATGTGAACCTAAACCTCAGGTCAAATATGAACCCGTTGTTTGAAACCCAGGTAAAATGTGAACCTAAACCTCAGGTCAAATGTGAACCCGTTGTTTAAAACCCATGTCAAATGTGAACCTAACCCTCAGGTCAAATGTGAACCCGTTGTTTGAAACCCAGGTCAAATGTGAACCTAAACCTTAGGTCAAATGAGAACCCGTTGTTTGAAACCCGGGTCAAATGTGAACCTAAACCTCAGGTCAAATGCGAACCCGTTGTTTGAAAACCAGGTCAAATTTGAACCTAAACCTCAGGTCAAATGTGAACCCGTTGTTCGAAACCCAGGTCAAATGTGAACCTAAACCTAAGGTCAAATGTGAACCCATTATTTGAAACCCAAGTCAAATGTGAACCTAAACCTCAGGTCAAATGTGAACCCGTTGTTTGAAACCCAGGTCAAACGTGAATTTAAAGCTCAGGTCAAATGTGAACCCGTTGTTTGAAACCCAGGTCAAACGTGAACCTAAACCTCAGGTCAAATGTGAACCCGTTGTTTGAAGCCCAAGTCAAATGTGAACCTAACCCTCAGGTCAAATATGAACCCATTGTTTGAAAATCCGGTCAAATGTGAACCTAAACCTCAGGTCAAATGTGAACCCGTTGTTTGAAACCCAGGTCAAACGTGAACTTAAACCTCAGGTCAAATGTGAACCTGTTGTTTGAAACCCAGGTCAAACGTGAACCTAAACCTCAGGTCAAATGTGAACCCGTTGTTTGAAACCCAAGTCAAATGTGAACCTAACCCTCAGGTCAAATATGAACCCGTTGTTTGAAACCCGGGTCAAATGTGAACCTAAACCTCAGGTCAAATGCGAACCCGTTGTTTGAAAACCACGTCAAATTTGAACCTAAACCTCAGGTCAAATGTGAACCCGTTGTTTGAAATCCAGGTCAAATGTGAACCTAAACCTAAGGTCAAATGTGAACCCATTGTTTGTAACCCAGGTAAAATGTGAACCTAAACCTCAGGTCAAATGTGAACCCGTTGTTTGAAACCCAGGTCAAACGTGAACTTAAACCTCAGGTCAAATGTGAACCTGTTGTTTGAAACCCAGGTCAAACGTGAACCTAAACCTCAGGTCAAATGTGAACCCGTTGTTTGAAACCCAAGTCAAATCTGAACCTAACCCTCAGGTCAAATATGAACCCCTTCTTTGAAAATCCGGTCAAATGTGAACCTAAACCTCAGGTCAAATGTGAACCCGTTGTTTGAAACCCAGGTCAATTGGGAACCTCAACCTCAGGTCAAATGTGAATCCGTTGTTTGAAAACCAGGTCAAATGTGAACCCGTTGTTTGAAACCCAGGTCAAATATGAACCTAAACCTCAGGTCAAATGTGAACCCGTTGTTTGAAACCCAGGTCAAATGTGAACTTAAACCTCAGGTCAAATGTGAATCTAATGTTTGAAACCCAGGTCAAATGTGAACCTAAACCTCAGGTCAAATATGAACCCGTTGTTTGAAACCCAGGTAAAATGTGAACCTAAACCTCAGGTCAAATGTGAACCCGTTGTTTAAAACCCATGTCAAATGTGAACCTAACCCTCAGGTCAAATGTGAACCCGTTGTTTGAAACCCAGGTCAAATGTGAACCTAAACCTTAGGTCAAATGAGAACCCGTTGTTTGAAACCCGGGTCAAATGTGAACCTAAACCTCAGGTCAAATGCGAACCCGTTGTTTGAAAACAAGGTCAAATTTGAACCTAAACCTCAGGTCAAATGTGAACCCGTTGTTCGAAACCCAGGTCAAATGTGAACCTAAACCTAAGGTCAAATGTGAACCCATTATTTGAAACCCAAGTCAAATGTGAACCTAAACCTCAGGTCAAATGTGAACCCGTTGTTTGAAACCCAGGTCAAACGTGAACTTAAAGCTCAGGTCAAATGTGAACCTAACCCTCAGGTCAAATATGAACCCGTTGTTTGAAACCCGGGTCAAATGTGAACCTAAACCTCAGGTCAAATGCGAACCCGTTGTTTGAAAACCACGTCAAATTTGAACCTAAACCTCAGGTCAAATGTGAACCCGTTGTTTGAAATCCAGGTCAAATGTGAACCTAAACCTAAGGTCAAATGTGAACCCATTGTTTGTAACCCAGGTAAAATGTGAACCTAAACCTCAGGTCAAATGTGAACCCGTTGTTTGAAACCCAGGTCAAACGTGAACTTAAACCTCAGGTCAATTGTGAACCTGTTGTTTGAAACCCAGGTCAAACGTGAACCTAAACCTCAGGTCAAATGTGAACCCGTTGTTTGAAACCCAAGTCAAATCTGAACCTAACCCTCAGGTCAAATATGAACCCCTTCTTTGAAAATCCGGTCAAATGTGAACCTAAACCTCAGGTCAAATGTGAACCCGTTGTTTGAAACCCAGGTCAATTGGGAACCTCAACCTCAGGTCAAATGTGAATCCGTTGTTTGAAAACCAGGTCAAATGTGAACCCGTTGTTTGAAACCCAGGTCAAATATGAACCTAAACCTCTGGTCAAATGTGAACCCGTTGTTTGAAACCCAGGTCAAATGTGAACTTAAACCTCAGGTCAAATGTGAATCTAATGTTTGAAACCCAGGTCAAATGTGAACCTAAACCTCAGGTCAAATATGAACCCGTTGTTTGAAACCCAGGTAAAATGTGAACCTAAACCTCAGGTCAAATGTGAACCCGTTGTTTAAAACCCATGTCAAATGTGAACCTAACCCTCAGGTCAAATGTGAAACCGTTGTTTGAAACCCAGGTCAAATGTGAACCTAAACCTTAGGTCAAATGAGAACCCGTTGTTTGAAACCCGGGTCAAATGTGAACCTAAACCTCAGGTCAAATGCGAACCCGTTGTTTGAAAACAAGGTCAAATTTGAACCTAAACCTCAGGTCAAATGTGAACCCGTTGTTCGAAACCCAGGTCAAATGTGAACCTAAACCTAAGGTCAAATGTGAACCCATTATTTGAAACCCAAGTCAAATGTGAACCTAAACCTCAGGTCAAATGTGAACCCGTTGTTTGAAACCCAGGTCAAACGTGAACTTAAAGCTCAGGTCAAATGTGAACCCGTTGTTTGAAACCCAGGTCAAACGTGAACCTAAACCTCAGGTCAAATGTGAACCCGTTGTTTGAAGCCCAAGTCAAATGTGAACCTAACCCTCAGGTCAAATATGAACCCATTGTTTGAAAATCCGGTCAAATGTGAACCTAAACCTCAGGTCAAATGTGAACCCGTTGTTTGAAACCCAGGTCAAACGTGAACTTAAACCTCAGGTCAAATGTGAACCTGTTGTTTGAAACCCAGGTCAAACGTGAACCTAAACCTCAGGTCAAATGTGAACCCGTTGTTTGAAACCCAAGTCAAATGTGAACCTAACCCTCAGGTCAAATATGAACCCGTTGTTTGAAACCCGGGTCAAATGTGAACCTAAACCTCAGGTCAAATGCGAACCCGTTGTTTGAAAACCACGTCAAATTTGAACCTAAACCTCAGGTCAAATGTGAACCCGTTGTTTGAAATCCAGGTCAAATGTGAACCTAAACCTAAGGTCAAATGTGAACCCATTGTTTGTAACCCAGGTAAAATGTGAACCTAAACCTCAGGTCAAATGTGAACCCGTTGTTTGAAACCCAGGTCAAACGTGAACTTAAACCTCAGGTCAAATGTGAACCTGTTGTTTGAAACCCAGGTCAAACGTGAACCTAAACCTCAGGTCAAATGTGAACCCGTTGTTTGAAACCCAAGTCAAATCTGAACCTAACCCTCAGGTCAAATATGAACCCCTTCTTTGAAAATCCGGTCAAATGTGAACCTAAACCTCAGGTCAAATGTGAACCCGTTGTTTGAAACCCAGGTCAATTGGGAACCTCAACCTCAGGTCAAATGTGAATCCGTTGTTTGAAAACCAGGTCAAATGTGAACCCGTTGTTTGAAACCCAGGTCAAATATGAACCTAAACCTCAGGTCAAATGTGAACCCGTTGTTTGAAACCCAGGTCAAATGTGAACTTAAACCTCAGGTCAAATGTGAATCTAATGTTTGAAACCCAGGTCAAATGTGAACCTAAACCTCAAGTCAAATATGAACCCGTTGTTTGAAACCCAGGTAAAATGTGAACCTAAACCTCAGGTCAAATGTGAACCCGTTGTTTAAAACCCATGTCAAATGTGAACCTAACCCTCAGGTCAAATGTGAACCCGTTGTTTGAAACCCAGGTCAAATGTGAACCTAAACCTTAGGTCAAATGAGAACCCGTTGTTTGAAACCCGGGTCAAATGTGAACCTAAACCTCAGGTCAAATGCGAACCCGTTGTTTGAAAACCAGGTCAAATTTGAACCTAAACCTCAGGTCAAATGTGAACCCGTTGTTCGAAACCCAGGTCAAATGTGAACCTAAACCTAAGGTCAAATGTGAACCCATTATTTGAAACCCAAGTCAAATGTGAACCTAAACCTCAGGTCAAATGTGAACCCGTTGTTTGAAACCCAGGTCAAACGTGAACTTAAACCTCAGGTCAAATGTGAACCCGTTGTTTGAAACCCAGGTCAAACGTGAACCTAAACCTCAGGTCAAATGTGAACCCGTTGTTTGAAACCCAAGTCAAATGTGAACCTAACCCTCAGGTCAAATATGAACCCATTGTTTGAAAATCCGGTCAAATGTGAACCTAAACCTCAGGTCAAATGTGAACCCGTTGTTTGAAACCCAGGTCAAACGTGAACTTAAACCTCAGGTCAAATGTGAACCTGTTGTTTGAAACCCAGGTCAAACGAGAACCTAAACCTCAGGTCAAATGCGAACCCGTTGTTTGAAAACCAGGTCAAATTTGAACCTAAACCTCAGGTCAAATGTGAACCCGTTGTTCGAAACCCAGGTCAAATGTGAACCTAAACCTAAGGTCAAATGTGAACCCATTATTTGAAACCCAAGTCAAATGTGAACCTAAACCTCAGGTCAAATGTGAACCCGTTGTTTGAAACCCAGGTCAAACGTGAACTTAAACCTCAGGTCAAATGTGAACCCGTTGTTTGAAACCCAGGTCAAACGTGAACCTAAACCTCGGGTCAAATGTGAACCCGTTGTTTGAAACCCAAGTCAAATGTGAACCTAACCCTCAGGTCAAATATGAACCCATTGTTTGAAAATCCGGTCAAATGTGAACCTAAACCTCAGGTCAAATGTGAACCCGTTGTTTGAAACCCAGGTCAAACGTGAACTTAAACCTCAGGTCAAATGTGAACCTGTTGTTTGAAACCCAGGTCAAACGAGAACCTAAACCTCAGGTCAAATGTGAACCCGTTGTTTGAAACCCAAGTCAAATGTGAACCTAACCCTCAGGTCAAATATGAACCCGTTGTTTGAAAATCCGGTCAAATGTGAACCTAAACCTCAGGTCAAATGTGAACCCGTTGTTTGAAACCCAGGTCAAATGTGAACCTAAACCTCAGGTCAAATGTGAACCCGTTGTTTGAAACCAAGGTCAAAACTGAACCTAAACCTTAGGTCAAATAAGAACCCGTTGTTTGAAACCCAGGTCAAATGTGAACCTAAACCACAGGTCAAATGCGAACCCGTTGTTTGAAAACGACGTCAAATTTGAACCTAAACCTCAGGTCAAATGTGAACCCGTTGTTTGAAATCCAGGTCAAATGTGAACCTAAACCGAAGGTCAAATGTGAACCCATTGTTTGAAACCCAGGTAAAATCTGAACCTAAACCTCAGGTCAAATGTGAACCCGTTGTTTGAAACCCAGGTCAAACGTGAACTTAAACCTCAGGTCAAATGTGAACCTGTTGTTTGAAACCCAGGTCAAACGTGAACCTAAACCTCAGGTCAAATGTGAACCCGTTGTTTGAAACCCAAGTCAAATGTGAACCTAACCCTCAGGTAAAATATGAACCCCTTGTTTGAAAATCCGGTCAAATGTGAACCTAAACCTCAGGTCAAATGTGAACCCGTTGTTTGAAACCCAGGTCAATTGGGAACCTCAACCTCAGGTCAAATGTGAATCCGTTGTTTGAAAACCAGGTCAAATGTGAACCCGTTGTTTGAAACCCAGGTCAAATATGAACCTAAACCTCAGGTTAAACGTGAACCCGTTGTTTGAAACCCAGGTCAAATGTGAACTTAAACCTCAGGTCAAATGTGAATCTAATGTTTGAAACCCAGGTCAAATGTGAACCTAAACCTCAGGTCAAATGTGAACCCGTTGTTTGAAACCCAGGTAAAATGTGAACCTAAACCTCAGGTCAAATGTGAACCCGTTGCTTAAAACCCAGGTCAAATGTGAACCTAAACCTCAGGTCAAATGTGAACCCGTTGTTTGAAACCTAGGTCAAATGTGAACCTAAACCTTAGGTCAAATGAGAACCCGTTGTTTGAAACCCGGGTCAAATGTGAACCTAAACCTCAGGTCAAATGCGAACCCGTTGTTTGAAAACCAGGTCAAATTTTAACCTAAACCTCAGGTCAAATGTGAACCCGTTGTTCGAAACCCATGTCAAATGTGAACCTAAACCTAAGGTCAAATGTGAACCCATTATTTGAAACCCAAGTCAAATGTGAACCTAAACCTCAGGTCAAATGTGAACCCGTTGTTTGAAACCCAGGTCAAACGTGAACTTAAACCTCAGGTCAAATGTGAACCTATTGTTTGAAACCCAGGTCAAACGTGAACCTAAACCTCAGGTCAAATGTGAACCCGTTGTTTGAAACCCAAGTCAAATGTGAACCTAACCCTCAGGTCAAATATGAACCCATTGTTTGAAAATCCGGTCAAATGTGAACCTAAACCTCAGGTCAAATGTGAACCCGTTGTTTGAAACCCAAGTCAAATGGGAACCTCAACCTCAGGTCAAATGTGAATCCGTTGTTTGAAAACCAGGTCAAATGTGAACCCGTTGTTTGAAACCCAGGTCAAATATGAACCTAAACCTCAGGTCAAATGTGAACCCGTTGTTTGAAACCCAGGTCAAATGTGAACTTAAACCTCAGGTCAAATGTGAACCTAATGTTTGAAACCCAGGTCAAATGTGAACCTAAACCTCAGGTCAAATGTGAACCCGTTGTTTGAAACCCAGGTCAAATGTGAACCTAAACCTCAGGTCAAATGTGAACCTAACCCTCAGGTCAAATATGAACCCGTTGTTTGAAAATCCGGTCAAATGTGAACCTAAACCTCAGGTCATACGTGAACCCGTTGTTTAAAACCCAGGTCAAATGTGAACCTAAACCTCAGGTCAAATGTGAACCCGTTGTTTGAAACCAAGGTCAAATGTGAACCTAAACCTTAGGTCAATTGAGAACCCGTTGTTTGAAACCCGGGTCAAATGTGAACCTAGACCTCAGGTCAAATGCGAACCCGTTGTTTGAAAACCACGTCAAATTTGAACCTAAACCTCAGGTCAAATGTGAACCCGTTGTTTGAAATCCAGGTCAAATGTGAACCTAAACCTAAGGTCAAATGTGAACCCATTGTTTGTAACCCAGGTAAAATGTGAACCTAAACCTCAGGTCAAATGTGAACCCGTTGTTTGAAACCCAGGTCAAACGTGAACTTAAATCTCAGGTCAAATGTGAACCTGTTGTTTGAAACCCAGGTCAAACGTGAACCTAAACCTCAGGTCAAATGTGAACCCGTTGTTTGAAACCCAAGTCAAATGTGAACCTAACCCTCAGGTCAAATATGAACCCCTTCTTTGAAAATCCGGTCAAATGTGAACCTAAATCTCAGGTCAAATGTGAACCCGTTGTTTGAAACCCAGGTCAATTGGGAACCTCAACCTCAGGTCAAATGTGAATCCGTTGTTTGAAAACCAGGTCAAATGTGAACCCGTTGTTTGAAACCCAGGTCAAATATGAACCTAAACCTCAGGTCAAATGTGAACCCGTTTTTTGAAACCCAGGTCAAATGTGAACTTAAACCTCAGGTCAAATGTGAATCTAATGTTTGAAACCCAGGTCAAATGTGAACCTAAACCTCAGGTCAAATATGAACCCGTTGTTTGAAACCCAGGTAAAATGTGAACCTAAACCTCAGGTCAAATGTGAACCCGTTGTTTGAAACCCAGGTCAATTGGGAACCTCAACCTCAGGTCAAATGTGAATCCGTTGTTTGAAAACCAGGTCAAATGTGAACCCGTTGTTTGAAACCCAGGTCAAATATGAACCTAAACCTCAGGTTAAACGTGAACCCGTTGTTTGAAACCCAGGTCAAATGTGAACTTAAACCTCAGGTCAAATGTGAATCTAATGTTTGAAACCCAGGTCAAATGTGAACCTAAACCTCAGGTCAAATGTGAACCCGTTGTTTGAAACCCAGGTAAAATGTGAACCTAAACCTCAGGTCAAATGTGAACCCGTTGCTTAAAACCCAGGTCAAATGTGAACCTAAACCTCAGGTCAAATGTGAACCCGTTGTTTGAAACCTAGGTCAAATGTGAACCTAAACCTTAGGTCAAATGAGAACCCGTTGTTTGAAACCCGGGTCAAATGTGAACCTAAACCTCAGGTCAAATGCGAACCCGTTGTTTGAAAACCAGGTCAAATTTTAACCTAAACCTCAGGTCAAATGTGAACCCGTTGTTCGAAACCCATGTCAAATGTGAACCTAAACCTAAGGTCAAATGTGAACCCATTATTTGAAACCCAAGTCAAATGTGAACCTAAACCTCAGGTCAAATGTGAACCCGTTGTTTGAAACCCAGGTCAAACGTGAACTTAAACCTCAGGTCAAATGTGAACCTATTGTTTGAAACCCAGGTCAAACGTGAACCTAAACCTCAGGTCAAATGTGAACCCGTTGTTTGAAACCCAAGTCAAATGTGAACCTAACCCTCAGGTCAAATATGAACCCATTGTTTGAAAATCCGGTCAAATGTGAACCTAAACCTCAGGTCAAATGTGAACCCGTTGTTTGAAACCCAAGTCAAATGGGAACCTCAACCTCAGGTTAAATGTGAATCCGTTGTTTGAAAACCAGGTCAAATGTGAACCCGTTGTTTGAAACCCAGGTCAAATATGAACCTAAACCTCAGGTCAAATGTGAACCCGTTGTTTGAAACCCAGGTCAAATGTGAACTTAAACCTCAGGTCAAATGTGAACCTAATGTTTGAAACCCAGGTCAAATGTGAACCTAAACCTCAGGTCAAATGTGAACCCGTTGTTTGAAACCCAGGTCAAATGTGAACCTAAACCTCAGGTCAAATGTGAACCTAACCCTCAGGTCAAATATGAACCCGTTGTTTGAAAATCCGGTCAAATGTGAACCTAAACCTCAGGTCATACGTGAACCCGTTGTTTAAAACCCAGGTCAAATGTGAACCTAAACCTCAGGTCAAATGTGAACCCGTTGTTTGAAACCAAGGTCAAATGTGAACCTAAACCTTAGGTCAATTGAGAACCCGTTGTTTGAAACCCGGGTCAAATGTGAACCTAAACCTCAGGTCAAATGCGAACCCGTTGTTTGAAAACCACGTCAAATTTGAACCTAAACCTCAGGTCAAATGTGAACCCGTTGTTTGAAATCCAGGTCAAATGTGAACCTAAACCTAAGGTCAAATGTGAACCCATTGTTTGTAACCCAGGTAAAATGTGAACCTAAACCTCAGGTCAAATGTGAACCCGTTGTTTGAAACCCAGGTCAAACGTGAAATTAAATCTCAGGTCAAATGTGAACCTGTTGTTTGAAACCCAGGTCAAACGTGAACCTAAACCTCAGGTCAAATGTGAACCCGTTGTTTGAAACCCAAGTCAAATGTGAACCTAACCCTCAGGTCAAATATGAACCCCTTCTTTGAAAATCCGGTCAAATGTGAACCTAAACCTCAGGTCAAATGTGAACCCGTTGTTTGAAACCCAGGTCAATTGGGAACCTCAACCTCAGGTCAAATGTGAATCCGTTGTTTGAAAACCAGGTCAAATGTGAACCCGTTGTTTGAAACCCAGGTCAAATATGAACCTAAACCTCAGGTCAAATGTGAACCCGTTTTTTGAAACCCAGGTCAAATGTGAACTTAAACCTCAGGTCAAATGTGAATCTAATGTTTGAAACCCAGGTCAAATGTGAACCTAAACCTCAGGTCAAATATGAACCCGTTGTTTGAAACCCAGGTAAAATGTGAACCTAAACCTCAGGTCAAATGTGAACCCGTTGTTTAAAACCCAGGTCAAATGTGAACCTAACCCTCAGGTCAAATGTGAACCCGTTGTTTGAAACCCAGGTCAAATGTGAACCTAAACCTTAGGTCAAATGAGAACCCGTTGTTTGAAACCCGGGTCAAATGTGAACCTAAACCTCAGGTCAAATGCGAACCCGTTGTTTGAAAACCAGGTCAAATTTGAACCTAAACCTCAGGTCAAATGTGAACCCGTTGTTCGAAACCCAGGTCAAATGTGAACCTAAACCTAAGGTCGAATGTGAACCCATTATTTGAAACCCAAGTCAAATGTGAACCTAAACCTCAGGTCAAATGTGAACCCGTTGTTTGAAAACCAGGTCAAACGTGAACTTAAACCTCAGGTCAAATGTGAACCCGTTGTTTGAAACCCAGGTCAAACGTGAACCTAAACCTCAGGTCAAATGTGAACCCGTTGTTTGAAACCCAAGTCAAATGTGAACCTAACCCTCAGGTCAAATATGAACCCATTGTTTGAAAATCCGGTCAAATGTGAACCTAAACCTCAGGTCAAATGTGAACCCGTTGTTTGAAACCCAACTCAAATGGGAACCTCAACCTCAGGTCAAATGTGAATCCGTTGTTTGAAAACCAGGTCAAATGTGAACCCGTTGTTTGAAACCCAGGTCAAATATGAACCTAAACCTCAGGTCAAATGTGAACTCGTTGTTTGAAACCCTGGTCAAATGTGAACTTAAACCTCAGGTCAAATGTGAATCTAATGTTTGAAACCCTGTTCAAATGTGAACTTAAACCTCAGGTCAAATGTGAATCTAATGTTTGAAACCCAGGTCAAATGTGAACCTAAACCTCAGGTCAAATGTGAACCCGTTGTTTGAAACCCAGGTAAAATGTGAACCTAAACCTCAGGTCAAATGTGAACCCGTTGTTTAAAACCCAGGTCAAATGTGAACCTAAACCTCAGGTCAAATGTGAACCCGTTGTTTGAAACCCATGTCAAATGTGAACCTAAACCTTAGGTCAAATGAGAACCCGTTGTTTGAAACCCGGGTCAAATGTGAACCTAAACCTCAGGTCAAATGTGAACCCGTTGTTTAAAACCCAGGTCAAATGTGAACCTAACCCTCAGGTCAAATGTGAACCCGTTGTTTGAAACCCAGGTCAAATGTGAACCTAAACCTTAGGTCAAATGAGAACCCGTTGTTTGAAACCCGGGTCAAATGTGAACCTAAACCTCAGGTCAAATGCGAACCCGTTGTTTGAAAACCAGGTCAAATTTGAACCTAAACCTCAGGTCAAATGTGAACCCGTTGTTCGAAACCCAGGTCAAATGTGAACCTAAACCTAAGGTCGAATGTGAACCCATTATTTGAAACCCAAGTCAAATGTGAACCTAAACCTCAGGTCAAATGTGAACCCGTTGTTTGAAAACCAGGTCAAACGTGAACTTAAACCTCAGGTCAAATGTGAACCCGTTGTTTGAAACCCAGGTCAAACGTGAACCTAAACCTCAGGTCAAATGTGAACCCGTTGTTTGAAACCCAAGTCAAATGTGAACCTAACCCTCAGGTCAAATATGAACCCATTGTTTGAAAATCCGGTCAAATGTGAACCTAAACCTCAGGTCAAATGTGAACCCGTTGTTTGAAACCCAAGTCAAATGGGAACCTCAACCTCAGGTCAAATGTGAATCCGTTGTTTGAAAACCAGGTCAAATGTGAACCCGTTGTTTGAAACCCAGGTCAAATATGAACCTAAACCTCAGGTCAAATGTGAACTCGTTGTTTGAAACCCTGGTCAAATGTGAACTTAAACCTCAGGTCAAATGTGAATCTAATGTTTGAAACCCAGGTCAAATGTGAACCTAAACCTCAGGTCAAATGTGAACCCGTTGTTTGAAACCCAGGTAAAATGTGAACCTAAACCTCAGGCAAATGTGAACCCGTTGTTTGAAACCCAGGTCAAATGTGAACTTAAACCTCAGGTCAAATGTGAACCTAATGTTTGAAACCCAGGTTAAATGTGAACCTAAACCTCAGGTCAAATGTGAACCCGTTGTTTGAAACCCAGGTGAAATGTGAACCTAAACCTCAGGTCAAATGTGAACCCGTTGTTTAAAACCCAGGTCAAATGTGAACCTAAACCTCAGGTCAAATGTGAACCCGTTGTTTGAAACCCAGGTCAAATGTGAACCTAAACCTTAGGTCAAATGAGAACCCGTTGTTTGAAACCCGGGTCAAATGTGACCCTAAACCTCAGGTCAAATGCGAACCCGTTGTTTGAAAACCAGGTCAAATTTGAACCTAAACCTCAGGTCAAATGTGAACCCGTTGTTCGAAACCCAGGTCAAATGTGAACCTAAACCTAAGGTCGAATGTGAACCCATTATTTGAAACCCAAGTCAAATGTGAACCTAAACCTCAGGTCAAATGTGAACCCGTTGTTTGAAAACCAGGTCAAACGTGAACTTAAACCTCAGGTCAAATGTGAACCCGTTGTTTGAAACCCAGGTCAAACGTGAACCTAAACCTCAGGTCAAATGTGAACCCGTTGTTTGAAACCCAAGTCAAATGTGAACCTAACCCTCAGGTCAAATATGAACCCATTGTTTGAAAATCCGGTCAAATGTGAACCTAAACCTCAGGTCAAATGTGAACCCGTTGTTTGAAACCCAAGTCAAATGGGAACCTCAACCTCAGGTCAAATGTGAATCCGTTGTTTGAAAACCAGGTCAAATGTGAACCCGTTGTTTGAAACCCAGGTCAAATATGAACCTAAACCTCAGGTCAAATGTGAACTCGTTGTTTGAAACCCTGGTCAAATGTGAACTTAAACCTCAGGTCAAATGTGAATCTAATGTTTGAAACCCAGGTCAAATGTGAACCTAAACCTCAGGTCAAATGTGAACCCGTTGTTTGAAACCCAGGTAAAATGTGAACCTAAACCTCAGGCAAATGTGAACCCGTTGTTTGAAACCCAGGTCAAATGTGAACTTAAACCTCAGGTCAAATGTGAACCTAATGTTTGAAACCCAGGTTAAATGTGAACCTAAACCTCAGGTCAAATGTGAACCCGTTGTTTGAAACCCAGGTGAAATGTGAACCTAAACCTCAGGTCAAATGTGAACCCGTTGTTTAAAACCCAGGTCAAATGTGAACCTAAACCTCAGGTCAAATGTGAACCCGTTGTTTGAAACCCAGGTCAAATGTGAACCTAAACCTCAGGTCAAATGTGAACCCGTTGTTTGAAACCCAGGTAAAATGTGAACCTAAACCTCAGGTCAAATGTGAACCCGTTGTTTAAAACCCAGGTCAAATGTGAACCTAAACCTCAGGTCAAATGTGAACCCGTTGTTTGAAACCCATGTCAAATGTGAACCTAAACCTTAGGTCAAATGAGAACCCGTTGTTTGAAACCCGGGTCAAATGTGAACCTAAACCTCAGGTCAAATGTGAACCCGTTGTTTGAAACCCAGGTCAAACGTGAACTTAAACCTCAGGTCAAATGTGAACCCGTTGTTTGAAACCCAGGTCAAACTTGAACCTAAACCTCAGGTCAAATGTGAACCCGTTGTTTGAAACCCAAGTCAAATGTGAACCTAACCCTCAGGTCAAATATGAACCCATTGTTTGAAAATCCGGTCAAATGTGAACCTAAACCTCAGGTCAAATGTGAACCCGTTGTTTGAAACCCAAGTCAAATGGGAACCTCAACCTCAGGTCAAATGTGAATCCGTTGTTTGAAAACCAGGTCAAATGTGAACCCGTTGTTTGAAACCCAGGTCAAATATGAACCTAAACCTCAGGTCAAATGTGAACCCGTTGTTTGAAACCCAGGTCAAATGTGAACTTAAACCTCAGGTCAAATGTGAACCTAATGTTTGAAACCCAGGTCAAATGTGAACCTAAACCTCAAGTCAAATGTGAACCCGTTGTTTGAAACCCAGGTCAAATGTGAACCTAAACCTCAGGTCAAATGTGAACCCGTTGTTTAAAACCCAGGTCAAATGTGAACCTAAACCTCAGGTCAAATGTGAACCCGTTGTTTGAAACCCATGTCAAATGTGAACCTAAACCTTAGGTCAAATGAGAACCCGTTGTTTGAAACCCGGGTCAAATGTGACCCTAAACCTCAGGTCAAATGCGAACCCGTTGTTTGAAAACCAGGTCAAATTTGAACCTAAACCTCAGGTCAAATGTGAACCCGTTGTTCGAAACCCAGGTCAAATGTGAACCTAAACCTAAGGTCAAATGTGAACCCATTATTTGAAACCAAAGTCAAATGTGAACCTAAACCTCAGGTCAAATGTGAACCCGTTGTTTGAAACCCAGGTCAAACGAGAACTTAAACCTCAGGTCAAATGTGAACCTGTTGTTTGAAACCCAGGTCAAACGTGAACCTAAACCTCAGGTCAAATGTGAACCCGTTGTTTGAAACCCAAGTCAAATGTGAACCTAACCCTCAAGTCAAATATGAAAACGTTGTTTGAAAATCCGGTCAAATGTGAACCTAAACCTCAGGTCAAATGTGAACCCGTTGTTTGAAACCCAAGTCAATTGGGAACCTCAACCTCAGGTCAAATGTGAATCCGTTGTTTGAAAACCAGGTCAAATGTGAACCCGTTGTTTGAAACCCAGGTCAAATATGAACCTAAACCTCAGGTCAAATGTGAACTCGTTGTTTGAAACCCTGGTCAAATGTGAACTTAAACCTCAGGTCAAATGTGAATCTAATGTTTGAAACCCAGGTCAAATGTGAACCTAAACCTCGGGTCAAATGTGAACCCGTTGTTTGAAACCCAGGTAAAATGTGAACCTAAACCTCAGGTCAAATGTGAACACGTTGTTTGAAACCCAGGTCAAATGTGAACTTAAACCTCAGGTCAAATGTGAACCTAATGTTTGAAACCCAGGTCAAATGTGAACCTAAACCTCAGGTCAAATGTGAACCCGTTGTTTGAAACCCAGGTGAAATCTGAACCTAAACCTCAGGTCAAATGTGAACCCGTTGTTTAAAACCCAGGTCAAATGTGAACCTAAACCTCAGGTCAAATGTGAACCCGTTGTTTGAAACCCAGGTCAAATGTGAACCTAAACCTTAGGTCAAATGAGAACCCGTTGTTTGAAACCCGGGTCAAATGTGACCCTAAACCTCAGGTCAAATGCGAACCCGTTGTTTGAAAACCAGGTCAAATTTGAACCTAAACCTCAGGTCAAATGTGAACCCGTTGTTCGAAACCCAGGTCAAATGTGAACCTAAACCTAAGGTCAAATGTGAACCCATTATTTGAAACCCAAGTCAAATGTTAACCTAAACCTCAGGTCAAATGTGAACCCGTTGTTTGAAACCCAGGTCAAACGTGAACTTAAACCTCAGGTCAAATGTGAACCTGTTGTTTGAAACCCAGGTCAAACGTGAACCTAAACCTCAGGTCAAATGTGAACCCGTTGTTTGAAACCCAAGTCAAATGTGAACCTAACCCTCAGGTCAAATATGAACTCGTTGTTTGAAAATCCGGTCAAATGTGAACCTAAACCTCAGGTCAAATGTGAACCCGTTGTTTGAAACCCAAGTCAAATGGGAACCTCAACCTCAGGTCAAATGTGAATCCGTTGTTTGAAAACCAGGTCAAATGTGAACCCGTTGTTTGAAACCCAGGTCAAATATGAACCTAAACCTTAGGTCAAATGAGAACCCGTTGTTTGAAACCCGGGTCAAATGTGACCCTAAACCTCAGGTCAAATGCGAACCCGTTGTTTGAAAACCAGGTCAAATTTGAACCTAAACCTCAGGTCAAATGTGAACCCGTTGTTCGAAACCCAGGTCAAATGTGAACCTAAACCTAAGGTCAAATGTGAACCCATTATTTGAAACCCAAGTCAAATGTTAACCTAAACCTCAGGTCAAATGTGAACCCGTTGTTTGAAACCCAGGTCAAACGTGAACTTAAACCTCAGGTCAAATGTGAACCTGTTGTTTGAAACCCAGGTCAAACGTGAACCTAAACCTCAGGTCAAATGTGAACCCGTTGTTTGAAACCCAAGTCAAATGTGAACCTAACCCTCAGGTCAAATATGAACTCGTTGTTTGAAAATCCGGTCAAATGTGAACCTAAACCTCAGGTCAAATGTGAACCCGTTGTTTGAAACCCAAGTCAAATGGGAACCTCAACCTCAGGTCAAATGTGAATCCGTTGTTTGAAAACCAGGTCAAATGTGAACCCGTTGTTTGAAACCCAGGTCAAATATGAACCTAAACCTTAGGTCAAATGAGAACCCGTTGTTTGAAACCCGGGTCAAATGTGACCCTAAACCTCAGGTCAAATGCGAACCCGTTGTTTGAAAACCAGGTCAAATTTGAACCTAAACCTCAGGTCAAATGTGAACCCGTTGTTCGAAACCCAGGTCAAATGTGAACCTAAACCTAAGGTCAAATGTGAACCCATTATTTGAAACCCAAGTCAAATGTTAACCTAAACCTCAGGTCAAATGTGAACCCGTTGTTTGAAACCCAGGTCAAACGTGAACTTAAACCTCAGGTCAAATGTGAACCTGTTGTTTGAAACCCAGGTCAAACGTGAACCTAAACCTCAGGTCAAATGTGAACCCGTTGTTTGAAACCCAAGTCAAATGTGAACCTAACCCTCAGGTCAAATATGAACTCGTTGTTTGAAAATCCGGTCAAATGTGAACCTAAACCTCAGGTCAAATGTGAACCCGTTGTTTGAAACCCAAGTCAAATGGGAACCTCAACCTCAGGTCAAATGTGAATCCGTTGTTTGAAAACCAGGTCAAATGTGAACCCGTTGTTTGAAACCCAGGTCAAATATGAACCTAAACCTCAGGTCAAATGTGAACTCGTTGTTTGAAACCCTGGTCAAATGTGAACTTAAACCTCAGGTCAAATGTGAATCTAATGTTTGAAACCCAGGTCAAATGTGAACCTAAACCTCAGGTCAAATGTGAACCCGTTGTTTGAAACCCAGGTAAAATGTGAACCTAAACCTCAGGTCAAATGTGAACCCGTTGTTTGAAACCCAGGTCAAACGTGAACCTAAACCTCAGGTCAAATGTGAACCCGTTGTTTGAAACCCAAGTCAAATGTGAACCTAACCCTCAGGTCAAATATGAACCCGTTGTTTGAAAATCCGGTCAAATGTGAACCTAAACCTCAGGTCAAATGTGAACCCGTTGTTTGAAACCCTAGTCAAATGGGAACCTCAACCTCAGGTCAAATGTGAATCCGTTGTTTGAAAACCAGGTCAAATGTGAACCCGTTGTTTGAAACCCAGGTCAAATATGAACCTAAACCTCAGGTCAAATGTGAACTCGTTGTTTGAAACCCTGGTCAAATGTGAACTTAAACCTCAGGTCAAATGTGAATCTAATGTTTGAAACCCAGGTCAAATGTGAACCTAAACCTCAGGTCAAATGTGAACCCGTTGTTTGAAACCCAGGTGAAATGTGAACCTAAACCTCAGGTCAAATGTGAACCCGTTGTTTGAAACCCAGGTCAAATGTGAACCTAAACCTCAGGTCAAATGTGAAGCCGTTGTTTAAAACCCAGGTCAAATGTGAACCTAAACCTCAGGTCAAATGTGAACCCGTTGTTTGAAACCCAGGTCAAATGTGAACCTAAACCTTAGGTCAAATGAGAACCCGTTGTTTGAAACCCGGGTCAAATGTGAACCTAAACCTAAGGTCAAATGTGAACCCATTATTTGAAACCCAAGTCAAATGTTAACCTAAACCTCAGGTCAAATGTGAACCCGTTGTTTGAAACCCAGGTCAAACGTGAACTTAAACCTCAGGTCAAATGTGAACCTGTTGTTTGAAACCCAGGTCAAACGTTAACCTAAACCTCATGTCAAATGTGAACCCGTTGTTTGAAACCCAAGTCAAATGTGAACCTAACCCTCAGGTCAAATATGAACCCGTTGTTTGAAAATCCGGTCAAATGTGAACCTAAACCTCAGGTCAAATGTGAACCCGTTGTTTGAAACCCAAGTCAAATGGGAACCTCAACCTCAGGTCAAATGTGAATCCGTTGTTTGAAAACCAGGTTAAATGTGAACCCATTGTTTGAAACCCATGTCAAATATGAACCTAAACCTCAGGTCAAATGTGAACCCGTTGTTTGAAACCCAGGTCAAATGTGAACTTAAACCTCAGGTCAAATGTGAACCTAATGTTTGAAACCCAGGTCAAATGTGAACCTAAACCTCAGGTCAAATGTGAACCCGTTGTTTGAAACCCAGGTCAAATGTGAACTTAAACCTCAGGTCAAATGTGAACCCGTTGTTTAAAACCCTGGTCAAATGTGAACCTAAACCTCAGGTCAAATGTGAACCAGTTGTTTGAAACCCAGGTCAAATGTGAACCTAAACCTTAGGTCAAATGTGAACCCGCTGTTTGAAACCCGCGTCAAATGTGACCCTAAACCTCAGGTCAAATGCGAACCCGTTGTTTGAAAACCAGGTCAAATTTGAACCTAAACCTCAGGTCAAATGTGAACCCGTTGTTCGAAACCCAGGTCAAATGTGAACCTAAACCTAAGGTCAAATGTGAACCCATTATTTGAAACCCAAGTCAAATGTTAACCTAAACCTCAGGTCAAATGTGAACCCGTTGTTTGAAACCCAGGTCAAACGTGAACTTAAACCTCAGGTCAAATGTGAACCTGTTGTTTGAAACCCAGGTCAAACGTGAACCTAAACCTCAGGTCAAATGTGAACCCGTTGTTTGAAATCCAAGTCAAATGTGAACCTAACCCTCAGGTCAAATATGAACTCGTTGTTTGAAAATCCGGTCAAATGTGAACCTAAACCTCAGGTCAAATGTGAACCCGTTGTTTGAAACCCAAGTCAAATGGGAACCTCAACCTCAGGTCAAATGTGAATCCGTTGTTTGAAAACCAGGTCAAATGTGAACCCGTTGTTTGAAACCCAGGTCAAATATGAACCTAAACCTTAGGTCAAATGAGAACCCGTTGTTTGAAACCCGGGTCAAATGTGACCCTAAACCTCAGGTCAAATGCGAACCCGTTGTTTGAAAACCAGGTCAAATTTGAACCTAAACCTCAGGTCAAATGTGAACCCGTTGTTCGAAACCCAGGTCAAATGTGAACCTAAACCTAAGGTCAAATGTGAACCCATTATTTGAAACCCAAGTCAAATGTTAACCTAAACCTCAGGTCAAATGTGAACCCGTTGTTTGAAACCCAGGTCAAACGTGAACTTAAACCTCAGGTCAAATGTGAACCTGTTGTTTGAAACCCAGGTCAAACGTGAACCTAAACCTCAGGTCAAATGTGAACCCGTTGTTTGAAACCCAAGTCAAATGTGAACCTAACCCTCAGGTCAAATATGAACTCGTTGTTTGAAAATCCGGTCAAATGTGAACCTAAACCTCAGGTCAAATGTGAACCCGTTGTTTGAAACCCAAGTCAAATGGGAACCTCAACCTCAGGTCAAATGTGAATCCGTTGTTTGAAAACCAGGTCAAATGTGAACCCGTTGTTTGAAACCCAGGTCAAATATGAACCTAAACCTCAGGTCAAATGTGAACTCGTTGTTTGAAACCCTGGTCAAATGTGAACTTAAACCTCAGGTCAAATGTGAATCTAATGTTTGAAACCCAGGTCAAATGTGAACCTAAACCTCAGGTCAAATGTGAACCCGTTGTTTGAAACCCAGGTAAAATGTGAACCTAAACCTCAGGTCAAATGTGAACCCGTTGTTTGAAACCCAGGTCAAACGTGAACCTAAACCTCAGGTCAAATGTGAACCCGTTGTTTGAAACCCAAGTCAAATGTGAACCTAACCCTCAGGTCAAATATGAACCCGTTGTTTGAAAATCCGGTCAAATGTGAACCTAAACCTCAGGTCAAATGTGAACCCGTTGTTTGAAACCCTAGTCAAATGGGAACCTCAACCTCAGGTCAAATGTGAATCCGTTGTTTGAAAACCAGGTCAAATGTGAACCCGTTGTTTGAAACCCAGGTCAAATATGAACCTAAACCTCAGGTCAAATGTGAACTCGTTGTTTGAAACCCTGGTCAAATGTGAACTTAAACCTCAGGTCAAATGTGAATCTAATGTTTGAAACCCAGGTCAAATGTGAACCTAAACCTCAGGTCAAATGTGAACCCGTTGTTTGAAACCCAGGTGAAATGTGAACCTAAACCTCAGGTCAAATGTGAACCCGTTGTTTGAAACCCAGGTCAAATGTGAACCTAAACCTCAGGTCAAATGTGAAGCCGTTGTTTAAAACCCAGGTCAAATGTGAACCTAAACCTCAGGTCAAATGTGAACCCGTTGTTTGAAACCCAGGTCAAATGTGAACCTAAACCTTAGGTCAAATGAGAACCCGTTGTTTGAAACCCGGGTCAAATGTGAACCTAAACCTAAGGTCAAATGTGAACCCATTATTTGAAACCCAAGTCAAATGTTAACCTAAACCTCAGGTCAAATGTGAACCCGTTGTTTGAAACCCAGGTCAAACGTGAACTTAAACCTCAGGTCAAATGTGAACCTGTTGTTTGAAACCCAGGTCAAACGTTAACCTAAACCTCATGTCAAATGTGAACCCGTTGTTTGAAACCCAAGTCAAATGTGAACCTAACCCTCAGGTCAAATATGAACCCGTTGTTTGAAAATCCGGTCAAATGTGAACCTAAACCTCAGGTCAAATGTGAACCCGTTGTTTGAAACCCAAGTCAAATGGGAACCTCAACCTCAGGTCAAATGTGAATCCGTTGTTTGAAAACCAGGTTAAATGTGAACCCATTGTTTGAAACCCATGTCAAATATGAACCTAAACCTCAGGTCAAATGTGAACCCGTTGTTTGAAACCCAGGTCAAATGTGAACTTAAACCTCAGGTCAAATGTGAACCTAATGTTTGAAACCCAGGTCAAATGTGAACCTAAACCTCAGGTCAAATGTGAACCCGTTGTTTGAAACCCAGGTCAAATGTGAACTTAAACCTCAGGTCAAATGTGAACCCGTTGTTTAAAACCCTGGTCAAATGTGAACCTAAACCTCAGGTCAAATGTGAACCAGTTGTTTGAAACCCAGGTCAAATGTGAACCTAAACCTTAGGTCAAATGTGAACCCGCTGTTTGAAACCCGCGTCAAATGTGACCCTAAACCTCAGGTCAAATGCGAACCCGTTGTTTGAAAACCAGGTCAAATTTGAACCTAAACCTCAGGTCAAATGTGAACCCGTTGTTCGAAACCCAGGTCAAATGTGAACCTGAACCTAAGGTCAAATGTGAACCCATTATTTGAAACCAAAGTCAAATGTGAACCTAAACCTCAGGTCAAATGTGAACCCGTTGTTTGAAACCCAGGTCAAACGTGAACTTAAACCTCAGGTCAAATATGAACCTGTTGTTTGAAACCCAGGTCAAACGTGAACCTAAACCTCAGGTCAAATGTGAACCCGTTGTTTGAAACCTAAGTCAAATGTGAACCTAACCCTCAAGTCAAATATGAACCCGTTGTTTGAAAATCCGGTCAAATGTGAACCTAAACCTCAGGTCAAATGTGAACCCGTTGTTTGAAACCCAAGTCAAATGGGAACCTCAACCTCAAGTCAAATGTGAATCCGTTGTTTGAAAACCAGGTCAAATGTGAACCCGTTGTTTGAAACCCAGGTCAAATATGAACCTAAACCTCAGGTCAAATGTGAACCCGTTGTTTGAAATCCTGGTCAAATGTGAACTTAAACCTCAGGTCAAATGTGAATCTAATGTTTGAAACCCAGGTCAAATGTGAACCTAAACCTCAGGTCAAATGTGAACCCGTTGTTTGAAACCCAGGTAAAATGTGAACCTAAACCTCAGGTCAAATGTGAACCCGTTGTTTAAAACCCAGGTCAAATGTGAACCTAAACCTCAGGTCAAATGTGAACCCGTTGTTTGAAACCCATGTCAAATGTGAACCTAAACCTTAGGTCAAATGAGAACCCGTTGTTTGAAACCCGGGTCAAATGTGAACCTAAACCTCAGGTCAAATGTGAACCCGTTGTTTGAAACCCAGGTCAAACGTGAACTTAAACCTCAGGTCAAATGTGAACCCGTTGTTTGAAACCCAGGTCAAACTTGAACCTAAACCTCAGGTCAAATGTGAACCCGTTGTTTGAAACCCAAGTCAAATGTGTACCTAACCCTCAGGTCAAATATGAACCCATTATTTGAAAATCCGGTCAAATGTGAACCTAAACCTCAGGTCAAATGTGAACCCGTTGTTTGAAACCCAAGTCAAATGGGAACCTCAACCTCAGGTCAAATGTGAATCCGTTGTTTGAAAACCAGGTCAAATGTGAACCCGTTGTTTGAAACCCAGGTCAAATATGAACCTAAACCTCAGGTCAAATGTGAACCCGTTGTTTGAAACCCAGGTCAAATGTGAACTTAAACCTCAGGTCAAATGTGAACCTAATGTTTGAAACCCAGGTCAAATGTGAACCTAAACCTCAAGTCAAATGTGAACCCGTTGTTTGAAACCCAGGTCAAATGTGAACCTAAACCTCAGGTCAAATGTGAACCCGTTGTTTAAAACCCAGGTCAAATGTGAACCTAAACCTCAGGTCAAATGTGAACCCGTTGTTTGAAACCCATGTCAAATGTGAACCTAAACCTTAGGTCAAATGAGAACCCGTTGTTTGAAACCCGGGTCAAATGTGACCCTAAACCTCAGGTCAAATGCGAACCCGTTGTTTGAAAACCAGGTCAAATTTGAACCTAAACCTCAGGTCAAATGTGAACCCGTTGTTCGAAACCCAGGTCAAATGTGAACCTAAACCTAAGGTCAAATGTGAACCCATTATTTGAAACCAAAGTCAAATGTGAACCTAAACCTCAGGTCAAATGTGAACCCGTTGTTTGAAACCCAGGTCAAACGAGAACTTAAACCTCAGGTCAAATGTGAACCTGTTGTTTGAAACCCAGGTCAAACGTGAACCTAAACCTCAGGTCAAATGTGAACCCGTTGTTTGAAACCCAAGTCAAATGTGAACCTAACCCTCAAGTCAAATATGAAAACGTTGTTTGAAAATCCGGTCAAATGTGAACCTAAACCTCAGGTCAAATGTGAACCCGTTGTTTGAAACCCAAGTCAATTGGGAACCTCAACCTCAGGTCAAATGTGAATCCGTTGTTTGAAAACCAGGTCAAATGTGAACCCGTTGTTTGAAACCCAGGTCAAATATGAACCTAAACCTCAGGTCAAATGTGAACTCGTTGTTTGAAACCCTGGTCAAATGTGAACTTAAACCTCAGGTCAAATGTGAATCTAATGTTTGAAACCCAGGTCAAATGTGAACCTAAACCTCAGGTCAAATGTGAACCCGTTGTTTGAAACCCAGGTAAAATGTGAACCTAAACCTCAGGTCAAATGTGAACTCGTTGTTTGAAACCCAGGTCAAATGTGAACTTAAACCTCAGGTCAAATGTGAACCTAATGTTTGAAACCCAGGTCAAATGTGAACCTAAACCTCAGGTCAAATGTGAACCCGTTGTTTGAAACCCAGGTGAAATGTGAACCTAAACCTCAGGTCAAATGTGAACCCGTTGTTTAAAACCCAGGTCAAATGTGAACCTAAACCTCAGGTCAAATGTGAACCCGTTGTTTGAAACCCAGGTCAAATGTGAACCTAAACCTTAGGTCAAATGAGAACCCGTTGTTTGAAACCCGGGTCAAATGTGACCCTAAACCTCAGGTCAAATGCGAACCCGTTGTTTGAAAACCAGGTCAAATTTGAACCTAAACCTCAGGTCAAATGTGAACCCGTTGTTCGAAACCCAGGTCAAATGTGAACCTAAACCTAAGGTCAAATGTGAACCCATTATTTGAAACCCAAGTCAAATGTTAACCTAAACCTCAGGTCAAATGTGAACCCGTTGTTTGAAACCCAGGTCAAACGTGAACTTAAACCTCAGGTCAAATGTGAACCTGTTGTTTGAAACCCAGGTCAAACGTGAACCTAAACCTCAGGTCAAATGTGAACCCGTTGTTTGAAACCCAAGTCAAATGTGAACCTAACCCTCAGGTCAAATATGAACCCGTTGTTTGAAAATCCGGTCAAATGTGAACCTAAACCTCAGGTCAAATGTGAACCCGTTGTTTGAAACCCAAGTCAAATGGGAACCTCAACCTCAGGTCAAATGTGAATCCGTTGTTTGAAAACCAGGTCAAATGTGAACCCGTTGTTTGAAACCCAGGTCAAATATGAACCTAAACCTCAGGTCAAATGTGAACTCGTTGTTTGAAACCCTGGTCAAATGTGAACTTAAACCTCAGGTCAAATGTGAATCTAATGTTTGAAACCCAGGTCAAATGTGAACCTAAACCTCAGGTCAAATGTGAACCCGTTGTTTGAAACCCAGGTGAAATGTGAACCTAAACCTCAGGTCAAATGTGAACCCGTTGTTTGAAACCCAGGTCAAATGTGAACCTAAACCTCAGGTCAAATGTGAAGCCGTTGTTTAAAACCCAGGTCAAATGTGAACCTAAACCTCAGGTCAAATGTGAACCCGTTGTTTGAAACCCAGGTCAAATGTGAACCTAAACCTTAGGTCAAATGAGAACCCGTTGTTTGAAACCCGGGTCAAATGTGAACCTAAACCTAAGGTCAAATGTGAACCCATTATTTGAAACCCAAGTCAAATGTTAACCTAAACCTCAGGTCAAATGTGAACCCGTTGTTTGAAACCCAGGTCAAACGTGAACTTAAACCTCAGGTCAAATGTGAACCTGTTGTTTGAAACCCAGGTCAAACGTTAACCTAAACCTCAGGTCAAATGTGAACCCGTTGTTTGAAACCCAAGTCAAATGTGAACCTAACCCTCAGGTCAAATATGAACCCGTTGTTTGAAAATCCGGTCAAATGTGAACCTAAACCTCAGGTCAAATGTGAACCCGTTGTTTGAAACCCAAGTCAAATGGGAACCTCAACCTCAGGTCAAATGTGAATCCGTTGTTTGAAAACCAGGTCAAATGTGAACCCATTGTTTGAAACCCAGCTCAAATATGAACCTAAACCTCAGGTCAAATGTGAACCCGTTGTTTGAAACACAGGTCAAATGTGAACTTAAACCTCAGGTCAAATGTGAACCTAATGTTTGAAACCCAGGTCAAATGTGAACCTAAACCTCAGGTCAAATGTGAACCCGTTGTTTGAAACCCAGGTCAAATGTGAACTTAAACCTCAGGTCAAATGTGAACCCGTTGTTTAAAACCCTGGTTAAATGTGAACCTAAACCTCAGGTCAAATGTGAACCAGTTGTTTGAAACCGAGGTCAAATGTGAACCTAAACCTTAGGTCAAATGAGAACCCGCTGTTTGAAACCCGCGTCAAATGTGACCCTAAACCTCAGGTCAAATGCGAACCCGTTGTTTGAAAACCAGGTCAAATTTGAACCTAAACCTCAGGTCAAATGTGAACCCGTTGTTCGAAACCCAGGTCAAATGTGAACCTGAACCTAAGGTCAAATGTGAACCCATTATTTGAAACCAAAGTCAAATGTGAACCTAAACCTCAGGTCAAATGTGAACCCGTTGTTTGAAACCCAGGTCAAACGTGAACTTAAACCTCAGGTCAAATATGAACCTGTTGTTTGAAACCCAGGTCAAACGTGAACCTAAACCTCAGGTCAAATGTGAACCCGTTGTTTGAAACCTAAGTCAAATGTGAACCTAACCCTCAAGTCAAATATGAACCCGTTGTTTGAAAATCCGGTCAAATGTGAACCTAAACCTCAGGTCAAATGTGAACCCGTTGTTTGAAACCCAAGTCAAATGGGAACCTCAACCTCAGGTCAAATGTGAATCCGTTGTTTGAAAACCAGGTCAAATGTGAACCCGTTGTTTGAAACCCAGGTCAAATATGAACCTAAACCTAAGGTTAAATGTGAACCCGTTGTTTGAAACCCAGGTCAAATGTGAACTTAAACCTCAGGTCAAATGTGAACCTAATGTTTGCAACCCAGGTCAAATGTGAACCTAAACCTCAGGTCAAATGTGAACCCGTTGTTTAAAACCCAAGTCAAATGTGAACCTAAACCTCAGGTCAAATGTGAACCCGTTGTTTGAAACCCGGGTCAAATGTGAACCTAAACCTCAGGTCAAATGCGAACCCTTTGTTTGAAAACCAGGTCAAATTTGAACCTAAACCTCAGGTCAAATGTGAACCCGTTGTTCGAAACCCAAGTCAAATGTGAACCTAAACCTAAGGTCAAATGTGAACCCATTATTTGAAACCCAAGTCAAATGTGAACCTTAACCTCAGGTCAAATTTGAACCCGTTGTTTGAAACCCAGGTCAAACGTGAACTTAAACCTCAGGTCAAATGTGAACCTGTTGTTTGAAACCCAGGTCAAACGTGAACCTAAACCTCAGGTCAAATGTGAACCCGTTGTTTGAAACCTAAGTCAAATGTGAACCTAACCCTCAGGTCAAATATGAACCCGTTGTTTGAAAACCGTTCAAATGTGAACCTAAACCTCAGGTCAAATGTTAACCCGTTGTTTGAAACCCAGGTCAAATGTGAACCTAAACCTCAGGTCAAATGTGAACCCGTTGTTTAAAACCCAGGTCAAATGTGAACCTAAACCTTAGGTCAAATGAGAACCCGTTGTTTGAAACCCGGGTCAAATGTGAACCTAAACCTCAGGTCAAATGCGAACCCTTTGTTTGAAAACCAGGTCAAATTTGAACCTAAACCTCAGGTCAAATGTGAACCCGTTGTTCGAAACCCAGGTCAAATGTGAACCTAAACCTAAGGTCAAATGTGAACCCATTATTTGAAACCCAAGTCAAATGTGAACCTTAACCTCAGGTCAAATTTGAACCCGTTGTTTGAAACCCAGGTCAAACGTGAACTTAAACCTCAGGTCAAATGTGAACCTGTTGTTTGAAACCCAGGTCAAACGTGAACCTAAACCTCAGGTCAAATGTGAACCCGTTGTTTGAAACCTAAGTCAAATGTGAACCTAACCCTCAGGTCAAATATGAACCCGTTGTTTGAAAATCCGTTCAAATGTGAACCTAAACCTCAGGTCAAATGTTAACCCGTTGTTTGAAACCCAGGTCAAATGTGAACCTAAACCTCAGGTCAAATGTGAACCCGTTGTTTAAAACCCAGGTGAAATGTGAACCTAAACCTCAGGTCAAATGTGAACCCGTTGTTTGAAACCCAGGTCAAATGTGAACCTAAACCTTAGGTCAAATGAGAACCCTTTGTTTGAAACCTGGGTCAAATGTGAACCTAAACCTCAGGTCAAATGCGAACCCTTTGTTTGAAAACCAGGTCAAATTTTAACCTAAACCTCAGGTCAAATGTGAACCCGTTGTTCGAAACCCAGGTCAAATGTGAACCTAAACCTAAGGTCAAATGTGAACCCATTATTTGAAACCCAAGTCAAATGTGAACCTAAACCTCAGGTCAAATTTGAACCCGTTGTTTGAAACCCAGGTCAAATGTGAACCTAATGTTTGAAACCCAGGTCAAATGTGAACCTAAACCTCAGGTCAAATGTGAACCCGTTGTTTGAAACCCAGGTCAAATGTGAACTTAAACCTCAGGTCAAATGTGAACCTGTTGTTTAAAACCCTGGTCAAATGTGAACCTAAACCTCAGGTCAAATGTGAACCAGTTGTTTGAAACCCAGGTCAAATGTGAACCTAAACCTTAGGTCAAATGAGAACCCGCTGTTTGAAACCCGCGTCAAATGTGACCCTAAACCTCAGGTCAAATGCGAACCCGTTGTTTGAAAACCAGGTCAAATTTGAACCTAAACCTCAGGTCAAATGTGAACCCGTTGTTCGAAACCCAGGTCAAATGTGAACCTGAACCTAAGGTCAAATGTGAACCCATTATTTGAAACCAAAGTCAAATGTGAACCTAAACCTCAGGTCAAATGTGAACCCGTTGTTTGAAACCCAGGTCGAACGTGAACTTAAACCTCAGGTCAAATATGAACCTGTTGTTTGAAACCCAGGTCAAACGTGAACCTAAACCTCAGGTCAAATGTGAACCCGTTGTTTGAAACCCAAGTCAAATGTGAACCTAACCCTCAAGTCAAATATGAACCCGTTGTTTGAAAATCCGGTCAAATGTGAACCTAAACCTCAGGTCAAATTTGAACCCGTTGTTTGAAACCCAAGTCAAATGGGAACCTCAACCTCAGGTCAAATGTGAATCCGTTGTTTGAAAACCAGGTCAAATGTGAACCCGTTGTTTGAAACCCAGGTCAAATATGAACCTAAACCTCAGGTTAAATGTGAACCTGTTGTTTGAAACCCAGGTCAAATGTGAACTTAAACCTCAGGTCAAATGTGAACCTAATGTTTGCAACCCAGGTCAAATGTGAACCTAAACCTCAGGTCAAATGTGAACCCGTTGTTTAAAACCCAGGTCAAATGTGAACCTAAACCTCAGGTCAAATGTGAACCCGTTGTTTGAAACCCAGGTCAAATGTGAACCTAAACCTTAGGTCAAATGAGAACCCGTTGTTTGAAACCCGGGTCAAATGTGAACCTAAACCTCAGGTCAAATGCGAACCCTTTGTTTGAAAACCAGGTCAAATTTGAACCTAAACCTCAGGTCAAATGTGAACCCGTTGTTCGAAACCCAGGTCAAATGTGAACCTAAACCTAAGATCAAATGTGAACCCATTATTTGAAACCCAAGTCAAATGTGAACCTAAACCTCAGGTCAAATTTGAACCCGTTGTTTGAAACCCAGGTCAAACGTGAACTTAAACCTCAGGTCAAATGTGAACCTGTTGTTTGAAACCCAGGTCAAACGTGAACCTAAACCTCAGGTCAAATGTGAACCCGTTGTTTGAAACCTAAGTCAAATGTGAACCTAACCCTCAGGTCAAATATGAACCCGTTGTTTCAAAATCCGTTCAAATGTGAACCTAAACCTCAGGTCAAATGTTAACCCGTTGTTTGAAACCCAGGTCAAATGTGAACCTAAACCTCAGGTCAAATGTGAACCCGTTGTTTAAAACCCAGGTCAAATGTGAACCTAAACCTCAGGTCAAATGTGAACCCGTTGTTTGAAACCCAGGTCAAATGTGAACCTAAACCTTAGGTCAAATGAGAACCCGTTGTTTGAAACCTGGGTCAAATGTGAACCTAAACCTCAGGTCAAATGCGAACCCTTTGTTTGAAAACCAGGTCAAATTTGAACCTAAACCTCAGGTCAAATGTGAACCCGTTGTTCGAAACCCAGGTCAAATGTGAACCTAAACCTAAGGTCAAATGTGAACCCATTATTTGAAACCCAAGTCAAATGTGAACCTAAACCTCAGGTCAAATTTGAACCCGTTGTTTGAAACCCAGGTCAAACGTGAACTTAAACCTCAGGTCAAATGTGAACCTGTTGTTTGAAACCCAGGTCAAACGTGAACCTAAACCTCAGGTCAAATGTGAACCCGTTGTTTGAAACCTAAGTCAAATGTGAACCTAACCCTCAGGTCAAATATGAACCCGTTGTTTGAAAATCCGTTCAAATGTGAACCTAAACCTCAGGTCAAATGTTAACCCGTTGTTTGAAACCCAGGTCAAATGTGAACCCAAACTTCAGGTCAAATGTCAACCCGTTGTTTGAAACCAAGGTCAAATGTGAACCTAAACCTTAGGTCAAATGAGAACCCGTTGTTTGAAACCCGGGTCAAATGTGAACCTAAACCTCAGGTCAAATGCGAACCTGTTGTTTGAAAACCACGTCAAATTTGAACCTAAACCTCAAGTCAAATGTGAACCCGTTGTTTGAAATCCAGGTCAAATGTAAACCCAAACCTAAGGTCAAATGTGAACCCATTGTTTGAAACCCAGGTAAAATGTGAACCTAAACCTCAGGTCAAATGCGAACCCGTTGTTTGAAATCCAGGTCAAACATGAACTTAAACCTCAGGTCAAATGTGAACCTATTGTTTGAAACCCAGGTCAAACGTGAACCTAAACCTCAGGTCAAATGTGAACCCGTCGTTTGAAACCCAAGTCAAATGTGAACCTAACCCTCAGGTCAAATATGAACCCGTTGTTTGAAAATCCGGTCAAATGTGAACCTAAACCTCAGGTCAAATGTGAACCCGTTGTTTGAAACCCAAGTTAAATGGGAACCTCAACCTCAGGTCAAATGTGAATCCGTTGTTTGAAAACCAGGTCAAATGTGAACCCGTTGTTTGAAACCCAGGTCAAATATGACCCTAAACCTCAGGTCAAATGTGAACCCGTTGTTTGAAACCCAGGTCAAATGTGAACTTAAACCTCAGGTCAAATGTGAACCTAATGTTTGAAACCCAGGTCAAATGTGAACCTAAACTTCAGGTCAAATGTGAACCCGTAGTTTGAAACCCAGGTCAAATGTGAACCTAAACCTCAGGTCAAATGTGAACCCGTTGTTTAAAACCCAGGTCAAATGTGAACCTAAACCTCAGGTCAAATGTGAACCCGTTGTTTGAAACCCGGGTCAAATGTGAACCTAAACCTAAGGTCAAATGTGAACCCATTATTTGAAACCCAAGTCAAATGTGAACCTAAACCTCAGGTCAAATTTGAACCCGTTGTTTGAAACCCAGGTCAAATGTGAACCTAATGTTTGAAACCCAGGTCAAATGTGAACCTAAACCTCAGGTCAAATGTGAACCCGTTGTTTAAAACCCAGGTCAAATGTGAACCTAAACCTCAGGTCAAATGTGAACCCGTTGTTTGAAACCCGGGTCAAATGTGAACCTAAACCTAAGGTCAAATGTGAACCCATTATTTGAAACCCAAGTCAAATGTGAACCTAAACCTCAGGTCAAATTTGAACCCGTTGTTTGAAACCCAGGTCAAATGTGAACCTAATGTTTGAAACCCAGGTCAAATGTGAACCTAAACCTCAGGTCAAATGTGAACCCGTTGTTTGAAACCCAGGTCAAATGTGAACTTAAACCTCAGGTCAAATGTGAACCCGTTGTTTAAAACCCAGGTCAAATGTGAACCTAAACCTCAGGTCAAATGTGAACCCGTTGTTTGAAACCCAGGTCAAATGTGAACCTAAACCTTAGGTCAAATGAGAACCCGTTGTTTGAAACCTGGGTCAAATGTGAACCTAAACCTCAGGTCAAATGCGAACCCTTTGTTTGAAAACCAGGTCAAATTTGAACCTAAACCTCAGGTCAAATGTGAACCCGTTGTTCGAAACCCAGGTCAAATGTGAACCTAAACCTAAGGTCAAATGTGAACCCATTATTTGAAACCCAAGTCAAATGTGAACCTAAACCTCAGGTCAAATTTGAACCCGTTGTTTGAAACCCAGGTCAAACGTGAACTTAAACCTCAGGTCAAATGTGAACCTGTTGTTTGAAACCCAGGTCAAACGTGAACCTAAACCTCAGGTCAAATGTGAACCCGTTGTTTGAAACCTAAGTCAAATGTGAACCTAACCCTCAGGTCAAATATGAACCCGTTGTTTGAAAATCCGTTCAAATGTGAACCTAAACCTCAGGTCAAATGTTAACCCGTTGTTTGAAACCCAGGTCAAATGTGAACCCAAACTTCAGGTCAAATGTCAACCCGTTGTTTGAAACCAAGGTCAAATGTGAACCTAAACCTTAGGTCAAATGAGAACCCGTTGTTTGAAACCCGGGTCAAATGTGAACCTAAACCTCAGGTCAAATGCGAACCTGTTGTTTGAAAACCACGTCAAATTTGAACCTAAACCTCAAGTCAAATGTGAACCCGTTGTTTGAAATCCAGGTCAAATGTAAACCCAAACCTAAGGTCAAATGTGAACCCATTGTTTGAAACCCAGGTAAAATGTGAACCTAAACCTCAGGTCAAATGTGAACCCGTTGTTTGAAATCCAGGTCAAACATGAACTTAAACCTCCAGTCAAATGTGAACCTATTGTTTGAAACCCAGGTCAAACGTGAACCTAAACCTCAGGTCAAATGTGAACCCGTCGTTTGAAACCCAAGTCAAATGTGAACCTAACCCTCAGGTCAAATATGAACCCGTTGTTTGAAAATCCGGTCAAATGTGAACCTAAACCTCAGGTCAAATGTGAACCCGTTGTTTGAAACCCAAGTTAAATGGGAACCTCAACCTCAGGTCAAATGTGAATCCGTTGTTTGAAAACCAGGTCAAATGTGAACCCGTTGTTTGAAACCCAGGTCAAATATGACCCTAAACCTCAGGTCAAATGTGAACCCGTTGTTTGAAACCCAGGTCAAATGTGAACTTAAACCTCAGGTCAAATGTGAACCTAATGTTTGAAACCCAGGTCAAATGTGAACCTAAACTTCAGGTCAAATGTGAACCCGTAGTTTGAAACCCAGGTCAAATGTGAACCTAAACCTCAGGTCAAATGTGAACCCGTTGTTTAAAACCCAGGTCAAATGTGAACCTAAACCTCAGGTCAAATGTGAACCCGTTGTTTGAAACCCGGGTCAAATGTGAACCTAAACCTAAGGTCAAATGTGAACCCATTATTTGAAACCCAAGTCAAATGTGAACCTAAACCTCAGGTCAAATTTGAACCCGTTGTTTGAAACCCAGGTCAAATGTGAACCTAATGTTTGAAACCCAGGTCAAATGTGAACCTAAACCTCAGGTCAAATGTGAACCCGTTGTTTGAAACCCAGGTCAAATGTGAACTTAAACCTCAGGTCAAATGTGAACCCGTTGTTTAAAACCCTGGTCAAATGTGAACCTAAACCTCAGGTCAAATGTGAACCAGTTGTTTGAAACCCAGGTCAAATGTGAACCTAAACCTTAGGTCAAATGAGAACCCGCTGTTTGAAACTCGCGTCAAATGTGACCCTAAACCTCAGGTCAAATGCGAACCCGTTGTTTGAAAACCAGGTCAAATTTGAACCTAAACCTCAGGTCAAATGTGAAACCGTTGTTCGAAACCCAGGTCAAATGTGAACCTGAACCTAAGGTCAAATGTGAACCCATTATTTGAAACCAAAGTCAAATGTGAACCTAAACCTCAGGTCAAATGTGAACCCGTTGTTTGAAACCCAGGTCAAACGTGAACTTAAACCTCAGGTCAAATATGAACCTGTTGTTTGAAACCCAGGTCAAACGTGAACCTAAACCTCAGGTCAAATGTGAACCCGTTGTTTGAAACCCAAGTCAAATGTGAACCTAACCCTCAAGTCAAATATGAACCCGTTGTTTGAAAATCCGGTCAAATGTGAACCTAAACCTCAGGTCAAATTTGAACCCGTTGTTTGAAACCCAAGTCAAATGGGAATCTCAACCTCAGGTCAAATGTGAATCCGTTGTTTGAAAACCAGGTCAAATGTGAACCCGTTGTTTGAAACCCAGGTCAAATATGAACCTAAACCTCAGGTTAAATGTGAACCCGTTGTTTGAAACCCAGGTCAAATGTGAACTTAAACCTCAGGTCAAATGTGAACATAATGTTTGCAACCCAGGTCAAATGTGAACCTAAACCTCAGGTCAAATGTGAACCCGTTGTTTAAAACCCAGGTCAAATGTGAACCTAAACCTCAGGTCAAATGTGAACCCGTTGTTTGAAACCCAGGTCAAATGTGAACCTAAACCTTAGGTCAAATGAGAACCCGTTGTTTGAAACCCGGGTCAAATGTGAACCTAAACCTCAGGTCAAATGCGAACCCTTTGTTTGAAAACCAGGTCAAATTTGAACCTAAACCTCAGGTCAAATGTGAACCCGTTGTTCGAAACCCAGGTCAAATGTGAACCTAAACCTAAGGTCAAATGTGAACCCATTATTTGAAACCCAAGTCAAATGTGAACCTAAACCTCAGGTCAAATGTGAACCCGTTGTTTGAAATCCAGGTCAAACATGAACTTAAACCTCAGGTCAAATGTGAACCTATTGTTTGAAACCCAGGTCAAACGTGAACCTAAACCTCAGGTCAAATGTGAACCCGTCGTTTGAAACCCAAGTCAAATGTGAACCTAACCCTCAGGTCAAATATGAACCCGTTGTTTGAAAATCCGGTCAAATGTGAACCTAAACCTCAGGTCAAATGTGAACCCGTTGTTTGAAACCCAAGTCAAATGGGAACCTCAACCTCAGGTCAAATGTGAATCCGTTGTTTGAAAACCAGGTCAAATGTGAACCCGTTGTTTGAAACCCAGGTCAAATATGACCCTAAACCTCAGGTCAAATGTGAACCCGTTGTTTGAAACCCAGGTCAAATGTGAACTTAAACCTCAGGTCAAATGTGAACCTAATGTTTGAAACCCAGGTCAAATGTGAACCTAAACTTCAGGTCAAATGTGAACCCGTAGTTTGAAACCCAGGTCAAATGTGAACCTAAACCTCAGGTCAAATGTGAACCCGTTGTTTAAAACCCAGGTCAAATGTGAACCTAAACCTCAGGTCAAATGTGAACCCGTTGTTTGAAACCCGGGTCAAATGTGAACCTAAACCTAAGGTCAAATGTGAACCCATTATTTGAAACCCAAGTCAAATGTGAACCTAAACCTCAGGTCAAATTTGAACCCGTTGTTTGAAATCCAGGTCAAACATGAACTTAAACCTCAGGTCAAATGTGAACCTATTGTTTGAAACCCAGGTCAAACGTGAACCTAAACCTCAGGTCAAATGTGAACCCGTCGTTTGAAACCCAAGTCAAATGTGAACCTAACCCTCAGGTCAAATATGAACCCGTTGTTTGAAAATTCGGTCAAATGTGAACCTAAACCTCAGGTCAAATGTGAACCCGTTGTTTGAAACCCAAGTCAAATGGGAACCTCAACCTCAGGTCAAATGTGAATCCGTTGTTTGAAAACCAGGTCAAATGTGAACCCGTTGTTTGAAACCCAGGTCAAATATGACCCTAAACCTCAGGTCAAATGTGAACCCGTTGTTTGAAACCCAGGTCAAATGTGAACTTAAACCTCAGGTCAAATGTGAACCTAATGTTTGAAACCCAGGTCAAATGTGAACCTAAACTTCAGGTCAAATGTGAACCCGTAGTTTGAAACCCAGGTCAAATGTGAACCTAAACCTCAGGTCAAATGCGAACCTGTTGTTTGAAAACCACGTCAAATTTGAACCTAAACCTCAAGTCAAATGTGAACCCGTTGTTTGAAATCCAGGTCAAATGTAAACCCAAACCTAAGGTCAAATGTGAACCCATTGTTTGAAACCCAGGTAAAATGTGAACCTAAACCTCAGGTCAAATGTGAACCCGTTGTTTGAAATCCAGGTCAAACATGAACTTAAACCTCAGGTCAAATGTGAACCTATTGTTTGAAACCCAGGTCAAACGTGAACCTAAACCTCAGGTCAAATGTGAACCCGTCGTTTGAAACCCAAGTCAAATGTGAACCTAACCCTCAGGTCAAATATGAACCCGTTGTTTGAAAATCCGGTCAAATGTGAACCTAAACCTCAGGTCAAATGTGAACCCGTTGTTTGAAACCCAAGTCAAATGGGAACCTCAACCTCAGGTCAAATGTGAATCCGTTGTTTGAAAACCAGGTCAAATGTGAACCCGTTGTTTGAAACCCAGGTCAAATATGACCCTAAACCTCAGGTCAAATGTGAACCCGTTGTTTGAAACCCAGGTCAAATGTGAACTTAAACCTCAGGTCAAATGTGAACCTAATGTTTGAAACCCAGGTCAAATGTGAACCTAAACTTCAGGTCAAATGTGAACCCGTAGTTTGAAACCCAGGTCAAATGTGAACCTAAACCTCAGGTCAAATGTGAACCCGTTGTTTAAAACCCAGGTCAAATGTGAACCTAAACCTCAGGTCAAATGTGAACCCGTTGTTTGAAACCCGGGTCAAATGTGAACCTAAACCTAAGGTCAAATGTGAACCCATTATTTGAAACCCAAGTCAAATGTGAACCTAAACCTCAGGTCAAATTTGAACCCGTTGTTTGAAACCCAGGTCAAATGTGAACCTAATGTTTGAAACCCAGGTCAAATGTGAACCTAAACCTCAGGTCAAATGTGAACCCGTTGTTTGAAACCCAGGTCAAATGTGAACTTAAACCTCAGGTCAAATGTGAACCCGTTGTTTAAAACCCTGGTCAAATGTGAACCTAAACCTCAGGTCAAATGTGAACCAGTTGTTTGAAACCCAGGTCAAATGTGAACCTAAACCTTAGGTCAAATGAGAACCCGCTGTTTGAAACCCGCGTCAAATGTGACCCTAAACCTCAGGTCAAATGCGAACCCGTTGTTTGAAAACCAGGTCAAATTTGAACCTAAACCTCAGGTCAAATGTGAAACCGTTGTTCGAAACCCAGGTCAAATGTGAACCTGAACCTAAGGTCAAATGTGAACCCATTATTTGAAACCAAAGTCAAATGTGAACCTAAACCTCAGGTCAAATGTGAACCCGTTGTTTGAAACCCAGGTCAAACGTGAACTTAAACCTCAGGTCAAATATGAACCTGTTGTTTGAAACCCAGGTCAAACGTGAACCTAAACCTCAGGTCAAATGTGAACCCGTTGTTTGAAACCCAAGTCAAATGTGAACCTAACCCTCAAGTCAAATATGAACCCGTTGTTTGAAAATCCGGTCAAATGTGAACCTAAACCTCAGGTCAAATTTGAACCCGTTGTTTGAAACCCAAGTCAAATGGGAACCTCAACCTCAGGTCAAATGTGAATCCGTTGTTTGAAAACCAGGTCAAATGTGAACCCGTTGTTTGAAACCCAGGTCAAATATGAACCTAAACCTCAGGTTAAATGTGAACCCGTTGTTTGAAACCCAGGTCAAATGTGAACTTAAACCTCAGGTCAAATGTGAACATAATGTTTGCAACCCAGGTCAAATGTGAACCTAAACCTCAGGTCAAATGTGAACCCGTTGTTTAAAACCCAGGTCAAATGTGAACCTAAACCTCAGGTCAAATGTGAACCCGTTGTTTGAAACCCAGGTCAAATGTGAACCTAAACCTTAGGTCAAATGAGAACCCGTTGTTTGAAACCCGGGTCAAATGTGAACCTAAACCTCAGGTCAAATGCGAACCCTTTGTTTGAAAACCAGGTCAAATTTGAACCTAAACCTCAGGTCAAATGTGAACCCGTTGTTCGAAACCCAGGTCAAATGTGAACCTAAACCTAAGGTCAAATGTGAACCCATTATTTGAAACCCAAGTCAAATGTGAACCTAAACCTCAGGTCAAATTTGAACCCGTTGTTTGAAACCCAGGTCAAACGTGAACTTAAACCTCAGGTCAAATGTGAACCTGTTGTTTGAAACCCAGGTCAAACGTGAACCTAAACCTCAGGTCAAATGTGAACCCGTTGTTTGAAACCTAAGTCAAATGTGAACCTAACCCTCAGGTCAAATATGAACCCGTTGTTTCAAAATCCGTTCAAATGTGAACCTAAACCTCAGGTCAAATGTTAACCCGTTGTTTGAAACCCAGGTCAAATGTGAACCTAAACCTCAGGTCAAATGTGAACCCGTTGTTTAAAACCCAGGTCAAATGTGAACCTAAACCTCAGGTCAAATGTGAACCCGTTGTTTGAAACCCAGGGCAAATGTGAACCTAAACCTTAGGTCAAATGAGAACCCGTTGTTTGAAACCTGGGTCAAATGTGAACCTAAACCTCAGGTCAAATGCGAACCCTTTGTTTGAAAACCAGGTCAAATTTGAACCTAAACCTCAGGTCAAATGTGAACCCGTTGTTCGAAACCCAGGTCAAATGTGAACCTAAACCTAAGGTCAAATGTGAACCCATTATTTGAAACCCAAGTCAAATGTGAACCTAAACCTCAGGTCAAATTTGAACCCGTTGTTTGAAACCCAGGTCAAACGTGAACTTAAACCTCAGGTCAAATGTGAACCTGTTATTTGAAACCCAGGTCAAACGTGAACCTAAACCTCAGGTCAAATGTGAACCCGTTGTTTGAAACCTAAGTCAAATGTGAACCTAACCCTCAGGTCAAATATGAACCCGTTGTTTGAAAATCCGTTCAAATGTGAACCTAAACCTCAGGTCAAATGTTAACCCGTTGTTTGAAACCCAGGTCAAATGTGAACCCAAACTTCAGGTCAAATGTCAACCCGTTGTTTGAAACCAAGGTCAAATGTGAACCTAAACCTTAGGTCAAATGAGAACCCGTTGTTTGAAACCCGGGTCAAATGTGAACCTAAACCTCAGGTCAAATGCGAACCTGTTGTTTGAAAACCACGTCAAATTTGAACCTAAACCTCAAGTCAAATGTGAACCCGTTGTTTGAAATCCAGGTCAAATGTAAACCCAAACCTAAGGTCAAATGTGAACCCATTGTTTGAAACCCAGGTAAAATGTGAACCTAAACCTCAGGTCAAATGTGAACCCGTTGTTTGAAACCCAGGTCAAACATGAACTTAAACCTCAGGTCAAATGTGAACCTATTGTTTGAAACCCAGGTCAAACGTGAACCTAAACCTCAGGTCAAATGTGAACCCGTCGTTTGAAACCCAAGTCAAATGTGAACCTAACCCTCAGGTCAAATATGAACCCGTTGTTTGAAAATCCGGTCAAATGTGAACCTAAACCTCAGGTCAAATGTGAACCCGTTGTTTGAAACCCAAGTCAAATGGGAACCTCAACCTCAGGTCAAATGTGAATCCGTTGTTTGAAAACCAGGTCAAATGTGAACCCGTTGTTCGAAACCCAGGTCAAATGTGAACCTAAACCTAAGGTCAAATGTGAACCCATTATTTGAAACCAAAGTCAAATGTGAACCTAAACCTCAGGTCAAATGTGAACCCGTTGTTTGAAACCCAGGTCAAACGTGAACTTAAACCTCAGGTCAAATGTGAACCTGTTGTTTGAAACCCAGGTCAAACGTGAACCTAAACCTCAGGTCAAATGTGAACCCGTTGTTTAAAACCCAGGTCAAATGTGAACCTAAACCTCAGGTCAAATGTGAACCCGTTGTTTGAAACCCAGGTCAAATGTGAACCTAAACCTTAGGTCAAATGAGAACCCGTTGTTTGAAACCCGGGTCAAATGTGAACCTAAACCTCAGGTCAAATGCGAACCCTTTATTTGAAAACCAGGTCAAATTTGAACCTAAACCTCAGGTCAAATGTGAACCCGTTGTTCGAAACCCAGGTCAAATGTGAACCTAAACCTAAGGTCAAATGTGAACCCATTATTTGAAACCCAAGTCAAATGTGAACCTAAACCTCAGGTCAAATTTGAACCCGTTGTTTGAAACCCAGGTCAAACGTGAACTTAAACCTCAGGTCAAATGTGAACCTGTTGTTTGAAACCCAGGTCAAACGTGAACCTAAACCTCAGGTCAAATGTGAACCCGTTGTTTGAAACCTAAGTCAAATGTGAACCTAACCCTCAGGTCAAATATGAACCCGTTGTTTCAAAATCCGTTCAAATGTGAACCTAAACCTCAGGTCAAATGTTAACCCGTTGTTTGAAACCCAGGTCAAATGTGAACCTAAACCTCAGGTCAAATGTGAACCCGTTGTTTAAAACCCAGGTCAAATGTGAACCTAAACCTCAGGTCAAATGTGAACCCGTTGTTTGAAACCCATGTCAAATGTGAACCTAAACCTTAGGTCAAATGAGAACCCGTTGTTTGAAACCTGGGTCAAATGTGAACCTAAACCTCAGGTCAAATGCGAACCCTTTGTTTGAAAACCAGGTCAAATTTGAACCTAAACCTCAGGTCAAATGTGAACCCGTTGTTCGAAACCCAGGTCAAATGTGAACCTAAACCTAAGGTCAAATGTGAACCCATTATTTGAAACCCAAGTCAAATGTGAACCTAAACCTCAGGTCAAATTTGAACCCGTTGTTTGAAACCCAGGTCAAACGTGAACTTAAACCTCAGGTCAAATGTGAACCTGTTGTTTGAAACCCAGGTCAAACGTGAACCTAAACCTCAGGTCAAATGTGAACCCGTTGTTTGAAACCTAAGTCAAATGTGAACCTAACCCTCAGATCAAATATGAACCCGTTGTTTGAAAATCCGTTCAAATGTGAACCTAAACCTCAGGTCAAATGTTAACCCGTTGTTTGAAACCCAGGTCAAATGTGAACCCAAACTTCAGGTCAAATGTCAACCCGTTGTTTGAAACCAAGGTCAAATGTGAACCTAAACCTTAGGTCAAATGAGAACCCGTTGTTTGAAACCCGGGTCAAATGTGAACCTAAACCTCAGGTCAAATGCGAACCTGTTGTTTGAAAACCACGTCAAATTTGAACCTAAACCTCAAGTCAAATGTGAACCCGTTGTTTGAAATCCAGGTCAAATGTAAACCCAAACCTAAGGTCAAATGTGAACCCATTGTTTGAAACCCAGGTAAAATGTGAACCTAAACCTCAGGTCAAATGTGAACCCGTTGTTTGAAACCCAGGTCAAACATGAACTTAAACCTCAGGTCAAATGTGAACCTATTGTTTGAAACCCAGGTCAAACGTGAAGCTAAACCTCAGGTCAAATGTGAACCCGTCGTTTGAAACCCAAGTCAAATGTGAACCTAACCCTCAGGTCAAATATGAACCCGTTGTTTGAAAATCCGGTCAAATGTGAACCTAAACCTCAGGTCAAATGTGAACCCGTTGTTTGAAACCCAAGTCAAATGGGAACCTCAACCTCAGGTCAAATGTGAATCCGTTGTTTGAAAACCAGGTCAAATGTGAACCCGTTGTTTGAAACCCAGGTCAAATATGACCCTAAACCTCAGGTCAAATGTGAACCCGTTGTTTGAAACCCAGGTCAAATGTGAACTTAAACCTCAGGTCAAATGTGAACCTAATGTTTGAAACCCAGGTCAAATGTGAACCTAAACTTCAGGTCAAATGTGAACCCGTTGTTTGAAACCCAGGTCAAATGTGAACCTAAACCTCAGGTCAAATGTGAACCCGTTGTTTAAAACCCAGGTCAAATGTGAACCTAAACCTCAGGTCAAATGTGAACCCGTTGTTTGAAACCCAGGTCAAATGTGAACCTAAACCTTAGGTCAAATGAGAACCCGTTGTTTGAAACCCGGGTCAAATGTGACCCTAAACCTCAGGTCAAATGCGAACCCGTTGTTTGAAAACCAGGTCAAATTTGAACCTAAACCTCAGGTCAAATGTGAACCCGTTGTTCGAAACCCAGGTCAAATGTGAACCTAAACCTAAGGTCAAATGTGAACCCATTATTTGAAACCAAAGTCAAATGTGAACCTAAACCTCAGGTCAAATGTGAACCCGTTGTTTGAAACCCAGGTCAAACGTGAACTTAAACCTCAGGTCAAATGTGAACCTGTTGTTTGAAACCCAGGTCAAACGTGAACCTAAACCTCAGGTCAAATGTGAACCCGTTGTTTAAAACCCAGGTCAAATGTGAACCTAAACCTCAGGTCAAATGTGAACCCGTTGTTTGAAACCCAGGTCAAATGTGAACCTAAACCTTAGGTCAAATGAGAACCCGTTGTTTGAAACCCGGGTCAAATGTGAACCTAAACCTCAGGTCAAATGCGAACCCTTTGTTTGAAAACCAGGTCAAATTTGAACCTAAACCTCAGGTCAAATGTGAACCCGTTGTTCGAAACCCAGGTCAAATGTGAACCTAAACCTAAGGTCAAATGTGAACCCATTATTTGAAACCCAAGTCAAATGTGAACCTAAACCTCAGGTCAAATTTGAACCCGTTGTTTGAAACCCAGGTCAAACGTGAACTTAAACCTCAGGTCAAATGTGAACCTGTTGTTTGAAACCCAGGTCAAACGTGAACCTAAACCTCAGGTCAAATGTGAACCCGTTGTTTAAAACCCAGGTCAAATGTGAACCTAAACCTCAGGTCAAATGTGAACCCGTTGTTTGAAACCCAGGTCAAATGTGAACCTAAACCTTAGGTCAAATGAGAACCCGTTGTTTGAAACCCGGGTCAAATGTGAACCTAAACCTCAGGTCAAATGCGAACCCTTTGTTTGAAAACCAGGTCATATTTGAACCTAAACCTCAGGTCAAATGTGAACCCGTTGTTCGAAACCCAGGTCAAATGTGAACCTAAACCTAAGGTCAAATGTGAACCCATTATTTGAAACCCAAGTCAAATGTGAACCTAAACCTCAGGTCAAATTTGAACCCGTTGTTTGAAACCCAGGTCAAACGTGAACTTAAACCTCAGGTCAAATGTGAACCTGTTGTTTGAAACCCAGGTCAAACGTGAACCTAAACCTCAGGTCAAATGTGAACCCGTTGTTTGAAACCTAAGTCAAATGTGAACCTAACCCTCAGGTCAAATATGAACCCGTTGTTTCAAAATCCGTTCAAATGTGAACCTAAACCTCAGGTCAAATGTTAACCCGTTGTTTGAAACCCAGGTCAAATGTGAACCTAAACCTCAGGTCAAATGTGAACCCGTTGTTTAAAACCCAGGTCAAATGTGAACCTAAACCTCAGGTCAAATGTGAACCCGTTGTTTGAAACCCAGGTCAAATGTGAACCTAAACCTTAGGTCAAATGAGAACCCGTTGTTTGAAACCTGGGTCAAATGTGAACCTAAACCTCAGGTCAAATGCGAACCCTTTGTTTGAAAACCAGGTCAAATTTGAACCTAAACCTCAGGTCAAATGTGAACCCGTTGTTCGAAACCCAGGTCAAATGTGAACCTAAACCTAAGGTCAAATGTGAACCCATTATTTGAAACCCAAGTCAAATGTGAACCTAAACCTCAGGTCAAATTTGAACCCGTTGTTTGAAACCCAGGTCAAACGTGAACCTAAACCTCAGGTCAAATGTGAACCCGTTGTTTGAAACCTAAGTCAAATGTGAACCTAACCCTCAGGTCAAATATGAACCCGTTGTTTGAAAATCCGTTCAAATGTGAACCTAAACCTCAGGTCAAATGTTAACCCGTTATTTGAAACCCAGGTCAAATGTGAACCCAAACTTCAGGTCAAATGTCAACCCGTTGTTTGAAACCAAGGTCAAATGTGAACCTAAACCTTAGGTCAAATGAGAACCCGTTGTTTGAAACCCGGGTCAAATGTGAACCTAAACCTCAGGTCAAATGCGAACCTGTTGTTTGAAAACCACGTCAATTTGAACCTAAACCTCAAGTCAAATGTGAACCCGTTGTTTGAAATCCAGGTCAAATGTAAACCCAAACCTAAGGTCAAATGTGAACCCATTGTTTGAAACCCAGGTAAAATGTGAACCTAAACCTCAGGTCAAATGTGAACCCGTTGTTTGAAACCCAGGTCAAACATGAACTTAAACCTCAGGTCAAATGTGAACCTATTGTTTGAAACCCAGGTCAAACGTGAACCTAAACCTCAGGTCAAATGTGAACCCGTCGTTTGAAACCCAAGTCAAATGTGAACCTAACCCTCAGGTCAAATATGAACCCGTTGTTTGAAAATTCGATCAAATGTGAACCTAAACCTCAGGTCAAATGTGAACCCGTTGTTTGAAACCCAAGTCAAATGGGAACCTCAACCTCAGGTCAAATGTGAATCCGTTGTTTGAAAACCAGGTCAAATGTGAACCCGTTGTTTGAAACCCAGGTCAAATATGACCCTAAACCTCAGGTCAAATGTGAACCCGTTGTTTGAAACCCAGGTCAAATGTGAACTTAAACCTCAGGTCAAATGTGAACCTAATGTTTGAAACCCAGGTCAAATGTGAACCTAAATTTCAGGTCAAATGTGAACCCGTTGTTTGAAACCCAGGTCAAATGTGAACCTAAACCTCAGGTCAAATGTGAACCCGTTGTTTAAAACCCAGGTCAAATGTGAACCTAAACCTCAGGTCAAATGTGAACCCGTTGTTTGAAACCCAGGTCAAATGTGAACCTAAACCTTAGGTCAAATGAGAACCCGTTGTTTGAAACCCGGGTCAAATGTGACCCTAAACCTCAGGTCAAATGCGAACCCGTTGTTTGAAAACCAGGTCAAATTTGAACCTAAACCTCAGGTCAAATGTGAACCCGTTGTTCGAAACCCAGGTCAAATGTGAACCTAAACCTAAGGTCAAATGTGAACCCATTATTTGAAACCAAAGTCAAATGTGAACCTAAACCTCAGGTCAAATGTGAACCCGTTGTTTGAAACCCAGGTCAAACGTGAACTTAAACCTCAGGTCAAATGTGAACCTGTTGTTTGAAACCCAGGTCAAACGTGAACCTAAACCTCAGGTCAAATGTGAACCCGTTGTTTAAAACCCAGGTCAAATGTGAACCTAAACCTCAGGTCAAATGTGAACCCGTTGTTTGAAACCCAGGTCAAATGTGAACCTAAACCTTAGGTCAAATGAGAACCCGTTGTTTGAAACCCGGGTCAAATGTGAACCTAAACCTCAGGTCAAATGCGAACCCTTTGTTTGAAAACCAGGTCAAATTTGAACCTAAACCTCAGGTCAAATGTGAACCCGTTGTTCGAAACCCAGGTCAAATGTGAACCTAAACCTAAGGTCAAATGTGAACCCATTATTTGAAACCCAAGTCAAATGTGAACCTAAACCTCAGGTCAAATTTGAACCCGTTGGTTGAAACCCAGGTCAAACGTGAACTTAAACCTCAGGTCAAATGTGAACCTGTTGTTTGAAACCCAGGTCAAACGTGAACCTAAACCTCAGGTCAAATGTGAACCCGTTGTTTGAAACCTAAGTCAAATGTGAACCTAACCCTCAGGTCAAATATGAACCCGTTGTTTGAAAATCCGTTCAAATGTGAACCTAAACCTCAGGTCAAATGTTAACCCGTTGTTTGAAACCCAGGTCAAATGTGAACCTAAACCTCAGGTCAAATGTGAACCCGTTGTTTAAAACCCAGGTCAAATGTGAACCTAAACCTCAGGTCAAATGTGAACCCGTTGTTTGAAACCCAGGTCAAATGTGAACCTAAACCTTAGGTCAAATGAGAACCCGTTGTTTGAAACCTGGGTCAAATGTGAACCTAAACCTCAGGTCAAATGCGAACCCTTTGTTTGAAAACCAGGTCAAATTTGAACCTAAACCTCAGGTCAAATGTGAACCCGTTGTTCGAAACCCAGGTCAAATGTGAACCTGAACCTAAGGTCAAATGTGAACCCATTATTTGAAACCAAAGTCAAATGTGAACCTAAACCTCAGGTCAAATGTGAACCCGTTGTTTGAAACCCAGGTCAAACGTGAACTTAAACCTCAGGTCAAATATGAACCTGTTGTTTGAAACCCAGGTCAAACGTGAACCTAAACCTCAGGTCAAATGTGAACCCGTTGTTTGAAACCCAAGTCAAATGTGAACCTAACCCTCAAGTCAAATATGAACCCGTTGTTTGAAAATCCGGTCAAATGTGAACCTAAACCTCAGGTCAAATTTGAACCCGTTGTTTGAAACCCAAGTCAAATGGGAACCTCAACCTCAGGTCAAATGTGAATCCGTTGTTTGAAAACCAGGTCAAATGTGAACCCGTTGTTTGAAACCCAGGTCAAATATGAACCTAAACCTCAGGTTAAATGTGAACCCGTTGTTTGAAACCCAGGTCAAATGTGAACTTAAACCTCAGGTCAAATGTGAACCTAATGTTTGCAACCCAGGTCAAATGTGAACCTAAACCTCAGGTCAAATGTGAACCCGTTGTTTAAAACCCAGGTCAAATGTGAACCTAAACCTCAGGTCAAATGTGAACCCGTTGTTTGAAACCCAGGTCAAATGTGAACCTAAACCTTAGGTCAAATGAGAACCCGTTGTTTGAAACCCGGGTCAAATGTGAACCTAAACCTCAGGTCAAATGCGAACCCTTTGTTAGAAAACCAGGTCAAATTTGAACCTAAACCTCAGGTCAAATGTGAACCCGTTGTTCGAAACCCAGGTCAAATGTGAACCTAAACCTAAGGTCAAATGTGAACCCATTATTTGAAACCCAAGTCAAATGTGAACCTAAACCTCAGGTCAAATTTGAACCCGTTGTTTGAAACCCAGGTCAAACGTGAACTTAAACCTCAGGTCAAATGTGAACCTGTTGTTTGAAACCCAGGTCAAACGTGAACCTAAACCTCAGGTCAAATGTGAACCCGTTGTTTGAAACCTAAGTCAAATGTGAACCTAACCCTCAGGTCAAATATGAACCCGTTGTTTGAAAATCCGTTCAAATGTGAACCTAAACCGCAGGTCAAATGTTAACCCGTTGTTTGAAACCCAGGTCAAATGTGAACCTAAACCTCAGGTCAAATGTGAACCCGTTGTTTAAAACCCAGGTCAAATGTGAACCTAAACCTCAGGTCAAATGTGAACCCGTTGTTTGAAACCCAGGTCAAATGTGAACCTAAACCTTAGGTCAAATGAGAACCCGTTGTTTGAAACCTGGGTCAAATGTGAACCTAAACCTCAGGTCAAATGCGAACCCTTTGTTTGAAAACCAGGTCAAATTTGAACCTAAACCTCAGGTCAAATGTGAACCCGTTGTTCGAAACCCAGGTCAAATGTGAACCTAAACCTAAGGTCAAATGTGAACCCATTATTTGAAGCCCAAGTCAAATGTGAACCTAAACCTCAGGTCAAATTTGAACCCGTTGTTTGAAACCCAGGTCAAACGTGAACTTAAACCTCAGGTCAAATGTGAACCTGTTGTTTGAAACCCAGGTCAAACGTGAACCTAAACCTCAGGTCAAATGTGAACCCGTTGTTTGAAACCTAAGTCAAATGTGAACCTAACCCTCAGGTCAAATATGAACCCGTTGTTTGAAAATCCGTTCAAATGTGAACCTAAACCTCAGGTCAAATGTTAACCCGTTGTTTGAAACCCAGGTCAAATGTGAACCCAAACTTCAGGTCAAATGTGAACCCGTTGTTTGAAAACCACGTCAAATTTGAACCTAAACCTCAAGTCAAATGTGAACCCGTTGTTTGAAATCCAGGTCAAATGTAAACCCAAACCTAAGGTCAAATGTGAACCCATTGTTTGAAACCCAGGTAAAATGTGAACCTAAACCTCAGGTCAAATGTGAACCCGTTGTTTGAAACCCAGGTCAAACATGAACTTAAACCTCAGGTCAAATGTGAACCTATTGTTTGAAACCCAGGTCAAACGTGAACCTAAACCTCAGGTCAAATGTGAACCCGTTGTTTGAAACCTAAGTCAAATGTGAACCTAACCCTCAGGTCAAATATGAACCCGTTGTTTGAAAATCCGTTCAAATGTGAACCTAAACCTCAGGTCAAATGAGAACCCGTTGTTTGAAACCCGGGTCAAATGTGAACCTAAACCTCAGGTCAAATGTGAACCTGTTGTTTGAAAACCACGTCAAATTTGAACCTAAACCTCAAGTCAAATGTGAACCCGTTGTTTGAAATCCAGGTCAAATGTAAACCCAAACCTAAGGTCAAATGTGAACCCATTGTTTGAAACCCAGGTAAAATGTGAACCTAAACCTCAGGTCAAATGTGAACCCGTTGTTTGAAACCCAGGTCAAACATGAACTTAAACCTCAGGTCAAATGTGAACCTATTGTTTGAAACCCAGGTCAAACGTGAACCTAAACCTCAGGTCAAATGTGAACCCGTCGTTTGAAACCCAAGTCAAATGTGAACCTAACCCTCAGGTCAAATATGAACCCGTTGTTTGAAAATCCGGTCAAATGTGAACCTAAACCTCAGGTCAAATGTGAACCCGTTGTTTGAAACCCAAGTCAAATGGGAACCTCAACCTCAGGTCAAATGTGAATCCGTTGTTTGAAAACCAGGTCAAATGTGAACCCGTTGTTTGAAACCCAGGTCAAATATGACCCTAAACCTCAGGTCAAATGTGAACCCGTTGTTTGAAACCCAGGTCAAATGTGAACTTAAACCTCAGGTCAAATGTGAACCTAATGTTTGAAACCCAGGTCAAATGTGAACCTAAACTTCAGGTCAAATGTGAACCCGTTGTTTGAAACCCAGGTCAAATGTGAACCTAAACCTCAGGTCAAATGTGAACCCGTTGTTTAAAACCCAGGTCAAATGTGAACCTAAACCTCAGGTCAAATGTGAACCCGTTGTTTGAAACCCAGGTCAAATGTGAACCTAAACCTTAGGTCAAATGAGAACCCGTTGTTTGAAACCCTGGTCAAATGTGACCCTAAACCTCAGGTCAAATGCGAACCCGTTGTTTGAAAACCAGGTCAAATTTGAACCTAAACCTCAGGTCAAATGTGAACCCGTTGTTCGAAACCCAGGTCAAATGTGAACCTAAACCTAAGGTCAAATGTGAACCCATTATTTGAAACCAAAGTCAAATGTGAACCTAAACCTCAGGTCAAATGTGAACCTGTTGTTTGAAACCCAGGTCAAACGTGAACCTAAACCTCAGGTCAAATGTGAACCCGTTGTTTGAAACCCAAGTCAAATGTGAACCTAACCCTCAAGTCAAATATGAACCCGTTGTTTGAAAATCCGGTCAAATGTGAACCTAAACCTCAGGTCAAATGTGAACCCGTTGTTTGAAACCCAAGTCAAATGAGAACCTCAACCTCAGGTCAAATGTGAATCTGTTGTTTGAAACCCAGGTCAAATATGAACCTAAACCTCAGGTCAAATGTGAACCCGTTGTTTGAAACCCAAGTCAAACGTGAACCTAAACCTCAGGTCAAATGTGAACCCTTTGTTTGAAACCCAGGTCAAACGTGAACCTAAACCTCAGGTCAAATGTGAACCCGTTGTTTGAAACCCAAGTCAAATGTGAACCTAACCCTCAGGTCAAATATGAACCCGTTGTTTGAAAATCCGGTCAAATGTGAACCTAAAGCTCAGGTCAAATGTGAACCCGTTGTTTGAAACCCAGGTCAAATATGAACCTAAACCTCAGGTCAAATGTGAACCCGTTGTTTGAAACCCAAGTCAAACGTGAACCTAAACCTCAGGTCAAATGTGAACCCTTTGTTTGAAACCTAAGTCAAATGTGAACCTAACCCTCAGGTCAAATATGAACCCGTTGTTTGAAAATCCGGTCAAATGTGAACCTAAACCTCAGGTCAAATGTGAACCCGTTGTTTGAAACCTCAGGTCAAATGTGAACCCGTTGTTTAAAACCCAGGTCAAATGTGAACCTAAACCACAGGTCAAATGTGAACCCGTTGTTTGAAACCCAGGTCAAATGTGAACCTAAACCTTAGGTCAAATGAGAACCCGTTGTTTGAAACCCGGGTCAAATGTGAACCTAAACCTCAGGTCAAATGCGAACCCGTTGTTTGAAAACCACGTCAAATTTGAACCTAAACCTCAAGTCAAATGTGAACCCGTTGTTTGAAATCCAGGTCAAATGTGAACCTAAACCGTAGGTCAAATGAGAACCCGTTGTTTGAAACCCGGGTCAAATGTGAACCTAAACCTCAGGTCAAATGCGAACCCGTTGTTTGAAAACCACGTCAAATTTGAACCTAAACCTCAAGTCAAATGTGAACCCGTTGTTTGAATTCCAGGTCAAATGTAAACCCAAACCTAAGGTCAAATGTGAACCCATTGTTTGAAACCCAGGTAAATTGTGAACCTAAACCTCAGGTCAAATGTTAACTCGTTGTTTGAAACCCAGGTCAAAGTGAACTTAAACCTCAAGTCAAATGTGAACCTATTGTTTGAAACCCAGGTCAAACTTGAACCTAAACCTCAGGTCAAATGTGAACCCGTCGTTTGAAACCCAAGTCAAATGTGAACCTAACCCTCAGGTCAAATATGAACCCGTTGTTTGAAAATCCGGTCAAATGTGAACCTAAACCTCAGGTCAAATGTGATCCCGTTGTTTGAAACCCAAGTCAAATGGGAACCTCAACCTCAGGTCAAATGTGAATCCGTTGTTAGAAAACCAGGTCAAATGTGAACCCGTTGTTTGAAACCCAGGTCAAATATGACCCTAAACCTCAGGTCAAATGTGAACCCGTTGTTTGAAACCCAGGTCAAATGTGAACTTAAACCTCAGGTCAAATGTGAACCTAATGTTTGAAACCCAGGTAAAATGTGAACCTAAACCTCAGGTCAAATGTGAACCCGTTGTTTGAAACCCAGGTCAAATGTGAACCTAAACCTCAGGTCAAATGTGAACCCGTTGTTTAAAACCCAGGTCAAATGTGAACCTAAACCTCAGGTCAAATGTGAACCCGTTGTTTGAAACCCAGGTCAAATGTGAACCTAAACCTTAGGTCAAATGAGAACCCGTTGTTTGAAACCCGGGTCAAATGTGAACCTAAACCTCAGGTCAAATGCGAACCCTTTGTTTGAAAACCAGGTCAAATTTGAACCTAAACCTCAGGTCAAATGTGAACCCGTTGTTCGAAACCCAGGTCAAATGTGAACCTAAACCTAAGGTCAAATGTGAACCCATTATTTGAAACCCAAGTCAAATGTGAACCTAAACCTCAGGTCAAATTTGAACCCGTTGTTTGAAACCCAGGTCAAACGTGAACTTAAACCTCAGGTCAAATGTGAACCTGTTGTTTGAAACCCAGGTCAAACGTGAACCTAAACCTCAGGTCAAATGTGAACCCGTTGTTTGAAACCTAAGTCAAATGTGAACCTAACCCTCAGGTCAAATATGAACCCGTTGTTTGAAAATCCGGTCAAATGTGAACCTAAACCTCAGGTCAAATGTGAACCCGTTGTTTGAAAAACAGGTCAAATGTGAACCTAAACCTCAGGTCAAATGTGAACCCGTTGTTTGAAACCAAGGTCAAATGTGAACCTAAACCTTAGGTCAAATGAGAACCCGTTGTTTGAAACCCGGGTCAAATGTGAACCTAAACCTCAGGTCAAATGCGAACACGTTGTTTGAAAACCACGTCAAATTTGAACCTAAACCTCAAGTCAAATGTGAACCCGTTCTTTGAAATCCAGGTCAAATGTAAACCCAAACCTAAGGTCAAATGTGAACCCATTGTTTGAAACCCAGGTAAAATGTGAACCTAAACCTCAGGTCAAATGTGAACCCGTTGTTTGAAACCCAGGTCAAACGTGAACTTAAACCTCAGGTCAAATGTGAACCTATTGTTTGAAACCCAGGTTAAACGTGAACCTAAACCTCAGGTCAAATGTGAACCCGTCGTTTGAAACCCAAGTCAAATGTGAACCTAACCCTCAGGTCAAATATGAACCCGTTGTTTGAAAATCCGGTCAAATGTGAACCTAAACCTCAGGTCAAATGTGAACCCTTTGTTTGAAACCCAAGTCAAATGGGAACCTCAACCTCAGGTCAAATGTGAATCCGTTGTTTGAAAACCAGGTCAAATGTGAACCCGTTTTTTGAAACCCAGGTCAAATATGACCCTAAACCTCAGGTCAAATGTGAACCCGTTGATTGAAACCCAGGTCAAATGTGAACTTAAACCTCAGGTCAAATTTGAACCTAATGTTTGAAACCCAGGTCAAATGTGAACCTAAACCTCAGGTCAAATGTGAACCCGTTGTTTGAAACCCAGGTCAAATGTGAACCTAAACCTCAGGTCAAATGTGAACCCGTTGTTTAAAACCCAGGTCAAATGTGAACCTAAACCTCAGGTCAAATGTGAACCCGTTGTTTGAAACCCAGGTCAAATGTGAACCTAAACCTTAGGTCAAATGAGAACCCTTTGTTTGAAACCCAGGTCAAATGTGACCCTAAACCTCAGGTCAAATGCGAACCCGTTGTTTGAAAACCAGGTCAAATTTGAACCTAAACCTCAGGTCAAATGTGAACCCGTTGTTCGAAACCCAGGTCAAATGTGAACCTAAACCTAAGGTCAAATGTGAACCCATTATTTGAAACCAAAGTCAAATGTAAACCTAAACCTCAGGTCAAATGTGAACCCGTTGTTTGAAAACCTCAGGTCAAATGTGAACCTGTTGTTTGAAACCCAGGTCAAACGTGAACCTAAACCTCAGGTCAAATGTGAACCCGTTGTTTGAAACCCAAGTCAAATGTGAACCTAACCCTCAAGTCAAATATGAACCCGTTGTTTGAAAATCCGGTCAAATGTGAACCAAAACCTCAGGTCAAATGTGAACCCGTTGTTTGAAACCCAAGTCAAATGAGAACCTCAACCTCAGGTCAAATGTGAATCCGTTGTTTGAAAACCAGGTCAAATGTGAACCCGTTGTTTGAAACCCAGGTCAAATATGAACCTAAACCTCAGGTCAAATGTGAACCCGTTGTTTGAAACCCAGGTCAAACGTGAACCTAAACCTCAGGTCAAATGTGAACCCGTTGTTTGAAACCGAAGTCAAATGTGAACCTAACCCTCAGGTCAAATATGAACCCGTTGTTTGAAAATCCGGTCAAATGTGAACCTAAACCTCAGGTCAAATGTGAACCCGTTGTTTGAAACCCAGGTCAAATGTGAACCTAAAACTCAGGTCAAATGTGAACCCGTTGTTTGAAACCAAGGTCAAATGTGAACCTAAACCTTAGGTCAAATGAGAACCCGTTGTTTGAAACCCGGGTCAAATGTGAACCTAAACCTCAGGTCAAATGCGAACCAGTTGTTTGAAAACCACGTCAAATTTGAACCTAAACCTCAAGTCAAATGTGAACCCGTTGTTTGAAATCCAGGTCAAATGTAAACCCAAACCTAAGGTCAAATGTGAACCCATTGTTTGAAACCCAGGTAAAATGTGAACCTAAACCTCAGGTCAAATGTGAACCCGTTGTTTGAAACCCAGGTCAAACGTGAACTTAAACCTCAAGTCAAATGTGAACCTATTGTTTGAAACCCAGGTCAAACGTGAACCTAAACCTCAGGTCAAATGTGAACCCGTCGTTTGAAACCCAAGTCAAATGTGAACCTAACCCTCAGGTCAAATATGAACCCGTTGTTTGAAAATCCGGTCAAATGTGAACCTAAACCTCAGGTCAAATGTGAACCCGTTGTTTGAAACCCAAGTCAAATGGGAACCTCAACCTCAGGTCAAATGTGAATCCGTTGTTTGAAAACCAAGTCAAATGTGAACCCGTTGTTTGACACCCAGGTCAAATATGACCCTAAACCTCAGGTCAAATGTGAACCCGTTGTTTGAAACCCAGGTCAAATGTGAACTTAAACCTCAGTTCAAATGTGAACCTAATTTTTGAAACCCAGGTCAAATGTGAACCTAAACCTCAGGTCAAATGTGAACCCGCTGTTTGAAACCCAGGTCAAATGTGAACCTAAACCTCAGGTCAAATGTGAACCCGTTGTTTAAAACCCAGGTCAAATGTGAACCTAAACCTCAGGTCAAATGTGAACCCGTTGTTTGAAACCCAGGTCAAATATGAACCTAAACCTTAGGTCAAATGAGAACCCGTTGTTTGAAACCCGGGTCAAATGTGACCCTAAACCTCAGGTCAAATGCGAACCCGTTGTTTGAAAACCAGGTCAAATTTGAACCTAAACCTCAGGTCAAATGTGAACCCGTTGTTCGAAACCCAGGTCAAATGTGAACCTAAACCTCAGGTCAAATGTGAACCCGTCGTTTGAAACCCAAGTCAAATGTGAACCTAACCCTCAGGTCAAATATGAACCCGTTGTTTGAAAATCCGGTCAAATGTGAACCTAAACCTCAGGTCAAATGTGAACCCGTTGTTTGAAACCCAAGTCAAATGGGAACCTCTACCTCAGGTCAAATGTGAATCCGTTGTTTGAAAACCAGGTCAAATGTGAACCCGTTTTTTGAAACCCAGGTCAAATATGACCCTAAACCTCAGGTCAAATGTGAACCCGTTGATTGAAACCCAGGTCAAATGTGAACTTAAACCTCAGGTCAAATTTGAACCTAATGTTTGAAACCCAGGTCAAATGTGAACCTAAACCTCAGGTCAAATGTGAACCTAAACCTCAGGTCAAATGTGAACCCGTTGTTTAAAACCCAGGTCAAATGTGAACCTAAACCTCAGGTCAAATGTGAACCCGTCGTTTGAAACCCAGGTCAAATGTGAACCTAAACCTTAGGTCAAATGAGAACCCGTTGTTTGAAACCCAGGTCAAATGTGACCCTAAACCTCAGGTCAAATGCGAACCCGTTGTTTGAAAACCAGGTCAAATTTGAACCTAAACCTCAGGTCAAATGTGAACCCGTTGTTCGAAACCCAGGTCAAATGTGAACCTAAACCTAAGGTCAAATGTGAACCCATTATTTGAAACCAAAGTCAAATGTAAACCTAAACCTCAGGTCAAATGTGAACCCGTTGTTTGAAAACCTCAGGTCAAATGTGAACCTGTTGTTTGAAACCCAGGTCAAACGTGAACCTAAACCTCAGGTCAAATGTGAACCCGTTGTTTGAAACCCAAGTCAAATGTGAACCTAACCCTCAAGTCAAATATGAACCCGTTGTTTGAAAATCCGGTCAAATGTGAACTTAAACCTCAGTTCAAATGTGAACCTAATGTTTGAAACCCAGGTCAAATGTGAACCTAAACCTCAGGTCAAATGTGAACCCGCTGTTTGAAACCCAGGTCAAATGTGAACCTAAACCTCATTTCAAATGTGAACCCGTTGTTTAAAACCCAGGTCAAATGTGAACCTAAACCTCAGGTCAAATGTGAACCCGTTGTTTGAAACCCAGGTCAAATATGAACCTAAACCTTAGGTCAAATGAGAACCCGTTGTTTGAAACCCGGGTCAAATGTGACCCTAAACCTCAGGTCAAATGCGAACCCGTTGTTTGAAAACCAGGTCAAATTTGAACCTAAACCTCAGGTCAAATGTGAACCCGTTGTTCGAAACCCAGGTCAAACGTGAACCTAAACCTCAGGTCAAATGTGAACCCGTTGTTTGAAACCCAAGTCAAATGTGAACCTAACCCTCAAGTCAAATATGAACCCGTTGTTTGAAAATCCGGTCAAATGTGAACCAAAACCTCAGGTCAAATGTGAACCCGTTGTTTGAAACCCAAGTCAAATGAGAACCTCAACCTCAGGTCAAATGTGAATCCGTTGTTTGAAAACCAGGTCAAATGTGAACCCGTTGTTTGAAACCCAGGTCAAATATGAACCTAAACCTCAGGTCAAATGTGAACCCGTTGTTTGAAACCCAGGTCAAACGTGAACCTAAACCTCAGGTCAAATGTGAACCCGTTGTTTGAAACCGAAGTCAAATGTGAACCTAACCCTCAGGTCAAATATGAACCCGTTGTTTGAAAATCCGGTCAAATGTGAACCTAAACCTCAGGTCAAATGTGAACCCGTTGTTTGAAACCCAGGTCAAATGTGAACCTAAAACTCAGGTCAAATGTGAACCCGTTGTTTGAAACCAAGGTCAAATGTGAACCTAAACCTTAGGTCAAATGAGAACCCGTTGTTTGAAACCCGGGTCAAATGTGAACCTAAACCTCAGGTCAAATGCGAACCAGTTGTTTGAAAACCACGTCAAATTTGAACCTAAACCTCAAGTCAAATGTGAACCCGTTGTTTGAAATCCAGGTCAAATGTAAACCCAAACCTAAGGTCAAATGTGAACCCATTGTTTGAAACCCAGGTAAAATGTGAACCTAAACCTCAGGTCAAATGTGAACCCGTTGTTTGAAACCCAGGTCAAACGTGAACTTAAACCTCAAGTCAAATGTGAACCTATTGTTTGAAACCCAGGTCAAACGTGAACCTAAACCTCAGGTCAAATGTGAACCCGTCGTTTGAAACCCAAGTCAAATGTGAACCTAACCCTCAGGTCAAATATGAACCCGTTGTTTGAAAATCCGGTCAAATGTGAACCTAAACCTCAGGTCAAATGTGAACCCGTTGTTTGAAACCCAAGTCAAATGGGAACCTCAACCTCAGGTCAAATGTGAATCCGTTGTTTGAAAACCAAGTCAAATGTGAACCCGTTGTTTGACACCCAGGTCAAATATGACCCTAAACCTCAGGTCAAATGTGAACCCGTTGTTTGAAACCCAGGTCAAATGTGAACTTAAATCTCAGTTCAAATGTGAACCTAATTTTTGAAACCCAGGTCAAATGTGAACCTAAACCTCAGGTCAAATGTGAACCCGCTGTTTGAAACCCAGGTCAAATGTGAACCTAAACCTCAGGTCAAATGTGAACCCGTTGTTTAAAACCCAGGTCAAATGTGAACCTAAACCTCAGGTCAAATGTGAACCCGTTGTTTGAAACCCAGGTCAAATATGAACCTAAACCTTAGGTCAAATGAGAACCCGTTGTTTGAAACCCGGGTCAAATGTGACCCTAAACCTCAGGTCAAATGCGAACCCGTTGTTTGAAAACCAGGTCAAATTTGAACCTAAACCTCAGGTCAAATGTGAACCCGTTGTTCGAAACCCAGGTCAAATGTGAACCTAAACCTCAGGTCAAATGTGAACCCGTCGTTTGAAACCCAAGTCAAATGTGAACCTAACCCTCAGGTCAAATATGAACCCGTTGTTTGAAAATCCGGTCAAATGTGAACCTAAACCTCAGGTCAAATGTGAACCCGTTGTTTGAAACCCAAGTCAAATGGGAACCTCTACCTCAGGTCAAATGTGAATCCGTTGTTTGAAAACCAGGTCAAATGTGAACCCGTTTTTTGAAACCCAGGTCAAATATGACCCTAAACCTCAGGTCAAATGTGAACCCGTTGATTGAAACCCAGGTCAAATGTGAACTTAAACCTCAGGTCAAATTTGAACCTAATGTTTGAAACCCAGGTCAAATGTGAACCTAAACCTCAGGTCAAATGTGAACCTAAACCTCAGGTCAAATGTGAACCCGTTGTTTAAAACCCAGGTCAAATGTGAACCTAAACCTCAGGTCAAATGTGAACCCGTTGTTTGAAACCCAGGTCAAATGTGAACCTAAACCTTAGGTCAAATGAGAACCCGTTGTTTGAAACCCAGGTCAAATGTGACCCTAAACCTCAGGTCAAATGCGAACCCGTTGCTTGAAAACCAGGTCAAATTTGAACCTAAACCTCAGGTCAAATGTGAACCCGTTGTTCGAAACCCAGGTCAAATGTGAACCTAAACCTAAGGTCAAATGTGAACCCATTATTTGAAACCAAAGTCAAATGTAAACCTAAACCTCAGGTCAAATGTGAACCCGTTGTTTGAAAACCTCAGGTCAAATGTGAACCTGTTGTTTGAAACCCAGGTCAAACGTGAACCTAAACCTCAGGTCAAATGTGAACCCGTTGTTTGAAACCCAAGTCAAATGTGAACCTAACCCTCAAGTCAAATATGAACCCGTTGTTTGAAAATCCGGTCAAATGTGAACTTAAACCTCAGTTCAAATGTGAACCTAATGTTTGAAACCCAGGTCAAATGTGAACCTAAACCTCAGGTCAAATGTGAACCCGCTGTTTGAAACCCAGGTCAAATGTGAACCTAAACCTCATTTCAAATGTGAACCCGTTGTTTAAAACCCAGGTCAAATGTGAACCTAAACCTCAGGTCAAATGTGAACCCGTTGTTTGAAACCCAGGTCAAATATGAACCTAAACCTTAGGTCAAATGAGATCCCGTTGTTTGAAACCCGGGTCAAATGTGACCCTAAACCTCAGGTCAAATGCGAACCCGTTGTTTGAAAACCAGGTCAAATTTGAACCTAAACCTCAGGTCAAATGTGAACCCGTTGTTCGAAACCCAGGTCAAATGTGAACCTAAACCTCAGGTCAAATGTGAACCCGTCGTTTGAAACCCAAGTCAAATGTGAACCTAACCCTCAGGTCAAATATGAACCCGTTGTTTGAAAATCCGGTCAAATGTGAACCTAAACCTCAGGTCAAATGTGAACCCGTTGTTTGAAACCCAAGTCAAATGGGAACCTCAACCTCAGGTCAAATGTGAATCCGTTGTTTGAAAACCAGGTCAAATGTGAACCTGTTTTTTGAAACCCAGGTCAAATATGACCCTAAACCTCAGGTCAAATGTGAACCCGTTGATTGAAACCCAGGTCAAATGTGAACTTAAACCTCAGGTCAAATTTGAACCTAATGTTTGAAACCCAGGTCAAATGTGAACCTAAACCTCAGGTCAAATGTGAACCCGTTGTTTGAAACCCAGGTCAAATGTGAACCTAAACCTCAGGTCAAATGTGAACCCGTTGTTTAAAACCCAGGTCAAATGTGAACCTAAACCTCAGGTCAAATGTGAACCCGTTGTTTGAAACCCAGGTCAAATGTGAACCTAAACCTTAGGTCAAATGAGAACCCGTTGTTTGAAACCCAGGTCAAATGTGACCCTAAACCTCAGGTCAAATGCGAACCCGTTGTTTGAAAACCAGGTCAAATTTGAACCTAAACCTCAGGTCAAATGTGAACCCGTTGTTCGAAACCCAGGTCAAATGTGAACCTAAACCTAAGGTCAAATGTGAACCCATTATTTGAAACCAAAGTCAAATGTAAACCTAAACCTCAGGTCAAATGTGAACCCGTTGTTTGAAAACCTCAGGTCAAATGTGAACCTGTTGTTTGAAACCCAGGTCAAACGTGAACCTAAACCTCAGGTCAAATGTGAACCCGTTGTTTGAAACCCAAGTCAAATGTGAACCTAACCCTCAAGTCAAATATGAACCCGTTGTTTGAAAATCCGGTCAAATGTGAACCAAAACCTCAGGTCAAATGTGAACCTGTTGTTTGAAACCCAAGTCAAATGAGAACCTCAACCTCAGGTCAAATGTGAACCCGCTGTTTGAAACCCAGGTCAAATGTGAACCTAAACCTCAGGTCAAATGTGAACCCGTTGTTTAAAACCCAGGTCAAATGTGAACCTAAACCTCAGGTCAAATGTGAACCCGTTGTTCGAAACCCATGTCAAATGTGAACCTAAACCTAAGGTCAAATGTGAACCCATTATTTGAAACCCAAGTCAAATGTGAACCTAAACCTCAGGTCAAATGCGAACCCGTTGTTTGAAAACCAGGTCAAATTTGAACCTAAACCTCAGGTCAAATGTGAACCCGTTGTTCGAAACCCAGGTCAAATGTGAACCTAAACCTCAGGTCAAATGTGAACCCGTCGTTTGAAACCCAAGTCAAATGTGAACCTAACCCTCAGGTCAAATATGAACCCGTTGTTTGAAAATCCGGTCAAATGTGAACCTAAACCTCAGGTCAAATGTGAACCCGTTGTTTGAAACCCAAGTCAAATGGGAACCTCAACCTCAGGTCAAATGTGAATCCGTTGTTTGAAAACCAGGTCAAATGTGAACCCGTTTTTTGAAACCCAGGTCAAATATGACCCTAAACCTCAGGTCAAATGTGAACCCGTTGATTGAAACCCAGGTCAAATGTGAACTTAAACCTCAGGTCAAATTTGAACCTAATGTTTGAAACCCAGGTCAAATGTGAACCTAAACCTCAGGTCAAATGTGAACCCGTTGTTTGAAACCCAGGTCAAATGTGAACCTAAACCTCAGGTCAAATGTGAACCCGTTGTTAAAACCCAGGTCAAATGTGAACCTAAACCTCAGGTCAAATGTGAACCCGTTGTTTGAAACCCAGGTCAAATGTGAACCTAAACCTTAGGTCAAATGAGAACCCGTTGTTTGAAACCCAGGTCAAATGTGACCCTAAACCTCAGGTCAAATGCGAACCCGTTGTTTGAAAACCAGGTCAAATTTGAACCTAAACCTCAGGTCAAATGTGAACCCGTTGTTCGAAACCCAGGTCAAATGTGAACCTAAACCTAAGGTCAAATGTGAACCCATTATTTGAAACCAAAGTCAAATGTAAACCTAAACCTCAGGTCAAATGTGAACCCGTTGTTTGAAAACCTCAGGTCCAATGTGAACCTGTTGTTTGAAACCCAGGTCAAACGTGAACCTAAACCTCAGGTCAAATGTGAACCCGTTGTTTGAAACCCAAGTCAAATGTGAACCTAACCCTCAAGTCAAATATGAACCCGTTGTTTGAAAATCCGGTCAAATGTGAACCAAAACCTCAGGTCAAATGTGAACCCGTTGTTTGAAACCCAAGTCAAATGAGAACCTCAACCTCAGGTCAAATGTGAATCCGTTGTTTGAAAACCAGGTCAAATGTGAACCCGTTGTTTGAAACCCAGGTCAAATATGAACCTAAACCTCAGGTCAAATGTGAACCCGTTGTTTGAAACCCAGGTCAAACGTGAACCTAAACCTCAGGTCAAATGTGAACCCGTTGTTTGAAACCTAAGTCAAATGTGAACCTAACCCTCAGGTCAAATATGAACCCGTTGTTTGAAAATCCGGTCAAATGTGAACCTAAACCTCAGGTCAAATGTGAACCCGTTGTTTGAAACCCGGGTCAAATGTGAACCTAAACCTCAGGTCAAATGCGAACCAGTTGTTTGAAAACCACGTCAAATTTGAACCTAAACCTCAAGTCAAATGTGAACCCGTTGTTTGAAATCCAGGTCAAATGTAAACCCAAACCTAAGGTCAAATGTGAACCCATTGTTTGAAACCCAGGTAAAATGTGAACCTAAACCTCAGGTCAAATGTGAACCCGTTGTTTGAAACCCAGGTCAAACGTGAACTTAAACCTCAAGTCAAATGTGAACCTATTGTTTGAAACCCAGGTCAAACGTGAACCTAAACCTCAGGTCAAATGTGAACCCGTCGTTTGAAACCCAAGTCAAATATGAACCTAACCCTCAGGTCAAATATGAACCCGTTGTTTGAAAATCCTGTCAAATGTGAACCTAAACCTCAGGTCAAATGTGAACCCGTTGTTTGAAACCCAAGTCAAATGGGAACCTCAACCTCAGGTCAAATGTGAATCCGTTGTTTGAAAACCAGGTCAAATGTGAACCCGTTGTTTGACACCCAGGTCAAATATGACCCTAAACCTCAGGTCAAATGTGAACCCGTTGTTTGAAACCCAGGTCAAATGTGAACTTAAACCTCAGGTCAAATGTGAACCTAATGTTTGAAACCCAGGTCAAATGTGAACCTAAACCTCAGGTCAAATGTGAACCCGCTGTTTGAAACCCAGGTCAAATGTGAACCTAAACCTCAGGTCAAATGTGAACCCGTTGTTTAAAACCCAGGTCAAATGTGAACCTAAACCTCAGGTCAAATGTGAACCCGTTGTTTGAAACCCAGGTCAAATGTGAACCTAAACCTTAGGTCAAATGAGAACCCGTTGTTTGAAACCCGGGTCAAATGTGACCTTAAACCTCAGGTCAAATGCGAACCCGTTGTTTGAAAACCAGGTCAAATTTGAACCTAAACCTCAGGTCAAATGTGAACCCGGTGTTCGAAACCCAGGTCAAATGTGAACCTAAACCTAAGGTCAAATGTGAACCCATTATTTGAAACCAAAGTCAAATGTGAACCTAAACCTCAGGTCAAATGTGAACCTGTTGTTTGAAACCCAGGTCAAACGTGAACTTAAACCTCAGGTCAAATGTGAACCTGTTGTTTGAAACCCAGGTCAAACGTGAACCTAAACCTCAGGTCAAATGTGAACCCGTTGTTTGAAACCCAAGTCAAATGTGAACCTAACCCTCAAGTCAAATATGAACCCGTTGTTTGAAAATCCGGTCAAATGTGAACCTAACCCTCAGGTCAAATGTGAACCCGTTGTTTGAAACCCAAGTCAAATGGGAACCTCAACCTCAGGTCAAATGTGAATCCGTTGTTTGAAAACCAGGTCAAATGTGAACCCGTTGTTTGAAACCCAGGTCAAATATGAACCTAAACCTTAGGTCAAATGTGAACCCGTTGTTTGAAACCCAGGTCAAATGTGAACCTAAACCTTAGGTCAAATGAGAACCCGTTGTTTGAAACCCAGGTCAAATGTGACCCTAAACCTCAGGTCAAATGCGAACCCGTTGTTTGAAAACCAGGTCAAATTTGAACCTAAACCTCAGGTCAAATGTGAACCCGTTGTTCGAAACCCAGGTCAAATGTGAACCTAAACCTAAGGTCAAATGTGAACCCATTATTTGAAACCAAAGTCAAATGTAAACCTAAACCTCAGGTCAAATGTGAACCCGTTGTTTGAAAACCTCAGGTCCAATGTGAACCTGTTGTTTGAAACCCAGGTCAAACGTGAACCTAAACCTCAGGTCAAATGTGAACCCGTTGTTTGAAACCCAAGTCAAATGTGAACCTAACCCTCAAGTCAAATATGAACCCGTTGTTTGAAAATCCGGTCAAATGTGAACCAAAACCTCAGGTCAAATGTGAACCCGTTGTTTGAAACCCAAGTCAAATGAGAACCTCAACCTCAGGTCAAATGTGAATCCGTTGTTTGAAAACCAGGTCAAATGTGAACCCGTTGTTTGAAACCCAGGTCAAATATGAACCTAAACCTCAGGTCAAATGTGAACCCGTTGTTTGAAACCCAGGTCAAACGTGAACCTAAACCTCAGGTCAAATGTGAACCCGTTGTTTGAAACCTAAGTCAAATGTGAACCTAACCCTCAGGTCAAATATGAACCCGTTGTTTGAAAATCCGGTCAAATGTGAACCTAAACCTCAGGTCAAATGTGAACCCGTTGTTTGAAACCCGGGTCAAATGTGAACCTAAACCTCAGGTCAAATGCGAACCAGTTGTTTGAAAACCACGTCAAATTTGAACCTAAACCTCAAGTCAAATGTGAACCCGTTGTTTGAAATCCAGGTCAAATGTAAACCCAAACCTAAGGTCAAATGTGAACCCATTGTTTGAAACCCAGGTAAAATGTGAACCTAAACCTCAGGTCAAATGTGAACCCGTTGTTTGAAACCCAGGTCAAACGTGAACTTAAACCTCAAGTCAAATGTGAACCTATTGTTTGAAACCCAGGTCAAACGTGAACCTAAACCTCAGGTCAAATGTGAACCCGTCGTTTGAAACCCAAGTCAAATATGAACCTAACCCTCAGGTCAAATATGAACCCGTTGTTTGAAAATCCTGTCAAATGTGAACCTAAACCTCAGGTCAAATGTGAACCCGTTGTTTGAAACCCAAGTCAAATGGGAACCTCAACCTCAGGTCAAATGTGAATCCGTTGTTTGAAAACCAGGTCAAATGTGAACCCGTTGTTTGACACCCAGGTCAAATATGACCCTAAACCTCAGGTCAAATGTGAACCCGTTGTTTGAAACCCAGGTCAAATGTGAACTTAAACCTCAGGTCAAATGTGAACCTAATGTTTGAAACCCAGGTCAAATGTGAACCTAAACCTCAGGTCAAATGTGAACCCGCTGTTTGAAACCCAGGTCAAATGTGAACCTAAACCTCAGGTCAAATGTGAACCCGTTGTTTAAAACCCAGGTCAAATGTGAACCTAAACCTCAGGTCAAATGTGAACCCGTTGTTTGAAACCCAGGTCAAATGTGAACCTAAACCTTAGGTCAAATGAGAACCCGTTGTTTGAAACCCGGGTCAAATGTGACCTTAAACCTCAGGTCAAATGCGAACCCGTTGTTTGAAAACCAGGTCAAATTTGAACCTAAACCTCAGGTCAAATGTGAACCCGGTGTTCGAAACCCAGGTCAAATGTGAACCTAAACCTAAGGTCAAATGTGAACCCATTATTTGAAACCAAAGTCAAATGTGAACCTAAACCTCAGGTCAAATGTGAACCTGTTGTTTGAAACCCAGGTCAAACGTGAACTTAAACCTCAGGTCAAATGTGAACCTGTTGTTTGAAACCCAGGTCAAACGTGAACCTAAACCTCAGGTCAAATGTGAACCCGTTGTTTGAAACCCAAGTCAAATGTGAACCTAACCCTCAAGTCAAATATGAACCCGTTGTTTGAAAATCCGGTCAAATGTGAACCTAACCCTCAGGTCAAATGTGAACCCGTTGTTTGAAACCCAGGTCAAACGTGAACTTAAACCTCAGGTCAAATGTGAACCTGTTGTTTGAAACCCAGGTCAAACGTGAACCTAAACCTCAGGTCAAATGTGAACCCGTTGTTTGAAACCCAAGTCAAATGTGAACCTAACCCTCAAGTCAAATATGAACCCGTTGTTTGAAAATCCGGTCAAATGTGAACCTAACCCTCAGGTCAAATGTGAACCCGTTGTTTGAAACCCAAGTCAAATGGGAACCTCAACCTCAGGTCAAATGTGAATCCGTTGTTTGAAAACCAGGTCAAATGTGAACCCGTTGTTTGAAACCCAGGTCAAATATGAACCTAAACCTTAGGTCAAATGTGAACCCGTTGTTTGAAACCCAGGTCAAATGTGAACCTAAACCTTAGGTCAAATGAGAACCCGTTGTTTGAAACCCAGGTCAAATGTGACCCTAAACCTCAGGTCAAATGCGAACCCGTTGTTTGAAAACCAGGTCAAATTTGAACCTAAACCTCAGGTCAAATGTGAACCCGTTGTTCGAAACCCAGGTCAAATGTGAACCTAAACCTAAGGTCAAATGTGAACCCATTATTTGAAACCAAAGTCAAATGTAAACCTAAACCTCAGGTCAAATGTGAACCCGTTGTTTGAAAACCTCAGGTCCAATGTGAACCTGTTGTTTGAAACCCAGGTCAAACGTGAACCTAAACCTCAGGTCAAATGTGAACCCGTTGTTTGAAACCCAAGTCAAATGTGAACCTAACCCTCAAGTCAAATATGAACCCGTTGTTTGAAAATCCGGTCAAATGTGAACCAAAACCTCAGGTCAAATGTGAACCCGTTGTTTGAAACCCAAGTCAAATGAGAACCTCAACCTCAGGTCAAATGTGAATCCGTTGTTTGAAAACCAGGTCAAATGTGAACCCGTTGTTTGAAACCCAGGTCAAATATGAACCTAAACCTCAGGTCAAATGTGAACCCGTTGTTTGAAACCCAGGTCAAACGTGAACCTAAACCTCAGGTCAAATGTGAACCCGTTGTTTGAAACCTAAGTCAAATGTGAACCTAACCCTCAGGTCAAATATGAACCCGTTGTTTGAAAATCCGGTCAAATGTGAACCTAAACCTCAGGTCAAATGTGAACCCGTTGTTTGAAACCCGGGTCAAATGTGAACCTAAACCTCAGGTCAAATGCGAACCAGTTGTTTGAAAACCACGTCAAATTTGAACCTAAACCTCAAGTCAAATGTGAACCCGTTGTTTGAAATCCAGGTCAAATGTAAACCCAAACCTAAGGTCAAATGTGAACCCATTGTTTGAAACCCAGGTAAAATGTGAACCTAAACCTCAGGTCAAATGTGAACCCGTTGTTTGAAACCCAGGTCAAACGTGAACTTAAACCTCAAGTCAAATGTGAACCTATTGTTTGAAACCCAGGTCAAACGTGAACCTAAACCTCAGGTCAAATGTGAACCCGTCGTTTGAAACCCAAGTCAAATATGAACCTAACCCTCAGGTCAAATATGAACCCGTTGTTTGAAAATCCTGTCAAATGTGAACCTAAACCTCAGGTCAAATGTGAACCCGTTGTTTGAAACCCAAGTCAAATGGGAACCTCAACCTCAGGTCAAATGTGAATCCGTTGTTTGAAAACCAGGTCAAATGTGAACCCGTTGTTTGACACCCAGGTCAAATATGACCCTAAACCTCAGGTCAAATGTGAACCCGTTGTTTGAAACCCAGGTCAAATGTGAACTTAAACCTCAGGTCAAATGTGAACCTAATGTTTGAAACCCAGGTCAAATGTGAACCTAAACCTCAGGTCAAATGTGAACCCGCTGTTTGAAACCCAGGTCAAATGTGAACCTAAACCTCAGGTCAAATGTGAACCCGTTGTTTAAAACCCAGGTCAAATGTGAACCTAAACCTCAGGTCAAATGTGAACCCGTTGTTTGAAACCCAGGTCAAATGTGAACCTAAACCTTAGGTCAAATGAGAACCCGTTGTTTGAAACCCGGGTCAAATGTGACCTTAAACCTCAGGTCAAATGCGAACCCGTTGTTTGAAAACCAGGTCAAATTTGAACATAAACCTCAGGTCAAATGTGAACCCGGTGTTCGAAACCCAGGTCAAATGTGAACCTAAACCTAAGGTCAAATGTGAACCCATTATTTGAAACCAAAGTCAAATGTGAACCTAAACCTCAGGTCAAATGTGAACCTGTTGTTTGAAACCCAGGTCAAACGTGAACTTAAACCTCAGGTCAAATGTGAACCTGTTGTTTGAAACCCAGGTCAAACGTGAACCTAAACCTCAGGTCAAATGTGAACCCGTTGTTTGAAACCCAAGTCAAATGTGAACCTAACCCTCAAGTCAAATATGAACCCGTTGTTTGAAAATCCGGTCAAATGTGAACCTAACCCTCAGGTCAAATGTGAACCCGTTGTTTGAAACCCAAGTCAAATGGGAACCTCAACCTCAGGTCAAATGTGAATCCGTTGTTTGAAAACCAGGTCAAATGTGAACCCGTTGTTTGAAACCCAGGTCAAATATGAACCTAAACCTTAGGTCAAATGTGAACCCGTTGTTTGAAACCCAGGTCAAATGTGAACTTAAACCTCAGGTTAAATGTGAACCTAATGTTTGAAACCCAGGTCAAATCTGAACCTAAACCTCTGGTCAAATGTGAACCCGTTGTTTGAAACCCAGGTCAAATGTGAACCTAAACCTCAGGTCAAATGTGAACCCGTTGTTTAAAACCCAGGTCAAATTTGAACCTAAACCTCAGGTCAAATGTGAACCCGTTGTTTGAAACCCAGCTCAAAGGTGAACCTAAACCTTAGGTCAAATGAGAACCCGTTGTTTGAAACCCGGGTCAAATGTGAACCTAAACCTCAGGTCAAATGTGAACCCTTTGTTTGAAAACCAGGTCAAATTTGAACCTAAACCTCAGGTCAAATGTGAACCCGTTGTTCGAAACCCAGGTCAAATGTGAACCTAAACCTAAGGTCAAATGTGAACCCATTATTTGATACCCAAGTCAAATGTGAACCTAAACCTCGGGTCAAATGTGAACCTGTTGTTTGAAACCCAGGTCAAACGTGAACTTAAACCTCAGGTCAAATGTGAACCTGTTGTTTGAAACCCAGGTCAAACGTGAACCTAAACCTCAGGTCAAATGTGAACCCGTTGTTTGAAACCCAGGTCAAATGTGAACTTAAACCTCAGGTCAAATGTGAACCTAATGTTTGAAACCCAGGTCAAATGTGAACCTAAACCTCAGGTCAAATGTGAACCCGTTGTTTGAAACCCAGGTCAAATGTGAACCTAAACCTCAGGTCAAATGCGAACCCTTTGTTTGAAAACCAGGTCAAATTTGAACCTAAACCTCAGGTAAAATGTGAACCCGTTGTTCGAAACCCAGGTCAAATGTGAACCTAAACCTAAGGTCAAATGTGAACCCATTATTTGAAACCCAAGTCAAATGTGAACCTAAAACTCGGGTCAAATGTGAACCCGTTGTTTGAAACCTAGGTCAAACGTGAACTTAAACCTCAGGTCAAATATGAACCTGTTGTTTGAAACCCAGGTCAAACGTGAACCTAAACCTCAGGTCAAATGTGAACCCGTTGTTTGAAACCTAAGTCAAATGTGAACCTAACCCTCAGGTCAAATATGAACCTGTTGTTTGAAAATCCGGTCAAATGTGAAGCTAAACCTCAGGTCAAATGTGAACCCGTTGTTTGAAACCCAGGTCAAATATGAACCTGTTGTTTGAAACCCAGGTCAAACGTGAACCTAAACCTCAGGTCAAATGTGAACCCGTTGTTTGAAACCTAAGTCAAATGTGAACCTAACCCTCAGGTCAAATATGAACCCGTTGTTTGAAAATCCGGTCAAATGTGAAGCTAAACCTCAGGTCAAATGTGAACCCGTTGTTTGAAACCCAGGTCAAATGTGAACCTAAACCTCAGGTCAAATGTGAACCCGTTGTTTGAAACCAAGGTCAAATGTGAACCTAAACCTTAGGTCAAATGAGAACCCGTTGTTTGATACCCGGGTCAAATGTGAACCTAAACCTCAGGTCAAATGCGAACCCTTTGTTTGAAACCCAGCTCAAAGGTGAACCTAAACCTTAGGTCAAATGAGAACCCGTTGTTTGAAACCCGGGTCAAATGTTAACCTAAACCTCAGGTCAAATGCGAACCCTTTGTTTGAAAACCAGGTCAAATTTGAACCTAAACCTCGGGTCAAATGTGAACCCGTTGTTCGAAACCCAGGTCAATTGTGAACCTAAACCTAAGGTCAAATGTGAACCCATTATTTGAAACCCAAGTCAAATGTGAACCTAAAACTCGGGTCAAATGTGAACCCGTTGTTTGAAACCTAGGTCAAACGTGAACTTAAACCTCAGGTCAAATATGAACCTGTTGTTTGAAACCCAGGTCAAACGTGAACCTAAACCTCAGGTCAAATGTGAACCCGTTGTTTGAAACCTAAGTCAAATGTGAACCTAACCCTCAGGTCAAATATGAACCCGTTGTTTGAAAATCCGGTCAAATGTGAACCTAAACCTCAGGTCAAATGTGAACCCGTTGTTTGAAACCCAGGTCAAATGTGAACCTAAACCTCAGGTCAAATGTGAACCCGTTGTTTGAAACCAAGGTCAAATGTGAACCTAAACCTTAGGTCAAATGAGAACCCGTTGTTTGAAACCCGGGTCAAATGTGAACCTAAACCTCAGGTCGAATGCGAACCCGTTGTTTGAAAACCACGTCAAATTTGAACCTAAACCTCAAGTCAAATGTGAACCCGTTGTTTGAAATCCAGGTCAAATGTGAACCCAAACCTAAGGTCAAATGTGAACCCATTGTTTGAAACCCAGGTAAAATGTGAACCTAAACCCCAGGTCAAATGTGAACCCGTTGTTTGAAACCCATGTCAAACGTGAACTTAAACCTCAGGTCAAATGTGAACCTGTTGTTTGAAACCCGGGTCAAACGTGAACCTAAACCTCAGGTCAAATGTGAACCCGTTGTTTGAAACCCAAGTCAAATGTGAACCTAACCCTCAGGTCAAATATGAACCCGTTGTTTGAAAATCCGGTCAAATGTGAACCTAACCCTCAGGTCAAATGTGAACCCGTTGTTTGAAACCCAAGTCAAATGGGAACCTCAACCTCAGGTCAAATGTGAATCCGTTGTTTGAAAACCAGGTCAAATGTGAACCCGTTGTTTGAAACCCAGGTCAAATATGAACCTAAACCTCAGGTCAAATGTGAACCCGTTGTTTGAAACCCAGGTCAAATGTGAACTTAAACCTCAGGTCAAATGTGAACCTAATGTTTGAAACCCAGGTCAAATGTGAACCTAAACCTCAGGTCAAATGTGAACCCGTTGTTTGAAACCCAGGTCAAATGTGAACCTAAACCTCAGGTCAAATGTGAACCCGTTGTTTAAAACCCAGGTCAAATGTGAACCTAAACCTCAGGTCAAATGTGAACCCGTTGTTTGAAACCCAGCTCAAAGGTGAACCTAAACCTTAGGTCAAATGAGAACCCGTTGTTTGAAACCCGGGTCAAATGTGAACCTAAACCTCAGGTCAAATGCGAACCCTTTGTTTGAAAACCAGGTCAAATTTGAACCTAAACCTCAGGTCAAATGTGAACCCGTTGTTCGAAACCCAGGTCAAATGTGAACCTAAACCTAAGGTCAAATGTGAACCCATTATTTGATACCCAAGTCAAATGTGAACCTAAACCTCGGGTCAAATGTGAACCCGTTGTTTGAAACCCAGGTCAAACGTGAACTTAAACCTCAGGTCAAATGTGAACCTGTTGTTTGAAACCCAGGTCAAACGTGAACCTAAACCTCAGGTCAAATGTGAACCCGTTGTTTGAAACCCAGGTCAAATGTGAACTTAAACCTCAGGTCAAATGTGAACCTAATGTTTGAAAGCCAGGTCAAATGTGAACCTAAACCTCAGGTCAAATGTGAACCCGTTGTTTGAAACCCAGGTGAAATGTGAACCTAAACCTCAGGTCAAATGTGAACCCGTTGTTTAAAACCCAGGTCAAATGTGAACCTAAACCTTAGGTCAAATGAGAACCCGTTGTTTGAAACCCGGGTCAAATGTGAACCTAAACCTCAGGTCAAATGCGAACCCGTTTTTTGAAAACCAGGTCAAATTTGAACCTATACCTCAGGTCAAATGTGAACCCGTTGTTCGAAACCCAGGTCAAATGTGAACCTAAACCTAAGGTCAAATGTGACCCCATTATTTGAAACCCAAGTCAAATGTGAACCTAAACCTAAGGTCAAATGTGAACCCGTTGTTTGAAACCCAGGTCAAACGTGAACTTAAACCTCAGGTCAAATGTGAACCTGTTGTTTGAAACCCAGGTCAAACGTGAACCTAAACCTCAGGTCAAATGTGAACCCGTTGTTTGAAACCCAATTTAAATGTGAACCTAACCCTCAGGTCAAATATGAACCCGTTGTTTGAAAATCCGGTCAAATGTGAACCTAAACCTCAGGTCAAATGTGAACCCGTTGTTTGAAACCCAGGTCAAATGTGAACCTAAACCTCAGGTTAAATGTGAACCCGTTGTTTGAAACCAAGGTCAAATGTGAACCTAAACCTTAGGTCAAATGAGAACCCGTTGTTTGAAACCCGGGTCAAATGTGAACCTAAACCTCAGGTCAAATGCGAACCCGTTGTTTGAAAACCACGTCAAATTTGAACCTAAACCTCAAGTCAAATGTGAACCCGTTGTTTGAAATCCAGGTCAAAGGTGAACCCAAACCTAAGGTCAAATGTGAACCCATTGTTTGAAACCCAGGTAAAATGTGAACCTAAACCTCAGGTCAAATGTGAACCCGTTGTTTGAAACCCAGGTCAAACGTGAACTTAAACCTCAGGTCAAATGTGAACCAGTTGTTTGAAACCCAGGTCAAACGTGAACCTAAACCTCAGGTCAAATGTGAACCCGTTGTTTGAAACCCAAGTCAAATGTGAACCTAACCCTCAGGTCAAATATGAACCCGTTGTTTGAAAATCCGGTCAAATGTGAACCTAAACCTCAGGTCAAATGTGAACCCGTTGTTTGAAACCCAGGTCAATTGGGAACCTCAACCTCAGGTCAAATGTGAATCCGTTGTTTGAAAACCAGGTCAAATGTGAACCCGTTGTTTGAAACCCAGGTCAAATATGAACCTAAACCTCAGGTCAAATGTGAACCCGTTGTTTGAAACCCAGGTCAAATGTGAACTTAAACCTCAGGTCAAATGTGAACCTAATGTTTGAAACCCAGGTCAAATGTGAACCTAAACCTCAGGTCAAATGTGAACCCGTTGTTTGAAACCCAGGTCAAATGTGAACCTAAACCTCAGGTCAAATGTGAACCCGTTGTTTAAAACCCAGGTCAAATGTGAACCTAAACCTCAGGTCAAATGTGAACCCGTTGTTTGAAACCCAGCTCAAAGGTGAACCTAAACCTTAGGTCAAATGAGAACCCGTTGTTTGAAACCCGGGTCAAATGTGAACCTAAACCTCAGGTCAAATGCGAACCCTTTGTTTGAAAACCAGGTCAAATTTGAACCTAAACCTCAGGTCAAATGTGAACCCGTTGTTCGAAACCCAGGTCAAATGTGAACCTAAACCTAAGGTCAAATGTGAACCCATTATTTGATACCCAAGTCAAATGTGAACCTAAACCTCGGGTCAAATGTGAACCCGTTGTTTGAAACACAGGTCAAACGTGAACTTAAACCTCAGGTCAAATGTGAACCTGTTGTTTGAAACCCAGGTCAAACGTGAACCTAAACCTCAGGTCAAATGTGACCCCGTTGTTTGAAACCCAGGTCAAATGTGAACTTAAACCTCAGGTCAAATGTGAACCTAATGTTTGAAAGCCAGGTCAAATGTGAACCTAAACCTCAGGTCAAATGTGAACCCGTTGTTTGAAACCCAGGTGAAATGTGAACCTAAACCTCAGGTCAAATGTGAACCCGTTGTTTAAAACCCAGGTCAAATGTGAACCTAAACCTTAGGTCAAATGAGAACCCGTTGTTTGAAACCCGGGTCAAATGTGAACCTAAACCTCAGGCCAAATGTGAACCCGTTGTTTGAAACCCAAGTAAAATGTGAACCTAAACCTCAGGTCAAATGTGAACCCGTTGTTTAAAACCCAGGTCAAATGTGAACCTAAACCTCAGGTCAAATGTGAACCCGTTGTTTGAAACCCAGGTCAAATGTGAACCTAAACCTTAGGTCAAATGAGAACCCGTTGTTTGAAACCCGGGTCAAATGTGAACCTAAACCTCAGGTCAAATGCGAACCCGTTGTTTGAAATCCAGGTCAAATGTAAACCCAAACCTAAGGTCAAATGTGAACCCATTGTTTGAAACCCAGGTAAAATGTGAACCTAAACCTCAGGTCAAATGTGAACCCGTTGTTTGAAACCCAGGTCAAACGTGAACTTAAACCTCATGTCAAATGTGAACCTGTTGTTTGAAACCCAGGTCAAACGTGAACCTAAACCACAGGTCAAATGTGAACCCGTCGTTTGAAACCCAAGTCAAATGTGAACCTAACCCTCAGGTCAAATATGAACCCGTTGTTTGAAAATCCGGTCAAATGTGAACCTAAACCTCAGGTCAAATGTGAACCCGTTGTTTGAAACCCAAGTCAAATGGGAACCTCAACCTCAGGTCAAATGTGAATCCGTTGTTTGAAAACCAGGTCAAATGTGAACCCGTTGTTTGACACCCAGGTCAAATATGACCCTAAACCTCAGGTCAAATGTGAACCCGTTGTTTGAAACCCAGGTCAAATGTGAACTTAAACCTCAGGTCAAATGTGAACCTAATGTTTGAAACCCAGGTCAAATGTGAACCTAAACCTCAGGTCAAATGTGAACCCGTTGTTTGAAATCCAGGTCAAATGTAAACCCAAACCTAAGGTCAAATGTGAACCCATTGTTTGAAACCCAGGTAAAATGTGAACCTAAACCTCAGGTCAAATGTGAACCCGTTGTTTGAAACCCAGGTCAAACGTGAACTTAAACCTCATGTCAAATGTGAACCTGTTGTTTGAAACCCAGGTCAAACGTGAACCTAAACCACAGGTCAAATGTGAACCCGTCGTTTGAAACCCAAGTCAAATGTGAACCTAACCCTCAGGTCAAATATGAACCCGTTGTTTGAAAATCCGGTCAAATGTGAACCTAAACCTCAGGTCAAATGTGAACCCGTTGTTTGAAACCCAAGTCAAATGGGAACCTCAACCTCAGGTCAAATGTGAATCCGTTGTTTGAAAACCAGGTCAAATGTGAACCCGTTGTTTGACACCCAGGTCAAATATGACCCTAAACCTCAGGTCAAATGTGAACCCGTTGTTTGAAACCCAGGTCAAATGTGAACTTAAACCTCAGGTCAAATGTGAACCTAATGTTTGAAACCCAGGTCAAATGTGAACCTAAACCTCAGGTCAAATGTGAACCCGTTGTTTGAAACCCAGGTCAAATGTGAACCTAAACCTCAGGTCAAATTTGAACCCGTTGTTTAAAACCCAGGTCAAATGTGAACCTAAACCTCAGGTCAAATGTGAACCCGTTGTTTGAAACCCAGGTCAAATGTGAACCTAAAACTTAGGTCAAATGAGAACCCGTTGTTTGAAACCCGGGTCAAATGTGACCCTAAACCTCAGGTCAAATGCGAACCCGTTGTTTGAAAACCAGGTCAAATTTGAACCTAAACCTCAGGTCAAATGTGAACCCGTTGTTCGAAACCCAGGTCAAATGTGAACCTAAACCTAAGGTCAAATGTGAACCCATTATTTGAAACCAAAGTCAAATGTGAACCTAAACCTCAGGTCAAATGTGAACCTGTTGTTTGAAACCCAGGTCAAACGTGAACTTAAACCTCAGGTCAAATGTGAACCTGTTGTTTGAAACCCAGGTCAAACGTGAACCTAAACCTCATGTAAAATGTGAACCCGTTGTTTGAAACCCAAGTCAAATGTGAACCTAACCCTCAAGTCAAATATGAACCCGTTGTTTGAAAATCCGGTCAAATGTGAACCTAACCCTCAGGTCAAATGTGAACCCGTTGTTTGAAACCCAAGTCAAATGGGAACCTCAACCTCAGGTCAAATGTGAATCCGTTGTTTGAAAACCAGGTCAAATGTGAACCCGTTGTTTGAAACCCAGGTCAAATATGAACCTAAACCTCAGGTCAAATGTGAACCCGTTGTTTGAAACCCAGGTCAAATGTGAACTTAAACCTCAGGTCAAATGTGAACCTAATGTTTGAAACCCAGGTCAAATGTGAACCTAAACCTCAGGTCAAATGTGAACCCGTTGTTTAAAACCCAGGTCAAATGTGAACCTAAACCTCAGGTCAAATGTGAACCCGTTGTTTGAAACCCAGCTCAAAGGTGAACCTAAACCTTAGGTCAAATGAGAACCCGTTGTTTGAAACCCGGGTCAAATGTGAACCTAAACCTCAGGTCAAATGCGAACCCTTTGTTTGAAAATCAGGTCAAATTTGAACCTAAACCTCAGGTCAAATGTGAACCCGTTGTTCGAAACCCAGGTCAAATGTGAACCTAAACCTAAGGTCAAATGTGAACCCATTATTTGATACCCAAGTCAAATGTGAACCTTAACCTCGGGTCAAATGTGAACCCGTTGTTTGAAACCCAGGTCAAACGTGAACTTAAACCTCAGGTCAAATGTGAACCTGTTGTTTGAAACCCAGGTCAAACGTGAACCTAAACCTCAGGTCAAATGTGAACCCGTTGTTTGAAACCCAGGTCAAATGTGAATTTAAACCTCAGGTCAAATGTGAACCTAATGTTTGAAACCCAGGTCAAATGTGAACCTAAACCTCAGGTCAAATGTGAACCCGTTGTTTGAAACCCAGGTCAAATGTGAACCTAAACCTCAGGTCAAATGTGAACCCGTTGTTTAAAACCCAGGTCAAACGTGAACCTAAACCACAGGTCAAATGTGAACCCGTCGTTTGAAACCCAAGTCAAATGTGAACCTAACCCTCAGGTCAAATATGAACCCGTTGTTTGAAAATCCGGTCAAATGTGAACCTAAACCTCAGGTCAAATGTGAACCCGTTGTTTGAAACCCAAGTCAAATGGGAACCTCAACCTCAGGTCAAATGTGAATCCGTTGTTTGAAAACCAGGTCAAATGTGAACCCGTTGTTTGACACCCAGGTCAAATATGACCCTAAACCTCAGGTCAAATGTGAACCCGTTGTTTGAAACCCAGGTCAAATGTGAACTTAAACCTCAGGTCAAATGTGAACCTAATGTTTGAAACCCAGGTCAAATGTGAACCTAAACCTCAGGTCAAATGTGAACCCGTTGTTTGAAACCCAGGTCAAATGTGAACCTAAACCTCAGGTCAAATGTGAACCCGTTGTTTAAAACCCAGGTCAAATGTGAACCTAAACCTCAGGTCAAATGTGAACCCGTTGTTTGAAACCCAGGTCAAATGTGAACCTAAAACTTAGGTCAAATGAGAACCCGTTGTTTGAAACCCGGGTCAAATGTGACCCTAAACCTCAGGTCAAATGCGAACCCGTTGTTTGAAAACCAGGTCAAATTTGAACCTAAACCTCAGGTCAAATGTGAACCCGTTGTTCGAAACCCAGGTCAAATGTGAACCTAAACCTAAGGTCAAATGTGAACCCATTATTTGAAACCAAAGTCAAATGTGAACCTAAACCTCAGGTCAAATGTGAACCTGTTGTTTGAAACCCAGGTCAAACGTGAACTTAAACCTCAGGTCAAATGTGAACCTGTTGTTTGAAACCCAGGTCAAACGTGAACCTAAACCTCATGTAAAATGTGAACCCGTTGTTTGAAACCCAAGTCAAATGTGAACCTAACCCTCAAGTCAAATATGAACCCGTTGTTTGAAAATCCGGTCAAATGTGAACCTAACCCTCAGGTCAAATGTGAACCCGTTGTTTGAAACCCAAGTCAAATGGGAACCTCAACCTCAGGTCAAATGTGAATCCGTTGTTTGAAAACCAGGTCAAATGTGAACCCGTTGTTTGAAACCCAGGTCAAATATGAACCTAAACCTCAGGTCAAATGTGAACCCGTTGTTTGAAACCCAGGTCAAATGTGAACTTAAACCTCAGGTCAAATGTGAACCTAATGTTTGAAACCCAGGTCAAATGTGAACCTAAACCTCAGGTCAAATGTGAACCCGTTGTTTAAAACCCAGGTCAAATGTGAACCTAAACCTCAGGTCAAATGTGAACCCGTTGTTTGAAACCCAGGTCAAATGTGAACCTAAACCTTAGGTCAAATGAGAACCCGTTGTTTGAAACCCGGGTCAAATGTGAACCTAAACCTCAGGTCAAATGCGAACCCTTTGTTTGAAAACCAGGTCAAATTTGAACCTAAACCTCAGGTCAAATGTGAACCCGTTGTTCGAAACCCAGGTCAAATGTGAACCTAAACCTAAGGTCAAATGTGAACCCAAAATTTGAAACCCAAGTCAAATGTGAACCTAAACCTCGGGTCAAATGTGAACCCGTTGTTTGAAACCCAGGTCAAACGTGAACTTAAACCTCAGGTCAAATGTGAACCTGTTGTTTGAAACCCAGGTCAAACGTGAACCTAAACCTCAGGTCAAATGTGAACCCGTTGTTTGAAACCTAAGTCAAATGTGAACCTAACCCTCAGGTCAAATATGAACCCGTTGTTTGAAAATCCGGTCAAATGTGAACCTAAACCTCAGGTCAAATGTGAACCCGTTGTTTGAAACCCAGGTCAAATGTCAACCTAAACCTCAGGTCAAATGTGAACCCGTTGTTTGAAACCAAGGTCAAATGTGAACCTAAACCTTAGGTAAAATGAGAACCCGTTGTTTGAAACCCGGGTCAAATGTGAACCTAAACCTCAGGTCAAATGCGAACCCGTTGTTTGAAAACCACGTCAAATTTGAACCTAAACCTCAAGTCAAATGTGAACCCGTTGTTTGAAATCCAGGTCAAATGTGAACCCAAACCTAAGGTCAAATGTGAACCAATTGTTTGAAACCCAGGTAAAATGTGAACCTAAACCTCAGGTCAAATGTGAACCCGTTGTTTGAAACCCAGGTCAAACGTGAACTTAAACCTCAGGTCAAATGTGAACCTGTTGTTTGAAACCCAGGTCAAACGTGAACCTAAACCTCAGGTCAAATGTGAGCCCGTTGTTTGAAACCCAAGTCAAATGTGAACCTAACCCTCAGGTCAAATATGAACCCGTTGTTTGAAAATCCGGTCAAATGTGAACCTAAACCTCAGGTCAAATGTGAACCCGTTGTTTGAAACCCAGGTCAATTGGGAACCTCAACCTTAGGTCAAATGAGAACCCGTTGTTTGAAACCCGGGTAAAATGTGAACCTAAACCTCAGGTCAAATGCGAACCCGTTTTTTGAAAACCACATCAAATTTGAACCTAAACCTCAAGTCAAATGTGAACCCGTTGTTTGAAATCCAGGTCAAATGTGAACCCAAACCTAAGGTCAAATGTGAACCCATTGTTTGAAACCCAGGTAAAATGTGAACCTAAACCTCAGGTCAAATGTGAACCCGTTGTTTGAAACCCAGGTCAAACATGAACTTAAACCTCAGGTCAAATGTGAACCTGTTGTTTGAAACCCAGGTCAAACGTGAACCTAAACCTCAGGTCAAATGTGAACCCGTTGTTTGAAACCCAAGTCAAATGTGAACCTAACCCTCAGGTCAAATATGAACCCGTTGTTTGAAAATCCGGTCAAATGTGAACCTAAACCTCAGGTCAAATGTGAACCCGTTGTTTGAAACCCAGGTCAATTGGGAACCTCAACCTCAGGTCAAATGTGAATCCGTTGTTTGAAAACCAAGTCAAATGTGAACCCGTTGTTTGAAACCCAGGTCAAATATGAACCTAAACCTCAGGTCAAATGTGAACCCGGTGTTTGAAACCCTGGTCAAATGTGAACTTAAACCTCAGGTAAAATGTGAACCTAATGTTTGAAACCCAGGTCAAATGTGAACCTAAACCTCAGGTCAAATGTGAACCCGTTGTTTGAAACCCAGGTAAAATGTGAACCTAAACCTCAGGTCAAATGTGAACCCGTTGTTTAAAACCCAGGTCAAATGTGAACCTAAACCTCAGGTCAAATGTGAACCCGTTGTTTGAAACCCAGGTCAAATGTGAACCTAAACCTTAGGTCAAATGAGAACCCGTTGTTTGAAACCCGGGTCAAATGTGAACCTAAACCTCAGGTCAAATGCGAACCCGTTTTTTGAAAACCAGGTCAAATTTGAACCTAAACCTCAGGTCAAATGTGAACCCGTTGTTTGAAACCCAGGTCAAATGTCAACCTAAACCTCAGGTCAAATGTGAACCCGTTGTTTGAAACCAAGGTCAAATGTGAACCTAAACCTTAGGTAAAATGAGAACCCGTTGTTTGAAACCCGGGTCAAATGTGAACCTAAACCTCAGGTCAAATGCGAACCCGTTGTTTGAAAACCACGTCAAATTTGAACCTAAACCTCAAGTCAAATGTGAACCCGTTGTTTGAAATCCAGGTCAAATGTGAACCCAAACCTAAGGTCAAATGTGAACCAATTGTTTGAAACCCAGGTAAAATGTGAACCTAAACCTCAGGTCAAATGTGAACCCGTTGTTTGAAACCCAGGTCAAACGTGAACTTAAACCTCAGGTCAAATGTGAACCTGTTGTTTGAAACCCAGGTCAAACGTGAACCTAAACCTCAGGTCAAATGTGAGCCCGTTGTTTGAAACCCAAGTCAAATGTGAACCTAACCCTCAGGTCAAATATGAACCCGTTGTTTGAAAATCCGGTCAAATGTGAACCTAAACCTCAGGTCAAATGTGAACCCGTTGTTTGAAACCCAGGTCAATTGGGAACCTCAACCTTAGGTCAAATGAGAACCCGTTGTTTGAAACCCGGGTAAAATGTGAACCTAAACCTCAGGTCAAATGCGAACCCGTTTTTTGAAAACCACATCAAATTTGAACCTAAACCTCAAGTCAAATGTGAACCCGTTGTTTGAAATCCAGGTCAAATGTGAACCCAAACCTAAGGTCAAATGTGAACCCATTGTTTGAAACCCAGGTAAAATGTGAACCTAAACCTCAGGTCAAATGTGAACCCGTTGTTTGAAAATCCGGTCAAATGTGAACCTAAACCTCAGGTCAAATGTGAACCCGTTGTTTGAAACCCAGGTCAATTGGGAACCTCAACCTCAGGTCAAATGTGAATCCGTTGTTTGAAAACCAGGTCAAATGTGAACCCGTTGTTTGAAACCCAGGTCAAATATGAACCTAAACCTCAGGTCAAATGTGAACCCGGTGTTTGAAACCCTGGTCAAATGTGAACTTAAACCTCAGGTAAAATGTGAACCTAATGTTTGAAACCCAGGTCAAATGTGAACCTAAACCTCAGGTCAAATGTGAACCCGTTGTTTGAAACCCAGGTAAAATGTGAACCTAAACCTCAGGTCAAATGTGAACCCGTTGTTTAAAACCCAGGTCAAATGTGAACCTAAACCTCAGGTCAAATGTGAACCCGTTGTTTGAAACCCAGGTCAAATGTGAACCTAAACCTTAGGTCAAATGAGAACCCGTTGTTTGAAACCCGGGTCAAATGTGAACCTAAACCTCAGGTCAAATGCGAACCCGTTTTTTGAAAACCAGGTCAAATTTGAACCTAAACCTAAGGTCAAATGTGAACCCATTATTTGAAACCAAAGTCAAATGTGAACCTAAACCTCAGGTCAAATGTGAACCTGTTGTTTGAAACCCAGGTCAAACGTGAACTTAAACCTCAGGTCAAATGTGAACCCGTTGTTTGAAACCCAGGTCAAACGTGAACCTAAACCTCATGTAAAATGTGAACCCGTTGTTTGAAACCCAAGTCAAATGTGAACCTAACCCTCAAGTCAAATATGAACCCGTTGTTTGAAAATCCGGTCAAATGTGAACCTAACCCTCAGGTCAAATGTGAACCCGTTGTTTGAAACCCAAGTCAAATGGGAACCTCAACCTCAGGTCAAATGTGAATCCGTTGTTTGAAAACCAGGTCAAATGTGAACCCGTTGTTTGAAACCCAGGTCAAATATGAACCTAAACCTCAGGTCAAATGTGAACCCGTTGTTTGAAACCCAGGTCAAATGTGAACTTAAACCTCAGGTCAAATGTGAACCTAATGTTTGAAACCCAGGTCAAATGTGAACCTAAACCTCAGGTCAAATGTGAACCCGTTGTTTAAAACCCAGGTCAAATGTGAACCTAAACCTCAGGTCAAATGTGAACCCGTTGTTTGAAACCCAGCTCAAAGGTGAACCTAAACCTTAGGTCAAATGAGAACCCGTTGTTTGAAACCCGGGTCAAATGTGAACCTAAACCTCAGGTCAAATGCGAACCCTTTGTTTGAAAATCAGGTCAAATTTGAACCTAAACCTCAGGTCAAATGTGAACCCGTTGTTCGAAACCCAGGTCAAATGTGAACCTAAACCTAAGGTCAAATGTGAACCCATTATTTGATACCCAAGTCAAATGTGAACCTTAACCTCGGGTCAAATGTGAACCCGTTGTTTGAAACCCAGGTCAAACGTGAACTTAAACCTCAGGTCAAATGTGAACCTGTTGTTTGAAACCCAGGTCAAACGTGAACCTAAACCTCAGGTCAAATGTGAACCCGTTGTTTGAAACCCAGGTCAAATGTGAACTTAAACCTCAGGTCAAATGTGAACCTAATGTTTGAAACACAGGTCAAATGTGAACCTAAACCTCAGGTCAAATGTGAACCCGTTGTTTGAAACCCAGGTCAAATGTGAACCTAAACCTCAGGTCAAATGTGAACCCGTTGTTTAAAACCCAGGTCAAATGTGAACCTAAACCTCAGGTCAAATGTGAACCCGTTGTTTGAAACCCAGGTCAAATGTGAACCTAAACCTTAGGTCAAATGAGAACCCGTTGTTTGAAACCCGGGTCAAATGTGAACCTAAACCTCAGGTCAAATGCGAACCCTTTGTTTGAAAACCAGGTCAAATTTAAACCTAAACCTCAGGTCAAATGTGAACCCGTTGTTCGAAACCCAGGTCAAATGTGAACCTAAACCTAAGGTCAAATGTGAACCCATAATTTGAAACCCAAGTCAAATGTGAACCTAAACCTCGGGTCAAATGTGAACCCGTTGTTTGAAACCCAGGTCAAACGTGAACTTAAACCTCAGGTCAAATGTGAACCTGTTGTTTGAAACCCAGGTCAAACGTGAACCTAAACCTCAGGTCAAATGTGAACCCGTTGTTTGAAACCTAAGTCAAATGTGAACCTAACCCTCAGGTCAAATATGAACCCGTTGTTTGAAAATCCGGTCAAATGTGAACCTAAACCTCAGGTCAAATGTGAACCCGTTGTTTGAAACCCAGGTCAAATGTCAACCTAAACCTCAGGTCAAATGTGAACCCGTTGTTTGAAACCAAGGTCAAATGTGAACCTAAACCTTAGGTAAAATGAGAACCCGTTGTTTGAAACCCGGGTCAAATGTGAACCTAAACCTCAGGTCAAATGCGAACCCGTTGTTTGAAAACCATGTCAAATTTGAACCTAAACCTCAAGTCAAATGTGAACCCGTTGTTTGAAATCCAGGTCAAATGTGAACCCAAACCTAAGGTCAAATGTGAACCAATTGTTTGAAACCCAGGTAAAATGTGAACCTAAACCTCAGGTCAAATGTGAACCCGTTGTTTGAAACCCAGGTCAAACGTGAACTTAAACCTCAGGTCAAATGTGAACCTGTTGTTTGAAACCCAGGTCAAACGTGAACCTAAACCTCAGGTCAAATGTGAGCCCGTTGTTTGAAACCCAAGTCAAATGTGAACCTAACCCTCAGGTCAAATATGAACCCGTTGTTTGAAAATCCGGTCAAATGTGAACCTAAACCTCAGGTAAAATGTGAACCCGTTGTTTGAAACCCAGGTCAATTGGGAACCTCAACCTTAGGTCAAATGAGAACCCGTTGTTTGAAACCCGGGTAAAATGTGAACCTAAACCTCAGGTCAAATGCGAACCCGTTTTTTGAAAACCACATCAAATTTGAACCTAAACCTCAAGTCAAATGTGAACCCGTTGTTTGAAATCCAGGTCAAATGTGAACCCAAACCTAAGGTCAAATGTGAACCCATTGTTTGGAACCCAGGTAAAATGTGAACCTAAACCTCAGGTCAAATGTGAACCCGTTGTTTGAAACCCAGGTCAAACGTGAACTTAAACCTCAGGTCAAATGTGAACCTGTTGTTTGAAACCCAGGTCAAACGTGAACCTAAACCTCAGGTCAAATGTGAACCCGTTGTTTGAAACCCAAGTCAAATGTGAACCTAACCCTCAGGTCAAATATGAACCCGTTGTTTGAAAATCCGGTCAAATGTGAACCTAAACCTCAGGTCAAATGTGAACCCGTTGTTTGAAACCCAGGTCAATTGGGAACCTCAACCTCAGGTCAAATGTGAATCCGTTGTTTGAAAACCAGGTCAAATGTGAACCCGTTGTTTGAAACCCAGGTCAAATATGAACCTAAACCTCAGGTCAAATGTGAACCCGGTGTTTGAAACCCTGGTCAAATGTGAACTTAAACCTCAGGTAAAATGTGAACCTAATGTTTGAAACCCAGGTCAAATGTGAACCTAAACCTCAGGTCAAATGTGAACCCGTTGTTTGAAACCCAGGTAAAATGTGAACCTAAACCTCAGGTCAAATGTGAACCCGTTGTTTAAAACCCAGGTCAAATGTGAACCTAAACCTCAGGTCAAATGTGAACCCGTTGTTTGAAACCCAGGTCAAATGTGAACCTAAACCTTAGGTCAAATGAGAACCCGTTGTTTGAAACCCGGGTCAAATGTGAACCTAAACCTCAGGTCAAATGCGAACCCGTTTTTTGAAAACCAGGTCAAATTTGAACCTAAACCTCAGGTCAAATGTGAACCCGTTGTTCGAAACCCAGGTCAAATGTGAACCTAAACCTAAGGTCAAATGTGACCCCATTATTTGAAACCCAAGTCAAATGTGAACCTAAACCTCAGGTCAAATGTGAACCCGTTGTTTGAAACCCAGGTCAAACGTGAACTTAAACCTCAGGTCAAATGTGAACCTGTTGTTTGAAACCCAGGTCAAACATGAACCTAAACCTCAGGTCAAATGTGAACCCGTTGTTTGAAACCTAAGTCAAATGTGAACCTAACCCTCAGGTCAAATATGAACCCGTTGTTTGAAAATCCGGTCAAATGTGAACCTAAACCTCAGGTCAAATGTGAACCCGTTGTTTGAAACCCTGGTCAAATGTCAACCTAAACCTCAGGTCAAATGTGAACCCGTTGTTTGAAACCAAGGTCAAATGTGAACCTAAACCTTAGGTCAAATGAGAACCCGTTGTTTGAAACCCGGGTCAAATGTGAACCTAAACCTCAGGTCAAATGCGAACCCGTTGTTTGAAAACCACGTCAAATTTGAACCTAAACCTCAAGTCAAATGTGAACCCGTTGTTTGAAATCCAGGTCAAATGTGAACCCAAACCTAAGGTCAAATGTGAACCCATTGTTTGAAACCCAGGTAAAATGTGAACCTAAACCTCAGGTCAAATGTGAACCCGTTGTTTGAAACCCAGGTCAAACGTGAACTTAAACCTCAGGTCAAATGTGAACCTGTTGTTTGAAACCCAGGTCAAACGTGAACCTAAACCTCAGGTCAAATGTGAGCCCGTTGTTTGAAACCCAAGTCAAATGTGAACCTAACCCTCAGGTCAAATATGAACCCGTTGTTTGAAAATCCGGTCAAATGTGAACCTAAACCTCAGGTCAAATGTGAACCCGTTGTTTGAAACCCAGGTCAATTGGGAACCTCAACCTTAGGTCAAATGAGAACCCATTGTTTGAAACCCGGGTAAAATGTGAACCTAAACCTCAGGTCAAATGCGAACCCGTTTTTTGAAAACCACATCAAATTTGAACCTAAACCTCAAGTCAAATGTGAACCCGTTGTTTGAAATCCAGGTCAAATGTGAACCCAAACCTAAGGTCAAATGTGAACCCATTGTTTGAAACCCAGGTAAAATGTGAACCTAAACCTCAGGTCAAATGTGAACCCGTTGTTTGAAACCCAGGTCAAACGTGAACTTAAACCTCAGGTCAAATGTGAACCTGTTGTTTCAAACCCAGGTCAAACGTGAACCTAAACCTCAAGTCAAATGTGAACCCGTTGTTTGAAACCCAAGTCAAATGTGAACCTAACCCTCAGGTCAAATATGAACCCGTTGTTTGAAAATCCGGTCAAATGTGAACCTAAACCTCAGGTCAAATGTGAACCCGTTGTTTGAAACCCAGGTCAATTGGGAACCTCAACCTCAGGTCAAATGTGAATCTGTTGTTTGAAAACCAGGTCAAATGTGAACCCGTTGTTTGAAACCCAGGTCAAATATGAACCTAAACCTCAGGTCAAATGTGAACCCGGTGTTTGAAACCCTGGTCAAATGTGAACTTAAACCTCAGGTCAAATGTGAACCTAATGTTTGAAACCCAGGTCAAATGTGAACCTAAACCTCAGGTCAAATGTGAACCCGTTGTTTGAAACCCAGGAAAAATGTGAACCTAAACCTCAGGTCAAATGTGAACCCGTTGTTTAAAACCCAGGTCAAATGTGAACCTAAACCTCAGGTCAAATGTGAACCCGTTGTTTGAAACCCAGGTCAAATGTGAACCTAAACCTTAGGTCAAATGAGAACCCGTTGTTTGAAACCCGGGTCAAATGTGAACCTAAACCTCAGGTCAAATGCGAACCCGTTTTTTGAAAACCAGGTCAAATTTGAACCTAAACCTCAGGTCAAATGTGAACCCGTTGTTCGAAACCCAGGTCAAATGTGAACCTAAACCTAAGGTCAAATGTGACCCCATTATTTGAAACCCAAGTCAAATGTGAACCTAAACCTCAGGTCAAATGTGAACCCGTTGTTTGAAACCCAGGTCAAACGTGAACTTAAACCTCAGGTCAAATGTGAACCTGTTGTTTGAAACCCAGGTCAAACGTGAACCTAAACCTCAGGTCAAATGTGAACCCGTTGTTTGAAACCCAATTCAAATGTGAACCTAACCCTCAGGTCAAATATGAACCCGTTGATTGAAAATCCGGTCAAATGTGAACCTAAACCTCAGGTCAAATGTGAACCCGTTGTTTGAAACCCAGGTCAAATGTGAACCTAAACCTCAGGTCAAATGTGAACCCGTTGTTTGAAACCAAGGTCAAATGTGAACCTAAACCTTAGGTCAAATGAGAACCCGTTGTTTGAAACCCGGGTCAAATGTGAACCTAAACCTCAGGTCAAATGCGAACCCGTTGTTTGAAAACCACGTCAAATTTGAACCTAAACCTCAAGTCAAATGTGAACCCGTTGTTTGAAATCCAGGTCAAAGGTGGACCCAAACCTAAGGTCAAATGTGAACCCATTGTTTGAAACCCAGGTAAAATGTGAACCTAAACCTCAGGTCAAATGTGAACCCGTTGTTTGAAACCCAGGTCAAACGTGAACTTAAACCTCAGGTCAAATGTGAACCTGTTGTTTTAAACCCAGGTCAAACGTGAACCTAAACCTCAGGTCAAATGTGAACCCGTTGTTTGAAACCCAAGTCAAATGTGAACCTAACCCTCAGGTCAAATATGAACCCGTTGTTTGAAAATCCGGTCAAATGTGAACCTAAACCTCAGGTCAAATGTGAACCCGTTGTTTGAAACCCAGGTCAATTGGGAACCTCAACCTCAGGTCAAATGTGAATCTGTTGTTTGAAAACCAGGTCAAATGTGAACCCGTTGTTTGAAACCCAGGTCAAATATGAACCTAAACCTCAGGTCAAATGTGAACCCGGTGTTTGAAACCCTGGTCAAATGTGAACTTAAACCTCAGGTCAAATGTGAACCTAATGTTTGAAACCCAGGTCAAATGTGAACCTAAACCTCAGGTCAAATGTGAACCCGTTGTTTGAAACCCAGGTAAAATGTGAACCTAAACCTCAGGTCAAATGTGAACCCGTTGTTTAAAACCCAGGTCAAATGTGAACCTAAACCTCAGGTCAAATGTGAACCCGTTGTTTGAAACCCAGGTCAAATGTGAACCTAAACCTTAGGTCAAATGAGAACCCGTTGTTTGAAACCCGGGTCAAATGTGAACCTAAACCTCAGGTCAAATGCGAACCCGTTTTTTGAAAACCAGGTCAAATTTGAACCTAAACCTCAGGTCAAATGTGAACCCGTTGTTCGAAACCCAGGTCAAATGTGAACCTAAACCTAAGGTCAAATGTGACCCCATTATTTGAAACCCAAGTCAAATGTGAACCTAAACCTCAGGTCAAATGTGAACCCGTTGTTTGAAACCCAGGTCAAACGTGAACTTAAACCTCAGGTCAAATGTGAACCTGTTGTTTGAAACCCAGGTCAAACGTGAACCTAAACCTCAGGTCAAATGTGAACCCGTTGTTTGAAACCCAATTCAAATGTGAACCTAACCCTCAGGTCAAATATGAACCCGTTGATTGAAAATCCGGTCAAATGTGAACCTAAACCTCAGGTCAAATGTGAACCCGTTGTTTGAAACCCAGGTCAAATGTGAACCTAAACCTCAGGTCAAATGTGAACCCGTTGTTTGAAACCAAGGTCAAATGTGAACCTAAACCTTAGGTCAAATGAGAACCCGTTGTTTGAAACCCGGGTCAAATGTGAACCTAAACCTCAGGTCAAATGCGAACCCGTTGTTTGAAAACCACGTCAAATTTGAACCTAAACCTCAAGTCAAATGTGAACCCGTTGTTTGAAATCCAGGTCAAAGGTGGACCCAAACCTAAGGTCAAATGTGAACCCATTGTTTGAAACCCAGGTAAAATGTGAACCTAAACCTCAGGTCAAATGTGAACCCGTTGTTTGAAACCCAGGTCAAACGTGAACTTAAACCTCAGGTCAAATGTGAACCTGTTGTTTTAAACCCAGGTCAAACGTGAACCTAAACCTCAGGTCAAATGTGAACCCGTTGTTTGAAACCCAAGTCAAATGTGAACCTAACCCTCAGGTCAAATATGAACCCGTTGTTTGAAAATCCGGTCAAATGTGAACCCGTTGTTTGAAACCCAAGTCAAACGGGAACCTCAACCTCAGGTCAAATGTGAATCCGTTGTTTGAAAACCAGGTCAAATGTGAACCCTTTGTTTGAAACCCAGGTCAAATATGAACCTAAACCTCAGGTCAAATGTGAACCCTTTGTTTGAAACCCAGGTCAAATGTGAACTTAAACCTCAGGTCAAATGTGAACCTAATGTTTGAAACCCAGGTCAAATGTGAACCTAAACCTCAGGTCAAATGTGAACCCGTTGTTTGAAACCCAGGTCAAATGTGAACCTAAACCTCAGGTTAAATGTAAACCCGTTGTTTAAAACCCAGGTCAAATGTGAACCTAAACCTCAGGTCAAATGTGAACCCGTTGTTTGAAACTCTGCTCAAAGGTGAACCTAAACCTTAGGTCAAATGAGAACCCGTTGTTTGAAGCCCAGGTCAAATGTGAACTTAAACCTCAGGTCAAATGCGAACCCTTTGTTTGAAAACCAGGTCAAATTTGAACCTAAACCTCAGGACAAATGTGAACCCGTTGTTCGAAACCCAGGTCAAATGTGAACCTAAACCTAAGGTCAAATGTGAACCCATTATTTGATACCCAAGTCAAATGTGAACCTAAACCTCGGGTCAAATGTGAACCCGTTGTTTGAAACCCAGGTCAAACGTGAACTTAAACCTCAGGTCAAATGTGAACCTGTTTTTTGAAACCCAGGTCAAACGTGAACCTAAACCTCAGGTCAAATGTGAACCCGTTGTTTGAAACCCAGGTCAAATGTGAACTTAAACCTCAGGTCAAATGTGAACCTAATGTTTGAAACCCAGGTCAAATGTGAACCTAAACCTCAGGTCAAATGTGAACCCGTTGTTTGAAACCCAGGTCAAATGTGAACCTAAACCTCAGGTCAAATGTTAACCCGTTGTTTAAAACCCAGGTCAAATGTGAACCTAAACCTCAGGTCAAATGTGAACCCGTTGTTTGAAACCCAGGTCAAATGTGAACCTAAACCTTAGGTCAAATGAGAACCCGTTGTTTGAAACCCGGGTCAAATGTGAACATAAACCTCAGGTCAAATGCGAACCCTTTGTTTGAAAACCAGGTCAAATTTGAACCTAAACCTCAGGTCAAATGTGAACCCGTTGTTCGAAACCCAGGTCAAATGTGAACCTAAACCTAAGGTCAAATGTGAACCCATTATTTGAAACCCAAGTCAAATGTGAACCTAAACCTCGGGTCAAATGTGAACCCGTTGTTTGAAACCCAGGTCAAACGTGAACTTAAACCTCAGGTCAAATGTGAACCTGTTGTTTGAAACCCAGGTCAAACGTGAACCTAAACCTCAGGTCAAATGTGAACCCGTTGTTTGAAACCTAAGTCAAATGTGAACCTAACCCTCAGGTCAAATATGAACCCGTTGTTTGAAAATCCAGTCAAATGTGAACCTAAACCTCAGGTCAAATGTGAACCCGTTGTCTGAAACCCAGGTCAAATGTGAACCTAAACCTCAGGTCAAATGTGAACCCGTTGTTTAAAACCAAGGTCAAATGTGAACCTAAACCTTAGGTCAAATGAGAACCCGTTGTTTGAAACCCGGGTCAAATGTGAACCTAAACCTCAAGTCAAATGTGAACCCGTTGTTTGAAATCCAGGTCAAATGTGAACCCAAACCTAAGGTCAAATGTGAACCCATTGTTTGAAACCCAGGTAAAATGTGAACCTAAACCTCAGGTCAAATGTGAACCCGTTGTTTGAAACCCAGGTCAAACGTGAACTTAAACCTTAGGTCAAATGTGAACCTGTTGTTTGAAACCCAGGTCAAACGTGAACCTAAACCTCAGGTCAAATGTGAACCCGTTGTTTGAAACCCAAGTCAAATGTGAACCTAACCCTCTGGTCAAATATGAACCCGTTGTTTGAAAATCCGGTCAAATGTGAACCCGTTGTTTGAAACCCAAGTCAAACGGGAACCTCAACCTCAGGTCAAATGTGAATCCGTTGTTCGAAAACCAGGTCAAATGTGAACCCTTTGTTTGAAACCCAGGTCAAATATGAACCTAAACCTCAGGTCAAATGTGAACCCGTTGTTTGAAACCCAGGTCAAATGTGAACTTAAACCTCAGGTCAAATGTGAACCTAATGTTTGAAACCCAGGTCAAATGTGAACCTAAACCTCAGGTCAAATGTGAACCCGTTGTTTGAAACCCAGGTCAAATGTGAACCTAAACCTCAGGTTAAATGTAAACCCGTTGTTTAAAACCCAGGTCAAATATGAACCTAAACCTCAGGTCAAATGTGAACCCGTTGTTTGAAACCCTGCTCAAAGGTGAACCTAAACCTTAGGTCAAATGAGAACCCGTTGTTTGAAACCCGGGTCAAATGTGAACTTAAACCTCAGGTCAAATGCGAACCCTTTGTTTGAAAACCAGGTCAAATTTGAACCTAAACCTCAGGACAAATGTGAACCCGTTGTTCGAAACCCAGGTCAAATGTGAACCTAAACCTAAGGTCAAATGTGAACCCATTATTTGATACCCAAGTCAAATGTGAACCTAAACCTCGGGTCAAATGTGAACCCGTTGTTTGAAACCCAGGTCAAACGTGAACTTAAACCTCAGGTCAAATGTGAACCTGTTTTTTGAAACCCAGGTCAAACGTGAACCTAAACCTCAGGTCAAATGTGAACCCGTTGTTTGAAACCTAAGTCAAATGTGAACCTAACCCTCAGGTCAAATATGAACCCGTTGTTTGAAAATCCAGTCAAATGTGAACCTAAACCTCAGGTCAAATGTGAACCCGTTGTCTGAAACCCAGGTCAAATGTGAACCTAAACCTCAGGTCAAATGTGAACCCGTTGTTTAAAACCAAGGTCAAATGTGAACCTAAACCTTAGGTCAAATGAGAACCCGTTGTTTGAAACCCGGGTCAAATGTGAACCTAAACCTCAAGTCAAATGTGAACCCGTTGTTTGAAATCCAGGTCAAATGTGAACCCAAACCTAAGGTCAAATGTGAACCCATTGTTTGAAACCCAGGTAAAATGTGAACCTAAACCTCAGGTCAAATGTGAACCCGTTGTTTGAAACCCAGGTCAAACGTGAACTTAAACCTTAGGTCAAATGTGAACCTGTTGTTTGAAACCCAGGTCAAACGTGAACCTAAACCTCAGGTCAAATGTGAACCCGTTGTTTGAAACCCAAGTCAAATGTGAACCTAACCCTCTGGTCAAATATGAACCCGTTGTTTGAAAATCCGGTCAAATGTGAACCCGTTGTTTGAAACCCAAGTCAAACGGGAACCTCAACCTCAGGTCAAATGTGAATCCGTTGTTCGAAAACCAGGTCAAATGTGAACCCTTTGTTTGAAACCCAGGTCAAATATGAACCTAAACCTCAGGTCAAATGTGAACCCGTTGTTTGAAACCCAGGTCAAATGTGAACTTAAACCTCAGGTCAAATGTGAACCTAATGTTTGAAACCCAGGTCAAATGTGAACCTAAACCTCAGGTCAAATGTGAACCCGTTGTTTGAAACCCAGGTCAAATGTGAACCTAAACCTCAGGTTAAATGTAAACCCGTTGTTTAAAACCCAGGTCAAATATGAACCTAAACCTCAGGTCAAATGTGAACCCGTTGTTTGAAACCCTGCTCAAAGGTGAACCTAAACCTTAGGTCAAATGAGAACCCGTTGTTTGAAACCCGGGTCAAATGTGAACTTAAACCTCAGGTCAAATGCGAACCCTTTGTTTGAAAACCAGGTCAAATTTGAACCTAAACCTCAGGACAAATGTGAACCCGTTGTTCGAAACCCAGGTCAAATGTGAACCTAAACCTAAGGTCAAATGTGAACCCATTATTTGATACCCAAGTCAAATGTGAACCTAAACCTCGGGTCAAATGTGAACCCGTTGTTTGAAACCCAGGTCAAACGTGAACTTAAACCTCAGGTCAAATGTGAACCTGTTTTTTGAAACCCAGGTCAAACGTGAACCTAAACCTCAGGTCAAATGTGAACCCGTTGTTTGAAACCCAGGTCAAATGTGAACTTAAACCTCAGGTCAAATGTGAACCTAATGTTTGAAACCCAGGTCAAATGTGAACCTAAACCTCAGGTCAAATGTGAACCCGTTGTTTGAAACCCAGGTCAAATGTGAACCTAAACCTCAGGTCAAATGTGAACCCGTTATTTAAAACCCAGGTCAAATGTGAACCTAAACCTCAGGTCAAATGTGAACCCGTTGTTTGAAACCCAGGTCAAATGTGAACCTAAACCTTAGGTCAAATGAGAACCCGTTGTTTGAAACCCGGGTCAAATGTGAACCTAAACCTCAGGTCAAATGCGAACCCTTTGTTTGAAAACCAGGTCAAATTTGAACCTAAACCTCAGGTCAAATGTGAACCCGTTGTTCGAAACCCAGGTCAAATGTGAACCTAAACCTAAGGTCAAATGTGAACCCATTATTTGAAACCCAAGTCAAATGTGAACCTAAACCTCGGGTCAAATGTGAACCCGTTGTTTGAAACCCAGGTCAAACGTGAACTTAAACCTCAGGTCAAATGTGAACCTGTTGTTTGAAACCCAGGTCAAACGTGAACCTAAACCTCAGGTCAAATGTGAACCCGTTGTTTGAAACCTAAGTCAAATGTGAACCTAACCCTCAGGTCAAATATGAACCCGTTGTTTGAAAATCCAGTCAAATGTGAACCTAAACCTCAGGTCAAATGTGAACCCGTTGTCTGAAACCCAGGTCAAATGTGAACCTAAACCTCAGGTCAAATGTGAACCCGTTGTTTGAAACCAAGGTCAAATGTGAACCTAAACCTTAGGTCAAATGAGAACCCGTTGTTTGAAACCCAGGTCAAACGTGAACTTAAACCTCAGGTCAAATGTGAACCTGTTGTTTGAAACCCAGGTCAAACGTGAACCTAAACCTCAGGTCAAATGTGAACCCGTTGTTTGAAACCCAAGTCAAATGTGAACCTAACCCTCAGGTCAAATATGAACCCGTTGTTTGAAAATCCGGTCAAATGTGAACCTAAACCTCAGGTCAAATGTGAACCCGTTGTTTGAAACCCAGGTCAATTGGGAACCTCAACCTCAGGTCAAATGTGAATTCGTTGTTTGAAAACCAGGTCAAATGTGAACCCGTTGTTTGAAACCCAGGTCAAATATGAACCTAAACCTCAGGTCAAATGTGAACCCGGTGTTTGAACCCCTGGTCAAATGTGAACTTAAACCTCAGGTCAAATGTGAACCTAATGTTTGAAACCCAGGTCAAATGTGAACCTAAACCTCAGGTCAAATGTGAACCCGTTGTTTGAAACCCAGGTAAAATGTGAACCTAAACCTCAGGTCAAATGTGAACCCGCTGTTTAAAACCCAGGTCAAATGTGAACCTAAACCTCAGGTCAAATGTGAACCCGTTGTTTGAAACCCAGGTCAAATGTGAACCTAAACCTTAGGTCAAATGAGAACCCGTTGTTTGAAACCCGGGTCAAATGTGAACCTAAACCTCAGGTCAAATGCGAACCCGTTTTTTGAAAACCAGGTCAAATTTGAACCTAAACCTCAGGTCAAATGTGAACCCGTTGTTCGAAACCCAGGTCAAATGTGAACCTAAACCTAAGGTCAAATGTGACCCCATTATTTGAAACCCAAGTCAAATGTGAACTTAAACCTCAGGTCAAATGTGAACTCGTTGTTTGAAACCCAGGTCAAACGTGAACTTAAACCTCAGGTCAAATGTGAACCTGTTGTTTGAAACCCAGGTCAAACGTGAACCTAAACCTCAGGTCAAATGTGAACCCGTTGTTTGAAACCCAATTCAAATGTGAACCTAAACCTCAGGTCAAATATGAACCCGTTGTTTGAAAATCCAGTCAAATGTGAACCTAAACCTCAGGTCAAATGTGAAATCGTTGTTTGAAACCCAGGTCAAATGTGAACCTAAACCTCAGGTCAAATGTGAACCCGTTGTTTGAAACCAAGGTCAAATGTGAACCTAAACCTTAGGTCAAATGAGAACCCGTTGTTTGAAACCCGGGTCAAATGTGAACCTAAACCACAGGTCAAATGCGAACCCGTTGTTTGAAAACCACATCAAATTTGAACCTAAACCTCAAGTCAAATGTGAACCCGTTGTTTGAAATCCAGGTCAAAGGTGAACCCAAACCTAAGGTCAAATGTGAACCCATTGTTTGAAACCCAGGTAAAATGTGAACCTAAACCTCAGGTCAAATGTGAACCCGTTGTTTGAAACCCAGGTCAAACGTGAACCTAAACCTCAGGTCAAATGTGAACCCGTTGTTTGAAACCCAGGTCAAATGTGAACTTAAACCTCAGGTCAAATGTGAACCTAATGTTTGAAACCCAGGTCAAATGTGAACCTAAACCTCAGGTCAAATGTGAACCCGTTGTTTGAAACCCAGGTCAAATGTGAACCTAAACCTCAGGTCAAATGTGAACCCGTTGTTTAAAACCCAGGTCAAATGTGAACCTAAACCTCAGGTCAAATGTGAACCCGTTGTTTGAAACCCAGGTCAAATGTGAACCTAAACCTTAGGTCAAATGAGAACCCGTTGTTTGAAACCCGGGTCAAATGTGAACCTAAACCTCAGGTCAAATGCGAACCCTTTGTTTGAAAACCAGGTCAAATTTGAACCTAAACCTCAGGTCAAATGTGAACCCGTTGTTCGAAACCCAGGTCAAATGTGAACCTAAACCTAAGGTCAAATGTGAACCCATTATTTGAAACCCAAGTCAAATGTGAACCTAAACCTCGGGTCAAATGTGAACCCGTTGTTTGAAACCCAGGTCAAACGTGAACTTAAACCTCAGGTCAAATGTGAACCTGTTGTTTGAAACCCAGGTCAAACGTGAACCTAAACCTCAGGTCAAATGTGAACCCGTTGTTTGAAACCTAAGTCAAATGTGAACCTAACCCTCAGGTCAAATATGAACCCGTTGTTTAAAAATCCAGTCAAATGTGAACCTAAACCTCAGGTCAAATGTGAACCCGTTGTCTGAAACCCAGGTCAAATGTGAACCTAAACCTCAGGTCAAATGTTAACCCGTTGTTTGAAACCAAGGTCAAATGTGAACCTAAACCTTAGGTCAAATGAGAACCCGTTGTTTGAAACCCGGGTCAAATGTGAACCTAAACCTCAAGTCAAATGTGAACCCGTTGTTTGAAATCCAGGTCAAATGTGAACCCAAACCTAAGGTCAAATGTGAACCCATTGTTTGAAACCCAGGTAAAATGTGAACCTAAACCTCAGGTCAAATGTGAACCCGTTGTTTGAAACCCAGGTCAAACGTGAACTTAAACCTCAGGTCAAATGTGAACCTGTTGTTTGAAACCCAGGTCAAACGTTAACCTAAACCTCAGGTCAAATGTCAACCCGTTGTTTGAAACCCAAGTCAAATGTGAACCTAACCCTCAGGTCAAATATGAACCCGTTGTTTGAAAATCCGGTCAAATGTGAACCTAAACCTCAGGTCAAATGTGAACCCGTTGTTTGAAACCCAGGTCAATTGGGAACCTCAACCTCAGGTCAAATGTGAATTCGTTGTTTGAAAACCAGGTCAAATGTGAACCCGTTGTTTGAAACCCAGGTCAAATATGAACCTAAACCTCAGGTCAAATGTGAACCCGGTGTTTGAACCCCTGGTCAAATGTGAACTTAAACCTCAGGTCAAATGTGAACCTAATGTTTGAAACCCAGGTCAAATGTGAACCTAAACCTCAGGTCAAATGTGAACCCGTTGTTTGAAACCCAGGTAAAATGTGAACCTAAACCTCAGGTCAAATGTGAACCCGCTGTTTAAAACCCAGGTCAAATGTGAACCTAAACCTCAGGTCAAATGTGAACCCGTTGTTTGAAACCCAGGTCAAATGTGAACCTAAACCTTAGGTCAAATGAGAACCCGTTGTTTGAAACCCGGGTCAAATGTGAACCTAAACCTCAGGTCAAATGCGAACCCGTTTTTTGAAAACCAGGTCAAATTTGAACCTAAACCTCAGGTCAAATGTGAACCCGTTGTTCGAAACCCAGGTCAAATGTGAACCTAAACCTAAGGTCAAATGTGACCCCATTATTTGAAACCCAAGTCAAATGTGAACCTAAACCTCAGGTCAAATGTGAACTCGTTGTTTGAAACCCAGGTCAAACGTGAACTTAAACCTCAGGTCAAATGTGAACCTGTTGTTTGAAACCCAGGTCAAATGTGAACCTAAACCTCAGGTCAAATGTGAACCCGTTGTTTGAAACCCAATTCAAATGTGAACCTAAACCTCAGGTCAAATATGAACCCGTTGTTTGAAAATCCAGTCAAATGTGAACCTAAACCTCAGGTCAAATGTGAAATCGTTGTTTGAAACCCAGGTCAAATGTGAACCTAAACCTCAGGTCAAATGTGAACCCGTTGTTTGAAACCAAGGTCAAATGTGAACCTAAACCTTAGGTCAAATGAGAACCCGTTGTTTGAAACCCGGGTCAAATGTGAACCTAAACCACAGGTCAAATGCGAACCCGTTGTTTGAAAACCACGTCAAATTTGAACCTAAACCTCAAGTCAAATGTGAACCCGTTGTTTGAAATCCAGGTCAAAGGTGAACCCAAACCTAAGGTCAAATGTGAACCCATTGTTTGAAACCCAGGTAAAATGTGAACCTAAACCTCAGGTCAAATGTGAACCCGTTGTTTGAAACCCAGGTCAAACGTGAACCTAAACCTCAGGTCAAATGTGAACCCGTTGTTTGAAACCCAGGTCAAATGTGAACTTAAAACTCAGGTCAAATGTGAACCTAATGTTTGAAACCCAGGTCAAATGTGAACCTAAACCTCAGGTCAAATGTGAACCCGTTGTTTGAAACCCAGGTCAAATGTGAACCTAAACCTCAGGTCAAATGTGAACCCGTTGTTTAAAACCCAGGTCAAATGTGAACCTAAACCTCAGGTCAAATGTGAACCCGTTGTTTGAAACCCAGGTCAAATGTGAACCTAAACCTTAGGTTAAATGAGAACCCGTTGTTTGAAACCCGGGTCAAATGTGAACCTAAACCTCAGGTCAAATGCGAACCCTTTGTTTGAAAACCAGGTCAAATTTTAACCTAAACCTCAGGTCAAATGTGAACCCGTTGTTCGAAACCCAGGTCAAATGTGAACCTAAACCTAAGGTCAAATGTGAACCCATTATTTGAAACCCAAGTCAAATGTGAACCTAAACCTCGGGTCAAATGTGAACCCATTGTTTGAAACCCAGGTCAAACGTGAACTTAAACCTCAGGTCAAATGTGAACCTGTTGTTTGAAACCCAGGTCAAACGTGAACCTAAACCTCAGGTCAAATGTGAACCCGTTGTTTGAAACCTAAGTCAAATGTGAACCTAACCCTCAGGTCAAATATGAACCCGTTGTTTGAAAATCCAGTCAAATGTGAACCTAAACCTCAGGTCAAATGTGAACCCGTTGTCTGAAACCCAGGTCAAATGTGAACCTAAACCTCAGGTCAAATGTGAACCCGTTGTTTGAAACCAAGGTCAAATGTGAACCTAAACCTTAGGTCAAATGAGAACCCGTTGTTTGAAACCCAGGTCAAATGTGAACCTAAACCTCAAGTCAAATGTGAACCCGTTGTTTGAAATCCAGGTCAAATGTGAACCCAAACCTAAGGTCAAATGTGAACCCATTGTTTGAAACCCAGGTAAAATGTGAACCTAAACCTCAGGTCAAATGTGAACCCGTTGTTTGAAACCCAGGTCAAACGTAAACTTAAACCTCAGGTCAAATGTGAACCTGTTGTTTGAAACCCAGGTCAAACGTGAACCTAAACCTCAGGTCAAATGTGAACCCGTTGTTTGAAACCCAAGTCAAATGTGAACCTAACCCTCAGGTCAAATATGAACCCGTTGTTTGAAAATCCGGTCAAATGTGAACCTAAACCTCAGGTCAAATGTGAACCCGTTGTTTGAAACCCAGGTCAATTGGGAACCTCAACCTCAGGTCAAATGTGAATTCGTTGTTTGAAAACCAGGTCAAATGTGAACCCGTTGTTTGAAACCCAGGTCAAATATGAACCTAAACCTCAGGTCAAATGTGAACCCGGTGTTTGAAACCCTGGTCAAATGTGAACTTAAACCTCAGGTCAAATGTGAACCTAATGTTTGAAACCCAGGTCAAATGTGAACCTAAACCTCAGGTCAAATGTTAACCCGTTGTTTGAAACCCAGGTAAAATGTGAACCTAAACCTCAGGTCAAATGTGAACCCGTTGTTTAAAACCCAGGTCAAATGTGAACCTAAACCTCAGGTCAAATGTGAACCCGTTGTTTGAAACCCAGGTCAAATGTGAACCTAAACCTTAGGTCAAATGAGAACCCGTTGTTTGAAACCCGGGTCAAATGTGAACCTAAACCTCAGGTCAAATGAGAACCCGTTGTTTGAAACCCGGGTCAAATGTGAACCTAAACCTCAGGTCAAATGCGAACCCGTTTTTTGAAAACCAGGTCAAATTTGAACCTAAACCTCAGGTCAAATGTGAACCCGTTGTTCGAAACCCTGGTCAAATGTGAACCTAAACCTAAGGTCAAATGTGACCCCATTATTTGAAACCCAAGTCAAATGTGAACCTAAACCTCAGGTCAAATGTGAACCCGTTGTTTGAAACCCAGGTCAAACGTGAACTTAAACCTCAGGTCAAATGTGAACCTGTTGTTTGAAACCCAGGTCAAACGTGAACCTAAACCTCAGGTCAAATGTGAACCCGTTGTTTGAAACCCAATTCAAATGTGAACCTAACCCTCAGGTCAAATATGAACCCGTTGTTTGAAAATCCAGTCAAATGTGAACCTAAACCTCAGGTCAAATGTGAAATCGTTGTTTGAAACCCAGGTCAAATGTGAACCTAAACCTCAGGTCAAATGTGAACCCGTTGTTTGAAACCAAGGTCAAATGTGAACCTAAACCTTAGGTCAAATGAGAACCCGTTGTTTGAAACCCGGGTCAAATGTGAACCTAAACCACAGGTCAAATGCGAACCCGTTGTTTGAAAACCACGTCAAATTTGAACCTAAACCTCAAGTCAAATGTGAACCCGTTGTTTGAAATCCAGGTCAAAGGTGAACCCAAACCTAAGGTCAAATGTGAACCCATTGTTTGAAACCCAGGTAAAATGTGAACCTAAACCTCAGGTCAAATGTGAACCCGTTGATTGAAACCCAGGTCAAACGTGAACTTAAACCTCAGGTCAAATGTGAACCTGTTGTTTGAAACCCAGGTCAAACGTGAACCTAAACCTCAGGTCAAATGTGAACCCGTTGTTTGAAACCCAAGTCAAATGTGAACCTAACCCTCAGGTCAAATATGAACCCGTTGTTTGAAAATCCGGTCAAATGTGAACCTAAACCTCAGGTCAAATGTGAACCCGTTGTTTGAAACCCAGGTCAATTGGGAACCTCAACCTCAGGTCAAATGTGAATCCGTTGTTTGAAAACCAGGTCAAATGTGAACCCGTTGTTTGAAACCCAGGTCAAATACGAACCTAAACCTCAGGTCAAATGTGAACCCGGTGTTTGAAACCCAGGTCAAATGTGAACTTAAACCTCAGGTCAAATGTGAACCTAATGTATGAAACCCAGGTCAAATGTGAACCTAAACCTCAGGCCAAATGTGAACCCGTTGTCTGAAACCCAGGTCAAATGTGAACCTAAACCTCAGGTCAAATGTGAACCCGTTGTTTGAAACCAAGGTCAAATGTGAACCTAAACCTTAGGTCAAATGAGAACCCGTTGTTTGAAACCCGGGTCAAATGTGAACCTAAACCTCAAGTCAAATGTGAACCCGTTGTTTGAAATCCAGGTCAAATGTGAACCCAAACCTAAGGTCAAATGTGAACCCATTGTTTGAAACCCAGGTAAAATGTGAACCTAAACCTCAGGTCAAATGTGAACCCGTTGTTTGAAACCCAGGTCAAACGTGAACTTAAACCTCAGGTCAAATGTGAACCTGTTGTTTGAAACCCAGGTCAAACGTGAACCTAAACCTCAGGTCAAATGTGAACCCGTTGTTTGAAACCCAAGTCAAATGTGAACCTAACCCTCAGGTCAAATATGAACCCGTTGTTTGAAAATCCGGTCAAATGTGAACCTAAACCTCAGGTCAAATGTGAACCCGTTGTTTGAAACCCAGGTCAATTGGGAACCTCAACCTCAGGTCAAATGTGAATTCGTTGTTTGAAAACCAGGTCAAATGTGAACCCGTTGTTTGAAACCCAGGTCAAATATGAACCTAAACCTCAGGTCAAATGTGAACCCGGTGTTTGAAACCCTGGTCAAATGTGAACTTAAACCTCAGGTCAAATGTGAACCTAATGTTTGAAACCCAGGTCAAATGTGAACCTAAACCTCAGGTCAAATGTGAACCCGTTGTTTGAAACCCAGGTAAAATGTGAACCTAAACCTCAGGTCAAATGTGAACCCGTTGTTTAAAACCCAGGTCAAATGTGAACCTAAACCTCAGGTCAAATGTGAACCCGTTGTTTGAAACCCAGGTCAAATGTGAACCTAAACCTTAGGTCAAATGAGAACCCGTTGTTTGAAACCCGGGTCAAATGTGAACCTAAACCTCAGGTCAAATGAGAACCCGTTGTTTGAAACCCGGGTCAAATGTGAACCTAAACCTCAGGTCAAATGCGAACCCGTTTTTTGAAAACCAGGTCAAATTTGAACCTAAACCTCAGGTCAAATGTGAACCCGTTGTTCGAAACCCTGGTCAAATGTGAACCTAAACCTAAGGTCAAATGTGACCCCATTATTTGAAACCCAAGTCAAATGTGAACCTAAACCTCAGGTCAAATGTGAACCCGTTGTTTGAAACCCAGGTCAAACGTGAACTTAAACCTCAGGTCAAATGTGAACCTGTTGTTTGAAACCCAGGTCAAACGTGAACCTAAACCTCAGGTCAAATGTGAACCCGTTGTTTGAAACCCAATTCAAATGTGAACCTAACCCTCAGGTCAAATATGAACCCGTTGTTTGAAAATCCAGTCAAATGTGAACCTAAACCTCAGGTCAAATGTGAAATCGTTGTTTGAAACCCAGGTCAAATGTGAACCTAAACCTCAGGTCAAATGTGAACCCGTTGTTTGAAACCAAGGTCAAATGTGAACCTAAACCTTAGGTCAAATGAGAACCCGTTGTTTGAAACCCGGGTCAAATGTGAACCTAAACCACAGGTCAAATGCGAACCCGTTGTTTGAAAACCACGTCAAATTTGAACCTAAACCTCAAGTCAAATGTGAACCCGTTGTTTGAAATCCAGGTCAAAGGTGAACCCAAACCTAAGGTCAAATGTGAACCCATTGTTTGAAACCCAGGTAAAATGTGAACCTAAACCTCAGGTCAAATGTGAACCCGTTGATTGAAACCCAGGTCAAACGTGAACTTAAACCTCAGGTCAAATGTGAACCTGTTGTTTGAAACCCAGGTCAAACGTGAACCTAAACCTCAGGTCAAATGTGAACCCGTTGTTTGAAACCCAAGTCAAATGTGAACCTAACCCTCAGGTCAAATATGAACCCGTTGTTTGAAAATCCGGTCAAATGTGAACCTAAACCTCAGGTCAAATGTGAACCCGTTGTTTGAAACCCAGGTCAATTGGGAACCTCAACCTCAGGTCAAATGTGAATCCGTTGTTTGAAAACCAGGTCAAATGTGAACCCGTTGTTTGAAACCCAGGTCAAATACGAACCTAAACCTCAGGTCAAATGTGAACCCGGTGTTTGAAACCCAGGTCAAATGTGAACTTAAACCTCAGGTCAAATGTGAACCTAATGTATGAAACCCAGGTCAAATGTGAACCTAAACCTCAGGCCAAATGTGAACCCGTTGTCTGAAACCCAGGTCAAATGTGAACCTAAACCTCAGGTCAAATGTGAACCCGTTGTTTGAAACCAAGGTCAAATGTGAACCTAAACCTTAGGTCAAATGAGAACCCGTTGTTTGAAACCCGGGTCAAATGTGAACCTAAACCTCAAGTCAAATGTGAACCCGTTGTTTGAAATCCAGGTCAAATGTGAACCCAAACCTAAGGTCAAATGTGAACCCATTGTTTGAAACCCAGGTAAAATGTGAACCTAAACCTCAGGTCAAATGTGAACCCGTTGTTTGAAACCCAGGTCAAACGTGAACTTAAACCTCAGGTCAAATGTGAACCTGTTGTTTGAAACCCAGGTCAAACGTGAACCTAAACCTCAGGTCAAATGTGAACCCGTTGTTTGAAACCCAAGTCAAATGTGAACCTAACCCTCAGGTCAAATATGAACCCGTTGTTTGAAAATCCGGTCAAATGTGAACCTAAACCTCAGGTCAAATGTGAACCCGTTGTTTGAAACCCAGGTCAATTGGGAACCTCAACCTCAGGTCAAATGTGAATTCGTTGTTTGAAAACCAGGTCAAATGTGAACCCGTTGTTTGAAACCCAGGTCAAATATGAACCTAAACCTCAGGTCAAATGTGAACCCGGTGTTTGAAACCCTGGTCAAATGTGAACTTAAACCTCAGGTCAAATGTGAACCTAATGTTTGAAACCCAGGTCAAATGTGAACCTAAACCTCAGGTCAAATGTGAACCCGTTGTTTGAAACCCAGGTAAAATGTGAACCTAAACCTCAGGTCAAATGTGAACCCGTTGTTTAAAACCCAGGTCAAATGTGAACCTAAACCTCAGGTCAAATGTGAACCCGTTGTTTGAAACCCAGGTCAAATGTGAACCTAAACCTTAGGTCAAATGAGAACCCGTTGTTTGAAACCCGGGTCAAATGTGAACCTAAACCTCAAGTCAAATGCGAACCCGTTTTTTGAAAACCAGGTCAAATTTGAACCTAAACCTCAGGTCAAATGTGAACCCGTTGTTCGAAACCCAGGTCAAATGTGAACCTAAACCTAAGGTCAAATGTGACCCCATTATTTGAAACCCAAGTCAAATGTGAACCTAAACCTCAGGTCAAATGTGAACCCGTTGTTTGAAACCCAGGTCAAACGTGAACTTAAACCTCAGGTCAAATGTGAACCTGTTGTTTGAAACCCAGGTCAAACGTGAACCTAAACCTCAGGTCAAATGTGAACCCGTTGTTTGAAACCCAATTCAAATGTGAACCTAACCCTCAGGTCAAATATGAACCCGTTGTTTGAAAATCCAGTCAAATGTGAACCTAAACCTCAGGTCAAATGTGAAATCGTTGTTTGAAACCCAGGTCAAATGTGAACCTAAACCTCAGGTCAAATGTGAACCCGTTGTTTGAAACCAAGGTCAAATGTGAACCTAAACCTTAGGTCAAATGAGAACCCGTTGTTTGAAACCCGGGTCAAATGTGAACCTAAACCACAGGTCAAATGCGAACCCGTTGTTTGAAAACCACGTCAAATTTGAACCTAAACCTCAAGTCAAATGTGAACCCGTTGTTTGAAATCCAGGTCAAAGGTGAACCCAAACCTAAGGTCAAATGTGAACCCATTGTTTGAAACCCAGGTAAAATGTGAACCTAAACCTCAGGTCAAATGTGAACCCGTTGATTGAAACCCAGGTCAAACGTGAACTTAAACCTCAGGTCAAATGTGAACCTGTTGTTTGAAACCCAGGTCAAACGTGAACCTAAACCTCAGGTCAAATGTGAACCCGTTGTTTGAAACCCAAGTCAAATGTGAACCTAACCCTCAGGTCAAATATGAACCCGTTGTTTGAAAATCCGGTCAAATGTGAACCTAAACCTCAGGTCAAATGTGAACCCGTTGTTTGAAACCCAGGTCAATTGGGAACCTCAACCTCAGGTCAAATGTGAATCCGTTGTTTGAAAACCATGTCAAATGTGAACCCGTTGTTTGAAACCCAGGTCAAATACGAACCTAAACCTCAGGTCAAATGGGAACCCGGTGTTTGAAACCCAGGTCAAATGTGAACTTAAACCTCAGGTCAAATGTGAACCTAATGTATGAAACCCAGGTCAAATGTGAACCTAAACCTCAGGCCAAATGTGAACCCGTTGTCTGAAACCCAGGTCAAATGTGAACCTAAACCTCAGGTCAAATGTGAACCCGTTGTTTGAAACCAAGGTCAAATGTGAACCTAAACCTTAGGTCAAATGAGAACCCGTTGTTTGAAACACGGGTCAAATGTGAACCTAAACCTCAAGTCAAATGTGAACCCGTTGTTTGAAATCCAGGTCAAATGTGAACCCAAACCTAAGGTCAAATGTGAACCCATTGTTTGAAACCCAGGTAAAATGTGAACCTAAACCTCAGGTCAAATGTGAACCCGTTGTTTGAAACCCAGGTCAAACGTGAACTTAAACCTCAGGTCAAATGTGAACCTGTTGTTTGAAACCCAGGTCAAACGTGAACCTAAACCTCAGGTCAAATGTGAACCCGTTGTTTGAAACCCAAGTCAAATGTGAACCTAACCCTCAGGTCAAATATGAACCCGTTGTTTGAAAATCCGGTCAAATGTGAACCTAAACCTCAGGTCAAATGTGAACCCGTTGTTTGAAACCCAGGTCAATTGGGAACCTCAACCTCAGGTCAAATGTGAATTCGTTGTTTGAAAACCAGGTCAAATGTGAACCCGTTGTTTGAAACCCAGGTCAAATATGAACCTAAACCTCAGGTCAAATGTGAACCCGGTGTTTGAAACCCTGGTCAAATGTGAACTTAAACCTCAGGTCAAATGTGAACCTAATGTTTGAAACCTAGGTCAAATGTGAACCTAAACCTCAGGTCAAATGTGAACCCGTTGTTTGAAACCCAGGTAAAATGTGAACCTAAACCTCAGGTCAAATGTGAACCCGTTGTTTAAAACCCAGGTCAAATGTGAACCTAAACCTCAGGTCAAATGTGAACCCGTTGTTTGAAACCCAGGTCAAATGTGAACCTAAACCTTAGGTCAAATGAGAACCCGTTGTTTGAAACCCGGGTCAAATGTGAACCTAAACCTTAGGTCAAATGCGAACCCGTTTTTTGAAAACCAGGTCAAATTTGAACCTAAACCTCAGGTCAAATGTGAACCCGTTGTTCGAAACCCAGGTCAAATGTGAACCTAAACCTAAGGTCAAATGTGACCCCATTATTTGAAACCCAAGTCAAATGTGAACCTAAACCTCAGGTCAAATGTGAACCCGTTGTTTGAAACCCAGGTTAAACGTGAACTTAAACCTCAGGTCAAATGTGAACCTGTTGTTTGAAACCCAGGTCAAACGTGAACCTAAACCTCAGGTCAAATGTGAACCCGTTGTTTGAAACCCAATTCAAATGTGAACCTAACCCTCAGGTCAAATATGAACCCGTTGTTTGAAAATCCAGTCAAATGTGAACCTAAACCTCAGGTCAAATGTGAACCCGTTGTTTGAAACCCAGGTCAAATGTGAACCTAAACCTCAGGTCAAATGTGAACCCGTTGTTTGAAACCAAGGTCAAATGTGAACCTAAACCTTAGGTCAAATGAGAACCCGTTGTTTGAAACCCGGGTCAAATGTGAACCTAAACCTCAGGTCAAATGCGAACCCGTTGTTTGAAAACCACGTCAAATTTGAACCTAAACCTCATGTCAAATGTGAACCCGTTGTTTGAAATCCAGGTCAAAGGTGAACCCAAACCTAAGGTCAAATGTGAACCCATTGTTTGAAACCCAGGTAAAATGTGAACCTAAACCTCAGGTCAAATGTGAACCCGTTGTTTGAAACCCAAGTCAAATGTGAACCTAACCCTCAGGTCAAATATGAACCCGTTGTTTGAAAATCCGGTCAAATGTGAACCTAAACCTCAGGTCAAATGTGAACCCGTTGTTTGAAACCCAGGTCAATTGGGAACCTCAACCTCAGGTCAAATGTGAATTCGTTGTTTGAAAACCAGGTCAAATGTGAACCCGTTGTTTGAAACCCAGGTCAAATATGAACCTAAACCTCAGGTCAAATGTGAACCCGGTGTTTGAAACCCTGGTCAAATGTGAAATTAAACCTCAGGTCAAATGTGAACCTAATGTTTGAAACCCAGGTCAAATGTGAACTTAAACCTCAAGTCAAATGTGAACCCGTTGTTTGAAACCCAGGTAAAATGTGAACCTAAACCTCAGGTCAAATGTGAACCCGTTGTTTAAAACCCAGGTCAAATGTGAACCTAAACCTCAGGTCAAATGTGAACCCGTTGTTTGAAACCCAGGTCAAATGTGAACCTAAACCTTAGGTCAAATGAGAACCCGTTGTTTGAAACCCGGGTCAAATGTGAACCTAAACCTTAGGTCAAATGCGAACCCGTTTTTTGAAAACCAGGTCAAATTTGAACCTAAACCTCAGGTCAAATGTGAACCCGGTGTTCGAAACCCAGGTCAAATGTGAACCTAAACCTAAGGTCAAATGTGACCCCATTATTTGAAACCCAAGTCAAAGGTGAACCTAAACCTCAGGTCAAATGTGAACCCGTTGTTTGAAACCCAGGTCAAACGTGAACTTAAACCTCGGGTCAAATGTGAACCTGTTGTTTGAAACCCAGGTCAAACGTGAACCTAAACCTCAGGTCAAATGTGAACCCGTTGTTTGAAACCCAATTCAAATGTGAACCTAACCCTCAGGTCAAATATGAACCCGTTGTTTGAAAATCCAGTCAAATGTGAACCTAAACCTCAGGTCAAATGTGAACCCGTTGTTTGAAACCCAGGTCAAATGTGAACCTAAACCTCAGGTCAAATGTGAACCCGTTGTTTGAAACCAAGGTCAAATGTGAACCTAAACCTTAGGTCAAATGAGAACCCGTTGTTTGAAACCCGGGTCAAATGTGAACCTAAACCTCAGGTCAAATGCGAACCCGTTGTTTGAAAACCACATCAAATTTGAACCTAAACCTCAAGTCAAATGTGAACCCGTTGTTTGAAATCCAGGTCAAAGGTGAACCCAAACCTAAGGTCAAATGTGAACCCATTGTTTGAAACCCAGGTAAAATGTGAACCTAAACCTCAGGTCAAATGTGAACCCGTTGTTTGAAACCCAGGTCAAACGTGAACTTAAACCTCAGGTCAAATGTGAACCTGTTGTTTGAAACCCAGGTCAAACGTGAACCTAAACCTCAGGTCAAATGTGAACCCGTTGTTTGAAACCCAAGTCAAATGTGAACCTAACCCTCAGGTCAAATATGAACCCGTTGTTTGAAAATCCGGTCAAATGTGAACCTAAACCTCAGGTCAAATGTGAACCCGTTGTTTGAAACCCAGGTCAATTGGGAACCTCAACCTCAGGTCAAATGTGAATCCGTTGTTTGAAAACCAGGTCAAATGTGAACCCGTTGTTTGAAACCCAGGTCAAATACGAACCTAAACCTCAGGTCAAATGTGAACCCGGTGTTTGAAACCCAGGTCAAATGTGATCTTAAACCTCAGGTCAAATGTGAACCTAATGTTTGAAACCCAGGTCAAATGTGAACCTAAACCTCAGGCCAAATGTGAACCCGTTGTTTGAAACCCAGGTCAAATATGAACCTAAACCTCAGGTCAAATGTGAACCCGGTGTTTGAAACCCTGGTCAAATGTGAACTTAAACCTCAGGTCAAATGTGAACCTAATGTTTGAAACCCAGGTCAAATGTGAACCTAAACCTCAGGTCAAATGTGAACCCGTTGTTTGAAACCCAGGTAAAATGTGAACCTAAACCTCAGGTCAAATGTGAACCCGTTGTTTGAAACCCAGGTCAAATGTGAACCTAAACCTTAGGTCAAATGAGAACCCGTTGTTTGAAACCCGGGTCAAATGTGAACCTAAACCTTAGGTCAAATGCGAACCCGTTTTTTGAAAACCAGGTCAAATTTGAACCTAAACCTCAGGTCAAATGTGAACCCGTTGTTCGAAACCCAGGTCAAATGTGAACCTAAACCTAAGGTCAAATGTGACCCCATTATTTGAAACCCAAGTCAAATGTGAACCTAAACCTCAGGTCAAATGTGAACCCGTTGTTTGAAACCCAGGTCAAACGTGAACTTAAACCTCAGGTCAAATGTGAACCTGTTGTTTGAAACCCAGGTCAAACGTGAACCTAAACCTCAGGTCAAATGTGAACCCGTTGTTTGAAACCCAATTCAAATGTGAACCTAACCCTCAGGTCAAATATGAACCCGTTGTTTGAAAATCCAGTCAAATGTGAACCTAAACCTCAGGTCAAATGTGAACCCGTTGTTTGAAACCCAGGTCAAATGTGAACCTAAACCTCAGGTCAAATGTGAACCCGTTGTTTGAAACCAAGGTCAAATGTGAACCTAAACCTTAGGTCAAATGAGAACCCGTTGTTTGAAACCCGGGTCAAATGTGAACCTAAACCTCAGGTCAAATGCGAACCCGTTGTTTGAAAACCACGTCAAATTTGAACCTAAACCTCATGTCAAATGTGAACCCGTTGTTTGAAATCCAGGTCAAAGGTGAACCCAAACCTAAGGTCAAATGTGAACCCATTGTTTGAAACCCAGGTAAAATGTGAACCTAAACCTCAGGTCAAATGTGAACCCGTTGTTTGAAACCCAAGTCAAATGTGAACCTAACCCTCAGGTCAAATATGAACCCGTTGTTTGAAAATCCGGTCAAATGTGAACCTAAACCTCAGGTCAAATGTGAACCCGTTGTTTGAAACCCAGGTCAATTGGGAACCTCAACCTCAGGTCAAATGTGAATTCGTTGTTTGAAAACCAGGTCAAATGTGAACCCGTTGTTTGAAACCCAGGTCAAATATGAACCTAAACCTCAGGTCAAATGTGAACCCGGTGTTTGAAACCCTGGTCAAATGTGAACTTAAACCTCAGGTCAAATGTGAACCTAATGTTTGAAACCCAGGTCAAATGTGAACCTAAACCTCAGGTCAAATGTGAACCCGTTGTTTGAAACCCAGGTAAAATGTGAACCTAAACCTCAGGTCAAATGTGAACCCGTTGTTTAAAACCCAGGTCAAATGTGAACCTAAACCTCAGGTCAAATGTGAACCCGTTATTTGAAACCCAGGTCAAATGTGAACCTAAACCTTAGGTCAAATGAGAACCCGTTGTTTGAAACCCGGGTCAAATGTGAACCTAAACCTTAGGTCAAATGCGAACCCGTTTTTTGAAAACCAGGTCAAATTTGAACCTAAACCTCAGGTCAAATGTGAACCCGGTGTTCGAAACCCAGGTCAAATGTGAACCTAAACCTAAGGTCAAATGTGACCCCATTATTTGAAACCCAAGTCAAAGGTGAACCTAAACCTCAGGTCAAATGTGAACCCGTTGTTTGAAACCCAGGTCAAACGTGAACTTAAACCTCGGGTCAAATGTGAACCTGTTGTTTGAAACCCAGGTCAAACGTGAACCTAAACCTCAGGTCAAATGTGAACCCGTTGTTTGAAACCCAATTCAAATGTGAACCTAACCCTCAGGTCAAATATGAACCCGTTGTTTGAAAATCCAGTCAAATGTGAACCTAAACCTCAGGTCAAATGTGAACCCGTTGTTTGAAACCCAGGTCAAATGTGAACCTAAACCTCAGGTCAAATGTGAACCCGTTGTTTGAAACCAAGGTCAAATGTGAACCTAATCCTTAGGTCAAATGAGAACCCGTTGTTTGAAACCCGGGTCAAATGTGAACCTAAACCTCAGGTCAAATGCGAACCCGTTGTTTGAAAACCACGTCAAATTTGAACCTAAACCTCAAGTCAAATGTGAACCCGTTGCTTGAAATCCAGGTCAAAGGTGAACCCAAACCTAAGGTCAAATGTGAACCCATTGTTTGAAACCCAGGTAAAATTTGAACCTAAACCTCAGGTCAAATGTGAACCCGTTGTTTGAAACCCAGGTCAAACGTGAACTTAAACCTCAGGTCAAATGTGAACCTGTTGTTTGAAACCCAGGTCAAACGTGAACCTAAACCTCAGGTCAAATGTGAACCCGTTGTTTGAAACCCAAGTCAAATGTGAACCTAACCCTCAGGTCAAATATGAACCCGTTGTTTGAAAATCCGGTCAAATGTGAACCTAAACCTCAGGTCAAATGTGAACCCGTTGTTTGAAACCCAGGTCAATTGGGAACCTCAACCTCAGGTCAAATGTGAATCCGTTGTTTGAAAACCAGGTCAAATGTGAACCCGTTGTTTGAAACCCAGGTCAAATACGAACCTAAACCTCAGGTCAAATGTGAACCCGGTGTTTGAAACCCAGGTCAAATGTGATCTTAAACCTCAGGTCAAATGTGAACCTAATGTTTGAAACCCAGGTCAAATGTGAACCTAAACCTCAGGCCAAATGTGAACCCGTTGTTTGAAACCCAGGTCAAATATGAACCTAAACCTCAGGTCAAATGTGAACCCGGTGTTTGAAACCCTGGTCAAATGTGAACTTAAACCTCAGGTCAAATGTGAACCTAATGTTTGAAACCCAGGTCAAATGTGAACCTAAACCTCAGGTCAAATGTGAACCCGTTGTTTGAAACTCAGGTAAAATGTGAACCTAAACCTCAGGTCAAATGTGAACCCGTTGTTTAAAACCCAGGTCAAATGTGAACCTAAACCTCAGGTCAAATGTGAACCTAAACCTCAGGTCAAATGTGAACCCGTTGTCTGAAACCCAGGTCAAATGTGAACCTAAACCTCAGGTCAAATGTGAACCCGTTGTTTGAAACCAAGGTCAAATGTGAACCTAAACCATAGGTCAAATGAGAACCCGTTGTTTGAAACCCGGGTCAAATGTGAACCTAAACCTCAAGTCAAATGTGAACCCGTTGTTTGAAATCCAGGTCAAATGTGAACCTAAACCTTAGGTCAAATGAGAACCCATTGTTTGAAACCCAGGTAAAATGTGAACCTAAACCACAGGTCAAATGCGAACCCGTTTTTTGAAAACCAGGTCAAATTTGAACCTAAACCTCAGGTCAAATGTGAACCCGTTGTTCGAAACCCAGGTCAAATGTGAACCTATACCTAAGGTCAAATGTGACCCCATTATTTGAAACCCAAGTCAAATGTGAACCTAAACCTCAGGTCAAATGTGAACCCGTTGTTTGAAACCCAGGTCAAACGTGAACTTAAACCTCAGGTCAAATGTGAACCTGTTGTTTGAAACCCAGGTCAAACGTGAACCTAAACCTCAGGTCAAATGTGAACCCGTTGTTTGAAACCCAATTCAAATGTGAACCTAACCCTCAGGTCAAATATGAACCCGTTGTTTGAAAATCCGGTCAAATGTGAACCTAAACCTCAGGTCAAATGTGAACCCGTTGTTTGAAACCCAGGTCAAATGTGAACCTAAACCTCAGGTCAAATGTGAACCCGTTGTTTGAAACCAAGGTCAAATGTGAACCTAAACCTTAGGTCAAATGAGAACCCGTTGTTTGAAACCCGGGTCAAATGTGAACCTAAACCTCAGGTCAAATGCGAACCCGTTGTTTGAAAACCACGTCAAATTTGAACCTAAACCTCAAGTCAAATGTGAACCCGTTGTTTGAAATCCAGGTCAAAGGTGAACCCAAACCTAAGGTCAAATGTGAACCCATTGTTTGAAACCCAGGTAAAATGTGAACCTAACCCTCAGGTCAAATATGAACCCGTTGTTTGAAAATCCGGTCAAATGTGAACCTAAACCTCAGGTCAAATGTGAACCCGTTGTTTGAAACCCAGGTCAATTGGGAACCTCAACCTCAGGTCAAATGTGAATCCGTTGTTTGAAAACCAGGTCAAATGTGAACCCGTTGTTTGAAACCCAGGTCAAATACGAACCTAAACCTCAGGTCAAATGTGAACCCGGTGTTTGAAACCCAGGTCAAATGTGAACTTAAACCTCAGGTCAAATGTGAACCTAATGTTTGAAACCCAGGTCAAATGTGAACCTAAACCTCAGGCCAAATGTGAACCCGTTGTTTGAAACCCAGGTAAAATGTGAACCTAAACCTCAGGTCAAATGTGAACCCGTTGTTTAAAACCCAGGTCAAATGTGAACCTAAACCTCAGGTCAAATATGAACCCGTTGTTTGAAACCCAGGTCAAATGTGAACCTAAACCTTAGGTCAAATGAGAACCCGTTGTTTGAAACCCGGGTCAAATGTGAACCTAAACCTCAGGTCAAATGCGAACCCGTTGTTTGAAAACCAGGTCAAATTTGAACCTAAACCTCAGGTCAAATGTGAACCCGTTGTTCGAAACCCAGGTCAAATGTGAACCTAAACCTAAGGTCAAATGTGACCCCATTATTTGAAACCCAAGTCAAATGTGAACCTAAACCTCAGGTCAAATGTGAACCCGTTGTTTGAAACCCAGGTCAAACGTGAACTTAAACCTTAGGTCAAATGTGAACCTGTTGTTTGAAACCCAGGTCAAACGTGAACCTAAACCTCAGGTCAAATGTGAACCCGTTGTTTGAAACCCAAGTCAAATGTGAACCTAACCCTCAGGTCAAATATGAACCCGTTGTTTGAAAATCCGGTCAAATGTGAACCTAAACCTCAGGTCAAATGTGAACCCGTTGTTTGAAACCCAGGTCAATTGGGAACCTCAACCTCAGGTCAAATGTGAATTCGTTGTTTGAAAACCAGGTCAAATGTGAACCCGTTGTTTGAAACCCAGGTCAAACGTGAACTTAAACCTCAGGTCAAATGTGAACCTGTTGTTTGAAACCCAGGTCAAACGTGAACCTAAACCTCAGGTCAAATGTGAACCCGTTGTTTGAAACCCAAGTCAAATGTGAACCTAACCCTCAGGTCAAATATGAACCCGTTGTTTGAAAATCCGGTCAAATGTGAACCTAAACCTCAGGTCAAATGTGAACCCGTTGTTTGAAACCCAGGTCAATTGGGAACCTCAACCTCAGGTCAAATGTGAATCCGTTGTTTGAAAACCAGGTCAAATGTGAACCCGTTGTTTGAAACCCAGGTCAAATACGAACCTAAACCTCAGGTCAAATGTGAACCCGGTGTTTGAAACCCAGGTCAAATGTGATCTTAAACCTCAGGTCAAATGTGAACCTAATGTTTGAAACCCAGGTCAAATGTGAACCTAAACCTCAGGCCAAATGTGAACCCGTTGTTTGAAACCCAGGTCAAATATGAACCTAAACCTCAGGTCAAATGTGAACCCGGTGTTTGAAACCCAGGTCAAATGTGAACCTAAACCTCAGGTCAAATGTGAACCCGTTGTTTGAAACTCAGGTAAAATGTGAACCTAAACCTCAGGTCAAATGTGAACCCGTTGTTTAAAACCCAGGTCAAATGTGAACCTAAACCTCAGGTCAAATGTGAACCTAAACCTCAGGTCAAATGTGAACCCGTTGTCTGAAACCCAGGTCAAATGTGAACCTAAACCTCAGGTCAAATGTGAACCCGTTGTTTGAAACCAAGGTCAAATGTGAACCTAAACCTTAGGTCAAATGAGAACCCGTTGTTTGAAACCCGGGTCAAATGTGAACCTAAACCTCAAGTCAAATGTGAACCCGTTGTTTGAAATCCAGGTCAAATGTGAACCTAAACCTTAGGTCAAATGAGAACCCATTGTTTGAAACCCAGGTAAAATGTGAACCTAAACCACAGGTCAAATGCGAACCCGTTTTTTGAAAACTAGGTCAAATTTGAACCTAAACCTCAGGTCAAATGTGAACCCGTTGTTCGAAACCCAGGTCAAATGTGAACCTAAACCTAAGGTCAAATGTGACCCCATTATTTGAAACCCAAGTCAAATGTGAACCTAAACCTCAGGTCAAATGTGAACCCGTTGTTTGAAACCCAGGTCAAACGTGAACTTAAACCTCAGGTCAAATGTGAACCTGTTGTTTGAAACCCAGGTCAAACGTGAACCTAAACCTCAGGTCAAATGTGAACCCGTTGTTTGAAACCCAATTCAAATGTGAACCTAACCCTCAGGTCAAATATGAACCCGTTGTTTGAAAATCCGGTCAAATGTGAACCTAAACCTCAGGTCAAATGTGAACCCGTTGTTTGAAACCCAGGTCAAATGTGAACCTAAACCTCAGGTCAAATGTGAACCCGTTGTTTGAAACCAAGGTCAAATGTGAACCTAAACCTTAGGTCAAATGAGAACCCGTTGTTTGAAACCCGGGTCAAATGTGAACCTAAACCTCAGGTCAAATGCGAACCCGTTGTTTGAAAACCACGTCAAATTTGAACCTAAACCTCAAGTCAAATGTGAACCCGTTGTTTGAAATCCAGGTCAAAGGTGAACCCAAACCTAAGGTAAAATGTGAACCCATTGTTTGAAACCCAGGTAAAATGTGAACCTAACCCTCAGGTCAAATATGAACCCGTTGTTTGAAAATCCGGTCAAATGTGAACCTAAACCTCAGGTCAAATGTGAACCCGTTGTTTGAAACCCAGGTCAATTGGGAACCTCAACCTCAGGTCAAATGTGAATCCGTTGTTTGAAAACCAGGTCAAATGTGAACCCGTTGTTTGAAACCCAGGTCAAATACGAACCTAAACCTCAGGTCAAATGTGAACCCGGTGTTTGAAACCCAGGTCAAATGTGAACTTAAACCTCAGGTCAAATGTGAACCTATTGTTTGAAACCCAGGTCAAATGTGAACCTAAACCTCAGGCCAAATGTGAACCCGTTGTTTGAAACCCAGGTAAAATGTGAACCTAAACCTCAGGTCAAATGTGAACCCGTTGTTTAAAACCCAGGTCAAATGTGAACTTAAACCTCAGGTTAAATATGAACCCGTTGTTTGAAACCCAGGTCAAATGTGAACCTAAACCTTAGGTCAAATGAGAACCCGTTGTTTGAAACCCGGGTCAAATGTGAACCTAAACCTCAGGTCAAATGCGAACCCGTTGTTTGAAAACCAGGTGAAATTTGAACCTAAACCTCAGGTCAAATGTGAACCCGTTGTTCGAAACCCAGGTCAAATGTGAACCTAAACCTAAGGTCAAATGTGACCCCATTATTTGAAACCCAAGTCAAATGTGAACCTAAACCTCAGGTCAAATGTGAACCCGTTGTTTGAAACCCAGGTCAAACGTGAACTTAAACCTTAGGTCAAATGTGAACCTGTTGTTTGAAACCCAGGTCAAACGTGAACCTAAACCTCAGGTCAAATGTGAACCCGTTGTTTGAAACCCAAGTCAAATGTGAACCTAACCCTCAGTTCAAATATGAACCCGTTGTTTAAAAATCCGGTCAAATGTGAACCTAAATCTCAGGTCAAATGCGAACCCGTTGTTTGACACCCAGGTCAAATATGAACCTAAACCCCAGGTCAAATGGAAATCCGTTGTTTGAAAACCAGGTCAAATGTGAACCCGTTGTTTGAAACCCAGGTCAAATATGAACCTAAACCTCAGGTCAAATGTGAACCCGTTGTTTGAAACCCAGGTAAAATGTGAACTTAAACCTCAAATCAAATGTCAACCTGTTGTTTGATACCCAGGTCAAATGTGAACCTAAACCTCAGGTCAAATGTGAACCCGTTGTTTGAAACCCAGGTCAAATGTGAACCTAAACCTCAGGTCAAATGTGAACCCGTTGTTTAAAACCCAGGTCAAATGTGAACCTAAACCTCAGGTGAAATGTGAACCCGTTGTTTGAAACCCAGGTCAAATGTGAACCTAAGCCTTAGGTCAAACGAGAACCCATTATTTGAAACCCGGGTCAAATGTGAACCTAAACCTGAGGTCAAATGCGAACCCGTTGTTTGAAAACCAGGTCAAATTTAAACCTAAACCTCAGGTCAAATATGAACCCGTTGTTTGAAACCCATGTCTAATGTGAACGTAAACCTAAGGACAAATGTGAACTTAAACCTCAGGTCAAATGTGAACTGTTGTTTGAAACCCAGGCCAAACGTGAACCTAAACCTCAGGTCAAATTTGAACCCGTTGTTTGAAACCCAGGTCAAATGTGAACCTAAACCTAAGGTCAAATGTGAACCCGTTGTTTGAAACCCAGGTCAAATGTGAACCTCTTGTTTGAAAACCAGGTCAAATGTGAACCTAAACCTCAGGTCTAATGTGAACCCGTTGTTTGAAACCCAGGTCAAAGGTGAACCTAAACCTCAAGTCAAATGTGAACCCGTTGTTTGAAAACCAGGTCAAATGTGAACCTAAAACTCAGGTCAAATGTGTACCTAAACCTCAGGTCAAATGTGAACCCGTTGTTTGAAACCCAGGTCATATGTGAACTTAAACCTCAGGTCAAATGTGAACCCGTTGTTTGAAACCCAGGTCAAATTTCAACCTAAACCTCAACTCAAATCTGGACCCGTTGTTTGAAAACCAGGTCAAATGTGAACCTAACCCTCAGGTCAAATGTGAACCCGTTGTTTGAAACCTAAGTCAAATGTGAACCTAAACCTCAGGTCAAATGTGACCCCGTTGTTTGAAAACCAGGTCAAATGTGAACCTAAACCTCAGGTCAAATGTGAACCTAGGTCAAATGAGAACTTAAACCTCAGGTCAAATGTGAATCCATTGTTTGAAAACCAGGTCAAATGTGAACCCGTTGTTTGAAACCCAGGTCAAATGTGAACCTAAACCCTAGGTTAAATGTGAACCCGTTGTTTGGAACCCAGGTCAAATGTGAACCTAAACCTCAGGTCAAATGTGAACCCGTTGTTTGAAATTCAGGTAAAATATGAATCTAAACCTCAGGTCAAATGCGAACCCGTTGTTTGAAAACATGGTCAAATTTGAACCTAAACCTCAGGTCAAATGTGAACCCATTGTTTGAAACCCAGGTCAATTGTGAACCTAAACCTAAGGTCAAATGTGAACCCGTTGTTTGAAAACCAGGTCAAATGTGAACCTAAACCTCAGGTCAAATGTGAACCCATTGTTTGAAACCCAGGTCAAATTTGAACCTAAACCTCAGGTCAAATGTGAACCCGTTGTTTGAAACCCAGGTCAAACGTGAACTTAAACCTCAGGTCAAATGTGAACTGTTGTTTGAAACCCAGGTCAAACGTGAACCTAAACCTCAGGTCAAATTCGAACCCGTTGTTTGAAACCCAGGTCAAATGGGAACCCGTTGTTTGAAACCCAGGTCAAATATGAACCTAAACCACAGGTCAAATGTGAACCTCTTGTTGAAAACCAGGTAAAATGTGAACCTAAAGCTCAGGTCTAATTTGAACCCGTTGTTTGAAACCCAGGTCAAATGTGAACCTAAACCTCAGGTCAAATGTGACTCCGTTGTTTGAAAACCAGGTCAAATGTGAACCCGTTGTTTGAAATCCAGGTCAAATATGAACCTTAACCTCAGGTCAAATGTGAACCCGTTGTTTGAAATCCAGGTCATATGTGAACTTAAACCTCAGGTCAAATGTCAACCTGTTGTTTGATACCCAGGTCAAATGTGAACCTAAACCTCAGGTCAAATGTGAACCCGTTGTTTGAAACCCAGGTCAAATGTGAACCTAAACCTCAGGTCAAATGTGAACCGGTTGTTTAAAACCCAGGTCAAATGTGAACCTAAACCTCAGGTCAAATGTGAACCCGTTGTTTGAAACCCAGGTCAAATGTGAACCTAAACCTTAGGTCAATTGAGAACCCGTTGTTTGAAAAACGGGTCAAATGTGAACCTAAACCTCAGGTCAAATGCGAACCCGTTGTTTGAAAACCAGGTCAAATTTGAACCTAAACCTCAGGTCAAATGTGAACCCGTTGTTTGAAACCCAGGTCAAATGTGAACTTAAACCTAAGGTCAAATGTGAACTTAAACCTCAGGTCAAATGTGAACTGTTGTTTGAAACCCAGGTCAAACGTGAACCTAAACCTCAGGTCAAATTTGAACCCGTTGTTTGAAACCCAGGTCAAATGTGAACCTAAACCTAAGGTCAAATGTGAACCCGTTGTTTGAAACCCAGGTCAAATGTGAACCTAAACCTCAGGTCAAATGTGAACCTCTTGTTTGAAAACCAGGCCAAATGTGAACCTAAACCTCAGGTCTAATGTGAACCCGTTGTTTGAAACCCAGGTCAAATGTGAACCTAAACCTCAGGTCAAATGTGAATCCATTGTTTGAAAACCAGGTCAAATGTGAACCCGTTATTTGAAACCCAGGTCAAATGTGAACCTAAACTCCAGTTTAAATGTGAACCCGTTTTTTGGAACCCAGGTCAAATGTGAACCTAAACCTCAGGTAAAATGTGAACCCGTTGTTTGAAACTCAGGTCAAATGTGAACCTAAACCTCGGGTCAAATGCGAACCCGTTGTTTGAAAACCAGGTCAAATTTGAACCTAAACCTCAGGTCAAATGTGAACCCATTGTTTGAAACCCAGGTCAATTGTGAACCTAAACCTAAGGTCAAATGTGAACCCGTTGTTTGAAAACCAGGTCAAATGTGAACCTAAACCTCAGGTCAAATGTGAACCCATTGTTTGAAACCCAGGTCAAATGTGAACCTAAACCTCAGGTCAAATGTGAACCCGTTGTTTGAAACCCAGGTCAAACGTGAACTTAAACCTCAGGTCAAATGTGAACCTATTGTTTGAAACCCAGGTCAAACGTGAACCTAAACCACATGTCAAATGTGAACTTAAACCTCAGGTCAAATGTGAACTGTTGTTTGAAACCCAGGTCAAACGTGAACCTAAACCTCAGGTCAAATTCAAACCCGTTGTTTGAAACCCAGGTCAAATGTGAACCTAAACCTTAGGTCAAATGTGAACCCGTTGTTTGAAACCCAGGTCAAATATGAACCTAAACCACAGGTCAAATGTGAACCTCTTGTTTGAAAACCAGGTAAAATGTGAACCTAAAGCTCAGGTCTAATTTGAACCCGTTGTTTGAAACCCAGGTCAAATGTGAACCTAAACCTCAGGTCAAATGTGAATCCGTTGTTTGAAAACCAGGTCAAATGTGAACCCGTTGTTTGAAATCCAGGTCAAATATGAACCTTAACCTCAGGTCAAATGTGAACCCGTTGTTTGAAATCCAGGTCAAATGTGAACTTAAACCTCAGGTCAAATGTCAACCTGTTGTTTGATACCCAGGTCAAATGTGAACCTAAACCTCAGGTCAAATGTGAACCCGTTGTTTGAAACCCAGGTCAAATGTGAACCTAAACCTCAGGTCAAATGTGAACCGGTTGTTTAAAACCCAGGTTAAATGTGAACCTAAACCTCAGGTCAAATGTGAACCCGTTGTTTGAAACCCAGGTCAAATGTGAACCTAAACCTTAGGTCAAATGAGAACCCGTTGTTTGAAACCCGGGTCAAATGTGAACCTAAACCTCAGGTCAAATGCGAACCCGTTGTTTGAAAACCAGGTCAAATTTGAACCTAAACCTCAGGTCAAATGTGAACCCATTGTTTGAAAGCCAGGTCAAATGAGAACTTAAACCTCAGGTCAAATGTGAATCCATTGTTTGAAAACCAGGTCAAATGTGAACCCGTTATTTGAAACCCAGGTCAAATGTGAACCTAAACCCCAGTTTAAATGTGAACCCGTTTTTTGGAACCCAGGTCAAATGTGAACCTAAACCTCAGGTCAAATGTGAACCCGTTGTTTGAAACTCAGGTCAAATGTGAACCTAAACCTCGGGTCAAACGTGAACCCGTTGTTTGAAAACCAGGTCAAATTTGAACCTAAACCTCAGGTCAAATGTGAACCCATTATTTGAAACCCAGGTCAATTGTGAACCTAAACCTAAGGTCAAATGTGAACCCATTGTTTGAAAACCAGGTCAAATGTGAACCTAAACCTCAGGTCAAATGTGAACCCATTGTTTGAAACCCAGGTCAAATGTGAACCTAAACCTCAGGTCAAATGTGAACCCGTTGTTTGAAACCCAGGTCAAACGTGAACTTAAACCTCAGGTCAAATGTGAACCTATTGTTTGAAACCCAGGTCAAACGTGAACCTAAACCACATGTCAAATATGAACTTAAACCTCAGGTCAAATGTGAACTATTGTTTGAAACCCAGGTCAAACGTGAACCTAAACCTCAGGTCAAATTCGAACCCGTTGTTTGAAACCCAGGTCAAATGTGAACCTAAACCTTAGGTTAAATGTGAACCCGTTGTTTGAAACCCTGGTCAAATATGAACCTAAACCACAGGTCAAATGTGAACCTCTTGTTTGAAAACTAGGTAAAATGTGAACCTAAAGCTCAGGTCTAATTTGAACCCGTTGTTTGAAACCCAGGTCAAATGTGAACCTAAACCTCAGGTCAAATGTGAATCCGTTGTTTGAAAACCAGGTCAAATGTGAACCCGTTGTTTGAAATCCAGGTCAAATATGAACCTTAACCTCAGGTCAAATGTGAACCCGTTGTTTGAAATGAGAACTTAAACCTCAGGTCAAATGTGAATCCATTGTTTGAAAACCAAGTCAAATGTGAACCCGTTGTTTGAAACCCAGGTCAAATGTGAACCTAAACCTCAGGTTAAATGTGAACCCGTTGTTTGGAACCCAGGTCAAATGTGAACCTAAACCTCCGGTCAAATGTGAACCCGTTGTTTGAAACCCAGGTCAAATGTGAACTTAAACCTCAGGTCAAATGTGAACCCGTTATTTGAAACCCATGTCAAATTTGAACCTAAACCTCAAGTCAAATCTGAACCCGTTGTTTGAAAACCAGGTCAAATGTGAACCTAAAACTCAGGTCAAATGTGTACCTAAACCTCAGGTCAAATGTGAACCCGTTGTTTGAAACCCAGGTCAAATGTGAACCTAAACCTCAGGTCAAATGTGAACCCGTTGTTTGAAAACCAGGTCAAATGTGAACCTAAAGCTCAGGTCAAATGTGTACCTAAACCTCCGGTCAAATGTGAACCCGTTGTTTGAAACCCAGGTCAAATGTGAACTTAAACCTCAGGTCAAATGTGAACCCGTTGTTTGAAATCCAGGTCAAATTTGAACCTAAACCTCAAGTCAAATCTGAACCTGTTGTTTGAAAACCAGGTCAAATGTGAACCTAACCCTCAGGTCAAATGTGAACCCGTTGTTTGAAACCTAAGTCCAATGTGAACCTAAACCTCAGGTCAAATGTGAACCCGTTGTTTGAAAACCAGGTCAAATGTGAACCTAAACCTTAGGTCAAATGTGAACCCGTTGTTTGAAACCCAGGTCAAATGAGAACTTAAACCTCAGGTCAAATGTGAATCCATTGTTTGAAAACAAGGTCAAATGTGAACCTGTTGTTTGAAACCCAGGTCAAATGTGAACCTAAACCCCAGTTTAAATGTGAACCCGTTGTTTGGAACCCAGGTCAAATGTGAACCTAAACCTCAGTTCAAATGTGAACCCGTTGTTTGAAACTTAGGTCAAATGTGAACCTAAACCTCGGGTCAAATGCGAACCCGTTGTTTGAAAACCAGGTCAAATTTGAACCTAAACCTCAGGTCAAATGTGAACCCATTGTTTGAAACCCAGGTCAATTGTGAACCTAAACCTAAGGTCAAATGTGAACCCGTTGTTTGAAAACCAGGTCAAATGTGAACCTAAACCTCAGGTCAAATGTGAACCCATTGTTTGAAACCCAGGTCAAATGTGAACCTAAACCTCAGGTCAAATGTGAACCCGTTGTTTGAAACCCAGGTCAAACGTGAACTTAAACCTCAGGTCAAATGTGAACCTATTGTTTGAAACCCAGGTCAAACGTGAACCTAAACCACATGTCAAATATGAACTTAAACCTCAGGTCAAATGTGAACTGTTGTTTGAAACCCAGGTCAAACGTGAACCTAAACCTCAGGTCAAATTCGAACCCGTTGTTTGAAACCCAGGTCAAATGTGAACCTAAACCTTAGGTCAAATGTGAACCCGTTGTTTGAAACCCAGGTCAAATATGAACCTAAACCACAGGTCAAATGTGAACCTCTTGTTTGAAAACCAGGTAAAATGTGAACCTAAAGCTCAGGTCTAATTTGAACCCGTTGTTTGAAACCCAGGTCAAATGTGAACCTAAACCTCAGGTCAAATGTGAATCCGTTGTTTGAAAACCAGGTCAAATGTGAACCCGTTGTTTGAAATCCAGGTCAAATATGAACCTTAACCTCAGGTCAAATGTGAACCCGTTGTTTGAAATGAGAACTTAAACCTCAGGTCAAATGTGAATCCATTGTTTGAAAACCAAGTCAAATGTGAACCCGTTGTTTGAAACCCAGGTCAAATGTGAACCTAAACCTCAGGTTAAATGTGAACCCGTTGTTTGGAACCCAGGTCAAATGTGAACCTAAACCTCCGGTCAAATGTGAACCCGTTGTTTGAAACCCAGGTCAAATGTGAACTTAAACCTCAGGTCAAATGTGAACCCGTTATTTGAAACCCAGGTCAAATTTGAACTTAAACCTCAAGTCAAATCTGAACCCGTTGTTTGAAAACCAGGTCAAATGTGAACCTAAAACTCAGGTCAAATGTGTACCTAAACCTCAGGTCAAATGTGAACCCGTTGTTTGAAACCCAGGTCAAATGTGAACCTAAACCTCAGGCCAAATGTGAACCCGTTGTTTGAAAACCAGGTCAAATGTGAACCTAAAGCTCAGGTCAAATGTGTACCTAAACCTCCAGTCAAATGTGAACCCGTTGTTTGAAACCCAGGTCAAATGTGAACTTAAACCTCAGGTCAAATGTGAACCCGTTGTTTGAAATCCAGGTCAAATTTGAACCTAAACCTCAAGTCAAATCTGAACCTGTTGTTTGAAAACCAGGTCAAATGTGAACCTAACCCTCAGGTCAAATGTGAACCCGTTGTTTGAAACCTAAGTCCAATGTGAACCTAAACCTCAGGTCAAATGTGAACCCGTTGTTTGAAAACCAGGTCAAATGTGAACCTAAACCTTAGGTCAAATGTGAACCCGTTGTTTGAAACCCAGGTCAAATGAGAACTTAAACCTCAGGTCAAATGTGAATCCATTGTTTGAAAACAAGGTCAAATGTGAACCTGTTGTTTGAAACCCAGGTCAAATGTGAACCTAAACCCCAGTTTAAATGTGAACCCGTTGTTTGGAACCCAGGTCAAATGTGAACCTAAACCTCAGTTCAAATGTGAACCCGTTGTTTGAAACTTAGGTCAAATGTGAACCTAAACCTCGGGTCAAATGCGAACCCGTTGTTTGAAAACCAGGTCAAATTTGAACCTAAACCTCAGGTCAAATGTGAACCCATTGTTTGAAACCCAGGTCAATTGTGAACCTAAACCTAAGGTCAAATGTGAACCCGTTGTTTGAAAACCAGGTCAAATGTGAACCTAAACCTCAGGTCAAATGTGAACCCATTGTTTGAAACCCAGGTCAAATGTGAACCTAAACCTCAGGTCAAATGTGAACCCGTTGTTTGAAACCCAGGTCAAACGTGAACTTAAACCTCAGGTCAAATGTGAACCTATTGTTTGAAACCCAGGTCAAACGTGAACCTAAACCACATGTCAAATATGAACTTAAACCTCAGGTCAAATGTGAACTGTTGTTTGAAACCCAGGTCAAACGTGAACCTAAACCTCAGGTCAAATTCGAACCCGTTGTTTGAAACCCAGGTCAAATGTGAACCTAAACCTTAGGTCAAATGTGAACCCGTTGTTTGAAACCCAGGTCAAATATGAACCTAAACCACAGGTCAAATGTGAACCTCTTGTTTGAAAACCAGGTAAAATGTGAACCTAAAGCTCAGGTCTAATTTGAACCCGTTGTTTGAAACCCAGGTCAAATGTGAACCTAAACCTCAGGTCAAATGTGAATCCGTTGTTTGAAAACCAGGTCAAATGTGAACCCGTTGTTTGAAATCCAGGTCAAATATGAACCTTAACCTCAGGTCAAATGTGAACCCGTTGTTTGAAATGAGAACTTAAACCTCAGGTCAAATGTGAATCCATTGTTTGAAAACCAAGTCAAATGTGAACCCGTTGTTTGAAACCCAGGTCAAATGTGAACCTAAACCTCAGGTTAAATGTGAACCCGTTGTTTGGAACCCAGGTCAAATGTGAACCTAAACCTCCGGTCAAATGTGAACCCGTTGTTTGAAACCCAGGTCAAATGTGAACTTAAACCTCAGGTCAAATGTGAACCCGTTATTTGAAACCCAGGTCAAATTTGAACTTAAACCTCAAGTCAAATCTGAACCCGTTGTTTGAAAACCAGGTCAAATGTGAACCTAAAACTCAGGTCAAATGTGTACCTAAACCTCAGGTCAAATGTGAACCCGTTGTTTGAAACCCAGGTCAAATGTGAACCTAAACCTCAGGTCAAATGTGAACCCGTTGTTTGAAAACCAGGTCAAATGTGAACCTAAAGCTCAGGTCAAATGTGTACCTAAACCTCCAGTCAAATGTGAACCCGTTGTTTGAAACCCAGGTCAAATGTGAACTTAAACCTCAGGTCAAATGTGAACCCGTTGTTTGAAATCCAGGTCAAATTTGAACCTAAACCTCAAGTCAAATCTGAACCTGTTGTTTGAAAACCAGGTCAAATGTGAACCTAACCCTCAGGTCAAATGTGAACCCGTTGTTTGAAACCTAAGTCCAATGTGAACCTAAACCTCAGGTCAAATGTGAACCCGTTGTTTGAAAACCAGGTCAAATGTGAACCTAAACCTTAGGTCAAATGTGAACCCGTTGTTTGAAACCCAGGTCAAATGAGAACTTAAACCTCAGGTCAAATGTGAATCCATTGTTTGAAAACAAGGTCAAATGTGAACCCGTTGTTTGAAACCCAGGTCAAATGTGAACCTAAACCCCAGTTTAAATGTGAACCCGTTGTTTGGAACCCAGGTCAAATGTGAACCTAAACCTCAGTTCAAATGTGAACCCGTTGTTTGAAACTTAGGTCAAATGTGAACCTAAACCTCGGGTCAAATGCGAACCCGTTGTTTGAAAACCAGGTCAAATTTGAACCTAAACCTCAGGTCAAATGTGAACCCATTGTTTGAAACCCAGGTCAATTGTGAACCTAAACCTAAGGTCAAATGTGAACCCGTTGTTTGAAAACCAGGTCAAATGTGAACCTAAACCTCAGGTCAAATGTGAACCCATTGTTTGAAACCCAGGTCAAATGTGAACCTAAACCTCAGGTCAAATGTGAACCTGTTGTTTGAAACCCAGGTCAAACGTGAACTTAAACCTCAGGTCAAATGTGAACCTATTGTTTGAAACCCAGGTCAAACGTGAACCTAAACCACATGTCAAATGTGAACTTAAACCTCAGGTCAAATGTGAACTGTTGTTTGAAACCCAGGTCAAACGTGAACCTAAACCTCAGGTCAAATTCAAACCCGTTGTTTGAAACCCAGGTCAAATATGAACCTAAACCACAGGTCAAATGTGAACCTCTTGTTTGAAAACCAGGTAAAATGTGAACCTAAAGCTCAGGTCTAATTTGAACCCGTTGTTTGAAACCCAGGTCAAATGTGAACCTAAACCTCAGGTCAAATGTGAATCCGTTGTTTGAAAACCAGGTCAAATGTGAACCCGTTGTTTGAAATCCAGGTCAAATATGAACCTTAACCTCAGGTCAAATGTGAACCCGTTGTTTGAAATCCAGGTCAAATGTGAACCCGTTGTTTGAAATCCAGGTCAAATATGAACCTTAACCTCAGGTCAAATGTGAACCCGTTGTTTGAAATCCAGGTCAAATGTGAACTTAAACCTCAGGTCAAATGTCAACCTGTTGTTTGATACCCAGGTCAAATGTGAACCTAAACCTCAGGTCAAATGTGAACCCGTTGTTTGAAACCCAGGTCAAATGTGAACCTAAACCTCAGGTCAAATGTGAACCGGTTGTTTAAAACCCAGGTTAAATGTGAACCTAAACCTCAGGTCAAATGTGAACCCGTTGTTTGAAACCCAGGTCAAATGTGAACCTAAACCTTAGGTCAAATGAGAACCCGTTGTTTGAAACCCGGGTCAAATGTGAACCTAAACCTCAGGTCAAATGCGAACCCGTTGTTTGAAAACCAGGTCAAATTTGAACCTAAACCTCAGGTCAAATGTGAACCCATTGTTTGAAATCCAGGTCAAATAAGAACTTAAACCTCAGGTCAAATGTGAATCCATTGTTTGAAAACCAGGTCAAATGTGAACCCGTTATTTGAAACCCAAGTCAAATGTGAACCTAAACCCCAGTTTAAATGTGAACCCGTTTTTTGGAACCCAGGTCAAATGTGAACCTAAACCTCAGGTCAAATGTGAACCCGTTGTTTGAAACTCAGGTCAAATGTGAACCTAAACCTCGGGTCAAATGTGAACCCGTTGTTTGAAAACCAGGTCAAATTTGAACCTAAACCTCAGGTCAAATGTGAACCCATTGTTTGAAACCCAGGTCAATTGTGAACCTAAACCTAAGGTCAAATGTGAACCCGTTGTTTGAAAACCAGGTCAAATGTGAACCTAAACCTCAGGTCAAATGTGAACCCATTGTTTGAAACCCAGGTCAAATGTGAACCTAAACCTCAGGTCAAATGTGAACCCGTTGTTTGAAACCCAGGTCAAACGTGAACTTAAACCTCAGGTCAAATGTGAACCTATTGTTTGAAACCCAGGTCAAACGTGAACCTAAACCACATGTCAAATGTGAACTTAAACCTCAGGTCAAATGTGAACTGTTGTTTGAAACCCAGGTCAAACGTGAACCTAAACCTCAGGTCAAATTCGAACCCGTTGTTTGAAACCCAGGTCAAATGTGAACCTAAACCTAGGTCAAATGTGAACCCGTTGTTTGAAACCCAGGTCAAATATGAACCTAAACCACAGGTCAAATGTGAACCTCTTGTTTGAAACCAGGTAAAATGTGAACCTAAAGCTCAGGTCTAATTTGAACCCGTTGTTTGAAACCCAGGTCAAATGTGAACCTAAACCTCAGGTCAAATGTGAATCCGTTGTTTGAAAACCAGGTCAAATGTGAACCCGTTGTTTGAAATCCAGGTCAAATATGAACCTTAACCTCAGGTCAAATGTGAACCCGTTGTTTGAAATGAGAACTTAAACCTCAGGTCAAATGTGAATCCATTGTTTGAAAACCAGGTCAAATGTGAACCCGTTGTTTGAAACCCAGGTCAAATGTGAACCTAAACCTCAGGTTAAATGTGAACCCGTTGTTTGGAACCCAGGTCAAATGTGAACCTAAACCTCCGGTCAAATGTGAACCCGTTGTTTGAAACCCAGGTCAAATGTGAACTTAAACCTCAGGTCAAATGTGAACCCGTTATTTGAAACCCAGGTCAAATTTGAACCTAAACCTCAAGTCAAATCTGAACCCGTTGTTTGAAAACCAGGTCAAATGTGAACCTAAAACTCAGGTCAAATGTGTACCTAAACCTCAGGTCAAATGTGAACCCGTTGTTTGAAACCCAGGTCAAATGTGAACCTAAACCTCAGGTCAAATGTGAACCCGTTGTTTGAAAACCAGGTCAAATGTGAACCTAAAGCTCAGGTCAAATGTGTACCTAAACCTCCGGTCAAATGTGAACCCGTTGTTTGAAACCCAGGTCAAATGTGAACTTAAACCTCAGGTCAAATGTGAACCCGTTGTTTGAAACCCAGGTCAAATTTGAACCTAAACCTCAAGTCAAATCTGAACCTGTTGTTTGAAAACCAGGTCAAATGTGAACCTAACCGTCAGGTCAAATGTGAACCCGTTGTTTGAAACCTAAGTCCAATGTGAACCTAAACCTCAGGTCAAATGTGAACCCGTTGTTTGAAAACCAGGTCAAATGTGAACCTAAACCTTAGGTCAAATGTGAACCCGTTGTTTGAAACCCAGGTCAAATGAGAACTTAAACCTCAGGTCAAATGTGAATCCATTGTTTGAAAACAAGGTCAAATGTGAACCCGTTGTTTGAAACCCACGTCAAATGTGAACCTAAACCCCAGTTTAAATGTGAACCCGTTGTTTGGAACCCAGGTCAAATGTGAACCTAAACCTCAGGTCAAATGTGAACCCGTTGTTTGAAACTTAGGTCAAATGTGAACCTAAACCTCGGGTCAAATGCGAACCCGTTGTTTGAAAACCAGGTCAAATTTGAACCTAAACCTTAGGTCAAATGAGAACCCGTTGTTTGAAACCCGGGTCAAATGTGAACCTAAACCTCAGGTCAAATGCGAACCCATTGTTTGAAAACCAAGTCAAATTTGAACCTAAACCTCAGGTCAAATGTGAACCCGTTGTTTGAAACCCAGGTCAAATGTGAACCTAAACCTAAGGTCAAATGTGAACTTAAACCTCAGGTCAAATGTGAACTGTTGTTTGAAACCCAGGTCAAACGTGAACCTAAACCTCAGGTCAAATTTGAACCCGTTGTTTGAAACCCAGGTCAAATGTGAACCTAAACCTAAGGTCAAATGTGAACCCGTTGTTTGAAACCCAGGTCAAATGTAAACCTAAACCTCAGGTCAAATGTGAACCTCTTGTTTGAAAACCAGGCCAAATGTGAACCTAAACCTCAGGTCTAATGTGAACCCGTTGTTTGAAACCCAGGTCAAATGTGAACCTAAACCTCAGGTCAAATGTGAACCCGTTGTTTGAAAACCAGGTCAAATGTGAACCTCAAACTCAGGTCAAATGTGTACCTAAACCTCAGGTCAAATGTGAACCCGTGTTTTGAAACCCAGGTCAAATGTGAACTTAAACCTCAGGTCAAATGTGAACCCGTTGTTTGAAACCCAGGTCAAATTTGAACCTAAACCTCAAGTCAAATCTGAACCCGTTGTTTGAAAACCAGGTCAAATGTGAACCTAACCCTCACGTCAAATGTGAACCCGTTGTTTGAAACCTAAGTCAAATGTGAACCTAAACCTCAGGTAAAATGTGAACCCGTTGTTTGAAAACCAGGCCAAATGTGAACCTAAACCTCAGGTCTAATGTGAACCCGTTGTTTGAAACCCATGTCAAATGTGAACCTAAACCTCAGGTCAAATGTGAACCCGTTGTTTGAAAACCAGGTAAAAGGTGAACCTCAAACTCAGGTCAAATGTGTACCTAAACCTCAGGTCAAATGTGAACCCGTTGTTTGAAACCCAGGTCAAATGTGAACTTAAACCTCAGGTCAAATGTGAACCCGTTGTTTGAAACCCAGGTCAAATTTGAACCTCAACCTCAAGTCAAATCTGAACCCGTTGTTTGAAAACCAGGTCAAATGTGAACCTAACCCTCACGTCAAATGTGAACCCGTTGTTTGAAACCTAAGTCAAATGTGAACCTAAACCTCAGGTCAAATGTGAACCCGTTGTTTGAAAACCAGGTCAAATGTGAACCTAAACCTCAGGTCAAATGTGAACCCATTGTTTGAAACCCAGGTCAAATGAGAACTTAAACCTCAGGTCAAATGTGAATCCATTGTTTGAAAACCAGGTCAAATGTGAACCCGTTATTTGAAACCCAGGTCAAATGTGAACCTAAACCCCAGTTTAAATGTGAACCCGTTTTTTGGAACCCAGGTCAAATGTGAACCTAAACCTCAGGTCAAATGTGAACCCGTTGTTTGAAACTCAGGTCAAATGTGAACCTAAACCTCGGGTCAAATGCGAACCCGTTGTTTGAAAACCAGGTCAAATTTGAACCTAAACCTCAGGTCAAATGTGAACCCATTGTTTGAAACCCAGGTCAATTAAGAACGTAAACCTAAGGTCAAATGTGAACCCGTTGTTTGAAAACCAGGTCAAACGTGAACCTAAACCTCAGGTCAAATGTGAACCCATTGTTTGAAACCCAGGTCAAATGTGAACCTAAACCTCAGGTCAAATGTGAACCCGTTGTTTGAAACCCAGGTCAAACGTGAACTTAAACCTCAGGTCAAATGTGAACCTATTGTTTGAAACCCAGGTGAAACGTGAACCTAAACCTCAGGTCAAATGTGAACTTAAACCTCAGGTCAAATGTGAACTGTTGTTTGAAACCCAGGTCAAACGTGAACCTAAACCTCAGGTCAAATTTGAACCCGTTGTTTGAAACCTAGGTCAAATGTGAACCTAAACCATAGGTCAAAGTGAACCCGTTGTTTGAAACCCAGGTCAAATGTGAACCTAAACCACAGGTCAAAGGTGAACCTCTTGTTTGAAAACCAGGTCAAATGTGAACCTAAACCTCAGGTCTAATGTGAACCCGTTGTTTGAAACCCAGGTCAAATTTGAACCTAAACCTCAGGTCAAATGTGAAACCGTTGTTGGAAAACCAGGTCAAATGTGAACCTAAAACTCAGGTCAAATGTGTACCTAAACCTCAGGTCAAATGTGAACCCGTTGTATGAAACCCAGGTAAAATGTGAACTTAAACCTCAGGTCAAATGTGAACCCGTTTTTTGAAACCCAGGTCAAATTTGAACCTAAACCTCAAGTCAAATCTGAACCCGTTGTTTGAAAACCAGGTCAAATGTGAACCTAAACCTAAGGTCAAATGTGAACCCGTTGTTTGAAACCCAGGTCAAATATGAACCTAAACCACAGGTCAAATGTGAACCTCTTGTTTGAAAACCAGGTAAAATGTGAACCTAAAGCTCAGGTCTAATTTGAACCCGTTGTTTGAAACCCAGGTCAAATGTGAACCTAAACCTCAGGTCAAATGTGAATCCGTTGTTTGAAAACCAGGTCAAATGTGAACCCGTTGTTTGAAATCCAGGTCAAATATGAACCTTAACCTCAGGTCAAATGTGAACCCGTTGTTTGAAATGAGAACTTAAACCTCAGGTCAAATGTGAATCCATTGTTTGAAAACCAGGTCAAATGTGAACCCGTTGTTTGAAACCCAGGTCAAATGTGAACCTAAACCTCAGGTTAAATGTGAACCCGTTGTTTGGAACCCAGGTCAAATGTGAACCTAAACCTCCGGTCAAATGTGAACCCGTTGTTTGAAACCCAGGTCAAATGTGAACTTAAACCTCAGGTCAAATGTGAACCCGTTATTTGAAACCCAGGTCAAATTTGAACCTAAACCTCAAGTCAAATCTGAACTCGTTGTTTGAAAACCAGGTCAAATGTGAACCTAAAACTCAGTTCAAATGTGTACCTAAACCTCAGGTCAAATGTGAACCCGTTGTTTGAAACCCAGGTCAAATGTGAACCTAAACCTCAGGTCAAATGTGAACCCGTTGTTTGAAAACCAGGTCAAATGTGAACCTAAAGCTCAGGTCAAATGTGTACCTAAACCTCCGGTCAAATGTGAACCCGTTGTTTGAAACCCAGGTCAAATGTGAACTTAAACCTCAGGTCAAATGTGAACCCGTTGTTTGAAACCCAGGTCAAATTTGAACCTAAACCTCAAGTCAAATCTGAACCTGTTGTTTGAAAACCAGGTCAAATGTGAACCTAACCGTCAGGTCAAATGTGAACCCGTTGTTTGAAACCTAAGTCCAATGTGAACCTAAACCTCAGGTCAAATGTGAACCCGTTGTTTGAAAACCAGGTCAAATGTGAACCTAAACCTTAGGTCAAATGTGAACCCGTTGTTTGAAACCCAGGTCAAATGAGAACTTAAACCTCAGGTCAAATGTGAATCCATTGTTTGAAAACAAGGTCAAATGTGAACCCGTTGTTTGAAACCCAGGTCAAATGTGAACCTAAACCCCAGTTTAAATGTGAACCCGTTGTTTGGAACCCAGGTCAAATGTGAACCTAAACCTCAGGTCAAATGTGAACCCGTTGTTTGAAACTTAGGTCAAATGTGAACCTAAACCTCGGGTCAAATGCGAACCCGTTGTTTGAAAACCAGGTCAAATTTGAACCTAAACCTTAGGTCAAATGAGAACCCGTTGTTTGAAACCCGGGTCAAATGTGAACCTAAACCTCAGGTCAAATGCGAACCCATTGTTTGAAAACCAGGTCAAATTTGAACCTAAACCTCAGGTCAAATGTGAACCCGTTGTTTGAAACCCAGGTCAAATGTGAACCTAAACCTAAGGTCAAATGTGAACTTAAACCTCAGGTCAAATGTGAACTGTTGTTTGAAACCCAGGTCAAACGTGAACCTAAACCTCAGGTCAAATTTGAACCCGTTGTTTGAAACCCAGGTCAAATGTGAACCTAAACCTAAGGTCAAATGTGAACCCGTTGTTTGAAACCCAGGTCAAATGTAAACCTAAACCTCAGGTCAAATGTGAACCTCTTGTTTGAAAACCAGGCCAAATGTGAACCTAAACCTCAGGTCTAATGTGAACCCGTTGTTTGAAACCCAGGTCAAATGTGAACCTAAACCTCAGGTCAAATGTGAACCCGTTGTTTGAAAACCAGGTCAAATGTGAACCTCAAACTCAGGTCAAATGTGTACCTAAACCTCAGGTCAAATGTGAACCCGTGTTTTGAAACCCAGGTCAAATGTGAACTTAAACCTCAGGTCAAATGTGAACCCGTTGTTTGAAACCCAGGTCAAATTTGAACCTAAACCTCAAGTCAAATCTGAACCCGTTGTTTGAAAACCAGGTCAAATGTGAACCTAACCCTCACGTCAAATGTGAACCCGTTGTTTGAAACCTAAGTCAAATGTGAACCTAAACCTCAAGTAAAATGTGAACCCGTTGTTTGAAAACCAGGCCAAATGTGAACCTAAACCTCAGGTCAAATGTGAACCCGTTGTTTGAAAACCAGGTAAAAGGTGAACCTCAAACTCAGGTCAAATGTGTACCTAAACCTCAGGTCAAATGTGAACCCGTTGTTTGAAACCCAGGTCAAATGTGAACTTAAACCTCAGGTCAAATGTGAACCCGTTGTTTGAAACCCAGGTCAAATTTGAACCTCAACCTCAAGTCAAATCTGAACCCGTTGTTTGAAAACCAGGTCAAATGTGAACCTAACCCTCACGTCAAATGTGAACCCGTTGTTTGAAACCTAAGTCAAATGTGAACCTAAACCTCAGGTCAAATGTGAACCCGTTGTTTGAAAACCAGGTCAAATGTGAACCTAAACCTCAGGTCAAATGTGAACCCATTGTTTGAAACCCAGGTCAAATGAGAACTTAAACCTCAGGTCAAATGTGAATCCATTGTTTGAAAACCAGGTCAAATGTGAACCCGTTATTTGAAACCCAGGTCAAATGTGAACCTAAACCCCAGTTTAAATGTGAACCCGTTTTTTGGAACCCAGGTCAAATGTGAACCTAAACTTCAGGTCAAATGTGAACCCGTTGTTTGAAACTCAGGTCAAATGTGAACCTAAACCTCGGGTCAAATGCGAACCCGTTGTTTGAAAACCAGGTCAAATTTGAACCTAAACCTCAGGTCAAATGTGAACCCATTGTTTGAAACCCAGGTCAATTAAGAACGTAAACCTAAGGTCAAATGTGAACCCGTTGTTTGAAACCAGGTCAAACGTGAACCTAAACCTCAGGTCAAATGTGAACCCATTGTTTGAAACCCAGGTCAAATGTGAACCTAAACCTCAGGTCAAATGTGAACCCGTTGTTTGAAACCCAGGTCAAACGTGAACTTAAACCTCAGGTCAAATGTGAACCTATTGTTTGAAACCCAGGTCAAACGTGAACCTAAACCTCAGGTCAAATGTGAACTTAAACCTCAGGTCAAATGTGAACTGTTGTTTGAAACCCAGGTCAAACGTGAACCTAAACCTCAGGTCAAATTTGAACCCGTTGTTTGAAACCTAGGTCAAATGTGAACCTAAACCATAGGTCAAAGTGAACCCGTTGTTTGAAACCCAGGTCAAATGTGAACCTAAACCACAGGTCAAAGGTGAACCTCTTGTTTGAAAACCAGGTCAAATGTGAACCTAAACCTCAGGTCTAATGTGAACCCGTTGTTTGAAACCCAGGTCAAATTTGAACCTAAACCTCAGGTCAAATGTGAAACCGTTGTTGGAAAACCAGGTCAAATGTGAACCTAAAACTCAGGTCAAATGTGTACCTAAACCTCAGGTCAAATGTGAACCCGTTGTATGAAACCCAGGTAAAATGTGAACTTAAACCTCAGGTCAAATGTGAACCCGTTTTTTGAAACCCAGGTCAAATTTGAACCTAAACCTCAAGTCAAATCTGAACCCGTTGTTTGAAAACCAGGTCAAATATGAACCTAACCCTCAGGTCAAATGTGAACCCGTCGTTTGAAACCTAAGTCAAATGTGAACCCGTTGTTTGAAAACCCGGTCAAATGTGAACCTAAACCTTAGGTCAAATGTGAACCCGTTGTTTGAAGCCCAGGTCAAATGAGAACTTAAACCTCAGGTCAAATGTGAACCCGTTGTTTGAAACCCAGGTCAAATGTGAACCTAAACCTCAGGTTAAATGTGATCCCGTTGTTTGGAACCCAGGTCAAATGTGAACCTAAACCTCCGGTCAAATGTGAACCCGTTGTTTGAAACCCAGGTCAAATGTGAACTTAAACCTCAGGTCAAATGTGAACCCGTTATTTGAAACCCAGGTCAAATTTGAACCTAAACCTCAAGTCAAATCTGAACCCGTTGTTTGAAAACCAGGTCAAATGTGAACCTAAAACTCAGGTCAAATGTGTACCTAAACCTCAGGTCAAATGTGAACCCGTTGTTTGAAACCCAGGTCAAATGTGAACCTAAACCTCAGGTCAAATGTGAACCCGTTGTTTGAAAACCAGGTCAAATGTGAACCTAAAGCTCAGGTCAAAACTGTACCTAAACCTCCGGTCAAATGTGAACCCGTTGTTTGAAACCCAGGTCAAATGTGAACCTAAACCACAGGTCAAAGGTGAACCTCTTGTTTGAAAACCAGGTCAAATGTGAACCTAAACCTCAGGTCTAATGGGAACCCGTTGTTTGAAACCCAGGTCAAATTTGAACCTAAACCTCAGGTCAAATGTGAAACCGTTGTTGGAAAACCAGGTCAAATGTGAACCTAAAACTCAGGTCAAATGTGTACCTAAACCTCAGGTCAAATGTGAACCCGTTGTATGAAACCCAGGTAAAATGTGAACTTAAACCTCAGGTCAAATGTGAACCCATTTTTTGAAACCCAGGTCAAATTTGAACCTAAACCTCAAGTCAAATCTGAACCCGTTGTTTGAAAACCAGGTCAAATATGAACCTAACCCTCAGGTCAAATGTGAACCCGTCGTTTGAAACCTAAGTCAAATGTGAACCCGTTGTTTGAAAACCAGGTCAAATGTGAACCCGTTGTTTGAAGCCCAGGTCAAATGAGAACTTAAACCTCAGGTCAAATGTGAATCCATTGTTTGAAAACCAGGTCAAATGTGAACCCGTTGTTTGAAACCCAGGTCAAATGTGAACCTAAACCTCAGGTTAAATGTGATCCCGTTGTTTGGAACCCAGGTCAAATGTGAACCTAAACCTCTGGTCAAATGTGAACCCGTTGTTTGAAACCCAGGTCAAATGTGAACTTAAACCTCAGGTCAAATGTGAACCCGTTATTTGAAACCCAGGTCAAATTTGAACCTAAACCTCAAGTCAAATCTGAACCCGATGTTTTAAAACCAAGTCAAATGTGAACCTAAAACTCAGGTCAAATGTGTACCTAAACCTCAGGTCAAATGTGAACCCGTTGTTTGAAACCCAGGTCAAATGAGAACTTAAACCTCAGGTCAAATGTGAATCCATTGTTTGAAAACAAGGTCAAATGTGAACCCGTTGTTTGAAACCCAGGTCAAATGTGAACCTAAACCCCAGTTTAAATGTGAACCCGTTGTTTGGAACCCAGGTCAAATTTGAACCTAAACCTCAGGTCAAATGTGAACCCGTTGTTTGAAACTTAGGTCAAATGTGAACCTAAACCTCGGGTCAAATGCGAACCCGTTGTTTGAAAACCAGGTCAAATTTGAACCTAAACCTCAGGTCAAATGTGAACCCATTGTTTGAAACCCAAGTCAATTGTGAACCTAAACCTAAGGTCAAATGTGAACTCGTTGTTTGAAAACCAGGTCAAACGTGAACCTAAACCTCAGGTCAAATGTGAACCCATTGTTTGAAACCCAGGTCAAATGTGAACCTAAACCTCAGGTCAAATGTGAACCCGTTGTTTGAAACCCAGGTCAAACGTGAACTTAAACCTCAGGTCAAATGTGAACCTATTGTTTGAAACCCAGGTCAAACGTGAACCTAAACCTCAGGTCAAATGTGAACTTAAACCTCAGGTCAAATGTGAACTGTTGTTTGAAACCCAGGTCAAACGTGAACCTAAACCTCAGGTCAAATTTGAACCCGTTGTTTGAAACCTAGGTCAAATGTGAACCTAAACCATAGGTCAAATGTGAACCCGTTGTTTGAAACCCAGGTCAAATGTGAACCTAAACCACAGGTCAAAGGTGAACCTCTTGTTTGAAAACCAGGTCAAATGTGAACCTAAACCTCAGGTCTAATGTGAACCCGTTGTTTGAAACCCAGGTCAAATTTGAACCTAAACCTCAGGTCAAATGTGAAACCGTTGTTGGAAAACCAGGTCAAATGTGAACCCGTTGTATGAAACCCAGGTTAAATGTGAACTTAAACCTCAGGTCAAATGTGAACCCGTTTTTTGAAACCCAGGTCAAATTTGAACCTAAACCTCAAGTCAAATCTGAACCCGTTGTTTGAAAACCAGGTCAAATATGAACCTAACCCTCAGGTCAAATGTGAACCCGTCGTTTGAAACCTAAGTCAAATGTGAACCCGTTGTTTGAAAACCAGGTCAAATGTGAACCTAAACCTTAGGTCAAATGTGAACCCGTTGTTTGAAGCCCAGGTCAAATGAGAACTTAAACCTCAGGTTAAATGTGAATCCATTGTTTGAAAACCAGGTCAAATGTGAACCCGTTGTTTGAAACCCAGGTCAAATGTGAACCTAAACCTCAGGTTAAATGTGAACCCGTTGTTTGGAACCCAGGTCAAATGTGAACCTAAACCTCCGGTCAAATGTGAACCCGTTGTTTGAAACCCAGGTCAAATGTGAACTTAAACCTCAGGTCAAATGTGAACCCGTTATTTGAAACCCAGGTCAAATTTAAACCTAAACCTCAAGTCAAATCTGAACCCGTTGTTTGAAAACCAGGTCAAATGTGAACCTAAAACTCAGGTCAAATGTGTACCTAAACCTCAGGTCAAATGTGAACCCATTGTTTGAAACCCAGGTCAAATGTGAACCTAAACCTCAGGTCAAATGTGAACCCGTTGTTTGAAAACCAGGTCAAATGTGAACCTAAAGCTCAGGTCAAATGTGTACCTAAACCTCCGGTCAAATGTGAACCCGTTGTTTGAAACCCAGGTCAAATGTGAACTTATACCTCAGGTCAAATGTGAACCCGTTGTTTGAAACCCAGGTCAAATTTGAACCTAAACCTCAAGTCAAATCTGAACCTGTTGTTTGAAAACCAGGTCAAATGTGAACCTAACCCTCAGGTCAAATGTGAACCTGTTGTTTGAAACCTAAGTCCAATGTGAACCTAAACCTCAGGTCAAATGTGAACCCGTTGTTTGAAAACCAGGTCAAATGTGCACCTAAACCTTAGGTCAAATGTGAACCCGTTGTTTGAAACCAGGTCAAATGAGAACTTAAACCTCAGGTCAAATGTGAATCCATTGTTTGAAAACAAGGTCAAATGTGAACCCGTTGTTTGAAACCCAGGTCAAATGTGAACCTAAACCCCAGTTTAAATGTGAACCCGTTGTTTGGAACCCAGGTCAAATTTGAACCTAAACCTCAGGTCAAATGTGAACCCGTTGTTTGAAACTTAGGTCAAATGTGAACCTAAACCTCGGGTCAAATGCGAACCCGTTGTTTGAAAACCAGGTCAAATTTGAACCTAAACCTCAGGTCAAATGTGAACCCATTGTTTGAAACCCAAGTCAATTGTGAACCTAAACCTAAGGTCAAATGTGAACCCGTTGTTTGAAAACCAGGTCAAACGTGAACCTAAACCTCAGGTCAAATGTGAACCCATTGTTTGAAACCCAGGTCAAATGTGAACCTAAACCTCAGGTCAAATGTGAACCCGTTGTTTGAAACCCAGGTCAAACGTGAACTTAAACCTCAGGTCAAATGTGAACCTATTGTTTGAAACCCAGGTCAAACGTGAACCTAAACCTCAGGTCAAATGTGAACTTAAACCTCAGGTCAAATGTGAACTGTTGTTTGAATCCCAGGTCAAACGTGAACCTAAACCTCAGGTCAAATTTGAACCCGTTGTTTGAAACCTAGGTCAAATGTGAACCTAAACCATAGGTCAAATGTGAACCCGTTGTTTGAAACCCACGTCAAATGTGAACCTAAACCACAGGTCAAAGGTGAACCTCTTGTTTGAAAACCAGGTCAAATGTGAACCTAAACCTCAGGTCTAATGTGAACCCGTTGTTTGAAACCCAGGTCAAATTTGAACCTAAACCTCAGGTCAAATGTGAAACCGTTGTTGGAAAACCAGGTCAAATGTGAACCTAAAACTCAGGTCAAATGTGTACCTAAACCTCAGGTCAAATGTGAACCCGTTGTATGAAACCCAGGTAAAATGTGAACTTAAACCTCAGGTCAAATGTGAACCCGTTTTTTGAAACCAGGTCAAATTTGAACCTAAACCTCAAGTCAAATCTGAACCCGTTGTTTGAAAACCAGGTCAAATATGAACCTAACCCTCAGGTCAAATGTGAACCCGTCGTTTGAAACCTAAGTCAAATGTGAACCCGTTGTTTGAAAACCAGGTCAAATGTGAACCTAAACCTTAGGTCAAATGTGAACCCGTTGTTTGAAGCCCAGGTCAAATGAGAACTTAAACCTCAGGTCAAATGTGAATCCATTGTTTGAAAACCAGGTCAAATGTGAACCCGTTGTTTGAAACCCAGGTCAAATGTGAACCTAAACCTCAGGTTAAATGTGAACCCGTTGTTTGGAACCCAGGTCAAATGTGAACCTAAACCTCCGGTCAAATGTGAACCCGTTGTTTGAAACCCAGGTCAAATGTGAACTTAAACCTCAGGTCAAATGTGAACCCGTTATTTGAAACCCAGGTCAAATTTGAACCTAAACCTCAAGTCAAATCTGAACCCGTTGTTTGAAAACCAGGTCAAATGTGAACCTAAAACTCAGGTCAAATGTGTACCTAAACCTTAGGTCAAATGTGAACCCGTTGTTTGAAACCCAGGTCAAATGTGAACCTAAACCTCAGGTCAAATGTGAACCCGTTGTTTGAAAACCAGGTCAAATGTGAACCTAAAGCTCAGGCCAAATGTGTACCTAAACCTCCGGTCAAATGTGAACCCGTTGTTTGAAACCCAGGTCAAATGTGAACTTATACCTCAGGTCAAATGTGAACCCGTTGTTTGAAACCCAGGTCAAATTTGAACCTAAACCTCAAGTCAAATCTGAACCTGTTGTTTGAAAACCAGGTCAAATGTGAACCTAACCCTCAGGTCAAATGTGAACCCGTTGTTTGAAACCTAAGTCCAATGTGAACCTAAACCTCAGGTCAAATGTGAACCCGTTGTTTGAAAACCAGGTCAAATGTGAACCTAAACCTTAGGTCAAATGTGAACCCGTTGTTTGAAACCCAGGTCAAATGAGAACTTAAACCTCAGGTCAAATGTGAATCCATTGTTTGAAAACAAGGTCAAATGTGAACCCGTTGTTTGAAACCCAGGTCAAATGTGAACCTAAACCCTAGTTTAAATGTGAACCCGTTGTTTGGAACCCAGGTCAAATTTGAACCTAAACCTCAGGTCAAATGTGAACCCGTTGTTTGAAACTTAGGTCAAATGTGAACCTAAACCTCGGGTCAAATGCGAACCCGTTGTTTGAAAACCAGGTCAAATTTGAACCTAAACCTCAGGTCAAATGTGAACCCATTGTTTGAAACCCAGGTCAATTGTGAACCTAAACCTAAGGTCAAATGTGAACCCGTTGTTTGAAAACCAGGTCAAATGTGAACCTAAACCTCAGGTCAAATGTGAACCCATTGTTTGAAACCCAGGTCAAATGTGAACCTCAACCTCAGGTCAAATGTGAACCCGTTGTTTGAAACCCAGGTCAAACGTGAACTTAAACCTCAGGTCAAATGTGAACCTATTGTTTGAAACCCAGGTCAAACGTGAACCTAAGCCTCAGGTCAAATGTGAACTTAAACCTCAGGTCAAATGTGAACTGTTGTTTGAAACCCAGGTTAAACGTGAACCTCAACCTCAGGTCAAATTTGAACCCGTTGTTTGAAACCCAGGTGAAATGTGAACCTAAACCTTAGGCCAAATGTGAACCCATTGTTTGAAACCCAGGTCAAATGTGAACCTAAACCACAGGTCAAATGTGAACCTCTTGTTTGAAAACCAGGTCAAATCTGAACCTAAACCTCAGGTCTAATCTGAACCCGTTGTTTGAAACCCAGGTTAAATTTGAACCCAAACCTCAGGTCAAATGTGAAACCGTTGTTGGAAAACCAGGTCAAATGTGAACCTAAAACTCAGGTCAAATGTGTACCTAAACCTCAGGTCAAATGTGAACCCGTTGTATGAAACCAAGGTAAAATGTGAACTTAAACATCAGGTCAAATGTGAACCCGTTTTTTGAAACCCAGGTCAAATTTGAACCTAAACCTCAAGTCAAATCTGAACCCGTTGTTTGAAAACCAGGCCAAATGTGAACCTAACCCTCAGGTCAAATGTGAACCCGTTGTTTGAAACCTAAGTCAAATGTGAACCTAAACCTCAGGTCAAATGTGAACCCGTTGTTTGAAAACCAGGTCAAATGTGGACCTAAACCTCACGTCAAATGTGAACCCGTTGTTTGAAACCCAGGTCAAATGAGAACTTAAACCTCAGGTCAAATGTGAATCCATTGTTTGAAAACCAGGTCAAATGTGAACCCGTTGTTTGAAACCCAGGTCAAATGTGAACCTAAACCTCAGGTTAAATGTGAACTCGTTGTTTGGAACCCAGGTCATATGTGAACCTAAACCTCAGGTCAAATGTGAACCCGTTGTTTGAAACCCAGGTGAAATGTGAACTTAAACCTCAGGTCAAATGTGAACCCGTTATTTGAAACCCAGGTCAAATTTGACCCTAAACCTCAAGTCAAATCTGAACCCGTTGTTTGAAAACCAGGTCAAATGTGAACCTAAAACTCAGGTCAAATGTGTACCTAAACCTTAGGTCAAATGTGAACCCTTTGTTAGAAACACAGGTCAAATGTGAACCTAAACCTCAGGTCAAATGTGAACCTCTTGTTTGAAAACCTGGTCAAATGTGAACCTAAACCTCAGGTCTAATGTGATCCCGTTGTTTGAAACCCAGGTCAAATGTGAACCTAAACCTCAGGTCAAATGTGAACCCGTTGTTTGAAAACCAGGTCAAATGTGAACCTAAACCTCAGGTCAAATGTGTACCTAAACCTCAGGTCAAATGTGAACCCGTTGTTTGAAACCCAGGTCAAATGTGAACTTAAACCTCAGGTCAAATGTGAACCTAAACCTCAGGTTAAATGTGAACTCGTAGTTTGGAACCCAGGTCAAATGTGAACCTAAACCTCAGGTCAAATGTGAACCCGTTGTTTGAAACCCAGGTCAAATGTGAACTTAAACCTCAGGTCAAATGTGAACCTAAACCTCAGGTTAAATGTGAACTCGTAGTTTGGAACCCAGGTCAAATGTGGACCTAAACCTCAGGTCAAATGTGAACCCGTTGTTTGAAACCCAGGTCAATTGTGAACTTAAACCTCAGGTCAAATGTGAACCCGTTATTTGAAACCCAGGTCAAATTTGAACCTAAACCTCAAGTCAAATCTGAACCCGTTGTTTGAAAACCAGGTCAAATGTGAACCTAAAACTCAGGTCAAATGTGTACCTAAACCTCAGGTCAAATGTGAACCCGTTGTTAGAAACACAGGTCAAATGTGAACCTAAACCTCAGGTCAAATGTGAACCTCTTGTTTGAAAACCTGGTCAAATGTGAACCTAAACCTCAGGTCTAATGTGATCCCGTTGTTTGAAACCCAGGTCAAATGTGAACCTAAACGTCAGGTCAAATGTGAACCCGTTGTTTGAAAACCAGGTCAAATGTGAACCTAAACCTCAGGTCAAATGTGTACCTAAACCTCAGGTCAAATGTGAACCCGTTGTTTGAAACCCAGGTCAAATGTGAACTTAAACCTCAGGTCAAATGTGAACCTAAACCTCAGGTTAAATGTGAACTCGTAGTTTGGAACCCAGGTCAAATGTGAACCTAAACCTCAGGTCAAATGTGAACCCGTTGTTTGAAACCCAGGTCAATTGTGAACTTAAACCTCAGGTCAAATGTGAACCCGTTATTTGAAACCCAGGTCAAATTTGAACCTAAACCTCAAGTCAAATCTGAACCCGTTGTTTGAAAACCAGGTCAAATGTGAACCTAAAACTCAGGTCAAATGTGTACCTAAACCTCAGGTCAAATGTGAACCCGTTGTTTGAAACACAGGTCAAATGTGAACCTAAACCTCAGGTCTAATGTGAACCCGTTGTCTGAAACCCAGGTCAAATGTGAACCTAAACCTCAGGTCAAATGTGAACCCGTTGTTTGAAAACCAGGTCAAATGTGAACCTAAAGCTCAGGTCAAATGTGTACCTAAACCTCCGGTCAAATGTGAACCCGTTGTTTGAAACCCAGGTCAAATGTGAACTTAAACCTCAGGTCAAATGTGAACCCGTTGTTTGCAACCCAGGTCCAATTTGAACCTAAACCTCAAGTCAAATCTGAACCCGTTGTTTGAAAACCCGGTCAAATGTGAACCTAACCCTCAGGTCAAATGTGAACCCGTTGTTTGAAACCTAAGTCAAATGTGAACCTAAACCTCAGGTCAAATGTGAACTCGTTGTTTGAAAACCAGGTCAAATGTGAACCTAAACCTCAGGTCAAATGTGAACCCGTTGTTTGAAACCCAGGTCAAATGAGAACTTAAACCTCAGGTCAAATGTGAATCCATTGTTTGAAAACAAGGTCAAATGTGAACCCGTTGTTTGAAACCCAGGTCAAATGTGAACCTAAACCCCAGTTTAAATGTGAACCCGTTGTTTGAGCCCAGGTCAAATGTGAACCTAAACCTCAGGTCAAATGTGAACCCGTTGTTTGAAACTCAGGTCAAATGTGAACCTAAAACTCGGGTCAAATGCGAACCCGCTATTTGAAAACCAGGTCAAATTTGAACCTAAACCTCAGGTCAAATGTGAACCCATTTTTGAAACCCAGGTCAATTGTGAACCTAAACCTAAGGTCAAATGTGAACCCGTTGTTTGAAAACCAGGTCAAATGTGAACCTAAACCTCAGGTCAAATGTGAACGCATTGTTTGAAACCCAGGTCAAATGTGAACCTAAACCGAAGGTCAATTGTGAACCCGTTGTTTGAAACCCAGGTCAAACGTGAACTTAAACCTCAGGTCAAATGTGAACCTATTGTTTGAAACCCAGGTCAAACGTGAACCTAAACCTCAGGTCAAATGTGAACTTAAACCTCAGGTCAAATGTGAACTGTTGTTTGAAACCCAGGTCAAACGTGAACCTAAACCTCAGGTCAAATTTGAACCCGTTGTTGGAAACCCAGGTCAAATGTGAACCTAAACCTTAGGTCAAATGTGAACCCGTTGTTTGAAACCCAGGTCAAATGTGAACCCGTTGTTTGAAACCTAGGTCAAATGTGAACCTAAACCACAGGTCAAATGTGAACCTCTTGTTTGAAAACCAGGTCAAATCTGAACCTAAACCTCAGGTCTAATGTGAACCCGTTGTTTGAAACCCAGGTCAAATTTGAACCTAAACCTCAGGTCAAATGTGAAACCGTTGTTGGAAAACCAGGTCAAATGTGAACCTAAAACTCAGGTCAAATGTGTACCTAAACCTCAGGTCAAATGTGAACCCGTTGTATGAAACCCAGGTAAAATGTGAACTTAAACCTCAGGTCAAATGTGAACCCGTTTTTTGAAACCCAGGTCAAATTTGAACCTAAACCTCAAGTCAAATCTGAACCCGTTGTTTGAAAACCAGGTCAAATGTGAACCTAACCCTCAGGTCAAATGTGAACCCGTTGTTTGAAACCTAAGTCAAATGTGAACCTAAACCTCAGGTCAAATGTGAACCCGTTGTTTGAAAACCAGGTCAAATGTGGACCTAAACCTCAGGTCAAATGTGAACCCGTTGTTTGAAACCCAGGTCAAATGAGAACTTAAACCTCAGGTCAAATGTGAATCCATTGTTTGAAAACCAGGTCAAATGTGAACCCGTTGTTTGAAACCCAGGTCAAATGTGAACCTAAACCTCAGGTTAAATGTGAACTCGTTGTTTGGAACCCAGGTCAAATGTGAACCTAAACCTCAGGTCAAATGTGAACCCGTTGTTTGAAACCCAGGTGAAATGTGAACTTAAACCTCAGGTCAAATGTGAACCCGTTATTTGAAACCCTGGTCAAATTTGAACCTAAACCTCAAGTCAAATCTGAACCCGTTGTTTGAAAACCAGGTCAAATGTGAACCTAAAACTCAGGTCAAATGTGTACCTAAACCTCAGGTCAAATGTTAACCCGTTGTTAGAAACACAGGTCAAATGTGAACCTTAACCTCAGGTCAAATGTGAACCTCTTGTTTGAAAACCTGGTCAAATGTGAACCTAAACCTCAGGTCTAATGTGAACCCATTGTTTGAAACCCAGGTCAAATGTGAACCTAAACCTCAGGTCAAATGTGAACCCGTTGTTTGAAAACCAGGTCAAATGTGAACCTAAACCTCAGGTCAAATGTGTACCTAAACCCCCGGTCAAATGTGAACCCGTTGTTTGAAACCCAGGTCAAATGTGAACTTAAACCTCAGGTCAAATGTGAACCCGTTGTTTGAAACCCAGGTCCAATTTGAACCTAAACCTCAAGTCAAATCTGAACCCGTTGTTTGAAAACCAGGTCAAATGTGAACCTAACCCTCAGGTCAAATGTGAACCCGTTGTTTGAAACCTAAGTCAAATGTGAACCTAAACCTCAGGTCAAATGTGAACCCGTTGTTTGAAAACTAGGTCAAATGTGAACCTAAACCTCAGGTCAAATGTGAACCCGTTGTTTGAAACCCAGGTCAAATGAGAACTTAAACCTCAGGTCAAATGTGAATCCATTATTTGAAAACAAGGTCAAATGTGAACCCGTTGTTTGAAACCCAGGTCAAATGTGAACCTAAACCCCAGTTTAAATGTGAACCCGTTGTTTGAGCCCAGGCCAAATGTGAACCTAAACCTCAGGTCAAATGTGAACCCGTTGTTTGAAACTCAGGTCAAATGTGAACCTAAACCTCGGGTTAAATGCGAACCCGCTATTTGAAAACCAGGTCAAATTTGAACCTAAACCTCAGGTCAAATGTGAACCCATTTTTGAAACCCAGGTCAATTGTGAACCTAAACCTAAGGTCAAATGTGAACCCGTTGTTTGAAAACCAGGTCAAATGTGAACCTAAACCTCAGGTCAAATGTGAACCCATTGTTTGAAACCGAGGTCAAATGTAAACCTAAACCTCAGGTCAAATGTGAATCCGTTGTTTGAAACCTAAGTCAAACGTGAACTTAAACCTCAGGTCAAATGTGAACCTATTGTTTGAAACTCAGGTCAAACGTGAACCTAAACCTCAGGTCAAATGTGAACTTAAACCTCAGGTCAAATTTGAACTGTTGTTCGAAACCCAGGTCAAACATGAACCTAAACCTCAGGACAAATTTGAACCCGTTGTTTGAAACCCAGGTCAAATGTGAACCTAAACCTTAGGTCAAATGTGAACCCGTTGTTTGAAACCCAGGTCAAATGTGAACCTAAACCATAGGTCAAATGTGAACCTCTTGTTTGAAAACCAGGTCCAATGTGAACCTAAACCTCAGGTCTAATGTGAACCCGTTGTTTGAAACCCAGGTCAAATTTGAACCTAAACCTCAGGTCAAATGTGAAACCGTTGTTGGAAAACCAGGTCAAATGTGAACCTAAAACTCAGGTCAAATGTGTACCTAAACCTCAGGTCAAATTTGAACCCGTTGTATGAAACCCAGGTAAAATGTGAACTTAAAGCTCAGGTCAAATGTGAACCCGTTTTTTGAAACCCAGGTCAAATTTGAACCTAAACCTCAAGTCAAATCTGAACCCGTTGTTTGAAAACCAGGTCAAATGTGAACCTAACCCTCAGGTCAAATGTGAACCCGTTGTTTGAAACCTAAGTCAAATGTTTACCTAAACCTCAGGTCAAATGTGAACCCGTTGTTTGAAAACAAGGTCAAATGTGGACCTAAACCTCAGGTCAAATGTGAACCTAAACCTCAGGTCAAATGTGAACTCGTTGTTTGAAACACAGGTCAAATGTGAACTTAAACCTCAGGTCAAATGTGAACCCGTTATTTGGAACCCAGGTCAAATGTGAACCTAAACCTCAGGTCAAATGTGAACCCGTTGTTTGAAACCCAGGTGAAATGTGAACTTAAACCTCAGGTCAAATGTGAACCCGTTATTTGAAACCCTGGTCAAATTTGAACCTAAACCTCAAGTCAAATCTGAACCCGTTGTTTGAAAACCAGGTCAAATGTGAACCTAAAACTCAGGTCAAATGTGTACCTAAACCTCAGGTCAAATGTTAACCCGTTGTTAGAAACACAGGTCAAATGTGAACCTTAACCTCAGGTCAAATGTGAACCTCTTGTTTGAAAACCTGGTCAAATGTGAACCTAAACCTCAGGTCTAATGTGAACCCATTGTTTGAAACCCAGGTCAAATGTGAACCTAAACCTCAGGTCAAATGTGAACCCGTTGTTTGAAAACCAGGTCAAATGTGAACCTAAACCTCAGGTTAAATGTGTACCTAAACCCCCGGTCAAATGTGAACCCGTTGTTTGAAACCTAGGTCAAATGTGAACTTAAACCTCAGGTCAAATGTGAACCCGTTGTTTGAAACCCAGGTCCAATTTGAACCTAAACCTCAAGTCAAATCTGAACCCGTTGTTTGAAAACCAGGTCAAATGTGAACCTAACCCTCAGGTCAAATGTGAACCCGTTGTTTGAAACCTAAGTCAAATGTGAACCTAAACCTCAGGTCAAATGTGAACCCGTTGTTTGAAAACTAGGTCAAATGTGAACCTAAACCTCAGGTCAAATGTGAACCCGTTGTTTGAAACCCAGGTCAAATGAGAACTTAAACCTCAGGTCAAATGTGAATCCATTATTTGAAAACAAGGTCAAATGTGAACCCGTTGTTTGAAACCCAGGTCAAATGTGAACCTAAACCCCAGTTTAAATGTGAACCCGTTGTTTGAGCCCAGGCCAAATGTGAACCTAAACCTCAGGTCAAATGTGAACCCGTTGTTTGAAACTCAGGTCAAATGTGAACCTAAACCTCGGGTTAAATGCGAACCCGCTATTTGAAAACCAGGTCAAATTTGAACCTAAACCTCAGGTCAAATGTGAACCCATTTTTGAAACCCAGGTCAATTGTGAACCTAAACCTAAGGTCAAATGTGAACCCGTTGTTTGAAAACCAGGTCAAATGTGAACCTAAACCTCAGGTCAAATGTGAACCCATTGTTTGAAACCGAGGTCAAATGTAAACCTAAACCTCAGGTCAAATGTGAATCCGTTGTTTGAAACCTAAGTCAAACGTGAACTTAAACCTCAGGTCAAATGTGAACCTATTGTTTGAAACTCAGGTCAAACGTGAACCTAAACCTCAGGTCAAATGTGAACTTAAACCTCAGGTCAAATTTGAACTGTTGTTCGAAACCCAGGTCAAACATGAACCTAAACCTCAGGACAAATTTGAACCCGTTGTTTGAAACCCAGGTCAAATGTGAACCTAAACCTTAGGTCAAATGTGAACCCGTTGTTTGAAACCCAGGTCAAATGTGAACCTAAACCATAGGTCAAATGTGAACCTCTTGTTTGAAAACCAGGTCCAATGTGAACCTAAACCTCAGGTCTAATGTGAACCCGTTGTTTGAAACCCAGGTCAAATTTGAACCTAAACCTCAGGTCAAATGTGAAACCGTTGTTGGAAAACCAGGTCAAATGTGAACTTAAAACTCAGGTCAAATGTGTACCTAAACCTCAGGTCAAATTTGAACCCGTTGTATGAAACCCAGGTAAAATGTGAACTTAAAGCTCAGGTCAAATGTGAACCCGTTTTTTGAAACCCAGGTCAAATTTGAACCTAAACCTCAAGTCAAATCTGAACCCGTTGTTTGAAAACCAGGTCAAATGTGAACCTAACCCTCAGGTCAAATGTGAACCCGTTGTTTGAAACCTAAGTCAAATGTTTACCTAAACCTCAGGTCAAATGTGAACCCGTTGTTTGAAAACCAGGTCAAATGTGGACCTAAACCTCAGGTCAAATGTGAACCTAAACCTCAGGTCAAATGTGAACTCGTTGTTTGAAACACAGGTCAAATGTGAACTTAAACCTCAGGTCAAATGTGAACCCGTTATTTGAAACCCAGGTCAAATTTGAACCTAAACCTCAAGTCAAATCTGAACCCGTTGTTTGAAAACCAGGTCAAATGTGAACCTAAAACTCAGGTCAAATGTGTACCTAAACCTCAGGTCAAATGTGAACTCGTTGTTTGAAACACAGGTCAAATGTGAACCTAAACCTCAGGTCAAATGTGAACCTCTTGTTTGAAAACCTGGTCAAATGTGAACCTAAACCTCAGGTCTAATGTGAACCCGTTGTTTGAAACCCAGGTCAAATGTGAACCCGTTGTTTGAAAACCAGGTCACATGTGAACCTAAAGCTCAGGTCAAATGTGTACCTAAACCTCAGGTCAAATGTGAACCCGTTGTTTGAAACCCAGGTCAAATGTGAACTTAAACCTCAGGTCAAATGTGAACCCATTGTTTGAAACCCAGGTGATATGTGAACTTAAACCTCAGGTCAAATGTGAACCCGTTATTTGAAACCCTGGTCAAATTTGAACCTAAACCTCAAGTCAAATCTGAACCCGTTGTTTGAAAACCAGGTCAAATGTGAACCTAAAACTCAGGTCAAATGTGTACCTAAACCTCAGGTCAAATGTTAACCCGTTGTTAGAAACACAGGTCAAATGTGAACCTTAACCTCAGGTCAAATGTGAACCTCTTGTTTGAAAACCTGGTCAAATGTGAACCTAAACCTCAGGTCTAATGTGAACCCATTGTTTGAAACCCAGGTCAAATGTGAACCTAAACCTCAGGTCAAATGTGAACCCGTTGTTTGAAAACCAGGTCAAATGTGAACCTAAACCTCAGGTCAAATGTGTACCTAAACCCCCGGTCAAATGTGAACCCGTTGTTTGAAACCCAGGTCAAATGTGAACTTAAACCTCAGGTCAAATGTGAACCCGTTGTTTGAAACCCAGGTCCAATTTGAACCTAAACCTCAAGTCAAATCTGAACCCGTTGTTTGAAAACCAGGTCAAATGTGAACCTAACCCTCAGGTCAAATGTGAACCCGTTGTTTGAAACCTAAGTCAAATGTGAACCTAAACCTCAGGTCAAATGTGAACCCGTTGTTTGAAAACTAGGTCAAATGTGAACCTAAACCTCAGGTCAAATGTGAACCCGTTGTTTGAAACCCAGGTCAAATGAGAACTTAAACCTCAGGTCAAATGTGAATCCATTATTTGAAAACAAGGTCAAATGTGAACCCGTTGTTTGAAACCCAGGTCAAATGTGAACCTAAACCCCAGTTTAAATGTGTACCCGTTGTTTGAGCCCAGGCCAAATGTGAACCTAAACCTCAGGTCAAATGTGAACCCGTTGTTTGAAACTCAGGTCAAATGTGAACCTAAACCTCGGGTTAAATGCGAACCCGCTATTTGAAAACCAGGTCAAATTTGAACCTAAACCTCAGGTCAAATGTGAACCCATTTTTGAAACCCAGGTCAATTGTGAACCTAAACCTAAGGTCAAATGTGAACCCGTTGTTTGAAAACCAGGTCAAATGTGAACCTAATCCTCAGGTCAAATGTGAACCCATTTTTTGAAACCGAGGTCAAATGTAAACCTAAACCTCAGGTCAAATGTGAATCCGTTGTTTGAAACCTAAGTCAAACGTGAACTTAAACCTCAGGTCAAATGTGAACCTATTGTTCGAAACTCAGGTCAAACGTGAACCTAAACCTCAGGTCAAATGTGAACTTAAACCTCAGGTCAAATTTGAACTGTTGTTCGAAACCCAGGTCAAACATGAACCTAAACCTCAGGACAAATTTGAACCCGTTGTTTGAAACCCAGGTCAAATGTGAACCTAAACCTTAGGTCAAATGTGAACCCGTTGTTTGAAACCCAGGTCAAATGTGAACCTAAACCATAGGTCAAATGTGAACCTCTTGTTTGAAAACCAGGTCCAATGTGAACCTAAACCTCAGGTCTAATGTGAACCCGTTGTTTGAAACCCAGGTCAAATTTGAACCTAAACCTCAGGTCAAATGTGAAACCGTTGTTGGAAAACCAGGTCAAATGTGAACCTAAAACTCAGGTCAAATGTGTACCTAAACCTCAGGTCAAATTTGAACCCGTTGTATGAAACCCAGGTAAAATGTGAACTTAAAGCTCAGGTCAAATGTGAACCCGTTTTTTGAAACCCAGGTCAAATTTGAACCTAAACCTCAAGTCAAATCTGAACCCGTTGTTTGAAAACCAGGTCAAATGTGAACCTAACCCTCAGGTCAAATGTGAACCCGTTGTTTGAAACCTAAGTCAAATGTTTACCTAAACCTCAGGTCAAATGTGAACCCGTTGTTTGAAAACCAGGTCAAATGTGGACCTAAACCTCAGGTCAAATGTGAACCTAAACCTCAGGTCAAATGTGAACTCGTTGTTTGAAACACAGGTCAAATGTGAACTTAAACCTCAGGTCAAATGTGAACCCGTTATTTGAAACCCATGTCAAATTTGAACCTAAACCTCAAGTCAAATCTGAACCCGTTGTTTGAAAACCAGGTCAAATGTGAACCTAAAACTCAGGTCAAATGTGTACCTAAACCTCAGGTCAAATGTGAACTCGTTGTTTGAAACACAGGTCAAATGTGAACCTAAACCTCAGGTCAAATGTGAACCTCTTGTTTGAAAACCTGGTCAAATGTGAACCTAAACCTCAGGTCTAATGTGAACCCGTTGTTTGAAACACAGGTCAAATGTGAACCCGTTGTTTGAAAACCAGGTCACATGTGAACCTAAAGCTCAGGTCAAATGTGTACCTAAACCTCAGGTCAAATGTGAACCCGTTGTTTGAAACCCAGGTCAAATGTGAACTTAAACCTCAGGTCAAATGTGAACCCATTGTTTGAAACCCAGGTCAAATTTGAACCTAAACCTTAAGTCAAATCTGAACCCGTTGTTTGAAAACCTGGTCAAATGTGAACCTAACCCTCAGGTCAAATGTGAACCCATTGTTTGAAACCTAAGTCAAATGTGAACCTAAACCTTAGGTCAAATGTGAACCCGTTGTTTGAAAACCAGGTCAAATGTGAACCCATTGTTTGAAACCTAAGTCAAATGTGAACCTAAACCTTAGGTCAAATGTGAACCCGTTGTTTGAAACCCAGGTCAAATGAGAACTTAAACCTCAGGTCAAATGTGAATCCATTGTTTGAAAACCAGGTCAAATGTGAACCCGTTGTTTGAAACCCAGGTCAAATGTGAACCTAAACCCTAGTTTAAATGTGAACCCGTTGTTTGGAACCCAGGCCAAATGTGAACCTAAACCTTAGGTCAAATGTGAACCCGTTGTTTGAAACTCAGGTCAAATGTGAACCTAAACCTCGGGTCAAATGCGAACCCGTTGTTTGAAAACCAGGTCAAATTTGAACCTAAACCTCAGGTCAAATGTGAACCCATTGTTTGAAACCCAGGTCAATTGTGAACCTAAACCTAAGGTCAAATGTGAACCCGTTGTTTGAAAACCAGGTCAAATGTGAACCTAAACCTCAGGTCAAAGGTGAACCCATTGTTTGAAACCCAGGTTAAATGTGAAACTAAACCTCAGGTCAAATGTGAACCCGTTGTTTGAAACCCAGGTCAAACTTGAACTTAAACCTCAGGTCAAATGTGAACCTATTGTTTGAAACCCATGTCAAACGTGAACCTAAACCTCAGGTCAAATGTGAACTTAAACCTCAGGTCAAATGTGAACTACTGTTTGAAACCCAGGTCAAACGTGAACCTAAACCTCAGGTCAAATTTGAACCCGTTGTTTGAAACCCAGGTCAAATGTGAACCTAAACCTTAGGTCAAATGTGAACCCGTTGTTTGAAACCCAAGTTAAATGTTAACCTAAACCACAGGTCAAATGTGAACCTCTTGTTTGAAAACCAGGTTAAATGTGAACCTAAACCTCAGGTCTAATGTGAACCCGTTGTTTGAAACCCAGGTCAAATTTGAACCTAAACCTTAAGTCAAATCTGAACCCGTTGTTTGAAAACCTGGTCAAATGTGAACCTAACCCTCAGGTCAAATGTGAACCCATTGTTTGAAACCTAAGTCAAATGTGAACCTAAACCTTAGGTCAAATGTGAACCCGTTGTTTGAAAACCAGGTCAAATGTGAACCCATTGTTTGAAACCTAAGTCAAATGTGAACCTAAACCTTAGGTCAAATGTGAACCCGTTGTTTGAAACCCAGGTCAAATGAGAACTTAAACCTCAGGTCAAATGTGAATCCATTGTTTGAAAACCAGGTCAAATGTGAACCCGTTGTTTGAAACCCAGGTCAAATGTGAACCTAAACCCTAGTTTAAAATTGAACCCGTTGTTTGGAACCCAGGCCAAATGTGAACCTAAACCTTAGGTCAAATGTGAACCCGTTGTTTGAAACTCAGGTCAAATGTGAACCTAAACCTCGGGTCAAATGCGAACCCGTTGTTTGAAAACCAGGTCAAATTTGAACCTAAACCTCAGGTCAAATGTGAACCCATTGTTTGAAACCCAGGTCAATTGTGAACCTAAACCTAAGGTCAAATGTGAACCCGTTGTTTGAAAACCAGGTCAAATGTGAACCTAAACCTCAGGTCAAAGGTGAACCCATTGTTTGAAACCCAGGTTAAATGTGAAACTAAACCTCAGGTCAAATGTGAACCCGTTGTTTGAAACCCAGGTCAAACTTGAACTTAAACCTCAGGTCAAATGTGAACCTATTGTTTGAAACCCATGTCAAACGTGAACCTAAACCTCAGGTCAAATGTGAACTTAAACCTCAGGTCAAATGTGAACTACTGTTTGAAACCCAGGTCAAACGTGAACCTAAACCTCAGGTCAAATTTGAACCCGTTGTTTGAAACCCAGGTCAAATGTGAACCTAAACCTTAGGTCAAATGTGAACCCGTTGTTTGAAACCCAAGTTAAATGTTAACCTAAACCACAGGTCAAATGTGAACCTCTTGTTTGAAAACCAGGTTAAATGTGAACCTAAACCTCAGGTCTAATGTGAACCCGTTGTTTGAAACCCAGGTCAAATTTGAACCTAAACCTCAGGTCAAATGTGAAACCGTTGTTGGAAAACCAGGTCGAATGTGAACCTAAAACTCAGGTCAAATGTGTACCTAAACCTCAGGTCAAATGTAAACCCGTTGTATGAAACCCAGGTAAAATGTGAACTTAAACCTCAGGTCAAATGTGAACCCGTTGTTTGAAACCCAGGTCAAATTTGAACCTAAACCTCAAGTCAAATCTGAACCCGTTGTTTGAAAAGCATATCAAATGTGAACCTAACCCTCAGGTCAAATGTGAACCCGTTGTTTGAAACCTAAGTCAAATGTGAACCTAAATCTCAGGTCAAATGTGAACCCGTTGTTTGAGAACTAGGTCAAATGTGAACCTAAACCTCAGGTCAAATGTGAACCCGCTGTTTGAAACCCAGGTCAAATGAGAACTTAAACCTCAGGCCAAATGTGAATCCATTGTTTGAAAACCAGGTCAAATGTGAACCCGTTGTTTGAAACCCAGGTCAAATGTGAACCTAAACCTCAGGTTAAATGTGAACCCGTTGTTTGGAACCCAGGTCAAATGTGAACCTAAACCTCAGGTCAAATGTGAACCCGTTGTTTGAAACACAGGTCAAATGTGAACTTAAACCTCAGGTCAAATGTGAACCCGTTGTTTGAAACCCAGGTCAAATTTGAACCTAAACCTCAAGTCAAATCTGAACCCGTTGTTTGAAAACCAGGTCAAATGTGAACCTAAACTCAGGTCAAATGTGTACTTAAACCTCAGGTCAAATGTGAACCCGTTGTTTGAAACCCAGGTCAAATGTGAAGTTAAACCTCAGGTCAAACGTGAACCTAAACCTCAGGTCAAATGTGAACTTATACCTCAGGTCAAATGTGTACTTAAACCTCAGGTCAAATGTGAACCCGTTGTTTGAAACCCAGGTCAAATGTGAAGTTAAACCTCAGGTCAAACGTGAACCTAAACCTCAGGTCAAATGTGAACTTATACCTCAGGTCAAATGTGAACTGTTGTTTGAAACCCAGGTCAAACGTGAACCTAAACCTCAGGTCAAATTTGAACCCTATGTTTGAAACCCAGGTCAAATGTGAACCTAAACCTTAGGTCAAATGTGAACCCGTTGTTTGAAACCCAGGTCAAATGTTAACCTAAACCACAGGTCAAATGTGAACCTCTTGTTTGAAAACCAGGTTAAATGTGAACCTAAACCTCAGGTCTAATGTGAACCCGTTGTTTGAAACCCATGTCAAATTTGAACCTAAACCTCAGGTCAAATGTGAAACCGTTGTTGGAAAACCAGGTCAAATGTGAACCTAAAACTCAGGTCAAATGTGTACCTAAACCTCAGGTCAAATGTGAACCCGTTGTATGAAACCCAGGTAAAATGTGAACTTAAACCTCAGGTCAAATGTGAACCAGTTGTTTGAAACCCAGGTCAAATTTGAACGTAAACCTCAAGTCAAATCTGAACCCGTTGTTTGAAAACCAGGTCAAATTTGAACCTAACCCTCAGGTCATATGTGAACCCGTTGTTTGAAACCTAAGTCAAATGTGAACCTAAACCTCAGGTCAAATGTGAACCCGTTGTTTGAAAACCATGTCAAATGTGAACCTAAACCTCAGGTCAAATGTGAGCCCGTTGTTTGAAACCCAGGTCAAATAAGAACTTAAACCTCAGGTTAAATGTGAATCCATTGTTTGAAAACCAGGTCAAAGGTGAACCCGTTGTTTGAAACCGATGTCAAATGTGAACCTAAACCTCAGGTTAAATGTGAAACCGTTGTTTGGAACCCAGGTCAAATGTGAACCTAAACCTCAGGTCAAATGTGAACCCGTTGTTAGAAACTCAGGTCAAATGTGAACCTAAACCTCAGGTCAAATACGAACCCGTTGTTTGAAAACCAGGTCAAATTTCAACCTAAACCTCAGGCCAAATTTGAACCCGTTGTTTGAAACCCAGGTCAATTATGAACCTAAACCTAAGGTCAAATGTGAACCCGTTGTTTGAAAACCAGGTCAAATGTGAACCTAAACCTCAGGTCAAATGTGAACCCATTGTTTGAAACCCAGGTCAAATGTGAACCTAAACCTCAGGTCAAATGTGAACCCGTTGTTTGAAACCCAGGTCAAACGTGAACTTAAACCTCAGGTCAAATGTGAACCTATTGTTTGAAACCCTGGTCAAACGTGAACCTAAACCTCAGGTCAAATGTGAACCCATTATTTGAAACCCAAGTCAAATGTGAACCTAACCCTCAGGTCAAATGTGAACCCATTGTTTGAAACCTAAGTCAAATGTGAACCTAAACCTTAGGTCAAATGTGAACCCGTTGTTTGAAACCCAGGTCAAATGAGAACTTAAACCTCAGGTCAAATGTGAATCCATTGTTTGAAAACCAGGTCAAATGTGAACCCGTTGTTTGAAACCCAGGTCAAATGTGAACCTAAACCCTAGTTTAAATGTGAACCCGTTGTTTGGAACCCAGGTCAAATGTGAACCTAAACCTTAGGTCAAATGTGAACCCGTTGTTTGAAACTCAGGTCAAATGTGAACCTAAACCTCGGGTCAAATGCGAACCCGTTGTTTGAAAACCAGGTCAAATTTGAACCTAAACCTCAGGTCAAATGTGAACCCATTGTTTGAAACCCAGGTCAATTGTGAACCTAAACCTAAGGTCAAATGTGAACCCGTTGTTTGAAAACCAGGTCAAATGTGAACCTAAACCTCAGGTCAAAGGTGAACCCATTGTTTGAAACCCAGGTTAAATGTGAAACTAAACCTCAGGTCAAATGTGAACCCGTTGTTTGAAACCCAGGTCAAACTTGAACTTAAACCTCAGGTCAAATGTGAACCTATTGTTTGAAACCCATGTCAAACGTGAACCTAAACCTCAGGTCAAATGTGAACTTATACCTCAGGTCAAATGTGAACTGTTGTTTGAAACCCAGGTCAAACGTGAACCTAAACCTCAGGTCAAATTTGAACCCTATGTTTGAAACCCAGGTCAAATGTGAACCTAAACCTTAGGTCAAATGTGAACCCGTTGTTTGAAACCCAGGTCAAATGTTAACCTAAACCACAGGTCAAATGTGAACCTCTTGTTTGAAAACCAGGTTAAATGTGAACCTAAACCTCAGGTCTAATGTGAACCCGTTGTTTGAAACCCAGGTCAAATTTGAACCTAAACCTCAGGTCAAATGTGAAACCGTTGTTGGAAAACCAGGTCGAATGTGAACCTAAAACTCAGGTCAAATGTGTACCTAAACCTCAGGTCAAATGTGAACCCGTTGTATGAAACCCAGGTAAAATGTGAACTTAAACCTCAGGTCAAATGTGAACCCGTTGTTTGAAACCCAGGTCAAATTTGAACGTAAACCTCAAGTCAAATCTGAACCCGTTGTTTGAAAACCAGGTCAAATTTGAACCTAACCCTCAGGTCATATGTGAACCCGTTGTTTGAAACCTAAGTCAAATGTGAACCTAAACCTCAGGTCAAATGTGAACCCGTTGTTTGAAAACCATGTCAAATGTGAACCTAAACCTCAGGTCAAATGTGAGCCCGTTGTTTGAAACCCAGGTCAAATGAGAACTTAAACCTCAGGTTAAATGTGAATCCATTGTTTGAAAACCAGGTCAAAGGTGAACCCGTTGTTTGAAACCGAGGTCAAATGTGAACCTAAACCTCAGGTTAAATGTGAAACCGTTGTTTGGAACCCAGGTCAAATGTGAACCTAAACCTCAGGTCAAATGTGAACCCGTTGTTAGAAACTCAGGTCAAATGTGAACCTAAACCTCAGGTCAAATGCGAACCCGTTGTTTGAAAACCAGGTCAAATTTCAACCTAAACCTCAGGCCAAATTTGAACCCGTTGTTTGAAACCCAGGTCAATTATGAACCTAAACCTAAGGTCAAATGTGAACCCGTTGTTTGAAAACTAGGTCAAATGTGAACCTAAACCTCAGGTCAAATGTGAACCCATTGTTTGAAACCCAGGTCAAATGTGAACCTAAACCTCAGGTCAAATGTGAACCCGTTGTTTGAAACCCAGGTCAAACGTGAACTTAAACCTCAGGTCAAATGTGACCCTATTGTTTGAAACCCGGGTCAAACGTGAACCTAAACCTCAGGTCAAATGTGAACCCATTATTTGAAACCCAAGTCAAATGTGAACCTAACCCTCAGGTCAAATGTGAACCCGTTGTTTGAAAATCCGGTCAAATGTGAACCTAAACCTCAAGTCAAATTTAAACCCGTTGTTTGAAACCCAGGTCAAATGTGAAACTAAACCTCAGGTCAAATGTGAATCCATTGTTTGAAAACCAGGACAAATGTGAACCCGTTGTTTGAAACCCAGGTCAAATATGAACCTAAACCTCAGGTCAAATGTGAACCCGTTGTTTGAAACCCAGGTCAAATGTGAACCTAAACATCAGGTCAAATGTGAACCCGTTGTTTGAAACCCAGGTCAAATGTGAACCTAAACCTCAGGTCAAATGTGAACCCGTTGTTTGAAACCCAGGTTAAATGTGAACCTAAACCTTATCTCAAATGAGAACCCGTTGTTTGAAACCTGGGTCAAATGTGAACCTAAACCTCATGTCAAATGTGAACCCGTTGTTTTAAACCCAGGTCAAATGTGAACCTAAACCTCAAGTCAAATCTGAACCCGTTGTTTGAAAACCAGGTCAAATGTGAACCTGAAACTCAGGTCAAATGTGTACCTAAACCTCAGGTCAAATGTGAACCCGTTGTTTGAAACCCAGGTCAAATGTGAACTTAAACCTCAGGTCAAATGTGAACCCGTTGTTTGAAACCCAGGTCAAATTTGAACATAAACCTCAAGTCAAATCTGAACCCGTTGTTTGAAAACCAGGTCAAATGTGAACCTAACCCTCAGGTCTAATGTGAACCCGTTGTTTGAAACCTAAGTCAAATGTGAGCCTAAACCTCAGGTCAAATGTGAACCCGTTGTTTGAAAACCATGTCAAATGTGAACCTAAACCTCAGGTCAAATGTGAACCCGTTGTTTGAAACCCAGGTCAAATGAGAACATAAACCTCAGGTCAAATGTGAATCCATTGTTTGAAAACCAGGTCAAATCTGAACCCGTTGTTTGAAACCGAGGTCAAATGTGAACCTAAACCTCAGGTTAAATGTGAACCCGTTGTTAGAAACTCAGGTCAAATGTGAACCTAAACCTCAGGTCAAATGCGAACCCGTTGTTTGAAAACCAGGTCAAATTTCAACCTAAACCTCAGGTCAAATGTGAACCCGTTGTTTGAAACCCAGGTCAATTGTGAACCTAAACCTAAGGTCAAATGTGAACCCGTTGTTTGAAAACCAAGTCAAATGTGAACCTAAACCTCAGGTCAAATGTGAACCCATTGTTTGAAACCCAGGTCAAATGTGAACCTAAACCTCAGGTCAAATGTGAACCCGTTGTTTGAAACCCAGGTCAAACGTGAACTTAAACCTCAGGTCAAATGTGAACCTATTGTTTAAAACCCGGGTCAAACGTGAACCTAAACCTCAGGTCAAATGTGAACCCATTATTTGAAACCCAAGTCAAATGCGAACCTAACCCTCAGGTCAAATGTGAACCCGTTGTTTGAAAATCCGGTCAAATGTGAACCTAAACCTCAGGTCAAATGTGAATATGTTGTTTGAAACCCAGGTCAAATGTGAACCTAAACCTCAGGTCAAATGTGAATCCGTTGTTTGAAAACCAGGTCAAATGTGAACCCGTTGTTTGAAACCCAGGTCAAATATGAACCTAAACCTCAGGTCAAATGTGAACCCGATGTTTGAAACCTCGGTCAAATGTGAACTTAAACCTCAGGCCAAATGTGAACCTGTTGGTTGAAACCCAGGTCAAATGTGAACCTAAACCTCAGGTCAAATGTGAACCCGTTGTTTGAAACCCAGGTCAAATGTGAACCTAAACCTCAGGTCAAATGTGAACCCGTTGTTTGAAACCCAGGTCAAATTTGAACATAAACCTCAAGTCAAATCTGAACCCGTTGTTTGAAAACCAGGTCAAATGTGAACTTAACCCTCAGGTCTAATGTGAACCCGTTGTTTGAAACCTAAGTCAAATGTGAACCTAAACCTCAGGTCAAATGTGAACCCGTTGTTTGAAAACCATGTCAAATGTGAACCTAAACCTCAGGTCAAATGTGAACCCGTTGTTTGAAACCCAGGTCAAATGAGAACATAAACCTCAGGTCAAATGTGAATCCATTGTTTGAAAACCAGGTCAAATCTGAACCCGTTGTTTGAAACCGAGGTCAAATGTGAACCTAAACCTCAGGTTAAATGTGAACCCGTTGTTAGAAACTCAGGTCAAATGTGAACCTAAACCTCAGGTCAAATGCGAACCCGTTGTTTGAAAACCAGGTCAAATTTCAACCTAAACCTCAGGTCAAATGTGAACCCGTTGTTTGAAACCCAGGTCAATTGTGAACCTAAACCTAAGGTCAAATGTGAACCCGTTGTTTGAAAACCAAGTCAAATGTGAACCTAAACCTCAGGTCAAATGTGAACCCATTGTTTGAAACCCAGGTCAAATGTGAACCTAAACCTCAGGTCAAATGTGAACCCGTTGTTTGAAACCCAGGTCAAACGTGAACTTAAACCTCAGGTCAAATGTGAACCTATTGTTTAAAACCCGGGTCAAACGTGAACCTAAACCTCAGGTCAAATGTGAACCCATTATTTGAAACCCAAGTCAAATGCGAACCTAACCCTCAGGTCAAATGTGAACCCGTTGTTTGAAAATCCGGTCAAATGTGAACCTAAACCTCAGGTCAAATGTGAATATGTTGTTTGAAACCCAGGTCAAATGTGAACCTAAACCTCAGGTCAAATGTGAATCCGTTGTTTGAAAACCAGGTCAAATGTGAACCCGTTGTTTGAAACCCAGGTCAAATATGAACCTAAACCTCAGGTCAAATGTGAACCCGATGTTTGAAACCTCGGTCAAATGTGAACTTAAACCTCAGGCCAAATGTGAACCTGTTGGTTGAAACCCAGGTCAAATGTGAACCTAAACCTCAGGTCAAATGTGAACCCGTTGTTTGAAACCCAGGTCAAATGTGAACCTAAACCTCAGGTCAAATGTGAACCCGTTGTTTGAAACCCAGGTCAAATTTGAACATAAACCTCAAGTCAAATCTGAACCCGTTGTTTGAAAACCAGGTCAAATGTGAACTTAACCCTCAGGTCTAATGTGAACCCGTTGTTTGAAACCTAAGTCAAATGTGAACCTAAACCTCAGGTCAAATGTGAACCCGTTGTTTGAAAACCATGTCAAATGTGAACCTAAACCTCAGGTCAAATGTGAACCCGTTGTTTGAAACCCAGGTCAAATGAGAACTTAAACCTCAGGTCAAATGTGAATCCATTGTTTCAAAACCAGGTCAAATGTGAACCCGTTGTTTGAAACCGAGGTCAAATGTGAACCTAAACCTCAGGTTAAATGTGAAACCGTTGTTTGGAACCCAGGTCAAATGTGAACCTAAACCTCAGGTCAAATGTGAACCCGTTATTAGAAATTCAGGTCAAATGTGAACCTAAACCTCAGGTCAAATGCGAACCCGTTGTTTGAAAACCAGGTCAAATTTCAACCTAAACCTCAGGTCAAATGTGAACCCGTTGTTTGAAACCCAGGTCAATTGTGAACCTAAACCTAAGGTCAAATGTGAACCCGTTGTTTGAAAACCAGGTCAAATGTGAACCTAAACCTCAAGTCAAATGTGAACCCATTGTTTGAAACCCAGGTCAAATGTGAACCTAAACCTCAGGTCAAATGTGAACCCGTTGTTTGAAACCCAGGTCAAACATGAACTTAAACCTCAGGTCAAATGTGTACCTATTGTTTGAAACCCGGGTCAAACGTGAACCTAAACCTCAGGTCAAATGTGAACCCATTATTTGAAACCCAAGTCAAATGTGAACCTAACCCCCAGGTCAAATGTGAACCCGTTGTTTGAAAATCCGGTCAAATGTGAACCTAAACCTCAGGTCAAATGTGAATATGTTGTTTGAAACCCAGGTCAAATGTGAACCTAAACCTCAGGTCAAATGTGAATCCGTTGTTTGAAAACCAGGTCAAATGTGAACCCGTTGTTTGAAACCCATGTCAAATATGAACCTAAACCTCAAGTCAAATGTGAACTCGATGTTTGAAACCTCGGTCAAATGTGAACTTAAACCTCAGGCCAAATGTGAACCTGTTGTTTGAAACCCAGGTCAAATGTGAACCTAAACCTCAGGTCAAATGTGAACCCGTTGTTTGAAACCCAGGTCAAATGTGAACATAAACCTCAGGTCAAATGTGAACCCGTTGTTTGAAACCCAGGTCAAATTTGAACATAAACCTCAAGTCAAATCTGAACCCGTTGTTTGAAAATCAGGTCAAATGTGAACCTAACCCTCAGGTCTAATGTGAACCCGTTGTTTGAAACCTAAGTCAAATGTGAACCTAAACCTCAGGTCAAATGTGAACCCGTTGTTTGAAAACCATGTCAAATGTGAACCTAAACCTCAGGTCAAATGTGAACCCGTTGTTTGAAACCCAGGTCAAATGAGAACTTAAACCTCAGGTCAAATGTGAATCCATTGTTTGAAAACCAGGTCAAATGTGAACCCGTTGTTTGAAACCGAGGTCAAATGTGAACCTAAACCTCAGGTTAAATGTGAAACCGTTGTTTGGAACCCAGGTCAAATGTGAACCTAAACCTCAGGTCAAATGTGAACCCGTTGTTAGAAACTCAGGTCAAATGTGAACCTAAACCTCAGGTCAAATGCGAACCCGTTGTTTGAAAACCAGGTCAAATTTCAACCTAAACCTCAGGTCAAATGTGAACCCGTTGTTTGAAACCCAGGTCAATTGTGAACCTAAACCTAAGGTCAAATGTGAACCCGTTGTTTGAAAACCAGGTCAAATGTGAACCTAAACCTCAGGTCAAATGTGAACCCATTGTTTGAAACCCAGGTCAAATGTGAACCTAAACCTCAGGTCAAATGTGAACCCGTTGTTTGAAACCCAGGTCAAACGTGAACTTAAACCTCAGGTCAAATGTGAACCTATTGTTTGAAACCCGGGTCAAACGTGAACCTAAACCTCAGGTCAAATGTGAACCCATTATTTGAAACCCAAGTCAAATGTGAACCTAACCCTTAGGTCAAATGTGAACCCGTTGTTTGAAAATCTGGTCAAATGTGAACCTAAACCTCAGGTCAAATGTGAATATGTTGTTTGAAACCCAGGTCAAATGTGAACCTAAACCTCAAGTCAAATGTGAATCCGTTGTTTGAAAACCAGGTCAAATGTGAACCCGTTGTTTGAAACCCAGGTCAAATATGAACCTAAACCTCAGGTCAAATGTGAACCCGATGTTTGAAACCTCGGTCAAATGTGAACTTAAACCTCAGGCCAAATGTGAACCTGTTGTTTGAAACCCAAGTCAAATGTGAACCTAAACCTCAGGTAAAATGTGAACCCGTTGTTTGAAACCCAGGTCAAATGTGAACCTAAACCTCAGGTCAAATGTGAACCCGTTGTTTGAAACCTAGGTTAAATGTGAACCTAAACCTTATGTCAAATGAGAACCCGTTGTTTGAAACCTGGGTCAAATGTGAACCTAAACCTCATGTCAAATCTGAACCCGTTGTTTGAAAACCAGGTCAAATGTGAACCTAAAACTCAGGTCAAATGTGTACCTAAACCTAAGGTCAAATGTGAACCCGTTTTTTGAAACCCAGGTCAAATGTGAACCCGTTGTTTGAAACCCAGGTCAAATTTGAACATAAACCTCAAGTCAAATCTGAACCCGTTGTTTGAAAACCAGGTCAAATGTGAACCTAACCCTCAGGTCTAATGTGAACCCGTTGTTTGAAATCCAGGTCAAATGAGAACTTAAACCTCAGGTCAAATGTGAATCCATTGTTTGAAAACCAGGTCAAATGTGAACCCGTTGTTTGAAACCGAGGTCAAATGTGAACCTATACCTCAGGTTCAATGTGAAACCGTTGTTTGGAACCCAGGTCAAATGTGAACCTAAAACTCAGGTCAAATGTGAACCCGTTGTTAGAAACTCAGGTCAAATGTGAACCTAAACCTCAGGTCAAATGTGAACCCGTGGTTTGAAACCCAGGTCAAATATGAACCTAAACCTCAGGTCAAATGTGAACCCGATGTTTGAAACCTCGGTCAAATGTGAACTTAAACCTCAGGCCAAATGTGAACCTGTTGTTTGAAACCCAGGTCAAATGTGAACCTAAACCTCAGGTCAAATGTGAACCCGTTGTTTGAAAACCAGGTCAAATGTGAACCTAACCCTCAGGTCTAATGTGAACCCGTTGTTTGAAATCCAGGTCAAATGAGAACTTAAACCTCAGGTCAAATGTGAATCCATTGTTTGAAAACCAGGTCAAATGTGAACCCGTTGTTTGAAACCGAGGTCAAATGTGAACCTATACCTCAGGTTCAATGTGAAACCGTTGTTTGGAACCCAGGTCAAATGTGAACCTATTGTTTGAAACCCGGGTCAAACGTGAACCTAAACCTCAGGTCAAATGTGAACCCATTATTTGAAACCCAAGTCAAATGTGAACCTAACCCTCAGGTCAAATGTGAACCCGTTGTTTGAAAATCCGGTCAAATGTGAACCTAAACCTCAGGTCAAATGTGAATATGTTGTTTGAAACCCAGGTCAAATGTGAACCTAAACCTCAGGTCAAATGTGAATCCGTTGTTTGAAAACCAGGTCAAATGTGAACCCGTTGTTTGAAACCCAGGTCAAATATGAACCTAAACCTCAGGTCAAATGTGAACCCGATGTTTGAAACCTCGGTCAAATGTGAACTTAAACCTCAGGCCAAATGTGAACCTGTTGGTTGAAACCCAGGTCAAATGTGAACCTAAACCTCAGGTCAAATGTGAACCCGTTGTTTGAAACCCAGGTCAAATGTGAACCTAAACCTCAGGTCAAATGTGAACCCGTTGTTTGAAACCCAGGTCAAATTTGAACATAAACCTCAAGTCAAATCTGAACCCGTTGTTTGAAAACCAGGTCAAATGTGAACTTAACCCTCAGGTCTAATGTGAACCCGTTGTTTGAAACCTAAGTCAAATGTGAACCTAAACCTCAGGTCAAATGTGAACCCGTTGTTTGAAAACCATGTCAAATGTGAACCTAAACCTCAGGTCAAATGTGAACCCGTTGTTTGAAACCCAGGTCAAATGAGAACTTAAACCTCAGGTCAAATGTGAATCCATTTTTTGAAAACCAGGTCAAATGTGAACCCGTTGTTTGAAACCGACGTCAAATGTGAACCTAAACCTCAGGTTAAATGTGAAACCGTTGTTTGGAACCCAGGTCAAATGTGAACCTAAACCTCAGGTCAAATGTGAACCCGTTATTAGAAATTCAGGTCAAATGTGAACCTAAACCTCAGGTCAAATGCGAACCCGTTGTTTGAAAACCAGGTCAAATTTCAACCTAAACCTCAGGTCAAATGTGAACCCGTTGTTTGAAACCCAGGTCAATTGTGAACCTAAACCTAAGGTCAAATGTGAACCCGTTGTTTGAAAACCAGGTCAAATGTGAACCTAAACCTCAAGTCAAATGTGAACCCATTGTTTGAAACCCAGGTCAAATGTGAACCTAAACCTCAGGTCAAATGTGAACCCGTTGTTTGAAACCCAGGTCAAACATGAACTTAAACCTCAGGTCAAATGTGAACCCGTTGTTTGAAACCCAGGTCAAACGTGAACTTAAACCTCAGGTCAAATGTGAACCTATTGTTTGAAACCCGGGTCAAACGTGAACCTAAACCTCAGGTCAAATGTGAACCCATTATTTGAAACCCAAGTCAAATGTGAACCTAACCCTTAGGTCAAATGTGAACCCGTTGTTTGAAAATCTGGTCAAATGTGAACCTAAACCTCAGGTCAAATGTGAATATGTTGTTTGAAACCCAGGTCAAATGTGAACCTAAACCTCAAGTCAAATGTGAATCCGTTGTTTGAAAACCAGGTCAAATGTGAACCCGTTGTTTGAAACCCAGGTCAAATATGAACCTAAACCTCAGGTCAAATGTGAACCCGATGTTTGAAACCTCGGTCAAATGTGAACTTAAACCTCAGGCCAAATGTGAACCTGTTGTTTGAAACCCAAGTCAAATGTGAACCTAAACCTCAGGTAAAATGTGAACCCGTTGTTTGAAACCCAGGTCAAATGTGAACCTAAACCTCAGGTCAAATGTGAACCCGTTGTTTGAAACCTAGGTTAAATGTGAACCTAAACCTTATGTCAAATGAGAACCCGTTGTTTGAAACCTGGGTCAAATGTGAACCTAAACCTCATGTCAAATCTGAACCCGTTGTTTGAAAACCAGGTCAAATGTGAACCTAAAACTCAGGTCAAATGTGTACCTAAACCTAAGGTCAAATGTGAACCCGTTTTTTGAAACCCAGGTCAAATGTGAACCCGTTGTTTGAAACCCAGGTCAAATTTGAACATAAACCTCAAGTCAAATCTGAACCCGTTGTTTGAAAACCAGGTCAAATGTGAACCTAACCCTCAGGTCTAATGTGAACCCGTTGTTTGAAATCCAGGTCAAATGAGAACTTAAACCTCAGGTCAAATGTGAATCCATTGTTTGAAAACCAGGTCAAATGTGAACCCGTTGTTTGAAACCGAGGTCAAATGTGAACCTATACCTCAGGTTCAATGTGAAACCGTTGTTTGGAACCCAGGTCAAATGTGAACCTAAAACTCAGGTCAAATGTGAACCCGTTGTTAGAAACTCAGGTCAAATGTGAACCTAAACCTCAGGTCAAATGTGAACCCGTGGTTTGAAACCCAGGTCAAATATGAACCTAAACCTCAGGTCAAATGTGAACCCGATGTTTGAAACCTCGGTCAAATGTGAACTTAAACCTCAGGCCAAATGTGAACCTGTTGTTTGAAACCCAGGTCAAATGTGAACCTAAACCTCAGGTCAAATGTGAACCCGTTGTTTGAAAACCAGGTCAAATGTGAACCTAACCCTCAGGTCTAATGTGAACCCGTTGTTTGAAATCCAGGTCAAATGAGAACTTAAACCTCAGGTCAAATGTGAATCCATTGTTTGAAAACCAGGTCAAATGTGAACCCGTTGTTTGAAACCGAGGTCAAATGTGAACCTATACCTCAGGTTCAATGTGAAACCGTTGTTTGGAACCCAGGTCAAATGTGAACCTATTGTTTGAAACCCGGGTCAAACGTGAACCTAAACCTCAGGTCAAATGTGAACCCATTATTTGAAACCCAAGTCAAATGTGAACCTAACCCTCAGGTCAAATGTGAACCCGTTGTTTGAAAATCCGGTCAAATGTGAACCTAAACCTCAGGTCAAATGTGAATATGTTGTTTGAAACCCAGGTCAAATGTGAACCTAAACCTCAGGTCAAATGTGAATCCGTTGTTTGAAAACCAGGTCAAATGTGAACCCGTTGTTTGAAACCCAGGTCAAATATGAACCTAAACCTCAGGTCAAATGTGAACCCGATGTTTGAAACCTCGGTCAAATGTGAACTTAAACCTCAGGCCAAATGTGAACCTGTTGGTTGAAACCCAGGTCAAATGTGAACCTAAACCTCAGGTCAAATGTGAACCCGTTGTTTGAAACCCAGGTCAAATGTGAACCTAAACCTCAGGTCAAATGTGAACCCGTTGTTTGAAACCCAGGTCAAATTTGAACATAAACCTCAAGTCAAATCTGAACCCGTTGTTTGAAAACCAGGTCAAATGTGAACTTAACCCTCAGGTCTAATGTGAACCCGTTGTTTGAAACCTAAGTCAAATGTGAACCTAAACCTCAGGTCAAATGTGAACCCGTTGTTTGAAAACCATGTCAAATGTGAACCTAAACCTCAGGTCAAATGTGAACCCGTTGTTTGAAACCCAGGTCAAATGAGAACTTAAACCTCAGGTCAAATGTGAATCCATTTTTTGAAAACCAGGTCAAATGTGAACCCGTTGTTTGAAACCGACGTCAAATGTGAACCTAAACCTCAGGTTAAATGTGAAACCGTTGTTTGGAACCCAGGTCAAATGTGAACCTAAACCTCAGGTCAAATGTGAACCCGTTATTAGAAATTCAGGTCAAATGTGAACCTAAACCTCAGGTCAAATGCGAACCCGTTGTTTGAAAACCAGGTCAAATTTCAACCTAAACCTCAGGTCAAATGTGAACCCGTTGTTTGAAACCCAGGTCAATTGTGAACCTAAACCTAAGGTCAAATGTGAACCCGTTGTTTGAAAACCAGGTCAAATGTGAACCTAAACCTCAAGTCAAATGTGAACCCATTGTTTGAAACCCAGGTCAAATGTGAACCTAAACCTCAGGTCAAATGTGAACCCGTTGTTTGAAACCCAGGTCAAACATGAACTTAAACCTCAGGTCAAATGTGTACCTATTGTTTGAAACCCGGGTCAAACGTGAACCTAAACCTCAGGTCAAATGTGAACCCATTATTTGAAACCCAAGTCAAATGTGAACCTAACCCTCAGGTCAAATGTGAACCCGTTGTTTGAAAATCCGGTCAAATGTGAACCTAAACCTCAGGTCAAATGTGAATATGTTGTTTGAAACCCAGGTCAAATGTGAACCTAAACCTCAGGTCAAATGTGAATCCGTTGTTTGAAAACCAGGTCAAATGTGAACCCGTTGTTTGAAACCCATGTCAAATATGAACCTAAACCTCAGGTCAAATGTGAACTCGATGTTTGAAACCTCGGTCAAATGTGAACTTAAACCTCAGGCCAAATGTGAACCTGTTGTTTGAAACCCAGGTCAAATGTGAACCTAAACCTCATGTCAAATGTGAACCCGTTGTTTGAAACCCAGGTCAAATGTGAACATAAACCTCAGGTCAAATGTGAACCCGTTGTTTGAAACCCAGGTCAAATTTGAACATAAACCTCAAGTCAAATCTGAACCCGTTGTTTGAAAATCAGGTCAAATGTGAACCTAACCCTCAGGTCTAATGTGAACCCGTTGTTTGAAACCTAAGTCAAATGTGAACCTAAACCTCAGGTCAAATGTGAACCCGTTGTTTGAAAACCATGTCAAATGTGAACCTAAACCTCAGGTCAAATGTGAACCCGTTGTTTGAAACCCAGGTCAAATGAGAACTTAAACCTCAGGTCAAATGTGAATCCATTGTTTGAAAACCAGGTCAAATGTGAACCCGTTGTTTGAAACCGAGGTCAAATGTGAACCTAAACCTCAGGTTAAATGTGAAACCGTTGTTTGGAACCCAGGTCAAATGTGAACCTAAACCTCAGGTCAAATGTGAACCCGTTGTTAGAAACTCAGGTCAAATGTGAACCTAAACCTCAGGTCAAATGCGAACCCGTTGTTTGAAAACCAGGTCAAATTTCAACCTAAACCTCAGGTCAAATGTGAACCCGTTGTTTGAAACCCAGGTCAATTGTGAACCTAAACCTAAGGTCAAATGTGAACCCGTTGTTTGAAAACCAGGTCAAATGTGAACCTAAACCTCAGGTCAAATGTGAACCCATTGTTTGAAACCCAGGTCAAATGTGAACCTAAACCTCAGGTCAAATGTGAACCCGTTGTTTGAAACCCAGGTCAAACGTGAACTTAAACCTCAGGTCAAATGTGAACCTATTGTTTGAAACCCGGGTCAAACGTGAACCTAAACCTCAGGTCAAATGTGAACCCATTATTTGAAACCCAAGTCAAATGTGAACCTAACCCTTAGGTCAAATGTGAACCCGTTGTTTGAAAATCTGGTCAAATGTGAACCTAAACCTCAGGTCAAATGTGAATATGTTGTTTGAAACCCAGGTCAAATGTGAACCTAAACCTCAGGTCAAATGTGAATCCGTTGTTTGAAAACCAGGTCAAATGTGAACCCGTTGTTTGAAACCCAGGTCAAATATGAACCTAAACCTCAGGTCAAATGTGAACCCGATGTTTGAAACCTCGGTCAAATGTGAACTTAAACCTCAGGCCAAATGTGAACCTGTTGTTTGAAACCCAAGTCAAATGTGAACCTAAACCTCAGGTAAAATGTGAACCCGTTGTTTGAAACCCAGGTCAAATGTGAACCTAAACCTCAGGTCAAATGTGAACCCGTTGTTTGAAACCTAGGTTAAATGTGAACCTAAACCTTATGTCAAATGAGAACCCGTTGTTTGAAACCTGGGTCAAATGTGAACCTAAACCTCATGTCAAATCTGAACCCGTTGTTTGAAAACCAGATCAAATGTGAACCTAAAACTCAGGTCAAATGTGTACCTAAACCTCAGGTCAAATGTGAACCCGTTGTTTGAAACCCAGGTCAAATGTGAACCCGTTGTTTGAAACCCAGGTCAAATTTGAACATAAACCTCAAGTCAAATCTGAACCCGTTGTTTGAAAACCAGGTCAAATGTGAACCTAACCCTCAGGTCTAATGTGAACCCGTTGTTTGAAATCCAGGTCAAATGAGAACTTAAACCTCAGGTCAAATGTGAATCCATTGTTTGAAAACCAGGTCAAATGTGAACCCGTTGTTTGAAACCGAGGTCAAATGTGAACCTATACCTCAGGTTCAATGTGAAACCGTTGTTTGGAACCCAGGTCAAATGTGAACCTAAAACTCAGGTCAAATGTGAACCCGTTGTTAGAAACTCAGGTCAAATGTGAACCTAAACCTCAGGTCAAATGTGAACCCGTGGTTTGAAACCCAGGTCAAATATGAACCTAAACCTCAGGTCAAATGTGAACCCGATGTTTGAAACCTCGGTCAAATGTGAACTTAAACCTCAGGCCAAATGTGAACCTGTTGTTTGAAACCCAGGTCAAATGTGAACCTAAACCTCATGTCAAATGTGAACCCGTTGTTTGAAACCCAGGTCAAATGTGAACATAAACCTCAGGTCAAATGTGAACCCGTTGTTTGAAACCCAGGTCAAATTTGAACATAAACCTCAAGTCAAATCTGAACCCGTTGTTTGAAAATCAGGTCAAATGTGAACCTAACCCTCAGGTCTAATGTGAACCCGTTGTTTGAAACCTAAGTCAAATGTGAACCTAAACCTCAGGTCAAATGTGAACCCGTTGTTTGAAAACCATGTCAAATGTGAACCTAAACCTCAGGTCAAATGTGAACCCGTTGTTTGAAACCCAGGTCAAATGAGAACTTAAACCTCAGGTCAAATGTGAATCCATTGTTTGAAAACCAGGTCAAATGTGAACCCGTTGTTTGAAACCGAGGTCAAATGTGAACCTAAACCTCAGGTTAAATGTGAAACCGTTGTTTGGAACCCAGGTCAAATGTGAACCTAAACCTCAGGTCAAATGTGAACCCGTTGTTAGAAACTCAGGTCAAATGTGAACCTAAACCTCAGGTCAAATGCGAACCCGTTGTTTGAAAACCAGGTCAAATTTCAACCTACACCTCAGGTCAAATGTGAACCCGTTGTTTGAAACCCAGGTCAATTGTGAACCTAAACCTAAGGTCAAATGTGAACCCGTTGTTTGAAAACCAGGTCAAATGTGAACCTAAACCTCAGGTCAAATGTGAACCCATTGTTTGAAACCCAGGTCAAATGTGAACCTAAACCTCAGGTCAAATGTGAACCCGTTGTTTGAAACCCAGGTCAAACGTGAACTTAAACCTCAGGTCAAATGTGAACCTATTGTTTGAAACCCGGGTCAAACGTGAACCTAAACCTCAGGTCAAATGTGAACCCATTATTTGAAACCCAAGTCAAATGTGAACCTAACCCTTAGGTCAAATGTGAACCCGTTGTTTGAAAATCTGGTCAAATGTGAACCTAAACCTCAGGTCAAATGTGAATATGTTGTTTGAAACCCAGGTCAAATGTGAACCTAAACCTCAGGTCAAATGTGAATCCGTTGTTTGAAAACCAGGTCAAATGTGAACCCGTTGTTTGAAACCCAGGTCAAATATGAACCTAAACCTCAGGTCAAATGTGAACCCGATGTTTGAAACCTCGGTCAAATGTGAACTTAAACCTCAGGCCAAATGTGAACCTGTTGTTTGAAACCCAAGTCAAATGTGAACCTAAACCTCAGGTAAAATGTGAACCCGTTGTTTGAAACCCAGGTCAAATGTGAACCTAAACCTCAGGTCAAATGTGAACCCGTTGTTTGAAACCTAGGTTAAATGTGAACCTAAACCTTATGTCAAATGAGAACCCGTTGTTTGAAACCTGGGTCAAATGTGAACCTAAACCTCATGTCAAATCTGAACCCGTTGTTTGAAAACCAGGTCAAATGTGAACCTAAAACTCAGGTCAAATGTGTACCTAAACCTCAGGTCAAATGTGAACCCGTTGTTTGAAACCCAGGTCAAATGTGAACCCGTTGTTTGAAACCCAGGTCAAATTTGAACATAAACCTCAAGTCAAATCTGAACCCGTTGTTTGAAAACCAGGTCAAATGTGAACCTAACCCTCAGGTCTAATGTGAACCCGTTGTTTGAAATCCAGGTCAAATGAGAACTTAAACCTCAGGTCAAATGTGAATCCATTGTTTGAAAACCAGGTCAAATGTGAACCCGTTGTTTGAAACCGAGGTCAAATGTGAACCTATACCTCAGGTTCAATGTGAAACCGTTGTTTGGAACCCAGGTCAAATGTGAACCTAAAACTCAGGTCAAATGTGAACCCGTTGTTAGAAACTCAGGTCAAATGTGAACCTAAACCTCAGGTCAAATGTGAACCCGTGGTTTGAAACCCAGGTCAAATATGAACCTAAACCTCAGGTCAAATGTGAACCCGATGTTTGAAACCTCGGTCAAATGTGAACTTAAACCTCAGGCCAAATGTGAACCTGTTGTTTGAAACCCAGGTCAAATGTGAACCTAAACCTCAGGTCAAATGTGAACCCGTTGTTTGAAAACCAGGTCAAATGTGAACCTAACCCTCAGGTCTAATGTGAACCCGTTGTTTGAAATCCAGGTCAAATGAGAACTTAAACCTCAGGTCAAATGTGAATCCATTGTTTGAAAACCAGGTCAAATGTGAACCCGTTGTTTGAAACCGAGGTCAAATGTGAGCCTATACCTCAGGTTCAATGTGAAACCGTTGTTTGGAACCCAGGTCAAATGTGAACCTAAAACTCAGGTCAAATGTGAACCCGTTGTTAGAAACTCAGGTCAAATGTGAACCTAAACCTCAGGTCAAATGCGAACCCGTTGTTTGAAAACTAGGTCATATTTCAACCTAAACCTCAGGTCAAATGTGAACCCGTTGTTTGAAACCCAGGTCAATTGTGAACCTAAACCTAAGGTCAAATGTGAACCCGTTGTTTGAAAACCAGGTCAAATGTGAACCTAAACCTCAGGTCAAATGTGAACCCATTGTTTGAAACCCAGGTCAAATGTGAACCTAAACCTCAGGTCAAATGTGAACCCGTTGTTTGAAACCCAGGTCAAACGTGAACTTAAACCTCAGGTCAAATGTGAACCTATTGTTTGAAACCCGGGTCAAACGTGAACCTAAACCTCAGGTCAAATGTGAACCCATTATTTGAAACCCAATTCAAATGTGAACCTAACCCTCAGGTCAAATGTGAACCCGTTGTTTGAAAATCTGGTCAAATGTGAACCTAAACCTCAGGTCAAATGTGAATATGTTGTTTGAAACCCAGGTCAAATGTGAACCTAAACCTCAGGTCAAATGTGAATCCGTTGTTTGAAAACCAGGTCAAATGTGAACCCGTTGTTTGAAACCCAGGTCAAATATGAACCTAAACCTCAGGTCAAATGTGAACCCGATGTTTGAATCCTCGGTCAAATGTGAACTTAAACCTCAGGCCAAATGTGAACCTGTTGTTTGAAACCCAAGTCAAATGTGAACCTAAACCTCAGGTCAAATGTGAACCCGTTGTTTGAAACCCAGGTCAAATGTGAACCTAAACCTCAGGTCAAATGTGAACCCGTTGTTTGAAACCTAGGTTAAATGTGAACCTAAACCTTATGTCAAATGAGAACCCGTTGTTTGAAACCTGGGTCAAATTTGAACCTAAACCTCATGTCAAATCTGAACCCGTTGTTTGAAAACCAGGTCAAATGTGAACCTAAAACTCAGGTCAAATGTGTACCTAAACCTCAGGTCAAATGTGAACCCGTTGTTTGAAACCCATGTCAAATTTGAACATAAACCTCAAGTCAAATCTGAACCCGTTGTTTGAAAACCAGGTCAAATGTGAACCTAACCCTCAGGTCTAATGTGAACCCGTTGTTTGAAATCCAGGTCAAATGAGAACTTAAACCTCAGGTCAAATGTGAATCCATTGTTTGAAAAGCAGGTCAAATGTGAACCCGTTGTTTGAAACCGAGGTCAAATGTGAACCTATACCTCAGGTTCAATGTGAAACCGTTGTTTGGAACCCAGGTCAAATGTGAACCTAAAACTCAGGTCAAATGTGAACCCGTTGTTAGAAACTCAGGTCAAATGTGAACCTAAACCTCAGGTCAAATGTGAACCCGTGGTTTGAAACCCAGGTCAAATATGAACCTAAACCTCAGGTCAAATGTGAACCCGATGTTTGAAACCTCGGTCAAATGTGAACTTAAACCTCAGGCCAAATGTGAACCTGTTGTTTGAAACCCAGGTCAAATGTGAACCTAAACCTCAGGTCAAATGTGAACCCGTTGTTTGAAAACCAGGTCAAATGTGAACCTAACCCTCAGGTCTAATGTGAACCCGTTGTTTGAAATCCAGGTCAAATGAGAACTTAAACCTCAGGTCAAATGTGAATCCATTGTTTGAAAACCAGGTCAAATGTGAACCCGTTGTTTGAAACCGAGGTCAAATGTGAACCTATACCTCAGGTTCAATGTGAAACCGTTGTTTGGAACCCAGGTCAAATGTGAACCTATTGTTTGAAACCCGGGTCAAACGTGAACCTAAACCTCAGGTCAAATGTGAACCCATTATTTGAAACCCAAGTCAAATGTGAACCTAACCCTCAGGTCAAATGTGAACCCGTTGTTTGAAAATCCGGTCAAATGTGAACCTAAACCTCAGGTCAAATGTGAATATGTTGTTTGAAACCCAGGTCAAATGTGAACCTAAACCTCAGGTCAAATGTGAATCCGTTGTTTGAAAACCAGGTCAAATGTGAACCCGTTGTTTGAAACCCAGGTCAAATATGAACCTAAACCTCAGGTCAAATGTGAACCCGATGTTTGAAACCTCGGTCAAATGTGAACTTAAACCTCAGGCCAAATGTGAACCTGTTGGTTGAAACCCAGGTCAAATGTGAACCTAAACCTCAGGTCAAATGTGAACCCGTTGTTTGAAACCCAGGTCAAATGTGAACCTAAACCTCAGGTCAAATGTGAACCCGTTGTTTGAAACCCAGGTCAAATTTGAACATAAACCTCAAGTCAAATCTGAACCCGTTGTTTGAAAACCAGGTCAAATGTGAACTTAACCCTCAGGTCTAATGTGAACCCGTTGTTTGAAACCTAAGTCAAATGTGAACCTAAACCTCAGGTCAAATGTGAACCCGTTGTTTGAAAACCATGTCAAATGTGAACCTAAACCTCAGGTCAAATGTGAACCCGTTGTTTGAAACCCAGGTCAAATGAGAACTGAAACCTCAGGTCAAATGTGAATCCATTGTTTGAAAACCAGGTCAAATGTGAACCCGTTGTTTGAAACCGAGGTCAAATGTGAACCTAAACCTCAGGTTAAATGTGAAACCGTTGTTTGGAACCCAGGTCAAATGTGAACCTAAACCTCAGGTCAAATGTGAACCCGTTATTAGAAATTCAGGTCAAATGTGAACCTAAACCTCAGGTCAAATGCGAACCCGTTGTTTGAAAACCAGGTCAAATTTCAACCTAAACCTCAGGTCAAATGTGAACCCGTTGTTTGAAACCCAGGTCAATTGTGAACCTAAACCTAAGGTCAAATGTGAACCCGTTGTTTGAAAACCAGGTCAAATGTGAACCTAAACCTCAAGTCAAATGTGAACCCATTGTTTGAAACCCAGGTCAAATGTGAACCTAAACCTCAGGTCAAATGTGAACCCGTTGTTTGAAACCCAGGTCAAACATGAACTTAAACCTCAGGTCAAATGTGTACCTATTGTTTGAAACCCGGGTCAAACGTGAACCTAAACCTCAGGTCAAATGTGAACCCATTATTTGAAACCCAAGTCAAATGTGAACCTAACCCTCAGGTCAAATGTGAACCCGTTGTTTGAAAATCCGGTCAAATGTGAACCTAAACCTCAGGTCAAATGTGAATATGTTGTTTGAAACCCAGGTCAAATGTGAACCTAAACCTCAGGTCAAATGTGAATCCGTTGTTTGAAAACCGGTCAAATGTGAACCCGTTGTTTGAAACCCATGTCAAATATGAACCTAAACCTCAGGTCAAATGTGAACTCGATGTTTGAAACCTCGGTCAAATGTGAACTTAAACCTCAGGCCAAATGTGAACCTGTTGTTTGAAACCCAGGTCAAATGTGAACCTAAACCTCAGGTCAAATGTGAACCCGTTGTTTGAAACCCAGGTCAAATGTGAACATAAACCTCAGGTCAAATGTGAACCCGTTGTTTGAAACCCAGGTCAAATTTGAACATAAACCTCAAGTCAAATCTGAACCCGTTGTTTGAAAATCAGGTCAAATGTGAACCTAACCCTCAGGTCTAATGTGAACCCGTTGTTTGAAACCTAAGTCAAATGTGAACCTAAACCTCAGGTCAAATGTGAACCCGTTGTTTGAAAACCATGTCAAATGTGAACCTAAACCTCAGGTCAAATGTGAACCCGTTGTTTGAAACCCAGGTCAAACGAGAACTTAAACCTCAGGTCAAATGTGAATCCATTGTTTGAAAACCAGGTCAAATGTGAACCCGTTGTTTGAAACCGAGGTCAAATGTGAACCTAAACCTCAGGTTAAATGTGAAACCGTTGTTTGGAACCCAGGTCAAATGTGAACCTAAACCTCAGGTCAAATGTGAACCCGTTGTTAGAAACTCAGGTCAAATGTGAACCTAAACCTCAGGTCAAATGCGAACCCGTTGTTTGAAAACCAGGTCAAATTTCAACCTAAACCTCAGGTCAAATGTGAACCCGTTGTTTGAAACCCAGGTCAATTGTGAACCTAAACCTAAGGTCAAATGTGAACCCGTTGTTTGAAAACCAGGTCAAATGTGAACCTAAACCTCAGGTCAAATGTGAACCCATTGTTTGAAACCCAGGTCAAATGTGAACCTAAACCTCAGGTCAAATGTGAACCCGTTGTTTGAAACCCAGGTCAAACGTGAACTTAAACCTCAGGTCAAATGTGAACCTATTGTTTGAAACCCGGGTCAAACGTGAACCTAAACCTCAGGTCAAATGTGAACCCATTATTTGAAACCCAAGTCAAATGTGAACCTAACCCTTAGGTCAAATGTGAACCCGTTGTTTGAAAATCTGGTCAAATGTGAACCTAAACCTCAGGTCAAATGTGAATATGTTGTTTGAAACCCAGGTCAAATGTGAACCTAAACCTCAGGTCAAATGTGAATCCGTTGTTTGAAAACCAGGTCAAATGTGAACCCGTTGTTTGAAACCCAGGTCAAATATGAACCTAAACCTCAGGTCAAATGTGAACCCGATGTTTGAAACCTCGGTCAAATGTGAACTTAAACCTCAGGCCAAATGTGAACCTGTTGTTTGAAACCCAAGTCAAATGTGAACCTAAACCTCAGGTAAAATGTGAACCCGTTGTTTGAAACCCAGGTCAAATGTGAACCTAAACCTCAGGTCAAATGTGAACCCGTTGTTTGAAACCTAGGTTAAATGTGAACCTAAACCTTATGTCAAATGAGAACCCGTTGTTTGAAACCTGGGTCAAATGTGAACCTAAACCTCATGTCAAATCTGAACCCGTTGTTTGAAAACCAGGTCAAATGTGAACCTAAAACTCAGGTCAAATGTGTACCTAAACCTCAGGTCAAATGTGAACCCGTTGTTTGAAACCCAGGTCAAATGTGAACCCGTTGTTTGAAACCCAGGTCAAATTTGAACATAAACCTCAAGTCAAATCTGAACCCGTTGTTTGAAAACCAGGTCAAATGTGAACCTAACCCTCAGGTCTAATGTGAACCCGTTGTTTGAAATCCAGGTCAAATGAGAACTTGAACCTCAGGTCAAATGTGAATCCATTGTTTGAAAACCAGGTCAAATGTGAACCCGTTTTTTGAAACCGAGGTCAAATGTGAACCTATACCTCAGGTTCAATGTGAAACCGTTGTTTGGAACCCAGGTCAAATGTGAACCTAAAACTCAGGTCAAATGTGAACCCGTTGTTAGAAACTCAGGTCAAATGTGAACCTAAACCTCAGGTCAAATGTGAACCCGTGGTTTGAAACCCAGGTCAAATATGAACCTAAACCTCAGGTCAAATGTGAACCCGATGTTTGAAACCTCGGTCAAATGTGAACTTAAACCTCAGGCCAAATGTGAACCTGTTGTTTGAAACCCAGGTCAAATGTGAACCTAAACCTCAGGTCAAATGTGAACCCGTTGTTTGAAAACCAGGTCAAATGTGAACCTAACCCTCAGGTCTAATGTGAACCCGTTGTTTGAAATCCAGGTCAAATGAGAACTTAAACCTCAGGTCAAATGTGAATCCATTGTTTGAAAACTAGGTCAAATGTGAACCCGTTGTTTGAAACCGAGGTCAAATGTGAACCTATACCTCAGGTTCAATGTGAAACCGTTGTTTGGAACCCAGGTCAAATGTGAACCTAAAACTCAGGTCAAATGTGAACCCGTTGTTAGAAACTCAGGTCAAATGTGAACCTAAACCTCAGGTCAAATGCGAACCCGTTGTTTGAAAACCAGGTCAAATTTCAACCTAAACCTCAGGTCAAATGTGAACCCGTTGTTTGAAACCCAGGTCAATTGTGAACCTAAACCTAAGGTCAAATGTGAACCCGTTGTTTGAAAACCAGGTCAAATGTGAACCTAAACCTCAGGTCAAATGTGAACCCATTGTTTGAAACCCAGGTCAAATGTGAACCTAAACCTCAGGTCAAATGTGAACCCGTTGTTTGAAACCCAGGTCAAACGTGAACTTAAACCTCAGGTCAAATGTGAACCTATTGTTTGAAACCCGGGTCAAACGTGAACCTAAACCTCAGGTCAAATGTGAACCCATTATTTGAAACCCAATTCAAATGTGAACCTAACCCTCAGGTCAAATGTGAACCCGTTGTTTGAAAATCTGGTCAAATGTGAACCTAAACCTCAGGTCAAATGTGAATATGTTGTTTGAAACCCAGGTCAAATGTGAACCTAAACCTCAGGTCAAATGTGAATCCGATGTTTGAAAACCAGGTCAAATGTGAACCCGTTGTTTGAAACCCATGTCAAATATGAATCTAAACCTCAGGTCAAATGTGAACCCGATGTTTGAAACCTCGGTCAAATGTGAACTTAAACCTCAGGCCAAATGTGAACCTGTTGTTTGAAACCCAAGTCAAATGTGAACCTAAACCTCAGGTCAAATGTGAACCCGTTGTTTGAAACCCAGGTCAAATGTGAACCTAAACCTCAGGTCAAATGTGAACCCGTTGTTTGAAACCTAGGTTAAATGTGAACCTAAACCTTATGTCAAATGAGAACCCGTTGTTTGAAACCTGGGTCAAATTTGAACCTAAACCTCATGTCAAATCTGAACCCGTTGTTTGAAAACCAGGTCAAATGTGAACCTAAAACTCAGGTCAAATGTGTACCTAAACCTCAGGTCAAATGTGAACCCGTTGTTTGAAACCCATGTCAAATTTGAACATAAACCTCAAGTCAAATCTGAACCCGTTGTTTGAAAACCAGGTCAAATGTGAACGTAACCCTCAGGTCTAATGTGAACCCGTTGTTTGAAATCCAGGTCAAATGAGAACATAAACCTCAGGTCAAATGTGAATCCATTGTTTGAAAACCAGGTCAAATGTGAACCCGTTGTTTGAAACCGAGGTCAAATGTGAACCTATACCTCAGGTTCAATGTGAAACCGTTGTTTGGAACCCAGGTCAAATGTGAACCTAAACCTCAGGTCAAATGTGAACCCGTTGTTAGAAACTCAGGTCAAATGTGAACCTAAACCTCAGGTCAAATGTGAACCCGTTGTTTGAAACCCAGGTCAAATATGAACCTAAACCTCAGGTCAAATGTGAACCCGATGTTTGAAACTTCGGTCAAATGTGAACTTAAACCTCAGGCCAAATGTGAACCTGTTGTTTGAAACCCAGGTCAAATGTGAACCTAAACCTCAGGTCAAATGTGAACCCGTTGTTTGAAACCCAGGTCAAATGTGAACGTAAACCTCAGGTCAAATGTGAACCCGTTGTTTGAAACCCAGGTCAAATTTGAACATAAACCTCAAGTCAAATCTGAACCCGTTGTTTGAAAACCAGGTCAAATGTGAACCTAACCCTCAGGTCTAATGTGAACCCGTTGTTTGAAACCTAAGTCAAATGTGAACCTAAACCTTAGGTCAAATGTGAACCCGTTGTTTGAAAACCATGTCAAATGTGAACCTAAACCTCAGGTCAAATGTGAACCCGTTGTTTGAAACCCAGGTCAAATGAGAACTTAAACCTCAGGTCAAATGTGAATCCATTGTTTGAAAACCAGGTCAAATGTGAACCCGTTGTTTGAAACCGAGGTCAAATGTGAACCTAAACCTCAGGTTAAATGTGAAACCGTTGTTTGGAACCCAGGTCAAATGTGAACCTAAACCTCAGGTCAAATGTGAACCCGTTGTTTGAAACCCAAGTCAAATGTGAACCTAAACCTCAGGTCAAATGCGAACCCGTTGTTTGAAAACCAGGTCAAATTTGGAACTAAATCTCGGGTCAAATGTGAACCCGTTGTTTGAAACCCAGGTCAATTGTGAACCTAAACCTAAGGTCAAATGTGAACCCGTTGTTTGAAAATCAGGTCAAATGTGAACCTAAACCTCAGGTCAAATGTGAACCCATTGTTTGAAACCCAGGTCAAATGTGAACCTAAACCTCAGGTCAAATGTGAACCCGTTGTTTGAAACCCAGGTCAAACGTGAACTTAAACCTCAGGTCAAATGTGAACCTATTGTTTGAAACCCGGGTCAAACGTGAACCTAAACCTCAGGTCAAATGTGAACCCATTATTTGAAACCCAATTCAAATGTGAACCTAACCCTCAGGTCAAATGTGAACCCGTTGTTTGAAAATCTGGTCAAATGTGAACCTAAACCTCAGGTCAAATGTGAATATGTTGTTTGAAACCCAGGTCAAATGTGAACCTAAACCTCAGGTCAAATGTGAACCCGTTGTTTGAAAACCAGGTCAAATGTGAACCTAAACCTCAGGTCAAATGTGAACCCATTGTTTGAAACCCAGGTCAAATGTGAACCTAAACCTCAGGTCAAATGTGAACCCGTTGTTTGAAACCCAGGTCAAACGTGAACTTAAACCTCAGGTCAAATGTGAACCTATTGTTTGAAACCCGGGTCAAACGTGAACCTAAACCTCAGGTCAAATGTGAACCCATTATTTGAAACCCAATTCAAATGTGAACCTAACCCTCAGGTCAAATGTGAACCCGTTGTTTGAAAATCTGGTCAAATGTGAACCTAAACCTCAGGTCAAATGTGAATATGTTGTTTGAAACCCAGGTCAAATGTGAACCTAAACCTCAGGTCAAATGTGAATCCGTTGTTTGAAAACCAGGTCAAATGTGAACCCGTTGTTTGAAACCCAGGTCAAATATGAACCTAAACCTCAGGTCAAATGTGAACCCGATGTTTGAAACCTCGGTCAAATGTGAACTTAAACCTCAGGCCAAATGTGAACCTGTTGTTTGAAACCCAAGTCAAATGTGAACCTAAACCTCAGGTCAAATGTGAACCCGTTGTTTGAAACCCAGGTCAAATGTGAACCTAAACCTCAGGTCAAATGTGAACCCTTTGTTTGAAACCTAGGTTAAATGTGAACCTAAACCTTATGTCAAATGAGAACCCGTTGTTTGAAACCTGGGTCAAATTTGAACCTAAACCTCATGTCAAATCTGAACCCGTTGTTTGAAAACCAGGTCAAATGTGAACCTAAAACTCAGGTCAAATGTGTACCTAAACCTCAGGTCAAATGTGAACCCGTTGTTTGAAACCCAGGTCAAATGTGAACCCGTTGTTTGAAACCCAGGTCAAATTTGAACATAAACCTCAAGTCAAATCTGAACCTGTTGTTTGAAAACCAGGTCAAATGTGAACCTAACCCTCAGGTCTAATGTGAACCCGTTGTTTGAAATCCAGGTCAAATGAGAACTTAAACCTCAGGTCAAATGTGAATCCATTGTTTGAAAACCAGGTCAAATGTGAACCCGCTGTTTGAAACCGAGGTCAAATGTGAACCTATACCTCAGGTTCAATGTGAAACCGTTGTTTGGAACCCAGGTCAAATGTGAACCTAAACCTCAGGTCAAATGTGAACCCGTTGTTAGAAACTCAGGTCAAATGTGAACCTAAACCTCAGGTCAAATGTGAACCCGTTGTTTGAAACCCAGGTCAAATATGAACCTAAATCTTAGGTCAAATGTGAACCCGATGTTTGAAACCTCGGTCAAATGTGAACTTAAACCTCAGGCCAAATGTGAACCTGTTGTTTGAAACCCAGGTCAAATGTGAACCTAAACCTCAGGTCAAATGTGAACCCGTTGTTTGAAACCCAGCTCAAATGTGAACCTAAACCTCAGGTCAAATGTGAACCCGTTGTTTGAAACCCAGGTCAAATTTGAACATAAACCTCAAGTCAAATCTGAACCCGTTGTTTGAAAACCAGGTCAAATGTGAACCTAACCCTCAGGTCTAATGTGAACCCGTTGTTTGAAACCTAAGTCAAATGTGAACCTAAACCTCAGGTCAAATGTGAACCCGTTGTTTGAAAACCATGTCAAATGTGAACCTAAACCTCAGGTCAAATGTGAACCCGTTGTTTGAAACCCAGGTCAAATGAGAACTTAAACCTCAGGTCAAATGTGAATCCATTGTTTGAAAACCAGGTCAAATGTGAACCCGTTGTTTGAAACCGAGGTCAAATGTGAACCTAAACCTTAGGTCAAATGTGAACCCGTTGTTAGAAACTCAGGTCAAATGTGAACCTAAACCTCAGGTCAAATGCGAACCCGTTGTTTGAAAATCAGGTCAAATTTCAACCTAAAACTCAGGTCAAATGTGAACACGTTGTTTGAAACCCAGGTCAATTGTGAACCTAAACCTAAGGTCAAATGTTAACTCGTTGTTTGAAAACCAGGTCAAATGTGAACCTAAACCTCAGGTCAAATGTGAACCCATTATTTGAAACCCAGGTCAAATGTGAACCTAAACCTCAGGTCAAATGTGAACCCGTTGTTTGAAACCCAGGTCAAACGTGAACTTAAACCTCAGGTCAAATGTGAACCTATTGTTTGAAACCCGGGTCAAACGTGAACCTAAACCTCAGGTCAAATGTGAACCCATTATTTGAAACCCAAGTCAAATGTGAACCTAACCCTCAGGTCAAATGTGAACCCGTTGTTTGAAAATTCGGTCAAATGTGAACCTAAACCTCAGGTCAAATGTGAACCCGTTGTTTGAAACCCAGGTCAAACGTGAACTTAAACCTCAGGTCAAATGTGAACCTATTGTTTGACACCCGGGTCAAACGTGAACCTAAACCTCAGGTCAAATGTGAACCCATTATTTGAAACCCAAGTCAAATGTGAACCTAACCCTCAGGTCAAATGTGAACCCGTTGTTTGAAAATCCGGTCAAATGTGAACCTAAACCTCAGGTCAAATGTGAATATGTTGTTTGAAACCCAGGTCAAATGTGAACCTAAACCTCAGGTCAAATGTGAATCCGTTATTTAAAAACCAGGACAAATTTGAACCTAAACCTCAGGTCAAATGTGAACCCGTTGTTTGAAACCCAGGTCAAATATGAACCTAAACCTCAGGTCAAATGTGAACCCGATGTTTGAAACCTCGGTCAAATGTGAACTTAAACCTCAGGCCAAATGTGAACCTGTTGTTAGAAACCCAAGTCAAATGTGAACCTAAACCTCAGGTCAAATGTGAACCCGTTGTTTGAAACCCAAGTCAAATGTGAACCTAAAAATCAGGTCAAATGTGAACCCGTTGTTTGAAACCTAGGTTAAATGTGAACCTAAACCTTATGTCAAATGAGAACCCATTGTTTGAAACCTGGGTCAAATGTGAACCTAAACCTCATGTCAAATCTGAACCCGTTGTTTGAAAACCAGGTCAAATGTGAACCTAAAACTCAGGTCAAATGTGTACCTAAACCTCAGGTCAAATGTGAACCCGTTGTTTGAAACCCAGGTCAAATGTGAACCCGTTGTTTGAAACCCAGGTCAAATTTGAACATAAACCTCAAGTCAAATCTGAACCCGTTGTTTGAAAACCAGGTCAAATGTGAACCTAACCCTCAGGTCTAATGTGAACCCGTTGTTTGAAATCCAGGTCAAATGAGAACTTAAACCTCAGGTCAAATGTGAATCCATTGTTTGAAAACCAGGTCAAATGTGAACCCGCTGTTTGAAACCGAGGTCAAATGTGAACCTATACCTCAGGTTCAATGTGAAACCGTTGTTTGGAACCCAGGTCAAATGTGAACCTAAACCTCAGGTCAAATGTGAACCCGTTGTTAGAAACTCAGGTCAAATGTGAACCTAAACCTCAGGTCAAATGTGAACCCATTGTTTGAAACCCAAGTCAAATGTGAACCTAACCCTCAGGTCAAATGTGAACCCGTTGTTTGAAAATCCGGTCAAATGTGAACCTAAACCTCAGGTCGAATGTGAACCCGTTGTTTGAAACCCAGGTCAAATGTGAACCTAAACCTCAGGTCAAATGTGAATCCGTTGTTTGAAAACCAGGTCAAATGTGAACCCGTTGTTGGAAACCCAGGTCAAATATGAACCTAAACCTCAGGTCAAATGTGAACCCGATGTTTGAAACCTCGGTCAAATGTGAACTTAAACCTCAGGCCAAATGTGAACCTGTTGTTTGAAACCCAGGTCAAATGTGAACCTAAACCTCAGGTCAAATGTGAACCCGTTGTTTGAAACCCAGGTCAAATGTGAACCTAAACCTCAGGTCAAATGTGAACCCGTTGTTTGAAACCCAGGTTAAATGTGAACCTAAACCTTATGTCAAATGAGAACCCGTTGTTTGAAACCTGGGTCAAATGTGAACCTAAACCTCATGTCAAATCTGAACCCGTTGTTTGAAAACCACGTCAAATGTGAACCTAAAACTCAGGTCAAATGTGTACCTAAACCTCAGGTCAAATGTGAACCCGTTGTTTGAAACCCAGGTCAAATGTGAACCCGTTGTTTGAAACCCAGGTCAAATTTGAACATAAACCTCAAGTCAAATCTGAACCCGTTGTTTGAAAACCAGGTCAAATATGAACCTAACCCTCAGGTCTAATGTGAACCCGTTGTTTGAAACCTAAGTCAAACGTGAACCTAAACCTCAGGTCAAATGTGAACCCGTTGTTTGAAAACCATGTCAAATGTGAACCTAAACCTCAGGTCAAATGTGAACCCGTTGTTTGAAACCCAGGTCAAATGAGAACTTAAACCTCAGGTCAAATGTGAATCCATTGTTTGAAAACCAGGTCAAATGTGAACCCGTTGTTTGAAACCGAGGTCAAATGTGAACCTAAACCTCAGGTCAAATGCGAACCCGTTGTTAGAAACTCAGGTCAAATGTGAACCTAAACCTCAGGTCAAATGCGAACCCGTTGTTTGAAAATCAGGTCAAATTTCAACCTAAACCTCAGGTCAAATGTGAACCCGTTGTTTGAAACCCAGGTCAATTGTGAACCTAAACCTAAGGTCAAATGTTAACTCGTTGTTTGAAAACCAGGTCAAATGTGAACCTAAACCTCAGGTCAAATGTGAACCCATTATTTGAAACCCAGGTCAAATGTGAACCTAAACCTCAGGTCAAATGTGAACCCGTTGTTTGAAACCCAGGTCAAACGTGAACTTAAACCTCAGGTCAAATGTGAACCTATTGTTTGAAACCCGAGTCAAACGTGAACCTAAACCTCAGGTCAAATGTGAACCCATTATTTGAAACCCAAGTCAAATGTGAACCTAACCCTCAGGTCAAATGTGAACCCGTTGTTTGAAAATCCGGTCAAATGTGAACCTAAACCTCAGGTCAAATGTGAACCCGTTGTTTGAAACCCAGGTCAAATGTGAACCTAAACCTCAGGTCAAATGTGAATCCGTTGTTTGAAAACCAGGTCAAATGTGAACCCGTTGTTGGAAACCCAGGTCAAATATGAACCTAAACCTCAGGTCAAATGTGAACCCGATGTTTGAAACCTCGGTCAAATGTGAACTTAAACCTCAGGCCAAATGTGAACCTGTTGTTTGAAACCCAGGTCAAATGTGAACCTAAACCTCAGGTCAAATGTGAACCCGTTGTTTGAAACCCAGGTCAAATGTGAACCTAAACCTCAGGTCAAATGTGAACCCGTTGTTTGAAACCCAGGTTAAATGTGAACCTAAACCTTATGTCAAATGAGAACCCGTTGTTTGAAACCTGGGTCAAATGTGATCCTAAACCTCATGTCAAATCTGAACCCGTTGTTTGAAAACCACGTCAAATGTGAACCTAAAACTCAGGTCAAATGTGTACCTAAACCTCAGGTCAAATGTGAACCCGTTGTTTGAAACCCAGGTCAAATGTGAACCCGTTGTTTGAAACCCAGGTCAAATTTGAACATAAACCTCAAGTCAAATCTGAACCCGTTGTTTGAAACCCAGGTCAAATATGAACCTAAATCTCAGGTCAAATGTGAACCCGATGTTTGAAACCTCGGTCAAATGTGAACTTAAACCTCAGGCCAAATGTGAACCTGTTGTTTGAAACCCAGGTCAAATGTGAACCTAAACCTCAGGTCAAATGTGAACCCGTTGTTTGAAACCCAGCTCAAATGTGAACCTAAACCTCAGGTCAAATTTGAACCCGTTGTTTGAAACCCAGGTCAAATTTGAACATAAACCTCAAGTCAAATCTGAACCCGTTGTTTGAAAACCAGGTCAAATGTGAACCTAACCCTCAGGTCTAATGTGAACCCGTTGTTTGAAACCTAAGTCAAATGTGAACCTAAACCTCAGGTCAAATGTGAACCCGTTGTTTGAAAACCATGTCAAATGTGAACCTAAACCTCAGGTCAAATGTGAACCCGTTGTTTGAAACCCAGGTCAAATGAGAAATTAAACCTCAGGTCAAATGTGAATCCATTGTTTGAAAACCAGGTCAAATGTGAACCCGTTGTTTGAAACCGAGGTCAAATGTGAACCTAAACCTTAGGTCAAATGTGAACCCGTTGTTAGAAACTCAGGTCAAATGTGAACCTAAACCTCAGGTCAAATGCGAACCCGTTGTTTGAAAATCAGGTCAAATTTCAACCTAAAACTCAGGTCAAATGTGAACACGTTGTTTGAAACCCAGGTCAATTGTGAACCTAAACCTAAGGTCAAATGTTAACTCGTTGTTTGAAAACCAGGTCAAATGTGAACCTAAACCTCAGGTCAAATGTGAACCCATTATTTGAAACCCAGGTCAAATGTGAACCTAAACCTCAGGTCAAATGTGAACCCGTTGTTTGAAACCCAGGTCAAACGTGAACTTAAACCTCAGGTCAAATGTGAACCTATTGTTTGAAACCCGGGTCAAACGTGAACCTAAACCTCAGGTCAAATGTGAACCCATTATTTGAAACCCAAGTCAAATGTGAACCTAACCCTCAGGTCAAATGTGAACCCGTTGTTTGAAAATCCGGTCAAATGTGAACCTAAACCTCAGGTCAAATGTGAACCCGTTGTTTGAAACCCAGGTCAAACGTGAACTTAAACCTCAGGTCAAATGTGAACCTATTGTTTGACACCCGGGTCAAACGTGAACCTAAACCTCAGGTCAAATGTGAACCCATTATTTGAAACCCAAGTCAAATGTGAACCTAACCCTCAGGTCAAATGTGAACCCGTTGTTTGAAAATCCGGTCAAATGTGAACCTAAACCTCAGGTCAAATGTGAATATGTTGTTTGAAACCCAGGTCAAATGTGAACCTAAACCTCAGGTCAAATGTGAATCCGTTGTTTGAAAACCAGGTCAAATGTGAACCCGTTGTTTGAAACCCAGGTCAAATATGAACCTAAACCTCAGGTCAAATGTGAACCCGATGTTTGAAACCTCGGTCAAATGTGAACTTAAACCTCAGGCCAAATGTGAACCTGTTGTTTGAAACCCAAGTCAAATGTGAACCTAAACCTCAGGTCAAATGTGAACCCGTTGTTTGAAACCCAGGTCAAATGTGAACCTAAAAATCAGGTCAAATGTGAACCCGTTGTTTGAAACCTAGGTTAAATGTGAACCTAAACCTTATGTCAAATGAGAACCCGTTGTTTGAAACCTGGGTCAAATGTGAACCTAAACCTCATGTCAAATCTGAACCCGTTGTTTGAAAACCAGGTCAAATGTGAACCTAAAACTCAGGTCAAATGTGTACCTAAACCTCAGGTCAAATGTGAACCCGTTGTTTGAAACCCAGGTCAAATGTGAACCCGTTGTTTGAAACCCAGGTCAAATTTGAACATAAACCTCAAGTCAAATCTGAACCCGTTGTTTGAAAACCAGGTCAAATGTGAACCTAACCCTCAGGTCTAATGTGAACCCGTTGTTTGAAACCCAGGTCAAATGAGAACTTAAACCTCAGGTCAAATGTGAATCCATTGTTTGAAAACCAGGTCAAATGTGAACCCGTTGTTTGAAACCGAGGTCAAATGTGAACCTAAACCTCAGGTCAAATGTGAACCCGTTGTTAGAAACTCAGGTCAAATGTGAACCTAAACCTCAGGTCAAATGCGAACCCGTTGTTTGAAAATCAGGTCAAATTTCAACCTAAACCTCAGGTCAAATGTGAACCCGTTGTTTGAAACCCAGGTCAATTGTGAACCTAAACCTAAGGTCAAATGTTAACTCGTTGTTTGAAAACCAGGTCAAATGTGAACCTAAACCTCAGGTCAAATGTGAACCCATTATTTGAAACCCAGGTCAAATGTGAACCTAAACCTCAGGTCAAATGTGAACCCGTTGTTTGAAACCCAGGTCAAACGTGAACTTAAACCTCAGGTCAAATGTGAACCTATTGTTTGAAACCCGGGTCAAACGTGAACCTAAACCTCAGGTCAAATGTGAACCCATTATTTGAAACCCAAGTCAAATGTGAACCTAACCCTCAGGTCAAATGTGAACCCGTTGTTTGAAAATCCGGTCAAATGTGAACCTAAACCTCAGGTCAAATGTGAACCCGTTGTTTGAAACCCAGGTCAAACGTGAACTTAAACCTCAGGTCAAATGTGAACCTATTGTTTGACACCCGGGTCAAACGTGAACCTAAACCTCAGGTCAAATGTGAACCCATTATTTGAAACCCAAGTCAAATGTGAACCTAACCCTCAGGTCAAATGTGAACCCGTTGTTTGAAAATCCGGTCAAATGTGAACCTAAACCTCAGGTCAAATGTGAATATGTTGTTTGAAACCCAGGTCAAATGTGAACCTAAACCTCAGGTCAAATGTGAATCCGTTGTTTGAAAACCAGGTCAAATGTGAACCCGTTGTTTGAAACCCAGGTCAAATATGAACCTAAACCTCAGGTCAAATGTGAACCCGATGTTTGAAACCTCGGTCAAATGTGAACTTAAACCTCAGGCCAAATGTGAACCTGTTGTTTGAAACCCAAGTCAAATGTGAACCTAAACCTCAGGTCAAATGTGAACCCGTTGTTTGAAACCCAGGTCAAATGTGAACCTAAAAATCAGGTCAAATGTGAACCCGTTGTTTGAAACCTAGGTTAAATGTGAACCTAAACCTTATGTCAAATGAGAACCCGTTGTTTGAAACCTGGGTCAAATGTGAACCTAAACCTCATGTCAAATCTGAACCCGTTGTTTGAAAACCAGGTCAAATGTGAACCTAAAACTCAGGTCAAATGTGTACCTAAACCTCAGGTCAAATGTGAACCCGTTGTTTGAAACCCAGGTCAAATGTGAACCCGTTGTTTGAAACCCAGGTCAAATTTGAACATAAACCTCAAGTCAAATCTGAACCCGTTGTTTGAAAACCAGGTCAAATGTGAACCTAACCCTCAGGTCTAATGTGAACCCGTTGTTTGAAACCCAGGTCAAATGAGAACTTAAACCTCAGGTCAAATGTGAATCCATTGTTTGAAAACCAGGTCAAATGTGAACCCGTTGTTTGAAACCGAGGTCAAATGTGAACCTAAACCTCAGGTCAAATGTGAACCCGTTGTTAGAAACTCAGGTCAAATGTGAACCTAAACCTCAGGTCAAATGCGAACCCGTTGTTTGAAAATCAGGTCAAATTTCAACCTAAACCTCAGGTCAAATGTGAACCCGTTGTTTGAAACCCAGGTCAATTGTGAACCTAAACCTAAGGTCAAATGTTAACTCGTTGTTTGAAAACCAGGTCAAATGTGAACCTAAACCTCAGGTCAAATGTGAACCCATTATTTGAAACCCAGGTCAAATGTGAACCTAAACCTCAGGTCAAATGTGAACCCGTTGTTTGAAACCCAGGTCAAACGTGAACTTAAACCTCAGGTCAAATGTGAACCTATTGTTTGAAACCCGGGTCAAACGTGAACCTAAACCTCAGGTCAAATGTGAACCCATTATTTGAAACCCAAGTCAAATGTGAACCTAACCCTCAGGTCAAATGTGAACCCGTTGTTTGAAAATCCGGTCAAATGTGAACCTAAACCTCAGGTCAAATGTGAACCCGTTGTTTGAAACCCAGGTCAAATGTGAACCTAAACCTCAGGTCAAATGTGAATCCGTTGTTTGAAAACCAGGTCAAATGTGAACCCGTTGTTGGAAACCCAGGTCAAATATGAACCTAAACCTCAGGTCAAATGTGAACCCGATGTTTGAAACCTCGGTCAAATGTGAACTTAAACCTCAGGCCAAATGTGAACCTGTTGTTTGAAACCCAGGTCAAATGTGAACCTAAACCTCAGGTCAAATGTGAACCCGTTGTTTGAAACCCAGGTCAAATGTGAACCTAAACCTCAGGTCAAATGTGAACCCGTTGTTTGAAACCCAGGTTAAATGTGAACCTAAACCTTATGTCAAATGAGAACCCGTTGTTTGAAACCTGGGTCAAATGTGAACCTAAACCTCATGTCAAATCTGAACCCGTTGTTTGAAAACCACGTCAAATGTGAACCTAAAACTCAGGTCAAATGTGTACCTAAACCTCAGGTCAAATGTGAACCCGTTGTTTGAAACCCAGGTCAAATGTGAACCCGTTGTTTGAAACCCAGGTCAAATTTGAACATAAACCTCAAGTCAAATCTGAACCCGTTGTTTGAAAACCAGGTCAAATATGAACCTAACCCTCAGGTCTAATGTGAACCCGTTGTTTGAAACCTAAGTCAAACGTGAACCTAAACCTCAGGTCAAATGTGAACCCGTTGTTTGAAAACCATGTCAAATGTGAACCTAAACCTCAGGTCAAATGTGAACCCGTTGTTTGAAACCCAGGTCAAATGAGAACTTAAACCTCAGGTCAAATGTGAATCCATTGTTTGAAAACCAGGTCAAATGTGAACCCGTTGTTTGAAACCGAGGTCAAATGTGAACCTAAACCTCAGGTCAAATGCGAACCCGTTGTTAGAAACTCAGGTCAAATGTGAACCTAAACCTCAGGTCAAATGCGAACCCGTTGTTTGAAAATCAGGTCAAATTTCAACCTAAACCTCAGGTCAAATGTGAACCCGTTGTTTGAAACCCAGGTCAATTGTGAACCTAAACCTAAGGTCAAATGTTAACTCGTTGTTTGAAAACCAGGTCAAATGTGAACCTAAACCTCAGGTCAAATGTGAACCCATTATTTGAAACCCAGGTCAAATGTAAACCTAAACCTCAGGTCAAATGTGAACCCGTTGTTTGAAACCCAGGTCAAACGTGAACTTAAACCTCAGGTCAAATGTGAACCTATTGTTTGAAACCCGGGTCAAACGTGAACCTAAACCTCAGGTCAAATGTGAACCCATTATTTGAAACCCAAGTCAAATGTGAACCTAACCCTCAGGTCAAATGTGAACCCGTTGTTTGAAAATCCGGTCAAATGTGAACCTAAACCTCAGGTCAAATGTGAACCCGTTGTTTGAAACCCAGGTCAAATGTGAACCTAAACCTCAGGTCAAATGTGAATCCGTTGTTTGAAAACCAGGTCAAATGTGAACCCGTTGTTGGAAACCCAGGTCAAATATGAACCTAAACCTCAGGTCAAATGTGAACCCGATGTTTGAAACCTCGGTCAAATGTGAACTTAAACCTCAGGCCAAATGTGAACCTGTTGTTTGAAACCCAGGTCAAATGTGAACCTAAACCTCAGGTCAAATGTGAACCCGTTGTTTGAAACCCAGGTCAAATGTGAACCTAAACCTCAGGTCAAATGTGAACCCGTTGTTTGAAACCCAGGTTAAATGTGAACCTAAACCTTATGTCAAATGAGAACCCGTTGTTTGAAACCTGGGTCAAATGTGAACCTAAACCTCATGTCAAATCTGAACCCGTTGTTTGAAAACCACGTCAAATGTGAACCTAAGACTCAGGTCAAATGTGTACCTAAACCTCAGGTCAAATGTGAACCCGTTGTTTGAAACCCAGGTCAAATGTGAACCCGTTGTTTGAAACCCAGGTCAAATTTGAACATAAACCTCAAGTCAAATCTGAACCCGTTGTTTGAAAACCAGGTCAAATATGAACCTAACCCTCAGGTCTAATGTGAACCCGTTGTTTGAAACCTAAGTCAAACGTGAACCTAAACCTCAGGTCAAATGTGAACCCGTTGTTTGAAAACCATGTCAAATGTGAACCTAAACCTCAGGTCAAATGTGAACCCGTTGTTTGAAACCCAGGTCAAATGAGAACTTAAACCTCAGGTCAAATGTGAATCCATTGTTTGAAAACCAGGTCAAATGTGAACCCGTTGTTTGAAACCGAGGTCAAATGTGAACCTAAACCTCAGGTCAAATGCGAACCCGTTGTTAGAAACTCAGGTCAAATGTGAACCTAAACCTCAGGTCAAATGCGAACCCGTTGTTTGAAAATCAGGTCAAATTTCAACCTAAACCTCAGGTCAAATGTGAACCCGTTGTTTGAAACCCAGGTCAATTGTGAACCTAAACCTAAGGTCAAATGTTAACTCGTTGTTTGAAAACCAGGTCAAATGTGAACCTAAACCTCAGGTCAAATGTGAACCCATTATTTGAAACCCAGGTCAAATGTGAACCTAAACCTCAGGTCAAATGTGAACCCGTTGTTTGAAACCCAGGTCAAACGTGAACTTAAACCTCAGGTCAAATGTGAACCTATTGTTTGAAACCCGGGTCAAACGTGAACCTAAACCTCAGGTCAAATGTGAACCCATTATTTGAAACCCAAGTCAAATGTGAACCTAACCCTCAGGTCAAATGTGAACCCGTTGTTTGAAAATCCGGTCAAATGTGAACCTAAACCTCAGGTCAAATGTGAACCCGTTGTTTGAAACCCAGGTCAAATGTGAACCTAAACCTCAGGTCAAATGTGAATCCGTTGTTTGAAAACCAGGTCAAATGTGAACCCGTTGTTGGAAACCCAGGTCAAATATGAACCTAAACCTCAGGTCAAATGTGAACCCGATGTTTGAAACCTCGGTCAAATGTGAACTTAAACCTCAGGCCAAATGTGAACCTGTTGTTTGAAACCCAGGTCAAATGTGAACCTAAACCTCAGGTCAAATGTGAACCCGTTGTTTGAAACCCAGGTCAAATGTGAACCTAAACCTCAGGTCAAATGTGAACCCGTTGTTTGAAACCCAGGTTAAATGTGAACCTAAACCTTATGTCAAATGAGAACCCGTTGTTTGAAACCTGGGTCAAATGTGAACCTAAACCTCATGTCAAATCTGAACCCGTTGTTTGAAAACCACGTCAAATGTGAACCTAAAACTCAGGTCAAATGTGTACCTAAACCTCAAGTCAAATGTGAACCCGTTGTTTGAAACCCAGGTCAAATGTGAACCCGTTGTTTGAAACCCAGGTCAAATTTGAACATAAACCTCAAGTCAAATCTGAACCCGTTGTTTGAAAACCAGGTCAAATATGAACCTAACCCTCAGGTCTAATGTGAACCCGTTGTTTGAAACCTAAGTCAAACGTGAACCTAAACCTCAGGTCAAATGTGAACCCGTTGTTTGAAAACCATGTCAAATGTGAACCTAAACCTCAGGTCAAATGTGAACCCGTTGTTTGAAACCCAGGTCAAATGAGAACTTAAACCTCAGGTCAAATGTGAATCCATTGTTTGAAAACCAGGTCAAATGTGAACCCGTTGTTTGAAACCGAGGTCAAATGTGAACCTAAACCTCAGGTCAAATGCGAACCCGTTGTTAGAAACTCAGGTCAAATGTGAACCTAAACCTCAGGTCAAATGCGAACCCGTTGTTTGAAAATCAGGTCAAATTTCAACCTAAACCTCAGGTCAAATGTGAACCCGTTGTTTGAAACCCAGGTCAATTGTGAACCTAAACCTAAGGTCAAATGTTAACTCGTTGTTTGAAAACCAGGTCAAATGTGAACCTAAACCTCAGGTCAAATGTGAACCCATTATTTGAAACCCAGGTCAAATGTAAACCTAAACCTCAGGTCAAATGTGAACCCGTTGTTTGAAACCCAGGTCAAACGTGAACTTAAACCTCAGGTCAAATGTGAACATATTGTTTGAAACCCGGGTCAAACGTGAACCTAAACCTCAGGTCAAATGTGAACCCATTATTTGAAACCCAAGTCAAATGTGAACCTAACCCTCAGGTCAAATGTGAACCCGTTGTTTGAAAATCCGGTCAAATGTGAACCTAAACCTCAGGTCAAATGTGAACCCGTTGTTTGAAACCCAGGTCAAATGTGAACCTAAACCTCAGGTCAAATGTGAATCCGTTGTTTGAAAACCAGGTCAAATGTGAACCCGTTGTTGGAAACCCAGGTCAAATATGAACCTAAACCTCAGGTCAAATGTGAACCCGATGTTTGAAACCTCGGTCAAATGTGAACTTAAACCTCAGGCCAAATGTGAACCTGTTGTTTGAAACCCAGGTCAAATGTGAACCTAAACCTCAGGTCAAATGTGAACCCGTTGTTTGAAACCCAGGTCAAATGTGAACCTAAACCTCAGGTCAAATGTGAACCCGTTGTTTGAAACCCAGGTTAAATGTGAACCTAAACCTTATGTCAAATGAGAACCCGTTGTTTGAAACCTGGGTCAAATGTGAACCTAAACCTCATGTCAAATCTGAACCCGTTGTTTGAAAACCACGTCAAATGTGAACCTAAAACTCAGGTCAAATGTGTACCTAAACCTCAGGTCAAATGTGAACCCGTTGTTTGAAACCCAGGTCAAATGTGAACCCGTTGTTTGAAACCCAGGTCAAATTTGAACATAAACCTCAAGTCAAATCTGAACCCGTTGTTTGAAAACCAGGTCAAATATGAACCTAACCCTCAGGTCTAATGTGAACCCGTTGTTTGAAACCTAAGTCAAACGTGAACCTAAACCTCAGGTCAAATGTGAACCCGTTGTTTGAAAACCATGTCAAATGTGAACCTAAACCTCAGGTCAAATGTGAACCCGTTGTTTGAAACCCAGGTCAAATGAGAACTTAAACCTCAGGTCAAATGTGAATCCATTGTTTGAAAACCAGGTCAAATGTGAACCCGTTGTTTGAAACCGAGGTCAAATGTGAACCTAAACCTCAGGTCAAATGCGAACCCGTTGTTAGAAACTCAGGTCAAATGTGAACCTAAACCTCAGGTCAAATGCGAACCCGTTGTTTGAAAATCAGGTCAAATTTCAACCTAAACCTCAGGTCAAATGTGAACCCGTTGTTTGAAACCCAGGTCAATTGTGAACCTAAACCTAAGGTCAAATGTTAACTCGTTGTTTGAAAACCAGGTCAAATGTGAACCTAAACCTCAGGTCAAATGTGAACCCATTATTTGAAACCCAGGTCAAATGTGAACCTAAACCTCAGGTCAAATGTGAACCCGTTGTTTGAAACCCAGGTCAAACGTGAACTTAAACCTCAGGTCAAATGTGAACCTATTGTTTGAAACCCGGGTCAAACGTGAACCTAAACCTCAGGTCAAATGTGAACCCATTATTTGAAACCCAAGTCAAATGTGAACCTAACCCTCAGGTCAAATGTGAACCCGTTGTTTGAAAATCCGGTCAAATGTGAACCTAAACCTCAGGTCAAATGTGAACCCGTTGTTTGAAACCCAGGTCAAATGTGAACCTAAACCTCAGGTCAAATGTGAATCCGTTGTTTGAAAACCAGGTCAAATGTGAACCCGTTGTTGGAAACCCAGGTCAAATATGAACCTAAACCTCAGGTCAAATGTGAACCCGATGTTTGAAACCTCGGTCAAATGTGAACTTAAACCTCAGGCCAAATGTGAACCTGTTGTTTGAAACCCAGGTCAAATGTGAACCTAAACCTCAGGTCAAATGTGAACCCGTTGTTTGAAACCCAGGTCAAATGTGAACCTAAACCTCAGGTCAAATGTGAACCCGTTGTTTGAAACCCAGGTTAAATGTGAACCTAAACCTTATGTCAAATGAGAACCCGTTGTTTGAAACCTGGGTCAAATGTGAACCTAAACCTCATGTCAAATCTGAACCCGTTGTTTGAAAACCACGTCAAATGTGAACCTAAAACTCAGGTCAAATGTGTACCTAAACCTCAGGTCAAATGTGAACCCGTTGTTTGAAACCCAGGTCAAATGTGAACCCGTTGTTTGAAACCCAGGTCAAATTTGAACATAAACCTCAAGTCAAATCTGAACCCGTTGTTTGAAAACCAGGTCAAATATGAACCTAACCCTCAGGTCTAATGTGAACCCGTTGTTTGAAACCTAAGTCAAACGTGAACCTAAACCTCAGGTCAAATGTGAACCCGTTGTTTGAAAACCATGTCAAATGTGAACCTAAACCTCAGGTCAAATGTGAACCCGTTGTTTGAAACCCAGGTCAAATGAGAACTTAAACCTCAGGTCAAATGTGAATCCATTGTTTGAAAACCAGGTCAAATGTGAACCCGTTGTTTGAAACCGAGGTCAAATGTGAACCTAAACCTCAGGTCAAATGCGAACCCGTTGTTAGAAACTCAGGTCAAATGTGAACCTAAACCTCAGGTCAAATGCGAACCCGTTGTTTGAAAATCAGGTCAAATTTCAACCTAAACCTCAGGTCAAATGTGAACCCGTTGTTTGAAACCCAGGTCAATTGTGAACCTAAACCTAAGGTCAAATGTTAACTCGTTGTTTGAAAACCAGGTCAAATGTGAACCTAAACCTCAGGTCAAATGTGAACCCATTATTTGAAACCCAGGTCAAATGTAAACCTAAACCTCAGGTCAAATGTGAACCCGTTGTTTGAAACCCAGGTCAAACGTGAACTTAAACCTCAGGTCAAATGTGAACATATTGTTTGAAACCCGGGTCAAACGTGAACCTAAACCTCAGGTCAAATGTGAACCCATTATTTGAAACCCAAGTCAAATGTGAACCTAACCCTCAGGTCAAATGTGAACCCGTTGTTTGAAAATCCGGTCAAATGTGAACCTAAACCTCAGGTCAAATGTGAACCCGTTGTTTGAAACCCAGGTCAAATGTGAACCTAAACCTCAGGTCAAATGTGAATCCGTTGTTTGAAAACCAGGTCAAATGTGAACCCGTTGTTGGAAACCCAGGTCAAATATGAACCTAAACCTCAGGTCAAATGTGAACCCGATGTTTGAAACCTCGGTCAAATGTGAACTTAAACCTCAGGCCAAATGTGAACCTGTTGTTTGAAACCCAGGTCAAATGTGAACCTAAACCTCAGGTCAAATGTGAACCCGTTGTTTGAAACCCAGGTCAAATGTGAACCTAAACCTCAGGTCAAATGTGAACCCGTTGTTTGAAACCCAGGTTAAATGTGAACCTAAACCTTATGTCAAATGAGAACCCGTTGTTTGAAACCTGGGTCAAATGTGAACCTAAACCTCATGTCAAATCTGAACCCGTTGTTTGAAAACCACGTCAAATGTGAACCTAAAACTCAGGTCAAATGTGTACCTAAACCTCAGGTCAAATGTGAACCCGTTGTTTGAAACCCAGGTCAAATGTGAACCCGTTGTTTGAAACCCAGGTCAAATTTGAACATAAACCTCAAGTCAAATCTGAACCCGTTGTTTGAAAACCAGGTCAAATATGAACCTAACCCTCAGGTCTAATGTGAACCCGTTGTTTGAAACCTAAGTCAAACGTGAACCTAAACCTCAGGTCAAATGTGAACCCGTTGTTTGAAAACCATGTCAAATGTGAACCTAAACCTCAGGTCAAATGTGAACCCGTTGTTTGAAACCCAGGTCAAATGAGAACTTAAACCTCAGGTCAAATGTGAATCCATTGTTTGAAAACCAGGTCAAATGTGAACCCGTTGTTTGAAACCGAGGTCAAATGTGAACCTAAACCTCAGGTCAAATGCGAACCCGTTGTTAGAAACTCAGGTCAAATGTGAACCTAAACCTCAGGTCAAATGCGAACCCGTTGTTTGAAAATCAGGTCAAATTTCAACCTAAACCTCAGGTCAAATGTGAACCCGTTGTTTGAAACCCAGGTCAATTGTGAACCTAAACCTAAGGTCAAATGTTAACTCGTTGTTTGAAAACCAGGTCAAATGTGAACCTAAACCTCAGGTCAAATGTGAACCCATTATTTGAAACCCAGGTCAAATGTGAACCTAAACCTCAGGTCAAATGTGAACCCGTTGTTTGAAACCCAGGTCAAACGTGAACTTAAACCTCAGGTCAAATGTGAACCTATTGTTTGAAACCCGGGTCAAACGTGAACCTAAACCTCAGGTCAAATGTGAACCCATTATTTGAAACCCAAGTCAAATGTGAACCTAACCCTCAGGTCAAATGTGAACCCGTTGTTTGAAAATCCGGTCAAATGTGAACCTAAACCTCAGGTCAAATGTGAACCCGTTGTTTGAAACCCAGGTCAAATGTGAACCTAAACCTCAGGTCAAATGTGAATCCGTTGTTTGAAAACCAGGTCAAATGTGAACCCGTTGTTGGAAACCCAGGTCAAATATGAACCTAAACCTCAGGTCAAATGTGAACCCGATGTTTGAAACCTCGGTCAAATGTGAACTTAAACCTCAGGCCAAATGTGAACCTGTTGTTTGAAACCCAGGTCAAATGTGAACCTAAACCTCATGTCAAATGTGAACCCGTTGTTTGAAACCCAGGTCAAATGTGAACCTAAACCTCAGGTCAAATGTGAACCCGTTGTTTGAAACCCAGGTTAAATGTGAACCTAAACCTTATGTCAAATGAGAACCCGTTGTTTGAAACCTGGGTCAAATGTGAACCTAAACCTCATGTCAAATCTGAACCCGTTGTTTGAAAACCACGTCAAATGTGAACCTAAAACTCAGGTCAAATGTGTACCTAAACCTCAGGTCAAATGTGAACCCGTTGTTTGAAACCCAGGTCAAATGTGAACCCGTTGTTTGAAACCCAGGTCAAATTTGAACATAAACCTCAAGTCAAATCTGAACCCGTTGTTTGAAAACCAGGTCAAATATGAACCTAACCCTCAGGTCTAATGTGAACCCGTTGTTTGAAACCTAAGTCAAACGTGAACCTAAACCTCAGGTCAAATGTGAACCCGTTGTTTGAAAACCATGTCAAATGTGAACCTAAACCTCAGGTCAAATGTGAACCCGTTGTTTGAAACCCAGGTCAAATGAGAACTTAAACCTCAGGTCAAATGTGAATCCATTGTTTGAAAACCAGGTCAAATGTGAACCCGTTGTTTGAAACCGAGGTCAAATGTGAACCTAAACCTCAGGTCAAATGCGAACCCGTTGTTAGAAACTCAGGTCAAATGTGAACCTAAACCTCAGGTCAAATGCGAACCCGTTGTTTGAAAATCAGGTCAAATTTCAACCTAAACCTCAGGTCAAATGTGAACCCGTTGTTTGAAACCCAGGTCAATTGTGAACCTAAACCTAAGGTCAAATGTTAACTCGTTGTTTGAAAACCAGGTCAAATGTGAACCTAAACCTCAGGTCAAATGTGAACCCATTATTTGAAACCCAGGTCAAATGTAAACCTAAACCTCAGGTCAAATGTGAACCCGTTGTTTGAAACCCAGGTCAAACGTGAACTTAAACCTCAGGTCAAATGTGAACCTATTGTTTGAAACCCGGGTCAAACGTGAACCTAAACCTCAGGTCAAATGTGAACCCATTATTTGAAACCCAAGTCAAATGTGAACCTAACCCTCAGGTCAAATGTGAACCCGTTGTTTGAAAATCCGGTCAAATGTGAACCTAAACCTCAGGTCAAATGTGAACCCGTTGTTTGAAACCCAGGTCAAATGTGAACCTAAACCTCAGGTCAAATGTGAATCCGTTGTTTGAAAACCAGGTCAAATGTGAACCCGTTGTTGGAAACCCAGGTCAAATATGAACCTAAACCTCAGGTCAAATGTGAACCCGATGTTTGAAACCTCGGTCAAATGTGAACTTAAACCTCAGGCCAAATGTGAACCTGTTGTTTGAAACCCAGGTCAAATGTGAACCTAAACCTCAGGTCAAATGTGAACCCGTTGTTTGAAACCCAGGTCAAATGTGAACCTAAACCTCAGGTCAAATGTGAACCCGTTGTTTGAAACCTGGGTCAAATGTGAACCTAAACCTCATGTCAAATCTGAACCCGTTGTTTGAAAACCACGTCAAATGTGAACCTAAAACTCAGGTCAAATGTGTACCTAAACCTCAGGTCAAATGTGAACCCGTTGTTTGAAACCCAGGTCAAATGTGAACCCGTTGTTTGAAACCCAGGTCAAATTTGAACATAAACCTCAAGTCAAATCTGAACCCGTTGTTTGAAAACCAGGTCAAATATGAACCTAACCCTCAGGTCTAATGTGAACCCGTTGTTTGAAACCTAAGTCAAACGTGAACCTAAACCTCAGGTCAAATGTGAACCCGTTGTTTGAAAACCATGTCAAATGTGAACCTAAACCTCAGGTCAAATGTGAACCCGTTGTTTGAAACCCAGGTCAAATGAGAACTTAAACCTCAGGTCAAATGTGAATCCATTGTTTGAAAACCAGGTCAAATGTGAACCCGTTGTTTGAAACCGAGGTCAAATGTGAACCTAAACCTCAGGTCAAATGCGAACCCGTTGTTAGAAACTCAGGTCAAATGTGAACCTAAACCTCAGGTCAAATGCGAACCCGTTGTTTGAAAATCAGGTCAAATTTCAACCTAAACCTCAGGTCAAATGTGAACCCGTTGTTTGAAACCCAGGTCAATTGTGAACCTAAACCTAAGGTCAAATGTTAACTCGTTGTTTGAAAACCAGGTCAAATGTGAACCTAAACCTCAGGTCAAATGTGAACCCATTATTTGAAACCCAGGTCAAATGTAAACCTAAACCTCAGGTCAAATGTGAACCCGTTGTTTGAAACCCAGGTCAAACGTGAACTTAAACCTCAGGTCAAATGTGAACCTATTGTTTGAAACCCGGGTCAAACGTGAACCTAAACCTCAGGTCAAATGTGAACCCATTATTTGAAACCCAAGTCAAATGTGAACCTAACCCTCAGGTCAAATGTGAACCCGTTGTTTGAAAATCCGGTCAAATGTGAACCTAAACCTCAGGTCAAATGTGAACCCGTTGTTTGAAACCCAGGTCAAATGTGAACCTAAACCTCAGGTCAAATGTGAATCCGTTGTTTGAAAACCAGGTCAAATGTGAACCCGTTGTTGGAAACCCAGGTCAAATATGAACCTAAACCTCAGGTCAAATGTGAACCCGATGTTTGAAACCTCGGTCAAATGTGAACTTAAACCTCAGGCCAAATGTGAACCTGTTGTTTGAAACCCAGGTCAAATGTGAACCTAAACCTCAGGTCAAATGTGAACCCGTTGTTTGAAACCCAGGTCAAATGTGAACCTAAACCTCAGGTCAAATGTGAACCCGTTGTTTGAAACCCAGGTTAAATGTGAACCTAAACCTTATGTCAAATGAGAACCCGTTGTTTGAAACCTGGGTCAAATGTGAACCTAAACCTCATGTCAAATCTGAACCCGTTGTTTGAAAACCACGTCAAATGTGAACCTAAAACTCAGGTCAAATGTGTACCTAAACCTCAGGTCAAATGTGAACCCGTTGTTTGAAACCCAGGTCAAATGTGAACCCGTTGTTTGAAACCCAGGTCAAATTTGAACATAAACCTCAAGTCAAATCTGAACCCGTTGTTTGAAAACCAGGTCAAATATGAACCTAACCCTCAGGTCTAATGTGAACCCGTTGTTTGAAACCTAAGTCAAACGTGAACCTAAACCTCAGGTCAAATGTGAACCCGTTGTTTGAAAACCATGTCAAATGTGAACCTAAACCTCAGGTCAAATGTGAACCCGTTGTTTGAAACCCAGGTCAAATGAGAACTTAAACCTCAGGTCAAATGTGAATCCATTGTTTGAAAACCAGGTCAAATGTGAACCCGTTGTTTGAAACCGAGGTCAAATGTGAACCTAAACCTCAGGTCAAATGCGAACCCGTTGTTAGAAACTCAGGTCAAATGTGAACCTAAACCTCAGGTCAAATGCGAACCCGTTGTTTGAAAATCAGGTCAAATTTCAACCTAAACCTCAGGTCAAATGTGAACCCGTTGTTTGAAACCCAGGTCAATTGTGAACCTAAACCTAAGGTCAAATGTTAACTCGTTGTTTGAAAACCAGGTCAAATGTGAACCTAAACCTCAGGTCAAATGTGAACCCATTATTTGAAACCCAGGTCAAATGTGAACCTAAACCTCAGGTCAAATGTGAACCCGTTGTTTGAAACCCAGGTCAAACGTGAACTTAAACCTCAGGTCAAATGTGAACCTATTGTTTGAAACCCGGGTCAAACGTGAACCTAAACCTCAGGTCAAATGTGAACCCATTATTTGAAACCCAAGTCAAATGTGAACCTAACCCTCAGGTCAAATGTGAACCCGTTGTTTGAAAATCCGGTCAAATGTGAACCTAAACCTCAGGTCAAATGTGAACCCGTTGTTTGAAAACCAGGTCAAATGTGAACCTAAAACTCAGGTCAAATGTGTACCTAAACCTCAGGTTAAATGTGAACCCGTTGTTTGAAACCCAGGTCAAATGTGAACCCGTTGTTTGAAACCCAGGTCAAATTTGAACATAAACCTCAAGTCAAATCTGAACCCGTTGTTTGAAAACCAGGTCAAATGTGAACCTAACCCTCAGGTCTAATGTGAACCCGTTGTTTGAAACCTAAGCCAAATGTGAACCTAAACCTCAGGTCAAATGTGAACCCATTGTTTGAAAACCATGTCAAATGTGAACCTAAACCTCAGGTCAAATGTGAACCCGTTGTTTGAAACCCAGGTCAAATGAGAACTTAAACCTCAGGTCAAATGTGAATCCATTGTTTGAAAACCAGGTCAAATGTGAACCCGTTGTTTGAAACCGAGGTCAAATGTGAACCTAAACCTCAGGTTAAATGTGAAACCGTTGTTTGGAACCCAGGTCAAATGTGAACCTAAACCTCAGGTCAAATGTGAACCCGTTGTTAGAAACTCAGGTCAAATGTGAACCTAAACCTCAGGTCAAATGCGAACCCGTTGTTTGAAAACCAGGTCAAATTTCAACCTAAACCTCAAGTCAAATGTGAACCCGTTGTTTGAAACCCAGGTCAATTGTGAACCTAAACCTAAGGTTAAATGAGAACCCGTTGTTTGAAAACCTGGTCAAATGTGAACCTAAACCTCAGGTCAAATGTGAACCCATCGTTTGAAACCCAGGTCAAATGCGAACCTAAACCTCAGGTCAAATGTGAACCCGTTGTTTGAAACCCAGGTCAAACGTGAACTTAAACCTCAGGTCAAATGCGAACCTATTGTTTGAAACCCGGGTAAAACGTGAACCTAAACCTCAGGTCAAATGTGAACCCATTATTTGAAACCCAAGTCAAATGTGAACCTAACCCTCAGGTCAAATGTGAACCCGTTGTTTGAAACCCAGGTTAAATGTGACCCTAAACCTTATGTCAAATGAGAACCCGTTGTTTGAAACCTGGGTCAAATGTGAACCTAAACCTCATGTCAAATCTGAACCCGTTGTTTGAAAACCAGGTCAAATGTGAACCTAAAACTCAGGTCAAATGTGTACCTAAACCTCAGGTTAAATGTGAACCCGTTGTTTGAAACCCAGGTCAAATGTGAACCCGTTGTTTGAAACCCAGGTCAAATTTGAACATAAACCTCAAGTCAAATCTGAACCCGTTGTTTGAAAACCAGGTCAAATGTGAACCTAACCCTCAGGTCTAATGTGAACCCGTTGTTTGAAACCTAAGCCAAATGTGAACCTAAACCTCAGGTCAAATGTGAACCCATTGTTTGAAAACCATGTCAAATGTGAACCTAAACCTCAGGTCAAATGTGAACCCGTTGTTTGAAACCCAGGTCAAATGAGAACTTAAACCTCAGGTCAAATGTGAATCCATTGTTTGAAAACCAGGTCAAATGTGAACCCGTTGTTTGAAACCGAGGTCAAATGTGAACCAAAACCTCAGGTTAAATGTGAAACCGTTGTTTGGAACCCAGGTCAAATGTGAACCTAAACCTCAGGTCAAATGTGAACCCGTTGTTAGAAACTCAGGTCAAATGTGAACCTAAACCTCAGGTCAAATGTGAACCCGTTGTTTGAAAACCAGGTCAAATTTCAACCTAAACCTTAGGTCAAATGTGAACCCGTTGTTTGAAACCCAGGTCAATTGTGAACCTAAACCTAAGGTCAAATGTGAACTCGTTGTTTGAAAACCAGGTCAAATGTGAACCTAAACCTCAGGTCAAATGTGAACCCATTATTTGAAACCCAGGTCAAATGTGAACCTAAACCTCAGGTCAAATGTGAACCCGTTGTTTGAAACCCAGGTCAAACGTGAACTTAAACCTCAGGTCAAATGTGAACCTATTGTTTGAAACCCGGGTCAAACATGAACCTAAACCTTAGGTCAAATGTGAACCCATTATTTGAAACCCAAGTCAAATGTGAACCTAACCCTCAGGTCAAATGTGAACCCGTTGTTTGAAAATCCGGTCAAATGTGAACCTAAACCTCAGGTCAAATGTGAACCCGTTGTTTGAAACCCAGGTCAAATGTGAACCTAAACCTCAGGTCAAATGTGCATCCATTGTTTGAAAACCAGGTCAAATGTGAACCCGTTGTTTGAAACCCAGGTCAAATATGAACCTAAACCTCAGGTCAAATGTGAACCCGATGTTTGAAACCTCGGTCAAATGTGAACTTAAACCTCAGGCCAAATGTGAACCTGTTGTTTGAAACCCAGGTCAAATGTGAACCTAAACCTCAGGTCAAATGTGAACCCGTTATTTGAAACCCAGGTCAAATGTGAACCTAAACCTCAGGTCAAATGTGAACCCGTTGTTTGAAACCCAGGTTAAATGTGAACCTAAACCTTATGTCAAATGAGAACCCGTTATTTGAAACCTGGGTCAAATGTGAACCTAAACCTCATGTCAAATCTGAACCCGTTGTTTGAAAACCAGGTCAAATGTGAACCTAAAACTCAGGTCAAATGTGTACCTAAACCTCAGGTCAAATGTGAACCCGTTGTTTGAAACCCAGGTCAAATGTGAACCCGTTGTTTGAAACCCAGGTCAAATTTGAACATAAACCTCAAGTCAAATCTGAACCCGTTGTTTGAAAACCAGGTCAAATGTGAACCTAACCCTCAGGTCTAATGTGAACCCGTTGTTTGAAACCTAAGCCAAATGTGAACCTAAACCTCAGGTCAAATGTGAACCCATTGTTTGAAAACCATGTCAAATGTGAACCTAAACCTCAGGTCAAATGTGAACCCGTTGTTTGAAACCCAGGTCAAATGAGAACTTAAACCTCAGGTCAAATGTGAATCCATTGTTTGAAAACCAGGTCAAATGTGAACCCGTTGTTTGAAACCGAGGTCAAATGTGAGCCTAAACCTCAGGTTAAATGTGAAACCGTTGTTTGGAACCCAGGTCAAATGTGGACCTAAACCTCAGGTCAAATGTGAACCCGTTGTTAGAAACTCAGGTCAAATGTGAACCTAAACCTCAGGTCAAATGTGAACCCGTTGTTTGAAAACCAGGTCAAATTTCAACCTCAACCTCAGGTCAAATGTGAACCCGTTGTTTGAAACCCAGGTCAATTGTGAACCTAAACCTAAGGTCAAATGTGAACTCGTTGTTTGAAAACCAGGTCAAATGTGAACCTAAACCTCAGGTCAAATGTGAACCCATTATTTGAAACCCAGGTCAAATGTGAACCCAAACCTCAGGTCAAATGTGAACCCGTTGTTTGAAACCCAGGTCAAACGTTAACTTAAACATCAGGTCAAATGTGAACCTATTGTTTGAAACCCGGGTCAAACATGAACCTAAACCTCAGGTCAAATGTGAACCCATTATTTGAAACACAAGTCAAATGTGATCCTAACCCTCAGGTCAAATGTGAACCCGTTGTTTGAAAATCCGGTCAAATGTGAACCTAAACCTCAGGTCAAATGTGAACCCGTTGTTTGAAACCCAGGTCAAACGTTAACTTAAACCTCAGGTCAAATGTGAACCTATTGTTTGAAACCCGGGTCAAACATGAACCTAAACCTCAGGTCAAATGTGAACCCATTATTTGAAACCCAAGTCAAATGTGATCCTAACCCTCAGGTCAAATGTGAACCCGTTGTTTGAAAATCCGGTCAAATGTGAACCTAAACCTCAGGTCAAATGTGAACCCGTTGTTTGAAACCCAGGTCAAACGTGAACTTAAACCTCAGGTCAAATGCGAACCTATTGTTTGAAACCCGGGTCAAACGTGAACCTAAACCTCAGGTCAAATGTGAACCCATTATTTGAAACCCAAGTCAAATGTGAACCTAACCCTCAGGTCAAATGTGAACCCGTTGTTTGAAACCCAGGTTAAATGTGACCCTAAACCTTATGTCAAATGAGAACCCGTTGTTTGAAACCTGGGTCAAATGTGAACCTAAACCTCATGTCAAATCTGAACCCGTTGTTTGAAAACCAGGTCAAATGTGAACCTAAAACTCAGGTCAAATGTGTACCTAAACCTCAGGTTAAATGTGAACCCGTTGTTTGAAACCCAGGTCAAATGTGAACCCGTTGTTTGAAACCCAGGTCAAATTTGAACATAAACCTCAAGTCAAATCTGAACCCGTTGTTTGAAAACCAGGTCAAATGTGAACCTAACCCTCAGGTCTAATGTGAACCCGTTGTTTGAAACCTAAGCCAAATGTGAACCTAAACCTCAGGTCAAATGTGAACCCATTGTTTGAAAACCATGTCAAATGTGAACCTAAACCTCAGGTCAAATGTGAACCCGTTGTTTGAAACCCAGGTCAAATGAGAACTTAAACCTCAGGTCAAATGTGAATCCATTGTTTGAAAACCAGGCCAAATGTGAACCCGTTGTTTGAAACCGAGGTCAAATGTGAACCTAAACCTCAGGTTAAATGTGAAACCGTTGTTTGGAACCCAGGTCAAATGTGAACCTAAACCTCAGGTCAAATGTGAACCCGTTGTTAGAAACTCAGGTCAAATGTGAACCTAAACCTCAGGTCAAATGTGAACCCGTTGTTTGAAAACCAGGTCAAATTTCAACCTAAACCTTAGGTCAAATGTGAACCCGTTGTTTGAAACCCAGGTCAATTGTGAACCTAAACCTAAGGTCAAATGTGAACTCGTTGTTTGAAAACCAGGTCAAATGTGAACCTAAACCTCAGGTCAAATTTGAACCCATTATTTGAAACCCAGGTCAAATGTGAACCTAAACCTCAGGTCAAATGTGAACCCGTTGTTTGAAACCCAGGTGAAACGTGAACTTAAACCTCAGGTCAAATGTGAACCTATTGTTTGAAACCCGGGTCAAACATGAACCTAAACCTTAGGTCAAATGTGAACCCATTATTTGAAACCCAAGTCAAATGTGAACCTAACCCTCAGGTCAAATGTGAACCCGTTGTTTGAAAATCCAGTCAAATGTGAACCTAAACCTCAGGTCAAATGTGAACCCGTTGTTTGAAACCCAGGTCAAATGTGAACCTAAACCTCAGGTCAAATGTGCATCCATTGTTTGAAAACCAGGTCAAATGTGAACCCGTTGTTTGAAACCCAGGTCAAATATGAACCTAAACCTCAGGTCAAATGTGAACCCGATGTTTGAAACCTCGGTCAAATGTGAACTTAAACCTCAGGCCAAATGTGAACCTGTTGTTTGAAACCCAGGTCAAATGTGAACCTAAACCTCAGGTCAAATGTGAACCCGTTATTTGAAACCCAGGTCAAATGTGAACCTAAACCTCAGGTCAAATGTGAACCCGTTGTTTGAAACCCAGGTTAAATGTGAACCTAAACCTTATGTAAAATGAGAACCCGTTATTTGAAACCTGGGTCAAATGTGAACCTAAACCTCATGTCAAATCTGAACCCGTTGTTTGAAAACCAGGTCAAATGTGAACCTAAAACTCAGGTCAAATGTGTACCTAAACCTCAGGTCAAATGTGAACCCGTTGTTTGAAACCCAGGTCAAATGTGAACCCGTTGTTTGAAACCCAGGTCAAATTTGAACATAAACCTCAAGTCAAATCTGAACCCGTTGTTTGAAAACCAGGTCAAATGTGAACCTAACCCTCAGGTCTAATGTGAACCCGTTGTTTGAAACCTAAGCCAAATGTGAACCTAAACCTCAGGTCAAATGTGAACCCATTGTTTGAAAACCATGTCAAATGTGAACCTAAACCTCAGGTCAAATGTGAACCCGTTGTTTGAAACCCAGGTCAAATGAGAACTTAAACCTCAGGTCAAATGTGAATCCATTGTTTGAAAACCAGGTCAAATGTGAACCCGTTGTTTGAAACCGAGGTCAAATGTGAACCTAAACCTCAGGTTAAATGTGAAACCGTTGTTTGGAACCCAGTTCAAATGTGGACCTAAACCTCAGGTCAAATGTGAACCCGTTGTTAGAAACTCAGGTCAAATGTGAACCTAAACCTCAGGTCAAATGTGAACCCGTTGTTTGAAAACCAGGTCAAATTTCAACCTAAACCTCAGGTCAAATGTGAACCCGTTGTTTGAAACCCAGGTCAATTGTGAACCTAAACCTAAGGTCAAATGTGAACTCGTTGTTTGAAAACCAGGTCAAATGTGAACCTAAACCTCAGGTCAAATGTGAACCCATTATTTGAAACCCAGGTCAAATGTGAACCTAAACCTCAGGTCAAATGTGAACCCGTTGTTTGAAACCCAGGTCAAACGTTAACTTAAACCTCAGGTCAAATGTGAACCTATTGTTTGAAACCCGGGTCAAACATGAACCTAAACCTCAGGTCAAATGTGAACCCATTATTTGAAACCCAAGTCAAATGTGATCCTAACCCTCAGGTCAAATGTGAACCCGTTGTTTGAAAATCCGGTCAAATGTGAACCTAAACCTCAGGTCAAATGTGAACCCGTTGTTTGAAACCCAGGTCAAATGTGAACCTAAACCTCAGGTCAAATGTGAATCCATTGTATGAAAACCAGGTCAAATGTGAACCCGTTGTTTGAAACCCAGGTCAAATATGAACCTAAACCTCAGGTCAAATGTGAACCCGATGTTTGAAACCTCGGTCAAATGTGAACTTAAACCTCAGGCCAAATGTGAACCTGTTGTTTGAAACCCAGGTCAAATGTGAACCTAAACCTCAGGTCAAATGTGAACCCGTTATTTGAAACCCAGGTCAAATGTGAACCTAAACCTCAGGTCAAATGTGAACCCGTTGTTTGAAACCCAGGTTAAATGTGAACCTAAACCTTATGTCAAATGAGAACCCGTTGTTTGAAACCTGGGTCAAATGTGAACCTAAACCTCATGTCAAATCTGAACCCGTTGTTTGAAAACCAGGTCAAATGTGAACCTAAAACTCAGGTCAAATGTGTACCTAAACCTCAGGTCAAATGTGAACCCGTTGTTTGAAACCCAGGTCAAATGTGAACCCGTTGTTTGAAACCCAAGTCAAATTTGAACATAAACCTCAAGTCAAATCTGAACCCGTTGTTTGAAAACCAGGTCAAATGTGAACCTAACCCTCAGGTCTAATGTGAACCCGTTGTTTGAAACCTAAGCCAAATGTGAACCTAAACCGCAGGTCAAATGTGAACCCATTGTTTGAAAACCATGTCAAATGTGAACCTAAACCTCAGGTCAAATGTGAACCCGTTGTTTGAAACCCAGGTCAAATGAGAACTTAAACCTCAGGTCAAATGTGAATCCATTGTTTGAAAACCAGGTCAAATGTGAACCCGTTGTTTGAAACCGAGGTCAAATGTGAACCTAAACCACAGGTTAAATGTGAAACCGTTGTTTGGAACCCAGGTCCAATGTGAACCTAAACCTTAGGTCAAATGTGAACCCGTTGTTAGAAACTCAGGTCAAATGTGAACCTAAACCTCAGGTCAAATGTGAACCCGTTGTTTGAAAACCAGGTCAAATTTCAACCTAAACCTCAGGTCAAATGTGAACCCGTTGTTTGAAACCCAGGTCAATTATGAACCTAAACCTAAGGTCAAATGTGAACTCGTTGTTTGAAAACCAGGTCAAATGTGAACCTAAACCTCAGGTCAAATGTGAACCCATTGTTTGAAACCCAGGTCAAATGTGAACCTAAACCTCAGGTCAAATGTGAACCCGTTGTTTGAAACTCAGGTCAAACGTGAACTTAAACCTCAGGTCAAATGTGAACCTATTGTTTGAAACCCGGGTCAAACGTGAACCTAAACCTCAGGTCAAATGTGAACCCATTATTTGAAACCCAAGTCAAATGTGAACCTAACCCTCAGGTCAAATGTGAACCCGTTGTTTGAAAATCCGGTCAAATGTGAACCTAATCCTCAGGTCAAATGTGAACCCGTTGTTTGAAAGCCAGGTCAAATGTGAACCTAAACCTCAGGTCAAATGTGAACCCGTTGTTTGAAACCCAGGTCAAATGAGAACTTAAACCTCAGGTCAAATGTGAATCCATTGTTTGAAAACCAGGTCAAATGTGAACCCGTTGTTTGAAACCGAGGTCAAATGTGAACCTAAACCTCAGGTTAAATGTGAAACCGTTGTTTGGAACCCAGGTCAAATGTGGACCTAAACCTCAGGTCAAATGTGAACCCGTTGTTAGAAACTCAGGTCAAATGTGAACCTAAACCTCAGGTCAAATGTGAACCCGTTGTTTGAAAACCAGGTCAAATTTCAACCTAAACCTCAGGTCAAATGTGAACCCGTTCTTTGAAACCCAGGTCAATTGTGAACCTAAACCTAAGGTCAAATGTGAACTCGTTGTTTGAAAACCAGGTCAAATGTGAACCTAAACCTCAGGTCAAATGTGAACCCATTATTTGAAACCCAGGTCAAATGTGAACCTAAACCTCAGGTCAAATGTGAACCCGTTGTTTGAAACCCAGGTCAAACGTTAACTTAAACCTCAGGTCAAATGTGAACCTATTGTTTGAAACCCGGGTCAAACATGAACCTAAACCTCAGGTCAAATGTGAACCCATTATTTGAAACCCAAGTCAAATGTGATCCTAACCCTCAGGTCAAATGTGAACCCGTTGTTTGAAAATCCGGTCAAATGTGAACCTAAACCTCAGGTCAAATGTGAACCCGTTGTTTGAAACCCAGGTCAAATGTGAACCTAAACCTCAGGTCAAATGTGAATCCATTGTTTGAAAACCAAGTCAAATGTGAACCCGTTGTTTGAAACCCAGGTCAAATATGAACCTAAACCTCAGGTCAAATGTGAACCCGATGTTTGAAACCTCGGTCAAATGTGAACTTAAACCTCAGGCCAAATGTGAACCTGTTGTTTGAAACCCAGGTCAAATGTGAACCTAAACCTCAGGTCAAATGTGAACCCGTTGTTTGAAACCCAGGTTAAATGTGAACCTAAACCTTATGTCAAATGAGAACCCGTTGTTTGAAACCTGGGTCAAATGTGAACCTAAACCTCATGTCAAATCTGAACCCGTTGTTTGAAAACCAGGTCAAATGTGAACCTAAAACTCAGGTCAAATGTGTACCTAAACCTCAGGTCAAATGTGAACCCGTTGTTTGAAACCCAGGTCAAATGTGAACCCGTTGTTTGAAACCCAGGTCAAATTTGAACATAAACCTCAAGTCAAATCTGAACCCGTTGTTTGAAAACCAGGTCAAATGTGAACCTAACCCTCAGGTCTAATGTGAACCCGTTGTTTGAAACCTAAGCCAAATGTGAACCTAAACCTCAGGTCAAATGTGAACCCATTGTTTGAAAACCATGTCAAATGTGAACCTAAACCTCAGGTCAAATGTGAACCCGTTGTTTGAAACCCAGGTCAAATGAGAACTTAAACCTCAGGTCAAATGTGAATCCATTGTTTGAAAACCAGGTCAAATGTGAACCCGTTGTTTGAAACCGAGGTCAAATGTGAACCTAAACCACAGGTTAAATGTGAAACCGTTGTTTGGAACCCAGGTCCAATGTGAACCTAAACCTTAGGTCAAATGTGAACCCGTTGTTAGAAACTCAGGTCAAATGTGAACCTAAACCTCAGGTCAAATGTGAACCCGTTGTTTGAAAACCAGGTCAAATTTCAACCTAAACCTCAGGTCAAATGTGAACCCGTTGTTTGAAACCCAGGTCAATTGTGAACCTAAACCTAAGGTCAAATGTGAACTCGTTGTTTGAAAACCAGGTCAAATGTGAACCTAAACCTCAGGTCAAATGTGAACCCATTGTTTGAAACCCAGGTCAAATGTGAACCTAAACCTCAGGTCAAATGTGAACCCGTTGTTTGAAACTCAGGTCAAACGTGAACTTAAACCTCAGGTCAAATGTGAACCTATTGTTTGAAACCCGGGTCAAACATGAACCTAAACCTCAGGTCAAATGTGAACCCATTATTTGAAACCCAAGTCAAATGTGAACCTAACCCTCAGGTCAAATGTGAACCCGTTGTTTGAATATCCGGTCAAATGTGAACCTAATCCTCAGGTCAAATGTGAACCCGTTGTTTGAAAGCCAGGTCAAATGTGAACCTAAACCTCAGGTCAAATGTGAATCCGTTGTTTGAAAACCAGGTCAAATGTGAACCCGTTGTTTGAAACCCAGGTCAAATATGAACCTAAACCTCAGGTCAAATGTGAACTCGTTGTTTGAAACCTAGGTCAAATGTGAACTTAAACCTCAGGCCAAATGTGAACCTGTTGTTTGAAACCCAGGTCAAATGTGAACCTAAACCTCAGGTCAAATGTGAACCCATTGTTTGAAACCCAGGTCAAATGTGAACCTAAACCTCAGGTCAAATGTGAACCCGTTGTTTGAAACTCAGGTCAAACGTGAACTTAAACCTCAGGTCAAATGTGAACCTATTGTTTGAAACCCGGGTCAAACGTGAACCTAAACCTCAGGTCAAATGTGAACCCATTATTTGAAACCCAAGTCAAATGTGAACCTAACCCTCAGGTCAAATGTGAACCCGTTGTTTGAAAATCCGGTCAAATGTGAACCTAATCCTCAGGTCAAATGTGAACCCGTTGTTTGAAAGCCAGGTCAAATGTGAACCTAAACCTCAGGTCAAATGTGAACCCGTTGTTTGAAACCCAGGTCAAATGAGAACTTAAACCTCAGGTCAAATGTGAATCCATTGTTTGAAAACCAGGTCAAATGTGAACCCGTTGTTTGAAACCGAGGTCAAATGTGAACCTAAACCTCAGGTTAAATGTGAAACCGTTGTTTGGAACCCAGGTCAAATGTGGACCTAAACCTCAGGTCAAATGTGAACCCGTTGTTAGAAACTCAGGTCAAATGTGAACCTAAACCTCAGGTCAAATGTGAACCCGTTGTTTGAAAACCAGGTCAAATTTCAACCTAAACCTCAGGTCAAATGTGAACCCGTTGTTTGAAACCCAGGTCAATTGTGAACCTAAACCTAAGGTCAAATGTGAACTCGTTGTTTGAAAACCAGGTCAAATGTGAACCTAAACCTCAGGTCAAATGTGAACCCATTATTTGAAACCCAGGTCAAATGTGAACCTAAACCTCAGGTCAAATGTGAACCCGTTGTTTGAAACCCAGGTCAAACGTTAACTTAAACCTCAGGTCAAATGTGAACCTATTGTTTGAAACCCGGGTCAAACATGAACCTAAACCTCAGGTCAAATGTGAACCCATTATTTGAAACCCAAGTCAAATGTGATCCTAACCCTCAGGTCAAATGTGAACCCGTTGTTTGAAAATCCGGTCAAATGTGAACCTAAACCTCAGGTCAAATGTGAACCTGTTGTTTGAAACCCAGGTCAAATGTGAACCTAAACCTCAGGTCAAATGTGAATCCATTGTTTGAAAACCAAGTCAAATGTGAACCCGTTGTTTGAAACCCAGGTCAAATATGAACCTAAACCTCAGGTCAAATGTGAACCCGATGTTTGAAACCTCGGTCAAATGTGAACTTAAACCTCAGGCCAAATGTGAACCTGTTGTTTGAAACCCAGGTCAAATGTGAACCTAAACCTCAGGTCAAATGTGAACCCGTTGTTTGAAACCCAGGTTAAATGTGAACCTAAACCTTATGTCAAATGAGAACCCGTTGTTTGAAACCTGGGTCAAATGTGAACCTAAACCTCATGTCAAATCTGAACCCGTTGTTTGAAAACCAGGTCAAATGTGAACCTAAAACTCAGGTCAAATGTGTACCTAAACCTCAGGTCAAATGTGAACCCGTTGTTTGAAACCCAGGTCAAATGTGAACCCGTTGTTTGAAACCCAGGTCAAATTTGAACATAAACCTCAAGTCAAATCTGAACCCGTTGTTTGAAAACCAGGTCAAATGTGAACCTAACCCTCAGGTCTAATGTGAACCCGTTGTTTGAAACCTAAGCCAAATGTGAACCTAAACCTCAGGTCAAATGTGAACCCATTGTTTGAAAACCATGTCAAATGTGAACCTAAACCTCAGGTCAAATGTGAACCCGTTGTTTGAAACCCAGGTCAAATGAGAACTTAAACCTCAGGTCAAATGTGAATCCATTGTTTGAAAACCAGGTCAAATGTGAACCCGTTGTTTGAAACCGAGGTCAAATGTGAACCTAAACCACAGGTTAAATGTGAAACCGTTGTTTGGAACCCAGGTCCAATGTGAACCTAAACCTTAGGTCAAATGTGAACCCGTTGTTAGAAACTCAGGTCAAATGTGAACCTAAACCTCAGGTCAAATGTGAACCCGTTGTTTGAAAACCAGGTCAAATTTCAACCTAAACCTCAGGTCAAATGTGAACCCGTTGTTTGAAACCCAGGTCAATTGTGAACCTAAACCTAAGGTCAAATGTGAACTCGTTGTTTGAAAACCAGGTCAAATGTGAACCTAAACCTCAGGTCAAATGTGAACCCATTGTTTGAAACCCAGGTCAAATGTGAACCTAAACCTCAGGTCAAATGTGAACCCGTTGTTTGAAACTCAGGTCAAACGTGAACTTAAACCTCAGGTCAAATGTGAACCTATTGTTTGAAACCCGGGTCAAACGTGAACCTAAACCTCAGGTCAAATGTGAACCCATTATTTGAAACCCAAGTCAAATGTGAACCTAACCCTCAGGTCAAATGTGAACCCGTTGTTTGAAAATCCGGTCAAATGTGAACCTAATCCTCAGGTCAAATGTGAACCCGTTGTTTGAAAGCCAGGTCAAATGTGAACCTAAACCTCAGGTCAAATGTGAATCCGTTGTTTGAAAACCAGGTCAAATGTGAACCCGTTGTTTGAAACCCAGGTCAAATATGAACCTAAACCTCAGGTCAAATGTGAACTCGTTGTTTGAAACCTAGGTCAAATGTGAACTTAAACCTCAGGCCAAATGTGAACCTGTTGTTTGAAACCCAGGTCAAATGTGAACCTAAACCTCAGGTCAAATGTGAACCCGTTGTTTGAAACCCAGGTCAAATGTGAACCTAAACCTCAGGTCAAATGTGAACCCGTTGTTTGAAACCCAGGTTAAATGTGAACCTAAACCTTATGTCAAATGAGAACCCGTTGTTTAAAACCTGGGTCAAATGTGAACCTAAACCTCATGTCAAATCTGAACCCGTTGTTTGAAAACCAGGTCAAATGTGAACCTAAAACTCAGGTCAAATGTGTACCTAAACCTCAGGTCAAATGTGAACCCGTTGTTTGAAACCCAGGTCAAATGTGAACTTAAACCTCAGGTCAAATGTGAACCCGTTGTTTGAAACCCAGTTCAAATTTGAACATAAACCTCAAGTCAAATCTGAACCCGTTGTTTGAAAACCAGGTCAAATGTGAACCTAACCCTGAGGTCTAATGTGAACCCGTTGTTTGAAACCTAAGTCAAATGTGAACCTAAACCTCAGGTCAAATGTGAACCCGTTGTTTAAAAACCATGTCAAATGTGAACCTAAACCTCAGGTCAAATGTGAACCCGTTGTTTGAAACCCAGGTCAAATGAGAACTTAAACCTCAGGTCAAATGTGAATCCATTGTTTGAAAACCAGGTAAAAGGTGAACCCGTTGTTTGAAACCAAGGTCAAATGTGAACCTAAACCTCAGGTTAAATGTGAAACCGTTGTTTGGAACCCAGGTCAAATGTGAACCTAAACCTCAGGTCAAATGTGAACCCGTTGTTAGAAACTCAGGTCAAATGTGAACCTAAACCTCAGGTGAAATGCGAACCCGTTGTTTGAAAACCAGGTCAATTTCAACCTAAACCTCAGGTCAAATGTGAACCCGTTGTTTGAAACCTAGGTCAAATATGAACTTAAACCTCAGGCCAAATGTGAACCTGTTGTTTGAAACCCAGGTCAAATATGAACCTAAACCTCAGGTCAAATGTGAACCCGTTGTTTGAAACCCAGGTCAAATGTGAACCTAAACCTCAGGTCAAATGTGAACCCGTTGTTTGAAACCCAGGTTAAATGTGAACCTAAACCTTATGTCAAATGAGAACCTAAACCTAACGTCAAATGGGAACTTAAACCTCAGGTCAAATGTGAACTGTTGTTTGAAACCCAGGTCAAACGTGAACCTAATCCTCAGGTCAAATTTGAACCCGTTGTTTGAAACCCAGGTCAAATGTGAACCTAAACCTTAGGTCAAATGTGAACCCGTTGTTAGAAAACCAGGTCAATTTCAACCTAAACCTCAGGTCAAATGTGAACCCGTTGTTAGAAACTCAGGTCAAATGTGAACCTAAACCTCAGGTTAAATGCGAACCCGTTGTTTGAAAACTAGGTCAATTTCAACCTAAACCTCAGGTCAAATATGAACCCGTTGTTTGAAACCTAGGTCAAATATGAACTTAAACGTCAGGCCAAATGTGAACCTGTTGTTTGAAACCCAGGTCAAATGTGAACCTAAACCTCAGGTCAAATGTGAACCCGTTGTTTGAAACCCAGGTCAAATGTGAACCTAAACCTCAGGTCAAATGTGAACCCGTTGTTTGAAACCCAGGTTAAATGTGAACCTAAACCTTATGTCAAATGAGAACCTAAACCTAACGTCAAATGGGAACTTAAACCTCAGGTCAAATGTGAACTGTTGTTTGAATCCCAGGTCAAACGTGAACCTAAACCTCAAGTCAAATTTGAACCCGTTGTTTGAAACCCAGGTCAAATGTGAACCTAAACCTTAGGTCAAATGTGAACCCGTTGTTAGAAAACCAGGTCAATTTCAACCTAAACCTCAGGTCAAATGTGAACCCGTTGTTAGAAACTCAGGTCAAATGTGAACCTAAACCTCAGGTTAAATGCGAACCCGTTGTCTGAAAACCAGGTCAATTTCAACCTAAACCTCAGGTCAAATGTGAACCCGTTGTTTGAAACCTAGGTCAAATATGAACTTAAACCTCAGGCCAAATGTGAACCTGTTGTTTGAAACCCAGGTCAAATGTGAACCTAAACCTCAGGTCAAATGTGAACCTCTTGTTTGAAAACCAGGTCAAATGTGAACCTAAACCTCAGGTCTAATGTGAACCCGTTGTTTGAAACCCAGGTCAAAAATGAACCTAAACCTCAGGTGAAATGTGAACCCGTTGTTTGAAAACCAGGTCAAATGTCAACCTAAAACTCAGGTCAAATGTGTACCTAAACCTCATGTCAAATGTGAACTCGTTGTTTGAAACCCAAGTCAAATGTGAACTTAAACCTCAGGTCAAATGTGAACCCGTTGTTTGAAACCCAGGTCAAATTTGAACCTAAACCACAAGTCAAATCTGAACCCGTTGTTTGAAACCCAGGTGAAATGTGAACCTAACCCTCAGGTCAAATGTGAACCTAAACCTCAGGTCAAATGTGAACCCGTTGTTTGAAAACCAGGTCAATTTCAACCTAAACCTCAGGTCAAATGTGAACCCGTTGTTTGAAACCTAGGTCAAATATGAACTTAAACCTCAGGCCAAATGTGAACCTGTTGTTTGAAACCCAGGTCAAATGTGAACCTAAACGTCAGGTCAAATGTGAACCCGTTGTTTGAAACCCATGTCAAATGTGAACCCGTTGTTTGAAACCCAGGTTAAATGTGAACCTAAACCTTATGTCAAATGAGAACCTAAACCTAACGTCAAATGGGAACTTAAACCTCAGGTCAAATGTGAACTGTTGTTTGAATCCCAGGTCAAACGTGAACCTAAACCTCAGGTCAAATTTGAACCCGTTGTTTGAAACCCAGGTCAAATGTGAACCTAAACCTTAGGTCAAATGTGAACCCGTTGTTAGAAAACCAGGTCAATTTCAACCTAAACCCCAGGTCAAATGTGAACCCGTTGTTAGAAACTCAGGTCAAATGTTAACCTAAACCTCAGGTTAAATGCGAACCCGTTGTCTGAAAACCAGGTCAATTTCAACCTAAACCTCAGGTCAAATGTGAACCCGTTGTTTGAAACCTAGGTCAAATATGAACTTAAACCTCAGCCCAAATGTGAACCTGTTGTTTGAAACCCAGGTCAAATGTGAACCTAAACCTCAGGTCAAATGTGAACCTCTTGTTTGAAAACCAGGTCAAATGTGAACCTAAACCTCAGGTCTAATGTGAACCCGTTGTTTGAAACCCAGGTCAAAAATGAACCTAAACCTCAGGTCAAATGTGAACCCGTTGTTTGAAAACCAGGTCAAATGTCAACCTAAAACTCAGGTCAAATGTGTACCTAAACCTCATGTCAAATGTGAACTCGTTGTTTGAAACCCAAGTCAAATGTGAACTTAAACCTCAGGTCAAATGTGAACCCGTTGTTTGAAACCCAGGTCAAATTTGAACCTAAACCTCAAGTCAAATCTGAACCCGTTGTTTGAAAACCAGGTCAAATGTGAACCTAACCCTCAGGTCAAATGTGAACCCGTTGTTTGAAACCTAAGTCAAATGTGAACCTAAACCTCAGGTCAAATGTGAACCCGTTGTTTGAAAACCAGGTCAAATGTGAACCTAAACCTCGGGTCAAATGTGAACCCGTTGTTTGAAACCCAGGTCAAATGAAAACTTAAACCTCAGGTCAAATGTGAATCCATTGTTTGAAAATCAGGTCAAATGTGAACCCGTTGTTTGAAACCCAGGTCAAATGTGAACTTAAACCTCAGGTCAAATGTCAACCTGTTGTTTGAAACCCAGGTCAAATGTGAACCTAAACCTCAGGTCAAATATGAACCCATTGTTTGAAACCCAGGTCAAATGTGAACCCGTTGTTTGAAACCCAGGTCAAATGTGAACCTAAACCTCAGGTCAAATGTGAACCCGTTGTTTGAAACCCAGGTTAAATGTGAACCTAAACCTTAGGTCAAATGAGAACCCGACGTTTGAAACCCGAGTCAAATGTGAACCTGAACCTCAGGTCAAATGTGACCCGTAGTTTGAAACCCCGGTCAAATGTGAACCTATACCTAAGGTCAAATGTGAACTTAAACCTCAGGTCAAACGTGGACTGTTGTTTGAAACCCAGGTCAAACGTGAACCTAAACCTCAGGTCAAATTTGAACCCGTTGTTTGAAACCCAGGTCAAATGTGAACCTAAACCTTAGGTCAAATATGAACCCCTTGTTTGAATCCCAGGTCAAATGTGAACCTAAACCTCAGGTCAAATGTGAACCTCTTGTTTGAAAACCAGGTCAAATGTGAACCTAAACCTCAGGTCTAATGTGAACCCGTTGTTTGAAACCCAGGTCAAATGTGAACCTAAACCTCAGGTCAAATGTGAATCCGTTGTTTGAAAACCAGGTCAAATGTGAACCTAAAACTCAGGTCAAATGTGTACCTAAACCTCAGGTCAAATGTGAACCCGTTGTTTGAAACCCAAGTCAAATGTGAACTTTAACCTCAGGTCAAATGTGAACCCGTTGTTTTAAACCCAGGTAAAATTTGAACCTAAACCACAAGTCAAATCTGAACCCGTTGTTTGAAAACAAGGTTAAATTTGAACCTAACCCCTAGGTCAAATGTGAACCCGTTGTTTGAAACCTAAGTCAAATGTGAACCTAAACCTCAGGTCAAATGTGAACCCGTTGTTTGAAAACCAGGTCAAATGTGAACCTAAACCTCAGGTCAAATGTGAACCCGTTGTTTGAAACCCAGGTCAAATTAGAACTTAAACCTCAGGTCAAATGTGAATCCATTGTTTGAAACCCAGGTCAAATTTGAACCTAAACCTCAAGTTAAATCTGAACCCGTTGTTTGAAAACCAGGTCAAATGTGAACCTAACCCTCAGGTCAAATGTGAACCCGTTGTTTGAAACCTAAATTAAATGTGAACCTAAACCTCAGCTCAAATGTGAACCCGTGGTTTGAAAACCAGGTCAAATGTGAACCAAAACCTTAGGTCAAATGTGAACCCGTTAATTGAAACCCAGGTCAAATGAGAACTTAAACCTCAGGTCAAATGTGAATCCATTGTTTGAAAACCAGGTTAAATGTGAACCCGTTGTTTGAAACCCAGGTCAAATGTGAACTTGAACCTCAGGTCAAATGTGAACCTATTGTTTGAAACCCAGGTCAAATGTGAACCTAATCCTCAGGTCAAATGTGAACCCGTTGTTTGAAACCCAGTTCAAATGTGAACCCGTTGTTTGAAACCCAGGTCAAATGTGAACCTAAACCTCAGGTCAAATGTGAACCCGTGGTTTGAAACCCAGGTTAAATGTGAACCTAAACCTTATGTCAAATGAGAACTCGTTGTTTGAAACCTGAGTCAAATGTAAACCTGAACCTCAGGTCAAATGTGAACTCGTTGTTTGAAACCCAGTTCAAATGTGAACCTAAACCTAAGGTCAAATGTGAACTTAAACCCCAGGTCAAACGTGGACTGTTGTTTGAAACCCAGGTCAAATTTGAACCTAAACCTCAAGTTAAATCTGAACCCGTTGTTTGAAAACCAGGTTAAATGTGAACCTAACCCTCAGGTCAAATGTGAACCCGTTGTTTGAAACCTAAGTCAAATGTGAACCTAAACCTCAGGTCAAATGTGAACCCGTTGTTTGAAAACCAGGTCAAATGTGAACCTAAACCTCAGGTTAAATGTGAACCCGTTGTTTGTAACCCAGGTCAAATGTGAACCTAAACCTCAGGTTAAATGTGAACCCGTTGTTTGAAACTCAGGTCAAATGTGAACCTAAACCTCAGGTCAAATGCGAACCCGTTGTTTGAAAACCAGGTCAAATTTGAACCTAAACCTCAGGTCAAATGTGAACCCGTTGTTTGAAACCCAGGTCAATTGTGAACCTAAACCTAAGGTCAAATGTGAACAAGTTGTTTGAAAACCAGGTCAAATGTGAACCTAAACCGCAGGACAAATGTGAACCCATTGTTTGAAACCCAGGTCAAATGTGAACCTAAACCTCAGGTCAAATGTGAACTCGTTGTTTGAAAACCAGGTCAAATGTGAACCTAAAACTCAGGTCAAATGTGTACCTAAACCTCAGGTCAAATGTGAACCCGTTGTTTGAAACCCAGTTCAAATGTGAACCCGTTGTTTGAAACCCAGGTCAAATGTGAACCTAAACCTCAGGTCAAATGTGAACCCGTGGTTTGAAACCCAGGTTAAATGTGAACCTAAACCTTATGTCAAATGAGAACTCGTTGTTTGAAACCCGAGTCAAATGTGAACCTGAACCTCAGGTCAAATGTGAACTCGTTGTTTGAAACCCAGTTCAAATGTGAACCTAAACCTAAGGTCAAATGTGAACTTAAACCCCAGGTCAAACGTGGACTGTTGTTTGAAACCCAGGTCAAATTTGAACCTAAACCTCAAGTTAAATCTGAACCCGTTGTTTGAAAACCAGGTTAAATGTGAACCTAACCCTCAGGTCAAATGTGAACCCGTTGTTTGAAACCTAAGTCAAATGTGAACCTAAACCTCAGGTCAAATGTGAACCCGTTGTTTGAAAACCAGGTCAAATGTGAACCTAAACCTCAGGTCAAATGTGAATCCATTGTTTGAAAACCAGGTCAAATGTGAACGCGTTGTTTGAAACCCAGGTCAAATGTGAACCTAAACCTCAGGTTAAATGTGAACCCGTTGTTTGTAACCCAGGTCAAATGTGAACCTAAACCTCAGGTTAAATGTGAACCCGTTGTTTGAAACTCAGGTCAAATGTGAACCTAAACCTCAGGTCAAATGCGAACCCGTTGTTTGAAAACCAGGTCAAATGTGAACCTAAACCGCAGGACAAATGTGAACCCATTGTTTGAAACCCAGGTCAAATGTGAACCTAAACCTCAGGTCAAATGTGAACTCGTTGTTTGAAAACCAGGTCAAATGTGAACCTAAAACTCAGGTCAAATGTGTACCTAAACCTCAGGTCAAATGTGAACCCGTTGTTTGAAACCCAGTTCAAATGTGAACCCGTTGTTTGAAACCCAGGTCAAATGTGAACCTAAACCTCAGGTCAAATGTGAACCCGTGGTTTGAAACCCAGGTTAAATGTGAACCTAAACCTTATGTCAAATGAGAACTCGTTGTTTGAAACCCGAGTCAAATGTGAACCTGAACCTCAGGTCAAATGTGAACTCGTTGTTTGAAACCCAGTTCAAATGTGAACCTAAACCTAAGGTCAAATGTGAACTTAAACCCCAGGTCAAACGTGGACTGTTGTTTGAAACCCAGGTCAAATTTGAACCTAAACCTCAATCTAAATCTGAACCCGTTGTTTGAAAACCAGGTTAAATGTGAACCTAACCCTCAGGTCAAATGTGAACCCGTTGTTTGAAACCTAAGTCAAATGTGAACCTAAACCTCAGGTCAAATGTGAACCCGTTGTTTGAAAACCAGGTCAAATGTGAACCTAAACCTCAGGTCAAATGTGAATCCATTGTTTGAAAACCAGGTCAAATGTGAACGCGTTGTTTGAAACCCAGGTCAAATGTGAACCTAAACCTCAGGTTAAATGTGAACCCGTTGTTTGTAACCCAGGTCAAATGTGAACCTAAACCTCAGGTTAAATGTGAACCCGTTGTTTGAAACTCAGGTCAAATGTGAACCTAAACCTCAGGTCAAATGCGAACCCGTTGTTCGAAAACCAGGTCAAATTTGAACCTAAACCTCAGGTCAAATGTGAGCCCGTTGTTTGAAACCCAGGTCAATTGTGAACCTAAACCTAAGGTCAAATGTGAACAAGTTGTTTGAAAACCAGGTCAAATGTGAACCTAAACCTCAGGTCAAATGTGAACCCATTGTTTGAAACCCAGGTCAAATGTGAACCTAAACCTCAGGTCAAATGTGAACTCGTTGTTTGAAAACCAGGTCAAATGTGAACCTAAAACTCAGGTCAAATGTGTACCTAAACCTCAGGTCAAATGTGAACCCGTTGTTTGAAACCCAAGTCAAATGTGAACTTAAACCTCAGGTCAAATGTGAATCCGTTGTTTGAAACCCAGGTCAAATTTGAACCTAAACCACAAGTCAAATCTGAACCCGTTGTTTGAAACCCAGGTGAAATGTGAACCTAACCCTCAGGTCAAATGTGAACCTAAACCTCAGGTCAAATGTGAACCCGTTGTTTGAAACCCAGGTCAAATGTGAACCTAAACCTCGGGTCAAATGTGAACCCGTTGTTTTAAACCCAGGTCAAATGAGAACTTAAACCTCAGGTCAAATGTGAATCCATTGTTTGAAAATCAGGTCAAATGTGAACCCGTTGTTTGAAACCCAGGTCAAATGTGAACTTAAACCTCAGGTCAAATGTGAACCTGTTGTTTGAAATCCAGGTCAAATGTGAACCTAAACCTCAGGTCAAATATGAACCCATTGTTTGAAACCCAGGTCAAATGTGAACCCGTTGTTTGAAACCCAGGTCAAATGTGAACCTAAACCTCAGGTCAAATGTGAACCCGTTGTTTGAAACCAGGTTAAATGTGAACTAAAACCTTATGTCAAATGAGAACCCGTTGTTTGAAACCCGAGTCAAATGTGAACCTGAACCTCAGGTCAAATGTGACCCGTTGTTTGAAACCCAGGTCAAATGTGAACCTAAACCTAAGGTCAAATGTGAACTTAAACCTCAGGTCAAACGTGGACTGTTGTTTGAAACCCAGGTCAAACGTGAACCTAATCCTCAGGTCAAATTTGAACCCGTTGTTTGAAACCCAGGTCAAATGTGAACCTAAACCTTAGGTCAAATGTGAACCCCTTGTTTGAATCCCAGGTCAAATGTGTACCTAAACCTCAGGTCAAATGTGAACCCGTTGTTTGAAACCCAAGTCAAATGTGAACTTAAACCTCAGGTCAAATGTGAACCCGTTGATTGAAACCCAGGTCAAATTTGAACCTAAACCTCAGGTCAAATGTGAACCCGTTGTTTGAAACCCAGGTCAATTGTGAACCTAAACCTAAGGTCAAATGTGAACAAGTTATTTGAAAACCAGGTCAAATGTGAACCTAAACCTCAGGTCAAATGTGAATCCATTGTTTGAAAACCAGGTCAAATGTGAACCTAAACCTCAGGTCAAATGTGAACTCGTTGTTTGAAAACCAGGTCAAATGTGAACCTAAAACTCAGGTCAAATGTGTACCTAAACCTCAGGTCAAATGTGAACCCGTTGTTTGAAATCCAAGTCAAATGTGAACTTAAACCTCAGGTCAAATGTGAATCCGTTGTTTGAAACCCAGGTCAAATTTGAACCTAAACCACAAGTCAAATCTGAACCCGTTGTTTGAAACCCAGGTGAAATGTGAACCTAACCCTCAGGTCAAATGTGAACCTAAACCTCAGGTCAAATGTGAACCCGTTGTTTGAAACCCAGGTCAAATGTGAACCTAAACCTCGGGTCAAATGTGAACCCGTTGTTTTAAACCCAGGTCAAATGAGAACTTAAACCTCAGGTCAAATGTGAATCCATTGTTTGAAAATCAGGTCAAATGTGAACCCGTTGTTTGAAACCCAGGTCAAATGTGAACATAAACCTCAGGTCAAATGTGAACCTGTTGTTTGAAATCCAGGTCAAATGTGAACCTAAACCTCAGGTCAAATATGAACCCATTGTTTGAAACCCAGGTCAAATGTGAACCCGTTGTTTGAAACCCAGGTCAAATGTGAACCTAAACCTCAGGTCAAATGTGAACCCGTTGTTTGAAACCAGGTTAAATGTGAACCTAAACCTTATGTCAAACGAGAACCCGTTGTTTGAAACCCGAGTCAAATGTGAACCTGAACCTCAGGTCAAATGTGACCCGTTGTTTGAAACCCAGGTCAAATGTGAACCTAAACCTAAGGTCAAATGTGAACTTAAACCTCAGGTCAAACGTGGACTGTTGTTTGAAACCCAGGTCAAACGTGAACCTAATCCTCAGGTCAAATTTGAACCCGTTGTTTGAAACCCAGGTCAAATGTGAACCTAAACCTTAGGTCAAATGTGAACCCCTTGTTTGAATCCCAGGTCAAATGTGTACCTAAACCTCAGGTCAAATGTGAACCCGTTGTTTGAAACCCAAGTCAAATGTGAACTTAAACCTCAGGTCAAATGTGAACCCGTTGATTGAAACCCAGGTCAAATTTGAACCTAAACCTCAGGTCAAATGTGAACCCGTTGTTTGAAACCCAGGTCAATTGTGAACCTAAACCTAAGGTCAAATGTGAACAAGTTGTTTGAAAACCAGGTCAAATGTGAACCTAAACCTCAGGTCAAATGTGAACCCATTGTTTGAAACCCAGGTCAAATGTGAACCTAAACCTCAGGTCAAATGTGAACTCGTTGTTTGAAAACCAGGTCAAATGTGAACCTAAAACTCAGGTCAAATGTGTACCTAAACCTCAGGTCAAATGTGAACCCGTTGTTTGAAATCCAAGTCAAATGTGAACTTAAACCTCAGGTCAAATGTGAATCCGTTGTTTGAAACCCAGGTCAAATTTGAACCTAAACCACAAGTCAAATCTGAACCCGTTGTTTGAAACCCAGGTGAAATGTGAACCTAACCCTCAGGTCAAATGTGAACCTAAACCTCAGGTCAAATGTGAACCCGTTGTTTTAAACCCAGGTCAAATGAGAACTTAAACCTCAGGTCAAATGTGAATCCATTGTTTGAAAATCAGGTCAAATGTGAACCCGTTGTTTGAAACCCAGGTCAAATGTGAACTTAAACCTCAGGTCAAATGTGAACCTGTTGTTTGAAATCCAGGTCAAATGTGAACCTAAACCTCAGGTCAAATATGAACCCATTGTTTGAAACCCAGGTCAAATGTGAACCCGTTGTTTGAAACCCAGGTCAAATGTGAACCTAAACCTCAGGTCAAATGTGAACCCGTTGTTTGAAACCAGGTTAAATGTGAACCTAAACCTTATGTCAAATGAGAACCCGTTGTTTGAAACCCGAGTCAAATGTGAACCTGAACCTCAGGTCAAATGTGACCCGTTGTTTGAAACCCAGGTCAAATGTGAACCTAAACCTAAGGTCAAATGTGAACTTAAACCTCAGGTCAAACGTGGACTGTTGTTTGAAACCCAGGTCAAACGTGAACCTAATCCTCAGGTCAAATTTGAACCCGTTGTTTGAAACCCAGGTCAAATGTGAACCTAAACCTTAGGTCAAATGTGAACCCCTTGTTTGAATCCCAGGTCAAATGTGTACCTAAACCTCAGGTCAAATGTGAACCCGTTGTTTGAAACCCAAGTCAAATGTGAACTTAAACCTCAGGTCAAATGTGAACCCGTTGATTGAAACCCAGGTCAAATTTGAACCTAAACCACAAGTTAATTCTGAACCCGTTGTTTAAAACCCAGGTGAAATGTGAACCTAACCCTCAGGTCAAATGTGAACCTAAACCTCAGGTCAAATGTGAACCCGATGTTTGAAACCCAGGTCAAATGTGAACCTAAACCTCGGGTCAAATGTGAACCCGTTGTTTTAAACCTAGGTCAAATGAGAACTTAAACCTCAGGTCAAATGTGAATCCATTGTTTGAAAATCAGGTCAAATGTGAACCCGTTGTTTGAAACTCAGGTCAAATGTGAACTTAAACCTCAGGTCAAATGTGAACCTGTTGTTTGAAATCCAGGTCAAATGTGAACCTAAACCTCAGGTCAAATATGAACCCATTGTTTGAAACCCAGGTCAAATGTGAACCCGTTGTTTGAAACCTAGGTCAAATGTGAACCTAAACCTCAGGTCAAATGTGGACCCGTTGTTTGAAACCAGGTTAAATGTGAACCTAAACCTTATGTCAAATGAGAACCCGTTGTTTGAAACCCGAGTCAAATGTGAACCTGAACCTCAGGTCAAATGTGACCCGTTGTTTGAAACCCAGATCAAATGTGAACCTAAACCTAAGGTCAAATGTGAACTTAAACCTCAGGTCAAACGTGGACTGTTGTTTGAAACCCAGGTCAAACGTGAACCTAATCCTCAGGTCAAATTTGAACCCGTTGTTTGAAACCCAGGTCAAATGTGAACCTAAACCTTAGGTCAAATGTGAACCCCTTGTTTGAATCCCAGGTCAAATGTGAACCTAAACCTCAGGTCAAATGTGAACCTCTTGTTTGAAAACCAGGTCAAATGTGAACCTAAACCTCAGGTCTAATGTGAACCCGTTGTTTGAAACCCAGGTCAAATGTGAACCTAAACCTCAGGTCAAATGTGAATCCGTTGTTTGAAAACCAGGTCAAATGTGAACCTAAAACTCAGGTCAAATGTGTACCTAAACCTCAGGTCAAATGTGAACCCGTTGTTTGAAACCCAAGTCAAATGTGAACTTTAACCTCAGGTCAAATGTGAACCCGTTGTTTTAAACCCAGGTCAAATTTGAACCTAAACCACAAGTCAAATCTGAACCCGTTGTTTGAAAACCAGGTTAAATTTGAACCTAACCCTCCGGTCAAATGTGAACCCGTTGTTTGAAACCTAAGTCAAATGTGAACGTAAACCTCAGGTCAAATGTGAACCCGTTGTTTGAAAACCAGGTCAAATGTGAACCTAAACCTCAGGTCAAATGTGAACCCGTTGTTTGAAACCCAGGTCAAATTAGAACTTAAACCTCAGTTCAAATGTGAATTCATTGTTTGAAAACCAGGTCAAACGTGAACCCGTTGTTTGAAACCCAGGTCAAATTTGAACCTAAACCTCAAGTCAAATCTGAACCCGTTGTTTGAAAACCAGGTCAAATGTGAACCTAACCCTCAGGTCAAATGTGAACCCGTTGTTTGAAACCTAAATTAAATGTGAACCTAAACCTCAGGTCAAATGTGAACCCGTGGTTTGAAAACCAGGTCAAATGTGAACCTAAACCTCAGGTCAAATGTGAACCCGTTGATTGAAACCCAGGTCAAATGAGAACTTAAACCTCAGGTCAAATGTGAATCCATTGTTTGAAAACCAGGTAAAATGTGAACCCGTTGTTTGAAACCCAGGTCAAATGTGAACTTGAACCTGAGGTCAAATGTGAACCTATTATTTGAAACCCAGGTCAAATGTGAACCTAATCCTCAGGTCAAATGTGAACCCGTTGTTTGAAACCCAGGTCAAATGTGAACCCGTTGTTTGAAACCCAGGTCAAATGTGAACCTAAACCTCAGGTCAAATGTGAACCCGTGGTTTGAAACCCAGGTTAAATGTGAACCTAAACCTTATGTCAAATGAGAACCCGTTGTTTGAAACCCGAGTCAAATGTGAACCTGAACCTCAGGTCAAATGTGAACCCGTTGTTTGAAACCCAGTTCAAATGTGAACCTAAACCTAAGGTCAAATGTGAACTTAAACCTCAGGTCAAACGTGGACTGTTGTTTGAAACCCAGGTCAAATTTGAACCTAAACCTCAAGTCAAATCTGAACCCGTTGTTTGAAAACCAGGTTAAATTCGAACCTAAACCTCAGGTCAAATGTGAACCCGTTGTTTGAAAACCAGGTCAAATGTGAACCTAAACCTCAGGTCAAATGTGAATCCATTGTTTGAAAACCAGGTCAAATGTGAACCCGTTGTTTGAAACCCAGGTCAAATGTGAACCTAAACCTCAGGTTAAATGTGAACCCGTTGTTTGGAACCCAGGTTAAATGTGAACCTAAACCTCAGGTCAAATGTGAACCCGTTGTTTGAAACTCAGGTCAAATGTGAACCTAAACCTCAGGTCAAATGCGAACCCGTTGTTTGAAAACCAGGTCAAATTTGAACCTAAACCTCAGGTCAAATGTGAACCCGTTGTTTGAAACCCAGGTCAATTGTGAACCTAAACCTAAGGTCAAATGTGAACCCGTTGTTTGAAAACCAGGTCAAATGTGAACCTAAACCTAAGGTCAAATGTGAACCCATTGTTTGAAAACCAGGTCAAATGTGAACCTAAAACTCAGGTCAAATGTGTACCTAAACCTCAGGTCAAATGTGAACCCGTTGTTTGAAACCCAAGTCAAATGTGAACTTTAACCTCAGGTCAAATGTGAACCCGTTGTTTTAAACCCAGGTCAAATTTGAACCTAAACCACAAGTCAAATCTGAACCCGTTGTTTGAAAACCAGGTTAAATTTGAACCTAACCCTTAGGTCAAATGTGAACCCGTTGTTTGAAACCTAAGTCAAATGTGAACCTAAACCTCAGGCCAAATGTGAACCCGTTGTTTGAAAACCAGGTCAAATGTGAACCTAAACCTCAGGTCAAATGTGAACCCGTTGTTTGAAACCCAGGTCAAATTAGAACTTAAACCTCAGGTCAAATGTGAATCCATTGTTTGAAAACCAGGTCAAACGTGAACCCGTTGTTTGAAACCCAGGTTAAATTTGAACCTAAACCTCAAGTCAAATCTGAACCCGTTGTTTGAAAACCAGGTCAAATATGAACCTAACCCTCAGGTCAAATGTGAACCCGTTGTTTGAAACCTAAATTAAATGTGAACCTAAACCTCAGGTCAAATGTGAACCCGTGGTTTGAAAACCAGGTCAAATGTGAACCTAAACCTCAGGTCAAATGTGAACCCGTTGATTGAAACCCAGGTCAAATGAGAACTTAAACCTCAGGTCAAATGTGAATCCATTGTTTGAAAACCAGGTAAAATGTGAACCCGTTGTTTGAAACCCAGGTCAAATGTGAACCTATTGTTTGAAACCCAGGTCGAATGTGAACTTAATCCTCAGGTCAAATGTGAACCCGTTGTTTGAAACCCAGGTCAAATGTGAACCCGTTGTTTGAAACCCAGGTCAAATGTGAACCAAAACCTCAGGTCAAATGTGAACCCGTGGTTTGAAACCCAGGTTAAATGTGAACCTAAACCTTATGTCAAATGAGAACCCGTTGTTTGAAACCCGAGTCAAATGTGAACCTGAACCTCAGGTCAAATGTGAACCCGTTGTTTGAAACCCAGTTCAAATGTGAACCTAAACCTAAGGTCAAATGTGAACTTAAACCTCAGGTCAAACGTGGACTGTTGTTTGAAACCCAGGTCAAATTTGAACCTAAACCTCAAGTCAAATCTGAACCCGTTGTTTGAAACCAAGGTTAAATGTGAACCTAATCCTTAGGTCAAATGTGAACCCGTTGTTTGAAACCTAAGTCAAATGTGAACCTAAACCTCTGGTCAAATGTGAACCCGTTGTTTGAAAACCAGGTCAAATGTGAACCTAAACCTCAGGTCAAATTTGAATCCATTGTTTGAAAACCAGGTCAAATGTGAACCCGTTGTTTGAAACCCAGGTCAAATGTGAACCTAAACCTCAGGTTAAATGTGAACCCGTTGTTTGGAACCCAGGTCAAATGTGAACCTAAACCTCAGGTCAAATGTGAACCCGTTGTTTGAAACTCAGGTCAAATGTGAACCTAAACCTCAGGTCAAATGCGAACCCGTTGTTTGAAAACCAGGTCAAATTTGAACCTAAACCTCAGGTCAAATGTGAACCCGTTGTTTGAAACCCAGGTCAATTGTGAACCTAAACCTAAGGTCAAATGTGAACCCGTTGTTTGAAAACTAGGTCAAATGTGAACCTAAACCTCAGGTCAAATGTGAACCCATTGTTTGAAACCCAGGTCAAATGTGAACCTAAACCTCAGGTCAAATGTGAACTCGTTGTTTGAAAACCAGGTCAAATGTGAACCTAAAACTCAGGTCAAATGTGTACCTAAACCTCAGGTCAAATGTGAACCCGTTGTTTGAAACCCAAGTCAAATGTGAACTTAAACCTCAGGTCAAATGTGAACCCGTTGTTTGAAATCCAGGTCAAATTTGAACCTAAACCACAAGTCAAATCTGAACCCGTTGTTTGAAACCCAGATGAAATGTGAACCTAACCCTCAGGTCAAATGTGAACCTAAACCTCAGGTCAAATGTGAACCCGTTGTTTGAAACCCAGGTCAAATGTTAACCTAAACCTCAGGTCAAATGTGAACCCGTTGTTTGAATCCCGGGTCAAATGAGAACCCGTTGTTTGAAACCCAGGTCAAATGAGAACTTAAACCTCAGGTCAAATGTGAATCCATTGTTTGAAAACCAGGTCAAATGTGAACCCGTTGTTTGAAACCCAGGTCAAATTTGAACCTAAACCTCAGGTTAAATGTGAACCCGTTGTTTGGAACCCAGGTCAAATGTGAACCTAAACCTCAGGTCAAATGTGAACCCGTTGTTTGAAACTCAGGTCAAATGTGAACCTAAACCTCAGGTCAAATGCGAACCCATTGTTTGAAAACCAGGTCAAATTTGAACCTAAACCTCAGGTCAAATGTGAACCCGTTGTTTGAAACCCAGGTCAAATGTGAACCTAAACCTAAGGTCAAATGTGAACCCGTTGTTTGAAAACCAGGTCAAATGTGAACCTAAACCTCAGGTCAAATGTGAACCCATTGTTTGAAACCCAAGTCAAATGTGAACCTAAACCTCAGGTCAAATGTGAACTCCTTGTTTGAAAACCAGGTCAAATGTGAACCTAAAACTAAGGTCAAATGTGTACCTAAACCTCAGGTCAAATGTGAACCCGTTGTTTGAAACCCAGGTCAAATGTGAACCTAAACCTCAGGTCAAATGTGAACCCGTGGTTTGAATCCCGGGTCAAATGAGAACCCGTTGTTTGAAACCCACGTCAAATGAGAACTTAAACCTCAGGTCAAATGTGAATCCATTGTTTGAAAACCAGGTCAAATGTGAACCCGTTGTTTGAAACCCAGGTCAAATGTGAACCTAAACCTCAGGTCAAATGTCAACCCGTTGTTTGAATCCCGGGTCAAATGAGAACCCGTTGTTTGAAACCCAGGTCAAATGAGAACTTAAACCTCAGGTCAAATGTGAATCCATTGTTTGAAAACCAGGTCAAATGTGAACCCGTTGTTTGAAACCCAGGTCAAATGTGAACCTAAACCTCAGGTTAAATGTGAACCCGTTGTTTGGAACACAGGTCAAATGTGAACCTAAACCTCAGGTCAAATGTGAACCCGTTGTTTGAAACTCAGGTCAAATGTGAACCTAAACCTCAGGTCAAATGCGAACCCGTTGTTTAAAAACCAGGTCAAATTTGAACCTAAACCTCAGGTCAAATGTGAACCCGTTGTTTGAAACCCAGGTCAATTGTGAACCTAAACCTAAGGTCAAATGTGAACCCGTTGTTTGAAAACCAGGTCAAATGTGAACCTAAACCTCAGGTCAAATGTGAACCCATTGTTTGAAAGCCAGGTCAAATGTGAACCTCAACCTCAGGTCAAATGTGAACTCGTTGTTTGAAAACCAGGTCAAATGTGAACCTCAACCTCAGGTCAAATGTGAACTCGTTGTTTGAAAACCAGGTCAAATGTGAACCTAAAACTCAGGTCAAATGTTTACCTAAACCTCAGGTCAAATGTGAACCCGTTGTTTGAAACCCAAGTCAAATGTGAACTTAAACCTCAGGTTAAATGTGAACCCGTTGTTTGAAACCCAGGTCAAATTTGAACCTAAACCACAAGTCAAATCTGAACCCGTTGTTTGAAACCCAGGTGAAATGTGAACCTAACCCTCAGGTCAAATGTGAACCTAAACCTCAGGTCAAATGTGAACCCGTTGTTTGAAACCCAGGACAAATGTGAACCTAAACCTCAGGTCAAATGCGAACCCGTTGTTTGAAAACCAGGTCAAATTTGAACCTAAACCTCAGGTCAAATGTGAACCCGTTGTTTGAAACCCAGGTCAATTGTGAACCTAAACCTAAGGTCAAATGTGAACCCGTTGTTTGAAAACTAGGTCAAATGTGAACCTAAACCTCAGGTCAAATGTGAACCCATTGTTTGAAACCCAGGTCAAATGTGAACCTAAATCTCAGGTCAAAAGTGAACTCGTTGTTTGAAAACCAGGTCAAATGTGAACCTAAAACTCAGGTCAAATGTGTACCTAAACCTCAGGTCAAATGTGAACCCGTTGTTTGAAACCCAAGTCAAATGTGAACTTAAACCTCAGGTCAAATGTGAACCCGTTGTTTGAAATCCAGGTCAAATTTGAACCTAAACCACAAGTCAAATCTGAACCCGTTGTTTGAAACCCAGATGAAATGTGAACCTAACCCTCAGGTCAAATGTGAACCTAAACCTCAGGTCAAATGTGAACCCGTTGTTTGAAACCCAGGTCAAATGTGAACCTAAACCTCAGGTCAAATGTGAACCCGTTGTTTGAATCCCGGGTCAAATGAGAACCCGTTGTTTGAAACCCAGGTCAAATGAGAACTTAAACCTCAGGTCAAATGTTAATCCATTGTTTAAAAACCAGGTCAAATGTGAACCCGTTGTTTGAAACCCAGGTCAAATGTGAACCTAAACCTCAGGTCAAATGCGAACCCGTTGTTTGAAAACCAGGTCAAATTTGAACCTAAACCTCAGGTCAAATGTGAACCCGTTGTTTGAATCCCGGGTCAAATGAGAACCCGTTGTTTGAAACCCAGGTCAAATGAGAACTTAAACCTCAGGTCAAATGTGAATCCATTGTTTGAAAACCAGGTCAAATGTGAACCCGTTGTTTGAAACCCAGGTCAAATGTGAACCTAAACCTCAGATTAAATGTGAACCCGTTGTTTGGAACCCAGGTCAAATGTGAACCTAAACCTCAGGTCAAATGTGAACCCGTTGTTTGAAACTCAGGTCAAATGTGAACCTAAACCTCAGGTCAAATGCGAACCCATTGTTTGAAAACCAGGTCAAATTTGAACCTAAACCTCAGGTCAAATGTGAACCCGTTGTTTGAAACCCAGGTCAAATGTGAACCTAAACCTAAGGTCAAATGTGAACCCGTTGTTTGAAAACCAGGTCAAATGTGAACCTAAACCTCAGGTCAAATGTGAACCCATTGTTTGAAACCCAAGTCAAATGTGAACCTAAACCTCAGGTCAAATGTGAACTCCTTGTTTGAAAACCAGGTCAAATGTGAACCTAAAACTAAGGTCAAATGTGTACCTAAACCTCAGGTCAAATGTGAACCCGTTGTTTGAAACCCAGGTCAAATGTGAACCTAAACCTCAGGTCAAATGTGAACCCGTGGTTTGAATCCCGGGTCAAATGAGAACCCGTTGTTTGAAACCCACGTCAAATGAGAACTTAAACCTCAGGTCAAATGTGAATCCATTGTTTGAAAACCAGGTCAAATGTGAACCCGTTGTTTGAAACCCAGGTCAAATGTGAACCTAAACCTCAGGTCAAATGTCAACCCGTTGTTTGAATCCCGGGTCAAATGAGAACCCGTTGTTTGAAACCCAGGTCAAATGAGAACTTAAACCTCAGGTCAAATGTGAATCCATTGTTTGAAAACCAGGTCAAATGTGAACCCGTTGTTTGAAACCCAGGTCAAATGTGAACCTAAACCTCAGGTTAAATGTGAACCCGTTGTTTGGAACACAGGTCAAATGTGAACCTAAACCTCAGGTCAAATGTGAACCCGTTGTTTGAAACTCAGGTCAAATGTGAACCTAAACCTCAGGTCAAATGCGAACCCGTTGTTTAAAAACCAGGTCAAATTTGAACCTAAACCTCAGGTCAAATGTGAACCCGTTGTTTGAAACCCAGGTCAATTGTGAACCTAAACCTAAGGTCAAATGTGAACCCGTTGTTTGAAAACCAGGTCAAATGTGAACCTAAACCTCAGGTCAAATGTGAACCCATTGTTTGAAACCCAGGTCAAATGTGAACCTCAACCTCAGGTCAAATGTGAACTCGTTGTTTGAAAACCAGGTCAAATGTGAACCTAAAACTCAGGTCAAATGTTTACCTAAACCTCAGGTCAAATGTGAACCCGTTGTTTGAAACCCAAGTCAAATGTGAACTTAAACCTCAGGTTAAATGTGAACCCGTTGTTTGAAACCCAGGTCAAATTTGAACCTAAACCACAAGTCAAATCTGAACCCGTTGTTTGAAACCCAGGTGAAATGTGAACCTAACCCTCAGGTCAAATGTGAACCTAAACCTCAGGTCAAATGTGAACCCGTTGTTTGAAACCCAGGTCAAATGTGAACCTAAACCTCAGGTCAAATGTGAACCCGTTGTTTGAATCCCGGGTCAAATGAGAACCCGTTGTTTGAAACCCAGGTCAAATGAGAACTTAAACCTCAGGTCAAATGTGAATCCATTGTTTAAAAACCAGGTCAAATGTGAACCCGTTGTTTGAAACCCAGGTCAAATGTGAACCTAAACCTCAGGTTAAATGTGAACCCGTTGTTTGGAACCCAGGTCAAATGTGAACCTAAACCTCAGGTCAAATGTGAACCCGTTGTTTGAAACTCAGGTCAAATGTGAACCTAAACCTCAGGTCAAATGCGAACCCATTGTTTGAAAACCAGGTCAAATTTGAACCTAAACCTCAGGTCAAATGTGAACCCGTTGTTTGAAACCCAGGTCAAATGTGAACCTAAACCTAAGGTCAAATGTGAACCCGTTGTTTGAAAACCAGGTCAAATGTGAACCTAAACCTCAGGTCAAATGTGAACCCATTGTTTGAAACCCAAGTCAAATGTGAACCTAAACCTCAGGTCAAATGTGAACTCCTTGTTTGAAAACCAGGTCAAATGTGAACCTAAAACTAAGGTCAAATGTGTACCTAAACCTCAGGTCAAATGTGAACCCGTTGTTTGAAACCCAGGTCAAATGTGAACCTAAACCTCAGGTCAAATGTGAACCCGTGGTTTGAATCCCGGGTCAAATGAGAACCCGTTGTTTGAAACCCACGTCAAATGAGAACTTAAACCTCAGGTCAAATGTGAATCCATTGTTTGAAAACCAGGTCAAATGTGAACCCGTTGTTTGAAACCTAGGTCAAATGTGAACCTAAACCTCAGGTCAAATGTCAACCCGTTGTTTGAATCCCGGGTCAAATGAGAACCCGTTGTTTGAAACCCAGGTCAAATGAGAACTTAAACCTCAGGTCAAATGTGAATCCATTGTTTGAAAACCAGGTCAAATGTGAACCCGTTGTTTGAAACCCAGGTCAAATGTGAACCTAAACCTCAGGTTAAATGTGAACCCGTTGTTTGGAACACAGGTCAAATGTGAACCTAAACCTCAGGTCAAATGTGAACCCGTTGTTTGAAACTCAGGTCAAATGTGAACCTAAACCTCAGGTCAAATGCGAACCCGTTGTTTAAAAACCAGGTCAAATTTGAACCTAAACCTCAGGTCAAATGTGAACCCGTTGTTTGAAACCCAGGTCAATTGTGAACCTAAACCTAAGGTCAAATGTGAACCCGTTGTTTGAAAACCAGGTCAAATGTGAACCTAAACCTCAGGTCAAATGTGAACCCATTGTTTGAAACCCAGGTCAAATGTGAACCTCAACCTCAGGTCAAATGTGAACTCGTTGTTTGAAAACCAGGTCAAATGTGAACCTAAAACTCAGGTCAAATGTTTACCTAAACCTCAGGTCAAATGTGAACCCATTGTTTGAAACCCAAGTCAAATGTGAACTTAAACCTCAGGTTAAATGTGAACCCGTTGTTTGAAACCCAGGTCAAATTTGAACCTAAACCACAAGTCAAATCTGAACCCGTTGTTTGAAACCCAGGTGAAATCTGAACCTAACCCTCAGGTCAAATGTGAACCTAAACCTCAGGTCAAATGTGAACCCGTTGTTTGAAACCCAGGTCAAATGTGAACCTAAACCTCAGGTCAAATGTGAACCCATTGTTTGAATCCCGGGTCAAATGGGAACCCGTTGTTTGAAACCCAGGTCAAATGAGAACTTAAACCTCGGGTCAAATGTGAATCCATTGTTTGAAAACCAGGTCAAATGTGAACCCGTTGTTTGAAACCCAGGTCAAATGTGAACCTAAACCTCAGGTTAAATGTGAACCCGTTGTTTGGAACCCAGGTCAAATGTGAACCTAAACCTCAGATCAAATGTGAACCCGTTGTTTGAAACTCAGGTCAAATATGAACCTAAACCTCAGGTCAAATGCGAACCCGTTGTTTGAAAACCAGGTCAAATTTGAACCTAAACCTCAGGTCAAATGTGAACCCGTTGTTTGAAACCCAGGTCAATTGTGAACCTAAACCTAAGGTCAAATGTGAACCCGTTGTTTGAAAACCAGGTCAAATGTGAACCTAAACCTCAGGTCAAATGTGAACCCATTGTTTGAAACCCAAGTCAAATGTGAACCTAAACCTCAGGTCAAATGTGAACTCCTTGTTTGAAAACCAGGTCAAATGTGAACCTAAAACTAAGGTCAAATGTGTACCTAAACCTCAGGTCAAATGTGAACCCGTTGTTTGAAACCTAGGTCAAATGTGAACCTAAACCTCAGGTCAAATGTGAACCCGTGGTTTGAATCCCGGGTCAAATGAGAACCCGTTGTTTGAAACCCAGGTTAAATGAGAACTTAAACCTCAGGTCAAATGTGAATCCATTGTTTGAAAACCAGGTCAAATGTGAACCCGTTGTTTGAAACCCAGGTCAAATGTGAACCTAAACCTCAGGTCAAATGTCAACCCGTTGTTTGAATCCCGGGTCAAATGAGAACCCGTTGTTTGAAACCCAGGTCAAATGAGAACTTAAACCTCAGGTCAAATGTGAATCCATTGTTTGAAAACCAGGTCAAATGTGAACCCGTTGTTTGAAACCCAGGTCAAATGTGAACCTAAACCTCAGGTTAAATGTGAACCCGTTGTTTGGAACACAGGTCAAATGTGAACCTAAACCTCAGGTCAAATGTGAACCCGTTGTTTGAAACTCAGGTCAAATGTGAACCTAAACCTCAGGTCAAATGCGAACCCGTTGTTTAAAAACCAGGTCAAATTTGAACCTAAACCTCAGGTCAAATGTGAACCTAAACCTCAGGTCAAATGTGAACCCGTTGTTTGAAACCCAGGTCAAATGTGAACCTAAACCTCAGGTCAAATGTGAACCCATTGTTTGAATCCCGGGTCAAATGGGAACCCGTTGTTTGAAACCCAGGTCAAATGAGAACTTAAACCTCGGGTCAAATGTGAATCCATTGTTTGAAAACCAGGTCAAATGTAAACCCGTTGTTTGAAACCCAGGTCAAATGTGAACCTAAACCTCAGGTTAAATGTGAACCCGTTGTTTGGAACCCAGGTCAAATGTGAACCTAAACCTCAGATCAAATGTGAACCCGTTGTTTGAAACTCAGGTCAAATATGAACCTAAACCTCAGGTCAAATGCGAACCCGTTGTTTGAAAACCAGGTCAAATTTGAACCTAAACCTCAGGTCAAATGTGAACCCGTTGTTTGAAACCCAGGTCAATTGTGAACCTAAACCTAAGGTCAAATGTGAAGCCGTTGTTTGAAAACCAGGTCAAATGTGAACCTAAACCTCAAGTCAAATGTGAACCCATTGTTTGAAACCCAAGTCAAATGTGAACCTAAACCTCAGGTCAAATGTGAACTCCTTGTTTGAAAACCAGGTCAAATGTGAACCTAAAACTAAGGTCAAATGTGTACCTAAACCTCAGGTCAAATGTGAACCCGTTGTTTGAAACCCAGGTCAAATGTGAACCTAAACCTCAGGTCAAATGTGAACCCGTGGTTTGAATCCCGGGTCAAATGAGAACCCGTTGTTTGAAACCCAGGTTAAATGAGAACTTAAACCTCAGGTCAAATGTGAATCCATTGTTTGAAAACCAGGTCAAATGTGAACCCGTTGTTTGAAACCCAGGTCAAATGTGAACCTAAACCTCAGGTCAAATGTCAACCCGTTGTTTGAATCCCGGGTCAAATGAGAACCCGTTGTTTGAAACCCAGGTCAAATGAGAACTTAAACCTCAGGTCAAATGTGAATCCATTGTTTGAAAACCAGGTCAAATGTGAACCCGTTGTTTGAAACCCAGGTCAAATGTGAACCTAAACCTCAGGTTAAATGTGAACCCGTTGTTTGGAACACAGGTCAAATGTGAACCTAAACCTCAGGTCAAATGTGAACCCGTTGTTTGAAACTCAGGTCAAATGTGAACCTAAACCTCAGGTCAAATGCGAACCCGTTGTTTAAAAACCAGGTCAAATTTGAACCTAAACCTCAGGTCAAATGTGAACCTAAACCTCAGGTCAAATGTGAACCCGTTGTTTGAAACCCAGGTCAAATGTGAACCTAAACCTCAGGTCAAATGTGAACCCATTGTTTGAATCCCGGGTCAAATGGGAACCCGTTGTTTGAAACCCAGGTCAAATGAGAACTTAAACCTCGGGTCAAATGTGAATCCATTGTTTGAAAACCAGGTCAAATGTGAACCCGTTGTTTGAAACCCAGGTCAAATGTGAACCTAAACCTCAGGTTAAATGTGAACCCGTTGTTTGGAACCCAGGTCAAATGTGAACCTAAACCTCAGATCAAATGTGAACCCGTTGTTTGAAACTCAGGTCAAATGTGAACCTAAACCTCAGGTCAAATGCGAACCCGTTGTTTGAAAACCAGGTCAAATTTGAACCTAAACCTCAGGTCAAATGTGAACCCGTTGTTTGAAACCCAGGTCAATTGTGAACCTAAACCTAAGGTCAAATGTGAACCCGTTGTTTGAAAACCAGGTCAAATGTGAACCTAAACCTCAGGTCAAATGTGAACCCATTGTTTGAAACCCAAGTCAAATGTGAACCTAAACCTCAGGTCAAATGTGAACTCCTTGTTTGAAAACCAGGTCAAATGTGAACCTAAAACTAAGGTCAAATGTGTACCTAAACCTCAGGTCAAATGTGAACCCGTTGTTTGAAACCCAGGTCAAATGTGAACCTAAACCTCAGGTCAAATGTGAACCCGTGGTTTGAATCCCGGGTCAAATGAGAACCCGTTGTTTGAAACCCAGGTTAAATGAGAACTTAAACCTCAGGTCAAATGTGAATCCATTGTTTGAAAACCAGGTCAAATGTGAACCCGTTGTTTGAAACCCAGGTCAAATGTGAACCTAAACCTCAGGTCAAATGTCAACCCGTTGTTTGAATCCCGGGTCAAATGAGAACCCGTTGTTTGAAACCCAGGTCAAATGAGAACTTAAACCTCAGGTCAAATGTGAATCCATTGTTTGAAAACCAGGTCAAATGTGAACCCGTTGTTTGAAACCCAGGTCAAACGTGAACCTAAACCTCAGGTTAAATGTGAACCCGTTGTTTGGAACACAGGTCAAATGTGAACCTAAACCTCAGGTCAAATGTGAACCCGTTGTTTGAAACTCAGGTCAAATGTGAACCTAAACCTCGGGTCAAATGCGAACCCGTTGTTTAAAAACCAGGTCAAATTTGAACCTAAACCTCAGGTCAAATGTGAACCTAAACCTCAGGTCAAATGTGAACCCGTTGTTTGAAACCCAGGTCAAATGTGAACCTAAACCTCAGGTCAAATGTGAACCCATTGTTTGAATCCCGGGTCAAATGGGAACCCGTTGTTTGAAACCCAGGTCAAATGAGAACTTAAACCTCGGGTCAAATGTGAATCCATTGTTTGAAAACCAGGTCAAATGTGAACCCGTTGTTTGAAACCCAGGTCAAATGTGAACCTAAACCTCAGGTTAAATGTGAACCCGTTGTTTGGAACCCAGGTCAAATGTGAACCTAAACCTCAGATCAAATGTGAACCCGTTGTTTGAAACTCAGGTCAAATGTGAACCTAAACCTCAGGTCAAATGCGAACCCGTTGTTTGAAAACCAGGTCAAATTTGAACCTAAACCTCAGGTCAAATGTGAACCCGTTGTTTGAAACCCAGGTCAATTGTGAACCTAAACCTAAGGTCAAATGTGAATCCGTTGTTTGAAAACCAGGTCAAATGTGAACCTAAACCTCAGGTCAAATGTGAACCCATTGTTTGAAACCCAAGTCAAATGTGAACCTAAACCTCAGGTCAAATGTGAACTCCTTGTTTGAAAACCAGGTCAAATGTGAACCTAAAACTAAGGTCAAATGTGTACCTAAACCTCAGGTCAAATGTGAACCCGTTGTTTGAAACCCAGGTCAAATGTGAACCTAAACCTCAGGTCAAATGTGAACCCGTGGTTTGAATCCCGGGTCAAATGAGAACCCGTTGTTTGAAACCCAGGTTAAATGAGAACTTAAACCTCAGGTCAAATGTGAATCCATTGTTTGAAAACCAGGTCAAATGTGAACCCGTTGTTTGAAACCCAGGTCAAATGTGAACCTAAACCTCAGGTCAAATGTCAACCCGTTGTTTGAATCCCGGGTCAAATGAGAACCCGTTGTTTGAAACCCAGGTCAAATGAGAACTTAAACCTCAGGTCAAATGTGAATCCATTGTTTGAAAACCAGGTCAAATGTGAACCCGTTGTTTGAAACCCAGGTCAAACGTGAACCTAAACCTCAGGTTAAATGTGAACCCGTTGTTTGGAACACAGGTCAAATGTGAACCTAAACCTCAGGTCAAATGTGAACCCGTTGTTTGAAACTCAGGTCAAATGTGAACCTAAACCTCAGGTCAAATGCGAACCCGTTGTTTAAAAACCAGGTCAAATTTAAACCTAAACCTCAGGTCAAATGTGAACCTAAACCTCAGGTCAAATGTGAACCCGTTGTTTGAAACCCAGGTCAAATGTGAACCTAAACCTCAGGTCAAATGTGAACCCATTGTTTGAATCCCGGGTCAAATGGGAACCCGTTGTTTGAAACCCAGGTCAAATGAGAACTTAAACCTCGGGTCAAATGTGAATCCATTGTTTGAAAACCAGGTCAAATGTGAACCCGTTGTTTGAAACCCAGGTCAAATGTGAACCTAAACCTCAGGTTAAATGTGAACCCGTTGTTTGGAACCCAGGTCAAATGTGAACCTAAACCTCAGATCAAATGTGAACCCGTTGTTTGAAACTCAGGTCAAATGTGAACCTAAACCTCAGGTCAAATGCGAACCCGTTGTTTGAAAACCAGGTCAAATTTGAACCTAAACCTCAGGTCAAATGTGAACCCGTTGTTTGAAACCCAGGTCAATTGTGAACCTAAACCTAAGGTCAAATGTGAATCCATTGTTTGAAAACCAGGTCAAATGTGAACCTAAACCTCAAGTCAAATGTGAACCCATTGTTTGAAACCCAAGTCAAATGTGAACCTAAACCTCAGGTCAAATGTGAACTCCTTGTTTGAAAACCAGGTCAAATGTGAACCTAAAACTAAGGTCAAATGTGTACCTAAACCTCAGGTCAAATGTGAACCCGTTGTTTGAAACCCAGGTCAAATGTGAACCTAAACCTCAGGTCAAATGTGAACCCGTGGTTTGAATCCCGGGTCAAATGAGAACCCGTTGTTTGAAACCCAGGTTAAATGAGAACTTAAACCTCAGGTCAAATGTGAATCCATTGTTTGAAAACCAGGTCAAATGTGAACCCGTTGTTTGAAACCCAGGTCAAATGTGAACCTAAACCTCAGGTCAAATGTCAACCCGTTGTTTGAATCCCGGGTCAAATGAGAACCCGTTGTTTGAAACCCAGGTCAAATGAGAACTTAAACCTCAGGTCAAATGTGAATCCATTGTTTGAAAACCAAGTCAAATGTGAACCCGTTGTTTGAAACCCAGGTCAAACGTGAACCTAAACCTCAGGTTAAATGTGAACCCGTTGTTTGGAACACAGGTCAAATGTGAACCTAAACCTCAGGTCAAATGTGAACCCGTTGTTTGAAACTCAGGTCAAATGTGAACCTAAACCTCAGGTCAAATGCGAACCCGTTGTTTAAAAACCAAGTCAAATTTGAACCTAAACCTCAGGTCAAATGTGAACCTAAACCTCAGGTCAAATGTGAACCCGTTGTTTGAAACCCAGGTCAAATGTGAACCTAAACCTCAGGTCAAATGTGAACCCATTGTTTGAATCCCGGGTCAAATGGGAACCCGTTGTTTGAAACCCAGGTCAAATGAGAACTTAAACCTCGGGTCAAGTGTGAATCCATTGTTTGAAAACCAGGTCAAATGTGAACCCGTTGTTTGAAACCCAGGTCAAATGTGAACCTAAACCTCGGGTTAAATGTGAACCCGTTGTTTGGAACCCAGGTCAAATGTGAACCTAAACCTCAGATCAAATGTGAACCCGTTGTTTGAAACTCAGGTCAAATGTGAACCTAAACCTCAGGTCAAATGCGAACCCGTTGTTTGAAAACCAGGTCAAATTTGAACCTAAACCTCAGGTCAAATGTGAACCCGTTGTTTGAAACCCAGGTCAATTGTGAACCTAAACCTAAGGTCAAATGTGAATCCGTTGTTTGAAAACCAGGTCAAATGTGAACCTAAACCTCAGGTCAAATGTGAACCCATTGTTTGAAACCCAAGTCAAATGTGAACCTAAACCTCAGGTCAAATGTGAACTCCTTGTTTGAAAACCAGGTCAAATGTGAACCTAAAACTAAGGTCAAATGTGTACCTAAACCTCAGGTCAAATGTGAACCCGTTGTTTGAAACCCAGGTCAAATGTGAACCTAAACCTCAGGTCAAATGTGAACCCGTGGTTTGAATCCCGGGTCAAATGAGAACCCGTTGTTTGAAACCCAGGTTAAATGAGAACTTAAACCTCAGGTCAAATGTGAATCCATTGTTTGAAAACCAAGTCAAATGTGAACCCGTTGTTTGAAACCCAGGTCAAATGTGAACCTAAACCTCAGGTCAAATGTCAACCCGTTGTTTGAATCCCGGGTCAAATGAGAACCCGTTGTTTGAAACCCAGGTCAAATGAGAACTTAAACCTCAGGTCAAATGTGAATCCATTGTTTGAAAACCAGGTCAAATGTGAACCCGTTGTTTGAAACCCAGGTCAAACGTGAACCTAAACCTCAGGTTAAATGTGAACCCGTTGTTTGGAACACAGGTCAAATGTGAACCTAAACCTCAGGTCAAATGTGAACCCGTTGTTTGAAACTCAGGTCAAATGTGAACCTAAACCTCAGGTCAAATGCGAACCCGTTGTTTAAAAACCAGGTCAAATTTGAACCTAAACCTCAGGTCAAATGTGAACCCATTGTTTGAAACCCAAGTCAAATGTGAACCTAAACCTCAGGTCAAATGTGAACTCCTTGTTTGAAAACCAGGTCAAATGTGAACCTAAAACTAAGGTCAAATGTGTACCTAAACCTCAGGTCAAATGTGAACCCGTTGTTTGAAACCCAGGTCAAATGTGAACCTAAACCTCAGGTCAAATGTGAACCCGTGGTTTGAATCCCGGGTCAAATGAGAACCCGTTGTTTGAAACCCAGGTTAAATGAGAACTTAAACCTCAGGTCAAATGTGAATCCATTGTTTGAAAACCAGGTCAAATGTGAACCCGTTGTTTGAAACCCAGGTCAAATGTGAACCTAAACCTCAGGTCAAATGTCAACCCGTTGTTTGAATCCCGGGTCAAATGAGAACCCGTTGTTTGAAACCCAGGTCAAATGAGAACTTAAACCTCAGGTCAAATGTGAATCCATTGTTTGAAAACCAGGTCAAATGTGAACCCGTTGTTTGAAACCCAGGTCAAACGTGAACCTAAACCTCAGGTTAAATGTGAACCCGTTGTTTGGAACACAGGTCAAATGTGAACCTAAACCTCAGGTCAAATGTGAACCCGTTGTTTGAAACCCAGGTCAATTGTGAACCTAAACCTAAGGTCAAATGTGAATCCGTTGTTTGAAAACCAGGTCAAATGTGAACCTAAACCTCAGGTCAAATGTGAACCCATTGTTTGAAACCCAAGTCAAATGTGAACCTAAACCTCAGGTCAAATGTGAACTCCTTGTTTGAAAACCAGGTCAAATGTGAACCTAAAACTAAGGTCAAATGTGTACCTAAACCTCAGGTCAAATGTGAACCCGTTGTTTGAAACCCAGGTCAAATGTAAACCTAAACCTCAGGTCAAATGTGAACCCGTGGTTTGAATCCCGGGTCAAATGAGAACCCGTTGTTTGAAACCCAGGTTAAATGAGAACTTAAACCTCAGGTCAAATGTGAATCCATTGTTTGAAAACCAGGTCAAATGTGAACCCGTTGTTTGAAACCCAGGTCAAATGTGAACCTAAACCTCAGGTCAAATGTCAACCCGTTGTTTGAATCCCGGGTCAAATGAGAACCCGTTGTTTGAAACCCAGGTCAAATGAGAACTTAAACCTCAGGTCAAATGTGAATCCATTGTTTGAAAACCAGGTCAAATGTGAACCCGTTGTTTGAAACCCAGGTCAAACGTGAACCTAAACCTCAGGTTAAATGTGAACCCGTTGTTTGGAACACAGGTCAAATGTGAACCTAAACCTCAGGTCAAATGTGAACCCGTTGTTTGAAACTCAGGTCAAATGTGAACCTAAACCTCAGGTCAAATGCGAACCCGTTGTTTAAAAACCAAGTCAAATTTGAACCTAAACCTCAGGTCAAATGTGAACCTAAACCTCAGGTCAAATGTGAACCCGTTGTTTGAAACCCAGGTCAAATGTGAACCTAAACCTCAGGTCAAATGTGAACCCATTGTTTGAATCCCGGGTCAAATGGGAACCCGTTGTTTGAAACCCAGGTCAAATGAGAACTTAAACCTCGGGTCAAATGTGAATCCATTGTTTGAAAACCAGGTCAAATGTGAACCCGTTGTTTGAAACCCAGGTCAAATGTGAACCTAAACCTCGGGTTAAATGTGAACCCGTTGTTTGGAACCCAGGTCAAATGTGAACCTAAACCTCAGATCAAATGTGAACCCGTTGTTTGAAACTCAGGTCAAATGTGAACCTAAACCTCAGGTCAAATGCGAACCCGTTGTTTGAAAACCAGGTCAAATTTGAACCTAAACCTCAGGTCAAATGTGAACCCGTTGTTTGAAACCCAGGTTAATTGTGAACCTAAACCTAAGGTCAAATGTGAATCCGTTGTTTGAAAACCAGGTCAAATGTGAACCTAAACCTCAGGTCAAATGTGAACCCATTGTTTGAAACCCAAGTCAAATGTGAACCTAAACCTCAGGTCAAATGTGAACTCCTTGTTTGAAAACCAGGTCAAATGTGAACCTAAAACTAAGGTCAAATGTGTACCTAAACCTCAGGTCAAATGTGAACCCGTTGTTTGAAACCCAGGTCAAATGTGAACCTAAACCTCAGGTCAAATGTGAACCCGTGGTTTGAATCCCGGGTCAAATGAGAACCCGTTGTTTGAAACCCAGGTTAAATGAGAACTTAAACCTCAGGTCAAATGTGAATCCATTGTTTGAAAACCAGGTCAAATGTGAACCCGTTGTTTGAAACCCAGGTCAAATGTGAACCTAAACCTCAGGTCAAATGTCAACCCGTTGTTTGAATCCCGGGTCAAATGAGAACCCGTTGTTTGAAACCCAGGTCAAATGAGAACTTAAACCTCAGGTCAAATGTGAATCCATTGTTTGAAAACCAGGTCAAATGTGAACCCGTTGTTTGAAACCCAGGTCAAACGTGAACCTAAACCTCAGGTTAAATGTGAACCCGTTGTTTGGAACACAGGTCAAATGTGAACCTAAACCTCAGGTCAAATGTGAACCCGTTGTTTGAAACCCAGGTCAATTGTGAACCTAAACCTAAGGTCAAATGTGAATCCGTTGTTTGAAAACCAGGTCAAATGTGAACCTAAACCTCAGGTCAAATGTGAACCCATTGTTTGAAACCCAGGTCAAATGTGAACCCGTTGTTTGAAACCCAGGTCAAACGTGAACCTAAACCTCAGGTTAAATGTGAACCCGTTGTTTGGAACACAGGTCAAATGTGAACCTAAACCTCAGGTCAAATGTGAACCCGTTGTTTGAAACTCAGGTCAAATGTGAACCTAAACCTCAGGTCAAATGCGAACCCGTTGTTTAAAAACCAAGTCAAATTTGAACCTAAACCTCAGGTCAAATGTGAACCTAAACCTCAGGTCAAATGTGAACCCGTTGTTTGAAACCCAGGTCAAATGTGAACCTAAACCTCAGGTCAAATGTGAACCCATTGTTTGAATCCCGGGTCAAATGGGAACCCGTTGTTTGAAACCCAGGTCAAATGAGAACTTAAACCTCGGGTCAAATGTGAATCCATTGTTTGAAAACCAGGTCAAATGTGAACCCGTTGTTTGAAACCCAGGTCAAATGTGAACCTAAACCTCGGGTTAAATGTGAACCCGTTGTTTGGAACCCAGGTCAAATGTGAACCTAAACCTCAGATCAAATGTGAACCCGTTGTTTGAAACTCAGGTCAAATGTGAACCTAAACCTCAGGTCAAATGCGAACCCGTTGTTTGAAAACCAGGTCAAATTTGAACCTAAACCTCAGGTCAAATGTGAACCCGTTGTTTGAAACCCAGGTCAATTGTGAACCTAAACCTAAGGTCAAATGTGAATCCGTTGTTTGAAAACCAGGTCAAATGTGAACCTAAACCTCAGGTCAAATGTGAACCCATTGTTTGAAACCCAAGTCAAATGTGAACCTAAACCTCAGGTCAAATGTGAACTCCTTGTTTGAAAACCAGGTCAAATGTGAACCTAAAACTAAGGTCAAATGTGTACCTAAACCTCAGGTCAAATGTGAACCCGTTGTTTGAAACCCAGGTCAAATGTGAACCTAAACCTCAGGTCAAATGTGAACCCGTGGTTTGAATCCCGGGTCAAATGAGAACCCGTTGTTTGAAACCCAGGTTAAATGAGAACTTAAACCTCAGGTCAAATGTGAATCCATTGTTTGAAAACCAGGTCAAATGTGAACCCGTTGTTTGAAACCCAGGTCAAATGTGAACCTAAACCTCAGGTCAAATGTCAACCCGTTGTTTGAATCCCGGGTCAAATGAGAACCCGTTGTTTGAAACCCAGGTCAAATGAGAACTTAAACCTCAGGTCAAATGTGAATCCATTGTTTGAAAACCAGGTCAAATGTGAACCCGTTGTTTGAAACCCAGGTCAAACGTGAACCTAAACCTCAGGTTAAATGTGAACCCGTTGTTTGGAACACAGGTCAAATGTGAACCTAAACCTCAGGTCAAATGTGAACCCGTTGTTTGAAACCCAGGTCAATTGTGAACCTAAACCTAAGGTCAAATGTGAATCCGTTGTTTGAAAACCAGGTCAAATGTGAACCTAAACCTCAGGTCAAATGTGAACCCATTGTTTGAAACCCAAGTCAAATGTGAACCTAAACCTCAGGTCAAATGTGAACTCCTTGTTTGAAAACCAGGTCAAATGTGAACCTAAAACTAAGGTCAAATGTGTACCTAAACCTCAGGTCAAATGTGAACCCGTTGTTTGAAACCCAGGTCAAATGTGAACCTAAACCTCAGGTCAAATGTGAACCCGTGGTTTGAATCCCGGGTCAAATGAGAACCCGTTGTTTGAAACCCAGGTTAAATGAGAACTTAAACCTCAGGTCAAATGTGAATCCATTGTTTGAAAACCAGGTCAAATGTGAACCCGTTGTTTGAAACCCAGGTCAAATGTGAACCTAAACCTCAGGTCAAATGTCAACCCGTTGTTTGAATCCCGGGTCAAATGAGAACCCGTTGTTTGAAACCCAGGTCAAATGAGAACTTAAACCTCAGGTCAAATGTGAATCCATTGTTTGAAAACCAGGTCAAATGTGAACCCGTTGTTTGAAACCCAGGTCAAACGTGAACCTAAACCTCAGGTTAAATGTGAACCCGTTGTTTGGAACACAGGTCAAATGTGAACCTAAACCTCAGGTCAAATGTGAACCCGTTGTTTGAAACTCAGGTCAAATGTGAACCTAAACCTCAGGTCAAATGCGAACCCGTTGTTTAAAAACCAAGTCAAATTTGAACCTAAACCTCAGGTCAAATGTGAACCTAAACCTCAGGTCAAATGTGAACCCGTTGTTTGAAACCCAGGTCAAATGTGAACCTAAACCTCAGGTCAAATGTGAACCCATTGTTTGAATCCCGGGTCAAATGGGAACCCGTTGTTTGAAACCCAGGTCAAATGAGAACTTAAACCTCGGGTCAAATGTGAATCCATTGTTTGAAAACCAGGTCAAATGTGAACCCGTTGTTTGAAACCCAGGTCAAATGTGAACCTAAACCTCGGGTTAAATGTGAACCCGTTGTTTGGAACCCAGGTCAAATGTGAACCTAAACCTCAGATCAAATGTGAACCCGTTGTTTGAAACTCAGGTCAAATGTGAACCTAAACCTCAGGTCAAATGCGAACCCGTTGTTTGAAAACCAGGTCAAATTTGAACCTAAACCTCAGGTCAAATGTGAACCCGTTGTTTGAAACCCAGGTCAATTGTGAACCTAAACCTAAGGTCAAATGTGAATCCGTTGTTTGAAAACCAGGTCAAATGTGAACCTAAACCTCAGGTCAAATGTGAACCCATTGTTTGAAACCCAAGTCAAATGTGAACCTAAACCTCAGGTCAAATGTGAACTCCTTGTTTGAAAACCAGGTCAAATGTGAACCTAAAACTAAGGTCAAATGTGTACCTAAACCTCAGGTCAAATGTGAACCCGTTGTTTGAAACCCAGGTCAAATGTGAACCTAAACCTCAGGTCAAATGTGAACCCGTGGTTTGAATCCCGGGTCAAATGAGAACCCGTTGTTTGAAACCCAGGTTAAATGAGAACTTAAACCTCAGGTCAAATGTGAATCCATTGTTTGAAAACCAGGTCAAATGTGAACCCGTTGTTTGAAACCCAGGTCAAATGTGAACCTAAACCTCAGGTCAAATGTCAACCCGTTGTTTGAATCCCGGGTCAAATGAGAACCCGTTGTTTGAAACCCAGGTCAAATGAGAACTTAAACCTCAGGTCAAATGTGAATCCATTGTTTGAAAACCAGGTCAAATGTGAACCCGTTGTTTGAAACCCAGGTCAAACGTGAACCTAAACCTCAGGTTAAATGTGAACCCGTTGTTTGGAACACAGGTCAAATGTGAACCTAAACCTCAGGTCAAATGTGAACCCGTTGTTTGAAACCCAGGTCAATTGTGAACCTAAACCTAAGGTCAAATGTGAATCCGTTGTTTGAAAACCAGGTCAAATGTGAACCTAAACCTCAGGTCAAATGTGAACCCATTGTTTGAAACCCAAGTCAAATGTGAACCTAAACCTCAGGTCAAATGTGAACTCCTTGTTTGAAAACCAGGTCAAATGTGAACCTAAAACTAAGGTCAAATGTGTACCTAAACCTCAGGTCAAATGTGAACCCGTTGTTTGAAACCCAGGTCAAATGTGAACCTAAACCTCAGGTCAAATGTGAACCCGTGGTTTGAATCCCGGGTCAAATGAGAACCCGTTGTTTGAAACCCAGGTTAAATGAGAACTTAAACCTCAGGTCAAATGTGAATCCATTGTTTGAAAACCAGGTCAAATGTGAACCCGTTGTTTGAAACCCAGGTCAAATATGAACCTAAACCTCAGGTCAAATGTCAACCCGTTGTTTGAATCCCGGGTCAAATGAGAACCCGTTGTTTGAAACCCAGGTCAAATGAGAACTTAAACCTCAGGTCAAATGTGAATCCATTGTTTGAAAACCAGGTCAAATGTGAACCTAAACCTCAGGTTAAATGTGAACCCGTTGTTTGGAACACAGGTCAAATGTGAACCTAAACCTCAGGTCAAATGTGAACCCGTTGTTTGAAACTCAGGTCAAATGTGAACCTAAACCTCAGGTCAAATGCGAACCCGTTGTTTAAAAACCAGGTCAAATTTGAACCTAAACCTCAGGTCAAATGTGAACCCGTTGTTTGAAACCCAGGTCAATTGTGAACCTAAACCTAAGGTCAAATGTGAACCCGTTGTTTGAAAACCAGGTCAAATGTGAACCTAAACCTCAGGTCAAATATGAACCCATTGTTTGAAACCCAGGTCAAATGTGAACCTAAACCTCAAGTCAAATGTGAACTCGTTGTTTGAAAACCAGGTCAAATGTGAACCTAAAACTCAGGTCAAGTGTTTACCTAAACCTCAGGTCAAATGTGAACTCGTAGTTTGAAACCCAAGTCAAATGTGAACTTAAACCTCAGGTCAAATGTGAACCCGTTGTTTGAAACTCAGGTCAAATGTGAACCTAAACCTCAGGTCAAATGCGAACCCGTTGTTTAAAAACCAGGTCAAATTTGAGCCTAAACCTCAGGTCAAATGTGAACCCGTTGTTTGAAACCCAGGTCAATTGTGAACCTAAACCTAAGGTCAAATGTGAACCCGTTGTTTGAAAACCAGGTCAAATGTGAACCTAAACCTCAGGTCAAATGTGAACCCATTGTTTGAAACCCAGGTCAAATGTGAACCTAAACCTCAAGTCAAATGTGAACTCGTTGTTTGAAAACCAGGTCAAATGTGAACCTAAAACTCAGGTCAAATGTTTCCCTAAACCTCAGGTAAAATGTGAACCCGTAGTTTGAAACCCAAGTCAAATGTGAACTTAAACCTCAGGTCAAATGTGAACCCGTTGTTTGAAACCCAGGTCAAATTTGAACCTAAACCACAAGTCAAATCTGAACCCGTTGTTTGAAACCCAGGTGAAATGTGAACCTAACCATCAGGTCAAATGTGAACCTAAACCTCGGGTCAAATGTGAACCCGTTGTTTGAAACCCAGGTCAAATGTGAACCTAAACCTCAGGTCAAATGTGAACCCATTGTTTGAATCCCGGGTCAAATGGGAACCCGTTGTTTGAAACCCAGGTCAAATGAGAACTTAAACCTCGGGTCAAATGTGAATCCATTGTTTGAAAACCAGGTCAAATGTGAACCCGTTGTTTGAAACCCAGGTCAAATGTGAACCTAAACCTCAGGTTAAATGTGAACCCGTTGTTTGGAACCCAGGTCAAATGTGAACCTAAACCTCAGGTCAAATGTGAACCCGTTGTTTGAAACTCAGGTCAAATGTGAACCTAAACCTCAGGTCAAATGCGAACCCGTTGTTTGAAAACCAGGTCAAATTTGAACCTAAACCTCAGGTCAAATGTGAACCCGTTGTTTGAAACCCAGGTCAATTGTGAACCTAAACCTAAGGTCAAATGTGAACCCGTTGTTTGAAAACCAGGTCAAATGTGAACCTAAACCTTAGGTCAAATGTGAACCCATTGTTTGAAACCCAGGTCAAATGTGAACCTAAACCTCAGGTCAAATGTGAACACGTTGTTTGAAAACCAGGTCAAATGTGAACCTAAAACTCAGGTCAAATGTGTACCTAAACCTCAGGTCAAATGTGAACCCGTTGTTTGAAACCCAAGTCAAATGTGAACTTAAACCTCAGGTCAAATGTGAACCCGTTGTTTGAAACCCAGGTCAAATTTGAACCTAAACCACAAGTCAAATCTGAACCCGTTGTTTGAAACCCAGGTGAAATGTGAACCTAACCCTCAGGTCAAATGTGAACCTAAACCTCGGGTCAAATGTGAAACCGTTGTTTGAAACCCAGGTCAAATGTGAACCTAAACCTCAGGTCAAATGTGAACCCTTTGTTTGAATCCCGGGTCAAATGAGAACCCGTTGTTTGAAACCCAGGTCAAATGAGAACTTAAACCTCAGGTCAAATGTGAATCCATTGTTTGAAAACCAGGTCAAATGTGAACCCGTTGTTTGAAACCCAGGTCAAATGTGAACCTAAACCTCAGGTTTAATGTGAACCCGTTGTTTGGAACCCAGGTCAAATGTGAACCTAAACCTCAGGTCAAATGTGAACCCGTAATTTGAAACTCAGGTCAAATGTGAACCTAAACCTCAGGTCAAATGCGAACCCGTTGTTTGAAAACCAGGTCAAATTTGAACCTAAACCTCAGGTTAAATGTGAACCCGTTGTTTGAAACCCAGGTCAATTGTGAACCTAAACCTAAGGTCAAATGTGAACCCGTTGTTTGAAAACCAGGTCAAATGTAAACCTAAACCTCAGGCCAAATGTGAACCCATTGTTTGAAACCCAGGTCAAATGTGAACCTAAACCTCAGGTCAAATGTGAACTCGTTGTTTGAAAACCAGGTCAAATGTGAACCTAAAACTCAGGTCAAATGTGTACCTAAACCTCAGGTCAAATGTGAACCCGTTGTTTGAAACCCAAGTCAAATGTGAACTTAAACCACAGGTCAAATGTGAACCCGTTGTTTGAAACCCAGGTTAAATTTGAACCTAAACCACAAGTCAAATCTGAACCCGTTGTTTGAAACCCAGGTGAAATGTGAACCTAACCCTCAGGTCAAATGTGAACCTAAACCTCAGGTCAAATGTGAACCCGTTGTTTGAAACCCAGGTCAAATGTGAACCTAAACCTCAGGTCAAATGTGATCCCGTTGTTTGAATCCCGGGTCAAATGAGAACCCGTTGTTTGAAACCCAGGTCAAATGAGAACTTAAACCTCAGGTCAAATGTGAACCCGTTGTTTGAAACCCAGGTCAAATGTGAACCTAAACCTCAGGTTTAATGTGAACCCGTTGTTTGGAACCCAGGTCAAATGTGAACCTAAACCTCAGGTCAAATGTGAACCCGTAATTTGAAACTCAGGTCAAATGTGAACCTAAACCTCAGGTCAAATGCGAACCCGTTGTTTGAAAACCAGGTCAAATTTGAACCTAAACCTCAGGTCAAATGTGAACCCGTTGTTTGAAACCCAGGTCAATTGTGAACCTAAACCTAAGGTCAAATGTGAACCCGTTGTTTGAAAACCAGGTCAAATGTAAACCTAAACCTCAGGCCAAATGTGAACCCATTGTTTGAAACCCAGGTCAAATGTGAACCTAAACCTCAGGTCAAATGTCAACTCGTTGTTTGAAAACCAGGTCAAATGTGAACCTAAAACTCAGGTCAAATGTGTACCTAAACCTCAGGTCAAATGTGAACCCGTTGTTTGAAACCCAAGTCAAATGTGAACTTAAACCACAGGTCAAATGTGAACCCGTTGTTTGAAACCCAGGTTAAATTTGAACCTAAACCACAAGTCAAATCTGAACCCGTTGTTTGAAACCCAGGTGAAATGTGAACCTAACCCTCAGGTCAAATGTGAACCTAAACCTCAGGTCAAATGTGAACCCGTTGTTTGAAACCCAGGTCAAATGTGAACCTAAACCTCAGGTCAAATGTGAACCCGTTGTTTGAATCCCGGGTCAAATGAGAACCCGTTGTTTGAAACCCAGGTCAAATGAGAACTTAAACCTCAGGTCAAATGTGAACCCGTTGTTTGAAACCCAGGTCAAATGTGAACCTAAACCTCAGGTTTAATGTGAACCCGTTGTTTGGAACCCAGGTCAAATGTGAACCTAAACCTCAGGTCAAATGTGAACCCGTAATTTGAAACTCAGGTCAAATGTGAACCTAAACCTCAGGTCAAATGCGAACCCGTTGTTTGAAAACCAGGTCAAATTTGAACCTAAACCTCAGGTCAAATGTGAACCCGTTGTTTGAAACCCAGGTCAATTGTGAACCTAAACCTAAGGTCAAATGTGAACCCGTTGTTTGAAAACCAGGTCAAATGTAAACCTAAACCTCAAGCCAAATGTGAACCCATTGTTTGAAACCCAGGTCAAATGTGAACCTAAACCTCAGGTCAAATGTGAACTCGTTGTTTGAAAACCAGGTCAAATGTGAACCTAAAACTCAGGTCAAATGTGTACCTAAACCTCAGGTCAAATGTGAACCCGTTGTTTGAAACCCAAGTTAAATGTGAACTTAAACCACAGGTCAAATGTGAACCCGTTGTTTGAAACCCAGGTCAAATTTGAACCTAAACCACAAGTCAAATCTGAACCCGTTGTTTGAAACCCAGGTGAAATGTGAACCTAACCCTCAGGTCAAATGTGAACCTAAACCTCAGGTCAAATGTGAACCCGTTGTTTGAAACCCAGGTCGAATGTGAACCTAAACCTCAGGTCAAATGTGAACCCGTTGTTTGAATCCCGGGTCAAATGAGAACCCGTTGTTTGAAACCCAGGTCAAATGAGAACTTAAACCTCAGGTCAAATGTGAATCCATTGTTTGAAAACTAGGTCAAATGTGAACCCGTTGTTTGGAACCCAGGTCAAATTTGAACCTAAACCTCAGGTCAAATGTGAACCCGTTGTTTGAAACCCAGGTCAATTGTGAACCTAAACCTAAGGTCAAATGTGAACCCGTTGTTTGAAAACCAGGTCAAATGTGAACCTAAACCTCAGGTCAAATGTGAACCCATTGTTTGAAACCCAGGTCAAATGTGAACCTAAACCTCAGGTCAAATGTGAACTCCTTGTTTGAAAACCAGGTCAAATGTGAACCTAAAACTAAGGTCAAATGTGTACCTAAACCTCAGGTCAAATGTGAACCCGTTGTTTGAAACCCAGGTCAAATGTGAACCTAAACCTCAGGTCAAATGTGAACCCGTTGTTTGAATCCCGGGTCAAATGAGAACCCGTTGTTTGAAACCCAGGTCAAATAAGAACTTAAACCTCAGGTCAAATGTGAATCCATTGTTTGAAAACCAGGTCAAATGTGAACCCGTTGTTTGAAACCCAGGTCAAATGTGAACCTAAACCCCAGGTCAAATGTCAACCCGTTGTTTGAATCCCGGGTCAAATGAGAACCCGTTGTTTGAAACCCAGGTCAAATGAGAACTTAAACCTCAGGTAAAATGTGAATCCATTGTTTGAAAACCAGGTCAAATGTGAACCCGTTGTTTGAAACCCAGGTCAAATGTGAACCTAAACCTCAGGTTAAATGTGAACCCGTTGTTTGGAACCCAGGTCAAATGTGAACCTAAACCTCAGGTCAAATGTGAACCCATTGTTTGAAACCCAGGTCAAATGTGAACCCGTTGTTTGAAACCCAGGTCAAATGTGAACCTAAACCTCAGGTTAAATGTGAACCCGTTGTTTGAAAACCAGGTCAAATTTGAACCTAAACCTCAGGTCAAATGTGAACCCGTTGTTTGAAACCTAGGTCAATTGTGAACCTAAACCTAAGGTCAAATGTGAACCCGTTGTTTGAAAACCAGGTCAAATGTAAACCTAAACCTCAGGCCAAATGTGAACCCATTGTTTGAAACCCAGGTCAAATGTGAACCTAAACCTCAGGTCAAATGTGAACTCATTGTTTGAAAACCAGGTCAAATGTGAACCTAAAACTCAGGTCAAATGTGTACCTAAACCTCAGGTCAAATGTGAACCCGTTGTTTGAAACCCAAGTCAAATGTGAACTTAAACCACAGGTCAAATGTGAACCCGTTGTTTGAAACCCAGGTCAAATTTGAACCTAAACCATAAGTCAAATCTGAACCCGTTGTTTGAAACCCAGGTGAAATGTGAACCTAACCCTCAGGTCAAATGTGAACCTAAACCTCAGGTCAAATGTGAACCCGTTGTTTGAAACCCAGGTCAAATGTGAACCTAAACCTCAGGTCAAATGTGAACCCGTTGTTTGAATCCCGGGTCAAATGAGAACCCGTTGTTTGAAACCCAGGTCAAATAAGAACTTAAACCTCAGGTCAAATGTGAATCCATTGTTTGAAAACCAGGTCAAATGTGAACCCGTTGTTTGAAACCCAGGTCAAATGTGAACCTAAACCCCAGGTCAAATGTCAACCCGTTGTTTGAATCCCGGGTCAAATGAGAACCCGTTGTTTGAAACCCAGGTCAAATGAGAACTTAAACCTCAGGTAAAATGTGAATCCATTGTTTGAAAACCAGGTCAAATGTGAACCCGTTGTTTGAAACCCAGGTCAAATGTGAACCTAAACCTCAGGTTAAATGTGAACCCGTTGTTTGGAACCCAGGTCAAATGTGAACCTAAACCTCAGGTCAAATGTGAACCCATTGTTTGAAACCCAGGTCAAATGTGAACCCGTTGTTTGAAACCCAGGTCAAATGTGAACCTAAACCTCAGGTTAAATGTGAACCCGTTGTTTGAAAACCAGGTCAAATTTGAACCTAAACCTCAGGTCAAATGTGAACCCGTTGTTTGAAACCTAGGTCAATTGTGAACCTAAACCTAAGGTCAAATGTGAACCCGTTGTTTGAAAACCAGGTCAAATGTAAACCTAAACCTCAGGCCAAATGTGAACCCATTGTTTGAAACCCAGGTCAAATGTGAACCTAAACCTCAGGTCAAATGTGAACTCATTGTTTGAAAACCAGGTCAAATGTGAACCTAAAACTCAGGTCAAATGTGTACCTAAACCTCAGGTCAAATGTGAACCCGTTGTTTGAAACCCAAGTCAAATGTGAACTTAAACCACAGGTCAAATGTGAACCCGTTGTTTGAAACCCAGGTCAAATTTGAACCTAAACCATAAGTCAAATCTGAACCCGTTGTTTGAAACCCAGGTGAAATGTGAACCTAACCCTCAGGTCAAATGTGAACCTAAACCTCAGGTCAAATGTGAACCCGTTGTTTGAAACCCAGGTCAAATGTGAACCTAAACCTCAGGTCAAATGTGAACCCGTTGTTTGAATCCCGGGTCAAATGAGAACCCGTTGTTTGAAACCCAGGTCAAATGAGAACTTAAACCTCAGGTCAAATGTGAATCCATTGTTTGAAAACCAGGTCAAATGTGAACCCGTTGTTTGAAACCCAGGTCAAATGTGAACCTAAACCTCAGGTTAAATGTGAACCCGTTGTTAGGAACCCAGGTCAAATGTGAACCCGTTGTTTGAAACTCAGGTCAAATGTGAACCTAAACCTCGGGTCAAATGCGAACCCGTTGTTTGAAAACCAGGTCAAATTTGAACCTAAACCTCAGGTCAAATGTGAACCCGTTGTTTGAAACCCCGATCAATTGTGAACCTAAACCTAAGGTCAAATGTGAACCCGTTGTTTGAAAACCAGGTCAAATGTGAACCTATACCTCAGGTCAAATGTGAACCCATTGTTTGAAACCCAGGTCAAATGTGAACCTAAACCTCAGGTCAAATGTGAACCCGTTGTTTGAATCCCGGGTCAAATGAGAACCCATTGTTTGAAACCTAGGTCAAATGAGAACTTAAACCTCAGGTCAAATATGAATCCATTGTTTGAAAACCAGGTCAAATGTGAACCCGTTGTTTGAAACCCAGGTCAAATGTGAACCTAAACCCCAGGTCAAATGTCAACCCGTTGTTTGAATCCCGGGTCAAATGAGAACCCGTTGTTTGAAACCCAGGTCAAATGAGAACTTAAACCTCAGGTAAAATGTGAATCCATTGTTTGAAAACCAGGTCAAATGTGAACCCGTTGTTTGAAACCCAGGTCAAATGTGAACCTAAACCTCAGGTTAAATGTGAACCCGTTGTTTGGAACCCAGGTCAAATGTGAACCTAAACCTCAGGTCAAATGTGAACCCATTGTTTGAAACCCAGGTCAAATGTGAACCCGTTGTTTGAAACCCAGGTCAAATGTGAACCTAAACCTCAGGTTGAATGTGAACCCGTTGTTTGAAAACCAGGTCAAATTTGAACCTAAACCTCAGGTCAAATGTGAACCCGTTGTTTGAAACCCAGGTCAATTGTGAACCTAAACCTAAGGTCAAATGTGAACCCGTTGTTTGAAAACCAGGTCAAATGTAAACCTAAACCTCAGGCCAAATGTGAACCCATTGTTTGAAACCCAGGTCAAATGTGAACCTAAACCTCAGGCCAAATGTGAACTCATTGTTTGAAAACCAGGTCAAATGTGAACCTAAAACTCAGGTCAAATGTGTACCTAAACCTCAGGTCAAATGTGAACCCGTTGTTTGAAACCCAAGTCAAATGTGAACTTAAACCACAGGTCAAATGTGAACCCGTTGTTTGAAACCCAGGTCAAATTTGAACCTAAACCATAAGTCAAATCTGAACCCGTTGTTTGAAACCCAGGTGAAATGTGAACCTAACCCTCAGGTCAAATGTGAACCTAAACCTCAGGTCAAATGTGAACCCGTTGTTTGAAACCCAGGTCAAATGTGAACCTAAACCTCAGGTCAAATGTGAACCCATTGTTTGAAACCCAGGTCAAATGTGAACCCGTTGTTTGAAACCCAGGTCAAATGTGAACCTAAACCTCAGGTTAAATGTGAACCCGTTGTTTGAAAACCAGGTCAAATTTGAACCTAAACCTCAGGTCAAATGTGAACCCGTTGTTTGAAACCCAGGTCAATTGTGAACCTAAACCTAAGGTCAAATGTGAACCCGTTGTTTGAAAACCAGGTCAAATGTAAACCTAAACCTCAGGCCAAATGTGAACCCATTGTTTGAAACCCAGGTCAAATGTGAACCTAAACCTCAGGTCAAATGTGAACTCATTGTTTGAAAACCAGGTCAAATGTGAACCTAAAACTCAGGTCAAATGTGTACCTAAACCTCAGGTCAAATGTGAACCCGTTGTTTGAAACCCAAGTCAAATGTGAACTTAAACCACAGGTCAAATGTGAACCCGTTGTTTGAAACCCAGGTCAAATTTGAACCTAAACCATAAGTCAAATCTGAACCCGTTGTTTGAAACCCAGGTGAAATGTGAACCTAACCCTCAGGTCAAATGTGAACCTAAACCTCAGGTCAAATGTGAACCCGTTGTTTGAAACCCAGGTCAAATGTGAACCTAAACCTCAGGTCAAATGTGAACCCGTTGTTTGAATCCCGGGTCAAATGAGAACCCGTTGTTTGAAACCCAGGTCAAATGAGAACTTAAACCTCAGGTCAAATGTGAATCCATTGTTTGAAAACCAGGTCAAATGTGAACCCGTTGTTTGAAACCCAGGTCAAATGTGAACCTAAACCTCAGGTTAAATGTGAACCCGTTGTTAGGAACCCAGGTCAAATGTGAACCCGTTGTTTGAAACTCAGGTCAAATGTGAACCTAAACCTCGGGTCAAATGCGAACCCGTTGTTTGAAAACCAGGTCAAATTTGAACCTAAACCTCAGGTCAAATGTGAACCCGTTGTTTGAAACCCCGATCAATTGTGAACCTAAACCTAAGGTCAAATGTGAACCCGTTGTTTGAAAACCAGGTCAAATGTGAACCTATACCTCAGGTCAAATGTGAACCCATTGTTTGAAACCCAGGTCAAATGTGAACCTAAACCTCAGGTCAAATGTGAACCCGTTGTTTGAATCCCGGGTCAAATGAGAACCCATTGTTTGAAACCCAGGTCAAATGAGAACTTAAACCTCAGGTCAAATGTGAATCCATTGTTTGAAAACCAGGTCAAATGTGAACCCGTTGTTTGAAACCCAGGTCAAATCTGAACCTAAACCCCAGGTCAAATGTCAACCCGTTGTTTGAATCCCGGGTCAAATGAGAACCCGTTGTTTGAAACCCAGGTCAAATGTGAACCCGTTGTTTGAAACCCAGGTCAAATGTGAACCTAAACCTCAGGTTAAATGTGAACCCGTTGTTTGGAACCCAGGTCAAATGTGAACCTAAACCTCAGGTCAAATGTGAACCCATTGTTTGAAACCCAGGTCAAATGTGAACCCGTTGTTTGAAACCCAGGTCAAATGTGAACCTAAACCTCAGGTTGAATGTGAACCCGTTGTTTGAAAACCAGGTCAAATTTGAACCTAAACCTCAGGTCAAATGTGAACCCGTTGTTTGAAACCCAGGTCAATTGTGAACCTAAACCTAAGGTCAAATGTGAACCCGTTGTTTGAAAACCAGGTCAAATGTAAACCTAAACCTCAGGCCAAATGTGAACCCATTGTTTGAAACCCAGGTCAAATGTGAACCTAAACCTCAGGTCAAATGTGAACTCATTGTTTGAAAACCAGGTCAAATGTGAACCTAAAACTCAGGTCAAATGTGTACCTAAACCTCAGGTCAAATGTGAACCCGTTGTTTGAAACCCAAGTCAAATGTGAACTTAAACCACAGGTCAAATGTGAACCCGTTGTTTGAAACCCAGGTCAAATTTGAACCTAAACCATAAGTCAAATCTGAACCCGTTGTTTGAAACCCAGGTGAAATGTGAACCTAACCCTCAGGTCAAATGTGAACCTAAACCTCAGGTCAAATGTGAACCCGTTGTTTGAAACCCAGGTCAAATGTGAACCTAAACCTCAGGTCAAATGTGAACCCATTGTTTGAAACCCAGGTCAAATGTGAACCCGTTGTTTGAAACCCAGGTCAAATGTGAACCTAAACCTCAGGTTAAATGTGAACCCGTTGTTTGAAAACCAGGTCAAATTTGAACCTAAACCTCAGGTCAAATGTGAACCCGTTGTTTGAAACCCAGGTCAATTGTGAACCTAAACCTAAGGTCAAATGTGAACCCGTTGTTTGAAAACCAGGTCAAATGTAAACCTAAACCTCAGGCCAAATGTGAACCCATTGTTTGAAACCCAGGTCAAATGTGAACCTAAACCTCAGGTCAAATGTGAACTCATTGTTTGAAAACCAGGTCAAATGTGAACCTAAAACTCAGGTCAAATGTGTACCTAAACCTCAGGTCAAATGTGAACCCGTTGTTTGAAACCCAAGTCAAATGTGAACTTAAACCACAGGTCAAATGTGAACCCGTTGTTTGAAACCCAGGTCAAATTTGAACCTAAACCATAAGTCAAATCTGAACCCGTTGTTTGAAACCCAGGTGAAATGTGAACCTAACCCTCAGGTCAAATGTGAACCTAAACCTCAGGTCAAATGTGAACCCGTTGTTTGAAACCCAGGTCAAATGTGAACCTAAACCTCAGGTCAAATGTGAACCCGTTGTTTGAATCCCGGGTCAAATGAGAACCCGTTGTTTGAAACCCAGGTCAAATGAGAACTTAAACCTCAGGTCAAATGTGAATCCATTGTTTGAAAACCAGGTCAAATGTGAACCCGTTGTTTGAAACCCAGGTCAAATGTGAACCTAAACCTCAGGTTAAATGTGAACCCGTTGTTAGGAACCCAGGTCAAATGTGAACCCGTTGTTTGAAACTCAGGTCAAATGTGAACCTAAACCTCGGGTCAAATGCGAACCCGTTGTTTGAAAACCAGGTCAAATTTGAACCTAAACCTCAGGTCAAATGTGAACCCGTTGTTTGAAACCCCGATCAATTGTGAACCTAAACCTAAGGTCAAATGTGAACCCGTTGTTTGAAAACCAGGTCAAATGTGAACCTATACCTCAGGTCAAATGTGAACCCATTGTTTGAAACCCAGGTCAAATGTGAACCTAAACCTCAGGTCAAATGTGAACCCGTTGTTTGAATCCCGGGTCAAATGAGAACCCATTGTTTGAAACCCAGGTCAAATGAGAACTTAAACCTCAGGTCAAATGTGAATCCATTGTTTGAAAACCAGGTCAAATGTGAACCCGTTGTTTGAAACCCAGGTCAAATCTGAACCTAAACCCCAGGTCAAATGTCAACCCGTTGTTTGAATCCCGGGTCAAATGAGAACCCGTTGTTTGAAACCCAGGTCAAATGAGAAAGTAAACCTCAGGTAAAATGTGAATCCATTGTTTGAAAACCAGGTCAAATGTGAACCCGTTGTTTGAAACCCAGGTCAAATGTGAACCTAAACCTCAGGTTAAATGTGAACCCGTTGTTTGGAACCCAGGTCAAATGTGAACCTAAACCTCAGGTCAAATGTGAACCCATTGTTTGAAACCCAGGTCAAATGTGAACCCGTTGTTTGAAACCCAGGTCAAATGTGAACCTAAACCTCAGGTTAAATGTGAACCCGTTGTTTGAAAACCAGGTCAAATTTGAACCTAAACCTCAGGTCAAATGTGAACCCGTTGTTTGAAACCCAGGTCAATTGTGAACCTAAACCTAAGGTCAAATGTGAACCCGTTGTTTGAAAACCAGGTCAAATGTAAACCTAAACCTCAGGCCAAATGTGAACCCATTGTTTGAAACCCAGGTCAAATGTGAACCTAAACCTCAGGTCAAATGTGAACTCATTGTTTGAAAACCAGGTCAAATGTGAACCTAAAACTCAGGTCAAATGTGTACCTAAACCTCAGGTCAAATGTGAACCCGTTGTTTGAAACCCAAGTCAAATGTGAACTTAAACCACAGGTCAAATGTGAACCCGTTGTTTGAAACCCAGGTCAAATTTGAACCTAAACCATAAGTCAAATCTGAACCCGTTGTTTGAAACCCAGGTGAAATGTGAACCTAACCCTCAGGTCAAATGTGAACCTAAACCTCAGGTCAAATGTGAACCCGTTGTTTGAAACCCAGGTCAAATGTGAACCTAAACCTCAGGTCAAATGTGAACCCGTTGTTTGAATCCCGGGTCAAATGAGAACCCGTTGTTTGAAACCCAGGTCAAATGAGAACTTAAACCTCAGGTCAAATGTGAATCCATTGTTTGAAAACCAGGTCAAATGTGAACCCGTTGTTTGAAACCCAGGTCAAATGTGAACCTAAACCTCAGGTTAAATGTGAACCCGTTGTTAGGAACCCAGGTCAAATGTGAACCCGTTGTTTGAAACTCAGGTCAAATGTGAACCTAAACCTCGGGTCAAATGCGAACCCGTTGTTTGAAAACCAGGTCAAATTTGAACCTAAACCTCAGGTCAAATGTGAACCCGTTGTTTGAAACCCCGATCAATTGTGAACCTAAACCTAAGGTCAAATGTGAACCCGTTGTTTGAAAACCAGGTCAAATGTGAACCTATACCTCAGGTCAAATGTGAACCCATTGTTTGAAACCCAGGTCAAATGTGAACCTAAACCTCAGGTCAAATGTGAACCCGTTGTTTGAATCCCGGGTCAAATGAGAACCCATTGTTTGAAACCCAGGTCAAATGAGAACTTAAACCTCAGGTCAAATGTGAATCCATTGTTTGAAAACCAGGTCAAATGTGAACCCGTTGTTTGAAACCCAGGTCAAATCTGAACCTAAACCCCAGGTCAAATGTCAACCCGTTGTTTGAATCCCGGGTCAAATGAGAACCCGTTGTTTGAAACCCAGGTCAAATGAGAAAGTAAACCTCAGGTAAAATGTGAATCCATTGTTTGAAAACCAGGTCAAATGTGAACCCGTTGTTTGAAACCCAGGTCAAATGTGAACCTAAACCTCAGGTTAAATGTGAACCCGTTGTTTGGAACCCAGGTCAAATGTGAACCTAAACCTCAGGTCAAATGTGAACCCATTGTTTGAAACCCAGGTCAAATGTGAACCCGTTGTTTGAAACCCAGGTCAAATGTGAACCTAAACCTCAGGTTAAATGTGAACCCGTTGTTTGAAAACCAGGTCAAATTTGAACCTAAACCTCAGGTCAAATGTGAACCCGTTGTTTGAAACCCAGGTCAATTGTGAACCTAAACCTAAGGTCAAATGTGAACCCGTTGTTTGAAAACCAGGTCAAATGTAAACCTAAACCTCAGGCCAAATGTGAACCCATTGTTTGAAACCCAGGTCAAATGTGAACCTAAACCTCAGGTCAAATGTGAACTCATTGTTTGAAAACCAGGTCAAATGTGAACCTAAAACTCAGGTCAAATGTGTACCTAAACCTCAGGTCAAATGTGAACCCGTTGTTTGAAACCCAAGTCAAATGTGAACTTAAACCACAGGTCAAATGTGAACCCGTTGTTTGAAACCCAGGTCAAATTTGAACCTAAACCATAAGTCAAATCTGAACCCGTTGTTTGAAACCCAGGTGAAATGTGAACCTAAACCTCAGGTCAAATGTGAACCCGTTGTTTGAAACCCAGGTCAAATGTGAACCTAAACCTCAGGTCAAATGTGAACCCGTTGTTTGAATCCCGGGTCAAATGAGAACCCGTTGTTTGAAACCCAGGTCAAATGAGAACTTAAACCTCAGGTCAAATGTGAATCCATTGTTTGAAAACCAGGTCAAATGTGAACCCATTGTTTGAAACCCAGGTCAAATGTGAACCCGTTGTTTGAAACCCAGGTCAAATGTGAACCTAAACCTCAGGTTAAATGTGAACCCGTTGTTTGAAAACCAGGTCAAATTTGAACCTAAACCTCAGGTCAAATGTGAACCCGTTGTTTGAAACCCAGGTCAATTGTGAACCTAAACCTAAGGTCAAATGTGAACCCGTTGTTTGAAAACCAGGTCAAATGTAAACCTAAACCTCAGGCCAAATGTGAACCCATTGTTTGAAACCCAGGTCAAATGTGAACCTAAACCTCAGGTCAAATGTGAACTCATTGTTTGAAAACCAGGTCAAATGTGAACCTAAAACTCAGGTCAAATGTGTACCTAAACCTCAGGTCAAATGTGAACCCGTTGTTTGAAACCCAAGTCAAATGTGAACTTAAACCACAGGTCAAATGTGAACCCGTTGTTTGAAACCCAGGTCAAATTTGAACCTAAACCATAAGTCAAATCTGAACCCGTTGTTTGAAACCCAGGTTAAATGTGAACCTAAACCTCAGGTCAAATGTGAACCCGTTGTTTGAAACCCAGGTCAAATGTGAACCTAAACCTCAGGTCAAATGTGAACCCGTTGTTTGAATCCCGGGTCAAATGAGAACCCGTTGTTTGAAACCCAGGTCAAATGAGAACTTAAACCTCAGGTCAAATGTGAATCCATTGTTTGAAAACCAGGTCAAATGTGAACCCGTTGTTTGAAACCCAGGTCAAATGTGAACCTAAACCTCAGGTTAAATGTGAACCCGTTGTTAGGAACCCAGGTCAAATGTGAACCCGTTGTTTGAAACTCAGGTCAAATGTGAACCTAAACCTCGGGTCAAATGCGAACCCGTTGTTTGAAAACCAGGTCAAATTTGAACCTAAACCTCAGGTCAAATGTGAACCCGTTGTTTGAAACCCCGATCAATTGTGAACCTAAACCTAAGGTCAAATGTGAACCCGTTGTTTGAAAACCAGGTCAAATGTGAACCTATACCTCAGGTCAAATGTGAACCCATTGTTTGAAACCCAGGTCAAATGTGAACCTAAACCTCAGGTCAAATGTGAACCCGTTGTTTGAATCCCGGGTCAAATGAGAACCCATTGTTTGAAACCCAGGTCAAATGAGAACTTAAACCTCAGGTCAAATGTGAATCCATTGTTTGAAAACCAGGTCAAATGTGAACCCGTTGTTTGAAACCCAGGTCAAATGTGAACCTAAACCCCAGGTCAAATGTCAACCCGTTGTTTGAATCCCGGGTCAAATGAGAACCCGTTGTTTGAAACCCAGGTCAAATGAGAACTTAAACCTCAGGTAAAATGTGAATCCATTGTTTGAAAACCAGGTCAAATGTGAACCCGTTGTTTGAAACCCAGGTCAAATGTGAACCTAAACCTCAGGTTAAATGTGAACCCGTTGTTTGGAACCCAGGTCAAATGTGAACCTAAACCTCAGGTCAAATGTGAACCCATTGTTTGAAACCCAGGTCAAATGTGAACCCGTTGTTTGAAACCCAGGTCAAATGTGAACCTAAACCTCAGGTTAAATGTGAACCCGTTGTTTGAAAACCAGGTCAAATTTGAACCTAAACCTCAGGTCAAATGTGAACCCGTTGTTTGAAACCCAGGTCAATTGTGAACCTAAACCTAAGGTCAAATGTGAACCCGTTGTTTGAAAACCAGGTCAAATGTAAACCTAAACCTCAGGCCAAATGTGAACCCATTGTTTGAAACCCAGGTCAAATGTGAACCTAAACCTCAGGTCAAATGTGAACTCATTGTTTGAAAACCAGGTCAAATGTGAACCTAAAACTCAGGTCAAATGTGTACCTAAACCTCAGGTCAAATGTGAACCCGTTGTTTGAAACCCAAGTCAAATGTGAACTTAAACCACAGGTCAAATGTGAACCCGTTGTTTGAAACCCAGGTCAAATTTGAACCTAAACCATAAGTCAAATCTGAACCCGTTGTTTGAAACCCAGGTGAAATGTGAACCTAACCCTCAGGTCAAATGTGAACCTAAACCTCAGGTCAAATGTGAACCCGTTGTTTGAAACCCAGGTCAAATGTGAACCTAAACCTCAGGTCAAATGTGAACCCGTTGTTTGAATCCCGGGTCAAATGAGAACCCGTTGTTTGAAACCCAGGTCAAATGAGAACTTAAACCTCAGGTCAAATGTGAATCCATTGTTTGAAAACCAGGTCAAATGTGAACCCGTTGTTTGAAACCCAGGTCAAATGTGAACCTAAACCTCAGGTTAAATGTGAACCCGTTGTTAGGAACCCAGGTCAAATGTGAACCCGTTGTTTGAAACTCAGGTCAAATGTGAACCTAAACCTCGGGTCAAATGCGAACCCGTTGTTTGAAAACCAGGTCAAATTTGAACCTAAACCTCAGGTCAAATGTGAACCCGTTGTTTGAAACCCCGATCAATTGTGAACCTAAACCTAAGGTCAAATGTGAACCCGTTGTTTGAAAACCAGGTCAAATGTGAACCTATACCTCAGGTCAAATGTGAACCCATTGTTTGAAACCCAGGTCAAATGTGAACCTAAACCTCAGGTCAAATGTGAACTCCTTGTTTGAAAACCAGGTCAAATGTGAACCTAAAACTAAGGTCAAATGTGTACCTAAACCTCAGGTCAAATGTGAACCCGTTGTTTGAAACCCAGGTCAAATGTGAACCTAAACCTCAGGTCAAATGTGAACCCGTGGTTTGAATCCCGGGTCAAATGAGAACCCGTTGTTTGAAACCCAGGTCAAATGAGAACTTAAACCTCAGGTCAAATGTGAATCCATTGTTTGAAAACCAGGTCAAATGTGAACCCGTTGTTTGAAACCCAGGTCAAATGTGAACCTAAACCTCAGGTCAAATGTCAACCCGTTGTTTGAATCCCGGGTCAAATGAGAACCCGTTGTTTGAAACCCAGGTCAAATGAGAACTTAAACCTCAGGTCAAATGTGAATCCATTGTTTGAAAACCAGGTCAAATGTGAACCCGTTGTTTGAAACCCAGGTCAAATGTGAACCTAAACCTCAGGTTAAATGTGAACCCGTTGTTTGGAACACAGGTCAAATGTGAACCTAAACCTCAGGTCAAATGTGAACCCGTTGTTTGAAACTCAGGTCAAATGTGAACCTAAACCTCAGGTCAAATGCGAACCCGTTGTTTAAAAACCAGGTCAAATTGGAACCTAAACCTCAGGTCAAATGTGAACCCGTTGTTTGAAACCCAGGTCAATTGTGAACCTAAACCTAAGGTCAAATGTGAACCCGTTGTTTGAAAACCAGGTCAAATGTGAACCTAAACCTCAGGTCAAATGTGAACCCATTGTTTGAAACCCAGGTCAAATGTGAACCTAAACCTCAGGTCAAATGTGAACTCGTTGTTTGAAAACCAGGTCAAATGTGAACCAAAAACTCAGGTCAAATGTTTACCTAATTCTCAGGTCAAATGTGAACCCGTTGTTTGAAACCCAACTCAAATGTGAACTTAAACCTCAGGTCAAATGTGAACCCGTTGTTTGAAACCCAGGTCAAATTTGAACCTAAACCACAAGTCAAATCTGAACCCGTTGTTTGATACCCAGGTGAAATGTGAACCTAACCCTCAGGTCAAATGTGAACCTAAACCTCGGGTCAAATGTGAACCCGTTGTTTGAAACCCAGGTCAAATGTGAACCTAAACCTCAGGTCAAATGTGAACCCATTGTTTGAATCCCGGGTCAAATGAGAACCCGTTGTTTGAAACCCAGGTCAAATGAGAACTTAAACCTCGGGTCAACTGTGAATCCATTGTTTGAAAACCAGGTCAAATGTGAACCCGTTGTTTGAAACCCAGGTCAAATGTGAACCTAAACCTCAGGTTAAATGTGAACCCGTTGTTTGGAACCCAGGTCAAATGTGAACCTAAACCTCAGGTCAAATGTGAACCCGTAATTTGAAACTCAGGTCAAATGTGAACCTAAACCTCAGGTCAAATGCGAACCCGTTGTTTGAAAACCAGGTCAAATTTGAACCTAAACCTCAGGTCAAATGTGAACCCGTTGTTTGAAACCCAGGTCAAATGTGAACCTAAACCTCAGGTTAAATGTGAACCCGTTGTTTGGAACCCAGGTCAAATGTGAACCTAAACCTCAGGTCAAATGTGTACCCGTAGTTTGAAACTCAGGTCAAATGTGAACCTAAACCTCAGGTCAAATGCGAACCCGTTGTTTGAAAACCAGGTCAAATTTGAACCTAAACCTCAGGTTAAATGTGAACCCGTTGTTTGAAACCCAGGTCAATTGTGAACCTAAACCTAAGGTCAAATGTGAACCCGTTGTTTGAAAACCAGGTCAAATGTAAACCTAAACCTCAGGCCAAATGTGAACCCATTGTTTGAAACCCAGGTCAAATGTGAACCTAAACCTCAGGTCAAATGTGAACTCGTTGTTTGAAAACCAGGTCAAATGTGAACCTAAAACACAGGTCAAAGGTGTACCTAAACCTCAGGTCAAATGTGAACCCGTTGTTTGAATCCCGGGTCAAATGAGAACCCGTTGTTTGAAACCCAGGTCAAATGAGAACTTAAACCTCAGGTCAAATGTGAATCCATTGTTTGAAAACCAGGTCAAATGTGAACCTGTTGTTTGAAACCCAGGTCAAATGTGAACCTAAACCTCAGGTCAAATGTCAACCCGTTGTTTGAATCCCGGGTCAAATGAGAACCCGTTGTTTGAAACCCAGGTCAAATGAGAACTTAAACCTCAGGTAAAATGTGAATCCATTGTTTGAAAACCAGGTCAAATGTGAACCCGTTGTTTGAAACCTAGGTCAAATGTGAACCTAAACCTCAGGTTAAATGTGAACCCGTTGTTTGGAACCCAGGTCAAATGTGAACCTAAACCTCAGGTCAAATGTGAACCCGTAGTTTGAAACTCAGGTCAAATGTGAACCTAAACGTCAGGTCAAATGCGAACCCGTTGTTTGAAAACCAGGTCAAATTTGAACCTAAACCTCAGGTCAAATGTGAACCCGTTGTTTGAAACCCAGGTCAATTGTGAACCTAAACCTAAGGTCAAATGTGAACCCGTTGTTTGAAAACCAGGTCAAATGTAAACCTAAACCTCAGGCCAAATGTGAACCCATTGTTTGAAACCCAGGACAAATGTGAACCTAAACCTCAGGTCAAATGTGAACTCGTTGTTTGAAAACCAGGTCAAATGTGAACCTAAAACTCAGGTCAAATGTGTACCTAAACCTCAGGTCAAATGTGAACCCGTTGTTTGAAACCCAAGTCAAATGTGAACTTAAACCACAGGTCAAATGTGAACCCGTTGTTTGAAACCCAGGTCAAATTTGAACCTAAACCACAAGTCAAATCTGAACCCGTTGTTTGAAACCCAGGTGAAATGTGAACCTAACCCTCAGGTCAAATGTGAACCTAAACCTCAGGTCAAATGTGAACCCGTTGTTTGAAACCCAAGTCAAATGTGAACCTAAACCTCAGGTCAAATGTGAACCCGTTGTTTGAATCCCGGGTCAAATGAGAACCCGTTGTTTGAAACCCAGGTCAAATGAGAACTTAAACCTCAGGTCAAATGTGAATCCATTGTTTGAAAACCAGGTCAAATGTGAACCCGTTGTTTGAAACCCAGGTCAAATGTGAACCTAAACCTCAGGTTAAATGTGAACCCGTTGTTTGGAACCCAGGTCAAATGTGAACCTAAACCTCAGGTCAAATGTGAACCCGTTGTTTGAAACTCAGGTCAAATGTGAACCTAAACCTCAGGTCAAATGCGAACCCCTTGTTTGAAAACCAGGTCAAATTTGAACCTAAACCTCAGGTCAAATGTGAACCCGTTGTTTGAAACCCAGGTCAATTGTGAACCTAAACCGAAGGTCAAATGTGAACCCGTTGTTTGAAAACCAGGTCAAATGTGAACCTAAACCTCAGGTCAAATGTGAACCCATTGTTTGAAACCCAGGTCAAATGTGAACCTAAACCTCAAGTCAAATGTGAACTCCTTGTTTGAAAACCAGGTCAAATGTGAACCTAAAACTAAGGTCAAATGTGTACCTAAACCTCAGGTCAAATGTGAACTCCTTGTTTGAAAACCAGGTCAAATGTGAACCTAAAACTAAGGTCAAATGTGTACCTAAACCTCAGGTCAAATGTGAACCCGTTGTTTGAAACCCAGGTCAAATGTGAACCTAAACCTCAGGTCAAATGTGAACCCGTTGTTTGAATCCCGGGTCAAATGAGAACCCGTTGTTTGAAACCCAGGTCAAATGAGAACTTAAACCTCAGGTCAAATGTGAATCCATTGTTTGAAAACCAGGTCAAATGTGAACCCGTTGTTTGAAACCCAGGTCAAATGTGAACCTAAACCCCAGGTCAAATGTCAACCCGTTGTTTGAATCCCGGGTCAAATGAGAACCCGTTGTTTGAAACCCAGGTCAAATGAGAACTTAAACCTCAGGTAAAATGTGAATCCATTGTTTGAAAACCAGGTCAAATGTGAACCCGTTGTTTGAAACCCAGGTCAAATGTGATCCTAAACCTCAGGTTAAATGTGAACCCGTTGTTTGGAACCCAGGTCAAATGTGAACCTAAACCTCAGGTCAAATGTGAACCCATTGTTTGAAACCCAGGTCAAATGTGAACCCGTTGTTTGAAACCCAGGTCAAATGTGAACCTAAACCTCAGGTTAAATGTGAACCCGTTGTTTGAAAACCAGGTCAAATTTGAACCTAAACCTCAGGTCAAATGTGAACCCGTTGTTTGAAACCCAGGTCAATTGTGAACCTAAACCTAAGGTCAAATGTGAACCCGTTGTTTGAAAACCAGGTCAAATGTAAACCTAAACCTCAGGCCAAATGTGAACCCATTGTTTGAAACCCAGGTCAAATGTGAACCTAAACCTCAGGTCAAATGTGAACTCATTGTTTGAAAACCAGGTCAAATGTGAACCTAAAACTCAGGTCAAATGTGTACCTAAACCTCAGGTCAAATGTGAACCCGTTGTTTGAAACCCAAGTCAAATGTGAACTTAAACCACAGGTCAAATGTGAACCCGTTGTTTGAAACCCAGGTCAAATTTGAACCTAAACCATAAGTCAAATCTGAACCCGTTGTTTGAAACCCAGGTGAAATGTGAACCTAACCCTCAGGTCAAATGTGAACCTAAACCTCAGGTCAAATGTGAACCCGTTGTTTGAAACCCAGGTCAAATGTGAACCTAAACCTCAGGTCAAATGTGAACCCGTTGTTTGAATCCCGGGTCAAATGAGAACCCGTTGTTTGAAACCCAGGTCAAATGAGAACTTAAACCTCAGGTCAAATGTGAATCCATTGTTTGAAAACCAGGTCAAATGTGAACCCGTTGTTTGAAACCCAGGTCAAATGTGAACCTAAACCTCAGGTTAAATGTGAACCCGTTGTTAGGAACCCAGGTCAAATGTGAACCCGTTGTTTGAAACTCAGGTCAAATGTGAACCTAAACCTCGGGTCAAATGCGAACCCGTTGTTTGAAAACCAGGTCAAATTTGAACCTAAACCTCAGGTCAAATGTGAACCCGTTGTTTGAAACCCCGATCAATTGTGAACCTAAACCTAAGGTCAAATGTGAACCCGTTGTTTGAAAACCAGGTCAAATGTGAACCTATACCTCAGGTCAAATGTGAACCCATTGTTTGAAACCCAGGTCAAATGTGAACCTAAACCTCAGGTCAAATGTGAACCCGTTGTTTGAATCCCGGGTCAAATGAGAACCCATTGTTTGAAACCCAGGTCAAATGAGAACTTAAACCTCAGGTCAAATGTGAATCCATTGTTTGAAAACCAGGTCAAATGTGAACCCGTTGTTTGAAACCCAGGTCAAATGTGAACCTAAACCCCAGGTCAAATGTCAACCCGTTGTTTGAATCCCGGGTCAAATGAGAACCCGTTGTTTGAAACCCAGGTCAAATGAGAACTTAAACCTCAGGTAAAATGTGAATCCATTGTTTGAAAACCAGGTCAAATGTGAACCCGTTGTTTGAAACCCAGGTCAAATGTGAACCTAAACCTCAGGTTAAATGTGAACCCGTTGTTTGGAACCCAGGTCAAATGTGAACCTAAACCTCAGGTCAAATGTGAACCCATTGTTTGAAACCCAGGTCAAATGTGAACCCGTTGTTTGAAACCCAGGTCAAATGTGAACCTAAACCTCAGGTTAAATGTGAACCCGTTGTTTGAAAACCAGGTCAAATTTGAACCTAAACCTCAGGTCAAATGTGAACCCGTTGTTTGAAACCCAGGTCAATTGTGAACCTAAACCTAAGGTCAAATGTGAACCCGTTGTTTGAAAACCAGGTCAAATGTAAACCTAAACCTCAGGCCAAATGTGAACCCATTGTTTGAAACCCAGGTCAAATGTGAACCTAAACCTCAGGTCAAATGTGAACTCATTGTTTGAAAACCAGGTCAAATGTGAACCTAAAACTCAGGTCAAATGTGTACCTAAACCTCAGGTCAAATGTGAACCCGTTGTTTGAAACCCAAGTCAAATGTGAACTTAAACCACAGGTCAAATGTGAACCCGTTGTTTGAAACCCAGGTCAAATTTGAACCTAAACCATAAGTCAAATCTGAACCCGTTGTTTGAAACCCAGGTGAAATGTGAACCTAACCCTCAGGTCAAATGTGAACCTAAACCTCAGGTCAAATGTGAACCCGTTGTTTGAAACCCAGGTCAAATGTGAACCTAAACCTCAGGTCAAATGTGAACCCGTTGTTTGAATCCCGGGTCAAATGAGAACCCGTTGTTTGAAACCCAGGTCAAATGAGAACTTAAACCTCAGGTCAAATGTGAATCCATTGTTTGAAAACCAGGTCAAATGTGAACCCGTTGTTTGAAACCCAGGTCAAATGTGAACCTAAACCTCAGGTTAAATGTGAACCCGTTGTTAGGAACCCAGGTCAAATGTGAACCCGTTGTTTGAAACTCAGGTCAAATGTGAACCTAAACCTCGGGTCAAATGCGAACCCGTTGTTTGAAAACCAGTTCAAATTTGAACCTAAACCTCAGGTCAAATGTGAACCCGTTGTTTGAAACCCCGATCAATTGTGAACCTAAACCTAAGGTCAAATGTGAACCCGTTGTTTGAAAACCAGGTCAAATGTGAACCTATACCTCAGGTCAAATGTGAACGCATTGTTTGAAACCCAGGTCAAATGTGAACCTAAACCTCAGGTCAAATGTGAACTCCTTGTTTGAAAACCAGGTCAAATGTGAACCAAAAACTCAGGTCAAATGTGAACCTAAACCTCAGGTTAAATGTGAACCCGTTGTTTGGAACACAGGTCAAATGTGAACCTAAACCTCAGGTCAAATGTGAACCCGTTGTTTGAAACTCAGGTCAAATGTGAACCTAAACCTCAGGTCAAATGCGAACCACGTTGTTTAAAAACCAGGTCAAATTTGAACCTAAACCTCAGGTCAAATGTGAACCCGTTGTTTGAAACCCAGGTCAATTGTGAACCTAAACCTAAGGTCAAATGTGAACCCGTTGTTTGAAAACCAGGTCAAATGTGAACCTAAACCTCAGGTCAAATGTGAACCCATTGTTTGAAACCCAGGTCAAATGTGAACCTAAACCTCAGGTCAAATGTGAACTCGTTGTTTGAAAACCAGGTCAAATGTGAACCAAAAACTCAGGTCAAATGTTTACCTAAACCTCAGGTCAAATGTGAACCCGTTGTTTGAAACCCAAGTCAAATGTGAACTTAAACCTCAGGTCAAATGTGAACCCGTTGTTTGAAACCCAGGTCAAATTTGAACCTAAACCACAAGTCAAATCTGAACCTGTTGTTTGAAACCCAGGTGAAATGTGAACCTAACCCTCAGGTCAAATGTGAACCTAAACCTCGGGTCAAATGTGAACCCGTTGTTTGAAACCCAGGTCAAATGTGAACCTAAACCTCAGGTCAAATGTGAACCCATTGTTTGAATCCCGGGTCAAATGAGAACCCGTTGTTTGAAACCCAGGTCAAATGAGAACTTAAACCTCGGGTCAACTGTGAATCCATTGTTTGAAAACCAGGTCAAATGTGAACCCGTTGTTTGAAACCCAGGTCAAATGTGAACCTAAACCTCAGGTTAAATGTGAACCCGTTGTTTGGAACCCAGGTCAAATGTGAACCTAAACCTCAGGTCAAATGTGAACCCGTAATTTGAAACTCAGGTCAAATGTGAACCTAAACCTCAGGTCAAATGCGAACCCGTTGTTTGAAAACCAGGTCAAATTTGAACCTAAACCTCAGGTCAAATGTGAACCCGTTGTTTGAAACCCAGGTCAAATGTGAACCTAAACCTCAGGTTAAATGTGAACCCGTTGTTTGGAACCCAGGTCAAATGTGAACCTAAACCTCAGGTCAAATGTGTACCCGTAGTTTGAAACTCAGGTCAAATGTGAACCTAAACCTCAGGTCAAATGCGAACCCGTTGTTTGAAAACCAGGTCAAATTTGAACCTGAACCTCAGGTTAAATGTGAACCCGTTGTTTGAAACCCAGGTCAATTGTGAACCTAAACCTAAGGTCAAATGTGAACCCGTTGTTTGAAAACCAGGTCAAATGTAAACCTAAACCTCAGGCCAAATGTGAACCCATTGTTTGAAACCCAGGTCAAATGTGAACCTAAACCTCAGGTCAAATGTGAACTCGTTGTTTGAAAACCAGGTCAAATGTGAACCTAAAACACAGGTCAAAGGTGTACCTAAACCTCAGGTCAAATGTGAACCCGTTGTTTGAATCCCGGGTCAAATGAGAACCCGTTGTTTGAAACCCAGGTCAAATGAGAACTTAAACCTCAGGTCAAATGTGAATCCATTGTTTGAAAACCAGGTCAAATGTGAACCTGTTGTTTGAAACCCAGGTCAAATGTGAACCTAAACCTCAGGTCAAATGTCAACCCGTTGTTTGAATCCCGGGTCAAATGAGAACCCGTTGTTTGAAACCCAGGTCAAATGAGAACTTAAACCTCAGGTAAAATGTGAATCCATTGTTTGAAAACCAGGTCAAATGTGAACCCGTTGTTTGAAACCTAGGTCAAATGTGAACCTAAACCTCAGGTTAAATGTGAACCCGTTGTTTGGAACCCAGGTCAAATGTGAACCTAAACCTCAGGTCAAATGTGAACCCGTAGTTTGAAACTCAGGTCAAATGTGAACCTAAACGTCAGGTCAAATGCGAACCCGTTGTTTGAAAACCAGGTCAAATTTGCACCTAAACCTCAGGTCAAATGTGAACCCGTTGTTTGAAACCCAGGTCAATTGTGAACCTAAACCTAAGGTCAAATGTGAACCCGTTGTTTGAAAACCAGGTCAAATGTAAACCTAAACCTCAGGCCAAATGTGAACCCATTGTTTGAAACCCAGGTCAAATTTGAACCTAAACCTCAGGTCAAATGTGAACTCGTTGTTTGAAAACCAGGTCAAATGTGAACCTAAAACTCAGGTCAAATGTGTACCTAAACCTCAGGTCAAATGTGAACCCGTTGTTTGAAACCCAAGTCAAATGTGAACTTAAACCACAGGTCAAATGTGAACCCGTTGTTTGAAACCCAGGTCAAATTTGAACCTAAACCACAAGTCAAATCTGAACCCGTTGTTTGAAACCCAGGTGAAATGTGAACCTAACCCTCAGGTCAAATGTGAACCTAAACCTCAGGTCAAATGTGAACCCGTTGTTTGAAACCCAGGTCAAATGTGAACCTAAACCTCAGGTCAAATGTGAACCCGTTGTTTGAATCCCGGGTCAAATGAGAACCCGTTGTTTGAAACCCAGGTCAAATGAGAACTTAAACCTCAGGTCAAATGTGAATCCATTGTTTGAAAACCAGGTCAAATGTGAACCCGTTGTTTGAAACCCAGGTCAAATGTGAACCTAAACCTCAGGTTAAATGTGAACCCGTTGTTTGGAACCCAGGTCAAATGTGAACCTAAACCTCAGGTCAAATGTGAACCCGTTGTTTGAAACTCAGGTCAAATGTGAACCTAAACCTCAGGTCAAATGCGAACCCCTTGTTTGAAAACCAGGTCAAATTTGAACCTAAACCTCAGGTCAAATGTGAACCCGTTGTTTGAAACCCAGGTCAATTGTGAACCTAAACCGAAGGTCAAATGTGAACCCGTTGTTTGAAAACCAGGTCAAATGTGAACCTAAACCTCAGGTCAAATGTGAACCCATTGTTTGAAACCTAGGTCAAATGTGAACCTAAACCTCAGGTCAAATGTGAACTCCTTGTTTGAAAACCAGGTCAAATGTGAACCTAAAACTAAGGTCAAATGTGTACCTAAACCTCAGGTCAAATGTGAACCCGTTGTTTGAAACCCAGGTCAAATGTGAACCTAAACCTCAGGTCAAATGTGAACCCGTTGTTTGAATCCCGGGTCAAATGAGAACCCGTTGTTTGAAACCCAGGTCAAATGAGAACTTAAACCTCAGGTCAAATGTGAATCCATTGTTTGAAAACCAGGTCAAATGTGAACCCGTTGTTTGAAACCCAGGTGAAATGTGAACCTAAACCTCAGGTCAAATGTCAACCCGTTGTTTGAATCCCGGGTCAAATTAGAACCCGTTGTTTGAAACCCAGGTCAAATGAGAACTTAAACCTCAGGTAAAATGTGAATCCATTGCTTGAAAACCAGGTCAAATGTGAACCCGTTGTTTGAAACCCAGGTCAAATGTGAACCTAAACCTCAGGTTAAATGTGAACCCGTTGTTTGGAACCCAGGTCAAATGTGAACCTAAACCTCAGGTCAAATGTGAACCCGTAGTTTGAAACTCAGGTCAAATGTGAACCTAAACCTCAGGTCAAATGCGAACCCGTTGTTTGAAATCCAGGTCAAATTTGAACCTAAACCTCAGGTCAAATGTGAACCCGTTGTTTGAAACCCAGGTCAATTGTGAACCTAAACCTAAGGTCAAATGTGAACCCGTTGTTTGAAAACCAGGTCAAATGTAAAGCTAAACCTCAGGCCAAATGTGAACCCATTGTTTGAAACCCAGGTCAAATGTGAACCTAAAACTCAGGTCAAATGTGTACCTAAACCTCAGGTCAAATGTGAACCCGTTGTTTGAAACCCAAGTCAAATGTAAACTTAAACCACAGGTCAAATGTGAACCCGTTGTTTGAAACCCAGGTCAAATTTGAACCTAAACCACAAGTCAAATCTGAACCCGTTGTTTGAAACCCAGGTGAAATGTGAACCTAACCCTCAGGTCAAATGTGAACCTAAACCTCAGGTCAAATGTGAACCCGTTGTTTGAAACCCAGGTCAAATGTGAACCTAAACCTCAGGTCAAATGTGAACCCGTTGTTTGAATCCCGGGTCAAATGAGAACCCGTTGTTTGAAACCCAGGTCAAATGAGAACTTAAACCTCAGGTCAAATGTGAATCCATTGTTTGAAAACCAGGTCAAATGTGAACCCGTTGTTTGAAACCCAGGTCAAATATGAACCTAAACCTCAGGTTAAATGTGAACCCGTTGTTTGGAACCCAGGTCAAATGTGAACCTAAACCTCAGGTCAAATGTGAACCCGTTGTTTGAAACTCAGGTCAAATGTGAACCTAAACCTCAGGTCAAATGCGAACCCGTTGTTTGAAAACTAGGTCAAATTTGAACCTAAACCTCAAGTCAAATGTGAACCCGTTGTTTGAAACCTAGGTCAATTGTGAACCTAAACCTAAGGTCAAATGTGAACCCGTTGTTTGAAAACCAGGTCAAATGTGAACCTAAACCTCAGGTCAAATGTGAACCCATTGTTTGAAACCCAGGTCAAATGTGAACCTAAACCTCAGGTCAAATGTGAACTCCTTATTTGAAAACCAGGTCAAATGTGAACCTAAAACTAAGGTCAAATGTGTACCTAAACCTCAGGTCAAATGTGAACCCGTTGTTTGAAACCCAGGTCAAATGTGAACCTAAACCTCAGGTCAAACGTGAACCCGTTGTTTGAATCCCGGGTCAAATGAGAACCCGTTGTTTGAAACCCAGGTCAAATGAGAACTTAAACCACAGGTCAAATGTGAATCCATTGTTTGAAAACCAGGTCAAATGTGAACCCGTTGTTTGAAACCCAGGTCAAATGTGAACCTAAACCTCAGGTCAAATGTCAACCCATTGTTTGAATCCCGGGTCAAATGAGAACCCGTTGTTTGAAACCCAGGTCAAATGAGAACTTAAACCTCAGGTAAAATGTGAATCCATTGTTTGAAAACCAGGTCAAATGTGAACCCGTTGTTTGAAACCCAGGTCAAATGTGAACCTAAACCTCAGGTTAAATGTGAACCCGTTGTTTGGAACCCAGGTCAAATGTGAACCTAAACCTCAGGTCAAATGTGAACCCGTAGTTTGAAACTCAGGTCAAATGTGAACCTAAACCTCAGGTCAAATGCGAACCCGTTGTTTGAAAACCAGGTCAAATTTGAACCTAAACCTCAGGTCAAATGTGAACCCGTTGTTTGAAACCCAGGTCAATTGTGAACCTAAACCTAAGGTCAAATGTGAACCCGTTGTTTGAAAACCAGGTCAAATGTAAACATAAACCTCAGGCCAAATGTGAACCCATTGTTTGAAACCCAGGTCAAATGTGAACCTAAACCTCAGGTCAAATGTGAACTCGTTGTTTGAAAACCAGGTCAAATGTGAACCTAAAACTCAGGTCAAATGTGTACCTAAACCTCAGGTCAAATGTGAACCCGTTGTTTGAAACCCAAGTCAAATGTGAACTTAAACCACAGGTCAAATGTGAACCCGTTGTTTGAAACCCAGGTCAAATTTGAACCTAAACCACAAGTCAAATCTGAACCCGTTGTTTGAAACCCAGGTGAAATGTGAACCTAACCCTCAGGTCAAATGTGAACCTAAACCTCAGGTCAAATGTGAACCCGTTGTTTGAAACCCAGGTCAAATGTGAACCTAAACCTCAGGTCAAATATGAACCCGTTGTTTGAATCCCGGGTCAAATGAGAACCCGTTGTTTGAAACCCAGGTCAAATGAGAACTTAAACCTCAGGTCAAATGTGAATCCATTGTTTGAAAACCAGGTCAAATGTGAACCCGTTGTTTGAAACCCAGGTCAAATGTGAACCTAAACCTCAGGTTAAATGTGAACCCGTTGTTTGGAACCCAGGTCAAATGTGAACCTAAACCGCAGATCAAATGTGAACCCGTTGTTTGAAACTCAGGTCAAATGTGAACCTAAACCTCAGGTCAAATGCGAACCCGTTGTTTGAAAACCAGGTCAAATTTGAACCTAAACCTCAGGTCAAATGTGAACCCGTTGTTTGAAACCCTGGTCAATTGTGAACCTAAACCTAAGGTCAAATGTGAACCCGTTGTTTGAAAACTAGGTCAAATGTGAACCTAAACCTCAGGTCAAATGTGAACCCATTGTTTGAAACCCAGGTCAAATGTGAACCTAAACCTCAGGTCAAATGTGAACTCCTTGTTTGAAAACCAGGTCAAATGTGAACCTAAAACTAAGGTCAAATGTGTACCTAAACCTCAGGTCAAATGTGAACCCGTTGTTTGAAACCCAGGTCAAATGTGAACCTAAACCTCAGGTCAAATGTGAACCCGTTGTTTGAATCCCGGGTCAAATGAGAACCCGTTGTTTGAAACCCAGGTCAAATGAGAACTTAAACCTCAGGTCAAATGTGAATCCATTGTTTGAAAACCAGGTCAAATGTGAACCCGTTGTTTGAAACCCAGGTCAAATGTGAACCTAAACCTCAGGTCAAATGTCAACCCGTTGTTTGAATCCCGGGTCAAATGAGAACCCGTTGTTTGAAACCTAGGTCAAATGAGAACTTAAACCTCAGGTAAAATGTGAATCCATTGTTTGAAAACCAGGTCAAATGTGAACCCGTTGTTTGAAACCCAGGTCAAATGTGAACCTAAACCTCAGGTTAAATGTGAACCCGTTGTTTGGAACCCAGGTCAAATGTGAACCTAAACCTCAGGTCAAATGTGAACCCGTAGTTTGAAACTCAGGTCAAATGTGAACCTAAACCTCAGGTCAAATGCGAACCCGTTGTTTGAAAACCAGGTCAAATTTGAACCTAAACCTCAGGTCAAATGTGAACCCGTTGTTTGAAACCCAGGTCAATTGTGAACCTAAACCTAAGGTCAAATGTGAACCCGTTGTTTGAAAACCAGGTCAAATGTAAACCTAAACCTCAGGCCAAATGTGAACCCATTGTTTGAAACCCAGGTCAAATGTGAACCTAAACCTCAGGTCAAATGTGAACTCGTTGTTTGAAAACCAGGTCAAATGTGAACCTAAAACTCAGGTCAAATGTGTACCTAAACCTCAGGTCAAATGTGAACCCGTTGTTTGAAACCCAAGTCAAATGTGAACTTAAACCACAGGTCAAATGTGAACCCGTTGTTTGAAACCCAGGTCAAATTTGAACCTAAACCACAAGTCAAATCTGAACCCGTTGTTTGAAACCCAGGTGAAATGTGAACCTAACCCTCAGGTCAAATGTGAACCTAAACCTCAGGTCAAATGTGAACCCGTTGTTTGAAACCCAGGTCAAATGTGAACCTAAACCTCAGGTCAAATGTGAACCCGTTGTTTGAATCCCGGGTCAAATGAGAACCCGTTGTTTGAAACCCAGGTCAAATGAGAATTTAAACCTCAGGTCAAATGTGAATCCATTGTTTGAAAACCAGGTCAAATGTGAACCCGTTGTTTGAAACCCAGGTCAAATGTGAACCTAAACCTCAGGTCAAATGCGAACCCGTTGTTTGAAAACCAGGTCAAATTTGAACCTAAACCTCAGGTCAAATGTGAACCCGTTGTTTGAAACCCCGGTCAATTGTGAACCTAAACCTAAGGTCAAATGTGAACCCGTTGTTTGAAAACCAGGTCAAATGTGAACCTATACCTCAGGTCAAATGTGATCCCATTGTTTGAAACCCAGGTCAAATGTGAACCTAAACCTCAGGTCAAATGTGAACTCCTTGTTTGAAAACCAGGTCAAATGTGAACCTAAAACTAAGGTGAAATGTGTACCTAAACCTCAGGTCAAATGTGAACCCGTTGTTTGAAACCCAGGTCAAATGTGAACCTAAACCTCAGGTCAAATGTGAACCCCTGGTTTGAATCCCGGGTCAAATGAGAACCCGTTGTTTGAAACCCAGGTCAAATGAGAACTTAAACCTCAGGTCAAATGTGAATCCATTGTTTGAAAACCAGGTCAAATGTGAACCCGTTGTTTGAAACCCAGGTCAAATGTGAACCTAAACCTCAGGTCAAATGTCAACCCGTTGTTTAAATCCCGGGTCAAATGAGAACCCGTTGTTTGAAACCCAGGTCAAATGAGAACTTAAACCTCAGGTCAAATGTGAATCCATTGTTTGAAAACCAGGTCAAATGTGAACCCGTTGTTTGAAACCCAGGTCAAATGTGAACCTAAACCTCAGGTTAAATGTGAACCCGTTGTTTGGAACACAGGTCAAATGTGAACCTAAACCTCAGGTCAAATGTGAACTCGTTGTTTGAAACTCAGGTCAAATGTGAACCTAAACCTCAGGTCAAATGCGAACCCGTTGTTTAAAAACCAGGTCAAATTTGAACCTAAACCTCAGGTCAAATGTGAACCCATTGTTTGAAACCCAAGTCAATTGTGAACCTAAACCTAAGGTCAAATGTGAACCCGTTGTTTGAAAACCAGGTCAAATGTGAACCTAAACCTCAGGTCAAATGTGAACCCATTGTTTGAAACCCAGGTCAAATGTGAACCTAAACCTCAGGTCAAATGTGAACTCCTTGTTTGAAAACCAGGTCAAATGTGAACCTAAAACTAAGGTGAAATGTGTACCTAAACCTCAGGTCAAATGTGAACCCGTTGTTTGAAACCCAGGTCAAATGTGAACCTAAACCTCAGGTCAAATGTGAACCCCTGGTTTGAATCCCGGGTCAAATGAGAACCCGTTGTTTGAAACCCAGGTCAAATGAGAACTTAAACCTCAGGTCAAATGTGAATCCATTGTTTGAAAACCAGGTCAAATGTGAACCCGTTGTTTGAAACCCAGGTCAAATGTGAACCTAAACCTCAGGTCAAATGTCAACCCGTTGTTTGAATCCCGGGTCAAATGAGAACCCGTTGTTTGAAACCCAGGTCAAATGAGAACTTAAACCTCAGGTCAAATGTGAATCCATTGTTTGAAAACCAGGTCAAATGTGAACCCGTTGTTTGAAACCCAGGTCAAATGTGAACCTAAACCTCAGGTTAAATGTGAACCCGTTGTTTGGAACACAGGTCAAATGTGAACCTAAACCTCAGGTCAAATGTGAACTCGTTGTTTGAAACTCAGGTCAAATGTGAACCTAAACCTCAGGTCAAATACGAACCCGTTGTTTAAAAACTAGGTCAAATTTGAACCTAAACCTCAGGTCAAATGTGAACCCATTGTTTGAAACCCAAGTCAATTGTGAACCTAAACCTAAGGTCAAATGTGAACCCGTTGTTTGAAACCCAGGTCAAATTTGAACCTAAACCACAAGTCAAATCTGAACCCGTTGTTTGAAACCCAGGTGAAATGTGAACCTAACCCTCAGGTCAAATGTGATCCTAAACCTCAGGTCAAATGTGAACCCGTTGATTGAAACCCAGGTCAAATGTGAACCTAAACCTCAGGTCAAATGTGAACCCGTTGTTTGAATCCCGGGTCAAATGAGAACCCGTTGTTTGAAACCCAGGTCAAATGAGAACTTAAACCTCAGGTCAAATGTGAATCCATTGTTTGAAAACCAGGTCAAATGTGAACCCGTTGTTTGAAACCCAAATCAAATGTGAACCTAAACCTCAGGTCAAATGCGAACCCGTTGTTTGAAAACCAGGTCAAATTTGAACCTAAACCTCAGGTCAAATGTGAACCCGTTGTTTGAAACCCCGGTCAATTGTGAACCTAAACCTAAGGTCAAATGTGAACCCGTTGTTTGAAAACCAGGTCAAATGTGAACCTATACCTCAGGTCAAATGTGAACCCATTGTTTGAAACCCAGGTCAAATGTGAACCTAAACCTCAGGTCAAATGTGAACTCCTTGTTTGAAAACCAGGTCAAATGTGAACCTAAAACTAAGGTGAAATGTGTACCTAAACCTCAGGTCAAATGTGAACCCGTTGTTTGAAACCCAGGTCAAATGTGAACCTAAACCTCAGGTCAAATATGAACCCCTGGTTTGAATCCCGGGTCAAATGAGAACCCGTTGTTTGAAACCCAGGTCAAATGAGAACTTAAACCTCAGGTCAAATGTGAATCCATTGTTTGAAAACCAGGTCAAATGTGAACCCGTTGTTTGAAACCCAGGTCAAATGTGAACCTAAACCTCAGGTCAAATGTCAACCCGTTGTTTGAATCCCGGGTCAAATGAGAACCCGTTGTTTGAAACCCAGGTCAAATGAGAACTTAAACCTCAGGTCAAATGTGAATCCATTGTTTGAAAACCAGGTCAAATGTGAACCCGTTGTTTGAAACCCAGGTCAAATGTGAACCTAAACCTCAGGTTAAATGTGAACCCGTTGTTTGGAACACAGGTCAAATGTGAACCTAAACCTCAGGTCAAATGTGAACTCGTTGTTTGAAACTCAGGTCAAATGTGAACCTAAACCTCAGGTCAAATGCGAACCCGTTGTTTAAAAACCAGGTCAAATTTGAACCTAAACCTCAGGTCAAATGTGAACCCGTTGTTTGAAACCCAAGTCAATTGTGAACCTAAACCTAAGGTCAAATGTGAACCCGTTGTTTGAAAACCAGGTCAAATGTGAACCTAAACCTCAGGTCAAATGTGAACCCATTGTTTGAAACCCAGGTCAAATGTGAACCTAAACCTCAGGTCAAATGTGAACTCGTTGTTTGAAAACCAGGTCAAATGTGAACCTAAAACTCAGGTCAAATGTTTACCTAAACCTCAGGTCAAATGTGAACCCGTTGTTCGAAACCCAAGTCAAATGTGAACTTAAACCTCAGGTCAAATGTGAACCCGTTGTTTGAAACCCAGGTCAAATTTGAACCTAAACCACAAGTCAAATCTGAACCCGTTGTTTGAAACCCAGGTGAAATGTGAACCTAACCCTCAGGTCAAATGTGAACCTAAACCTCAGGTCAAATGTGAACCCGTTGTTTGAAACCCAGGTCAAATGTGAACCTAAACCTCAGGTCAAATGTGAACCCATTGTTTGAATCCCAGGTCAAATGAGAACCCGTTGTTTGAAACCCAGGTCAAATGAGAACTTAAACCTCGGGTCAAATGTGAATCCATTGTTTGAAAACCAGGTCAAATGTGAACCCGTTGTTTGAAACCCAGGTCAAATGTGAACCTAAACCTCAGGTTAAATGTGAACCCGTTGTTCGGAACCCAGGTCAAATGTGAACCTAAACCTCAGGTCAAATGTGAACCCGTAATTTGAAACTCAGGTCAAATGTGAACCTAAACCTCAGGTCAAATGCGAACCCGTTGTTTGAAAACCAGGTCAAATTTGAACCTAAACCTCAGGTCAAATGTGAACCCGTTGTTTGAAACCCAGGTCAATTGTGAACCTAAACCTAAGGTCAAATGTGAACCCGTTGTTTGAAAACCAGGTCAAATGTGAACCTAAACCTCAGGTCAAATGTGAACCCATTGTTTGAAACCCAGGTCAAATGTGAACCTAAACCTCAGGTCAAATGTGAACTCGTTGTTTGAAAACCAGGTCAAATGTGAACCTAAAACTCAGGTCAAATGTGTACCTAAACCTCAGGTCAAATGTGAACCCGTTGTTTGAAACCCAAGTCAAATGTGAACTTAAACCTCAGGTCAAATGTGAACCCGTTGTTTGAAACCCAGGTCAAATTTGGACCTAAACCACAAGTCAAATCTGAACCCGTTGTTTGAAACCCAGGTGAAATGTGAACCTAACCCTCAGGTCAAATGTGAACCTAAAACTCAAGTCAAATGTGAACCCGTTGTTTGAAGCCCAGGTCAAATGTGAACCTAAACCTCAGGTCAAATGTGAACCCGTTGTTTGAATCCCAGGTCAAATGAGAACCCGTTGTTTGAAACCCAGGTCAAATGAGAACTTAAACCTCAGGTCAAATGTGAATCCATTGTTTGAAAACCAGGTCAAATGTGAACCCGTTGTTTGAAACCCAGGTCAAATGTGAACCTAAACCTCAGGTTAAATGTGAACCCGTTGTTTGGAACCCAGGTCAAATGTGAACCTAAACCTCAGGTCAAATGTGAACCCGTTGTTTGAAACTCAGGTCAAATGTGAACCTAAACCTCAGGTCAAATGCGAACCCATTGTTTGAAAACCAGGTCAAATTTGAACCTAAACCTCAGGTCAAATGTGAACCCGTTGTTTGAAACCCGGGTCAATTGTGAACCTAAACCTAAGGTCAAATGTGAACCCGTTGTTTGAAAACCAGGTCAAATGTGAACCTAAACCTCAGGGCAAATGTGAACCCATTGTTTGAAACCCAGGTCAAATGTGAACCTAAACCTCAGGTCAAATGTGAACTCCTTGTTTGAAAACCAGGTCAAATGTGACCCTAAAACTAAGGTCAAATGTGTACCTAAACCTCAGGTCAAATGTGAACCCGTTGTTTGAAACCCAGGTCAAATGTGAACCTAAACCTCAGGTCAAATGTGAACCCGTTGTTTGAATCCCGGGTCAAATGAGAACCCGTTGTTTGAAACCCAGGTCAAATGAGAACTTAAACCTCAGGTAAAATGTGAATCCATTGTTTGAAAACCAGGTCAAATGTGAACCCGTTGTTTGAAACCCAGGTCAAATGTGAACCTAAACCCCAGGTCAAATGTGAACTCGTTGTTTGAAAACCAGGTCAAATGTGAACCTAAACCTCAGGTCAAATGTGAACCCGTTGTTTGAAACCCCGGTCAATTGTGAACCTAAACCTAAGGTCAAATGTGAACCCGTTGTTTGAAAACCAGGTCAAATGTGAACCTATACCTCAGGTCAAATGTGAACCCATTGTTTGAAACCCAGGTCAAATGTGAACCTAAACCTCAGGTCAAATGTGAACTCCTTGTTTGAAAACCAGGTCAAATGTGAACCTAAAACTAAGGTGAAATGTGTACCTAAACCTCAGGTCAAATGTGAACCCGTTGTTTGAAACCCAGGTCAAATGTGAACCTAAACCTCAGGTCAAATGTGAACCCCTAGTTTGAATCCCGGGTCAAATGAGAACCCGTTGTTTGAAACCCAGGTCAAATGAGAACTTAAACCTCAGGTCAAATGTGAATCCATTGTTTGAAAACCAGGTCAAATGTGAACCCGTTGTTTGAAACCCAGGTCAAATGTGAACCTAAACCTCAGGTCAAATGCGAACCCATTGTTTGAAAACCAGGTCAAATTTGAACCTAAACCTCAGGTCAAATGTGAACCCGTTGTTTGAAACCCGGGTCAATTGTGAACCTAAACCTAAGGTCAAATGTGAACCCGTTGTTTGAAAACCAGGTCAAATGTGAACCTAAACCTCAGGGCAAATGTGAACCCATTGTTTGAAACCCAGGTCAAATGTGAACCTAAACCTCAGGTCAAATGTGAACTCCTTGTTTGAAAACCAGGTCAAATGTGACCCTAAAACTAAGGTCAAATGTGTACCTAAACCTCAGGTCAAATGTGAACCCGTTGTTTGAAACCCAGGTCAAATGTGAACCTAAACCTCAGGTCAAATGTGAACCCGTTGTTTGAATCCCGGGTCAAATGAGAACCCGTTGTTTGAAACCCAGGTCAAATGAGAACTTAAACCTCAGGTAAAATGTGAATCCATTGTTTGAAAACCAGGTCAAATGTGAACCCGTTGTTTGAAACCCAAATCAAATGTGAACCTAAACCTCAGGTCAAATGCGAACCCGTTGTTTGAAAACCAGGTCAAATTTGAACCTAAACCTCAGGTCAAATGTGAACCCGTTGTTTGAAACCCCGGTCAATTGTGAACCTAAACCTAAGGTCAAATGTGAACCCGTTGTTTGAAAACCAGGTCAAATGTGAACCTATACCTCAGGTCAAATGTGAACCCATTGTTTGAAACCCAGGTCAAATGTGAACCTAAACCTCAGGTCAAATGTGAACTCCTTGTTTGAAAACCAGGTCAAATGTGAACCTAAAACTAAGGTGAAATGTGTACCTAAACCTCAGGTCAAATGTGAACCCGTTGTTTGAAACCCAGGTCAAATGTGAACCTAAACCTCAGGTCAAATGTGAACCCCTGGTTTGAATCCCGGGTCAAATGAGAACCCGTTGTTTGAAACCCAGGTCAAATGAGAACTTAAACCTCAGGTCAAATGTGAATCCATTGTTTGAAAACCAGGTCAAATGTGAACCCGTTGTTTGAAACCCAGGTCAAATGTGAACCTAAACCTCAGGTCAAATGTCAACCCGTTGTTTGAATCCCGGGTCAAATGAGAACCCGTTGTTTGAAACCCAGGTCAAATGAGAACTTAAACCTCAGGTCAAATGTGAATCCATTGTTTGAAAACCAGGTCAAATGTGAACCCGTTGTTTGAAACCCAGGTCAAATGTGAACCTAAACCTCAGGTTAAATGTGAACCCGTTGTTTGGAACACAGGTCAAATGTGAACCTAAACCTCAGGTCAAATGTGAACTCGTTGTTTGAAACTCAGGTCAAATGTGAACCTAAACCTCAGGTCAAATGCGAACCCGTTGTTTAAAAACCAGGTCAAATTTGAACCTAAACCTCAGGTCAAATGTGAACCCGTTGTTTGAAACCCAAGTCAATTGTGAACCTAAACCTAAGGTCAAATGTGAACCCGTTGTTTGAAAACCAGGTCAAATGTGAACCTAAACCTCAGGTCAAATGTGAACCCATTGTTTGAAACCCAGGTCAAATGTGAACCTAAACCTCAGGTCAAATGTGAACTCGTTGTTTGAAAACCAGGTCAAATGTGAACCTAAAACTCAGGTCAAATGTTTACCTAAACCTCAGGTCAAATGTGAACCCGTTGTTCGAAACCCAAGTCAAATGTGAACTTAAACCTCAGGTCAAATGTGAACCCGTTGTTTGAAACCCAGGTCAAATTTGAACCTAAACCACAAGTCAAATCTGAACCCGTTGTTTGAAACCCAGGTGAAATGTGAACCTAACCCTCAGGTCAAATGTGAACCTAAACCTCAGGTCAAATCTGAACCCGTTGTTTGAAACCCAGGTCAAATGTGAACCTAAACCTCAGGTCAAATGTGAACCCATTGTTTGAATCCCGGGTCAAATGAGAACCCGTTGTTTGAAACCCAGGTCAAATGAGAACTTAAACCTCGGGTCAAATGTGAATCCATTGTTTGAAAACCAGGTCAAATGTGAACCCGTTGTTTGAAACCCAGGTCAAATGTGAACCTAAACCTCAGGTTAAATGTGAACCCGTTGTTCGGAACCCAGGTCAAATGTGAACCTAAACCTCAGGTCAAATGTGAACCCGTAATTTGAAACTCAGGTCAAATGTGAACCTAAACCTCAGGTCAAATGCGAACCCGTTGTTTGAAAACCAGGTCAAATTTGAACCTAAACCTCAGGTCAAATGTGAACCCGTTGTTTGAAACCCAGGTCAATTGTGAACCTAAACCTAAGGTCAAATGTGAACCCGTTGTTTGAAAACCAGGTCAAATGTGAACCTAAACCTCAGGTCAAATGTGAACCCATTGTTTGAAACCCAGGTCAAATGTGAACCTAAACCTCAGGTCAAATGTGAACTCGTTGTTTGAAAACCAGGTCAAATGTGAACCTAAAACTCAGGTCAAATGTGTACCTAAACCTCAGGTCAAATGTGAACCCGTTGTTTGAAACCCAAGTCAAATGTGAACTTAAACCTCAGGTCAAATGTGAACCCGTTGTTTGAAACCCAGGTCAAATTTGGACCTAAACCACAAGTCAAATCTGAACCCGTTGTTTGAAACCCAGGTGAAATGTGAACCTAACCCTCAGGTCAAATGTGAACCTAAAACTCAAGTCAAATGTGAACCCGTTGTTTGAAGCCCAGGTCAAATGTGAACCTAAACCTCAGGTCAAATGTGAACCCGTTGTTTGAATCCCGGGTCAAATGAGAACCCGTTGTTTGAAACCCAGGTCAAATGAGAACTTAAACCTCAGGTCAAATGTGAATCCATTGTTTGAAAACCAGGTCAAATGTGAACCCGTTGTTTGAAACCCAGGTCAAATGTGAACCTAAACCTCAGGTTAAATGTGAACCCGTTGTTTGGAACCCAGGTCAAATGTGAACCTAAACCTCAGGTCAAATGTGAACCCGTTGTTTGAAACTCAGGTCAAATGTGAACCTAAACCTCAGGTCAAATGCGAACCCATTGTTTGAAAACCAGGTCAAATTTGAACCTAAACCTCAGGTCAAATGTGAACCCGTTGTTTGAAACCCGGGTCAATTGTGAACCTAAACCTAAGGTCAAATGTGAACCCGTTGTTTGAAAACCAGGTCAAATGTGAACCTAAACCTCAGGGCAAATGTGAACCCATTGTTTGAAACCCAGGTCAAATGTGAACCTAAACCTCAGGTCAAATGTGAACTCCTTGTTTGAAAACCAGGTCAAATGTGACCCTAAAACTAAGGTCAAATGTGTACCTAAACCTCAGGTCAAATGTGAACCCGTTGTTTGAAACCCAGGTCAAATGTGAACCTAAACCTCAGGTCAAATGTGAACCCGTTGTTTGAATCCCGGGTCAAATGAGAACCCGTTGTTTGAAACCCAGGTCAAATGAGAACTTAAACCTCAGGTAAAATGTGAATCCATTGTTTGAAAACCAGGTCAAATGTGAACCCGTTGTTTGAAACCCAGGTCAAATGTGAACCTAAACCCCAGGTCAAATGTGAACTCGTTGTTTGAAAACCAGGTCAAATGTGAACCTAAAACTCAGGTCAAATGTTTACCTAAACCTCAGGTCAAATGTGAACCTGTTGTTCGAAACCCAAGTCAAATGTGAACTTAAACCTCAGGTCAAATGTGAACCCGTTGTTTGAAACCCAGGTCAAATTTGAACCTAAACCACAAGTCAAATCTGAACCCGTTGTTTGAAACCCAGGTGAAATGTGAACCTAACCCTCAGGTCAAATGTGAACCTAAACCTCAGGTCAAATGTGAACCCGTTGTTTGAAACCCAGGTCAAATGTGAACCTAAACCTCAGGTCAAATGTGAACCCATTGTTTGAATCCCGGGTCAAATGAGAACCCGTTGTTTGAAACCCAGGTCAAATGAGAACTTAAACCTCGGGTCAAATGTGAATCCATTGTTTGAAAACCAGGTCAAATGTGAACCCGTTGTTTGAAACCCAGGTCAAATGTGAACCTAAACCTCAGGTTAAATGTGAACCCGTTGTTCGGAACCCAGGTCAAATGTGAACCTAAACCTCAGGTCAAATGTGAACCCGTAATTTGAAACTCAGGTCAAATGTGAACCTAAACCTCAGGTCAAATGCGAACCCGTTGTTTGAAAACCAGTTCAAATTTGAACCTAAACCTCAGGTCAAATGTGAACCCGTTGTTTGAAACCCAGGTCAATTGTGAACCTAAACCTAAGGTCAAATGTGAACCCGTTGTTTGAAAACCAGGTCAAATGTGAACCTAAACCTCAGGTCAAATGTGAACCCATTGTTTGAAACCCAGGTCAAATGTGAACCTAAACCTCAGGTCAAATGTGAACTCGTTGTTTGAAAACCAGGTCAAATGTGAACCTAAAACTCAGGTCAAATGTGTACCTAAACCTCAGGTCAAATGTGAACCCGTTGTTTGAAACCCAAGTCAAATGTGAACTTAAACCTCAGGTCAAATGTGAACCCGTTGTTTGAAACCCAGGTCAAATTTGGACCTAAACCACAAGTCAAATCTGAACCCGTTGTTTGAAACCCAGGTGAAATGTGAACCTAACCCTCAGGTCAAATGTGAACCTAAAACTAAATTCAAATGTGAACCCGTTGTTTGAAGCCCAGGTCAAATGTGAACCTAAACCTCAGGTCAAATGTGAACCCGTTGTTTGAATCCCGGGTCAAATGAGAACCCGTTGTTTGAAACCCAGGTCAAATGAGAACTTAAACCTCAGGTCAAATGTGAATCCATTGTTTGAAAACCAGGTCAAATGTGAACCCGTTGTTTGAAACCCAGGTCAAATGTGAACCTAAACCCCAGGTCAAATGTGAACTCGTTGTTTGAAAACCAGGTCAAATGTGAACCTAAAACTCAGGTCAAATGTTTACCTAAACCTCAGGTCAAATGTGAACCTGTTGTTCGAAACCCAAGTCAAATGTGAACTTAAACCACAGGTCAAATGTGAACCCGTTGTTTGAAACCCAGGTCAAATTTGAACCTAAACCACAAGTCAAATCTGAACCCGTTGTTTGAAACCCAGGTGAAATGTGAACCTAACCCTCAGGTCAAATGTGAACCTAAACCTCAGGTCAAATGTGAACCCGTTGTTTGAAACCCAGGTCAAATGTGAACCTAAACCTCAGGTCAAATGTGAACCCATTGTTTGAATCCCGGGTCAAATGAGAACCCGTTGTTTGAAACCCAGGTCAAATGAGAACTTAAACCTCGGGTCAAATGTGAATCCATTGTTTGAAAACCAGGTCAAATGTGAACCCGTTGTTTGAAACCCAGGTCAAATGTGAACCTAAACCTCAGGTTAAATGTGAACCCGTTGTTCGGAACCCAGGTCAAATGTGAACCTAAACCTCAGGTCAAATGTGAACCCGTAATTTGAAACTCAGGTCAAATGTGAACCTAAACCTCAGGTCAAATGCGAACCCGTTGTTTGAAAACCAGTTCAAATTTGAACCTAAACCTCAGGTCAAATGTGAACCCGTTGTTTGAAACCCAGGTCAATTGTGAACCTAAACCTAAGGTCAAATGTGAACCCGTTGTTTGAAAACCAGGTCAAATGTGAACCTAAACCTCAGGTCAAATGTGAACCCATTGTTTGAAACCCAGGTCAAATGTGAACCTAAACCTCAGGTCAAATGTGAACTCGTTGTTTGAAAACCAGGTCAAATGTGAACCTAAAACTCAGGTCAAATGTGTACCTAAACCTCAGGTCAAATGTGAACCCGTTGTTTGAAACCCAAGTCAAATGTGAACTTAAACCTCAGGTCAAATGTGAACCCGTTGTTTGAAACCCAGGTCAAATTTGGACCTAAACCACAAGTCAAATCTGAACCCGTTGTTTGAAACCCAGGTGAAATGTGAACCTAACCCTCAGGTCAAATGTGAACCTAAAACTAAAGTCAAATGTGAACCCGTTGTTTGAAGCCCAGGTCAAATGTGAACCTAAACCTCAGGTCAAATGTGAACCCGTTGTTTGAATCCCGGGTCAAATGAGAACCCGTTGTTTGAAACCCAGGTCAAATGAGAACTTAAACCTCAGGTCAAATGTGAATCCATTGTTTGAAAACCAGGTCAAATGTGAACCCGTTGTTTGAAACCCAGGTCAAATGTGAACCTAAACCTCAGGTTAAATGTGAACCCGTTGTTTTGAACCCAGGTCAAATGTGAACCTAAACCTCAGGTCAAATGTGAACCCGTTGTTTGAAACTCAGGTCAAATGTGAACCTAAACCTCAGGTCAAATGCGAACCCGTTGTTTGAAAACCAGGTCAAATTTGAACCTAAACCTCAGGTCAAATGTGAACCCGTTGTTTGAAACCCAGGTCAATTGTGAACCTAAACCTAAGGTCAAATGTGAACCCGTTGTTTGAAAACCAGGTCAAATGTGAACCTAAACCTCAGGTCAAATGTGAACCCATTGTTTGAAACCCAGGTCAAATGTGAACCTAAACCTCAGGTCAAATGTGAACTCCTTGTTTGAAAACCAGGTCAAATGTGACCCTAAAACTAAGGTCAAATGTGTACCTAAACCTCAGGTCAAATGTGAACCCGTTGTTTGAAACCCAGGTCAAATGTGAACCTAAACCTCAGGTCAAATGTGAACCTGTTGTTTGAATCCCGGGTCAAATGAGAACCCGTTGTTTGAAACCCAGGTCAAATGAGAACTTAAACCTCAGGTAAAATGTGAATCCATTGTTTGAAAACCAGGTCAAATGTGAACCCGTTGTTTGAAACCCATGTCAAATGTGAACCTAAACCTCAGGTTAAATCTGAACCCGTTGTTTGGAACCCAGGTCAAATGTGAACCTAAACCTCAGGTCAAATGTGAACCCGTAGTTTGAAACTCAGGTCAAATGTGAACCTAAACCTCAGGTCAAATGCGAACCCGTTGTTTGAAAACTAGGTCAAATTTGAACCTAAACCTCAGGTCAAATGTGAACCCGTTGTTTGAAACCCAGGTCAATTGTGAACCTAAACCTAAGGTCAAATGTGAACCCGTTGTTTGAAAACCAGGTCAAATGTGAACCTAAACCTCTGGCCAAAGTGAACCCATTGTTTGAAACCCAGGTCAAATGTGAACCTAAACCTCAGGTCAAATGTGAACTCGTTGTTTGAAAGCCAGGTCAAATGTGAACCTAAAACTCAGGTCAAATGTGTACCTAAACCTCAGGTCAAATGTGAACCCGTTGTTTGAAACCCAAGTCAAATGTGAACTTAAACCACAGGTCAAATGTGAACCCGTTGTTTTAAACATAGGTTAAATTTGAACCTAAACCACAAGTCAAATCTGAGCCCGTTGTTTGAAACCCAGGTGAAATGTGAACCTAACACTCAGGTCAAATGTGAACCTAAAACTCAGGTCAAATGTGAACCCGTTGTTTGAAACCCAGGTCAAATGTGAACCTAAACCTCAGGTCAAATGTGAACCCGTTGTTTGAATCCCGGGTCAAATGAGAACCCGTTGTTTGAAACCCAGGTCAAATGAGAACTTAAACCTCAGGTCAAATGTGAATCCATTGTTTGAAAACCAGGTCAAATGTGAACCCGTTGTTTGAAACCCAGGTCAAATGTGAACCTAAACCTCAGGTTAAATGTGAACCCGTTGTTTTGAACCCAGGTCAAATGTGAACCTAAACCTCAGGTCAAATGTGAACCCGTTGTTTGAAACTCAGGTCAAATGTGAACCTAAACCTCAGGTCAAATGCGAACCCGTTGTTTGAAAACCAGGTCAAATTTGAACCTAAACCTCAGGTCAAATGTGAACCCGTTGTTTGAAACCCAGGTCAATTGTGAACCTAAACCTAAGGTCAAATGTGAACCCGTTGTTTGAAAACCAGGTCAAATGTGAACCTAAACCTCAGGTGAAATGTGAACCCATTGTTTGAAACCCAGGTCAAATGTGAACCTAAACCTCAGGTCAAATGTGAACCCCTTGTTTGAAAACCAGGTCAAATGTGAACCTAAAACTAAGGTCAAATGTGTACCTAAACCTCAGATCAAATGTGAACCCGTTGTTTGAAACCCAGGTCAAATGTGAACCTAAACCTCAGGTCAAATGTGAACCCGTTGTTTGAATCCCGGGTCAAATGAGAACCCGTTGTTTGAAACCCAGGTCAAATGAGAACTTAAACCTCAGGTCAAATGTGAATCCATTGTTTGAAAACCAGGTCAAATGAGAACTCGTTGTTTGAAACCCAGGTCAAATGAGAACTTAAACCTCGGGTCAAATGTGAATCCATTGTTTGAAAACCAGGTCAAATGTGAACCCGTTGTTTGAAACCCAGGTCAAATGTGAACCTAAACCTCAGGTTAAATGTGAACCCGTTGTTTGGAACCCAGGTCAAATGTGAACCTAAACCTCAGGTCAAATGTGAACCCGTTGTTTGAATCCTGGGTCAAATGAGAACCCGTTGTTTGAAACCCATGTCAAATGAGAACTTAAACCTCAGGTAAAATGTGAATCCATTGTTTGAAAACCAGGTCAAATGTGAACCCGTTGTTTGAAACCCAGGTCAAATGTGAACCTAAACCTCAGGTTAAATCTGAACCCGTTGTTTGGAACCCAGGTCAAATGTGAACCTAAACCTCAGGTCAAATGTGAACCCGTAGTTTGAAACTCAGGTCAAATGTGAACCTAAACCTTAAGTCAAATGCGAACCCGTTGTTTGAAAACTAGGTCAAATTTGAACCTAAACCTCAGGTCAAATGTGAACCCGTTGTTTGAAACCCAGGTCAATTGTGAACCTAAACCTAAGGTCAAATGTGAACCCGTTGTTTGAAAACCAGGTCAAATGTGAACCTAAACCTCAGGCCAAAGTGAACCCATTGTTTGAAACCCAGGTCAAATGTGAACCTAAACCTCAGGTCAAATGTGAACTCGTTGTTTGAAAGCCAGGTCAAATGTGAACCTCAAACTCAGGTCAAATGTGTACCTAAACCTCAGGTCAAATGTGAACCCGTTGTTTGAAACCCAAGTCAAATGTGAACTTAAACCACAGGTCAAATGTGAACCCGTTGTTTGAAACATAGGTCAAATTTGAACCTAAACCACAAGTCAAATCTGAACCCATTGTTTGAAACCCAGGTGAAATGTGAACCTAACCCTCAGGTCAAATGTGAACCTAAAACTCAGGTCAAATGTGAACCCGTTGTTTGAAACCCAGGTCAAATGTGAACCTAAACCTCAGGTCAAATGTGAACCCGTTGTTTGAATCCCGGGTCAAATGAGAACCCGTTGTTTGAAACCCAGGTCAAATGAGAACTTAAACCTCAGGTCAAATGTGAATCCATTGTTTGAAAACCAGGTCAAATGTGAACCCGTTGTTTGAAACCCAGGTCAAATGTGAACCTAAACCTCAGGTTAAATGTGAACCCGTTGTTTTGAACCCAGGTCAAATGTGAACCTAAACCTCAGGTCAAATGTGAACCCGTTGTTTGAAACTCAGGTCAAATGTGAACCTAAACCTCAGGTCAAATGCGAACCCGTTGTTTGAAAACCAGGTCAAATTTGAACCTAAACCTCAGGTCAAATGTGAACCCGTTGTTTGAAACCCAGGTCAATTGTGAACCTAAACCTAAGGTCAAATGTGAACCCGTTGTTTGAAAACCAGGTCAAATGTGAACCTAAACCTCAGGTCAAATGTGAACCCATTGTTTGAAACCCAGGTCAAATGTGAACCTAAACCTCAGGTCAAATGTGAACTCCTTGTTTGAAAACCAGGTCAAATGTGAACCTAAAACTAAGGTCAAATGTGTACCTAAACCTCAGGTCAAATGTGAACCCGTTGTTTGAAACCCAGGTCAAATGTGAACCTAAACCTCAGGTCAAATGTGAACCCGTTGTTTGAATCCCGGGTCAAATGAGAACCCATTGTTTGAAACTCAGGTCAAATGAGAACTTAAACCTCAGGTCAAATGTGAATCCATTGTTTGAAAACCAGGTCAAATGTGAACCCGTTGTTTGAAACCCAGGTCAAATGTGAACCTAAACCTCAGGTCAAATGTGAACCCGTTGTTTGAATCCCGGGTCAAATGAGAACCCGTTGTTTGAAACCCAGGTCAAATGAGAACTTAAACCTCAGGTCAAATGTGAATCCATTGTTTGAAAACCAGGTCAAATGTGAACCCGTTGTTTGAAACCCAGGTCAAATGTGAACCTAAACCTCAGGTCAAATGTCAACCCGTTGTTTGAATACCGGGTCAAATGAGAACCCGTTGTTTGAAACCCAGGTCAAATGAGAACTTAAACCTCAAGTCAAATGTGAATCCATTGTTTGAAAACCAGGTCAAATGAGAACTCGTTGTTTGAAACCCAGGTCAAATGAGAACTTAAACCTCGGGTCAAATGTGAATCCATTGTTTGAAAACCAGGTCAAATGTGAACCCGTTGTTTGAAACCCAGGTCAAATGTGAACCTAAACCTCAGGTTAAATGTGAACCCGTTGTTTGGAACCCAGGTCAAATGTGAACCTAAACCTCAGGTCAAATGTGAACCCGTTGTTTGAATCCCGGGTCAAATGAGAACCCGTTGTTTGAAACCCATGTCAAATGAGAACTTAAACCTCAGGTAAAATGTGAATCCATTGTTTGAAAACCAGGTCAAATGTGAACCCGTTGTTTGAAACCCAGGTCAAATGTGAACCTAAACCTCAGGTTAAATCTGAACCCGTTGTTTGGAACCCAGGTCAAATGTGAACCTAAACCTCAGGTCAAATGTGAACCCGTAGTTTGAAACTCAGGTCAAATGTGAACCTAAACCTCAAGTCAAATGCGAACCCGTTGTTTGAAAACTAGGTCAAATTTGAACCTAAACCTCAGGTCAAATGTGAACCCGTTGTTTGAAACCCAGGTCAATTGTGAACCTAAACCTAAGGTCAAATGTGAACCCGTTGTTTGAAAACCAGGTCAAATGTGAACCTAAACCTCAGGCCAAAGTGAACCCATTGTTTGAAACCCAGGTCAAATGTGAACCTAAACCTCAGGTCAAATGTGAACTCGTTGTTTGAAAGCCAGGTCAAATGTGAACCTCAAACTCAGGTCAAATGTGTACCTAAACCTCAGGTCAAATGTGAACCCGTTGTTTGAAACCCAAGTCAAATGTGAACTTAAACCACAGGTCAAATGTGAACCCGTTGTTTGAAACATAGGTCAAATTTGAACCTAAACCACAAGTCAAATCTGAACCCATTGTTTGAAACCCAGGTGAAATGTGAACCTAACCCTCAGGTCAAATGTGAACCTAAAACTCAGGTCAAATGTGAACCCGTTGTTTGAAACCCAGGTCAAATGTGAACCTAAACCTCAGGTCAAATGTGAACCCGTTGTTTGAATCCCGGGTCAAATGAGAACCCGTTGTTTGAAACCCAGGTCAAATGAGAACTTAAACCTCAGGTCAAATGTGAATCCATTGTTTGAAAACCAGGTCAAATGTGAACCCGTTGTTTGAAACCCAGGTCAAATGTGAACCTAAACCTCAGGTTAAATGTGAACCCGTTGTTTTGAACCCAGGTCAAATGTGAACCTAAACCTCAGGTCAAATGTGAACCCGTTGTTTGAAACTCAGGTCAAATGTGAACCTAAACCTCAGGTCAAATGCGAACCCGTTGTTTGAAAACCAGGTCAAATTTGAACCTAAACCTCAGGTCAAATGTGAACCCGTTGTTTGAAACCCAGGTCAATTGTGAACCTAAACCTAAGGTCAAATGTGAACCCGTTGTTTGAAAACCAGGTCAAATGTGAACCTAAACCTCAGGTCAAATGTGAACCCATTGTTTGAAACCCAGGTCAAATGTGAACCTAAACCTCAGGTCAAATGTGAACTCCTTGTTTGAAAACCAGGTCAAATGTGAACCTAAAACTAAGGTCAAATGTGTACCTAAACCTCAGGTCAAATGTGAACCCGTTGTTTGAAACCCAGGTCAAATGTGAACCTAAACCTCAGGTCAAATGTGAACCCGTTGTTTGAATCCCGGGTCAAATGAGAACCCATTGTTTGAAACTCAGGTCAAATGAGAACTTAAACCTCAGGTCAAATGTGAATCCATTGTTTGAAAACCAGGTCAAATGTGAACCCGTTGTTTGAAACCCAGGTCAAATGTGAACCTAAACCTCAGGTCAAATGTGAACCCGTTGTTTGAATCCCGGGTCAAATGAGAACCCGTTGTTTGAAACCCAGGTCAAATGAGAACTTAAACCTCAGGTCAAATGTGAATCCATTGTTTGAAAACCAGGTCAAATGTGAACCCGTTGTTTGAAACCCAGGTCAAATGTGAACCTAAACCTCAGGTCAAATGTCAACCCGTTGTTTGAATACCGGGTCAAATGAGAACCCGTTGTTTGAAACCCAGGTCAAATGAGAACTTAAACCTCAAGTCAAATGTGAATCCATTGTTTGAAAACCAGGTCAAATGAGAACTCGTTGTTTGAAACCCAGGTCAAATGAGAACTTAAACCTCGGGTCAAATGTGAATCCATTGTTTGAAAACCAGGTCAAATGTGAACCCGTTGTTTGAAACCCAGGTCAAATGTGAACCTAAACCTCAGGTTAAATGTGAACCCGTTGTTTGGAACCCAGGTCAAATGTGAACCTAAACCTCAGGTCAAATGTGAACCCGTTGTTTGAATCCCGGGTCAAATGAGAACCCGTTGTTTGAAACCCATGTCAAATGAGAACTTAAACCTCAGGTAAAATGTGAATCCATTGTTTGAAAACCAGGTCAAATGTGAACCCGTTGTTTGAAACCCAGGTCAAATGTGAACCTAAACCTCAGGTTAAATCTGAACCCGTTGTTTGGAACCCAGGTCAAATGTGAACCTAAACCTCAGGTCAAATGTGAACCCGTAGTTTGAAACTCAGGTCAAATGTGAACCTAAACCTCAAGTCAAATGCGAACCCGTTGTTTGAAAACTAGGTCAAATTTGAACCTAAACCTCAGGTCAAATGTGAACCCGTTGTTTGAAACCCAGGTCAATTGTGAACCTAAACCTAAGGTCAAATGTGAACCCGTTGTTTGAAAACCAGGTCAAATGTGAACCTAAACCTCAGGCCAAAGTGAACCCATTGTTTGAAACCCAGGTCAAATGTGAACCTAAACCTCAGGTCAAATGTGAACTCGTTGTTTGAAAGCCAGGTCAAATGTGAACCTCAAACTCAGGTCAAATGTGTACCTAAACCTCAGGTCAAATGTGAACCCGTTGTTTGAAACCCAAGTCAAATGTGAACTTAAACCACAGGTCAAATGTGAACCCGTTGTTTGAAACATAGGTCAAATTTGAACCTAAACCACAAGTCAAATCTGAACCCATTGTTTGAAACCCAGGTGAAATGTGTGAACCTAACCCTCAGGTCAAATGTGAACCTAAAACTCAGGTCAAATGTGAACCCGTTGTTTGAAACCCAGGTCAAATGTGAACCTAAACCTCAGGTCAAATGTGAACCCGTTGTTTGAATCCCGGGTCAAATGAGAACCCGTTGTTTGAAACCCAGGTCAAATGAGAACTTAAACCTCAGGTCAAATGTGAATCCATTGTTTGAAAACCAGGTCAAATGTGAACCCGTTGTTTGAAACCCAGGTCAAATGTGAACCTAAACCTCAGGTTAAATGTGAACCCGTTGTTTTGAACCCAGGTCAAATGTGAACCTAAACCTCAGGTCAAATGTGAACCCGTTGTTTGAAACTCAGGTCAAATGTGAACCTAAACCTCAGGTCAAATGCGAACCCGTTGTTTGAAAACCAGGTCAAATTTGAACCTAAACCTCAGGTCAAATGTGAACCCGTTGTTTGAAACCCAGGTCAATTGTGAACCTAAACCTAAGGTCAAATGTGAACCCGTTGTTTGAAAACCAGGTCAAATGTGAACCTAAACCTCAGGTCAAATGTGAACCCATTGTTTGAAACCCAGGTCAAATGTGAACCTAAACCTCAGGTCAAATGTGAACTCCTTGTTTGAAAACCAGGTCAAATGTGAACCTAAAACTAAGGTCAAATGTGTACCTAAACCTCAGGTCAAATGTGAACCCGTTGTTTGAAACCCAGGTCAAATGTGAACCTAAACCTCAGGTCAAATGTGAACCCGTTGTTTGAATCCCGGGTCAAATGAGAACCCATTGTTTGAAACTCAGGTCAAATGAGAACTTAAACCTCAGGTCAAATGTGAATCCATTGTTTGAAAACCAGGTCAAATGTGAACCCGTTGTTTGAAACCCAGGTCAAATGTGAACCTAAACCTCAGGTCAAATGTGAACCCGTTGTTTGAATCCCGGGTCAAATGAGGAGCCGTTGTTTGAAACCCAGGTCAAATGAGAACTTAAACCTCAGGTCAAATGTGAATCCATTGTTTGAAAACCAGGTCAAATGTGAACCCGTTGTTTGAAACCCAGGTCAAATGTGAACCTAAACCTCAGGTCAAATGTCAACCCGTTGTTTGAATACCGGGTCAAATGAGAACCCGTTGTTTGAAACCCAGGTCAAATGAGAACTTAAACCTCAAGTCAAATGTGAATCCATTGTTTGAAAACCATGTCAAATGAGAACCCGTCGTTTGAAAGCCAGGTCAAATGAGAACTTAAACCTCGGGTCAAATGTGAATCCATTGTTTGAAAACCAGGTCAAATGTGAACCCGTTGTTTGAAACCCAGGTCAAATGTGAACCTAAACCTCAGGTTAAATGTGAACCCGTTGTTTGGAACCCAGGTCAAATGTGAACCTAAACCTCAGGTCAAATGTGAACCCGTTGTTTGAAACTCAGGTCAAATGTGAACCTAAACCTCAGGTCAAATGTTTACCTAAACCTCAGGTCAAATGTGAACCTAACCCTCAGGTCAAATGTGAACCTAACCCTCAGGTCAAATGTGAACCTAACCCTCAGGTCAAATGTGAACCTAACCCTCAGGTCAAATGTGAACCTAAACCTCAGGTCAAATGTGAACCCATTGTTTGAAACCCAGGTCAAATGTGAACCTAAACCTCAGGTCAAATGTGAACTCGTTGTTTGAAAACCAGGTGAAATGTGAACCTAAAACTCAGGTCAAATGTTTACCTAAACCTCAGGTCAAATGTGAACCCGTTGTTTGAAACCCAAGTCAAATGTGAACTTAAACCTCAGGTCAAATGTGAACCCGTTGTTTGAAACCCAGGTCAAATTTGAACCTAAACCACAAGTCAAATCTGAACCCGTTGTTTGAAACCCAGGTGAAATGTGAACCTAACCCTCAGGTCAAATATGAACCTAAACCTCAGGTCAAATGTGAACCCGTTGTTTGAAACCCAGGTCAAATGTGAACCTAAACCTCAGGTCAAATGTGAACCCGTTGTTTGAATCCCGGGTCAAATGAGAACCCGTTGTTTGAAACCCAGGTCAAATGAGAACTTAAACCTCGGGTCAAATGTGAATCCATTGTTTGAAAACCAGGTCAAATGTGAACCCATTGTTTGAAACCCAGGTCAAATGTGAACCTAAACCTCAGGTTAAACGTGAACCCGTTGTTTGGAACCCAGGTCAAATGTGAACCTAAACCTCAGGTCAAATGTGAACCCGCTGTTTGAAACCCAGGTCAAATTTGAACCTAAACCACAAGTCAAATCTGAACCCGTTGTTTGAAACCCAGGTGAAATGTGAACCTAACCCTCAGGTCAAATATGAACCTAAACCTCAGGTCAAATGTGAACCCGTTGTTTGAAACCCAGGTCAAATGTGAACCTAAACCTCAGGTCAAATGTGAACCCGTTGTTTGAATCCCGGGTCAAATGAGAACCCGTTGTTTGAAACCCAGGTCAAATGAGAACTTAAACCTCGGGTCAAATGTGAATCCATTGTTTGAAAACCAGGTCAAATGTGAACCCATTGTTTGAAACCCAGGTCAAATGTGAACCTAAACCTCAGGTTAAACGTGAACCCGTTGTTTGGAACCCAGGTCAAATGTGAACCTAAACCTCAGGTCAAATGTGAACCCGCTGTTTGAAACTCAGGTCAAATGTGAACCTAAACCTCAGGTCAAATGCGAACCCGTTGTTTGAAAACCAGGTCAAATTTGAACCTAAACCTCAGGTCAAATGTAAACTCGTTGTTTGAAACCCAGGTCAATTGTGAACCTAAACCTAAGGTCAAATGTGAACCCGTTGTTTGAAAACCAGGTCAAATGTGAACCTAAACCTCAGGTCAAATGTGAACCCATTGTTTGAAACCCAGATCAAATGTGAACCTAAACCTCAGGTCAAATGTGAACTCGTTGTTTGAAAACCAGGTCAAATGTGAACCTAAAACTCAGGTCAAATGTGTACCTAAACCTCAGGTCAAATGTGAACCCGTTGTTTGAAACCCAAGTCAAATGTGAACTTAAACCTCAGGTCAAATGTGAACCCGTTGTTTGAAACCCAGGTCAAATTTGAACCTAAACCACAAGTCAAATCTGAACCCGTTGTTTGAAACCCAGGTGAAATGTGAACCTAACCCTCAGGTCAAATGTGAAACTAAACCTCAGGTCAAATGTGAACCCGTTGTTTGAAACCCAGGTCAAATGTGAACCTAAACCTCAGGTTAAACGTGAACCCGTTGTTTGAATGTCGGGTCAAATGAGAACCCGTTGTTTGAAACCCAGTTCAAATGAGAACTTAAACCTCATGTCAAATGTGAATCCATTGTTTGAAAACCAGGTCAAATGTGAACCCGTTGTTTGAAACCCAAGTCAAATGTGAACCTAAACCTCAGGTTAAATGTGAACCTGTTGTTTGGAACCCAGGTCAAATGTGAACCTAAACCTCAGGTCAAATGTGAACCCGTTGTTTGAAACTCAGGTCAAATGTGAACCTAAGCCTCAGGTCAAATGCGAACCCGTTGTTTGAAAACCAGGTCAAATTTGAACCTAAACCTCAGGTCAAATGTGAACCCGTTGTTTGAAACCCAGGTCAATTGTGAACCTAAACCTAAGGTCAAATGTGAACCCGTTGTCTGAAAACCAGGTCAAATGTGAACCTAAACCTCAGGTCAAATGTGAACCCATTGTTTGAAACCCAGGTCAAATGTGAACCTAAACCTCAGGTCAAATGTGAACTCGTTGTTTGAAAACCAGGTGAAATGTGAACCTAAAACTCAAGTCAAATGTTTACCTAAACCTCAGGTCAAATGTGAACCCGTTGTTTGAAACCCAAGTCAAATGTGAACTTAAACCTCAGGTCAAATCTGAACCCGTTGTTTGAAACCCAGGTCAAATTTGAACCTAAACCACAAGTCAAATCTGAACCCGTTGTTTGAAACCCAGGTGAAATGTGAACCTAACCCTCAGGTCAAATGTGAAACTAAACCTCAGGTCAAATGTGAACCCGTTGTTTGAAACCCAGGTCAAATGTGAACCTAAACCTCAGGTCAAATGTGAACCCGTTGTTTGAATCCCGGGTCAAATGAGAACCCGTTGTTTGAAACCCAGGTCAAAAGAGAACTTAAACCTCGGGTCAAATGTGAATCCATTGTTTGAAAACCAGGTCAAATGTGAACCCGTTGTTTGAAACCCAGGTCAAATGTGAACCTAAACCTCAGGTTAAATGTGAACCCGTTGTTTGGAACCCAGGTCAAATGTGAACCTAAACCTCAGGTCAAATGTGAACCCGTTGTTTGAATCCCGGGTCAAATGAGAACCCGTTGTTTGAAACCCAGGTCAAATGAGAACTTAAACCTCGGGTCAAATGTGAATCCATTGTTTGAAAACCAGGTCAAATGTGAACCCGTTGTTTGAAACCCAGGTCAAATGTGAACCTAAACCTCAGGTTAAACGTGAACCCGTTGTTTGGAACCCAGGTCAAATGTGAACCTAAACCTCAGGTCAAATGTGAACCCGCTGTTTGAAACTCAGGTCAAATGTGAACCTAAACCTCAGGTCAAATGCGAACCCGTTGTTTGAAAACCAGGTCAAATTTGAACCTAAACCTCAGGTCAAATGTAAACTCGTTGTTTGAAACCCAGGTCAATTGTGAACCTAAACCTAAGGTCAAATGTGAACCCGTTGTTTGAAAACCAGGTCAAATGTGAACCTAAACCTCAGGTCAAATGTGAACCCATTGTTTGAAACCCAGGTCAAATGTGAACCAAAACCTCAGGTCAAATGTGAACTCGTTGTTTGAAAACCAGGTCAAATGTGAACCTAAAACTCAGGTCAAATGTGTACCTAAACCTCAGGTCAAATGTGAACCCGTTGTTTGAAACCCAAGTCAAATGTGAACTTAAACCTCAGGTCAAATGTGAACCCGTTGTTTGAAACCCAGGTCAAATTTGAACCTAAACCACAAGTCAAATCTGAACCCGTTGTTTGAAACCCAGGTGAAATGTGAACCTAACCCTCAGGTCAAATGTGAACCTAAACCTCGGGTCAAATGTGCACCCGTTGTTTGAAACCCAGGTCAAATGTGAACCTAAACCTCAGGTCAAATGTGAACCCGTTGTTTGAATGCCGGGTCAAATGACAACCCGTTGTTTGAAACCCAGGTCAAATGAGAACTTAAACCTCAGGTCAAATGTGAATCCATTGTTTGAAAACCAGGTCAAATGTGAACCCGTTGTTTGAAACCCAAGTCAAATGTGAACCTAAACCTCAGGTTAAATGTGAACCTGTTGTTTGGAACCCAGGTCAAATGTGAACCTAAACCTCAGGTCAAATGTGAACCCGTTGTTTGAAACTCAGGTCAAATGTGAACCTAAGCCTCAGGTCAAATGCGAACCCGTTGTTTGAAAACCAGGTCAAATTTGAACCTAAACCTCAGGTCAAATGTGAACCCGTTGTTTGAAACCCAGGTCAATTGTGAACCTAAACCTAAGGTCAAATGTGAACCCGTTGTCTGAAAACCAGGTCAAATGTGAACCTAAACCTCAGGTCAAATGTGAACCCATTGTTTGAAACCCAGGTCAAATGTGAACCTAAACCTCAGGTCAAATGTGAACTCGTTGTTTGAAAACCAGGTGAAATGTGAACCTAAAACTCAAGTCAAATGTTTACCTAAACCTCAGGTCAAATGTGAACCCGTTGTTTGAAACCCAAGTCAAATGTGAACTTAAACCTCAGGTCAAATCTGAACCCGTTGTTTGAAACCCAGGTCAAATTTGAACCTAAACCACAAGTCAAATCTGAACCCGTTGTTTGAAACCCAGGTGAAATGTGAACCTAACCCTCAGGTCAAATGTGAAACTAAACCTCAGGTCAAATGTGAACCCGTTGTTTGAAACCCAGGTCAAATGTGAACCTAAACCTCAGGTCAAATGTGAACCCGTTGTTTGAATCCCGGGTCAAATGAGAACCCGTTGTTTGAAACCCAGGTCAAAAGAGAACTTAAACCTCGGGTCAAATGTGAATCCATTGTTTGAAAACCAGGTCAAATGTGAACCCGTTGTTTGAAACCCAGGTCAAATGTGAACCTAAACCTCAGGTTAAATGTGAACCCGTTGTTTGGAACCCAGGTCAAATGTGAACCTAAACCTCAGGTCAAATGTGAACCCGTTGTTTGAAACTCAGGTCAAATGTGAACCTAAACCTCAGGTCAAATGCGAACCCGTTGTTTGAAAACCAGGTCAAATTTGAACCTAAACCTCAGGTCAAATGTGAACCCGTTGTTTGAAACCCAGGTCAATTGTGAACCTAAACCTAAGGTCAAATGTGAACCCGTTGTTTGAAAACCAGGTCAAATGTGAACCTAAACCTCAGGTCAAATGTGAACCCATTGTTTGAAACCCAGGTCAAATGTGAACCTAAACCTCAGGTGAAATGTGAACTCGTTGTTTGAAAACCAGGTCAAATGTGAACCTAAAACTCAGGTCAAATGTGTACCTAAACCTCAGGTCAAATGTGAACCCGTTGTTTGAAACCCAAGTCAAATGTGAACTTAAACCTCAGGTCAAATGTGAACCCGTTGTTTGAAACCCAGGTCAAATTTGAACCTAAACCACAAGTCAAATCTGAACCCGTTGTTTGAAACCCAGGTGAAATGTGAACCTAACCCTCAGGTCAAATGTGAACCTAAACCTCGGGTCAAATGTGAACCCGTTGTTTGAAACCCAGGTCAAATGTGAACCTAAACCTCGGGTCAAATGTGAACCCGTTGTTTGAATGTCGGGTCAAATGAGAACCCGTTGTTTGAAACCCAGGTCAAATGAGAACTTAAACTTCAGGTCAAATGTGAATCCATTATTTGAAAACCAGGTCAAATGTGAACCCGTTGTTTGAAACCCAGGTCAAATGTGAACCTAAACCTCAGGTTAAATGTGAACCCGTTGTTTGCAACCCAGGTCAAATGTGAACCTAAACCTCAGGTCAAATGTGAACCCGTTGTTTGAAACTCATGTCAAATGTGAACCTAAACCTCAGGTCAAATGCGAACCCGTTGTTTGAAAACCAGGTCAAATTTGAACCTAAACCTCAGGTCAAATGTGAACCCGTTGTTTGAAACCCAGGTCAATTGTGAACCTAAACCTAAGGTCAAATGTGAACCCGTTGTTTGAAAACCAGGTCAAATGTGAACCTAAACTCAGGTTAAATGTGAACCCATTGTTTGAAACCCAGGTCAAATGTGAACCTAAACCTCAGGTCAAATGTGAACTCGTTGTTTGAAAACCAGGTGAAATGTGAACCTAAAACTAAGGTCAAATGTTTACCTAAACCTCAGGTCAAATGTGAACCCTTTGTTTGAAACCCAAGTCAAATGTGAACTTAAACCTCAGGTCAAATGTGAACCCGTTGTTTGAAACCCAGGTCAAATATGAACCTAAACAACAAGTCAAATCTGAACCCGTTGTTTGAAACCCAGGTGAAATGTGAACCTAACCCTCAGGTCAAATGTGAAACTAAACCTCAGGTCAAATGTGAACCCGTTGTTTGAAACCCAGGTCAAATGTGAACCTAAACCTCAGGTTAAACGTGAACCCGTTGTTTGAATGTCGGGTCAAATGAGAACCCGTTGTTTGAAACCCAGTTCAAATGAGAACTTAAACCTCATGTCAAATGTGAATCCATTGTTTGAAAACCAGGTCAAATGTGAACCCGTTGTTTGAAACCCAGGTCAAATGTGAACCTAAACCTCAGGTTAAATGTGAACCTGTTGTTTGGAACCCAGGTCAAATGTGAACCTAAACCTCAGGTCAAATGTGAACCCGTTGTTTGAAACTCAGGTCAAATGTGAACCTAAACCTCAGGTCAAATGCGAACCCGTTGTTTGAAAACCAGGTCAAATTTGAACCTAAACCTCAGGTCAAATGTGAACCCGTTGTTTGAAACCCAGGTCAATTGTGAACCTAAACCTAAGGTCAAATGTGAACCCGTTGTCTGAAAACCAGGTCAAATGTGAACCTAAACCTCAGGTCAAATGTGAACCCATTGTTTGAAACCCAGGTCAAATGTGAACCTAAACCTCAGGTCAAATATGAACTCGTTGTTTGAAAACCAGGTGAAATGTGAACCTAAAACTCAAGTCAAATGTTTACCTAAACTCAGGTCAAATGTGAACCCGTTGTTTGAAACCCAAGTCAAATGTGAACTTAAACCTCAGGTCAAATCTGAACCCGTTGTTTGAAACCCAGGTCAAATTTGAACCTAAACCACAAGTCAAATCTGAACCCGTTGTTTGAAACCCAGGTGAAATGTGAACCTAACCCTCAGGTCAAATGTGAAACTAAACCTCAGGTCAAATGTGAACCCGTTGTTTGAAACCCAGGTCAAATGTGAACCTAAACCTCAGGTCAAATGTGAACCCGTTGTTTGAATCCCGGGTCAAATGAGAACCCGTTGTTTGAAACCCAGGTCAAAAGAGAACTTAAACCTCGGGTCAAATGTGAATCCATTGTTTGAAAACCAGGTCAAATGTGAACCCGTTGTTTGAAACCCAGGTCAAATGTGAACCTAAACCTCAGGTTAAATGTGAACCCGTTGTTTGGAACCCAGGTCAAATGTGAACCTAAACCTCAGGTCAAATGTGAACCCGTTGTTTGAAACTCAGGTCAAATGTGAACCTAAACCTCAGGTCAAATGCGAACCCGTTGTTTGAAAACCAGGTCAAATTTGAACCTAAACCTCAGGTCAAATGTGAACCCGTTGTTTGAAACCCAGGTCAATTGTGAACCTAAACCTAAGGTCAAATCTGAACCCGTTGTTTGAAAACCAGGTCAAATGTGAACCTAAACCTCAGGTCAAATGTGAACCCATTGTTTGAAACCCAGGTCAAATGTGAACCTAAACCTCAGGTCAAATGTGAACTCGTTGTTTGAAAACCAGGTCAAATGTGAACCTAAAACTCAGGTCAAATGTGTACCTAAACCTCAGGTCAAATGTGAACCCGTTGTTTGAAACCCAAGTCAAATGTGAACTTAAACCTCAGGTCAAATGTGAACCCGTTGTTTGAAACCCAGGTCAAATTTGAACCTAAACCACAAGTCAAATCTGAACCCGTTGTTTGAAACCCAGGTGAAATGTGAACCTAACCCTCAGGTCAAATGTGAACCTAAACCTCGGGTCAAATGTGAACCCGTTGTTTGAAACCCAGGTCAAATGTGAACCTAAACCTCAGGTCAAATGTGAACCCGTTGTTTGAATGTCGGGTCAAATGAGAACCCGTTGTTTGAAACCCAGGTCAAATGAGAACTTAAACCTCAGGTCAAATGTGAATCCATTATTTGAAAACCAGGTCAAATGTGAACCCGTTATTTGAAACCCAGGTCAAATGTGAACCTAAACCTCAGGTTAAATGTGAACCCGTTGTTTGCAACCCAGGTCAAATGTGAACCTAAACCTCAGGTCAAATGTGAACCCGTTGTTTGAAACTCAGGTCAAATGTGAACCTAAACATCAGGTCAAATGCGAACCCGTTGTTTGAAAACCAGGTCAAATTTGAACCTAAACCTCAGGTCAAATGTGAACCCGTTGTTTGAAACCCAGGTCAATTGTGAACCTAAACCTAAGGTCAAATGTGAACCCGTTGTCTGAAAACCAGGTCAAATGTGAACCTAAACCTCAGGTCAAATGTGAACCCATTGTTTGAAACCCAGGTCAAATGTGAACCTAAACCTCAGGTCAAATGTGAAACTAAACCTCAGGTCAAATGTGAACCCGTTGTTTGAAACCCAGGTCAAATGTGAACCTAAACCTCAGGTCAAATGTGAACCCGTTGTTTGAATCCCGGGTCAAATGAGAACCCGTTGTTTGAAACCCAGGTCAAAAGAGAACTTAAACCTCGGGTCAAATGTGAATCCATTGTTTGAAAACCAGGTCAAATGTGAACCCGTTGTTTGAAACCCAGGTCAAATGTGAACCTAAACCTCAGGTTAAATGTGAACCCGTTGTTTGGAACCCAGGTCAAATGTGAACCTAAACCTCAGGTCAAATGTGAACCCGTTGTTTGAAACCCAGGTCAAATGTGAACCTAAACCTCAGGTTAAATGTGAACCCGTTGTTTGGAACCCAGGTCAAATGTGAACCTAAACCTCAGGTCAAATGTGAACTCGTTGTTTGAAAACCAGGTCAAATGTGAACCTAAAACTCAGGTCAAATGTGTACCTAAACCTCAGGTCAAATGTGAACCCGTTGTTTGAAACCCAAGTCAAATGTGAACTTAAACCTCAGGTCAAATGTGAACCCGTTGTTTGAAACCCAGGTCAAATTTGAACCTAAACCACAAGTCAAATCTGAACCCGTTGTTTGAAACCCAGGTGAAATGTGAACCTAACCCTCAGGTCAAATGTGAACCTAAACCTCGGGTCAAATGTGAACCCGTTGTTTGAAACCCAGGTCAAATGTGAACCTAAACCTCAGGTCAAATGTGAACCCGTTGTTTGAATGCCGGGTCAAATGAGAACCCGTTGTTTGAAACCCAGGTCAAATGAGAACTTAAACCTCAGGTCAAATGTGAATCCATTGTTTGAAAACCAGGTCAAATGTGAACCCGTTGTTTGAAACCCAGGTCAAATGTGAACCTAAACCTCAGGTTAAATGTGAACCCGTTGTTTGGAACCCAGGTCAAATGTGAACCTAAACCTCAGGTCAAATGTGAACCCGTTGTTTGAAACTCAGGTCAAATGTGAACCTAAACCTCAGGTCAAATGCGAACCCGTTGTTTGAAAACCAGGTCAAATTTGAACCTAAACCTCAGGTCAAATGTGAACCCGTTGTTTGAAACCCAGGTCAATTGTGAACCTAAACCTAAGGTCAAATGTGAACCCGTTGTCTGAAAACCAGGTCAAATGTGAACCTAAACCTCAGGTCAAATGTGAACCCATTGTTTGAAACCCAAGTCAAATGTGAACCTAAACCTCAGGTCAAATGTGAACTCGTTGTTTGAAAACCAGGGGAAATGTGAACCTAAAACTCAAGTCAAATGTTTACCTAAACCTCAGGTCAAATGTGAACCCGTTGTTTGAAACCCAAGTCAAATGTGAACTTAAACCTCAGGTCAAATGTGAACCCGTTGTTTGAAACCCAGGTCAAATTTGAACCTAAACCACAAGTCAAATCTGAACCCGTTGTTTGAAACCCAGGTGAAATGTGAACCTAACCCTCAAGTCAAATGTGAACCTAAACCTCGGGTCAAATGTGAACCCGTTGTTTGAAACCCAGGTCAAATGTGAACCTAAACCTCAGGTCAAATGTGAACCCGTTGTTTGAATGCCGGGTCAAATGAGAACCCGTTGTTTGAAACCCAGGTCAAAAGAGAACTTAAACCTCGGGTCAAATGTGAATCCATTGTTTGAAAACCAGGTCAAATGTGAACCCGTTGTTTGAAACCCAGGTCAAATGTGAACCTAAACCTCAGGTTAAATGTGAACCCGTTGTTTGGAACCCAGGTCAAATGTGAACCTAAACCTCAGGTCAAATGTGAACCCGTTGTTTGAAACTCAGGTCAAATGTGAACCTAAACCTCAGGTCAAATGCGAACCCGTTGTTTGAAAACCAGGTCAAATTTGAACCTAAACCTCAGGTCAAATGTGAACCCGTTGTTTGAAACCCAGGTCAATTGTGAACCTAAACCTAAGGTCAAATGTGAACCCGTTGTCTGAAAACCAGGTCAAATGTGAACCTAAACCTCAGGTCAAATGTGAACCCATTGTTTGAAACCCAGGTCAAATGTGAACCTAAACCTCAGGTCAAATGTGAACTCGTTGTTTGAAAACCAGGTGAAATGTGAACCTAAAACTCAAGTCAAATGTTTACCTAAACCTCAGGTCAAATGTGAACCCGTTGTTTGAAACCCAAGTCAAATGTGAACTTAAACCTCAGGTCAAATGTGAACCCGTTGTTTGAAACCCAGGTCAAATTTGAACCTAAACCACAAGTCAAATCTGAACCCGTTGTTTGAAACCCAGGTGAAATGTGAACCTAACCCTAAGGTCAAATGTGAAACTAAACCTCAGGTCAAATGTGAACCCGTTGTTTGAAACCCAGGTCAAATGTGAACCTAAACCTCAGGTCAAATGTGAACCCGTTGTTTGAATCCCGGGTCAAATGAGAACCCGTTGTTTGAAACCCAGGTCAAAAGAGAACTTAAACCTCGGGTCAAATGTGAATCCATTGTTTGAAAACCAGGTCAAATGTGAACCCGTTGTTTGAAACCCAGGTCAAATGTGAACCTAAACCTCAGGTTAAATGTGAACCCGTTGTTTGGAACCCAGGTCAAATGTGAACCTAAACCTCAGGTCAAATGTGAACCCGTTGTTTGAAACTCAGGTCAAATGTGAACCTAAACCTCAGGTCAAATGCGAACCCGTTGTTTGAAAACCAGGTCAAATTTGAACCTAAACCTCAGGTCAAATGTGAACCCGTTGTTTGAAACCCAGGTCAATTGTGAACCTAAACCTAAGGTCAAATGTGAACCCGTTGTTTGAAAACCAGGTCAAATGTGAACCTAAACCTCAGGTCAAATGTGAACCCATTGTTTGAAACCCAGGTCAAATGTGAACCTAAACCTCAGGTCAAATGTGAACTCGTTGTTTGAAAACCAGGTCAAATGTGAACCTAAAACTCAGGTCAAATGTGTACCTAAACCTCAGGTCAAATGTGAACCCGTTGTTTGAAACCCAAGTCAAATGTGAACTTAAACCTCAGGTCAAATGTGAACCCGTTGTTTGAAACCCAGGTCAAATTTGAACCTAAACCACAAGTCAAATCTGAACCCGTTGTTTGAAACCCAGTTGAAATGTGAACCTAACCCTCAGGTCAAATGTGAACCTAAACCTCGGGTCAAATGTGAACCCGTTGTTTGAAACCCAGGTCAAATGTGAACCTAAACCTCAGGTCAAATGTGAACCCGTTGTTTGAATGCCGGGTCAAATGAGAACCCGTTGTTTGAAACCCAGGTCAAATGAGAACTTAAACCTCAGGTCAAATGTGAATCCATTGTTTGAAAACCAGGTCAAATGTGAACCCGTTGTTTGAAACCCAGGTCAAATGTGAACCTAAACCTCAGGTTAAATGTGAACCCGTTGTTTGGAACCCAGGTCAAATGTGAACCTAAACCTCAGGTCAAATGTGAACCCGTTGTTTGAAACTCAGGTCAAATGTGAACCTAAACCTCAGGTCAAATGCGAACCCGTTGTTTGAAAACCAGGTCAAATTTGAACCTAAACCTCAGGTCAAATGTGAACCCGTTGTTTGAAACCCAGGTCAATTGTGAACCTAAACCTAAGGTCAAATGTGAACCCGTTGTCTGAAAACCAGGTCAAATGTGAACCTAAACCTCAGGTCAAATCTGAACCCATTGTTTGAAACCCAGGTCAAATGTGAACCTAAACCTCAGGTCAAATGTGAACTCGTTGTTTGAAAACAAGGGGAAATGTGAACCTAAAACTCAAGTCAAATGTTTACCTAAACCTCAGGTCAAATGTGAACCCGTTGTTTGAAACCCAAGTCAAATGTGAACTTAAACCTCAGGTCAAATGTGAACCCGTTGTTTGAAACCCAGGTCAAATTTGAACCTAAACCACAAGTCAAATCTGAACCCGTTGTTTGAAACCCAGGTGAAATGTGAACCTAACCCTCAGGTCAAATGTGAACCTAAACCTCGGGTCAAATGTGAACCCGTTGTTTGAAACCCAGGTCAAATGTGAACCTAAACCTCAGGTCAAATGTGAACCCGTTGTTTGAATGCCGGGTCAAATGAGAACCCGTTGTTTGAAACCCAGGTCAAAAGAGAACTTAAACCTCGGGTCAAATGTGAATCCATTGTTTGAAAACCAGGTCAAATGTGAACCCGTTGTTTGAAACCCAGGTCAAATGTGAACCTAAACCTCAGGTTAAATGTGAACCCGTTGTTTGGAACCCAGGTCAAATGTGAACCTAAACCTCAGGTCAAATGTGAACCCGTTGTTTGAAACTCAGGCCAAATGTGAACCTAAACCTCAGGTCAAATGCGAACCCGTTGTTTGAAAACCAGGTCAAATTTGAACCTAAACCTCAGGTCAAATGTGAACCCGTTGTTTGAAACCCAGGTCAATTGTGAACCTAAACCTAAGGTCAAATGTGAACCCGTTGTTTGAAAACCAGGTCAAATGTGAACCTAAACCTCAGGTCAAATGTGAACCCATTGTTTGAAACCCAGGTCAAATGTGAACCTAAACCTCAGGTCAAATGTGAACTCGTTGTTTGAAAACCAGGTCAAATGTGAACCTAAAACTCAGGTCAAATGTGTACCTAAACCTCAGGTCAAATGTGAACCCGTTGTTTGAAACCCAAGTCAAATGTGAACTTAAACCTCAGGTCAAATGTGAACCCGTTGTTTGAAACCCAGGTCAAATTTGAACCTAAACCACATGTCAAATCTGAACCCGTTGTTTGAAACCCAGGTGAAATGTGAACCTAACCCTCAGGTCAAATGTGAACCAAAACCTCGGGTCAAATGTGAACCCGTTGTTTGAAACCCAGGTCAAATGTGAACCTAAACCTCAGGTCAAATGTGAACCCGTTGTTTGAATGCCGGGTCAAATGAGAACCCGTTGTTTGAAACCCAGGTCAAATGAGAACTTAAACCTCAGGTCAAATGTGAATCCATTGTTTGAAAACCAGGTCAAATGTGAACCCGTTGTTTGAAACCCAGGTCAAATGTGAACCTAAACCTCAGGTTAAATGTGAACCCGTTGTTTGGAACCCAGGTCAAATGTGAACCTAAACCTCAGGTCAAATGTGAACCCGTTGTTTGAAACTCAGGTCAAATGTGAACCTAAACCTCAGGTCAAATGCGAACCCGTTGTTTGAAAACCAGGTCAAATTTGAACCTAAACCTCAGGTCAAATGTGAACCCGTTGTTTGAAACCCAGGTCAATTGTGAACCTAAACCTAAGGTCAAATGTGAACCCGTTGTCTGAAAACCAGGTCAAATGTGAACCTAAACCTCAGGTCAAATGTGAACCCATTGTTTGAAACCCAGGTCAAATGTGAACCTAAACCTCAGGTCAAATGTGAACTCGTTGTTTGAAAACCAGGGGAAATGTGAACCTAAAACTCAAGTCAAATGTTTACCTAAACCTCAGGTCAAATGTGAACCCGTTGTTTGAAACCCAAGTCAAATGTGAACTTAAACCTCAGGTCAAATGTGAACCCGTTGTTTGAAACCCAGGTCAAATTTGAACCTAAACCACAAGTCAAATCTGAACCCGTTGTTTGAAACCCAGGTGAAATGTGAACCTAACCCTCAGGTCAAATGTGAACCTAAACCTCAGGTTAAATGTGAACCCGTTGTCTGAAACCCAGGTCAAATGTGAACCTAAACCTCAGGTCAAATGTGAACCCGTTGTTTGAATCCCGGGTCAAATGAGAACCCGTTGTTTGAAACCCAGGTCAAATGAGAACTTAAACCTCGGGTCAAATGTGAATCCATTGTTTGAAAACCAGGTCAAATGTGAACCCGTTGTTTGAAACCCAGGTCAAATGTGAACCTAAACCTCAGGTTAAATGTGAACCCGTTGTTTGGAACCCAGGTCAAATGTGAACCTAAACCTCAGGTCAAATGTGAACCCGTTGTTTGAAACTCAGGTCAAATGTGAACCTAAACCTCAGGTCAAATGCGAACCCGTTGTTTGAAAACCAGGTCAAATTTGAACCTAAACCTCAGGTCAAATGTGAACCCGTTGTTTGAAACCCAGGTCAATTGTGAACCTAAACCTAAAGTCAAATGTGAACCCGTTGTCTGAAAACCAGGTCAAATGTGAACCTAAACCTCAGGTCAAATGTGAACCCATTGTTTGAAACCCAGGTCAAATGTGAACCTAAACCTCAGGTCAAATGTGAACTCGTTGTTTGAAAACCAGGGGAAATGTGAACCTAAAACTCAAGTCAAATGTTTACCTAAACCTCAGGTCAAATGTGAACCCGTTGTTTGAAACCCAAGTCAAATGTGAACTTAAACCTCAGGTCAAATGTGAACCCGTTGTTTGAAACCCAGGTCAAATTTGAACCTAAACCACAAGTCAAATCTGAACCCGTTGTTTGAAACCCAGGTGAAATGTGAACCTAACCCTCAGGTCAAATGTGAACCTAAACCTCAGGTTAAATGTGAACCCGTTGTTTGAAACCCAGGTCAAATGTGAACCTAAACCTCAGGTCAAATGTGAACCCGTTGTTTGAATCCCGGGTCAAATGAGAACCCGTTGTTTGAAACCCAGGTCAAATGAGAACTTAAACCTCGGGTCAAATGTGAATCCATTGTTTGAAAACCAGGTCAAATGTGAACCCGTTGTTTGAAACCCAGGTCAAATGTGAACCTAAACCTCAGGTTAAATGTGAACCCGTTGTTTGGAACCCAGGTCAAATGTGAACCTAAACCTCAGGTCAAATGTGAACCCGTTGTTTGAAACTCAGGTCAAATGTGAACCTTAACCTCAGGTCAAATGTTTACCTAAACCTCAGGTCAAATGTGAACCCGTTGTTTGAAACCCAAGTCAAATGTGAACTTAAACCTCAGGTCAAATGTGAACCCGTTGTTTGAAACCCAGGTCAAATTTGAACCTAAACCACAAGTCAAATCTGAACCCGTTGTTTGAAACCCAGGTGAAATGTGAACCTAACCCTCAGGTCAAATGTGAACCTAAACCTCAGGTCAAATGTGAACCCGTTGTTTGAAAACCAGGTGAAATGTGAACCTAAAACTCAAGTCAAATGTTTACCTAAACCTCAGGTCAAATGTGAACCCGTTGTTTGAAACCCAAGTCAAATGTGAACTTAAACCTCAGGTCAAATGTGAACCCGTTGTTTGAAACCCAGGTCAAATTTGAACCTAAACCACAAGTCAAATCTGAACCCGTTGTTTGAAACCCAGGTGAAATGTGAACCTAACCCTCAGGTCAAATGTGAAACTAAACCTCAGGTCAAATGTGAACCCGTTGTTTGAAACCCAGGTCAAATGTGAACCTAAACCTCAGGTCAAATGTGAACCCGTTGTTTGAATCCCGGGTCAAATGAGAACCCATTGTATGAAACCCAGGTCAAAAGAGAACTTAAACCTCGGGTCAAATGTGAATCCATTGTTTGAAAACCAGGTCAAATGTGAACCCGTTGTTTGAAACCCAGGTCAAATGTGAACCTAAACCTCAGGTTAAATGTGAACCCGTTGTTTGGAACCCAGGTCAAATGTGAACCTAAACCTCAGGTCAAATGTGAACCCGTTGTTTGAAACTCAGGTCAAATGTGAACCTAAACCTCAGGTCAAATGCGAACCCGTTGTTTGAAAACCAGGTCAAATTTGAACCTAAACCTCAGGTCAAATGTGAACCCGTTGTTTGAAACCCAGGTCAATTGTGAACCTAAACCTAAGGTCAAATGTGAACCCGTTGTTTGAAAACCAGGTCAAATGTGAACCTAAACCTCAGGTCAAATGTGAACCCATTGTTTGAAACCCAGGTCAAATGTGAACCTAAACCTCAGGTCAAATGTGAACTCGTTGTTTGAAAACCAGGTCAAATGTGAACCTAAAACTCAGGCCAAATGTGTACCTAAACCTCAGGTCAAATGTGAACCCGTTGTTTGAAACCCAAGTCAAATGTGAACTTAAACCTCAGGTCAAATGTGAACCCGCTGTTTGAAACCCAGGTCAAATTTGAACCTAAACCACAAGTCAAATCTGAACCCGTTGTTTGAAACCCAGGTGAAATGTGAACCTAACCCTCAGGTCAAATGTGAACCTAAACCTCGGGTCAAATGTGAACCCGTTGTTTGAAACCCAGGTCAAATGTGAACCTAAACCTCAGGTCAAATGTGAACCCGTTGTTTGAATGCCGGGTCAAATGAGAACCCGTTGTTTGAAACCCAGGTCAAATGAGAACTTAAACCTCAGGTCAAATGTGAATCCATTGTTTGAAAACCAGGTCAAATGTGAACCCGTTGTTTGAAACCCAGGTCAAATGTGAACCTAAACCTCAGGTTAAATGTGAACCCGTTGTTTGGAACCCAGGTCAAATGTGAACCTAAACCTCAGGTCAAATGTGAACCCGTTGTTTGAAACTCAGGTCAAATGTGAACCTAAACCTCAGGTCAAATGCGAACCCGTTGTTTGAAAACCAGGTCAAATTTGAACCTAAACCTCAGGTCAAATGTGAACCCGTTGTTTGAAACCCAGGTCAATTGTGAACCTAAACCTAAGGTCAAATGTGAACCCGTTGTTTGAAAACCAGGTCAAATGTGAACCTAAACCTCAGGTCAAATGTGAACCCATTGTTTGAAACCCAGGTCAAATGTGAACCTAAACCTCAGGTCAAATGTGAACTCGTTGTTTGAAAACCAGGTCAAATGTGAACCTAAAACTCAGGCCAAATGTGTACCTAAACCTCAGGTCAAATGTGAACCCGTTGTTTGAAACCCAAGTCAAATGTGAACTTAAACCTCAGGTCAAATGTGAACCCGCTGTTTGAAACCCAGGTCAAATTTGAACCTAAACCACAAGTCAAATCTGAACCCGTTGTTTGAAACCCAGGTGAAATGTGAACCTAACCCTCAGGTCAAATGTGAACCTAAACCTCGGGTCAAATGTGAACCCGTTGTTTGAAACCCAGGTCAAATGTGAACCTAAACCTCAGGTCAAATGTGAACCCGTTGTTTGAATGCCGGGTCAAATGAGAACCCGTTGTTTGAAACCCAGGTCAAATGAGAACTTAAACCTCAGGTCAAATGTGAATCCATTGTTTGAAAACCAGGTCAAATGTGAACCCGTTGTTTGAAACCCAGGTCAAATGTGAACCTAAACCTCAGGTTAAATGTGAACCCGTTGTTTGGAACCCAGGTCAAATGTGAACCTAAACCTCAGGTCAAATGTGAACCCGTTGTTTGAAACTCAGGTCAAATGTGAACCTAAACCTCAGGTCAAATGCGAACCCGTTGTTTGAAAACCAGGTCAAATTTGAACCTAAACCTCAGGTCAAATGTGAACCCGTTGTTTGAAACCCAGGTCAATTGTGAACCTAAACCTAAGGTCAAATGTGAACCCGTTGTCTGAAAACCAGGTCAAATGTGAACCTAAACCTCAGGTCAAATGTGAACCCATTGTTTGAAACCCAGGTCAAATGTGAACCTAAACCTCAGGTCAAATGTGAACTCGTTGTTTGAAAACCAGGTGAAATGTGAACCTAAAACTCAAGTCAAATGTTTACCTAAACCTCAGGTCAAATGTGAACCCGTTGTTTGAAACCCAAGTCAAATGTGAACTTAAACCTCAGGTCAAATGTGAACCCGTTGTTTGAAACCCAGGTCAAATTTGAACCTAAACCACAAGTCAAATCTGAACCCGTTGTTTGAAACCCAGGTGAAATGTGAACCTAACCCTCAGGTCAAATGTGAACCTAAACCTCAGGTTAAATGTGAACCCGTTGTTTGAAACCCAGGTCAAATGTGAACCTAAACCTCAGGTCAAATGTGAACCCGTTGTTTGAATCCCGGGTCAAATGAGAACCCGTTGTTTGAAACCCAGGTCAAATGAGAACTTAAACCTCGGGTCAAATGTGAATCCATTGTTTGAAAACCAGGTCAAATGTGAACCCGTTGTTTGAAACCCAGGTCAAATGTGAACCTAAACCTCAGGTTAAATGTGAACCCGTTGTTTGGAACCCAGGTCAAATGTGTACCTAAACCTCAGGTCAAATGTGAACCCGTTGTTTGAAACTCAGGTCAAATGTGAACCTTAACCTCAGGTCAAATGTTTACCTAAACCTCAGGTCAAATGTGAACCCGTTGTTTGAAACCCAAGTCAAATGTGAACTTAAACCTCAGGTCAAATGTGAACCCGTTGTTTGAAACCCAGGTCAAATTTGAACCTAAACCACAAGTCAAATCTGAACCCGTTGTTTGAAACCCAGGTGAAATGTGAACCTAACCCTCAGGTCAAATGTGAACCTAAACCTCAGGTCAAATGTGAACCCGTTGTTTGAAAACCAGGTGAAATGTGAACCTAAAACTCAAGTCAAATGTTTACCTAAACCTCAGGTCAAATGTGAACCCGTTGTTTGAAACCCAAGTCAAATGTGAACTTAAACCTCAGGTCAAATGTGAACCCGTTGTTTGAAACCCAGGTCAAATTTGAACCTAAACCACAAGTCAAATCTGAACCCGTTGTTTGAAACCCAGGTGAAATGTGAACCTAACCCTCAGGTCAAATGTGAAACTAAACCTCAGGTCAAATGTGAACCCGTTGTTTGAAACCCAGGTCAAATGTGAACCTAAACCTCAGGTCAAATGTGAACCCGTTGTTTGAATCCCGGGTCAAATGAGAACCCATTGTTTGAAACCCAGGTCAAAAGAGAACTTAAACCTCGGGTCAAATGTGAATCCATTGTTTGAAAACCAGGTCAAATTTGAACCCGTTGTTTGAAACCCAGGTCAAATGTGAACCTAAACCTCAGGTTAAATGTGAACCCGTTGTTTGGAACCCAGGTCAAATGTGAACCTAAACCTCAGGTCAAATGTGAACCCGTTGTTTGAAACTCAGGTCAAATGTGAACCTAAACCTCAGGTCAAATGCGAACCCGTTGTTTGAAAACCAGGTCAAATTTGAACCTAAACCTCAGGTCAAATGTGAACCCGTTGTTTGAAACCCAGGTCAATTGTGAACCTAAACCTAAGGTCAAATGTGAACCCGTTGTTTGAAAACCAGGTCAAATGTGAACCTAAACCTCAGGTCAAATGTGAACCCATTGTTTGAAACCCAGGTCAAATGTGAACCTAAACCTCAGGTCAAATGTGAACTCGTTGTTTGAAAACCAGGTCAAATGTGAACCTAAAACTCAGGCCAAATGTGTACCTAAACCTCAGGTCAAATGTGAACCCGTTGTTTGAAACCCAAGTCAAATGTGAACTTAAACCTCAGGTCAAATGTGAACCCGTTGTTTGAAACCCAGGTCAAATTTGAACCTAAACCACAAGTCAAATCTAAACCCGTTGTTTGAAACCCAGGTGAAATGTGAACCTAACCCTCAGGTCAAATGTGAACCTAAACCTCGGGTCAAATGTGAACCCGTTGTTTGAAACCCAGGTCAAATGTGAACCTAAACCTCAGGTCAAATGTGAACCCGTTGTTTGAATGCCGGGTCAAATGAGAACCCGTTGTTTGAAACCCAGGTCAAATGAGAACTTAAACCTCAGGTCAAATGTGAATCCATTGTTTGAAAACCAGGTCAAATGTGAACCCGTTGTTTGAAACCCAGGTCAAATGTGAACCTAAACCTCAAGTTAAATGTGAACCCGTTGTTTGGAACCCAGGTCAAATGTGAACCTAAACCTCAGGTCAAATGTGAACCCGTTGTTTGAAACTCAGGTCAAACGTAAACCTAAACCTCAGGTCAAATGCGAACCCGTTGTTTGAAAACCAGGTCAAATTTGAACCTAAACCTCAGGTCAAATGTGAACCCGTTGTTTGAAACCCAGGTCAATTGTGAACCTAAACCTAAGGTCAAATGTGAACCCGTTGTCTGAAAACCAGGTCAAATGTGAACCTAAACCTCAGGTCAAATGTGAACCCATTGTTTGAAACCCAGGTCAAATGTGAACCTAAACCTCAGGTCAAATGTGAACTCGTTGTTTGAAAACCAGGTGAAATGTGAACCTAAAACTCAAGTCAAATGTTTACCTAAACCTCAGGTCAAATGTGAACCCGTTGTTTGAAACCCAAGTCAAATGTGAACTTAAACCTCAGGTCAAATGTGAACCCGTTGTTTGAAACCCAGGTCAAATTTGAACCTAAACCACAAGTCAAATCTGAACCCGTTGTTTGAAACCCAGGTGAAATGTGAACCTAACCCTCAGGTCAAATGTGAACCTAAACCTCAGGTTAAATGTGAACCCGTTGTTTGAAACCCAGGTCAAATGTGAACCTAAACCTCAGGTCAAATGTGAACCCGTTGTTTGAATCCCGGGTCAAATGAGAACCCGTTGTTTGAAACCCAGGTCAAATGAGAACTTAAACCTCGGGTCAAATGTGAATCCATTGTTTGAAAACCAGGTCAAATGTGAACCCGTTGTTTGAAACCCAGGTCAAATGTGAACCTAAACCTCAGGTTAAATGTGAACCCGTTGTTTGGAACCCAGGTCAAATGTGAACCTAAACCTCAGGTCAAATGTGAACCCGTTGTTTGAAACTCAGGTCAAATGTGAACCTTAACCTCAGGTCAAATGTTTACCTAAACCTCAGGTCAAATGTGAACCCGTTGTTTTAAACCCAAGTCAAATGTGAACTTAAACCTCAGGTCAAATGTGAACCCGTTGTTTGAAACCCAGGTCAAATTTGAACCTAAACCACAAGTCAAATCTGAACCCGTTGTTTGAAACCCAGGTGAAATGTGAACCTAACCCTCAGGTCAAATGTGAACCTAAACCTCAGGTCAAATGTGAACCTGTTGTTTGAAACCCAGGTCAAATGTGAACCTAAACCTCGGGTCAAATGTGAACCCGTTGTTTGAATCCCGGGTAAAATGAGAACCCGTTGTTTGAAACCCAGGTCAAATGAGAACTTAAACCTCGGGTCAAATGTGAATCCGTTGTTTGAAAACCAGGTCAAATGTGAACCTGTTGTTTGAAACCCAGGTCAAATGTGAACCTAAACCTCAGGTTAAATGTGAACCCGTTGTTTGGAACCCAGGTCAAATGTGAACCTAAACCTCAGGTCAAATGTGAACCCGTTGTTTGAAACTCAGGTCAAATGTGAACCTAAACCTCAGGTCAAATGCGAACCCGTTGTTTGAAAACCAGGTCAAATTTGAACCTAAACCTCAGGTCAAATGTGAACCCGTTGTTTGAAACACAGGTCAATTGTGGACCTAAACCTAAGGTCAAATGTGAACCCGTTGTTTGAAAACCAGGTCAATGTGAACCTAAACCTCAGGTCAAATGTGAACCCATTGTTTGAAAGCCAGGTCAAATGTGAACCTAAACCTCAGGTCAAATGTGAACTCGTTGTTTGAAAACCAGGTCAAATGTGAACCTAACACTCAGGTCAAATGTGTACCTAAACCTCAGGTCAAATGTGAACCCGTTGTTTGAAACCCAAGTCAAATGTGAACTTAAACCTCAGGTCAAATGTGAACCCGTTGTTTGAAACCCAGGTCAAATTTGAACCTAAACCACAAGTCAAATCTGTACCCGTTGTTTGAAACCCAGGTGAAATGTGAACCTAACCCTCAGGTCAAATGTGAACCTAAACCTCGGGTCAAATGTGAACCCGTTGTTTGAAACCCAGGTCAAATGTGAACCTAAACCTCAGGGCAAATGTGAACCCGTTGTTTGAATGTTGGGTCAAATGAGAACCCGTTGTTTGAAACCCAGGTCAAATGAGAACTTAAACCTCAGGTCAAATGTGAATCCATTGTTTGAAAACCAGGTCAAATGTGAACCCGTTGTTTGAAACCCAGGTCAAATGTGAACCTAAACCTCAGGTTAAATGTGAACCCGTTGTTTGGAACCCAGGTCAAATGTGAACCTAAACCTCAGGTCAAATGTGAACCCGTTGTTTGAAACTCAGGTGAAATGTGAACCTAAACCTCAGGTCAAATGCGAACCCGTTGTTTGAAAACCAGGTCAAATTTGAACCTAAGCCTCGGGTCAAATGTGAACCCGTTGTTTGAAACCCAGGTCAATTGTGAACCTAAACCTAAGGTCAAATGTGAACCCGTTGTTTGAAAACCAGGTCAAATGTGAACCTAAACCTCAGGTCAAATGTGAACCCATTGTTTGAAACCCAGGTCAAATGTGAACCTAAACCTCAGGTCAAATGTGAACTCGTTGTTTGAAAACCAGGTGAAATGTGAACCTAAAACTAAGGTCAAATGTTTACCTAAACCTCAGGTCAAATGTGAACCCGTTGTTTGAAACCCAAGTCAAATGTGAACTTAAACCTCAGGTCAAATGTGAACCCGTTGTTTGAAACCCAGGTCAAATTTGAACCTAAACCACAAGTCAAATCTGAACCCGTTTTTTGAAACCCAGGTGAAATGTGAACCTAACCCTCAGGTCAAATGTGAAACTAAACCTCAGGTCAAATGTGAACCCGTTGTTTGAAACCCAGGTCAAATGTGAACCTAAACCTCAGGTTAAACGTGAACCCGTTGTTTGGAACCCAGGTCAAATGTGAACCTAAACCTCAGGTCAAATGTGAACCTGCTGTTTGAAACTCGGGTCAAATGTGAACCTAAACCTCAGGTCAAATGCGAACCCGTTGTTTGAAAACCAGGTCAAATTTGAACCTAAACCTCAGGTCAAATGTAAACCCGTTGTTTGAAACCCAGGTCAATTGTGAACCTAAACCTAAGGTCAAATGTGAACCCGTTGTTTGAAAACCAGGTCAAATGTGAACCTAAACCTCAGGTCAAATGTGAACCCATTGTTTGAAACCCAGGTCAAATGTGAACCTAAACCTCAGGTCAAATGTGAACTCGTTGTTTGAAAACCAGGTCAAATGTGAACCTAAAACTCAGGTCAAATGTGTACCTAAACCTCAGGTCAAATGTGAACCCGTTGTTTGAAACCCAAGTCAAATGTGAACTGAAACCTCAGGTCAAATGTGAACCCGTTGTTTGAAACCCAGGTCAAATTTGAACCTAAACCACAAGTCAAATCTAAACCCGTTGTTTGAAACCCAGGTGAAATGTGAACCTAACCCTCAGGTCAAATGTGAACCTAAACCTCGGGTCAAATGTGAACCCGTTGTTTGAAACCCAGGTCAAATGTGAACCTAAACCTCAGGTCAAATGTGAACCCGTTGTTTGAATGCGGGTCAAATGAGAACCCGTTGTTTGAAACCCAGGTCAAATGAGAACTTAAACCTCAGGTCAAATGTGAATCCATTGTTTGAAAACCAGGTCAAATGTGAACCCGTTGTTTGAAACCCAGGTCAAATGTGAACCTAAACCTTAGGTTAAATGTGAACCCGTTGTTTGGAACCCAGGTCAAATGTGAACCTAAACCTCAGGTTAAATGTGAACCCGTTGTTTGAAACTCAGGTCAAATGTGAACCTAAACCTCAGGTCAAATGCGAACCCGTTGTTTGAAAACCAGGTCAAATTTGAACCTAAACCTCTGGTCAAATGTGAACCCGTTGTTTGAAACCCAGGTCAATTGTGAACCTAAACCTAAGGTCAAATGTGAACCCGTTGTCTGAAAACCAGGTCAAATGTGAACCTAAACCTCAGGTCAAATGTGAACCCATTGTTTGAAACCCAGGTCAAATGTGAACCTAAACCTCAGGTCAAATGTGAACTCGTTGTTTGAAAACCAGGTGAAATGTGAACCTAAAACTCAAGTCAAATGTTTACCTAAACCTCAGGTCAAATGTGAACCCGTTGTTTGAAACCCAAGTGAAATGTGAACTTAAACCTCAGGTCAAATAGGAACCCGTTGTTTGAAACCCAGGTCAAATTTGAACCTAAACCACAAGTCAAATCTGAACCCGTTGTTTGAAACCCAGGTGAAATGTGAACCTAACCCTCAGGTCAAATGTGAAACTAAACCTCAGGTCAAATGTGAACCCGTTGTTTGAAACCCAGGTCAAATGTGAACCTAAACCTCAGGTCAAATGTGAACCCGTTGTTTGAATCCCGGGTCAAATGAGAACCCGTTGTTTGAAACCCAGGTCAAAAGAGAACTTAAACCTCGGGTCAAATGTGAATCCATTGTTTGAAAACCAGGTCAAATGTGAACCCGTTGTTTGAAACCCAGGTTAAATGTGAACCTAAACCTCAGGTTAAATGTGAACCCGTTGTTTGGAACCCAGGTCAAATGTGAACCTAAACCTCAGGTCAAATGTGAACCCGTTGTTTGAAACTCAGTTCAAATGTGAACCTAAACCTCAGGTCAAATGCGAACCCGTTGTTTGAAAACCAGGTCAAATTTGAACCTAAAACTCAGGTCAAATGTGAACCCGTTGTTTGAAACCCAGGTCAATTGTGAACCTAAACCTAAGGTCAAATGTGAACCCGTTGTCTGAAAACCAGGTCAAATGTGAACCTAAACCTCAGGTCAAATGTGAACCCGTTGTTTGAAACCCAGGTCAATTGTGAACCTAAACCTAAGGTCAAATGTGAACCCGTTGTTTGAAAACCAGGTCAAATGTGAACCTAAACCTCAGGTCAAATGTGAACCCATTGTTTGAAACCCAGGTCAAATGTGAACCTAAACCTCAGGTCAAATGTGAACTCGTTGTTTGAAAACCAGGTCAAATGTGAACCTAAAACTCAGGTCAAATGTGTACCTAAACCTCAGGTCAAATGTGAACCCGTTGTTTGAAACCCAAGTCAAATGTGAACTTAAACCTCAGGTCAAATGTGAACCCGTTGTTTGAAACCCAGGTCAAATTTGAACCTAAACCACAAGTCAAATCTGAACCCGTTTTTTGAAACCCAGGTGAAATGTGAACCTAACCCTCAGGTCAAATGTGAAACTAAACCTCAGGTCAAATGTGAACCCGTTGTTTGAAACCCAGGTCAAATGTGAACCTAAACCTCAGGTTAAACGTGAACCCGTTGTTTGGAACCCAGGTCAAATGTGAACCTAAACCTCAGGTCAAATGTGAACCTGCTGTTTGAAACTCGGGTCAAATGTGAACCTAAACTTCAGGTCAAATGCGAACCCGTTGTTTGAAAACCAGGTCAAATTTGAACCTAAACCTCAGGTCAAATGTAAACCCGTTGTTTGAAACCCAGGTCAATTGTGAACCTAAACCTAAGGTCAAATGTGAACCCGTTGTTTGAAAACCAGGTCAAATGTGAACCTAAACCTCAGGTCAAATGTGAACCCAATGTTTGAAACCCAGGTCAAATGTGAACCTAAACCTCAGGTCAAATGTGAACTCGTTGTTTGAAAACCAGGTCAAATGTGAACCTAAAACTCAGGTCAAATGTGTACCTAAACCTCAGGTCAAATGTGAACCCGTTGTTTGAAACCCAAGTCAAATGTGAACTGAAACCTCAGGTCAAATGTGAACCCGTTGTTTGAAACCCAGGTCAAATTTGAACCTAAACCACAAGTCAAATCTAAACCCGTTGTTTGAAACCCAGGTGAAATGTGAACCTAACCCTCAGGTCAAATGTGAACCTAAACCTCGGGTCAAATGTGAACCCGTTGTTTGAAACCCAGGTCAAATGTGAACCTAAACCTCAGGTCAAATGTGAACCCGTTGTTTGAATGCGGGTCAAATGAGAACCCGTTGTTTGAAACCCAGGTCAAATGAGAACTTAAACCTCAGGTCAAATGTGAATCCATTGTTTGAAAACCAGGTCAAATGTGAACCCGTTGTTTGAAACCCAGGTCAAATGTGAACCTAAACCTTAGGTTAAATGTGAACCCGTTGTTTGGAACCCAGGTCAAATGTGAACCTAAACCTCAGGTCAAATGTGAACCCGTTGTTTGAAACTCAGGTCAAATGTGAACCTAAACCTCAGGTCAAATGCGAACCCGTTGTTTGAAAACCAGGTCAAATTTGAACCTAAACCTCTGGTCAAATGTGAACCCGTTGTTTGAAACCCAGGTCAATTGTGAACCTAAACCTAAGGTCAAATGTGAACCCGTTGTCTGAAAACCAGGTCAAATGTGAACCTAAACCTCAGGTCAAATGTGAACCCATTGTTTGAAACCCAGGTCAAATGTGAACCTAAACCTCAGGTCAAATGTGAACTCGTTGTTTGAAAACCAGGTGAAATGTGAACCTAAAACTCAAGTCAAATGTTTACCTAAACCTCAGGTCAAATGTGAACCCGTTGTTTGAAACCCAAGTGAAATGTGAACTTAAACCTCAGGTCAAATAGGAACCCGTTGTTTGAAACCCAGGTCAAATTTGAACCTAAACCACAAGTCAAATCTGAACCCGTTGTTTGAAACCCAGGTGAAATGTGAACCTAACCCTCAGGTCAAATGTGAAACTAAACCTCAGGTCAAATGTGAACCCGTTGTTTGAAACCCAGGTCAAATGTGAACCTAAACCTCAGGTCAAATGTGAACCCGTTGTTTGAATCCCGGGTCAAATGAGAACCCGTTGTTTGAAACCCAGGTCAAAAGAGAACTTAAACCTCGGGTCAAATGTGAATCCATTGTTTGAAAACCAGGTCAAATGTGAACCCGTTGTTTGAAACCCAGGTTAAATGTGAACCTAAACCTCAGGTTAAATGTGAACCCGTTGTTTGGAACCCAGGTCAAATGTGAACCTAAACCTCAGGTCAAATGTGAACCCGTTGTTTGAAACTCAGTTCAAATGTGAACCTAAACCTCAGGTCAAATGCGAACCCGTTGTTTGAAAACCAGGTCAAATTTGAACCTAAAACTCAGGTCAAATGTGAACCCGTTGTTTGAAACCCAGGTCAATTGTGAACCTAAACCTAAGGTCAAATGTGAACCCGTTGTCTGAAAACCAGGTCAAATGTGAACCTAAACCTCAGGTCAAATGTGAACCCGTTGTTTGAAACCCAGGTCAATTGTGAACCTAAACCTAAGGTCAAATGTGAACCCGTTGTTTGAAAACCAGGTCAAATGTGAACCTAAACCTCAGGTCAAATGTGAACCCATTGTTTGAAACCCAGGTCAAATGTGAACCTAAACCTCAGGTCAAATGTGAACTCGTTGTTTGAAAACCAGGTCAAATGTGAACCTAAAACTCAGGTCAAATGTGTACCTAAACCTCAGGTCAAATGTGAACCCGTTGTTTGAAACCCAAGTCAAATGTGAACTTAAACCTCAGGTCAAATGTGAACCCGTTGTTTGAAACCCAGGTCAAATTTGAACCTAAACCACAAGTCAAATCTGAACCCGTTTTTTGAAACCCAGGTGAAATGTGAACCTAACCCTCAGGTCAAATGTGAAACTAAACCTCAGGTCAAATGTGAACCCGTTGTTTGAAACCCAGGTCAAATGTGAACCTAAACCTCAGGTTAAACGTGAACCCGTTGTTTGGAACCCAGGTCAAATGTGAACCTAAACCTCAGGTCAAATGTGAACCTGCTGTTTGAAACTCGGGTCAAATGTGAACCTAAACTTCAGGTCAAATGTGAACCCGTTGTTTGAAAACCAGGTCAAATTTGAACCTAAACCTCAGGTCAAATGTAAACCCGTTGTTTGAAACCCAGGTCAATTGTGAACCTAAACCTAAGGTCAAATGTGAACCCGTTGTTTGAAAACCAGGTCAAATGTGAACCTAAACCTCAGGTCAAATGTGAACCCAATGTTTGAAACCCAGGTCAAATGTGAACCTAAACCTCAGGTCAAATGTGAACTCGTTGTTTGAAAACCAGGTCAAATGTGAACCTAAAACTCAGGTCAAATGTGTACCTAAACCTCAGGTCAAATGTGAACCCGTTGTTTGAAACCCAAGTCAAATGTGAACTGAAACCTCAGGTCAAATGTGAACCCGTTGTTTGAAACCCAGGTCAAATTTGAACCTAAACCACAAGTCAAATCTAAACCCGTTGTTTGAAACCCAGGTGAAATGTGAACCTAACCCTCAGGTCAAATGTGAACCTAAACCTCGGGTCAAATGTGAACCCGTTGTTTGAAACCCAGGTCAAATGTGAACCTAAACCTCAGGTCAAATGTGAACCCGTTGTTTGAATGCGGGTCAAATGAGAACCCGTTGTTTGAAACCCAGGTCAAATGAGAACTTAAACCTCAGGTCAAATGTGAATCCATTGTTTGAAAACCAGGTCAAATGTGAACCCGTTGTTTGAAACCCAGGTCAAATGTGAACCTAAACCTCAGGTTAAATGTGAACCCGTTGTTTGGAACCCAAGTCAAATGTGAACCTAAACCTCAGGTCAAATGTGAACCCGTTGTTTGAAACTCAGGTCAAATGTGAACCTAAACCTCAGGTCAAATGCGAACCCGTTGTTTGAAAACCAGGTCAAATTTGAACCTAAACCACTGGTCAAATGTGAACCCGTTGTTTGAAACCCAGGTCAATTGTGAACCTAAACCTAAGGTCAAATGTGAACCCGTTGTCTGAAAACCAGGTCAAATGTGAACCTAAACCTCAGGTCAAATGTGAACCCATTGTTTGAAACCCAGGTCAAATGTGAACCTAAACCTCAGGTCAAATGTGAACTCGTTGTTTGAAAACCAGGTCAAATGTGAACCTAAAACTCAGGTCAAATGTGTACCTAAACCTCAGGTCAAATGTGAACCCGTTGTTTGAAACCCAAGTCAAATGTGAACTTAAACCTCAGGTCAAATGTGAACCCGTTGTTTGAAACCCAGGTCAAATTTGAACCTAAACCACAAGTCAAATCTGAACCCGTTTTTTGAAACCCAGGTGAAATGTGAACCTAACCCTCAGGTCAAATGTGAAACTAAACCTCAGGTCAAATGTGAACCCGTTGTTTGAAACCCAGGTCAAATGTGAACCTAAACCTCAGGTTAAACGTGAACCCGTTGTTTGGAACCCAGGTCAAATGTGAACCTAAACCTCAGGTCAAATGTGAACCTGCTGTTTGAAACTCGGGTCAAATGTGAACCTAAACTTCAGGTCAAATGCGAACCCGTTGTTTGAAAACCAGGTCAAATTTGAACCTAAACCTCAGGTCAAATGTAAACCCGTTGTTTGAAACCCAGGTCAATTGTGAACCTAAACCTAAGGTCAAATGTGAACCCGTTGTTTGAAAACCAGGTCAAATGTGAACCTAAACCTCAGGTCAAATGTGAACCCAATGTTTGAAACCCAGGTCAAATGTGAACCTAAACCTCAGGTCAAATGTGAACTCGTTGTTTGAAAACCAGGTCAAATGTGAACCTAAAACTCAGGTCAAATGTGTACCTAAACCTCAGGTCAAATGTGAACCCGTTGTTTGAAACCCAAGTCAAATGTGAACTGAAACCTCAGGTCAAATGTGAACCCGTTGTTTGAAACCCAGGTCAAATTTGAACCTAAACCACAAGTCAAATCTAAACCCGTTGTTTGAAACCCAGGTGAAATGTGAACCTAACCCTCAGGTCAAATGTGAACCTAAACCTCGGGTCAAATGTGAACCCGTTGTTTGAAACCCAGGTCAAATGTGAACCTAAACCTCAGGTCAAATGTGAACCCGTTGTTTGAATGCGGGTCAAATGAGAACCCGTTGTTTGAAACCCAGGTCAAATGAGAACTTAAACCTCAGGTCAAATGTGAATCCATTGTTTGAAAACCAGGTCAAATGTGAACCCGTTGTTTGAAACCCAGGTCAAATGTGAACCTAAACCTTAGGTTAAATGTGAACCCGTTGTTTGGAACCCAGGTCAAATGTGAACCTAAACCTCAGGTCAAATGTGAACCCGTTGTTTGAAACTCAGGTCAAATGTGAACCTAAACCTCAGGTCAAATGCGAACCCGTTGTTTGAAAACCAGGTCAAATTTGAACCTAAACCTCTGGTCAAATGTGAACCCGTTGTTTGAAACCCAGGTCAATTGTGAACCTAAACCTAAGGTCAAATGTGAACCCGTTGTCTGAAAACCAGGTCAAATGTGAACCTAAACCTCAGGTCAAATGTGAACCCATTGTTTGAAACCCAGGTCAAATGTGAACCTAAACCTCAGGTCAAATGTGAACTCGTTGTTTGAAAACCAGGTGAAATGTGAACCTAAAACTCAAGTCAAATGTTTACCTAAACCTCAGGTCAAATGTGAACCCGTTGTTTGAAACCCAAGTGAAATGTGAACTTAAACCTCAGGTCAAATAGGAACCCGTTGTTTGAAACCCAGGTCAAATTTGAACCTAAACCACAAGTCAAATCTGAACCCGTTGTTTGAAACCCAGGTGAAATGTGAACCTAACCCTCAGGTCAAATGTGAAACTAAACCTCAGGTCAAATGTGAACCCGTTGTTTGAAACCCAGGTCAAATGTGAACCTAAACCTCAGGTCAAATGTGAACCCGTTGTTTGAATCCCGGGTCAAATGAGAACCCGTTGTTTGAAACCCAGGTCAAAAGAGAACTTAAACCTCGGGTCAAATGTGAATCCATTGTTTGAAAACCAGGTCAAATGTGAACCCGTTGTTTGAAACCCAGGTTAAATGTGAACCTAAACCTCAGGTTAAATGTGAACCCGTTGTTTGGAACCCAGGTCAAATGTGAACCTAAACCTCAGGTCAAATGTGAACCCGTTGTTTGAAACTCAGTTCAAATGTGAACCTAAACCTCAGGTCAAATGCGAACCCGTTGTTTGAAAACCAGGTCAAATTTGAACCTAAAACTCAGGTCAAATGTGAACCCGTTGTTTGAAACCCAGGTCAATTGTGAACCTAAACCTAAGGTCAAATGTGAACCCGTTGTCTGAAAACCAGGTCAAATGTGAACCTAAACCTCAGGTCAAATGTGAACCCGTTGTTTGAAACCCAGGTCAATTGTGAACCTAAACCTAAGGTCAAATGTGAACCCGTTGTTTGAAAACCAGGTCAAATGTGAACCTAAACCTCAGGTCAAATGTGAACCCATTGTTTGAAACCCAGGTCAAATGTGAACCTAAACCTCAGGTCAAATGTGAACTCGTTGTTTGAAAACCAGGTCAAATGTGAACCTAAAACTCAGGTCAAATGTGTACCTAAACCTCAGGTCAAATGTGAACCCGTTGTTTGAAACCCAAGTCAAATGTGAACTTAAACCTCAGGTCAAATGTGAACCCGTTGTTTGAAACCCAGGTCAAATTTGAACCTAAACCACAAGTCAAATCTGAACCCGTTTTTTGAAACCCAGGTGAAATGTGAACCTAACCCTCAGGTCAAATGTGAAACTAAACCTCAGGTCAAATGTGAACCCGTTGTTTGAAACCCAGGTCAAATGTGAACCTAAACCTCAGGTTAAACGTGAACCCGTTGTTTGGAACCCAGGTCAAATGTGAACCTAAACCTCAGGTCAAATGTGAACCTGCTGTTTGAAACTCGGGTCAAATGTGAACCTAAACTTCAGGTCAAATGTGAACCCGTTGTTTGAAAACCAGGTCAAATTTGAACCTAAACCTCAGGTCAAATGTAAACCCGTTGTTTGAAACCCAGGTCAATTGTGAACCTAAACCTAAGGTCAAATGTGAACCCGTTGTTTGAAAACCAGGTCAAATGTGAACCTAAACCTCAGGTCAAATGTGAACCCAATGTTTGAAACCCAGGTCAAATGTGAACCTAAACCTCAGGTCAAATGTGAACTCGTTGTTTGAAAACCAGGTCAAATGTGAACCTAAAACTCAGGTCAAATGTGTACCTAAACCTCAGGTCAAATGTGAACCCGTTGTTTGAAACCCAAGTCAAATGTGAACTGAAACCTCAGGTCAAATGTGAACCCGTTGTTTGAAACCCAGGTCAAATTTGAACCTAAACCACAAGTCAAATCTAAACCCGTTGTTTGAAACCCAGGTGAAATGTGAACCTAACCCTCAGGTCAAATGTGAACCTAAACCTCGGGTCAAATGTGAACCCGTTGTTTGAAACCCAGGTCAAATGTGAACCTAAACCTCAGGTCAAATGTGAACCCGTTGTTTGAATGCGGGTCAAATGAGAACCCGTTGTTTGAAACCCAGGTCAAATGAGAACTTAAACCTCAGGTCAAATGTGAATCCATTGTTTGAAAACCAGGTCAAATGTGAACCCGTTGTTTGAAACCCAGGTCAAATGTGAACCTAAACCTCAGGTTAAATGTGAACCCGTTGTTTGGAACCCAAGTCAAATGTGAACCTAAACCTCAGGTCAAATGTGAACCCGTTGTTTGAAACTCAGGTCAAATGTGAACCTAAACCTCAGGTCAAATGCGAACCCGTTGTTTGAAAACCAGGTCAAATTTGAACCTAAACCACTGGTCAAATGTGAACCCGTTGTTTGAAACCCAGGTCAATTGTGAACCTAAACCTAAGGTCAAATGTGAACCCGTTGTCTGAAAACCAGGTCAAATGTGAACCTAAACCTCAGGTCAAATGTGAACCCATTGTTTGAAACCCAGGTCAAATGTGAACCTAAACCTCAGGTCAAATGTGAACTCGTTGTTTGAAAACCAGGTGAAATGTGAACCTAAAACTCAAGTCAAATGTTTACCTAAACCTCAGGTCAAATGTGAACCCGTTGTTTGAAACCCAAGTGAAATGTGAACTTAAACCTCAGGTCAAATAGGAACCCATTGTTTGAAACCCAGGTCAAATTTGAACCTAAACCACAAGTCAAATCTGAACCCGTTGTTTGAAACCCAGGTGAAATGTGAACCTAACCCTCAGGTCAAATGTGAAACTAAACCTCAGGTCAAATGTGAACCCGTTGTTTGAAACCCAGGTCAAATGTGAACCTAAACCTCAGGTCAAATGTGAACCCGTTGTTTGAATCCCGGGTCAAATGAGAACCCGTTGTTTGAAACCCAGGTCAAAAGAGAACTTAAACCTCGGGTCAAATGTGAATCCATTGTTTGAAAACCAGGTCAAATGTGAACCCGTTGTTTGAAACCCAGGTTAAATGTGAACCTAAACCTCAGGTTAAATGTGAACCCGTTGTTTGGAACCCAGGTCAAATGTGAACCTAAACCTCAGGTCAAATGTGAACCCGTTGTTTGAAACTCAGGTCAAATGTGAACCTAAACCTCAGGTCAAATGCGAACCCGTTGTTTGAAAACCAGGTCAAATTTGAACCTAAAACTCAGGTCAAATGTGAACCCGTTGTTTGAAACCCAGGTCAATTGTGAACCTAAACCTAAGGTCAAATGTGAACCCGTTGTCTGAAAACCAGGTCAAATGTGAACCTAAACCTCAGGTCAAATGTGAACCCGTTGGTTGAAACCCAGGTCAATTGTGAACCTAAACCTAAGGTCAAATGTGAACCCGTTGTTTGAAAACCAGGTCAAATGTGAACCTAAACCTCAGGTCAAATGTGAACCCATTGTTTGAAACCCAGGTCAAATGTGAACCTAAACCTCAGGTCAAATGTGAACTCGTTGTTTGAAAACCAGGTCAAATGTGAACCTAAAACTCAGGTCAAATGTGTACCTAAACCTCAGGTCAAATGTGAACCCGTTGTTTGAAACCCAAGTCAAATGTGAACTTAAACCTCAGGTCAAATGTGAACCCGTTGTTTGAAACCCAGGTCAAATTTGAACCTAAACCACAAGTCAAATCTGAACCCGTTGTTTGAAACCTAGGTGAAATGTGAACCTAACCCTCAGGTCAAATGTGAACCTAAACCTCGGGTCAAATGTGAACCCGTTGTTTGAAACCCAGGTCATATGTGAACCTAAACCTCAGGTCAAATGTGAACCCGTTGTTTGAATGTCGGGTCAAATGAGAACCCGTTGTTTGAAACCCAGGTCAAATGAGAACTTAAACCTCAGGTCAAATGTGAATCCATTGTTTGAAAACCAAGTCAAATGTGAACCCGTTGTTTGAAACCCAGGTCAAATGTGAACCTAAACCTCAGGTTAAATGTGAACCCGTTGTTTGGAACCCAGGTCAAATGTGAACCTAAACCTCAGGTCAAATGTGAACCCGTTGTTTGAAACTCAGGTCAAATGTGAACCTAAACCTCAGGTCAAATGCGAACCCGTTGTTTGAAAACCAGGTCAAATTTGAACCTAAACCTCAGGTCAAATGTGAACCCGTTGTTTGAAACCCAGGTCAATTGTGAACCTAAACCTAAGGTCAAATGTGAACCCGTTGTTTGAAACCCAGGTCAAATGTGAACCTAAACCTCAGGTTAAATGTGAACCCGTTGTTTGGAACCCAGGTCAAATGTGAACCTAAACCTCAGGTCAAATGTGAACCCGTTGTTTGAAACTCAGGTCAAATGTGAACCTAAACCTCAGGTCAAATGCGAACCCGTTGTTTGAAAACCAGGTTAAATTTGAACCTAAACCTCAGGTCAAATGTGACCCCGTTGTTTGAAACCCAGGTCAATTGTGAACCTAAACCTAAGGTCAAATGTGAACCCGTTGTTTGAAAACCAGGTCAAATGTTAACCTAAACCTCAGGTCAAATGTGAACCCATTGTTTGAAACCCAGGTCAAATGTGAACCTAAACCTCAGGTCAAATGTGAACTCGTTGTTTGAAAACCAGGTCAAATGTGAACCTAAAACTCAGGTCAAATGTGTACCTAAACCTCAGGTCAAATGTGAACCCGTTGTTTGAAACCCAAGTCAAATGTGAACTTAAACCTCAGGTCAAATGTGAACCCGTTGTTTGAAACCCAGGTCAAATTTGAACCTAAACCACAAGTCAAATCTGAACCCGTTGTTTGACACCCAGGTGAAATGTGAACCTAACCCTCAGGTCAAATGTGAACCTAAACCTCGGGTCAAATGTGAACCCGTTGTTTGAAACCCAGGTCAAATGTGAACCTAAACCTCAGGTCAAATGTGAACCCGTTGTTTGAATCCCGTGTCAAATGAGAACCAGTTGTTTGAAACCCAGGTCAAATGAGAACTTAAACCTCGGGTCAAATGTGAATCCAATGTTTGAAAACCAGGTCAAATGTGAACCCGTTGTTTGAAACCCAGGTCAAATGTGAACCTAAACCTCAGGTTAAATGTGAACCCGTTGTTTGGAACCCAGGTCAAATGTGAACCTAAACCTCAGGTCAAATGTGAACCCGTTGTTTGAAACTCAGGTCAAATGTGAACCTAAACCTCAGGTCAAATGCGAACCCGTTGTTTGAAAACCAGGTCAAATTTGAACCTAAACCTCAGGTCAAATGTGAACCCGTTGTTTGAAACCCAGGTCAATTGTGAACCTAAACCTAAGGTCAAATGTGAACCCATTGTTTGAAAACCAGGTCAAATGTGAACCTAAACCTCAGGTCAAATGTGAACCCATTGTTTGAAACCCAGGTCAAATGTGAACCTAAACCTCAGGTCAAATGTGAACTCGTTGTTTGAAAACCAGGTCAAATGTGAACCTAAAACTCAGGTCAAATGTTTACCTAAACCTCAGGTCAAATGTGAACCCGTTGTTTGAAACCCAAGTCAAATGTGAACTTAAACTTCAGGTCAAATGTGAACCCGTTGTTTGAAACCCAGGTCAAATTTGAACCTAAACCACAAGTCAAATCTGAACCCGTTGTTTGAAACCCAGGTGAAATGTGAACCTAACCCTCAGGTCAAATGTGAATCTAAACCTCCGGTCAAATGTGAACCCGTTGTTTGAAACCCAGGTCAAATGTGAACCTAAACCTCAGGTCAAATGTGAACCCGTTGTTTGAATCCCGTGTCAAATGAGAACCTGTTGTTTGAAACCCAGGTCAAATGAGAACTTAAACCTCGGGTCAAATGTGAATCCATTGTTTGAAAACCAGGTCAAATGTGAACCCGTTGTTTGAAACCCAGGTCAAATGTGAACCTAAACCTCAGGTTAAATGTGAACCCGTTGTTTGGAACCCAGGTCAAATGTGAACCTAAACCTCAGGTCAAATGTGAACCCGTTGTTTGAAACTCAGGTCAAATGTGAACCTAAACCTCAGGTCAAATGCGAACCCGTTGTTTGAAAACCAGGTTAAATTTGAACCTAAACCTCAAGTCAAATGTGACCCCGTTGTTTGAAACCCAGGTCAATTGTGAACCTAAACCTAAGGTCAAATGTGAACCCGTTGTTTGAAAACCAGGTCAAATGTTAACCTAAACCTCAGGTCAAATGTGAACCCATTGTTTAAAACCCAGATCAAATGTGAACCTAAACCTCAGGTCAAATGTGAACTCGTTGTTTGAAAACCAGGTCAAATGTGAACCTAAAACTCAGGTCAAATGTGTACCTAAACCTCAGGTCAAATGTGAACCCGTTGTTTGAAACCCAAGTCAAATGTGAACTTAAACCTCAGGTCAAATGTGAACCCGTTGTTTGAAACCCAGGTCAAATTTGAACCTAAACCACAAGTCAAATCTGAACCCGTTGTTTGACACCCAGGTGAAATGTGAACCTAACCCTCAGGTCAAATGTGAACCTAAACCTCGGGTCAAATGTGAACCCGTTGTTTGAAACCCAGGTCAAATGTGAACCTAAACCTCAGGTCAAATGTGAACCCGTTGTTTGAATCCCGTGTCAAATGAGAACCTGTTGTTTGAAACCCAGGTCAAATGAGAACTTAAACCTCGGGTCAAATGTGAATCCAATGTTTGAAAACCAGGTCAAATGTGAACCCGTTGTTTGAAACCCAGGTCAAATGTGAACCTAAACCTCAGGTTAAATGTGAACCCGTTGTTTGGAACCCAGGTCAAATGTGAACCTAAACCTCAGGTCAAATGTGAACCCGTTGTTTGAAACTCAGGTCAAATGTGAACCTAAACCTCAGGTCAAATGCGAACCCGTTGTTTGAAAACCAGGTCAAATTTGAACCTAAACCTCAGGTCAAATGTGAACCCGTTGTTTGAAACCCAGGTCAATTGTGAACCTAAACCTAAGGTCAAATGTGAACCCGTTGTTTGAAACCCAGGTCAAATGTGAACCTAAACCTCAGGTTAAATGTGAACCCGTTGTTTGGAACCCAGGTCAAATGTGAACCTAAACCTCAGGTCAAATGTGAACCCGTTGTTTGAAACTCAGGTCAAATGTGAACCTAAACCTCAGGTCAAATGCGAACCCGTTGTTTGAAAACCAGGTTAAATTTGAACCTAAACCTCAGGTCAAATGTGACCCCGTTGTTTGAAACCCAGGTCAATTGTGAACCTAAACCTAAGGTCAAATGTGAACCCGTTGTTTGAAAACCAGGTCAAATGTTAACCTAAACCTCAGGTCAAATGTGAACCCATTGTTTGAAACCCAGGTCAAATGTGAACCTAAACCTCAGGTCAAATGTGAACTCGTTGTTTGAAAACCAGGTCAAATGTGAACCTAAAACTCAGGTCAAATGTGTACCTAAACCTCAGGTCAAATGTGAACCCGTTGTTTGAAACCCAAGTCAAATGTGAACTTAAACCTCAGGTCAAATGTGAACCCGTTGTTTGAAACCCAGGTCAAATTTGAACCTAAACCACAAGTCAAATCTGAACCCGTTGTTTGACACCCAGGTGAAATGTGAACCTAACCCTCAGGTCAAATGTGAACCTAAACCTCGGGTCAAATGTGAACCCGTTGTTTGAAACCCAGGTCAAATGTGAACCTAAACCTCAGGTCAAATGTGAACCCGTTGTTTAAATCCCGTGTCAAATGAGAACCTGTTGTTTGAAACCCAGGTCAAATGAGAACTTAAACCTCGGGTCAAATGTGAATCCAATGTTTGAAAACCAGGTCAAATGTGAACCCGTTGTTTGAAACCCAGGTCAAATGTGAACCTAAACCTCAGGTTAAATGTGAACCCGTTGTTTGGAACCCAGGTCAAATGTGAACCTAAACCTCAGGTCAAATGTGAACCCGTTGTTTGAAACTCAGGTCAAATGTGAACCTAAACCTCAGGTCAAATGCGAACCCGTTGTTTGAAAACCAGGTCAAATTTGAACCTAAACCTCAGGTCAAATGTGAACCCGTTGTTTGAAACCCAGGTCAATTGTGAACCTAAACCTAAGGTCAAATGTGAACCCGTTGTTTGAAAACCAGGTCAAATGTGAACCTAAACCTCAGGTCAAATGTGAACCCATTGTTTGAAACCCAGGTCAAATGTGAACCTAAACCTCAGGTCAAATGTGAACCCATTGTTTGAAACCCAGGTCAAATGTGAACCTAAACCTCAGGTCAAATGTGAACTCGTTGTTTGAAAACATGGTCAAATGTGAACCTAAAACTCAGGTCAAATGTTTACCTAAACCTCAGGTCAAATGTGAACCCGTTGTTTGAAACCCAAGTCAAATGTGAACTTAAACCTCAGGTCAAATGTGAACCCGTTGTTTGAAACCCAGGTCAAATTTGAACCTAAACCACAAGTCAAATCTGAACCCGTTGTTTGAAACCCAGGTGAAATGTGAACCTAACCCTCAGGTCAAATGTGAACCTAAACCTCAGGTCAAATGTGAACCCGTTGTTTGAAACCCAGGTCAAATGTGAACCTAAACCTCAGGTCAAATGTGAACCCGTTGTTTGAATCCCGGGTCAAATGAGAACCCGTTGTTTGAAACCCAGGTCAAATGAGAACTTAAACCTCGGGTCAAATGTGAATCCATTGTTTGAAAACCAGGTCAAATGTGAACCCGTTGTTTGAAACCCAGGTCAAATGTGAACCTAAACCTCAGGTTAAATGTGAACCCGTTGTTTGGAACCCAGGTCAAATGTGAACCTAAACCTCAGGTCAAATGTGAACCCGTTGTTTGAAACTCAGGTCAAATGTGAACCTAAACCTCAGGTCAAATGCGAACCCGTTGTTTGAAAACCAGGTTAAATTTGAACCTAAACCTCAGGTCAAATGTGAACCCGTTGTTTGAAACCCAGGTCAATTGTGAACCTAAACCTAAGGTCAAATGTGAACCCGTTGTTTGAAAACCAGGTCAAATGTTAACCTAAACCTCAGGTCAAATGTGAACCCATTGTTTGAAACCCAGGTCAAATGTGAACCTAAACCTCAGGTCAAATGTGAACTCGTTGTTTGAAAACCAGGTCAAATGTGAACCTAAAACTCAGGTCAAATGTTTACCTAAACCTCAGGTCAAATGTGAACCCGTTGTTTGAAACCCAAGTCAAATGTGAACTTAAACTTCAGGTCAAATGTGAACCCGTTGTTTGAAACCCAGGTCAAATTTGAACCTAAACCACAAGTCAAATCTGAACCCGTTGTTTGAAACCCAGGTGAAATGTGAACCTAACCCTCAGGTCAAATGTGAATCTAAACCTCCGGTCAAATGTGAACCCGTTGTTTGAAACCCAGGTCAAATGTGAACCTAAACCTCAGGTCAAATGTGAACCCGTTGTTTGAATCCCGGGTCAAATGAGAACCCGTTGTTTGAAACCCAGGTCAAATGAGAACTTAAACCTCGGGTCAAATGTGAATCCATTGTTTGAAAACCAGGTCAAATGTGAACCCGTTGTTTGAAACCCAGGTCAAATGTGAACCTAAACCTCAGGTTAAATGTGAACCCGTTGTTTGGAACCCATGTCAAATGTGAACCTAAACCTCAGGTCAAATGTGAACCCGTTGTTTGAAACTCAGGTCAAATGTGAACCTAAACCTCAGGTCAAATGCGAACCCGTTGTTTGAAAACCAGGTTAAATTTGAACCTAAACCTCAGGTCAAATGTGACCCCGTTGTTTGAAACCCAGGTCAATTGTGAACCTAAACCTAAGGTCAAATGTGAACCCGTTGTTTGAAAACCAGGTCAAATGTTAACCTAAACCTCAGGTCAAATGTGAACCCATTGTTTGAAACCCAGGTCAAATGTGAACCTAAACCTCAGGTCAAATCTGAACCCGTTGTTTGAAACCCAGGTGAAATGTGAACCTAACCCTCAGGTCAAATGTGAACCTAAACCTCGGGTCAAATGTGAACCCGTTGTTTGAAACCCAGGTCAAATGTGAACCTAAACCTCAGGTCAAATGTGAACCCGTTGTTTGAATCCCGTGTCAAATGAGAACCTGTTGTTTGAAACCCAGGTCAAATGAGAACTTAAACCTCGGGTCAAATGTGAATCCAATGTTTGAAAACCAGGTCAAATGTGAACCCGTTGTTTGAAACCCAGGTCAAATGTGAACCTAAACCTCAGGTTAAATGTGAACCCGTTGTTTGGAACCCAGGTCAAATGTGAACCTAAACCTCAGGTCAAATGTGAACCCGTTGTTTGAAATTCAGGTCAAATGTGAACCTAAACCGCAGGTCAAATGCGAACCCGTTGTTTGAAAACCAGGTCAAATTTGAACCTAAACCTCAGGTCAAATGTGAACCCGTTGTTTGAAACCCAGGTCAATTGTGAACCTAAACCTAAGGTCAAATGTGAACCCGTTGTTTGAAAACCAGGTCAAATGTGAACCTAAACCTCAGGTCAAATGTGAACCCATTGTTTGAAACCCAGGTCAAATGTGAACCTAAACCTCAGGTCAAATGTGAACCCATTGTTTGAAACCCAGGTCAAATGTGAACCTAAACCTCAGGTCAAATGTGAACTCGTTGTTTGAAAACCAGGTCAAATGTGAACCTAAAACTCTGGTCAAATGTTTACCTAAACCTCAGGTAAAATGTGAACCCGTTGTTTGAAACCCAAGTCAAATGTGAACTTAAACCTCAGGTCAAATGTGAACCCGTTGTTTGAAACCCAGGTCAAATTTGAACCTAAACCACAAGTCAAATCTGAACCCGTTGTTTGAAACCCAGGTGAAATGTGAACCTAACCCTCAGGTCAAATGTGAACCTAAACCTCAGGTCAAATGTGAACCCGTTGTTTGAAACCCAGGTCAAATGTGAACCTAAACCTCAGGTCAAATGTGAACCCGTTGTTTGAATCCCGGGTCAAATGAGAACCCGTTGTTTGAAACCCAGGTCAAATGAGAACTTAAACCTCGGGTCAAATGTGAATCCATTGTTTGAAAACCAGGTCAAATGTGAACCCGTTGTTTGAAACCCAGGTCAAATGTGAACCTAAACCTCAGGTTAAATGTGAACCCGTTGTTTGGAACCCAGGTCAAATGTGAACCTAAACCTCAGGTCAAATGTGAACCCGTTGTTTGAAACTCAGGTCAAATGTGAACCTAAACCTCAGGTCAAATGCGAACCCGTTGTTTGAAAACCAGGTTAAATTTGAACCTAAACCTCAGGTCAAATGTGAACCCGTTGTTTGAAACCCAGGTCAATTGTGAACCTAAACCTAAGGTCAAATGTGAACCCGTTGTTTGAAAACCAGGTCAAATGTTAACCTAAACCTCAGGTCAAATGTGAACCCATTGTTTGAAACCCAGGTCAAATGTGAACCTAAACCTCAGGTCAAATGTGAACTCGTTGTTTGAAAACCAGGTCAAATGTGAACCTAAAACTCAGGTCAAATGTGTACCTAAACCTCAGGTCAAATGTGAACCCGTTGTTTAAAACCCAAGTCAAATGTGAACTTAAACCTCAGGTCAAATGTGAACCCGTTGTTTGAAACCCAGGTCAAATTTGAACCTAAACCACAAGTCAAATCTGAACCCGTTGTTTGAAACCCAGGTGAAATGTGAACCTAACCCTCAGGTCAAATGTGAACCTAAACCTCGGGTCAAATGTGAACCCGTTGTTTGAAACCCAGGTCAAATGTGAACCTAAACCTCAGGTCAAATGTGAACCCGTTGTTTGAATCCCGGGTCAAATGAGAACCTGTTGTTTGAAACCCAGGTCAAATGAGAACTTAAACCTCGGGTCAAATGTGAATCCAATGTTTGAAAACCAGGTCAAATGTGAACCCGTTGTTTGAAACCCAGGTCAAATGTGAACCTAAACCTCAGGTTAAATGTGAACCCGTTGTTTGGAACCCAGGTCAAATGTGAACCTAAACCTCAGGTCAAATGTGAACCCGTTGTTTGAAACTCAGGTCAAATGTGAACCTAAACCTCAGGTCAAATGCGAACCCGTTGTTTGAAAACCAGGTTAAATTTGAACCTAAACCTCAGGTCAAATGTGAACCCGTTGTTTGAAACCCAGGTCAATTGTGAACCTAAACCTAAGGTCAAATGTGAACCCGTTGTTTGAAAACCAGGTCAAATGTGAACCTAAACCTCAGGTCAAATGTGAACCCATTGTTTGAAACCCAGGTCAAATGTGAACCTAAACCTCAGGTCAAATGTGAACTCGTTGTTTGAAAACCAGGTCAAATGTGAACCTAAAACTCAGGTCAAATGTGTACCTAAACCTCAGGTCAAATGTGAACCCGTTGTTTGAAACCCAAGTCAAATGTGAACTTAAACCTCAGGTCAAATGTGAACCCGTTGTTTGAAACCCAGGTCAAATTTGAACCTAAACCACAAGTCAAATCTGAACCCGTTGTTTGAAACCCAGGTGAAATGTGAACCTAACCCTCAGGTCAAATGTGAACCTAAACCTCAGGTCAAATGTGAACCCGTTGTTTGAAACCCAGGTCAAATGTGAACCTAAACCTCAGGTCAAATGTGAACCCGTTGTTTGAATCCCGGGTCAAATGAGAACCCGTTGTTTGAAACCCAGGTCAAATGAGAACTTAAACCTCGGGTCAAATGTGAATCCATTGTTTGAAAACCAGGTCAAATGTGAACCCGTTGTTTGAAACCCAGGTCAAATGTGAACCTAAACCTCAGGTTAAATGTGAACCCGTTGTTTGGAAGCCAGGTCAAATGTGAACCTAAACCTCAGGTCAAATGTGAACCCGTTGTTTGAAACTCAGGTCAAATGTGAACCTAAACCTCAGGTCAAATGCTAACCCGTTGTTTGAAAACCAGGTTAAATTTGAACCTAAACCTCAGGTCAAATGTGAACCCGTTGTTTGAAACCCAGGTCAATTGTGAACCTAAACCTAAGGTCAAATGTGAACCCGTTGTTTGAAAACCAGGTCAAATGTGAACCTAAACCTCAGGTCAAATGTGAACCCATTGTTTGAAACCCAGGTCAAATGTGAACCTAAACCTCAGGTCAAATGTGAACTCGTTGTTTGAAAACCAGGTCAAATGTGAACCTAAAACTCAGGTCAAATGTGTACCTAAACCTCAGGTCAAATGTGAACCCGTTGTTTGAAACCCAAGTCAAATGTGAACTTAAACCTCAGGTCAAATGTGAACCCGTTGTTTGAAACCCAGGTCAAATTTGAACCTAAACCACAAGTCAAATCTGAACCCGTTGTTTGAAACCCAGGTGAAATGTGAACCTAACCCTCAGGTCAAATGTGAACCTAAACCTCGGGTCAAATGTGAACCCGTTGTTTGAAACCCAGGTCAAATGTGAACCTAAACCTCAGGTCAAATGTGAACCCGTTGTTTGAGTCCCGGGTCAAATGAGAACCTGTTGTTTGAAACCCAGGTCAAATGAGAACTTAAACCTCGGGTCAAATGTGAATCCAATGTTTGAAAACCAGGTCAAATGTGAACCCGCTGTTTGAAACCCAGGTCAAATGTGAACCTAAACCTCAGGTTAAATGTGAACCCGTTGTTTGGAACCCAGGTCAAATGTGAACCTAAACCTCAGGTCAAATGTGAACCCGTTGTTTGAAACTCAGGTCAAGTGTGAACCTAAACCTCAGGTCAAATGCGAACCCGTTGTTTGAAAACCAGGTCAAATTTGAACCTAAACCTCAGGTCAAATGTGAACCGGTTGTTTGAAACCCAGGTCAAATGTGAACCTAAACCTCAGGTTAAATGTGAACCCGTTGTTTGGAACCCAGGTCAAATGTGAACCTAAACCTCAGGTCAAATGTGAACCCGTTGTTTGAAACTCAGGTCAAATGTGAACCTAAACCTCAGGTCAAATGCGAACCCGTTGTTTGAAAACCAGGTCAAATTTGAACCTAAACCTCAGGTCAAATGTGAACCCATTGTTTGAAACCCAGGTCAATTGTGAACCTAAACCTAAGGTCAAATGTGAACCCGTTGTTTGAAAACCAGGTCAAATGTGAACCTAAACCTCAGGTCAAATGTGAACCCATTGTTTGAAACCCAGGTCAAATGTGAACCTAAACCTCAGGTCAAATGTGAACTCGTTGTTTGAAAACCAGGTCAAATGTGAACCTAAAACTCAGGTCAAATGTGTACCTAAACCTCAGGTCAAATGTGAACCCGTTGTTTGAAACCCAAGTCAAATGTGAACTTAAACCTCAGGTCAAATGTGAACCCGTTGTTTGAAACCCAGGTCAAATTTGAACCTAAACCACAAGTCAAATCTGAACCCGTTGTTTGAAACCCAGGTGAAATGTGAACCTAACCCTCAGGTCAAATGTGAACCTAAACCTCAGGTCAAACGTGAACCCGTTGTTTGAAACCCAGGTCAAATGTGAACCTAAACCTCAGGTCAAATGTGAACCCGTTGTTTGAATCCCGGGTCAAATGAGAACCCGTTGTTTGAAACCCAGGTCAAATGAGAACTTAAACCTCGGGTCAAATGTGAATCCATTGTTTGAAAACCAGGTCAAATGTGAACCCGTTGTTTGAAACCCAGGTCAAATGTGAACCTAAACCTCAGGTTAAATGTGAACCCGTTGTTTGGAAGCCAGGTCAAATGTGAACCTAAACCTCAGGTCAAATGTGAACCCGTTGTTTGAAACTCAGGTCAAATGTGAACCTAAACCTCAGGTCAAATGCGAACCCGTTGTTTGAAAACCAGGTTAAATTTGAACCTAAACCTCAGGTCAAATGTGAACCCGTTGTTTGAAACCCAGGTCAATTGTGAACCTAAACCTAAGGTCAAATGTGAACCCGTTGTTTGAAAACCAGGTCAAATGTGAACCTAAACCTCAGGTCAAATGTGAACCCATTGTTTGAAACCCAGGTCAAATGTGAACCTAAACCTCAGGTCAAATGTGAACTCGTTGTTTGAAAACCAGGTCAAATGTGAACCTAAAACTCAGGTCAAATGTGTACCTAAACCTCAGGTCAAATGTGAACCCGTTGTTTGAAACCCAAGTCAAATGTGAACTTAAACCTCAGGTCAAATGTGAACCCGTTGTTTGAAACCCAGGTCAAATTTGAACCTAAACCACAAGTCAAATCTGAACCCGTTGTTTGAAACCCAGGTGAAATGTGAACCTAACCCTCAGGTCAAATGTGAACCTAAACCTCGGGTCAAATATGAACCCGTTGTTTGAAACCCAGGTCAAATGTGAACCTAAACCTCAGGTCAAATGTGAACCCGTTGTTTGAATCCCGGGTCAAATGAGAACCTGTTGTTTGAAACCCAGGTCAAATGAGAACTTAAACCTCGGGTCAAATGTGAATCCAATGTTTGAAAACCAGGTCAAATGTGAACCCGTTGTTTGAAACCCAGGTCAAATGTGAACCTAAACCTCAGGTTAAATGTGAACCCGTTGTTTGGAACCCAGGTCAAATGTGAACCTAAACCTCAGGTCAAATTTGAACCCGTTGTTTGAAACTCAGGTCAAATGTGAACCTAAACCTCAGGTCAAATGCGAACCCGTTGTTTGAAAACCAGGTCAAATTTGAACCTAAACCTCAGGTCAAATGTGAACCCGTTGTTTGAAACCCAGGTCAATTGTGAACCTAAACCTAAGGTCAAATGTGAACCCGTTGTTTGAAAACCAGGTCAAATGTGAACCTAAACCTCAGGTCAAATGTGAACCCATTGTTTGAAACCCAGGTCAAATGTGAACCTAAACCTCAGGTCAAATGTGAACTCGTTGTTTGAAAACCAGGTCAAATGTGAACCTAAAACTCAGGTCAAATGTGTACCTAAACCTCAGGTCAAATGTGAACCCGTTGTTTGAAACCCAAGTCAAATGTGAACTTAAACCTCAGGTCAAATGTGAACCCGTTGTTTGAAACCCAGGTCAAATTTGAACCTAAACCACAAGTCAAATCTGAACCCGTTGTTTGAAACCCAGGTGAAACGTGAACCTAACCCTCAGGTCAAATGTGAACCTAAACCTCAGGTCAAATGTGAACCCGTTGTTTGAAACCCAGGTCAAATGTGAACCTAAACCTCAGGTCAAATGTGAACCCGTTGTTTGAATCCCGGGTCAAATGAGAACCCGTTGTTTGAAACCCAGGTCAAATGAGAACTTAAACCTCGGGTCAAATGTGAATCCATTGTTTGAAAACCAGGTCAAATGTGAACCCGTTGTTTGAAACCCAGGTCAAATGTGAACCTAAACCTCAGGTTAAATGTGAACCCGTTGTTTGGAAGCCAGGGCAAATGTGAACCTAAACCTCAGGTCAAATGTGAACCCGTTGTTTGAAACTCAGGTCAAATGTGAACCTAAACCTCAGGTCAAATGCGAACCCGTTGTTTGAAAACCAGGTTAAATTTGAACCTAAACCTCAGGTCAAATGTGAACCCGTTGTTTGAAACCCAGGTCAATTGTGAACCTAAACCTAAGGTCAAATGTGAACCCGTTGTTTGAAAACCAGGTCAAATGTGAACCTAAACCTCAGGTCAAATGTGAACCCATTGTTTGAAACCCAGGTCAAATGTGAACCTAAACCTCAGGTCAAATGTGAACTCGTTGTTTGAAAACCAGGTCAAATGTGAACCTAAAACTCAGGTCAAATGTGTACCTAAACCTCAGGTCAAATGTGAACCCGTTGTTTGAAACCCAAGTCAAATGTGAACTTAAACCTCAGGTCAAATGTGAACCCGTTGTTTGAAACCCAGGTCAAATTTGAACCTAAACCACAAGTCAAATCTGAACCCGTTGTTTGAAACCCAGGTGAAATGTGAACCTAACCCTCAGGTCAAATGTGAACCTAAACCTCGGGTCAAATGTGAACCCGTTGTTTGAAACCCAGGTCAAATGTGAACCTAAACCTCAGGTCAAATGTGAACCCGTTGTTTGAATGTCGGGTCAAATGAGAACCCGTTGTTTGAAACCCAGGTCAAATGAGAACTTAAACTTCAGGTCAAATGTGAATCCATTGTTTGAAAACCAGGTCAAATGTGAACCCGTTGTTTGAAACCCAGGTCAAATGTGAACCTAAACCTCAGGTTAAATGTGAACCCGTTGTTTGGAACCCAGGTCAAATGTGAACCTAAACCTCAGGTCAAATGTGAACCCGTTGTTTGAAACTCAGGTCAAATGTGAACCTAAACCTCAGGTCAAATGCGAACCCGTTGTTTGAAAACCAGGTCAAATTTGAACCTAAACCTCAGGTCAAATGTGAACCCGTTGTTTGAAACCCAGGTCAATTGTGAACCTAAACCTAAGGTCAAATGTGAACCCGTTGTTTCAAAACCAGGTCAAATGTGAACCTAAACCTCAGGTCAAATGTGAACCCATTGTTTGAAACCCAGGTCAAATGTGAACCTAAACCTCAGGTCAAATGTGAACTCGTTGTTTGAAAACCAGGTCAAATGTGAACCTAAAACTCAGGTCAAATGTTTACCTAAACCTCAGGTCAAATGTGAACCCGTTGTTTGAAACCCAAGTCAAATGTGAACTTAAACCTCAGGTCAAATGTGAACCCGTTGTTTGAAACCCAGGTCAAATTTGAACCTAAACCACAAGTCAAATCTGAACCCGTTGTTTGAAACCCAGGTGAAATGTGAACCTAACCCTCAGGTCAAATATGAACCTAAACCTCAGGTCAAATGTGAACCCGTTGTTTGAAACCCAGGTCAAATGTGAACCTAAACCTCAGGTCAAATGTGAACCCGTTGTTTGAATCCCGGGTCAAATGAGAACCCGTTGTTTGAAACCCAGGTCAAATGAGAACTTAAACCTCGGGTCAAATGTGAATCCATTGTTTGAAAACCAGGTCAAATGTGAACCCGTTGTTTGAAACCCAGGTCAAATGTGAACCTAAACCTCAGGTTAAATGTGAACCCGTTGTTTGGAACCCAGGTCAAATGTGAACCTAAACGTCAGGTCAAATGTGAACCCGTTGTTTGAAACTCATGTCAAATGTGAACCTAAACCTCAGGTCAAATGCGAACCCGTTGTTTGAAAACCAGGTTAAATTTGAACCTAAACCTCAGGTCATATGTGAACCCGTTGTTTGAAACCCAGGTCAATTGTGAACCTAAACCTCAGGTCAAATGTGAACCCGTTGTTTGAAACCCAGGTCAAATTTGAACCTAAACCACAAGTCAAATCTGAACCCGTTGTTTGAAACCCAGGTGAAATGTGAACCTAACCCTCAGGTCAAATGTGAACCTAAACCTCGGGTCAAATATGAACCCGTTGTTTGAAACCCAGGTCAAATGTGAACCTAAACCTCAGGTCAAATGTGAACCCGTTGTTTGAATCCCGGGTCAAATGAGAACCTGTTGTTTGAAACCCAGGTCAAATGAGAACTTAAACCTCGGGTCAAATGTGAATCCAATGTTTGAAAACCAGGTCAAATGTGAACCCGTTGTTTGAAACCCAGGTCAAATGTGAACCTAAACCTCAGGTTAAATGTGAACCCGTTGTTTGGAACCCAGGTCAAATGTGAACCTAAACCTCAGGTCAAATGTGAACCCGTTGTTTGAAACTCAGGTCAAATGTGAACCTAAACCTCAGGTCAAATGCGAACCCGTTGTTTGAAAACCAGGTCAATTTTGAACCTAAACCTCAGGTCAAATGTGAACCCGTTGTTTGAAACCCAGGTCAATTGTGAACCTAAACCTAAGGTCAAATGTGAACCCGTTGTTTGAAAACCAGGTCAAATGTGAACCTAAACCTCAGGTCAAATGTGAACCCATTGTTTGAAACCCAGGTCAAATGTGAACTCGTTGTTTGAAAACCAGGTCAAATGTGAACCTAAAACTCAGGTCAAATGTGTACCTAAACCTCAGGTCAAATGTGAACCCGTTGTTTGAAACCCAAGTCAAATGTGAACTTAAACCTCAGGTCAAATGTGAACCCGTTGTTTGAAACCCAGGTCAAATTTGAACCTAAACCACAAGTCAAATCTGAACCCGTTGTTTGAAACCCAGGTGAAATGTGAACCTAACCCTCAGGTCAAATGTGAACCTAAACCTCAGGTCAAATGTGAACCCGTTGTTTGAAACCCAGGTCAAATGTGAACCTAAACCTCAGGTCAAATGTGAACCCGTTGTTTGAATCCCGGGTCAAATGAGAACCCGTTGTTTGAAACCCAGGTCAAATGAGAACTTAAACCTCGGGTCAAATGTGAATCCATTGTTTGAAAACCAGGTCAAATGTGAACCCGTTGTTTGAAACCCAGGTCAAATGTGAACCTAAACCTCAGGTTAAATGTGAACCCGTTGTTTGGAAGCCAGGGCAAATGTGAACCTAAACCTCAGGTCAAATGTGAACCCGTTGTTTGAAACTCAGGTCAAATGTGAACCTAAACCTCAGGTCAAATGCGAACCCGTTGTTTGAAAACCAGGTTAAATTTGAACCTAAACCTCAGGTCAAATGTGAACCCGTTGTTTGAAACCCAGGTCAATTGTGAACCTAAACCTAAGGTCAAATGTGAACCCGTTGTTTGAAAACCAGGTCAAATGTGAACCTAAACCTCAGGTCAAATGTGAACCCATTGTTTGAAACCCAGGTCAAATGTGAACCTAAACCTCAGGTCAAATGTGAACTCGTTGTTTGAAAACCAGGTCAAATGTGAACCTAAAACTCAGGTCAAATGTGTACCTAAACCTCAGGTCAAATGTGAACCCGTTGTTTGAAACCCAAGTCAAATGTGAACTTAAACCTCAGGTCAAATGTGAACCCGTTGTTTGAAACCCAGGTCAAATTTGAACCTAAACCACAAGTCAAATCTGAACCCGTTGTTTGAAACCCAGGTGAAATGTGAACCTAACCCTCAGGTCAAATGTGAACCTAAACCTCGGGTCAAATGTGAACCCGTTGTTTGAAACCCAGGTCAAATGTGAACCTAAACCTCAGGTCAAATGTGAACCCGTTGTTTGAATGTCGGGTCAAATGAGAACCCGTTGTTTGAAACCCAGGTCAAATGAGAACTTAAACTTCAGGTCAAATGTGAATCCATTGTTTGAAAACCAGGTCAAATGTGAACCCGTTGTTTGAAACCCAGGTCAAATGTGAACCTAAACCTCAGGTTAAATGTGAACCCGTTGTTTGGAACCCAGGTCAAATGTGAACCTAAACCTCAGGTCAAATGTGAACCCGTTGTTTGAAACTCAGGTCAAATGTGAACCTAAACCTCAGGTCAAATGCGAACCCGTTGTTTGAAAACCAGGTCAAATTTGAACCTAAACCTCAGGTCAAATGTGAACCCGTTGTTTGAAACCCAGGTCAATTGTGAACCTAAACCTAAGGTCAAATGTGAACCCGTTGTTTCAAAACCAGGTCAAATGTGAACCTAAACCTCAGGTCAAATGTGAACCCATTGTTTGAAACCCAGGTCAAATGTGAACCTAAACCTCAGGTCAAATGTGAACTCGTTGTTTGAAAACCAGGTCAAATGTGAACCTAAAACTCAGGTCAAATGTTTACCTAAACCTCAGGTCAAATGTGAACCCGTTGTTTGAAACCCAAGTCAAATGTGAACTTAAACCTCAGGTCAAATGTGAACCCGTTGTTTGAAACCCAGGTCAAATTTGAACCTAAACCACAAGTCAAATCTGAACCCGTTGTTTGAAACCCAGGTGAAATGTGAACCTAACCCTCAGGTCAAATGTGAACCTAAACCTCAGGTCAAATGTGAACCCGTTGTTTGAAACCCAGGTCAAATGTGAACCTAAACCTCAGGTCAAATGTGAACCCGTTGTTTGAATCCCGGGTCAAATGAGAACCCGTTGTTTGAAACCCAGGTCAAATGAGAACTTAAACCTCGGGTCAAATGTGAATCCATTGTTTGAAAACCAGGTCAAATGTGAACCCGTTGTTTGAAACCCAGGTCAAATGTGAACCTAAACCTCAGGTTAAATGTGAACCCGTTGTTTGGAACCCAGGTCAAATGTGAACCTAAACCTCAGGTCAAATGTGAACCCGTTGTTTGAAACTCATGTCAAATGTGAACCTAAACCTCAGGTCAAATGCGAACCCGTTGTTTGAAAACCAGGTTAAATTTGAACCTAAACCTCAGGTCATATGTGAACCCGTTGTTTGAAACCCAGGTCAATTGTGAACCTAAACCTCAGGTCAAATGTGAACCCGTTGTTTGAAACCCAGGTCAAATTTGAACCTAAACCACAAGTCAAATCTGAACCCGTTGTTTGAAACCCAGGTGAAATGTGAACCTAACCCTCAGGTCAAATGTGAACCTAAACCTCAGGTCAAATATGAACCCGTTGTTTGAAACCCAGGTCAAATGTGAACCTAAACCTCAGGTCAAATGTGAACCCGTTGTTTGAATCCCGGGTCAAATGAGAACCCGTTGTTTGAAATCCAGGTCAAATGAGAACTTAAACCTCGGGTCAAATGTGAATCCATTGTTTGAAAACCAGGTCAAATGTGAACCCGTTGTTTGAAACCCAGGTCAAATGTGAACCTAAACCTCAGGTTAAATGTGAACCCGTTGTTTGGAAGCCAGGTCAAATGTGAACCTAAACCTCAGGTCAAATGTGAACCTGTTGTTTGAAACTCAGGTCAAATGTGAACCTAAACCTCAGGTCAAATGCGAACCCGTTGTTTGAAAACCAGGTTAAATTTGAACCTAAACCTCAGGTCAATTGTGAACCCGTTGTTTGAAACCCAGGTCAATTGTGAACCTAAACCTAAGGTCAAATGTGAACCCGTTGTTTGAAAACCAGGCCAAATGTGAACCTAAACCTCAGGTCAAATGTGAACCCATTGTTTGAAACCCAGGTCAAATATGAACCTAAACCTCAGGTCAAATGTGAACTCGTTGTTTGAAAACCAGGTCAAATGTGAACCTAAAACTCAGGTCAAATGTGTACCTAAACCTCAGGTTAAATGTGAACCCGTTGTTTGAAACCCAAGTCAAATGTGAACTTAAACCTCAGGTCAAATGTGAACCCGTTGTTTGAAACCCAGGTCAAATTTGAACCTAAACCACAAGTCAAATCTGAACCCGTTGTTTGAAACCCAGGTGAAATGTGAACCTAACCCTCATGTCAAATGTGAACCTAAACCTCGGGTCAAATGTGAACCCGTTGTTTGAAACCCAGGTCAAATGTGAACCTAAACCTCAGGTCAAATGTGAACCCGTTGTTTGAATGCCGGGTCAAATGAGAACCCGTTGTTTGAAACCCAGGTCAAATGAGAACTTAAACCTCAGGTCAAATGTGAATCCATTGTTTGAAAACCAGGTCAAATGTGAACCCGTTGTTTGAAACCCAGGTCAAATGTGAACCTAAACCTCAGGTTAAATGTGAACCCGTTGTTTGGAACCCAGGTCAAATGTGAACCTAAACCTCAGGTCAAATGTGAACCCGTTGTTTGAAACTCAGGTCAAATGTGAACCTAAACCTCAGGTCAAATGCGAACCCGTTGTTTGAAAACCAGGTCAAATTTGAACCTAAACCTCAGGTCAAATGTGAACCCGTTGTTTGAAACCCAGGTCAATTGTGAACCTAAACCTAAGGTCAAATGTGAACCCGTTGTTTCAAAATCAGGTCAAATGTGAACCTAAACCTCAGGTCAAATGTGAACCCATTGTTTGAAACCCAGGTCAAATGTGAACCTAAACCTCAGGTCAAATGTGAACTCGTTGTTTGAAAACCAGGTCAAATGTGAACCTAAAACTCAGGTCAAATGTTTACCTAAACCTCAGGTCAAATGTGAACCCGTTGTTTGAAACCCAAGTCAAATGTGAACTTAAACCTCAGGTCAAATGTGAACCCGTTGTTTGAAACCCAGGTCAAATTTGAACCTAAACCACAAGTCAAATCTGAACCCGTTGTTTGAAACCCAGGTGAAATGTGAACCTAACCCTCAGGTCAAATGTGAACCTAAACCTCAGGTCAAATGTGAACCCGTTGTTTGAAACCCAGGTCAAATGTGAACCTAAACCTCAGGTCAAATGTGAACCCGTTGTTTGAATCCCGGGTCAAATGAGAACCCGTTGTTTGAAACCCAGGTCAAATGAGAACTTAAACCTCGGGTCAAATGTGAATCCATTGTTTGAAAACCAGGTCAAATGTGAACCCGTTGTTTGAAACCCAGGTCAAATGTGAACCAAAACCTCAGGTTAAATGTGAACCCGTTGTTTGGAACCCAGGTCAAATGTGAACCTAAACCTCAGGTCAAATGTGAACCCGTTGTTTGAAACTCAAGTCAAATGTGAACCTAAACCTCAGGTCAAATGCGAACCCGTTGTTTGAAAACCAGGTTAAATTTGAACCTAAACCTCAGGTCATATGTGAACCCGTTGTTTGAAACCCAGGTCAATTGTGAACCTAAACCTCAGGTCAAATGTGAACCCGTTGTTTGAAACCCAGGTCAAATTTGAACCTAAACCACAAGTCAAATCTGAACCCGTTGTTTGAAACCCAGGTGAAATGTGAACCTAACCCTCAGGTCAAATGTGAACCTAAACCTCAGGTCAAATATGAACCCGTTGTTTGAAACCCAGGTCAAATGTGAACCTAAACCTCAGGTCAAATGTGAACCCGTTGTTTGAATCCCGGGTCAAATGAGAACCCGTTGTTTGAAACCCAGGTCAAATGAGAACTTAAACCTCGGGTCAAATGTGAATCCATTGTTTGAAAACCAGGTCAAATGTGAACCCGTTGTTTGAAACCCAGGTCAAATGTGAACCTAAACCTCAGGTTAAATGTGAACCCGTTGTTTGGAAGCCAGGTCAAATGTGAACCTAAACCTCAGGTCAAATGTGAACCTGTTGTTTGAAACTCAGGTCAAATGTGAACCTAAACCTCAGGTCAAATGCGAACCCGTTGTTTGAAAACCAGGTTAAATTTGAACCTAAACCTCAGGTCAATTGTGAACCCGTTGTTTGAAACCCAGGTCAATTGTGAACCTAAACCTAAGGTCAAATGTGAACCCGTTGTTTGAAAACCAGGTCAAATGTGAACCCATTGTTTGAAACCCAGGTCAAATGTGAACCTAAACCTCAGGTCAAATGTGAACTCGTTGTTTGAAAACCAGGTCAAATGTGAACCTAAAACTCAGGTCAAATGTGTACCTAAACCTCAGGTCAAATGTGAACCCGTTGTTTGAAACCCAAGTCAAATGTGAACTTAAACCTCAGGTCAAATGTGAACCCGTTGTTTGAAACCCAGGTCAAATTTGAACCTAAACCACAAGTCAAATCTGAACCCGTTGTTTGAAACCCAGGTGAAATGTGAACCTAACCCTCAGGTCAAATGTGAACCTAAACCTCGGGTCAAATGTGAACCCGTTGTTTGAAACCCAGGTCAAATGTGAACCTAAACCTCAGGTTAAATGTGAACCCGTTGTTTGAATGCCGGGTCAAATGAGAACCCGTTGTTTGAAACCCAGGTCAAATGAGAACTTAAACCTCAGGTCAAATGTGAATCCATTGTTTGAAAACCAGGTCAAATGTGAACCCGTTGTTTGAAACCCAGGTCAAATGTGAACCTAAACCTCAGGTTAAATGTGAACCCGTTGTTTGGAACCCAGGTCAAATGTGAACCTAAACCTCAGGTCAAATGTGAACCCGTTGTTTGAAACTCAGGTCAAATGTGAACCTAAACCTCAGGTCAAATGCGAACCCGTTGTTTGAAAACCAGGTCAAATTTGAACCTAAACCTCAGGTCAAATGTGAACCCGTTGTTTGAAACCCAGGTCAATTGTGAACCTAAACCTAAGGTCAAATGTGAACCCGTTGTTTCAAAACCAGGTCAAATGTGAACCTAAACCTCAGGTCAAATGTGAACCCATTGTTTGAAACCCAGGTCAAATGTGAACCTAAACCTCAGGTCAAATGTGAACTCGTTGTTTGAAAACCAGGTCAAATTTGAACCTAAAACTCAGGTCAAATGTTTACCTTAACCTCAGGTCAAATGTGAACCCGTTGTTTGAAACCCAAGTCAAATGTGAACTTAAACCTCAGGTCAAATGTGAACCCGTTGTTTGAAACCCAGGTCAAATTTGAACCTAAACCACAAGTCAAATCTGAACCCGTTGTTTGAAACCCAGGTGAAATGTGAACCTAACCCTCAGGTCAAATGTGAACCTAAACCTCAGGTCAAATGTGAACGCGTTGTTTGAAACCCAGGTCAAATGTGAACCTAAACCTCAGGTCAAATGTGAACCCGTTGTTTGAAACCCAGGTCAAATGTGAACCTAAACCTCAGGTCAAATGTGAACCCGTTGTTTGAATCCCGGGTCAAATGAGAACCCGTTGTTTGAAACCCAGGTCAAATGAGAACTTAAACCTTGGGTCAAATGTGAATCCATTGTTTGAAAACCAGGTCAAATGTGAACCCGTTGTTTGAAACCCAGGTCAAATGTGAACCTAAACCTCAGGTTAAATGTGAACCCGTTGTTTGGAACCCAGGTCAAATGTGAACCTAAACCTCAGGTCAAATGTGAACCCGTTGTTTGAAACTCAGGTCAAATGTGAACCTAAACCTCAGGTCAAATGCGAACCCGTTGTTTGAAAACCAGGTCAAATTTGAACCTAAACCTCAGGTCAAATGTGAACCCGTTGTTTGAAACCCAGGTCAATTGTGAACCTAAACCTAAGGTCAAATGTGAACCCGTTGTTTCAAAACCAGGTCAAATGTGAACCTAAACCTCAGGTCAAATGTGAACCCATTGTTTGAAACCCAGGTCAAATGTGAACCTAAACCTCAGGTCAAATGTGAACTCGTTGTTTGAAAACCAGGTCAAATGTGAACCTAAAACTCAGTTCAAATGTGTACCTAAACCTCAGGTCAAATGTGAACCCGTTGTTTGAAACCCAAGTCAAATGTGAACTTAAACCTCAGGTCAAATGTGAACCCGTTGTTTGAAACCCAGGTCAAATTTGAACCTAAACCACAAGTCAAATCTGAACCCGTTGTTTGAAACCCAGGTGAAATGTGAACCTAACCCTCAGGTCAAATGTGAACCTAAAACTCGGGTCAAATGTGAACCCGTTGTTTGAAACCCAGGTCAAATGTGAACCTAAACCTCAGGTCAAATGTGAACCCGTTGTTTGAATGCCGGGTCAAATGAGAACCCGTTGTTTGAAACCCAGGTCAAATGAGAACTTAAACCTCAGGTCAAATGTGAATCCATTGTTTGAAAACCAGGTCAAATGTGAACCCGTTGTTTGAAACCCAGGTCAAATGTGAACCTAAACCTCAGGTTAAATGTGAACCCGTTGTTTGGAACCCAGGTCAAATGTGAACCTAAACCTCAGGTCAAATGTGAACCCGTTGTTTGAAACTCAGGTCAAATGTGAACCTAAACCTCAGGTCAAATGCGAACCCGTTGTTTGAAAACCAGGTTAAATTTGAACCTAAACCTCAGGTCATATGTGAACCCGTTGTTTGAAACCCAGGTCAATTGTGAACCTAAACCTCAGGTCAAATGTGAACCCGTTGTTTGAAACCCAGGTCAAATTTGAACCTAAACCACAAGTCAAATCTGAACCCGTTGTTTGAAACCCAGGTGAAATGTGAACCTAACCCTCAGGTCAAATGTGAACCTAAACCTCAGGTCAAATATGAACCCGTTGTTTGAAACCCAGGTCAAATGTGAACCTAAACCTCAGGTCAAATGTGAACCCGTTGTTTGAATCCCGGGTCAAATGAGAACCCGTTGTTTGAAACCCAGGTCAAATGAGAACTTAAACCTCGGGTCAAATGTGAATCCATTGTTTGAAAACCAGGTCAAATGTGAACCCGTTGTTTGAAACCCAGGTCAAATGTGAACCTAAACCTCAGGTTAAATGTGAACCCGTTGTTTGGAAGCCAGGTCAAATGTGAACCTAAACCTCAGGTCAAATGTGAACCTGTTGTTTGAAACTCAGGTCAAATGTGAACCTAAACCTCAGGTCAAATGCGAACCCGTTGTTTGAAAACCAGGTTAAATTTGAACCTAAACCTCAGGTCAATTGTGAACCCGTTGTTTGAAACCCAGGTCAATTGTGAACCTAAACCTAAGGTCAAATGTGAACCCGTTGTTTGAAAACCAGGTCAAATGTGAACCTAAACCTCAGGTCAAATGTGAACCCATTGTTTGAAACCCAGGTCAAATGTGAACCTAAACCTCAGGTCAAATGTGAACTCGTTGTTTGAAAACCAGGTCAAATGTGAACCTAAAACTCAGTTCAAATGTGTACCTAAACCTCAGGTCAAATGTGAACCCGTTGTTTGAAACCCAAGTCAAATGTGAACTTAAACCTCAGGTCAAATGTGAACCCGTTGTTTGAAACCCAGGTCAAATTTGAACCTAAACCACAAGTCAAATCTGAACCCGTTGTTTGAAACCCAGGTGAAATGTGAACCTAACCCTCAGGTCAAATGTGAACCTAAACCTCGGGTCAAATGTGAACCCGTTGTTTGAAACCCAGGTCAAATGTGAACCTAAACCTCAGGTCAAATGTGAACCCGTTGTTTGAATGCCGGGTCAAATGAGAACCCGTTGTTTGAAACCCAGGTCAAATGAGAACTTAAACCTCAGGTCAAATGTGAATCCATTGTTTGAAAACCAGGTCAAATGTGAACCCGTTGTTTGAAACCCAGGTCAAATGTGAACCTAAACCTCAGGTTAAATGTGAACCCGTTGTTTGGAACCCAGGTCAAATGTGAACCTAAACCTCAGGTCAAATGTGAACCCGTTGTTTGAAACTCAGGTCAAATGTGAACCTAAACCTCAGGTCAAATGCGAACCCGTTGTTTGAAAACCAGGTTAAATTTGAACCTAAACCTCAGGTCATATGTGAACCCGTTGTTTGAAACCTAAGTCAAATGTGAACCTAAACCTCAGGTCAAATGTGAACCTGTTGTTTGAAACTCAGGTCAAATGTGAACCTAAACCTGAGGTCAAATGCGTACCCGTTGTTTGAAAACCAGGTTAAATTTGAAACTAAACCTCAGGTCAATTGTGAACCCGTTGTTTGAAACCCAGGTCAATTGTGAACCTAAACCTAAGGTCAAATGTGAACCCGTTGTTTGAAAACCAGGTCAAATGTGAACCTAAACCTCAGGTCAAATGTGAACCCATTGTTTGAAACCCAGGTCAAATGTGAACCTAAACCTCAGGTCAAATGTGAACTCGTTGTTTGAAAACCAGGTCAAATGTGAACCTAAAACTCAGTTCAAATGTGTACCTAAACCTCAGGTCAAATGTGAACCCGTTGTTTGAAACCCAAGTCAAATGTGAACTTAAACCTCAGGTCAAATGTGAACCCGTTGTTTGAAACCCAGGTCAAATTTGAACCTAAACCACAAGTCAAATCTGAACCCGTTGTTTGAAACCCAGGTGAAATGTGAACCTAACCCTCAGGTCAAATGTGAACCTAAACCTCGGGTCAAATGTGAACCCGTTGTTTGAAACCCAGGTCAAATGTGAACCTAAACCTCAGGTCAAATGTGAACCCGTTGTTTGAATGCCGGGTCAAATGAGAACCCGTTGTTTGAAACCCAGGTCAAATGAGAACTTAAACCTCAGGTCAAATGTGAATCCATTGTTTGAAAACCAGGTCAAATGTGAACCCGTTGTTTGAAACCCAGGTCAAATGTGAACCTAAACCTCAGGTTAAATGTGAACCCGTTGTTTGGAACCCAGGTCAAATGTGAACCTAAACCTCAGGTCAAATGTGAACCCGTTGTTTGAAACTCAGGTCAAATGTGAACCTAAACCTCAGGTCAAATGCGAACCCGTTGTTTGAAAACCAGGTTAAATTTGAACCTAAACCTCAGGTCATATGTGAACCCGTTGTTTGAAACCCAGGTCAATTGTGAACCTAAACCTCAGGTCAAATGTGAACCCGTTGTTTGAAACCCAGGTCAAATTTGAACCTAAACCACAAGTCAAATCTGAACCCGTTGTTTGAAACCCAGGTGAAATGTGAACCTAACCCTCAGGTCAAATGTGAACCTAAACCTCAGGTCAAATATGAACTCGTTTTTTGAAACCCAGGTCAAATGTGAACCTAAACCTCAGGACAAATGTGAACCCGTTGTTTGAATCCCGGGTCAAATGAGAACCCGTTGTTTGAAACCCAGGTCAAATGAGAACTTAAACCTCGGGTCAAATGTGAATCCATTGTTTGAAAACCAGGTCAAATGTGAACCCGTTGTTTGAAACCCAGGTCAAATGTGAACCTAAACCTCAGGTTAAATGTGAACCCGTTGTTTGGAAGCCAGGTCAAATGTGAACCTAAACCTCAGGTCAAATGTGAACCTGTTGTTTGAAACTCAGGTCAAATGTGAACCTAAACCTCAGGTCAAATGCGAACCCGTTGTTTGAAAACCAGGTTAAATTTGAACCTAAACCTCAGGTCAATTGTGAACCCGTTGTTTGAAACCCAGGTCAATTGTGAACCTAAACCTAAGGTCAAATGTGAACCCGTTGTTTGAAAACCAGGTCAAATGTGAACCTAAACCTCAGGTCAAATGTGAACCCATTGTTTGAAACCCAGGTCAAATGTGAACCTAAACCTCAGGTCAAATGTGAACTCGTTGTTTGAAAACCAGGTCAAATGTGAACCTAAAACTCAGTTCAAATGTGTACCTAAACCTCAGGTCAAATGTGAACCCGTTGTTTGAAACCCAAGTCAAATGTGAACTTAAACCTCAGGTCAAATGTGAACCCGTTGTTTGAAACGCAGGTCAAATTTGAACCTAAACCACAAGTCAAATCTGAACCCGTTGTTTGAAACCCAGGTGAAATGTGAACCTAACCCTCAGGTCAAATGTGAACCTAAACCTCGGGTCAAATGTGAACCCGTTGTTTGAAACCCAGGTCAAATGTGAACCTAAACCTCAGGTCAAATGTGAACCCGTTGTTTGAATGCCGGGTCAAATGAGAACCCGTTGTTTGAAACCCAGGTAAAATGAGATCTTAAACCTCAGGTCAAATGTGAATCCATTGTTTGAAAACCATGTCAAATGTGAACCCGTTGTTTGAAACCCAGGTCAAATGTGAACCTAAACCTCAGGTTAAATGTGAACCCGTTGTTTGGAACCCAGGTCAAATGTGAACCTAAACCTCAGGTCAAATGTGAACCCGTTGTTTGAAACTCAGGTCAAATGTGAACCTAAACCTCAGGTCAAATGCGAACCCGTTGTTTGAAAACCAGGCTAAATTTGAACCTAAACCTCAGGTCATATGTGAACCCGTTGTTTGAAACCCAGGTCAATTGTGAACCTAAACCTCAGGTCAAATGTGAACCCGTTGTTTGAAACCCAGGTCAAATTTGAACCTAAACCACAAGTCAAATCTGAACCCGTTGTTTGAAACCCAGGTGAAATGTGAACCTAACCCTCAGGTCAAATGTGAACCTAAACCTCAGGTCAAATATGAACCCGTTGTTTGAAACCCAGGTCAAATGTGAACCTAAACCTCAGGTCAAATGTGAACCCGTTGTTTGAATCCCGGGTCAAATGAGAACCCGTTGTTTGAAACCCAGGTCAAATGAGAACTTAAACCTCGGGTCAAATGTGAATCCATTGTTTGAAAACCAGGTCAAATGTGAACCCGTTGTTTGAAACCCAGGTCAAATGTGAACCTAAACCTCAGGTTAAATGTGAACCCGTTGTTTGGAAGCCAGGTCAAATGTGAACCTAAACCTCAGGTCAAATGTGAACCTGTTGTTTGAAACTCAGGTCAAATGTGAACCTAAACCTCAGGTCAAATGCGAACCCGTTGTTTGAAAACCAGGTTAAATTTGAACCTAAACCTCAGGTCAATTGTGAACCCGTTGTTTGAAACCCAGGTCAATTGTGAACCTAAACCTAAGGTCAAATGTGAACCCGTTGTTTGAAAACCAGGTCAAATGTGAACCTAAACCTCAGGTCAAATGTGAACCCATTGTTTGAAACCCAGGTCAAATGTGAACCTAAACCTCAGGTCAAATGTGAACTCGTTGTTTGAAAACCAGGTCAAATGTGAACCTAAAACTCAGTTCAAATGTGTACCTAAACCTCAGGTCAAATGTGAACCCGTTGTTTGAAACCCAAGTCAAATGTGAACTTAAACCTCAGGTCAAATGTGAACCCGTTGTTTGAAACCCAGGTCAAATTTGAACCTAAACCACAAGTCAAATCTGAACCCGTTGTTTGAAACCCAGGTGAAATGTGAACCTAACCCTCAGGTCAAATGTGAACCTAAACCTCAGGTCAAATATGAACTCGTTGTTTGAAACCCAGGTCAAATGTGAACCTAAACCTCAGGACAAATGTGAACCCGTTGTTTGAATCCCGGGTCAAATGAGAACCCGTTGTTTGAAACCCAGGTCAAATGAGAACTTAAACCTCGGGTCAAATGTGAATCCATTGTTTGAAAACCAGGTCAAATGTGAACCCGTTGTTTGAAACCCAGGTCAAATGTGAACCTAAACCTCAGGTTAAATGTGAACCCGTTGTTTGGAAGCCAGGTCAAATGTGAACCTAAACCTCAGGTCAAATGTGAACCTGTTGTTTGAAACTCAGGTCAAATGTGAACCTAAACCTCAGGTCAAATGCGAACCCGTTGTTTGAAAACCAGGTTAAATTTGAACCTAAACCTCAGGTCAATTGTGAACCCGTTGTTTGAAACCCAGGTCAATTGTGAACCTAAACCTAAGGTCAAATGTGAACCCGTTGTTTGAAAACCAGGTCAAATGTGAACCTAAACCTCAGGTCAAATGTGAACCCATTGTTTGAAACCCAGGTCAAATGTGAACCTAAACCTCAGGTCAAATGTGAACTCGTTGTTTGAAAACCAGGTCAAATGTGAACCTAAAACTCAGTTCAAATGTGTACCTAAACCTCAGGTCAAATGTGAACCCGTTGTTTGAAACCCAAGTCAAATGTGAACTTAAACCTCAGGTCAAATGTGAACCCGTTGTTTGAAACGCAGGTCAAATTTGAACCTAAACCACAAGTCAAATCTGAACCCGTTGTTTGAAACCCAGGTGAAATGTGAACCTAACCCTCAGGTCAAATGTGAACCTAAACCTCGGGTCAAATGTGAACCCGTTGTTTGAAACCCAGGTCAAATGTGAACCTAAACCTCAGGTCAAATGTGAACCCGTTGTTTGAATGCCGGGTCAAATGAGAACCCGTTGTTTGAAACCCAGGTAAAATGAGATCTTAAACCTCAGGTCAAATGTGAATCCATTGTTTGAAAACCATGTCAAATGTGAACCCGTTGTTTGAAACCCAGGTCAAATGTGAACCTAAACCTCAGGTTAAATGTGAACCCGTTGTTTGGAACCCAGGTCAAATGTGAACCTAAACCTCAGGTCAAATGTGAACCCGTTGTTTGAAACTCAGGTCAAATGTGAACCTAAACCTCAGGTCAAATGCGAACCCGTTGTTTGAAAACCAGGCTAAATTTGAACCTAAACCTCAGGTCATATGTGAACCCGTTGTTTGAAACCCAGGTCAATTGTGAACCTAAACCTCAGGTCAAATGTGAACCCGTTGTTTGAAACCCAGGTCAAATTTGAACCTAAACCACAAGTCAAATCTGAACCCGTTGTTTGAAACCCAGGTGAAATGTGAACCTAACCCTCAGGTCAAATGTGAACCTAAACCTCAGGTCAAATATGAACCCGTTGTTTGAAACCCAGGTCAAATGTGAACCTAAACCTCAGGTCAAATGTGAACCCGTTGTTTGAATCCCGGGTCAAATGAGAACCCGTTGTTTGAAACCCAGGTCAAATGAGAACTTAAACCTCGGGTCAAATGTGAATCCATTGTTTGAAAACCAGGTCAAATGTGAACCCGTTGTTTGAAACCCAGGTCAAATGTGAACCTAAACCTCAGGTTAAATGTGAACCCGTTGTTTGGAAGCCAGGTCAAATGTGAACCTAAACCTCAGGTCAAATGTGAACCTGTTGTTTGAAACTCAGGTCAAATGTGAACCTAAACCTCAGGTCAAATGCGAACCCGTTGTTTGAAAACCAGGTTAAATTTGAACCTAAACCTCAGGTCAATTGTGAACCCGTTGTTTGAAACCCAGGTCAATTGTGAACCTAAACCTAAGGTCAAATGTGAACCCGTTGTTTGAAAACCAGGTCAAATGTGAACCTAAACCTCAGGTCAAATGTGAACCCATTGTTTGAAACCCAGGTCAAATGTGAACCTAAACCTCAGGTCAAATGTGAACTCGTTGTTTGAAAACCAGGTCAAATGTGAACCTAAAACTCAGTTCAAATGTGTACCTAAACCTCAGGTCAAATGTGAACCCGTTGTTTGAAACCCAAGTCAAATGTGAACTTAAACCTCAGGTCAAATGTGAACCCGTTGTTTGAAACCCAGGTCAAATTTGAACCTAAACCACAAGTCAAATCTGAACCCGTTGTTTGAAACCCAGGTGAAATGTGAACCTAACCCTCAGGTCAAATGTGAACCTAAACCTCAGGTCAAATATGAACCCGTTGTTTGAAACCCAGGTCAAATGTGAACCTAAACCTCAGGTCAAATGTGAACCCGTTGTTTGAATCCCGGGTCAAATGAGAACCCGTTGTTTGAAACCCAGGTCAAATGAGAACTTAAACCTCGGGTCAAATGTGAATCCATTGTTTGAAAACCAGGTCAAATGTGAACCCGTTGTTTGAAACCCAGGTCAAATGTGAACCTAAACCTCAGGTTAAATGTGAACCCGTTGTTTGGAAGCCAGGTCAAATGTGAACCTAAACCTCAGGTCAAATGTGAACCTGTTGTTTGAAACTCAGGTCAAATGTGAACCTAAACCTCAGGTCAAATGCGAACCCGTTGTTTGAAAACCAGGTTAAATTTGAACCTAAACCTCAGGTCAATTGTGAACCCGTTGTTTGAAACCCAGGTCAATTGTGAACCTAAACCTAAGGTCAAATGTGAACCCGTTGTTTGAAAACCAGGTCAAATGTGAACCTAAACCTCAGGTCAAATGTGAACCCATTGTTTGAAACCCAGGTCAAATGTGAACCTAAACCTCAGGTCAAATGTGAACTCGTTGTTTGAAAACCAGGTCAAATGTGAACCTAAAACTCAGTTCAAATGTGTACCTAAACCTCAGGTCAAATGTGAACCCGTTGTTTGAAACCCAAGTCAAATGTGAACTTAAACCTCAGGTCAAATGTGAACCCGTTGTTTGAAACCCAGGTCAAATTTGAACCTAAACCACAAGTCAAATCTGAACCCGTTGTTTGAAACCCAGGTGAAATGTGAACCTAACCCTCAGGTCAAATGTGAACCTAAACCTCAGGTCAAATATGAACTCGTTGTTTGAAACCCAGGTCAAATGTGAACCTAAACCTCAGGACAAATGTGAACCCGTTGTTTGAATCCCGGGTCAAATGAGAACCCGTTGTTTGAAACCCAGGTCAAATGAGAACTTAAACCTCGGGTCAAATGTGAATCCATTGTTTGAAAACCAGGTCAAATGTGAACCCGTTGTTTGAAACCCAGGTCAAATGTGAACCTAAACCTCAGGTTAAATGTGAACCCGTTGTTTGGAAGCCAGGTCAAATGTGAACCTAAACCTCAGGTCAAATGTGAACCTGTTGTTTGAAACTCAGGTCAAATGCGAACCCGTTGTTTGAAAACCAGGTTAAATTTGAACCTAAACCTCAGGTCAATTGTGAACCCGTTGTTTGAAACCCAGGTCAATTGTGAACCTAAACCTAAGGTCAAATGTGAACCCGTTGTTTGAAAACCAGGTCAAATGTGAACCTAAACCTCAGGTCAAATGTGAACCCATTGTTTGAAACCCAGGTCAAATGTGAACCTAAACCTCAGGTCAAATGTGAACTCGTTGTTTGAAAACCAGGTCAAATGTGAACCTAAAACTCAGTTCAAATATGTACCTAAACCTCAGGTCAAATGTGAACCCGTTGTTTGAAACCCAAGTCAAATGTGAACTTAAACCTCAGGTCAAATGTGAACCCGTTGTTTGAAACGCAGGTCAAATTTGAACCTAAACCACAAGTCAAATCTGAACCCGTTGTTTGAAACCCAGGTGAAATGTGAACCTAACCCTCAGGTCAAATGTGAACCTAAACCTCGGGTCAAATGTGAACCCGTTGTTTGAAACCCAGGTCAAATGTGAACCTAAACCTCAGGTCAAATGTGAACCCGTTGTTTGAATGCCGGGTCAAATGAGAACCCGTTGTTTGAAACCCAGGTCAAATGAGATCTTAAACCTCAGGTCAAATGTGAATCCATTGTTTGAAAACCATGTCAAATGTGAACCCGTTGTTTGAAACCCAGGTCAAATGTGAACCTAAACCTCAGGTTAAATGTGAACCCGTTGTTTGGAACCCAGGTCAAATGTGAACCTAAACCTCAGGTCAAATGTGAACCCGTTGTTTGAAACTCAGGTCAAATGTGAACCTAAACCTCAGGTCAAATGCGAACCCGTTGTTTGAAAACCAGGCTAAATTTGAACCTAAACCTCAGGTCATATGTGAACCCGTTGTTTGAAACCCAGGTCAATTGTGAACCTAAACCTCAGGTCAAATGTGAACCCGTTGTTTGAAACCCAGGTCAAATTTGAACCTAAACCACAAGTCAAATCTGAACCCGTTGTTTGAAACCCAGGTGAAATGTGAACCTAACCCTCAGGTCAAATGTGAACCTAAACCTCAGGTCAAATATGAACCCGTTGTTTGAAACCCAGGTCAAATGTGAACCTAAACCTCAGGTCAAATGTGAACCCGTTGTTTGAATCCCGGGTCAAATGAGAACCCGTTGTTTGAAACCCAGGTCAAATGAGAACTTAAACCTCGGGTCAAATGTGAATCCATTGTTTGAAAACCAGGTCAAATGTGAACCCGTTGTTTGAAACCCAGGTCAAATGTGAACCTAAACCTCAGGTTAAATGTGAACCCGTTGTTTGGAAGCCAGGTCAAATGTGAACCTAAACCTCAGGTCAAATGTGAACCTGTTGTTTGAAACTCAGGTCAAATGTGAACCTAAACCTCAGGTCAAATGCGAACCCGTTGTTTGAAAACCAGGTTAAATTTGAACCTAAACCTCAGGTCAATTGTGAACCCGTTGTTTGAAACCCAGGTCAATTGTGAACCTAAACCTAAGGTCAAATGTGAACCCGTAGTTTGAAAACCAGGTCAAATGTGAACCTAAACCTCAGGTCAAATGTGAACCCATTGTTTGAAACCCAGGTCAAATGTGAACCTAAACCTCAGGTCAAATGTGAACTCGTTGTTTGAAAACCAGGTCAAATGTGAACCTAAAACTCAGTTCAAATGTGTACCTAAACCTCAGGTCAAATGTGAACCCGTTGTTTGAAACCCAAGTCAAATGTGAACTTAAACCTCAGGTCAAATGTGAACCCGTTGTTTGAAACCCAGGTCAAATTTGAACCTAAACCACAAGTCAAATCTGAACCCGTTGTTTGAAACCCAGGTGAAATGTGAACCTAACCCTCAGGTCAAATGTGAACCTAAACCTCGGGTCAAATGTGAACCCGTTGTTTGAAACCCAGGTCAAATGTGAACCTAAACCTCAGGTCAAATGTGAACCCGTTGTTTGAATGCCGGGTCAAATGAGAACCCGTTGTTTGAAACCCAGGTCAAATGAGAACTTAAACCTCAGGTCAAATGTGAATCCATTGTTTGAAAACCAGGTCAAATGTGAACCCGTTGTTTGAAACCCAGGTCAAATGTGAACCTAAACCTCAGGTTAAATGTGAACCCGTTGTTTGGAACCCAGGTCAAATGTGAACCTAAACCTCAGGTCAAATGTGAACCCGTTGTTTGAAACTCAGGTCAAATGTGAACCTAAACCTCAGGTCAAATGCGAACCCGTTGTTTGAAAACCAGGTCAAATTTGAACCTAAACCTCAGGTCAAATGTGAACCCGTTGTTTGAAACCCAGGTCAATTGTGAACCTAAACCTAAGGTCAAATGTGAACCCGTTGTTTCAAAACCAGGTCAAATGTGAACCTAAACCTCAGGTCAAATGTGAACCCATTGTTTGAAACCCAGGTCAAATGTGAACCTAAACCTCAGGTCAAATGTGAACTCGTTGTTTGAAAACCAGGTCAAATGTGAACCTAAACCTCAGGTCAAATGTGAACCCATTGTTTGAAACCCAGGTCAAATGTGAACCTAAACCTCAGGTCAAATGTGAACTCGTTGTTTGAAAACCAGGTCAAATGTGAACCTAAAACTCAGTTCAAATGTGTACCTAAACCTCAGGTCAAATGTGAACCCGTTGTTTGAAACCCAAGTCAAATGTGAACTTAAACCTCAGGTCAAATGTGAACCCGTTGTTTGAAACGCAGGTCAAATTTGAACCTAAACCACAAGTCAAATCTGAACCCGTTGTTTGAAACCCAGGTGAAATGTGAACCTAACCCTCAGGTCAAATGTGAACCTAAACCTCGGGTCAAATGTGAACCCGTTGTTTGAAACCCAGGTCAAATGTGAACCTAAACCTCAGGTCAAATGTGAACCCGTTGTTTGAATGCCGGGTCAAATGAGAACCCGTTGTTTGAAACCCAGGTCAAATGAGATCTTAAACCTCAGGTCAAATGTGAATCCATTGTTTGAAAACCATGTCAAATGTGAACCCGTTGTTTGAAACCCAGGTCAAATGTGAACCTAAACCTCAGGTTAAATGTGAACCCGTTGTTTGGAACCCAGGTCAAATGTGAACCTAAACCTCAGGTCAAATGTGAACCCGTTGTTTGAAACTCAGGTCAAATGTGAACCTAAACCTCAGGTCAAATGCGAACCCGTTGTTTGAAAACCAGGCTAAATTTGAACCTAAACCTCAGGTCATATGTGAACCCGTTGTTTGAAACCCAGGTCAATTGTGAACCTAAACCTCAGGTCAAATGTGAACCCGTTGTTTGAAACCCAGGTCAAATTTGAACCTAAACCACAAGTCAAATCTGAACCCGTTGTTTGAAACCCAGGTGAAATGTGAACCTAACCCTCAGGTCAAATGTGAACCTAAACCTCAGGTCAAATATGAACCCGTTGTTTGAAACCCAGGTCAAATGTGAACCTAAACCTCAGGTCAAATGTGAACCCGTTGTTTGAATCCCGGGTCAAATGAGAACCCGTTGTTTGAAACCCAGGTCAAATGAGAACTTAAACCTCGGGTCAAATGTGAATCCATTGTTTGAAAACCAGGTCAAATGTGAACCCGTTGTTTGAAACCCAGGTCAAATGTGAACCTAAACCTCAGGTTAAATGTGAACCCGTTGTTTGGAAGCCAGGTCAAATGTGAACCTAAACCTCAGGTCAAATGTGAACCTGTTGTTTGAAACTCAGGTCAAATGTGAACCTAAACCTCAGGTCAAATGCGAACCCGTTGTTTGAAAACCAGGTTAAATTTGAACCTAAACCTCAGGTCAATTGTGAACCCGTTGTTTGAAACCCAGGTCAATTGTGAACCTAAACCTAAGGTCAAATGTGAACCCGTTGTTTGAAAACCAGGTCAAATGTGAACCTAAACCTCAGGTCAAATGTGAACCCATTGTTTGAAACCCAGGTCAAATGTGAACCTAAACCTCAGGTCAAATGTGAACTCGTTGTTTGAAAACCAGGTCAAATGTGAACCTAAAACTCAGTTCAAATGTGTACCTAAACCTCAGGTCAAATGTGAACCCGTTGTTTGAAACCCAAGTCAAATGTGAACTTAAACCTCAGGTCAAATGTGAACCCGTTGTTTGAAACCCAGGTCAAATTTGAACCTAAACCACAAGTCAAATCTGAACCCGTTGTTTGAAACCCAGGTGAAATGTGAACCTAACCCTCAGGTCAAATGTGAACCTAAACCTCGGGTCAAATGTGAACCCGTTGTTTGAAACCCAGGTCAAATGTGAACCTAAACCTCAGGTCAAATGTGAACCCGTTGTTTGAATGCCGGGTCAAATGAGAACCCGTTGTTTGAAACCCAGGTCAAATGAGAACTTAAACCTCAGGTCAAATGTGAATCCATTGTTTGAAAACCAGGTCAAATGTGAACCCGTTGTTTGAAACCCAGGTCAAATGTGAACCTAAACCTCAGGTTAAATGTGAACCCGTTGTTTGGAACCCAGGTCAAATGTGAACCTAAACCTCAGGTCAAATGTGAACCCGTTGTTTGAAACTCAGGTCAAATGTGAACCTAAACCTCAGGTCAAATGCGAACCCGTTGTTTGAAAACCAGGTCAAATTTGAACCTAAACCTCAGGTCAAATGTGAACCCGTTGTTTGAAACCCAGGTCAATTGTGAACCTAAACCTAAGGTCAAATGTGAACCCGTTGTTTCAAAACCAGGTCAAATGTGAACCTAAACCTCAGGTCAAATGTGAACCCATTGTTTGAAACCCAGGTCAAATGTGAACCTAAACCTCAGGTCAAATGTGAACTCGTTGTTTGAAAACCAGGTCAAATGTGAACCTAAAACTCAGGTCAAATGTTTACCTTAACCTCAGGTCAAATGTGAACCCATTGTTTGAAACCCAAGTCAAATGTGAACTTAAACCTCAGGTCAAATGTGAACCCGTTGTTTGAAACCCAGGTCAAATTTGAACCTAAACCACAAGTCAAATCTGAACCCGTTGTTTGAAACCCAGGTGAAACGTGAACCTAACCCTCAGGTCAAATGTGAACCTAAACCTCAGGTCAAATGTGAACCCGTTGTTTGAAACCCAGGTCAAATGTGAACCTAAACCTCAGGTCAAATGTGAACCCGTTGTTTGAAACCCAGGTCAAATGTGAACCTAAACCTCAGGTCAAATGTGAACCCGTTGTTTGAATCCCGGGTCAAATGAGAACCCGTTGTTTGAAACCCAGGTCAAATGAGAACTTAAACCTTGGGTCAAATGTGAATCCATTGTTTGAAAACCAGGTCAAATATGAACCCGTTGTTTGAAACCCAGGTCAAATGTGAACCTAAACCTCAGGTTAAATGTGAACCCGTTGTTTGGAACCCAGGTCAAATGTGAACCTAAACCTCAGGTCAAATGTGAACCCGTTGTTTGAAACTCAAGTCAAATGTGAACCTAAACCTCAGGTCAAATGCAAACCCGTTGTTTGAAAACCAGGTTAAATTTGAACCTAAACCTCAGTTCAAATGTGAACCCGTTGTTTGAAACCCAGGTCAATTGTGAACCTAAACCTAAGGTCAAATGTGAACCTAAACCTCAGGTCAAATGTGAACCCATTGTTTGAAACCCAGGTCAAATGTGAACCTAAACCTCAGGTCAAATGTGAACTCGTTGTTTGAAAACCAGGTCAAATGATAACCTAAAACTCAGGTCAAATGTGTACCTAAACCTCAGGTCAAATGTGAACCCGTTGTTTGAAACCCAAGTCAAATGTGAACTTAAACCTCAGGTCAAATGTGAACCCGTTGTTTGAAACCCAGGTCAAATTTGAACCTAAACCACAAGTCAAATCTGAACCCGTTGTTTGAAACCCAGGTGAAATGTGAACCTAACCCTCAGGTCAAATGTGAACCTAAACCTCGGGTCAAGTGTGAACCCGTTGTTTGAAACCCAGGTCAAATGTGAACCTAAACCTCAGGTCAAATGTGAACCCGTTGTTTGAATCCCGGGTCAAATGAGAACCTGTTGTTTGAAACCCAGGTCAAATGAGAACATAAACCTCGGGTCAAATGTGAATCCAATGTTTGAAAACCAGGTCAAATGTGAACCCGTTGTTTGAAACCCAGGTCAAATGTGAACCTAAACCTCAGGTTAAATGTGAACCCGTTGTTTGGAACCCAGGTCAAATGTGAACCTAAACCTCAGGTCAAATGTGAACCCGTTGTTTGAAACTCAGGTCAAATGTGAACCTAAACCTCAGGTCAAATGCGAACCCGTTGTTTGAAAACCAGGTCAAATTTGAACCTAAACCTCAGGTCAAATGTGAACACGTTGTTTGAAACCCAGGTCAATTGTGAACCTAACCCTAAGGTCAAATGTGAACCCGTTGTTTCAAAACCAGGTCAAATGTGAACCTAAACCTCAGGTCAAATGTGAACCCATTGTTTGAAACCCAGGTCAAATGTGAACCTAAACCTCAGGTCAAATGTGAACTCGTTGTTTGAAAACCAGGTCAAATGTGAACCTAAAACTCAGGTCAAATGTGTACCTAAAGCTCAGGTCAAATGTGAACCCGTTGTTTGAAACCCAAGTCAAATGTGAACTTAAACCTCAGGTCAAATGTGAACCCGTTGTTTGAAACCTAGGTCAAATTTGAACCTAAACCACAAGTCAAATCTGAACCCGTTGTTTGAAACCCAGGTGAAATGTGAACCTAACCCTCAGGTCAAATGTGAACCTAAACCTCAGGTCAAATGTGAACCCGTTGTTTGAAACCCAGGTCAAATGTGAACCTAAACCTCAGGTCAAATGTGAACCCGTTGTTTGAATCCCGGGTCAAATGAGAACCCGTTGTTTGAAACCCAGGTCAAATGAGAACTTAAACCTCGGGTCAAATGTGAATCCATTGTTTGAAAACCAGGTCAAATGTGAACCCGTTGTTTGAAACCCAGGTCAAATGTGAACCTAAACCTCAGGTTAAATGTGAACTCGTTGTTTGGAACCCAGGTCAAATGTGAACCTAAACCTCAGGTCAAATGTGAACCCGTTGTTTGAAACTCAGGTCAAATGTGAACCTAAACCTCAGGTCAAATGCGAACCCGTTGTTTGAAAACCAGGTTAAATTTGAACCTAAACCTCAGGTCAAATGTGAACCCGTTGTTTGAAACCCAGGTCAATTGTGAACCTAAACCTAAGGTCAAATGTGAACCCGTTGTTTGAAAACCAGGTCAAATGTGAACCTAAACCTCAGGTCAAATGTGAACCCATTGTTTGAAACCCAGGTCAAATGTGAATCTAAACCTCAGGTCAAATGTGAACTCGTTGTTTGAAAACCAGGTCAATTGTGAACCTAAAACTCAGGTCAAATGTGTACCTAAACCTCAGGTCAAATGTGAACCCGTTGTTTGAAACCCAAGTCAAATGTGAACTTAAACCTCAGGTCAAATGTGAACCCGTTGTTTGAAACCCAGGTCAAATTTGAACCTACACCACAAGTCAAATCTGAACCCGTTGTTTGAAACCCAGGTGAAATGTGAACCTAACCCTCAGGTCAAATGTGAACCTAAACCTCGGGTCAAATGTGAACCCGTTGTTTGAAACCCAGGTCAAATGTGAACCTAAACCTCAGGTCAAATGTGAACCCGTTGTTTGAATCCCGGGTCAAATGAGAACCCGTTGTTTGAAACCCAGGACAAACGAGAACTTAAACCTCGGGTCAAATGTGAATCCAATGTTTGAAAACCAGGTCAAATGTGAACCCGTTGTTTGAAACCCAGGTCAAATGTTAACCTAAACCTCAGGTTAAATGTGAACCCTTTGTTTCGAACCCAGGTCAAATGTGAACCTAAACCTCAGGTCAAATGTGAACCCGTTGTTTGAAACTCAGGTCAAATGTGAACCTAAACCTCAGGTCAAATGCGAACCCGTTGTTTGAAAACCAGGTTAAATTTGAACCTAAACCTCAGGTCAAATGTGAACCCGTTGTTTGAAACCCAGGTCAATTGTGAACCTAAACCTAAGGTCAAATGTGAACCCGTTGTTTGAAACCCAGGTCAATTGTGAACCTAAACCTAAGGTCAAATGTGAACCCGTTGTTTCAAAACCAGGTCAAATGTGAACCTAAACCTCAGGTCAAATGTGAACCCATTCTTTGAAACCCAGGTCAAATGTGAACCTCAACCTCAGGTCAAATGTGAACTCGTTGTTTGAAAACCAGGTCAAATGTGAACCTAAAACTCAGGTCAAATGTGTACCTAAACCTCAGTTCAAATGTGAACCCGTTGTTTGAAACCCAAGTCAAATGTGAACTTAAACCTCAGGTCAAATGTGAACCCGTTGTTTGAAACCCAGGTCAAATTTGAACCTAAACCACAAGTCAAATCTGAACCCGTTGTTTGAAACCCAGGTGAAATGTGAACCTAACCCTCAGGTCAAATGTGAACCTAAACCTCAGGTCAAATGTGAACCCGTTGTTTGAAACCCAAGTCAAATGTGAACCTAAACCTCAGGTCAAATGTGAACCCGTTGTTTGAATCCCGGGTCAAATGAGAACCCGTTGTTTGAAGCCCAGGTCAAATGAGAACTTAAACCTCGGGTCAAATGTGAATCCAATGTTTGAAAACCAGGTCAAATGTGAACCCGTTGTTTGAAACCCAGGTCAAATGTGAACCTAAACCTCAGGTTAAATGTGAACCCGTTGTTTGGAACCCAGGTCAAATGTGAACCTAAACCTCAGGTCAAATGTGAACCTGTTGTTTGAAACTCAGGTCAAACGTGAACCTAAACCTCAGGTCAAATGCGAACCCGTTGTTTGAAAACCAGGTCAAATTTGAACCTAAACCTCAGGTCAAATGTGAACCCGTTGTTTGAAACCCAGGTCAATTGTGAACCTAAACCTAAGGTCAAATGTGAACCCGTTGTTTCAAAACCATGTCAAATGTGAACCTAAACCTCAGGTCGAATGTGAACCCATTGTTTGAAACCCAGGTCAAATGTGAACCTAAACCTCAGGTCAAATGTGAACTCGTTGTTTGAAAACCAGGTCAAATGTGAACCTAAAACTCAGGTCAAATGTGTACCTAAACCTCAGGTCAAATGTGAACCCGTTGTTTGAAACCCAAGTCAAATGTGAACTTAAACCTCAGGTCAAATGTGAACCCGTTGTTTGAAACCCAGGTCAAATTTGAACCTAAACCACAAGTCAAATCTGAACCCGTTGTTTGAAACCCAGGTGAAATGTGAACCTAACCCTCAGGTCAAATGTGAACCTAAACCTCGGGTCAAGTGTGAACCCGTTGTTTGAAACCCAGGTCAAATGTGAACCTAAACCTCAGGTCAAATGTGAACCCGTTGTTTGAATCCCGGGTCAAATGAGAACATGTTGTTTGAAACCCAGGTCAAATGAGAACTTAAACCTCGGGTCAAATGTGAATCCAATGTTTGAAAACCAGGTCAAATGTGAACCCGTTGTTTGAAACCCAGGTCAAATGTGAACCTAAACCTCAGGTTAAATGTGAACCCGTTGTTTGGAACCCAGGTCAAATGTGAACCTAAACCTCAGGTCAAATGTGAACCCGTTGTTTGAAACTCAGGTCAAATGTGAACCTAAACCTCAGGTCAAATGCGAACCCGTTGTTTGAAAACCAGGTCAAATTTGAACCTAAACCTCAGGTCAAATGTGAACCCGTTGTTTGAAACCCAGGTCAATTGTGAACCTAAACCTAAGGTCAAATGTGAACCCGTTGTTTCAAAACCAGGTCAAATGTGAACCTAAACCTCAGGTCAAATGTGAACCCATTGTTTGAAACCCAGGTCAAATGTGAACCTAAACCTCAGGTCAAATGTGAACTCGTTGTTTGAAAACCAGGTCAAATGTGAACCTAAAACTCAGGTCAAATGTGTACCTAAAGCTCAGGTCAAATGTGAACCCGTTGTTTGAAACCCAAGTCAAATGTGAACTTAAACCTCAGGTCAAATGTGAACCCGTTGTTTAAAACCCAGGTCAAATTTGAACCTAAACCACAAGTCAAATCTGAACCCGTTGTTTGAAACCCAGGTGAAATGTGAACCTAACCCTCAGGTCAAATGTGAACCAAAACCTCAGGTCAAATGTGAACCCGTTGTTTGAAACCCAGGTGAAATGTGAACCTAACCCTCAGGTCAAATGTGAACCTAAACCTCAGGTCAAATGTGAACCCGTTGTTTGAAACCCAGGTCAAATGTGAACCTAAACCTCAGGTCAAATGTGAACCCGTTGTTTGAATCCCGGGTCAAATGAGAACCCGTTGTTTGAAACCCAGGTCAAATGAGAACTTAAACCTCGGGTCAAATGTGAATCCATTGTTTGAAAACCAGGTCAAATGTGAACCCGTTGTTTGAAACCCAGGTCAAATGTGAACCTAAACCTCAGGTCAAATGTGAACCCATTGTTTGAAACCCAGGTCAAATGTGAACCTAAACCTCAGGTCAAATGTGAACTCGTTGTTTGAAAACCAGGTCAAATGTGAACCTAAAACTCAGGTCAAATGTGTACCTAAAGCTCAGGTCAAATGTGAACCCGTTGTTTGAAACCCAAGTCAAATGTGAACTTAAACCTCAGGTCAAATGTGAACCCGTTGTTTGAAACCCAAGTCAAATTTGAACCTAAACCACAAGTCAAATCTGAACCCGTTGTTTGAAACCCAGGTGAAATGTGAACCTAACCCTCAGGTCAAATGTGAACCTAAACCTCAGGTCAAATGTGAACTCGTTGTTTGAAAACCAGGTCAAATGTGAACCTAAAACTCAGGTCAAAGGTGTACCTAAACCTCAGGTCAAATGTGAACCCGTTGTTTGAAACCCAAGTCAAATGTGAACTTAAACCTCAGGTCAAATGTGAACCCGTTGTTTGAAACCCAGGTCAAATTTGAACCTAAACCACAAGTCAAATCTGAACCCGTTGTTTGAAACCCAGGTGAAATGTGAACCTAACCCTCAGGTCAAATGTGAACCTAAACCTCAGGTCAAATGTGAACCCGTTGTTTGAAACCCAGGTCAAATGTGAACCTAAACCTCAGGTCAAATGTGAACCCGTTGTTTGAATCCCGGGTCAAATGAGAACCCGTTGTTTGAAGCCCAGGTCAAATGAGAACTTAAACCTCGGGTCAAATGTGAATCCAATGTTTGAAAACCAGGTCAAATGTGAACCCGTTGTTTGAAACCCAGGTCAAATGTGAACCTAAACCTCAGGTTAAATGCGAACCCGTTGTTTGGAACCCAGGTCAAATGTGAACCTAAACCTCAGGTCAAATGTGAACCCGTTGTTTGAAACTCAGGTCAAACGTGAACCTAAACCTCAGGTCAAATGCGAACCCGTTGTTTGAAAACCAGGTCAAATTTGAACCTAAACCTCAGGTCAAATGTGAACCCGTTGTTTGAAACCCAGGTCAATTGTGAACCTAAACCTAAGGTCAAATGTGAACCCGTTGTTTCAAAACCAGGTCAAATGTGAACCTAAACCTCAGGTCGAATGTGAACCCATTGTTTGAAACCCAGGTCAAATGTGAACCTAAACCTCAGGTCAAATGTGAACTAGTTGTTTGAAAACCAGGTCAAATGTGAACCTAAAACTCAGGTCAAATGTGTACCTAAACCTCAGGTCAAATGTGAACCCGTTGTTTGAAACCCAAGTCAAATGTGAACTTAAACCTCAGGTCAAATGTGAACCCGTTGTTTGAAACCCAGGTCAAATTTGAACCTAAACCACAAATCAAATCTGAACCCGTTGTTTGAAACCCAGGTGAAATGTGAACCTAACCCTCAGGTCAAATGTGAACCTAAACCTCGGGTCAAGTGTGAACCCGTTGTTTGAAACCCAGGTCAAATGTGAACCTAAACCTCAGGTCAAATGTGAACCCGTTGTTTGAATCCCGGGTCAAATGAGAACATGTTGTTTGAAACCCAGGTCAAATGAGAACTTAAACCTCGGGTCAAATGTGAATCCAATGTTTGAAAACCAGGTCAAATGTGAACCCGTTGTTTGAAACCCAGGTCAAATGTGAACCTAAACCTCAGGTTAAATGTGAACCCGTTGTTTGGAACCCAGGTCAAATGTGAACCTAAACCTCAGGTCAAATGTGAACCCGTTGTTTGAAACTCAGGTCAAATGTGAACCTAAACCTCAGGTCAAATGCGAACCCGTTGTTTGAAAACCAGGTCAAATTTGACCCTAAACCTCAGGTCAAATGTGAACCCGTTGTTTGAAACCCAGGTCAATTGTGAACCTAAACCTAAGGTCAAATGTGAACCCGTTGTTTCAAAACCAGGTCAAATGTGAACCTAAACCTCAGGTCAAATGTGAACCCATTGTTTGAAACCCAGGTCAAATGTGAACCTAAACCTCAGGTCAAATGTGAACTCGTTGTTTGAAAACCAGGTCAAATGTGAACCTAAAACTCAGGTCAAATGTGTACCTAAAGCTCAGGTCAAATGTGAACCCGTTGTTTGAAACCCAAGTCAAATGTGAACTTAAACCTCAGGTCAAATGTGAACCCGTTGTTTGAAACCCAGGTCAAATTTGAACCTAAACCACAAGTCAAATCTGAACCCGTTGTTTGAAACCCAGGTGAAATGTGAACCTAACCCTCAGGTCAAATGTGAACCTAAACCTCAGGTCAAATGTGAACCCGTTGTTTGAAACCCAGGTGAAATGTGAACCTAACCCTCAGGTCAAATGTGAACCTAAACCTCAGGTCAAATGTGAACCCGTTGTTTGAAACCCAGGTCAAATGTGAACCTAAACCTCAGGTCAAATGTGAACCCGTTGTTTGAATCCCGGGTCAAATGAGAACCCGTTGTTTGAAACCCAGGTCAAATGAGAACTTAAACCTCGGGTCAAATGTGAATCCATTGTTTGAAAACCAGGTCAAATGTGAACCCGTTGTTTGAAACCCAGGTCAAATGTGAACCTAAACCTCAGGTCAAATGTGAACCCATTGTTTGAAACCCAGGTCAAATGTGAACCTAAACCTCAGGTCAAATGTGAACTCGTTGTTTGAAAACCAGGTCAAATGTGAACCTAAAACTCAGGTCAAATGTGTACCTAAAGCTCAGGTCAAATGTGAACCCGTTGTTTGAAACCCAAGTCAAATGTGAACTTAAACCTCAGGTCAAATGTGAACCCGTTGTTTGAAACCCAGGTCAAATTTGAACCTAAACCACAAGTCAAATCTGAACCCGTTGTTTGAAACCCAGGTGAAATGTGAACCTAACCCTCAGGTCAAATGTGAACCTAAACCTCAGGTCAAATGTGAACTCGTTGTTTGAAAACCAGGTCAAATGTGAACCTAAAACTCAGGTCAAATGTGTACCTAAACCTCAGGTCAAATGTGAACCCGTTGTTTGAAACCCAAGTCAAATGTGAACTTAAACCTCAGGTCAAATGTGAACCCGTTGTTTGAAACCCAGGTCAAATTTGAACCTAAACCACAAGTCAAATCTGAACCCGTTGTTTGAAACCCAGGTGAAATGTGAACCTAACCCTCAGGTCAAATATGAACCTAAACCTCAGGTCAAATGTGAACCCGTTGTTTGAAACCCAGGTCAAATGTGAACCTAAACCTCAGGTCAAATGTGAACCCGTTGTTTGAATCCCGGGTCAAATGAGAACCCGTTGTTTGAAACCCAGGTTAAATGAGAACTTAAACCTCGGGTCAAATGTGAATCCATTGTTTGAAAACCAGGTCAAATGTGAACCCGTTGTTTGAAACCCAGGTCAAATGTGAACCTAAACCTCAGGTTAAATGTGAACTCGTTGTTTGGAACCCAGGTCAAATGTGAACCTAAACCTCAGGTCAAATGTGAACCCGTTGTTTGAAACTCAGGTCAAATGTGAACCTAAACCTCAGGTCAAATGTGAACCCGTTGTTTGAAAACCAGGTTAAATTTGAACCTAAACCTCAGGTCAAATGTGAACCCGTTGTTTGAAACCCAGGTCAATTGTGAACCTAAACCTAAGGTCAAATGTGAACCCGTTGTTTGAAAACCAGGTCAAATGTGAACCTAAACCTCAGGTCAAATGTGAACCCATTGTTTGAAACCCAGGTCAAATGTGAACCTAAACCTCAGGTCAAATGTGAACTCGTTGTTTGAAAACCAGGTCAATTGTGAACCTAAAACTCAGGTCAAATGTGTACCTAAACCTCAGGTCAAATGTGAACCCGTTGTTTGAAACCCAAGTCAAATGTGAACTTAAACCTCAGGTCAAATGTGAACCCGTTGTTTGAAACCCAGGTCAAATTTGAACCTACACCACAAGTCAAATCTGAACCCGTTGTTTGAAACCCAGGTGAAATGTGAACCTAACCCTCAGGTCAAATGTGAACCTAAACCTCGGGTCAAATGTGAACCCGTTGTTTGAAACCCAGGTCAAATGTGAACCTAAACCTCAGGTCAAATGTGAACCCGTTGTTTGAATCCCGGGTCAAATGAGAACCCGTTGTTTGAAACCCAGGTCAAACGAGAACTTAAACCTCGGGTCAAATGTGAATCCAATGTTTGAAAACCAGGTCAAATGTGAACCCGTTGTTTAAAACCCAGGTCAAATGTGAACCTAAACCTCAGGTTAAATGTGAACCCTTTGTTTCGAACCCAGGTCAAATGTGAACCTAAACCTCAGGTCAAATGTGAACCCGTTGTTTGAAACTCAGGTCAAATGTGAACCTAAACCTCAGGTCAAATGCGAACCCGTTGTTTGAAAACCAGGTTAAATTTGAACCTAAACCTCAGGTCAAATGTGAACCCGTTGTTTGAAACCCAGGTCAATTGTGAACCTAAACCTAAGGTCAAATGTGAACCCGTTGTTTGAAACCCAGGTCAATTGTGAACCTAAACCTAAGGTCAAATGTGAACCCGTTGTTTCAAAACCAGGTCAAATGTGAACCTAAACCTCAGGTCAAATGTGAACCCATTCTTTGAAACCCAGGTCAAATGTGAACCTCAACCTCAGGTCAAATGTGAACTCGTTGTTTGAAAACCAGGTCAAATGTGAACCTAAAACTCAGGTCAAATGTGTACCTAAACCTCAGTTCAAATGTGAACCCGTTGTTTGAAACCCAAGTCAAATGTGAACTTAAACCTCAGGTCAAATGTGAACCCGTTGTTTGAAACCCAGGTCAAATTTGAACCTAAACCACAAGTCAAATCTGAACCCGTTGTTTGAAACCCAGGTGAAATGTGAACCTAACCCTCAGGTCAAATGTGAACCTAAACCTCAGGTCAAATGTGAACCCGTTGTTTGAAACCCAGGTCAAATGTGAACCTAAACCTCAGGTCAAATGTGAACCCGTTGTTTGAATCCCGGGTCAAATGAGAACCCGTTGTTTGAAACCCAGGTCAAACGAGAACTTAAACCTCGGGTCAAATGTGAATCCAATGTTTGAAAACCAGGTCAAATGTGAACCCGTTGTTTGAAACCCAGGTCAAATGTGAACCTAAACCTCAGGTTAAATGTGAACCCTTTGTTTCGAACCCAGGTCAAATGTGAACCTAAACCTCAGGTCAAATGTGAACCCGTTGTTTGAAACTCAGGTCAAATGTGAACCTAAACCTCAGGTCAAATGCGAACCCGTTGTTTGAAAACCAGGTTAAATTTGAACCTAAACCTCAGGTCAAATGTGAACCCGTTGTTTGAAACCCAGGTCAATTGTGAACCTAAACCTAAGGTCAAATGTGAACCCGTTGTTTGAAACCCAGGTCAATTGTGAACCTAAACCTAAGGTCAAATGTGAACCCGTTGTTTCAAAACCAGGTCAAATGTGAACCTAAACCTCAGGTCAAATGTGAACCCATTCTTTGAAACCCAGGTCAAATGTGAACCTCAACCTCAGGTCAAATGTGAACTCGTTGTTTGAAAACCAGGTCAAATGTGAACCTAAAACTCAGGTCAAATGTGTACCTAAACCTCAGTTCAAATGTGAACCCGTTGTTTGAAACCCAAGTCAAATGTGAACTTAAACCTCAGGTCAAATGTGAACCCGTTGTTTGAAACCCAGGTCAAATTTGAACCTAAACCACAAGTCAAATCTGAACCCGTTGTTTGAAACCCAGGTGAAATGTGAACCTAACCCTCAGGTCAAATGTGAACCTAAACCTCAGGTCAAATGTGAACCCGTTGTTTGAAACCCAGGTCAAATGTGAACCTAAACCTCAGGTCAAATGTGAACCCGTTGTTTGAATCCCGGGTCAAATGAGAACCCGTTGTTTGAAGCCCAGGTCAAATGAGAACTTAAACCTCGGGTCAAATGTGAATCCAATGTTTGAAAACCAGGTCAAATGTGAACCCGTTGTTTGAAACCCAGGTCAAATGTGAACCTAAACCTCAGGTTAAATGTGAACCCGTTGTTTGGAACCCAGGTCAAATGTGAACCTAAACCTCAGGTCAAATGTGAACCCGTTGTTTGAAACTCAGGTCAAACGTGAACCTAAACCTCAGGTCAAATGCGAACCCGTTGTTTGAAAACCAGGTCAAATTTGAACCTAAACCTCAGGTCAAATGTGAACCCGTTGTTTGAAACCCAGGTCAATTGTGAACCTAAACCTAAGGTCAAATGTGAACCCGTTGTTTCAAAACCAGGTCAAATGTGAACCTAAACCTCAGGTCGAATGTGAACCCATTGTTTGAAACCCAGGTCAAATGTGAACCTAAACCTCAGGTCAAATGTGAACTCGTTGTTTGAAAACCAGGTCAAATGTGAACCTAAAACTCAGGTCAAATGTGTACCTAAACCTCAGGTCAAATGTGAACCCGTTGTTTGAAACCCAAGTCAAATGTGAACTTAAACCTCAGGTCAAATGTGAACCCGTTGTTTGAAACCCAGGTCAAATTTGAACCTAAACCACAAGTCAAATCTGAACCCGTTGTTTGAAACCCAGGTGAAATGTGAACCTAACCCTCAGGTCAAATGTGAACCTAAACCTCGGGTCAAGTGTGAACCCGTTGTTTGAAACCCAGGTCAAATGTGAACCTAAACCTCAGGTCAAATGTGAACCCGTTGTTTGAATCCCGGGTCAAATGAGAACATGTTGTTTGAAACCCAGGTCAAATGAGAACTTAAACCTCGGGTCAAATGTGAATCCAATGTTTGAAAACCAGGTCAAATGTGAACCCGTTGTTTGAAACCCAGGTCAAATGTGAACCTAAACCTCAGGTTAAATGTGAACCCGTTGTTTGGAACCCAGGTCAAATGTGAACCTAAACCTCAGGTCAAATGTGAACCCGTTGTTTGAAACTCAGGTCAAATGTGAACCTAAACCTCAGGTCAAATGCGAACCCGTTGTTTGAAAACCAGGTCAAATTTGAACCTAAACCTCAGGTCAAATGTGAACCCGTTGTTTGAAACCCAGGTCAATTGTGAACCTAAACGTAAGGTCAAATGTGAACCCGTTGTTTCAAAACCAGGTCAAATGTGAACCTAAACCTCAGGTCAAATGTGAACCCATTGTTTGAAACCCAGGTCAAATGTGAACCTAAACCTCAGGTCAAATGTGAACTCGTTGTTTGAAAACCAGGTCAAATGTGAACCTAAAACTCAGGTCAAATGTGTACCTAAAGCTCAGGTCAAATGTGAACCCGTTGTTTGAAACCCAAGTCAAATGTGAACTTAAACCTCAGGTCAAATGTGAACCCGTTGTTTGAAACCCAGGTCAAATTTGAACCTAAACCACAAGTCAAATCTGAACCCGTTGTTTGAAACCCAGGTGAAATGTGAACCTAACCCTCAGGTCAAATGTGAACCTAAACCTCAGGTCAAATGTGAACCCGTTGTTTGAAACCCAGGTCAAATGTGAACCTAAACCTCAGGTCAAATGTGAACCCGTTGTTTGAATCCCGGGTCAAATGAGAACCCGTTGTTTGAAACCCAGGTCAAATGAGAACTTAAACCTCGGGTCAAATGTGAATCCATTGTTTGAAAACCAGGTCAAATGTGAACCCGTTGTTTGAAACCCAGGTCAAATGTGAACCTAAACCTCAGGTCAAATGCGAACCCGTTGTTTGAAAACCAGGTCAAATTTGAACCTAAACCTCAGGTCAAATGTGAACCCGTTGTTTGAAACCCAGGTCAATTGTGAACCTAAACCTAAGGTCAAATGTGAACCCGTTGTTTCAAAACCAGGTCAAATGTGAACCTAAACCTCAGGTCAAATGTGAACCCATTGTTTGAAACCCAGGTCAAATGTGAACCTAAACCTCAGGTCAAATGTGAACTCGTTGTTTGAAAACCAGGTCAAATGTGAACCTAAAACTCAGGTCAAATGTGTACCTAAAGCTCAGGTCAAATGTGAACCCGTTGTTTGAAACCCAAGTCAAATGTGAACTTAAACCTCAGGTCAAATGTGAACCCGTTGTTTGAAACCCAGGTCAAATTTGAACCTAAACCACAAGTCAAATCTGAACCCGTTGTTTGAAACCCAGGTGAAATGTGAACCTAACCCTCAGGTCAAATGTGAACCTAAACCTCAGGTCAAATGTGAACCCGTTGTTTGAAACCCAGGTCAAATGTGAACCTAAACCTCAGGTCAAATGTGAACCCGTTGTTTGAATCCCGGGTCAAATGAGAACCCGTTGTTTGAAACCCAGGTCAAATGAGAACTTAAACCTCGGGTCAAATGTGAATCCATTGTTTGAAAACCAGGTCAAATGTGAACCCGTTGTTTGAAACCCAGGTCAAATGTGAACCTAAACCTTAGGTTAAATGTGAACTCGTTGTTTGGAACCCAGGTCAAATGTGAACCTAAACCTCAGGTCAAATGTGAACCCGTTGTTTGAAACTCAGGTCAAATGTGAACCTAAACCTCAGGTCAAATGCGAACCCGTTGTTTGAAAACCAGGTTAAATTTGAACCTAAACCTCAGGTCAAATGTGAACCCGTTGTTTGAAACCCAGGTCAATTGTGAACCTAAACCTAAGGTCAAATGTGAACCCGTTGTTTGAAAACCAGGTCAAATGTGAACCTAAACCTCAGGTCAAATGTGAACCCATTGTTTGAAACCCAGGTCAAATGTGAACCTAAACCTCAGGTCAAATGTGAACTCGTTGTTTGAAAACCAGGTCAAATGTGAACCTAAAACTCAGGTCAAATGTGTACCTAAACCTCAGGTCAAATGTGAACCCGTTGTTTGAAACCCAAGTCAAATGTGAACTTAAACCTCAGGTCAAATGTGAACCCGTTGTTTGAAACCGAGGTCAAATTTGAACCTAAACCACAAGTCAAATTTGAACCCGTTGTTTGAAACCCAGGTGAAATGTGAACCTAACCCTCAGGTCAAATGTGAACCTAAACCTCGGGTCAAATGTGAACCCGTTGTTTGAAACCCAGGTCAAATGTGAACCTAAACCTCAGGTCAAATGTAAACCCGTTGTTTGAATCCCGGGTCAAATGAGAACCCGTTGTTTGAAACCCAGGTCAAACGAGAACTTAAACCTCGGGTCAAATGTGAATCCAATGTTTGAAAACCAGGTCAAATGTGAACCCGTTGTTTGAAACCCAGGTCAAATGTGAACCTAAACCTCAGGTTAAATGTGAACCCTTTGTTTCGAACCCAGGTCAAATGTGAACCTAAACCTCAGGTCAAATGTGAACCCGTTGTTTGAAACTCAGGTCAAATGTGAACCTAAACCTCAGGTCAAATGCGAACCCGTTGTTTGAAAACCAGGTTAAATTTGAACCTAAACCTCAGGTCAAATGTGAACCCGTTGTTTGAAACCCAGGTCAATTGTGAACCTAAACCTAAGGTCAAATGTGAACCCGTTGTTTGAAACCCAGGTCAATTGTGAACCTAAACCTAAGGTCAAATGTGAACCCGTTGTTTCAAAACCAGGTCAAATGTGAACCTAAACCTCAGGTCAAATGTGAACCCATTCTTTGAAACCCAGGTCAAATGTGAACCTCAACCTCAGGTCAAATGTGAACTCGTTGTTTGAAAACCAGGTCAAATGTGAACCTAAAACTCAGGTCAAATGTGTACCTAAACCTCAGGTCAAATGTGAACCCGTTGTTTGAAACCCAAGTCAAATGTGAACTTAAACCTCAGGTCAAATGTGAACCCGTTGTTTGAAACCCAGGTCAAATTTGAACCTAAACCACAAGTCAAATCTGAACCCGTTGTTTGAAACCCAGGTGAAATGTGAACCTAACCCTCAGGTCAAATGTGAACCTAAACCTCAGGTCAAATGTGAACCCGTTGTTTGAAACCCAGGTCAAATGTGAACCTAAACCTCAGGTCAAATGTGAACCCGTTGTTTGAATCCCGGGTCAAATGAGAACCCGTTGTTTGAAACCCAGGTCAAATGAGAACTTAAACCTCGGGTCAAATGTGAATCCATTGTTTGAAAACCAGGTCAAATGTGAACCCGTTGTTTGAAACCCAAGTCAAATGTGAACCTAAACCTCAGGTCAAATGCGAACCCGTTGTTTGAAAACCAGGTCAAATTTGAACCTAAACCTCAGGTCAAATGTGAACCCGTTGTTTGAAACCCAGGTCAATTGTGAACCTAAACCTAAGGTTAAATGTGAACCCGTTGTTTCAAAACCAGGTCAAATGTGAACCTAAACCTCAGGTCAAATGTGAACCCATTGTTTGAAACCCAGGTCAAATGTGAACCTAAACCTCAGGTCAAATGTGAACTCGTTGTTTGAAAACCAGGTCAAATGTGAACCTAAAACTCAGGTCAAATGTGTACCTAAAGCTCAGGTCAAATGTGAACCCGTTGTTTGAAACCCAAGTCAAATGTGAACTTAAACCTCAGGTCAAATGTGAACCCGTTGTTTGAAACCCAGGTCAAATTTGAACCTAAACCACAAGTCAAATCTGAACCCGTTGTTTGAAACCCAGGTGAAATGTGAACCTAACCCTCAGGTCAAATGTGAACCTAAACCTCAGGTCAAATGTGAACCCGTTGTTTGAAACCCAGGTCAAATGTGAACCTAAACCTCAGGTCAAATGTGAACCCGTTGTTTGAATCCCGGGTCAAATGAGAACCCGTTGTTTGAAACCCAGGTCAAATGAGAACTTAAACCTCGGGTCAAATGTGAATCCATTGTTTGAAAACCAGGTCAAATGTGAACCCGTTGTTTGAAACCCAGGTCAAATGTGAACCTAAACCTCAGGTTAAATGTGAACTCGTTGTTTGGAACCCAGGTCAAATGTGAACCTAAACCTCAGGTCAAATGTGAACCCGTTGTTTGAAACTCAGGTCAAATGTGAACCTAAACCTCAGGTCAAATGCGAACCCGTTGTTTGAAAACCAGGTTAAATTTGAACCTAAACCTCAGGTCAAATGTGAACCCGTTGTTTGAAACCCAGGTCAATTGTGAACCTAAACCTAAGGTCAAATGTGAACCCGTTGTTTGAAAACCAGGTCAAATGTGAACCTAAACCTCAGGTCAAATGTGAACCCATTGTTTGAAACCCAGGTCAAATGTGAACCTAAACCTCAGGTCAAATGTGAACTCGTTGTTTGAAAACCAGGTCAAATGTGAACCTAAAACTCAGGTCAAATGTGTACCTAAACCTCAGGTCAAATGTGAACCCGTTGTTTGAAACCCAAGTCAAATGTGAACTTAAACCTCAGGTCAAATGTGAACCCGTTGTTTGAAACCGAGGTCAAATTTGAACCTAAACCACAAGTCAAATCTGAACCCGTTGTTTGAAACCCAGGTGAAATGTGAACCTAACCCTCAGGTCAAATGTGAACCTAAACCTCGGGTCAAATGTGAACCCGTTGTTTGAAACCCAGGTCAAATGTGAACCTAAACCTCAGGTCAAATGTGAACCCGTTGTTTGAATCCCGGGTCAAATGAGAACCCGTTGTTTGAAACCCAGGTCAAACGAGAACTTAAACCTCGGGTCAAATGTGAATCCAATGTTTGAAAACCAGGTCAAATGTGAACCCGTTGTTTGAAACCCAGGTCAAATGTGAACCTAAACCTCAGGTTAAATGTGAAACCTTTGTTTCGAACCCAGGTCAAATGTGAACCTAAACCTCAGGTCAAATGTGAACCCGTTGTTTGAAACTCAGGTCAAATGTGAACCTAAACCTCAGGTCAAATGCGAACCCGTTGTTTGAAAACCAGGTTAAATTTGAACCTAAACTTCAGGTCAAATGTGAACCCGTTGTTTGAAACCCAGGTCAATTGTGAACCTAAACCTAAGGTCAAATGTGAACCCGTTGTTTGAAACCCAGGTCAATTGTGAACCTAAACCTAAGGTCAAATGTGAACCCGTTGTTTCAAAACCAGGTCAAATGTGAACCTAAACCTCAGGTCAAATGTGAACCCATTCTTTGAAACCCAGGTCAAATGTGAACCTCAACCTCAGGTCAAATGTGAACTCGTTGTTTGAAAACCAGGTCAAATGTGAACCTAAAACTCAGGTCAAATGTGTACCTAAACCTCAGGTCAAATGTGAACCCGTTGTTTGAAACCCAAGTCAAATGTGAACTTAAACCTCAGGTCAAATGTGAACCCGTTGTTTGAAACCCAGGTCAAATTTGAACCTAAACCACAAGTCAAATCTGAACCCGTTGTTTGAAACCCAGGTGAAATGTGAACCTAACCCTCAGGTCAAATGTGAACCTAAACCTCAGGTCAAATGTGAACCCGTTGTTTGAAACCCAGGTCAAATGTGAACCTAAACCTCAGGTCAAATGTGAACCCGTTGTTTGAATCCCGGGTCAAATGAGAACCCGTTGTTTGAAGCCCAGGTCAAATGAGAACTTAAACCTCGGGTCAAATGTGAATCCAATGTTTGAAAACCAGGTCAAATGTGAACCCGTTGTTTGAAACCCAGGTCAAATGTGAACCTAAACCTCAGGTTAAATGTGAACCCGTTGTTTGGAACCCAGGTCAAATGTGAACCTAAACCTCAGGTCAAATGTGAACCCGTTGTTTGAAACTCAGGTCAAATGTGAACCTAAACCTCAGGTCAAATGCGAACCCGTTGTTTGAAAACCAGGTCAAATTTGAACCTAAACCTCAGGTCAAATGTGAACCCGTTGTTTGAAACCCAGGTCAATTGTGAACCTAAACCTAAGGTCAAATGTGAACCCGTTGTTTCAAAACCAGGTCAAATGTGAACCTAAACCTCAGGTCAAATGTGAACCCATTGTTTGAAACCCAGGTCAAATGTGAACCTAAACCTCAGGTCAAATGTGAACTCGTTGTTTGAAAACCAGGTCAAATGTGAACCTAAAACTCAGGTCAAATGTGTACCTAAACCTCAGGTCAAATGTGAACCCGTTGTTTGAAACCCAAGTCAAATGTGAACTTAAACCTCAGGTCGCATGTGAACCCGTTGTTTGAAACCCAGGTCAAATTTGAACCTAAACCACAAGTCAAATCTGAACCCGTTGTTTGAAACCCAGGTGAAATGTGAACCTAACCCTCAGGTCAAATGTGAACCTAAACCTCGGGTCAATTGTGAACCCGTTGTTTGAAACCCAGGTCAAATGTGAACCTAAACCTCAGGTCAAATGTGAACCCGTTGTTTGAATCCCGGGTCAAATGAGAACCTGTTGTTTGAAACCCAGGTCAAATGAGAACTTAAACCTCGGGTCAAATGTGAATCCAATGTTTGAAAACCAGGTCAAATGTGAACCCGTTGTTTGAAACCCAGGTCAAATGTGAACCTAAACCTCAGGTTAAATGTGAACCCGTTGTTTGGAACCCAGGTCAAATGTGAACCTAAACCTCAGGTCAAATGTGAACCCGTTGTTTGAAACTCAGGTCAAATGTGAACCTAAACCTCAGGTCAAATGCGAACCCGTTGTTTGAAAACCAGGTCAAATTTGAACCTAAACCTCAGGTCAAATGTGAACCCGTTGTTTGAAACCCAGGTCAATTGTGAACCTAAACCTAAGGTCAAATGTGAACCCGTTGTTTCAAAACCAGGTCAAATGTGAACCTAAACCTCAGGTCAAATGTGAACCCATTGTTTGAAACCCAGGTCAAATGTGAACCTAAACCTCAGGTCAAATGTGAACTCGTTGTTTGAAAACCAGGTCAAATGTGAACCTAAAACTCAGGTCAAATGTGTACCTAAACCTCAGGTCAAATGTGAACCCGTTGTTTGAAACCCAAGTCAAATGTGAACTTAAACCTCAGGTCAAATGTGAACCCGTTGTTTGAAACCCAGGTCAAATTTGAACCTAAACCACAAGTCAAATCTGAACCCGTTGTTTGAAACCCAGGTGAAATGTGAACCTAACCCTCAGGTCAAATGTGAACCTAAACCTCGGGTCAAGTGTGAACCCGTTGTTTGAAACCCAGGTCAAATGTGAACCTAAACCTCAGGTCAAATGTGAACCCGTTGTTTGAATCCCGGGTCAAATGAGAACCTGTTGTTTGAAACCCAGGTCAAATGAGAACTTAAACCTCGGGTCAAATGTGAATCCAATGTTTGAAAACCAGGTCAAATGTGAACCCGTTGTTTGAAACCCAGGTCAAATGTGAACCTAAACCTCAGGTTAAATGTGAACCCGTTGTTTGGAACCCAGGTCAAATGTGAACCTAAACCTCAGGTCAAATGTGAACCCGTTGTTTGAAACTCAGGTCAAATGTGAACCTAAACCTCAGGTCAAATGCGAACCCGTTGTTTGAAAACCAGGTCAAATTTGAACCTAAACCTCAGGTCAAATGTGAACCCGTTGTTTGAAACCCAGGTCAATTGTGAACCTAAACCTAAGGTCAAATGTGAACCCGTTGTTTCAAAACCAGGTCAAATGTGAACCTAAACCTCAGGTCAAATGTGAACCCATTGTTTGAAACCCAGGTCAAATGTGAACCTAAACCTCAGGTCAAATGTGAACTCGTTGTTTGAAAACCAGGTCAAATGTGAACCTAAAACTCAGGTCAAATGTGTACCTAAACCTCAGGTCAAATGTGAACCCGTTGTTTGAAACCCAAGTCAAATGTGAACTTAAACCTCAGGTCAAATGTGAACCCGTTGTTTGAAACCCAGGTCAAATTTGAACCTAAACCACAAGTCAAATCTGAACCCGTTGTTTGAAACCCAGGTGAAATGTGAACCTAACCCTCAGGTCAAATGTGAACCTAAACCTCGGGTCAAGTGTGAACCCGTTGTTTGAAACCCAGGTCAAATGTGAACCTAAACCTCAGGTCAAATGTGAACCCGTTGTTTGAATCCCGGGTCAAATGAGAACCTGTTGTTTGAAACCCAGGTCAAATGAGAACTTAAACCTCGGGTCAAATGTGAATCCAATGTTTGAAAACCAGGTCAAATGTGAACCCGTTGTTTGAAACCCAGGTCAAATGTGAACCTAAACCTCAGGTTAAATGTGAACCCGTTGTTTGGAACCCAGGTCAAATGTGAACCTAAACCTCAGGTCAAATGTGAACCCGTTGTTTGAAACTCAGGTCAAATGTGAACCTAAACCTCAGGTCAAATGCGAACCCGTTGTTTGAAAACCAGGTCAAATTTGAACCTAAACCTCAGGTCAAATGTGAACCCGTTGTTTGAAACCCAGGTCAATTGTGAACCTAAACCTAAGGTCAAATGTGAACCCGTTGTTTCAAAACCAGGTCAAATGTGAACCTAAACCTCAGGTCAAATGTGAACCCATTGTTTGAAACCCAGGTCAAATGTGAACCTAAACCTCAGGTCAAATGTGAACTCGTTGTTTGAAAACCAGGTCAAATGTGAACCTAAAACTCAGGTCAAATGTGTACCTAAAGCTCAGGTCAAATGTGAACCCGTTGTTTGAAACCCAAGTCAAATGTGAACTTAAACCTCAGGTCAAATGTGAACCCGTTGTTTGAAACCCAGGTCAAATTTGAACCTAAACCACAAGTCAAATCTGAACCCGTTGTTTGAAACCCAGGTGAAATGTGAACCTAACCCTCAGGTCAAATGTGAACCTAAACCTCAGGTCAAATGTGAACCCGTTGTTTGAAACCCAGGTCAAATGTGAACCTAAACCTCAGGTCAAATGTGAACCCGTTGTTTGAATCCCGGGTCAAATGAGAACCCGTTGTTTGAAACCCAGGTCAAATGAGAACTTAAACCTCGGGTCAAATGTGAATCCATTGTTTGAAAACCAGGTCAAATGTGAACCCGTTGTTTGAAACCCAGGTCAAATGTGAACCTAAACCTCAGGTTAAATGTGAACTCGTTGTTTGGAACCCAGGTCAAATGTGAACCTAAACCTCAGGTCAAATGTGAACCCGTTGTTTGAAACTCAGGTCAAATGTGAACCTAAACCTCAGGTCAAATGCGAACCCGTTGTTTGAAAACCAGGTTAAATTTGAACCTAAACCTCAGGTCAAATGTGAACCCGTTGTTTGAAACCCAGGTCAATTGTGAACCTAAACCTAAGGTCAAATGTGAACCCGTTGTTTGAAAACCAGGTCAAATGTGAACCTAAACCTCAGGTCAAATGTGAACCCATTGTTTGAAACCCAGGTCAAATGTGAACCTAAACCTCAGGTCAAATGTGAACTCGTTGTTTGAAAACCAGGTCAAATGTGAACCTAAAACTCAGGTCAAATGTGTACCTAAACCTCAGGTCAAATGTGAACCCGTTGTTTGAAACCCAAGTCAAATGTGAACTTAAACCTCAGGTCAAATGTGAACCCGTTGTTTGAAACCGAGGTCAAATTTAAACCTAAACCACAAGTCAAATCTGAACCCGTTGTTTGAAACCCAGGTGAAATGTGAACCTAACCCTCAGGTCAAATGTGAACCTAAACCTCGGGTCAAATGTGAACCCGTTGTTTGAAACCCAGGTCAAATGTGAACCTAAACCTCAGGTCAAATGTGAACCCGTTGTTTGAATCCCGGGTCAAATGAGAACCCGTTGTTTGAAACCCAGGTCAAACGAGAACTTAAACCTCGGGTCAAATGTGAATCCAATGTTTGAAAACCAGGTCAAATGTGAACCCGTTGTTTGAAACCCAGGTCAAATGTGAACCTAAACCTCAGGTTAAATGTGAACCCATTGTTTCGAACCCAGGTCAAATGTGAACCTAAACCTCAGGTCAAATGTGAACCCGTTGTTTGAAACTCAGGTCAAATGTGAACCTAAACCTCAGGTCAAATGCGAACCCGTTGTTTGAAAACCAGGTTAAGTTTGAACCTAAACCTCAGGTCAAATGTGAACCCGTTGTTTGAAACCCAGGTCAATTGTGAACCTAAACCTAAGGTCAAATGTGAACCCGTTGTTTGAAACCCAGGTCAATTGTGAACCTAAACCTAAGGTCAAATGTGAACCCGTTGTTTCAAAACCAGGTCAAATGTGAACCTAAACCTCAGGTCAAATGTGAACCCATTGTTTGAAACCCAGGTCAAATGTGAACCTCAACCTCAGGTCAAATGTGAACTCGTTGTTTGAAAACCAGGTCAAATGTGAACCTAAAACTCAGGTCAAATGTGTACCTAAACCTCAGGTCAAATGTGAACCCGTTGTTTGAAACCCAAGTCAAATGTGAACTTAAACCTCAGGTCAAATGTGAACCCGTTGTTTGAAACCCAGGTCAAATTTGAACCTAAACCACAAGTCAAATCTGAACCCGTTGTTTGAAACCCAAGTGAAATGTGAACCTAACCCTCAGGTCAAATGTGAACCTAAACCTCAGGTCAAATGTGAACCCGTTGTTTGAAACTCAGGTCAAATGTGAACCTAAACCTCAGGTCAAATGCGAACCCGTTGTTTGAAAACCAGGTTAAATTTGAACCTAAACCTCAGGTCAAATGTGAACCCGTTGTTTGAAACCCAGGTCAATTGTGAACCTAAACCTAAGGTCAAATGTGAACCCGTTGTTTGAAACCCAGGTCAATTGTGAACCTAAACCTAAGGTCAAATGTGAACCCGTTGTTTCAAAACCAGGTCAAATGTGAACCTAAACCTCAGGTCAAATGTGAACCCATTGTTTGAAACCCAGGTCAAATGTGAACCTCAACCTCAGGTCAAATGTGAACTCGTTGTTTGAAAACCAGGTCAAATGTGAACCTAAAACTCAGGTCAAATGTGTACCTAAACCTCAGGTCAAATGTGAACCCGTTGTTTGAAACCCAAGTCAAATGTGAACTTAAACCTCAGGTCAAATGTGAACCCGTTGTTTGAAACCCAGGTCAAATTTGAACCTAAACCACAAGTCAAATCTGAACCCGTTGTTTGAAACCCAGGTGAAATGTGAACCTAACCCTCAGGTCAAATGTGAACCTAAACCTCAGGTCAAATGTGAACCCGTTGTTTAAAACCCAGGTCAAATGTGAACCTAAACCTCAGGTCAAATGTGAACCCGTTGTTTGAATCCCGGGTCAAATGAGAACCCGTTGTTTGAAACCCAGGTCAAATGAGAACTTAAACCTCGGGTCAAATGTGAATCCATTGTTTGAAAACCAGGTCAAATGTGAACCCGTTGTTTGAAACCCAGGTCAAATGTGAACCTAAACCTCAGGTTAAATGTGAACCCGTTGTTTGGAACCCAGGTCAAATGTGAACCTAAACCTCAGGTCAAATGTGAACCCGTTGTTTGAAACTCAGGTCAAATGTGAACCTAAACCTCAGGTCAAATGCGAACCCGTTGTTTGAAAACCAGGTTAAATTTGAACCTAAACCTCAGGTCAAATGTGAACCCGTTGTTTGAAACCCAGGTCAATTGTGAACCTAAACCTAAGGTCAAATGTGAACCAGTTGTTTGAAAACCAGGTCAAATGTGAACCTAAACCTCAGGTCAAATCTGAACCCATTGTTTGAAACCCAGGTCAAATGTGAACCTAAACCTCAGGTCAAATGTGAACTCGTTGTTTGAAAACCAGGTCAAATGTGAACCTAAAACTCATGTCAAATGTGTACCTAAACCTCAGGTCAAATGTGAACCCGTTGTTTGAAACCTAAGTCAAATGTGAACTTAAACCTCAGGTCAAATGTGAACCCGTTGTTTGAAACCCTGGTCAAATTTGAACCTAAACCACAAGTCAAATCTGAACCCGTTGTTTGAAACCCAGGTGAAATGTGAACCTAACCCTCAGGTCAAATGTGAACCTAAACCTCGGGTCAAATGTGAACCCGTTGTTTGAAACCCAGGTCAAATGTGAACCTAAACCTCAGGTCAAATGTGAACCCGTTGTTTGAATCCCGGCTCAAATGAGAACCCGTTGTTTGAAACCCAGGTCAAATGAGAACTTAAACCTCGGGTCAAATGTGAATCCAATGTTTGAAAACCAGGTCAAATGTGAACCCGTTGTTTGAAACCCAGGTCAAATGTGAACCTAAACCTCAGGTTAAATGTGAACCCGTTGTTTGGAACCCAGGTCAAATGTGAACCTAAACCTCAGGTCAAATGTGAACCCGTTGTTTGAAACTCAGGTCAATTGTGAACCTAAACCTAAGGTCAAATGTGAACCCGTTGTTTCAAAACCAGGTCAAATGTGAACCTAAACCTCAGGTCAAATGTGAACCCATTGTTTGAAACCCAGGTCAAATGTGAACCTCAACCTCAGGTCAAATGTGAACTCGTTGTTTGAAAACCAGGTCAAATGTGAACCTAAAACTCAGGTCAAATGTGTACCTAAACCTCAGGTCAAATGTGAACCCGTTGTTTGAAACCCAAGTCAAATGTGAACTTAAACCTCAGGTCAAATGTGAACCCGTTGTTTGAAACCCAGGTCAAATTTGAACCTAAACCACAAGTCAAATCTGAACCCGTTGTTTGAAACCCAGGTCAAATGTGAACCTAAACCTCAGGTCAAATGTGAACCCGTTGTTTGAATCCCGGCTCAAATGAGAACCCGTTGTTTGAAACCCAGGTCAAATGAGAACTTAAACCTCGGGTCAAATGTGAATCCAATGTTTGAAAACCAGGTCAAATGTGAACCCGTTGTTTGAAACCCAGGTCAAATGTGAACCTAAACCTCAGGTTAAATGTGAACCCGTTGTTTGGAACCCAGGTCAAATGTGAACCTAAACCTAAGGTCAAATGTGAACCCGTTGTTTGAAACCCAGGTCAATTGTGAACCTAAACCTAAGGTCAAATGTGAACCCGTTGTTTCAAAACCAGGTCAAATGTGAACCTAAACCTCAGGTCAAATGTGAACCCATTGTTTGAAACCCAGGTCAAATGTGAACCTCAACCTCAGGTCAAATGTGAACTCGTTGTTTGAAAACCAGGTCAAATGTGAACCTAAAACTCAGGTCAAATGTGTACCTAAACCTCAGGTCAAATGTGAACCCGTTGTTTGAAACCCAAGTCAAATGTGAACTTAAACCTCAGGTCAAATGTGAACCCGTTGTTTGAAACCCAGGTCAAATTTGAACCTAAACCACAAGTCAAATCTGAACCCGTTGTTTGAAACCCAGGTGAAATGTGAACCTAACCCTCAGGTCAAATGTGAACCTAAACCTCAGGTCAAATGTGAACCCGTTGTTTAAAACCCAGGTCAAATGTGAACCTAAACCTCAGGTCAAATGTGAACCCGTTGTTTGAATCCCGGGTCAAATGAGAACCCGTTGTTTGAAACCCAGGTCAAATGAGAACTTAAACCTCGGGTCAAATGTGAATCCATTGTTTGAAAACCAGGTCAAATGTGAACCCGTTGTTTGAAACCCAGGTCAAATGTGAACCTAAACCTCAGGTTAAATGTGAACCCGTTGTTTGGAACCCAGGTCAAATGTGAACCTAAACCTCAGGTCAAATGTGAACCCGTTGTTTGAAACTCAGGTCAAATGTGAACCTAAACCTCAGGTCAAATGCGAACCCGTTGTTTGAAAACCAGGTTAAATTTGAACCTAAACCTCAGGTCAAATGTGAACCCGTTGTTTGAAACCCAGGTCAATTGTGAACCTAAACCTAAGGTCAAATGTGAACCAGTTGTTTGAAAACCAGGTCAAATGTGAACCTAAACCTCAGGTCAAATCTGAACCCATTGTTTGAAACCCAGGTCAAATGTGAACCTAAACCTCAGGTCAAATGTGAACTCGTTGTTTGAAAACCAGGTCAAATGTGAACCTAAAACTCATGTCAAATGTGTACCTAAACCTCAGGTCAAATGTGAACCCGTTGTTTGAAACCTAAGTCAAATGTGAACTTAAACCTCAGGTCAAATGTGAACCCGTTGTTTGAAACCCTGGTCAAATTTGAACCTAAACCACAAGTCAAATCTGAACCCGTTGTTTGAAACCCAGGTGAAATGTGAACCTAACCCTCAGGTCAAATGTGAACCTAAACCTCGGGTCAAATGTGAACCCGTTGTTTGAAACCCAGGTCAAATGTGAACCTAAACCTCAGGTCAAATGTGAACCCGTTGTTTGAATCCCGGCTCAAATGAGAACCCGTTGTTTGAAACCCAGGTCAAATGAGAACTTAAACCTCGGGTCAAATGTGAATCCAATGTTTGAAAACCAGGTCAAATGTGAACCCGTTGTTTGAAACCTAGGTCAAATGTGAACCTAAACCTCAGGTTAAATGTGAACCCGTTGTTTGGAACCCAGGTCAAATGTGAACCTAAACCTCAGGTCAAATGTGAACCCGTTGTTTGAAACTCAGGTCAAATGTGAACCTAAACCTCAGGTCAAATGCGAACCCGTTGTTTGAAAACCAGGTTAAATTTGAACCTAAACCTCAGGTCAAATGTGAACCCGTTGTTTTAAACCCAGGTCAATTGTGAACCTAAACCTAAGGTCAAATGTGAACCCGTTGTTTGAAAACCAGGTCAAATGTGAACCTAAACCTCAGGTCAAATGTGAACCCATTGTTTGAAACCCAGGTCAAATGTGAACCTAAACCTCAGGTCAAATGTGAACTCGTTGTTTGAAAACCAGGTCAAATGTGAACCTAAAACTCAGGTCAAATGTGTACCTAAACCTCAGGTCAAATGTGAACCCGTTGTTTGAAACCCAAGTCAAATGTGAACTTAAACCTCAGGTCAAATGTGAACCCGTTGTTTGAAACCCAGGTCAAATTTGAACCTAAACCACAAGTCAAATCTGAACCCGTTGTTTGAAACCCAGGTGAAATGTGAACCTAACCCTCAGGTCAAATGTGAACCTAAACCTCAGGTCAAATGTGAACCCGTTGTTTGAAACCCAGGTCAAATGTGAACCTAAACCTCAGGTCAAATGTGAACCCGTTGTTTGAATCCCGGGTCAAATGAGAACCCGTTGTTTGAAACCCAGGTCAAACGAGAACTTAAACCTCGGGTCAAATGTGAATCCAATGTTTGAAAACCAGGTCAAATGTGAACCCGTTGTTTGAAACCCAGGTCAAATGTGAACCTAAACCTCAGGTTAAATGTGAACCCATTGTTTCGAACCCAGGTCAAATGTGAACCTAAACCTCAGGTCAAATGTAAACCCGTTGTTTGAAACTCAGGTCAAATGTGAACCTAAACCTCAGGTCAAATGCGAACCCGTTGTTTGAAAACCAGGTTAAGTTTGAACCTAAACCTCAGGTCAAATGTGAACCCGTTGTTTGAAACCCAGGTCAATTGTGAACCTAAACCTAAGGTCAAATGTGAATCCGTTGTTTGAAACCCAGGTCAATTGTGAACCTAAACCTAAGGTCAAATGTGAACCCGTTGTTTCAAAACCAGGTCAAATGTGAACCTAAACCTCAGGTCAAATGTGAACCCATTGTTTGAAACCCAGGTCAAATGTGAACCTCAACCTCAGGTCAAATGTGAACTCGTTGTTTGAAAACCAGGTCAAATGTGAACCTAAAACTCAGGTCAAATGTGTACCTAAACCTCAGGTCAAATGTGAACCCGTTGTTTGAAACCCAAGTCAAATGTGAACTTAAACCTCAGGTCAAATGTGAACCCGTTGTTTGAAACCCAGGTCAAATTTGAACCTAAACCACAAGTCAAATCTGAACCCGTTGTTTGAAACCCAAGTGAAATGTGAACCTAACCCTCAGGTCAAATGTGAACCTAAACCTCAGGTCAAATGTGAACCCGTTGTTTGAAACTCAGGTCAAATGTGAACCTAAACCTCAGGTTAAATGTGAACCCGTTGTTTGGAACCCAGGTCAAATGTGAACCTAAACCTCAGGTCAAATGTGAACCCGTTGTTTGAAACTCAGGTCAAATGTGAACCTAAACCTCAGGTCAAATGCGAACCCGTTGTTTGAAAACCAGGTTAAATTTGAACCTAAACCTCAGGTCAAATGTGAACCCGTTGTTTTAAACCCAGGTCAATTGTGAACCTAAACCTAAGGTCAAATGTGAACCCGTTGTTTGAAAACCAGGTCAAATGTGAACCTAAACCTCAGGTCAAATGTGAACCCATTGTTTGAAACCCAGGTCAAATGTGAACCTAAACCTCAGGTTAAATGTGAACCCGTTGTTTGGAACCCAGGTCAAATGTGAACCTAAACCTCAGGTCAAATGTGAACCCGTTGTTTGAAACTCAGGTCAAATGTGAACCTAAACCTCAGGTCAAATGCGAACCCGTTGTTTGAAAACCAGGTTAAATTTGAACCTAAACCTCAGGTCAAATGTGAACCCGTTGTTTTAAACCCAGGTCAATTGTGAACCTAAACCTAAGGTCAAATGTGAACCCGTTGTTTGAAAACCAGGTCAAATGTGAACCTAAACCTCAGGTCAAATGTGAACCCATTGTTTGAAACCCAGGTCAAATGTGAACCTAAACCTCAGGTCAAATGTGAACTCGTTGTTTGAAAACCAGGTCAAATGTGAACCTAAAACTCAGGTCAAATGTGTACCTAAACCTCAGGTCAAATGTGAACCCGTTGTTTGAAACCCAAGTCAAATGTGAACTTAAACCTCAGGTCAAATGTGAACCCGTTGTTTGAAACCCAGGTCAAATTTGAACCTAAACCACAAGTCAAATCTGAACCCGTTGTTTGAAACCCAGGTGAAATGTGAACCTAACCCTCAGGTCAAATGTGAACCTAAACCTCAGGTCAAATGTGAACCCGTTGTTTGAAACCCAGGTCAAATGTGAACCTAAACCTCAGGTCAAATGTGAACCCGTTGTTTGAATCCCGGGTCAAATGAGAACCCGTTGTTTGAAACCCAGGTCAAACGAGAACTTAAACCTCGGGTCAAATGTGAATCCAATGTTTGAAAACCAGGTCAAATGTGAACCCGTTGTTTGAAACCCAGGTCAAATGTGAACCTAAACCTCAGGTTAAATGTGAACCCATTGTTTCGAACCCAGGTCAAATGTGAACCTAAACCTCAGGTCAAATGTAAACCCGTTGTTTGAAACTCAGGTCAAATGTGAACCTAAACCTCAGGTCAAATGCGAACCCGTTGTTTGAAAACCAGGTTAAGTTTGAACCTAAACCTCAGGTCAAATGTGAACCCGTTGTTTGAAACCCAGGTCAATTGTGAACCTAAACCTAAGGTCAAATGTGAATCCGTTGTTTGAAACCCAGGTCAATTGTGAACCTAAACCTAAGGTCAAATGTGAACCCGTTGTTTCAAAACCAGGTCAAATGTGAACCTAAACCTCAGGTCAAATGTGAACCCATTGTTTGAAACCCAGGTCAAATGTGAACCTCAACCTCAGGTCAAATGTGAACTCGTTGTTTGAAAACCAGGTCAAATGTGAACCTAAAACTCAGGTCAAATGTGTACCTAAACCTCAGGTCAAATGTGAACCCGTTGTTTGAAACCCAAGTCAAATGTGAACTTAAACCTCAGGTCAAATGTGAACCCGTTGTTTGAAACCCAGGTCAAATTTGAACCTAAACCACAAGTCAAATCTGAACCCGTTGTTTGAAACCCAAGTGAAATGTGAACCTAACCCTCAGGTCAAATGTGAACCTAAACCTCAGGTCAAATGTGAACCCGTTGTTTGAAACTCAGGTCAAATGTGAACCTAAACCTCAGGTTAAATGTGAACCCGTTGTTTGGAACCCAGGTCAAATGTGAACCTAAACCTCAGGTCAAATGTGAACCCGTTGTTTGAAACTCAGGTCAAATGTGAACCTAAACCTCAGGTCAAATGCGAACCCGTTGTTTGAAAACCAGGTTAAATTTGAACCTAAACCTCAGGTCAAATGTGAACCCGTTGTTTTAAACCCAGGTCAATTGTGAACCTAAACCTAAGGTCAAATGTGAACCCGTTGTTTGAAAACCAGGTCAAATGTGAACCTAAACCTCAGGTCAAATGTGAACCCATTGTTTGAAACCCAGGTCAAATGTGAACCTAAACCTCAGGTCAAATGTGAACTCGTTGTTTGAAAACCAGGTCAAATGTGAACCTAAAACTCAGGTCAAATGTGTACCTAAACCTCAGGTCAAATGTGAACCCGTTGTTTGAAACCCAAGTCAAATGTGAACTTAAACCTCAGGTCAAATGTGAACCCGTTGTTTGAAACCCAGGTCAAATTTGAACCTAAACCACAAGTCAAATCTGAACCCGTTGTTTGAAACCCAGGTGAAATGTGAACCTAACCCTCAGGTCAAATGTGAACCTAAACCTCAGGTCAAATGTGAACCCGTTGTTTGAAACCCAGGTCAAATGTGAACCTAAACCTCAGGTCAAATGTGAACCCGTTGTTTGAATCCCGGGTCAAATGAGAACCCGTTGTTTGAAACCCAGGTCAAACGAGAACTTAAACCTCGGGTCAAATGTGAATCCAATGTTTGAAAACCAGGTCAAATGTGAACCCGTTGTTTGAAACCCAGGTCAAATGTGAACCTAAACCTCAGGTTAAATGTGAACCCATTGTTTCGAACCCAGGTCAAATGTGAACCTAAACCTCAGGTCAAATGTGAACCCGTTGTTTGAAACTCAGGTCAAATGTGAACCTAAACCTCAGGTCAAATGCGAACCCGTTGTTTGAAAACCAGGTTAAGTTTGAACCTAAACCTCAGGTCAAATGTGAACCCGTTGTTTGAAACCCAGGTCAATTGTGAACCTAAACCTAAGGTCAAATGTGAACCCGTTGTTTGAAACCCAGGTCAATTGTGAACCTAAACCTAAGGTCAAATGTGAACCCGTTGTTTCAAAACCAGGTCAAATGTGAACCTAAACCTCAGGTCAAATGTGAACCCATTGTTTGAAACCCAGGTCAAATGTGAACCTCAACCTCAGGTCAAATGTGAACTCGTTGTTTGAAAACCAGGTCAAATGTGAACCTAAAACTCAGGTCAAATGTGTACCTAAACCTCAGGTCAAATGTGAACCCGTTGTTTGAAACCCAAGTCAAATGTGAACTTAAACCTCAGGTCAAATGTGAACCCGTTGTTTGAAACCCAGGTCAAATTTGAACCTAAACCACAAGTCAAATCTGAACCCGTTGTTTGAAACCCAAGTGAAATGTGAACCTAACCCTCAGGTCAAATGTGAACCTAAACCTCAGGTCAAATGTGAACCCGTTGTTTGAAACTCAGGTCAAATGTGAACCTAAACCTCAGGTCAAATGCGAACCCGTTGTTTGAAAACCAGGTTAAATTTGAACCTAAACCTCAGGTCAAATGTGAACCCGTTGTTTGAAACCCAGGTCAATTGTGAACCTAAACCTAAGGTCAAATGTGAACCCGTTGTTTGAAACCCAGGTCAATTGTGAACCTAAACCTAAGGTCAAATGTGAACCCGTTGTTTCAAAACCAGGTCAAATGTGAACCTAAACCTCAGGTCAAATGTGAACCCATTGTTTGAAACCCAGGTCAAATGTGAACCTCAACCTCAGGTCAAATGTGAACTCGTTGTTTGAAAACCAGGTCAAATGTGAACCTAAAACTCAGGTCAAATGTGTACCTAAACCTCAGGTCAAATGTGAACCCGTTGTTTGAAACCCAAGTCAAATGTGAACTTAAACCTCAGGTCAAATGTGAACCCGTTGTTTGAAACCCAGGTCAAATTTGAACCTAAACCACAAGTCAAATCTGAACCCGTTGTTTGAAACCCAGGTGAAATGTGAACCTAACCCTCAGGTCAAATGTGAACCTAAACCTCAGGTCAAATGTGAACCCGTTGTTTAAAACCCAGGTCAAATGTGAACCTAAACCTCAGGTCAAATGTGAACCCGTTGTTTGAATCCCGGGTCAAATGAGAACCCGTTGTTTGAAACCCAGGTCAAATGAGAACTTAAACCTCGGGTCAAATGTGAATCCATTGTTTGAAAACCAGGTCAAATGTGAACCCGTTGTTTGAAACCCAGGTCAAATGTGAACCTAAACCTCAGGTTAAATGTGAACCCGTTGTTTGGAACCCAGGTCAAATGTGAACCTAAACCTCAGGTCAAATGTGAACCCGTTGTTTGAAACTCAGGTCAAATGTGAACCTAAACCTCAGGTCAAATGCGAACCCGTTGTTTGAAAACCAGGTTAAATTTGAACCTAAACCTCAGGTCAAATGTGAACCCGTTGTTTGAAACCCAGGTCAATTGTGAACCTAAACCTAAGGTCAAATGTGAACCAGTTGTTTGAAAACCAGGTCAAATGTGAACCTAAACCTCAGGTCAAATGTGAACCCATTGTTTGAAACCCAGGTCAAATGTGAACCTAAACCTCAGGTCAAATGTGAACTCGTTGTTTGAAAACCAGGTCAAATGTGAACCTAAAACTCAGGTCAAATGTGTACCTAAACCTCAGGTCAAATGTGAACCCGTTGTTTGAAACCCAAGTCAAATGTGAACTTAAACCTCAGGTCAAATGTGAACCCGTTGTTTGAAACCCAGGTCAAATTTGAACCTAAACCACAAGTCAAATCTGAACCCGTTGTTTGAAACCCAGGTGAAATGTGAACCTAACCCTCAGGTCAAATGTGAACCTAAACCTCAGGTCAAATGTGAACCCGTTGTTTGAAACCCAGGTCAAATGTGAACCTAAACCTCAGGTCAAATGTGAACCCGTTGTTTGAATCCCGGGTCAAATGAGAACCCGTTGTTTGAAACCCAGGTCAAACGAGAACTTAAACCTCGGGTCAAATGTGAATCCAATGTTTGAAAACCAGGTCAAATGTGAACCCGTTGTTTGAAACCCAGGTCAAATGTGAACCTAAACCTCAGGTTAAATGTGAACCCGTTGTTTGGAACCCAGGTCAAATGTGAACCTAAACCTCAGGTCAAATGTGAACCCGTTGTTTGAAACTCAGGTCAAATGTGAACCTAAACCTCAGGTCAAATGCGAACCCGTTGTTTGAAAACCAGGTTAAATTTGAACCTAAACCTCAGGTCAAATGTGAACCCGTTGTTTTAAACCCAGGTCAATTGTGAACCTAAACCTAAGGTCAAATGTGAACCCGTTGTTTGAAAACCAGGTCAAATGTGAACCTAAACCTCAGGTCAAATGTGAACCCATTGTTTGAAACCCAGGTCAAATGTGAACCTAAACCTCAGGTCAAATGTGAACTCGTTGTTTGAAAACCAGGTCAAATGTGAACCTAAAACTCAGGTCAAATGTGTACCTAAACCTCAGGTCAAATGTGAACCCGTTGTTTGAAACCCATGTCAAATGTGAACTTAAACCTCAGGTCAAATGTGAACCCGTTGTTTGAAACCCAGGTCAAATTTGAACCTAAACCACAAGTCAAATCTGAACCCGTTGTTTGAAACCCAGGTGAAATGTGAACCTAACCCTCAGGTCAAATGTGAACCTAAACCTCAGGTCAAATGTGAACCCGTTGTTTGAAACCCAGGTCAAATGTGAACCTAAACCTCAGGTCAAATGTGAACCCGTTGTTTGAATCCCGGGTCAAATGAGAACCCGTTGTTTGAAACCCAGGTCAAACGAGAACTTAAACCTCGGGTCAAATGTGAATCCAATGTTTGAAAACCAGGTCAAATGTGAACCCGTTGTTTGAAACCCAGGTCAAATGTGAACCTAAACCTCAGGTTAAATGTGAACCCGTTGTTTCGAACCCAGGTCAAATGTGAACCTAAACCTCAGGTCAAATGTGAACCCGTTGTTTGAAACTCAGGTCAAATGTGAACCTAAACCTCAGGTCAAATGCGAACCCGTTGTTTGAAAACCAGGTTAAATTTGAACCTAAACCTCAGGTCAAATGTGAACCCGTTGTTTGAAACCCAGGTCAATTGTGAACCTAAACCTAAGGTCAAATGTGAACCCGTTGTTTGAAACCCAGGTCAATTGTGAACCTAAACCTAAGGTCATATGTGAACCCGTTGTTTCAAAACCAGGTCAAATGTGAACCTAAACCTCAGGTCAAATGTGAACCCATTGTTTGAAACCCAGGTCAAATGTGAACCTAAACCTCAGGTCAAATGTGAACTCGTTGTTTGAAAACCAGGTCAAATGTGAACCTAAAACTCATGTCAAATGTGTACCTAAACCTCAGGTCAAATGTGAACCCGTTGTTTGAAACCTAAGTCAAATGTGAACTTAAACCTCAGGTCAAATGTGGACCCGTTGTTTGAAACCCTGGTGAAATTTGAACCTAAACCACAGGTCAAATCTGAACCCGTTGTTTGAAACCCAGGTGAAATGTGAACCTAACCCTCAGGTCAAATGTGAACCTAAACCTCGGGTCAAATGTGAACCCGTTGTTTGAAACCCAGGTCAAATGTGAACCCGTTGTTTGAATCTCGGCTCAAATGAGAACCCGTTGTTTGAAACCCAGGTCAAATGAGAACTTAAACCTCGGGTCAAATGTGAATCCAATGTTTGAAAACCAGGTCAAATGTGAACCCGTTGTTTGAAACCCAGGTCAAATGTGAACCTAAACCTCAGGTTAAATGTGAACCCGTTGTTTGGAACCCAGGTCAAATGTGAACCTAAACCTCAGGTCAAATGTGAACCCGTTGTTTGAAACTCAGGTCAAATGTGAACCTAAACCTCAAGTCAAATGCGAACCCGTTGTTGGAAAACCAGGTTAAATTTGAACCTAAACCTCAGGTCAAATGTGAACCCGTTGTTTGAAACCCAGGTCAATTGTGAACCTAAACCTAAGGTCAAATGTGAACCCGTTGTTTGAAAACCAGGTCAAATGTGAACCTAAACCTCAGGTCAAATGTGAACCCATTGTTTGAAACCCAGGTCAAATGTGAACCTAAACCTCAGGTCAAATGTGAACTCGTAATTTGAAAACCAGGTCAAATGTGAACCTAAAACTCAGGTCAAATGTGTACCTAAACCTTAGGTCAAATGTGAACCCGTTGTTTGAAACCCAAGTCAAATGTGAACTTAAACCTCAGGTCAAATGTGAACCCGTTGTTTGAAACCCAGGTCAAATTTGAACCTAAACCACAAGTCAAATCTGAACCCGTTGTTTGAAACCCAGGTGAAATGTGAACCTAACCCTCAGGTCAAATGTGAACCTAAACCTCAGGTCAAATGTGAACCCGTTGTTTGAAACCCAGGTCAAATGTGAACCTAAACCTCAGGTCAAATGTGAACCCGTTGTTTGAATCCCGGGTCAAATGAGAACCCGTTGTTTGAAACCCATGTCAAATGAGAACTTAAACCTCGGGTCAAATGTGAATCCATTGTTTGAAAACCAGGTCAAATGTGAACCCGTTGTTTGAAACCCAGGTCAAATGTGAACCTAAACCTCAGGTTAAATGTGAACCCGTTGTTTGGAACCCAGGTCAAATGTGAACTTAAACCTCAGGTCAAATGTGAACCCGTTGTTTGAAACTCAGGTCAAATGTGAACCTAAACCTCAGGTCAAATGCGAACCCGTTGTTTGAAAACCAGGTTAAATTTGAACCTAAACCTCAGGTCAAATGTGAACCCGTTGTTTGAAACCCAGGTCAATTGTGAACCTAAACCTAAGGTCAAATGTGAACCAGTTGTTTGAAAACCAAGTCAAATGTGAACCTAAACCTCAGGTCAAATGTGAACCCATTGTTTGAAACCCAGGTCAAATGTGAACCTAAACCTCAGGTCAAATGTGAACTCGTTGTTTGAAAACCAGGTCAAATGTGAACCTAAAACTCATGTCAAATGTGTACCTAAACCTCAGGTCAAATGTGAACCCGTTGTTTGAAACCCAAGTCAAATGTGAACTTAAACCTCAGGTCAAATGTGAACCCGTTGTTTGAAACCCTGGTCAAATTTGAACCTAAACCACAAGTCAAATCTTAACCAGTTGTTTGAAACCCAGGTGAAATGTGAACCTAACCCTCAGGTCAAATGTGAACCTAAACCTCGGGTCAAATGTGAACCCGTTGTTTGAAACCCAGGTCAAATGTGAACCTAAACCTCAGGTCAAATGTGAACCCGTTGTTTGAATCCCGGCTCAAATGAGAACCCGTTGTTTGAAACCCAGGTCAAATGAGAACTTAAACCTCGGGTCAAATGTGAATCCAATGTTTGAAAACCAGGTCAAATGTGAACCCGTTGTTTGAAACCCAGGTCAAATGTGAACCTAAACCTCAGGTTAAATGTGAACCCGTTGTTTGGAACCCAGGTCAAATGTGAACCTAAACCTCAGGTCAAATGTGAACCCGTTGTTTGAAACTCAGGTCAAATGTGAACCTAAACCTCAGGTCAAATGCGAACCCGTTGTTTGAAAACCAGGTTAAATTTGAACCTAAACCTCAGGTCAAATGTGAACCCGTTGTTTGAAACCCAGGTCAATTGTGAACCTAAACCTAAGGTCAAATGTGAACCCGTTGTTTGAAAACCAGGTCAAATGTGAACCTAAACCTCAGGTCAAATGTGAACCCATTGTTTGAAACCCAGGTCAAATGTGAACCTAAAGATCAGGTCAAATGTGAACTCGTTGTTTGAAAACCAGGTCAAATGTGAACCTAAAACTCAGGTCGAATGTGTACCTAAACCTCAGGTCAAATGTGAACCCGTTGTTTGAAACCCAAGTCAAATGTGAACTTAAACCTCAGGTCAAATGTGAACCCGTTGTTTGAAACCCAGGTCAAATTTGAACCTAAACCACAAGTCAAATCTGAACCCGTTGTTTGAAACCCAGGTGAAATGTGAACCTAACCCTCAGGTCAAATGTGAACCTAAACCTCGGGTCAAATGTGAACCTGTAGTTTGAAACCCAGGTCAAATGTGAACCTAAACCTCAGGTCAAATGTGAACCCGTTGTTTGAATCCCGGGTCAAATGAGAACCCGTTGTTTGAAACCCAGGTCAAATGAGAACTTAAACCTCAGGTCAAATGTGAATCCAATGTTTGAAAACCAGGTCAAATGTGAACCCGTTGTTTGAAACCCAGGTCAAATGTGAACCTAAACCTCAGGTTAAATGTGAACCCGTTGTTTGGAACCCAGGTCAAATGTGAACCTAAACCTCAGGTCAAATGTGAACCCGTTGTTTGAAACTCAGGTCAAATGTGAACCTAAACCTCAGGTCAAATGCGAACCCGTTGTTTGAAAACCAGGTTAAATTTGAACCTAAACCTCAGGTCAAATGTGAACCCGTTGTTTGAAACCCAGGTCAATTGTGAACCTAAACCTAAGGTCAAATGTGAACCCGTTGTTTGAAAACCAGGTCAAATGTGAACCTAAACCTCAGGTCAAATGTGAAACCATTGTTTGAAACCCAGGTCAAATGTGAACCTAAACCTCAGGTCAAATGTGAACTCGTTGTTTGAAAACCAGGTCAAATGTGAACCTAAAACTCAGGTCAAATGTGTACCTAAACCTCAGGTCAAATGTGAACCCGTTGTTTGAAACCCAAGTCAAATGTGAACTTAAACCTCAGGTCAAATGTGAACCCGTTGTTTGAAACCCAGGTCAAATTTGAACCTAAACCACAAGTCAAATCTGAACCCGTTGTTTGAAACCCAGGTGAAATGTGAACCTAACCCTCAGGTCAAATGTGAACCAAAACCTCGGGTCAAATGTGAACCCGTTATTTGAAACCCAAGTCAAATGTGAACCTAAACCTCAGGTCAAATGTGAACCCGTTGTTTGAATCCCGGGTCAAATGAGAACCCGTTGTTTGAAACCCAGGTCAAATGAGAACTTAAACCTCAGTTCAAATGTGAATCCATTGTTTGAAAACCAGGTCAAATGTGAACCCGTTGTTTGAAACCCAGGTCAAATGTGAACCTGAACCTCAGGTTAAATGTGAACCCGTTGTTTGGAACCCAGGTCAAATATGAACCTAAACCTCAGGTCAAATGTGAACTCGTAGTTTGAAACTTAGGTCAAATGTGAACCTAAACCTCAGGTCAAATGTGAACCCGTTGTTTGAAACCCAGGTCAATTGTGAACCTAAACCTAAGGTCAAATGTGAACCCGTTGTTTGAAAACCAGGTCAAATGTGAACCTAAACCTCACGTCAAATGTGAACCCATTGTTTAAAACCCAGGTCAAATGTGAACCTAAACCTCAGGTCAAATGTGAACTCGTTGTTTGAAACCCAGGTCAAATGTGAACCTAAACCTCAGGTCAAATGTGAACCCGTTGTTTGAATCCCGGGTCAAATGAGAACCCGTTGTTTGAAACCCAGGTCAAATGAGAACTTAAACCTCGGGTCAAATGTGAATCCAATGTTTGAAAACCAGGTCAAATGTGAACCCGTTGTTTGAAACCCAGGTCAAATGTGAACCTAAACCTCAGGTTAAATGTGAACCCGTTGTTTGGAACCCAGGTCAAATGTGAACCTAAACCTCAGGTCAAATGTGAACCCGTTGTTTGAAACTCAGGTCAAATGTGAACCTAAACCTCAAGTCAAATGCGAACCCGTTGTTTGAAAACCAGGTTAAATTTGAACCTAAACCTCAGGTCAAATGTGAACCCGTTGTTTGAAACCCAGGTCAATTGTGAACCTAAACCTAAGGTCAAATGTGAACCCGTTGTTTGAAAACCAGGTCAAATGTGAACCTAAACCTCAGGTCAAATGTGAACCCATTGTTTGAAACCCAGGTCAAATGTGAACCTAAACCTCAGGTCAAATGTGAACTCGTTGTTTGAAAACCAGGTCAAATGTGAACCTAAAACTCAGGTCGAATGTGTACCTAAACCTCAGGTCAAATGTGAACCCGTTGTTTGAAACCCAAGTCAAATGTGAACTTAAACCTCAGGTCAAATGTGAACCCGTTGTTTGAAACCCAGGTCAAATTTGAACCTAAACCACAAGTCAAATCTGAACCCGTTGTTTGAAACCCAGGTGAAATGTGACCTAACCCTCAGGTCAAATGTGAACCTAAACCTCGGGTCAAATGTGAACCTGTTGTTTGAAACCCAGGTCAAATGTGAACCTAAACCTCAGGTCAAATGTGAACCCGTTGTTTGAATCCCGGGTCAAATGAGAACCCGTTGTTTGAAACCCAGGTCAAATGAGAACTTAAACCTCGGGTCAAATGTGAATCCAATGTTTGAAAACCAGGTCAAATGTGAACCCGTTGTTTGAAACCCAGGTCAAATGTGAACCTAAACCTCAGGTTAAATGTGAACCCGTTGTTTGGAACCCAGGTCAAATGTGAAACTAAACCTCAGGTCAAATGTGAACCCGTTGTTTGAAACTCAGGTCAAATGTGAACCTAAACCTCAGGTCAAATGCGAACCCGTTGTTTGAAAACCAGGTTAAATTTGAACCTAAACCTCAGGTCAAATGTGAACACGTTGTTTGAAACCCAGGTCAATTGTGAACCTAAACCTAAGGTCAAATGTGAACCCGTTGTTTGAAAACCAGGTCAAATGTGAACCTAAACCTCAGGTCAAATGTGAACCCATTGTTTGAAACCCAGGTCAAATGTGAACCTAAACCTCAGGTCAAATGTGAACTCGTTGTTTGAAAACCAGGTCAAATGTGAACCTAAAACTCAGGTCAAATGTGTACCTAAACCTCAGGTCAAATGTGAACCCGTTGTTTGAAACCCAAGTCAAATGTGAACTTAAACCTCAGGTCAAATGTGAACCCGTTGTTTGAAACCCAGGTCAAATTTGAACCTAAACCACAAGTCAAATCTGAACCCGTTGTTTGAAACCCAGGTGAAATGTGAACCTAACCCTCATGTCAAATGTGAACCAAAACCTCGGGTCAAATGTGAACCCGTTGTTTGAAACCCAAGTCAAATGTGAACCTAAACCTCAGGTCAAATGTGAACCCGTTGTTTGAATCCCGGGTCAAATGAGAACCCGTTGTTTGAAACCCAGGTCAAATGAGAACTTAAACCTCAGGTCAAATGTGAATCCATTGTTTGAAAACCAGGTCAAATGTGAACCCGTTGTTTGAAACCCAGGTCAAATGTGAACCTGAACCTCAGGTTAAATGTGAACCCGTTGTTTGGAACCCAGGTCAAATATGAACCTAAACCTCAGGTCAAATGTGAACTCGTAGTTTGAAACTTAGGTCAAATGTGAACCTAAACCTCAGGTCAAATGTGAACCCGTTGTTTGAAACCCAGGTCAATTGTGAACCTAAACCTAAGGTCAAATGTGAACCCGTTGTTTGAAAACCAGGTCAAATGTGAACCTAAACCTCACGTCAAATGTGAACCCATTGTTTAAAACCCAGGTCAAATGTGAACCTAAACCTCAGGTCAAATGTGAACTCGTTGTTTGAAACCCAGGTCAAATGTGAACCTAAACCTCAGGTCAAATGTGAACCCATTGTTTGAATCCCGGGTCAAATGAGAACCCGTTGTTTGAAACCCAGGTCAAATGAGAACTTAAACCTCGGGTCAAATGTGAATCCAATGTTTGAAAACCAGGTCAAATGTGAACCCGTTGTTTGAAACCCAGGTCAAATGTGAACCTAAACCTCAGGTTAAATGTGAACCCGTTGTTTGGAACCCAGGTCAAATGTGAACCTAAACCTCAGGTCAAATGTGAACCCGTTGTTTGAAACTCAGGTCAAATGTGAACCTAAACCTCAGGTCAAATGCAAACCCGTTGTTTGAAAACCAGGTTAAATTTGAACCTAAACCTCAGGTCAAATGTGAACCCGTTGTTTGAAACCCAGGTCAATTGTGAACCTAAACCTAAGGTCAAATGTGAACCCGTTGTTTGAAAACCAGGTCAAATGTGAACCTAAACCTCAGGTCAAATGTGAACCCATTGTTTGAAACCCAGGTCAAATGTGAACCTAAAGCTCAGGTCAAATGTGAACTCGTTGTTTGAAAACCAGGTCAAATGTGAACCTAAAACTCAGGTCGAATGTGTACCTAAACCTCAGGTCAAATGTGAACCCGTTGTTTGAAACCCAAGTCAAATGTGAACTTAAACCTCAGGTCAAATGTGAACCCGTTGTTTGAAACCCAGGTCAAATTTGAACCTAAACCACAAGTCAAATCTGAACCCGTTGTTTGAAACCCAGGTGAAATGTGAACCTAACCCTCAGGTCAAATGTGAACCTAAACCTCGGGTCAAATGTGAACCTGTTGTTTGAAACCCAGGTCAAATGTGAACCTAAACCTCAGGTCAAATGTGAACCCGTTGTTTGAATCCCGGGTCAAATGAGAACCCGTTGTTTGAAACCCAGGTCAAATGAGAACTTAAACCTCGGGTCAAATGTGAATCCAATGTTTGAAAACCAGGTCAAATGTGAACCCGTTGTTTGAAACCCAGGTCAAATGTGAACCTAAACCTCAGGTTAAATGTGAACCCGTTGTTTGGAACCCAGGTCAAATGTGAACCTAAACCTCAGGTCAAATGTGAACCCGTTGTTTGAAACTCAGGTCAAATGTGAACCTAAACCTCAGGTCAAATGCGAACCCGTTGTTTGAAAACCAGGTTAAATTTGAACCTAAACCTCAGGTCAAATGTGAACACGTTGTTTGAAACCCAGGTCAATTGTGAACCTAAACCTAAGGTCAAATGTGAACCCGTTGTTTGAAAACCAGGTCAAATGTGAACCTAAACCTCAGGTCAAATGTGAACCCATTGTTTGAAACCCAGGTCAAATGTGAACCTAAACCTCAGGTCAAATGTGAACTCGTTGTTTGAAAACCAGGTCAAATGTGAACCTAAAACTCAGGTCAAATGTGTACCTAAACCTCAGGTCAAATGTGAACCCGTTGTTTGAAACCCAAGTCAAATGTGAACTTAAACCTCAGGTCAAATGTGAACCCGTTGTTTGAAACCCAGGTCAAATTTGAACCTAAACCACAAGTCAAATCTGAACCCGTTGTTTGAAACCCAGGTGAAATGTGAACCTAACCCTCAGGTCAAATGTGAACCAAAACCTCGGGTCAAATGTGAACCCGTTGTTTGAAACCCAAGTCAAATGTGAACCTAAACCTCAGGTCAAATGTGAACCCGTTGTTTGAATCCCGGGTCAAATGAGAACCCGTTGTTTGAAACCCAGGTCAAATGAGAACTTAAACCTCAGGTCAAATGTGAATCCATTGTTTGAAAACCAGGTCAAATGTGAACCCGTTGTTTGAAACCCAGGTCAAATGTGAACCTGAACCTCAGGTTAAATGTGAACCCGTTGTTTGGAACCCAGGTCAAATATGAACCTAAACCTCAGGTCAAATGTGAACCCATTGTTTGAAAATCAGGTCAAATGTGAACCTAAACCTCAGGTCAAATGTGAACCCATTGTTTGAATCCCGGGTCAAATGAGAACCCGTTGTTTGAAACCCAGGTCAAATGAGAACTTAAACCTCGGGTCAAATGTGAATCCAATGTTTGAAAACCAGGTCAAATGTGAACCCGTTGTTTGAAACCCAGGTCAAATGTGAACCTAAACCTCAGGTTAAATGTGAACCCGTTGTTTGGAACCCAGGTCAAATGTGAACCTAAACCTCAGGTCAAATGTGAACCCGTTGTTTGAAACTCATGTCAAATGTGAACCTAAACCTCAGGTCAAATGCAAACCCGTTGTTTGAAAACCAGGTTAAATTTGAACCTAAACCTCAGGTCAAATGTGAACCCGTTGTTTGAAACCCAGGTCAATTGTGAACCTAAACCTAAGGTCAAATGTGAACCCGTTGTTTGAAAACCAGGTCAAATGTGAACCTAAACCTCAGGTCAAATGTGAACCCATTGTTTGAAACCCAGGTCAAATGTGAACCTAAAGCTCAGGTCAAATGTGAACTCGTTGTTTGAAAACCAGGTCAAATGTGAACCTAAAACTCAGGTCGAATGTGTACCTAAACCTCAGGTCAAATGTGAACCCGTTGTTTGAAACCCAAGTCAAATGTGAACTTAAACCTCAGGTCAAATGTGAACCCGTTGTTTGAAACCCAGGTCAAATTTGAACCTAAACCACAAGTCAAATCTGAACCCGTTGTTTGAAACCCAGGTGAAATGTGAACCTAACCCTCAGGTCAAATGTGAACCTAAACCTCGGGTCAAATGTGAACCTGTTGTTTGAAACCCAGGTCAAATGTGAACCTAAACCTCAGGTCAAATGTGAACCCGTTGTTTGAATCCCGGGTCAAATGAGAACCCGTTGTTTGAAACCCAGGTCAAATGAGAACTTAAACCTCGGGTCAAATGTGAATCCAATGTTTGAAAACCAGGTCAAATGTGAACCCGTTGTTTGAAACCCAGGTCAAATGTGAACCTAAACCTCAGGTTAAATGTGAACCCGTTGTTTGGAACCCAGGTCAAATGTGAACCTAAACCTCAGGTCAAATGTGAACCCGTTGTTTGAAACTCAGGTCAAATGTGAACCTAAACCTCAGGTCAAATGCGAACCCGTTGTTTGAAAACCAGGTTAAATTTGAACCTAAACCTCAGGTCAAATGTGAACACGTTGTTTGAAACCCAGGTCAATTGTGAACCTAAACCTAAGGTCAAATGTGAACCCGTTGTTTGAAAACCAGGTCAAATGTGAACCTAAACCTCAGGTCAAATGTGAACCCATTGTTTGAAACCCAGGTCAAATGTGAACCTAAACCTCAGGTCAAATGTGAACTCGTTGTTTGAAAACCAGGTCAAATGTGAACCTAAAACTCAGGTCAAATGTGTACCTAAACCTCAGGTCAAATGTGAACCCGTTGTTTGAAACCCAAGTCAAATGTGAACTTAAACCTCAGGTCAAATGTGAACCCGTTGTTTGAAACCCAGGTCAAATTTGAACCTAAACCACAAGTCAAATCTGAACCCGTTGTTTGAAACCCAGGTGAAATGTGAACCTAACCCTCAGGTCAAATGTGAACCAAAACCTCGGGTCAAATGTGAACCCGTTGTTTGAAACCCAAGTCAAATGTGAACCTAAACCTCAGGTCAAATGTGAACCCGTTGTTTGAATCCCGGGTCAAATGAGAACCCGTTGTTTGAAACCCAGGTCAAATGAGAACTTAAACCTCAGGTCAAATGTGAATCCATTGTTTGAAAACCAGGTCAAATGTGAACCCGTTGTTTGAAACCCAGGTCAAATGTGAACCTGAACCTCAGGTTAAATGTGAACCCGTTGTTTGGAACCCAGGTCAAATATGAACCTAAACCTCAGGTCAAATGTGAACTCGTAGTTTGAAACTTAGGTCAAATGTGAACCTAAACCTCAGGTCAAATGTGAACCCGTTGTTTGAAACCCAGGTCAATTGTGAACCTAAACCTAAGGTCAAATGTGAACCCGTTGTTTGAAAACCAGGTCAAATGTGAACCTAAACCTCACGTCAAATGTGAACCCATTGTTTAAAACCCAGGTCAAATGTGAACCTAAACCTCAGGTCAAATGTGAACTCGTTGTTTGAAACCCAGGTCAAATGTGAACCTAAACCTCAGGTCAAATGTGAACCCATTGTTTGAATCCCGGGTCAAATGAGAACCCGTTGTTTGAAACCCAGGTCAAATGAGAACTTAAACCTCGGGTCAAATGTGAATCCAATGTTTGAAAACCAGGTCAAATGTGAACCCGTTGTTTGAAACCCAGGTCAAATGTGAACCTAAACCTCAGGTTAAATGTGAACCCGTTGTTTGGAACCCAGGTCAAATGTGAACCTAAACCTCAGGTCAAATGTGAACCCGTTGTTTGAAACTCAGGTCAAATGTGAACCTAAACCTCAGGTCAAATGCAAACCCGTTGTTTGAAAACCAGGTTAAATTTGAACCTAAACCTCAGGTCAAATGTGAACCCGTTGTTTGAAACCCAGGTCAATTGTGAACCTAAACCTAAGGTCAAATGTGAACCCGTTGTTTGAAAACCAGGTCAAATGTGAACCTAAACCTCAGGTCAAATGTGAACCCATTGTTTGAAACCCAGGTCAAATGTGAACCTAAAGCTCAGGTCAAATGTGAACTCGTTGTTTGAAAACCAGGTCAAATGTGAACCTAAAACTCAGGTCGAATGTGTACCTAAACCTCAGGTCAAATGTGAACCCGTTGTTTGAAACCCAAGTCAAATGTGAACTTAAACCTCAGGTCAAATGTGAACCCGTTGTTTGAAACCCAGGTCAAATTTGAACCTAAACCACAAGTCAAATCTGAACCCGTTGTTTGAAACCCAGGTGAAATGTGAACCTAACCCTCAGGTCAAATGTGAACCTAAACCTCGGGTCAAATGTGAACCTGTTGTTTGAAACCCAGGTCAAATGTGAACCTAAACCTCAGGTCAAATGTGAACCCGTTGTTTGAATCCCGGGTCAAATGAGAACCCGTTGTTTGAAACCCAGGTCAAATGAGAACTTAAACCTCGGGTCAAATGTGAATCCAATGTTTGAAAACCAGGTCAAATGTGAACCCGTTGTTTGAAACCCAGGTCAAATGTGAACCTAAACCTCAGGTTAAATGTGAACCCGTTGTTTGGAACCCAGGTCAAATGTGAACCTAAACCTCAGGTCAAATGTGAACCCGTTGTTTGAAACTCAGGTCAAATGTGAACCTAAACCTCAGGTCAAATGCGAACCCGTTGTTTGAAAACCAGGTTAAATTTGAACCTAAACCTCAGGTCAAATGTGAACACGTTGTTTGAAACCCAGGTCAATTGTGAACCTAAACCTAAGGTCAAATGTGAACCCGTTGTTTGAAAACCAGGTCAAATGTGAACCTAAACCTCAGGTCAAATGTGAACCCATTGTTTGAAACCCAGGTCAAATGTGAACCTAAACCTCAGGTCAAATGTGAACTCGTTGTTTGAAAACCAGGTCAAATGTGAACCTAAAACTCAGGTCAAATGTGTACCTAAACCTCAGGTCAAATGTGAACCCGTTGTTTGAAACCCAAGTCAAATGTGAACTTAAACCTCAGGTCAAATGTGAACCCGTTGTTTGAAACCCAGGTCAAATTTGAACCTAAACCACAAGTCAAATCTGAACCCGTTGTTTGAAACCCAGGTGAAATGTGAACCTAACCCTCAGGTCAAATGTGAACCAAAACCTCGGGTCAAATGTGAACCCGTTGTTTGAAACCCAAGTCAAATGTGAACCTAAACCTCAGGTCAAATGTGAACCCGTTGTTTGAATCCCGGGTCAAATGAGAACCCGTTGTTTGAAACCCAGGTCAAATGAGAACTTAAACCTCAGGTCAAATGTGAATCCATTGTTTGAAAACCAGGTCAAATGTGAACCCGTTGTTTGAAACCCAGGTCAAATGTGAACCTGAACCTCAGGTTAAATGTGAACCCGTTGTTTGGAACCCAGGTCAAATATGAACCTAAACCTCAGGTCAAATGTGAACTCGTAGTTTGAAACTTAGGTCAAATGTGAACCTAAACCTCAGGTCAAATGTGAACCCGTTGTTTGAAACCCAGGTCAATTGTGAACCTAAACCTAAGGTCAAATGTGAACCCGTTGTTTGAAAACCAGGTCAAATGTGAACCTAAACCTCACGTCAAATGTGAACCCATTGTTTAAAACCCAGGTCAAATGTGAACCTAAACCTCAGGTCAAATGTGAACTCGTTGTTTGAAACCCAGGTCAAATGTGAACCTAAACCTCAGGTCAAATGTGAACCCGTTGTTTGAATCCCGGGTCAAATGAGAACCCGTTGTTTGAAACCCAAGTCAAATGAGAACTTAAACCTCGGGTCAAATGTGAATCCAATGTTTGAAAACCAGGTCAAATATGAACCCGTTGTTTGAAACCCAGGACAAATGTGAACCTAAACCTCAGGTTAAATGTGAACCCGTTGTTTGGAACCCAGGTCAAATGTGAACCTAAACCTCAGGTCAAATGTGAACCCGTTGTTTGAAACTCAGGTCAAATGTGAACCTAAACCTCAGGTCAAATGCGAACCCGTTGTTTGAAAACCAGGTTAAATTTGAACCTAAACCTCAGGTCAAATGTGAACACGTTGTTTGAAACCCAGGTCAATTGTGAACCTAAACCTAAGGTCAAATGTGAACCCGTTGTTTGAAAACCAGGTCAAATGTGAACCTAAACCTCAGGTCAAATGTGAACCCATTGTTTGAAACCCAGGTCAAATGTGAACCTAAACCTCAGGTCAAATGTGAACTCGTTGTTTGAAAACCAGGTCAAATGTGAACCTAAAACTCAGGTCAAATGTGTACCTAAACCTCAGGTCAAATGTGAACCCGTTGTTTGAAACCCAAGTCAAATGTGAACTTAAACCTCAGGTCAAATGTGAACCCGTTGTTTGAAACCCAGGTCAAATTTGAACCTAAACCACAAGTCAAATCTGAACCCGTTGTTTGAAACCCAGGTGAAATGTGAACCTAACCCTCAGGTCAAATGTGAACCAAAACCTCGGGTCAAATGTGAACCCGTTGTTTGAAACCCAAGTCAAATGTGAACCTAAACCTCAGGTCAAATGTGAACCCGTTGTTTGAATCCCGGGTCAAATGAGAACCCGTTGTTTGAAACCCAGGTCAAATGAGAACTTAAACCTCGGGTCAAATGTGAATCCAATGTTTGAAAACCAGGTCAAATGTGAACCCGTTGTTTGAAACCCAGGTCAAATGTGAACCTAAACCTCAGGTTAAATGTGAACCCGTTGTTTGGAACCCAGGTCAAATGTGAACCTAAACCTCAGGTCAAATGTGAACCCGTTGTTTGAAACTCAGGTCAAATGTGAACCTAAACCTCAGGTCAAATGCGAACCCGTTGTTTGAAAACCAGGTTAAATTTGAACCTAAACCTCAGGTCAAATGTGAACACGTTGTTTGAAAACCAGGTCAATTGTGAACCTAAACCTAAGGTCAAATGTGAACCCGTTGTTTGAAAACCAGGTCAAATGTGAACCTAAACCTCAGGTCAAATGTGAACCCATTGTTTGAAACCCAGGTCAAATGTGAACCTAAACCTCAGGTCAAATGTGAACTCGTTGTTTGAAAACCAGGTCAAATGTGAACCTAAAACTCAGGTCAAATGTGTACCTAAACCTCAGGTCAAATGTGAACCCGTTGTTTGAAACCCAAGTCAAATGTGAACTTAAACCTCAGGTCAAATGTGAACCCGTTGTTTGAAACCCAGGTCAAATTTGAACCTAAACCACAAGTCAAATCTGAACCCGTTGTTTGAAACCCAGGTGAAATGTGAACCTAACCCTCAGGTCAAATGTGAACCAAAACCTCGGGTCAAATGTGAACCCGTTGTTTGAAACCCAAGTCAAATGTGAACCTAAACCTCAGGTCAAATGTGAACCCGTTGTTTGAATCCCGGGTCAAATGAGAACCCGTTGTTTGAAACCCAGGTCAAATGAGAACTTAAACCTCAGGTCAAATGTGAATCCATTGTTTGAAAACCAGGTCAAATGTGAACCCGTTGTTTGAAACCCAGGTCAAATGTGAACCTGAACCTCAGGTTAAATGTGAACCCGTTGTTTGGAACCCAGGTCAAATATGAACCTAAACCTCAGGTCAAATGTGAACTCGTAGTTTGAAACTTAGGTCAAATGTGAACCTAAACCTCAGGTCAAATGTGAACCCGTTGTTTGAAACCCAGGTCAATTGTGAACCTAAACCTAAGGTCAAATGTGAACCCGTTGTTTGAAAACCAGGTCAAATGTGAACCTAAACCTCACGTCAAATGTGAACCCATTGTTTAAAACCCAGGTCAAATGTGAACCTAAACCTCAGGTCAAATGTGAACTCGTTGTTTGAAACCCAGGTCAAATGTGAACCTAAACCTCAGGTCAAATGTGAACCCGTTGTTTGAATCCCGGGTCAAATGAGAACCCGTTGTTTGAAACCCAAGTCAAATGAGAACTTAAACCTCGGGTCAAATGTGAATCCAATGTTTGAAAACCAGGTCAAATATGAACCCGTTGTTTGAAACCCAGGACAAATGTGAACCTAAACCTCAGGTTAAATGTGAACCCGTTGTTTGGAACCCAGGTCAAATGTGAACCTAAACCTCAGGTCAAATGTGAACCCGTTGTTTGAAACTCAGGTCAAATGTGAACCTAAACCTCAGGTCAAATGCGAACCCGTTGTTTGAAAACCAGGTTAAATTTGAACCTAAACCTCAGGTCAAATGTGAACACGTTGTTTGAAACCCAGGTCAATTGTGAACCTAAACCTAAGGTCAAATGTGAACCCGTTGTTTGAAAACCAGGTCAAATGTGAACCTAAACCTCAGGTCAAATGTGAACCCATTGTTTGAAACCCAGGTCAAATGTGAACCTAAACCTCAGGTCAAATGTGAACTCGTTGTTTGAAAACCAGGTCAAATGTAAACCTAAAACTCAGGTCAAATGTGTACCTAAACCTCAGGTCAAATGTGAACCCGTTGTTTGAAACCCAAGTCAAATGTGAACTTAAACCTCAGGTCAAATGTGAACCCGTTGTTTGAAACCCAGGTCAAATTTGAACCTAAACCACAAGTCAAATCTGAACCCGTTGTTTGAAACCCAGGTGAAATGTGAACCTAACCCTCAGGTCAAATGTGAACCAAAACCTCGGGTCAAATGTGAACCCGTTGTTTGAAACCCAAGTCAAATGTGAACCTAAACCTCAGGTCAAATGTGAACCCGTTGTTTGAATCCCGGGTCAAATGAGAACCCGTTGTTTGAAACCCAGGTCAAATGAGAACTTAAACCTCAGGTCAAATGTGAATCCATTGTTTGAAAACCAGGTCAAATGTGAACCCGTTGTTTGAAACCCAGGTCAAATGTGAACCTGAACCTCAGGTTAAATGTGAACCCGTTGTTTGGAACCCAGGTCAAATATGAACCTAAACCTCAGGTCAAATGTGAACTCGTAGTTTGAAACTTAGGTCAAATGTGAACCTAAACCTCAGGTCAAATGTGAACCCGTTGTTTGAAACCCAGGTCAATTGTGAACCTAAACCTAAGGTCAAATGTGAACCCGTTGTTTGAAAACCAGGTCAAATGTGAACCTAAACCTCACGTCAAATGTGAACCCATTGTTTAAAACCCAGGTCAAATGTGAACCTAAACCTCAGGTCAAATGTGAACTCGTTGTTTGAAACCCAGGTCAAATGTGAACCTAAACCTCAGGTCAAATGTGAACCCGTTGTTTGAATCCCGGGTCAAATGAGAACCCGTTGTTTGAAACCCAAGTCAAATGAGAACTTAAACCTCGGGTCAAATGTGAATCCAATGTTTGAAAACCAGGTCAAATATGAACCCGTTGTTTGAAACCCAGGACAAATGTGAACCTAAACCTCAGGTTAAATGTGAACCCGTTGTTTGGAACCCAGGTTAAATGTGAACCTAAACCTCAGGTCAAATGTGAACCCGTTGTTTGAAACTCAGGTCAAATGTGAACCTAAACCTCAGGTCAAATGCGAACCCGTTGTTTGAAAACCAGGTTAAATTTGAACCTAAACCTCAGGTCAAATGTGAACCCGTTGTTTGAAACCCAGGTCAATTGTGAACCTAAACCTAAGGTCAAATGTGAACCCGTTGTTTGAAAACCAGGTCAAATGTGAACCTAAACCTCAGGTCAAATGTGAACCCATTGTTTGAAACCCAGGTCAAATGTGAACCTAAAGCTCATGTCAAATGTGAACTCGTTGTTTGAAAACCAGGTCAAATGTGAACCTAAAACTCAGGTCGAATGTGTACCTAAACCTCAGGTCAAATGTGAACCCGTTGTTTGAAACCCAAGTCAAATGTGAACTTAAACCTCAGGTCAAATGTGAACCCGTTGTTTGAAACCCAGGTCAAATTTGAACCTAAACCACAAGTCAAATCTGAACCCGTTGTTTGAAACCCAGGTGAAATGTAAACCTAACCCTCAGGTCAAATGTGAACCTAAACCTCGGGTCAAATGTGAACCTGTTGTTTGAAACCCAGGTCAAATGTGAACCTAAACCTCAGGTCAAATGTGAACCTGTTGTTTGAATCCCGGGTCAAATGAGAACCCGTTGTTTGAAACCCAGGTCAAATGAGAACTTAAACCTCAGGTCAAATGTGAATCCAATGTTTGAAAACCAGGTCAAATGTGAACCCGTTGTTTGAAACCCAGGTCAAATGTGTACCTAAACCTCAGGTTAAATGTGAACCCGTTGTTTGGAACCCAGGTCAAATGTGAACCTAAACCTCAGGTCAAATGTGAACCCGTTGTTTGAAACTCAGGTCAAATGTGAACCTAAACCTCAGGTCAAATGCGAACCCGTTGTTTGAAAACCAGGTTAAATTTGAACCTAAACCTCAGGTCAAATGTGAACCCGTTGTTTGAAACCCAGGTCAATTGTGAACCTAAACCTAAGGTCAAATGTGAACCCGTTGTTTGAAAACCAGGTCAAATGTGAACCTAAACCTCAGGTCAAATGTGAACCCATTGTTTGAAACCCAGGTCAAATGTGAACCTAAACCTCAGGTCAAATGTGAACTCGTTGTTTGAAAACCAGGTCAAATGTGAACCTAAAACTCAGGTCAAATGTGTACCTAAACCTCAGGTCAAATGTGAACCCGTTGTTTGAAACCCAAGTCAAATGTGAACTTAAACCTCAGGTCAAATGTGAACCCGTTGTTTGAAACCCAGGTCAAATTTGAACCTAAACCACAAGTCAAATCTGAACCCGTTGTTTGAAACCCAGGTGAAATGTGAACCTAACCCTCAGGTCAAATGTGAACCAAAACCTCGGGTCAAATATGAACCCGTTGTTTGAAACCCAAGTCAAATGTGAACCTAAACCTCAGGTCAAATGTGAACCCGTTGTTTGAATCCCGGGTCAAATGAGAACCCGTTGTTTGAAACCCAGGTCAAATGAGAACTTAAACCTCAGGTCAAATGTGAATCCATTGTTTGAAAACCAGGTCAAATGTGAACCCGTTGTTTGAAACCCAGGTCAAATGTGAACCTGAACCTCAGGTTAAATGTGAACCCGTTGTTTGGAACCCAGGTCAAATTTGAACCTAAACCTCAGGTCAAATGTGAACTCGTAGTTTGAAACTTAGGTCAAATGTGAACCTAAACCTCAGGTCAAATGTGAACCCGTTGTTTGAAACCCAGGTCAATTGTGAACCTAAACCTAAGGTCAAATGTGAACCCGTTGTTTGAAAACCAGGTCAAATGTGAACCTAAACCTCACGTCAAATGTGAACCCATTGTTTAAAACCCAGGTCAAATGTGAACCTAAACCTCAGGTCAAATGTGAACTCGTTGTTTGAAACCCAGGTCAAATGTGAACCTAAACCTCAGGTCAAATGTGAACCCGTTGTTTGAATCCCGGGTCAAATGAGAACCCGTTGTTTGAAACCCAGGTCAAATGAGAACTTAAACCTCGGGTCAAATGTGAATCCAATGTTTGAAAACCAGGTCAAATGTGAACCCGTTGTTTGAAACCCAGGTCAAATGTGAACCTAAACCTCAGGTTAAATGTGAACCCGTTGTTTGGAACCCAGGTCAAATGTGAACCTAAACCTCAGGTCAAATGTGAACCCGTTGTTTGAAACTCAGGTCAAATGTGAACCTAAACCTCAGGTCAAATGCGAACCCGTTGTTTGAAAACCAGGTTAAATTTGAACCTAAACCTCAGGTCAAATGTGAACCCGTTGTTTGAAACCCAGGTCAATTGTGAACCTAAACCTAAGGTCAAATGTGAACCCGTTGTTTGAAAACCAGGTCAAATGTGAACCTAAACCTCAGGTCAAATGTGAACCCATTGTTTGAAACCCAGGTCAAATGTGAACCTAAAGCTCAGGTCAAATGTGAACTCGTTGTTTGAAAACCAGGTCAAATGTGAACCTAAAACTCAGGTCGAATGTGTACCTAAACCTCAGGTCAAATGTGAACCCGTTGTTTGAAACCCAAGTCAAATGTGAACTTAAACCTCAAGTCAAATGTGAACCCGTTGTTTGAAACCCAGGTCAAATTTGAACCTAAACCACAAGTCAAATCTGAACCCGTTGTTTGAAACCCAGGTGAAATGTGAACCTAACCCTCAGGTCAAATGTGAACCTAAACCTCGGGTCAAATGTGAACCTGTTGTTTGAAACCCAGGTCAAATGTGAACCTAAACCTCAGGTCAAATGTGAACCCGTTGTTTGAATCCCGGGTCAAATGAGAACCCGTTGTTTGAAACCCAGGTCAAATGAGAACTTAAACCTCGGGTCAAATGTGAATCCAATGTTTGAAAACCAGGTCAAATGTGAACCCGTTGTTTGAAACCCAGGTCAAATGTGAACCTAAACCTCAGGTTAAATGTGAACCCGTTGTTTGGAACCCAGGTCAAATGTGAACCTAAACCTCAGGTCAAATGTGAACCCGTTGTTTGAAACTCAGGTCAAATGTGAACCTAAACCTCAGGTCAAATGCGAACCCGTTGTTTGAAAACTAGGTTAAATTTGAACCTAAACCTCAGGTCAAATGTGAACACGTTGTTTGAAACCCAGGTCAATTGTGAACCTAAACCTAAGGTCAAATGTGAACCCGTTGTTTGAAAACCAGGTCAAATGTGAACCTAAACCTCAGGTCAAATGTGAACCCATTGTTTGAAACCCAGGTCAAATGTGAACCTAAACCTCAGGTCAAATGTGAACTCGTTGTTTGAAAACCAGGTCAAATGTGAACCTAAAACTCAGGTCAAATGTGTACCTAAACCTCAGGTCAAATGTGAACCCGTTGTTTGAAACCCAAGTCAAATGTGAACTTAAACCTCAGGTCAAATGTGAACCCGTTGTTTGAAACCCAGGTCAAATTTGAACCTAAACCACAAGTCAAATCTGAACCCGTTGTTTGAAACCCAGGTGAAATGTGAACCTAACCCTCAGGTCAAATGTGAACCAAAACCTCGGGTCAAATGTGAACCCGTTGTTTGAAACCCAAGTCAAATGTGAACCTAAACCTCAGGTCAAATGTGAACCCGTTGTTTGAATCCCGGGTCAAATGAGAACCCGTTGTTTGAAACCCAGGTTAAATGAGAACTTAAACCTCAGGTCAAATGTGAATCCATTGTTTGAAAACCAGGTCAAATGTGAACCCGTTGTTTGAAACCCAGGTCAAATGTGAACCTGAACCTCAGGTTAAATGTGAACCCGTTGTTTGGAACCCAGGTCAAATATGAACCTAAACCTCAGGTCAAATGTGAACTCGTAGTTTGAAACTTAGGTCAAATGTGAACCTAAACCTCAGGTCAAATGTGAACCCGTTGTTTGAAACCCAGGTCAATTGTGAACCTAAACCTAAGGTCAAATGTGAACCCGTTGTTTGAAAACCAGGTCAAATGTGAACCTAAACCTCACGTCAAATGTGAACCCATTGTTTAAAACCCAGGTCAAATGTGAACCTAAACCTCAGGTCAAATGTGAACTCGTTGTTTGAAACCCAGGTCAAATGTGAACCTAAACCTCAGGTCAAATGTGAACCCGTTGTTTGAATCCCGGGTCAAATGAGAACCCGTTGTTTGAAACCCAAGTCAAATGAGAACTTAAACCTCGGGTCAAATGTGAATCCAATGTTTGAAAACCAGGTCAAATATGAACCCGTTGTTTGAAACCCAGGACAAATGTGAACCTAAACCTCAGGTTAAATGTGAGCCCGTTGTTTGGAACCCAGGTCAAATGTGAACCTAAACCTCAGGTCAAATGTGAACCCGTTGTTTGAAAACCAGGTCAAATGTGAACCTAAACCTCAGGTCGAATGTGAACCCATTGTTTGAAACCCAGGTCAAATGTGAACCTAAACCTCAGGTCAAATGTGAACTCGTTGTTTGAAAACCAGGTCAAATGTGAACCTAAAACTCAGGTCAAATGTGTACCTAAACCTCAGGTCAAATGTGAACCCGTTGTTTGAAACCCAAGTCAAATGTGAACTTAAACCTCAGGTCAAATGTGAACCCGTTGTTTGAAACCCAGGTCAAATTTGAACCTAAACCATAAGTCAAATCTGAACCCGTTGTTTGAAACCCAGGTGAAATGTGAACCTAACCCTCAGGTCAAATGTGAACCAAAACCTCGGGTCAAATGTGAACCCGTTGTTTGAAAACCAGGTCAAATGTGAACCTAAACCTCAGGTCAAATGTGAACCCATTGTTTGAAACCCAGGTCAAATGTGAACCTAAAGCTCAGGTCAAATGTGAACTCGTTGTTTGAAAACCAGGTCAAATGTGAACCTAAAACTCAGGTCGAATGTGTACCTAAACCTCAGGTCAAATGTGAACCCGTTGTTTGAAACCCAAGTCAAATGTGAACTTAAACCTCAAGTCAAATGTGAACCCGTTGTTTGAAACCCAGGTCAAATTTGAACCTAAACCACAAGTCAAATCTGAACCCGTTGTTTGAAACCCAGGTGAAATGTGAACCTAACCCTCAGGTCAAATGTGAACCTAAACCTCGGGTCAAATGTGAACCTGTTGTTTGAAACCCAGGTCAAATGTGAACCTAAACCTCAGGTCAAATGTGAACCCGTTGTTTGAATCCCGGGTCAAATGAGAACCCGTTGTTTGAAACCCAGGTCAAATGAGAACTTAAACCTCGGGTCAAATGTGAATCCAATGTTTGAAAACCAGGTCAAATGTGAACCCGTTGTTTGAAACCCAGGTCAAATGTGAACCTAAACCTCAGGTTAAATGTGAACCCGTTGTTTGGAACCCAGGTCAAATGTGAACCTAAACCTCAGGTCAAATGTGAACCCGTTGTTTGAAACTCAGGTCAAATGTGAACCTAAACCTCAGGTCAAATGCGAACCCGTTGTTTGAAAACCAGGTTAAATTTGAACCTAAACCTCAGGTCAAATGTGAACACGTTGTTTGAAACCCAGGTCAATTGTGAACCTAAACCTAAGGTCAAATGTGAACCCGTTGTTTGAAAACCAGGTCAAATGTGAACCTAAACCTCAGGTCAAATGTGAACCCATTGTTTGAAACCCAGGTCAAATGTGAACCTAAACCTCAGGTCAAATGTGAACTCGTTGTTTGAAAACCAGGTCAAATGTGAACCTAAAACTCAGGTCAAATGTGTACCTAAACCTCAGGTCAAATGTGAACCCGTTGTTTGAAACCCAAGTCAAATGTGAACTTAAACCTCAGGTCAAATGTGAACCCGTTGTTTGAAACCCAGGTCAAATTTGAACCTAAACCACAAGTCAAATCTGAACCCGTTGTTTGAAACCCAGGTGAAATGTGAACCTAACCCTCAGGTCAAATGTGAACCAAAACCTCGGGTCAAATGTGAACCCGTTGTTTGAAACCCAAGTCAAATGTGAACCTAAACCTCAGGTCAAATGTGAACCCGTTGTTTGAATCCCGGGTCAAATGAGAACCCGTTGTTTGAAACCCAGGTCAAATGAGAACTTAAACCTCAGGTCAAATGTGAATCCATTGTTTGAAAACCAGGTCAAATGTGAACCCGTTGTTTGAAACCCAGGTCAAATGTGAACCTGAACCTCAGGTTAAATGTGAACCCGTTGTTTGGAACCCAGGTCAAATATGAACCTAAACCTCAGGTCAAATGTGAACTCGTAGTTTGAAACTTAGGTCAAATGTGAACCTAAACCTCAGGTCAAATGTGAACCCGTTGTTTGAAACCCATGTCAATTGTGAACCTAAACCTAAGGTCAAATGTGAACCCGTTGTTTGAAAACCAGGTCAAATGTGAACCTAAACCTCACGTTAAATGTGAACCCATTGTTTAAAACCCAGGTCAAATGTGAACCTAAACCTCAGGTCAAATGTGAACTCGTTGTTTGAAACCCAGGTCAAATGTGAACCTAAACCTCAGGTCAAATGTGAACCCGTTGTTTGAATCCCGGGTCAAATGAGAACCCGTTGTTTGAAACCCAAGTCAAATGAGAACTTAAACCTCGGGTCAAATGTGAATCCAATGTTTGAAAACCAGGTCAAATATGAACCCGTTGTTTGAAACCCAGGTCAAATGTGAACCTAAACCTCAGGTTAAATGTGAACCCGTTGTTTGGAACCCAGGTCAAATGTGAACCTAAACCTCAGGTCAAATGTGAACCCGTTGTTTGAAACTCAGGTCAAATGTGAACCTAAACCTCAGGTCAAATGCGAACCCGTTGTTTGAAAACCAGGTTAAATTTGAACCTAAACCTCAGGTCAAATGTGAACACGTTGTTTGAAACCCAGGTCAATTGTGAACCTAAACCTAAGGTCAAATGTGAACCCGTTGTTTGAAAACCAGGTCAAATGTGAACCTAAACCTCAGGTCAAATGTGAACCCATTGTTTGAAACCCAGGTCAAATGTGAACCTAAACCTCAGGTCAAATGTGAACTCGTTGTTTGAAAACCAGGTCAAATGTGAACCTAAAACTCAGGTCAAATGTGTACCTAAACCTCAGGTCAAATGTGAACCCGTTGTTTGAAACCCAAGTCAAATGTGAACTTAAACCTCAGGTCAAATGTGAACCCGTTGTTTGAAACCCAGGTCAAATTTGAACCTAAACCACAAGTCAAATCTGAACCCGTTGTTTGAAACCCAGGTGAAATGTGAACCTAACCCTCAGGTCAAATGTGAACCAAAACCTCGGGTCAAATGTGAACCCGTTGTTTGAAACCCAAGTCAAATGTGAACCTAAACCTCAGGTCAAATGTGAACCCGTTGTTTGAATCCCGGGTCAAATGAGAACCCGTTGTTTGAAACCCAGGTCAAATGAGAACTTAAACCTCAGGTCAAATGTGAATCCATTGTTTGAAAACCAGGTCAAATGTGAACCCGTTGTTTGAAACCCAGGTCAAATGTGAACCTGAACCTCAGGTTAAATGTGAACCCGTTGTTTGGAACCCAGGTCAAATATGAACCTAAACCTCAGGTCAAATGTGAACTCGTAGTTTGAAACTTAGGTCAAATGTGAACCTAAACCTCAGGTCAAATGTGAACCCGTTGTTTGAAACCCAGGTCAATTGTGAACCTAAACCTAAGGTCAAATGTGAACCCGTTGTTTGAAAACCAGGTCAAATGTGAACCTAAACCTCACGTCAAATGTGAACCCATTGTTTAAAACCCAGGTCAAATGTGAACCTAAACCTCATGTCAAATGTGAACTCGTTGTTTGAAACCCAGGTCAAATGTGAACCTAAACCTCAGGTCAAATGTGAACCCGTTGTTTGAATCCCGGGTCAAATGAGAACCCGTTGTTTGAAACCCAAGTCAAATGAGAACTTAAACCTCGGGTCAAATGTGAATCCAATGTTTGAAAACCAGGTCAAATATGAACCCGTTGTTTGAAACCCAGGACAAATGTGAACCTAAACCTCAGGTTAAATGTGAACCCGTTGTTTGGAACCCAGGTCAAATGTGAACCTAAACCTCAGGTCAAATGTGAACCCGTTGTTTGAAAACCAGGTCAAATGTGAACCTAAACCTCAGATCGAATGTGAACCCATTGTTTGAAACCCAGGTCAAATGTGAACCTAAACCTCAGGTCAAATGTGAACTCGTTGTTTGAAAACCAGGTCAAATGTGAACCTAAAACTCAGGTCAAATGTGTACCTAAACCTCAGGTCAAATGTGAACCCGTTGTTTGAAACCCAAGTCAAATGTGAACTTAAACCTCAGGTCAAATGTGAACCCGTTGTTTGAAACCCAGGTCAAATTTGAACCTAAACCATAAGTCAAATCTGAACCCGTTGTTTGAAACCCAGGTGAAATGTGAACCTAACCCTCAGGTCAAATGTGAACCAAAACCTCGGGTCAAATGTGAACCCGTTGTTTGAAACCCAAGTCAAATGTGAACCTAAACCTCAGGTCAAATGTGAACCCGTTGTTTGAATCCCGGGTCAAATGAGAACCCGTTGTTTGAAACCCAGGTCAAATGAGAACTTAAACCTCAGGTCAAATGTGAATCCATTGTTTGAAAACCAGGTCAAATGTGAACCCGTTGTTTGAAACCCAGGTCAAATGTGAACCTGAACCTCAGGTTAAATGTGAACCCGTTGTTTGGAACCCAGGCCAAATATGAACCTAAACCTCAGGTCAAATGTGAACTCGTAGTTTGAAACTTAGGTCAAATGTGAACCTAAACCTCAGGTCAAATGTGAACCCGTTGTTTGAAACCCAGGTCAATTGTGAACCTAAACCTAAGGTCAAATGTGAACCCGTTGTTTGAAAACCAGGTCAAATGTGAACCTAAACCTCACGTCAAATGTGAACCCATTGTTTAAAACCCAGGTCAAATGTGAACCTAAACCTCAGGTCAAATGTGAACTCGTTGTTTGAAACCCAGGTCAAATGTGAACCTAAACCTCAGGTCAAATGTGAACCCGTTGTTTGAATCCCGGGTCAAATGAGAACCCGTTGTTTGAAACACAAGTCAAATGAGAACTTAAACCTCGGGTCAAATGTGAATCCAATGTTTGAAAACCAGGTCAAATATGAACCCGTTGTTTGAAACACAGGACAAATGTGAACCTAAACCTCAGGTTAAATGTGAACCCGTTGTTTGGAACCCAGGTCAAATGTGAACCTAAACCTCAGGTCAAATGTGAACCCGTTGTTTGAAACTCAGGTCAAATGTGAACCTAAACCTCAGGTCAAATGCGAACCCGTTGTTTGAAAACCAGGTTAAATTTGAACCTAAACCTCAGGTCAAATGTGAACCCGTTGTTTGAAACCCAGGTCAATTGTGAACCTAAACCTAAGGTCAAATGTGAACCCGTTGTTTGAAAACCAGGTCAAATGTGAACCTAAACCTCAGGTCAAATGTGAACCCATTGTTTGAAACCCAGGTCAAATGTGAACCTAAACCTCAGGTCAAATGTGAACTCGTTGTTTAAAAACCAGGTCAAATGTGAACCTAAAACCCAGGTCAAATGTGTACCTAAAACTCAGGTCAAATGTGAACCCGTTGTTTGAAACCCAAGTCAAATGTGAACTTAAACCTCGGGTCAAATGTGAACCCGTTGTTTGAAACCCAGGTCAAATTTGAACCTAAATCACAAGTCAAATCTGAACCCGTTGTTTGAAACCCAGGTGAAATGTGAACCTAACCCTCAGGTCAAATGTGAACCAAAACGTCGGGTCAAATGTGAACCCGTTGTTTGAAACCCAAGTCAAATGTGAACCTAAACCTCAGGTCAAATGTGAACCCGTTGTTTGAATCCCGGGTCAAATGAGAACCCGTTGTTTGAAACCCAGGTCAAATGAGAACTTAAACCTCAGGTCAAATGTGAATCCATTGTTTGAAAACCAGGTCAAATGTGAACCCGTTGTTTGAAACCCAGGTCAAATGTGAACCTGAACCTCAGGTTAAATGTGAACCCGTTGTTTGGAACCCAGGTCAAATATGAACCTAAACCTCAGGTCAAATGTGAACTCGTAGTTTGAAACTTAGGTCAAATGTGAACCTAAACCTCAGGTCAAATGTGAACCCGTTGTTTGAAAACCAGGTCAAATGTGAACCTAAACCTCACGTCAAATGTGAACCCATTGTTTAAAACCCAGGTCAAATGTGAACCTAAACCTCAGGTCAAATGTGAACTCGTTGTTTGAAAACCAGGTCAAATGTGAACCTAAAACTCAGGTCAAATGTTTACCTAAACCTCAGGTCAAATGTGAACCCGTTGTTTGAAACCCAAGTCAAATGTGAACTTAAACCTCAGGTCAAATGTGAACCCGTTGTTTGAAACCCACGTCAAATTTGAACCTAAACCACAAGTCAAATCTGAACCCGTTGTTTGAAACCCAGGTGAAATGTGAACCTAACCCTCAGGTCAAATGTGAACCTAAACCTCAGGTCAAATGTGAACCCGTTGTTTGAAACCCAGGTCAAATGTGAACCTAAACCTCAGGTCAAATGTGAACCCGTTGTTTGAATCCCGGGTCAAATGAGAACCCGTTGCTTGAAACCCAGGTCAAATGAGAACTTAAACCTCGGGTCAAATATGAATCCATTGTTTGAAAACCAGGTCAAATGTGAACCCGTTGTTTGAAACCCAGGTCAAATGTGAACCTAAACCTCAGGTTAAATGTGAACCCGTTGTTTGGAACCCAGGTCAAATGTGAACCTAAAGCTCAGGTCAAATGTGAACCCGTTGTTTGAAACTCAGGTCAAATGTGAACCTAAACCTTCGGTCAAATGCGAACCCGTTGTTTGAAAACTAGGTTAAATTTGAACCTAAACCTCAGGTCAAATGTGAACCCGTTGTTTGAAACCCAGTTCAATTATGAACCTAAACCTAAGGTCAAATGTGAACCCGTTGTTTGAAAACCAGGTCAAATGTGAACCTAAACCTCAGGTCAAATGTGAACCCATTGTTTGAAACCCAGGTCAAATGTGAACCTAAACCTCAGGTCAAATTTGAACTCGTTGTTTGAAAACCAGGTCAAATGTGAACCTAAAACTCAGGTCAAATGTGTACCTAAACCTCAGGTCAAATGTGAACCCGTTGTTTGAAACCCAAGTCAAATGTGAACTTAAACCTCAGGTCAAATGTGAACCCGTTGTTTGAAACCCAGGTCAAATTTGAACCTAAACCACAAGTCAAATCTGAACCCGTTGTTTGAAACCCAGGTGAAATGTGAACCTAACCCTCAGTTCAAATGTGAACCTAAACCTCGGGTCAAATGTGAACCCGTTGTTTGAAACCCAGGTCAAATGTGAACCTAAACCTCAGGTCAAATGTGAACCCGTTGTTTGAATCCCAGGTCAAATGAGAACCCGTTGTTTGAAACCCAGGTCAAATGAGAACTTAAACCTCAGGTCAAATGTGAATCCATTGTTTGAAAACCAGGTCAAATGTGAACCCGTTGTTTGAAACCCAGGTCAAATGTGAACCTGAACCTCAGGTTAAATGTGAACCCGTTGTTTGGAACCCAGGCCAAATATGAACCTAAACCTCAGGTCAAATGTGAACTCGTAGTTTGAAACTTAGGTCAAATGTGAACATAAACCTCAGGTCAAATGTGAACCCGTTGTTTGAAACCCAGGTCAATTGTGAACCTAAACCTAAGGTCAAATGTGAACCCGTTGTTTGAAAACCAGGTCAAATGTGAACCTAAACCTCACGTCAAATGTGAACCCATTGTTTAAAACCCAGGTCAAATGTGAACCTAAACCTCAGGTCAAATGTGAACTCGTTGTTTGAAACCCAGGTCAAATGTGAACCTAAACCTCAGGTCAAATGTGAACCCGTTGTTTGAATCCCGGGTCAAATGAGAACCCGTTGTTTGAAACACAAGTCAAATGAGAACTTAAACCTCGGGTCAAATGTGAATCCAATGTTTGAAAACCAGGTCAAATATGAACCCGTTGTTTGAAACCCAGGACAAATGTGAACCTAAACCTCAGGTTAAATGTGAACCCGTTGTTTGGAACCCAGGTCAAATGTGAACCTAAACCTCAGGTCAAATGTGAACCCGTTGTTTGAAACTCAGGTCAAATGTGAACCTAAACCTCAGGTCAAATGCGAACCCGTTGTTTGAAAACTAGGTTACATTTGAACCTAAACCTCAGGTCAAATGTGAACCCGTTGTTTGAAACCCAGGTCAATTGTGAACCTAAACCTAAGGTCAAATGTGAACCCGTTGTTTGAAAACCAGGTCAAATGTGAACCTAAACCTCAGGTCAAATGTGAACCCATTGTTTGAAACCCAGGTCAAATGTGAACCTAAACCTCAGGTCAAATGTGAACTCGTTGTTTAAAAACCAGGTCAAATGTGAACCTAAAACTCAGGTCAAATGTGTACCTAAACCTCAGGTCAAATGTGAACCCGTTGTTTGAAACCCAAGTCAAATGTGAACTTAAACCTCGGGTCAAATGTGAACCCGTTGTTTGAAACCCAGGTCAAATTTGAACCTAAATCACAAGTCAAATCTGAACCCGTTGTTTGAAACCCAGGTGAAATGTGAACCTAACCCTCAGGTCAAATGTGAACCAAAACGTCGGGTCAAATGTGAACCCGTTGTTTGAAACCCAAGTCAAATGTGAACCTAAACCTCAGGTCAAATGTGAACCCGTTGTTTGAATCCCGGGTCAAATGAGAACCCGTTGTTTGAAACCCAGGTCAAATGAGAACTTAAACCTCAGGTCAAATGTGAATCCATTGTTTGAAAACCAGGTCAAATGTGAACCCGTTGTTTGAAACCCAGGTCAAATGTGAACCTGAACCTCAGGTTAAATGTGAACCCGTTGTTTGGAACCCAGGTCAAATATGAACCTAAACCTCAGGTCAAATGTGAACTCGTAGTTTGAAACTTAGGTCAAATGTGAACCTAAACCTCAGGTCAAATGTGAACCCGTTGTTTGAAAACCAGGTCAAATGTGAACCTAAACCTCACGTCAAATGTGAACCCATTGTTTAAAACCCAGGTCAAATGTGAACCTAAACCTCAGGTCAAATGTGAACTCGTTGTTTGAAAACCAGGTCAAATGTGAACCTAAAACTCAGGTCAAATGTTTACCTAAACCTCAGGTCAAATGTGAACCCGTTGTTTGAAACCCAAGTCAAATGTGAACTTAAACCTCAGGTCAAATGTGAACCCGTTGTTTGAAACCCACGTCAAATTTGAACCTAAACCACAAGTCAAATCTGAACCCGTTGTTTGAAACCCAGGTGAAATGTGAACCTAACCCTCAGGTCAAATGTGAACCTAAACCTCAGGTCAAATGTGAACCCGTTGTTTGAAACCCAGGTCAAATGTGAACCTAAACCTCAGGTCAAATGTGAACCCGTTGTTTGAATCCCGGGTCAAATGAGAACCCGTTGCTTGAAACCCAGGTCAAATGAGAACTTAAACCTCGGGTCAAATATGAATCCATTGTTTGAAAACCAGGTCAAATGTGAACCCGTTGTTTGAAACCCAGGTCAAATGTGAACCTAAACCTCAGGTTAAATGTGAACCCGTTGTTTGGAACCCAGGTCAAATGTGAACCTAAAGCTCAGGTCAAATGTGAACCCGTTGTTTGAAACTCAGGTCAAATGTGAACCTAAACCTTCGGTCAAATGCGAACCCGTTGTTTGAAAACTAGGTTAAATTTGAACCTAAACCTCAGGTCAAATGTGAACCCGTTGTTTGAAACCCAGTTCAATTATGAACCTAAACCTAAGGTCAAATGTGAACCCGTTGTTTGAAAACCAGGTCAAATGTGAACCTAAACCTCAGGTCAAATGTGAACCCATTGTTTGAAACCCAGGTCAAATGTGAACCTAAACCTCAGGTCAAATTTGAACTCGTTGTTTGAAAACCAGGTCAAATGTGAACCTAAAACTCAGGTCAAATGTGTACCTAAACCTCAGGTCAAATGTGAACCCGTTGTTTGAAACCCAAGTCAAATGTGAACTTAAACCTCAGGTCAAATGTGAACCCGTTGTTTGAAACCCAGGTCAAATTTGAACCTAAACCACAAGTCAAATCTGAACCCGTTGTTTGAAACCCAGGTGAAATGTGAACCTAACCCTCAGTTCAAATGTGAACCTAAACCTCGGGTCAAATGTGAACCCGTTGTTTGAAACCCAGGTCAAATGTGAACCTAAACCTCAGGTCAAATGTGAACCCGTTGTTTGAATCCCGGGTCAAATGAGAACCCGTTGTTTGAAACCCAGGTCAAATGAGAACTTAAACCTCGGGTCAAATGTGAATCCATTGTTTGAAAAACAGGTCAAATGTGAACCCGTTGTTTGAAACCCAGGTCAAATGTGAACCTAAACCTCAGGTTAAATGTGAACCCGTTGTTTGGAACCCAGGTCAAATGTGAACCTAAACCTCAGGTCAAATGTGAACCCGTTGTTTGAAACTCAGGTCAAATGTGAACCTAAACCACAGGTCAAATGCGAACCCGTTGTTTGAAAACCAGGTTAAATTTGAACCTAAACCTCAGGTCAAATGTGAACCCATTGTTTGAAACCCAGGTCAATTGTGAACCTAAACCTAAGGTCAAATGTGAACCCGTTGTTTGAAAACTAGGTCAAATGTGAACCTAAACCTCAGGTCAAATGTGAACCCATTGTTTGAAACCCAGGTCAAATGTGAACCTAAACCTTAGGTCAAATGTGAACTCGTTGTTTGAAAACCAGGTCAAATGTGAACCTAAAACTCAGGTCAAATTTGTACCTAAACCTCAGGTCAAATGTGAACCCGTTGTTTGAAACCCAAGTCAAATGTGAACTTAAACCTCAGGTCAAATGTGAACCCGTTGTTTGAAACCCAGGTCAAATTTGAACCTAAACCACAAGTCAAATCTGAACCCGTTGTTTGAAACCCAGGTGAAATGTGAACCTAACCCTCAGGTCAAATGTGAATCTAAACCTCAGGTCAAATGTGAACCCGTTGTTTGAAACCCAGGTCAAATGTGAACCCGTTGTTTGAATCCCGGGTCAAATGAGAACCCGTTGTTTGAAACCCAGGTCAAATGAGAACTTAAACCTCAGGTCAAATGTGAATCCATTGTTTGAAAACCAGGTCAAATATGAACCCGTTGTTTGAAACCCAGGTCAAATGTGAACCTAAACCTCAGGTTAAATGTGAACCCGTTGTTTGGAACCCAGGTCAAATATGAACCTAAACCTCAGGTCAAATGTGAACCCGTAGTTTGAAACTCAGGTCAAATGTGAACCTAAACCTCAGGTCAAATGCGAACCCGTTGTTTGAAAACCAGGTCAAATTTGAACCTAAACCTCAGGTCAAATGTGAACCCATTGTTTGAAACCCAGGTCAATTGTGAACCTAAACCTAAGGTCAAATGTGAACCCGTTGTTTGAAAACCAGGTCAAATGTGAACCTAAACCTCAGGTCAAATGTGAACCCATTGTTTGAAACCCAGGTAAAATTTGAACCTAAACCTCAAGTCAAATGTGAACCTATTGTTTGAAACCCAGGTAAAACGTGAACCTAGCCCTCAGGTCAAATGTGAACCCGTTGTTTGAAAACTAAATCAAATGTGAACCTAAACCTCAGGTCAAATGTGAACCCGTTGTTTGAAACCCAAGTCAAATGTGAACTTAAACCTCAGGTCAAATGTGAACCCGTTGTTTGAAACCCAGGTCAAATTTGAACCTAAACCACAAGTCAAATCTGAACCCGTTGTTTGAAACCCAAGTGAAATGTGAACCAAACCCTTAGGTCAAATGTGAACCTAAACCTCAGGTCAAATGTGAACCCGTTGTTTGAAACCCAGGTCAAATGTGAACCTAAACCTCAGGTCAAATGTGAACCCGTTGTTTGAATCCCGGGTCAAATGAGAACCCGTTGCTTGAAACCCAGGTCAAATGAGAACTTAAACCTCGGGTCAAATATGAATCCATTGTTTGAAAACCAGGTCAAATGTGAACCCGTTGTTTGAAACCCAGGTCAAATGTGAACCTAAACCTCAGGTTAAATGTGAACCCGTTGTTTGGAACCCAGGTCAAATGTGAACCTAAAGCTCAGGTCAAATGTGAACCCGTTGTTTGAAACTCAGGTCAAATGTGAACCTAAACCTTCGGTCAAATGCGAACCCGTTGTTTGAAAACTAGGTTAAATTTGAACCTAAACCTCAGGTCAAATGTGAACCCGTTGTTTGAAACCCAGTTCAATTATGAACCTAAACCTAAGGTCAAATGTGAACCCGTTGTTTGAAAACCAGGTCAAATGTGAACCTAAACCTCAGGTCAAATGTGAACCCATTGTTTGAAACCCAGGTCAAATGTGAACCTAAACCTCAGGTCAAATTTGAACTCGTTGTTTGAAAACCAGGTCAAATGTGAACCTAAAACTCAGGTCAAATGTGTACCTAAACCTCAGGTCAAATGTGAACCCGTTGTTTGAAACCCAAGTCAAATGTGAACTTAAACCTCAGGTCAAATGTGAACCCGTTGTTTGAAACCCAGGTCAAATTTGAACCTAAACCACAAGTCAAATCTGAACCCGTTGTTTGAAACCCAGGTGAAATGTGAACCTAACCCTCAGTTCAAATGTGAACCTAAACCTCGGGTCAAATGTGAACCCGTTGTTTGAAACCCAGGTCAAATGTGAACCTAAACCTCAGGTCAAATGTGAACCCGTTGTTTGAATCCCGGGTCAAATGAGAACCCGTTGTTTGAAACCCAGGTCAAATGAGAACTTAAACCTCGGGTCAAATGTGAATCCATTGTTTGAAAACCAGGTCAAATGTGAACCCGTTGTTTGAAACCCAGGTCAAATGTGAACCTAAACCTCAGGTTAAATGTGAACCCGTTGTTTGGAACCCAGGTCAAATGTGAACCTAAACCTCAGGTCAAATGTGAACCCGTTGTTTGAAACTCAGGTCAAATGTGAACCTAAACCACAGGTCAAATGCGAACCCGTTGTTTGAAAACCAGGTTAAATTTGAACCTAAACCTCAGGTCAAATGTGAACCCATTGTTTGAAACCCAGGTCAATTGTGAACCTAAACCTAAGGTCAAATGTGAACCCGTTGTTTGAAAACTAGGTCAAATGTGAACCTAAACCTCAGGTCAAATGTGAACCCATTGTTTGAAACCCAGGTCAAATGTGAACCTAAACCTTAGGTCAAATGTGAACTCGTTGTTTGAAAACCAGGTCAAATGTGAACCTAAAACTCAGGTCAAATTTGTACCTAAACCTCAGGTCAAATGTGAACCCGTTGTTTGAAACCCAAGTCAAATGTGAACTTAAACCTCAGGTCAAATGTGAACCCGTTGTTTGAAACCCAGGTCAAATTTGAACCTAAACCACAAGTCAAATCTGAACCCGTTGTTTGAAACCCAGGTGAAATGTGAACCTAACCCTCAGGTCAAATGTGAATCTAAACCTCAGGTCAAATGTGAACCCGTTGTTTGAAACCCAGGTCAAATGTGAACCCGTTGTTTGAATCCCGGGTCAAATGAGAACCCGTTGTTTGAAACCCAGGTCAAATGAGAACTTAAACCTCAGGTCAAATGTGAATCCATTGTTTGAAAACCAGGTCAAATATGAACCCGTTGTTTGAAACCCAGGTCAAATGTGAACCTAAACCTCAGGTTAAATGTGAACCCGTTGTTTGGAACCCAGGTCAAATATGAACCTAAACCTCAGGTCAAATGTGAACCCGTAGTTTGAAACTCAGGTCAAATGTGAACCTAAACCTCAGGTCAAATGCGAACCCGTTGTTTGAAAACCAGGTCAAATTTGAACCTAAACCTCAGGTCAAATGTGAACCCATTGTTTGAAACCCAGGTCAATTGTGAACCTAAACCTAAGGTCAAATGTGAACCCGTTGTTTGAAAACCAGGTCAAATGTGAACCTAAACCTCAGGTCAAATGTGAACCCATTGTTTGAAACCCAGGTAAAATTTGAACCTAAACCTCAAGTCAAATGTGAACCTATTGTTTGAAACCCAGGTAAAACGTGAACCTAGCCCTCAGGTCAAATGTGAACCCGTTGTTTGAAAACTAAATCAAATGTGAACCTAAACCTCAGGTCAAATGTGAACCCGTTGTTTGAAACCCAAGTCAAATGTGAACTTAAACCTCAGGTCAAATGTGAACCCGTTGTTTGAAACCCAGGTCAAATTTGAACCTAAACCACAAGTCAAATCTGAACCCGTTGTTTGAAACCCAAGTGAAATGTGAACCAAACCCTTAGGTCAAATGTGAACCTAAACCTCAGGTCAAATGTGAACCCGTTGTTTGAAACCCAGGTCAAATGTGAACCTAAACCTCAGGTCAAATGTGAACTCGTTGTTTGAATCCCGGGTCAAATGAGAACCCGTTGTTTGAAACCCAGGTGAAATGTGAACCTAACCCTCAGGTCAAATGTGAACCTAAACCTTAGGTCAAATGTGAACCCGTTGTTTGAAACCCAGGTCAAATGTGAACCCGTTGTTTGAATCCCGGGTCAAATGAGAACCCGTTGTTTGAAACCCAGATCAAATGAGAACTTAAACCTCAGGTCAAATGTGAATCCATTGTTTGAAAACCAGGTCAAATGTGAACCCGTTGTTTGAAACCCAGGTCAAATGTGAACCTAAACCTCAGGTTAAATGTGAACCCGTTGTTTGGAACCCAGGTCAAATATGAATATAAACCTCAGGTCAAATGTGAACCCGTAGTTTGAAACTCAGGTCAAATGTGAACCTAAACCTCAGGTCAAATGCGAACCCGTTGTTTGAAAACCAGGTCAAATTTGAACCTAAACCTCAAGTCAAATATGAACCCGTTGTTTGAAACCCAGGTCAATTGTGAACCTAAACCTAAGGTCAAATGTGAACCCGTTGTTTGAAAACCAGGTCAAATGTGAACCTAAACCTCAGGTCAAATGTGAACCCATTGTTTGAAACCCAGGTCAAATGTGAACCTAAACCTTAAGTCAAATGTGAACCCGTTGTTTGAAACCCATGTCAAATGTGAACTTAAACCTCAGGTCAAATGTGAACCTATTGTTTGAAACCCAGGTCAAACGTGAACCTAACCCTCAGGTCAAATGTGAACCCGTTGTTTGAAACCTAAATCAAATGTGAATCTAAACCTCAGGTCAAATGTGAACCCGTTGTTTGAAACCCAAGTCAAATGTGAACTTAAACCTCAGGTCAAATGTGAACCCGTTGTTTGAAACCCAGGTCAAATTTGAACCTAAACCACAAGTTAAATCTGAACCCGTTGTTTGAAACCCAGGTGAAATGTGAACCAAACCCTCAGGTCAAATGTGAACCTAAACCTCAGGTCAAATGTGAACCCGTTGTTTGAAACCCAGGTCAAATGTGAACCTAAACCTCAGGTCAAATGTGAACTCGTTGTTTGAATCCCGGGTCAAATGAGAACCCGTTGTTTGAAACCCAGGTCAAATGAGAACTTAAACCTCAGGTCAAACGTGAATCCATTGTTTGAAAACCAGGTCAAATGTGAACCCGTTGTTTGAAACCCAGGTCAAATGTGAACCTAAACCTCAGGTTAAATGTGAACCCGTTGTTTGGAACCCAGGTCAAATGTGAACCTAAACCTCAGGTCAAATGTGAACCCGTTGTTTGAAACTCAAGTCAAATGTGAACCTAAACCTCAGGTCAAATGCGAACCCGTTGTTTGAAAACCAGGTCAAATTTGAACCTAAACCTCAGGTCAAATGTGAACCCGTTGTTTGAAACCAAGGTCAATTGTGAACCTAAACCTAAGGCCAAATGTGAACCCGTTGTTTGAAAACCAGGTCAAATGTGAACCTAAACCTCAGGTCAAGTGTGAACCCATTGTTTGAAACCCAGGTCAAATGTGAACCTAAACCTCAGGTCAAATGTGAACTCGTTGTTTGAAAACCAGGTCAAATGTGAACCTAAAACTCAGGTCAAATGTGTACCTAATCCCCAGGTCAAATGTGAACCCGTTGTTTGAAACCCAAGTCAAATGTGAACTTAAACCACAGGTCAAATGTGAACCCGTTGTTTGAAACCCAGGTCAAATTTGAACCTAAACCACAAGTCAAATCTGAACCCGTTGTTTGAAACCCAGGTGAAATGTGAACCTAACCCTCAGGTCAAATGTGAACCTAAACCTCAGGTCAAATGTGAACCCGTTGTTTGGAACCCAGGTCAAATGTGAACCTAAACCTCAGGTCAAATGTGAACCCGTTGTTTGAAACTCAGGTCAAATGTGAACCTAAACCTCAGGTCAAATGCGAACCCGCTGTTTGAAAACCAGGTCAAATTTGAACCTAAACCTCAGGTCAAATGTGAACCCATTGTTTGAAACCCAGGTCAATTGTGAACCTAAACCTAAGGTCAAATGTGAACCCTTTGTTTGAAAACCAGGTCAAATGTGAACCTAAACCTCAGGTCAAATGTGAACCCATTGTTTGAAACCCAGGTCAAATGTGAACCTAAACCTCAGGTCAAATGTGAACTCGTTGTTTGAAAACCAGGTCAAATGTGAACCTAAAACTCAGGTCAAATGTGTACCTAAACCTCAGGTCAAATGTGAACCCGTTGTTTGAAACCCAAGTCAAATGTGAACTTAAACCTCAGGTAAAATGTGAACCCGTTGTTTGAAACCCAGGTCAAATTTGAACCTAAAAAACAAGTCAAATCTGAACCCGTTGTTTGAAACCCAGGTGAAATGTGAACCTAACCCTCAGGTCAAATGTGAACCTAAACCTCCGGTCAAATGTGAACCCGTTGTTTGAAACCCAGGTCAAATGTGAACCTAAACCTCAGGTCAAATGCGAACCCGTTGTTTGAATCCCGGGTCAAATGAGAACCCGATGTTTGAAACCCAGGTCAAATGAGAACTTAAACCTCAGGTCAAATGTGAATCCATTGTTTGAAAACCAGGTCAAATGTGAACCCGTTATTTGAAACCCAGGTCAAATGTGAACCTAAACCTCAGGTTAAATGTGAACCCGTTGTTTGGAACCCAGGTCAAATGTGAACCTAAACCTCAGGTCAAATGTGAACCCGTAGTTTGAAACTCAGGTCAAATGTGAACCTAAACCTCGGGTCAAATGCGAACCCGTTGTTTGAAAACCAGGTCAAATTTGAACCTAAACTCAGGTCAAATGTGAACCCGTTGTTTGAAACCCAGGTCAATTGTGAACCTACACCTAAGGTCAAATGTGAACCCGTTGTTTGAAAACCAGGTCAAATGTGAACCTAAACCTCAGGTCAAATGTGAACCCATTGTTTGAAACCCAGGTCAAATGTGAACCTAAACCTCAAGTCAAATGTGAACCCGTTGTTTGAAACCCATGTCAAATGTGAACTTAAACCTCAGGTCAAATGTGAACCTATTGTTTGAAACCCAGGTCAAACGTGAACCTAACCCTCAGGTCAAATGTGAACCCGTTGTTTGAAACCTAAATCAAATGTGAACCTAAACCTCAGGTCAAATGTGAACCCGTGGTTTGAAAACCAGGTCAAATGTGAACCTAAACCTCAGGTCAAATGTGAACCAGTTGTTTGAAACCCAGGTCAAATGAGAACTTAAACCTCAGGTCAAATGTGAATCCATTGTTTGAAAACCAGGTAAAATGTGAACCCGTTGTTTGAAACCTAGGTCAAATGTGAACTTAAACCTCAGGTCAAATGTGAACCTATTGTTTGAAACCCAGGTCAAATGTGAACCTAAACCTCAGGTCAAATGTGAACCTGTTGTTTGAAACCCAGGTCAAATGTGAACCCGTTGTTTGAAACCCAGGTCAAATGTGAACCTAAACCTCAGGTCAAATGTGAACCCGTGGTTTGAAACCCAGGTTAAATGTGAACCTAAACCATATGTCAAATGAGAACCCGTTGTTTGAAACCCGAGTCAAATGTGAACCTGAACCTCAGGTCAAATGTGAACCCGTTGTTTGAAACCCAGGTCAAATGTGAACCTAAACCTAAGGTCAAATGTGAACTTAAACCTCAGGTCAAAGGTGGACTATTGTTTGAAACCTAGGTCAACGTGAACCTAAACCTCAGGTCATATTTGAACCCGTTCTTTGAAACCCAGGTCAAATGTGAACCTAAACCTTAGGTCAAATGTCAACCCCTTGTTTGAAACCCAGGTCAAATGTGAACCTAAACCTCAGGTCAAATGTGAACCTCTTGTTTGAAAACCAGGTCAAATGTGAACCTAAACCTCAGGTCTAATGTGAACCCGTTGTTTGAAACCCAAGTCAAATGTGAACTTTAACCTCAGGTCAAATGTGAACCCGTTGTTTGAAACCCAGGTCAAATTTGAACCTAAACCTCAAGTCAAATCTGAACCCGTTGTTTGAAAACCAGGTTAAATGTGAACCTAACCCTCAGGTCAAATGTGAACCCGTTGTTTGAAACCTAAGTCAAATGTGAACCTAAACCTCAGGTCAAATGTGAACCCGTTGTTTGAAAACCAGGTCAAATGTGAACCTAAACCTCAAGTCAAATGTGAACCCGTTGTTTGAAACCCAGGTCAAATGAGAACTTAAACCTTAGGTCAAATGTGAATCCATTGTTTGAAAACCAGGTCAAATGTGAACCCGTTGTTTGAAACCCAGGTCAAATGTGAACCTAAACCCCAGGTTAAATGTGAACCCGTTGTTTGGAACCCAGGTCAAATGTGAACCTAAACCTCAGGTCAAATGTGAACCCGTTGTTTGAAACTCAGGTCAAATGTGAACCTAAACCTCAGGTCAAATGTGAACCCATTGTTTGAAACTCAGGTCAAACGTGAACCTAAACATCAGGTGAAATGCGAACCCGTTGTTTGAAAACCAGGTCATATTTGACCCTAAACCTCAGGTCAAATGTGAACCCGTTGTTATAAACCCAGGTCAATTGTGAACCTAAACCTAAGGTCAAATGTGAACCCGTTGTTTGAAACCCAAGTAAAATGTGAACTTAAACCTCAGGTAAAATGTGAACCCGTTGTTTGAAACCCAGGTCAAATTTGAACCTAAAAAACAAGTCAAATCTGAACCCGTTGTTTGAAACCCAGGTGAAATGTGAACCTAACCATCAGGTCAAATGTGAACCTAAACCTCCGGTCAAATGTGAACCCGTTGTTTGAAACCCAGGTCAAATGTGAACCTAAACCTCAGGTCAAATGCGAACCCGTTGTTTGAATCCCGGGTCAAATGAGAACCCGTTGTTTGAAACCCAGGTCAAATGAGAACTTAAACCTCAGGTCAAATGTGAATCCATTGTTTGAAAACCAGGTCAAATGTGAACCCGTTGTTTGAAACCCAGGTCAAATGTGAACCTAAACCTCAGGTTAAATGTGAACCCGTTGTTTGGAACCCAGGTCAAATGTGAACCTAAACCTCAGGTCAAATGTGAACCCGTAGTTTGAAACTCAGGTCAAATGTGAACCTAAACCTCGGGTCAAATGCGAACCCGTTGTTTGAAAACCAGGTCAAATTTGAACCTAAACTCAGGTCAAATGTGAACCCGTTGTTTGAAACCCAGGTCAATTGTGAACCTAAACCTAAGGTCAAATGTGAACCCGTTGTTTGAAAACCAGGTCAAATGTGAACCTAAACCTCAGCTCAAATGTGAACCCATTGTTGGAAACCCAGGTCAAATGTGAACCTAAACCTCAAGTCAAATGTGAACCCGTTGTTTGAAACCCATGTCAAATGTGAACTTAAACCTCAGGTCAAATGTGAACCTATTGTTTGAAACCCAGGTCAAACGTGAACCTAACCCTCAGGTCAAATGTGAACCCGTTGTTTGAAACCTAAATCAAATGTGAACCTAAACCTCAGGTCAAATGTGAACCCGTGGTTTGAAAACCAGGTCAAATGTGAACCTAAACCTCAGGTCAAATGTGAACCAGTTGTTTGAAACCCAGGTCAAATGAGAACTTAAACCTCAGGTCAAATGTGAATCCATTGTTTGAAAACCAGGTAAAATGTGAACCCGTTGTTTGAAACCTAGGTCAAATGTGAACTTAAACCTCAGGTCAAATGTGAACCTATTGTTTGAAACCCAGGTCAAATGTGAACCTAAACCTCAGGTCAAATGTGAACCTGTTGTTTGAAACCCAGGTCAAATGTGAACCCGTTGTTTGAAACCCAGGTCAAATGTGAACCTAAAGCTCAGGTCAAATGTGAACCCGTGGTTTGAAACCCAGGTTAAATGTGAACCTAAACCATATGTCAAATGAGAACCCGTTGTTTGAAACCCGAGTCAAATGTGAACCTGAACCTCAGGTCAAATGTGAACCCGTTGTTTGAAACCCAGGTCAAATGTGAACCTAAACCTAAGGTCAAACGTGGACTATTGTTTGAAACCTAGGTCAACGTGAACCTAAACCTCAGGTCATATTTGAACCCGTTCTTTGAAACCCAAGTCAAATGTGAACCTAAACCTTAGGTCAATTGTCAACCCCTTGTTTGAAACCCAGGTCAAATGTGAACCTAAACCTCAGGTCAAATGTGAACCTCTTGTTTGAAAACCAGGTCAAATGTGAACCTAAACCTCAGGTCAAATGTGAACCCGTTGTTTGAAACCCAAGTCAAATGTGAACTTTAACCTCAGGTCAAATGTGAACCCGTTGTTTGAAACCCAGGTCAAATTTGAACCTAAACCTCAAGTCAAATCTGAACCCGTTGTTTGAAAACCAAGTTAAATGTGAACCTAACCCTCAGGTCAAATGTGAACCCGTTGTTTGAAACCTAAGTCAAATGTGAACCTAAACCTCAGGTCAAATGTGAACCCGTTGTTTGAAACCCAGGTCAAATGTGAACCTAAACCTCAGGTTAAATGTGAACCCATTGTTTGGAACCCAGGTCAAATGTGAACCTAAACCTCAGGTTAAATGTGAACCCGTTGTTTGGAACCCAGGTCAAATGTGAACTTAAACCTCAGGTCAAATGTGAACCCGTTGTTTGAAACTCAGGTCAAATGTGAACCTAAACCTCAGGTCAAATGTGAACCCGTTGTTTGAAACTCAGGTCAAACGTGAACCTAAACCTCAGGTCAAATGCGAACCCGTTGTTTGAAAACCAGGTCATATTTGACCCTAAACCTCAGGTCAAATGTGAACCCGTTGTTATAAACCCAGGTCAATTGTGAACCTAAACCTAAGGTCAAATGTGAACCTAAACCTCAGGTCAAATGTGAACCCATTGTTTGAAACCCAGGTCAAATGTGAACCTAAACCTCAGGTCAAATGTGAACTCGTTGTTTGAAAACCAGGTCAAATGTGAACCTAAAACTCAGGTCAAATGTGTACCTAAACCTCAGGTCAAATGTGAACCCGTTGTTTGAAACCCAAGTCAAATGTGAACTTAAACCTCAGGTCAAATGTGAACCCGTTGTTTGAAACCCAGGTCAAATTTGAACCTAAACCACAAGTCAAATCTGAACCCGTTGTTTGAAACCCAGGTGAAATGTGAACCTAACCCTCAGGTCAAATGTGAACATAAACCTCAGGTCAAATGTGAACCCGTTGTTTGAATCCTATGTCAAATGTGAACCTAAACCTCAGGTCAAATGTGAACCCGTTGTTTCAATCCCGGGTCAAATGAGAACCCGTTGTTTGAAACCCAGGTCAAATGAGAACTTAAACCTCAGGTCAAATGTGAATCCATTGTTTGAAAACCAGGTCAAATGTGAACCCGTTGTTTGAAACCCAGGTCAAATGTAAACCTAAACCTCAGGTTAAATGTGAACCCGTTGTTTGGAACCCAGGTCAAATGTGAACCTAAACCTCAGGTCAAATGTGAACCCGTTGTTTGAAACTCAGGTCAAATTCGAACCTAAACCTCAGGTCAAATGCGAACCCGTTGTTTGAAAACCAGGTTAAATTTGAACCTAAACCTCAGGTCAAATGTGAACCCGTTGTTTGAAACCCAGGTCAATTGTGAACCTAAACCTAAGGTCAAATGTGAACCCGTTATTTGAAAACCAGGTCAAATGTGAACCTAAACCTCATGTCAAATGTGAACCCATTGTTTGAATCCCAGGTCAAATGTGAACCTAAACCTCAGGTCAAATGTGAACTCGTTGTTTGAAAACCAGGTCAAATGTGAACCTAAAACTCAGGTCAAATGTGTACCTAAACCTCAGGTCAAATGTGAACCCGTTGTTTCAAACCCAAGTCAAATGTGAACTTAAACCTCAGGTCAAATGTGAACCCGTTGTTTGAAACCCAGGTCAAATTTGAACCTAAACCACAAGTCAAATCTGAACCCGTTGTTTGAAACCCAGGTGAAATGTGAACCTAACCCTCAGGTCAAATGTGAACCTAAACCTCAGGTCAAATGTGAACCCGTTGTTTGAAACCCAGGTCAAATGTGAACCTAAACCTCAGGTCAAATGTGAACCCGTTGTTTAAATCCCGGGTCAAATGAGAACCCGTTGTTTGAAACCCAGGTCAAATGAGAACTTAAACCTCAGGTCAAATGTGAATCCATTGTTTGAAAACCAGGTCAAATGTGAACCCGTTGTTTGAAACCCAGGTCAAATGTGAACCTAAACCTCAGGTTAAATGTGAACCCGTTGTTTGGAACCCAGGTCAAATGTGAACCTAAACCTCAGGTCAAATGTGAACCCGTTGTTTGAAACTCAGGTCAAATGTGAACCTAAACCTCAGGTCAAATGCGAACCCGTTGTTTGAAAACCAGGTCAAATTTGAACCTAAACCTCAGGTCAAATGTGAACCCGTTGTTTGAAACCCAGGTCAATTGTGAACCTAAACCTAAGGTCATATGTGAACCCGTTGTTTGAAAACCAGGTCAAATGTGAACCTAAACCTCAGGTCAAATGTGAACCCATTGTTTGAAACCCAGGTCAAATGTGAACCTAAACCTCAGGTCAAATGTGAACTCGTTGTTTGAAAACCAGGTCAAATGTGAACCTAAAACTCAGGTCAAATGTGTACCTAATTCTCAGGTCAAATGTGAACCCGTTGTTTGAAACCCAAGTCAAATGTGAACTTAAACCTCAGGTCAAATGTGAACCCGTTGTTTGAAACCCAGGTCAAATTTGAACCTAAACCACAAGTCAAATCTGAACCCGTTGTTTGAAACCCAGGTGAAATGTGAACCTAACCCTCAGGTCAAATGTGAACCTAAACCTCAGGTCAAATGTGAACCCGTTGTTTGGAACCCAGGTCAAATGTGAACCTAAACCTCAGGTCAAATGTGAACCCGTTGTTTGAAACTCAGGTCAAATGTGAACCTAAACCTCAGGTCAAATGCGGACCCGCTGTTTGAAAACCAGGTCAAATTTGAACCTAAACCTCAGGTCAAATGCGAACCCGTTGTTTGAAACCCAGGTCAATTGTGAACCTAAACCTAAGGTCAAATGTGAACCCGTTGTTTGAAAACCAGGTCAAATGTGAACCTAAACCTCAGGTCAAATGTGAACCCATTGTTTGAAACCCAGGTCAAATGTGAACCTAAACCTCAGGTCAAATGTGAACTCGTTGTTTGAAAACCAGGTCAAATGTGAACCTAAAACTCAGGTCAAATGTGTACCTAAACCTCAGGTCAAATGTGAACCCGTTGTTTGAAACCCAAGTCAAATGTGAACTTAAACCTCAAGTCAAATGTGAACCCGTTGTTTGAAACCCAGGTCAAATTTGAACCTAAAAAACAAGTCAAATCTGAACCCGTTGTTTGAAACCCAGGTGAAATGTGAACCTAACCCTCAGGTCAAATGTGAACCTAAACCTCCGGTCAAATGTGAACCCGTTGTTTGAAACCCAGGTCAAATGTGAACCTAAACCTCAGGTCAAATGCGAACCCGTTGTTTGAATCCTTGGTCAAATGAGAACCCGTTGTTTGAAACCCAGGTCAAATGAGAACTTAAACCTCAGGTCAAATGTGAATCCATTGTTTGAAAACCAGGTCAAATGTGAACCCGTTATTTGAAACCCAGGTCAAATGTGAACCTAAACCTCAGGTTAAATGTGAACCCGTTGTTTGGAACCCAGGTCAAATGTGAACCTAAACCTCAGGTCAAATGTGAACCCGTAGTTTGAAACTCAGGTCAAATGTGAACCTAAACCTCGGGTCAAATGCGAACCCGTTGTTTGAAAACCAGGTGAAATTTGAACCTAAACTCAGGTCAAATGTGAACCCGTTGTTTGAAACCCAGGTCAATTGTGAACCTAAACCTAAGGTCAAATGTGAACCCGTTGTTTGAAAACCAGGTCAAATGTGAACCTAAACCACAGGTCAAATGTGAACCCGTGGTTTGAAACCCAGGTTAAATGTGAACCTAAACCTTATGTCAAATGAGAACCCGTTGTTTGAAACCCGAGTCAAATGTGAACCTGAACCTCAGGTCAAATGTGAACCCGTTGTTTGAAACCCAGGTCAAATGTGAACCTAAACCTAAGGTCAAATGTGAACTTAAACCTCAGGTCAAACGTGGACTGTTGTTTGAAACCTAGGTCAACGTGAACCTGAACCTCAGGTCATATTTGAACCCGTTCTTTGAAACCCAGGTCAAATGTGAACCTAAACCTTAGGTCAAATGTCAACCCCTTGTTTGAAACCCAGGTCAAATGTGAACCTAAACCTCAGGTCAAATGTGAACCTCTTGTTTGAAAACCAGGTCAAATGTGAACCTAAACCTCAGGTCTAATGTGAACCTGTTGTTTGAAACCCAGGTCAAATGTGAACTTAAACCTCAGGTCAAATGTGAATCCGTTGTTTGAAAACCAGGTCAAATGTGAACCTAAAACTCAGATCAAATGTGTACCTACACCTCAGGTCAAATGTGAACCCGTTGTTTGAAACCCAAGTCAAATGTGAACTTTAACCTCAGGTCAAATGTGAACCCGTTGTTTGAAACCCAGGTCAAATTTGAACCTAAACCTCAAGTCAAATCTGAACCCGTTGTTTGAAAACCAGGTTAAATGTGAACCTAACCCTCAGGTCAAATGTGAACCCGTTGTTTGAAACCTAAGTCAAATGTGAACCTAAACCTCAGGTCAAATGTGAACCCGTTGTTTGAAAACCAGGTCAAATGTGAACCTAAACCTCAAGTCAAATGTGAACCCGTTGTTTGAAACCCAGGTCAAATGAGAACTTAAACCTTAGGTCAAATGTGAATCCATTGTTTGAAAACCAGGTCAAATGTGAACCCGTTGTTTGAAACCCAGGTCAAATGTGAACCTAAACCTCAGGTTAAATGTGAACCCGTTGTTTGGAAGCCAGGTCAAATGTGAACCTAAACCTCAGGTCAAATGTGAACCCGTTGTTTGAAACTCAAGTCAAATGTGAACCTAAACCTCAGGTCAAATGCGAACCCGTTGTTTGAAAACCAGGTCATATTTGACCCTAAACCTCAGGTCAAATGTGAACCCGTTGTTATAATCCCAGGTCAATTGTGAACCTAAACCTAAGGTCAAATGTGAACCCGTTGTTATAAACCCAGGTCAATTGTGAACCTAAACCTAAGGTCAAATGTGAACCCGTTGTTTGAAAACCAGGTCAAATGTGAACCTAAACCTCAGGTCAAATGTGAACCCATTGTTTGAAACCCAGGTCAAATGTGAACCTAAACCTCAGGTCAAATGTGAACTCGTTGTTTGAAAACCAGGTCAAATGTAAACCTAAAACTCAGGTCAAAAGTGTACCTAAACCTCAGGTCAAATGTGAACCCGTTGTTTGAAACCCAAGTCAAATGTGAACTTAAACCTCAGGTCAAATGTGAACCCGTTCTTTGAAACCCAGGTCAAATTTGAACCTAAACCACAAGTCAAATCTGAACCCGTTGTTTGAAACCCAAGTGAAATGTGAACCTAACCCTCAGGTCAAATGTGAACCTAAACCTCAGGTCAAATGTGAACCCGTTGTTTGAAACCCATGTCAAATGTGAACCTAAACCTCAGGTCAAATGTGAACCCGTTGTTTGAATCCCGGGTCAAATGAGAACCCGTTGTTTGAAACCCAGGTCAAATGAGAACTTAAACCTCAGGTCAAATGTGAATCCATTGTTTGAAAACCAGGTCAAATGTGAACCCGTTGTTTGAAACCCAGGTCAAATGTAAACCTAAACCTCAGGTTAAATGTGAACCCGTTGTTTGGAACCCAGGTCAAATGTGAACCTAAACCTCAGGTCAAATGTGAACCCGTTGTTTGAAACTCGGGTCAAATATGAACCTAAACCCCAGGTCAAATGCGAACCCGTTGTTTGAAAACCAGGTCAAATTTGAACCTAAACCTCAGGTCAAATGTGAACCCGTTGTTTGAAACCCAGGTCAATTGTGAACCTAAACCTAAGGTCAAATGTGAACCCGTTGTTTGAAAACCAGGTCAAATGTGAACCTAAACCTCATGTCAAATGTGAACCCATTGTTTGAATCCCAGGTCAAATGTGAACCTAAACCTCAGGTCAAATGTGAACTCGTTGTTTGAAAACCAGGTCAAATGTGAACCTAAAACTCAGGTCAAATGTGTACCTAAACCTCAGGTCAAATGTGAACCCGTTGTTTGAAACCCAAGTCAAACGTGAACTTAAACCTCTGGTCAAATGTGAACCCGTTGTTTGAAACCCAGGTCAAATTTGAACCTAAACCACAAGTCAAATCTGAACCCGTTGTTTGAAACCCAGGTGAAATGTGAACCTAACCCTCAGGTCAAATGTGAACCGAAACCTCAGGTCAAATGTGAACCCGTTGTTTGAAACCCAGGTCAAATGTGAACCTAAACCTCAGGTCAAATGTGAACCCGTTGTTTAAATCCCGGGTCAAATGAGAACCCGTTGTTTGAAACCCAGGTCAAATGAGAACTTAAACCTCAGGTCAAATGTGAATCCATTGTTTGAAAACCAGGTCAAATGTGAACCCGTTGTTTGAAACCCAGGTCAAATGTGAACCTAAACCTCAGGTTAAATGTGAACCCGTTGTTTGGAACCCAGGTCAAATGTGAACCTAAACCTCAGGTCAAATGTGAACTCGTTGTTTGAAAACCAGGTCAAATGTGAACCTAAAACTCAGGTCAAATGTGTACCTAAACCTCAGGTCAAATGTGAACCCGTTGTTTGAAACCCAAGTCAAATGTGAACTTAAACCTCAGGTCAAATGTGAACCCGTTGTTTGAAACCCAGGTCAAATTTGAACCTAAACCTCAGGTTAAATGCGAACCCGTTGTTTGAAAACCAGGTCAAATTTGAACCTATACCTCAGGTCAAATGTGAACCCGTAGTTTGAAACCCAGGTCAATTGTGAACCTAAACCTAAGGTCAAATGTGAACCCGTTGTTTGAAAACCAGGTCAAATGTGAACCTAAACCTCAGGTCAAATGTGAACCCATTGTTTGAAACCCATGTCAAATGTGAACCTAAACCTCAAGTCAAATGTGAACCCGTTGTTTGAAACCCAGGTCAAATGTGAACTTAAACCTCAGGTCAAATGAGAACCTATTGTTTGAAACTCAGGTCAAACGTGAACCTAACCCTCAGGTCAAATGTGAACCCGTTGTTTGAAACCTAAATTAAATGTGAACCTAAACCTCAGGTCAAATGTGAACCCGTGGTTTGAAAACCAGGTCAAATGTGAACCTAAACCTCAGGTCAAATGTGAACCCGTTGTTTGAAACCCAGGTCAAATGTGAACCTAAACCTCAGGTCAAATGTGAACCCGTTGTTTAAATCCCGGGTCAAATGAGAACCCGTTGTTTGAAACCCAGGTCAAATGAGAACTTAAACCTCAGGTCAAATGTGAATCCATTGTTTGAAAACCAGGTCAAATATGAACCCGTTGTTTGAAACCCAGGTCAAATGTGAACCTAAACCTCAGGTTAAATGTGAACCCGTTGTTTGGAACCCAGGTCAAATGTGAACCTAAACCTCAGGTCAAATGTGAACCCGTAGTTTGAAACTCAGGTCAAATGTGAACCTAAACCTCAGGTCAAATGCGAACTCGTTGTTTGAAAACCAGGTCAAATTTGAACCTAAACCTCAGGTCAAATGTGAACCCGTTGTTTGAAACCCAGGTCAATTGTGAACCTAAACCTCAAGTCTAATGTGAACCCGTTGTTTGAAACCCAGGTCAAATGTGAACTTAAACCTCAGGTCAAATGAGAACCTATTGTTTGAAACCCAGGTCAAACGTGAACCTAACCCTCAGGTCAAATGTGAACCCGTTGTTTGAAACCTAAATCAAATGTGAACCTAAACCTCAGGTCAAATGTGAACCCGTGGTTTGAAAACCAGGTCAAATGTGAACCTAAACCTCAGGTCAAATGTGATACCGTTGTTTGAAACCCAGGTCAAATGTGAACCTAAACCTCAGGTCAAATGTGAACCCGTTGTTTAAATCCGGGGTCAAATGAGAACCCGTTGTTTGAAACCCAGGTCAAATGAGAACTTAAACCTCAGGTCAAATGTGAATCCATTGTTTGAAAACCAGGTCAAATGTGAACCCGTTGTTTGAAACCCAGGTCAAATGTGAACCTAAACCTCAGGTTAAATGTGAACCCGTTGTTTGGAACCCAGTTCAAATGTGAACCTAAACCTCAGGTCAAATGTGAACCCATTGTTTGAAACCCAATTCAAATGTGAACCTAAACCTCAAGTCAAATGTGAACCCGTTGTTTGAAACCCAGGTCAAACGTGAACCTAAACCTCAAGTCAAATGTGAACCCGTTGTTTGAAACCCAGGTCAAATGTGAACCCGTTGTTTAAATCCCGGGTCAAATGAGAACCCGTTGTTTGAAACCCAGGTCAAATGAGAACTTAAACCTCAGGTCAAATGTGAATCCATTGTTTGAAAACCAGGTCAAATGTGAACCCGTTGTTTGAAACCCAGGTCAAATGTGAACCTAAACCTCAGGTTAAATGTGAACCCGTTGTTTGGAACCCAGGTCAAATGTGAACCTAAACCTCAGGTCAAATGTGAACCCGTAGTTTGAAACTCAGGTCAAATGTGAACCTAAACCTCAGGTCAAATGCGAACCCGTTGTTTGAAAACCAGGTCAAATTTGAACCTAAACCTCAGGTCAAATGTGAACCCGTTGTTTGAAACCCAGGTCAATTGTGAACCTAAACATAAGGTCAAATGTGAACCCGTTGTTTGAAAACCAGGTCAAATGTGAACCTAAACCTCAGGTCAAATGTGAACCCATTGTTTGAAACCCAGGTCAAATGTGAACCTAAACCTCAAGTCAAATGTGAACCCGTTGTTTGAAACCCAGGTCTAATGTGAACTTAAACCTCAGGTCAAATGTGAACCTATTGTTTGAAACCCAAGTCAAACGTGAACCTAACCCTCAGGTCAAATGTGAACCCGTTGTTTGAAACCTAAATCAAATGTGAACCTAAACCTCAGGTCAAATGTGAACCCGTGGTTTGAAAACCAGGTCAAATGTGAACCTAAACCTCAGGTCAAATGTGAACCCGTTGTTTGAAACACAGGTCAAATGAGAACTTAAACCTTAGGTCAAATGTGAATCCATTGTTTGAAAACCAGGTAAAATGTGAACCCGTTGTTTGAAACCCAGGTCAAATGTGAACTTAAACCTCAGGTCAAATGTGAACCTATTGTTTGAAACCCAGGTCAAATGTGAACCTAAACCTCAAGTCAAATGTGAACCCGTTGTTTGAAACCCAGGTCAAATGTAAACCTAAACCTCAGGTTAAATGTGAACCCGTTGTTTGGAACCCAGGTCAAATGTGAACCTAAACCTCAGGTCAAATGTGAACCCGTTGTTTGAAACTCAGGTCAAATGTGAACCTAAACCCCAGATCAAATGCGAACCCGTTGTTTGAAAACCTGGTCAAATTTGAACCTAAACCTCAGGTCAAATGTGAACCCGTTGTTTGAAACCCAGGTCAATTGTGAACCTAAACCTAAGGTCAAATGTGAACCCGTTGTTTGAAAACCAGGTCAAATGTGAACCCGTTGTTTGAAACCTAAATCAAATGTGAACCTAAACCTCAGGTCAAATGTGAACCCGTGGTTTGAAAACCAGGTCAAATGTGAACCTAAACCTCAGGTCAAATGTGAAACCGTTGTTTGAAACCCAGGTCAAATGTGAACCTAAACCTCAGGTCAAATGTGAACCCGTTGTTTAAATCCGGGGTCAAATGAGAACCCGTTGTTTGAAACCCAGGTCAAATGAGAACTTAAACCTCAGGTCAAATGTGAATCCATTGTTTGAAAACCAGGTCAAATGTGAACCCGTTGTTTGAAACCCAGGTCAAATGTGAACCTAAACCTCAGGTTAAATGTGAACCCGTTGTTTGGAACCCAGTTCAAATGTGAACCTAAACCTCAGGTCAAATGTGAACCCATTGTTTGAAACCCAATTCAAATGTGAACCTAAACCTCAAGTCAAATGTGAACCCGTTGTTTGAAACCCAGGTCAAACGTGAACCTAAACCTCAAGTCAAATGTGAACCCGTTGTTTGAAACCCAGGTCAAATGTGAACCCGTTGTTTAAATCCCGGGTCAAATGAGAACCCGTTGTTTGAAACCCAGGTCAAATGAGAACTTAAACCTCAGGTCAAATGTGAATCCATTGTTTGAAAACCAGGTCAAATGTGAACCCGTTGTTTGAAACCCAGGTCAAATGTGAACCTAAACCTCAGGTTAAATGTGAACCCGTTGTTTGGAACCCAGGTCAAATGTGAACCTAAACCTCAGGTCAAATGTGAACCCGTAGTTTGAAACTCAGGTCAAATGTGAACCTAAACCTCAGGTCAAATGCGAACCCGTTGTTTGAAAACCAGGTCAAATTTGAACCTAAACCTCAGGTCAAATGTGAACCCGTTGTTTGAAACCCAGGTCAATTGTGAACCTAAACATAAGGTCAAATGTGAACCCGTTGTTTGAAAACCAGGTCAAATGTGAACCTAAACCTCAGGTCAAATGTGAACCCATTGTTTGAAACCCAGGTCAAATGTGAACCTAAACCTCAAGTCAAATGTGAACCCGTTGTTTGAAACCCAGGTCTAATGTGAACTTAAACCTCAGGTCAAATGTGAACCTATTGTTTGAAACCCAAGTCAAACGTGAACCTAACCCTCAGGTCAAATGTGAACCCGTTGTTTGAAACCTAAATCAAATGTGAACCTAAACCTCAGGTCAAATGTGAACCCGTGGTTTGAAAACCAGGTCAAATGTGAACCTAAACCTCAGGTCAAATGTGAACCCGTTGTTTGAAACACAGGTCAAATGAGAACTTAAACCTTAGGTCAAATGTGAATCCATTGTTTGAAAACCAGGTAAAATGTGAACCCGTTGTTTGAAACCCAGGTCAAATGTGAACTTAAACCTCAGGTCAAATGTGAACCTATTGTTTGAAACCCAGGTCAAATGTGAACCTAAACCTCAAGTCAAATGTGAACCCGTTGTTTGAAACCCAGGTCAAATGTAAACCTAAACCTCAGGTTAAATGTGAACCCGTTGTTTGGAACCCAGGTCAAATGTGAACCTAAACCTCAGGTCAAATGTGAACCCGTTGTTTGAAACTCAGGTCAAATGTGAACCTAAACCCCAGATCAAATGCGAACCCGTTGTTTGAAAACCTGGTCAAATTTGAACCTAAACCTCAGGTCAAATGTGAACCCGTTGTTTGAAACCCAGGTCAATTGTGAACCTAAACCTAAGGTCAAATGTGAACCCGTTGTTTGAAAACCAGGTCAAATGTGAACCTAAACCTCATGTCAAATGTGAACCCATGGTTTGAATCCCAGGTCAAATGTGAACCTAAACCTCAGGTCAAATGTGAACTCGTTGTTTGAAAACCAGGTCAAATGTGAACCTAAAACTCAGGTCAAATGTGTACCTAAACCTCAGGTCAAATGTGAACCCGTTGTTTGAAACCCAAGTCAAATGTGAACTTAAACCTCTGGTCAAATGTGAACCCGTTGTTTGAAACCCAGGTCAAATTTGAACCTAAACCACAAGTCAAATCTGAACCCGTTGTTTGAAACCCAGGTGAAATGTGAACCTAACCCTCAGGTCAAATGTGAACCGAAACCTCAGGTCAAATGTGAACCCGTTGTTTGAAACCCAGGTCAAATGTGAACCTAAACCTCAGGTCAAATGTGAACCCGTTGTTTAAATCCCGGGTCAAATGAGAACCCGTTGTTTGAAACCCAGGTCAAATGAGAACTTAAACCTCAGGTCAAATGTGAATCCATTGTTTGAAAACCAGGTCAAATGTGAACCCGTTGTTTGAAACCCAGGTCAAATGTGAACCTAAACCTTAGGTTAAATGTGAACCCGTTGTTTGGAACCCAGGTCAAATGTGAACCTAAACCTCAGGTCAAATGTGAACCCGTAGTTTGAAAATCAGGTCAAATGTGAACCTAAACCTCAGGTTAAATGCGAACCCGTTGTTTGAAAACCAGGTCAAATTTGAACCTATACCTCAGGTCAAATGTGAACCCGTAGTTTGAAACCCAGGTCAATTGTGAACCTAAACCTAAGGTCAAATGTGAACCCGTTGTTTGAAAACCAGGTCAAATGTGAACCTAAACCTCAGGTCAAATGTGAACCCATTGTTTGAAACCCAGGTCAAATGTGAACCTAAACCTCAAGTCAAATGTGAACCCGTTGTTTGAAACCCAGGTCAAATGTGAACTTAAACCTCAGGTCAAATGAGAACCTATTGTTTGAAACCCAGGTCAAACGTGAACCTAACCCTCAGGTCAAATGTGAACCCGTTGTTTGAAACCTAAATTAAATGTGAACCTAAACCTCAGGTCAAATGTGAACCCGTGGTTTGAAAACCAGGTCAAATGTGAACCCGTTGTTTGAAACCCAGGTCAAATGTGAACCTAAACCTCAGGTCAAATGTGAACCCGTTGTTTAAATCCCGGGTCAAATGAGAACCCGTTGTTTGAAACCCAGGTCAAATGAGAACTTAAACCTCAGGTCAAATGTGAATCCATTGTTTGAAAACCAGGTCAAATGTGAACCCGTTGTTTGAAACCCAGGTCAAATGTGAACCTAAACCTCAGGTTAAATGTGAACCCGTTGTTTGGAACCCAGGTCAAATGTGAACCTAAACCTAAGGTCAAATGTGAACCCGTAGTTTGAAACTCAGGTCAAATGTGAACCTAAACCTCAGGTCAAATGCGAACTCGTTGTTTGAAAACCAGGTCAAATTTGAACCTAAACCTCAGGTCCAATGTGAACCCGTTGTTTGAAACCCAGGTCAATTGTGAACCTAAACCTCAAGTCTAATGTGAACCCGTTGTTTGAAACCCAGGTCAAATGTGAACTTAAACCTCAGGTCAAATGAGAACCTATTGTTTGAAACCCAGGTCAAACGTGAACCTAACCCTCAGGTCAAATGTGAACCCGTTGTTTGAAACCTAAATCAAATGTGAACCTAAACCTCAGGTCAAATGTGAACCCGTGGTTTGAAAACCAGGTCAAATGTGAATCTAAACCTCAGGTCAAATGTGAAACCGTTGTTTGAAACCCAGGTCAAATGTGAACCTAAACCTCAGGTCAAATGTGAACCCGTTGTTTAAATCCGGGGTCAAATGAGAACCCGTTGTTTGAAATCCAGGTCAAATGAGAACTTAAACCTCAGGTCAAATGTGAATCCATTGTTTGAAAACCAGGTCAAATGTGAACCCGTTGTTTGAAACCCAGGTCAAATGTGAACCTAAACCTCAGGTTAAATGTGAACCCGTTGTTTGGAACCCAGTTCAAATGTGAACCTAAACCTCAGGTCAAATGTGAACCCATTGTTTGAAACCCAATTCAAATGTGAACCTAAACCTCAAGTCAAATGTGAACCCGTTGTTTGAAACCCAGGTCAAACGTGAACCTAAACCTCAAGTCAAATGTGAACCCGTTGTTTGAAACCCAGGTCAAATGTGAACTTAAACCTCAGGTCAAATGAGAACCTATTGTTTGAAACCCAGGTCAAACGTGAACCTAACCCTCAGGTCAAATGTGAACCCATTGTTTGAAACCTAAATCAAATGTGAACCTAAACCTCAGGTCAAATGTGAACCCGTGGTTTGAAAACCAGGTCAAATGTGAACCTAAACCTCAGGTCAAATGTGAACCCGTTGTTTGAAACCCAGGTCAAATGTGAACCCGTTGTTTAAATCCCGGGTCAAATGAGAACCCGTTGTTTGAAACCCAGGTCAAATGAGAACTTAAACCTCAGGTCAAATGTGAATCCATTGTTTGAAAACCAGGTCAAATGTGAACCCGTTGTTTGAAACCCAGGTCAAATGTGAACCTAAACCTCAGGTTAAATGTGAACCCGTTGTTTGGAACCCAGGTCAAATGTGAACCTAAACCTCAGGTCAAATGTGAACCCGTAGTTTGAAACTCAGGTCAAATGTGAACCTAAACCTCAGGTCAAATGCGAACCCGTTGTTTGAAAACCAGGTCAAATTTGAACCTAAACCTCAGGTCAAATGTGAACCCGTTGTTTGAAACCCAGGTCAATTGTGAACCTAAACATAAGGTCAAATGTGAACCCGTTGTTTGAAAACCAGGTCAAATGTGAACCTAAACCTCAGGTCAAATGTGAACCCATTGTTTGAAACCCAGGTCAAATGTGAACCTAAACCTCAAGTCAAATGTGAACCCGTTGTTTGAAACCCAGGTCTAACGTGAACTTAAACCTCAGGTCAAATGTGAACCTATTGTTTGAAACCCAGGTCAAACGTGAACCTAACCCTCAGGTCAAATGTGAACCCGTTGTTTGAAACCTAAATCAAATGTGAACCTAAACCTCAGGTCAAATGTGAACCCGTGGTTTGAAAACCAGGTCAAATGTGAACCTAAACCTCAGGTCAAATGTGAACCCGTTGTTTGAAACACAGGTCAAATGAGAACTTAAACCTTAGGTCAAATGTGAATCCATTGTTTGAAAACCAGGTAAAATGTGAACCCGTTGTTTGAAACCCAGGTCAAATGTGAACTTAAACCTCAGGTCAAATGTGAACCTATTGTTTGAAACCCAGGTCAAATGTGAACCTAAACCTCAAGTCAAATGTGAACCCGTTGTTTGAAACCCAGGTCAAATGTGAACCCGTTGTTTGAAACCCAGGTCAAATGTGAACCTAAACCTCAGGTCAAATGTGAACCCATGGTTTGAAACCCAGGTTAAATGTGAACCTAAACCTTATGTCAAATGAGAACCCGTTGTTTGAAACCCGAGTCAAATGTGAACCTGAACCTCAGGTCAAATGTGAACCCGTTGTTTGAAACCCAGGTCAAATGTGAACCTAAACCTAAGGTCAAATGTGAACTTAAACCTCAGGTCAAACGTGGACTGTTGTTTGAAACCCAGGTCAACGTGAACCTAAACCTCAGGTTAAATTTGAACCCGTTGTTTGAAACACAGGTCAAATGTGAACCTAAACCTTAGGTCAAACGTGAACCCCTTGTTTGAAACCCATGTCAAATGTGAACCTAAACCTCAGGTCAAATGTGAACCTCTTGTTTGAAAACCAGGTCAAATGTGAACCTAAACCTTAGTTCTAATGTGAACCCGTTGTTTGAAACCCAGGTCAAATGTGAACCTAAACCTCAGGTCAAATGTGAATCCGTTGTTTGAAAACCAGGTCAAATGTGAACCTAAAACTCAGGTCAAATGTGAACCCGTTGTTTGAAACCCAGGTCAATTGTGAACCTAAACCTAAGGTCAAATGTGAACCCGTTGTTTGAAAACCAGGTCAAATGTGAACCTAAACCTTAGGTCAAATGTGAACCCATTGTTTGAAACCCAGGTCAAATGTGAACCTAAACCTTAGGTCAAATGTGAACTCGTTGTTTGAAAACCAGGTCAAATGTGAACCTAAAACTCAGGTCAATTGTGTACCTAAACCTCTGGTCAAATGTGAACCCGTTGTTTGAAACCCAAGTCAAATGTGAACTTAAACCTCAGGTCAAATGTGAACCCGTTGTTTGAAACCCAGGTCAAATTTGAACCTAAACCACAAGTCAAATCTGAACCCGTTGTTTGAAACCCAGGTGAAATGTGAACCTAACCCTCAGGTCAAATGTGAACTTAAACCTCAGGTCAAATGTGAACCCGTTGTTTGAAACCCATGTCAAATATGAACCTAAACCTCAGGTCAAATGTGAACCCGTTGTTTGAATCCCGGGTCAAATGAGAACCCGTTGTTTGAAACCCAGGTCAAATGAGAACTTAAACCTCAGGTCAAATGTGAATCCATTGTTTGAAATCCAGGTCAAATGTGAACCCGTTTTTTGAAACCCAGGTCAAATGTGAACCTAAACCTCAGGTTAAATGTGAACCCGTTGTTTGGAACCCAGGTCAAATGTGAACTTGTTGTTTGAAACTCAGGTCAAATGTGAACCTAAACCTCAGGTCAAATGCGAACCCGTTGTTTGAAAACCAGTTCAAATTTGAACCTAAACCTCAGGTCAAATGTGAACCCGTTGTTTGAAACCCAGGTCAATTGTGAACCTAAACCTAAGGTCAAATGTGAACCCGTTGTTTGAAAACCAGGTCAAATGTGAACCTAAACCTCATGTCAAATGTGAACCCATTGTTTGAATCCCATGTCAAATGTGAACCTAAACCTCAGGTCAAATGTGAACTCGTTGTTTGAAAACCAGGTCAAATGTGAACCTAAAACTCAGGTCAAATGTGTACCTAAACCTCAGGTCAAATGTGAACCCGTTGTTTGAAACCCAAGTCAAATGTGAACTTAAACCTCAGGTTAAATGTGAACCCGTTGTTTGAAACCCAGGTCAAATTTGAACCTAAACCACAAGTCAAATCTGAACCCGTTGTTTGAAACCCAGGTGAAATGTGAACCTAACCCTCAGGTCAAATGTGAACCTAAACCTCAGGTCAAATGTGAACCCGTTGTTTGAAACCCAGGTCAAATGTGAACCTAAACCTCAGGTCAAATGTGAACCCGTTGTTTAAATCCCGGGTCAAATGAGAACCCGTTGTTTGAAACCCAGGTCAAATGAGAACTTAAACCTCAGGTCAAATGTGAATCCATTGTTTGAAAACCAGGTCGAATGTGAACCCGTTGTTTGAAACCCAGGTCAAATGTGAACCTAAACCTCAGGTTAAATGTGAACCCGTTGTTAGAAACCCAGGTCAAATGTGAACCTAAACCTCAGGTCAAATGTGAACCCGTAGTTTGAAACTCAGGTCAAATGTGAACCTAAACTTCAGGTCAAATGCGAACCCGTTGTTTGAAAACCAGGTCAAATTTGAACCTAAACCTCAGGTCAAATGTGATCCCGTTGTTTGAAACCCAGGTCAATTGTGAAGCTAAACCTAAGGTCAAATGTGAACCCGTTGTTTGAAAACCAGGTCAAATGTGAACCTAAACCTCAGGTCAAATGTGAACCCATTGTTTGAAACCCAGGTCAAATGTGAACCTAAACCTCAAGTCAAATGTGAACCCGTTGTTTGAAACCCAGGTCAAATGTGAACTTAAACCTCAGGTCAAATGAGAACCTATTGTTTGAAACCCAGGTCAACCGTGAACCTAACCCTCAGGTCAAATGTGAACCCGTTGTTTGAAACCTAAATAAAATGTGAACCTAAACCTCAGGTCAAATGTGAACCTCTTGTTTGAAAACCAGGTCAAATGTGAACCTAAACCTTAGTTCTAATGTGAACCCGTTGTTTGAAACCCAGGTCAAATGTGAACCTAAACCTCAGGTCAAATGTGAATCCGTTGTTTGAAAACCAGGTCAAATGTGAACCTAAAACTCAGGTCAAATGTGAACCCGTTGTTTGAAACCCAGGTCAATTGTGAACCTAAACCTAAGGTCAAATGTGAACCCGTTGTTTGAAAACCAGGTCAAATGTGAACCTAAACCTTAGGTCAAATGTGAACCCATTGTTTGAAACCCAGGTCAAATGTGAACCTAAACCTCAGGTCAAATGTGAACTCGTTGTTTGAAAACCAGGTCAAATGTGAACCTAAAACTCAGGTCAATTGTGTACCTAAACCTCTGGTCAAATGTGAACCCGTTGTTTGAAACCCAAGTCAAATGTGAACTTAAACCTCAGGTCAAATGTGAACCCGTTGTTTGAAACCCAGGTCAAATTTGAACCTAAACCACAAGTCAAATCTGAACCTGTTGTTTGAAACCCAGGTGAAATGTGAACCTAACCCTCAGGTCAAATGTGAACCTAAACCTCAGGTCAAATGTGAACCCGTTGTTTGAAACCCATGTCAAATGTGAACCTAAACCTCAGGTCAAATGTGAACCCGTTGTTTGAATCCCGGGTCAAATGAGAACCCGTTGTTTGAAACCCAGGTCAAATGAGAACTTAAACCTCAGGTCAAATGTGAATCCATTGTTTGAAATCCAGGTCAAATGTGAACCCGTTTTTTGAAACCCAGGTCAAATGTGAACCTAAACCTCAGGTTAAATGTGAACCCGTTGTATGGAACCCAGGTCAAATGTGAACCTAAACCTCAGGTCAAATGTGAACTTGTTGTTTGAAACTCAGGTCAAATGTGAACCTAAACCTCAGGTCAAATGCGAACCCGTTGTTTGAAAACCAGTTCAAATTTGAACCTAAACCTCAGGTCAAATGTGAACCCGTTGTTTGAAACCCAGGTCAATTGTGAACCTAAACCTAAGGTCAAATGTGAACCCGTTGTTTGAAAACCAGGTCAAATGTGAACCTAAACCTCATGTCAAATGTGAACCCATTGTTTGAATCCCATGTCAAATGTGAACCTAAACCTCAGGTCAAATGTGAACTCGTTGTTTGAAAACCAGGTCAAATGTGAACCTAAAACTCAGGTCAAATGTGTACCTAAACCTCAGGTCAAATGTGAACCCGTTGTTTGAAACCCAAGTCAAATGTGAACTTAAACCTCAGGTTAAATGTGAACCCGTTGTTTGAAACCCAGGTCAAATTTGAACCTAAACCACAAGTCAAATCTGAACCCGTTGTTTGAAACCCAGGTGAAATGTGAACCTAACCCTCAGGTCAAATGTGAACCTAAACCTCAGGTCAAATGTGAACCCGTTGTTTGAAACCCAGGTCAAATGTGAACCTAAACCTCAGGTCAAATGTGAACCCGTTGTTTAAATCCCGGGTAAAATGAGAACCCGTTGTTTGAAACCCAGGTCAAATGAGAACTTAAACCTCAGGTCAAATGTGAATCCATTGTTTGAAAACCAGGTCGAATGTGAACCCGTTGTTTGAAACCCAGGTCAAATGTGAACCTAAACCTCAGGTTAAATGTGAACCCGTTGTTAGAAACCCAGGTCAAATGTGAACCTAAACCTCAGGTCAAATGTGAACCCATAGTTTGAAACTCAGGTCAAATGTGAACCTAAACTTCAGGTCAAATGCGAACCCGTTGTTTGAAAACCAGGTCAAATTTGAACCTAAACCTCAGGTCAAATGTGAACCCGTTGTTTGAAACCCAGGTCAATTGTGAAGCTAAACCTAAGGTCAAATGTGAACCCGTTGTTTGAAAACCAGGTCAAATGTGAACCTAAACCTCAGGTCAAATGTGAACCCATTGTTTGAAACCCAGGTCAAATGTGAACCTAAACCTCAAGTCAAATGTGAACCCGTTGTTTGAAACCCAGGTCAAATGTGAACTTAAACCTCAGGTCAAATGAGAACCTATTGTTTGAAACCCAGGTCAACCGTGAACCTAACCCTCAGGTCAAATGTGAACCCGTTGTTTGAAACCTAAATAAAATGTGAACCTAAACCTCAGGTCAAATGTGAACCCGTGGTTTGAAAACCAGGTCAAATGTGAACCTAAACCTCAGGTCAAATGTGAACCCGTTGTTTGAAACCCAGGTCAAATGTGAACCTAAACCTCAGATCAAATGTCAACCCGTTGTTTAAATCCCGGGTCAAATGAGAACCCGTTGTTTGAAACCCAGGTCAAATGAGAACTTAAACCTCAGGTCAAATGTGAATCCATTGTTTGAAAACCAGGTCAAATGTGAACCCGTTGTTTGAAACCCAGGTCAAATGTGAACCTAAACCTCAGGTTAAATGTGAACCCGTTGTTTGGAACCCAGGTCAAATGTGAACCTAAACCTCAGGTCAAATGTGAACCCGTAGTTTGAAACTCAGGTCCAATGTGAACCTAAACCTCAGGTCAAATGCGAACTCGTTGTTTGAAAACCAGGTCAAATTTGAACCTAAACCTCAGGTCAAATGTGAACCCGTTGTTTGAAACCCAGGTCAATTGTGAACCTAAACCTAAGGTCAAATGTGAACCCGTTGTTTCAAAACCAGGTCAAATGTGAACCTAAACCTCAGGTCAAATGTGAACCCATTGTTTGAAACCCAGGTCAAATGTGAACCTAAACCTCAAGTCAAATGTGAACCCTTTGTTTGAAACCCAGGTCAAATGTGAACTTAAACCTCAGGTCAAATGTGAACCTATTGTTTGAAACCCAGGTCAAACGTGAACCTAACCCTCAGGTCAAATGTGAACCCGTTGTTTGAAACCTAAATAAAATGTGAACCTAAACCACAGGTCAAATGTGAACCCGTGGTTTGAAAACCAGGTCAAATGTGAACCTAAACCTCAGGTCAAATGTGAACCCGTTGTTTGAAACCCAGGTCAAATGAGAACTTAAACCTCAGGTCAAATGTGAATCCATTGTTTGAAAACCAGGTAAAATGTGAACCCGTTGTTTGAAACCCAGGTCAAATGTGAACTTAAACCTCAGGTCAAATGTGAACCTATTGTTTGAAACCCAGGTCAAATGTGAACCTAAACATCAAGTCAAATGTGAACCCGTTGTTTGAAACCCAGGTCAAATGTGAACCCGTTGTTTGAAACCCAGGTCAAATGTGAACCTAAACCTCAGGTCAAATGTGAACCCGTGGTTTGAAACCCAGGTTAAATATGAACCTAAACCTTATGTCAAATGAGAACCCGTTGTTTGAAACCCGAGTCAAATGTGAACCTGAACCTCAGGTCAAATGTGAACCCGTTGTTTGAAACCCAGGTCAAATGTGAACCTAAACCTAAGGTCAAATGTGAACTTAAACCTCAGGTCAAACGTGGACTGTTGTTTGAAACCCAGGTCAACGTGAACCTAAACCTCAGGTCAAATTTGAACCCGTTGTTTGAAACACAGGTCAACGTGAACCTAAACCTCAGGTCAAATGTGAACCCGTTGTTTGAAACCCAGGTCAAATGTGAACCTAAACCTCAGGTCAAATGTGAACCTGTTGTTTAAATCCCGGGTCAAATGAGAACCCGTTGTTTGAAACCCAGGTCAAATGAGAACTTAAACCTCAGGTCAAATGTGAATCCATTGTTTGAAAACCAGGTCAAATGTGAACCCGTTGTTTGAAACCCAGGTCAAATGTGAACCTAAACCTCAGGTTAAATGTGAACCCGTTGTTAGAAACCCAGGTCAAATGTGAACCTAAACCTCAGGTCAAATGTGAACCCGTAGTTTGAAACTCAGGTCAAATGTGAACCTAAACTTCAGGTCAAATGCGAACCCGTTGTTTGAAAACCAGGTCAAATTTGAACCTAAACCTCAGGTCAAATGTGAACCCGTTGTTTGAAACCCAGGTCAATTGTGAAGCTAAACCTAAGGTCAAATGTGAACCCGTTGTTTGAAAACCAGGTCAAATGTGAACCTAAACCTCAGGTCAAATGTGAACCCATTGTTTGAAACCCAGGTCAAATGTGAACCTAAACCTCAAGTCAAATGTGAACCCGTTGTTTGAAACCCAGGTCAAATGTGAACTTAAACCTCAGGTCAAATGAGAACCTATTGTTTGAAACCCAGGTCAACCGTGAACCTAACCCTCAGGTCAAATGTGAACCCGTTGTTTGAAACCTAAATAAAATGTGAACCTAAACCTCAGGTCAAATGTGAACCCGTGGTTTGAAAACCAGGTCAAATGTGAACCTAAACCTCAGGTCAAATGTGAACCCGTTGTTTGAAACCCAGGTCAAATGTGAACCTAAACCTCAAGTCAAATGTCAACCCGTTGTTTAAATCCCGGGTCAAATGAGAACCCGTTGTTTGAAACCCAGGTCAAATGAGAACTTAAACCTCAGGTCAAATGTGAATCCATTGTTTGAAAACCAGGTCAAATGTGAACCCGTTGTTTGAAACCCAGGTCAAATGTGAACCTAAACCTCAGGTTAAATGTGAACCCGTTGTTTGGAACCCAGGTCAAATGTGAACCTAAACCTCAGGTCAAATGTGAACCCGTAGTTTGAAACTCAGGTCCAATGTGAACCTAAACCTCAGGTCAAATGCGAACCCGTTGTTTGAAAACCAGGTCAAATTTGAACCTAAACCTCAGGTCAAATGTGAACCCGTTGTTTGAAACCCAGGTCAATTGTGAACCGAAACCTAAGTTCAAATGTGAACCCGTTGTTTCAAAACCAGGTCAAATGTGAACCTAAACCTCAGGTCAAATGTGAACCCATTGTTTGAAACCCAGGTCAAATGTGAACCTAAACCTCAAGTCAAATGGGAACCCGTTGTTTGAAACCCAGGTCAAATGTGAACTTAAACCTCAGGTCAAATGTGAACCTATTGTTTGAAACCCAGGTCAAACGTGAACCTAACCCTCAGGTCAAATGTGAACCCGTTGTTTGAAACCTAAATCAAATGTGAACCTAAACCACAGGTCAAATGTGAACCCGTGGTTTGAAAACCAGGTCAAATGTGAACCTAAACCTCAGGTCAAATGTGAACCCGTTGTTTGAAACCCAGGTCAAATGAGAACTTAAACCTCAGGTCAAATGTGAATCCATTGTTTGAAAACCAGGTAAAATTTGAACCCGTTGTTCGAAAACCAGGTTAAATGTGAACCTAACCCTCAGGTCAAATGTGAACCTATTGTTTGAAAGCCAGGTCAAATGTGAACCTAAACCTCAAGTCAAATGTGAACCCGTTGTTTGAAACCCAGGTCAAATGTGAACCCGTTGTTTGAAACCCACGTCAAATGTGAACCTAAACCTTAGGTCAAATGTGAACCCGTGGTTTGAAACCCAGGTTAAATATGAACCTAAACCTTATGTCAAATGAGAACCCGTTGTTTGAAACCCGAGTCAAATGTGAACCTGAACCTCAGGTCAAATGTGAACCCGTTGTTTGAAACCCAGGTCAAATGTGAACCTAAACCTCAGGTTAAATGTGAACCCGTTGTTTGGAACCCAGGTCAAATGTGAACCTAAACCTCAGGTCAAATGTGAACTTGTTGTTTGAAACTCAGGTCAAATGTGAACCTAAACCTCAGGTCAAATGCGAACCCGTTGTTTGAAAACCAGTTCAAATTTGAACCTAAACCTCAGGTCAAATGTGAACCCGTTGTTTGAAAACCAGGTCAAATGTGAACCTAAACCTCATGTCAAATGTGAACCCATTGTTTGAATCCCATGTCAAATGTGAACCTAAACCTCAGGTCAAATGTGAACTCGTTGTTTGAAAACCAGGTCAAATGTGAACCTAAAACTCAGGTCAAATGTGTACCTAAACCTCAGGTCAAATGTGAACCCGTTGTTTGAAACCCAAGTCAAATGTGAACTTAAACCTCAGGTTAAATGTGAACCCGTTGTTTGAAACCCAGGTCAAATTTGAACCTAAACCACAAGTCAATTCTGAACCCGTTGTTTGAAACCCAGGTGAAATGTGAACCTAACCCTCAGGTCAAATGTGAACCTAAACCTCAGGTCAAATGTGAACCCGTTGTTTGAAACCCAGGTCAAATGTGAACCTAAACCTCAGGTCAAATGTGAACCCGTTGTTTAAATCCCGGGTCAAATGAGAACCCGTTGTTTGAAACCCAGGTCAAATGAGAACTTAAACCTCAGGTCAAATGTGAATCCATTGTTTGAAAACCAGGTCAAATGTGAACCCGTTGTTTGAAACCCAGGTCAAATGTGAACCTAAACCTCAGGTTAAATGTGAACCCGTTGTTAGAAACCCAGGTCAAATGTGAACCTAAACCTCAGGTCAAATGTGAACCCGTAGTTTGAAACTCAGGTCAAATGTGAACCTAAACTTCAGGTCAAATGCGAACCCGTTGTTTGAAAACCAGGTCAAATTTGAACCTAAACCTCAGGTCAAATGTGAACCCGTTGTTTGAAACCCAGGTCAATTGTGAAGCTAAACCTAAGGTCAAATGTGAACCCGTTGTTTGAAAACCAGGTCAAATGTGAACCTAAACCTCAGGTCAAATGTGAACCCATTGTTTGAAACCCAGGTCAAATGTGAACGTAAACCTCAAGTCAAATGTGAACCCTTTGTTTGAAACCCAGGTCAAATGTGAACTTAAACCTCAGGTCAAATGAGAACCTATTGTTTGAAACCCAAGTCAACCGTGAACCTAACCCTCAGGTCAAATGTGAACCCGTTGTTTGAAACCTAAATAAAATGTGAACCTAAACCTCAGGTCAAATGTGAACCCGTGGTTTGAAAACCAGGTCAAATGTGAACCTAAACCTCAGGTCAAATGTGAACCCGTTGTTTGAAACCCAGGTCAAATGTGAACCTAAACCTCAGGTCAAATGTCAACCCGTTGTTTAAATCCCGGGTCAAATGAGAACCCGTTGTTTGAAACCCAGGTCAAATGAGAACTTAAACCTCAGGTCAAATGTGAATCCATTGTTTGAAAACCAGGTCAAATGTGAACCCGTTGTTTGAAACCCAGGTCAAATGTGAACCTAAACCTCAGGTTAAATGTGAACCCGTTGTTTGGAACCCAGGTCAAATGTGAACCTAAACCTCAGGTCAAATGTGAACCCGTAGTTTGAAACTCAGGTCCAATGTGAACCTAAACCTCAGGTCAAATGCGAACTCGTTGTTTGAAAACCAGGTCAAATTTGAACCTAAACCTCAGGTCAAATGTGAACCCATTGTTTGAAACCCAGGTCAATTGTGAACCTAAACCTAAGGTCAAATGTGAACCCGTTGTTTCAAAACCAGGTCAAATGTGAACCTAAACCTCAGGTCAAATGCGAACCCGTTGTTTGAAAACCAGGTCAAATTTGAACCTAAACCTCAGGTCAAATGTGAACCCGTTGTTTGAAACCCAGGTCAATTGTGAAGCTAAACCTAAGGTCAAATGTGAACCCGTTGTTTGAAAACCAGGTCAAATGTGAACCTAAACCTCAGGTCAAATGTGAACCCATTGTTTGAAACCCAGGTCAAATGTGAACGTAAACCTCAAGTCAAATGTGAACCCTTTGTTTGAAACCCAGGTCAAATGTGAACTTAAACCTCAGGTCAAATGAGAACCTATTGTTTGAAACCCAAGTCAACCGTGAACCTAACCCTCAGGTCAAATGTGAACCCGTTGTTTGAAACCTAAATAAAATGTGAACCTAAACCTCAGGTCAAATGTGAACCCGTGGTTTGAAAACCAGGTCAAATGTGAACCTAAACCTCAGGTCAAATGTGAACCCGTTGTTTGAAACCCAGGTCAAATGTGAACCTAAACCTCAGGTCAAATGTCAACCCGTTGTTTAAATCCCGGGTCAAATGAGAACCCGTTGTTTGAAACCCAGGTCAAATGAGAACTTAAACCTCAGGTCAAATGTGAATCCATTGTTTGAAAACCAGGTCAAATGTGAACCCGTTGTTTGAAACCCAGGTCAAATGTGAACCTAAACCTCAGGTTAAATGTGAACCCGTTGTTTGGAACCCAGGTCAAATGTGAACCTAAACCTCAGGTCAAATGTGAACCCGTAGTTTGAAACTCAGGTCCAATGTGAACCTAAACCTCAGGTCAAATGCGAACTCGTTGTTTGAAAACCAGGTCAAATTTGAACCTAAACCTCAGGTCAAATGTGAACCCATTGTTTGAAACCCAGGTCAATTGTGAACCTAAACCTAAGGTCAAATGTGAACCCGTTGTTTCAAAACCAGGTCAAATGTGAACCTAAACCTCAGGTCAAATGTGAACCCATTGTTTGAAACCCAGGTCAAATGTGAACCTAAACCTCAAGTCAAATGTGAACCCGTTGTTTGAAACCCAGGTCAAATGTGAACTTAAACCTCAGGTCAAATGTGAACCTATTGTTTGAAACCCAGGTCAAACGTGAACCTAACCCTCAGGTCAAATGTGAACCCGTTGTTTGAAACCTAAATCAAATGTGAACCTAAACCACAGGTCAAATGTGAACCCGTGGTTTGAAAACCAGGTCAAATGTGAACCTAAACCTCAGGTCAAATGTGAACCCGTTGTTTGAAACCCAGGTCAAATGAGAACTTAAACCTCAGGTCAAATGTGAATCCATTGTTTGAAAACCAGGTAAAATGTGAACCCGTTGTTTGAAACCCAGGTCAAATGTGAACTTAAACCTCAGGTCAAATGTGAACCAATTGTTTGAAACCCAGGTCAAATGCGAACCTAAACCTCAAGTCAAATGTGAACCCGTTGTTTGAAACCCAGGTCAAATGTGAACCCGTTGTTTGAAACCCAGGTCAAATGTGAACCTAAACCTCAGGTCAAATGTGAACCCGTGGTTTGAAACCCAGGTTAAATATGAACCTAAACCTTATGTCAAATGAGAACCCGTTGTTTGAAACCCGAGTCTAATGTGAACCTGAACCTCAGGTCAAATGTGAACCCGTTGTTTGAAACCCAGGTCAAATGTGAACCTAAACCTAAGGTCAAATGTGAACTTAAACCTCAGGTCAAACGTGGACTGTTGTTTGAAACCTAGGTCAACGTGAACCTAAACCTCAGGTCAAATTTGAACCCGTTGTTTGAAACACAGGTCAACGTGAACCTAAACCTCAGGTCAAATGTGAACCCGTTGTTTGAAACCCAAGTCAAATGTGAACCTAAACCTCAGGTCAAATGTGAACCCGTTGTTTAAATCCCGGGTCAAATGAGAACCCGTTGTTTGAAACCCAGGTCAAATGAGAACTTAAACCTCAGGTCAAATGTGAATCCATTGTTTGAAAACCAGGTCAAATGTGAACCCGTTGTTTGAAACCCAGGTCAAATGTGAACCTAAACCTCAGGTTAAATGTGAACCCGTTGTTAGAAACCCAGGTCAAATGTGAACCTAAACCTCAGGTCAAATGTGAACCCGTAGTTTGAAACTCAGGTCAAATGTGAACCTAAACTTCAGGTCAAATGCGAACCCGTTGTTTGAAAACCAGGTCAAATTTGAACCTAAACCTCAGGTCAAATGTGAACCCGTTGTTTGAAACCCAGGTCAATTGTGAAGCTAAACCTAAGGTCAAATGTGAACCCGTTGTTTGAAAACCAGGTCAAATGTGAACCTAAACCTCAGGTCAAATGTGAACCCATTGTTTGAAACCCAGGTCAAATGTGAACCTAAACCTCAAGTCAAATGTGAACCCGTTGTTTGAAACCCAGGTCAAATGTGAACTTAAACCTCAGGTCAAATGAGAACCTATTGTTTGAAACCCAGGTCAACCGTGAACCTAACCCTCAGGTCAAATGTGAACCCGTTGTTTGAAACCTAAATAAAATGTGAACCTAAACCTCAGGTCAAATGTGAACCCGTGGTTTGAAAACCAGGTCAAATGTGAACCTAAACCTCAGGTCAAATGTGAACCCGTTGTTTGAAACCCAGGTCAAATGTGAACCTAAACCTCAGGTCAAATGTCAACCCGTTGTTTAAATCCCGGGTCAAATGAGAACCCGTTGTTTGAAACCCAGGTCAAATGAGAACTTAAACCTCAGGTCAAATGTGAATCCATTGTTTGAAAACCAGGTCAAATGTGAACCCGTTGTTTGAAACCCAGGTCAAATGTGAACCTAAACCTCAGGTTAAATGTGAACCCGTTGTTTGGAACCCAGGTCAAATGTGAACCTAAACCTCAGGTCAAATGTGAACCCGTAGTTTGAAACTCAGGTCCAATGTGAACCTAAACCTCAGGTCAAATGCGAACCCGTTGTTTGAAAACCAGGTCAAATTTGAACCTAAACCTCAGGTCAAATGTGAACCCGTTGTTTGAAACCCAGGTCAATTGTGAACCTAAACCTAAGGTCAAATGTGAACCCGTTGTTTCAAAACCAGGTCAAATGTGAACCTAAACCTCAGGTCAAATGTGAACCCATTGTTTGAAACCCAGGTCAAATGTGAACCTAAACCTCAAGTCAAATGGGAACCCGTGGTTTGAAACCCAGGTCAAATGTGAACTTAAACCTCAGGTCAAATGTGAACCTATTGTTTGAAACCCAGGTCAAACGTGAACCTAACCCTCAGGTCAAATGTGAACCCGTTGTTTGAAACCTAAATCAAATGTGAACCTAAACCACAGGTCAAATGTGAACCCGTGGTTTGAAAACCAGGTCAAATGTGAACCTAAACCTCAGGTCAAATGTGAACCCGTTGTTTGAAACCCAGGTCAAATGAGAACTTAAACCTCAGGTCAAATGTGAATCCATTGTTTGAAAACCAGGTAAAATGTGAACCCGTTGTTTGAAACCCAGGTCAAATGTGAACTTAAACCTCAGGTCAAATGTGAACCAATTGTTTGAAACCCAGGTCAAATGTGAACCTAAACCTCAAGTCAAATGTGAACCCGTTGTTTGAAACCCAGGTCAAATGTGAACCCGTTGTTTGAAACCCAGGTCAAATGTGAACCTAAACCTCAGGTCAAATGTGAACCCGTGGTTTGAAACCCAGGTTAAATATGAACCTAAACCTTATGTCAAATGAGAACCCGTTGTTTGAAACCCGAGTCAAATGTGAACCTGAACCTCAGGTCAAATGTGAACCCGTTGTTTGAAACCCAGGTCAAATGTGAACCTAAACCTAAGGTCAAATGTGAACTTAAACCTCAGGTCAAACGTGGACTGTTGTTTGAAACCTAGGTCAACGTGAACCTAAACCTCAGGTCAAATTTGAACCCGTTGTTTGAAACACAGGTCAACGTGAACCTAAACCTCAGGTCAAATGTGAACCCGTTGTTTGAAACCCAAGTCAAATGTGAACCTAAACCTCAGGTCAAATGTGAACCCGTTGTTTAAATCCCGGGTCAAATGAGAACCCGTTGTTTGAAACCCAGGTCAAATGAGAACTTAAACCTCAGGTCAAATGTGAATCCATTGTTTGAAAACCAGGTCAAATGTGAACCCGTTGTTTGAAACCCAGGTCAAATGTGAACCTAAACCTCAGGTTAAATGTGAACCCGTTGTTAGAAACCCAGGTCAAATGTGAACCTAAACCTCAGGTCAAATGTGAACCCGTAGTTTGAAACTCAGGTCAAATGTGAACCTAAACTTCAGGTCAAATGCGAACCCGTTATTTGAAAACCAGGTCAAATTTGAACCTAAACCTCAGGTCAAATGTGAACCCGTTGTTTGAAACCCAGGTCAATTGTGAAGCTAAACCTAAGGTCAAATGTGAACCCGTTGTTTGAAAACCAGGTCAAATGTGAACCTAAACCTCAGGTCAAATGTGAACCCATTGTTTGAAACCCAGGTCAAATGTGAACCTAAACCTCAAGTCAAATGTGAACCCGTTGTTTGAAACCCAGGTCAAATGTGAACTTAAACCTCAGGTCAAATGAGAACCTATTGTTTGAAACCCAGGTCAACCGTGAACCTAACCCTCAGGTCAAATGTGAACCCGTTGTTTGAAACCTAAATAAAATGTGAACCTAAACCTCAGGTCAAATGTGAACCCGTGGTTTGAAAACCAGGTCAAATGTGAACCTAAACCTCAGGTCAAATGTGAACCCGTTGTTTGAAACCCAGGTCAAATGTGAACCTAAACCTCAGGTCAAATGTCAACCCGTTGTTTAAATCCCGGGTCAAATGAGAACCCGTTGTTTGAAACCCAGGTCAAATGAGAACTTAAACCTCAGGTCAAATGTGAATCCATTGTTTGAAAACCAGGTCAAATGTGAACCCGTTGTTTGAAACCCAGGTCAAATGTGAACCTAAACCTCAGGTTAAATGTGAACCCGTTGTTTGGAACCCAGGTCAAATGTGAACCTAAACCTCAGGTCAAATGTGAACCCGTAGTTTGAAACTCAGGTCCAATGTGAACCTAAACCTCAGGTCAAATGCGAACCCGTTGTTTGAAAACCAGGTCAAATTTGAACCTAAACCTCAGGTCAAATGTGAACCCGTTGTTTGAAACCCAGGTCAATTGTGAACCTAAACCTAAGGTCAAATGTGAACCCGTTGTTTCAAAACCAGGTCAAATGTGAACCTAAACCTCAGGTCAAATGTGAACCCATTGTTTGAAACCCAGGTCAAATGTGAACCTAAACCTCAAGTCAAATGGGAACCCGTGGTTTGAAACCCAGGTCAAATGTGAACTTAAACCTCAGGTCAAATGTGAACCTGTTGTTTGAAACCCAGGTCAAACGTGAACCTAACCCTCAGGTCAAATGTGAACCCGTTGTTTGAAACCTAAATCAAATGTGAACCTAAACCACAGGTCAAATGTGAACCCGTGGTTTGAAAACCAGGTCAAATGTGAACCTAAACCTCAGGTCAAATGTGAACCCGTTGTTTGAAACCCAGGTCAAATGAGAACTTAAACCTCAGGTCAAATGTGAATCCATTGTTTGAAAACCAGGTAAAATGTGAACCCGTTGTTTGAAACCCAGGTCAAATGTGAACTTAAACCTCAGGTCAAATGTGAACCAATTGTTTGAAACCCAGGTCAAATGTGAACCTAAACCTCAAGTCAAATGTGAACCCGTTGTTTGAAACCCAGGTCAAATGTGAACCCGTTGTTTGAAACCCAGGTCAAATGTGAACCTAAACCTCAGGTCAAATGTGAACCCGTGGTTTGAAACCCAGGTTAAATATGAACCTAAACCTTATGTCAAATGAGAACCCGTTGTTTGAAACCCGAGTCAAATGTGAACCTGAACCTCAGGTCAAATGTGAACCCGTTGTTTGAAACCCAGGTCAAATGTGAACCTAAACCTAAGGTCAAATGTGAACTTAAACCTCAGGTCAAACGTGGACTGTTGTTTGAAACCTAGGTCAACGTGAACCTAAACCTCAGGTCAAATTTGAACCCGTTGTTTGAAACACAGGTCAACGTGAACCTAAACCTCAGGTCAAATGTGAACCCGTTGTTTGAAACCCAAGTCAAATGTGAACCTAAACCTCAGGTCAAATGTGAACCCGTTGTTTAAATCCCGGGTCAAATGAGAACCCGTTGTTTGAAACCCAGGTCAAATGAGAACTTAAACCTCAGGTCAAATGTGAATCCATTGTTTGAAAACCAGGTCAAATGTGAACCCGTTGTTTGAAACCCAGGTCAAATGTGAACCTAAACCTCAGGTTAAATGTGAACCCGTTGTTAGAAACCCAGGTCAAATGTGAACCTAAACCTCAGGTCAAATGTGAACCCGTAGTTTGAAACTCAGGTCAAATGTGAACCTAAACTTCAGGTCAAATGCGAACCCGTTGTTTGAAAACCAGGTCAAATTTGAACCTAAACCTCAGGTCAAATGTGAACCCGTTGTTTGAAACCCAGGTCAATTGTGAAGCTAAACCTAAGGTCAAATGTGAACCCGTTGTTTGAAAACCAGGTCAAATGTGAACCTAAACCTCAGGTCAAATGTGAACCCATTGGTTGAAACCCAGGTCAAATGTGAACCTAAACCTCAAGTCAAATGTGAACCCGTTGTTTGAAACCCAGGTCAAATGTGAACTTAAACCTCAGGTCAAATGAGAACCTATTGTTTGAAACCCAGGTCAACCGTGAACCTAACCCTCAGGTCAAATGTGAACCCGTTGTTTGAAACCTAAATAAAATGTGAACCTAAACCTCAGGTCAAATGTGAACCCGTGGTTTGAAAACCAGGTCAAATGTGAACCTAAACCTCAGGTCAAATGTGAACCCGTTGTTTGAAACCCAGGTCAAATATGAACCTAAACCTCAGGTCAAATGTCAACCCGTTGTTTAAATCCTGGGTCAAATGAGAACCCGTTGTTTGAAACCCAGGTCAAATGTAAACTTAAACCTCAGGTCAAATGTGAATCCATTGTTTGAAAACCAGGTCAAATGTGAACCCGTTGTTTGAAACCCAGGTCAAATGTGAACCTAAACCTCAGGTTAAATGTGAACCCGTTGTTTGGAACCCAGGTCAAATGTGAACCTAAACGTCAGGTCAAATGTGAACCCGTAGTTTGAAACTCAGGTCCAATGTGAACCTAAACCTCAGGTCAAATGCGAACCCGTGGTTTGAAAACCAGGTCAAATTTGAACCTAAACCTCAGGTCAAATGTGAACCCGTTGTTTGAAACCCAGGTCAATTGTGAACCTAAACCTAAGGTCAAATGTGAACCCGTTGTTTCAAAACCAGGTCAAATGTGAACCTAAACCTCAGGTCAAATGTGAACCCATTGTTTGAAACCCAGGTCAAATGTGAACCTAAACCTCAAGTCAAATGGGAACCCGTGGTTTGAAACCCAGGTCAAATGTGAACTTAAACCTCAGGTCAAATGTGAACCTATTGTTTGAAACCCAGGTCAAACGTGAACCTAACCCTCAGGTCAAATGTGAACCCGTTGTTTGAAACCTAAATCAAATGTGAACCTAAACCACAGGTCAAATGTGAACCCGTGGTTTGAAAACCAGGTCAAATGTGAACCTAAACCTCAGGTCAAATGTGAACCCGTTGTTTGAAACCCAGGTCAAATGAGAACTTAAACCTCAGGTCAAATGTTAATCCATTGTTTGAAAACCAGGTAAAATTTGAACCCGTTGTTCGAAAACCAGGTTAAATGTGAACCTAACCCTCAGGTCAAATGTGAACCTATTGTTTGAAACCCAGGTCAAATGTGAACCTAAACCTCAAGTCAAATGTGAACCCGTTGTTTGAAACCCAGGTCAAATGTGAACCCGTTGTTTGAAACCTAGGTCAAATGTGAACCTAAACCTCAGGTCAAATGTGAACCCGTGGTTTGAAACCCAGGTTAAATATGAACCTAAACCTTATGTCAAATGAGAACCCGTTGTTTGAAACCTGAGTCAAATGTGAACCTGAACCTCAGGTCAAATGTGAACCCGTTGTTTGAAACCCAGGTCAAATGTGAACCTAAACCTAAGGTCAAATGTGAACTTAAACCTAAGGTCAAACGTGGACTGTTGTTTGATACCCAGGTCAACGTGAACCTAAACCTCAGGTCAAATTTGAACCCGTTGTTTGAAACACAGGTCAAATGTTAACCTAAACCTTAGGTCAAATGTGAACCCCTTGTTTGAAACCCAAGTCAAATGTGAACCTAAACCTCAGGTCAAATGTGAACCTCTTGTTTGAAAACCAGGTCAAATGTGAACCTAAACCTCAGTTCTAATGTGAACCCGTTGTTTGAAACCCAGGTCAAATGTGAACCTAAACCTCAGGTCAAATGTGAATCCGTTGTTTGAAAACCGGGTCAAATGTGAACCTAAAACTCAGGTCAAATGTGTACCTACACCTCAGGTCAAATGTGAACCCGTTGTTTGAAAACCAAGTCAAATGTGAACTTTAACCTCAGGTCAAATGTGAACCCGTTGTTTGAAACCCAGGTCAAATTTGAACCTAAACCTCAAGTTAAATCTGAACCCGTTGTTTGAAAACCAGGTTAAATGTGAACCTAACCCTCAGGTCAAATGTGAACCCGTTGTTTGAAACCTAAGTCAAATGTGAACCTAAACCTCAGGTTAAATGTGAACCGGTTGTTTGAAAACCAGGTCAAATGTGAACCTAAACCTCAGGTCAAATGTGAACCCGTTGTTTGAAACCCAGGTCAAATGAGAACTTAAACCTCAGGTCAAATGTGAATCCATTATTTGAAAACCAGGTCAAATGTGAAACCGTTGTTTGAAACCCAGGTCAAATGTGAACCTAAACCTCAGGTTAAATGTGAACCCGTTGTTTTGAACCCAGGTCAAATGTGAACCTAAACCTCAAGTCAAATGTGAACCCATTGTTTGAAACTCAAGTCAAATGCGAACCCGTTGTTTGAAAACCAGGTCAAATTTGAACCTAAACCTCAGGTCAAATGTGAACCCGTTGTTTGAAACCCAGGTCAATTGTAAACCTAAACCTAAGGTCAAATGTGAACCCGTTGTTCGAAAACCAGGTCAAATGTGAACCTAAACCTCAGGTCAAATGTGAACCCATTGTTTGAAACCCAGGTCAAATGTGAACCTAAACCTCAGGTCAAATGTGAACTCGTTGTTTGAAAACCAGGTCAAATTTGAACCTAAACCTCAGGTCAAATGTGAACCCGTTGTTTGAAACCCAGGTCAATTGTGAACCTAAACCTAAGGTCAAATGTGAACCCGTTGTTTGAAAACTAGGTCAAATGTGAACCTAAACCTCAGGTCAAATGTAAACCCGTTGTTTAAATCCCGGGTCAAATGAGAACCCGTTGTTTGAAACCCAGGTCAAATGAGAACTTAAACCTCAGGTCAAATGTGAATCCATTGTTTGAAAACCAGGTCAAATGTGAACCCGTTGTTTGAAACCCAGGTCAAATGTGAACCTAAACCTCAGGTTAAATGTGAACCCGTTGTTTGGAACCCAGGTCAAATGTGAACCTAAACCTCAGGTCAAATGTGAACCCGTAGTTTGAAACTCAGGTCCAATGTAAACCTAAACCTCAGGTCAAATACGAACCCGTTGTTTGAAAACCAGGTCAAATTTGAACCTAAACCTCAGGTCAAATGTGAACCCGTTGTTTGAAACCCAGGTCAATTGTGAACCTAAACCTAAGGTCAAATGTGAACCCGTTGTTTCAAAACCAGGTCAAATGTGAACCTAAACCTCAGGTCAAATGTGAACCCATTGTTTGAAACCCAGGTCAAATGTGAACCTAAACCTCAAGTCAAATGTGAACCCGTTGTTTGAAACCCAGGTCAAATGTGAACTTAAACCTCAGGTCAAATGTGAACCTATTGTTTGAAGCCCAGGTCAAACGTGAACCTAACCCTCAGGTCAAATGTGAACCCGTTGTTTGAAACCTAAATCAAATGTGAACCTAAACCACAGGTCAAATGTGAACCCGTGGTTTGAAAACCAGGTCAAATGTGAACCTAAACCTCAGGTCAAATGTGAACCCGTTGTTTGAAACCCAGGTCAAATGAGAACTTAAACCTCAGGTCAAATGTGAATCCATTGTTTGAAAACCAGGTAAAATTTGAACCCGTTGTTCGAAAACCAGGTTAAATGTGAACCTAACCCTCAGGTCAAATGTGAACCTATTGTTTGAAACCCAGGTCAAATGTGAACCTAAACCTCAAGTCAAATGTGAACCCGTTGTTTGAAACCCAGGTCAAATGTGAACCCGTTGTTTGAAACCCAGGTCAAATGTGAACCTAAACCTCAGGTCAAATGTGAACCCGTGGTTTGAAACCCAGGTTAAATATGAACCTAAACCTTATGTCAAATGAGAACCCGTTGTTTGAAACCTGAGTCAAATTTGAACCTGAACCTCAGGTCAAATGTGAACCCGTTGTTTGAAACCCAGGTCAAATGTGAACCTAAACCTAAGGTCAAATGTGAACTTAAACCTCAGGTCAAACGTGGACTGTTGTTTGAAACCCAGGTCAACGTGAACCTAAACCTCAGGTCAAATTTGAACCCGTTGTTTGAAACACAGGTCAAATGTTAACCTAAACCTTAGGTCAAATGTGAACCCCTTGTTTGAAACCCAAGTCAAATGTGAACCTAAACCTCAGGTCAAATGTGAACCTCTTGTTTGAAAACCAGGTCAAATGTGAACCTAAACCTCAGTTCTAATGTGAACCCGTTGTTTGAAACCCAGGTCAAATGTGAACCTAAACCTCAGGTCAAATGTGAATCCGTTGTTTGAAAACCGGGTCAAATGTGAACCTAAAACTCAGGTCAAATGTGTACCTACACCTCAGGTCAAATGTGAACCCGTTGTTTGAAAACCAAGTCAAATGTGAACTTTAACCTCAGGTCAAATGTGAACCCGTTGTTTGAAACCCAGGTCAAATTTGAACCTAAACCTCAAGTTAAATCTGAACCCGTTGTTTGAAAACCAGGTTAAATGTGAACCTAACCCTCAGGTCAAATGTGAACCCGTTGTTTGAAACCTAAGTCAAATGTGAACCTAAACCTCAGGTTAAATGTGAACCGGTTGTTTGAAAACCAGGTCAAATGTGAACCTAAACCTCAGGTCAAATGTGAACCCGTTGTTTGAAACCCAGGTCAAATGAGAACTTAAACCTCAGGTCAAATGTGAATCCATTATTTGAAAACCAGGTCAAATGTGAAACCGTTGTTTGAAACCCAGGTCAAATGTGAACCTAAACCTCAGGTTAAATGTGAACCCGTTGTTTTGAACCCAGGTCAAATGTGAACCTAAACCTCAAGTCAAATGTGAACCCATTGTTTGAAACTCAAGTCAAATGCGAACCCGTTGTTTGAAAACCAGGTCAAATTTGAACCTAAACCTCAGGTCAAATGTGAACCCGTTGTTTGAAACCCAGGTCAATTGTAAACCTAAACCTAAGGTCAAATGTGAACCCGTTGTTCGAAAACCAGGTCAAATGTGAACCTAAACCTCAGGTCAAATGTGAACCCATTGTTTGAAACCCAGGTCAAATGTGAACCTAAACCTCAGGTCAAATGTGAACTCGTTGTTTGAAAACCAGGTCAAATTTGAACCTAAACCTCAGGTCAAATGTGAACCCGTTGTTTGAAACCCAGGTCAATTGTGAACCTAAACCTAAGGTCAAATGTGAACCCGTTGTTTGAAAACTAGGTCAAATGTGAACCTAAACCTCAGGTCAAATGTAAACCCGTTGTTTAAATCCCGGGTCAAATGAGAACCCGTTGTTTGAAACCCAGGTCAAATGAGAACTTAAACCTCAGGTCAAATGTGAATCCATTGTTTGAAAACCAGGTCAAATGTGAACCCGTTGTTTGAAACCCAGGTCAAATGTGAACCTAAACCTCAGGTTAAATGTGAACCCGTTGTTTGGAACCCAGGTCAAATGTGAACCTAAACCTCAGGTCAAATGTGAACCCGTAGTTTGAAACTCAGGTCCAATGTAAACCTAAACCTCAGGTCAAATACGAACCCGTTGTTTGAAAACCAGGTCAAATTTGAACCTAAACCTCAGGTCAAATGTGAACCCGTTGTTTGAAACCCAGGTCAATTGTGAACCTAAACCTAAGGTCAAATGTGAACCCGTTGTTTCAAAACCAGGTCAAATGTGAACCTAAACCTCAGGTCAAATGTGAACCCATTGTTTGAAACCCAGGTCAAATGTGAACCTAAACCTCAAGTCAAATGTGAACCCGTTGTTTGAAACCCAGGTCAAATGTGAACTTAAACCTCAGGTCAAATGTGAACCTATTGTTCGAAACCCAGGTCAAACGTGAACCTAACCCTCAGGTCAAATGTGAACCCGTTGTTTGAAACCTAAATCAAATGTGAACCTAAACCTCAGGTCAAATGTGAACCCGTGGTTTGAAAACCAGGTCAAATGTGAACCTAAACCTCAGGTCAAATGTGAACCCGTTGTTTGAAACCCAGGTCAAATGAGAACTTAAACCTCAGGTCAAATGTGAATCCATTGTTTGAAAACCAGGTAAAATGTGAACCCGTTGTTTGAAACCCAGGTCAAATGTGAACTTAAACCTCAGGTCAAATGTGAACCTATTGTTTGAAACCCAGGTCAAATGTGAACCTAAACCTCAAGTCAAATGTGAACCCGTTGTTTGAAACCCAGGTCAAATGTGAACCCGTTGTTTGAAACCTAGGTCAAATGTGAACCTAAACCTTAGGTCAAATGTGAACCCGTGGTTTGAAACCCTGGTTAAATATGAACCTAAACCTTATGTCAAATGAGAACCCGTTGTTTGAAACCCGAGTCAAATGTGAACCTGAACCTCAGGTCAAATGTGAACCCGTTGTTTGAAACCCAGGTCAAATGTTAACCTAAACCTCAAGTTAAATCTGAACCCGTTGTTTGAAAACCAGGTTAAATGTGAACCTAACCCTCAGGTCAAATGTGAACCCGTTGTTTGAAACCTAAGTCAAATGTGAACCTAAACCTCAGGTTAAATGTGAACCGGTTGTTTGAAAACCAGGTCAAATGTGAACCTAAACCTCAGGTCAAATGTGAACCCGTTGTTTGAAACCCAGGTCAAATGAGAACTTAAACCTCAGGTCAAATGTGAATCCATTATTTGAAAACCAGGTCAAATGTGAAACCGTTGTTTGAAACCCAGGTCAAATGTGAACCTAAACCTCAGGTTAAATGTGAACCCGTTGTTTTGAACCCAGGTCAAATGTGAACCTAAACCTCAAGTCAAATGTGAACCCATTGTTTGAAACTCAAGTCAAATGCGAACCCGTTGTTTGAAAACCAGATCAAATTTGAACCTAAACCTCAGGTCAAATGTGAACCCGTTGATTGAAACCCAGGTCAATTGTGAACCTAAACCTAAGGTCAAATGTGAACCCGTTGTTCGAAAACCAGGTCAAATGTGAACCTAAACCTCAGGTCAAATGTGAACCCATTGTTTGAAACCCAGGTCAAATGTGAACCTAAACCTCAGGTCAAATGTGAACTCGTTGTTTGAAAACCAGGTCAAATTTGAACCTAAACCTCAGGTCAAATGTGAACCCGTTGTTTGAAACCCAGGTCAATTGTGAACCTAAACCTAAGGTCAAATGTGAACCCGTTGTTTGAAAACCAGGTCAAATGTGAACCTAAACCTCAGGTCAAATGTAAACCCGTTGTTTAAATCCCGGGTCAAATGAGAACCCGTTGTTTGAAACCCAGGTCAAATGAGAACTTAAACCTCAGGTCAAATGTGAATCCATTGTTTGAAAACCAGGTCAAATGTGAACCCGTTGTTTGAAACCCAGGTCAAATGTGAACCTAAACCTCAGGTTAAATGTGAACCCGTTGTTTGGAACCCAGGTCAAATGTGAACCTAAACCTCAGGTCAAATGTGAACCCGTAGTTTGAAACTCAGGTCAAATGTGAACCTAAACCTCAGGTCAAATGCGAACCCGTTGTTTGAAAACCAGGTCAAATTTGAACCTAAACCTCAAGTCAAATGTGAACCCGTTGTTTGAAACCCAGGTCAATTGTGAACCTAAACCTAAGGTCAAATGTGAACCCGTTGTTTGAAAACCAGGTCAAATGTGAACCTAAACCTCAGGTCAAATGTGAACCCATTGTTTGAAACCCAGGTCAAATGTGAACCTAAACCTCAAGTCAAATGTTAACCCGTTGTTTGAAACCCAGGTCAAATGTGAACTTAAACCTCAGGTCAAATGAGAACCTATTGTTTGAAACCCAGGTCAAACGTGAACCTAACCCTCAGGTCAAATCTGAACCCGTTGTTTGAAACCTAAATCAAATGTGAACCTAAACCTCAGGTCAAATGTGAACCCGTGGTTTGAAAACCAGGTCAAATGTGAACCTAAACCTCAGGTCAAATGTGAACCCGTTGTTTGAAACCCAGGTCAAATGTGAACCTAAACCTCAGGTCAAATGTCAACCCGTTGTTTAAATCCCGGGTCAAATGAGAACCCGTTGTTTGAAACCCAGGTCAAATGAGAACTTAAACCTCAGGTCAAATGTGAATCTATTGTTAGAAAACCAGGTCAAATGTGAACCCGTTGTTTGAAACCCAGGTCAAATGTGAACCTAAACCTCAGGTTAAATGTGAACCCGTTGTTTGGAACCCAGGTCAAATGTGAACCTAAACCTCAGGTCAAATGTGAACCCGTAGTTTGAAACTCAGGTCAAATGTGAACCTAAACCTCAGGTCAAATGCGAACCCGTTGATTGAAAACCAGGTCAAATTTGAACCTAAACCTCAGGTCAAATGTGAACCCGTTGTTTGAAACCCAGGTCAATTGTGAACCTAAACCTAAGGTCAAATGCGAACCCGTTGTTTGAAAACCAGGTCAAATATGAACCTAAACCTCAGGTCAAATGTGAACCCATTGTTTGAAACCCAGGTCAAATGTGAACATAAACCTCAAGTCAAATGTGAACCCGTTGTTTGAAACCCAGGTCAAATGTGAACTTAAACCTCAGGTCAAATGTGAACCTATTATTTGAAACCCAGGTCAAACGTGAACCTAACCCTCAGGTCAAATGTGAACCCGTTGTTTGAAACCTAAATCAAATGTGAACCTAAACCTCAAGTCAAATGTGAACCCGTGGTTTGAAAACCAGGTCAAATGTGAACCTAAACCTCAGGTCAAATGTGAACCCGTTGTTTGAAACCCAGGTCAAATGAGAACTTAAACCTCAGGTCAAATTTGAATCCATTGTTTGAAAACCAGGTAAAATGTGAACCCGTTGTTTGAAACCCATGTCAAATGTGAACTTAAACCTCAGGTCAAATGTGAACCTATTGTTTGAAACCCAGGTCAATTGTGAACCTAAACCTAAGGTCAAATGTGAACCCGTTGTTCAAAACCAGGTCAAATGTGAACCTAAACCTCAGGTCAAATGTGAACCCATTGTTTGAAACCCAGGTCAAATGTGAACCTAAACCTCAGGTCAAATGTGAACTCGTTGTTTGAAAACCAGGTCAAATTTGAACCTAAACCTCAGGTCAAATGTGAACCCGTTGTTTGAAACCCAGGTCAATTGTGAACCTAAACCTAAGTTCAAATGTGAACCCGTTGTTTGAAAACCAGGTCAAATGTGAACCTAAACCTCAGTTCTAATGTGAACCCGTTGTTTGAAACCCAGGTCAAATGTGAACCTAAACCTCAGGTCAAATGTGAATCCGTTGTTTGAAAACCGGGTCAAATGTGAACCTAAAACTCAGGTCAAATGTGAACTTAAACCTCAGGTCAAATGTGAACCTATTATTTGAAACCCAGGTCAAACGTGAACCTAACCCTCAGGTCAAATGTGAACCCGTTGTTTGAAACCTAAATCAAATGTGAACCTAAACCTCAAGTCAAATGTGAACCCGTGGTTTGAAAACCAGGTCAAATGTGAACCTAAACCTCAGGTCAAATGTGAACCCGTTGTTTGAAACCCAGGTCAAATGAGAACTTAAACCTCAGGTCAAATTTGAATCCATTGTTTGAAAACCAGGTAAAATGTGAACCCGTTGTTTGAAACCCATGTCAAATGTGAACTTAAACCTCAGGTCAAATGTGAACCTATTGTTTGAAACCCAGGTCAATTGTGAACCTAAACCTAAGGTCAAATGTGAACCCGTTGTTCAAAACCAGGTCAAATGTGAACCTAAACCTCAGGTCAAATGTGAACCCATTGTTTGAAACCCAGGTCAAATGTGAACCTAAACCTCAGGTCAAATGTGAACTCGTTGTTTGAAAACCAGGTCAAATTTGAACCTAAACCTCAGGTCAAATGTGAACCCGTTGTTTGAAACCCAGGTCAATTGTGAACCTAAACCTAAGTTCAAATGTGAACCCGTTGTTTGAAAACCAGGTCAAATGTGAACCTAAACCTCAGTTCTAATGTGAACCCGTTGTTTGAAACCCAGGTCAAATGTGAACCTAAACCTCAGGTCAAATGTGAATCCGTTGTTTGAAAACCGGGTCAAATGTGAACCTAAAACTCAGGTCAAATGTGTACCTACACCTCAGGTCAAATGTGAACCCGTTGTTTGAAAACCAAGTCAAATGTGAACTTTAACCTCAGGTCAAATGTGAACCCGTTGTTTGAAACCCAGGTCAAATTTGAACCTAAACCTCAAGTTAAATCTGAACCCGTTGTTTGAAAACCAGGTTAAATGTGAACCTAACCCTCAGGTCAAATGTGAACCCGTTGTTTGAAACCTAAGTCAAATGTGAACCTAAACCTCAGGTTAAACGTTTACCGGTTGTTTGAAAACCAGGTCAAATATGAACCTAAACCTCAGGTCAAATGTGAACCCGTTGTTTGAAACCCAGGTCAAATGAGAACTTAAACCTCAGGTCAAATGTGAATCCATTATTTGAAAACCAGGTCAAATGTGAAACCGTTGTTTGAAACCCAGGTCAAATGTGAACCTAAACCTCAGGTTAAATGTGAACCCGTTGTTTTGAACCCAGGTCAAATGTGAACCTAAACCTCAAGTCAAATGTGAACCCATTGTTTGAAACTCAAGTCAAATGCGAACCCGTTGTTTGAAAACCAGGTCAAATTTGAACCTAAACCTCAGTTCTAATGTGAACCCGTTGTTTGAAACCCAGGTCAAATGTGAACCTAAACCTCAGGTCAAATGTGAATCCGTTGTTTGAAAACCGGGTCAAATGTGAACCTAAAACTCAGGTCAAATGTGTACCTACACCTCAGGTCAAATGTGAACCCGTTGTTTGAAAACCAAGTCAAATGTGAACTTTAACCTCAGGTCAAATGTGAACCCGTTGTTTGAAACCAAGGTCAAATTTGAACCTAAACCTCAAGTTAAATCTGAACCCGTTGTTTGAAAACCAGGTTAAATGTGAACCTAACCCTCAGGTCAAATGTGAACCCGTTGTTTGAAACCTAAGTCAAATGTGAACCTAAACCTCAGGTTAAACGTGTACCGGTTGTTTGAAAACCAGGTCAAATATGAACCTAAACCTCAGGTCAAATGTGAACCCGTTGTTTGAAACCCAGGTCAAATGAGAACTTAAACCTCAGGTCAAATGTGAATCCATTATTTGAAAACCAGGTCAAATGTGAAACCGTTGTTTGAAACCCAGGTCAAATGTGAACCTAAACCTCAGGTTAAATGTGAACCCGTTGTTTTGAACCCAGGTCAAATGTGAACCTAAACCTCAAGTCAAATGTGAACCCATTGTTTGAAACTCAAGTCAAATGCGAACCCGTTGTTTGAAAACCAGGTCAAATTTGAACCTAAACCTTAGGTCAAATGTGAACCCGTTGTTTGAAACCCAGGTCAATTGTGAACCTAAACCTAAGGTCAAATGTGAACCCGTTGTTCGAAAACCAGGTCAAATGTGAACCTAAACCTCAGGTCAAATGTGAACCCATTGTTTGAAACCCAGGTCAAATGTGAACCTAAACCTCAGGTCAAATGTGAACTCGTTGTTTGAAAACCAGGTCAAATTTGAACCTAAACCTCAGGTCAAATGTGAACCCGTTGTTTGAAACCCAGGTCAATTGTGAACCTAAACCTAAGGTCAAATGTGAACCCGTTGTTTGAAAACCAGGTCAAATGTGAACCTAAACCTCAGGTCAAATGTAAACCCGTTGTTTAAATCCCGGGTCAAATGAGAACCCGTTGTTTGAAACCCAGGTCAAATGAGAACTTAAACCTCAGGTCAAATGTGAATCCATTGTTTGAAAACCAGGTCAAATGTGAACCCGTTGTTTGAAACCCAGGTCAATTGTGAACCTAAACCTAAGGTCAAATGTGAACCCGTTGTTCGAAAACCAGGTCAAATGTGAACCTAAACCTCAGGTCAAATGTGAACCCATTGTTTGAAACCCAGGTCAAATGTGAACCTAAACCTCAGGTCAAATGTGAACTCGTTGTTTGAAAACCAGGTCAAATTTGAACCTAAACCTCAGGTCAAATGTGAACCCGTTGTTTGAAACCCAGGTCAATTGTGAACCTAAACCTAAGGTCAAATGTGAACCCGTTGTTTGAAAACCAGGTCAAATGTGAACCTAAACCTCAGTTCTAATGTGAACCCGTTGTTTGAAACCCAGGTCAAATGTGAACCTAAACCTCAGGTCAAATGTGAATCCGTTGTTTGAAAATCGGGTCAAATGTGAACCTAAAACTCAGGTCAAATGTGTACCTACACCTCAGGTCAAATGTGAACCCGTTGTTTGAAAACCAAGTCAAATGTGAACTTTAACCTCAGGTCAAATGTGAACCCGTTGTTTGAAACCCAGGTCAAATTTGAACCTAAACCTCAAGTTAAATCTGAACCCGTTGTTTGAAAACCAGGTTAAATGTGAAACTAACCCTCAGGTCAAATGTGAACCCGTTGTTTGAAACCTAAGTCAAATGTGAACCTAAACCTCAGGTTAAATGTGTACCGATTGTTTGAAAACCAGGTCAAATGTGAACCTAAACCTCAGGTCAAATGTGAACCCGTTGTTTGAAACCCAGGTCAAATGAGAACTTAAACCTCAGGTCAAATGTGAATCCATTATTTGAAAACCAGGTCAAATGTGAAACCGTTGTTTGAAACCCAGGTCAAATGTGAACCTAAACCTCAGGTTAAATGTGAACCCGTTGTTTTGAACCCAGGTCAAATGTGAACCTAAACCTCAAGTCAAATGTGAACACATTGTTTGAAACTCAAGTCAAATGCGAACCCGTTGTTTGAAAACCAGGTCAAATTTGAACCTAAACCTCAGTTCTAATGTGAACCCGTTGTTTGAAACCCAGGTCAAATGTGAACCTAAACCTCAGGTCAAATGTGAATCCGTTGTTTGAAAACCGGGTCAAATGTGAACCTAAAACTCAGGTCAAATGTGTACCTACACCTCAGGTCAAATGTGAACCCGTTGTTTGAAAACCAAGTCAAATGTGAACTTTAACCTCAGGTCAAATGTGAACCCGTTGTTTGAAACCCAGGTCAAATTTGAACCTAAACCTCAAGTTAAATCTGAACCCGTTGTTTGAAAACCAGGTTAAATGTGAACCTAACCCTCAGGTCAAATGTGAACCCGTTGTTTGAAACCTAAGTCAAATGTGAACCTAAACCTCAGGTTAAACGTGTACCGGTTGTTTGAAAACCAGGTCAAATATGAACCTAAACCTCAGGTCAAATGTGAACCCGTTGTTTGAAACCCAGGTCAAATGAGAACTTAAACCTCAGGTCAAATGTGAATCCATTATTTGAAAACCAGGTCAAATGTGAAACCGTTGTTTGAAACCCAGGTCAAATGTGAACCTAAACCTCAGGTTAAATGTGAACCCGTTGTTTTGAACCCAGGTCAAATGTGAACCTAAACCTCAAGTCAAATGTGAACCCATTGTTTGAAACTCAAGTCAAATGCGAACCCGTTGTTTGAAAACCAGGTCAAATTTGAACCTAAACCTTAGGTCAAATGTGAACCCGTTGTTTGAAACCCAGGTCAATTGTGAACCTAAACCTAAGGTCAAATGTGAACCCGTTGTTCGAAAACCAGGTCAAATGTGAACCTAAACCTCAGGTCAAATGTGAACCCATTGTTTGAAACCCAGGTCAAATGTGAACCTAAACCTCAGGTCAAATGTGAACTCGTTGTTTGAAAACCAGGTCAAATTTGAACCTAAACCTCAGGTCAAATGTGAACCCGTTGTTTGAAACCCAGGTCAATTGTGAACCTAAACCTAAGGTCAAATGTGAACCCGTTGTTTGAAAACCAGGTCAAATGTGAACCTAAACCTCAGGTCAAATGTAAACCCGTTGTTTAAATCCCGGGTCAAATGAGAACCCGTTGTTTGAAACCCAGGTCAAATGAGAACTTAAACCTCAGGTCAAATGTGAATCCATTGTTTGAAAACCAGGTCAAATGTGAACCCGTTGTTTGAAACCCAGGTCAATTGTGAACCTAAACCTAAGGTCAAATGTGAACCCGTTGTTCGAAAACCAGGTCAAATGTGAACCTAAACCTCAGGTCAAATGTGAACCCATTGTTTGAAACCCAGGTCAAATGTGAACCTAAACCTCAGGTCAAATGTGAACTCGTTGTTTGAAAACCAGGTCAAATTTGAACCTAAACCTCAGGTCAAATGTGAACCCGTTGTTTGAAACCCAGGTCAATTGTGAACCTAAACCTAAGGTCAAATGTGAACCCGTTGTTTGAAAACCAGGTCAAATGTGAACCTAAACCTCAGTTCTAATGTGAACCCGTTGTTTGAAACCCAGGTCAAATGTGAACCTAAACCTTAGGTCAAATGTGAATCCGTTGTTTGAAAATCGGGTCAAATGTGAACCTAAAACTCAGGTCAAATGTGTACCTACACCTCAGGTCAAATGTGAACCCGTTGTTTGAAAACCAAGTCAAATGTGAACTTTAACCTCAGGTCAAATGTGAACCCGTTGTTTGAAACCCAGGTCAAATTTGAACCTAAACCTCAAGTTAAATCTGAACCCGTTGTTTGAAAACCAGGTTAAATGTGAAACTAACCCTCAGGTCAAATGTGAACCCGTTGTTTGAAACCTAAGTCAAATGTGAACCTAAACCTCAGGTTAAATGTGTACCGATTGTTTGAAAACCAGGTCAAATGTGAACCTAAACCTCAGGTCAAATGTGAACCCGTTGTTTGAAACCCAGGTCAAATGAGAACTTAAACCTCAGGTCAAATGTGAATCCATTATTTGAAAACCAGGTCAAATGTGAAATCGTTGTTTGAAACCCAGGTCAAATGTGAACCTAAACCTCAGGTTAAATGTGAACCCGTTGTTTTGAACCCAGGTCAAATGTGAACCTAAACCTCATGTCAAATGTGAACCCATTGTTTGAAACTCAAGTCAAATGCGAACCCGTTGTTTGAAAACCAGGTAAAATTTGAACCTAAACCTCAGGTCAAATGTGAACCCGTTGTTTGAAACCCAGGTCAATTGTGAACCTAAACCTAAGGTCAAATGTGAACCCGTTGTTCGAAAACCAGGTCAAATGTGAACCTAAACCTCAGGTCAAATGTGAACCCATTGTTTGAAACCCAGGTCAAATGTGAACCTAAACCTCAGGTCAAATGTGAACTCGTTGTTTGAAAACCAGGTCAAATTTGAACCTAAACCTCAGGTCAAATGTGAACCCGTTGTTTGAAACCCAGGTCAATTGTGAACCTAAACCTAAGGTCAAATGTGAACCCGTTGTTTGAAAACCAGGTCAAATGTGAACCTAAACCTCAGTTCTAATGTGAACCCGTTGTTTGAAACCCAGGTCAAATGTGAACCTAAACCTCAGGTCAAATGTGAATCCGTTGTTTGAAAACCGGGTCAAATGTGAACCTAAAACTCAGGTCAAATGTGTACCTACACCTCAGGTCAAATGTGAACCCGTTGTTTGAAAACCAAGTCAAATGTGAACTTTAACCTCAGGTCAAATGTGAACCCGTTGTTTGAAACCCAGGACAAATTTGAACCTAAACCTCAAGTTAAATCTGAACCCGTTGTTTGAAAACCAGGTTAAATGTGACCCTAACCCTCAGGTCAAATGTGAACCCGTTGTTTGAAACCTAAGTCAAATGTGAACCTAAACCTCAGGTTAAACGTGTACCGGTTGTTTGAAAACCAGGTCAAATGTGAACCTAAACCTCAGGTCAAATGTGAACCCGTTGTTTGAAACCCAGGTCAAATGAGAACTTAAACCTCAGGTCAAATGTGAATCCATTATTTGAAAACCAGGTCAAATGTGAAACCGTTGTTTGAAACCCAGGTCAAATGTGAACCTAAACCTCAGGTTAAATGTGAACCCGTTGTTTTGAACCCAGGTCAAATGTGAACCTAAACCTCAAGTCAAATGTGAACCCATTGTTTGAAACTCAAGTCAAATGCGAACCCGTTGTTTGAAAACCAGGTCAAATTTGAACCTAAACCTCAGGTCAAATGTGAACCCGTTGTTTGAAACCCAGGTCAATTGTGAACCTAAACCTAAGGTCAAATGTGAACCCGTTGTTCGAAAACCAGGTCAAATGTGAACCTAAACCTCAGGTCAAATGTGAACCCATTGTTTGAAACCCAGGTCAAATGTGAACCTAAACCTCAGGTCAAATGTGAACTCGTTGTTTGAAAACCAGGTCAAATTTGAACCTAAACCTCAGGTCAAATGTGAACCCGTTGTTTGAAACCCAGGTCAATTGTGAACCTAAACCTAAGGTCAAATGTGAACCCGTTGTTTGAAAACCAGGTCAAATGTGAACCTAAACCTCAGGTCAAATGTAAACCCGTTGTTTAAATCCCGGGTCAAATGAGAACCCGTTGTTTGAAACCCAGGTCAAATGAGAACTTAAACCTCAGGTCAAATGTGAATCCATTGTTTGAAAACCAGGTCAAATGTGAACCCGTTGTTTGAAACCCAGGTCAATTGTGAACCTAAACCTAAGGTCAAATGTGAACCCGTTGTTCGAAAACCAGGTCAAATGTGAACCTAAACCTCAGGTCAAATGTGAACCCATTGTTTGAAACCCAGGTCAAATGTGAACCTAAACCTCAGGTCAAATGTGAACTCGTTGTTTGAAAACCAGGTCAAATTTGAACCTAAACCTCAGGTCAAATGTGAACCCGTTGTTTGAAACCCAGGTCAATTGTGAACCTAAACCTAAGGTCAAATGTGAACCCGTTGTTTGAAAACCAGGTCAAATGTGAACCTAAACCTCAGTTCTAATGTGAACCCGTTGTTTGAAACCCAGGTCAAATGTGAACCTAAACCTCAGGTCAAATGTGAATCCGTTGTTTGAAAACCGGGTCAAATGTGAACCTAAAACTCAGGTCAAATGTGTACCTACACCTCAGGTCAAATGTGAACCCGTTGTTTGAAAACCAAGTCAAATGTGAACTTTAACCTCAGGTCAAATGTGAACCCGTTGTTTGAAACCCAGGTCAAATTTGAACCTAAACCTCATGTTAAATCTGAACCCGTTGTTTGAAAACCAGGTTAAATGTGAACCTAACCCTCAGGTCAAATGTGAACCCGTTGTTTGAAACCTAAGTCAAATGTGAACCTAAACCTCAGGTTAAACGTGTACCGGTTGTTTGAAAACCAGGTCAAATGTGAACCTAAACCTCAGGTCAAATGTGAACCCGTTGTTTGAAACCCAGGTCAAATGAGAACTTAAACCTCAGGTCAAATGTGAATCCATTATTTGAAAACCAGGTCAAATGTGAAACCGTTGTTTGAAACCCAGGTCAAATGTGAACCTAAACCTCAGGTTAAATGTGAACCCGTTGTTTTGAACCCAGGTCAAATGTGAACCTAAACCTCAAGTCAAATGTGAACCCATTGTTTGAAACTCAAGTCAAATGCGAACCCGTTGTTTGAAAACCAGGTCAAATTTGAACCTAAACCTCAGGTCAAATGTGAACCCGTTGTTTGAAACCCAGGTCAATTGTGAACCTAAACCTAAGGTCAAATGTGAACCCGTTGTTCGAAAACCAGGTCAAATGTGAACCTAAACCTCAGGTCAAATGTGAACCCATTGTTTGAAACCCAGGTCAAATGTGAACCTAAACCTCAGGTCAAATGTGAACTCGTTGTTTGAAAACCAGGTCAAATTTGAACCTAAACCTCAGGTCAAATGTGAACCCGTTGTTTGAAACCCAGGTCAATTGTGAACCTAAACCTAAGGTCAAATGTGAACCCGTTGTTTGAAAACCAGGTCAAATGTGAACCTAAACCTCAGGTCAAATGTAAACCCGTTGTTTAAATCCCGGGTCAAATGAGAACCCGTTGTTTGAAACCCAGGTCAAATGAGAACTTAAACCTCAGGTCAAATGTGAATCCATTGTTTGAAAACCAGGTCAAATGTGAACCCGTTGTTTGGAACCCAGGTCAAATGTGAACCTAAACCTCAGGTCAAATGTGAACCCGTAGTTTGAAACTCAGGTCAAATGTGAACCTAAACCTCAGGTCAAATGCGAACCCGTTGTTTGAAAACCAGGTCAAATTTGAACCTAAACCTCAGGTCAAATGTGAACCCGTTGGTTGAAACCCAGGTCAATTGTGAACCTAAACCTAAGGTCAAATGTGAACCCGTTGTTTGAAAACCAGGTCAAATGTGAACCTAAACCTCAGGTCAAATGTGAACCCATTGTTTGAAACCCAGGTCAAATGTGAACCTAAACCTCAAGTCAAATGTGAACCCGTTGTTTGAAACCCAGGTCAAATGTGAACTTAAAAATCAGGTCAAATGAGAACCTATTGTTTGAAACCCAGGTCAAACGTGAACCTAACCCTCAGGTCAAATCTGAACCCGTTGTTTGAAACCTAAATCAAATGTGAACCTAAACCTCAAGTCAAATGTGAACTCGTGGTTTGAAAACCAGGTCAAATGTGAACCTAAACCTCAGGTCAAATGTGAACCCGTTGTTTGAAACCCAGGTCAAATGTGAACCTAAACCTCAGGTCAAATGTCAACCCGTTGTTTAAATCCCGGGTCAAATGAGAACCCGTTGTTTGAAACCCAGGTCAAATGAGAACTTAAACCTCAGGTCAAATGTGAATCCATTGTTTGAAAACCAGGTCAAATGTGAACCCGTTGTTTGAAACCCAGGTCAAATGTGAACCTAAACCTCAGGTTAAATGTGAACCCGTTGTTTGGAACCCAGGTCAAATGTGAACCTAAACCTCAGGTCAAATGTGAACCCGTAGTTTGAAACTCAGGTCAAATGTGAACCTAATCCTCAGGTCAAATGCGAACCCGTTGATTGAAAACCAGGTCAAATTTGAACCTAAACCTCAGGTCAAATGTGAACCCGTTGTTTGAAACCCAGGTCAATTGTGAACCTAAACCTAAGGTCAAATGTGAACCCGTTGTTTGAAAACCAGGTCAAATATGAACCTAAACCTCAGGTCAAATGTGAACCCATTGTTTGAAACCCAGGTCAAATGTGAACATAAACCTCAAGTCAAATGTGAACCCGTTGTTTGAAACCCAGGTCAAATGTGAACTTAAACCTCAGGTCAAATGTGAACCTATTATTTGAAACCCAGGTCAAACGTGAACCTAACCCTCAGGTCAAATGTGAACCCGTTGTTTGAAACCTAAATCAAATGTGAACCTAAACCTCAGGTCAAATGTGAACCCGTGGTTTCAAAACCAGGTCAAATGTGAACCTAAACCTCAGGTCAAATGTGAACCCGTTGTTTGAAACCCAGGTCAAATGAGAACTTAAACCTCAGGTCAAATTTGAATCCATTGTTTGAAAACAAGGTAAAATGTGAACCCGTTGTTTGAAACCCAGGTCAAATGTGAACTTAAACCTTAGGTCAAATGTGAACCTATTGTTTGAAACCCAGGTCAATTGTGAACCTAAACCTAAGGTCAAATGTGAACCCGTTGTTTGAAAACCAGGTCAAATGTGAACCTAAACCTCAGGTCAAATGTGAACCCATTGTTTGAATCCCAGGTCAAATGTGAACCTAAACCTCAGGTCAAATGTGAACTCGTTGTTTGAAAACCAGGTCAAATTTGAACCTAAACCTCAGGTCAAATGTGAACCCGTTGTTTGAAACCCAGGTCAATTGAGAACCTAAACCTAAGGTCAAATGTGAACCCGTTGTTTGAAAACCAGGTAAAATGTGAACCTAAACCTCAGGTCAAATGTAAACCCGTTGTTTAAATCCCGGGTCAAATGAGAACCCGTTGTTTGAAACCCAGGTCAAATGAGAACTTAAACCTCAGGTCAAATGTGAATCCATTGTTTGAAAACCAGGTCAAATGTGAACCCATTGTTTGAAACCCAGGTCAAATGTGAACCTAAACCTCAGGTTAAATGTGAACCCGTTGTTTGGAACCCAGTTCAAATGTGAACCTAAACCTCAGGTCAAATGTGAACCCGTAGTTTGAAACTTTGGTCAAATGTGAACCTAAACCTCAGGTCAAATGCGAACCCGTTGTTTGAAAACCAGGTCAAATTTGAACCTAAACCTCAGGTCAAATGTGAACCCGTTGTTTGAAACCCAGGTCAATTGTGAACCTAAACCTAAGGTCAAATGTGAACCCGTTGTTTGAAAACCAGGTCAAATGTGAACCTAAACCTCAGGTCAAATGTGAACCCATTGTTTGAAACCCAGGTCAAATGAGAACCTAAACCTCAAGTCAAATGTGAACCCGTTGTTTGAAACCCATGTCAAATGTGAACTTAAACCTCAGGTCAAATGAGAACCTATTGTTTGAAACCCAGGTCAAACGTGAACCTAACCCTCAGGTCAAATCTGAACCCGTTGTTTGAAACCTAAATCAAATGTGAACCTAAACCTCAGGTCAAATGTGAACCCGTGGTTTGAAAACCAGGTCAAATGTGAACCTAAACCTCAGGTCAAATGTGAACCCGTTGTTTGAAACCCAGGTCAAATGTGAACCTAAACCTCAGGTCAAATGTCAACCCGTTGTTTAAATCCCGGGTCAAATGAGAACCCGTTGTTTGAAACCCAGGTCAAATGAGAACTTAAACCTCAGGTCAAATGTGAATCCATTGTTTGAAAACCAGGTCAAATGTGAACCCGTTGTTTGAAACCCAGGTCAAATGTGAACCTAAACCTCAGGTTAAATGTGAACCCGTTGTTTGGAACCCAGGTCAAATGTGAACCTAAACCTCAGGTCAAATGTGAACCCGTAGTTTGAAACTCAGGTCAAATGTGAACCTAAACCTCAGGTCAAATGCGAACCCGTTGATTGAAAACCAGGTCAAATTTGAACCTAAACCTCAGGTCAAATGTGAACCCATTGTTTGAAACCCAGGTCAATTGTGAACCTAAACCTAAGGTCAAATGTGAACCCGTTGTTTGAAAACCAGGTCAAATATGAACCTAAACCTCAGGTCAAATGTGAACCCATTGTTTGAAACCCAGGTCAAATGTGAACATAAACCTTAAGTCAAATGTGAACCCGTTGTTTGAAACCTAAATCAAATGTGAACCTAAACCTCAGGTCAAATGTGAACCCGTGGTTTCAAAACCAGGTCAAATGTGAACCTAAACCTCAGGTCAAATGTGAACCCGTTGTTTGAAACCCAGGTCAAATGAGAACTTAAACCTCAGGTCAAATTTGAATCCATTGTTTGAAAACCAGGTAAAATGTGAACCCGTTGTTTGAAACCCAGGTCAAATGTGAACTTAAACCTCAGGTCAAATGTGAACCTATTGTTTGAAACCCAGGTCAAATGTGAACCTAAACCTCAAGTCAAATGTGAACCCGTTGTTTGGAACCCAGGTCAAATGTGAACCCGTTGTTTGAAACCCAGGTCAAATGTGAACCTAAACCTCTGGTCAAATATGAACCCGTGGTTTGAAACCTAGGTTAAATGTGAACCTAAACCTTATGTCAAATGAGAACCCGTTGTTTGAAACCCGAGTCAAATGTGAACCTGAGCCTCAGGTCAAATGTGAACCCGTTGTTTGAAACCCAGGTCAAATGTGAACCTAAACCTAAGTTCAAATTTGAACTTAAACCTCAGGTCAAACGTGGACTGTTGTTTGAAACCCAGGTCAACGTGAACCTAAACCTCAGGTCAAATTTGAACCCGTTGTTTGAAACACAGGTCAAATGTGAACCTAAACCTTAGGTCAAATGTGAACCCCTTGTTTGAAACCCAGGTCAAATGTGAACCTAAACCTCAGGACAAATGTGAACCTCTTGTTTGAAAACCAGGTCAAATGTGAACGTAAACCTCAGTTTTAATGTGAACCCGTTGTTTGAAACCCAGGTCAAATGTGAACCTAAACCTCAGGTCAAATGTGAATCCGTTGTTTGAAAACCAGGTCAAATGTGAACCTCAAACTCAGGTCAAATGTGTACCTACACCTCAGGTCAAATGTGAACCCGTTGTTTGAAACCCAAGTCAAATGTGAACTTTAACCTCAGGTCAAATGTGAACCCGTTGTTTGAAACCCAGGTCAAATTTGAACCTAAACCTCAAGTCAAATCTGAACCCGTTGTTTGAAAACCAGGTTAAATGTGAACCTAACCCTCAGGCCAAATGTGAACCCGTTGTTTGAAACCTAAGTCAAATGTGAACCTAAACCTCAGGTTAAATGTGAACCGGTTGTTTGAAAACCAGGTCAAATGTGAACCTAAACCTCAGGTCAAATGTGAACCCGTTGTTTGAAACCCAGGTCAAATGAGGACTTAAACATCAGGTCAAATGTGAATCCATTGTTTGAAAACCAGGTCAAATGTGAACCCGTTGTTTGAAACCCAGGTCAAATGTGAACCTAAACCTCAAGTTAAATGTGAACCCGTTGTTTGGAACCCAGGTCAAATGTGAACCTAAATCTCAAGTCAAATGTGAACCCATTGTTTGAAACTCAGGTCAAATGTGAACCTAAACCTCAGGTCAAATGCGAACCCGTTGTTTGAAAACCAGGTCAAATTTGAACCTAAACCTCAGGTCAAATGTGAACCCGTTGTTTGAAACCCAGGTCAATTGTGAACCTAAACCTAAGGTCAAATGTGAACCCGTTGTTCGAAAACCAGGTCAAATGTGAACCTAAACCTCAGGTCAAACGTGAACCCATTGTTTGAAACCCAGGTCAAATGTGAACCTAAACCTCAGGTCAAATGTGAACTCGTTGTTTGAAAACCAGGTCAAATTTGAACCTAAACCTCAGGTCAAATGTGAACCCGTTGTTTGAAACCCAGGTCAATTGTGAACCTAAACCTAAGGTCAAATGTGAACCCGTTGTTCGAAAACCAGGTCAAATGTGAACCTAAACCTCAGGTCAAATGTGAACCCGTTGTTTAAATCCCGGGTCAAATGAGAACCCGTTGTTTGAAACCCAGGTCAAATGAGAACTTAAACCTCAGGTCAAATGTGAATCCATTGTTTGAAAACCAGGTCAAATGTGAACCCGTTGTTTGAAACCCAGGTCAAATGTGAACCTAAACCTCAGGTTAAATGTGAACCCGTTGTTTGGAACCCAGGTCAAATGTGAACCTAAACCTCAGGTCAAATGTGAACCCGTAGTTTGAAACTCAGGTCAAATGTGAACCTAAACCTCAGGTTTAATGCGAACCCGTTGTTTGAAAACCAGGTCAAATTTGAACCTAAACCTCAGGTCAAATGTGAACCCGTTGTTTGAAACCCAGGTCAATTGTTAACCTAAACCTAAGGTCAAATGTGAACCCGTTGTTTGAAAACCAGGTCAAATGTGAACCTAAACCTCAGGTCAAATGTGAACCCATTGTTTGAAACCCAGGTCAAATGTGAACCTAAACCTCAAGTCAAATGTGAACCCGTTGTTTGAAACCCAGGTCAAATGTGAACTTAAACCTCAGGTCAAATGTGAACCTATTATTTGAAACCCAGGTCAAACGTGAACCTAACCCTCAGGTTGAAATGTGAACCCGTTGTTTGAAACCTAAATCAAATGTGAACCTAAACCTCAGGTCAAATGTGAACCCGTGGTTTCAAAACCAGGTCAAATGTGAACCTAAACCTCAGGTCAAATGTGAACCCGTTGTTTGAAACCCAGGTCAAATGAGAACTTAAACCTCAGGTCAAATTTGAATCCATTGTTTGAAAACCAGGTAAAATGTGAACCCGTTGTTTGAAACCCAGGTCAAATGTGAACTTAAACCTCAGGTCAAATGTGAACCTATTGTTTGAAACCCAGGTCAAATGTGAACCTAAACCTCAAGTCAAATGTGAACCCGTTGTTTGGAACCCAGGTCAAATGTGAACCCGTTGTTTGAAACCCAGGTCAAATGTGAACCTAAACCTCTGGTCAAATATGAACCCGTGGTTTGAAACCTAGGTTAAATGTGAACCTAAACCTTATGTCAAATGAGAACCCGTTGTTTGAAACCCGAGTCAAATGTGAACCTGAGCCTCAGGTCAAATGTGAACCCGTTGTTTGAAACCCAGGTCAAATGTGAACCTAAACCTAAGTTCAAATTTGAACTTAAACCTCAGGTCAAACGTGGACTGTTGTTTGAAACCCAGGTCAACGTGAACCTAAACCTCAGGTCAAATTTGAACCCGTTGTTTGAAACACAGGTCAAATGTGAACCTAAACCTTAGGTCAAATGTGAACCCCTTGTTTGAAACCCAGGTCAAATGTGAACCTAAACCTCAGGACAAATGTGAACCTCTTGTTTGAAAACCAGGTCAAATGTGAACGTAAACCTCAGTTTTAATGTGAACCCGTTGTTTGAAACCCAGGTCAAATGTGAACCTAAACCTCAGGTCAAATGTGAATCCGTTGTTTGAAAACCAGGTCAAATGTGAACCTCAAACTCAGGTCAAATGTGTACCTACACCTCAGGTCAAATGTGAACCCGTTGTTTGAAACCCAAGTCAAATGTGAACTTTAACCTCAGGTCAAATGTGAACCCGTTGTTTGAAACCCAGGTCAAATTTGAACCTAAACCTCAAGTCAAATCTGAACCCGTTGTTTGAAAACCAGGTTAAATGTGAACCTAACCCTCAGGCCAAATGTGAACCCGTTGTTTGAAACCTAAGTCAAATGTGAACCTAAACCTCAGGTTAAATGTGAACCGGTTGTTTGAAAACCAGGTCAAATGTGAACCTAAACCTCAGGTCAAATGTGAACCCGTTGTTTGAAACCCAGGTCAAATGAGGACTTAAACATCAGGTCAAATGTGAATCCATTGTTTGAAAACCAGGTCAAATGTGAACCCGTTGTTTGAAACCCAGATCAAATGTGAACCTAAACCTCAGGTTAAATGTGAACCCGTTGTTTGGAACCCAGGTCAAATGTGAACCTAAATCTCAAGTCAAATGTGAACCCATTGTTTGAAACTCAGGTCAAATGTGAACCTAAACCTCAGGTCAAATGCGAACCCGTTGTTTGAAAACCAGGTCAAATTTGAACCTAAACCTCAGGTCAAATGTGAACCCGTTGTTTGAAACCCAGGTCAATTGTGAACCTAAACCTAAGGTCAAATGTGAACCCGTTGTTCGAAAACCAGGTCAAATGTGAACCTAAACCTCAGGTCAAACGTGAACCCATTGTTTGAAACCCAGGTCAAATGTGAACCTAAACCTCAGGTCAAATGTGAACTCGTTGTTTGAAAACCAGGTCAAATTTGAACCTAAACCTCAGGTCAAATGTGAACCCGTTGTTTGAAACCCAGGTCAATTGTGAACCTAAACCTAAGGTCAAATGTGAACCCGTTGTTCGAAAACCAGGTCAAATGTGAACCTAAACCTCAGGTCAAATGTGAACCCGTTGTTTAAATCCCGGGTCAAATGAGAACCCGTTGTTTGAAACCCAGGTCAAATGAGAACTTAAACCTCAGGTCAAATGTGAATCCATTGTTTGAAAACCAGGTCAAATGTGAACCCGTTGTTTGAAACCCAGGTCAAATGTGAACCTAAACCTCAGGTTAAATGTGAACCCGTTGTTTGGAACCCAGGTCAAATGTGAACCTAAACCTCAGGTCAAATGTGAACCCGTAGTTTGAAACTCAGGTCAAATGTGAACCTAAACCTCAGGTTTAATGCGAACCCGTTGTTTGAAAACCAGGTCAAATTTGAACCTAAACCTCAGGTCAAATGTGAACCCGTTGTTTGAAACCCAGGTCAATTGTTAACCTAAACCTAAGGTCAAATGTGAACCCGTTGTTTGAAAACCAGGTCAAATGTGAACCTAAACCTCAGGTCAAATGTGAACCCATTGTTTGAAACCCAGGTCAAATGTGAACCTAAACCTCAAGTCAAATGTGAACTCGTTGTTTGAAACCCAGGTCAAATGTGAACTTAAACCTCAGGTCAAATGAGAACCTATTGTTTGAAACCCAGGTCAAACGTGAACCTAACCCTCAGGTCAAATGTGAACCCGTTGTTTGAAACCTAAATCAAATGTGAACCTAAACCTCAGGTCAAATGTGAACCCGTGGTTTGAAAACCAGGTCAAATGTGAACCTAAACCTCAGGTCAAATGTGAACTCGTTGTTTGAAACCCAGGTCAAATGTGAACCTAAACCTCAGGTCAAATGTCAACCCGTTGTTTAAATCCCGGGTCAAATGAGAACCCGTTGTTTGAAACCTAGGTCAAATGAGAACTTAAACCTCAAGTCAAATGTGAATCCATTGTTTGAAAACCAGGTCAAATGTGAACCCGTTGTTTGAAACCCAGGTCAAATGTGAACCTAAACCTCAGGTTAAATGTGAACCCGTTGTTTGGAACCCAGGTCAAATGTGAACCTAAACCTCAGGTCAAATGTGAACCCGTAGTTTGAAACTCAGGTCAAATGTGAACCTAAACCTCAGGTCAAATGCGAACCCGTTGTTTGAAAACCAGGTCAAATTTGAACCTAAACCTCAGGTCAAATGTGAACCCGTTGTTTGAAACCCAGGTCAATTGTTAACCTAAACCTAAGGTCAAATGTGAACCCGTTGTTTGAAAACCAGGTCAAATGTGAACCTAAACCTCAGGTCAAATGTGAACCCATTGTTTGAAACCCAGGTCAAATGTGAACCTAAACCTCAAGTCAAATGTGAACTCGTTGTTTGAAACCCAGGTCAAATGTGAACTTAAACCTTAGGTCAAATGAGAACCTATTGTTTGAAACCCAGGTCAAACGTGAACCTAACCCTCAGGTCAAATGTGAACCCGTTGTTTGAAACCTAAATCAAATGTGAACCTAAACCTCAGGTCAAATGTGAACCCGTGGTTTGAAAACCAGGTCAAATGTGAACCTAAACCTCAGGTCAAATGTGAACTCGTTGTTTGAAACCCAGGTCAAATGTGAACCTAAACCTCAGGTCAAATGTCAACCCGTTGTTTAAATCCCGGGTCAAATGAGAACCCGTTGTTTGAAACCCAGGTCAAATGAGAACTTAAACCTCAGGTCAAATGTGAATCCATTGTTTGAAAACCAGGTCAAATGTGAACCCGTTGTTTGAAACCCAGGTCAAATGTGAACCTAAACCTCAGGTTAAATGTGAACCCGTTGTTTGGAACCCAGGTCAAATGTGAACCTAAACCTCAGGTCAAATGTGAACCCGTAGTTTGAAACTCAGGTCAAATGTGAACCTAAACCTCAGGTTTAATGCGAACCCGTTGTTTGAAAACCAGGTCAAATTTGAACCTAAACCTCAGGTCAAATGTGAACCCGTTGTTTGAAACCCAGGTCAATTGTTAACCTAAACCTAAGGTCAAATGTGAACCCGTTGTTTGAAAACCAGGTCAAATGTGAACCTAAACCTCAGGTGAAATGTGAACCCATTGTTTGAAACCCAGGTCAAATGTGAGCCTAAACCTCAAGTCAAATGTGAACTCGTTGTTTGAAACCCAGGTCAAATGTGAACTTAAACCTCAGGTCAAATGAGAACCTATTGTTTGAAACCCAGGTCAAACGTGAACCTAACCCTCAGGTCAAATGTGAACCCGTTGTTTGAAACCTAAATCAAATGTGAACCTAAACCTCAGGTCAAATGTGAACCCGTGGTTTGAAAACCAGGTCAAATGTGAACCTAAACCTCAGGTCAAATGTGAACTCGTTGTTTGAAACCCAGGTCAAATGTGAACCTAAACCTCAGGTCAAATGTCAACCCGTTGTTTAAATCCCGGGTCAAATGAGAACCCGTTGTTTGAAACCTAGGTCAAATGAGAACTTAAACCTCAAGTCAAATGTGAATCCATTGTTTGAAAACCAGGTCAAATGTGAACCCGTTGTTTGAAACCCAGGTCAAATGTGAACCTAAACCTCAGGTTAAATGTGAACCCGTTGTTTGGAACCCAGGTCAAATGTGAACCTAAACCTCAGGTCAAATGTGAACCCGTAGTTTGAAACTCAGGTCAAATGTGAACCTAAACCTCAGGTCAAATGCGAACCCGTTGTTTGAAAACCAGGTCAAATTTGAACCTAAACCTCAGGTCAAATGTGAACCCGTTGTTTGAAACCCAGGTCAATTGTTAACCTAAACCTAAGGTCAAATGTGAACCCGTTGTTTGAAAACCAGGTCAAATGTGAACCTAAACCTCAGGTCAAATGTGAACCCATTGTTTGAAACCCAGGTCAAATGTGAACCTAAACCTCAAGTCAAATGTGAACTCGTTGTTTGAAACCCAGGTCAAATGTGAACTTAAACCTCAGGTCAAATGAGAACCTATTGTTTGAAACCCAGGTCAAACGTGAACCTAACCCTCAGGTCAAATGTGAACCCGTTGTTTGAAACCTAAATCAAATGTGAACCTAAACCTCAGGTCAAATGTGAACCCGTGGTTTGAAAACCAGGTCAAATGTGAACCTAAACCTCAGGTCAAATGTGAACTCGTTGTTTGAAACCCAGGTCAAATGTGAACCTAAACCTCAGGTCAAATGTCAACCCGTTGTTTAAATCCCGGGTCAAATGAGAACCCGTTGTTTGAAACCCAGGTCAAATGAGAACTTAAACCTCAGGTCAAATGTGAATCCATTGTTTGAAAACCAGGTCAAATGTGAACCCGTTGTTTGAAACCCAGGTCAAATGTGAACCTAAACCTCAGGTTAAATGTGAACCCGTTGTTTGGAACCCAGGTCAAATGTGAACCTAAACCTCAGGTCAAATGTGAACCCGTAGTTTGAAACTCAGGTCAAATGTGAACCTAAACCTCAGGTTTAATGCGAACCCGTTGTTTGAAAACCAGGTCAAATTTGAACCTAAACCTCAGGTCAAATGTGAACCCGTTGTTTGAAACCCAGGTCAATTGTTAACCTAAACCTAAGGTCAAATGTGAACCCGTTGTTTGAAAACCAGGTCAAATGTGAACCTAAACCTCAGGTGAAATGTGAACCCATTGTTTGAAACCCAGGTCAAATGTGAGCCTAAACCTCAAGTCAAATGTGAACTCGTTGTTTGAAACCCAGGTCAAATGTGAACTTAAACCTCAGGTCAAATGAGAACCTATTGTTTGAAACCCAGGTCAAACGTGAACCTAACCCTCAGGTCAAATGTGAACCCGTTGTTTGAAACCTAAATCAAATGTGAACCTAAACCTCAGGTCAAATGTGAACCCGTGGTTTGAAAACCAGGTCAAATGTGAACCTAAACCTCAGGTCAAATGTGAACTCGTTGTTTGAAACCCAGGTCAAATGTGAACCTAAACCTCAGGTCAAATGTCAACCCGTTGTTTAAATCCCGGGTCAAATGAGAACCCGTTGTTTGAAACCTAGGTCAAATGAGAACTTAAACCTCAAGTCAAATGTGAATCCATTGTTTGAAAACCAGGTCAAATGTGAACCCGTAGTTTGAAACTCAGGTCAAATGTGAACCTAAACCTCAGGTCAAATGCGAACCCGTTGTTTGAAAACCAGGTCAAATTTGAACCTAAACCTCAGGTCAAATGTGAACCCGTTGTTTGAAACCCAGGTCAATTGTGAACCTAAACCTAAGGTCAAATGTGAACCCGTTGTTTGAAAACCAGGTCAAATGTGAACCTAAACCTCAGGTCAAATGTGAACCCATTGTTTGAAACCCACGTCAAATGTGAACCTAAACCTCAAGTCAAATGTGAACCCGTTGTTTGAAACCCAGGTCAAATGTGAACTTAAACCTCAGGTCAAATGTGAACCTATTGTTTGAAACCCAGGTCAAACGTGAACCTAACCCTCAGGTCAAATGTGAACCCTTTGTTTGAAACCTAAATCAAATGTGAACCTAAACCTCAGGTCAAATGTGAACCCGTGATTTGAAAACCAGGTCAAATGTGAACCTAAACCTCAGGTCAAATGTGAACCCGTTGTTTGAAACCCAGGTCAAATGTGAACCTAAACCTCAGGTCAAATGTCAACCCGTTGTTTAAATCCTGGGTCAAATGAGAACCCATTGTTTGAAACCCAGGTCAAATGAGAACTTAAACCTCAGGTCAAATGTGAATCCATTGTTTGAAAACCAGGTCAAATGTGAACCCGTTGTTTGAAACCCAGGTCAAATGTGAACCTAAACCTCAGGTTAAATGTGAACCCGTTGTTTGGAACCCAGGTCAAATGTGAACCTAAACCTCAGGTCAAATGTGAACCCGTAGTTTGAAACTCAGGTCAAATGTGAACCTAAACCTCAGGTTTAATGCGAACCCGTTGTTTGAAAACCAGGTCAAATTTGAACCTAAACCTCAGGTCAAATGTGAACCCGTTGTTTGAAACCCAGGTCAATTGTTAACCTAAACCTAAGGTCAAATGTGAACCCGTTGTTTGAAAACCAGGTCAAATGTGAACCTAAACCTCAGGTGAAATGTGAACCCATTGTTTGAAACCCAGGTCAAATGTGAGCCTAAACCTCAAGTCAAATGTGAACTCGTTGTTTGAAACCCAGGTCAAATGTGAACTTAAACCTCAGGTCAAATGAGAACCTATTGTTTGAAACCCAGGTCAAACGTGAACCTAACCCTCAGGTCAAATGTGAACCCGTTGTTTGAAACCTAAATCAAATGTGAACCTAAACCTCAGGTCAAATGTGAACCCGTGGTTTGAAAACCAGGTCAAATGTGAACCTAAACCTCAGGTCAAATGTGAACTCGTTGTTTGAAACCCAGGTCAAATGTGAACCTAAACCTCAGGTCAAATGTCAACCCGTTGTTTAAATCCCGGGTCAAATGAGAACCCGTTGTTTGAAACCTAGGTCAAATGAGAACTTAAACCTCAAGTCAAATGTGAATCCATTGTTTGAAAACCAGGTCAAATGTGAACCCGTAGTTTGAAACTCAGGTCAAATGTGAACCTAAACCTCAGGTCAAATGCGAACCCGTTGTTTGAAAACCAGGTCAAATTTGAACCTAAACCTCAGGTCAAATGTGAACCCGTTGTTTGAAACCCAGGTCAATTGTGAACCTAAACCTAAGGTCAAATGTGAACCCGTTGTTTGAAAACCAGGTCAAATGTGAACCTAAACCTCAGGTCAAATGTGAACCCATTGTTTGAAACCCACGTCAAATGTGAACCTAAACCTCAAGTCAAATGTGAACCCGTTGTTTGAAACCCAGGTCAAATGTGAACTTAAACCTCAGGTCAAATGTGAACCTATTGTTTGAAACCCAGGTCAAACGTGAACCTAACCCTCAGGTCAAATGTGAACCCTTTGTTTGAAACCTAAATCAAATGTGAACCTAAACCTCAGGTCAAATGTGAACCCGTGATTTGAAAACCAGGTCAAATGTGAACCTAAACCTCAGGTCAAATGTGAACCCGTTGTTTGAAACCCAGGTCAAATGTGAACCTAAACCTCAGGTCAAATGTCAACCCGTTGTTTAAATCCTGGGTCAAATGAGAACCCATTGTTTGAAACCCAGGTCAAATGAGAACTTAAACCTCAGGTCAAATGTGAATCCATTGTTTGAAAACCAGGTCAAATGTGAACCCGTTGTTTGAAACCCAGGTCAAATGTGAACCTAAACCTCAGGTTAAATGTGAACCCGTTGTTTGGAACCCAGGTCAAATGTGAACCTAAACCTCAGGTCAAATGTGAACCCGTAGTTTGAAACTCAGGTCAAATGTGAACCTAAACCTCAGGTTTAATGCGAACCCGTTGTTTGAAAACCAGGTCAAATTTGAACCTAAACCTCAGGTCAAATGTGAACCCGTTGTTTGAAACCCAGGTCAATTGTTAACCTAAACCTAAGGTCAAATGTGAACCCGTTGTTTGAAAACCAGGTCAAATGTGAACCTAAACCTCAGGTGAAATGTGAACCCATTGTTTGAAACCCAGGTCAAATGTGAGCCTAAACCTCAAGTCAAATGTGAACTCGTTGTTTGAAACCCAGGTCAAATGTGAACTTAAACCTCAGGTCAAATGAGAACCTATTGTTTGAAACCCAGGTCAAACGTGAACCTAACCCTCAGGTCAAATGTGAACCCGTTGTTTGAAACCTAAATCAAATGTGAACCTAAACCTCAGGTCAAATGTGAACCCGTGGTTTGAAAACCAGGTCAAATGTGAACCTAAACCTCAGGTCAAATGTGAACTCGTTGTTTGAAACCCAGGTCAAATGTGAACCTAAACCTCAGGTCAAATGTCAACCCGTTGTTTAAATCCCGGGTCAAATGAGAACCCGTTGTTTGAAACCTAGGTCAAATGAGAACTTAAACCTCAAGTCAAATGTGAATCCATTGTTTGAAAACCAGGTCAAATGTGAACCCGTAGTTTGAAACTCAGGTCAAATGTGAACCTAAACCTCAGGTCAAATGCGAACCCGTTGTTTGAAAACCAGGTCAAATTTGAACCTAAACCTCAGGTCAAATGTGAACCCGTTGTTTGAAACCCAGGTCAATTGTGAACCTAAACCTAAGGTCAAATGTGAACCCGTTGTTTGAAAACCAGGTCAAATGTGAACCTAAACCTCAGGTCAAATGTGAACCCATTGTTTGAAACCCACGTCAAATGTGAACCTAAACCTCAAGTCAAATGTGAACCCGTTGTTTGAAACCCAGGTCAAATGTGAACTTAAACCTCAGGTCAAATGTGAACCTATTGTTTGAAACCCAGGTCAAACGTGAACCTAACCCTCAGGTCAAATGTGAACCCTTTGTTTGAAACCTAAATCAAATGTGAACCTAAACCTCAGGTCAAATGTGAACCCGTGGTTTCAAAACCAGGTCAAATGTGAACCTAAACCTCAGGTCAAATATGAACCCGTTGTTTGAAACCCAGGTCAAATGTGAACCTAAACCTCAGGTCAAATGTCAACCCGTTGTTTAAATCCTGGGTCAAATGAGAACCCATTGTTTGAAACCCAGGTCAAATGAGAACTTAAACCTCAGGTCAAATGTGAATCCATTGTTTAAAAACCAGGTCAAATGTGAACCCGTTGTTTGAAACCCATGTCAAATGTGAACCTAAACCTCAGGTTAAATGTGAACCCGTTGTTTGGAACCCAGGTCAAATGTGAACCTAAACCTCAGGTCAAATGTGAACCCATTGTTTAAAACTCAGGTCAAATGTGAACCTAAACCTCAGGTCAAATGCGAACCCGTTGTTTGAAAACCAGGTCAAATTTGAACCTAAACCTCAGGTCAAATGTGAACCCGTTGTTTGAAACCCAGGTCAATTGTGAACCTAAACCTAAGTTCAAATGTGAACCCGTTGTTCGAAAACCAGGTCAAATGTGAACCTAAACCTCAGGTCAAACGTGAACCCATTGTTTGAAACCCAGGTCAAATGTGAACCTAAACCTCAGGTCAAATGTGAACTCGTTGTTTGAAAACCAGGTCAAATTTGAACCTAAACCTCAGGTCAAATGTGAACCCGTGGTTTGAAAACCAGGTCAAATGTGAACCTAAACCTCAGGTCAAATGTGAACCCGTTGTTTGAAAACCATGTCAAATGTGAACCTAAACCTCAGGTCAAATGTGAACCCATTGTTCGAAACCCAGGTCAATTGTGAACCTAAACCTAAGGTCAAATGTGAACCCGTTGTTTGAAAACCAGGTCAAATGTGAACCTAAACCTCAGGTCAAATGTGAACCCATTGTTTGAAACCCACGTCAAATGTGAACCTAAACCTCAAGTCAAATGTGAACCCGTTGTTTGAAACCCAGGTCAAATGTGAACTTAAACCTCAGGTCAAATGTGAACCTATTGTTTGAAACCCAGGTCAAACGTGAACCTAACCCTCAGGTCAAATGTGAACCCTTTGTTTGAAACCTAAATCAAATGTGAACCTAAACCTCAGGTCAAATGTGAACCCGTGGTTTCAAAACCAGGTCAAATGTGAACCTAAACCTCAGGTCAAATATGAACCCGTTGTTTGAAACCCAGGTCAAATGTGAACCTAAACCTCAGGTCAAATGTCAACCCGTTGTTTAAATCCTGGGTCAAATGAGAACCCATTGTTTGAAACCCAGGTCAAATGAGAACTTAAACCTCAGGTCAAATGTGAATCCATTGTTTAAAAACCAGGTCAAATGTGAACCCGTTGTTTGAAACCCATGTCAAATGTGAACCTAAACCTCAGGTTAAATGTGAACCCGTTGTTTGGAACCCAGGTCAAATGTGAACCTAAACCTCAGGTCAAATGTGAACCCATTGTTTAAAACTCAGGTCAAATGTGAACCTAAACCTCAGGTCAAATGCGAACCCGTTGTTTGAAAACCAGGTCAAATTTGAACCTAAACCTCAGGTCAAATGTGAACCCGTTGTTTGAAACCCAGGTCAATTGTGAACCTAAACCTAAGTTCAAATGTGAACCCGTTGTTCGAAAACCAGGTCAAATGTGAACCTAAACCTCAGGTCAAACGTGAACCCATTGTTTGAAACCCAGGTCAAATGTGAACCTAAACCTCAGGTCAAATGTGAACTCGTTGTTTGAAAACCAGGTCAAATTTGAACCTAAACCTCAGGTCAAATGTGAACCCGTGGTTTGAAAACCAGGTCAAATGTGAACCTAAACCTCAGGTCAAATGTGAACCCGTTGTTTGAAAACCATGTCAAATGTGAACCTAAACCTCAGGTCAAATGTGAACCCATTGTTCGAAACCCAGGTCAATTGTGAACCTAAACCTAAGGTCAAATGTGAACCCGTTGTTTGAAAACCAGGTCAAATGTGAACCTAAACCTCAGGTCAAATGTGAACCCATTGTTTGAAACCCAGGTCAAATGTGAACCTAAACCTCAAGTCAAATGTGAACCCGTTGTTTGAAACCCAGGTCAAATGTGAACTTAAACCTCAGGTCAAATGAGAACCTATTGTTTGAAACCCAGGTCAAACGTGAACCTAACCCTCAGGTCAAATCTGAACCCGTTGTTTGAAACCTAAATCAAATGTGAACCTAAACCTCAGGTCAAATGTGAACCCGTGGTTTGAAAACCAGGTCAAATGTGAACCTAAACCTCAGGTCAAATGTGAACCCGTTGTTTGAAACCCATGTCAAATGTGAACCTAAACCTCAGGTCAAATGTCAACCCGTTGTTTAAATCCCGGGTCAAATGAGAACCCGTTGTTTGAAACCCAGGTCAAATGAGAACTTAAACCTCAGGTCAAATGTGAATCCATTGTTTGAAAACCAGGTCAAATGTGAACCCGTTGTTTGAAACCCAGGTCAAATGTGAACCTAAACCTCAGGTTAAATGTGAACCCGTTGTTTGGAACCCAGGTCAAATGTGAACCTAAACCTCAGGTCAAATGTGAACCCGTAGTTTGAAACTCAGGTCAAATGTGAACCTAAACCTCAGGTCAAATGCGAACCCGTTGATTGAAAACCAGGTCAAATTTGAACCTAAACCTCAGGTCAAATGTGAACCCGTTGTTTGAAACCCAGGTCAATTGTGAACCTAAACCTAAGGTCAAATGTGAACCCATTGTTTGAAAACCAGGTCAAATATGAACCTAAACCTCAGGTCAAATGTGAACCCATTGTTTGAAACCCAGGTCAAATGTGAACATAAACCTCAAGTCAAATGTGAACCCGTTGTTTGAAACCCAGGTCAAATGTGAACTTAAACCTCAGGTCAAATGTGAACCTATTATTTGAAACCCATGTCAAACGTGAACCTAACCCTCAGGTCAAATGTGAACCCGTTGTTTGAAACCTAAATCAAATGTGAACCTAAACCTCAGGTCAAATGTGAACCCGTGGTTTCAAAACCAGGTCAAATGTGAACCTAAACCTCAGGTCAAATGTGAACCCGTTGTTTGAAACCCAGGTCAAATGAGAACTTAAACCTCAGGTCAAATTTGAATCCATTGTTTGAAAACCAGGTAAAATGTGAACCCGTTGTTTGAAACCCAGGTCAAATGTGAACTTAAACCTCAGGTCAAATGTGAACCTATTGTTTGAAACCCAGGTCAAGTGTGAACCTAAACCTCAAGTCAAATGTGAACCCGTTGTTTGGAACCCAGGTCAAATGTGAACCCGTTGTTTGAAACCCAGGTCAAATGTGAACCTAAACCTCTGGTCAAATATGAACCCGTGGTTTGAAACCTAGGTTAAATGTGAACCTAAACCTTATGTCAAATGAGAACCCGTTGTTTGAAACCCGAGTCAAATGTGAACCTGAACCTCAGGTCAAATGTGAAACCGTTGTTTGAAACCCAGGTCAAATGTGAACCTAAACCTAAGGTCAAATGTGAACTTAAACCTCAGGTCAAACGTGGACTGTTGTTTGAAACCCAGGTCAACGTGAACCTAAACCTCAGGTCAAATTTGAACCCGTTGTTTGAAACACAGGTCAAAAGTGAACCTAAACCTTAGGTCAAATGTGAACCCCTTGTTTGAAACCCAGGTCAAATGTGAACCTAAACCTCAGGTCAAATGTGAACCTCTTGTTTGAAAACCAGGTCAAATGTGAACGTAAACCTCAGTTCTAATGTGAACCCGTTGTTTGAAACCCAGGTCAAATGTGAACCTAAACCTCAGGTCAAATGTGAATCCGTTGTTTGAAAACCAGGTCAAATGTGAACCTAAAACTCAGGTCAAATGTGTACCTACACCTCAGGTCAAATGTGAACCCGTTGTTTGAAACCCAAGTCAAATGTGAACTTTAACCTCAGGTCAAATGTGAACCCGTTGTTTGAAACCCAGGTCAAATTTGAACCTAAACCTCAAGTCAAATCTGAACCCGTTGTTTGAAAACCAGGTTAAATGTGAACCTAACCCTCAAGCCAAATGTGAACCCGTTGTTTGAAACCTAAGTCAAATGTGAACCTAAACCTCAGGTTAAATGTGAACCGGTTGTTTGAAAACCAGGTCAAATGTGAACCTAAACCTCAGGTCAAATGTGAACCCGTTGTTTGAAACCCAGGTCAAATGAGAACTTAAACATCAGGTCAAATGTGAATCCATTGTTTGAAAACCAGGTCAAATGTGAACCCGTTGTTTGAAACCCAGGTCAAATGTGAACCTAAACCTCAGGTTAAATGTGAACCCGTTGTTTGGAACCCAGGTCAAATGTGAACCTAAATCTCAAGTCAAATGTGAACCCATTGTTTGAAACTCAGGTCAAATGTGAACCTAAACCTTAGGTCAAATGCGAACCCGTTTTTTGAAAACCAGGTCAAATTTGAACCTAAACCTCAGGTCAAATGTGAACCCGTTGTTTGAAACCCAGGTCAATTGTGAACCTAAACCTAAGGTCAAATGTGAACCCGTTGTTCGAAAACCAGGTCAAATGTGAACCTAAACCTCAGGTCAAACGTGAACCCATTTTTTGAAACCCAGGTCAAATGTGAACCTAAACCTCAGGTCAAATGTGAACTCGTTGTTTGAAAACCAGGTCTAATTTGAACCTAAACCTCAGGTTAAATGTGAACCCGTTGTTTGAAACCCAGGTCAATTGTGAACCTAAACCTAAGGTCAAATGTGAACCCGTTGTTGGAAAACCAGGTCAAATGTGAACCTAAACCTCAGGTCAAATGTGAACCCGTTGTTTAAATCCCGGGTCAAATGAGAACCCGTTGTTTGAAACCCAGGTCAAATGAGAACTTAAACCTCAGGTCAAATGTGAATCCATTGTTTGAAAACCAGGTCAAATGTGAACCCGTTGTTTGAAACCCAGGTCAAATGTGAACCTAAACCTCAGGTTAAATGTGAACCCGTTGTTTGGAACCCAGGTCAAATGTGAACCTAAACCTCAGGTCAAATGTGAACCCGTAGTTTGAAACTCAGGTCAAATGTGAACCTAAACCTCAGGTTTAATGCGAACCCGTTGTTTGAAAACCAGGTCAAATTTGAACCTAAACCTCAGGTCAAATGTGAACCCGTTGTTTGAAACCCAGGTCAATTGTGAACCTAAACCTAAGGTCAAATGTGAACCCGTTGTTTGAAAACCAGGTCAAATGTGAACCTAAACCTCAGGTCAAATGTGAACCCATTGTTTGAAACCCAGGTCAAATGTGAACCTAAACCTCAAGTCAAATGTGAACTCGTTGTTTGAAACCCAGGTCAAATGTGAACTTAAACCTCAGGTCAAATGAGAACCTATTGTTTGAAACCCAGGTCAAACGTGAACCTAACCCTCAGGTCAAATGTGAACCCGTTGTTTGAAACCTAAATCAAATGTGAACCTAAACCTCAGGTCAAATGTGAACCCGTGGTTTGAAAACCAGGTCAAATGTGAACCTAAACCTCAGGTCAAATGTGAACCCGTTGTTTGAAACCCAGGTCAAATGTGAACCTAAACCTCAGGTCAAATGTCAACCCGTTGTTTAAATCCCGGGTCAAATGAGAACCCGTTGTTTGAAACCTAGGTCAAATGAGAACTTAAACCTCAGGTCAAATGTGAATCCATTGTTTGAAAACCAGGTCAAATGTGAACCCGTTGTTTGAAACCCAGGTCAAATGTGAACCTAAACCTCAGGTTAAATGTGAACCCGTTGTTTGGAACCCAGGTCAAATGTGAACCTAAACCTCAGGTCAAATGTGAACCCGTAGTTTGAAACTCAGGTCAAATGTGAACCTAAACCTCAGGTCAAATGCGAACCCGTTGTTTGAAAACCAGGTCAAATTTGAACCTAAACCTCAGGTCAAATGTGAACCCGTTGTTTGAAACCCAGGTCAATTGTGAACCTAAACCTAAGGTCAAATGTGAACCCGTTGTTTGAAAACCAGGTCAATTGTGAACCTAAACCTCAGGTCAAATGTGAACCCATTGTTTGAAACCCACGTCAAATGTGAACCTAAACCTCAAGTCAAATGTGAACCCGTTGTTTGAAACCCAGGTCAAATGTGAACTTAAACCTCAGGTCAAATGTGAACCTATTGTTTGAAACCCAGGTCAAACGTGAACCTAACCCTCAGGTCAAATGTGAACCCTTTGTTTGAAACCTAAATCAAATGTGAACCTAAACCTCAGGTCAAATGTGAACCCGTGATTTGAAAACCAGGTCAAATGTGAACCTAAACCTCAGGTCAAATGTGAACCCGTTGTTTGAAACCCAGGTCAAATGTGAACCTAAACCTCAGGTCAAATGTCAACCCGTTGTTTAAATCCTGGGTCAAATGAGAACCCATTGTTTGAAACCCAGGTCAAATGAGAACTTAAACCTCAGGTCAAATGTGAATCCATTGTTTAAAAACCAGGTCAAATGTGAACCCGTTGTTTGAAACCCAGGTCAAATGTGAACTTAAACCTCAGGTTAAATGTGAACCCGTTGTTTGGAACCCAGGTCAAATGTGAACCTAAACCTCAGGTCAAATGTGAACCCATTGTTTGAAACAAAGGTCAAATGTGAACCTAAACCTCAGGTCAAATGCGAACCCGTTGTTTGAAAACCAGGTCAAATTTGAACCTAAACCTCAGGTCAAATGTGAACCCGTTGTTTGAAACCCAGGTCAATTGTGAACCTAAACCTAAGGTCAAATGTGAACCCGTTGTTCGAAAACCAGGTCAAATGTGAACCTAAACCTCAGGTCAAATGTGAACTCGTTGTTTAAAAACCAGGTCAAATGTGAACCTAAACCTCAGGTCAAATGTGAACCCATTGTTTGAAACCCAGGTCAAATGTGAACCTAAACCTCAAGTCAAATGTGAACCCGTTGTTTGAAACCCAGGTCAAATGTGAACCTAAACCTCAGGTCAAATGTGAACCCGTAGTTTGAAACTCAGGTCAAATGTGAACCTAAACCTCAGGTCAAATGCGAACCCGTTGTTTGAAAACCAGGTCAAATGTGAACCTAAACCTCAGGTCAAATGTGAACCCGTAGTTTGAAACTCAGGTCAAATGTGAACCTAAACCTCAGGTCAATTGCGAACCCGTTGTTTGAAAACCAGGTCAAATTTGAACCTAAACCTCATGTCAAATGTGAACCCGTGGTTTGAAAACCAGGTCAAATGTGAACCCGTTGTTCGAAAACCAGGTCAAATGTGAACCTAAACCTCAGGTCAGACGTGAACCCATTGTTTGAAACCCAGGTCAAATGTGAACCTAAACCTCAGGTCAAATGTGAACTCGTTGTTTGAAAACCAGGTCAAATGTGAACCTAAACCTCAAGTCAAATGTGAACCCGTTGTTTGAAACCCAGGTCAAATGTGAACCTAAACCTCTGGTCAAATGTGAACCCGTAGTTTGAAACTCAGGTCAAATGTGAACCTAAACCTCAGGTCAAATGCGAACCCGTTGTTTGAAAACCAGGTCAAATGTGAACCTAAACCTCAAGTCAAATGTGAACGCGTTGTTTGAAACCCAGGTCAATTGTGAACTTAAACCTAAGGTCAAATGTGAACCCGTTGTTCGAAAACCAGGTCAAATGTGAACCTAAACCTCAGGTCAAACGTGAACCCATTGTTTGAAACCCAGGTCAAATGTGAACCTAAACCTCAGGTCAAATGTGAACTCGTTGTTTGAAAACCAGGTCAAATTTGAACCTAAACCTCAGGTCAAATGTGAACCCGTGGTTTGAAAACCAGGTCAAATGTGAACCTAAACCTCAGGTCAAATGTGAACTCGTTATTTGAAAACCAGGTCAAATGTGAACCTAAACCTCAGGTCAAATGTGAACCCATTGTTTGAAACCCAGGTCAAATGTGAACCTAAACCTCAAGTCAAATGTGAACCCGTTGTTTGAAACCCAGGTCAAATGTGAACCTAAACCTCAGGTCAAATGTGAACCCGTAGTTTGAAACTCAGGTCAAATGTGAACCTAAACCTCAGGTCAAATGCGAACCCGTTGTTTGAAAACCAGGTCAAATGTGAACCTAAACCCAGGTCAAATGTGAACCCGTAGTTTGAAACTCAGGTCAAATGTGAACCTAAACCTCAGGTCAAATGCGAACCCGTTGTTTGAAAACCAGGTCAAATTTGAACCTAAACCTCATGTCAAATGTGAACCCGTGGTTTGAAAACCAGGTCAAATGTGAACCCGTTGTTCGAAAACCAGGTCAAATGTGAACCTAAACCTCAGGTCAAATGTGAACCCGTAGTTTGAAACTCAGGTCAAATGTGAACCTAAACCTCAGGTCAAATGCGAACCCGTTGTTTGAAAACCAGGTCAAATGTGAACCTAAACCTCAGGTCAAATGTGAAACCGTTGTTTGAAACCCAGGTCAAATGTGAACCTAAACCTCAGGTCAAATGTGAACCCGTAGTTTGAAACTCAGGTCAAATGTGAACCTAAACCTCGGGTCAAATGCGAACCCGTTGTTTGAAAACCAGGTCAAATGTGAACCTAAACCTCAGGTCAAATGTGAACCCGTAGTTTGAAACTCAGGTCAAATGTGAACCTAAACCTCAGGTCAAATGCGAACCCGTTGTTTGAAAACCAGGTCAAATTTGAACCTAAACCTCATGTCAAATGTGAACCCGTGGTTTGAAAACCAGGTCAAATGTGAACCCGTTGTTCGAAAACCAGGTCAAATGTGAACCTAAACCTCAGGTCAGACGTGAACCCATTGTTTGAAACCCAGGTCAAATGTGAACCTAAACCTCAGGTCAAATGTGAACTCGTTGTTTGAAAACTAGGTCAAATGTGAACCTAAACCTCAGGTCAAATGTGAACCCGTAGTTTGAAACTCAGGTTAAATGTGAACCTAAACCTCAGGTCAAATGCGAACCCGTTGTTTGAAAACCAGGTCAAATTTGAACCTAAACCTCAGGTCAAATGTGAACCCGTGGTTTGAAAACCAGGTCAAATGTGAACCTAAACCTCAGGTCAAATGTGAACCCGTTGTTTGAAAACCAGGTCAAATGTGAACCTAAACCTCAGGTCAAATGTGAACCCATTGTTTGAAACCCAGGTCAAATGTGAACCTAAACCTCAAGTCAAATGTGAACCCGTTGTTTGAAACCCAGGTCAAATGTTAACTTAAACCTCAGGTCAAATGAGAACCTATTGTTTGAAACCTAAAACAAATGTGAACCTAAACCTCAGGTCAAATGTGAACCCGTGATTTGAAAACCAGGTCAAATGTGAACCTAAACCTCAGGTCAAATGTGAACCCGTTGTTTGAAACCCAGGTCAAATGTGAACCTAAACCTCAGGTCAAATGTGAACCCGTTGTTTGAAACCCAGGTCAAATGTGAACCTAAACCTCAGGTCAAATGTCAACCCGTTGTTTAAATCCTGGGTCAAATGAGAACCCATTGTTTGAAACCCAGGTCAAATGAGAACTTAAACCTCAGGTCAAATGTGAATCCATTGTTTAAAAACCAGGTCAAATGTGAACCCGTTGTTTGAAACCCAGGTCAAATGTGAACCTAAACCTCAGGTTAAATGTGAACCCGTTGTTTGGAACCCAGGTCAAATGTGAACCTAAACCTCAGGTCAAATGTGAACCCATTGTTTGAAACTCAGGTCAAATGTGAACCTAAACCTCAGGTCAAATGCGAACCCGTTGTTTGAAAACCAGGTCAAATTTGAACCTAAACCTCAGGTCAAATGTGAACCCGTTGTTTGAAACCCAGGTCAATTGTGAACCTAAACCTAAGGTCAAATGTGAACCCGTTGTTCGAAAACCAGGTCAAATGTGAACCTAAACCTCAGGTCAAACGTGAACCCATTGTTTGAAACCCAGGTCAAATGTGAACCTAAACCTCAGGTCAAATGTGAACTCGTTGTTTGAAAACCAGGTCAAATTTGAAACTAAACCTCAGGTCAAATGTGAACCCGTTGTTTGAAACCCAGGTCAATTGTGAACCTAAACCTAAGGTCAAATGTGAACCCATTGTTTGAAACCTAAATCAAATGTGAACCTAAACCTCAGGTCAAATGTGAACCCGTGGTTTGAAAACCAGGTCAAATGTGAACCTAAACCTCAGGTCAAATGTGAACCCGTTGTTTGAAACCCAGGTCAAATGAGAACTTAAACCTCAGGTCAAATTTGAATCCATTGTTTGAAAACCAGGTAAAATGTGAACCCGTTGTTTGAAACCCAGGTCAAATGTGAACTTAAACCTCAGGTCAAATGTGAACCTATTGTTTGAAACCCAGGTCAAATGTGAACCTAAACCCCAAGTCAAATGTGAACCCGTTGTTTGAAACCCAGGTCAAATGTGAACCCGTTGTTTGAAACCCAGGTCAAATGTGAACCTAAACCTCAGGTCAAATGTGAACCCGTGGTTTGAAACCTAGGTTAAATGTGAACCTAAACCTTATGTCAAATGACAACCCGTTGTTTGAAACCCGAGTCAAATGTGAACCTGAACCTTAGGTCAAATGTGAACCCGTTGTTTGAAACCCAGGTCAAATGTGAACCTAAACCTAAGGTCAAATGTGAACTTAAACCTCAGGTCAAACGTGGACTGTTGTTTGAAACCCAGGTCAACGTGAACCTAAACCTCAGGTCAAATTTGAACCCGTTGTTTGAAACACAGGTCAAATGTGAACCTAGACCTTAGGTCAAATGTGAACCCCTTGTTTGAAACCCAAGTCAAATGTGAACCTAAACCTCAGGTTAAATGTGAACCTCATGTTTGAAAACCAGGTCAAATGTGAACCTAAACCTCAGTTCTAATGTGAACCCGTTGTCTGAAACCCAGGTCAAATGTGAACCTAAACCTCAGGTCAAATGTGAATCCGTTGTTTGAAAACCAGGTCAAATGTGAACCTAAAACTCAGGTCAAATGTGTACCTACACCTCAGGTCAAATGTGAACCCGTTGTTTGAAACCCAAGTCAAATGTGAACTTTAACCTCAGGTCAAATGTGAACCCGTTGTTTGAAACCCAGGTCAAATTTGAACCTAAACCTCAAGTCAAATCTGAACCCGTTGTTTGAATACCAGGTTAAATGTGAACCTAACCCTCAGGTCAAATGTGAACCCGTTGTTTGAAACCTAAGTCAAATGTGAACCTAAACCTCAGGTTAAATGTGAACCGGTTGTTTGAAAACCAGGTCAAATGTGAACCTAAACCTCAGGTCAAATGTGAACCCGTTGTTTGAAACCCAGGTCAAATGAGAACTTAAACCTAAGGTCAAATGTGAACCCGTTGTTCGAAAACCAGGTCAAATGTGAACCTAAACCTCAGGTCAAACGTGAACCCATTGTTTGAAACCCAGGTCAAATGTGAACCTAAACCTCAGGTCAAATGTGAACTCCTTGTTTGAAAACCAGGTCAAATTTGAACCTAAACCTCAGGTCAAATGTGAACCCGTTGTTTGAAACCCAGGTCAATTGTGAACCTAAACCTAAGGTCAAATGTGAATTCGTTGTTTGAAAACCAGGTCAAATGTGAACCTAAACCTCAGGTCAAATGTGAACCCATTGTTTAAATCCCGAGTCAAATGAGAACCCGTTGTTTGAAACCCAGGTCAAATGAGAACTTAAACCACAGGTCAAATGTGAATCCATTGTTTGAAAACCAGGTCAAATGTGAACCCGTTGTTTGAAACCCAGGTCAAATGTGAACCTAAACCTCAGGTTAAATGTGAACCCGTTGTTTGGAACCCAGGTCAAATGTGAACCTAAACCTCAGGTCAAATGTGAACCCGTAGTTTGAAACTCAGGTCAAATGTGAACCTAAACCTCAGGTCAAATGCGAACCCGTTGTTTGAAAACCAGGTCAAATTTGAACCTAAACCTCAGGTCAAATGTGAACCCGTTGTTTGAAACCCAGGTCAATTGTGAACCTAAACCTAAGGTCAAATGTGAACCCGTTGTTTGAAAACCAGGTCAAATGTGAACCTAAACCTCAGGTCAAATGTGAACCCATTGTTTGAAACCCAGGTCAATTGTGAACCTAAACCTCAGGTTAAATGTGAACCCGTTGTTTGGAACCCAGGTCAAATGTGAACCTAAACCTCAAGTCAAATGTGAACCCATTGTTTGAAACTCAGGTCAAATGTGAACCTAAACCTCAGGTCAAATGCGAACCCGTTGTTTGAAAACCAGGTCAAATTTTAACCTAAACCTCAGGTGAAATGTGAACCCGTTGTTTGAAACCCAGGTCAATTGTGAAACTAAACCTAAGGTCAAATGTGAACCCGTTGTTCGAAAACCAGGTCAAATGTGAACCTAAACCTCAGGTCAAACGTGAACCCATTGTTTGAAACCCAGGTCAAATGTGAACCTAAACCTCAGGTCAAATGTGAACTCGTTGTTTGAAAACCCGGTCAAATTTGAACCTAAACCTCAGGTCAAATGTGAACCCGTTGTTTGAAACCCAGGTCAATTGTGAACCTAAACCTAAGGTCAAATGTGAATTCGTTGTTTGAAAACCAGGTCAAATGTGAACCTAAACCTCAGGTCAAATGTGAACCCGTTGTTTAAATCCAGGGTCAAATGAGAACCCGTTGTTTGAAACCCAGGTCAAATGAGAACTTAAACCTCAGGTCAAATGTGAATCCATTGTTTGAAAACCAGGTCAAATGTGAACCCGTTGTTTGAAACCCAGGTCAAATGTGAACCTAAACCTCAGGTTAAATGTGAACCCGTTGTTTGGAACCCAGGTCAAATGTGAACCTAAACCTCAGGTCAAATGTGAACCCGTAGTTTGAAACTCAGGTCAAATGTGAACCTAAACCTCAGGTCAAATGCGAACCCGTTGTTTGAAAACCAGGTCAAATTTGAACCTAAACCTCAGGTCAAATGTGAACCCGTTGTTTGAAACCCAGGTCAATTGTGAACCTAAACCTAAGGTCAAATGTGAACCCGTTGTTTGAAAACCAGGTCAAATGTGAACCTAAACCTCAGGTCAAATTTGAACCCATTGTTTGAAACCCAGGTCAAATGTGAACCTAAACCTCAAGTCAAATGTGAACTCGTTGTTTGAAACCCAGGTCAAATGTGAACTTAAACTTCAGGTCAAATGAGAACCTATTGTTTGAAACCCAGGTCAAACGTGAACCTAACCCTCAGGTCAAATGTGAACCCGTTGTTTGAAACCTAAATCAAATGTGAACCTAAACCTCAAGTCAAATGTGAACCCGTGGTTTGAAAACCAGGTCAAATGTAAACCTAAACCCCAGGTCAAATGTGAACCCGTTGTTTGAAACCCAGGTCAAATGTGAACCTAAACCTCAGGTCAAATGTCAACCCGTTGTTTAAATCCCGGGTCAAATGAGAACCCGTTTTTTGAAACCTAGGTCAAATGAGAACTTAAACCTCAGGTCAAATGTGAATCCATTGTTTGAAAACCAGGTCAAATGTGAACCCGTTGTTTGAAACCCAGGTCAAATGTGAACCTAAACCTCAGGTTAAATGTGAACCCGTTGTTTAGAACCCAGGTCAAATGTGAACCTAAACCTTAGGTCAAATGTGAACCCGTAGTTTGAAACCCAGGTCAATTGTGAACCTAAACCTAAGGTCAAATGTGAACCCGTTGTTCGAAAACCAGGTCAAATGTGAGCCTAAACCTCAGGTCAAACGTGAACCCATTGTTTGAAACCCAGGTCAAATGTGAACCTAAACCTCAGGTCAAATGTGAAATCGTTGTTTGAAAACCAGGTCAAATTTGAACCTAAACCTCAGGTCAAATGTGAACCCGTTGTTTAAAACCCAGGTCAATTGTGAACCTAAACCTAAGGTCAAATGTGAATTCGTTGTTTGAAAACCAGGTCAAATGTGAACCTAAACCTCAGGTCAAATGTGAACCCATTGTTTAAATCCCGAGTCAAATGAGAACCCGTTGTTTGAAACCCAGGTCAAATGAGAACTTAAACCACAGGTCAAATGTGAATCCATTGTTTGAAAACCAGGTCAAATGTGAACCCGTTGTTTGAAACCCAGGTCAAATGTGAACCTAAACCTCAGGTTAAATGTGAACCCGTTGTTTGGAACCCAGGTCAAATGTGAACCTAAACCTCAGGTCAAATGTGAACCCGTAGTTTGAAACTCAGGTCAAATGTGAACCTAAACCTCAGGTCAAATGCGAACCCGTTGTTTGAAAACCAGGTCAAATTTGAACCTAAACCTCAGGTCAAATGTGAACCCGTTGTTTGAAACCCAGGTCAATTGTGAACCTAAACCTAAGGTCAAATGTGAACCCGTTGTTTGAAAACCAGGTCAAATGTGAACCTAAACCTCAGGTCAAATGTGAACCCATTGTTTGAAACCCAGGTCAATTGTGAACCTAAACCTCAGGTTAAATGTGAACCCGTTGTTTGGAACCCAGGTCAAATGTGAACCTAAACCTCAAGTCAAATGTGAACCCATTGTTTGAAACTCAGGTCAAATGTGAACCTAAACCTCAGGTCAAATGCGAACCCGTTGTTTGAAAACCAGGTCAAATTTTAACCTAAACCTCAGGTGAAATGTGAACCCGTTGTTTGAAACCCAGGTCAATTGTGAAACTAAACCTAAGGTCAAATGTGAACCCGTTGTTCGAAAACCAGGTCAAATGTGAACCTAAACCTCAGGTCAAACGTGAACCCATTGTTTGAAACCCAGGTCAAATGTGAACCTAAACCTCAGGTCAAATGTGAACTCGTTGTTTGAAAACCCGGTCAAATTTGAACCTAAACCTCAGGTCAAATGTGAACCCGTTGTTTGAAACCCAGGTCAATTGTGAACCTAAACCTAAGGTCAAATGTGAATTCGTTGTTTGAAAACCAGGTCAAATGTGAACCTAAACCTCAGGTCAAATGTGAACCCGTTGTTTAAATCCAGGGTCAAATGAGAACCCGTTGTTTGAAACCCAGGTCAAATGAGAACTTAAACCTCAGGTCAAATGTGAATCCATTGTTTGAAAACCAGGTCAAATGTGAACCCGTTGTTTGAAACCCAGGTCAAATGTGAACCTAAACCTCAGGTTAAATGTGAACCCGTTGTTTGGAACCCAGGTCAAATGTGAACCTAAACCTCAGGTCAAATGTGAACCCGTAGTTTGAAACTCAGGTCAAATGTGAACCTAAACCTCAGGTCAAATGCGAACCCGTTGTTTGAAAACCAGGTCAAATTTGAACCTAAACCTCAGGTCAAATGTGAACCCGTTGTTTGAAACCCAGGTCAATTGTGAACCTAAACCTAAGGTCAAATGTGAACCCGTTGTTTGAAAACCAGGTCAAATGTGAACCTAAACCTCAGGTCAAATTTGAACCCATTGTTTGAAACCCAGGTCAAATGTGAACCTAAACCTCAAGTCAAATGTGAACTCGTTGTTTGAAACCCAGGTCAAATGTGAACTTAAACTTCAGGTCAAATGAGAACCTATTGTTTGAAACCCAGGTCAAACGTGAACCTAACCCTCAGGTCAAATGTGAACCCGTTGTTTGAAACCTAAATCAAATGTGAACCTAAACCTCAAGTCAAATGTGAACCCGTGGTTTGAAAACCAGGTCAAATGTAAACCTAAACCCCAGGTCAAATGTGAACCCGTTGTTTGAAACCCAGGTCAAATGTGAACCTAAACCTCAGGTCAAATGTCAACCCGTTGTTTAAATCCCGGGTCAAATGAGAACCCGTTTTTTGAAACCTAGGTCAAATGAGAACTTAAACCTCAGGTCAAATGTGAATCCATTGTTTGAAAACCAGGTCAAATGTGAACCCGTTGTTTGAAACCCAGGTCAAATGTGAACCTAAACCTCAGGTTAAATGTGAACCCGTTGTTTAGAACCCAGGTCAAATGTGAACCTAAACCTTAGGTCAAATGTGAACCCATAGTTTGAAACCCAGGTCAATTGTGAACCTAAACCTAAGGTCAAATGTGAACCCGTTGTTCGAAAACCAGGTCAAATGTGAGCCTAAACCTCAGGTCAAACGTGAACCCATTGTTTGAAACCCAGGTCAAATGTGAACCTAAACCTCAGGTCAAATGTGAAATCGTTGTTTGAAAACCAGGTCAAATTTGAACCTAAACCTCAGGTCAAATGTGAACCCGTTGTTTAAAACCCAGGTCAATTGTGAACCTAAACCTAAGGTCAAATGTGAATTCGTTGTTTGAAAACCAGGTCAAATGTGAACCTAAACCTCAGGTCAAATGTGAACCCGTTGTTTAAATCCCGGGTCAAATGAGAACCCGTTGTTTGAAACCCAGGTCAAATGAGAACTTAAATCTCAGGTCAAATGTGAATCCATTGTTTGAAAACCAGGTCAAATGTGAACCCGTTGTTTGAAACCCAGGTCAAATGTGAACCTAAACCTCAGGTTAAATGTGAACCCGTTGTTTGGAACCCAGGTCAAATGTGAACCTAAACCTCAGGTCAAATGTGAACCCGTAGTTTGAAACTCAGGTCAAATGTGAACCTAAACTCCAGGTCAAATGCGAACCCGTTGTTTGAAAACCAGGTCAAATTTGAACCTAAACCTCAGGTCAAATGTGAACCCGTTGTTTGAAACCCAGGTCAATTGTGAACCTAAACCTAAGGTCAAATGTGAACCTGTTGTTTGAAAACCAGGTCAAATGTGAATCTAAACCTCAGGTCAAATGTGAACCCATTGTTTGAAACCCAGGTCAAATGTGAACCTAAACCTCAAGTCAAATGTGAACTCATTGTTTGAAACCCAGGTCAAATGTGAACTTAAACCTCAGGTCAAATGAGAACCTATTGTTTGAAACCCGGGTCAAACGTGAACCTAACCCTCAGGTCAAATGTGAACCCGTTGTTTGAAACCTAAATCAAATGTGAACCTAAACCTCAGGTCAAATGTGAACCCGTTGTTTGAAACCCAGGTCAAATGAGAACTTAAACCTCAGGTCAAATTTGAATCCATTGTTTGAAAACCAGGTAAAATGTGAACCCGTTGTTTGAAACCCAGGTCAAATGTGAACTTAAACCTCAGGTCAAATGTGAACCTATTGTTTGAAACCCAGGTCAAATGTGAACCTAAACCCCAAGTCAAATGTGAACCCGTTGTTTGAAACCCAGGTCAAATGTGAACCCGTTGTTTGAAACCCAAGTCAAATGTGAACCTAAACCTCAGGTCAAATGTGAACCCGTGGTTTGAAACCTAGATTAAATGTGAACCTAAACCTTATGTCAAATGAGAACCCGTTGTTTGAAACCCGAGTCAAATGTGAACCTGAACCTCAGGTCAAATGTGAACCCGTTGTTTGAAACCCAGGTCAAATGTGAACCTAAACCTAAGGTCAAATGTGAACTTAAACCTCAGGTCAAACGTGGACTGTTGTTTGAAACCCAGGTCAATGTGAACCTAAACCTCAGGTCAATTTTGAACCCGTTGTTTGAAACACAGGTCATATGTGAACCTAAACCTAAGGTCAAATGTGAACCCGTTGTTTGAAAACCAGGTCAAATGTGAATCTAAACCTCAGGTCAAATGTGAACCCATTGTTTGAAACCCAGGTCAAATGTGAACCTAAACCTCAAGTCAAATGTGAACTCGTTGTTTGAAACCCAGGTCAAATGTGAACTTAAACCTCAGGTCAAATGAGAACCTATTGTTTGAAACCCGGGTCAAACGTGAACCTAACCCTCAGGTCAAATGTGAACCCGTTGTTAAAAACCTAAATCAAATGTGAACCTAAACCTCTGGTCAAATGTGAACCCGTTGTTTGAAACCCAGGTCAAATGAGAACTTAAACCTCAGGTCAAATTTGAATCCATTGTTTGAAAACCAGGTAAAATGTGAACCCGTTGTTTGAAACCCAGGTCAAATGTGAACTTAAACCTCAGGTCAAATGTGAACCTATTGTTTGAAACCCAGGTCAAATGTGAACCTAAACCCCAAGTCAAATGTGAACCCGTTGTTTGAAACCCAGGTCAAATGTGAACTCGTTGTTTGAAACCCAGGTCAAATGTGAACCTAAACCTCAGGTCAAATGTGAACCCGTGGTTTGAAACCTAGGTTAAATGTGAACCTAAACCTTATGTCAAATGAGAACCCGTTGTTTGAAACCCGAGTCAAATGTGAACCTGAACCTCAGGTCAAATGTGAACCCGTTGTTTGAAACCCAGGTCAAATGTGAACCTAAACCTAAGGTCAAATGTGAACTTAAACCTCAGGTCAAACGTGGACTGTTGTTTGAAACCCAGGTCAACGTGAACGTAAACCTCAGGTCAAATTTGAACCCGTTGTTTGAAACACAGGTCAAATGTGAACCTAAACCTTAGGTCAAATGTGAACCCCTTGTTTGAAACCCAGGTCAAATGTGAACCTAAACCTCAGGTCAAATGTGAACCTCATGTTTGAAAACAAGGTCAAATGTGAACCTAAACCTCAGTTCTAATGTGAACCCGTTGTTTGAAACCCAGGTCAAATGTGAACCTAAACCTCAGGTCAAATGTGAATCCGTTGTTTGAAAACCAGGTCAAATGTGAACCTAAAACTCAGGTCAAATGTGTACCTACACCTCAGGTCAAATGTGAACCCGTTGTTTGAAACCCAAGTCAAATGTGAACTTTAACCTCAGGTCAAATGTGAACCCGTTGTTTGAAACCCAGGTCAAATTTGAACCTAAACCTCAAGTCAAATCTGAACCCGTTGTTTGAAAACCAGGTTAAATGTGAACCTAACCCTCAGGTCAAATGTGAACCCGTTGTTTGAAACCTAAGTCAAATGTGAACCTAAACCTCAGGTTAAATGTGAACCGGTTGTTTGAAAACCAGGTCAAATGTGAACCTAAACCTCAGGTCAAATGTGAACCCGTTGTTTGAAACCCAGGTCAAATGAGAACTTAAACCTCAGGTCAAATGTGAATCCATTGTTTGAAAACCAGGTCAAATGTGAACCCGTTGTTTGAAACCCAGGTCAAATGTGAACCTAAACCTCAGGTTAAATGTGAACCCGTTGTTTGGAACCCAGGTCAAATGTGAACCTAAACCTCAAGTCAAATGTGAACCCATTGTTTGAAACTCAGGTCAAATGTGAACCTAAACCTCAGGTCAAATGCGAACCCGTTGTTTGAAAACCAGGTCAAATTTGAACCTAAACCTCAGGTCAAATGTGAATCCGTTGTTTGAAAACCAGGTCAAATGTGAACCTAAAACTCAGGTCAAATGTGTACCTACACCTCAGGTCAAATGTGAACCCGTTGTTTGAAACCCAAGTCAAATGTGAACTTTAACCTCAGGTCAAATGTGAACCCGTTGTTCGAAACCCAGGTCAAAGTTGAACCTAAACCTCAAGTCAAATCTGAACCCGTTGTTTGAAAACCAGGTTAAATGTGAACCTAACCCTCAGGTCAAATGTGAACCCGTTGTTTGAAACCTAAGTCAAATGTGATCCTAAACCTCAGGTTAAATGTGAACCGGTTGTTTGAAAACCAGGTCAAATGTGAACCTAAACCTCAGGTCAAATGTGAACCCGTTTTTTGAAACCCAGGTCAAATGAGAACTTAAACCTCAGGTCAAATGTGAATCCATTGTTTGAAAACCAGGTCAAATGTGAACCCGTTGTTTGAAACCCAGGTCAAATGTGAACCTAAACCCCAAGTCAAATGTGAACCCGTTGTTTGAAACCCAGGTCAAATGTGAACCCGTTGTTTGAAACCCAGGTCAAATGTGAACCTAAACCTCAGGTCAAATGTGAACCCGTGGTTTGAAACCTAGGTTAAATGTGAACCTAAACCTTATGTCAAATGAGAACCCGTTGTTTGAAACCCGAGTCAAATGTGAACCTGAACCTCAGGTCAAATGTGAACCCGTTGTTTGAAACCCAGGTCAAATGTGAACCTAAACCTAAGGTCAAATGTGAACTTAAACCTCAGGTCAAACGTGGACTGTTGTTTGAAACCCAGGTCAACGTGAACCTAAACCTCAGGTCAGATTTGAACCCGTTGTTTGAAACACAGGTCAAATGTGATCCTAAACCTTAGGTCAAATGTGAACCCCTTGTTTGAAACCCAGGTCAAATGTGAACCTAAACCTCAGGTCAAATGTGAACCTCATGTTTGAAAACCAGGTCAAATGTGAACCTAAACCTCAGTTCTAATGTGAACCCGTTGTTTGAAACCCAGGTCAAATGTGAACCTAAACCTCAGGTCAAATGTGAATCCGTTGTTTGAAAACCAGGTCAAATGTGAACCTAAAACTCAGGTCAAATGTGTACCTAAACCTCAGGTCAAATGTGAACCCGTTGTTTGAAACCCAAGTCAAATGTGAACTTTAACCTCAGGTCAAATGTGAACCCGTTGTTTGAAACCCAGGTCAAATTTGAACCTAAACCTCAAGTCAAATCTGAACCCGTTGTTTGAAAACCAGGTTAAATGTGAACCTAACCCTCAGGTCAAATGTGAACCCGTTGTTTGAAACCTAAGTCAAATGTGATCCTAAACCTCAGGTTAAATGTGAACCGGTTGTTTGAAAACCAGGTCAAATGTGAACCTAAACCTCAGGTCAAATGTGAACCCGTTGTTTGAAACCCAGGTCAAATGAGAACTTAAACCTCAGGTCAAATGTGAATCCATTGTTTGAAAACCAGGTCAAATGTGAACCCGTTGTTTGAAACCCAGGTCAAATGTGAACCTAAACCTCAGGTTAAATGTGAACCCGTTGTTTGGAACCCAGGTCAAATGTGAACCTAAACCTCAAGTCAAATGTGAACCCATTGTTTGAAACTCAGGTCAAATGTGAACCTAAACCTCAGGTCAAATGCGAACCCGTTGTTTGAAAACCAGGTCAAATTTGTACCTAAACCTCAGGTCAAATGTGAACCCGTTGTTTGAAACGCAGGTCAATTGTGAACCTAAACCTAAGGTCAAATGTGAACCCGTTGTTTGAAAACCAGGTCAAATGTGAACCTAAACCTCAGGTCAAATGTGAACCCATTGTTTGAAACCCAGGTCAAATGTGAACCTAAACCTAAGGTTAAATGTGAACCCGTTGTTTGGAACCCAGGTCAAATGTGAACCTAAACCTCAAGTCAAATCTGAACCCGTTGTTTGAAAACCAGGTTAAATGTGAACCTAACCCTCAGGTCAAATGTGAACCCGTTGTTTGAAACCTAAGTCAAATGTGAACCTAAACCTCAGGTTAAATGTGAACCGGTTGTTTGAAAACCAGGTCAAATGTGAACCTAAACCTCAGGTCAAATGTGAACCCGTTGTTTGAAACCCAGGTCAAATGAGAACTTAAACCTCAGGTCAAATGTGAATCCATTGTTTGAAAACCAGGTCAAATGTGAACCCGTTGTTTGAAACCCAGGTCAAATGTGAACCTAAACCTCAGGTTAAATGTGAACTCGTTGTTTGGAACCCAGGTCAAATGTGAACCTAAACCTCAAGTCAAATGTGAACCCATTGTTTGAAACTCAAGTCAAATGTGAACCTAAACCTCAGGTCAAATGCGAACCCGTTGTTTGAAAACCAGGTCAAATTTTAACCTAAACCTCAGGTCAAATGTGAACCCGTTGTTTGAAACCCAGGTCAATTGTGAACCTAAACCTAAGGTCAAATGTGAACCCGTTGTTCGAAAACCAGGTCAAATGTGAACCTAAACCTCAGGTCAAACGTGAACCCATTGTTTGAAACCCAGGTCAAATGTGAACCTAAACCTCAGGTCAAATGTGAACTCGTTGTTTGAAAACCAGGTCAAATTTGAACCTAAACCTCAGGTCAAATGTGAACCCGTTGTTTGAAACCCAGGTCAATTGTAAACCTAAACCTAAGGTCAAATATGAATTCGTTGTTTGAAAACCAGGTCAAATGTGAACCTAAACCTCAGGTCAAATGTGAACCCATTGTTTAAATCCCGGGTCAAATGAGAACCCGTTGTTTGAAACCCAGGTCAAATGAGAACTTAAACCTCAGGTCAAATGTGAATCCATTGTTTGAAAACCAGGTCAAATGTGAACCCGTTGTTTGAAACCCAGGTCAAATGTGAACCTAAACCTCAGGTTAAATGTGAACCCGTTGTTTGGAACCCAGGTTAAATGTGAACCTAAACCTCATGTCAAATGTGAACCCGTAGTTTGAAACTCAGGTCAAATGTGAACCTAAACCTCAGGTCAAATGCGAACCCGTTGTTTGAAAACCAGGTCAAATTTGTACCTAAACCTCAGGTCAAATGTGAACCCGTTGTTTGAAACCCAGGTCAATTGTGAACCTAAACCTAAGGTCAAATGTGAACCCGTTGTTTGAAAACCAGGTCAAATGTGAACATAAACCTCGGGTCAAATGTGAACCCATTGTTTGAAACCCAGGTCAAATGTGAACCTAAACCTCAGGTTAAATGTGAACCCGTTGTTTGGAACCCAGGTCAAATGTGAACCTAAACCTCAACTCAAATGTGAACCCATTGTTTGAAACTCAGGTCAAATTTGAACCTAAACCTCAGGTCAAATGCGAACCCGTTGTTTGAAAACCAGGTCAAATTTTAACCTAAACCTCAGGTCAAATGTGAACCCGTTGTTTGAAACCCAGGTCAATTGTGAACCTAAACCTAAGGTCAAATGTGAACCCGTTGTTCGAAAACCAGGTCAAATGTGAACCTAAACCTCAGGTCAAACGTGAACCCATTGTTTGAAACCCAGGTCAAATGTGAACCTAAACCTCAGGTCAAATGTGAACTCGTTGTTTGAAAACCAGGTTAAATTTGAACCTTAACCTCAGGTCAAATGCGAACCCGTTGTTTGAAACCCAGGTCAATTGTGAACCTAAACCTAAGGTCAAATGTGAATTCGTTGTTTGAAAACCAGGTCAAATGTGAACCTAAACCTCAGGTCAAATGTGAACCCGTTGTTTAAATCCCGGGTCAAATGAGAACCCGTTGTTTGAAACCCAGGTCAAATGAGAACTTAAACCTCAGGTCAAATGTGAATCCATTGTTTGAAAACCAGGTCAAATGTGAACCCGTTGTTTGAAACCCAGGTCAAATGTGAACCTAAACCTCAGGTTAAATGTGAACCCGTTGTTTGGAACCCAGGTTAAATGTGAACCTAAACCTCATGTCAAATGTGAACCCGTAGTTTGAAACTCAGGTCAAATGTGAACCTAAACCTCAGGTCAAATGCGAACCCGTTGTTTGAAAACCAGGTCAAATTTGTACCTAAACCTCAGGTCAAATGTGAACCCGTTGTTTGAAACCCAGGTCAATTGTGAACCTAAACCTAAGGTCAAATGTGAACCCGTTGTTTGAAAACCAGGTCAAATGTGAACATAAACCTCGGGTCAAATGTGAACCCATTGTTTGAAACCCAGGTCAAATGTGAACCTAAACCTCAGGTTAAATGTGAACCCGTTGTTTGGAACCCAGGTCAAATGTGAACCTAAACCTCAACTCAAATGTGAACCCATTGTTTGAAACTCAGGTCAAATTTGAACCTAAACCTCAGGTCAAATGCGAACCCGTTGTTTGAAAACCAGGTCAAATTTTAACCTAAACCTCAGGTCAAATGTGAACCCGTTGTTTGAAACCCAGGTCAATTGTGAACCTAAACCTAAGGTCAAATGTGAACCCGTTGTTCGAAAACCAGGTCAAATGTGAACCTAAACCTCAGGTCAAACGTGAACCCATTGTTTGAAACCCAGGTCAAATGTGAACCTAAACCTCAGGTCAAATGTGAACTCGTTGTTTGAAAACCAGGTTAAATTTGAACCTTAACCTCAGGTCAAATGCGAACCCGTTGTTTGAAACCCAGGTCAATTGTGAACCTAAACCTAAGGTCAAATGTGAATTCGTTGTTTGAAAACCAGGTCAAATGTGAACCTAAACCTCAGGTCAAATGTGAACCCGTTGTTTAAATCCCGGGTCAAATGAGAACCCGTTGTTTGAAACCCAGGTCAAATGAGAACTTAAACCTCAGGTCAAATGTGAATCCATTGTTTGAAAACCAGGTCAAATGTGAACCCGTTGTTTGAAACCCAGGTCAAATGTGAACCTAAACCTCAGGTTAAATGTGAACCCGTTGTTTGGAACCCAGGTCAAATGTGAACCTAAACCTCAGGTCAAATGTGAACCCGTAGTTTGAAACTCAGGTCAAATGTGAACCTAAACCTCAGGTCAAATGCGAACCCGTTGTTTGAAAACCAGGTCAAATTTGAACCTAAACCTCAGGTCAAATGTGAACCCGTTGTTTGAAACCCAGGTCAATTGTGAACCTAAACCTAAGGTCAAATGTGAACCCGTTGTTTGAAAACCAGGTCAAATGTGAACCTAAACCTCAGGTCAAATGTGAACCCATTATTTGAAACCCAGGTCAAATGTGAACCTAAACCTCAAGTCAAATGTGAACTCGTTGTTTGAAACCCAAGTCAAATGTGAACTTAAACCTCAGGTCAAATGAGAACCTATTGTTTGAAACCCAGGTCAAACGTGAACCTAACCCTCAGGTCAAATGTGAACCCGTTGTTTAAAACCTAAATCAAATGTGAACCTAAACCTCAGGTCAAATGTGAACCCGTGGTTTGAAAACCTGGTCAAATGTGAACCTAAACCTCAGGTCAAATGTGAACCCGTTGTTTGAAACCCAGGTCAAATGTGAACCTAAACCTCAGGTCAAATGTCAACCCGTTGTTTAAATCCCGAGTCAAATGAGAACCCGTTCTTTGAAACCTAGGTCAAATGAGAACTTAAACCTCAGGTCAAATGTGAATCCATTGTTTGAAAACCAGGTCAAATGTGAACCCGTTGTTTGAAACCCAGGTCAAATGTGAACCTAAACCTCAGGTTAAATGTGAACCCGTTGTTTGGAACCCAGGTCAAATGTGAACCTAAACCTCAGGTCAAATGTGAACCCGTAGTTTGAAACCCAGGTCAATTGTGAACCTAAACCTAAGGTCAAATGTGAACCCGTTGTTCGAAAACCAGGTCAAATGTGAACCAAAACCTCAGGTCAAACGTGAACCCATTGTTTGAAACCCAGGTCAAATGTGAACCTAAACCTCAGGTCAAATGTGAACTCGTTGTTTGAAAACCAGGTCAAATTTGAACCTAAACCTCAGGTCAAATGTGAACCCGTTGTTTGAAACCCAGGTCAATTGTGAACCTAAACCTAAGGTCAAATGTGAATTCGTTGTTTGAAAACCAGGTCAAATGTGAACCTAAACCTCAGGTCAAATGTGAACCCGTTGTTTAAATCCCGGGTCAAATGAGAACCCGTTGTTTGAAACCCAGGTCAAATGAGAACTTAAACCTCAGGTCAAATGTGAATCCATTGTTTGAAAACCAGGTCAAATGTGAACACGTTGTTTGAAACCCAGGTCAAATGTGAACCTAAACCTTAGGTTAAATGTGAACCCGTTATTTGGAACCCAGGTCAAATGTGAACCTAAACCTCAGGTCAAATGTGAACCCGTAGTTTGAAACTCAGGTCAAATGTGAACCTAAACCTCAGGTCAAATGCGAACCCGTTGTTTGAAAAACAGGTCAAATTTGAACCTAAACCTCAGGTCAAATGTGAACCCGTTGTTTGAAACCCAGGTCAATTGTGAACCTAAACCTAAGGTCAAATGTGAACCCGTTGTTTGAAAACCAGGTCAAATGTGAACCCATTGTTTGAAACCCAGGTCAAATGTGAACCTAAACCTCAAGTCAAATGTGAACTCGTTGTTTGAAACCCAGGTCAAATGTGAACTTAAACCTCAGGTCAAATGAGAACCTATTGTTTGAAACCCAGGTCAAACGTGAACCTAACCCTCAGGCAAATGTGAACCCGTTGTTTGAAACCTAAATCAAATGTGAACCTAAACCTCAGATCAAATGTGAACCCGTGGTTTGAAAACCAGGTCAAATGTGAACCTAAACCTCAGGTCAAATGTGAACCCGTTGTTTGAAACCCAGGTCAAATGTGAACCTAAACCTCAGGTCAAATGTCAACCCGTTGTTTAAATCCCGGGTCAAATGAGAACCCGTTGTTTGAAACCTAGGTCAAATGAGAACTTAAACCTCAGGTCAAATGTGAATCCATTGTTTGAAAACCAGGTCAAATGTGAACCCGTAGTTTGAAACTCAGGTCAAATGTGAACCTAAACCTCAGGTCAAATGCGAACCCGTTGTTTGAAAACCAGGTCAAATTTGTACCTAAACCTCAGGTCAAATGTGAACCCGTTGTTTGAAACCCAGGTCAATTGTGAACCTAAACCTAAGGTCAAATGTGAACCCGTTGTTTGAAAACCAGGTCAAATGTGAACATAAACCTCGGGTCAAATGTGAACCCATTGTTTGAAACCCAGGTCAAATGTGAACCTAAACCTCAGGTTAAATGTGAACCCGTTGTTTGGAACCCAGGTCAAATGTGAACCTAACCCTCAAGTCAAATGTGAACCCATTGTTTGAAACTCAGGTCAAATTTGAACCTAAACCTCAGGTCAAATGCGAACCCGTTGTTTGAAAACCAGGTCAAATTTTAACCTAAACCTCAGGTCAAATGTGAACCCGTTGTTTGAAACCCAGGTCAATTGTGAACCTAAACCTAAGGTCAAATGTGAACCCGTTGTTCGAAAACCAGGTCAAATGTGAACCTAAACCTCAGGTCAAACGTGAACCCATTGTTTGAAACCCAGGTCAAATGTGAACCTAAACCTCAGGTCAAATGTGAATTCGTTGTTTGAAAACCAGGTCAAATTTGAACCTTAACCTCAGGTCAAATGTGAACCCGTTGTTTGAAACCCAGGTCAATTGTGAACCTAAACCTAAGGTCAAATGTGAATTCGTTGTTTGAAAACCAGGTCAAATGTGAACCTAAACCTCAGGTCAAATGTGAACCCGTTGTTTAAATCCCGGGTCAAATGAGAACCCGTTGTTTGAAACCCAGGTCAAATGAGAACTTAAACCTCAGGTCAAATGTGAATCCATTGTTTGAAAACCAGGTCAAATGTGAACCCGTTGTTTGAAACCCAGGTCAAATGTGAACCTAAACCTCAGGTTAAATGTGAACCCGTTGTTTGGAACCCAGGTCAAATGTGAACCTAAACCTCAGGTCAAATGTGAACCCGTAGTTTGAAACTCAGGTCAAATGTGAACCTAAACCTCAGGTCAAATGCGAACCCGTTGTTTGAAAACCAGGTCAAATTTGAATCTAAACCTCAGGTCAAATGTGAACCCGTTGTTTGAAACCCAGGTCAATTGTGAACCTAAACCTAAGGTCAAATGTGAACCCGTTGTTTGAAAACCAGGTCAAATGTGAACCTAAACCTCAGGTCAAATGTGAACCCATTGTTTGAAACCCAGGTCAAATGTGAACCTAAACCTCAAGTCAAATGTGAACTCGTTGTTTGAAACCCAGGTCAAATGTGAACTTAAACCTCAGGTCAAATGAGAACCTATTGTTTGAAACCCAGGTCAAACGTGAACCTAACCCTCAGGTCAAATGTGAACCCGTTGTTTAAAACCTAAATCAAATGTGAACCTAAACCTCAGGTCAAATGTGAACCCGTGGTTTGAAAACCTGGTCAAATGTGAACCTAAACCTCAGGTCAAATGTGAACCCGTTGTTTGAAACCCAGGTCAAATGTGAACCTAAACCTCAGGTCAAATGTCAACCCGTTGTTTAAATCCCGGGTCAAATGAGAACCCGTTCTTTGAAACCTAGGTCAAATGAGAACTTAAACCTCAGGTCAAATGTGAATCCATTGTTTGAAAACCAGGTCAAATGTGAACCCGTTGTTTGAAACCCAGGTCAAATGTGAACCTAAACCTCAGGTTAAATGTGAACCCGTTGTTTGGAACCCAGGTCAAATGTGAACCTAAACCTCAGGTCAAATGTGAACCCGTAGTTTGAAACCCAGGTCAATTGTGAACCTAAACCTAAGGTCAAATGTGAACCCGTTGTTCGAAAACCAGGTCAAATGTGAACCTAAACCTCAGGTCAAACGTGAACCCATTGTTTGAAACCCAGGTCAAATGTGAACCTAAACCTCAGGTCAAATGTGAACTCGTTGTTTGAAAACCAGGTCAAATTTGAACCTAAACCTCAGGTCAAATGTGAACCCGTTGTTTGAAACCCAGGTCAATTGTGAACCTAAACCTAAGGTCAAATGTGAATTCGTTGTTTGAAAACCAGCTCAAATGTGAACCTAAACCTCAGGTCAAATGTGAACCCGTTGTTTAAATCCCGGGTCAAATGAGAACCCGTTGTTTAAAACCCAGGTCAAATGAGAACTTAAACCTCAGGTCAAATGTGAATCCATTGTTTGAAAACCAGGTCAAATGTGAACCCGTTGTTTGAAACCCAGGTCAAATGTGAACCTAAACCTTAGGTTAAATGTGAACCCGTTATTTGGAACCCAGGTCAAATGTGAACCTAAACCTCAGGTCAAATGTGAACCCGTAGTTTGAAACTCAGGTCAAATGTGAACCTAAACCTCAGGTCAAATGTGAACCCGTTGTTTGAAAAACAGGTCAAATTTGAACCTAAACCTCAGGTCAAATGTGAACCCGTTGTTTGAAACCCAGGTCAATTGTGAACCTAAACCTAAGGTCAAATGTGAACCCGTTGTTTGAAAACCAGGTCAAATGTGAACCTAAACCTCAGGTCAAATGTGAACCCATTGTTTGAAACCCAGGTCAAATGTGAACCTAAACCTCAAGTCAAATGTGAACTCGTTGTTTGAAACCCAGGTCAAATGTGAACTTAAACCTCAGGTCAAATGAGAACCTATTGTTTGAAACCCAGGTCAAACGTGAACCTAACCCTCAGGTCAAATGTGAACCCGTTGTTTGAAACCTAAATCAAATGTGAACCTAAACCTCAGATCAAATGTGAACCCGTGGTTTGAAAACCAGGTCAAATGTGAACCTAAACCTCAGGTCAAATGTGAACCCGTTGTTTGAAACCCAGGTCAAATGTGAACCTAAACCTCAGGTCAAATGTCAACCCGTTGTTTAAATCCCGGGTCAAATGAGAACCCGTTGTTTGAAACCTATGTCAAATGAGAACTTAAACCTCAGGTCAAATGTGAATCCATTGTTTGAAAACCAGGTCAAATGTGAACCCGTTGTTTGAAACCCAGGTCAAATGTGAACCTAAACCTCAGATTAAATGTGAACCCGTTGTTTGGAACCCAGGTCAAATGTGAACCTAAACCTCAGGTCAAATGTGAACCCGTAGTTTGAAACTCAGGTCAAATGTGAACCTAAACCCCAGGTCAAATGCGAACCCGTTGTTTGAAAACCAGGTCAAATTTGAACCTAAACCTCAGGTCAAATGTGAACCCGTTGTTTGAAACCCAGGTCAATTGTGAACCTAAACCTAAGGTCAAATGTGAACCCGTTGATTGAAAACCAGGTCAAATGTGAACCTAAACCTCAGGTCAAATGTGAACCCATTGTTTGAAACCCAAGTCAAATGTGAACCTAAACCTCAAGTCAAATGTGAACCCGTTGTTTGAAACCCAGGTCAAATGTGAACTTAAACCTCAGGTCAAATGTGAACCTATTCTTTGAAACCCAGGTCAAACGTGAACCTAACCCTCAGGTCAAATGTGAACCCATTGTTTGAAACCTAAATCAAATGTGAACCTAAACCTCAGGTCAAATGTGAACCCGTGGTTTGAAAACCAGGTAAAATGTGAACCTAAACCTCAGGTCAAATGTGAACCCGTTGTTTGAAAACCAGGTCAAATGTGAACCTAAACCTCAGGTCAAATGTGAACCCATTGTTTGAAACCCAGGTCAAATGTGAACCTAAACCTCAAGTCAAATGTGAACCCGTTGTTTGAAACCCTGGTCAAATGTGAACTTAAACCTCAGCTCAAATGAGAACCTATTGTTTGAAACCCAGGTCAAACGTGAACCTAACCCTCAGGTCAAATGTGAACCGTTGTTTGAAACCTAAATCAAATGTGAACCTAAACCTCAGGTCAAATTTGAACCCGTGATTTGAAAACCAGGTCAAATGTGAACCTAAACCTCAGGTCAAATGTGAACCCGTTGTTTGAAACCCAGGTCAATTGTGAACCTAAACCTAAGGTCAAATGTGAACCCGTTGATTGAAAACCAGGTCAAATGTGAACCTAAACCTCAGGTCAAATGTGAACCCATTGTTTGAAACCCAAGTCAAATGTGAACCTAAACCTCAAGTCAAATGTGAACCCGTTGTTTGAAACCCAGGTCAAATGTGAACTTAAACCTCAGGTCAAATGTGAACCTATTCTTTGAAACCCAGGTCAAACGTGAACCTAACCCTCAGGTCAAATGTGAACCCATTGTTTGAAACCTAAATCAAATGTGAACCTAAACCTCAGGTCAAATGTGAACCCGTGGTTTGAAAACCAGGTAAAATGTGAACCTAAACCTCAGGTCAAATGTGAACCCGTTGTTTGAAAACCAGGTCAAATGTGAACCTAAACCTCAGGTCAAATGTGAACCCATTGTTTGAAACCCAAGTCAAATGTGAACCTAAACTTCAAGTCAAATGTGAATCCGTTGTTTGAAACCCAGGTCAAATGTGAACTTAAACCTCAGGTCAAATGTGAACCTATTGTTTGAAACCCAGGTCAAACGTGAACCTAACCCTCAGGTCAAATGTGAACCCGTTGTTTGAAACCTAAATCAAATGTGAACCTAAACCTCAGGTCAAATGTGAACCCGTGGTTTGAAAACCAGGTCAAATGTGAACCTAAACCTCAGGTCAAATGTGAACCCGTTGTTTGAAACCCAGGTCAAATGAGAACTTAAACCTCAGGTCAAATTTGAATCCATTGTTTGAAAACCAGGTAAAATGTGAACCCGTTGTTTGAAACCCAGGTCAAATGTGAACTTAAACCTCAGGTCAAATGTGAACCTATTGTTTGAAACCCAGGTCAAATGTGAACCTAAACCCCAAGTCAAATGTGAACCCGTTGTTTGAAACCCAGGTCAAATGTGAACCCGTTGTTTGAAACCCAGGTCAAATGTGAACCTAAACCTCAGGTCAAATGTGAACCCGTTGTTTGAAACCCAGGTCAAATGTGAACCTAAACCTCAGGTCAAATGTCAACCCGTTGTTTAAATCCCGGGTCAAATGAGAACCCATTGTTTGAAACCCAGGTCAAATGAGAACTTAAACCTCAGGTCAAATGTGAATCCATTGTTTGAAAACCAGGTCAAATGTGAACCCGTTGTTTGAAACCCAGGTCAAATGTGAACCTAAACCTCAGGTTAAATGTGAACCCGTTGTTTGGAACCCAGGTCAAATGTGAACCTAAACCTCAGGTCAAATGTGAACCCGTAGTTTGAAACTCAGGTCAAATGTGAACCTAAACCTCAGGTCAAATGCGAACCCGTTGTTTGAAAACCAGGTCAAATTTGAACCTAAACCTCAGGTCAAATGTGAACCCGTTGTTTGAAACCCAGGTCAATTGTGAACCTAAACCTAAGGCCAAATGTGAACCCGTTGTTTGAAAACCAGGTCAAATGTGAACCTAAACCTCAGGTCAAATGTGAACCCATTGTTTGAAACCCAAGTCAAATGTGAACCTAAACATCAAGTCAAATGTGAATCCGTTGTTTGAAACCCAGGTCAAATGTGAACTTAAACCTCAGGTCAAATGTGAACCTATTGTTTGAAACCCAGGTCAAACGTGAACCTAACCCTCAGGTCAAATGTGAACCCGTTGTTTGAAACCTAAATCAAATGTGAACCTAAACCTCAGGTCAAATGTGAACCCGTGGTTTGAAAACCAGGTCAAATGTGAACCTAAACCTCAGGTCAAATGTGAACCCGTTGTTTGAAACCCAGGTCAAATGAGAACTTAAACCTCAGGTCAAATTTGAATCCATTGTTTGAAAACCAGGTAAAATGTGAACCCGTTGTTTGAAACCCAGGTCAAATGTGAACCTATTGTTTGAAACCCAGGTCAAATGTGAACCTAAACCCCAAGTCAAATGTGAACCCGTTGTTTGAAACCCAGGTCAAATGTGAACCCGTTGTTTGAAACCCAGGTCAAATGTGAACCTAAACCTCAGGTCAAATGTGAACCCGTGGTTTGAAACCTAGGTTAAATGTGAACCTAAACCTTATGTCAAATGAGAACCCGTTGTTTGAAACCCGAGTCAAATGTGAACCTGAACCTCAGGTCAAATGTGAACCCGTTGTTTGAAACCCAGGTCAAATGTGAACCTAAACCTAAGGTCAAATGTGAACTTAAACCTCAGGTGGACTGTTGTTTGAAACCCAGGTCAACGTGAACCTAAACCTCAGGTCAAATTTGAACCCGTTGTTTGAAACACAGGTCAAATGTGAACCTAAACCTTAGGTCAAATGTGAACCCCTTGTTTGAAACCCAGGTCAAATGTGAACCTAAACCTCAGGTCAAATGTGAACCTCTTGTTTGAAAACCAGGTCAAATGTGAACCTAAACCTCAGTTCTAATGTGAACCCGTTGTTTGAAACCCAGGTCAAATGTGAACCTAAACCTCAGGTCAAATGTGAACCCGTTGTTTGAAACCCAGGTCAAATGTGAACCTAAACCTCAGGTCAAATGTGAACCCGTTGTTTGAAACCCAAGTCAAATGTGAACTTTAACCTCAGGTCAAATGTGAACCCGCTGTTTGAAACCCAGGCCAAATTTGAACCTAAACCTCAAGTCAAATCTGAACCCGTTGTTTGAAAACCAGGTTAAATGTGAACCTAACCCTCAGGTTAAATGTGAACCTGTTGTTTGAAACCTAAGTCAAATGTGAACCTAATCCTCAGGTTAAATGTGAACCGATCTTTTGAAAACCCATGTCAAATGTGAACCTAAACCTCAGGTCAAATGTGAACCCGTTGTTTGAAACCCAGGTCAAATGAGAACTTAAACCTCAGGTCAAATGTGAATCCATTGTTTGAAAACCAGGTCAAATGTGAACCCGTTGTTTGAAACCCAGGTCAAATGTGAACCTAAACCTCAGGTTAAATGTGAACCCGTTGTTTGGAACCCAGGTCAAATGTGAACCTAAACCTCAAGTCAAATGTGAACCCATTGTTTGAAACTCAGGTCAAATGTGAACCTAAACCTCAGGTCAAATGCGAACCCGTTGTTTGAAAACCAGGTCAAATTTGAACCTAAACCTCAGGTCAAATGTGAACCCGTTGTTTGAAACCCAGGTCAATTGTGAACCTAAACCTAAGGTCAAATGTGAACCCGTTGTTCGAAAATCAGGTCAAATGTGAACCTAAACCTCAGGTCAAATGTGAACCCATTGTTTGAAACCCAGGTCAAATGTGAACCTAAACCTCAGGTCAAATGTGAACTCGTTGTTTGAAAACCAGGTCAAATTTGAACCTAAACCTCAGGTCAAATGTGAACCCGTTGTTTGAAACCCAGGTCAATTGTGAACCTAAACCTAAGGTCAAATGTGAATTCGTTGTTTGAAAACCAGGTCAAATGTGAACCTAAACCTCAGGTCAAATGTGAACCCGTTGTTTAAATCCTGGGTCCAATGAGAACCCGTTGTTTGAAACCCAGGTCAAATGAGAACTTAAACCTCAGGTCAAATGTGAATCCATTGTTTGAAAACCAGGTCAAATGTGAACCCGTTGTTTGAAACCCAGGTCAAATGTGAACCTAAACCTCAGGTTAAATGTGAACCCGTTGTTTGGAACCCAGGTCAAATGTGAACCTAAACCTCAGGTCAAAAGTGAACCCGTAGTTTGAAACTCAGGTCAAATGTGAACCTAAACCTCAGGTCAAATGTGAACCCATTGTTTGAAACCCAGGTCAAATGTGAACCTAAACCTCAAGTCAAATGTGAACCCGTTGTTTGAAACCCAGGTCAAATGTGAACTTAAACCTCAGGTCAAATGAGAACCTATTGTTTGAAACCCAGGTCAAACGTGAACCTAACCCTCAGGTCAAATGTGAACCCGTTGTTTGAAACCTAAATCAAATGTGAACCTAAACCTTAGGTCAAATGTGAACCCGTGGTTTGAAAACCAGGTCAAATGTGAACCTAAACCTCAGGTCAAATGTGAACCCATTGTTTGAAACCCAGGTCAAATGTGAACCTAAACCTCAGGTCAAATGTCAACCCGTTGTTTAAATCCCGGGTCAAATGAGAACCCGTTGTTTGAAACCTAGGCAAATGAGAACTTAAACCTCAGGTCAAATGTGAATCCATTGTTTGAAAACCAGGTCAAATGTGAACCCGTTGTTTGAAACCCAGGTCAAATGTGAACCTAAACCTCAGGTTAAATGTGAACCCGTTGTTTGGAACCCAGGTCAAATGTGAACCTAAACCTCAGGTCAAATGTGAACCCGTAGTTTGAAACTCAGGTCAAATGTGAACCTAAACCTCAGGTCAAATGCGAACCCGTTGTTTGCAAACCAGGTCAAATTTGAACCTAAACCTCAGGTCAAATGTGAACCCGTTGTTTGAAACCCAGGTCAATTGTGAACCTAAACCTAAGGTCAAATGTGAACCCGTTGTTTGAAAACCAGGTCAAATGTGAACCTAAACCTCAGGTCAAATGTGAACCCATTGTTTGAAACCCACGTCAAATGTGAACCTAAACCTCAAGTCAAATGTGAACCCGTTGTTTGAAACCCAGGTCAAATGTGAACTTAAACCTCAGGTCAAATGTGAACCTATTGTTTGAAACCCAGGTCAAACGTGAACCTAACCCTCGGGTCAAATGTGAACCCATTGTTTGAAACCTAAATCAAATGTAAACCTAAACCTCAGGTCAAATGTGAACCCGTGGTTTGAAAACCAGGTCAAATGTGAACCTAAACCTCAGGTCAAATGTGAACCCGTTCTTTGAAACCCAGGTCAAATGAGAACTTAAACCTCAGGTCAAATTTGAATCCATTGTTTGAAAACCAGGTAAAATGTGAACCCGTTGTTTGAAACCCAGGTCAAATGTGAACTTAAACCTCAGGTCAAATGTGAACTTTTTGTTTGAAACCCAGGTCAAATGTGAACCTAAACCTCAAGTCAAATGTGAACCCGTTGTTTGAAACCCAGGTCAAATGTGAACTTAAACCTCAGGTCAAATGTGAACCTATTGTTTGAAACCCAGGTCAAATGTGAACCTAAACCCCAAGTCAAGTGTGAACCCGTTGTTTGAAACCCAAGTCAAATGTGAACCCGTTGTTTGAAACCCAGGTCAAATGTGAACCTAAACCTCAGGTCAAATGTGAACCCGTGGTTTGAAACCTAGGTTAAATGTGAACGTAAACCTTATGTCAAATGAGAACCCGTTGTTTGAAACCCGAGTCAAATGTGAACCTAAACCTCAGGTCCAATGTGAACCCGTTGTTTGAAACCCAGGTCAAATGTGAACCTAAACCTAAGGTCAAATGTGAACTTAAACCTCAGGTCAAACGTGGACTGTTGTTTGAAACCCAGGTCAACGTGAACCTAAACCTCAGGTCAAATTTGAACCCGTTGTTTGAAACACAGGTCAAATGTGAACCTAAACCTAGGTCAAATGTGAACCCCTTGTTTGAAACCCAGGTCAAATGTGAACCTAAACCTCAGGTCAAATGTGAACCTCTTGTTTGAAAACCAGGTCAAATGTGAAGCTAAACCTCAGTTCTAATGTGAACCCGTTGTTTGAAACCCAGGTCAAATGTGAACCTAAACCTCAGGTCAAATGTGAATCCGTTGTTTGAAAACCAGGTCAAATGTGAACCTAAAACTCAGGTCAAATGTGTACCTACACCTCAGGTCAAATGTGAACCCGTTGTTTGAAACCCAAGTCAAATGTGAACTTTAACCTCAGGTCAAATGTGAACCCGTTGTTTGAAACCCAAGTCAAATTTGAACCTAAACCTCAAGTCAAATCTGAACCCGTTGTTTGAAAACCAGGTTAAATGTGAACCTAACCCTCAGGTCAAATGTGAACCCGTTGTTTGAAACCTAAGTCAAATGTGAACCTAAACCTCAGGTTAAATGTGAACCGGTTGTATGAAAACCAGGTCAAATGTGAACCTAAACCTCAGGTCAAATGTGAACCCGTTGTTTGAAACCCAGGTCAAATGAGAACTTAAACCTCAGGTCAAATGTGAATCCATTGTTTGAAAACCAGGTCAAATGTGAACCCGTTGTTTGAAACCCAGGTCAAATGTGAACCTAAACCTCAGCTTAAATGTGAACCCGTTGTTTGGAACCCAGGTCAAATGTGAACCTAAACCTCAAGTCAAATGTGAACCCATTGTTTGAAACTCAGGTCAAATGTGAACCTAAACCTCAGGTCAAATGCGAACCCGTTGTTTGAAAACCAGGTCAAATTTGAACCTAAACCTCAGGTCAAATGTGAACCCATTGTTTGAAACCCAGGTCAAATGTGAACCTAAACCTCAAGTCAAATGTGAACCCGTTGTTTGAAACCCAGGTCAAATGTGAACTTAAACCTCAGGTCAAATGAGAACCTATTGTTTGAAACCCAGGTCAAACGTGAACCTAACCCTCAGGTCAAATGTGAACCCGTTGTTTGAAACCTAAATCAAATGTGAACCTAAACCTTAGGTCAAATGTGAACCCGTGGTTTGAAAACCAGGTCAAATGTGAACCTAAACCTCAGGTCAAATGTGAACCCGTTGTTTGAAACCCAGGTCAAATGTGAACCTAAACCTCAGGTCAAATGTCAACCCGTTGTTTAAATCCCGGGTCAAATGAGAACCCGTTGTTTGAAACCTAGGCAAATGAGAACTTAAACCTCAGGTCAAATGTGAATCCATTGTTTGAAAACCAGGTCAAATGTGAACCCTTTGTTTGAAACCCAGATCAAATGTGAACCTAAACCTCAGGTTAAATGTGAACCCGTTGTTTGGAACCCAGGTCAAATGTGAACCTAAACCTCAGGTCAAATGTGAACCCGTAGTTTGAAACTCAGGTCAAATGTGAACCTAAACCTCAGGTCAACTGCGAACCCGTTGTTTGAAAACCAGGTCAAATTTGAACCTAAACCTCAGGTCAAATGTGAACCCGTTGTTTGAAACCCTGGTCAATTGTGAACCTAAACCTAAGGTCAAATGTGAACCCGTTGTTTGAAAACCAGGTCAAATGTGAACCTAAACCTCAGGTCAAATGTGAACCCATTGTTTGAAACCCAGGTCAAATGTGAACCTAAACCTCAAGTCAAATGTGAACCCGTTGTTTGAAACCCAGGTCAAATGTGAACTTAAACCTCAGGTCAAATGAGAACCTATTGTTTGAAACCCAGGTCAAACGTGAACCTAACCCTCAGGTCAAATGTGAATCCATTGTTTAAAAACCAGGTCAAATGTGAACCCGTTGTTTGAAACCCAGGTCAAATGTGAACCTAAACCTCAGGTTAAATGTGAACCCGTTGTTTGGAACCCAGGTCAAATGTGAACCTAAACCTCAAGTCAAATGTGAACCCATTGTTTGAAACTCAGGTCAAATGTGAACCTAAACCTCAGGTCAAATGCGAACCCGTTGTTTGAAAACCAGGTCAAATTTGAACCTAAACCTCAGGTCAAATGTGAACCCGTTGTTTGAAACCCAGGTCAATTGTGAACCTAAACCTAAGGTCAAATGTGAACCCGTTGTTTGAAAACCTGGTCAAATGTGAACCTAAACCTCAGGTCAAATGTGAACCCATTGTTTGAAACCCACGTCAAATGTGAACCTAAACCTCAAGTCAAATGTGAACCCGTTGTTTGAAACCCAGGTCAAATGTGAACTTAAACCTCAGGTCAAATGTGAACCTATTGTTTGAAACCCAGGTCAAACGTGAACCTAACCCTCGGGTCAAATGTGAACCCATTGTTTGAAACCTAAATCAAATGTGAACCTAAACCTCAGGTCAAATGTGAACCCGTGGTTTGAAAACCAGGTCAAATGTGAACCTAAACCTCAGGTCAAATGTGAACCCGTTGTTTGAAACCCAGGTCAAATGAGAACTTAAACCTCAGGTCAAATTTGAATCCATTGTTTGAAAACCAGGTAAAATGTGAACCCGTTATTTGAAACCCAGGTCAAATGTGAACTTAAACCTCAGGTCAAATGTGAACCTATTGTTTGAAACCCAGGTCAAATGTGAACCTAAACCTCAAGTCAAATGTGAACCCGTTGTTTGAAACCCAAGTCAAATGTGAACCCGTTGTTTGAAACCCAGGTCAAATGTGAACCTAAACCTCAGGTCAAATGTGAACCCTTGGTTTGAAACCTAGGTTAAATGTGAACGTAAACCTTATGTCAAATGAGAACTCGTTGTTTGAAACCCGAGTCAAATGTGAACCTGAACCTCAGGTCAAATGTGAACCCGTTGTTTCAAATCCAGGTCAAATGTGAACCTAAACCTAAGGTCAAATGTGAACTTAAACCTCAGGTCAAACGTGGACTGTTGTTTGAAACCCAGGTCAACGTGAACCTAAACCTCATGTCAAATTTGAACCCGTTGTTTGAAACACAGGTCAAATGTGAACCTAAACCTTAGGTCAAATGTGAACCCGTTGTTTGAAACCCAGGTCAAATGTGAACCTAAACCTCAGGTCAAATGTGAACCTCTTGTTTGAAAACCAGGTCAAATGTGAACCTAAACCTCAGTTCTAATGTGAACCCGTTGTTTGAAACCCAGGTCAAATGTGAACCTAAACCTCAGGTCAAATGTGAATCCGTTGTTTGAAAACCAGGTCAAATGTGAACCTAAAACTCAGGTCAAATGTGTACCTACACCTCAGGTCAAATGTGAACCCGTTGTTTGAAACCCAAGTCAAATGTGAACTTTAACCTCAGGTCAAATGTGAACCCGTTGTTTGAAACCCAGGTCAAATTTGAACCTAAACCTCAAGTCAAATCTGAACCCGTTGTTTGAAAACCAGGTTAAATGTGAACCTAACCCTCAGGTCAAATGTGAACCCGTTGTTTGTAACCTAAGTCAAATGTGAACTTAAACCTCAGGTCAAATGTGAACCGGTTGTTTGAAAACCAGGTCAAATGTGAACCAAAACCTCAGGTCAAATGTGAACCCGTTGTTTGAAACCCAGGTCAATTGTGAAGCTAAACCTAAGGTCAAATGTGAACCCGATGTTTGAAAACCAGGTCAAATGTGAACCTAAACCTCAGGTCAAATGCGAACCCATTGTTTGAAACCCAAGTCAAATGTGAACCTAAACCTCAAGTCAAATGTGAACCCGTTGTTTGAAACCCATGTCAAATGTGAACTTAAACCTCAGGTCAAATGAGAACCTATTGTTTGAAACCCAGGTCAAACGTGAACCTAACCCTCAGGTCAAATGTGAACCCGTTGTTTGAAACCTAAATCAAATGTGAACCTAAACCTTAGGTCAAATGTGAACCCGTGGTTTGAAAACCAGGTCAAATGTGAACCTAAACCTCAGGTCAAATGTGAACCCGTTGTTTGAAACCCAGGTCAAATGTGAACCTAAACCTCAGGTCAAATGTCAACCCGTTGTTTAAATCCCGGGTCAAATGAGAACCCGTTGTTTGAAACCTAGGCAAATGAGAACTTAAACCTCAAGTCAAATGTGAATCCATTGTTTGAAAACCAGGTCAAATGTGAACCCGTTGTTTGAAACCCAGGTCAAATGTGAACCTAAACCTCAGGTTAAATGTGAACCCGTTGTTTGGAACCCAGGTCAAATGTTAACCTAAACCTCAGGTCAAATGTGAACCCGTAGTTTGAAACTCAGGTCAAATGTGAACCTAAACCTCAGGTCAAATGCGAACCCGTTGTTTGAAAACCAGGTCAAATTTGAACCTAAACCTCAGGTCAAATGTGAACCCATTGTTTGAAACCCAAGTCAATTGTGAACCTAAACCTAAGGTCAAATGTGAACCCGTTGTTTGAAAACCAGGTCAAATGTGAACCTAAACCTCAGGTCAAATGTGAACCCATTGTTTGAAACCCACGTCAAATGTGAACCTAAACCTCAAGTCAAATGTGAACCCGTTGTTTGAAACCCAGGCCAAATGTGAACTTAAACCTCAGGTCAAATGTGAACCTATTGTTTGAAACCCAGGTCAAACGCGAACCTAACCCTCGGGTCAAATGTGAACCCATTGTTTGAAACATAAATCAAATGTGAACCTAAACCTCAGGTCAAATGTGAACCTGTGGTTTGAAAACCAGGTCAAATGTGAACCTAAACCTCAGGTCAAATGTGAACCCGTTGTTTGAAACCCAGGTCAAATGAGAACTTAAACCTCAGGTCAAATTTGAATCCATTGTTTGAAAACCAGGTAAAATGTGAACCCGTTGTTTGAAACCCAGGTCAAATGTGAACTTAAACCTCAGGTCACATGTGAACCTATTGTTTGAAACCCAGGTCAAATGTGAACCTAAACCTCAAGTCAAATGTGAACCCGTTGTTTGAAACCCAGGTCAAATGTGAACCCGTTGTTTGAAACCCAGGTCAAATGTGAACCCGTTGTTTGAAACCCAGGTCAAATGTGAACCTAAACCTCAGGTCAAATGTGAACCCGTTGTTTGAAACCTAGGTTAAATGTGAACCTAAACCTTATGTCAAATGAGAACCCGTTTTTTGAAACCCGAGTCAAATGTGAACCTGAACCTCAGGTCAAATGTGAACCCGTTGTTTGAAATCCAGGTCAAATGTGAACCTAAACCTAAGGTCAAATGTGAACTTAAACCTCAGGTCAAACGTGGACTGTTGTTTGAAACCCAGGTGAACGTGAACCTAAACCTCAGGTCAAATTTGAACCCGTTGTTTGAAACACAGGTCAAATGTGAACCTAAACCTTAGGTCAAATGTGAACCCCTTGTTTGAAACCCAGGTCAAATGTGAACCTAAACCTCAGGTCAAATGTGAACCTCTTGTTTGAAAACCAGGTCAAATGTGAACCTAAACCTCAGTTCTAATGTGAACCCGTTGTTTGAAACCCAGGTCAAATGTGAACCTAAACCTCAGGTCAAATGTGAATCCGTTGTTTGAAAACCAGGTCAAATGTGAGCCTAAAACTCAGGTCAAATGTGTACCTACACCTCAGGTCAAATGTGAACCCGTTGTTTGAAACCCAAGTCAAATGTGAACTTTAACCTCAGGTCAAATGTGAACCCGTTGTTTGAAACCCAGGTCAAATTTGAACCTAAACCTCAAGTCAAATCTGAACCCGTTGTTTGAAAACCAGGTTAAATGTGAACCTAACCCTCAGGTCAAATGCGAACCCGTTGTTTGAAACCTAAGTCAAATGTGAACTTAAACCTCAGGTCAAATGTGAACCGGTTGTTTGAAAACCAGGTCAAATGTGAACCTAAACCTCAGGTCAAATGTGAACCCGTTGTTTGAAAGCGAGGTCAATTGTGAACCTAAACCTAAGGTCAAATGTGAACCCGTTGTTTGAAAACCAGGTCAAATGTGAACCTAAACCTCAGGTCAAATGTGAACCCATTGTTTGAAACCCAGGTCAAATGTGAACCTAAACCTCAAGTCAAATGTGAACCCGTTGTTTGAAACCCAGGTCAAATGTGAACTTAAACCTCAGGTCAAATGAGAACCTATTGTTTGAAACCCAGGTCAAACGTGAACCTAACCCTCAGGTCAAATGTGAACCCGTTGTTTGAAACCTAAATCAAATGTGAACCTAAACCTTAGGTCAAATGTGAACCCGTGGTTTGAAAACCAGGTCAAATGTGAACCTAAACCTCAGGTCAAATGTGAACCCGTTGTTTGAAACCCAGGTCAAATGTGAACCTAAACCTCAGGTCAAATGTCAACCCGTTGTTTAAATCCCGGGTCAAAGGAGAACCCGTTGTTTGAAACCTAGGCAAATGAGAACTTAAACCTCAGGTCAAATGTGAATCCATTGTTTGAAACCCAGGTCAAATGTGAACCTAAACCTCAGGTCAAATGTGAACCCGTGGTTTGAAACCTAGGTTAAATGTGAACCTAAACCTTATGTCAAATGAGAACCCGTTGTTTGAAACCCGAGTCAAATGTGAACCTGAACCTCAGGTCAAATGTGAACCCGTTGTTTGAAATCCAGGTCAAATGTGAACCTAAACCTAAGGTCAAATGTGAACTTAAACCTCAGGTCAAACGTGGACTGTTGTTTGAAACCCAGGTCAACGTGAACCTAAACCTCAGGTCAAATTTGAACCCGTTGTTTGAAACACAGGTCAAATGTGAACCTAAACCTTAGGTCAAATGTGAACCCCTTGTTTGAAACCCAGGTCAAATGTGAACCTAAAACTCAGGTCAAATGTGAACCTCTTGTTTGAAAACCAGGTCAAATGTGAACCTAAACCTCAGTTCTAATGTGAACCCGTTGTTTGAAACCCAGGTCAAATGTGAACCTAAACCTCAGGTCAAATGTGAATCCGTTGTTTGAAAACCAGGTCAAATGTGAACCTAAAACTCAGGTCAAATGTGTACCTACACCTCAGGTCAAATGTGAACCCGTTGTTTGAAACCCAAGTCAAATGCGAACTTTAACCTCAGGTCAAATGTGAACCCGTTGTTTGAAACCCAGGTCAAATTTGAACCTAAACCTCAAGTCAAATCTGAACCCGTTGTTTGAAAACCAGGTTAAATGTGAACCTAACCCTCAGGTCAAATGTGAACCCGTTGTTTGAAACCTAAGTCAAATGTGAACTTAAACCTCAGGTCAAATGTGAACCGGTTGTTTGAAAACCAGGTCAAATGTGAACCTAAACCTCAGGTCAAATGTGAACCCGTTGTTTGAAACCCAGGTCAATTGTGAACCTAAACCTAAGGTCAAATGTGAACCCGTTGTTTGAAAACCAGGTCAAATGTGAACCTAAACCTCAGGTCAAATGTGAACCCATTGTTTGAAACCCAGGTCAAATGTGAACCTAAACCTCAAGTCAAATGTGAACCCGTTGTTTGAAACCCAGGTCAAATGTGAACTTAAACCTCAGGTCAAATGAGAACCTATTGTTTGAAACCCAGGTCAAACGTGAACCTAACCCTCAGGTCAAATGTGAACCCGTTGTTTGAAACCTAAATCAAATGTGAACCTAAACCTTAGGTCAAATGTGAACCCGTGGTTTGAAAACCAGGTCAAATGTGAACCTAAACCTCAGGTCAAATGTGAACCCGTTGTTTGAAACCCAGGTCAAATGTGAACCTAAACCTCAGGTCAAATGTCAACCCGTTGTTTAAATCCCGGGTCAAATGAGAACCCGTTGTTTGAAACCTAGGCAAATGAGAACTTAAACCTCAGGTCAAATGTGAATCCATTGTTTGAAACCCAGGTCAAATGTGAACCTAAACCTCAGGTCAAATGTGAACCCGTGGTTTGAAACCTAGGTTAAATGTGAACCTAAACCTTATGTCAAATGAGAACCCGTTGTTTGAAACCCGAGTCAAATGTGAACCTGAACCTCAGGTCAAATGTGAACCCGTTGTTTGAAATCCAGGTCAAATGTGAACCTAAACCTAAGGTCAAATGTGAACTTAAACCTCAGGTCAAACGTGGACTGTTGTTTGAAACCCAGGTCAACGTGAACCTAAACCTCAGGTCAAATTTGAACCCGTTGTTTGAAACGCAGGTCAAATGAGAACCTAAACCTTAGGTCAAATGTGAACCCCTTGTTTGAAACCCAGGTCAAATGTGAGCCTAAACCTCAGGTCAAATGTGAACCTCTTGTTTGAAAACCAGGTCAAATGTGAACCTAAACCTCAGTTCTAATGTGAACCCGTTGTTTGAAACCCAGGTCAAATGTGAACCTAAACCTCAGGTCAAATGTGAATCCGTTGTTTGAAAACCAGGTCAAATGTGAACCTAAAACTCAGGTCAAATGTGTACCTACACCTCAGGTCAAATGTGAACCCGTTGTTTGAAACCCAAGTCAAATGTGAACTTTAACCTCAGGTCAAATGTGAACCCGTTGTTTGAAACCCAGGTCAAATTTGAACCTAAACCTCAAGTCAAATCTGAACCCGTTGTTTGAAAACCAGGTTAAATGTGAACCTAACCCTCAGGTCAAATGTGAACCCGTTGTTTGAAACCTAAGTCAAATGTGAACTTAAACCTCAGGTCAAATGTGAACCGGTTGTTTGAAAACCAGGTCAAATGTGAACCTAAACCTCAGGTCAAATGTGAACCCGTTGTTTGAAACCCAGGTCAATTGTGAACCTAAACCTAAGGTCAAATGTGAACCCGTTGTTTGAAAACCAGGTCAAATGTGAACCTAAACCTCAGGTCAAATGTGAACCCATTGTTTGAAACCCAGGTCAAATGTGAACCTAAACCTCAAGTCAAATGTGAACCCGTTGTTTGAAACCCAGGTCAAATGTGAACTTAAACCTCAGGTCAAATGAGAACCTATTGTTTGAAACCGAGGTCAAACGTGAACCTAACCCTCAGGTCAAATGTGAACCCGTTGTTTGAAACCTAAATCAAATGTGAACCTAAACCTTAGGTCAAATGTGAACCCGTGGTTTGAAAACCAGGTCAAATGTGAACCTAAACCTCAGGTCAAATGTGAACCCGTTGTTTGAAACCCAGGTCAAATGTGAACCTAAACCTCAGGTCAAATGTCAACCCGTTGTTTAAATCCCGGGTCAAATGAGAACCCGTTGTTTGAAACCTAGGCAAATGAGAACTTAAACCTCAGGTCAAATGTGAATCCATTGTTTGAAACCCAGGTCAAATGTGAACCTAAACCTCAGGTCAAATGTGAACCCGTGGTTTGAAACCTAGGTTAAATGTGAACCTAAACCTTATGTCAAATGAGAACCCGTTGTTTGAAACCCGAGTCAAATGTGAACCTGAACCTCAGGTCAAATGTGAACCCGTTGTTTGAAATCCAGGTCAAATATGAACCTAAACCTAAGGTCAAATGTGAACTTAAACCTCAGGTCAAACGTGGACTGTTGTTTGAAACCCAGGTCAACGTGAACCTAAACCTCAGGTCAAATTTGAACCCGTTGTTTGAAACGCAGGTCAAATGTGAACCTAAACCTTAGGTCAAATGTGAACCCCTTGTTTGAAACCCAGATCAAATGTGAGCCTAAACCTCAGGTCAAATGTGAACCTCTTGTTTGAAAACCAGGTCAAATGTGAACCTAAACCTCAGTTCTAATGTGAACCCGTTGTTTGAAACCCAGGTCAAATGTGAACCTAAACCTCAGGTCAAATGTGAATCCGTTGTTTGAAAACCAGGTCAAATGTGAACCTAAAACTCAGGTCAAATGTGTACCTACACCTCAGGTCAAATGTGAACCCGTTGTTTGAAACCCAAGTCAAATGTGAACTTTAACCTCAGGTCAAATGTGAACCCGTTGTTTGAAACCCAGGTCAAATTTGAACCTAAACCTCAAGTCAAATCTGAACCCGTTGTTTGAAAACCAGGTTAAATGTGAACCTAACCCTCAGGTCAAATGTGAACCCGTTGTTTGAAACCTAAGTCAAATGTGAACTTAAACCTCAGGTCAAATGTGAACCGGTTGTTTGAAAACCAGGTCAAATGTGAACCTAAACCTCAGGTAAAATGTGAACCCGTTGTTTGAAACCCAGGTCAATTGTGAACCTAAACCTAAGGTCAAATGTGAACCCGTTGTTTGAAAACCAGGTCAAATGTGAACCTAAACCTCAGGTCAAATGTGAACCCATTGTTTGAAACCCAGGTCAAATGTGAACCTAAACCTCAAGTCAAATGTGAACCCGTTGTTTGAAACCCAGGTCAAATGTGAACTTAAACCTTAGGTCAAATGAGAACCTATTGTTTGAAACCCAGGTCAAACGTGAACCTAACCCTCAGGTCAAATGTGAACCCGTTGTTTGAAACCTAAATCAAATGTGAACCTAAACCTTAGGTCAAATGTGAACCCGTGGTTTGAAAACCAGGTCAAATGTGAACCTAAACCTCAGGTCAAATGTGAACCCGTTGTTTGAAACCCAGGTTAAATGTGAACCTAAACCTCAGGTCAAATGTCAACCCGTTGTTTAAATCCCGGGTCAAATGAGAACCCGTTGTTTGAAACCTAGGCAAATGAGAACTTAAACCTCAGGTCAAATGTGAATCCATTGTTTGAAAACCAGGTCAAATGTGAACCCGTTGTTTGAAACCCAGGTCAAATGTGAACCTAAACCTCAGGTTAAATGTGAACCCGTTGTTTGGAACCCAGGTCAAATGTGAACCTAAACCTCAGGTCAAATGTGAACCGGTAGTTTGAAACTCAGGTCAAATGTGAACCTAAACCTCAGGTCAAATGCGAACCCGTTGTTTGAAAACCAGGTCAAATTTGAACCTAAACCTCAGGTCAAATGTGAACCCGTTGTTTGAAACCCAGGTCAATTGTGAACCTAAACCTAAGGTCAAATGTGAACCCGTTGTTTGAAAACCAGGTCAAATGTGAACCTAAACCTCAGGTCAAATGTGAACCCATTGTTTGAAACCCATGTCAAATGTGAACCTAAACCTCAAGTCAAATGTGAACCCGTTGTTTGAAACCCAGGTCAAATGTGAACTTAAACCTCAGGTCAAATGTGAACCTATTGTTTGAAACCCAGGTCAAACGCGAACCTAACCCTCGGGTCAAATGTGAACCCATTGTTTGAAACCTAAATCAAATGTGAACCTAAACCTCAGGTCAAATGTGAACCTGTGGTTTGAAAACCAGGTCAAATGTGAACCTAAACCTCAGGTCAAATGTGAACCCGTTGTTTGAAACCCACGTCAAATGAGAACTTAAACCACAGGTCAAATTTGAATCCATTGTTTGAAAACCAGGTAAAATGTGAACCCATTGTTTGAAACCCAGGTCAAATGTGAACTTAAACCTCAGGTCAAATGTGAACCTATTGTTTGAAACCCAGGTCAAATGTGAACCCGTTGTTTGAAACCCAGGTCAAATGTGAACCCGTTGTTTGAAACCCAGGTCAAATGTGAACCTAAACCTCAGGTCAAATGTGAACCCGTGGTTTGAAACCTAGGTTAAATGTGAACCTAAACCTTATGTCAAATGAGAACCCGTTGTTTGAAACCCGAGTCAAATGTGAACCTAAACCTCAGGTCAAATGTGAACCCGTTGTTTGAAATCCAGGTCAAATGTGAACCTAAACCTAAGGTCAAATGTGAACTTAAACCTCAGGTCAAACGTGGACTGTTGTTTGAAACCCAGGTCAACGTGAACCTAAACCTCAGGTCAAATTTGAACCCGTTGTTTGAAACACAGGTCAAATGTGAACCTAAACCTTAGGTCAAATGTGAACCCCTTGTTTGAAACCCAGGTCAAATGTGAACCTAAACCTCAGGTCAAATGTGAACCTCTTGTTTGAAAACCAGGTCAAATGTGAACCTAAACCTCAGTTCTAATGTGAACCCGTTGTTTGAAACCCAGGTCAAATGTGAACCTAAACCTCAGGTCAAATGTGAATTCGTTGTTTGAAAACCAGGTCAAATGTGAACCTAAAACTCAGGTCAAATGTGTACCTACACCTCAGGTCAAATGTGAACCCGTTGTTTGAAACCCAAGTCAAATGTGAACTTTAACCTCAGGTCAAATGTGAACCCGTTGTTTGAAACCCAGGTCAAATTTGAACCTAAACCTCAAGTCAAATCTGAACCCGTTGTTTGAAAACCAGGTTAAATGTGAACCTAACCCTCAAGTCAAATGTGAACCCGTTGTTTGAAACCTAAGTCAAATGTGAACTTAAACCTCAGGTCAAATGTGAACCGGTTGTTTGAAAACCAGGTCAAATGTGAACCTAAACCTCAGGTCAAATGTGAACCCGTTGTTTGAAACCCAGGTCAAATGTGAACTTAAACCTCAGGTCAAATGTGAACCTATTGTTTGAAACCCAGGTCAAACGTGAACCTAAACCTCAGGTCAAATGTGAACCCGTTGTTTGAAACCCAGGTCAAATGAGAACATAAACCTCAGGTCAAATGTGAATCCATTGTTTGAAAACCAGGTCAAATGTGAACCCGTTGTTTGAAACCTAGGTCAAATGTGAACCTAAACCTCAGGTTAAATGTGAACCCGTTGTTTGGAACCCAGGTCAAATGTGAACCTAAACCTCAGGTCAAATGTGAACCCGTTGTTTTATACTCAGGTCAAATGTGAACCTAAACCTCAGGTCAAATGCGAACCCGTTGTTTGAAAACCAGGTCAAATTTGAACCTAAACCTCAGGTCATATGTGAACCCGTTGTTTGAAACCTAGGTCAATTGTGAACCTAAACCTAAGGTCAAATGTGAACCCGTTGTTTGAAAACCAGGTCAAATGTGAACCTAAACCTCAGGTCAAATGTGAACCCATTGTTTGAAACTCAGGTCAAATGTGAACCTATACCTCAGGTCAAATGTGAACTCGTTGTTTGAAAACCAGGTCAAATGTGAACCTAAAACTCAGGTCAAATGTGTACCTAAACCTCAGGTCAAATGTGAACCCGTTGTTTGAAACCCAGGTCAAATGTGAACCTAAACCTCAGGTCAAATGTCAACCCGTTGTTTAAATCCCGGGTCAAATGAGAACCCGTTGTTTGAAACCTAGGCAAATGAGAACTTAAACCTCAGGTCAAATGTGAATCCATTGTTTGAAAACCAGGTCAAATGTGAACCCGTTGTTTGAAACCCAGGTCAAATGTGAACCTAAACCTCAGGTCAAATGTGAACCAGTTGTTTGAAACCCAGGTCAAATGTGAACCTAAACCTCAGGTCAAATGTCAACCCGTTGTTTAAATCCCGGGTCAAATGAGAACCTGTTGTTTGAAACCTAGGCAAATGAGAACTTAAACCTCAGGTCAAATGTGAATCCATTGTTTGAAAACCAGGTCAAATGTGAACCCGTTGTTTGAAACCCAGGTCAAATGTGAACCTAAACCTCAGGTTAAATGTGAACCCGTTGTTTGGAACCCAGGTCAAATGTGAACCTAAACCTCAGGTCAAATGTGAACCTAAACCTCAGGTCAAATGGGAACCTAAACCTCAGGTCAAATGGGAACCCGTTGTTTGAAAACCAGGTCAAATTTGAACCTAAACCTCAGGTCAAATGTGAACCCGTTGTTTGAAACCCAGGTCAATTGTGAACCTAAACCTAAGGTCAAATGTGAACCCATTGTTTGAAAACCAGGTCAAATGTGAACCTAAACCTCAGGTCAAATGTGAACCCATTGTTTGAAACCCACGTCAAATGTGAACCTAAACCTCAAGTCAAATGTGAACCCGTTGTTTGAAACCCAGGTCAAATGTGAACTTAAACCTCAGGTCAAATGTGAACTTATTGTTTGAAACCCAGGTCAAACGTGAACCTAACCCTCGGGTCAAATGTGAACCCATTGTTTGAAACCTAAATCAAATGTGAACCTAAACCTCAGGGCAAATGTGAACCCGTGGTTTGAAAACCAGGTCAAATGTGAACCTAAACCTCAGGTCAAATGTGAACCCGTTGTTTGAAACCCAGGTCAAATGAGAACTTAAACCTCAGGTCAAATTTGAATCCATTGTTTGAAAACCAGGTAAAATGTGAACCCGTTGTTTGAAACCCAGGTCAAATGTGAACTTAAACCTCAGGTCAAATGTGAACCATTTTTTTGAAACCCAGGTCAAATGTGAACCTAAACCTCAAGTCAAATGTGAACCCGTTGTTTGAAACCCAGGTCAAATGTGAACCCGTTGTTTGAAACCCAGGTCAAATGTGAACCTAAACCTCAGGTCAAATGTGAACCCGTGGTTTGAAACCTAGGTTAAATGTGAACCTAAACCTTATGTCATATGAGAACCCGTTGTTTGAAACCCAAGTCAAATGTGAACCTGAACCTCAGGTCAAATGTGAACCCGTTGTTTGAAATCCAGGTCAAATGTGAACCTAAACCTAAGGTCAAATGTGAACTTAAACCTCAGGTCAAACGTGGACTGTTGTTTGAAACCCAGGTCAACGTGAACCTAACCCTCAGGTCAAATTTGAACCCGTTGTTTGAAACACAGGTCAAATGTGAACCTAAACCTTAGGTCAAATGTGAACCCCTTGTTTGAAACCCAGGTCAAATGTGAACCTAAACCTCAGGTCAAATGTGAACCTCTTGTTTGAAAACCAGGTCAAATGTGAACCTAAACCTCAGTTCTAATGTGAACCTGTTGTTTGAAACCCAGGTCAAATGTGAACCTAAACCTCAGGTCAAATGTGAATCCGTTGTTTGAAAACCAGGTCAAATGTGAACCTAAAACTCAGGTCAAATGTGTACCTACACCTCAGGTCAAATGTGAACCCGTTGTTTGAAACCCAAGTCAAATGTGAACTTTAACCTCAGGTCAAATGTGAACCCGTTGTTTGAAACCCAGGTCAAATTTGAACCTAAACCTCAAGTCAAATCTGAACCCGTTGTTTGAAAACCAGGTTAAATGTGAACCTAAACCTCAGGTCAAATGTGAACCCGTTGTTTGAAACCCAGGTCAAATGAGAACTTAAACCTCAGGTCAAATTTGAATCCATTGTTTGAAAACCAGGTAAAATGTGAACCCGTTGTTTGAAACCCAGGTCAAATGTGAACTTAAACCTCAGGTCAAATGTGAACCATTTTTTTGAAACCCAGGTCAAATGTGAACCTAAACCTCAAGTCAAATGTGAACCCGTTGTTTGAAACCCAGGTCAAATGTGAACCCGTTGTTTGAAACCCAGGTCAAATGTGAACCTAAACCTCAGGTCAAATGTGAACCCGTGGTTTGAAACCTAGGTTAAATGTGAACCTAAACCTTATGTCATATGAGAACCCGTTGTTTGAAACCCAAGTCAAATGTGAACCTGAACCTCAGGTCAAATGTGAACCCGTTGTTTGAAATCCAGGTCAAATGTGAACCTAAACCTAAGGTCAAATGTGAACTTAAACCTCAGGTCAAACGTGGACTGTTGTTTGAAACCCAGGTCAACGTGAACCTAACCCTCAGGTCAAATTTGAACCCGTTGTTTGAAACACAGGTCAAATGTGAACCTAAACCTTAGGTCAAATGTGAACCCCTTGTTTGAAACCCAGGTCAAATGTGAACCTAAACCTCAGGTCAAATGTGAACCTCTTGTTTGAAAACCAGGTCAAATGTGAACCTAAACCTCAGTTCTAATGTGAACCTGTTGTTTGAAACCCAGGTCAAATGTGAACCTAAACCTCAGGTCAAATGTGAATCCGTTGTTTGAAAACCAGGTCAAATGTGAACCTAAAACTCAGGTCAAATGTGTACCTACACCTCAGGTCAAATGTGAACCCGTTGTTTGAAACCCAAGTCAAATGTGAACTTTAACCTCAGGTCAAATGTGAACCCGTTGTTTGAAACCCAGGTCAAATTTGAACCTAAACCTCAAGTCAAATCTGAACCCGTTGTTTGAAAACCAGGTTAAATGTGAACCTAACCCTCAGGTCAAATGTGAACCCGTTGTTTGAAACCTAAGTCAAATGTGAACTTAAACCTCAGGTCAAATGTGAACCGGTTGTTTGAAAACCAAGTCAAATGTGAACCTAAACCTCAGGTCAAATGTGAACCCGTTGTTTGAAACCCAGGTCAAATGAGAACTTAAACCTCAGGTCAAATGTGAATCCATTATTTGAAAACCAGGTCAAATGTGAACCCGTTGTTTGAAACCCAGGTCAAATGTGAACCTAAACCTCAGGTTAAATGTGAACCCGTTGTTTGGAACCCAGGTCAAATGTGAACCTAAACCTCAAGTCAAATGTGAACCCATTGTTTGAAACTCAGGTCAAATGTGAACCTAAACCTCAGGTCAAATGCGAACCCGTTGTTTGAAAACCAGGTCAAATTTGAACCTAAACCTCAGGTCAAATGTGAACCCGTTTTTTGAAACCCAGGTCAATTGTGAACCTAAACCTAAGGTCAAATGTGAACCCGTTGTTCGAAAACCAGGTCAAATGTGAACCTAAACCTCAGGTCAAATGTGAACCCATTGTTTGAAACCCAGGTCAAATGTGAACCTAAACCCAGGTCAAATGTGAACCTAAACCTCAGGTCAAATGTGAACCCATTGTTTGAAACCCAGGTCAAATGTGAACCTAAACCTCAGGTTAAATGTGAACCTAAACCTCAGGTCAAATGTGAACCTAAAACTCAGGTCAAATGTGTACCTAAACCTCAGGTCAAATGTGAACCCGTTGTTTGAAACCCAAGTCAAATGTGAACTTAAACCTCAGGTCAAATGTGAACCCGTTGTTTGAAACCCAGGTCAAATTTAAACCTAAACCACAAGTCAAATCTGAACCCGTTGTTTGAAACCCAGGTGAAATGTGAACCTAACCCTCAGGTTAAATGTGAACCTAAACGTCAGGTCAAATGTGAACCCATTGTTTGAAACCCAGGTCAAATGTGAACCTAAACCACAGGTCAAATGAGAACTTAAACCTCAGGTCAAATGTGAACCTAAACCTCAGGTTAAATGTGAACCCGTTGTTTGGAACCCATGTCAAATGTGAACCTAAACCTCAGGTCAAATGTGAACCCGTTGTTTGAAACTCAGGTCAAATGTGAACCTAAACCTCAGGTCAAATGTGAACCCATTGTTTGAAACCCAGGTCAATTGTGAACCTAAACGTAAGGTCAAATGTGAACCGGTTGTTTGAAAACCAAGTCAAATGTGAACCTAAACCTCAGGTCAAATGTGAACCCGTTGTTTGAAACCCAGGTCAAATGAGAACTTAAACCTCAGGTCAAATGTGAATCCATTATTTGAAAACCAGGTCAAATGTGAACCCGTTGTTTGAAACCCAGGTCAAATGTGAACCTAAACCTCAGGTTAAATGTGAACCCGTTGTTTGGAACCCAGGTCAAATGTGAACCTAAACCTCAAGTCAAATGTGAACCCATTGTTTGAAACTCAGGTCAAATGTGAACCTAAACCTCAGGTCAAATGCGAACCCGTTGTTTGAAAACCAGGTCAAATTTGAACCTAAACCTCAGGTCAAATGTGAACCCGTTTTTTGAAACCCAGGTCAATTGTGAACCTAAACCTAAGGTCAAATGTGAACCCGTTGTTCGAAAACCAGGTCAAATGTGAACCTAAACCTCAGGTCAAATGTGAACCCATTGTTTGAAACCCAGGTCAAATGTGAACCTAAACCTCAGGTTAAATGTGAACTCGTTGTTTAAAAACCTGGTCAAATGTGAACCTAAAACTCAGGTCAAATGTGTACCTAAACCTCAGGTCAAATGTGAACCCGTTGTTTGAAACCCAAGTCAAATGTGAACTTAAACCTCAGGTCAAATGTGAACCCGTTGTTTGAAACCCAGGTCAAATTTAAACCTAAACCACAAGTCAAATCTGAACCCGTTGTTTGAAACCCAGGTGAAATGTGAACCTAACCCTCAGGTTAAATGTGAACCTAAACGTCAGGTCAAATGTGAACCCATTGTTTGAAACCCAGGTCAAATGTGAACCTAAACCACAGGTCAAATGAGAACTTAAACCTCAGGTCAAATGTGAACCTAAACCTCAGGTTAAATGTGAACCCGTTGTTTGGAACCCATGTCAAATGTGAACCTAAACCTCAGGTCAAATGTGAACCCGTTGTTTGAAACTCAGGTCAAATGTGAACCTAAACCTCAGGTCAAATGAGAACCCATTGTTTGAAACCCAGGTCAATTGTGAACCTAAACGTAAGGTCAAATGTGAACCCGTTGATTGAAAACCAGGTCAAATGTGAACCTAAACCTCAGGTCAAATGTGAACCCATTGTTTGAAACCCAGGTCAAATGTGAACCTAAACCTCAGGTCAAATGTGAACCCATTGTTTGAAACCCAGGTCAATTGTGAACCTAAACGTAAGGTCAAATGTGAACCCGTTGTTTGAAAACCAGGTCAAATGTGAACCTAAACCTCAGGTCAAATGTGAACCCATTGTTTGAAACCCAGGTCAAATGTGACCCTAAACCTCAGGTCAAATGTGAACCCGTTGTTTGAAACCCAGGTCAAATGTGAACCTAAACCACAGGTCAAATGAGAACTTAAACCTCATGTCAAATGTGAACCTAAACCTCAGGTTAAATGTGAACCCGTTGTTTGGAACCCAGGTCAAATGTGAACCTAAACCTCAGGTCAAATGTGAACCCGTTGTTTGAAACTCAGGTCAAATGTGAACCTAAACCTCAGGTCAAATGTGAACCCATTGTTTGAAACCCAGGTCAATTGTGAACCTAAACGTAAGGTCAAATGTGAACCCGTTGTTTGAAAACCAGGTCAAATGTGAACCTAAACCTCAGGTCAAATGTGAACCCATTGTTTGAAACCCAGGTCAAATTTGAACCTAAACCTCAGGTCAAATGTGAACCCATTGTTTGAAACCCAGGTCAATTGTGAACCTAAACGTAAGGTCAAATGTGAACCCGTTGTTTGAAAACCAGGTCAAATGTGAACCTAAACCTCAGGTCAAATGTGAACCCATTGTTTGAAACCCAGGTCAAATGTGTACCTACACCTCAGGTCAAATGTGAACCCGTTGTTTGAAACCCAAGTCAAATGTGAACTTTAACCTCAGGTCAAATGTGAACCCGTTGTTTGAAACCCAGGTCAAATTTGAACCTAAACCTCAAGTCAAATCTGAACCCGTTGTTTGAAAACCAGGTTAAATGTGAACCTAACCCTCAAGTCAAATGTGAACCCGTTGTTTGAAACCTAAGTCAAATGTGAACTTAAACCTCAGGTCAAATGTGAACCGGTTGTTTGAAAACCAGGTCAAATGTGAACCTAAACCTCAGGTCAAATGTGAACCCGTTGTTTGAAACCCAGGTCAAATGTGAACTTAAACCTCAGGTCAAATGTGAACCTATTGTTTGAAACCCAGGTCAAACGTGAACCTAAACCTCAGGTCAAATGTGAACCCGTTGTTTGAAACCCAGGTCAAATGAGAACTTAAACCTCAGGTCAAATGTGAATCCATTGTTTGAAAACCAGGTCAAATGTGAACCCGTTGTTTGAAACCTAGGTCAAATGTGAACCTAAACCTCAGGTTAAATGTGAACCCGTTGTTTGGAACCCAGGTCAAATGTGAACCTAAACCTCAGGTCAAATGTGAACCCGTTGTTTGATACTCAGGTCAAATGTGAACCTAAACCTCAGGTCAAATGCGAACCCGTTGTTTGAAAACCAGGTCAAATTTGAACCTAAACCTCAGGTCATATGTGAACCCGTTGTTTGAAACCTAGGTCAATTGTGAACCTAAACCTAAGGTCAAATGTGAACCCGTTGTTTGAAAACCAGGTCAAATGTGAACCTAAACCTCAGGTCAAATGTGAACCCATTGTTTGAAACCCAGGTCAAATGTGAACCTATACCTCAGGTCAAATGTGAACTCGTTGTTTGAAAACCAGGTCAAATGTGAACCTAAAACTCAGGTCAAATGTGTACCTAAACCTCAGGTCAAATGTGAACCCGTTGTTTGAAACCCAGGTCAAATGTGAACCTAAACCTCAGGTCAAATGTCAACCCGTTGTTTAAATCCCGGGTCAAATGAGAACCCGTTGTTTGAAACCTAGGCAAATGAGAACTTAAACCTCAGGTCAAATGTGAATCCATTGTTTGAAAACCAGGTCAAATGTGAACCCGTTGTTTGAAACCCAGGTCAAATGTGAACCTAAACCTCAGGTCAAATGTGAACCAGTTGTTTGAAACCCAGGTCAAATGTGAACCTAAACCTCAGGTCAAATGTCAACCCGTTGTTTAAATCCCGGGTCAAATGAGAACCCGTTGTTTGAAACCTAGGCAAATGAGAACTTAAACCTCAGGTCAAATGTGAATCCATTGTTTGAAAACCAGGTCAAATGTGAACCCGTTGTTTGAAACCCAGGTCAAATGTGAACCAAACCTCAGGTTAAATGTGAACCCGTTGTTTGGAACCCAGGTCAAATGTGAACCTAAACCTCAGGTCAAATGTGAACCTAAACCTCAGGTCAAATGGGAACCTAAACCTCAGGTCAAATGGGAACCCGTTGTTTGAAAACCAGGTCAAATTTGAACCTAAACCTCAGGTCAAATGTGAACCCGTTGTTTGAAACCCAGGTCAATTGTGAACCTAAACCTAAGGTCAAATGTGAACCCATTGTTTGAAAACCAGGTCAAATGTGAACCTAAACCTCAGGTCAAATGTGAACCCATTGTTTGAAACCCACGTCAAATGTGAACCTAAACCTCAAGTCAAATGTGAACCCGTTGTTTGAAACCCAGGTCAAATGTGAACTTAAACCTCAGGTCAAATGTGAACTTATTGTTTGAAACCCAGGTCAAACGTGAACCTAACCCTCGGGTCAAATGTGAACCCATTGTTTGAAACCTAAATCAAATGTGAACCTAAACCTCAGGTCAAATGTGAACCTAAACCTCAGGTCAAATGTGAACCCGTTGTTTGAAACCCAGGTCAAATGAGAACTTAAACCTCAGGTCAAATTTGAATCCATTGTTTGAAAACCAGGTAAAATGTGAACCCGTTGTTTGAAACCCAGGTCAAATGTGAACTTAAACCTCAGGTCAAATGTGAACCATTTTTTTGAAACCCAGGTCAAATGTGAACCTAAACCTCAAGTCAAATGTGAACCCGTTGTTTGAAACCCAGGTCAAATGTGAACCCGTTGTTTGAAACCCAGGTCAAATGTGAACCTAAACCTCAGGTCAAATGTGAACCCGTGGTTTGAAACCTAGGTTAAATGTGAACCTAAACCTTATGTCATATGAGAACCCGTTGTTTGAAACCCAAGTCAAATGTGAACCTGAACCTCAGGTCAAATGTGAACCCGTTGTTTGAAATCCAGGTCAAATGTGAACCTAAACCTAAGGTCAAATGTGAACTTAAACCTCAGGTCAAACGTGGACTGTTGTTTGAAACCCAGGTCAACGTGAACCTAACCCTCAGGTCAAATTTGAACCCGTTGTTTGAAACACAGGTCAAATGTGAACCTAAACCTTAGGTCAAATGTGAACCCCTTGTTTGAAACCCAGGTCAAATGTGAACCTAAACCTCAGGTCAAATGTGAACCTCTTGTTTGAAAACCAGGTCAAATGTGAACCTAAACCTCAGTTCTAATGTGAACCTGTTGTTTGAAACCCAGGTCAAATGTGAACCTAAACCTCAGGTCAAATGTGAATCCGTTGTTTGAAAACCAGGTCAAATGTGAACCTAAAACTCAGGTCAAATGTGTACCTACACCTCAGGTCAAATGTGAACCCGTTGTTTGAAACCCAAGTCAAATGTGAACTTTAACCTCAGGTCAAATGTGAACCCGTTGTTTGAAACCCAGGTCAAATTTGAACCTAAACCTCAAGTCAAATCTGAACCCGTTGTTTGAAAACCAGGTTAAATGTGAACCTAAACCTCAGGTCAAATGTGAACCCGTTGTTTGAAACCCAGGTCAAATGAGAACTTAAACCTCAGGTCAAATTTGAATCCATTGTTTGAAAACCAGGTAAAATGTGAACCCGTTGTTTGAAACCCAGGTCAAATGTGAACTTAAACCTCAGGTCAAATGTGAACCATTTTTTTGAAACCCAGGTCAAATGTGAACCTAAACCTCAAGTCAAATGTGAACCCGTTGTTTGAAACCCAGGTCAAATGTGAACCCGTTGTTTGAAACCCAGGTCAAATGTGAACCTAAACCTCAGGTCAAATGTGAACCCGTGGTTTGAAACCTAGGTTAAATGTGAACCTAAACCTTATGTCATATGAGAACCCGTTGTTTGAAACCCAAGTCAAATGTGAACCTGAACCTCAGGTCAAATGTGAACCCGTTGTTTGAAATCCAGGTCAAATGTGAACCTAAACCTAAGGTCAAATGTGAACTTAAACCTCAGGTCAAACGTGGACTGTTGTTTGAAACCCAGGTCAACGTGAACCTAACCCTCAGGTCAAATTTGAACCCGTTGTTTGAAACACAGGTCAAATGTGAACCTAAACCTTAGGTCAAATGTGAACCCCTTGTTTGAAACCCAGGTCAAATGTGAACCTAAACCTCAGGTCAAATGTGAACCTCTTGTTTGAAAACCAGGTCAAATGTGACCCTAAACCTCAGTTCTAATGTGAACCTGTTGTTTGAAACCCAGGTCAAATGTGAACCTAAACCTCAGGTCAAATGTGAATCCGTTGTTTGAAAACCAGGTCAAATGTGAACCTAAAACTCAGGTCAAATGTGTACCTACACCTCAGGTCAAATGTGAACCCGTTGTTTGAAACCCAAGTCAAATGTGAACTTTAACCTCAGGTCAAATGTGAACCCGTTGTTTGAAACCCAGGTCAAATTTGAACCTAAACCTCAAGTCAAATCTGAACCCGTTGTTTGAAAACCAGGTTAAATGTGAACCTAACCCTCAGGTCAAATGTGAACCCGTTGTTTGAAACCTAAGTCAAATGTGAACTTAAACCTCAGGTCAAATGTGAACCGGTTGTTTGAAAACCAAGTCAAATGTGAACCTAAACCTCAGGTCAAATGTGAACCCGTTGTTTGAAACCCAGGTCAAATGAGAACTTAAACCTCAGGTCAAATGTGAATCCATTATTTGAAAACCAGGTCAAATGTGAACCCGTTGTTTGAAACCCAGGTCAAATGTGAACCTAAACCTCAGGTTAAATGTGAACCCGTTGTTTGGAACCCAGGTCAAATGTGAACCTAAACCTCAAGTCAAATGTGAACCCATTGTTTGAAACTCAGGTCAAATGTGAACCTAAACCTCAGGTCAAATGCGAACCCGTTGTTTGAAAACCAGGTCAAATTTGAACCTAAACCTCAGGTCAAATGTGAACCCGTTTTTTGAAACCCAGGTCAATTGTGAACCTAAACCTAAGGTCAAATGTGAACCCGTTGTTCGAAAACCAGGTCAAATGTGAACCTAAACCTCAGGTCAAATGTGAACCCATTGTTTGAAACCCAGGTCAAATGTGAACCTAAACCTCAGGTTAAATGTGAACTCGTTGTTTAAAAACCTGGTCAAATGTGAACCTAAAACTCAGGTCAAATGTGTACCTAAACCTCAGGTCAAATGTGAACCCGTTGTTTGAAACCCAAGTCAAATGTGAACTTAAACCTCAGGTCAAATGTGAACCCGTTGTTTGAAACCCAGGTCAAATTTAAACCTAAACCACAAGTCAAATCTGAACCCGTTGTTTGAAACCCAGGTGAAATGTGAACCTAACCCTCAGGTTAAATGTGAACCTAAACGTCAGGTCAAATGTGAACCCATTGTTTGAAACCCAGGTCAAATGTCAACCTAAACCACAGGTCAAATGAGAACTTAAACCTCAGGTCAAATGTGAACCTAAACCTCAGGTTAAATGTGAACCCGTTGTTTGGAACCCATGTCAAATGTGAACCTAAACCTCAGGTCAAATGTGAACCCGTTGTTTGAAACTCAGGTCAAATGTGAACCTAAACCTCAGGTCAAATGTGAACCCATTGTTTGAAACCCAGGTCAATTGTGAACCTAAACGTAAGGTCAAATGTGAACCCGTTGTTTGAAAACCAGGTCAAATGTGAACCTAAACCTCAGGTCAAATGTGAACCCATTGTTTGAAACCCAGGTCAAATGTGAACCTAAACCTCAGTTCTAATGTGAACCTGTTGTTTGAAACCCAGGTCAAATGTGAACCTAAACCTCAGGTCAAATGTGAATCCGTTGTTTGAAAACCAGGTCAAATGTGAACCTAAAACTCAGGTCAAATGTGTACCTACACCTCAGGTCAAATGTGAACCCGTTGTTTGAAACCCAAGTCAAATGTGAACTTTAACCTCAGGTCAAATGTGAACCCGTTGTTTGAAACCCAGGTCAAATTTGAACCTAAACCTCAAGTCAAATCTGAACCCGTTGTTTGAAAACCAGGTTAAATGTGAACCTAAACCTCAGGTCAAATGTGAACCCGTTGTTTGAAACCCAGGTCAAATGAGAACTTAAACCTCAGGTCAAATTTGAATCCATTGTTTGAAAACCAGGTAAAATGTGAACCCGTTGTTTGAAACCCAGGTCAAATGTGAACTTAAACCTCAGGTCAAATGTGAACCATTTTTTTGAAACCCAGGTCAAATGTGAACCTAAACCTCAAGTCAAATGTGAACCCGTTGTTTGAAACCCAGGTCAAATGTGAACCCGTTGTTTGAAACCCAGGTCAAATGTGAACCTAAACCTCAGGTCAAATGTGAACCCGTGGTTTGAAACCTAGGTTAAATGTGAACCTAAACCTTATGTCATATGAGAACCCGTTGTTTGAAACCCAAGTCAAATGTGAACCTGAACCTCAGGTCAAATGTGAACCCGTTGTTTGAAATCCAGGTCAAATGTGAACCTAAACCTAAGGTCAAATGTGAACTTAAACCTCAGGTCAAACGTGGACTGTTGTTTGAAACCCAGGTCAACGTGAACCTAACCCTCAGGTCAAATTTGAACCCGTTGTTTGAAACACAGGTCAAATGTGAACCTAAACCTTAGGTCAAATGTGAACCCCTTGTTTGAAACCCAGGTCAAATGTGAACCTAAACCTCAGGTCAAATGTGAACCTCTTGTTTGAAAACCAGGTCAAATGTGAACCTAAACCTCAGTTCTAATGTGAACCTGTTGTTTGAAACCCAGGTCAAATGTGAACCTAAACCTCAGGTCAAATGTGAATCCGTTGTTTGAAAACCAGGTCAAATGTGAACCTAAAACTCAGGTCAAATGTGTACCTACACCTCAGGTCAAATGTGAACCCGTTGTTTGAAACCCAAGTCAAATGTGAACTTTAACCTCAGGTCAAATGTGAACCCGTTGTTTGAAACCCAGGTCAAATTTGAACCTAAACCTCAAGTCAAATCTGAACCCGTTGTTTGAAAACCAGGTTAAATGTGAACCTAACCCTCAGGTCAAATGTGAACCCGTTGTTTGAAACCTAAGTCAAATGTGAACTTAAACCTCAGGTCAAATGTGAACCGGTTGTTTGAAAACCAAGTCAAATGTGAACCTAAACCTCAGGTCAAATGTGAACCCGTTGTTTGAAACCCAGGTCAAATGAGAACTTAAACCTCAGGTCAAATGTGAATCCATTATTTGAAAACCAGGTCAAATGTGAACCCGTTGTTTGAAACCCAGGTCAAATGTGAACCTAAACCTCAGGTTAAATGTGAACCCGTTGTTTGGAACCCAGGTCAAATGTGAACCTAAACCTCAAGTCAAATGTGAACCCATTGTTTGAAACTCAGGTCAAATGTGAACCTAAACCTCAGGTCAAATGCGAACCCGTTGTTTGAAAACCAGGTCAAATTTGAACCTAAACCTCAGGTCAAATGTGAACCCGTTTTTTGAAACCCAGGTCAATTGTGAACCTAAACCTAAGGTCAAATGTGAACCCGTTGTTCGAAAACCAGGTCAAATGTGAACCTAAACCTCAGGTCAAATGTGAACCCATTGTTTGAAACCCAGGTCAAATGTGAACCTAAACCTCAGGTTAAATGTGAACTCGTTGTTTAAAAACCTGGTCAAATGTGAACCTAAAACTCAGGTCAAATGTGTACCTAAACCTCAGGTCAAATGTGAACCCGTTGTTTGAAACCCAAGTCAAATGTGAACTTAAACCTCAGGTCAAATGTGAACCCGTTGTTTGAAACCCAGGTCAAATTTAAACCTAAACCACAAGTCAAATCTGAACCCGTTGTTTGAAACCCAGGTGAAATGTGAACCTAACCCTCAGGTTAAATGTGAACCTAAACGTCAGGTCAAATGTGAACCCATTGTTTGAAACCCAGGTCAAATGTCAACCTAAACCACAGGTCAAATGAGAACTTAAACCTCAGGTCAAATGTGAACCTAAACCTCAGGTTAAATGTGAACCCGTTGTTTGGAACCCATGTCAAATGTGAACCTAAACCTCAGGTCAAATGTGAACCCGTTGTTTGAAACTCAGGTCAAATGTGAACCTAAACCTCAGGTCAAATGTGAACCCATTGTTTGAAACCCAGGTCAATTGTGAACCTAAACGTAAGGTCAAATGTGAACCCGTTGTTTGAAAACCAGGTCAAATGTGAACCTAAACCTCAGGTCAAATGTGAACCCATTGTTTGAAACCCAGGTCAAATGTGAACCTAAACCTCAGGTCAAATGTGAACCCATTGTTTGAAACCCAGGTCAATTGTGAACCTAAACGTAAGGTCAAATGTGAACCCGTTGTTTGAAAACCAGGTCAAATGTGAACCTAAACCTCAGGTCAAATGTGAACCCATTGTTTGAAACCCAGGTCAAATGTGAACCTAAACCTCAGGTCAAATGTGAACCCGTTGTTTGAAACCTAGGTCAAATGTGAACCTAAACCACAGGTCAAATGAGAACTTAAACCTCATGTCAAATGTGAACCTAAACCTCAGGTTAAATGTGAACCCGTTGTTTGGAACCCAGGTCAAATGTGAACCTAAACCTCAGGTCAAATGTGAACCCGTTGTTTGAAACTCAGGTCAAATGTGAACCTAAACCTCAGGTCAAATGTGAACCCATTGTTTGAAACCCAGGTCAATTGTGAACCTAAACGTAAGGTCAAATGTGAACCCGTTGTTTGAAAACCAGGTCAAATGTGAACCTAAACCTCAGGTCAAATGTGAACCCATTGTTTGAAACCCAGGTCAAATGTGAACCTAAACCTCAGGTCAAATGTGAACCCGTTGTTTGAAACCCAGGTCAAATGTGAACTTAAACCTCAGGTCAAATGTGAACCTATTGTTTGAAACCCAGGTCAAACGTGAACCTAAACCTCAGGTCAAATGTGAACCCGTTGTTTGAAACCCAGGTCAAATGAGAACTTAAACCTCAGGTCAAATGTGAATCCATTGTTTGAAAACCAGGTCAAATGTGAACCCGTTGTTTGAAACCTAGGTCAAATGTGAACCTAAACCTCAGGTTAAATGTGAACCCGTTGTTTGGAACCCAGGTCAAGTGTGAACCTAAACCTCAGGTCAAATGTGAACCCGTTGTTTGAAACTCAGGTTAAATGTGAACCTAAACCTCAGGTCAAATGCGAACCCGTTGTTTGAAAACCAGGTCAAATGTGAACCTAAACCTCAGGTCAAATGTGAACCCATTGTTTGAAACCCAGGTCAAATGTGAACCTTTACCTCAGGTCAAATGTGAACTCGTTGTTTGAAAACCAGGTCAAATGTAAACCTAAAACTCAGGTCAAATGTGTACCTAAACCTCAGGTCAAATGTGAACCCGTTGTTTGAAACCCAAGTCAAATGTGAACTTAAACCTCAGGTCAAATGTGAACCCGTTGTTTGAAACCCAGGTCAAATTTGAACCTAAACCACAAGTCAAATTTGAACCCGTTGTTTGAAACCGAGGTGAAATGTGAACCTAACCCTCAGGTTAAATGTGAACCTAAACGTCAGGTCAAATGTGAACCCATTGTCTGAAACCCAGGTCAAATGTGACCCTAAACCACATGTCAAATGTGAACGCGTTGTTTGAATCCCGGGTCAAATGAGAACCCGTTGTTTGAAACCCAGGTCAAATGAGAACTTAAACCTCAGGTCAAATGTGAATCCATTGTTTGAAAACTAGGTCAAATGTGAACCCGTTGTTTAAAACCCAGGTCAAATGTGAACCTAAACCTCAGGTCAAATGTGAACCCGTTGTTTGAAACCCAGGTCAAATGTGAACCTAAACCTCAGGTCAAATGTGAACCCGTTGTTTGAAACCCAGGTCAAATGTGAACTTAAACCTCAGGTCAAATGTGAACCCATTGTTTGAAACCCAGGTCAAATGTGAACCTAAACCACAGGTCAAATGTGAACGCGTTGTTTGAATCCCGGGTCAAATGAGAACCCGTTGTTTGAAACCCAGGTCAAATGAGAACTTAAACCTCAGGTCAAATGTGAATCCATTGTTTGAAAACTAGGTCAAATGTGAACCCGTTGTTTAAAACCCAGGTCAAATGTGAACCTAAACCTCAGGTCAAATGTGAACCCATTGTTTGAAACCCAGGTCAAATGTGAACCTAAACCTCAGGTCAAATGTGAACCCGTTGTTTGAAACCCAGGTCAAATGTGAACTTAAACCTCAGGTCAAATGTGAACCTATTGTTTGAAACCCAGGTCAAACGTGAACCTAAACCTCAGGTCAAATGTGAACCCGTTGTTTGAAACCCAGGTCAAATGAGAACTTAAACCTCAGGTCAAATGTGAATCCATTGTTTGAAAACCAGGTCAAATGTGAACCCGTTGTTTGAAACCTAGGTCAAATGTGAACCTAAACCTCAGGTTAAATGTGAACCCGTTGTTTGGAACCCAGGTCAAGTGTGAACCTAAACCTCAGGTCAAATGTGAACCCGTTGTTTGAAACTCAGGTTAAATGTGAACCTAAACCTCAGGTCAAATGCGAACCCGTTGTTTGAAAACCAGGTCAAATTTGAACCTAAACCTTAGGTCAAATGTGAACCCGTTGTTTGAAACCCAGGTCAATTGTGAACCTAAACCTAAGGTCAAATGTGAACCCGTTGTTTGAAAACCAGGTCAAATGTGAACCTAAACCTCAGGTCAAATGTGAACCCATTGTTTGAAACCCAGGTCAAATGTGAACCTTTACCTCAGGTCAAATGTGAACTCGTTGTTTGAAAACCAGGTCAAATGTAAACCTAAAACTCAGGTCAAATGTGTACCTAAACCTCAGGTCAAATGTGAACCCGTTGTTTGAAACCCAAGTCAAATGTGAACTTAAACCTCAGGTCAAATGTGAACCCGTTGTTTGAAACCCAGGTCAAATTTGAACCTAAACCACAAGTCAAATTTGAACCCGTTGTTTGAAACCGAGGTGAAATGTGAACCTAAACGTCAGGTCAAATGTGAACCCATTGTTTGAAACCCAGGTCAAATGTGAACCTAAACCACAGGTCAAATGTGAACGCGTTGTTTGAATCCCGGGTCAAATGAGAACCCGTTGTTTGAAACCCAGGTCAAATGAGAACTTAAACCTCAGGTCAAATGTGAATCCATTGTTTGAAAACTAGGTCAAATGTGAACCCGTTGTTTAAAACCCAGGTCAAATGTGAACCTAAACCTCAGGTCAAATGTGAACCCGTTGTTTGAAACACAGGTCAAATGTGAACCTAAACCTCAGGTCAAATGTGAATCCGTTGTTTGAAAACCAGGTCAAATGTGAACCCGTTGTTTGAAACCCAGGTCAATTATGAACCTAAACCTTAGGTCAAATGAGAACCCGTTGTTTGAAACCCAGGTCAAATGTGAACTTAAACCTCAGGTCAAATGTGAACCTGTTGTTTGAAACCTAGGTCAAATTTGAACCTAACCCTCAGGTCAAATGTAAACCCGTTGTTTGAAACCTAAGTCAAATGTGAACCTAAACCTCAGGTCAAATGTGAACCCATTGTTTGAAAACCAGGTCAAATGTGAACCTAAACCTGAGGTCAAATGTGAACCCGTTGTTTGAAACCCAGGTCAAATTAGAACTTAAACCTCAGGTCAAATGTGAATCCATTGTTTGAAAACCAGGTCAAATGTGAACCCGTTGTTTGAAACCCAGGTCAAATTTGAACCTAAACCTCAAGTCAAATCTGAACCCGTTGTTTGAAAACCAGGTCAAATGTGAACCTAACCCTCAGGTCAAATGTGAACCCGTTGTTTGAAACCTAAGTCAAATGTGACCTAAACCTCAGGTCAAATGTGAACCCGTGGTTTGAAAACCAGGTCAAATGTGAACCTAAACCTCAGGTCAAATGTGAACCCGTTGTTTGAAACCCAGGTCAAATGAGAACTTAAACCTCAGGTCAAATGTGAATCCATTGTTTGAAAACCAGGTAAAATGTGAACCCGTTGTTTGAAACCCAGGTCAAATGTGAACTTAAACCTCAGGTCAAATATGAACCTATTGTTTGAAACCCAGGTCAAATGTGAACCTAAACCTCAGGTCAAATGTGAACCCGTTGTTTGAAACCCAGGTCAAACGTGAACCCGTTGTTTGAAACCCAGGTCAAATGTGAACCTAAACCTCAGGTCAAATGTGAACCCGTTGTTTGAAACCCAGGTTAAATGTGAACCTAAACCTTATGTCAAATGATAACCCGTTGTTTGAAACCCGAGTCAAATGTGAACCTGAACCTTAGGTCAAATGTGAACCCGTTGTTTGAAACCCAGGTCAAATGTGAACATAAACCTAAGGTCAAATGTGAACTTAAACCTCAGGTCAAACGTGGACTGTTGTTTGAAACCCAGGTCAAATGTGAACCTAAACCTCAGGTCAAATTTGAACCCGTTGTTTGAAACCCAGGTCAAATGTGAACCTAAACCTTAGGTCAAATGTGAACCCCTTGTTCGAAACCCAGGTCAAATGTGAACCTAAACCTCAGGTCAAATGTGAACCTCTTGTTTGAAAACCAGGTCAAATGTGAACCTAAACCTCAGGTCTAATGTGAACCCGTTGTTTGAAACTCAGGTCAAATGTGAACCTAAACCTCAGGTTAAATGTGAATCCGTTGTTTGAAAACCAGGTCAAATGTGAACCCGTTGTTTGAAACCCAGGTCAAATATGAACCTAAACCTTAGGTCAAATGTGAACCCGTTGTTTGAAACCCAGGTCAAATGTGAACTTAAACCTCAGGTCAAATGTGAACCCGTTGTTTGAAACCCAGGTCAAATGTGAACTTAAACCTCAGGTCAAATGTGAACCTATTGTTTGAAACCCAGGTCAAACGTGAACCTAAACCTCAGGTCAAATGTGAACCCGTTGTTTGAAACCCAGGTCAAATGAGAACTTAAACCTCAGGTCAAATGTGAATCCATTGTTTGAAAACCAGGTCAAATGTGAACCCGTTGTTTGAAACCTAGGTCAAATGTGAACCTAAACCTCAGGTTAAATGTGAACCCGTTGTTTGGAACCCAGGTCAAGTGTGAACCTAAACCTCAGGTCAAATGTGAACCCGTTGTTTGAAACTCAGGTTAAATGTGAACCTAAACCTCAGGTCAAATGCGAACCCGTTGTTTGAAAACCAGGTCAAATTTGAACCTAAACCTCAGGTCAAATGTGAACCCGTTGTTTGAAACCCAGGTCAATTGTGAACCTAAACCTAAGGTCAAATGTGAACCCGTTGTTTGAAAACCAGGTCAAATGTGAACCTAAACCTCAGCTCAAATGTGAACCCATTGTTTGAAACCCAGGTCAAATGTGAACCTTTACCTCAGGTGAAATGTGAACTCGTTGTTTGAAAACCAGGTCAAATGTAAACCTAAAACTCAGGTCAAATGTGTACCTAAACCTCAGGTCAAATGTGAACCCGTTGTTTGAAACCCAAGTCAAATGTGAACTTAAACCTCAGGTCAAATGTGAACCCGTTGTTTGAAACCCAGGTCAAATTTGAACCTAAACCACAAGTCAAATTTGAACCCGTTGTTTGAAACCGAGGTGAAATGTGAACCTAAACGTCAGGTCAAATGTGAACCCATTGTTTGAAACCCAGGTCAAATGTGAACCTAAACCACAGGTCAAATGTGAACGCGTTGTTTGAATCCCGGGTCAAATGAGAACCCGTTGTTTGAAACCCAGGTCAAATGAGAACTTAAACCTCAGGTCAAATGTGAATCCATTGTTTGAAAACTAGGCCAAATGTGAACCCGTTGTTTAAAACCCAGGTCAAATGTGAACCTAAACCTCAGGTCAAATGTGAACCCGTTGTTTGAAACACAGGTCAAATGTGAACCTAAACCTCAGGTCAAATGTGAATCCGTTGTTTGAAAACCAGGTCAAATGTGAACCCGTTGTTTGAAACCCAGGTCAATTATGAACCTAAACCTTAGGTCAAATGAGAACCCGTTGTTTGAAACCCAGGTCAAATGTGAACTTAAACCTCAGGTCAAATGTGAACCTGTTGTTTGAAACCTAGGTCAAATTTGAACCTAACCCTCAGGTCAAATGTAAACCCGTTGTTTGAAACCTAAGTCAAATGTGAACCTAAACCTCAGGTCAAATGTGAACCCATTGTTTGAAAACCAGGTCAAATGTGAACCTAAACCTGAGGTCAAATGTGAACCCGTTGTTTGAAACCCAGGTCAAATTAGAACTTAAACCTCAGGTCAAATGTGAATCCATTGTTTGAAAACCAGGTCAAATGTGAACCCGTTGTTTGAAACCCAGGTCAAATTTGAACCTAAACCTCAAGTCAAATCTGAACCCGTTGTTTGAAAACCAGGTCAAATGTGAACCTAACCCTCAGGTCAAATGTGAACCCGTTGTTTGAAACCTAAGTCAAATGTGACCTAAACCTCAGGTCAAATGTGAACCCGTGGTTTGAAAACCAGGTCAAATGTGAACCTAAACCTCAGGTCAAATGTGAACCCGTTGTTTGAAACCCAGGTCAAATGAGAACTTAAACCTCAGGTCAAATGTGAATCCATTGTTTGAAAACCAGGTAAAATGTGAACCCGTTGTTTGAAACCCAGGTCAATTGTGAACTTAAACCTCAGGTCAAATATGAACCTATTGTTTGAAACCCAGGTCAAATGTGAACCTAAACCTCAGGTCAAATGTGAACCCGTTGTTTGAAACCCAGGTCAAACGTGAACCCGTTGTTTGAAACCCAGGTCAAATGTGAACCTAAACCTCAGGTCAAATGTGAACCCGTTGTTTGAAACCCAGGTTAAATGTGAACCTAAACCTTATGTCAAATGATAACCCGTTGTTTGAAACCCGAGTCAAATGTGAACCTGAACCTTAGGTCAAATGTGAACCCGTTGTTTGAAACCCAGGTCAAATGTGAACATAAACCTAAGGTCAAATGTGAACTTAAACCTCAGGTCAAACGTGGACTGTTGTTTGAAACCCAGGTCAAATGTGAACCTAAACCTCAGGTCAAATTTGAACCCGTTGTTTGAAACCCAGGTCAAATGTGAACCTAAACCTTAGGTCAAATGTGAACCCCTTGTTCGAAACCCAGGTCAAATGTGAACCTAAACCTCAGGTCAAATGTGAACCTCTTGTTTGAAAACCAGGTCAAAAGTGAACCTAAACCTCAGGTCTAATGTGAACCCGTTGTTTGAAACTCAGGTCAAATGTGAACCTAAACCTCAGGTTAAATGTGAATCCGTTGTTTGAAAACCAGGTCAAATGTGAACCCGTTGTTTGAAACCCAGGTCAAATATGAACCTAAACCTTAGGTCAAATGTGAACCCGTTGTTTGAAACCCAGGTCAAATGTGAACTTAAACCTCAGGTCAAATGTGAACCTGTTGTTTGAAACCTAGGTCAAATTTGAACCTAACCCTTAGGTCAAATGTAAACCCGTTGTTTGAAACCTAAGTCAAATGTGAACCTAAACCTCAGGTCAAATGTGAACCCATTGTTTGAAAACCAGGTCAAATGTGAACCTAAACCTCAGGTCAAATGTGAACCCGTTGTTTGAAACCCAGGTCAAATTAGAACTTAAACCTCAGGTCAAATGTGAATCCATTGTTTGAAAACCAGGTCAAATGTGAACCCGTTGTTTGAAACCCAGGTCAAATGTGAACCTAAACCTCAGGTCAAATGTGAACCCGTTGTCTGAAACCCAGGTCAAATGTGAACTTAAACCTCAGGTCAAATGTGAACCCATTGTTTGAAACCCAAGTCAAATGTGAACCTAAACCACAGGTCAAATGTGAACGCGTTGTTTGAATCCCGGGTCAAATGAGAACCCGTTGTTTGAAACCCAGGTCAAATGAGAACTTAAACCTCAGGTCAAATGTGAATCCATTGTTTGAAAACTAGGTCAAATGTGAACCCGTTGTTTAAAACCCAGGTCAAATGTTAACCTAAACCTCAGGTCAAATGTGAACCCATTGTTTGAAACCCAGGTCAAATGTGAACCTAAACCTCAGGTCAAATGTGAACCCGTTGTTTGAAACCCAGGTCAAATGTGAACCTAAACCTCAGGTCAAATGTGAACCTCTTGTTTGAAAACCAGGTCAAATGTGAACCTAAACCTCAGGTCTAATGTGAACCCGTTGTTTGAAACTCAGGTCAAATGTGAACCTAAACCTCAGGTTAAATGTGAATCCGTTGTTTGAAAACCAGGTCAAATGTGAACCCGTTGTTTGAAACCCAGGTCAAATATGAACCTAAACCTTAGGTCAAATGTGAACCCGTTGTTTGAAACCCAGGTCAAATGTGAACTTAAACCTCAGGTCAAATGTGAACCTGTTGTTTGAAACCTAGGTCAAATTTGAACCTAACCCTCAGGTCAAATGTAAACCCGTTGTTTGAAACCTAAGTCAAATGTGAACCTAAACCTCAGGTCAAATGTGAACCCATTGTTTGAAAACCAGGTCAAATGTGAACCTAAACCTCAGGTCAAATGTGAACCCGTTGTTTGAAACCCAGGTCAAATTAGAACTTAAACCTCAGGTCAAATGTGAATCCATTGTTTGAAAACCAGGTCAAATGTGAACCCGTTGTTTGAAACCCAGGTCAAATGTGAACCTAAACCTCAGGTCAAATGTGAACCCGTTGTCTGAAACCCAGGTCAAATGTGAACTTAAACCTCAGGTCAAATGTGAACCTATTGTTTGAAACCCAAGTCAAATGTGAACCTAAACCACAGGTCAAATGTGAACGCGTTGTTTGAATCCCGGGTCAAATGAGAACCCGTTGTTTGAAACCCAGGTCAAATGAGAACTTAAACCTCAGGTCAAATGTGAATCCATTGTTTGAAAACTAGGTAAAATGTGAACCCGTTGTTTAAAACCCAGGTCAAATGTGAACCTAAACCTCAGGTCAAATGTGAACCCATTGTTTGAAACCCAGGTCAAATGTGAACCTAAACCTCAGGTCAAATGTGAACCCGTTGTTTGAAACCCAGGTCAAATGTGAACTTAAACCTCAGGTCAAATGTGAACCTATTGTTTGAAACCCAGGTCAAACGTGAACCTAAACCTCAGGTCAAATGTGAACCCGTTGTTTGAAACCCAGGTCAAATGAGAACTTAAACCTCAGGTCAAATGTGAATCCATTGTTTGAAAACCAGGTCAAATGTGAACCCGTTGTTTGAAACCTAGGTCAAATGTGAACCTAAACCTCAGGTTAAATGTGAACCCGTTGTTTGGAACCCAGGTCAAGTGTGAACCTAAACCTCAGGTCAAATGTGAACCCGTTGTTTGAAACTCAGGTTAAATGTGAACCTAAACCTCAGGTCAAATGCGAACCCGTTGTTTGAAAACCAGGTCAAATTTGAACCTAAACCTCAGGTCAAATGTGAACCCGTTGTTTGAAACCCAGGTCAATTGTGAACCTAAACCTAAGGTCAAATGTGAACCCGTTGTTTGAAAACCAGGTCAAATGTGAACCTAAACCTCAGGTCAAATGTGAACCCATTGTTTGAAACCCAGGTCAAATGTTAACCTTTACCTCAGGTCAAATGTGAACTCGTTGTTTGAAAACCAGGTCAAATGTAAACCTAAAACTCAGGTCAAATGTGTACCTAAACCTCAGGTCAAATGTGAACCCGTTGTTTGAAACCCAAGTCAAATGTGAACTTAAACCTCAGGTCAAATGTGAACCCGTTGTTTGAAACCCAGGTCAAATTTGAACCTAAACCACAAGTCAAATTTGAACCCGTTGTTTGAAACCGAGGTGAAATGTGAACCTAAACGTCAGGTCAAATGTGAACCCATTGTTTGAAACCCAGGTCAAATGTGAACCTAAACCACAGGTCAAATGTGAACGCGTTGTTTGAATCCCGGGTCAAATGAGAACCCGTTGTTTGAAACCCAGGTCAAATGAGAACTTAAACCTCAGGTCAAATGTGAATCCATTGTTTGAAAACTAGGTCAAATGTGAACCCGTTGTTTAAAACCCAGGTCAAATGTGAACCTAAACCTCAGGTCAAATGTGAACCCGTTGTTTGAAACACAGGTCAAATGTGAACCTAAACCTCAGGTCAAATGTGAATCTGTTGTTTGAAAACCAGGTCAAATGTGAACCCGTTGTTTGAAACCCAGGTCAATTATGAACCTAAACCTTAGGTCAAATGAGAACCCGTTGTTTGAAACCTAGGTCAAATGTGAACTTAAACCTCAGGTCAAATGTGAACCTGTTGTTTGAAACCTAGGTCAAATTTGAACCTAACCCTCAGGTCAAATGTAAACCCGTTGTTTGAAACCTAAGTCAAATGTGAACCTAAACCTCAGGTCAAATGTGAACCCATTGTTTGAAAACCAGGTCAAATGTGAACCTAAACCTGAGGTCAAATGTGAACCCGTTGTTTGAAACCCAGGTCAAATTAGAACTTAAACCTCAGGTCAAATGTGAATCCATTGTTTGAAAACCAGGTCAAATGTGAACCCGTTGTTTGAAACCCAGGTCAAATTTGAACCTAAACCTCAAGTCAAATCTGAACCCGTTGTTTGAAAACCAGGTCAAATGTGAACCTAACCCTCAGGTCAAATGTGAACCCGTTGTTTGAAACCTAAGTCAAATGTGACCTAAACCTCAGGTCAAATGTGAACCCGTGGTTTGAAAACCAGGCCAAATGTGAACCTAAACCTCAGGTCAAATGTGAACCCGTTGTTTGAAACCCAGGTCAAATGAGAACTTAAACCTCAGGTCAAATGTGAATCCATTGTTTGAAAACCAGGTAAAATGTGAACCCGTTGTTTGAAACCCAGGTCAAATGTGAACTTAAACCTCAGGTCAAATATGAACCTATTGTTTGAAACCCAGGTCAAATGTGAACCTAAACCTCAGGTCAAATGTGAACCCGTTGTTTGAAACCCAGGTCAAACGTGAACCCGTTGTTTGAAACCCAGGTCAAATGTGAACCTAAACCTCAGGTCAAATGTGAACCCGTTGTTTGAAACCCAGGTTAAATGTGAACCTAAACCTTATGTCAAATGATAACCCGTTGTTTGAAACCCGAGTCAAATGTGAACCTGAACCTTAGGTCAAATGTGAACCCGTTGTTTGAAACCCAGGTCAAATGTGAACATAAACCTAAGGTCAAATGTGAACTTAAACCTCAGGTCAAACGTGGACTGTTGTTTGAAACCCAGGTCAAATGTGAACCTAAACCTCAGGTCAAATTTGAACCCGTTGTTTGAAACCCAGGTCAAATGTGAACCTAAACCTTAGGTCAAATGTGAACCCCTTGTTCGAAACCCAGGTCAAATGTGAACCTAAACCTCAGGTCAAATGTGAACCTCTTGTTTGAAAACCAGGTCAAATGTGAACCTAAACCTCAGGTCTAATATGAACCCGTTGTTTGAAACTCAGGTCAAATGTGAACCTAAACCTCAGGTTAAATGTGAATCCGTTGTTTGAAAACCAGGTCAAATGTGAACCCGTTGTTTGAAACCCAGGTCAAATATGAACCTAAACCTTAGGTCAAATGTGAACCCGTTGTTTGAAACCCAGGTCAAATGTGAACTTAAACCTCAGGTCAAATGTGAACCTGTTGTTTGAAACCTAGGTCAAATTTGAACCTAACCCTCAGGTCAAATGTAAACCCGTTGTTTGAAACCTAAGTCAAATGTGAACCTAAACCTCAGGTCAAATGTGAACCCATTGTTTGAAAACTAGGTCAAATGTGAACCTAAACCTCAGGTCAAATGTGAACCCGTTGTTTGAAACCCAGGTCAAATTAGAACTTAAACCTCAGGTCAAATGTGAATCCATTGTTTGAAAACCAGGTCAAATGTGAACCCGTTGTTTGAAACCCAGGTCAAATTTGAACCTAAACCTCAAGTCAAATCTGAACCCGTTGTTTGAAAACCAGGTCAAATGTGAACCTAACCCTCAGGTCAAATGTGAACCCGTTGTTTGAAACCTAAGTCAAATGTGACCTAAACCTCAGGTCAAATGTGAACCCGTGGTTTGAAAACCAGGTCAAATGTGAACCTAAACCTCAGGTCAAATGTGAACCCGTTGTTTGAAACCCAGGTCAAATGAGAACTTAAACCTCAGGTCAATTGTGAATCCATTGTTTGAAAACCAGGTAAAATGTGAACCCGTTGTTTGAAACCCAGGTCAAATGTGAACTTAAACCTCAGGTCAAATGTGAACCTATTGTTTCAAACCCAGGTCAAATGTGAACCTAAACCTCAGGTCAAATGTGAACCCGTTGTTTGAAACCCAGGTCAAACGTGAACCCGTTGTTTGAAACCCAGGTCAAATGTGAACCTAAACCTCAGGTCAAATGTGAACCCGTTGTTTGAAACCCAGGTTAAATGTGAACCTAAACCTTATGTCAAATGAGAACCCGTTGTTTGAAACCCGAGTCAAATGTGAACCTGAACCTTAGGTCAAATGTGAACCCGTTGTTTGAAACCCAGGTCAAATGTGAACATAAACCTAAGGTCAAATGTGAACTTAAACCTCAGGTCAAACGTGGACTGTTGTTTGAAACCCAGGTCAAATGTGAACCTAAACCTCAGGTCAAATTTGAACCCGTTGTTTGAAAACTAGGTCAAATGTGAACCTAAACCTCAGGTCAAATGTGAACCCATTGTTTGAAACCCTGGTCAAATGTGAACCTATACCTCAGGTCAAATGTGAACTCGTTGTTTGAAAACCAGGTCAAATGTGAACTTAAAACTCAGGTCAAATGTGTACCTAAACCTCAGGTCAAATGTGAACCCGTTGTTTGAAACCCAAGTCAAATGTGAACTTAAACCTCAGGTCAATTGTGAACCCGTTGTTTGAAACCCAGGTCAAATTTGAACCTAAAACACAAGTCAAATTTGAACCCTTTGTTTGAAACCGAGGTGAAATGTGAACCTAACCCTCAGGTTAAATGTGAACCTAAACCTCAGGTCAAATGTGAACCCATTGTTTGAAACCCCGGTCAAATGTGAACCTAAACCTCAGGTCAAATGTGAACGCGTTGTTTGAATCCCGGGTCAAATGAGAACCCGTTGTTTGAAACCCAGGTCAAATGAGAACTTAAACCTCAGGTCAAATGTGAATCCATTGTTTGAAAACCAGGTCAAATGTCAACCCGTTGTTTAAAACCCAGGTCAAATGTGAACCTAAACCTCAGGTTAAACGTGAACCCGTTGTTTGGAACCCAGGTCAAATGTGAACCTAAACCTCAGGTCAAATGTGAACCCGTTGTTTGAAACTCAGGTCAAACGTGAACCCGTTGTTTGAAACCCAGGTCAAATGTGAACCTAAACCTCAGGTCAAATGTGAACCCGTTGTTTGAAACCCAGGTCAAACGTGAACCCGTTGTTTGAAACCCAGGTCAAATGTGAACCTAAACCTCAGGTCAAATGTGAACCCGTTGTTTGAAACCCAGGTTAAATGTGAACCTAAACCTTATGTCAAATGAGAACCCGTTGTTTGAAACCCGAGTCAAATGTGAACCTGAACCTTAGGTCAAATGTGAACCCGTTGTTTGAAACCCAGGTCAAATGTGAACATAAACCTAAGGTCAAATGTGAACTTAAACCTCAGGTCAAACGTGGACTGTTGTTTGAAACCCAGGTCAAATGTGAACCTAAACCTCAGGTCAAATTTGAACCCGTTGTTTGAAAACTAGGTCAAATGTGAACCTAAACCTCAGGTCAAATGTGAACCCATTGTTTGAAACCCTGGTCAAATGTGAACCTATACCTCAGGTCAAATGTGAACTCGTTGTTTGAAAACCAGGTCAAATGTGAACTTAAAACTCAGGTCAAATGTGTACCTAAACCTCAGGTCAAATGTGAACCCGTTGTTTGAAACCCAAGTCAAATGTGAACTTAAACCTCAGGTCAATTGTGAACCCGTTGTTTGAAACCCAGGTCAAATTTGAACCTAAAACACAAGTCAAATTTGAACCCTTTGTTTGAAACCGAGGTGAAATGTGAACCTAACCCTCAGGTTAAATGTGAACCTAAACCTCAGGTCAAATGTGAACCCATTGTTTGAAACCCCGGTCAAATGTGAACCTAAACCTCAGGTCAAATGTGAACGCGTTGTTTGAATCCCGGGTCAAATGAGAACCCGTTGTTTGAAACCCAGGTCAAATGAGAACTTAAACCTCAGGTCAAATGTGAATCCATTGTTTGAAAACCAGGTCAAATGTCAACCCGTTGTTTAAAACCCAGGTCAAATGTGAACCTAAACCTCAGGTTAAACGTGAACCCGTTGTTTGGAACCCAGGTCAAATGTGAACCTAAACCTCAGGTCAAATGTGAACCCGTTGTTTGAAACTCAGGTCAAATTTGAACCTAAACCTCAGGTCAAATGTGAACCCGTTGTTTGAAACTCAGGTCAATTGTGAACCTAAACGTAAGGTCAAATGTGAACCCGTTGTTTGAAAACCAGGTCAAATGTGAACCTAAACCTCAGGTCAAATGTGAACCCATTGTTTGAAACCCAGGTCAAATGTGAACCTAAACCTCAAGTCAAATGTGAACTCGTTGTTTGAAACCCAGGTCAAATGTGAACTTAAACCTCAGGTCAAATGTGAACCTATTATTTGAAACCCAGGTCAAACGTGAACCTAAACCTCAGGTCAAATGTGAACCCGTTGTTTGAAACCCAAGTCAAATGTGAACCTAACCCTTAGGTCAAATGTGAACCCGTTGTTTGAAAATCCGGTCAAATGTGAACCTAAACCTCAGGTCAAATGTGAACCCGTTGTTTGAAACTCAGGTCAAATGTGAACCTAAACCTCAGGTCAAATGTGAATCCGTTGTTTGAAAACCAGGTCAAATGTGAACCCGTTGTTTGAAACCCAGGTCAAATATGAACCTAAACCTTAGATCAAATGTGAACCCGTTGTTTGAAACCCAGGTCAAATGTGAACTTAAACCTCAGGTCAAATGTGAACCTGTTGTTTGAAAGCTAGGTCAAATTTGAACCTAACCCTCAGGTTAAATGTAAACCCGTTGTTTGAAACCTAAGTCAAATGTGAACCTAAACCTCAGGTCAAATGTGAACCCATTGTTTGAAAACCAGGTCAAATGTGAACCTAAACCTCAGGTCAAATGTGAACCCGTTGTTTGAAACCCAGGTCAAATTAGAACTTAAACCTCAGGTCAAATGTGAATCCATTGTTTGAAAACCAGGTCAAATGTGAACCCGTTATTTGAAACCCAGGTCAAATTTGAACCTAAACTTCAAGTCAAATCTGAACCTGTTGTTTGAAAACCAGGTCAAATGTGAACCTAACCCTCAGGTCAAATGTGAACCCGTTGTTTGAAACCTAAGTCAAATGTGACCTAAACCTCAGGTCAAATGTGAACCCGTGGTTTGAAAACCAGGTCAAATGTGAACCTAAACCTCAGGTCAAATGTGAACCCATTGTTTGAAACCCAGGTCAAATGTGAACCTAAACCTCAAGTCAAATGTGAACTCGTTGTTTGAAACCCAGGTCAAATGTGAACTTAAACCTCAGGTCAAATGTGAACCTATTATTTGAAACCCAGGTCAAACGTGAACCTAAACCTCAGGTCAAATGTGAACCCGTTGTTTGAAACCCAAGTCAAATGTGAATCTAACCCTTAGGTCAAATGTGAACCCGTTGTTTGAAAATCCGGTCAAATGTGAACCTAAACCTCAGGTCAAATGTGAACCCGTTGTTTGAAACTCAGGTCAAATGTGAACCTAAACCTCAGGTCAAATGTGAATCCGTTGTTTGAAAACCAGGTCAAATGTGAACCCGTTGTTTGAAACCCAAGTCAAATATGAACCTAAACCTTAGGTCAAATGTGAACCCGTTGTTTGAAACCCAGGTCAAATGTGAACTTAAACCTCAGGTCAAATGTGAACCTGTTGTTTGAAACCTAGGTCAAATTTGAACCTAACCCTCAGGTCAAATGTAAACCCGTTGTTTGAAACCTAAGTCAAATGTGAACCTAAACCTCAGGTCAAATGTGAACCCATTGTTTGAAAACCAGGTCAAATGTGAACCTAAACCTCAGGTCAAATGTAAACCCGTTGTTTGAAACCCAGGTCAAATTAGAACTTAAACCTGAGGTCAAATGTGAATCCATTGTTTGAAAACCAGGTCAAATGTGAACCCGTTGTTTGAAACCCAGGTCAAATTTGAACCTAAACTTCAAGTCAAATCTGAACCTGTTGTTTGAAAACCAGGTCAAATGTGAACCTAACCCTCAGGTCAAATGTGAACCCGTTGTTTGAAACCTAAGTCAAATGTGACCTAAACCTCAGGTCAAATGTGAACCCGTGGTTTGAAAACCAGGTCAAATGTGAACCTAAACCTCAGGTCAAATGTGAACCCGTTGTTTGAAACCCAGGTCAAATTAGAACTTAAACCTCAGGTCAAATGTGAATCCATTGTTTGAAAACCAGGTCAAATGTGAACCCGTTATTTGAAACCCAGGTCAAATTTGAACCTAAACTTCAAGTCAAATCTGAACCTGTTGTTTGAAAACCAGGTCAAATGTGAACCTAACCCTCAGGTCAAATGTGAACCCGTTGTTTGAAACCTAAGTCAAATGTGACCTAAACCTCAGGTCAAATGTGAACCCGTGGTTTGAAAACCAGGTCAAATGTGAACCTAAACCTCAGGTCAAATGTGAACCCATTGTTTGAAACCCAGGTCAAATGTGAACCTAAACCTCAAGTCAAATGTGAACTCGTTGTTTGAAACCCAGGTCAAATGTGAACTTAAACCTCAGGTCAAATGTGAACCTATTATTTGAAACCCAGGTCAAACGTGAACCTAAACCTCAGGTCAAATGTGAACCCGTTGTTTGAAACCCAAGTCAAATGTGAATCTAACCCTTAGGTCAAATGTGAACCCGTTGTTTGAAAATCCGGTCAAATGTGAACCTAAACCTCAGGTCAAATGTGAACCCGTTGTTTGAAACTCAGGTCAAATGTGAACCTAAACCTCAGGTCAAATGTGAATCCGTTGTTTGAAAACCAGGTCAAATGTGAACCCGTTGTTTGAAACCCAAGTCAAATATGAACCTAAACCTTAGGTCAAATGTGAACCCGTTGTTTGAAACCCAGGTCAAATGTGAACTTAAACCTCAGGTCAAATGTGAACCTGTTGTTTGAAACCTAGGTCAAATTTGAACCTAACCCTCAGGTCAAATGTAAACCCGTTGTTTGAAACCTAAGTCAAATGTGAACCTAAACCTCAGGTCAAATGTGAACCCATTGTTTGAAAACCAGGTCAAATGTGAACCTAAACCTCAGGTCAAATGTAAACCCGTTGTTTGAAACCCAGGTCAAATTAGAACTTAAACCTGAGGTCAAATGTGAATCCATTGTTTGAAAACCAGGTCAAATGTGAACCCGTTGTTTGAAACCCAGGTCAAATTTGAACCTAAACTTCAAGTCAAATCTGAACCTGTTGTTTGAAAACCAGGTCAAATGTGAACCTAACCCTCAGGTCAAATGTGAACCCGTTGTTTGAAACCTAAGTCAAATGTGACCTAAACCTCAGGTCAAATGTGAACCCGTGGTTTGAAAACCAGGTCAAATGTGAACCTAAACCTCAGGTCAAATGTGAACCCATTGTTTGAAACCCAGGTCAAATGTGAACCTAAACCTCAAGTCAAATGTGAACTCGTTGTTTGAAACCCAGGTCAAATGTGAACTTAAACCTCAGGTCAAATGTGAACCTATTATTTGAAACCCAGGTCAAACGTGAACCTAAACCTCAGGTCAAATGTGAACCCGTTGTTTGAAACCCAAGTCAAATGTGAATCTAACCCTTAGGTCAAATGTGAACCCGTTGTTTGAAAATCTGGTCAAATGTGAACCTAAACCTCAGGTCAAATGTGAACCCGTTGTTTGAAACTCAGGTCAAATGTGAACCTAAACCTCAGGTAAAATGTGAATCCGTTGTTTGAAAACCAGGTCAAATGTGAACCCGTTGTTTGAAACCCAGGTCAAATATGAACCTAAACCTTAGGTCAAATGTGAACCCGTTGTTTGAAACCCAGGTCAAATGTGAACTTAAACCTCAGGTCAAATGTGAACCTGTTGTTTGAAACCTAGGTCAAATTTGAACCTAACCCTCAGGTCAAATGTGAACCCGTTGTTTGAAACCTAAGTCAAATGTGACCTAAACCTCAGGTCAAATGTGAACCCGTGGTTTGAAAACCAGGTCAAATGTGAACCTAAACCTCAGGTCAAATGTGAACCCGTTGTTTGAAACCCAGGTCAAATGAGAACTTAAACCTCAGGTCAAATGTGAATCCATTGTTTGAAAACCAGGTAAAATGTGAACCCGTTGTTTGAAACCCAGGTCAAATGTGAACTTAAACCTCAGGTCAAATATGAACCTATTGTTTGAAACCCAGGTCAAATGTGAACCTAAACCTCAGGTCAAATGTGAACCCGTTGTTTGAAACCCAGGTCAAACGTGAACCCGTTGTTTGAAACCCAGGTCAAATGTGAACCTAAACCTCAGGTCATATGTGAACCCGTTGTTTGAAACCCAGGTTAAATGTGAACCTAAACCTTATGTCAAATAAGAACCCGTTGTTTGAAACCCGAGTCAAATGTGAACCTGAACCTTAGGTCAAATGTGAACCCGTTGTTTGAAACCCAGGTCAAATGTGAACATAAACCTAAGGTCAAATGTGAACTTAAACCTCAGGTCAAACGTGGACTGTTGTTTGAAACCCAGGTCAAATGTGAACCTAAACCTCAGGTCAAATTTGAACCCGTTGTTTGAAACCCAGGTCAAACGTGAACCTAAACCTCAGGTCAAATGTGAACCCCTTGTTTGAAACCCAGGTCAAATGTGAACCTAAACCTCAGGTCAAATGTGAACCTCTTGTTTGAAAACCAGGTCAAATGTGAACCTAAACCTCAGGTCTAATGTGAACCCGTTGTTTGAAACTCAGGTCAAATGTGAACCTAAACCTCAGGTCAAATGTGAATCCGTTGTTTGAAAACCAGGTCAAATGTGAACCCGTTGTTTGAAACCCAGGTCAAATATGAACCTAAACCTTAGGTCAAATGTGAACCCGTTGTTTGAAACCCAGGTCAAATGTGAACTTAAACCTCAGGTCAAATGTGAACCTGTTGTTTGAAACCTAGGTCAAATTTGAACCTAACCCTCAGGTCAAATGTAAACCCGTTGTTTGAAACCTAAGTCAAATGTGAACCTAAACCTCAGGTCAAATGTGAACCCATTGTTTGAAAACCAGGTCAAATGTGAACCTAAACCTCAAGTCAAATGTGAACCCGATGTTTGAAACCCAGGTCAAATTAGAACTTAAACCTGAGGTCAAATGTGAATCCATTGTTTGAAAACCAGGTCAAACGTGAACCCGTTGTTTGAAACCCAGGTCAAATTTGAACCTAAACCTCAAGTCAAATCTGAACCCGTTGTTTGAAAACCAGGTCAAATGTGAACCTAACCCTCAGGTCAAATGTGAACCCGTTGTTTGAAACCTAAGTCAAATGTGACCTAAATCTCAGGTCAAATGTGAACCCGTGGTTTGAAAACCAGGTCAAATGTGAACCTAAACCTCAGGTCAAATGTGAACCCGTTGTTTGAAACCCAGGTCAAATGAGAACTTAAACCTCTGGTCAAATGTGAATCCATTGTTTGAAAACCAGGTAAAATGTGAACCCGTTGTTTGAAACCCAGGTCAAATGTGAACTTAAACCTCAGGTCAAATATGAACCTATTGTTTGAAACCCAGGTCAAATGTGAACCTAAACCTCAGGTCAAATGTGAACCCGTTGTTTGAAACCCAGGTCAAACGTGAACCCGTTGTTTGAAACCCAGGTCAAATGTGAACCTAAACCTCAGGTCAAATGTGAACCCGTTGTTTGAAACCCAGGTTAAATGTGAACCTAAACCTTATGTCAAATGAGAACCCGTTGTTTGAAACCCGAGTCAAATGTGAACCTGAACCTTAGGTCAAATGTGAACCCGTTGTTTGAAACCCATGTCAAATGTGAACATAAACCTAAGGTCAAATGTGAACTTAAACCTCAGGTCAAACGTGGACTGTTGTTTGAAACCCAGGTCAAATGTGAACCTAAACCTCAGGTCAAATTTGAACCCGTTGTTTGAAACCCAGGTCAAATGTGAACCTAAACCTTAGGTCAAATGTGAACCCCTTGTTTGAAACCCAGGTCAAATGCGAACCTAAACCTCAGGTCAAATGTGAGCCTCTTGTTTGAAAACCAGGTCAAATGTGAACCTAAACCTCAGGTCTAATGTGAAACCGTTGTTTGAAACTCAGGTCAAATGTGAACCTAAACCTCAGGTCAAATGTGAATCCGTTGTTTGAAAACCAGGTCAAATGTGAACCCGTTGTTTGAAACCCAGGTCAAATATGAACCTAAACATTAGGTCAAATGTGAACCCGTTGTTTGAAACCCAGGTCAAATGTGAACTTAAACCTCAGGTCAAATGTGAACCTGTTGTTTGAAACCTAGGTCAAATTTGAACCTAACCCTCAGGTCAAATGTAAACCCGTTGTTTGAAACCTAAGTCAAATGTGAACCTAAACCTCAGGTCAAATGTGAACCCATTGTTTGAAAACCAGGTCAAATGTGAACCTAAACCTCAGGTCAAATGTGAACCCGTTGTTTGAAACCCAGGTCAAATTAGAACTTAAACCTCAGGTCAAATGTGAATCCATTGTTTGAAAACCAGGTCAAATGTGAACCTGTTGTTTGAAACCCAGGTCAAATTTGAACCTAAACCTCAAGTCAAATCTGAACCCGTTGTTTGAAAACCAGGTCAAATGTGAACCTAACCCTCAGGTCAAATGTGAACCCGTTGTTTGAAACCTAAGTCAAATGTGACCTAAACCTCAGGTCAAATGTGAACCCGTGGTTTGAAAACCAGGTCAAATGTGAACCTAAACCTCAGGTCTAATGTGAACCCGTTGTTTGAAACTCAGGTCAAATGTGAACCTAAACCTCAGGTCAAATGTGAATCCGTTGTTTGAAAACCAGGTCAAATGTGAACCCGTTGTTTGAAACCCAGGTCAAATATGAACCTAAACATTAGGTCAAATGTGAACCCGTTGTTTGAAACCCAGGTCAAATGTGAACTTAAACCTCAGGTCAAATGTGAACCTGTTGTTTGAAACCTAGGTCAAATTTGAACCTAACCCTCAGGTCAAATGTAAACCCGTTGTTTGAAACCTAAGTCAAATGTGAACCTAACCCTCAGGTCAAATGTAAACCCGTTGTTTGAAACCTAAGTCAAATGTGAACCTAAACCTCAGGTCATATGTGAACCCATTGTTTGAAAACCAGGTCAAATGTGAACCTAAACCTCAGGTCAAATGTGAACCCGTTGTTTGAAACCCAGGTCAAATTAGAACTTAAACCTCAGGTCAAATGTGAATCCATTGTTTGAAAACCAGGTCAAATGTGAACCTGTTGTTTGAAACCCAGGTCAAATTTGAACCTAAACCTCAAGTCAAATCTGAACCCGTTGTTTGAAAACCAGGTCAAATGTGAACCTGAACCTTAGGTCAAATGTGAACCCGTTGTTTGAAACCCATGTCAAATGTGAACATAAACCTAAGGTCAAATGTGAACTTAAACCTCAGGTCAAACGTGGACTGTTGTTTGAAACCCAGGCCAAATGTGAACCTAAACCTCAGGTCAAATTTGAACCCGTTGTTTGAAACCCAGGTCAAATGTGAACCTAAACCTTAGGTCAAATGTGAACCCCTTGTTTGAAACCCAGGTCAAATGCGAACCTAAACCTCAGGTCAAATGTGAGCCTCTTGTTTGAAAACCAGGTCAAATGTGAACCTAAACCTCAGGTCTAATGTGAACCCGTTGTTTGAAACTCAGGTCAAATGTGAACCTAAACCTCAGGTCAAATGTGAATCCGTTGTTTGAAAACCAGGTCAAATGTGAACCCGTTGTTTGAAACCCAGGTCAAATATGAACCTAAACATTAGGTCAAATGTGAACCCGTTGTTTGAAACCCAGGTCAAATGTGAACTTAAACCTCAGGTCAAATGTGAACCTGTTGTTTGAAACCTAGGTCAAATTTGAACCCAACCCTCAGGTCAAATGTAAACCCGTTGTTTGAAACCTAAGTCAAATGTGAACCTAAACCTCAGGTCAAATGTGAACCCATTGTTTGAAAACCAGGTCAAATGTGAACCTAAACCTCAGGTCAAATGTGAACCCGTTGTTTGAAACCCAGGTCAAATTAGAACTTAAACCTCAGGTCAAATGTGAATCCATTGTTTGAAAACCAGGTCAAATGTGAACCTGTTGTTTGAAACCCAGGTCAAATTTGAACCTAAACCTCAAGTCAAATCTGAACCCGTTGTTTGAAAACCAGGTCAAATGTGAACCTAACCCTCAGGTCAAATGTGAACCCGTTGTTTGAAACCTAAGTCAAATGTGACCTAAACCTCAGGTCAAATGTGAACCCGTGGTTTGAAAACCAGGTCAAATGTGAACCTAAACCTCAGGTCAAATGTGAACCCGTTGTTTGAAACCCAGGTCAAATGAGAACTTAAACCTCAGGTCAAATGTGAATCCATTGTTTGAAAACCAGGTAAAATGTGAACCCGTTGTTTGAAACCCAGGTCAAATGTGAACTTAAACCTCAGGTCAAATGTGAACCTATTGTTTGAAACCCAGGTCAAATGTGAACCTAAACCTCAGGTCAAATGTGAACCCGTTGTTTGAAACCCAGGTCAAATTAGAACTTAAACCTCAGGTCAAATGTGAATCCATTGTTTGAAAACCAGGTCAAATGTGAACCCGTTGTTTGAAACCCAGGTCAAATTTGAACCTAAACCTCAAGTCAAATCTGAACCCGTTGTTTGAAAACCAGGTCAAATGTGAACCTAACCCTCAGGTCAAATGTGAACCCGTGGTTTGAAAACCAGGTCAAATGTGAACCTAAACCTCAGGTCAAATGTGAACCCGTTGTTTGAAACCCAGGTCAAATGAGAACTTAAACCTCTGGTCAAATGTGAATCCATTGTTTGAAAACCAGGTAAAATGTGAACCCGTTGTTTGAAACCCAGGTCAAATGTGAACTTAAACCTCAGGTCAAATATGAACCTATTGTTTGAAACCCAGGTCAAATGTGAACCTAAACCTCAGGTCAAATGTGAACCCGTTGTTTGAAACCCAGGTCAAACGTGAACCCGTTGTTTGAAACCCAGGTCAAATGTGAACCTAAACCTCAGGTCAAATGTGAACCCGTTGTTTGAAACCCAGGTTAAATGTGAACCTAAACCTTATGTCAAATGAGAACCCGTTGTTTGAAACCCGAGTCAAATGTGAACCTGAACCTTAGGTCAAATGTGAACCCGTTGTTTGAAACCCATGTCAAATGTGAACATAAACCTAAGGTCAAATGTGAACTTAAACCTCAGGTCAAACGTGGACTGTTGTTTGAAACCCAGGTCAAACGTGAACCTAAACCTCAGGTCAAATTTGAACCCGTTGTTTGAAACCCAGGTCAAATGTGAACCTAAACCTTAGGTCAAATGTGAACCCCTTGTTTGAAACCCAGGTCAAATGTGAACCTAAACCTCAGGTCAAATGTGAACCTCTTGTTTGAAAACCAGGTCAAATGTGAACCTAAACCTCAGGTCTAATGTGAACCCGTTGTTTGAAACTCAGGTCAAATGTGAACCTAAACCTCAGGTCAAATGTGAATCCGTTGTTTGAAAACCAGGTCAAATGTGAACCCGTTGTTTGAAACCCAGGTCAAATATGAACCTAAACATTAGGTCAAATGTGAACCCGTTGTTTGAAACCCAGGTCAAATGTGAACTTAAACCTCAGGTCAAATGTGAACCTGTTGTTTGAAACCTAGGTCAAATTTGAACCTAACCCTCAGGTCAAATGTAAACCCGTTGTTTGAAACCTAAGTCAAATGTGAACCTAACCCTCAGGTCAAATGTAAACCCGTTGTTTGAAACCTAAGTCAAATGTGAACCTAAACCTCAGGTCAAATGTGAACCCATTGTTTGAAAACCAGGTCAAATGTGAACCTAAACCTCAGGTCAAATGTGAACCCGTTGTTTGAAACCCAGGTCAAATTAGAACTTAAACCTCAGGTCAAATGTGAATCCATTGTTTGAAAACCAGGTCAAATGTGAACCTGTTGTTTGAAACCCAGGTCAAATTTGAACCTAAACCTCAAGTCAAATCTGAACCCGTTGTTTGAAAACCAGGTCAAATGTGAACCTGAACCTTAGGTCAAATGTGAACCCGTTGTTTGAAACCCATGTCAAATGTGAACATAAACCTAAGGTCAAATGTGAACTTAAACCTCAGGTCAAACGTGGACTGTTGTTTGAAACCCAGGCCAAATGTGAACCTAAACCTCAGGTCAAATTTGAACCCGTTGTTTGAAACCCAGGTCAAATGTGAACCTAAACCTTAGGTCAAATGTGAACCCCTTGTTTGAAACCCAGGTCAAATGCGAACCTAAACCTCAGGTCAAATGTGAGCCTCTTGTTTGAAAACCAGGTCAAATGTGAACCTAAACCTCAGGTCTAATGTGAACCCGTTGTTTGAAACTCAGGTCAAATGTGAACCTAAACCTCAGGTCAAATGTGAATCCGTTGTTTGAAAACCAGGTCAAATGTGAACCCGTTGTTTGAAACCCAGGTCAAATATGAACCTAAACATTAGGTCAAATGTGAACCCGTTGTTTGAAACCCAGGTCAAATGTGAACTTAAACCTCAGGTCAAATGTGAACCTGTTGTTTGAAACCTAGGTCAAATTTGAACCCAACCCTCAGGTCAAATGTAAACCCGTTGTTTGAAACCTAAGTCAAATGTGAACCTAAACCTCAGGTCAAATGTGAACCCATTGTTTGAAAACCAGGTCAAATGTGAACCTAAACCTCAGGTCAAATGTGAACCCGTTGTTTGAAACCCAGGTCAAATTAGAACTTAAACCTCAGGTCAAATGTGAATCCATTGTTTGAAAACCAGGTCAAATGTGAACCTGTTGTTTGAAACCCAGGTCAAATTTGAACCTAAACCTCAAGTCAAATCTGAACCCGTTGTTTGAAAACCAGGTCAAATGTGAACCTAACCCTCAGGTCAAATGTGAACCCGTTGTTTGAAACCTAAGTCAAATGTGACCTAAACCTCAGGTCAAATGTGAACCCGTGGTTTGAAAACCAGGTCAAATGTGAACCTAAACCTCAGGTCAAATGTGAACCCGTTGTTTGAAACCCAGGTCAAATGAGAACTTAAACCTCAGGTCAAATGTGAATCCATTGTTTGAAAACCAGGTAAAATGTGAACCCGTTGTTTGAAACCCAGGTCAAATGTGAACTTAAACCTCAGGTCAAATGTGAACCTATTGTTTGAAACCCAGGTCAAATGTGAACCTAAACCTCAGGTCAAATGTGAACCCGTTGTTTGAAACCCAGGTCAAATTAGAACTTAAACCTCAGGTCAAATGTGAATCCATTGTTTGAAAACCAGGTCAAATGTGAACCCGTTGTTTGAAACCCAGGTCAAATTTGAACCTAAACCTCAAGTCAAATCTGAACCCGTTGTTTGAAAACCAGGTCAAATGTGAACCTAACCCTCAGGTCAAATGTGAACCCGTGGTTTGAAAACCAGGTCAAATGTGAACCTAAACCTCAGGTCAAATGTGAACCCGTTGTTTGAAACCCAGGTCAAATGAGAACTTAAACCTCTGGTCAAATGTGAATCCATTGTTTGAAAACCAGGTAAAATGTGAACCCGTTGTTTGAAACCCAGGTCAAATGTGAACTTAAACCTCAGGTCAAATATGAACCTATTGTTTGAAACCCAGGTCAAATGTGAACCTAAACCTCAGGTCAAATGTGAACCCGTTGTTTGAAACCCAGGTCAAACGTGAACCCGTTGTTTGAAACCCAGGTCAAATGTGAACCTAAACCTCAGGTCAAATGTGAACCCGTTGTTTGAAACCCAGGTTAAATGTGAACCTAAACCTTATGTCAAATGAGAACCCGTTGTTTGAAACCCGAGTCAAATGTGAACCTGAACCTTAGGTCAAATGTGAACCCGTTGTTTGAAACCCATGTCAAATGTGAACATAAACCTAAGGTCAAATGTGAACTTAAACCTCAGGTCAAACGTGGACTGTTGTTTGAAACCCAGGTCAAACGTGAACCTAAACCTCAGGTCAAATTTGAACCCGTTGTTTGAAAACCAGGTCAAATGTGAACCTAAACCTCAGGTCTAATGTGAACCCGTTGTTTGAAACTCAGGTCAAATGTGAACCTAAACCTCAGGTCAAATGTGAATCCGTTGTTTGAAAACCAGGTCAAATGTGAACCCGTTGTTTGAAACCCAGGTCAAATATGAACCTAAACATTAGGTCAAATGTGAACCCGTTGTTTGAAACCCAGGTCAAATGTGAACTTAAACCTCAGGTCAAATGTGAACCTGTTGTTTGAAACCTAGGTCAAATTTGAACCTAACCCTCAGGTCAAATGTAAACCCGTTGTTTGAAACCTAAGTCAAATGTGAACCTAAACCTCAGGTCAAATGTGAACCCATTGTTTGAAAACCAGGTCAAATGTGAACCTAAACCTCAGGTCAAATGTGAACCCGTTGTTTGAAACCCAGGTTAAATTAGAACTTAAACCTCAGGTCAAATGTGAATCCATTGTTTGAAAACCAGGTCAAATGTGAACCTGTTGTTTGAAACCCAGGTCAAATTTGAACCTAAACCTCAAGTCAAATCTGAACCCGTTGTTCGAAAACCAGGTCAAATGTGAACCTAACCCTCAGGTCAAATGTGAACCCGTTGTTTGAAACCTAAGTCAAATGTGACCTAAACCTCAGGTCAAATGTGAACCCGTGGTTTGAAAACCAGGTCAAATTTGAACCTAAACCTCAGGTCAAATGTGAACCCGTTGTTTGAAACCCAGGTCAAATGAGAACTTAAACCTCAGGTCAAATGTGAATCCGTTGTTTGAAAACCAGGTAAAATGTGAACCCGTTGTTTGAAACCCAGGTCAAATGTGAACTTAAACCTCAGGTCAAATGTGAACCTATTGTTTGAAACCCAGGTGAAATGTGAACCTAAACCTCAGGTCAAATGTGAACCCGTTGTTTGAAACCCAGGTCAAATTAGAACTTAAACCTCAGGTCAAATGTGAATCCATTGTTTGAAAACCAGGTCAAATGTGAACCCGTTGTTTGAAACCCAGGTCAAATTTGAACCTAAACCTCAAGTCAAATCTGAACCCGTTGTTTGAAAACCACGTCAAATGTGAACCTAACCCTCAGGTCAAATGTGAACCCGTTGTTTGAAACCTAAGTCAAATGTGACCTAAACCTCAGGTCAAATGTGAACCCGTGGTTTGAAAACCAGGTCAAATGTGAACCTAAACCTCAGGTCAAATGTGAACCCGTTGTTTGAAACCCAGGTCAAATGAGAACTTAAACCTCAGGTCAAATGTGAATCCATTGTTTGAAAACCAGGTCAAATGTGAACCCGTTGTTTGAAACCCAGGTCAAATGTGAACCTATTGTTTGAAACCCAGGTCAAATGTGAACCTAAACCTCAGGTCAAATGTGAACCCGTTGTTTGAAACCCAGGTCAAACGTGAACCCGTTGTTTGAAACCCAGGTCAAATGTGAACCTAAACCTCAGGTCAAATGTGAACCCGTTGTTTGAAACCCAGGTTAAATGTGAACCTAAACCTTATGTCAAATGAGAACCCGTTGTTTGAAACCCGAGTCAAATGTGAACCTGAACCTTAGGTCAAATGTGAACCCGTTGTTTGAAACCCAGGTCAAATGTGAACATAAACCTAAGGTCAAATGTGAACTTAAACCTCAGGTCAAACGTGGACTGTTGTATGAAACCCAGGTCAAATGTGAACCTAAACCTCAGGTCAAATTTGAACCCGTTGTTTGAAAACCAGGTCAAATGTGAACCTAAACCTCAGGTCAAATGTGAACCCATTGTTTGAAACCCAGGTCAAATGTGAACCAATACCTCAGGTCAAATGTGAACTCGTTGTTTGAAAACCAGGTCAAATGTGAACCTAAAACTCAGGTCAAATGTGTACTTAAACCTCAGGTCAAATGTGAACCCGTTGTTTGAAACCCAAGTCAAATGTGAACTTAAACCTCAGGTCAAATGTGAACCCGTTGTTTGAAACCCAGGTCAAATTTGAACCTAAACCACAAGTCAAATTTGAACCCGTTGTTTGAAACCGAGGTGAAATGTGAACCTAACCCTCAGGTTAAATGTGAACCTAAACCTCAGGTCAAATGTGAACCCATTGTTTGAAAACCAGGTCAAATGTGAACCTAAACCTCAGGTCAAATGTGAACCCGTTGTTTGAAACCCAGGTCAAATTAGAACTTAAACCTCAGGTCAAATGTGAATCCATTGTTTGAAAACCAGGTCAAATGTGAACCCGTTGTTTGAAACCCAGGTCAAATTTGAACCTAAACCTCAAGTCAAATCTGAACCCGTTGTTTGAAAACCAGGTCAAATGTGAACCTAACCCTCAGGTCAAATGTGAACCCGTTGTTTGAAACATAAGTCAAATGTGACCTAAACCTCAGGTCAAATGTGAACCCGTGGTTTGAAAACCAGGTAAAATGTGAACCTAAACCTCAGGTCAAATGTGAACCCGTTGTTTGAAACCCAGGTCAAATGAGAACTTAAACCTCAGGTCAAATGTGAATCCATTGATTGAAAACCAGGTAAAATGTGAACCCGTTGTTTGAAACCCAGGTCAAATGTGAACTTAAACCTCAGGTCAAATGTGAACCTATTGTTTGAAACCCAGGTCAAATGTGAACCTAAACCTCAGGTCAAATGTGAACCCGTTGTTTGAAACCCAGGTCAAACGTGAACCCGTTGTTTGAAACCCAGGTCAAATGTGAACCTAAACCTCAGGTCAAATGTGAACCCGTTGTTTGAAACCCAGGTTAAATGTGAACCTAAACCTTATGTCAAATGAGAACCCGTTGTTTGAAACCCGAGTCAAATGTGAACCTGAACCTTAGGTCAAATGTGAACCCGTTGTTTGAAACCCAGGTCAAATGTGAACATAAACCTAAGGTCAAATGTGAACTTAAACCTCAGGTCAAACGTGGACTGTTGTTTGAAACACAGGTCAAATGTGAACCTAAACCTCAGGTCAAATTTGAACCCGTTGTTTGAAACCCAGGTCAAATGTGAACCTAAACCTTAGGTCAAACGTGAACCCCTTGTTTGAAACCCAGGTCAAATGTGAACCTAAACCACAGGTCAAATGTGAACCTCTTGTTTGAAAACCTGGTCAAATGTGAACCTAAACCTCAGGTCTAATGTGAACCCGTTGTTTGAAACCCAGGTCAAATGTGAACCTAAACCTCAGGTCAAATGTGAATCCGTTGTTTGAAAACCTGGTCAAATGTGAACCTAAACCTCAGGTCTAATGTGAACCCGTTGTTTGAAACCCAGGTCAAATGTGAACCTAAACCTTAGGTCAAACGTGAACCCCTTGTTTGAAACCCAGGTCAAATGTGAACCTAAACCACGGGTCAAATGTGAACCTCTTGTTTGAAAACCTGGTCAAATGTGAACCTAAACCTCAGGTCTAATGTGAACCCGTTGTTTGAAACCCAGGTCAAATGTGAACCTAAACCTCAGGTCAAATGTGAATCCGTTGTTTGAAAACCAGGTCAAATGTGAACCTAAAACTCAGGTCAAATGTGTACCTAAACCTCAGGTCAAATGTGAACCCGTTGTTTGAAACCCAAGTCAAAAGTGAACTTTAACCTCAGGTCAAATGTGAACCCGTTGTTTGAAACCCAGGTCAAATTTGAACTTAAACCTCAGGTCAAATGTGAACCCGTTGTTTGAAAACCAGGTTAAGTGTGAACCTAACCCTCAGGTCAAATGTGAACCCGTTGTTTGAAACCTAAGTCAAATGTGAACCTAAACCTCAGGTCAAATGTGAACCCGTTGTTTGAAAACCAGGTCAAATGTGAACCTAAACCTCATGTCAAATGTGAACCCGTTGTTTGAAACCCAGGTCAAATGAGAACTTAAACCTCAGGTCAAATGTGAATCCATTGTTTGAAAACCAGGTCAAATGTGAACCCGTTGTTTGAAACCCAGGTCAAATGTGAACCTAAACCTCAGGTTAAATGTGAACCCGTTGTTTGGAACCCAAGTCAAATGTGAACCTAAACCTCAGGTCAAATGTGAACCCGTTGTTTGAAACTCAGGTCAAATGTGAACCTAAACCTCAGGTCAAATGCGAACCCGTTGTTTGAAAACCAGGTCAAATTTGAACCTGAACCTCAGGTCAAATGTGAACCTGTTGTTTGAAACCCAGGTCAATTGTGAACCTAAACCTAAGGTCAAATGTGAACCCGTTGTTTGAAAACCAGGTCAAATGTGAACCTAAACCTCAGGTCAAATGTGAACCCATTGTTTGAAACCCAGGTCAAATGTGAACCTAAACCTCATGTCAAATGTGAACCCGTTGTTTGAAAACCAGGTCAAATGTGAACCTAAAACTCAGGTCAAATGTGTACCTAAACCTCAGGTCAAATGTGAACCCGTCGTTTGAATCCCAAGTCAAATGTGAACTTAAACCTCAGGTCAAATGTGAACCCGTTGTTTGAAACCCAGGTCAAATTTGAACCTAAACCACAAGTCAAATCTGAACCCGTTGTTTGAAACCCAGGTCAAATTTGAACATAAACCTCAGGTCAAATGTGAACCCGTTGGTTGAATCCCGTGTCAAATGAGAACCCGTTGTTTGAAACCCAGGTCAAATGAGAACTTAAACCTCAGGTCAAATGTGAATCCATTGTTTGAAAACCAGGTTAAATGTGAACCCGTTGTTTGAAACCCAGGTCAAATGTGAACCTAAACCTCAGGTTAAATGTGATCCCGTTGTTTGAAACCCATGTCAAATGTGAACCTAAACCTCAGGTCAAATGTGAACCCGTTGTTTGAATCCCGGGTCAAATGAGAACCCGTTGTTTGAAACCCTGGTCAAATGAGAACTTAAACCTCAGGTCAAATGTGAATCCATTGTTTGAAAACCAGGTTAAATGTGAACCTGTTGTTTGAAACCCAGGTCAAATGTGAACCTAAACCTCAGGTTAAATGTGAACCCGTTGTTTGGAACCCAGGTCAAATGTGAACCTAAACCTCAGGTCAAATGTGAACCCGTTGTTTGAAACTCAGGTCAAATGTGAACCTAAACCTCAGGTCAAATGCGAACCCGTTGTTTGAAAACCAGGTCAAATTTGAACCCGTTGTTTGAAACCGAGGTGAAATGTGAACCTAACCCTCAGGTTAAATGTGAACCTAAACCTCAGGTCAAATGTGAACCCATTGTTTGAAAACCAGGTCAAATGTGAACCTAAACCTCAGGTCAAATGTGAACCCGTTGTTTGAAACCCAGGTCAAATTAGAACTTAAACCTCAGGTCAAATGTGAATCCATTGTTTGAAAACCAGGTCAAATGTGAACCCGTTGTTTGAAACCCAGGTCAAATTTGAACCTAAACCTCAAGTCAAATCTGAACCCGTTGTTTGAAAACCAGGTCAAATGTGAACCTAACCCTCAGGTCAAATGTGAACCCGTTGTTTGAAACATAAGTCAAATGTGACCTAAACCTCAGGTCAAATGTGAACCCGTGGTTTGAAAACCAGGTAAAATGTGAACCTAAACCTCAGGTCAAATGTGAACCCGTTGTTTTAAACCCAGGTCAAATGAGAACTTAAACCTCAGGTCAAATGTGAATCCATTGATTGAAAACCAGGTAAAATGTGAACCCGTTGTTTGAAACCCAGGTCAAATGTGAACTTAAACCTCAGGTCAAATGTGAACCTATTGTTTGAAACCCAGGTCAAATGTGAACCTAAACCTCAGGTCAAATGTGAACCCGTTGTTTGAAACCCAGGTCAAACGTGAACCCGTTGTTTGAAACCCAGGTCAAATGTGAACCTAAACCTCAGGTCAAATGTGAACCCGTTGTTTGAAACCCAGGATAAATGTGAACCTAAACCTTATGTCAAATGAGAACCCGTTGTTTGAAACCCGAGTCAAATGTGAACCTGAACCTTAGGTCAAATGTGAACCCGTTGTTTGAAACCCAGGTCAAATGTGAACATAAACCTAAGGTCAAATGTGAACTTAAGCCTCAGGTCAAACGTGGACTGTTGTTTGAAACACAGGTCAAATGTGAACCTAAACCTCAGGTCAAATTTGAACCCGTTGTTTGAAACCCAGGTCAAATGTGAACCTAAACCTTAGGTCAAACGTGAACCCCTTGTTTGAAACCCAGGTCAAATGTGAACCTAAACCACAGGTCAAATGTGAACCTCTTGTTTGAAAACCTGGTCAAATGTGAACCTAAACCTCAGGTCTAATGTGAACCCGTTGTTTGAAACCCAGGTCAAATGTGAACCTAAACCTCAGGTCAAATGTGAATCCGTTGTTTGAAAACCTGGTCAAATGTGAACCTAAACCTCAGGTCTAATGTGAACCCGTTGTTTGAAACCCAGGTCAAATGTGAACCTAAACCTTAGGTCAAACGTGAACCCCTTGTTTGAAACCCAGGTCAAATGTGAACCTAAACCACGGGTCAAATGTGAACCTCTTGTTTGAAAACCTGGTCAAATGTGAACCTAAACCTCAGGTCTAATGTGAACCCGTTGTTTGAAACCCAGGTCAAATGTGAACCTAAACCTCAGGTCAAATGTGAATCCGTTGTTTGAAAACCAGGTCAAATGTGAACCTAAAACTCAGGTCAAATGTGTACCTAAACCTCAGGTCAAATGTGAACCCGTTGTTTGAAACCCAAGTCAAAAGTGAACTTTAACCTCAGGTCAAATGTGAACCCGTTGTTTGAAACCCAGGTCAAATTTGAACTTAAACCTCAGGTCAAATGTGAACCCGTTGTTTGAAAACCAGGTTAAGTGTGAACCTAACCCTCAGGTCAAATGTGAACCCGTTGTTTGAAACCTAAGTCAAATGTGAACCTAAACCTCAGGTCAAATGTGAACCCGTTGTTTGAAAACCAGGTCAAATGTGAACCTAAACCTCATGTCAAATGTGAACCCGTTGTTTGAAACCCAGGTCAAATGAGAACTTAAACCTCAGGTCAAATGTGAATCCATTTTTTGAAAACCAGGTCAAATGTGAACCCGTTGTTTGAAACCCAGGTCAAATGTGAACCTAAACCTCAGGTTAAATGTGAACCCGTTGTTTGGAACCCAAGTCAAATGTGAACCTAAACCTCAGGTCAAATGTGAACCCGTTGTTTGAAACTCAGGTCAAATGTGAACCTAAACCTCAGGTCAAATGCGAACCCGTTGTTTGAAAACCAGGTCAAATTTGAACCTGAACCTCAGGTCAAATGTGAACCTGTTGTTTGAAACCCAGGTCAATTGTGAACCTAAACCTAAGGTCAAATGTGAACCCGTTGTTTGAAAACCAGGTCAAATGTGAACCTAAACCTCAGGTCAAATGTGAACCCATTGTTTGAAACCCAGGTCAAATGTGAACCTAAACCTCATGTCAAATGTGAACCCGTTGTTTGAAAACCAGGTCAAATGTGAACCTAAAACTCAGGTCAAATGTGTACCTAAACCTCAGGTCAAATGTGAACCCGTCGTTTGAATCCCAAGTCAAATGTGAACTTAAACCTCAGGTCAAATGTGAACCCGTTGTTTGAAACCCAGGTCAAATTTGAACCTAAACCACAAGTCAAATCTGAACCCGTTGTTTGAAACCCAGGTCAAATTTGAACATAAACCTCAGGTCAAATGTGAACCCGTTGGTTGAATCCCGTGTCAAATGAGAACCCGTTGTTTGAAACCCAGGTCAAATGAGAACTTAAACCTCAGGTCAAATGTGAATCCATTGTTTGAAAACCAGGTTAAATGTGAACCCGTTGTTTGAAACCCAGGTCAAATGTGAACCTAAACCTCAGGTTAAATGTGATCCCGTTGTTTGAAACCCATGTCAAATGTGAACCTAAACCTCAGGTCAAATGTGAACCCGTTGTTTGAATCCCGGGTCAAATGAGAACCCGTTGTTTGAAACCCTGGTCAAATGAGAACTTAAACCTCAGGTCAAATGTGAATCCATTGTTTGAAAACCAGGTTAAATGTGAACCTGTTGTTTGAAACCCAGGTCAAATGTGAACCTAAACCTCAGGTTAAATGTAAACCCGTTGTTTGGAACCCAGGTCAAATGTGAACCTAAACCTCAGGTCAAATGTGAACCCGTTGTTTGAAACTCAGGTCAAATGTGAACCTAAACCTCAGGTCAAATGCGAACCCGTTGTTTGAAAACCAGGTCAAATTTGAACCTAAACCTTAGGTCAAATGTGCACCCGTTGTTTGAAACCCAGGTCAATTGTGAACCTAAACCTAAGGTCAAATGTGAACCCGTTGTTTGAAAACCAGGTCAAATGTGAACCTAAACCTCAGGTCAAATGTGAACCCATTGTTTGAAACCCAGGTCAAATGTGAACCTAAACCTCAAGTCAAATCTAAACCCGTTGTTTGAAACCCAGGTCAAATGAGAACTTAAACCTCAGGTCAAATGTGAATCCATTGTTTGAAAACCTGGTTAAATGTGAACCCGTTGTTTGAAACCCAGGTCAAATGTGAACCTAAACTTCAGGTTAAATGTGATCCCGTTGTTTGAAACCCAGGTCAAATATGAACCTAAACCTCAGGTCAAATGTGAACCCGTTGTTTGAATCCCGGGTCAAATGAGAACCCGTTATTTGAAACCCTGGTCAAATGAGAACTTAAACCTCAGGTCAATTGCGAATCCATTGTTTGAAAACCAGGTTAAATGTGAACCTGTTGTTTGAAACCCAGGTCAAATGTGAACCTAAACCTCAGGTTAAATGTGAACCCGTTGTTTGGAACCCAGGTCAAATGTGAACCTAAACCTCAGGTCAAATGTGAACCCATTATTTGAAACTCAGGTCAAATGTGAACCTAAACCTCAGGTCAAATACGAACCCGTTGTTTGAAAACCAGGTCAAATTTGAACCTAAACCTCAGGTCAAATGTGAACACGTTTGAAACCCAGGTCAATTGTGAACCTAAACCTAAGGTCAAATGTGAACCCGTCGTTCGAAAACCAGGTCAAATGTGAACCTAAACCTCAGGTCAAATGTGAACCCATTGTTTGAAACCCAGGTCAAATGTGAACCTAAACCTCAAGTCAAATGTGAACCCGTTGTTTGAAACCCAAGTCAAATGTGAACCTAACCCTTAGTTCAAATGTGAACCCGTTGTTTGAAAATCCGGTCAAATGTGAACCTAAACCTCAAGTCAAATGTGAACGCGTTGTTTGAAACTCAGGTCAAATGTGAACCTAAACCTCAGGTCAAATGTGAATCCGTTGTTTGAAAACCAAGTCAAATGTGAACCCGTTGTTTGAAACCCAGGTAAAATATGAACCTAAACCTCAGGTCAAATGTGAACCCGTTGTTTGAAACCCAGGTCAAATGTGAACCTGTTGTTTGAAACCCAGGTCAAATGTGAACCTAAACCTCAGGTCAAATGTGAACCCGTTGTTTGAAACCCAGGTCAAATGTGAACCTAAACTTCAGGTCAAATGTGAACCTGTTGTTTGAAACCCAGATCAAATGTGAACCGAAACCTCAGGTCAAATGCGAACCCGATGTTTGAAAACCAGGTCAAATTTGAACCTAAACCTCAGGTCAAGTGTGAACCCGTTGTTTAAAACCCAGGGCAAATGTGAACCTAAACCTAAGGTCAAATGTGAACCCATTGTTTGAAACCCAGGTCAAATGTGAACCTAAACCTCAGGTCAAATGTGAACCAGTTGTTACAAAATCCGGTCAGATGTGAACCTAAACCTCAGGTCAAATGTGAACCCGTTGTTTGAAACTCAGGTCAAATGTGAACCTAAACCTCAAGTCAAATGCGAACCCGTTGTTTGAAAACCAGGTCAAATTTGAACCTAAACCTCAGGTCAAATGTGAACCCGTTGTTTGAAACCCAGGTCAATTGTGAACCTATACCTAAGGTCAAATGTGAACCTGTTGTTTGAAAACCAGGTCAAATGTGAACCTAAACCTCAGGTCAAATGTGAACCCATTGTTTGAAACCCAGGTCAGATGTGAACCCAAACCTCAGGTCAAATGTGAACCTGTTGTTTGAAACCCAGGTCAAACGTGAACTTAAACCTCAGGTCAAATGTGAACCTATTGTTTGAAACCCATGTCAAACGTGAACCTAAACCTCAGGTCAAATGTGAACTCGTTGTTTGAAACCCAAGTCAAATGTGAACCTAACCCTCAGGTCGAATGTGAACCCGTTGTTTGAAAATCCGGTCAAATGTGAACCTAAACCTCAGGTCAAATGTGAACCCGTTGTTTGAAACCCAGGTCAAATTTGAACCTAAACCTCAGGTCTAATGTGAATTCGTTGTTTGAAAACCAGGTCAAATGTGAACCCGTTGTTTGAAACCCAGGTCAAATATGAACCTAAACCTCAGGTCAAATGTGAACCCGTTGTTCGAAACCCAGGTCAAATGTGAACTTAAACATCAGGTCAAATGTGAACCTGTTGTTTGAAACCAGGTCAAATGTGAACCTAAACCTCAGGTCAAATGTGAACCCTTTGTTTGAAACCCAGGTCAAATGTGAACATAAACCTCGGGTCAAATGTGAACCCGTTGTTTGAATCCCAGGTCAAATGTGAACCTAAACCTCGGGTCAAATGTGAACCCGTTGTTTGAAACCCAGGTCAAATGTGAACCTAAACCTTATGTCAAATGAGAACCCGTTGTTTGAAACTCGGGTCAAATGTGAACCTAAACCTCAGGTCAAATGTGAACCTATTGTTTGAAACCCAGGTCAAACGTGAACCTAAACCTCAGTTCAAATGTGAACCCGTTGTTTGAAACCCAAGTCAAATGTGAACCTAACCCTTAGGTCAAATGTGAACCCGTTGTTTGAAAATCCGGTCAAATGTGAACCTAAACCTCAGGTCAAATGTGAACCTGTTGTTTGAAACTCAGGTCAAATGTGAACCTAAACCTTAGGTCAAATGTGAATCCGTTGTTTGAAAACCAGTTCAAATGTGAACCCGTTGTTTGAAACCCAGGTCAAATATGAACCTAAACCTCAGGTCAAATGTGAACCCGTTGTTCGAAACTCAGGTCAAATGTGAACTTAAACCTCAGGTCAAATGCGAACCCGTTGTTTGAAAACCAGGTCAAATTTGAACCTAAACGTCAGGTCAAATGTGAACCCGTTGTTTGAAACCTAGGTCAAATGTGAACCTAAACCTAAGGTCAAATGTGAACCCATTGTTTGAAACCCAGGTCAAATGTGAACCTAAACCTCAGGTCAAATGAGAACCAGTTGTTTCAAAATCCGGTCAAATGTGAACCTAAACCTCAGGTCAAATGTGAACCCGTTGTTTGAAACTCAGGTCAAATGTGAACCTAAACCTCAGGTCAAATGCGAACCCGTTGTTTGAAAACCAGGTCAAATTTGAACCTAAACCTCAGATCAAATGTGAACCCGTTGTTTGAAACCCTGGTCAATTGTGAACCTAAACCTAAGGTCAAATGTGAACCTGTTGTTTGAAAACCCGGTCAAATGCGAACCTAAACCTCAGGTGAAATGTGAACCCATTGTTTGAAACCCAGGTCAGATGTGAACCCAAACCTCAGGTCAAATGTGAACCTGTTGTTTGAAACCCAGGTCAAACGTGAACTTAAACCTCAGGTCAAATGTGAACCTATTGTTTGAAACCCATGTCAAACTTGAACCTAAACCTCAGGTCAAATGTGAACTCGTTGTTTGAAACCCAAGTCAAATGTGAAATTAACCCTCAGGTCAAATGTGAACCCGTTGTTTGAAAATCCGGTCAAATGTGAACCTAAACCTCAGGTCAAATGTGAACCCGTTGTTTGAAACCCAGGTCAAATTTGAACCTAAACCTCAGGTCTAATGTGAATTCGTTGTTTGAAAACCAGGTCAAATGTGAACCCGTTGTTTGAAACCCAGGTCAAATATGAACCTAAACCTCAGGTCAAATGTGAACCCGTTGTTCGAAACCCAGGTCAAATGTGAACTTAAACCTCAGGTCAAATGTGAATCCGTTGTTTGAAAACCAGTTCAAATGTGAACCCGTTGTTTGAAACCCAGGTCAAATATGAACCTAAACCTCAGGTCAAATGTGAACCCGTTGTTCGAAACTCAGGTCAAATGTGAACTTAAACCTCAGGTCAAATGCGAACCCGTTGTTTGAAAACCAGGTCAAATTTGAACCTAAACCTCAGGTCAAATGTGAACCCGTTGTTTGAAACCTAGGTCAAATGTGAACCTAAACCTAAGGTCAAATGTGAACCCATTGTTTGAAACCCAGGTCAAATGTGAACCTAAACCTCAGGTCAAATGAGAACCAGTTGTTTCAAAATCCGGTCAAATGTGAACCTAAACCTCAGGTCAAATGTGAACCCGTTGTTTGAAACTCAGGTCAAATGTGAACCTAAACCTCAGGTCAAATGCGAACCCGTTGTTTGAAAACCAGGTCAAATTTGAACCTAAACCTCAGATCAAATGTGAACCCGTTGTTTGAAACCCTGGTCAATTGTGAACCTAAACCTAAGGTCAAATGTGAACCTGTTGTTTGAAAACCCGGTCAAATGCGAACCTAAACCTCAGGTCAAATGTGAACCCATTGTTTGAAACCCAGGTCAGATGTGAACCCAAACCTCAGGTCAAATGTGAACCTGTTGTTTGAAACCCAGGTCAAACGTGAACTTAAACCTCAGGTCAAATGTGAACCTATTGTTTGAAACCCATGTCAAACGTGAACCTAAACCTCAGGTCAAATGTGAACTCGTTATTTGAAACCCAAGTCAAATGTGAACCTAACCCTCAGGTCAAATGTGAACCCGTTGTTTGAAAATCCGGTCAAATGTGAACCTAAACCTCAGGTCAAATGTGAACCCGTTGTTTGAAACCCAGGTCAAATTTGAACCTAAACCTCAGGTCTAATGTGAATTCGTTGTTTGAAAACCAGGTCAAATGTGAACCCGTTGTTTGAAACCCAGGTCAAATATGAACCTAAACCTCAGGTCAAATGTGAACCCGTTGTTCGAAACCCAGGTCAAATGTGAACTTAAACCTCAGGTCAAATGTGAACCTGTTGTTTGAAACCAGGTCAAATGTGAACCTAAACCTCAGGTCAAATGTGAACCCTTTGTTTGAAACCCAGGTCAAATGTGAACATAAACCTCAGGTCAAATGTGAACCCGTTGTTTGAATCCCAGGTCAAATGTGAACCTAAACCTCGGGTCAAATGTGAACCCGTTGTTTGAAACCCAGGTCAAATGTGAACCTAAACCTTATGTCAAATGAGAACCCGTTGTTTGAAACTCGGGTCAAATGTGAACCTAAACCTCAGGTCAAATGTGAACCTATTGTTTGAAACCCAGGTCAAACGTGAACCTAAACCTCAGTTCAAATGTGAACCCGTTGTTTGAAACCCAAGTCAAATGTGAACCTAACCCTTAGGTCAAATGTGAACCCGTTGTTTGAAAATCCGGTCAAATGTGAACCTAAACCTCAGGTCAAATGTGAACCTGTTGTTTGAAACTCAGGTCAAATGTGAACCTAAACCTCAGGTCAAATGTGAATCCGTTGTTTGAAAACCAGTTCAAATGTGAACCCGTTGTTTGAAACCCAGGTCAAATATGAACCTAAACCTCAGGTCAAATGTGAACCCGTTGTTCGAAACTCAGGTCAAATGTGAACTTAAACCTCAGGTCAAATGCGAACCCGTTGTTTGAAAACCAGGTCAAATTTGAACCTAAACCTCAGGTCAAATGTGAACCCGTTGTTTGAAACCTAGGTCAAATGTGAACCTAAACCTAAGGTCAAATGTGAACCCATTGTTTGAAACCCAGGTCAAATGTGAACCTAAACCTCAGGTCAAATGAGAACCAGTTGTTTCAAAATCCGGTCAAATGTGAACCTAAACCTCAGGTCAAATGTGAACCCGTTGTTTGAAACTCAGGTCAAATGTGAACCTAAACCTCAGGTCAAATGCGAACCCGTTGTTTGAAAACCAGGTCAAATTTGAACCTAAACCTCAGATCAAATGTGAACCCGTTGTTTGAAACCCTGGTCAATTGTGAACCTAAACCTAAGGTCAAATGTGAACCTGTTGTTTGAAAACCCGGTCAAATGCGAACCTAAACCTCAGGTGAAATGTGAACCCATTGTTTGAAACCCAGGTCAGATGTGAACCCAAACCTCAGGTCAAATGTGAACCTGTTGTTTGAACCCCAGGTCAAACGTGAACTTAAACCTCAGGTCAAATGTGAACCTATTGTTTGAAACCCATGTCAAACTTGAACCTAAACCTCAGGTCAAATGTGAACTCGTTGTTTGAAACCCAAGTCAAATGTGAAATTAACCCTCAGGTCAAATGTGAACCCGTTGTTTGAAAATCCGGTCAAATGTGAACCTAAACCTCAGGTCAAATGTGAACCCGTTGTTTGAAACCCAGGTCAAATTTGAACCTAAACCTCAGGTCTAATGTGAATTCGTTGTTTGAAAACCAGGTCAAATGTGAACCCGTTGTTTGAAACCCAGGTCAAATATGAACCTAAACCTCAGGTCAAATGTGAACCCGTTGTTCGAAACCCAGGTCAAATGTGAACTTAAACCTCAGGTCAAATGTGAACCTGTTGTTTGAAACCAGGTTAAATATGAACCTAAACCTCAGGTCAAATGTGAACCCTTTGTTTGAAACCCAGGTCAAATGTGAACATAAACCTCAGGTCAAATGTGAACCCGTTGTTTGAAACCCAGGTCAAATGTGAACCTAAACCTCGGGTCAAATGTGAACCCGTTGTTTGAAACCCAGGTCAAATGTGAACCTAAACCTTATGTCAAATGAGAACCCGTTGTTTGAAACTCGGGTCAAATGTGAACCTAAACCTCAGGTCAAATGCGAACCTGTTGTTTGAAAACCAGGTCAAATTTGAACCTAAACCTCAGGTCAAATGTGAACCCGTTGTTTGAAACCTAGGTCAAATGTGAACCTAAACCTCAGGTCAAATGTGAACCAGTTGTTTCAAAATCCGGTCACATGTGAACCTAAACCTCAGGTCAAATGTGAACCCGTTGTTTGAAACTCAGGTCAAATGTGAACCTAAACCTCATGTCAAATGCGAACCCGTTGTTTGAAAACCATGTCAAATTTGAACCTAAACCTCAGGTCAAATGTGAACCCATTGTTTGAAACCCAGGTCAATTGTGAACCTAAACCTAAGGTCAAATGTGAACCTATTGTTTGAAAACCAGGTCAAATGTGAACCTAAACCTCAGGTCAAATGTGAACCCATTGTTTGAAACCCAGGTCAAATGTGAACCTAAACCTAAGGTCAAATGTGAACCCATTATTTGAAACCCAGGTCAAATGTGAACCTAAACCTCAGGTCAAATGTGAACCCGTTGTTTGAAACCCAGGTCAAATGTGAACTTAAACCTCATGTCATATGTGAATCCGTTGTTTGAAAACCAGGTCAAATGTGAACCCTTTGTTTGAAACCCATGTCAAATATGAACCTAAACCTCAGGTCAAATGTGAACCCATTGTTTGAAACCCAGGTCAAATGTGAACCTAAATCTCAAGTCAAATGTGAACCCGTTGTTTGAAACCCAGGTCAAATGTGAACTTAAACCTCAGGTCAAATGTGAACCTATTGTTTGAAACCCAGGTCAAACGTGAACCTAAACCTCAGTTCAAATGTGAACCCGTTGTTTGAAACCCAAGTCAAATGTGAACCTAACCCTTAGGTCAAATGTGAACCCGTTGTTTGAAAATCCGGTGAAATGTGAACCTAAACCTCAGGTCAAATGTGAACCTGTTGTTTGAAACTCAGGTCAAATGTGAACCTAAACCTCAGGTCAAATGTGAATCCGTTGTTTGAAAACCAGTTCAAATGTGAACCCTTTGTTTGAAACCCAGGTCAAATATGAACCTAAACCTCAGGTCAAATGTGAACCCGTTGTTCGAAACTCAGGTCAAATGTGAACTTAAACCTCAGGTCAAATGCGAACCCGTTGTTTGAAAACCAGGTCAAATTTGAACCTAAACCTCAGGTCAAATGTGAACCCGTTGTTTGAAACCTAGGTCAAATGTGAACCTAAACCTAAGGTCAAATGTGAACCCATTGTTTGAAACCCAGGTCAAATGTGAACCTAAACCTCAGGTCAAATGAGAACCAGTTGTTTCAAAATCCGGTCAAATGTGAACCTAAACCTCAGGTCAAATGTGAACCCGTTGTTTGAAACTCAGGTCAAATGTGAACCTAAACCTCAGGTCAAATGCGAACCCGTTGTTTGAAAACCAGGTCAAATTTGAACCTAAACCTCAGATCAAATGTGAACCCGTTGTTTGAAACCCTGGTCAATTGTGAACCTAAACCTAAGGTCAAATGTGAACCTGTTGTTTGAAAACCCGGTCAAATGCGAACCTAAACCTCAGGTCAAATGTGAACCCATTGTTTGAAACCCAGGTCAAATGTGAACCTAAACCTAAGGTCAAATGTGAACCCATTATTTGAAACCCATGTCAAATGTGAACCTAAACCTCAGGTCAAATGTGAACCCGTTGTTTGAAAATCCGGTCAAATGTGAACCTAAACCTCTGGTCAAATGTGAACCCGTTGTTTGAAACCCAGGTCAAATGTGAACTTAAACCTCATGTCAAATGTGAATCAGTTGTTTGAAAACCAGGTCAGATGTGAAACCTTTGTTTGAAACCCAGGTCAAATATGAACCTAAACCTCAGGTCAAATGTGAACCCATTGTTTGAAACCCAGGTCAAATGTGAACTTAAACCTCAGGTCAAATGTGAACCTATTGTTTGAAACCCAGGTCAAACGTGAAACTAAACCTCAGGTCAAATGTGAACCCGTTGTTTGAAACCCAAGTCAAATGTGAACCTAACCCTTAGGTCAAATGTGAACCCGTTGTTTGAAAATCCGGTGAAATGTGAACCTAAACCTCAGGTCAAATGTGAACCTGTTGTTTGAAACTCAGGTCAAATGTGAACCTAAACCTCAGGTCAAATGTGAATCCGTTGTTTGAAAACCAGTTCAAATGTGAACCCTTTGTTTGAAACCCAGGTCAAATATGAACCTAAACCTCAGGTCAAATGTGAACCCGTTGTTCGAAACTCAGGTCAAATGTGAACTTAAACCTCAGGTCAAATGCGAACCCGTTGTTTGAAAACCAGGTCAAATTTGAACCTAAACCTCAGGTCAAATGTGAACCCGTTGTTTGAAACCTAGGTCAAATGTGAACCTAAACCTAAGGTCAAATGTGAACCCATTGTTTGAAACCCAGGTCAAATGTGAACCTAAACCTCAGGTCAAATGAGAACCAGTTGTTTCAAAATCCGGTCAAATGTGAACCTAAACCTCAGGTCAAATGTGAACCCGTTGTTTGAAACTCAGGTCAAATGTGAACCTAAACCTCAGGTCAAATGCGAACCCGTTGTTTGAAAACCAGGTCAAATTTGAACCTAAACCTCAGATCAAATGTGAACCCGTTGTTTGAAACCCTGGTCAATTGTGAACCTAAACCTAAGGTCAAATGTGAACCTGTTGTTTGAAAACCCGGTCAAATGCGAACCTAAACCTCAGGTCAAATGTGAACCCATTGTTTGAAACCCAGGTCAAATGTGAACCTAAACCTAAGGTCAAATGTGAACCCATTATTTGAAACCCATGTCAAATGTGAACCTAAACCTCAGGTCAAATGTGAACCCGTTGTTTGAAAATCCGGTCAAATGTGAACCTAAACCTCTGGTCAAATGTGAACCCGTTGTTTGAAACCCAGGTCAAATGTGAACTTAAACCTCATGTCAAATGTGAATCAGTTGTTTGAAAACCAGGTCAGATGTGAAACCTTTGTTTGAAACCCAGGTCAAATATGAACCTAAACCTCAGGTCAAATGTGAACCCATTGTTTGAAACCCAGGTCAAATGTGAACTTAAACCTCAGGTCAAATGTGAACCTATTGTTTGAAACCCAGGTCAAACGTGAAACTAAACCTCAGGTCAAATGTGAACCCGTTGTTTGAAACCCAAGTCAAATGTGAACCTAACCCTTAGGTCAAATGTGAACCCGTTGTTTGAAAATCCGGTCAAATGTGAACCTAAACCTCAGGTCAAATGTGAACCTGTTGTTTGAAACTCAGGTCAAATGTGAACCTAAACCTCAGGTCAAATGTGAATCCGTTGTTTGAAAACCAGGTCAAATGTGAACCCGTTGTTTGAAACCCAGGTCAAATATGAACCTAAACATCAGGTCAAATGTGAACCCGTTGTTTGAAACCCAGGTCAAATGTGAACTTAAACCTCAGGTCAAATGTGAACCTGTTGTTTGAAACCCAGGTCAAATATGAACCTAAACCTCAGGTCAAATGCGAACCCGTTGTTTGAAAACCAGGTCAAATTTGAACCTAAACCTCAGGTCAAATGTGAACCCGTTGTTTGAAACCCAGGTCAAATGTGAACCTAAACCTAAGGTCAAATGTGAACCCAATGTTTGAAACCCAGGTCAAATGTGAACCTAAACCTCAGGTCAAATGTGAACCAGTTGTTTCAAAATCCGGTCAGATGTGAAACTAAACCTCAGGTCAAATGTGAACCTGTTGTTTGAAACTCAGGTCAAATGTAAACCTAAACCTCAGGTCAAATGCGAACCCGTTGTTTGAAAACCAGGTCAAATTTGAACCTAAACCTCAGGTCAAATGTGAACCCGTTGTTTGAAACCCAGGTCAATTGTGAACCTAAACCTAAGGTCAAATGTGAACCTGTTGTTTGAAAACCAGGTCAAATGTGAACCTAAACCTCAGGTCAAATGTGAACCCATTGTTTGAAACCCAGGTCAAATGTGAACCTAAACCTCGGGTCATATGTGAACCCGTTGTTTGAAACCCAGGTCAAACGTGAACTTAAACCTCAGGTCAACTGTGAACCTATTGTTTGAAACCCAGGTCAAACATGAACCTAAACCTCAGGTCAAATGTGAACTCGTTGTTTGAAACCCAAGTCAAATGTGAACCTAACCCTCAGGTCAAATGTGAACCCGTTGTTTGAAAATCCGGTCAAATGTGAACCTAAACCTCAGGTCAAATGTGAACCCGTTGTTCGAAACCCAGGTCAAATGTGAACCTAAACCCCAGGTCAAATGTGAATCCGTTGTTTGAAAACCAGGTCAAATGTGAACCCGTTGTTTGAAACCCAGGTCAAATATGAACCTAAACCTCAGGTCAAATGTGAACCCGTTGTTCGAAACCCAGGTCAAATGTGAACTTAAACCTCAGGTCAAATGTGAACCTGTTGTTTGAAACCAGGTCAAATGTGAACCTAAACCTCAGGTCAAATGTGAACCCTTTGTTTGAAACCCAGGTCAAATGTGAATATAAACCTCAGGTCAAATGTGAACCCGTTGTTTGAAACCCAGGTCAAATGTGAACCTAAACCTCGGGTCAAATGTGAACCCGTTGTTTGAAACCCAGGTCAAATGTGAACCTAAACCTTATGTCAAATGAGAACCCGTTGTTTGAAACTCGGGTCAAATGTGAACCTAAACCTCAGGTCAAATGCGAACCTGTTGTTTGAAAACCAGGTCAAATTTGAACCTAAACCTCAGGTCAAATGTGAACCCGTTGTTTGAAACCTAGGTCAAATGTGAACCTAAACCTAAGGTTAAATGTGAACCCATTGTTTGAAACCCAGGTCAAATGTGAACCTAAACCTCAGGTCAAATGTGAACTAGTTGTTTCAAAATCCGATCAAATGTGAACCTAAACCTCAGGTCAAATATGAACCCGTTGTTTGAAACTCAGGTCAAATGTGAACCTATACCTCAGGTCAAATGCGAACCCGTTGTTTGAAAACCAGGTCAAATTTGAACCTAAACCTCAGGTCAAATGTGAACACGTTGTTTGAAACCCAGGTCAATTGTGAACCTAAACCTAAGGTCAAATGTGAACCTGTTGTTTGAAAACCAGGTCAAATGTGAACCTAAACCTCAGGTCAAATGTGAACCCATTGTTTGAAACCCAGGTCAAATGTGAACCTAAACCTAAGGTCAAATGTGAACCCATTATTTGAAACCCAGGTCAAATGTGAACCTAAACCTCAGGTCAAATGTGAACCCGTTGTTTGAAAATCCGGTCAAATGTGAACCTAAACCTCTGGTCAAATGCGAACCCGTTGTTTGAAACCCAGGTCAAATGTGAACTTAAACCTCATGTCAAATGTGAATCAGTTGTTTGAAAACCAGGTCAAATGTGAACCCTTGGTTTGAAACCCAGGTCAAATATAAACCTAAACCTCAGGTCAAATGTGAACCCATTGTTTGAAACCCGGGTCAAATGTGAACCTAAACCTCAAGTCAAACGTGAACCCGTTGTTTGAAACACAGGTCAAATGCGAACTTAAACCTCAGGTCAAATGTGAACCTATTGTTTGAAACCCAGGTCAAACGTGAACCTAAACCTCAGGCCAAATGTGAACCCATTGTTTGAAACCCAAGTCAAATGTGAACCTAACCCTTAGGTCAAATGTGAACCCGTTGTTTGAAAATCCGGTCAAATGTGAACCTAAACCTCTGGTCAAATGTAAACCCGTTGTTTGAAACCCAGGTCAAATGCGAACTTAAACCTCAGGTCAAATGTGAACCTATTGTTTGAAACCCCGGTCAAACGTGAACCTAAACCTCAGGTCAAATGTGAACCCATTATTTGAAACCCAGGTCAAATGTGAACCTAAACCTCAGGTCAAATGTGAACCCGTTGTTTGAAAATCCGGTCAAATGTGAACCTAAACCTCTGGTCAAATGTGAACCCGTTGTTTGAAACCCAGGTCAAATGTGAACTTAAACCTCATGTCAAATGTGAATCAGTTTTTTGAAAACCAGGTCAAATGTGAACCCTTTGTTTGAAACCCAGGTCAAATATGAACCTAAACCTCAGGTCAAATGTGAACCCATTGTTTGAAACCCAGGTCAAACGTGAACCTAAACCTCAAGTCAAATGTGAACCCGTTGTTTGAAACCCCGGTCAAATGTGAACTTAAACCTCAGGTCAAATGTGAACCTATTGTTTGAAACCCAGGTCAAACGTGAACCTAAACCTCAGGTCAAATGTGAACCCGTTGTTTGAAACCCAAGTCAAATGTGAACCTAACCCTTAGGTCAAATGTGAACCCGTTGTTTGAAAATCCGGTCAAATGTGAACCTAAACTTCAGGTCAAATGTGAACCTGTTGTTTGAAACTCAGGTCAAATGTGAACCTAAACCTCAGGTCAAATGTGAATCCGTTGTTTGAAAACCAGGTCAAATGTGAACCCGTTGTTTGAAACCCAGGTCAAATATGAACCTAAACATCAGGTCAAATGTGAACCCGTTGTTTGAAACCCAGGTCAAATGTGAACTTAAACCTCAGGTCAAATGTGAACCTGTTGTTTGAAACCCAGGTCAAATATGAACCTAAACCTCAGGTTAAATGCGAACCCGTTGTTTGAAAACCAGGTCAAATTTGAACCTAAACCTCAGGTCAAATGTGAACATGTTGTTTGAAACCCAGGTCAAATGTGAACCTAAACCTAATGTCAAATGTGAACCCATTGTTTGAAACCCAGGTCAAATGTGAACCTAAACCTCAGGTCAAATGTGAACCAGTTGTTTCAAAATCCGGTCAGATGTGAAACTAAACCTAAGGTCAAATGTGAACCCGTTGTTTGAAACTCAGGTCAAATGTAAACCTAAACCTCAGGTCAAATGCGAACCCGTTGTTTGAAAACCAGGTCAAATTTGAACCTAAACCTCAGGTCAAATGTGAACCCGTTGTTTGAAACCCAGGTCAATTGTGAACCTAAACCTAAGGTCAAATGTGAACCTGTTGTTTGAAAACCAGGTCAAATGTGAACCTAAACCTCAGGTCAAATGTGAACCCATTGTTTGAAACCCAGGTCAAATGTGAACCTAAACCTCGGGTCATATGTGAACCCGTTGTTTGAAACCCAGGTCAAACGTGAACTTAAACCTCAGGTCAACTGTGAACCTATTGTTTGAAACCCAGGTCAAACGTGAACCTAAACCTCAGGTCAAATGTGAACCCGTTGTTTGAAACCCAAGTCAAATGTGAACCTAACCCTTAGGTCAAATGTGAACCCGTTGTTTGAAAATCCGGTCAAATGTGAACCTAAACCTCAGGTCAAATGTGAACCCGTTGTTCGAAACCCAGGTCAAATGTGAACCTAAACCCCAGGTTAAATGTGAATCCGTTGTTTGAAAACCAGGTCAAATGTGAACCCGTTGTTTGAAACCCAGGTCAAATATGAACCTAAACCTCAGGTCAAATGTGAACCCGTTGTTCGAAACCCAGGTCAAATGTGAACATAAACCTCAGGTCAAATGTGAACCCGTTGTTTGAAACCTAGGTCAAATGTGAACCTAAACCTCGGGTCAAATGCGAACCCGTTGTTTGAAACCCAGGTCAAATGTGAACCTAAACCTTATGTCAAATGAGAACCCGTTGTTTGAAACTCGGGTCAAATGTGAACCTAAACCTCAGGTCAAATGCGAACCCGTTGTTTGAAAACCAGGTCAAATTTGAACCTAAACCTCAGGTCAAACGTGAACCCGTTGTTTGAAACCTAGGTCAAATGTGAACCTAAACCTAAGGTTAAATGTGAACCCATTGTTTGAAACCCAGGTCAAATGTGAACCTAAACCTCAGGTCAAATGTGAACCAGATGTTTCAAAATCCGGTCAAATGTGAACCTAAACCTCAGGTCAAATATGAACCCGTTGTTTGAAACTCAGGTCAAATGTGAACCTAAACCTCAGGTCAAATGCGAACCCGTTGTTTGAAAACCAGGTCAAATTTGAACCTAAACCTCAGGTCAAATGTGAACCCGTTGTTTGAAACCCAGGTCAATTGTGAACCTAAACCTAAGGTCAAATGTGAACCTGTTGTTTGAAAACCAGGTCAAATGTGAACCTAAACCTTAGGTCAAATGTGAACTCATTGTTTGAAACCCAGGTCAAATGTGAACCTAAACCTAAGGTCAAATGTGAACCCATTATTTGAAACCCAGGTCAAATGTGAACCTAAACCTCAGGTCAAATGTGAACCCGTTGTTTGAAAATCCGGTCAAATGTGAACCTAAACCTCTGGTCAAATGCGAACCCGTTGTTTGAAACCCAGGTCAAATGTGAACTTAAACCTCATGTCAAATGTGAATCAGTTGTTTGAAAACCAGGTCAAATGTGAACCCTTTGTTTGAAACCCAGGTCAAATATAAACCTAAACCTCAGGTCAAATGTGAACCCATTGTTTGAAACCCGGGTCAAATGTGAACCTAAACCTCAAGTCAAACGTGAACCCGTTGTTTGAAACCCAGGTCAAATGCGAACTTAAACCTCAGGTCAAATGTGAACCTATTGTTTGAAACCTAGGTCAAACGTGAACCTAAACCTCAGGTCAAATGTGAACCCATTGTTTGAAACCCAAGTCAAATGTGAACCTAACCCTTAGGTCAAATGTGAACCCGTTGTTTGAAAATCCGGTCAAATGTGAACCTAAACCTCTGGTCAAATGTGAACCCGTTGTTTGAAACCCAGGTCAAATGCGAACTTAAACCTCAGGTCAAATGTGAACCTATTGTTTGAAACCCAGGTCAAACGTGAACCTAAACCTCAGGTCAAATGTGAACCCATTATTTGAAACCCAGGTCAAATGTGAAACTAAACCTCAGGTCAAATGTGAACCCGTTGTTTGAAAATCCGGTCAAATGTGAACCTAAACCTCTGGTCAAATGTGAACCCGTTGTTTGAAACCCAGGTCAAATGTGAACTTAAACCTCATGTCAAATGTGAATCAGTTGTTTGAAAACCAGGTCAAATGTGAACCCTTTGTTTGAAACCCAGGTCAAATACGAACCTAAACCTCAGGTCAAATGTGAACCCATTGTTTGAAACCCAGGTCAAACGTGAACCTAAACCTCAAGTCAAATGTGAACCCGTTGTTTGAAACCCAGGTCAAATGTGAACTTAAACCTCAGGTCAAATGTGAACCTATTGTTTGAAACCCAGGTCAAACGTGAACCTAAACCTCAGGTCAAATGTGAACCCGTTGTTTGAAACCCAAGTCAAATGTGAACCTAACCCTTAGGTCAAATGTGAACTCGTTGTTTGAAAATCCGGTCAAATGTGAACCTAAACCTCAGGTCAAATGTGAACCTGTTGTTTGAAACTCAGGTCAAATGTGAACCTAAACCTCAGGTCAAATGTGAATCCGTTGTTTGAAAACCAGGTCAAATGTGAACCCGTTGTTTGAAACCCAGGTCAAATATGAACCTAAACATCAGGTCAAATGTGAACCCGTTGTTTGAAACCCAGGTCAAATGTGAACTTAAACCTCAGGTCAAATGTGAACCTGTTGTTTGAAACCCAGGTCAAATATGAACCTAAACCTCAGGTCAAATGCGAACCCGTTGTTTGAAAACCAGGTCAAATTTGAACCTAAACCTCAGGTCAAATGTGAACCCGTTGTTTGAAACCCAGGTCAAATGTGAACCTAAACCTAAGGTGAAATGTGAACCCATTGTTTGAAACCCAGGTCAAATGTGAACCTAAACCTCAGGTCAAATGTGAACCAGTTGTTTCAAAATCCGGTCAGATGTGAAACTAAACCTCAGGTCAAATGTGAACCCGTTGTTTGAAACTCAGGTCAAATGTAAACCTAAAACTCAGGTCAAATGCGAACCCGTTGTTTGAAAACCAGGTCAAATTTGAACCTAAACCTCAGGTCAAATGTGAACCCGTTGTTTGAAACCCAGGTCAATTGTGAACCTAAACCTAAGGTCAAATGTGAACCTGTTGTTTGAAAACCAGGTCAAATGTGAACCTAAACCTCAGGTCAAATGTGAACCCATTGTTTGAAACCCAGGTCAAATGTGAACCTAAACCTCGGGTCATATGTGAACCCGTTGTTTGAAACCCAGGTCAAACGTGAACTTAAACCTCAGGTCAACTGTGAACCTATTGTTTCAAACCCAGGTCAAACGTGAACCTAAACCTCAGGTCAAATGTGAACCCGTTGTTTGAAACCCAAGTCAAATGTGAACCTAACCCTTAGGTCAAATGTGAACCCGTTGTTTGAAAATCCGGTCAAATGTGAACCTAAACCTCAGGTCAAATGTGAACCCGTTGTTCGAAACCCAGGTCAAATGTGAACCTAAACCCCTGGTCAAATGTGAATCCGTTGTTTGAAAACCAGGTCAAATGTGAACCCGTTGTTTGAAACCCAGGTCAAATATGAACCTAAACCTCAGGTCAAATGTGAACCCGTTGTTCGAAACCCAGGTCAAATGTGAACATAAACCTCAGGTCAAATGTGAACCCGTTGTTTGAAACCCAGGTCAAATGTGAACCTAAACCTCGGGTCAAATGTGAACCCGTTGTTTGAAACCCAGGTCAAATGTGAACCTAAACCTTATGTCAAATGAGAACCCGTTGTTTGAAACTCGGGTCAAATGTGATCCTAAACCTCAGGTCAAATGCGAACCCGTTGTTTGAAAACCAGGTCAAATTTGAACCTAAACCTCAGGTCAAATGTGAACCCGTTGTTTGAAACCTAGGTCAAATGTGAACCTAAACCTAAGGTCAAATGTGAACCTGTTGTTTGAAAACCAGGTCAAATGTGAACCTAAACCTCAGGTCAAATGTGAACCCATTGTTTGAAACCCAGGTCAAATGTGAACCTAAACCTAAGGTCAAATGTGAACCCATTATTTGAAACCCAGGTCAAATGTGAACCTAAACCTCAGGTCAAATGTGAACCAGTTGTTTCAAAATCCGGTCAAATGTGAACCTAAACCTCAGGTCAAATATGAACCCGTTGTTTGAAACTCAGGTCAAATGTGAACCTAAACCTCAGGTCAAATGCGAACCCGTTGTTTGAAAACCAGGTCAAATTTGAACCTAAACCTCAGGTCAAATGTGAACCCGTTGTTTGAAACCCAGGTCAATTGTGAACCTAAACCTAAGGTCAAATGTGAACCTGTTGTTTGAAAACCAGGTCAAATGTGAACCTAAACCTCAGGTCAAATGTGAACCCATTGTTTGAAACCCAGGTCAAATGTGAACCTAAACCTAAGGTCAAATGTGAACCCATTATTTGAAACCCAGGTCAAATGTGAACCTAAACCTCAGGTCAAATGTGAACCCGTTGTTTGAAAATCCGGTCAAATGTGAACCTAAACCTCTGGTCAAATGCGAACCCGTTGTTTGAAACCCAGGTCAAATGTGAACTTAAACCTCATTTCAAATGTGAATCAGTTGTTTGAAAACCAGGTCAAATGTGAACCCTTTGTTTGAAACCCAGGTCAAATATAAACCTAAACCTCAGGTCAAATGTGAACCCATTGTTTGAAACCCGGGTCAAATGTGAACCTAAACCTCAAGTCAAACGCGAACCCGTTGTTTGAAACCCAGGTCAAATGCGAACTTAAACCTCAGGTCAAATGTGAACCTATTGTTTGAAACCCAGGTCAAACGTGAACCTAAACCTCAGGTCAAATGTGAACCCATTGTTTGAAACCCAAGTCAAATGTGAACCTAACCCTTAGGTCAAATGTGAACCCGTTGTTTGAAAATCCGGTCAAATGTGAACCTAAACCTCTGGTCAAATGTGAACCCGTTGTTTGAAACCCAGGTCAAATGCGAACTTAAACCTCAGGTCAAATGTGAACCTATTGTTTGAAACCTAGGTCAAACGTGAACCTAAACCTCAGGTCAAATGTGAACCCATTATTTGAAACCCAGGTCAAATGTGAACCTAAACCTCAGGTCAAATGTGAACCCGTTGTTTGAAAATCCGGTCAAATGTGAACCTAAACCTCTGGTCAAATGTGAACCCGTTGTTTGAAACCCAGGTCAAATATGAACTTAAACCTCATGTCAAATGTGAATCAGTTGTTTGAAAACCAGGTCAAATGTGAACCCTTTGTTTGAAACCCAGGTCAAATATGAACCTAAACCTCAGGTCAAATGTGAACCCATTGTTTGAAACCCAGGTCAAACGTGAACCTAAACCTCAAGTCAAATGTGAACCCGTTGTTTGAAACCCAGGTCAAATGTGAACTTAAACCTCAGGTCAAATGTGAACCTATTGTTTGAAACCCAGGTCAAACGTGAACCTAAACCTCAGGTCAAATGTGAACCCGTTGTTTGAAACCCAAGTCAAATGTGAACCTAACCCTTAGGTCAAATGTGAACTCGTTGTTTGAAAATCCGGTCAAATGTGAACCTAAACCTCAGGTCAAATGTGAACCTGTTGTTTGAAACTCAGGTCAAATGTGAACCTAAACCTCTGGTCAAATGTGAACCCGTTGTTTGAAACCCAGGTCAAATATGAACTTAAACCTCATGTCAAATGTGAATCAGTTGTTTGAAAACCAGGTCAAATGTGAACCCTTTGTTTGAAACCCAGGTCAAATATGAACCTAAACCTCAGGTCAAATGTGAACCCATTGTTTGAAACCCAGGTCAAACGTGAACCTAAACCTCAAGTCAAATGTGAACCCGTTGTTTGAAACCCAGGTCAAATGTGAACTTAAACCTCAGGTCAAATGTGAACCTATTGTTTGAAACCCAGGTCAAACGTGAACCTAAACCTCAGGTCAAATGTGAACCCGTTGTTTGAAACCCAAGTCAAATGTGAACCTAACCCTTAGGTCAAATGTGAACCCGTTGTTTGAAAATCCGGTCAAATGTGAACCTAAACCTCTGGTCAAATGTGAACCCGTTGTTTGAAACCCAGGTCAAATGCGAACTTAAACCTCAGGTCAAATGTGAACCTATTGTTTGAAACCTAGGTCAAACGTGAACCTAAACCTCAGGTCAAATGTGAACCCATTATTTGAAACCCAGGTCAAATGTGAACCTAAACCTCAGGTCAAATGTGAACCCGTTGTTTGAAAATCCGGTCAAATGTGAACCTAAACCTCTGGTCAAATGTGAACCCGTTGTTTGAAACCCAGGTCAAATATGAACTTAAACCTCATGTCAAATGTGAATCAGTTGTTTGAAAACCAGGTCAAATGTGAACCCTTTGTTTGAAACCCAGGTCAAATATGAACCTAAACCTCAGGTCAAATGTGAACCCATTGTTTGAAACCCAGGTCAAACGTGAACCTAAACCTCAAGTCAAATGTGAACCCGTTGTTTGAAACCCAGGTCAAATGTGAACTTAAACCTCAGGTCAAATGTGAACCTATTGTTTGAAACCCAGGTCAAACGTGAACCTAAACCTCAGGTCAAATGTGAACCCGTTGTTTGAAACCCAAGTCAAATGTGAACCTAACCCTTAGGTCAAATGTGAACTCGTTGTTTGAAAATCCGGTCAAATGTGAACCTAAACCTCAGGTCAAATGTGAACCTGTTGTTTGAAACTCAGGTCAAATGTGAACCTAAACCTCTGGTCAAATGTGAACCCGTTGTTTGAAACCCAGGTCAAATATGAACTTAAACCTCATGTCAAATGTGAATCAGTTGTTTGAAAACCAGGTCAAATGTGAACCCTTTGTTTGAAACCCAGGTCAAATATGAACCTAAACCTCAGGTCAAATGTGAACCCATTGTTTGAAACCCAGGTCAAACGTGAACCTAAACCTCAAGTCAAATGTGAACCCGTTGTTTGAAACCCAGGTCAAATGTGAACTTAAACCTCAGGTCAAATGTGAACCTATTGTTTGAAACCCAGGTCAAACGTGAACCTAAACCTCAGGTCAAATGTGAACCCGTTGTTTGAAACCCAAGTCAAATGTGAACCTAACCCTTAGGTCAAATGTGAACTCGTTGTTTGAAAATCCGGTCAAATGTGAACCTAAACCTCAGGTCAAATGTGAACCTGTTGTTTGAAACTCAGGTCAAATATGAACCTAAACATCAGGTCAAATGTGAACCCGTTGTTTGAAACCCAGGTCAAATGTGAACTTAAACCTCAGGTCAAATGTGAACCTGTTGTTTGAAACCCAGGTCAAATATGAACCTAAACCTCAGGTCAAATGCGAACCCGTTGTTTGAAAACCAGGTCAAATTTGAACCTAAACCTCAGGTCAAATGTGAACCCGTTGTTTGAAACCCAGGTCAAATGTGAACCTAAACCTAAGGTCAAATGTGAACCCATTGTTTGAAACCCAGGTCAAATGTGAACCTAAACCTCAGGTCAAATGTGAACCAGTTGTTTCAAACTCCGGTCAGATGTGAAACTAAACCTCAGGTCAAATGTGAACCCGTTGTTTGAAACTCAGGTCAAATGTAAACCTAAACCTCAGGTCAAATGCGAACCCGTTGTTTGAAAACCAGGTCAAATTTGAACCTAAACCTCAGGTCAAATGTGAACCCGTTGTTTGAAACCCAGGTCAATTGTGAACCTAAACCTAAGGTCAAATGTGAACCTGTTGTTTGAAAACCAGGTCAAATGTGAACCTAAACCTCAGGTCAAATGTGAACCCATTGTTTGAAACCCAGGTCAAATGTGAACCTAAACCTCGGGTCATATGTGAACCCGTTGTTTGAAACCCAGGTCAAACGTGAACTTAAACCTCAGGTCAACTGTGAACCTATTGTTTGAAACCCAGGTCAAACATGAACCTAAACCTCAGGTCAAATGTGAACTCGTTGTTTGAAACCCAAGTCAAATGTGAACCTAACCCTCAGGTCAAATGTGAACCCGTTGTTTGAAAATCCGGTCAAATGTGAACCTAAACCTCAGGTCAAATGTGAACCCGTTGTTCGAAACCCAGGTCAAATGTGAACCTAATCCCCAGGTCAAATGTGAATCCGTTGTTTGAAAACCAGGTCAAATGTGAACCCGTTGTTTGAAACCCAGGTCAAATATGAACCTAAACCTCAGGTCAAATGTGAACCCGTTGTTCGAAACCCAGGTCAAATGTGAACTTAAACCTCAGGTCAAATGTGAACCTGTTGTTTGAAACCAGGTCAAATGTGATCCTAAACCTCAGGTCAAATGTGAACCCTTTGTTTGAAACCCAGGTCAAATGTGAACATAAACCTCAGGTCAAATGTGAACCCGTTGTTTGAAACCCAGGTCAAATGTGAACCTAAACCTCGGGTCAAATGTGAACCCGTTGTTTGAAACCCAGGTCAAATGTGAACCTAAACCTTATGTCAAATGAGAAACCGTTGTTTGAAACTCGGGTCAAATGTGAACCTAAACCTCAGGTCAAATGCGAACCCGTTGTTTGAAAACCAGGTCAAATTTGAACCTAAACCTCAGGTCAAATGTGAACCCGTTGTTTGAAACCTTGGTCAAATATGAACCTAAACCTAAGGTCAAATGTGAACCCATTGTTTGAAACCCAGGTCAAATGTGAACCTAAACCTCAGGTCAAATGTGAACCTAAACCTCAGGTCAAATGCGAACCCGTTGTTTGAAAACCAGGTCAAATTTGAACCTAAACCTCAGGTCAAATGTGAACCCGTTGTTTGAAACCCAGGTCAATTGTGAACCTAAACCTAAGGTCAAATGTGAACCTGTTGTTTGAAAACCAGGTCAAATGTGAACCTAAACCTCAGGTCAAATGTGAACCCATTGTTTGAAACCCAGGTCAAATGTGAACCTAAACCTAAGGTCAAATGTGAACCCATTATTTGAAACCCAGGTCAAATGTGAACCTAAACCTCAGGTCAAATGTGAACCCGTTGTTTGAAAATCCGGTCAAATGTGAACCTAAACCTCTGGTCAAATGCGAACCCGTTGTTTGAAACCCAGGTCAAATGTGAACTTAAACCTCATGTCAAATGTGAATCAGTTGTTTGAAAACCAGGTCAAATGTGAACCCTTTGTTTGAAACCCAGGTCAAATATAAACCTAAACCTCAGGTCAAATGTGAACCCATTGTTTGAAACCCGGGTCAAATGTGAACCTAAACCTCAAGTCAAATGTGAACCCGTTGTTTGAAACCCAGGTCAAATGCGAACTTAAACCTCAGGTCAAATGTGAACCTATTGTTTGAAACCCAGGTCAAACGTGAACCTAAACCTCAGGTCAAATGTGAACCCATTGTTTGAAACCCAAGTCAAATTTGAACCTAACCCTTAGGTCAAATGTGAACCCGTTGTTTGAAAATCTGGTCAAATGTGAACCTAAACCTCAGGTCAAATGTGAACCTGTTGTTTGAAACTCAGGTCAAATGTGAACCTAAACCTCAGGTCAAATGTGAATCCGTTGTTTGAAAACCAGGTCAAATGTGAACCCGCTGTTTGAAACCCATGTCAAATATGAACCTAAACATCAGGTCAAATGTGAACCCGTTGTTTGAAACCCAGGTCAAATGTGAACTTAAACCTCAGGTCAAATGTGAACCTGTTGTTTGAAACCCAGGTCAAATGTGAACCTAAACCTCAGGTCAAATGTGAACCAGTTGTTTCAAAATCCGGTCAGATGTGAAACTAAACCTCAGGTCAAATGTGAACCCGTTGTTTGAAACTCAGGTCAAATGTGAACCTAAACCTCAGGTCAAATGCAAACCCGTTATTTGAAAACCAGGTCAAATTTGAACCTCAACCTCAGGTCAAATGTGAACCCGTTGTTTGAAACCCAGGTCAATTGTGAACCTAAACCTAAGGTCAAATGTGAACATGTTGTTTGAAAACCAGGTCAAATGTGAACCTAAACCTCAGGTCAAATGTGAACCCATTGTTTGAAACCCAGGTCAAATGTGAACCTATACCTAAGGTCAAATGTGAACCCATTATTTGAAACCCAGGTCAAATGTGAACCTAAACCTCAGGTCAAATGTGAACCCGTTGTTTGAAAATCCGGTCAAATGTGAACCTAAACCTCTGGTCAAATGTGAACCCGTTGTTTGAAACCCAGGTCAAATGTGAACTTAAACCTCATGTCAAATGTGAATCCGTTGTTTGAAAACCAGGTCAAATGTGAACCCTTTGTTTGAAACCCAGGTCAAACATAAACCTAAACATCAGGTCAAATGTGAACCCGTTGTTTGAAACCCAGGTCAAATGTGAACTTAAACCTCAGGTCAAATGTGAACCTGTTGTTTGAAACCCAGGTCAAATGTGAACCTAAACCTCAGGTCAAATGTGAATCCGTTGTTTGAAGACCAGGTCAAATGTGAACCCGTTGTTTGAAACCCAGGTCAAATATGAACCTAAACCTCAGGTCAAATGTGAACCCGTTGTTCGAAACCCAGGTCAAATGTGAACTTAAACCTCAGGTTAAATGTGAACCCGTTGTTCGAAACCCAGGTCAAATGTGAACTTAAACCTCAGGTCAAATGTGAACCTGTTGTTTGAAACCCAGGTCAATTGTGAACCTAAACCTAAGGTAAAATGTGAACCTGTTGTTTGAAAACCAGGTCAAATGTGAACCTAAACCTCAGGTCAAATGTGAACCCATTGTTTGAAACCCGGGTCAAATGTGAACCTAAACCTCATGTCAAATGTGAACCCGTTGTTTGAAACCCAGGTCAAATGTGAACCTAAACCTAAGGTCAAATGTGAACCCATTATTTGAAACCCAGGTCAAATGTGAACCAAAACCTCAGGTCAAATGTGAACCCGTTGTTTGAAAATCCGGTCAAATGTGAACCTAAACCTCTGGTCAAATGTGAACCCGTTGTTTGAAACCCAGGTCAAATGTGAACTTAAACCTCATGTCAAATGTGAATCCGTTGTTTGAAAACCAGGTCAAATGTGAACCCTTTGTTTGAAACCCAGGTCAAACATAAACCTAAACATCAGGTCAAATGTGAACCCGTTGTTTGAAACCCAGGTCAAATGTGAAATTAAACCTCAGGTCAAATGTGAACCTGTTGTTTGAAACCCAGGTCAAATGTGAACCTAAACCTCAGGTCAAATGTGAATCCGTTGTTTGAAAACTAGGTCAAATGTGAACCCGTTGTTTGAAACCCAGGTCAAATATGAACCTAAACCTCAGGTCAAATGTGAACCCGTTGTTCGAAACCCAGGTCAAATGTGAACTTAAACCTCAGGTCAAATGTGAACCCGTTGTTCGAAACCCAGGTCAAATGTGAGCTTAAACCTCAGGTCAAATGTGAACCTGTTGTTTGAAACCCAGGTCAATTTTGAACCTAAACCTAAGGTCAAATGTGAACCTGTTGTTTGAAAACCAGGTCAAATGTGAACCTAAACCTCAGGTCAAATGTGAACCCATTGTTTGAAACCCGGGTCAAATGTGAACCTAAACCTCAAGTCAAATGTGAACCCGTTGTTTGAAACCCAGGTCAAATGTGAACTTAAACCTCAGGTCAAATGTGAACCTATTGTTTGAAACCCAGGTCAAACGTGAACCTAAACCTTAGGTCAAATGTGAACCCATTGTTTGAAACCCAAGTCAAATGTGAACCTAACCCTTAGGTCAAATGTGAACCCGTTGTTTGAAAATCCGGTCAAATGTGAACCTAAACCTCAGGTCAAATGTGAACCTGTTGTTTGAAACTCAGGTCAAATGTGAACCTAAACCTCAGGTCAAATGTGAATCCGTTGTTTGAAAACCAGGTCAAATGTGAACCCGTTGTTTGAAACCCAGGTCAAATATGAACCTAAACATCAGGTCAAATATGAACCCGTTGTTTGAAACCCAGGTCAAATGTGAACTTAAACCTCAGGTCAAATGTGAACCTGTTGTTTGAAACCCAGGTCAATTGTGAACCTAAACCTAAGGTCAAATGTGAACCTGTTGTTTGAAAACCAGGTCAAATGTGAACCTAAACCTCAGGTCAAATGTGAACCCATTGTTTGAAACCCAGGTCAAATGTGAACCTAAACCTCAAGTCAAATGTGAACCCGTTGTTTGAAACCCAGGTCAAACGTGAACTTAAACCTCAGGTCAAATGTGAACCTATTGTTTGAAACCCAGGTCAAACGTGAACCTAAACCTCAGGTCAAATGTGAACTCGTTGTTTGAAACCCAAGTCAAATGTGAACCCGTTGTTTGAAAATCCCGTCAAATGCGAACCTAAACCTCAGGTCAAATGTGAACCCGTTGTTTGAAACCCAGGTCAAATGTGAACCTAAACCTCAGGTCAAATGTGAATCCGTTGTTTGAAAACCAGGTCAAATGTGAACCCGTTGTTTGAAACCCAGGTCAAATATGAACCTAAACCTCAGGTCAAATGTGAACCCGTTGTTCGAAACCCAGGTCAAATGTGAACTTAAACCTCAGGTCAAATGTGAACCTGTTGTTTGAAACCCAGGTCAAATGTGAACCTAAACCTCAGGTCAAATGTGAACCCTTTGTTTGAAACCCAGGTCAAATGTGAACATAAACCTCAGGTCAAATGTGAACCCGTTGTTTGAAACCCAGGTCAAATGTGAACCTAAACCTCGGGTCAAATGTGAACCCGTTGTTTGAAACCCAGGTCAAATGTGAACCTAAACCTTATGTCAAATGAGAACCCGTTGTTTGAAACTCGGGTCAAATGTGAACCTAAACCTCAGGTCAAATGCAAACCTGTTGTTTGAAAACCAGGTCAAATTTGAACCTAAACCTCAGGTCAAATGTGAACCCGTTGTTTGAAACCCAGGTCAATTGTGAACCTAAACCTAAGGTCAAATGTGAACCTGTTGTTTGAAAACCAGGTCAAATGTGAACCTAAACCTCAGGTCAAATGTGAACCCATTGTTTGAAACCCAGGTCAAATGTGAACCTAAACCTAAGGTCAAATGTGAACCCATTATTTGAAACCCAGGTCAAATGTGAACCTAAACCTCAGGTCAAATGTGAACCCGTTGTTTGAAAATCCGGTCAAATGTGAACCTAAACCTCTGGTCAAATGTGAACCCGTTGTTTGAAACCCAGGTCAAATGTGAACTTAAACCTCATGTCAAATGTGAATCCGTTGTTTGAAAACCAGGTCAAATGTGAACCCTTTGTTTGAAACCCAGGTCAAACATAAACCTAAACATCAGGTCAAATGTGAACCCGTTGTTTGAAACCCAGGTCAAATGTGAACTTAAACCTCAGGTCAAATGTGAACCTGTTGTTTGAAACCCAGGTCAAATGTGAACCTAAACCTCAGGTCAAATGTGAATCCGTTGTTTGAAGACCAGGTCAAATGTGAACCCGTTGTTTGAAACCCAGGTCAAATATGAACCTAAACCTCAGGTCAAATGTGAACCCGTTGTTCGAAACCCAGGTCAAATGTGAACTTAAACCTCAGGTCAAATGTGAACCCGTTGTTCGAAACCCAGGTCAAATGTGAACTTAAACCTCAGGTCAAATGTGAACCTGTTGTTTGAAACCCAGGTCAATTGTGAACCTAAACCTAAGGTCAAATGTGAACCTGTTGTTTGAAAACCAGGTCAAATGTGAACCTAAACCTCAGGTCAAATGTGAACCCATTGTTTGAAACTCGGGTCAAATGTGAACCTAAACCTCAAGTCAAATGTGAACCCGTTGTTTGAAACCCAGGTCAAATGTGAACCTAAACCTAAGGTCAAGTGTGAACCCATTATTTGAAACCCAGGTCAAATGTGAACCTAAACCTCAGGTCAAATGTGAACCTGTTGTTTGAAAATCCGGTCAAATGTGAACCTAAACCTCTGGTCAAATGTGAACCCGTTGTTTGAAACCCAGGTCAAATGTGAACTTAAACCTCATGTCAAATGTGAATCCGTTGTTTGAAAACCAGGTCAAATGTGAACCCTTTGTTTGAAACCCAGGTCAAACATAAACCTAAACATCAGGTCAAATGTGAACCCGTTGTTTGAAACCCAGGTCAAATGTGAACTTAAACCTCAGGTCAAATGTGAACCTGTTGTTTGAAACCCAGGTCAAATGTGAACCTAAACCTCAGGTCAAATGTGAATCCGTTGTTTGAAGACCAGGTCAAATGTGAACCCGTTGTTTGAAACTCAGGTCAAATATGAACCTAAACCTCAGGTCAAATGTGAACCCGTTGTTCGAAACCCAGGTCAAATGTAAACTTAAACCTCAGGTCAAATGTGAACCCGTTGTTCGAAACCCAGGTCAAATGTGAACTTAAACCTTAGGTCAAATGTGAACCTGTTGTTTGAAACCCAGGTCAATTTTGAACCTAAACCTAAGGTCAAATGTGAACCTGTTGTTTGAAAACCAGGTCAAATGTGAACCTAAACCTCACGTCAAATGTGAACCCGTTGTTTGAAACCCAGGTCAAATGTGAACTTAAACCTCAGGTCAAATGTGAACCTATTGTTTGAAACCCAGGTCAAACGTGAACCTAAACCTCAGGTCAAATGTGAACCCATTGTTTGAAACCCAAGTCAAATGTGAACCTAACCCTTTGGTTAAATATGAACCTGTTGTTTGAAAATCCGGTCAAATGTGAACCTAAACCTCAGGTCAAATGTGAACCTGTTGTTTGAAACTCAGGTCAAATGTGAACCTAAACCTCAAGTGAAATGTGAACCTGTTGTTTGAAAACCAGGTCAAATGTGAACCTAAACCTCAGGTCAAATGTGAACCCATTGTTTGAAACCCAGGTCAAATGTGAACCTAAACCTCAAGTCAAATGTGAACCCGTTGTTTGAAACCCAGGTCAAACGTGAACTTAAACCTCAGGTCAAATGTGAACCTATTGTTTGAAACCCAGGTCAAACGTGAACCTAAACCTCAGGTCAAATGTGAACTCGTTGTTTGAAACCCAAGTCAAATGTGAACTTAAACCTCAGGTCAAATGTGAACCCGTTGTTCGAAACCCAGGTCAAATGTGAACTTAAACCTCAGGTCAAATGTGAACCTGTTGTTTGAAACCCAGGTCAATTGTGAACCTAAACCTAAGGTCAAATGTGAACCTGTTGTTTGAAAACCAGGTCAAATGTGAACCTAAACCTCAGGTCAAATGTGAACCCATTGTTTGAAACTCGGGTCAAATGTGAACCTAAACCTCAAGTCAAATGTGAACCCGTTGTTTGAAACCCAGGTCAAATGTGAACCTAAACCTAAGGTCAAGTGTGAACCCATTATTTGAAACCCAGGTCAAATGTGAACCTAAACCTCAGGTCAAATGTGAACCCGTTGTTTGAAAATCCGGTCAAATGTGAACCTAAACCTCTGGTCAAATGTGAACCCGTTGTTTGAAACCCAGGTCAAATGTGAACTTAAACCTCATGTCAAATGTGAATCCGTTGTTTGAAAACCAGGTCAAATGTGAACCCTTTGTTTGAAACCCAGGTCAAACATAAACCTAAACATCAGGTCAAATGTGAACCCGTTGTTTGAAACCCAGGTCAAATGTGAAATTAAACCTCAGGTCAAATGTGAACCTGTTGTTTGAAACCCAGGTCAAATGTGAACCTAAACCTCAGGTCAAATGTGAATCCGTTGTTTGAAAACTAGGTCAAATGTGAACCCGTTGTTTGAAACCCAGGTCAAATATGAACCTAAACCTCAGGTCAAATGTGAACCCGTTGTTCGAAACCCAGGTCAAATGTGAACTTAAACCTCAGGTCAAATGTGAACCCGTTGTTCGAAACCCAGGTCAAATGTGAGCTTAAACCTCAGGTCAAATGTGAACCTGTTGTTTGAAACCCAGGTCAATTTTGAACCTAAACCTAAGGTCAAATGTGAACCTGTTGTTTGAAAACCAGGTCAAATGTGAACCTAAACCTCAGGTCAAATGTGAACCCATTGTTTGAAACCCGGGTCAAATGTGAACCTAAACCTCAAGTCAAATGTGAACCCGTTGTTTGAAACCCAGGTCAAATGTGAACTTAAACCTCAGGTCAAATGTGAACCTATTGTTTGAAACCCAGGTCAAACGTGAACCTAAACCTTAGGTCAAATGTGAACCCATTGTTTGAAACCCAAGTCAAATGTGAACCTAACCCTTAGGTCAAATGTGAACCCGTTGTTTGAAAATCCGGTCAAATGTGAACCTAAACCTCAGGTCAAATGTGAACCTGTTGTTTGAAACTCAGGTCAAATGTGAACCTAAACCTCAGGTCAAATGTGAATCCGTTGTTTGAAAACCAGGTCAAATGTGAACCCGTTGTTTGAAACCCAGGTCAAATATGAACCTAAACATCAGGTCAAATATGAACCCGTTGTTTGAAACCCAGGTCAAATGTGAACTTAAACCTCAGGTCAAATGTGAACCTGTTGTTTGAAACCCAGGTCAATTGTGAACCTAAACCTAAGGTCAAATGTGAACCTGTTGTTTGAAAACCAGGTCAAATGTGAACCTAAACCTCAGGTCAAATGTGAACCCATTGTTTGAAACCCAGGTCAAATGTGAACCTAAACCTCAAGTCAAATGTGAACCCGTTGTTTGAAACCCAGGTCAAACGTGAACTTAAACCTCAGGTCAAATGTGAACCTATTGTTTGAAACCCAGGTCAAACGTGAACCTAAACCTCAGGTCAAATGTGAACTCGTTGTTTGAAACCCAAGTCAAATGTGAACCCGTTGTTTGAAAATCCGGTCAAATGCGAACCTAAACCTCAGGTCAAATGTGAACCCGTTGTTTGAAACCCAGGTCAAATGTGAACCTAAACCTCAGGTCAAATGTGAATCCGTTGTTTGAAAACCAGGTCAAATGTGAGCCCATTGTTTGAAACCCAGGTCAAATATGAACCTAAACCTCAGGTCAAATGTGAACCCGTTGTTCGAAACCCAGGTCAAATGTGAACTTAAACCTCAGGTCAAATGTGAACCTGTTGTTTGAAACCCAGGTCAAATGTGAACCTAAACCTCAGGTCAAATGTGAACCCTTTGTTTGAAACCCAGGTCAAATGTGAACATAAACCTCAGGTCAAATGTGAACCCGTTGTTTGAAACCCAGGTCAAATGTGAACCTAAACCTCGGGTCAAATGTGAACCCGTTGTTTGAAACCCAGGTCAAATGTGAACCTAAACCTTATGTCAAATGAGAACCCGTTGTTTGAAACTCGGGTCAAATGTGAACCTAAACCTCAGGTCAAATGCAAACCTGTTGTTTGAAAACCAGGTCAAATTTGAACCTAAACCTCAGGTCAAATGTGAACCCGTTGTTTGAAACCCAGGTCAATTGTGAACCTAAACCTAAGGTCAAATGTGAACCTGTTGTTTGAAAACCAGGTCAAATGTGAACCTAAACCTCAGGTCAAATGTGAACCCATTGTTTGAAACCCAGGTCAAATGTGAACCTAAACCTAAGGTCAAATGTGAACCCATTATTTGAAACCCAGGTCAAATGTGAACCTAAACCTCAGGTCAAATGTGAACCCGTTGTTTGAAAATCCGGTCAAATGTGAACCTAAACCTCTGGTCAAATGTGAACCCGTTGTTTGAAACCCAGGTCAAATGTGAACTTAAACCTCATGTCAAATGTGAATCCGTTGTTTGAAAACCAGGTCAAATGTGAACCCTTTGTTTGAAACCCAGGTCAAACATAAACCTAAACATCAGGTCAAATGTGAACCCGTTGTTTGAAACCCAGGTCAAATGTGAACTTAAACCTCAGGTCAAATGTGAACCTGTTGTTTGAAACCCAGGTCAAATGTGAACCTAAACCTCAGGTCAAATGTGAATCCGTTGTTTGAAGACCAGGTCAAATGTGAACCCGTTGTTTGAAACCCAGGTCAAATATGAACCTAAACCTCAGGTCAAATGTGAACTCGTTGTTCGAAACCCAGGTCAAATGTGAACTTAAACCTCAGGTCAAATGTGAACCCGTTGTTCGAAACCCAGGTCAAATGTGAACTTAAACCTCAGGTCAAATGTGAACCTGTTGTTTGAAACCCAGGTCAATTGTGAACCTAAACCTAAGGTCAAATGTGAACCTGTTGTTTGAAAACCAGGTCAAATGTGAACCTAAACCTCAGGTCAAATGTGAACCCATTGTTTGAAACTCGGGTCAAATGTGAACCTAAACCTCAAGTCAAATGTGAACCCGTTGTTTGAAACCCAGGTCAAATGTGAACCTAAACCTAAGGTCAAGTGTGAACCCATTATTTGAAACCCAGGTCAAATGTGAACCTAAACCTCAGGTCAAATGTGAACCTGTTGTTTGAAAATCCGGTCAAATGTGAACCTAAACCTCTGGTCAAATGTGAACCCGTTGTTTGAAACCCAGGTCAAATGTGAACTTAAACCTCATGTCAAATGTGAATCCGTTGTTTGAAAACCAGGTCAAATGTGAACCCTTTGTTTGAAACCCAGGTCAAACATAAACCTAAACATCAGGTCAAATGTGAACCCGTTGTTTGAAACCCAGGTCAAATGTGAACTTAAACCTCAGGTCAAATGTGAACCTGTTGTTTGAAACCCAGGTCAAATGTGAACCTAAACCTCAGGTCAAATGTGAATCCGTTGTTTGAAGACCAGGTCAAATGTGAACCCGTTGTTTGAAACTCAGGTCAAATATGAACCTAAACCTCAGGTCAAATGTGAACCCATTGTTTGAAACCCGGGTCAAATGTGAACCTAAACCTCAAGTCAAATGTGAACCCGTTGTTTGAAACCCAGGTCAAATGTGAACTTAAACCTCAGGTCAAATGTGAACCTATTGTTTGAAACCCAGGTCAAACGTGAACCTAAACCTTAGGTCAAATGTGAACCCATTGTTTGAAACCCAAGTCAAATGTGAACCTAACCCTTAGGTCAAATGTGAACCCGTTGTTTGAAAATCCGGTCAAATGTGAACCTAAACCTCAGGTCAAATGTGAACCTGTTGTTTGAAACTCAGGTCAAATGTGAACCTAAACCTCAGGTCAAATGTGAATCCGTTGTTTGAAAACCAGGTCAAATGTGAACCCGTTGTTTGAAACCCAGGTCAAATATGAACCTAAACATCAGGTCAAATATGAACCCGTTGTTTGAAACCCAGGTCAAATGTGAACTTAAACCTCAGGTCAAATGTGAACCTGTTGTTTGAAACCCAGGTCAATTGTGAACCTAAACCTAAGGTCAAATGTGAACCTGTTGTTTGAAAACCAGGTCAAATGTGAACCTAAACCTCAGGTCAAATGTGAACCCATTGTTTGAAACCCAGGTCAAATGTGAACCTAAACCTCAAGTCAAATGTGAACCCGTTGTTTGAAACCCAGGTCAAACGTGAACTTAAACCTCAGGTCAAATGTGAACCTATTGTTTGAAACCCAGGTCAAACGTGAACCTAAACCTCAGGTCAAATGTGAACTCGTTGTTTGAAACCCAAGTCAAATGTGAACCCGTTGTTTGAAAATCCGGTCAAATGCGAACCTAAACCTCAGGTCAAATGTGAACCCGTTGTTTGAAACCCAGGTCAAATGTGAACCTAAACCTCAGGTCAAATGTGAATCCGTTGTTTGAAAACCAGGTCAAATGTGAGCCCATTGTTTGAAACCCAGGTCAAATATGAACCTAAACCTCAGGTCAAATGTGAACCCGTTGTTCGAAACCCAGGTCAAATGTGAACTTAAACCTCAGGTCAAATGTGAACCTGTTGTTTGAAACCCAGGTCAAATGTGAACCTAAACCTCAGGTCAAATGTGAACCCTTTGTTTGAAACCCAGGTCAAATGTGAACATAAACCTCAGGTCAAATGTGAACCCGTTGTTTGAAACCCAGGTCAAATGTGAACCTAAACCTCGGGTCAAATGTGAACCCGTTGTTTGAAACCCAGGTCAAATGTGAACCTAAACCTTATGTCAAATGAGAACCCGTTGTTTGAAACTCGGGTCAAATGTGAACCTAAACCTCAGGTCAAATGCAAACCTGTTGTTTGAAAACCAGGTCAAATTTGAACCTAAACCTCAGGTCAAATGTGAACCCGTTGTTTGAAACCCAGGTCAATTGTGAACCTAAACCTAAGGTCAAATGTGAACCTGTTGTTTGAAAACCAGGTCAAATGTGAACCTAAACCTCAGGTCAAATGTGAACCCATTGTTTGAAACCCAGGTCAAATGTGAACCTAAACCTAAGGTCAAATGTGAACCCATTATTTGAAACCCAGGTCAAATGTGAACCTAAACCTCAGGTCAAATGTGAACCCGTTGTTTGAAAATCCGGTCAAATGTGAACCTAAACCTCTGGTCAAATGTGAACCCGTTGTTTGAAACCCAGGTCAAATGTGAACTTAAACCTCATGTCAAATGTGAATCCGTTGTTTGAAAACCAGGTCAAATGTGAACCCTTTGTTTGAAACCCAGGTCAAACATAAACCTAAACATCAGGTCAAATGTGAACCCGTTGTTTGAAACCCAGGTCAAATGTGAACTTAAACCTCAGGTCAAATGTGAACCTGTTGTTTGAAACCCAGGTCAAATGTGAACCTAAACCTCAGGTCAAATGTGAATCCGTTGTTTGAAGACCAGGTCAAATGTGAACCCGTTGTTTGAAACCCAGGTCAAATATGAACCTAAACCTCAGGTCAAATGTGAACTCGTTGTTCGAAACCCAGGTCAAATGTGAACTTAAACCTCAGGTCAAATGTGAACCCGTTGTTCGAAACCCAGGTCAAATGTGAACTTAAACCTCAGGTCAAATGTGAACCTGTTGTTTGAAACCCAGGTCAATTGTGAACCTAAACCTAAGGTCAAATGTGAACCTGTTGTTTGAAAACCAGGTCAAATGTGAACCTAAACCTCAGGTCAAATGTGAACCCATTGTTTGAAACTCGGGTCAAATGTGAACCTAAACCTCAAGTCAAATGTGAACCCGTTGTTTGAAACCCAGGTCAAATGTGAACCTAAACCTAAGGTCAAGTGTGAACCCATTATTTGAAACCCAGGTCAAATGTGAACCTAAACCTCAGGTCAAATGTGAACCTGTTGTTTGAAAATCCGGTCAAATGTGAACCTAAACCTCTGGTCAAATGTGAACCCGTTGTTTGAAACCCAGGTCAAATGTGAACTTAAACCTCATGTCAAATGTGAATCCGTTGTTTGAAAACCAGGTCAAATGTGAACCCTTTGTTTGAAACCCAGGTCAAACATAAACCTAAACATCAGGTCAAATGTGAACCCGTTGTTTGAAACCCAGGTCAAATGTGAACTTAAACCTCAGGTCAAATGTGAACCTGTTGTTTGAAACCCAGGTCAAATGTGAACCTAAACCTCAGGTCAAATGTGAATCCGTTGTTTGAAGACCAGGTCAAATGTGAACCCGTTGTTTGAAACTCAGGTCAAATATGAACCTAAACCTCAGGTCAAATGTGAACCCGTTGTTCGAAACCCAGGTCAAATGTAAACTTAAACCTCAGGTCAAATGTGAACCCGTTGTTCGAAACCCAGGTCAAATGTGAACTTAAACCTCAGGTCAAATGTGAACCTGTTGTTTGAAACCCAGGTCAATTTTGAACCTAAACCTAAGGTCAAATGTGAACCTGTTGTTTGAAAACCAGGTCAAATGTGAAGCTAAACCTCACGTCAAATGTGAACCCGTTGTTTGAAACCCAGGTCAAATGTGAACTTAAACCTCAGGTCAAATGTGAACCTATTGTTTGAAACCCAGGTCAAACGTGAACCTAAACCTCAGGTCAAATGTGAACCCATTGTTTGAAACCCAAGTCAAATGTGAACCTAACCCTTTGGTTAAATATGAACCTGTTGTTTGAAAATCCGGTCAAATGTGAACCTAAACCTCAGGTCAAATGTGAACCTGTTGTTTGAAACCCAGGTCAATTGTGAACCTAAACCTAAGGTGAAATGTGAACCTGTTGTTTGAAAACCAGGTCAAATGTGAACCTAAACCTCAGGTCAAATGTGAACCCATTGTTTGAAACCCAGGTCAAATGTGAACCTAAACCTCAAGTCAAATGTGAACCCGTTGTTTGAAACCCAGGTCAAACGTGAACTTAAACCTCAGGTCAAATGTGAACCTATTGTTTGAAACCCAGGTCAAACGTGAACCTAAACCTCAGGTCAAATGTGAACTCGTTGTTTGAAACCCAAGTCAAATGTGAACCTAACCCTCTGGTCAAATGTGAACCCGTTGTTTGAAAATCCGGTCAAATGCGAACCTTAACCTCAGGTCAAATGTGAACCCGTTGTTTGAAACCCAGGTCAAATGTGAACCTAAACCTCAGGTCAAATGTGAATCCTTTGTTTGAAAACCAGGTCAAATGTGAACCCGTTGTTTGAAACCCAGGTCAAATATGAACCTAAACCTCAGGTCAAATGTGAACCCGTTGTTCGAAACCCAGGTCAAATGTGAACTTAAACCTCAGGTCAAATGTGAACCTGTTGTTTGAAACCCAGGTCAAATGTGAACCTAAACCTCAGGTCAAATGTGAACCCTTTGTTTGAAACCCAGGTCAAATGTGAACATAAACCTCAGGTCAAATGTGAACCCGTTGTTTGAAACCCAGGTCAAATGTGAACCTAAACCTCGGGTCAAATGTGAACCCGTTGTTTGAAACCCAGGTCAAATGTGAACCTAAACCTTATGTCAAATGAGAACCCGTTGTTTGAAACTCGGGTCAAATGTGAACCTAAACCTCAGGTCAAATGCGAACATGTTGTTTGAAAACCAGGTCAAATTTGAACCTAAACCTCAGGTCAAATGTGAACCCGTTGTTTGAAACCCAGGTCAAATGTGAACCCTTTGTTTGAAACCCAGGTCAAACATAAACCTAAACATCAGGTCAAATGTGAACCCGTTGTTTGAAACCCAGGTCAAATGTGAACTTAAACCTCAGGTCAAATGTGAACCTGTTGTTTGAAACCCAGGTCAAATGTGAACCTAAACCTCAGGTCAAATGTGAATCCGTTGTTTGAAGACCAGGTCAAATGTGAACCCGTTGTTTGAAACCCAGGTCAAATATGAACCTAAACCTCAGGTCAAATGTGAACCCGTTGTTCGAAACCCAGGTCAAATGTGAACTTAAACCTCAGGTCAAATGTGAACCCGTTGTTCGAAACCCAGGTCAAATGTGAACTTAAACCTCAGGTCAAATGTGAACCTGTTGTTTGAAACCCAGGTCAATTGTGAACCTAAACCTAAGGTCAAATGTGAACCTGTTGTTTAAAAACCAGGTCAAATGTGAACCTAAACCTCAGGTCAAATGTGAACCCATTGTTTGAAACTCGGGTCAAATGTGAACCTAAACCTCAAGTCAAATGTGAACCCGTTGTTTGAAACCCAGGTCAAATGTGAACTTAAACCTCATGTCAAATGTGAATCCGTTGTTTGAAAACCAGGTCAAATGTGAACCCTTTGTTTGAAACCCAGGTAAAACATAAACCTAAACATCAGGTCAAATGTGAACCCGTTGTTTGAAACCCAGGTCAAATGTGAACTTAAACCTCTGGTCAAATGTGAACCTGTTGTTTGAAACCCAGGTCAAATGTGAACCTAAACCTCAGGTCAAATGTGAATCCGTTGTTTGAAGACCAGGTCAAATGTGAACCCGTTGTTTGAAACCCAGGTCAAATATGAACCTAAACCTCAGGTCAAATGTGAACCCGTTGTTCGAAACCCAGGTCAAATGTGAACTTAAACCTCAGGTCAAATGTGAACCCGTTGTTCGAAACCCAGGTCAAATGTGAACTTAAACCTCAGGTCAAATGTGAACCAGTTGTTTGAAACCCAGGTCAATTTTGAACCTAAACCTAAGGTCTAATGTGAACCTGTTGTTTGAAAACCAGGTCAAATGTGAACCTAAACCTCACGTCAAATGTGAACCCGTTGTTTGAAACCCAGGTCAAATGTGAACTTAAACCTCAGGTCAAATGTGAACCTATTGTTTGAAACCCAGGTCAAACGTGAACCTAAACCTCAGGTCAAATGTGAACCCATTGTTTGAAACCCAAGTCAAATGTGAACCTAACCCTTTGGTCAAATATGAACCCGTTGTTTGAAAATCCGGTCAAATGTGAACCTAAACCTCAGGTCAAATGTGAACCTGTTGTTTGAAACTCAGGTCAAATGTGACCCTAAACCTCAGGTCAAATGTGAATCCGTTGTTTGAAAACCAGGTCAAATGTGAACCCGTTGTTTGAAACCCAGGTCAAATATGAACCTAAACATCAGGTCAAATGTGAACCCGTTGTTTGAAACCCAGGTCAAATGTGAACTTAAACCTCAGGTCAAATGTGAACCTGTTGTTTGAAACCCAGGTCAATTGTGAACCTAAACCTAAGGTCAAATGTGAACCTGTTGTTTGAAAACCAGGTCAAATGTGAACCTAAACCTCAGGTCAAATGTGAACCCATTGTTTGAAACCCAGGTCAAATGTGAACCTAAACCTCAAGTCAAATGTGAACCCGTTGTTTGAAACCCAGGTCAAACGTGAACTTAAACCTCAGGTCAAATGTGAACCTATTGTTTGAAACCCAGGTCAAACGTGAACCTAAACCTCAGGTCAAATGTGAACTCGTTGTTTGAAACCCAAGTCAAATGTGAACCTAACCCTCTGGTCAAATGTGAACCCGTTGTTTGAAAATCCGGTCAAATGCGAACCTAAACCTCAGGTCAAATGTGAACCCGTTGTTTAAAACCCAGGTCAAATGTGAACCTAAACCTCAGGTCAAATGTGAATCCGTTGTTTGAAAACCAGGTCAAATGTGAACCCGTTGTTTGAAACCCAGGTCAAATATGAACCTAAACCTCAGGTCAAATGTGAACCCGTTGTTCGAAACCCAGGTCAAATGTGAACCTGTTGTTTGAAACCCAGGTCAAATGTGAACCTAAACCTCGGGTCAAATGTGAACCCGTTGTTTGAAACCCAGGTCAAATGTGAACCTAAACCTTATGTCAAATGAGAACCCGTTGTTTGAAACTCGGGTCAAATGTGAACCTAAACCTCAGGTCAAATGCGAACCTGTTGTTTGAAAACCAGGTCAAATTTGAACCTAAACCTCAGGTCAAATGTGAACCCGTTGTTTGAAACCCAGGTCAATTGTGAACCTAAACCTAAGGTTAAATGTGAACCTGTTGTTTGAAAACCAGGTCAAATGTGAACCTAAACCTCAGGTCAAATGTGAACCCATTGTTTGAAACCCAGGTCAAATGTGAACCTAAACCTAAGGTCAAATGTGAACCCATTATTTGAAACCCAGGTCAAATGTGAACCTAAACCTTAGGTCAAATGTGAACCCGTTGTTTGAAAATCCGGTCAAATGTGAACCTAAACCTCTGGTCAAATGTGAACCCGTTGTTTGAAACCCAGGTCAAATGTGAACTTAAACCTCATGTCAAATGTGAATCCGTTGTTTGAAAACCAGGTCAAATGTGAACCCTTTGTTTGAAACCCAGGTCAAACATAAACCTAAACCTCAGGTCAAATGTGAACCCGTTGTTTGAAACCCAGGTCAAATGTGAACTTAAACCTCAGGTCAAATGTGAACCTGTTGTTTGAAACCCAGGTCAAATGTGAACCTAAACCTCAGGTCAAATGTGAACCCGTTGTTCGAAACCCAGGTCAAATGTGAACTTAAACCTCAGGTCAAATGTGAACCCGTTGTTCGAAACCCAGGTCAAATGTGAACTTAAACCTCAGGTCAAATGTGAACCTGTTGTTTGAAACCCAGGTCAATTGTGAACCTAAACCTAAGGTCAAATGTGAACCTGTTGTTTGAAAACCAGGTCAAATGTGAACCTAAACCTCAGGTCAAATGTGAACCCATTGTTTGAAACTCGGGTCAAATGTGAACCTAAACCTCAAGTCAAATGTGAACCCGTTGTTTGAAACCCAGGTCAAATGTGAACTTAAACCTCATGTCAAATGTGAATCCGTTGTTTGAAAACCAGGTCAAATGTGAACCCTTTGTTTGAAACCCAGGTAAAACATAAACCTAAACATCAGGTCAAATGTGAACCCGTTGTTTGAAACCCAGGTCAAATGTGAACTTAAACCTCAGGTCAAATGTGAACCTGTTGTTTGAAACCCAGGTCAAATGTGAACCTAAACCTCAGGTCAAATGTGAATCCGTTGTTTGAAGACCAGGTCAAATGTGAACCCGTTGTTTGAAACCCAGGTCAAATATGAACCTAAACCTCAGGTCAAATGTGAACCCGTTGTTCGAAACCCAGGTCAAATGTGAACTTAAACCTCAGGTCAAATGTGAAACCGTTGTTCGAAACCCAGGTCAAATGTGAACTTAAACCTCAGGTCAAATGTGAACCAGTTGTTTGAAACCCAGGTCAATTTTGAACCTAAACCTAAGGTCTAATGTGAACCTGTTGTTTGAAAACCAGGTCAAATGTGAACCTAAACCTCACGTCAAATGTGAACCCGTTGTTTGAAACCCAGGTCAAATGTGAACTTAAACCTCAGGTCAAATGTGAACCTATTGTTTGAAACCCAGGTCAAACGTGAACCTAAACCTCAGGTCAAATGTGAACCCATTGTTTGAAACCCAAGTCAAATGTGAACCTAACCCTTTGGTCAAATATGAACCCGTTGTTTGAAAATCCGGTCAAATGTGAACCTAAACCTCAGGTCAAATGTGAACCTGTTGTTTGAAACTCAGGTCAAATGTGAACCTAAACCTCAGGTCAAATGTGAATCCGTTGTTTGAAAACCAGGTCAAATGTGAACCCGTTGTTTGAAACCCAGGTCAAATATGAACCTAAACATCAGGTCAAATGTGAACCCGTTGTTTGAAACCCAGGTCAAATGTGAACTTAAACCTCAGGTCAAATGTGAACCTGTTGTTTGAAACCCAGGTCAATTGTGAACCTAAACCTAAGGTCAAATGTGAACCTGTTGTTTTAAAACCAGGTCAAATGTGAACCTAAACCTCAGGTCAAATGTGAACCCATTGTTTGAAACCCAGGTCAAATGTGAACCTAAACCTCAAGTCAAATGTGAACCCGTTGTTTGAAACCCAGGTCAAACGTGAACTTAAACCTCAGGTCAAATGTGAACCTATTGTTTGAAACCCAGGTCAAACGTGAACCTAAACCTCAGGTCAAATGTGAACTCGTTGTTTGAAACCCAAGTCAAATGTGAACCTAACCCTCTGGTCAAATGTGAACCCGTTGTTTGAAAATCCGGTCAAATGCGAACCTAAACCTCAGGTCAAATGTGAACCCGTTGTTTGAAACCCAGGTCAAATGTGAACCTAAACCTCAGGTCAAATGTGAATCCGTTGTTTGAAAACCAGGTCAAATGTGAACCCGTTGTTTGAAACCCAGGTCAAATATGAACCTAAACCTCAGGTCAAATGTGAACCCGTTGTTCGAAACCCAGGTCAAATGTGAACCTGTTGTTTGAAACCCAGGTCAAATGTGAACCTAAACCTCGGGTCAAATGTGAACCCGTTGTTTGAAACCCAGGTCAAATGTGAACCTAAACCTTATGTCAAATGAGAACCCGTTGTTTGAAACTCGGGTCAAATGTGAACCTAAACCTCAGGTCAAATGCGAACCTGTTGTTTGAAAACCAGGTCAAATTTGAACCTAAACCTCAGGTCAAATGTGAACCCGTTGTTTGAAACCCAGGTCAATTGTGAACCTAAACCTAAGGTTAAATGTGAACCTGTTGTTTGAAAACCAGGTCAAATGTGAACCTAAACCTCAGGTCAAATGTGAACCCATTGTTTGAAACCCAGGTCAAATGTGAACCTAAACCTAAGGTCAAATGTGAACCCATTATTTGAAACCCAGGTCAAATGTGAACCTAAACCTCAGGTCAAATGTGAACCCGTTGTTTGAAAATCCGGTCAAATGTGAACCTAAACCTCTGGTCAAATGTGAACCCGTTGTTTGAAACCCAGGTCAAATGTGAACTTAAACCTCATGTCAAATGTGAATCCGTTGTTTGAAAACCAGGTCAAATGTGAACCCTTTGTTTGAAACCCAGGTCAAACATAAACCTAAACCTCAGGTCAAATGTGAACCCGTTGTTTGAAACCCAGGTCAAATGTGAACTTAAACCTCAGGTCAAATGTGAACCCGTTGTTTGAAACCCAGGTCAAATATGAACCTAAACCTCAGGTCAAATGTGAACCCGTTGTTCGAAACCCAGGTCAAATGTGAACTTAAACCTCAGGTCAAATGTGAACCCGTTGTTCGAAACCCAGGTCAAATGTGAACTTAAACCTCAGGTCAAATGTGAACCTGTTGTTTGAAACCCAGGTCAATTGTGAACCTAAACCTAAGGTCAAATGTGAACCTGTTGTTTGAAAACCAGGTCAAATGTGAACCTAAACCTCAGGTCAAATGTGAACCCATTGTTTGAAACTCGGGTCAAATGTGAACCTAAACCTCAAGTCAAATGTGAACCCGTTGTTTGAAACCCAGGTCAAATGTGAACTTAAACCTCATGTCAAATGTGAATCCGTTGTTTGAAAACCAGGTCAAATGTGAACCCTTTGTTTGAAACCCAGGTAAAACATAAACCTAAACATCAGGTCAAATGTGAACCCGTTGTTTGAAACCCAGGTCAAATGTGAACTTAAACCTCAGGTCAAATGTGAACCTGTTGTTTGAAACCCAGGTCAAATGTGAACCTAAACCTCAGGTCAAATGTGAATCCGTTGTTTGAAGACCAGGTCAAATGTGAACCCGTTGTTTGAAACCCAGGTCAAATATGAACCTAAACCTCAGGTCAAATGTGAACCCGTTGTTCGAAACCCAGGTCAAATGTGAACTTAAACCTCAGGTCAAATGTGAACCCGTTGTTCGAAACCCAGGTCAAATGTGAACTTAAACCTCAGGTCAAATGTGAACCAGTTGTTTGAAACCCAGGTCAATTTTGAACCTAAACCTAAGGTCTAATGTGAACCTGTTGTTTGAAAACCAGGTCAAATGTGAACCTAAACCTCACGTCAAATGTGAACCCGTTGTTTGAAACCCAGGTCAAATGTGAACTTAAACCTCAGGTCAAATGTGAACCTATTGTTTGAAACCCAGGTCAAACGTGAACCTAAACCTCAGGTCAAATGTGAACCCATTGTTTGAAACCCAAGTCAAATGTGAACCTAACCCTTTGGTCAAATATGAACCCGTTGTTTGAAAATCCGGTCAAATGTGAACCTAAACCTCAGGTCAAATGTGAACCTGTTGTTTGAAACTCAGGTCAAATGTGAACCTAAACCTCAGGTCAAATGTGAATCCGTTGTTTGAAAACCAGGTCAAATGTGAACCCGTTGTTTGAAACCCAGGTCAAATATGAACCTAAACATCAGGTCAAATGTGAACCCGTTGTTTGAAACCCAGGTCAAATGTGAACTTAAACCTCAGGTCAAATGTGAACCTGTTGTTTGAAACCCAGGTCAATTGTGAACCTAAACCTAAGGTCAAATGTGAACCTGTTGTTTTAAAACCAGGTCAAATGTGAACCTAAACCTCAGGTCAAATGTGAACCCATTGTTTGAAACCCAGGTCAAATGTGAACCTAAACCTCAAGTCAAATGTGAACCCGTTGTTTGAAACCCAGGTCAAACGTGAACTTAAACCTCAGGTCAAATGTGAACCTATTGTTTGAAACCCAGGTCAAACGTGAACCTAAACCTCAGGTCAAATGTGAACTCGTTGTTTGAAACCCAAGTCAAATGTGAACCTAACCCTCTGGTCAAATGTGAACCCGTTGTTTGAAAATCCGGTCAAATGCGAACCTAAACCTCAGGTCAAATGTGAACCCGTTATTTGAAACCCAGGTCAAATGTGAACCTAAACCTCAGGTCAAATGTGAATCCGTTGTTTGAAAACCAGGTCAAATGTGAACCCGTTGTTTGAAACCCAGGTCAAATATGAACCTAAACCTCAGGTCAAATGTGAACCCGTTGTTCGAAACCCAGGTCAAATGTGAACTTAAACCTCAGGTCAAATGTGAACCTGTTGTTTGAAACCCAGGTCAAATGTGAACCTAAACCTCAGGTCAAATGTGAACCCTTTGTTTGAAACCCAGGTCAAATGTGAACATAAACCTCAGGTCAAATGTGAACCCGTTGTTTGAAACCCAGGTCAAATGTGAACCTAAACCTCGGGTCAAATGTGAACCCGTTGTTTGAAACCCAGGTCAAATGTGAACCTAAACCTTATGTCAAATGAGAACCCGTTGTTTGAAACTCGGGTCAAATGTGAACCTAAACCTCAGGTCAAATGCGAACCTGTTGTTTGAAAACCAGGTCAAATTTGAACCTAAACCTCAGGTCAAATGTGAACCCGTTGTTTGAAACCCAGGTCAATTGTGAACCTAAACCTAAGGTTAAATGTGAACCTGTTGTTTGAAAACCAGGTCAAATGTGAACCTAAACCTCAGGTCAAATGTGAACCCATTGTTTGAAACCCAGGTCAAATGTGAACCTAAACCTAAGGTCAAATGTGAACCCATTATTTGAAACCCAGGTCAAATGTGAACCTAAACCTCAGGTCAAATGTGAACCCGTTGTTTGAAAATCCGGTCAAATGTGAACCTAAACCTCTGGTCAAATGTGAACCCGTTGTTTGAAACCCAGGTCAAATGTGAACTTAAACCTCATGTCAAATGTGAATCCGTTGTTTGAAAACCAGGTCAAATGTGAACCCTTTGTTTGAAACCCAGGTCAAACATAAACCTAAACATCAGGTCAAATGTGAACCCGTTGTTTGAAACCCAGGTCAAATGTGAACTTAAACCTCAGGTCAAATGTGAACCTGTTGTTTGAAACCCAGGTCAAATGTGAACCTAAACCTCAGGTCAAATGTGAATCCGTTGTTTGAAGACCAGGTCAAATGTGAACCCGTTGTTTGAAACCCAGGTCAAATATGAACCTAAACCTCAAGTCAAATGTGAACCCGTTGTTCGAAACCCAGGTCAAATGTGAACTTAAACCTCAGGTCAAATGTGAACCCGTTGTTCGAAACCCAGGTCAAATGTGAACTTAAACCTCAGGTCAAATGTGAACCTGTTGTTTGAAACCCAGGTCAATTGTGAACCTAAACCTAAGGTCAAATGTGAACCTGTTGTTTGAAAACCAGGTCAAATGTGAACCTAAACCTCAGGTCAAATGTGAACCCATTGTTTGAAACTCGGGTCAAATGTAAACCTAAACCTTAAGTCAAATGTGAACCCGTTGTTTGAAACCCAGGTCAAATGTGAACTTAAACCTCATGTCAAATGTGAATCCGTTGTTTGAAAACCAGGTCAAATGTGAACCCTTTGTTTGAAACCCAGGTAAAACATAAACCTAAACATCAGGTCAAATGTGAACCCGTTGTTTGAAACCCAGGTCAAATGTGAACTTAAACCTCAGGTCAAATGTGAACCTGTTGTTTGAAACCCAGGTCAAATGTGAACCTAAACCTCAGGTCAAATGTGAATCCGTTGTTTGAAGACCAGGTCAAATGTGAACCCGTTGTTTGAAACCCAGGTCAAATATGAACCTAAACCTCAGGTCAAATGTGAACCCGTTGTTCGAAACCCAGGTCAAATGTGAACTTAAACCTCAGGTCAAATGTGAACCCGTTGTTCGAAACCCAGGTCAAATGTGAACTTAAACCTCAGGTCAAATGTGAACCTGTTGTTTGAAACCCAGGTCAATTTTGAACCTAAACCTAAGGTCAAATGTGAACCTGTTGTTTGAAAACCAGGTCAAATGTGAACCTAAACCTCACGTCAAAAGTGAACCCGTTGTTTGAAACCCAGGTCAAATGTGAACTTAAACCTCAGGTCAAATGTGAACCTATTGTTTGAAACCCAGGTCAAACGTGAACCTAAACCTCAGGTCAAATGTGAACCCATTGTTTGAAACCCAAGTCAAATGTGAACCTAACCCTTTGGTCAAATATGAACCCGTTGTTTGAAAATCCGGTCAAATGTGAACCTAAACCTCAGGTCAAATGTGAACCTGTTGTTTGAAACTCAGGTCAAATGTGAACCTAAACCTCAGGTCAAATGTGAATCCGTTGTTTGAAAACCAGGTCAAATGTGAACCCGTTGTTTGAAACCCAGGTCAAATATGAACCTAAACATCAGGTCAAATGTGAACCCGTTGTTTGAAACCCAGGTCAAATGTGAACTTAAACCTCAGGTCAAATGTGAACCTGTTGTTTGAAACCCAGGTCAATTGTGAACCTAAACCTAAGGTCAAATGTGAACCTAAACCTCAGGTCAAATGTGAACCCATTGTTTGAAACCCAGGTCAAATGTGAACCTAAACCTCAAGTCAAATGTGAACCCGTTGTTTGAAACCCAGGTCAAACGTGAACTTAAACCTCAGGTCAAATGTGAACCTATTGTTTGAAACCCAGGTCAAACGTGAACCTAAACCTCAGGTCAAATGTGAACTCGTTGTTTGAAACCCAAGTCAAATATGAACCTAACCCTCTGGTCAAATGTGAACCCGTTGTTTGAAAATCCGGTCAAATGCGAACCTAAACCTCAGGTCAAATGTGAACCCGTTGTTTGAAACCCAGGTCAAATGTGAACCTAAACCTCAGGTCAAATGTGAATCCGTTGTTTGAAAACCAGGTCAAATGTGAACCCGTTGTTGGAAACCCAGGTCAAATATGAACCTAAACCTCAGGTCAAATGTGAACCCGTTGTTCGAAACCCAGGTCAAATGTGAACTTAAACCTCAGGTCAAATGTGAACCTGTTGTTTGAAACCCAGGTCAAATGTGAACCTAAACCTCAGGTCAAATGCGAACCTGTTGTTTGAAAACCAGGTCAAATGTGAACCTAAACCTCAGGTCAAATGTGAACCCATTGTTTGAAACTCGGGTCAAATGTAAACCTAAACCTTAAGTCAAATGTGAACCCGTTGTTTGAAACCCAGGTCAAATGTGAACTTAAACCTCATGTCAAATGTGAATCCGTTGTTTGAAAACCAGGTCAAATGTGAACCCTTTGTTTGAAACCCAGGTAAAACATAAACCTAAACATCAGGTCAAATGTGAACCCGTTGTTTGAAACCCAGGTCAAATGTGAACTTAAACCTCAGGTCAAATGTGAACCTGTTGTTTGAAACCCAGGTCAAATGTGAACCTAAACCTCAGGTCAAATGTGAATCCGTTGTTTGAAGACCAGGTCAAATGTGAACCCGTTGTTTGAAACCCAGGTCAAATATGAACCTAAACCTCAGGTCAAATGTGAACCCGTTGTTCGAAACCCAGGTCAAATGTGAACTTAAACCTCAGGTCAAATGTGAACCCGTTGTTCGAAACCCAGGTCAAATGTGAACTTAAACCTCAGGTCAAATGTGAACCTGTTGTTTGAAACCCAGGTCAATTTTGAACCTAAACCTAAGGTCAAATGTGAACCTGTTGTTTGAAAACCAGGTCAAATGTGAACCTAAACCTCACGTCAAAAGTGAACCCGTTGTTTGAAACCCAGGTCAAATGTGAACTTAAACCTCAGGTCAAATGTGAACCTATTGTTTGAAACCCAGGTCAAACGTGAACCTAAACCTCAGGTCAAATGTGAACCCATTGTTTGAAACCCAAGTCAAATGTGAACCTAACCCTTTGGTCAAATATGAACCCGTTGTTTGAAAATCCGGTCAAATGTGAACCTAAACCTCAGGTCAAATGTGAACCTGTTGTTTGAAACTCAGGTCAAATGTGAACCTAAACCTCAGGTCAAATGTGAATCCGTTGTTTGAAAACCAGGTCAAATGTGAACCCGTTGTTTGAAACCCAGGTCAAATATGAACCTAAACATCAGGTCAAATGTGAACCCGTTGTTTGAAACCCAGGTCAAATGTGAACTTAAACCTCAGGTCAAATGTGAACCTGTTGTTTGAAACCCAGGTCAATTGTGAACCTAAACCTAAGGTCAAATGTGAACCTAAACCTCAGGTCAAATGTGAACCCATTGTTTGAAACCCAGGTCAAATGTGAACCTAAACCTCAAGTCAAATGTGAACCCGTTGTTTGAAACCCAGGTCAAACGTGAACTTAAACCTCAGGTCAAATGTGAACCTATTGTTTGAAACCCAGGTCAAACGTGAACCTAAACCTCAGGTCAAATGTGAACTCGTTGTTTGAAACCCAAGTCAAATGTGAACCTAACCCTCTGGTCAAATGTGAACCCGTTGTTTGAAAATCCGGTCAAATGCGAACCTAAACCTCAGGTCAAATGTGAACCCGTTGTTTGAAACCCAGGTCAAATGTGAACCTAAACCTCAGGTCAAATGTGAATCCGTTGTTTGAAAACCAGGTCAAATGTGAACCCGTTGTTGGAAACCCAGGTCAAATATGAACCTAAACCTCAGGTCAAATGTGAACCCGTTGTTCGAAACCCAGGTCAAATGTGAACTTAAACCTCAGGTCAAATGTGAACCTGTTGTTTGAAACCCAGGTCAAATGTGAACCTAAACCTCAGGTCAAATGCGAACCTGTTGTTTGAAAACCAGGTCAAATTTGAACCTAAACCTCAGGTCAAATGTGAACCCGTTGTTTGAAACCCAGGTCAATTGTGAACCTAAACCTAAGGTTAAATGTGAACCTGTTGTTTGAAAACCAGGTCAAATGTGAACCTAAACCTCAGGTCAAATGTGAACCCATTGTTTGAAACCCAGGTCAAATGTGAACCTAAACCTAAGGTCAAATGTGAACCCATTATTTGAAACCCAGGTCAAATGTGAACCTAAACCTCAGGTCAAATGTGAACCCGTTGTTTGAAAATCCGGTCAAATGTGAACCTAAACCTCTGGTCAAATGTGAACCCGTTGTTTGAAACCCAGGTCAAATGTGAACTTAAACCTCATGTCAAATGTGAATCCGTTGTTTGAAAACCAGGTCAAATGTGAACCCTTTGTTTGAAACCCAGGTCAAACATAAACCTAAACATCAGGTCAAATGTGAACCCGTTGTTTGAAACCCAGGTCAAATGTGAACTTAAACCTCAGGTCAAATGTGAACCTGTTGTTTGAAACCCAGGTCAAATGTGAACCTAAACCTCAGGTCAAATGTGAATCCGTTGTTTGAAGACCAGGTCAAATGTGAACCCGTTGTTTGAAACCCAGGTCAAATATGAACCTAAACCTCAGGTCAAATGTGAACCCGTTGTTCGAAACCCAGGTCAAATGTGAACTTAAACCTCAGGTCAAATGTGAACCCGTTGTTCGAAACCCAGGTCAAATGTGAACTTAAACCTCAGGTCAAATGTGAACCTGTTGTTTGAAACCCAGGTCAATTGTGAACCTAAACCTAAGGTCAAATGTGAACCTGTTGTTTGAAAACCAGGTCAAATATGAACCTAAACCTCAGGTCAAATGTGAACCCATTGTTTGAAACTCGGGTCAAATGTAAACCTAAACCTTAAGTCAAATGTGAACCCGTTGTTTGAAACCCAGGTCAAATGTGAACTTAAACCTCATGTCAAATGTGAATCCGTTGTTTGAAAACCAGGTCAAATGTGAACCCTTTGTTTGAAACCCAGGTAAAACATAAACCTAAACATCAGGTCAAATGTGAACCCGTTGTTTGAAACCCAGGTCAAATGTGAACTTAAACCTCAGGTCAAATGTGAACCTGTTGTTTGAAACCCAGGTCAAATGTGAACCTAAACCTCAGGTCAAATGTGAATCCGTTGTTTGAAGACCAGGTCAAATGTGAACCCGTTGTTTGAAACCCAGGTCAAATATGAACCTAAACCTCAGGTCAAATGTGAACCCGTTGTTCGAAACCCAGGTCAAATGTGAACTTAAACCTCAGGTCAAATGTGAACCCGTTGTTCGAAACCCAGGTCAAATGTGAACTTAAACCTCAGGTCAAATGTGAACCTGTTGTTTGAAACCCAGGTCAATTTTGAACCTAAACCTAAGGTCAAATGTGAACCTGTTGTTTGAAAACCAGGTCAAATGTGAACCTAAACCTCACGTCAAAAGTGAACCCGTTGTTTGAAACCCAGGTCAAATGTGAACTTAAACCTCAGGTGAAATGTGAACCTATTGTTTGAAACCCAGGTCAAACGTGAACCTAAACCTCAGGTCAAATGTGAACCCATTGTTTGAAACCCAAGTCAAATGTGAACCTAACCCTTTGGTCAAATATGAACCCGTTGTTTGAAAATCCGGTCAAATGTGAACCTAAACCTCAGGTCAAATGTGAACCTGTTGTTTGAAACTCAGGTCAAATGTGAACCTAAACCTCAGGTCAAATGTGAATCCGTTGTTTGAAAACCAGGTCAAATGTGAACCCGTTGTTTGAAACCCAGGTCAAATATGAACCTAAACATCAGGTCAAATGTGAACCCGTTGTTTGAAACCCAGGTCAAATGTGAACTTAAACCTCAGGTCAAATGTGAACCTGTTGTTTGAAACCCAGGTCAATTGTGAACCTAAACCTAAGGTCAAATGTGAACCTAAACCTCAGGTCAAATGTGAACCCATTGTTTGAAACCCAGGTCAAATGTGAACCTAAACCTCAAGTCAAATGTGAACCCGTTGTTTGAAACCCAGGTCAAACGTGAACTTAAACCTCAGGTCAAATGTGAACCTATTGTTTGAAACCCAGGTCAAACGTGAACCTAAACCTCAGGTCAAATGTGAACTCGTTGTTTGAAACCCAAGTCAAATGTGAACCTAACCCTCTGGTCAAATGTGAACCCGTTGTTTGAAAATCCGGTCAAATGCGAACCTAAACCTCAGGTCAAATGTGAACCCGTTGTTTGAAACCCAGGTCAAATGTGAACCTAAACCTCAGGTCAAATGTGAATCCGTTGTTTGAAAACCAGGTCAAATGTGAACCCGTTGTTGGAAACCCAGGTCAAATATGAACCTAAACCTCAGGTCAAATGTGAACCCGTTGTTCGAAACCCAGGTCAAATGTGAACTTAAACCTCAGGTCAAATGTGAACCTGTTGTTTGAAACCCAGGTCAAATGTGAACCTAAACCTCAGGTCAAATGTGAACCCTTTGTTTGAAACCCAGGTCAAATGTGAACATAAACCTCGGGTCAAATGTGAACCCGTTGTTTGAAACCCAGGTCAAATGTGAACCTAAACCTCGGGTCAAATGTGAACCCGTTGTTTGAAACCCAGGTCAAATGTGAACCTAAACCTTATGTCAAATGAGAACCCGTTGTTTGAAACTCGGGTCAAATGTGAACCTAAACCTCAGGTCAAATGCGAACCTGTTGTTTGAAAACCAGGTCAAATTTGAACCTAAACCTCAGGTCAAATGTGAACCCGTTGTTTGAAACCCAGGTTAATTGTGAACCTAAACCTAAGGTTAAATGTGAACCTGTTGTTTGAAAACCAGGTCAAATGTGAACCTAAACCTCAGGTCAAATGTGAACCCATTGTTTGAAACCCATGTCAAATGTGAACCTAAACCTAAGGTCAAATGTGAACCCATTATTTGAAACCCAGGTCAAATGTGAACCTAAACCTCAGGTCAAATGTGAACCCGTTGTTTGAAAATCCGGTCAAATGTGAACCTAAACCTCTGGTCAAATGTGAACCCGTTGTTTGAAACCCAGGTCAAATGTGAACTTAAACCTCATGTCAAATGTGAATCCGTTGTTTGAAAACCAGGTCAAATGTGAACCCTTTGTTTGAAACCCAGGTCAAACATAAACCTAAACATCAGGTCAAATGTGAACCCGTTGTTTGAAACCCAGGTCAAATGTGAACTTAAACCTCAGGTCAAATGTGAACCTGTTGTTTGAAACCCAGGTCAAATGTGAACCTAAACCTCAGGTCAAATGTGAATCCGTTGTTTGAAGACCAGGTCAAATGTGAACCCGTTGTTTGAAACCCAGGTCAAATATGAACCTAAACCTCAGGTCAAATGTGAACCCGTTGTTCGAAACCCAGGTCAAATGTGAACTTAAACCTCAGGTCAAATGTGAACCCGTTGTTCGAAACCCAGGTCAAATGTGAACTTAAACCTCAGGTCAAATGTGAACCTGTTGTTTGAAACCCAGGTCAATTGTGAACCTAAACCTAAGGTCAAATGTGAACCTGTTGTTTGAAAACTAGGTCAAATGTGAACCTAAACCTCAGGTCAAATGTGAACCCATTGTTTGAAACTCGGGTCAAATGTGAACCTAAACCTCAAGTCAAATGTGAACCCGTTGTTTGAAACCCAGGTCAAATGTGAACCTAAACCTAAGGTCAAGTGTGAACCCATTATTTGAAACCCAGGTCAAATGTGAACCTAAACCTCAGGTTAAATGTGAACCCGTTGTTTGAAAATCCGGTCAAATGTGAACCTAAACCTCTGGTCAAATGTGAACCCGTTGTTTGAAACCCAGGTCAAATGTGAACTTAAACCTCAGGTCAAATGTGAACCTGTTGTTTGAAACCCAGGTCAAATGTGAACCTACACATCAGGTCAAATGTGAATCCGTTGTTTGAAGACCAGGTCAAATGTGAACCCGTTGTTTGAAACCCAGGTCAAATATGAACCTAAACCTCAGGTCAAATGTGAACCCGTTGTTCGAAACCCAGGTCAAATGTGAACTTAAACCTCAGGTCAAATGTGAACCCGTTGTTCGAAACCCAGGTCAAATGTGAACTTAAACCTCAGGTCAAATGTGAACCTGTTGTTTGAAACCCAGGTCAATTGTGAACCTAAACCTAAGGTCAAATGTGAACCTGTTGTTTGAAAACCAGGTCAAATGTGAACCTAAACCTCAGGTCAAATGTGAACCCATTGTTTGAAACTCGGGTCAAATGTGAACCTAAACCTCAAGTCAAATGTGAACCCGTTGTTTGAAACCCAGGTCAAATGTGAACCTAAACCTAAGGTCAAGTGTGAACCCATTATTTGAAACCCAGGTCAAATGTGAACCTAAACCTCAGGTCAAATGTGAACCCGTTGTTTGAAAATCCGGTCAAATGTGAACCTAAACCTCTGGTCAAATGTGAACCCGTTGTTTGAAACCCAGGTCAAATGTGAACTTAAACCTCATGTCAAATGTGAATCCGTTGTTTGAAAACCAGGTCAAATGTGAACCCTTTGTTTGAAACCCAGGTCAAACATAAACCTAAACATCAGGTCAAATGTGAACCCGTTGTTTGAAACCCAGGTCAAATGTGAACTTAAACCTCAGGTCAAATGTGAACCTGTTGTTTGAAACCCAGGTCAAATGTGAACCTAAACCTCAGGTCAAATGTGAATCCGTTGTTTGAAGACCAGGTCAAATGTGAACCCGTTGTTTGAAACCCAGGTCAAATATGAACCTAAACCTCAGGTCAAATGTGAACCCGTTGTTCGAAACCCAGGTCAAATGTGAACTTAAACCTCAGGTCAAATGTGAACCCGTTGTTCGAAACCCAGGTCAAATGTGAACTTAAACCTCAGGTCAAATGTGAACCTGTTGTTTGAAACCCAGGTCAATTGTGAACCTAAACCTAAGGTCAAATGTGAACCTGTTGTTTGAAAACTAGGTCAAATGTGAACCTAAACCTCAGGTCAAATGTGAACCCATTGTTTGAAACTCGGGTCAAATGTGAACCTAAACCTCAAGTCAAATGTGAACCCGTTGTTTGAAACCCAGGTCAAATGTGAACCTAAACCTAAGGTCAAGTGTGAACCCATTATTTGAAACCCAGGTCAAATGTGAACCTAAACCTCAGGTTAAATGTGAACCCGTTGTTTGAAAATCCGGTCAAATGTGAACCTAAACCTCTGGTCAAATGTGAACCCGTTGTTTGAAATTCAGGTCAAATGTGAACTTAAACCTCAGGTCAAATGTGAACCTGTTGTTTGAAACCCAGGTCAAATGTGAACCTACACATCAGGTCAAATGTGAATCCGTTGTTTGAAGACCAGGTCAAATGTGAACCCGTTGTTTGAAACCCAGGTCAAATATGAACCTAAACCTCAGGTCAAATGTGAACCCGTTGTTCGAAACCCAGGTCAAATGTGAACTTAAACCTCAGGTCAAATGTGAACCCGTTGTTCGAAACCCAGGTCAAATGTGAACTTAAACCTCAGGTCAAATGTGAACCTGTTGTTTGAAACCCAGGTCAATTGTGAACCTAAACCTAAGGTCAAATGTGAACCTGTTGTTTGAAAACCAGGTCAAATGTGAACCTAAACCTCAGGTCAAATGTGAACCCATTGTTTGAAACTCGGGTCAAATGTGAACCTAAACCTCAAGTCAAATGTGAACCCGTTGTTTGAAACCCAGGTCAAATGTGAACCTAAACCTAAGGTCAAGTGTGAACCCATTATTTGAAACCCAGGTCAAATGTGAACCTAAACCTCAGGTCAAATGTGAACCCGTTGTTTGAAAATCCGGTCAAATGTGAACCTAAACCTCTGGTCAAATGTGAACCCGTTGTTTGAAACCCAGGTCAAATGTGAACTTAAACCTCATGTCAAATGTGAATCCGTTGTTTGAAAACCAGGTCAAATGTGAACCCTTTGTTTGAAACCCAGGTCAAACATAAACCTAAACATCAGGTCAAATGTGAACCCGTTGTTTGAAACCCAGGTCAAATGTGAACTTAAACCTCAGGTCAAATGTGAACCTGTTGTTTGAAACCCAGGTCAAATGTGAACCTAAACCTCATGTCAAATGTGAATCCGTTGTTTGAAGACCAGGTCAAATGTGAACCCGTTGTTTGAAACCCAGGTCAAATATGAACCTAAACCTCAGGTCAAATGTGAACCCGTTGTTCGAAACCCAGGTCAAATGTGAACTTAAACCTCAGGTCAAATGTGAACCCGTTGTTCGAAACCCAGGTCAAATGTGAACTTAAACCTCAGGTCAAATGTGAACCTGTTGTTTGAAACCCAGGTCAATTTTGAACCTAAACCTAAGGTCAAATGTGAACCTGTTGTTTGAAAACCAGGTCAAATGTGAACCTAAACCTCAGGTCAAATGTGAACCCATTGTTTGAAACCCGGGTCAAATGTGAACCTAAACCTCAAGTCAAATGTGAACCCGTTGTTTGAAACCCAGGTCAAATGTGAATTTAAACCTCAGGTCAAATGTGAACCCATTGTTTGAAACCCAGGTCAAACGTGAACCTAAACCTCAGGTCAAATGTGAACCCATTGTTTGAAACCCAAGTCAAATGTGAACCTAACCCTTAGGTCAAATGTGAACCCGTTGTTTGAAAATCCGGTCAAATGTGAACCTAAACCTCAGGTCAAATGTGAACCTGTTGTTTGAAACTCAGGTCAAATGTGAACCTAAACCTCAGGTCAAATGTGAATCCGTTGTTTGAAAACCAGGTCAAATGTGAACCCGTTGTTTGAAACCCAGGTCAAATATGAACCTAAACATCAGGTCAAATGTGAACCCGTTGTTTGAAACCCAGGTCAAATGTGAACTTAAACCTCAGGTCAAATGTGAACCTGTTGTTTGAAACCCAGGTCAATTGTGAACCTAAACCTAAGGTCAAATGTGAACCTGTTGTTTGAAAACCAGGTCAAATGTGAACCTAAACCTCAGGTCAAATGTTAACCCATTGTTTGAAACCCAGGTCAAATGTGAACCTAAACCTCAAGTCAAATGTGAACCCGTTGTTTGAAACCCAGGTCAAACGTGAACTTAAACCTCAGGTCAAATGTGAACCAATTGTTTAAAACCCAGGTCAAACGTGAACCTAAACCTCAGGTCAAATGTGAACCCGTTGTTCGAAACCCAGGTCAAATGTGAACTTAAACCTCAGGTCAAATGTGAACCCGTTGTTCGAAACCCAGGTCAAATGTGAACTTAAACCTCAGGTCAAATGTGAACCTGTTGTTTGAAACCCAGGTCAATTTTGAACCTAAACCTAAGGTCAAATGTGAACCTGTTGTTTGAAAACCAGGTCAAATGTGAACCTAAACCTCAGGTCAAATGTGAACCCATTGTTTGAAACCCGGGTCAAATGTGAACCTAAACCTCAAGTCAAATGTGAACCCGTTGTTTGAAACCCAGGTCAAATGTGAATTTAAACCTCAGGTCAAATGTGAACCCATTGTTTGAAACCCAGGTCAAACGTGAACCTAAACCTCAGGTCAAATGTGAACCCATTGTTTGAAACCCAAGTCAAATGTGAACCTAACCCTTAGGTCAAATGTGAACCCGTTGTTTGAAAATCCGGTCAAATGTGAACCTAAACCTCAGGTCAAATGTGAACCTGTTGTTTGAAACTCAGGTCAAATGTGAACCTAAACCTCAGGTCAAATGTGAATCCGTTGTTTGAAAACCAGGTCAAATGTGAACCCGTTGTTTGAAACCCAGGTCAAATATGAACCTAAACATCAGGTCAAATGTGAACCCGTTGTTTGAAACCCAGGTCAAATGTGAACTTAAACCTCAGGTCAAATGTGAACCTGTTGTTTGAAACCCAGGTCAATTGTGAACCTAAACCTAAGGTCAAATGTGAACCTGTTGTTTGAAAACCAGGTCAAATGTGAACCTAAACCTCAGGTCAAATGTTAACCCATTGTTTGAAACCCAGGTCAAATGTGAACCTAAACCTCAAGTCAAATGTGAACCCGTTGTTTGAAACCCAGGTCAAACGTGAACTTAAACCTCAGGTCAAATGTGAACCAATTGTTTAAAACCCAGGTCAAACGTGAACCTAAACCTCAGGTCAAATGTGAACTCGTTGTTTGAAACCCAAGTCAAATGTGAACCTAACCCTCTGGTCAAATGTGAACCCGTTGTTTGAAAATCCGGTCAAATGCGAACCTAAACCTCAGGTCAAATGTGAACCCGTTGTTTGAAACCCAGGTCAAATGTGAACCTAAATCTCAGGTCAAATGTGAATCCGTTGTTTGAAAACCAGGTCAAATGTGAACCCGTTGTTTGAAACCCAGGTCAAATATGAACCTAAACCTCAGGTCAAATGTGAACCCGTTGTTCGAAACCCAGGTCAAATGTGAACTTAAACCTCAGGTCAAATGTGAACCTGTTGTTTGAAACCCAGGTCAAATGTGAACCTAAACCTCAGGTCAAATGTGAACCCTTTGTTTGAAACCCAGGTCAAATGTGAACATAAACCTCCGGTCAAATGTGAACCCGTTGTTTGAAACCCAGGTCAAATGTGAACCTAAACCTCGAGTCAAATGTGAACCCGTTGTTTGAAACCCAGGTCAAATGTGAACCTAAACCTTATGTCAAATGAGAACCCGTTGTTTGAAACTCGGGTCAAATGTGAACCTAAACCTCAGGTCAAATGCGAACCTGTTGTTTGAAAACCAGGTCAAATTTGAACCTAAACCTCAGGTCAAATGTGAACCCTTTGTTTGAAACCCAGGTCAATTGTGAACCTAAACCTAAGGTCAAATGTGAACCTGTTGTTTGAAAACCAGGTCAAATGTGAACCTAAACCTCAGGTCAAATGTGAACCCATTGTTTGAATCCCAGGTCAAATGTGAACCTAAACCTAGGGTCAAATGTGAACCCATTATTTGAAACCCAGGTCAAATGTGAACCTAAACCTCAGGTCAAATGTGAACCCGTTGTTTGAAAATCCGGTCAAATGTGAACCTAAACCTCTGGTCAAATGTGAACCCGTTGTTTGAAACCCAGGTCAAATGTGAACTTAAACCTCATGTCAAATGTGAATCCGTTGTTTGAAAACCAGGTCAAATGTGAACCCTTTGTTTGAAACCCAGGTCAAACATAAACTTAAACATCAGGTCAAATGTGAACCCGTTGTTTGAAACCCAGGTCAAATGTGAACTTAAACCTCAGGTCAAATGTGAACCTGTTGTTTGAAACCCAGGTCAAATGTGAACCTAAACCTCAGGTCAAATGTGAATCCGTTGTTTGAAGACCAGGTCAAATGTGAACCCGTTGTTTGAAACCCAGGTCAAATATGAACCTAAACCTCCGGTCAAATCTGAACCCGTTGTTCGAAACCCAGGTCAAATGTGAACTTAAACCTCAGGTCAAATGTGAACCTGTTGTTTGAAACCCAGGTCAATTGTGAACCTAAACCTAAGGTCAAATGTGAACCTGTTGTTTGAAAACCAGGTCAAATGTGAACCTAAACCTCAGGTCAAATGTGAACCCATTGTTTGAAACTTGGGTCAAATGTGAACCTAAACCTCAAGTCAAATGTGAACCCGTTGTTTGAAACCCAGGTCAAATGTGAACCTAAACCTAAGGTCAAATGTGAACCCATTATTTGAAACCCATGTCAAATGTGAACCTAAACCTCAGGTCAAATGTGAACCCGTTGTTTGAAAATCCGGTCAAATGTGAACCTAAACCTCTGGTCAAATGTGAACCCGTTGTTTGAAACCCAGGTCAAATGTGAACTTAAACCTCATGTCAAATGTGAATCCGTTGTTTGAAAACCAGGTCAAATGTGAACCCTTTGTTTGAAACCCAGGTCAAACATAAACCTAAACATCAGGTCAAATGTGAACCCGTTGTTTGAAACCCAGGTCAAATGTGAACTTAAACCTCAGGTCAAATGTGAACCTGTTGTTTGAAACCCAGGTCAAATGTGAACCTAAACCTCAGGTCAAATGTGAATCTGTTGTTTGAAGACCAGGTCAAATGTGAACCCGTTGTTTGAAACCCAGGTCAAATATGAACCTAAACCTCAGGTCAAATGTGAACCCGTTGTTCGAAACCCAGGTCAAATGTGAACTTAAACCTCAGGTCAAATGTGAACCCGTTGTTCGAAACCCAGGTCAAATGTGAACTTAAACCTCAGGTCAAATGTGAACCTGTTGTTTGAAACCCAGGTCAATTTTGAACCTAAACCTAAGGTCAAATGTGAACCTGTTGTGTTAAAACCAGGTCAAATGTGAACCTAAACCTCAGGTCAAATGTGAACCCATTGTTTGAAACCCGGGTCAAATGTGAACCTAAACCTCAAGTCAAATGTGAACCCGTTGTTTGAAACCCAGGTCAAATGTGAACTTAAACCTCAGGTCAAATGTGAACCTATTGTTTGAAACCCAGGTCAAACGTGAACCTAAACCTCAGGTCAAATGTGAACCCATTGTTTGAAACCCAAGTCAAATGTGAACCTAACCCTTAGGTCAAATGTGAACCCGTTGTTTGAAAATCCGGTCAAATGTGAACCTAAACCTCAGGTCAAATGTGAACCTGTTGTTTGAAACTCAGGTCAAATGTGAACCTAAACCTCAGGTCAAATGTGAATCCGTTGTTTGAAAACCAGGTCAAATGTGAACCCGTTGTTTGAAACCCAGGTCAAATATGAACCTAAACATCAGGTCAAATGTGAACCCGTTGTTTGAAACCCAGGTCAAATGTGAACTTAAACCTCAGGTCAAATGTGAACCTGTTGTTTGAAACCCAGGTCAATTGTGAACCTAAACCTAAGGTCAAATGTGAACCTGTTGTTTGAAAACCAGGTCAAATGTGAATCTAAACCTCAGGTCAAATGTGAACCCATTGTTTGAAACCCAGGTCAAATGTGAACCTAAACCTCAGGTCAAATGTGAACCCGTTGTTTGAAACCCAGGTCAAACGTGAACTTAAACCTCAGGTCAAATGTGAACCTATTGTTTGAAACCCAGGTCAAACATGAACCTAAACCTCAGGTCAAATGTGAATTCGTTGTTTGAAACCCAAGTCAAATGTGAACCTAACCCTCTGGTCAAATGTGAACCCGTTGTTTGAAAATCCGGTCAAATGCGAACCTAAACCTCAGGTCAAATGTGAACCCGTTGTTTGAAACCCAGGTCAAATGTGAACCTAAATCTCAGGTCAAATGTGAATCCGTTGTTTGAAAACCAGGTCAAATGTGAACCCGTTGTTTGAAACCCAGGTCAAATATGAACCTAAACCTCAGGTCAAATGTGAACCCTTTGTTCGAAACCCAGGTCAAATGTGAACTTAAACCTCAGGTCAAATGTGAACCTGTTGTTTGAAACCCAGGTCAAATGTGAACCTAAACCTCAGGTCAAATGTGAACCCTTTGTTTGAAACCCAGGTCAAATGTGAACATAAACCTCAGGTCAAATGTGAACCCGTTGTTTGAAACCCAGGTCAAATGTGAACCTAAACCTCGGGTCAAATGTGAACCCGTTGTTTGAAACCCAGGTCAAATGTGAACCTAAACCTTATGTCAAATGAGAACCCGTTGTTTGAAACTCGGGTCAAATGTGAACCTAAACCTCAGGTCAAATGCGAACCTGTTGTTTGAAAACCAGGTCAAATTTGAACCTAAACCTCAGGTCAAATGTGAACCCTTTGTTTGAAACCCAGGTCAAATGTGAACTTAAACCTCAGGTCAAATGTGAACCTATTGTTTGAAACCCAGGTCAAACGTGAACCTAAACCTCAGGTCAAATGTGAACCCATTGTTTGAAACCCAAGTTAAATGTGAACCTAACCCTTAGGTCAAATGTGAACCCGTTGTTTGAAAATCCGGTCAAATGTGAACCTAAACCTCAGGTCAAATGTGAACCTGTTGTTTGAAACTCAGGTCAAATGTGAACCTAAACCTCAGGTCAAATGTGAATCCGTTGTTTGAAAACCAGGTCAAATGTGAACCCGTTGTTTGAAACCCAGGTCAAATATGAACCTAAACATCAGGTCAAATGTGAACCCGTTGTTTGAAACCCAGGTCAAATGTGAACTTAAACCTCAGGTCAAATGTGAACCTGTTGTTTGAAACCCAGGTCAATTGTGAACCTAAACCTAAGGTCAAATGTGAACCTGTTGTTTGAAAACCAGGTCAAATGTGAACCTAAACCTCAGGTCAAATGTGAACCCATTGTTTGAAACCCAGGTCAAATGTGAACCTAAACCTCAAGTCAAATGTGAACCCGTTGTTTGAAACCCAGGTCAAACGTGAACTTAAACCTCAGGTCAAATGTGAACCTATTGTTTGAAACCCAGGTCAAACGTGAACCTAAACCTCAAGTCAAATGTGAACTCGTTGTTTGAAACCCAAGTCAAATGTGAACCTAACCCTCTGGTCAAATGTGAACCCGTTGTTTGAAAATCCGGTCAAATGCGAACCTAAACCTCAGGTCAAATGTGAACCCGTTGTTTGAAACCCAGGTCAAATGTGAACCTAAATCTCAGGTCAAATGTGAATCCGTTGTTTGAAAACCAGGTCAAATGTGAACCCGTTGTTTGAAACCCAGGTCAAATATGAACCTAAACCTCAGGTCAAATGTGAACCCGTTGTTCGAAACCCAGGTCAAATGTGAACTTAAACCTCAGGTCAAATGTGAACCTGTTGTTTGAAACCCAGGTCAAATGTGAACCTAAACCTCAGGTCAAATGTGAACCCTTTGTTTGAAACCCAGGTCAAATGTGAACATAAACCTCAGGTCAAATGTGAACCCGTTGTTTGAAACCCAGGTCAAATGTGAACCTAAACCTCGGGTCAAATGTGAACCCGTTGTTTGAAACCCAGGTCAAATGTGAACCCGTTGTTTGAAACCCAGGTCAAATGTGAACCTAAACCTTATGTCAAATGAGAACCCGTTGTTTGAAACTCGGGTCAAATGTGAACCTAAACCTCAGGTCAAATGCGAACCTGTTGTTTGAAAACCAGGTCAAATTTGAACCTAAACCTCAGGTCAAATGTGAACCCATTGTTTGAATCCCAGGTCAAATGTGAACCTAAACCTAAGGTCAAATGTGAACCCATTATTTGAAACCCAGGTCAAATGTGAACCTAAACCTCAGGTCAAATGTGAACCCGTTGTTTGAAAATCCGGTCAAATGTGAACCTAAACCTCTGGTCAAATGTGAACCCATTGTTTGAAACCCAGGTCAAATGTGAACTTAAACCTCATGTCAAATGTGAATCCGTTGTTTGAAAACCAGGTCAAATGTGAACCCTTTGTTTGAAACCCAGGTCAAACATAAACCTAAACATCAGGTCAAATGTGAACCCTTTGTTTGAAACCCAGGTCAATTGTGAACCTAAACCTAAGGTCAAATGTGAACCTGTTGTTTGAAAACCAGGTCAAATGTGAACCTAAACCTCAGGTCAAATGTGAACCCATTGTTTGAATCCCAGGTCAAATGTGAACCTAAACCTAAGGTCAAATGTGAACCCATTATTTGAAACCCAGGTCAAATGTGAACCTAAACCTCAGGTCAAATGTGAACCCGTTGTTTGAAAATCCGGTCAAATGTGAACCTAAACCTCTGGTCAAATGTGAACCCATTGTTTGAAACCCAGGTCAAATGTGAACTTAAACCTCATGTCAAATGTGAATCCGTTGTTTGAAAACCAGGTCAAATGTGAACCCTTTGTTTGAAACCCAGGTCAAACATAAACCTAAACATCAGGTCAAATGTGAACCCGTTGTTTGAAACCCAGGTCAAATGTGAACTTAAACCTCAGGTCAAATGTGAACCTGTTGTTTGAAACCCAGGTCAAATGTGAACCTAAACCTCAGGTCAAATGTGAATCCGTTGTTTGAAGACCAGGTCAAATGTGAACCCGTTGTTTGAAACCCAGGTCAAATATGAACCTAAACCTCCGGTCAAATGTGAACCCGTTGTTCGAAACCCAGGTCAAATGTGAACTTAAACCTCAGGTCAAATGTGAACCCGTTGTTCGAAACCCAGGTCAAATGTGAACTTAAACCTCAGGTCAAATGTGAACCTGTTGTTTGAAACCCAGGTCAATTGTGAACCTAAACCTAAGGTCAAATGTGAACCTGTTGTTTGAAAACCAGGTCAAATGTGAACCTAAACCTCAGGTCAAATGTGAACCCATTGTTTGAAACTCGGGTCAAATGTGAACCTAAACCTCAAGTCAAATGTGAACCCATTGTTTGAAACCCAGGTCAAATGTGAACCTGAACCTAAGGTCAAGTGTGAACCCATTATTTGAAACCCATGTCAAATGTGAACCTAAACCTCAGGTCAAATGTGAACCCGTTGTTTGAAAATCCGGTCAAATGTGAACCTAAACCTCTGGTCAAATGTGAACCCGTTGTTTGAAACCCAGGTCAAATGTGAACTTAAACCTCATGTCAAATGTGAATCCGTTGTTTGAAAACCAGGTCAAATGTGAACCCTTTGTTTGAAACCCAGGTCAAACATAAACCTAAACATCAGGTCAAATGTGAACCCGTTGTTTGAAACCCAGGTCAAATGTGAACTTAAACCTCAGGTCAAATGTGAACCTGTTGTTTGAAACCCAGGTCAAATGTGAACCTAAACCTCAGGTCAAATGTGAATCTGTTGTTTGAAGACCAGGTCAAATGTGAACCCGTTGTTTGAAACCCAGGTCAAATGTGAACCTAAACCTCAGGTCAAATGTGAACCCGTTGTTCGAAACCCAGGTCAAATGTGAACTTAAACCTCAGGTCAAATGTGAACCCGTTGTTCGAAACCCAGGTCAAATGTGAACTTAAACCTCAGGTCAAATGTGAACCTGTTGTTTGAAACCCAGGTCAATTTTGAACCTAAACCTAAGGTCAAATGTGAACCTGTTGTGTTAAAACCAGGTCAAATGTGAACCTAAACCTCAGGTCAAATGTGAACCCATTGTTTGAAACCCGGGTCAAATGTGAACGTAAACCTCAAGTCAAATGTGAACCCGTTGTTTGAAACCCAGGTCAAATGTGAACTTAAACCTCAGGTCAAATGTGAACCTATTGTTTGAAACCCAGGTCAAACGTGAACCTAAACCTCAGGTCAAATGTGAACCCATTGTTTGAAACCCAAGTCAAATGTGAACCTAACCCTTAGGTCAAATGTGAACCCGTTGTTTGAAAATCCGGTCAAATGTGAACCTAAACCTCAGGTCAAATGTGAACCTGTTGTTTGAAACTCAGGTCAAATGTGAACCTAAACCTCAGGTCAAATGTGAATCCGTTGTTTGAAAACTAGGTCAAATGTGAACCCGTTGTTTGAAACCCAGACCAAATATGAACCTAAACATCAGGTCAAATGTGAACTCGTTGTTTGAAACCCAGGTCAAATGTGAACTTAAACCTCAGGTCAAATGTGAACCTGTTGTTTGAAACCCAGGTCAATTGTGAACCTAAACCTAAGGTCAAATGTGAACCTGTTGTTTGAAAACCAGGTCAAATGTGAACCTAAACCTCAGGTCAAATGTGAACCCATTGTTTGAAACCCAGGTCAAATGTGAACCTAAACCTCAAGTCAAATGTGAACCCGTTGTTTGAAACCCAGGTCAAACGTGAACTTAAACCTCAGGTCAAATGTGAACCTATTGTTTGAAACCCAGGTCAAACGTGAACCTAATTCTCAGGTCAAATGTGAACCCGTTGTTTGAAACCCAAGTCAAATGTGAACCTAACCCTCTGGTCAAATGTGAACCCGTTGTTTGAAAATCCGGTCAAATGCGAACCTAAACCTCAGGTCAAATGTGAACCCGTTGTTTGAAACCCAGGTCAAATGTGAACCTAAACCTCAGGTCAAATGTGAACCCGTTGTTTGAAAACCAGGTCAAATGTGAACCCGTTGTTTGAAACCCAGGTCAAATATGAACCTAAACCTCAGGTCAAATGTGAACCCGTTGTTCGAAACCCAGGTCAAATGTGAACTTAAACCTCAGGTCAAATGTGAACCTGTTGTTTGAAACCCAGGTCAAATGTGAACCTAAACCTCAGGTCAAATGTGAACCCTTTGTTTGAAACCCAGGTCAAATGTGAAGATAAACCTCAGGTCAAATGTGAACCCGTTGTTTGAAACCCAGGTCAAATGTGAACCTAAACCTCGGGTCAAATATGAACCCGTTGTTTGAAACCCAGGTCAAATGTGAACCTAAACCTTATGTCAAATAAGAACCCGTTGTTTGAAACTCGGGTCAAATGTGAACCTAAACCTCAGGTCAAATGCGAACCTGTTGTTTGAAAACCAGGTCAAATTTGAACCTAAACCTCAGGTCAAATGTGAACCTAAACCTTATGTCAAATGTGAACCCGTTGTTTGAAACCTAGGTCAAATGTGAACCTAAACCTAAGGTCAAATGTGAACCCATTGTTTGAAACCTAGGTCAAATGTGAACCTAAACCTAAGGTCAAATGTGAACCCATTGTTTGAAACCCAGGTCAAATGTGAACCTAAACCTCAGGTCAAATGTGAACCAGTTGTTTCAAAATCCGGTCAAATGTGAACCTAAACCTCAGGTCAAATGTGAACCCGTTGTTTGAAACTCAGGTCAAATGTGAACCTAAACCTCAGGTCAAATGCGAACCCGTTGTTTGAAAACCAGGTCAAATTTGAACCTAAACCTCAGGTAAAATGTGAACCTGTTGTTTGAAACCAGGTCAAATGTGAACCTAAACCTCAGGTCAAATGTGAACCCTTTGTTTGAAACCCAGGTCAAATGTGAACATAAACCTCAGGTCAAATGTGAACCCATTATTTGAAACCCAGGTCAAATGTGAACCTAAACCTCAGATCAAATGTGAACCCGTTGTTTGAAAATCCGGTCAAATGTGAACCTAAACCTCTGGTCAAATGTGAACCCGTTGTTTGAAACCCAGGTCAAATGTGAACTTAAACCTCATGTCAAATGTGAATCCGTTGTTTGAAAACCAGGTCAAATGTGAACCCTTTGTTTGAAACCCAGGTCAAACATAAACCTAAACATCAGGTCAAATGTGAACCCGTTGTTTGAAACCCAGGTCAAATGTGAACTTAAACCTCAGGTCAAATGTGAACCTGTTGTTTGAAACCCAGGTCAAATGTGAACCTAAACCTCAGGTCAAATGTGAATCCGTTGTTTGAAGACCAGGTCAAATGTGAACCCGTTGTTTGAAACCCAGGTCAAATATGAACCTAAACCTCAGGTCAAATGTGAACCCGTTGTTCGAAACCCAGGTCAAATGTGAACTTAAACCTCAGGTCAAATGTGAACCCGTTGTTCGAAACCCAGGTCAAATGTGAACTTAAACCTCAGGTCAAATGTGAACCTGTTGTTTGAAACCCAGGTCAATTGTGAACCTAAACCTAAGGTCAAATGTGAACCTGTTCTTTGAAAACCAGGTCAAATGTGAACCTAAACCTTAGGTCAAATGTGAACCCATTGTTTGAAACTCGGGTCAAATGTAAACCTAAACCTTAAGTCAAATGTGAACCCGTTGTTTGAAACCCAGGTCAAATGTGAACTTAAACCTCATGTCAAATGTGAATCCGTTGTTTGAAAACCAGGTCAAATGTGAACCCTTTGTTTGAAACCCAGGTAAAACATAAACCTAAACATCAGGTCAAATGTGAACCCGTTGTTTGAAAACCAGGTCAAATTTGAACCTAAACCTCAGGTAAAATTTGAACCTGTTGTTTGAAACCAGGTCAAATGTGAACCTAAACCTCAGGTCAAATGTGAACCCTTTGTTTGAAACCCAGGTCAAATGTGAACATAAACCTCAGGTCAAATGTGAACCCATTATTTGAAACCCAGGTCAAATGTGAACCTAAACCTCAGATCAAATGTGAACCCGTTGTTTGAAAATCCGGTCAAATGTGAACCTAAACCTCTGGTCAAATGTGAACCCGTTGTTTGAAACCCAGGTCAAATGTGAACTTAAACCTCATGTCAAATGTGAATCCGTTGTTTGAAAACCAGGTCAAATGTGAACCCTTTGTTTGAAACCCAGGTCAAACATAAACCTAAACATCAGGTCAAATGTGAACCCGTTGTTTGAAACCCAGGTCAAATGTGAACTTAAACCTCAGGTCAAATGTGAACCTGTTGTTTGAAACCCAGGTCAAATGTGAACCTAAACCTCAGGTCAAATGTGAATCCGTTGTTTGAAGACCAGGTCAAATGTGAACCCGTTGTTTGAAACCCAGGTCAAATATGAACCTAAACCTCAGGTCAAATGTGAACCCGTAGTTCGAAACCCAGGTCAAATGTGAACTTAAACCTCAGGTCAAATGTGAACCCGTTGTTCGAAACCCAGGTCAAATGTGAACTTAAACCTCAGGTCTAATGTGAACCTGTTGTTTGAAACCCAGGTCAATTGTGAACCTAAACCTAAGGTCAAATGTGAACCTGTTGTTTGAAAACCAGGTCAAATGTGAACCTAAACCTTAGGTCAAATGTGAACCCATTGTTTGAAACTCGGGTCAAATGTAAACCTAAACCTTAAGTCAAATGTGAACCCGTTGTTTGAAACCCAGGTCAAATGTGAACTTAAACCTCATGTCAAATGTGAATCCGTTGTTTGAAAACCAGGTCAAATGTGAACCCTTTGTTTGAAACCCAGGTAAAACATAAACCTAAACATCAGGTCAAATGTGAACCCGTTGTTTGAAACCCAGGTCAAATGTGAACTTAAACCTCAGGTCAAATGTGAACCTGTTGTTTGAAACCCAGGTCAAATGTGAACCTAAACCTCAGGTCAAATGTGAATCCGTTGTTTGAAGACCAGGTCAAATGTGAACCCGTTGTTTGAAACCCAGGTCAAATATGAACCTAAACCTCAGGTCAAATGTGAACCCGTTGTTCGAAACCCAGGTCAAATGTGAACTTAAACCTCAGGTCAAATGTGAACCCGTTGTTCGAAACCCAGGTCAAATGTGAACTTAAACCTCAGGTCAAATGTGAACCTGTTGTTTGAAACCCAGGTCAATTTTGAACCTAAACCTAAGGTCAAATGTGAACCTGTTGTTTGAAAACCAGGTCAAATGTGAACCTAAACCTCACGTCAAAAGTGAACCCGTTGTTTGAAACCCAGGTCAAATGTGAACTTAAACCTCAGGTCAAATGTGAACCTATTGTTTGAAACCCAGGTCAAACGTGAACCTAAACCTCAGGTCAAATGTGAACCCATTGTTTGAAACCCAAGTCAAATGTGAACCTAACCCTTTGGTCAAATATGAACCCGTTGTTTGAAAATCCGGTCAAATGTGAACCTAAACCTCAGGTCAAATGTGAACCTGTTGTTTGAAACTCAGGTCAAATGTGAACCTAAACCTCAGGTCAAATGTGAATCCGTTGTTTGAAAACCAGGTCAAATGTGAACCCGTTGTTTGAAACCCAGGTCAAATATGAACCTAAACATCAGGTCAAATGTGAACCCGTTGTTTGAAACCCAGGTCAAATGTGAACTTAAACCTCAGGTCAAATGTGAACCTGTTGTTTGAAACCCAGGTCAATTGTGAACCTAAACCTAAGGTCAAATGTGAACCTAAACCTCAGGTCAAATGTGAACCCATTGTTTGAAACCCAGGTCAAATGTGAACCTAAACCTCAAGTCAAATGTGAACCCGTTGTTTGAAACCCAGGTCAAACGTGAACTTAAACCTCAGGTCAAATGTGAACCTATTGTTTGAAACCCAGGTCAAACGTGAACCTAAACCTCAGGTCAAATGTGAACTCGTTGTTTGAAACCCAAGTCAAATGTGAACCTAACCCTCTGGTCAAATGTGAACCCGTTGTTTGAAAATCCGGTCAAATGCGAACCTAAACCTAAGGTCAAATGTGAACCCGTTGTTTGAAACCCAGGTCAAATGTGAACCTAAACCTCAGGTCAAATGTGAATCCGTTGTTTGAAAACCAGGTCAAATGTGAACCCGTTGTTGGAAACCCAGGTCAAATATGAACCTAAACCTCAGGTCAAATGTGAACCCGTTGTTCGAAACCCAGGTCAAATGTGAACTTAAACCTCAGGTCAAATGTGAACCTGTTGTTTGAAACCCAGGTCAAATGTGAACCTAAACCTCAGGTCAAATGTGAACCCTTTGTTTGAAACCCAGGTCAAATGTGAACATAAACCTCGGGTCAAATGTGAACCCGTTGTTTGAAACCCAGGTCAAATGTGAACCTAAACCTCGGGTCAAATGTGAACCCGTTGTTTGAAACCCAGGTCAAATGTGAACCTAAACCTTATGTCAAATGAGAACCCGTTGTTTGAAACTCGGGTCAAATGTGAACCTAAACCTCAGGTCAAATGCGAACCTGTTGTTTGAAACCCAGGTTAATTGTGAACCTAAACCTAAGGTTAAATGTGAACCTGTTGTTTGAAAACCAGGTCAAATGTGAACCTAAACCTCAGGTCAAATGTGAACCCATTGTTTGAAACCCAGGTCAAATGTGAACCTAAACCTAAGGTCAAATGTGAACCCATTATTTGAAACCCAGGTCAAATGTGAACCTAAACCTCAGGTCAAATGTGAACCCGTTGTTTGAAAATCCGGTCAAATGTGAACCTAAACCTCTGGTCAAATGTGAACCCGTTGTTTGAAACCCAGGTCAAATGTGAACTTAAACCTCATGTCAAATGTGAATCCGTTGTTTGAAAACCAGGTCAAATGTGAACCCTTTGTTTGAAACCCAGGTCAAACATAAACCTAAACATCAGGTCAAATGTGAACCCGTTGTTTGAAACCCAGGTCAAATGTGAACTTAAACCTCAGGTCAAATGTGAACCTGTTGTTTGAAACCCAGGTCAAATGTGAACCTAAACCTCAGGTCAAATGTGAATCCGTTGTTTGAAGACCAGGTCAAATGTGAACCCGTTGTTTGAAACCCAGGTCAAATATGAACCTAAACCTCAGGTCAAATGTGAACCCGTTGTTCGAAACCCAGGTCAAATGTGAACTTAAACCTCAGGTCAAATGTGAACCCGTTGTTCGAAACCCAGGTCAAATGTGAACTTAAACCTCAGGTCAAATGTGAACCTGTTGTTTGAAACCCAGGTCAATTGTGAACCTAAACCTAAGGTCAAATGTGAACCTGTTGTTTGAAAACTAGGTCAAATGTGAACCTAAACCTCAGGTTAAATGTGAACCCATTGTTTGAAACTCGGGTCAAATGTGAACCTAAACCTCAAGTCAAATGTGAACCCGTTGTTTGAAAGCCAGGTCAAATGTGAACCTAAACCTAAGGTCAAGTGTGAACCCATTATTTGAAACCCAGGTCAAATGTGAACCTAAACCTCAGGTTAAATGTGAACCCGTTGTTTGAAAATCCGGTCAAATGTGAACCTAAACCTCTGGTCAAATGTGAACCCTTTGTTTGAAACCCAGGTCAAATGTGAACTTAAACCTCAGGTCAAATGTGAACCTGTTGTTTGAAACCCAGGTCAAATGTGAACCTACACATCAGGTCAAATGTGAATCCGTTGTTTGAAGACCAGGTCAAATGTGAACCCGTTGTTTGAAACCCAGGTCAAATATGAACCTAAACCTCAGGTCAAATGTGAACCCGTTGTTCGAAACCCAGGTCAAATGTGAACTTAAACCTCAGGTCAAATGTGAACCCGTTGTTCGAAACCCAGGTCAAATGTGAACTTAAACCTCAGGTCAAATGTGAACCTGTTGTTTGAAACCCAGGTCAATTGTGAACCTAAACCTAAGGTCAAATGTGAACCTGTTGTTTGAAAACCAGGTCAAATGTGAACCTAAACCTCAGGTCAAATGTGAACCCATTGTTTGAAACTCGGGTCAAATGTGAACCTAAACCTCAAGTCAAATGTGAACCCGTTGTTTGAAACCCAGGTCAAATGTGAACCTAAACCTAAGGTCAAGTGTGAACCCATTATTTGAAACCCAGGTCAAATGTGAACCTAAACCTCAGGTCAAATGTGAACCCGTTGTTTGAAAATCCGGTCAAATGTGAACCTAAACCTCTGGTCAAATGTGAACCCGTTGTTTGAAACCCAGGTCAAATGTGAACTTAAACCTCATGTCAAATGTGAATCCGTTGTTTGAAAACCAGGTCAAATGTGAACCCTTTGTTTGAAACCCAGGTCAAACATAAACCTAAACATCAGGTCAAATGTGAACCCGTTGTTTGAAACCCAGGTCAAATGTGAACTTAAACCTCAGGTCAAATGTGAACCTGTTGTTTGAAACCCAGGTCAAATGTGAACCTAAACCTCATGTCAAATGTGAATCCGTTGTTTGAAGACCAGGTCAAATGTGAACCCGTTGTTTGAAACCCAGGTCAAATATGAACCTAAACCTCAGGTCAAATGTGAACCCGTTGTTCGAAACCCAGGTCAAATGTGAACTTAAACCTCAGGTCAAATGTGAACCCGTTGTTCGAAACCCAGGTCAAATGTGAACTTAAACCTCAGGTCAAATGTGAACCTGTTGTTTGAAACCCAGGTCAATTTTGAACCTAAACCTAAGGTCAAATGTGAACCTGTTGTTTGAAAACCAGGTCAAATGTGAACCTAAACCTCAGGTCAAATGTGAACCCATTGTTTGAAACCCGGGTCAAATGTGAACCTAAACCTCAAGTCAAATGTGAACCCGTTGTTTGAAACCCAGGTCAAATGTGAACTTAAACCTCAGGTCAAATGTGAACCCATTGTTTGAAACCCAGGTCAAACGTGAACCTAAACCTCAGGTCAAATGTGAACCCATTGTTTGAAACCCAAGTCAAATGTGAACCTAACCCTTAGGTCAAATGTGAACCCGTTGTTTGAAAATACGGTCAAATGTGAACCTAAACCTCAGGTCAAATGTGAACCTGTTGTTTGAAACTCAGGTCAAATGTGAACCTAAACCTCAGGTCAAATGTGAATCCGTTGTTTGAAAACCAGGTCAAATGTGAACCCGTTGTTTGAAACCCAGGTCAAATATGAACCTAAACATCAGGTCAAATGTGAACCCGTTGTTTGAAACCCAGGTCAAATGTGAACTTAAACCTCAGGTCAAATGTGAACCTGTTGTTTGAAACCCAGGTCAATTGTGAACCTAAACCTAAGGTCAAATGTGAACCTGTTGTTTGAAAACCAGGTCAAATGTGAACCTAAACCTCAGGTCAAATGTGAACCCATTGTTTGAAACCCAGGTCAAATGTGAACCTAAACCTCAAGTCAAATGTGAACCCGTTGTTTGAAACCCAGGTCAAACGTGAACTTAAACGTCAGGTCAAATGTGAACCTATTGTTTGAAACCCAGGTCAAACGTGAACCTAAACCTCAGGTCAAATGTGAACTCGTTGTTTGAAACCCAAGTCAAATGTGAACCTAACCCTCTGGTCAAATGTGAACCCGTTGTTTGAAAATCCGGTCAAATGCGAACCTAAACCTCAGGTCAAATGTGAACCCGTTGTTTGAAACCCAGGTCAAATGTGAACCTAAATCTCAGGTCAAATGTGAATCCGTTGTTTGAAAACCAGGTCAAATGTGAACCCGTTGTTTGAAACCCAGGTCAAATATGAACCTAAACCTCAGGTCAAATGTGAACCCGTTGTTCGAAACCCAGGTCAAATGTGAACTTAAACCTCAGGTCAAATGTGAACCTGTTGTTTGAAACCCAGGTCAAATGTGAACCTAAACCTCAGGTCAAATGTGTACCCTTTGTTTGAAACCCAGGTCAAATGTGAACATAAACCTCAGGTCAAATGTGAACCCGTTGTTTGAAACCCAGGTCAAATGTGAACCTAAACCTCGGGTCAAATGTGAACCCGTTGTTTGAAACCCAGGTCAAATGTGAACCTAAACCTTATGTCAAATGAGAACCCGTTGTTTGAAACTCGGGTCAAATGTGAACCTAAACCTCAGGTCAAATGCGAACCTGTTGTTTGAAAACCAGGTCAAATTTGAACCTAAACCTCAGGTCAAATGTGAACCCTTTGTTTGAAACCCAGGTCAATTGTGAACCTAAACCTAAGGTCAAATGTGAACCTGTTGTTTGAAAACCAGGTCAAATGTGAACCTAAACCTCAGGTCAAATGTGAACCCATTGTTTGAATCCCAGGTCAAATGTGAACCTAAACCTAGGGTCAAATGTGAACCCATTATTTGAAACCCAGGTCAAATGTGAACCTAAACCTCAGGTCAAATGTGAACCCGTTGTTTGAAAATCCGGTCAAATGTGAACCTAAACCTCTGGTCAAATGTGAACCCGTTGTTTGAAACCCAGGTCAAATGTGAACTTAAACCTCATGTCAAATGTGAATCCGTTGTTTGAAAACCAGGTCAAATGTGAACCCTTTGTTTGAAACCCAGGTCAAACATAAACCTAAACATCAGGTCAAATGTGAACCCGTTGTTTGAAACCCAGGTCAAATGTGAACTTAAACCTCAGGTCAAATGTGAACCTGTTGTTTGAAACCCAGGTCAAATGTGAACCTAAACCTCAGGTCAAATGTGAATCCGTTGTTTGAAGACCAGGTCAAATGTGAACCCGTTGTTTGAAACCCAGGTCAAATATGAACCTAAACCTCCGGTCAAATGTGAACCCGTTGTTCGAAACCCAGGTCAAATGTGAACTTAAACCTCAGGTCAAATGTGAACCCGTTGTTCGAAACCCAAGTCAAATGTGAACTTAAACCTCAGGTCAAATGTGAACCTGTTGTTTGAAACCCAGGTCAATTGTGAACCTAAACCTAAGGTCAAATGTGAACCTGTTGTTTGAAAACCAGGTCAAATGTGAACCTAAACCTCAGGTCAAATGTGAACCCATTGTTTGAAACTCGGGTCAAATGTGAACCTAAACCTCAAGTCAAATGTGAACCCGTTGTTTGAAACCCAGGTCAAATGTGAACCTAAACCTAAGGTCAAGTGTGAACCCATTATTTGAAACCCATGTCAAATGTGAACCTAAACCTCAGGTCAAATGCGAACCCGTTGTTTGAAAATCCGGTCAAATGTGAACCTAAACCTCTGGTCAAATGTGAACCCGTTGTTTGAAACCCAGGTCAAATGTGAACTTAAACCTCATGTCAAATGTGAATCCGTTGTTTGAAAACCAGGTCAAATGTGAACCCTTTGTTTGAAACCCAGGTCAAACATAAACCTAAACATCAGGTCAAATGTGAACCCGTTGTTTGAAACCCAGGTCAAATGTGAACTTAAACCTCAGGTCAAATGTGAACCTGTTGTTTGAAACCCAGGTCAAATGTGAACCTAAACCTCAGGTCAAATGTGAATCTGTTGTTTGAAGACCAGGTCAAATGTGAACCCGTTGTTTGAAACCCAGGTCAAATATGAACCTAAACCTCAGGTCAAATGTGAACCCGTTGTTCGAAACCCAGGTCAAATGTGAACTTAAACCTCAGGTCAAATGTGAACCCGTTGTTCGAAACCCAGGTCAAATGTGAACTTAAACCTCAGGTCAAATGTGAACCTGTTGTTTGAAACCCAGGTCAATTTTGAACCTAAACCTAAGGTCAAATGTGAACCTGTTGTGTTAAAACCAGGTCAAATGTGAACCTAAACCTCAGGTCAAATGTGAACCCATTGTTTGAAACCCGGGTCAAATGTGAACCTAAACCTCAAGTCAAATGTGAACCCGTTGTTTGAAACCCATGTCAAATGTGAACTTAAACCTCAGGTCAAATGTGAACCTATTGTTTGAAACCCAGGTCAAACGTGAACCTAAACCTCAGGTCAAATGTGAACCCATTGTTTGAAACCCAAGTCAAATGTGAACCTAACCCTTAGGTCAAATGTGAACCCGTTGTTTGAAAATCCGGTCAAATGTGAACCTAAACCTCAGGTCAAATGTGAACCTGTTGTTTGAAACTCAGGTCAAATGTGAACCTAAACCTCAGGTCAAATGTGAATCCGTTGTTTGAAAACCAGGTCAAATGTGAACCCGTTGTTTGAAACCCAGGTCAAATATGAACCTAAACATCAGGTCAAATGTGAACCCGTTGTTTGAAACCCAGGTCAAATGTGAACTTAAACCTCAGGTCAAATGTGAACCCGTTGTTTGAAACCCAGGTCAAATATGAACCTAAACCTCAGGTCAAATGTGAACCCGTTGTTCGAAACCCAGGTCAAATGTGAACTTAAACCTCAGGTCAAATGTGAACCCATTGTTTGAAACCCAGGTCAAATGTGAACCTAAACCTCAGGTCAAATGTGAACCCTTTGTTTGAAACCCAGGTCAAATGTGAACATAAACCTCAGGTCAAATGTGAACCCGTTGTTTGAAACCCAGGTCAAATGTGAACCTAAACCTCGGGTCAAATGTGAACCCGTTGTTTGAAACCCAGGTCAAATGTGAACCTAAACCTTATGTCAAATGAGAACCCGTTGTTTGAAACTCGGGTCAAATGTGAACCTAAACCTCAGGTCAAATGCGAACCTGTTGTTTGAAAACCAGGTCAAATTTGAACCTAAACCTCAGGTCAAATGTGAACCCTTTGTTTGAAACCCAGGTCAAATGTGAACTTAAACCTCAGGTCAAATGTGAACCTATTGTTTGAAACCCAGGTCAAACGTGAACCTAAACCTCAGGTCAAATGTGAACCCATTGTTTGAAACCCAAGTCAAATGTGAACCTAACCCTTAGGTCAAATGTGAACCCGTTGTTTGAAAATCTGGTCAAATGTGAACCTAAACCTCAGGTCAAATGTGAACCTGTTGTTTGAAACTCAGGTCAAATGTGAACCTAAACCTCAGGTCAAATGTGAATCCGTTGTTTGAAAACCAGGTCAAATGTGAACCCGTTGTTTGAAACCCAGGTCAAATATGAACCTAAACATCAGGTCAAATGTGAACCCGTTGTTTGAAACCCAGGTCAAATGTGAACTTAAACCTCAGGTCAAATGTGAACCTGTTGTTTGAAACCCAGGTCAATTGTGAACCTAAACCTAAGGTCAAATGTGAACCTGTTGTTTGAAAACCAGGTCAAATGTGAACCTAAACCTCAGGTCAAATGTGAACCCATTGTTTGAAACCCAGGTCAAATGTGAACCTAAACCTCAAGTCAAATGTGAACCCGTTGTTTGAAACCCAGGTCAAACGTGAACTTAAACCTCAGGTCAAATGTGAACCTATTGTTTGAAACCCATGTCAAACGTGAACCTAAACCTCAGGTCAAATGTGAACTCGTTGTTTGAAACCCAAGTCAAATGTGAACCTAACCCTCTGGTCAAATGTGAACCCGTTGTTTGAAAATCCGGTCAAATGCGAACCTAAACCTCAGGTCAAATGTGAACCCGTTGTTTGAAACCCAGGTCAAATGTGAACCTAAATCTCAGGTCAAATGTGAATCCGTTGTTTGAAAACCAGGTCAAATGTGAACCCGTTGTTTGAAACCCAGGTCAAATATGAACCTAAACCTCAGGTCAAATGTGAACCCGTTGTTCGAAACCCAGGTCAAATGTGAACTTAAACCTCAGGTCAAATGTGAACCTGTTGTTTGAAACCCAGGTCAAATGTGAACCTAAACCTCAGGTCAAATGTGAACCCTTTGTTTGAAACCCAGGTCAAATGTGAACATAAACCTCAGGTCAAATGTGAACCCGTTGTTTGAAACCCAGGTCAAATGTGAACCTAAACCTCGGGTCAAATGTGAAACCGTTGTTTGAAACCCAGGTCAAATGTGAACCTAAACCTTATGTCAAATGAGAACCCGTTGTTTGAAACTCGGGTCAAATGTGAACCTAAACCTCAGGTCAAATGCGAACCTGTTGTTTGAAAACCAGGTCAAATTTGAACCTAAACCTCAGGTCAAATGTGAACCCTTTGTTTGAAACCCAGGTCAATTGTGAACCTAAACCTAAGGTCAAATGTGAACCTGTTGTTTGAAAACTAGGTCAAATGTGAACCTAAACCTCAGGTCAAATGTGAACCCATTGTTTGAATCCCAGGTCAAATGTGAACCTAAACCTAAGGTCAAATGTGAACCCATTATTTGAAACCCAGGTCAAATGTGAACCTAAACCTCAGGTCAAATGTGAACCCGTTGTTTGAAAATCCGGTCAAATGTGAACCTAAACCTCTGGTCAAATGTGAACCCGTTGTTTGAAACCCAGGTCAAATGTGAACTTAAACCTCATGTCAAATGTGAATCCGTTGTTTGAAAACCAGGTCAAATGTGAACCCTTTGTTTGAAACCCAGGTCAAACATAAACCTAAACATCAGGTCAAATGTGAACCCGTTGTTTGAAACCCAGGTCAAATGTGAACTTAAACCTCAGGTCAAATGTGAACCTGTTGTTTGAAACCCAGGTCAAATGTGAACCTAAACCTCAGGTCAAATGTGAATCCGTTGTTTGAAGACCAGGTCAAATGTGAACCCGTTGTTTGAAACCCAGGTCAAATATGAACCTAAACCTCCGGTCAAATGTGAACCCGTTGTTCGAAACCCAGGTCAAATGTGAACTTAAACCTCAGGTCAAATGTGAACCCGTTGTTCGAAACCCAGGTCAAATGTGAACTTAAACCTCAGGTCAAATGTGAACCTGTTGTTTGAAACCCAGGTCAATTGTGAACCTAAACCTAAGGTCAAATGTGAACCTGTTGTTTGAAAACCAGGTCAAATGTGAACCTAAACCTCAGGTCAAATGTGAACCCATTGTTTGAAACTCGGGTCAAATGTGAACCTAAACCTCAAGTCAAATGTGAACCCGTTGTTTGAAACCCAGGTCAAATGTGAACCTGAACCTAAGGTCAAGTGTGAACCCATTATTTGAAACCCATGTCAAATGTGAACCTAAACCTCAGGTCAAATGTGAACCCGTTGTTTGAAAATCCGGTCAAATGTGAACCTAAACCTCTGGTCAAATGTGAACCCGTTGTTTGAAACCCAGGTCAAATGTGAACTTAAACCTCATGTCAAATGTGAATCCGTTGTTTGAAAACCAGGTCAAATGTGAACCCTTTGTTTGAAACCCAGGTCAAACATAAACCTAAACATCAGGTCAAATGTGAACCCGTTGTTTGAAACCCAGGTCAAATGTGAACTTAAACCTCAGGTCAAATTTGAACCTGTTGTTTGAAACCCAGGTCAAATGTGAACCTAAACCTCAGGTCAAATGTGAATCTGTTGTTTGAAGACCAGGTCAAATGTGAACCCGTTGTTTGAAACCCAGGTCAAATATGAACCTAAACCTCAGGTCAAATGTGAACCCGTTGTTCGAAACCCAGGTCAAATGTGAACTTAAACCTCAGGTCAAATGTGAACCCGTTGTTCGAAACCCAGGTCAAATGTGAACTTAAACCTCAGGTCAAATGTGAACCTGTTGTTTGAAACCCAGGTCAATTTTGAACCTAAACCTAAGGTCAAATGTGAACCTGTTGTGTTAAAACCAGGTCAAATGTGAACCTAAACCTCAGCTCAAATGTGAACCCATTGTTTGAAACCCAGGTCAAATGTGAACCTAAACCTCAAGTAAAATGTGAACCCGTTGTTTGAAACCCAGGTCAAACGTGAACTTAAACCTCAGGTCAAATGTGAACCTATTGTTTGAAACCCAGGTCAAACGTGAACCTAAACCTCAGGTCAAATGTGAACTCGTTGTTTGAAACCCAAGTCAAATGTGAACCTAACCCTCTGGTCAAATGTGAACCCGTTGTTTGAAAATCCGGTCAAATGCGAACCTAAACCTCAGGTCAAATGTGAACCCGTTGTTTGAAACCCAGGTCAAATGTGAACCTAAATCTCAGGTCAAATGTGAATCCGTTGTTTGAAAACCAGGTCAAATGTGAACCCGTTGTTTGAAACCCAGGTCAAATGTGAACCTAAATCTCAGGTCAAATGTGAATCCGTTGTTTGAAAACCAGGTCAAATGTGAACCCGTTGTTTGAAACCCAGGTCAAATATGAACCTAAACCTCAGGTCAAATGTGAACCCGTTGTTCGAAACCCAGGTCAAATGTGAACTTAAACCTCAGGTCAAATGTGAACCTGTTGTTTGAAACCCAGGTCAAATGTGAACCTAAACCTCAGGTCAAATGTGAACCCTTTGTTTGAAACCCAGGTCAAATGTGAACATAAACCTCAGGTCAAATGTGAACCCGTTGTTTGAAACCCAGGTCAAATGTGAACCTAAACCTCGGGTCAAATGTGAACCCGTTGTTTGAAACCCAGGTCAAATGTGAACCTAAACCTTATGTCAAATGAGAACCCGTTGTTTGAAACTCGGGTCAAATGTGAACCTAAACCTCAGGTCAAATGCGAACCTGTTGTTTGAAAACCAGGTCAAATTTGAACCTAAACCTCAGGTCAAATGTGAACCCTTTGTTTGAAACCCAGGTCAATTGTGAACCTAAACCTAAGGTCAAATGTGAACCTGTTGTTTGAAAACCAGGTCAAATGTGAACCTAAACCTCAGGTCAAATGTGAACCCATTGTTTGAATCCCAGGTCAAATGTGAACCTAAACCTAAGGTCAAATGTGAACCCATTATTTGAAACCCAGGTCAAATGTGAACCTAAACCTCAGGTCAAATGTGAACCCGTTGTTTGAAAATCCGGTCAAATGTGAACCTAAACCTCTGGTCAAATGTGAACCCGTTGTTTGAAACCCAGGTCAAATGTGAACTTAAACCTCATGTCAAATGTGAATCCGTTGTTTGAAAACCAGGTCAAATGTGAACCCTTTGTTTGAAACCCAGGTCAAACATAAACCTAAACATCAGGTCAAATGTGAACCCGTTGTTTGAAACCCAGGTCAAATGTGAACTTAAACCTCAGGTCAAATGTGAACCTGTTGTTTGAAACCCAGGTCAAATGTGAACCTAAACCTCAGGTCAAATGTGAATCCGTTGTTTGAAGACCAGGTCAAATGTGAACCCGTTGTTTGAAACCCAGGTCAAATATGAACCTAAACCTCCGGTCAAATGTGAACCCGTTGTTCGAAACCCAGGTCAAATGTGAACTTAAACCTCAGGTCAAATGTGAACCCGTTGTTCGAAACCCAGGTCAAATGTGAACTTAAACCTCAGGTCAAATGTGAACCTGTTGTTTGAAACCCAGGTCAATTGTGAACCTAAACCTAAGGTCAAATGTGAACCTGTTGTTTGAAAACCAGGTCAAATGTGAACCTAAACCTCAGGTCAAATGTGAACCCATTGTTTGAAACTCGGGTCAAATGTGAACCTAAACCTCAAGTCAAATGTGAACCCGTTGTTTGAAACCCAGGTCAAATGTGAACCTGAACCTAAGGTCAAGTGTGAACCCATTATTTGAAACCCATGTCAAATGTGAACCTAAACCTCAGGTCAAATGTGAACCCGTTGTTTGAAAATCCGGTCAAATGTGAACCTAAACCTCTGGTCAAATGTGAACCCGTTGTTTGAAACCCAGGTCAAATGTGAACTTAAACCTCATGTCAAATGTGAATCCGTTGTTTGAAAACCAGGTCAAATGTGAACCCTTTGTTTGAAACCCAAGTCAAACATAAACCTAAACATCAGGTCAAATGTGAACCCGTTGTTTGAAACCCAGGTCAAATGTGAACTTAAACCTCAGGTCAAATTTGAACCTGTTGTTTGAAACCCAGGTCAAATGTGAACCTAAACCTCAGGTCAAATGTGAATCTGTTGTTTGAAGACCAGGTCAAATGTGAACCCGTTGTTTGAAACCCAGGTCAAATATGAACCTAAACCTCAGGTCAAATGTGAACCCGTTGTTCGAAACCCAGGTAAAATGTGAACTTAAACCTCAGGTCAAATGTGAACCTGTTGTTTGAAACCAGGTCAAATGTGAACCTAAACCTCAGGTCAAATGTGAACCCTTTGTTTGAAACCCAGGTCAAATGTGAACATAAACCTAAGGTCAAATGTGAACCTGTTGTTTGAAAACCAGGTCAAATGTGAACCTAAACCTCAGGTCAAATGTGAACCCATTGTTTGAATCCCAGGTCAAATGTGAACCTAAACCTAAGGTCAAATGTGAACCCATTATTTGAAACCCAGGTCAAATGTGAACCTAAACCTCAGGTCAAATGTGAACCCGTTGTTTGAAAATCCGGTCAAATGTGAACCTAAACCTCTGGTCAAATGTGAACCCGTTGTTTGAAACCCAGGTCAAATGTGAACTTAAACCTCATGTCAAATGTGAATCCGTTGTTTGAAAACCAGGTCAAATGTGAACCCTTTGTTTGAAACCCAGGTCAAACATAAACCTAAACATCAGGTCAAATGTGAACCCGTTGTTTGAAACCCAGGTCAAATGTGAACTTAAACCTCAGGTCAAATGTGAACCTGTTGTTTGAAACCCAGGTCAAATGTGAACCTAAACCTCAGGTCAAATGTGAATCCGTTGTTTGAAGACCAGGTCAAATGTGAACCCGTTGTTTGAAACCCAGGTCAAATATGAACCTAAACCTCCGGTCAAATGTGAACCCGTTGTTCGAAACCCAGGTCAAATGTGAACTTAAACCTCAGGTCAAATGTGAACCCGTTGTTCGAAACCCAGGTCAAATGTGAACTTAAACCTCAGGTCAAATGTGAACCTGTTGTTTGAAACCCAGGTCAATTGTGAACCTAAACCTAAGGTCAAATGTGAACCTGTTGTTTGAAAACCAGGTCAAATGTGAACCTAAACCTCAGGTCAAATGTGAACCCATTGTTTGAAACTCGGGTCAAATGTGAACCTAAACCTCAAGTCAAATGTGAACCCGTTGTTTGAAACCCAGGTCAAATGTGAACCTGAACCTAAGGTCAAGTGTGAACCCATTATTTGAAACCCATGTCAAATGTGAACCTAAACCTCAGGTCAAATGTGAACCCGTTGTTTGAAAATCCGGTCAAATGTGAACCTAAACCTCTGGTCAAATGTGAACCCGTTGTTTGAAACCCAGGTCAAATGTGAACTTAAACCTCATGTCAAATGTGAATCCGTTGTTTGAAAACCAGGTCAAATGTGAACCCTTTGTTTGAAACCCAGGTCAAACATAAACCTAAACATCAGGTCAAATGTGAACCCGTTGTTTGAAACCCAGGTCAAATGTGAACTTAAACCTCAGGTCAAATTTGAACCTGTTGTTTGAAACCCAGGTCAAATGTGAACCTAAACCTCAGGTCAAATGTGAATCTGTTGTTTGAAGACCAGGTCAAATGTGAACCCGTTGTTTGAAACCCAGGTCAAATATGAACCTAAACCTCAGGTCAAATGTGAACCCGTTGTTCGAAACCCAGGTCAAATGTGAACTTAAACCTCAGGTCAAATGTGAACCCGTTGTTCGAAACCCAGGTCAAATGTGAACTTAAACCTCAGGTCAAATGTGAACCTGTTGTTTGAAACCCAGGTCAATTTTGAACCTAAACCTAAGGTCAAATGTGAACCTGTTGTGTTAAAACCAGGTCAAATGTGAACCTAAACCTCAGCTCAAATGTGAACCCATTGTTTGAAACCCAGGTCAAATGTGAACCTAAACCTCAAGTAAAATGTGAACCCGTTGTTTGAAACCCAGGTCAAACGTGAACTTAAACCTCAGGTCAAATGTGAACCTATTGTTTGAAACCCAGGTCAAACGTGAACCTAAACCTCAGGTCAAATGTGAACTCGTTGTTTGAAACCCAAGTCAAATGTGAACCTAACCCTCTGGTCAAATGTGAACCCGTTGTTTGAAAATCCGGTCAAATGCGAACCTAAACCTCAGGTCAAATGTGAACCCGTTGTTTGAAACCCAGGTCAAATGTGAACCTAAATCTCAGGTCAAATGTGAATCCGTTGTTTGAAAACCAGGTCAAATGTGAACCCGTTGTTTGAAACCCAGGTCAAATATGAACCTAAACCTCAGGTCAAATGTGAACCCGTTGTTCGAAACCCAGGTCAAATGTGAACTTAAACCTCAGGTCAAATGTGAACCTGTTGTTTGAAACCCAGGTCAAATGTGAACCTAAACCTCAGGTCAAATGTGAACCCTTTGTTTGAAACCCAGGTCAAATGTGAACATAAACCTCAGGTCAAATGTGAACCCGTTGTTTGAAACCCAGGTCAAATGTGAACCTAAACCTCGGGTCAAATGTGAACCCGTGTTTGAAACCCAGGTCAAATGTGAACCTAAACCTTATGTCAAATGAGAACCCGTTGTTTGAAACTCGGGTCAAATGTGAACCTAAACCTCAGGTCAAATGCGAACCTGTTGTTTGAAAACCAGGTCAAATTTGAACCTAAACCTCAGGTCAAATGTGAACCCTTTGTTTGAAACCCAGGTCAATTGTGAACCTAAACCTAAGGTCAAATGTGAACCTGTTGTTTGAAAACCAGGTCAAATGTGAACCTAAACCTCAGGTCAAATGTGAACCCATTGTTTGAATCCCAGGTCAAATGTGAACCTAAACCTAAGGTCAAATGTGAACCCATTATTTGAAACCCAGGTCAAATGTGAACCTAAACCTCAGGTCAAATGTGAACCCGTTGTTTGAAAATCCGGTCAAATGTGAACCTAAACCTCTGGTCAAATGTGAACCCGTTGTTTGAAACCCAGGTCAAATGTGAACTTAAACCTCATGTCAAATGTGAATCCGTTGTTTGAAAACCAGGTCAAATGTGAACCCTTTGTTTGAAACCCAGGTCAAACATAAACCTAAACATCAGGTCAAATGTGAACCCGTTGTTTGAAACCCAGGTCAAATGTGAACTTAAACCTCAGGTCAAATGTGAACCTGTTGTTTGAAACCCAGGTCAAATGTGAACCTAAACCTCAGGTCAAATGTGAATCCGTTGTTTGAAGACCAGGTCAAATGTGAACCCGTTGTTTGAAACCCAGGTCAAATATGAACCTAAACCTCCGGTCAAATGTGAACCCGTTGTTCGAAACCCAGGTCAAATGTGAACTTAAACCTCAGGTCAAATGTGAACCCGTTGTTCGAAACCCAGGTCAAATGTGAACTTAAAACTCAGGTCAAATGTGAACCTGTTGTTTGAAACCCAGGTCAATTGTGAACCTAAACCTAAGGTCAAATGTGAACCTGTTGTTTGAAAACCAGGTCAAATGTGAACCTAAACCTCAGGTCAAATGTGAACCCATTGTTTGAAACTCGGGTCAAATGTGAACCTAAACCTCAAGTCAAATGTGAACCCGTTGTTTGAAACCCAGGTCAAATGTGAACCTGAACCTAAGGTCAAGTGTGAACCCATTATTTGAAACCCATGTCAAATGTGAACCTAAACCTCAGGTCAAATGTGAACCCGTTGTTTGAAAATCCGGTCAAATGTGAACCTAAACCTCTGGTCAAATGTGAACCCGTTGTTTGAAACCCAGGTCAAATGTGAACTTAAACCTCATGTCAAATGTGAATCCGTTGTTTGAAAACCAGGTCAAATGTGAACCCTTTGTTTGAAACCCAGGTCAAACATAAACCTAAACATCAGGTCAAATGTGAACCCGTTGTTTGAAACCCAGGTCAAATGTGAACTTAAACCTCAGGTCAAATTTGAACCTGTTGTTTGAAACCCAGGTCAAATGTGAACCTAAACCTCAGGTCAAATGTGAATCTGTTGTTTGAAGACCAGGTCAAATGTGAACCCGTTGTTTGAAACCCAGGTCAAATATGAACCTAAACCTCAGGTCAAATGTGAACCCGTTGTTCGAAACCCAGGTCAAATGTGAACTTAAACCTCAGGTCAAATGTGAACCCGTTGTTCGAAACCCAGGTCAAATGTGAACTTAAACCTCAGGTCAAATGTGAACCTGTTGTTTGAAACCCAGGTCAATTTTGAACCTAAACCTAAGGTCAAATGTGAACCTGTTGTGTTAAAACCAGGTCAAATGTGAACCTAAACCTCAGCTCAAATGTGAACCCATTGTTTGAAACCCGGGTCAAATGTGAACCTAAACCTCAAGTCAAATGTGAACTCGTTGTTTGAAACCCAGGTCAAATGTTAACTTAAACCTCAGGTCAAATGTGAACCTATTGTTTGAAACCCAGGTCAAACGTGAACCTAAACCTCAGGTCAAATGTGAACCCATTGTTTGAAACCCAAGTCAAATGTGAACCTAACCCTTAGGTCAAATGTGAACCCGTTGTTTGAAAATCCGGTCAAATGTGAACCTAAACCTCAGGTCAAATGTGAACCTGTTGTTTGAAACTCAGGTCAAATGTGAACCTAAACCTCAGGTCAAATGTGAATCCGTTGTTTGAAAACTAGGTCAAATGTGAACCCGTTGTTTGAAACCCAGACCAAATATGAACCTAAACATCAGGTCAAATGTGAACTCGTTGTTTGAAACCCAGGTCAAATGTGAACTTAAACCTCAGGTCAAATGTGAACCTGTTGTTTGAAACCCAGGTCAATTGTGAACCTAAACCTAAGGTCAAATGTGAACCTGTTGTTTGAAAACCAGGTCAAATGTGAACCTAAACCTCAGGTCAAATGTGAACCCATTGTTTGAAACCCAGGTCAAATGTGAACCTAAACCTCAAGTCAAATGTGAACCCGTTGTTTGAAACCCAGGTCAAACGTGAACTTAAACCTCAGGTCAAATGTGAACCTATTGTTTGAAACCCAGGTCAAACGTGAACCTAATTCTCAGGTCAAATGTGAACCCGTTGTTTGAAACCCAAGTCAAATGTGAACCTAACCCTCTGGTCAAATGTGAACCCGTTGTTTGAAAATCCGGTCAAATGCGAACCTAAACCTCAGGTCAAATGTGAACCCGTTGTTTGAAACCCAGGTCAAATGTGAACCTAAACCTCAGGTCAAATGTGAACCCGTTGTTTGAAAACCAGGTCAAATGTGAACCCGTTGTTTGAAACCCAGGTCAAATATGAACCTAAACCTCAGGTCAAATGTGAACCCGTTGTTCGAAACCCAGGTCAAATGTGAACTTAAACCTCAGGTCAAATGTGAACCTGTTGTTTGAAACCCAGGTCAAATGTGAACCTAAACCTCAGGTCAAATGTGAACCCTTTGTTTGAAACCCAGGTCAAATGTGAAGATAAACCTCAGGTCAAATGTGAACCCGTTGTTTGAAACCCAGGTCAAATGTGAACCTAAACCTCGGGTCAAATATGAACCCGTTGTTTGAAACCCAGGTCAAATGTGAACCTAAACCTTATGTCAAATAAGAACCCGTTGTTTGAAACTCGGGTCAAATGTGAACCTAAACCTCAGGTCAAATGCGAACCTGTTGTTTGAAAACCAGGTCAAATTTGAACCTAAACCTCAGGTCAAATGTGAACCTAAACCTCAGGTCAAATGTGAACCCGTTGTTTGAAACGTAGGTCAAATGTGAACCTAAACCTCAGGTCAAATGTGAACCAGTTGTTTGAAACCTAGGTCAAATGTGAACCTAAACCTAAGGTCAAATGTGAACCCATTGTTTGAAACCCAGGTCAAATGTGAACCTAAACCTCAGGTCAAATGTGAACCAGTTGTTTCAAAATCCGGTCAAATGTGAACCTAAACCTCAGGTCAAATGTGAACCCGTTGTTTGAAACTCAGGTCAAATGTGAACCTAAACCTCAGGTCAAATGCGAACCCGTTGTTTGAAAACCAGGTCAAATTTGAACCTAAACCTCAGGTAAAATGTGAACCTGTTGTTTGAAACCAGGTCAAATGTGAACCTAAACCTCAGGTCAAATGTGAACCCTTTGTTTGAAACCCAGGTCAAATGTGAACATAAACCTCAGGTCAAATGTGAACCCGTTGTTTGAAACCCAGGTCAAATGTGAACCTAAACCTCGGGTCAAATGTGAACCCGTTGTTTGAAACCCAGGTCAAATGTGAACCTAAACCTTATGTCAAATGAGAACCCGTTGTTTGAAACTCGGGTCAAATGTGAATCTAAACCTCAGGTCAAATGCGAACCTGTTGTTTGAAAACCAGGTCAAATTTGAACCTAAACCTCAGGTCAAATGTGAACCCGTTGTTTGAAACGTAGGTCAAATGTGTACCTAAACCTCAGGTCAAATGTGAACCAGTTGTTTCAAAATCCGGTCAAATGTGAACCTAAACCACAGGTCAAATGTGAACCCGTTGTTTGAAACTCAGGTCAAATGTGAACCTAAACCTCAGGTCAAATGCGAACCCGTTGTTTGAAACCCAGACCAAATATGAACCTAAACATCAGGTCAAATGTGAACTCGTTGTTTGAAACCCAGGTCAATTGTGAACCTAAACCTAAGGTCAAATGTGAACCTGTTGTTTGAAACCCAGGTCAATTGTGAACCTAAACCTAAGGTCAAATGTGAACCTGTTGTTTGAAAACCAGGTCAAATGTGAACCTAAACCTCAGGTCAAATGTGAACCCATTGTTTGAAACCCAGGTCAAATGTGAACCTAAACCTCAAGTCAAATGTGAACCCGTTGTTTGAAACCCAGGTCAAACGTGAACTTAAACCTCAGGTCAAATGTGAACCTATTGTTTGAAACCCAGGTCAAACGTGAACCTAATTCTCAGGTCAAATGTGAACCCGTTGTTTGAAACCCAAGTCAAATGTGAACCTAACCCTCTGGTCAAATGTGAACCCGTTGTTTGAAAATCCGGTCAAATGCGAACCTAAACCTCAGGTCAAATGTGAACCCGTTGTTTGAAACCCAGGTCAAATGTGAACCTCAACCTCAGGTCAAATGTGAACCCGTTGTTTGAAAACCAGGTCAAATGTGAACCCGTTGTTTGAAACCCAGGTCAAATATGAACCTAAACCTCAGGTCAAATGTGAACCCGTTGTTCGAAACCCAGGTCAAATGTGAACTTAAACCTCAGGTCAAATGTGAACCTGTTGTTTGAAACCCAGGTCAAATGTGAACCTAAACCTCAGGTCAAATGTGAACCCTTTGTTTGAAACCCAGGTCAAATGTGAAGATAAACCTCAGGTCAAATGTGAACCCGTTGTTTGAAACCCAGGTCAAATGTGAACCTAAACCTCGGGTCAAATATGAACCCGTTGTTTGAAACCCAGGTCAAATGTGAACCTAAACCTTATGTCAAATGAGAACCCGTTGTTTGAAACTCGGGTCAAATGTGAACCTAAACCTCAGGTCAAATGCGAACCTGTTGTTTGAAAACCAGGTCAAATTTGAACCTAAACCTCAGGTCAAATGTGAACCTAAACCTCAGGTCAAATGTGAACCCGTTGTTTGAAACGTAGGTCAAATGTGAACCTAAACCTCAGGTCAAATGTGAACCAGTTGTTTGAAACCTAGGTCAAATGTGAACCTAAACCTAAGGTCAAATGTGAACCCATTGTTTGAAACCCAGGTCAAATGTGAACCTAAACCTCAGGTCAAATGTGAACCAGTTGTTTCAAAATCCGGTCAAATGTGAACCTAAACCTCAGGTCAAATGTGAACCCGTTGTTTGAAACTCAGGTCAAATGTGAACCTAAACCTCAGGTCAAATGCGAACCCGTTGTTTGAAAACCAGGTCAAATTTGAACCTAAACCTCAGGTAAAATGTGAACCTGTTGTTTGAAACCAGGTCAAATGTGAACCTAAACCTCAGGTCAAATGTGAACCCTTTGTTTGAAACCCAGGTCAAATGTGAACATAAACCTCAGGTCAAATGTGAACCCGTTGTTTGAAACCCAGGTCAAATGTGAACCTAAACCTCGGGTCAAATGTGAACCCGTTGTTTGAAACCCAGGTCAAATGTGAACCTAAACCTTATGTCAAATGAGAACCCGTTGTTTGAAACTCGGGTCAAATGTGAATCTAAACCTCAGGTCAAATGCGAACCTGTTGTTTGAAAACCAGGTCAAATTTGAACCTAAACCTCAGGTCAAATGTGAACCCGTTGTTTGAAACGTAGGTCAAATGTGTACCTAAACCTCAGGTCAAATGTGAACCAGTTGTTTCAAAATCCGGTCAAATGTGAACCTAAACCACAGGTCAAATGTGAACCCGTTGTTTGAAACTCAGGTCAAATGTGAACCTAAACCTCAGGTCAAATGCGAACCCGTTGTTTGAAAACCATGTCAAATTTGAAACTAAACCTCAGGTCAAATGTGAACCCGTTGTTTGAAACCCAGGTCAATTGTGAACCTAAACCTAAGGTCAAATGTGAACCTGTTGTTTGATACCCAGGTCAATTGCGAACCTAAACCTAAGGTCAAATGTGAACCTATTGTTTGAAAACCAGGTCAAATGTGAACCTAAACCTCAGGTCAAATGTGAACCCATTGTTTGAAACCCAGGTCAAATGTGAACCTAAACCTCAAGTCAAATGTGAACCCGTTGTTTGAAACCCAGGTCAAACGTGAACTTAAACCTCAGGTCAAATGTGAACCTATTGTTTGAAACCCAGGTCAAACGTGAACCTAAACCTCAGGTCAAATGTGAACTCGTTGTTTGAAACCCAAGTCAAATGTGAACCTAACCCTCTGGTCAAATGTGAACCCGTTGTTTGAAAATCCGGTCAAATGCGAACCTAAACCTCAGGTCAAATGTGAACCCGTTGTTTGAAACCCAGGTCAAATGTGAACCTCAACCTCAGGTCAAATGTGAATCCGTTGTTTGAAAACCAGGTCAAATGTGAACCTGTTGTTTGAAACCCAGGTCAAATATGAACCTAAACCTCAGGTCAAATGTGAACCCGTTGTTCGAAACCCAGGTCAAATGTGAACTTAAACCTCAGGTCAAATGTGAACCTGTTGTTTGAAACCCAGGTCAAATGTGAACCTAAACCTCAGGTCAAATGTGAACCCTTTGTTTGAAACCCAGGTCAAATGTGAACATAAACCTCAGGTCAAATGTGAACCCGTTGTTTGAAACCCAGGTCAAATGTGAACCTAAACCTCGGGTCAAATGTGAACCCGTTGTTTGAAACCCAGGTCAAATGTGAACCTAAACCTTATGTCAAATGAGAACCCGTTGTTTGAAACTCGGGTCAAATGTGAATCTAAACCTCAGGTCAAATGCGAACCTGTTGTTTGAAAACCAGGTCAAATTTGAACCTAAACCTCAGGTCAAATGTGAACCCGTTGTTTGAAACCCAAGTCAAATGTGAACCTAACCCTCTGGTCAAATGTGAACCCGTTGTTTGAAAATCCGGTCAAATGCGAACCTAAACCTCAGGTCAAATGTGAACCCGTTGTTTGAAACCCAGGTCAAATGTGAACCTAAACCTCAGGTCAAATGTGAACCCGTTGTTTGAAAACCAGGTCAAATGTGAACCCGTTGTTTGAAACCCAGGTCAAATATGAACCTAAACCTCAGGTCAAATGTGAACCCGTTGTTCGAAACCCAGGTCAAATGTGAACTTAAACCTCAGGTCAAATGTGAACCTGTTGTTTGAAACCCAGGTCAAATGTGAACCTAAACCTCAGGTCAAATGTGAACCCTTTGTTTGAAACCCAGGTCAAATGTGAAGATAAACCTCAGGTCAAATGTGAACCCGTTGTTTGAAACCCAGGTCAAATGTGAACCTAAACCTCGGGTCAAATATGAACCCGTTGTTTGAAACCCAGGTCAAATGTGAACCTAAACCTTATGTCAAATAAGAACCCGTTGTTTGAAACTCGGGTCAAATGTGAACCTAAACCTCAGGTCAAATGCGAACCTGTTGTTTGAAAACCAGGTCAAATTTGAACCTAAACCTCAGGTCAAATGTGAACCTAAACCTCAGGTCAAATGTGAACCCGTTGTTTGAAACGTAGGTCAAATGTGAACCTAAACCTCAGGTCAAATGTGAACCAGTTGTTTGAAACCTAGGTCAAATGTGAACCTAAACCTAAGGTCAAATGTGAACCCATTGTTTGAAACCCAGGTCAAATGTGAACCTAAACCTCAGGTCAAATGTGAACCAGTTGTTTCAAAATCCGGTCAAATGTGAACCTAAACCTCAGGTCAAATGTGAACCCGTTGTTTGAAACTCAGGTCAAATGTGAACCTAAACCTCAGGTCAAATGCGAACCCGTTGTTTGAAAACCAGGTCAAATTTGAACCTAAACCTCAGGTAAAATGTGAACCTGTTGTTTGAAACCAGGTCAAATGTGAACCTAAACCTCAGGTCAAATGTGAACCCTTTGTTTGAAACCCAGGTCAAATGTGAACATAAACCTCAGGTCAAATGTGAACCCGTTGTTTGAAACCCAGGTCAAATGTGAACCTAAACCTCGGGTCAAATGTGAACCCGTTGTTTGAAACCCAGGTCAAATGTGAACCTAAACCTTATGTCAAATGAGAACCCGTTGTTTGAAACTCGGGTCAAATGTGAATCTAAACCTCAGGTCAAATGCGAACCTGTTGTTTGAAAACCAGGTCAAATTTGAACCTAAACCTCAGGTCAAATGTGAACCCGTTGTTTGAAACGTAGGTCAAATGTGTACCTAAACCTCAGGTCAAATGTGAACCAGTTGTTTCAAAATCCGGTCAAATGTGAACCTAAACCACAGGTCAAATGTGAACCCGTTGTTTGAAACTCAGGTCAAATGTGAACCTAAACCTCAGGTCAAATGCGAACCCGTTGTTTGAAACCCAGACCAAATATGAACCTAAACATCAGGTCAAATGTGAACTCGTTGTTTGAAACCCAGGTCAATTGTGAACCTAAACCTAAGGTCAAATGTGAACCTGTTGTTTGAAACCCAGGTCAATTGTGAACCTAAACCTAAGGTCAAATGTGAACCTGTTGTTTGAAAACCAGGTCAAATGTGAACCTAAACCTCAGGTCAAATGTGAACCCATTGTTTGAAACCCAGGTCAAATGTGAACCTAAACCTCAAGTCAAATGTGAACCCGTTGTTTGAAACCCAGGTCAAACGTGAACTTAAACCTCAGGTCAAATGTGAACCTATTGTTTGAAACCCAGGTCAAACGTGAACCTAATTCTCAGGTCAAATGTGAACCCGTTGTTTGAAACCCAAGTCAAATGTGAACCTAACCCTCTGGTCAAATGTGAACCCGTTGTTTGAAAATCCGGTCAAATGCGAACCTAAACCTCAGGTCAAATGTGAACCCGTTGTTTGAAACCCAGGTCAAATGTGAACCTCAACCTCAGGTCAAATGTGAACCCGTTGTTTGAAAACCAGGTCAAATGTGAACCCGTTGTTTGAAACCCAGGTCAAATATGAACCTAAACCTCAGGTCAAATGTGAACCCGTTGTTCGAAACCCAGGTCAAATGTGAACTTAAACCTCAGGTCAAATGTGAACCTGTTGTTTGAAACCCAGGTCAAATGTGAACCTAAACCTCAGGTCAAATGTGAACCCTTTGTTTGAAACCCAGGTCAAATGTGAAGATAAACCTCAGGTCAAATGTGAACCCGTTGTTTGAAACCCAGGTCAAATGTGAACCTAAACCTCGGGTCAAATATGAACCCGTTGTTTGAAACCCAGGTCAAATGTGAACCTAAACCTTATGTCAAATGAGAACCCGTTGTTTGAAACTCGGGTCAAATGTGAACCTAAACCTCAGGTCAAATGCGAACCTGTTGTTTGAAAACCAGGTCAAATTTGAACCTAAACCTCAGGTCAAATGTGAACCTAAACCTCAGGTCAAATGTGAACCCGTTGTTTGAAACGTAGGTCAAATGTGAACCTAAACCTCAGGTCAAATGTGAACCAGTTGTTTGAAACCTAGGTCAAATGTGAACCTAAACCTAAGGTCAAATGTGAACCCATTGTTTGAAACCCAGGTCAAATGTGAACCTAAACCTCAGGTCAAATGTGAACCAGTTGTTTCAAAATCCGGTCAAATGTGAACCTAAACCTCAGGTCAAATGTGAACCCGTTGTTTGAAACTCAGGTCAAATGTGAACCTAAACCTCAGGTCAAATGCGAACCCGTTGTTTGAAAACCAGGTCAAATTTGAACCTAAACCTCAGGTAAAATGTGAACCTGTTGTTTGAAACCAGGTCAAATGTGAACCTAAACCTCAGGTCAAATGTGAACCCTTTGTTTGAAACCCAGGTCAAATGTGAACATAAACCTCAGGTCAAATGTGAACCCGTTGTTTGAAACCCAGGTCAAATGTGAACCTAAACCTCGGGTCAAATGTGAACCCGTTGTTTGAAACCCAGGTCAAATGTGAACCTAAACCTTATGTCAAATGAGAACCCGTTGTTTGAAACTCGGGTCAAATGTGAATCTAAACCTCAGGTCAAATGCGAACCTGTTGTTTGAAAACCAGGTCAAATTTGAACCTAAACCTCAGGTCAAATGTGAACCCGTTGTTTGAAACGTAGGTCAAATGTGTACCTAAACCTCAGGTCAAATGTGAACCAGTTGTTTCAAAATCCGGTCAAATGTGAACCTAAACCACAGGTCAAATGTGAACCCGTTGTTTGAAACTCAGGTCAAATGTGAACCTAAACCTCAGGTCAAATGCGAACCCGTTGTTTGAAAACCATGTCAAATTTGAAACTAAACCTCAGGTCAAATGTGAACCCGTTGTTTGAAACCCAGGTCAATTGTGAACCTAAACCTAAGGTCAAATGTGAACCTGTTGTTTGATACCCAGGTCAATTGCGAACCTAAACCTAAGGTCAAATGTGAACCTATTGTTTGAAAACCAGGTCAAATGTGAACCTAAACCTCAGGTCAAATGTGAACCCATTGTTTGAAACCCAGGTCAAATGTGAACCTAAACCTCAAGTCAAATGTGAACCCGTTGTTTGAAACCCAGGTCAAACGTGAACTTAAACCTCAGGTCAAATGTGAACCTATTGTTTGAAACCCAGGTCAAACGTGAACCTAAACCTCAGGTCAAATGTGAACTCGTTGTTTGAAACCCAAGTCAAATGTGAACCTAACCCTCTGGTCAAATGTGAACCCGTTGTTTGAAAATCCGGTCAAATGCGAACCTAAACCTCAGGTCAAATGTGAACCCGTTGTTTGAAACCCAGGTCAAATGTGAACCTCAACCTCAGGTCAAATGTGAATCCGTTGTTTGAAAACCAGGTCAAATGTGAACCTGTTGTTTGAAACCCAGGTCAAATATGAACCTAAACCTCAGGTCAAATGTGAACCCGTTGTTCGAAACCCAGGTCAAATGTGAACTTAAACCTCAGGTCAAATGTGAACCTGTTGTTTGAAACCCAGGTCAAATGTGAACCTAAACCTCAGGTCAAATGTGAACCCTTTGTTTGAAACCCAGGTCAAATGTGAACATAAACCTCAGGTCAAATGTGAACCCGTTGTTTGAAACCCAGGTCAAATGTGAACCTAAACCTCGGGTCAAATGTGAACCCGTTGTTTGAAACCCAGGTCAAATGTGAACCTAAACCTTATGTCAAATGAGAACCCGTTGTTTGAAACTCGGGTCAAATGTGAACCTAAACCTCAGGTCAAATGCGAACCTGTTGTTTGAAAACCAGGTCAAATTTGAACCTAAACCTCAGGTCAAATGTGAACCTAAACCTTATGTCAAATGTGAACCCGTTGTTTGAAACCTAGGTCAAATGTGAACCTAAACCTAAGGTCAAATGTGAACCCATTGTTTGAAACCTAGGTCAAATGTGAACCTAAACCTAAGGTCAAATGTGAACCCATTGTTTGAAACCCAGGTCAAATGTGAACCTAAACCTCAGGTCAAATGTGACCCAGTTGTTTCAAAATCCGGTCAAATGTGAACCTAAACCTCAGGTCAAATGTGAACCCGTTGTTTGAAACTCAGGTCAAATGTGAACCTAAACCTCAGGTCAAATGCGAACCCGTTGTTTGAAAACCAGGTCAAATTTGAACCTAAACCTCAGGTAAAATGTGAACCTGTTGTTTGAAACCAGGTCAAATGTGAACCTAAACCTCAGGTCAAATGTGAACCCTTTGTTTGAAACCCAGGTCAAATGTGAACATAAACCTCAGGTCAAATGTGAACCCGTTGTTTGAAACCCAGGTCAAATGTGAACCTAAACCTCGGGTCAAATGTGAACCCGTTGTTTGAAACCCAGGTTAAATGTGAACCTAAACCTTATGTCAAATGAGAACCCGTTGTTTGAAACTCGGGTCAAATGTGAACCTAAACCTCAGGTCAAATGCGAACCTGTTGTTTGAAAACCAGGTCAAATTTGAACTTAAACCTCAGGTCAAATGTGAACCCGTTGTTTGAAACGTAGGTCAAATGTGAACCTAAACCTCAGGTCAAATGTGAACCAGTTGTTTCAAAATCCGGTCAAATGTGAACCTAAACCTCAGGTCAAATGTGAACCCGTTGTTTGAAACTCAGGTCAAATGTGAACCTAAACCTCAGGTCAAATGCGAACCCGTTGTTTGAAAACCATGTCAAATTTGAACCTAAACCTCAGGTCAAATGTGAACCCGTTGTTTGAAACCCAGGTCAATTGTGAACCTAAACCTAAGGTCAAATGTGAACCTGTTGTTTGAAAACCAGGTCAAATGTGAACCTAAACCTCAGGTCAAATGTGAACCCATTGTTTGAAACCCAGGTCAAATGTGAACCTAAACCTAAGGTCAAATGTGAACCCATTATTTGAAACCCAGGTCAAATGTGAACCTAAACCTCAGGTCAAATGCGAACCTGTTGTTTGAAAACCAGGTCAAATTTGAACTTAAACCTCAGGTCAAATGTGAACCCGTTGTTTGAAACGTAGGTCAAATGTGAACCTAAACCTCAGGTCAAATGTGAACCAGTTGTTTCAAAATCCGGTCAAATGTGAACCTAAACCTCAGGTCAAATGTGAACCCGTTGTTTGAAACTCAGGTCAAATGTGAACCTAAACCTCAGGTCAAATGCGAACCCGTTGTTTGAAAACCATGTCAAATTTGAACCTAAACCTCAGGTCAAATGTGAACCCGTTGTTTGAAACCCAGGTCAATTGTGAACCTAAACCTAAGGTCAAATGTGAACCTGTTGTTTGAAAACCAGGTCAAATGTGAACCTAAACCTCAGGTCAAATGTGAACCCATTGTTTGAAACCCAGGTCAAATGTGAACCTAAACCTAAGGTCAAATGTGAACCCATTATTTGAAACCCAGGTCAAATGTGAACCTAAACCTCAGGTCAAATGTGAACCCGTTGTTTGAAAATCCGGTCAAATGTGAACCTAAACCTCTGGTCAAATGTGAACCCGTTGTTTGAAACCCAGGTCAAATGTGAACTTAAACCTCATGTCAAATGTGAATCCGTTGTTTGAAAACCAGGTCAAATGTGAACCCTTTGTTTGAAACCCAGGTCAAATATGAACCTAAACCTCAGGTCAAATGTGAACCCATTGTTTGAAACCCAGGTCAAATGTGAACCTAAACCTCAAGTCAAATGTGAACCCGTTGTTTGAAACCCAGGTCAAACGTGAACTTAAACCTCAGGTCAAACGTGAACCTATTGTTTGAAACCCAGGTCAAACGTGAACCTAAACCTCAGTTCAAATGTGAACCCGTTGTTTGAATCCCAAGTCAAATGTGAACCTAACCCTTATGTCAAATGAGAACCCGTTGTTTGAAACTCGGGTCAAATGTGAACCTAAACCTCAGGTCAAATGCGAACCTGTTGTTTGAAAACCAGGTCAAATTTGAACCTAAACCTCAGGTCAAATGTGAACCTAAACCTTATGTCAAATGTGAACCCGTTGTTTGAAACCTAGGTCAAATGTGAACCTAAACCTAAGGTCAAATGTGAACCCATTGTTTGAAACTTAGGTCAAATGTGAACCTAAACCTAAGGTCAAATGTGAACCCATTGTTTGAAACCCAAGTCAAATGTGAACCTAAACCTCAGGTCAAATGTGAACCAGTTGTTTCAAAATCCGGTCAAATGTGAACCTAAACCTCAGGTCAAATGTGAACCCGTTGTTTGAAACTCAGGTCAAATGTGAACCTAAACCTCAGGTCAAATGCGAACCCGTTGTTTGAAAACCAGGTCAAATTTGAACCTAAACCTCAGGTAAAATGTGAACCTGTTGTTTGGAACCAGGTCAAATGTGAACCTAAACCTCAGGTCAAATGTGAACCCTTTGTTTGAAACCCAGGTCAAATGTGAACATAAACCTCAGGTCAAATGTGAACCCGTTGTTTGAAACCCAGGTCAAATGTGAACCTAAACCTCGGGTCAAATGTGAACCCGTTGTTTGAAACCCAGGTTAAATGTGAACCTAAACCTTATGTCAAATGAGAACCCGTTGTTTGAAACTCGGGTCAAATGTGAACCTAAACCTCAGGTCAAATGCGAACCTGTTGTTTGAAAACCAGGTCAAATTTGAACTTAAACCTCAGGTCAAATGTGAACCCGTTGTTTGAAACGTAGGTCAAATGTGAACCTAAACCTCAGGTCAAATGTGAACCAGTTGTTTCAAAATCCAGTCAAATGTGAACCTAAACCTCAGGTCAAATGTGAACCCGTTGTTTGAAACTCAGGTCAAATGTGAACCTAAACCTCAGGTCAAATGCGAACCCGTTGTTTGAAAACCATGTCAAATTTGAACCTAAACCTCAGGTCAAATGTGAACCCGTTGTTTGAAACCCAGGTCAATTATGAACCTAAACCTAAGGTCAAATGTGAACCTGTTGTTTGAAAACCAGGTCAAATGTGAACCTAAACCTCAGGTCAAATGTGAACCTGTTGTTTGAAACTCAGGTCAAATGTGAACCTAAACCTCAGGTCAAATGTGAATCCGTTGTTTGAAAACCAGGTCAAATGTGAACCCGTTGTTTGAAACCCAGGTCAAATATGAACCTAAACCTCAGGTCAAATGTGAACCCGTTGTTCGAAACTCAGGTCAAATGTGAACTTAAACCTCAGGTCAAATGTGAACCTGTTGTTTGAAACCAGGTCAAATGTGAACCTAAACCTCAGGTCAAATGTGAACCCTTTGTTTGAAACCCAGGTCAAATGTGAACATAAACCTCAGGTCAAATGTGAACCCGTTGTTTGAAACCCAGGTCAAATGTGAACCTAAACCTCGGGTCAAATGTGAACCCGTTGTTTGAAACCCAGGTTAAATGTGAACCTAAACCGTATGTCAAATGAGAACCCGTTGTTTGAAACTCGGGTCAAATGTGAACCTAAACCTCAGGTCAAATGCGAACCTGTTGTTTGAAAACCAGGTCAAATCTGAACTTAAACCTCAGGTCAAATGTGAACCCGTTGTTTGAAACGTAGGTCAAATGTGAACCTAAACCTCAGGTCAAATGTGAACCAGTTGTTTCAAAATCCGGTCAAATGTGAACCTAAACCTCAGGTCAAATGTGAACCCGTTGTTTGAAACTCAGGTCAAATGTGAACCTAAACCTCAGGTCAAATGCTAACCCGTTGTTTGAAAACCATGTCAAATTTGAACCTAAACCTCAGGTCAAATGTGAACCCGTTGTTTGAAACCCAGGTCAATTGTGAACCTAAACCTAAGGTCAAATGTGAACCTGTTGTTTGAAAACCAGGTCAAATGTGAACCTAAACCTCAGGTCAAATGTGAACCCATTGTTTGAAACCCAGGTCAAATGTGAACCTAAACCTAAGGTCAAATGTGAACCCATTATTTGAAACCCAGGTCAAATGTGAACCTAAACCTCAGGTCAAATGTGAACCCGTTGTTTGAAAATCCGGTCAAATGTGAACCTAAACCTCTGGTCAAATGTGAACCCGTTGTTTGAAACCCAGGTCAAATGTGAACTTAAACCTCATGTCAAATGTGAATCCGTTGTTTGAAAACCAGGTCAAATGTGAACCCTTTGTTTGAAACCCAGGTCAAATATGAACCTAAACCTTAGGTCAAATGTGAACCCATTGTTTGAAACCCAGGTCAAATGTGAACCTAAACCTCAAGTCAAATGTGAACCCGTTGTTTGAAACCCAGGTCAAATGTGAACTTAAACCTCAGGTCAAACGTGAACCTATTGTTTGAAACCCAGGTCAAACGTGAACCTAAACCTCAGTTCAAATGTGAACCCGTTGTTTGAATCCCAAGTCAAATGTGAACCTAACCCTTATGTCAAATGAGAACCCGTTGTTTGAAACTCGGGTCAAATGTGAACCTAAACCTCAGGTCAAATGCGAACCTGTTGTTTGAAAACCAGGTCAAATTTGAACCTAAACCTCAGGTCAAATGTGAACCTAAACCTTATGTCAAATGTGAACCCGTTGTTTGAAACCTAGGTCAAATGTGAACCTAAACCTAAGGTCAAATGTGAACCCATTGTTTGAAACCTAGGTCAAATGTGAACCTAAACCTAAGGTCAAATGTGAACCCATTGTTTGAAACCCAGGTCAAATGTGAACCTAAACCTCAGGTCAAATGTGAACCAGTTGTTTCAAAATCCGGTCAAATGTGAACCTAAACCTCAGGTCAAATGTGAACCCGTTGTTTGAAACTCAGGTCAAATGTGAACCTAAACCTCAGGTCAAATGCGAACCCGTTGTTTGAAAACCAGGTCAAATTTGAACCTAAACCTCAGGTAAAATGTGAAACTGTTGTTTGAAACCAGGTCAAATGTGAACCTAAACCTCAGGTCAAATGTGAACCCTTTGTTTGAAACCCAGGTCAAATGTGAACATAAACCTCAGGTCAAATGTGAACCCGTTGTTTGAAACCCAGGTCAAATGTGAACCTAAACCTCGGGTCAAATGTGAACCCGTTGTTTGAAACCCAGGTTAAATGTGAACCTTAACCTTATGTCAAATGAGAACCCGTTGTTTGAAACTCGGGTCAAATGTGAACCTAAACCTCAGGTCAAATGCGAACCTGTTGTTTGAAAACCAGGTCAAATTTGAACTTAAACCTCAGGTCAAATGTGAACCCGTTGTTTGAAACGTAGGTCAAATGTGAACCTAAACCTCAGGTCAAATGTGAACCAGTTGTTTCAAAATCCGGTCAAATGTGAACCTAAACCTCAGGTCAAATGTGAACCCGTTGTTTGAAACTCAGGTCAAATGTGAACCTAAACCTCAGGTCAAATGCGAACCCGTTGTTTGAAAACCATGTCAAATTTGAACCTAAACCTTAGGTCAAATGTGAACCCGTTGTTTGAAACCCAGGTCAATTGTGAACCTAAACCTAAGGTCAAATGTGAACCTGTTGTTTGAAAACCAGGTCAAATGTGAACCTAAACCTCAGGTCAAATGTGAACCCATTGTTTGAAACCCAGGTCAAATGTGAACCTAAACCTCAAGTCAAATGTGAACCCGTTGTTTGAAACCCAGGTCAAATGTGAACTTAAACCTCAGGTCAAACGTGAACCTATTGTTTGAAACCCAGGTCAAACGTGAACCTAAACCTCAGTTCAAATGTGAACCCGTTGTTTGAATCCCAAGTCAAATGTGAACCTAACCCTTATGTCAAATGAGAACCCGTTGTTTGAAACTCGGGTCAAATGTGAACCTAAACCTCAGGTCAAATGCAAACCTGTTGTTTGAAAACCAGGTCAAATTTGAACCTAAACCTCAGGTCAAATGTGAACCTAAACCTTATGTCAAATGTGAACCCGTTGTTTGAAACCTAGGTCAAATGTGAACCTAAACCTAAGGTCAAATGTGAACCCATTGTTTGAAACCTAGGTCAAATGTGAACCTAAACCTAAGGTCAAATGTGAACCCATTGTTTGAAACCCAGGTCAAATGTGAACCTAAACCTCAGGTCAAATGTGAACCAGTTGTTTCAAAATCCGGTCAAATGTGAACCCGTTGTTTGAAACTCAGGTCAAATGTGAACCTAAACCTCAGGTCAAATGCGAACCCGTTGTTTGAAAACCAGGTCAAATTTGAACCTAAACCTCAGGTAAAATGTGAACCTTCTGTTTGAAACCAGGTCAAATGTGAACCTAAACCTCAGGTCAAATGTGAACCCTTTGTTTGAAACCCAGGTCAAATGTGAACATAAACCTCAGGTCAAATGTGAACCCGTTGTTTGAAACCCAGGTCAAATGTGAACCTAAACCTCGGGTCAAATGTGAACCCGTTGTTTGAAACCCAGGTTAAATGTGAACCTAAACCTTATGTCAAATGAGAACCCGTTGTTTGAAACTCGGGTCAAATGTGAACCTAAACCTCAGGTCAAATGCGAACCTGTTGTTTGAAAACCAGGTCAAATTTGAACTTAAACCTCAGGTCAAATGTGAACCCGTTGTTTGAAACGTAGGTCAAATGTGAACCTAAACCTCAGGTCAAATGTGAACCAGTTGTTTCAAAATCCGGTCAAATGTGAACCTAAACCTCAGGTCAAATGTGAACCCGTTGTTTGAAACTCAGGTCAAATGTGAACCTAAACCTCAGGTCAAATGCGAACCCGTTGTTTGAAAACCATGTCAAATTTGAACCTAAACCTCAGGTCAAATGTGAACCCGTTGTTTGAAACCCAGGTCAATTGTGAACCTAAACCTAAGGTCAAATGTGAACCTGTTGTTTGAAAACCAGGTCAAATGTGAACCTAAACCTCAGGTCAAATGTGAACCCATTGTTTGAAACCCAGGTCAAATGTGAACCTAAACCTAAGGTCAAATGTGAACCCATTATTTGAAACCCAGGTCAAATGTGAACCTAAACCTCAGGTCAAATGTGAACCCGTTGTTTGAAAATCCGGTCAAATGTGAACCTAAACCTCTGGTCAAATGTGAACCCGTTGTTTGAAACCCAGGTCAAATGTGAACTTAAACCTCATGTCAAATGTGAATCCGTTGTTTGAAAACCAGGTCAAATGTGAACCCTTTGTTTGAAACCCAGGTCAAATATGAACCTAAACCTCAGGTCAAATGTGAACCCATTGTTTGAAACCCATGTCAAATGTGAACCTAAACCTCAAGTCAAATGTGAACCCGTTGTTTGAAACCCAGGTCAAATGTGAACTTAAACCTCAGGTCAAACGTGAACCTATTGTTTGAAACCCAAGTCAAACGTGAACCTAAACCTCAGTTCAAATGTGAACCCGTTGTTTGAATCCCAAGTCAAATGTGAACCTAACCCTTAGGTCAAATGTGAACCCGTTGTTTGAAAATCTGGTCAAATGTGAACCTAAACCTCAAGTCAAATGTGAACCCGTTGTTTGAAAACCAGGTCAAATGTGAACCCATTATTTGAAACCCAGGTCAAATGTGAACCTAAACCTCAGGTCAAATGTGAACCCGTTGTTTGAAAATCCGGTCAAATGTGAACCTAAACCTCTGGTCAAATGTGAACCCGTTGTTTGAAACCCAGGTCAAATGTGAACCTAAACCTCAGGTCAAATGTGAACCCGTTGTTTGAAACCCAGGTTAAATGTGAACCTAAACCTTATGTCAAATGAGAACCCGTTGTTTGAAACTCGGGTCAAATGTGAACCTAAACCTCAGGTCAAATGCGAACCTGTTGTTTGAAAACCAGGTCAAATTTGAACTTAAACCTCAGGTCAAATGTGAACCCGTTGTTTGAAACGTAGGTCAAATGTGAACCTAAACCTCAGGTCAAATGTGAACCAGTTGTTTCAAAATCTGGTCAAATGTGAACCTAAACCTCAGGTCAAATGTGAACCCGTTGTTTGAAACTCAGGTCAAATGTGAACCTAAACCTCAGGTCAAATGCGAACCCGTTGTTTGAAAACCATGTCAAATTTGAACCTAAACCTCAGGTCAAATGTGAACCCGTTGTTTGAAACCCAGGTCAATTGTGAACCTAAACCTAAGGTCAAATGTGAACCTGTTGTTTGAAAACCAGGTCAAATGTGAACCTAAACCTCAGGTCAAATGTGAACCCATTGTTTGAAACCCAGGTCAAATGTGAACCTAAACCTAAGGTCAAATGTGAACCCATTATTTGAAACCCAGGTCAAATGTGAACCTAAACCTCAGGTCAAATGTGAACCCGTTGTTTGAAAATCCGGTCAAATGTGAACCTAAACCTCTGGTCAAATGTGAACCCGTTGTTTGAAACCCAGGTCAAATGTGAACTTAAACCTCATGTCAAATGTGAATCCGTTGTTTGAAAACCAGGTCAAATGTGAACCCTTTGTTTGAAACCCAGGTCAAATATGAACCTAAACCTCAGGTCAAATGTGAACCCATTGTTTGAAACCCATGTCAAATGTGAACCTAAACCTCAAGTCAAATGTGAACCCGTTGTTTGAAACCCAGGTCAAATGTGAACTTAAACCTCAGGTCAAACGTGAACCTATTGTTTGAAACCCAAGTCAAACGCGAACCTAAACCTCAGTTCAAATGTGAACCCGTTGTTTGAATCCCAAGTCAAATGTGAACCTAACCCTTAGGTCAAATGTGAACCCGTTGTTTGAAAATCTGGTCAAATGTGAACCTAAACCTCAAGTCAAATGTGAACCCGTTGTTTGAAAACCAGGTCAAATGTGAACCCATTATTTGAAACCCAGGTCAAATGTGAACCTAAACCTCAGGTCAAATGTGAACCCGTTGTTTGAAAATCCGGTCAAATGTGAACCTAAACCTCTGGTCAAATGTGAACCCGTTGTTTGAAACCCAGGTCAAATGTGAACTTAAACCTCATGTCAAATGTGAATCCGTTGTTTGAAAACCAGGTCAAATGTGAACCCTTTGTTTGAAACCCAGGTCAAATATGAACCTAAACCTCAGGTCAAATGTGAACCCATTGTTTGAAACCCATGTCAAATGTGAACCTAAACCTCAAGTCAAATGTGAACCCGTTGTTTGAAACCCAGGTCAAATGTGAACTTAAACCTCAGGTCAAACGTGAACCTATTGTTTGAAACCCAAGTCAAACGCGAACCTAAACCTCAGTTCAAATGTGAACCCGTTGTTTGAATCCCAAGTCAAATGTGAACCTAACCCTTAGGTCAAATGTGAACCCGTTGTTTGAAAATCTGGTCAAATGTGAACCTAAACCTCAAGTCAAATGTGAACCCGTTGTTTGAAAACCAGGTCAAATGTGAACCCATTATTTGAAACCCAGGTCAAATGTGAACCTAAACCTCAGGTCAAATGTGAACCCGTTGTTTGAAAATCTGGTCAAATGTGAACCTAAACCTCTGGTCAAATGTGAACCCGTTGTTTGAAACCCAGGTCAAATGTGAACTTAAACCTCATGTCAAATGTGAATCCGTTATTTGAAAACCAGGTCAAATGTGAACCCTTTGTTTGAAACCCAGGTCAAATATGAACCTAAACCTCAGGTCAAATGTGAACCCATTGTTTGAAACCCAGGTCAAATGTGAACCTAAACCTCAAGTCAAATGTGAACCCGTTGTTTGAAACCCAGGTCAAATGTGAACTTAAACCTCAGGTCAAATGTGAACCTATTGTTTGAAACCCAGGTCAAACGTGAACCTAAACCTAAGTTTAAATGTGAACCCGTTGTTTGAAACCCAAGTCAAATGTGAACCTAACCCTTAGGTCAAATGTGAACCCGTTGTTTGAAAATCCGGTCAAATGTGAACCTAAACCTCAGGTCAAATGTGAACCTGTTGTTTGAAACTCAGGTCAAATGAGAATCCGTTGTTTGAAACTCGGGTCAAATGTGAACCTAAACCTCAGGTCAAATGCGAACCTGTTGTTTGAAAAGCAGGTCAAATCTGAACTTAAACCTCAGGTCAAATGTGAACCCGTTGTTTGAAACGTAGGTCAAATGTGAACCTAAACCTCAGGTCAAATGTGAACCAGTTGTTTCAAAATCCGGTCAAATGTGAACCTAAACCTCAGGTCAAATGTGAACCCGTTGTTTGAAACTCAGGTCAAATGTGAACCTAAACCTCAGGTCAAATGCTAACCCGTTGTTTGAAAACCATGTCAAATTTGAACCTAAACCTCAGGTCAAATGTGAACCCGTTGTTTGAAACCCAGGTCAATTGTGAACCTAAACCTAAGGTCAAATGTGAACCTGTTGTTTGAAAACCAGGTCAAATGTGAACCTAAACCTCAGGTCAAATGTGAACCCATTGTTTGAAACCCAGGTCAAATGTGAACCTAAACCTAAGGTCAAATGTGAACCCATTATTTGAAACCCAGGTCAAATGTGAACCTAAACCTCAGGTCAAATGTGAACCCGTTGTTTGAAAATCCGGTCAAATGTGAACCTAAACCTCTGGTCAAATGTGAACCCGTTGTTTGAAACCCAGGTCAAATGTGAACTTAAACCTCATGTCAAATGTGAATCCGTTGTTTGAAAACCAGGTCAAATGTGAACCCTTTGTTTGAAACCCAGGTCAAATATGAACCTAAACCTTAGGTCAAATGTGAACCCATTGTTTGAAACCCAGGTCAAATGTGAACCTAAACCTCAAGTCAAATGTAAACCCGTTGTTTGAAACCCAGGTCAAATGTGAACTTAAACCTCAGGTCAAACGTGAACCTATTGTTTGAAACCCAGGTCAAACGTGAACCTAAACCTCAGTTCAAATGTGAACCCGTTGTTTGAATCCCAAGTCAAATGTGAACCTAACCCTTATGTCAAATGAGAACCCGTTGTTTGAAACTCGGGTCAAATGTGAACCTAAACCTCAGGTCAAATGCGAACCTGTTGTTTGAAAACCAGGTCAAATTTGAACCTAAACCTCAGGTCAAATGTGAACCTAAACCTTATGTCAAATGTGAACCCGTTGTTTGAAACCTAGGTCAAATGTGAACCTAAACCTAAGGTCAAATGTGAACCCATTGTTTGAAACCTAGGTCAAATGTGAACCTAAACCTAAGGTCAAATGTGAACCGATTGTTTGAAACCCAGGTCAAATGTGAACCTAAACCTCAGGTCAAATGTGAACCAGTTGTTTCAAAATCCGGTCAAATGTGAACCTAAACCTCAGGTCAAATGTGAACCCGTTGTTTGAAACTCAGGTCAAATGTGAACCTAAACCTCAGGTCAAATGCGAACCCGTTGTTTGAAAACCAGGTCAAATTTGAACCTAAACCTCAGGTAAAATGTGAACCTGTTGTTTGAAACCAGGTCAAATGTGAACCTAAACCTCAGGTCAAATGTGAACCCTTTGTTTGAAACCCAGGTCAAATGTGAACATAAACCTCAGGTCAAATGTGAACCCGTTGTTTGAAACCCAGGTCAAATGTGAACCTAAACCTCGGGTCAAATGTGAACCCGTTGTTTGAAACCCAAGTTAAATGTGAACCTAAACATTATGTCAAATGAGAACCCGTTGTTTGAAACTCGGGTCAAATGTGAACCTAAACCTCAGGTCAAATGCGAACCTGTTGTTTGAAAACCAGGTCAAATTTGAACTTAAACCTCAGGTCAAATGTGAACCCGTTGTTTGAAACGTAGGTCAAATGTGAACCTAAACCTCAGGTCAAATGTGAACCAGTTGTTTCAAAATCCGGTCAAATGTGAACCTAAACCTCAGGTCAAATGTGAACCCGTTGTTTGAAACTCAGGTCAAATGTGAACCTAAACCTCAGGTCAAATGCGAACCCGTTGTTTGAAAACCATGTCAAATTTGAACCTAAACCTTAGGTCAAATGTGAACCCGTTGTTTGAAACCCAGGTCAATTGTGAACCTAAACCTAAGGTCAAATGTGAACCTGTTGTTTGAAAACCAGGTCAAATGTGAACCTAAACCTCAGGTCAAATGTGAACCCATTGTTTGAAACCCAGGTCAAATGTGAACCTAAACCTCAAGTCAAATGTGAACCCGTTGTTTGAAACCCAGGTCAAATGTGAACTTAAACCTCAGGTCAAACGTGAACCTATTGTTTGAAACCCAGGTCAAACGTGAACCTAAACCTCAGTTCAAATGTGAACCCGTTGTTTGAATCCCAAGTCAAATGTGAACCTAACCCTTATGTCAAATGAGAACCCGTTGTTTGAAACTCGGGTCAAATGTGAACCTAAACCTCAGGTCAAATGCAAACCTGTTGTTTGAAAACCAGGTCAAATTTGAACCTAAACCTCAGGTCAAATGTGAACCTAAACCTTATGTCAAATGTGAACCCGTTGTTTGAAACCTAGGTCAAATGTGAATCTAAACCTAAGGTCAAATGTGAACCCATTGTTTGAAACCTAGGTCAAATGTGAACCTAAACCTAAGGTCAAATGTGAACCCATTGTTTGAAACCCAGGTCAAATGTGAACCTAAACCTCAGGTCAAATGTGAACCAGTTGTTTCAAAATCCGGTCAAATGTGAACCTAAACCTCAGGTCAAATGTGAACCCGTTGTTTGAAACTCAGGTCAAATGTGAACCTAAACCTCAGGTCAAATGCGAACCCGTTGTTTGAAAACCAGGTCAAATTTGAACCTAAACCTCAGGTAAAATGTGAACCTGTTGTTTGAAACCAGGTCAAATGTGAACCTAAACCTCAGGTCAAATGTGAACCCTTTGTTTGAAACCCAGGTCAAATGTGAACATAAACCTCAGGTCAAATGTGAACCCGTTGTTTGAAACCCAGGTCAAATGTGAACCTAAACCTCGGGTCAAATGTGAACCCGTTGTTTGAAACCCAGGTTAAATGTGAACCTAAACCTTATGTCAAATGAGAACCCGTTGTTTGAAACTCGGGTCAAATGTGAACCTAAACCTCAGGTCAAATGCGAACCTGTTGTTTGAAAACCAGGTCAAATTTGAACTTAAACCTCAGGTCAAATGTGAACCCGTTGTTTGAAACGTAGGTCAAATGTGAACCTAAACCTCAGGTCAAATGTGAACCAGTTGTTTCAAAATCCGGTCAAATGTGAACCTAAACCTCAGGTCAAATGTGAACCCGTTGTTTGAAACTCAGGTCAAATGTGAACCTAAACCTCAGGTCAAATGCGAACCCGTTGTTCGAAAACCATGTCAAATTTGAACCTAAACCTCAGGTCAAATGTGAACCCGTTGTTTGAAACCCAGGTCAATTGTGAACCTAAACCTAAGGTCAAATGTGAACCTGTTGTTTGAAAACCAGGTCAAATGTGAACCTAAACCTCAGGTCAAATGTGAACCCATTGTTTGAAACCCTGGTCAAATGTGAACCTAAACCTAAGGTCAAATGTGAACCCATTATTTGAAACCCAGGTCAAATGTGAACCTAAACCTCAGGTCAAATGTGAACCCGTTGTTTGAAAATCCGGTCAAATGTGAACCTAAACCTCTGGTCAAATGTGAACCCGTTGTTTGAAACCCAGGTCAAATGTGAACTTAAACCTCATGTCAAATGTGAATCCGTTGTTTGAAAACCAGGTCAAATGTGAACCCTTTGTTTGAAACCCAGGTCAAATATGAACCTAAACCTCAGGTCAAATGTGAACCCATTGTTTGAAACCCATGTCAAATGTGAACCTAAACCTCAAGTCAAATGTGAACCCGTTGTTTGAAACCCAGGTCAAATGTGAACTTAAACCTCAGGTCAAACGTGAACCTATTGTTTGAAACCCAAGTCAAACGTGAACCTAAACCTCAGTTCAAATGTGAACCCGTTGTTTGAATCCCAAGTCAAATGTGAACCTAACCCTTAGGTCAAATGTGAACCCGTTGTTTGAAAATCTAGTCAAATGTGAACCTAAACCTCAAGTCAAATGTGAACCCGTTGTTTGAAAACCAGGTCAAATGTGAACCCATTATTTGAAACCCAGGTCAAATGTGAACCTAAACCTCAGGTCAAATGTGAACCCGTTGTTTGAAAATCCGGTCAAATGTGAACCTAAACCTCTGGTCAAATGTGAACCCGTTGTTTGAAACCCAGGTCAAATGTGAACTTAAACCTCATGTCAAATGTGAATCCGTTATTTGAAAACCAGGTCAAATGTGAACCCTTTGTTTGAAACCCAGGTCAAATATGAACCTAAACCTCAGGTCAAATGTGAACCCATTGTTTGAAACCCAGGTCAAATGTGAACCTAAACCTCAAGTCAAATGTGAACCCGTTGTTTGAAACCCAGGTCAAATGTGAACTTAAACCTCAGGTCAAATGTGAACCTATTGTTTGAAACCCAGGTCAAACGTGAACCTAAACCTAAGTTTAAATGTGAACCCGTTGTTTGAAACCCAAGTCAAATGTGAACCTAACCCTTAGGTCAAATGTGAACCTGTTGTTTGAAAATCCGGTCAAATGTGAACCTAAACCTCAGGTCAAATGTGAATCCGTTGTTTGAAAACCAGGTCAAATGTGAACCCGTTATTTGAAACCCAGGTCAAATATGAACCTAAACCTCAGGTCAAATGTGAACCCGTTGTTCGAAACTCAGGTCAAATGTGAACTTAAACCTCAGGTCAAATGTGAACCTGTTGTTTGAAACCAGGTCAAATGTGAACCTAAACCTCAGGTCAAATGTGAACCCTTTGTTTGAAAGCCAGGTCAAATGTGAACATAAACCTCAGGTCAAATGTGAACCCGTTGTTTGAAACCCAGGTCAAATGTGAACCTAAACCTCGGGTCAAATGTGAACCCGTTGTTTGAAACCCAGGTCAAATGTGAACCTAAACCTTATGTCAAATGAGAACCCGTTGTTTGAAACTCGGGTCAAATGTGAACCTAAACCTCAGGTCAAATGCGAACCCGTTGTTTGAAAACCAGGTCAAATTTGAACCTAAACCTCAGGTCAAATGTGAACCCGTTGTTTGAAACCTAGGTCAAATGTGAACCTAAACCTAAGGTCAAATGTGAACCCATTGTTTGAAACCCAGGTCAAATGTGAACCTAAACCTCAGGTCAAATGTGAACCAGTTGTTTCAAAATCCAGTCAAATGTGAACCTAAACCTCAGGCAAATATGAACCCGTTGTTTGAAACTCAGGTCAAATGTGAACCTAAACCTCAGGTCAAATGCGAACCCGTTGTTTGAAAACCAGGTCAAATTTGAACCTAAACCTCAGGTCAAATGTGAACCCGTTGTTTGAAACCCTGGTCAATTGTGAACCTAAACCTAAGGTCAAATGTGAACCTGTTGTTTGAAAACCAGGTCAAATGTGAACCTAAACCTCAGGTCAAATGTGAACCCATTGTTTGAAACCCAGGTCAAATGTGAACCTAAACCTAAGGTTAAATGTGAACCCATTATTTGAAACCCAGGTCAAATGTGAACCTAAACCTCAGGTCAAATGTGAACCCGTTGTTTGAAAATCCGGTCAAATGTGAACCTAAACCTCTGGTCAAATGTGAACCCGTTGTTTGAAACCCAGGTCAAATGTGAACTTAAACCTCATGTCAAATGTGAATCCGTTGTTTGAAAACCAGGTCAAATGTGAACCCTTTGTTTGAAACCCAGGTCAAATATGAACCTAAACCTCAGGTCAAATGTGAACCCGTTGTTCGAAACTCAGGTCAAATGTGAACTTAAACCTCAGGTCAAATGTGAACCTGTTGTTTGAAACCAGGTCAAATGTGAACCTAAACCTCAGGTCAAATGTGAACCCTTTGTTTGAAAGCCAGGTCAAATGTGAACATAAACCTCAGGTCAAATGTGAACCCGTTGTTTGAAACCCAGGTCAAATGTGAACCTAAACCTCGGGTCAAATGTGAACCCGTTGTTTGAAACCCAGGTCAAATGTGAACCTAAACCTTATGTCAAATGAGAACCCGTTGTTTGAAACTCGGGTCAAATGTGAACCTAAAACTCAGGTCAAATGCGAACCCGTTGTTTGAAAACCAGGTCAAATTTGAACCTAAACCTCAGGTCAAATGTGAACCCGTTGTTTGAAACCTAGGTCAAATGTGAACCTAAACCTAAGGTCAAATGTGAACCCATTGTTTGAAACCCAGGTCAAATGTGAACCTAAACCTCAGGTCAAATGTGAACCAGTTGTTTCAAAATCCGGTCAAATGTGAACCTAAACCTCAGGCAAATATGAACCCGTTGTTTGAAACTCAGGTCAAATGTGAACCTAAACCTCAGGTCAAATGCGAACCCTTTGTTTGAAAACCAGGCCAAATTTGAACCTAAACCTCAGGTCAAATGTGAACCCGTTGTTTGAAACCCTGGTCAATTGTGAACCTAAACCTAAGGTCAAATGTGAACCTGTTGTTTGAAAACCAGGTCAAATGTGAACCTAAACCTCAGGTCAAATGTGAACCCATTGTTTGAAACCCAGGTCAAATGTGAACCTAAACCTAAGGTCAAATGTGAACCCATTATTTGAAACCCAGGTCAAATGTGAACCTAAACCTCAGGTCAAATGTGAACCCGTTGTTTGAAAATCCGGTCAAATGTGAACCTAAACCTCTGGTCAAATGTGAACCCGTTGTTTGAAACCCAGGTCAAATGTGAACTTAAACCTCATGTCAAATGTGAATCCGTTGTTTGAAAACCAGGTCAAATGTGAACCCTTTGTTTGAAACCCAGGTCAAATATGAACCTAAACCTCAGGTCAAATGTGAACCCATTGTTTGAAACCCAGGTCAAATGTGAACCTAAACCTCAAGTCAAATGTGAACCCGTTGTTTGAAACCCAGGTCAAATGTGAACTTAAACCTCAGGTCAAATGTGAACCTATTGTTTGAAACCCAGGTCAAACGTGAACCTAAACCTCAGTTCAAATGTGAACCCGTTGTTTGAAACCCAAGTCAAATGTGAACCTAACCCTTAGGTCAAATGTGAACCCGTTGTTTGAAAATCCAGTCAAATGTGAACCTAAACCTCAGGTCAAATGTGAACCTGTTGTTTGAAACTCAGGTCAAATGTGAACCTAAACCTCAGGTCAAATGTGAATCCGTTGTTTGAAAACCAGGTCAAATGTGAACCCGTTGTTTGAAACCCAGGTCAAATATGAACCTAAACCTCAGGTCAAATGTGAACCCGTTGTTCGAAACTCAGGTCAAATGTGAACTTAAACCTCAGGTCAAATGTGAACCTGTTGTTTGAAACCAGGTCAAATGTGAACCTAAACCTCAGGTCAAATGTGAACCCTTTGTTTCAAAGCCAGGTCAAATATGAATATAAACCTCAGGTCAAATGTGAACCCGTTGTTTGAAACCCAGGTCAAATGTGAACCTAAACCTCGGGTCAAATGTGAACCCGTTGTTTGAAACCCAGGTCAAATGTGAACCTAAACCTTATGTCAAATGAGAACCCGTTGTTTGAAACTCGGGTCAAATATGAACCTAAACCTCAGGTCAAATGCGAACCCGTTGTTTGAAAACCAGGTCAAATTTGAACCTAAACCTCAGGTCAAATGTGAACCCGTTGTTTGAAACCTAGGTCAAATGTGAACCTAAACCTAAGGTCAAATGTGAACCAATTGTTTGAAACCCAGGTCAAATGTGAACCTAAACCTCAGGTCAAATGTGAACCAGTTGTTTCAAAATCCGGTCAAATGTGAACCTAAACCTCAGGTCAAATATGAACCCGTTGTTGGAAACTCAGGTCAAATGTGAACCTAAACCTCAGGTCAAATGCGAACCCGTTGTTTGAAAACCAGGTCAAATTTGAACCTAAACCTCAGGTCAAATGTGAACCCGTTGTTTGAAACCCTGGTCAATTGTGAACCTAAACCTAAGGTCAAATGTGAACCTGTTGTTTGAAAACCAGGTCAAATGTGAACCTAAACCTCAGGTCAAATGTGAACCCATTGTTTGAAACCAAGGTCAAATGTGAACCTAAACCTAAGGTCAAATGTGAACCCATTATTTGAAACCCAGGTCAAATGTGAACCTAAACCTCAGGTCAAATGTGAACCCGTTGTTTGAAAATCCGGTCAAATGTGAACCTAAACCTCTGGTCAAATGTGAACCGTTGTTTGAAACCCAGGTCAAATGTGAACTTAAACCTCATGTCAAATGTGAATCCGTTGTTTGAAAACCAGGTCAAATGTGAACCCTTTGTTTGAAACCCAGGTCAAATATGAACCTAAACCTCAGGTCAAATGTGAACCCATTGTTTGAAACCCAGGTCAAATGTGAACCTAAACCTCAAGTCAAATGTGAACCCGTTGTTTGAAACCCAGGTCAAATGTGAACTTAAACCTCAGGTCAAATGTGAACCTATTGTTTGAAACCCAGGTCAAACGTGAACCTAAACCTCAGTTTAAATGTGAACCCGTTGTTTGAAACCCAAGTCAAATGTGAACCTAACCCTTAGGTCAAATGTGAACCCGTTGTTTGAAAATCCGGTCAAATGTGAACCTAAACCTCAGGTCAAATGTGAACCTGTTGTTTGAAACTCAGGTCAAATGTGAACCTAAACCTCAGGTCAAATGTGAATCTGTTGTTTGAAAACCAGGTCAAATGTGAACCCGTTGTTTGAAACCCAGGTCAAATATGAACCTAAACCTCAGGTCAAATGTGAACCCGTTGTTCGAAACTCAGGTCAAATGTGAACTTAAACCTCAGGTCAAATGTGAACCTGTTGTTTGAAACCAGGTCAAATGTGAACCTAAACCTCAGGTCAAAAGTGAACCCTTTGTTTGAAAGCCAGGTCAAATGTGAACATAAACCTCAGGTCAAATGTGAACCCGTTGTTTGAAACCCAGGTCAAATGTGAACTTAAACCTCATGTCAAATGTGAATCCGTTGTTTGAAAACCAGGTCAAATGTGAACCCTTTGTTTGAAACCCAGGTCAAATATGAACCTAAACCTCAGGTCAAATGTGAACCCATTGTTTGAAACCCAGGTCAAATGTGAACCTAAACCTCAAGTCAAATGTGAACCCGTTGTTTGAAACCCAGGTCAAATGTGAACTTAAACCTCAGGTCAAATGTGAACCTATTGTTTGAAACCCAGGTCAAACGTGAACCTAAACCTCAGTTCAAATGTGAACCCGTTGTTTGAAACCCAAGTCAAATGTGAACCTAACCCTTAGGTCAAATGTGAACCCGTTGTTTGAAAATCCAGTCAAATGTGAACCTAAACCTCAGGTCAAATGTGAACCTGTTGTTTGAAACTCAGGTCAAATGTGAACCTAAACCTCAGGTCAAATGTGAATCCGTTGTTTGAAAACCAGGTCAAATGTGAACCCGTTGTTTGAAACCCAGGTCAAATATGAACCTAAACCTCAGGTCAAATGTGAACCCGTTGTTCGAAACTCAGGTCAAATGTGAACTTAAACCTCAGGTCAAATGTGAACCTGTTGTTTGAAACCAGGTCAAATGTGAACCTAAACCTCAGGTCAAATGTGAACCCTTTGTTTGAAAGCCAGGTCAAATGTGAATATAAACCTCAGGTCAAATGTGAACCCGTTGTTTGAAACCCAGGTCAAATGTGAACCTAAACCTCGAGTCAAATGTGAACCCGTTGTTTGAAACCCAGGTCAAATGTGAACCTAAACCTTATGTCAAATGAGAACCCGTTGTTTGAAACTCGGGTCAAATATGAACCTAAACCTCAGGTCAAATGTGAACCCGTTGTTTGAAACCTAGGTCAAATGTGAACCTAAACCTAAGGTCAAATGTGAACCAATTGTTTGAAACCCAGGTCAAATGTGAACCTAAACCTCAGGTCAAATGTGAACCAGTTGTTTCAAAATCCGGTCAAATGTGAACCTAAACCTCAGGTCAAATATGAACCCGTTGTTTGAAACTCAGGTCAAATGTGAACCTAAACCTCAGGTCAAATGCGAACCTAAACCTCAGGTCAAATGCGAACCCGTTGTTTGAAAACCAGGTCAAATTTGAACCTAAACCTCAGGTCAAATGTGAACCCGTTGTTTGAAACCCTGGTCAATTGTGAACCTAAACCTAAGGTCAAATGTGAACCTGTTGTTTGAAAACCAGGTCAAATGTGAACCTAAACCTCAGGTCAAATGTGAACCCATTGTTTGAAACCCAGGTCAAATGTGAACCTAAACCTAAGGTCAAATGTGAACCCATTATTTGAAACCCAGGCCAAATGTGAACCTAAACCTCAGGTCAAATGTGAACCCGTTGTTTGAAAATCCGGTCAAATGTGAACCTAAACCTCTGGTCAAATGTGAACCGTTGTTTGAAACCCAGGTCAAATGTGAACTTAAACCTCATGTCAAATGTGAATCCGTTGTTTGAAAACCAGGTCAAATGTGAACCCTTTGTTTGAAACCCAGGTCAAATATGAACCTAAACCTCAGGTCAAATGTGAACCCATTGTTTGAAACCCAGGTCAAATGTGAACCTAAACCTCAAGTCAAATGTGAACCCGTTGTTTGAAACCCAGGTCAAATGTGAACTTAAACCTCAGGTCAAATGTGAACCTATTGTTTGAAACCCAGGTCAAACGTGAACCTAAACCTCAGTTTAAATGTGAACCCGTTGTTTGAAACCCAAGTCAAATGTGAACCTAACCTTTAGGTCAAATGTGAACCCGTTGTTTGAAAATCCGGTCAAATGTGAACCTAAACCTCAGGTCAAATGTGAACCTGTTGTTTGAAACTCAGGTCAAATGTGAACCTAAACCTCAGGTCAAATGTGAATCCGTTGTTTGAAAACCAGGTCAAATGTGAACCCGTTGTTTGAAACCCAGGCCAAATATGAACCTAAACCTCAGGTCAAATGTGAACCCGTTGTTCGAAACTCAGGTCAAATGTGAACTTAAACCTCAGGTCAAATGTGAACCTGTTGTTTGAAACCAGGTCAAATGTGAACCTAAACCTCAGGTCAAATGTGAACCCTTTGTTTGAAAGCCAGGTCAAATGTGAACATAAACCTCAGGTCAAATGTGAACCCGTTGTTTGAAACCCAGGTCAAATGTGAACCTAAACCTCGGGTCAAATGTGAACCCGTTGTTTGAAACCTAGGTCAAATGTGAACCTAAACCTAAGGTCAAATGTGAACCAATTGTTTGAAACCCAGGTCAAATGTGAACCTAAACCTCAGGTCAAATGTGAACCAGTTGTTTCAAAATCCGGTCAAATGTGAACCTAAACCTCAGGTCAAATATGAACCCGTTGTTTGAAACTCAGGTCAAATGTGAACCTAAACCTCAGGTCAAATGCGAACCCGTTGTTTGAAAACCAGGTCAAATTTGAACCTAAACCTCAGGTCAAATGTGAACCCGTTGTTTGAAACCCTGGTCAATTGTGAACCTAAACCTAAGGTCAAATGTGAACCTGTTGTTTGAAAACCAGGTCAAATGTGAACCTAAACCTCAGGTCAAATGTGAACCTAAACCTAAGGTCAAATGTGAACCCATTATTTGAAACCCAGGTCAAATGTGAACCTAAACCTCAGGTCAAATGTGAACCCGTTGTTTGAAAATCCGGTCAAATGTGAACCTAAACCTCTGGTCAAATGTGAACCGTTGTTTGAAACCCAGGTCAAATGTGAACTTAAACCTCATGTCAAATGTGAATCCGTTGTTTGAAAACCAGGTCAAATGTGAACCCTTTGTTTGAAACCCAGGTCAAATATGAACCTAAACCTCAGGTCAAATGTGAACCCATTGTTTGAAACCTAGGTCAAATGTGAACCTAAACCTCAAGTTAAATGTGAACCCGTTGTTTGAAACCCAGGTCAAATGTGAACTTAAACCTCAGGTCAAATGTGAACCTATTGTTTGAAACCCAGGTCAAACGTGAACCTAAACCTCAGTTTAAATGTGAACCCGTTGTTTGAAACCCATGTCAAATGTGAACCTAACCCTTAGGTCAAATGTGTACCCGTTGTTTGAAAATCCGGTCAAATGTGAACCTAAACCTCAGGTCAAATGTGAACCTGTTGTTTGAAACTCAGGTCAAATGTGAACCTAAACCTCAGGTCAAATGTGAATCCGTTGTTTGAAAACCAGGTCAAATGTGAACCCGTTGTTTGAAACCCAGGTCAAATATGAACCTAAACCTCAGGTCAAATGTGAACCCGTTGTTCGAAACTCAGGTCAAATGTGAACTTAAACCTCAGGTCAAATGTGAACCTGTTGTTTGAAACCAGGTCAAATGTGAACCTAAACCTCAGGTCAAATGTGAACCCTTTGTTTGAAAGCCAGGTCAAATGTGAACATAAACCTCAGGTCAAATGTGAACCCGTTGTTTGAAACCCAGGTCAAATGTGAACCTAAACCTCGGGTCAAATGTGAACCCGTTGTTTGAAACCCAGGTCAAATGTGAACCTAAACCTTATGTCAAATGAGAACCCGTTGTTTGAAACTCGAGTCAAATGTGAACCTAAACCTCAGGTCAAATGCGAACCCGTTGTTTGAAAACCAGGTCAAATTTGAACCTAAACCTCAGGTCAAATGTGAACCCGTTGTTTGAAACCTAGGTCAAATGTGAACCCATTGTTTGAAACCCAGGTCAAATGTGAACCTAAACCTCAGGTCAAATGTGAACCAGTTGTTTCAAAATCCGGTCAAATGTGAACCTAAACCTCAGGCAAATATGAACCCGTTGTTTGAAACTCAGGTCAAATGTGAACCTAAACCTCAGGTCAAATGCGAACCCGTTGTTTGAAAACCAGGTCAAATTTGAACCTAAACCTCAGGTCAAATGTGAACCCGTTGTTTGAAACCCTGGTCAATTGTGAACCTAAACCTAAAGTCAAATGTGAACCTGTTGTTTGAAAACCAGGTCAAATGTGAACCTAAACCTCAGGTCAAATGTGAACCCATTGTTTGAAACCCAGGTCAAATGTGAACCTAAACCTAAGGTCAAATGTGAACCCATTATTTGAAACCCAGGTCAAATGTGAACCTAAACCTCAGGTCAAATGTGAACCCGTTGTTTGAAAATCCGGTCAAATGTGAACCTAAACCTCTGGTCAAATGTGAACCCGTTGTTTGAAACCCAGGTCAAATGTGAACTTAAACCTCATGTCAAATGTGAATCCGTTGTTTGAAAACCAGGTCAAATGTGAACCCTTTGTTTGAAACCCAGGTCAAATATGAACCTAAACCTCAGGTCAAATGTGAACCCATTGTTTGAAACCCAGGTCAAATGTGAACCTAAACCTCAAGTCAAATGTGAACTCGTTGTTTGAAACCCAGGTCAAATGTGAACTTAAACCTCAGGTCAAATGTGAACCTATTGTTTGAAACCCATGTCAAACGCGAACCTAAACCTTAGTTCAAATGTGAACCCGTTGTTTGAAACCCAAGTCAAATGTGAACCTAACCCTTAGGTCAAATGTGAACCCGTTGTTTGAAAATCCGGTCAAATGTGAACCTAAACCTCAGGTCAAATGTGAACCTGTTGTTTGAAACTCAGGTCAAATGTGAACCTAAACCTCAGGTCAAATGTGAATCCGTTGTTTGAAAACCAGGTCAAATGTGAACCCGTTGTTTGAAACCCAAGTCAAATATGAACCTAAACCTTAGGTCAAATGTGAACCCGTTGTTCGAAACTCAGGTCAAATGTGAACTTAAACCTCAGGTCAAATGTGAACCTGTTGTTTGAAACCAGGTCAAATGTGAACCTAAACCTCAGGTCAAATGTGAACCCTTTGTTTAAAAGCCAGGTCAAATGTGAACATAAACCTCAGGTCAAATGTGAACCCGTTGTTTGAAACCCAGGTCAAATGTGAACCTAAACCTCGGGTCAAATGTGAACCCGTTGTTTGAAACCCAGGTCAAATGTGAACCTAAACCTTATGTCAAATGAGAACCCGTTGTTTGAAACTCGGGTCAAATATTAACCTAAACCTCAGGTCAAATGCGAACTCGTTGTTTGAAAACCAGGTCAAATTTGAACCTAAACCTCAGGTCAAATGTGAACCCGTTGTTTGAAACCTAGGTCAAATGTGAACCTAAACCTAAGGTCAAATGTGAACCAATTGTTTGAAATCCAGGTCAAATGTGAACCTAAACCTCAAGTCAAATGTGAACCAGTTGTTTCAAAATCCGGTCAAATGTGAACCTAAACCTCAGGTCAAATATGAACCCGTTGTTTGAAACTCAGGTCAAATGTGAACCTAAACCTCAGGTCAAATGCGAACCCGTTGTTTGAAAACCAGGTCAAATTTGAACCTAAACCTCAGGTCAAATGTGAACCTGTTGTTTGAAACCAGGTCAAATGTGAACCTAAACCTCAGGTCAAATGTGAACCCTTTGTTTGAAAGCCAGGTCAAATGTGAACATAAACCTCAGGTCAAATGTGAACCCGTTGTTTGAAACCCAGGTCAAATGTGAACCTAAACCTCGGGTCAAATGTGAACCCGTTGTTTGAAACCTAGGTCAAATGTGAACCTAAACCTAAGGTCAAATGTGAACCAATTGTTTGAAACCCAGGTCAAATGTGAACCTAAACCTCAGGTCAAATGTGAACCAGTTGTTTCAAAATCCGGTCAAATGTGAACCTAAACCTCAGGTCAAATATGAACCCGTTGTTTGAAACTCAAGTCAAATGTGAACCTAAACCTCAGGTCAAATGCGAACCCGTTGTTTGAAAACCAGGTCAAATTTGAACCTAAACCTCAGGTCAAATGTGAACCCGTTGTTTGAAACCCTGGTCAATTGTGAACCTAAACCTAAGGTCAAATGTGAACCTGTTGTTTGAAAACTAGGTCAAATGTGAACCTAAACCTCAGGTCAAATGTGAACCTAAACCTAAGGTCAAATGTGAACCCATTATTTGAAACCCAGGTCAAATGTGAACCTAAACCTCAGGTCAAATGTGAACCCGTTGTTTGAAAATTCGGTCAAATGTGAACCTAAACCTCTGGTCAAATGTGAACCGTTGTTTGAAACCCAGGTCAAATGTGAACTTAAACCTCATGTCAAATGTGAATCCGTTGTTTGAAAACCAGGTCAAATGTGAACCCTTTGTTTGAAACCCAGGTCAAATATGAACCTAAACCTCAGGTCAAATGTGAACCCATTGTTTGAAACCTAGGTCAAATGTGAACCTAAACCTCAAGTCAAATGTGAACCCGTTGTTTGAAACCCAGGTCAAATGTGAACTTAAACCTCAGGTCAAATGTGAACCTATTGTTTGAAACCCAGGTCAAACGTGAACCTAAACCTCAGTTTAAATGTGAACCCGTTGTTTGAAACCCAAGTCAAATGTGAACCTAACCCTTAGGTCAAATGTGTACCCGTTGTTTGAAAATCCGGTCAAATGTGAACCTAAACCTCAGGTCAAATGTGAACCTGTTGTTTGAAACTCAGGTCAAATGTGAACCTAAACCTCAGGTCAAATGTGAATCCGTTGTTTGAAAACCAGGTCAAATGTGAACCCGTTGTTTGAAACCCAGGTCAAATATGAACCTAAACCTCAGGTCAAATGTGAACCCGTTGTTCGAAACTCAGGTCAAATGTGAACTTAAACCTCAGGTCAAATGTGAACCTGTTGTTTGAAACCAGGTCAAATGTGAACCTAAACCTCAGGTCAAATGTGAACCCTTTGTTTGAAAGCCAGGTCAAATGTGAACATAAACCTCAGGTCAAATGTGAACCCGTTGTTTGAAACCCAGGTCAAATGTGAACCTAAACCTCGGGTCAAATGTGAACCCGTTGTTTGAAACCCAGGTCAAATGTGAACCTAAACCTTATGTCAAATGAGAACCCGTTGTTTGAAACTCGAGTCAAATGTGAACCTAAACCTCAGGTCAAATGCGAACCCGTTGTTTGAAAACCAGGTCAAATTTGAACCTAAACCTCAGGTCAAATGTGAACCCGTTGTTTGAAACCTAGGTCAAATGTGAACCCATTGTTTGAAACCCAGGTCAAATGTGAACCTAAACCTCAGGTCAAATGTGAACCAGTTGTTTCAAAATCCGGTCAAATGTGAACCTAAACCTCAGGCAAATATGAACCCGTTGTTTGAAACTCAGGTCAAATGTGAACCTAAACCTCAGGTCAAATGCGAACCCGTTGTTTGAAAACCAGGTCAAATTTGAACCTAAACCTCAGGTCAAATGTGAACCCGTTGTTTGAAACCCTGGTCAATTGTGAACCTAAACCTAAAGTCAAATGTGAACCTGTTGTTTGAAAACCAGGTCAAATGTGAACCTAAACCTCAGGTCAAATGTGAACCCATTGTTTGAAACCCAGGTCAAATGTGAACCTAAACCTAAGGTCAAATGTGAACCCATTATTTGAAACCCAGGTCAAATGTGAACCTAAACCTCAGGTCAAATGTGAACCCGTTGTTTGAAAATCCGGTCAAATGTGAACCTAAACCTCTGGTCAAATGTGAACCCGTTGTTTGAAACCCAGGTTAAATGTGAACTTAAACCTCATGTCAAATGTGAATCCGTTGTTTGAAAACCAGGTCAAATGTGAACCCTTTGTTTGAAACCCAGGTCAAATATGAACCTAAACCTCAGGTCAAATGTGAACCCATTGTTTGAAACCCAGGTCAAATGTGAACCTAAACCTCAAGTCAAATGTGAACTCGTTGTTTGAAACCCAGGTCAAATGTGAACTTAAACCTCAGGTCAAATGTGAACCTATTGTTTGAAACCCATGTCAAACGCGAACCTAAACCTCAGTTCAAATGTGAACCCGTTGTTTGAAACCCAAGTCAAATGTGAACCTAACCCTTAGGTCAAATGTGAACCCGTTGTTTGAAAATCCGGTCAAATGTGAACCTAAACCTCAGGTCAAATGTGAACCTGTTGTTTGAAACTCAGGTCAAATGTGAACCTAAACCTCAGGTCAAATGTGAATCCGTTGTTTGAAAACCAGGTCAAATGTGAACCCGTTGTTTGAAACCCAGGTCAAATATGAACCTAAACCTTAGGTCAAATGTGAACCCGTTGTTCGAAACTCAGGTCAAATGTGAACTTAAACCTCAGGTCAAATGTGAACCTGTTGTTTGAAACCAGGTCAAATGTGAACCTAAACCTCAGGTCAAATGTGAACCCTTTGTTTAAAAGCCAGGTCAAATGTGAACATAAACCTCAGGTCAAATGTGAACCCGTTGTTTGAAACCCAGGTCAAATGTGAACCTAAACCTCGGGTCAAATGTGAACCCGTTGTTTGAAACCCAGGTCAAATGTGAACCTAAACCTTATGTCAAATGAGAACCCATTGTTTGAAACTCGGGTCAAATATTAACCTAAACCTCAGGTCAAATGCGAACTCGTTGTTTGAAAACCAGGTCAAATTTGAACCTAAACCTCAGGTCAAATGTGAACCCGTTGTTTGAAACCTAGGTCAAATGTGAACCTAAACCTAAGGTCAAATGTGAACCAATTGTTTGAAACCCAGGTCAAATGTGAACCTAAACCTCAAGTCAAATGTGAACCAGTTGTTTCAAAATCCAGTCAAATGTGAACCTAAACCTCAGGTCAAATATGAACCCGTTGTTTGAAACTCAGGTCAAATGTGAACCTAAACCTCAGGTCAAATGCGAACCCGTTGTTTGAAAACCAGGTCAAATTTGAACCTAAACCTCAGGTCAAATGTGAATCCGTTGTTTGAAACCCTGGTCAATTGTGAACCTAAACCTAAGGTCAAATGTGAACCTGTTGTTTGAAACCAGGTCAAATGTGAACCTAAACCTCAGGTCAAATGTGAACCCTTTGTTTAAAAGCCAGGTCAAATGTGAACATAAACCTCAGGTCAAATGTGAACCCGTTGTTTGAAACCCAGGTCAAATGTGAACCTAAACCTCGGGTCAAATGTGAACCCGTTGTTTGAAACCCAGGTCAAATGTGAACCTAAACCTTATGTCAAATGAGAACCCGTTGTTTGAAACTCGGGTCAAATATTAACCTAAACCTCAGGTCAAATGCGAACTCGTTGTTTGAAAACCAGGTCAAATTTGAACCTAAACCTCAGGTCAAATGTGAACCCGTTGTTTGAAACCTAGGTCAAATGTGAACCTAAACCTAAGGTCAAATGTGAACCAATTGTTTGAAACCCAGGTCAAATGTGAACCTAAACCTCAAGTCAAATGTGAACCAGTTGTTTCAAAATCCGGTCAAATGTGAACCTAAACCTCAGGTCAAATATGAACCCGTTGTTTGAAACTCAGGTCAAATGTGAACCTAAACCTCAGGTCAAATGCGAACCCGTTGTTTGAAAACCAGGTCAAATTTGAACCTAAACCTCAGGTCAAATGTGAATCCGTTGTTTGAAACCCTGGTCAATTGTGAACCTAAACCTAAGGTCAAATGTGAACCTGTTGTTTGAAAACCAGGTCAAATGTGAACCTAAACCTCAGGTCAAATGTGAACGCATTGTTTGAAACCCAGGTCAAATGTGAACCTAAACCTAAGGTCAAATGTGAACCCATTATTTGAATCCCAGGTCAAATGTGAACCTAAACCTCAAGTCAAATGTGAACCCGTTGTTTGAAAATCCGGTCAAATGTGAACCTAAACCTCTGGTCAAATGTGAACCCGTTGTTTGAAACCCAGGTCAAATGTGAACTTAAACCTCATGTCAAATGTGAATCCGTTGTTTGAAAACCAGGTCAAATGTGAACCCTTTGTTTGAAACCCATGTCAAATATGAACCTAAACCTCAGGTCAAATGTGAACCCATTGTTTGAAACCCAGGTCAAATGTGAACCTAAACCTCAAGTCAAATGTGAACTCGTTGTTTGAAACCCAGGTCAAATGTGAACCCGTTGTTTGAAACCCAAGTCAAATGTGAACCTAACCCTTAGGTCAAATGTGAACCTATTGTTTGAAACCCAGGTCAAACGTGAACCTAAACCTCAGTTCAAATGTGAACCCGTTGTTTGAAACCCAAGTCAAATGTGAACCTAACCCTTAGGTCAAATGTGAACCCGTTGTTTGAAAATCCGGTCAAATGTGAACCTAAACCTCAGGTCAAATGTGAATCTGTTGTTTGAAACTCAGGTCAAATGTGAACCTAAACCTCAGGTCAAATGTGAATCCGTTGTTTGAAAACCAGGTCAAATGTGAACCCGTTGTTTGAAACCCAGGTCAAATATGAACCTAAACCTCAGGTCAAATGTGAACCTGTTGTTCGAAACTCAGGTCAAATGTGAACTTAAACGTCAGGTCAAATGTGAACCTGTTGTTTGAAACCAGGTCAAATGTGAACCTAAACCTCAGGTCAAATGTGAACCCTTTGTTTGAAAGCCAGGTCAAATGTGAACATAAACCTCAGGTCAAATGTGAACCCGTTGTTTGAAACCCAGGTCAAATGTGAACCTAAACCTCGGGTCAAATGTGAACCCGTTGTTTGAAACCCTGGTCAAATGTGAACCTAAACCTTATGTCAAATGAGAACCCGTTGTTTGAAACTCGGGTCAAATGTGAACCTAAACCTCAGGTCAAATGCGAACCCGCTGTTTGAAAACCAGGTCAAATTTGAACCTAAACCTCAGGTCAAATGTGAACCCGTTGTTTGAAACCTAGGTCAAATGTGAACCTAAACCTAAGGTCAAATGTGAACCCATTGTTTGAAACCCAGGTCAAATGTGAACCTAAACCTCAGGTCAAATGTGAACCAGTTGTTTCAAAATCCGGTCAAATGTGAACCTAAACCTCAGGTCAAATATGAACCCTTTGTTTGAAACTCAGGTCAAATGTGAACCTAAACCTCAGGTCAAATGCGAACCCGTTGTTTGAAAACCAGGTCAAATTTGAACCCAAACCTCAGGTCAAATGTGAACCCGTTGTTTGAAACCCTGGTCAATTGTGAACCTAAACCTAAGGTCAAATGTGAACCTGTTGTTTGAAAACCAGGTCAAATGTGAACCTAAACCTCAGGTCAAATGTGAACCCATTGTTTGAAACCCAGGTCAAATGTGAACCTAAACCTAAGGTCAAATGTGAACCCATTATTTGAAACCCAGGTCAAATGTGAACCTAAACCTCAGGTCAAATGTGAACCCTTTGTTTGAAAGCCAGGTCAAATGTGAACATAAACCTCAGGTAAAATGTGAACCCGTTGTTTGAAACCCAGGTCAAATGTGAACCTAAACCTCGGGTCAAATGTGAACCCGTTGTTTGAAACCCAGGTCAAATGTGAACCTAAACCTTATGTCAAATGAGAACCCGTTGTTTGAAACTCGATTCAAATGTGAACCTAAACCTCAGGTCAAATGCGAACCCGTTGTTTGAAAACCAGGTCAAATTTGAACCTAAACCTCAGGTCAAATGTGAACCCGTTGTTTGAAACCTAGGTCAAATGTGAACCTAAACCTAAGGTCAAATGTGAACCCATTGTTTGAAACCCAGGTCAAATGTGAACCTAAACCTCAGGTAAAATGTGAACCAGTTGTTTCAAAATCCGGTCAAATGTGAACCTAAACCTCAGGTCAAATATAAACCCGTTGTTTGAAACTCAGGTCAAATGTGAACCTAAACCTCAGGTCAAATGCGAACCCGTTGTTTGAAAACCAGGTCAAATTTGAACCTAAACCTCAGGTCAAATGTGAACCCGTTGTTTGAAACCCTGGTCAATTGTGAACCTAAACCTAAGGTCAAATGTGAACCTGTTGTTTGAAAACCAGGTCAAATGTGAACCTAAACCTCAGGTCAAATGTGAACCCATTGTTTGAAACCCAAGTCAAATGTGAACCTAAACCTAAGGTCAAATGTGAACCCATTATTTGAAACCCAGGTCAAATGTGAACCTAAACCTCAAGTCAAATGTGAACCCGTTGTTTGAAAATCCGGTCAAATGTGAACCTAAACCTCTGGTCAAATGTGAACCCGTTGTTTGAAACCCAGGTCAAATGTGAACTTAAACCTCATGTCAAATGTGAATCCGTTGTTTGAAAACCAGGTCAAATGTGAACCCTTTGTTTGAAACCCAGGTCAAATATGAACCTAAACCTCAGGTCAAATGTGAACCCATTGTTTGAAACCCAGGTCAAATGTGAACCTAAACCTCAAGTCAAATGTGAACCCGTTGTTTGAAACCCAGGTCAAGTGTGAACTTAAACCTCAGGTCAAATGTGAACCTATTGTTTGAAACCCAGGTCAAACGTGAACCTAAACCTCAGTTCAAATGTGAACCCGTTATTTGAAACCCAAGTCAAATGTGAACCTAACCCTTAGGTCAAATGTGAACCCGTTGTTTGAAAATCCGGTCAAATGTGAACCTAAACCTCAGGTCAAATGTGAACCTGTTGTTTGAAACTCAGGTCAAATGTGAACCTAAACCTCAGGTCAAATGTGAATCCGTTGTTTGAAAACCAGGTCAAATGTGAACCCGTTGTTTGAAACCCAGGTCAAATATGAACCTAAACCTCATGTCAAATGTGAACCCGTTGTTCGAAACTCAGGTCAAATGTGAACTTAAACCTCAGGTCAAATGTGAACCTGTTGTTTGAAACCAGGTCAAATGTGAACCTAAACCTCAGGTCAAAAGTGAACCCTTTGTTTGAAAGCCAGGTCAAATGTGAACATAAACCTCAGGTCAAATGTGAACCCGTTGTTTGAAACCCAGGTCAAATGTGAACCTAAACCTCAGGTCAAATATGAACCCGTTGTTTGAAACTCAGGTCAAATGTGAACCTAAACCTCAGGTCAAATGCGAACCCGTTGTTTGAAAACCAGGTCAAATTTGAACCTAAACCTCAGGTCAAATGTGAATCCGTTGTTTGAAACCCTGGTCAATTGTGAACCTAAACCTAAGGTCAAATGTGAACCTGTTGTTTGAAACCAGGTCAAATGTGAACCTAAACCTCAGGTCAAATGTGAACCCTTTGTTTAAAAGCCAGGTCAAATGTGAACATAAACCTCAGGTCAAATGTGAACCCGTTGTTTGAAACCCAGGTCAAATGTGAACCTAAACCTCGGGTCAAATGTGAACCCGTTGTTTGAAACCCAGGTCAAATGTGAACCTAAACCTTATGTCAAATGAGAACCCGTTGTTTGAAACTCGGGTCAAATATTAACCTAAACCTCAGGTCAAATGCGAACTCGTTGTTTGAAAACCAGGTCAAATTTGAACCTAAACCTCAGGTCAAATGTGAACCCGTTGTTTGAAACCTAGGTCAAATGTGAACCTAAACCTAAGGTCAAATGTGAACCAATTGTTTGAAACCCAGGTCAAATGTGAACCTAAACCTCAAGTCAAATGTGAACCAGTTGTTTCAAAATCCGGTCAAATGTGAACCTAAACCTCAGGTCAAATATGAACCCGTTGTTTGAAACTCAGGTCAAATGTGAACCTAAACCTCAGGTCAAATGCGAACCCGTTGTTTGAAAACCAGGTCAAATTTGAACCTAAACCTCAGGTCAAATGTGAATCCGTTGTTTGAAACCCTGGTCAATTGTGAACCTAAACCTAAGGTCAAATGTGAACCTGTTGTTTGAAAACCAGGTCAAATGTGAACCTAAACCTCAGGTCAAATGTGAACCCATTGTTTGAAACCCAGGTCAAATGTGAACCTAAACCTAAGGTCAAATGTGAACCCATTATTTGAATCCCAGGTCAAATGTGAACCTAAACCTCAAGTCAAATGTGAACCCGTTGTTTGAAAATCCGGTCAAATGTGAACCTAAACCTCTGGTCAAATGTGAACCCGTTGTTTGAAACCCAGGTCAAATGTGAACTTAAACCTCGTGTCAAATGTGAATCCGTTGTTTGAAAACCAGGTCAAATGTGAACCCTTTGTTTGAAACCCATGTCAAATATGAACCTAAACCTCAGGTCAAATGTGAACCCATTGTTTGAAACCCAGGTCAAATGTGAACCTAAACCTCAAGTCAAATGTGAACTCGTTGTTTGAAACCCAGGTCAAATGTGAACCCGTTGTTTGAAACCCAAGTCAAATGTGAACCTAACCCTTAGGTCAAATGTGAACCTATTGTTTGAAACCCAGGTCAAACGTGAACCTAAACCTCAGTTCAAATGTGAACCCGTTGTTTGAAACCCAAGTCAAATGTGAACCTAACCCTTAGGTCAAATGTGAACCCGTTGTTTGAAAATCCGGTCAAATGTGAACCTAAACCTCAGGTCAAATGTGAATCTGTTGTTTGAAACTCAGGTCAAATGTGAACCTAAACCTCAGGTCAAATGTGAATCCGTTGTTTGAAAACCAGGTCAAATGTGAACCCGTTGTTTGAAACCCAGGTCAAATATGAACCTAAACCTCAGGTCAAATGTGAACCTGTTGTTCGAAACTCAGGACAAATGTGAACTTAAACGTCAGGTCAAATGTGAACCTGTTGTTTGAAACCAGGTCAAATGTGAACCTAAACCTCAGGTCAAATGTGAACCCTTTGTTTGAAAGCCAGGTCAAATGTGAACATAAACCTCAGGTCAAATGTGAACCCGTTGTTTGAAACCCAGGTCAAATGTGAACCTAAACCTCGGGTCAAATGTGAACCCGTTGTTTGAAACCCTGGTCAAATGTGAACCTAAACCTTATGTCAAATGAGAACCCGTTGTTTGAAACTCGGGTCAAATGTGAACCTAAACCTCAGGTCAAATGCGAACCCGCTGTTTGAAAACCAGGTCAAATTTGAACCTAAACCTCAGGTCAAATGTGAACCCGTTGTTTGAAACCTAGGTCAAATGTGAACCTAAACCTAAGGTCAAATGTGAACCCATTGTTTGAAACCCAGGTCAAATGTGAACCTAAACCTCAGGTCAAATGTGAACCAGTTGTTTCAAAATCCGGTCAAATGTGAACCTAAACCTCAGGTCAAATATGAACCCTTTGTTTGAAACTCAGGTCAAATGTGAACCTAAACCTCAGGTCAAATGCGAACCCGTTGTTTGAAAACCAGGTCAAATTTGAACCCAAACCTCAGGTCAAATGTGAACCCGTTGTTTGAAACCCTGGTCAATTGTGAACCTAAACCTAAGGTCAAATGTGAACCTGTTGTTTGAAAACCAGGTCAAATGTGAACCTAAACCTCAGGTCAAATGTGAACCCATTGTTTGAAACCCAGGTCAAATGTGAACCTAAACCTAAGGTCAAATGTGAACCCATTATTTGAAACCCAGGTCAAATGTGAACCTAAACCTCAGGTCAAATGTGAACCCTTTGTTTGAAAGCCAGGTCAAATGTGAACATAAACCTCAGGTAAAATGTGAACCCGTTGTTTGAAACCCAGGTCAAATGTGAACCTAAACCTCGGGTCAAATGTGAACCCGTTGTTTGAAACCCAGGTCAAATGTGAACCTAAACCTTATGTCAAATGAGAACCCGTTGTTTGAAACTCGATTCAAATGTGAACCTAAACCTCAGGTCAAATGCGAACCCGTTGTTTGAAAACCAGGTCAAATTTGAACCTAAACCTCAGGTCAAATGTGAACCCGTTGTTTGAAACCTAGGTCAAATGTGAACCTAAACCTAAGGTCAAATGTGAACCCATTGTTTGAAACCCAGGTCAAATGTGAACCTAAACCTCAGGTAAAATGTGAACCAGTTGTTTCAAAATCCGGTCAAATGTGAACCTAAACCTCAGGTCAAATATAAACCCGTTGTTTGAAACTCAGGTCAAATGTGAACCTAAACCTCAGGTCAAATGCGAACCCGTTGTTTGAAAACCAGGTCAAATTTGAACCTAAACCTCAGGTCAAATGTGAACCCGTTGTTTGAAACCCTGGTCAATTGTGAACCTAAACCTAAGGTCAAATGTGAACCTGTTGTTTGAAAACCAGGTCAAATGTGAACCTAAACCTCAGGTCAAATGTGAACCCATTGTTTGAAACCCAAGTCAAATGTGAACCTAAACCTAAGGTCAAATGTGAACCCATTATTTGAAACCCAGGTCAAATGTGAACCTAAACCTCAAGTCAAATGTGAACCCGTTGTTTGAAAATCCGGTCAAATGTGAACCTAAACCTCTGGTCAAATGTGAACCCGTTGTTTGAAACCCAGGTCAAATGTGAACTTAAACCTCATGTCAAATGTGAATCCGTTGTTTGAAAACCAGGTCAAATGTGAACCCTTTGTTTGAAACCCAGGTCAAATATGAACCTAAACCTCAGGTCAAATGTGAACCCATTGTTTGAAACCCAGGTCAAATGTGAACCTAAACCTCAAGTCAAATGTGAACCCGTTGTTTGAAACCCAGGTCAAGTGTGAACTTAAACCTCAGGTCAAATGTGAACCTATTCTTTGAAACCCAGGTCAAACGTGAACCTAAACCTCAGTTCAAATGTGAACCCGTTATTTGAAACCCAAGTCAAATGTGAACCTAACCCTTAGGTCAAATGTGAACCCGTTGTTTGAAAATCCGGTCAAATGTGAACCTAAACCTCAGGTCAAATGTGAACCTGTTGTTTGAAACTCAGGTCAAATGTGAACCTAAACCTCAGGTCAAATGTGAATCCGTTGTTTGAAAACCAGGTCAAATGTGAACCCGTTGTTTGAAACCCAGGTCAAATATGAACCTAAACCTCATGTCAAATGTGAACCCGTTGTTCGAAACTCAGGTCAAATGTGAACTTAAACCTCAGGTCAAATGTGAACCTGTTGTTTGAAACCAGGTCAAATGTGAACCTAAACCTCAGGTCAAAAGTGAACCCTTTGTTTGAAAGCCAGGTCAAATGTGAACATAAACCTCAGGTCAAATGTGAACCCGTTGTTTGAAACCCAGGTCAAATGTGATCCTAAACCTCGGGTCAAATGTGAACCCGTTGTTTGAAACCCAGGTCAAAAGTGAACCTAAACCTTATGTCAAATGAGAACCCGTTGTTTGAAACTCGCGTCAAATGTGAACCTAAACCTCAGGTCAAATGCGAACCCGCTGTTTGAAAACCAGGTCAAATTTGAACCTAAACCTCAGGTCAAATGTGAACCCGTGGTTTGAAACCTAGGTCAAATGTGAACCTAAACCTAAGGTCAAATGTGAACCCATTGTTTGAAACCCAGGTCAAATGTGAACCTAAACCTCAGGTCAAATGTGAACCAGTTGTTTCAAAATCCGGTCAAATGTGAACCTAAACCTCAGGTCAAATATGAACCCGTTGTTTGAAACTCAGGTCAAATGTGAACCTAAACCTCAGGTCAAATGCGAACCCGTTGTTTGAAAACCAGGTCAAATTTGAACCTAAACCTCAGGTCAAATGTGAACCCGTTGTTTGAAACCCTGGTCAATTGTGAACCTAAACCTAAGGTCAAATGTGAACCTGTTGTTTGAAAACCAGGTCAAATGTGAACCTAAACCTCAGGTCAAATGTGAACCCATTGTTTGAAACCCAGGTCAAATGTGAACTTAAACCTAAGGTCAAATGTGAACCCATTATTTGAAACCCAGGTCAAATGTGAACCTAAACCTCAGGTCAAATGTGAACCCTTTGTTTGAAAGCCAGGTCAAATGTGAACATAAACCTCAGGTCAAATGTGAACCCGTTGTTTGAAACCCAGGTCAAATGTGAACCTAAACCTCGGGTCAAATGTGAACCCGTTGTTTGAAACCCAGGTCAAATGTGAACCTAAACCTTATGTCAAATGAGAACCCCTTGTTTGAAACTCGGGTCAAATGTGAACCTAAACCTCAGGTCAAATGCGAACCCGCTGTTTGAAAACCAGGTCAAATTTGAACCTAAACCTCAGGTCAAATGTGAACCCGTTGTTTGAAACCTAGGTCAAATGTGAACCTAAACCTAAGGTCAAATGTGAACCCATTGTTTGAAACCCAGGTCAAATGTGAACCTAAACCTCAGGTCAAATGTGAACCAGTTGTTTCAAAATCCGGTCAAATGTGAACCTAAACCTCAGGTCAAATATGAACCCGTTGTTTGAAACTCAGGTCAAATGTGAACCTAAACCTCAGGTCAAATGCGAACCCGTTGTTTGAAAACCAGGTCAAATTTGAACCTAAACCTCAGGTCAAATGTGAACCCGTTGTTTGAAACCCTGGTCAATTGTGAACCTAAACCTAAGGTCAAATGTGAACCTGTTGTTTGAAAACCAGGTCAAATGTGAACCTAAACCTCAGGTCAAATGTGAACCCATTGTTTGAAACCCAGGTCAAATGTAAACCTAAACCTATGGTCAAATGTGAACCCATTATTTGAAACCCAGGTCAAATGTGAACCTAAACCTCAGGTCAAATGTGAACCCGTTGTTTGAAAATCCGGTCAAATGTGACCCTAAACCTCTGGTCAAATGTGAACCCGTTGTTTGAAACCCAGGTCAAATGTGAACATAAACCTCATGTCAAATGTGAATCAGTTGTTTGAAAACCAGGTCAAATGTGAACCCTTTGTTTGAAACCCAGGTCAAATATGAACCTAAACCTCAGGTCAAATGTGAACCCATTGTTTGAAACCCAGGTCAAATGTGAACCTAAACCTCAAGTCAAATGTGAACCCGTTGTTTGAAACCCAGGTCAAATGTGACCTTAAACCTCAGGTCAAATGTGAACCTATTGTTTGAAACCCAGGTCAAACGTGAACCTAAACCTCAGGTCAAATGTGAACCTGTTGTTTGAAACCCAAGTCAAATGTGAACCTAGCCCTTAGGTCAAATGTGAACCCGTTGTTTGAAAATCCGGTCAAATGTGAACCTAAACCTCAGGTCAAATGTGAACCTGTTGTTTGAAACTCAGGTCAAATGTGAACCTAAACCTCAGGTCAAATGTGAATCCGTTGTTTTAAAACCAGGTCAAATGTGAACCCGTTGTTTGAAACCCAGGTCAAATATGAACCTAAACATCAGGTCAAATGTGAACCCGTTGTTTGAAACCCAGGTCAATTGTGAACCTAAACCTAAGGTCAAATGTGAACCTGTTGTTTGAAACCCAGGTCAAATGTGAACCTAAACCTAAGGTCAAATGTGAACCCATTATTTGAAACCCACGTCAAATGTGAACCTAAACCTCAAGTCAAATGTGAACCCGTTGTTTGAAAATCCGGTCAAATGTGAACCTAAACCTCTGGTCAAATGTGAACCCGTTGTTTGAAACCCAGGTCAAATGTGAACTTAAACCTCATGTCAAATGTGAATCCGTTGTTTGAAAACCAGGTCAAATGTGAACCCTTTGTTTGAAACCCAGGTCAAATATGAACCTAAACCTCAGGTCAAATGTGAACCCATTGTTTGAAACCCAGGTCAAATGTGAACCTAAACCTCAGGTCAAATGTGAACCCGTTGTTTGAAACCCTGGTCAATTGTGAACCTAAACCTAAGGTCAAATGTGAACCTGCTGTTTGAAAACCAGGTCAAATGTGAACCTAAACCTCAGGTCAAATGTGAACCCATTGTTTGAAACCCAGGTCAAATGTAAACCTAAACCTATGGTCAAATGTGAACCCATTATTTGAAACCCAGGTCAAATGTGAACCTAAACCTCAGGTCAAATGTGAACCCGTTGTTTGAAAATTCGGTCAAATGTGACCCTAAACCTCTGGTCAAATGTGAACCCGTTGTTTGAAACCCAGGTCAAATGTGAACATAAACCTCATGTCAAATGTGAATCAGTTGTTTGAAAACCAGGTCAAATGTGAACCCTTTGTTTGAAACCCAGGTCAAATATGAACCTAAACCTCAGGTCAAATGTGAACCCATTGTTTGAAACCCAGGTCAAATGTGAACCTAAACCTCAAGTCAAATGTGAACCCGTTGTTTGAAACCCAGGTCAAATGTGACCTTAAACCTCAGGTCAAATGTGAACCTATTGTTTGAAACCCAGGTCAAACGTGAACCTAAACCTCAGGTCAAATGTGAACCTGTTGTTTGAAACCCAAGTCAAATGTGAACCTAGCCCTTAGGTCAAATGTGAACCCGTTGTTTGAAAATCCGGTCAAATGTGAACCTAAACCTCAGGTCAAATGTGAACCTGTTGTTTGAAACTCAGGTCAAATGTGAACCTAAACCTCAGGTCAAATGTGAATCCGTTGTTTTAAAACCAGGTCAAATGTGAACCCGTTGTTTGAAACCCAGGTCAAATATGAACCTAAACATCAGGTCAAATGTGAACCCGTTGTTTGAAACCCAGGTCAATTGTGAACCTAAACCTAAGGTCAAATGTGAACCTGTTGTTTGAAAACCAGGTCAAATGTGAACCTAAACCTCAGGTCAAATGTGAACCCATTGTTTGAAACCCAGGTCAAATGTGAACCTAAACCTAAGGTCAAATGTGAACCCATTATTTGAAACCCACGTCAAATGTGAACCTAAACCTCAAGTCAAATGTGAACCCGTTGTTTGAAAATCCGGTCAAATGTGAACCTAAACCTCTGGTCAAATGTGAACCCGTTGTTTGAAACCCAGGTCAAATGTGAACTTAAACCTCATGTCAAATGTGAATCCGTTGTTTGAAAACCAGGTCAAATGTGAACCCTTTGTTTGAAACCCAGGTCAAATATGAACCTAAACCTCAGGTCAAATGTGAACCCATTGTTTGAAACCCAGGTCAAATGTGAACCTAAACCTCAAGTCAAATGTGAACCCGTTGTTTGAAACCCAGGTCAAATGTGAACTTAAACCTCAGGTCAAATGTGAACCTATTGTTTGAAACCCAGGTCAAACGTGAACCTAAACCTCAGTTCAAATGTGAACCCGTTGTTTGAAACCCAAGTCAAATGTGAACCTAACCCTTAGGTCAAATGTGAACCCGTTGTTTGAAAATTCGGTCAAATGTGAACCTAAACCTCAGGTCAAATGTGAACCTGTTGTTTGAAACTCAGGTCAAATGTGAACCTAAACCTCAGGTCAAATGTGAATCCGTTGTTTGAAAACCAGGTCAAATGTGAACCCGTTGTTTGAAACCCAGGTCAAATATGGACCTAAACATCAGGTCAAATGTGAACCCGTTGTTTGAAACCCAGGTCAATTGTGAACCTAAACCTAAGGTCAAATGTGAACCTGTTGTTTGAAAACCAGGTCAAATGTGAACCTAAACCTCAGGTCAAATGTGAACCCATTGTTTGAAACCCAGGTCAAATGTGAACCTAAACCTAAGGTCAAATGTGAACCCATTATTTGAAACCCACGTCAAATGTGAACCTAAACCTCAAGTCAAATGTGAACCCGTTGTTTGAAAATCCGGTCAAATGTGAACCTAAACCTCTGGTCAAATGTGAACCCGTTGTTTGAAACCCAGGTCAAATGTGAACTTAAACCTCATGTCAAATGTGAATCCGTTGTTTGAAAACCAGGTCAAATGTGAACCCTTTGTTTGAAACCCAGGTCAAATATGAACCTAAACCTCAGGTCAAATGTGAACCCATTGTTTGAAACCCAGGTCAAATGTGAACCTAAACCTCAAGTCAAATGTGAACCCGTTGTTTGAAACCCAGGTCAAATGTGAACTTAAACCTCAGGTCAAATGTGAACCTATTGTTTGAAACCCAGGTCAAACGTGAACCTAAACCTCAGTTCAAATGTGAACCCGTTGTTTGAAACCCAAGTCAAATGTGAACCTAACCCTTAGGTCAAATGTGAACCCGTTGTTTGAAAATTCGGTCAAATGTGAACCTAAACCTCAGGTCAAATGTGAACCTGTTGTTTGAAACTCAGGTCAAATGTGAACCTAAACCTCAGGTCAAATGTGAATCCGTTGTTTGAAAACCAGGTCAAATGTGAACCCGTTGTTTGAAACCCAGGTCAAATATGAACCTAAACCTCAGGTCAAATGTGAACCCGTTGTTCGAAACTCAGGTCAAATGTGAACTTAAACCTCAGGTCAAATGTGAACCTGTTGTTTGAAACTAGGTCAAATGTGAACCTAAACCTCAGGTCAAATGTGAACCCTTTGTTTGAAAGCCAGGTCAAATGTGAACATAAACCTCAGGTCAAATGTGAACCCGTTGTTTGAAACCCAGGTCAAATGTGAACCTAAACCTCGGGTCAAATGTGAACCCGTTGTTTGAAACCCAAGTCAAATGTGAACCTAAACCTCAGGTCAAATGTGAACCTGTTGTTTGAAACTCAGGTCAAATGTGAACCTAAACCTCAGGTCAAATGTGAATCCGTTGTTTTAAAACCAGGTCAAATGTGAACCTGTTGTTTGAAACCCAGGTCAAATATGAACCTAAACATCAGGTCAAATGTGAACCCGTTGTTTGAAACCCAGGTCAATTGTGAACCTAAACCTAAGGTCAAATGTGAACCTGTTGTTTGAAAACCAGGTCAAATGTGAACCTAAACCTCAGGTCAAATGTGAACCCATTGTTTGAAACCCAGGTCAAATGTGAACCTAAACCTAAGGTCAAATGTGAACCCATTATTTGAAACCAACGTCAAATGTGAACCTAAACCTCAAGTCAAATGTGAACCCGTTGTTTGAAAATCCGGTCAAATGTGAACCTAAACATCTGGTCAAATGTGAACCCGTTGTTTGAAACCCAGGTCAAATGTGAACTTAAACCTCATGTCAAATGTGAATCCGTTGTTTGAAAACCAGGTCAAATGTGAACCCTTTGTTTGAAACTCAGGTCAAATATGAACCTAAACCTCAGGTCAAATGTGAACCCATTGTTTGAAACCCAGGTCAAATGTGAACCTAAACCTCAAGTCAAATGTGAACCCGTTGTTTGAAACCCAGGTCAAATGTGAACTTAAACCTCAGGTCAAATGTGAACCTATTGTTTGAAACCCAGGTCAAACGTGAACCTAAACCTCAGTTCAAATGTGAACCCGTTGTTTGAAACCCAAGTCAAATGTGAACCTAACCCTTAGGTCAAATGTGAACCCGTTGTTTGAAAATTCGGTCAAATGTGAACCTAAACCTCAGGTCAAATGTGAACCTGTTGTTTGAAACTCAGGTCAAATGTGAACCTAAACCACAGGTCAAATGTGAATCCGTTGTTTGAAAACCAGGTCAAATGTGAACCCGTTGTTTGAAACCCAGGTCAAATATGGACCTAAACATCAGGTCAAATGTGAACCCGTTGTTTGAAACCCAGGTCAATTGTGAACCTAAACCTAAGGTCAAATGTGAACCTGTTGTTTGAAAACCAGGTCAAATGTGAACCTAAACCTCAGGTCAAATGTGAACCCATTGTTTGAAACCCAGGTCAAATGTGAACCTAAACCTAAGGTCAAATGTGAACCCATTATTTGAAACCCACGTCAAATGTGAACCTAAACCTCAAGTCAAATGTGAACCCGTTGTTTGAAAATCCGGTCAAATGTGAACCTAAACCTCTGGTCAAATGTGAACCCGTTGTTTGAAACCCAGGTCAAATGTGAACTTAAACCTCATGTCAAATGTGAATCCGTTGTTTGAAAACCAGGTCAAATGTGAACCCTTTGTTTGAAACCCAGGTCAAATATGAACCTAAACCTCAGGTCAAATGTGAACCCATTGTTTGAAACCCAGGTCAAATGTGAACCTAAACCTCAAGTCAAATGTGAACCCGTTGTTTGAAACCCAGGTCAAATGTGAACTTAAACCTCAGGTCAAATGTGAACCTATTGTTTGAAACCCAGGTCAAACGTGAACCTAAACCTCAGTTCAAATGTGAACCCGTTGTTTGAAACCCAAGTCAAATGTGAACCTAACCCTTAGGTCAAATGTGAACCCGTTGTTTGAAAATTCGGTCAAATGTGAACCTAAACCTCAGGTCAAATGTGAACCTGTTGTTTGAAACTCAGGTCAAATGTGAACCTAAACCTCAGGTCAAATGTGAATCCGTTGTTTGAAAACCAGGTCAAATGTGAACCCGTTGTTTGAAACCCAGGTCAAATATGAACCTAAACCTCAGTCAAATGTGAACCCGTTGTTCGAAACTCAGGTCAAATGTGAACTTAAACCTCAGGTCAAATGTGAACCTGTTGTTTGAAACCAGGTCAAATGTGAACCTAAACCTCAGGTCAAATGTGAACCCTTTGTTTGAAAGCCAGGTCAAATGTGAACATAAACCTCAGGTCAAATGTGAACCCGTTGTTTGAAACCCAGGTCAAATGTGAACCTAAACCTCGGGTCAAATGTGAACCCGTTGTTTGAAACCCAAGTCAAATGTGAACCTAAACCTTATGTCAAATGAGAACCCGTTGTTTGAAACTCGGGTCAAATGTGAACCTAAACCTCAGGTCAAATGCGAACCATTGTTTGAAAACCAGGTCAAATTTGAACCTAAACCTCAGGTCAAATGTGAACCCGTTGTTTGAAACCTAGGTCAAATGTGAACCTAAACCTAAGGTCAAATGTGAACCCATTGTTTGAAACCCAGGTCAAATGTGAACCTAAACCTCAGGTCAAATGTGAACCAGTTGTTTCAAAATCCGGTCAAATGTGAACCTAAACCTCAGGTCAAATGTGAACCCGTTGTTTGAAACTCAGGTCAAATGTGAACCTAAACCTCAGGTCAAATGCGAACCCGTTGTTTGAAAACCAGGTCAAATTTGAACCTAAACCTCAGGTCAAATGTGAACCCGTTGTTTGAAACCCTAGTCAATTGTGAACCTAAACCTAAGGTCAAATGTGAACCTGTTGTTATAAAACCAGGTCAAATGTGAACCTAAACCTCAGGTCAAATGTGAACCCATTGTTTGAAACCCAGGTCAAATGTGAACCTAAACCTAAGGTCAAATGTGAACCCATTATTTGAAACCCAGGTCAAATGTGAACCTAAACCTCAGGTCAAATGTGAACCCGTTGTTTGACAATCCGGTCAAATGTGAACCTAAACCTCTGGTCAAATGTGAACCCGTTGTTTGAAACCCAGGTCAAATGTGAACTTAAACCTCATGTCAAATGTGAATCAGTTGTTTGAAAACCAGGTCAAATGTGAACCCTTTGTTTGAAACCCAGGTCAAATATGAACCTAAACCTCAGGTCAAATGTGAACCCATTGTTTGAAACCCAGGTCAAATGTGAACCTAAACCTCAAGTCAAATGTGAACCCGTTGTTTGAAACCCAGGTCAAATGTGAACTTAAACCTCAGGACAAATGTGAACCTATTGTTTGAAACCCAGGTCAAATGTGAACCTAAACCTCAGGTCAAATGTGAACCCGTTGTTTGAAACCCAAGTCAAATGTGAACCTAGCCCTTAGGTCAAATGTGAACCCGTTGTTTGAAAATCCGGTCAAATGTGAACCTAAACCTCAGGTCAAATGTGAACCTGTTGTTTGAAACCCAGGTCAAATATGGACCTAAACATCAGGTCAAATGTGAACCCGTTGTTTGAAACCCAGGTCAATTGTGAACCTAAACCTAAGGTCAAATGTGAACCTGTTGTTTGAAAACCAGGTCAAATGTGAACCTAAACCTCAGGTCAAATGTGAACCCATTGTTTGAAACCCAGGTCAAATGTGAACCTAAACCTAAGGTCAAATGTGAACCCATTATTTGAAACCCACGTCAAATGTGAACCTAAACCTCAAGTCAAATGTGAACCCGTTGTTTGAAAATCCGGTCAAATGTGAACCTAAACCTCTGGTCAAATGTGAACCCGTTGTTTGAAACCCAGGTCAAATGTGAACTTAAACCTCATGTCAAATGTGAATCCGTTGTTTGAAAACCAGGTCAAATGTGAACCCTTTGTTTGAAACCCAGGTCAAATATGAACCTAAACCTCAGGTCAAATGTGAACCCATTGTTTGAAACCCAGGTCAAATGTGAACCTAAACCTCAAGTCAAATGTGAACCCGTTGTTTGAAACCCAGGTCAAATGTGAACTTAAACCTCAGGTCAAATGTGAACCTATTGTTTGAAACCCAGGTCAAACGTGAACCTAAACCTCAGTTCAAATGTGAACCCGTTGTTTGAAACCCAAGTCAAATGTGAACCTAACCCTTAGGTCAAATGTGAACCCGTTGTTTGAAAATTCGGTCAAATGTGAACCTAAACCTCAGGTCAAATGTGAACCTGTTGTTTGAAACTCAGGTCAAATGTGAACCTAAACCTCAGGTCAAATGTGAATCCGTTGTTTGAAAACCAGGTCAAATGTGAACCCGTTGTTTGAAACCCAGGTCAAATATGAACCTAAACCTCAGTCAAATGTGAACCCGTTGTTCGAAACTCAGGTCAAATGTGAACTTAAACCTCAGGTCAAATGTGAACCTGTTGTTTGAAACCAGGTCAAATGTGAACCTAAACCTCAGGTCAAATGTGAACCCTTTGTTTGAAAGCCAGGTCAAATGTGAACATAAACCTCAGGTCAAATGTGAACCCGTTGTTTGAAACCCAGGTCAAATGTGAACCTAAACCTCGGGTCAAATGTGAACCCGTTGTTTGAAACCCAAGTCAAATGTGAACCTAAACCTTATGTCAAATGAGAACCCGTTGTTTGAAACTCGGGTCAAATGTGAACCTAAACCTCAGGTCAAATGCGAACCATTGTTTGAAAACCAGGTCAAATTTGAACCTAAACCTCAGGTCAAATGTGAACCCGTTGTTTGAAACCTAGGTCAAATGTGAACCTAAACCTAAGGTCAAATGTGAACCCATTGTTTGAAACCCAGGTCAAATGTGAACCTAAACCTCAGGTCAAATGTGAACCAGTTGTTTCAAAATCCGGTCAAATGTGAACCTAAACCTCAGGTCAAATGTGAACCCGTTGTTTGAAACTCAGGTCAAATGTGAACCTAAACCTCAGGTCAAATGCGAACCCGTTGTTTGAAAACCAGGTCAAATTTGAACCTAAACCTCAGGTCAAATGTGAACCCGTTGTTTGAAACCCTAGTCAATTGTGAACCTAAACCTAAGGTCAAATGTGAACCTGTTGTTATAAAACCAGGTCAAATGTGAACCTAAACCTCAGGTCAAATGTGAACCCATTGTTTGAAACCCAGGTCAAATGTGAACCTAAACCTAAGGTCAAATGTGAACCCATTATTTGAAACCCAGGTCAAATGTGAACCTAAACCTCAGGTCAAATGTGAACCCGTTGTTTGACAATCCGGTCAAATGTGAACCTAAACCTCTGGTCAAATGTGAACCCGTTGTTTGAAACCCAGGTCAAATGTGAACTTAAACCTCATGTCAAATGTGAATCAGTTGTTTGAAAACCAGGTCAAATGTGAACCCTTTGTTTGAAACCCAGGTCAAATATGAACCTAAACCTCAGGTCAAATGTGAACCCATTGTTTGAAACCCAGGTCAAATGTGAACCTAAACCTCAAGTCAAATGTGAACCCGTTGTTTGAAACCCAGGTCAAATGTGAACTTAAACCTCAGGACAAATGTGAACCTATTGTTTGAAACCCAGGTCAAATGTGAACCTAAACCTCAGGTCAAATGTGAACCCGTTGTTTGAAACCCAAGTCAAATGTGAACCTAGCCCTTAGGTCAAATGTGAACCCGTTGTTTGAAAATCCGGTCAAATGTGAACCTAAACCTCAGGTCAAATGTGAACCTGTTGTTTGAAACTCAGGTCAAATGTGAACCTAAACCTCAGGTCAAATGTGAATCCGTTGTTTGAAAACCAGGTCAAATATGAACCCGTTGTTTGAAACCCATGTCAAATATGAACCTAAACATCAGGTCAAATGTGAACCCGTTGTTTGAAACCCAGGTGAAATGTGAACTTAAACCTCAGGTCAAATGTGAACCTGTTGTTTGAAATCCAGGTCAAATATGAACCTAAACCTCAGGTCAAATGCGAACCCGTTGTTTGAAAACCAGGTCAAATTTGAACCTAAACCTCAGGTCAAATGCGAACCCGTTGTTTGAAACCCAGGTCAAATGTGAACCTAAACCTAAGGTCAAATGTGAACCCATTGTTTGAAACCCAGGTCAAATGTGAACCTAAACCTCAGGTCAAATGTGAACCAGTTGTTTCAAAATCCGGTCAGATGTGAAACTAAACCTCAGGTCAAATGTGAACCCGTTGTTTGAAACTCAGGTCAAATGTAAACCTAAACCTCAGGTCAAATGCGAACTCGTTGTTTGAAAACCAGGTCAAATTTGAACCTAAACCTCAGGTCAAATGTGAACCCGTTGTTTGAAACCCAGGTCAATTGTGAACCTAAACCTAAGGTCAAATGTGAACCTGTTGTTTGAAAACCAGGTCAAATGTGAACCTAAACCTCAGGTCAAATGTGAACCCATTGTTTGAAACCCAGGTCAAATGTGAACCTAAACCTCAGGTCAAATGTGAACCCGTTGTTTGAAACCCAGGTCAAACGTGAACATAAACCTCAGGTCAAATGTGAACCTATTGTTTGAAACCCAGGTCAAACATGAACCTAAACCTCAGGTTAAATGTGAACTCGTTGTTTGAAACCCAAGTCAAATGTGAACCTAACCCTCAGGTCAAATGTGAACCCGTTGTTTGAAAATCCGGTCAAATGTGAACCTAAACCTCAGGTCAAATGTGAACCCGTTGTTTGAAACCCAGGTCAAATGTGAACCTAAACCTCAGGTCAAATGTGAATCCGTTGTTTGAAAACCAGGTCAAATGTGAACCCGTTGTTTGAAACCCAGGTCAAATATGAACCTAAACCTCAGGTCAAATGTGAACCCGTTGTTCGAAACCCAGGTCAAATGTGAACTTAAACCTCAGGTCAAATGTGAACCTGTTGTTTGAAACCAGGTCAAATGTGAAGCTAAACCTCAGGTCAAATGTGAACCCTTTGTTTGAAACCCAGGTCAAATGTGAACATAAACCTCAGGTCAAATGTGAACCCGTTGTTTGAAACCCAGGTCAAATGTGAACCTAAAACTCGGGTCAAATGTGAACCCGTTGTTTGAAACCCAGGTCAAATGTGAACCTAAACCTTATGTCAAATGAGAACCCGTTGTTTGAAACTCGGGTCAAATGTGAACCTAAACCTCAGGTCAAATGCGAACCCGTTGTTTGAAAACCAGGTCAAATTTGAACCTAAACCTCAGGTCAAATGTGAACCCGTTGTTTGAAACCTAGGTCAAATGTGAACCTAAACCTAAGGTCAAATGTGAACCCATTGTTTGAAACCCAGGTCAAATGTGAACCTAAACCTCAGGTCAAATGTGAACCAGTTGTTTCAAAATCCGGTCAAATGTGAACCTAAACCTCAGGTCAAATATGAACCCGTTGTTTGAAACTCAGGTCAAATGTGAACCTAAACCTCAGGTAAAATGCAAACCCGTTGTTTGAAAACCAGGTCAAATTTGAACCTAAACCTCAGGTCAAATGTGAACCCGTTGTTTGAAACCCAGGTCAATTGTGAACCTAAACCTAAGGTCAAATGTGAACCTGTTGTTTGAAAACCAGGTCAAATGTGAACCTAAACCTCAGGTCAAATGTGAACCCATTGTTTGAAACCCAGGTCAAATGTGAACCTAAACCTAAGGTCAAATGTGAACCCATTATTTGAAACCCAGGTCAAATGTGAACCAAAACCTCAGGTCAAATGTGAACCCGTTGTTTGAAAATCCGGTCAAATGTGAACCTAAACCACTGGTCAAATGTGAACCCTTTGTTTGAAACCAAGGTCAAATGTGAACTTAAACCTCATGTCAAATGTGAATCCGTTGTTTGAAAACCAGGTCAAATGTGAACCCTTTGTTTGAAACCCAGGTCAAATATAAACCTATACCTCAGGTCAAATGTGAACGCATTGTTTGAAACCCGGGTCAAATGTGAACCTAAACCTCAGGTCAAATGTGAACCCGTTGTTTGAAACCCAGGTCAAATGTGAACCTAAACCTCAGGTCAAATGTGAATCCGTTGTTTGAAAACCAGGTCAAATGTGAACCCGTTGTTTGAAACCCAGGTCAAATATGAACCTAAACCTCAGGTCAAATGTGAACCCGTTGTTCGAAACCCAGGTCAAATGTGAACTTAAACCTCAGGTCAAATGTGAACCTGTTGTTTGAAACCAGGTCAAATGTGAAGCTAAACCTCAGGTCAAATGTGAACCCTTTGTTTGAAACCCAGGTCAAATGTGAACATAAACCTCAGGTCAAATGTGAACCCGTTGTTTGAAACCCAGGTCAAATGTGAACCTAAAACTCGGGTCAAATGTGAACCCGTTGTTTGAAACCCAGGTCAAATGTGAACCTAAACCTTATGTCAAATGAGAACCCGTTGTTTGAAACTCGGGTCAAATGTGAACCTAAACCTCAGGTCAAATGCGAACCCGTTGTTTGAAAACCAGGTCAAATTTGAACCTAAACCTCAGGTCAAATGTGAACCCGTTGTTTGAAACCTAGGTCAAATGTGAACCTAAACCTAAGGTCAAATGTGAACCCATTGTTTGAAACCCAGGTCAAATGTGAACCTAAACCTCAGGTCAAATGTGAACCAGTTGTTTCAAAATCCGGTCAAATGTGAACCTAAACCTCAGGTCAAATATGAACCCGTTGTTTGAAACTCAGGTCAAATGTGAACCTAAACCTCAGGTAAAATGCAAACCCGTTGTTTGAAAACCAGGTCAAATTTGAACCTAAACCTCAGGTCAAATGTGAACCCGTTGTTTGAAACCCAGGTCAATTGTGAACCTAAACCTAAGGTCAAATGTGAACCTGTTGTTTGAAAACCAGGTCAAATGTGAACCTAAACCTCAGGTCAAATGTGAACCCATTGTTTGAAACCCAGGTCAAATGTGAACCTAAACCTAAGGTCAAATGTGAACCCATTATTTGAAACCCAGGTCAAATGTGAACCAAAACCTCAGGTCAAATGTGAACCCGTTGTTTGAAAATCCGGTCAAATGTGAACCTAAACCACTGGTCAAATGTGAACCCTTTGTTTGAAACCAAGGTCAAATGTGAACTTAAACCTCATGTCAAATGTGAATCCGTTGTTTGAAAACCAGGTCAAATGTGAACCCTTTGTTTGAAACCCAGGTCAAATATAAACCTATACCTCAGGTCAAATGTGAACGCATTGTTTGAAACCCGGGTCAAATGTGAACCTAAACCTCAAGTCAAATGTGAACCCGTTGTTTGAAACCCAAGTCAAATGTGAACTTAAACCTCAGGTCAAATGTGAACCTATTTTTTGAAACCCAGGTCAAACGTGAACCTAAACCTCAGGTCAAATGTGAACCCATTGTTTGAAACTCAAGTCAAATATGAACCTAACCCTTAGGTCAAATGTGAACCCGTTGTTTGAAAATCCGGTCAAATGTGAACCTAAACCTCAGGTCAAATGTGAACCTGTTGTATGAAACTCAGGTCAAATGTGAACCTAAACCTCAGGTCAAATGTCAATCCGTTGTTTGAAAACCAGGTCAAATGTGAACCTAAACCTCAGGTAAAATGCAAACCCGTTGTTTGAAAACCAGGTCAAATTTGAACCTAAACCTCAGGTCAAATGTGAACCCGTTGTTTGAAACCCAGGTCAATTGTGAACCTAAACCTAAGGTCAAATGTGAACCTGTTGTTTGAAAACCAGGTCAAATGTGAACCTAAACCTCAGGTCAAATGTGAACCCATTGTTTGAAACCCAGGTCAAATGTGAACCTAAACCTAAGGTCAAATGTGAACCCATTATTTGAAACCCAGGTCAAATGTGAACCAAAACCTCAGGTCAAATGTGAACCCGTTGTTTGAAAATCCGGTCAAATGTGAACCTAAACCACTGGTCAAATGTGAACCCGTTGTTTGAAACCAAGGTCAAATGTGAACTTAAACCTCATGTCAAATGTGAATCCGTTGTTTGAAAACCAGGTCAAATGTGAACCCTTTGTTTGAAACCCAGGTCAAATATAAACCTATACCTCAGGTCAAATGTGAACGCATTGTTTGAAACCCGGGTCAAATGTGAACCTAAACCTCAAGTCAAATGTGAACCCGTTGTTTGAAACCCAAGTCAAATGTGAACTTAAACCTCAGGTCAAATGTGAACCTATTTTTTGAAACCCAGGTCAAACGTGAACCTAAACCTCAGGTCAAATGTGAACCCATTGTTTGAAACTCAAGTCAAATATGAACCTAACCCTTAGGTCAAATGTGAACCCGTTGTTTGAAAATCCGGTCAAATGTGAACCTAAACCTCAGGTCAAATGTGAACCTGTTGTATGAAACTCAGGTCAAATGTGAACCTAAACCTCAGGTCAAATGTGAATCCGTTGTTTGAAAACCAGGTCAAATGTGAACCCGTTGTTTGAAACCCAGGTCAAATATGAACCTAAACATCAGGTCAAATGTGAACCCGTTGTTTGAAACCCAGGTCAAATGTGAACTTAAACCTAAGGTCAAATGTGAACCCATTGTTTGAAACCCAGGTCAAATGTGAACCTAAACCTCAGGTCAAATGTGAACCAGTTGTTTCAAAATCCGGTCAAATGTGAACCTAAACCTCAGGTCAAATATGAACCCGTTGTTTGAAACTCAGGTCAAATGTGAACCTAAACCTCAGGTCAAATGCGAACCCGTTGTTTGAAAACCAGGTCAAATTTGAACCTAAACCTCAGGTCAAATGTGACCCGTTGTTTGAAACCCAGGTCAATTGTGATCCTAAACCTAAGGTCAAATGTGAACCTGTTGTTTGAAAACCAGGTCAAATGTGAACCTAAACCTCAGGTCAAATGTGAACCCATTGTTTGAAACCCAGGTCAAATGTGAACCTAAACCTAAGGTCAAATGTGAACCCATTATTTGAAACCCAGGTCAAATGTGAACCTAAACCTCAGGTCAAATGTGAACCCGTTGTTTGAAAATCTGGTCAAATGTGAACCTAAACCTCTGGTCAAATGTGAACCTGTTGTTTGAAACCCAGCTCAAATGTGAACTTAAACCTCATGTCAAATGTGAATCCGTTGTTTGAAAACCAGGTCAAATGTGAACCCTTTGTTTGAAACCCAGGTCAAATATAAACCTAAACCTCAGGTCAAATGTGAACCCATTGTTTGAAACCCGGGTCAAATGTGAACCTAAACCTCAAGTCAAATGTGAACCCGTTGTTTGAAACCCAGGTCAAATGTGAATTTAAACCTCAGGTAAAATGTGAACCTATTGTTTGAAACCCAGGTCAAACGTGAACCTAAACCTCAGGTCAAATGTGAACCCATTGTTTAAAACCCAAGTCAAATGTGAACCTAACCCTTAGGTCAAATGTGAACCCGTTGTTTGAAAATCCGGTCAAATGTGAACCTAAACCTCAGGTCAAATGTGAACCTGTTGTTTGAAACTCAGGTCAAATGTGAACCTAAACCTCAGGTCAAATGTGAATCCGTTGTTTGAAAACCAGGTCAAATGTGAACCCGTTGTTTGAAACCCATGTCAAATATGAACCTAAACATCAGGTCAAATGTGAACCCGTTGTTTGAAACCCAGGTGAAATGTGAACTTAAACCTCAGGTCAAATGTGAACCTGTTGTTTGAAATCCAGGTCAAATATGAACCTAAACCTCAGGTCAAATGCGAACCCGTTGTTTGAAAACCAGGTCAAATTTGAACCTAAACCTCAGGTCAAATGCGAACCCGTTGTTTGAAACCCAGGTCAAATGTGAACCTAAACCTAAGGTCAAATGTGAACCCATTGTTTGAAACCCAGGTCAAATGTGAACCTAAACCTCAGGTCAAATGTGAACCAGTTGTTTCAAAATCCGGTCAGATGTGAAACTAAACCTCAGGTCAAATGTGAACTTGTTGTTTGAAACTCAGGTCAAATGTAAACCTAAACCTCAGGTCAAATGCGAACTCGTTGTTTGAAAACTACGTCAAATTTGAACCTAAACCTCAGGTCAAATGTGAACCCGTTGTTTGAAACCCAGGTCAATTGTGAACCTAAACCTAAGGTCAAATGTGAACCTGTTGTTTGAAAACCAGGTCAAATGTGAACCTAAACCTCAGGTCAAATGTGAACCCATTGTTTGAAACCCAGGTCAAATGTGAACCTAAACCTCAGGTCAAATGTGAACCCGTTGTTTGAAACCCAGGTCAAACGTGAACATAAACCTCAGGTCAAATGTGAACCTATTGTTTGAAACCCAGGTCAAACATGAACCTAAACCTCAGGTCAAATGTGAACTCGTTGTTTGAAACCCAAGTCAAATGTGAACCTAACCCTCAGGTCAAATGTGAACCCGTTGTTTGAAAATCCGGTCAAATGTGAACCTAAACCTCAGGTCAAATGTGAACCCGTTGTTTGAAACCCAGGTCAAATGTGAACCTAAACCTCAGGTCAAATGTGAATCCGTTGTTTGAAAACCAGGTCAAATGTGAACCCGTTGTTTGAAACCCAGGTCAAATATGAACCTAAACCTCAGGTCAAATGTGAACCCGTTGTTCGAAACCCAGGTAAAATGTGAACTTAAACCTCAGGTCAAATGTGAACCTGTTGTTTGAAACCAGGTCAAATGTGAACCTAAACCTCAGGTCAAATGTGAACCCTTTGTTTGAAACCCAGGTCAAATGTGAACATAAACCTCAGGTCAAATGTGAACCCGTTGTTTGAAACCCAGGTCAAATGTGAACCTAAAACTCGGGTCAAATGTGAACCCATTGTTTGAAACCCCGGTCAAATGTGAACCTAAACCTTATGTCAAATGAGAACCCGTTGTTTGAAACTCGGGTCAAATGTGAACCTAAACCTCAGGTCAAATGCGAACCCGTTGTTTGAAAACCAGGTCAAATTTGAACCTAAACCTCAGGTCAAATGTGAACCCGTTGTTTGAAACCTAGGTCAAATGTGAACCTAAACCTCAGGTCAAATGTGAACCCGTTGTTTGAAACCCAGGTCAATTGTGAACCTAAACCTAAGGTCAAATGTGAACCTGTTGTTTGAAAACCAGGTCAAATGTGAACCTAAACCTCAGGTCAAATGTGAACCCATTGTTTGAAACCCAGGTCAAATGTGAACCTAAACCTAAGGTCAAATGTGAACCCATTATTTGAAACCCAGGTCAAATGTGAACCAAAACCTCAGGTCAAATGTGAACCCGTTGTTTGAAAATCCGGTCAAATGTGAACCTAAACCACTGGTCAAATGTGAACCCGTTGTTTGAAACCAAGGTCAAATGTGAACTTAAACCTCATGTCAAATGTGAATCCGTTGTTTGAAAACCAGGTCAAATGTGAACCCTTTGTTTGAAACCCAGGTCAAATATAAACCTATACCTCAGGTCAAATGTGAACGCATTGTTTGAAACCCGGGTCAAATGTGAACCTAAACCTCAAGTCAAATGTGAACCCGTTGTTTGAAACCCAAGTCAAATGTGAACTTAAACCTCAGGTCAAATGTGAACCTATTTTTTGAAACCCAGGTCAAACGTGAACCTAAACCTCAGGTCAAATGTGAACCCATTGTTTGAAACTCAAGTCAAATATGAACCTAACCCTTAGGTCAAATGTGAACCCGTTGTTTGAAAATCCGGTCAAATGTGAACCTAAACCTCAGGTCAAATGTGAACCTGTTGTATGAAACTCAGGTCAAATGTGAACCTAAACCTCAGGTCAAATGTGAATCCGTTGTTTGAAAACCAGGTCAAATGTGAACCCGTTGTTTGAAACCCAGGTCAAATATGAACCTAAACATCAGGTCAAATGTGAACCCGTTGTTTGAAACCCAGGTCAAATGTGAACTTAAACCTAAGGTCAAATGTGAACCCATTGTTTGAAACCCAGGTCAAATGTGAACCTAAACCTCAGGTCAAATGTGAACCAGTTGTTTCAAAATCCGGTCAAATGTGAACCTAAACCTCAGGTCAAATATGAACCCGTTGTTTGAAACTCAGGTCAAATGTGAACCTAAACCTCAGGTCAAATGCGAACCCGTTGTTTGAAAACCAGGTCAAATTTGAACCTAAACCTCAGGTCAAATGTGACCCGTTGTTTGAAACCCAGGTCAATTGTGATCCTAAACCTAAGGTCAAATGTGAACCTGTTGTTTGAAAACCAGGTCAAATGTGAACCTAAACCTCAGGTCAAATGTGAACCCATTGTTTGAAACCCAGGTCAAATGTGAACCTAAACCTAAGGTCAAATGTGAACCCATTATTTGAAACCCAGGTCAAATGTGAACCTAAACCTCAGGTCAAATGTGAACCCGTTGTTTGAAAATCCGGTCAAATGTGAACCTAAACCTCTGGTCAAATGTGAACCTGTTGTTTGAAACCCAGCTCAAATGTGAACTTAAACCTCATGTCAAATGTGAATCCGTTGTTTGAAAACCAGGTCAAATGTGAACCCTTTGTTTGAAACCCAGGTCAAATATAAACCTAAACCTCAGGTCAAATGTGAACCCATTGTTTGAAACCCGGGTCAAATGTGAACCTAAACCTCAAGTCAAATGTGAACCCGTTGTTTGAAACCCAGGTCAAATGTGAATTTAAACCTCAGGTAAAATGTGAACCTATTGTTTGAAACCCAGGTCAAACGTGAACCTAAACCTCAGGTCAAATGTGAACCCATTGTTTAAAACCCAAGTCAAATGTGAACCTAACCCTTAGGTCAAATGTGAACCCGTTGTTTGAAAATCCGGTCAAATGTGAACCTAAACCTCAGGTCAAATGTGAACCTGTTGTTTGAAACTCAGGTCAAATGTGAACCTAAACCTCAGGTCAAATGTGAATCCGTTGTTTGAAAACCAGGTCAAATGTGAACCCGTTGTTTGAAACCCATGTCAAATATGAACCTAAACATCAGGTCAAATGTGAACCCGTTGTTTGAAACCCAGGTGAAATGTGAACTTAAACCTCAGGTCAAATGTGAACCTGTTGTTTGAAATCCAGGTCAAATATGAACCTAAACCTCAGGTCAAATGCGAACCCGTTGTTTGAAAACCAGGTCAAATTTGAACCTAAACCTCAGGTCAAATGCGAACCCGTTGTTTGAAACCCAGGTCAAATGTGAACCTAAACCTAAGGTCAAATGTGAACCCATTGTTTGAAACCCAGGTCAAATGTGAACCTAAACCTCAGGTCAAATGTGAACCAGTTGTTTCAAAATCCGGTCAGATGTGAAACTAAACCTCAGGTCAAATGTGAACCTGTTGTTTGAAACTCAGGTCAAATGTAAACCTAAACCTCAGGTCAAATGCGAACTCGTTGTTTGAAAACTAGGTCAAATTTGAACCTAAACCTCAGGTCAAATGTGAACCCGTTGTTTGAAACCCAGGTCAATTGTGAACCTAAACCTAAGGTCAAATGTGAACCTGTTGTTTGAAAACCAGGTCAAATGTGAACCTAAACCTCAGGTCAAATGTGAACCCATTGTTTGAAACCCAGGTCAAATGTGAACCTAAACCTCAGGTCAAATGTGAACCCGTTGTTTGAAACCCAGGTCAAACGTGAACATAAACCTCAGGTCAAATGTGAACCTATTGTTTGAAACCCAGGTCAAACATGAACCTAAACCTCAGGTCAAATGTGAACTCGTTGTTTGAAACCCAAGTCAAATGTGAACCTAACCCTCAGGTCAAATGTGAACCCGTTGTTTGAAAATCCGGTCAAATGTGAACCTAAACCTCAGGTCAAATGTGAACCCGTTGTTTGAAACCCAGGTCAAATGTGAACCTAAACCTCAGGTCAAATGTGAATCCGTTGTTTGAAAACCAGGTCAAATGTGAACCCGTTGTTTGAAACCCAGGTCAAATATGAACCTAAACCTCAGGTCAAATGTGAACCCGTTGTTCGAAACCCAGGTAAAATGTGAACTTAAACCTCAGGTCAAATGTGAACCTGTTGTTTGAAACCAGGTCAAATGTGAACCTAAACCTCAGGTCAAATGTGAACCCTTTGTTTGAAACCCAGGTCAAATGTGAACATAAACCTCAGGTCAAATGTGAACCCGTTGTTTGAAACCCAGGTCAAATGTGAACCTAAAACTCGGGTCAAATGTGAACCCATTGTTTGAAACCCAGGTCAAATGTGAACCTAAACCTTATGTCAAATGAGAACCCGTTGTTTGAAACTCGGGTCAAATGTGAACCTAAACCTCAGGTCAAATGCGAACCCGTTGTTTGAAAACCAGGTCAAATTTGAACCTAAACCTCAGGTCAAATGTGAACCCGTTGTTTGAAACCTAGGTCAAATGTGAACCTAAACCTCAGGTCAAATGTGAACCCGTTGTTTGAAACCCAGGTCAAACGTGAACATAAACCTCAGGTCAAATGTGAACCTATTGTTTGAAACTCAGGTCAAATGTGAACCTAAACCTCAGGTCAAATGTGAATCCGTTGTTTGAAAACCAGGTCAAATGTGAACCCGTTGTTTGAAACCCATGTCAAATATGAACCTAAACATCAGGTCAAATGTGAACCCGTTGTTTGAAACCCAGGTCAAACGTGAACCTAAACCTCAGGTCAAATGCGAACCCGTTGTTTGAAAACCAGGTCAAATTTGAACCTAAACCTCAGGTCAAATGTGAACCCGTTGTTTGAAACCTAGGTCAAATGTGAACCTAAACCTCAGGTCAAATGTGAACCCGTTGTTTGAAACCCAGGTCAATTGTGAACCTAAACCTAAGGTCAAATGTGAACCTGTTGTTTGAAAACCAGGTCAAATGTGAACCTAAACCTCAGGTCAAATGTGAACCCATTGTTTGAAACCCAGGTCAAATGTGAACCTAAACCTAAGGTCAAATGTGAACCCATTATTTGAAACCCAGGTCAAATGTGAACCAAAACCTCAGGTCAAATGTGAACCCGTTGTTTGAAAATCCGGTCAAATGTGAACCTAAACCACTGGTCAAATGTGAACCCGTTGTTTGAAACCAAGGTCAAATGTGAACTTAAACCTCATGTCAAATGTGAATCCGTTGTTTGAAAACCAGGTCAAATGTGAACCCTTTGTTTGAAACCCAGGTCAAATATAAACCTATACCTCAGGTCAAATGTGAACGCATTGTTTGAAACCCGGGTCAAATGTGAACCTAAACCTCAAGTCAAATGTGAACCCGTTGTTTGAAACCCAAGTCAAATGTGAACTTAAACCTCAGGTCAAATGTGAACCTATTTTTTGAAACCCAGGTCAAACGTGAACCTAAACCTCAGGTCAAATGTGAACCCATTGTTTGAAACTCAAGTCAAATATGAACCTAACCCTTAGGTCAAATGTGAACCCGTTGTTTGAAAATCCGGTCAAATGTGAACCTAAACCTCAGGTCAAATGTGAACCTGTTGTATGAAACTCAGGTCAAATGTGAACCTAAACCTCAGGTCAAATGTGAATCCGTTGTTTGAAAACCAGGTCAAATGTGAACCCGTTGTTTGAAACCCAGGTCAAATATGAACCTAAACATCAGGTCAAATGTGAACCCGTTGTTTGAAACCCAGGTCAAATGTGAACTTAAACCTAAGGTCAAATGTGAACCCATTGTTTGAAACCCAGGTCAAATGTGAACCTAAACCTCAGGTCAAATGTGAACCAGTTGTTTCAAAATCCGGTCAAATGTGAACCTAAACCTCAGGTCAAATATGAACCCGTTGTTTGAAACTCAGGTCAAATGTGAACCTAAACCTCAGGTCAAATGCGAACCCGTTGTTTGAAAACCAGGTCAAATTTGAACCTAAACCTCAGGTCAAATGTGACCCGTTGTTTGAAACCCAGGTCAATTGTGATCCTAAACCTAAGGTCAAATGTGAACCTGTTGTTTGAAAACCAGGTCAAATGTGAACCTAAACCTCAGGTCAAATGTGAACCCATTGTTTGAAACCCAGGTCAAATGTGAACCTAAACCTAAGGTCAAATGTGAACCCATTATTTGAAACCCAGGTCAAATGTGAACCTAAACCTCAGGTCAAATGTGAACCCGTTGTTTGAAAATCCGGTCAAATGTGAACCTAAACCTCTGGTCAAATGTGAACCTGTTGTTTGAAACCCAGCTCAAATGTGAACTTAAACCTCATGTCAAATGTGAATCCGTTGTTTGAAAACCAGGTCAAATGTGAACCCTTTGTTTGAAACCCAGGTCAAATATAAACCTAAACCTCAGGTCAAATGTGAACCCATTGTTTGAAACCCGGGTCAAATGTGAACCTAAACCTCAAGTCAAATGTGAACCCGTTGTTTGAAACCCAGGTCAAATGTGAATTTAAACCTCAGGTAAAATGTGAACCTATTGTTTGAAACCCAGGTCAAACGTGAACCTAAACCTCAGGTCAAATGTGAACCCATTGTTTAAAACCCAAGTCAAATGTGAACCTAACCCTTAGGTCAAATGTGAACCCGTTGTTTGAAAATCCGGTCAAATGTGAACCTAAACCTCAGGTCAAATGTGAACCTGTTGTTTGAAACTCAGGTCAAATGTGAACCTAAACCTCAGGTCAAATGTGAATCCGTTGTTTGAAAACCAGGTCAAATGTGAACCCGTTGTTTGAAACCCATGTCAAATATGAACCTAAACATCAGGTCAAATGTGAACCCGTTGTTTGAAACCCAGGTGAAATGTGAACTTAAACCTCAGGTCAAATGTGAACCTGTTGTTTGAAATCCAGGTCAAATATGAACCTAAACCTCAGGTCAAATGCGAACCCGTTGTTTGAAAACCAGGTCAAATTTGAACCTAAACCTCAGGTCAAATGCGAACCCGTTGTTTGAAACCCAGGTCAAATGTGAACCTAAACCTAAGGTCAAATGTGAACCCATTGTTTGAAACCCAGGTCAAATGTGAACCTAAACCTCAGGTCAAATGTGAACCAGTTGTTTCAAAATCCGGTCAGATGTGAAACTAAACCTCAGGTCAAATGTGAACCTGTTGTTTGAAACTCAGGTCAAATGTAAACCTAAACCTCAGGTCAAATGCGAACTCGTTGTTTGAAAACTAGGTCAAATTTGAACCTAAACCTCAGGTCAAATGTGAACCCGTTGTTTGAAACCCAGGTCAATTGTGAACCTAAACCTAAGGTCAAATGTGAACCTGTTGTTTGAAAACCAGGTCAAATGTGAACCTAAACCTCAGGTCAAATGTGAACCCATTGTTTGAAACCCAGGTCAAATGTGAACCTAAACCTCAGGTCAAATGTGAACCCGTTGTTTGAAACCCAGGTCAAACGTGAACATAAACCTCAGGTCAAATGTGAACCTATTGTTTGAAACCCAGGTCAAACATGAACCTAAACCTCAGGTCAAATGTGAACTCGTTGTTTGAAACCCAAGTCAAATGTGAACCTAACCCTCAGGTCAAATGTGAACCCGTTGTTTGAAAATCCGGTCAAATGTGAACCTAAACCTCAGGTCAAATGTGAACCCGTTGTTTGAAACCCAGGTCAAATGTGAACCTAAACCTCAGGTCAAATGTGAATCCGTTGTTTGAAAACCAGGTCAAATGTGAACCCGTTGTTTGAAACCCAGGTCAAATATGAACCTAAACCTCAGGTCAAATGTGAACCCGTTGTTCGAAACCCAGGTAAAATGTGAACTTAAACCTCAGGTCAAATGTGAACCTGTTGTTTGAAACCAGGTCAAATGTGAACCTAAACCTCAGGTCAAATGTGAACCCTTTGTTTGAAACCCAGGTCAAATGTGAACATAAACCTCAGGTCAAATGTGAACCCGTTGTTTGAAACCCAGGTCAAATGTGAACCTAAAACTCGGGTCAAATGTGAACCCATTGTTTGAAACCCAGGTCAAATGTGAACCTAAACCTTATGTCAAATGAGAACCCGTTGTTTGAAACTCGGGTCAAATGTGAACCTAAACCTCAGGTCAAATGCGAACCCGTTGTTTGAAAACCAGGTCAAATTTGAACCTAAACCTCAGGTCAAATGTGAACCCGTTGTTTGAAACCTAGGTCAAATGTGAACCTAAACCTCAGGTCAAATGCGAACCCGTTGTTTGAAAACCAGGTCAAATTTGAACCTAAACCTCAGGTCAAATGTGAACCCGTTGTTTGAAACCTAGGTCAAATGTGAACCTAAACCTCAGGTCAAATGTGAACCCGTTGTTTGAAACCCAGGTCAAACGTGAACATAAACCTCAGGTCAAATGTGAACCTATTGTTTGAAACTCAGGTCAAATGTGAACCTAAACCTCAGGTCAAATGTGAATCCGTTGTTTGAAAACCAGGTCAAATGTGAACCCGTTGTTTGAAACCCATGTCAAATATGAACCTAAACATCAGGTCAAATGTGAACCCGTTGTTTGAAACCCAGGTCAAACGTGAACCTAAACCTCAGGTCAAATGCGAACCCGTTGTTTGAAAACCAGGTCAAATTTGAACCTAAACCTCAGGTCAAATGTGAACCCGTTGTTTGAAACCTAGGTCAAATGTGAACCTAAACCTCAGGTCAAATGTGAACCCGTTGTTTGAAACCCAGGTCAATTGTGAACCTAAACCTAAGGTCAAATGTGAACCTGTTGTTTGAAAACCAGGTCAAATGTGAACCTAAACCTCAGGTCAAATGTGAACCCATTGTTTGAAACCCAGGTCAAATGTGAACCTAAACCTAAGGTCAAATGTGAACCCATTATTTGAAACCCAGGTCAAATGTGAACCAAAACCTCAGGTCAAATGTGAACCCGTTGTTTGAAAATCCGGTCAAATGTGAACCTAAACCACTGGTCAAATGTGAACCCGTTGTTTGAAACCAAGGTCAAATGTGAACTTAAACCTCATGTCAAATGTGAATCCGTTGTTTGAAAACCAGGTCAAATGTGAACCCTTTGTTTGAAACCCAGGTCAAATATAAACCTATACCTCAGGTCAAATGTGAACGCATTGTTTGAAACCCGGGTCAAATGTGAACCTAAACCTCAAGTCAAATGTGAACCCGTTGTTTGAAACCCAAGTCAAATGTGAACTTAAACCTCAGGTCAAATGTGAACCTATTTTTTGAAACCCAGGTCAAACGTGAACCTAAACCTCAGGTCAAATGTGAACCCATTGTTTGAAACTCAAGTCAAATATGAACCTAACCCTTAGGTCAAATGTGAACCCGTTGTTTGAAAATCCGGTCAAATGTGAACCTAAACCTCAGGTCAAATGTGAACCTGTTGTATGAAACTCAGGTCAAATGTGAACCTAAACCTCAGGTCAAATGTGAATCCGTTGTTTGAAAACCAGGTCAAATGTGAACCCGTTGTTTGAAACCCAGGTCAAATATGAACCTAAACATCAGGTCAAATGTGAACCCGTTGTTTGAAACCCAGGTCAAATGTGAACTTAAACCTAAGGTCAAATGTGAACCCATTGTTTGAAACCCAGGTCAAATGTGAACCTAAACCTCAGGTCAAATGTGAACCAGTTGTTTCAAAATCCGGTCAAATGTGAACCTAAACCTCAGGTCAAATATGAACCCGTTGTTTGAAACTCAGGTCAAATGTGAACCTAAACCTCAGGTCAAATGCGAACCCGTTGTTTGAAAACCAGGTCAAATTTGAACCTAAACCTCAGGTCAAATGTGACCCGTTGTTTGAAACCCAGGTCAATTGTGATCCTAAACCTAAGGTCAAATGTGAACCTGTTGTTTGAAAACCAGGTCAAATGTGAACCTAAACCTCAGGTCAAATGTGAACCCATTGTTTGAAACCCAGGTCAAATGTGAACCTAAACCTAAGGTCAAATGTGAACCCATTATTTGAAACCCAGGTCAAATGTGAACCTAAACCTCAGGTCAAATGTGAACCCGTTGTTTGAAAATCCGGTCAAATGTGAACCTAAACCTCTGGTCAAATGTGAACCTGTTGTTTGAAACCCAGCTCAAATGTGAACTTAAACCTCATGTCAAATGTGAATCCGTTGTTTGAAAACCAGGTCAAATGTGAACCCTTTGTTTGAAACCCAGGTCAAATATAAACCTAAACCTCAGGTCAAATGTGAACCCATTGTTTGAAACCCGGGTCAAATGTGAACCTAAACCTCAAGTCAAATGTGAACCCGTTGTTTGAAACCCAGGTCAAATGTGAATTTAAACCTCAGGTAAAATGTGAACCTATTGTTTGAAACCCAGGTCAAACGTGAACCTAAACCTCAGGTCAAATGTGAACCCATTGTTTAAAACCCAAGTCAAATGTGAACCTAACCCTTAGGTCAAATGTGAACCCGTTGTTTGAAAATCCGGTCAAATGTGAACCTAAACCTCAGGTCAAATGTGAACCTGTTGTTTGAAACTCAGGTCAAATGTGAACCTAAACCTCAGGTCAAATGTGAATCCGTTGTTTGAAAACCAGGTCAAATGTGAACCCGTTGTTTGAAACCCATGTCAAATATGAACCTAAACATCAGGTCAAATGTGAACCCGTTGTTTGAAACCCAGGTGAAATGTGAACTTAAACCTCAGGTCAAATGTGAACCTGTTGTTTGAAATCCAGGTCAAATATGAACCTAAACCTCAGGTCAAATGCGAACCCGTTGTTTGAAAACCAGGTCAAATTTGAACCTAAACCTCAGGTCAAATGCGAACCCGTTGTTTGAAACCCAGGTCAAATGTGAACCTAAACCTAAGGTCAAATGTGAACCCATTGTTTGAAACCCAGGTCAAATGTGAACCTAAACCTCAGGTCAAATGTGAACCAGTTGTTTCAAAATCCGGTCAGATGTGAAACTAAACCTCAGGTCAAATGTGAACCTGTTGTTTGAAACTCAGGTCAAATGTAAACCTAAACCTCAGGTCAAATGCGAACTCGTTGTTTGAAAACTAGGTCAAATTTGAACCTAAACCTCAGGTCAAATGTGAACCCGTTGTTTGAAACCCAGGTCAATTGTGAACCTAAACCTAAGGTCAAATGTGAACCTGTTGTTTGAAAACCAGGTCAAATGTGAACCTAAACCTCAGGTCAAATGTGAACCCATTGTTTGAAACCCAGGTCAAATGTGAACCTAAACCTCAGGTCAAATGTGAACCCGTTGTTTGAAACCCAGGTCAAACGTGAACATAAACCTCAGGTCAAATGTGAACCTATTGTTTGAAACCCAGGTCAAACATGAACCTAAACCTCAGGTCAAATGTGAACTCGTTGTTTGAAACCCAAGTCAAATGTGAACCTAACCCTCAGGTCAAATGTGAACCCGTTGTTTGAAAATCCGGTCAAATGTGAACCTAAACCTCAGGTCAAATGTGAACCCGTTGTTTGAAACCCAGGTCAAATGTGAACCTAAACCTCAGGTCAAATGTGAATCCGTTGTTTGAAAACCAGGTCAAATGTGAACCCGTTGTTTGAAACCCAGGTCAAATATGAACCTAAACCTCAGGTCAAATGTGAACCCGTTGTTCGAAACCCAGGTAAAATGTGAACTTAAACCTCAGGTCAAATGTGAACCTGTTGTTTGAAACCAGGTCAAATGTGAACCTAAACCTCAGGTCAAATGTGAACCCTTTGTTTGAAACCCAGGTCAAATGTGAACATAAACCTCAGGTCAAATGTGAACCCGTTGTTTGAAACCCAGGTCAAATGTGAACCTAAAACTCGGGTCAAATGTGAACCCATTGTTTGAAACCCAGGTCAAATGTGAACCTAAACCTTATGTCAAATGAGAACCCGTTGTTTGAAACTCGGGTCAAATGTGAACCTAAACCTCAGGTCAAATGCGAACCCGTTGTTTGAAAACCAGGTCAAATTTGAACCTAAACCTCAGGTCAAATGTGAACCCGTTGTTTGAAACCTAGGTCAAATGTGAACCTAAACCTCAGGTCAAATGTGAACCCGTTGTTTGAAACCCAGGTCAAACGTGAACATAAACCTCAGGTCAAATGTGAACCTATTGTTTGAAACTCAGGTCAAATGTGAACCTAAACCTCAGGTCAAATGTGAATCCGTTGTTTGAAAACCAGGTCAAATGTGAACCCGTTGTTTGAAACCCATGTCAAATATGAACCTAAACATCAGGTCAAATGTGAACCCGTTGTTTGAAACCCAGGTGAAATGTGAACTTAAACCTCAGGTCAAATGTGAACCTGTTGTTTGAAATCCAGGTCAAATATGAACCTAAACCTCAGGTCAAATGCGAACCCGTTGTTTGAAAACCAGGTCAAATTTGAACCTAAACCTCAGGTCAAATGCGAACCCGTTGTTTGAAACCCAGGTCAAATGTGAACCTAAACCTAAGGTCAAATGTGAACCCATTGTTTGAAACCCAGGTCAAATGTGAACCTAAACCTCAGGTCAAATGTGAACCAGTTGTTTCAAAATCCGGTCAGATGTGAAACTAAACCTCAGGTCAAATGTGAACCTGTTGTTTGAAACTCAGGTCAAATGTAAACCTAAACCTCAGGTCAAATGCGAACTCGTTGTTTGAAAACTAGGTCAAATTTGAACCTAAACCTCAGGTCAAATGTGAACCCGTTGTTTGAAACCCAGGTCAATTGTGAACCTAAACCTAAGGTCAAATGTGAACCTGTTGTTTGAAAACCAGGTCAAATGTGAACCTAAACCTCAGGTCAAATGTGAACCCATTGTTTGAAACCCAGGTCAAATGTGAACCTAAACCTCAGGTCAAATGTGAACCCGTTGTTTGAAACCCAGGTCAAACGTGAACATAAACCTCAGGTCAAATGTGAACCTATTGTTTGAAACCCAGGTCAAACATTAACCTAAACCTCAGGTCAAATGTGAACTCGTTGTTTGAAACCCAAGTCAAATGTGAACCTAACCCTCAGGTCAAATGTGAACCCGTTGTTTGAAAATCCGGTCAAATGTGAACCTAAACCTCAGGTCAAATGTGAACCCGTTGTTTGAAACCCAGGTCAAATGTGAACCTAAACCTCAGGTCAAATGTGAGTCCGTTGTTTGAAAACCAGGTCAAATGTGAACCCGTTGTTTGAAACCCAGGTCAAATATGAACCTAAACCTCAGGTCAAATGTGAACCCGTTGTTCGAAACCCAGGTAAAATGTGAACTTAAACCTCAGGTCAAATGTGAACCTGTTGTTTGAAACCAGGTCAAATGTGAACCTAAACCTCAGGTCAAATGTGAACCCTTTGTTTGAAACCCAGGTCAAATGTGAACATAAACCTCAGGTCAAATGTGAACCCGTTGTTTGAAACCCAGGTCAAATGTGAACCTAAAACTCGGGTCAAATGTGAACCCGTTGTTTGAAACCCAGGTCAAATGTGAACCTAAACCTTATGTCAAATGAGAACCCGTTGTTTGAAACTCGGGTCAAATGTGAACCTAAACCTCAGGTCAAATGCGAACCCGTTGTTTGAAAACCAGGTCAAATTTGAACCTAAACCTCAGGTCAAATGTGAACCCGTTGTTTGAAACCTAGGTCAAATGTGAACCTAAACCTAAGGTCAAATGTGAACCCATTGTTTGAAACCCAGGTCAAATGTAAACCTAAACCTCAGGTCAAATGTGAACCAGTTGTTTCAAAATCCGGTCAAATGTGAACCTAAACCTCAGGTCAAATATGAACCCGTTGTTTGAAACTCAGGTCAAATGTGAACCTAAACCTCAGGTCAAATGCAAACCCGTTGTTTGAAAACCAGGTCAAATTTGAACCTAAACCTCAGGTCAAATGTGAACCCGTTGTTTGAAACCCAGGTCAATTGTGAACCTAAACCTAAGGTCAAATGTGAACCTGTTGTTTGAAAACCAGGTCAAATGTGAACCTAAACCTCAGGTCAAATGTGAACCCATTGTTTGAAACCCAGGTCAAATGTGAACCTAAACCTAAGGTCAAATGTGAACCCATTATTTGAAACCCAGGTCAAATGTGAACCGAAACCTCAGGTCAAATGTGAACCCGTTGTTTGAAAATCCGGTCAAATGTGAACCTAAACCACTGGTCAAATGTGAACCCGTTGTTTGAAACCAAGGTCAAATGTGAACTTAAACCTCATGTCAAATATGAATCCGTTGTTTGAAAACCAGGTCAAATGTGAACCCTTTGTTTGAAACCCAGGTCAAATATAAACCTATACCTCAGGTCAAATGTGAACGCATTGTTTGAAACCCGGGTCAAATGTGAACCTAAACCTTAAGTCAAATGTGAACCCGTTGTTTGAAACCCAAGTCAAATGTGAACTTAAACCTTAGGTCAAATGTGAACCCATTGTTTGAAACCCAGGTCAAACGTGAACCTAAACCTCAGGTCAAATGTGAACCCATTGTTTGAAACTCAAGTCAAATATGAACCTAACCCTTAGGTCAAATGTGAACCCGTTGTTTGAAAATCCGGTCAAATGTGAACCTAAACCTCAGGTCAAATGTGAACCTGTTGTATGAAACTCAGGTCAAATGTGAACCTAAACCTCAGGTCAAATGTGAATCCGTTGTTTGAAAACCAGGTCAAATGTGAACCCGTTGTTTGAAACCCAGGTCAAATATGAACCTAAACATCAGGTCAAATGTGAACCCGTTGTTTGAAACCCAGGTCAAATGTGAACTTAAACCTAAGGTCAAATGTGAACCCATTGTTTGAAACCCAGGTCAAATGTGAACCTAAACCTCAGGTCAAATGTGAACCAGTTGTTTCAAAATCCGGTCAAATGTGAACCTAAACCTCAGGTCAAATATGAACCCGTTGTTTGAAACCCAGGTCAATTGTGAACCTAAACCTAAGGTCAAATGTGAACCTGTTGTTTGAAAACCAGGTCAAATGTGAACCTAAACCTCAGGTCAAATGTGAACCCATTGTTTGAAACCCAGGTCAAATGTGAACCTAAACCTAAGGTCAAATGTGAACCCATTATTTGAAACCCAGGTCAAATGTGAACCTAAACCTCAGGTCAAATGTGAACCCGTTGTTTGAAAATCCGGTCAAATGTGAACCTAAACCTCTGGTCAAATGTGAACCTGTTGTTTGAAACCCAGGTCAAATGTGAACTTAAACCTCATGTCAAATGTGAATCCGTTGTTTGAAAACCAGGTCAAATGTGAACCCTTTGTTTGAAACCCAGGTCAAATATAAACCTAAACCTCAGGTCAAATGTGAACCCATTGTTTGAAACCCGGGTCAAATGTGAACCTAAACCTCATGTCAAATGTGAATCCGTTGTTTGAAGACCAGGTCAAATGTGAACCCGTTGTTTGAAACCCAGGTCAAATATGAACCTAAACCTCAGGTCAAATGTGAACCCGTTGTTCGAAACCCAGGTCAAATGTGAACTTAAACCTCAGGTCAAATGTGAACCTGTTGTTTGAAACCCAGGTCAATTGTGAACCTAAACCTAAGGTCAAATGTGAACCTGTTGTTTGAAAACCAGGTCAAATGTGAACCTAAACCTCAGGTCAAATGTGAACCCATTGTTTGAAACCCAGGTCAAATGTGAACCTAAACCTCAGGTCAAATGTGAACCCGTTGTTTGAAACCCAGGTCAAACGTGAACTTAAACCTCAGGTCAAATGTGAACCTATTGTTTGAAACCCAGGTCAAACGTGAAACTAAACCTCAGGTCAAATGTGAACTCGTTGTTTGAAACCCAAGTCAAATGTGAACCTAACCCTCTGGTCAAATGTGAACCCATTGTTTGAAAATCCGGTCAAATGTGAACCTAAACCTCAGGTCAAATGTGAACCTGTTGTATGAAACTCAGGTCAAATGTGAACCTAAACCTCAGGTCAAATGTGAATCCGTTGTTTGAAAACCAGGTCAAATGTGAACCCGTTGTTTGAAACCCAGGTCAAATATGAACCTAAACATCAGGTCAAATGTGAACCCGTTGTTTGAAACCCAGGTCAAATGTGAACTTAAACCTAAGGTCAAATGTGAACCCATTGTTTGAAACCCAGGTCAAATGTGAACCTAAACCTCAGGTCAAATGTGAACCTGTTGTTTAAAACCCAGGTCAAATGTGAACTTAAACCTCATGTCAAATGTGAATCCGTTGTTTGAAAACCAGGTCAAATGTGAACCCTTTGTTTGAAACCCAGGTCAAATATAAACCTAAACCTCAGGTCAAATGTGAACCCATTGTTTGAAACCCGGGTCAAATGTGAACCTAAACCTCAAGTCAAATGTGAACCCGTTGTTTGAAACCCAGGTCAAATGTGAACTTAAACCTCAGGTAAAATGTGAACCTATTGTTTGAAACCCAGGTCAAACGTGAACCTAAACCTCAGGTCAAATGTGAACCCATTGTTTGAAACCCAAGTCAAATGTGAACCTAACCCTTAGGTCAAATGTGAACCCGTTGTTTGAAAATCCGGTCAAATGTGAACCTAAACCTCAGGTCAAATGTGAACCTGTTGTTTGACACTCAGGTCAAACGTGAACCTAAACCTCAGGTCAAATGTGAATCCGTTGTTTGAAAACCAGGTCAAATGTGAACCCGTTGTTTGAAACCCAGGTCAAATATGAACCTAAACATCAGGTCAAATGTGAACCCGTTGTTTGAAAACCAGGTCAAATTTGAACCTAAACCTCAGGTCAAATGTGAACCCGTTGTTTGAAACCCAGGTCAAATGTGAACCTAAACCTTATGTCAAATGAGAACCCGTTGTTTGAAACTCGGGTCAAATGTGAACCTAAACCTCAGGTCAAATGCGAACCCGTTGTTTGAAAACCAGGTCAAATTTGAACCTAAACCTCAGGTCAAATGTGAACCCGTTGTTTGAAACCTAGGTCAAATGTGAACCTAAACCTAAGGTCAAATGTGAACCCATTGTTTGAAACCCAGGTCAAATGTAAACCTAAACCTCAGGTCAAATGTGAACCAGTTGTTTCAAAATCCGGTCAAATGTGAACCTAAACCTCAGGTCAAATATGAACCCGTTGTTTGAAACTCAGGTCAAATGTGAACCTAAACCTCAGGTCAAATGCAAACCCGTTGTTTGAAAACCAGGTCAAATTTGAACCTAAACCTCAGGTCAAATGTGAACCCGTTGTTTGAAACCCAGGTCAATTGTGAACCTAAACCTAAGGTCAAATGTGAACCTGTTGTTTGAAAACCAGGTCAAATGTGAACCTAAACCTCAGGTCAAATGTGAACCCATTGTTTGAAACCCAGGTCAAATGTGAACCTAAACCTAAGGTCAAATGTGAACCCATTATTTGAAACCCAGGTCAAATGTGAACCGAAACCTCAGGTCAAATGTGAACCCGTTGTTTGAAAATCCGGTCAAATGTGAACCTAAACCACTGGTCAAATGTGAACCCGTTGTTTGAAACCAAGGTCAAATGTGAACTTAAACCTCATGTCAAATATGAATCCGTTGTTTGAAAACCAGGTCAAATGTGAACCCTTTGTTTGAAACCCAGGTCAAATATAAACCTATACCTCAGGTCAAATGTGAACGCATTGTTTGAAACCCGGGTCAAATGTGAACCTAAACCTTAAGTCAAATGTGAACCCGTTGTTTGAAACCCAAGTCAAATGTGAACTTAAACCTTAGGTCAAATGTGAACCCATTGTTTGAAACCCAGGTCAAACGTGAACCTAAACCTCAGGTCAAATGTGAACCCATTGTTTGAAACTCAAGTCAAATATGAACCTAACCCTTAGGTCAAATGTGAACCCGTTGTTTGAAAATCCGGTCAAATGTGAACCTAAACCTCAGGTCAAATGTGAACCTGTTGTATGAAACTCAGGTCAAATGTGAACCTAAACCTCAGGTCAAATGTGAATCCGTTGTTTGAAAACCAGGTCAAATGTGAACCCGTTGTTTGAAACCCAGGTCAAATATGAACCTAAACATCAGGTCAAATGTGAACCCGTTGTTTGAAACCCAGGTCAAATGTGAACTTAAACCTAAGGTCAAATGTGAACCCATTGTTTGAAACCCAGGTCAAATGTGAACCTAAACCTCAGGTCAAATGTGAACCAGTTGTTTCAAAATCCGGTCAAATGTGAACCTAAACCTCAGGTCAAATATGAACCCGTTGTTTGAAACCCAGGTCAATTGTGAACCTAAACCTAAGGTCAAATGTGAACCTGTTGTTTGAAAACCAGGTCAAATGTGAACCTAAACCTCAGGTCAAATGTGAACCCATTGTTTGAAACCCAGGTCAAATGTGAACCTAAACCTAAGGTCAAATGTGAACCCATTATTTGAAACCCAGGTCAAATGTGAACCTAAACCTCAGGTCAAATGTGAACCCGTTGTTTGAAAATCCGGTCAAATGTGAACCTAAACCTCTGGTCAAATGTGAACCTGTTGTTTGAAACCCAGGTCAAATGTGAACTTAAACCTCATGTCAAATGTGAATCCGTTGTTTGAAAACCAGGTCAAATGTGAACCCTTTGTTTGAAACCCAGGTCAAATATAAACCTAAACCTCAGGTCAAATGTGAACCCATTGTTTGAAACCCGGGTCAAATGTGAACCTAAACCTCATGTCAAATGTGAATCCGTTGTTTGAAGACCAGGTCAAATGTGAACCCGTTGTTTGAAACCCAGGTCAAATATGAACCTAAACCTCAGGTCAAATGTGAACCCGTTGTTCGAAACCCAGGTCAAATGTGAACTTAAACCTCAGGTCAAATGTGAACCTGTTGTTTGAAACCCAGGTCAATTGTGAACCTAAACCTAAGGTCAAATGTGAACCTGTTGTTTGAAAACCAGGTCAAATGTGAACCTAAACCTCAGGTCAAATGTGAACCCATTGTTTGAAACCCAGGTCAAATGTGAACCTAAACCTCAGGTCAAATGTGAACCCGTTGTTTGAAACCCAGGTCAAACGTGAACTTAAACCTCAGGTCAAATGTGAACCTATTGTTTGAAACCCAGGTCAAACGTGAAACTAAACCTCAGGTCAAATGTGAACTCGTTGTTTGAAACCCAAGTCAAATGTGAACCTAACCCTCTGGTCAAATGTGAACCCATTGTTTGAAAATCCGGTCAAATGTGAACCTAAACCTCAGGTCAAATGTGAACCTGTTGTATGAAACTCAGGTCAAATGTGAACCTAAACCTCAGGTCAAATGTGAATCCGTTGTTTGAAAACCAGGTCAAATGTGAACCCGTTGTTTGAAACCCAGGTCAAATATGAACCTAAACATCAGGTCAAATGTGAACCCGTTGTTTGAAACCCAGGTCAAATGTGAACTTAAACCTAAGGTCAAATGTGAACCCATTGTTTGAAACCCAGGTCAAATGTGAACCTAAACCTCAGGTCAAATGTGAACCTGTTGTTTAAAACCCAGGTCAAATGTGAACTTAAACCTCATGTCAAATGTGAATCCGTTGTTTGAAAACCAGGTCAAATGTGAACCCTTTGTTTGAAACCCAGGTCAAATATAAACCTAAACCTCAGGTCAAATGTGAACCCATTGTTTGAAACCCGGGTCAAATGTGAACCTAAACCTCAAGTCAAATGTGAACCCGTTGTTTGAAACCCAGGTCAAATGTGAACTTAAACCTCAGGTAAAATGTGAACCTATTGTTTGAAACCCAGGTCAAACGTGAACCTAAACCTCAGGTCAAATGTGAACCCATTGTTTGAAACCCAAGTCAAATGTGAACCTAACCCTTAGGTCAAATGTGAACCCGTTGTTTGAAAATCCGGTCAAATGTGAACCTAAACCTCAGGTCAAATGTGAACCTGTTGTTTGACACTCAGGTCAAACGTGAACCTAAACCTCAGGTCAAATGTGAATCCGTTGTTTGAAAACCAGGTCAAATGTGAACCCGTTGTTTGAAACCCAGGTCAAATATGAACCTAAACATCAGGTCAAATGTGAACCCGTTGTTTGAAACCCAGGTCAAATGTGAACTTAAACCTCAGGTCAAATTTGAACCTGTTGTTTGAAACCCAGGTCAAATGTGAACCTAAACCTCAGGTCAAATGTGAATCCGTTGTTTGAAGACCAGGTCAAATGTGAACCCGTTGTTTGAAACCCAGGTCAAATATGAACCTAAAACTCAGGTCAAATGTGAACCCGTTGTTCGAAACCCAGGTCAAATGTGAACTTAAACCTCAGGTCAAATGTGAACCTGTTGTTTGAAACCCAGGTCAATTGTGAACCTAAACCTAAGGTCAAATGTGAACCTGTTGTTTGAAAACCAGGTCAAATGTGAACCTAAACCTAAGGTCAAATGTGAACCCATTGTTTGAAACCCAGGTCAAATGTGAACCTAAACCTCAGGTCAAATGTGAACCCGTTGTTTGAAACCCAGGTCAAACGTGAACTTAAACCTCAGGTCAAATGTGAACCTATTGTTTGAAACCCAGGTCAAACGTGAAACTAAACCTCAGGTCAAATGTGAACTCGTTGTTTGAAACCCAAGTCAAATGTGAACCTAACCCTCTGGTCAAATGTGAACCCGTTGTTTGAAAATCCGGTCAAATGTGAACCTAAACCTCAGGTCAAATGTGAACCCGTTGTTTAAAACCCAGGTCAAATGTGAACCTAAACCTCAGGTCAAATGTGAATCCGTTGTTTGAACAACAGGTCAAATGTGAACCCGTTGTTTGAAACCCAGGTCAAATATGAACCTAAACCTCAGGTCAAATGTGAACCCGTTGTTCGAAACCCAGGTCAAATGTGAACTTAAACCTCAGGTCAAATGTGAACCTGTTGTTTGAAACCCAGGTCAAATATGAACCTAAACCTCAGGTGAAATGTGAACCCTTTGTTTGAAACCCAGGTCAAATGTGAACATAAACCTCAGGTCAAATGTGAACCTGTTGTTTGAAACCCAGGTCAAATGTGAACCTAAACCTCGGGTCAAATGTGAACCCGTTGTTTGAAACCCAGGTCAAATGTGAACCTAAACCTTATGTCAAATGAGAACCCATTGTTTGAAACTCGGGTCAAATGTGAACCTAAACCTCAGGTCAAATGCGAACCCGTTGTTTGAAAACCAGGTCAAATGTGAACCAAAACCTTATGTCAAATGTGAACCCGTTGTTTGAAACCTAGGTCAAATGTGAACCTAAACCTAAGGTCAAATGTGAACCCATTGTTTGAAACCCAGGTCAAATGTGAACCTAAACCTCAGGTCAAATGTGAACCAGTTGTTTCAAAATCCGGTCAAATGTGAACCTAAACCTCAGGTCAAATGTGAACCCGTTGTTTGAAACTCAGGTCAAATGTGAACCTAAACCTCAGGTCAAATGCGAACCCGTTGTTTGAAAACCAGGTCAAATTTGAACCTAAACCTCAGGTCAAATGTGAACCCGTTGTTTGAAATCCAGGTCAATTGTGAACCTAAACCTAAGGTCAAATGTGAACCTGTTGTTTGAAAACCAGGTCAAATGTGAACCTAAACCTGAGGTCAAATGTGATCCCATTGTTTGAAACCCAGGTCAAATGTGAACCTAAACCTAAGGTCAAATGTGAACCCATTATTTGAAACCCAGGTCAAATGTGAACCTAAACCTCAGGTCAAATGTGAACCCGTTGTTTGAAAATTCGGTCAAATGTGAACCTAAACCTCTGGTCAAATGTGAACCCGTTGTTTGAAACCCAGGTCAAATGTGAACTTAAACCTCATGTCAAATGTGAATCCGTTGTTTGAAAACCAGGTCAAATGTGAACCCTTTGTTTGAAACCCAGGTCAAATATGAACCTAAACCTCAGGTCAAATGCGAACCCGTTGTTTGACACCCAGGTCAAACGTGAACTTAAACCTCAGGTCAAATGTGAACCTATTGTTTGAAACCCAGGTCAAACGTCAACCTAAACCTCAGGTCAAATGTGAACTCGTTGTTTGAAACCCAAGACAAATGTGAACCGAACCCTCAGGTCAAATGAGAACCCGTTGTTTGAAAACCAGGTCAAATGTGAACCTAAACCTCAGGTCAAATGTGAACCCATTGATTGAAACCCAGGTCAAATGTGAACCTAAACCTTATGTCAAATGAGAACCCGTTGTTGGAAACTCGGGTCAAATGTGAACCTAAACCTCAAGTCAAATGCGAACCCGTTGTTTGAAAACCAGGTCAAATTTGAACCTAAACCTCAGGTCAAATGTGAACCCGTTGTTTGAAACCCAGGTCAAATGTGAACCTAAACCTAATGTCAAATGTGAACCCATTGTTTGAAACCCAGGTCAAATGTGAACCTAAACCTCAGGTCAAATGCGAACTCGTTGTTTGAAAATCCGGTCAAATGTGAACCTAAACCTCTGGTCAAATGTGAACCCGTTGTTTGAAACCCAGGTCAAATGTGAACTTAAACCTCATGTCAAATGTGAATCCGTTGTTTGAAAACCAGGTCAAATGTGAACCTAAACCTCAGGTCAAATGTGAACCAGTTGTTTCAAAATCCGGTCAGATGTGAACCTAAACCTCAGGTCAAATGTGAACCCGTTGTTTGAAACTCAGGTCAAATGTGAACCTAAACCTCAGGTCAAATGCGAACCCGTTGTTTGAAAACCAGGTCAAATTTGAACCTAAACCTCAGGTCAAATGTGAACCCGTTGTTTGAAACCCAGGTCAATTGTGAACCTAAACCTAAGGTCAAATGTGAACCTGTTGTTTGAAAACCAGGTCAAATGTGAACCTTAACCTCAGGTCAAATGTGAACCCATTGTTTGAAACCCAGGTCAAATGTGAACCTAAACCTCAGGTCAAATGTGAACCCGTTGTTTGAAACCCAGGTCAAACGTGAACTTAAACCTTAGGTCAAATGTGAACCTATTGTTTGAAACCCAGGTCAAACGTGAACCTAAACCTCAGGTCAAATGTGAACTCGTTGTTTGAAACCCAAGTCAAATGTGAACCTAACCCTCAGGTCAAATGTGAACCCGTTGTTTGAAACCCAGGTCAAATGTGAACCTAAACCTCAGGTCAAATGTGAATCCGTTGTTTGAAAACCAGGTCAAATATGAACCCGTTGTTTGAAACCCAGGTCAAATATGAACCTAAACCTCAGGTCAAATGTGAACCCGTTGTTCGAAACCCATGTCAAATGTGAACTTAAACCTCAGGTCAAATGTGAACCTATTGTTTGAAACTCAGGTCAAATGTGAACCTAAACCTCAGGTCAAATGTGAACCCTTTGTTTGAAACCCAGGTCAAATGTGAACATAAACCTCAGGTCAAATGTGAACCCGTTGTTTGAAACCTAGGTCAAATGTGAACCTAAACCTCGGGTCAAATGTGAACCCGTTGTTTGAAACCCAGGTCAAATGTGAACCTAAACCTTATGTCAAATGAGAACCCGTTGTTTGAAACTCGGGTCAAATGTGAACCTAAACCTCAGGTCAAATGCGAACCCGTTGTTTGAAAACCAGGTCAAATTTGAACCTAAACCTCAGGTCAAATGTGAACCCGTTGTTTGAAACCTAGGTCAAATGTGAACCTAAACCTAAGGTCAAATGTGAACCCGTTGTTTGAAACTCAGGTCAAATGTGAACCTAAACCTCAGGTCAAATGCGAACCCGTTGTTTGAAAACCAGGTCAAATTTGAACCTAAACCTCAGGTCAAATGTGAACCCGTTGTTTGAAACCCAGGTCAATTGTGAACCTAAACCAAAGGTCAAATGTGAACCTGTTGTTTGAAAACCAGGTCAAATGTGAACCTAAACCTCAGGTCAAATGTGAACCCATTGTTTGAAACCTCGGTCAAATGTGAACCTAAACCTAAGGTCAAATGTGAACCCATTATTTGAAACCCAGGTCAAATGTGAACCTAAACCTCAGGTCAAATGTGAACCCGTTGTTTGAAAATCCGGTCAAATGTGAACCTAAACCTCTGGTCAAATGTGAACCTGTTGTTTGAAACCCAGGTCAAATGTGAACTTAAACCTCATGTCAAATGTGAATCCGTTGTTTGAAAACCAGGTCAAATGTGAACCCTTTGTTTGAAACCCAGGTCAAATATGAACCTAAACCTCAGGTCAAATGCGAACCCGTTGTTTGAAACCCATGTCAAACGTGAACTTAAACCTCAGGTCAAATGTGAACCTATTGTTTGAAACCCAGGTCAAATGTCAACCTAAACCTCAGGTCAAATGTGAACTCGTTGTTTGAAACCCAAGTCAAATGTGAACCGAACCCTCAGGTCAAATGAGAACCCGTTGTTTGAAAACCAGGTCAAATGTGAACCTAAACCTCAGGTCAAATGTGAACCCGTTGTTTGAAACCCAGGTCAAATGTGAACCTAAACCTTATGTCAAATGAGAACCCGTTGTTTGAAACTCGGGTCAAATGTGAACCTAAACCTCAGGTCAAATGCGAACCCGTTGTTTGAAAACCAGGTCAAATTTGAACCTAAACCTCGGGTCAAATGTGAACCCGTTGTTTGAAACCCAGGTCAAATGTGAACCTAAACCTAAGGTCAAATGTGAACCCATTGTTTGAAACCCAGGTCAAATGTGAACCTAAACCTCAGGTCAAATGTGAACCCGTAGTTTGAAAATCTGGTCAAATGTGAACCTAATCCTCTGGTCAAATGTGAACCCGTTGTTTGGAACCCAGGTCAAATGTGAACTTAAACCTCATGTCAAATGTGAATCCGTTGTTTGAAAACCAGGTCAAATGTGAACCCTTTGTTTGAAACCCAGGTCAAATATGAACCTAAACCTCAGGTCAAATGTGAACCCGTTGTTTGAAACCCAGGTCAAATGTGAACTTAAACCTCAGGTCAAATGTGAACCTGTTGTTTGAAACCCAGGTCAAATTTGAACCTAAACCTCAGGTCAAATGTGAAACCGTTGTTTGAAACCCAGGTCAAATGTGAACCTAAACCTCAGGTGAAATGTGAACCCGTTGTTTGAAACCCAGGTAAAATGTGAACCTAAACCTTAGGTCAAATGAGAACCCGTTGTTTGAAACTCGGGTCAAATGTGAACCTAAACCTCAGGTCAAATGCGAACCCGTTGTTTGAAAACCAGGTCAAATTTGAACCTAAACCTCAGGTCAAATGTGAACCCGTTGTTTGAAACCTAGGTCAAATGTGAACCTAAACCTAAGGTTAAATGTGAACCCATTGTTTGAAACCCAGGTCAAATGTGAACCTAAACCTCAGGTCAAATGTGAACCAGTTGTTTCAGAATCCGGTCAAATGTGAACCTAAACCTCAGGTCAAATGTGAACTCGTTGTTTGAAACTCAGGTCAAATGTGAACCTAAACCTCAGGTCAAATGCGAACCCGTTGTTTGAAAACCAGGTCAAATTTGAACCTAAACCTCAGGTCAAATGTGAACCAGTTGTTTGAAACCCAGGTCAATTGTGAACCTAAACCTAAGGTCAAATGTGAACCTGTTGTTTGAAAACCAGGTCAAATGTGAACCTAAACCTCAGGTCAAATGTTAACCCATTGTTTGAAACCCAGGTCAAATGTGAACCTAAACCTAAGGTCAAATGTGAACCCATTATTTGAAACCCAGGTCAAATATGAACCTAAACCTCAGGTCAAATGTGAACCCGTTGTTTGAAAATCCGGTCAAATGTGAACCTAAACCTCTGGTCAAATGTGAACCCGTTGTTTGAAACCCAGGTCAAATGTGAACTTAAACCTCATGTCAAATGTGAATCCGTTGTTTGAAAACCAGGTCAAATGTGAACCCTTTGTTTGAAACCCAGGTCAAATATGAACCTAAACCTCAGGTCAAATGCGAACCCGTTGTTTGAAACCCAGGTCAAACGTGAACTTAAACCTCAGGTCAAATGTGAACCTATTGTTTGAAACCCAGGTCAAACGTCAACCTAAACCTCAGGTCAAATGTGAACTCGTTGTTTGAAACCCAAGTCAAATGTGAACCGAACCCTCAGGTCAAATGAGAACCCGTTGTTTGAAAACCAGGTCAAACGTGAACCTAAACCTCAGGTCAAATATGAACCCGTTGTTTGAAACCCAAGTCAAATGTGAACCTAACCCTCAGGTCAAATGTGAACCCGTTGTTTGAAAATCCGGTCAAATGTGAACCTAAACCTCAGGTCAAATGCGAACCCGTTGTTTGAAAACCAGGTCAAATTTGAACCTAAACCTCGGGTCAAATGTGAACCCGTTGTTTGAAACCCAGGTCAAATGTGAACCTAAACCTAAGGTCAAATGTGAACCCATTGTTTGAAACCCAGGTGAAATGTGAACCTAAACCTCAGGTCAAATGTGAACCCGTTGTTTGAAAATCTGGTCAAATGTGAACCTAATCCTCTGGTCAAATGTGAACCCGTTGTTTGAAACCCAGGTCAAATGTGAACTTAAACCTCATGTCAAATGTGAATCCGTTGTTTGAAAACCAGGTCAAATGTGAACCCTTTGTTTGAAACCCAGGTCAAATATGAACCTAAACCTCAGGTCAAATGTGAACCCGTTGTTTGAAACCCAGGTCAAATGTGAACTTAAACCTCAGGTCAAATGTGAACCTGTTGTTTGAAACCCAGGTCAAATTTGAACCTAAACCTCAGGTCAAATGTGAAACCGTTGTTTGAAACCCAGGTCATATGTGAACCTAAACCTCAGGTGAAATGTGAACCCGTTGTTTGAAACCCAGGTCAAATGTGAACCTAAACCTTAGGTCAAATGAGAACCCGTTGTTTGAAACTCGGGTCAAATGTGAACCTAAACCTCAGGTCAAATGCGAACCCGTTGTTTGAAAACCAGGTCAAATTTGAACCTAAACCTCAGGTCAAATGTGAACCCGTTGTTTGAAACCTAGGTCAAATGTGAACCTAAACCTAAGGTCAAATGTGAACCCATTGTTTGAAACCCAGGTCAAATGTGAACCTAAACCTCAGGTCAAATGTGAACCAGTTGTTTCAGAATCCGGTCAAATGTGAACCTAAACCTCAGGTCAAATGTGAACCCGTTGTTTGAAACTCAGGTCAAATGTGAACCTAAACCTCAGGTCAAATGCGAACCCGTTGTTTGAAAACCAGGTCAAATTTGAACCTAAACCTCAGGTCAAATGTGAACCAGTTGTTTGAAACCCAGGTCAATTGTGAACCTAAACCTAAGGTCAAATGTGAACCTGTTGTTTGAAAACCAGGTCAAATGTGAACCTAAACCTCAGGTCAAATGTTAACCCATTGTTTGAAACCCAGGTCAAATGTGAACCTAAACCTAAGGTCAAATGTGAACCCATTATTTGAAACCCAGGTCAAATATGAACCTAAACCTCAGGTCAAATGTGAACCCGTTGTTTGAAAATCCGGTCAAATGTGAACCTAAACCTCTGGTCAAATGTGAACTCGTTGTTTGAAACCCAGGTCAAATGTGAACTTAAACCTCATGTCAAATGTGAATCCGTTGTTTGAAAACCAGGTCAAATGTGAACCCTTTGTTTGAAACCCAGGTCAAATATGAACCTAAACCTCAGGTCAAATGCGAACCCGTTGTTTGAAACCCAGGTCAAACGTGAACTTAAACCTCAGGTCAAATGTGAACCTATTGTTTGAAACACAGGTCAAACGTCAACCTAAACCTCAGGTCAAATGTGAACTCGTTGTTTGAAACCCAAGTCAAATGTGAACCGAACCCTCAGGTCAAATGAGAACCCGTTGTTTGAAAACCAGGTCAAACGTGAACCTAAACCTCAGGTCAAATGTGAACCCGTTGTTTGAAACCCAAGTCAAATGTGAACCTAACCCTCAGGTCAAATGTGATCCCGTTGTTTGAAAATCCGGTCAAATGTGAACCTAAACCTCAGGTCAAATGCGAACCCGTTGTTTGAAAACTAGGTCAAATTTGAACCTAAACCTCGGGTCAAATGTGAACCCGTTGTTTGAAACCCAGGTCAAATGTGAACCTAAACCTAAGGTCAAATGTGAACCCATTGTTTGAAACCCAGGTGAAATGTGAACCTAAACCTCAAGTCAAATGTGAACCCGTTGTTTGAAAATCTGGTCAAATGTGAACCTAATCCTCTGGTCAAATGTGAACCCGTTGTTTGAAACCCAGGTCAAATGTGAACTTAAACCTCATGTCAAATGTGAATCCGTTGTTTGAAAACCAGGTCAAATGTGAACCCTTTGTTTGAAACCCAGGTCAAATATGAACCTAAACCTCAGGTCAAATGTGAACCCGTTGTTTGAAACCCAGGTCAAATGTGAACTTAAACCTAAGGTCAAATGTGAACCTGTTGTTTGAAACCCAGGTCAATTATGAACCTAAACCTCAGGTCAAATGTGAAACCGTTGTTTGAAACCCAGGTCAAATGTGAACTTAAACCTTAGGTCAAATGAGAACCCGTTGTTTGAAACCCGCGTCAAATGTGAACCTAAACCTCAGGTCAAATGCGAACCCGTTGTTTGAAAACCAGGTTAAATTTGAACCTAAACCTCAAGTTAAATATGAACCCGTTGTTCGTAACCCAGGTCAAATGTGAACCTAAACCTAAGGTCAAATGTGAACCCATTGTTTGAAACCCAGGTCAGATGTGAACCTAAACCTCAGGTCAAATGTGAACCCGTTGTTTGAAACCCAGGTCAAACGTGAACTTAAACCTCAGGTCAAATGTGAACTGTAGTTTGAAACCCAGGTCAAACGTGAACCTAAACCTCAGGTCAAATGTGAACCTGTTGTTTGAAACCCAAGTCAAATGTGAACCTAACCCTCAGGTCAAATGTGAACCCGTTGTTTAAAAATCCGGTCAAATGTGAACCTAAACCTCAGGTCAAATGTGAACCCGTTGTTTGAAACCCAGGTCAAATGTGAACCTAAACCTCATGTCAAATGTGAATCCGTTGTTTGAAAACCAGGTCAAATGTGAACTTAAACCATAGGTCAAATGTGAACCTGTTGTTTGAAACCAAGGTCAAACGTGAACCTAAACCTGAGGTCAAATGTGATCCCGTTGTTTGAAACCCAAGTCAAATGTGAACATAACCCTTAAGTCAAATGTGAACCCGTTGTTTGAAAATACGGTCAAATGTGAACCTAAACCAAAGGTCAAATGTGAACCTAAACCTCATGTCAAATGTGAACCCGTTGTTTGAAACCCAGGTCAAATGTGAACCCGATGTTTCAAACCCAGGCCAAATGTGAACCTCTTGTTTGAAAACCATGTCAAATGTGACCTAAACCTCAGGTCTAATGTGAACCCGTTGTTTGAAACCCAAGTCAAATGTGAACCGAACCCTCAGGTCAAATGAGAACCCGTTGTTTGAAAACCAGGTCAAATGTGAACCTAAACCTCAGGTCAAATGTGAACCCGTTGTTTGAAACCCAGGTCAAATGTGACCCTAAACCTTATGTCAAATGAGAACCCGTTGTTTGAAACTCGGGTCAAATGTGAACCTAAACCTCAGGTCAAATGCGAACCCGTTGTTTGAAAACCAAGTCAAATTTGAACCTAAACCTCGGGTCAAATGTGAACCCGTTGTTTGAAACCCAGGTCAAATGTGAACCTAAACCTAAGGTCAAATGTGAACCCATTGTTTGAAACCCAGGTCAAATGTGAACCTAAACCTCAGGTCAAATGTGAACCCGTTGTTTGAAAATCTGGTCAAATGTGAACCCGTTGTTTGAAACCCAGGTCAAATGTGAACTTAAACCTCATGTCAAATGTGAATCCGTTGTTTGAAAACCAGGTCAAATGTGAACCCTTTGTTGAAACCCAGGTCAAATATGAACCTAAACCTCAGGTCAAATGTGAACCCGTTGTTTGAAACCCAGGTCAAATGTGAACTTAAACCTCAGGTCAAATGTGAACCTGTTGTTTGAAACCCAGGTCAAATTTGAACCTAAACCTCAGGTCAAATGCGAACCCGTTGTTTGAAAACCAGGTTAAATTTGAACCTAAACCTCAAGTTAAATATGAACCCGTTGTTCATAACCCAGGTCAAATGTGAACCTAAACCTAAGGTCAAATGTGAACCCATTGTTTGAAACCCAGGTCAGATGTGAACCTAAACCTCAGGTCAAATGTGAACCCGTTGTTTGAAACCCAGGTCAAACGTGAACTTAAACCTCAGGTCAAATGTGAACTGTAGTTTGAAACCCAGGTCAAACGTGAACCTAAACCTCAGGTCAAATGTGAACCTGTTGTTTGAAACCCAAGTCAAATGTGAACCTAACCCTCAGGTCAAATGTGAACCCGTTGTTTGAAAATCCGGTCAAATGTGAACCTAAACCTCAGGTCAAATGTGAACCCGTTGTTTGAAACCCAGGTCAAATGTGAACCTAAACCTCATGTCAAATGTGAATCCGTTGTTTGAAAACCAGGTCAAATGTGAACTTAAACCATAGGTCAAATGTGAACCTGTTGTTTGAAACCAAGGTCAAACGTGAACCTAAACCTGAGGTCAAATGTGATCCCGTTGTTTGAAACCCAAGTCAAATGTGAACATAACCCTTAAGTCAAATGTGAACCCGTTGTTTGAAAATACGGTCAAATGTGAACCTAAACCAAAGGTCAAATGTGAACCTAAACCTCATGTCAAATGTGAACCCGTTGTTTGAAACCCAGGTCAAATGTGAACCCGATGTTTCAAACCCAGGCCAAATGTGAACCTCTTGTTTGAAAACCATGTCAAATGTGACCTAAACCTCAGGTCTAATGTGAACCCGTTGTTTGAAACCCAAGTCAAATGTGAACCGAACCCTCAGGTCAAATGAGAACCCGTTGTTTGAAAACCAGGTCAAATGTGAACCTAAACCTCAGGTCAAATGTGAACCCGTTGTTTGAAACCCAGGTCAAATGTGACCCTAAACCTTATGTCAAATGAGAACCCGTTGTTTGAAACTCGGGTCAAATGTGAACCTAAACCTCAGGTCAAATGCGAACCCGTTGTTTGAAAACCAAGTCAAATTTGAACCTAAACCTCGGGTCAAATGTGAACCCGTTGTTTGAAACCCAGGTCAAATGTGAACCTAAACCTAAGGTCAAATGTGAACCCATTGTTTGAAACCCAGGTCAAATGTGAACCTAAACCTCAGGTCAAATGTGAACCCGTTGTTTGAAAATCTGGTCAAATGTGAACCCGTTGTTTGAAACCCAGGTCAAATGTGAACTTAAACCTCATGTCAAATGTGAATCCGTTGTTTGAAAACCAGGTCAAATGTGAACCCTTTGTTGAAACCCAGGTCAAATATGAACCTAAACCTCAGGTCAAATGTGAACCCGTTGTTTGAAACCCAGGTCAAATGTGAACTTAAACCTCAGGTCAAATGTGAACCTGTTGTTTGAAACCCAGGTCAAATTTGAACCTAAACCTCAGGTCAAATGTGAAACCGTTGTTTGAAACCTAGGTCAAATGTGAACCTAAACATCAGGTCAAATGTGAACCCGTTGTTTGAAACCCAGGTCAAATGTGAACCTAAACCTTAGGTCAAATGAGAACCCGTTGTTTGAAACTCGGGTCAAATGTGAACCTAAACCTCAGGTCAAATGCGAACCCGTTGTTTGAAAACCAGGTCAAATTTGAACCTAAACCTCAGGTCAAATGTGAACCTGTTGTTTGAAACCTAGGTCAAATGTGAACCTAAACCTAAGGTCAAATGTGAACCCATTGTTTGAAACCCAGGTCAAATGTGAACCTAAACCTCAGGTCAAATGTGAACCAGTTGTTTCAGAATCCGGTCAAATGTGAACCTAAACCTCAGGTCAAATGTGAACCCGTTGTTTGAAACTCAGGTCAAATGTGAACCTAAACCTCAGGTCAAATGCGAACCCGTTGTTTGAAAACCAGGTCAAATTTGAACCTAAACCTCAGGTCAAATGTGAACCCGTTGTTTGAAACCCAGGTCAATTGTGAACCTAAACCTAAGGTCAAATGTGAACCTGTTGTTTGAAAACCAGGTCAAATGTGAACCTAAACCTCAGGTCAAATGTGAACCCATTGTTTGAAACCCAGGTCAAATGTGAACCTAAACCTAAGGTCAAATGTGAACCCATTATTTGAAACCCAGGTCAAATGTGAACCTAAACCTCAGGTCAAATGTGAACCCGTTGTTTGAAAATCCGGTCAATTGTGAACCTAAACCTCTGGTCAAATGTGAACCCGTTGTTTGAAACCCAGGTAAAATGTGAACTTAAACCTCATGTCAAATGTGAATCCGTTGTTTGAAAACCAGGTCAAATGTGAACCCTTTGTTTGAAACCCAGGTCAAATATGAACCTAAACCTCAGGTCAAATGCGAACCCGTTGTTTGAAACCCAGGTCAAACGTGAACTTAAACCTCAGGTCAAATGTGAACCTATTGTTTGAAACCCAGGTCAAACGTCAACCTAAACCTCAGGTCAAATGTGAACTCGTTGTTTGAAACCCAAGTCAAATGTGAACCGAACCCTCAGGTCAAATGAGAACCCGTTGTTTGAAAACCAGGTCAAATGTGAACCTAAACCTCAGGTCAAATGTGAACCCGTTGTTTGAAACCCAAGTCAAATGTGAACCTAAACCTTATGTCAAATGAGAACCCGTTGTTTGAAACTCGGGTCAAATGTGAACCTAAACCTCAGGTCAAATGTGAACCCGTTGTTTGAAAACCCGGTCAAATTTGAACCTAAACCTCGGGTCAAATGTGAACCCGTTGTTTGAAACCCAGGTCAAATGTGAACCTAAACCTAAGGTCAAATGTGAACCCATTGTTTGAAACCCAGGTCAAATGTGAACCTAAACCTCAGGTCAAATGTGAACCCGTTGTTTGAAAATCTGGTCAAATGTGAACCTAATCCTCTCGTCAAATGTGAACCCGTTGTTTGAAACCCAGGTTGAATGTGAACTTAAACCTCATGTCAAATGTGAATCCGTTGTTTGAAAACCAGGTCAAATGTGAACCCTTTGTTTGAAACCCAGGTCAAATATGAACCTAAACCTCAGGTCAAATGTGAACCCGTTGTTTGAAACCCAGGTCAAATGTGAACTTAAACCTCAGGTCAAATGTGAACCTGTTATTTGAAACCCAGGTCAAATATGAACCTAAACCTCAGGTCAAATGTGAAACCGTTGTTTGAAACCCAGGTCAAATGTGAACCTAAACCTCAGGTCAAATGTGAACCCGTTGTTTGAAAATCCGGTCAAATGTGAACCTAAACCTCTGGTTAAATGTGAACCCGTTGTTTGAAACCCAGGTCAAATGTGAACTTAAACCTCATGTCAAATGTGAATCCGTTGTTTGAAAACCAGGTCAAATGTGAACCATTTGTTTGAAACCCAGGTCAAATATGAACCTAAACCTCAGGTCAAATGCGAACCCGTTGTTTGAAACCCAGGTCAAACGTGAACTTAAACCTCAGGACAAATGTGAACCTATTGTTTGAAACCCAGGTCAAACGTCAACCTAAACCTCAGGTCAAATGTGAACTCGTTGTTTGAAACCCAAGTCAAATGTGAACCGAACCCTCAGGTCAAATGAGAACTCGTTGTTTGAAAACCAGGTCAAATGTGAACCTAAACCTCAGGTCAAATGTGAACCCGTTGTTTGAAACCCAGGTCAAATGTGAACCTAAACCTTATGCCAAATGAGAACCCGTTGTTTGAAACGCGGGTCAAATGTGAACCTAAACCTCAGGTCAAATGCGAACCCGTTGTTTGAAAACCAGGTCAAATTTCAACCTAAACCTCGGGTCAAATGTGAACCCGTTGTTTGAAACCCAGGTCAAATGTGAACCTAAACCTAAGGTCAAATGTGAACCCATTGTTTGAAACCCAGGTCAAATGTGAACCTAAACCTCAGGTCAAATGTGAACCCGTTGTTTGAAAATCTGGTCAAATGTGAACCTAATCCTCTGGTCAAATGTGAACCCATTGTTTGAAACCCAGGACAAATGTGAACTTAAACCTCATGTCAAATGTGAATCCGTTGTTTGAAAACCACGTCAAATGTGAACCCTTTGTTTGAAACCCAGGTCAAATATGAACCTAAACCTCAGGTCAAATGTGAACCCGTTGTTTGAAAACCAGGTCAAATGTGAACTTAAACCTCAGGTCAAATGTGAACCTGTTATTCGAAACCCAGGTCAAATATGAACCTAAACCTCAGGTCAAATGTGAAACCGTTGTTTGAAACCCAGGTCAAATGTGAACCTAAACCTCAGGTCTAATGTGAACCCGTTGTTTGAAACCCAGGTCAAATGTGAACCTAAACCTCAGGTCAAATGTGAACCCGTTGTTTGAAAATCCGGTCAAATGTGAACCTAAACCTCTGGTCAAATGTGAACCCGTTGTTTGAAACCCAGGTCAAATGTGAACTTAAACCTCATGTCAAATGTGAATCCGTTGTTTGAAAACCAGGTCAAATGTGAACCCTTTGTTTGAAACCCAGGTCAAATATGAACCTAAACCTCAGGTCAAATGCGAACCCGTTGTTTGAAACCCAGGTCAAACGTGAACTTAAACCTCAGGTCAAATGTGAACCTATTGTTTGAAACCCAGGTCAAACGTCAACCTAAACCTCAGGTCAAATGTGAACTCGTTGTTTGAAACCCAAGTCAAATGTGAACCGAACCCTCAGGTCAAATGAGAACCCGTTGTTTGAAAACCAGGTCAAATGTGAACCCTTTGTTTGAAACCCAGGTCAAATATGAACCTAAACCTCAGGTCAAATGTGAACCCGTTGTTTGAAACCCAGGTCAAATGTGAACTTAAACCTCAGGTCAAATGTGAACCTGTTATTTGAAACCCAGGTCAAATATGAACCTAAACCTCAGGTCAAATGTGAAACCGTTGTTTGAAACCCGGGTCAAATGAGAACCTAAACCTAAGGTCAAATGTGAACCCATTGTTTGAAACCCTGGTCAAATGTGAACCTAAACCTCAGGTCAAATGTGAACCCGTTGTTTGAAAATCTGGTCAAATGTGAACCTAATCCTCTGGTCAAATGTGAACCCGTTGTTTGAAACCCAGGTCAAATGTGAACTTAAACCTCATGTCAAATGTGAATCCGTTGTTTGAAAACCAGGTCAAATGTGAACCCTTTGTTTGAAACCCAGGTCAAATATGAACCTAAACCTCAGGTCAAATGTGAACCTGTTATTTGAAACCCAGGTCAAATATGAACCTAAACCTCAGGTCAAATGTGAAACCGTTGTTTGAAACCCAGGTCAAATGTGAACCTAAACCTCAGGTCAAATGTGAACCCGTTGTTTGAAACCCAGGTCAAATGTGAACCTAAACCTCAGGTCAAATGTGAACCCGTTGTTTGAAAATCCGGTCAAATGTGAACCTAAACCTCTGGTCAAATGTGAACCCGTTGTTTGAAACCCAGGTCAAATGTGAACTTAAACCTCATGTCAAATGTGAATCCGTTGTTTGAAAACCAGGTCAAATGTGAACCCTTTGTTTGAAACCCAGGTCAAATATGAACCTAAACCTCAGGTCAAATGCGAACCCGTTGTTTGAAACCCAGGTCAAACGTGAACTTAACCTCAGGTCAAATGTGAACCTATTGTTTGAAACCCAGGTCAAACGTCAACCTAAACCTCAGGTCAAATGTGAACTCGTTGTTTGAAACCCAAGTCAAATGTGAACCGAACCCTCAGGTCAAATGAGAACCCGTTGTTTGAAAACCAGGTCAAATGTGAACCTAAACCTCAGGTCAAATGTGAACCCGTTGTTTGAAACCCAGGTCAAATGTGAACCTAAACCTTATGTCAAATGAGAACCCGTTGTTTGAAACTCGGGTCAAATGTGAACCTAAACCTCAGGTCAAATGCGAACCCGTTGTTTGAAAACCAGGTCAAATTTGAACCTAAACCAAGGGTCAAATGTGAACCCGTTGTTTGAAACCCAGGTCAAATGTGAACCTAAACCTAAGGTCAAATGTGAACCCATTGTTTGAAACCCAGGTCAAATGTGAACCTAAACCTCAGGTCAAATGTGAACCCGTTGTTTGAAAATCTGGTCAAATGTGAACCTAATCCTCTGGTCAAATGTGAACCCGTTGTTTGAAACCCAGGTCAAATGTGAACTTAAACCTCATGTCAAATGTGAATCCGTTGTTTGAAAACCACGTCAAATGTGAACCCTTTGTTTGAAACCCAGGTCAAATATGAACCTAAACCTCAGGTCAAATGTGAACCCGTTGTTTGAAAACCAGGTCAAATGTGAACTTAAACCTCAGGTCAAATGTGAACCTGTTATTCGAAACCCAGGTCAAATATGAACCTAAACCTCAGGTCAAATGTGAAACCGTTGTTTGAAACCCAGGTCAAATGTGAACCTAAACCTCAGGTCTAATGTGAACCCGTTGTTTGAAACCCAGGTCAAATGTGAACCTAAACCTCAGGTCAAATGTGAACCCGTTGTTTGAAAATCCGGTCAAATGTGAACCTAAACCTCTGGTCAAATGTGAACCCGTTGTTTGAAACCCAGGTCAAATGTGAACTTAAACCTCATGTCAAATGTGAATCCGTTGTTTGAAAACCAGGTCAAATGTGAACCCTTTGTTTGAAACCCAGGTCAAATATGAACCTAAACCTCAGGTCAAATGCGAACCCGTTGTTTGAAACCCAGGTCAAACGTGAACTTAAACCTCAGGTCAAATGTGAACCTATTGTTTGAAACCCAGGTCAAACGTCAACCTAAACCTCAGGTCAAATGTGAACTCGTTGTTTGAAACCCAAGTCAAATGTGAACCGAACCCTCAGGTCAAATGAGAACCCGTTGTTTGAAAACCAGGTCAAATGTGAACCCTTTGTTTGAAACCCAGGTCAAATATGAACCTAAACCTCAGGTCAAATGTGAACCCGTTGTTTGAAACCCAGGTCAAATGTGAACTTAAACCTCAGGTCAAATGTGAACCTGTTATTTGAAACCCATGTCAAATATGAACCTAAACCTCAGGTCAAATGTGAAACCGTTGTTTGAAACCCAGGTCAAATGAGAACCTAAACCTAAGGTCAAATGTGAACCCATTGTTTGAAACCCTGGTCAAATGTGAACCGAACCCTCAGGTCAAATGAGAACCCGTTGTTTGAAAACCAGGTCAAATGTGAACCTAAACCTCAGGTCAAATGTGAACCCGTTGTTTGAAACCCAGGTCAAATGTGAACCTAAACCTTATGTCAAATGAGAACCCGTTGTTTGAAACTCGGGTCAAATGTGAACCTAAACCTCAGGTCAAATGCGAACCCGTTGTTTGAAAACCAGGTCAAATTTGAACCTAAACCAAGGGTCAAATGTGAACCCGTTGTTTGAAACCCAGGTCAAATGTGAACCTAAACCTAAGGTCAAATGTGAACCCATTGTTTGAAACCCAGGTCAAATGTGAACCTAAACCTCAGGTCAAATGTGAACCCGTTGTTTGAAAATCTGGTCAAATGTGAACCTAATCCTCTGGTCAAATGTGAACCCGTTGTTTGAAACCCAGGTCAAATGTGAACTTAAACCTCATGTCAAATGTGAATCCGTTGTTTGAAAACCACGTCAAATGTGAACCCTTTGTTTGAAACCCAGGTCAAATATGAACCTAAACCTCAGGTCAAATGTGAACCCGTTGTTTGAAAACCAGGTCAAATGTGAACTTAAACCTCAGGTCAAATGTGAACCTGTTATTCGAAACCCAGGTCAAATATGAACCTAAACCTCAGGTCAAATGTGAAACCGTTGTTTGAAACCCAGGTCAAATGTGAACCTAAACCTCAGGTCTAATGTGAACCCGTTGTTTGAAACCCAGGTCAAATGTGAACCTAAACCTCAGGTCAAATGTGAACCCGTTGTTTGAAAATCCGGTCAAATGTGAACCTAAACCTCTGGTCAAATGTGAACCCGTTGTTTGAAACCCAGGTCAAATGTGAACTTAAACCTCATGTCAAATGTGAATCCGTTGTTTGAAAACCAGGTCAAATGTGAACCCTTTGTTTGAAACCCAGGTCAAATATGAACCTAAACCTCAGGTCAAATGCGAACCCGTTGTTTGAAACCCAGGTCAAACGTGAACTTAAACCTCAGGTCAAATGTGAACCTATTGTTTGAAACCCAGGTCAAACGTCAACCTAAACCTCAGGTCAAATGTGAACTCGTTGTTTGAAACCCAAGTCAAATGTGAACCGAACCCTCAGGTCAAATGAGAACCCGTTGTTTGAAAACCAGGTCAAATGTGAACCCTTTGTTTGAAACCCAGGTCAAATATGAACCTAAACCTCAGGTCAAATGTGAACCCGTTGTTTGAAACCCAGGTCAAATGTGAACTTAAACCTCAGGTCAAATGTGAACCTGTTATTTGAAACCCATGTCAAATATGAACCTAAACCTCAGGTCAAATGTGAAACCGTTGTTTGAAACCCAGGTCAAATGAGAACCTAAACCTAAGGTCAAATGTGAACCCATTGTTTGAAACCCTGGTCAAATGTGAACCTAAACCTCAGGTCAAATGTGAACCCGTTGTTTGAAAATCTGGTCAAATGTGAACCTAATCCTCTGGTCAAATGTGAACCCGTTGTTTGAAACCCAGGTCAAATGTGAACTTAAACCTCATGTCAAATGTGAATCCGTTGTTTGAAAACCAGGTCAAATGTGAACCCTTTGTTTGAAACCCAGGTCAAATATGAACCTAAACCTCAGGTCAAATGTGAACCTGTTATTTGAAACCCAGGTCAAATATGAACCTAAACCTCAGGTCAAATGTGAAACCGTTGTTTGAAACCCAGGTCAAATGTGAACCTAAACCTCAGGTCAAATGTGAACCCGTTGTTTGAAACCCAGGTCAAATGTGAACCTAAACCTCAGGTCAAATGTGAACCCGTTGTTTGAAAATCCGGTCAAATGTGAACCTAAACCTCTGGTCAAATGTGAACCCGTTGTTTGAAACCCAGGTCAAATGTGAACTTAAACCTCATGTCAAATGTGAATCCGTTGTTTGAAAACCAGGTCAAATGTGAACCCTTTGTTTGAAACCCAGGTCAAATATGAACCTAAACCTCAGGTCAAATGCGAACCCGTTGTTTGAAACCCAGGTCAAACGTGAACTTAACCTCAGGTCAAATGTGAACCTATTGTTTGAAACCCAGGTCAAACGTCAACCTAAACCTCAGGTCAAATGTGAACTCGTTGTTTGAAACCCAAGTCAAATGTGAACCGAACCCTCAGGTCAAATGAGAACCCGTTGTTTGAAAACCAGGTCAAATGTGAACCTAAACCTCAGGTCAAATGTGAACCCGTTGTTTGAAACCCAGGTCAAATGTGAACCTAAACCTTATGTCAAATGAGAACCCGTTGTTTGAAACTCGGGTCAAATGTGAACCTAAACCTCAGGTCAAATGCGAACCCGTTGTTTGAAAACCAGGTCAAATTTGAACCTAAACCTCGGGTCAAATGTGAACCCGTTGTTTGAAACCCAGGTCAAATGTGAACCTAAACCTAAGGTCAAATGTGAACCCATTGTTTGAAACCCAGGTCAAATGTGAACCTAAACCTCAGGTCAAATGTGAACCCGTTGTTTGAAAATCTGGTCAAATGTGAACCTAATCCTCTAGTCAAATGTGAACCCGTTGTTTGAAACCCAGGTCAAATGTGAACTTAAACCTCATGTCAAATGTGAATCCGTTGTTTGAAAAACAGGTCAAATGTGAACCCTTTGTTTGAAACCCAGGTCAAATATGAACCTAAACCTCAGGTCAAATGTGAACCCGTTGTTTGAAACCCAGGTCAAATGTGAACTTAAACCTCAGGTCAAATGTGAACCTGTTATTTGAAACCCAGGTCAAATATGAACCTAAACCTCAGGTCAAATGTGAAACCGTTGTTTGAAACACAGGTCAAATGTGAACCTAAACCTCAGGTCAAATGTGAACCCGTTGTTTGAAACCCAGGTCAAATGTGAACCTAAACCTTAGGTCAAATGAGAACCCGTTGTTTGAAACCCGGGTCAAATGTGAACCTAAACCTCAGGTCAAATGCGAACCCGTTGTTTGAAAACCAGGTTAAATTTGAACCTAAACCTCAAGTCAAATATGAACCCGTTGTTCGTAACCCAGGTCAAATGTGAACCTAAACCTAAGGTCAAATGTGAACCCATTGTTTGAAACCCAGGTCAGATGTGAACCTAAACCTAAGGTCAAATGTGAACCCATTGTTTGAAACTCAAGTCAAATGTGAACTTAAACCTCATGTCAAATGTGAATCCGTTGTTTGAAAACCAGGTCAAATGTGAACCCTTTGTTTGAAACCCAGGTCAAATATGAACCTAAACCTCAGGTCAAATGTGAACCCGTTGTTCGTAACCCAGGTCAAATGTGAACCTAAACCTCAAGTCAAATGCGAACCCGTTGTTTGAAAACCAGGTTAAATTTGAACCTAAACCTCAAGTCAAATATGAACCCGTTGTTCGTAACCCAGGTCAAATGTGAACCTAAACCTAAGGTCAAATGTGAACCCATTTTTTGAAACCCAGGTCAGATGTGAACCTAAACCTCAGGTCAAATGTGAACCCGTTGTTTGAAAGCCAAGTCAAATGTGAACCTAACCCTCAGGTCAAATGTGAACCCGTTGTTTGAAAATCCGGTCAAATGTGAACCTAAACCTCAGGTCAAATGTGAACCCGTTGTTTGAAACCCAGGTCAAATGTGAACCTAAACCTCATGTCAAATGTGAATCCGTTGTTTGAAAACCAGGTCAAATGTGAACTTAAACCATAGGTCAAATGTGAACCTGTTGTTTGAAACCAAGGTCAAACGTGAACCTAAACCTCAGGTCAAATGTGATCCCGTTGTTTGAAACCCAAGTCAAATGTGAACCTAACCCTCAAGTCAAATGTGAACCCGTTGTTTGAAAATACGGTCAAATGTGAACCTAAACCTCAGGTCAAATGTGAACCTAAACCTCATGTCAAATGTGAACCCGTTGTTTGAAACCCGGGTCAAATGTGAACCCGATGTTTGAAACCCAGGCCAAATGTGAACCTCTTGTTTGAAAACCATGTCAAATGTGAACCTAAACCTCAGGTCTAATGTGAACCCGTTGTTTGAAACCCAAGTCAAATGTGAACCTAAACCTCAGGTCAAATGTGAACCCGTCGTTTGAAAACCAGGTCAAATGTGAACCTAAAACTCAGGTCAAATGTGTACCTAAACCTCAGGTCAAATGTGAACCCGTTGTTTGAAACCCAGGTCAAATTTGAACCTAAACCTCAAGTCAAATCTGAACCCGTTGTTTGAAAACCAGTTCAAAGGTGAACCTAACCCTCAGGTCAAATGTGAACCCGTTGTTTGAAACCCAAGTCAAATGTGAACTTAAACCTCAGTTCAAATGTGAACACGTTGTTTGAAAACCAGGTCAAATGTGAACCCGTAGTTTGAAAACCAGGTCAAATGACAACTTAAACCTCAGGTCAAATGTGAATACATTGTTTGAAAACCATGTCAAATGTGAACCCATTGTATGAAACCCATGTCAAATGTGAACCTAAACCTCAGGTCAAATGTGAACCCGTTGTTTGGAACCCAGGTCATATGTGAACCTAAACCTCAGTTCAAATGTGAACCTAAACCTCAGGTCAAATGTGAATCCGTTGTTTGAAAACTAGGTCAAATTTGAACCTAAACCTCAGGTTAAATGTGAACCCGTTGTTTGAAACCCAGGTCAATTGTGAACCTAAACCTAAGGTCAAATGTGAACCCGTTGTTTGAAAACCAGGTGAAATATGAACCTAAACCTCAGGTCAAATGCGAATCCGTTGTTTGAAAACCAGGTCAAATTTGAACCTAAACCTCAGGTTAAATGTGAACCCGTTGTTTGAAACCCAGGTCAATTGTGAACCTAAACCTAAGGTCAAATGTGAACCCGTTGTTTGAAAACCAGGTGAAATATGAACCTAAACCCCAGGACAAATGTGAACCCATTATTTGAAACCCAGGTCAAATGTGAACCTAAACCTCAGGTCAAATGTGAACCCGTTGTTTGAAACCCAGGTCAAATGTGAACCTAAACCTCATGTCAAATGTGAATCCGTTGTTTGAAAACCAGGTCAAATGTGAACTTAAACCATAGGTCAAATGTGAACCTGTTGTTTGAAACCAAGGTCAAACGTGAACCTAAACCTCAGGTCAAATGTGATCCCGTTGTTTGAAACCCAAGTCAAATGTGAACCTAACCCTCAAGTCAAATGTGAACCCGTTGTTTGAAAATACGGTCAAATGTGAACCTAAACCTCAGGTCAAATGTGAACCTAAACCTCATGTCAAATCTGAACCCGTTGTTTGAAACCCAGGTCAAATGTGAACCAAAACCTTAGGTCTAATGTGAACCCGTTGTTTGAAACCCAAGTCAAATGTGAACCTAAACCTCAGGTCAAATGTGAACCCGTTGTTTGAAACCCAGGTCAAATATGAACCTAAACCTCAGGTCAAATGTGAACCCGTTTTTCGAAATCTAGGTCAAATGTGAACTTAAACCTCAGGTCAAGTGTGAACCTGTTGTTTGAAACCCAGGTCAAATGTGAACCTAAACCTCAGGTCAAATGTGAACCCTTTGTTTGAAACCCAGGTCAAATGTGAACATAAACCTCAGGTCAAATGTGAACCCGTTGTTTGAAACCCAGGTCAAATGTGAACCTAAACCTCGGGTCAAATGTGAACCCGTTGTTTGAAACCCAGGTCAAATGTGAACCTAAACCTTATGTCAAATGAGAACCCGTTGTTTGAAACTCGGGTCAAATGCGAACCTAAACCTCAGGTCAAATGCGAACCCGTTGTTTGAAAACCAGGTCAAATTTGAACCTAAACCTCAGGTCAAATGTGAACCCGTTGTTTGAAACCTAGGTCAAATGTGAACCTAAACCTAAGGTCAAATGTGAACCCATTGTTTGAAACCCAGGACAAATGTGAACCTAAACCTCAGGTCAAATGTGAACCAGTTGTTTCAAAATCCGGTCAAATGTGAACCTAAACCTCAGGTAAAATGTGAACCCGTTGTTTGAAACTCAGGTAAAATGTGAACCTAAACCTCAGGTCAAATGCGAACCCGTTGTTTGAAAACCAGGTCAAATGTGAACCAAAACCTTAGGTCTAATGTGAACCCGATGTTTGAAACCCAGGCCAAATGTGAACCTCTTGTTTGAAAACCATGTCAAATGTGAACCTAAACCTCAGGTCTAATGTGAACCCGTTGTTTGAAACCCAAGTCAAATGTGAACCTAAACCTCAGGTCAAATGTGAACCCGTCGTTTGAAAACCAGGTCAAATGTGAACCTAAAACTCAGGTCAAATGTGTACCTAAACCTCAGGTCAAATGTGAACCCGTTGTTTGAAACCCAGGTCAAATTTGAACCTAAACCTCAAGTCAAATCTGAACCCGTTGTTTGAAAACCAGTTCAAAGGTGAACCTAACCCTCAGGTCAAATGTGAACCCGTTGTTTGAAACCCAAGTCAAATGTGAACTTAAACCTCAGTTCAAATGTGAACACGTTGTTTGAAAACCAGGTCAAATGTGAACCCGTAGTTTGAAAACCAGGTCAAATGACAACTTAAACCTCAGGTCAAATGTGAATACATTGTTTGAAAACCATGTCAAATGTGAACCCATTGTATGAAACCCATGTCAAATGTGAACCTAAACCTCAGGTCAAATGTGAACCCGTTGTTTGGAACCCAGGTCATATGTGAACCTAAACCTCAGTTCAAATGTGAACCTAAACCTCAGGTCAAATGTGAATCCGTTGTTTGAAAACTAGGTCAAATTTGAACCTAAACCTCAGGTTAAATGTGAACCCGTTGTTTGAAACCCAGGTCAATTGTGAACCTAAACCTAAGGTCAAATGTGAACCCGTTGTTTGAAAACCAGGTGAAATATGAACCTAAACCTCAGGTCAAATGCGAATCCGTTGTTTGAAAACCAGGTCAAATTTGAACCTAAACCTCAGGTTAAATGTGAACCCGTTGTTTGAAACCCAGGTCAATTGTGAACCTAAACCTAAGGTCAAATGTGAACCCGTTGTTTGAAAACCAGGTGAAATATGAACCTAAACCCCAGGACAAATGTGAACCCATTATTTGAAACCCAGGTCAAATGTGAACCTAAACCTCAGGTCAAATGTGAACCCGTTGTTTGAAACCCAGGTCAAATGTGAACCTAAACCTCATGTCAAATGTGAATCCGTTGTTTGAAAACCAGGTCAAATGTGAACTTAAACCATAGGTCAAATGTGAACCTGTTGTTTGAAACCAAGGTCAAACGTGAACCTAAACCTCAGGTCAAATGTGATCCCGTTGTTTGAAACCCAAGTCAAATGTGAACCTAACCCTCAAGTCAAATGTGAACCCGTTGTTTGAAAATACGGTCAAATGTGAACCTAAACCTCAGGTCAAATGTGAACCTAAACCTCATGTCAAATCTGAACCCGTTGTTTGAAACCCAGGTCAAATGTGAACCAAAACCTTAGGTCTAATGTGAACCCGTTGTTTGAAACCCAAGTCAAATGTGAACCTAAACCTCAGGTCAAATGTGAACCCGTTGTTTGAAACCCAGGTCAAATATGAACCTAAACCTCAGGTCAAATGTGAACCCGTTTTTCGAAATCTAGGTCAAATGTGAACTTAAACCTCAGGTCAAGTGTGAACCTGTTGTTTGAAACCCAGGTCAAATGTGAACCTAAACCTCAGGTCAAATGTGAACCCTTTGTTTGAAACCCAGGTCAAATGTGAACATAAACCTCAGGTCAAATGTTAACCCGTTGTTTGAAACCCAGGTCAAATGTGAACCTAAACCTCGGGTCAAATGTGAACCCGTTGTTTGAAACCCAGGTCAAATGTGAACCTAAACCTTATGTCAAATGAGAACCCGTTGTTTGAAACTCGGGTCAAATGCGAACCTAAACCTCAGGTCAAATGCGAACCCGTTGTTTGAAAACCAGGTCAAATTTGAACCTAAACCTCAGGTCAAATGTGAACCCGTTGTTTGAAACCTAGGTCAAATGTGAACCTAAACCTAAGGTCAAATGTGAACCCATTGTTTGAAACCCAGGACAAATGTGAACCTAAACCTCAGGTCAAATGTGAACCAGTTGTTTCAAAATCCGGTCAAATGTGAACCTAAACCTCAGGTAAAATGTGAACCCGTTGTTTGAAACTCAGGTAAAATGTGAACCTAAACCTCAGGTCAAATGCGAACCCGTTGTTTGAAAACCAGGTCAAATGTGAACCAAAACCTTAGGTCTAATGTGAACCCGATGTTTGAAACCCAGGCCAAATGTGAACCTCTTGTTTGAAAACCATGTCAAATGTGAACCTAAACCTCAGGTCTAATGTGAACCCGTTGTTTGAAACCCAAGTCAAATGTGAACCTAAACCTCAGGTCAAATGTGAACCCGTTGTTTGAAACCCAGGTCAAATATGAACCTAAACCTCAGGTCAAATGTGAACCCGTTGTTCGAAACCCAGGTCAAATGTGAACCTGTTGTTTGAAACCCAGGTCAAATGTGAACCTAAACCTCAGGTCAAATGTGAACCCTTTGTTTGAAACCCAGGTCAAATGTGAACATAAACCTCAGGTCAAATGTGAACCCGTTGTTTGAAACCCAGGTCAAATGTGAACCTAAACCTCGGGTCAAATGTGAACCCATTGTTTGAAACCCAGGTCCAATGTGAACCTAAACCTAAGGTCAAATGTGAACCCATTGTTTGAAACCCAGGTCAAATGTGAACCTAAACCTCAGGTCAAATGTGAACCCGTTGTTTGAAAATCTGGTCAAATGTGAACCTAATCCTCTGGTCAAATGTGAACCTGTTGTTTGAAACCCAGGTCAAATGTGAACTTAAACCTCATGTCAAATGTGAATCCGTTGTTTGAAAACCAGGTCAAATGTGAACCCTTTGTTTGAAACCCAGGTCAAATATGAACCTAAACCTCAGGTCAAATGTGAACCCGTTGTTTGAAACCCAGGTCAAATGTGAACTTAATCCTCAGGTCAAATGTGAACCTGTTGTTTGAAACCCAGGTCAAATATGAACCTAAACCTCAGGTCAAATGTGAAACCGTTGTTTGAAACCCAGGTCAAATCTGAACCTAAACCTCAGGTCAAATGTGAACCCGTTGTTTGAAACCCAGGTCAAATGTGAACATAAGCCTTAGGTCAAATGAGAACCCGTTGTTTGAAACCCGGGTCAAATGTGAACCTAAACCTCAGGTCAAATGCGAACCCGTTGTTCGAAAACCAGGTTAAATTTGAACCTAAACCTCAAGTCAAATATGAACCCGTTGTTCGTAACCTAGGTCAAATGTGAACCTAAACCTAAGGTCAAATGTGAACCCATTGTTTGAAACCCAGGTCAGATGTGAACCTAAACCTCAGGTCAAATGTGAACCCGTTGTTTGAAACCCAGGTCAAACGCGAACTTAAACCTCAGGTCAAATGTGAACTGTAGTTTGAAACCCAGGTCAAACGTGAACCTAAACCTCAGGTCAAATGTGAACCCGTTGTTTGAAACCCAAGTCAAATGTGAACCTAGCCCTCAGGTCAAATGTGAACCCGTTGTTTGAAAATCCGGTCAAATGTGAACCTAAACCTCAGGTCAAATGTAAACCCGTTGTTTGAAACCCAGGTCAAATGTGAACCTAAACCTCATGTCAAATGTGAATCCGTTGTTTGAAAACCAGGTCAAATGTGAACTTAAACCATAGGTCAAATGTGAACCTGTTGTTTGAAACCAAGGTCAAACGTGAACCTAAACCTCAGGTCAAATGTGATCCCGTTGTTTGAAACCCAAGTCAAATGTGAACCTAACCCTCAAGTCAAATGTGAACCCGTTGTTTGAAAATACGGTAAAATGTGAACCTAAACCTCAGGTCAAATGTGAACCTAAACCTCATGTCAAATGTGAACCCGTTGTTTGAAACCCAAGTCAAATGTGAACCTAAACCTTAGGTCAAATGTGAACCCGATGTTTGAAACCCAGGCCAAATGTGAACCTCTTGTTTGAAAACCATGTCAAATGTGAACCTAAACCTCAGGTCTAATGTGAACCCGTTGTTTGAAACCCAAGTCAAATGTGAACCTAAACCTCAGGTCAAATGTGAACCCGTTGTTTGAAAACCAGGTCAAATGTGAACCTAAAACTCAGGTCAAATGTGTACCAAAACCTCAGGTCAAATGTGAACCCGTTGTTTGAAACCTAGGTCAAATTTGAACCTAAACCTCAAGTCAAATCTGAACCCGTTGTTTGAAAACCAGTTCAAAGGTGAACCTAACCCTCAGGTCAAATGTGAACCCGTTGTTTGAAACCCAAGTCAAACGTGAACTTAAACCTCAGTTCAAATGTGAACACGTTGTTTGAAAACCAGGTCAAATGTGAACCCGTAGTTTGAAAACCAGGTCAAATGACAACTTAAACCTCAGGTCAAATGTGAATACATTGTTTAAAAACCAGGTCAAATGTGAACCCATTGTATGAAACCCATGTCAAATGTGAACCTAAACCTCAGGTCAAATGTGAACCCGTTGTTTGGAACCCAGGTCAAATGTGAACCTAAACCTCAGGTCAAATGTGAACCTAAACCTCAGGTCAAATGCGAACCCGTTGTTTGAAAACCAGGTCAAATTTGAACCTAAACCTCAGGTTAAATGTGAACCCGTTGTTTGAAACCCAGGTCAATTGTGAACCTAAACCTAAGGTCAAATGTGAACCCGTTGTTTGAAAACCAGGTGAAATATGAACCTAAACCTCAGGACAAATGTGAACCCATTATTTGAAACCCATGTCAAATGTGAACCTAAACCTCAGGTCAAATGTGAACCCGTTGTTTGAAACCCAGGTCAAATGTGAACCTAAACCTCATGTCAAATGTGAATCCGTTGTTTGAAAACCAGGTCAAATGTGAACTTAAACCATAGGTCAAATGTGAACCTGTTGTTTGAAACCAAGGTCAAACGTGAACCTAAACCTCAGGTCAAATGTGATCCCGTTGTTTGAAACCCAAGTCAAATGTGAACCTAACCCTCAAGTCAAATGTGAACCCGTTGTTTGAAAATACGGTCAAATGTGAACCTAAACCTCAGGTCAAACGTGAACCTAAACCTCATGTCAAATGTGAACCCGTTGTTTGAAACCCAGGTCAAATGTGAACCAAAACCTTAGGTCAAATGTGAACCCGATGTTTGAAACCCAGGCCAAATGTGAACCTCTTGTTTGAAAACCATGTCAAATGTGAACCTAAACCTCAGGTCTAATGTGAACCCATTGTTTGAAACCCAAGTCAAATGTGAACCTAAACCTCAGGTCAAATGTGAACCCGTTGTTTGAAACCCAGGTCAAATATGAACCTAAACCTCAGGTCAAATGTGAACCCTGTAACGCCCCGTTTTGCCAATTTTGTTTATTGAGTCGTTTTGATTATTTTATTATTATTTTATTGTATTTTCGACTTTTATGTGAAAATATGTTATTTTTCGTCGTGAATATATTTTATCGCATTTTGGGATCGTTTGCGAGAAATTTGAGTGTAGGGGTATTTTGGGCATTTGGGTGTATTTTGATTAAGTTAGAATAAATAGAAAGTATAGAAAGAAAAAGAAAGAAAAATCAGAAAAATAGAGAAGAAGAAAAGAGAAGAGAAAGAAGAAAAGAGAGAAAAAAACTTGTGAAGGAAGAAATCAATCTCCCGACTTTCTTGAACGCGAATTTATCGGGTAAGGGTGCGAAACTCGATTATACTATGATTGTGTATGATTATGTATGTTTTGTGTGGATGTTTTGGTTGGTGTTTCCATATGTTTCCGTTTATGCCGTATTTGACGCAATCGATAGAAACCAATGTTTTTACGGTCGAAAAGTCGTATAAATACATGTGTTGGTTGGTTATATGTATGTGAGCTGCTGTTTAAAGTTTCATGAAGTTCGGTTATGTTTTGGTTAGTTTTCGTTATGTTTCCGTTGTTTTGTCCGTTTAGGTCGAATTATAGGAAATCGATAGAAACCGATGTTTTCACGGTTAGAATTCGAAATAAATTACGTAGTTGTATCGAGCGAGGTTAGGTCGTCGTATAGCGTGCTTTTTATTCGATTCGGTGAGGTTTGAAAAATCTGGTTTTTGAACGGTTGAAATTTAATCGAAAAATCGAACGTCGTAGAAATTTCATTTATGTATTCTAAATTGTTCTTATGTATTTGGTGTTTATGAGTATATGTTTGTTTCGGTGAAAATGTTCGATTTAGTCGTGTTTTCGGGCATTGAGAAAAATTACAGCATAGGTGTAATTGAGAAAATCTGGTTTTTTGTGAAAAACAGGGTTAGGGATCGATGCATACGCCCCAGGGATCGATACATACTGTTGGATTTTAAGAAAACAGCAATTTCACTACAGCATGCATCGATCCATGCTTCCATGTATCGATACATGTGGCTTTATGCATCGATCCATGCTGCCTGGGTATCGATACATCCTAGGAAATTCTGTTTTTCGGGGAAACTTCGGAAATTCATATCTTTTGATCCGTAACTCGGATCGGGACGTTCTTTATACCGTTGGAAAGCTTATGAAATGTTCTTTCATATAAAAATGGGCTTTTAGATTGTTGGCCGATTTAATTATGTCTGAAATTGGGAATAGTGTCGATTCTCGACTTTTGTCGTTTTAAATGGTGCGTAATTGACGTGTATTATGTGATATGTTTGTGATTTGGATGTGTATGCCTCATGTGCTGCTGTGATGATGATTTGTGGCCGACAGGCAAGAAAAGGCTAAGTGTTGCATTTGTTTAGATATGCATGATTATTGATGTGTGTGAGCATGCAATGTGAATGTCATGAGTCATTGTATGCCAAGCATCATCGTGCATTGTTGAAACGTCCTGAGTGACGATTTGATTCTTGAGGGAATCCACTATACCATCGTGTGCCTCAAAAATACGAGGCGTTGCCTGAGGACTTAAAGCGATAAGTATAGACGATTGTGGGCTCCTTTGGAGACTTAAAGCAATCCTTAACGTCGTGTGCCTCGAAAATATGAGGCGTTGCCTGAGGACTTAAAGCGACGGGTGAACATCGTAGGCCTGACGGGGAGTTACTTGAGATTCTCAGTAACGAGCGATGGTTCCAATAGTTCCTGAGTGGACTAATAATGAGACATGAGAAATATTGGAAGTCGGTACCGCATGGCATGTGCATAGAGTCGTTGTGTCGGTCTCTGTGCATTTGCATGAATCATGAATTAATTGTGCATGGCAAAGTGATTGTGATTGACGAGATGAAATATGTGCAATTGTATTGAATGGTATATGTTTGATTGACATATGTGATTGTGAATTGTTGTGCATTTGTGTTATATGCATTGGGTTATGAATGCTATGTTTTGGTGTATAAACATATGCTTGATGCGTGAATATGTGATTATGTGAATATAATCTGTATATGCCTTATGTGTTGGCAGGTGATAATTGTGGTGAGATAATTGAACATGTGTATTTTTATGTTGATATATATAATTATATTCATTTATATTATGGTTGTCTTTCTCACCCTTCTGCTGTTTTATAACGCTCTATGAGGCGTTGCAGATTAGAGTTGCTGGAGGTATTCTTTTGTGAAGAGTTGCGTCTTCATTATTTTGGTCGGTCGGCTCTGATATGTGACTCCGGGTAGCATAGGGTGGCCGTGTGTGATTGTTTTGTGTATCTGATGATATATTTTGGCTGTACATGTATAACTTGATGTATGACGGACAAGTTTATATGTATATATGTATATGTGTTATTCAGATTTTAGATCTTTCCGCTTTAATTCTAATTTCTGAAAAGTGGGTGTAAGGAACGAAGTTTCCTCTGTATGATTGTTACCCCACGTTGCATATCTAAATGAGCAGGTGTCGCATGTTAGTTGTTTGGTTACTTTGATGTGATTCTCCCTTTCTATGCCATGATAATTCCATTATACTCTGATCAATTTTCGAATTTTCTTTTAGCGCCTTGATTGCGTGTTTTGGGGGTATAGATCGGGGGCGTCACATTAAGTGGTATCAGAGCCAGTCCGTGTCAGTTGTGTCGTTCGTGTTTGTTGTGTCTGGCATATTGGGCGAGTTACGTTGAGCGAGTTGTTGTTTAACCATAGTTTCTGTGTTTGGACGAACAGAATATGGCTGGTCGTAATGATGCTGCTCTGGCTGCTGCGATGGAGGCAATGGCACGAGCTGTGCAGGGTGCACCGAATGCGGCAGGAAATGATGAGTTTAGAAAGAATAAGCCGCCGGTCTTTAAAGGGAAACATGATCCGGATGGTGCACAGTTGTGGTTAAAGGAGATTAAGAGGATTTTCAAGGTAATGGATTGTGACGAGGAGGATAAGGTGAGGCTGGGCACTCATATGTTACATGAAGAGCCTGACGACTGGTGGATCAGTACTCGTCAAGTGTTGGAAGCTGAGGAGGAGGAAGAAGAGATTACTTGGGAGGTGTTTAGTCGAGAGTTCCTAAGGAAGTATTTTCCGGAAGATGTCCGAGGAAAGAAGGAGATTGAGTTTTTGGAACTGAAACAAGGTAACTTATCTGTTGTTGAATATACTGCTAAGTTTGTGGAGCTTGTGCAGTTTTATCCTCACTATGTGGAAGCGACTGCTGAATTTTCTAAGTGTGTGAAGTATGAAAGTGGCTTGCGTCCTGAGATAAAGCAGGCGATTGGTTATCAGAGGATTCGAAGGTTTGCTGATTTGGTGGAATGCTGTAGGATCTATGATGAAGACAGTAAGGCTCGTTCTGCTCACTATAAAAGTGTAAGTGACAGGAAAGGGAAGCAACAGTTCCGTGGTGGACCGTATGTGTCACCGGCTGATAAAGGTAAACAAAGGAGTACTTTTGATTGTAGGTCAGGTGGAGGTGGTATGTCTAATTCTCCTAGGTGTTTTAAATGTGGTGAATTGGGTCATCGCCAGCATGAATGTAGGAAGAAAGTGAATAAGTGTTCTAATTGTGGTGGTATTGGACATGTTATAGCGGATTGTAAAAGGAAGAATGTCGTGAAGTGTTACAATTGTGGAGAACCTGGTCACATTAGTTCGAAGTGTCCTAATCCGAAGAAGGCTCAGACTAGTGGGAAAGTGTTTTCGTTGGCAGGGACTCAGACTTCAAAGGCAGATCGTCTGATAAGAGGTACTTGCTTTATTAATAATATGCCTTTAATTGCTATTATTGATACTGGAGCGACTCATTCGTTTGTTTCGTCTGAGTGCGCGAAGAGTTTGAATCTTGTGTTGTCCGTAATGGATTTTGAGATGGTTATCGATACTCCAGCGATGGGGTCAGTAACTACTTCTTTGGTGTGTCTAAGTTGTCCTTTGGCCATTTATGGCAAAGATTTTGTGATGGATTTAGTGTGTTTACCGTTGGAAGGATTAGATGTGGTGTTGGGAATGAACTGGTTGCAATTTAACAGGGTGCACATTGATTGTTATCATAAGCTTGTAAGGTTTCCTTCTCTTGAGGAAGATGAAGACTCGAGTTTCTTGTCTACTAAAGAGTTGAAGAAACTTTTAGCGGATGAAGCTCAGTTGTTTGGAGTGTTTACATCGTTATCGGTGGATAGTCAAGTTTCACTTGATGTGTTTCCTGTTGTGTGCGAATTTCCTGAGGTGTTTCCTGAGGATATTTCAGATGTGCCGCCGGTGAGAGAGGTGGAATTTTTGATAGATCTAGTTCCTGGTACTAGACCTGTTTCTATGGCACCTTATAGAATGTCGGCATCTAAATTGGTGGAGTTGAAAAAGCAGTTGAATGAGTTGTTGGAAAAGAGGTTCGTGAGACCAAGTGTTTCTCCTTGGGGTGCTCCAGTTTTGTTAGTGAAAAAGAAAGATGGGAGTATGCGATTATGTATTGATTATCGCCAGTTGAATAAAGTGACGATTAAGAATAAGTATCCGCTTCCAAGGATTGATGATCTGATGGATCAGTTGGTTGGTGCTTGTGTATTTAGTAAGATCGATTTGAGATCGGGGTACCATCAGATAAGAGTGAAAGAGGAGGATATTCAGAAGACGGCCTTTAGAAAACGGTACGGTCATTATGAATATTCGGTGATGCCGTTCGGGGTTTCTAATGCGCCTGGTGTGTTTATGGAATACATGAATCGGATTTTCCACGAGCATTTGGATCGTTTTGTGGTGGTGTTTATTGATGATATTTTAATCTATTCTAAGTCTCGGGAAGAACATGCAGAGCATTTGCGTATTGTTTTGCAGGTTTTGAAGGAAAGGAAGCTTTTTGCCAAATTGTCCAAGTGTGAATTCTGGTTGTCTGAGGTGAGTTTTCTTGGGCACGTAATTTCAGGTAATGGTATTGCTGTGGATCCATCTAAAGTAGAAGCAGTTCTACAATGGGAGGCTCCTAGATCCGTTACTGAAATTCGAAGTTTTCTAGGTTTGGCTGGTTATTATCGGAGGTTCATTGAAGGTTTTTCTAAGCTAGCTCTTCCTTTGACGCAGTTGACTTGTAAGGGCAAGGCGTTCATTTGGGATATTCAATGTGAAGAGAGTTTTTGTGAGCTGAAGAGAAGATTGACGACAGCTCCGATTCTTATTTTACCTAATCCTAATGAACCATTTGTGGTATATTGTGATGCGTCCTTAATTGGTTTGGGTGGTGTGCTGATGCAGGAAGGTAAGGTTGTAGTTTACGCTTCGAGGCAATTAAGAGTTCATGAGAAAAACTATCCTACTCATGATCTTGAATTAGCGGCTGTAGTTTTTGTGTTGAAGATTTGGAGGCACTATCTCTATGGTGCGAGGTTCGAGGTCTTTAGTGATCATAAAAGCTTGAAATATTTATTTGATCAGAAAGAGTTGAACATGAGGCAGCGGAGATGGTTGGAATTCTTGAAAGACTACGACTTTGGCTTGAATTACCATCCTGGTAAAGCTAATGTGGTAGCCGATGCATTGAGCCGGAAATCGTTGCATATGTCCGCATTGATGGTGAAAGAGTTGGAACTTTTGGAATCGTTTAGAGATTTGAGTTTGGTATGCGAAGTGACATCGGTTAGTGTGAGGCTTGGAATGTTGAAATTTACTAATGAATTTTTGTTGTCGGTTAGTGAGAAACAAAAGCTGGATTTGAAATTTGTTGATTTGATGAGGAATGAGAATGTGGATTTCAAGGTGGATAATTTTGGTGTTTTGAGATTTCGTGGTCGTATTTGTATTCCTGATGATGCGGAGTTGAAAAGAATGATTTTGGAGGAAGGACACCGAAGTAACTTAAGTATTCATCCGGGAGCGAATAAGATGTACCAAGATTTGAAGAAGATTTTCTGGTGGTCTGGTTTGAAAAGAGATGTGGCTCAGTTTGTGTATGCATGTTTGACTTGTCAGAAATCGAAAGTGGAACATTTGAGACCTAGTGGTTTGTTGCAACCGTTGGATATTCCTGAGTGGAAATGGGATAGCATTTCGATGGATTTTGTAACGGGGTTACCGAATACTCAGCGAGGGCATAATGCTATTTGGGTGATTGTGGACAGGCTGACTAAATCGGCGCATTTTATTCCAATTGACATCAGTTTTTCTTTGGAACGGTTAGCTGAGATCTATATCAGTGTGGTGGTGAAATTGCATGGAGTTCCTTTGAGTATTGTTTCTGATCGAGATCCTAGGTTTACATCGAGATTTTGGGAAAGTTTACAGAAGGCTTTGGGTTCTAAATTGAGGTTGAGTTCGGCTTATCATCCGCAGACAGATGGTCAGACCGAAAGAACGATTCAGTCGTTGGAGGATTTGTTGAGGTCGTGTGTTTTGGAACAAGGTGGTGCGTGGGACAGTTATCTTGCTTTGGTTGAGTTCACGTATAATAACAGTTTCCATTCTAGTATTGGAATGGCACCTTTTGAGGCTTTATATGGACGAAGATGTAGAACGCCGTTGTGTTGGCACGAAACTGGTGAGAGTTCTGTAGTTGGACCAGAATTGGTCCAACAGACGACGGAAAAGGTAAAGTTTATTCGTGAGAAAATGAAAGCTTCTCAGAGTAGACAAAAGAGTTATCATGATCGGAGACGAAAGGATCTTGAGTTTCAAGAGGGTGATCATGTATTTCTGAGGGTTACGCCGGTAACGGGTGTTAGTCGTGCTTTGAAATCTAAGAAGCTTACTTCTCGATTTATTGGTCCTTACCAGATATCTGCGAGAGTTGGTGCTGTAGCGTATCGTGTGGCGTTACCGCCAAATCTGTCGAATTTGCATGACGTTTTTCATGTTTCACAGCTTCGGAAGTATGTTCCGGACCCTTCGCATGTGATTCCGATGGACGAGGTTGAAGTAAGGGATAACCTTACGATCGAGGCATTACCAGTTAGTATTTTGGATCGCTAGGTGAAGCGGTTGAGGGGTAAAGAGATTGCACTTGTGAAAGTGGCGTGGGGAGGCGCTGCTGATGGAGAGTAGGATGCGGGAGTCGTATCCGGAGTTGTTTGTATCAGGTAAGATTTTCGAGGACGAAAATTTCTAAGTGGGGGAGAATTGTAACGCCCCGTTTTGCCAATTTTGTTTATTGAGTCGTTTTGATTATTTTATTATTATTTTATTGTATTTTCGACTTTTATGTGAAAATATGTTATTTTTCGTCGTGAATATATTTTATCGCATTTTGGGATCGTTTGCGAGAAATTTGAGTGTAGGGGTATTTTGGGCATTTGGGTGTATTTTGATTAAGTTAGAATAAATAGAAAGTATAGAAAGAAAAAGAAAGAAAAATCAGAAAAATAGAGAAGAAGAAAAGAGAAGAGAAAGAAGAAAAGAGAGAAAAAAACTTGTGAAGGAAGAAATCAATCTCCCGACTTTCTTGAACGCGAATTTATCGGGTAAGGGTGCGAAACTCGATTATACTATGATTGTGTATGATTATGTATGTTTTGTGTGGATGTTTTGGTTGGTGTTTCCATATGTTTCCGTTTATGCCGTATTTGACGCAATCGATAGAAACCAATGTTTTTACGGTCGAAAAGTCGTATAAATACATGTGTTGGTTGGTTATATGTATGTGAGCTGCTGTTTAAAGTTTCATGAAGTTCGGTTATGTTTTGGTTAGTTTTCGTTATGTTTCCGTTGTTTTGTCCGTTTAGGTCGAATTATAGGAAATCGATAGAAACCGATGTTTTCACGGTTAGAATTCGAAATAAATTACGTAGTTGTATCGAGCGAGGTTAGGTCGTCGTATAGCGTGCTTTTTATTCGATTCGGTGAGGTTTGAAAAATCTGGTTTTTGAACGGTTGAAATTTAATCGAAAAATCGAACGTCGTAGAAATTTCGTTTATGTGTTCTAAATTGTTCTTATGTATTTGGTGTTTATGAGTATATGTTTGTTTCGGTGAAAATGTTCGATTTAGTCGTGTTTTCGGGCATTGAGAAAAATTACAGCATAGGTGTAATTGAGAAAATCTGGTTTTTTGTGAAAAACAGGGTTAGGGATCGATGCATACGCCCCAGGGATCGATACATACTGTTGGATTTTAAGAAAACAGCAATTTCACTACAGCATGCATCGATCCATGCTTCCATGTATCGATACATGTGGCTTTATGCATCGATCCATGTTGCCTGGGTATCGATACATCCTGGGAAATTCTGTTTTTCGGGGAAACTTCGGAAATTCATATCTTTTGATCCGTAACTCGGATCGGGACGTTCTTTATACCGTTGGAAAGCTTATGAAATGTTCTTTCATATAAAAATGGGCTTTTAGATTGTTGGCCGATTTAATTATGTCTGAAATTGGGAATAGTGTCGATTCTCGACTTTTGTCGTTTTAAATGGTGCGTAATTGACGTGTATTATGTGATATGTTTGTGATTTGGATGTGTATGCCTCATGTGCTGCTGTGATGATGATTTGTGGCCGACAGGCAAGAAAAGGCTAAGTGTTGCATTTGTTTAGATATGCATGATTATTGATGTGTGTGAGCATGCAATGTGAATGTCATGAGTCATTGTATGCCAAGCATCATCGTGCATTGTTGAAACGTCCTGAGTGACGATTTGATTCTTGAGGGAATCCACTATACCATCGTGTGCCTCAAAAATACGAGGCGTTGCCTGAGGACTTAAAGCGATAAGTATAGACGATTGTGGGCTCCTTTGGAGACTTAAAGCAATCCTTAACGTCGTGTGCCTCGAAAATATGAGGCGTTGCCTGAGGACTTAAAGCGACGGGTGAACATCGTAGGCCCGACGGGGAGTTACTTGAGATTCTCAGTAACGAGCGATGGTTCCAATAGTTCCTGAGTGGACTAATAATGAGACATGAGAAATATTGGAAGTCGGTACCGCATGGCATGTGCATAGAGTCGTTGTGTCGGTCTCTGTGCATTTGCATGAATCATGAATTAATTGTGCATGGCAAAGTGATTGTGATTGACGAGATGAAATATGTGCAATTGTATTGAATGGTATATGTTTGATTGACATATGTGATTGTGAATTGTTGTGCATTTGTGTTATATGCATTGGGTTATGAATGCTATGTTTTGGTGTATAAACATATGCTTGATGCGTGAATATGTGATTATGTGAATATAATCTGTATATGCCTTATGTGTTGGCAGGTGATAATTGTGGTGAGATAATTGAACATGTGTATTTTTATGTTGATATATATATAATTATATTCATTTATATTATGGTTGTCTTTCTCACCCTTCTGCTATTTTATAACGCTCTATGAGGCGTTGCAGATTAGAGTTGCTGGAGGTATTCTTTTGTGAAGAGTTGCGTCTTCATTATTTTGGTCGGTCGGCTCTGATATGTGACTTCGGGTAGCATAGGGTGGCCGTGTGTGATTGTTTTGTGTATCTGATGATATATTTTGGCTGTACATGTATAACTTGATGTATGACGGACAAGTTTATATGTATATATGTATATGTGTTATTTAGATTTTAGATCTTTCCGCTTTAATTCTAATTTCTGAAAAGTGGGTGTAAGGAACGAAGTTTCCTCTGTATGATTGTTACCCCACGTTGCATATCTAAATGAGCAGGTGTCGCATGTTAGTTGTTTGGTTACTTTGATGTGATTCTCCCTTTCTATGCCATGATAATTCCATTATACTCTGATCAATTTTCGAATTTTCTTTTAGCGCCTTGATTGCGTGTTTTGGGGGTATAGATCGGGGGCGTCACAAACCCGTTGTTCGAAATCTAGGTCAAATGTGAACTTAAACCTCAGGTCAAGTGTGAACCTGTTGTTTGAAACCCAGGTCAAATGTGAACCTAAACCTCAGGTCAAATGTGAACCCGTTGTTTGGAACCTAGGTCAAATGTGAACCTAAACCTCAGGTCAAATGTGAACCCGTTGTTTGAAACCCAGGTCAAATGTGAACCTAAACCTCAGGTCAAATGTGAACCCGTTGTTTGAAACCCAGGTCAAATGTGAACCTAAACCTCGGGTCAAATGTGAACCCGTTGTTTGAAACCCAGGTCAAATGTGAACCTAAACCTTATGTCAAATGAGAACCCGTTGTTTGAAACTCGGGTCAAATGCGAACCTAAACCTCAGGTCAAATGCGAACCCGTTGTTTGAAAACCAGGTCAAATTTGAACCTAAACCTCAGGTCAAATGTGAACCCGTTGTTTGAAACCTAGGTCAAATGTGAACCTAAACCTAAGGTCAAATGTGAACCCATTATTTGAAACCCATGTCAAATGTGAACCTAAACCTCAAGTCAAATGTGAACCAGTTATTTCAAAATCCGGTCAAATGTGAACCTAAACCTCAGGTCAAATGTGAACCCGTTGTTTGAAACTTAGGTCAAATGTGAACCTAAACCTCAGGTCAAATGCGAACCCGTTGTTTGAAAACCAGGTCAAATGTGAACCAAAACCTTAGGTCTAATGTGAACCCGATGTTTGAAACCCAGGCCAAATGTGAACCTCTTGTTTGAAAACCATGTCAAATGTGAACCTAAACCTCAGGTCTAATGTGAACCCGTTGTTTGAAACCCAAGTCAAATGTGAACCTAAACCTCAGGTCAAATGTGAACCCGTTGTTTGAAACCCAGGTCAAATATGAACCTAAACCTCAGGTCAAATGTGAACCCGTTGTTCAAAACCCAGGTCAAATGTGAACCTGTTGTTTGAAACCCAGGTCAAATGTGAACCTAAACCTCAGGTCAAATGTGAACCCTTTGTTTGAAACCCAGGTCAAATGTGAACATAAACCTCAGGTCAAATGTGAACCCGTTGTTTGAAACCCAGGTCAAATGTGAACCTAAACCTCGGGTCAAATGTGAACCCGTTGTTTGAAACCCAGGTCAAATGTGAACCTAAACCTAAGGTCAAATGTGAACCCATTGTTTGAAACCCAGGTCAAATGTGAACCTAAACCTCAGGTCAAATGTGAACCCGTTGTTTGAAAATCTGGTCAAATGTGAACCTAATCCTCTGGTCAAATGTGAACCTGTTGTTTGAAACCCAGGTCAAATGTGAACTTAAACCTCATGTCAAATGTGAATCCGTTGTTTGAAAACCAGGTCAAATGTGAACCCTTTGTTTGAAACCCAGGTCAAATATGAACCTAAACCTCAGGTCAAATGTGAACCCGTTGTTTGAAACCCAGGTCAAATGTGAACTTAATCCTCAGGTCAAATGTGAACCTGTTGTTTGAAACCCAGGTCAAATATGAACCTAAACCTCAGGTCAAATGTGAAACCGTTGTTTGAAACCCAGGTCAAATGTGAACCTAAACCTCAGGTCAAATGTGAACCCGTTGTTTGAAACCCAGGTCAAATGTGAACGTAAACCTTAGGTCAAATGAGAACCCGTTGTTTGAAACCCGGGTCAAATGTGAACCTAAACCTCAGGTCAAATGCGAACCCGTTGTTTGAAAACCAGGTTAAATTTGAACCTAAACCTCAAGTCAAATATGAACCCGTTGTTCGTAACCCAGGTCAAATGTGAACCTAAACCTAAGGTCAAATGTGAACCCATTGTTTGAAACCCAGGTCAGATGTGAACCTAAACCTCAGGTCAAATGTGAACCCGTTGTTTGAAACCCAGGTCAAACACGAACTTAAACCTCAGGTCAAATGTGAACTGTAGTTTGAAACCCAGGTCAAACGTGAACCTAAACCTTAGGTCAAATGTGAACCCGTTGTTTGAAACCCAAGTCAAATGTGAACCTAGCCCTCAGGTCAAATGTGAACCCGTTGTTTGAAAATCCGGTCAAATGTGAACCTAAACCTCAGGTCAAATGTGAACCCGTTGTTTGAAACCCAGGTCAAATGTGAACCTAAACCTCATGTCAAATGTGAATCCGTTGTTTGAAAACCAGGTCAAATGTGAACTTAAACCATAGGTCAAATGTGAACCTGTTGTTTGAAACCAAGGTCAAACGTGAACCTAAACCTCAGGTCAAATGTGATCCCGTTGTTTGAAACCCAAGTCAAATGTGAACCTAACCCTCAAGTCAAATGTGAACCCGTTGTTTGAAAATACGGTCAAATGTGAACCTAAACCTCAGGTCAAATGTGAACCTAAACCTCATGTCAAATGTGAACCCGTTGTTTGAAACCCAGGTCAAATGTGAACCTAAACCTTAGGTCAAATGTGAACCCGATGTTTGAAACCCAGGCCAAATGTGAACCTCTTGTTTGAAAACCATGTCAAATGTGAACCTAAACCTCAGGTCTAATGTGAACCCGTTGTTTGAAACCCAAGTCAAATGTGAACCTAAACCTCAGGTCAAATGTGAACCCGTTGTTTGAAAACCAGGTCAAATGTGAACCTAAAACTCAGGTCAAATGTGTACCAAAACCTCAGGTGAAATGTGAACCCGTTGTTTGAAACCCAGGTCAAATTTGAACCGAAACCTCAAGTCAAATCTGAACCCATTGTTTGAAAACCAGTTCAAAGGTGAACTTAACCGTCAGGTCAAATGTGAACCCGTTGTTTGAAACCCAAGTCAAACGTGAACTTAAACCTCAGTTCAAATGTGAACACGTTGTTTGAAAACCAGGTCAAATGTGAACCCGTAGTTTGAAAACCAGGTCAAATGACAACTTAAACCTCAGGTCAAATGTGAATACATTGTTTAAAAACCAGGTCAAATGTGAACCCATTGTATGAAACCCATGTCAAATGTGAACCTAAACCTCAGGTCAAATGTGAACCCGTTGTTTGGAACCCAGGTCAAATGTGAACCTAAACCTCAGGTCAAATGTGAACCTAAACCTCAGGTCAAATGCGAACCCGTTGTTTGAAAACCAGGTCAAATTTGAACCTAAACCTCAGGTTAAATGTGAACCCGTTGTTTGAAACCCAGGTCAATTGTGAACCTAAACCTAAGGTCAAATGTGAACCCGTTGTTTGAAAACCAGGTCAAATTTGAACCGAAACCTCAAGTCAAATCTGAACCCATTGTTTGAAAACCAGTTCAAAGGTGAACCTAACCCTCAGGTCAAATGTGAACCCGTTGTTTGAAACCCAAGTCAAATGTGAACCTAAACCTCATGTCAAATGTGAATCCGTTGTTTGAAAACCAGGTCAAATGTGAACTTAAACCATAGGTCAAATGTGAACCTGTTGTTTGAAACCAAGGTCAAACGTGAACCTAAACCTCAGGTCAAATGTGATCCCGTTGTTTGAAACCCAAGTCAAATGTGAACCTAACCCTCAAGTCAAATGTGAACCCGTTGTTTGAAAATACGGTCAAATGTGAACCTAAACCTCAGGTCAAACGTGAACCTAAACCTCATGTCAAATGTGAACCCGTTGTTTGAAACCCAGGTCAAATGTGAACCAAAACCTTAGGTCAAATGTGAACCCGATGTTTGAAACCCAGGCCAAATGTGAACCTCTTGTTTGAAAACCATGTCAAATGTGAACCTAAACCTCAGGTCTAATGTGAACCCGTTGTTTGAAACCCAAGTCAAATGTGAACCTAAACCTCAGGTCAAATGTGAACCCGATCTTTGAAACCCAGGTCAAATATGAACCTAAACCCCAGGTCAAATGTGAACCCGTTGTTCGAAACCCAGGTCAAATGTGAACTTAAACCTCAGGTCAAATGTGAACCTGTTGTTTGAAACCCAGGTCAAATGTGAACCTAAACCTCAGGTCAAATGTGAACCCTTTGTTTGAAACCCAGGTCAAATGTGAACATAAACCTCAGGTCAAATGTGAACCCGTTGTTTGAAACCCAGGTCAAATGTGAACCTAAACCTCGGGTCAAATGTGAACCCGTTGTTTGAAACCCAGGTCAAATGTGAACCTAAACCTGATGTCAAATGAGAACCCGTTGTTTGAAACTCGGGTCAAATGTGAACCTAAACCTCAGGTCAAATGCGAACCCGTTGTTTGAAAACCAGGTCAAATTTGAACCTAAACCTCAGGTCAAATGTGAACCCGTTGTTTGAAACCTAGGTCAAATGTGAACCTAAACCTAAGGTCAAATGTGAACCCATTGTTTGAAACCCAGGTCAAATGTGAACCTAAACCTCAGGTCAAATGTGAACCAGTTGTTTCAAAATCCAGTCAAATGTGAACCTAAACCTCAGGTCAAATGTGAACCCGTTGTTTGAAACTCAGGTCAAATGTGAACCTAAACCTCAGGTCAAATGCGAACCCGTTGTTTGAAAACCAGGTCAAATGTGAACCAAAACCTTAGGTCAAATGTGAACCCGATGTTTGAAACCCAAGCCAAATGTGAACCTCTTGTTTGAAAACCATGTCAAATGTGAACCTAAACCTCAGGTCTAATGTGAACCCGTTGTTTGAAACCCAAGTCAAATGTGAACCTAAACCTCAGGTCAAATGTGAACCCGTTGTTTGAAACCCAGGTCAAATATGAACCTAAACCTCAGGTCAAATGTGAACCCGTTGTTCGAAACCCAGGTCAAACGTGAACCTGTTGTTTGAAACCCAGGTCAAATGTGAACCTAAACCTCAGGTCAAATGTGAACCCTTTGTTTGAAACCCAGGTCAAATGTGAACATAAACCTAAGGTCAAATGTGAACCCATTGTTTGAAACCCAGGTCAAATGTGAACCTAAACCTCAGGTCAAATGTGAACCCATTGTTTGAAACCCAGGTCAAATGTGAACCTAAACCTCAGGTCAAATGTGAACCAGTTGTTTCAAAATCCAGTCAAATGTGAACCTAAACCTCAGGTCAAATGTGATCCCGTTGTTTGAAACCCAAGTCAAATGTGAACCTAACCCTCAAGTCAAATGTGAACCCGTTGTTTGAAAATACGGTCAAATGTGAACCTAAACCTCAGGTCAAACGTGAACCTAAACCTCATGTCAAATGTGAACCCGTTGTTTGAAACCCAGGTCAAATGTGAACCAAAACCTTAGGTCAAATGTGAACCCGATGTTTGAAACCCAGGCCAAATGTGAACCTCTTGTTTGAAAACCATGTCAAATGTGAACCTAAACCTCAGGTCTAATGTGAACCCGTTGTTTGAAACCCAAGTCAAATGTGAACCTAAACCTCAGGTCAAATGTGAACCCGATCTTTGAAACCCAGGTCAAATATGAACCTAAACCTCAGGTCAAATGTGAACCCGTTGTTCGAAACCCAGGTCAAATGTGAACTTAAACCTCAGGTCAAATGTGAACCTGTTGTTTGAAACCCAGGTCAAATGTGAACCTAAACCTCAGGTCAAATGTGAACCCTTTGTTTGAAACCCAGGTCAAATGTGAACATAAACCTCAGGTCAAATGTGAACCCGTTGTTTGAAACCCAGGTCAAATGTGAACCTAAACCTCGGGTCAAATGTGAACCCGTTGTTTGAAACCCAGGTCAAATGTGAACCTAAACCTGATGTCAAATGAGAACCCGTTGTTTGAAACTCGGGTCAAATGTGAACCTAAACCTCAGGTCAAATGCGAACCCGTTGTTTGAAAACCAGGTCAAATTTGAACCTAAACCTCAGGTCAAATGTGAACCCGTCGTTTGAAACCTAGGTCAAATGTGAACCTAAACCTAAGGTCAAATGTGAACCCATTGTTTGAAACCCAGGTCAAATGTGAACCTAAACCTCAGGTCAAATGTGAACCAGTTGTTTCAAAATCCAGTCAAATGTGAACCTAAACCTCAGGTCAAATGTGAACCCGTTGTTTGAAACTCAGGTCAAATGTGAACCTAAACCTCAGGTCAAATGCGAACCCGTTGTTTGAAAACCAGGTCAAATGTGAACCAAAACCTTAGGTCAAATGTGAACCCGATGTTTGAAACCCAAGCCAAATGTGAACCTCTTGTTTGAAAACCATGTCAAATGTGAACCTAAACCTCAGGTCTAATGTGAACCCGTTGTTTGAAACCCAAGTCAAATGTGAACCTAAACCTCAGGTCAAATGTGAACCCGTTGTTTGAAACCCAGGTCAAATATGAACCTAAACCTCAGGTCAAATGTGAACCCGTTGTTCGAAACCCAGGTCAAACGTGAACCTGTTGTTTGAAACCCAGGTCAAATGTGAACCTAAACCTCAGGTCAAATGTGAACCCTTTGTTTGAAACCCAGGTCAAATGTGAACATAAACCTAAGGTCAAATGTGAACCCATTGTTTGAAACCCAGGTCAAATGTGAACCTAAACCTCAGGTCAAATGTGAACCCATTGTTTGAAACCCAGGTCAAATGTGAACCTAAACCTCAGGTCAAATGTGAACCAGTTGTTTCAAAATCCAGTCAAATGTGAACCTAAACCTCAGGTCAAATGTGAACCCGTTGTTTGAAACTCAGGTCAAATGTGAACCTAAACCTCAGGTCAAATGCGAACCCGTTGTTTGAAAACCAGGTCAAATGTGAACCAAAACCTTAGGTCAAATGTGAACCCGATGTTTGAAACCCAAGCCAAATGTGAACCTCTTGTTTGAAAACCATGTCAAATGTGAACCTAAACCTCAGGTCTAATGTGAACCCGTTGTTTGAAACCCAAGTCAAATGTGAACCTAAACCTCAGGTCAAATGTGAACCCGTTGTTTGAAACCCAGGTCAAATATGAACCTAAACCTCAGGTCAAATGTTAACCCGTTGTTCGAAACCCAGGTCAAACGTGAACCTGTTGTTTGAAACCCAGGTCAAATGTGAACCTAAACCTCAGGTCAAATGTGAACCCTTTGTTTGAAACCCAGGTCAAATGTGAACATAAACCTAAGGTCAAATGTGAACCCATTGTTTGAAACCCAGGTCAAATGTGAACCTAAACCTCAGGTCAAATGTGAACCAGTTGTTTCAAATTCCGGTCAAATGTGAACCTAAACCTCAGGTCAAATGTGAACCCGTTGTTTGAAACTCAGGTCAAATGTGAACCTAAACCTCAGGTCAAATGTGAACCTGTTGTTTGAAAACCAGGTCAAATGTGAACCTAAACCTCTGGTCAAATGTGAACCCGTTGTTTGAAACCCAGGTCAAATGTGAACTTAAACCTCATGTCAAATGTGAATCTGTTGTTTGAAAACCAGGTCAAATGTGAACCCTTTGTTTGAAACCCAGGTCAAATATGAACCTAAACCTCAGGTCAAATGCGAACCCGTTGTTTGAAACCCAGGTCAAACGTGAACTTAAACCTCAGGTCAAATGTGAACCTATTGTTTGAAACCCAGGTCAAACGTCAACCTAAACCTCAGGTCAATGTGAACTCGTTGTTTGAAACCCAAGTCAAATGTGAACCGAACCCTCAGGTCAAATGAGAACCCGTTGTTTGAAAACCAGGTCAAATGTGAACCTAAACCTCAGGTCAAATGTGAACCCGTTGTTTGAAACCCAGGTCAAATGTGAACCTAAACCTTATGTCAAATGAGAACCCGTTGTTTGAAACTCGGGTCAAATGTGAACCTAACCCTCAAGTCAAATGTGAACCCGTTGTTTGAAAATACGGTCAAATGTGAACCTCAACCTCATGTCAAATGTGAACCTAAACCTCATGTCAAATGTGAACCCTTTGTTTGAAACCCAGGTCAAATGTGAACATAAACCTAAGGTCAAATGTGAACCCATTGTTTGAAACCCAGGTCAAATGTGAACCAGTTGTTTCAAAATCCAGTCAAATGTGAACCTAAACCTCAGGTCAAATGTGAACCCGTTGTTTGAAACTCAGGTCAAATGTGAACCTAAACTTCAGGTCAAATGCGAACCCGTTGTTTGAAAACCAGGTCAAATGTGAACCAAAACCTTAGGTCAAATGTGAACCCGATGTTTGAAACCCAAGCCAAATGTGAACCTCTTGTTTGAAAACCATGTCAAATGTGAACCTAAACCTCAGGTCTAATGTGAACCCGTTGTTTGAAACCCAAGTCAAATGTGAACCTAAAGCTCAGGTCAAATGTGAACCCGTTGTTTGAAACCCAGGTCAAATATGAACCTAAACCTCAGGTCAAATGTGAACCCGTTGTTCGAAACCCAGGTCAAACGTGAACCTGTTGTTTGAAACCCAGGTCAAATGTGAACCTAAACCTCAGGTCAAATGTGAACCCTTTGTTTGAAACCCAGGTCAAATGTGAACATAAACCTAAGGTCAAATGTGAACCCATTGTTTGAAACCCAGGTCAAATGTGAACCTAAACCTCAGGTCAAATGTGAACCAGTTGTTTCAAATTCCGGTCAAATGTGAACCTAAACCTCAGGTCAAATGTGAACCCGTTGTTTGAAACTCAGGTCAAATGTGAACCTAAACCTCAGGTCAAATGTGAACCTGTTGTTTGAAAACCAGGTCAAATGTGAACCTAAACCTCTGGTCAAATGTGAACCCGTTGTTTGAAACCCAGGTCAAATGTGAACTTAAACCTCATGTCAAATGTGAATCTGTTGTTTGAAAACCAGGTCAAATGTGAACCCTTTGTTTGAAACCCAGGTCAAATATGAACCTAAACCTCAGGTCAAATGCGAACCCGTTGTTTGAAACCCAGGTCAAACGTGAACTTAAACCTCAGGTCAAATGTGAACCTATTGTTTGAAACCCAGGTCAAACGTCAACCTAAACCTCAGGTCAAATGTGAACTCGTTGTTTGAAACCCAAGTCAAATGTGAACCGAACCCTCAGGTCAAATGAGAACCCGTTGTTTGAAAACCAGGTCAAATGTGAACCTAAACCTCAGGTCAAATGTGAACCCGTTGTTTGAAACCCAGGTCAAATGTGAACCTAAACCTTATGTCAAATGAGAACCCGTTGTTTGAAACTCGGGTCAAATGTGAACCTAACCCTCAAGTCAAATGTGAACCCGTTGTTTGAAAATACGGTCAAATGTGAACCTCAACCTCATGTCAAATGTGAACCTAAACCTCATGTCAAATGTGAACCCTTTGTTTGAAACCCAGGTCAAATGTGAACATAAACCTAAGGTCAAATGTGAACCCATTGTTTGAAACCCAGGTCAAATGTGAACCTAAACCTCAGGTCAAATGTGAACCAGTTGTTTCAAATTCCGGTCAAATGTGAACCTAAACCTCAGGTCAAATGTGAACCCGTTGTTTGAAACTCAGGTCAAATGTGAGCCTAAACCTCAGGTCAAATGTGAACCTTTTGTTTGAAAACCAGGTCAAATGTGAACCTAAACCTCTGGTCAAATGTGAACCCGTTGTTTGAAACCCAGGTCAAATGTGAACTTAAACCTCATGTCAAATGTGAATCTGTTGTTTGAAAACCAGGTCAAATGTGAACCCTTTGTTTGAAACCCAGGTCAAATATGAACCTAAACCTCAGGTCAAATGCGAACCCGTTGTTTGAAACCCAGGTCAAACGTGAACTTAAACCTCAGGTCAAATGTGAACCTATTGTTTGAAACCCAGGTCAAACGTCAACCTAAACCTCAGGTCAAATGTGAACTCGTTGTTTGAAACCCAAGTCAAATGTGAACCGAACCCTCAGGTCAAATGAGAACCCGTTGTTTGAAAACCAGGTCAAATGTGAACCTAAACCTCAGGTCAAATGTGAACCCGTTGTTTGAAACCCAGGTCAAATGTGAACCTAAACCTTATGTCAAATGAGAACCCGTTGTTTGAAACTCGGGTCAAATGTGAACCTAACGCTCAAGTCAAATGTGAACCCGTTGTTTGAAAATACGGTCAAATGTGAACCTCAACCTCATGTCAAATGTGAACCTAAACCTCATGTCAAATGTGAACCCGTTGTTTGAAACCCAGGTCAAATGTGAACCAAAACCTTAGGTCAAATGTGAACCCGATGTTTGAAACCCAGGCCAAATGTGAACCTCTTGTTTGAAAACCATGTCAAATGTGAACCTAAACCTCAGGTCTAACGTGAACCCGTTGTTTGAAACCCAAGTCAAATGTGAACCTAAACCTCAGGTCAAATGTGAACCCGTTGTTTGAAACCCAGGTCAAATATGAACCTAATCCTCAGGTCAAATGTGAACCCGTTGTTCGAAACCCAGGTCAAATGTGAACTTAAACCTCAGGTAAAATGTGAACCTGTTGTTTGAAACCCAGGTCAAATGTGAACCTAAACCTCAGGTCAAATGTGAACCCTTTGTTTGAAACCCAGGTCAAATGTGAACATAAACCTCAGGTCAAATGTGAACCCGTTGTTTGAAACCCAGGTCAAATGTGAACCTAAACCTCGGGTCAAATGTGAACCCGTTGTTCGAAACCCAGGTCAAATGTGAACCTAAACCTTATGTCAAATGAGAACCCGTTGTTTGAAACTCGGGTCAAATGTGAACCTAAACCTCAGGTCAAATGCGAACCCGTTGTTTGAAAACCAGGTCAAATTTGAACCTAAACCTCAGGTCAAATGTGAACCCGTTGTTTGAAACCTAGGTCAAATGTGAACCTAAACCTAAGGTCAAATGTGAACCCATTGTTTGAAACCCAGGTCAAATGTGAACCTAAACCTCAGGTCAAATGTGAACCAGTTGTTTCAAAATCCGGTCAAATGTGAACCTAAACCTCAGGTCAAATGTGAACCCGTTGTTTGAAACTCAGGTCAAATGTGAGCCTAAACCTCAGGTCAAATGCGAACCCGTTGTTTGGAAACCAGGTCAAATGTGAACCAAAACCTTAGGTCAAATGTGAACCCGATGTTTGAAACCCAGGCCAAATGTGAACCTCTTGTTTGAAAACCATGTCAAATGTGAACCTAAACCTCAGGTCTAATGTGAACCCGTTGTTTGAAACCCAAGTCAAATGTGAACCTAAACCTCAGGTCAAATGTGAACCCGTTGTTTGAAACCCAGGTCAAATATGAACCTAAACCTCAGGTCAAATGTGAACCCGTTGTTCGAAACCCAGGTCAAATGTGAACTTAAACCTCAGGTCAAATGTGAACCTGTTGTTTGAAACCCAGGTCAAATGTGAACCTAAACCTCAGGTCAAATGTGAACCCTTTGTTTGAAACCCAGGTCAAATGTGAACATAAACCTCAGGTCAAATGTGAACCCGTTGTTTGATACCCAGGTCAAATGAGAACCTAAACCTCAGGTCAAATGAGAACCCGTTGTTTGATACCCAGGTCAAATGTGAACCTAAACCTTATGTCAAATGAGAACCCGTTGTTTGAAACTCGGGTCAAATGTGAACCGAAACCTCAGGTCAAATGCGAACCCGTTGTTTGAAAACCAGGTCAAATTTGAACCTAAACCTCAGGTCAAATGTGAACCCGTTGTTTGAAACCTAGGTCAAATCTGTACCTAAACCTAAGGTCAAATGTGAACCCATTGTTTGAAACCCAGGTCAAATGTGAACCTAAACCTCAAGTCAAATGTGAACCAGTTGTTTCAAAATCCGGTCAAATGTGAACCTAAACCTCAGGTCAAATGTGAACCCGTTGTTTGAAACTCAGGTCAAATGTGAACCTAAACCTCAGGTCAAATGCGAACCCGTTGTTTGAAAACCAGGTCAAATTTGAACCTAAACCTCAGGCCAAATGTGAACCCGTTGTTTAAAATCCAGGTCAATTGTGAACCTAAACCTAAGGTCAAATGTGAACCTATTGTTTGAAAACCAGGTCAAATGTGAACCTAAACCTGAGGTCAAATGTGAACCCATTGTTTGAAACCCAGGTCAAATGTGAACCTAAACCTCAGGTCAAATGTGAACCCCTTGTTTGAAAATCCGGTCAAATGTGAACCTAAACCTCAGGTCAAATGCGAACCCGTTGTTTGAAAACCAGGTCAAATTTGAACCTAAACCTCAGGTCAAATGTGAACCCGTTGTTTGAAACCTAGGTCAAATGTGAACCTAAACCTAAGGTCAAATGTGAACCCGTTATTTGAAACCCAGGTCAAATGTGAACCTAAACCTCAGGTCAAATGTGAACCCCTTGTTTGAAAATCCGGTCAAATGTGAACCTAAACCTCTGGTCAAATGTGAACCCGTTGTTTGAAACCCAGGTCAAATGTGAACTTAAACCTCATGTCAAATGTGAATCCGTTGTTTGAAAACCAGGTCAAATGTGAACCCTTTGTTTGAAACCCAGGTCAAATATGAACCTTAACCTCAGGTCAAATGCGAACCCGTTGTTTGAAACCCAGGTCAAACGTGAACTTAAACCTCAGGTCAAATGTGAACCTATTGTTTGAAACCCAGGTCTAACGTCAACCTAAGCCTCAGGCAAATGTGAACTCGTTGTTTGAAACCCAATTCAAATGTGAACCGAACCCTGAGGTCAAATGAGAACCCGTTGTTTGAAAACCAGGTCAAATGTGAACCTAAACCTCAGGTCAAATGTGAACCCGTTGTTTGAAACCCAGGTCAAATGTGAACCTAAACCTAATGTCAAATGAGAACCCGTTGTTTGAAACTCGGGTCAAATGTGAACCTAAACCTCAGGTCAAATGCGAACCCGTTGCTTGAAAACCAGGTCAAATTTGAACCTAAACCTCAGGTCAAATGTGAACCCGTTGTTTGAAACCCAGGTCAAATGTGAACCTAAACCTAAGGTCAAATGTGAACCCATTGTTTGAAACCCAGGTCAAATGTGACCTAAACCTCAGGTCAAATGCGAACCCGTTGTTTGAAAATCCGGTCAAATGTGAAACTAAACCTCTGGTCAAATGTGAACCCGTTGTTTGAAACCTAATTCAAATGTGAACCGAACCCTGAGGTCAAATGAGAACCCGTTGTTTGAAAACCTGGTCAAATGTGAACTTAAACCTCATGTCAAATGTGAATCCGTTGTTTGAAAACCAGGTCAAATTTGAACCTAAACCTCAGGTCAAATGTGAACCCGTTGTTTGAAACCCAGGTCAATTGTGAACCTAAACCTAAGGTCAAATGTGAACCTGTTGTTCGAAAACCAGGTCAAATGTGAACCTAAACCTTAGGTCAAATGTGAACCAGTTATTTCAAAATCCGGTCAGATGTGAACCTAAAACTCAGGTCAAATGTGAACCCGTTGTTTGAAACTCAGGTCAAATGTGAAACTAAACCTCAGGTCAAATGCGAACCCGTTGTTTGAAAACCAGGTCAAATTTGAACCTAAACCTCAGGTCAAATGTGAACCCGTTGTTTGAAACCCAGGTCAAATGTGAACCTAAACCTCAGGTCAAATGTGAACCCGTTGTTTGAAACCCAGGTCAAACGTGAACCTAAACCTCAGGTCAAATGCGAACCCGTTGTTTGAAAACCAGGTCAAATGTGAACCTAAACCTCAGGTCAAATGTGAACCCATTGTTTGAAACCCAGGTCAAATGTGAACCTAAACCTCAGGTCAAATGTGAACCCGTTGTTTGAAACCCAGGTCAAACGTGAACTTAAACCTCAGGTCAAATGTGAACCTATTGTTTGAAACCCAGGTCAAACGTGAACCTAAACCTCAGGTGAAATGTGAACTCGTTGTTTGAAACCCAAGTCAAATGTGAACCTAACCCTCAGGTCAAATGTGAACCCGTTGTTTGAAAATCCGGTCAAATGTGAACCTAAACCTCAGGTCAAATGTGAACCCGTTGTTTGAAACCCAGGTCAAATGTGAACCTAAACCTTAGGTCAAATGTGAATCCGTTGTTTGAAAACCAGGTCAAATGTGAACCCGTTGTTTGAAACCCAGGTCAAATATGAACCTAAACCTCAGGTCAAATGTGAACCCGTTGTTCGAAACCCATGTCAAATGTGAACTTAAACCTCAGGTCAAATGTGAACCTGTTGTTTGAAACCCAGGTCAAATGCGAACCTAAACCTCAGGTCAAATGTGAACCCTTTGTTTGAAACCCAGGTCAAATGTGAACCTAAACCTCAGGTCAAATGTGAACCCGTTGTTTGAAACCCAGGTCAATTGTGAACCTAAACCTAAGGTCAAAGGTGAACCTGTTGTTTGAAAACCAGGTCAAATGTGAACCTAAACCTCAGGTCAAATGTGAACCCATTGTTTGAAACCCAGGTCAAATGTGAACCTAAACCTCAGGTCAAATGTGAACCCGTTGTTTGAAACCCAAGTCAAACGTGAACTTAAACCTCAGGTCAAATGTGAACCTATTGTTTGAAACCCAGGTCAAACGTGAACCTAAACCTCAGGTGAAATGTGAACTCGTTGTTTGAAACCCAAGTCAAATGTGAACCTAACCCTCAGGTCAAATGTGAACCCGTTGTTTGAAAATCCGGTCAAATGTGAACCTAAACCTCAGGTCAAATGTGAACCCGTTGTTTGAAACCCAGGTCAAATGTGAACCTAAACCTCAGGTCAAATGTGAATCCGTTGTTTGAAAACCAGGTCAAATGTGAACCCGTTGTTTGAAACCCAGGTCAAATATGAACCTAAACCTCAGGTCAAATGTGAACCCGTTGTTCGAAACCCATGTCAAATGTGAACTTAAACCTCAGGTCAAATGTGAACCTGTTGTTTGAAACCCAGGTCAAATGTGAACCTAAACCTCAGGTCAAATGTGAACCCTTTGTTTGAAACCCAGGTCAAATGTGAACATAAACCTCAGGTCAAATGTTAACCCGTTGTTTGAAACCCAGGTCAAATGTGAACCTAAACCTCGGGTCAAATGTGAACCCGTTGTTTGAAACCCAGGTCAAATGTGAACCTAAACCTTATGTCAAATGAGAACCCGTTGTTTGAAACTCGGGTCAAATGTGAACCTAAACCTCAGGTCAAATGCGAACCCGTTGTTTGAAAACCAGGTCAAATTTGAACCTAAACCTCAGGTCAAATGTGAACCCGTTGTTTGAAACCCAGGTCAAATGTGAACCTAAACCTAAGGTCAAATGTGAACCCATTGTTTGAAACCCTGGTCAAATGTGACCTAAACCTCAGGTCAAATGCGAACCCGTTGTTTGAAAATCCGGTCAAATGTGAACCTAAACCTCTGGTCAAATGTGAACCCGTTGTTTGAAACCCAGGTCAAATGTGAACTTAAACCTCATGTCAAATGTGAATCCGTTGTTTGAAAACCAGGTCAAATTTGAACCTAAACCTCAGGTCAAATGTGAACCCGTTGTTTGAAACCCAGGTCAATTGTGAACCTAAACCTAAGGTCAAATGTGAACCTGTTGTTTGAAAACAAGGTCATATGTGAACCTAAACCTTAGGTCAAATGTGAACCAGTTATTTCAAAATCCGGTCAGATGTGAACCTAAACCTCAGGTCAAATGTGAACCCGTTGTTTGAAACTCAGGTCAAATGTGAACCTAAACCTCAGGTCAAATGCGAACCCGTTGTTTGAAAACCAGGTCAAATTTGAACCTAAACCTCAGGTCAAATGTGAACCCGTTGTTTGAAACCCAGGTCAATTGTGAACCTAAACCTAAGGTCAAATGTGAACCTGTTGTTTGAAAACCAGGTCAAATGTGAACCTAAACCTCAGGTCAAATGTGAACCCATTGTTTGAAACCCAGGTCAAATGTGAACCTAAACCTCAGGTCAAATGTGAACCCGTTGTTTGAAACCCAGGTCAAACGTGAACTTAAACCTCAGGTCAAATGTGAACCTATTGTTTGAAACCCAGGTCAAACGTGATCCTAAACCTCAAGTGAAATGTGAACTCGTTGTTTGAAACCTAAGTCAAATGTGAACCTAACCCTCAGGTCAAATGTGAACCCGTTGTTTGAAAATCCGGTCAAATGTGAACCTAAACCTCAGGTCAAATGTGAACCCGTTGTTTGAAACCCAGGTCAAATGTGAACCTAAACCTCAGGTCAAATGTGAATCCGTTGTTTGAAAACCAGGTCAAATGTGAACCCGTTGTTTGAAACCCATGTCAAATATGAACCTAAACCTCAGGTCAAATGTGAACCCGTTGTTCGAAACCCATGTCAAATGTGAACTTAAACCTCAGGTCAAATGTGAACCTGTTGTTTGAAACCCAGGTCAAATGTGAACCTAAACCTCAGGTCAAATGTGAACCCTTTGTTTGAAACCCAGGTCAAATGTGAACATAAACCTCAGGTCAAATGTGAACCCGTTGTTTGAAACCCAGGTCAAATGTGAACCTAAACCTCGGGTCAAATGTGAACCTAAACCTCAGGTCAAATGTGAATCCGTTGTTTGAAAACCAGGTCAAATGTGAACCCGTTGTTTGAAACCCAGGTCAAATATGAACCTAAACCTCAGGTCAAATGTGAACCCGTTGTTCGAAACCCATGTCAAATGTGAACTTAAACCTCAGGTCAAATGTGAACCTGTTGTTTGAAACCCAGGTCAAATGTGAACCTAAACCTCAGGTCAAATGTGAACCCTTTGTTTGAAACCCAGGTCAAATGTGAACATAAACCTCAGGTCAAATGTGAACCCGTTGTTTGAAACCCAGGTCAAATGTGAACCTAAACCTCGGGTCAAATGTGAACCCGTTGTTTGAAACCCAGGTCAAATGTGAACCTAAACCTTATGTCAAATGAGAACCCGTTGTTTGAAACTCGGGTCAAATGTGAACCTAAACCTCAGGTCAAATGCGAACCCGTTGTTTGAAAACCAGGTCAAATTTGAACCTAAACCTCAGGTCAAATGTGAACCCGTTGTTTGAAACCCAGGTCAAATGTGAACCTAAACCTAAGGTCAAATGTGAACCCATTGTTTGAAACCCTGGTCAAATGTGACCTAAACCTCAGGTCAAATGCGAACCCGTTGTTTGAAAATCCGGTCAAATGTGAACCTAAACCTCTGGTCAAATGTGAACCCGTTGTTTGAAACCCAGGTCAAATGTGAACTTAAACCTCATATCAAATGTGAATCCGTTGTTTGAAAACCAGGTCAAATTTGAACCTAAACCTCAGGTCAAATGTGAACCCGTTGTTTGAAACCCAGGTCAATTGTGAACCTAAACCTAAGGTCAAATGTGAACCTGTTGTTTGAAAACAAGGTCATATGTGAACCTAAACCTTAGGTCAAATGTGAACCAGTTATTTCAAAATCCGGTCAGATGTGAACCTAAACCTCAGGTCAAATGTGAACCCGTTGTTTGAAACTCAGGTCAAATGTGAACCTAAACCTCAGGTCAAATGCGAACCCGTTGTTTGAAAACCAGGTCAAATTTGAACCTAAACCTCAGGTCAAATGTGAACCCGTTGTTTGAAACCCAGGTCAATTGTGAACCTAAACCTAAGGTCAAATGTGAACCTGTTGTTTGAAAACCAGGTCAAATGTGAACCTAAACCTCAGGTCAAATGTGAACCCATTGTTTGAAACCCAGGTCAAATGTGAACCTAAACCTCAGGTCAAATGTGAACCCGTTGTTTGAAACCCAGGTCAAACGTGAACTTAAACCTCAGGTCAAATGTGAACCTATTGTTTGAAACCCAGGTCAAACGTGAACCTAAACCTCAAGTGAAATGTGAACTCGTTGTTTGAAACCTAAGTCAAATGTGAACCTAACCCTCAGGTCAAATGTGAACCCGTTGTTTGAAAATCCGGTCAAATGTGAACCTAAACCTCAGGTCAAATGTGAACCCGTTGTTTGAAACCCAGGTCAAATGTGAACCTAAACCTCAGGTCAAATGTGAATCCGTTGTTTGAAAACCAGGTCAAATGTGAACCCGTTGTTTGAAACCCATGTCAAATATGAACCTAAACCTCAGGTCAAATGTGAACCCGTTGTTCGAAACCCATGTCAAATGTGAACTTAAACCTCAGGTCAAATGTAAACCTGTTGTTTGAAACCCAGGTCAAATGTGAACCTAAACCTCAGGTCAAATGTGAACCCTTTGTTTGAAACCCAGGTCAAATGTGAACATAAACCTCAGGTCAAATGTGAACCCGTTGTTTGAAACCCAGGTCAAATGTGAACCTAAACCTCGGGTCAAATGTGAACCTAAACCTCAGGTCAAATGTGAATCCGTTGTTTGAAACCAGGTCAAATGTGAACCCGTTGTTTGAAACCCAGGTCAAATATGAACCTAAACCTCAGGTCAAATGTGAACCCGTTGTTCGAAACCCATGTCAAATGTGAACTTAAACCTCAGGTCAAATGTGAACCTGTTGTTTGAAACCCAGGTCAAATGTGAACCTAAACCTCAGGTCAAATGTGAACCCTTTGTTTGAAACCCAGGTCAAATGTGAACATAAACCTCAGGTCAAATGTGAACCCGTTGTTTGAAACCCAGGTCAAATGTGAACCTAAACCTCGGGTCAAATGTGAACCCGTTGTTTGAAACCCAGGTCAAATGTGAACCTAAACCTTATGTCAAATGAGAACCCGTTGTTTGAAACTCGGGTCAAATGTGAACCTAAACCTCAGGTCAAATGCGAACCCGTTGTTTGAAAACCAGGTCAAATTTGAACCTAAACCTCAGGTCAAATGTGAACCCGTTGTTTGAAACCCAGGTCAAATGTGAACCTAAACCTAAGGTCAAATGTGAACCCATTGTTTGAAACCCTGGTCAAATGTGACCTAAACCTCAGGTCAAATGCGAACCCGTTGTTTGAAAATCCGGTCAAATGTGAACCTAAACCTCTGGTCAAATGTGAACCCGTTGTTTGAAACCCAGGTCAAATGTGAACTTAAACCTCATATCAAATGTGAATCCGTTGTTTGAAAACCAGGTCAAATTTGAACCTAAACCTCAGGTCAAATGTGAACCCGTTGTTTGAAACCCAGGTCAATTGTGAACCTAAACCTAAGGTCAAATGTGAACCTGTTGTTTGAAAACAAGGTCATATGTGAACCTAAACCTTAGGTCAAATGTGAACCAGTTATTTCAAAATCCGGTCAGATGTGAACCTAAACCTCAGGTCAAATGTGAACCCGTTGTTTGAAACTCAGGTCAAATGTGAACCTAAACCTCAGGTCAAATGCGAACCCGTTGTTTGAAAACCAGGTCAAATTTGAACCTAAACCTCAGGTCAAATGTGAACCCGTTGTTTGAAACCCAGGTCAATTGTGAACCTAAACCTAAGGTCAAATGTGAACCTGTTGTTTGAAAACCAGGTCAAATGTGAACCTAAACCTCAGGTCAAATGTGAACCCATTGTTTGAAACCCAGGTCAAATGTGAACCTAAACCTCAGGTCAAATGTGAACCCGTTGTTTGAAACCCAGGTCAAACGTGAACTTAAACCTCAGGTCAAATGTGAACCTATTGTTTGAAACCCAGGTCAAACGTGAACCTAAACCTCAAGTGAAATGTGAACTCGTTGTTTGAAACCTAAGTCAAATGTGAACCTAACCCTCAGGTCAAATGTGAACCCGTTGTTTGAAAATCCGGTCAAATGTGAACCTAAACCTCAGGTCAAATGTGAACCCGTTGTTTGAAACCCAGGTCAAATGTGAACCTAAACCTCAGGTCAAATGTGAATCCGTTGTTTGAAAACCAGGTCAAATGTGAACCCGTTGTTTGAAACCCATGTCAAATATGAACCTAAACCTCAGGTCAAATGTGAACCCGTTGTTCGAAACCCATGTCAAATGTGAACTTAAACCTCAGGTCAAATGTAAACCTGTTGTTTGAAACCCAGGTCAAATGTGAACCTAAACCTCAGGTCAAATGTGAACCCTTTGTTTGAAACCCAGGTCAAATGTGAACATAAACCTCAGGTCAAATGTGAACCCGTTGTTTGAAACCCAGGTCAAATGTGAACCTAAACCTCGGGTCAAATGTGAACCTAAACCTCAGGTCAAATGTGAATCCGTTGTTTGAAACCAGGTCAAATGTGAACCCGTTGTTTGAAACCCAGGTCAAATATGAACCTAAACCTCAGGTCAAATGTGAACCCGTTGTTCGAAACCCATGTCAAATGTGAACTTAAACCTCAGGTCAAATGTGAACCTGTTGTTTGAAACCCAGGTCAAATGTGAACCTAAACCTCAGGTCAAATGTGAACCCTTTGTTTGAAACCCAGGTCAAATGTGAACATAAACCTCAGGTCAAATGTGAACCCGTTGTTTGAAACCCAGGTCAAATGTGAACCTAAACCTCGGGTCAAATGTGAACCCGTTGTTTGAAACCCAGGTCAAATGTGAACCTAAACCTTATGTCAAATGAGAACCCGTTGTTTGAAACTCGGGTCAAATGTGAACCTAAACCTCAGGTCAAATGCGAACCCGTTGTTTGAAAACCAGGTCAAATTTGAACCTAAACCTCAGGTCAAATGTGAACCCGTTGTTTGAAACCCAGGTCAAATGTGAACCTAAACCTAAGGTCAAATGTGAACCCATTGTTTGAAACCCTGGTCAAATGTGACCTAAACCTCAGGTCAAATGCGAACCCGTTGTTTGAAAATCCGGTCAAATGTGAACCTAAACCTCTGGTCAAATGTGAACCCGTTGTTTGAAACCCAGGTCAAATGTGAACTTAAACCTCATGTCAAATGTGAATCCGTTGTTTGAAAACCAGGTCAAATTTGAACCTAAACCTCAGGTCAAATGTGAACCCGTTGTTTGAAACCCAGGTCAATTGTGAACCTAAACCTAAGGTCAAATGTGAACCTGTTGTTTGAAAACAAGGTCATATGTGAACCTAAACCTTAGGTCAAATGTGAACCAGTTATTTCAAAATCCGGTCAGATGTGAACCTAAACCTCAGGTCAAATGTGAACCCGTTGTTTGAAACTCAGGTCAAATGTGAACCTAAACCTCAGGTCAAATGCGAACCCGTTGTTTGAAAACCAGGTCAAATTTGAACCTAAACCTCAGGTCAAATGTGAACCCGTTGTTTGAAACCCAGGTCAATTGTGAACCTAAACCTAAGGTCAAATGTGAACCTGTTGTTTGAAAACCAGGTCAAATGTGAACCTAAACCTCAGGTCAAATGTGAACCCATTGTTTGAAACCCAGGTCAAATGTGAACCTAAACCTCAGGTCAAATGTGAACCCGTTGTTTGAAACCCAGGTCAAACGTGAACTTAAACCTCAGGTCAAATGTGAACCTATTGTTTGAAACCCAGGTCAAACGTGAACCTAAACCTCAAGTGAAATGTGAACTCGTTGTTTGAAACCTAAGTCAAATGTGAACCTAACCCTCAGGTCAAATGTGAACCCGTTGTTTGAAAATCCGGTCAAATGTGAACCTAAACCTCAGGTCAAATGTGAACCCGTTGTTTGAAACCCAGGTCAAATGTGAACCTAAACCTCAGGTCAAATGTGAATCCGTTGTTTGAAAACCAGGTCAAATGCGAACCCGTTGTTTGAAACCCATGTCAAATATGAACCTAAACCTCAGGTCAAATGTGAACCCGTTGTTCGAAACCCATGACAAATGTGAACTTAAACCTCAGGTCAAATGTGAACCTGTTGTTTGAAACCCAGGTCAAATGTGAACCTAAACCTCAGGTCAAATGTGAACCCTTTGTTTGAAACCCAGGTCAAATGTGAACATAAACCTCAGGTCAAATGTGAACCCGTTGTTTGAAACCCAGGTCAAATGTGAACCTAAACCTCGGGTCAAATGTGAACCCGTTGTTTGAAACCCAGGTCAAATGTGAACCTAAACCTTATGTCAAATGAGAACCCGTTGTTTAAAACTCGGGTCAAATGTGAACCTAAACCTCAAGTCAAATGCGAACCCGTTGTTTGAAAACCAGGTCAAATTTGAACCTAAACCTCAGGTCAAATGTGAACCCGTTGTTTGAAACCTAGGTCAAATGTGAACCTACACCTAAGGTCAAATGTGAACCCATTGTTTGAAACCCAGGTCAAATGTGAACCTAAACCTCAGGTCAAATGTGAACCAGTTGTTTCAGAATCCGGTCAAATGTGAACCTAAGCCTCAGGTCAAATGTGAACCCGTTGTTTGAAACTTAGGTCAAATGTGAACCTAAACCTCAGTTCAAATGCAAACCCGTTGTTTGAAAATCAGGTCAAATTTGAACCTAAACCTCAGGTCAAATGTGAACCCGTTGTTTGAAACCCAGGTTAATTGTGAACCTAAACCTAAGGTCAAATGTGAACCTGTTGTTTGAAAACCAGGTCAAATGTGATCCTAAACCTCAGGTCAAATGTGAACCCATTGTTTGAAACCCATATCAAATGTGAACCTAAACCTAAGGTCAAATGTGAACCCATTATTTGAAACCCAGGTCAAATGTGAACCTAAACCTCAGGTCAAATGTGAACCCGTTGTTTGAAAATCCGGTCAAATGTGAACCTAAACCTCTGGTCAAATGTGAACCCGTTGTTTGAAACCCAGGTCAAATGTGAACTTAAACCTCATGTCAAATGTGAATCCGTTGTTTGAAAACCAAGTCAAATGTGAACCCTTTGTTTGAAACCCAGGTCAAATATGAACCTCAACCTCAGGTCAAATGCGAACCCGTTGTTTGAAACCCAGGTCAAACGTTTACTTAAACCTCAGGTCAAATGTGAACCTATTGTTTGAAACCCAGGTCAAACGTCAGCCTAAACCTCAGGTCAAATGTGAACTCGTTGTTTGAAACCCAAGTCAAATGTGAACCGAACCCTCAGGTCAAATGAGAACCCGTTTTTTGAAAACCAGGTCAAATGTGAACCTAAACCTCAGGTCAAATGTGAACCCGTTGTTTGAAACCCAGGTCAAATGTGAACCTAAACCTTATGTCAAATGAGAACCCGTTGTTTGAAACTCGGGTCAAATGTGAACCTAAACCTCAGGTCAAATGCGAACCCGTTGTTTGAAAACCAGGTCAAATTAGAACCTAAACCTCGGGTCAAATGTGAACCCGTTGTTTGAAACCCAGGTCAAATGTGAACCTAAACCTAAGGTCAAATGTGAACCCATTGTTTGAAACCCAGGTCAAATGTGAGCTAAACCTCAGGTCAAATGCGAACCCGTTGTTTGAAAATCCGGTCAAATGTGAACCTAAACCTCTGGTCAAATGTGAACCCGTTGTTTGAAACCCAGGTCAAATGTGAACTTAAACCTCATGTCAAATGTGAATCCGTTGTTTGAAAACCAGGTCAAATTTGAACCTAAACCTCAGGTCAAATGTGAACCCGTTGTTTGAAACCCAGGTCAATTGTGAACCTAAACCTAAGGTCAAATGTGAACCTGTTGTTTGAAAACAAGGTCATATGTGAACCTAAACCTTAGGTCAAATGTGAACCAGTTATTTCAAAATCCGGTCAGATGTGAACCTAAACCTCAGGTCAAATGTGAACCCGTTGTTTGAAACTCAGGTCAAATGTGAACCTAAACCTCAGGTCAAATGCGAACCCGTTGTTTGAAAACCAGGTCAAATTTGAACCTAAACCTCAGGTCAAATGTGAACCCGTTGTTTGAAACCCAGGTCAATTGTGAACCTAAACCTAAGGTCAAATGTGAACCTGTTGTTTGAAAACCAGGTCAAATGTGAACCTAAACCTCAGGTCAAATGTGAACCCATTGTTTGAAACCCAGGTCAAATGTGAACCTAAACCTCAGGTCAAATGTGAACCCGTTGTTTGAAACCCAGGTCAAACGTGAACTTAAACCTCAGGTCAAATGTGAACCTATTGTTTGAAACCCAGGTCAAACGTGAACCTAAACCTCAAGTGAAATGTGAACTCGTTGTTTGAAACCTAAGTCAAATGTGAACCTAACCCTCAGGTCAAATGTGAACCCGTTGTTTGAAAATCCGGTCAAATGTGAACCTAAACCTCATGTCAAATGTGAACCCGTTGTTTGAAACCCAGGTCAAATGTGAACCTAAACCTCAGGTCAAATGTGAATCCGTTGTTTGAAAACCAGGTCAAATGTGAATCCGTTGTTTGAAACCCATGTCAAATATGAACCTAAACCTCAGGTCAAATGTGAACCCGTTGTTCGAAACCCATGTCAAATGTGAACTTAAACCTCAGGTCAAATGTGAACCTGTTGTTTGAAACCCAGGTCAAATGTGAACCTAAACCTCAGGTCAAATGTGAACCCTTTGTTTGAAACCCAGGTCAAATGTGAACATAAACCTCAGGTCAAATGTGAACCCGTTGTTTGAAACCCAGGTCAAATGTGAACCTAAACCTCGGGTCAAATGTGAACCCGTTGTTTGAAACCCAGGTCAAATGTGAACCTAAACCTTATGTCAAATGAGAACCCGTTGTTTGAAACTCGGGTCAAATGTGAACCTAAACCTCAAGTCAAATGCGAACCCGTTGTTTGAAAACCAGGTCAAATTTGAACCTAAACCTCAGGTCAAATGTGAACCCGTTGTTTGAAACCTAGGTCAAATGTGAACCTAAACCTAAGGTCAAATGTGAACCCATTGTTTGAAACCCAGGTCAAATGTGAACCTAAACCTCAGGTCAAATGTGAACCAGTTGTTTCAGAATCCGGTCAAATGTGAACCTAAGCCTCAGGTCAAATGTGAACCCGTTGTTTGAAACTTAGGTCAAATGTGAACCTAAACCTCAGTTCAAATGCAAACCCGTTGTTTGAAAATCAGGTCAAATTTGAACCTAAACCTCAGGTCAAATGTGAACCCGTTGTTTGAAACCCAGGTTAATTGTGAACCTAAACCTAAGGTCAAATGTGAACCTGTTGTTTGAAAACCAGGTCAAATGTGAACCTAAACCTCAGGTCAAATGTGAACCCATTGTTTGAAACCCATATCAAATGTGAACCTAAACCTAAGGTCAAATGTGAACCCATTATTTGAAACCCAGGTCAAATGTGAACCTAAACCTCAGGTCAAATGTGAACCCGTTGTTTGAAAATCCGGTCAAATGTGAACCTAAACCTCTGGTCAAATGTGAACCCGTTGTTTGAAACCCAGGTCAAATGTGAACTTAAACCTCATGTCAAATGTGAATCCGTTGTTTGAAAACCAAGTCAAATGTGAACCCTTTGTTTGAAACCCAGGTCAAATATGAACCTAAACCTCAGGTCAAATGCGAACCCGTTGTTTGAAACCCAGGTCAAACGTGTACTTAAACCTCAGGTCAAATGTGAACCTATTGTTTGAAACCCAGGTCAAACGTCAGCCTAAACCTCAGGTCAAATGTGAACTCGTTGTTTGAAACCCAAGTCAAATGTGAACCGAACCCTCAGGTCAAATGAGAACCCGTTTTTTGAAAACCAGGTCAAATGTGAACCAAAACCTCAGGTCAAATGTGAACCCGTTGTTTGAAACCCAGGTCAAATGTGAACCTAAACCTTATGTCAAATGAGAACCCGTTGTTTGAAACTCGGGTCAAATGTGAACCTAAACCTCAGGTCAAATGCGAACCCGTTGTTTGAAAACCAGGTCAAATTAGAACCTAAACCTCGGGTCAATTGTGAACCCGTTGTTTGAAACCCAGGTCAAATGTGAACCTAAACCTAAGGTCAAATGTGAACCCATTGTTTGAAACCCAGGTCAAATGTGAGCTAAACCTCAGGTCAAATGTGAACCCGTTGTTTGAAAATCCGGTCAAATGTGAACCTAAACCTCTGGTCAAATGTGAACCCGTTGTTTGAAACCCAGGTCAAATGTGAACTTAAACCTCATGTCAAATGTGAATCCGTTGTTTGAAAACCAGGTCAAATGTGAACCTAAACCTTAGGTCAAATGTGAACCAGTTGTTTCAAAATCCGGTCAGATGTGAACCTAAACCTCAGGTCAAATGTGAACCCGTTGTTTGAAACTCAGGTCAAATGTGAACCTAAACCTAAGGTCAAATGTGAACCTGTTGTTTGAAAACCAGGTCAAATGTGAACCTAAACCTCAGGTCAAATGTGAACCCATTGTTTGAAACCCAGGTCAATTGTGAACCTAAACCTAAGGTCAAATGTGAACCTGTTGTTTGAAAACCAGGTCAAATGTGAACCTAAACCTCAGGTCAAATGTGAACCCATTGTTTGAAACCCAGGTCAAATTTGAACCTAAACCTCAGGTCAAATGTGAACCCGTTGTTTGAAACCCAGGTCAAACGTGAACTTAAACCTCAGGTCAAATGTGAACCTATTGTTTGAAACCCAGGTCAAACGTGAACCTAAACCTCAGGTGAAATGTGAACTCGTTGTTTGAAACCTAAGTCAAATGTGAACCTAACCCTCAGGTCAAATGTGAACCCGTTGTTTGAAAATCCGGTCAAATGTGAACCTAAACCTCAGGTCAAATGTGAACCCGTTGTTTGAAACCCAGGTCAAATGTGAACCTAAACCTCAGGTCAAATGTGAATCCGTTGTTTGAAAACCAGGTCAAATGTGAACCCGTTGTTTGAAACCCATGTCAAATATGAACCTAAACCTCAGGTCAAATGCGAACCCGTTGTTCGAAACCCATGTCAAATGTGAACTTAAACCTCAGGTCAAATGTGAACCTGTTGTTTGAAACCCAGGTCAAATGTGAACCTAAACCTCAGGTCAAATGTGAACCCTTTGTTTGAAACCCAGGTCAAATGTGAACATAAACCTCAGGTCAAATGTGAACCCGTTGTTTGAAACCCAGGTCAAATGTGAACCTAAACCTCGGGTCAAATGTGAACCCGTTGTTTGAAACCCAGGTCAAATGTGAACCTAAACCTTATGTCAAATGAGAACCCGTTGTTTGAAACTCGGGTCAAATGTGAACCTAAACCTCAAGTCAAATGCGAACCCGTTGTTTGAAAACCAGGTCAAATTTGAACCTAAACCTCAGGTCAAATGTGAACCCGTTGTTTGAAACCTAGGTCAAATGTGAACCTAAACCTAAGGTCAAATGTGAACCCATTGTTTGAAACCCAGGTCAAATGTGAACCTAAACCTCAGGTCAAATGTGAACCAGTTGTTTCAGAATCCGGTCAAATGTGAACCTAAGCCTCAGGTCAAATGTGAACCCGTTGTTTGAAACATAGGTCAAATGTGAACCTAAACCTCAGTTCAAATGCAAACCCGTTGTTTGAAAATCAGGTCAAATTTGAACCTAAACCTCAGGTCAAATGTGAACCCGTTGATTGAAACCCAGGTTAATTGTGAACCTAAACCTAAGGTCAAATGTGAACCTGTTGTTTGAAAACCAGGTCAAATGTGAACCTAAACCTCAGGTCAAATGTGAACCCATTGTTTGAAACCCATATCAAATGTGAACCTAAACCTAAGGTCAAATGTGAACCCATTATTTGAAACCCAGGTCAAATGTGAACCTAAACCTCAGGTCAAATGTGAACCCGTTGTTTGAAAATCCGGTCAAATGTGAACCTAAACCTCTGGTCAAATGTGAACCCGTTGTTTGAAACCCAGGTCAAATGTGAACTTAAACCTCATGTCAAATGTGAATCCGTTGTTTGAAAACCAAGTCAAATGTGAACCCTTTGTTTGAAACCCAGGTCAAATATGAACCTAAACCTCAGGTCAAATGCGAACCCGTTGTTTGAAACCCAGGTCAAACGTGTACTTAAACCTCAGGTCAAATGTGAACCTATTGTTTGAAACCCAGGTCAAACGTCAGCCTAAACCTCAGGTCAAATGTGAACTCGTTGTTTGAAACCCAAGTCAAATGTGAACCGAACCCTCAGGTCAAATGAGAACCCGTTTTTTGAAAACCAGGTCAAATGTGAACATAAACCTCAGGTCAAATGTGAACCCGTTGTTTGAAACCCAGGTCAAATGTGAACCTAAACCTTATGTCAAATGAGAACCCGTTGTTTGAAACTCGGGTCAAATGTGAACCTAAACCTCAGGTCAAATGCGAACCCGTTGTTTGAAAACCAGGTCAAATTAGAACCTAAACCTCGGGTCAAATGTGAACCCGTTGTTTGAAACCCAGGTCAAATGTGAACCTAAACCTAAGGTCAAATGTGAACCCATTGTTTGAAACCCAGGTCAAATGTGAGCTAAACCTCAGGTCAAATGCGAACCCGTTGTTTGAAAATCCGGTCAAATGTGAACCTAAACCTCTGGTCAAATGTGAACCCGTTGTTTGAAACCCAGGTCAAATGTGAACTTAAACCTCATGTCAAATGTGAATCCGTTGTTTGAAAACCAGGTCAAATGTGAACCTAAACCTTAGGTCAAATGTGAACCAGTTGTTTCAAAATCCGGTCAGATGTGAACCTAAACCTCAGGTCAAATGTGAACCCGTTGTTTGAAACTCAGGTCAAATGTGAACCTAAACCTCAGGTCAAATGCGAACCCGTTGTTTGAAAACCAGGTCAAATTTGAACCTAAACCTCAGGTCAAATGTGAACCCGTTGTTTGTAACCCAGGTCAATTGTGAACCTAAACCTAAGGTCAAATGTGAACCTGTTGTTTGAAAACCAGGTCAAATGTGAACCTAAACCTCAGGTCAAATGTGAACCCATTGTTTGAAACCCAGGTCAAATGTGAACCTAAACCTCAGGTCAAATGTGAACTCGTTGTTTGAAACCCAAGTCAAATGTGAACCTAACCCTCAGGTCAAATGTGAACCCGTTGTTTGAAAATCCGGTCAAATGTGAACCTAAACCTCAGGTCAAATGTGAACCCGTTGTTTGAAACCCAGGTCAAATATGAACCTAAACCTCAGGTCAAATGTGAACCCGTTGTTCGAAACCCATGTCAAATGTGAACTTAAACCTCAGGTCAAATGTGAACCTGTTGTTTGAAACCCAGGTCAAATGTGAACCTAAACCTCAGGTCAAATGTGAACCCTTTGTTTGAAACCCAGGTCAAATGTGAACATAAACCTCAGGTCAAATGTGAACCCGTTGTTTGAAACCCAGGTCAAATGTGAACCTAAACCTCGGGTCAAATGTGAACCCGTTGTTTGAAACCCAGGTCAAATGTGAACCTAAACCTTATGTAAAATGAGAACCCGTTGTTTGAAACTCGGGTCAAATGTGAACCTAAACCTCAAGTCAAATGCGAACCCGTTGTTTGAAAACCAGGTCAAATTTGAACCTAAACCTCAGGTCAAATGTGAACCCGTTGTTTGAAACCTAGGTCAAATGTGAACCTAAACCTAAGGTCAAATGTGAACCCATTGTTTGAAACCCAGGTCAAATGTGAACCTAAACCTCAGGTCAAATGTGAACCAGTTGTTTCAGAATCCGGTCAAATGTGAACCTAAACCTCAGGTCAAATGTGAACCCGTTGTTTGAAACTCAGGTCAAATGTGAACCTAAACCTCAGGTCAAATGCGAACCCGTTGTTTGAAAATCAGGTCAAATTAGAACCTAAACCTCAGGTCAAATGTGAACCCGTTGTTTGAAACCCAGGTCAATTGTGAACCTAAACCTAAGGTCAAATGTGAACCTGTTGTTTGAAAACCAGGTCAAATGTGAACCTAAACCTCAGGTCAAATGTGAACCCATTGTTTGAAACCCAGGTCAAATGTGAACCTAAACCTAAGGTCAAATGTGAACCCATTATTTGAAACCCAGGTCAAATATGAACCTAAACCTCAGGTCAAATGTGAACCCGTTGTTTGAAAATCCGGTCAAATGTGAACCTAAACCTCTGGTCAAATGTGAACCCGTTGTTTGAAACCCAGGTCAAATGTGAACTTAAACCTCATGTCAAATGTGAATCCGTTGTTTGAAAACCAAGTCAAATGTGAACCCTTTGTTTGAAACCCAGGTCAAACGTGTACTTAAACCTCAGGTCAAATGTGAACCTATTGTTTGAAACCCAGGTCAAACGTCAACCTAAACCTCAGGTCAAATGTGAACTCGTTGTTTGAAACCCAAGTCAAATGTGAACCGAACCCTCAGGTCAAATGAGAACCCGTTGTTTGAAAACCAGGTCAAATGTGAACCTAAACTTCAGGTCAAATGTGAACCCGTTGTTTGAAACCCAGGTCAAATGTGAACCTAAACCTTATGTCAAATGAGAACCCGTTGTTTGAAACTCGGGTCAAATGTGAACCTAAACCTCAGGTCAAATGCGAACCCGTTGTTTGAAAACCAGGTCAAATTTGAACCTAAACCTCGGGTCAAATGTGAACCTGTTGTTTGAAACCCAGGTCAAATGTGAACCTAAACCTAAGGTCAAATGTGAACCCATTGTTTGAAACCCAGGTCAAATGTGAGCTAAACCTCAGGTCAAATGCGAACCCGTTGTTTGAAAATCCGGTCAAATGTGAACCTAAACCTCTGGTCAAATGTGAACCCGTTGTTTGAAACCCAGGTCAAATGTGAACTTAAACCTCATGTCAAATGTGAATCCGTTGTTTGAAAACCTGGTCAAATGTGAACCTAAACCTTAGGTCAAATGTGAACCAGTTGTTTCAAAATCCGGTCAGATGTGAACCTAAACCTCAGGTCAAATGTGAACCCGTTGTTTGAAACTCAGGTCAAATGTGAACCTAAACCTCAGGTCAAATGCGAACCCGTTGTTTGAAAACCAGGTCAAATTTGAACCTAAACCTCAGGTCAAATGTGAACCCGTTGTTTGAAACCCAGGTCCATTGTGAACCTAAACCTAAGGTCAAATGTGAACCTGTTCTTTGAAAACCAGGTCAAATGTGAACCTAAACCTCAGGTCAAATGTGAACCCATTGTTTGAAACCCAGGTCAAATGTGAACCTAAACCCCAGGTCAAATGTGAACTCGTTGTTTGAAACCCAAGTCAAATGTGAACCTAACCCTCAGGTCAAATGTGAACCCGTTGTTTGAAAATCCGATCAAATGTGAACCTAAACCTCAGGTCAAATGTGAACCCGTTGTTTGAAACCCAGGTCAAATATGAACCTAAACCTAAGGTCAAATGTGAACCCGTTGTTCGAAACCCATGTCAAATGTGAACTTAAACCTCAGGTCAAATGTGAACCTGTTGTTTGAAACCCAGGTCAAATGTGAACCTAAACCTCAGGTCAAATGTGAACCCTTTGTTTGAAACCCAGGTCAAATGTGAACATAAACCTCAGGTCAAATGTGAACCCGTTGTTTGAAACCCAGGTCAAATGTGAACCTAAACCTCGGGTCAAATGTGAACCCGTTGTTTGAAACCCAGGTCAAATGTGAACCTAAACCTTATGTCAAATGAGAACCCGTTGTTTGAGACTCGGGTCAAATGTGAACCTAAACCTCAAGTCAAATGCGAACCCGTTGTTTGAAAACCAGGTCAAATTTGAACCTAAACCTCAGGTCAAATGTGAACCCGTTGTTTGAAACCTAGGTCAAATGTGAACCTAAACCTAAGGTCAAATGTGAACCCATTGTTTGAAACCCAGGTCAAATGTGAACCTAAACCTCAGGTCAAATGTGAACCAGTTGTTTCAGAATCCGGTCAAATGTGAACCTAAACCTCAGGTCAAATGTGAACCCGTTGTTTGAAACTCAGGTCAAATGTGAACCTAAACCTCAGGTCAAATGCGAACCCGTTGTTTGAAAATCAGGTCAAATTTGAACCTAAACCTCAGGTCAAATGTGAACCCGTTGTTTGAAACCCAGGTCAATTGTGAACCTAAACCTAAGGTCAAATGTGAACCTGTTGTTTGAAAACCAGGTCAAATGTGAACCTAAACCTCAGGTCAAATGTGAACCCATTGTTTGAAACCCAGGTCAAATGTGAACCTAAACCTAAGGTCAAATGTGAACCCATTATTTGAAACCCAGGTCAAATGTGAACCTAAACCTCAGGTCAAATGTGAACCCGTTGTTTGAAAATCCGGTCAAATGTGAACCTAAACCTCTGGTCAAATGTGAACCCGTTGTTTGAAACCCAGGTCAAATGTGAACTTAAACCTCATGTCAAATGTGAATCCGTTGTTTGAAAACCAAGTCAAATGTGAACCCTTTGTTTGAAACCCAGGTCAAACGTGTACTTAAACCTCAGGTCAAATGTGAACCTATTGTTTGAAACCCAGGTCAAACGTCAACCTAAACCTCAGGTCAAATGTGAACTCGTTGTTTGAAACCCAAGTCAAATGTGAACCGAACCCTCAGGTCAAATGAGAACCCGTTGTTTGAAAACCAGGTCAAATGTGAACCTAAACCTCAGGTCAAATGTGAACCCGTTGTTTGAAACCCAGGTCAAATGTGAACCTAAACCTTATGTCAAATGAGAACCCGTTGTTTGAAACTCGGGTCAAATGTGAACCTAAACCTCAGGTCAAATGCGAACCCGTTGTTTGAAAACCAGGTCAAATTTGAACCTAAACCTCGGGTCAAATGTGAACCTGTTGTTTGAAACCCAGGTCAAATGTGAACCTAAACCTAAGGTCAAATGTGAACCCATTGTTTGAAACCCAGGTCAAATGTGACCTAAACCTCAGGTCAAATGCGAACCCGTTGTTTGAAAATCCGGTCAAATGTGAACCTAAACCTCTGGTCAAATGTGAACCCGTTGTTTGAAACCCAGGTCAAATGTGAACTTAAACCTCATGTCAAATGTGAATCCGTTGTTTGAAAACCAGGTCAAATGTGAACCTAAACCTTAGGTCAAATGTGAACCAGTTGTTTCAAAATCCGGTCAGATGTGAACCTAAACCTCAGGTCAAATGTGAACCCGTTGTTTGAAACTCAGGTCAAATGTGAACCTAAACCTCAGGTCAAATGCGAACCCGTTGTTTGAAAACCAGGTCAAATTTGAACCTAAACCTCAGGTCAAATGTGAACCCGTTGTTTGAAACCCAGGTCAATTGTGAACCTAAACCTAAGGTCAAATGTGAACCCATTGTTTGAAACCCAGGTCAAATGTGAACCTAAACCTCAGGTCAAATGTGAACCCGTTGTTTGAAACCCAGGTCAAACGTGAACTTAAACCTCAGGTCAAATGTGAACCTATTGTTTGAAACCCAGGTCAAACGTGAACCTAAACCTCAGGTCAAATGTGAACTCGTTGTTTGAAACCCAAGTCAAATGTGAACCTAACCCTCAGGTCAAATGTGAACCCGTTGTTTGAAAATCCGGTCAAATGTGAACCTAAACCTCAGGTCAAATGTGAACCCGTTGTTTGAAACCCAGGTCAAATGTGAACCTAAACCTCAGGTCAAATGTGAATCCGTTGTTTGAAAACCAGGTCAAATGTGAACCCGTTGTTTGAAACCCAGGTCAAATATGAACCTAAACCTCAGGTCAAATGTGAACCCGTTGTTCGAAACCCATGTCAAATGTGAACTTAAACCTCAGGTCAAATGTGAACTTGTTGTTTGAAACCCAGGTCAAATGTGAACCTAAACCTCAGGTCAAATGTGAACCCTTTGTTTGAAACCCATGTCAAATGTGAACATAAACCTCAGGTCAAATGTGAACCCGTTGTTTGAAACCCAGGTCAAATGTGAACCTAAACCTCGGGTCAAATGTGAACCCGTTATTTGAATCCCAGGTCAAATGTGAACCTAAACCTTATGTCAAATGAGAACCCGTTGTTTGAAACTCGGGTCAAATGTGAACCTAAACCTCAAGTCAAATGTGAACCCGTTGTTTTTAAAACCAGGTCAAATTTGAACCTAAACCTCAGGTCAAATGTGAACCCGTTGTTTGAAACCTAGGTCAAATGTGAACCTAAACCTAAGGTCAAATGTGAACCCATTGTTTGAAACCCAGGTCAAATGTGAACCTAAACCTCAGGTCAAATGTGAACCAGTTGTTTCAGAATCCGGTCAAATGTGAACCTAAACCTCAGGTCAAATGTGAACCCGTTGTTTGAAACTCAGGTCAAATGTGAACCTAAACCTTAGGTCAAATGCGAACCCGTTGTTTGAAAATCAGGTCAAATTTGAACCTAAACCTCAGGAAAAATGTGAACCCGTTGTTTGAAACCCAGGTCAATTGTGAACCTAATCCTAAGGTCAAATGTGAACCTGTTGTTTGAAAACCAGGTCAAATGTGAACCTAAACCTCAGGTCAAATGTGAACCCATTATTTGAAACCCAGGTCAAATGTGAACCTAAACCTAAGGTCAAATGTGAACCCATTATTTGAAACCCAGGTCAAATGTGAACCTAAACCTCAGGTCAAATGTGAACCCGTTGTTTGAAAATCCGGTCAAATGTGAACCTAAACCTTTGGTCAAATGTGAACCCGTTGTTTGAAACCCAGGTCAAATGTGAACTTAAACCTCATGTCAAATGTGAATCCGTTGTTTGAAAACCAAGTCAAATGTGAACCCTTTGTTTGAAACCCAGGTCAAACGTGTACTTAAACCTCAGGTCAAATGTGAACCTATTGTTTGAAACCTAGGTCAAACGTCAACCTAAACCTCAGGTCAAATGTGAACTCGTTGTTTGAAACCCAAGTCAAATGTGAACCGAACCCTCAGGTCAAATGAGAACCCGTTGTTTGAAAACCAGGTCAAATGTGAACCTAAACCTCAGGTCAAATGTGAACCCGTTGTTTGAAACCCAGGTCAAATGTGAACCTAAACCTTATGTCAAATGAGAACCCGTTGTTTGAAACTCGGGTCAAATGTGAACCTAAACCTCAGGTCAAATGCGAACCCGTTGTTTGAAAACCAGGTCAAATTTGAACCTAAACCTCGGGTCAAATGTGAACCTGTTGTTTGAAACCCAGGTCAAATGTGAACCTAAACCTAAGGTCAAATGTGAACCCATTGTTTGAAACCCAGGTCAAATGTGACCTAAACCTCAGGTCAAATGCGAACCCGTTGTTTGAAAATCCGGTCAAATGTGAACCTAAACCTCTGGTCAAATGTGAACCCGTTGTTTGAAACCCAGGTCAAATGTGAACTTAAACCTCATGTCAAATGTGAATCCGTTGTTTGAAAACCAGGTCAAATGTGAACCTAAACCTTAGGTCAAATGTGAACCAGTTGTTTCAAAATCCGGTCAGATGTGAACCTAAACCTCAGGTCAAATGTGAACCCGTTGTTTGAAACTCAGGTCAAATGTGAACCTAAACCTCAGGTCAAATGCGAACCCGTTGTTTGAAAACCAGGTCAAATTTGAACCTAAACCTCAGGTCAAATGTGAACCCGTTGTTTGAAACCCAGGTCAATTGTGAACCTAAACCTAAGGTCAAATGTGAACCTGTTGTTTGAAAACCAGGTCAAATGTGAACCTAAACCTCAGGTCAAATGTGAACCCATTGTTTGAAACCCAGGTCAAATGTGAACCTAAACCTCAGGTCAAATGTGAACCCGTTGTTTGAAACCCAGGTCAAACGTGAACTTAAACCTCAGGTCAAATGTGAACCTATTGTTTGAAACCCAGGTCAAACGTGAACCTAAACCTCAGGTCAAATGTGAACTCGTTGTTTGAAACCCAAGTCAAATGTGAACCTAACCCTCAGGTCAAATGTGAACCCGTTGTTTGAAAATCCGGTCAAATGTGAACCTAAACCTCAGGTCAAATGTGAACCCGTTGTTTGAAACCCAGGTCAAATGTGAACCTAAACCTCAGGTCAAATGTGAATCCGTTGTTTGAAAACCAGGTCAAATGTGAACCCGTTGTTCGAAACCCAGGTCAAATATGAACCTAAACCTCAGGTCAAATGTGAACCCGTTGTTCGAAACCCATGTCAAATGTGAACTTAAACCTCAGGTCAAATGTGAACCTGTTGTTTGAAACCCAGGTCAAATGTGAACCTAAACCTCAGGTCAAATGTGAACCCTTTGTTTGAAACCCATGTCAAATGTGAACATAAACCTCAGGTCAAATGTGAACCCGTTGTTTGAAACCCAGGTCAAATGTGAACCTAAACCTCGGGTCAAATGTGAACCCGTTGTTTGAATCCCAGGTCAAATGTGAACCTAAACCTTATGTCAAATGAGAACCCGTTGTTTGAAACTCGGGTCAAATGTGAACCTAAACCTCAAGTCAAATGTGAACCCGTTGTTTTTAAAACTAGGTCAAATTTGAACCTAAACCTCAGGTCAAATGTGAACCCGTTGTTTGAAACCCAGGTCAAATGTGAACCTAAACCTCAGGTCAAATGTGAACCAGTTGTTTCAGAATCCGGTCAAATGTGAACCTAAACCTCAGGTCAAATGTGAACCCGTTGTTTGAAACTCAGGTCAAATGTGAACCTAAACCTTAGGTCAAATGCGAACCCGTTGTTTGAAAATCAGGTCAAATTTGAACCTAAACCTCAGGAAAAATGTGAACCCGTTGTTTGAAACCCAGGTCAATTGTGAACCTAATCCTAAGGTCAAATGTGAACCTGTTGTTTGAAAACCAGGTCAAATGTGAACCTAAACCTCAGGTCAAATGTGAACCCATTGTTTGAAACCCAGGTCAAATGTGAACCTAAACCTAAGGTCAAATGTGAACCCATTATTTGAAACCCAGGTCAAATGTGAACCTAAACCTCAGGTCAAATGTTAACCCGTTGTTTGAAAATCCGGTCAAATGTGAACCTAAACCTCTGGTCAAATGTGAACCCGTTGTTTGAAACCCAGGTCAAATGTGAACTTAAACCTCATGTCAAATGTGAATCCGTTGTTTGAAAACCAAGTCAAATGTGAACCCTTTGTTTGAAACCCAGTCAAATATGAACCTAAACTTCAGGTCAAATGCGAACCCGTTGTTTGAAACCCAGGTCAAACGTGTACTTAAACCTCAGGTCAAATGTGAACCTATTGTTTGAAACCCAGGTCAAACGTCAGCCTAAACCTAAGGTCAAATGTGAACCCATTGTTTGAAACCCAGGTCAAATGTGACCTAAACCTCAGGTCAAATGCGAACCCGTTGTTTGAAAATCCGGTCAAATGTGAACCTAAACCTCTGGTCAAATGTGAACCCGTTGTTTGAAACCCAGGTCAAATGTGAACTTAAACCTCATGTCAAATCTGAATCCGTTGTTTGAAAACCAGGTCAAATGTGAACCTAAACCTTAGGTCAAATGTGAACGAGTTGTTTCAAAATCCGGTCAGATGTGAACCTAAACCTCAGGTCAAATGTGAACCCGTTGTTTGAAACTCAGGTCAAATGTGAACCTAAACCTCAGGTCAAATGCGAACCCGTTGTTTGAAAACCAGGTCAAATTTGAACCTAAACCTCAGGTCAAATGTGAACCCGTTGTTTGAAACCCAGGTCAATTGTGAACCTAAACCTAAGGTCAAATGTGAACCTGTTGTTTGAAAACCAGGTCAAATGTGAACCTAAACCTCAGGTCAAATGTGAACCCATTGTTTGAAACCTAGGTCAAATGTGAACCTAAACCTCAGGTCAAATGTGAACTCGTTGTTTGAAACCCAAACCAATTGTGAACCTAACCCTCAGGTCAAATGTGAACCTAAACCTCAGGTCAAATGTGAACCCGTTGTTTGAAACCCAGGTCAAATGTGAACCTAAACCTCAGGTCAAATGTGAATCCGTTGTTTGAAAACCAGGTCAAATGTGAACCCGTTGTTTGAAACTCAGGTCAAATGTGAACCTAAACGTCAGGTCAAATGCGAACCCGTTGTTTGAAAATCAGGTCAAATTTGAACCTAAACCTCAGGTCAAATGTGAACCCGTTGTTTGAAACCCAGGTCAATTGTGAACCTAAACCTAAGGTCAAATGTGAACCTGTTGTTTGAAAACCAGGTCAAATGTGAACCTAAACCTCAGGTCAAATGTGAACCTAAACCTCAGGTCAAATGTGAACCCATTGTTCGAAACCCAGGTCAAATGTGAACCTAAACCTAAGGTCAAATGTGAACCCATTATTTGAAACCCAGGTCAAATGTGAACCTAAACCTCAGGTCAAATGTTAACCCGTTGTTTGAAAATCCGGTCAAATGTGAACCTAAACCTCTGGTCAAATGTGAACCCGTTGTTTGAAACCCAGGTCAAATGTGAACTTAAACCTCATGTCAAATGTGAATCCGTTGTTTGAAAACCAAGTCAAATGTGAACCCTTTGTTTGAAACCCAGTCAAATATGAACCTAAACCTCAGGTCAAATGCGAACCCGTTGTTTGAAACCCAGGTCAAACGTGTACTTAAACCTCAGGTCAAATGTGAACCTATTGTTTGAAACCCAGGTCAAACGTCAGCCTAAACCTCAGGTCAAATGTGAACTCGTTGTTTGAAACCAAGTCAAATGTGAACCGAACCCTCAGGTCAAATGAGAACCCGTTGTTTGAAAACCAGGTCAAATGTGAACCTAAACCTCAGGTCAAATGTGAACCTAAACCTTATGTCAAATGAGAACCCGTTGTTTGAAACTCGGGTCAAATGTGAACCTAAACCTCAGGTCAAATGTGAACCCGTTGTTTGAAAACCAGGTCAAATTTGAACCTAAACCTCGGGTCAAATGTGAACCCGTTGTTTGAAACCCAGGTCAAATGTGAACCTAAACCTAAGGTCAAATGTGAACCCATTGTTTGAAACCCAGGTCAAATGTGACCTAAACCTCAGGTCAAATGCGAACCCGTTGTTTGAAAATTCGGTCAAATGTGAACCTAAACCTCTGGTCAAATGTCAACCCGTTGTTTGAAACCCAGGTCAAATGTGAACTTAAACCTCATGTCAAATCTGAATCCGTTGTTTGAAAACCAGGTCAAATGTGAACCTAAACCTTAGGTCAAATGTGAACGAGTTGTTTCAAAATCCGGTCAGATGTGAACCTAAACCTCAGGTCAAATGTGAACCCGTTGTTTGAAACTCAGGTCAAATGTGAACCTAAACCTCAGGTCAAATGCGAACCCGTTGTTTGAAAACCAGGTCAAATTTGAACCTAAACCTCAGGTCAAATGTGAACCCGTTGTTTGAAACCCAGGTCAATTGTGAACCTAAACCTAAGGTCAAATGTGAACCTAAACCTCAGGTCAAATGTGAACCCATTGTTTGAAACCCAGGTCAAATGTGAACCTAAACCTCAGGTCAAATGTGAACTCGTTGTTTGAAACCCAAACCAATTGTGAACCTAACCCTCAGGTCAAATGTGAACCTAAACCTCAGGTCAAATGTGAACCCGTTGTTTGAAACCCAGGTCAAATGTGAACCTAAACCTCAGGTCAAATGTGCATCCGTTGTTTGAAAACCAGGTCAAATGTGAACCCGTTGTTTGAAACCCAGGTCAAATATGAACCTAAACCTCAGGTCAAATGTGAACCCGTTGTTCGAAACCCATGTCAAATGTGAACTTATACCTCAGGTCAAATGTGAACCCGTTGTTTGAAACTCAGGTCAAATGTGAACCTAAACCTCAGGTCAAATGCGAACCCGTTGTTTGAAAATCAGGTCAAATTTGAACCTAAACCTCAGGTCAAATGTGAACCCGTTGTTTGAAACCCAGGTCAATTGTGAACCTAAACCTAAGGTCAAATGTGAACCTGTTGTTTGAAAACCAGGTCAAATGTGAACCTAAACCTCAGGTCAAATGTGAACCTAAACCTCAGGTCAAATGTGAACCCATTGTTCGAAACCCAGGTCAAATGTGAACCTAAACCTAAGGTCAAATGTGAACCCATTATTTGAAACCCAGGTCAAATGTGAACCTAAACCTCAGGTCAAATGTTAACCCGTTGTTTGAAAATCCGGTCAAATGTGAACCTAAACCTCTGGTCAAATGTGAACCCGTTGTTTGAAACCCAGGTCAAATGTGAACTTAAACCTCATGTCAAATGTGAATCCGTTGTTTGAAAACCAAGTCAAATGTGAACCCTTTGTTTGAAACCCAGTCAAATATGAACCTAAACCTCAGGTCAAATGCGAACCCGTTGTTTGAAACCCAGGTCAAACGTGTACTTAAACCTCAGGTCAAATGTGAACCTATTGTTTGAAACCCAGGTCAAACGTCAGCCTAAACCTCAGGTCAAATGTGAACTCGTTGTTTGAAACCCAAGTCAAATGTGAACCGAACCCTCAGGTCAAATGAGAACCCGTTGTTTGAAAACCAGGTCAAATGTGAACCTAAACCTCAGGTCAAATGTGAACCTAAACCTTATGTCAAATGAGAACCCGTTGTTTGAAACTCGGGTCAAATGTGAACCTAAACCTCAGGTCAAATGCGAACCCGTTGTTTGAAAACCAGGTCAAATTTGAACCTAAACCTCGGGTCAAATGTGAACCCGTTGTTTGAAACCCAGGTCAAATGTGAACCTAAACCTAAGGTCAAATGTGAACCCATTGTTTGAAACCCAGGTCAAATGTGAACTTAAACCTCATGTCAAATCTGAATCCGTTGTTTGAAAACCAGGTCAAATGTGAACCTAAACCTTAGGTCAAATGTGAACGAGTTGTTTCAAAATCCGGTCAGATGTGAACCTAAACCTCAGGTCAAATGTGAACCCGTTGTTTGAAACTCAGGTCAAATGTGAACCTAAACCTCAGGTCAAATGCGAACCCGTTGTTTGAAAACCAGGTCAAATTTGAACCTAAACCTCAGGTCAAATGTGAACCCGTTGTTTGAAACCCAGGTCAATTGTGAACCTAAACCTAAGGTCAAATGTGAACCTGTTGTTTGAAAACCAGGTCAAATGTGAACCTAAACCTCAGGTCAAATGTGAACCCATTGTTTGAAACCCAGGTCAAATGTGAACCTAAACCTCAGGTCAAATGTGAACTCGTTGTTTGAAACCCAAACCAATTGTGAACCTAACCCTCAGGTCAAATGTGAACCTAAACCTCAGGTCAAATGTGAACCCGTTGTTTGAAACCCATGTCAAATGTGAACCTAAACCTCAGGTCAAATGTGAATCCGTTGTTTGAAAACCAGGTCAAATGTGAACCCGTTGTTTGAAACCTAGGTCAAATATGAACCTAAACCTCAGGTCAAATGTGAACCCGTTGTTCGAAACCCATGTCAAATGTGAACTTAAACCTCAGGTCAAATGTGAACCCGTTGTTTGAAACTCAGGTCAAATGTGAACCTAAACCTCAGGTCAAATGCGAACCCGTTGTTTGAAAATCAGGTCAAATTTGAACCTAAACCTCAGGTCAAATGTGAACCCGTTGTTTGAAACCCAGGTCAATTGTGAACCTAAACCTAAGGTCAAATGTGAACCTGCTGTTTGAAAACCAGGTCAAATGTGAACCTAAACCTCAGGTCAAATGTGAACCTAAACCTCAGGTCAAATGTGAACCCATTGTTTGAAACCCAGGTCAAATGTGAACCTAAACCTAAGGTCAAATGTGAACCCATTATTTGAAACCCAGGTCAAATGTGAACCTAAACCTCAGGTCAAATGTTAACCCGTTGTTTGAAAATCCGGTCAAATGTGAACCTAAACCTCTGGTCAAATATGAACCCGTTGTTTGAAACCCAGGTCAAATGTGAACTTAAACCTCATGTCAAATGTGAATCCGTTGTTTGAAAACCAAGTCAAATGTGAACCCTTTGTTTGAAACCCAGTCAAATATGAACCTAAACCTCAGGTCAAATGCGAACCCATTGTTTGAAACCCAGGTCAAACGTGTACTTAAACCTCAGGTCAAATGTGAACCTATTGTTTGAAACCCAGGTCAAACGTCAGCCTAAACCTCAGGTCAAATGTGAACTCGTTGTTTGAAACCCAAGTCAAATATGAACTGAACCCTCAGGTCAAATGAGAACCCGTTGTTTGAAAACCAGGTCAAATGTGAACCTAAACCTCAGGTCAAATGTGAACCTAAACCTTATGTCAAATGAGAACCCGTTGTTTGAAACTCGGGTCAAATGTGAACCTAAACCTCAGGTCAAATGCGAACCCGTTGTTTGAAAACCAGGTCAAATTTGAACCTAAACCTCGGGTCAAATGTGAACCCGTTGTTTGAAACCCAGGTCAAATGTGAACCTAAACCTAAGGTCAAATGTGAACCCATTGTTTGAAACCCAGGTCAAATGTGACCTAAACCTCAGGTCAAATGCGAACCCGTTGTTTGAAAATCCGGTCAAATGTGAACCTAAACCTCTGGTCAAATGTCAACCCGTTGTTTGAAACCCAGGTCAAATGTGAACTTAAACCTCATGTCAAATGTGAATCCGTTGTTTGAAAACCAGGTTAAATGTGAACCTAAACCTTAGGTCAAATGTGAACCAGTTGTTTCAAAATCCGGTCAGATGTGAACCTAAACCTCAGGTCAAATGTGAACCCATTGTTTGAAACTCAGGTCAAATGTGAACCTAAACCTCAGGTCAAATGCGAACCCGTTGTTTGAAAACCAGGTCAAATTTGAACCTAAACCTCAGGTCAAATGTGAACCCGTTGTTTGAAACCCAGGTCAATTGTGAACCTAAACCTAAGGTAAAATGTGAACCTGTTGTTTGAAAACCAGGTCAAATGTGAACCTAAACCTCAGGTCAAATGTGAACCCATTGTTTGAAACCCAGGTCAAATGTGAACCTAAACCTCAGGTCAAATGTGAACTCGTTGTTTGAAACCCAAGTCAAATGTGAACCTAACCCTCAGGTCAAATGTGAACCTAAACCTCAGGTCAAATGTGAACCCATTGTTTGAAACCCAGGTCAAATGTGAACCTAAACCTAAGGTCAAATGTGAACCCATTATTTGAAACCCAGGTCAAATGTGAACCTAAACCTCAGGTCAAATGTTAACCCGTTGTTTGAAAATCCGGTCAAATGTGAACCTAAACCTCTGGTCAAATATGAACCCGTTGTTTGAAACCCAGGTCAAATGTGAACTTAAACCTCATGTCAAATGTGAATCCGTTGTTTGAAAACCAAGTCAAATGTGAACCCTTTGTTTGAAACCCAGTCAAATATGAACCTAAACCTCAGGTCAAATGCGAACCCATTGTTTGAAACCCAGGTCAAACGTGTACTTAAACCTCAGGTCAAATGTGAACCTATTGTTTGAAACCCAGGTCAAACGTCAGCCTAAACCTCAGGTCAAATGTGAACTCGTTGTTTGAAACCCAAGTCAAATATGAACTGAACCCTCAGGTCAAATGAGAACCCGTTGTTTGAAAACCAGGTCAAATGTGAACCTAAACCTCAGGTCAAATGTGAACCTAAACCTTATGTCAAATGAGAACCCGTTGTTTGAAACTCGGGTCAAATGTGAACCTAAACCTCAGGTCAAATGCGAACCCGTTGTTTGAAAACCAGGTCAAATTTGAACCTAAACCTCGGGTCAAATGTGAACCCGTTGTTTGAAACCCAGGTCAAATGTGAACCTAAACCTAAGGTCAAATGTGAACCCATTGTTTGAAACCCAGGTCAAATGTGACCTAAACCTCAGGTCAAATGCGAACCCGTTGTTTGAAAATCCGGTCAAATGTGAACCTAAACCTCTGGTCAAATGTCAACCCGTTGTTTGAAACCCAGGTCAAATGTGAACTTAAACCTCATGTCAAATGTGAATCCGTTGTTTGAAAACCAGGTTAAATGTGAACCTAAACCTTAGGTCAAATGTGAACCAGTTGTTTCAAAATCCGGTCAGATGTGAACCTAAACCTCAGGTCAAATGTGAACCCATTGTTTGAAACTCAGGTCAAATGTGAACCTAAACCTCAGGTCAAATGCGAACCCGTTGTTTGAAAACCAGGTCAAATTTGAACCTAAACCTCAGGTCAAATGTGAACCCGTTGTTTGAAACCCAGGTCAATTGTGAACCTAAACCTAAGGTAAAATGTGAACCTGTTGTTTGAAAACCAGGTCAAATGTGAACCTAAACCTCAGGTCAAATGTGAACCCATTGTTTGAAACCCAGGTCAAATGTGAACCTAAACCTCAGGTCAAATGTGAACTCGTTGTTTGAAACCCAAGTCAAATGTGAACCTAACCCTCAGGTCAAATGTGAACCTAAACCTCAGGTCAAATTTGAACCCGATGTTTGAAACCCAGGTCAAATGTGAACCTAAACCTCAGGTCAAATGTGAATCCGTTGTTTGAAAACCAGGTCAAATGTGAACCCGTTGTTTGAAACCCAGGTCAAATATGAACCTAAACCTCAGGTCAAATGTGAACCCGTTGTTCGAAACCCATGTCAAATGTGAACTTAAACCTCAGGTCAAATGTGAACCCGTTGTTTGAAACTCATGTCAAATGTGAACCTAAACCTCAGGTCAAATGCGAACCCGTTGTTTGAAAATCAGGTCAAATTTGAACCTAAACCTCAGGTCAAATGTGAACCCGTTGTTTGAAACCCAGGTCAATTGTGAACCTAAACCTAAGGTCAAATGTGAACCTGTTGTTTGAAAACCAGGTCAAATGTGAACCTAAACCTCAGGTCAAATGTGAACCTAAACCTCAGGTCAAATGTGAACCCATTGTTTGAAACCCAGGTCAAATGTGAACCTAAACCTAAGGTCAAATGTGAACCCATTATTTGAAACCCAGGTCAAATGTGAACCTAAACCTCAGGTCAAATGTTAACCCGTTGTTTGAAAATCCGGTCAAATGTGAACCTAAACCTCTGGTCAAATGTGAACCCGTTGTTTGAAACCCAGGTCAAATGTGAACTTAAACCTCATGTCAAATGTGAATCCGTTGTTTGAAAACCAAGTCAAATGTGAACCCTTTGTTTGAAACCCAGTCAAATATGAACCTAAACCTCAGGTCAAATGCGAACCCGTTGTTTGAAACCCAGGTCAAACGTGTACTTAAACCTCAGGTCAAATGTGAACCTATTGTTTGAAACCCAGGTCAAACGTCAGCCTAAACCTCAGGTCAAATGTGAACTCGTTGTTTGAAACCCAAGTCAAATATGAACCGAACCCTCAGGTCAAATGAGAACCCGTTGTTTGAAAACCAGGTCAAATGTGAACCTAAACCTCAGGTCAAATGTGAACCTAAACCTTATGTCAAATGAGAACCCGTTGTTTGAAACTCGGGTCAAATGTAAACCTAAACCTCAGGTCAAATGCGAACCCGTTGTTTGAAAACCAGGTCAAATTTGAACCTAAACCTCGGGTCAAATGTGAACCCGTTGTTTGAAACCCAGGTCAAATGTGAACCTAAACCTAAGGTCAAATGTGAACCCATTGTTTGAAACCCAGGTCAAATGTGACCTAAACCTCAGGTCAAATGCGAACCCGTTGTTTGAAAATCCGGTCAAATGTGAACCTAAACCTCTGGTCAAATGTCAACCCGTTGTTTGAAACCCAGGTCAAATGTGAACTTAAACCTCATGTCAAATGTGAATCTGTTGTTTGAAAACCAGGTTAAATGTGAACCTAAACCTTAGGTCAAATGTGAACCAGTTGTTTCAAAATCCGGTCAGATGTGAACCTAAACCTCAGGTCAAATATGAACCCGTTGTTTGAAACTCAGGTCAAATGTGAACCTAAACCTCAGGTCAAATGCGAACCCGTTGTTTGAAAACCAGGTCAAATTTGAACCTAAACCTCAGGTCAAATGTGAACCCGTTGTTTGAAACCCAGGTCAATTGTGAACCTAAACCTAAGGTAAAATGTGAACCTGTTGTTTGAAAACCAGGTCAAATGTGAACCTAAACCTCAGGTCAAATGTGAACCCATTGTTTGAAACCCAGGTCAAATGTGAACCTAAACCTCAGGTTAAATGTGAACTCGTTGTTTGAAACCCAAGTCAAATGTGAACCTAACCCTCAGGTCAAATGTGAACCTAAACCTCAGGTCAAATGTGAACCCGTTGTTTGAAACCCAGGTCAAATGTGAACCTAAACCTCAGGTCAAATGTGAATCCGTTGTTTGAAAACCAGGTCAAATGTGAACCCGTTGTTTGAAACCCAGGTCAAATATGAACCTAAACCTCAGGTCAAATGTGAACCCGTTGTTCGAAACCCATGTCAAATGTGAACTTAAACCTCAGGTCAAATGTGAACCCGTTGTTTGAAACTCATGTCAAATGTGAACCTAAACCTCAGGTCAAATGCGAACCCGTTGTTTGAAAATCAGGTCAAATTTGAACCTAAACCTCAGGTCAAATGTGAACCCGTTGTTTGAAACCCAGGTCAATTGTGAACCTAAACCTAAGGTCAAATGTGAACCTGTTGTTTGAAAACCAGGTCAAATGTGAACCTAAACCTCAGGTCAAATGTTAACCTAAACCTCAGGTCAAATGTGAACCCATTGTTTGAAACCCAGGTCAAATGTGAACCTAAACCTAAGGTCAAATGTGAACCCATTATTTGAAACCCAGGTCAAATGTGAACCTAAACCTCAGGTCAAATGTTAACCCGTTGTTTGAAAATCCGGTCAAATGTGAACCTAAACCTCTGGTCAAATGTGAACCCGTTGTTTGAAACCCAGGTCAAATGTGAACTTAAACCTCATGTCAAATGTGAATCCGTTGTTTGAAAACCAAGTCAAATGTGAACCCTTTGTTTGAAACCCAGTCAAATATGAACCTAAACCTCAGGTCAAATGCGAACCCGTTGTTTGAAACCCAGGTCAAACGTGTACTTAAACCTCAGGTCAAATGTGAACCTATTGTTTGAAACCCAGGTCAAACGTCAGCCTAAACCTCAGGTCAAATGTGAACTCGTTGTTTGAAACCCAAGTCAAATATGAACCGAACCCTCAGGTCAAATGAGAACCCGTTGTTTGAAAACCAGGTCAAATGTGAACCTAAACCTCAGGTCAAATGTGAACCTAAACCTTATGTCAAATGAGAACCCGTTGTTTGAAACTCGGGTCAAATGTAAACCTAAACCTCAGGTCAAATGCGAACCCGTTGTTTGAAAACCAGGTCAAATTTGAACCTAAACCTCGGGTCAAATGTGAACCCGTTGTTTGAAACCCAGGTCAAATGTGAACCTAAACCTAAGGTCAAATGTGAACCCATTGTTTGAAACCCAGGTCAAATGTGACCTAAACCTCAGGTCAAATGCGAACCCGTTGTTTGAAAATCCGGTCAAATGTGAACCTAAACCTCTGGTCAAATGTCAACCCGTTGTTTGAAACCCAGGTCAAATGTGAACTTAAACCTCATGTCAAATGTGAATCCGTTGTTTGAAAACCAGGTTAAATGTGAACCTAAACCTTAGGTCAAATGTGAACCAGTTGTTTCAAAATCCGGTCAGATGTGAACCTAAACCTCAGGTCAAATGTGAACCCGTTGTTTGAAACTCAGGTCAAATGTGAACCTAAACCTCAGGTCAAATGCGAACCCGTTGTTTGAAAACCAGGTCAAATTTGAACCTAAACCTCAGGTCAAATGTGAACCCGTTGTTTGAAACCCAGGTCAATTGTGAACCTAAACCTAAGGTCAAATGTGAACCTGTTGTTTGAAAACCAGGTCAAATGTGAACCTAAACCTCAGGTCAAATGTGAACCCATTGTTTGAAACCCAGGTCAAATGTGAACCTAAACCTCAGGTCAAATGTGAACTCGTTGTTTGAAACCCAAGTCAAATGTGAACCTAACCCTCAGGTCAAATGTGAACCTAAACCTCAGGTCAAATGTGAACCCGTTGTTTGAAACCCAGGTCAAATGTGAACCTAAACCTCAGGTCAAATGTGAATCCGCTGTTTGAAAACCAGGTCAAATGTGAACCCGTTGTTTGAAACCCAGGTCAAATATGAACCTAAACCTCAGGTCAAATGTGAACCCGTTGTTCGAAACCCATGTCAAATGTGAACTTAAACCTCAGGTCAAATGTGAACCCGTTGTTTGAAACTCAGGTCAAATGTGAACCTAAACCTCAGGTCAAATGCGAACCCGTTGTTTGAAAATCAGGTCAAATTTGAACCTAAACCTCAGGTCAAATGTGAACCCGTTGTTTGAAACCCAGGTCAATTGTGAACCTAAACCTAAGGTCAAATGTGAACCTGTTGTTTGAAAACCAGGTCAAATGTGAACCTAAACCTCAGGTCAAATGTGAACCTAAACCTCAGGTCAAATGTGAACCCATTGTTTGAAACCCAGGTCAAATGTGAACCTAAACCTAAGGTCAAATGTGAACCCATTATTTGAAACCCAGGTCAAATGTGAACCTAAACCTCAGGTCAAATGTTAACCCGTTGTTTGAAAATCCGGTCAAATGTGAACCTAAACCTCTGGTCAAATGTGAACCCGTTGTTTGAAACCCAGGTCAAATGTGAACTTAAACCTCATGTCAAATGTGAATCCGTTGATTGAAAACCAAGTCAAATGTGAACCCTTTGTTTGAAACCCAGTCAAATATGAACCTAAACCTCAGGTCAAATGCGAACCCGTTGTTTGAAACCCAGGTCAAACGTGTACTTAAACCTCAGGTCAAATGTGAACCTATTGTTTGAAACCCAGGTCAAACGTCAGCCTAAACCTCAGGTCAAATGTGAACTCGTTGTTTGAAACCCAAGTCAAATGTGAACCGAACCCTCAGGTCAAATGAGAACCCGTTGTTTTAAAACCAGGTCAAATGTGAACCTAAACCTCAGGTCAAATGTGAACCTAAACCTTATGTCAAATGAGAACCCGTTGTTTGAAACTCGGGTCAAATGTGAACCTAAACCTCAGGTCAAATGCGAACCCGTTGTTTGAAAACCAGGTCAAATTTGAACCTAAACCTCGGGTCAAATGTGAACCCGTTGTTTGAAACCCAGGTCAAATGTGAACCTAAACCTAAGGTCAAATGTGAACCCATTGTTTGAAACCCAGGTCAAATGTGACCTAAACCTCAGGTCAAATGCGAACCCGTTGTTTGAAAATCCGGTCAAATGTGAACCTAAACCTCTGGTCAAAAGTCAACCCGTTGTTTGAAACCCAGGTCAAATGTGAACTTAAACCTCATGTCAAATGTGAATCCGTTGTTTGAAAACCAGGTTATATGTGAACCTAAACCTTAGGTCAAATGTGAACCAGTTGTTTCAAAATACGGTCAGATGTGAACCTAAACCTCAGGTCAAATGTGAACCCGTTGTTTGAAACTCAGGTCAAATGTAAACCTAAACCTCAGGTTAAATGCGAACCCGTTGTTTGAAAACCAGGTCAAATTTGAACCTAAACCTCAGGTCAAATGTGAACCCGTTGTTTGAAACCCAGGTCAATTGTGAACCTAAACCTAAGGTCAAATGTGAACCTGTTGTTTGAAAACCAGGTCAAATGTGAACCTAAACCTCAGGTCAAATGTGAACCCATTGTTTGAAACCCAGGTCAAATGTGAACCTAAACCTCAGGTCAAATGTGAACTCGTTGTTTGAAATCCAAGTCAAATGTGAACCTAACCCTCAGGCCAAATGTGAACCTAAACCTCAAGTCAAATGTGAACCCGTTGTTTGAAACCCAGGTCAAATGTGAACCTAAACCTCAGGTCAAATGTGAATCCGTTGTTTGAAAACCAGGTCAAATGTGAACCCGTTGTTTGAAACCCAGGTCAAATATGAACCTAAACCTCAGGTCAAATGTGAACCCGTTGTTCAAAACCCATGTCAAATGTGAACTTAAACCTCAGGTCAAATGTGAACCCGTTGTTTGAAACTCAGGTCAAATGTGCACCTAAACCTCAGGTCAAATGCGAACCCGTTGTTTGAAAATCAGGTCAAATTTGAACCTAAACCTCAGGTCAAATGTGAACCCGTTGTTTGAAACCCAGGTCAATTGTGAACCTAAACCTAAGGTCAAATGTGAACCTGTTGTTTGAAAACCAGGTCAAATGTGAACCTAAACCTCAGGTCAAATGTGAACCCATTGTTTGAAACCCAGGTCAAATGTGAACCTAAACCTAAGGTTAAATGTGAACCCATTATTTGAAACCCAGGTCAAATGTGAACCTAAACCTCAGGTCAAATGTTAACCCGTTGTTTGAAAATCCGGTCAAATGTGAACCTAAACCTCTGGTCAAATGTGAACCCGTTGTTTGAAACCCAGGTCAAATGTGAACTTAAACCTCATGTCAAATGTGAATCTGTTGTTTGAAAACCAAGTCAAATGTGAACCCTTTGTTTGAAACCCAGTCAAATATGAACCTAAACCTCAGGTCAAATGCGAACCCGTTGTTTGAAACCCAGGTCAAACGTGTACTTAAACCTCAGGTCAAATGTGAACCTATTGTTTGAAACCCAGGTCAAACGTCAGCCTAAACCTCAGGTCAAATGTGAACTCGTTGTTTGACACCCAAGTCAAATGTGAACCGAACCCTCAGGTCAAATGAGAACCCGTTGTTTGAAAACCAGGTCAAATGTGAACCTAAACCTCAGGTCAAATGTGAACCCGTTGTTTGAAACCCAGGTCAAATGTGAACCTAAACCTTATGTCAAATGAGAACCCGTTGTTTGAAACTCGGGTCAAATGTGAACCTAAACCTCAGTTCAAATGCGAACCCGTTGTTTGAAAACCAGGTCAAATTTGAACCTAAACCTCGGGTCAAATGTGAACCCGTTGTTTGAAACCCGGGTCAAATGTGAACCTAAACCTAAGGTCAAATGTGAACCCATTGTTTGAAACCCAGGTCAAATGTGACCTAAACCTCAGGTCAAATGCGAACCCGTTGTTTGAAAATCCGGTCAAATGTGAACCTAAACCTCTGGTCAAATGTGAACCCGTTGTTTGAAACCCAGGTCAAATGTGAACCTAAACCTCAGGTCAAATGTGAACCCGTTGTTTGAAACCCAGGTCAAATGTGAACCTAAACCTCAGGTCAAATGTGAACCCTTTGTTTGAAACCCAGGTCAAATATGAACCTAAACCTCAGGTCAAATGTGAACCTGTTGTTTGAAACTCAGGTCAAATGTGAACCTAAACCTCAGGTCAAATGCGAACCCGTTGTTTGAAAACCAGGTCAAATTTGAACCTAAACCTCAGGTCAAATGTGAACCCGTTGTTTGAAACCCAGGTCAATTGTGAACCTAAACCTAAGGTCAAATGTGAACCTGTTGTTTGAAAACCAGGTCAAATGTGAACCTAAACCTCAGGTCAAATGTGAACCCATTGTTTGAAACCCAGGTCAAATGTGAACCTAAACTTCAGGTCAAATGTGAACTCGTTGTTTGAAACCCAAGTCAAATGTGAACCTAACCCTCAGGTCAAATGTGAACCCGTTGTTTGAAAATCCGGTCAAATGTGAACCTAAACCTCAGGTCAAATGTGAACCCGTTGTTTGAAACCCAGGTCAAATGTGAACCTAAACCTCAGGTCAAATGTGAATCCGTTGTTTGAAAACCAGGTCAAATGTGAACCCGTTGTTTGAAACCCAGGTCAAATATGAACCTAAACCTCAGGTCAAATGTGAACCCGTTGTTCAAAACCCATGTCAAATGTGAACTTAAACCTCAGGTCAAATGTGAACCTGTTGTTTGAAACCCAGGTCAAATGTGAACCTAAACCTCAGGTCAAATGTGAACCCTTTGTTTGAAACCCAGGTCAAATGTGAACATAAACCTCAGGTCAAATGTGAACCCGTTGTTTGAAACCCAGGTCAAATGTGAACCTAAACCTCGGGTCAAATGTGAACCCGTTGTTTGAAACCCAGGTCAAATGTGAACCTAAACCTTATGTCAAATGAGAACCCGTTGTTTGAAACTCGGGTCAAATGTGAACCTAAACCTCAAGTCAAATGCGAACCCGTTGTTTGAAAACCAGGTCAAATTTGAACCTAAACCTCAGGTCAAATGTGAACCCGTTGTTTGAAACCTAGGTCAAATGTGAACCTAAACCTAAGGTCAAATGTGAACCCATTGTTTGAAACCCAGGTCAAATGTGAACCTAAACCTCAGGTCAAATGTGAACCAGTTGTTTCAGAATCCGGTCAAATGTGAACCTAAACCTCAGGTCAAATGTGAACCCGTTGTTTGAAAATCAGGTCAAATTTGAACCTAAACCTCAGGTCAAATGTGAACCCGTTGTTTGAAACCCAGGTCAATTGTGAACCTAAACCTAAGGTCAAATGTGAACCTGTTGTTTGAAAACCAGGTCAAATGTGAACCTAAACCTCAGGTCAAATGTGAACCCATTGTTTGAAACCCAGGTCAAATGTGAACCTAAACCAAAGGTCAAATGTGAACCCATTATTTGAAACCTAGGTCAAATGTGAACCTAAACCTCAGGTCAAATGTGAACCCGTTGTTTGAAAATCCGGTCAAATGTGAACCTAAACCTCTGGTCAAATGTGAACCCGTTGTTTGAAACCCAGGTCAAATGTGAACTTAAACCTCATGTCAAATGTGAATCCGTTGTTTGAAAACCAAGTCAAATGTGAACCCTTTGTTTGAAACCCAGGTCAAATATGAACCTAAACCTCAGGTCAAATGCGAACCCGTTGTTTGAAACCCAGGTCAAACGTGTACTTAAACCTCAGGTCAAATGTGAACCTATTGTTTGAAACCCAGGTCAAACGTCAACCTAAACCTCAGGTCAAATGTGAACTCGTTGTTTGAAACCCAAGTCAAATGTGAACCGAACCCTCAGGTCAAATGAGAACCCGTTGTTTGAAAACCAGGTCAAATGTGAACCTAAACCTCAGGTCAAATGTGAACCCGTTGTTTGAAACCCAGGTCAAATGTGAACCTAAACCTTATGTCAAATGAGAACCCGTTGTTTGAAACTCGGGTCAAATGTGAACCTAAACCTCAGGTCAAATGCGAACCCGTTATTTGAAAACCAGGTCAAATTTGAACCTAAACCTCGGGTCAAATGTGAACCTGTTGTTTGAAACCCAGGTCAAATGTGAACCTAAACCTAAGGTCAAATGTGAACCCATTGTTTGAAACCCAGGTCAAATGTGAACCTAAACCTCAGGTCAAATGTGAACCCGTTGTTTGAAAATCCAGTCAAATGTGAATCTAATCCTCTGGTCAACTGTGAATCTGTTGTTTGAAACCCAGGTCAAATGTGAACTTAAACCTCATGTCAAATGTGAATCCGTTGTTTGAAAACCAGGTCAAATGTGAACCCTTTGTTTGAAACCCAGGTCAAATATGAACCTAAACCTCAGGTCAAATGTGAACCTGTTGTTTGAAACCTAGGTCAAATGTGAACCTAAACCTCAGGTCAAATGTGAAATCGTTGTTTGAAACCCAGGTCAAATGTGAACCTAAACCTCAGGTCAAACGTGAACCCGTTGTTTGAAACCCAGGTCAAATGTGAACCTAAACCTTAGGTCAAATGAGAACCCGTTGTTTGAAACCCGGGTCAAATGTGAACCTAAACCTCAGGTCAAATGCGAACCCGTTGTTTGAAAACCAGGTCAAATTTGAACCTAAACCTCAAGTCAAATATGAACCCGTTGTTCGTAACCCAGGTCAAATGTGAACCTAAACCTAAGGTCAAATGTGAACCCATTGTTTGAAACCCAGGTCAGATGTGAACCTAAACCTCAGGTCAAATGTGAACCCGTTGTTTGAAACCCAGGTCAAACGTGAACTTAAACCTCAGGTCAAATGTGAACTGTAGTTTGAAACCCAGGTCAAACGTGAACCTAAACCTCAGGTCAAATGTGAACCCATTGTTTGAAACCCAAGTCAAATGTGAACCTAACCCTCAGGTCAAATGTGAACCCGTTGTTTGAAAATCCGGTCAAATGTGAACCTAAACCTCAGGTCAAATGTGAACCCGTTGTTTGAAACCCAGGTCAAATGTGAACCTAAACCACATGTCAAATGTGAATCCGTTGTTTGAAAACCAGGTCAAATGTGAACTTAAACCATAGGTCAAATGTGAACCTGTTGTTTGAAACCAAGGTCAAACGTGAACCTAAACCTCAGGTCAAATGTGATCCCGTTGTTTGAAACCCAAGTCAAATGTGAACCTAACCCTCAAGTCAAATGTGAACCAGTTGTTTGAAAATACGATCAAATGAGAACCTAAACCTCAGGTCAAATTTGAACCTAAACCTCAGGTCTAATGTTAACCCGTTGTTTGAAACCCAAGTCAAATGTGAACCTAAACCTCAGGTCAAATGTGAACCCGTTGTTTGAAAACCAGGTCAAATGTGAACCTAAAACTCAGGTCAAATGTGTACCTAAACCTCAGGTCAAATGTGAACCCGTTGTTTGAAACCCAGGTCAAATGACAACTTAAACCTCAGGTCAAATGTGAATACATTGTTTGAAAACCAGGTCAAATGTGAACCCGTTGTATGAAACCCATGTCAAATGTGAACCTAAACCTCAGGTCAAATGTGAACCCGTTGTTTGGAACCCAGGTCAAATGTGAACCTAAACCTCAGGTCAAATGTGAACCCGTTGTTTGAAACTCAGGTCAAATGTGAACCTAAACCTCAGGTCAAATGTGAACCCGTTGTTTGAAAACCAGGTCAAATTTGAACCTAAACCTCAGGTTAAATGTGAACCCGTTGTTTGAAACCCAGGTCAATTGTGAACCTAAACCTAAGGTCAAATGTGAACCCGTTGTTTGAAAACCAGGTGAAATATGAACCTAAACCTCAGGACAAATGTGAACCCATTATTTGAAACCCAGGTCAAATGTGAACCTAAACCTCAGGTCAAATGTGAACCCGTTGTTTGAAACCCAGGTCAAATGTGAACCTAAACCTCATGTCAAATGTGAATCCGTTGTTTGAAAACCAGGTCAAATGTGAACTTAAACCATAGGTCAAATGTGAACCTGTTGTTTGAAACCAAGGTCAAACGTGAACCTAAACCTCAGGTCAAATGTGATCCCGTTGTTTGAAACCCAAGTCAAATGTGAACCTAACCCTCAAGTCAAATGTGAACCCGTTGTTTGAAAATACGGTCAAATGTGAACCTAAACCTCAGGTCAAATGTGAACCTAAACCTCATGTCAAATGTGAACCCGTTGTTTGAAACCTAGGTCAAATGTGAACCTAAACCTTAGGTCAAATGTGAACCTGATGTTTGAAACCCAGGCCAAATGTGAACCTCTTGTTTGAAAACCATGTCAAATGTGAACCTAAACCTCAGGTCTAATGTGAACCCGTTGTTTGAAACCCAAGTCAAATGTGAACCTAAACCTCAGGTCAAATGTCAACCCGTTGTTTGAAAACCAGGTCAAATGTGAACCTAAAACTCAGGTCAAATGTGTACCTAAACCTCAGGTCAAATGTGAACCCGTTGTTTGAAACCCAGGTCAAATTTGAACCTAAACATCAAGTCAAATCTGAACCCGTTGTTTGAAAACCAGTTCAAAGGTGAACCTAACCCTCAGGTCAAATGTGAACCCGTTGTTTGAAAACCAAGTCAAATGTGAACTTAAACCTCAGTTCAAATGTGAACACGTTGTTTGAAAACCAGGTCAAATGTGAACCCGTAGTTTGAAAACCAGGTCAAATGACAACTTAAACCTCAGGTCAAATGTGAATACATTGTTTGAAAACCAGGTCAAATGTGAACCCGTTGTATGAAACCCAAGTCAAATGTGAACCTAAACCTCAGGTCAAATGTGAACCCGTTGTTTGGAACCCAGGTCAAATGTGAACCTAAACCTCAGGTCAAATGTGAACCCGTTGTTTGAAACTCAGGTCAAATGTGAACCTAAACCTCAGGTCAAATGCGAACCCGTTATTTGAAAACCAGGTCAAATTTGAACCTAAACCTCAGGTTAAATGTGAACCCGTTGTTTGAAACCCAGGTCAATTGTGAACCTAAACCTAAGGTCAAATGTGAACCCGTTGTTTGAAAACCAGGTGAAATATGAACCTAAACCTCAGGACAAATGTGCACCCATTATTTGAAACCCAGGTCAAATGTGAACCTAAACCTCAGGTCAAATGTGAACCCGTTGTTTGAAACCCAGGTCAAACGTGAACCTAAACCTCATGTCAAATGTGAATCCGTTGTTTCAAAACCAGGTCAAATGCGAACTTAAACCATAGGTCAAATGTGAACCTGTTGTTTGAAACCAAGGTCAAACGTGAACCTAAACCTCAGGTCAAATGTGATCCCGTTGTTTGAAGCCCAAGTCAAATGTGAACCTAACCCTCAAGTCAAATGTGAACCCGTTGTTTGAAAATACGGTCAAATGTGAACCTAAACCTCAGGTCAAATGTGAACCTAAACCTTATGTCAAATGTGAACCCGTTGTTTGAAACCCAGGTCAAATGTGAACCTAAACCTTAGGCCAAATGTGAACCCGATGTTTGAAACCCAGGCCAAATGTGAACCTCTTATTTGAAAACCATGTCAAATGTGAACCTAAACCTCAGGTCAAATGTGAACCCGTTGTTTGAAACCCAAGTCAAATGTGAACCTCAACCTCAGGTCAAATGTGAACCCGTTGTTTGAAAACCAGGTCAAATGTGAACCTAAAACTCAGGTCAAATGTGTACCTAAACCTCAGGTCAAATGTGAACCCGTTGTTTGAAACCCAGGTCAAATTTGAACCTAAACCTCAAGTCAAATCTGAACCCGTTGTTTGAAAACCAGTTCAAAGGTGAACCTAACCCTCAGGTCAAATGTGAACCCGTTGTTTGAAACCCAAGTCAAATGTGAACTTAAACCTCAGTTCAAATGTGAACACGTTGTTTGAAAACCAGGTCAAATGTGAACCCGTAGTTTGAAAACCAGGTCAAATGACAACTTAAACCTCAGGTCAAATGTGAATACATTGTTTGAAAATCAGGTCAAATGTGAACCCGTTGTATGAAACCCATGTCAAATGTGAATATAAACCTCAGGTCAAATGTGAACCCGTTGTTTGGAACCCAGGTCAAATGTGAACCTAAACCTCAGGTCAAATGTGAACCCGTTGTTTGAAACTCAGGTCAAATGTGAACCTAAACCTCAGGTCAAATGCGAACCCGTTGTTTGAAAACCAGGTCAAATTTGAACCTAAACCTCAGGTTAAATGTGAACCCGTTGTTTGAAACCCAGGTCAATTGTGAACCTAAACCTAAGGTCAAATGTGAACCCGTTGTTTGAAAACCAGGTGAAATATGAACCTAAACCTCAGGACAAATGTGAACCCATTATTTGAAACCCAGGTCAAATGTGAACCTAAACCTCAGGTCAAATGTGAACCCGTTGTTTAAAACCCATGTCAAATGTGAACCTAAACCTCATGTCAAATGTGAATCCGTTGTTTGAAAACCAGGTCAAATGTGAACTTAAACCATAGGTCAAATGTGAACCTGTTGTTTGAAACCAAGGTCAAACGTGAACCTAAACCTCAGGTCAAATGTGATCCGGTTGTTTGAAGCCCAAGTCAAATGTGAACCTAACCCTCAAGTCAAATGTGAACCCGTTGTTTGAAAATACGGTCAAATGTGAACCTAAACCTCAGGTCAAATGTGAACCTAAACCTTATGTCAAATGTGAACCCGTTGTTTGAAACCCAGGTCAAATGTGAACCTTAACCTTAGGCCAAATGTGAACCCGATGTTTGAAACCCAGGCCAAATGTGAACCTCTTGTTTGAAAACCATGTCAAATGTGAACCTAAACCTCAGGTCAAATGTGAACCCGTTGTTTGAAACCCAAGTCAAATGTGAACCTAAACCTCAGGTCAAATGTGAACCCGTTGTTTGAAAACCAGGTCAAATGTGAACCTAAAACTCAGGTCAAATGTGTACCTAAACCTCAGGTCAAATGTGAACCCGTTGTTTGAAACCCAGGTCAAATTTGAACCTAAACCTCAAGTCAAATCTGAACCCGTTGTTTGAAAACCAGTTCAAAGGTGAACCTAACCCTCAGGTCAAATGTGAACCCGTTGTTTGAAACCCAAGTCAAATGTGAACTTAAACCTCAGTTCAAATGTGAAAACGTTGTTTGAAAACCAGGTCAAATGACAACTTAAACCTCAGGTCAAATGTGAATACATTGTTTGAAAATCAGGTCAAATGTGAACCCGTTGTATGAAACCCATGTCAAATGTGAATATAAACCTCAGGTCAAATGTGAACCCGTTGTTTGGAACCCAGGTCAAATGTGAACCTAAACCTCAGGTCAAATGTGAACCCGTTGTTTGAAACTCAGGTCAAATGTGAACCTAAACCTCAGGTCAAATGCGAACCCGTTGTTTGAAAACCAGGTCAAATTTGAACCTAAACCTCAGGTTAAATGTGAACCCGTTGTTTGAAACCCAGGTCAATTGTGAACCTAAACCTAAGGTCAAATGTGAACCCGTTGTTTGAAAACCAGGTGAAATATGAACCTAAACCTCAGGACAAATGTGAACCCATTATTTGAAACCCAGGTCAAATGTGAACCTAAACCTCAGGTCAAATGTGAACCCGTTGTTTGAAAACCAGGTCAAATGTGAACCTAAAACTCAGGTCAAATGTGTACCTAAACCTCAGGTCAAATGTGAACCCGTTGTTTGAAACCCAGGTCAAATTTGAACCTAAACCTCAAGTCAAATCTAAACCCGTTGTTTGAAAACCAGTTCAAAGGTGAACCTAACCCTCAGGTCAAATGTGATCCCGTTGTTTGAAGCCCAAGTCAAATGTGAACCTAACCCTCAAGTCAAATGTGAACCCGTTGTTTGAAAATACGGTCAAATGTGAACCTAAACCTCAGGTCAAATGTGAACCTAAACCTTATGTCAAATGTGAACCCGTTGTTTGAAACCCAGGTCAAATGTGAACCTAAACCTTAGGCCAAATGTGAACCCGATGTTTGAAACCCAGGCCAAATGTGAACCTCTTATTTGAAAACCATGTCAAATGTGAACCTAAACCTCAGGTCAAATGTGAACCCGTTGTTTGAAACCCAAGTCAAATGTGAACCTCAACCTCAGGTCAAATGTGAACCCGTTGTTTGAAAACCAGGTCAAATGTGAACCTAAAACTCAGGTCAAATGTGTACCTAAACCTCAGGTCAAATGTGAACCCGTTGTTTGAAACCCAGGTCAAATTTGAACCTAAACCTCAAGTCAAATCTGAACCCGTTGTTTGAAAACCAGTTCAAAGGTGAACCTAACCCTCAGGTCAAATGTGAACCCGTTGTTTGAAACCCAAGTCAAATGTGAACTTAAACCTCAGTTCAAATGTGAACACGTTGTTTGAAAACCAGGTCAAATGTGAACCCGTAGTTTGAAAACCAGGTCAAATGACAACTTAAACCTCAGGTCAAATGTGAATACATTGTTTGAAAATCAGGTCAAATGTGAACCCGTTGTATGAAACCCATGTCAAATGTGAATATAAACCTCAGGTCAAATGTGAACCCGTTGTTTGGAACCCAGGTCAAATGTGAACCTAAACCTCAGGTCAAATGTGAACCCGTTGTTTGAAACTCAGGTCAAATGTGAACCTAAACCTCAGGTCAAATGCGAACCCGTTGTTTGAAAACCAGGTCAAATTTGAACCTAAACCTCAGGTTAAATGTGAACCCGTTGTTTGAAACCCAGGTCAATTGTGAACCTAAACCTAAGGTCAAATGTGAACCCGTTGTTTGAAAACCAGGTGAAATATGAACCTAAACCTCAGGACAAATGTGAACCCATTATTTGAAACCCAGGTCAAATGTGAACCTAAACCTCAGGTCAAATGTGAACCCGTTGTTTAAAACCCATGTCAAATGTGAACCTAAACCTCATGTCAAATGTGAATCCGTTGTTTGAAAACCAGGTCAAATGTGAACTTAAACCATAGGTCAAATGTGAACCTGTTGTTTGAAACCAAGGTCAAACGTGAACCTAAACCTCAGGTCAAATGTGATCCGGTTGTTTGAAGCCCAAGTCAAATGTGAACCTAACCCTCAAGTCAAATGTGAACCCGTTGTTTGAAAATACGGTCAAATGTGAACCTAAACCTCAGGTCAAATGTGAACCTAAACCTTATGTCAAATGTGAACCCGTTGTTTGAAACCCAGGTCAAATGTGAACCTAAACCTTAGGCCAAATGTGAACCCGATGTTTGAAACCCAGGCCAAATGTGAACCTCTTGTTTGAAAACCATGTCAAATGTGAACCTAAACCTCAGGTCAAATGTGAACCCGTTGTTTGAAACCCAAGTCAAATGTGAACCTAAACCTCAGGTCAAATGTGAACCCGTTGTTTGAAAACCAGGTCAAATGTGAACCTAAAACTCAGGTCAAATGTGTACCTAAACCTCAGGTCAAATGTGAACCCGTTGTTTGAAACCCAGGTCAAATTTGAACCTAAACCTCAAGTCAAATCTGAACCCGTTGTTTGAAAACCAGTTCAAAGGTGAACCTAACCCTCAGGTCAAATGTGAACCCGTTGTTTGAAACCCAAGTCAAATGTGAACTTAAACCTCAGTTCAAATGTGAAAACGTTGTTTGAAAACCAGGTCAAATGACAACTTAAACCTCAGGTCAAATGTGAATACATTGTTTGAAAATCAGGTCAAATGTGAACCCGTTGTATGAAACCCATGTCAAATGTGAATATAAACCTCAGGTCAAATGTGAACCCGTTGTTTGGAACCCAGGTCAAATGTGAACCTAAACCTCAGGTCAAATGTGAACCCGTTGTTTGAAACTCAGGTCAAATGTGAACCTAAACCTCAGGTCAAATGCGAACCCGTTGTTTGAAAACCAGGTCAAATTTGAACCTAAACCTCAGGTTAAATGTGAACCCGTTGTTTGAAACCCAGGTCAATTGTGAACCTAAACCTAAGGTCAAATGTGAACCCGTTGTTTGAAAACCAGGTGAAATATGAACCTAAACCTCAGGACAAATGTGAACCCATTATTTGAAACCCAGGTCAAATGTGAACCTAAACCTCAGGTCAAATGTGAACCCGTTGTTTGAAAACCAGGTCAAATGTGAACCTAAAACTCAGGTCAAATGTGTACCTAAACCTCAGGTCAAATGTGAACCCGTTGTTTGAAACCCAGGTCAAATTTGAACCTAAACCTCAAGTCAAATCTAAACCCGTTGTTTGAAAACCAGTTCAAAGGTGAACCTAACCCTCAGGTCAAATGTGAACCCGTTGTTTGAAACCCAAGTCAAATGTGAACTTAAACCTCAGTTCAAATGTGAACACGTTGTTTGAAAACCAGGTCAAATGTGAACCCGTAGTTTGAAAACCAGGTCAAATGACAACTTAAACCTCAGGTCAAATGTGAATACATTGTTTGAAAATTAGGTCAAATGTGAACCCGTTGTATGAAACCCATGTCAAATGTGAATATAAACCTCAGGTCAAATGTGAACCCATTGTTTGGAACCCAGGTCAAATGTGAACCTAAACCTCAGGTCAAATGTGAACCCGTTGTTTGAAACTCAGGTCAAATGTGAACCTAAACCTCAGGTCAAATGCGAACCCGTTGTTTGAAAACCAGGTCAAATTTGAACCTAAACCTCAGGTTAAATGTGAACCCGTTGTTTGAAACCCAGGTCAATTGTGAACCTAAACCTAAGGTCAAATGTGAACCCGTTGTTTGAAAACCAGGTGAAATATGAACCTAAACCTCAGGACAAATGTGAACCCATTATTTGAAACCCAGGTCAAATGTGAACCTAAACCTCAGGTCAAATGTGAACCCGTTGTTTAAAACCCATGTCAAATGTGAACCTAAACCTCATGTCAAATGTGAATCCGTTGTTTGAAAACCAGGTCAAATGTGAACTTAAACCATAGGTCAAATGTGAACCTGTTGTTTGAAACCAAGGTCAAACGTGAACCTAAACCTCAGGTCAAATGTGATCCGGTTGTTTGAAGCCCAAGTCAAATGTGAACCTAACCCTCAAGTCAAATGTGAACCCGTTGTTTGAAAATACGGTCAAATGTGAACCTAAACCTCAGGTCAAATGTGAACCTAAACCTTATGTCAAATGTGAACCCGTTGTTTGAAACCCAGGTCAAATGTGAACCTAAACCTTAGGCCAAATGTGAACCCGATGTTTGAAACCCAGGCCAAATGTGAACCTCTTGTTTGAAAACCATGTCAAATGTGAACCTAAACCTCAGGTCAAATGTGAACCCGTTGTTTGAAACCCAAGTCAAATGTGAACCTAAACCTCAGGTCAAATGTGAACCCGTTGTTTGAAAACCAGGTCAAATGTGAACCTAAAACTCAGGTCAAATGTGTACCTAAACCTCAGGTCAAATGTGAACCCGTTGTTTGAAACCCAGGTCAAATTTGAACCTAAACCTCAAGTCAAATCTGAACCCGTTGTTTGAAAACCAGTTCAAAGGTGAACCTAACCCTCAGGTCAAATGTGAACCCGTTGTTTGAAACCCAAGTCAAATGTGAACTTAAACCTCAGTTCAAATGTGAAAACGTTGTTTGAAAACCAGGTCAAATGACAACTTAAACCTCAGGTCAAATGTGAATACATTGTTTGAAAATCAGGTCAAATGTGAACCCGTTGTATGAAACCCATGTCAAATGTGAATATAAACCTCAGGTCAAATGTGAACCCGTTGTTTGGAACCCAGGTCAAATGTGAACCTAAACCTCAGGTCAAATGTGAACCCGTTGTTTGAAACTCAGGTCAAATGTGAACCTAAACCTCAGGACAAATGCGAACCCGTTGTTTGAAAACCAGGTCAAATTTGAACCTAAACCTCAGGTTAAATGTGAACCCGTTGTTTGAAACCCAGGTCAATTGTGAACCTAAACCTAAGGTCAAATGTGAACCCGTTGTTTGAAAACCAGGTGAAATATGAACCTAAACCTCAGGACAAATGTGAACCCATTATTTGAAACCCAGGTCAAATGTGAACCTAAACCTCAGGTCAAATGTGAACCCGTTGTTTGAAAACCAGGTCAAATGTGAACCTAAAACTCAGGTCAAATGTGTACCTAAACCTCAGGTCAAATGTGAACCCGTTGTTTGAAACCCAGGTCAAATTTGAACCTAAACCTCAAGTCAAATCTAAACCCGTTGTTTGAAAACCAGTTCAAAGGTGAACCTAACCCTCAGGTCAAATGTGAACCCGTTGTTTGAGACCCAAGTCAAATGTGAACTTAAACCTCAGTTCAAATGTGAACACGTTGTTTGAAAACCAGGTCAAATGTGAACCCGTAGTTTGAAAACCAGGTCAAATGCCAACTTAAACCTCAGGTCAAATGTGAATACATTGATTGAAAATCAGGTCAAATGTGAACCCGTTGTATGAAACCCATGTCAAATGTGAATATAAACCTCAGGTCAAATGTGAACCCGTTGTTTGGAACCCAGGTCAAATGTGAACCTAAACCTCAGGTCAAATGTGAACCCGTTGTTTGAAACTCAGGTCAAATGTGAACCTAAACCTCAGGTCAAATGCGAACCCGTTGTTTGAAAACCAGGTCAAATTTGAACCTAAACCTCAGGTTAAATGTGAACCCGTTGTTTGAAACCCAGGTCAATTGTGAACCTAAACCTAAGGTCAAATGTGAACCCGTTGTTTGAAAACCAGGTGAAATATGAACCTAAACCTCAGGACAAATGTGAACCCATTATTTGAAACCCAGGTCAAATGTGAACCTAAACCTCAGGTCAAATGTGAACCCGTTGTTTAAAACCCATGTCAAATGTGAACCTAAACCTCATGTCAAATGTGAATCCGTTGTTTGAAAACCAGGTCAAATGTGAACTTAAACCATAGGTCAAATGTGAACCTGTTGTTTGAAACCAAGGTCAAACGTGAACCTAAACCTCAGGTCAAATGTGATCCGGTTGTTTGAAGCCCAAGTCAAATGTGAACCTAACCCTCAAGTCAAATGTGAACCCGTTGTTTGAAAATACGGTCAAATGTGAACCTAAACCTCAGGTCAAATGTGAACCTAAACCTTATGTCAAATGTGAACCCGTTGTTTGAAACCCAGGTCAAATGTGAACCTAAACCTTAGGCCAAATGTGAACCCGATGTTTGAAACCCAGGCCAAATGTGAACCTCTTGTTTGAAAACCATGTCAAATGTGAACCTAAACCTCAGGTCAAATGTGAACCCGTTGTTTGAAACCCAAGTCAAATGTGAACCTAAACCTCAGGTCAAATGTGAACCCGTTGTTTGAAAACCAGGTCAAATGTGAACCTAAAACTCAGGTCAAATGTGTACCTAAACCTCAGGTCAAATGTGAACCCGTTGTTTGAAACCCAGGTCAAATTTGAACCTAAACCTCAAGTCAAATCTGAACCCGTTGTTTGAAAACCAGTTCAAAGGTGAACCTAACCCTCAGGTCAAATGTGAACCCGTTGTTTGAAACCCAAGTCAAATGTGAACTTAAACCTCAGTTCAAATGTGAAAACGTTGTTTGAAAACCAGGTCAAATGACAACTTAAACCTCAGGTCAAATGTGAATACATTGTTTGAAAATCAGGTCAAATGTGAACCCGTTGTATGAAACCCATGTCAAATGTGAATATAAACCTCAGGTCAAATGTGAACCCGTTGTTTGGAACCCAGGTCAAATGTGAACCCGTTGTTTGAAACTCAGGTCAAATGTGAACCTAAACCTCAGGACAAATGCGAACCCGTTGTTTGAAAACCAGGTCAAATTTGAACCTAAACCTCAGGTTAAATGTGAACCCGTTGTTTGAAACCCAGGTCAATTGTGAACCTAAACCTAAGGTCAAATGTGAACCCGTTGTTTGAAAACCAGGTGAAATATGAACCTAAACCTCAGGACAAATGTGAACCCATTATTTGAAACCCAGGTCAAATGTGAACCTAAACCTCAGGTCAAATGTGAACCCGTTGTTTGAAAACCAGGTCAAATGTGAACCTAAAACTCAGGTCAAATGTGTACCTAAACCTCAGGTCAAATGTGAACCCGTTGTTTGAAACCCAGGTCAAATTTGAACCTAAACCTCAAGTCAAATCTAAACCCGTTGTTTGAAAACCAGTTCAAAGGTGAACCTAACCCTCAGGTCAAATGTGAACCCGTTGTTTGAGACCCAAGTCAAATGTGAACTTAAACCTCAGTTCAAATGTGAACACGTTGTTTGAAAACCAGGTCAAATGTGAACCCGTAGTTTGAAAACCAGGTCAAATGCCAACTTAAACCTCAGGTCAAATGTGAATACATTGATTGAAAATCAGGTCAAATGTGAACCCGTTGTATGAAACCCATGTCAAATGTGAATATAAACCTCAGGTCAAATGTGAACCCGTTGTTTGGAACCCAGGTCAAATGTGAACCTAAACCTCAGGTCAAATGTGAACCCGTTGTTTGAAACTCAGGTCAAATGTGAACCTAAACCTCAGGTCAAATGCGAACCCGTTGTTTGAAAACCAGGTCAAATTTGAACCTAAACCTCAGGTTAAATGTGAACCCGTTGTTTGAAACCCAGGTCAATTGTGAACCTAAACCTAAGGTCAAATGTGAACCCGTTGTTTGAAAACCAGGTGAAATATGAACCTAAACCTCAGGACAAATGTGAACCCATTATTTGAAACCCAGGTCAAATGTGAACCTAAACCTCAGGTCAAATGTGAACCCGTTGTTTAAAACCCATGTCAAATGTGAACCTAAACCTCATGTCAAATGTGAATCCGTTGTTTGAAAACCAGGTCAAATGTGAACTTAAACCATAGGTCAAATGTGAACCTGTTGTTTGAAACCAAGGTCAAACGTGAACCTAAACCTCAGGTCAAATGTGATCCGGTTGTTTGAAGCCCAAGTCAAATGTGAACCTAACCCTCAAGTCAAATGTGAACCCGTTGTTTGAAAATACGGTCAAATGTGAACCTAAACCTCAGGTCAAATGTGAACCTAAACCTTATGTCAAATGTGAACCCGTTGTTTGAAACCCAGGTCAAATGTGAACCTAAACCTTAGGCCAAATGTGAACCCGATGTTTGAAACCCAGGCCAAATGTGAACCTCTTGTTTGAAAACCATGTCAAATGTGAACCTAAACCTCAGGTCAAATGTGAACCCGTTGTTTGAAACCCAAGTCAAATGTGAACCTAAACCTCAGGTCAAATGTGAACCCGTTGTTTGAAAACCAGGTCAAATGTGAACCTAAAACTCAGGTCAAATGTGTACCTAAACCTCAGGTCAAATGTGAACCCGTTGTTTGAAACCCAGGTCAAATTTGAACCTAAACCTCAAGTCAAATCTGAACCCGTTGTTTGAAAACCAGTTCAAAGGTGAACCTAACCCTCAGGTCAAATGTGAACCCGTTGTTTGAAACCCAAGTCAAATGTGAACTTAAACCTCAGTTCAAATGTGAAAACGTTGTTTGAAAACCAGGTCAAATGACAACTTAAACCTCAGGTCAAATGTGAATACATTGTTTGAAAATCAGGTCAAATGTGAACCCGTTGTATGAAACCCATGTCAAATGTGAATATAAACCTCAGGTCAAATGTGAACCCGTTGTTTGGAACCCAGGTCAAATGTGAACCTAAACCTCAGGTCAAATGTGAACCCGTTGTTTGAAACTCAGGTCAAATGTGAACCTAAACCTCAGGTCAAATGCGAACCCGTTGTTTGAAAACCAGGTCAAATTTGAACCTAAACCTCAGGTTAAATGTGAACCCGTTGTTTGAAACCCAGGTCAATTGTGAACCTAAACCTAAGGTCAAATGTGAACCCGTTGTTTGAAAACCAGGTGAAATATGAACCTAAACCTCAGGACAAATGTGAACCCATTATTTGAAACCCAGGTCAAATGTGAACCTAAACCTCAGGTCAAATGTGAACCCGTTGTTTAAAACCCATGTCAAATGTGAACCTAAACCTCATGTCAAATGTGAATCCGTTGTTTGAAAACCAGGTCAAATGTGAACTTAAACCATAGGTCAAATGTGAACCTGTTGTTTGAAACCAAGGTCAAACGTGAACCTAAACCTCAGGTCAAATGTGATCCGGTTGTTTGAAGCCCAAGTCAAATGTGAACCTAACCCTCAAGTCAAATGTGAACCCGTTGTTTGAAAATACGGTCAAATGTGAACCTAAACCTCAGGTCAAATGTGAACCTAAACCTTATGTCAAATGTGAACCCGTTGTTTGAAACCCAGGTCAAATGTGAACCTAAACCTTAGGCCAAATGTGAACCCGATGTTTGAAACCCAGGCCAAATGTGAACCTCTTGTTTGAAAACCATGTCAAATGTGAACCTAAACCTCAGGTCAAATGTGAACCCGTTGTTTGAAACCCAAGTCAAATGTGAACCTAAACCTCAGGTCAAATGTGAACCCGTTGTTTGAAAACCAGGTCAAATGTGAACCTAAAACTCAGGTCAAATGTGTACCTAAACCTCAGGTCAAATGTGAACCCGTTGTTTGAAACCCAGGTCAAATTTGAACCTAAACCTCAAGTCAAATCTGAACCCGTTGTTTGAAAACCAGTTCAAAGGTGAACCTAACCCTCAGGTCAAATGTGAACCCGTTGTTTGAAACCCAAGTCAAATGTGAACTTAAACCTCAGTTCAAATGTGAAAACGTTGTTTGAAAACCAGGTCAAATGACAACTTAAACCTCAGGTCAAATGTGAATACATTGTTTGAAAATCAGGTCAAATGTGAACCCGTTGTATGAAACCCATGTCAAATGTGAATATAAACCTCAGGTCAAATGTGAACCCGTTGTTTGGAACCCAGGTCAAATGTGAACCTAAACCTCAGGTCAAATGTGAACCCGTTGTTTGAAACTCAGGTCAAATGTGAACCTAAACCTCAGGTCAAATGCGAACCCGTTGTTTGAAAACCAGGTCAAATTTGAACCTAAACCTCAGGTTAAATGTGAACCCGTTGTTTGAAACCCAGGTCAATTGTGAACCTAAACCTAAGGTCAAATGTGAACCCGTTGTTTGAAAACCAGGTGAAATATGAACCTAAACCTCAGGACAAATGTGAACCCATTATTTGAAACCCAGGTCAAATGTGAACCTAAACCTCAGGTCAAATGTGAACCCGTTGTTTAAAACCCATGTCAAATGTGAACCTAAACCTCATGTCAAATGTGAATCCGTTGTTTGAAAACCAGGTCAAATGTGAACTTAAACCATAGGTCAAATGTGAACCTGTTGTTTGAAACCAAGGTCAAACGTGAACCTAAACCTCAGGTCAAATGTGATCCGGTTGTTTGAAGCCCAAGTCAAATGTGAACCTAACCCTTAAGTCAAATGTGAACCCGTTGTTTGAAAATACGGTCAAATGTGAACCTAAACCTCAGGTCAAATGTGAACCTAAACCTTATGTCAAATGTGAACCCGTTGTTTGAAACCCAGGTCAAATGTGAACCTAAACCTTAGGCCAAATGTGAACCCGATGTTTGAAACCCAGGCCAAATGTGAACCTCTTGTTTGAAAACCATGTCAAATGTGAACCTAAACCTCAGGTCAAATGTGAACCCGTTGTTTGAAACCCAAGTCAAATGTGAACCTAAACCTCAGGTCAAATGTGAACCCGTTGTTTGAAAACCAGGTCAAATGTGAACCTAAAACTCAGGTCAAATGTGTACCTAAACCTCAGGTCAAATGTGAACCCGTTGTTTGAAACCCAGGTCAAATTTGAACCTAAACCTCAAGTCAAATCTGAACCCGTTGTTTGAAAACCAGTTCAAAGGTGAACCTAACCCTCAGGTCAAATGTGAACCCGTTGTTTGAAACCCAAGTCAAATGTGAACTTAAACCTCAGTTCAAATGTGAAAACGTTGTTTGAAAACCAGGTCAAATGACAACTTAAACCTCAGGTCAAATGTGAATACATTGTTTGAAAACCAGGTCAAATGTGAACCCGTTGTATGAAACCCATGTCCAATGTGAACCTAAACCTCAGGTCAAATGTGAACCCGTTGTTTGGAACCCAGGTCAAATGTGAACCTAAACCTCAGGTCAAATGTGAACCCGTTGTTTGAAACTCAGGTCAAATGTGAACCTAAACCTCAGGTCAAATACGAACCCGTTGTTTGAAAACCAGGTCAAATTTGAACCTAAACCTCAGGTCAAATGTGAACCCGTTGTATGAAACCCATGTCAAATGTGAATATAAACCTCAGGTCAAATGTGAACCCGTTGTTTGGAACCCAGGTCAAATGTGAACCTAAACCTCAGGTCAAATGTGAACCCGTTGTTTGAAACTCAGGTCAAATGTGAACCTAAACCTCAGGTCAAATGCGAACCCGTTGTTTGAAAACCAGGTCAAATTTGAACCTAAACCTCAGGTTAAATGTGAACCCGTTGTTTGAAACCCAGGTCAATTGTGAACCTAAACCTAAGGTCAAATGTGAACCCGTTGTTTGAAAACCAGGTGAAATATGAACCTAAACCTCAGGACAAATGTGAACCCATTATTTGAAACCCAGGTCAAATGTGAACCTAAACCTCAGGTCAAATGTGAACCCGTTGTTTGAAAACCAGGTCAAATGTGAACCTAAAACTCAGGTCAAATGTGTACCTAAACCTCAGGTCAAATGTGAACCCGTTGTTTGAAACCCAGGTCAAATTTGAACCTAAACCTCAAGTCAAATCTAAACCCGTTGTTTGAAAACCAGTTCAAAGGTGAACCTAACCCTCAGGTCAAATGTGAACCCGTTGTTTGAAACCCAAGTCAAATGTGAACTTAAACCTCAGTTCAAATGTGAACACGTTGTTTGAAAACCAGGTCAAATGTGAACCCGTAGTTTGAAAACCAGGTCAAATGACAACTTAAACCTCAGGTCAAATGTGAATACATTGTTTGAAAATCAGGTCAAATGTGAACCCGTTGTATGAAACCCATGTCAAATGTGAATATAAACCTCAGGTCAAATGTGAACCCATTGTTTGGAACCCAGGTCAAATGTGAACCTAAACCTCAGGTCAAATGTGAACCCGTTGTTTGAAACTCAGGTCAAATGTGAACCTAAACCTCAGGTCAAATGCGAACCCATTGTTTGAAAACCAGGTCAAATTTGAACCTAAACCTCAGGTTAAATGTGAACCCGTTGTTTGAAACCCAGGTCAATTGTGAACCTAAACCTAAGGTCAAATGTGAACCCGTTGTTTGAAAACCAGGTGAAATATGAACCTAAACCTCAGGACAAATGTGAACCCATTATTTGAAACCCAGGTCAAATGTGAACCTAAACCTCAGGTCAAATGTGAACCCGTTGTTTAAAACCCATGTCAAATGTGAACCTAAACCTCATGTCAAATGTGAATCCGTTGTTTGAAAACCAGGTCAAATGTGAACTTAAACCATAGGTCAAATGTGAACCTGTTGTTTGAAACCAAGGTCAAACGTGAACCTAAACCTCAGGTCAAATGTGATCCGGTTGTTTGAAGCCCAAGTCAAATGTGAACCTAACCCTCAAGTCAAATGTGAACCCGTTGTTTGAAAATACGGTCAAATGTGAACCTAAACCTCAGGTCAAATGTGAACCTAAACCTTATGTCAAATGTGAACCCGTTGTTTGAAACCCAGGTCAAATGTGAACCTAAACCTTAGGCCAAATGTGAACCCGATGTTTGAAACCCAGGCCAAATGTGAACCTCTTGTTTGAAAACCATGTCAAATGTGAACCTAAACCTCAGGTCAAATGTGAACCCGTTGTTTGAAACCCAAGTCAAATGTGAACCTAAACCTCAGGTCAAATATGAACCCGTTGTTTGAAAACCAGGTCAAATGTGAACCTAAAACTCAGGTCAAATGTGTACCTAAACCTCAGGTCAAATGTGAACCCGTTGTTTGAAACCCAGGTCAAATTTGAACCTAAACCTCAAGTCAAATCTGAACCCGATGTTTGAAAACCAGTTCAAAGGTGAACCTAACCCTCAGGTCAAATGTGAACCCGTTGTTTGAAACCCAAGTCAAATGTGAACTTAAACCTCAGTTCAAATGTGAAAACGTTGTTTGAAAACCAGGTCAAATGACAACTTAAACCTCAGGTCAAATGTGAATACATTGTTTGAAAATCAGGTCAAATGTGAACCCGTTGTATGAAACCCATGTCAAATGTGAATATAAACCTCAGGTCAAATGTGAACCCGTTGTTTGGAACCCAGGTCAAATGTGAACCTAAACCTCAGGTCAAATGTGAACCCGTTGTTTGAAACTCAGGTCAAATGTGAACCTAAACCTCAGGTCAAATGCGAACCCGTTGTTTGAAAACCAGGTCAAATTTGAACCTAAACCTCAGGTTAAATGTGAACCCGTTGTTTGAAACCCAGGTCAATTGTGAACCTAAACCTAAGGTCAAATGTGAACCCGTTGTTTGAAAACCATGTGAAATATGAACCTAAACCTCAGGACAAATGTGAACCCATTATTTGAAACCCAGGTCAAATGTGAACCTAAACCTCAGGTCAAATGTGAACCCGTTGTTTGAAAACCAGGTCAAATGTGAACCTAAAACTCAGGTCAAATGTGTACCTAAACCTCAGGTCAAATGTGAACCCGTTGTTTGAAACCCAGGTCAAATTTGAACCTAAACCTCAAGTCAAATCTAAACCCGTTGTTTGAAAACCAGTTCAAAGGTGAACCTAACCCTCAGGTCAAATGTGAACCCGTTGTTTGAAACCCAAGTCAAATGTGAACTTAAACCTCAGTTCAAATGTGAACACGTTGTTTGAAAACCAGGTCAAATGTGAACCCGTAGTTTGAAAACCAGGTCAAATGCCAACTTAAACCTCAGGTCAAATGTGAATACATTGATTGAAAATCAGGTCAAATGTGAACCCGTTGTATGAAACCCATGTCAAATGTGAATATAAACCTCAGGTCAAATGTGAACCCGTTGTTTGGAACCCAGGTCAAATGTGAACCTAAACCTCAGGTCAAATGTGAACCCGTTGTTTGAAACTCAGGTCAAATGTGAACCTAAACCTCAGGTCAAATGCGAACCCGTTGTTTGAAAACCAGGTCAAATTTGAACCTAAACCTCAGGTTAAATGTGAACCCGTTGTTTGAAACCCAGGTCAATTGTGAACCTAAACCTAAGGTCAAATGTGAACCCGTTGTTTGAAAACCAGGTGAAATATGAACCTAAACCTCAGGACAAATGTGAACCCATTATTTGAAACCCAGGTCAAATGTGAACCTAAACCTCAGGTCAAATGTGAACCCGTTGTTTGAAAACCAGGTCAAATGTGAACCTAAAACTCAGGTCAAATGTGTACCTAAACCTCAGGTCAAATGTGAACCCGTTGTTTGAAACCCAGGTCAAATTTGAACCTAAACCTCAAGTCAAATCTAAACCCGTTGTTTGAAAACCAGTTCAAAGGTGAACCTAACCCTCAGGTCAAATGTGAACCCGTTGTTTGAAACCCAAGTCAAATGTGAACTTAAACCTCAGTTCAAATGTGAACACGTTGTTTGAAAACCAGGTCAAATGTGAACCCGTAGTTTGAAAACCAGGTCAAATGCCAACTTAAACCTCAGGTCAAATGTGAATACATTGATTGAAAATCAGGTCAAATGTGAACCCGTTGTATGAAACCCATGTCAAATGTGAATATAAACCTCAGGTCAAATGTGAACCCGTTGTTTGGAACCCAGGTCAAATGTGAACCTAAACCTCAGGTCAAATGTGAACCCGTTGTTTGAAACTCAGGTCAAATGTGAACCTAAACCTCAGGTCAAATGCGAACCCGTTGTTTGAAAACCAGGTCAAATTTGAACCTAAACCTCAGGTTAAATGTGAACCCGTTGTTTGAAACCCAGGTCAATTGTGAACCTAAACCTAAGGTCAAATGTGAACCCGTTGTTTGAAAACCAGGTGAAATATGAACCTAAACCTCAGGACAAATGTGAACCCATTATTTGAAACCCAGGTCAAATGTGAACCTAAACCTCAGGTCAAATGTGAACCCGTTGTTTAAAACCCATGTCAAATGTGAACCTAAACCTCATGTCAAATGTGAATCCGTTGTTTGAAAACCAGGTCAAATGTGAACTTAAACCATAGGTCAAATGTGAACCTGTTGTTTGAAACCAAGGTCAAACGTGAACCTAAACCTCAGGTCAAATGTGATCCGGTTGTTTGAAGCCCAAGTCAAATGTGAACCTAACCCTCAAGTCAAATGTGAACCCGTTGTTTGAAAATACGGTCAAATGTGAACCTAAACCTCAGGTCAAATGTGAACCTAAACCTTATGTCAAATGTGAACCCGTTGTTTGAAACCCTGGTCAAATGTGAACCTAAACCTTAGGCCAAATGTGAACCCGATGTTTGAAACCCAGGCCAAATGTGAACCTCTTGTTTGAAAACCATGTCAAATGTGAACCTAAACCTCAGGTCAAATGTGTACCTAAACCTCAGGTCAAATGTGAACCCGTTGTTTGAAACCCAGGTCAAATTTGAACCTAAACCTCAAGTCAAATCTGAACCCGTTGTTTGAAAACCAGTTCAAAGGTGAACCTAACCCTCAGGTCAAATGTGAACCCGTTGTTTGAAACCCAAGTCAAATGTGAACTTAAACCTTAGTTCAAATGTGAAAACGTTGTTTGAAAACCAGGTCAAATGACAACTTAAACCTCAGGTCAAATGTGAATACATTGTTTGAAAATCAGGTCAAATGTGAACCCGTTGTATGAAACCCATGTCAAATGTGAATATAAACCTCAGGTCAAATGTGAACCCGTTGTTTGGAACCCAGGTCAAATGTGAACCTAAACCTCAGGTCAAATGTGAACCCGTTGTTTGAAACTCAGGTCAAATGTGAACCTAAACCTCAGGTCAAATGCGAACCCGTTGTTTGAAAACCAGGTCAAATTTGAACCTAAACCTCAGGTTAAATGTGAACCCGTTGTTTGAAACCCAGGTCAATTGTGAACCTAAACCTAAGGTCAAATGTGAACCCGTTGTTTGAAAACCAGGTGAAATATGAACCTAAACCTCAGGACAAATGTGAACCCATTATTTGAAACCCAGGTCAAATGTGAACCTAAACCTCAGGTCAAATGTGAACCCGTTGTTTGAAAACCAGGTCAAATGTGAACCTAAAACTCAGGTCAAATGTGTACCTAAACCTCAGGTCAAATGTGAACCCGTTGTTTGAAACCCAGGTCAAATTTGAACCTAAACCTCAAGTCAAATCTAAACCCGTTGTTTGAAAACCAGTTCAAAGGTGAACCTAACCCTCAGGTCAAATGTGAACCCGTTGTTTGAAACCCAAGTCAAATGTGAACTTAAACCTCAGTTCAAATGTGAACACGTTGTTTGAAAACCAGGTCAAATGTGAACCCGTAGTTTGAAAACCAGGTCAAATGCCAACTTAAACCTCAGGTCAAATGTGAATACATTGATTGAAAATCAGGTCAAATGTGAACCCGTTGTATGAAACCCATGTCAAATGTGAATATAAACCTCAGGTCAAATGTGAACCCGTTGTTTGGAACCCAGGTCAAATGTGAACCTAAACCTCAGGTCAAATGTGAACCCGTTGTTTGAAACTCAGGTCAAATGTGAACCTAAACCTCAGGTCAAATGCGAACCCGTTGTTTGAAAACCAGGTCAAATTTGAACCTAAACCTCAGGTTAAATGTGAACCCGTTGTTTGAAACCCAGGTCAATTGTGAACCTAAACCTAAGGTCAAATGTGAACCCGTTGTTTGAAAACCAGGTGAAATATGAACCTAAACCTCAGGACAAATGTGAACCCATTATTTGAAACCCAGGTCAAATGTGAACCTAAACCTCAGGTCAAATGTGAACCCGTTGTTTAAAACCCATGTCAAATGTGAACCTAAACCTCATGTCAAATGTGAATCCGTTGTTTGAAAACCAGGTCAAATGTGAACTTAAACCATAGGTCAAATGTGAACCTGTTGTTTGAAACCAAGGTCAAACGTGAACCTAAACCTCAGGTCAAATGTGATCCGGTTGTTTGAAGCCCAAGTCAAATGTGAACCTAACCCTCAAGTCAAATGTGAACCCGTTGTTTGAAAATACGGTCAAATGTGAACCTAAACCTCAGGTCAAATGTGAACCTAAACCTTATGTCAAATGTGAACCCGTTGTTTGAAACCCAGGTCAAATGTGAACCTAAACCTTAGGCCAAATGTGAACCCGATGTTTGAAACCCAGGCCAAATGTGAACCTCTTGTTTGAAAACCATGTCAAATGTGAACCTAAACCTCAGGTCAAATGTGAACCCGTTGTTTGAAACCCAAGTCAAATGTGAACCTAAACCTCAGGTCAAATGTGAACCCGTTGTTTGAAAACCAGGTCAAATGTGAACCTAAAACTCAGGTCAAATGTGTACCTAAACCTCAGGTCAAATGTGAACCCGTTGTTTGAAACCCAGGTCAAATTTGAACCTAAACCTCAAGTCAAATCTGAACCCGTTGTTTGAAAACCAGTTCAAAGGTGAACCTAACCCTCAGGTCAAATGTGAACCCGTTGTTTGAAACCCAAGTCAAATGTGAACTTAAACCTCAGTTCAAATGTGAAAACGTTGTTTGAAAACCAGGTCAAATGACAACTTAAACCTCAGGTCAAATGTGAATACATTGTTTGAAAATCAGGTCAAATGTGAACCCGTTGTATGAAACCCATGTCAAATGTGAATATAAACCTCAGGTCAAATGTGAACCCGTTGTTTGGAACCCAGGTCAAATGTGAACCTAAACCTCAGGTCAAATGTGAACCCGTTGTTTGAAACTCAGGTCAAATGTGAACCTAAACCTCAGGTCAAATGCGAACCCGTTGTTTGAAAACCAGGTCAAATTTGAACCTAAACCTCAGGTTAAATGTGAACCCGTTGTTTGAAACCCAGGTCAATTGTGAACCTAAACCTAAGGTCAAATGTGAACCCGTTGTTTGAAAACCAGGTGAAATATGAACCTAAACCTCAGGACAAATGTGAACCCATTATTTGAAACCCAGGTCAAATGTGAACCTAAACCTCAGGTCAAATGTGAACCCGTTGTTTGAAAACCAGGTCAAATGTGAACCTAAAACTCAGGTCAAATGTGTACCTAAACCTCAGGTCAAATGTGAACCCGTTGTTTGAAACCCAGGTCAAATTTGAACCTAAACCTCAAGTCAAATCTAAACCCGTTGTTTGAAAACCAGTTCAAAGGTGAACCTAACCCTCAGGTCAAATGTGAACCCGTTGTTTGAAACCCAAGTCAAATGTGAACTTAAACCTCAGTTCAAATGTGAACACGTTGTTTGAAAACCAGGTCAAATGTGAACCCGTAGTTTGAAAACCAGGTCAAATGCCAACTTAAACCTCAGGTCAAATGTGAATACATTGATTGAAAATCAGGTCAAATGTGAACCCGTTGTATGAAACCCATGTCAAATGTGAATATAAACCTCAGGTCAAATGTGAACCCGTTGTTTGGAACCCAGGTCAAATGTGAACCTAAACCTCAGGTCAAATGTGAACCCGTTGTTTGAAACTCAGGTCAAATGTGAACCTAAACCTCAGGTCAAATGCGAACCCGTTGTTTGAAAACCAGGTCAAATTTGAACCTAAACCTCAGGTTAAATGTGAACCCGTTGTTTGAAACCCAGGTCAATTGTGAACCTAAACCTAAGGTCAAATGTGAACCCGTTGTTTGAAAACCAGGTGAAATATGAACCTAAACCTCAGGACAAATGTGAACCCATTATTTGAAACCCAGGTCAAATGTGAACCTAAACCTCAGGTCAAATGTGAACCCGTTGTTTGAAAACCAGGTCAAATGTGAACCTAAAACTCAGGTCAAATGTGTACCTAAACCTCAGGTCAAATGTGAACCCGTTGTTTGAAACCCAGGTCAAATTTGAACCTAAACCTCAAGTCAAATCTAAACCCGTTGTTTGAAAACCAGTTCAAAGGTGAACCTAACCCTCAGGTCAAATGTGAACCCGTTGTTTGAAACCCAAGTCAAATGTGAACTTAAACCTCAGTTCAAATGTGAACACGTTGTTTGAAAACCAGGTCAAATGTGAACCCGTAGTTTGAAAACCAGGTCAAATGCCAACTTAAACCTCAGGTCAAATGTGAATACATTGATTGAAAATCAGGTCAAATGTGAACCCGTTGTATGAAACCCATGTCAAATGTGAATATAAACCTCAGGTCAAATGTGAACCCGTTGTTTGGAACCCAGGTCAAATGTGAACCTAAACCTCAGGTCAAATGTGAACCCGTTGTTTGAAACTCAGGTCAAATGTGAACCTAAACCTCAGGTCAAATGCGAACCCGTTGTTTGAAAACCAGGTCAAATTTGAACCTAAACCTCAGGTTAAATGTGAACCCGTTGTTTGAAACCCAGGTCAATTGTGAACCTAAACCTAAGGTCAAATGTGAACCCGTTGTTTGAAAACCAGGTGAAATATGAACCTAAACCTCAGGACAAATGTGAACCCATTATTTGAAACCCAGGTCAAATGTGAACCTAAACCTCAGGTCAAATGTGAACCCGTTGTTTAAAACCCATGTCAAATGTGAACCTAAACCTCATGTCAAATGTGAATCCGTTGTTTGAAAACCAGGTCAAATGTGAACTTAAACCATAGGTCAAATGTGAACCTGTTGTTTGAAACCAAGGTCAAACGTGAACCTAAACCTCAGGTCAAATGTGATCCGGTTGTTTGAAGCCCAAGTCAAATGTGAACCTAACCCTCAAGTCAAATGTGAACCCGTTGTTTGAAAATACGGTCAAATGTGAACCTAAACCTCAGGTCAAATGTGAACCTAAACCTTATGTCAAATGTGAACCCGTTGTTTGAAACCCTGGTCAAATGTGAACCTAAACCTTAGGCCAAATGTGAACCCGATGTTTGAAACCCAGGCCAAATGTGAACCTCTTGTTTGAAAACCATGTCAAATGTGAACCTAAACCTCAGGTCAAATGTGTACCTAAACCTCAGGTCAAATGTGAACCCGTTGTTTGAAACCCAGGTCAAATTTGAACCTAAACCTCAAGTCAAATCTGAACCCGTTGTTTGAAAACCAGTTCAAAGGTGAACCTAACCCTCAGGTCAAATGTGAACCCGTTGTTTGAAACCCAAGTCAAATGTGAACTTAAACCTTAGTTCAAATGTGAAAACGTTGTTTGAAAACCAGGTCAAATGACAACTTAAACCTCAGGTCAAATGTGAATACATTGTTTGAAAATCAGGTCAAATGTGAACCCGTTGTATGAAACCCATGTCAAATGTGAATATAAACCTCAGGTCAAATGTGAACCCGTTGTTTGGAACCCAGGTCAAATGTGAACCTAAACCTCAGGTCAAATGTGAACCCGTTGTTTGAAACTCAGGTCAAATGTGAACCTAAACCTCAGGTCAAATGCGAACCCGTTGTTTGAAAACCAGGTCAAATTTGAACCTAAACCTCAGGTTAAATGTGAACCCGTTGTTTGAAACCCAGGTCAATTGTGAACCTAAACCTAAGGTCAAATGTGAACCCGTTGTTTGAAAACCAGGTGAAATATGAACCTAAACCTCAGGACAAATGTGAACCCATTATTTGAAACCCAGGTCAAATGTGAACCTAAACCTCAGGTCAAATGTGAACCCGTTGTTTGAAAACCAGGTCAAATGTGAACCTAAAACTCAGGTCAAATGTGTACCTAAACCTCAGGTCAAATGTGAACCCGTTGTTTGAAACCCAGGTCAAATTTGAACCTAAACCTCAAGTCAAATCTAAACCCGTTGTTTGAAAACCAGTTCAAAGGTGAACCTAACCCTCAGGTCAAATGTGAACCCGTTGTTTGAAACCCAAGTCAAATGTGAACTTAAACCTCAGTTCAAATGTGAACACGTTGTTTGAAAACCAGGTCAAATGTGAACCCGTAGTTTGAAAACCAGGTCAAATGCCAACTTAAACCTCAGGTCAAATGTGAATACATTGATTGAAAATCAGGTCAAATGTGAACCCGTTGTATGAAACCCATGTCAAATGTGAATATAAACCTCAGGTCAAATGTGAACCCGTTGTTTGGAACCCAGGTCAAATGTGAACCTAAACCTCAGGTCAAATGTGAACCCGTTGTTTGAAACTCAGGTCAAATGTGAACCTAAACCTCAGGTCAAATGCGAACCCGTTGTTTGAAAACCAGGTCAAATTTGAACCTAAACCTCAGGTTAAATGTGAACCCGTTGTTTGAAACCCAGGTCAATTGTGAACCTAAACCTAAGGTCAAATGTGAACCCGTTGTTTGAAAACCAGGTGAAATATGAACCTAAACCTCAGGACAAATGTGAACCCATTATTTGAAACCCAGGTCAAATGTGAACCTAAACCTCAGGTCAAATGTGAACCCGTTGTTTAAAACCCATGTCAAATGTGAACCTAAACCTCATGTCAAATGTGAATCCGTTGTTTGAAAACCAGGTCAAATGTGAACTTAAACCATAGGTCAAATGTGAACCTGTTGTTTGAAACCAAGGTCAAACGTGAACCTAAACCTCAGGTCAAATGTGATCCGGTTGTTTGAAGCCCAAGTCAAATGTGAACCTAACCCTCAAGTCAAATGTGAACCCGTTGTTTGAAAATACGGTCAAATGTGAACCTAAACCTCAGGTCAAATGTGAACCTAAACCTTATGTCAAATGTGAACCCGTTGTTTGAAACCCAGGTCAAATGTGAACCTAAACCTTAGGCCAAATGTGAACCCGATGTTTGAAACCCAGGCCAAATGTGAACCTCTTGTTTGAAAACCATGTCAAATGTGAACCTAAACCTCAGGTCAAATGTGAACCCGTTGTTTGAAACCCAAGTCAAATGTGAACCTAAACCTCAGGTCAAATGTGAACCCGTTGTTTGAAAACCAGGTCAAATGTGAACCTAAAACTCAGGTCAAATGTGTACCTAAACCTCAGGTCAAATGTGAACCCGTTGTTTGAAACCCAGGTCAAATTTGAACCTAAACCTCAAGTCAAATCTGAACCCGTTGTTTGAAAACCAGTTCAAAGGTGAACCTAACCCTCAGGTCAAATGTGAACCCGTTGTTTGAAACCCAAGTCAAATGTGAACTTAAACCTCAGTTCAAATGTGAAAACGTTGTTTGAAAACCAGGTCAAATGACAACTTAAACCTCAGGTCAAATGTGAATACATTGTTTGAAAATCAGGTCAAATGTGAACCCGTTGTATGAAACCCATGTCAAATGTGAATATAAACCTCAGGTCAAATGTGAACCCGTTGTTTGGAACCCAGGTCAAATGTGAACCTAAACCTCAGGTCAAATGTGAACCCGTTGTTTGAAACTCAGGTCAAATGTGAACCTAAACCTCAGGTCAAATGCGAACCCGTTGTTTGAAAACCAGGTCAAATTTGAACCTAAACCTCAGGTTAAATGTGAACCCGTTGTTTGAAACCCAGGTCAATTGTGAACCTAAACCTAAGGTCAAATGTGAACCCGTTGTTTGAAAACCAGGTGAAATATGAACCTAAACCTCAGGACAAATGTGAACCCATTATTTGAAACCCAAGTCAAATGTGAACCTAAACCTCAGGTCAAATGTGAACCCGTTGTTTAAAACCCATGTCAAATGTGAACCTAAACCTCATGTCAAATGTGAATCCGTTGTTTGAAAACCAGGTCAAATGTGAACTTAAACCATAGGTCAAATGTGAACCTGTTGTTTGAAACCAAGGTCAAACGTGAACCTAAACCTCAGGTCAAATGTGATCCGGTTGTTTGAAGCCCAAGTCAAATGTGAACCTAACCCTTAAGTCAAATGTGAACCCGTTGTTTGAAAATACGGTCAAATGTGAACCTAAACCTCAGGTCAAATGTGAACCTAAACCTTATGTCAAATGTGAACCCGTTGTTTGAAACCTAGGTCAAATGTGAACCTAAACCTTAGGCCAAATGTGAACCCGATGTTTGAAACCCAGGCCAAATGTGAACCTCTTGTTTGAAAACCATGTCAAATGTGAACCTAAACCTCAGGTCAAATGTGAACCCGTTGTTTGAAACCCAAGTCAAATGTGAACCTAAACCTCAGGTCAAATGTGAACCCGTTGTTTGAAAACCAGGTCAAATGTGAACCTAAAACTCAGGTCAAATGTGTACCTAAACCTCAGGTCAAATGTGAACCCGTTGTTTGAAACCCAGGTCAAATTTGAACCTAAACCTCAAGTCAAATCTGAACCCGTTGTTTGAAAACCAGTTCAAAGGTGAACCTAACCCTCAGGTCAAATGTGAACCCGTTGTTTGAAACCCAAGTCAAATGTGAACTTAAACCTCAGTTCAAATGTGAAAACGTTGTTTGAAAACCAGGTCAAATGACAACTTAAACCTCAGGTCAAATGTGAATACATTGTTTGAAAACCAGGTCAAATGTGAACCCGTTGTATGAAACCCATGTCCAATGTGAACCTAAACCTCAGGTCAAATGTGAACCCGTTGTTTGGAACCCAGGTCAAATGTGAACCTAAACCTCAGGTCAAATGTGAACCCGTTGTTTGAAACTCAGGTCAAATGTGAACCTAAACCTCAGGTCAAATACGAACCCGTTGTTTGAAAACCAGGTCAAATTTGAACCTAAACCTCAGGTTAAATGTGAACCCGTTGTTTGAAACCCAGGTCAATTGTGAACCTAAACCTAAGGTCAAATGTGAACACGTTGTTTGAAAACCAGGTGAAATATGAACCTAAACCTCAGGACAAATGTGAACCCATTATTTGAAACCCAGGTCAAATGTGAACCTTAACCTCAGGTCAAATGTGAACCCGTTGTTGGAAACCCAGGTCAAATGTGAACCTAAACCTCATGTCATATGTGAATCCGTTGTTTGAAAACCAGGTCAAATGTGAACTTAAACCATAGGTCAAATGTGAACCTGTTGTTTGAAACCAAGGTCAAACGTGAACCTAAACCTCAGGTCAAATGTGATCCCGTTGTTTGAAGCCCAAGTCAAATGTGAACCTAACCCTCAAGTCAAATGTGAACCCGTTGTTTGAAAATACGGTCAAATGTGAACCTAAACCTCAGGTCATATGTGAACCTAAACCTCATGTCAAATGTGAACCCGTTGTTTGAAACCCAGGTCAAATGTGAACCTAAACCTTAGGTCAAATGTGAACCCGATGTTTGAAACCCAGGCCAAATGTGAACCTCTTGTTTGAAAACCATGTCAAATGTGAACCTAAACCTCAGGTCTAATGTGAACCCGTTGTTTGAAACACAAGTCAAATGTGAACCTAAACCTCAGGTCAAATGTGAACCCGTTGTTTGAAACCCAGGTTAAATGTGAACCCGTTGTTTGAAACCCAAGTCAAATGTGAACTTAAACCTCAGTTCAAATGTGAAAACGTTGTTTGAAAACCAGGTCAAATGACAACTTAAACCTCAGGTCAAATGTGAATACATTGTTTGAAAATCAGGTCAAATGTGAACCCGTTGTATGAAACCCATGTCAAATGTGAATATAAACCTCAGGTCAAATGTGAACCCGTTGTTTGGAACCCAGGTCAAATGTGAACCTAAACCTCAGGTCAAATGTGAACCCGTTGTTTGAAACTCAGGTCAAATGTGAACCTAAACCTCAGGTCAAATGCGAACCCGTTGTTTGAAAACCAGGTCAAATTTGAACCTAAACCTCAGGTTAAATGTGAACCCGTTGTTTGAAACCCAGGTCAATTGTGAACCTAAACCTAAGGTCAAATGTGAACCCGTTGTTTGAAAACCAGGTGAAATATGAACCTAAACCTCAGGACAAATGTGAACCCATTATTTGAAACCCAGGTCAAATGTGAACCTAAACCTCAGGTCAAATGTGAACCCGTTGTTTGAAAACCAGGTCAAATGTGAACCTAAAACTCAGGTCAAATGTGTACCTAAACCTCAGGTCAAATGTGAACCCGTTGTTTGAAACCCAGGTCAAATTTGAACCTAAACCTCAAGTCAAATCTAAACCCGTTGTTTGAAAACCAGTTCAAAGGTGAACCTAACCCTCAGGTCAAATGTGAACCCGTTGTTTGAAACCCAAGTCAAATGTGAACTTAAACCTCAGTTCAAATGTGAACACGTTGTTTGAAAACCAGGTCAAATGTGAACCCGTAGTTTGAAAACCAGGTCAAATGCCAACTTAAACCTCAGGTCAAATGTGAATACATTGTTTGAAAATCAGGTCAAATGTGAACCCGTTGTATGAAACCCATGTCAAATGTGAATATAAACCTCAGGTCAAATGTGAACCCGTTGTTTGGAACCCAGGTCAAATGTGAACCTAAACCTCAGGTCAAATGTGAACCCGTTGTTTGAAACTCAGGTCAAATGTGAACCTAAACCTCAGGTCAAATGCGAACCCGTTGTTTGAAAACCAGGTCAAATTTGAACCTAAACCTCAGGTTAAATGTGAACCCGTTGTTTGAAACCCAGGTTAATTGTGAACCTAAACCTAAGGTCAAATGTGAACCCGTTGTTTGAAAACCAGGTGAAATATGAACCTAAACCTCAGGACAAATGTGAACCCATTATTTGAAACCCAGGTCAAATGTGAACCTAAACCTCAGGTCAAATGTGAACCCGTTGTTTAAAACCCATGTCAAATGTGAACCTAAACCTCATGTCAAATGTGAATCCGTTGTTTGAAAACCAGGTCAAATGTGAACTTAAACCATAGGTCAAATGTGAACCTGTTGTTTGAAACCAAGGTCAAACGTGAACCTAAACCTCAGGTCAAATGTGATCCGGTTGTTTGAAGCCCAAGTCAAATGTGAACCTAACCCTCAAGTCAAATGTGAACCCGTTGTTTGAAAATACGGTCAAATGTGAACCTAAACCTCAGGTCAAATGTGAACCTAAACCTTATGTCAAATGTGAACCCGTTGTTTGAAACCCAAGTCAAATGTGAACCTAAACCTTAGGCCAAATGTGAACCCGATGTTTGAAACCCAGGCCAAATGTGAACCTCTTGTTTGAAAACCATGTCAAATGTGAACCTAAACCTCAGGTCAAATGTGAACCCGTTGTTTGAAACCCAAGTCAAATGTGAACCTAAACCTCAGGTCAAATGTGAACCCGTTGTTTGAAAACCAGGTCAAATGTGAACCTAAAACTCAGGTCAAATGTGTACCTAAACCTCAGGTCAAATGTGAACCCGTTGTTTGAAACCCAGGTCAAATTTGAACCTAAACCTCAAGTCAAATCTGAACCCGTTGTTTGAAAACCAGTTCAAAGGTGAACCTAACCCTCAGGTCAAATGTGAACCCGTTGTTTGAAACCCAAGTCAAATGTGAACTTAAACCTCAGTTCAAATGTGAAAACGTTGTTTGAAAACCAGGTCAAATGACAACTTAAACCTCAGGTCAAATGTGAATACATTGTTTGAAAATCAGGTCAAATGTGAACCCGTTGTATGAAACCCATGTCAAATGTGAATATAAACCTCAGGTCAAATGTGAACCCGTTGTTTGGAACCCAGGTCAAATGTGAACCTAAACCTCAGGTCAAATGTGAACCCGTTGTTTGAAACTCAGGTCAAATGTGAACCTAAACCTCAGGTCAAATGCGAACCCGTTGTTTGAAAACCAGGTCAAATTTGAACCTAAACCTCAGGTTAAATGTGAACCCGTTGTTTGAAACCCAGGTCAATTGTGAACCTAAACCTAAGGTCAAATGTGAACCCGTTGTTTGAAAACCAGGTGAAATATGAACCTAAACCTCAGGACAAATGTGAACCCATTATTTGAAACCCAAGTCAAATGTGAACCTAAACCTCAGGTCAAATGTGAACCCGTTGTTTAAAACCCATGTCAAATGTGAACCTAAACCTCATGTCAAATGTGAATCCGTTGTTTGAAAACCAGGTCAAATGTGAACTTAAACCATAGGTCAAATGTGAACCTGTTGTTTGAAACCAAGGTCAAACGTGAACCTAAACCTCAGGTCAAATGTGATCCGGTTGTTTGAAGCCCAAGTCAAATGTGAACCTAACCCTTAAGTCAAATGTGAACCCGTTGTTTGAAAATACGGTCAAATGTGAACCTAAACCTCAGGTCAAATGTGAACCTAAACCTTATGTCAAATGTGAACCCGTTGTTTGAAACCCAGGTCAAATGTGAACCTAAACCTTAGGCCAAATGTGAACCCGATGTTTGAAACCCAGGCCAAATGTGAACCTCTTGTTTGAAAACCATGTCAAATGTGAACCTAAACCTCAGGTCAAATGTGAACCCATTGTTTGAAACCCAAGTCAAATGTGAACCTAAACCTCAGGTCAAATGTGAACCCGTTGTTTGAAAACCAGGTCAAATGTGAACCTAAAACTCAGGTCAAATGTGTACCTAAACCTCAGGTCAAATGTGAACTCGTTGTTTGAAACCCAGGTCAAATTTGAACCTAAACCTCAAGTCAAATCTGAACCCGTTGTTTGAAAACCAGTTCAAAGGTGAACCTAACCCTCAGGTCAAATGTGAACCCGTTGTTTGAAACCCAAGTCAAATGTGAACTTAAACCTCAGTTCAAATGTGAAAACGTTGTTTGAAAACCAGGTCAAATGACAACTTAAACCTCAGGTCAAATGTGAATACATTGTTTGAAAATCAGGTCAAATGTGAACCCGTTGTATGAAACCCATGTCAAATGTGAATATAAACCTCAGGTCAAATGTGAACCCGTTGTTTGGAACCCAGGTCAAATGTGAACCTAAACCTCAGGTCAAATGTGAACCCGTTGTTTGAAACTCAGGTCAAATGTGAACCTAAACCTCAGGTCAAATGCGAACCCGTTGTTTGAAAACCAGGTCAAATTTGAACCTAAACCTCAGGTTAAATGTGAACCCGTTGTTTGAAACCCAGGTCAATTGTGAACCTAAACCTAAGGTCAAATGTGAACCCGTTGTTTGAAAACCAGGTGAAATATGAACCTAAACCTCAGGACAAATGTGAACCCATTATTTGAAACCCAAGTCAAATGTGAACCTAAACCTCAGGTCAAATGTGAACCCGTTGTTTAAAACCCATGTCAAATGTGAACCTAAACCTCATGTCAAATGTGAATCCGTTGTTTGAAAACCAGGTCAAATGTGAACTTAAACCATAGGTCAAATGTGAACCTGTTGTTTGAAACCAAGGTCAAACGTGAACCTAAACCTCAGGTCAAATGTGATCCGGTTGTTTGAAGCCCAAGTCAAATGTGAACCTAACCCTTAAGTCAAATGTGAACCCGTTGTTTGAAAATACGGTCAAATGTGAACCTAAACCTCAGGTCAAATGTGAACCTAAACCTTATGTCAAATGTGAACCCGTTGTTTGAAACCCAGGTCAAATGTGAACCTAAACCTTAGGCCAAATGTGAACCCGATGTTTGAAACCCAGGCCAAATGTGAACCTCTTGTTTGAAAACCATGTCAAATGTGAACCTAAACCTCAGGTCAAATGTGAACCCATTGTTTGAAACCCAAGTCAAATGTGAACCTAAACCTCAGGTCAAATGTGAACCCGTTGTTTGAAAACCAGGTCAAATGTGAACCTAAAACTCAGGTCAAATGTGTACCTAAACCTCAGGTCAAATGTGAACTCGTTGTTTGAAACCCAGGTCAAATTTGAACCTAAACCTCAAGTCAAATCTGAACCCGTTGTTTGAAAACCAGTTCAAAGGTGAACCTAACCCTCAGGTCAAATGTGAACCCGTTGTTTGAAACCCAAGTCAAATGTGAACTTAAACCTCAGTTCAAATGTGAAAACGTTGTTTGAAAACCAGGTCAAATGACAACTTAAACCTCAGGTCAAATGTGAATACATTGTTTGAAAATCAGGTCAAATGTGAACCCGTTGTATGAAACCCATGTCAAATGTGAATATAAACCTCAGGTCAAATGTGAACCCGTTGTTTGGAACCCAGGTCAAATGTGAACCTAAACCTCAGGTCAAATGTGAACCCGTTGTTTGAAACTCAGGTCAAATGTGAACCTAAACCTCAGGTCAAATGCGAACCCGTTGTTTGAAAACCAGGTCAAATTTGAACCTAAACCTCAGGTTAAATGTGAACCCGTTGTTTGAAACCCAGGTCAATTGTGAACCTAAACCTAAGGTCAAATGTGAACCCGTTGTTTGAAAACCAGGTGAAATATGAACCTAAACCTCAGGACAAATGTGAACCCATTATTTGAAACCCAAGTCAAATGTGAACCTAAACCTCAGGTCAAATGTGAACCCGTTGTTTAAAACCCATGTCAAATGTGAACCTAAACCTCATGTCAAATGTGAATCCGTTGTTTGAAAACCAGGTCAAATGTGAACTTAAACCATAGGTCAAATGTGAACCTGTTGTTTGAAACCAAGGTCAAACGTGAACCTAAACCTCAGGTCAAATGTGATCCGGTTGTTTGAAGCCCAAGTCAAATGTGAACCTAACCCTTAAGTCAAATGTGAACCCGTTGTTTGAAAATACGGTCAAATGTGAACCTAAACCTCAGGTCAAATGTGAACCTAAACCTTATGTCAAATGTGAACCCGTTGTTTGAAACCCAGGTCAAATGTGAACCTAAACCTTTGGCCAAATGTTAACCCGATGTTTGAAACCCAGGCCAAATGTGAACCTCTTGTTTGAAAACCATGTCAAATGTGAACCTAAACCTCAGGTCAAATGTGAACCCGTTGTTTGAAACCCAAGTCAAATGTGAACCTAAACCTCAGGTCAAATGTGAACCCGTTGTTTGAAAACCAGGTCAAATGTGAACCTAAAACTCAGGTCAAATGTGTACCTAAACCTCAGGTCAAATGTGAACCCGTTGTTTGAAACCCAGGTCAAATTTGAACCTAAACCTCAAGTCAAATCTGAACCCGTTGTTTGAAAACCAGTTCAAAGGTGAACCTAACCCTCAGGTCAAATGTGAACCCGTTGTTTGAAACCCAAGTCAAATGTGAACTTAAACCTCAGTTCAAATGTGAAAACGTTGTTTGAAAACCAGGTCAAATGACAACTTAAACCTCAGGTCAAATGTGAATACATTGTTTGAAAACCAGGTCAAATGTGAACCCGTTGTATGAAACCCATGTCCAATGTGAACCTAAACCTCAGGTCAAATGTGAACCCGTTGTTTGGAACCCAGGTCAAATGTGAACCTAAACCTCAGGTCAAATGTGAACCCGTTGTTTGAAACTCAGGTCAAATGTGAACCTAAACCTCAGGTCAAATACGAACCCGTTGTTTGAAAACCAGGTCAAATTTGAACCTAAACCTCAGGTTAAATGTGAACCCGTTGTTTGAAACCCAGGTCAATTGTGAACCTAAACCTAAGGTCAAATGTGAACACGTTGTTTGAAAACCAGGTGAAATATGAACCTAAACCTCAGGACAAATGTGAACCCATTATTTGAAACCCAGGTAAAATGTGAACCTTAACCTCAGGTCAAATGTGAACCCGTTGTTGGAAACCCAGGTCAAATGTGAACCTAAACCTCATGTCATATGTGAATCCGTTGTTTGAAAACCAGGTCAAATGTGAACTTAAACCATAGGTCAAATGTGAACCTGTTGTTTGAAACCAAGGTCAAACGTGAACCTAAACCTCAGGTCAAATGTGATCCGGTTGTTTGAAGCCCAAGTCAAATGTGAACCTAACCCTTAAGTCAAATGTGAACCCGTTGTTTGAAAATACGGTCAAATGTGAACCTAAACCTCAGGTCAAATGTGAACCTAAACCTTATGTCAAATGTGAACCCGTTGTTTGAAACCCAGGTCAAATGTGAACCTAAACCTTAGGCCAAATGTGAACCCGATGTTTGAAACCCAGGCCAAATGTGAACCTCTTGTTTGAAAACCATGTCAAATGTGAACCTAAACCTCAGGTCAAATGTGAACCCATTGTTTGAAACCCAAGTCAAATGTGAACCTAAACCTCAGGTCAAATGTGAACCCGTTGTTTGAAAACCAGGTCAAATGTGAACCTAAAACTCAGGTCAAATGTGTACCTAAACCTCAGGTCAAATGTGAACCCGTTGTTTGAAACCCAGGTCAAATTTGAACCTAAACCTCAAGTCAAATCTGAACCCGTTGTTTGAAAACCAGTTCAAAGGTGAACCTAACCCTCAGGTCAAATGTGAACCCGTTGTTTGAAACCCAAGTCAAATGTGAACTTAAACCTCAGTTCAAATGTGAAAACGTTGTTTGAAAACCAGGTCAAATGACAACTTAAACCTCAGGTCAAATGTGAATACATTGTTTGAAAATCAGGTCAAATGTGAACCCGTTGTATGAAACCCATGTCAAATGTGAATATAAACCTCAGGTCAAATGTGAACCCGTTGTTTGGAACCCAGGTCAAATGTGAACCTAAACCTCAGGTCAAATGTGAACCCGTTGTTTGAAACTCAGGTCAAATGTGAACCTAAACCTCAGGTCAAATGCGAACCCGTTGTTTGAAAACCAGGTCAAATTTGAACCTAAACCTCAGGTTAAATGTGAACCCGTTGTTTGAAACCCAGGTCAATTGTGAACCTAAACCTAAGGTCAAATGTGAACCCGTTGTTTGAAAACCAGGTGAAATATGAACCTAAACCTCAGGACAAATGTGAACCCATTATTTGAAACCCAAGTCAAATGTGAACCTAAACCTCAGGTCAAATGTGAACCCGTTGTTTAAAACCCATGTCAAATGTGAACCTAAACCTCATGTCAAATGTGAATCCGTTGTTTGAAAACCAGGTCAAATGTGAACTTAAACCATAGGTCAAATGTGAACCTGTTGTTTGAAACCAAGGTCAAACGTGAACCTAAACCTCAGGTCAAATGTGATCCGGTTGTTTGAAGCCCAAGTCAAATGTGAACCTAACCCTTAAGTCAAATGTGAACCCGTTGTTTGAAAATACGGTCAAATGTGAACCTAAACCTCAGGTCAAATGTGAACCTAAACCTTATGTCAAATGTGAACCCGTTGTTTGAAACCCAGGTCAAATGTGAACCTAAACCTTAGGCCAAATGTTAACCCGATGTTTGAAACCCAGGCCAAATGTGAACCTCTTGTTTGAAAACCATGTCAAATGTGAACCTAAACCTCAGGTCAAATGTGAACCCGTTGTTTGAAACCCAAGTCAAATGTGAACCTAAACCTCAGGTCAAATGTGAACCCGTTGTTTGAAAACCAGGTCAAATGTGAACCTAAAACTCAGGTCAAATGTGTACCTAAACCTCAGGTCAAATGTGAACCCGTTGTTTGAAACCCAGGTCAAATTTGAACCTAAACCTCAAGTCAAATCTGAACCCGTTGTTTGAAAACCAGTTCAAAGGTGAACCTAACCCTCAGGTCAAATGTGAACCCGTTGTTTGAAACCCAAGTCAAATGTGAACTTAAACCTCAGTTCAAATGTGAAAACGTTGTTTGAAAACCAGGTCAAATGACAACTTAAACCTCAGGTCAAATGTGAATACATTGTTTGAAAACCAGGTCAAATGTGAACCCGTTGTATGAAACCCATGTCCAATGTGAACCTAAACCTCAGGTCAAATGTGAACCCGTTGTTTGGAACCCAGGTCAAATGTGAACCTAAACCTCAGGTCAAATGTGAACCCGTTGTTTGAAACTCAGGTCAAATGTGAACCTAAACCTCAGGTCAAATACGAACCCGTTGTTTGAAAACCAGGTCAAATTTGAACCTAAACCTCAGGTTAAATGTGAACCCGTTGTTTGAAACCCAGGTCAATTGTGAACCTAAACCTAAGGTCAAATGTGAACACGTTGTTTGAAAACCAGGTGAAATATGAACCTAAACCTCAGGACAAATGTGAACCCATTATTTGAAACCCAGGTAAAATGTGAACCTTAACCTCAGGTCAAATGTGAACCCGTTGTTGGAAACCCAGGTCAAATGTGAACCTAAACCTCATGTCATATGTGAATCCGTTGTTTGAAAACCAGGTCAAATGTGAACTTAAACCATAGGTCAAATGTGAACCTGTTGTTTGAAACCAAGGTCAAACGTGAACCTAAACCTCAGGTCAAATGTGATCCCGTTGTTTGAAGCCTAAGTCAAATGTGAACCTAACCCTCAAGTCAAATGTGAACCCGTTGTTTGAAAATACGGTCAAATGTGAACCTAAACCTCAGGTCATATGTGAACCTAAACCTCATGTCAAATGTGAACCCGTTGTTTGAAACCCAGGTCAAATGTGAACCTAAACCTTAGGTCAAATGTGAACCCGATGTTTGAAACCCAGGCCAAATGTGAACCTCTTGTTTGAAAACCATGTCAAATGTGAACCTAAACCTCAGGTCTAATGTGAACCCGTTGTTTGAAACACAAGTCAAATGTGAACCTAAACCTCAGGTCAAATGTGAACCCGTTGTTTGAAAACCAGGTCAAATGTGAACCTAAACCTCAGGACAAATGTGAACCCATTATTTGAAACCCAGGTCAAATGTGAACCTAAACCTCAGGTCAAATGTGAACCCGTTGTTGGAAACCCAGGTCAAATGTGAACCTAAACCTCATGTCATATGTGAATCCGTTGTTTGAAAACCAGGTCAAATGTGAACTTAAACCATAGGTCAAATGTGAACCTGTTGTTTGAAACCAAGGTCAAACGTGAACCTAAACCTCAGGTCAAATGTGATCCCGTTGTTTGAAGCCCAAGTCAAATGTAAACCTAACCCTCAAGTCAAATGTGAACCCGTTGTTTGAAAATACGGTCTAATGTGAACCTAAACCTCAGGTCATATGTGAACCTAAACCTCATGTCAAATGTGAACCCGTTGTTTGAAACCCAGGTCAAATGTGAACCTAAACCTTAGGTCAAATGTGAACCCGATGTTTGAAATCCAGGCCAAATGTGAACCTCTTGTTTGAAAACCATGTCAAATGTGAACCTAAACCTCAGGTCTAATGTGAACCCGTTGTTTGAAACCCAAGTCAAATGTGAACCTAAACCTCAGGTCAAATGTGAACCCGTTGTTTGAAAACCAGGTCAAATGTGAACCTAAAACTCAGGTCAAATGTGTACCTAAACCTCAGGTCAAATGTGAACCCGTTGTTTGAAACCCAGGTCAAATTTGAACCTAAACCTCAAGTCAAATCTGAACCCGTTGTTTGAAAACCAGTTCAAAGGTGAACCTAACCCTCAGGTCAAATGTGAACCCGTTGTTTGAAACCCAAGTCAAATGTGAACTTAAACCTCAGTTCAAATGTGAACACGTTGTTTGAAAACCAGGTCAAATGTGAACCCGTAGTTTGAAAACCAGGTCAAATGACAACCTCAACCTCAGGTCAAATGTGAATACATTATTTGAAAACCAGGTCAAATGTGAACCCGTTGTATGAAACCCATGTCAAATGTGAACCTAAACCTTAGGTCAAATGTGAACCCGTTGTTTGGAACTCAGGTTAAATGTGAACCCTTGTTTGAAACCCAGGTCAATTGTGAACCTAAACCTAAGGTCAAATGTGAACCCGTTGTTTGAAAACCAGGTGAAATATGAACCTATACCTCAGGACAAATGTGAACCCATTATTTGAAACCCAGGTCAAATGTGAACCTAAACCTTAGGTCAAATGTGAACCCGTTGTTTGAAGCCAGGTCAAACGTGAACTTAAACCTCAGGTCAAATGTGAACCTGTTGTTTGAAACCCAGGTCAAACGTGAACCTAAACCTCAGGTCAAATGTGAACCCGTTGTTTGAAACCCAGGTCAAATGAGAACTTAAACCTCAGGTCATTTGTGAATCGAGTGTTTGAAAACCAGGTCAAATGTGAACCCGTTGTTTGAAACCCAGGTCAAATATGAACCTAAACTTCAGGTTAAATGTGAACCCGTTGTTTGGAACCCAGGTCAAATGTGAACCTAAACCTCAGGTCAAATGTGAACCCGTTGTTTGAAACTCAGGTCAAATGTGAACCTAAACCTCAGGTCAAATGCGAATCCGTTGTTTGAAAACCAGGTCAAATATAAACTCGTTGTTTGAAACCCAGGTCAATTGTGAACCTAAACCTAAGGTCAAATGTGAACCCGTTGTTTGAAAACCAGGTCAAATGTGAACCTAAACCTCAGGTCAAATGTGAACCCATTGTTTGATACCCAGGTCAATTGTGAACCTAAACCTAAGGTCAAATGTGAACTTAAACCTCAAGTCAAATGTGAACCCATTGTTTGAAACCCAGGTCAGATGTGAACCTAAACCTCAGGTCAAATGTGAACCCGTTGTTTGAAACCCAGGTCAAACGTGAACTTAAACCTCAGGTCAAATGTGAACTGTAGTTTGAAACCCAGGTCAAACTTGAACCTAAACCTCAAGTTAAATGTGAACCCGTTGTTTGAAACCCAAGTCAAATGTGAACCTAACCCTCAGGTCAAATGTGAACCCGTTGTTTGAAAATCCGGTCAAATGTGAACCTAAACCTCAGGTCAAATGCGAACCCGTTGTTTGAAACCCAGGTCAAATGTGAACCTAAACCTCATGTCAAATGTGAATCTGTTGTTTGAAAACCAGGTCAAATGTGAACTTAAACCATAGGTCAAATGTGAACCTGTTGTTTGAAACCAAGGTCAAACGTGAACCTAAACCTCAGGTCAAATGTGATCCCGTTGTTTGAAACCCAAGTCAAATGTGAACCTAATCCTCAAGTCAAATCTGAACCCGTTGTTTGAAAATATGGTCAAATGTGAACCTAAACCTCAGGTCAAATGTGAACCTAAACCTCATGTCAAATGTGAACCCCTTGTTTGAAACCCAGGTCAAATGTGAACCTAAACCTTAGGTCAAATGTGAACCCGTTGTTTGAAACCCAGGCCAAATGTGAACCTCTTGTTTGAAAACCATGTCAAATGTGAACCTAAACCTCAGGTCTAATGTGAACCCGTTGTTTGAAACCCAAGTCAAATGTGAACCTAAACCTCAGGTCAAATGTGAACCCGTTGTTTGAAAACCAGGTCAAATGTGAACTTAAAACTCAGGTCAAATGTGTACCTAAACCTCAGGTCAAATGTGAACCCGTTGTTTGAAACCCAGGTCAAATTTGAACCTAAACCTCAAGTCAAATCTGAACCCGTTGTTTGAAAACCAGTTCAAAGGTGAACCTAACCCTCAGGTCAAATGTGAACCCATTGTTTGAAACCCAAGTCAAATGTGAACTTAAACCTCAGGTCAAATGTGAACACGTTGTTTAAAAACCAGGTCAAATGTGAACCCGTAGTTTGAAAACCAGGTCAAATGACAACTTAAACCTCAGGTCAAATGTGAATCCATTGTTTTAAAACCAGGTCAAATGTGAACCCGTTGTATGAAACCCATGTCAAATGTGAACCTAAACCTCAGGTCAAATGTAAACCCGTTGTTTGGAACCCAGGTCAAATGTGAACCTAAACCTCAGGTCAAATGTGAACCCGTTGTTTGAAACTCAGGTCAAATGTGAACCTAAACCTCAGGTGAAATGCGAACCCGTTATTTAAAAACCAGGTCAAATGTGAACCTAAACCTCAGGTTAAATGTGAACCCGTTGTTTGGAACCCAGGTCAAATGTGAACCTAAACCTCAGGTCAAATGTGAACCCGTTGTTTGAAACTCAGGTCAAATGTAAACCTAAACCTCAGGTCAAATGCGAATCCGTTGTTTGAAAACCAGGTCAAATATAAACTCGTTGTTTGAAACCCAGGTCAATTGTGAACCTAAACCTAAGGTCAAATGTGAACCCGTTGTTTGAAAACCAGGTCAAATGTGAACCTAAACCTCAGGTCAAATGTGAACCCATTGTTTGATACCCAGGTCAAATGTGAACCTAAACCTAAGGTCAAATGTGAACCTAAACCTCAGGTCAAATGTGAACCCGTTGTTTGAAACTCAGGTCAAATGTGAACCTAAACCTCAGGTCAAATACGAACCCGTTGTTTGAAAACCAGGTCAAATTTGAACCTAAACCTCAGGTTAAATGTGAACCCATTGTTTGAAACCCAGGTCAATTGTGAACCTAAACCTAAGGTCAAATGTGAACACGTTGTTTGAAAACCATGTGAAATATGAACCTAAGCCTCAGGACAAATGTGAACCCATTATTTGAAACCCAGGTCAAATGTGAACCTTAACCTCAGGTCAAATGTGAACCCGTTGTTGGAAACCCAGGTCAAATGTGAACCTAAACCTCATGTCATATGTGAATCCGTTGTTTGAAAACCAGGTCAAATGTGAACTTAAACCATAGGTCAAATGTGAACCTGTTGTTTGAAACCAAGGTCAAACGTGAACCTAAACCTCAGGTCAAATGTGATCCCGTTGTTTGAAGCCCAAGTCAAATGTGAACCTAACCCTCAAGTCAAATGTGAACCCGTTGTTTGAAAATACGGTCAAATGTGAACCTAAACCTCAGGTCATATGTGAACCTAAACCTCATGTCAAATGTGAACCCGTTGTTTGAAACCCAGGTCAAATGTGAACCTAAACCTTAGGTCAAATGTGAACCCGATGTTTGAAACCCAGGCCAAATGTGAACCTCTTGTTTGAAAACCATGTCAAATGTGAACCTAAACCTCAGGTCTAATGTGAACCCGTTGTTTGAAACACAAGTCAAATGTGAACCCGTTGTTTGAAAACCAGGTCAAATGTGAACCTAAACCTCAGGACAAATGTGAACCCATTATTTGAAACCCAGGTCAAATGTGAACCTAAACCTCAGGTCAAATGTGAACCCGTTGTTGGAAACCCAGGTCAAATGTGAACCTAAACCTCATGTCATATGTGAATCCGTTGTTTGAAAACCAGGTCAAATGTGAACTTAAACCATAGGTCAAATGTGAACCTGTTGTTTGAAACCAAGGTCAAACGTGAACCTAAACCTCAGGTCAAATGTGATCCCGTTGTTTGAAGCCCAAGTCAAATGTAAACCTAACCCTCAAGTCAAATGTGAACCCGTTGTTTGAAAATACGGTCTAATGTGAACCTAAACCTCAGGTCATATGTGAACCTAAACCTCATGTCAAATGTGAACCCGTTGTTTGAAACCCAGGTCAAATGTGAACCTAAACCTTAGGTCAAATGTGAACCCGATGTTTGAAATCCAGGCCAAATGTGAACCTCTTGTTTGAAAACCATGTCAAATGTGAACCTAAACCTCAGGTCTAATGTGAACCCGTTGTTTGAAACCCAAGTCAAATGTGAACCTAAACCTCAGGTCAAATGTGAACCCGTTGTTTGAAAACCAGGTCAAATGTGAACCTAAAACTCAGGTCAAATGTGTACCTAAACCTCAGGTCAAATGTGAACCCGTTGTTTGAAACCCAGGTCAAATTTGAACCTAAACCTCAAGTCAAATCTGAACCCGTTGTTTGAAAACCAGTTCAAAGGTGAACCTAACCCTCAGGTCAAATGTGAACCCGTTGTTTGAAACCCAAGTCAAATGTGAACTTAAACCTCAGTTCAAATGTGAACACGTTGTTTGAAAACCAGGTCAAATGTGAACCCGTAGTTTGAAAACCAGGTCAAATGACAACCTCAACCTCAGGTCAAATGTGAATACATTGTTTGAAAACCAGGTCAAATGTGAACCCGTTGTATGAAACCCATGTCAAATGTGAACCTAAACCTCAGGTCAAATGTGAACCCGTTGTTTGGAACTCAGGTTAAATGTGAACCCTTGTTTGAAACCCAGGTCAATTGTGAACCTAAACCTAAGGTCAAATGTGAACCCGTTGTTTGAAAACCAGGTGAAATATGAACCTATACCTCAGGACAAATGTGAACCCATTATTTGAAACCCAGGTCAAATGTGAACCTAAACCTTAGGTCAAATGTGAACCCGTTGTTTGAAGCCCAGGTCAAACGTGAACTTAAACCTCAGGTCAAATGTGAACCTGTTGTTTGAAACCCAGGTCAAACGTGAACCTAAACCTCAGGTCAAATGTGAACCCGTTGTTTGAAACCCAGGTCAAATGAGAACTTAAACCTCAGGTCATTTGTGAATCGAGTGTTTGAAAACCAGGTCAAATGTGAACCCGTTGTTTGAAACCCAGGTCAAATATGAACCTAAACTTCAGGTTAAATGTGAACCCGTTGTTTGGAACCCAGGTCAAATGTGAACCTAAACCTCAGGTCAAATGTGAACCCGTTGTTTGAAACTCAGGTCAAATGTGAACCTAAACCTCAGGTCAAATGCGAATCCGTTGTTTGAAAACCAGGTCAAATATAAACTCGTTGTTTGAAACCCAGGTCAATTGTGAACCTAAACCTAAGGTCAAATGTGAACCCGTTGTTTGAAAACCAGGTCAAATGTGAACCTAAACCTCAGGTCAAATGTGAACCCATTGTTTGATACCCAGGTCAAATGTGAACCTAAACCTAAGGTCAAATGTGAACTTAAACCTCAAGTCAAATGTGAACCCATTGTTTGAAACCCAGGTCAGATGTGAACCTAAACCTCAGGTCAAATGTGAACCCGTTGTTTGAAACCCAGGTCAAACGTGAACTTAAACCTCAGGTCAAATGTGAACTGTAGTTTGAAACCCAGGTCAAACTTGAACCTAAACCTCAAGTTAAATGTGAACCCGTTGTTTGAAACCCAAGTCAAATGTGAACCTAACCCTCAGGTCAAATGTGAACCCGTTGTTTGAAAATCCGGTCAAATGTGAACCTAAACCTCAGGTCAAATGCGAACCCGTTGTTTGAAACCCAGGTCAAATGTGAACCTAAACCTCATGTCAAATGTGAATCTGTTGTTTGAAAACCAGGTCAAATGTGAACTTAAACCATAGGTCAAATGTGAACCTGTTGTTTGAAACCAAGGTCAAACGTGAACCTAAACCTCAGGTCAAATGTGATCCCGTTGTTTGAAACCCAAGTCAAATGTGAACCTAATCCTCAAGTCAAATCTGAACCCGTTGTTTGAAAATATGGTCAAATGTGAACCTAAACCTCAGGTCAAATGTGAACCTAAACCTCATGTCAAATGTGAACCCCTTGTTTGAAACCCAGGTCAAATGTGAACCTAAACCTTAGGTCAAATGTGAACCCGTTGTTTGAAACCCAGGCCAAATGTGAACCTCTTGTTTGAAAACCATGTCAAATGTGAACCTAAACCTCAGGTCTAATGTGAACCCGTTGTTTGAAACCCAAGTCAAATGTGAACCTAAACCTCAGGTCAAATGTGAACCCGTTGTTTGAAAACCAGGTCAAATGTGAACTTAAAACTCAGGTCAAATGTGTACCTAAACCTCAGGTCAAATGTGAACCCGTTGTTTGAAACCCAGGTCAAATTTGAACCCAAACCTCAAGTCAAATCTGAACCCGTTGTTTGAAAACCAGTTCAAAGGTGAACCTAACCCTCAGGTCAAATGTGAACCCGTTGTTTGAAACCCAAGTCAAATGTGAACTTAAACCTCAGGTCAAATGTGAACACGTTGTTTAAAAACCAGGTCAAATGTGAACCCGTAGTTTGAAAACCAGGTCAAATGACAACTTAAACCTCAGGTCAAATGTGAATCCATTGTTTTAATACCAGGTCAAATGTGAACCCGTTGTATGAAACCCATGTCAAATGTGAACCTAAACCTCAGGTCAAATGTAAACCCGTTGTTTGGAACCCAGGTCAAATGTGAACCTAAACCTCAGGTCAAATGTGAACCCGTTGTTTGAAACTCAGGTCAAATGTGAACCTAAACCTCAGGTGAAATGCGAACCCGTTATTTAAAAACCAGGTCAAATGTGAACCTAAACCTCAGGTTAAATGTGAACCCGTTGTTTGGAACCCAGGTCAAATGTGAACCTAAACCTCAGGTCAAATGTGAACCCGTTGTTTGAAACTCAGGTCAAATGTGAACCTAAACCTCAGGTCAAATGCGAATCCGTTCTTTGAAAACCAGGTCAAATATAAACTCGTTGTTTGAAACCCAGGTCAATTGTGAACCTAAACCTAAGGTCAAATGTGAACCCGTTGTTTGAAAACCAGGTCAAATGTGAACCTAAACCTCAGGTCAAATGTGAACCCATTGTTTGATACCTAGGTCAAATGTGAACCTAAACCTAAGGTCAAATGTGAACTTAAACCTCAAGTCAAATGTGAACCCATTGTTTGAAACCCAGGTCAGATGTGAACCTAAACCTCAGGTCAAATGTGAACCCGTTGTTTGAAACCCAGGTCAAACGTGAACTTAAACCTCAGGTCAAATGTGAACTGTAGTTTGAAACCCAGGTCAAACGTGAACCTAAACCTCAATATAAATGTGAACCCGTTGTTTGAAACCCAAGTCAAATGTGAACCTAACCCTCAGGTCAAATGTGAACCCGTTGTTTGAAAATCCGGTCAAATGTGAACCTAAACCTCAGGTCAAATGCGAACCCGTTGTTTGAAACCCAGGTCAAATGTGAACCTAAACCTCATGTCAAATGTGAATCTGTTGTTTGAAAACCAGGTCAAATGTGAACTTAAACCATAGGTCAAATGTGAACCTGTTGTTTGAAACCAAGGTCAAACGTGAACCTAAACCTCAAGTCAAATGTGATCCCGTTGTTTGAAACCCAAGTCAAATGTGAACCTAATCCTCAAGTCAAATCTGAACCCGTTGTTTGAAAATATGGTCAAATGTGAACCTAAACCTCAGGTCAAATGTGAACCTAAACCTCATGTCAAATGTGAACCCCTTGTTTGAAACCCAGGTCAAATGTGAACCTAAACCTTAGGTCAAATGTGAACCCGTTGTTTGAAACCCAGGCCAAATGTGAACCTCTTGTTTGAAAACCATGTCAAATGTGAACCTAAACCTCAGGTCTAATGTGAACCCGTTGTTTGAAACCCAAGTCAAATGTGAACCTAAACCTCAGGTCAAATGTGAACCCGTTGTTTGAAAACCAGGTCAAATGTGAACTTAAAACTCAGGTCAAATGTGTACCTAAACCTCAGGTCAAATGTGAACCCGTTGTTTGAAACCCAGGTCAAATTTGAACCTAAACCTCAAGTCAAATCTGAACCCGTTGTTTGAAAACCAGTTCAAAGGTGAACCTAACCCTCAGGTCAAATGTGAACTCGTTGTTTGAAACCCAAGTCAAATGTGAACTTAAACCTCAGGTCAAATGTGAACACGTTGTTTAAAAACCAGGTCAAATGTGAACCCGTAGTTTGAAAACCAGGTCAAATGACAACTTAAACCTCAGGTCAAATGTGAATCCATTGTTTTAAAACCAGGTCAAATGTGAACCCGTTGTATGAAACCCATGTCAAATGTGAACCTAAACCTCAGGTCAAATGTAAACCCGTTGTTTGGAACCCAGGTCAAATGTGAACCTAAACCTCAGGTCAAATGTGAACCCGTTGTTTGAAACTCAGGTCAAATGTGAACCTAAACCTCAGGTGAAATGCGAACCCGTTGTTTAAAAACCAGGTCAAATGTGAACCTAAACCTCAGGTTAAATGTGAACCCGTTGTTTGAAACCCAGGTCAATTGTGAACCTAAACCTAAGGTCAAACGTGAACCCGTTGTTTGAAAATGAGCTGAAATATGAACCTAAACCTCAGGACAAATGTGAACCCATTATTTGAAAAACAGGTCAAATGTGAACCTAAACCTTAGGTCAAATGTGAACCCGTTGTTTGAAACCCAGGTCAAACGTGAACTTAAACCTCAGGTCAAATGTGAACCTGTTGTTTGAAACCCAGGTCAAACGTGAACCTAAACCTCAGGTCAAATGTGAACCCGTTGTTTGAAACCCAGGTCAAATGAGAACTTAAACTTCAGGTCATTTGTGAATCGAGTGTTTGAAAACCAGGTCAAATGTGAACCCGTTGTTTGAAACCCAGGTCAAATGTGAACCTAAACTTCAGGTTAAATGTGAACCCGTTGTTTGGAACCCAGGTCAAATGTGAACCTAAACCTCCGGTCAAATGTGAACCCGTTGTTTGAAACTCAGGTCAAATGTGAACCTAAACCTCAGGTCAAATGCGAACCTGTTGCTTGAAAACCAGGTCAAATATAAACTCGTTGTTTGAAACCCAGGTCAATTGTGAACCTAAACCTAAGGTCAAATGTGAACCCGTTGTTTGAAAACCAGGTCAAATGTGAACCTAAACCTCAGGTCAAATGTGAACCCATTGTTTGAAACCCAGGTCAAATGTGAACCTAAACCTAAGGTCAAATGTGAACTTAAACCTCAGGTCAAATGTGAACCCATTGTTTGAAACCCAGGTCAGATGTGAACCTAAACCTCAGGTCAAATGTGAACCCGTTGTTTGAAACCCAAGTCAAACGTGAACTTAAACCTCAGGTCAAATGTGAACTGTAGTTTGAAACCCAGGTCAAACGTGAACCTAAACCTCAAGTTAAATGTGAACCCGTTGTTTGAAACCCAAGTCAAATGTGAACCTAACCCTCAGGTCAAATGTGAACCCGTTGTTTGAAAATCCGGTCAAATGTGAACCTAAACCTCAGGTCAAATGTGAACCCGTTGTTTGAAACCCAGGTCAAATGTGAACCTAAACCTCATGTCAAATGTGAATCTGTTGTTTGAAAACCAGGTCAAATGTGAACTTAAACCATAGGTCAAATGTGAACCTGTTGTTTGAAACCAAGGTCAAACGTGAACCTAAACCTCAGGTCAAATGTGATCCCGTTGTTTGAAACCCGAGTCAAATGTGAACCAAACCCTCAAGTCAAATGTGAACCCGTTGTTTGAAAATACGGTCAAATGTGAACCAAAACCTCAGGTCAAATGTGAACCTAAACCTCATGTCAAATGTGAACCCGTTGTTTGAAACCCAGGTCAAATGTGAACCTAAACCTTAGGTCAAATGTGAACCCGTTGTTTGAAACCCAGGCCAAATGTGAACCTCTTGTTTGAAAACCATGTCAAATGTGAACCTAAACCTCAGGTCTAATGTGAACCCGTTGTTTGAAACCCAAGTCAAATGTGAACCTAAACCTCAGGTCAAATGTGAACCCGTTGTTGAAAACCAGGTCAAATGTGAACCTAAAACTCAGGTCAAATGTGTACCTAAACCTCAGGTCAAATGTGAACCCGTTGTTTGAAACCCAGGTCAAATGAGAACTTAAACTTCAGGTCATTTGTGAATCGAGTGTTTGAAAACCAGGTCAAATGTGAACCCGTTGTTTGAAACCCAGGTCAAATGTGAACCCAAACTTCAGGTTAAATGTGAACCCGTTGTTTGGAACCCAGGTCAAATGTGAACCTAAACCTCCGGTCAAATGTGAACCCGTTGTTTGAAACTCAGGTCAAATGTGAACCTAAACCTCAGGTCAAATGCGAACCTGTTGCTTGAAAACCAGGTCAAATATAAACTCGTTGTTTGAAACCCAGGTCAATTGTGAACCTAAACCTAAGGTCAAATGTGAACCCGTTGTTTGAAAACCAGGTCAAATGTGAACCTAAACCTCAGGTCAAATGTGAACCCATTGTTTGAAACCCAGGTCAAATGTGAACCTAAACCTAAGGTCAAATGTGAACTTAAACCTCAGGTCAAATGTGAACCCATTGTTTGAAACCCAGGTCAGATGTGAACCTAAACCTCAGGTCAAATGTGAACCCGTTGTTTGAAACCCAGGTCAAACGTGAACTTAAACCTCAGGTCAAATGTGAACTGTAGTTTGAAACCCAGGTCAAACGTGAACCTAAACCTCAAGTTAAATGTGAACCCGTTGTTTGAAACCCAAGTCAAATGTGAACCTAACCCTCAGGTCAAATGTGAACCCGTTGTTTGAAAATCCGGTCAAATGTGAACCTAAACCTCAGGTCAAATGTGAACCCGTTGTTTGAAACCCAGGTCAAATGTGAACCTAAACCTCATGTCAAATGTGAATCTGTTGTTTGAAAACCAGGTCAAATGTGAACTTAAACCATAGGTCAAATGTGAACCTGTTGTTTGAAACCAAGGTCAAACGTGAACCTAAACCTCAGGTCAAATGTGATCCCGTTGTTTGAAACCCGAGTCAAATGTGAACCAAACCCTCAAGTCAAATGTGAACCCGTTGTTTGAAAATACGGTCAAATGTGAACCAAAACCTCAGGTCAAATGTGAACCTAAACCTCATGTCAAATGTGAACCCCTTGTTTGAAACCCAGGTCAAATGTGAACCTAAACCTTAGGTCAAATGTGAACCCGTTGTTTGAAACCCAGGCCAAATGTGAACCTCTTGTTTGAAAACCATGTCAAATGTGAACCTAAACCTCAGGTCTAATGTGAACCCGTTGTTTGAAACCCAAGTCAAATGTGAACCTAAACCTCAGGTCAAATGTGAACCCGTTGTTGAAAACCAGGTCAAATGTGAACCTAAAACTCAGGTCAAATGTGTACCTAAACCTCAGGTCAAATGTGAACCCGTTGTTTGAAACCCAGGTCAAATTTGAACCTAAACCTCAAGTCAAATCTGAACCCGTTGTTTGAAAACCAGTTCAAAGGTGATCCTAACCCTCAGGTCAAATGTGAACCCGTTGTTTGAAACCCAAGTCAAATGTGAACTTAAACCTCAGGTCAAATGTGAACACGTTGTTTGAAAACCAGGTCAAATGTGAACCCGTAGTTTGAAAACCAGGTCAAATGACAACTTAAACCTCAGGTCAAATGTGAATCCATTGTTTGAAAACCAGGTCAAATGTGAACCCGTTGCATGAAACCCATGTCAAATGTGAACCTAAACCTCAGGTCAAATGTGAACCCGTTGTTTGGAACCCAGGTCAAATGTGAACCTAAACCTTAGGTCAAATGTGAACCCGTTGTTTGAAACTCAGGTCAAATGTGAACCTAAACCTCAGGTCAAATGCGAACCCGTTGTTTAAAAACCAGGTCAAATTTGAACCTAAACCTCAGGTTAAATGTGAACCCGTTGTTTGAAACCCAGGTAAATTGTGAACCTAAACCTAAGGTCAAATGTGAACCCGTTGTTTGAAAACCAGGTGAAATATGAACCTAAACCTCAGGACAAATGTGAACCCATTATTTGAAACCCAGGTCAAATGTGAACCTAAACCTCAAGTCAAATATGAACCCGTTGTTTGAAACCCAGGTCAAACGTGAACTTAAACCTCAGGTCAAATGTGAACCTGTTGTTTGAAACCCAGGTCAAACGTGAACCTAAACCTCAGGTCAAATGTGAACCCGTTGTTTGAAACCCAGGTCAAATGAGAACTTAAACCTCAGGTCATTTGTGAATCGAGTGTTTGAAAACCAGGTCAAATGTGAACCCTTTGTTTGAAACCCAGGTCAAATGTGAGCCTAAACTTCAGGTTAAATGTGAACCCATTGTTTGGAACCCAGGTCAAATGTGAACCTAAACTTCAGGTCAAATGTGAACCCGTTGTTTGAAACCCAGGTCAAATGTGAACCTAAACCTCAGTTCAAATGTGAATCCGTTGTTTGAAACCCAGGTCAAATGTGAACCTAAACCTCAGGTCAAATGTGAATCTGTTGTTAGAAAACTAGGTGAAATGTGAACCCGTTGTTTGAAACCCAGGTCAAATGTGAACCTAACCTCAGGACAAATGTGAACCCGTTGTTTGAAACCCAGGTCAAATGTGAACTTAAACCTCAGGTCAAATGTGAACCTGTTGTTTGAAACCAAGGTCAAACGCGAACCTAAACCTCAGGTCAAATTTGAACCCGTTGTTTGAAACCCAGGTCAAATGTGAACCTAAACCTTAGGTCAAATGTGAACCCGTTGTTTGAAACCCAGGTCAAATGTGAACCTCTTGTTTGAAAACCATGTCAAATGTGAACCTAAACCTCAGGTCAAATGTGAACCCGTTGTTTGAAACCCAAGTCAAATGTGAACCTAAACCTCAGGTCAAATGTGAACCCGTTGTTCGAAAACCAGGTCAAATGTGAACCTAAAACTCAGGTCAAATGTGAACCTGTTGTTTGAAACCCTGGTCAAACGTGAACCTAAACCTCAGGTCAAATGTGAACCCGTTGTTTGAAACCCAAGTCAAATGTGAACTTAACCCTCAGGTCAAATGTGAACCCGTTGTTTGAAACCCAGGTCAAATGTGAACCTAAACCTCAGGTCAAATGTGAACCCGTTGTTGAAAACCAGGTCAAATGTGAACCTAAAACTCAGGTCAAATGTGTACCTAAACCTCAGGTCAAATGTGAACCCGTTGTTTGAAACCCAGGTCAAATTTGAACCTAAACCGCAAGTCAAATCTGAACCCGTTGTTTGAAAACCAGTTCAAAGGTGAACCTAACCATCAGGTCAAATGTGAACCCGTTGTTTGAAACCCAAGTCAAATGTGAACTTAAACCTCAGGTCAAATTTGAACACGTTGTTTGAAAACCAGGTCAAATGTGAACCCGTAGTTTGAAAACCAGGTCAAATGACAACTTAAACGTCAGGTCAAATGTGAATCCATTGTTTGAAAACCAGGTCAAATGTGAACCCGTTGCATGAAACCCATGTCAAATGTGAACCTAAACCCCAGGTCAAATGTGAACCCGTTGTTTGGAACCCAGGTCAAATGTGAACCTAAACCTCAGGTCAAATGTGAACCCGTTGTTTGAAACTCAGGTCAAATGTGAACCTAAACCTCAGGTCAAATGCGAACCCGTTGTTTAAAAACCAGGTCAAATTTGACCCTAAACCTCAGGTTAAATGTGAACCCGTTGTTTGAAACCCAGGTCAATTGTGAACCTAAACCTAAGGTCAAATGTGAACCCGTTGTTTGAAAACCAGGTGAAATATGAACCTAAACCTCAGGACAAATGTGAACCCATTATTTGAAACCCAGGTCAAATGTGAACCTAAACCTCAAGTCAAATATGAACCCGTTGTTTGAAACCCAGGTCAAACGTGAACTTAAACCTCAGGTCAAATGTGAACCTGTTGTTTGAAACCCAGGTCAAACGTGAACCTAAACCTCAGGTCAAATGTGAACCCGTTGTTTGAAACCCAGGTCAAATGAGAACTTAAACCTCAGGTCATTTGTGAATCGAGTGTTTGAAAACCAGGTCAAATGTGAACCCTTTGATTGAAACCCAGGTCAAATGTGAGCCTAAACTTCAGGTTAAATGTGAACCCATTATTTGGAACCCAGGTCAAATGTGAACCTAAACTTCAGGTCAAATGTGAACCCGTTGTTTGAAACCCAGGTCAAATGTGAACCTAAAGCTCAGTTCAAATGTGAATCCGTTGTTTGAAACCCAGGTCAAATGTGAACCTAAACCTCAGGTCAAATGTGAATCCGTTGTTAGAAAACTAGGTGAAATGTGAACCCGTTGTTTGAAACCCAGGTCAAATGTGAACCTAACCTCAGGACAAATGTGAACCCGTTGTTTGAAACCCAGGTCAAATGTGAACTTAAACCTCAGGTCAAATGTGAACCTGTTGTTTGAAACCAAGGTCAAACGCGAACCTAAACCTCAGGTCAAATTTGAACCCGTTGTTGGAAACCCAGGTCAAATGTGAACCTAAACCTTAGGTCAAATGTGAACCCGTTGTTTGAAACCCAGGTCAAATGTGAACCTCTTGTTTGAAAACCATGTCAAATGTGAACCTAAACCTCAGGTCAAATGTGAACCCGTTGTTTGAAACCCAAGTCAAATGTGAACCTAAACCTCAGGTCAAATGTGAACCCGTTGTTCGAAAACCAGGTCAAATGTGAACCTAAAACTCAGGTCAAATGTGAACCTGTTGTTTGAAACCCAGGTCAAACGTGAACCTAAACCTCAGGTCAAATGTGAACCCGTTGTTTGAAACCCAAGTCAAATGTGAACTTAACCCTCAGGTCAAATGTGAACCCGTTGTTTGAAACCCATGTCAAATGTGAACCTAAACCTCAGGTCAAATGTGAACCCGTTGTTGAAAACCAGGTCAAATGTGAACCTAAAACTCAGGTCAAATGTGTACCTAAACCTCAGGTCAAATGTGAACCCGTTGTTTGAAACCCAGGTCAAATTTGAACCTAAACCGCAAGTCAAATCTGAACCCGTTGTTTGAAAACCAGTTCAAAGGTGAACCTAACCCTCAGGTCAAATGTGAACCCGTTGTTTGAAACCCAAGTCAAATGTGAACTTAAACCTCAGGTCAAATGTGAACACGTTGTTTGAAAACCAGGTCAAATGTGAACCCGTAGTTTGAAAACCAGGTCAAATGACAACTTAAACCTCAGGTCAAATGTGAATCCATTGTTTGAAAACCAGGTCAAATGTGAACCCGTTGCATGAAACCCATGTCAAATGTGAACCTAAACCTCAGGTCAAATGTGAACCCGTTGTTTGGAACCCAGGTCAAATGTGAACCTAAACCTCAGGTCAAATGTGAACCCGTTGTTTGAAACTCAGGTCAAATGTGAACCTAAACCTCAGGTCAAATGCGAACCCGTTGTTTAAAAACCAGGTCAAATTTGAACCTAAACCTCAGGTTAAATGTGAACCCGTTGTTTGAAACCCAGGTCAATTGTGAACCTAAACCTAAGGTCAAATGTGAACCCGTTGTTTGAAAACCAGGTGAAATATGAACCTAAACCTCAGGACAAATGTGAACCCATTATTTGAAACCCAGGTCAAATGTGAACCTAAACCTCAATTCAAATATGAACCCGTTGTTTGAAACCCAGGTCAAACGTGAACTTAAACCTCAGGTCAAATGTGAACCTGTTGTTTGAAACCCAGGTCAAACGTGAACCTAAACCTCAGGTTAAATGTGAACCCGTTGTTTGAAACCCAGGTCAAATGAGAACTTAAACCTCAGGTCATTTGTGAATCGAGTGTTTGAAAACCAGGTCAAATGTGAACCCTTTGTTTGAAACCCAGGTCAAATGTGAGCCTAAACTTCAGGTTAAATGTGAACCCATTGTTTGGAACCCAGGTCAAATGTGAACCTAAACTTCAGGTCAAATGTGAACCCGTTGTTTGAAACCCAGGTCAAATGTGAACCTAAACCTCAGTTCAAATGTGAATCCGTTGTTTGAAACCCAGGTCAAATGTGAACCTAAACATCAGGTCAAATGTGAATCCGTTGTTAGAAAACTAGGTGAAATGTGAACCCGTTGTTTGAAACCCAGGTCAAATGTGAACCTAACCTCAGGACAAATGTGAACCCGTTGTTTGAAACCCAGGTCAAATGTGAACTTAAACCTCAGGTCAAATGTGAACCTGTTGTTTGAAACCAAGGTCAAACGTGAACCTAAACCTCAGGTCAAATTTGAACCCGTTGTCTGAAACCCAGGTCAAATGTGAACCTAAACCTTAGGTCAAATGTGAACCCGTTGTTTGAAACCCAGGTCAAATGTGAACCTCTTGTTTGAAAACCATGTCAAATGTGAACCTAAACCTCAGGTCAAATGTGAACCCGTTGTTTGAAACCCAAGTCAAATGTGAACCTAAACCTCAGGTCAAATGTGAACCCGTTGTTTAAAAACCAGGTCAAATGTGAACCTAAAACTCAGGTCAAATGTGAACCTGTTGTTTGAAACCCAGGTCAAACGTGAACCTAAACCTCAGGTCAAATGTGAACCCGTTGTTTGAAACCCAAGTCAAATGTGAACCTAACCCTCAGGTCAAATGTGAACCCGTTGTTTGAAACCCAGGTCAAATGTGAACCTAAACCTCAGTTCAAATGTGAATCCGTTGTTTGAAAACTAGGTCTAATGTGAACCCGTTGTTTGAAACCTAGGTCAAATGTGAACCTAACCTCAGGTCAAATGTGAACCCGTTGTTTGAAACCCAGGTCAAATTGAACTTAAACCTCAGGTCAAATGTGAACCTTTTGTTTGAAACCCAGGTCAAATGTGAACCTCTTGTTTGAAAACCATGTCAAATGTGAACCTAAACCTCAGGTCAAATGTGAACCCGTTGTTTGAAACCAAGTCAAATGTGAACCTAAACCTCAGGTCAAATGTGAACCCGTAGTTTGAAAACCAGGTCAAATGTGAACCTAAAACTCAGGTCAAATGTGTACCTAAACCTCAGGTCAAATGTGAACCCGTTGTTTGAAACCCAGGTTAAATGTGAACTTAAACCTCAGGTCAAATGTGAACCCGTTGTTTGAAACCCAGGTCAAATTTGAACCTAAACCTCAGGTCAAATGTGAACCCGTAGTTTGAAACCCAGGTCAAATGAGAACTTAAACCTCGGGTCAAATGTGAATCCATTGTTTGAAAACCAGGTCAAATGTGTACCCGTTGTTTGAAACCCATGTCAAATGTGAAACTAAACCTCAGGTCAAATGTGAACCCGTTGTTTGGAACCCAGGTCAAATGTGAACCTAAACCTCAGGTCAAATGTGAACCCGTTGTTTGAAACTCAGGTCAAATGTGAACCTAAGCCTCAGGTCAAATGCGAACCCGTTGTTTGAAACCCAGGTCAAATGTGAACCTAAACTTCAGGTCAAATGTGAATCCGTTGTTAGAAAACTAGGTGAAATGTGAACCCGTTGTTTGAAACCCAGGTCAAATGTGAACCTAACCTCAGGACAAATGTGAACCCGTTGTTGGAAACCCAGGTCAAATGTGAACTTAAACCTCAGGTCAAATGTGAACCTGTTGTTTGAAACCAAGGTCAAACGTGAACCTAAACCTCAGGTCAAATTTGAACCCGTTGTTTGAAACCCAGGTCAAATGTGAACCTAAACCTTAGGTCAAATGTGAACCCGTTGTTTGAAACCCAGGTCAAATGTGAACCTCTTGTTTGAAAACCATGTCAAATGTGAACCTAAACCTCAGGTCAAATGTGAACCCGTTGTTTGAAACCCAAGTCAAATGTGAACCTAAACCTCAGGTCAAATGTGAACCCGTTGTTTAAAAACCAGGTCAAATGTGAACCTAAAACTCAGGTCAAATGTGAACCTGTTGTTTGAAACCCAGGTCAAACGTGAACCTAAACCTCAGGTCAAATGTGAACCCGTTGTTTGAAACCCAAGTCAAATGTGAACCTAACCCTCAGGTCAAATGTGAACCCGTTGTTTGAAACCCAGGTCAAATGTGAACCTAAACCTCAGTTCAAATGTGAATCCGTTGTTTGAAAACTAGGTCTAATGTGAACCCGTTGTTTGAAACCTAGGTCAAGTGTGAACCTAACCTCAGGTCAAATGTGAACCCGTTGTTTGAAACCCAGGTCAAATTGAACTTAAACCTCAGGTCAAATGTGAACCTTTTGTTTGAAACCCAGGTCAAATGTGAACCTCTTGTTTGAAAACCATGTCAAATGTGAACCTAAACCTCAGGTCAAATGTGAACCCGTTGTTTGAAACCAAGTCAAATGTGAACCTAAAACTCAGGTCAAATGTGAACCCGTAGTTTGAAAACCAGGTCAAATGTGAACCTAAAACTCAGGTCAAATGTGTACCTAAACCTCAGGTCAAATGTGAACCCGTTGTTTGAAACCCAGGTTAAATGTGAACTCAAACCTCAGGTCAAATGTGAACCCGTTGTTTGAAACCCAGGTCAAATTTGAACCTAAACCTCAGGTCAAATGTGAACCCGTAGTTTGAAACCCAGGTCAAATGAGAACTTAAACCTCGGGTCAAATGTGAATCCATTGTTTGAAAACCAGGTCAAATGTGTACCCGTTGTTTGAAACCCATGTCAAATGTGAAACTAAACCTCAGGTCAAATGTGAACCCGTTGTTTGGAACCCAGGTCAAATGTGAACCTAAACCTCAGGTCAAATGTGAACCCGTTGTTTGAAACTCAGGTCAAATGTGAACCTAAGCCTCAGGTCAAATGCGAACCCGTTGTTTGAAACCCAGGTCAAATGTGAACCTAACCCTCAGGTCAAATGTGAATCCGTTGTTTGAAAACTAGGTCAAATGTGAACCCGTTGTTTGAAACCCAGGTCAAATGTGAACCTAACCTCAGGTCAAATGTGAACCCGTTTTCTGAAACCCAGGTCAAATATGAACTTAAACCTCAGGTCAAATGTGAACCTGTTGTTTGAAACCCAGGTCAAATGTGAACCTAAACCTCAGGTCAAATGTGAACCCGTTGTTTGGAACCTAGGTCAAATGTGAACCTAAACCTCAGGTCAAATGTGAACCCGTTGTTTGACACTCAGGTCAAATGTGAACCTAAACCTCAGGTCAAATGCGAACCCGTTGTTTGAAACCCAGGTCAAATGTGAACCTAAACCCCAGGTCAAATGTGAATCCGTTGTTTGAAAACTAGGTCAAATGTGAACCCGTTGTTTGAAACCCAGGTCAAATGTGAACCTAACCTCAGGTCAAATGTGAACCCGTTGTCTGAAACCCAGGTCAAATGTGAACTTAAACCTCAGGTCAAATGTGAACCTGTTGTTTGAAACCCAGGTCAAACGTGAACCTAAACCTCAGGTCAAATTTGAACCCGTTGTTTGAAACCCAGGTCAAATGTGAACCTAAACCTTAGGTCAAATGTGAACCTGTTGTTTGAAACCCAGGTCAAATGTGAACCTCTTGTTTGAAAACCATGTCAAATGTGAACCTAAACCTCAGGTCAAATGTGAACCCATTGTTTGAAACCCAAGTCAAATGTGAACCTAAACCTCAGGGCAAATGTGAACCCGTTGTTTGAAAACCAGGTCAAATGTGAACCTAAAACTCAGGTCAAATGTGAACCTAACCTCAGGTCAAATGTGAACCCGTTGTCTGAAACCCAGGTCAAATGTGAACTTAAACCTCAGGTCAAATGTGAACCTGCTGTTTGAAACCCAGGTCAAACGTGAACCTAAACCTCATGTCAAATTTGAACCCGTTGTTTGAAACCCAGGTCAAATGTGAACCTAAACCTTAGGTCAAATGTGAACCTGTTGTTTGAAACCCAGGTCAAATGTGAACCTCTTGTTTGAAAACCATGTCAAATGTGAACCTAAACCTCAGGTCAAATGTGAACCCATTGTTTGAAACCCAAGTCAAATGTGAACCTAAACCTCAGGGCAAATGTGAACCCGTTGTTTGAAAACCAGGTCAAATGTGAACCTAAAACTCAGGTCAAATGTGTACCTAAACCTCAGGTCAAATGTGAACCCATTGTTTGAAACCCAGGTCAAATGTGAACTTAAACCTCAGGTCAAATGTGAACCCGTTGTTTGAAACCCAGGTCAAATTTAAACCTAAACCTCAAGTCAAATCTAAACCCTTTGTTTGAAAACCAGTTCAAATGTGAACCTAACCCTCAGGTCAAATGTGAACCCGTTGTTTGAAACCCAAGTTTAAATGTGAACTTCAACCTCAGGGCAAATGTGAACCCGTTGTTTGAAAACCATGTCAAATGTGAACCTAAACCTCAGGTCAAATGTGAACCCATAGTTTGAAACCCAGGTCAAATGAGAGCTTAAACCTCGAGTCAAATGTGAATCCATTGTTTGAAAACCAGGTCAAATGTGTACCCGTTGTTTGAAACCCATGTCAAATGTGAACCTAAACCTCTGGTCAAATGTGAACCCGTTGTTTGGAACCCAGGTCAAATGTGAACCTAAACCTCAGGTCAAATGTGAACCCGTTGTTTGAAACTCAGGTCAAATGTGAACCTAAACTTCAGGTCAAATGTGAACCCGTTGTTTGAAACCTAGGTCAAATGTGAACCTAAACCTCAGGTCAAATGTGAATCCGTTGTTTGAAAACTAGGTCAAATGTGAACCCGTTGTTTGAAACCCAGGTCAAATGTGAACCTAACCTCAGGTCAAATGTGAACCCGTTGTTTGGAACCCAGGTCAAATGTGAACCTAAACCTCAGGTCAAATGTGAATCCGTTGTTTGAAAACTAGGTCAAATATGAACCCGTTGTTTGAAACTTAGGTCAAATGTGAACCTAAACCTCAGGTCAATTGTGAACCCGTTGTTTGAAACCCGCGTCAAATGTGAACTTAAACCTCAGGTCAAATGTGAACCTGTTGTTTGAAACCCAGGTCAAACGTGAACCTAAACCTTAGGTCAAATTTGAACCCGTTGTTTGAAACCCAGGTCAAATGTGAACCTAAACCTTAGGTCAAATGTGAACCTGTTGTTTGAAACCCTGGTCAAATGTGAACCTCTTGTTTGAAAACCATGTCAAATTTGAACCTAAACCTCAGGTCAAATGTGAACCCGTTGTTTGAAACCCATGTCAAATGTGAACCTAAACCTCAGGTCAAATGTGAACCCGTTGTTTGAAAACCAGGTCAAATGTGAACCTAAAACTCAGGTCAAATGTTTACCTAAACCTCAGGTCAAATGTGAACCCATTGTTTGAAACCCAGGTCAAATGTGAACTTAAACCTCAGGTCAAATAAGAACCCGTTGTTTGAAACCCAGGTCAAATTTAAACCTAAACCTCAAGTCAAATCTGAACCCGTTGTTTGAAAACCAGTTCAAATGCGAACCTAACCCTCAGGTCAAATGTGAACCCGTTGTTTGAAACCCAAGTTTAAATGTGAACTTAAACCTCAGATCAAATGTGAACCCGTTGTTTGAAAACCATGTCAAATGTGAACCTAAACCTCAGGTCAAATGTGAACCTGTTGTTTGAAACCCAGGTCAAATGTGAACCTAAACCTCAGGTCAAATGTGAACCCGTTGTTTGGAACCTAGGTCAAATGTGAACCTAAACCTCAGGTCAAATGTGAACCCGTTGTTTGAAACTCAGGTCAAATGTGAACCTAAACCTCAGGTCAAATGCGAACCCGTTGTTTGAAACCCAGGTCAAATGTAAACCTAAACCCCAGGTCAAATGTGAATCCGTTGTTTGAAAACTATGTCAAATGTGAACCCGTTGTTTGAAACCCAGGTCAAATGTGAACCTAACCTCAGGTCAAATGTGAACCCGTTGTCTGAAACCCAGGTCAAATGTGAACTTAAACCTCAGGTCAAATGTGAACCTGTTGTTTGAAACCCAGGTCAAACGTGAACCTAAACCTCAGGTCAAATTTGAACCCGTTGTTTGAAACCCAGGTCAAATGTGAACCTAAACCTTAGGTCAAATGTGAACCTGTTGTTTGAAACCCAGGTCAAATGTGAACCTCTTGTTTGAAAACCATGTCAAATGTGAACCTAAACCTCAGGTCAAATGTGAACCCGTTGTTTGAAACCCAAGTCAAATGTGAACCTAAACCTCAGGGCAAATGTGAACCCGTTGTTTGAAAACCAGGTCAAATGTGAACCTAAAACTCAGGTCAAATGTGTACCTAAACCTCAGGTCAAATGTGAACCCATTGTTTGAAACCCAGGTCAAATGTGAACTTAAACCTCAGGTCAAATGTGAACCCGTTGTTTGAAATCCATGTCAAATTTAAACCTAAACCTCAAGTCAAATCTGAACCCGTTGTTTGAAAACCAGTTCAAATGTGAACCTAACCCTCAGGTCAAATGTGAACCCGTTGTTTGAAACCCAAGTTTAAATGTGAACTTCAACCTCAGGGCAAATGTGAACCCGTTGTTTGAAAACCATGTCAAATGTGAACCTAAACCTCAGGTCAAATGTGAACCCATAGTTTGAAACCCAGGTCAAATGAGAACTTAAACCTTGGGTCAAATGTGAATCCATTGTTTGAAAACCAGGTCAAATGTGTACCCGTTGTTTGAAACCCATGTCATATGTGAACCTAAACCTCTGGTCAAATGTGAACCCGTTGTTTGGAACCCAGGTTAAATGTGAACCTAAACCTCAGGTCAAATGTGAACCCGTTGTTTGAAACTCAGGTCAAATGTGAACCTAAACTTCAGGTCAAATGTGAACCCGTTGTTTGAAACCTAGGTCAAATGTGAACCTAAACCTCAGGTCAAATGTGAATCCGTTGTTTGAAAACTAGGTCAAATGTGAACCCGTTGTTTGAAACCCAGGTCAAATGTGAACCTAACCTCAGGTCAAATGTGAACCCGTTGTTTGAAACCCATGTCAAATGTGAACTTAAACCTCAGGTCAAATGTGAACCTGTTGTTTGAAACCCAGGTCAAACGTGAACCTAAACCTCAGGTCAAATTTGAACCCGTTGTTTGAAACCCAGGTCAAATGTGAACCTAAACCTTAGGTCAAATGTGAACCTGTTGTTTGAAACCCTGGTCAAATGTGAACCTCTTGTTTGAAAACCATGTCAAATGTGAACCTAAACCTCAGGTCAAATGTGAACCCGTTGTTTGAAACCCAAGTCAAATGTGAACCTAAACCTCAGGTCAAATGTGAACCCGTTGTTTGAAAACCAGGTCAAATGTGAACCTAAAACTCAGGTCAAATGTTTACCTAAACCTCAGGTCAAATGTGAACCCATTGTTTGAAACCCAGGTCAAATTTAAACCTAAACCTCAAGTCAAATCTGAACCCGTTGTTTGAAAACCAGTTCAAATGCGAACCTAACCCTCAGGTCAAATGTGAACCCGTTGTTTGAAACCCAAGTTTAAATGTGAACTTAAACCTCAGGTCAAATGTGAACCCGTTGTTTGAAAACCATGTCAAATGTGAACCTAAACCTCAGGTCAAATGTGAACCCATAGTTTGAAACCCAGGTCAAATGAGAACTTAAACCTCGGGTCAAATGTGAATCCATTGTTTGAAAACCAGGTCAAATGTGTACCCGTTTTTGAAACCCATGTCAAATGTGAACCTAAACCTCAGGTCAAATGTGAACCTGTTGTTTGGAACCCAGGTCAAATGTGAACCTAAACCTCAGGTCAAATGTGAACCCGTTGTTTGAAACTCAGGTCAAATGTGAACCCGTTGTTTGAAACCCAGGTCAAATGTGAACCTAAACCTCAGGTCAAATGTGAATCCGTTGTTTGAAAACTAGGTCAAATGTGAACCCGTTGTTTGAAACCCAGGTCAAATGAGAACCAAACCTCAGGTCAAATGTGAACCCGTTGTTTGAAACCCAGGTCAAATGTGAACTTAAACCTCAGGTCAAATGTGAACCTGTTGTTTGAAACCCAGGTCAAACGTGAACCTAAAACTCGGGTCAAATTTGAACCCGTTGTTTGAAACCCAGGTCAAATGTGAACCTAAACCTTAGGTCAAATGTGAACCTGTTGTTTGAAACCCAGGTCAAATGTGAACCTCTTGTTTGAAAACCATGTCAAATGTGAACCCAAACCTCAGGTCAAATGTGAACCCGTTGTTTGAAACCCAAGTCAAATGTGAACCTAAACCTCAGGGCAAATGTGAACCCGTTGTTTGAAAACCAGGTCAAATGTGAACCTAAAACTCAGGTCAAATGTGTACCTAAACCTCAGGTCAAATGTGAACCCATTGTTTGTAACCCAGGTCAAATGTGAACTTAAACCTCAGGTCAAATGTGAACCCGTTGTTTGAAACCCAGGTCAAATTTAAACCTAAACCTCAAGTCAAATCTGAACCCGTTGTTTGAAAACCAGTTCAAATGTGAACCTAACCCTCAGGTCAAATGTGAACCCGTTGTTTGAAACCCAAGTTTAAATGTGAACTTAAACCTCAGGGCAAATGTGAACTCGTTGTTTGAAAACCATGTCAAATGTGAACCTAAACCTCAGGTCAAATGTGAACCCATAGTTTAAAACCCAGGTCAAATGAGAACTTAAACCTCGGGTCAAATGTGAATCCATTGTTTGCAAACCAGGTCAAATGTGTACCCGTTGTTTGAAACCCATGTCAAATGTGAACCTAAACCTCTGGTCAAATGTGAACCCGTTGTTTGGAACCCAGGTCAAATGTGAACCTGAACCTCAGGTCAAATGTGAACCCATTGTTCGAAACTCAGGTCAAATGTGAACCCGTTGTTTGAAACCCAGGTCAAATGTGAACCTAAACCTCAGGTCATATGTGAATCCGTTGTTTGAAAACTAGGTCAAATGTGAACCCGTTGTTTGAAACCCAGGTCAAATGTGAACCTAACCTCAGGTCAAATGTGAACCCATTGTTTGAAACCCTGGTCAAATGTGAACTTAAACCTCAGGTCAAATGTGAACCTGTTGTTTGAAACCCAGGTCAAACGTGAACCTAAACCTCAGGTCAAATTTGAACCCGTTGTTTGAAACCCAGGTCAAATGTGAACCTAAACCTTAGGTCAAATGTGAACCTGTTGTTTGAAACCCCGGTCAAATGTGAACCTCTTGTTTGAAAACCATGTCAAATGTGAACCTAAACCTCAGGTCAAATGTGAACCCATTGTTTGAAACCCAAGTCAATTGTGAACCTAAACCTCAGGTCAAATGTGAACCCGTTGTTTGAAAACCAGGACAAATGTGAACCTAAAACTCAGGTCAAATGTTTACCTAAACCTCAGGTCAAATGTGAACCCATTGTTTGAAACCCAGGTCAAATGTGAACTTAAACCTCAGGTCAAATGTGAACCCGTTGTTTGAAACCCAGGTCAAATTTAAACCTAAACCTCAAGTCAAATCTGAACCCGTTGTTTGAAAACCAGTTCAAATGTGAACCTAACCCTCAGGTCAAATGTGAACCCGTTGTTTAAAACCCAAGTTTAAATGTGAACTTAAACCTCAGGTCAAATGTGAACCCGTTGTTTGAAAACCATGTCAAATGTGAACCTAAACCTCAGGTCAAATGTGAACCCATAGTTTGAAACCCAGGTCAAATGAGAACTTAAACCTCGAGTCAAATGTGAATCCATTGTTTGAAAACCAGGTCAAATGTGTACCCGTTGTTTGAAACCCATGTCAAATGTGAACCTAAACCTCTGGTCAAATGTGAACCCGTTGTTTGGAACCCAGGTCAAATGTGAACCTAAACCTCAGGTCAAATGTGAACCCGTTGTTTGAAACTCAGGTCAAATGTGAACCCGCTGTTTGAAACCCAGGTCAAATGTGAACCTAAACCTCAGGTCAAATGTGAATCCGTTGTTTGAAAACTAGGTCAAATGTGTACCCGTTGTTTGAAACCCATGTCAAATGTGAACCTAAACCTTAGGTCAAATGTGAACCTGTTGTTTGAAACCCAGGTCAAATGTGAACCTCTTGTTTGAAAACCATGTCAAATGTGAACCTAAACCTCAGGTCAAATGTGAACGCGTTGTTTGAAACCCAAGTCAAATGTGAACCTAAACCTCAGGTCAAATGTGAACCCGTTGTTTGAAAACCAGGTCAAATGTGAACCTAAAACTCAGGTCAAATGTTTACCTAAACCTCAGGTCAAACGTGAACCCATTGTTCGAAACCCAGGTCAAATGTGAACTTAAACCTCAGGTCAAATGTGAACCCGTTGTTTGAAACCCAGGTCAAATTTAAACCTAAACCTCAAGTCAAATCTGAACCCGTTGTTTGAAAACCAATTCAAATGTGAACCTAACCCTCAGGTCAAATGTGAACCCGTTGTTTGAAACCCAAGTTTAAATGTGAACTTAAACCTCAGGTCAAATGTGAACCCGTTGTTTGAAAACCATGTCAAATGTGAACCTAAACCTCAGGTCAAATGTGAACCCATAGTTTGAAACCCAGGTCAAATGAGAACTTAAACCTCGGGTCAAATGTGAATCCATTGTTTGAAAACCAGGTCAAATGTGTAACCGTTGTTTGAAACCCATGTCAAATGTGAACCTAAACCTCAAGTCAAATGTGAACCTAAACCTCAGGTCAAATGTGAACCCGTTGTTTGAAACTCAGGTCAAATTTGAACCTAACCTTCAGGTCAAATGTGAACCCGTTGTTTGAAACCCAGGTCAAATGTGAACCTAAACCTCAGGTCAAATGTGAATCCGTTGTTTGAAAACTAGGTCAAATGTGAACCCGTTGTTTGAAACCCAGGTCAAATGTGAACCTAACCTCAGGTCAAATGTGAACCCGTTGTTTAAAAACCAGGTCAAATGTGAACTTAAACCTTAGGTCAAATGTGAACCTGTTGTTTGAAAGCCAGGTCAAACGTGAACCTAAACCTCAGGTCAAATTTGAACCCGTTGTTTGAAACCCAGGTCAAATGTGAACCTAAACCTTAGGTCAAATGTGAACCTGTTGTTTGAAACCCAGGTCAAATGTGAACCTCTTGTTTGAAAACCATGTCATATTTGAACCTAAACCTCAGGTCAAATGTGAACCCGTTGTTTGAAACCCAAGTCAAATGTGAACCTAAACCTCAGGTCAAATGTGAACCCGTTGTTTGAAAACCAGGTCAAATGTGAACCTAAAACTCAGGTCAAATGTGTACCTAAACCTCAAGTCAAATGTGAACCCGTTGTTTGATACCCAGGTCAAATGTGAACTTAAACCTCAGGTCAAATGTGAACCCGTTGTTTGAAACCCAGGTCAAATTTGAACCTAAACCTCAAGTCAAATCTGAACCCGTTGTTTGAAAACCAGTTCAAATGTGAACCTAACCCTCAGGTCAAATGTGAACCCGTTGTTTGAATTCCAAGTTTAAATGTGAACTTAAACCTCAGGTCAAATGTGAATCCGTTGTTTGAAAACCATGTCAAATGTGAACCTAAACCTCAGGTCAAATGTGAACCCGTAGTTTGAAACCCAGGTCAAATGAGAACTTAAACCTAGGGTCAAATGTGAATCCATTGTTTGAAAACCAGGTCAAATGTGTACCCGTTGTTTGAAACACATGTCAAATGTGAACCTAAACCTCAGGTCAAATGTGAACCCGTTGTTTGGAACCTAGGTCAAATGTGAACCTAAACCTCAGGTTAAATGTGAACCCGTTGTTTGAAAACAAGGTCAAATGTGAACCCGTTGTTTATAACCTAGGTCAAATGTGTACCTAAACCTCAGGTCAAATGTGAACCCGTTGTTTGAAACCCAAGTCAAATGAAAACTTAAACCTCAGGTCATTTGTGAATCGAGTGTTTGAAAACCAGGTCAAATGTGAACCCGTTGTTTGAAACCCAGGTCAAATGTGAACCTAAACCTCAGGTTAAATGTGAACCCGTTGTTTGGTACCCAGGTCAAATGTTAACCTAAACCTCAGGTCAAATGTGAACCCGTTGTTTGAAACTCAGGTCAAATGTGAACCTAAACCTCAGGTCAAATACGAACCCGTTGTTCGAAAACCAGGTCAAATTTGAACCTAATCCTCAGGTCAAATATGAACCCATTGTTTGAAACCAAGGTCAAATGTGAACCTAAACCTCAGGTCAAATGTGAATCCGTTGTTTGAAAACCAGGTCAAATGTGAACCTAAACCTCAGGTCAAATGTGAACCCGTTGTTTGAAACCCAGGTCAAACGTGAACTTAAACCTCAGGTCAAATGTGAACCTGTTATTTGAAACCCAGGTCAAACGTGAACCTAAACCTCAGGTCAAATGTGAACCCGTTGTTTGAAACCCAAGTCAAATGTGAACCTAACCCTCAGGTCAAATGTGAACCCTTTGTTTGAAAATCAGGTCAAATGTGAACCTAAACTTCAGGTCAAATGTGAACCCGTTGTTTAAAACCCAGGTCAAATGTGAACCTAAACCTCAGGTCAAATGTGAATTCGTTGTTTGAAAACTAGGTCAAATGTGAACCCGTTGTTTGAAACCCAGGTCAAATGTGAACCTAACCTCAGGTCAAATGTGAACCCGTTGTTTAAAAACCAGGTCAAATGTGAACTTAAACCTTAGGTCAAATGTGAACCTGTTGTTTGAAAGCCAGGTCAAACGTGAACCTAAACCTCAGGTCAAATTTGAACCCGTTGTTTGAAACCCAGGTCAAATGTGAACCTAAACCTTAGGTCAAATGTGAACCTGTTGTTTGAAACCCAGGTCAAATGTGAACCTCTTGTTTGAAAACCATGTCATATTTGAACCTAAACCTCAGGTCAAATGTGAACCCGTTGTTTGAAACCCAAGTCAAATGTGAACCTAAACCTCAGGTCAAATGTGAACCCGTTGTTTGAAAACCAGGTCAAATGTGAACCTAAAACTCAGGTCAAAGGTGTACCTAAACCTCAAGTCAAATGTGAACCCGTTGTTTGATACCCAGGTCAAATGTGAACTTAAACCTCAGGTCAAATGTGAACCCGTTGTTTGAAACCCAGGTCAAATTTGAACCTAAACCTTAGGTCAAATGTGAACCTGTTGTTTGAAACCCAGGTCAAATGTGAACCTCTTGTTTGAAAACCATGTCAAATGTGAACCTAAACCTCAGGTCAAATGTGAACCCGTTGTTTGAAACCCAAGTCAAATGTGAACCTAAACCTCAGGGCAAATGTGAACCCGTTGTTTGAAAACCAGGTCAAATGTGAACCTAAAACTCAGGTCAAATGTGTACCTAAACCTCAGGTCAAATGTGAACCCATTGTTTGTAACCCAGGTCAAATGTGAACTTAAACCTCAGGTCAAATGTGAACCCGTTGTTTGAAACCCAGGTCAAATTTAAACCTAAACCTCAAGTCAAATCTGAACCCGTTGTTTGAAAACCAGTTCAAATGTGAACCTAACCCTCAGGTCAAATGTGAACCCGTTGTTTGAAACCCAAGTTTAAATGTGAACTTAAACCTCAGGGCAAATGTGAACCCGTTGTTTGAAAACCATGTCAAATGTGAACCTAAACCTCAGGTCAAATGTGAACCCATAGTTTAAAACCCAGGTCAAATGAGAACTTAAACCTCGGGTCAAATGTGAATCCATTGTTTGCAAACCAGGTCAAATGTGTACCCGTTGTTTGAAACCCATGTCAAATGTGAACCTAAACCTCTGGTCAAATGTGAACCCGTTGTTTGGAACCCAGGTCAAATGTGAACCTAAACCTCAGGTCAAATGTGAACCCATTGTTCAAAACTCAGGTCAAATGTGAACCCGTTGTTTGAAACCCAGGTCAAATGTGAACCTAAACCTCAGGTCATATGTGAATCCGTTGTTTGAAAACTAGGTCAAATGTGAACCCGTTGTTTGAAACCTATGTCAAATGTGAACCTAACCTCAGGTCAAATGTGAACCCATTGTTTGAAACCCTGGTCAAATGTGAACTTAAACCTCAGGTCAAATGTGAACCTGTTGTTTGAAACCCAGGTCAAACGTGAACCTAAACCTCAGGTCAAATTTGAACCCGTTGTTTGAAACCCAGGTCAAATGTGAACCTAAACCTTAGGTCAAATGTGAACCTGTTGTTTGAAACCCAGGTCAAATGTGAACCTCTTGTTTGAAAACCATGTCAAATGTGAACCTAAACCTCAGGTCAAATGTGAACCCATTGTTTGAAACCCAAGTCAATTGTGAACCTAAACCTCAGGTCAAATGTGAACCCGTTGTTTGAAAACCAGGACAAATGTGAACCTAAAACTCAGGTCAAATGTTTACCTAAACCTCAGGTCAAATGTGAACCCATTGTTTGAAACCCAGGTCAAATGTGAACTTAAACCTCAGGTCAAATGTGAACCCGTTGTTTGAAACCCAGGTCAAATTTAAACCTAAACCTCAAGTCAAATCTGAACCCGTTGTTTGAAAACCAGTTCAAATGTGAACCTAACCCTCTGGTCAAATGTGAACCCGTTGTTTAAAACCCAAGTTTAAATGTGAACTTAAACCTCAGGTCAAATGTGAACCCGTTGTTTGAAAACCATGTCAAATGTGAACCTAAACCTCAGGTCAAATGTGAACCCATAGTTTGAAACCCAGGTCAAATGAGAACTTAAACCTCGAGTCAAATGTGAATCCATTGTTTGAAAACCAGGTCAAATGTGTACCCGTTGTTTGAAGCCCATGTCAAATGTGAACCTAAACCTCTGGTCAAATGTGAACCCGTTGTTTGGAACCCAGGTCAAATGTGAACCTAAACCTCAGGTCAAATGTGAACCCGTTGTTTGAAACTCAGGTCAAATGTGAACCCGCTGTTTGAAACCCAGGTCAAATGTGAACCTAAACCTCAGGTCAAATGTGAATCCGTTGTTTGAAAACTAGGTCAAATGTGTACCCGTTGTTTGAAACCCATGTCAAATGTGAACCTAAACCTTAGGTCAAATGTGAACCTGTTGTTTGAAACCCAGGTCAAATGTGAACCTCTTGTTTGAAAACCATGTCAAATGTGAACCTAAACCTCAGGTCAAATGTGAACGCGTTGTTTGAAACCCAAGTCAAATGTGAACCTAAACCTCAGGTCAAATGTGAACCCGTTGTTTGAAAACCAGGTCAAATGTGAACTTAAAACTCAGGTCAAATGTTTACCTAAACCTCAGGTCAAACGTGAACCCATTGTTCGAAACCCAGGTCAAATGTGAACTTAAACCTCAGGTCAAATGTGAACCCGTTGTTTGAAACCCAGGTCAAATTTAAACCTAAACCTCAAGTCAAATCTGAACCCGTTGTTTGAAAACCAGTTCAAATGTGAACCTAACCCTCAGGTCAAATGTGAACCCGTTGTTTGAAACCCAAGTTTAAATGTGAACTTAAACCTCAGGTCAAATGTGAACCCGTTGTTTGAAAACCATGTCAAATGTGAACCTAAACCTCAGGTCAAATGTGAACCCATAGTTTGAAACCCAGGTCAAATGAGAACTTAAACCTCTGGTCAAATGTGAACCCGTTGTTTGGAACCCAGGTCAAATGTGAACCTAAACCTCAGGTCAAATGTGAACCCATTGTTCAAAACTCAGGTCAAATGTGAACCCGTTGTTTGAAACCCAGGTCAAATGTGAACCTAAACCTCAGGTCATATGTGAATCCGTTGTTTGAAAACTAGGTCAAATGTGAACCCGTTGTTTGAAACCTAGGTCAAATGTGAACCTAACCTCAGGTCAAATGTGAACCCATTGTTTGAAACCCTGGTCAAATGTGAACTTAAACCTCAGGTCAAATGTGAACCTGTTGTTTGAAACCCAGGTCAAACGTGAACCTAAACCTCAGGTCAAATTTGAACCCGTTGTTTGAAACCCAGGTCAAATGTGAACCTAAACCTTAGGTCAAATGTGAACCTGTTGTTTGAAACCCAGGTCAAATGTGAACCTCTTGTTTGAAAACCATGTCAAATGTGAACCTAAACCTCAGGTCAAATGTGAACCCATTGTTTGAAACCCAAGTCAATTGTGAACCTAAACCTCAGGTCAAATGTGAACCCGTTGTTTGAAAACCAGGACAAATGTGAACCTAAAACTCAGGTCAAATGTTTACCTAAACCTCAGGTCAAATGTGAACCCATTGTTTGAAACCCAGGTCAAATGTGAACTTAAACCTCAGGTCAAATGTGAACCCGTTGTTTGAAACCCAGGTCAAATTTAAACCTAAACCTCAAGTCAAATCTGAACCCGTTGTTTGAAAACCAGTTCAAATGTGAACCTAACCCTCTGGTCAAATGTGAACCCGTTGTTTAAAACCCAAGTTTAAATGTGAACTTAAACCTCAGGTCAAATGTGAACCCGTTGTTTGAAAACCATGTCAAATGTGAACCTAAACCTCAGGTCAAATGTGAACCCATAGTTTGAAACCCAGGTCAAATGAGAACTTAAACCTCGAGTCAAATGTGAATCCATTGTTTGAAAACCAGGTCAAATGTGTACCCGTTGTTTGAAACCCATGTCAAATGTGAACCTAAACCTCTGGTCAAATGTGAACCCGTTGTTTGGAACCCAGGTCAAATGTGAACCTAAACCTCAGGTCAAATGTGAACCCGTTGTTTGAAACTCAGGTCAAATGTGAACCCGCTGTTTGAAACCCAGGTCAAATGTGAACCTAAACCTCAGGTCAAATGTGAATCCGTTGTTTGAAAACTAGGTCAAATGTGTACCCGTTGTTTGAAACCCATGTCAAATGTGAACCTAAACCTTAGGTCAAATGTGAACCTGTTGTTTGAAACCCAGGTCAAATGTGAACCTCTTGTTTGAAAACCATGTCAAATGTGAACCTAAACCTCAGGTCAAATGTGAACGCGTTGTTTGAAACCCAAGTCAAATGTGAACCTAAACCTCAGGTCAAATGTGAACCCGTTGTTTGAAAACCAGGTCAAATGTGAACCTAAAACTCAGGTCAAATGTTTACCTAAACCTCAGGTCAAACGTGAACCCATTGTTCGAAACCCAGGTCAAATGTGAACTTAAACCTCAGGTCAAATGTGAACCCGTTGTTTGAAACCCAGGTCAAATTTAAACCTAAACCTCAAGTCAAATCTGAACCCGTTGTTTGAAAACCAGTTCAAATGTGAACCTAACCCTCAGGTCAAATGTGAACCCGTTGTTTGAAACCCAAGTTTAAATGTGAACTTAAACCTCAGGTCAAATGTGAACCCGTTGTTTGAAAACCATGTCAAATGTGAACCTAAACCTCAGGTCAAATGTGAACCCATAGTTTGAAACCCAGGTCAAATGAGAACTTAAACCTCGGGTCAAATGTGAATCCATTGTTTGAAAACCAGGTCAAATGTGTAACCGTTGTTTGAAACCCATGTCAAATGTGAACCTAAACCTCAAGTCAAATGTGAACCTAAACCTCAGGTCAAATGTGAACCCGTTGTTTGAAACTCAGGTCAAATGTGAACCTAACCTTCAGGTCAAATGTGAACCCGTTGTTTGAAACCCAGGTCAAATGTGAACCTAAACCTCAGGTCAAATGTGAATCCGTTGTTTGAAAACTAGGTCAAATGTGAACCCGTTGTTTGAAACCCAGGTCAAATGTGAACCTAACCTCAGGTCAAATGTGAACCCGTTGTTTAAAAACCAGGTCAAATGTGAACTTAAACCTTAGGTCAAATGTGAACCTGTTGTTTGAAAGCCAGGTCAAACGTGAACCTAAACCTCAGGTCAAATGTGAATCCGTTGTTTGAAAACTAGGTCAAATGTGAACCCGTTGTTTGAAACCCAGGTCAAATGTGAACCTAACCTCAGGTCAAATGTGAACCCGTTGTTTAAAAACCAGGTCAAATGTGAACTTAAACCTTAGGTCAAATGTGAACCTGTTGTTTGAAAGCCAGGTCAAACGTGAACCTAAACCTCAGGTCAAATGTGAACCCGTTGTTTGAAACCCAAGTCAAATGTGAACCTAAACCTCAGGTCAAATGTGAACCCGTTGTTTGAAAACCAGGTCAAATGTGAACCTAAAACTCAGGTCAAAGGTGTACCTAAACCTCAAGTCAAATGTGAACCCGTTGTTTGATACCCAGGTCAAATGTGAACTTAAACCTCAGGTCAAATGTGAACCCGTTGTTTGAAACCCAGGTCAAATTTGAACCTAAACCTTAGGTCAAATGTGAACCTGTTGTTTGAAACCCAGGTCAAATGTGAACCTCTTGTTTGAAAACCATGTCAAATGTGAACCTAAACCTCAGGTCAAATGTGAACCCGTTGTTTGAAACCCAAGTCAAATGTGAACCTAAACCTCAGGGCAAATGTGAACCCGTTGTTTGAAAACCAGGTCAAATGTGAACCTAAAACTCAGGTCAAATGTGTACCTAAACCTCAGGTCAAATGTGAACCCATTGTTTGTAACCCAGGTCAAATGTGAACTTAAACCTCAGGTCAAATGTGAACCCGTTGTTTGAAACCCAGGTCAAATTTAAACCTAAACCTCAAGTCAAATCTGAACCCGTTGTTTGAAAACCAGTTCAAATGTGAACCTAACCCTCAGGTCAAATGTGAACCCGTTGTTTGAAACCCAAGTTTAAATGTGAACTTAAACCTCAGGGCAAATGTGAACCCGTTGTTTGAAAACCATGTCAAATGTGAACCTAAACCTCAGGTCAAATGTGAACCCATAGTTTAAAACCCAGGTCAAATGAGAACTTAAACCTCGGGTCAAATGTGAATCCATTGTTTGCAAACCAGGTCAAATGTGTACCCGTTGTTTGAAACCCATGTCAAATGTGAACCTAAACCTCTGGTCAAATGTGAACCCGTTGTTTGGAACCCAGGTCAAATGTGAACCTAAACCTCAGGTCAAATGTGAACCCATTGTTCGAAACTCAGGTCAAATGTGAACCCGTTGTTTGAAACCCAGGTCAAATGTGAACCTAAACCTCAGGTCATATGTGAATCCGTTGTTTGAAAACTAGGTCAAATGTGAACCCGTTGTTTGAAACCCAGGTCAAATGTGAACCTAACCTCAGGTCAAATGTGAACCCATTGTTTGAAACCCTGGTCAAATGTGAACTTAAACCTCAGGTCAAATGTGAACCTGTTGTTTGAAACCCAGGTCAAACGTGAACCTAAACCTCAGGTCAAATTTGAACCCGTTGTTTGAAACCCAGGTCAAATGTGAACCTAAACCTTAGGTCAAATGTGAACCTGTTGTTTGAAACCCAGGTCAAATGTGAACCTCTTGTTTGAAAACCATGTCAAATGTGAACCTAAACCTCAGGTCAAATGTGAACCCATTGTTTGAAACCCAAGTCAATTGTGAACCTAAACCTCAGGTCAAATGTGAACCCGTTGTTTGAAAACCAGGACAAATGTGAACCTAAAACTCAGGTCAAATGTTTACCTAAACCTCAGGTCAAATGTGAACCCATTGTTTGAAACCCAGGTCAAATGTGAACTTAAACCTCAGGTCAAATGTGAACCCGTTGTTTGAAACCCAGGTCAAATTTAAACCTAAACCTCAAGTCAAATCTGAACCCGTTGTTTAAAAACCAGTTCAAATGTGAACCTAACCCTCTGGTCAAATGTGAACCCGTTGTTTAAAACCCAAGTTTAAATGTGAACTTAAACCTCAGGTCAAATGTGAACCCGTTGTTTGAAAACCATGTCAAATGTGAACCTAAACCTCAGGTCAAATGTGAACCCATAGTTTGAAACCCAGATCAAATGAGAACTTAAACCTCGAGTCAAATGTGAATCCATTGTTTGAAAACCAGGTCAAATGTGTACCCGTTGTTTGAAACCCATGTCAAATGTGAACCTAAACCTCTGGTCAAATGTGAACCCGTTGTTTGGAACCCAGGTCAAATGTGAACCTAAACCTCAGGTCAAATGTGAACCCGTTGTTTGAAACTCAGGTCAAATGTGAACCCGCTGTTTGAAACCCAGGTCAAATGTGAACCTAAACCTCAGGTCAAATGTGAATCCGTTGTTTGAAAACTAGGTCAAATGTGTACCCGTTGTTTGAAACCCATGTCAAATGTGAACCTAAACCTTAGGTCAAATGTGAACCTGTTGTTTGAAACCCAGGTCAAATGTGAACCTCTTGTTTGAAAACCATGTCAAATGTGAACCTAAACCTCAGGTCAAATGTGAACGCGTTGTTTGAAACCCAAGTCAAATGTGAACCTAAACCTCAGGTCAAATGTGAACCCGTTGTTTGAAAACCAGGTCAAATGTGAACCTAAAACTCAGGTCAAATGTTTACCTAAACCTCAGGTCAAACGTGAACCCATTGTTCGAAACCCAGGTCAAATGTGAACTTAAACCTCAGGTCAAATGTGAACCCGTTGTTTGAAACCCAGGTCAAATTTAAACCTAAACCTCAAGTCAAATCTGAACCCGTTGTTTGAAAACCAGTTCAAATGTGAACCTAACCCTCAGGTCAAATGTGAACCCGTTGTTTGAAACCCAAGTTTAAATGTGAACTTAAACCTCAGGTCAAATGTGAACCCGTTGTTTGAAAACCATGTCAAATGTGAACCTAAACCTCAGGTCAAATGTGAACCCATAGTTTGAAACCCAGGTCAAATGAGAACTTAAACCTCGGGTCAAATGTGAATCCATTGTTTGAAAACCAGGTCAAATGTGTAACCGTTGTTTGAAACCCATGTCAAATGTGAACCTAAACCTCAAGTCAAATGTGAACCTAAACCTCAGGTCAAATGTGAACCCGTTGTTTGAAACTCAGGTCAAATGTGAACCTAACCTTCAGGTCAAATGTGAACCCGTTGTTTGAAACCCAGGTCAAATGTGAACCTAAACCTCAGGTCAAATGTGAATCCGTTGTTTGAAAACTAGGTCAAATGTGAACCCGTTGTTTGAAACCCAGGTCAAATGTGAACCTAACCTCAGGTCAAATGTGAACCCGTTGTTTAAAAACTAGGTCAAATGTGAACTTAAACCTTAGGTCAAATGTGAACCTGTTGTTTGAAAGCCAGGTCAAACGTGAACCTAAACCTCAGGTCAAATTTGAACCCGTTGTTTGAAACCCAGGTCAAATGTGAACCTAAACCTTAGGTCAAATGTGAACCTGTTGTTTGAAACCCAGGTCAAATGTGAACCTCTTGTTTGAAAACCATGTCATATTTTAACCTAAACCTCAGGTCAAATGTGAACCCGTTGTTTGAAACCCAAGTCAAATGTGAACCTAAACCTCAGGTCAAATGTGAACCCGTTGTTTGAAAACCAGGTCAAATGTGAACCTAAAACTCAGGTCAAATGTGAACCTAAACCTCAGGTCAAATGTGAACCCATAGTTTGAAACCCAGGTCAAATGAGAACTTAAACCTCGGGTCAAATGTGAATCCATTGTTTGAAAACCAGGTCAAATGTGTAACCGTTGTTTGAAACCCATGTCAAATGTGAACCTAAACCTCAAGTCAAATGTGAACTTAAACCTCAGGTCAAATGTGAACCCGTTGTTTGAAACTCAGGTCAAATGTGAACCTAACCTTCAGGTCAAATGTGAACCCGTTGTTTGAAACCCAGGTCAAATGTGAACCTAAACCTCAGGTCAAATGTGAATCCGTTGTTTGAAAACTAGGTCAAATGTGAACCCGTTGTTTGAAACCCAGGTCAAATGTGAACCTAACCTCAGGTCAAATGTGAACCCGTTGTTTAAAAACCAGGTCAAATGTGAACTTAAACCTTAGGTCAAATGTGAACCTGTTGTTTGAAAGCCAGGTCAAACGTGAACCTAAACCTCAGGTCAAATTTGAACCCGTTGTTTGAAACCCAGGTCAAATGTGAACCTAAACCTTAGGTCAAATGTGAACCTGTTGTTTGAAACCCAGGTCAAATGTGAACCTCTTGTTTGAAAACCATGTCATATTTGAACCTAAACCTCAGGTCAAATGTGAACCCGTTGTTTGAAACCCAAGTCAAATGTGAACCTAAACCTCAGGTCAAATGTGAACCCGTTGTTTGAAAACCAGGTCAAATGTGAACCTAAAACTCAGGTCAAATGTGTACCTAAACCTCAAGTCAAATGTGAACCCGTTGTTTGATACCCAGGTCAAATGTGAACTTAAACCTCAGGTCAAATGTGAACCCGTTGTTTGAAACCCAGGTCAAATTTGAACCTAAACCTCAAGTCAAATCTGAACCCGTTGTTTGAAAACCAGTTCAAATGTGAACCTAACCCTCAGGTCAAATGTGAACCCGTTGTTTGAATTCCAAGTTTAAATGTGAACTTAAACCTCAGGTCAAATGTGAATCCGTTGTTTGAAAACCATGTCAAATGTGAACCTAAACCTCAGGTCAAATGTGAACCCGTAGTTTGAAACCCAGGTCAAATGAGAACTTAAACCTAGGGTCAAATGTGAATCCATTGTTTGAAAACCAGGTCAAATGTGTACCCGTTGTTTAAAACACATGTCAAATGTGAACCTAAACCTCAGGTCAAATGTGAACCCGTTGTTTGGAACCCAGGTCAAATGTGAACCTAAACCTCAGGTTAAATGTGAACCCGTTGTTTGAAAACAAGGTCAAATGTGAACCCGTTGTTTGAAACCTAGGTCAAATGTGTACCTAAACCTCAGGTCAAATGTGAACCCGTTGTTTGAAACCCAGGTCAAATGAAAACTTAAACCTCAGGTCATTTGTGAATCGAGTGTTTGAAAACCAGGTCAAATGTGAACCCGTTGTTTGAAACCCAGGTCAAATGTGAACCTAAACCTCAGGTTAAATGTGAACCCGTTGTTTGGAACCCAGGTCAAATGTTAACCTAAACCTCGGGTCAAATGTGAACCCGTTGTTTGAAACTCAGGTCAAATGTGAACCTAAACCTCAGGTCAAATACGAACCCGTTGTTTGAAAACCAGGTCAAATTTGAACCTAATCCTCAGGTCAAATATGAACCCATTGTTTGAAACCAAGGTCAAATGTGAACTTAAACCTCAGGTCAAATGTGAATCCGTTGTTTGAAAACCAGGTCAAATGTGAACCTAAACCTCAGGTCAAATGTGAACCCGTTGTTTGAAACCCAGGTCAAACGTGAACTTAAACCTCAGGTCAAATGTGAACCTGTTATTTGAAACCCAGGTCAAACGTGAACCTAAACCTCAGGTCAAATGTGAACCCGTTGTTTGAAACCCAAGTCAAATGTGAACCTAACCCTCAGGTCAAATGTGAACCCTTTGTTTGAAAATCAGGTCAAATGTGAACCTAAACTTCAGGTCAAATGTGAACCCGTTGTTTAAAACCCAGGTCAAATGTGAACCTAAACCTCAGGTCAAATGCGAATTCGTTGTTTGAAAACTAAGTCAAATGTGAACCCGTTGTTTGAAACCCAGGTCAAATGTGAACCTAACCTCAGGTCAATTGTGAACCCGTTGTTTGAAACCCAGGTCAAATGTGAACTTAAACCTCAGGTCAAATGTGAACCTGTTGTTTGAAACCCAGGTCAAACGTGAACCTAAACCTCAGGTCAAATTTGAACCCGTTGTTTTAAACCCAGGTCAAATGTGAACCTAAACCTTAGGTCAAATGTGAACCCGTTGTTTGAAACCCAAGTCAAATGTGAACCTCTTGTTTGAAAACCATGTCAAATGTGAACCTAAAACTCAGGTCAAATGTGAACCCGTTGTTTGAAACCCAAGTCAAATGTGAACCTAAACCTTAGGTCAAATGTGAACCCGTTGTTTGAAAACCAGGTCAAACGTGTACCTAAACTTCAGGTCAAATGTGAACCCGTTGTTTGAAACCCAAGTCAAATGTGAACCTAACCCTCAGGTCAAATGTGAACCCATTGTTTGAAAATCAGGTCAAATGTGAACCTAAACTTCAGGTCAAATGTGAACCCGTTGTTTGAATCCCAGGTCAAATGTGAACCTTAACCACAAGTCAAATGTGAATCTGTTGTTTGAAAACTAGGTCAAATGTGAACCCGTTGTTTGAAACCCAGGTCAAATATGAACCTAACCTTAGGTCAAATTTGAACCCGTTGTTTGAAAACCAGGTCAAATGTGAACTTAAACCTCAGGTCAAATGTGAACCTGTTGTTTGAAACCCAGGTCAAACGTGAACCTAAACCTCAGGTCAAATTTGAACCCGTTGTTTGAAACCCAGGTCAAATGTGAACCTAAACCTTAGGTCAAATGTTAACCTGTTGTTTAAAACCCAGGTCAAATGTGAACCTCTTGTTTGAAAACCATGTCAAAAGTGAACCTAAACCTTAGGTCAAATGTGAACCTGTTGTTTGAAACCCAGGTCAAATGTGAACCTCTTGTTTGAAAACCATGTCAAATGTGAACCTAAACCTCAGGTCAAATGTGAACCCATTGTTTGAAACCCAAGTTTAAATGTGAACTTAAACCTCAGGTCAAATGTGAACCCGTTGTTTGAAAACCATGTCAAATGTGAACCTAAACCTCAGGTCAAATGTGAACCCGTAGTTTGAAACCCAGGTTAAATGAGAACTTAAACCTCGGGTCAAATGTGAATCCATTATTTGAAAACCAAGTCAAATGTGTACCCGTTGTTTGAAACCCATGTCAAATGTGAACCTAAACCTCAGGTCAAATGTGAACCCGTTGTTTGGAACCCAGGTCAAATGTGAACCTAAACCTCAGCTCAAATATGAACCCGTTGTTTGAAACTCAGGTCAAATGTGAACCTAAACCTCAGGTAAAATGCGAAACCGTTGTTTGAAAACAAGGTCAAATTTGAACCTAAACTTCAGGTCAAATGTGAACCCGTTGTTTGAAACCCAGGTCAATTGTGAACCTAAACCTAAGGTCAAATGTGAACCCGTTGTTTGAAAACCAGGTCAAATGTGAACCTAAACCTCAGGTAAAATGTGAACCCATTGTGTGAAACCCAGGTCAAATGTGAACCTAAACCTCAGGTCAAATGTGAATCCGTTGTTTGAAAACTAGGTCAAATATGAACCTGTTGTTTGAAACCTAGGTCAAATGTGAACCTAAACCTCAGGTCAATTGTGAACCCGTTGTTTGAAACCCGCGTCAAATGTGAACTTAAACCTCAGGTCAAATGAGAACCTGTTGTTTGAAACCCAGGTCAAACGTGAACCTAAACCTCAGGTCAAATTTGAACCCGTTATTTTAAACCCAGGTAAAATGTGAACCTCTTGTTTGAAAACCATGTCAAATGTGAACCTAAAACTCAGGTCAAATGTGAACCCGTTGTTTGAAACCCAAGTCATATGTGAACCTAAACCTCAGGTCAAATGTGAACCCGTTGTTTGAAAACCAAGTCAAATGTGAACCTAAAACTCAGGTCAAATGTGTACCTAAACCTCAGGTCAAATGTGAACCTGTTGTTTGAAACCCAGGTCAAACGTGAACCTAAACCTCAGGTCAAATGTGAACCCGTTGTTTGAAACCCAAGTCAAATGTGAACCTAACCCTCAGATCAAATGTGAACCCATTGTTTGAAAATCAGGTCAAATGTGAACCTAAACTTCAGGTCAAATGTGAACCCGTTGTTTGAATCCCAGGTCAAATGTGAACCTAAACCTCAGGTCAAATGTGAATTTGTTGTTTTAAAACTAGGTCAAATGTGAACCCGTTGTTTGAAACCCAGGTCAAATGTGAACCTAACCTCCGGTCAAATGTGAACCCGTTGTTTGAAACCCAGGTCAAATGTGAACTTAAACCTCAGGTCAAATGTGAACCTGTTGTTTGAAACCCAGGTCAAACGTGAAGCTAAACCTCAGGTCAAATTTGAACCCGTTGTTTGAAACCCAGGTCAAATGTGAACCTAAACCTTAGGTCAAATGTGAACCTGTTGTTTGAAACCCAGGTCAAATGTGAACCTCTTGTTTGAAAACCATGTCAAATGTGAACCTAAACCTTAGGTCAAATGTGAACCCATTGTTTAAAACCCAAGTTTAAATGTGAACTTAAACCTCAGGTCAAATGTGAACCCGTTGTTTGAAAACCATGTCAAATGTGAACCTAAACCTCAGGTCAAATGTGAACCCGTAGTTTGAAACCCAGGTTAAATGAGAACTTAAACCTTGGGTCAAATGTGAATCCATTGTTTGAAAACCAAGTCAAATGTGTACCCGTTGTTTGAAACCCATGTCAAATGTGAACCTAAACCTCAGGTCAAATGTGAACCCGTTGTTTGGAACCCAGGTCAAATGTGAACCTAAACCTCAGCTCAAATATGAACCCGTTGTTTGAAACTCAGGTCAAATGTGAACCTAAACCTCAGGTCAAATGCGAACCCGTTGTTTGAAAACCAGGTCAAATTTGAACCTAAACCTCAAGTCAAATGTGAACCCGTTGTTTGAAACCCAGGTCAATTGTGAACCTAAACCTAAGGTCAAACGTGAACCCGTTGTTTGAAAACCAGGTCAAATGTGAACCTAAACCTCAGGTCAAATGTGAACCCATTGTGTGAAACCCAGGTCAAATGTGAACCTAAACCTCAGGTCAAATGTGAATCCGTTGTTTGAAAACTAGGTCAAATGTGAACCCGTTGTTTGAAACCTAGGTTAAATGTGAACCTAACCTCAGGTCAATTGTGAACCCGTTGTTTGAAACCCAGGTCAAATGTGAACTTAAACCTCAGGTCAAATGTGAACCTGTTGTTTGAAACCCAGGTCAAACGTGAACCTAAACCTCAGGTCAAATTTAAACCCGTTGTTTTAAACCCAGGTCAAATGTGAACCTAAACCTTAGGTCAAATGTGAACCCGTTGTTTGAAACCCAGGTCAAATGTGAACCTCTTGTTTGAAAACCAATTCAAATGTGAACCTAAAACTCAGGTCAAATGGGTACCTAAACCTCAGGTCAAATGTGAACCTGTTGTTTGAAACCCAGGTCAAACGTGAACCTAAACCTCAGGTCAAATGTGAACCCGTTGTTTGAAACCCAAGTCAAATGTGAACCTAACCCTCAGGTCAAATGTGAACTCATTGTTTGAAAATCAGGTCAAATGTGAACCTAAACTTCAGGTCAAATGTGAACCCGTTGTTTGAATCCCAGGTCAAATGTGAACCTAAACCTCAGGTCAAATGTGAATCCGTTGTTTGAAAACTAGGTCAAATATGAACCCGTTGTTTGAAACCCAGGTCAAATGTGAACTTAAACCTCAGGTCAAATGTGAACCTGTTGTTTGAAACCCAGGTCAAACGTGAACATAAACCTCAGGTCAAATTTGAACCCGTTGTTTTAAACCCAGGTCAAATGTGAACCCGTTGTTTGAAACCCAGGTCAAATGTGAACCTCTTGTTTGAAAACCAGGTCAAATGTGAACCTAAAACTCAGGTCAAATGTGAACTCGTTGTTTGAAACCCAAGCCAAATGTGAACCTAAACCTCAGGTCAAATGTGAACCCGTTGTTTGAAAACCAAGTCAAATGTGAACCTAAAACTCAGGTCAAATGTGTACCAAAACCTCAGGTCAAATGTGAACCTGTTGTTTGAAACCCAGGTCAAACGTGAACCTAAACCTCAGGTCAAATGTGAACCCGTTGTTTGAAACCCAAGTCAAATGTGAACCTAACCCTCAGGTTAAATGTGAACCCATTGTTTGAAAATCAGGTCAAATGTGAACCTAAACTTCAGGTCAAATGTGAACCCGTTGTTTGAATCCCAGGTCAAATGTGAACCTAAACCCCAGGTCAAATGTGAATCCGTTGTTTGAAAACTAGGTCAAATGTGAACTCGTTGTTTGAAACCCAGGTCAAATGTGAACCTAACCTCAGGTCAAATGTGAACCCGTTGTTTGAAACCCAGGTCAAATGTGAACTTAAACCTCAGGTCAAATGTGAACCTGTTGTTTGAAACCCAGGTCAAACGTGAAGCTAAACCTCAGGTCAAATTTGAACCCGTTGTTTGAAACCCAGGTCAAATGTGAACCGAAACCTTAGGTCAAATGTGAACCTGTTGTTTGAAACCCAGGTCAAATGTTTGTTTGAAAACCATGTCAAACGTGAACCTAAACCTTAGGTCAAATGTGAACCTGTTGTTTGAAACCCAGGTCAAATGTGAACCTCTTGTTTGAAAACCGTGTCAAATGTGAACCTAAATCTCAGGTCAAATGTGAACCCGTTGTTTGAAACCCAAGTTTAAATGTGAACTTAAACCTCAGGTCAAATGTGAACCCGTTGTTTGAAAACCATGTCAAATGTGAACCTAAACCTCAGGTCAAATGTGAACCGTAGTTTGAAACCCAGGTCAAATGAGAACTTAAACCTCGGGTCAAATATGAATCCATTGTTTTAAAACCAAGTCAAATGTGTACCCGTTGTTTGAAACCCATGTCAAATGTGAACCTAAACCTCAGGTCAAATGTGAACCCGTTGTTTGGAACCCAGGTCAAATGTGAACCTAAACCTCAGCTCAAATATGAACCCGTTGTTTGAAACTCAGGTCAAATATGAACCTAAACCTCAGGTCAAATGCGAACCCGTTGTTTGAAAACCAGGTCAAATTTGAACCTAAACCTCAGGTCAAATGTGAACCCGTTGTTTGAAACCCAGGTCAATTGTGAACCTAAACCTAAGGTCAAATGTGAACCCGTTGTTTGAAAACCAGGTCAAATGTGAACCTAAACCTCAAGTCAAATGTGAACCCATTGTGTGAAACCCAGGTCAAATGTGAACCTAAACCTCAAGTCAAATGTGAACCCGTTGGTTGAAACCCAGGTCAAATGTGAACTTAAACCTCAGGTCAAACGTGAACCTGTTGTTTGAAACCCAAGTCAAACTTGAACCTAAACCTCAGGTCAAATGTGAAGCCGTTGTTTGAAACCCAAGTCAAATGTAAACCTAACCCTTAGGTCAAATGTGAACCTATTGTTTGAAAATCAGGTCAAATGTGAACCTAAACCTCAGGTCAAATGTGAACTCATTGTTTGAAACCCGGGTCAAATGTGAACCTAAACCTCAGGTTAAATGTGAATCCGTTGTTTGAAAACAAGGTCAAATGTGAACCCGTTGTTTGAAACCCAGGTCAAATGTGAACCTAAACCTCAGGTCAAACGTGAACCCGTTGTTTGAAAACCAGGTCAAATGTGAACCTAAACCTCAGGTCAAATGTGAACCCATTGTGTGAAACCCAGGTCAAATGTGAACCTAAACCTCAGGTCAAATGTGAATCCGTTGTTTGAAAACTAGGTCAAATGTGAACCCGTTGTTTGAAACCTAGGTTAAATGTGAACCTAACCTCAGGTCAATTGTGAACCCGTTGTTTGAAACCCAGGTCAAATGTGAACTTAAACCTCAGGTCAAATGTGAACCTGTTGTTTGAAACCCAGGTCAAACGTGAACCTAAACCTCAGGTCAAATTTAAACCCGTTGTTTTAAACCCAGGTCAAATGTGAACCTAAACCTTAGGTCAAATGTGAACCCGTTGTTTGAAACCCAGGTCAAATGTGAACCTCTTGTTTGAAAACCAATTCAAATGTGAACCTAAAACTCAGGTCAAATGTGTACCTAAACCTCAGGTCAAATGTGAACCTGTTGTTTGAAACCCAGGTCAAACGTGAACCTAAACCTCAGGTCAAATGTGAACCCGTTGTTTGAAACCCAAGTCAAATGTGAACCTAACCCTCAGGTCAAATGTGAACTCATTGTTTGAAAATCAGGTCAAATGTGAACCTAAACTTCAGGTCAAATGTGAACCCGTTGTTTGAATCCCAGGTCAAATGTGAACCTAAACCTCAGGTCAAATGTGAATCCGTTGTTTGAAAACTAGGTCAAATATGAACCCGTTGTTTGAAACCCAGGTCAAATGTGAACTTAAACCTCAGGTCAAATGTGAACCTGTTGTTTGAAACCCAGGTCAAACGTGAACATAAACCTCAGGTCAAATTTGAACCCGTTGTTTTAAACCCAGGTCAAATGTGAACCCGTTGTTTGAAACCCAGGTCAAATGTGAACCTCTTGTTTGAAAACCAGGTCAAATGTGAACCTAAAACTCAGGTCAAATGTGAACTCGTTGTTTGAAACCCAAGCCAAATGTGAACCTAAACCTCAGGTCAAATGTGAACCCGTTGTTTGAAAACCAAGTCAAATGTGAACCTAAAACTCAGGTCAAATGTGTACCAAAACCTCAGGTCAAATGTGAACCTGTTGTTTGAAACCCAGGTCAAACGTGAACCTAAACCTCAGGTCAAATGTGAACCCGTTGTTTGAAACCCAAGTCAAATGTGAACCTAACCCTCAGGTTAAATGTGAACCCATTGTTTGAAAATCAGGTCAAATGTGAACCTAAACTTCAGGTCAAATGTGAACCCGTTGTTTGAATCCCAGGTCAAATGTGAACCTAAACCCCAGGTCAAATGTGAATCCGTTGTTTGAAAACTAGGTCAAATGTGAACTCGTTGTTTGAAACCCAGGTCAAATGTGAACCTAACCTCAGGTCAAATGTGAACCCGTTGTTTGAAACCCAGGTCAAATGTGAACTTAAACCTCAGGTCAAATGTGAACCTGTTGTTTGAAACCCAGGTCAAACGTGAAGCTAAACCTCAGGTCAAATTTGAACCCGTTGTTTGAAACCCAGGTCAAATGTGAACCGAAACCTTAGGTCAAATGTGAACCTGTTGTTTGAAACCCAGGTCAAATGTTTGTTTGAAAACCATGTCAAACGTGAACCTAAACCTTAGGTCAAATGTGAACCTGTTGTTTGAAACCCAGGTCAAATGTGAACCTCTTGTTTGAAAACCGTGTCAAATGTGAACCTAAATCTCAGGTCAAATGTGAACCCGTTGTTTGAAACCCAAGTTTAAATGTGAACTTAAACCTCAGGTCAAATGTGAACCCGTTGTTTGAAAACCATGTCAAATGTGAACCTAAACCTCAGGTCAAATGTGAACCGTAGTTTGAAACCCAGGTCAAATGAGAACTTAAACCTCGGGTCAAATATGAATCCATTGTTTTAAAACCAAGTCAAATGTGTACCCGTTGTTTGAAACCCATGTCAAATGTGAACCTAAACCTCAGGTCAAATGTGAACCCGTTGTTTGGAACCCAGGTCAAATGTGAACCTAAACCTCAGCTCAAATATGAACCCGTTGTTTGAAACTCAGGTCAAATATGAACCTAAACCTCAGGTCAAATGCGAACCCGTTGTTTGAAAACCAGGTCAAATTTGAACCTAAACCTCAGGTCAAATGTGAACCCGTTGTTTGAAACCCAGGTCAATTGTGAACCTAAACCTAAGGTCAAATGTGAACCCGTTGTTTGAAAACCAGGTCAAATGTGAACCTAAACCTCAAGTCAAATGTGAACCCATTGTGTGAAACCCAGGTCAAATGTGAACCTAAACCTCAAGTCAAATGTGAACCCGTTGGTTGAAACCCAGGTCAAATGTGAACTTAAACCTCAGGTCAAACGTGAACCTGTTGTTTGAAACCCAAGTCAAACTTGAACCTAAACCTCAGGTCAAATGTGAAGCCGTTGTTTGAAACCCAAGTCAAATGTAAACCTAACCCTTAGGTCAAATGTGAACCTATTGTTTGAAAATCAGGTCAAATGTGAACCTAAACCTCAGGTCAAATGTGAACTCATTGTTTGAAACCCGGGTCAAATGTGAACCTAAACCTCAGGTTAAATGTGAATCCGTTGTTTGAAAACAAGGTCAAATGTGAACCCGTTGTTTGAAACCCAGGTCAAATGTGAACCTAAACCTCAGGTCAAATGTGAACCCGTTGTTTGAAACCTAGGTCAAATGTGTACCTAAACCTCAGGTCAAATGTGAACCCGTTTTTTGAAACCCAGGTCAAATGTGAACTTAAACCTCAAGTCAAATGTGAACCCGTTGTTTGAAACCCATGTCAAATTTGAACCTAAACCTCAAGTCAAATCTAAACCCGTTGTTTGAAAACTAGTTCAAATGTGAACCTAAACCTCAGGTCAAATGTGAACCCGTTGTTTGACACCCAAGTCAAGTGTGAACTTAAACCTCAGGTCAAATGTGAACCCGTTGTTTGAAAACCATGTCAAATGTGAACCTAAACCTCAGGTCAAATGTGAACCCATAGTTTGAAACCCAGGTCAAATGAGAACTTAAACCTCGGGTCAAATGTGTATCCATTGTTTGAAAACCAGGTCAAATGTGTACCCGTTGTTTGAAACCCATGTCAAATGTGAACCTAAACCTCAGTTCAAATGTGAACCCGTTGTTTGGAACCCAGGTCAAATGTGAACCTAAACCTCAGGTCAAATATGAACCCGTTGTTTGAAACTCAGGTCAAATGTGAACCTAAACCTCAGGTCAAATGCGAACCCGTTGTTTGAAAACCAGATCAAATTTGAACCTAAACCTCAGGTCAAATGTCAACCCATTGTTTGAAACCCAGGTCAATTGTGAACCTAAACCTAAGGTCAAATGTGAACCCGTTGTTTGAAAACCAGGTCAAATGTGAACCTAAACCTCAGGTCAAATGTGAACCCATTATTTGAATCCCAAGTCAAATGTGAACCTAAACCTCAGGTCAAATGTGAACCCGTTGTTTGAAACCCAGGTCAAACGTGAACTTAAACCTCAGGTTAAATGTGAACCTGTTGTTTGAAACCCAAGTCAAACGTGAACCTAAACCTCAGGTCAAATGTGAACCCGTTGTTTGAAACCCAAGTCAAATGTGAACCTAATCCTCAGGTCAAATGTGAACCCATTGTTTGAAACCCGGGTCAAATGTGAACATAAACCTCAGATCAAATGTGAATCCGTTGTTTGAAAACAAGGTCAAATGTGAACCCGTTGTTTGAAACCCAGGTCAAATGTGAACCTAAACCTCAGGTCAAATGTGTACCCGTTGTTTGAAACCTAGGTCAAATGTGTACCTAAACCTCAGGTCAAATGTGAACCCGTTGTTTGAAACCCAGGTCAAATGTGAACTTAAACCTCAAGTCAAATGTGAACCCGTTGTTTGAAACCCAGGTCAAATTTGAACCTAAACCTCAAGTCAAATCTGAACCCATTGTTTGAAAACCAGTTCAAATGTGAACCTAACCCTCAGGTCAAATGTGAACCCGTTGTTTGAAACCCAAGTCAAATGTGAACTTAAACCTCAGGTCAAATGTGAACCCGTTGTTTGAAAACCATGTCAAATGTGAACCTAAACCTCAGGTCAAATGTGAACCCGTAGTTTGAAACCCAGGTCAAATGAGAACTTAAACCTCGGGTCAAATGTGAATCCATTGTTTGAAAACTAGGTCAAATGTGTACCCGTTGTTTGAAACCCATGTCAAATGTGAACCTAAACCTCGGGTCAAATGTGAACCCATTTTTTGGAACCCAGGTCAAATGTGAACCTAAACCTCAGGTCAAATATGAACCCGTTGTTTGAAACTTAGGTCAAATGTGAACCTAAACCTCAGGTCAAATGCGAACCCGTTGTTTGAAAACCAGGTCAAATTTGAATCTAAACCTCAGGTCAAATGTGAACCCATTGTTTGAAACCCAGGTCAATTATGAACCTAAACCTAAGGTCAAATGTGAACCCGTTGTTTGAAAACCAGGTCGAATGTGAACCTAAACCTTAGGTCAAATGTGAAACCATTGTTTGAAACCCAGGTCAAATGTGAACCTAAACCTTAGGTCAAATGTGAACACATTGTTTGAAACCCAGGTCAAACGTGAACTTAAACCTCTGGTCAAATGTTAACCTGTTGTTTGAAACCCAAGTCAAACGTGAACCTAAACCTCAGGTCAAATGTGAACCCGTTGTTTGAAACCCAAGTCAAATGTGAACCTAACCCTCAGGTCAAATGTGAACCCATTGTTTGAAAATTAGTTCAAATGTGAACCTAAACCTCAGGTCAAATGTGAACCCATTGTTTGAAACCCAGGTCAAATGTGAACGTAAACCTCAGGTCAAATAAGAATCCGTTGTTTGAAAACAAGGTCAAATGTGAACCCGTTGTTTGAAACCCAGGTCAAATGTGAACCTAAGCCTCAGGTTAAATGTGAACCCGTTGTTTGGAACCTAGGTCAAATGTGAACCTAAACCTCAGGTCAAATGTGAACCTGTTGTTTGAAACCCAGGTCAAATATGAACCTAAACCTCAGGTCAAATGTGAACCCGTTGTTTGAAACCCAGGTCAAATGTGAACTTAAACCTCAGGTCAAATGTGAACCTGTTGTTTGAAACCCAGGTGAAATTTGAACCTAAACCTTAGGTCAAATGTGAACCCGTTGTTTGAAACCCAGGTCTATTGTGAACCTAAACCTCAGGTCAAATGTGAACCCGTTGTTTGAAAACCAGGTCAAATGTGAACCTAAACCTCAGGTCAAATGTGAACCCATTGTTTGAAATCCAGGTCAAATATGAACCTAAACCTCGGGTCAAATGTGAACCCGTTGTTTGAAACCCAGGTCAAATGTGAACCTAAACCTCAGGTTAAATGTGAATCCGTTGTTTGAAAACAAGGTCAAATGTGAACCCGTTGTTTGAAACCCAGGTCAAATGTGAACCTAAACCTCAGGTCAAATGTGAACCCGTTGTTTGAAACCTAGGTCAAATGTGTACCTAAACCTCAGGTCAAATGTGAACCCGTTTTTTGAAACCCAGGTCAAATGTGAACTTAAACCTCAAGTCAAATGTGAACCCGTTGTTTGAAACCCATGTCAAATTTGAACCTAAACCTCAAGTCAAATCTAAACCCGTTGTTTGAAAACTAGTTCAAATGTGAACCTAAACCTCAGGTCAAATGTGAACCCGTTGTTTGACACCCAAGTCAAGTGTGAACTTAAACCTCAGGTCAAATGTGAACCCGTTGTTTGAAAACCATGTCAAATGTGAACCTAAACCTCAGGTCAAATGTGAACCCATAGTTTGAAACCCAGGTCAAATGAGAACTTAAACCTCGGGTCAAATGTGTATCCATTGTTTGAAAACCAGGTCAAATGTGTACCCGTTGTTTGAAACCCATGTCAAATGTGAACCTAAACCTCAGTTCAAATGTGAACCCGTTGTTTGGAACCCAGGTCAAATGTGAACCTAAACCTCAGGTCAAATATGAACCCGTTGTTTGAAACTCAGGTCAAATGTGAACCTAAACCTCAGGTCAAATGCGAACCCGTTGTTTGAAAACCAGGTCAAATTTGAACCTAAACCTCAGGTCAAATGTCAACCCATTGTTTGAAACCCAGGTCAATTGTGAACCTAAACCTAAGGTCAAATGTGAACCCGTTGTTTGAAAACCAGGTCAAATGTGAACCTAAACCTCAGGTCAAATGTGAACCCATTGTTTGAATCCCAAGTCAAATGTGAACCTAAACCTCAGGTCAAATGTGAACCCGTTGTTTGAAACCCAGGTCAAACGTGAACTTAAACCTCAGGTCAAATGTGAACCTGTTGTTTGAAACCCAAGTCAAACGTGAACCTAAACCTCAGGTCAAATGTGAACCCGTTGTTTGAAACCCAAGTCAAATGTGAACCTAACCCTCAGGTCAAATGTGAACCCATTGTTTGAAAATTAGTTCAAATGTGAACCTAAACCTCAGGTCAAATGTGAACCCATTGTTTGAAACCCAGGTCAAATGTGAACGTAAACCTCAGGTCAAATAAGAATCCGTTGTTTGAAAACAAGGTCAAATGTGAACCCGTTGTTTGAAACCCAGGTCAAATGTGAACCTAAGCCTCAGGTTAAATGTGAACCCGTTGTTTGGAACCTAGGTCAAATGTGAACCTAAACCTCAGGTCAAATGTGAACCTGTTGTTTGAAACCCAGGTCAAATATGAACCTAAACCTCAGGTCAAATGTGAACCCGTTGTTTGAAACCCAGGTCAAATGTGAACTTAAACCTCAGGTCAAATGTGAACCTGTTGTTTGAAACCCAGGTGAAATTTGAACCTAAACCTTAGGTCAAATGTGAACCCGTTGTTTGAAACCCAGGTCTATTGTGAACCTAAACCTCAGGTCAAATGTGAACCCGTTGTTTGAAAACCAGGTCAAATGTGAACCTAAACCTCAGGTCAAATGTGAACCCATTGTTTGAAATCCAGGTCAAATATGAACCTAAACCTCGGGTCAAATGTGAACCCGTTGTTTGAAACCCAGGTCAAATGTGAACCTAAACCTCAGGTTAAATGTGAATCCGTTGTTTGAAAACAAGGTCAAATGTGAACCCGTTGTTTGAAACCCAGGTCAAATGTGAACCTAAACCTCAGGTCAAATGTGAACCCGTTGTTTGAAACCTAGGTCAAATGTGTACCTAAACCTCAGGTCAAATGTGAACCCGTTTTTTGAAACCCAGGTCAAATGTGAACTTAAACCTCAAGTCAAATGTGAACCCGTTGTTTGAAACCCATGTCAAATTTGAACCTAAACCTCAAGTCAAATCTAAACCCGTTGTTTGAAAACTAGTTCAAATGTGAACCTAAACCTCAGGTCAAATGTGAACCCGTTGTTTGACACCCAAGTCAAGTGTGAACTTAAACCTCAGGTCAAATGTGAACCCGTTGTTTGAAAACCATGTCAAATGTGAACCTAAACCTCAGGTCAAATGTGAACCCATAGTTTGAAACCCAGGTCAAATGAGAACTTAAACCTCGGGTCAAATGTGTATCCATTGTTTGAAAACCAGGTCAAATGTGTACCCGTTGTTTGAAACCCATGTCAAATGTGAACCTAAACCTCAGTTCAAATGTGAACCCGTTGTTTGGAACCTAGGTCAAATGTGAACCTAAACCTCAGGTCAAATATGAACCCGTTGTTTGAAACTCAGGTCAAATGTGAACCTAAACCTCAGGTCAAATGCGAACCCGTTGTTTGAAAACCAGGTCAAATTTGAACCTAAACCTCAGGTCAAATGTCAACCCATTGTTTGAAACCCAGGTCAATTGTGAACCTAAACCTAAGGTCAAATGTGAACCCGTTGTTTGAAAACCAGGTCAAATGTGAACCTAAACCTCAGGTCAAATGTGAACCCATTGTTTGAATCCCAAGTCAAATGTGAACCTAAACCTCAGGTCAAATGTGAACCCGTTGTTTGAAACCCAGGTCAAACGTGAACTTAAACCTCAGGTCAAATGTGAACCTGTTGTTTGAAACCCAAGTCAAACGTGAACCTAAACCTCAGGTCAAATGTGAACCCGTTGTTTGAAACCCAAGTCAAATGTGAACCTAATCCTCAGGTCAAATGTGAACCCATTGTTTGAAACCCGGGTCAAATGTGAACATAAACCTCAGATCAAATGTGAATCCGTTGTTTGAAAACAAGGTCAAATGTGAACCCGTTGTTTGAAACCCAGGTCAAATGTGAACCTAAACCTCAGGTCAAATGTGTACCCGTTGTTTGAAACCTAGGTCAAATGTGTACCTAAACCTCAGGTCAAATGTGAACCCGTTGTTTGAAACCCAGGTCAAATGTGAACTTAAACCTCAAGTCAAATGTGAACCCGTTGTTTGAAACCCAGGTCAAATTTGAACCTAAACCTCAAGTCAAATCTGAACCCGTTGTTTGAAAACCAGTTCAAATGTGAACCTAACCCTCAGGTCAAATGTGAACCCATTGTTTGAAACCCAAGTCAAATGTGAACTTAAACCTCAGGTCAAATGTGAACCCGTTGTTTGAAAACCATGTCAAATGTGAACCTAAACCTCAGGTCAAATGTGAACCCGTAGTTTGAAACCCAGGTCAAATGAGAACTTAAACCTCGGGTCAAATGTGAATCCATTGTTTGAAAACTAGGTCAAATGTGTACCCGTTGTTTGAAACCCATGTCAAATGTGAACCTAAACCTCGGGTCAAATGTGAACCCGTTTTTTGGAACCCAGGTCAAATGTGAACCTAAACCTCAGGTCAAATATGAACCCGTTGTTTGAAACTTAGGTCAAATGTGAACCTAAACCTCAGGTCAAATGCGAACCCGTTGTTTGAAAACCAGGTCAAATTTGAATCTAAACCTCAGGTCAAATGTGAACCCATTGTTTGAAACCCAGGTCAATTATGAACCTAAACCTAAGGTCAAATGTGAACCCGTTGTTTGAAAACCAGGTCGAATGTGAACCTAAACCTTAGGTCAAATGTGAAACCATTGTTTGAAACCCAGGTCAAATGTGAACCTAAACCTTAGGTCAAATGTGAACACATTGTTTGAAACCCAGGTCAAACGTGAACTTAAACCTCTGGTCAAATGTGAACCTGTTGTTTGAAACCCAAGTCAAACGTGAACCTAAACCTCAGGTCAAATGTGAACCCGTTGTTTGAAACCCAAGTCAAATGTGAACCTAACCCTCAGGTCAAATGTGAACCCATTGTTTGAAAATTAGTTCAAATGTGAACCTAAACCTCAGGTCAAATGTGAACCCATTGTTTGAAACCCAGGTCAAATGTGAACGTAAACCTCAGGTCAAATAAGAATCCGTTGTTTGAAAACAAGGTCAAATGTGAACCCGTTGTTTGAAACCCAGGTCAAATGTGAACCTAAGCCTCAGGTTAAATGTGAACCCGTTGTTTGGAACCTAGGTCAAATGTGAACCTAAACCTCAGGTCAAATGTGAACCTGTTGTTTGAAACCCAGGTCAAATATGAACCTAAACCTCAGGTCAAATGTGAACCCGTTGTTTGAAACCCAGGTCAAATGTGAACTTAAACCTCAGGTCAAATGTGAACCTGTTGTTTGAAACCCAGGTGAAATTTGAACCTAAACCTCAGGTCAAATGTGAACCCGTTGTTTGAAACCCAGGTCTATTGTGAACCTAAACCTCAGGTCAAATGTGAACCCGTTGTTTGAAAACCAGGTCAAATGTGAACCTAAACCTCAGGTCAAATGTGAACCCATTGTTTGAAATCCAGGTCAAATATGAACCTAAACCTCGGGTCAAATGTGAACCCGTTGTTTGAAACCCAGGTCAAATGTGAACTTAAACCTCAGGTCAAATGTGAACCTGTTGTTTGAAACCCAGGTCAAACGTGAACCTAAACCTCAGGTCAAATGTGAACCCGTTGTTTGAAACCCGGTCAAATGTGAACCTAAACCTCAGGTTAAATGTGAATCCGTTGTTTGAAAACAAGGTAAAATGTGAACCCGTTGTTTGAAACCCATGTCAAATGTGAACCTAAACCTCCGGTCAAATGTGAACCCGTTGTTTGAAACCTAGGTCAAATGTGTACCTAAACCTCAGGTCAAATGTGAACCCGTTGTTTGAAACCCAGGTCAAATGTGAACTTAAACCTCAAGTTAAATGTGACCCCGTTGTTTGAAACCCAGGTCAAATTTGAACCTAAACCTCAAGTCAAATCTGAACCCATTGTTTGAAAACCAGTTCAAATGTGAACCTAACCCTCAGGTCAAATGTGAACCCGTTGTTTGAAACCCAAGTCAAATGTGAACTTAAACCTTAGGTCAAATGTGATCCCGTTGTTTGAAAACCATGTCAAATGTGAACCTAAACCTCAGGTCAAATGTGAACCCGTAGTTTGAAACCCAGGTCAAATGAGAACTTAAACCTCGGGTCAAATCTGAATCCATTGTTTGAAAACCAGGTCAAATGTGTACCCGTTGTTTAAAACCCATGTCAAATGTGAACCTAAACCTCAGGTTAAATGTGAACCCGTTGTTTGGAACCCAGGTCAAATGTGAACCTAAACCTCAGGTCAAATATGAACCCGTTGTTTGAAACTTAGGTCAAATGTGAACCTAAACCTCAGGTCAAATGCGAACCCGTTGTTTGAAAACCAAGTCAAATTTGAACCTAAACCTCAGGTCAAATGTGAACCCATTGTTTGAAACCCAGGTCAATTGTGAACCTAAACCTAAGGTCAAATGTGAACCCGTTGTTTGAAAACCAGGTCAAATGTGAAGCTAAACCTCAAGTCAAATATGAACCCATTGTTTGAAACCCAGGTCAAATGTGAACCTAAACCTCAGGTCAAATTTGAACCCGTTGTTTGAAACCCAGGTCAAACGTGAACTTAAACCTCAGGTCAAATGTGAACCTGTTGTTTGAGACCCAAGTCAAACGTGAACCTAAACCTCAGGTCAAATGTGAACCCGTTGTTTGAAACCCAAGTCAAATGTGAACCTAACCCTCAGGTCAAATGTGAACCCATTGTTTGAAAATCAGGTCAAATGTGAACCTAAACCTCAGGGCAAATGTGAACCCATTGTTGAAACCCAGGTCAAATGTGAACGTAAACCACAGGTCAAATGTGAATCCGTTGTTTGAAAACAAGGTCAAATGTGAACCCGTTGTTTGAAACCCAGGTCAAATGTGAACCTAAACCTCAAGTTAAATGTGAACCCATTGTTTGAAACCTAGGTCAAATGTGAACCTAAACCTCAAGTCAAATGTGAACCTGTTTTTTGAAACCCAGGTTAAATATGAACCTAAACCTCAGGTCAAATGTGAACCCGTTGTTTGAAACCCAGGTCCAATGTGAACCTAAACCTCAGGTCCAAAGCGAACCCGTTGTTTGAAAACCAGGTCAAATTTGAACCTAAACCTCAGGTCAAATGTGAACCCGTTGTTTAAAACCCAGGTCTATTGTGAACCTAAACCTAAGGTCAAATGTGAACCCGTTGTTTGAAAACCAGGTCAAATGTGAACCTAAACCTCAGGTCAAATGTGAACCCATTGTTTGAAACCCAGGTTAAATGTGAACCTAAACCTCAGGTCAAATGTGAACCCGTTGTTTGGAACCCAGGTCAAATGTGAACCTAAACCTCAGGTCAAATATGAACCCGTTGTTTGAAACTTAGGTCAAATGTGAACCTAAACCTCAGGTCAAATGCGAACCCGTTGTTTGAAAACCAAGTCAAATTTGAACCTAAACCTCAGGTCAAATGTGAACCCATTGTTTGAAACCCAGGTCAATTGTGAACCTAAACCTAAGGTCAAATGTGAACCCGTTGTTTGAAAACCAGGTCAAATGTGAAGCTAAACCTCAAGTCAAATATGAACCCATTGTTTGAAACCCAGGTCAAATGTGAACCTAAACCTCAAGTCAAATTTGAACCCGTTGTTTGAAACCCAGGTCAAACGTGAACTTAAACCTCAGGTCAAATGTGAACCTGTTGTTTGAGACCCAAGTCAAACGTGAACCTAAACCTCAGGTCAAATGTGAACCCGTTGTTTGAAACCCAAGTCAAATGTGAACCTAACCCTCAGGTCAAATGTGAACCCATTGTTTGAAAATCAGGTCAAATGTGAACCTAAACCTCAGGGCAAATGTGAACCCATTGTTGAAACCCAGGTCAAATGTGAACGTAAACCACAGGTCAAATGTGAATCCGTTGTTTGAAAACAAGGTCAAATGTGAACCCGTTGTTTGAAACCCAGGTCAAATGTGAACCTAAACCTCAAGTTAAATGTGAACCCATTGTTTGAAACCTAGGTCAAATGTGAACCTAAACCTCAAGTCAAATGTGAACCTGTTTTTTGAAACCCAGGTTAAATATGAACCTAAACCTCAGGTCAAATGTGAACCCGTTGTTTGAAACCCAGGTCCAATGTGAACCTAAACCTCAGGTCCAAAGCGAACCCGTTGTTTGAAAACCAGGTCAAATTTGAACCTAAACCTCAGGTCAAATGTGAACCCGTTGTTTAAAACCCAGGTCTATTGTGAACCTAAACCTAAGGTCAAATGTGAACCCGTTGTTTGAAAACCAGGTCAAATGTGAACCTAAACCTCAGGTCAAATGTGAACCCATTGTTTGAAACCCAGGTTAAATGTGAACCTAAACCTCAGGTCAAATGTGAACCCGTTGTTTGAAACCCAGGTCAAATGTGAAGTTAAACCTCAGGTCAAATGTGAACCTGTTGTTTGAAACCCAGGTCAAACATGAACCTAAACCTCTGGTCAAATGTGAACCCGTTGTTTGAAACCCAGGTCAAATGTGAACCTAAACCTCAGGTTAAATGTGAATCCGTTGTTTGAAACCCAAGTCAAATGTGAACCTAACCCTCAGGTCAAATGTGAACCCATTGTTTGAAAATCAGATCAAATGTGAACCTAAACCTCAGGTCAAATGTGAACCCATTGTTTGAAACCCAGGTCAAATGTGAATGTAAACCTCAGGTCAAATGTGAATCCGTTGTTTGAAAACAAGGTCAAATGTGAACCTGTTGTTTGAAACCAAGGTCAAATGTGAACCTAAACCTCAAGTTAAATGTGAACCCGTTGTTTGAAACCTAGGTCAAATGTGAACCTAAACCTCAGGTCAAATGTGAACCTGTTGTTTGAAACCCAGGTTAAATATGAACCTAAACCTCAGGTCAAATGTGAACCCGTTGTTTGAAACCCAGGTCCAATGTGAACCTAAACCTCAGGTCCAAAGAGAACCCGTTGTTTGAAAACCAGGTCAAATTTGAACCTAAACCTCAGGTCAAATGTGAACCCGTTATTTAAAACCAAGGTCTATTGTGAACCTAAACCTAAGGTCAAATGTGAACCCGTTGTTTGAAAACCAGGTCAAATGTGAACCTAAACCTCAGGTCAAATGGGAACCCATTGTTTAAAACCCAGGTTAAATGTGAACCTAAACCTCAGGTCAAATGTGAACCCGTTGTTTGAAACCCAGGTCAAATGTGAACTTAAACCTCAGGTCAAATGTGAACCTGTTGTTTGAAACCCATGTCAAACATGTACCTAAACCTCTGGTCAAATGTGAACCCGTTGTTTGAAACCCAGGTCAAATGTGAACCTAAACCTCAGGTTAAATGTGAATCCGTTGTTTGAAACCCAAGTCAAATGTGAACCTAACCCTCAGGTCAAATGTGAACCCATTGTTTGAAAATCAGATCAAATGTGAACCTAAACCTCAGGTCAAATGTGAACCCATTGTTTGAAACCCAGGTCAAATGTGAACATAAACCTCAGGTCAAATGTGAATCCGTTGTTTGAAAACAAGGTCAAATGTGAACCTGTTGTTTGAAACCAAGGTCAAATGTGAACCTAAACCTCAAGTTAAATGTGAACCCGTTGTTTGAAACCTAGGTCAAATGTGAACCTAAACCTCAGGTCATATGTGAACCTGTTGTTTGAAACCCAGGTCAAATATGAACCTAAACCTCAGGTCAAATGTGAACCCGTTGTTTGAAACCCAGGTCTAATGTGAACCTAAACCTCAGGTCCAAAGCAAACCCGTTGTTTGAAAACCAGGTCAAATTTGAACCTAAACCTCAGGTCAAATATGAACCCGTTGTTTGAAACCCAGGTCTATTGTGAACCTAAACCTAAGGTCAAATGTGAATCCGTTGTTTGAAAACCAGGTCAAATGTGAACCTGAACCTCAGGTCAAATGTGAACCCATTGTTTGAAACCCAGGTCAAATGTGAACGTAAACCTCAGGTCAAATGTGAATCCGTTGTTTGAAAACAAGGTCAAATGTGAACCCGTTGTTTGAAACCCAGGTCAAATGTGAACCTAAACCTCAAGTTAAATGTGAACCCGTTGTTTGAAACCTAGGTCAAATGTGAACCTAAACCTCAGGTCAAATGTGAACTTGTTGTTTGAAACCCAGGTCAAATATGAACCTAAACCTCAGGTCAAATGTGAACCCGTTGTTTGAAACCCAGGTCCAATGTGAACCTAAACCTCAGGTCCAAAGCGAACCCGTTGTTTGAAAACCAGGTCAAATTTGAACCTAAACCTCAGGTCAAATGTGAACCCATTGTTTAAAACCCAGGTCTATTGTGAACCAAAACCTAAGGTAAAATGTGAACCCGTTGTTTGAAAACCAGGTCAAATGTGAACCTAAACCTCAGGTCAAATGTGAACCCATTGTTTGAAACCCAGGTCAAATGTGAACCTAAACCTCAGGTCAAATGTGAACCCGTTGTTTGAAACCCAGGTCAAATGTGAACTTAAACCTCAGGTCAAATGTGAACCTGTTGTTTGAAACCCAGGTCAAACATGAACCTAAACCTCTGGTCAAATGTGAACTCGTTGTTTGAAACCCAGGTCAAATGTGAACCTAAACCTCAGGTTAAATGTGAATTCATTGTTTGAAACCCAAGTCAAATGTGAACCTAACCCTCAGGTCAAATGTGAACCCATTGTTTGAAAATCAGATCAAATGTGAACCTAAACCTCAGGTCAAATGTGAACCCATTGTTTGAAACTCAGGTCAAATGTGAACGTAAACCTCAGGTCAAATGTGAATCCGTTGTTTGAAAACAAGGTCAAATGTGAACCCGTTGTTTGAAACCAAGGTCAAATGTGAACCTAAACCTTAAGTTAAATGTGAACCCGTTGTTTGAAACCTAGGTCAAATGTGAACCTAAACCTCAGGTCAAATGTGAACCTGTTGTTTGAAACCCAGGTCAAATATGAACCTAAACCTCAGGTCAAATGTGAACCCGTTGTTTGAAACCCAGGTCCAATGTGAACCTAAACCTCAGGTCCAAAGCGAACCCGTTGTTTGAAAACCAGGTCAAATTTGAACCTAAACCTCAGGTCAAATGTGAACCCTTTGTTTGAAACCCAGGTCTATTATGAACCTAAACCTCAGGTCAAATGTGAACCCATTGTTTGAAACCCAGGTCAAATGTGAACCTAAACCTCAGGTCAAATGTGAACCCGTAGTTTGAAACCCAGGTCAAATGAGAACTTAAACCTCGGGTCAAATGTGAATCCATTGTTTGAAAACCAGGTCAAATGTGTACCCGTTGTTTGAAACCCATGTCAAATGTGAACCTAAACCTCAGGTCAAATGTGAACCCGTTGTTTGGAATCCAGGTCAAATGTGAACCTAAACCTCAGGTCAAATATGAACCCGTTGTTTGAAACTTAGGTCAAATGTGAACCTAAACCTTAGGTCAAATGCGAACCCGTTGTTTGAAAACCAGGTCAAATTTGAACCTAAACCGCAGGTCAAATATGAACCCATTGTTTGAAACCCAGGTCAATTGTGAACCTAAACCTAAGGTCAAATGTGAACCCGTTGTTTGAAAACCTGGTCAAATGTGAACCTAAACCTCAGGTCAAATGTGAACCCATTGTTTGAAACCCAGGTCAAATGTGAACCTAAACCTCAGGTCAAATGTGAACCCGTTGTTTGAAACCCAGGTCTATTGTGAACCTAAACCTCAGGTCAAATGTGAACCCGTTGTTTGAAAACCAGGTCAAATGTGAACCTAAACCTCAGGTCAAATGTGAACCCATTGTTTGAAACCCAGGTCAAATATGAACCTAAACTTCGGGTCAAATGTGAACCCGTTGTTTGAAACCCAGGTCAAATGTGAACTTAAACCTCAGGTCAAATGTGAACCTGTTGTTTGAAACCCAGGTCAAACGTGAACCTAAACCTCAGGTCAAATGTGAACCCGTTGTTTGAAACCCGGTCAAATGTGAACCTAAACCTCAGGTTAAATGTGAATCCGTTGTTTGAAAACAAGGTCAAATGTGAACCCGTTGTTTGAAACCCATGTCAAATGTGAACCTAAACCTCCGGTCAAATGTGAACCCGTTGTTTGAAACCTAGGTCAAATGTGTACCTAAACCTCAGGTCAAATGTGAACCCGTTGTTTGAAACCCAGGTCAAATGTGAGCTTAAACCTCAAGTTAAATGTGACCCCGTTGTTTGAAACCCAGGTCAAATTTGTACCTAAACCTCAAGTCAAATCTGAACCCGTTGTTTGAAAACCAGTTCAAATGTGAACCTAACCCTCAGGTCAAATGTGAACCCGTTGTTTGAAACCCAAGTCAAATGTGAACTTAAACCTCAGGTCAAATGTGATCCCGTTGTTTGAAAACCATGTCAAATGTGAACCTAAACCTCAGGTCAAATGTGAACCCGTAGTTTGAAACCCAGGTCAAATGAGAACTTAAACCTCGGGTCAAATGTGAATCCATTTTTGAAAACCAGGTCAAATGTGTACCCGTTGTTTAAAACCCATGTCAAATGTGAACCTAAACCTCAGGTTAAATGTGAACCCGTTGTTTGGAACCCAGGTCAAATGTGAACCTAAACCTCAGGTCAAATATGAACCCGTTGTTTGAAACTTAGGTCAAATGTGAACCTAAACCTCAGGTCAAATGCGAACCCGTTGTTTGAAAACCAAGTAAAATTTGAACCTAAACCTCAGGTCAAATGTGAACCCATTGTTTGAAACCCAGGTCAATTGTGAACCTAAACCTAAGGTCAAATGTGAACCCGTTGTTTGAAAACCAGGTCAAATGTGAACCCGTTGTTTGAAACCCAGGTCAAATGTGAACCTAAACCTCAAGTTAAATGTGAACCCGTTGTTTGAAACCCAGGTCAAATGTGAACCTAAACCTCAGGTTAAATGTGAACCCGTTGTTTGAAACCTAGGTCAAATGTGAACCTAAACCTCAGGTCAAATGTGAACTTGTTGTTTGAAACCCAGGTCAAATATGAACCTAAACCTCAGGTCAAATGTGAACCCGTTGTTTGAAACCCAGGTCCAATGTGAACCTAAACCTCAGGTCCAAAGCGAACCCGTTGTTTGAAAACCAGGTCAAATTTGAACCTAAACCTCAGGTCAAATGTGAACCCGTTGTTTAAAACCCAGGTCTATTGTGAACCAAAACCTAAGGTCAAATGTGAACCCATTGTTTGAAACCCAGGTCAAATGTGAACCTAAACCTCAGGTCAAATGTGAACCCGTTGTTTGAAACCCAGGTCAAATGTGAACTTAAACCTCAGGTCAAATGTGAACCCGTAGTTTGAAACCCAGGTCAAATGAGAACTTAAACCTCGGGTCAAATGTGAATCCATTTTTGAAAACCAGGTCAAATGTGTACCCGTTGTTTAAAACCCATGTCAAATGTGAACCTAAACCTCAGGTTAAATGTGAACCCGTTGTTTGGAACCCAGGTCAAATGTGAACCTAAACCTCAGGTCAAATATGAACCCGTTGTTTGAAACTTAGGTCAAATGTGAACCTAAACCTCAGGTCAAATGCGAACCCGTTGTTTGAAAACCAAGTAAAATTTGAACCTAAACCTCAGGTCAAATGTGAACCCATTGTTTGAAACCCAGGTCAATTGTGAACCTAAACCTAAGGTCAAATGTGAACCCGTTGTTTGAAAACCAGGTCAAATGTGAACCCGTTGTTTGAAACCCAGGTCAAATGTGAACCTAAACCTCAAGTTAAATGTGAACCCGTTGTTTGAAACCTAGGTCAAATGTGAACTTAAACCTCAGGTCAAATGTGAACTTGTTGTTTGAAACCCAGGTCAAATATGAACCTAAACCTCAGGTCAAATGTGAACCCGTTGTTTGAAACCCAGGTCCAATGTGAACCTAAACCTCAGGTCCAAAGCGAACCCGTTGTTTGAAAACCAGGTCAAATTTGAACCTAAACCTCAGGTCAAATGTGAACCCATTGTTTAAAACCCAGGTCTATTGTGAACCAAAACCTAAGGTCAAATGTGAACCCGTTGTTTGAAAACCAGGTCAAATGTGAACCTAAACCTCAGGTCAAATGTGAACCCATTGTTTGAAACCCATGTCAAATGTGAACCTAAACCTCAGGTCAAATGTGAACCCGTTGTTTGAAACCCAGGTCAAATGTGAACTTAAACCTCAGGTCAAATGTGAACCTGTTGTTTGAAACCCAGGTCAAACATGAACCTAAACCTCTGGTCAAATGTGAACTCGTTGTTTGAAACCCAGGTCAAATGTGAACCTAAACCTCAGGTTAAATGTGAATTCATTGTTTGAAACCCAAGTCAAATGTGAACCTAACCCTCAGGTCAAATGTGAACCCATTGTTTGAAAATCAGATCAAATGTGAACCTAAACCTCAGGTCAAATGTGAACCCATTGTTTGAAACCCAGGTCAAATGTGAACGTAAACCTCAGGTCAAATGTGAATCCGTTGTTTGAAAACAAGGTCAAATGTGAACCCGTTGTTTGAAACCAAGGTCAAATGTGAACCTAAACCTTAAGTTAAATGTGAACCCGTTGTTTGAAACCTAAGTCAAATGTGAACCTAAACCTCAGGTCAAATGTGAACCTGTTGTTTGAAACCCAGGTCAAATATGAACCTAAACCTCAGGTCAAATGTGAACCCGTTGTTTGAAACCCAGGTCCAATGTGAACCTAAACCTCAGGTCCAAAGCGAACCCGTTGTTTGAAAACCAGGTCAAATTTGAACCTAAACCTCAGGTCAAATGTGAACCCTTTGTTTGAAACCCAGGTCTATTATGAACCTAAACCTCAGGTCAAATGTGAACCCATTGTTTGAAACCCAGGTCAAATGTGAACCTAAACCTCAGGTCAAATGTGAACCCATTGTTTGAAACCCAGGTCAAATGTGAACCTAAACCTCAGGTCAAATGTGAACCCGTAGTTTGAAACCCAGGTCAAATGAGAACTTAAACCTCGGGTCAAATGTGAATCCATTGTTTGAAAACCAGGTCAAATGTGTACCCGTTGTTTGAAACCCATGTCAAATGTGAACCTAAACCTCAGGTCAAATGTGAACCCGTTGTTTGGAATCCAGGTCAAATGTGAACCTAAACCTCAGGTCAAATATGAACCCGTTGTTTGAAACTTAGGTCAAATGTGAACCTAAACCTTAGGTCAAATGCGAACCCGTTGTTTGAAAACCAGGTCAAATTTGAACCTAAACCGCAGGTCAAATATGAACCCATTGTTTGAAACCCAGGTCAATTGTGAACCTAAACCTAAGGTCAAATGTGAACCCGTTGTTTGAAAACCTGGTCAAATGTGAACCTAAACCTCAGGTCAAATGTGAACCCATTGTTTGAAACCCAGGTCAAATGTGAACCTAAACCTCAGGTCAAATGTGAACCCGTAGTTTGAAACCCAGGTCTATTGTGAACCTAAACCTCAGGTCAAATGTGAAACCGTTGTTTGAAAACCAGGTCAAATGTGAACCTAAACCTCAGGTCAAATGTGAACCCATTGTTTGAAACCCGGGTCAAATGTGAACCCGTTGTTTGAAACCCAGGTGAAATGTGAACTTAAACCTCAGGTCAAATGTGAACCTGTTGTTTGAAACCCAGGTCAAACGTGAACCTAAACCTCAGGTCAAATGTGAACCCGTTGTTTGAAACCCGGTCAAATGTGAACCTAAACCTCAGGTTAAATGTGAATCCGTTGTTTGAAAACAAGGTCAAATGTGAACCCGTTGTTTGAAACCCATGTCAAATGTGAACCTAAACCTTCGGTCAAATGTGAACCCGTTGTTTGAAACCTAGGTCAAATGTGTACCTAAACCTCAGGTCAAATGTGAACCCGTTGTTTGAAACCCAGGTCAAATGTGAACTTAAACCTCAAGTTAAATGTGACCCCATTGTTTGAAACCCAGGTCAAATTTGAACCTAAACCTCAAGTCAAATCTGAACCCGTTGTTTGAAAACCAGTTCAAATGTGAACCTAACCCTCAGGTCAAATGTGAACCCGTTGTTTGAAACCAAAGTCAAATGTGAACTTAAACCTCAGGTCAAATGTGATCCCGTTGTTTGAAAACCATGTCAAATGTGAACCTAAACCTCAGGTCAAATGTGAACCCGTAGTTTGAAACCCAGGTCAAATGAGAACTTAAACCTCGGGTCAAATGTGAATCCATTGTTTGAAAACCAGGTCAAATGTGTACCCGTTGTTTGAATCCCATGTCAAATGTGAACCTAAACCTCAGGTTAAATGTGAACCCGTTGTTTGGAACCCAGGTCAAATGTGAACCTAAACCTCAGGTCAAATATGAACCCGTTGTTTGAAACTTAGGTCAAATGTGAACCTAAACCTCAGGTCAAATGCGAACCCGTTGTTTGAAAACCAAGTCAAATTTGAACCTAAACCTCAGGTCAAATGTGAACCCATTATTTGAAACCCAGGTCAATTGTGAACCTAAACCTAAGGTCAAATGTGAACCCGTTGTTTGAAAACCAGGTCAAATGTGAAGCTAAACCTCAAGTCAAATATGAACCCATTGTTTGAAACCCAGGTCAAATGTGAACCTAAACCTCAGGTCAAATTTGAACCCGTTGTTTGAAACCCAGGCCAAACGTGAACTTAAACCTCAGGTCAAATGCGAACCTGTTGTTTGAGACCCAAGTCAAACGTGAACCTAAACCTCAGGTCAAATGTGAACCCGTTGTTTGAAACCCAAGTCAAATGTGAACCTAACCCTCAGGTCAAATGTGAACCCATTGTTTGAAAATCAGGTCAAATGTGAACCTAAACCTCAGGGCAAATATGAACCCATTGTTGAAACCCAGGTCAAATGTGAACGTAAACCACAGGTCAAATGTGAATCCGTTGTTTGAAAACAAGGTCAAATGTGAACCCGTTGTTTGAAACCCAGGTCAAATGTGAACCTAAAACTCAAGTTAAATGTGAACCCGTTGTTTGAAACCTAGGTCAAATGTGAACCTAAACCTCAAGTCAAATGTGAACCTGTTTTTTGAAACCCAGGTTAAATATGAACCTAAACCTCAGGTCAAATGTGAACCCGTTGTTTGAAACCCAGGTCCAATGTGAACCTAAACCTCAGGTCCAAAGCGAACCCGTTGTTTGAAAACCAGGTCAAATTTGAACCTAAACCTCAGGTCAAATGTGAACCCGTTGTTTAAAACCCAGGTCTATTGTGAACCTAAACCTAAGGTCAAATGTGAACCCGTTGTTTGAAAACCAGGTCAAATATGAACCTAAACCTCAGGTCAAATGTGAACCCATTGTTTGAAACCCAGGTTAAATGTGAACCTAAACCTCAGGTCAAATGTGAACCCGTTGTTTGAAACCCAGGTCAAATGTGAACTTAAACCTCAGGTCAAATGTGAACCTGTTGTTTGAAACCCAGGTCAAACATGAACCTAAACCTCTGGTCAAATGTGAACCCGTTGTTTGAAACCCAGGTCAAATGTGAACCTAAACCTCAGGTTAAATGTGAATCCGTTGTTTGAAACCCAAGTCAAATGTGAACCTAACCCTCAGGTCAAATGTGAACCCATTGTTTGAAACCCAGGTCAAATGTGAACGTAAACCTCAGGTCAAATGTGAATCCGTTGTTTGAAAACAAGGTCAAATGTGAACCTGTTGTTTGAAACCAAGGTCAAATGTGAACCTAAACCTCAAGTTAAATGTGAACCCGTTGTTTGAAACCTAGGTCAAATGTGAACCTAAACCTCAGGTCAAATGTGAACCTGTTGTTTGAAACCCAGGTTAAATATGAACCTAAACCTCAGGTCAAATGTGAACCCGTTGTTTGAAACCCAGGTCCAATGTGAACCTAAACCTCAGGTCCAAAGCGAACCCGTTGTTTGAAAACCAGGTCAAATTTGAACCTAAACCTCAGGTCAAATGTGAACCCGTTGTTTAAAACCCAGGTCTATTGTGAACCTAAACCTAAGGTCAAATGTGAACCCGTTGTTTGAAAACCAGGTCAAATGTGAACCTAAACCTGAGGTCAAATGTGAACCCATTGTTTGAAACCCAGTTTAAATGTGAACCTAAACCTCAGGTCAAATGTGAACCCATTGTTTGAAACCCAGGTCAAATGTGAACTTAAACCTCAGGTCAAATGTGAACCTGTTGTTTGAAACCCAGGTCAAACAAGAACCTAAACCTCTGGTCAAATGTGAACCCGTTGTTTGAAACCCAGGTCAAATGTGAACCTAAACCTCAGGTTAAATGTGAATCCGTTGTTTGAAACCCAAGCCAAATGTGAACCTAACCCTCAGGTCAAATGTGAACCCATTGTTTGAAAATCAGATCAAATGTGAACCTAAACCTCAGGTCAAATGTGAACCCATTGTTTGAAACCCAGGTCAAATGTGAACGTAAACCTCAGGTCAAATGTGAATCCGTTGTTTGAAAACAAGGTCAAATGTGAACCTGTTGTTTGAAACCAAGGTCAAATGTGAACCTAAACCTCAAGTTAAATGTGAACCCGTTGTTTGAAACCTAGGTCAAATGTGAACCTAAACCTCAGGTCAAATGTGAACCTGTTGTTTGAAACCCAGGTCTATTGTGAACCTAAACCTCAGGTTAAATGTGAATCCGTTGTTTGAAACCCAAGTCAAATGTGAACCTAACCCTCAGGTCAAATGTGAACCCATTGTTTGAAAATCAGATCAAATGTGACCCTAAACCTCAGGTCAAATGTGAACCCATTGTTTGAAACCCAGGTCAAATGTGAACGTAAACCTCAGGTCAAATGTGAATCCGTTGTTTGAAAACAAGGTCAAATGTGAACCTGTTGTTTGAAACCAAGGTCAAATGTGAACCTAAACCTCAAGTTAAATGTGAACCTGTTGTTTGAAACCTAGGTCAAATGTGAACCTAAACCTCAGGTCAAATGTGAACCTGTTGTTTGAAACCCAGGTCTATTGTGAACCTAAACCTAAGGTCAAATGTGAACCCGTTGTTTGAAACCCAGGTCCAATGTGAACCTAAACCTCAGGTCCAAAGCGAACCCGTTGTTTGAAAACCAGGTCAAATTTGAACCTAAACCTCAGGTCAAATGTGAACCCATTGTTTAAAACCCAGGTCTATTGTGAACCTAAACCTTAGGTCAAATGTGAACCCGTTGTTTGAAAACCAGGTCAAATGTGAACCTAAACCTCAGGTCAAATGTGAACCCATTGTTTGAAACCCAGGTTAAATGTGAACCTAAACCTCAGGTCAAATGTGAACCCGTTGTTTGAAACCCAGGTCAAATGTGAACTTAAACCTCAGGTCAAATGTGAACCTGTTGTTTGAAACCCAGGTCAAACAAGAACCTAAACCTCTGGTCAAATGTGAACCAGTTGTTTGAAACCCAGGTCAAATGTGAACCTAAACCTCAGGTCAAATGTGAATTCATTGTTTGAAACCCAGGTCTATTGTGAACCTAAACCTAAGGTCAAATGTGAATCCGTTGTTTGAAAACCAGGTCAAATGTGAACCTGAACCTCAGGTCAAATGTGAACCCATTGTTTGAAACCCAGGTCAAATGTGAACGTAAACCTCAGGTCAAATGTGAATCCGTTGTTTGAAAACAAGGTCAAATGTGAACCCGTTGTTTGAAACCCAGGTCAAATGTGAACCTAAACCTCAAGTTAAATGTGAACCCGTTGTTTGAAACCTAGGTCAAATGTGAACCTAAACCTCAGGTCAAATGTGAACTTGTTGTTTGAAACCCAGGTCAAATATGAACCTAAACCTCAGTTCAAATGTGAACCCGTTGTTTGAAACCCAGGTCCAATGTGAACCTAAACCTCAGGTCCAAAGCGAACCCGTTGTTTGAAAACCAGGTCAAATTTGAACCTAAACCTCAGGTCAAATGTGAACCCATTGTTTAAAACCCAGGTCTATTGTGAACCAAAACCTAAGGTCAAATGTGAACCCGTTGTTTGAAAACCAGGTCAAATGTGAACCTAAACCTCAGGTCAAATGTGAACCCATTGTTTGAAACCCAGGTCAAATGTGAACCTAAACCTCAGGTCAAATGTGAACCCGTTGTTTAAAACCCAGGTCAAATGTGAACCTGTTGTTTGAAACCCAGGTCAAACATGAACCTAAACCTCTGGTCAAATGTGAACCCGTTGTTTGAAACCCAGGTCAAATGTGAACCTAAACCTCAGGTTAAATGTGAATCCGTTGTTTGAAACCCAAGTCAAATGTGAACCTAACCCTCAGGTCAAATGTGAACCCATTGTTTGAAACCCAGGTCAAATGTGAACGTAAACCTCAGGTCAAATGTGAATCCGTTGTTTGAAAACAAGGTCAAATGTGAACCTGTTGTTTGAAACCAAGGTCAAATGTGAACCTAAACCTCAAGTTAAATGTGAACCCGTTGTTTGAAACCTAGGTCAAATGTGAACCTAAACCTCAGGTCAAATGTGAACCTGTTGTTTGAAACCCAGGTTAAATATGAACCTAAACCTCAGGTCAAATGTGAACCCGTTGTTTGAAACCCAGGTCCAATGTGAACCTAAACCTCAGGTCCAAAGCGAACCCGTTGTTTGAAAACCAGGTCAAATTTGAACCTAAACCTCAGGTCAAATGTGAACCCGTTGTTTAAAACCCAGGTCTATTGTGAACCTAAACCTAAGGTCAAATGTGAACCCGTTGTTTGAAAACCAGGTCAAATGTGAACCTAAACCTGAGGTCAAATGTGAACCCATTGTTTGAAACCCAGTTTAAATGTGAACCTAAACCTCAGGTCAAATGTGAACCCATTGTTTGAAACCCAGGTCAAATGTGAACTTAAACCTCAGGTCAAATGTGAACCTGTTGTTTGAAACCCAGGTCAAACAAGAACCTAAACCTCTGGTCAAATGTGAACCCGTTGTTTGAAACCCAGGTCAAATGTGAACCTAAACCTCAGGTTAAATGTGAATCCGTTGTTTGAAACCCAAGCCAAATGTGAACCTAACCCTCAGGTCAAATGTGAACCCATTGTTTGAAAATCAGATCAAATGTGAACCTAAACCTCAGGTCAAATGTGAACCCATTGTTTGAAACCCAGGTCAAATGTGAACGTAAACCTCAGGTCAAATGTGAATCCGTTGTTTGAAAACAAGGTCAAATGTGAACCTGTTGTTTGAAACCAAGGTCAAATGTGAACCTAAACCTCAAGTTAAATGTGAACCCGTTGTTTGAAACCTAGGTCAAATGTGAACCTAAACCTCAGGTCAAATGTGAACCTGTTGTTTGAAACCCAGGTCTATTGTGAACCTAAACCTCAGGTTAAATGTGAATCCGTTGTTTGAAACCCAAGTCAAATGTGAACCTAACCCTCAGGTCAAATGTGAACCCATTGTTTGAAAATCAGATCAAATGTGACCCTAAACCTCAGGTCAAATGTGAACCCATTGTTTGAAACCCAGGTCAAATGTGAACGTAAACCTCAGGTCAAATGTGAATCCGTTGTTTGAAAACAAGGTCAAATGTGAACCTGTTGTTTGAAACCAAGGTCAAATGTGAACCTAAACCTCAAGTTAAATGTGAACCTGTTGTTTGAAACCTAGGTCAAATGTGAACCTAAACCTCAGGTCAAATGTGAACCTGTTGTTTGAAACCCAGGTCTATTGTGAACCTAAACCTAAGGTCAAATGTGAACCCGTTGTTTGAAACCCAGGTCCAATGTGAACCTAAACCTCAGGTCCCAAGCGAACCCGTTGTTTGAAAACCAGGTCAAATTTGAACCTAAACCTCAGGTCAAATGTGAACCCATTGTTTAAAACCCAGGTCTATTGTGAACCTAAACCTTAGGTCAAATGTGAACCCGTTGTTTGAAAACCAGGTCAAATGTGAACCTAAACCTCAGGTCAAATGTGAACCCATTGTTTGAAACCCAGGTTAAATGTGAACCTAAACCTCAGGTCAAATGTGAACCCGTTGTTTGAAACCCAGGTCAAATGTGAACTTAAACCTCAGGTCAAATGTGAACCTGTTGTTTGAAACCCAGGTCAAACAAGAACCTAAACCTCTGGTCAAATGTGAACCAGTTGTTTGAAACCCAGGTCAAATGTGAACCTAAACCTCAGGTCAAATGTGAATTCATTGTTTGAAACCCAGGTCTATTGTGAACCTAAACCTAAGGTCAAATGTGAATCCGTTGTTTGAAAACCAGGTCAAATGTGAACCTGAACCTCAGGTCAAATGTGAACCCATTGTTTGAAACCCAGGTCAAATGTGAACGTAAACCTCAGGTCAAATGTGAATCCGTTGTTTGAAAACAAGGTCAAATGTGAACCCGTTGTTTGAAACCCAGGTCAAATGTGAACCTAAACCTCAAGTTAAATGTGAACCCGTTGTTTGAAACCTAGGTCAAATGTGAACCTAAACCTCAGGTCAAATGTGAACTTGTTGTTTGAAACCCAGGTCAAATATGAACCTAAACCTCAGTTCAAATGTGAACCCGTTGTTTGAAACCCAGGTCCAATGTGAACCTAAACCTCAGGTCCAAAGCGAACCCGTTGTTTGAAAACCAGGTCAAATTTGAACCTAAACCTCAGGTCAAATGTGAACCCATTGTTTAAAACCCAGGTCTATTGTGAACCAAAACCTAAGGTCAAATGTGAACCCGTTGTTTGAAAACCAGGTCAAATGTGAACCTAAACCTCAGGTCAAATGTGAACCCATTGTTTGAAACCCAGGTCAAATGTGAACCTAAACCTCAGGTCAAATGTGAACCCGTTGTTTAAAACCCAGGTCAAATGTGAACCTGTTGTTTGAAACCCAGGTCAAACATGAACCTAAACCTCTGGTCAAATGTGAACTCGTTGTTTGAAACCCAGGTCAAATGTGAACCTAAACCTCAGGTTAAATGTGAATTCATTGTTTGAAACCCAAGTCAAATGTGAACCTAACCCTCAGGTCAAATGTGAACCCATTGTTTGAAAATCAGATCAAATGTGAACCTAAACCTCAGGTCAAATGTGAACCCATTGTTTGAAACCCAGGTCAAATGTGAACGTAAACCTCAGGTCAAATGTGAATTCGTTGTTTGAAAACAAGGTCAAATGTGAACCTGTTGTTTGAAACCAAGGTCAAATGTGAACCTAAACCTTAAGTTAAATGTGAACCCGTTGTTTGAAACCTAGGTCAAATGTGAACCTAAACCTCAGGTCAAATGTGAACCTGTTGTTTGAAACCCAGGTCAAATATGAACCTAAACCTCAGGTCAAATGTGAACCCGTTGTTTGAAACCCAGGTCCAATGTGAACCTAAACCTCAGGTCCAAAGCGAACCCGTTGTTTGAAAACCAGGTCAAATTTGAACCTAAACCTCAGGTCAAATGTTAACCCTTTGTTTGAAACCCAGGTCTATTATGAACCTAAACCTCAGGTCAAATGTGAACCCATTGTTTGAAACCCAGGTCAAATGTGAACCTAAACCTCAGGTCAAATGTGAACCCATTGTTTGAAACCCAGGTCAAATGTGAACCTAAACCTCAGGTCAAATGTGAACCCGTAGTTTGAAACCCAGGTCAAATGAGAACTTAAACCTCGGGGCAAATGTGAATCCATTGTTTGAAAACCAGGTCAAATGTGTACCCGTTGTTTGAAACCCATGTCAAATGTGAACCTAAACCTCAGGTCAAATGTGAACCCGTTGTTTGGAATCCAGGTCAAATATGAACCTAAACCTCAGTTCAAATGTGAACCCGTTGTTTGAAACCCAGGTCCAATGTGAACCTAAACCTCAGGTCAAATGTGAACCCATTGTTTGAAACCCAGGTCAAATGTGAACCTAAACCTCAGGTCAAATGTGAACCCGTAGTTTGAAACCCAGGTCAAATGAGAACTTAAACCTCGGGTCAAATGTGAATCCATTGTTTGAAAACCAGGTCAAATGTGTACCCGTTGTTTGAAACCCATGTCAAATGTGAACCTAAACCTCAGGTCAAATGTGAACCCGTTGTTTGGAATCCAGGTCAAATATGAACCTAAACCCCAGTTCAAATGTGAACCCGTTGTTTGAAACCCAGGTCCAATGTGAACCTAAACCTCAGGTCCAAAGGGAACCCGTTGTTTGAAAACCAGGTCAAATTTGAACCTAAACCTCAGGTCAAATGTGAACCCATTGTTTAAAACCCAGGTCTATTGTGAACCAAAACCTAAGGTCAAATGTGAACCCGTTGTTTGAAAACCAGGTCAAATGTGAACCTAAACCTCAGGTCAAATGTGAACCCATTGTTTGAAACCCAGGTCAAATGTGAACCTAAACCTCAGGTCAAATGTGAACCCGTTGTTTGAAACCCAGGTCAAATGTGAACCTGTTGTTTGAAACCCAGGTCAAACATGAACCTAAACCTCTGGTCAAATGTGAACTCGTTGTTTGAAACCCAGGTCAAATGTGAACCTAAACCTCAGGTTAAATGTGAATTCATTGTTTGAAACCCAAGTCAAATGTGAACCTAACCCTCAGGTCAAATGTGAACCCATTGTTTGAAAATCAGATCAAATGTGAACCTAAACCTCAGGTCAAATGTGAACCCATTGTTTGAAACCCAGGTCTAATGTGAACGTAAACCTCAGGTCAAATGTGAATCTGTTGTTTGAAAACAAGGTCAAATGTGAACCCGTTGTTTGAAACCAAGGTCAAATCTGAACCTAAACCTTAAGTTAAATGTGAACCCGTTGTTTGAAACCTAGGTCAAATGTGAACCTAAACCTCAGGTCAAATGTGAACCTGTTGTTTGAAACCCAGGTCAAATATGAACCTAAACCTCAGGTCAAATGTGAACCCGTTGTTTGAAACCCAGTTCCAATGTGAACCTAAACCTCAGGTCCAAAGCGAACCCGTTGTTTGAAAACCAGGTCAAATTTGAACCTAAACCTCAGGTCAAATATGAACCCTTTGTTTGAAACCCAGGTCTATTATGAACCTAAACCTCAGGTCAAATGTGAACCCATTGTTTGAAACCCAGGTCAAATGTGAACCTAAACCTCAGGTCAAATGTGAACCCATTGTTTGAAACCCAGGTCAAATGTGAACCTAAACCTCAGGTCAAATGTGAACCCGTAGTTTGAAACCCAGGTCAAATGAGAACTTAAACCTCGGGTCAAATGTGAATCCATTGTTTGAAAACCAGGTCAAATGTGTACCCGTTGTTTGAAACCCATGTCAAATGTGAACCTAAACCTCAGGTCAAATGTGAACCCGTTGTTTGGAATCCAGGTCAAATGTGAACCTAAACCTCAGGTCAAATATGAACCCGTTGTTTGAAACTTAGGTCAAATGTGAACCTAAACCTTAGGTCAAATGCGAACCCGTTGTTTGAAAACCAGGTCAAATTTGAACCTAAACCGCAGGTCAAATATGAACCCATTGTTTGAAACCCAGGTCAATTGTGAACCTAAACCTAAGGTCAAATGTGAACCCGTTGTTTGAAAACCTGGTCAAATGTGAACCTAAACCTCAGGTCAAATGTGAACCCATTGTTTGAAACCCAGGTCAAATGTGAACCTAAACCTCAGGTCAAATGTGAACCCGTTGTTTGAAACCCAGGTCAAACGTGAACTTAAACCTCAGGCCAAATGTGAACTTGTTGTTTGAAACCCAAGTCAAACGTTAACCTAAACCTCAGGTCAAATGTGAACCCGTTGTTTGAAACCCAAGTCAAATGTGAACCTAACCCTCAGGTCAAATGTGAACCCATTGTTTGAAAATCAGGTCAAATGTGAACTTAAACCTCAGGTCAAATGTGAACCCGTTGTTTGAAAACCAAGTCAAATTTGAACCTAAACCTAAGGTCAAATGTGAACCCGTTGTTTGAAAACCAGGTCAAATGTGAACCTAAACCTCAGGTCAAATGTGAACCCATTGTTTGAAACCCAGGTCAAATGCGAACCTAAACCTCAGGTCAAATGTGAACCCGTTGTTTGAAACCCAGGTCAAATGTGAACTTAAACCTCAGGTCAAATGTGAACCTGTTATTTGAAACCCAGGTCAAAGATGAACGTAAACCTCTGGTCAAATGTGAACTCGTTGTTTGAAACCCAGGTCAAATGTGAACCTAAACCTCAGGTTAAATGTGAATTCATTGTTTGAAACCCAAGTCAAATGTGAACCTAACCCTCAGGTCAAATGTGAACCCATTGTTTGAAAATCAGATCAAATGTGAACCTAAACCTCAGTTCAAATGTGAACCCATTGTTTGAAACCCAGGTCAAATGTGAACATAAACCTCAGGTCAAATGTGAATCCGTTGTTTGAAAACAAGGTCAAATGTGAACCCATTATTTGAAACCAAGGTCAAATGTGAACCTAAACCTTAAGTTAAATGTGAACCCGTTGTTTGAAACCTAGGTCATATGTGAACCTAAACCTCAGGTCAAATGTGAACCTGTTGTTTGAAACCCAGGTCAAATATGAACCTAAACCTCAGGTCAAATGTGAACCCGTTGTTTGAAACCCAGTTCCAATGTGAACCTAAACCTCAGGTCCAAAGCGAACCCGTTGTTTGAAAACCAGGTCAAATTTGAACCTAAACCTCAGGTCAAATATGAACCCTTTGTTTGAAACCCAGGTCTATTATGAACCTAAACCTCAGGTCAAATGTGAACCCATTGTTTGAAACCCAGGTCAAATGTGAACCTAAACCTCAGGTCAAATGTGAACCCATTGTTTGAAACCCAGGTCAAATGTGAACCTAAACCTCAGGTCAAATGTGAACCCGTAGTTTGAAACCCAGGTCAAATGAGAACTTAAACCTCGGGTCAAATGTGAATCCATTGTTTGAAAACCAGGTCAAATGTGTACCCGTTGTTTGAAACCCATGTCAAATGTGAACCTAAACCTCAGGTCAAATGTGAACCCGTTGTTTGGAATCCAGGTCAAATGTGAACCTAAACCTCAGGTCAAATATGAACCCGTTGTTTGAAACTTAGGTCAAATGTGAACCTAAACCTTAGGTCAAATGCGAACCCGTTGTTTGAAAACCAGGTCAAATTTGAACCTAAACCGCAGGTCAAATATGAACCCATTGTTTGAAACCCAGGTCAATTGTGAACCTAAACCTAAGGTCAAATGTGAACCCGTTGTTTGAAAACCTGGTCAAATGTGAACCTAAACCTCAGGTCAAATGTGAACCCATTGTTTGAAACCCAGGTCAAATGTGAACCTAAACCTCAGGTCAAATGTGAACCCGTTGTTTGAAACCCAGGTCAAACGTGAACTTAAACCTCAGGCCAAATGTGAACTTGTTGTTTGAAACCCAAGTCAAACGTGAACCTAAACCTCAGGTCAAATGTGAACCCGTTGTTTGAAACCCAAGTCAAATGTGAACCTAACCCTCAGGTCAAATGTGAACCCATTGTTTGAAAATCAGGTCAAATGTGAACTTAAACCTCAGGTCAAATGTGAACCCGTTGTTTGAAAACCAAGTCAAATTTGAACCTAAACCTAAAGTCAAATGTGAACCCGTTGTTTGAAAACCAGGTCAAATGTGAACCTAAACCTCAGGTCAAATGTGAACCCATTGTTTGAAACCCAGGTCAAATGCGAACCTAAACCTCAGGTCAAATGTGAACCCGTTGTTTGAAACCCAGGTCAAATGTGAACTTAAACCTCAGGTCAAATGTGAACCTGTTATTTGAAACCCAGGTCAAACATGAACCTAAACCTCTGGTCAAATGTGAACTCGTTGTTTGAAACCCAGGTCAAATGTGAACCTAAACCTCAGGTTAAATGTGAATTCATTGTTTGAAACCCAAGTCAAATGTGAACCTAACCCTCAGGTCAAATGTGAACCCATTGTTTGAAAATCAGATCAAATGTGAACCTAAACCTCAGTTCAAATGTGAACCCATTGTTTGAAACCCAGGTCAAATGTGAACATAAACCTCAGGTCAAATGTGAATCCGTTGTTTGAAAACAAGGTCAAATGTGAACCCATTATTTGAAACCAAGGTCAAATGTGAACCTAAACCTTAAGTTAAATGTGAACCCGTTGTTTGAAACCTAGGTCATATGTGAACCTAAACCTCAGGTCAAATGTGAACCTGTTGTTTGAAACCCAGGTCAAATATGAACCTAAACCTCAGGTCAAATGTGAACCCGTTGTTTGAAACCCAGGTCCAATGTGAACCTAAACCTCAGGTCCAAAGCGAACCCGTTGTTTGAAAACCAGGTCAAATTTGAACCTAAACCTCAGGTCAAATGTGAACCCTTTGTTTGAAACCCAGGTCTATTATGAACCTAAACCTCAGGTCAAATGTGAACCCATTGTTTGAAACCCAGGTCAAATGTGAACCTAAACCTCAGGTCAAATGTGAACCCATTGTTTGAAACCCAGGTCAAATGTGAACGTAAACCTCAGGTCAAATGTGAACCCGTAGTTTGAAACCCAGGTCAAATAAGAACTTAAACCTCGGGTCAAATGTGAATCCATTGTTTGAAAACCAGGTCAAATGTGTACCCGTTGTTTGAAACCCATGTCAAATGTGAACCTAAACCTCAGGTCAAATGTGAACCCATTGTTTGAAAACAAGGTCAAATGTGAACCCATTGTTTGAAACCCAGGTCAAATGTGAACCTAAACCTCAGGTCAAATGTGAACCTGTTGTTTGAAACCCAGGTCAAATATGAACCTAAACCTCAGGTCAAATGTGAACCCGTTGTTTGAAACCCAGGTCCAATGTGAACCTAAACCTCAGGTCCAAAGCGAACCCGTTGTTTGAAAACCAGGTCAAATTTGAACCTAAACCTCAGGTCAAATGTGAACCCTTTGTTTGAAACCCATGTCTATTATGAACCTAAACCTCAGGTCAAATGTGAACCCATTGTTTGAAACCCAGGTCAAATGTGAACCTAAACCTCAGGTCAAATGTGAACCCATTGTTTGAAACCCAGGTCAAATGTGAACCTAAACCTCAGGTCAAATGTGAACCCGTAGTTTGAAACCCAGGTCAAATGAGAACTTAAACCTCGGGTCAAATGTGAATCCATTGTTTGAAAACCAGGTCAAATGTGTACCCGTTGTTTGAAACCCATGTCAAATGTGAACCTAAACCTCAGGTCAAATGTGAACCCGTTGTTTGGAATCCAGGTCAAATGTGAACCTAAACCTCAGGTCAAATATGAACACGTTGTTTGAAACTTAGGTCAAATGTGAACCTAAACCTTAGGTCAAATGCGAACCCGTTGTTTGAAAACCAGGTCAAATTTGAACCTAAACCGCAGGTCAAATATGAACCCATTGTTTGAAACCCAGGTCAATTGTGAACCTAAACCTAAGGTCAAATGTGAACCCGTTGTTTGAAAACCTGGTCAAATGTGAACCTAAACCTCAGGTCAAATGTGAACCCATTGTTTGAAACCCAGGTCAAATGTGAACCTAAACCTCAGGTCAAATGTGAACCCGTTGTTTGAAACCCAGGTCAAACGTGAACTTAAACCTCAGGCCAAATGTGAACTTGTTGTTTGAAACCCAAGTCAAACGTGAACCTAAACCTCAGGTCAAATGTGAACCCGTTGTTTGAAACCCAAGTCAAATGTGAACCTAACCCTCAGGTCAAATGTGAACCCATTGTTTGAAAATCAGGTCAAATGTGAACTTAAACCTCAGGTCAAATGTGAACCCGTTGTTTGAAAACCAAGTCAAATTTGAACCTAAACCTAAAGTCAAATGTGAACCCGTTGTTTGAAAACCAGGTCAAATGTGAACCTAAACCTCAGGTCAAATGTGAACCCATTGTTTGAAACCCAGGTCAAATGCGAACCTAAACCTCAGGTCAAATGTGAACCCGTTGTTTGAAACCCAGGTCAAATGTGAACTTAAACCTCAGGTCAAATGTGAACCTGTTATTTGAAACCCAGGTCAAACATGAACCTAAACCTCTGGTCAAATGTGAACTCGTTGTTTGAAACCCAGGTCAAATGTGAACCTAAACCTCAGGTTAAATGTGAATTCATTGTTTGAAACCCAAGTCAAATGTGAACCTAACCCTCAGGTCAAATGTGAACCCATTGTTTGAAAATCAGATCAAATGTGAACCTAAACCTCAGTTCAAATGTGAACCCATTGTTTGAAACCCAGGTCAAATGTGAACATAAACCTCAGGTCAAATGTGAATCCGTTGTTTGAAAACAAGGTCAAATGTGAACCCATTATTTGAAACCAAGGTCAAATGTGAACCTAAACCTTAAGTTAAATGTGAACCCGTTGTTTGAAACCTAGGTCATATGTGAACCTAAACCTCAGGTCAAATGTGAACCTGTTGTTTGAAACCCAGGTCAAATATGAACCTAAACCTCAGGTCAAATGTGAACCCGTTGTTTGAAACCCAGGTCCAATGTGAACCTAAACCTCAGGTCCAAAGCGAACCCGTTGTTTGAAAACCAGGTCAAATTTGAACCTAAACCTCAGGTCAAATGTGAACCCTTTGTTTGAAACCCAGGTCTATTATGAACCTAAACCTCAGGTCAAATGTGAACCCATTGTTTGAAACCCAGGTCAAATGTGAACCTAAACCTCAGGTCAAATGTGAACCCATTGTTTGAAACCCAGGTCAAATGTGAACGTAAACCTCAGGTCAAATGTGAACCCGTAGTTTGAAACCCAGGTCAAATAAGAACTTAAACCTCGGGTCAAATGTGAATCCATTGTTTGAAAACCAGGTCAAATGTGTACCCGTTGTTTGAAACCCATGTCAAATGTGAACCTAAACCTCAGGTCAAATGTGAACCCATTGTTTGAAAACAAGGTCAAATGTGAACCCATTGTTTGAAACCCAGGTCAAATGTGAACCTAAACCTCAGGTCAAATGTGAACCTGTTGTTTGAAACCCAGGTCAAATATGAACCTAAACCTCAGGTCAAATGTGAACCCGTTGTTTGAAACCCAGGTCCAATGTGAACCTAAACCTCAGGTCCAAAGCGAACCCGTTGTTTGAAAACCAGGTCAAATTTGAACCTAAACCTCAGGTCAAATGTGAACCCTTTGTTTGAAACCCATGTCTATTATGAACCTAAACCTCAGGTCAAATGTGAACCCATTGTTTGAAACCCAGGTCAAATGTGAACCTAAACCTCAGGTCAAATGTGAACCCATTGTTTGAAACCCAGGTCAAATGTGAACCTAAACCTCAGGTCAAATGTGAACCCGTAGTTTGAAACCCAGGTCAAATGAGAACTTAAACCTCGGGTCAAATGTGAATCCATTGTTTGAAAACCAGGTCAAATGTGTACCCGTTGTTTGAAACCCATGTCAAATGTGAACCTAAACCTCAGGTCAAATGTGAACCCGTTGTTTGGAATCCAGGTCAAATGTGAACCTAAACCTCAGGTCAAATATGAACACGTTGTTTGAAACTTAGGTCAAATGTGAACCTAAACCTTAGGTCAAATGCGAACCCGTTGTTTGAAAACCAGGTCAAATTTGAACCTAAACCGCAGGTCAAATATGAACCCATTGTTTGAAACCCAGGTCAATTGTGAACCTAAACCTAAGGTCAAATGTGAACCCGTTGTTTAAAAACCTGGTCAAATGTGAACCTAAACCTCAGGTCAAATGTGAACCCATTGTTTGAAACCCAGGTCAAATGTGAACCTAAACCTAAGGTCAAATGTGAACCCGTTGTTTGAAACCCAGGTCCAATGTGAACCTAAACCTCAGGTCCAAAGCGAACCCGTTGTTTGAAAACCAGGTCAAATTTGAACCTAAACCTCAGGTCAAATGTGAACCCTTTGTTTGAAACCCAGGTCTATTATGAACCTAAACCTCAGGTCAAATGTGAACCCATTGTTTGAAACCCAGGTCAAATGTGAACCTAAACCTCAGGTCAAATGTGAACCCATTGTTTGAAACCCAGGTCAAATGTGAACGTAAACCTCAGGTCAAATGTGAACCCGTAGTTTGAAACCCAGGTCAAATAAGAACTTAAACCTCGGGTCAAATGTGAATCCATTGTTTGAAAACCAGGTCAAATGTGTACCCGTTGTTTGAAACCCATGTCAAATGTGAACCTAAACCTCAGGTCAAATGTGAACCCATTGTTTGAAAACAAGGTCAAATGTGAACCCATTGTTTGAAACCCAGGTCAAATGTGAACCTAAACCTCAGGTCAAATGTGAACCTGTTGTTTGAAACCCAGGTCAAATATGAACCTAAACCTCAGGTCAAATGTGAACCCGTTGTTTGAAACCCAGGTCCAATGTGAACCTAAACCTCAGGTCCAAAGCGAACCCGTTGTTTGAAAACCAGGTCAAATTTGAACCTAAACCTCAGGTCAAATGTGAACCCTTTGTTTGAAACCCATGTCTATTATGAACCTAAACCTCAGGTCAAATGTGAACCCATTGTTTGAAACCCAGGTCAAATGTGAACCTAAACCTCAGGTCAAATGTGAACCCATTGTTTGAAACCCAGGTCAAATGTGAACCTAAACCTCAGGTCAAATGTGAACCCGTAGTTTGAAACCCAGGTCAAATGAGAACTTAAACCTCGGGTCAAATGTGAATCCATTGTTTGAAAACCAGGTCAAATGTGTACCCGTTGTTTGAAACCCATGTCAAATGTGAACCTAAACCTCAGGTCAAATGTGAACCCGTTGTTTGGAATCCAGGTCAAATGTGAACCTAAACCTCAGGTCAAATATGAACACGTTGTTTGAAACTTAGGTCAAATGTGAACCTAAACCTTAGGTCAAATGCGAACCCGTTGTTTGAAAACCAGGTCAAATTTGAACCTAAACCGCAGGTCAAATATGAACCCATTGTTTGAAACCCAGGTCAATTGTGAACCTAAACCTAAGGTCAAATGTGAACCCGTTGTTTAAAAACCTGGTCAAATGTGAACCTAAACCTCAGGTCAAATGTGAACCCATTGTTTGAAACCCAGGTCAAATGTGAACCTAAACCTAAGGTCAAATGTGAACCCGTTGTTTGAAACCCAGGTCAAACGTGAACTTAAACCTCAGGCCAAATGTGAACTTGTTGTTTGAAACCCAAGTCAAACGTGAACCTAAACCTCAGGTCAAATGTGAACCCGTTGTTTGAAACCCAAGTCAAATGTGAACCTAACCCTCAGGTCAAATGTGAACCCATTGTTTGAAAATCAGGTCAAATGTGAACTTAAACCTCAGGTCAAATGTGAACCCGTTGTTTGAAAACCAGGTCAAATTTGAACCTAAACCTAAGGTCAAATGTGAACCCGTTGTTTGAAAACCAGGTCAAATGTGAACCTAAACCTCAGGTCAAATGTGAACCCATTGTTTGAAACCCAGGTCAAATGTGAACCTAAACCTCAGGTCAAATGTGAACCCGTTGTTTGAAACCCAGGTCAAATGTGAACTTAAACCTCAGGTCAAATGTGAACCTGTTGTTTGAAACCCAGGTCAAACATGAACCTAAACCTCTGGTCAAATGTGAACTCGTTGTTTGAAACCCAGGTCAAATGTGAACCTAAACCTCAAGTTAAATGTGAATTCATTGTTTGAAACCCAAGTCAAATGTGAACCTAACCCTCAGGTCAAATGTGAACCCATTGTTTGAAAATCAGATCAAATGTGAACCTAAACCTCAGTTCAAATGTGAACCCATTGTTTGAAACCCAGGTCAAATGTGAACATAAACCTCAGGTCAAATGTGAATCCGTTGTTTGAAAACAAGGTCAAATGTGAACCCATTATTTGAAACCAAGGTCAAATGTGAACCTAAACCTTAAGTTAAATGTGAACCCGTTGTTTGAAACCTAGGTCATATGTGAACCTAAACCTCAGGTCAAATGTGAACCTGTTGTTTGAAACCCAGGTCAAATGTGAACCTAAACCTCAGGTCAAATGTGAACCCATTGTTTGAAACCCAGGTCAAATGTGAACCTAAACCTCAGGTCAAATGTGAACCCGTAGTTTGAAACCCAGGTCAAATAAGAACTTAAACCTCGGGTCAAATGTGAATCCATTGTTTGAAAACCAGGTCAAATGTGTACCCGTTGTTTGAATCCCATGTCAAATGTGAACCTAAACCTCAGGTTAAATGTGAACCCATTGTTTGAAAACAAGGTCAAATGTGAACCCATTGTTTGAAACCCAGGTCAAATGTGAACCTAAACCTCAGGTCAAATGTGAACCTGTTGTTTGAAACCCAGGTCAAATATGAACCTAAACCTCAGGTCAAATGTGAACCCGTTGTTTGAAACCCAGGTCCAATGTGAACTAAACCTCAGGTCCAAAGCGAACCCGTTGTTTGAAAACCAGGTCAAATTTGAACCTAAACCTCAGGTCAAATGTGAACCCTTTGTTTGAAACCCAGGTCTATTATGAACCTAAACCTCAGGTCAAATGTGAACCCATTGTTTGAAACCCAGGTCAAATGTGAACCTAAACCTCAGGTCAAATGTGAACCCATTGTTTGAAACCCAGGTCAAATGTGAACCTAAACCTCAGGTCAAATGTGAACCCGTAGTTTGAAACCCAGGTCAAATAAGAACTTAAACCTCGGGTCAAATGTGAATCCATTGTTTGAAAACCAGGTCAAATGTGTACCCGTTGTTTGAAACCCATGTCAAATGTGAACCTAAACCTCAGGTCAAATGTGAACCCGTTGTTTGGAATCCAGGTCAAATGTGAACCTAAACCTCAGGTCAAATATGAACCCGTTGTTTGAAACTTAGGTCAAATGTGAACCTAAACCTTAGGTCAAATGCGAACCCGTTGTTTGAAAACCAGGTCAAATTTGAACCTAAACCGCAGGTCAAATGTGAACCCATTGTTTGAAACCCAAGTCAATTGTGAACCTAAACCTAAGGTCAAATGTGAACCCGTTGTTTGAAAACCTGGTCAAATGTGAACCTAAACCTCAGGTCAAATGTGAACCCATTGTTTGAAACCCAGGTCAAATGTGAACCTAAACCTCAGGTCAAATGTGAACCCGTTGTTTGAAACCTAGGTCAAACGTGAACTTAAACCTCAGGCCAAATGTGAACTTGTTGTTTGAAACCCAAGTCAAACGTGAACCTAAACCTCAGGTCGAATGTGAACCCGTTGTTTGAAATCCAAGTCAAATGTGAACCTAACCCTCAGGTCAAATGTGAACCCATTATTTGAAAATCAGGTCAAATGTGAACTTAAACCTCAGGTCAAATGTGAACCCGTTGTTTGAAAACCAGGTTAAATTTGAACCTAAACCTAAGGTCAAATGTGAACCCGGTGTTTGAAAACCAGGTCAAATGTGAACCTAAACCTCAGGTCAAATGTGAACCCATTGTTTGAAACCCAGGTCAAATGTGAACCTAAACCTCAGGTCAAATGTGAACCCGTTGTTTGAAACCGAGGTCAAATGTGAACTTAAACCTCAGGTCAAATGTGAACCTGTTGTTTGAAACCCAGGTCAAACATGAACCTAAACCTCTGGTCAAATGTGATCTCGTTGTTTGAAACCCAGGTCAAATGTGAACCTAAACCTCAGGTTAAATGTGAATTCATTGTTTGAAACCCAAGTCAAATGTGAACCTAACCCTCAGGTCAAATGTGAACCCATTGTTTGAAAATCAGATCGAATGTGAACCTAAACCTCCGTTCAAATGTGAACCCATTGTTTGAAACCCAGGTCAAATGTGAACATAAACCTCAGGTCAAATGTGAATCCGTTGTTTGAAAACAAGGTCAAATGTGAACCCATTATTTGAAACCAAGGTCAAATGTGAACCTAAACCTTAAGTTAAATGTGAACCCGTTGTTTGAAACCTAGGTCATATGTGAACCTAAACCTCAGGTCAAATGTGAACCTGTTGTTTGAAACCCAGGTCAAATATGAACCTAAACCTCAGGTCAAATGTGAACCCGTTGTTTGAAACCCAGGTCCAATGTGAACCTAAACCTCAGGTCCAAAGCGAACCCGTTGTTTGAAAACCAGGTCAAATTTGAACCTAAACCTCAGGTCAAATGTGAACCCTTTGTTTGAAACCCAGGTCTATTATGAACCTAAACCTCAGGTCAAATGTGAACCCATTGTTTGAAACCCAGGTCAAATGTGAACCTAAACCTCAGGTCAAATGTGAACCCATTGTTTGAAACCCAGGTCAAATGTGAACCTAAACCTCAGGTCAAATGTGAACCCGTAGTTTGAAACCCAGGTCAAATAAGAACCTAAACCTCGGGTCAAATGTGAATCCATTGTTTGAAAACCAGGTCAAATGTGTACCCGTTGTTTGAAACCCATGTCAAATGTGAACCTAAACCTCAGGTCAAATGTGAACCCGTTGTTTGGAATCCAGGTCAAATGTGAACCTAAACCTCAGGTCAAATATGAACCCGTTGTTTGAAACTTAGGTCAAATGTGAACCTAAACCTTAGGTCAAATGCGAACCCGTTGTTTGAAAACCAGGTCAAATTTGAACCTAAACCGCAGGTCAAATGTGAACTCATTGTTTGAAACCCAGGTCAATTGTGAACCTAAACCTAAGGTCAAATGTGAACCCGTTGTTTGAAAACCAGGTCAAATGTGAACCTAAACCTCAGGTTAAATGTGAACCCATTGTTTGAAACCCAGGTCAAATGTGAACCTAAACCTCAGGTCAAATGTGAACCCATTGTTTGAAACCCAGGTCAAATGTGAACCTAAACCTCAGGTCAAATGTGAACCCGTTGTTTGAAACCCAGGTCAAACGTGAACTTAAACCTCAGGCCAAATGTGAACTTGTTGTTTGAAACCCAAGTCAAACGTGAACCTAAACCTCAGGTCAAATGTGAACCCGTTGTTTGAAACCCAAGTCAAATGTGAACCTAACCCTCAGGTCAAATGTGAACCCATTATTTGAAAATCAGGTCAAATGTGAACTTAAACCTCAGGTCAAATGTGAACCCGTTGTTTGAAAACCAGGTCAAATTTGAACCTAAACCTAAGGTCAAATGTGAACCCGTTGTTTGAAAACCAGGTCAAATGTGAACCTAAACCTCAGGTCAAATGTGAACCCATTGTTTGAAACCCAGGTCAAATGTGAACCTAAACCTTAGGTCAAATGCGAACCCGTTGTTTGAAAACCAGGTCAAATTTGAACCTAAACCGCAGGTCAAATGTGAACTCATTGTTTGAAACCCAGGTCAATTGTGAACCTAAACCTAAGGTCAAATGTGAACCCGTTGTTTGAAAACCAGGTCAAATGTGAACCTAAACCTCAGGTCAAATGTGAACCCATTGTTTGAAACCCAGGTCAAATGTGAACCTAAACCTCAGGTCAAATGTGAACCCGTTGTTTGAAACCCAGGTCAAACGTGAACTTAAACCTCAGGCCAAATGTGAACTTGTTGTTTGAAACCCAAGTCAAACGTGAACCTAAACCTCAGGTCAAATGTGAACCCGTTGTTTGAAACCCAAGTCAAATGTGAACCTAACCCTCAGGTCAAATGTGAACCCATTGTTTGAAAATCAGGTCAAATGTGAACTTAAACCTCAGGTCAAATGTGAACCCGTTGTTTGAAAACCAGGTCAAATTTGAACCTAAACCTAAGGTCAAATGTGAACCCGTTGTTTGAAAACCAGGTCAAATGTGAACCTAAACCTCAGGTCAAATGTGAACCCATTGTTTGAAACCCAGGCCAAATGTGAACCTAAACCTCAGGTCAAATGTGAACCCGTTGTTTGAAACCCAGGTCAAATGTGAACTTAAACCTCAGGTCAAATGTGAACCTGTTGTTTGAAACCCAGGTCAAATATGAACCTAAACCTCAGGTCAAATGTGAACCCGTTGTTTGAAACCCAGGTCCAATGTGAACCTAAACCTCAGGTCCAAAGCGAACCCGTTGTTTGAAAACCAGGTCAAATTTGAACCTAAACCTCAGGTCAAATGTGAACCCTTTGTTTGAAACCCAGGTCTATTATGAACCTAAACCTCAGGTCAAATGTGAACCCATTGTTTGAAACCCAGGTCAAATGTGAACCTAAACCTCAGGTCAAATGTGAACCCATTGTTTGAAACCCAGGTCAAATGTGAACCTAAACCTCAGGTCAAATGTGAACCCGTAGTTTGAAACCCAGGTCAAATAAGAACCTAAACCTCGGGTCAAATGTGAATCCATTGTTTGAAAACCAGGTCAAATGTGTACCCGTTGTTTGAAACCCATGTCAAATGTGAACCTAAACCTCAGGTCAAATGTGAACCCGTTGTTTGGAATCCAGGTCAAATGTGAACCTAAACCTCAGGTCAAATATGAACCCGTTGTTTGAAACTTAGGTCAAATGTGAACCTAAACCTTAGGTCAAATGCGAACCCGTTGTTTGAAAACCAGGTCAAATTTGAACCTAAACCGCAGGTCAAATGTGAACTCATTGTTTGAAACCCAGGTTAATTGTGAACCTAAACCTAAGGTCAAATGTGAACCCGTTGTTTGAAAACCAGGTCAAATGTGAACCTAAACCTCAGGTTAAATGTGAACCCATTGTTTGAAACCCAGGTCAAATGTGAACCTAAACCTCAGGTCAAATGTGAACCCGTTGTTTGAAACCCAGGTCAAACGTGAACTTAAACCTCAGGCCAAATGTGAACTTGTTGTTTGAAACCCAAGTCAAACGTGAACGTAAACCTCAGGTCAAATGTGAACCCGTTGTTTGAAACCCAAGTCAAATGTGAACCTAACCCTCAGGTCAAATGTGAACCCATTATTTGAAAATCAGGTCAAATGTGAACTTAAACCTCAGGTCAAATGTGAACCCGTTGTTTGAAAACCAGGTCAAATTTGAACCTAAACCTAAGGTCAAATGTGAACCCGTTGTTTGAAAACCAGGTCAAATGTGAACCTAAACCTCAGGTCAAATGTGAACCCATTGTTTGAAACCCAGGTCAAATGTGAACCTAAACCTTAGGTCAAATGCGAACCCGTTGTTTGAAAACCAGGTCAAATTTGAACCTAAACCGCAGGTCAAATGTGAACTCATTGTTTGAAACCCAGGTCAATTGTGAACCTAAACCTAAGGTCAAATGTGAACCCGTTGTTTGAAAACCAGGTCAAATGTGAACCTAAACCTCAGGTCAAATGTGAACCCATTGTTTGAAACCCAGGTCAAATGTGAACCTAAACCTCAGGTCAAATGTGAACCCGTTGTTTGAAACCCAGGTCAAACGTGAACTTAAACCTCAGGCCAAATGTGAACTTGTTGTTTGAAACCCAAGTCAAACGTGAACCTAAACCTCAGGTCAAATGTGAACCCGTTGTTTGAAACCCAAGTCAAATGTGAACCTAACCCTCAGGTCAAATGTGAACCCATTGTTTGAAAATCAGGTCAAATGTGAACTTAAACCTCAGGTCAAATGTGAACCCGTTGTTTGAAAACCAGGTCAAATTTGAACCTAAACCTAAGGTCAAATGTGAACCCGTTGTTTGAAAACCAGGTCAAATGTGAACCTAAACCTCAGGTCAAATGTGAACCCATTGTTTGAAACCCAGGTCAAATGTGAACCTAAACCTCAGGTCAAATGTGAACCCGTTGTTTGAAACCCAGGTCAAATGTGAACTTAAACCTCAGGTCAAATGTGAACCTGTTGTTTGAAACCCAGGTCAAACATGAACCTAAACCTCTGGTCAAATGTGAACACGTTGTTTGAAACCCAGGTCAAATGTGAACCTAAACCTCAGGTTAAATGTGAATTCATTGTTTGAAACCCAAGTCAAATGTGAACCTAACCCTCAGGTCAAATGTGAACCCATTGTTTGAAAATCAGATCAAATGTGAACCTAAACCTCAGGTCAAATGTGAACCCATTGTTTGAAACCCAGGTCAAATGTGAACATAAACCTTAGGTCAAATGTGAATCCGTTGTTTGAAAACAAGGTCAAATGTGAACCCGTTATTTGAAACCAAGGTCAAATGTGAACCTAAACCTTAAGTTCAATGTGAACCCGTTGTTTGAAACCTATGTCAAATGTGAACCTAAACCTCAGGTCAAATGTGAACCTGTTGTTTGAAACCCAGGTCAAATATGAACCTAAACCTCAGGTCAAATGTGAACCCGTTGTTTGAAACCCAGGTCCAATGTGAACCTAAACCTCAGGTCCAAAGCGAACCCGTTGTTTGAAAACCAGGTCAAATTTGAACCTAAACCTCAGGTCAAATGTGAACCCTTTGTTTGAAACCCAGGTCTATTATGAACCTAAACCTCAGGTCAAATGTGAACCCATTGTTTGAAACCCAGGTCAAATGTGAACCTAAAGCTCAGGTCAAATGTGAACCCATTGTTTGAATCCCAGGTCAAATGTGAACCTAAACCTCAGGTCAAATGTGAACCCGTAGTTTGAAACCCAGGTCAAATAAGAACTTAAACCTCGGGTCAATTGTGAATCCATTGTTTGAAAACCAGGTCAAATGTGTACCCGTTGTTTGAAACCCATGTCAAATGTGAACCTAAACCACAGGTCAAATGTGAACCCGTTGTTTGGAATCCAGGTCAAATGTGAACCTAAACCTCAGGTCAAATATGAACCCGTTGTTTGAAACTTAGGTCAAATGTGAACCTAAACCTTAGGTCAAATGCGAACCCGTTGTTTGAAAACCAGGTCAAATTTGAACCTAAACCGCAGGTCAAATGTGAACCCATTGTTTGAAACCCAGGTCAATTGTGAACCTAAACCTAAGGTCAAATGTGAACCCGTTGTTTGAAAACCAGGTCAAATGTGAACCTAAACCTCAGGTCAAATGTGAACCCATTGTTCGAAACCCAGGTCAAATGTGAACCTAAACCTCAGGTCAAATGTGAACCCGTTGTTTGAAACCCAGGTCAAACGTGAACTTAAACCTCAGGCCAAATGTGAACTTGTTGTTTGAAACCCAAGTCAAACGTGAAATTAAACCTCAGGTCAAATGTGAACCCGTTGTTTGAAACCCAAGTCAAATGTGAACCTAACCCTCAGGTCAAATGTGAACCCATTGTTTGAAAATCAGGTCAAATGTGAACTTAAACCTCAGGTCAAATGTGAACCCGTTGTTTGAAAACCAGGTCAAATTTGAACCTAAACCTAAGGTCAAATGTGAACCCGTTGTTTGAAAACCAGGTCAAATGTGAACCTAAACCTCAGGTCAAATGTGAACCCATTGTTTGAAACCCAGGTCAAATGTGAACCTAAACCTCAGGTCAAATGTGAACCCGTTGTTTGAAACCCAGGTCATATGTGAACTTAAACCTCAGGTCAAATGTGAACCTGTTGTTTGAAACCCAGGTCAAACATGAACCTAAACCTCTGGTCAAATGTGAACCCGTTGTTTGAAACCCAGGTTAAATGTGAACCTAAACCTCAGGTTAAATGTGAATTCATTGTTTGAAACCCAAGTCAAATGTGAACCTAACCCTCAGGTCAAATGTGAACCCATTGTTTGAAAATCAGATCAAATGTGAACCTAAACCTCAGGTCAAATGTGAACCCATTGTTTGAAAATCAGATCAAATGTGAACCTAAACCTCAGGTCAAATGTGAACCCATTGTTTGAAACCCAGGTCAAATGTGAACATAAACCTCAGGTCAAATGTGAATCCGTTGTTTGAAAACAAGGTCAAATGTGAACCCGTTATTTGAAACCAAGGTCAAATGTGAACCTAAACCTTAAGTTCAATGTGAACCCGTTGTTTGAAACCTAGGTCAAATGTGAACCTAAACCTCAGGTCAAATGTGAACCTGTTGTTTGAAACCCAGGTCAAATATGAACCTAAACCTCAGGTCAAATGTGAACCCGTTGTTTGAAACCCAGGTCCAATGTGAACCTAAACCTCAGGTCCAAAGCGAACCCGTTGTTTGAAAACCAGGTCAAATTTGAACCTAAACCTCAGGTCAAATGTGAACCCTTTGTTTGAAACCCAGGTCTATTATGAACCTAAACCTCAGGTCAAATGTGAACCCATTGTTTGAAACCCAGGTCAAATGTGAACCTAAAGCTCAGGTCAAATGTGAACCCATTGTTTGAAACCCAGGTCAAATGTGAACCTAAACCTCAGGTCAAATGTGAACCCGTAGTTTGAAACCCAGGTCAAATAAGAACTTAAACCTCGGGTCAAATGTGAATCCATTGTTTGAAAACCAGGTCAAATGTGTACCCGTTGTTTGAAACCCATGTCAAATGTGAACCTAAACCACAGGTCAAATGTGAACCCGTTGTTTGGAATCCAGGTCAAATGTGAACCTAAACCTCAGGTCAAATATGAACCCGTTGTTTGAAACTTAGGTCAAATGTGAACCTAAACCTTAGGTCAAATGCGAACCCGTTGTTTGAAAACCAGGTCAAATTTGAACCTAAACCGCAGGTCAAATGTGAACCCATTGTTTGAAACCCAGGTCAATTGTGAACCTAAACCTAAGGTCAAATGTGAACCCGTTGTTTGAAAACCAGGTCAAATGTGAACCTAAACCTCAGGTCAAATGTGAACCCATTGTTCGAAACCCAGGTCAAATGTGAACCTAAACCTCAGGTCAAATGTGAACCCGTTGTTTGAAACCCAGGTCAAACGTGAACTTAAACCTCAGGCCAAATGTGAACTTGTTGTTTGAAACCCAAGTCAAACGTGAAATTAAACCTCAGGTCAAATGTGAACCCGTTGTTTGAAACCCAAGTCAAATGTGAACCTAACCCTCAGGTCAAATGTGAACCCATTGTTTGAAAATCAGGTCAAATGTGAACTTAAACCTCAGGTCAAATGTGAACCCGTTGTTTGAAAACCAGGTCAAATTTGAACCTAAACCTAAGGTCAAATGTGAACCCGTTGTTTGAAAACCAGGTCAAATGTGAACCTAAACCTCAGGTCAAATGTGAACCCATTGTTTGAAACCCAGGTCAAATGTGAACCTAAACCTCAGGTCAAATGTGAACCCGTTGTTTGAAACCCAGGTCATATGTGAACTTAAACCTCAGGTCAAATGTGAACCTGTTGTTTGAAACCCAGGTCAAACATGAACCTAAACCTCTGGTCAAATGTGAACCCGTTGTTTGAAACCCAGGTTAAATGTGAACCTAAACCTCAGGTTAAATGTGAATTCATTGTTTGAAACCCAAGTCAAATGTGAACCTAACCCTCAGGTCAAATGTGAACCCATTGTTTGAAAATCAGATCAAATGTGAACCTAAACCTCAGGTCAAATGTGAACCCATTGTTTGAAAATCAGATCAAATGTGAACCTAAACCTCAGGTCAAATGTGAACCCATTGTTTGAAACCCAGGTCAAATGTGAACATAAACCTCAGGTCAAATGTGAATCCGTTGTTTGAAAACAAGGTCAAATGTGAACCCGTTATTTGAAACCAAGGTCAAATGTGAACCTAAACCTTAAGTTAAATGTGAACCCGTTGTTTGAAACCTAGGTCAAATGTGAACCTAAACCTCAGGTCAAATGTGAACCTGTTGTTTGAAACCCAGGTCAAATATGAACCTAAACCTCAGGTCAAATGTGAACCCGTTGTTTGAAACCCAGGTCCAATGTGAACCTAAACCTCAGGTCCAAAGCGAACCCGTTGTTTGAAAACCAGGTCAAATTTGAACCTAAACCTCAGGTCAAATGTGAACCCTTTGTTTGAAACCCAGGTCTATTATGAACCTAAACCTCAGGTCAAATGTGAACCCATTGTTTGAAACCCAGGTCAAATGTGAACCTAAAGCTCAGGTCAAATGTGAACCCATTGTTTGAAACCCAGGTCAAATGTGAACCTAAACCTCAGGTCAAATGTGAACCCGTAGTTTGAAACCCAGGTCAAATAAGAACTTAAACCTCGGGTCAAATGTGAATCCATTGTTTGAAAACCAGGTCAAATGTGTACCCGTTGTTTGAAACCCATGTCAAATGTGAACCTAAACCTCAGGTCAAATGTGAACCCGTTGTTTGGAATCCAGGTCAAATGTGAACCTAAACCTCAGGTCAAATATGAACCCGTTGTTTGAAACTTTGGTCAAATGTGAACCTAAACCTTAGGTCAAATGCGAACCCGTTGTTTGAAAACCAGGTCAAATTTGAACCTAAACCGCAGGTCAAATGTGAACCCATTGTTTGAAACCCAGGTCAATTGTGAACCTAAACCTAAGGTCAAATGTGAACCCGTTGTTTGAAAACCAGGTCAAATGTGAACCTAAACCTCAGGTCAAATGTGAACCCATTGTTCGAAACCCAGGTCAAATGTGAACCTAAACCTCAGGTCAAATGTGAACCCGTTGTTTGAAACCCAGGTCAAACGTGAACTTAAACCTCAGGCCAAATGTGAACTTGTTGTTTGAAACCCAAGTCAAACGTGAAATTAAACCTCAGGTCAAATGTGAACCCGTTGTTTGAAACCCAAGTCAAATGTGAACCTAACCCTCAGGTCAAATGTGAACCCATTGTTTGAAAATCAGGTCAAATGTGAACTTAAACCTCAGGTCAAATGTGAACCCGTTGTTTGAAAACCAGGTCAAATTTGAACCTAAACCTAAGGTCAAATGTGAACCCGTTGTTTGAAAACCAGGTCAAATGTGAACCTAAACCTCAGGTCAAATGTGAACCCATTTTTTGAAACCCAGGTCAAATGTGAACCTAAACCTCAGGTCAAATGTGAACCCGTTGTTTGAAACCCAGGTCAAATGTGAACATAAACCTCAGGTCAAATGTGAACCTGTTGTTTGAAACCCAGGTCAAACATGAACCTAAACCTCTGGTCAAATGTGAACCCGTTGTTTGAAACCCAGGTCAAATGTGAACCTAAACCTCAGGTTAAATGTGAATTCAGTGTTTGAAACCCAAGTCAAATGTGAACCTAACCCTCAGGTCAAATGTGAACCCATTGTTTGAAAATCAGATCAAATGTGAACCTAAACCTCAGGTCAAATGTGAACCCATTGTTTGAAACCCAGGTAAAATGTGAACGTAAACCTCAGGTCAAATGTGAATCCGTTGTTTGAAAACAAGGTCAAGTGTGAACCCGTTGTTTGAAACCAAGGTCAAATGTGAACCTAAACCTCAAGTTAAATGTGAACCCGTTGTTTGAAACCTAGGTCAAATGTGAACCTAAACCTCAGGTCAAATGTGAACCTGTTGTTTGAAACCCAGGTCAAATATGAACCTAAACCTCAGGTCAAATGTGAACCCATTGTTTGAAACCCAGGTCCAATGTGAACCTAAACCTCAGGTCCAAAGCGAACCCGTTGTTTGAAAACCAGGTCAAATTTGAACCTAAACCTCAGGTCAAATGTGAACCCTTTGTTTGAAACCCAGGTCTATTATGAACCTAAACCTCAGGTCAAATGTGAACCCATTGTTTGAAACCCAGGTCAAATGTGAACCTATACCTCAGGTCAAATGTGAACCCATTGTTTGAAACCCAGGTCAAATGTGAACCTAAACCTCAGGTCAAATGTGAACCCGTAGTTTGAAACCCAAGTCAAATGAGAACTTAAACCTTGGGTCAAATTTGAATCCATTGTTTGAAAACCAGGTCAAATGTGTACCCGTTGTTTGAAACCCATGTCAAATGTGAACCTAAACCTCAGGTCAAATGTGAACCCGTTGTTTGGAATCCAGGTCAAATGTGAACCTAAACCTCAAGTCAAATATGAACCCGTTGTTTGAAACTTCGGTCAAATGTGAACCTAAACCTTAGGTCAAATGCGAACCCGTTGTTTGAAAACCAGGTCAAATTTGAACCTAAACCGCAGGTCAAATGTGAACCCATTGTTTGAAACCCAGGTCAATTGTGAACCTAAACCTAAGGTCAAATGTGAACCCGTCGTTTGAAAACCAGGTCAAATGTGAACCTAAACCTCAGGTCAAATGTGAACCCATTGTTTGAAACCCAGGTCAAATGTGAACCTAAACCTCAGGTTAAATGTGAACCCGTTGTTTGAAACCCAGGTCAAACGTGAACTTAAACCTCAGGCCAAATGTGAGCTTGTTGTTTGAAACCCAAGTCAAACGTGAACCTAAACCTCAGGTCAAATGTGAACCCGTTGTTTGAAACCCAAGTCAAATGTGAACCTAACCCTCAGGTCAAATGTGAACCCATTGTTTGAAAATCAGGTCAAATGTGAACTTAAACCTCAGGTCAAATGTGAACCCGTTGTTTGAAAACCAGGTCAAATTTGAACCTAAGCCTAAGGTCAAATGTGAACGCGTTGTTTGAAAACCAGGTCAAATGTGAACCTAAACCTCAGGTCAAATGTGAACCCATTGTCTGAAACCCAGGTCAAATGTGAACCTAAACCTCAGGTCAAATGTTAACCCGTTGTTTGAAACCCAGGTCAAATGTGAACTTAAACCTCAGGTCAAATGTGAACCTGTTGTTTGAAACCCAGGTCAAACATGAACCTAAACCTCAGGTCAAATGTGAACCCGTTGTTTGAAACCCACGTCAAATGTGAACCTAAACCTCAGGTTAAATGTGAATCCGTTGTTTGAAAACAAGGTCAAATGTGAACCCGTTGTTTGAAACCCAGGTCAAATGTGAACCTAAACCTCAGGTCAAATGTGAACCCGTTGTTTGAAACCTAGGTCAAATGTGTACCTAAACCTCAGGTCAAATGTGAACCCGTTGTTTGAAACCCAGGTAAAATGTGAACTTAAACCTCAAGTCAAATGTGAACCCGTTGTTTGAAACCCAGGTCAAATTTGAACCTAAATCACAAGTCAATCTGAACCCGTTGTTTGAAAACCAGTTCAAATGTGAACCTAACCCTCAGGTCAAATGTGAACCCGTTGTTTGAAACCCAAGTCAAATGTGAACTTAAACCTCAGGTCAAATGTGAACCCGTTCTTTGAAAACCATGGCAAATGTGAACTTAAACCTCGGGTCAAATGTGAATCCATTGTTTGAAAACCAGGTCAAATGTGTACCCATTGTTTGAAACCCATGTCAAATGTGAACCTAAACCTCAGGTCAAATATGAACCCGTTGTTTGAAACTTAGGTCAAATGTGAACCTAAACCTTAGGTCAAATGCGAACCCGTTGTTTGAAAACCAGGTCAAATTTGAACCTAAACCTCAGGTCAAATGTGAACCCATTGTTTGAAACCCAGGTAAAATGTGAACGTAAACCTCAGGTCAAATGTGAATCCGTTGTTTGAAAACAATGTCAAGTGTGAGCCCGTTGTTTGAAACCAAGGTCAAATGTGAACCTAAACCTCAAGTTAAATGTGAACCCGTTGTTTGAAACCTAGGTCAAATGTGAACCTAAACCTCAGGTCAAATGTGAACCTGTTGTTTGAAACCCAGGTCAAATATGTACCTAAACCTCAGGTCAAATGTGAACCCATTGTTTGAAACCCAGGTCCAATGTGAACCTAAACCTCAGGTCCAAAGCGAACCCGTTGTTTGAAAACCAGGTCAAATTTGAACCTAAACCTCAGGTCAAATGTGAACCCTTTGTTTGAAACCCAGGTCTATTATGAACCTAAACCTCAGGTCAAATGTGAACCCATTGTTTGAAACCCAGGTCAAATGTGAACCTAAACCTCAGGTCAAATGTGAACCCATTGTTTGAAACCCAGGTCAAATGTGAACCTAAACCTCAGGTCAAATGTGAACCCGTAGTTTGAAACCCAAGTCAAATGAGAACTTAAACCTCGGGTCAAATGTGAATCCATTGTTTGAAAACCAGGTCAAATGTGTACCCGTTGTTTGAAACCCATGTCAAATGTGAACCTAAACCTCAGGTTAAATGTGAACCCGTTGTTTGGAATCCAGGTCAAATGTGAACCTAAACCTCAAGTCAAATATGAACATGTTGTTTGAAACTTAGGTCAAATGTGAACCTAAACCTTAGGTCAAATGCGAACCCGTTGTTTGAAAACCAAGTCAAATTTGAACCTAAACCGCAGGTCAAATGTGAACCCATTGTTTGAAACCCAGGTCAATTGTGAACCTAAACCTAAGGTCAAATGTGAACCCGTCGTTTGAAAACCAGGTCAAATGTGAACCTAAACCTCAGGTCAAATGTGAACCCATTGTTTGAAACCCAGGTCAAATGTGAACCTAAACCTCAGGTCAAATGTGAACCCGTTGTTTGAAACCCAGGTCAAACGTGAACTTAAACCTCAGGCCAAATGTGAGCTTGTTGTTTGAAACCCAAGTCAAACGTGAACCTAAACCTCAGGTCAAATGTGAACCCGTTGTTTGAAACCCAAGTCAAATGTGAACCTAACCCTCAGGTCAAATGTGAACCCATTGTTTGAAAATCAGGTCAAATGTGAACTTAAACCTCAGGTCAAATGTGAACCCGTTGTTTGAAAACCAGGTCAAATTTGAACCTAAGCCTAAGGTCAAATGTGAACCCGTTGTTTGAAAACCAGGTCAAATGTGAACCTAAACCTCAGGTCAAATGTGAACCCATTGTTTGAAACCCAGGTCAAATGTGAACCTAAACCTCAGGTCAAATGTTAACCCGTTGTTTGAAACCCAGGTCAAATGTGAACTTAAACCTCAGGTCAAATGTGAACCTGTTGTTTGAAACCCAGGTCAAACATGAACCTAAACCTCAGGTCAAATGTGAACCCGTTGTTTGAAACCCAGGTCAAATGTGAACCTAAACCTCAAGTTAAATGTGAATCCGTTGTTTGAAAACAAGGTCAAATGTGAACCCGTTGTTTGAAACCCAGGTCAAATGTGAACCTAAACCTCAGGTCAAATGTTAACCCGTTGTTTGAAACCCAGGTCAAATGTGAACTTAAACCTCAGGTCAAATGTGAACCTGTTGTTTGAAACCCAGGTCAAACATGAACCTAAACCTCAGGTCAAATGTGAACCCGTTGTTTGAAACCCAGGTCAAATGTGAACCTAAACCTCAGGTCAAATATGAACCCGTTGTTTGAAACTTAGGTCAAATGTGAACCTAAACCTTAGGTCAAATGCGAACCCGTTGTTTGAAAACCAGGTCAAATTTGAACCTAAACCTCAGGTCAAATGTGAACCCATTGTTTGAAACCCAGGTAAAATGTGAACGTAAACCTCAGGTCAAATGTGAATCCGTTGTTTGAAAACAATGTCAAGTGTGAACCCGTTGTTTGAAACCAAGGTCAAATGTGAACCTAAACCTCAAGTTAAATGTGAACCCGTTGTTTGAAACCTAGGTCAAATGTGAACCTAAACCTCAGGTCAAATGTGAACCTGTTGTTTGAAACCCAGGTCAAATATGTACCTAAACCTCAGGTCAAATGTGAACCCATTGTTTGAAACCCAGGTCCAATGTGAACCTAAACCTCAGGTCCAAAGCGAACCCGTTGTTTGAAAACCATGTCAAATTTGAACCTAAACCTCAGGTCAAATGTGAACCCTTTGTTTGAAACCCAGGTCTATTATGAACCTAAACCTCAGGTCAAATGTGAACCCATTGTTTGAAACCCAGGTCAAATGTGAACCTAAACCTCAGGTCAAATGTGAACCCATTGTTTGAAACCCAGGTCAAATGTGAACCTAAACCTCAGGTCAAATGTGAACCCGTAGTTTGAAACCCAAGTCAAATGAGAACTTAAACCTCGGGTCAAATGTGAATCCATTGTTTGAAAACCAGGTCAAATGTGTACCCGTTGTTTGAAACCCATGTCAAATGTGAACCTAAACCTCAGGTCAAATGTGAACCCGTTGTTTGGAATCTAGGTCAAATGTGAACCTAAACCTCAAGTCAAATATGAACCCGTTGTTTGAAACTTAGGTCAAATGTGAACCTAAACCTTAGGTCAAATGCGAACCCGTTGTTTGAAAACCAGGTCAAATTTGAACCTAAACCGCAGGTCAAATGTGAACCTAAACCTAAGGTCAAATGTGAACCCGTCGTTTGAAAACCAGGTCAAATGTGAACCTAAACCTCAGGTCAATTGTGAACCCATTGTTTGAAACCCAGGTCAAATGTGAACCTAAACCTCAGGTCAAATGTGAACCCGTTGTTTGAAACCCAGGTCAAACGTGAACTTAAACCTCAGGCCAAATGTGAGCTTGTTGTTTGAAACCCAAGTCAAACGTGAACCTAAACCTCAGGTCAAATGTGAACCCGTTGTTTGAAACCCAAGTCAAATGTGAACCTAACCCTCAGGTCAAATGTGAACCCATTGTTTGAAAATCAGGTCAAATGTGAACTTAAACCTCAGGTCAAATGTGAACCCGTTGTTTGAAAACCAGGTCAAATTTGAACCTAAGCCTAAGGTCAAATGTGAACCCGTTGTTTGAAAACCAGGTCAAATGTGAACCTAAACCTCAGGTCAAATGTGAACCCATTGTTTGAAACCCAGGTCAAATGTGAACCTAAACCTCAGGTCAAATGTTAACCCGTTGTTTGAAACCCAGGTCAAATGTGAACTTAAACCTCAGGTCAAATGTGAACCTGTTGTTTGAAAGCCAGGTCAAACATGAACCTAAACCTCAGGTCAAATGTGAACCCGTTGTTTGAAACCCAGGTCAAATGTGAACCTAAACCTCAGGTTAAATGTGAATCCGTTGTTTGAAAACAAGGTCAAATGTGAACCCGTTGTTTGAAACCCAGGTCAAATGTGAACCTAAACCTCAGGTCAAATGTGAACCCGTTGTTTGAAACCTAGGTCAAATGTGTACCTAAACCTCAGGTCAAATGTGAACCCGTTGTTTGAAACCCAGGTAAAATGTGAACTTAAACCTCAAGTCAAATGTGAACCCGTTGTTTGAAACCCAGGTCAAATTTGAACCTAAACCACAAGTCAATCTGAACCCGTTGTTTGAAAACCAGTTCAAATGTGAACCTAACCCTCAGGTCAAATGTGAACCCGTTGTTTGAAACCCAAGTCAAATGTGAACTTAAACCTCAGGTCAAATGTGAACCCGTTCTTTGAAAACCATGGCAAATGTGAACCTAAACCTCAGGTCAAATGTGAACCCGTAGTTTGAAACCCAGGTCAAATGAGAACTTAAACCTCGGGTCAAATGTGAATCCATTGTTTGAAAACCAGGTCAAATGTGTACCCATTGTTTGAAACCCATGTCAAATGTGAACCTAAACCTCAGGTCAAATATGAACCCATTGTTTGAAACCCAGGTCAATTGTGAACCTAAACTTAAGGTCAAATGTCAACCCGTTGTTTGAAAACCAAGTCAAATGTGAACCTAAACCTCAGGTCAAATGTGAACCCATTGTTTGAAACCCAGGTCAAATGTGAACCTAAACCTCAGGTTAAATGTGCACCCGTTGTTTGAAACCCAGGTCAAACGTGAACTTAAACCTCAAGTCAAATGTGAACTTGTTGTTTGAAACCCAAGTCAAACGTGAACCTAAACCTCAGGTCAAATGTGAACCCGTTGTTTGAAACCCAAGTCAAATGTGAACCTAACCCTCAGGTCAAATGTGAACCCATTGTTTGAAAATCAGGTCAAATGTGAACTTAAACCTCAGGTCAAATGTGAACCCATTGTTTGAAACCCAGGTCAAATGTGAACGTAAACCTCAGGTCAAATGTGTACCCGTTGTTTGGAATCCAGGTCAAATGTGAACCTAAACCTCAGGTCAAATATGAACCCGTTGTTTGAAACATAGGTCAAATGTGAACCTAAACCTTAGGTCAAATGCGAACCCGTTGTTTGAAAACCAGGTCAAATTTGAACCTAAACCTCAGGTCAAATGTGAACCCGTAGTTTGAAACCCAAGTCAAATGAGAACTTAAACCTCGGGTCAAATGTGAATCCAATGTATGAAAACCAGGTCAAATGTGTACCCGTTGTTTGAAACCCATGTCAAATGTGAACCTAAACCTCAGGTCAAATATGAACCCGTGGTTTGAAACTTAGGTCAAATGTGAACCTAAACCTTAGGTCAAATGCGAACCCGTTGTTTGAAAACCAGGTCAAATTTGAACCTAAACCTCAGGTCAAATGTGAACCCATTGTTTAAAACCCAGGTCAATTGTGAACCTAAACCTAAGGTCAAATGTCAACCCGTTGTTTGAAAACCAAGTCAAATGTGAACCTAAACCTCAGGTCAAATGTGAACCCATTGTTTGAAACCCAGGTCAAATGTGAACCTAAACCTCAGGTCAAATGTGAACCCGTTGTTTGAAACCCAGGTCAAACGTGAACTTAAACCTCAGGTCAAATGTGAACTTGTTGTTTGAAACCCAAGTCAAACGTGAACCTAAACCTCAGGTCAAATGTGAACCCGTTGTTTGAAACCCAAGTCAAATGTGAACCTAACCCTCAGGTCAAATGTGAACCCATTGTTTGAAAATCAGGTCAAATGTGAACTTAAACCTCAGGTCAAATGTGAACCCATTGTTTGAAACCCAGGTCAAATGTGAACGTAAACCTCAGGTCAAATGTGTACCCGTTGTTTGGAATCCAGGTCAAATGTGAACCTAAACCTCAGGTCAAATATGAACCCGTTGTTTGAAACTTAGGTCAAATGTGAACCTAAACCTTAGGTCAAATGCGAACCCGTTGTTTGAAAACCAGGTCAAATTTGAACCTAAACCTCAGGTCAAATGTGAACCCGTAGTTTGAAACCTAGGTCAAATGAGAACTTAAACCTCGGGTCAAATGTGAATCCATTGTTTGAAAACCAGGTCAAATGTGTACCCGTTGTTTGAAACCCATGTCTAATGTGAACCTAAACCTCAGGTCAAATATGAACCCGTTGTTTGAAACTTAGGTCAAATGTGAACCTAAACCTTAGGTCAAATGCGAACCCGTTGTTTGAAAACCAGGTCAAATTTGAACCTAAACCTCAGGTCAAATGTGAACCCGTAGTTTGAAAGCCAGGTCAAATGAGAACTTAAACCTCGGGTCAAATGTGAATCCATTGTTTGAAAACCAGGTTAAATGTGTACCCGTTGTTTGAAACCCATGTCAAATGTGAACCTAAACCTCAGGTCAAATATGAACCCATTGTTTGAAACTTAGGTCAAATGTGAACCTAAACCTTAGGTCAAATGCGAACCCGTTGTTTGAAAACCAGGTCAAATTTGAACCTAAACCTCAGGTCAAATGTGAACCCATTGTTTGAAACCCAGGTCAATTGTGAACCTAAACCTAAGGTCAAATGTCAACCCGTTGTTTGAAAACCAGGTCAAATGTGAACCTAAACCTCAGGTCAAATGTGAACCCATTGTTTGAAACCCAGGTCAAATGTGAACCTAAACCTCAGGTCAAATGTGAACCCGTTGTTTGAAACCCAGGTCAAACGTGAACTTAAACCTCAGGTCAAATGTGAACTTGTTGTTTGAAACCCAAGTCAAACGTGAACCTAAACCTCAGGTCAAATGTGAACCCGTTGTTTGAAACCCAAGTCAAATGTGAACCTAACCCTCAGGTCAAATGTGAACCCATTGTTTGAAAATCAGGTCAAATGTGAACTTAAACCTCAGGTCAAATGTGAACCCATTGTTTGAAACCCAGGTCAAATGTGAACGTAAACCTCAGGTCAAATGTGTACCCGTTGTTTGGAATCCAGGTCAAATGTGAACCTAAACCTCAGGTCAAATATGAACCCGTTGTTTGAAACTTAGGTCAAATGTGAACCTAACCCTTAGGTCAAATGCGAACCCGTTGTTTTAAAACCAGGTCAAATTTGAACCTAAACCTCAGGTCAAATGTGAACCCATTGTTTGAAACCCAGGTCAATTGTGAACCTAAACCTAAGGTCAAATGTCAACCCGTTGTTTGAAAACCAGGTCAAATGTGAACCTAAACCTCAGGTCAAATGTGAACCCATTGTTTGAAACCCAGGTCAAATGTGAACCTAAACCTCAGGTCAAATGTGAACCCGTTGTTTGAAACCCAGGTCAAACGTGAACTTAAACCTCAGGTCAAATGTGAACTTGTTGTTTGAAACCCAAGTCAAACGTGAACCTAAACCTCAGGTCAAATGTGAACCCGTTGTTTGAAACCCAAGTCAAATGTGAACCTAACCCTCAGGTCAAATGTGAACCCATTGTTTGAAAATCAGGTCAAATGTGAACTTAAACCTCAGGTCAAATGTGAACCCATTGTTTGAAACCCAGGTCAAATGTGAACGTAAACCTCAAGTCAAATGTGAATCCGTTGTTTGAAAACAAGTTCAAATGTGAACCCGTTGTTTGAAACCCATGTCAAATGTGAACCTAAACCTCAGGTTCAATGTGAACCCGTTATTTGAAACCTAGGTCAAATGAGAACTTAAACCTCGGGTCAAATGTGAATCCATTGTTTGAAAACCAGGTCAAATGTGTACCCGTTGTTTGAAACCCGTGTCAAATGTGAACCTAAACCTCAGGTCAAATGTGAACCCGTTGTTTGGAATCCAGGTCAAATGTGAACCTAAACCTCAGGTCAAATATGAACCCGTTGTTTGAAACTTAGGTCAAATGTGAACCTAAACCTTAGGTCAAATGCGAACCCGTTGTTTGAAAACCAGGTCAAATTTGAACCTAAACCTCAGGTCAAATGTGAACCCATTGTTTGAAACCCAGGTCAAATGTGAACCTAAACCTAAGGTCAAATGTCAACCCGTTGTTTGAAAACCAGGTCAAATGTGAACCTAAACCTCAGGTCAAATGTGAACCCATTGTTTGAAACCCAGGTCAAATGTGAACCTAAACCTCAGGTCAAATGTGAACCCGTTGTTTGAAACCCAGGTCAAACGTGAACTTAAACCTCAAGTCAAATGTGAACTTGTTGTTTGAAACCCAAGTCAAACGTGAACCTAAACCTCAGGTCAAATGTGAACCCGTTGTTTTAAACCCAAGTCAAATGTGAACCTAACCCTCAGGTCAAATGTGAACCCATTGTTTGAAAATCAGGTCAAATGTGAACTTAAACCTCAGGTCAAATGTGAACCCATTGTTTGAAACCCAGGTCAAATGTGAACGTAAACCTCAGGTCAAATGTGTACCCGTTGTTTGGAATCCATGTCAAATGTGAACCTAAACCTCAGGTCAAATATGAACCCGTTGTTTGAAACTTAGGTCAAATGTGAACCTAAACCTTAGGTCAAATGCGAACCCGTTGTTTGAAAACCAGGTCAAATTTGAACCTAAACCTCAGGTCAAATGTGAACCCGTAGTTTGAAACCCAGGTCAAATGAGAACTTAAACCTCGGGTCAAATGTGAATCCATTGTTTGAAAACCAGGTTAAATGTGTACCCGTTGTTTGAAACCCATGTCAAATGTGAACCTAAACCTCAGGTCAAATATGAACCCGTTGTTTGAAACTTAGGTCAAATGTGAACCTAAACCTTAGGTCAAATGCGAACCCGTTGTTTGAAAACCAGGTCAAATTTGAACCTAAACCTCAGGTCAAATGTGAACCCATTGTTTGAAACCCAGGTCAATTGTGAACCTAAACCTAAGGTCAAATGTCAACCCGTTGTTTGAAAACCAGGTCAAATGTGAACCTAAACCTCAGGTCAAATGTGAACCCATTGTTTGAAACCCAGGTCAAATGTGAACCTAAACCTCAGGTCAAATGTGAACCCGTTGTTTAAAACCCAGGTCAAACGTGAACTTAAACCTCAGGTCAAATGTGAACTTGTTGTTTTAAACCCAAGTCAAACGTGAACCTAAACCTCAGGTCAAATGTGAACCCGTTGTTTGAAACCCAAGTCAAATGTGAACCTAACCCTCAGGTCAAATGTGAACCCATTGTTTGAAAATCAGGTCAAATGTGAACTTAAACCTCAGGTCAAATGTGAACCCATTGTTTGAAACCCAGGTCAAATGTGAACGTAAACCTCAGGTCAAATGTCAACCCGTAGTTTGAAACCCAGGTCAAATGAGAACTTAAACCTCGGGTCAAATATGAATCCATTGTTTGAAAACCAGGTTAAATGTGTACCCGTTGTTTGAAACCCATGTCAAATGTGAACCTAAACCTCAGGTCAAATATGAACCCGTTGTTTGAAACTTAGGTCAAATGTGAACCTAAACCTTAGGTCAAATGCGAACCCGTTGTTTGAAAACCAGGTCAAATTTGAACCTAAACCTCAGGTCAAATGTGAACCCATTGTTTGAAACCCAGGTCAATTGTGAACCTAAACCTAAGGTCAAATGTGAACCCATTGTTTGAAACCCAGGTCAATTGTGAACCTAAACCTAAGGTCAAATGTCAACCCGTTGTTTGAAAACCAGGTCAAATGTGAACCTAAACCTCAGGTCAAATGTGAACCCATTGTTTGAAACCCAGGTCAAATGTGAACCTAAACCTCAGGTCAAATGTGAACCCGTTGTTTGAAACCCAGGTCAAACGTGAACTTAAACCTCAGGTCAAATGTGAACTTGTTGTTTGAAACCCAAGTCAAACGTGAACCTAAACCTTAGGTCAAATGTGAACCCGTTGTTTGAAACCCAAGTCAAATGTGAACCTAACCCTCAGGTCAAATGTGAACCCATTGTTTGAAAATCAGGTCAAATGTGAACTTAAACCTCAGGTCAAATGTGAACCCATTGTTTGAAACCCAGGTCAAATGTGAACGTAAACCTCAGGTCAAATGTGTACCCGTTGTTTGGAATCCAGGTCAAATGTGAACCTAAACCTCAGGTTAAATATGAACCCGTTGTTTGAAACTTAGGTCAAATGTGAACCTAAACCTTAGGTCAAATGCGAACCCGTTGTTTGAAAACCAGGTCAAATTTGAACCTAAACCTCAGGTCAAATGTGAACCCATTGTTTGAAACCCAGGTTAATTGTGAACCTAAACCTAAGGTCAAATGTCAACCCGTTGTTTGAAAACCAGGTCAAATGTGAACCTAAACCTCAGGTCAAATGTGAACCCATTGTTTGAAACCCAGGTCAAATGTGAACCTAAACCTCAGGTCAAATGTGAACCCGTTGTTTGAAACCCAGGTCAAACGTGAACTTAAACCTCAGGTCAAATGTGAACTTGTTGTTTGAAACCCAAGTCAAACGTGAACCTAAACCTCAGGTCAAATGTGAACCCGTTGTTTGAAACCCAAGTCAAATGTGAACCTAACCCTCAGGTCAAATGTGAACCCATTGTTTGAAAATCAGGTCAAATGTGAACTTAAACCTCAGGTCAAATGTGAACCCATTGTTTGAAACCCAGGTCAAATGTGAACGTAAACCTCAGGTCAAATGTGAATCCGTTGTTTGAAAACAAGGTCAAATGTGAACCCGTTGTTTGAAACCCAGGTCAAATGTGAACCTAAACCTCAGGTTAAATGTGAACCCGTTGTTTGAAACCTAGGTCAAATGAGAACTTAAACCTCGGGTCAAATGTGAATCCATTGTTTGAAAACCAGGTCAAATGTGTACCCGTTGTTTGAAACCCGTGTCAAATGTGAACCTAAACCTCAGGTCAAATGTGAACCCGTTGTTTGGAATCCAGGTCAAATGTGAACCTAAACCTCAGGTCAAATATGAACCCGTTGTTTGAAACTTAGGTCAAATGTGAACCTAAACCTTAGGTCAAATGCGAACCCGTTGTTTGAAAACCAGGTCAAATTTGAACCTAAACCTCAGGTCAAATGTGAACCCATTGTTTGAAACCCAGGTCAAATGTGAACCTAAACCTAAGGTCAAATGTCAACCCGTTGTTTGAAACCCAGGTCAAACGTGAACTTAAACCTCAGGTCAAATGTGAACTTGTTGTTTGAAACCCAAGTCAAACGTGAACCTAAACCTCAGGTCAAATGTGAACCCGTTGTTTGAAACCCAAGTCAAATGTGAACCTAACCCTCAGGTCAAATGTGAACCCATTGTTTGAAAATCAGGTCAAATATGAACTTAAACCTCAGGTCAAATGTGAACCCATTGTTTGAAACCCAGGTCAAATGTGAACGTAAACCTCAGGTCAAATGTGTACCCGTTGTTTGGAATCCAGGTCAAATGTGAACCTAAACCTCAGGTCAAATATGAACCCGTTGTTTGAAACTTAGGTCAAATGTGAACCTAAACCTTAGGTCAAATGCGAACCCGTTGTTTGAAAACCAGGTCAAATTTGAACCTAAACCTCAGGTCAAATGTGAACCCATTGTTTGAAACCCAGGTCAATTGTGAACCTAAACCTAAGGTCAAATGTCAACCCGTTGTTTGAAAACCAGGTCAAATGTGAACCTAAACCTCAGGTCAAATGTGAACCCATTGTTTGAAACCCAGGTCAAATGTGAACCTAAACCTCAGGTCAAATGTGAACCCGTTGTTTGAAACCCAGGTCAAACGTGAACTTAAACCTCAGGTCAAATGTGAACTTGTTGTTTGAAACCCAAGTCAAACGTGAACCTAAACCTCAGGTCAAATGTGAACCCGTTGTTTGAAACCCAAGTCAAATGTGAACCTAACCCTCAGGTCAAATGTGAACCCATTGTTTGAAAATCAGGTCAAATGTGAACTTAAACCTCAGGTCAAATGTGAACCCAATGTTTGAAACCCAGGTCAAATGTGAACGTAAACCTCAGGTCAAATGTGAATCCTTTGTTTGAAAACAAGGTCAAATGTGAACCCGTTGTTTGAAACCCAGGTCAAATGTGAACCTAAACCTCAGGTTAAATGTGAACCCGTTGTTTGAAACCTAGGTAAAATGAGAACTTAAACCTCGGGTCAAATGTGAATCCATTGTTTGAAAACCAGGTCAAATGTGTACCCGTTGTTTGAAACCCATGTCAAATGTGAACCTAAACCTCAGGTCAAATGTGAACCCGTTGTTTGGAATCCAGGTCAAATGTGAACCTAAACCTCAGGTCAAATATGAACCCGTTGTTTGAAACTTAGGTCAAATGTGAACCTAAACCTTAGGTCAAATGCGAACCCGTTGTTTGAAAACTAGGTCAAATTTGAACCTAAACCTCAGGTCAAATGTGAACCCATTGTTTGAAACCTAGGTCAAATGTGAACCTAAACCTCAGGTCAAATGTGAACCCGTTGTTTGAAACCCAGGTCAAACGTGAACTTAAACCTCAGGTCAAATGTGAACTTGTTGTTTGAAACCCAAGTCAAACGTGAACCTAAACCTCAGGTCAAATGTGAACCCGTTGTTTGAAACCCAAGTCAAATGTGAACCTAACCCTCAGGTCAAATGTGAACCCATTGTTTGAAAATCAGGTCAAATGTGAACTTAAACCTCAGGTCAAATGTGAACCCATTGTTTGAAACCCAGGTCAAATGTGAACGTAAACCTCAGGTCAAATGTGAATCCGTTGTTTGAAAACAAGGTCAAATGTGAACCCGTTGTTTGAAACCCAGGTCAAATGTGAACCTAAACCTCAGGTTAAATGTGAACCCGTTGTTTGAAACCTAGGTCAAATGAGAACTTAAACCTCGGGTCAAATGTGAATCCATTGTTTGAAAACCAGGTCAAATGTGTACCTGTTGTTTGAAACCCGTGTCAAATGTGAACCTAAACCTCAGGTCAAATGTGAACCCGTTGTTTGGAATCCAGGTCAAATGTGAACCTAAACCTCAGGTCAAATATGAACCCGTTGTTTGAAACTTAGGTCAAATGTGAACCTAAACCTTAGGTCAAATGCGAACCCGTTGTTTGAAAACCAGGTCAAATTTGAACCTAAACCTCAGGTCAAATGTGAACCCATTGTTTGAAACCCAGGTCAAATGTGAACCTAAACCTAAGGTCAAATGTCAACCCGTTGTTTGAAAACCAGGTCAAATGTGAACCTTAACCTCAGGTCAAATGTGAACCCATTGTTTGAAACCCAGGTCAAATGTGAACCTAAACCTCAGGTCAAATGTGAACCCGTTGTTTGAAACCCAGGTCAAACGTGAACTTAAACCTCAGGTCAAATGTGAACCCGTTGTTTGAAACCCAGGTCAAACGTGAACTTAAACCTCAGGTCAAATGTGAACTTGTTGTTTGAAACCCAAGTCAAACGTGAACCTAAACCTCAGGTCAAATGTGAACCCGTTGTTTGAAACCCAAGTCAAATGTGAACCTAACCCTCAGGTCAAATGTGAACCCATTGTTTGAAAATCAGGTCAAATGTGAACTTAAACCTCAGGTCAAATGTGAACCCATTGTTTGAAACCCAGGTCAAATGTGAACCTAAACCTAAGGTCAAATGTCAACCCGTTGTTTGAAAACCAGGTCAAATGTGAACCTAAACCTCAGGTCAAATGTGAACCCATTGTTTGAAACCCAGGTCAAATGTGAACCTAAACCTCAGGTCAAATGTGAACCCGTTGTTTGAAACCCAGGTCAAACGTGAACTTAAACCTCAGGTCAAATGTGAACCCGTTGTTTGAAACCCAGGTCAAACGTGAACTTAAACCTCAGGTCAAATGTGAATCCTTTGTTTGAAAACAAGGTCAAATGTGAACCCGTTGTTTGAAACCCAGGTCAAATGTGAACCTAAACCTCAGGTTAAATGTGAACCCGTTGTTTGAAACCTAGGTCAAATGAGAACTTAAACCTCGGGTCAAATGTGAATCCATTGTTTGAAAACCAGGTCAAATGTGTACCCGTTGTTTGAAACCCATGTCAAATGTGAACCTAAACCTCAGGTCAAATGTGAACCCGTTGTTTGGAATCCAGGTCAAATGTGAACCTAAACCTCAGGTCAAATATGAACCCGTTGTTTGAAACTTAGGTCAAATGTGAACCTAAACCTTAGGTCAAATGCGAACCCGTTGTTTGAAAACTAGGTCAAATTTGAACCTAAACCTCAGGTCAAATGTGAACCCATTGTTTGAAACCTAGGTCAAATGTGAACCTAAACCTCAGGTCAAATGTGAACCCGTTGTTTGAAACCCAGGTCAAACGTGAACTTAAACCTCAGGTCAAATGTGAACTTGTTGTTTGAAACCCAAGTCAAACGTGAACCTAAACCTCAGGTCAAATGTGAACCCGTTGTTTGAAACCTAGGTCAAATGAGAACTTAAACCTCGGGTCAAATGTGAATCCATTGTTTGAAAACCAGGTCAAATGTGTACCCGTTGTTTGAAACCCGTGTCAAATGTGAACCTAAACCTCAGGTCAAATGTGAACCCGTTGTTTGGAATCCAGGTCAAATGTGAACCTAAACCTCAGGTCAAATATGAACCCGTTGTTTGAAACTTAGGTCAAATGTGAACCTAAACCTTAGGTCAAATGCGAACCCGTTGTTTGAAAACCAGGTCAAATTTGAACCTAAACCTCAGGTCAAATGTGAACCCATTGTTTGAAACCCAGGTCAAATGTGAACCTAAACCTAAGGTCAAATGTCAACCCGTTGTTTGAAAACCAGGTCAAATGTGAACCTAAACCTCAGGTCAAATGTGAACCCATTGTTTGAAACCCAGGTCAAATGTGAACCTAAACCTCAGGTCAAATGTGAACCCGTTGTTTGAAACCCAGGTCAAACGTGAACTTAAACCTCAGGTCAAATGTGAACCCATTGTTTGAAACCCAGTTCAAACGTGAACTTAAACCTCAGGTCAAATGTGAACTTGTTGTTTGAAACCCAAGTCAAACGTGAACCTAAACCTCAGGTCAAATGTGAACCCGTTGTTTGAAACCCAAGTCAAATGTGAACCTAACCCTCAGGTCAAATGTGAACCCATTGTTTGAAAATCAGGTCAAATGTGAACTTAAACCTCAGGTCAAATGTGAACCCAATGTTTGAAACCCAGGTCAAATGTGAACGTAAACCTCAGGTCAAATGTGAATCCTTTGTTTGAAAACAAGGTCAAATGTGAACCCGTTGTTTGAAACCCAGGTCAAATGTGAACCTAAACCTCAGGTTAAATGTGAACCCGTTGTTTGAAACCTAGGTCAAATGAGAACTTAAACCTCGGGTCAAATGTGAATCCATTGTTTGAAAACCAGGTAAAATGTGTACCCGTTGTTTGAAACCCGTGTCAAATGTGAACCTAAACCTCAGGTCAAATGTGAACCCGTTGTTTGGAATCCAGGTCAAATGTGAACCTAAACCTCAGGTCAAATATGAACCCGTTGTTTGAAACTTAGGTCAAATGTGAACCTAAACCTTAGGTCAAATGCGAACCCGTTGTTTGAAAACCAGGTCAAATTTGAACCTAAACCTCAGGTCAAATGTGAACCCATTGTTTGAAACCCAGGTCAAATGTGAACCTAAACCTAAGGTCAAATGTCAACCCGTTGTTTGAAAACCAGGTCAAATGTGAACCTAAACCTCAGGTCAAATGTGAACCCATTGTTTGAAACCCAGGTCAAATGTGAACCTAAACCTCAGGTCAAATGTGAACCCGTTGTTTGAAACCAAGGTCAAACGTGAACTTAAACCTCAGGTCAAATGTGAACCCGTTGTTTGAAACCCAGGTCAAACGTGAACTTAAACCTCAGGTCAAATGTGAACTTGTTGTTTGAAACCCAAGTCAAACGTGAACCTAAACCTCAGGTCAAATGTGAACCCGTTGTTTGAAACCCAAGTCAAATGTGAACCTAACCCTCAGGTCAAATGTGAACCCATTGTTTGAAAATCAGGTCAAATGTGAACTTAAACCTCAGGTCAAATGTGAACCCAATGTTTGAAACCCAGGTCAAATGTGAACGTAAACCTCAGGTCAAATGTGAATCCTTTGTTTGAAAACAAGGTCAAATGTGAACCCGTTGTTTGAAACCCAGGTCAAATGTGAACCTAAACCTCAGGTTAAATGTGAACCCGTTGTTTGAAACCTAGGTCAAATGAGAACTTAAACCTCGGGTCAAATGTGAATCCATTGTTTGAAAACCAGGTCAAATGTGTACCCGTTGTTTGAAACCCATGTCAAATGTGAACCTAAACCTCAGGTCAAATGTGAACCCGTTGTTTGGAATCCAGGTCAAATGTGAACCTAAACCTCAGGTCAAATATGAACCCGTTGTTTGAAACTTAGGTCTAATGTGAACCTAAACCTTAGGTCAAATGCGAACCCGTTGTTTGAAAACTAGGTCAAATTTGAACCTAAACCTCAGGTCAAATGTGAACCCATTGTTTGAAACCTAGGTCAAATGTGAACCTAAACCTCAGGTCAAATGTGAACCCGTTGTTTGAAACCCAGGTCAAACGTGAACTTAAACCTCAGGTCAAATGTGAACTTGTTGTTTGAAACCCAAGTCAAACGTGAACCTAAACCTCAGGTCAAATGTGAACCCGTTGTTTGAAACCCAAGTCAAATGTGAACCTAACCCTCAGGTCAAATGTGAACCCATTGTTTGAAAATCAGGTCAAATGTGAACTTAAACCTCAGGTCAAATGTGAACCCATTGTTTGAAACCCAGGTCAAATGTGAACGTAAACCTCAGGTCAAATGTGAATCCGTTGTTTGAAAACAAGGTCAAATGTGAACCCGTTGTTGGAAACCCAGGTCAAATGTGAACCTAAACCTCAGGTTAAATGTGAACCCGTTGTTTGAAACCTAGGTCAAATGAGAACTTAAACCTCGGGTCAAATGTGAATCCATTGTTTGAAAACCAGGTCAAATGTGTACCCGTTGTTTGAAACCCGTGTCAAATGTGAACCTAAACCTCAGGTCAAATGTGAACCCGTTGTTTGGAATCCAGGTCAAATGTGAACCTAAACCTCAGGTCAAATATGAACCCGTTGTTTGAAACTTAGGTCAAATGTGAACCTAAACCTTAGGTCAAATGCGAACCCGTTGTTTGAAAACCAGGTCAAATTTGAACCTAAACCTCAGGTCAAATGTGAACCCATTGTTTGAAACCCAGGTCAAATGTGAACCTAAACCTAAGGTCAAATGTCAACCCGTTGTTTGAAAACCAGGTCAAATGTGAACCTAAACCTCAGGTCAAATGTGAACCCATTGTTTGAAACCCAGGTCAAATGTGAACCTAAACCTCAGGTCAAATGTGAACCCGTTGTTTGAAACCCAGGTCAAACGTGAACTTAAACCTCAGGTCAAATGTGAACTTGTTGTTTGAAACCCAAGTCAAACGTGAACCTAAACCTCAGGTCAAATGTGAACCCGTTGTTTGAAACCCAAGTCAAATGTGAACCTAACCCTCAGGTCAAATGTGAACCCATTGTTTGAAAATCAGGTCAAATGTGAACTTAAACCTCAGGTCAAATGTGAACCCAATGTTTGAAACCCAGGTCAAATGTGAACGTAAACCTCAGGTCAAATGTGAATCCTTTGTTTGAAAACAAGGTCAAATGTGAACCCGTTGTTTGAAACCCAGGTCAAATGTGAACCTAAACCTCAGGTTAAATGTGAACCCGTTGTTTGAAACCTAGGTCAAATGAGAACTTAAACCTCGGGTCAAATGTGAATCCATTGTTTGAAAACCAGGTCAAATGTGTACCCGTTGTTTGAAACCCATGTCAAATGTGAACCTAAACCTCAGGTCAAATGTGAACCCGTTGTTTGGAATCCAGGTCAAATGTGAACCTAAACCTCAGGTCAAATATGAACCCGTTGTTTGAAACTTAGGTCAAATGTGAACCTAAACCTTAGGTCAAATGCGAACCCGTTGTTTGAAAACTAGGTCAAATTTGAACCTAAACCTCAGGTCAAATGTGAACCCATTGTTTGAAACCTAGGTCAAATGTGAACCTAAACCTCAGGTCAAATGTGAACCCGTTGTTTGAAACCCAGGTCAAACGTGAACTTAAACCTCAGGTCAAATGTGAACTTGTTGTTTGAAACCCAAGTCAAACGTGAACCTAAACCTCAGGTCAAATGTGAACCCGTTGTTTGAAACCCAAGTCAAATGTGAACCTAACCCTCAGGTCAAATGTGAACCCATTGTTTGAAAATCAGGTCAAATGTGAACTTAAACCTCAGGTCAAATGTGAACCCATTGTTTGAAACCCAGGTCAAATGTGAACGTAAACCTCAGGTCAAATGTGAATCCGTTGTTTGAAAACAAGGTCAAATGTGAACCCGTTGTTTGAAACCCAGGTCAAATGTGAACCTAAATCTCAGGTTAAATGTGAACCCGTTGTTTGAAACCTAGGTCAAATGAGAACTTAAACCTCGGGTCAAATGTGAATCCATTGTTTGAAAACCAGGTCAAATGTGTACCCGTTGTTTGAAACCCGTGTCAAATGTGAACCTAAACCTCAGGTCAAATGTGAACCCGTTGTTTGGAATCCAGGTCAAATGTGAACCTAAACCTCAGGTCAAATATGAACCCGTTGTTTGAAACTTAGGTCAAATGTGAACCTAAACCTTAGGTCAAATGCGAACCCGTTGTTTGAAAACCAGGTCAAATTTGAACCTAAACCTCAGGTCAAATGTGAACCCATTGTTTGAAACCCAGGTCAAATGTGAACCTAAACCTAAGGTCAAATGTCAACCCGTTGTTTGAAAACCAGGTCAAATGTGAACCTAAACCTCAGGTCAAATGTGAACCCATTGTTTGAAACCCAGGTCAAATGTGAACCTAAACCTCAGGTCAAATGTGAACCCGTTGTTTGAAACCCAGGTCAAACGTGAACTTAAACCTCAGGTCAAATGTGAACTTGTTGTTTGAAACCCAAGTCAAACGTGAACCTAAACCTCAGGTCAAATGTGAACCCGTTGTTTGAAACCCAAGTCAAATGTGAACCTAACCCTCAGGTCAAATGTGAACCCATTGTTTGAAAATCAGGTCAAATGTGAACTTAAACCTCAGGTCAAATGTGAACCCAATGTTTGAAACCCAGGTCAAATGTGAACGTAAACCTCAGGTCAAATGTGAATCCTTTGTTTGAAAACAAGGTCAAATGTGAACCCGTTGTTTGAAACCCAGGTCAAATGTGAACCTAAACCTCAGGTTAAATGTGAACCCGTTGTTTGAAACCTAGGTCAAATGAGAACTTAAACCTCGGGTCAAATGTGAATCCATTGTTTGAAAACCAGGTCAAATGTGTACCCGTTGTTTGAAACCCATGTCAAATGTGAACCTAAACCTCAGGTCAAATGTGAACCCGTTGTTTGGAATCCAGGTCAAATGTGAACCTAAACCTCAGGTCAAATATGAACCCGTTGTTTGAAACTTAGGTCAAATGTGAACCTAAACCTTAGGTCAAATGCGAACCCGTTGTTTGAAAACTAGGTCAAATTTGAACCTAAACCTCAGGTCAAATGTGAACCCATTGTTTGAAACCTAGGTCAAATGTGAACCTAAACCTCAGGTCAAATGTGAACCCGTTGTTTGAAACCCAGGTCAAACGTGAACTTAAACCTCAGGTCAAATGTGAACTTGTTGTTTGAAACCCAAGTCAAACGTGAACCTAAACCTCAGGTCAAATGTGAACCCGTTGTTTGAAACCCAAGTCAAATGTGAACCTAACCCTCAGGTCAAATGTGAACCCATTGTTTGAAAATCAGGTCAAATGTGAACTTAAACCTCAGGTCAAATGTGAACCCATTGTTTGAAACCCAGGTCAAATGTGAACGTAAACCTCAGGTCAAATGTGAATCCGTTGTTTGAAAACAAGGTCAAATGTGAACCCGTTGTTTGAAACCCAGGTCAAATGTGAACCTAAATCTCAGGTTAAATGTGAACCCGTTGTTTGAAACCTAGGTCAAATGAGAACTTAAACCTCGGGTCAAATGTGAATCCATTGTTTGAAAACCAGGTCAAATGTGTACCCGTTGTTTGAAACCCGTGTCAAATGTGAACCTAAACCTCAGGTCAAATGTGAACCCGTTGTTTGGAATCCAGGTCAAATGTGAACCTAAACCTCAGGTCAAATATGAACCCGTTGTTTGAAACTTAGGTCAAATGTGAACCTAAACCTTAGGTCAAATGCGAACCCGTTGTTTGGAATCCAGGTCAAATGTGAACCTAAACCTCAGGTCAAATGTGTACCCGTTGTTTGAAACCCGTGTCAAATGTGAACCTAAACCTCAGGTCAAATGTGAACCCGTTGTTTGGAATCCAGGTCAAATGTGAACCTAAACCTCAGGTCAAATATGAACCCGTTGTTTGAAACTTAGGTCAAATGTGAACCTAAACCTTAGGTCAAATGCGAACCCGTTGTTTGAAAACCAGGTCAAATTTGAACCTAAACCTCAGGTCAAATGTGAACCTAAACCTAAGGTCAAATGTCAACCCGTTGTTTGAAAACCAGGTCAAATGTGAACCTAAACCTCAGGTCAAATGTGAACCCATTGTTTGAAACCCAGGTCAAATGTGAACCTAAACCTCAGGTCAAATGTGAACCCGTTGTTTGAAACCCAGGTCAAACGTGAACTTAAACCTCAGGTCAAATGTGAACTTGTTGTTTGAAACCCAAGTCAAACGTGAACCTAAACCTCAGGTCAAATGTGAACCCGTTGTTTGAAACCCAAGTCAAATGTGAACCTAACCCTCAGGTCAAATGTGAACCCATTGTTTGAAAATCAGGTCAAATGTGAACTTAAACCTCAGGTCAAATGTGAACCCATTGTTTGAAACCCAGGTCAAATGTGAACGTAAACCTCAGGTCAAATGTGTACCCGTTGTTTGGAATCCAGGTCAAATGTGAACCTAAACCTCAGGTCAAATATGAACCCGTTGTTTGAAACTTAGGTCAAATGTGAACCTAAACCTTAGGTCAAATGCGAACTCGTTGTTTGAAAACCAGGTCAAATTTGAACCTAAACCTCAGGTCAAATGTGAACCCATTGTTTGAAACCCAGGTCAATTGTGAACCTAAACCTAAGGTCAAATGTCAACCCGTTGTTTGAAAACCAGGTCAAATGTGAACCTAAACCTCAGGTCAAATGTGAACCCATTGTTTGAAACCCAGGTCAAATGTGAACCTAAACCTCAGGTCATATGTGAACCCGTTGTTTGAAACCCAGGTCAAACGTGAACTTAAACCTCAGGTCAAATGTGAACTTGTTGTTTGAAACCCAAGTCAAACGTGAACCTAAACCTCAGGTCAAATGTGAACCCGTTGTTTGAAACCCAAGTCAAATGTGAACCTAACCCTCAGGTCAAATGTGAACCCATTGTTTGAAAATCAGGTCAAATGTGAACTTAAACCTCAGGTCAAATGTGAACCCATTGTTTGAAACCCAGGTCAAATGTGAACGTAAACCTCAGGTCAAATGTGAATCCGTTGTTTGAAAACAAGGTCAAATGTGAACCCGTTGTTTGAAACCCAGGTCAAATGTGAACCTAAACCTCAGGTTAAATGTGAACCCGTTGTTTGAAACCTAGGTCAAATGAGAACTTAAACCTCGGGTCAAATGTGAATCCATTGTTTGAAAACCAGGTCAAATGTGTACCCGTTGTTTGAAACCCGTGTCAAATGTGAACCTAAACCTCAGGTCAAATGTGAACCCGTTGTTTGGAATCCAGGTCAAATGTGAACCTAAACCTCAGGTCAAATATGAACCCGTTGTTTGAAACTTAGGTCAAATGTGAACCTAAACCTTAGGTCAAATGCGAACCCGTTGTTTGAAAACCAGGTCAAATTTGAACCTAAACCTCATGTCAAATGTGAACCCATTGTTTGAAACCCAGGTCAAATGTGAACCTAAACCTAAGGTCAAATGTCAACCCTTTGTTTGAAAACCAGGTCAAATGTGAACCTAAACCTCAGGTCAAATGTGAACCCATTGTTTGAAACCCAGGTCAAATGTGAACCTAAACCTCAGGTCAAATGTGAACCCGTTGTTTGAAACCCAGGTCAAACGTGAACTTAAACCTCAGGTCAAATGTGAACTTGTTGTTTGAAACCCAAGTCAAACGTGAACCTAAACCTCAGGTCAAATGTGAACCCGTTGTTTGAAACCCAAGTCAAATGTGAACCTAACCCTCAGGTCAAATGTGAACCCATTGTTTGAAAATCAGGTCAAATGTGAACTTAAACCTCAGGTCAAATGTGAACCCATTGTTTGAAACCCAGGTCAAATGTGAACGTAAACCTCAGGTCAAATGTGTACCCGTTGTTTGGAATCCAGGTCAAATGTGAACCTAAACCTCAGGTCAAATATGAACCCGTTGTTTGAAACTTAGGTCAAATGTGAACCTAAACCTTAGGTCAAATGCGAACCCGTTGTTTGAAAACCAGGTCAAATTTGAACCTAAACCTCAGGTCAAATGTGAACCCATTGTTTGAAACCCAGGTCAATTGTGAACCTAAACCTAAGGTCAAATGTCAACCCGTTGTTTGAAAACCAGGTCAAATGTGAACCTAAACCTCAGGTCAAATGTGAACCCATTGTTTGAAACCCAGGTCAAATGTGAACCTAAACCTCAGGTCAAATGTGAACCCGTTGTTTGAAACCCAGGTCAAACGTGAACTTAAACCTCAGGTCAAATGTGAACTTGTTGTTTGAAACCCAAGTCAAACGTGAACCTAAACCTCAGGTCAAATGTGAACCCGTTGTTTGAAACCCAAGTCAAATGTGAACCTAACCCTCAGGTCAAATGTGAACCCATTGTTTGAAAATCAGGTCAAATGTGAACTTAAACCTCAGGTCAAATGTGAACCCAATGTTTGAAACCCAGGTCAAATGTGAACGTAAACCTCAGGTCAAATGTGAATCCTTTGTTTGAAAACAAGGTCAAATGTGAACCCGTTGTTTGAAACCCAGGTCAAATGTGAACCTAAACCTCAGGTTAAATGTGAACCCGTTGTTTGAAACCTAGGTCAAATGAGAACTTAAACCTCGGGTCAAATGTGAATCCATTGTTTGAAAACCAGGTCAAATGTGTACCCGTTGTTTGAAACCCATGTCAAATGTGAACCTAAACCTCAGGTCAAATGTGAACCCGTTGTTTGGAATCCAGGTCAAATGTGAACCTAAACCTCAGGTCAAATATGAACCCGTTGTTTGAAACTTAGGGCAAATGTGAACCTAAACCTTAGGTCAAATGCGAACCCGTTGTTTGAAAACTAGGTGAAATTTGAACCTAAACCTCAGGTCAAATGTGAACCCATTGTTTGAAACCTAGGTCAAATGTGAACCTAAACCTCAGGTCAAATGTGAACCCGTTGTTTGAAACCCAGGTCAAATGTGAACTTAAACCTCAAGTCAAATGTGAACCCGTTGTTTGAAACCCAGGTCAAATTTGAACCTAACCCTCAGGTCAAATGTGAACCCATTGTTTGAAACCCAGGTCAAATGTGAACCTAAACCTCAGGTCAAATGTTAACCCGTTGTTTGAAACCCAGGTCAAATGTGAACTTAAACCTCAGGTCAAATGTGAACTTGTTGTTTGAAACCCAGGTCAAACGTGAACCTAAATCTCAGGTCAAATGTGAATCGTTGTTTGAAACCCAGGTCAAATGTGAACCTAAACCTCAGGTTAAATGTGAATCCGTTGTTTGAAAACAAGGTCAAATGTGAACCCGTTGTTTGAAACCCAGGTCAAATGTGAACCTAAACCTCAGGTCAAATGTGAACCCGTTGTTTGAAACCCAGGTCAAACGTGAACTTAAACCTCAGGTCAAATGTGAACTTGTTGTTTGAAACCCAAGTCAAACGTGAACCTAAACCTCAGGTCAAATGTGAACCCGTTGTTTGAAACCCAAGTCAAATGTGAACCTAACCCTCAGGTCAAATGTGAACCCATTGTTTGAAAATCAGGTCAAATGTGAACTTAAACCTCAGGTCAAATGTGAACCCATTGTTTGAAACCCAGGTCAAATGTGAACGTAAACCTCAGGTCAAATGTGTACCCGTTGTTTGGAATCCAGGTCAAATGTGAACCTAAACCTCAGGTCAAATATGAACCCGTTGTTTGAAACTTAGGTCAAATGTGAACCTAAACCTTAGGTCAAATGCGAACTCGTTGTTTGAAAACCAGGTCAAATTTGAACCTAAACCTCAGGTAAAATGTGAACCCATTGTTTGAAACCCAGGTCAATTGTGAACCTAAACCTAAGGTCAAATGTCAACCCGTTGTTTGAAAACCAGGTCAAATGTGAACCTAAACCTCAGGTCAAATGTGAACCCATTGTTTGAAACCCAGGTCAAATGTGAACCTAAACCTCAGGTCATATGTGAACCCGTTGTTTGAAACCCAGGTCAAACGTGAACTTAAACCTCAGGTCAAATGTGAACTTGTTGTTTGAAACCCAAGTCAAACGTGAACCTAAACCTCAGGTCAAATGTGAACCCGTTGTTTGAAACCCAAGTCAAATGTGAACCTAACCCTCAGGTCAAATGTGAACCCATTGTTTGAAAATCAGGTCAAATGTGAACTTAAACCTCAGGTCAAATGTGAACCCATTGTTTGAAACCCAGGTCAAATGTGAACGTAAACCTCAGGTCAAATGTGAATCCGTTGTTTGAAAACAAGGTCAAATGTGAACCCGTTGTTTGAAACCCAGGTCAAATGTGAACCTAAACCTCAGGTTAAATGTGAACCCGTTGTTTGAAACCTAGGTCAAATGAGAACTTAAACCTCGGGTCAAATGTGAATCCATTGTTTGAAAACCAGGTCAAATGTGTACCCGTTGTTTGAAACCCGTGTCAAATGTGAACCTAAACCTCAGGTCAAATGTGAACCCGTTGTTTGGAATCCAGGTCAAATGTGAACCTAAACCTCAGGTCAAATATGAACCCGTTGTTTGAAACTTAGGTCAAATGTGAACCTAAACCTTAGGTCAAATGCGAACCCGTTGTTTGAAAACCAGGTCAAATTTGAACCTAAACCTCATGTCAAATGTGAACCCATTGTTTGAAACCCAGGTCAAATGTGAACCTAAACCTAAGGTCAAATGTCAACCCTTTGTTTGAAAACCAGGTCAAATGTGAACCTAAACCTCAGGTCAAATGTGAACCCATTGTTTGAAACCCAGGTCAAATGTGAACCTAAACCTCAGGTCAAATGTGAACCCGTTGTTTGAAACCCAGGTCAAACGTGAACTTAAACCTCAGGTCAAATGTGAACTTGTTGTTTGAAACCCAAGTCAAACGTGAACCTAAACCTCAGGTCAAATGTGAACCCGTTGTTTGAAACCCAAGTCAAATGTGAACCTAACCCTCAGGTCAAATGTGAACCCATTGTTTGAAAATCAGGTCAAATGTGAACTTAAACCTCAGGTCAAATGTGAACCCATTGTTTGAAACCCAGGTCAAATGTGAACGTAAACCTCAGGTCAAATGTGTACCCGTTGTTTGGAATCCAGGTCAAATGTGAACCTAAACCTCAGGTCAAATATGAACCCGTTGTTTGAAACTTAGGTCAAATGTGAACCTAAACCTTAGGTCAAATGCGAACCCGTTGTTTGAAAACCAGGTCAAATTTGAACCTAAACCTCAGGTCAAATGTGAACCCATTGTTTGAAACCCAGGTCAATTGTGAACCTAAACCTAAGGTCAAATGTCAACCCGTTGTTTGAAAACCAGGTCAAATGTGAACCTAAACCTCAGGTCAAATGTGAACCCATTGTTTGAAACCCAGGTCAAATGTGAACCTAAACCTCAGGTCAAATGTGAACCCGTTGTTTGAAACCCAGGTCAAACGTGAACTTAAACCTCAGGTCAAATGTGAACTTGTTGTTTGAAACCCAAGTCAAACGTGAACCTAAACCTCAGGTCAAATGTGAACCCGTTGTTTGAAACCCAAGTCAAATGTGAACCTAACCCTCAGGTCAAATGTGAACCCATTGTTTGAAAATCAGGTCAAATGTGAACTTAAACCTCAGGTCAAATGTGAACCCAATGTTTGAAACCCAGGTCAAATGTGAACGTAAACCTCAGGTCAAATGTGAATCCTTTGTTTGAAAACAAGGTCAAATGTGAACCCGTTGTTTGAAACCCAGGTCAAATGTGAACCTAAACCTCAGGTTAAATGTGAACCCGTTGTTTGAAACCGAGGTCAAATGAGAACTTAAACCTCGGGTCAAATGTGAATCCATTGTTTGAAAACCAGGTCAAATGTGTACCCGTTGTTTGAAACCCATGTCAAATGTGAACCTAAACCTCAGGTCAAATGTGAACCCGTTGTTTGGAATCCAGGTCAAATGTGAACCTAAACCTCAGGTCAAATATGAACCCGTTGTTTGAAACTTAGGGCAAATGTGAACCTAAACCTTAGGTCAAATGCGAACCCGTTGTTTGAAAACTAGGTCAAATTTGAACCTAAACCTCAGGTCAAATGTGAACCCATTGTTTGAAACCTAGGTCAAATGTGAACCTAAACCTCAGGTCAAATGTGAACCCGTTGTTTGAAACCCAGGTCAAATGTGAACTTAAACCTCAAGTCAAATGTGAACCCGTTGTTTGAAACCCAGGTCAAATTTGAACCTAACCCTCAGGTCAAATGTGAACCCATTGTTTGAAACCCAGGTCAAATGTGAACCTAAACCTCAGGTCAAATGTTAACCCGTTGTTTGAAACCCAGGTCAAATGTGAACTTAAACCTCAGGTCAAATGTGAACTTGTTGTTTGAAACCCAGGTCAAACGTGAACCTAAATCTCAGGTCAAATGTGAATCGTTGTTTGAAACCCAGGTCAAATGTGAACCTAAACCTCAGGTTAAATGTGAATCCGTTGTTTGAAAACAAGGTCAAATGTGAACCCGTTGTTTGAAACCCAGGTCAAATGTGAACCTAAACCTCAGGTCAAATGTGAACCCGTTGTTTGAAACCTAGGTCAAATGTGTACCTAAACCTCAGGTCAAATGTGAACCCGTTGTTTGAAACCCAGGTAAAATGTGAACTTAAACCTCAAGTCAAATGTGAACCCGTTGTTTGAAACCCAGGTCAAATTTGAACCTAAACCACAAGTCAATCTGAACCCGTTGTTTGAAAACCAGTTCAAATGTGAACCTAACCCTCAGGTCAAATGTGAACCCGTTGTTTGAAACCCAAGTCAAATGTGAACTTAAACCTCAGGTCAAATGTGAACCCGTTCTTTGAAAACCATGTCAAATGTGAACCTAAACCTCAGGTCAAATGTGAACCCGTAGTTTGAAACCCAGGTCAAATGAGAACTTAAACCTCGGGTCAAATGTGAATCCATTGTTTGAAAACCAGGTTAAATGTGTACCCGTTGTTTGAAACCCATGTCAAATGTGAACCTAAACCTCAGGTCAAATATGAACCCGTTGTTTGAAACTTAGGTCAAATGTGAACCTAAACCTTAGGTCAAATGCGAACCCGTTGTTTGAAAACCAGGTCAAATTTGAACCTAAACCTCAGGTCAAATGTGAACCCATTGTTTGAAACCCAGGTCAATTGTGAACTTTAACCTAAGGTCAAATGTCAACCCGTTGTTTGAAAACCAGGTCAAATGTGAACCTAAACCTCAGGTCAAATGTGAACCCATTGTTTGAAACCCAGGTCAAATGTGAACCTAAACCTCAGGTCTAATGTGAACCCGTTGTTTGAAACCCAGGTCAAACGTGAACTTAAACCTCAGGTCAAATGTGAACTTGTTGTTTGAAACCCAAGTCAAACGTGAACCTAAACCTCAGGTCAAATGTGAACCCATTGTTTGAAACCCAAGTCAAATGTGAACCTAACCCTCAGGTCAAATGTGAACCCATTGTTTGAAACCCAAGTCAAATGTGAACGTAAACCTCAGGTCAAATGTGAATCCGTTGTTTGAAAACAAGGTCAAATGTGAACCCATTGTTTGAAACCCAGGTCAAATGTGAACCTAAACCTCAGGTTAAATGTGAACCCGTTGTTTGAAACCTAGGTCAAATGAGAACTTAAACCACAAGTCAATCTGAACCCGTTGTTTGAAAACCAGTTCAAATGTGAACCTAACCCTCAGGTCAAATGTGAACCCGTTGTTTGAAACCCAAGTCAAATGTGAACTTAAACCTCAGGTCAAATGTGAACCCGTTCTTTGAAAACCATGTCAAATGTGAACCTAAACCTCAGGTCAAATGTGAACTCGTAGTTTGAAACCCAGGTCAAATGAGAACTTAAACCTCGGGTCAAATGTGAATCCATTGTTTGAAAACCAGGTCAAATGTGTACCCGTTGTTTGAAACCCATGTCAAATGTGAACCTAAACCTCAGGTCAAATATGAACCCGTTGTTTGAAACTTAGGTCAAATGTGAACCTAAACCTTAGGTCAAATGCGAACCCGTTGTTTGAAAACCAGGTCAAATTTGAACCTAAACCTCAGGTCAAATGTGAACCCATTGTTTGAAACCCAGGTCAATTGTGAACCTAAACCTAAGGTCAAATGTCAACCCGTTGTTTGAAAACCAGGTCAAATGTGAACCTAAACCTCAGGTCAAATGTGAACCCATTGTTTGAAACCCAAGTCAAATGTGAACCTAAACCTCAGGTCAAATGTGAACCCGTTGTTTGAAACACAGGTCAAACGTGAACTTAAACCTCAGGTCAAATGTGAACTTGTTGTTTGAAACCCAAGTCAAACGTGAACCTAAACCACAGGTCAAATGTGAACCCGTTGTTTGAAACCCAAGTCAAATGTGAACTTAACCCTCAGGTCAAATGTGAACCCATTGTTTGAAAATCAGGTCAAATGTGAACTTAAACCTCAGGTCAAATGTGAACCCATTGTTTGAAACCCAGGTCAAATGTGAACCTAAACCTAAGGTCAAATGTGTACCTGTTGTTTGGAATCCAGGTCAAATGTGAACCTAAACCTCAGGTCAAATATGAACCCGTTGTTTGAAACATAGGTCAAATGTGAACCTAAACCTTAGGTCAAATGCGTACCCGTTGTTTGAAAACCAGGTCAAATGTGAACCTAAACCTCAGGTCAAATGTGAACCCGTAGTTTGAAACCCAGGTCAAATGAGAACTTAAACCTCGGGTCAAATGTGAATCCATTGTTTGAAAACCAGGTCAAATGTGTACCCGTTGTATGAAACCCATGTCAAATGTGAACCTAAACCTCAGGTCAAATATGAACTCATTGTTTGAAACTTAGGTCAAATGTGAACCTAAACCTTAGGTCAAATGCGAACCCGTTGTTTGAAAACCAGGTCAAATTTGAACCTAAACCTCAGGTCAAATGTGAACCCATTGTTTGAAACCCAGGTCAATTGTGAACCTAAACCTAAGGTCAAATGTCAACCCGTTGTTTGAAAACCAGGTCAAATGTGAACCTAAACCTCAGGTCAAATGTGAACCCATTGTTTGAAACCCAGGTCAAATGTGAACCTAAACCTCAGGTCAAATGTGAACCCGTTGTTTGAAACCCAGGTCAAACGTGAACTTAAACCTCAGGTCAAATGTGAACTTGTTGTTTGAAACCCAAGTCAAACGTGAACCTAAACCACAGGTCAAATGTGAACCCGTTGTTTGAAACCCAAGTCAAATGTTAACCTAACCCTCAGCTCAAATGTGAACCCATTGTTTGAAAATCAGGTCAAATGTGAACTTAAACCTCAGGTCAAATGTGAACCCATTGTTTGAAACCCAGGTCAAATGTGAACGTAAACCTCAGGTCAAATGTGTACCCATTGTTTGGAATCCAGGTCAAATGTGAACCTAAACCTCAGGTCAAATATGAACCCGTTGTTTGAAACTTAGGTCAAATGTGAACCTAAACCTTAGGTCAAATGCGAACCCGTTGTTTGAAAACCAGGTCAAATTTGAACCTAAACCTCAGGTCAAATGTGAACCCATTGATTGAAACCCAGGTCAATTGTGAACCTAAACCTAAGGTCAAATGTCAACCCGTTGTTTGAAAACCAGGTCAAATGTGAACCTAAACCTCAGGTCAAATGTGAACCCATTGTTTGAAACCCAGGTCAAATGTGAACCTAAACCTCAGGTCAAATGTGAACCCGTTGTTTGAAACCCAGGTCAAACGTGAACTTAAACCTCAGGTCAAATGTGAACTTGTTGTTTGAAACCCAAGTCCACGTGAACTTAAACCTCAGGTCAAATGTGAACCCGTTGTTTGAAACCCAAGTCAAATGTGAACCTAACCCTCAGGTCAAATGTGAACCCATTGTTTGAAAATCAGGTCAAATGTGAACTTAAACCTCAGGTCAAATGTGAACCCATTGTTTGAAACCCAGGTCAAATGTGAACGTAAACCTCAGGTCAAATGTGAATCCGTTGTTTGAAAACAAGGTCAAATGTGAACCCGTTGTTTGAAACCCAGGTCAAATGTGAACCTAAACCTCAGGTTAAATGTGAACCCGTTGTTTGAAACCTAGGTCAAATGAGAACTTAAACCTCGGGTCAAATGTGAATCCATTGTTTGAAAACCAGGTCAAATGTGTACCCGTTGTTTGAAACCCATGTCAAATGTGAACCTAAACCTCAGGTCAAATGTGAACCCGTTGTTTGGAATCCAGGTCAAATGTGAACCTAAACCTCAAGTCAAATATGAACCCGTTGTTTGAAACTTAGGTCAAATGTGAACCTAAACCTTAGGTCAAATGCGAACCCGTTGTTTGAAAACCAGGTCAAATTTGAACCTAAACCTCAGGTCAAATGTGAACCCATTGTTTGAAACCCAGGTCAAATGTGAACCTAAACCTCAGGTCAAATGTGAACCCGTTGTTTGAAACCCAGGTCAAATGTGAACTTAAACCTCAAGTCAAATGTGAACCCGTTGTTTGAAACCCAGGTCAAATTGGAACCTAAACCACAAGTCAATCTGAACCCGTTGTTTGAAAACCAGTTCAAATGTGAACCTAACCCTCAGGTCAAATGTGAACCCGTTGTTTGAAACCCAAGTCAAATGTGAACTTAAACCTCAGGTCAAATGTGATCCCGTTCTTTGAAACCCAAGTCAAATGTGAACCTAACCCTCAGGTCAAATGTGAACCCATTGTTTGAAAATCAGGTCAAATGTGAACCTAAACCTCAGTCAAATGTGAACCCATTGTTTGAAACCCAGGTCAAATGTGAACGTAAACCTCAAGTCAAATGTGAATCCGTTGTTTGAAAACAAGGTCAAATGTGAACCCGTTGTTTGAAACCCAGGTCAAATGTGAACTTAATCCTCGGGTCAAATGTGAATCCATTGTTTGAAAACCAGGTCAAATGTGTACCCGTTGTTTGAAACCCATGTCAAATGTGAACCTAAACCTCAGGTCAAATATGAACCCGTTGTTTGAAACTTAGGTCAAATGTGAACCTAAACCTTAGGTCAAATGCGAACCCGTTGTTTGAAAACCAGGTCAAATTTGAACCTAAACCTCAGGTCAAATGTGAACCCATTGTTTGAAACCCAGGTCAATTGTGAACCTAAACCTAAGGTCAAATGTCAACCCGTTGTTTGAAAACCAGGTCAAATGTGAACCTAAACCTCAGGTCAAATATGAACCCTTTGTTTGAAACCCAGGTCAAATGTAAACCTAAACCTCAGGTCAAATGTGAACCCATTGTTTGAAACCCAGGTCAAATGTGAACGTAAACCTCAGGTCAAATGTGAATCCGTTGTTTGAAAACAAGGTCAAATGTGAACCCGTTGTTTGAAACCCAGGTCAAATGTGAACCTAAACCTCAGGTTAAATGTGAACCCGTTGTTTGAAACCTAGGTCAAATGAGAACTTAAACCTCGGGTCAAATGTGAATCCATTGTTTGAAAACCAGGTCAAATGTGTACCCGTTGTTTGAAACCCATGTCAAATGTGAACCTAAACCTCAGGTCAAATGTGAACCCGTTGTTTGGAATCCAGGTCAAATGTGAACCTAAACCTCAAGTCAAATATGAACCCGTTGTTTGAAACTTAGGTCAAATGTGAACCTAAACCTTAGGTCAAATGCGAACCCGTTGTTTGAAAACCAGGTCAAATTTGAACCTAAACCTCAGGTCAAATGTGAACCCATTGTTTGAAACCCAGGTCAAATGTGAACCTAAACCTCAGGTCAAATGTGAACCCGTTGTTTGAAACCCAAGTCAAATGTGAACATAAACCTCAAGTCAAATGTGAACCCGTTGTTTGAAACCCAGGTCAAATTTGAACCTAAACCACAAGTCAATCTGAACCCGTTGTTTGAAAACCAGTTCAAATGTGAACCTAACCCTCAGGTCAAATGTGAACCCGTTGTTTGAAACCCAAGTCAAATGTGAACTTAAACCTCAGGTCAAATGTGATCCCGTTCTTTGAAACCCAAGTCAAATGTGAACCTAACCCTCAGGTCAAATGTGAACCCATTGTTTGAAAATCAGGTCAAATGTGAACCTAAACCTCAGGTCAAATGTGAACCCATTGTTTGAAACCCAGGTCAAATGTGAACGTAAACCTCAGGTCAAATGTGAATCCGTTGTTTGAAAACAAGGTCAAATGTGAACCCGTTGTTTGAAACCCAGGTCAAATGTGAACTTAAACCTCGGGTCAAATGTGAATCCATTGTTTAAAAACCAGGTCAAATGTGTACCCGTTGTTTAAAACCCATGTCAAATGTGAACCTAAACCTCAGGTCAAATATGAACCCGTTGTTTGAAACTTAGGTCAAATATGAACCTAAACCTTAGGTCAAATACGAACCCGTTGTTTGAAAACCAGGTCAAATTTGAACCTAAACCTCAGGTCAAATGTGAACCCATTGTTTGAAACCCAGGTCAATTGTGAACCTAAACCTAAGGTCAAATGTCAACCCGTTGTTTGAAAACCAGGTCAAATGTGAACCTAAACCTCAGGTCAAATGTGAACCCATTGTTTGAAACCCAGGTCAAATGTGAACCTAAACCTCAGGTCAAATGTGAACCCGTTGTTTGAAACCCAGGTCAAACGTGAACTTAAACCTCAGGTCAAATGTGAACTTGTTGTTTGAAACCCAAGTCAAACGTGAACCTAAACCACAGGTCAAATGTGAACCCGTTGTTTGAAACCCAAGTCAAATGTTAACCTAACCCTCAGGTCAAATGTGAACCCATTGTTTGAAAATCAGGTCAAATGTGAACTTAAACCTCAGGTCAAATGTGAACCCATTGTTTGAAACCCAGGTCAAATGTGAACGTAAACCTCAGGTCAAATGTGTACCCATTGTTTGGAATCCAGGTCAAATGTGAACCTAAACCTCAGGTCAAATATGAACCCGTTGTTTGAAACTTAGGTCAAATGTGAACCTAAACCTTAGGTCAAATGCGAACCCGTTGTTTGAAAACCAGGTCAAATTTGAACCTAAACCTCAGGTCAAATGTGAACCCATTGATTGAAACCCAGGTCAATTGTGAACCTAAACCTAAGGTCAAATGTCAACCCGTTGTTTGAAAACCAGGTCAAATGTGAACCTAAACCTCAGGTCAAATGTGAACCCATTGTTTGAAACCCAGGTCAAATGTGAACCTAAACCTCAGGTCAAATGTGAACCCGTTGTTTGAAACCCAGGTCAAACGTGAACTTAAACCTCAGGTCAAATGTGAACTTGTTGTTTGAAACCCAAGTCAAACGTGAACCTAAACCACAGGTCAAATGTGAACCCGTTGTTTGAAACCCAAGTCAAATGTTAACCTAACCCTCAGGTCAAATGTGAACCCATTGTTTGAAAATCAGGTCAAATGTGAACTTAAACCTCAGGTCAAATGTGAACCCATTGTTTGAAACCCAGGTCAAATGTGAACGTAAACCTCAGGTCAAATGTGTACCCATTGTTTGGAATCCAGGTCAAATGTGAACCTAAACCTCAGGTCAAATATGAACCCGTTGTTTGAAACTTAGGTCAAATGTGAACCTAAACCTTAGGTCAAATGCGAACCCGTTGTTTAAAAACCAGGTCAAATTTGAACCTAAACCTCAGGTCAAATGTGAACCCATTGATTGAAACCCAGGTCAATTGTGAACCTAAACCTAAGGTCAAATGTCAACCCGTTGTTTGAAAACCAGGTCAAATGTGAACCTAAACCTCAGGTCAAATGTGAACCCATTGTTTGAAACCCAGGTCAAATGTGAACCTAAACCTCAGGTCAAATGTGAACCCGTTGTTTGAAACCCAGGTCAAACGTGAACTTAAACCTCAGGTCAAATGTGAACTTGTTGTTTGAAACCCAAGTCAAACGTGAACCTAAACCTCAGGTCAAATGTGAACCCGTTGTTTGAAACCCAAGTCAAATGTGAACCTAACCCTCAGGTCAAATGTGAACCCATTGTTTGAAAATCAGGTCAAATGTGAACTTAAACCTCAGGTCAAATGTGAACCCATTGTTTGAAACCCAGGTCAAATGTGAACGTAAACCTCAGGTCAAATGTGAATCCGTTGTTTGAAAACAAGGTCAAATGTGAACCCGTTGTTTGAAACCCAGGTCAAATGTGAACCTAAACCTCAGGTTAAATGTGAACCCGTTGTTTGAAACCTAGGTCAAATGAGAACTTAAACCTCGGGTCAAATGTGAATCCATTGTTTGAAAACCAGGTCAAATGTGTACCCGTTGTTTGAAACCCATGTCAAATGTGAACCTAAACCTCAGGTCAAATGTGAACCCGTTGTTTGGAATCCAGGTCAAATGTGAACCTAAACCTCAAGTCAAATATGAACCCGTTGTTTGAAACTTAGGTCAAATGTGAACCTAAACCTTAGGTCAAATGCGAACCCGTTGTTTGAAAACCAGGTCAAATTTGAACCTAAACCTCAGGTCAAATGTGAACCCATTGTTTGAAACCCAGGTCAAATGTGAACCTAAACCTCAGGTCAAATGTGAACCCGTTGTTTGAAACCCAGGTCAAATGTGAACATAAACCTCAAGTCAAATGTGAACCCGTTGTTTGAAACCCAGGTCAAATTTGAACCTAAACCACAAGTCAATCTGAACCCGTTGTTTGAAAACCAGTTCAAATGTGAACCTAACCCTCAGGTCAAATGTGAACCCGTTGTTTGAAACCCAAGTCAAATGTGAACTTAAACCTCAGGTCAAATGTGATCCCGTTCTTTGAAACCCAAGTCAAATGTGAACCTAACCCTCAGGTCAAATGTGAACCCATTGTTTGAAAATCAGGTCAAATGTGAACCTAAACCTCAGGTCAAATGTGAACCCATTATTTGAAACCCAGGTCAAATGTGAACGTAAACCTCAGGTCAAATGTGAATCCGTTATTTGAAAACAAGGTCAAATGTGAACCCGTTGTTTGAAACCCAGGTCAAATGTGAACTTAAACCTCGGGTCAAATGTGAATCAATTGTTTGAAAACCAGGTCAAATGTGTACCCGTTGTTTGAAACCCATGTCAAATGTGAACCTAAACCTCAGGTCAAATATGAACCCGTTGTTTGAAACTTAGGTCAAATGTGAACCTAAACCTTAGGTCAAATACGAACCCGTTGTTTGAAAACCAGGTCAAATTTGAACCTAAACCTCAGGTCAAATGTGAACCCAGTGTTTGAAACCCAGGTCAATTGTGAACCTAAATCTAAGGTCAAATGTCAACCCGTTGTTTGAAAACCAGGTCAAATGTGAACCTAAACCTCAGGTCAAATGTGAACCCATTGTTTGAAACCCAGGTCAAATGTGAACCTAAACCTCAGGTCAAATGTGAACCCGTTGTTTGAAACCCAGGTCAAACGTGAACTTAAACCTCAGGTCAAATGTGAACTTGTTGTTTGAAACCCAAGTCAAACGTGAACCTAAACCACAGGTCAAATGTGAACCCGTTGTTTGAAACCCAAGTCAAATGTTAACCTAACCCTCAGGTCAAATGTGAACCCATTGTTTGAAAATCAGGTCAAATGTGAACTTAAACCTCAGGTCAAATGTGAACCCATTGTTTGAAACCCAGGTCAAATGTGAACGTAAACCTCAGGTCAAATGTGTACCCATTGTTTGGAATCCAGGTCAAATGTGAACCTAAACCTCAGGTCAAATATGAACCCGTTGTTTGAAACTTAGGTCAAATGTGAACCTAAACCTTAGGTCAAATGCGAACCCGTTGTTTGAAAACCAGGTCAAATTTGAACCTAAACCTCAGGTCAAATGTGAACCCATTGATTGAAACCCAGGTCAATTGTGAACCTAAACCTAAGGTCAAATGCCAACCCGTTGTTTGAAAACCAGGTCAAATGTTAACCTAAACCTCAGGTCAAATGTGAACCCATTGTTTGAAACCCAGGTCAAATGTGAACCTAAACCTCAGGTCAAATGTGAACCCGTTGTTTGAAACCCAGGTCAAACGTGAACTTAAACCTCAGGTCAAATGTGAACTTGTTGTTTGAAACCCAAGTCAAACGTGAACCTAAACCTCAGGTCAAATGTGAACCCGTTGTTTGAAACCCAAGTCAAATGTGAACCTAACCCTCAGGTCAAATGTGAACCCATTGTTTGAAAATCAGGTCAAATGTGAACTTAAACCTCAGGTCAAATGTGAACCCATTGTTTGAAACCCAGGTCAAATGTGAACGTAAACCTCAGGTCAAATGTGAATCCGTTGTTTGAAAACAAGGTCAAATGTGAACCCGTTGTTTGAAACCCAGGTCAAATGTGAACCTAAACCTCAGGTTAAATGTGAACCCGTTGTTTGAAACCTAGGTCAAATGAGAACTTAAACCTCGGGTCAAATGTGAATCCATTGTTTGAAAACCAGGTCAAATGTGTACCCGTTGTTTGAAACCCATGTCAAATGTGAACCTAAACCTCAGGTCAAATGTGAACCCGTTGTTTGGAATCCAGGTCAAATGTGAACCTAAACCTCAAGTCAAATATGAACCCGTTGTTTGAAACTTAGGTCAAATGTGAACCTAAACCTTAGGTCAAATGCGAACCCGTTGTTTGAAAACCAGGTCAAATTTGAACCTAAACCTCAGGTCAAATGTGAACCCATTGTTTGAAACCCAGGTCAAATGTGAACCTAAACCTCAGGTCAAATGTGAACCCGTTGTTTGAAACCCAGGTCAAATGTGAACTTAAACCTCAAGTCAAATGTGAACCCGTTGTTTGAAACCCAGGTCAAATTGGTACCTAAACCACAAGTCAATCTGAACCCGTTGTTTGAAAACCAGTTCAAATGTGAACCTAACCCTCAGGTCAAATGTGAACCCGTTGTTTGAAACCCAAGTCAAATGTGAACTTAAACCTCAGGTCAAATGTGATCCCGTTCTTTGAAACCCAAGTCAAATGTGAACCTAACCCTCAGGTCAAATGTGAACCCATTGTTTGAAAATCAGGTCAAATGTGAACCTAAACCTCAGGTCAAATGTGAACCCATTGTTTGAAACCCAGGTCAAATGTGAACGTAAACCTCAGGTCAAATGTGAATCTGTTGTTTGAAAACAAGGTCAAATGTGAACCCGTTGTTTGAAACCCAGGTCAAATGTGAACTTAAACCTCGGGTCAAATGTGAATCCATTGTTTGAAAACCAGGTCAAATGTGTACCCGTTGTTTGAAACCCATGTCAAATGTGAACCTAAACCTCAGGTCAAATATGAACCCGTTGTTTGAAACTTAGGTCAAATGTGAACCTAAACCTTAGGTCAAATGCGAACCCGTTGTTTGAAAACCAGGTCAAATTTGAACCTAAACCTCAGGTCAAATGTGAACCCATTGTTTGAAACCCAGGTCAATTGTGAACCTAAACCTAAGGTCAAATGTCAAAACGTTGTTTGAAAACCAGGTCAAATGTGAACCTAAACCTCAGGTCAAATGTGAACCCTTTGTTTGAAACCCAGGTCAAATGTGAACCTAAACCTCAGGTCAAATGTGAACCCGTTGTTTGAAACCCAGGTCAAACGTGAACTTAAACCTCAGGTCAAATGTGAACTTGTTGTTTGAAACCCAAGTCAAACGTGAACCTAAACCTCAGGTCAAATGTGAACCCGTTGTTTGAAACCCAAGTCAAATGTGAACCTAACCCTCAGGTCAAATGTGAACCCATTGTTTGAAAATCAGGTCAAATGTGAACTTAAACCTCAGGTCAAATGTGAACCCATTGTTTGAAACCCAGGTCAAATGTGAACGTAAACCTCAGGTCAAATGTGAATCCGTTGTTTGAAAACAAGGTCAAATGTGAACCCGTTGTTTGAAACCCAGGTCAAATGTGAACCTAAACCTCAGGTTAAATGTGAACCCGTTGTTTGAAACCTAGGTCAAATGAGAACTTAAACCGCGGGTCAAATGTGAATCCATTGTTTGAAAACCAGGTCAAATGTGTACCCGTTGTTTGAAACCCATGTCAAATGTGAACCTAAACCTCTGGTCAAATGTGAACCCGTTGTTTGGAATCCAGGTCAAATGTGAACCTAAACCTCAGGTCAAATATGAACCCGTTGTTTGAAACTTAGGTCAAATGTGAACCTAAACCTTAGGTCAAATGCGAACCCGTTGTTTGAAACCCAGGTCAAACGTGAACTTAAACCTCAGGTCAAATGTGAACTTGTTGTTTGAAACCCAAGTCAAACGTGAACCTAAACCTCAGGTCAAATGTGAACCCGTTGTTTGAAACCCAAGTCAAATGTGAACCTAACCCTCAGGTCAAATGTGAACCCATTGTTTGAAAATCAGGTCAAATGTGAACTTAAACCTCAGGTCAAATGTGAACCCATTGTTTGAAACCCAGGTCAAATGTGAACATAAACCTCAGGTCAAATGTGAATCCGTTGTTTGAAAACAAGGTCAAATGTGAACCCGTTGTTTGAAACCCAGGTCAAATGTGAACCTAAACCTCAGGTTAAATGTGAACCCGTTGTTTGAAACCTAGGTCAAATGAGAACTTAAACCGCGGGTCAAATGTGAATCCATTGTTTGAAAACCAGGTCAAATGTGTACCCGTTGTTTGAAACCCATGTCAAATGTGAACCTAAACCTCTGGTCAAATGTGAACCCGTTGTTTGGAATCCAGGTCAAATGTGAACCTAAACCTCAGGTCAAATATGAACCCGTTGTTTGAAACTTAGGTCAAATGTGAACCTAAACCTTAGGTCAAATGCGAACCCGTTGTTTGAAAATCAGGTCAAATTTGAACCTAAACCTCAGGTCAAATGTGAACCCATTGTTTGAAACCCAGGTCAAATGTGAACCTAAACCTCAGGTCAAATGTGAACCCGTTGTTTGAAACCCAGGTCAAATATGAACTTAAGCCTCAAGTCAAATGTGAACCCGTTGTTTAAAACCCAGGTCAAATTTGAACCTAAACCACAAGTCAATCTGAACCCGTTGTTTGAAAACCAGTTCAAATGTGAACCTAACCCTCAGGTCAAATGTGAACCCGTTGTTTGAAACCCAAGTCAAATGTGAACTTAAACCTCAGGTCAAATGTGAACCCGTTCTTTGAAAACCATGTCAAATGTGAACCTAAACCTCAGGTCAAATGTGAACCCGTAGTTTGAAACCCAGGTCAAATGAGAACTTAAACCTCGGGTCAAATGTGAATCCATTGTTTGAAAACCAGGTCAAATGTGTACCCATTGTTTGAAACCCATGTCAAATGTGAAGCTAAACCTCAGGTCAAATATGAACCCATTGTTTGAAACTTAGGTCAAATGTGAACCTAAACCTTAGGTCAAATGCGAACCCGTTGTTTGAAAACCAGGTCAAATTTGAACCTAAACCTCAGGTCAAATGTGAACCCATTGTTTGAAACCCAGGTCAATTGTGAACCTAAACCTAAGGTCAAATGTCAACCCGTTGTTTGAAAACCAGGTCAAATATGAACCTAAACCTCAGGTCAAATGTGAACCCATTGTTTGAAACCCAGGTCAAATGTGAACCTAAACCTCAGGTCAAATGTGAACCCGTTTTTTGAAACCCAGGTCAAACGTGAACTTAAACCTCAGGTCAAATGTGAACTTGTTGTTTGAAACCCAGGTCAAATGTGAACGTAAACCTCAGGTCAAATGTGACTCCGTTGTTTGAAAACAAGGTCAAATGTTAACCCGTTTTTTGAAACCCAGGTCAAACGTGAACTTAAACCTCAGGTCAAATGTGAACCCGTTGTTTGAAACCCAAGTCAAATGTGAACCTAACCCTCAGGTCAAATGTGAACCCATTGTTTGAAAATCAGGTCAAATGTGAACTTAAACCTCAGGTCAAATGTGAACCCATTGTTTGAAACCCAGGTCATATGTGAACGTAAACCTCAGGTCAAATGTTAATCCGTTGTTTGAAAACAAGGTCAAATGTGAACCCGTTGTTTGAAACCCAGGTCAAATGTGAACCTAAACCTCAGGTTAAATGTGAACCCGTTGTTTGAAACCTAGGTCAAATGAGAACTTAAACCTCGGGTCAAATGTGAATCCATTGTTTGAAAACCAGGTCAAATGCGTACCCGTTGTTTGAAACCCATGTCAAATGTGAACCTAAACCTCAGGTCAAATGTGAACCCGTTGTTTGGAATCCAGGTCAAATGTGAACCTAAACCTCAAGTCAAATATGAACCCGTTGTTTGAAACTTAGGTCAAATGTGAACCTAAACCTTAGGTCAAATGCGAACCCGTTGTTTGAAAACCAGGTCAAATTTGAACCTAAACCTCAGGTCAAATGTGAACCCATTGTTTGAAACCCAGGTCAAATGTGAACCTAAACCTCAGGTCAAATGTGAACCCGTTGTTTGAAACCCAAGTCAAATGTGAACTTAAACCTCAAGTCAAATGTGAACCCGTTGTTTGAAACCCAGGTCAAATTTGAACCTAAACAACAAGTCAATCTGAACCCGTTGTTTGAAAACCAGTTCAAATGTGAACCTAACCCTCAGGTCAAATGTGAACCCGTTGTTTGAAACCCAAGTCAAATGTGAACTTAAACCTCAGGTCAAATGTGATCCCGTTCTTTGAAACCCAAGTCAAATGTGAACCTAACCCTTAGGTCAAATGTGAACCCATTGTTTGAAAATCAGGTCAAAAGTGAACCTAAACCTCAGGTCAAATGTGAACCCATTGTTTGAAACCCAGGTCAAATGTGAACGTAAACCTCAGGTCAAATGTGAATCCGTTGTTTGAAAACAAGGTCAAATGTGAACCCGTTGTTTGAAACCCAGGTCAAATGTGAACTTAAACCTCGGGTCAAATGTGAATCCATTGTTTGAAAACCAGGTCAAATGTGTACCCGTTGTTTGAAACCCATGTCAAATGTGAACCTAAACCTCAAGTCAAATATGAACCCGTTGTTTGAAACTTAGGTCAAATGTGAACCTAAACCTTAGGTCAAATGCGAACCCGTTGTTTGAAAACCAGGTCAAACTTGAACCTAAACCTCAGGTCAAATGTGAACCCATTGTTTGAAACCCAGGTCAATTGTGAACCTAAACCTAAGGTCAAATGTCAACCCGTTGTTTGAAAACCAGGTCAAATGTGAACCTAAACCTCAGGTAAAAGGTGAACCCATTGTTTGAAACCCAGGTCAAATGTGAACCTAAACCTTAGGTCAAATGTGAACCCGTTGTTTGAAACCCAGGTCAAACGTGAACTTATACCTCAGGTCAAATGTGAACTTGTTGTTTGAAACCCAAGTCAAACGTGAACCTAAACCTCAGGTCAAATGTGAACCCGTTGTTTGAAACCCAAGTCAAATGTGAACCTAACCCTCAGGTCAAATGTGAACCCATTGTTTGAAAATCAGGTCAAATGTGAACTTAAACCTCAGGTCAAATGTGAACCCATTGTTTGAAACCCAGGTCAAATGTGAACGTAAACCTCAGGTCAAATGTGAATCCGTTGTTTGAAAACAAGGTCAAACGTGAACCCGTTGTTTGAAACCCAGGTCAAATGTGAACCTAAACCTCAGGTTAAATGTGAACCCGTTGTTTGAAACCTAGGTCAAATGAGAACTTAAACCTCGGGTCAAATGTGAATCCATTGTTTGAAAACCAGGTCAAATGTGTACCCGTTGTTTGAAACCCATGTCAAATGTGAACCTAAACCTCTGGTCAAATGTGAACCCGTTGTTTGGAATCCAGGTCAAATGTGAACCTAAACCTCAGGTCAAATATGAACCCGTTGTTTGAAACTTACGTCAAATGTGAACCTAAACCTTAGGTCAAATGCGAACCCGTTGTTTGAAAACCAGGTCAAATTTGAACCTAAACCTCAGGTTAAATGTGAACCCATTGTTTGAAACCCAGGTCAAATGTGAACCTAAACCTCAGGTCAAATGTGAACCCATTGTTTGAAACCCAGGTCAAATGTGAACTTAAGCCTCAAGTCAAAAGTGAACCCGTTGTTTGAAACCCAGGTCAAATTTGAACCTAAACCACAAGTCAATCTGAACCCGTTGTTTGAAAACCAGTTCAAATGTGAACCTAACCCTCAGGTCAAATGTGAACCCGTTGTTTGAAACCCAAGTCAAATGTGAACTTAAACCTCAGGTCAAATGTGAACCCGTTCTTTGAAAACCATGTCAAATGTGAACCTAAACCTCGGGTCAAATGTGAACCCGTAGTTTGAAACCCAGGTCAAATGAGAACTTAAACCTCGGGTCAAATGTGAATCCATTGTTTGAAAACCAGGTCAAATGTGTACCCATTGTTTGAAACCCATGTCAAATGTGAACCTAAACCTCAGGTCAAATATGAACCCGTTGTTTGAAACTTAGGTCAAATGTGAACCTAAACCTTAGGTCAAATGCGAACCCGTTGTTTGAAAACCAGGTCAAATTTGAACCTAAACCTCAGGTCAAATGTGAACCCATTGTTTGAAACCCAGGTCAATTGTGAACCTAAACCTAAGGTCAAATGTTAACCCGTTGTTTGAAAACCAGGTCAAATGTGAACCTAAACCTCAGGTCAAATGTGAACCCATTGTTTGAAACCCAGGTCAAATGTGAACCTAAACCTCAGGTCAAATGTGAACCCGTTTTTTGAAACCCAGGTTAAACGTGAACTTAAACCTCAGGTCAAATGTGAACTTGTTGTTTGAAACCCAAGTCAAACGTGAACCTAAACCTCAGGTCAAATGTGAACCCGTTGTTTGAAACCCAAGTCAAATGTGAACCTAACCCTCAGGTCAAATGTGAACCCATTGTTTGAAAATCAGGTCAAATGTGAACTTAAACCTCAGGTCAAATGTGAACCCATTGTTTGAAACCCAGGTCAAATGTGAACGTAAACCGCAGGTCAAATGTGTACCCGTTGTTTGGAATCCAAGTCAAATGTGAACCTAAACCTCAGGTCAAATATGAACCCGTTTTTTGAAACTTAGGTCAAATGTGAACCTAAACCTTAGGTCAAATGCGAACCCGTTGTTTGAAAACCAGGTCAAATTTGAACCTAAACCTCAGGTCAAATGTGAACCCATTGTTTGAAACCCAGGTCAATTGTGAACCTAAACCTAAGGTCAAATGTCAACCCGTTGTTTGAAAACCAGGTCAAATGTGAACTTAAACCTCAGGTCAAATGTGAACCCATTGTTTGAAACCCAGGTCAAATGTGAACCTAAACCTCAGGTCAAATGTGAACCCGTTGTTTGAAACCCAGGTCAAACGTGAACTTAAACCTCAGGTCAAATGTGAACTTGTTGTTTGAAACCCAAGTCAAACTTGAACCTAAACCTCAGGTCAAATGTGAACCCGTTGTTTGAAACCCAAGTCAAATGTGAACCTAACCCTCAGGTCAAATGTGAACCCATTGTTTGAAAATCAGGTCAAATGTGAACTTAAACCTCAGGTCAAATGTTAACCCATTGTTTGAAACCCAGGTCAAATGTGAACGTAAACCTCAGGTCAAATGTGAATCCGTTGTTTGAAAACAAGGTCAAATGTGAACCCGTTGTTTGAAACCCAAGTCAAATGTGAACCTAAACCTCAGGTTAAATGTGAACCCGTTGTTTGAAACCTAGGTCAAATGAGAACTTAAACCTCGGGTCAAATGTGAATCCATTGTTTGAAAACCAGGTCAAATGTGTACCCGTTGTTTGAAACCCATGTCAAATGTGAACCTAAACCTCAGGTCAAATGTGAACCCGTTGTTTGGAATCAAGGTCAAATGTGAACCTAAACCTCAGGTCAAATATGAACCCGTTGTTTGAAACTTAGGTCAAATGTGAACCTAAACCTTAGGTCAAATGCGAACCCGTTGTTTGAAAACCAGGTCAAATTTGAACCTAAACCTCAGGTCAAATGTGAACCCATTGTTTGAAACCCAGGTCAATTGTGAACCTAAACCTAAGGTCAAATGTGAACCCGTCGTTTGAAAACCAGGTTAAATGTGAACCTAAACCTCAGGTCAAATGTGAACCCATTGTTTGAAACCCAGGTCAAATGTGAACCTAAACCTCAGGTCAAATGTGAACCCGTTGTTTGAAACCCAGGTCAAACGTGAACTTAAACCTCAGGTCAAATGTGAACTTGTTGTTTGAAACCCAAGTCAAACGAGAACCTAAACCTCAGGTCAAATGTGAACCCGTTGTTTGAAACCCAAGTCAAATGTGAACCTAACCCTCAGGTCAAATGTGAACCCATTGTTTGAAAAGCAGGTCAAATGTGAACTTAAACCTCAGGTCAAATGTGAACCCATTGTTTGAAACCCAGGTCAAATGTGAACGTAAACCTCAGGTCAAATGTGAATCCGTTGTTTGAAAACAAGGTCAAATGTGAACCCGTTGTTTGAAACCCAGGTCAAATGTGAACCTAAACCTCAGGTCAAATGAAAACCTGTTGTTTGAAACCCAGGTCAAATATGAACCTAAACCTCAGGCCAAATGTGAACCCGTTGTTTGAAACCCAGGTCAAATGTGAACCTAAACCTCAGGTCCAAAGCGAACCCGTTGTTTGAAAACCAGGTCAAATTTGAACTTAAACCTCAGGTCAAATGTGAACCCGTTGTTTGAAACCCAGGTCTATTGTGAACCTAAACCTAAGGTGAAATGTGAACCCGTTGTTTGAAAACCAGGTCAAATGTGAACCTAAACCTCAGGTCAAATGTGAACCCATTGTTTGAAACCCAGGTCAAATGTGAACCTAAACCTCAGGTCAAATGTGAACCCGTTGATTGAAACCCAGGTCAAATGTGAACTTAAACCTCAGATCAAATGTGAACCTGTTGTTTGAAACCCAGGTCAAACGTGAACCTAAACCTCAGGTCAAATGTGAACCCGTTGTTTGAAACCCAGGTCAAATGTGAACCTAAACCTTAGGTAAAATGTGAACCCTTTGTTTGAAACCCAAGTCAAATGTGAACCTGTTGTTTGAAAACCAGGTCAAATGTGAACCTAAACCTCAGGTCAAAGGTGAACCCGTTGTTTGAAACCCAGGTCAAATGTGAACCTAAACCTCGAGTCAAATGTGAACCCGTTGTTTGAAAACCAGGTCAAATGTGAACCTAAAACTCAGGTCAAATGTGTACCTAAACCTCAGGTCAAATGTGAACCCGTTGTTTGAAACCCAAGTCAAATGTGAACTTAAACCTCAGGTCAAATGTGAACCCGTTGTTTGAAACCTAGGTCAAATTTGAACCTAAACCTCAAGTCAAATGTGAACCCGTTGTTTGAAACCAAGGTCAAATGTGAACCTAAACCTCAGGTCAAATGTGAACCCGTTGTTTGAAACCCAGGTCCAATGTGAACCTAACCCTCAGGTCCAAAGCGAACCCGTTGTTTGAAAACCAGGTCAAATTTGAACCTAAACCTCAAGTCAAACGTGAACCCGTTGTTTGAAACCCAGGTCTATTGTGAACCTAAACCTAAGGTCAAATGTGAACCCGTTGTTTTAAAACCAAGTCAAATGTGAACCTAAACCTCAGGTCAAATGTGAACCCATTGTTTGAAACCCAGGTCAAATGTGAACCTAAACCTCAGGTCAAATGTGAACCCGTTGTTTGAAACTCAGGTCAAATGCGAACTTAAACCTCAGGTCAAATGTGAACCTGTTGTTTGAAACCCAGGTCAAACGTGAACCTAAACCTCAGGTCAAATGTGAACCCGTTGTTTGAAACTCAGGTCAAATGTGAACCTAAACCTCAGGTTAAATGTGAATCCGTTGTTTGAAAACAAGGTCAAATGTGAACCCGTTGTTTGAAACCCAGGTCAAATGTGAACCTAAACCTCAGGTCAAATGTGAACCCGTTGTTTGAAACCTAGGTCAAATGTGTACCTAAACCTCAGGTCAAATGTGAACCCGTTGTTTGAAACCCAGGTCAAATTTGAACTTAAACCTCAAGTCAAATGTGAACCCGTTGTTTGAAACCCAGGTCAAATTTGAACCTAAACCACAAGTCAAATCTGAACCCGTTGTTTGAAAACTAGTTCAAATGTGAACCTAACCCTCAGGTCAAATGTGAACCCGTTGTTTGAAACCCAAGTCAAATGTGAACTTAAACCTCAGGTCAAATGTGAACCCGTTGTTTGAAAACCATGTCAAATGTGAACCTAAACCTCAGGTCAAATGTGAACCCGTAGTTTGAAACCCAGGTCAAATGAGAACTTAAACCTCAGGTAAAATGTGAATCCATTGTTTGAAAACCAGGTCAAATGTGTACCCGTTGTTTGAAACCCATGTCAAATGTGAACCTAAACCTCAAGCCAAATGTGAACCCGTTGTTTGGAATCCTGGTCAAATGTGAACCTAAACCTCAGGTCAAATATGAACCCGTTGTTTGAAACTTAGGTCAAATGTGAACCTAAACCTTAGGTCAAATGCGAACCCGTTGTTTGAAAACCAGGTCAAATTTGAACCTAAACCTCAGGTCAAATGTGAACCCATTGTTTGAAACCCAGGTCAATTGTGAACCTAAACCTAAGGTCAAATGTGAACCCGTTGTTTGAAAACCAGGTCAAATGTGAACCTAAACCTCAGGTCAAATGTGAACCCATTGTTTGAAACCCCGGTCAAATGTGAACCTTAACCTCAGGTCAAATGTGAACCCGTTGTTTGAAACCCAGGTCAAACGTGAACTTAAACCTCAGGTTAAATGTGAACTTGTTGTCTGAAACCCAAGTCAAACGTGAACCTAAACCTCAGGTCAAATGTGAACCCGTTGTTTGAAACCAAAGTCAAATGTGAACCTAACCCTCAGGTCAAATGTGAACCCATTGTTTGAAAATCAGGTCAAATGTGAACCTAAACCTTAGGTCAAATGTGAACCCATTGTTTGAAACCCAGGTCAAATGTGAACGTAAACCTCAGGTCAAATGCGAATTCGTTGTTTGAAAACAAGGTCAAATGTGAACCCGTTGTTTGAAACCCAGGTCAAATGTGAACCTAAACCTCAGGTTAAATGTGAACCCGTTGTTTGAAACCTAGGTCAAATGTGAACCTAAACCTCAGGTCAAATGAAAACTGTTGTTTGAAACCCAGGCCGAATATGAACCTAAACCTCAGGTCAAATGTGAACCCGTTTTTTGAAACCCAGGTCAAATGTGAACCTAAACCTCAGGTCCAAAGCGAACCCGTTGTTTGAAAACCAGGTCAAATTTGAACCTAAACCTCAGGTCAAATGTGAACCCGTTGTTTGAAACCCAGGTCTATTGTGAACCTAAACCTAAGGTCAAATGTGAACCCGTTGTTTAAAAACCAGGTCAAATGTGAACCTAAACCTCAGGTCAAATGTGAACCCATTGTTTGAAACCCAGGTCAAATGTGAACCTAAACCTCAGGTCAAATGTGAACCCGTTGTTTGAAACCCAGGTCAAATGTGAACTTAAACCTCAGATCAAATGTGAACCTGTTGTTTGAAACCCAGGTCAAACGTGAACCTAAACCTCAAGTCAAATGTGAACCCGTTGTTTGAAACCCAGGTCAAATGTGAACCTAAACCTCAGGTTAAATGTGAATCCGTTGTTTGAAAACAAGGTCAAATGTGAACCCGTTGTTTGAAACCCAGGTCAAATGTGAACCTAAACCTCAGGTCAAATGTGAACCCGTTGTTTGAAACCTAGGTCAAATGTGTACCTAAACCTCAGGTCAAATGTGAACCCGTTGTTTGAAACCCAGGTAAAATGTGAACTTAAACCTCAAGTCAAATGTGAACCCGTTGTTTGAAACCCAGGTCAAATGTGAACTTAAACCTCAGATCAAATGTGAACCTGTTGTTCGAAACCCAGGTCAAACGTGAACCTAAACCTCAAGTCAAATGTGAACCCGTTGTTTGAAACCCAGGTCAACTGTGAACCTAAACCTCGGGTCAAATGTGAACCCGTTGTTTGAAAACCAGGTCAAATGTGAACCAAAAACTCAGGTCAAATGTGTACCTAAACCTCAGGTCAAATGTGAACCCGTTGTTTGAAACCCAGGTCAAATTTGAACCTAAACCTCAAGTCAAATGTGAACCTATTGTTTGAAAACCAGGTCAAATGTGAACCTAACCCTCAGGTCAAATGTGAACTCATTCTTTGAAACCCAAGTCAAATGTGAACCTAAACCTCAGGTCAAATGTGAACCCGTTGTTTGAAAACTAGGTCAAATGTGAACCTAAACCTCAGGTCAAATGTGAACCCGTTATTTGAAACCCAGGTCAAATGAGAACCTAAACCTCACGTCAAATGTGAATCCGTTGTTTGAAAATCGGGTCAAATGTGAACCTGTTGTTTGAAACCCAGGTCAAATGTGAACCTAAACCTCAGGTCAAATGTGAACCCGTTGTTTGGAACCTAGGTCAAATGTGAACCTAAACCTCAGGTCAAATGTGAACCCGTTGTTTGAAACCCAGGTCAAATGTGAACTTAAACCTCAGGTCAAATGTGAACCCATTGTTTGAAACCCAGGTCAAATGTGAACCCGTTGTTTGAATCCCAGGTCTAACGTGAACTTAAACCTCAGGTTAAATGTGAACATGTTGTTTGAAACCTAGGTCAAACCTGAACCTAAACCTCGGGTCAAATGTGAACCCGTTGTTTGAAACACAAGTCAAATATGAACCTAACCCACAGGTCAAATGTGAACCCATTGTTTAAAAATCAGGTCAAATGTGAACCTAAACCTCAGGTCAAATGTGAACCCGTTGTTTGAAACCCAGGTCAAACGTGAACCTAAACCTCAAGTCAAATGTGAACCCGTTGTTTGAAAACCAGGTCAAATGTGAACCTAACCCTGAGGTCAAATGTGAACTCGTTCTTTGAAACCCAAGTCAAATGTGAACCTAAACCTCAAGTCAAATGTGAACCCGTTGTTTGAAAACCTGGTCAAATGTGAGCCTAAACCTCAGGTCAAATGTGAACCCGTTGTTTGAAACCCAGGTCAAATGTGAACCTAAACCTCAGGTCAAATTGAACCCGTTGTTTGAAAACCAGGTCAAATGTGAACCTAAACCTCAGGTCAAATGTGAACCCGTTGTTTGAAACCCAGGTCAAATGAGAACCTAAACCTCACGTCAAATGTGAATCCGTTGTTTGAAAACCAGGTCAAATGTGACCCCTTTGTTTGAAACCCAGGTCAAATGTGAACCTAAACCTCAGGTCAAATGTGAACCCGTTGTTTGGAACCCAGGTCAAATGTGAACCTAAACCTCAGGTCAAATGTGAACCCGTTGTTTAAAACCCAGGTTAAATGTGAACCTAAACCTCAGGTCAAATGCGAACCCGTTGTTTGAAAACCAGGTCAAATTTGAACCTAAACCTCAGGTCAAATGTGAACCCGTTGTTTGAAACACAGGTCAATTGTGAACCTAAACCTAAGGTCAAATGTGAACCTGTTGTTTGAAACCCAGGTCAAACGTGAACCTAAACCTCAGGTCAATGTGAACCCGTTGTTTGAAACCCAAGTCAAATGTGAACCTAACCCTCAAGTCAAATGTGAACCCGTTGTTTGAAAATCTGGTCAAATGTGAACCTAAACCTCTGGTCAAATGTGAACCCGTTGTTTGAAACCCAGGTCAAATGTGAACCTAAACCTCATGTCAAATGTGAATCCATTGTTTGAAAACCAGGTCAAATGTGAGCCCGTTGTTAAAAACCCAGGTCAAATATGAACCTCAACCTCAGGTCAAATGTGAACCCGTTGTTTGAAACCCAGGTCAAATGTGAACTTAAACCTCAGGTCAAATGTGAACCCATTGTTTGAAAACCAGGTCAAATGTGAACCTAAACCTCAGGTCAAATGTGAACCCGTTGTTTGAAACCCAGGTTAAACGTGAACCTCAACCTCAAGTCAAATGTGAACCCGTTGTTTGAAAACTAGGTCAAATGTGAACCTAACCCTGAGGTCAAATGTGAACTCGTTCTTTGAAACCCAAGTCAAATGTGAACCTAGACCTCAAGTCAAATGTGAACCCGTTGTTTGAAAACCAGGTCAAATGTGAGCCTAAACCTCAGGTCAAATGTGAACCCGTTGTTTGAAACCCAGGTCAAATGTGAACCTCAACCTCAGGTCAAATGTGAACCTGTTGTTTGAAAACCAGGTCAAATGTGAACCTAAACCTCAGGTCAAATGTGAACCCATTGTTTGAAACCCAGGTCAAATGTGAACCTAAACCTCAGGTCAAATGTGAACCTGTTGTTTGACACCCAGGTCAAATGTGAACTTAAACCTCAGATCAAATGTGAACCTGTTGTTTGAAACCCAGGTCAAACGTGAACCTAAACCTCAAGTCAAATGTGAACCCGTTGTTTGAAACCCAGGTCAAATGTGAACCTAAACCTTAGGTAAAATGTGAACCCGTTGTTTGAAACCCAAGTCAAATGTGAACCTAAACCTTAGGTCAAATGTGAACCTGTTGTTTGAAAACCAGGTCAAATGTGAACCTAAACCTCAGGTCAAATGTGAACCCGTTGTTTGAAACCCAGGTCAAATGTGAACTTAAACCTCAAGTCAAATGTGAACCCATTGTTTGAAACCCAGGTCAAATGTGAACCTAAACCTCAGGTCAAATGTGAACCTGTTGTTTGAAAACCAGGTCAAATGTGAACCTAAACCTCAGGTCAAATGTGAACCTGTTGTTTGAAACCCAGGTCAAACGTGAACCTAAACCTCAAGTCAAATGTGAACCCATTGTTTGAAACCCAGGTCAAATGTGAACCTAAACCTTAGGTAAAATGTGAACCCGTTGTTTGAAACCCAAGTCAAATGTGAACTTAAACCTCATGTCAAATGTGAACCTGTTGTTTGAAAACCAGGTCAAATGTGAACCTAAACCTCAGGTCAAATGTGAACCCGTTGTTTGAAAACCAGGTCAAATGTGAACCTAAACCTCGGGTCAAATGTGAACCCGTTGTTTGAAAACCAGGTCAAATGTGAACCTAAACCTCAGCTCAAATGTGAACCCGTTGTTTGAAACCCAGGTCAAATGTGAACTTAAACCTCAGATCAAATGTGAACCTGTTGTTTGAAACCCAGGTCAAATGTGAACCTAAACCTCAAGTCAAATGTGAACCCGTTGTTTGAAACCCAGGTCAAATGTGAACTTAAACCTCAGATCAAATGTGAACCTGTTGTTTGAAACCCAGGTCAAACGTGAACCTAAACCTCAAGTCAAATGTGAACCCGTTGTTTGAAACCCAGGTCAAATGTGTACCTAAACCTCAGGTCAAATGTGAACCCGTTGTTTGAAACCCAGGTCAAATGTGAACCCGTTGTTTGAAACCCAGGTCAAATTTGAACCTAAACCTCAAGTCAAATGTGAACCCATTGTTTGAAAACCAGGTCAAATGTGAACCTAACCCTCAGGTCAAATGTGAACTCGTTCTTTGAAACCCAAGTCAAATGTGAACCTAGACCTCAAGTCAAATGTGAACCCGTTGTTTGAAAACCAGGTCAAATGTGAGCCTAAACCTCAGGTCAAATGTGAACCCGTTGTTTGAAACCCAGGTCAAATGTGAACCCAAACCTCAGGTCAAATGTGAACCTGTTGTTTGAAAACTAGGTCAAATGTGAACCTAAACCTCAGGTCAAATGTGAACCCTTTGTTTGAAACCCAGGTCAAGTGTGAACCTAAACCTCAGGTCAAATGTGAACCCGTTGTTTGAAACCCAGGTCAAATGTGAACTTAAACCTCAGATCAAATGTGAACCTGTTGTTTGAAACCCGGGTCAAACGTGAACCTAAACCTCAAGTCAAATGTGAACCCGTTGTTTGAAACCCAGGTCAAATGTGAACCTAAACCTTAGGTAAAATGGGAACCCGTTGTTTGAAACCCAAGTCAAATGTGAACCTAAACCTCAGGTCAAATGTGAACCTGTTGTTTGAAAACCAGGTCAAATGTGAACCTAAACCTCAGGTCAAATGTGAACCCGTTGTTTGAAACCCAGGTCAAATGTGAACTTAAACCTCAGATCAAATGTGAACCTGTTGTTTGAAACCCAGGTCAAATGTGAACCTAAACCTCAAGTCAAATGTGAACCCGTTGTTTGAAACCCAGGTCAAATGTGAACCTAAACCTTAGGTCAAATGTGAACCCGTTGTTTGAAACCCAAGTCAAATGTGAACCTAAACCTCATGTCAAATGTGAACCTGTTGTTTGAAAACCAGGTCAAATGTGAACCTAAACCTCAGGTCAAATGTGAACCCGTTGTTTGAAACCCAGGTCAAATGTGAACCTAAACCTCGGATCAAATGTGAACCCGTTGTTTGAAAACCTGGTCAAATGTGAACCAAAAACTCAGGTCAAATGTGTACCTAAACCTCAGGTCAAATGTGAACCCGTTATTTGAAACCCAGGTCAAATGTGAACCCGTTGTTTGAAACCCAGGTCAAATTTGAACCTAAACCTCAAGTCAAATGTGAAACCATTGTTTGAAAACCAGGTCAAATGTGAACCTAACCCTCAGGTCAAATGTGAACTCGTTCTTTGAAACCCAAGTCAAATGTGAACCTAAACCTCAGGTCAAATGTGAACCCGTTGTTTGAAAACTAGGTCAAATGTGAACCTAAACCTCAGGTCAAATGTGAACCCGTTATTTGAAACCCAGGAAAAATGAGAACCTAAACCTCACGTCAAATGTGAATCCGTTGTTTGAAAACCGGGTCAAATGTGAACCTGTTGTTTGAAACCCAGGTCAAATGTGAACCTAAACCTCAGGTCAAATGTGAACCCGTTGTTTGGAACCTAGGTCAAATGTGAACCTAAACCTCAGGTCAAATGTGAACCCGTTGTTTGAAACCCAGGTCAAATGTGAACCTAAACCTCAGGTTAAATGCGAACCCGTTGTTTGATAACTAGGTCAAATTTGAACCTAAACCTCAGGTCAAATGTGAACCCGTTGTTTGAAACCAAGGTCAAATGTGAACCCGTTGTTTGAATCCCAGGTCAAACGTGAACTTAAACCTCAGGTTAAATGTGAACATGTTGTTTGAAACCCAGGTCAAACGTGAACCTAAACCTCGGGTCAAATGTGAACCCGTTGTTTGAAACACAAGTCAAATATGAACCTAACCCACAGGTCAAATGTGAACCCATTGTTTGAAAATCAGGTCAAATGTGAACCTAAACCTCAGGTCAAATGTGAACCCGTTGTTTGAAACCCAGGTCAAACGTGAACCTAAACCTCAAGTCAAATGTGAAACCGTTGTTTGAAAACCAGGTCAAATGTGAACCTAACCCTGAGGTCAAATGTGAACTCGTTCTTTGAAACCCAAGTCAAATGTGAGCCTAAACCTCAGGTCAAATGTGAACCCGTTGTTTGAAACCCAGGTCAAATGTGAACCTAAACCTCAGGTCAAATTGAACCCGTTTTTGAAAACCAGGTCAAATGTGAACCTAAACCTCAGGTCAAATGTGAACCCGTTGTTTGAAACCCAGGTCAAATGAGAACCTAAACCTCACGTCAAATGTGAATCCGTTGTTTGAAAACCAGGTCAAATGTGAAACCGTTGTTTGAAACCCAGGTCAAATGTGAACCTAAACCTCAGGTCAAATGTGAACCCGTTGTTTGGAACCCAGGTCAAATGTGAACCCGTTGTTTAAAACCCAGGTCAAATGTGAACCTAAACCTCAGGTCAAATGCGAACCCGTTGTTTGAAAACCAGGACAAATTTGAACCTAAACCTCAGGTCAAATGTGAACCCTGTAACGCCCCGTTTTGTCCGATTTATTTAATCGAGTCGATTTAATTATTTTTGTTTTTATATTATTTTATTATTGACTTTTATTTGACAATATATTATTTTTCATCGTTGTTTATGTTTTATCGCGTTTTGAGAGCGTTTGCGAGATATTTGAGTGTAGGGGTATTTTGGTCTTTTTGGGTGGCTAGATATTTTGATTTTGTATAAAAATAGAAAAGTAGTAAGAAAGAGAGAAAAGAAAGGAAAACCAGAAAAATAGAGAGAAAGAAGAGAAGAGAAAGAGAAGAAGAAAAAGAGGAAAAACTTGGGGATTTAGGAACCGATTCAACCGACTTTTCAAACGCGAATTTATCGGGTAAGGGTGTGAAATTCAATTATCTTATACATGTGTATGATTATGTATGTTTTGTGTGGATGTTTTGGTTGGTTTTCCATATGTTTCCGTTTATGCCGTATTTGACGAAATCGATAGAAACCGATGTTTTTACGGTCGAAAGTCGCATAAATACATGTGTTGGTTGGTTATATGTATGTGAGTTGTTGTTTATAGTTTCATGAAGTTTGGTTATGTTTTGGTTAGTTTTCGTTAGGTTCCGTTGTTTTGTCCGTTTAGGTCGAATTGTAGAAAACCGATGTTTTCACGGTTAGAATTCGAAATAAATTACGTAGTTGTATCGAGTAAGGTTAGGTCGTCGTATGTCGTGCTTTTTATTCGATTTGGTGATGTTTGAAAATTCTGGTTTTTTTGAAAGGTTGAAATTTAATCGAAAAATCGAACGTCGTAGAAATTTCGTTTATGTGTTCTAAATTGTTCTTATGTATTTGGTGGTTGCGCGTATATGTTTGTTTCGGTGAAAATGTTCGATTTAGTCGAGTTTCCGGGCACTTTGGAAAAATGGCAGCAATGGTGTATTTTGAGAAAATCTGGTTTTTAGGGAAAAACAGAGCTATGAATCGATACATAACAGCTATGTATCGATACAAAATGGTTTATGTATCGATACATAACCCTTATGTATCGATACATACTGTGAAAATTGGGAAAAACAGCATTTTCACTACAGCATGTGTCGACACATGCGTGCTATGTATCGATACATGAGGTCTTTTTGTATCGATACATAAAGCCTATGTATCGATACATACTGTGCTGAACCATAAAATTCTGGTTTGTCGGGAGACTTCGGAAATTCATATCTCTTGAACCGTAAGTCGGTTTTGGTCCCCGTTCGAAGCGTTGGGAAGCTAACGAGATGTTCTTTCTAGGAAAAATGGTTTTGAGGTCTGAACATGGTCCAATTAGAACAGTATTTTCAAACCGTATCGTAGTGTCGATCCTCCGGTTTATGTTTTTGCGTTATGTTGAAATATCCATATCTTTTGTGTTGTTTATCCGATTGAGGTGTTCTTTATATGGATGTGAAGCTAAAAATATGTTCTATGATTTGGAGAAGAAAAATATTATTTTTAGCCGACTTTTAACCGACTTTTCCGGTAAACCGTAAATCGAATTGTTTGGCTATTTGTGAAAGCGTTCGGTTGCCGTTTGGCACAATTGATGTGAATGTATGTGGATTGTGTGTGATGTGTGCATAATTGATGGGTATTATGCTATGTGTTATTGTGTGATGAAAATGCTTGTGATGATATGTGTGGTGATGGATTGTGGTCGAAAGGCAAATAAATGAAATGTGTTGTATTTTGTTATATATGCATGTTTGTGATTGCATAAAGGTGGGAGATGCATTGGTTGTCATGAGTCATTGTATGCCAAGCATCATGAAATACATTGTGGAAACGTCCTGAGTGGCGACTTGATCATCGTGGTCCTCGAAAATACGAGGCGTTGCCTGAGGACTTAAAACGATGATCCACTATACCATCGTGTGCCTAAAAAATACGAGACGTTGCCTGAGGACTGACAGCGATATGTATAGACGATTGTGGGCTCCTTTGGAGACTTAAAGCAATCCTTAACGTCGTGGGCCTCGAAAATACGAGGCGATGCCTGAGGACTTAAAGCGACGGGTGAACATCGTAGGCCCGACGGGGAGTTACTGACTAAGTCTCAGTAACGAGCGATGGTTCCAATAGTTCCTGAGTGGACTAATAATGAGACATGAGAAATATTGGAAGTTGGTACCGCATGGCATGTGCATAGAGTCGTTGTGTCGATCTATGTGCATTTGCATTCATCATGAGTTATTTGTGCATGATTTTGTGATTGTGATTGATGAGATGAAATATGTGCAATTGTATTGAATGGTATATGTTGGATTGACATGTGTGATTGTGAACGGTTGTGCATTTGTGTGATATGCATTAAATTATGAATGATATGTTTTGGGGTACAAATATATGCCTTATGTATTGGCAGGTGATAAGAATGGTGAGATTATTGAATATGTGTATGTGTTTGTTGCAATATATAATTATATTCATTTATATTATGGTTGTCTTTCTCACCCTTCTGCTCGTTTTATAATGCTCTATGAGGCATTGCAGATTAGTGGTGCTGGAGGTCTTTCGTGAAGCTTTGTGTCTTCACCCTTTTTGTCGGTCGGCTCTGATATGTGACACCGGGTAGTTAGGGAGGCCGTTGGCTATTATTATGTATTATGTATATATTATCTTTTGGCTTGTACATATGATACTTGATGTATGACAAACTGTTTATATGTATATATGTGCACATGTTATTCAGATTTTAGATTTTCCGCTTTAATTCTAATTTCTGAAATGTGGGTGTAAGGAACGGAGTTTCCTCTGTATGTATGCTACCCCACGTTGCATATCTAAATGAGCAGGTGTTGCATGATATGAATTGTTTGGTTTCAATTTGATGTGATTCTCCCTCTCTATGCCATGTTTTTAATTATACTCTGATAAAATTTTCGAACTTTCTTTTTACCGCTTTAAATGCATGTTTATTTGGGGGTATAGATCGGGGGCGTCACATTAAGTGGTATCAGAGCTAGTTTTTGTCAGTTGTGTCTGTTGTGTCTGTCGTGTTAGGCGAGTTGCTGTTGTGCAGCAGTCGTGTGCTGGTGGGTTGTTGGTTAACCATAGTTTCTGTATTTGGATGAACAGAATATGGCCCGAGCTGTGCAGGATGTAGTGGATGTTATGGGTAATGATGAGTTCGGAAGGAATAAGCTGCCTATCTTCAAGGGAAGGTATGATCCGGATGGTGCTCAATTTTGGTTTGAAGAGGTTGAAAGAATCTTTCGTCTGATGGATTGTGCTGAAGAGCATAAGGTGAGATTGGGTACTTGCATGCTGGTGGAAGAAGCAGCTGATTGGTGGGTTAGTTTGCGCCGAGTGTTGGAAGAGGATAAGGAAGAGGTTACTTGGAATTTATTTGGCCGAGAGTTTCGGAGGGTGTATTATCCTGAGGGAGTGAAGGAAAAGAAAGAGATTGAGTTTTTGGGATTAAAACAAGGCAATATGTCCGTTGTTGAGTATACGACTAAGTTTGTGGAACTGGTGCAGTTTTATCCTCATTATCCGGCGACAACTGCTGAATTTTCTAAGTGTGTGAAATATGAGAACGGATTGCGTCCGGAGATTAAACGGGTAATCGGTTATCAGAGGATTAGAAGGTTTTCTGAATTGGTGGACAATTGTAGAATGTATGAAGAGGATCGTAAGGCGCGTGCCACTCGCGATATGAGTGTGAATGATAGAAAAGGGAAACAACAGTCTCGTAGTGGGCCTTATGTGACGAGGGGTAATTTTGAGAGAAAGGAAAGTGAGGAAGGAATGTCTGGTCCTCCGAAGTGTTACATTAAGTGTTACAAGTGTGGAGAAGTAGGACATCTACGGATGAATTGTAGAAGGGATAAACTGAAATGTTCCAATTGTGGAAGTTCGGGACATGTCGCAGAGAATTGTAGGAGGATTAAGGTGCGATGTTTCAACTGCGGTGAAACAGGTCATATTAGCACGGGATGTACGAAACTGAAGAAAGCTCAGACTGGTAGCAAGGCTGTTGCAATGGCAGGAGAGGAGACTACTAGTGCGGATCGTTTGACTCAAGGTACTTGTTTATTAATAGTATGCCTTTAATTGCTATTGTGGATATTGGGACGACTCATTCGTTTATTTCGTGTGAGTGCGTGAAGTGTTTGAATTTGTTGTTGTCTTCTTGGGGTAGTAAGATGGTTATTGATACTCCAGCAATGGGGTCAGTAATTACTTTTTTGGTTTGTTTAAATTGTTCTTTGACCATTTGTGGTAAAGGCTTGGGATGGTTTTAGTGTGTTTATAATTAGAGAGATTAGAATGAGATAAGTGGGGGAGAAGCTGGTACTTCTCCATGTGGCTTCAGGTGTAAAGCGCTGGCTCAGTGGGTTGTGAATTACAGGATTATAAGTGTGATTTCTGGATCAAGAAGGGATGCAGAAGTAAGGTTTAGGTTAACTAAGGAATTGTGCCTTAGGTGGTTTTGTGTTTAGGATGTAAGGAATGCTATTATGGTTTGGTGGAGACGGTTTATGCTTCATCATGATTGTAGACTGTCTATTGACAAATTGAGGAACTGATCACCCTTAATCTCTTGTTGATAGCAGACGGGCATTATGTTGGATGCATGGACGTGTCTTTCCGGCTTTGATAGTGGTGTGGATTGGATTACTTGAAATTTAAGGAAATGTTGCGGATTGTTTTGTCAAGTTGAAGAAGATTTTATATCTGACGATGATGGGGAATTAAGGTTTTGTATGGTGGGTAACTTGAGAAGTCGTTGAGAGTCCTTTTGGTTGATTGTTGTAATAGGTTGGAATTTGGAGTATCAAGAGAAGGAATTGTGTATGGATTACGGACAGTGGTATAAGATGACGATTGAGGATAAGTATTCATTTTCGGGATTAGGTAACTATGATGGTTTGGTTGAGTTGATTAGAATTACAATTGTTGGGATGTTTGATAAGAGTAGTGATTTGCTTGAGTTGAGGCTTTGATCGACTTGTGTGACGGGTTATATTTGTTGTCATCGGAAGTAGATGCGGTGTTACTATGAGAGGCTCCGAAGTTGGTTAAAGTGATTAGAAACTTTTTGGATTTTGTTGGTTATTATCGAAGGATATGGAAGACTTTTCCAAGATTAGCGTTTTGTGACTTCAGTTGACTTACAAAGGTGAAGTCGATTGTTTGGGATGCATCTTTGATGAGGATAGTTGGTGTGTTGATATGAGAGGGTAAAGTTGTGGCTTATGTTTTGCGACATTCGAGGATTCATGAAAGGATCAGTATTATGGTGGGAATTGGAATGGTTTGCAGTTGTAATTGCGTTGGAATATTGGGAGTATTATCTTTATGATTCTAGATTTGAAGTGTTTGGTAATTACAAGAATATTGAGTACTGGTTTGGTCTGAAGGAATAGAGACAACGAGATTGGTTAGAAGTTGAGTAGAGTTATTGTTGTGTCTAAGGAGGTAAGTTGAAAGTTTCTATGTATGGCTGTTTTGGGTGGTCCGAGGATTAGAATTGTTTGAACAGTTCAGAGGCTTGTGTCTGGTGTGCGAGATAACACGAAAGAATGCGAGGTGGAATATTAAAAGTGAACAGTGGTTTTTGGAAGGTTCGTGAAAGAATTAGATTTTGGGAGAGAGATTGGTAGTTTTGATGGTTACGAGTCATCAGAGTGCGCAGCGGAGATGTGATGTAGCACATTTCGTATATGTGTGTGCGACTTGTAAGAGTTTTTAGGTTGAACATTGGAAATCTATAGGAATGAAGAAACCATTGAATGTTTCAGAGTGGATGTGTTAGGAGAAAGGTTCTAATAGTATCCGTGTGCTGCTAAGTTGAGGGATGTTTTGGTTCAAGAGTGAACCTATGAGTTATGTTTTGTGTATTCCTTGAGTTGTAAGTTGTTCGTCAAGTGCATTGTATGGGCTTTGCAGCTTGTCGTTGTTGTGTTGTTATGTTTGCGGTTAGCAAGGTGGTTTGTCGGTTGTGTTGTTTGTGGTGTGCCTTTTGGTAGGACTGATGTTTGTTGGTCGGATGCGCGAGTCGTATCCAGAGTTGTTTGTCTCGGTTATATTTTCGAGGACGAAAATTTCCAAGTGGGGGAGAATTGTAACGCCCCGTTTTGTCCGATTTATTTAATCGAGTCGATTTAATTATTTTTGTTTTTATATTATTTTATTATTGACTTTTATTTGACAATATATTATTTTTCATCGTTGTTTATGTTTTATCGCGTTTTGAGAGCGTTTGCGAGATATTTGAGTGTAGGGGTATTTTGGTCTTTTTGGGTGGCTAGATATTTTGATTTTGTATAAAAATAGAAAAGTAGTAAGAAAGAGAGAAAAGAAAGGAAAACCAGAAAAATAGAGAGAAAGAAGAGAAGAGAAAGAGAAGAAGAAAAAGAGGAAAAACTTGGGGATTTAGGAACCGATTCAACCGACTTTTCAAACGCGAATTTATCGGGTAAGGGTGTGAAATTCAATTATCTTATACATGTGTATGATTATGTATGTTTTGTGTGGATGTTTTGGTTGGTTTTCCATATGTTTCCGTTTATGCCGTATTTGACGAAATCGATAGAAACCGATGTTTTTACGGTCGAAAGTCGCATAAATACATGTGTTGGTTGGTTATATGTATGTGAGTTGTTGTTTATAGTTTCATGAAGTTTGGTTATGTTTTGGTTAGTTTTCGTTAGGTTCCGTTGTTTTGTCCGTTTAGGTCGAATTGTAGAAAACCGATGTTTTCACGGTTAGAATTCGAAATAAATTACGTAGTTGTATCGAGTAAGGTTAGGTCGTCGTATGTCGTGCTTTTTATTCGATTTGGTGATGTTTGAAAATTCTGGTTTTTTTGAAAGGTTGAAATTTAATCGAAAAATCGAACGTCGTAGAAATTTCGTTTATGTGTTCTAAATTGTTCTTATGTATTTGGTGGTTGCGCGTATATGTTTGTTTCGGTGAAAATGTTCGATTTAGTCGAGTTTCCGGGCACTTTGGAAAAATGGCAGCAATGGTGTATTTTGAGAAAATCTGGTTTTTAGGGAAAAACAGAGCTATGAATCGATACATAACAGCTATGTATCGATACAAAATGGTTTATGTATCGATACATAACCCTTATGTATCGATACATACTGTGAAAATTGGGAAAAACAGCATTTTCACTACAGCATGTGTCGACACATGCGTGCTATGTATCGATACATGAGGTCTTTTTGTATCGATACATAAAGCCTATGTATCGATACATACTGTGCTGAACCATAAAATTCTGGTTTGTCGGGAGACTTCGGAAATTCATATCTCTTGAACCGTAAGTCGGTTTTGGTCCCCGTTCAAAGCGTTGGGAAGCTAACGAGATGTTCTTTCTAGGAAAAATGGTTTTGAGGTCTGAACATGGTCCAATTAGAACAGTATTTTCAAACCGTATCGTAGTGTCGATCCTCCGGTTTATGTTTTTGCGTTATGTTGAAATATCCATATCTTTTGTGTTGTTTATCCGATTGAGGTGTTCTTTATATGGATGTGAAGCTAAAAATATGTTCTATGATTTGGAGAAGAAAAATATTATTTTTAGCCGACTTTTAACCGACTTTTCCGGTAAACCGTAAATCGAATTGTTTGGCTATTTGTGAAAGCGTTCGGTTGCCGTTTGGCACAATTGATGTGAATGTATGTGGATTGTGTGTGATGTGTGCATAATTGATGGGTATTACGCTATGTGCTATTGTGTGATGAAAATGCTTGTGATGATATGTGTGGTGATGGATTGTGGTCGAAAGGCAAATAAATGAAATGTGTTGTATTTTGTTATATATGCATGTTTGTGATTGCATAAAGGTGGGAGATGCATTGGTTGTCATGAGTCATTGTATGCCAAGCATCATGAAATACATTGTGGAAACGTCCTGAGTGGCGACTTGATCATCGTGGTCCTCGAAAATACGAGGCGTTGCCTGAGGACTTAAAACGATGATCCACTATACCATCGTGTGCCTAAAAAATACGAGACGTTGCCTGAGGACTGACAGCGATATGTATAGACGATTGTGGGCTCCTTTGGAGACTTAAAGCAATCCTTAACGTCGTGGGCCTCGAAAATACGAGGCGATGCCTGAGGACTTAAAGCGACGGGTGAACATCGTAGGCCCGACGGGGAGTTACTGACTAAGTCTCAGTAACGAGCGATGGTTCCAATAGTTCCTGAGTGGACTAATAAATGAGACATGAGAAATATTGGAAGTTTGTACCGCATGGCATGTGCATAGAGTCGTTGTGTCGATCTATGTGCATTTGCATTCATCATGAGTTATTTGTGCATGATTTTGTGATTGTGATTGATGAGATGAAATATGTGCAATTGTATTGAATGGTATATGTTGGATTGACATGTGTGATTGTGAACGGTTGTGCATTTGTGTGATATGCATTAAATTATGAATGATATGTTTTGGGGTACAAATATATGCCTTATGTATTGACAGGTGATAAGAATGGTGAGATTATTGAATATGTGTATGTTTTTGTTGCAATATATAATTATATTCATTTATATTATGGTTGTCTTTCTCACCCTTCTGCTCGTTTTATAATGCTCTATGAGGCATTGCAGATTAGTGGTGCTGGAGGTCTTTCGTGAAGCTTTGTGTCTTCACCCTTTTTGTCGGTCGGCTCTGATATGTGACACCGGGTAGTTAGGGAGGCCGTTGGCTATTATTATGTATTATGTATATATTATCTTTTGGCTTGTACATATGATACTTGATGTATGACAAACTGTTTATATGTATATATGTGCACATGTTATTCAGATTTTAGATTTTCCGCTTTAATTCTAATTTCTGAAATGTGGGTGTAAGGAACGGAGTTTCCTCTGTATGTATGCTACCCCACGTTGCATATCTAAATGAGCAGGTGTTGCATGATATGAATTGTTTGGTTTCAATTTGATGTGATTCTCCCTCTCTATGCCATGTTTTTAATTATACTCTGATAAAATTTTCGAACTTTCTTTTTACCGCTTTAAATGCATGTTTATTTGGGGGTATAGATCGGGGGCGTCACAAACCGGTTGTTTGAAACACAGGTCAATTGTGAACCTAAACCTAAGGTCAAATGTGAACCTGTTGTTTGAAACCCAGGTCAAACGTGAACCTAAACCTCAGGTCAAATGTGAACCCGTTGTTAGAAACCCAAGTCAAATGTGAACCTAACCCTCAAGTCAAATGTGAACCCGTTGTTTGAAAATCCGGTCAAATGTGAACCTAAACCTCTGGTCAAATGTGAACCCGTTGTTTGAAACCCAGGTCAAATGTGAACCTAAACCTCATGTCAAATGTGAATCCATTGTTTGAAAACCAGGTCAAATGTGAGCCCGTTGTTAAAAACCCAGGTCAAATATGAACCTCAACCTCAGGTCAAATGTGAACCCGTTGTTTGAAACCCAGGTCAAATGTGAACTTAAACCTCAGGTCAAATGTGAACCCGTTGTTTGAAAACTAGGTCAAATGTGAACCTAAACCTCAGGTAAAATGTGAACCCGTTGTTTGAAACCCAGGTTAAACGTGAACCTCAACCTCAAGTCAAATGTGAACCCGTTGTTTGAAAACCAGGTCAAATGTGAACCTAACCCTGAGGTCAAATGTGAACTCGTTCTTTGAAACCCAAGTCAAATGTGAACCTAGACCTCAAGTCAAATGTGAACCCGTTGTTTGAAAACCAGATCAAATGTGAGCCTAAACCTCAGGTCAAATGTGAACCCGTTGTTTGAAACCCAAGTCAAATGTGAACCTAAACCTCAGGTCAAATGTGAACCCGTTGTTTGAAAACCAGGTCAAATATGAACCTAAACCTCAGGTCAAATGTGAACCCGTTGTTTGAAACCCAGGTCAAATGAGAACCTAAACCTCACGTCAAATGTGAATCCGTTGTTTGAAAACCAGGTCAAATGTGAACCTAAACCTCAGGTCAAATGTGAAACCGTTATTTGAAACCCAGGTCAAATGTGAAACTAAACCTCAGGTCAAATGTGAACCCGTTATTTGAAACCCAGGTCAAATGTGAACCTAAACCTCAGGTCAAATGTGAATCCGTTGTTTGGAACCCAGGTCAAATGTGAACCTAAACCTCAGGTCAAATGTGAACCCGTTGTTTAAAACCCAGGTCAAATGTGAACCTAAACCTCAGGTCAAATACGAACCCGTTGTTTGAAAACCAGGTCAAATTTGAACCTAAACCTCAGGTCAAATGTGAACCCATTGTTTGAAACCCAGGTCAAATGTGAACCTAAACCTCAGGTCAAATGTGAACCCGTTGTTTGAAACCCAGGTCTAATGTGAACTTAAACCTCAGATCAAATGTGAACCTGTTGTTTGAAACCCAGGTCAAACGTGAACCTAAACCTCAAGTCAAATGTGAACCCGTTGTTTGAAACCCAGGTCAAATGTGAACCTAAACCTTAGGTAAAATGTGAACCCGTTGTTTGAAACCCAAGTCAAATGTGAACCTAAACCTCAGGTCAAATCTGAACCTGTTGTTTGAAAACCAGGTCAAATGTGAACCTAAACCTCAGGTCAAATGTGAACCCGTTGTTTGAAACCCAGGTCAAATTTGAACCTAAACCTCAAGTCAAATGTGAACCCGTTGTTTGAAACCCAGGTCAAATGTGAACCTAAACCTTGGGGAAAATGTGAACCCGTTGTTTCAAACCCAAGTCAAATGTGAACCTAAACCTCAGGTCAAATGTGAACTCGTTGTTTGAAAACTAGGTCAAATGTGAACCTAAACCTCAGGTCAAATGTGAACCCGTTATTTGAAACCCAGGTCAAATGAGAACCTAAACCTCATGTCAAATGTGAATCCGTTGTTTGAAAACCAGGTCAAATGTGAACCTGTTGTTTGAAACCCAGGTCAAATGTGAACCTAAACCTCAGGTCAAATGTGAACCCGTTGTTCGGAACCTTGGTCAAATGTGAACCTAAACCTCAGGTCAAATGTGAACCCGTTGTTTGAAACCCAGGTAAAATGTGAACCTAAACCTCAGGTTAAATGCGAACCCGTTGTTTGATAACCAGGTCAAATTTGAACCTAAACCTCAGGTCAAATGTGAACCCGTTGTTTGAAACCAAGGTCAATTGTGAACCTAAACCTAAGGTCAAATGTGAACCCGTTGTTTGAAAACCAGGTCAAATGTGAACCCATTGTTTGAAACCCAGGTCAAATGTGAACCCGTTGTTTGAATCCCAGGTCAAACATGAACTTAAACCTCATGTCAAATGTGAACATGTTGTTTGAAACCCAGGTCAAACGTGAACCTAAACCTCGGGTCAAATGTGAACCCGTTGTTTGAAACCCAAGTCAAATATGAACCTAACCCTCAAGTCAAATGTGAACCCATTGTTTGAAAATCAGGTCAAATGTAAACCTAAACCTCAGGTCAAATGTGAACCCGTTGTTTGAAACCCAGGTCAAACGTGAACCTAAACCTCAAGTCAAATGTGAACCCGTTGTTTGAAAACCAGGTCAAATGTGAACCTAACCCTGAGGTCAAATGTGAACTCGTTCTTTGAAACCCAAGTCAAATGTTAACCTAAACCTCAAGTCAAATGTGAACCCGTTGTTTGAAAACCAGGTCAAATGTGAGCCTAAACCTCAGGTCAAATGTGAACCCGTTGTTTGAAACCCAGGTCAAATGTGAACCTAAACCTCAGGTCAAATGTGAACCCGTTGTTTGAAAACCAGGTCAAATGTGAACCTAAACCTCAGGTCAAATGTGAACCCGTTGTTTGAAACCCAGGTCAAATGAGAACCTAAACCTCACGTCAAATGTGAATCCGTTGTTTGAAAACCAGGTCAAATGTGAACCCGTTGTTTGAAACCCAGGTCAAATGTGAACCTAAACCTCAGGTCAAATGTGAACCTGTTGTTTGGAACCCAGGTCAAATGTGAACCTAAACCTCAGGTCAAATGTGAACCCGTTGTTTAAAACCCAGGTCAAATGTGAACCTAAACCTCAGGTCAAATGCGAACCCGTTGTTTGAAAACCAGGTCAAATTTGAACCTAAACCTCAGGTCAAATGTGAACCCATTGTTTGAAACCCAGGTCAAATGTGAACCTAAACCTCAGGTCAAATGTGAACCCGTTCTTTGAAACCCAGGTCTAATGTGAACTTAAACCTCAGATCAAATGTGAACCTGTTGTTTGAAACCCAGGTCAAACGTGAACCTAAACCTCAAGTCAAATGTGAACCCGTTGTTTGAAACCCAGGTCAAATGTGAACCTAAACCTTAGGTAAAATGTGAACCCGTTGTTTGAAACCCAAGTCAAATGTGAACCTAAACCTCAGGTCAAATGTGAACCTGTTGTTTGAAAACCAGGTCAAATGTGAACCTAAACCTCAGGTCAAATGTGAACCCGTTGTTTGAAACCCAGGTCAAATTTGAACCTAAACCTCAAGTCAAATGTGAACCCGTTGTTTGAAACCCAGGTCAAATGTGAACCTAAACCTTAGGGAAAATGTGAACCCGTTGTTTGAAACCCAAGTCAAATGTGAACCTAAACCTCAGGTCAAATGTGAACTCGTTGTTTGAAAACTAGGTCAAATGTGAACCTAAACCTCAGGTCAAATGTGAACCCGTTATTTGAAACCCAGGTCAAATGAGAACCTAAACCTCATGTCAAATGTGAATCCGTTGTTTGAAAACCAGGTCAAATGTGAACCTGTTGTTTGAAACCCAGGTCAAATGTGAACCTAAACCTCAGGTCAAATGTGAACCCGTTGTTCGGAACCTTGGTCAAATGTGAACCTAAACCTCAGGTCAAATGTGAACCCGTTGTTTGAAACCCAGGTAAAATGTGAACCTAAACCTCAGGTTAAATGCGAACCCGTTGTTTGATAACCAGGTCAAATTTGAACCTAAACCTCAGGTCAAATGTGAACCCGTTGTTTGAAACCAAGGTCAATTGTGAACCTAAACCTAAGGTCAAATGTGAACCCGTTGTTTGAAAACCAGGTCAAATGTGAACCCATTGTTTGAAACCCAGGTCAAATGTGAACCCGTTGTTTGAATCCCAGGTCAAACATGAACTTAAACCTCAGGTCAAATGTGAACATGTTGTTTGAAACCCAGGTCAAACGTGAACCTAAACCTCGGGTCAAATGTGAACCCGTTGTTTGAAACCCAAGTCAAATATGAACCTAACCCTCAGGTCAAATGTGAACCCATTGTTTGAAAATCAGGTCAAATGTAAACCTAAACCTCAGGTCAAATGTGAACCCGTTGTTTGAAACCCAGGTCAAACGTGAACCTAAACCTCAAGTCAAATGTGAACCCGTTGTTTGAAAACCAGGTCAAATGTGAACCTAACCCTGAGGTCAAATGTGAACACGTTCTTTGAAACCCAAGTCAAATGTTAACCTAAACCTCAAGTCAAATGCGAACCCGTTGTTTGAAAACCAGGTCAAATGTGAGCCTAAACCTCAGGTCAAATGTGAACCCGTTGTTTGAAACCCAGGTCAAATGTGAACCTAAACCTCAAGTCAAATGTGAACCCGTTGTTTGAAAACCAGGTCAAATGTGAACCTAAACCTCAGGTCAAATGTGAACCCGTTGTTTGAAACCCAGGTCAAATGAGAACCTAAACCTCACGTCAAATGTGAATCCGTTGTTTGAAAACCAGGTCAAATGTGAACCTAACCCTGAGGTCAAATGTGAACTCGTTCTTTGAAACCCAAGTCAAATGTTAACCTAAACCTCAAGTCAAATGTGAACCCGTTGTTTGAAAACCAGGTCAAATGTGAGCCTAAACCTCAGGTCAAATGTGAACCCGTTGTTTGAAACCCAGGTCAAATGTGAACCTAAACCTCAGGTCAAATGTGAACCCGTTGTTTGAAAACCAGGTCAAATGTGAACCTAAACCTCAGGTCAAATGTGAACCCGTTGTTTGAAACCCAGGTCAAATGAGAACCTAAACCTCACGTCAAATGTGAATCCGTTGTTTGAAAACCAGGTCAAATGTGAACCCGTTGTTTGAAACCTAGGTCAAATGTGAACCTAAACCTCAGGTCAAATGTGAACCCGTTGTTTGGAACCCAGGTCAAATGTGAACCTAAACCTCAGGTCAAATGTGAACCCGTTGTTTAAAACCCAGGTCAAATGTGAACCTAAACCTCAGGTCAAATGCGAACCCGTTGTTTGAAAACCAGGTCAAATTTGAACCTAAACCTCAGGTCAAATGTGAACCCATTGTTTGAAACCCAGGTCAAATGTGAACCTAAACCTCAGGTCAAATGTGAACCCGTTGTTTGAAACCCAGGTCTAATGTGAACTTAAACCTCAGATCAAATGTGAACCTGTTGTTTGAAACCCAGGTCAAACGTGAACCTAAACCTCAAGTCAAATGTGAACCCGTTGTTTGAAACCCAGGTCAAATGTGAACCTAAACCTTAGGTAAAATGTGAACCCGTTGTTTGAAACCCAAGTCAAATGTGAACCTAAACCTCAGGTCAAATGTGAACCTGTTGTTTGAAAACCAGGTCAAATGTGAACCTAAACCTCAAGTCAATTGTGAACCCGTTGTTTGAAACCCAGGTCAAATTTGAACCTAAACCTCAAGTCAAATGTGAACCCGTTGTTTGAAACCCAGGTCAAATGTGAACCTAAACCTTAGGGAAAATGTGAACCCGTTGTTTGAAACCCAAGTCAAATGTGAACCTAAACCTCAGGTCAAATGTGAACTCGTTGTTTGAAAACTAGGTCAAATGTGAACCTAAACCTCAGGTCAAATGTGAACCCGTTATTTGAAACCCAGGTCAAATGAAAACCTAAACCTCATGTCAAATGTGAATCCGTTGTTTGAAAACCAGGTCAAATGTGAACCTGTTGTTTGAAACCCAGGTCAAATGTGAACCTAAACCTCAGGTCAAATGTGAACCCGTTGTTCGGAACCTTGGTCAAATGTGAACCTAAACCTCAGGTCAAATGTGAACCCGTTGTTTGAAACCCAGGTAAAATGTGAACCTAAACCTCAGGTTAAATGCGAACCCGTTGTTTGATAACCAGGTCAAATTTGAACCTAAACCTCAGGTCAAATGTGAACCCGTTGTTTGAAACCAAGGTCAATTGTGAACCTAAACCTAAGGTCAAATGTGAACCCGTTGTTTGAAAACCAGGTCAAATGTGAACCCATTGTTTGAAACCCAGGTCAAATGTGAACCCGTTGTTTGAATCCCAGGTCAAACATGAACTTAAACCTCAGGTCAAATGTGAACATGTTATTTGAAACCCAGGTCAAACGTGAACCTAAACCTCGGGTCAAATGTGAACCCGTTGTTTGAAACCCAAGTCAAATATGAACCTAACCCTCAGGTCAAATGTGAACCCATTGTTTGAAAATCAGGTCAAATGTAAACCTAAACCTCAGGTCAAATGTGAACCCGTTGTTTGAAACCCAGGTCAAACGTGAACCTAAACCTCAAGTCAAATGTGAACCCGTTGTTTGAAAACCAGGTCAAATGTGAACCTAACCCTGAGGTCAAATGTGAACTCGTTCTTTGAAACCCAAGTCAAATGTTAACCTAAACCTCAAGTCAAATGCGAACCCGTTGTTTGAAAACCAGGTCAAATGTGAGCCTAAACCTCAGGTCAAATGTGAACCCGTTGTTTGAAACCCAGGTCAAATGTGAACCTAAACCTCAAGTCAAATGTGAACCCGTTGTTTGAAAACCAGGTCAAATGTGAACCTAAACCTCAGGTCAAATGTGAACCCGTTGTTTGAAACCCAGGTCAAATGAGAACCTAAACCTCACGTCAAATGTGAATCCGTTGTTTGAAAACCAGGTCAAATGTGAACCCGTTGTTTGAAACCCAGGTCAAATGTGAACCTAAACCTCAGGTCAAATGTGAACCCGTTGTTTGGAACCCAGGTCAAATGTGAACCTAAACCTCAGGTCAAATGTGAACCCGTTGTTTGAAACCCAGGTCAAATGAGAACCTAAACCTCACGTCAAATGTGAATCCGTTGTTTGAAAACCAGGTCAAATGTGAACCTAACCCTGAGGTCAAATGTGAACTCGTTCTTTGAAACCCAAGTCAAATGTTAACCTAAACCTCAAGTCAAATGTGAACCCGTTGTTTGAAAACCAGGTCAAATGTGAGCCTAAACCTCAGGTCAAATGTGAACCCGTTGTTTGAAACCCAGGTCAAATGTGAACCTAAACCTGAGGTCAAATGTGAACCCGTTGTTTGAAAACCAGGTCAAATGTGAACCTAAACCTCAGGTCAAATGTGAACCCGTTGTTTGAAACCCAGGTCAAATGAGAACCTAAACCTCACGTCAAATGTGAATCCGTTGTTTGAAAACCAGGTCAAATGTGAACCCGTTGTTTGAAACCTAGGTCAAATGTGAACCTAAACCTCAGGTCAAATGTGAACCCGTTGTTTGGAACCCAGGTCAAATGTGAACCTAAACCTCAGGTCAAATGTGAACCCGTTGTTTAAAACCCAGGTCAAATGTGAACCTAAACCTCAGGTCAAATGCGAACCCGTTGTTTGAAAACCAGGTCAAATTTGAACCTAAACCTCAGGTCAAATGTGAACCCATTGTTTGAAACCCAGGTCAAATGTGAACCTAAACCTCAGGTCAAATGTGAACCCGTTGTTTGAAACCCAGGTCTAATGTGAACTTAAACCTCAGATCAAATGTGAACCTGTTGTTTGAAACCCAGGTCAAACGTGAACCTAAACCTCAAGTCAAATGTGAACCCGTTGTTTGAAACCCAGGTCAAATGTGAACCTAAACCTTAGGTAAAATGTGAACCCGTTGTTTGAAACCCAAGTCAAATGTGAACCTAAACCTCAGGTCAAATGTGAACCTGTTGTTTGAAAACCAGGTCAAATGTGAACCTAAACCTCAAGTCAATTGTGAACCCGTTGTTTGAAACCCAGGTCAAATTTGAACCTAAACCTCAAGTCAAATGTGAACCCGTTGTTTGAAACCCAGGTCAAATGTGAACCTAAACCTTAGGGAAAATGTGAACCCGTTGTTTGAAACCCAAGTCAAATGTGAACCTAAACCTCAGGTCAAATGTGAACTCGTTGTTTGAAAACTAGGTCAAATGTGAACCTAAACCTCAGGTCAAATGTGAACCCGTTATTTGAAACCCAGGTCAAATGAAAACCTAAACCTCATGTCAAATGTGAATCCGTTGTTTGAAAACCAGGTCAAATGTGAACCTGTTGTTTGAAACCCAGGTCAAATGTGAACCTAAACCTCAGGTCAAATGTGAACCCGTTGTTCGGAACCTTGGTCAAATGTGAACCTAAACCTCAGGTCAAATGTGAACCCGTTGTTTGAAACCCAGGTAAAATGTGAACCTAAACCTCAGGTTAAATGCGAACCCGTTGTTTGATAACCAGGTCAAATTTGAACCTAAACCTCAGGTCAAATGTGAACCCGTTGTTTGAAACCAAGGTCAATTGTGAACCTAAACCTAAGGTCAAATGTGAACCCGTTGTTTGAAAACCAGGTCAAATGTGAACCCATTGTTTGAAACCCAGGTCAAATGTGAACCCGTTGTTTGAATCCCAGGTCAAACATGAACTTAAACCTCAGGTCAAATGTGAACATGTTGTTTGAAACCCAGGTCAAACGTGAACCTAAACCTCGGGTCAAATGTGAACCCGTTGTTTGAAACCCAAGTCAAATATGAACCTAACCCTCAGGTCAAATGTGAACCCATTGTTTGAAAATCAGGTCAAATGTAAACCTAAACCTCAGGTCAAATGTGAACCCGTTGTTTGAAACCCAGGTCAAACGTGAACCTAAACCTCAAGTCAAATGTGAACCCGTTGTTTGAAAACCAGGTCAAATGTGAACCTAACCCTGAGGTCAAATGTGAACTCGTTCTTTGAAACCCAAGTCAAATGTTAACCTAAACCTCAAGTCAAATGCGAACCCGTTGTTTGAAAACCAGGTCAAATGTGAGCCTAAACCTCAGGTCAAATGTGAACCCGTTGTTTGAAACCCAGGTCAAATGTGAACCTAAACCTCAAGTCAAATGTGAACCCGTTGTTTGAAAACCAGGTCAAATGTGAACCTAAACCTCAGGTCAAATGTGAACCCGTTGTTTGAAACCCAGGTCAAATGAGAACCTAAACCTCACGTCAAATGTGAATCCGTTGTTTGAAAACCAGGTCAAATGTGAACCCGTTGTTTGAAACCCAGGTCAAATGTGAACCTAAACCTCAGGTCAAATGTGAACCCGTTGTTTGGAACCCAGGTCAAATGTGAACCTAAACCTCAGGTCAAATGTGAACCCGTTGTTTAAAACCCAGGTCAAATGTGAACCTAAACCTCAGGTCAAATGCGAACCCGTTGTTTGAAAACCAGGTCAAATTTGAACCTAAACCTCGGGTCAAATGTGAACCCGTTGTTTGAAACACAGGTCAATTGTGAACCTAAACCTAAGGTCAAATGTGAACCTGTTGTTTGAAACCCAGGTCAAACGTAAACCTAAACCTCAGGTCAAATGTGAACCCGTTGTTTGAAACCCAAGTCAAATGTGAACCTAACCCTCAAGTCAAATGTGAACCCGTTGTTTGAAAATCCGGTCAAATGTGAACCTAAACCTCAGGTCAAATGTGAACCCGTTGTTTGAAACCCAGGTCAAATGTGAACCTAAACCTCATGTCAAATGTGAATCCATTGTTTGAAAACCAGGTCAAATGTGAACCCGTTGTTAAAAACCCAGGTCAAATATGAACCTCAACCTCAGGTCAAATGTGAACCCGTTGTTTGAAACCCAGGTCAAATGTGAACTTAAACCTCAGGTCAAATGTGAACCCGTTGTTTGAAAACCAGGTCAAATGTGAACCTAAACCTGAGGTCAAATGTGAACCCGTTGTTTGAAACCCAGGTTAAACGTGAACCTAAACCTCAAGTCAAATGTGAACCCGTTGTTTGAAAACCAGGTCAAATGTGAACCTAACCCTGAGGTCAAATGTGAACTCGTTCTTTGTAACCCAAGCCAAATGTGAACCTAAACCTCAAGTCAAATGTGGACCCGTTGTTTGAAAACCAGGTCAAATGTGAGCCTAAACCTCAGGTCAAATGTGAACCCGTTGTTTGAAACCCAGGTCAAATGTGAACCTAAACCTCAGGTCAAATGTTAACCCGTTGTTTGAAAACCAGGTCAAATGTGAACCTAAACCTCAGGTCAAATGTGAACCCGTTGTTTGAAACCCAGGTCAAATGAGAACCTAAACCTCACGTCAAATGTGAATCCGTTGTTTGAAAACCAGGTCAAAAGTGAACCCGTTGTTTGAAACCCAGGTCAAATGTGAACCTAAACCTCAGGTCAAATGTGAACCCGTTGTTTGGAACCCAGGTCAAATGTGACCCTAAACCTCAGGTCAAATGTGAACCCGTTGTTTAAAACCCAGGTCAAATGTGAACCTAAACCTCAGGTCAAATACGAACCCGTTGTTTGAAAACCAGGTCAAATTTGAACCTAAACCTCAGGTCAAATGTGAACCCGTTGTTTGAAACACAGGTCAATTGTGAACCTAAACCTAAGGTCAAATGTTAACCTGTTGTTTGAAACCCAGGTCAAACGTGAACCTAAACCTCAGGTCAAATGTGAACCCGTTGTTTGAAACCCAAGTCAAATGTGAACCTAACCCTCAAGTCAAATGTGAACCCGTTGTTTGAAAATCCGGTCAAATGTGAACCTAAACCTCTGGTCAAATGTGAACCCGTTGTTTGAAACCCAGGTCAAATGTGAACCTAAACCTCATGTCAAATGTGAATCCATTATTTGAAAACCAGGACAAATGTGAGCCCGTTGTTAAAAACCCAGGTCAAATATGAACCTCAACCTCAGGTCAAATGTGAACCCGTTGTTTGAAACCCAGGTCAAATGTGAACTTAAACCTCAGGTCAAATGTGAACCCGTTGTTTGAAAACCAGGTCAAATGTGAACCTAAACCTGAGGTCAAATGTGAACCCATTGTTTGAAAATCAGGTCAAATGTAAACCTAAACCTCAGGTCAAATGTGAACCCGTTGTTTGAAACCCAGGTCAAACGTGAACCTAAACCTCAAGTCAAATGTGAACCCGTTGTTTGAAAACCAGGTCAAATGTGAACCTAACCCTGAGGTCAAATGTGAACTCGTTCTTTGAAACCCAAGTCAAATGTTAACCTAAACCTCAAGTCAAATGTGAACCCGTTGTTTGAAAACCAGGTCAAATGTGAGCCTAAACCTCAGGTCAAATGTGAACCCGTTGTTTGAAACCCAGGTCAAATATGAACCTAAACCTCAGGTCAAATGTGAACCCGTTGTTTGAAAACCAGGTCAAATGTGAACCTAAACCTCAGGTCAAATGTGAACCCGTTGTTTGAAACCCAGGTCAAATGAGAACCTAAACCTCACGTCAAATGTGAACCCGTTGTTTGAAAACCAGGTCAAATGTGAACCTGTTGTTTGAAACCCAGGTCAAATGTGAACCTAAACCTCAGGTCAAATGTGAACCCGTTGTTTGGAACCCAGGTCAAATGTGAACCTAAACCTCAGGTCAAATGTGAACCCGTTGTTTAAAACCCAGGTCAAATGTGAACCTAAACCTCATGTCAAATGTGAATCCATTGTTTGAAAACCAGGTCAAATGTGAACCCGTTGTTAAAAACCCAGGTCAAATATGAACCTCAACCTCAGGTCAAATGTGAACCCGTTGTTTGAAACCCAGGTCAAATGTGAACTTAAACCTCAGGTCAAATGTGAACCCGTTGTTTGAAAACCAGGTCAAATGTGAACCTAAACCTGAGGTCAAATGTGAACCCGTTGTTTGAAACCCAGGTTAAACGTGAACCTAAACCTCAAGTCAAATGTGAACCCGTTGTTTGAAAACCAGGTCAAATGTGAACCTAACCCTGAGGTCAAATGTGAACTCGTTCTTTGTAACCCAAGCCAAATGTGAACCTAAACCTCAAGTCAAATGTGAACCCGTTGTTTGAAAACCAGGTCAAATGTGAGCCTAAACCTCAGGTCAAATGTGAACCCGTTGTTTGAAACCCAGGTCAAATGTGAACCTAAACCTCAGGTCAAATGTTAACCCGTTGTTTGAAAACCAGGTCAAATGTGAACCTAAACCTCAGGTCAAATGTGAACCTGTTGTTTGAAACCCAGGTCAAATGAGAACCTAAACCTCACGTCAAATGTGAATCCGTTGTTTGAAAACCAGGTCAAATGTGAACCCGTTGTTTGAAACCCAGGTCAAATGTGAACCTAAACCTCAGGTCAAATGTGAACCCGTTGTTTGGAACCCAGGTCAAATGTGACCCTAAACCTCAGGTCAAATGTGAACCCGTTGTTTAAAACCCAGGTCAAATGTTAACCTAAACCTCAGGTCAAATACGAACCCGTTGTTTGAAAACCAGGTCAAATTTGAACCTAAACCTCAGGTCAAATGTGAACCCGTTGTTTGAAACACAGGTCAATTGTGAACCTAAACCTAAGGTCAAATGTTAACCTGTTGTTTGAAACCCAGGTCAAACGTGAACCTAAACCTCAGGTCAAATGTGAACCCGTTGTTTGAAACCCAAGTCAAATGTGAGCCTAACCCTCAAGTCAAATGTGAGCCCGTTGTATGAAAATCCGGTCAAATGTGAAACTAAACCTCTGGTCAAATGTGAACCCGTTGTTTGAAACCCAGGTCAAATGTGAACCTAAACCTCATGTCAAATGTGAATCCATTGTTTGAAAGCAGGACAAATGTGAGACCGTTGTTAAAAACCCAGGTCAAATATGAACCTCAACCTCAGGTCAAATGTGAACCCGTTGTTTGAAACCCAGGTCAAATGTGAACTTAAACCTCAGGTCAAATGTGAACCCGTTGTTTGAAAACCAGGTCAAATGTGAACCTAAACCTGAGGTCAAATGTGAACCCATTGTTTGAAAATCAGGTCAAATGTAAACCTAAACCTCAGGTCAAATGTGAACCCGTTGTTTGAAACCCAGGTCAAACGTGAACCTAAACCTCAAGTCAAATGTGAACCCGTTGTTTGAAAACCAGGTCAAATGTGAACCTAACCCTGAGGTCAAATGTGAACTCGTTCTTTGAAACCCAAGTCAAATGTTAACCTAAACCTCAAGTCAAATGTGAACCCGTTGTTTGAAAACCAGGTCAAATGTGAGCCTAAACCTCAGGTCAAATGTGAACCCGTTGTTTGAAACCCAGGTCAAATGTGAACCTAAACCTCAGGTCAAATGTGAACCCGTTGTTTGAAAACCAGGTCAAATGTGAACCTAAACCTCAGGTCAAATGTGAACCCGTTGTTTGAAACCCAGGTCAAATGAGAACCTAAACCTCACGTCAAATGTGAATCCGTTGTTTGAAAACCAGGTCAAATGTGAACCTGTTGTTTGAAACCCAGGTCAAATGTGAACCTAAACCTCAGGTCAAATGTGAACCCGTTGTTTGGAACCCAGGTCAAATGTGAACCTAAACCTCAGGTCAAATGTGAACCCGTTGTTTAAAACCCAGGTCAAATGTGAACCTAAACCTCAGGTCAAATGCGAACCCGTTGTTTGAAAACCAGGTCAAATTTGAACCTAAACCTCAGGTCAAATGTGAACCCGTTGTTTGAAACACAGGTCAATTGTGAACCTAAACCTAAGGTCAAATGTGAACCTGTTGTTTGAAACCCAGGTCAAACGTGAACCTAAACCTCAGTTCAAATGTGAACCCGTTGTTTGAAACCCAAGTCAAATGTGAACCTAACCCTCAAGTCAAATGTGAACCCGTTGTTTGAAAATCCGGTCAAATGTGAACCTAAACCTCTGGTCAAATGTGAATCCGTTGTTTGAAACCCAGGTCAAATGTGAACCTAAACCTCATGTCAAATGTGAATCCATTGTTTGAAAACCAGGTCAAATGTGAACCCATTGTTAAAAACCCAGGTCAAATATGAACCTCAACCTCAGGTCAAATGTGAACCCGTTGTTTGAAACCCAGGTCAAATGTGAACTTAAACCTCAGGTCAAATGTGAACCCGTTGTTTGAAAACCAGGTCAAATGTGAACCTAAACCTCAGGTCAAATGTGAACCCGTTGTTTGAAACCCAGGTTAAACGTGAACCTAAACCTCAAGTCAAATGTGAACCCGTTGTTTGAAAACCAGGTCAAATGTGAACCAAACCCTGAGGTCAAATGTGAACTCGTTCTTTGTAACCCAAGCCAAATGTGAACCTAAACCTCAAGTCAAATGTGAACCCGTTGTTTGAAAACCAGGTCAAATGTGAGCCTAAACCTCAGGTCAAATGTGAACCCGTTGTTTGAAACCCAGGTTAAATGTGAACCTAAACCTCAGGTCAAATGTTAACCCGTTGTTTGAAAACCAGGTCAAATGTAAACCTAAACCTCAGGTCAAATATGAACCCGTTGTTTGAAACCCAGGTCAAATGAGAACCTAAACCTCACGTCAAATGTGAATCCGTTGTTTGAAAACCAGGTCAAATGTGAACCCGTTGTTTGAAACCCAGGTCAAATGTGAACCTAAACCTCAGGTCAAATGTGAACCCGTTGTTTGGAACCCAGGTCAAATGTGACCCTAAACCTCAGGTCAAATGTGAACCCGTTGTTTGGAACCCAGGTCAAATGTGAACCTAAACCTCAGGTCAAATGTGAACCCGTTGTTTGAAAACCAGGTCAAATTTGAACCTAAACCTCAGGTCAAATGTGAACCCGTTGTTTGAAACACAGGTCAATTGTGAACCTAAACCTAAGGTCAAATGTGAACCTGTTGTTTGAAACCCAGGTCAAACGTGAACCTAAACCTCAGGTCAAATGTGAACCCGTTGTTTGAAACCCAAGTCAAATGTGAACCTAACCCTCAAGTCAAATGTGAACCCGTTGATTGAAAATCCGGTCAAATGTGAACCTAAACCTCTGGTCAAATGTGAACCCGTTGTTTGAAAATCCGATCAAATGTGAACCTAAACCTCATGTCAAATGTGAATCCATTGTTTGAAAACCAGGTCAAATGTGAGCCCGTTGTTAAAAACCCAGGTCAAATATGAACCTCAACCTCAGGTCAAATGTGAACCCGTTGTTTGAAACCCAGGTCAAATGTGAACTTAACCCTCAGGTCAAATGTGAACCCGTTGTTTGAAAACCAGGTCAAATGTGAACCTAAACCTGAGGTCAAATGTGAACCCGTTGTTTGAAACCCAGGTTAAACGTGAACCTAAACCTCAAGTCAAATGTGAACCCGTTGTTTGAAAACCAGGTCAAATGTGAACCTAACCCTGAGGTCAAAGTGAACTCGTTCTTTGAAACCCAAGTCAAATGTGAACCTAAACCTCAGGTCAAATGTGAACCCGTTGTTTGAAAACCAGGTCAAATGTGAACCTAAACCTCAAGTCAATTGTGAACCCGTTGTTTGAAACCCAGGTCAAATTTGAACCTAAACCTAAAGTCAAATGTTAACCCGTTGTTTGAAAACCAGGTCAAATGTGAACCTAACCCTCAGGTCAAATGTGAACTCGTTCTTTGAAACCCAAGTCAAATGTGAACCTAAACCTCAGGTCAAATGTGAACCCGTTGTTTGAAAACCAGGTCAAATGTGAACCTAAACCTCAAGTCAAATGTGAACCCGTTGTTTGAAAACCAGGTCAAATGTGAACCTAACCCTCAGGTCAAATGTGAACTCGTTCTTTGAAACCCAAGTCAAATGTGAACCTAAACCTCAGGTCAAATGTGAACCCATTGTTTGAAAACCAGGTCAAATGTGAACCTAAACCTCAGGTCAAATGTGAACCCGTTGTTTGGAACCCAGGTCAAATGTGAACCTAAACCTCAGGTCAAATGTGAACCCGCTGTTTAAAACCCAGGTCAAATGTGAACCTAAACCTCAGGTCAAATGCGAACCCGTTGTTTGAAAACCAGGTCAAATTTGAACCTAAACCTCAGGTCAAATGTGAACCCGTTGTTTGAAACCCCGGTCAATTGTGAACCTAAACCTAAGGTCAAATGTGAACCTGTTGTTTGAAACCCAAGTCAAATGTGAACCTAAACCTCAGTTCAAATGTGAACCCGTTGTTTGAAACCCAAGTCAAATGTGAACCTAACCCTCAAGTCAAATGTGAACCCGTTGTTTGAAAATCTGATCAAATGTGAACCTAAACCTCTGGTCAAATGTGAACCCGTTGTTTGAAACCCAGGTCAAATGTGAACCTAAACCTCATGTCAAATGTGAATCCATTGTTTGAAAACCAGGTCAAATGTGAGCCCGTTGTTAAAAACCCAGGACAAATATGAACCTAAACCTCAGGTCAAATGTGAACCCGTTGTTTGAAACCCAGGTCAAATGTGAACTTATACCTTAGGTCAAATGTGAACCCGTTGTTTGAAAACCAGGTCAAATGTGAACCTAAACCTCAGGTGAAATGTGAACCCATTGTTTGAAACCCAGGTCAAATGTGAACCTAAACCTCAGGTCAAATGTGAACCCGTTGTTTGAATCCCAGGTCAAACGTGAACTTAAACCTCAGGTCAAATGTGAACATGTTGTTTGAAACCCAGGTCATACGTGAACCTAAATCTCAGGTCAAATGTGAACCCGTTGTTTGAAACCCAAGTCAAATGTGAACCTAACCCTCAAGTCAAATGTGAACCCATTGTTTGAAAATCAGGTCAAATGTAAACCTAAACCTCAGGTCAAATGTGAACCCGTTGTTTGAAACCCAGGTTAAACGTGAACCTAAACCTCAAGTCAAATGTGAACCCATTGTTTGAAAACCAGGTCAAATGTGAACCTAACCCTAAGGTCAAATGTGAAGTCGTTCTTTGAAACCCAAGTCAAATGTGAACCTAAACCTCAGGTCAAATGTGAACCCGTTGTTTGAAAACCAGGTCAAATGTGAACCTAAACCTCAGGTCAAATGTGAACCCGTTGTTTGAAACCCAGGTCAAATTTGAACCTAAACCTCAAGTCAAATGTGAACCCGTTGTTTGAAAACCAGGTCAAATGTGAACCTAACCCTCAGGTCAAATGTGAACTCGTTCTTTGAAACCCAAGTCAAATGTGAACCTAAACCTTAGGTCAAATGTGAACCCGTTGTTTGAAAACCAGGTCAAATGTGAACCTAAACCTCAAGTCAAATGTGAACCCGTTATTTGAAACCCAGGTCAAATGAGAACCTAAACCTCACGTCAAATGTGTATCCGTTGTTTGAAAACCAGGTCAAATGTGAACCTGTTGTTTGAAACCCAGGTCAAATGTGAACCTAAACCTCAGGTCAAATGTGAACCCGTTGTTTGGAACCTAGGTCAAATGTGAACCTAAACCTCAGGTCAAATGTGAACCCGTTGTTTGAAACCCAGGTCAAATGTGAACCTAAACCTCAGGTTAAATGCGAACCCGTTGTTTGATAACCAGGTCAAATTTGAACCTAAACCTCAGGTCAAATGTGAACCCGTTGTTTGAAACCAAGGTCAATTGTGAAACTAAATCTAAGGTCAAATGTGAACCCGTTGTTTGAAACCCAGGTTAAACGTGAACCTAAACCTCAAGTCAAATGTGAACCCATTGTTTGAAAACCAGGTCAAATGTGAACCTAACCCTAAGGTCAAATGTGAACTCGTTCTTTGAAACCCAAGTCAAATGTGAACCTAAACCTCAGGTCAAATGTGAACCCGTTGTTTGAAAACCAGGTCAAATGTGAACCTAAACCTCAGGTCAAATGTGAACCCGTTGTTTGAAACCCAGGTCAAATTTGAACCTAAACCTCAAGTCAAATGTGAACCCGTTGTTTGAAAACCAGGTCAAATGTGAACCTAACCCTCAGGTCAAATGTGAACTCGTTCTTTGAAACCCAAGTCAAATGTGAACCTAAACCTTAGGTCAAATGTGAACCCGTTGTTTGAAAACCAGGTCAAATGTGAACCTAAACCTCAAGTCAAATGTGAACCCGTTATTTGAAACCCAGGTCAAATGAGAACCTAAACCTCACGTCAAATGTGTATCCGTTGTTTGAAAACCAGGTCAAATGTGAACCTGTTGTTTGAAACCCAGGTCAAATGTGAACCTAAACCTCAGGTCAAATGTGAACCCGTTGTTTGGAACCTAGGTCAAATGTGAACCTAAACCTCAGGTCAAATGTGAACCCGTTGTTTGAAACCCAGGTCAAATGTGAACCTAAACCTCAGGTTAAATGCGAACCCGTTGTTTGATAACCAGGTCAAATTTGAACCTAAACCTCAGGTCAAATGTGAACCCGTTGTTTGAAACCAAGGTCAATTGTGAAACTAAATCTAAGGTCAAATGTGAACCCGTTGTTTGAAACCCAGGTTAAACGTGAACCTAAACCTCAAGTCAAATGTGAACCCGTTGTTTGAAAACCAGGTCAAATGTGAACCAAACCCTGAGGTCAAATGTGAACTCGTTCTTTGTAACCCAAGCCAAATGTGAACCTAAACCTCAAGTCAAATGTGAACCCGTTGTTTGAAAACCAGGTCAAATGTGAGCCTAAACCTCAGGTCAAATGTGAACCCGTTGTTTGAAACCCAGGTCAAATGTGAACCTAAACCTCAGGTCAAATGTTAACCCGTTGTTTGAAAACCAGGTCAAATGTGAACCTAAACCTCAGGTCAAATATGAACCCGTTGTTTGAAACCCAGGTCAAATGAGAACCTAAACCTCACGTCAAATGTGAATCCGTTGTTTGAAAACCAGGTCAAATGTGAACCCGTTGTTTGAAACCCAGGTCAAATGTGAACCTAAACCTCAGGTCAAATGTGAACCCGTTGTTTGGAACCCAGGTCAAATGTGACCCTAAACCTCAGGTCAAATGTGAACCCGTTGTTTGGAACCCAGGTCAAATGTGAACCTAAACCTCAGGTCAAATGTGAACCCGTTGTTTGAAAACCAGGTCAAATTTGAACCTAAACCTCAGGTCAAATGTGAACCCGTTGTTTGAAACACAGGTCAATTATGAACCTAAACCTAAGGTCAAATGTGAACCTGTTGTTTGAAACCCAGGTCAAACGTGAACCTAAACCTCAGGTCAAATGTGAACCCGTTGTTTGAAACCCAAGTCAAATGTGAACCTAACCCTCAAGTCAAATGTGAACCCGTTGATTGAAAATCCGGTCAAATGTGAACCTAAACCTCTGGTCAAATGTGAACCCGTTGTTTGAAAATCCGATAAAATGTGAACCTAAACCTCATGTCAAATGTGAATCCATTGTTTGAAAACCAGGTCAAATGTGAGCCCGTTGTTAAAAACCCAGGTCAAATATGAACCTCAACCTCAGGTCAAATGTGAACCCGTTGTTTGAAACCCAGGTCAAATGTGAACTTAACCCTCAGGTCAAATGTGAACCCGTTGTTTGAAAACCAGGTCAAATGTGAACCTAAACCTGAGGTCAAATGTGAACCCGTTGTTTGAAACCCAGGTTAAACGTGAACCTAAACCTCAAGTCAAATGTGAACCCGTTGTTTGAAAACCAGGTCAAATGTGAACCTAACCCTGAGGTCAAATGTGAACTCGTTCTTTGAAACCCAAGTCAAATGTGAACCTAAACCTCAGGTCAAATGTGAACCCGTTGTTTGAAAACCAGGTCAAATGTGAACCTAAACCTCAGGTCAAATGTGAACCCGTTGTTTGAAACCCAGGTCAAATTTGAACCTAAACCTAAAGTCAAATGTTAACCCGTTGTTTGAAAACCAGGTCAAATGTGAACCTAACCCTCAGGTCAAATGTGAACTCGTTCTTTGAAACCCAAGTCAAATGTGAACCTAAACCTCAGGTTAAATGTGAACCCATTGTTTGAAAACCAGGTCAAATGTGAACCTAAACCTCAGGTCAAATGTGAACCCGTTATTTGAAACCCAGGTCAAATGAGAACCTAAACCTCACGTCAAATGTGAATCCGTTGTTTGAAAACCAGGTCAAATGTGAACCTGTTGTTTGAAACCCAGGTCAAATGTGAACCCGTTGTTTGGAACCTAGGTCAAATGTGAACCTAAACCTCAGGTCAAATGTGAACCTAAACCTCAGGTCAAATGTGAACCCATTGTTTGAAAACCATGTCAAATGTGAACCTAAACCTCAGGTCAAATATGAACCCGTTGTTTGAAACCCAGGTCAAATGAGAACCCAAACCTCATGTCAAATGTGAATCCATTGTTTGGAAACCAGGTCAAATGTGAACCCGTTGTTTGAAACCCAGGTCAAATGTGAACCTAAACCTCAGGTCAAATGTGAACCCGTTGTTTGGAACCCAGGTCAAATGTGAACCTAAACCTCAGGTCAAATGTGAACCCGCTGTTTAAAACCCAGGTCAAATGTGAACCTAAACCTCAGGTCAAATGCGAACCCGTTGTTTGAAAACCAGGTCAAATTTGAACCTAAACCTCAGGTCAAATGTGAACCCGTTGTTTGAAACCCAGGTCAATTGTGAACCTAAACCTAAGGTCAAATGTGAACCTGTTGTTTGAAACCCAAGTCAAATGTGAACCTAAACCTCAGTTCAAATGTGAACCCGTTGTTTGAAACCCAAGTCAAATGTGAACCTAACCCTCAAGTCAAATGTGAACCCGTTGTTTGAAAATCTGATCAAATGTGAACCTAAACCTCTGGTCAAATGTGAACCCGTTGTTTGAAACCCAGGTCAAATGTGAACCTAAACCTCATGTCAAATGTGAATCCATTGTTTGAAAACCAGGTCAAATGTGAGCCCGTTGTTAAAAACCCAGGACAAATATGAACCTAAACCTCAGGTCAAATGTGAACCCGTTGTTTGAAACCCAGGTCAAATGTGAACTTATACCTTAGGTCAAATGTGAACCCGTTGTTTGAAAACCAGGTCAAATGTGAACCTAAACCTCAGGTGAAATGTGAACCCATTGTTTGAAACCCAGGTCAAATGTGAACCTAAACCTCAGGTCAAATGTGAACCCGTTGTTTGAATCCCAGGTCAAACGTGAACTTAAACCTCAGGTCAAATGTGAACATGTTGTTTGAAACCCAGGTCATACGTGAACCTAAATCTCAGGTCAAATGTGAACCCGTTGTTTGAAACCCAAGTCAAATGTGAACCTAACCCTCAAGTCAAATGTGAACCCATTGTTTGAAAATCAGGTCAAATGTAAACCTAAACCTCAGGTCAAATGTGAACCCGTTGTTTGAAACCCAGGTTAAACGTGAACCTAAACCTCAAGTCAAATGTGAACCCATTGTTTGAAAACCAGGTCAAATGTGAACCTAACCCTAAGGTCAAATGTGAACTCGTTCTTTGAAACCCAAGTCAAATGTGAACCTAAACCTCAGGTCAAATGTGAACCCGTTGTTTGAAAACCAGGTCAAATGTGAACCTAAACCTCAGGTCAAATGTGAACCCGTTGTTTGAAACCCAGGTCAAATTTGAACCTAAACCTCAAGTCAAATGTGAACCCGTTGTTTGAAAACCAGGTCAAATGTGAACCTAACCCTCAGGTCAAATGTGAACTCGTTCTTTGAAACCCAAGTCAAATGTGAACCTAAACCTCAGGTCAAATGTGAACCCGTTGTTTGAAAACCAGGTCAAATGTGAACCTAAACCTCAAGTCAAATGTGAACCCGTTATTTGAAACCCAGGTCAAATGAGAACCTAAACCTCACGTCAAATGTGTATCCGTTGTTTGAAAACCAGGTCAAATGTGAACCTATTGTTTGAAACCCAGGTCAAATGTGAACCTAAACCTCAGGTCAAATGTGAACCCGTTGTTTGGAACCTAGGTCAAATGTGAACCTAAACCTCAGGTCAAATGTGAACCCGTTGTTTGAAACCCAGGTCAAATGTGAACCTAAACCTCAGGTCAAATGTGAACCCGTTGTTTGAAACCAAGGTCAATTGTGAAACTAAATCTAAGGTCAAATGTGAACCCGTTGTTTGAAAACCAGGTCAAATGTGAACCTAAACCTCAGGTCAAATGTGAACCCATTGTTTGAAACCCAGGTCAAATGTGAACCCGTTGTTTGAATCCCAGGTCAAACGTGAACTTAAACCTCAGGTCAAATGTGAACATGTTGTTTGAAACCCAAGTCAAATATGAACCTAACCCTTAGGTCAAATGTGAACCCATTGTTTGAAAATCAGGTCAAATGTGAACCTAAACCTCAGGTCAAATGTGAACCCGTTGTTTGAAACCCAAGTCAAACGTGAACCTAACCCTGAGGTCAAATGTGAACTCGTTCTTTGAAACCCAAGTCAAATATGAACCTAAACCTCAAGTCAAATGTGAACCCGTTGTTTGAAAACCAGGTCAAATGTGAACCTAAACCACAGGTCAAATGCGAACCCGTTGTTTGAAACCCAGGTCAAATGTGAACCTAAACCTCAGGTCAAATATGAACCCGTTGTTTGAAAACCAGGTCAAATGTGAACCTAAACCTCAAGTCAAATGTGAACCCGTTGTTTGAAACCCAGGTCTAATGTGAACCTAAACCACAGGTCAAATATGAACCCGTTGTTTGAAAACCAGGTCAAATGTGAACCTAAACCTCAGGTCAAATGTGAACCCGTTGTTTGAAACCTAGGTCAAATGAGAACCTAATCCTCACGTCAAATGTGAATCCCTTGTTTGAAAACCAGGTCAAATGTGAACCCGTTGTTTGAAACCCAGGTCAAATGTGAACCTAAACCTCAGGTCAAATGTGAACCCGTTGTTTGGAACCCAGGTCAAATGTGAACCTAAACCTCAGGTCAAATGTGAACCCGTTGTTTAAAACCCAGGTCAAATGTGAACCTAAACCTCAGGTCAAATGCGAACCCGTTGTTTGAAAACTAGGCCAAATTTGAACCTAAACCTCAGGTCAAATGTGAACCCGTTGTTTGAAACCCAGGTCAAATGTGAACCTAACCCTCAAGTCAAATGTGAACCCGTTGTTTGAAAACCAGGTCAAATGTGAACCTAACCCTAAGGTCAAATGTGAACTCGTTCTTTGAAACCCAAGTCAAATGTGAACCCGTTGTTTGAAAACCAGGTCAAATGTGAACCTAAACCTCAGGTTAAATGTGAACCCTTTGTTTGAAACCCAGGTCAAATGTGAACCTAAACCTCAGGTCAAATATGAACCCGTTGTTTGAAAACCAGGTCAAATGTGAACCTAAACCTCAGGTCAAATGTGAACCCGCTGTTTGAAACCCAGGTCAAATGATAACCTAAACCTTACGTCAAATGTGAATCCGTTGTTTGAAAACCAGGTCAAATGTGATCCCGTTGTTTGAAACCCAGGTCAAATGTGAACCTAAACCTCAGGTCAAATGTGAACCCGTTGTTTGGAACCCAGGTCAAATGTGAACCTAAACCTCAGGTCAAATGTGAACCCGTTGTTTAAAACCCAGGTCAAATGTGAACCTAAACCTCAGGTCAAATTCGAACCCGTTGTTTGAAAACTAGGCCAAATTTGAACCTAAACCTCAAGTCAAATGTGAACCCGTTGTTTGAAACCCAGGTCAAATGTGAACCTAACCCTCAAGTCAAATGTGAACCCGTTGTTTGAAAACCAGGTCAAATGTGAACCTAAACCACAGGTCAAATGTGAACCCGTTGTTTGAAACCCAGGTCAAATGTGAACCTAAACCTCAGGTCAAATATGAACCCGTTGTTTGAAAACCAGGTCAAATGTGAACCTAAACCTCAAGTCAAATGTGAACCCGTTGTTTGAAACCCAGGTCTAATGTGAACCTAAACCACAGGTCAAATATGAACCCGTTGTTTGAAAACCAGGTCAAATGTGAACCTAAACCTCAGGTCAAATGTGAACCCGTTGTTTGAAACCCAGGTCAAATGAGAACCTAATCCTCACGTCAAATGTGAATCCCTTGTTTGAAAACCAGGTCAAATGTGAACCCGTTGTTTGAAACCCAGGTCAAATGTGAACCTAAACCTCAGGTCAAATGTGAACCCGTTGTTTGGAACCCAGGTCAAATGTGAACCTAAACCTCAGGTCAAATGTGAACCCGTTGTTTAAAACCCAGGTCAAATGTGAACCTAAACCTCAGGTCAAATGCGAACCCGTTGTTTGAAAACTAGGCCAAATTTGAACCTAAACCTCAGGTCAAATGTGAACCCGTTGTTTGAAACCCAGGTCAAATGTGAACCTAACCCTCAAGTCAAATGTGAACCCGTTGTTTGAAAACCAGGTCAAATGTGAACCTAACCCTAAGGTCAAATGTGAACTCGTTCTTTGAAACCCAAGTCAAATGTGAACCCGTTGTTTGAAAACCAGGTCAAATGTGAACCTAAACCTCAGGTTAAATGTGAACCCTTTGTTTGAAACCCAGGTCAAATGTGAACCTAAACCTCAGGTCAAATATGAACCCGTTGTTTGAAAACCAGGTCAAATGTGAACCTAAACCTCAGGTCAAATGTGAACCCGCTGTTTGAAACCCAGGTCAAATGATAACCTAAACCTTACGTCAAATGTGAATCCGTTGTTTGAAAACCAGGTCAAATGTGATCCCGTTGTTTGAAACCCAGGTCAAATGTGAACCTAAACCTCAGGTCAAATGTGAACCCGTTGTTTGGAACCCAGGTCAAATGTGAACCTAAACCTCAGGTCAAATGTGAACCCGTTGTTTAAAACCCAGGTCAAATGTGAACCTAAACCTCAGGTCAAATTCGAACCCGTTGTTTGAAAACTAGGCCAAATTTGAACCTAAACCTCAAGTCAAATGTGAACCCGTTGTTTGAAACCCAGGTCAAATGTGAACCTAACCCTCAAGTCAAATGTGAACCCGTTGTTTGAAAACCAGGTCAAATGTGAACCTAACCCTAAGGTCAAATGTGAACTCGTTCTTTGAAACCCAAGTCAAATGTGAACCTAAACCTCAAGTCAAATGTGAACCCGTTGTTTGAAAACCAGGTCAAATGTGAACCTAAACCTCAGGTCAAATGTGAACCCTTTGTTTGAAACCCAGGTCAAATGTGAACCTAAACCTCAGGTCAAATATGAACCCGTTGTTTGAAAACCAGGTCAAATGTGAACCTAAACCTCAGGTCAAATGTGAACCCGTTGTTTGAAACCCAGGTCAAATGAGAACCTAAACCTCACGTCAAATGTGAATCTGTTGTTTGAAAACCACGTCAAATGTGAACCCGTTGTTTGAAACCCAAGTCAAATGTGAACCTAAACCTCAGGTCAAATGTGAACCCGTTGTTTGGAACCCAGGTCAAATGTGAACCTAAACCTCAGGTCAAATGTGAACCCGTTGTTTAAAACCCAGGTCAAATGTGAACCTAAACCTCAGGTCAAATGCGAACCCGTTGTTTGAAAACCAGGCCAAATTTGAACCTAAACCTCAGGTCAAATGTGAACCCGTTGTTTGAAACCCAGGTCAAATGAGAACCTAATCCTCACGTCAAATGTGAATCCCTTGTTTGAAAACCAGGTCAAATGTGAACCCGTTGTTTGAAACCCAGGTCAAATGTGAACCTAAACCTCAGGTCAAATGTGAACCCGTTGTTTGGAACCCAGGTCAAATGTGAACCTAAACCTCAGGTCAAATGTGAACCCGTTGTTTAAAACCCAGGTCAAATGTGAACCTAAACCTCAGGTCAAATGCGAACCCGTTGTTTGAAAACTAGGCCAAATTTGAACCTAAACCTCAAGTCAAATGTGAACCCGTTGTTTGAAACCCAGGTCAAATGTGAACCTAACCCTCAAGTCAAATGTGAACCCGTTGTTTGAAAACCAGGTCAAATGTGAACCTAACCCTAAGGTCAAATGTGAACTCGTTCTTTGAAACCCAAGTCAAATGTGAACCTAAACCTCAAGTCAAATGTGAACCCGTTGTTTGAAAACCAGGTCAAATGTGAACCTAAACCTCAGGTCAAATGTGAACCCTTTGTTTGAAACCCAGGTCAAATGTGAACCTAAACCTCAGGTCAAATATGAACCCGTTGTTTGAAAACCAGGTCAAATGTGAACCTAAACCTCAGGTCAAATGTGAACCCGTTGTTTGAAACCCAGGTCAAATGAGAACCTAAACCTCACGTCAAATGTGAATCTGTTGTTTGAAAACCACGTCAAATGTGAACCCGTTGTTTGAAACCCAAGTCAAATGTGAACCTAAACCTCAGGTCAAATTCGAACCCGTTGTTTGAAAACTAGGCCAAATTTGAACCTAAACCTCAAGTCAAATGTGAACCCGTTGTTTGAAACCCAGGTCAAATGTGAACCTAACCCTCAAGTCAAATGTGAACCCGTTGTTTGAAAACCAGGTCAAATGTGAACCTAACCCTAAGGTCAAATGTGAACTCGTTCTTTGAAACCCAAGTCAAATGTGAACCTAAACCTCAAGTCAAATGTGAACCCGTTGTTTGAAAACCAGGTCAAATGTGAACCTAAACCTCAGGTCAAATGTGAACCCTTTGTTTGAAACCCAGGTCAAATGTGAACCTAAACCTCAGGTCAAATATGAACCCGTTGTTTGAAAACCAGGTCAAATGTGAACCTAAACCTCAGGTCAAATGTGAACCCGTTGTTTGAAACCCAGGTCAAATGAGAACCTAAACCTCACGTCAAATGTGAATCTGTTGTTTGAAAACCACGTCAAATGTGAACCCGTTGTTTGAAACCCAAGTCAAATGTGAACCTAAACCTCAGGTCAAATGTGAACCCGTTGTTTGGAACCCAGGTCAAATGTGAACCTAAACCTCAGGTCAAATGTGAACCCGTTGTTTGAAACCCAGGTCAAATGAGAACCTAATCCTCACGTCAAATGTGAATCCCTTGTTTGAAAACCAGGTCAAATGTGAACCCGTTGTTTGAAACCCAGGTCAAATGTGAACCTAAACCTCAGGTCAAATGTGAACCCGCTGTTTGAAACCCAGGTCAAATGATAACCTAAACCTTACGTCAAATGTGAATCCGTTGTTTGAAAACCAGGTCAAATGTGATCCCGTTGTTTGAAACCCAGGTCAAATGTGAACCTAAACCTCAGGTCAAATGTGAACCCGTTGTTTGGAACCCAGGTCAAATGTGAACCTAAACCTCAGGTCAAATGTGAACCCGTTGTTTAAAACCCAGGTCAAATGTGAACCTAAACCTCAGGTCAAATTCGAACCCGTTGTTTGAAAACTAGGCCAAATTTGAACCTAAACCTCAAGTCAAATGTGAACCCGTTGTTTGAAACCCAGGTCAAATGTGAACCTAACCCTCAAGTCAAATGTGAACCCGTTGTTTGAAAACCAGGTCAAATGTGAACCTAAACCACAGGTCAAATGTGAACCCGTTGTTTGAAACCCAGGTCAAATGTGAACCTAAACCTCAGGTCAAATATGAACCCGTTGTTTGAAAACCAGGTCAAATGTGAACCTAAACCTCAAGTCAAATGTGAACCCGTTGTTTGAAACCCAGGTCTAATGTGAACCTAAACCACAGGTCAAATATGAACCCGTTGTTTGAAAACCAGGTCAAATGTGAACCTAAACCTCAGGTCAAATGTGAACCCGTTGTTTGAAACCCAGGTCAAATGAGAACCTAATCCTCACGTCAAATGTGAATCCCTTGTTTGAAAACCAGGTCAAATGTGAACCCGTTGTTTGAAACCCAGGTCAAATGTGAACCTAAACCTCAGGTCAAATGTGAACCCGTTGTTTGGAACCCAGGTCAAATGTGAACCTAAACCTCAGGTCAAATGTGAACCCGTTGTTTAAAACCCAGGTCAAATGTGAACCTAAACCTCAGGTCAAATGCGAACCCGTTGTTTGAAAACTAGGCCAAATTTGAACCTAAACCTCAGGTCAAATGTGAACCCGTTGTTTGAAACCCAGGTCAAATGTGAACCTAACCCTCAAGTCAAATGTGAACCCGTTGTTTGAAAACCAGGTCAAATGTGAACCTAACCCTAAGGTCAAATGTGAACTCGTTCTTTGAAACCCAAGTCAAATGTGAACCCGTTGTTTGAAAACCAGGTCAAATGTGAACCTAAACCTCAGGTTAAATGTGAACCCTTTGTTTGAAACCCAGGTCAAATGTGAACCTAAACCTCAGGTCAAATATGAACCCGTTGTTTGAAAACCAGGTCAAATGTGAACCTAAACCTCAGGTCAAATGTGAACCCGCTGTTTGAAACCCAGGTCAAATGATAACCTAAACCTTACGTCAAATGTGAATCCGTTGTTTGAAAACCAGGTCAAATGTGATCCCGTTGTTTGAAACCCAGGTCAAATGTGAACCTAAACCTCAGGTCAAATGTGAACCCGTTGTTTGGAACCCAGGTCAAATGTGAACCTAAACCTCAGGTCAAATGTGAACCCGTTGTTTAAAACCCAGGTCAAATGTGAACCTAAACCTCAGGTCAAATTCGAACCCGTTGTTTGAAAACTAGGCCAAATTTGAACCTAAACCTCAAGTCAAATGTGAACCCGTTGTTTGAAACCCAGGTCAAATGTGAACCTAACCCTCAAGTCAAATGTGAACCCGTTGTTTGAAAACCAGGTCAAATGTGAACCTAACCCTAAGGTCAAATGTGAACTCGTTCTTTGAAACCCAAGTCAAATGTGAACCTAAACCTCAAGTCAAATGTGAACCCGTTGTTTGAAAACCAGGTCAAATGTGAACCTAAACCTCAGGTCAAATGTGAACCCTTTGTTTGAAACCCAGGTCAAATGTGAACCTAAACCTCAGGTCAAATATGAACCCGTTGTTTGAAAACCAGGTCAAATGTGAACCTAAACCTCAGGTCAAATGTGAACCCGTTGTTTGAAACCCAGGTCAAATGAGAACCTAAACCTCACGTCAAATGTGAATCTGTTGTTTGAAAACCACGTCAAATGTGAACCCGTTGTTTGAAACCCAAGTCAAATGTGAACCTAAACCTCAGGTCAAATGTGAACCCGTTGTTTGGAACCCAGGTCAAATGTGAACCTAAACCTCAGGTCAAATGTGAACCCGTTGTTTAAAACCCAGGTCAAATGTGAACCTAAACCTCAGGTCAAATGCGAACCCGTTGTTTGAAAACCAGGCCAAATTTGAACCTAAACCTCAGGTCAAATGTGAACCCGTTGTTTGAAACCCAGGTCAAATGAGAACCTAATCCTCACGTCAAATGTGAATCCCTTGTTTGAAAACCAGGTCAAATGTGAACCCGTTGTTTGAAACCCAGGTCAAATGTGAACCTAAACCTCAGGTCAAATGTGAACCCGTTGTTTGGAACCCAGGTCAAATGTGAACCTAAACCTCAGGTCAAATGTGAACCCGTTGTTTAAAACCCAGGTCAAATGTGAACCTAAACCTCAGGTCAAATGCGAACCCGTTGTTTGAAAACTAGGCCAAATTTGAACCTAAACCTCAAGTCAAATGTGAACCCGTTGTTTGAAACCCAGGTCAAATGTGAACCTAACCCTCAAGTCAAATGTGAACCCGTTGTTTGAAAACCAGGTCAAATGTGAACCTAACCCTAAGGTCAAATGTGAACTCGTTCTTTGAAACCCAAGTCAAATGTGAACCTAAACCTCAAGTCAAATGTGAACCCGTTGTTTGAAAACCAGGTCAAATGTGAACCTAAACCTCAGGTCAAATGTGAACCCTTTGTTTGAAACCCAGGTCAAATGTGAACCTAAACCTCAGGTCAAATATGAACCCGTTGTTTGAAAACCAGGTCAAATGTGAACCTAAACCTCAGGTCAAATGTGAACCCGTTGTTTGAAACCCAGGTCAAATGAGAACCTAAACCTCACGTCAAATGTGAATCTGTTGTTTGAAAACCACGTCAAATGTGAACCCGTTGTTTGAAACCCAAGTCAAATGTGAACCTAAACCTCAGGTCAAATTCGAACCCGTTGTTTGAAAACTAGGCCAAATTTGAACCTAAACCTCAAGTCAAATGTGAACCCGTTGTTTGAAACCCAGGTCAAATGTGAACCTAACCCTCAAGTCAAATGTGAACCCGTTGTTTGAAAACCAGGTCAAATGTGAACCTAACCCTAAGGTCAAATGTGAACTCGTTCTTTGAAACCCAAGTCAAATGTGAACCTAAACCTCAAGTCAAATGTGAACCCGTTGTTTGAAAACCAGGTCAAATGTGAACCTAAACCTCAGGTCAAATGTGAACCCTTTGTTTGAAACCCAGGTCAAATGTGAACCTAAACCTCAGGTCAAATATGAACCCGTTGTTTGAAAACCAGGTCAAATGTGAACCTAAACCTCAGGTCAAATGTGAACCCGTTGTTTGAAACCCAGGTCAAATGAGAACCTAAACCTCACGTCAAATGTGAATCTGTTGTTTGAAAACCACGTCAAATGTGAACCCGTTGTTTGAAACCCAAGTCAAATGTGAACCTAAACCTCAGGTCAAATGTGAACCCGTTGTTTGGAACCCAGGTCAAATGTGAACCTAAACCTCAGGTCAAATGTGAACCCGTTGTTTAAAACCCAGGTCAAATGTGAACCTAAACCTCAGGTCAAATGCGAACCCGTTGTTTGAAAACCAGGCCAAATTTGAACCTAAACCTCAGGTCAAATGTGAACCCGTTGTTTGAAACCCAGGTCAAATGAGAACCTAATCCTCACGTCAAATGTGAATCCCTTGTTTGAAAACCAGGTCAAATGTGAACCCGTTGTTTGAAACCCAGGTCAAATGTGAACCTAAACCTCAGGTCAAATGTGAACCCGTTGTTTGGAACCCAGGTCAAATGTGAACCTAAACCTCAGGTCAAATGTGAACCCGTTGTTTAAAACCCAGGTCAAATGTGAACCTAAACCTCAGGTCAAATGCGAACCCGTTGTTTGAAAACTAGGCCAAATTTGAACCTAAACCTCAGGTCAAATGTGAACCCGTTGTTTGAAACCCAGGTCAAATGTGAACCTAACCCTCAAGTCAAATGTGAACCCGTTGTTTGAAAACCAGGTCAAATGTGAACCTAACCCTAAGGTCAAATGTGAACTCGTTCTTTGAAACCCAAGTCAAATGTGAACCCGTTGTTTGAAAACCAGGTCAAATGTGAACCTAAACCTCAGGTTAAATGTGAACCCTTTGTTTGAAACCCAGGTCAAATGTGAACCTAAACCTCAGGTCAAATATGAACCCGTTGTTTGAAAACCAGGTCAAATGTGAACCTAAACCTCAGGTCAAATGTGAACCCGCTGTTTGAAACCCAGGTCAAATGATAACCTAAACCTTACGTCAAATGTGAATCCGTTGTTTGTAAACCAGGTCAAATGTGATCCCGTTGTTTGAAACCCAGGTCAAATGTGAACCTAAACCTCAGGTCAAATGTGAACCCGTTGTTTGGAACCCAGGTCAAATGTGAACCTAAACCTCAGGTCAAATGTGAACCCGTTGTTTAAAACCCAGGTCAAATGTGAACCTAAACCTCAGGTCAAATTCGAACCCGTTGTTTGAAAACTAGGCCAAATTTGAACCTAAACCTCAAGTCAAATGTGAACCCGTTGTTTGAAACCCAGGTCAAATGTGAACCTAACCCTCAAGTCAAATGTGAACCCGTTGTTTGAAAACCAGGTCAAATGTGAACCTAACCCTAAGGTCAAATGTGAACTCGTTCTTTGAAACCCAAGTCAAATGTGAACCTAAACCTCAAGTCAAATGTGAACCCGTTGTTTGAAAACCAGGTCAAATGTGAACCTAAACCTCAGGTCAAATGTGAACCCTTTGTTTGAAACCCAGGTCAAATGTGAACCTAAACCTCAGGTCAAATATGAACCCGTTGTTTGAAAACCAGGTCAAATGTGAACCTAAACCTCAGGTCAAATGTGAACCCGTTGTTTGAAACCCAGGTCAAATGAGAACCTAAACCTCACGTCAAATGTGAATCTGTTGTTTGAAAACCACGTCAAATGTGAACCCGTTGTTTGAAACCCAAGTCAAATGTGAACCTAAACCTCAGGTCAAATGTGAACCCGTTGTTTGGAACCCAAGTCAAATGTGAACCTAAACCTCAGGTCAAATGTGAACCCGTTGTTTAAAACCCAGGTCAAATGTGAACCTAAACCTCAGGTCAAATGCGAACCCGTTGTTTGAAAACCAGGCCAAATTTGAACCTAAACCTCAGGTCAAATGTGAACCCGTTGTTTGACACCCAGGTCAAATGTGAACCAAACCCTCAAGTCAAATGTGAACCCATTGTTTGAAAATCCGGTCAAATGTGAACCTAAACCTCTGGTCAAATGTGAACCCGTTGTTTGAAACCCAGGTCAAATGTGAACCTAAACCTCATGTCAAATGTGAATCCATTGTTTGAAAACCAGGTCAAATGTGAGCCCGTTGTTAAAAACCCAGGTCAAATATGAACCTAAACCTCTGGCCAAATGTGAACCCGTTGTTTGAAACCCAGGTCAAATGTGAACTTAAACCTAGGTCAAATGTGAACTCGTTGATTGAAAACCAGGTCAAATGTGAACCTAAACCTCAGGTCAAATGTGAACCCATTGTTTGAAACCCAGGTCAAATGTGAACCTAAACCTCAGGTCAAATGTGAACCCGTTGTTTGAAACCCAGGTCAAACGTGAACCTAAACCTCAAGTCAAATGTGAACCCGTTGTATGAAAACCAGGTCAAATGTGAACCTAACCCTGAGGTCAAATGTGAACTCGTTCTTTGAAACCCAAGTCAAATATGAACCTAAACCTCAAGTCAAATGTGAACCCGTTGTTTGAAAACCAGGTCAAATGTGAACCTAAACCACAGGTCAAATGTGAACCCGTTGTTTGAAACCCAGGTCAAATGTGAACCTAAACCTCAGGTCAAATATGAACCCGTTGTTTGAAAACCAGGTCAAATGTGAACCTAAACCTCAAGTCAAATGTGAACCCGTTGTTTGAAACCCAGGTCTAATGTGAACCTAAACCACAGGTCAAATATGAACCCGTTGTTTGAAAACCAGGTCAAATGTGAACCTAAACCTCAGGTCAAATGTGAACCCGTTGTTTGAAACCCAGGTCAAATGAGAACCTAATCCTCACGTCAAATGTGAATCCCTTGTTTGAAAACCAGGTCAAATGTGAACCCGTTGTTTGAAACCCAGGTCAAATGTGAACCTAAACCTCAGGTCAAATGTGAACCCGTTGTTTGGAACCCAGGTCAAATGTGAACCTAAACCTCAGGTCAAATGTGAACCCGTTGTTTAAAACCCAGGTCAAATGTGAACCTAAACCTCAGGTCAAATGCGAACCCGTTGTTTGAAAACTAGGCCAAATTTGAACCTAAACCTCAGGTCAAATGTGAACCCGTTGTTTGAAACCCAGGTCAAATGTGAACCTAAACCTCATGTCAAATGTGAATCCATTGTTTGAAAACCAGGTCAAATGTGAGCCCGTTGTTAAAAACCCAGGTCAAATATGAACCTAAACCTCTTGCCAAATGTGAACCCGTTGTTTGAAACCCAGGTCAAATGTGAACTTAAACCTAGGTCAAATGTGAACTCGTTGATTGAAAACCAGGTCAAATGTGAACCTAAACCTCAGGTCAAATGTGAACCCATTGTTTGAAACCCAGGTCAAATGTGAACCTAAACCTCAGGTCAAATGTGAACCCGTTGTTTGAAACCCAGGTCAAACGTGAACCTAAACCTCAAGTCAAATGTGAACCCGTTGTTTGAAAACCAGGTCAAATGTGAACCTAACCCTGAGGTCAAATGTGAACTCGTTCTTTGAAACCCAAGTCAAATATGAACCTAAACCTCAAGTCAAATGTGAACCCGTTGTTTGAAAACCAGGTCAAATGTGAACCTAAACCACAGGTCAAATGTGAACCCGTTGTTTGAAACCCAGGTCAAATGTGAACCTAAACCTCAGGTTAAATATGAACCCGTTGTTTGAAAACCAGGTCAAATGTGAACCTAAACCTCAAGTCAAATGTGAACCCGTTGTTTGAAACCCAGGTCTAATGTGAACCTAAACCACAGGTCAAATATGAACCCGTTGTTTGAAAACCAGGTCAAATGTGAACCTAAACCTCAGGTCAAATGTGAACCCGTTGTTTGAAACCCAGGTCAAATGAGAACCTAGTCCTCACGTCAAATGTGAATCCCTTGTTTGAAAACCAGGTCAAATGTGAACCCGTTGTTTGAAACCCAGGTCAAATGTGAACCTAAACCTCAGGTCAAATGTGAACCCGTTGTTTGGAACCCAGGTCAAATGTGAACCTAAACCTCAGGTCAAATGTGAACCCGTTGTTTAAAACCCAGGTCAAATGTGAACCTAAACCTCAGGTCAAATGCGAACCCGTTGTTTGAAAACTAGGCCAAATTTGAACCTAAACCTCAGGTCAAATGTGAACCCGTTGTTTAAAACCCAGGTCAAATGTGAACCTAACCCTCAAGTCAAATGTGAACCCGTTGTTTGAAAACCAGGTCAAATGTGAACCTAACCCTAAGGTCAAATGTGAACTCGTTCTTTGAAACCCAAGTCAAATGTGAACCCGTTGTTTGAAAACCAGGTCAAATGTGAACCTAAACCTCAGGTTAAATGTGAACCCTTTGTTTGAAACGCAGGTCAAATGTGAACATAAACCTCAGGTGAAATATGAACCCGTTGTTTGAAAACCAGGTCAAATGTGAACCTAAACCTCAGGTCAAATGTGAACCCGCTGTTTGAAACCCAGGTCAAATGAGAACCTAAACCTCACGTCAAATGTGAATCCGTTGTTTGAAAACCAGGTCAAATGTGATCCCGTTGTTTGAAACCCAGGTCAAATGTGATCCCGTTGTTTGAAACCTCAAGTCAAATGTGAACCCGTTGTTTGGAACCCAGGTCAAATGTGAACCTAAACCTCAGGTCAAATGTGAACCCGTTGTTTAAAACCCAGGTCAAATGTGAACCTAAACCTCAGGTCAAATTCGAACCCGTTGTTTGAAAACTAGGCCAAATTTGAACTTAAACCTCAAGTCAAATGTGAACCCGTTGTTTGAAACCCAGGTCAAATGTGAACCTAACCCTCAAGTCAAATGTGAACCCGTTGTTTGAAAACCAGGTCAAATGTGAACCTAACCCTAAGGTCAAATGTGAACTCGTTCTTTGAAACCCAAGTCAAATGTGAACCTAAACCTCAAGTCAAATGTGAACCCGTTGTTTGAAAACCAGGTCAAATGTGAACCTAAACCTCAGGTCAAATGTGAACCTAAACCTCAGGTCAAATATGAACCCGTTGTTTGAAAACCAGGTCAAATGTGAACCTAAACCTCAGGTCAAATGTGAACCCGTTGTTTGAAACCCAGGTCAAATGAGAACCTAAACCTCACGTCAAATGTGAATCTGTTGTTTGAAAACCACGTCAAATGTGAACCCGTTGTTTGAAACCCAAGTCAAATGTGAACCTAAACCTCAGGTCAAATGTGAACCCGTTGTTTGGAACCCAGGTCAAATGTGAACCTAAACCTCAGGTCAAATGTGAACCCGTTGTTTAAAACCCAGGTCAAATGTGAACCTAAACCTCAGGTCAAATGCGAACCCGTTGTTTGAAAACCAGGCCAAATTTGAACCTAAACCTCAGGTCAAATGTGAACCCATTGTTTGACACCCAGGTCAAATGTGAACCAAACCCTCAAGTCAAATGTGAACCCATTGTTTGAAAATCCGGTCAAATGTGAACCTAAACCTCTGGTCAAATGTGAACCCGTTGTTTGAAACCCAGGTCAAATGTGAACCTAAACCTCATGTCAAATGTGAATCCATTGTTTGAAAACCAGGTCAAATGTGAGCCCGTTGTTAAAAACCCAGGTCAAATATGAACCTAAACCTCTGGCCAAATGTGAACCCGTTGTTTGAAACCCAGGTCAAATGTGAACTTAAACCTAGGTCAAATGTGAACTCGTTGATTGAAAACCAGGTCAAATGTGAACCTAAACCTCAGGTCAAATGTGATCCCATTGTTTGAAACCCAGGTCAAATGTGAACCTAAACCTCAGGTCAAATGTGAACCCGTTGTTTGAATCCCAGGTCAAACGTGAACTTAAACCTCAGGTAAAATGTGAACATGTTGTTTGAAACCCAGGTCAAACGTGAACCTAAACATCAGGTCAAATGTGAACCCGTTGTTTGAAACCCAAGTCAAATGTGAACCTAACCCTCAGGTCAAATGTGAACCCATTGTTTGAAAATCAGGTCAAATGTGAACCTAAACCTCAGGTCAAATGTGAACCCGTTGTTTGAAACCCAGGTCAAACGTGAACCTAAACCTCAAGTCAAATGTGAACCAGTTGTTTGAAAACCAGGTCAAATGTGAACCTAACCCTGAGGTCAAATGTGAACTCGTTCTTTGAAACCCAAGTCAAATGTGAACCTAAACCTCAGGTCAAATGTGAACCCGTTGTTTGAAAACCAGGTCAAATGTGAACCTAAACCTCAGGTCAAATCTGAACCCGTTGTTTGAAACCCAGGTCAAATGAGAACCTAAACCTCACGTCAAATGTGAATCCGTTGTTTGAAAACCATGTCAAATGTGAACCCGTTGTTTGAAACACAGGTCAAATGTGAACCTAAACCTCAGGTCAAACGTGAACCCGTTGTTTGGAACCCAGGTCAAATGTGAACCTAAACCTCAGGTCAAATGTGAACCCGTTGTTTATAACCCAGGTCAAATGTGAACCTAAACCTCAGGTCAAATGTGAACCCGTAGTTTGAAACCCAGGTCAATAGTGAACCTAAACCTAAGGTCAAATGTGAACCTGTTGTTTGAAACCCAGGTCAAACGTGACCCTAAACCTCAAGTCAAATATGAACCCGTTGTTTGAAACCCAAGTCAAATGTGAACCTAACCCTCAAGTCAAATTTGAACCCGTTGTTTGAAAATCCGGTCAAATGTGAACCTAAACCTCTGGTCAAATGTGAACCGGTTGTTTGAAACCCAGGTCAAATGTGAACTAAAACCTCATGTCAAATGTGAATCCATTGTTTGAAAACCAGGTTAAATGTGAGCCCGTTGTTAAAAACCCAGGTCAAATATGAACCTAAACCTCAGGTCAAATGTGAACCCGTTGTTTGAAACCCAGGTCAAATGTGAACTTAAACCTCAGGTCAAATGTGAACTCGTTGTTTGAAAACCAGGTCAAATGTGAACCTAAACCTCAAGTCAAATGTGAACCCATTGTTTGAAACCCAGGTCAAATGTGAACCTAAACCTCAGGTCAAATGTGAACCCGTTGTTTGAAAACCAGGTCAAATGTGAACCCGTTGTTTGAAACCCAGGTCAAATGTGAACCTAAACCTCAGGTCAAATGTGAACCCGTTGTTTGGACCCCAGGTCAAATGTGAACCTAAACCTCAGGTCAAATGTGAACCCGTTGTTTAAAACCCAGGTCAAATGTGAACCTAAACCTCAGGTCAAATGCGAACCCGTTGTTTGAAAACCTGGCCAAATTTGAACCTAAACCTCAGGTCAAATGTGAACCCGTTGTTTGAAACCCAGGTCAAATGTGAACCTAACCCTCAAGTCAAATGTGAACCCGTTGTTTGAAAATCCGGTCAAATGTGAACCTAAACCTCTGGTCAAATGTGAACCCGTTGTTTGAAACCCAGGTCAAATGTGAACCTAAACCTCATGTCAAATGTGAATCCATTGTTTGAAAACCAGGTCAAATGTGAGCCCGTTGTTAAAAACCCAGGTCAAATATGAACCTAAACCTCAGGTCAAATGTGAACCCGTTGTTTGAAACCCAGGTCAAATGTGAATTGAAACCTTAGGTCAAATGTGAACTCGTTGTTTGAAAACCAGGTCAAATGTGAACCTAAACCTCAGGTCAAATGTCAACCCATTGTTTGAAACCCAGGTCAAATATGAACCTAAACCTCAGGTCAAATGTGAACCCGTTGTTTGAATCCCAGGTCAAAAGTGAACTTAAACCTCAGGTCAAATGTGAACATGTTGTTTGAAACCCAGGTCAAACGTGAACCTAAACCTCAGGTCAAATGCAAACCCGTTGTTTGAAAACCAGGCCAAATTTGAACCTAAACCTCAGGTCAAATGTGAACCCGTTGTTTGAAACCCAGGTCAAATGTGAACCTAACCCTCAAGTCAAATGTGAACCCGTTGTTTGAAAATCCGGGCAAATGTGAACCTAAACCTCTGGTCAAATGTGAACCCGTTGTTTGAAACCCAGGTCAAATGTGAACCTAAACCTCATGTCAAACGTGAATCCATTGTTTGCAAACCAGGTCAAATGTGAACCCGTTGTTTGAAAACCAGGCCAAATTTGAACCTAAACCTCAGGTCAAATGTGAACCCGTTGTTTGAAAACCAGGTCAAATGTGAGCCTAACCCTCAGGTCAAATGTGAACCCATTGTTTGAAAATCAGGTCAAATGTGAACCTAAACCTCAGGTCAAATGTGAACCCGTTGTTTGAAACCCAGGTTAAACGTGAACCTAAACCTCAAGTCAAATGTGAACCCGTTGTTTGAAAACCAGGTCAAATGTGAACCTAACCCTGAGGTCAAATGTGAACTCGTTCTTTGAAACCCAAGTCAAATGTGAACCTAAACCTCAGGTCAAATGTGAACCCGTTGTTTGAAAACCAGGTCAAATGTGAACCTAAACCTCAGGTCAAATGTGAACCCGTTGTTTGAAACCCAAGTCAAATTTGAACCTAAACCTAAAGTCAAATGTTAACCCGTTGTTTGAAAACCAGGTCAAATGTGAACCTAACCCTCAGGTCAAATGTGAACTCGTTCTTTGAAACCCAAGTCAAATGTGAACCTAAACCTCAGGTCAAATGTGAATCTGTTGTTTGAAAACCACGTCAAATGTGAACCCGTTGTTTGAAACCCAAGTCAAATGTGAACCTAAACCTCAGGTCAAATGTGAACCCGTTGTTTGGAACCCAGGTCAAATGTGAACCTAAACCTCAGGTCAAATGTGAACCCGTTGTTTAAAACCCAGGTCAAATGTGAACCTAAACCTCAGGTCAAATGCGAACCCGTTGTTTGAAAACCAGGCCAAATTTGAACCTAAACCTCAGGTCAAATGTGAACCCGTTGTTTGAATCCCAGGTCAAAAGTGAACTTAAACCTCAGGTCAAATGTGAACATGTTGTTTGAAACCCAGGTCAAACGTGAACCTAAACCTCAGGTCAAATGCAAACCCGTTGTTTGAAAACCAGGCCAAATTTGAACCTAAACCTCAGGTCAAATGTGAACCCGTTGTTTGAAACCCAGGTCAAATGTGAACCTAACCCTCAAGTCAAATGTGAACCCGTTGTTTGAAAATCCGGTCAAATGTGAACCTAAACCTCTGGTCAAATGTGAACCCGTTGTTTGAAACCCAGGTCAAATGTGAACCTAAACCTCATGTCAAACGTGAATCCATTGTTTGCAAACCAGGTCAAATGTGAACCCGTTGTTTGAAAACCAGGCCAAATTTGAACCTAAACCTCAGGTCAAATGTGAACCCGTTGTTTGAAAACCAGGTCAAATGTGAGCCTAACCCTCAGGTCAAATGTGAACCCATTGTTTGAAAATCAGGTCAAATGTGAACCTAAACCTCAGGTCAAATGTGAACCCGTTGTTTGAAACCCAGGTTAAACGTGAACCTAAACCTCAAGTCAAATGTGAACCCGTTGTTTGAAAACCAGGTCAAATGTGAACCTAACCCTGAGGTCAAATGTGAACTCGTTCTTTGAAACCCAAGTCAAATGTGTACCTAAACCTCAGGTCAAATGTGAACCCGTTGTTTGAAAACCAGGTCAAATGTGAACCTAAACCTCAGGTCAAATGTGAACCCTTTGTTTGAAACCCAGGTCAAATGTGAACCTAAACCTCAGGTCAAATATGAACCCGTTGTTTGAAAACCAGGTCAAATGTGAACCTAAACCTCAGGTCAAATGTGAACCCGTTGTTTGAAACCCAGGTCAAATGAGAACCTAAACCTCACGTCAAATGTGAATCTGTTGTTTGAAAACCACGTCAAATGTGAACCCGTTGTTTGAAACCCAAGTCAAATGTGAACCTAAACCTCAGGTCAAATGTGAACCCGTTGTTTGGAACCCAGGTCAAATGTGAACCTAAACCTCAGGTCAAATGTGAACCCGTTGTTTAAAACCCAGGTCAAATGTGAACCTAAACCTCAGGTCAAATGCGAACCCGTTGTTTGAAAACCAGGCCAAATATGAACCTAAACCTCAGGTCAAATGTGAACCCGTTGTTTGACACCCAGGTCAAATGTGAACCAAACCCTCAAGTCAAATGTGAACCCATTGTTTGAAAATCCGGTCAAATGTGAACCTAAACCTCTGGTCAAATGTGAACCCGTTGTTTGAAACCCAGGTCAAATGTGAACCTAAACCTCATGTCAAATGTGAATCCATTGTTTGAAAACCAGGTCAAATGTGAGCCCGTTGTTAAAAACCCAGGTCAAATATGAACCTAAACCTCTGGCCAAATGTGAACCCGTTGTTTGAAACCCAGGTCAAATGTGAACTTAAACCTAGGTCAAATGTGAACTCGTTGATTGAAAACCAGGTCAAATGTGAACCTAAACCTCAGGTCAAATGTGAACCCATTGTTTGAAACCCAGGTCAAATGTGAACCTAAACCTCAGGTCAAATGTGAACCCGTTGTTTGAAACCCAGGTCAAACGTGAACCTAAACCTCAAGTCAAATGTGAACCCGTTGTTTGAAAACCAGGTCAAATGTGAACCTAACCCTGAGGTCAAATGTGAACTCGTTCTTTGAAACCCAAGTCAAATATGAACCTAAACCTCAAGTCAAATGTGAACCCGTTGTTTGAAAACCAGGTCAAATGTGAACCTAAACCACAGGTCAAATGTGAACCCGTTGTTTGAAACCCAGGTCAAATGTGAACCTAAACCTCAGGTCAAATATGAACCCGTTGTTTGAAAACCAGGTCAAATGTGAACCTAAACCTCAAGTCAAATGTGAACCCGTTGTTTGAAACCCAGGTCTAATGTGAACCTAAACCACAGGTCAAATATGAACCCGTTGTTTGAAAACCAGGTCAAATGTGAACCTAAACCTCAGGTCAAATGTGAACCCGTTGTTTGAAACCCAGGTCAAATGAGAACCTAATCCTCACGTCAAATGTGAATCCCTTGTTTGAAAACCAGGTCAAATGTGAACCCGTTGTTTGAAACCCAGGTCAAATGTGAACCTAAACCTCAGGTCAAATGTGAACCCGTTGTTTGGAACCCAGGTCAAATGTGAACCTAAACCTCAGGTCAAATGTGAACCCGTTGTTTAAAACCCAGGTCAAATGTGAACCTAAACCTCAGGTCAAATGCGAACCCGTTGTTTGAAAACTAGGCCAAATTTGAACCTAAACCTCAGGTCAAATGTGAACCCGTTGTTTGAAACCCAGGTCAAATGTGAACCTAACCCTCAAGTCAAATGTGAACCCGTTGTTTGAAAACCAGGTCAAATGTGAACCTAACCCTAAGGTCAAATGTGAACTCGTTCTTTGAAACCCAAGTCAAATGTGAACCCGTTGTTTGAAAACCAGGTCAAATGTGAACCTAAACCTCAGGTTAAATGTGAACCCTTTGTTTGAAACCCAGGTCAAATGTGAACCTAAACCTCAGGTGAAATATGAACCCGTTGTTTGAAAACCAGGTCAAATGTGAACCTAAACCTCAGGTCAAATGTGAACCCGCTGTTTGAAACCCAGGTCAAATGAGAACCTAAACCTCACGTCAAATGTGAATCCGTTGTTTGAAAACCAGGTCAAATGTGATCCCGTTGTTTGAAACCCAGGTCAAATGTGAACCTAAACCTCAGGTCAAATGTGAACCCGTTGTTTGGAACCCAGGTCAAATGTGAACCTAAACCTCAGGTCAAATGTGAACCCGTTGTTTAAAACCCAGGTCAAATGTGAACCTAAACCTCAGGTCAAATTCGAACCCGTTGTTTGAAAACTAGGCCAAATTTGAACTTAAACCTCAAGTCAAATGTGAACCCGTTGTTTGAAACCCAGGTCAAATGTGAACCTAACCCTCAAGTCAAATGTGAACCCGTTGTTTGAAAACCAGGTCAAATGTGAACCTAACCCTAAGGTCAAATGTGAACTCGTTCTTTGAAACCCAAGTCAAATGTGAACATATACCTCAAGTCAAATGTGAACCCGTTGTTTGAAAACCAGGTCAAATGTGAACCTAAACCTCAGGTCAAATGTGAACCTAAACCTCAGGTCAAATATGAACCCGTTGTTTGAAAACCAGGTCAAATGTGAACCTAAACCTCAGGTCAAATGTGAACCCGTTGTTTGAAACCCAGGTCAAATGAGAACCTAAACCTCACGTCAAATGTGAATCTGTTGTTTGAAAACCACGTCAAATGTGAACCCGTTGTTTGAAACCCAAGTCAAATGTGAACCTAAACCTCAGGTCAAATGTGAACCCGTTGTTTGGAACCCAGGTCAAATGTGAACCTAAACCTCAGGTCAAATGTGAACCCGTTGTTTAAAACCCAGGTCAAATGTGAACCTAAACCTCAGGTCAAATGCGAACCCGTTGTTTGAAAACCAGGCCAAATTTGAACCTAAACCTCAGGTCAAATGTGAACCCATTGTTTGACACCCAGGTCAAATGTGAACCAAACCCTCAAGTCAAATGTGAACCCATTGTTTGAAAATCCGGTCAAATGTGAACCTAAACCTCTGGTCAAATGTGAACCCGTTGTTTGAAACCCAGGTCAAATGTGAACCTAAACCTCATGTCAAATGTGAATCCATTGTTTGAAAACCAGGTCAAATGTGAGCCCGTTGTTAAAAACCCAGGTCAAATATGAACCTAAACCTCTGGCCAAATGTGAACCCGTTGTTTGAAACCCAGGTCAAATGTGAACTTAAACCTAGGTCAAATGTGAACTCGTTGATTGAAAACCAGGTCAAATGTGAACCTAAACCTCAGGTCAAATGTGATCCCATTGTTTGAAACCCATGTCAAATGTGAACCTAAACCTCAGGTCAAATGTGAACCCGTTGTTTGAATCCCAGGTCAAACGTGAACTTAAACCTCAGGTAAAATGTGAACATGTTGTTTGAAACCCAGGTCAAACGTGAACCTAAACATCAGGTCAAATGTGAACCCGTTGTTTGAAACCCAAGTCAAATGTGAACCTAACCCTCAGGTCAAATGTGAACCCATTGTTTGAAAATCAGGTCAAATGTGAACCTAAACCTCAGGTCAAATGTGAACCCGTTGTTTGAAACCCAGGTCAAACGTGAACCTAAACCTCAAGTCAAATGTGAACCAGTTGTTTGAAAACCAGGTCAAATGTGAACCTAACCCTGAGGTCAAATGTGAACTCGTTCTTTGAAACCCAAGTCAAATGTGAACCTAAACCTCAGGTCAAATGTGAACCCGTTGTTTGAAAACCAGGTCAAATGTGAACCTAAACCTCAGGTCAAATCTGAACCCGTTGTTTGAAACCCAGGTCAAATGAGAACCTAAACCTCACGTCAAATGTGAATCCGTTGTTTGAAAACCATGTCAAATGTGAACCCGTTGTTTGAAACCCAGGTCAAATGTGAACCTAAACCTCAGGTCAAACGTGAACCCGTTGTTTGGAACCCAGGTCAAATGTGAACCTAAACCTCAGGTCAAATGTGAACCCGTTGTTTATAACCCAGGTCAAATGTGAACCTAAACCTCAGGTCAAATGTGAACCCGTAGTTTGAAACCCAGGTCAATAGTTAACCTAAACCTAAGGTCAAATGTGAACCTGTTGTTTGAAACCCAGGTCAAACGTGACCCTAAACCTCAAGTCAAATATGAACCCGTTGTTTGAAACCCAAGTCAAATGTGAACCTAACCCTCAAGTCAAATGTGAACCCGTTGTTTGAAAATCCGGTCAAATGTGAACCTAAACCTCTGGTCAAATGTGAACCGGTTGTTTGAAACCCAGGTCAAATGTGAACTAAAACCTCATGTCAAATGTGAATCCATTGTTTGAAAACCAGGTCAAATGTGAGCCCGTTGTTAAAAACCCAGGTCAAATATGAACCTAAACCTCAGGTCAAATGTGAACCCGTTGTTTGAAACCCAGGTCAAATGTGAACTTAAACCTCAGGTCAAATGTGAACTCGTTGTTTGAAAACCAGGTCAAATGTGAACCTAAACCTCAAGTCAAATGTGAACCCATTGTTTGAAACCCAGGTCAAATGTGAACCTAAACCTCAGGTCAAATGTGAACCCGTTGTTTGAAAACCAGGTCAAATGTGAACCCGTTGTTTGAAACCCAGGTCAAATGTGAACCTAAACCTCAGGTCAAATGTGAACCCGTTGTTTGGACCCCAGGTCAAATGTGAACCTAAACCTCAGGTCAAATGTGAACCCGTTGTTTAAAACCCAGGTCAAATGTGAACCCATTGTTTGAAAATCAGGTCAAATGTGAACCTAAACCTCAGGTCAAATGTGAACCCGTTGTTTGAAACCCAGGTCAAACGTGAACCTAAACCTCAAGTCAAATGTGAACCAGTTGTTTGAAAACCAGGTCAAATGTGAACCTAACCCTGAGGTCAAATGTGAACTCGTTCTTTGAAACCTAGGTCAAATGTGAACCTAAACCTCAGGTCAAATGTGAACCCGTTGTTTGAAAACCAGGTCAAATGTGAACCCGTTGTTTGAAACCCAGGTCAAATGTGAACCTAAACCTCAGGTCAAATGTGAACCCGTTGTTTGGACCCCAGGTCAAATGTGAACCTAAACCTCAGGTCAAATGTGAACCCGTTGTTTAAAACCCAGGTCAAATGTGAACCTAAACCTCAGGTCAAATGCGAACCCGTTGTTTGAAAACCTGGCCAAATTTGAACCTAAACCTCAGGTCAAATGTGAACCCGTTGTTTGAAACCCAGGTCAAATGTGAACCTAACCCTCAAGTCAAATGTGAACCCGTTGTTTGAAAATCCGGTCAAATGTGAACCTAAACCTCTGGTCAAATGTGAACCCGTTGTTTGAAACCCAGGTCAAATGTGAACCTAAACCTCATGTCAAATGTGAATCCATTGTTTGAAAACCAGGTCAAATGTGAGCCCGTTGTTAAAAACCCAGGTCAAATATGAACCTAAACCTCAGGTCAAATGTGAACCCGTTGTTTGAAACCCAGGTCAAATGTGAATTGAAACCTCAGGTCAAATGTGAACTCGTTGTTTGAAAACCAGGTCAAATGTGAACCTAAACCTCAGGTCAAATGTCAACCCATTGTTTGAAACCCAGGTCAAATATGAACCTAAACCTCAGGTCAAATGTGAACCCGTTGTTTGAATCCCAGGTCAAAAGTGAACTTAAACCTCAGGTCAAATGTGAACATGTTGTTTGAAACCCAGGTCAAACGTGAACCTAAACCTCAGGTCAAATGCAAACCCGTTGTTTGAAAACCAGGCCAAATTTGAACCTAAACCTCAGGTCAAATGTGAACCCGTTGTTTGAAACCCAGGTCAAATGTGAACCTAACCCTCAAGTCAAATGTGAACCCGTTGTTTGAAAATCCGGTCAAATGTGAACCTAAACCTCTGGTCAAATGTGAACCCGTTGTTTGAAACCCAGGTCAAATGTGAACCTAAACCTCATGTCAAACGTGAATCCATTGTTTGCAAACCAGGTCAAATGTGAACCCGTTGTTTGAAAACCAGGCCAAATTTGAACCTAAACCTCAGGTCAAATGTGAACCCGTTGTTTGAAAACCAGGTCAAATGTGAGCCTAACCCTCAGGTCAAATGTGAACCCATTGTTTGAAAATCAGGTCAAATGTGAACCTAAACCTCAGGTCAAATGTGAACCCGTTGTTTGAAACCCAGGTTAAACGTGAACCTAAACCTCAAGTCAAATGTGAACCCGTTGTTTGAAAACCAGGTCAAATGTGAACCTAACCCTGAGGTCAAATGTGAACTCGTTCTTTGAAACCCAAGTCAAATGTGAACCTAAACCTCAGGTCAAATGTGAACCCGTTGTTTGAAAACAGGTCAAATGTGAACCTAAACCTCAGGTCAAATGTGAACCCGTTGTTTGAAACCCAAGTCAAATTTGAACCTAAACCTAAAGTCAAATGTTAACCCGTTGTTTGAAAACCAGGTCAAATGTGAACCTAACCCTCAGGTCAAATGTGAACTCGTTCTTTGAAACCCAAGTCAAATGTGAACCTAAACCTCAGGTCAAATGTGAACCCGTTGTTTGAAAACCAGGTCAAATGTGACCCTAAACCTCAGTTCAAATGTGAACCCGTTATTTGAAACCCAGGTCAAATGAGAACCTAAACCTCACGTCAAATTTGAATCCGTTGTTTGAAAACCAGGTCAAATGTGAACCTGTTGTTTGAAACCCAGGTCAAATGTGAACCTAAACCTCAGGTCAAATGTGAACCCGTTGTTTGGAACCAAGGTCAAATGTGAACCTAAACCTCAGGTCAAATGTGAACCCGTTGTTTGAAACCCAGGTCAAATGTGAACCTAAACCTCAGGTCAAATGTGAACCCGTTGTTTGAAAACCAGGTCAAATGTGAACCTAAACCTCGGGTCAAATGTGAACCCGTTGTTTGAAACCCAGGTCAAATGAGAACCTAAACCTCACGTCAAATGTGAATCCATTGTTTGAAAACCAGGTCAAATGTGAACCCGTTGTTTGAAACCCAGGTCAAATGTGAACCTAAACCTCAGGTCAAATGTGAACCCGTTGTTTGGAACCCAGGTCAAATGTGAACCTAAACCTCAAGTCAAATGTGAACCCGTTCTTTAAAACCCAGGTCAAATGTGAACCTAAACCTTAGGTCAAATGCGAACCCGTTGTTTGAAAACCAGGTCAAATTTGAACCTAAACCTCAGGTCAAATGTGAACCCGTTGTTTGAAACCCAGGTCAATTGTGAACCTAAACCTAAGGTCAAATGTGAACCTGTTGTTTGAAACCCAGGTCAAACGTGAACCTAAACCTCAGTTCAAATGTGAACCCGTTGTTTGAAACCCAAGTCAAATGTGAACCTAACCCTCAAGTCAAATGTGAACCCGTTGTTTGAAAATCCGGTCAAATGTGAACCTAAACCTCTGGTCAAATGTGAACCCGTTGTTTGAAACTCAGGTCAAATGTGAACCTAAACCTCATGTCAAATGTGAATCCACTGTTTGAAAACCAGGTCAAATGTGAGCCCGTTGTTAAAAACCCAGGACAAATATGAACCTAAACCTCAGGTCAAATGTGAACCCGTTGTTTGAAACCCAGGTCAAATGTGAACTTAAACCTCAGGTCAAATGTGAAACCGTTGTTTGAAAACCAGGTCAAATGTGAACCTATACCTCAGGTGAAATATGAACCCATTGTTTGAAACCCAGGTCAAATGTGAACCTAAACCTCAGGTCAAATGTGAACCCGTTGTTTGAATCCCAGGTCAAACGTGAACTTAAACCTCAGGTCAAATGTGAACATGTTGTTTGAAACCCAGGTCATACGTGAACCCAAACCTCAGGTGAAATGTGAACCCGTTGTTTGAAACCCAAGTCAAATGTGAACCTAACCCTCAGGTCAAATGTGAACCCATTGTTTGAAAATCAGGTCAAATGTGAACCTAAACCTCAGGTCAAATGTGAACCCGTTGTTTGAAACCCAGGTTAAACGTGAACCTAAACCTCAAGTCAAATGTGAACCCGTTGTTTGAAAACCAGGTCAAATGTGAACCTAACCCTCAGGTCAAATGTGAACTCGTTCTTTGAAACCCAAGTCAAATGTGAACCTAAACCTCAGGTCAAATGTGAACCCGTTGTTTGAAAACCAGGTCAAATGTGAACCTAAACCTCAGGTCAAATGTGAACCCGTTATTTGAAACCTAGGTCAAATGAGAACCTAAACCTCACGTCAAATGTGAATCCGTTGTTTAAAAACCAGGTCAAATGTGAACCTGTTGTTTGAAACCCAGGTCAAATGTGAACCTAAACCTCAGGTCAAATGTGAACCCGTTGTTTGGAACCTAGGTCAAATGCGATCCCGTTGTTTGAAACCCAGGTCAAATGTGAACCTAAACCTCAGGTTAAATGCGAACCCGTTGTTTGATAACCAGGTCAAATTTGAACCTAAACCTCAGGTCAAATGTGAACCCGTTGTTTGAAACCAAGGTCAATTGTGAACCTAAACCTAAGGTCAAATGTGAACCCGTTGTTTGAAAACCAGGTCAAATGTGAACCTAAACCTCAGGTCAAATGTGAACCCATTGTTTGAAACCCAGGTCAAATGTGAACCCGTTGTTTGAATCCCAGGTCAAACGTGAACTTAAACCTCAGATCAAATGTGAACATGTTGTTTGAAACCCAGGTCAAACGTGAACCTAAACCTCAGGTCAAATGTGAACCCGTTGTTTGGACCCCAGGTCAAATGTGAACCTAAACCTCAGGTCAAATGTGAACCCGTTGTTTAAAACCCAGGTCAAATGTGAACCTAAACCTCAGGTCAAATGCGAACCCGTTGTTTGAAAACCTGGCCAAATTTGAACCTAAACCTCAGGTCAAATGTGAACCCGTTGTTTGAAACCCAGGTCAAATGTGAACCTAACCCTCAAGTCAAATGTGAACCCGTTGTTTGAAAATCCGGTCAAATGTGAACCTAAACCTCTGGTCAAATGTGAACCCGTTGTTTGAAACCCAGGTCAAATGTGAACCTAAACCTCATGTCAAATGTGAATCCATTGTTTGAAAACCAGGTCAAATGTGAGCCCGTTGTTAAAAACCCAGGTCAAATATGAACCTAAACCTCAGGTCAAATGTGAACCCGTTGTTTGAAACCCAGGTCAAATGTGAACTGAAACCTCAGGTCAAATGTGAACTCGTTGTTTGAAAACCAGGTCAAATGTGAACCTAAACCTCAGGTCAAATGTCAACCCATTGTTTGAAACCCAGGTCAAATATGAACCTAAACCTCAGGTCAAATGTGAACCCGTTGTTTGAATCCCAGGTCAAAAGTGAACTTAAACCTCAGGTCAAATGTGAACATGTTGTTTGAAACCCAGGTCAAACGTGAACCTAAACCTCAAGTCAAATGCAAACCCGTTGTTTGAAAACCAGGCCAAATTTGAACCTAAACCTCAGGTCAAATGTGAACCCGTTGTTTGAATCCCAGGTCAAACGTGAACTTAAACCTCAGATCAAATGTGAACATGTTGTTTGAAACCCAGGTCAAACGTGAACCTAAACCTCAGGTCAAATGTGAACCCGTTGTTTGGACCCCAGGTCAAATGTGAACCTAAACCTCAGGTCAAATGTGAACCCGTTGTTTAAAACCCAGGTCAAATGTGAACCTAAACCTCAGGTCAAATGCGAACCCGTTGTTTGAAAACCTGGCCAAATTTGAACCTAAACCTCAGGTCAAATGTGAACCCGTTGTTTGAAACCCAGGTCAAATGTGAACCTAACCCTCAAGTCAAATGTGAACCCGTTGTTTGAAAATCCGGTCAAATGTGAACCTAAACCTCTGGTCAAATGTGAACCCGTTATTTGAAACCCAGGTCAAATGTGAACCTAAACCTCATGTCAAATGTGAATCCATTGTTTGAAAACCAGGTCAAATGTGAGCCCGTTGTTAAAAACCCAGGTCAAATATGAACCTAAACCTCAGGTCAAATGTGAACCCGTTGTTTGAAACCCAGGTCAAATGTGAACTGAAACCTCAGGTCAAATGTGAACTCGTTGTTTGAAAACCAGGTCAAATGTGAACCTAAACCTCAGGTCAAATGTCAACCCATTGTTTGAAACCCAGGTCAAATATGAACCTAAACCTCAGGTCAAATGTGAACCCGTTGTTTGAATCCCAGGTCAAAAGTGAACTTAAACCCCAGGTCAAATGTGAACATGTTGTTTGAAACCCAGGTCAAACGTGAACCTAAACCTCAGGTCAAATGCAAACCCGTTGTTTGAAAACCAGGCCAAATTTGAACCTAAACCTCAGGTCAAATGTGAACCCGTTGTTTGAAACCCAGGTCAAATGTGAACCTAACCCTCAAGTCAAATGTGAACCCGTTGTTTTGAAAATCCGGTCAAATGTGAACCTAAACCTCTGGTCAAATGTGAACCCGTTGTTTGAAACCCAGGTCAAATGTGAACCTAAACCTCATGTTAAACGTGAATCCATTGTTTGCAAACCAGGTCAAATGTGAACCCGTTGTTTGAAAACCAGGCCAAATTTGAACCTAAACCTCAGGTCAAATGTGAACCCGTTGTTTGAAAACCAGGTCAAATGTGAGCCTAACCCTCAGGTCAAATGTGAACCCATTGTTTGAAAATCAGGTCAAATGTGAACCTAAACCTCAGGTCAAATGTGAACCCGTTGTTTGAAACCCAGGTTAAACGTGAACCTAAACCTCAAGTCAAATGTGAACCCGTTGTTTGAAAACCAGGTCAAATGTGAACCTAACCCTGAGGTCAAATGTGAACTCGTTCTTTGAAACCCAAGTCAAATGCGAACCTAAACCTCAGGTCAAATGTGAACCCGTTGTTTGAAAACCAGGTCAAATCTGAACCTAAACCTCAGGTCAAATGTGAACCCGTTGTTTGAAACCCAAGTCAAATTTGAACCTAAACCTAAAGTCAAATGTTAACCCGTTGTTTGAAAACCAGGTCAAATGTGAACCTAACCCTCAGGTCAAATGTGAACTCGTTCTTTGAAACCCAAGTCAAATGTGAACCTAAACCTCAGGTCAAATGTGAATCCGTTGTTTGAAAACCAGGTCAAATGTGACCCTAAACCTCAGGTCAAATGTGAACCCGTTATTTGAAACCCAGGTCAAATGAGAACCTAAACCTCACGTCAAATTTGAATCCGTTGTTTGAAAACCAGGTCAAATGTGAACCTGTTGTTTGAAACCCAGGTCAAATGTGAACCTAAACCTCAGGTCAAATGTGAACCCGTTGTTTGGAACCAAGGTCAAATGTGAACCTAAACCTCAGGTCAAATGTGAACCCGTTGTTTGAAACCCAGGTCAAATGTGAACCTAAACCTCAGGTCAAATGTGAACCCGTTGTTTCAAAACCAGGTCAAATGTGAACCTAAACCTCGGGTCAAATGTGAACCCGTTGTTTGAAACCCAGGTCAAATGAGAACCTAAACCTCACGTCAAATGTGAATCCATTGTTTGAAAACCAGGTCAAATGTGAACCCGTTGTTTGAAACCCAGGTCAAATGTGAACCTAAACCTCAGGTCAAATGTGAACCCGTTGTTTGGAACCCAGGTCAAATGTGAACCTAAACCTCAAGTCAAATGTGAACCCGTTGTTTAAAACTCAGGTCAAATGTGAACCTAAACCTTAGGTCAAATGTGAACCCGTTGTTTGAAACCCAGGTCAATTGTGAACCTAAACCTAAGGTCAAATGTGAACCTGTTGTTTGAAACCCAGGTCAAAGGTGAACCTAAACCTCAGTTCAAATGTGAACCCGTTGTTTGAAACCCAAGTCAAATGTGAACCTAACCCTCAAGTCAAATGTGAACCCGTTGTTTGAAAATCCGGTCAAATGTGAACCTAAACCTCTGGTCAAATGTGAACCCGTTGTTTGAAACTCAGGTCAAATGTGAACCTAAACCTCATGTCAAATGTGAATCCACTGTTTGAAAACCAGGTCAAATGTGAGCCCGTTGTTAAAAACCCAGGACAAATATGAACCTAAACCTCAGGTCAAATGTGAACCCGTTGTTTGAAACCCAGGTCAAATGTGAACTTAAACCTCAGGTCAAATGTGAAACCGTTGTTTGAAAACCAGGTCAAATGTGAACCTATACCTCAGGTGAAATATGAACCCATTGTTTGAAACCCAGGTCAAATGTGAACCTAAACCTCAGGTCAAATGTGAACCCGTTGTTTGAATCCCAGGTCAAACGTGAACTTAAACCTCAGGTCAAATGTGAACATGTTGTTTGAAACCCAGGTCATACGTGAACCTAAACCTCAGGTGAAATGTGAACTCGTTGTTTGAAACCCAAGTCAAATGTGAACCTAACCCTCAGGTCAAATGTGAACCCATTGTTTGAAAATCAGGTCAAATGTGAACCTAAACCTCAGGTCAAATGTGAACCCGTTGTTTGAAACCCAGGTTAAACGTGAACCTAAACCTCAAGTCAAATGTGAACCCGTTGTTTGAAAACCAGGTCAAATGTGAACCTAACCCTCAGGTCAAATGTGAACTCGTTCTTTGAAACCCAAGTCAAATGTGAACCTAAACCTCAGGTCAAATGTGAACCCGTTGTTTGAAAACCAGGTCAAATGTGAACCTAAACCTCAGGTCAAATGTGAACCCGTTATTTGAAACCTAGGTCAAATGAGAACCTAAACCTCACGTCAAATGTGAATCCGTTGTTTAAATACCAGGTCAAATGTGAACCTGTTGTTTGAAACCCAGGTCAAATGTGAACCTAAACCTCAGGTCAAATGTGAACCCGTTGTTTGGAACCAAGGTCAAATGTGAACCTAAACCTCAGGTCAAATGTGAACCCGTTGTTTGAAACCCAGGTCAAATGTGAACCTAAACCTCAGGTCAAATGTGAACCCGTTGTTTGAAAACCAGGTCAAATGTGAACCTAAACCTCGGGTCAAATGTGAACCCATTGTTTGAAACCCAGGTCAAATGAGAACCTAAACCTCACGTCAAATGTGAATCCATTGTTTGAAAACCAGGTCAAATGTGAACCCGTTGTTTGAAACCCAGGTCAAATGTGAACCTAAACCTCAGGTCAAATGTGAACCCGTTGTTTGGAACCCAGGTCAAATGTGAACCTAAACCTCAAGTCAAATGTGAACCCGTTGTTTAAAACCCAGGTCAAATGTGAACCTAAACCTTAGGTCAAATGTGAACCCGTTGTTTGAAACCCAGGTCAATTGTGAACCTAAACCTAAGGTCAAATGTGAACCTGTTGTTTGAAACCCAGGTCAAAGGTGAACCTAAACCTCAGTTCAAATGTGAACCCGTTGTTTGAAACCCAAGTCAAATGTGAACCTAACCCTCAAGTCAAATGTGAACCCGTTGTTTGAAAATCCGGTCAAATGTGAACCTAAACCTCTGGTCAAATGTGAACCCGTTGTTTGAAACTCAGGTCAAATGTGAACCTAAACCTCATGTCAAATGTGAATCCACTGTTTGAAAACCAGGTCAAATGTGAGCCCGTTGTTAAAAACCCAGGACAAATATGAACCTAAACCTCAGGTCAAATGTGAACCCGTTGTTTGAAACCCAGGTCAAATTTGAACTTAAACCTCAGGTCAAATGTGAAACCGTTGTTTGAAAACCAGGTCAAATGTGAACCTATACCTCAGGTGAAATATGAACCCATTGTTTGAAACCCAGGTCAAATGTGAACCTAAACCTCAGGTCAAATGTGAACCCGTTGTTTGAATCCCAGGTCAAACGTGAACTTAAACCTCAGGTCAAATGTGAACATGTTGTTTGAAACCCAGGTCATACGTGAACCTAAACCTCAGGTGAAATGTGAACTCGTTGTTTGAAACCCAAGTCAAATGTGAACCTAACCCTCAGGTCAAATGTGAACCCATTGTTTGAAAATCAGGTCAAATGTGAACCTAAACCTCAGGTCAAATGTGAACCCGTTGTTTGAAACCCAGGTTAAACGTGAACCTAAACCTCAAGTCAAATGTGAACCCGTTGTTTGAAAACCAGGTCAAATGTGAACCTAACCCTCAGGTCAAATGTGAACTCGTTCTTTGAAACCCAAGTCAAATGTGAACCTAAACCTCAGGTCAAATGTGAACCCGTTGTTTGAAAACCAGGTCAAATGTGAACCTAAACCTCAGGTCAAATGTGAACCCGTTATTTGAAACCTAGGTCAAATGAGAACCTAAACCTCACGTCAAATGTGAATCCGTTGTTTAAAAACCAGGTCAAATGTGAACCTGTTGTTTGAAACCCAGGTCAAATGTGAACCTAAACCTCAGGTCAAATGTGAACCCGTTGTTTGGAACCAAGGTCAAATGTGAACCTAAACCTCAGGTCAAATGTGAACCCGTTGTTTGAAACCCAGGTCAAATGTGAACCTAAACCTCAGGTCAAATGTGAACCCGTTGTTTGAAAACCAGGTCAAATGTGAACCTAAACCTCGGGTCAAATGTGAACCCGTTGTTTGAAACCCAGGTCAAATGAGAACCTAAACCTCACGTCAAATGTGAATCCATTGTTTGAAAACCAGGTCAAATGTGAACCCGTTGTTTGAAACCCAGGTCAAATGTGAACCTAAACCTCAGGTCAAATGTGAACCCGTTGTTTGGAACCCAGGTCAAATGTGAACCTAAACCTCAAGTCAAATGTGAACCCGTTGTTTAAAACCCAGGTCAAATGTGAACCTAAACCTTAGGTCAAATGTGAACCCGTTGTTTGAAACCCAGGTCAATTGTGAACCTAAACCTAAGGTCAAATGTGAACCTGTTGTTTGAAACCCAGGTCAAACGTGAACCTAAACCTCAGTTCAAATGTGAACCCGTTGTTTGAAACCCAAGTCAAATGTGAACCTAACCCTCAAGTCAAATGTGAACCCGTTGTTTGAAAATCCGGTCAAATATGAACCTAAACCTCTGGTCAAATGTGAACCCGTTGTTTGAAACTCAGGTCAAATGTGAACCTAAACCTCATGTCAAATGTGAATCCACTGTTTGAAAACCAGGTCAAATGTGAGCCCGTTGTTAAAAACCCAGGACAAATATGAACCTAAACCTCAGGTCAAATGTGAACCCGTTGTTTGAAACCCAGGTCAAATGTGAACTTAAACCTCAGGTCAAATGTGAAACCGTTGTTTGAAAACCAGGTCAAATGTGAACCTATACCTCAGGTGAAATATGAACCCATTGTTTGAAACCCAGGTCAAATGTGAACCTAAACCTCAGGTCAAATGTGAACCCGTTGTTTGAATCCCAGGTCAAACGTGAACTTAAACCTCAGGTCAAATGTGAACATGTTGTTTGAAACCCAGGTCATACGTGAACCTAAACCTCAGGTGAAATGTGAACTCGTTGTTTGAAACCCAAGTCAAATGTGAACCTAACCCTCAGGTCAAATGTGAACCCATTGTTTGAAAATCAGGTCAAATGTGAACCTAAACCTCAGGTCAAATGTGAACCCGTTGTTTGAAACCCAGGTTAAACGTGAACCTAAACCTCAAGTCAAATGTGAACCCGTTGTTTGAAAACCAGGTCAAATGTGAACCTAACCCTCAGGTCAAATGTGAACTCGTTCTTTGAAACCCAAGTCAAATGTGAACCTAAACCTCAGGTCAAATGTGAACCCGTTGTTTGAAAACCAGGTCAAATGTGAACCTAAACCTCAGGTCAAATGTGAACCCGTTATTTGAAACCTAGGTCAAATGAGAACCTAAACCTCACGTCAAATGTGAATCCGTTGTTTAAATACCAGGTCAAATGTGAACCTGTTGTTTGAAACCCAGGTCAAATGTGAACCTAAACCTCAGGTCAAATGTGAACCCGTTGTTTGGAACCAAGGTCAAATGTGAACCTAAACCTCAGGTCAAATGTGAACCCGTTGTTTGAAACCCAGGTCAAATGTGAACCTAAACCTCAGGTCAAATGTGAACCCGTTGTTTGAAAACCAGGTCAAATGTGAACCTAAACCTCGGGTCAAATGTGAACCCATTGTTTGAAACCCAGGTCAAATGAGAACCTAAACCTCACGTCAAATGTGAATCCTTTGTTTGAAAACCAGGTCAAATGTGAACCCGTTGTTTGAAACCCAGGTCAAATGTGAACCTAAACCTCAGGTCAAATGTGAACCCGTTGTTTGGAACCCAGGTCAAATGTGAACCTAAACCTCAAGTCAAATGTGAACCCGTTGTTTAAAACCCAGGTCAAATGTGAACCTAAACCTTAGGTCAAATGTGAACCCGTTGTTTGAAACCCAGGTCAATTGTGAACCTAAACCTAAGGTCAAATGTGAACCTGTTGTTTGAAACCCAGGTCAAACGTGAACCTAAACCTCAGTTCAAATGTGAACCCGTTGTTTGAAACCCAAGTCAAATGTGAACCTAACCCTCAAGTCAAATGTGAACCCGTTGTTTGAAAATCCGGTCAAATGTGAACCTAAACCTCTGGTCAAATGTGAACCCGTTGTTTGAAACTCAGGTCAAATGTGAACCTAAACCTCATGTCAAATGTGAATCCACTGTTTGAAAACCAGGTCAAATGTGAGCCCGTTGTTAAAAACCCAGGACAAATATGAACCTAAACCTCAGGTCAAATGTGAACCCGTTGTTTGAAACCCAGGTCAAATGTGAACTTAAACCTCAGGTCAAATGTGAAACCGTTGTTTGAAAACCAGGTCAAATGTGAACCTATACCTCAGGTGAAATATGAACCCATTGTTTGAAACCCAGGTCAAATGTGAACCTAAACCTCAGGTCAAATGTGAACCCGTTGTTTGAATCCCAGGTCAAACGTGAACTTAAACCTCAGGTCAAATGTGAACATGTTGTTTGAAACCCAGGTCATACGTGAACCTAAACCTCAGGTGAAATGTGAACTCGTTGTTTGAAACCCAAGTCAAATGTGAACCTAACCCTCAGGTCAAATGTGAACCCATTGTTTGAAAATCAGGTCAAATGTGAACCTAAACCTCAGGTCAAATGTGAACCCGTTGTTTGAAACCCAGGTTAAACGTGAACCTAAACCTCAAGTCAAATGTGAACCCGTTGTTTGAAAACCAGGTCAAATGTGAACCTAACCCTCAGGTCAAATGTGAACTCGTTCTTTGAAACCCAAGTCAAATGTGAACCTAAACCTCAGGTCAAATGTGAACCCGTTGTTTGAAAACCAGGTCAAATGTGAACCTAAACCTCAGGTCAAATGTGAACCCGTTATTTGAAACCTAGGTCAAATGAGAAACTAAACCTCACGTCAAATGTGAATCCGTTGTTTAAATACCAGGTCAAATGTGAACCTGTTGTTTGAAACCCAGGTCAAATGTGAACCTAAACCTCAGGTCAAATGTGAACCCGTTGTTTGGAACCAAGGTCAAATGTGAACCTAAACCTCAGGTCAAATGTGAACCCGTTGTTTGAAACCCAGGTCAAATGTGAACCTAAACCTCAGGTCAAATGTGAACCCGTTGTTTGAAAACCAGGTCAAATGTGAACCTAAACCTCGGGTCAAATGTGAACCCATTGTTTGAAACCCAGGTCAAATGAGAACCTAAACCTCACGTCAAATGTGAATCCATTGTTTGAAAACCAGGTCAAATGTGAACCCGTTGTTTGAAACCCAGGTCAAATGTGAACCTAAACCTCAGGTCAAATGTGAACCCGTTGTTTGGAACCCAGGTCAAATGTGAACCTAAACCTCAAGTCAAATGTGAACCCGTTGTTTAAAACCCAGGTCAAATGTGAACCTAAACCTTAGGTCAAATGTGAACCCGTTGTTTGAAACCCAGGTCAATTGTGAACCTAAACCTAAGGTCAAATGTGAACCTGTTGTTTGAAACCCAGGTCAAACGTGAACCTAAACCTCAGTTCAAATGTGAACCCGTTGTTTGAAACCCAAGTCAAATGTGAACCTAACCCTCAAGTCAAATGTGAACCCGTTGTTTGAAAATCCGGTCAAATGTGAACCTAAACCTCTGGTCAAATGTGAACCCGTTGTTTGAAACTCAGGTCAAATGTGAACCTAAACCTCATGTCAAATGTGAATCCACTGTTTGAAAACCAGGTCAAATGTGAGCCCGTTGTTAAAAACCCAGGACAAATATGAACCTAAACCTCAGGTCAAATGTGAACCCGTTGTTTGAAACCCAGGTCAAATGTGAACTTAAACCTCAGGTCAAATGTGAAACCGTTGTTTGAAAACCAGGTCAAATGTGAACCTATACCTCAGGTGAAATATGAACCCATTGTTTGAAACCCAGGTCAAATGTGAACCTAAACCTCAGGTCAAATGTGAACCCGTTGTTTGAATCCCAGGTCAAACGTGAACTTAAACCTCAGGTCAAATGTGAACATGTTGTTTGAAACCCAGGTCATACGTGAACCTAAACCTCAGGTGAAATGTGAACTCGTTGTTTGAAACCCAAGTCAAATGTGAACCTAACCCTCAGGTCAAATGTGAACCCATTGTTTGAAAATCAGGTCAAATGTGAACCTAAACCTCAGGTCAAATGTGAACCCGTTGTTTGAAACCCAGGTTAAACGTGAACCTAAACCTCAAGTCAAATGTGAACCCGTTGTTTGAAAACCAGGTCAAATGTGAACCTAACCCTCAGGTCAAATGTGAACTCGTTCTTTGAAACCCAAGTCAAATGTGAACCTAAACCTCAGGTCAAATGTGAACCCGTTGTTTGAAAACCAGGTCAAATGTGAACCTAAACCTCAGGTCAAATGTGAACCCGTTATTTGAAACCTAGGTCAAATGAGAACCTAAACCTCACGTCAAATGTGAATCCGTTGTTTAAAAACCAGGTCAAATGTGAACCTGTTGTTTGAAACCCAGGTCAAATGTGAACCTAAACCTCAGGTCAAATGTGAACCCGTTGTTTGGAACCTAGGTCAAATGCGATCCCGTTGTTTGAAACCCAGGTCAAATGTGAACCTAAACCTCAGGTTAAATGCGAACCCGTTGTTTGATAACCAGGTCAAATTTGAACCTAAACCTCAGGTCAAATGTGAACCCGTTGTTTGAAACCAAGGTCAATTGTGAACCTAAACCTAAGGTCAAATGTGAACCCGTTGTTTGAAAACCAGGTCAAATGTGAACCTAAACCTCAGGTCAAATGTGAACCCATTGTTTGAAACCCAGGTCAAATGTGAACCCGTTGTTTGAATCCCAGGTCAAACGTGAACTTAAACCTCAGATCAAATGTGAACATGTTGTTTGAAACCCAGGTCAAACGTGAACCTAAACCTCGGGTCAAATGTGAACCCGTTGTTTGAAACCCAAGTCAAATATGAACTTAAACCTCAGGTCAAATGTGAACCCGTTGTTTGAAAACCAGGTCAAATGTGAACCTAAACCTCAGGTGAAATATGAACCCATTGTTTGAAACCCAGGTCAAATGTGAACCTAACCCTCAGGTCAAATGTGAACTCGTTCTTTGAAACCCAAGTCAATTGTGAACCTAAACCTCAGGTCAAATGTGAACCCGTTGTTTGAAAACCAGGTCAAATGTGAACCTAAACCTCAGGTCAAATGTGAACCCGTTATTTGAAACCCAGGTCAAATGAGAACCTAAGCCTCACGTCAAATTTGAATCCATTGTTTGAAAACCAGGTCAAATGTGAACCTGTTGTTTGAAACCCAGGTCAAATGTGAACCTAAACCTCAGGTCAAATGTGAACCCGTTGTTTGGAACCTAGGTCAAATGTGAACCTAAACCTCAGGTCAAATGTGAACCCGTTGTTTGAAACCCAGGTCAAATGTGAACCTAAACCTCAGGTCAAATGTGAACCCGTTGTTTGAAAACCAGGTCAAATGTGAACCTAAACCTCGGGTCAAATGTGAACCCGTTGTTTGAAACCCAGGTCAAATGAGAACCTAAACCTCACGTCAAATGTGAATCCATTGTTTGAAAACCAGGTCAAATGTGAACCCGTTGTTTGAAACCCAGGTCAAATGTGAACCTAAACCTCAGGTCAAATGTGAACCCGTTGTTTGGAACCCAGGTCAAATGTGAACCTAAACCTCAAGTCAAATGTGAACCCGTTGTTTAAAACCCAGGTCAAATGTGAACCTAAACCTTAGGTCAAATGTGAACCCGTTGTTTGAAAACCAGGTCAAATTTGAACCTAAACCTCAGGTCAAATGTGAACCCGTTGTTTGAAACCCAGGTCAAATGTGAACCTAACCCTCAAGTCAAATGTGAACCCGTTGTTTGAAAATCCGGTCAAATGTGAACCTAAACCTCTGGTCAAATGTGAACCCGTTGTTTGAAACCCAGGTCAAATGTGAACCTAAACCTCATGTCAAACGTGAATCCATTGTTTACAAACCAGGTCAAATGTGAACCCGTTGTTTGAAAACCAGGCCAAATTTGAACCTAAACCTCAGGTCAAATGTGAACCCGTTGTTTGAAAACCAGGTCAAATGTGAGCCTAACCCTCAGGTCAAATGTGAACCCATTATTTGAAAATCAGGTCAAATGTGAACCTAAACCTCAGGTCAAATGTGAACCCGTTGTTTGAAACCCAGGTTAAACGTGAACCTAAACCTCAAGTCAAATGTGAACCCGTTGTTTGAAAACCAGGTCAAATGTGAACCTAACCCTGAGGTCAAATGTGAACTCGTTCTTTGAAACCCAAGTCAAATGTGAACCTAAACCTCAGGTCAAATGTGAACCCGTTGTTTGAAAACCAGGTCAAATCTGAACCTAAACCTCAGGTCAAATGTGAACCCGTTGTTTGAAACCCAAGTCAAATTTGAACCTAAACCTAAAGTCAAATGTTAACCCGTTGTTTGAAAACCAGGTCAAATGTGAACCTAACCCTCAGGTCAAATGTGAACTCGTTCTTTGAAACCCAAGTCAAATGTGAACCTAAACCTCAGGTCAAATGTGAACCCGTTGTTTGAAAACCAGGTCAAATGTGACCCTAAACCTCAGGTCAAATGTGAACCCGTTATTTGAAACCCAGGTCAAATGAGAACCTAAACCTCACGTCAAATTTGAATCCGTTGTTTGAAAACCAGGTCAAATGTGAACCTGTTGTTTGAAACCCAGGTCAAATGTGAACCTAAAGCTCAGGTCAAATGTGAACCCGTTGTTTGGAACCAAGGTCAAATGTGAACCTAAACCTCAAGTCAAATGTGAACCCGTTGTTTAAAACCCAGGTCAAATGTGAACCTAAACCTTAGGTCAAATGTGAACCCGTTGTTTGAAACCCAGGTCAATTGTGAACCTAAACCTAAGGTCAAATGTGAACCTGTTGTTTGAAACCCAGGTCAAACGTGAACCTAAACCTCAGTTCAAATGTGAACCCGTTGTTTGAAACCCAAGTCAAATGTGAACCTAACCCTCAAGTCAAATGTGAACCCGTTGTTTGAATCCCAGGTCAAACGTGAACTTAAACCTCAGATCAAATGTGAACATGTTGTTTGAAACCCAGGTCAAACGTGAACCTAAACCTCGGGTCAAATGTGAACCCGTTGTTTGAAACCCAAGTCAAATATGAACTTAAACCTCAGGTCAAATGTGAACCCGTTGTTTGAAAACCAGGTCAAATGTGAACCTAAACCTCAGGTGAAATATGAACCCATTGTTTGAAACCCAGGTCAAATGTGAACCTAACCCTCAGTTCAAATGTGAACTCGTTCTTTGAAACCCAAGTCAATTGTGAACCTAAACCTCAGGTCAAATGTGAACCCGTTGTTTGAAAACCAGATCAAATGTGAACCTAAACCTCAGGTCAAATGTGAACCCGTTATTTGAAACCCAGGTCAAATGAGAACCTAAGCCTCACGTCAAATTTGAATCCGTTGTTTGAAAACCAGGTCAAATGTGAACCTGTTGTTTGAAACCCAGGTCAAATGTGAACCTAAACCTCAGGTCAAATGTGAACCCGTTGTTTGGAACCTAGGTCAAATGTGAACCTAAACCTCAGGTCAAATGTGAACCCGTTGTTTGAAACCCAGGTCAAATGTGAACCTAAACCTCAGGTCAAATGTGAACCCGTTGTTTGAAAACCAGGTCAAATGTGAACCTAAACCTCGGGTCAAATGTGAACCCGTTGTTTGAAACCCAGGTCAAATGAGAACCTAAACCTCACGTCAAATGTGAATCCATTGTTTGAAAACCAGGTCAAATGTGAACCCGTTGTTTGAAACCCAGGTCAAATGTGAACCTAAACCTCAGGTCAAATGTGAACCCGTTGTTTGGAACCCAGGTCAAATGTGAACCTAACCCTCAAGTCAAATGTGAACCCGTTGTTTGAATCCCAGGTCAAACGTGAACTTAAACCTCAGATCAAATGTGAACATGTTGTTTGAAACCCAGGTCAAACGTGAACCTAAACCTCGGGTCAAATGTGAACCCGTTGTTTGAAACCCAAGTCAAATATGAACTTAAACCTCAGGTCAAATGTGAACCCGTTGTTTGAAAACCAGGTCAAATGTGAACCTAAACCTCAGGTGAAATATGAACCCATTGTTTGAAACCCAGGTCAAATGTGAACCTAACCCTCAGGTCAAATGTGAACTCGTTCTTTGAAACCCAAGTCAATTGTGAACCTAAACCTCAGGTCAAATGTGAACCCGTTGTTTGAAAACCAGGTCAAATGTGAACCTAAACCTCAGGTCAAATGTGAACCCGTTATTTGAAACCCAGGTCAAATGAGAACCTAAGCCTCACGTCAAATTTGAATCCGTTGTTTGAAAACCAGGTCAAATGTGAACCTGTTGTTTGAAACCCAGGTCAAATGTGAACCTAAACCTCAGGTCAAATGTGAACCCGTTGTTTGGAACCTAGGTCAAATGTGAACCTAAACCTCAGGTCAAATGTGAACCCGTTGTTTGAAACCCAGGTCAAATGTGAACCTAAACCTCAGGTCAAATGTGAACCCGTTGTTTGAAAACCAGGTCAAATGTGAACCTAAACCTCGGGTCAAATGTGAACCCGTTGTTTGAAACCCAGGTCAAATGAGAACCTAAACCTCACGTCAAATGTGAATCCATTGTTTGAAAACCAGGTCAAATGTGAACCCGTTGTTTGAAACCCAGGTCAAATGTGAACCTAAACCTCAGGTCAAATGTGAACCCGTTGTTTGGAACCCAGGTCAAATGTGAACCTAAACCTCAAGTCAAATGTGAACCCGTTGTTTAAAACCCAGGTCAAATGTGAACCTAAACCTTAGGTCAAATGCGAACCCGTTGTTTGAAAACCAGGTCAAATTTGAACCTAAACCACAGGTCAAATGTGAACCCGTTGTTTGAAACCCAGGTCAAATGTGAACCTAACCCTCAAGTCAAATGTGAACCCGTTGTTTGAAAATCCGGTCAAATGTGAACCTAAACCTCTGGTCAAATGTGAACCCGTTGTTTGAAACCCAGGTCAAATGTGAACCTAAACCTCATGTCAAACGTGAATCCATTGTTTACAAACCAGGTCAAATGTGAACCCGTTGTTTGAAAACCAGGCCAAATTTGAACCTAAACCTCAGGTCAAATGTGAACCCGTTGTTTGAAAACCAGGTCAAATGTGAGCCTAACCCTCAGGTCAAATGTGAACCCATTATTTGAAAATCAGGTCAAATGTGAACCTAAACCTCAGGTCAAATGTGAACCCGTTGTTTGAAACCCAGGTTAAACGTGAACCTAAACCTCAAGTCAAATGTGAACCCGTTGTTTGAAAACCAGGTCAAATGTGAACCTAACCCTGAGGTCAAATGTGAACTCGTTCTTTGAAACCCAAGTCAAATGTGAACCTAAACCTCAGGTCAAATGTGAACCCGTTGTTTGAAAACCAGGTCAAATCTGAACCTAAACCTCAGGTCAAATGTGAACCCGTTGTTTGAAACCCAAGTCAAATTTGAACCTAAACCTAAAGTCAAATGTTAACCCGTTGTTTGAAAACCAGGTCAAATGTGAACCTAACCCTCAGGTCAAATGTGAACTCGTTCTTTGAAACCCAAGTCAAATGTGAACCTAAACCTCAGGTCAAATGTGAACCCGTTGTTTGAAAACCAGGTCAAATGTGACCCTAAACCTCAGGTCAAATGTGAACCCGTTATTTGAAACCCAGGTCAAATGAGAACCTAAACCTCACGTCAAATTTGAATCCGTTGTTTGAAAACCAGGTCAAATGTGAACCTGTTGTTTGAAACCCAGGTCAAATGTGAACCTAAACCTCAGGTCAAATGTGAACCCGTTGTTTGGAACCAAGGTCAAATGTGAACCTAAACCTCAAGTCAAATGTGAACCCGTTGTTTAAAACCCAGGTCAAATGTGAACCTAAACCTTAGGTCAAATGTGAACCCGTTGTTTGAAACCCAGGTCAATTGTGAACCTAAACCTAAGGTCAAATGTGAACCTGTTGTTTGAAACCCAGGTCAAACGTGAACCTAAACCTCAGTTCAAATGTGAACCCGTTGTTTGAAACCCAAGTCAAATGTGAACCTAACCCTCAAGTCAAATGTGAACCCGTTGTTTGAAAACCAGGTCAAATGTGAACCTAAACCTCAGGTGAAATATGAACCCATTGTTTGAAACCCAGGTCAAATGTGAACCTAACCCTCAGGTCAAATGTGAACTCGTTCTTTGAAACCCAAGTCAAATGTGAACCTAAACCTCAGGTCAAATGTGAACCCGTTGTTTGAAAACCAGGTCAAATGTGAACCTAAACCTCAGGTCAAATGTGAACCCGTTATTTGAAACCCAGGTCAAATGAGAACCTAAACCTCACGTCAAATTTGAATCCGTTGTTTGAAAACCAGGTCAAATGTGAACCTGTTGTTTGAAACCCAGGTCAAATGTGAACCTAAACCTCAGGTCAAATGTGAACCCGTTGTTTGGAACCTAGGTCAAATGTGAACCTAAACCTCAGGTCAAATGTGAACCCGTTGTTTGAAACCCAGGTCAAATGTGAACCTAAACCTCAGGTCAAATGTGAACCCGTTGTTTGAAAACCAGGTCAAATGTGAACCTAAACCTCGGGTCAAATGTGAACCCGTTGTTTGAAACCCAGGTCAAATGAGAACCTAAACCTCACGTCAAATGTGAATCCATTGTTTGAAAACCAGGTCAAATGTGAACCCGTTGTTTGAAACCCAGATCAAATGTGAACCTAAACCTCAGGTCAAATGTGAACCCGTTGTTTGGAACCCAGGTCAAATGTGAACCTAAACCTCAAGTCAAATGTGAACCCGTTGTTTAAAACCCAGGTCAAATGTGAACCTAAACCTTAGGTCAAATGCGAACCCGTTGTTTGAAAACCAGGTCAAATTTGAACCTAAACCTCAGGTCAAATGTGAACCCGTTGTTTGAAACCCAGGTCAATTGTGAACCTAAACCTAAGGTCAAATGTGAACCTGTTGTTTGAAACCCAGGTCAAACGTGAACCTAAACCTCAGTTCAAATGTGAACCCGTTGTTTGAAACCCAAGTCAAATGTGAACCTAACCCTCAAGTCAAATGTGAACCCGTTGTTTGAAAATCCGGTCAAATGTGAACCTAAACCTCTGGTCAAATGTGAACCCGTTGTTTGAAAACCAGGTCAAATGTGAACCTAAACCTCAGGTCAAATGTGAACCCGTTATTTGAAACCTAGGTCAAATGAGAACCTAAACCTCACGTCAAATGTGAATCCGTTGTTTAAAAACCAGGTCAAATGTGAACCTGTTGTTTGAAACCCAGGTCAAATGTGAACCTAAACCTCAGGTCAAATGTGAACCCGTTGTTTGGAACCTAGGTCAAATGCGATCCCGTTGTTTGAAACCCAGGTCAAATGTGAACCTAAACCTCAGGTTAAATGCGAACCCGTTGTTTGATAACCACGTCAAATTTGAACCTAAACCTCAGGTCAAATGTGAACCCGTTGTTTGAAACCAAGGTCAATTGTGAACCTAAACCTAAGGTCAAATGTGAACCCGTTGTTTGAAAACCAGGTCAAATGTGAACCTAAACCTCAGGTCAAATGTGAACCCATTGTTTGAAACCCAGGTCAAATGTGAACCCGTTGTTTGAATCCCAAGTCAAACGTGAACTTAAACCTCAGATCAAATGTGAACATGTTGTTTGAAACCCAGGTCAAACGGGAACCTAAACCTCGGGTCAAATGTGAACCCGTTGTTTGAAACCCAAGTCAAATATGAACTTAAACCTCAGGTCAAATGTGAACCCGTTGTGTGAAAACCAGGTCAAATGTGAACCTAAACCTCAGGTGAAATATGAACCCATTGTTTGAAACCCAGGTCAAATGTGAACCTAACCCTCAGGTCAAATGTGAACTCGTTCTTTGAAACCCAAGTCAAATGTGAACCTAAACCTCAGGTCAAATGTGAACCCGTTGTTTGAAAACCAGGTCAAATGTGAACCTAAACCTCAGGTCAAATGTGAACCCGTTATTTGAAACCCAGGTCAAATGAGAACCTAAACCTCACGTCAAATTTGAATCCGTTGTTTGAAAACCAGGTCAAATGTGAACCTGTTGTTTGAAACCCAGGTCAAATGTGAACCTAAACCTCAGGTCAAATGTGAACCCGTTGTTTGGAACCTAGGTCAAATGTGAACCTAAACCTCAGGTCAAATGTGAACCCGTTGTTTGAAACCCAGGTCAAATGTGAACCTAAACCTCAGGTCAAATGTGAACCCGTTGTTTGAAAACCAGGTCAAATGTGAACCTAAACCTCGGGTCAAATGTGAACCCGTTGTTTGAAACCCAGGTCAAATGAGAACCTAAACCTCACGTCAAATGTGAATCCATTGTTTGAAAACCAGGTCAAATGTGAACCCGTTGTTTGAAACCCAGATCAAATGTGAACCTAAACCTCAGGTCAAATGTGAACCCGTTGTTTGGAACCCAGGTCAAATGTGAACCTAAACCTCAAGTCAAATGTGAACCCGTTGTTTAAAACCCAGGTCAAATGTGAACCTAAACCTTAGGTCAAATGCGAACCCGTTGTTTGAAAACCAGGTCAAATTTGAACCTAAACCTCAGGTCAAATGTGAACCCGTTGTTTGAAACCCAGGTCAATTGTGAACCTAAACCTAAGGTCAAATGTGAACCTGTTGTTTGAAACCCAGGTCAAACGTGAACCTAAACCTCAGTTCAAATGTGAACCCGTTGTTTGAAACCCAAGTCAAATGTGAACCTAACCCTCAAGTCAAATGTGAACCCGTTGTTTGAAAATCCGGTCAAATGTGAACCTAAACCTCTGGTCAAATGTGAACCCGTTGTTTGAAAACCAGGTCAAATGTGAACCTAAACCTCAGGTCAAATGTGAACCCGTTATTTGAAACCTAGGTCAAATGAGAACCTAAACCTCACGTCAAATGTGAATCCGTTGTTTAAAAACCAGGTCAAATGTGAACCTGTTGTTTGAAACCCAGGTCAAATGTGAACCTAAACCTCAGGTCAAATGTGAACCCGTTGTTTGGAACCTAGGTCAAATGCGATCCCGTTGTTTGAAAAGCAGGTCAAATGTGAACCTAAACCTCAGGTTAAATGCGAACCCGTTGTTTGATAACCACGTCAAATTTGAACCTAAACCTCAGGTCAAATGTGAACCCGTTGTTTGAAACCAAGGTCAATTGTGAACCTAAACCTAAGGTCAAATGTGAACCCGTTGTTTGAAAACCAGGTCAAATGTGAACCTAAACCTCAGGTCAAATGTGAACCCATTGTTTGAAACCCAGGTCAAATGTGAACCCGTTGTTTGAATCCCAAGTCAAACGTGAACTTAAACCTCAGATCAAATGTGAACATGTTGTTTGAAACCCAGGTCAAACGGGAACCTAAACCTCGGGTCAAATGTGAACCCGTTGTTTGAAACCCAAGTCAAATATGAACTTAAACCTCAGGTCAAATGTGAACCCGTTGTGTGAAAACCAGGTCAAATGTGAACCTAAACCTCAGGTGAAATATGAACCCATTGTTTGAAACCCAGGTCAAATGTGAACCTAACCCTCAGGTCAAATGTGAACTCGTTCTTTGAAACCCAAGTCAAATGTGAACCTAAACCTCAGGTCAAATGTGAACCCGTTGTTTGAAAACCAGGTCAAATGTGAACCTAAACCTCAGGTCAAATGTGAACCCGTTATTTGAAACCCAGGTCAAATGAGAACCTAAACCTCACGTCAAATTTGAATCCGTTGTTTGAAAACCAGGTCAAATGTGAACCTGTTGTTTGAAACCCAGGTCAAATGTGAACCTAAACCTCAGGTCAAATGTGAACCCGTTGTTTGAAACCCAGGTCAAATGTGAACCTAAACCTCAGGTCAAATATGAACCCGTTGTTTGAAAACCAGGTCAAATGTGAACCTAAACCTCAGGTCAAATGTGAACCCGTTGTTTGAAACCCAGGTCAAATGAGAACCTAAACCTCACGTCAAATGTGAATCCATTGTTTGAAAACCAGGTCAAATGTGAACCCGTTGTTTGAAACCCAGATCAAATGTGAACCTAAACCTCAGGTCAAATGTGAACCCGTTGTTTGGAACCCAGGTCAAATGTGAACCTAAACCTCAAGTCAAATGTGAACCCGTTGTTTAAAACCCAGGTCAAATGTGAACCTAAACCTTAGGTCAAATGCGAACCCGTTGTTTGAAAACCAGGTCAAATTTGAACCTAAACCTCAGGTCAAATGTGAACCCGTTGTTTGAAACCCAGGTCAATTGTGAACCTAAACCTAAGGTCAAATGTGAACCTGTTGTTTGAAACCCAGGTCAAACGTGAACCTAAACCTCAGTTCAAATGTGAACCCGTTGTTTGAAACCCAAGTCAAATGTGAACCTAACCCTCAAGTCAAATGTGAACCCGTTGTTTGAAAATCCGGTCAAATGTGAACCTAAACCTCTGGTCAAATGTGAACCCGTTGTTTGAAAACCAGGTCAAATGTGAACCTAAACCTCAGGTCAAATGTGAACCCGTTATTTGAAACCTAGGTCAAATGAGAACCTAAACCTCACGTCAAATGTGAATCCGTTGTTTAAAAACCAGGTCAAATGTGAACCTGTTGTTTGAAACCCAGGTCAAATGTGAACCTAAACCTCAGGTCAAATGTGAACCCGTTGTTTGGAACCTAGGTCAAATGCGATCCCGTTGTTTGAAACCCAGGTCAAATGTGAACCTAAACCTCAGGTTAAATGCGAACCCGTTGTTTGATAACCAGGTCAAATTTGAACCTAAACCTCAGGTCAAATGTGAACCCGTTGTTTGAAACCAAGGTCAATTGTGAACCTAAACCTAAGGTCAAATGTGAACCCGTTGTTTGAAAACCAGGTCAAATGTGAACCTAAACCTCAGGTCAAATGTGAACCCATTGTTTGAAACCCAGGTCAAATGTGAACCCGTTGTTTGAATCCCAAGTCAAACGTGAACTTAAACCTCAGATCAAATGTGAACATGTTGTTTGAAACCCAGGTCAAACGGGAACCTAAACCTCGGGTCAAATGTGAACCCGTTGTTTGAAACCCAAGTCAAATATGAACTTAAACCTCAGGTCAAATGTGAACCCGTTGTGTGAAAACCAGGTCAAATGTGAACCTAAACCTCAGGTGAAATATGAACCCATTGTTTGAAACCCAGGTCAAATGTGAACCTAACCCTCAGGTCAAATGTGAACTCGTTCTTTGAAACCCAAGTCAAATGTGAACCTAAACCTCAGGTCAAATGTGAACCCGTTGTTTGAAAACCAGGTCAAATGTGAACCTAAACCTCAGGTCAAATGTGAACCCGTTATTTGAAACCCAGGTCAAATGAGAACCTAAACCTCACGTCAAATTTGAATCCGTTGTTTGAAAACCAGGTCAAATGTGAACCTGTTGTTTGAAACCCAGGTCAAATGTGAACCTAAACCTCAGGTCAAATGTGAACCCGTTGTTTGGAACCTAGGTCAAATGTGAACCTAAACCTCAGGTCAAATGTGAACCCGTTGTTTGAAACCCAGGTCAAATGTGAACCTAAACCTCAGGTCAAATGTGAACCCGTTGTTTGAAAACCAGGTCAAATGTGAACCTAAACCTCGGGTCAAATGTGAACCCGTTGTTTGAAACCCAGGTCAAATGAGAACCTAAACCTCACGTCAAATGTGAATCCATTGTTTGAAAACCAGGTCAAATGTGAACCCGTTGTTTGAAACCCAGATCAAATGTGAACCTAAACCTCAGGTCAAATGTGAACCCGTTGTTTGGAACCCAGGTCAATTGTGAACCTAAACCTAAGGTCAAATGTGAACCTGTTGTTTGAAACCCAGGTCAAACGTGAACCTAAACCTCAGTTCAAATGTGAACCCGTTGTTTGAAACCCAAGTCAAATGTGAACCTAACCCTCAAGTCAAATGTGAACCCGTTGTTTGAAAATCCGGTCAAATGTGAACCTAAACCTCTGGTCAAATGTGAACCCGTTGTTTGAAAATCCGGTCAAATGTGAACCTAAACCTCAAGTCAAATGTGAACCCGTTGTTTAAAACCCAGGTCAAATGTGAACCTAAACCTTAGGTAAAATGCGAACCCGTTGTTTGAAAACCAGGTCAAATTTGAACCTAAACCTCAGGTCAAATGTGAACCCGTTGTTTGAAACCCAGGTCAATTGTGAACCTAAACCTAAGGTCAAATGTGAACCTGTTGTTTGAAACCCAGGTCAAACGTGAACCTAAACCTCAGTTCAAATGTGAACCCGTTGTTTGAAACCCAAGTCAAATGTGAACCTAACCCTCAAGTCAAATGTGAACCCGTTGTTTGAAAATCCGGTCAAATGTGAACCTAAACCTCTGGTCAAATGTGAACCCGTTGTTTGAAACCCAGGTCAAATGTGAACCTAAACCTCATGTCAAATGTGAATCCACTGTTTGAAAACCAGGTCAAATGTGAGCCCGTTGTTAAAAACCCAGGACAAATATGAACCTAAACCTCAGGTCAAATGTGAACCCGTTGTTTGAAACCCAGGTCAAATGTGAACTTAAACCTCAGGTCAAATGTGAACCCGTTGTTTGAAAACCAGGTCAAATGTGAACCTAAACCTCAGGTGAAATATGAACCCATTGTTTGAAACCCAGGTCAAATGTGAACCTAAACCTCAGGTCAAATGTGAACCCGTTGTTTGAATCCCAGGTCAAACGTGAACTTAAACCTCAGGTCAAATGTGAACATGTTGTTTGAAACCCAGGTCATACGTGAACCTAAACCTCAGGTGAAATGTGAACCCGTTGTTTGAAACCAAAGTCAAATGTGAACCTAACCCTCAGGTCAAATGTGAACCCATTGTTTGAAAATCAGGTCAAATGTGAACCTAAACCTCAGGTCAAATGTGAACCCGTTGTTTGAAACCCAGGTTAAACGTGAACCTAAACCTCAAGTCAAATGTGAACCCGTTGTTTGAAAACCAGGTCAAATGTGAACCTAACCCTAAGGTCAAATGTGAACTCGTTCTTTGAAACCCAAGTCAAATGTGAACCTAAACCTCAGGTCAAATGTGAACCCGTTGTTTGAAAACCAGGTCAAATGTGAACCTAAACCTCAGGTCAAATGTGAACCCGTTGTTTGAAACCCAGGTCAAATTTGAACCTAAACCTAAGGTCAAATGTGAACCTGTTGTTTGAAACTCAGGTCAAACGTGAACCTAAACCTCAGTTCAAATGTGAACCCGTTGTTTGAAACCCAAGTCAAATGTGAACCTAACCCTCAAGTCAAATGTGAACCCGTTGTTTGAAAATCCGGTCAAATGTGAACCTAAACCTCTGGTCAAATGTGAACCCGTTGTTTGAAACCCAGGTCAAATGTGAACCTAAACCTCATGTCAAATGTGAATCCACTGTTTGAAAACCAGGTCAAATGTGCGCCCGTTGTTAAAAACCCAGGACAAATATGAACCTAAACCTCAGGTCAAATGTGAACCCGTTGTTTGAAACCCAGGTCAAATGTGAACTTAAACCTCAGGTCAAATGTGAACCCGTTGTTTGAAAACCAGGTCAAATGTGAACCTAAACCTCAGGTGAAATATGAACCCATTGTTTGAAACCCAGGTCAAATGTGAACCTAAACCTCAGGTCAAATGTGAACCCGTTGTTTGAATCCCAGGTCAAACGTGAACTTAAACCTCAGGTCAAATGTGAACATGTTGTTTGAAACCCAGGTCATACGTGAACCTAAACCTCAGGTGAAATGTGAACCCGTTGTTTGAAACCAAAGTCAAATGTGAACCTAACCCTCAGGTCAAATGTGAACCCATTGTTTGAAAATCAGGTCAAATGTGAACCTAAACCTCAGGTCAAATGTGAACCCGTTGTTTGAAACCCAGGTTAAACGTGAACCTAAAACTCAAGTCAAATGTGAACCCGTTGTTTGAAAACCAGGTCAAATGTGAACCTAACCCTAAGGTCAAATGTGAACTCGTTCTTTGAAACCCAAGTCAAATGTGAACCTAAACCTCAGGTCAAATGTGAACCCGTTGTTTGAAAACCAGGTCAAATGTGAACCTAAACCTCAGGTCAAATGTGAACCCGTTGTTTGAAACCCAGGTCAAATTTGAACCTAAACCTCAAGTCAAATGTGAACCCGTTGTTTGAAAACCAGGTCAAATGTGAACCTAACCCTCAGGTCAAATGTGAACTCGATCTTTGAAACCCAAGTCAAATGTGAACCTAAACCTCAGGTCAAATGTGAACCCGTTGTTTGAAAACCAGGTCAAATGTGAACCTAAACCTCAAGTCAAATGTGAACCCGTTATTTGAAACCCAGGTCAAATGAGAACCTAAACCTCACGTCAAATGTGAATCCGTTGTTTGAAAACCAGGTCAAATGTGAACCTAAACCTCAGGTCAAATGTGAACCCATTGTTTGAAACCCAGGTCAAATGTGACCCGTTGTTTGAATCCCAGGTCAAACGTGAACTTAAACCTCAGATCAAATGTGAACATGTTGTTTGAAACCCAGGTCAAACGTGATCCTAAACCTCGGGTCAAATGTGAACCCGTTGTTTGAAACCCAAGTCAAATATGAACTTAAACCTCAGGTCAAATGTGAACCCGTTGTTTGAAAACCAGGTCAAATGTGAACCTAAACCTCAGGTGAAATATGAACCCATTGTTTGAAACCCAGGTCAAATGTGAACCTAACCCTCAGGTCAAATGTGAACTCGTTCTTTGAAACCCAAGTCAAATGTGAACCTAAACCTCAGGTCAAATGTGAACCCGTTGTTTGAAAACCAGGTCAAATGTGAACCTAAACCTCAGGTCAAATGTGAACCCGTTATTTGAAACCCTGGTCAAATGAGAACCTAAACCTCACGTCAAATTTGAATCCGTTGTTTGAAAACCAGGTCAAATGTGAACCTGTTGTTTGAAACCCAGGTCAAATGTGAACCTAAACCTCAGGTCAAATGTGAACCCGTTGTTTGGAACCTAGGTCAAATGTGAACCTAAACCTCAGGTCAAATGTGAACCCGTTGTTTGAAACCCAGGTCAAATGTGAACCTAAACCTCAGGTCAAATGTGAACCCGTTGTTTGAAAACCAGGTCAAATGTGAACCTAAACCTCGGGTCAAATGTGAACCCGTTGTTTGAAACCCAGGTCAAATGAGAACCTAAACCTCACGTCAAATGTGAATCCATTGTTTGAAAACCAGGTCAAATGTGAACCCGTTGTTTGAAACCCAGGTCAAATGTGAACCTAAGCCTCAGGTCAAATGTGAACCCGTTGTTTGGAACCCAGGTCAAATGTGAACCTAAACCTCAAGTCAAATGTGAACCCGTTGTTTAAAACCCAGGTCAAATGTGAACCTAAACCTTAGGTCAAATGCGAACCCGTTGTTTGAAAACCAGGTCAAATTTGAACCTAAACCTCAGGTCAAATGTGAACCCGTTGTTTGAAACCCAGGTCAATTGTGAACCTAAACCTCAGGTCAAATGTGAATCTGTTGTTTGAAACCCAGGTCAAACGTGAACCTAAACCTCAGTTCAAATGTGAACCCGTTGTTTGAAACCCAAGTCAAATGTGAACCTAACCCTCAAGTCAAATGTGAACACGTTGTTTGAAAATCCGGTCAAATGTGAACCTAAACCTCTGGTCAAATGTGAACCCGTTGTTTGAAACCCAGGTCAAATGTGAACCTAAACCTCATGTCAAATGTGAATCCACTGTTTGAAAACCAGGTCAAATGTGAGCCCGTTGTTAAAAACCCAGGACAAATATGAACCTAAACCTCAGGTCAAATGTGAACCAGTTGTTTGAAACCCAGGTCAAATGTGAACTTAAACCTCAGGTCAAATGTGAACCCGTTGTTTGAAAACCAGGTCAAATGTGAACCTAAACCTCAGGTGAAATATGAACCCATTGTTTGAAACCCAGGTCAAATGTGAACCTAAACCTCAGGTCAAATGTGAACCCGTTGTTTGAATCCCAGGTCAAACGTGAACTTAAACCTCAGGTCAAATGTGAACATGTTGTTTGAAACCCAGGTCATACGTGAACCTAAACCTCAGGTGAAATGTGAACCCGTTGTTTGAAACCCAAGTCAAATGTGAACCTAACCCTCAGGTCAAATGTGAACCCATTGTTTGAAAATCAGGTCAAATGTGAACCTAAACCTCAGGTCAAATGTGAACCCGTTGTTTGAAACCCAGGTTAAACGTGAACCTAAACCTCAAGTCAAATGTGAACCCGTTGTTTGAAAACTAGGTCAAATGTGAACCTAACCCTAAGGTCAAATGTGAACTCGTTCTTTGAAACCTAAGTCAAATGTGAACCTAAACCTCAGGTCAAATGTGAACCCGTTGTTTGAAAACCTGGTCAAATGTGACCCTAAACCTCAGGTCAAATGTGAACCCGTTGTTTGAAACCCAGGTCAAATTTGAACCTAAACCTCAAGTAAAATGTGAACCCGTTGTTTGAAAACCAGGTCAAATGTGAACCTAACCCTCAGGTCAAATGTGAACTCGTTCTTTGAAACCCAAGTCAAATGTGAACCTAAACCTCAGGTCAAATGTGAACCCGTTGTTTGAAAACCTGGTCAAATGTGAACCTAAACCTCAGGTCAAATGTGAACCCGTTATTTGAAACCTAGGTCAAATGAGAACCTAAACCTCACGTCAAATGTGAATCCGTTGTTTGAAAACCAGGTCAAATGTGAACCTGTTGTTTGAAACCCAGGTCAAATGTGAACCTAAACCTCAGGTCAAATGTGAACCCGTTGTTTGGAACCTAGGTCAAATGTGATCCCGTTGTTTGAAACCCAGGTCAAATGTGAACCTAAACCTCAGGTTAAATGCGAACCCGTTGTTTGATAACCAGGTCAAATTTGAACCTAAACCTCAGGTCAAATGTGAACCCGTTGTTTGAAACCAAGGTCAATTGTGAACCTAAACCTAAGGTCAAATGTGAACCCGTTGTTTGAAAACCAGGTCAAATGTGAACCTAAACCTCAGGTCAAATGTCAACCCATTGTTTGAAACCCAGGTCAAATGTGAACCCGTTGTTTGAATCCCAGGTCAAACGTGAACTTAAACCTCAGATCAAATGTGAACATGTTGTTTGAAACCCAGGTCAAACGTGAACCTAAACCTCGGGTCAAATGTGAACCCGTTGTTTGAAACCCAAGTCAAATATGAACTTAAACCTCAGGTCAAATGTGAACCCGTTGTTTGAAAACCAGGTCAAATGTGAACCTAAACCTCAGGTGAAATATGAACCCATTGTTTGAAACCCAGGTCAAATGTGAACCTAAACCTCAGGTCAAATGTGAACCCATTGTTTGAATCCCAGGTCAAACGTGAACTTAAACCTCAGGTCAAATGTGAACATGTTGTTTGAAACCCAGGTCATACGTGAACCTAAACCTCAGGTGAAATGTGAACCCGTTGTTTGAAACCCAAGTCAAATGTGAACCTAACCCTCAGGTCAAATGTGAACCCATTGTTTGAAAATCAGGTCAAATGTGAACCTAAACCTCAGGTCAAATGTGAACCCTTTGTTTGAAACCCAGGTTAAACGTGAACCTAAACCTCAAGTCAAATGTGAACCCGTTGTTTGAAAACCAGGTCAAATGTGAACCTAACCCTAAGGTCAAATGTGAACTCGTTCTTTGAAACCCAAGTCAAATGTGAACCTAAACCTCAGGTCAAATGTGAACTCGTTGTTTGAAAACCAGGTCAAATGTGAACCTAAACCACAGGTCAAATGTGAACCCGTTGTTTGAAACCCAGGTCAAATTTGAACCTAAACCTCAAGTCAAATGTGAACCCGTTGTTTGAAAACCAGGTCAAATGTGAACCTAACCCTCAGGTCAAATGTGAACTCGTTCTTTGAAACCCAAGTCAAATGTGAACCTAAACCTCAGGTCAAATGTGAACCCGTTGTTTGAAAACCAGGTCAAATGTGAACCTAAACCTCAGGTCAAATGTGAACCCGTTATTTGAAACCTAGGTCAAATGAGAACCTAAACCTCACGTCAAATGTGAATCCGTTGTTTGAAAACCAGGTCAAATGTGAACCTGTTGTTTGAAACCCAGGTCAAATGTGAACATAAACCTCAGGTCAAATGTGAACCCGTTGTTTGGAACCTAGGTCAAATGTGATCCCGTTGTTTGAAACCCAGGTCAAATGTGAACCTAAACCTCAGGTTAAATGCGAACCCGTTGTTTGATAACCAGGTCAAATTTGAACCTAAACCTCAGGTCAAATGTGAACCCGTTGTTTGAAACCAATGTCAATTGTGAACCTAAACCTAAGGTCAAATGTGAACCCGTTGTTTGAAAACCAGGTCAATTGTGAACCTAAACCTCAGGTCAAATGTCAACCCATTGTTTGAAACCTAGGTCAAATGTGAACCCGTTGTTTGAATCCCAGGTCAAACGTGAACTTAAACCTCAGATCAAATGTGAACATGTTGTTTGAAACCCAGGTCAAACGTGAACCTAAACCTCGGGTCAAATGTGAACCCGTTGTTTGAAACCCAAGTCAAATGTGAACCTAACCCTCAGGTCAAATGTGAACCCATTGTTTGAAAATCAGGTCAAATGTGAACCTAAACCTCAGGTCAAATGTGAACCCTTTGTTTGAAACCCAGGTTAAACGTGAACCTAAACCTCAAGTCAAATGTGAACCCGTTGTTTGAAAACCAGGTCAAATGTGACCCTAAACCTCAGGTCAAATGTGAACCCGTTGTTTGAAACCCAGGTCAAATTTGAACCTAAACCTCAAGTAAAATGTGAACCCGTTGTTTGAAAACCAGGTCAAATGTGAACCTAACCCTCAGGTCAAATGTGAACTCGTTCTTTGAAACCCAAGTCAAATGTGAACCTAAACCTCAGGTCAAATGTGAACCCGTTGTTTGAAAACCTGGTCAAATGTGAACCTAAACCTCAGGTCAAATGTGAACCCGTTATTTGAAACCTAGGTCAAATGAGAACCTAAACCTCACGTCAAATGTGAATCCGTTGTTTGAAAACCAGGTCAAATGTGAACCTGTTGTTTGAAACCCAGGTCAAATGTGAACCTAAACCTCAGGTCAAATGTGAACCCGTTGTTTGGAACCTAGGTCAAATGTGATCCCGTTGTTTGAAACCCAGGTCAAATGTGAACCTAAACCTCAGGTTAAATGCGAACCCGTTGTTTGATAACCAGGTCAAATTTGAACCTAAACCTCAGGTCAAATGTGAACCCGTTGTTTGAAACCAAGGTCAATTGTGAACCTAAACCTAAGGTCAAATGTGAACCCGTTGTTTGAAAACCAGGTCAAATGTGAACCTAAACCTCAGGTCAAATGTCAACCCATTGTTTGAAACCCAGGTCAAATGTGAACCCGTTGTTTGAATCCCAGGTCAAACGTGAACTTAAACCTCAGATCAAATGTGAACATGTTGTTTGAAACCCAGGTCAAACGTGAACCTAAACCTCGGGTCAAATGTGAACCCGTTGTTTGAAACCCAAGTCAAATATGAACTTAAACCTCAGGTCAAATGTGAACCCGTTGTTTGAAAACCAGGTCAAATGTGAACCTAAACCTCAGGTGAAATATGAACCCATTGTTTGAAACCCAGGTCAAATGTGAACCTAAACCTCAGGTCAAATGTGAACCCGTTGTTTGAATCCCAGGTCAAACGTGAACTTAAACCTCAGGTCAAATGTGAACATGTTGTTTGAAACCCAGGTCATACGTGAACCTAAACCTCAGGTGAAATGTGAACCCGTTGTTTGAAACCCAAGTCAAATGTGAACCTAACCCTCAGGTCAAATGTGAACCCATTGTTTGAAAATCAGGTCAAATGTGAACCTAAACCTCAGGTCAAATGTGAACCCTTTGTTTGAAACCCAGGTTAAACGTGAACCTAAACCTCAAGTCAAATGTGAACCCGTTGTTTGAAAACCAGGTCAAATGTGAACCTAACCCTAAGGTCAAATGTGAACTCGTTCTTTGAAACCCAAGTCAAATGTGAACCTAAACCTCAGGTCAAATGTGAACTCGTTGTTTGAAAACCAGGTCAAATGTGAACCTAAACCACAGGTCAAATGTGAACCCGTTGTTTGAAACCCAGGTCAAATTTGAACCTAAACCTCAAGTCAAATGTGAACCCGTTGTTTGAAAACCAGGTCAAATGTGAACCTAACCCTCAGGTCAAATGTGAACTCGTTCTTTGAAACCCAAGTCAAATGTGAACCTAAACCTCAGGTCAAATGTGAACCCGTTGTTTGAAAACCAGGTCAAATGTGAACCTAAACCTCAGGTCAAATGTGAACCCGTTATTTGAAACCTAGGTCAAATGAGAACCTAAACCTCACGTCAAATGTGAATCCGTTGTTTGAAAACCAGGTCAAATGTGAACCTGTTGTTTGAAACCCAGGTCAAATGTGAACATAAACCTCAGGTCAAATGTGAACCCGTTGTTTGGAACCTAGGTCAAATGTGATCCCGTTGTTTGAAACCCAGGTCAAATGTGAACCTAAACCTCAGGTTAAATGCGAACCCGTTGTTTGATAACCAGGTCAAATTTGAACCTAAACCTCAGGTCAAATGTGAACCCGTTGTTTGAAACCAATGTCAATTGTGAACCTAAACCTAAGGTCAAATGTGAACCCGTTGTTTGAAAACCAGGTCAATTGTGAACCTAAACCTCAGGTCAAATGTCAACCCATTGTTTGAAACCTAGGTCAAATGTGAACCCGTTGTTTGAATCCCAGGTCAAACGTGAACTTAAACCTCAGATCAAATGTGAACATGTTGTTTGAAACCCAGGTCAAACGTGAACCTAAACCTCGGGTCAAATGTGAACCCGTTGTTTGAAACCCAAGTCAAATGTGAACCTAACCCTCAGGTCAAATGTGAACCCATTGTTTGAAAATCAGGTCAAATGTGAACCTAAACCTCAGGTCAAATGTGAACCCTTTGTTTGAAACCCAGGTTAAACGTGAACCTAAACCTCAAGTCAAATGTGAACCCGTTGTTTGAAAACCAGGTCAAATGTGAACCTAACCCTAAGGTCAAATGTGAACTCGTTCTTTGAAACCCAAGTCAAATGTGAACCTAACCCTAAGGTCAAATGTGAACTCGTTCTTTGAAACCTAAGTCAAATGTGAACCTAACCCTAAGGTCAAATGTGAACTCGTTCTTTGAAACCTAAGTCAAACGTGAACCTAAACCTCGGGTCAAATGTGAACCCGTTGTTTGAAACCCAAGTCAAATATGAACTTAAACCTCAGGTCAAATGTGAACCCGTTGTTTGAAAACCAGGTCAAATGTGAACCTAAACCTCAGGTGAAATATGAACCCATTGTTTGAAACCCAGGTCAAATGTGAACCTAAACCTCAGGTCAAATGTGAACCCGTTGTTTGAATCCCAGGTCAAACGTGAACTTAAACCTCAGGTCAAATGTGAACATGTTGTTTGAAACCCAGGTCATACGTGAACCTAAACCTCAGGTGAAATGTGAACCCGTTGTTTGAAACCCAAGTCAAATGTGAACCTAACCCTCAGGTCAAATGTGAACCCATTGTTTGAAAATCAGGTCAAATGTGAACCTAAACCTCAGGTCAAATGTGAACCCTTTGTTTGAAACCCAGGTTAAACGTGAACCTAAACCTCAAGTCAAATGTGAACCCGTTGTTTGAAAACCAGGTCAAATGTGAACCTAACCCTAAGGTCAAATGTGAACTCGTTCTTTGAAACCCAAGTCAAATGTGAACCTAACCCTAAGGTCAAATGTGAACTCGTTCTTTGAAACCTAAGTCAAATGTGAACCTAAACCTCAGGTCAAATGTGAACCCGTTGTTTGAAAACCAGGTCAAATGTGACCCTAAACCTCAGGTCAAATATGAACCCGTTGTTTGAAACCCAGGTCAAATTTGAACCTAAACCTCAAGTAAAATGTGAACCCGTTGTTTGAAAACCAGGTCAAATGTGAACCTAACCCTCAGGTCAAATGTGAACTCGTTCTTTGAAACCCAAGTCAAATGTGAACCTAAACCTCAGGTCAAATGTGAACTCGTTGTTTGAAAACCAGGTCAAATGTGAACCTAAACCACAGGTCAAATGTGAACCCGTTGTTTGAAACCCAGGTCAAATTTGAACCTAAACCTCAAGTCAAATGTGAACCCGTTGTTTGAAAACCAGGTCAAATGTGAACCTAACCCTCAGGTCAAATGTGAACTCGTTCTTTGAAACCCAAGTCAAATGTGAACCTAAACCTCAGGTCAAATGTGAACCCGTTGTTTGAAAACCAGGTCAAATGTGAACCTAAACCTCAGGTCAAATGTGAACCCTTTGTTTGAAACCCAGGTTAAACGTGAACCTAAACCTCAAGTCAAATGTGAACCCGTTGTTTGAAAACCAGGTCAAATGTGAACCTAACCCTAAGGTCAAATGTGAACTAGTTCTTTGAAACCCAAGTCAAATGTGAACCTAAACCTCAGGTCAAATGTGAACTCGTTGTTTGAAAACCAGGTCAAATGTGAACCTAAACCACAGGTCAAATGTGAACCCGTTGTTTGAAACCCAGGTCAAATTTGAACCTAAACCTCAAGTCAAATGTGAACCCGTTGTTTGAAAACCAGGTCAAATGTGAACCTAACCCTCAGGTCAAATGTGAACTCGTTCTTTGAAACCCAAGTCAAATGTGAACCTAAACCTCAGGTCAAATGTGAACCCGTTGTTTGAAAACCAGGTCAAATGTGAACCTAAACCTCAGGTCAAATGTGAACCCGTTATTTGAAACCTAGGTCAAATGAGAACCTAAACCTCACGTCAAATGTGAATCCGTTGTTTGAAAACCAGGTCAAATGTGAACCTGTTGTTTGAAACCCAGGTCAAATGTGAACCTAAACCTCAGGTCAAATGTGAACCCGTTGTTTGAATCCCAGGTCAAACGTGAACTTAAACCTCAGGTCAAATGTGAACATGTTGTTTGAAACCCAGGTCATACGTGAACCTAAACCTCAGGTGAAATGTGAACCCGTTGTTTGAAACCCAAGTCAAATGTGAACCTAACCCTCAGGTCAAATGTGAACCCATTGTTTGAAAATCAGGTCAAATGTGAACCTAAACCTCAGGTCAAATGTGAACCCTTTGTTTGAAACCCAGGTTAAACGTGAACCTAAACCTCAAGTCAAATGTGAACCCGTTGTTTGAAAACCAGGTCAAATGTGAACCTAACCCTAAGGTCAAATGTGAACTCGTTCTTTGAAACCCAAGTCAAATGTGAACCTAACCCTAAGGTCAAATGTGAACTCGTTCTTTGAAACCTAAGTCAAATGTGAACCTAAACCTCAGGTCAAATGTGAACCCGTTGTTTGAAAACCAGGTCAAATGTGACCCTAAACCTCAGGTCAAATATGAACCCGTTGTTTGAAACCCAGGTCAAATTTGAACCTAAACCTCAAGTAAAATGTGAACCCGTTGTTTGAAAACCAGGTCAAATGTGAACCTAACCCTCAGGTCAAATGTGAACTCGTTCTTTGAAACCCAAGTCAAATGTGAACCTAAACCTCAGGTCAAATGTGAACTCGTTGTTTGAAAACCAGGTCAAATGTGAACCTAAACCACAGGTCAAATGTGAACCCGTTGTTTGAAACCCAGGTCAAATTTGAACCTAAACCTCAAGTCAAATGTGAACCCGTTGTTTGAAAACCAGGTCAAATGTGAACCTAACCCTCAGGTCAAATGTGAACTCGTTCTTTGAAACCCAAGTCAAATGTGAACCTAAACCTCAGGTCAAATGTGAACCCGTTGTTTGAAAACCAGGTCAAATGTGAACCTAAACCTCAGGTCAAATGTGAACCCTTTGTTTGAAACCCAGGTTAAACGTGAACCTAAACCTCAAGTCAAATGTGAACCCGTTGTTTGAAAACCAGGTCAAATGTGAACCTAACCCTAAGGTCAAATGTGAACTAGTTCTTTGAAACCCAAGTCAAATGTGAACCTAAACCTCAGGTCAAATGTGAACTCGTTGTTTGAAAACCAGGTCAAATGTGAACCTAAACCACAGGTCAAATGTGAACCCGTTGTTTGAAACCCAGGTCAAATTTGAACCTAAACCTCAAGTCAAATGTGAACCCGTTGTTTGAAAACCAGGTCAAATGTGAACCTAACCCTCAGGTCAAATGTGAACTCGTTCTTTGAAACCCAAGTCAAATGTGAACCTAAACCTCAGGTCAAATGTGAACCCGTTGTTTGAAAACCAGGTCAAATGTGAACCTAAACCTCAGGTCAAATGTGAACCCGTTATTTGAAACCTAGGTCAAATGAGAACCTAAACCTCACGTCAAATGTGAATCCGTTGTTTGAAAACCAGGTCAAATGTGAACCTGTTGTTTGAAACCCAGGTCAAATGTGAACCTAAACCTCAGGTCAAATGTGAACCCGTTGTTTGGAACCTAGGTCAAATGTGATCCCGTTGTTTGAAACCCAGGTCAAATGTGAACCTAAACCTCAGGTTAAATGCGAACCCGTTGTTTGATAACCAGGTCAAATTTGAACCTAAACCTCAGGTCAAATGTGAACCCGTTGTTTGAAACCAAGGTCAATTGTGAACCTAAACCTAAGGTCAAATGTGAACCCGTTGTTTGAAAACCAGGTCAAATGTGAACCTAAACCTCAGGTCAAATGTCAACCCATTGTTTGAAACCTAGGTCAAATGTGAACCCGTTGTTTGAATCCCAGGTCAAACGTGAACTTAAACCTCAGATCAAATGTGAACATGTTGTTTGAAACCCAGGTCAAACGTGAACCTAAACCTCGGGTCAAATGTGAACCCGTTGTTTGAAACCCAAGTCAAATGTGAACCTAACCCTCAGGTCAAATGTCAACCCATTGTTTGAAAATCAGGTCAAATGTGAACCTAAACCTCAGGTCAAATGTGAACCCTTTGTTTGAAACCCAGGTTAAACGTGAACCTAAACCTCAAGTCAAATGTGAACCCGTTGTTTGAAAACCAGGTCAAATGTGAACCTAACCCTAAGGTCAAATGTGAACTCGTTCTTTGAAACCCAAGTCAAATGTGAACCTAAACCTCAGGTCAAATGTGAACTCGTTGTTTGAAAACCAGGTCAAATGTGAACCTAAACCTCAGGTCAAATGTGAACCCGTTGTTTGAAACCCAGGTCAAATTTGAACCTAAACCTCAAGTCAAATGTGAACCCGTTGTTTGAAAACCAGGTCAAATGTGAACCTAAACCTCAGGTCAAATGTGAACCCGTTATTTGAAACCTAGGTCAAATGAGAACCTAAACCTCACGTCAAATGTGAATCCGTTGTTTGAAAACCAGGTCAAATGTGAACCTGTTGTTTGAAACCCAGGTCAAATGTGAACCTAAACCTCAGGTCAAATGTGAACCCGTTGTTTGGAACCTAGTTCAAATGTGATCCCGTTGTTTGAAACCCAGGTCAAATGTGAACCTAAACCTCAGGTTAAATGCGAACCCGTTGTTTGATAACCAGGTCAAATTTGAACCTAAACCTCAGGTCAAATGTGAACCCGTTGTTTGAAACCAAGGTCAATTGTGAACCTAAACCTAAGGTCAAATGTGAACCCGTTGTTTGAAAACCAGGTCAAATGTGAACCTAAATCTCAGGTCAAATGTGAACCCATTGTTTGAAACCCAGGTCAAATGTGAACCCGTTGTTTGAGTCCCAGGTCAAACGTGAACTTAAACCTCAGGTCAAATGTGAACATGTTGTTTGAAACCCAGGTCAAACGTGAACCTAAACCTCGGGTCAAATGTGAACCCGTTGTTTGAAACCCAAGTCAAATATGAACCTAACCCTCAGGTCAAATGTGAACCCATTGTTTGAAAATCAGGTCAAATGTGAACCTAAACCTCAGGTCAAATGTGAACCCGTTGTTTGAAACCCAGGTCAAACGTGAACCTAAACCTCAAGTCAAATGTGAACCCGTTGTTTGAAAACCAGGTCAAATGTGAACCTAACCCTGAGGTCAAATGTGAACTCGTTCTTTGAAACCCAAGTCAAATGTGAACCTAAACCTCAAGTCAAATGTGAACCCGTTGTTTGAAAACCAGGTCAAATGTGAACCTAAACCTCAGGTCAAATGTGAACCCGTTGTTTGAAACCCAGGTCAAATGTGAACCTAAACCTCAGGTCAAATATGAACCCGTTGTTTGAAAACCAGGTCAAATGTGAACCTAAACCTCAGGTCAAATGTGAACCCGTTGTTTGAAACCCAGGTCAAATGAGAACCTAAACCTCACGTCAAATGTGAATCCGTTGTTTGAAAACCAGGTCAAATGTGAACCCGTTGTTTGAAACCCAGGTCAAATGTGAACCTAAACCTCAGGTCAAATGTGAACCCGTTGTTTGGAACCCAGGTCAAATGTGAACCTAAACCTCAGGTCAAATGTGAACCCGTTGTTTAAAACCCAGGTCAAATGTGAACCTAAACCTCAGGTCAAATACGAACCCGTTGTTTGAAAACCAGGCCAAATTTGAACCTAAACCTCAGGTCAAATGTGAACTCGTTCTTTGAAACCCAGGTCAAACGTGAACCTAAACCTCAAGTCAAATGTGAACCCGTTGTTTGAAACCCAGGTCAAATGTGAACCTAAACCTCAGGTCAAATGTGAACCCGTTGTTTGAAACCCAGGTCAAACGTGAACCTAAACCTCAAGTCAAATGTGAACCCGTTGTTTGAAAACCAGGTCAAATGTGAACCTAACCCTGAGGTCAAATGTGAACTCGTTCTTTGAAACCCAAGTCAAATGTGAACCTAAACCTCAAGTCAAATGCGAACCCGTTGTTTGAAAACCAGGTCAAATGTGAACCTAAACCTCAGGTCAAATGTGAACCCGTTGTTTGAAACCCAGGTCAAATGTGAACCTAAACCTCAGGTCAAATATGAACCCGTTGTTTGAAAACCAGGTCAAATGTGAACCTAAACCTCAGGTCAAATGTGAACCCGTTGTTTGAAACCCAGGTCAAATGAGAACCTAAACCTCACGTCAAATGTGAATCCGTTGTTTGAAAACCAGGTCAAATGTGAACCCGTTGTTTGAAACCCAGGTCAAATGTGAACCTAAACCTCAGGTCAAATGTGAACCCGTTGTTTGGAACCCAGGTCAAATGTGAACCTAAACCTCAGGTCAAATGTGAACCCGTTGTTTAAAACCCAGGTCAAATGTGAACCTAAACCTCAGGTCAAATGCGAACCCGTTGTTTGAAAACCAGGCCAAATTTGAACCTAAACCTCAGGTCAAATGTGAACCCGTTGTTTGAAACCCAGGTCAAATGTGAACCTAACCCTCAAGTCAAATGTGAACCCGTTGTTTGAAAACCAGGTCAAATGTGAACCTAACCCTGAGGTCAAATGTGAACTCGTTCTTTGAAACCCAAGTCAAATGTGAACCTAAACCTCAAGTCAAATGTGAACCCGTTGTTTGAAAACCAGGTCAAATGTGAACCTAAACCTCAGGTCAAATGTGAACCCGTTGTTTGAAACCCAGGTCAAATGTGAACCTAAACCTCAGGTCAAATATGAACCCGTTGTTTGAAAACCAGGTCAAATGTGAACCTAAACCTCAGGTCAAATGTGAACCCGTTGTTTGAAACCCAGGTCAAATGAGAACCTAAACCTCACGTCAAATGTGAATCCGTTGTTTGAAAACCAGGTCAAATGTGAACCCGTTGTTTGAAACCCAGGTCAAATGTGAACCTAAACCTCAGGTCAAATGTGAACCCGTTGTTTGGAACCCAGGTCAAATGTGAACCTAAACCTCAGGTCAAATGTGAACCCGTTGTTTAAAACCCAGGTCAAATGTGAACCTAAACCTCAGGTCAAATACGAACCCGTTGTTTGAAAACCAGGCCAAATTTGAACCTAAACCTCAGGTCAAATGTGAACTCGTTCTTTGAAACCCAGGTCAAACGTGAACCTAAACCTCAAGTCAAATGTGAACCCGTTGTTTGAAACCCAGGTCAAATGTGAACCTAAACCTCAGGTCAAATGTGAACCCGTTGTTTGAAACCCAGGTCAAACGTGAACCTAAACCTCAAGTCAAATGTGAACCCGTTGTTTGAAAACCAGGTCAAATGTGAACCTAACCCTGAGGTCAAATGTGAACTCGTTCTTTGAAACCCAAGTCAAATGTGAACCTAAACCTCAAGTCAAATGCGAACCCGTTGTTTGAAAACCAGGTCAAATGTGAACCTAAACCTCAGGTCAAATGTGAACCCGTTGTTTGAAACCCAGGTCAAATGTGAACCTAAACCTCAGGTCAAATATGAACCCGTTGTTTGAAAACCAGGTCAAATGTGAACCTAAACCTCAGGTCAAATGTGAACCCGTTGTTTGAAACCCAGGTCAAATGAGAACCTAAACCTCACGTCAAATGTGAATCCGTTGTTTGAAAACCAGGTCAAATGTGAACCCGTTGTTTGAAACCCAGGTCAAATGTGAACCTAAACCTCAGGTCAAATGTGAACCCGTTGTTTGGAACCCAGGTCAAATGTGAACCTAAACCTCAGGTCAAATGTGAACCCGTTGTTTAAAACCCAGGTCAAATGTGAACCTAAACCTCAGGTCAAATGCGAACCCGTTGTTTGAAAACCAGGCCAAATTTGAACCTAAACCTCAGGTCAAATGTGAACCCGTTGTTTGAAACCCAGGTCAAATGTGAACCTAACCCTCAAGTCAAATGTGAACCCGTTGTTTGAAAACCAGGTCAAATGTGAACCTAACCCTAAGGTCAAATGTGAACTCGTTCTTTGAAACCCAAGTCAAATGTGAACCTAAACCTCAAGTCAAATGTGAACCCGTTGTTTGAAAACCAGGTCAAATGTGAACCTAAACCTCAGGTCAAATCTGAACCCGTTGTTTGAAACCCAGGTCAAATGTGAACCTAAACCTCAGGTCAAATATGAACCCGTTGTTTGAAAACCAGGTCAAATGTGAACCTAAACCTCAGGTCAAATGTGAACCCGTTGTTTGAAACCCAGGTCAAATGAGAACCTAAACCTCACGTCAAATGTGAATCCGTTGTTTGAAAACCAGGTCAAATGTGAACCCGTTGTTTGAAACCCAGGTCAAATGTGAACCTAAACCTCAGGTCAAATGTGAACCCGTTGTTTGGAACCCAGGTCAAATGTGAACCTAAACCTCAGGTCAAATGTGAACCCGTTGTTTAAAACCCAGGTCAAATGTGAACCTAAACCTCAGGTCAAATGCGAACCCGTTGTTTGAAAACCAGGCCAAATGTGAACCTAAACCTCAGGTCAAATGTGAACCCGTTATTTGAAACCTAGGTCAAATGAGAACCTAAACCTCACGTCAAATGTGAATCCGTTGTTTGAAAACCAGGTCAAATGTGAACCCGTTGTTTGAAACCCAGGTCAAATGTGAACCTAAACCTCAGGTCAAATGTGAACCCGTTGTTTGGAACCCAGGTCAAATGTGAACCTAAACCTCAGGTCAAATGTGAACCCGTTGTTTAAAACCCAGGTCAAATGTGAACCTAAACCTCAGGTCAAATATGAACCCGTTGTTTGAAAACCAGGTCAAATGTGAACCTAAACCTCAGGTCAAATGTGAACCCGTTGTTTGAAACCCAGGTCAAATGAGAACCTAAACCTCACGTCAAATGTGAATCCGTTGTTTGAAAACCAGGTCAAATGTGAACCCGTTGTTTGAAACCCAGGTCAAATGTGAACCTAAACCTCAGGTCAAATGTGAACCCGTTGTTTGGAACCCAGGTCAAATGTGAACCTAAACCTCAGGTCAAATGTGAACCCGTTGTTTAAAACCCAGGTCAAATGTGAACCTAAACCTCAGGTCAAATACGAACCCGTTGTTTGAAAACCAGGCCAAATTTGAACCTAAACCTCAGGTCAAATGTGAACTCGTTCTTTGAAACCCAGGTCAAACGTGAACCTAAACCTCAAGTCAAATGTGAACCCGTTGTTTGAAACCCAGGTCAAATGTGAACCTAAACCTCAGGTCAAATGTGAACCCGTTGTTTGAAACCCAGGTCAAACGTGAACCTAAACCTCAAGTCAAATGTGAACCCGTTGTTTGAAAACCAGGTCAAATGTGAACCTAACCCTGAGGTCAAATGTGAACTCGTTCTTTGAAACCCAAGTCAAATGTGAACCTAAACCTCAAGTCAAATGCGAACCCGTTGTTTGAAAACCAGGTCAAATGTGAACCTAAACCTCAGGTCAAATGTGAACCCGTTGTTTGAAACCCAGGTCAAATGTGAACCTAAACCTCAGGTCAAATATGAACCCGTTGTTTGAAAACCAGGTCAAATGTGAACCTAAACCTCAGGTCAAATGTGAACCCGTTGTTTGAAACCCAGGTCAAATGAGAACCTAAACCTCACGTCAAATGTGAATCCGTTGTTTGAAAACCAGGTCAAATGTGAACCCGTTGTTTGAAACCCAGGTCAAATGTGAACCTAAACCTCAGGTCAAATGTGAACCCGTTGTTTGGAACCCAGGTCAAATGTGAACCTAAACCTCAGGTCAAATGTGAACCCGTTGTTTAAAACCCAGGTCAAATGTGAACCTAAACCTCAGGTCAAATGCGAACCCGTTGTTTGAAAACCAGGCCAAATTTGAACCTAAACCTCAGGTCAAATGTGAACCCGTTGTTTGAAACCCAGGTCAAATGTGAACCTAACCCTCAAGTCAAATGTGAACCCGTTGTTTGAAAACCAGGTCAAATGTGAACCTAACCCTAAGGTCAAATGTGAACTCGTTCTTTGAAACCCAAGTCAAATGTGAACCTAAACCTCAAGTCAAATGTGAACCCGTTGTTTGAAAACCAGGTCAAATGTGAACCTAAACCTCAGGTCAAATCTGAACCCGTTGTTTGAAACCCAGGTCAAATGTGAACCTAAACCTCAGGTCAAATATGAACCCGTTGTTTGAAAACCAGGTCAAATGTGAACCTAAACCTCAGGTCAAATGTGAACCCGTTGTTTGAAACCCAGGTCAAATGAGAACCTAAACCTCACGTCAAATGTGAATCCGTTGTTTGAAAACCAGGTCAAATGTGAACCCGTTGTTTGAAACCCAGGTCAAATGTGAACCTAAACCTCAGGTCAAATGTGAACCCGTTGTTTGGAACCCAGGTCAAATGTGAACCTAAACCTCAGGTCAAATGTGAACCCGTTGTTTAAAACCCAGGTCAAATGTGAACCTAAACCTCAGGTCAAATGCGAACCCGTTGTTTGAAAACCAGGCCAAATGTGAACCTAAACCTCAGGTCAAATGTGAACCCGTTATTTGAAACCTAGGTCAAATGAGAACCTAAACCTCACGTCAAATGTGAATCCGTTGTTTGAAAACCAGGTCAAATGTGAACCTGTTGTTTGAAACCCAGGTCAAATGTGAACCTAAACCTCAGGTCAAATGTGAACCCGTTGTTTGGAACCTAGTTCAAATGTGATCCCGTTGTTTGAAACCCAGGTCAAATGTGAACCTAAACCTCAGGTTAAATGCGAACCCGTTGTTTGATAACCAGGTCAAATTTGAACCTAAACCTCAGGTCAAATGTGAACCCGTTGTTTGAAACCAAGGTCAATTGTGAACCTAAACCTAAGGTCAAATGTGAACCCGTTGTTTGAAAACCAGGTCAAATGTGAACCTAAATCTCAGGTCAAATGTGAACCCATTGTTTGAAACCCAGGTCAAATGTGAACCCGTTGTTTGAATCCCAGGTCAAACGTGAACTTAAACCTCAGGTCAAATGTGAACATGTTGTTTGAAACCCAGGTCAAACGTGAACCTAAACCTCGGGTCAAATGTGAACCCGATGTTTGAAACCCAAGTCAAATATGAACCTAACCCTCAGGTCAAATGTGAACCCATTGTTTGAAAATCAGGTCAAATGTGAACCTAAACCTCAGGTCAAATGTGAACCCGTTGTTTGAAACCCAGGTCAAACGTGAACCTAAACCTCAAGTCAAATGTGAACCCGTTGTTTGAAAACCAGGTCAAATGTGAACCTAACCCTGAGGTCAAATGTGAACTCGTTCTTTGAAACCCAAGTCAAATGTGAACCTAAACCTCAAGTCAAATGTGAACCCGTTGTTTGAAAACCAGGTCAAATGTGAACCTAAACCTCAGGTCAAATGTGAACCCGTTGTTTGAAACCCAGGTCAAATGTGAACCTAAACCTCAGGTCAAATATGAACCCGTTGTTTGAAAACCAGGTCAAATGTGAACCTAAACCTCAGGTCAAATGTGAACCCGTTGTTTGAAACCCAGGTCAAATGAGAACCTAAACCTCACGTCAAATGTGAATCCGTTGTTTGAAAACCAGGTCAAATGTGAACCCGTTGATTGAAACCCAGGTCAAATGTGAACCTAAACCTCAGGTCAAATGTGAACCCGTTGTTTGGAACCCAGGTCAAATGTGAACCTAAACCTCAGGTCAAATGTGAACCCGTTGTTTAAAACCCAGGTCAAATGTGAACCTAAACCTCAGGTCAAATGCGAACCCGTTGTTTGAAAACCAGGCCAAATTTGAACCTAAACCTCAGGTCAAATGTGAACTCGTTCTTTGAAACCCAGGTCAAACGTGAACCTAAACCTCAAGTCAAATGTGAACCCGTTGTTTGAAACCCAGGTCAAATGTGAACCTAAACCTCAGGTCAAATGTGAACCCGTTGTTTGAAACCCAGGTCAAACGTGAACCTAAACCTCAAGTCAAATGTGAACCCGTTGTTTGAAAACCAGGTCAAATGTGAACCTAACCCTGAGGTCAAATGTGAACTCGTTCTTTGAAACCCAAGTCAAATGTGAACCTAAACCTCAAGTCAAATGTGAACCCGTTGTTTGAAAACCAGGTCAAATGTGAACCTAAACCTCAGGTCAAATGTGAACCCGTTGTTTGAAACCCAGGTCAAATGTGAACCTAAACCTCAGGTCAAATATGAACCCGTTGTTTGAAAACCAGGTCAAATGTGAACCTAAACCTCAGGTCAAATGTGAACCCGTTGTTTGAAACCCAGGTCAAATGAGAACCTAAACCTCACGTCAAATGTGAATCCGTTGTTTGAAAACCAGGTCAAATGTGAACCCGTTGTTTGAAACCCAGGTCAAATGTGAACCTAAACCTCAGGTCAAATGTGAACCCGTTGTTTGGAACCCAGGTCAAATGTGAACCTAAACCTCAGGTCAAATGTGAACCCGTTGTTTAAAACCCAGGTCAAATGTGAACCTAAACCTCAGGTCAAATGCGAACCCGTTGTTTGAAAACCAGGCCAAATTTGAACCTAAACCTCAGGTCAAATGTGAACCCGTTGTTTGAAACCCAGGTCAAATGTGAACCTAACCCTCAAGTCAAATGTGAACCCGTTGTTTGAAAACCAGGTCAAATGTGAACCTAACCCTAAGGTCAAATGTGAACTCGTTCTTTGAAACCCAAGTCAAATGTGAACCTAAACCTCAAGTCAAATGTGAACCCGTTGTTTGAAAACCAGGTCAAATGTGAACCTAAACCTCAGGTCAAATGTGAACCCGTTGTTTGAAACCCAGGTCAAATGTGAACCTAAACCTCAGGTCAAATATGAACCCGTTGTTTGAAAACCAAGTCAAATGTGAACCTAAACCTCAGGTCAAATGTGAACCCGTTGTTTGAAACCCAGGTCAAATGAGAACCTAAACCTCACGTCAAATGTGAATCCGTTGTTTGAAAACCAGGTCAAATGTGAACCCGTTGTTTGAAACCCAGGTCAAATGTGAACCTAAACCTCAGGTCAAATGTGAACCCGTTGTTTGGAACCCAGGTCAAATGTGAACCTAAACCTCAGGTCAAATGTGAACCCGTTGTTTAAAACCCAGGTCAAACGTGAACTTAAACCTCAGGTCACATGTGAACATGTTGTTTGAAACCCAGGTCATACGTGAACCTAAACCTCAGGTGAAATGTGAACCCGTTGTTTGAAACCCAAGTCAAATGTGAACCTAACCCTCAGGTCAAATGTGAACCCATTGTTTGAAAATCAGGTCAAATGTGAACCTAAACCTCAGGTCAAATGTGAACCCGTTGTTTGAAACCCAGGTTAACCGTGAACCTAAACCTCAAGTCAAATGTGAACCCGTTGTTTGAAAACCAGGTCAAATGTGAACCTAACCCTAAGGTCAAATGTGAACTCGTTCTTTGAAACCCAAGTCAAATGTGAACCTAAACCTCAGGTCAAATGTGAACCCGTTGTCTGAAACCCAGGTCAAATGAGAACCTAAACCTCACGTCAAATGTGAATCCGTTGTTTGAAAACCAGGTCAAATGTGAACCCGTTGTTTGAAACCCAGGTCAAATGTGAACCTAAACCTCAGGTCAAATGTGAACCCGTTGTTTGGAACCCAGGTCAAATGTGAACCTAAACCTCAGGTCAAATGTGAACCCGTTGTTTAAAACCCAGGTCAAACGTGAACTTAAACCTCAGGTCACATGTGAACATGTTGTTTGAAACCCAGGTCATACGTGAACCTAAACCTCAGGTGAAATGTGAACCCGTTGTTTGAAACCCAAGTCAAATGTGAACCTAACCCTCAGGTCAAATGTGAACCCATTGTTTGAAAATCAGGTCAAATGTGAACCTAAACCTCAGGTCAAATGTGAACCCGTTGTTTGAAACCCAGGTTAACCGTGAACCTAAACCTCAAGTCAAATGTGAACCCGTTGTTTGAAAACCAGGTCAAATGTGAACCTAACCCTAAGGTCAAATGTGAACTCGTTCTTTGAAACCCAAGTCAAATGTGAACCTAAACCTCAGGTCAAATGTGAACCCGTTGTCTGAAACCCAGGTCAAATGAGAACCTAAACCTCACGTCAAATGTGAATCCGTTGTTTGAAAACCAGGTCAAATGTGAACCCGTTGTTTGAAACCCAGGTCAAATGTGAACGTAAACCTCAGGTCAAATGTGAACCCGTTGTTTGGAACCCAGGTCAAATGTGAACCTAAACCTCAGGTCAAATGTGAACCCGTTGTTTAAAACCCAGGTCAAACGTGAACTTAAACCTCAGGTCACATGTGAACATGTTGTTTGAAACCCAGGTCATACGTGAACCTAAACCTCAGGTGAAATGTGAACCCGTTGTTTGAAAACCAAGTCAAATGTGAACCTAAACCTCAGGTCAAATGTGAACCCGTTGTTTGAAACCCAGGTCAAATGAGAACCTAAACCTCACGTCAAATGTGAATCCGTTGTTTGAAAACCAGGTCAAATGTGAACCCGTTGTTTGAAACCCAGGTCAAATGTGAACCTAAACCTCAGGTCAAATGTGAACCCGTTGTTTGGAACCCAGGTCAAATGTGAACCTAAACCTCAGGTCAAATGTGAACCCGTTGTTTAAAACCCAGGTCAAACGTGAACTTAAACCTCAGGTCACATGTGAACATGTTGTTTGAAACCCAGGTCATACGTGAACCTAAACCTCAGGTGAAATGTGAACTCGTTGTTTGAAACCCAAGTCAAATGTGAACCTAACCCTCAGGTCAAATGTGAACCCATTGTTTGAAAATCAGGTCAAATTTGAACCTAAACCTCAGGTCAAATGTGAACCCGTTGTTTGAAACCCAGGTTAACCGTGAACCTAAACCTCAAGTCAAATGTGAACCCGTTGTTTGAAAACCAGGTCAAATGTGAACCTAACCCTAAGGTCAAATGTGAACTCGTTCTTTGAAACCCAAGTCAAATGTGAACCTAAACCTCAGGTCAAATGCGAACCCGTTGTTTGAAAACCAGGCCAATTTTGAACCTAAACCTCAGGTCAAATGTGAAACCGTTGTTTGAAACCCAGGTCAAATGTGAACCTAACCCTCAAGTCAAATGTGAACCCGTTGTTTGAAAACCAGGTCAAATGTGAACCTAACCCTAAGGTCAAATGTGAACTCGTTCTTTGAAACCCAAGTCAAATGTGAACCTAAACCTCAAGTCAAATGTGAACCCGTTGTTTGAAAACCAGGTCAAATTTGAACCTAAACCTCAGGTCAAATGTGAACCCGTTGTTTGAAACCCAGGTCAATTGTGAACCTAAACCTAAGGTCAAATGTGAACCTGTTGTTTGAAACCCAGGTCAAACGTGAACCTAAACCTCAGTTCAAATGTGAACCCGTTGTTTGAAACCCAAGTCAAATGTGAACCTAACCCTCAAGTCAAATGTGAACCCGTTGTTTGAAAATCCGGTCAAATGTGAACCTAAACCTCTGGTCAAATGTGAACCCGTTGTTTGAAACCCAGGTCAAATGTGAACCTAAACCTCATGTCAAATGTGAATCCATTGTTTGAAAACCAGGTCAAATGTGAGCCCGTTGTTAAAAACCCAGGACAAATATGAACCTAAACCTCAGGTCAAATGTGAACCCGTTGTTTGAAACCCAGGTCAAATGTGAACTTAAACCTCAGGTCAAATGTGAACCCGTTGTTTGAAAACCAGGTCAAATGTGAACCTAAACCTCAGGTGAAATATGAACCCATTGTTTGAAACCCAGGTCAAATGTGAACCTAAACCTCAGGTCAAATGTGAACCCGTTGTTTGAATCCCAGGTCAAACGTGAACTTAAACCTCAGGTCAAATGTGAACATGTTGTTTGAAACCCAGGTCATACGTGAACCTAAACCTCAGGTGAAATGTGAACCCGTTGTTTGAAACCCAAGTCAAATGTGAACCTAACCCTCAGGTCAAATGTGAACCCATTGTTTGAAAATCAGGTCAAATGTGAACCTAAACCTCAGGTCAAATGTGAACCCGTTGTTTGAAACCCAGGTTAAACTTGAACCTAAACCTCAAGTCAAATGTGAACCCGTTGTTTGAAAACCAGGTCAAATGTGAACCTAACCCTAAGGTCAAATGTGAACTCGTTCTTTGAAACCCAAGTCAAATGTGAACCTAGACCTCAGGTCAAATGTGAATCCGTTGTTTGAAAACCAGGTCAAATGTGAACCTAAACCTCAGGTCAAATTTGAACCCGTTGTTTGAAACCCAGGTCAAATTTGAACCTAAACCTCAAGTCAAATGTGAACCCGTTGTTTGAAAACCAGGTCAAATGTGAACCTAACCCTCAGGTCAAATGTTAACTCGTTCTTTGAAACCCAAGTCAAATGTGAACCTAAACCTCAGGTCAAATGTGAACCCGTTGTTTGAAAACCAGGTCAAATGTGAGCCTAAACCTCAGGTCAAATGTGAACCCGTTATTTGAAACCTAGGTCAAATGAGAACCTAAACCTCACGTCAAATGTGAATCCGTTGTTTGAAAACCAGGTCAAATGTGAACCTGTTGTTTGAAACCCAAGTCAAATGTGAACCTAAACCTCAGGTCAAATTTGAACCCGTTGTTTGGAACCTAGGTCAAATGTGAACCTAAACCTCAGGTCAAATGTGATCCCGTTGTTTGAAACCCAGGTCAAATGTGAACCTAAACCTCAGGTTAAATGCGAACCCGTTGTTTGATAACCAGGTCAAATTTGAACCTAAACCTCAGGTCAAATGTGAAACCGTTGTTTGAAACCAAGGTCAATTGTGAACCTAAACCTAAGGTCAAATGTGAACCCGTTGTTTGAAAACCAGGTCAAATGTGAACCTAAACCTCAGGTCAAATGTGAACCCATTGTTTGAAACCCAGGTCAAATGTGAACCCGTTGTTTGAATCCCAGGTCAAACGTGAACTTAAACCTCAGGTCAAATGTGAACATGTTGTTTGAAACCCAGGTCAAACGTGAACCTAAACCTCGGGTCAAATGTGAACCCGTTGTTTGAAACCCCAGTCAAATATGAACCTAACCCTCAGGTCAAATGTGAATCCATTGTTTGAAAATCAGGTCAAATGTGAACCTAAACCTCAGGTCAAATGTGAACCCGTTGTTTGAAACCCTGGTCAAACGTGAACCTAAACCTCAAGTCAAATGTGATCCCGTTGTTTGAAAACCAGGTCAAATGTGAACCTAACCCTGAGGTCCAATGTGAACTCGTTCTTTGAAACCCAAGTCAAATGTGAACCTAAACCTCAAGTCAAATGTGAACCCGTTGTTTGAAAACCAGGTCAAATGTGAACCTAAACCTCAGGTCAAATGTGAACCCGTTGTTTGAAACCCAGGTCAAATGTGAACCTAAACCTCAGGTCAAATATGAACCCGTTGTTTGAAAACCAGGTCAAATGTGAACCTAAACCTCAGGTCAAATGTGAACCCGTTGTTTGAAACCCAGGTCAAATGAGAACCTAAACCTCACGTCAAATGTGAATCCGTTGTTTGAAAACTAGGTCAAATGTGAACCCGTTGTTTGAAACCCAGGTCAAATGTGAACCTAAACCTCAGGTCAAATGTGAACCCGTTGTTTGGAACCCAGGTCAAATGTGAACCTAAACCTCAGGTCAAATGTGAACCCGTTGTTTAAAACCTAGGTCAAATGTGAACCTAAACCTCAGGTCAAATATGAACCCGTTGTTTGAAAACCAGGTCAAATGTGAACCTAAACCTCAGGTCAAATGTGAACCCGTTGTTTGAAACCCAGGTCAAATGAGAACCTAAACCTCACGTCAAATGTGAATCCGTTGTTTGAAAACCAGGTCAAATGTGAACCCGTTGTTTGAAACCCAGGTCAAATGTGAACCTAAACCTCAGGTCAAATGTGAACCCGTTGTTTGAAACCCCAGTCAAATATGAACCTAACCCTCAGGTCAAATGTGAACCCATTGTTTGAAAATCAGGTCAAATGTGAACCTAAACCTCAGGTCAAATGTGAACCCGTTGTTTGAAACCCTGGTCAGACGTGAACCTAAACCTCAAGTCAAATGTGAACCCGTTGTTTGAAAACCAGGTCAAATGTGAACCTAACCCTGAGGTCAAATGTGAACTCGTTCTTTGAAACCCAAGTCAAATGTGAACCTAAACCTCAAGTCAAATGTGAACCCGTTGTTTGAAAACCAGGTCAAATGTGAACCTAAACCTCAGGTCAAATGTGAACCCGTTGTTTGAAACCCAGGTCAAATGTGAACCTAAACCTCAGGTCAAATGTGAACCCGTTGTTTGGAACCCAGGTCAAATGTGAACCTAAACCTCAGGTCAAATGTGAACCCGTTGTTTAAAACCTAGGTCAAATGTGAACCTAAACCTCAGGTCAAATATGAACCCGTTGTTTGAAAACCAGGTCAAATGTGAACCCGTTGTTTGAAACCCAGGTCAAATGTGAACCTAAACCTCAGGTCAAATGTGAACCCGTTGTTTGGAACCCAGGTCAAATGTGAACCTAAACCTCAGGTCAAATGTGAACCCGTTGTTTAAAACCCAGGTCAAATGTGAACCTAAACCTCAGGTCAAATGTGAACCCGTTGTTTAAAACCTAGGTCAAATGTGAACCTAAACCTCAGGTCAAATATGAACCCGTTGTTTGAAAACCAGGTCAAATGTGAACCTAAACCTCAGGTCAAATGTGAACCCGTTGTTTGAAACCCAGGTCAAATGAGAACCTAAACCTCACGTCAAATGTGAATCCGTTGTTTGAAAACCAGGTCAAATGTGAACCCGTTGTTTGAAACCCAGGTCAAATGTGAACCTAAACCTCAGGTCAAATGTGAACCCGTTGTTTGAAACCCCAGTCAAATATGAACCTAACCCTCAGGTCAAATGTGAACCCATTGTTTGAAAATCAGGTCAAATGTGAACCTAAACCTCAGGTCAAATGTGAACCCGTTGTTTGAAACCCTGGTCAGACGTGAACCTAAACCTCAAGTCAAATGTGAACCCGTTGTTTGAAAACCAGGTCAAATGTGAACCTAACCCTGAGGTCAAATGTGAACTCGTTCTTTGAAACCCAAGTCAAATGTGAACCTAAACCTCAAGTCAAATGTGAACCCGTTGTTTGAAAACCAGGTCAAATGTGAACCTAAACCTCAGGTCAAATGTGAACCCGTTGTTTGAAACCCAGGTCAAATGTGAACCTAAACCTCAGGTCAAATGTGAACCCGTTGTTTGGAACCCAGGTCAAATGTGAACCTAAACCTCAGGTCAAATGTGAACCCGTTGTTTAAAACCTAGGTCAAATGAGAACCTAAACCTCACGTCAAATGTGAATCCGTTGTTTGAAAACCAGGTCAAATGTGAACCCGTTGTTTGAAACCCAGGTCAAATGTGAACCTAAACCTCAGGTCAAATGTGAACCCGTTGTTTGGAACCCAGGTCAAATGTGAACCTAAACCTCAGGTCAAATGTGAACCCGTTGTTTAAAACCCAGGTCAAATGTGAACCTAAACCTCAGGTCAAATATGAACCCGTTGTTTGAAAACCAGGTCAAATGTGAACCTAAACCTCAGGTCAAATGTGAACCCGTTGTTTGAAACCCAGGTCAAATGAGAACCTAAACCTCACGTCAAATGTGAATCTGTTGTTTGAAAACCAGGTCAAATGTGAACCCGTTGTTTAAAACCCAGGTCAAATGTGAACCTAAACCTCAGGTCAAATGCGAACCCGTTGTTTGAAAACCAGGCCAAATTTGAACCTAAACCTCAGGTCAAATGTGAACCCGTTGTTTGAAACCCAGGTCAAATGTGAACCTAACCCTCAAGTCAAATGTGAACCCGTTGTTTGAAAACCAGGTCAAATGTGAACCTAACCCTAAGGTCAAATATGAACTCGTTCTTTGAAACCCAAGTCAAATGTGAACCTAAACCTCAAGTCAAATGTGAACCCGTTGTTTGAAAACCAGGTCAAATGTGAACCTAAACCTCAGGTCAAATGTGAACCCGTTGTTTGAAACCCAGGTCAAATGTGAACCTAAACCTCAGGTCAAATATGAACCTGTTGTTTGAAAACCAGGTCAAATGTGAACCTAAACCTCAGGTCAAATGTGAACCCGTTGTTTGAAACCCAGGTCAAATGAGAACCTAAACCTCACGTCAAATGTGAATCCGTTGTTTGAAAACCAGGTCAAATGTGAACCCGTTGTTTGAAACCCAGGTCAAATGTGAACCTAAACCTCAGGTCAAATGTGAACCCGTTGTTTGGAACCCAGGTCAAATGTGAACCTAAACCTCAGGTCAAATGTGAACCCGTTGTTTAAAACCCAGGTCAAACGTGAACTTAAACCTCAGGTCGAATGTGAACATGTTGTTTGAAACCCAAGTCATACGTGAACCTAAACCTCAGGTGAAATGTGAACCCGTTGTTTGAAACCCAAGTCAAATGTGAACCTAACCCTCAGGTCAAATGTGAACCCATTGTTTGAAAATCAGGTCAAATGTGAACCTAAACCTCAGGTCAAATGTGAACCCGTTGTTTGAAACCCAGGTTAAACGTGAACCTAAACCTCAAGTCAAATGTGAACCCGTTGTTTGAAAACCAGGTCAAATGTGAACCTAAACCTCAGGTCAAATGTGAACCCGTTGTTTGAAACCCAGGTCAAATGTGAACCTAAACCTCAGGTCAAATATGAACCCGTTGTTTGAAAACCAGGTCAAATGTGAACCTAAACCTCAGGTCAAATGTGAACCCGTTGTTTGAAACCCAGGTCAAATGAGAACCTAAACCTCACGTCAAATGTGAATCCGTTGTTTGAAAACCAGGTCAAATGTGAACCCGTTGTTTGAAACCCAGGTCAAATGTGAACCTAAACCTCAGGTCAAATGTGAACCCGTTGTTTGGAACCCAGGTCAAATGTGAACCTAAACCTCAGGTCAAATGTGAACCCGTTGTTTAAAACCTAGGTCAAATGTGAACCTAAACCTCAGGTCAAATATGAACCCGTTGTTTGAAAACCAGGTCAAATGTGAACCTAAACCTCAGGTCAAATGTGAACCCGTTGTTTGAAACCCAGGTCAAATGAGAACCTAAACCTCACGTCAAATGTGAATCCGTTGTTTGAAAACCAGGTCAAATGTGAACCCGTTGTTTGAAACCCAGGTCAAATGTGAACCTAAACCTCAGGTCAAATGTGAACCCGTTGTTTGAAACCCCAGTCAAATATGAACCTAACCCTCAGGTCAAATGTGAACCCATTGTTTGAAAATCAGGTCAAATGTGAACCTAAACCTCAGGTCAAATGTGAACCCGTTGTTTGAAACCCTGGTCAAACGTGAACCTAAACCTCAAGTCAAATGTGATCCCGTTGTTTGAAAACCAGGTCAAATGTGAACCTAACCCTGAGGTCCAATGTGAACTCGTTCTTTGAAACCCAAGTCAAATGTGAACCTAAACCTCAAGTCAAATGTGAACCCGTTGTTTGAAAACCAGGTCAAATGTGAACCTAAACCTCAGGTCAAATGTGAACCCGTTGTTTGAAACCCAGGTCAAATGTCAACCTAAACCTCAGGTCAAATATGAACCCGTTGTTTGAAAACCAGGTCAAATGTGAACCTAAACCTCAGGTCAAATGTGAACCCGTTGTTTGAAACCCAGGTCAAATGAGAACCTAAACCTCACGTCAAATGTGAATCCGTTGTTTGAAAACTAGGTCAAATGTGAACCCGTTGTTTGAAACCCAGCTCAAATGTGAACCTAAACCTCAGGTCAAATGTGAACCCGTTGTTTGGAACCCAGGTCAAATGTGAACCTAAACCTCAGGTCAAATGTGAACCCGTTGTTTAAAACCTAGGTCAAATGTGAACCTAAACCTCAGGTCAAATATGAACCCGTTGTTTGAAAACCAGGTCAAATGTGAACCTAAACCTCAGGTCAAATGTGAACCCGTTGTTTGAAACCCAGGTCAAATGAGAACCTAAACCTCACGTCAAATGTGAATCCGTTGTTTGAAAACCAGGTCAAATGTGAACCCGTTGTTTGAAACCCAGGTCAAATGTGAACCTAAACCTCAGGTCAAATGTGAACCCGTTGTTTGAAACCCCAGTCAAATATGAACCTAACCCTCAGGTCAAATGTGAACCCATTGTTTGAAAATCAGGTCAAATGTGAACCTAAACCTCAGGTCAAATGTGAACCCGTTGTTTGAAACCCTGGTCAGACGTGAACCTAAACCTCAAGTCAAATGTGAACCCGTTGTTTGAAAACCAGGTCAAATGTGAACCTAACCCTGAGGTCAAATGTGAACTCGTTCTTTGAAACCCAAGTCAAATGTGAACCTAAACCTCAAGTCAAATGTGAACCCGTTGTTTGAAAACCAGGTCAAATGTGAACCTAAACCTCAGGTCAAATGTGAACCCGTTGTTTGAAACCCAGGTCAAATGTGAACCTAAACCTCAGGTCAAATATGAACCCGTTGTTTGAAAACCAGGTCAAATGTGAACCTAAACCTCAGGTCAAATGTGAACCCATTGTTTGAAACCCAGGTCAAATGAGAACCTAAACCTCACGTCAAATGTGAATCCGTTGTTTGAAAACCAGGTCAAATGTGAACCCGTTGTTTGAAACCCAGGTCAAATGTGAACCTAAACCTCAGGTCAAATGTGAACCCGTTGTTTGGAACCCAGGTCAAATGTGAACCTAAACCTCAGGTCAAATGTGAACCCGTTGTTTAAAACCCAGGTCAAATGTGAACCTAAACCTCAGGTCAAATATGAACCCGTTGTTTGAAAACCAGGTCAAATGTGAACCTAAACCTCAGGTCAAATGTGAACCCGTTGTTTGAAACCCAGGTCAAATGAGAACCTAAACCTCACGTCAAATGTGAATCTGTTGTTTGAAAACCAGGTCAAATGTGAACCCGTTGTTTAAAACCCAGGTCAAATGTGAACCTAAACCTCAGGTCAAATGCGAACCCGTTGTTTGAAAACCAGGCCAAATTTGAACCTAAACCTCAGGTCAAATGTGAACCCGTTGTTTGAAACCCAGGTCAAATGTGAACCTAACCCTCAAGTCAAATGTGAACCCGTTGTTTGAAAACCAGGTCAAATGTGAACCTAACCCTAAGGTCAAATGTGAACTCGTTCTTTGAAACCCAAGTCAAATGTGAACCTAAACCTCAAGTCAAATGTGAACCCGTTGTTTGAAAACCAGGTCAAATGTGAACCTAAACCTCAGGTCAAATGTGAACCCGTTGTTTGAAACCCAGGTCAAATGTGAACCTAAACCTCAGGTCAAATATGAACCCGTTGTTTGAAAACCAGGTCAAATGTGAACCTAAACCTCAGGTCAAATGTGAACCCGTTGTTTGAAACCCAGGTCAAATGAGAACCTAAACCTCACGTCAAATGTGAATCCGTTGTTTGAAAACCAGGTCAAATGTGAACCCGTTGTTTGAAACCCAGGTCAAATGTGAACCTAAACCTCAGGTCAAATGTGAACCCGTTGTTTGGAACCCAGGTCAAATGTGAACCTAAACCTCAGGTCAAATGTGAACCCGTTGTTTAAAACCCAGGTCAAACGTGAACTTAAACCTCAGGTCGAATGTGAACATGTTGTTTGAAACCCAAGTCATACGTGAACCTAAACCTCAGGTGAAATGTGAACCCGTTGTTTGAAACCCAAGTCAAATGTGAACCTAACCCTCAGGTCAAATGTGAACCCATTGTTTGAAAATCAGGTCAAATGTGAACCTAAACCTCAGGTCAAATGTGAACCCGTTGTTTGAAACCCAGGTTAAACGTGAACCTAAACCTCAAGTCAAATGTGAACCCGTTGTTTGAAAACCAGGTCAAATGTGAACCTAAACCTCAGGTCAAATGTGAACCCGTTGTTTGAAACCCAGGTCAAATGTGAACCTAAACCTCAGGTCAAATATGAACCCGTTGTTTGAAAACCAGGTCAAATGTGAACCTAAACCTCAGGTCAAATGTGAACCCGTTGTTTGAAACCCAGGTCAAATGAGAACCTAAACCTCACGTCAAATGTGAATCCGTTGTTTGAAAACCAGGTCAAATGTGAACCCGTTGTTTGAAACCCAGGTCAAATGTGAACCTAAACCTCAGGTCAAATGTGAACCCGTTGTTTGGAACCTAGGTCAAATGTGAACCTAAACCTCAGGTCGAATGTGAACCCGTTGTTTAAAACCTAGGTCAAATGTGAACCTAAACCTCAGGTCAAATATGAACCCGTTGTTTGAAAACCAGGCCAAATTTGAACCTAAACCTCAGGTCAAATGTGAACCCGTTGTTTGAAACCCAGGTCAAATGTGAACCTAACCCTCAAGTCAAATGTGAACCCGTTGTTTGAAAACCAGGTCAAATGTGAACCTAACCCTAAGGTCAAATGTGAACTCGTTCTTTGAAACCCAAGTCAAATGTGAACCTAAACCTCAAGTCAAATGTGAACCCGTTGTTTGAAAACCAGGTCAAATGTGAACCTAAACCTCAGGTCAAATGTGAACCCGTTGTTTGAAACCCAGGTCAAATGTGAACCTAAACCTCAGGTCAAATATGAACCCGTTGTTTGAAAACCAGGTCAAATGTGAACCTAAACCTCAGGTCAAATGTGAACCCGTTGTTTGAAACCCAGGTCAAATGAGAACCTAAACCTCACGTCAAATGTGAATCCGTTGTTTGAAAACCAGGTCAAATGTGAACCCGTTGTTTGAAACCCAGGTCAAATGTGAACCTAAACCTCAGGTCAAATGTGAACCCGTTGTTTGGAACCCAGGTCAAATGTGAACCTAAACCTCAGGTCAAATGTGAACCCGTTGTTTAAAACCCAGGTCAAACGTGAACTTAAACCTCAGGTCGAATGTGAACATGTTGTTTGAAACCCAAGTCATACGTGAACCTAAACCTCAGGTGAAATGTGAACCCGTTGTTTGAAACCCAAGTCAAATGTGAACCTAACCCTCAGGTCAAATGTGAACCCATTGTTTGAAAATCAGGTCAAATGTGAACCTAAACCTCAGGTCAAATGTGAACCCGTTGTTTGAAACCCAGGTTAAACGTGAACCTAAACCTCAAGTCAAATGTGAACCCGTTGTTTGAAAACCAGGTCAAATGTGAACCTAAACCTCAGGTCAAATGTGAACCCGTTGTTTGAAACCCAGGTCAAATGTGAACCTAAACCTCAGGTCAAATATGAACCCGTTGTTTGAAAACCAGGTCAAATGTGAACCTAAACCTCAGGTCAAATGTGAACCCGTTGTTTGAAACCCAGGTCAAATGAGAACCTAAACCTCACGTCAAATGTGAATCCGTTGTTTGAAAACCAGGTCAAATGTGAACCCGTTGTTTGAAACCCAGGTCAAATGTGAACCTAAACCTCAGGTCAAATGTGAACCCGTTGTTTGGAACCCAGGTCAAATGTGAACCTAAACCTCAGGTCAAATGTGAACCCGTTGTTTAAAACCTAGGTCAAATGTGAACCTAAACCTCAGGTCAAATATGAACCCGTTGTTTGAAAACCAGGTCAAATGTGAACCTAAACCTCAGGTCAAATGTGAACCCGTTGTTTGAAACCCAGGTCAAATGAGAACCTAAACCTCACGTCAAATGTGAATCCGTTGTTTGAAAACCAGGTCAAATGTGAACCCGTTGTTTGAAACCCAGGTCAAATGTGAACCTAAACCTCAGGTCAAATGTGAACCCGTTGTTTGAAACCCCAGTCAAATATGAACCTAACCCTCAGGTCAAATGTGAACCCATTGTTTGAAAATCAGGTCAAATGTGAACCTAAACCTCAGGTCAAATGTGAACCCGTTGTTTGAAACCCTGGTCAAACGTGAACCTAAACCTCAAGTCAAATGTGAACCCGTTGTTTGAAAACCAGGTCAAATGTGAACCTAACCCTGAGGTCAAATGTGAACTCGTTCTTTGAAACCCAAGTCAAATGTGAACCTAAACCTCAAGTCAAATGTGAACCCGTTGTTTGAAAACCAGGTCAAATGTGAACCTAAACCTCAGGTCAAATGTGAACCCGTTGTTTGAAACCCAGGTCAAATGTGAACCTAAACCTCAGGTCAAATATGAACCCGTTGTTTGAAAACCAGGTCAAATGTGAACCTAAACCTCAGGTCAAATGTGAACCCGTTGTTTGAAACCCAGGTCAAATGAGAACCTAAACCTCACGTCAAATGTGAATCCGTTGTTTGAAAACCAGGTCAAATGTGAACCCGTTGTTTGAATCCCAGGTCAAATGTGAACCTAAACCTCAGGTCAAATGTGAACCCGTTGTTTGAAACCCAGGTCAAATGTGAACCTAAACCTCAGGTCAAATGTGAACCCGTTGTTTAAAACCCAGGTCAAATGTGAACCTAAACCTCAGGTCAAATATGAACCCGTTGTTTGAAAACCAGGTCAAATGTGAACCTAAACCTCAGCTCAAATGTGAACCCATTGTTTGAAACCCAGGTCAAATGAGAACCTAAACCTCACGTCAAATGTGAATCTGTTGTTTGAAAACCAGGTCAAATGTGAACCCGTTGTTTAAAACCCAGGTCAAATGTGAACCTAAACCTCAGGTCAAATGTGAACCCGTTGTTTGAAACCCAGGTCAAATTTGAACCTAAACCTCAAGTCAAATGTGAACCCGTTGTTTGAAAACCAGGTAAAATGTCAACCTAACCCTCAGGTCAAATGTGAACTCGTTCTTTGAAACCCAAGTCAAATGTGAACCTAAACCTCAGGTCAAATGTGAACCCGTTGTTTGAAAACCAGGCCAAATTTGAACCTAAACCTCAGGTCAAATGTGAACCCGTTGTTTGAAACCCAGGTCAAATGTGAACCTAACCCTCAAGTCAAATGTGAACCCGTTGTTTGAAAACCAGGTCAAATGTGAACCTAACCCTAAGGTCAAATGTGAACTCGTTCTTTGAAACCCAAGTCAAATGTGAACCTAAACCTCAAGTCAAATGTGAACCCGTTGTTTGAAAACCAGGTCAAATGTGAACCTAAACCTCAGGTCAAATGTGAACCCGTTGTTTGAAACCCAGGTCAAATGTGAACCTAAACCTCAGGTCAAATATGAACCCGTTGTTTGAAAACCAGGTCAAATGTGAACCTAAACCTCAGGTCAAATGTGAACCCGTTGTTTGAAACCCAGGTCAAATGAGAACCTAAACCTCACGTCAAATGTGAATCCGTTGTTTGAAAACCAGGTCAAATGTGAACCCGTTGTTTGAAACCCAGGTCAAATGTGAACCTAAACCTCAGGTCAAATGTGAACCCGTTGTTTGGAACCCAGGTCAAATGTGAACCTAAACCTCAGGTCAAATGTGAACCCGTTGTTTAAAACCCAGGTCAAACGTGAACTTAAACCTCAGGTCAAATGTGAACATGTTGTTTGAAACCCAAGTCATACGTGAACCTAAACCTCAGGTGAAATGTGAACCCGTTGTTTGAAACCCAAGTCAAATGTGAACCTAACCCTCAGGTCAAACGTGAACCCATTGTTTGAAAATCAGGTCAAATGTGAACCTAAACCTCAGGTCAAATGTGAACCCGTTGTTTGAAACCCAGGTTAAACGTGAACGTAAACCTCAGGTCAAATGTGAACCCGTTGTTTGAAAACCAGGTCAAATGTGAACCTAACCCTAAGGTCAAATGTGAACTCGTTCTTTGAAACCCAAGTCAAATGTGAACCTAAACCTCAGGTCAAATGCGAACCCGTTGTTTGAAAACCAGGCCAAATTTGAACCTAAACCTCAGGTCAAATGTGAAACCGTTGTTTGAAACCCAGGTCAAATGTGAACCTAACCCTCAAGTCAAATGTGAACCCGTTGTTTGAAAACCAGGTCAAATGTGAACCTAACCCTAAGGTCAAATGTGAACTCGTTCTTTGAAACCCAAGTCAAATGTGAACCTAAACCTCAAGTCAAATGTGAACCCGTTGTTTGAAAACCAGGTCAAATTTGAACCTAAACCTCAGGTCAAATGTGAACCCGTTGTTTGAAACCCAGGTCAATTGTGAACCTAAACCTAAGGTCAAATGTGAACCTGTTGTTTGAAACCCAGGTCAAACGTGAACCTAAACCTCAGTTCAAATGTGAACCCGTTGTTTGAAACCCAAGTCAAATGTGAACCTAACCCTCAAGTCAAATGTGAACCCGTTGTTTGAAAATCCGGTCAAATGTGAACCTAAACCTCTGGTCAAATGTGAACCCGTTGTTTGAAACCCAGGTCAAATGTGAACCTAAACCTCATGTCAAATGTGAATCCATTGTTTGAAAACCAGGTCAAATGTGAGCCCGTTGTTAAAAACCCTGGACAAATATGAACCTAAACCTCAAGTCAAATGTGAACCCGTTGTTTGAAACCCAGGTCAAATGTGAACTTAACCCTCAGGTCAAATGTGAACCCGTTGTTTGAAAACCAGGTCAAATGTGAACCTAAACCTCAGGTGAAATATGAACCCATTGTTTGAAACCCAGGTCAAATGTGAACCTAAACCTCAGGTCAAATGTGAACCCGTTGTTTGAATCCCAGGTCAAACGTGAACTTAAACCTCAGGTCAAATGTGAACATGTTGTTTGAAACCCAGGTCATACGTGAACCTAAACCTCAGGTGAAATGTGAACCCGTTGTTTGAAACCCAAGTCAAATGTGAACCTAACCCTCAGGTCAAATGTGAACCCATTGTTTGAAAATCAGGTCAAATGTGAACCTAAACCTCAGGTCAAATGTGAACCCGTTGTTTGAAACCCAGGTTAAACGTGAACCTAAACCTCAAGTCAAATGTGAACCCGTTGTTTGAAAACCAGGTCAAATGTGAACCTAACCCTAAGGTCAAATGTGAACTCGTTCTTTGAAACCCAAGTCAAATGTGAACCTAAACCTCAGGTCAAATGTGAACCCGTTGTTTAAAAACCAGGTCAAATGTGAACCTAAACCTCAGGTCAAATGTGAACCCGTTGTTTGAAACCCAGGTCAAATTTGAACCTAAACCTCAAGTCAAATGTGAACCCGTTGTTTGAAAACCAGGTCAAATGTGAACCTAACCCTCAGGTCAAATGTTAACTCGTTCTTTGAAACCCAAGTCAAATGTGAACCTAAACCTCAGGTCAAATGTGAACCCGTTGTTTGAAAACCAGGTCAAATGTGAGCCTAAACCTCAGGTCAAATGTGAACCCGTTATTTGAAACCTAGGTCAAATGAGAACCTAAACCTCACGTCAAATGTGAATCCGTTGTTTGAAAACAAGGTCAAATGTGAACCTGTTGTTTGAAACCCAGGTCAAATGTGAACCTAAACCTCAGGTCAAATCTGAACCCGTTGTTTGGAACCTAGGTCAAATGTGAACCTAAACCTCAGGTCAAATGTGATCCCGTTGTTTGAAACCCAGGTCAAATGTGAACCTAAACCTCAGGTTAAATGCGAACCCGTTGTTTGATAACCAGGTCAAATTTGAACCTAAACCTCAGGTCAAATGTGAACCCGTTGTTTGAAACCAAGGTCAATTGTGAACCTAAACCTAAGGTCAAATGTGAACCCGTTGTTTGAAAACCAGGTCAAATGTGAACCTACACCTCAGGTCAAATGTGAACCCATTGTTTGAAACCCAGGTCAAACGTGAACCCGTTGTTTGAATCCCAGGTCAAACGTGAACTTAAACCTCAGGTCAAATGTGAACATGTTGTTTGAAACCCAGGTCAAACGTGAACCTAAACCTCGGGTCAAATGTGAACCCGTTGTTTGAAACCCAAATCAAATATGAACCTAACCCTCAGGTCAAATGTGAACCCATTGTTTGAAAATCAGGTCAAATGTGAACCTAAACCTCAGGTCAAATGTGAACCCGTTGTTTGAAACCCTGGTCAAACGTGAACCTAAACCTCAAGTCAAATGTGAACCCGTTGTTTGAAAACCAGGTCAAATGTGAACCTAACCCTGAGCTCAAATGTGAACTCGTTCTTTGAAACCCAAGTCAAATGTGAACCTAAACCTCAAGTCAAATGTGAACCCGTTGTTTGAAAACCAGGTCAAATGTGAACCTAAACCTCAGGTCAAATGTTAACCCGTTGTTTGAAACCCAGGTCAAATGTGAACCTAAACCTCAGGTCAAATATGAACCCGTTGTTTGAAAACCAGGTCAAATGTGAACCTAAACCTCAGGTCAAATGTGAACCCGTTGTTTGAAACCCAGGTCAAATGAGAACCTAAACCTCACGTCAAATGTGAATCCGTTGTTTGAAAACCAGGTCAAATGTGAACCCGTTGTTTGAAACCCAGGTCAAATGTGAACCTAAACCTCAGGTCAAATGTGAACCCGTTGTTTGGAACCCAGGTCAAATGTGAACCTAAACCTCAGGTCAAATGTGAACCCGTTGTTTAAAACCCAGGTCAAATGTGAACCTAAACCTCAGGTCAAATGCGAACCCGTTGTTTGAAAACCAGGCCAAATTTGAACCTAAACCTCAGGTCAAATGTGAACCCGTTGTTTGAAACCCAGCCCAAATGTGAACTTAACCCTCAAGTCAAATGTGAATCCGTTGTTTGAAAACCAGGTCAAATGTGAACCTAACCCTAAGGTCAAATGTGAACTCGTTCTTTGAAACCTAAGTCAAATGTGAACCTAAACCTCAAGTCAAATGTGAACCCGTTGTTTGAAAACCAGGTAAAATGTGAACCTAAACCTCAGGTCAAATGTGAACCCGTTGTTTGAAACCCAGGTCAAATGTGAACCTAAACCTCAGGTCAAATATGAACCCGTTGTTTGAAAACCAGGTCAAATGTGAACCTAAACCTCAGGTCAAATGTGAACCCGTTGTTTGAAACCCAGGTCAAATGAGAACCTAAACCTCACGTCAAATGTGAATCCGTTGTTTGAAAACCAGGTCAAATGTGAACCCGTTGTTTGAAACCCAGGTCAAATGTGAACCTAAACCTCAGGTCAAATGTGAACCCGTTGTTTGGAACCCAGGTCAAATGTGAACCTAAACCTCAGGTCAAATGTGAACCCGTTGTTTAAAACCCAGGTCAAACGTGAACTTAAACCTCAGGTCAAATGTGAACATGTTGTTTGAAACCCAAGTCATACGTGAACCTAAACCTCAGGTGAAATGTGAACCCGTTGTTTGAAACCCAAGTCAAATGTGAACCTAACCCTCAGGTCAAACGTGAACCCATTGTTTGAAAATCAGGTCAAATGTGAACCTAAACCTCAGGTCAAATGTGAACCCGTTGTTTGAAACCCAGGTTAAACGTGAACCTAAACCTCAAGTCAAATGTGAACCCGTTGTTTAAAAACCAGGTCAAATGTGAACCTAACCCTAAGGTCAAATGTGAACTCGTTCTTTGAAACCCAAGTCAAATGTGAACCTAAACCTCAGGTCAAATGCGAACCCATTGTTTGAAAACCAGGCCAAATTTGAACCTAAACCTCAGGTCAAATGTGAAACCGTTGTTTGAAACCCAGGTCAAATGTGAACCTAACCCTCAAGTCAAATGTGAACCCGTTGTTTGAAAACCAGGTCAAATGTGAACCTAACCCTAAGGTCAAATGTGAACTCGTTCTTTGAAACCCAAGTCAAATGTGAACCTAAACCTCAAGTCAAATGTGAACCCGTTGTTTGAAAACCAGGTCAAATTTGAACCTAAACCTCAGGTCAAATGTGAACCCGTTGTTTGAAACCCAGGTCAATTGTGAACCTAAACCTAAGGTCAAATGTGAACCTGTTGTTTGAAACCCAGGTCAAACGTGAACCTAAACCTCAGTTCAAATGTGAACCCGTTGTTTGAAACCCAAGTCAAATGTGAACCTAACCCTCAAGTCAAATGTGAACCCGTTGTTTGAAAATCCGGTCAAATGTGAACCTAAACCTCTGGTCAAATGTGAACCCGTTGTTTGAAACCCAGGTCAAATGTGAACCTAAACCTCATGTCAAATGTGAATCCATTGTTTGAAAACCAGGTCAAATGTGAGCCCGTTGTTAAAAACCCAGGACAAATATGAACCTAAACCTCAAGTCAAATGTGAACCCGTTGTTTGAAACCCAGGTCAAATGTGAACTTAAACCTCAGGTCAAATGTGAACCCGTTGTTTGAAAACCATGTCAAATGTGAACCTAAACCTCAGGTGAAATATGAACCCATTGTTTGAAACCCAGGTCAAATGTGAACCTAAACCTCAGGTCAAATGTGAACCCGTTGTTTGAATCCCAGGTCAAACGTGAACTTAAACCTCAGGTCAAATGTGAACATATTGTTTGAAACCCAGGTCATACGTGAACCTAAACCTCAGGTGAAATGTGAACCCGTTGTTTGAAACCCAAGTCAAATGTGAACCTAACCCTCAGGTCAAATGTGAACCCATTGTTTGAAAATCAGGTCAAATGTGAACCTAAACCTCAGGTCAAATGTGAACCCGTTGTTTGAAACCCAGGTTAAACGTGAACCTAAACCTCAAGTCAAATGTGAACCCGTTGTTTGAAAACCAGGTCAAATGTGAACCTAACCCTAAGGTCAAATGTGAACTCGTTCTTTGAAACCCAAGTCAAATGTGAACCTAAACCTCAGGTCAAATGTGAACCCGTTGTTTAAAAACCAGGTCAAATGTGAACCTAAACCTCAGGTCAAATGTGAACCCGTTGTTTGAAACCCAGGTCAAATTTGAACCTAAACCTCAAGTCAAATGTGAACCCGTTGTTTGAAAACCAGGTCAAATGTGAACCTAACCCTCAGGTCAAATGTTAACTCGTTCTTTGAAACCCAAGTCAAATGTGAACCTAAACCTCAGGTCAAATGTGAACCCGTTGTTTGAAAACCAGGTCAAATGTGAGCCTAAACCTCAGGTCAAATGTGAACCCGTTATTTGAAACCTAGGTCAAATGAGAACCTAAACCTCACGTCAAATGTGAATCCGTTGTTTGAAAACCAGGTCAAATGTGAACCTGTTGTTTGAAACCCAGGTCAAATGTGAACCTAAACCTCAGGTCAAATCTGAACCCGTTGTTTGGAACCTAGGTCAAATGTGAACCTAAACCTCAGGTCAAATGTGATCCCGTTGTTTGAAACCCAGGTCAAATGTGAACCTAAACCTCAGGTTAAATGCGAACCCGTTGTTTGATAACCAGGTCAAATTTGAACCTAAACCTCAGGTCAAATGTGAACCCGTTGTTTGAAACCAAGGTCAATTGTGAACCTAAACCTAAGGTCAAATGTGAACCCGTTGTTTGAAAACCAGGTCAAATGTGAACCTACACCTCAGGTCAAATGTGAACCCATTGTTTGAAACCCAGCTCAAACGTGAACCCGTTGTTTGAATCCCAGGTCAAACGTGAACTTAAACCTCAGGTCAAATGTGAACATGTTGTTTGAAACCCAGGTCAAACGTGAACCTAAACCTCGGGTCAAATGTGAACCCGTTGTTTGAAACCCAAATCAAATATGAACCTAACCCTCAGGTCAAATGTGAACCCATTGTTTGAAAATCAGGTCAAATGTGAACCTAAACCTCAGGTCAAATGTGAACCCGTTGTTTGAAACCCTGGTCAAACGTGAACCTAAACCTCAAGTCAAATGTGAACCCGTTGTTTGAAAACCAGGTCAAATGTGAACCTAACCCTGACCTCAAATGTGAACTCGTTCTTTGAAACCCAAGTCAAATGTGAACCTAAACCTCAAGTCAAATGTGAACCCGTTGTTTGAAAACCAGGTCAAATGTGAACCTAAACCTCAGGTCAAATGTGAACCCGTTGTTTGAAACCCAGGTCAAATGTGAACCTAAACCTCAGGTCAAATATGAACCCGTTGTTTGAAAACCAGGTCAAATGTGAACCTAAACCTCAGGTCAAATGTGAACCCGTTGTTTGAAACCCAGGTCAAATGAGAACCTAAACCTCACGTCAAATGTGAATCCGTTGTTTGAAAACCAGGTCAAATGTGAACCCGTTGTTTGAAACCCAGGTCAAATGTGAACCTAAACCTCAGGTCAAATGTGAACCCGTTGTTTGGAACCCAGGTCAAATGTGAACCTAAACCTCAGGTCAAATGTGAACCCGTTGTTTAAAACCCAGGTCAAATGTGAACCTAAACCTCAGGTCAAATGCGAACCCGTTGTTTGAAAACCAGGCCAAATTTGAACCTAAACCTCAGGTCAAATGTGAACCCGTTGTTTGAAACCCAGCTCAAATGTGAACTTAACCCTCAAGTCAAATGTGAATCCGTTGTTTGAAAACCAGGTCAAATGTGAACCTAACCCTAAGGTCAAATGTGAACTCGTTCTTTGAAACCTAAGTCAAATGTGAACCTAAACCTCAAGTCGAATGTGAACCCGTTGTTTGAAAACCAGGTAAAATGTGAACCTAAACCTCAGGTCAAATGTGAACCCGTTGTTTGAAACCCAGGTCAAATGTGAACCTAAACCTCAGGTCAAATATGAACCCGTTGTTTGAAAACCAGGTCAAATGTGAACCTAAACCTCAGGTCAAATGTTAACCCCTTGTTTGAAACCCAGGTCAAATGAGAACCTAAACCTCACGTCAAATGTGAATCCGTTGTTTGAAAACCAGGTCAAATGTGAACCCGTTGTTTGAAACCCAGGTCAAATGTGAACCTAAACCTCAGGTCAAATGTGAACCCGTTGTTTGGAACCCAGGTCAAATTTGAACCTAAACCTCAGGTCAAATATGAACCCGTTGTTTAAAACCCAGGTCAAACGTGAACTTAAACCTCAGGTCAAATGTGAACATGTTGTTTGAAACCCAGGTCATACGTGAACCTAAACCTCAGGTGAAATGTGAACCCGTTGTTTGAAACCCAAGTCAAATGTGAACCTAACCCTCACGTCAAATGTGAACCCATTGTTTGAAAATCAGGTCAAATGTGAACCTAAACCTCACGTCAAATGTGAACCCGTTGTTTGAAACCCAGGTTAAACGTGAACCTAAACCTCAAATCAAATGTGAACCCGTTGTTTGAAAACCAGGTCAAATGTGAACCTAACCCTAAGGTCAAATGTGAACTCGTTCTTTGAAACCCAAGTCAAATGTGAACCTAAACCTCAGGTCAAATGCGAACCCGTTGTTTGAAAACCAGGCCAAATTTGAACCTAAACCTCAGGTCAAATGTGAAACCGTTGTTTGAAACCCAGGTCAAATGTGAACCTAACCCTCAAGTCAAATGTGAACCCGTTGTTTGAAAACCCGGTCAAATGTGAACCTAACCCTAAGGTCAAATGTGAACTCGTTCTTTGAAACCCAAGTCAAATGTGAACCTAAACCTCAAGTCAAATGTGAACCCGTTGTTTGAAAACCAGGTCAAATGTGAACCTAAACCTCAGGTCAAATGTGAACCCGTTGTTTGAAACCCAGGTCAAATGTGAACCTAAACCTCAGGTCAAATATGAACCCGTTGTTTGAAAACCAGGTCAAATGTGAACCTAAACCTCAGGTCAAATGTGAACCCGTTGTTTGAAACCCAGGTCAAATGAGAGCCTAAACCTCACGTCAAATGTGAATCCGTTGTTTGAAAACCAGGTCAAATGTGAACCCGTTGTTTGAAACCCAGGTCAAATGTGAACCTAAACCTCAGGTCAAATGTGAACCCATTGTTTGGAACCCAGGTCAAATGTGAACCTAAACCTCATGTCAAATGTGAACCCGTTGTTTAAAACCCAGGTCAAATGTGAACCTAAACCTCAGGTCAAATGCGAACCCGTTGTTTGAAAACAAGGCCTAATTTGAACCTAAACCTCAGGTCAAATGTGAACCCGTTGTTTGAAACCCAGGTCAAATATGAACCTAACCCTCAAGTCAAATGTGAACCCGTTGTTTGAAAACCAGGTCAAATGTGAACCTAACCCTTAGGTCAAATGTGAACTCGTTCTTTGAAACCCAAGTCAAATGTGAACCTAAACCTCAAGTCAAACGTGAACCCGTTGTTTGAAAACCAGGTCAAATGTGAACCTAAACATCAGGTCAAATGTGAACCCGTTGTTTGAAACCCAGGTCAAATGTGAACCTAAACCTCAGGTCAAATATAAACCCGTTGTTTGAAAACCAGGTCAAATGTGAACCTAAACCTCAGGTCAAATGTGAACCCGTTGTTTGAAACCCAGGTTAAATGAGAACCTAAACCTCACGTCAAATGTGAATCCGTTGTTTGAAAACCAGGTCAAATGTGAACCCGTTGTTTGAAACCCAGGTCAAATGTGAACCTAAACCTCAGGTCAAATGTGAACCCGTTGTTTGGAACCCAGGTCAAATGTGAACCTAAACCTCAGGTCAAATGTGAACCCGTTGTTTAAAACCCAGGTCAAACGTGAACTGAAACCTCAGGTCAAATGTGAACATGTTGTTTGAAACCCAGGTCATACGTGAACCTAAACCTCAGGTGAAATGTGAACCCGTTGTTTAAAACCCAAGTCAAATGTGAACCTAACCCTCAGGTCAAATGTGAACCCGTTGTTTGAAACCCAGGTCAAATTTGAACCTAAACCTCAAGTCAAATGTGAACCCGTTGTTTGAAAACCAGGTAAAATGTCAACCTAACCCTCAGGTCAAATGTGAACTCGTTCTTTGAAACCCAAGTCAAATGTGAACCTAAACCTCAGGTTAAATGTGAACCCGTTGTTTGAAAACCAGGTCAAATGTGAACCTAAACCTCAGGTCAAATGTGAACCCGTTATTTGAAACCTAGGTCAAATGAGAACCTAAACCTCACATCAAATGTGAATCCGTTGTTTGAAAACCAGGTCAAATGTGAACCTATTGTTTGAAACCCAGGTCAAATGTGAACCTAAACCTCAGGTCAAATGTGAACCCGTTGTTTGGAACCTAGGTCAAATGTGAACCTAAACCTCAGGTCAAATGTGAACCCGTTGTTTGAAACCCAGGTCAAATGTGAACCTAAACCTCAGATTAAATGCGAACCCGTTGTTTGATAACCAGGTCAAATTTGAACCTAAACCTCAGGTCAAATGTGAACCCGTTGTTTGAAACCAAGGTCAATTGTGAACCTAAACCTAAGGTCAAATGTGAACCCGTTGTTTGAAAACCAGGTCAAATGTGAACCTAAACCTCAGGTCAAATGTGAACCCATTGTTTGAAACCCAGGTCAAATGTGAACCCGTTGTTTGAATCCCAGGTCAAACGTGAACTTAAACCTCAGGTCTAATGTGAACATGTTGTTTGAAATCCAGGTCAAACGTGAACCTAAACCTCGGGTCAAATGTGAACCCGTTGTTTGAAACCCAAGTCAAATATGAACCTAACCCTCAGGTCAAATGTGAACCCATTGTTTGAAAATCAGGTCAAATGTGAACCTAAACCTCAGGTCAAATGTGAACCCGTTGTTTGAAACCCAGGTCAAACGTGAACCTAAACCTCAAGTCAAATGTGAACCCGTTGTTTGAAAACCAGGTCAAATGTGAACCTAACCCTGAGGTCAAATGTGAACTCGTTCTTTGAAACCCAAGTAAAATGTGAACCTAAACCTCAAGTCAAATGTGAACCCGTTGTTTGAAAACCAGGTCAAATGTGAACCTAAACCTCAGGTCAAATGTGAACCCGTTGTTTGAAACCCAGGTCAAATGTGAACCTAAACCTCAGGTCAAATATGAACCCGTTGTTTGAAAACCAGGTCAAATGTGAACCTAAACCTCAGGTCAAATGTGAACCCGTTGTTTGAAACCCAGGTCAAATGAGAGCCTAAACCTCACGTCAAATGTGAATCCGTTGTTTGAAAACCAGGTCAAATGTGAACCCGTTGTTTGAAACCCAGGTCAAATGTGAACCTAAACCTCAGGTCAAATGTGAACCCATTGTTTGGAACCCAGGTCAAATGTGAACCTAAACCTCATGTCAAATGTGAACCCGTTGTTTAAAACCCAGGTCAAATGTGAACCTAAACCTCAGGTCAAATGCGAACCCGTTGTTTGAAAACAAGGCCAAATTTGAACCTAAACCTCAGGTCAAATGTGAACCCGTTGTTTGAAACCCAGGTCAAATGTGAACCTAACCCTCAAGTCAAATGTGAACCCGTTGTTTGAAAACCAGGTCAAATGTGAACCTAACCCTTAGGTCAAATGTGAACTCGTTCTTTGAAACCCAAGTCAAATGTGAACCTAAACCTCAAGTCAAACGTGAACCCGTTGTTTGAAAACCAGGTCAAATGTGAACCTAAACATCAGGTCAAATGTGAACCCGTTGTTTGAAACCCAGGTCAAATGTGAACCTAAACCTCAGGTCAAATATAAACCCGTTGTTTGAAAACCAGGTCAAATGTGAACCTAAACCTCAGGTCAAATGTGAACCCGTTGTTTGAAACCCAGGTTAAATGAGAACCTAAACCTCACGTCAAATGTGAATCCGTTGTTTGAAAACCAGGTCAAATGTGAACCCGTTGTTTGAAACCCAGGTCAAATGTGAACCTAAACCTCAGGTCAAATGTGAACCCGTTGTTTGGAACCCAGGTCAAATGTGAACCTAAACCTCAGGTCAAATGTGAACCCGTTGTTTAAAACCCAGGTCAAACGTGAACTGAAACCTCAGGTCAAATGTGAACATGTTGTTTGAAACCCAGGTCATACGTGAACCTAAACCTCAGGTGAAATGTGAACCCGTTGTTTAAAACCGAAGTCAAATGTGAACCTAACCCTCAGGTCAAATGTGAACCCGTTGTTTGAAAACCAGGTCAAATGTGAACCTAAACCTCAGGTCAAATGTGAACCCGTTGTTTGAAACCCAGGTCAAATGTGAACCTAAACCTCAGGTCAAATATGAACCCGTTGTTTGAAAACCAGGTCAAATGTGAACCTAAACGTCAGGTCAAATGTTAACCCCTTGTTTGAAACCCAGGTCAAATGAGAACCTAAACCTCACGTCAAATGTGAATCCGTTGTTTGAAAACCAGGTCAAATGTGAACCCGTTGTTTGAAACCCAGGTCAAATGTGAACCTAAACCTCAGGTCAAATGTGAACCCGTTGTTTGGAACCCAGGTCAAATTTGAACCTAAACCTCAGGTCAAATATGAACCCGTTGTTTAAAACCCAGGTCAAACGTGAACTTAAACCTCAGGTCAAATGTGAACATGTTGTTTGAAACCCAGGTCATACGTGAACCTAAACCTCAGGTGAAATGTGAACCCGTTGTTTGAAACCCAAGTCAAATGTGAACCTAACCCTCACGTCAAATGTGAACCCATTGTTTGAAAATCAGGTCAAATGTGAACCTAAACCTCAGGTCAAATGTGAACCCGTTGTTTGAAACCCAGGTTAAACGTGAACCTAAACCTCAAATCAAATGTGAACCCGTTGTTTGAAAACCAGGTCAAATGTGAACCTAACCCTAAGGTCAAATGTGAACTCGTTCTTTGAAACCCAAGTCAAATGTGAACCTAAACCTCAGGTCAAATGCGAACCCGTTGTTTGAAAACCAGGCCAAATTTGAACCTAAACCTCAGGTCAAATGTGAAACCGTTGTTTGAAACCCAGGTCAAATGTGAACCTAACCCTCAAGTCAAATGTGAACCCGTTGTTTGAAAACCCGGTCAAATGTGAACCTAACCCTAAGGTCAAATGTGAACTCGTTCTTTGAAACCCAAGTCAAATGTGAACCTAAACCTCAAGTCAAATGTGAACCCGTTGTTTGAAAACCAGGTCAAATGTGAACCTAAACCTCAGGTCAAATGTGAACCCGTTGTTTGAAACCCAGGTCAAATGTGAACCTAAACCTCAGGTCAAATATGAACCCGTTGTTTGAAAACCAGGTCAAATGTGAACCTAAACCTCAGGTCAAATGTGAACCCGTTGTTTGAAACCCAGGTCAAATGAGAGCCTAAACCTCACGTCAAATGTGAATCCGTTGTTTGAAAACCAGGTCAAATGTGAACCCGTTGTTTAAAACCCAGGTCAAATGTGAACCTAAACCTCAGGTCAAATGCGAACCCGTTGTTTGAAAACAAGGCCTAATTTGAACCTAAACCTCATGTCAAATGTGAACCCGTTGTTTAAAACCCAGGTCAAATGTGAACCTAAACCTCAGGTCAAATGCGAACCCGTTGTTTGAAAACAAGGCCTAATTTGAACCTAAACCTCAGGTCAAATGTGAACCCGTTGTTTGAAACCCAGGTCAAATATGAACCTAACCCTCAAGTCAAATGTGAACCCGTTGTTTGAAAACCAGGTCAAATGTGAACCTAACCCTTAGGTCAAATGTGAACTCGTTCTTTGAAACCCAAGTCAAATGTGAACCTAAACCTCAAGTCAAACGTGAACCAGTTGTTTGAAACCCAGGTCAAATGTGAACCTAAACCTCAGGTCAAATATAAACCCGTTGTTTGAAAACCAGGTCAAATGTGAACCTAAACCTCAGGTCAAATGTGAACCCGTTGTTTGAAACCCAGGTTAAATGAGAACCTAAACCTCACGTCAAATGTGAATCCGTTGTTTGAAAACCAGGTCAAATGTGAACCCGTTGTTTGAAACCCAGGTCAAATGTGAACCTAAACCTCAGGTCAAATGTGAACCCGTTGTTTGGAACCCAGGTCAAATGTGAACCTAAACCTCAGGTCAAATGTGAACTCGTTGTTTAAAACCCAGGTCAAACGTGAACTGAAACCTCAGGTCAAATGTGAACATGTTGTTTGAAACCCAGGTCATACGTGAACCTAAACCTCAGGTGAAATGTGAACCCGTTGTTTAAAACCCAAGTCAAATGTGAACCTAACCCTCAGGTCAAATGTGAACCCGTTGTTTGAAACCCAGGTCAAATTTGAACCTAAACCTCAAGTCAAATGTGAACCCGTTGTTTGAAAACCAGGTAAAATGTCAACCTAACCCTCAGGTCAAATGTGAACTCGTTCTTTGAAACCCAAGTCAAATGTGAACCTAAACCTCAGGTCAAATGTGAACCCGTTGTTTGAAAACCAGGTCAAATGTGAACCTAAACCTCAGGTCAAATGTGAACCCGTTATTTGAAACCTAGGTCAAATGAGAACCTAAACCTCACATCAAATGTGAATCCGTTGTTTGAAAACCAGGTCAAATGTGAACCTATTGTTTGAAACCCAGGTCAAATGTGAACCTAAACCTCAGGTCAAATGTGAACCCGTTGTTTGAAACCCAGGTCAAATGTGAACCTAACCCTCAAGTCAAATGTGAACCCGTTGTTTGAAAACCCGGTCAAATGTGAACCTAACCCTAAGGTCAAATGTGAACTCGTTCTTTGAAACCCAAGTCAAATGTGAACCTAAACCTCAAGTCAAATGTGAACCCGTTGTTTGAAAACCAGGTCAAATGTGAACCTAAACCTCAGGTCAAATGTGAACCCGTTGTTTGAAACCCAGGTCAAATGTGAACCTAAACCTCAGGTCAAATATGAACCCGTTGTTTGAAAACCAGGTCAAATGTGAACCTAAACCTCAGGTCAAATGTGAACCCGTTGTTTGAAACCCAGGTCAAATGAGAGCCTAAACCTCACGTCAAATGTGAATCCGTTGTTTGAAAACCAGGTCAAATGTGAACCCGTTGTTTAAAACCCAGGTCAAATGTGAACCTAAACCTCAGGTCAAATGCGAACCCGTTGTTTGAAAACAAGGCCTAATTTGAACCTAAACCTCATGTCAAATGTGAACCCGTTGTTTAAAACCCAGGTCAAATGTGAACCTAAACCTCAGGTCAAATGCGAACCCGTTGTTTGAAAACAAGGCCTAATTTGAACCTAAACCTCAGGTCAAATGTGAACCCGTTGTTTGAAACCCAGGTCAAATATGAACCTAACCCTCAAGTCAAATGTGAACCCGTTGTTTGAAAACCAGGTCAAATGTGAACCTAACCCTTAGGTCAAATGTGAACTCGTTCTTTGAAACCCAAGTCAAATGTGAACCTAAACCTCAAGTCAAACGTGAACCAGTTGTTTGAAACCCAGGTCAAATGTGAACCTAAACCTCAGGTCAAATATAAACCCGTTGTTTGAAAACCAGGTCAAATGTGAACCTAAACCTCAGGTCAAATGTGAACCCGTTGTTTGAAACCCAGGTTAAATGAGAACCTAAACCTCACGTCAAATGTGAATCCGTTGTTTGAAAACCAGGTCAAATGTGAACCCGTTGTTTGAAACCCAGGTCAAATGTGAACCTAAACCTCAGGTCAAATGTGAACCCGTTGTTTGGAACCCAGGTCAAATGTGAACCTAAACCTCAGGTCAAATGTGAACTCGTTGTTTAAAACCCAGGTCAAACGTGAACTGAAACCTCAGGTCAAATGTGAACATGTTGTTTGAAACCCAGGTCATACGTGAACCTAAACCTCAGGTGAAATGTGAACCCGTTGTTTAAAACCCAAGTCAAATGTGAACCTAACCCTCAGGTCAAATGTGAACCCGTTGTTTGAAACCCAGGTCAAATTTGAACCTAAACCTCAAGTCAAATGTGAACCCGTTGTTTGAAAACCAGGTAAAATGTCAACCTAACCCTCAGGTCAAATGTGAACTCGTTCTTTGAAACCCAAGTCAAATGTGAACCTAAACCTCAGGTCAAATGTGAACCCGTTGTTTGAAAACCAGGTCAAATGTGAACCTAAACCTCAGGTCAAATGTGAACCCGTTATTTGAAACCTAGGTCAAATGAGAACCTAAACCTCACATCAAATGTGAATCCGTTGTTTGAAAACCAGGTCAAATGTGAACCTATTGTTTGAAACCCAGGTCAAATGTGAACCTAAACCTCAGGTCAAATGTGAACCCGTTGTTTGAAACCCAGGTCAAATGTGAACCTAACCCTCAAGTCAAATGTGAACCCGTTGTTTGAAAACCCGGTCAAATGTGAACCTAACCCTAAGGTCAAATGTGAACTCGTTCTTTGAAACCCAAGTCAAATGTGAACCTAAACCTCAAGTCAAATGTGAACCCGTTGTTTGAAAACCAGGTCAAATGTGAACCTAAACCTCAGGTCAAATGTGAACCCGTTGTTTGAAACCCAGGTCAAATGTGAACCTAAACCTCAGGTCAAATATGAACCCGTTGTTTGAAAACCAGGTCAAATGTGAACCTAAACCTCAGGTCAAATGTGAACCCGTTGTTTGAAACCCAGGTCAAATGAGAGCCTAAACCTCACGTCAAATGTGAATCCGTTGTTTGAAAACCAGGTCAAATGTGAACCCGTTGTTTGAAACCCAGGTCAAATGTAAACCTAAACCTCAGGTCAAATGTGAACCCATTGTTTGGAACCCAGGTCAAATGTGAACCTAAACCTCATGTCAAATGTGAACCCGTTGTTTAAAACCCAGGTCAAATGTGAACCTAAACCTCAGGTCAAATGCGAACCCGTTGTTTGAAAACAAGGCCTAATTTGAACCTAAACCTCAGGTCAAATGTGAACCCGTTGTTTGAAACCCAGGTCAAATATGAACCTAACCCTCAAGTCAAATGTGAACCCGTTGTTTGAAAACCAGGTCAAATGTGAACCTAACCCTTAGGTCAAATGTGAACTCGTTCTTTGAAACCCAAGTCAAATGTGAACCTAAACCTCAAGTCAAACGTGAACCCGTTGTTTGAAAACCAGGTCAAATGTGAACCTAAACATCAGGTCAAATGTGAACCCGTTGTTTGAAACCCAGGTCAAATGTGAACCTAAACCTCAGGTCAAATATAAACCCGTTGTTTGAAAACCAGGTCAAATGTGAACCTAAACCTCAGGTCAAATGTGAACCCGTTGTTTGAAACCCAGGTTAAATGAGAACCTAAACCTCACGTCAAATGTGAATCCGTTGTTTGAAAACCAGGTCAAATGTGAACCCGTTGTTTGAAACCCAGGTCAAATGTGAACCTAAACCTCAGGTCAAATGTGAACCCGTTGTTTGGAACCCAGGTCAAATGTGAACCTAAACCTCAGGTCAAATGTGAACCCGTTGTTTAAAACCCAGGTCAAACGTGAACTGAAACCTCAGGTCAAATGTGAACATGTTGTTTGAAACCCAGGTCATACGTGAACCTAAACCTCAGGTGAAATGTGAACCCGTTGTTTAAAACCCAAGTCAAATGTGAACCTAACCCTCAGGTCAAATGTGAACCCGTTGTTTGAAACCCAGGTCAAATTTGAACCTAAACCTCAAGTCAAATGTGAACCCGTTGTTTGAAAACCAGGTAAAATGTCAACCTAACCCTCAGGTCAAATGTGAACTCGTTCTTTGAAACCCAAGTCAAATGTGAACCTAAACCTCAAGTCAAATGTGAACCCGTTGTTTGAAAACCAGGTCAAATGTGAACCTAAACCTCAGGTCAAATGTGAACCCGTTATTTGAAACCTAGGTCAAATGAGAACCTAAACCTCACATCAAATGTGAATCCGTTGTTTGAAAACCAGGTCAAATGTGAACCTATTGTTTGAAACCCAGGTCAAATGTGAACCTAAACCTCAGGTCAAATGTGAACCCGTTGTTTGGAACCTAGGTCAAATGTGAACCTAAACCTCAGGTCAAATGTGAACCCGTTGTTTGAAACCCAGGTCAAATGTGAACCTAAACCTCAGATTAAATGCGAACCCGTTGTTTGATAACCAGGTCAAATTTGAACCTAAACCTCAGGTCAAATGTGAACCCGTTGTTTGAAACCAAGGTCAATTGTGAACCTAAACCTAAGGTCAAATGTGAACCCGTTGTTTGAAAACCAGGTCAAATGTGAACCTAAACCTCAGGTCAAATGTGAACCCATTGTTTGAAACCCAGGTCAAATGTGAACCCGTTGTTTGAATCCCAGGTCAAACGTGAACTTAAACCTCAGGTCTAATGTGAACATGTTGTTTGAAATCCAGGTCAAACGTGAACCTAAACCTCGGGTCAAATGTGAACCCGTTGTTTGAAACCCAAGTCAAATATGAACCTAACCCTCAGGTCAAATGTGAACCCATTATTTGAAAATCAGGTCAAATGTGAACCTAAACCTCAGGTCAAATGTGAACCCGTTGTTTGAAACCCAGGTCAAACGTGAACCTAAACCTCAAGTCAAATGTGAACCCGTTGTTTGAAAACCAGGTCAAATGTGAACCTAACCCTGAGGTCAAATGTGAACTCGTTCTTTGAAACCCAAGTAAAATGTGAACCTAAACCTCAAGTCAAATGTGAACCCGTTGTTTGAAAACCAGGTCAAATGTGAACCTAAACCTCAGGTCAAATGTGAACCCGTTGTTTGAAACCCAGGTCAAATGTGAACCTAAACCTCAGGTCAAATATGAACCCGTTGTTTGAAAACCAGGTCAAATGTGAACCTAAACCTCAGGTCAAATGTGAACCCGTTGTTTGAAACCCAGGTCAAATGAGAGCCTAAACCTCACGTCAAATGTGAATCCGTTGTTTGAAAACCAGGTCAAATGTGAACCCGTTGTTTGAAACCCAGGTCAAATGTGAACCTAAACCTCATGTCAAATGTGAACCCGTTGTTTAAAACCCAGGTCAAATGTGAACCTAAACCTCAGGTCAAATGCGAACCCGTTGTTTGAAAACAAGGCCAAATTTGAACCTAAACCTCAGGTCAAATGTGAACCCGTTGTTTGAAACCCAGGTCAAATGTGAACCTAACCCTCAAGTCAAATGTGAACCCGTTGTTTGAAAACCAGGTCAAATGTGAACCTAACCCTTAGGTCAAATGTGAACTCGTTCTTTGAAACCCAAGTCAAATGTGAACCTAAACCTCAAGTCAAACGTGAACCCATTGTTTGAAAACCAGGTCAAATGTGAACCTAAACATCAGGTCAAATGTGAACCCGTTGTTTGAAACCCAGGTCAAATGTGAACCTAAACCTCAGGTCAAATATAAACCCGTTGTTTGAAAACCAGGTCAAATGTGAACCTAAACCTCAGGTCAAATGTGAACCCGTTGTTTGAAACCCAGGTTAAATGAGAACCTAAACCTCACGTCAAATGTGAATCCGTTGTTTGAAAACCAGGTCAAATGTGAACCCGTTGTTTGAAACCCAGGTCAAATGTGAACCTAAACCTCAGGTCAAATGTGAACCCGTTGTTTGGAACCCAGGTCAAATGTGAACCTAAACCTCAGGTCAAATGTGAACCCGTTGTTTAAAACCCAGGTCAAACGTGAACTGAAACCTCAGGTCAAATGTGAACATGTTGTTTGAAACCCAGGTCATACGTGAACCTAAACCTCAGGTGAAATGTGAACCCGTTGTTTAAAACCCAAGTCAAATGTGAACCTAACCCTCAGGTCAAATGTGAACCCGTTGTTTGAAAACCAGGTCAAATGTGAACCTAAACCTCAGGTCAAATGTGAACCCGTTGTTTGAAACCCAGGTCAAATTTGAACCTAAACCTCAAGTCAAATGTGAACCCGTTGTTTGAAAACCAGGTAAAATGTCAACCTAACCCTCAGGTCAAATGTGAACTCGTTCTTTGAAACCCAAGTCAAATGTGAACCTAAACCTCAGGTCAAATGTGAACCCGTTGTTTGAAAACCAGGTCAAATGTGAACCTAAACCTCAGGTCAAATGTGAACCCGTTATTTGAAACCTAGGTCAAATGAGAACCTAAACCTCACATCAAATGTGAATCCGTTGTTTGAAAACCAGGTCAAATGTGAACCTGTTGTTTGAAACCCAGGTCAAATGTGAACCTAAACCTCAGGTCAAATGTGAACCCGTTGTTTGGAACCTAGGTCAAATGTGAACCTAAACCTCAGGTCAAATGTGAACCCGTTGTTTGAAACCCAGGTCAAATGTGAACCTAAACCTCAGATTAAATGCGAACCCGTTGTTTGATAACCAGGTCAAATTTGAACCTAAACCTCAGGTCAAATGTGAACCCGTTGTTTGAAACCAAGGTCAATTGTGAACCTAAACCTAAGGTCAAATGTGAACCCGTTGTTTGAAAACCAGGTCAAATGTGAACCTAAACCTCAGGTCAAATGTGAACCCATTGTTTGAAACCCAGGTCAAATGTGAACCCGTTGTTTGAATCCCAGGTCAAACGTGAACTTAAACCTCAGGTCTAATGTGAACATGTTGTTTGAAATCCAGGTCAAACGTGAACCTAAACCTCGGGTCAAATGTGAACCCATTGTTTGAAAATCAGGTCAAATGTGAACCTAAACCTCAGGTCAAATGTGAACCCGTTGTTTGAAACCCAGGTCAAACGTGAACCTAAACCTCAAGTCAAATGTGAACCCGTTGTTTGAAAACCAGGTCAAATGTGAACCTAACCCTGAGGTCAAATGTGAACTCGTTCTTTGAAACCCAAGTAAAATGTGAACCTAAACCTCAAGTCAAATGTGAACCCGTTGTTTGAAAACCAGGTCAAATGTGAACCTAAACCTCAGGTCAAATGTGAACCCGTTGTTTGAAACCCAGGTCAAATGTGAACCTAAACCTCAGGTCAAATATGAACCCGTTGTTTGAAAACCAGGTCAAATGTGAACCTAAACCTCAGGTCAAATGTGAACCCGTTGTTTAAAACCCAGGTCAAATGAGAACCTAAACCTCACGTCAAATGTGAATCCGTTGTTTGAAAACCAGGTCAAATGTGAACCCGTTGTTTGAAACCCAGGTCAAATGTGAACCTAAACCTCAGGTCAAATGTGAACCCGTTGTTTGGAACCCAGGTCAAATGTGAACCTAAACCTCAGGTCAAATGTGAACCCGTTGTTTAAAACCCAGATCAAATGTGAACCTAAACCTCAGGTCAAATGCGAACCCGTTGTTTGAAAACCAGGCCAAATTTGAACCTAAACCTCAAGTCAAATGTGAACCCGTTTTTTGAAACCCAGGTCAAATGTGAACCTAACCCTCAAGTCAAATGTGAACCTGTTGTTTGAAAACCAGGTCAAATGTGAACCTAACCCTAAGGTCAAATGTGAACTCGTTCTTTGAAACCCAAGTCAAATGTGAACCTAAACCTCAAGTCAAATGTGAACCCGTTGTTTTAAAACCAGGTCAAATGTGAACCTAAACCTCAGGTCAAATGTGAACCCGTTGTTTGAAACCCAGGTCAAATGTGAACCTAAACCTCAGGTCAAATATGAACCCGTTGTTTGAAAACCAGGTCAAATGTGAACCTAAACCTCAGGTCAAATGTGAACCCGTTGTTTGAAACCCAGGTCAAATGAGAACCTAAACCTCACGTGAAATGTGAATCCGTTGTTTTAAAACCAGGTCAAATGTGAACCTGTTGTTTGAAACCCAGGTCAAATGTGAACCTAAACCTCAGGTCAAATGTGAACCCGTTGTTTGGAACCCAGGTCAAATGTGAACCTAAACCTCAGGTTAAATGTGAACCCGTTGTTTAAAAGCCAGGTCAAACGTGAACTTAAACCTCAGGTCAAATGTGAACATGTTGTTTGAAACCCAGGTCATACGTGAACCTAAACCTCAGGTGAAATGTGAACCCGTTGTTTGAAACCCAAGTCAAATGTGAACCTAACCCTCAGGTCAAATGTGAACCCATTGTTTGAAAATCAGGTCAAATGTGAACCTAAACCTCAGGTCAAATGTGAACCCGTTGTTTGAAACCCAGGTAAAACGTGAACCTAAACCTCAAGTCAAATGTGAACCCGTTGTTTGAAAACCAGGTCAAATGTGAACCTAACCCTAAGGTCAAATGTGAACTCGTTCTTTGAAACCCAAGTCAAATGTGAACCTAAACCTCAGGTCAAATGCGATCCCGTTGTTTGAAAACCAGGCCAAATTTGAACCTAAACCTCAGGTCAAATGTGAAACCGTTGTTTGAAACCCAGGTCAAATGTGAACCTAACCCTCAAGTCAAATGTGAACCCGTTGTTTGAAAACCAGGTCAAATGTGAACCTAACCCTAATGTCAAATGTGAACTCGTTCTTTGAAACCCAAGTCAAGTGTGAACCTAAACCTCAAGTCAAATGTGAACCCGTTGTTTGAAAACCAGGTCAAATGTGAACCTAAACCTCAGGTCAAATGTGAACCCGTTGTTTGAAACCCAGGTCAAATGTGAACCTAAACCTCAGGTCAAATATGAACCCGTTGTTTGAAAACCAGGTCAAATGTGTACCTAAACCTCAGGTCAAATGTGAACCCGTTGTTTGAAACCCAGGTCAAATAAGAACCTAAACCTCACGTCAAATGTGAATCCGTTGTTTGAAAACTAGGTCAAATGTGAACCCGTTGTTTGAAACCCAGGTCAAATGTGAACCTAAACCTCAGGTCAAATGTGAACCCGTTGTTTGGAACCCAGGTCAAATGTGAACCTAAACCTCATGTCAAATGTGAACCCGTTGTTTGAAAATCAGGTCAAATGTGAACCTAAACCTCAGGTCAAATGTGAACCCGTTATTTGAAACCCAGGTTAAACGTGAACCTAAACCTCAAGTCAAATGTGAACCCGTTGTTTGAAAACCAGGTCAAATGTGAACCTAACCCTAAGGTCAAATGTGAACTCGTTCTTTGAAACCCAAGTCAAATGTGAACCTAAACCTCAGGTCAAATGCGAACCCGTTGTCTGAAAACCAGGCCAAATTTGAACCTAAACCTCAGGTCAAATGTGAAACCGTTGTTTGAAACCCAGGTCAAATGTGAACCTAACCCTCAAGTCAAATGTGAATCCGTTGTTTGAAAACCAGGTCAAATGTGAACCTAACCCTAAGGTCAAATGTGAACTCGTTCTTTGAAACCCAAGTCAAATGTGAACCTAAACCTCAAGTCAAATGTGAACCCGTTGTTTGAAAACCAGGTCAAATGTGAACCTAAACCTCAGGTCAAATGTGAACCCGTTGTTTGAAACCCAGGTCAAATGTGAACCTAAACCTCAGGTCTAATATGAACCCGTTGTTTGAAAACCAGGTCAAATGTGAACCTAAACCTCAGGTCAAATGTGAACCCGTTGTTTGAAACCCAGGTCAAATGAGAACCTAAACCTCACGTCAAATGTGAATCCGTTGTTTGAAAACCAGGTCAAATGTGAACCCGTTGTTTGAAACCCAGGTCAAATGTGAACCTAAACCTCAGGTCAAATGTGAACCCGTTGTTTGGAACCCAGGTCAAATGTGAACCTAAACCTCAGGTCAAATGTGAACCCGTTGTTTAAAACCCAGGTCAAACGTGAACTTAAACCTCAGGTCAAATGTGAACATGTTGTTTGAAACCCAGGTCATACGTGAACCTAAACCTCAGGTGAAATGTGAACCCGTTGTTTAAAACCCAAGTCAAATGTGAACCTAACCCTCAGGTCAAATGTGAACCCATTGTTTGAAAACCAGGTCAAATGTGAACCTAAACCTCAGGTCAAATGTGAACCCGTTGTTTGAAACCCAGGTCAAATTTGAACCTAAACCTCAAGTCAAATGTGAACCCGTTGTTTGAAAACCAGGTCAAACGTGAACCTAACCCTCAGATCAAATGTGAACTCGTTCTTTGAAACCCAAGTCAAATGTGAACCTAAACCTCAGGTCAAATGTGAACCCGTTGTTTGAAAACCAGGTCAAATGTGAACCTAAACCTCAGGTCAAATGTGAACCCGTTATTTGAAACCTAGGTCAAATGAGAACCTAAACCTCACGTCAAATGTGAATCCGTTGTTTGAAAACAAGGTCAAATGTGAACCCGTTGTTTGAAACCCAGGTCAAATGTGAACCTAAACCTCAGGTCAAATGTGAACTCGTTGTTTGGAACCCAGGTCAAATGTGAACCTAAACCTCAGGTCAAATGTGAACCCGTTGTTTAAAACCCAGGTCAAACGTGAACTTAAACCTCAGGTCAAATGTGAACATGTTTTTTGAAACCCAGGTCATACGTGAACCTAAACCTCAGGTGAAATGTGAACCCGTTGTTTAAAACCCAAGTCAAATGTGAACCTAACCCTCAGGTCAAATGTGAACCCATTGTTTGAAAACCAGGTCAAATGTGAAACTAAACCTCAGGTCAAATGTGAACCCGTTGTTTGAAACCCACGTCAAATTTGAACCTAAACCTCAAGTCAAATGTGAACCCGTTGTTTGAAAACCAGGTCAAACGTGAACCTAACCCTCAGATCAAATGTGAACTCGTTCTTTGAAACCCAAGTCAAATGTGAACCTAAACCTCAGGTCAAATGTGAACCCGTTGTTTGAAAACCAGGTCAAATGTGAACCTAAACCTCAGGTCAAATGTGAACCCGTTATTTGAAACCTAGGTCAAATGAGAACCTAAACCTCACGTCAAATGTGAATCCGTTGTTTGAAAACCAGGTCAAATGTGAACCTGTTGTTTGAAACCCAGGTCAAATGTGAACCTAAACCTCAGGTCAAATGTGAACCCGTTGTTTGGAACCTAGGTCAAATGTGAACCTAAACCTCAGGTCAAATGTGAACCCGTTGTTTGAAAACCAGGTCAAATGTGAACCTAAACCTCAGGTTAAATGCGAACCCGTTGTTTGATAACCAGGTCAAATTTGAACCTAAACCTCAGGTCAAATGTGAACCCGTTGTTTGAAACCAAGGTCAATTGTGAACCTAAACCTAAGGTCAAATGTGAACCCGTTGTTTGAAAACCAGGTCAAATGTGAACCTAAACCTCAGGTCAAATGTGAACCCGTTGTTTGAAACCCAGGTCAAATGAGAACCTAAACCTCACGTCAAATGTGAATCCGTTGTTTTAAAACCAGGTCAAATGTGAACCCGTTGTTTGAAACCCAGGTCAAATGTGAACCTAAACCTCAGGTCAAATGTGAACCCGTTGTTTGGAACCCAGGTCAAATGTGAACCTAAACCTCAGGTCAAATGTGAACCCGTTGTTTAAAACCCAGGTCAAACGTGAACTTAAACCTCAGGTCAAATGTGAACATGTTGTTTGAAACCCAGGTCATACGTGAACCTAAACCTCAGGTGAAATGTGAACCCGTTGTTTGAAACCCAAGTCAAATGTGAACCTAACCCTCAGGTCAAATGTGAACCCATTGTTTGAAAATCAGGTCAAATGTGAACCTAAACCTCAGGTCAAATGTGAACCCGTTGTTTGAAACCCAGGTAAAACGTGAACCTAAACCTCAAGTCAAATGTGAACCCGTTGTTTGAAAACCAGGTCAAATGTGAACCTAACCCTAAGGTCAAATATGAACTCGTTCTTTGAAACCCAAGTCAAATGTGAACCTAAACCTCAGGTCAAATGCGATCCCGTTGTTTGAAAACCAGGCCAAATTTGAACCTAAACCTCAGGTCAAATGTGAAACCGTTGTTTGAAACCCAGGTCAAATGTGAACCTAACCCTCAAGTCAAATGTGAACCCGTTGTTTGAAAACCAGGTCAAATGTGAACCTAACCCTAAGGTCAAATGTGAACTCGTTCTTTGAAACCCAAGTCAAATGTGAACCTAAACCTCAAGTCAAATGTGAACCCGTTGTTTGAAAACCAGGTCAAATGTGAACCTAAACCTCAGGTCAAATGTGAACCCGTTGTTTGAAACCCAGGTCAAATGTGAACCTAAACCTCAGGTCAAATATGAACCCGTTGTTTGAAAACCAGGTCAAATGTGTACCTAAACCTCAGGTCAAATGTGAACCCGTTGTTTGAAACCCAGGTCAAATAAGAACCTAAACCTCACGTCAAATGTGAATCCGTTGTTTGAAAACTAGGTCTAATGTGAACCCGTTATTTGAAACCCAGGTCAAATGTGAACCTAAACCTCAGGTTAAATGTGAACCCGTTGTTTGGAACCCAGGTCAAATGTGAACCTAAACCTCATGTCAAATGTGAACCCGTTGTTTGAAAATCAGGTCAAATGTGAACCTAAACCTCAGGTCAAATGTGAACCCGTTATTTGAAACCCAGGTTAAACGTGAACCTAAACCTCAAGTCAAATGTGAACCCGTTGTTTGAAAACCAGGTCAAATGTGAACCTAACCCTAAGGTCAAATGTGAACTCGTTCTTTGAAACCCAAGTCAAATGTGAACCTAAACCTCAGGTCAAATGCGAACCCGTTGTTTGAAAACCAGGCCAAATTTGAACCTAAACCTCAGGTCAAATGTGAAACCGTTGTTTGAAACCCAGGTCAAATGTGAACCTAACCCTCAAGTCAAATGTGAATCCGTTGTTTGAAAACCAGGTCAAATGTGAACCTAACCCTAAGGTCAAATGTGAACTCGTTCTTTGAAACCCAAGTCAAATGTGAACCTAAACCTCAAGTCAAATGTGAACCCGTTGTTTGAAAACCAGGTCAATTGTGAACCTAAACCTCAGGTCAAATGTGAACCCGTTGTTTGAAACCCAGGTCAAATGTGAACCTAAACCTCAGGTCAAATATGAACCCGTTGTTTGAAAACCAGGTCAAATGTGAACCTAAACCTCAGGTCAAATGTGAACCCGTTGTTTGAAACCCAGGTTAAATGAGAACCTAAACCTCACGTCAAATGTGAATCCGTTGTTTGAAAACCAGGTCAAATGTGAACCCGTTGTTTGAAACCCAGGTCAAATGTGAACCTAAACCTCAGGTCAAATGTGAACCCGTTGTTTGGAACCCAGGTCAAATGTGAACCTAAACCTCAGGTCAAATGTGAACCCGTTGTTTAAAACCCAGGTCAAACGTGAACTTAAACCTCAGGTCAAATGTGAACATGTTGTTTGAAACCCAAGTCATACGTGAACCTAAACCTCAGGTGAAATGTGAACCCGTTGTTTAAAACCCAAGTCAAATGTGAACCTAACCCTCAGGTCAAATGTGAACCCATTGTTTGAAAACCAGGTCAAATGTGAACCTAAACCTCAGGTCAAATGTGAACCCGTTGTTTGAAACCGAGGTCAAATTTGAACCTAAACCTCAAGTCAAATGTGAACCCGTTGTTTGAAAACCAGGTCAAACGTGAACCTAACCCTCAGAACAAATGTGAACTCGTTCTTTGAATCCCAAGTCAAATGTGAACCTAAACCTCAGGTCAAATGTGAACCCGTTGTTTGAAAACCAGGTCAAATGTGAACCTAAACCTCAGGTCAAATGTGAACCCGTTATTTGAAACCTAGGTTAAATGAGAACCTAAACCTCACGTCAAATGTGAATCCGTTGTTTGAAAACCAGGTCAAATGTGAACCTGTTGTTTGAAACCCAGGTCAAATGTGAACCTAAACCTCAGGTCAAATGTGAACCCGTTGTTTGGAACCTAGGTCAAATGTGAACCTAAACCTCAGGTCAAATGTGAACCCGTTGTTTGAAAACCAGGTCAAATGTGAACCTAAACCTCAGGTTAAATGCGAACCCGTTGTTTGATAACCAGGTCAAATTTGAACCTAAACCTCAGGTCAAATGTGAACCCGTTGTTTGAAACCAAGGTCAATTGTGAACCTAAACCTAAGGTCAAATGTGAACCCGTTGTTTGAAAACCAGGTCAAATGTGAACCTAAACCTCAGGTCAAATGTGAACCCATTGTTTGAAACCCTGGTCAAATGTGAACCCGTTGTTTGAATCCCAGGTCAAACGTGAACATAAACCTCAGGTAAAATGTGAACATGTTGTTTGAAACCCAGGTCAAACGTGAACCTAAACCTCGGGTCAAATGTGAACCCGTTGTTTGAAACCCAAGTCAAATATGAACCTAACCCTCAGGTCAAATGTGAACCCATTGTTTGAAAATCAGGTCAAATGTGATCCTAAACCTCAGGTCAAATGTGACCCCGTTGTTTGAAACCCAGGTCAAATGTGAACCTAAACCTCAAGTCAAATGTGAACCCGTTGTTTGAAAACCATGTCAAATGTGAACCTAACCCTGAGGTCAAATGTGAACTCGTTCTTTGAAACCCAAGTCAAATGTGAACCTAAACCTCGTCAAATGTGAACCCGTTGTTTGAAAACCAGGTCAAATGTGAACCTAAACCTCAGGTCAAATGTGAACCCGTTGTTTGAAACCCAGGTCAAATGTGAACCTAAACCTCAGGTCAAATATGAACCCGTTGTTTGAAAACCAGGTCAAATGTGAACCTAAACCTCAGGTCAAATGTGAACCCGTTGTTTGAAACCCAGGTCAAATGAGAACCTAAACCTCACGTCAAATGTGAATCCGTTGTTTGAAAACCAGGTCAAATGTGAACCCGTTGTTTGAAACCCAGGTCAAATGTGAACCTAAACCTCAGGTCAAATTTGAACCCGTTGTTTGGAACCCAGGTCAAATGTGAACCTAAACCTCAGGTCAAATGTGAACCCGTTGTTTAAAACCCAGGTCAAATGTGAACCTAAACCTCAGGTCAAATGCGAACCCGTTGTTTGAAAATCAGGCCAAATTTGAACCTAAACCTCAGGTCAAATGTGAACCCGTTGTTTGAAACCCAGGTCAAATGTGAACCTAACCCTCAAGTCAAATGTGAACCCGTTGTTTGAAAATCAGGTCAAATGTGAACCTAACCCTAAGGTCAAATGTGAACTCGTTCTTTGAAACCCAAGTCAAATGTGAACCTAAACCTCAAGTCAAATGTGAACCCGTTGTTTGAAAACCAGGTCAAATATGAACCTAAACCTCAGGTCAAATGTGAACCCGTTGTTTGAAACCCAGGTCAAATGTGAACCTAAACCTCAGGTCAAATATGAACCCGTTGTTTGAAAACCAGGTCAAATGTGAACCTAAACCTCAGGTCAAATGTGAACCCGTTGTTTGAAACCCAGGTCAAATGAGAACCTAAACCTCACGTCAAATGTGAATCCGTTGTTTGAAAACCAGGTCAAATGTGAACCCGTTGTTTGAAACCCAGGTCAAATGTGAACCTAAACCTCATGTCAAATGTGAACCCGTTGTTTGGAACCCAGGTCAAATGTGAACCTAAACCTCAGGTCAAATGTGAACCCGTTGTTTAAAACCCAGGTCAAACGTGAACTTAAACCTCAGGTCAAATGTGAACATGTTGTTTGAAACCCAGGTCATACGTGAACCTAAACCTCAGGTGAAATGTGAACCCGTTGTTTGAAACCCAAGTCAAATGTGAACCTAACCCTCAGGTAAAATGTGAACCCATTGTTTGAAAATCAGGTCAAATGTGAACCTAAACCTCAGGTCAAATGTGAACCCGTTGTTTGAAACCCAGGTTAAACGTGAACCTAAACCTCAAGTCAAATGTGAACCCGTTGTTTGAAAACCAGGTCAAATGTGAACCTAACCCTAAGGTCAAATGTGAACTCGTTCTTTGAAACCCAAGTCAAATGTGAACCTAAACCTCAGGTCAAATGCGAACCCGTTGTTTGAAAACCAGGCCAAATTTGAACCTAAACCTCAGGTCAAATGTGAAACCGTTGTTTGAAACCCAGGTCAAATGTGAACCTAACCCTCAAGTCAAATGTGAACCCGTTGTTTGAAAACCAGGTCAAATGTGAACCTAACCCTAAGGTCAAATGTGAACTCGTTCTTTGAAACCCAAGTCAAATGTGAACCTAAACCTCAAGTCAAATGTGAACCCGTTGTTTGAAAACTAGGTCAAATGTGAACCTAAACCTCAGGTCAAATGTGAACCCGTTGTTTGAAACCCAGGTCAAATGTGAACCTAAACTTCAGGTCAAATATGAACCCGTTGTTTGAAAACCAGGTCAAATGTGAACCTAAACCTCAGGTCAAATGTGAACCCGTTGTTTGAAACCCAGGTCAAATGAGAACTTAAACCTCACGTCAAATGTGAATCTGTTGTTTGAAAACCAGGTCAAATGTGAACCCGTTGTTTGAAACCCAGGTCAAATGTGAACCTAAACCTCAGGTCAAATGTGAACCCGTTGTTTGGAACCCAGGTCAAATGTGAACCTAAACCTCATGTCAAATGTGAACCCGTTGTTTGAAAATCAGGTCAAATGTGAACCAAAACCTCAGGTCAAATGTGAACCCGTTGTTTGAAACCCAGGTTAAACGTGAACCTAAACCTCAAGTCAAATGTGAACCCGTTGTTTGAAAACCAGGTCAAATGTGAACCTAACCCTAAGGTCAAATGTGAACTCGTTCTTTGAAACCCAAGTCAAATGTGAACCTAAACCTCAGGTCAAATGCGAACCCGTTGTTTGAAAACCAGGCCAAATTTGAACCTAAACCTCAGGTTAAATGTGAAACCGTTGTTTGAAACCCAGGTCAAATGTGAACCTAACCCTCAAGTCAAATGTGTACCCGTTGTTTGAAAACCAGGTCAAATGTGAACCTAACCCTATGGTCAAATGTGAATCGTTCTTTGAAACCCAAGTCAAATGTGAAACTAAACCTCAAGTCAAATGTGAACCCGTTGTTTGAAAACCAGGTCAAATGTGAACCTAAACCTCAGGTCAAATGTGAACCCGTTGTTTGAAACCCAGGTCAAATGTGAACCTAAACCTCAGGTCAAATATGAACCCGTTGTTTGAAAACTAGGTCTAATGTGAACCTAAACCTCAGGTCAAATGTGAACCCGTTGTTTGAAACCCAGGTCAAATGAGAACCTAAACCTCACGTCAAATGTGAATCCGTTGTTTGAAAACCAGGTCAAATGTGAACCCGTTGTTTGAAACCCAGGTCAAATGTGAACCTAAACCTCAGGTCAAATGTGAACCCGTTGTTTGGAACCCAGGTCAAATGTGAACCTAAACCTCATGTCAAATGTGAACCCGTTGTTTAAAACCCAGGTCAAATGTGAACCTAAACCTCAGGTCAAATGCGAACCCGTTGTTTGAAAACCAGGCCAAATTTGAACCTAAACCTCAGGTCAAATGTGAACCCGTTGTTTGAAACCCAGGTCAAATGTGAACCTAACCCTCAAGTCAAATGTGAACCCGTTGTTTGAAAACCAGGTCAAATGTGAACCTAACCCTAAGGTCAAATGTGAACTCGTTCTTTGAAACCCAAGTCAAATGTGAACCTAAACCTCAATTCAAATGTGAACCCGTTGTTTGAAAACCGGGTCAAATGTGAACCTAAACCTCAGGTCAAATGTGAACCCGTTGTTTGAAACCCAGGTCAAATGTGAACCTAAACCTCAGGTCAAATATGAACCCGTTGTTTGAAAACCAGGTCAAATGTGAACCTAAACCTCAGGTCAAATGTGAACCCGTTGTTTGAAACCCAGGTCAAATAAGAACCTAAACCTCACGTCAAATGTGAATCTGTTGTTTGAAAACCAGGTCAAATGTGAACCCGTTGTTTGAAACCCAGGTCAAATGTGAACCTAAACCTCAGGTCAAATGTGAACCCGTTGTTTGGAACCCAGGTCAAATGTGAACCTAAACCTCTGGTCAAATGTGAACCCGTTGTTTAAAACCCAGGTCAAACGTGAACTTAAACCTCAGGTCAAATGTGAACATGTTGTTTGAAACCCAGGTCATACGTGAACCTAAACCTCAGGTGAAATGTGAACCCGTTGTTTAAAACCCAAGTCAAATGTGAACCTAACCCTCAGGTCAAATGTGAACCCATTGTTTGAAAACCAGGTCAAATGTGAACCTAAACCTCAGGTCAAATGTGAACCCGTTGTTTGAAACCCAAGTCAAATTTGAACGTAAACCTCAAGTTAAATGTGAACCCGTTGTTTGAAAACCAGGTCAAATGTGAACCTAACCCTCAGGTCAAATGTGAACTCGTTCTTTGAAACCCAAGTCAAATGTGAACCTAAACCTCAGGTCAAATGTGAACCCGTTGTTTGAAAACCAGGTCAAATGTGAACCTAAACCTCAGGTCAAATGTGAACCCGTTATTTGAAACCTAGGTCAAATGAGAACCTAAACCTCACGTCAAATGTGAATTCGTTGTTTGAAAACCAGGTCAAATGTGAACCTGTTGTTTGAAACCCAGGTCAAATGTGAACCTAAACCTCAGGTCAAATGTGAACCCGTTGTTTGGAACCTAGGTCAAATGTGAACCTAAACCTCAGGTCAAATGTGAACCCGTTGTTTGAAACCCAGGTCAAATATGAACCTAAACCTCAGGTTAAATGCGAACCCGTTGTTTGATAACCAGGTCAAATTTGAACCTAAACCTCAGGTCAAATGTGAACCCGTTGTTTGAAACCAAGGTCAATTGTGAACCTAAACCTAAGGTCAAATGTGAACCCGTTGTTTGAAAACCAGGTCAAATGTGAACCTAAACCTCAGGTCAAATGTGAACCCATTGTTTGAAACCCAGGTCAAATGTGAACCCGTTGGTTGAATCCCAGGTCAAACGTGAACTTAAACCTCAGGTAAAATGTGAACATGTTGTTTGAAACCCAGGTCAAACGTGAACCTAAACCTCGGGTCAAATGTGAACCCGTTGTTTGAAACCCAAGTCAAATATGAACCTAACCCTCAGGTCAAATGTTAACCCATTGATTGAAAATCAGGTCAAATGTGAACTTAAACCTCAGGTCAAATGTGACCCCGTTGTTTGAAACCCAGGTCAAATGTGAACCTAACCCTGAGGTCAAATGTGAACTCGTTCTTTGAAACCCAAGTCAAATGTGAACCTAAACCTCAAGTCAAATGTGAACCCGTTGTTTGAAAACCAGGTCAAATGTGAACCTAAACCTCAGGTCAAATGTGAACCCGTTGTTTGAAACCCAGGTCAAATGTGAACCTAAACCTCAGGTCAAATATGAACCCGTTGTTTGAAAACCAGGTCAAATGTGAACCTAAACCTCAGGTCAAATGTGAACCCGTTGTTTGAAACCCAGGTCAAATGAGAACCTAAACCTCACGTCAAATGTGAATCCGTTGTTTGAAAACCAGGTCAAATGTGAACCCGTTGTTTGAAACCCAGGTCAAATGTGAACCTAAACCTCAGGTCAAATGTGAACCCGTTGTTTGGAACCCAGGTCAAATGTGAACCTAAACTCAGGTCAAATGTGAACCCGTTGTTTAAAACCCAGGTCAAATGTGAACCTAAACCTCAGGTCAAATGCGAACCCGTTGTTTGAAAACCAGGCCAAATTTGAACCTAAACCTCAGGTCAAATGTGAACTGTGACGCCCCCAATCTATACCCCCAAATAAACATGCATTTAAAGCAATAAAAGAAAGTTCGAAATTCGATCAGAGTCTATTTAAATTATCATGGCATAGACAGGGAAATCACATCAATTGAAACCAAACAATACATACAACACCTGCCCATAAAGATATGCAACAGTGGGGTAGCATACATACAGAGGAAACTCCGTTCCTTACACCCACATTCCAGAAATTAGAATTAAAGCGGAAAATCTAAAATCTGATTAACATATACCATGTAAAAGTTGTCATACATCAAGTTATACATGTACCAGCCAAAAGATAATATATACATAATACATAATAATAGCAAACGGCCTCCCTAACTACCCGGTGTCACATATCAGTGCCGACCGACAAAAATGGTGAAGATACAAAGCTTCACAAAATACCTCCAGCAACTCTAATCTGCAATGCCTCGTAGAGCATTATAAAACGAGCAGAAGGGTGAGAAAGACAACCATAATATAAATGAATATAATTATATATTGCAACAAAAACATACACATATTCAATAATCTCACCATTCTTATCACCTGCCAATACATAAGGCATATATTTGTACCCCAAAACATATCATTCATAATTTAACGCATATCACACAAATGCACAACCGTTCACAATCACACATGTCAATCCAACATATACCATTCAATACAATTGCACATATTTCATCTCATCAATCACAATCACAAAATCATGCACAAATAACTCATGATGAATGCAAATGCACATAGATCGACACAACGACTCTATGCACATGCCATGCGGTACCAACTTCCAATATTTCTCATGTCTCATTATTAGTCCACTCAGGAACTATTGGAACCATCGCTCGTTACTGAGAATCTCAAGTAACTCCCCGTCGGGCCTACGATGTTCACCCGTCGCTTTAAGTCCTCAGGCATCGCCTCGTATTTTCGAGGCCCACGACGTTAAGGATTGCTTTAAGTCTCCAAAGGAGCCCACAATCGTCTATACATATCGCTGTCAGTCCTCAGGCAACGCCTCGTATTTTTGAGGCACACGATGGTATAGCAAATTCATCGCTTCAAGTCCTCAGGCAACGCCTCATATTTTCGAGGACCACGATGTTATGGATTCCCTCAGGAACCAAATCGTCACTCAGGACGTTTCCACAATGTATTTCATGATGCTTGGCATACAATGACTCATGACAACCAATGCATCTCCCACCTTTATGCAATCACAAACATGCATATATAACAAAATACAACACATTTCATTTATTTGCCTTTCGACCACAATCCATCACCACACATATCATCACAAGCATTTTCATCACACAATAGCACATAGCGTAATACCCATCAATTATGCACACATCACACACAATCCACATACATTCACATCAATTGTGCCAAACGGCAACCGAACGCTTTCACAAATAGCCAAACAATTCGATTTACGGTTTACCGGAAAAGTCGGTTAAAAGTCGGCTAAAAATAATATTTTTCTTCTCCAAATCATAGAACATATTTTTAGCTTCACATCCATATCAAGAACACCTCAATCGGATAAACAACACAAAAGATATGGATATTTCAACATAACGCAAAAACATAAACCGGAGGATCGACACTACGATACGGTTTGAAAATACTGTTCTAATTGGACCATGTTCAGACCTCAAAACCATTTTTCCTAGAAAGAACATCTCGTTAGCTTCCCAACGCTTCGAACGGGGACCAAAACCGACTTACGGTTCAAGAGATATGAATTTCCGAAGTTTCCCCGACAAACCAGAATTTCTGTTTCAGCACAGTAGGTATCGATCCCTAACTCGCATGTATCGATCCCTGCTGTAGTAAAAATTCCATTTTTCCCAATTTTCACAGTAGGGATCGATCCCTGGGATTATGTATCGATCCCTAACCCTGTTTTTCACAAAAAACCAGATTTTCTCCATTACACCTATGCTGTCCTTTTCCGAAACACCCAAAAACTCGACTAAATCGAACATTTTCACCGAAACAAACATATACTCATAAACACCAAATACATAAGAACAATTTAGAACACTTAAACGAAATTTCTACGACGTTCGATTTTTCGATTAAATTTCAACCTTTCAAAAACCAGAATTTTTAAACTTCACCAAATCGAATAAAAAGCACGACATACGACGACCTAACCTTCCTCGATACAACTACGTAATTTATTTCGAATTCTAACCGTGAAAACATCGTTTTCTATCAATTTCCCATAATTCGACCTAAACGGACAAAACAACGGAACCATACCGAAAACTAACCGAAACATAACCAAACTTCATGAAACTTTAAACAGCAGCTCACATACATATAACCAACCAACACATGTATTCATACGACTTTTCGACCGTAAAAACATTGGTTTCTATCGATTTCGTCAAATACGGCATAAACGGAAACATATGGAAAAACCAACCAAAACATCCACACAAAACATACATAATCATACGCATGTATAAGATAATTGAATTTCACACCCTTACCCGATAAATTCGCGTTTGAAAAGTCGGTTGAATCGGTTCCTAAATCCCCAAGTTTTTCCTCTTTTTCTTCTTCTCTTTCTCTTCTCTTCTTTCTCTCTATTTTTCTGTTTTTCTTTCTTTTCTCTCTTTCTTACTACATTTTCTATTTTTATACAAAATCAAAATATCTAGCCACCCAAAAAGACCAAAATACCCCTACACTCAAATATCTCGCAAACGCTCTCAAAACGCGATAAAACATAAACAACGATGAAAAATAATATATTGTCAAATAAAAGTCAATAATAAAATAATATAAAAACAAAAATAATTAAATCGACTCGATTAAATAAATCGGACAAAACGGGGCGTTACAATTCTCCCCCACTTGGAAATTTTCGTCCTCGAAAATATAACCGAGACAAACAACTCTGGATACGACTCGCGCATCCGACCAACAAACATCAGTCCTACCAAAAGGCACACCACAAACAACACAACCGACAAACCACCTTGCTAACCGCAAACATAACGACACAACAACGACAAGCTGCAAAGCCCATACAATGCACTTGACGAACAACTTACAACTCAAGGAATACACAAAACACAACTCATAGGTTCACGCTTGAACCAAAACATCCCTCAACTTAGCAGCACACGGATACTATTAGAACCTTTCTCCTAACACATCCACTCTGAAACATCCAATGGTTTCTTCATTCCTATAGATTTCCAATGTTCAACGTAAAAACTCTTACAAGTCGCACACACATATACGAAATGTGCTACATCACATCTCCGCTGCGCACTCTGATGACTCGTAACCATCAAAACTACCAATCTCTCTCCCAAAATCTAATTCTTTCACGAACCTTCCAAAAACCACTGTTCACCTTTAATATTCTAGCCTCACATTCTTTCGTGTTATCCTACTCACCAGATACAAGCCTCTGAACTGTTCCAACAATTCTAATCCTCGGACCACCAAAACAGCCATACATAGAAACTTTCAACTTAACTCCTCAGACACAACAATAACTCTACTCAACTTCTAACCAATCTCGTTGTCTCTATTCCTTCAGACCAAACCAGTACTCAATATTCTTGTAATTACCAAACACTTCAAATCTAGAATCATAAAGATAATACTCCCAATATTCCAACGCAATTACAACTGCAAATGATTCCAATTTCCACAATAATACTGATCTTTCCATGAATCCTCGAATATCGCAGAACATAAGCCACTACTTACTCTCTTATCTTAACACACCGACTACTCATCCAAGATACATCCCCAAACCATTGACTCCACCTTTGCAAGTCAACTTACGTAACCAAACGCTAATCTTGGAAAAAGTCTTCCATACCCTCCAATAATAACCAACAAAAGTCCAAGAAGTTTCTAATCACCTTAACCAACTTCAGAGCCTCTCATAGTAACACCACATCTACTTCTGATAACAACAAATATAACCCGTCACACAAGTCGATTAAAGCCTCAACTCAAGCAAATCACTACTCTTATTAATCGTTCCAACAATTGTAATTCTAATCCACTCAACCAAACCATTACAGTTACCTAATCCCGAAAGTGAATACTTAATCTCAATCGTCATCTTATACCACTGTCCGTAATCCATACACAATCCCTTCTATTGATAATCCAAATTCCAACCTATTACAACAACCAACCAAAAAGGACTCTCAACGACTTCTCAAGTTAACCACCTACTAGAACCTTAATTCCGCATTACCGTCAGATATAAAATCTTCTTCAACTTGACAAAACAATCCGCGAACATTTCCTTAAATTTCAAGTAATCCAATCCGCACCACTATCAAAGCCGGAAAGACACGTCCATACATCCAACATAATTCCCGTCTACTATCAACAAGAGATTAAGGGTGATCAGTTCCTCAATTTGTCAATAGACAGCCGAAAACCATGATGAAGCATAAACCGTCTCCACCAAACCATAATAGCATTCCTTACATCCTATACACAAAACCACCTACGGCACCAATCCTGAGTTGATGTAACCCTTACTTCTGCATTCCTTCTTGAACCAGAAACCCACACTTTATAATCGTGCATCACATAACACATTGAGCCAGCGCCCTACACCTGAAGCCACATGGAGAAGTACCAGCTTCTCCCCCACTTATCTCATTCTAATCTCTCTAATTATAAACACACTAAATCCATCACAAGCCGTTACCATAACGGTCAAAGAACAATTTAAACAAACCAAAAAGTAATTACTGACCCCATTGCTGGAGTATCAATAACCATCTTACTACCCCAAGAAGACAACAACAAATTCAAACACTTCACGCACTCACACGAAATAAACGAATGAGTTGTTCCAATATCAACAATAGCAATTAAAGGTATACTATTAATAAACAAGTACCTCGAGTCAAACGATCCGCACTAGCAGTCTCATCTCCTGCCAATGCAACAACTTTCCTACCAGTCTGAGCTTTCTTCAGTTCCATACATCCCGTGCTAATATGACCTGTTTCACCGCAGTTGAAACATCGCACCTTAATCCTCCTACAATTCTCTGCGACATGTCCCAAACTTCCACAATTGGAACATTTCAGTTTATTCCTTCTACAATCCATCTGAAGATGTCCTACTTCTCCACACTTGTAACATTTAATGTAACACTTCGGAGGACCAGACATTCCTCCCCCACTTGCCTTTCTCTCAAAGTTACCCCTCGTCACATAAGGCCCATCACGAAACTGTTGTTTCCCTTTCCTGTCATCCACACTCTTATAGGGAGTAGCACGCGCTTTCCAATCCTCTTCATACATCCTACAATTGTCCACCAATTCAGAAAACCTTCTAATCCTCTGATAACCAATTGCCCGTTTAATCTCCGGACGCAATCCGTTCTCATATTTCACACACTTAGAAAATTCAGCAGTCGCCTCCGGATAATGAGGATAAAACTGCACCAGTTCCACAAACTTAGTCGTATACTCAACAACTGACATATTACCTTGTTTTAATTCCAAAAACTCAATCTCTTTCTTTTCCTTCACTCCCTCAGGATAATACTTCCTCCGAAACTCTCGGCCAAATAAATTCCAAGTAACCTCTTCCTCATCCACTTCCAACCCTTGGCGCAAACTAACCCACCAATCAGCTGCTTCTTCCTCCAGCATGCAAGTACCCAATCTCACCTTATTCTCTTCAGCGCAATCCATCACACGGAAGATTCTTTCAACCTCTTCAAACCAAAATTGTGCACCATCCGGATCATATCTTCCCTTGAAGATAGACAGCTTATTCTTTCCAAACTCATCATTACCCATAACATCCGGTACATCCTGCACAGCTCGGGCCATATTCTGTTCATCCAAATACAGAAACTTATGGTTAACCAACAACCCACCAGCACACAACTGCTGCACAACAGCAACTCGCCTAAAACGACAGACACAACAGACACAACTGACACAAACTGACACAGACTGGCTCTGATACCACTTAATGTGACGCCCCCAATCTATACCCCCAAATAAACATGCATTTAAAGCAATAAAAGAAAGTTCGAAATTCGATCAGAGTCTATTTAAATTATCATGGCATAGACAGGGAAATCACATCAATTGAAACCAAACAATACATACAACACCTGCCCATAAAGATATGCAACAGTGGGGTAGCATACATACAGAGGAAACTCCGTTCCTTACACCCACATTCCAGAAATTAGAATTAAAGCGGAAAATCTAAAATCTGATTAACATATACCATGTAAAAGTTGTCATACATCAAGTTATACATGTACCAGCCAAAAGATAATATATACATAATACATAATAATAGCAAACGGCCTCCCTAACTACCCGGTGTCACATATCAGAGCCGACCGACAAAAATGGTGAAGATACAAAGCTTCACAAAATACCTCCAGCAACTCTAATCTGCAATGCCTCGTAGAGCATTATAAAACGAGCAGAAGGGTGAGAAAGACAACCATAATATAAATGAATATAATTATATATTGCAACAAAAACATACACATATTCAATAATCTCACCATTCTTATCACCTGCCAATACATAAGGCATATATTTGTACCCCAAAACATATCATTCATAATTTAACGCATATCACACAAATGCACAACCGTTCACAATCACACATGTCAATCCAACATATACCATTCAATACAATTGCACATATTTCATCTCATCAATCACAATCACAAAATCATGCACAAATAACTCATGATGAATGCAAATGCACATAGATCGACACAACGACTCTATGCACATGCCATGCGGTACCAACTTCCAATATTTCTCATGTCTCATTATTAGTCCACTCGGGAACTATTGGAACCATCGCTCGTTACTGAGAATCTCAAGTAACTCCCCGTCGGGCCTACGATGTTCACCCGTCGCTTTAAGTCCTCAGGCATCGCCTCGTATTTTCGAGGCCCACGACGTTAAGGATTGCTTTAAGTCTCCAAAGGAGCCCACAATCGTCTATACATATCGCTGTCAGTCCTCAGGCAACGCCTCGTATTTTTGAGGCACACGATGGTATAGCAAATTCATCGCTTCAAGTCCTCAGGCAACGCCTCATATTTTCGAGGACCACGATGTTATGGATTCCCTCAGGAACCAAATCGTCACTCAGGACGTTTCCACAATGTATTTCATGATGCTTGGCATACAATGACTCATGACAACCAATGCATCTCCCACCTTTATGCAATCACAAACATGCATATATAACAAAATACAACACATTTCATTTATTTGCCTTTCGACCACAATCCATCACCACACATATCATCACAAGCATTTTCATCACACAATAGCACATAGCGTAATACCCATCAATTATGCACACATCACACACAATCCACATACATTCACATCAATTGTGCCAAACGGCAACCGAACGCTTTCACAAATAGCCAAACAATTCGATTTACGGTTTACCGGAAAAGTCGGTTAAAAGTCGGCTAAAAATAATATTTTTCTTCTCCAAATCATAGAACATATTTTTAGCTTCACATCCATATCAAGAACACCTCAATCGGATAAACAACACAAAAGATATGGATATTTCAACATAACGCAAAAACATAAACCGGAGGATCGACACTACGATACGGTTTGAAAATACTGTTCTAATTGGACCATGTTCAGACCTCAAAACCATTTTTCCTAGAAAGAACATCTCGTTAGCTTCCCAACGCTTCGAACGGGGACCAAAACCGACTTACGGTTCAAGAGATATGAATTTCCGATGTTTCCCCGACAAACCAGAATTTCTGTTTCAGCACAGTAGGTATCGATCCCTAACTCGCATGTATCGATCCCTGCTGTAGTAAAAATTCCATTTTTCCCAATTTTCACTGTAGGGATCGATCCCTGGGATTATGTATCGATCCCTAACCCTGTTTTTCACAAAAAACCAGATTTTCTCCATTACACCTATGCTGTCCTTTTCCGAAACACCCAAAAACTCGACTAAATCGAACATTTTCACCGAAACAAACATATACTCATAAACACCAAATACATAAGAACAATTTAGAACACTTAAACGAAATTTCTACGACGTTCGATTTTTCGATTAAATTTCAACCTTTCAAAAACCAGAATTTTTAAACTTCACCAAATCGAATAAAAAGCACGACATACGACGACCTAACCTTCCTCGATACAACTACGTAATTTATTTCGAATTCTAACCGTGAAAACATCGTTTTCTATCAATTTCCCATAATTCGACCTAAACGGACAAAACAACGGAACCATACCGAAAACTAACCGAAACATAACCAAACTTCATGAAACTTTAAACAGCAGCTCACATACATATAACCAACCAACACATGTATTCATACGACTTTTCGACCGTAAAAACATTGGTTTCTATCGATTTCGTCAAATACGGCATAAACGGAAACATATGGAAAAACCAACCAAAACATCCACACAAAACATACATAATCATACGCATGTATAAGATAATTGAATTTCACACCCTTACCCGATAAATTCGCGTTTGAAAAGTCGGTTGAATCGGTTCCTAAATCCCCAAGTTTTTCCTCTTTTTCTTCTTCTCTTTCTCTTCTCTTCTTTCTCTCTATTTTTCTGTTTTTCTTTCTTTTCTCTCTTTCTTACTACATTTTCTATTTTTATACAAAATCAAAATATCTAGCCACCCAAAAAGACCAAAATACCCCTACACTCAAATATCTCGCAAACGCTCTCAAAACGCGATAAAACATAAACAACGATGAAAAATAATATATTGTCAAATAAAAGTCAATAATAAAATAATATAAAAAAGAAAAATAATTAAATCGACTCGATTAAATAAATCGGACAAAACGGGGCGTTACATGAACCCGTTGTTTGAAACCCAGGTCAAATGTGAACCTAACCCTCAAGTCAAATGTGAACCCGTTGTTTGAAAACCAGGTCAAATGTGAACCTAACCCTAAGGTCAAATGTGAACTCGTTCTTTGAAACCCAAGTCAAATGTGAACCTAAACCTCAAGTCAAATGTGAACCCGTTGTTTGAAAACCAGGTCAAATGTGAACCCGTTGTTTGAAACCCAGGTCAAATGTGAACCTAAACCTCAGGTCAAATATGAACCCGTTGTTTGAAAACCAGGTCAAATGTGAACCTAAACCTCAGGTCAAATGTGAACCCGTTGTTTGAAACCCAGGTCAAATGAGAACCTAAACCTCACGTCAAATGTGAATCCGTTGTTTGAAAACCAGGTCAAATGTGAACCCGTTGTTTGAAACCCAGGTCAAATGTGAACCTAAACCTCATGTCAAATGTGAACCCGTTGTTTGGAACCCAGGTCAAATGTGAACCTAAACCTCAGGTCAAATGTGAACCCGTTGTTTAAAACCCAGGTCAAACGTGAACTTAAACCTCAGGTCAAATGTGAACATGTTGTTTGAAACCCAGGTCATACGTGAACCTAAACCTCAGGTGAAATGTGAACCCGTTGTTTGAAACCCAAGTCAAATGTGAACCTAACCCTCAGGTAAAATGTGAACCCATTGTTTGAAAATCAGGTCAAATGTGAACCTAAACCTCAGGTCAAATGTGAACCCGTTGTTTGAAACCCAGGTTAAACGTGAACCTAAACCTCAAGTCAAATGTGAACCCGTTGTTTGAAAACCAGGTCAAATGTAAACCTAACCCTAAGGTCAAATGTGAACTCGTTCTTTGAAAAACAAGTCAAATGTGAACCTAAACCTCAGGTCAAATGCGAACCCGTTGTTTGAAAACCAGGCCAAATTTGAACCTAAACCTCAGGTCAAATGTGAAACCGTTGTTTGAAACCCAGGTCAAATGTGAACCTAACCCTCAAGTCAAATGTGAACCCGTTGTTTGAAAACCAGGTCATATGTGAACCTAACCCTAAGGTCAAATGTGAACTCGTTCTTTGAAATCCAAGTCAAATGTGAACCTAAACCTCAAGTCAAATGTGAACCCGTTGTTTGAAAACCAGGTCAAATGTGAACCTAAACCTCAGGTCAAATGTGAACCCGTTGTTTGAAACCCAGGTCAAATGAGAACCTAAACCTCACGTCAAATGTGAATCCGTTGTTTGAAAACCAGGTCAAATGTGAACCCGTTGTTTGAAACCCAGGTCAAATGTGAACCTAAACCTCAGGTCAAATGTGAACCCGTTGTTTGGAACCCAGGTCAAATGTGAACCTAAACCTCATGTCAAATGTGAACCCGTTGTTTGAAAATCAGGTCAAATGTGAACCAAAACCTCAGGTCAAATGTGAACCCGTTGTTTGAAACCCAGGTTAAACGTGAACCTAAACCTCAAGTCAAATGTGAACCCGTTGTTTGAAAACCAGGTCAAATGTGAACCTAACCCTAAGGTCAAATGTGAACTCGTTCTTTGAAACCCAAGTCAAATGTGAACCTAAACCTCAGGTCAAATACGAACCCGTTGTTTGAAAACCAGGCCAAATTTGAACCTAAACCTCAGGTCAAATGTGAAACCGTTGTTTGAAACCCAGGTCAAATGTGAACCTAACCCTCAAGTCAAATGTGAACCCGTTGTTTGAAAACCAGGTCAAATGTGAACCTAACCCTATGGTCAAATGTGAATCGTTCTTTGAAACCCAAGTCAAATGTGAAACTAAACCTCAAGTCAAATGTGAACCCGTTGTTTGAAAACCAGGTCAAATGTGAACCTAAACCTCTGGTCAAATGTGAACCCGTTGTTTGAAACCCAGGTCAAATGTGAACCTAAACCTCAGGTCAAATATGAACCCGTTGTTTGAAAACCAGGTGAAATGTGAACCTAAACCTCAGGTCAAATGTGAACCCGTTGTTTGAAACCCAGGTCAAATGAGAACCTAAACCTCACGTCAAATGTGAATCCGTTGTTTGAAAACCAGGTCAAATGTGAACCCGTTGTTTGAAACCTAGGTCAAATGTGAACCTAAACCTCAGGTCAAATGTGAACCCGTTGTTTGGAACCCAGGTCAATTGTGAACCTAAACCTCATGTCAAATGTGAACCCGTTGTTTAAAACCCAGGTCAAATGTGAACCTAAACCTCAGGTCAAATGCGAACCCGTTGTTTGAAAACCAGGCCAAATTTGAACCTAAACCTCAGGTCAAATGTGAACCCGTTGTTTGAAACCCAGGTCAAATGTTAACCTAACCCTCAAGTCAAATGTGAACCCGTTGTTTGAAAACCAGGTCAAATGTGAACCTAACCCTAAGGTCAAATGTGAACTCGTTCTTTGAAACCCAAGTCAAATGTGAACCTAAACCTCAAGTCAAATGTGAACCCGTTGTTTGAAAACCAGGTCAAATGTGAACCTAAACCTCAGGTCAAATGTGAACCCGTTGTTTGAAACCCTGGTCAAATGTGAACCTAAACCTCAGGTCAAATATGAACCCGTTGTTTGAAAACCAGGTCAAATGTGAACCTAAACCTCAGGTCAAATGTGAACCCGTTGTTTGAAACCCAGGTCAAATGAGAACCTAAACCTCACGTCAAATGTGAATCCGTTGTTTGAAAACCAGGTCAAATGTGAACCCGTTGTTTGAAACCCAGGTCAAATGTGAACCTAAACCTCAGGTCAAATGTGAACCCGTTGTTTGGAACCCAGGTCAAATGTGAACCTAAACCTCAGGTCAAATGTGAACCCGTTGTTTAAAACCCAGGTCAAACGTGAACTTAAACCTCAGGTCAAATGTGAACATGTTGTTTGAAACCCAGGTCATACGTGAACCTAAACCTCAGGTGAAATGTGAACCCGTTGTTTAAAACCCAAGTCAAATGTGAACCTAACCCTCAGGTCAAATGTGAACCCATTGTTTGAAAACCAGGTCAAATGTGAACCTAAACCTCAGGTCAAATGTGAACCCGTTGTTTGAAACCCAAGTCAAATTTGAACCTAAACCTCAAGTTAAATGTGAACCCGTTGTTTGAAAACCAGGTCAAATGTGAACCTAACCCTCAGGTCAAATGTGAACTCGTTCTTTGAAACCCAAGTCAAATGTGAACCTAAACCTCAGGTCAAATGTGAACCCGTTGTTTGAAAACCAGGTCAATGTGAACCTAAACCTCAGGTCAAATGTGAACCCGTTATTTGAAACCTAGGTCAAATGAGAACCTAAACCTCACGTCAAATGTGAATCCGTTGTTTGAAAACCAGGTCAAATGTGAACCTGTTGTTTGAAACCCAGGTCAAATGTGAACCTAAACCTCAGGTCAAATGTGAACCCGTTGTTTGAAACCCAGGTCAAATGTGAACCTAAACCTCAGGTTAAATGCGAACCCGTTGTTTGATAACCAGGTCAAATTTGAACCTAAACCTCAGGTCAAATGTGAACCCGTTGTTTGAAACCAAGGTCAATTGTGAACCTAAACCTAAGGCAAATGTGAACCCGTTGTTTGAAAACCAGGTCAAATGTGAACCTAAACCTCAGGTCAAATGTGAACCCATTGTTTGAAACCCAGGTCAAATGTGAACCCGTTGTTTGAATCCCAGGTCAAACGTGAACTTAAACCTCAGGTCAAATGTGAACATGTTGTTTGAAACCCAGGTCAAACGTGAACCTAAACCTCGGGTCAAATGTGAACCCGTTGTTTGAAACCCAAGTCAAATATGAACCTAACCCTCAGGTCAAATGTGAACCCATTGTTTAAAAATCAGGTCAAATGTGAACCTAAACCTCAGGTCAAATGTGAACCCGTTGTTTGAAACCCAGGTCAAACGTGAACCTAAACCTTAAGTCAAATGTGAACCCGTTGTTTGAAACCCAAGTCAAATATGAACCTAAACCTCAGGTCAAATGTGAACTCGTTGTTTGAAACCCAGGTCAAATGTGAACCTAAACCTCAGGTCAAATATGAACCCGTTGTTTGAAAACCAGGTCAAATGTGAACCTAAACCTCAGGTCAAATGTGAACCCGTTGTTTGAAACCCAGGTCAAATGAGAACCTAAACCTCACGTCAAATGTGAATCCGTTGTTTGAAAACCAGGTCAAATGTGAACCCGTTGTTTGAAACCCAGGTCAAATGTGAACCTAAACCTCAGGTCAAATGTGAACCCGTTGTTTGGAACCCAGGTCAAATGTGAACCTAAACCTCAGGTCAAATTTGAACCCGTTGTTTAAAACCCAGGTCAAATGTGAACCTAAACCTCAGGTCAAATGCGAACCCGTTGTTTGAAAACCAGGCCAAATTTGAACCTAAACCTCAGGTCAAATGTGAACCCGTTGTTTGAAACCCAGGTCAAATGTGAACCTAACCCTCAAGTCAAATGTGAACCCGTTGTTTGAAAACCAGGTCAAATGTGAACCTAACCCTAAGGTCAAATGTGAACTCGTTCTTTGAAACCCAAGTCAAATGTGAACCTAAACCTCAAGTCAAATGTGAACCCGTTGGTTGAAAACCAGGTCAAATGTGAACCTAAACCTCAGGTCAAATGTGAACCCGTTGTTTGAAACCCAGGTCAAATGTGAACCTAAACCTCAGGTCAAATAGGAACCCGTTGTTTGAAAACCAGGTCAAATGTGAACCTAAACCTCAGGTCAAATGTGAACCCGTTGTTTGAAACCCAGGTCAAATGAGAACCTAAACCTCACGTCAAATGTGAATCCGTTGTTTGAAAACCAGGTCAAATGTGAACCCGTTGTTTGAAACCCAGGTCAAATGTGAACCTAAACCTAAGGTCAAATGTGAACCCGTTGTTTGGAACCCAGGTCAAATGTGAACCTAAACCTCAGGTCAAATGTGAACCCGTTGTTTAAAACCCAGGTCAAACGTGAACTTAAACCTCAGGTCAAATGTGAACCCGTTATTTGAAACCTAGGTCAAATGATAACCTAAACCTCAAGTCAAATGTGAATCCGTTGTTTGAAAACCAGGTCAAATGTGAACCCGTTGTTTGAAACCCAGGTCAAATGTGAACCTAAACCTCAGGTCAAATGTGAACCCGTTGTTTGGAACCCAGGTCAAATGTGAACCTAAACCTCAGGTCAAATGTGAACCCGTTGTTTAAAACCCAGGTCAAACGTGAACTTAAACCTCAGGTCAAATGTGAACCCGTTATTTGAAACCTAGGTCAAATGAGAACCTAAACCTCACATCAAATGTGAATCCGTTGTTTGAAAACCAGGTCAAATGTGAACCTGTTGTTTGAAACCCAGGTCAAATGTGAACCTAAACCTCAGGTCAAATTTGAACCCGTTGTTTGGAACCTAGGTCAAATGTGAACCTAAACCTCAGGTCAAATGTGAACCTGTTGTTTGAAACCCAGGTCAAATGTGAACCTAAACCTCAGGTTAAATGCGAACCCGTTGTTTGATAACCAGGTCAAATTTGAACCTAAACCTCAGGTCAAATGTGAACCCGTTGTTTGAAACCAAGGTCAATTGTGAACCTAAACCTAAGGTCAAATGTGAACCCGTTGTTTGAAAACCAGGTCAAATGTGAACCTAAACCTCAGGTCAAATGTGAACCCATTGTTTGAAACCCAGGTCAAATGTGAACCCGTTGTTTGAATCCCAGGTCAAACGTGAACTTAAACCTCAGGTCAAATGTGAACATGTTGTTTGAAACCCAGGTCAAACGTGAACCTAAACCTCGGGTCAAATGTGAACCCGTTGTTTGAAACCCAAGTCAAATATGAACCTAACCCTCAGGTCAAATGTGAACCCATTGTTTGAAAATCAGGTCAAATGTGAACCTAAACCTCAGGTCAAATGTGAACCCGTTGTTTGAAACCCAGGTCAAACGTGAACCTAAACCTTAAGTCAAATGTGAACCCGTTGTTTGAAAACCAGGTCAAATGTGAACCTAACCCTGAGGTCAAATGTGAACTCGTTCTTTGAAACCCAAGTCAAATGTGAACCTAAACCTCAAGTCAAATGTGAACCCGTTGTTTGAAAACCAGGTCAAATGTGAACCTAAACCTCAGGTCAAATGTGAACCCGTTGTTTGAAACCCAGGTCAAATGTGAACCTAAACCTCAGGTCAAATATGAACCCGTTGTTTGAAAACCAGGTCAAATGTGAACCTAAACCTCAGGTCAAATGTGAACCCGTTGTTTGAAACCCAGGTCAAATGAGAACCTAAACCTCACGTCAAATGTGAATCCGTTGTTTGAAAACCAGGTCAAATGTGAACCTAACCCTGAGGTCAAATGTGAACTCGTTCTTTGAAACCCAAGTCAAATGTGAACCTAAACCTCAAGTCAAATGTGAACCCGTTGTTTGAAAACCAGGTCAAATGTGAACCTAAACCTCAGGTCAAATGTGAACCCGTTCTTTGAAACCCAGGTCAAATGTGAACCTAAACCTCAGGTCAAATGTGAACCCGTTGTTTGAAACCCAGGTCAAATGTGAACCTAAACCTCAGGTCAAATATGAACCCGTTGTTTGAAAACCTGGTCAAATGTGAACCTAAACCTCAGGTCAAATGTGAACCCGTTGTTTGAAACCCAGGTCAAATGAGAACCTAAACCTCACGTCAAATGTGAATCCGTTGTTTGAAAACCAGGTCAAATGTGAACCCGTTGTTTGAAACCCAGGTCAAATGTGAACCTAAACCTCAGGTTAAATGTGAACCCGTTGTTTGAAACCCAGGTCAAATGTGAACCTAAACCTCAGGTCAAATAGGAACCCGTTGTTTGAAAACCAGGTCAAATGTGAACCTAAACCTCAGGTCAAATGTGAACCCGTTGTTTGAAACCCAGGTCAAATGAGAACCTAAACCTCACGTCAAATGTGAATCCATTGTTTGAAAACCAGGTCAAATGTGAACCCGTTGTTTGAAACCCAGGTCAAATGTGAACCTAAACCTCAGGTCAAATGTGAACCCGTTGTTTGGAACCCAGGTCAAATGTGAACCTAACCCTCAAGTCAAATGTGAACCCGTTGTTTGAAAACCAGGTCAAATGTGAACCTAACCCTATGGTCAAATGTGAATCGTTCTTTGAAACCCAAGTCAAATGTGAAACTAAACCTCAAGTCAAATGTGAACCCGTTGTTTGAAAACCAGGTCAAATGTGAACCTAAACCTCTGGTCAAATGTGAACCCGTTGTTTGAAACCCAGGTCAAATGTGAACCTAAACCTCAGGTCAAATATGAACCCGTTGTTTGAAAACCAGGTGAAATGTGAACCTAAACCTCAGGTCAAATGTGAACCCGTTGTTTGAAACCCAGGTCAAATGAGAACCTAAACCTCACGTCAAATGTGAATCCGTTGTTTGAAAACCAGGTCAAATGTGAACCCGTTGTTTGAAACCTAGGTCAAATGTGAACCTAAACCTCAGGTCAAATGTGAACCCGTTGTTTGGAACCCAGGTCAATTGTGAACCTAAACCTCATGTCAAATGTGAACCCGTTGTTTAAAACCCAGGTCAAATGTGAACCTAAACCTCAGGTCAAATGCGAACCCGTTGTTTGAAAACCAGGCCAAATTTGAACCTAAACCTCAGGTCAAATGTGAACCCGTTATTTGAAACCCAGGTCAAATGTGAACCTAACCCTCAAGTCAAATGTGAACCCGTTGTTTGAAAACCAGGTCAAATGTGAACCTAACCCTAAGGTCAAATGTGAACTCGTTCTTTGAAACCCAAGTCAAATGTGAACCTAAACCTCAAGTCAAATGTGAACCCGTTGTTTGAAAACCAGGTCAAATGTGAACCTAAACCTCAGGTCAAATGTGAACCCGTTGTTTGAAACCCAGGTCAAATGTGAACCTAAAACTCAGGTCAAATATGAACCCGTTGTTTGAAAACCAGGTCAAATGTGAACCTAAACCTCAGGTCAAATGTGAACCCGTTGTTTGAAACCCAGGTCAAATGAGAACCTAAACCTCACGTCAAATGTGAATCCGTTGTTTGAAAACCAGGTCAAATGTGAACCCGTTGTTTGAAACCCAGGTCAAATGTGAACCTAAACCTCAGGTCAAATGTGAACCCGTTGTTTGGAACCCAGGTCAAATGTGAACCTAAACCTCAGGTCAAATGTGAACCCGTTGTTTAAAACCCAGGTCAAACGTGAACTTAAACCTCAGGTCAAATGTGAACATGTTGTTTGAAACCCAGGTCATACGTGAACCTAAACCTCAGGTGAAATGTGAACCCGTTGTTTAAAACCCAAGTCAAATGTGAACCTAACCCTCAGGTCAAATGTGAACCCATTGTTTGAAAACCAGGTCAAATGTGAACCTAAACCTCAGGTCAAATGTGAACCCGTTGTTTGAAACCCAAGTCAAATTTGAACCTAAACCTCAAGTTAAATGTGAACCCGTTGTTTGAAAACCAGGTCAAATGTGAACCTAACCCTCAGGTCAAATGTGAACTCGTTCTTTGAAACCCAAGTCAAATGTGAACCTAAACCTCAGGTCAAATGTGAACCCGTTGTTTGAAAACCAGGTCAATGTGAACCTAAACCTCAGGTCAAATGTGAACCCGTTATTTGAAACCTAGGTCAAATGAGAACCTAAACCTCACGTCAAATGTGAATCCGTTGTTTGAAAACCAGGTCAAATGTGAACCTGTTGTTTGAAACCCAGGTCAAATGTGAACCTAAACCTCAGGTCAAATGTGAACCCGTTGTTTGAAACCCAGGTCAAATGTGAACCTAAACCTCAGGTTAAATGCGAACCCGTTGTTTGATAACCAGGTCAAATTTGAACCTAAACCTCAGGTCAAATGTGAACCCGTTGTTTGAAACCAAGGTCAATTGTGAACCTAAACCTAAGGCAAATGTGAACCCGTTGTTTGAAAACCAGGTCAAATGTGAACCTAAACCTCAGGTCAAATGTGAACCCATTGTTTGAAACCCAGGTCAAATGTGAACCCGTTGTTTGAATCCCAGGTCAAACGTGAACTTAAACCTCAGGTCAAATGTGAACATGTTGTTTGAAACCCAGGTCAAACGTGACCCTAAACCTCGGGTCAAATGTGAACCCGTTGTTTGAAACCCAAGTCAAATATGAACCTAACCCTCAGGTCAAATGTGAACCCATTGTTTAAAAATCAGGTCAAATGTGAACCTAAACCTCAGGTCAAATGTGAACCCGTTGTTTGAAACCCAGGTCAAACGTGAACCTAAACCTTAAGTCAAATGTGAACCCGTTGTTTGAAACCCAAGTCAAATATGAACCTAAACCTCAGGTCAAATGTGAACCCGTTGTTTGAAACCCAGGTCAAATGTGAACCTAAACCTCAGGTCAAATATGAACCCGTTGTTTGAAAACCAGGTCAAATGTGAACCTAAACCTCAGGTCAAATGTGAACCCGTTGTTTGAAACCCAGGTCAAATGAGAACCTAAACCTCACGTCAAATGTGAATCCGTTGTTTGAAAACCAGGTCAAATGTGAACCCGTTGTTTGAAACCCAGGTCAAATGTGAACCTAAACCTCAGGTCAAATGTGAACCCGTTGTTTGGAACCCAGGTCAAATGTGAACCTAAACCTCAGGTCAAATTTGAACCCGTTGTTTAAAACCCAGGTCAAATGTGAACCTAAACCTCAGGTCAAATGCGAACCCGTTGTTTGAAAACCAGGCCAAATTTGAACCTAAACCTCAGGTCAAATGTGAACCCGTTGTTTGAAACCCAGGTCAAATGTGAACCTAACCCTCAAGTCAAATGTGAACCCGTTGTTTGAAAACCAGGTCAAATGAGAACCTAAACCTCACGTCAAATGTGAATCCGTTGTTTGAAAACCAGGTCAAATGTGAACCCGTTGTTTGAAACCCAGGTCAAATGTGAACCTAAACCTAAGGTCAAATGTGAACCCGTTGTTTGGAACCCAGGTCAAATGTGAACCTAAACCTCAGGTCAAATGTGAACCCGTTGTTTAAAACCCAGGTCAAACGTGAACTTAAACCTCAGGTCAAATGTGAACCCGTTATTTGAAACCTAGGTCAAATGATAACCTAAACCTCAAGTCAAATGTGAATCCGTTGTTTGAAAACCAGGTCAAATGTGAACCCGTTGTTTGAAACCCAGGTCAAATGTGAACCTAAACCTCAGGTCAAATGTGAACCCGTTGTTTGGAACCCAGGTCAAATGTGAACCTAAACCTCAGGTCAAATGTGAACCCGTTGTTTAAAACCCAGGTCAAACGTGAACTTAAACCTCAGGTCAAATGTGAACCCGTTATTTGAAACCTAGGTCAAATGAGAACCTAAACCTCACATCAAATGTGAATCCGTTGTTTGAAAACCAGGTCAAATGTGAACCTGTTGTTTGAAACCCAGGTCAAATGTGAACCTAAACCTCAGGTCAAATTTGAACCCGTTGTTTGGAAACTAGGTCAAATGTGAACCTAAACCTCAGGTCAAATGTGAACCTGTTGTTTGAAACCCAGGTCAAATGTGAACCTAAACCTCAGGTTAAATGCGAACCCGTTGTTTGATAACCAGGTCAAATTTGAACCTAAACCTCAGGTCAAATGTGAACCCGTTGTTTGAAACCAAGGTCAATTGTGAACCTAAACCTAAGGTCAAATGTGAACCCGTTGTTTGAAAACCAGGTCAAATGTGAACCTAAACCTCAGGTCAAATGTGAACCCATTGTTTGAAACCCAGGTCAAATGTGAACCCGTTGTTTGAATCCCAGGTCAAACGTGAACTTAAACCTCAGGTCAAATGTGAACATGTTGTTTGAAACCCAGGTCAAACGTGAACCTAAACCTCGGGTCAAATGTGAACCCGTTGTTTGAAACCCAAGTCAAATATGAACCTAACCCTCAGGTCAAATGTGAATCCATTGTTTGAAAATCAGGTCAAATGTGAACCTAAACCTCAGGTCAAATGTGAACCCGTTGTTTGAAAACCAGGTCAAATGTGAACCTAACCCTGAGGTCAAATGTGAACTCGTTCTTTGAAACCCAAGTCAAATGTGAACCTAAACCTCAAGTCAAATGTGAACCCGTTGTTTGAAAACCAGGTCAAATGTGAACCTAAACCTCAGGTCAAATGTGAACCCGTTGTTTGAAACCCAGGTCAAATGTGAACCTAAACCTCAGGTCAAATATGAACCCGTTGTTTGAAAACCAGGTCAAATGTGAACCTAAACCTCAGGTCAAATGTGAACCCGTTGTTTGAAACCCAGGTCAAATGAGAACCTAAACCTCACGTCAAATGTGAATCCGTTGTTTGAAAACCAGGTCAAATGTGAACCTAACCCTGAGGTCAAATGTGAACTCGTTCTTTGAAACCCAAGTCAAATGTGAACCTAAACCTCAAGTCAAATGTGAACCCGTTGTTTGAAAACCAGGTCAAATGTGAACCTAAACCTCAGGTCAAATGTGAACCCGTTGTTTGAAACCCAGGTCAAATGTGAACCTAAACCTCAGGTCAAATGTGAACCCGTTGTTTGAAACCCAGGTCAAATGTGAACCTAAACCTCAGGTCAAATGCGAACCCGTTGTTTGAAACCCAGGTCAAATGTGAACCTAACCCTCAAGTCAAATGTGAACCCGTTGTTTGAAAACCAGGTCAAATGAGAACCTAAACCTCACGTCAAATGTGAATCTGTTGTTTGAAAACCAGGTTAAATGTGAACCCGTTGTTTGAAACCCAGGTCAAATGTGAACCTAAACCTAAGGTCAAATGTGAACCCGTTGTTTGGAACCCAGGTCAAATGTGAACCTAAACCTCAGGTCAAATGTGAACCCGTTGTTTAAAACCCAGGTCAAACGTGAACTTAAACCTCAGGTCAAATGTGAACCCGTTATTTGAAACCTAGGTCAAATGATAACCTAAACCTCAAGTCAAATGTGAATCCGTTGTTTGAAAACCAGGTCAAACGTGAACCTAACCCTGAGGTCAAATGTGAACCCGTTGTTTGAAACCCAGGTCAAATGTGAACCTAAACCTCAGGTCAAATGTGAACCCGTTGTTTGGAACCCAGGTCAAATGTGAACCTAAACCTCAGGTCAAATGTGAACCCGTTGTTTAAAACCCAGGTCAAACGTGAACTTAAACCTCAGGTCAAATGTGAACCCGTTATTTGAAACCTAGGTCAAATGAGAACCTAAACCTCACGTCAAATGTGAATCCGTTGTTTGAAAACCAGGTCAAATGTGAACCCGTTGTTTGAAACCCAGGTCAAATGTGAACCTAAACCTCAGGTCAAATGTGAACCCGTTGTTTGGAACCCAGGTCAAATGTGAACCTAAACCTCAGGTCAAATGTGAACCCGTTGTTTAAAACCCAGGTCAAACGTGAACTTAAACCTCAGGTCAAATGTGAACCCGTTATTTGAAACCTAGGTCAAATGAGAACCTAAACCTCACGTCAAATGTGAATCCGTTGTTTGAAAACCAGGTCAAATGTGAACCTGTTGTTTGAAACCCAGGTCAAATGTGAACCTAAACCTCAGGTCAAATTTGAACCCGTTGTTTGGAACCTAGGTCAAATGTGAACCTAAACCTCAGGTCAAATGTGAACCCGTTGTTTGAAACCCAGGTCAAATGTGAACCTAAACCTCAGGTTAAATGCGAACCCGTTGTTTGATAACCAGGTCAAATTTGAACCTAAACCTCAGGTCAAATGTGAACCCGTTGTTTGAAACCAAGGTCAATTGTGAACCTAAACCTAAGGTCAAATGTGAACCCGTTGTTTGAAAACCAGGTCAAATGTGAACCTAAACCTCAGGTCAAATGTGAACCCATTGTTTGAAACCCAGGTCAAATGTGAACCCATTGTTTGAATCCCAGGTCAAACGTGAACTTAAACCTCAGGTCAAATGTGAACATGTTGTTTGAAACCCAGGTCAAACGTGAACCTAAACCTCGGGTCAAATGTGAACCCGTTGTTTGAAACCCAAGTCAAATATGAACCTAACCCTCAGGTCAAATGTGAACCCATTGTTTGAAAATCAGGTCAAATGTGAACCTAAACCTCAGGTCAAATGTGAACCCGTTGTTTGAAACCCAGGTCAAACGTGAACTTAAACCTTAAGTCAAATGTGAACCCGTTGTTTGAAAACCAGGTCAAATGTGAACCTAACCCTGAGGTCAAATGTGAACTCGTTCTTTGAAACCCAAGTCAAATGTGAACCTAAACGTCAAGTCAAATGTGAACCCGTTGTTTGAAAACCAGGTCAAATGTGAACCTAAACCTCAGGTCAAATGTGAACCCGTTGTTTGAAACCCAGGTCAAATGTGAACCTAAACCTCAGGTCAAATATGAACCCGTTGTTTGAAAACCAGGTCAAATGTGAACCTAAACCTCAGGTCAAATGTGAACCCGTTGTTTGAAACCCAGGTCAAATGAGAACCTAAACCTCACGTCAAATGTGAATCCGTTGTTTGAAAACCAGGTCAAATGTGAACCTAACCCTGAGGTCAAATGTGAACTCGTTCTTTGAAACCCAAGTCAAATGTGAACCTAAACCTCAAGTCAAATGTGAACCCGTTGTTTGAAAACCAGGTCAAATGTGAACCTAAACCTCAGGTCAAATGTGAACCCGTTGTTTGAAACCCAGGTCAAATGTGAACCTAAACCTCAGGTCAAATGTGAACCCGTTGTTTGAAACCCAGGTCAAATGTGAACCTAAACCTCAGGTCAAATATGAACCCGTTGTTTGAAAACCAGGTCAAATGTGAACCTAAACCTCAGGTTAAATGTGAACCCGTTGTTTGAAACCCAGGTCAAATGAGAACCTAAACCTCACGTCAAATGTGAATCCGTTGTTTGAAAACCAGGTCAAATGTGAACCCGTTGTTTGAAACCCAGGTCAAATGTGAACCTAAACCTCAGGTCAAATGTGAACCCGTTGTTTGGAACCCAGGTCAAATGTGAACCTAAACCTCAGGTCAAATTTGAACCCGTTGTTTAAAACCCAGGTCAAATGTGAACCTAAACCTCAGGTCAAATGCGAACCCGTTGTTTGAAAACCAGGCCAAATTTGAACCTAAACCTCAGGTCAAATGTGAACCCGTTGTTTGAAACCCAGGTCAAATGTGAACCTAACCCTCAAGTCAAATGTGAACCCGTTGTTTGAAAACCAGGTCAAATGTGAACCTAACCCTAAGGTCAAATGTGAACTCGTTCTTTGAAACCCATGTCAAATGTGAACCTAAACCTCAAGTCAAATGTGAACCCGTTGGTTGAAAACCAGGTCAAATGTGAACCTAAACCTCAGGTCAAATGTGAACCCGTTGTTTGAAACCCAGGTCAAATGTGAACCTAAACCTCAGGTCAAATAGGAACCCGTTGTTTGAAAACCAGGTCAAATGTGAACCTAAACCTCAGGTTAAATGTGAACCCGTTGTTTGAAACCCAGGTCAAATGAGAACCTAAACCTCACGTCAAATGTGAATCCGTTGTTTGAAAACCAGGTCAAATGTGAACCCGTTGTTTGAAACCCAGGTCAAATGTGAACCTAAACCTCAGGTCAAATGTGAACCCGTTGTTTGGAACCCAGGTCAAATGTGAACCTAAACCTCAGGTCAAATTTGAACCCGTTGTTTAAAACCCAGGTCAAATGTGAACCTAAACCTCAGGTCAAATGCGAACCCGTTGTTTGAAAACCAGGCCAAATTTGAACCTAAACCTCAGGTCAAATGTGAACCCGTTGTTTGAAACCCAGGTCAAATGTGAACCTAACCCTCAAGTCAAATGTGAACCCGTTGTTTGAAAACCAGGTCAAATGTGAACCTAACCCTAAGGTCAAATGTGAACTCGTTCTTTGAAACCCAAGTCAAATGTGAACCTAAACCTCAAGTCAAATGTGAACCCGTTGGTTGAAAACCAGGTCAAATGTGAACCTAAACCTCAGGTCAAATGTGAACCCGTTGTTTGAAACCCAGGTCAAATGTGAACATAAACCTCAGGTCAAATAGGAACCCGTTGTTTGAAAACCAGGTCAAATGTGAACCTAAACCTCAGGTCAAATGTGAACCCGTTGTTTGAAACCCAGGTCAAATGAGAACCCAAACCTCACGTCAAATGTGAATCCGTTGTTTGAAAACCAGGTCAAATGTGAACCCGTTGTTTGAAACCCAGGTCAAATGTGAACCTAAACCTCAGGTCAAATGTGAACCCGTTGTTTGGAACCCAGGTCAAATGTGAACCTAAACCTCAGGTCAAATGTGAACCCGTTGTTTAAAACCCAGGTCAAACGTGAACTTAAACCTCAGGTCAAATGTGAACCCGTTATTTGAAACCTAGGTCAAATGAGAACCTAAACCTCACGTCAAATGTGAATCCGTTGTTTGAAAACCAGGTCAAATGTGAACCCGTTGTTTGAAACCCAGGTCAAATGTGAACCTAAACCTCAGGTCAAATGTGAACCCGTTGTTTGGAACCCAGGTCAAATGTGAACCTAAACCTCAGGTCAAATGTGAACCCGTTGTTTAAAACCCAGGTCAAACGTGAACTTAAACCTCAGGTCAAATGTGAACCCGTTATTTGAAACCTAGGTCAAATGAGAACCTAAACCTCACGTCAAATGTGAATCCGTTGTTTGAAAACCAGGTCAAATGTGAACCTGTTGTTTGAAACCCAGGTCAAATGTGAACCTAAACCTCAGGTCAAATGTGAACCCGTTGTTTGGAACCTAGGTCAAATGTGAACCTAAACCTCAGGTCAAATGTGAACCCGTTGTTTGAAACCCAGGTCAAATGTGAACCTAAACCTCAGGTTAAATGCGAACCCGTTGTTTGATAACCAGGTCAAATTTGAACCTAAACCTCAGGTCAAATGTGAACCCGTTGTTTGAAACCAAGGTCAATTGTGAACCTAAACCTCAGGTCAAATGTGAACCCGTTGTTTGGAACCCAGGTCAAATGTGAACCTAAACCTCAGGTCAAATTTGAACCCGTTGTTTAAAACCCAGGTCAAATGTGAACCTAAACCTCAGGTCAAATGCGAACCCGTTGTTTGAAAACCAGGCCAAATTTGAACCTAAACCTCAGGTCAAATGTGAACCCGTTGTTTGAAACCCAGGTCAAATGTGAACCTAACCCTCAAGTCAAATGTGAACCCGTTGTTTGAAAACCAGGTCAAATGTGAACCTAACCCTAAGGTCAAATGTGAACTCGTTCTTTGAAACCCATGTCAAATGTGAACCTAAACCTCAAGTCAAATGTGAACCCGTTGGTTGAAAACCAGGTCAAATGTGAACCTAAACCTCAGGTCAAATGTGAACCCGTTGTTTGAAACCCAGGTCAAATGTGAACCTAAACCTCAGGTCAAATAGGAACCCGTTGTTTGAAAACCAGGTCAAATGTGAACCTAAACCTCAGGTTAAATGTGAACCCGTTGTTTGAAACCCAGGTCAAATGAGAACCTAAACCTCACGTCAAATGTGAATCCGTTGTTTGAAAACCAGGTCAAATGTGAACCCGTTGTTTGAAACCCAGGTCAAATGTGAACCTAAACCTCAGGTCAAATGTGAACCCGTTGTTTGGAACCCAGGTCAAATGTGAACCTAAACCTCAGGTCAAATTTGAACCCGTTGTTTAAAACCCAGGTCAAATGTGAACCTAAACCTCAGGTCAAATGCGAACCCGTTGTTTGAAAACCAGGCCAAATTTGAACCTAAACCTCAGGTCAAATGTGAACCCGTTGTTTGAAACCCAGGTCAAATGTGAACCTAACCCTCAAGTCAAATGTGAACCCGTTGTTTGAAAACCAGGTCAAATGTGAACCTAACCCTAAGGTCAAATGTGAACTCGTTCTTTGAAACCCAAGTCAAATGTGAACCTAAACCTCAAGTCAAATGTGAACCCGTTGGTTGAAAACCAGGTCAAATGTGAACCTAAACCTCAGGTCAAATGTGAACCCGTTGTTTGAAACCCAGGTCAAATGTGAACATAAACCTCAGGTCAAATAGGAACCCGTTGTTTGAAAACCAGGTCAAATGTGAACCTAAACCTCAGGTCAAATGTGAACCCGTTGTTTGAAACCCAGGTCAAATGAGAACCCAAACCTCACGTCAAATGTGAATCCGTTGTTTGAAAACCAGGTCAAATGTGAACCCGTTGTTTGAAACCCAGGTCAAATGTGAACCTAAACCTCAGGTCAAATGTGAACCCGTTGTTTGGAACCCAGGTCAAATGTGAACCTAAACCTCAGGTCAAATGTGAACCCGTTGTTTAAAACCCAGGTCAAACGTGAACTTAAACCTCAGGTCAAATGTGAACCCGTTATTTGAAACCTAGGTCAAATGAGAACCTAAACCTCACGTCAAATGTGAATCCGTTGTTTGAAAACCAGGTCAAATGTGAACCCGTTGTTTGAAACCCAGGTCAAATGTGAACCTAAACCTCAGGTCAAATGTGAACCCGTTGTTTGGAACCCAGGTCAAATGTGAACCTAAACCTCAGGTCAAATGTGAACCCGTTGTTTAAAACCCAGGTCAAACGTGAACTTAAACCTCAGGTCAAATGTGAACCCGTTATTTGAAACCTAGGTCAAATGAGAACCTAAACCTCACGTCAAATGTGAATCCGTTGTTTGAAAACCAGGTCAAATGTGAACCTGTTGTTTGAAACCCAGGTCAAATGTGAACCTAAACCTCAGGTCAAATGTGAACCCGTTGTTTGGAACCTAGGTCAAATGTGAACCTAAACCTCAGGTCAAATGTGAACCCGTTGTTTGAAACCCAGGTCAAATGTGAACCTAAACCTCAGGTTAAATGCGAACCCGTTGTTTGATAACCAGGTCAAATTTGAACCTAAACCTCAGGTCAAATGTGAACCCGTTGTTTGAAACCAAGGTCAATTGTGAACCTAAACCTAAGGTCAAATGTGAACCCGTTGTTTGAAAACCAGGTCAAATGTGAACCTAAACCTCAGGTCAAATGTGAACCCATTGTTTGAAACCCAGGTCAAATGTGAACCCGTTGTTTGAATCCCAGGTCAAACCTGAACTTAAACCTCAGGTCAAATGTGAACATGTTGTTTGAAACCCAGGTCAAACGTGAACCTAAACCTCGGGTCAAATGTGAACCCGTTGTTTGAAACCCAAGTCAAATAAGAACCTAACCCTCAGGTCAAATGTGAACCCATTGTTTGAAAATCAGGTCAAATGTGAACCTCAACCTCAGGTCAAATGTGAACCCGTTGTTTGAAACCCAGGTCAAACGTGAACCTAAACCTTAAGTCAAATGTGAACCCGTTGTTTGAAAACCAGGTCAAATGTGAACCTAACCCTGAGGTCAAATGTGAACTCGTTCTTTGAAACCCAAGTCAAATGTGAACCTAAACCTCAAGTCAAATGTGAACCCGTTGTTTGAAAACCAGGTCAAATGTGAACCTAAACCTCAGGTCAAATGTGAACCCGTTGTTGAAACCCATGTCAAATGTGAACCTAAACCTCAGGTCAAATATGAACCCGTTGTTTGAAAACCAGGTCAAATGTGAACCTAAACCTCAGGTCAAATGTGAACCCGTTGTTTGAAACCCAGGTCAAATGAGAACCTAAACCTCACGTCAAATGTGAATCCGTTGTTTGAAAACCAAGTCCAATGTGAACCCGTTGTTTGGAACCCAGGTCAAATGTGAACCTAAACCTCAGGTCAAATGTGAACCCGTTGTTTAAAACCCAGGTCAAACGTGAACTTAAACCTCAGGTCAAATGTGAACCCGTTATTTGAAACCTACGTCAAATGAGAACCTAAACCTCACGTCAAATGTGAATCCGTTGTTTGAAAACCAGGTCAAATGTGAACCCGTTGTTTGAAACCCAGGTCAAATGTGAACCTAAACCTCAGGTCAAATTTGAACCCGTTGTTTAAAACCCAGGTCAAATGTGAACCTAAACCTCAGGTCAAATGCGAACCCGTTGTTTGAAAACCAGGCCAAATTTGAACCTAAACCTCAGGTCAAATGTGAACCCGTTGTTTGAAACCCAGGTCAAACGTGAACCTAAACCTTAAGTCAAATGTGAACCCGTTGTTTGAAAACCAGGTCAAATGTGAACCTAACCCTGAGGTCAAATGTGAACTCGTTCTTTGAAACCCAAGTCAAATGTGAACCTAAACCTCAAGTCAAATGTGAACCCGTTGTTTGAAAACCAGGTCAAATGTGAACCTAAACCTCAGGTCAAATGTGAACCCGTTGTTGAAACCCATGTCAAATGTGAACCTAAACCTCAGGTCAAATATGAACCCGTTGTTTGAAAACCAGGTCAAATGTGAACCTAAACCTCAGGTCAAATGTGAACCCGTTGTTTGAAACCCAGGTCAAATGAGAACCTAAACCTCACGTCAAATGTGAATCCGTTGTTTGAAAACCAGGTCAAATGTGAACCCGTTGTTTGGAACACAGGTCAAATGTGAACCTAAACCTCAGGTCAAATGTGAACCCGTTATTTGAAACCTAGGTCAAATGAGAACCTAAACCTCACGTCAAATGTGAATCCGTTGTTTGAAAACCAGGTCAAATGTGAACCCGTTGTTTGAAACCCAGGTCAAATGTGAACCTAAACCTCAGGTCAAATATGAACCCGTTGTTTGAAAACCAGGTCAAATGTGAACCTAAACCTCAGGTCAAATGTGAACCCGTTGTTTGAAACCCAGGTCAAATGAGAACCTAAACCTCACGTCAAATGTGAATCCGTTGTTTGAAAACCAGGTCAAATATGAACCCGTTGTTTGAAAACCAGGTCAAATGTGAACCTAAACCTCAGGTCAAATGTGAACCCGTTGTTTGAAACCCAGGTCAAATGAGAACCTAAACCTCACGTCAAATGTGAATCCGTTGTTTGAAAACCAAGTTAAATGTGAACCCGTTGTTTGGAACCCAGGTCAAATGTGAACCTAAACCTCAGGTCAAATGTGAACCCGTTGTTTAAAACCCAGGTCAAACGTGAACTTAAACCTCAGGTCAAATGTGAACCCGTTATTTGAAACCTAGGTCAAATGAGAACCTAAACCTCACGTCAAATGTGAATCCGTTGTTTGAAAACCAGGTCAAATGTGAACCCGTTGTTTGAAACCCAGGTCAAATGTGAACCTAAACCTCAGGTCAAATTTGAACCCGTTGTTTAAAACCCAGGTCAAATGTGAACCGAAACCTCAGGTCAAATGCGAACCCGTTGTTTGAAAACCAGGCCAAATTTGAACCTAAACCTCAGGTCAAATGTGAACCCGTTGTTTGAAACCCAGGTCAAACGTGAACCTAAACCTTAAGTCAAATGTGAACCCGTTGTTTGAAAACCAGGTCAAATGTGAACCTAACCCTGAGGTCAAATGTGAACTCGTTCTTTGAAACCCAAGTCAAATGTGAACCTAAACCTCAAGTCAAATGTGAACCCGTTGTTTGAAAACCAGGTCAAATGTGAACCTAAACCTCAGGTCAAATGTGAACCCGTTGTTGAAACCCATGTCAAATGTGAACCTAAACCTCAGGTCAAATATGAACCCGTTGTTTGAAAACCAGGTCAAATGTGAACCTAAACCTCAGGTCAAATGTGAACCCGTTGTTTGAAACCCAGGTCAAATGAGAACCTAAACCTCACGTCAAATGTGAATCCGTTGTTTGAAAACCAGGTCAAATGTGAACCCGTTGTTTGGAACCCAGGTCAAATGTGAACCTAAACCTCAGGTCAAATGTGAACCCGTTGTTTAAAACCCAGGTCAAACGTGAACTTAAACCTCAGGTCAAATGTGAACCCGTTATTTGAAACCTAGGTCAAATGAGAACCTAAACCTCACGTCAAATGTGAATCCGTTGTTTGAAAACCAGGTCAAATGTGAACCCGTTGTTTGAAACCCAGGTCAAATGTGAACCTAAACCTCAGGTCAAATATGAACCCGTTGTTTGAAAACCAGGTCAAATGTGAACCTAAACCTCAGGTCAAATGTGAACCCGTTGTTTGAAACCCAGGTCAAATGAGAACCTAAACCTCACGTCAAATGTGAATCCGTTGTTTGAAAACCAGGTCAAATGTGAACCCGTTGTTTGAAACCCAGGTCAAATGTGAACCTAAACCTCAGGTCAAATGTGAACCCGTTGTTTGGAACCCAGGTCAAATGTGAACCTAAACCTCAGGTCAAATTTGAACCCGTTGTTTAAAACCCAGGTCAAATGTGAACCTAAACCTCAGGTCAAATGCGAACCCGTTGTTTGAAAACCAGGCCAAATTTGAACCTAAACCTCAGGTCAAATGTGAACCCGTTGTTTGAAACCCAGGTCAAATGTGAACCTAACCCTCAAGTCAAATGTGAACCCGTTGTTTGAAAACCAGGTCAAATGTGAACCTAACCCTAAGGTCAAATGTGAACTCGTTCTTTGAAACCCAAGTCAAATGTGAACCTAAACCTCAAGTCAAATCTGAACCCGTTGGTTGAAAACCAGGTCAAATGTGAACCTAAACCTCAGGTCAAATGTGAACCCGTTGTTTGAAACCCAGGTCAAATGTGAACATAAACCTCAGGTCAAATAGGAACCCGTTGTTTGAAAACCAGGTCAAATGTGAACCTAAACCTCAGGTCAAATGTGAACCCGTTGTATGAAACCCAGGTCAAATGAGAACCTAAACCTCACGTCAAATGTGAATCCGTTGTTTGAAAACCAGGTCAAATGTGAACCCGTTGTTTGAAACCCAGGTCAAATGTGAACCTAAACCTCAGGTCAAATGTGAACCCGTTGTTTGGAACCCAGGTCAAATGTGAACCTAAACCTCAGGTCAAATGTGAACCCGTTGTTTAAAACCCAGGTCAAACGTGAACTTAAACCTCAGGTCAAATGTGAACCCGTTATTTGAAACCTAGGTCAAATGAGAACCTAAACCTCACGTCAAATGTGAATCCGTTGTTTGAAAACCAGGTCAAATGTGAACCCGTTGTTTGAAACCCAGGTCAAATGTGAACCTAAACCTCAGGTCAAATGTGAACCCGTTGTTTGGAACCCAGGTCAAATGTGAACCTAAACCTCAGGTCAAATGTGAACCCGTTGTTTAAAACCCAGGTCAAACGTGAACTTAAACCTCAGGTCAAATGTGAACCCGTTATTTGAAACCTAGGTCAAATGAGAACCTAAACCTCACGTCAAATGTGAATCCGTTGTTTGAAAACCAATTAAAATGTGAACCTGTTGTTTGAAACCCAGGTCAAATGTGAACCTAAACCTCAGGTCAAATGTGAACCCGTTGTTGGGAACCTAGGTCAAATGTGAACCTAAACCTCAGGTCAAATGTGAACCCGTTGTTTGAAACCCAGGTCAAATGTGAACCTAAACCTCAGGTTAAATGCGAACCCGTTGTTTGATAACCAGGTCAAATTTGAACCTAAACCTCAGGTCAAATGTGAACCCGTTGTTTGAAACCAAGGTCAATTGTGAACCTAAACCTAAGGTCAAATGTGAACCCGTTGTTTGAAAACCAGGTCAAATGTGAACCTAAACCTCAGGTCAAATGTGAACCCATTGTTTGAAACCCAGGTCAAATGTGAACCCGTTGTTTGAATCCCAGGTCAAACGTGAACTTAAACCTCAGGTCAAATGTGAACATGTTGTTTGAAACCCAGGTCAAACGTGAACCTAAACCTCGGGTCAAATGTGAACCCGTTGTTTGAAACCCAAGTCAAATAAGAACCTAACCCTCAGGTCAAATGTGAACCCATTGTTTGAAAATCAGGTCAAATGTGAACCTAAACCTCAGGTCAAATGTGAACCCGTTGTTTGAAACCCAGGTCAAACGTGAACCTAAACCTTAAGTCAAATGTGAACCCGTTGTTTGAAAACCAGGTCAAATGTGAACCTAACCCTGAGGTCAAATGTGAACTCGTTCTTTGAAACCCAAGTCAAATGTGAACCTAAACCTCAAGTCAAATGTGAACCCGTTGTTTGAAAACCAGGTCAAATGTGAACCTAAACCTCAGGTCAAATGTGAACCCGTTGTTTGAAACCCAGGTCAAATGTGAACCTAAACCTCAGGTCAAATATGAACCCGTTGTTTGAAAACCAGGTCAAATGTGAACCTAAACCTCAGGTCAAATGTGAACCCGTTGTTTGAAACCCAGGTCAAATGAGAACCTAAACCTCACGTCAAATGTGAATCCGTTGTTTGAAAACCAGGTCAAATGTGAACCTAACCCTGAGGTCAAATGTGAACTCGTTCTTTGAAACCCAAGTCAAATGTGAACCTAAACCTCAAGTCAAATGTGAACCCGTTGTTTGAAAACCAGGTCAAATGTGAACCTAAACCTCAGGTCAAATGTGAACCCGTTGTTTGAAACCCAGGTCAAATGTGAACCTAAACCTCAGGTCAAATGTGAACCCGTTGTTTGAAAACCAGGTCAAATGTGAACCTAAACCTCAGGTCAAATGTGAACCCGTTGTTTGAAACCCAGGTCAAATGTGAACCTAAACCTCAGGTCAAATATGAACCCGTTGTTTAAAAACTAGGTCAAATGTGAACCTAAACCTCAGGTCAAATGTGAATCCGTTGTTTGAAACCCAGGTCAAATGTGAACCTAAACCTCAGGTCAAATGTGAACCCGTTGTTTGGAACCCAAGTCAAATGTGAACCTAAACCTCAGGTCAAATGTGAACCCGTTGTTTAAAACCCAGGTCAAACGTGAACTTAAACCTCAGGTCAAATGTGAACCCGTTATTTGAAACCTAGGTCAAATGAGAACCTAAACCTCACGTCAAATGTGAATCCGTTGTTTGAAAACCAGGTCAAATGTGAACCCGTTGTTTGAAACCCAGGTCAAATGTGAACCTAAACCTCAGGTCAAATGTGAACCCGTTGTTTGGAACCCAGGTCAAATGTGAACCTAAACCTCAGGTCAAATTTGAACCCGTTGTTTAAAACCCAGGTCAAATGTGAACCTAAACCTCAGGTCAAATGCGAACCCCTTGTTTGAAAACCAGGCCAAATTTGAACCTAAACCTCAGGTCAAATGTGAACCCGTTGTTTGAAACCCAGGTCAAATGTGAACCTAACCCTCAAGTCAAATGTGAACCCGTTGTTTGAAACCCAGGTCAAATGTGAACCTAAACCTCAGGTCAAATGTGAACCCGTTGTTTGGAACCCAGGTCAAATGTGAACTCGTTCTTTGAAACCCAAGTCAAATGTGAACCTAAACCTCAAGTCAAATCTGAACCCGTTGGTTGAAAACCAGGTCAAATGTGAACCTAAACCTCAGGTCAAATGTGAACCCGTTGTTTGAAACCCAGGTCAAATGTGAACATAAACCTCAGGTCAAATAGGAACCCGTTGTTTGAAAACCAGGTCAAATGTGAACCTAAACCTCAGGTCAAATGTGAACCCGTTGTATGAAACCCAGGTCAAATGAGAACCTAAACCTCACGTCAAATGTGAATCCGTTGTTTGAAAACCAGGTCAAATGTGAACCCGTTGTTTGAAACCCAGGTCAAATGTGAACCTAAACCTCAGGTCAAATGTGAACCCGTTGTTTGGAACCCAGGTCAAATGTGAACCTAAACCTCAGGTCAAATGTGAACCCGTTGTTTAAAACCCAGGTCAAACGTGAACTTAAACCTCAGGTCAAATGTGAACCCGTTATTTGAAACCTAGGTCAAATGAGAACCTAAACCTCACGTCAAATGTGAATCCGTTGTTTGAAAACCAGGTCAAATGTGAACCCGTTGTTTGAAACCCAGGTCAAATGTGAACCTAAACCTCAGCTCAAATGTGAACCCGTTGTTTGGAACCCAGGTCAAATGTGAACCTAAACCTCAGGTCAAATGTGAACCCGTTGTTTAAAACCCAGGTCAAACGTGAACTTAAACCTCAGGTCAAATGTGAACCCGTTATTTGAAACCTAGGTCAAATGAGAACCTAAACCTCACGTCAAATGTGAATCCGTTGTTTGAAAACCAATTAAAATGTGAACCTGTTGTTTGAAACCCAGGTCAAATGTGAACCTAAACCTCAGGTCAAATGTGAACCCGTTGTTGGGAACCTAGGTCAAATGTGAACCTAAACCTCAGGTCAAATGTGAACCCGTTGTTTGAAACCCAGGTCAAATGTGAACCTAAACCTCAGGTTAAATGCGAACCCGTTGTTTGATAACCAGGTCAAATTTGAACCTAAACCTCAGGTCAAATGTGAACCCGTTGTTTGAAACCAAGGTCAATTGTGAACCTAAACCTAAGGTCAAATGTGAACCCGTTGTTTGAAAACCAGGTCAAATGTGAACCTAAACCTCAGGTCAAATGTGAACCCATTGTTTGAAACCCAGGTCAAATGTGAACCCGTTGTTTGAATCCCAGGTCAAACGTGAACTTAAACCTCAGGTCAAATGTGAACATGTTGTTTGAAACCCAGGTCAAACGTGAACCTAAACCTCGGGTCAAATGTGAACCCGTTGTTTGAAACCCAAGTCAAATAAGAACCTAACCCTCAGGTCAAATGTGAACCCATTGTTTGAAAATCAGGTCAAATGTGAACCTAAACCTCAGGTCAAATGTGAACCCGTTGTTTGAAACCCAGGTCAAACGTGAACCTAAACCTTAAGTCAAATGTGAACCCGTTGTTTGAAAACCAGGTCAAATGTGAACCTAACCCTGAGGTCAAATGTGAACTCGTTCTTTGAAACCCAAGTCAAATGTGAACCTAAACCTCAAGTCAAATGTGAACCCGTTGTTTGAAAACCAGGTCAAATGTGAACCTAAACCTCAGGTCAAATGTGAACCCGTTGTTTGAAACCCAGGTCAAATGTGAACCTAAACCTCAGGTCAAATATGAACCCGTTGTTTGAAAACCAGGTCAAATGTGAACCTAAACCTCAGGTCAAATGTGAACCCGTTGTTTGAAACCCAGGTCAAATGAGAACCTAAACCTCACGTCAAATGTGAATCCGTTGTTTGAAAACCAGGTCAAATGTGAACCTAACCCTGAGGTCAAATGTGAACTCGTTCTTTGAAACCCAAGTCAAATGTGACCCTAAACCTCAAGTCAAATGTGAACCCGTTGTTTGAAAACCAGGTCAAATGTGAACCTAAACCTCAGGTCAAATGTGAACCCGTTGTTTGAAACCCAGGTCAAATGTGAACCTAAACCTCAGGTCAAATGTGAACCCGTTGTTTGAAAACCAGGTCAAATGTGAACCTAAACCTCAGGTCAAATGTGAACCCGTTGTTTGAAACCCAGGTCAAATGTGAACCTAAACCTCAGGTCAAATATGAACCCGTTGTTTAAAAACTAGGTCAAATGTGAACCTAAACCTCAGGTCAAATGTGAATCCGTTGTTTGAAACCCAGGTCAAATGTGAACCTAAACCTCAGGTCAAATGTGAACCCGTTGTTTGGAACCCAAGTCAAATGTGAACCTAAACCTCAGGTCAAATGTGAACCCGTTGTTTAAAACCCAGGTCAAACGTGAACTTAAACCTCAGGTCAAATGTGAACCCGTTATTTGAAACCTAGGTCAAATGAGAACCTAAACCTCACGTCAAATGTGAATCCGTTGTTTGAAAACCAGGTCAAATGTGAACCCGTTGTTTGAAACCCAGGTCAAATGTGAACCTAAACCTCAGGTCAAATGTGAACCCGTTGTTTGGAACCCAGGTCAAATGTGAACCTAAACCTCAGGTCAAATTTGAACCCGTTGTTTAAAACCCAGGTCAAATGTGAACCTAAACCTCAGGTCAAATGCGAACCCCTTGTTTGAAAACCAGGCCAAATTTGAACCTAAACCTCAGGTCAAATGTGAACCCGTTGTTTGAAACCCAGGTCAAATGTGAACCTAACCCTCAAGTCAAATGTGAACCCGTTGTTTGAAACCCAGGTCAAATGTGAACCTAAACCTCAGGTCAAATGTGAACCCGTTGTTTGGAACCCAGGTCAAATGTGAACCTAAACCTCAGGTCAAATGTGAACCCGTTGTTTAAAACCCAGGTCAAACGTGAACTTAAACCTCAGGTCAAATGTGAACCCGTTATTTGAAACCTAGGTCAAATGAGAAACTAAACCTCACGTCAAATGTGAATCCGTTGTTTGAAAACCAGGTCAAATGTGAACCCGTTGTTTGAAACCCAGGTCAAATGTGAACCTAAACCTCAGGTCAAATGTGAACCCGTTGTTTGGAACCCAGGTCAAATGTGAACCTAAACCTCAGGTCAAATGTGAACCCGTTGTTTAAAACCCAGGTCAAACGTGAACTTAAACCTCAGGTCAAATGTGAACCCGTTATTTGAAACCTAGGTCAAATGAGAACCTAAACCTCACGTCAAATGTGAATCCGTTGTTTGAAAACCAGGTCAAATGTGAACCTGTTGTTTGAAACCCAGGTCAAATGTGAACCTAAACCTCAGGTCAAATGTGAACCCGTTGTTTGAAACCTAGGTCAAATGTGAACCTAAACCTCAGGTCAAATGTGAACCCGTTGTTTGAAACCCAGGTCAAATGTGAACCTAAACCTCAGGTTAAATGCGAACCCGTTGTTTGATAACCAGGTCAAATTTGAACCTAAACCTCAGGTCAAATGTGAACCCGTTGTTTGAAACCAAGGTCAATTGTGAACCTAAACCTAAGGTCAAATGTGAACCCGTTGTTTGAAAACCAGGTCAAATGTGAACCTAAACCTCAGGTCAAATGTGAACCCATTGTTTGAAACCCAGGTCAAATGTGAACCCGTTGTTTGAATCCCAGGTCAAACGTGAACTTAAACCTCAGGTCAAATGTGAACATGTTGTTTGAAACCCAGGTCAAACGTGAACCTAAACCTCGGGTCAAATGTGAACCCGTTGTTTGAAACCCAGGTCAAACGTGAACCTAAACCTTAAGTCAAATGTGAACCCGTTGTTTGAAAACCAGGTCAAATATGAACCTAACCCTGAGGTCAAATGTGAACTCGTTCTTTGAAACCCAAGTCAAATGTGAACCTAAACCTCAAGTCAAATGTGAACCCGTTGTTTGAAAACCAGGTCAAATGTGAACCTAAACCTCAGGTCAAATGTGAACCCGTTGTTTGAAACCCAGGTCAAACGTGAACCTAAACCTTAAGTCAAATGTGAACCCGTTGTTTGAAAACCAGGTCAAATATGAACCTAACCCTGAGGTCAAATGTGAACTCGTTCTTTGAAACCCAAGTCAAATGTGAACCTAAACCTCAAGTCAAATGTGAACCCGTTGTTTGAAAACCAGGTCAAATGTGAACCTAAACCTCAGGTCAAATGTGAACCCGTTGTTTGAAACCCAGGTCAAATGTGAACCTAAACCTCAGGTCAAATATGAACCCGTTGTTTGAAAACTAGGTCAAATGTGAACCTAAACCTCAGGTCAAATGTGAACCCGTTGTTTGAAACCCAGGTCAAATGAGAACCTAAACCTCACGTCAAATGTGAATCCGTTGTTTGAAAACCAGGTCAAATGTGAACCTAACCCTGAGGTCAAATGTGAACTCGTTCTTTGAAACCCAAGTCAAATGTGAACCTAAACCTCAAGTCAAATGTGAACCCGTTGTTTGAAAACCAGGTCAAATGTGAACCTAAACCTCAGGTCAAATGTGAACCCGTTGTTTGAAACCCAGGTCAAATGTGAACCTAAACCTCAGGTCAAATGTGAACCCGTTGTTTGAAAACCAGGTCAAATGTGAACCTAAACCTCAGGTCAAATGTGAACCCGTTGTTTGAAACCCAGGTCAAATGTGAACCTAAACCTCAGGTCAAATATGAACCCGTTGTTTAAAAACCAGGTCAAATGTGAACCTAAACCTCAGGTCAAATGTGAACCCGTTGTTTGAAACCCAGGTCAAATGAGAACCTAAACCTCACGTCAAATGTGAATCCGTTGTTTGAAAACCAGGTCAAATGTGAACCCGTTGTTTGAAACCCAGGTCTAATGTGAACCTAAACCTCAGGTCAAATGTGAACCCGTTGTTTGGAACCCAGGTCAAATGTGAACCTAAACCTCAGGTCAAATTTGAACCTGTTGTTTAAAACCCAGGTCAAATGTGAACCTAAACCTCAGGTCAAATGCGAACCCGTTGTTTGAAAACCAGGCCAAATTTGAACCTAAACCTCATGTCAAATGTGAACCCGTTGTTTGAAACCTAGGTCAAATGTGAACCTAACCCTCAAGTCAAATGTGAACCCGTTGTTTGAAAACCAGGTCAAATGTGAACCTAACCCTAAGGTCAAATGTGAACTCGTTCTTTGAAACCCAAGTCAAATGTGAACCTAAACCTCACGTCAAATGTGAACCCGTTGGTTGAAAACCAGGTCAAATGTGAACCTAAACCTCAGGTCAAATGTGAACCCGTTGTTTGAAACCCAGGTCAAATGTGAACCTAAACCTCAGGTCAAATAGGAACCCGTTGTTTGAAAACCAGGTCAAATGTGAACCTAAACCTCAGGTCAAATGTGAACCCGTTGTTTGAAACCCAGGTCAAATGAGAACCTAAACCTCACGTCAAATGTGAATCCGTTGTTTGAAAACCAGGTCAAATGTGAACCCGTTGTTTGAAACCCAGGTCAAATGTGAACCTAAACCTCAGGTCAAATGTGAACCCGTTGTTTGGAACCCAGGTCAAATGTGAACCTAAACCTCAGGTCAAATGTGAACCCGTTGTTTAAAACCCAGGTCAAACGTGAACTTAAACCTCAGGTCAAATGTGAACCCGTTATTTCAAACCTAGGTCAAATGAGAACCTAAACCTCACGTCAAATGTGAATCCGTTGTTTGAAAACCAGGTCAAATGTGAACCCGTTGTTTGAAACCCAGGTCAAATGTGAACCTAAACCTCAGGTCAAATGTGAACCCGTTGTTTGGAACCTAGGTCAAATGTGAACCTAAACCTCAGGTCAAATGTGAACCCGTTGTTTGAAACCCAGGTCAAATGTGAACCTAAACCTCAGGTTAAATGCGAACCCGTTGTTTGATAACCAGGTCAAATTTGAACCTAAACCTCAGGTCAAATGTGAACCCGTTGTTTGAAACCAAGGTCAATTGTGAACCTAAACCTAAGGTCAAATGTGAACCCGTTGTTTGAAAACCAGGTCAAATGTGAACCTAAACCTCAGGTCAAATGTGAACCCATTGTTTGAAACCCAGGTCAAATGTGAACCCGTTGTTTGAATCCCAGGTCAAACGTGAACTTAAACCTCAGGTCAAATGTGAACATGTTGTTTGAAACCCAGGTCAAACGTGAACCTAAACCTCGGGTCAAATGTGAACCCGTTGTTTGAAACCCAAGTCAAATATGAACCTAACCCTCAGGTCAAATGTGAACCCATTGTTTGAAAATCAGGTCAAATGTGAACCTAAACCTCAGGTCAAATGTGAACCCGTTGTTTGAAACCCAGGTCAAATGTGAACCTAAACCTCAGGTCAAATAGGAACCCGTTGTTTGAAAACTAGGTCAAATGTGAACCTAAACCTCAGGTCAAATGTGAACCCGTTGTTTGAAACCCAGGTCAAATGAGAACCTAAACCTCACGTCAAATGTGAATCCGTTGTTTGAAAACCAGGTCAAATGTGAACCCGTTGTTTGAAACCCAGGTCAAATGTGAACCTAAACCTCAGGTCAAATGTGAACCCGTTGTTTGGAACCCAGGTCAAATGTGAACCTAAACCTCAGGTCAAATTTGAACCTGTTGTTTAAAACCCAGGTCAAATGTGAACCTAAACCTCAGGTCAAATGCGAACCCGTTGTTTGAAAACCAGGCCAAATTTGAACCTAAACCTCAGGTCAAATGTGAACCCGTTGTTTGAAACCTAGGTCAAATGTGAACCTAACCCTCAAGTCAAATGTGAACCCGTTGTTTGAAAACCAGGTCAAATGTGAACCTAACCCTAAGGTCAAATGTGAACTCGTTCTTTGAAACCCAAGTCAAATGTGAACCTAAACCTCACGTCAAATGTGAACCCGTTGGTTGAAAACCAGGTCAAATGTGAACCTAAACCTCAGGTCAAATGTGAACCCGTTGTTTGAAACCCAGGTCAAATGTGAACCTAAACCTCAGGTCAAATAGGAACCCGTTGTTTGAAAACCAGGTCAAATGTGAACCTAAACCTCAGGTCAAATGTGAACCCGTTGTTTGAAACCCAGGTCAAATGAGAACCTAAACCTCACGTCAAATGTGAATCCGTTGTTTGAAAACCAGGTCAAATGTGAACCCGTTGTTTGAAACCCAGGTCAAATGTGAACCTAAACCTCAGGTCAAATGTGAACCCGTTGTTTGGAACCCAGGTCAAATGTGAACCTAAACCTCAGGTCAAATGTGAACCCGTTGTTTAAAACCCAGGTCAAACGTGAACTTAAACCTCAGGTCAAATGTGAACCCGTTATTTCAAACCTAGGTCAAATGAGAACCTAAACCTCACGTCAAATGTGAATCCGTTGTTTGAAAACCAGGTCAAATGTGAACCCGTTGTTTGAAACCCAGGTCAAATGTGAACCTAAACCTCAGGTCAAATGTGAACCCGTTGTTTGGAACCTAGGTCAAATGTGAACCTAAACCTCAGGTCAAATGTGAACCCGTTCTTTGAAACCCAGGTCAAATGTGAACCTAAACCTCAGGTTAAATGCGAACCCGTTGTTTGATAACCAGGTCAAATTTGAACCTAAACCTCAGGTCAAATGTGAACCCGTTGTTTGAAACCAAGGTCAATTGTGAACCTAAACCTAAGGTCAAATGTGAACCCGTTGTTTGAAAACCAGGTCAAATGTGAACCTAACCCTAAGGTCAAATGTGAACTCGTTCTTTGAAACCCAAGTCAAATGTGAACCTAAACCTCACGTCAAATGTGAACCCGTTGGTTGAAAACCAGGTCAAATGTGAACCTAAACCTCAGGTCAAATGTGAACCCGTTGTTTGAAACCCAGGTCAAATGTGAACCTAAACCTCAGGTCAAATAGGAACCCGTTGTTTGAAAACCAGGTCAAATGTGAACCTAAACCTCAGGTCAAATGTGAACCCGTTGTTTGAAACCCAGGTCAAATGAGAACCTAAACCTCACGTCAAATGTGAATCCGTTGTTTGAAAACCAGGTCAAATGTGAACCCGTTGTTTGAAACCCAGGTCAAATGTGAACCTAAACCTCAGGTCAAATGTGAACCCGTTGTTTGGAACCCAGGTCAAATGTGAACCTAAACCTCAGGTCAAATGTGAACCCGTTGTTTAAAACCCAGGTCAAACGTGAACTTAAACCTCAGGTCAAATGTGAACCCGTTATTTCAAACCTAGGTCAAATGAGAACCTAAACCTCACGTCAAATGTGAATCCGTTGTTTGAAAACCAGGTCAAATGTGAACCCGTTGTTTGAAACCCAGGTCAAATGTGAACCTAAACCTCAGGTCAAATGTGAACCCGTTGTTTGGAACCTAGGTCAAATGTGAACCTAAACCTCAGGTCAAATGTGAACCCGTTGTTTGAAACCCAGGTCAAATGTGAACCTAAACCTCAGGTTAAATGCGAACCCGTTGTTTGATAACCAGGTCAAATTTGAACCTAAACCTCAGGTCAAATGTGAACCCGTTGTTTGAAACCAAGGTCAATTGTGAACCTAAACCTAAGGTCAAATGTGAACCCGTTGTTTGAAAACCAGGTCAAATGTGAACCTAAACCTCAGGTCAAATGTGAACCCATTGTTTGAAACCCAGGTCAAATGTGAACCCGTTGTTTGAATCCCAGGTCAAACGTGAACTTAAACCTCAGGTCAAATGTGAACATGTTGTTTGAAACCCAGGTCAAACGTGAACCTAAACCTCGGGTCAAATGTGAACCCGTTGTTTGAAACCCAAGTCAAATATGAACCTAACCCTCAGGTCAAATGTGAACCCATTGTTTGAAAATCAAGTCAAATGTGAACCTAAACCTCAGGTCAAATGTGAACCCGTTGTTTGAAACCCAGGTCAAACGTGAACCTAAACCTTAAGTCAAATGTGAACCCGTTGTTTGAAAACCAGGTCAAATGTGAACCTAACCCTGAGGTCAAATGTGAACTCGTTCTTTGAAACCCAAGTCAAATGTGAACCTAAACCTCAAGTCAAATGTGAACCCGTTGTTTGAAAACCAGGTCAAATGTGAACCTAAACCTCAGGTCAAATGTGAACCCGTTGTTTGAAACCCAGGTCAAATGTGAACCCGTTGTTTGAAACCCAGGTCAAATGTGAACCTAAACCTCAGGTCAAATGTGAACCCGTTGTTTGAAAACCAGGTCAAATGTGAACCTAAACCTCAGGTCAAATGTGAAGCCGTTGTTTAAAACCCAGGTCAAATGTGAACCAAAACCTCAGGTCAAATGCGAACCCGTTGTTTGAAAACCAGGCCAAATTTGAACCTAACCCTCAGGTCAAATGTGAACCCATTGTTTGAAAATCAGGTCAAATGTGAACCTAAACCTCAGGTCAAATGTGAACCCGTTGTTTGAAACCCAGGTTAAACGTGAACCTAAACCTCAGGTCAAATATGAACCCGTTGTTTGAAAACCAGGTCAAATGTGAACCTAAACCTCAGGTCAAATGTGAACCCGTTGTTTGAAACCCAGGTCAAATGAGAACCTAAACCTCACGTCAAATGTGAATCCGTTGTTTGAAAACCAGGTCAAATGTGAACCCGTTGTTTGAAACCCAGGTCAAATGTGAACCTAAACCTCAGGTCAAATGTGAACCCGTTGTTTGGAACCCAGGTCAAATGTGAACCTAAACCTCAGGTCAAATGTGAAGCCGTTGTTTAAAACCCAGGTCAAATGTGAACCAAAACCTCAGGTCAAATGCGAACCCGTTGTTTGAAAACCAGGCCAAATTTGAACCTAACCCTCAGGTCAAATGTGAACCCATTGTTTGAAAATCAGGTCAAATGTGAACCTAAACCTCAGGTCAAATGTGAACCCGTTGTTTGAAACCCAGGTTAAACGTGAACCTAAACCTCAAGTCAAATGTGAACCCGTTGTTTGAAAACCAGGTCAAATGTGAACCTAAACCTCAGGTCAAATGTGAACCCGTTGTTTGAAACCCAGGTTAAATGAGAACCTAAACCTCACGTCAAATGTGAATCCGTTGTTTGAAAACCAGGTCAAATGTGAACCCGTTGTTTGAAACCCAGGTCAAATGTGAACCTAAACCTCAGGTCAAATGTGAACCCGTTGTTTGGAACCCAGGTCAAATGTGAACCTAAACCTCAGGTCAAATGTGAACCCGTTGTTTAAAACCCAGGTCAAACGTGAACGTAAACCTCAGGTCAAATGTGAACCCGTTATTTCAAACCTAGGTCAAATGAGAACCTAAACCTCACGTCAAATGTGAATCCGTTGTTTGAAAACCAGGTCAAATGTGAACCCGTTGTTTGAAACCCAGGTCAAAGTGAACCTAAACCTCAGGTCAAATGTGAACCCGTTGTTTGGAACCTAGGTCAAATGTGAACCTAAACCTCAGGTCAAATGTGAACCCGTTGTTTGAAACCCAGGTCAAATGTGAACCTAAACCTCAGGTTAAATGCGAACCCGTTGTTTGATAACCAGGTCAAATTTGAACCTAAACCTCAGGTCAAATGTGAACCCGTTGTTTGAAACCAAGGTCAATTGTGAACCTAAACCTAAGGTCAAATGTGAACCCGTTGTTTGAAAACCAGGTCAAATGTGAACCTAAACCTCAGGTCAAATGTGAACCCATTGTTTGAAACCCAGGTCAAATGTGAACCCGTTGTTTGAATCCCAGGTCAAACGTGAACTTAAACCTCAGGTCAAATGTGAACATGTTGTTTGAAACCCAGGTCAAACGTGAACCTAAACCTCGGGTCAAATGTGAACCCGTTGTTTGAAACCCAAGTCAAATATGAACCTAACCCCCAGGTCAAATGTGAACCCATTGTTTGAAAATCAGGTCAAATGTGAACCTAAACCTCAGGTCAAATGTGAACCCGTTGTTTGAAACCCAGGTCAAACGTGAACCTAAACCTTAAGTCAAATGTGAACCCTTTGTTTGAAAACCAGGTCAAATGGAACCTAACCCTGAGGTCAAATGTGAACTCGTTCTTTGAAACCCAAGTCAAATGTGAACCTAAACCTCAAGTCAAATGTGAACCCGTTGTTTGAAAACCAGGTCAAATGTGAACCTAAACCTCAGGTCAAATGTGAACCCGTTGTTTGAAACCCAGGACAAATGTGAACCTAAACCTCAGGTCAAATATGAACCCGTTGTTTGAAAACCAGGTCAAATGTGAACATAAACCTCAGGTCAAATGTGAACCCGTTGTTTGAAACCCAGGTCAAATGAGAACCTAAACCTCACGTCAAATGTGAATCCGTTGTTTGAAAACCAGGTCAAATGTGAACCCGTTGTTTGAAACCCAGGTCAAATGTGAACCTAAACCTCAGGTCAAATGTGAACCCGTTGTTTGGAACCCAGGTCAAATGTGAACCTAAACCTCAGGTCAAATGTGAAGCCGTTGTTTAAAACCCAGGTCAAATGTGAACCAAAACCTCAAGTCAAATGCGAACCCGTTGTTTGAAAACCAGGCCAAATTTGAACCTAACCCTCAGGTCAAATGTGAACCCATTGTTTGAAAATCAGGTCAAATGTGAACCTAAACCTCAGGTCAAATGTGAACCCGTTGTTTGAAACCCAGGTTAAACGTGAACCTAAACCTCAAGTCAAATGTGAACCCGTTGTTTGAAAACCAGGTCAAATGTGAACCTAAACCTCAGGTCAAATGTGAACCCGTTGTTTGAAACCCAGGTTAAATGAGAACCTAAACCTCACGTCAAATGTGAATCCGTTGTTTGAAAACCAGGTCAAATGTGAACCCGTTGTTTGAAACCCAGGTCAAATGTGAACCTAAACCTCAGGTCAAATGTGAACCCGTTGTTTGGAACCCAGGTCAAATGTGAACCTAAACCTCAGGTCAAATGTGAACCCGTTGTTTAAAACCCAGGTCAAACGTGAACTTAAACCTCAGGTCAAATGTGAACCCGTTATTTCAAACCTAGGTCAAATGAGAACCTAAACCTCACGTCAAATGTGAATCCGTTGTTTGAAAACCAGGTCAAATGTGAACCCGTTGTTTGAAACCCAGGTCAAAGTGAACCTAAACCTCAGGTCAAATGTGAACCCGTTGTTTGGAACCTAGGTCAAATGTGAACCTAAACCTCAGGTCAAATGTGAACCCGTTGTTTGAAACCCAGGTCAAATGTGAACCTAAACCTCAGGTTAAATGCGAACCCGTTGTTTGATAACCAGGTCAAATTTGAACCTAAACCTCAGGTCAAATGTGAACCCGTTGTTTGAAACCAAGGTCAATTGTGAACCTAAACCTAAGGTCAAATGTGATCCCGTTGTTTGAAATCCAGGTCAAATGTGAACCTAAACCTCAGGTCAAATGTGAACCCATTGTTTGAAACCCAGGTCAAATGTGAACCCGTTGTTTGAATCCCAGGTCAAACGTGAACTTAAACCTCAGGTCAAATGTGAACATGTTGTTTGAAACCCAGGTCAAACGTGAACCTAAACCTCGGGTCAAATGTGAACCCGTTGTTTGAAACCCAAGTCAAATATGAACCTAACCCTCAGGTCAAATGTGAACCCATTGTTTGAAAATCAGGTCAAATGTGAACCTAAACCTCAGGTCAAATGTGAACCCGTTGTTTGAAACCCAGGTCAAACGTGAACCTAAACCTTAAGTCAAATGTGAACCCTTTGTTTGAAAACCAGGTCAAATGGAACCTAACCCTGAGGTCAAATGTGAACACGTTCTTTGAAACCCAAGTCAAATGTGAACCTAAACCTCAAGTCAAATGTGAACCCGTTGTTTGAAAACCAGGTCAAATGTGAACCTAAACCTCAGGTCAAATGTGAACCCGTTGTTTGAAACCCAGGTCAAATGTGAACCTAAACCTCAGGTCAAATATGAACCCGTTGTTTGAAAACCAGGTCAAATGTGAACATAAACCTCAGGTCAAATGTGAACCCGTTGTTTGAAACCCAGGTCAAATGAGAACCTAAACCTCACGTCAAATGTGAATCCGTTGTTTGAAAACCAGGTCAAATGTGAACCCGTTGTTTGAAACCCAGGTCAAATGTGAACCTAAACCTCAGGTCAAATGTGAACCCGTTGTTTGGAACCCAGGTCAAATGTGAACCTAAACCTCAGGTCAAATGTGAAGCCGTTGTTTAAAACCCAGGTCAAATGTGAACCAAAACCTCAAGTCAAATGCGAACCCGTTGTTTGAAAACCAGGCCAAATTTGAACCTAACCCTCAGGTCAAATGTGAACCCATTGTTTGAAAATCAGGTCAAATGTGAACCTAAACCTCAGGTCAAATGTGAACCCGTTGTTTGAAACCCAGGTTAAACGTGAACCTAAACCTCAAGTCAAATGTGAACCCGTTGTTTGAAAACCAGGTCAAATGTGAACCTAAACCTCAGGTCAAATGTGAACCCGTTGTTTGAAACCCAGGTTAAATGAGAACCTAAACCTCACGTCAAATGTGAATCCGTTGTTTGAAAACCAGGTCAAATGTGAACCCGTTGTTTGAAACCCAGGTCAAATGTGAACCTAAACCTCAGGTCAAATGTGAACCCGTTGTTTGGAACCCAGGTCAAATGTGAACCTAAACCTCAGGTCAAATGTGAACCCGTTGTTTAAAACCCAGGTCAAACGTGAACTTAAACCTCAGGTCAAATGTGAACCCGTTATTTCAAACCTAGGTCAAATGAGAACCTAAACCTCACGTCAAATGTGAATCCGTTGTTTGAAAACCAGGTCAAATGTGAACCCGTTGTTTGAAACCCAGGTCAAAGTGAACCTAAACCTCAGGTCAAATGTGAACCCGTTGTTTGGAACCTAGGTCAAATGTGAACCTAAACCTCAGGTCAAATGTGAACCCGTTGTTTGAAACCCAGGTCAAATGTGAACCTAAACCTCAGGTTAAATGCGAACCCGTTGTTTGATAACCAGGTCAAATTTGAACCTAAACCTCAGGTCAAATGTGAACCCGTTGTTTGAAACCAAGGTCAATTGTGAACCTAAACCTAAGGTCAAATGTGAACCCGTTGTTTGAAATCCAGGTCAAATGTGAACCTAAACCTCAGGTCAAATGTGAACCCATTGTTTGAAACCCAGGTCAAATGTGAACCCGTTGTTTGAATCCCAGGTCAAACGTGAACTTAAACCTCAGGTCAAATGTGAACATGTTGTTTGAAACCCAGGTCAAACGTGAACCTAAACCTCGGGTCAAATGTGAACCCGTTGTTTGAAACCCAAGTCAAATATGAACCTAACCCTCAGGTCAAATGTGAACCCATTGTTTGAAAATCAGGTCAAATGTGAACCTAAACCTCAGGTCAAATGTGAACCCGTTGTTTGAAACCCAGGTCAAACGTGAACCTAAACCTTAAGTCAAATGTGAACCCTTTGTTTGAAAACCAGGTCAAATGGAACCTAACCCTGAGGTCAAATGTGAACACGTTCTTTGAAACCCAAGTCAAATGTGAACCTAAACCTCAAGTCAAATGTGAACCCGTTGTTTGAAAACCAGGTCAAATGTGAACCTAAACCTCAGGTCAAATGTGAACCCGTTGTTTGAAACCCAGGTCAAATGTGAACCTAAACCTCAGGTCAAATATGAACCCGTTGTTTGAAAACCAGGTCAAATGTGAACATAAACCTCAGGTCAAATGTGAACCCGTTGTTTGAAACCCAGGTCAAATGAGAACCTAAACCTCACGTCAAATGTGAATCCGTTGTTTGAAAACCAGGTCAAATGTGAACCCGTTGTTTGAAACCCAGGTCAAATGTGAACCTAAACCTCAGGTCAAATGTGAACCCGTTGTTTGGAACCCAGGTCAAATGTGAACCTAAACCTCAGGTCAAATGTGAAGCCGTTGTTTAAAACCCAGGTCAAATGTGAACCAAAACCTCAAGTCAAATGCGAACCCGTTGTTTGAAAACCAGGCCAAATTTGAACCTAACCCTCAGGTCAAATGTGAACCCATTGTTTGAAAATCAGGTCAAATGTGAACCTAAACCTCAGGTCAAATGTGAACCCGTTGTTTGAAACCCAGGTTAAACGTGAACCTAAACCTCAAGTCAAATGTGAACCCGTTGTTTGAAAACCAGGTCAAATGTGAACCTAACCCTAAGGTCAAATGTGAACTCGTTCTTTGAAACCCAAGTCAAATGTGAACCTAAACCTCAAGTCAAATGTGAACCCGTTATTTGAAAACCAGGTCAAATGTGAACCTAAACCTCAAGTCAAATGTGAACCCGTTGTTTGAAACCCAGGTCAAATGTGAACCTAAACTTCAGGTCAAATATGAACCCGTTGTTTGAAAACCAGGTCAAATGTGAACCTAAACCTCAGGTCAAATGCGAACCCGTTGTTTGAAAACCAGGCCAAATCTGAACCTAAACCTCAGGTCAAATGTGAAACCGTTGTTTGAAACCCAGGTCAAATTTGAACCTAACCCTCAAGTCAAATGTGAACCCGTTGTTTGAAAACCAGGTCAAATGTGAACCTAACCCTAAGGTCAAATGTGAACTCATTCTTTGAAACCCAAGTCAAATGTGAACCTAAACCTCAAGTCAAATGTGAACCCGTTATTTGAAAACCAGGTCAAATGTGAACCTAAACCTCAAGTCAAATGTGAACCCGTTGTTTGAAACCCAGGTCAAATGTGAACCTAAACTTCAGGTCAAATATGAACCCGTTGTTTGAAAACCAGGTCAAATGTGAACCTAAACCTCAGGTCAAATGTGAACCCGTTGTTTGAAACCCAGGTCAAATGAGAACCTAAACCTCACGTCAAATGTGAATCCGTTGTTTGAAAACCAGGTCAAATGTGAACCCGTTGTTTGAAACCCAGGTCAAATGTGAACCTAAACCTCAGGTCAAATGTGAACCCGTTGTTTGGAACCCAGGTCAAATGTGAACCTAAACCTCATGTCAAATGTGAACCCGTTGTTTGAAAATCAGGTCAAATGTGAACCAAAACCTCAGGTCAAATGTGAACCCGTTGTTTGAAACCCAGGTTAAACGTGAACCTAAACCTCAAGTCAAATGTGAACCCGTTGTTTGAAAACCAGGTCAAATGTGAACCTAACCCTAAGGTCAAATGTGAACTCGTTCTTTGAAACCCAAGTCAAATGTGAACCTAAACCTCAGGTCAAATGCGAACCCGTTGTTTGAAAACCAGGCCAAATTTGAACCTAAACCTCTGGTCAAATGTGAAACCGTTGTTTGAAACCCAGGTCAAATGTGAACCTAACCCTCAAGTCAAATGTGAACCCGTTGTTTGAAAACCAGGTCAAATGTGAACCTAACCCTATGGTCAAATGTGAATCGTTCTTTGAAACCCAAGTCAAATGTGAACCTAAACCTCAAGTCAAATGTGAACCCGTTGTTTGAAAACTAGGTCAAATGTGAACCTAAACCTCAGGTCAAATGTGAACCCGTTGTTTGAAACCCAGGTCAAATGTGAACCTAAACCTCAGGTCAAATATGAACCCGTTGTTTGAAAACCAGGTCAAATGTGAACCTAAACCTCAGGTCAAATGTGAACCCGGTGTTTGAAACCCAGGTCAAATGAGAACCTAAACCTCACGTCAAATGTGAATCCGTTGTTTGAAAACCAGGTCAAATGTGAACCCGTTGTTTGAAACCCAGGTCAAATGTGAACCTAAACCTCAGGTCAAATGTGAACCCGTTGTTTGGAACCCAGGTCAAATGTGAACCTAAACCTCATGTCAAATGTGAACCCGTTGTTTAAAACCCAGGTCAAATGTGAACCTAAACCTCAGGTCAAATGCGAACCCGTTGTTTGAAAACCAGGCCAAATTTGAACCTAAACCTCAGGTCAAATGTGAACCCTTTGTTTGAAACCCAGGTCAAATGTGAACCTAACCCTCAAGTCAAATGTGAACCCGTTGTTTGAAAAACAGGTCAAATGTTAACCTAACCCTAAGGTCAAATGTGAACTCGTTCTTTGAAACCCAAGTCAAATGTGAACCTAAACCTCAAGTCAAATGTGAACCCGTTGTTTGAAAACCAGGTCAAATGTGAACCTAAACCTCAGGTCAAATGTGAACCCGTTGTTTGAAACCCAGGTCAAATGTGAACCTAAACCTCAGGTCAAATATGAACCCGTTGTTTGAAAACCAGGTCAAATGTGAACCTAAACCTCAGGTCAAATGTGAACCCGTTGTTTGAAACCCAGGTCAAATGAGAACCTAAACCTCACGTCAAATGTGAATCCGTTGTTTGAAAACCAGGTCAAATGTGAACCCGTTGTTTGAAACCCAGGTCAAATGTGAACCTAAACCTCAGGTCAAATGTGAACCCGTTGTTTGGAACCCAGGTCAAATGTGAACCTAAACCTCAGGTCAAATGTGAACCCGTTGTTTAAAACCCAGGTCAAACGTGAACTTAAACCTCAGGTCAAATGTGAACATGTTGTTTGAAACCCAGGTCATACGTGAACCTAAACCTCAGGTGAAATGTGAACCCGTTGTTTAAAACCCAAGTCAAATGTGAACCTAACCTTCAGGTCAAATGTGAACCCATTGTTTGAAAACCAGGTCAAATGTGAACCTAAACCTCAGGTCAAATGTGAACCCGTTGTTTGAAACCCAAGTCAAATTTGAACCTAAACCTCAAGTTAAATGTGAACCCGTTGTTTGAAAACCAGGTCAAATGTGAACCTAACCCTCAGGTCAAATGTGAACTCGTTCTTTGAAACCCAAGTCAAATGTGAACCTAAACCTCAGGTCAAATGTGAACCCGTTGTTTGAAAACCAGGTCAAATGTGAACCTAAACCTCAGGTCAAATGTGAACCCGTTATTTGAAACCTAGGTCAAATGAGAACCTAAACCTCACGTCAAATGTGAATCCGTTGTTTGAAAACCAGGTCAAATGTGAACCTGTTGTTTGAAACCCAGGTCAAATGTGAACCTAAACCTCAGGTCAAATGTGAACCCGTTGTTTGGAACCTAGGTCAAATGTGAACCTAAACCTCAGGTCAAATGTGAACCCGTTGTTTGAAACCCAGGTCAAATGTGAACCTAAACCTCAGGTTAAATGCGAACCCGTTGTTTGATAACCAGGTCAAATTTGAACCCGTTGTTTGAAACCAAGGTCAATTGTGAACCTAAACCTAAGGCAAATGTGAACCCGTTGTTTGAAAACCAGGTCAAATGTGAACCTAAACCTCAGGTCAAATGTGAACCCATTGTTTGAAACCCAGGTCAAATGTGAACCCGTTGTTTGAATCCCAGGTCAAACGTGAACTTAAACCTCAGGTCAAATGTGAACATGTTGTTTGAAACCCAGGTCAAACGTGAACCTAAACCTCGGGTCAAATGTGAACCCGTTGTTTGAAACCCAAGTCAAATATGAACCTAACCCTCAGGTCAAATGTGAACCCATTGTTTAAAAATCAGGTCAAATGTGAACCTAAACCTCAGGTCAAATGTGAACCCGTTGTTTGAAACCCAGGTCAAACGTGAACCTAAACCTTAAGTCAAATGTGAACCCGTTGTTTGAAAACCAGGTCAAATGTGAACCTAACCCTGAGGTCAAATGTGAACTCGTTCTTTTAAACCCAAGTCAAATGTGAACCTAAACCTCAAGTCAAATGTGAACCCGTTGTTTGAAAACCAGGTCAAATGTGAACCTAAACCTCAGGTCAAATGTAAACCCGTTGTTTGAAACCCAGGTCAAATGTGAACCTAAACCTCAGGTCAAATATGAACCCGTTGTTTGAAAACCAGGTCAAATGTGAACCTAAACCTCAGGTCAAATGTGAACCCGTTGTTTGAAACCCAGGTCAAATGAGAACCTAAACCTCACGTCAAATGTGAATCCGTTGTTTGAAAACCAGGTCAAATGTGAACCCGTTGTTTGAAACCCAGGTCAAATGTGAACCTAAACCTCAGGTCAAATGTGAACCCGTTGTTTGGAACCCAGGTCAAATGTGAACCTAAACCTCAGGTCAAATGTGAACCCGTTGTTTAAAACCCAGGTCAAATGTGAACCTAAACCTCAGGTCAAATGCGAACCCGTTGTTTGAAAACCAGGCCAAATTTGAACCTAAACCTCAGGTCAAATGTGAACCCGTTGTTTGAAACCCAGGTCAAATGTGAACCTAACCCTCAAGTCAAATGTGAACCCGTTGTTTGAAAACCAGGTCAAATGTGAACCTAACCCTAATGTCAAATGTGAACTCGTTCTTTGAAACCCAAGTCAAATGTGAACCCGTTGGTTGAAAACCAGGTCAAATGTGAACCTAAACCTCAGGTCAAATGTGAACCCGTTGTTTGAAACCCAGGTCAAATGTGAACCTAAACCTCAGGTCAAATAGGTACCCGTTGTTTAAAAAACCAGGTCAAATGTGAACCTAAACCTCAGGTCAAATGTGAACCCGTTGTTTGAAACCTAGGTCAAATGAGAACCTAAACCTCACGTCAAATGTGAATCCGTTGTTTGAAAACCAGGTCAAATGTGAACCCGTTGGTTGAAACCCAGGTCAAATGTGAACCTAAACCTCAGGTCAAATGTGAACCCGTTGTTTGGAACCCAGATCAAATGTGAACCTAAACCTCAGGTCAAATGTGAACCCGTTGTTTAAAACCCAGGTCAAACGTGAACTTAAACCTCAGGTCAAATGTGAACCCGTTATTTGAAACCTAGGTCAAATAAGAAGCTAAACCTCACGTCAAATGTGAATCCGTTGTTTGAAAACCAGGTCAAATGTGAACCTGTTGTTTGAAACCCAGGTCAAATGTGAACCTAAACCTCAGGTCAAATGTGAACCCGTTGTTTGGAACCTAGGTCAAATGTGAACCTAAACCTCAGGTCAAATGTGAACCCGTTGTTTGAAACCCAGGTCAAATGTGAACCTAAACCTTAGGTCAAATAGGTACCCGTTGTTTAAAAAACCAGGTCAAATGTGAACCTAAACCTCAGGTCAAATGTGAACCCGTTGTTTGAAACCTAGGTCAAATGAGAACCTAAACCTCACGTCAAATGTGAATCCGTTGTTTAAAACCCAGGTCAAATGTGAACCTAAACCTCATGTCAAATGTGAACCCGTTGTTTAAAACCCAGGTCAAATGTGAACCTAAACCTCAGGTCAAATGCGAACCCGTTGTTTGAAAACCAGGCCAAATTTGAACCTAAACCTCAGGTCAAATGTGAACCCTTTGTTTGAAACCCAGGTCAAATGTGAACCTAACCTTCAAGTCAAATGTGAACCCGTTGTTTGAAAAACAGGTCAAATGTTAACCTAACCCTAAGGTCAAATGTGAACTCGTTCTTTGAAACCCAAGTCAAATGTGAACCTAAACCTCAAGTCAAATGTGAACCCGTTGTTTGAAAACCAGGTCAAATGTGAACCTAAACCTCAGGTCAAATGTGAACCCGTTGTTTGAAACCCAGGTCAAATGTGAACCTAAACCTCAGGTCAAATATGAACCCGTTGTTTGAAAACCAGGTCAAATGTGAACCTAAACCTCAGGTCAAATGTGAACCCGTTGTTTGAAACCCAGGTCAAATGAGAACCTAAACCTCACGTCAAATGTGAATCCGTTGTTTGAAAACCAGGTCAAATGTGAACCCGTTGTTTGAAACCCAGGTCAAATGTGAACCTAAACCTCAGGTCAAATGTGAACCCGTTGTTTGGAACCCAGGTCAAATGTGAACCTAAACCTCAGGTCAAATGTGAACCCGTTGTTTAAAACCCAGGTCAAACGTGAACTTAAACCTCAGGTCAAATGTGAACATGTTGTTTGAAACCCAGGTCATACGTGAACCTAAACCTCAGGTGAAATGTGAACCCGTTGTTTAAAACCCAAGTCAAATGTGAACCTAACCTTCAGGTCAAATGTGAACCCATTGTTTGAAAACCAGGTCAAATGTGAACCTAAACCTCAGGTCAAATGTGAACCCGTTGTTTGAAACCCAAGTCAAATTTGAACCTAAACCTCAAGTTAAATGTGAACCCGTTGTTTGAAAACCAGGTCAAATGTGAACCTAACCCTCAGGTCAAATGTGAACTCGTTCTTTGAAACCCAAGTCAAATGTGAACCTAAACCTCAGGTCAAATGTGAACCCGTTGTTTGAAAACCAGGTCAAATGTGAACCTAAACCTCAGGTCAAATGTGAACCCGTTATTTGAAACCTAGGTCAAATGAGAACCTAAACCTCACGTCAAATGTGAATCCGTTGTTTGAAAACCAGGTCAAATGTGAACCTGTTGTTTGAAACCCAGGTCAAATGTGAACCTAAACCTCAGGTCAAATGTGAACCCGTTGTTTGGAACCTAGGTCAAATGTGAACCTAAACCTCAGGTCAAATGTGAACCCGTTGTTTGAAACCCAGGTCAAATGTGAACCTAAACCTCAGGTTAAATGCGAACCCGTTGTTTGATAACCAGGTCAAATTTGAACCCGTTGTTTGAAACCAAGGTCAATTGTGAACCTAAACCTAAGGCAAATGTGAACCCGTTGTTTGAAAACCAGGTCAAATGTGAACCTAAACCTCAGGTCAAATGTGAACCCATTGTTTGAAACCCAGGTCAAATGTGAACCCGTTGTTTGAATCCCAGGTCAAACGTGAACTTAAACCTCAGGTCAAATGTGAACATGTTGTTTGAAACCCAGGTCAAACGTGAACCTAAACCTCGGGTCAAATGTGAACCCGTTGTTTGAAACCCAAGTCAAATATGAACCTAACCCTCAGGTCAAATGTGAACCCATTGTTTAAAAATCAGGTCAAATGTGAACCTAAACCTCAGGTCAAATGTGAACCCGTTGTTTGAAACCCAGGTCAAACGTGAACCTAAACCTTAAGTCAAATGTGAACCCGTTGTTTGAAAACCAGGTCAAATGTGAACCTAACCCTGAGGTCAAATGTGAACTCGTTCTTTGAAACCCAAGTCAAATGTGAACCTAAACCTCAAGTCAAATGTGAACCCGTTGTTTGAAAACCAGGTCAAATGTGAACCTAAACCTCAGGTCAAATGTAAACCCGTTGTTTGAAACCCAGGTCAAATGTGAACCTAAACCTCAGGTCAAATATGAACCCGTTGTTTGAAAACCAAGTCAAATGTGAACCTAAACCTCAGGTCAAATGTGAACCCGTTGTTTGAAACCCAGGTCAAATGAGAACCTAAACCTCACGTCAAATGTGAATCCGTTGTTTGAAAACCAGGTCAAATGTGAACCCGTTGTTTGAAACCCAGGTCAAATGTGAACCTAAACCTCAGGTCAAATGTGAACCCGTTGTTTGGAACCCAGGTCAAATGTGAACCTAAACCTCAGGTCAAATGTGAACCCGTTGTTTAAAACCCAGGTCAAATGTGAACCTAAACCTCAGGTCAAATGCGAACCCGTTGTTTGAAAACCAGGCCAAATTTGAACCTAAACCTCAGGTCAAATGTGAACCCGTTGTTTGAAACCCAGGTCAAATGTGAACCTAACCCTCAAGTCAAATGTGAACCCGTTGTTTGAAAACCAGGTCAAATGTGAACCTAACCCTAATGTCAAATGTGAACTCGTTCTTTGAAACCCAAGTCAAATGTGAACCCGTTGGTTGAAAACCAGGTCAAATGTGAACCTAAACCTCAGGTCAAATGTGAACCCGTTGTTTGAAACCCAGGTCAAATGTGAACCTAAACCTCAGGTCAAATAGGTACCCGTTGTTTAAAAAACCAGGTCAAATGTGAACCTAAACCTCAGGTCAAATGTGAACCCGTTGTTTGAAACCTAGGTCAAATGAGAACCTAAACCTCACGTCAAATGTGAATCCGTTGTTTGAAAACCAGGTCAAATGTGAACCCGTTGGTTGAAACCCAGGTCAAATGTGAACCTAAACCTCAGGTCAAATGTGAACCCGTTGTTTGGAACCCAGATCAAATGTGAACCTAAACCTCAGGTCAAATGTGAACCCGTTGTTTAAAACCCAGGTCAAACGTGAACTTAAACCTCAGGTCAAATGTGAACCCGTTATTTGAAACCTAGGTCAAATAAGAAGCTAAACCTCACGTCAAATGTGAATCCGTTGTTTGAAAACCAGGTCAAATGTGAACCTGTTGTTTGAAACCCAGGTCAAATGTGAACCTAAACCTCAGGTCAAATGTGAACCCGTTGTTTGGAACCTAGGTCAAATGTGAACCTAAACCTCAGGTCAAATGTGAACCCGTTGTTTGAAACCCAGGTCAAATGTGAACCTAAACCTCAGGTCAAATAGGTACCCGTTGTTTAAAAAACCAGGTCAAATGTGAACCTAAACCTCAGGTCAAATGTGAACCCGTTGTTTGAAACCTAGGTCAAATGAGAACCTAAACCTCACGTCAAATGTGAATCCGTTGTTTGAAAACCAGGTCAAATGTGAACCCGTTGGTTGAAACCCAGGTCAAATGTGAACCTAAACCTCAGGTCAAATGTGAACCCGTTGTTTGGAACCCAGATCAAATGTGAACCTAAACCTCAGGTCAAATGTGAACCCGTTGTTTAAAACCCAGGTCAAACGTGAACTTAAACCTCAGGTCAAATGTGAACCCGTTATTTGAAACCTAGGTCAAATAAGAAGCTAAACCTCACGTCAAATGTGAATCCGTTGTTTGAAAACCAGGTCAAATGTGAACCTGTTGTTTGAAACCCAGGTCAAATGTGAACCTAAACCTCAGGTCAAATGTGAACCCGTTGTTTGGAACCTAGGTCAAATGTGAACCTAAACCTCAGGTCAAATGTGAACCCGTTGTTTGAAACCCAGGTCAAATGTGAACCTAAACCTCAGGTTAAATGCGAACCCGTTGTTTGATAACCAGGTCAAATTTGAACCTAAACCTCAGGTCAAATGTGAACCCGTTGTTTGAAACCAAGGTCAATTGTGAACCTAAACCTAAGGTCAAATGTGAACCCGTTGTTTGAAAACCAGGTCAAATGTGAACCTAAACCTCAGGTCAAATGTGAACCCATTGTTTGAAACCCAGGTCAAATGTGAACCCGTTGTTTGAATCCCAGGTCAAACGTGAACTTAAACCTCAGGTCAAATGTGAACATGTTGTTTGAAACCCAGGTCAAACGTGAACCTAAACCTCGGGTCAAATGTGAACCCGTTGTTTGAAACCCAAGTCAAATATGAACCCAACCCTCAGGTCAAATGTGAACCCATTGTTTGAAAATCAGGTCAAATGTGAACCTAAACCTCAGGTCAAATGTGAACCCGTTGTTTGAAACCCAGGTCAAACGTGAACCTAAACCTTAAGTCAAATGTGAACCCGTTGTTTAAAAACCAGGTCAAATGTGAACCTAACCCTGAGGTCAAATGTGAACTCGTTCTTTGAAACCCAAGTCAAATGTGAACCTAAACCTCAAGTCAAATATGAACCCGTTGTTTGAAAACCAGGTCAAATGTGAACCTAAACCTCAGGTCAAATGTGAACCCGTTGTTTGGAACCCAGGTCAAATGTGAACCTAAACCTCAGGTCAAATATGAACCCGTTGTTTGAAAACCAGGTCAAATGTGAACCTAAACCTCAGGTCAAATGTGAACCCGTTGTTTGAAACCCAGGTCAAATGAGAACCTAAACCTCACGTCAAATGTGAATCCGTTGTTTGAAAACCAGGTCAAATGTGAACCCGTTGTTTGAAACCCAGGTCAAATGTGAACCTAAACCTCAGGTCAAATGTGAACCCGTTGTTTGGAACCCAGGTCAAATGTGAACCTAAACCTCAGGTCAAATGTGAACCCGTTGTTTAAAACCCAGGTCAAATGTGAACCTAAACCTCAGGTCAAATGCGAACCCGTTGTTTGAAAACCAGGCCAAATTTGAACCTAAACCTCAGGTCAAATGTGAACCCTTTGTTTGAAACCCAGGTCAAATGTGAACCTAACCCTCAAGTCAAATGTGAACCTGTTGTTTGAAAACTAGGTCAAATGTGAACCTAACCCTAAGGTCAAATGTGAACTCGTTCTTTGAAACCCAAGTCAAATGTGAACCTAAACCTCAAGTCAAATGTGAACCCGTTGTTTGAAAACCAGGTCAAATGTGAACCTAAACCTCAGGTCAAATGTGAACCCGTTGTTTGAAACCCAGGTCAAATGTGAACCTAAACCTCAGGTCAAATAGGAACCCGTTGTTTGAAAACCAGGTCAAATGTGAACCTAAACCTCAGGTCAAATGTGAACCCGTTGTTTGAAACCCAGGTCAAATGAGAACCTAAACCTCACGTCAAATGTGAATCCGTTGTTTGAAAACCAGGTCAAATGTGAACCCGTTGTTTGAAACCCAGGTCAAATGTGAACCTAAACCTCAGGTCAAATGTGAACCCGTTGTTTGGAACCCAGGTCAAATGTGAATCTAAACCTCAGGTCAAATGTGAACCCGTTGTTTAAAACCCAGGTCAAACGTGAACTTAAACCTCAGGTCAAATGTGAACATGTTGTTTGAAACCCAGGTCATACGTGAACCTAAACCCCAGGTGAAATGTGAACCCGTTGTTTGAAACCCAAGTCAAATGTGAACCTAACCCTCAGGTCAAATGTGAACCCATTATTTGAAAATTAGGTCAAATGTGAACCTAAACCTCAGGTCAAATGTGAACCCGTTGTTTGAAACCCAGGTTAAACGTGAACCTAAACCTCAAGTCAAATGTGAACCCGTTGTTTGAAAACCAGGTCAAATGTGAACCTAACCCTAAGGTCAAATGTGAACTCGTTCTTTGAAACCCAAGTCAAATGTGAACCTAAACCTCAGGTCAAATGCGAACCCGTTGTTTGAAAACCAGGCCAAATTTGAACCTAAATCTCAGGTCAAATGTGAAACCGTTGTTTGAAACCCAGGTCAAATGTGAACCTAACCCTCAAGTCAAATGTGAACCCATTGTTTGAAAACCAGGTCAAATGTGAACCTAACCCTAAGGTCAAATGTGAACTCGTTCTTTGAAACCCAAGTCAAATGTGAACCTAAACCTCAAGTCAAATGTGAACCCGTTGTTTGAAAACCAGGTCAAATGTGAACCTAAACCTCAGGTCAAATGTGAACCCGTTGTTTGAAACCCAGGTCAAATGTGAACCTAAACCTCAGGTCAAATATGAACCCGTTGTTTGAAAACCAGGTTAAATGTGAACCTAAACCTCAGGTCAAATGTGAACCCGTTGTTTGAAACCCAGGTCAAATGAGAACCTAAACCTCACATCAAATGTGAATCCGTTGTTTGAAAACCAGGTCAAATGTGAACCCGTTGTTTTAAACCCAGGTCAAATGTGAACCTAAACCTCAGGTCAAATGTGAACCCGTTGTTTGAAACCAAGGTCAATTGTGAACCTAAACCTAAGGTCAAATGTGAACCCGTTGTTTGAAAACCAGGTCAAATGTGAACCTAAACCTCAGGTCAAATGTGAACCCATTGTTTGAAACCCAGGTCAAATGTGAACCCGTTGTTTGAATCCCACGTCAAACGTGAACTTAAACCTCAGGTCAAATGTGAACATGTTGTTTGAAACCCAGGTCAAACGTGAACCTAAACCTCGGGTCAAATGTGAACCCGTTGTTTGAAACCCAAGTCAAATATGAACCTAACCCTCAGGTCAAATGTGAACCCATTGTTTGAAAATCAGGTCAAATGTGAACCTAAACCTCAGGTCAAATGTGAACCCGTTGTTTGAAACCCAGGTCAAACGTGAACCTAAACCTTAAGTCAAATGTGAACCCGTTGTTTGAAAACCAGGTCAAATGTGAACCTAACCCTGAGGTCAAATGTGAACTCGTTCTTTGAAACCCAAGTCAAATGTGAACCTAAACCTCAAGTCAAATGTGAACCCGTTGTTTGAAAACCAGGTCAAATGTGAACCTAAACCTCAGGTCAAATGTGAACCCGTTGTTTGAAACCCAGGTCAAATGTGAACCTAAACCTCAGGTCAAATATGAACCCGTTGTTTGAAAACCAGGTCAAATGTGAACCTAAACCTCAGGTCAAATGTGAACTCGTTGTTTGAAACCCTGGTCAAATGAGAACCTAAACCTCACGTCAAATGTGAATCCGTTGTTTGAAAACCAGGTCAAATGTGAACCTAAACCTCAGGTCAAATGTGAACCCGTTGTTTGGAACCCAGGTCAAATGTGAACCTAAACCTCAGGTCAAATGTGAACCCGTTGTTTAAAACCCAGGTCAAATGTGAACCTAAACCTCAGGTCAAATGCGAACCCGTTGTTTGAAAACCAGGCCAAATTTGAACCTAAACCTCAGGTCAAATGTGAACCCGTTGTTTGAAACCCAGGTCATATGTGAACCTAACCCTCAAGTCAAATGTGAACCCGTTGTTTGAAAACTAGGTCAAATGTGAACCTAACCCTAAGGTCAAATGTGAACTCGTTCTTTGAAACCCAAGTCAAATGTGAACCTAAACCTCAAGTCAAATGTGAACCCGTTGTTTGAAAACCAGGTCAAATGTGAACCTAAACCTCAGGTCAAATGTGAACCCGTTGTTTGAAACCCAGGTCAAATGTGAACCTAAACCTCAGGTCAAATATGAACCCGTTGTTTGAAAACCAGGTCAAATGTGAACCTAAACCTCAGGTCAAATGTGAACCCGTTGTTTGAAACCCAGGTCAAATGAGAACCTAAACCTCACGTCAAATGTGAATCCGTTGTTTGAAAACCAGGTCAAATGTGAACCCGTTGTTTGAAAACCAGGTCAAATGTGAACCTAAACCTCAGGTCAAATGTGAACCCGTTGTTTGAAACCCAGGTCAAATGTGAACCTAAACCTCAGGTCAAATATGAACCCGTTGTTTGAAAACCAGGTCAAATGTGAACCTAAACCTCAGGTCAAATATGAACTCGTTGTTTGAAACCCAGGTCAAATGAGAACCTAAACCTCACGTCAAATGTGAATCCGTTGTTTGAAAACCAGGTCAAATGTGAACCTAAACCTCAGGTCAAATGTGAACCCGTTGTTTGGAACCCAGGTCAAATGTGAACCTAAACCTCAGGTCAAATGTGAACCCGTTGTTTGAAACCAAGGTCAATTGTGAACCTAAACCTAAGGTCAAATGTGAACCCGTTGTTTGAAAACCAGGTCAAATGTGAACCTAAACCTCAGGTCAAATGTGAACCCGTTGTTTGAAACCCAGGTCAAATGTGAACCTAAACCTCAGGTCAAATATGAACCCGTTGTTTGAAAACCAGGTTAAATGTGAACCTAAACCTCAGGTCAAATGTGAACCCGTTGTTTGAAACCCAGGTCAAATGAGAACCTAAACCTCACATCAAATGTGAATCCGTTGTTTGAAAACCAGGTCAAATGTGAACCCGTTGTTTTAAACCCAGGTCAAATGTGAACCTAAACCTCAGGTCAAATGTGAACCCGTTGTTTGAAACCAAGGTCAATTGTGAACCTAAACCTAAGGTCAAATGTGAACCCGTTGTTTGAAAACCAGGTCAAATGTGAACCTAAACCTCAGGTCAAATGTGAACCCATTGTTTGAAACCCAGGTCAAATGTGAACCCGTTGTTTGAATCCCACGTCAAACGTGAACTTAAACCTCAGGTCAAATGTGAACATGTTGTTTGAAACCCAGGTCAAACGTGAACCTAAACCTCGGGTCAAATGTGAACCCGTTGTTTGAAACCCAAGTCAAATATGAACCTAACCCTCAGGTCAAATGTGAACCCATTGTTTGAAAATCAGGTCAAATGTGAACCTAAACCTCAGGTCAAATGTGAACCCGTTGTTTGAAACCCAGGTCAAACGTGAACCTAAACCTTAAGTCAAATGTGAACCCGTTGTTTGAAAACCAGGTCAAATGTGAACCTAACCCTGAGGTCAAATGTGAACTCGTTCTTTGAAACCCAAGTCAAATGTGAACCTAAACCTCAAGTCAAATGTGAACCCGTTGTTTGAAAACCAGGTCAAATGTGAACCTAAACCTCAGGTCAAATGTGAACCCGTTGTTTGAAACCCAGGTCAAATGTGAACCTAAACCTCAGGTCAAATATGAACCCGTTGTTTGAAAACCAGGTCAAATGTGAACCTAAACCTCAGGTCAAATGTGAACTCGTTGTTTGAAACCCAGGTCAAATGAGAACCTAAACCTCACGTCAAATGTGAATCCGTTGTTTGAAAACCAGGTCAAATGTGAACCTAAACCTCAGGTCAAATGTGAACCCGTTGTTTGGAACCCAGGTCAAATGTGAACCTAAACCTCAGGTCAAATGTGAACCCGTTGTTTAAAACCCAGGTCAAATGTGAACCTAAACCTCAGGTCAAATGCGAACCCGTTGTTTGAAAACCAGGCCAAATTTGAACCTAAACCTCAGGTCAAATGTGAACCCGTTGTTTGAAACCCAGGTCATATGTGAACCTAACCCTCAAGTCAAATGTGAACCCGTTGTTTGAAAACTAGGTCAAATGTGAACCTAACCCTAAGGTCAAATGTGAACTCGTTCTTTGAAACCCAAGTCAAATGTGAACCTAAACCTCAAGTCAAATGTGAACCCGTTGTTTGAAAACCAGGTCAAATGTGAACCTAAACCTCAGGTCAAATGTGAACCCGTTGTTTGAAACCCAGGTCAAATGTGAACCTAAACCTCAGGTCAAATATGAACCCGTTGTTTGAAAACCAGGTCAAATGTGAACCTAAACCTCAGGTCAAATGTGAACCCGTTGTTTGAAACCCAGGTCAAATGAGAACCTAAACCTCACGTCAAATGTGAATCCGTTGTTTGAAAACCAGGTCAAATGTGAACCCGTTGTTTGAAAACCAGGTCAAATGTGAACCTAAACCTCAGGTCAAATGTGAACCCGTTGTTTGAAACCCAGGTCAAATGTGAACCTAAACCTCAGGTCAAATATGAACCCGTTGTTTGAAAACCAGGTCAAATGTGAACCTAAACCTCAGGTCAAATATGAACTCGTTGTTTGAAACCCAGGTCAAATGAGAACCTAAACCTCACGTCAAATGTGAATCCGTTGTTTGAAAACCAGGTCAAATGTGAACCTAAACCTCAGGTCAAATGTGAACCCGTTGTTTGGAACCCAGGTCAAATGTGAACCTAAACCTCAGGTCAAATGTGAACCCGTTGTTTAAAACCCAGGTCAAATGTGAACCTAAACCTCAGGTCAAATGCGAACCCGTTGTTTGAAAACCAGGCCAAATTTGAACCTAAACCTCAGGTCAAATGTGAACCCGTTGTTTGAAACCCAGGTCAAATGTGAACCTAACCCTCAAGTCAAATGTGAACCCGTTGTTTGAAAACTAGGTCAAATGTGAACCTAACCCTAAGGTCAAATGTGAACTCGTTCTTTGAAACCCAAGTCAAATGTGAACCTAAACCTCAAGTCAAATGTGAACCCGTTGTTTGAAAACCAGGTCAAATGTGAACCTAAACCTCAGGTCAAATGTGAACCCGTTGTTTGAAACCCAGGTCGAATGTGAACCTAAACCTCAGGTCAAATATGAACCCGTTGTTTGAAAACCAGGTCAAATGTGAACCTAAACCTCAGGTCAAATGTGAACCCGTTGTTTGAAACCCAGGTCAAATGAGAACCTAAACCTCACGTCAAATGTGAATCCGTTGTTTGAAAACCAGGTCAAATGTGAACCCGTTGTTTGAAACCCAGGTCAAATGTGAACCTAAACCTCAGGTCAAATGTGAACCCGTTGTTTGGAACCCAGGTCAAATGTGAACCTAAACCTCAGGTCAAATGTGAACCCGTTGTTTAAAACCCAGGTCAAATGTGAACCTAAACCTCAGGTCAAATGCGAACCCGTTGTTTGAAAACCAGGCCAAATTTGAACCTAAACCTCAGGTCAAATGTGAACCCGTTGTTTGAAACCCAGGTCAAATGTGAACCTAACCCTCAAGTCAAATGTGAACCCGTTGTTTGAAAACTTGGTCAAATGTGAACCTAACCCTAAGGTCAAATGTGAACTCGTTCTTTGAAACCCAAGTCAAATGTGAACCTAAACCTCAAGTCAAATGTGAACCCGTTGTTTGAAAACCAGGTCAAATGTGAACCTAAACCTCAGGTCAAATGTGAACCCGTTGTTTGAAACCCAGGTCAAATGTGAACCTAAACCTCAGGTCAAATAGGAACCCGTTGTTTGAAAACCAGGTCAAATGTGAACCTAAACCTCAGGTCAAATGTGAACCCGTTGTTTGAAACCCAGGTCAAATGAGAACCTAAACCTCACGTCAAATGTGAATCCGTTGTTTGAAAACCAGGTCAAATGTGAACCTGTTGTTTGAAACCCAGGTCAAATGTGAACCTAAACCTCAGGTCAAATGTGAACCCGTTGTTTGGAACCCAGGTCAAATGTGAACCTAAACCTCAGGTCAAATGTGAACCCGTTGTTTAAAACCCAGGTCAAATGTGAACCTAAACCTCAGGTCAAATGCGAACCCGTTGTTTGAAAACCAGGCCAAATTTGAACCTAAACCTCAGGTCAAATGTGAACCCTTTGTTTGAAACCCAGGTCAAATGTGAACCTAACCCTCAAGTCAAATGTGAACCTGTTGTTTGAAAACTAGGTCAAATGTGAACCTAACCCTAAGGTCAAATGTGAACTCGTTCTTTGAAACCCAAGTCAAATGTGAACCTAAACCTCAAGTCAAATGTGAACCCGTTGTTTGAAAACCAGGTCAAATGTGAACCTAAACCTCAGGTCAAATGTGAACCCGTTGTTTGAAACCCAGGTCAAATGTGAACCTAAACCTCAGGTCAAATAGGAACCCGTTGTTTGAAAACCAGGTCAAATGTGAACCTAAACCTCAGGTCAAATGTGAACCCGTTGTTTGAAACCCAGGTCAAATGAGAACCTAAACCTCACGTCAAATGTGAATCCGTTGTTTGAAAACCAGGTCAAATGTGAACCCGTTGTTTGAAACCCAGGTCAAATGTGAACCTAAACCTCAGGTCAAATGTGAACCCGTTGTTTGGAACCCAGGTCAAATGTGAATCTAAACCTCAGGTCAAATGTGAACCCGTTGTTTAAAACCCAGGTCAAACGTGAACTTAAACCTCAGGTCAAATGTGAACATGTTGTTTGAAACCCAGGTCATACGTGAACCTAAACCTCAGGTGAAATGTGAACCCGTTGTTTGAAACCCAAGTCAAATGTGAACCTAACCCTCAGGTCAAATGTGAACCCATTGTTCGAAAATCAGGTCAAATGTGAACCTAAACCTCAGGTCAAATGTGAACCCGTTGTTTGAAACCCAGGTTAAACGTGAACCTAAACCTCAAGTCAAATGTGAACCCGTTGTTTGAAAACCAGGTCAAATGTGAACCTAACCCTAAGGTCAAATGTGAACTCGTTCTTTGAAACCCAAGTCAAATGTGAACCTAAACCTCAGGTCAAATGCGAACCCGTTGTTTGAAAACCAGGCCAAATTTGAACCTAAATCTCAGGTCAAATGTGAAACCGTTGTTTGAAACCCAGGTCAAATGTGAACCTAACCCTCAAGTCAAATGTGAACCCATTGTTTGAAAACCAGGTCAAATGTGAACCTAACCCTAAGGTCAAATGTGAACTCGTTCTTTGAAACCCAAGTCAAATGTGAACCTAAACCTCAAGTCAAATGTGAACCCGTTGTTTGAAAACCAGGTCAAATGTGAACCTAAACCTCAGGTCAAATGTGAACCCGTTGTTTGAAACCCAGGTCAAATGTGAACCTAAACCTCAGGTCAAATATGAACCCGTTGTTTGAAAACCAGGTCAAATGTGAACCTAAACCTCAGGTCAAATAGGAACCCGTTGTTTGAAAACCAGGTCAAATGTGAACCTAAACCTCAGGTCAAATGTGAACCCGTTGTTTGAAACCCAGGTCAAATGAGAACCTAAACCTCACGTCAAATGTGAATCCGTTGTTTGAAAACCAGGTCAAATGTGAACCCGTTGTTTGAAACCCAGGTCAAATGTGAACCTAAACCTCAGGTCAAATGTGAACCCGTTGTTTGGAACCCAGGTCAAATGTGAACCTAAACCTCAGGTCAAATGTGAACCCGTTGTTTAAAACCCAGGTCAAACGTGAACTTAAACCTCAGGTCAAATGTGAACATGTTGTTTGAAACCCAGGTCATACGTGAACCTAAACCTCAGGTGAAATGTGAACCCGTTGTTTGAAACCCAAGTCAAATGTGAACCTAACCCTCAGGTCAAATGTGAACCCATTGTTTGAAAATCAGGTCAAATGAGAACCTAAACCTCAGGTCAAATGTGAACCCGTTGTTTGAAACCCAGGTTAAACGTGAACCTAAACCTCAAGTCAAATGTGAACCCGTTGTTTGAAAACCAGGTCAAATGTGAACCTAACCCTAAGGTCAAATGTGAACTCGTTCTTTGAAGCCCAAGTCAAATGTGAACCTAAACCTCAGGTCAAATGCGAACCCGTTGTTTGAAAACCAGGCCAAATTTGAACCTAAACCTCAGGTCAAATGTGAAACCGTTGTTTGAAACCCAGGTCAAATGTGAACCTAACCCTCAAGTCAAATGTGAACCCATTGTTTGAAAACCAGGTCAAATGTGAACCTAACCCTAAGGTCAAATGTGAACTCGTTCTTTGAAACCCAAGTCAAATGTGAACCTAAACCTCAAGTCAAATTTGAAACCGTTGTTTGAAAACGAGGTCAAATGTGAACCTAAACCTCAGGTCAAATGTGAACCCGTTGTTTGAAACACAGGTCAAATGTGAACCTAAACCTCAGGTCAAATATGAACCCGTTGTTTGAAAACCAGGTCAAATGTGAACCTAAACCTCAGGTCAAATGTGAACCCGTTGTTTGAAACCCAGGTCAAATGAGAACCTAAACCTCACATCAAATGTGAATCCGTTGTTTGAAAACCAGGCCAAATGTGAACCCGTTGTTTGAAACCCAGGTCAAATGTGAACCTAAACCTTAGGTCAAATGTGAACCCGTTGTTTGGAACCCAGGTCAAATGTGAACCTAAACCTCATGTCAAATGTGAACCCGTTGTTTAAAACCCAGGTCAAATGTGAACCTAAACCTCAGGTCAAATGCGAACCCGTTGTTTGAAAATCAGGACAAATTTGAACCTAAACCTCAGGTCAAATGTGAACAGGTTGTTTGAAACCCAGGTCAAATGTGAACCTAACCCTCAAGTCAAATGTGAACCCGTTGTTTGAAAACCAGGTCAAATGTGAACCTAACCCTAAGGTCAAATGTGAACTCGTTCTTTGAAACCCAAGTCAAATGTGAATCTAAACCTCAAGTCAAATGTGAACCCGTTGTTTGAAAACCAGGTCAAATGTGAACCTAAACCTCAGGTCAAATGTGAACCCGTTGTTTGAAACCCAGGTCAAATGTGAACCTAAACCTCAGGTCAAATATGAACCCGTTGTTTGAAAACCAGGTCAAATGTGAACCTAAACCTCAGGTCAAATGTGAACCCGTTGTTTGAAACCCAGGTCAAATGAGAACCTAAACCTCACGTCAAATGTGAATCCGTTGTTTGAAAACCAGGTCAAATGTGAACCCGTTGTTTGAAACCCAGGTCAAATGCGAAACTAAACCTCAGGTCAAATGTGAACCCGTTGTTTAGAACCCAGGTGAAATGTGAACCTAAACCTCAGGTCAAATGTGAACCCGTTGTTTGAAACCCAGGTCAAATGTGAACCTAAACCTCAGGTCAAATATGAACCCGTTGTTTGAAAACCAGGTCAAATGTGAACCTAAACCTCAGGTCAAATGTGAACCCGTTGTTTGAAACCCAGGTCAAATGAGAACCTAAACCTCACGTCAAATGTGAATCCGTTGTTTGAAAACCAGGTCAAATGTGAACCTAAACCTCAGGTCAAATGTGAACCCGTTGTTTGGAACCCAGGTCAAATGTGAACCTAAACCTCAGGTCAAATGTGAACCCGTTGTTTAAAACCCAGGTCAAATGTGAACCTAAACCTCAGGTCAAATGCGAACCCGTTGTTTGAAAACCAGGCCAAATTTGAACCTAAACCTCAGGTCAAATGTGAACCCGTTGTTTGAAACCCAGGTCAAATGTGAACCTAACCCTCAAGTCAAATGTGAACCCGTTGTTTGAAAACTAGGTCAAATGTGAACCTAACCCTAAGGTCAAATGTGAACTCGTTCTTTGAAACCCAAGTCAAATGTGAACCTAAACCTCAAGTCAAATGTGAACCCGTTGTTTGAAAACCAGGTCAAATGTGAACCTAAACCTCAGGTCAAATGTGAACCCGTTGTTTGAAACCCAGGTCAAATGTGAACCTAAACCTCAGGTCAAATATGAACCCGTTGTTTGAAAACCAGGTCAAATGTGAACCTAAACCTCAGGTCAAATGTGAACCCGTTGTTTGAAACCCAGGTCAAATGAGAACCTAAACCTCACGTCAAATGTGAATCCGTTGTTTGAAAACCAGGTCAAATGTGAACCCGTTGTTTGAAACCCAGGTCAAATGTGAACCTAAACCTCAGGTCAAATGTGAACCCGTTGTTTGGAACCCAGGTCAAATGTGAACCTAAACCTCAGGTCAAATGTGAACCCGTTGTTTAAAACCCAGGTCAAATGTGAACCTAAACCTCAGGTCAAATGCGAACCCGTTGTTTGAAAACCAGGCCAAATTTGAACCTAAACCTCAGGTCAAATGTGAACCCGTTGTTTGAAACCCAGGTCAAATGTGAACCTAACCCTCAAGTCAAATGTGAACCCGTTGTTTGAAAACTTGGTCAAATGTGAACCTAACCCTAAGGTCAAATGTGAACTCGTTCTTTGAAACCCAAGTCAAATGTGAACCTAAACCTCAAGTCAAATGTGAACCCGTTGTTTGAAAACCAGGTCAAATGTGAACCTAAACCTCAGGTCAAATGTGAACCCGTTGTTTGAAACCCAGGTCAAATGTGAACCTAAACCTCAGGTCAAATAGGAACCCGTTGTTTGAAAACCAGGTCAAATGTGAACCCGTTGTTTGAAACCCAGGTCAAATGAGAACCTAAACCTCACGTCAAATGTGAATCCGTTGTTTGAAAACCAGGTCAAATGTGAACCCGTTGTTTGAAACCCAGGTCAAATGTGAACCTAAGCCTCAGGTCAAATGTGAACCCGTTGTTTGGAACCCAGGTCAAATGTGAACCTAAACCTCAGGTCAAATGTGAACCTGTTGTTTAAAACCCAGGTCAAACGTGAACTTAAACCTCAGGTCAAATGTGAACATGTTGTTTGAAACCCAGGTCATACGTGAACCTAAACCTCAGGTGAAATGTGAACCCGTTGTTTGAAACCCAGGTCAAATGAGAACCTAAACCTCACGTCAAATGTGAATCCGTTGTTTGAAAACCAGGTCAAATGTGAACCCGTTGTTTGAAACCCAGGTCAAATGTGAACCTAAACCTCAGGTCAAATGTGAACCCGTTGTTTGGAACCCAGGTCAAATGTGAACCTAAACCTCAGGTCAAATGTGAACCCGTTGTTTAAAACCCAGGTCAAATGTGAACCTAAACCTCAGGTCAAATGCGAACCCGTTGTTTGAAAACCAGGCCAAATTTGAACCTAAACCTCACGTCAAATGTGAATCCGTTGTTTGAAAACCAGGCCAAATGTGAACCCGTTGTTTGAAACCCAGGTCAAATGTGAACCTAAACCTTAGGTCAAATGTGAACCCGTTGTTTGGAACCCAGGTCAAATGTGAACCTAAACCTCATGTCAAATGTGAACCCGTTGTTTAAAACCCAGGTCAAATGTGAACCTAAACCTCAGGTCAAATGCGAACCCGTTGTTTGAAAATCAGGACAAATTTGAACCTAAACCTCAGGTCAAATGTGAACAGGTTGTTTGAAACCCAGGTCAAATGTGAACCTAACCCTCAAGTCAAATGTGAACCCGTTGTTTGAAAACCAGGTCAAATGTGAACCTAACCCTAAGGTCAAATGTGAACTCGTTCTTTGAAACCCAAGTCAAATGTGAATCTAAACCTCAAGTCAAATGTGAACCCGTTGTTTGAAAACCAGGTCAAATGTGAACCTAAACCTCAGGTCAAATGTGAACCCGTTGTTTGAAACCCAGGTCAAATGTGAACCTAAACCTCAGGTCAAATATGAACCCGTTGTTTGAAAACCAGGTCAAATGTGAACCTAAACCTCAGGTCAAATGTGAACCCGTTGTTTGAAACCCAGGTCAAATGAGAACCTAAACCTCACGTCAAATGTGAATCCGTTGTTTGAAAACCAGGTCAAATGTGAACCCGTTGTTTGAAACCCAGGTCAAATGCGAAACTAAACCTCAGGTCAAATGTGAACCCGTTGTTTAGAACCCAGGTGAAATGTGAACCTAAACCTCAGGTCAAATGTGAACCCGTTGTTTGAAACCCAGGTCAAATGTGAACCTAAACCTCAGGTCAAATATGAACCCGTTGTTTGAAAACCAGGTCAAATGTGAACCTAAACCTCAGGTCAAATGTGAACCCGTTGTTTGAAACCCAGGTCAAATGAGAACCTAAACCTCACGTCAAATGTGAATCCGTTGTTTGAAAACCAGGTCAAATGTGAACCTAAACCTCAGGTCAAATGTGAACCCGTTGTTTGGAACCCAGGTCAAATGTGAACCTAAACCTCAGGTCAAATGTGAACCCGTTGTTTAAAACCCAGGTCAAATGTGAACCTAAACCTCAGGTCAAATGCGAACCCGTTGTTTGAAAACCAGGCCAAATTTGAACCTAAACCTCAGGTCAAATGTGAACCCGTTGTTTGAAACCCAGGTCAAATGTGAACCTAACCCTCAAGTCAAATGTGAACCCGTTGTTTGAAAACTAGGTCAAATGTGAACCTAACCCTAAGGTCAAATGTGAACTCGTTCTTTGAAACCCAAGTCAAATGTGAACCTAAACCTCAAGTCAAATGTGAACCCGTTGTTTGAAAACCAGGTCAAATGTGAACCTAAACCTCAGGTCAAATGTGAACCCGTTGTTTGAAACCCAGGTCAAATGTGAACCTAAACCTCAGGTCAAATATGAACCCGTTGTTTGAAAACCAGGTCAAATGTGAACCTAAACCTCAGGTCAAATGTGAACCCGTTGTTTGAAACCCAGGTCAAATGAGAACCTAAACCTCACGTCAAATGTGAATCCGTTGTTTGAAAACCAGGTCAAATGTGAACCCGTTGTTTGAAACCCAGGTCAAATGTGAACCTAAACCTCAGGTCAAATGTGAACCCGTTGTTTGGAACCCAGGTCAAATGTGAACCTAAACCTCAGGTCAAATGTGAACCCGTTGTTTAAAACCCAGGTCAAATGTGAACCTAAACCTCAGGTCAAATGCGAACCCGTTGTTTGAAAACCAGGCCAAATTTGAACCTAAACCTCAGGTCAAATGTGAACCCGTTGTTTGAAACCCAGGTCAAATGTGAACCTAACCCTCAAGTCAAATGTGAACCCGTTGTTTGAAAACTTGGTCAAATGTGAACCTAACCCTAAGGTCAAATGTGAACTCGTTCTTTGAAACCCAAGTCAAATGTGAACCTAAACCTCAAGTCAAATGTGAACCCGTTGTTTGAAAACCAGGTCAAATGTGAACCTAAACCTCAGGTCAAATGTGAACCCGTTGTTTGAAACCCAGGTCAAATGTGAACCTAAACCTCAGGTCAAATAGGAACCCGTTGTTTGAAAACCAGGTCAAATGTGAACCCGTTGTTTGAAACCCAGGTCAAATGAGAACCTAAACCTCACGTCAAATGTGAATCCGTTGTTTGAAAACCAGGTCAAATGTGAACCCGTTGTTTGAAACCCAGGTCAAATGTGAACCTAAGCCTCAGGTCAAATGTGAACCCGTTGTTTGGAACCCAGGTCAAATGTGAACCTAAACCTCAGGTCAAATGTGAACCTGTTGTTTAAAACCCAGGTCAAACGTGAACTTAAACCTCAGGTCAAATGTGAACATGTTGTTTGAAACCCAGGTCATACGTGAACCTAAACCTCAGGTGAAATGTGAACCCGTTGTTTGAAACCCAGGTCAAATGAGAACCTAAACCTCACGTCAAATGTGAATCCGTTGTTTGAAAACCAGGTCAAATGTGAACCCGTTGTTTGAAACCCAGGTCAAATGTGAACCTAAACCTCAGGTCAAATGTGAACCCGTTGTTTGGAACCCAGGTCAAATGTGAACCTAAACCTCAGGTCAAATGTGAACCCGTTGTTTAAAACCCAGGTCAAATGTGAACCTAAACCTCAGGTCAAATGCGAACCCGTTGTTTGAAAACCAGGCCAAATTTGAACCTAAACCTCACGTCAAATGTGAATCCGTTGTTTGAAAACCAGGTCAAATGTGAACCCGTTGTTTGAAACCCAGGTCAAATGTGAACCTAAGCCTCAGGTCAAATGTGAACCCGTTGTTTGGAACCCAGGTCAAATGTGAACCTAAACCTCAGGTCAAATGTGAACCTGTTGTTTAAAACCCAGGTCAAACGTGAACTTAAACCTCAGGTCAAATGTGAACATGTTGTTTGAAACCCAGGTCATACGTGAACCTAAACCTCAGGTGAAATGTGAACCCGTTGTTTGAAACCCAGGTCAAATGAGAACCTAAACCTCACGTCAAATGTGAATCCGTTGTTTGAAAACCAGGTCAAATGTGAACCCGTTGTTTGAAACCCAGGTCAAATGTGAACCTAAACCTCAGGTCAAATGTGAACCCGTTGTTTGGAACCCAGGTCAAATGTGAACCTAAACCTCAGGTCAAATGTGAACCCGTTGTTTAAAACCCAGGTCAAATGTGAACCTAAACCTCAGGTCAAATGCGAACCCGTTGTTTGAAAACCAGGCCAAATTTGAACCTAAACCTCAGGTCAAATGTGAACCCGTTGTTTGAAACCCAGGTCAAATGTGAACCTAACCCTCAAGTCAAATGTGAACCCGTTGTTTGAAAACTTGGTCAAATGTGAACCTAACCCTAAGGTCAAATGTGAACTCGTTCTTTGAAACCCAAGTCAAATGTGAACCTAAACCTCAAGTCAAATGTGAACCCGTTGTTTGAAAACCAGGTCAAATGTGAACCTAAACCTCAGGTCAAATGTGAACCCGTTGTTTGAAACCCAGGTCAAATGTGAACCTAAACCTCAGGTCAAATAGGAACCCGTTGTTTGAAAACCAGGTCAAATGTGAACCTAAACCTCAGGTCAAATGTGAACCCGTTGTTTGAAACCCAGGTCAAATGAGAACCTAAACCTCACGTCAAATGTGAATCCGTTGTCTGAAAACCAGGTCAAATGTGAACCCGTTGTTTGAATCCCAGGTCAAATGTGAACCTAAACCTCAGGTCAAATGTGAACCCGTTGTTTGGAACCCAGGTCAAATGTGAACCTAAACCTCAGGTCAAATGTGAACCTGTTGTTTAAAACCCAGGTCAAACGTGAACTTAAACCTCAGGTCAAATGTGAACATGTTGTTTGAAACCCAGGTCATACGTGAACCTAAACCTCAGGTGAAATGTGAACCCGTTGTTTGAAACCCAAGTCAAATGTGAACCTAACCCTCAGGTCAAATGTGAACCCATTGTTTGAAAATCAGGTCAAATGAGAACCTAAACCTCAGGTCAAATGTGAACCCGTTGTTTGAAACCCAGGTTAAACGTGAACCTAAACCTCAAGTCAAATGTGAACCCGTTGTTTGAAAACCAGGTCAAATGTGAACCTAACCCTAAGGTCAAATGTGAACTCGTTCTTTGAAGCCCAAGTCAAATGTGAACCTAAACCTCAAGTCAAATGTGAACCTGTTGTTTGAAAACCAGGTCAAATGTGAACCTAAACCTCAGGTCAAATGTGAACCCGTTGTTTGAAACCCAGGTCAAATGTGAACCTAAACCTCACGTCAAATGTGAATCCGTTGTTTGAAAACCAGGTCAAATGTGAACCCATTGTTTGAAACCCAGGTCAAATGTGAACCTAAACCTCAGGTCAAATGCGAACCCGTTGTTTGAAAACCAGGCCAAATTTGAACCTAAACCTCAGGTCAAATGTGAAACCGTTGTTTGAAACCCAGGTCAAATGTGAACCTAACCCTCAAGTCAAATGCGAACCCATTGTTTGAAAACCAGGTCAAATGTGAACCTAACCCTAAGGTCAAATGTGAACTCGTTCTTTGAAACCCAAGTCAAATGTGAACCTAAACCTCAAGTCAAATGTGAAACCGTTGTTTGAAAACCAGGTCAAATGTGAACCTAAACCTCAGGTCAAATGTGAACCCGTTGTTTGAAACACAGGTCAAATGTGAACCTAAACCTCAGGTCAAATATGAACCCGTTGTTTGAAAACCAGGTCAAATGTGAACCTAAACCTCAGGTCAAATGTGAACCCGTTGTTTGAAACCCAGGTCAAATGAGAACCTAAACCTCACATCAAATGTGAATCCGTTGTTTGAAAACCAGGTCAAATGTGAACCCGTTGTTTGAAACCCAGGTCAAATGTGAACCTAAACCTCAGGTCAAATGTGAACCCGTTGTTTGGAACCCAGGTCAAATGTGAACCTAAACCTCATGTCAAATGTGAACCCGTTGTTTAAAACCCAGGTCAAATGTGAACCTAAACCTCAGGTCAAATGCGAACCCGTTGTTTGAAAATCAGGCCAAATTTGAACCTAAACCTCAGGTCAAATGTGAACAGGTTGTTTGAAACCCAGGTCAAATGTGAACCTAACCCTCAAGTCAAATGTGAACCCGTTGTTTGAAAACCAGGTCAAATGTGAACCTAACCCTAAGGTCAAATGTGAACTCGTTCTTTGAAACCCAAGTCAAATGTGAATCTAAACCTCAAGTCAAATGTGAACCCGTTGTTTGAAAACCAGGTCAAATGTGAACCTAAACCTCAGGTCAAATGTGAACCCGTTGTTTGAAACCCAGGTCAAATATGAACCTAAACCTCAGGTCAAATATGAACCCGTTGTTTGAATACCAGGTCAAATGTGAACCTAAACCTCAGGTCAAATGTGAACCCGTTGTTTGAAACCCAGGTCAAATGAGAACCTAAGCCTCACGTCAAATGTGAATCCGTTGTTTGAAAACCAGGTCAAATGTGAACCCGTTGTTTGAAACCCAGGTCAAATGCGAACCTAAACCTCAGGTCAAATGTGAACCCGTTGTTTGGAACCCAGGTCAAATGTGAACCTAAACCTCAGGTCAAATGTGAACCCGTTGTTTGAAACCCAGGTCAAATGTGAACCTAAACCTCAGGTCAAATATGAACCCGTTGTTTGAAAACCAGGTCAAATGTGAACCTAAACCTCAGGTGAAATGTGAACCCGTTGTTCGAAACCCAGGTCAAATGAGAACCTAAACCTCACGTCAAATGTGAATCCGTTGTTTGAAAACCAGGTCAAATGTGAACCCGTTGTTTGAAACCCAGGTCAAATGTGAACCTAAACCTCAGGTCAAATGTGAACCCGTTGTTTGGAACCCAGGTCAAATGTGAACCTAAACCTCAGGTCAAATGTGAACCCGTTGTTTAAAACCCATGTCAAATGTGAACCTAAACCTCAGGTCAAATGCGAACCCGTTGTTTGAAAACCAGGCCAAATTTGAACCTAAACCTCAGGTCAAATGTGAACCCGTTGTTTGAAACCCAGGTCAAATGTGAACCTAACCCTCAAGTCAAATGTGAACCCGTTGTTTGAAAACCAGGTCAAATGTGAACCTAACCCTAAGGTCAAATGTGAACTCGTTCTTTGAAACCCAAGTCAAATGTGAACCTAAACCTCAAGTCAAATGTGAACCCGTTGTTTGAAAACCAGGTCAAATGTGAACCTAAACCTCAGTTCAAATGTGAACCCGTTGTTTGAAACCCAGGTCAAATGTGAACCTAAACCTCAGGTCAAATAGGAACCCGTTGTTTGAAAACCAGGTCAAATGTGAACCTAAACCTCAGGTCAAATGTGAACCCGTTGTTTGAAACCCAGGTCAAATGAGAACCTAAACCTCACGTCAAATGTGAATCCGTTGTTTGAAAACCAGGTCAAATGTGAACCCGTTGTTTGAAACCCAGGTCAAATGTGAACCTAAACCTCAGGTCAAATGTGAACCCGTTGTTTGGAACCCAGGTCAAATGTGAACCTAAACCTCAGGTCAAATGTGAACCCGTTGTTTAAACCCCAGGTCAAACGTGAACTTAAACCTCAGGTCAAATGTGAACATGTTGTTTGAAACCCAGGTCATACGTGAACCTAAACCTCAGGTGAAATGTGAACCCGTTGTTTGAAACCCAAGTCAAATGTGAACCTAACCCTCAGGTCAAATGTGAACCAATTGTTTGAAAATCAGGTCAAATGTGAACCTAAACCTCAGGTCAAATGTGAACCCGTTGTTTGAAACCCAGGTTAAACGTGAACCTAAACCTCAAGTCAAATGTGAACCCGTTGTTTGAAAACCAGGTCAAATGTGAACCTAACCCTAAGGTCAAATGTGAACTCGTTCTTTGAAACCCAAGTCAAATGTGAACCTAAACCTCAGGTCAAATGCGAACCCGTTGTTTGAAAACCAGGCCAAATTTGAACCTAAACCTCAGGTCAAATGTGAAACCGTTGTTTGAAACCCAGGTCAAATGTGAACCTAACCCTCAAGTCAAATGTGAACCCGTTGTTTGAAAACCGAGTCAAATGTGAACCTAACCCTAAGGTCAAATGTGAACTCGTTCTTTGAAACCCAAGTCAAATGTGAACCTAAACCTCAAGTCAAATGTGAACCTGTTGTTTGAAAACCAGGTCAAATGTGAACCTAAACCTCAGGTCAAATGTGAACCCGTTGTTTGAAACCCAGGTCAAATGTGAACCTAAACCTCACGTCAAATGTGAATCCGTTGTTTGAAAACCAGGTCAAATGTGAACCCATTGTTTGAAACCCAGGTCAAATGTGAACCTAAACCTCAGGTCAAATGTGAACCCGTTGTTTGGTACCCAGGTCAAATGTGAACCTAAACCTCATGTCAAATGTGAACCTGTTGTTTAAAACCCAGGTCAAATGTGAACCTAAACCTCAGGTCAAATGTGAACCCGTTGTTTGGAACCCAGGTCAAATGTGAACCTAAACCTCAGGTCAAATGTGAACCCGTTGTTTGAAACCCAGGTCAAATGTGAACCTAAACCTCAGGTCAAATATGAACCCGTTGTTTGAAAACCAGGTCAAATGTGAACCTAAACCTCAGGTGAAATGTGAACCCGTTGTTCGAAACCCAGGTCAAATGAGAACCTAAACCTCACGTCAAATGTGAATCCGTTGTTTGAAAACCAGGTCAAATGTGAACCCGTTGTTTGAAACCCAGGTCAAATGTGAACCTAAACCTCAGGTCAAATGTGAACCCGTTGTTTGGAACCCAGGTCAAATGTGAACCTAAACCTCAGGTCAAATGTGAACCCGTTGTTTAAAACCCATGTCAAATGTGAACCTAAACCTCAGGTCAAATGCGAACCCGTTGTTTGAAAACCAGGCCAAATTTGAACCTAAACCTCAGGTCAAATGTGAACCCGTTGTTTGAAACCCAGGTCAAATGTGAACCTAACCCTCAAGTCAAATGTGAACCCGTTGTTTGAAAACCAGGTCAAATGTGAACCTAACCCTAAGGTCAAATTTGAACTCGTTCTTTGAAACCCAAGTCAAATGTGAACCTAAACCTCAAGTCAAATGTGAACCCGTTGTTTGAAAACCAGGTCAAATGTGAACCTAAACCTCAGTTCAAATGTGAACCCGTTGTTTGAAACCCAGGTCAAATGTGAACCTAAACCTCAGGTCAAATAGGAACCCGTTGTTTGAAAACCAGGTCAAATGTGAACCTAAACCTCAGGTCAAATGTGAACCCGTTGTTTGAAACCCAGGTCAAATGAGAACCTAAACCTCACGTCAAATGTGAATCCGTTGTTTGAAAACCAGGTCAAATGTGAACCCGTTGTTTGAAACCCAGGTCAAATGTGAACCTAAACCTCAGGTCAAATGTGAACCCGTTGTTTGGAACCCAGGTCAAATGTGAACCTAAACCTCAGGTCAAATGTGAACCCGTTGTTTAAACCCCAGGTCAAACGTGAACTTAAACCTCAGGTCAAATGTGAACATGTTGTTTGAAACCCAGGTCATACGTGAACCTAAACCTCAGGTGAAATGTTAACCCGTTGTTTGAAACCCAAGTCAAATGTGAACCTAACCCTCAGGTCAAATGTGAACCCATTGTTTGAAAATCAGGTCAAATGTGAACCTAAACCTCAGGTCAAATGTGAACCCGTTGTTTGAAACCCAGGTTAAACGTGAACCTAAACCTCAAGTCAAATGTGAACCCGTTGTTTGAAAACCAGGTCAAATGTGAACCTAACCCTAAGGTCAAATGTGAACTCGTTCTTTGAAACCCAAGTCAAATGTGAACCTAAACCTCAGGTCAAATGCGAACCCGTTGTTTGAAAACCAGGCCAAATTTGAACCTAAACCTCAGGTCAAATGTGAAACCGTTGTTTGAAACCCAGGTCAAATGTGAACCTAACCCTCAAGTCAAATGTGAACCCGTTGTTTGAAAACCGAGTCAAATGTGAACCTAACCCTAAGGTCAAATGTGAACTCGTTCTTTGAAACCCAAGTCAAATGTGAACCTAAACCTCAAGTCAAATGTGAACCCGTTGTTTGAAAACCAGGTCAAATGTGAACCTAAACCTCAGGTCAAATGTGAACCCGTTGTTTGAAACCCAGGTCAAATGTGAACCTAAACCTCACGTCAAATGTGAATCCGTTGTTTGAAAACCAGGTCAAATGTGAACCCATTGTTTGAAACCCAGGTCAAATGTGAACCTAAACCTCAGGTCAAATGTGAACCCGTTGTTTGGTACCCAGGTCAAATGTGAACCTAAACCTCATGTCAAATGTGAACCTGTTGTTTAAAACCCAGGTCAAATGTGAACCTAAACCTCAGGTCAAATGTGAACCCGTTGTTTGAAACCCAGGTCAAATGAGAACCTAAACCTCACGTCAAATGTGAATCCGTTGTTTGAAAACCAGGTCAAATGTGAACCCGTTGTTTGAAACCCAGGTCAAATGTGAACCTAAACCTCAGGTCAAATGTGAACCCGTTGTTTGGAACCCAGGTCAAATGTGAACCTAAACCTCAGGTCAAATGTGAACCCGTTGTTTAAAACCCAGGTCAAATGTGAACCTAAACCTCAGGTCAAATGCGAACCCGTTGTTTGAAAACCAGGCCAAATTTGAACCTAAACCTCAGGTCAAATGTGAACCCGTTGTTTGAAACCCAGGTCAAATGTGAACCTAACCCTCAAGTCAAATGTGAACCCGTTGTTTGAAAACTAGGTCAAATGTGAACCTAACCCTAAGGTCAAATGTGAACTCGTTCTTTGAAACCCAAGTCAAATGTGAACCTAAACCTCAAGTCAAATGTGAACCCGTTGTTTGAAAACCAGGTCAAATGTGAACCTAAACCTCAGGTCAAATGTGAACCCGTTGTTTGAAACCCAGGTCAAATGTGAACCTAAACCTCAGGTCAAATAGGAACCCGTTGTTTGAAAACCAGGTCAAATGTGAACCTAAACCTCAGGTCAAATGTGAACCCGTTGTTTGAAACCCAGGTCAAATGAGAACCTAAACCTCACGTCAAATGTGAATCCTTTGTTTGAAAACCAGGTCAAATGTGAACCCGTTGTTTGAAACCCAGGTCAAATGTGAACCTAAACCTCAGGTCAAATGTGAACCCGTTGTTTGGAACCCAGGTCAAATGTGAACCTAAACCTCAGGTCAAATGTGAACCCGTTGTTTAAAACCCAGGTCAAACGTGAACTTAAACCTCAGGTCAAATGTGAACATGTTGTTTGAAACCCAGGTCATACGTGAACCTAAACCTCAGGTGAAATGTGAACCCGTTGTTTGAAACCCAAGTCAAATGTGAACCTAACCCTCAGGTCAAATGTGAACCCATTGTTTGAAAATCAGGTCAAATGAGAATCTAAACCTCAGGTCAAATGTGAACCCGTTGTTTGAAACCCAGGTTAAACGTGAACCTAAACCTCAAGTCAAATGTGAACCCGTTGTTTGAAAACCAGGTCAAATGTGAACCTAACCCTAAGGTCAAATGTGAACTCGTTCTTTGAAGCCCAAGTCAAATGTGAACCTAAACCTCAGGTCAAATGCGAACCCGTTGTTTGAAAACCAGGCCAAATTTGAACCTAAACCTCAGGTCAAATGTGAAACCGTTGTTTGAAACCCAGGTCAAATGTGAACCTAACCCTCAAGTCAAATGTGAACCCATTGTTTGAAAACCAGGTCAAATGTGAACCTAACCCTAAGGTCAAATGTGAACTCGTTCTTTGAAACCCAAGTCAAATGTGAACCTAAACCTCAAGTCAAATGTGAAACCGTTGTTTGAAAACCAGGTCAAATGTGAACCTAAACCTCAGGTCAAATGTGAACCCGTTGTTTGAAACACAGGTCAAATGTGAACCTAAACCTCAGGTCAAATATGAACCCGTTGTTTGAAAACCAGGTCAAATGTGAACCTAAACCTCAGGTCAAATGTGAACCCGTTGTTTGAAACCCAGGTCAAATGAGAACCTAAACCTCACATCAAATGTGAATCCGTTGTTTGAAAACCAGGTCAAATGTGAACCCGTTGTTTGAAACCCAGGTCAAATGTGAACCTAAACCTCAGGTCAAATGTGAACCCGTTGTTTGGAACCCAGGTCAAATGTGAACCTAAACCTCATGTCAAATGTGAACCCGTTGTTTAAAACCCAGGTCAAATGTGAACCTAAACCTCAGGTCAAATGCGAACCCGTTATTTGTAAATCAGGCCAAATTTGAACCTAAACCTCAGGTCAAATGTGAACAGGTTGTTTGAAACCCAGGTCAAATGTGAACCTAATCCTCAAGTCAAATGTGAACCCGTTGTTTGGTACCCAGGTCAAATGTGAACCTAAACCTCATGTCAAATGTGAACCCGTTGTTTAAAACCCAGGTCAAATGTGAACCTAAACCTCAGGTCAAATGCGAACCCGTTGTTTGAAAACCAGGTCAAATGTGAACTTAAACCTCAGGTCAAATGTGAACCCGTTGTTTGAAACCCAGGTCAAATGTGAACCTAAACCTCAGGTCAAATATGAACCCGTTGTTTGAAAACCAGGTCAAATGTGAACCTAAACCTCAGGTCAAATGTGAACCCGTTGTTTGAAACCCAGGTCAAATGAGAACCTAAACCTCACGTCAAGTGTGAATCCGTTGTTTGAAAACCAGGTCAAATGTGAACCCGTTGTTTGAAACCCAGGTCAAATGTGAACCTAAACCTCAGGTCAAATGTGAACCCGTTGTTTGGAACCCAGGTCAAATGTGAACCTAAACCTCAGGTCAAATGTGAACCCGTTGTTTGAAACCCAGGTCAAATGTGAACCTAAACCTCAGGTCAAATATGAACCCGTTGTTTGAAAACCAGGTCAAATGTGAACCTAAACCTCAGGTGAAATGTGAACCCGTTGTTTGAAACCCAGGTCAAATGAGAACCTAAACCTCATGTCAAATGTGAATCCGTTGTTTGAAAACCAGGTCAAATGTGAACCCGTTGTTTGAAACCCAGGTCAAATGTGAACCTAAACCTCAGGTCAAATGTGAACCCGTTGTTTGGAACCCAGGTCAAATGTGAACCTAAACCTCAGGTCAAATGTGAACCCGTTGTTTAAAACCCATGTCAAATGTGAACCTAAACCTCAGGTCAAATGCGAGCCCGTTGTTTGAAAACCAGGCCAAATTTGAACCTAAACCTCAGGTCAAATGTGAACCCGTTGTTTGAAACCCAGGTCAAATGTGAACCTAACCCTCAAGTCAAATGTGAACCCGTTGTTTTAAAACCAGGTCAAATGTGAACCTAACCCTAAGGTCAAATGTGAACTCGTTCTTTGAAACCCAAGTCAAATGTGAACCTAAACCTCAAGTCAAATGTGAACCCGTTGTTTGAAAACCAGGTCAAATGTGAACCTAAACCTCAGTTCAAATGTGAACCCGTTGTTTGAAACCCAGGTCAAATGTGAACCTAAACCTCAGGTCAAATAGGAACCCGTTGTTTGAAAACCAGGTCAAATGTGAACCTAAACCTCAGGTCAAATGTGAACCCATTGTTTGAAACCCAGGTCAAATGAGAACCTAAACCTCACGTCAAATGTGAATCCGTTGTTTGAAAACCAGGTCAAATGTGAACCCGTTGTTTGAAACCCAGGTCAAATGTGAACCTAAACCTCAGGTCAAATGTGAACCCGTTGTTTAAACCCCAGGTCAAACGTGAACTTAAACCTCAGGTCAAATGTGAACATGTTGTTTGAAACCCAGGTCATACGTGAACCTAAACCTCAGGTGAAATGTGAACCCGTTGTTTGAAACCCAAGTCAAATGTGAACCTAACCCTCAGGTCAAATGTGAACCCATTGTTTGAAAATCAGGTCAAATGTGAACCTAAACCTCAGGTCAAATGTGAACCCGTTGTTTGAAACCCAGGTTAAACGTGAACCTAAACCTCAAGTCAAATGTGAACCCGTTGTTTGAAAACCAGGTCAAATGTGAACCTAATCCTAAGGTCAAATGTGAACTCGTTCTTTGAAACCCAAGTCAAATGTGAACCTAAACCTCAGGTCAAATGCGAACCCGTTGTTTGAAAACCAGGCCAAATTTGAACCTAAACCTCAGGTCAAATGTGAAACCGTTGTTTGAAACCCAGGTCAAATGTGAACCTAACCCTCAAGTCAAATGTGAACCCGTTGTTTGAAAACCGAGTCAAATGTGAACCTAACCCTAAGGTCAAATGTGAACTCGTTCTTTGAAACCCAAGTCAAATGTGAACCTAAACATCAAGTCAAATGTGAACCCGTTGTTTGAAAACCAGGTCAAATGTGAACCTAAACCTCAGGTCAAATGTGAACCCGTTGTTTGAAACCCAGGTCAAATGTGAACCTAAACCTCAGGTCAAATATGAACCCGTTGTTTGAAAACCAGGTCAAATGTGAACCTAAACCTCAGGTCAAATGTGAACCCGTTGTTTGAAACCCAGGTCAAATGAGAACCTAAACCTCACGTCAAATGTGAATCCGTTGTTTGAAAACCAGGTCAAATGTGAACCCATTGTTTGAAACCCTGGTCAAATGTGAACCTAAACCTCAGGTCAAATGTGAACCCGTTGTTTGGTACCCAGGTCAAATGTGAACCTAAACCTCATGTCAAATGTGAACCCGTTGTTTAAAACACAGGTCAAATGTGAACCTAAACCTCAGGTCAAATGCGAACCCGTTGTTTGAAAACCAGGCCAAATTTGAACCTAAACCTCAGGTCAAATGTGAACCCGTTGTTTGAAACCCAGGTCAAATGTGAACCTAACCCTCAAGTCAAATGTGAATCCGTTGTTTGAAAACCAGGTCAAATGTGAACCTAACCCTAAGGTCAAATGTGAACTCGTTCTTTGAAACCCAAGTCAAATGTGAACCTAAACCTCAAGTCAAATGTGAACCCGTTGTTTGAAAACCAGGTCAAATATGAACCTAAACCTCAGGTTAAATATGAACCCGTTGTTTGAAAACCAGGTCAAATGTGAACCTAAACCGTAGGTCAAATGTGAACCCGTTGTTTGAAACCCATGTCAAATGAGAACCTAAACCTCACGTCAAATGTGAATCCGTTGTTTGAAAACCAGGTCAAATGTGAACCCGTTGTTTGACACCCAGGTCAAATGTGAACCTAAACCTCAGGTCAAATGTGAACCCGTTGTTTGGAACCCAGGTCAAATGTGAACCTAAACCTCAGGTCAAATGTGAACCCGTTGTTTAAAACCCAGGTCAAACGTGAACTTAAACCTCAGGTCAAATGTGAACATGTTGTTTGAAACCCAGGTCATACGTGAACCTAAACCTCAGGTGAAATGTGAACCCGTTGTTTAAAACCCAAGTCAAATGTGAACCTAACCCTCAGGTCAAATGTGAAACCATTGTTTGAAAATCAGGTCAAATGTGAACCTAAACCTCAGGTCAAATGTGAACCCGTTGTTTGAAACCCAGGTCAAATGAGAACCTAAACCTCACGTCAAATGTGAATCTGTTGTTTGAAAACCAGGTCAAATGTGAACTCGTTGTTTGAAACCCATGTCAAATGTGAACCTAAACCTCAGGTCAAATGTAAACCCATTGTTTGGAACCCAGGTCAAATGTGAACCTAAACCTCATGTCAAATGTGAACCCGTTGTTTAAAACCCGGGTCAAATGTGAACCTAAACCTCAGGTCAAATGCGAACCCGTTGTTTAAAACCCAGGTCAAATTTGAACCTAAACCTCAGGTCAAATGTGAACCCGTTGTTTGAAACCCAGGTCAAATGTGAACCTAACCCTCAAGTCAAATGTGAATCCGTTGTTTGAAAACCAGGTCAAATGTGAACCTAACCCTAAGGTCAAATGTGAACTCGTTCTTTGAAACCCAAGTCAAATGTGAACCTAAACCTCAAGTCAAATGTGAACCCGTTGTTTGAAAACCAGGTCAAATGTGAACCTAAACCTCAGGTCAAATGTGAACCCGTTGTTTGAAACCCAGGTCAAATGTGAACCTAAACCTCAGGTCAAATGTGAACCCGTTGTTTGAAACCCAGGTCAAATGTGAACCTAACCCTCAAGTCAAATGTGAACCCGTTGTTTGAAAACCAGGTCAAATGTGAACCTAACCCTAAGGTCAAATGTGAACTCGTTCTTTGAAACCCAAGTCAAATGTGAACCTAAACCTCAAGTCAAATGTGAACCCGTTGTTTGAAAACCAGGTCAAATGTGAACCTAAACCTCAGGTCAAATGTGAACCCGTTGTTTGAAACCCAGGTCAAATGTGAACCTAAACCTCAGGTCAAATATGAACCCGTTGTTTGAAAACCAGGTCAAATGTGAACCTAAACCTCAGGTCAAATGTGAACCCGTTGTTTGAAACCCAGGTCAAATGAGAACCTAAACCTCACGTCAAATGTGAACCCGTTGTTTGAAAACCAGGTCAAATGTGAACCCGTTGTTTGAAACCCAGGTCAATTGTGAACCTAAACCTCAGGTCAAATGTGAACCCGTTGTTTGGAACCCAGGTCAAATGTGAACCTAAACCTCAGGTCAAATGTGAACCCGTTGTTTAAAACCCAGGTCAAACGTGAACTTAAACCTCAGGTCAAATGTGAACATGTTGTTTGAAACCCAGGTCATACGTGAACCTAAACCTCAGGTGAAATGTGAACCCGTTGTTTAAAACCCAAGTCAAATGTGAACCTAACCCTCAGGTCAAATGTGAACCCATTGTTTGAAAATCAGGTCAAATGTGAACCTAAACCTCAGGTCAAATGTGAACCCGTTGTTTGAAACCCAGGTTAAACGTGAACCTAAACCTCAAGTCAAATGTGAACCCGTTGTTTGAAACCCAGGTTAAACGTGAACCTAAACCTCAAGTCAAATGTGAACCCGTTGTTTGAAAACCAGGTCAAATTTGAACCTAACCCTGAGGTCAAATGTGAACTCGTTCTTTGAAACCCAAGTTAAATGTGAACCTAAACCTCAAGTCAAATCTGAACCCGTTGTTTGAAAACCAGGTCAAATGTGAACCTAAACCTCAGGTCAAATGTGAACCCGTTGTTTGGAACCCAGGTCAAATGTGAACCTAAACCTCAGGTCAAATGTGAACCCGTTGTTTAAAACCCAGGTCAAATGTGAACCTAAACCTCAGGTCAAATGTGAACCCGTTGTTTGAAAACCAGGTCAAATGTGAACCTAAACCTCAGGTCAAATGTGAACCCGTTGTTTGAAACCCAGGTCAAATGAGAACCTAAACCTCACGTCAAATGTTAATCCATTGTTTGAAAACCAGGTCAAATGTGAACCCGTGGTTTGAAACCCAGGTCAAATGTGAACCTAAACCTCAGGTCAAATGTGAACCCGTTGTTTGGAACCCAGGTCAAATGTGAACCTAAACCTCAGGTCAAATGTGAACCCGTTGTTTAAAACCCAGGTCAAACGTGAACTTAAACCTCAGGTCAAATGTGAACATGTTGTTTGAAACCCAGGTCATACGTGAACCTAAACCTCAGGTGAAATGTGAACCCGTTGTTTAAAACCCAAGTCAAATGTGAACCTAACCCTCAGGTCAAATGTGAAACCATTGTTTGAAAATCAGGTCAAATGTGAACCTAAACCTCAGGTCAAATGTGAACCCGTTGTTTGAAACCCAGGTCAAATGAGAACCTAAACCTCACGTCAAATGTGAATCTGTTGTTTGAAAACCAGGTCAAATGTGAACTCGTTGTTTGAAACCCATGTCAAATGTGAACCTAAACCTCAGGTCAAATGTAAACCCATTGTTTGGAACCCAGGTCAAATGTGAACCTAAACCTCATGTCAAATGTGAACCCGTTGTTTAAAACCCAGGTCAAATGTGAACCTAAACCTCAGGTCAAATGCGAACCCGTTGTTTAAAACCCAGGTCAAATTTGAACCTAAACCTCAGGTCAAATGTGAACCCGTTGTTTGAAACCCAGGTCAAATGTGAACCTAACCCTCAAGTCAAATGTGAATCCGTTGTTTGAAAACCAGGTCAAATGTGAACCTAACCCTAAGGTCAAATGTGAACTCGTTCTTTGAAACCCAAGTCAAATGTGAACCTAAACCTCAAGTCAAATGTGAACCCGTTGTTTGAAAACCAGGTCAAATGTGAACCTAAACCTCAGGTCAAATGTGAACCCGTTGTTTGAAACCCAGGTCAAATGTGAACCTAAACCTCAGGTCAAATGTGAACCCGTTGTTTGAAACCCAGGTCAAATGTGAACCTAACCCTCAAGTCAAATGTGAACCCGTTGTTTGAAAACCAGGTCAAATGTGAACCTAACCCTAAGGTCAAATGTGAACTCGTTCTTTGAAACCCAAGTCAAATGTGAACCTAAACCTCAAGTCAAATGTGAACCCGTTGTTTGAAAACCAGGTCAACTGTGAACCTAAACCTCAGGTCAAATGTGAACCCGTTGTTTGAAACCCAGGTCAAATGTGAACCTAAACCTCAGGTCAAATATGAACCCGTTGTTTGAAAACCAGGTCAAATGTGAACCTAAACCTCAGGTCAAATGTGAACCCGTTGTTTGAAACCCAGGTCAAATGAGAACCTAAACCTCACGTCAAATGTGAATCCGTTGTTTGAAAACCAGGTCAAATGTGAACCCGTTGTTTGAAACCCAGGTCAAATGTGAACCTAAACCTCAGGTCAAATGTGAACCCGTTGTTTGGAACCCAGGTCAAATGTGAACCTAAACCTCAGGTCAAATGTGAACCCGTTGTTTAAAACCCAGGTCAAACGTGAACTTAAACCTCAGGTCAAATGTGAACATGTTGTTTGAAACCCAGGTCATACGTGAACCTAAACCTCAGGTGAAATGTGAACCCGTTGTTTAAAACCCAAGTCAAATGTGAACCTAACCCTCAGGTCAAATGTGAACCCATTGTTTGAAAATCAGGTCAAATGTGAACCTAAACCTCAGGTCAAATGTGAACCCGTTGTTTGAAACCCAGGTTAAACGTGAACCTAAACCTCAAGTCAAATGTGAACCCGTTGTTTGAAACCCAGGTTAAACGTGAACCTAAACCTCAAGTCAAATGTGAACCCGTTGTTTGAAAACCAGGTCAAATATGAACCTAACCCTGAGGTCAAATGTGAACTCGTTCTTTGAAACCCAAGTTAAATGTAAACCTAAACCTCAAGTCAAATCTGAACCCGTTGTTTGAAAACCAGGTCAAATGTGAACCTAAACCTCAGGTCAAATGTGAACCCGTTGTTTGGAACCCAGGTCAAATGTGAACCTAAACCTCAGGTCAAATGTGAACCCGTTGTTTAAAAGCCAGGTCAAATGTGAACCTAAACCTCAGGTCAAATGTGAACCCGTTGTTTGAAAACCAGGTCAAATGTGAACCTAAACCTCAGGTCAAATGTGAACCCGTTGTTTGAAACCCAAGTCAAATGAGAACCTAAACCTCACGTCAAATGTTAATCCATTGTTTGAAAACCAGGTCAAATGTGAACCCGTGGTTTGAAACCCAGGTCAAATGTGAACCTAAACCTCAGGTCAAATGTGAACCCGTTGTTTGGAACCCAGGTCAAATGTGAACCTAAACCTCAAGTCAAATGTGAACCCGTTGTTTAAAACCCAGGTCAAATGTGAACCTAAACCTCAGGTCAAATGTGAACCCGTTGTTTGAAACCAGGTGAAATTTGAACCTAAACCTCAGGTCAAATGTGAACCCGTTGTTTGAAACCCAGGTCAATTGTGAACCTAAACCTAAGGTCAAATGTGAACCTGTTGTTTGAAACCCAGGTCAAACGTGAACCTAAACCTCAGTTCAAATGTGAACCCGTTGTTTGAAACCCAAGTCAAATGTGAACCTAACCCTCAAGTCAAATGTGAACCCGTTGTTTGAAAATCCGGTCAAATGTGAACCTAAACCTCTGGTCAAATGTGAACCCGTTGTTTGAAACCCAGGTCAAATGTGAACCTAAACCTCATGTCAAATGTGAATCCATTGTTTGAAAACCAGGTCAAATGTGAGCCCGTTGTTAAAAACCCAGGACAAATATGAACCTAAACGTCAGGTCAAATGTGAACCCGTTGTTTGAAACCCAGCTCAAATGTGAACTTAAACCTCAGGTCAAATGTGAACCCGTTGTTTGAAAACCAGGTCAAATGTGAACCTAAACCTCAGGTGAAATATGAACCCATTGTTTGAAACCCAGGTCAAATGTGAACCTAAACCTCAGGTCAAATGTGAACCCGTTGTTTGAAACCCAGGTCAAATGTGAACCTAAACCTCAGGTCAAATGTGAACCCATTGTTTGGAACCCAGGCCAAATGTGAACCTAAACCTCATGTCAAATGTGAACCCGTTGTTTAAAACCCAGGTCAAATGTGAACCTAAACCTCAGGTCAAATGCGAACCCGTTGTTTGAAAACCAGGCCAAATTTGAACCTAAACCTCAGGTCAAATGTGAACCCGTTGTTTGAAACCCAGGTCAAATGTGAACCTAACCCTCAAGTCAAATGTGAATCCGTTGTTTGAAAACCAGGTCAAATGTGAACCTAACCCTAAGGTCAAATGTGAACTCGTTCTTTGAAACCCAAGTCAAATGTGAACCTAAACCTCAAGTCAAATGTGAACCCGTTGTTTGAAAACCAGGTCAAATGTGAACCTAAACCTCAGGTCAAATGTGAACCCGTTGTTTGAAACCCAGGTCAAATGTGAACCTAAACCTCAGGTCAAATGTGAACCCGTTGTTTGAAACCCAGGTCAAATGTGAACCTAACCCTCAAGTCAAATGTGAACCCGTTGTTTGAAAACCAGGTCAAATGTGAACGTAACCCTAAGGTCAAATGTGAACTCGTTCTTTGAAACCCAAGTCAAATGTGAACCTAAACCTCAAGTCAAATGTGAACCCGTTGTTTGAAAACCAGGTCAAATGTGAACCTAAACCTCAGGTCAAATGTGAACCCGTTGTTTGAAACCCAGGTCAAATGTGAACCTAAACCTCAGGTCAAATATGAACCCGTTGTTTGAAAACCAGGTCAAATGTGAACCTAAACCTCAGGTCAAATGTGAACCCGTTGTTTGAAACCCAGGTCAAATGTGAACCTAACCCTCAAGTCAAATGTGAACCCGTTGTTTGAAAACCAGGTCAAATGTGAACGTAACCCTAAGGTCAAATGTGAACTCGTTCTTTGAAACCCAAGTCAAATGTGAACCTAAACCTCAAGTCAAATGTGAACCCGTTGTTTGAAAACCAGGTCAAATGTGAACCTAAACCTCAGGTCAAATGTGAACCCGTTGTTTGAAACCTAGGTCATACGTGAACCTAAACCTCAGGTGAAATGTGAACCCGTTGTTTAAAACCCAAGTCAAATGTGAACCTAACCCTCAGGTCAAATGTGAACCCATTGTTTGAAAATCAGGTCAAATGTGAACCTAAACCTCAGGTCAAATGTGAACCCGTTGTTTGAAACCCAGGTTAAACGTGAACCTAAACCTCAAGTCAAATGTGAACCCGTTGTTTGAAACCCAGGTTAAACGTGAACCTAAACCTCAAGTCAAATGTGAACCCGTTGTTTGAAAACCAGGTCAAATGTGAACCTAACCCTGAGGTCAAATGTGAACTCGTTCTTTGAAAACCAAGTTAAATGTGAACCTAAACCTCAAGTCAAATCTGAACCCGTTGTTTGAAAACCAGGTCAAATGTGAACCTAAACCTCAGGTCAAATGTGAACCCGTTGTTTGGAACCCAGGTCAAATGTGAACCTAAACCTCAGGTCAAATGTGAACCCGTTGTTTAAAACCCAGGTCAAATGTGAACCTAAACCTCAGGTCAAATGTGAACCCGTTGTTTGAAAACCAGGTCAAATGTGAACCTAAACCTCAGGTCAAATGTGAACCCGTTGTTTGAAACCCAGGTCAAATGAGAACCTAAACCTCACGTCAAATGTTAATCCATTGTTTGAAAACCAGGTCAAATGTGAACCCGTTGTTTGAAACCCAGGTCAAATGTGAACCTAAACCTCAGGTCAAATGTGAACCCGTTGTTTGGAACCCAGGTCAAATGTGAACCTAAACCTCAAGTCAAATGTGAACCCCTTGTTTAAAACCCAGGTCAAATGTGAACCTAAACCTCAGGTCAAATGTGAACCCGTTGTTTGAAACCAGGTGAAATTTGAACCTAAACCTCAGGTCAAATGTGAACCCGTTGTTTGAAACCCAGGTCAATTGTGAACCTAAACCTAAGGTCAAATGTGAACCTGTTGTTTGAAACCCAGGTCAAACGTGAACCTAAACCTCAGTTCAAATGTGAACCCGTTGTTTGAAACCCATGTCAAATGTGAACCTAACCCTCAAGTCAAATGTGAACCCGTTGTTTGAAAATCCGGTCAAATGTGAACCTAAACCTCTGGTCAAATGTGAACCCGTTGTTTGAAACCCAGGTCAAATGTGAACCTAAACCTCATGTCAAATGTGAATCCATTGTTTGAAAACCAGGTCAAATGTGAGCCCGTTGTTAAAAACCCAGGACAAATATGAACCTAAACCTCAGGTCAAATGTGAACCCGTTGTTTGAAACCCAGCTCAAATGTGAACTTAAACCTCAGGTCAAATGTGAACCCGTTGTTTGAAAACCAGGTCAAATGTGAACCTAAACCTCAGGTGAAATATGAACCCATTGTTTGAAACCCAGGTCAAATGTGAACCTAAACCTCAGGTCAAATGTGAACCCGTTGTTTGAATCCCAGGTCAAATGTGAACCTAAACCTCAGGTCAAATGTGAACCCATTGTTTGGAACCCAGGCCAAATGTGAACCTAAACCTCATGTCAAATGTGAACCCGTTGTTTAAAACCCAGGTCAAATGTGAACCTAAACCTCAGGTCAAATGCGAACCCGTTGTTTGAAAACCAGGCCAAATTTGAACCTAAACCTCAGGTCAAATGTGAACCCGTTGTTTGAAACCCAGGTCAAATGTGAACCTAACCCTCAAGTCAAATGTGAATCCGTTGTTTGAAAACCAGGTCAAATGTGAACCTAACCCTAAGGTCAAATGTGAACTCGTTCTTTGAAACCCAAGTCAAATGTGAACCTAAACCTCAAGTCAAATGTGAACCCGTTGTTTGAAAACCAGGTCAAATGTGAACCTAAACCTCAGGTCAAATGTGAACCCGTTGTTTGAAACCCAGGTCAAATGTGAACCTAAACCTCAGGTCAAATGTGAACCCGTTGTTTGAAACCCAGGTCAAATGTGAACCTAACCCTCAAGTCAAATGTGAACCCGTTGTTTGAAAACCAGGTCAAATGTGAACGTAACCCTAAGGTCAAATGTGAACTCGTTCTTTGAAACCCAAGTCAAATGTGAACCTAAACCTCAAGTCAAATGTGAACCCGTTGTTTGAAAACCAGGTCAAATGTGAACCTAAACCTCAGGTCAAATGTGAACCCGTTGTTTGAAACCCAGGTCAAATGTGAACCTAAACCTCATGTCAAATGTGAATCCATTGTTTGAAAACCAGGTCAAATGTGAGCCCGTTGTTAAAAACCCAGGACAAATATGAACCTAAACCTCAGGTCAAATGTGAACCCGTTGTTTGAAACCCAGCTCAAATGTGAACTTAAACCTCAGGTCAAATGTGAACCCGTTGTTTGAAAACCAGGTCAAATGTGAACCTAAACCTCAGGTGAAATATGAACCCATTGTTTGAAACCCAGGTCAAATGTGAACCTAAACCTCAGGTCAAATGTGAACCCGTTGTTTGAATCCCAGGTCAAATGTGAACCTAAACCTCAGGTCAAATGTGAACCCATTGTTTGGAACCCAGGCCAAATGTGAACCTAAACCTCATGTCAAATGTGAACCCGTTGTTTAAAACCCAGGTCAAATGTGAACCTAAACCTCAGGTCAAATGCGAACCCGTTGTTTGAAAACCAGGCCAAATTTGAACCTAAACCTCAGGTCAAATGTGAACCCGTTGTTTGAAACCCAGGTCAAATGTGAACCTAACCCTCAAGTCAAATGTGAATCCGTTGTTTGAAAACCAGGTCAAATGTGAACCTAACCCTAAGGTCAAATGTGAACTCGTTCTTTGAAACCCAAGTCAAATGTGAACCTAAACCTCAAGTCAAATGTGAACCCGTTGTTTGAAAACCAGGTCAAATGTGAACCTAAACCTCAGGTCAAATGTGAACCCGTTGTTTGAAACCCAGGTCAAATGTGAACCTAAACCTCAGGTCAAATGTGAACCCGTTGTTTGAAACCCAGGTCAAATGTGAACCTAACCCTCAAGTCAAATGTGAACCCGTTGTTTGAAAACCAGGTCAAATGTGAACGTAACCCTAAGGTCAAATGTGAACTCGTTCTTTGAAACCCAAGTCAAATGTGAACCTAAACCTCAAGTCAAATGTGAACCCGTTGTTTGAAAACCAGGTCAAATGTGAACCTAAACCTCAGGTCAAATGTGAACCCGTTGTTTGAAACCCAGGTCAAATGTGAACCTAAACCTCAGGTCAAATATGAACCCGTTGTTTGAAAACCAGGTCAAATGTGAACCTAAACCTCAGGTCAAATGTGAACCCGTTGTTTGAAACCCAGGTCAAATGTGAACCTAACCCTCAAGTCAAATGTGAACCCGTTGTTTGAAAACCAGGTCAAATGTGAACGTAACCCTAAGGTCAAATGTGAACTCGTTCTTTGAAACCCAAGTCAAATGTGAACCTAAACCTCAAGTCAAATGTGAACCCGTTGTTTGAAAACCAGGTCAAATGTGAACCTAAACCTCAGGTCAAATGTGAACCCGTTGTTTGAAACCTAGGTCATACGTGAACCTAAACCTCAGGTGAAATGTGAACCCGTTGTTTAAAACCCAAGTCAAATGTGAACCTAACCCTCAGGTCAAATGTGAACCCATTGTTTGAAAATCAGGTCAAATGTGAACCTAAACCTCAGGTCAAATGTGAACCCGTTGTTTGAAACCCAGGTTAAACGTGAACCTAAACCTCAAGTCAAATGTGAACCCGTTGTTTGAAACCCAGGTTAAACGTGAACCTAAACCTCAAGTCAAATGTGAACCCGTTGTTTGAAAACCAGGTCAAATGTGAACCTAACCCTGAGGTCAAATGTGAACTCGTTCTTTGAAACCCAAGTTAAATGTGAACCTAAACCTCAAGTCAAATCTGAACCCGTTGTTTGAAAACCAGGTCAAATGTGAACCTAAACCTCAGGTCAAATGTGAACCCGTTGTTTGGAACCCAGGTCAAATGTGAACCTAAACCTCAGGTCAAATGTGAACCCGTTGTTTAAAACCCAGGTCAAATGTGAACCTAAACCTCAGGTCAAATGTGAACCCGTTGTTTGAAAACCAGGTCAAATGTGAACCTAAACCTCAGGTCAAATGTGAACCCGTTGTTTGAAACCCAGGTCAAATGAGAACCTAAACCTCACGTCAAATGTTAATCCATTGTTTGAAAACCAGGTCAAATGTGAACCCGTTGTTTGAAACCCAGGTCAAATGTGAACCTAAACCTCAGGTCAAATGTGAACCCGTTGTTTGGAACCCAGGTCAAATGTGAACCTAAACCTCAAGTCAAATGTGAACCCATTGTTTAAAACCCAGGTCAAATGTGAACCTAAACCTCAGGTCAAATGTGAACCCGTTGTTTGAAACCAGGTGAAATTTGAACCTAAACCTCAGGTCAAATGTGAACCCGTTGTTTGAAACCCAGGTCAATTGTGAACCTAAACCTAAGGTCAAATGTGAACCTGTTGTTTGAAACCCAGGTCAAACGTGAACCTAAACCTCAGTTCAAATGTGAACCCGTTGTTTGAAACCCATGTCAAATGTGAACCTAACCCTCAAGTCAAATGTGAACCCGTTGTTTGAAAATCCGGTCAAATGTGAACCTAAACCTCTGGTCAAATGTGAACCCGTTGTTTGAAACCCAGGTCAAATGTGAACCTAAACCTCATGTCAAATGTGAATCCATTGTTTGAAAACCAGGTCAAATGTGAGCCCGTTGTTAAAAACCCAGGACAAATATGAACCTAAACCTCAGGTCAAATGTGAACCCGTTGTTTGAAACCCAGCTCAAATGTGAACTTAAACCTCAGGTCAAATGTGAACCCGTTGTTTGAAAACCAGGTCAAATGTGAACCTAAACCTCAGGTGAAATATGAACCCATTGTTTGAAACCCAGGTCAAATGTGAACCTAAACCTCAGGTCAAATGTGAACCCGTTGTTTGAATCCCAGGTCAAACGTGAACTTAAACCTCAGGTCAAATGTGAACATGTTGTTTGAAACCCAGGTCATACGTGAACCTAAACCTCAGGTGAAATGTGAACCCGTTGTTTGAAACCCAAGTCAAATGTGAACCTAACCCTCAGGTCAAATGTGAACCCATTGTTTGAAAATCAGGTCAAATGTGAACCTAAACCTCAGGTCAAATGTGAACCCATTGTTTGAAACCCAGGTTAAACGTGAACCTAAACCTCAAGTCAAATGTGAACCCGTTGTTTGAAAACCAGGTCAAATGTGAACCTAACCCTAAGGTCAAATGTGAACTCGTTCTTTGAAACCCAAGTCAAATGTGAACCTAAACCTCAGGTCAAATGTGAACCCGTTGTTTGAAAACCAGGTCAAATGTGAACCTAAACCTCAGGTCAAATGTGAACCCGTTGTTTGAAACCCAGGCCAAATTTGAACCTAAACCTCAAGTCAAATGTGAACCCGTTGTTTGAAAACCAGGTCAAATGTGAACCTAACCCTCAGGTCAAATGTGAACTCGTTCTTTGAAACCCAAGTCAAATGTGAACCTAAACCTCAGGTCAAATGTGAACCCGTTGTTTGAAAACCAGGTCAAATGTGAACCTAAACCTCAGGTCAAATGTGAACCCGTAATTTGAAACCTAGGTCAAATGAGAACCTAAACCTCACGTCAAATGTGAATCCGTTGTTTGAAAACCAGGTCAAATGTGAACCTGTTGTTTGAAACCCAGGTTAAATGTGAACCTAAACCTCAGGTCAAATGTGAACCCGTTGTTTGGAACCTAGGTCAAATGTGAACCTCAACCTCAGGTTAAATGTGAACCCGTTGTTTGAAACCCAGGTCAAATGTGAACCTAAACCTCAGGTTAAATGCGAACCCGTTGTTTGATAACCAGGTCAAATTTGACCCTAAACCTCAGGTCAAATGTGAACCCGTTGTTTGAAACCAAGGTCAATTGTGAACCTAAACCTAAGGTCAAATGTGAACCCGTTGTTTGAAAACCAGGTCAAATGTGAACCTAAACCTCAGGTCAAATGTGAACCCATTGTTTGAAACCCAGGTCAAATGTGAACCCGTTGTTTGAATCCCAGGTCAAACGTGAACTTAAACCTCAGGTCAAATGTGAACATGTTGTTTGAAACCCAGGTCAAACGTGAACCTAAACCTCGGGTCAAATGTGAACCCGTTGTTTGAAACCCAGGTCAAATGTGAACCTAAACCTCAGGTCAAATATGAACCCGTTGTTTGAAAACCAGGTCAAATGTGAACCTAAACCTCAGGTCAAATGTGAACCCGTTGTTTGAAACCCAGGTCAAATGTGAACCTAACCCTCAAGTCAAATGTGAACCCGTTGTTTGAAAACCAGGTCAAATGTGAACGTAACCCTAAGGTCAAATGTGAACTCGTTCTTTGAAACCCAAGTCAAATGTGAACCTAAACCTCAAGTCAAATGTGAACCCGTTGTTTGAAAACCAGGTTAAATGTGAACCTAAACCTCAGGTCAAATGTGAACCCGTTGTTTGAAACCCAGGTCATACGTGAACCTAAACCTCAGGTGAAATGTGAACCCGTTGTTTAAAACCCAAGTCAAATGTGAACCTAACCCTCAGGTCAAATGTGAACCCATTGTTTGAAAATCAGGTCAAATGTGAACCTAAACCTCAGGTCAAATGTGAACCCGTTGTTTGAAACCCAGGTTAAACGTGAACCTAAACCTCAAGTCAAATGTGAACCCGTTGTTTGAAACCCAGGTTAAACGTGAACCTAAACCTCAAGTCAAATGTGAACCCGTTGTTTGAAAACCAGGTCAAATGTGAACCTAACCCTGAGGTCAAATGTGAACTCGTTCTTTGAAACCCAAGTTAAATGTGAACCTAAACCTCAAGTCAAATCTGAACCCGTTGTTTGAAAACCAGGTCAAATGTGAACCTAAACCTCAGGTCAAATGTGAACCCGTTGTTTGGAACCCAGGTCAAATGTGAACCTAAACCTCAGGTCAAATGTGAACCCGTTGTTTAAAACCTAGGTCAAATGTGAACCTAAACCTCAGGTCAAATGTGAACCCGTTGTTTGAAAACCAGGTCAAATGTGAACCTAAACCTCAGGTCAAATGTGAACCCGTTGTTTGAAACCCAGGTCAAATGAGAACCTAAACCTCACGTCAAATGTTAATCCATTGTTTGAAAACCAGGTCAAATGTGAACCCGTTGTTTGAAACCCAGGTCAAATGTGAACCTAAACCTCAGGTCAAATGTGAACCCGTTGTTTGGAACCCAGGTCAAATGTGAACCTAAACCTCAAGTCAAATGTGAACCCGTTGTTTAAAACCCAGGTCAAATGTGAACCTAAACCTCAGGTCAAATGTGAACCCGTTGTTTGAAACCAGGTGAAATTTGAACCTAAACCTCAGGTCAAATGTGAACCCGTTGTTTGAAACCCAGGTCAATTGTGAACCTAAACCTAAGGTCAAATGTGAACCTGTTGTTTGAAACCCAGGTCAAACGTGAACCTAAACCTCAGTTCAAATGTGAACCCGTTGTTTGAAACCCAAGTCAAATGTGAACCTAACCCTCAAGTCAAATGTGAACCCGTTGTTTGAAAATCCGGTCAAATGTGAACCTAAACCTCTGGTCAAATGTGAACCCGTTGTTTGAAACCCAGGTCAAATGTGAACCTAAACCTCATGTCAAATGTGAATCCATTGTTTGAAAACCAGGTCAAATGTGAGCCCGTTGTTAAAAACCCAGGACAAATATGAACCTAAACCTCAGGTCAAATGTGAACCCGTTGTTTGAAACCCAGCTCAAATGTGAACTTAAACCTCAGGTCAAATGTGAACCCGTTGTTTGAAAACCAGGTCAAATGTGAACCTAAACCTCAGGTGAAATATGAACCCATTGTTTGAAACCCAGGTCAAATGTGAACCTAAACCTCAGGTCAAATGTGAACCCGTTGTTTGAATCCCAGGTCAAACGTGAACTTAAACCTCAGGTCAAATGTGAACATGTTGTTTGAAACCCAGGTCATACGTGAACCTAAACCTCAGGTGAAATGTGAACCCGTTGTTTGAAACCCAAGTCAAATGTGAACCTAACCCTCAGGTCAAATGTGAACCCATTGTTTGAAAATCAGGTCAAATGTGAACCTAAACCTCAGGTCAAATGTGAACCCATTGTTTGAAACCCAGGTTAAACGTGAACCTAAACCTCAAGTCAAATGTGAACCCGTTGTTTGAAAACCAGGTCAAATGTGAACCTAACCCTAAGGTCAAATGTGAACTCGTTCTTTGAAACCCAAGTCAAATGTGAACCTAAACCTCAGGTCAAATGTGAACCCGTTGTTTGAAACCCAGGTCAAATGTGAACCTAAACCTCAGGTTAAATGCGAACCCGTTGTTTGATAACCAGGTCAAATTTGACCCTAAACCTCAGGTCAAATGTGAACCCGTTGTTTGAAACCATGGTCAATTGTGAACCTAAACCTAAGGTCAAATGTGAACCCGTTGTTTGAAAACCAGGTCAAATGTGAACCTAAACCTCAGGTCAAATGTGAACCCATTGTTTGAAACCCAGGTCAAATGTGAACCCGTTGTTTGAATCCTAGGTCAAACGTGAACTTAAACCTCAGGTCAAATGTGAACATGTTGTTTGAAACCCAGGTCAAACGTGAACCTAAACCTCGGGTCAAATGTGAACCCGTTGTTTGAAACCCAGGTCAAATGTGAACCTAAACCTCAGGTCAAATATGAACCCGTTGTTTGAAAACCAGGTCAAATGTGAACCTAAACATCAGGTCAAATATGAACCCGTTGTTTGAAACCCAGGTCAAATGTGAACCTAACCCTCAAGTCAAATGTGAACCCGTTGTTTGAAAACCAGGTCAAATGTGAACGTAACCCTAAGGTCAAATGTGAACTCGTTCTTTGAAACCCAAGTCAAATGTGAACCTAAACCTCAAGTCAAATGTGAACCCGTTGTTTGAAAACCAGGTCAAATGTGAACCTAAACCTCAGGTCAAATGTGAACCCGTTGTTTGAAACCCAGGTCATACGTGAACCTAAACCTCAGGTGAAATGTGAACCCGTTGTTTAAAACCCAAGTCAAATGTGAACCTAACCCTCAGGTCAAATGTGAACCCATTGTTTCAAAATCAGGTCAAATGTGAACCTAAACCTCAGGTCAAATGTGAACCCGTTGTTTGAAACCCAGGTTAAACGTGAACCTAAACCTCAAGTCAAATGTGAACCCGTTGTTTGAAACCCAGGTTAAACGTGAACCTAAACCTCAAGTCAAATGTGAACCCGTTGTTTGAAAACCAGGTCAAATGTGAACCTAACCCTGAGGTCAAATGTGAACTCGTTCTTTGAAACCCAAGTTAAATGTGAACCTAAACCTCAAGTCAAATCTGAACCCGTTGTTTGAAAACCAGGTCAAATGTGAACCTAAACCTCAGGTCAAATGTGAACCCGTTGTTTGGAACCCAGGTCAAATGTGAACCTAAACCTCAGGTCAAATGTGAACCCGTTGTTTAAAACCCAGGTCAAATGTGAACCTAAACCTCAGGTCAAATGTGAACCCGTTGTTTGAAAACCAGGTCAAATGTGAACCTAACCCTCAGGTCAAATGTGAACCCATTGTTTGAAAATCAGGTCAAATGTGAACCTAAACCTCAGGTCAAATGTGAACCCATTGTTTGAAACCCAGGTTAAACGTGAACCTAAACCTCAAGTCAAATGTGAACCCGTTGTTTGAAAACCAGGTCAAATGTGAACCTAACCCTAAGGTCAAATGTGAACTCGTTCTTTGAAACCCAAGTCAAATGTGAACCTAAACCTCAGGTCAAATGTGAACCCGTTGTTTGAAACCCAGGTCAAATGTGAACCTAAACCTCAGGTTAAATGCGAACCCGTTGTTTGATAACCAGGTCAAATTTGACCCTAAACCTCAGGTCAAATGTGAACCCGTTGTTTGAAACCATGGTCAATTGTGAACCTAAACCTAAGGTCAAATGTGAACCCGTTGTTTGAAAACCAGGTCAAATGTGAACCTAAACCTCAGGTCAAATGTGAACCCATTGTTTGAAACCCAGGTCAAATGTGAACCCGTTGTTTGAATCCTAGGTCAAACGTGAACTTAAACCTCAGGTCAAATGTGAACATGTTGTTTGAAACCCAGGTCAAACGTGAACCTAAACCTCGGGTCAAATGTGAACCCGTTGTTTGAAACCCAGGTCAAATGTGAACCTAAACCTCAGGTCAAATATGAACCCGTTGTTTGAAAACCAGGTCAAATGTGAACCTAAACATCAGGTCAAATATGAACCCGTTGTTTGAAACCCAGGTCAAATGTGAACCTAACCCTCAAGTCAAATGTGAACCCGTTGTTTGAAAACCAGGTCAAATGTGAACGTAACCCTAAGGTCAAATGTGAACTCGTTCTTTGAAACCCAAGTCAAATGTGAACCTAAACCTCAAGTCAAATGTGAACCCGTTGTTTGAAAACCAGGTCAAATGTGAACCTAAACCTCAGGTCAAATGTGAACCCGTTGTTTGAAACCCAGGTCATACGTGAACCTAAACCTCAGGTGAAATGTGAACCCGTTGTTTAAAACCCAAGTCAAATGTGAACCTAACCCTCAGGTCAAATGTGAACCCATTGTTTCAAAATCAGGTCAAATGTGAACCTAAACCTCAGGTCAAATGTGAACCCGTTGTTTGAAACCCAGGTTAAACGTGAACCTAAACCTCAAGTCAAATGTGAACCCGTTGTTTGAAACCCAGGTTAAACGTGAACCTAAACCTCAAGTCAAATGTGAACCCGTTGTTTGAAAACCAGGTCAAATGTGAACCTAACCCTGAGGTCAAATGTGAACTCGTTCTTTGAAACCCAAGTTAAATGTGAACCTAAACCTCAAGTCAAATCTGAACCCGTTGTTTGAAAACCAGGTCAAATGTGAACCTAAACCTCAGGTCAAATGTGAACCCGTTGTTTGGAACCCAGGTCAAATGTGAACCTAAACCTCAGGTCAAATGTGAACCCGTTGTTTAAAACCCAGGTCAAATGTGAACCTAAACCTCAGGTCAAATGTGAACCCGTTGTTTGAAAACCAGGTCAAATGTGAACCTAAACCTCAGGTCAAATGTGAACCCGTTGTTTGAAACCCAGGTCAAATGAGAACCTAAACCTCACGTCAAATGTTAATCCATTGTTTGAAAACCAGGTCAAATGTGAACCCGTTGTTTGAAACCCAGGTCAAATGTGAACCTAAACCTCAGGTCAAATGTGAACCCGTTGTTTGGAACCCAGGTCAAACGTGAACCTAAACCTCAAGTCAAATGTGAACCCATTATTTAAAACCCAGGTCAAATGTGAACCTAAACCTCAGGTCAAATGTGAACCCGTTGTTTGAAACCAGGTGAAATTTGAACCTAAACCTCAGGTCAAATGTGAACCCGTTGTTTGAAACCCAGGTCAATTGTGAACCTAAACCTAAGGTCAAATGTGAACCTGTTGTTTGAAACCCAGGTCAAACGTGAACCTAAACCTCAGTTCAAATGTGAACCCGTTGTTTGAAACCCAAGTCAAATGTGAACCTAACCCTCAAGTCAAATGTGAACCCGTTGTTTGAAAATCCGGTCAAATGTGAACCTAAACCTCTGGTCAAATGTGAACCCGTTGTTTGAAACCCAGGTCAAATGTGAACCTAAACCTCGTGTCAAATGTGAATCCATTGTTTGAAAACCAGGTCAAATGTGAGCCCGTTGTTAAAAACCCAGGACAAATATGAACCTAAACCTCAGGTCAAATGTGAACCCGTTGTTTGAAACCCAGCTCAAATGTGAACTTAAACCTCAGGTCAAATGTGAACCCGTTGTTTGAAAACCAGGTCAAATGTGAACCTAAACCTCAGGTGAAATATGAACCCATTGTTTGAAACCCAGGTCAAATGTGAACCTAAACCTCAGGTCAAATGTGAACCCGTTGTTTGAATCCCAGGTCAAACGTGAACTTAAACCTCAGGTCAAATGTGAACATGTTGTTTGAAACCCAGGTCATACGTGAACCTAAACCTCAGGTGAAATGTGAACCCGTTGTTTGAAACCCAAGTCAAATGTGAACCTAACCCTCAGGTCAAATGTGAACCCATTGTTTGAAAATCAGGTCAAATGTGAACCTAAACCTCAGGTCAAATGTGAACCCATTGTTTGAAACCCAGGTTAAACGTGAACCTAAACCTCAAGTCAAATGTGAACCCGTTGTTTGAAAACCAGGTCAAATGTGAACCTAACCCTAAGGTCAAATGTGAACTCGTTCTTTGAAACCCAAGTCAAATGTGAACCTAAACCTCAAGTCAAATGTGAACCCGTTGTTTGAAAACCAGGTCAAATGTGAACCTAAACCTCAGGTCAAATGTGAACCCGTTGTTTGAAACCCAGGTCATACGTGAACCTAAACCTCAGGTGAAATGTGAACCCGTTGTTTAAAACCCAAGTCAAATGTGAACCTAACCCTCAGGTCAAATGTGAACCCATTGTTTCAAAATCAGGTCAAATGTGAACCTAAACCTCAGGTCAAATGTGAACCCGTTGTTTGAAACCCAGGTTAAACGTGAACCTAAACCTCAAGTCAAATGTGAACCCGTTGTTTGAAACCCAGGTTAAACGTGAACCTAAACCTCAAGTCAAATGTGAACCCGTTGTTTGAAAACCAGGTCAAATGTGAACCTAACCCTGAGGTCAAATGTGAACTCGTTCTTTGAAACCCAAGTTAAATGTGAACCTAAACCTCAAGTCAAATCTGAACCCGTTGTTTGAAAACCAGGTCAAATGTGAACCTAAACCTCAGGTCAAATGTGAACCCGTTGTTTGGAACCCAGGTCAAATGTGAACCTAAACCTCAGGTCAAATGTGAACCCGTTGTTTAAAACCCAGGTCAAATGTGAACCTAAACCTCAGGTCAAATGTGAACCCGTTGTTTGAAAACCAGGTCAAATGTGAACCTAAACCTCAGGTCAAATGTGAACCCGTTGTTTGAAACCCAGGTCAAATGAGAACCTAAACCTCACGTCAAATGTTAATCCATTGTTTGAAAACCAGGTCAAATGTGAACCCGTTGTTTGAAACCCAGGTCAAATGTGAACCTAAACCTCAGGTCAAATGTGAACCCGTTGTTTGGAACCCAGGTCAAACGTGAACCTAAACCTCAAGTCAAATGTGAACCCATTATTTAAAACCCAGGTCAAATGTGAACCTAAACCTCAGGTCAAATGTGAACCCGTTGTTTGAAACCAGGTGAAATTTGAACCTAAACCTCAGGTCAAATGTGAACCCGTTGTTTGAAACCCAGGTCAATTGTGAACCTAAACCTAAGGTCAAATGTGAACCTGTTGTTTGAAACCCAGGTCAAACGTGAACCTAAACCTCAGTTCAAATGTGAACCCGTTGTTTGAAACCCAAGTCAAATGTGAACCTAACCCTCAAGTCAAATGTGAACCCGTTGTTTGAAAATCCGGTCAAATGTGAACCTAAACCTCTGGTCAAATGTGAACCCGTTGTTTGAGACCCAGGTCAAATGTGAACCTAAACCTCGTGTCAAATGTGAATCCATTGTTTGAAAACCAGGTCAAATGTGAGCCCGTTGTTAAAAACCCAGGACAAATATGAACCTAAACCTCAGGTCAAATGTGAACCCGTTGTTTGAAACCCAGCTCAAATGTGAACTTAAACCTCAGGTCAAATGTGAACCCGTTGTTTGAAAACCAGGTCAAATGTGAACCTAAACCTCAGGTGAAATATGAACCCATTGTTTGAAACCCAGGTCAAATGTGAACCTAAACCTCAGGTCAAATGTGAACCCGTTGTTTGAATCCCAGGTCAAACGTGAACTTAAACCTCAGGTCAAATGTGAACATGTTGTTTGAAACCCAGGTCATACGTGAACCTAAACCTCAGGTGAAATGTGAACCCGTTGTTTGAAACCCAAGTCAAATGTGAACCTAACCCTCAGGTCAAATGTGAACCCATTGTTTGAAAATCAGGTCAAATGTGAACCTAAACCTCAGGTCAAATGTGAACCCATTGTTTGAAACCCAGGTTAAACGTGAACCTAAACCTCAAGTCAAATGTGAACCCGTTGTTTGAAAACCAGGTCAAATGTGAACCTAACCCTAAGGTCAAATGTGAACTCGTTCTTTGAAACCCAAGTCAAATGTGAACCTAAACCTCAGGTCAAATGTGAACCCGTTGTTTGAAAACCAGGTCAAATGTGAACCTAAACCTCAGGTCAAATGTGAACCCGTTGTTTGAAACCCAGGTCATACGTGAACCTAAACCTCAGGTGAAATGTGAACCCGTTGTTTAAAACCCAAGTCAAATGTGAACCTAACCCTCAGGTCAAATGTGAACCCATTGTTTCAAAATCAGGTCAAATGTGAACCTAAACCTCAGGTCAAATGTGAACCCGTTGTTTGAAACCCAGGTTAAACGTGAACCTAAACCTCAAGTCAAATGTGAACCCGTTGTTTGAAACCCAGGTTAAACGTGAACCTAAACCTCAAGTCAAATGTGAACCCGTTGTTTGAAAACCAGGTCAAATGTGAACCTAACCCTGAGGTCAAATGTGAACTCGTTCTTTGAAACCCAAGTTAAATGTGAACCTAAACCTCAAGTCAAATCTGAACCCGTTGTTTGAAAACCAGGTCAAATGTGAACCTAAACCTCAGGTCAAATGTGAACCCGTTGTTTGGAACCCAGGTCAAATGTGAACCTAAACCTCAGGTCAAATGTGAACCCGTTGTTTAAAACCCAGGTCAAATGTGAACCTAAACCTCAGGTCAAATGTGAACCCGTTGTTTGAAAACCAGGTCAAATGTGAACCTAAACCTCAGGTCAAATGTGAACCCGTTGTTTGAAACCCAGGTCAAATGAGAACCTAAACCTCACGTCAAATGTTAATCCATTGTTTGAAAACCAGGTCAAATGTGAACCCGTTGTTTGAAACCCAGGTCAAATGTGAACCTAAACCTCAGGTCAAATGTGAACCCGTTGTTTGGAACCCAGGTCAAACGTGAACCTAAACCTCAAGTCAAATGTGAACCCATTATTTAAAACCCAGGTCAAATGTGAACCTAAACCTCAGGTCAAATGTGAACCCGTTGTTTGAAACCAGGTGAAATTTGAACCTAAACCTCAGGTCAAATGTGAACCCGTTGTTTGAAACCCAGGTCAATTGTGAACCTAAACCTAAGGTCAAATGTGAACCTGTTGTTTGAAACCCAGGTCAAACGTGAACCTAAACCTCAGTTCAAATGTGAACCCGTTGTTTGAAACCCAAGTCAAATGTGAACCTAACCCTCAAGTCAAATGTGAACCCGTTGTTTGAAAATCCGGTCAAATGTGAACCTAAACCTCTGGTCAAATGTGAACCCGTTGTTTGAAACCCAGGTCAAATGTGAACCTAAACCTCATGTCAAATGTGAATCCATTGTTTGAAAACCAGGTCAAATGTGAGCCCGTTGTTAAAAACCCAGGACAAATATGAACCTAAACCTCAGGTCAAATGTGAACCCGTTGTTTGAAACCCAGCTCAAATGTGAACTTAAACCTCAGGTCAAATGTGAACCCGTTGTTTGAAAACCAGGTCAAATGTGAACCTAAACCTCAGGTGAAATATGAACCCATTGTTTGAAACCCAGGTCAAATGTGAACCTAAACCTCAGGTCAAATGTGAACCCGTTGTTTGAATCCCAGGTCAAACGTGAACTTAAACCTCAGGTCAAATGTGAACATGTTGTTTGAAACCCAGGTCATACGTGAACCTAAACCTCAGGTGAAATGTGAACCCGTTGTTTGAAACCCAAGTCAAATGTGAACCTAACCCTCAGGTCAAATGTGAACCCATTGTTTGAAAATCAGGTCAAATGTGAACCTAAACCTCAGGTCAAATGTGAACCCATTGTTTGAAACCCAGGTTAAACGTGAACCTAAACCTCAAGTCAAATGTGAACCCGTTGTTTGAAAACCAGGTCAAATGTGAACCTAACCCTAAGGTCAAATGTGAACTCGTTCTTTGAAACCCAAGTCAAATGTGAACCTAAACCTCAGGTCAAATGTGAACCCGTTGTTTGAAAACCAGGTCAAATGTGAACCTAAACCTCAGGTCAAATGTGAACCCGTTGTTTGAAACCCAGGTCAAATTTGAACCTAAACCTCAAGTCAAATGTGAACCCGTTGTTTGAAAACCAGGTCAAATGTGAACCTAACGCTCAGGTCAAATGTGAACTCGTTCTTTGAAACCCAAGTCAAATGTGAACCTAAACCTCAGGTCAAATGTGAACCCGTTATTTGAAAACCAGGTCAAATGTGAACCTAAACCTCAGGTCAAATGTGAACCCGTAATTTGAAACCTAGGTCAAATGAGAACCTAAACCTCACGTCAAATGTGAATCCGTTGTTTGAAAACCAGGTCAAATGTGAACCTGTTGTTTGAAACCCAGGTTAAATGTGAACCTAAACCTCAGGTCAAATGTGAACCCGTTGTTTGGAACCTAGGTCAAATGTGAACCTAAACCTCAGGTTAAATGTGAACCCGTTGTTTGAAACCCAGGTCAAATGTGAACCTAAACCTCAGGTTAAATGCGAACCCGTTGTTTGATAACCAGGTCAAATTTGACCCTAAACCTCAGGTCAAATGTGAACCCGTTGTTTGAAACCAAGGTCAATTGTGAACCTAAACCTAAGGTCAAATGTGAACCCGTTGTTTGAAAACCAGGTCAAATGTGAACCTAAACCTCAGGTCAAATGTGAACCCATTGTTTGAAACCCAGGTCAAATGTGAACCCGTTGTTTGAATCCCAGGTCAAACGTGAACTTAAACCTCAGGTCAAATGTGAACATGTTGTTTGAAACCCAGGTCAAACGTGAACCTAAACCTCGGGTCAAATGTGAACCCGTTGTTTGAAACCCAAGTCAAATATGAACCTAACCCTCAGGTCAAATGTGAACCCATTGTTTGAAAATCATGTCAAATGTGAACCTAAACCTCAGGTCAAATATGAACCCGTTGTTTGAAAACCAGGTCAAATGTGAACCTAAACCTCAGGTCAAATGTGAACCCGTTGTTTGAAACCCAGGTCAAATGAGAACCTAAACCTCACGTCAAATGTGATTCCATTGTTTGAAAACTAGGTCAAATGTGAACCCGTTGTTTGAAACCCAGGTCAAATGTCAACCTAAACCTCAGGTCAAATGTGAACCCGTTGTTTGAATCCCAGGTCAAACGTGAACTTAAACCTCAGGTCAAATGTGAACATGTTGTTTGAAACCCAGGTCATACGTGAACCTAAACCTCAGGTGAAATGTGAACCCGTTGTTTGAAACCCAAGTCAAATGTGAACCTAACCCTCAGGTCAAATGTGAACCCATTGTTTGAAAATCAGGTCAAATGTGAACCTAAACCTCAGGTCAAATGTGAACCCGTTGTTTGAAACCCAGGTTAAACGTGAACCTAAACCTCAAGTCAAATGTGAACCCGTTGTTTGAAAACCAGGTCAAATGTGAACCTAACCCTAAGGTCAAATGTGAACTCGTTCTTTGAAACCCAAGTCAAATGTGAACCTAAACCTCAGGTCAAATGTGAACCCGTTGTTTCAAAACCAGGTCAAATGTGAACCTAAACCTCAGGTCAAATGTGAACCCGTTGTTTGAAACCCAGGTCAAATGTGAACCTAAACCTCATGTCAAATGTGAATCCATTGTTTGAAAACCAGGTCAAATGTGAGCCCGTTGTTAAAAACCCAGGACAAATATGAACCTAAACCTCAGGTCAAATGTGAACCCGTTGTTTGAAACCCAGCTCAAATGTGAACTTAAACCTCAGGTCAAATGTGAACCCGTTGTTTGAAAACCAGGTCAAATGTGAACCTAAACCTCAGGTGAAATATGAACCCATTGTTTGAAACCCAGGTCAAATGTGAACCTAAACCTCAGGTCAAATGTGAACCCGTTGTTTGAATCCCAGGTCAAACGTGAACTTAAACCTCAGGTCAAATGTGAACATGTTGTTTGAAACCCAGGTCATACGTGAACCTAAACCTCAGGTGAAATGTGAACCCGTTGTTTGAAACCCAAGTCAAATGTGAACCTAACCCTCAGGTCAAATGTGAACCCATTGTTTGAAAATCAGGTCAAATGTGAACCTAAACCTCAGGTCAAATGTGAACCCATTGTTTGAAACCCAGGTTAAACGTGAACCTAAACCTCAAGTCAAATGTGAACCCGTTGTTTGAAAACCAGGTCAAATGTGAACCTAACCCTAAGGTCAAATGTGAACTCGTTCTTTGAAACCCAAGTCAAATGTGAACCTAAACCTCAGGTCAAATGTGAACCCGTTGTTTGAAACCCAGGTCAAATGTGAACCTAAACCTCAGGTTAAATGCGAACCCGTTGTTTGATAACCAGGTCAAATTTGACCCTAAACCTCAGGTCAAATGTGAACCCGTTGTTTGAAACCATGGTCAATTGTGAACCTAAACCTAAGGTCAAATGTGAACCCGTTGTTTGAAAACCAGGTCAAATGTGAACCTAAACCTCAGGTCAAATGTGAACCCATTGTTTGAAACCCAGGTCAAATGTGAACCCGTTGTTTGAATCCTAGGTCAAACGTGAACTTAAACCTCAGGTCAAATGTGAACATGTTGTTTGAAACCCAGGTCAAACGTGAACCTAAACCTCGGGTCAAATGTGAACCCGTTGTTTGAAACCCAGGTCAAATGTGAACCTAAACCTCAGGTCAAATATGAACCCGTTGTTTGAAAACCAGGTCAAATGTGAACCTAAACATCAGGTCAAATATGAACCCGTTGTTTGAAACCCAGGTCAAATGTGAACCTAACCCTCAAGTCAAATGTGAACCCGTTGTTTGAAAACCAGGTCAAATGTGAACGTAACCCTAAGGTCAAATGTGAACTCGTTCTTTGAAACCCAAGTCAAATGTGAACCTAAACCTCAAGTCAAATGTGAACCCGTTGTTTGAAAACCAGGTCAAATGTGAACCTAAACCTCAGGTCAAATGTGAACCCGTTGTTTGAAACCCAGGTCATACGTGAACCTAAACCTCAGGTGAAATGTGAACCCGTTGTTTAAAACCCAAGTCAAATGTGAACCTAACCCTCAGGTCAAATGTGAACCCATTGTTTCAAAATCAGGTCAAATGTGAACCTAAACCTCAGGTCAAATGTGAACCCGTTGTTTGAAACCCAGGTTAAACGTGAACCTAAACCTCAAGTCAAATGTGAACCCGTTGTTTGAAACCCAGGTTAAACGTGAACCTAAACCTCAAGTCAAATGTGAACCCGTTGTTTGAAAACCAGGTCAAATGTGAACCTAACCCTGAGGTCAAATGTGAACTCGTTCTTTGAAACCCAAGTTAAATGTGAACCTAAACCTCAAGTCAAATCTGAACCCGTTGTTTGAAAACCAGGTCAAATGTGAACCTAAACCTCAGGTCAAATGTGAACCCGTTGTTTGGAACCCAGGTCAAATGTGAACCTAAACCTCAGGTCAAATGTGAACCCGTTGTTTAAAACCCAGGTCAAATGTGAACCTAAACCTCAGGTCAAATGTGAACCCGTTGTTTGAAAACCAGGTCAAATGTGAACCTAAACCTCAGGTCAAATGTGAACCCGTTGTTTGAAACCCAGGTCAAATGAGAACCTAAACCTCACGTCAAATGTTAATCCATTGTTTGAAAACCAGGTCAAATGTGAACCCTTTGTTTGAAACCCAGGTCAAATGTGAACCTAAACCTCAGGTCAAATGTGAACCCGTTGTTTGGAACCCAGGTCAAACGTGAACCTAAACCTCAAGTCAAATGTGAACCCATTATTTAAAACCCAGGTCAAATGTGAACCTAAACCTCAGGTCAAATGTGAACCCGTTGTTTGAAACCAGGTGAAATTTGAACCTAAACCTCAGGTCAAATGTGAACCCGTTGTTTGAAACCCAGGTCAATTGTGAACCTAAACCTAAGGTCAAATGTGAACCTGTTGTTTGAAACCCAGGTCAAACGTGAACCTAAACCTCAGTTCAAATGTGAACCCGTTGTTTGAAACCCAAGTCAAATGTGAACCTAACCCTCAAGTCAAATGTGAACCCGTTGTTTGAAAATCCGGTCAAATGTGAACCTAAACCTCTGGTCAAATGTGAACCCGTTGTTTGAAACCCAGGTCAAATGTGAACCTAAACCTCATGTCAAATGTGAATCCATTGTTTGAAAACCAGGTCAAATGTGAGCCCGTTGTTAAAAACCCAGGACAAATATGAACCTAAACCTCAGGTCAAATGTGAACCCGTTGTTTGAAACCCAGCTCAAATGTGAACTTAAACCTCAGGTCAAATGTGAACCCGTTGTTTGAAAACCAGGTCAAATGTGAACCTAAACCTCAGGTGAAATATGAACCCATTGTTTGAAACCCAGGTCAAATGTGAACCTAAACCTCAGGTCAAATGTGAACCCGTTGTTTGAATCCCAGGTCAAACGTGAACTTAAACCTCAGGTCAAATGTGAACATGTTGTTTGAAACCCAGGTCATACGTGAACCTAAACCTCAGGTGAAATGTGAACCCGTTGTTTGAAACCCAAGTCAAATGTGAACCTAACCCTCAGGTCAAATGTGAACCCATTGTTTGAAAATCAGGTCAAATGTGAACCTAAACCTCAGGTCAAATGTGAACCCATTGCTTGAAACCCAGGTTAAACGTGAACCTAAACCTCAAGTCAAATGTGAACCCGTTGTTTGAAAACCAGGTCAAATGTGAACCTAACCCTAAGGTCAAATGTGAACTCGTTCTTTGAAACCCAAGTCAAATGTGAACCTAAACCTCAGGTCAAATGTGAACCCGTTGTTTGAAAACCAGGTCAAATGTGAACCTAAACCTCAGGTCAAATGTGAACCCGTTGTTTGAAACCCAGGTCAAATTTGAACCTAAACCTCAAGTCAAATGTGAACCCGTTGTTTGAAAACCAGGTCAAATGTGAACCTAACCCTCAGGTCAAATGTGAACTCGTTCTTTGAAACCCAAGTCAAATGTGAACCTAAACCTCAGGTCAAATGTGAACCCGTTATTTGAAAACCAGGTCAAATGTGAACCTAAACCTCAGGTCAAATGTGAACCCGTAATTTGAAACCTAGGTCAAATGAGAACCTAAACCTCACGTCAAATGTGAATCCGTTGTTTGAAAACCAGGTCAAATGTGAACCTGTTGTTTGAAACCCAGGTTAAATGTGAACCTAAACCTCAGGTCAAATGTGAACCCGTTGTTTGGAACCTAGGTCAAATGTGAACCTAAACCTCAGGTTAAATGTGAACCCGTTGTTTGAAACCCAGGTCAAATGTGAACCTAAACCTCAGGTTAAATGCGAACCCGTTGTTTGATAACCAGGTCAAATTTGACCCTAAACCTCAGGTCAAATGTGAACCCGTTGTTTGAAACCAAGGTCAATTGTGAACCTAAACCTAAGGTCAAATGTGAACCCGTTGTTTGAAAACCAGGTCAAATGTGAACCTAAACCTCAGGTCAAATGTGAACCCATTGTTTGAAACCCAGGTCAAATGTGAACCCGTTGTTTGAATCCCAGGTCAAACGTGAACTTAAACCTCAGGTCAAATGTGAACATGTTGTTTGAAACCCAGGTCAAACGTGAACCTAAACCTCGGGTCAAATGTGAACCCGTTGTTTGAAACCCAAGTCAAATATGAACCTAACCCTCAGGTCAAATGTGAACCCATTGTTTGAAAATCATGTCAAATGTGAACCTAAACCTCAGGTCAAATATGAACCCGTTGTTTGAAAACCAGGTCAAATGTGAACCTAAACCTCAGGTCAAATGTGAACCCGTTGTTTGAAACCCAGGTCAAATGAGAACCTAAACCTCACGTCAAATGTGATTCCATTGTTTGAAAACTAGGTCAAATGTGAACCCGTTGTTTGAAACCCAGGTCAAATGTCAACCTAAACCTCAGGTCAAATGTGAACCCGTTGTTTGAATCCCAGGTCAAACGTGAACTTAAACCTCAGGTCAAATGTGAACATGTTGTTTGAAACCCAGGTCATACGTGAACCTAAACCTCAGGTGAAATGTGAACCCGTTGTTTGAAACCCAAGTCAAATGTGAACCTAACCCTCAGGTCAAATGTGAACCCATTGTTTGAAAATCAGGTCAAATGTGAACCTAAACCTCAGGTCAAATGTGAACCCGTTGTTTGAAACCCAGGTTAAACGTGAACCTAAACCTCAAGTCAAATGTGAACCCGTTGTTTGAAAACCAGGTCAAATGTGAACCTAACCCTAAGGTCAAATGTGAACTCGTTCTTTGAAACCCAAGTCAAATGTGAACCTAAACCTCAGGTCAAATGTGAACCCGTTGTTTCAAAACCAGGTCAAATGTGAACCTAAACCTCAGGTCAAATGTGAACCCGTTGTTTGAAACCCAGGTCAAATTTGAACCTAAACCTCAAGTCAAATGTGAACCCGTTGTTTGAAAACCAGGTCAAATGTGAACCTAACCCTCAGGTCAAATGTGAACTCGTTCTTTGAAACCCAAGTCAAATGTGAACCTAAACCTCAGGTCAAATGTGAACCCGTTGTTTGAAAACCAGGTCAAATGTGAACCTAAACCTCAGGTCAAATGTGAACCCGTAATTTGAAACCTAGGTCAAATGAGAACCTAAACCTCACGTCAAATGTGAATCCGTTGTTTGAAAACCAGGTCAAATGTGAACCTGTTGTTTGAAACCCAGGTCAAATGTGAACCTAAACCTCAGGTCAAATGTGAACCCGTTGTTTGGAACCTAGGTCAAATGTGAACCTAAACCTCAGGTTAAATGTGAACCCGTTGTTTGAAACCCAGGTCAAATGTGAACCTAAACCTCAGGTTAAATGCGAACCCGTTGTTTGATAACCAGGTCAAATTTGAACCTAAACCTCAGGTCAAATGTGAACCCGTTGTTTGAAACCAAGGTCAATTGTGAACCTAAACCTAAGGTCAAATGTGAACCCGTTGTTTGAAAACCAGGTCAAATGTGAACCTAAACCTCAGGTCAAATGTGAACCCATTGTTTGAAACCCAGGTCAAATGTGAACCCGTTGTTTGAATCCCAGGTCAAACGTGAACTTAAACCTCAGGTCAAATGTGAACATGTTGTTTGAAACCCAGGTCAAACGTGAACCTAAACCTCGGGTTAAATGTGAACCCGTTGTTTGAAACCCAAGTCAAATATGAACCTAACCCTCAGGTCAAATGTGAACCCATTGTTTGAAAATCATGTCAAATGTGAACCTAAACCTCAGGTCAAATATGAACCCGTTGTTTGAAAACCAGGTCAAATGTGAACCTAAACCTCAGGTCAAATGTGAACCCGTTGTTTGAAACCCAGGTCAAATGAGAACCTAAACCTCACGTCAAATGTGAATCCGTTGTTTGAAAACTAGGTCAAATGTGAACCCGTTATTTGAAACCCAGGTCAAATGTGAACCTAAACCTCAGGTCAAATGTGAACCCGTTGTTTGAATCCCAGGTCAAACGTGAACTTAAACCTCAGGTCAAATGTGAACATGTTGTTTGAAACCCATGTCATACGTGAACCTAAACCTCAGGTGAAATGTGAACCCGTTGTTTGAAACCCAAGTCAAATGTGAACCTAACCCTCAGGTCAAATGTGAACCCATTGTTTGAAAATCAGGTCAAATGTGAACCTAAACCTCAGGTCAAATGTGAACCCGTTGTTTGAAACCCAGGTTAAACGTGAACCTAAACCTCAAGTCAAATGTGAACCCGTTGTTTGAAAACCAGGTCAAATGTGAACCTAACCCTAAGGTCAAATGTGAACTCGTTCTTTGAAACCCAAGTCAAATGTGAACCTAAACCTCAGGTCAAATGTGAACCCGTTGTTTCAAAACTAGGTCAAATGTGAACCTAAACCTCAGGTCAAATGTGAACCCGTTGTTTGAAACCCAGGTCAAATTTGAACCTAAACCTCAAGTCAAATGTGAACCCGTTGTTTGAAAACCAGGTCAAATGTGAACCTAACCCTCAGGTCAAATGTGAACTCGTTCTTTGAAACCCAAGTCAAATGTGAACCTAAACCTCAGGTCAAATGTGAACCCGTTGTTTGAAAACCAGGTCAAATGTGAACCTAAACCTCAGGTCAAATGTGAACCCGTAATTTGAAACCTAGGTCAAATGAGAACCTAAACCTCACGTCAAATGTGAATCCGCTGTTTGAAAACCAGGTCAAATGTGAACCTGTTGTTTGAAACCCAGGTCAAATGTGAACCTAAACCTCAGGTCAAATGTGAACCCGTTGTTTGGAACCTAGGTCAAATGTGAACCTAAACCTCAGGTTAAATGTGAACCCGTTGTTTGAAACCCAGGTCAAATGTGAACCTAAACCTCAGGTTAAATGCGAACCCGTTGTTTGATAACCAGGTCAAATTTGAACCTAAACCTCAGGTCAAATGTGAACCCGTTGTTTGAAACCAAGGTCAATTGTGAACCTAAACCTAAGGTCAAATGTGAACCCGTTGTTTGAAAACCAGGTCAAATGTGAACCTAAACCTCAGGTCAAATGTGAACCCATTGTTTGAAACCCAGGTCAAATGTGAACCCATTGTTTGAATCCCAGGTCAAACGTGAACTTAAACCTCAGGTCAAATGTGAACATGTTGTTTGAAACCCAGGTCAAACGTGAACCTAAACCTCGGGTTAAATGTGAACCCGTTGTTTGAAACCCAAGTCAAATATGAACCTAACCCTCAGGTCAAATGTGAACCCATTGTTTGAAAATCATGTCAAATGTGAACCTAAACCTTAGGTCAAATATGAACCCGTTGTTTGAAAACCAGGTCAAATGTGAACCTAAACCTCAGGTCAAATGTGAACCCGTGGTTTGAAACCCAGGTCAAATGAGAACCTAAACCTCACGTCAAATGTGAATCCGTTGTTTGAAAACTAGGTCAAATGTGAACCCGTTATTTGAAACCCAGGTCAAATGTGAACCTAAACCTCAGGTCAAATGTGAACCCGTTGTTTGAATCCCAGGTCAAACGTGAACTTAAACCTCAGGTCAAATGTGAACATGTTGTTTGAAACCCAGGTCATACGTGAACCTAAACCTCAGGTGAAATGTGAACCCGTTGTTTGAAACCCAAGTCAAATGTGAACCTAACCCTCAGGTCAAATGTGAACCCATTGTTTGAAAATCAGGTCAAATGTGAACCTAAACCTCAGGTCAAATGTGAACCCGTTGTTTGAAACCCAGGTTAAACGTGAACCTAAACCTCAAGTCAAATGTGAACCCGTTGTTTGAAAACCAGGTCAAATGTGAACCTAACCCTAAGGTCAAATGTGAACTCGTTCTTTGAAACCCAAGTCAAATGTGAACCTAAACCTCAGGTCAAATGTGAACCCGTTGTTTCAAAACCAGGTCAAATGTGAACCTAAACCTCAGGTCAAATGTAAACCCGTTGTTTGAAACCCAGGTCAAATTTGAACCTAAACCTCAAGTCAAATGTGAACCCGTTGTTTGAAAACCAGGTCAAATGTGAACCAAACCCTCAGGTCAAATGTGAACTCGTTCTTTGAAACCCAAGTCAAATGTGAACCTAAACCTCAGGTCAAATGTGAACCCGTTGTTTGAAAACCAGGTCAAATGTGAACCTAAACCTCAGGTCAAATGTGAACCCGTAATTTGAAACCTAGGTCAAATGAGAACCTAAACCTCACGTCAAATGTGAATCCGTTGTTTGAAAACCAGGTCAAATGTGAACCTGTTGTTTGAAACCCAGGTCAAATGTGAACCTAAACCTCAGGTCAAATGTGAACCCGTTGTTTGGAACCTAGGTCAATTGTGAACCTAAACCTCAGGTTAAATGTGAACCCGTTGTTTGAAACCCAGGTCAAATGTGAACCTAAACCTCAGGTTAAATGCGAACCCGTTGTTTGATAACCAGGTCAAATTTGAACCTAAACCTCAGGTCAAATGTGAACCCGTTGTTTGAAACCAAGGTCAATTGTGAACCTAAACCTAAGGTCAAATGTGAACCCGTTGTTTGAAAACCAGGTCAAATGTGAACCTAAACCTCAGGTCAAATGTGAACCCATTGTTTGAAACCCAGGTCAAATGTGAACCCGTTGTTTGAATCCCAGGTCAAACGTGAACTTAAACCTCAGGTCAAATGTGAACATGTTGTTTGAAACCCAGGTCAAACGTGAACCTAAACCTCGGGTCAAATGTGAACCCGTTGTTTGAAACCCAAGTCAAATATGAACCTAACCCTCAGGTCAAATGTGAACCCATTGTTTGAAAATCATGTCAAATGTGAACCTAAACCTCAGGTCAAATATGAACCCGTTGTTTGAAAACCAGGTCAAATGTGAACCTAAACCTCAGGTCAAATGTGAACCCGTTGTTTGAAACCCAGGTCAAATGAGAACCTAAACCTCACGTCAAATGTGAATCCGTTGTTTGAAAACTAGGTCAAATGTGAACCCGTTGTTTGAAACCCAGGTCAAATGTGAACCTAAACCTCAGGTCAAATGTGAACCCGTTGTTTGGAACCCAGGTCAAATGTGAACCTAAACCTCAGGTCAAATGTGAACCCGTTGTTTAAAACCCAGGTCAAACGTGAACTTAAACCTCAGGTCAAATGTGAACATGTTGTTTGAAACCCAGGTCATACGTGAACCTAAACCTCAGGTGAAATGTGAACCCGTTGTTTAAAACCCAAGTCAAATGTGAACCTAACCCTCAGGTCAAATGTGAACCCATTGTTTGAAAATCAGGTCAAATGTGAACCTAAACCTCAGGTCAAATGTGAACCCGTTGTTTGAAACCCAGGTTAAACGTGAACCTAAACCTCAAGTCAAATGTGAACCTGTTGTTTGAAACCCAGGTTAAACGTGAACCTAAACCTCAAGTCAAATGTGAACCCGTTGTTTGAAAACCAGGTCAAATGTGAACCTAACCCTGAGGTCAAATGTGAACTCGTTCTTTGAAACCCAAGTTAAATGTGAACCTAAACCTCAAGTCAAATGTGAACCCGTTGTTTGAAAACCAGGTCAAATGTGAACCTAAACCTCAGGTCAAATGTGAACCCGTTGTTTGGAACCCAGGTCAAATTTGAACCTAAACCTCAGGTCAAATGTGAACCCGTTGTTTAAAACCCAGGTCAAATGTGAACCTAAACCTCAGGTCAAATGTGAACCCGTTGTTTGAAAACCAGGTCAAATGTGAACCTAAACCTCGGGTCAAATGTGAACCCGTTGTTTGAAACCCAGGTCAAATGAGAACCTAAACCTCACGTTAAATGTGAATCCATTGTTTGAAAACCAGGTCAAATGTGAACCCGTTGTTTGAAACCCAGGTCAAATGTGAACCTAAACCTCAGGTCAAATGTGAACCCGTTGTTTGGAACCCAGGTCAAATGTGAACCTAAACCTCAAGTCAAATGTGAACCCGTTGTTTAAAACCCAGGTCAAATGTGAACCTAAACCTCAGGTCAAATGCAAACCCGTTGTTTGAAAACCAGGTCAAATGTGAACCTAAACCTCAGGTCAAATGCAAACCCGTTGTTTGAAAACCAGGTCAAATTTGAACCTAAACCTCAGGTCAAATGTGAACTCGTTCTTTGAAACCCAAGTCAAATGTGAACCTAAACCTCAGGTCAAATGTGAACCCGTTGTTTGAAAACCAGGTCAAATGTGAACCTAAACCTCAGGTCAAATGTGAACCCGTAATTTGAAACCTAGGTCAAATGAGAACCTAAACCTCACGTCAAATGTGAATCCGTTGTTTGAAAACCAGGTCAAATGTGAACCTGTTGTTTGAAACCCAGGTCAAATGTGAACCTAAACCTCAGGTCAAATGTGAACCCGTTGTTTGGAACCTAGGTCAAATGTGAACCTAAACCTCAGGTTAAATGTGAACCCGTTGTTTGAAACCCAGGTCAAATGTGAACCTAAACCTCAGGTTAAATGCGAACCCGTTGTTTGATAACCAGGTCAAATTTGAACCTAAACCTCAGGTCAAATGTGAACCCGTTGTTTGAAACCAAGGTCAATTGTGAACCTAAACCTAAGGTCAAATGTGAACCCGTTGTTTGAAAACCAGGTCAAATGTGAACCTAAACCTCAGGTCAAATGTGAACCCATTGTTTGAAACCCAGGTCAAATGTGAACCCGTTGTTTGAATCCCAGGTCAAACGTGAACTTAAACCTCAGGTCAAATGTGAACATGTTGTTTGAAACCCAGGTCAAACGTGAACCTAAACCTCGGGTTAAATGTGAACCCGTTGTTTGAAACCCAAGTCAAATATGAACCTAACCCTCAGGTCAAATGTGAACCCATTGTTTGAAAATCATGTCAAATGTGAACCTAAACGTCAGGTCAAATATGAACCCGTTGTTTGAAAACCAGGTCAAATGTGAACCTAAACCTCAGGTCAAATGTGAACCCGTTGTTTGAAACCCAAGTCAAATGAGAACCTAAACCTCACGTCAAATGTGAATCCGTTGTTTGAAAACTAGGTCAAATGTGAACCCGTTATTTGAAACCCAGGTCAAATGTGAACCTAAACCTCAGGTCAAATGTGAACCCGTTATTTGAATCCCAGGTCAAACGTGAACTTAAACCTCAGGTCAAATGTGAACATGTTGTTTGAAACCCAGGTCATACGTGAACCTAAACCTCAGGTGAAATGTGAACCCGTTGTTTGAAACCCAAGTCAAATGTGAACCTAACCCTCAGGTCAAATGTGAACCCATTGTTTGAAAATCAGGTCAAATGTGAACCTAAACCTCAGGTCAAATGTGAACCCGTTGTTTGAAACCCAGGTTAAACGTGAACCTAAACCTCAAGTCAAATGTGAACCCGTTGTTTGAAAACCAGGTCAAATGTGAACCTAACCCTAAGGTCAAATGTGAACTCGTTCTTTGAAACCCAAGTCAAATGTGAACCTAAACCTCAGGTCAAATGTGAACCCGTTGTTTCAAAACCAGGTCAAATGTGAACCTAAACCTCAGGTCAAATGTGAACCCGTTGTTTGAAACCCAGGTCAAATTTGAACCTAAACCTCAAGTCAAATGTGAACCCGTTGTTTGAAAACCAGGTCAAATGTGAACCTAACCCTCAGGTCAAATGTGAACTCGTTCTTTGAAACCCAAGTCAAATGTGAACCTAAACCTCAGGTCAAATGTGAACCCGTTGTTTGAAAACCAGGTCAAATGTGAACCTAAACCTAGGTCAAATGTGAACCCGTAATTTGAAACCTAGGTCAAATGAGAACCTAAACCTCACGTCAAATGTGAATCCGTTGTTTGAAAACCAGGTCAAATGTGAACCTGTTGTTTGAAACCCAGGTCAAATGTGAACCTAAACCTCAGGTCAAATGTGAACCCGTTGTTTGGAACCTAGGTCAATTGTGAACCTAAACCTCAGGTTAAATGTGAACCCGTTGTTTGAAACCCAGGTCAAATGTGAACCTAAACCTCAGGTTAAATGCGAACCCGTTGTTTGATAACCAGGTCAAATTTGAACCTAAACCTCAGGTCAAATGTGAACCCGTTGTTTGAAACCAAGGTCAATTGTGAACCTAAACCTAAGGTCAAATGTGAACCCGTTGTTTGAAAACCAGGTCAAATGTGAACCTAAACCTCAGGTCAAATGTGAACCCATTGTTTGAAACCCAGGTCAAATGTGAACCCGTTGTTTGAATCCCAGGTCAAACGTGAACTTAAACCTCAGGTCAAATGTGAACATGTTGTTTGAAACCCAGGTCAAACGTGAACCTAAACCTCGGGTCAAATGTGAACCCGTTGTTTGAAACCCAAGTCAAATATGAACCTAACCCTCAGGTCAAATGTGAACCCATTGTTTGAAAATCATGTCAAATGTGAACCTAAACCTCAGGTCAAATATGAACCCGTTGTTTGAAAACCAGGTCAAATGTGAACCTAAACCTCAGGTCAAATGTGAACCCGTTGTTTGAAACCCAGGTCAAATGAGAACCTAAACCTCACGTCAAATGTGAATCCATTGTTTGAAAACTAGGTCAAATGTGAACCCGTTGTTTGAAACCCAGGTCAAATGTGAACCTAAACCTCAGGTCAAATGTGAACCCGTTGTTTGGAACCCAGGTCAAATGTGAACCTAAACCTCAGGTCAAATGTGAACCCGTTGTTTAAAACCCAGGTTAAACGTGAACTTAAACCTCAGGTCAAATGTGAACATGTTGTTTGAAACCCAGGTCATACGTGAACCTAAACCTCAGGTGAAATGTGAACCCGTTGTTTAAAACCCAAGTCAAATGTGAACCTAACCCTCAGGTCAAATGTGAACCCATTGTTTGAAAATCAGGTCAAATGTGAACCTAAACCTCAGGTCAAATGTGAACCCGTTGTTTGAAACCCAGGTTAAACGTGAACCTAAACCTCAAGTCAAATGTGAACCTGTTGTTTGAAACCCAGGTTAAACGTGAACCTAAACCTCAAGTCAAATGTGAACCCGTTGTTTGAAAACCAGGTCAAATGTGAACCTAACCCTGAGGTCAAATGTGAACTCGTTCTTTGAAACCCAAGTTAAATGTGAACCTAAACCTCAAGTCAAATGTGAACCCGTTGTTTGAAAACCAGGTCAAATGTGAACCTAAACCTCAGGTCAAATGTGAACCCGTTGTTTGGAACCCAGGTCAAATGTGAACCTAAACCTCAGGTCAAATGTGAACCCGTTGTTTAAAACCCAGGTCAAATGTGAACCTAAACCTCAGGTCAAATGTGAACCCGTTGTTTGAAAACCAGGTCAAATGTGAACCTAAACCTCGGGTCAAATGTGAACCCGTTGTTTGAAACCCAGGTCAAATGAGAACCTAAACCTCACGTTAAATGTGAATCCATTGTTTGAAAACCAGGTCAAATGTGAACCCGTTGTTTGAAACCCAGGTCAAATGTGAACCTAAACCTCAGGTCAAATGTGAACCCGTTGTTTGGAACCCAGGTCAAATGTGAACCTAAACCTCAAGTCAAATGTGAACCCGTTGTTTAAAACCCAGGTCAAATGTGAACCTAAACCTCAGGTCAAATGCAAACCCGTTGTTTGAAAACCAGGTCAAATTTGAACCTAAACCTCAGGTCAAATGTGAACCCGTTGTTTGAAACCCAGGTCAATTGTGAACCTAAACCTAAGGTCAAATGTGAACCTGTTGTTTGAAACCCAGGTCAAACGTGAACCTAAACCTCAGTTCAAATGTGAAAACGTTGTTTGAAACCCAAGTCAAATGTGAACCTAACCCTCAAGTCAAATGTGAACCCGTTGTTTGAAAATTCGGTCAAATGTGAACCTAAACCTCTGGTAAAATGTGAACCCGTTGTTTGAAACCCAGGTCAAATGTGAACCTAAACCTCATGTCAAATGTGAATCCATTGTTTGAAAACCAGGTCAAATGTGAGCCCGTTGTTAAAAACCAAGGACAAATATGAACCTAAACCTCAGGTCAAATGTGAACCCGTTGTTTGAAACCCAGGTCAAATGTGAACTTAAACCTCAGGTCAAATGTGAACCCGTTGTTTGAAAACCAGGTCAAATGTGAACCTAAACCTCAAGTGAAACATGAACCCATTGTTTGAAACCCAGGTCAAATGTGAACCTAAACCTCAGGTCAAATGTGAACCCGTTGTTTGAATCCCAGGTCAAACGTGAACTTAAACCTCAGGTCAAATGTGAACATGTTGTTTGAAACCCAGGTCATACGTGAACCTAAACCTCAGGTGAAATGTGAACCCGTTGTTTGAAACCCAAGTCAAATGTGAACCTAACCCTCAGGTCAAATGTGAACCCATTGTTTGAAAATCAGGTCAAATGTGAACCTAAACCTCAGGTCAAATGTGAACACGTTGTTTGAAACCCAGGTTAAACGTGAACCTAAACCTCAAGTCAAATGTGAACCCGTTGTTTGAAAACCAGGTCAAATGTGAACCTAACCCTAAGGTCAAATGTGAACTCGTTCTTTGAAACCCAAGTCAAATGTGAACCTAAACCTCAGGTCAAATGTGAACCCGTTGTTTCAAAACCAGGTCAAATGTGAACCTAAACCTCAGGTCAAATGTGAACCCGTTGTTTGAAACCCAGGTCAAATTTGAACCTAAACCTCAAGTCAAATGTGAACCCGTTGTTTGAAAACCAGGTCAAATGTGAACCTAACCCTCAGGTCAAATGTGAACTCGTTCTTTGAAACCCAAGTCAAATGTGAACCTAAACCTCAGGTCAAATGTGAACCCGTTGTTTGAAAACCAGGTCAAATGTGAACCTAAACCTCAGGTCAAATGTGAACCCGTAATTTGAAACCTAGGTCAAATGAGAACCTAAACCTCACGTCAAATGTGAATCCGTTGTTTGAAAACCAGGTCAAATGTTAACCTGTTGTTTGAAACCCAGGTCAAATGTGAACCTAAACCTCAGGTCAAATGTGAACCCGTTGTTTGGAACCTAGGTCAAATGTGAACCTAAACCTCAGGTTAAATGTGAACCCGTTGTTTGAAACCCAGGTCAAATGTGAACCTAAACCTCAGGTTAAATGCGAACCCGTTGTTTGTTAACCAGGTCAAATTTGAACCTAAACCTCAGGTCAAATGTGAACCCGTTGTTTGAAACCAAGGTCAATTGTGAACCTAAACCTAAGGTCAAATGTGAACCCGTTGTTTGAAAACCAGGTCAAATGTGAACCTAAACCTCAGGTCAAATGTGAACCCATTGTTTGAAACCCAGGTCAAATGTGAACCCGTTGTTTGAATCCCAGGTCAAACGTGAACTTAAACCTCAGGTCAAATGTGAACATGTTGTTTGAAACCCAGGTCAAACGTGAACCTAAACCTCGGGTTAAATGTGAACCCGTTGTTTGAAACCCAAGTCAAATATGAACCTAACCCTCAGGTCAAATGTGAACCCATTGTTTGAAAATCAGGTCAAATGTGAACCTAAACCTCAGGTCAAATGTGAACCCGTTGTTTGAAACCCAGGTTAAACGTGAACCTAAACCTCAAGTCAAATGTGAACCCGTTGTTTGAAAACCAGGTCAAATGTGAACCTAACCCTAAGGTCAAATGTGAACTCGTTCTTGGAAACCCAAGTCAAATGTGAACCTAAACCTCAGGTCAAATGTGAACCCGTTGTTTCAAAACCAGGTCAAATGTGAACCTAAACCTCAGGTCAAATGTGAACCCGTTGTTTGAAACCCAGGTCAAATTTGAACCTAAACCTCAAGTCAAATGTGAACCCGTTGTTTGAAAACCAGGTCAAATGTGAACCTAACCCTCAGGTCAAATGTGAACTCGTTCTTTGAAACCCAAGTCAAATGTGAACCTAAACCTCAGGTCAAATGTGAACCCGTTGTTTGAAAACCAGGTCAAATGTGAACCTAAACCTCAGGTCAAATGTGAACCCGTAATTTGAAACCTAGGTCAAATGAGAACCTAAACCTCACGTCAAATGTGAATCCGTTGTTTGAAAACCAGGTCAAATGTGAACCTGTTGTTTGAAACCCAGGTCAAATGTGAACCTAAACCTCAGGTCAAATGTGAACCCGTTGTTTGGAACCTAGGTCAATTGTGAACCTAAACCTCAGGTTAAATGTGAACCCGTTGTTTGAAACCCAGGTCAAATGTGAACCTAAACCTCAGGTTAAATGCGAACCCGTTGTTTGATAACCAGGTCAAATTTGAACCTAAACCTCAGGTCAAATGTGAACCCGTTGTTTGAAACCAAGGTCAATTGTGAACCTAAACCTAAGGTCAAATGTGAACCCGTTGTTTGAAAACCAGGTCAAATGTGAACCTAAACCTCAGGTCAAATGTGAACCCATTGTTTGAAACCCAGGTCAAATGTGAACCCGTTGTTTGAATCCCAGGTCAAACGTGAACTTAAACCTCAGGTCAAATGTGAACATGTTGTTTGAAACCCAGGTCAAACGTGAACCTAAACCTCGGGTCAAATGTGAACCCGTTGTTTGAAACCCAAGTCAAATATGAACCTAACCCTCAGGTCAAATGTGAACCCATTGTTTGAAAATCATGTCAAATGTGAACCTAAACCTCAGGTCAAATATGAACCCGTTGTTTGAAAACCAGGTCAAATGTGAACCTAAACCTCAGGTCAAATGTGAACCCGTTGTTTGAAACCCAGGTCAAATGAGAACCTAAACCTCACGTCAAATGTGAATCCGTTGTTTGAAAACTAGGTCAAATGTGAACCCGTTGTTTGAAACCCAGGTCAAATGTGAACCTAAACCTCAGGTCAAACGTGAACCCGTTGTTTGGAACCCAGGTCAAATGTGAACCTAAACCTCAGGTCAAATGTGAACCCGTTGTTTAAAACCCAGGTCAAACGTGAACTTAAACCTCAGGTCAAATGTGAACATGTTGTTTGAAACCCAGGTCATACGTGAACCTAAACCTCAGGTGAAATGTGAACCCGTTGTTTAAAACCCAAGTCAAATGTGAACCTAACCCTCAGGTCAAATGTGAACCCATTGTTTGAAAATCAGGTCAAATGTGAACCTAAACCTCAGGTCAAATGTGAACCCGTTGTTTGAAACCCAGGTTAAACGTGAACCTAAACCTCAAGTCAAATGTGAACCTGTTGTTTGAAACCCAGGTTAAACGTGAACCTAAACCTCAAGTCAAATGTGAACCCGTTGTTTGAAAACCAGGTCAAATGTGAACCTAACCCTGAGGTCAAATGTGAACTCGTTCTTTGAAACCCAAGTTAAATGTGAACCTAAACCTCAAGTCAAATGTGAACCCGTTGTTTGAAAACCAGGTCAAATGTGAACCTAAACCTCAGGTCAAATGTGAACCCGTTGTTTGGAACCCAGGTCAAATGTGAACCTAAACCTCAGGTCAAATGTGAACCCGTTGTTTAAAACCCAGGTCAAATGTGAACCTAAACCTCAGGTCAAATGTGAACCCGTTGTTTGAAAACCAGGTCAAATGTGAACCTAAACCTCGGGTCAAATGTGAACCCGTTGTTTGAAACCCAGGTCAAATGAGAACCTAAACCTCACGTTAAATGTGAATCCATTGTTTGAAAACTAGGTCAAATGTGAACCCGTTGTTTGAAACCCAGGTCAAATGTGAACCTAAACCTCAGGTCAAATGTGAACCCGTTGTTTGGAACCCAGGTCAAATGTGAACCTAAACCTCAAGTCAAATGTGAACCCGTTGTTTAAAACCCAGGTCAAATGTGAACCTAAACCTCAGGTCAAATGCAAACCCGTTGTTTGAAAACCAGGTCAAATTTGAACCTAAACCTCAGGTCAAATGTGAACCCGTTGTTTGAAACCCAGGTCAATTGTGAACCTAAACCTAAGGTCAAATGTGAACCTGTTGGTTGAAACCCAGGTCAAACGTGAACCTAAACCTCAGTTCAAATGTGAAAACGTTGTTTGAAACCCAAGTCAAATGTGAACCTAACCCTCAAGTCAAATGTGAACCCGTTGTTTGAAAATTCGGTCAAATGTGAACCTAAACCTCTAGTCAAATGTGAACCCGTTGTTTGAAACCCAGGTCAAATGTGAACCTAAACCTCATGTCAAATGTGAATCCATTGTTTGAAAACCAGGTCAAATGTGAGCCCGTTGTTAAAAACCAAGGACAAATATGAACCTAAACCTCAGGTCAAATGTGAACCCGTTGTTTGAAACCCAGGTCAAATGTGAACTTAAACCTCAGGTCAAATGTGAACCCGTTGTTTGAAAACCAGGTCAAATGTGAACCTAAACCTCAGGTGAAACATGAACCCATTGTTTGAAACCCAGGTCAAATGTGAACCTAAACCTCAGGTCAAATGTGAACCCGTTGTTTGAATCCCAGGTCAAATGTGAACTTAAACCTCAGGTCAAATGTGAACATGTTGTTTGAAACCCAGGTCATACGTGAACCTAAACCTCAGGTGAAATGTGAACCCGTTGTTTGAAACCCAAGTCAAATGTGAACCTAACCCTCAGGTCAAATGTGAACCCATTGTTTGAAAATCAGGTCAAATGTGAACCTAAACCTCTGGTCAAATGTGAACCCGTTGTTTGAAACCCAGGTTAAACGTGAACCTAAACCTCAAGTCAAATGTGAACCCGTTGTTTGAAAACCAGGTCAAATGTGAACCTAACCCTAAGGTCAAATGTGAACTCGTTCTTTGAAACCCAAGTCAAATGTGAACCTAAACCTCAGGTCAAATGTGAACCCGTTGTTTCAAAACCAGGTCAAATGTGAACCTAAACCTCAGGTCAAATGTGAACCCGTTGTTTGAAACCCAGGTCAAATTTGAACCTAAACCTCAAGTCAAATGTGAACCCGTTGTTTGAAAACCAGGTCAAATGTGAACCTAACCCTCAGGTCAAATGTGAACTCGTTCTTTGAAACCCAAGTCAAATGTGAACCTAAACCTCAGGTCAAATGTGAACCCGTTGTTTGAAAACCAGGTCAAATGTGAACCTAAACCTCAGGTCAAATGTGAACCCGTAATTTGAAACCTAGGTCAAATGAGAACCTAAACCTCACGTCGAATGTGAATCCGTTGTTTGAAAACCAGGTCAAATGTGAACCTGTTGTTTGAAACCCAGGTCAAATGTGAACCTAAACCTCAGGTCAAATGTGAACCCGTTGTTTGGAACCTAGGTCAAATGTGAACCTAAACCTCAGGTTAAATGTGAACCCGTTGTTTGAAACCCAGGTCAAATGTGAACCTAAACCTCAGGTTAAATGCGAACCCGTTGTTTGATAACCAGGTCAAATTTGAACCTAAACCTCAGGTCAAATGTGAACCCGTTATTTGAAACCAAGGTCAATTGTGAACCTAAACCTAAGGTCAAATGTGAACCCGTTGTTTGAAAACCAGGTCAAATGTGAACCTAAACCTCAGGTCAAATGTGAACCCATTGTTTGAAACCCAGGTCAAATGTGAACCCGTTGTTTGAATCCTAGGTCAAACGTGAACTTAAACCTCAGGTCAAATGTGAACATGTTGTTTGAAACCCAGGTCAAACGTGAACCTAAACCTCGGGTTAAATGTGAACCCGTTGTTTGAAACCCAAGTCAAATATGAACCTAACCCTCAGGTCAAATGTGAACCCATTGTTTGAAAATCATGTCAAATGTGAACCTAAACCTCAGGTCAAATATGAACCCGTTGTTTGAAAACCAGGTCAAATGTGAACCTAAACCTCAGGTCAAATGTGAACCCGTTGTTTGAAACCCAGGTCAAATGAGAACCTAAACCTCACGTCAAATGTGAATCCGTTGTTTGAAAACTAGGTCAAATGTGAACCCGTTGTTTGAAACCCAGGTCAAATGTGAACCTAAACCTCAGGTCAAATGTGAACCCGTTGTTTGAATCCCAGGTCAAACGTGAACTTAAACCTCAGGTCAAATGTGAACATGTTGTTTGAAACCCAGGTCATACGTGAACCTAAACCTCAGGTGAAATGTGAACCCGTTGTTTGAAACCCAAGTCAAATGTGAACCTAACCCTCAGGTCAAATGTGAACCCGTTGTTTGAAACCCAGGTTAAACGTGAACCTAAACCTCAAGTCAAATGTGAACCCGTTGTTTGAAAACCAGGTCAAATGTGAACCTAACCCTAAGGTCAAATGTGAACTCGTTCTTTGAAACCCAAGTCAAATGTGAACCTAAACCTCAGGTCAAATGTGAACCCGTTGTTTCAAAACCAGGTCAAATGTGAACCTAAACCTCAGGTCAAATGTGAACCCGTTGTTTGAAACCCAGGTCAAATTTGAACCTAAACCTCAAGTCAAATGTGAACCCGTTGTTTGAAAACCAGGTCAAATGTGAACCTAACCCTCAGGTCAAATGTGAACTCGTTCTTTGAAACCCAAGTAAAATGTGAACCTAAACCTCAGGTCAAATGTGAACCCGTTGTTTGAAAACCAGGTCAAATGTGAACCTAAACCTCAGGTCAAATGTGAACCCGTAATTTGAAACCTAGGTCAAATGAGAACCTAAACCTCACGTCAAATGTGAATCCGTTGTTTGAAAACCAGGTCAAATGTGAACCTGTTGTTTGAAACCCAGGTCAAATGTGAACCTAAACCTCAGGGCAAATGTGAACCCGTTGTTTGGAACCTAGGTCAATTGTGAACCTAAACCTCAGGTTAAATGTGAACCCGTTGTTTGAAACCCAGGTCAAATGTGAACCTAAACCTCAGGTTAAATGCGAACCCGTTGTTTGATAACCAGGTCAAATTTGAACCTAAACCTCAGGTCAAATGTGAACCCGTTGTTTGAAACCAAGGTCAATTGTGAACCTAAACCTAAGGTCAAATGTGAACCCGTTGTTTGAAAACCAGGTCAAATGTGAACCTAAACCTCAGGTCAAATGTGAACCCATTGTTTGAAACCCAGGTCAAATGTGAACCCGTTGTTTGAATCCCAGGTCAAACGTGAACTTAAACCTCAGGTCAAATGTGAACATGTTGTTTGAAACCCAGGTCAAACGTGAACCTAAACCTCGGGTCAAATGTGAACCCGTTGTTTGAAACCCAAGTCAAATATGAACCTAACCCTCAGGTCAAATGTGAACCCATTGTTTGAAAATCATGTCAAATGTGAACCTAAACCTCAGGTCAAATATGAACCCGTTGTTTGAAAACCAGGTCAAATGTGAACCTAAACCTCAGGTCAAATGTGAACCCGTTGTTTGAAACCCAGGTCAAATGAGAACCTAAACCTCACGTCAAATGTGAATCCGTTGTTTGAAAACTAGGTCAAATGTGAACCCGTTGTTTGAAACCCAGGTCAAATGTGAACCTAAACCTCAGGTCAAATGTGAACCCGTTGTTTGGAACCCAGGTCAAATGTGAACCTAAACCTCAGGTCAAATGTGAACCCGTTGTTTAAAACCCAGGTCAAACGTGAACTTAAACCTCAGGTCAAATGTGAACATGTTGTTTGAAACCTAGGTCATACGTGAACCTAAACCTCAGGTGAAATGTGAACCCGTTGTTTAAAACCCAAGTCAAATGTGAACCTAACCCTCAGGTCAAATGTGAACCCATTGTTTGAAAATCAGGTCAAATGTGAACCTAAACCTCAGGTCAAATGTGAACCCGTTGTTTGAAACCCAGGTTAAACGTGAACCTAAACCTCAAGTCAAATGTGAACCTGTTGTTTGAAACCCAGGTTAAACGTGAACCTAAACCTCAAGTCAAATGTGAACCCGTTGTTTGAAAACCAGGTCAAATGTGAACCTAACCCTGAGGTCAAATGTGAACTCGTTCTTTGAAACCCAAGTTAAATGTGAACCTAAACCTCAAGTCAAATGTGAACCCGTTGTTTGAAAACCAGGTCAAATGTGAACCTAAACCTCAGGTCAAATGTGAACCCGTTGTTTAGAACCCAGGTCCAATGTGAACCTAAACCTCAGGTCAAATGTGAACCCGTTGTTTAAAACCCAGGTCAAATGTGAACCTAAACCTCAGGTCAAATGTGAACCGTTGTTTGAAAACCAGGTCAAATGTGAACCTAAACCTCGGGTCAAATGTGAACCCGTTGTTTGAAACCCAGGTCAAATGAGAACCTAAACCTCACGTTAAATGTGAATCCATTGTTTGAAAACCAGGTCAAATGTGAACCCGTTGTTTGAAACCCAGGTCAAATGTGAACCTAAACCTCAGGTCAAATGTGAACCCGTTGTTTGGAACCCAGGTCAAATGTGAACCTAAACCTCAAGTCAAATGTGAACCCGTTGTTTAAAACCCAGGTCAAATATGAACCTAAACCTCACGTTAAATGTGAATCCATTGTTTGAAAACCAGGTCAAATGTGAACCCGTTGTTTGAAACCCAGGTCAAATGTGAACCTAAACCTCAGGTCAAATGTGAACCCGTTGTTTGAAAACCAGGTCAAATGTGAACCTAAACCTCAGGTCAAATGTGAACCCATTGTTTGAAACCCAGGTCAAATGTGAACCCGTTGTTTGAATCCCAGGTCAAACGTGAACTTAAACCTCAGGTCAAATGTGAACATGTTGTTTGAAACCCAGGTCAAACGTGAACCTAAACCTCGGGTCAAATGTGAACCCGTTGTTTGAAACCCAAGTCAAATATGAACCTAACCCTCAGGTCAAATGTGAACCCATTGTTTGAAAATCATGTCAAATGTGAACCTAAACCTCAGGTCAAATATGAACCCGTTGTTTGAAAACCAGGTCAAATGTGAACCTAAACCTCAGGTCAAATGTGAACCCGTTGTTTGAAACCCAGGTCAAATGAGAACCTAAACCTCACGTCAAATGTGAATCCGTTGTTTGAAAACTAGGTCAAATGTGAACCCGTTGTTTGAAACCCAGGTCAAATGTGAACCTAAACCTCAGGTCAAATGTGAACCCGTTGTTTGGAACCCAGGTCAAATGTGAACCTAAACCTCAGGTCAAATGTGAACCCGTTGTTTAAAACCCAGGTCAAACGTGAACTTAAACCTCAGGTCAAATGTGAACATGTTGTTTGAAACCCAGGTCATACGTGAACCTAAACCTCAGGTGAAATGTGAACCCGTTGTTTAAAACCCAAGTCAAATGTGAACCTAACCCTCAGGTCAAATGTGAACCCATTGTTTGAAAATCAGGTCAAATGTGAACCTAAACCTCAGGTCAAATGTGAACCCGTTGTTTGAAACCCAGGTTAAACGTGAACCTAAACCTCAAGTCAAATGTGAACCTGTTGTTTGAAACCCAGGTTAAACGTGAACCTAAACCTCAAGTCAAATGTGAACCCGTTGTTTGAAAACCAGGTCAAATGTGAACCTAACCCTGAGGTCAAATGTGAACTCGTTCTTTGAAACCCAAGTTAAATGTGAACCTAAACCTCAAGTCAAATGTGAACCCGTTGTTTGAAAACCAGGTCAAATGTGAACCTAAACCTCAGGTCAAATGTGAACCCGTTGTTTAGAACCCAGGTCCAATGTGAACCTAAACCTCAGGTCAAATGTGAACCCGTTGTTTAAAACCCAGGTCAAATGTGAACCTAAACCTCAGGTCAAATGTGAACCGTTGTTTGAAAACCAGGTCAAATGTGAACCTAAACCTCGGGTCAAATGTGAACCCGTTGTTTGAAACCCAGGTCAAATGAGAACCTAAACCTCACGTTAAATGTGAATCCATTGTTTGAAAACCAGGTCAAATGTGAACCCGTTGTTTGAAACCCAGGTCAAATGTGAACCTAAACCTCAGGTCAAATGTGAACCCGTTGTTTGGAACCCAGGTCAAATGTGAACCTAAACCTCAAGTCAAATGTGAACCCGTTGTTTAAAACCCAGGTCAAATATGAACCTAAACCTCAGGTCAAATGCAAACCCGTTGTTTGAAAACCAGGTCAAATTTGAACCTAAACCTCAGGTCAAATGTGAACCCGTTGTTTGAAACCCAGGTCAATTGTGAACCTAAACCTAAGGTCAAATGTGAACCTGTTGTTTGAAACCCAGGTCAAACGTGAACCTAAACCTCAGTTCAAATGTGAACCCGTTGTTTGAAACCCAAGTCAAATGTGAACCTAACCCTCAAGTCAAATGTGAACCCGTTGTTTGAAAATCAGGTCAAATGTGAACCTAAACCTCAGGTCAAATGTGAACCCGTTGTTTGAAACCCAAGTTAAACGTGAACCTAAACCTCAAGTCAAATGTGAACCTGTTGTTTGAAACCCAGGTTAAACGTGAACCTAAACCTCAAGTCAAATGTGAACCCGTTGTTTGAAAACCAGGTCAAATGTGAACCTAACCCTGAGGTCAAATGTGAACTCGTTCTTTGAAACCCAAGTTAAATGTGAACCTAAACCTCAAGTCAAATGTGAACCCGTTGTTTGAAAACCAGGTCAAATGTGAACCTAAACCTCAGGTCAAATGTGAACCCGTTGTTTAGAACCCAGGTCCAATGTGAACCTAAACCTCAGGTCAAATGTGAACCCGTTGTTTAAAACCCAGGTCAAATGTGAACCTAAACCTCAGGTCAAATGTGAACCGTTGTTTGAAAACCAGGTCAAATGTGAACCTAAACCTCGGGTCAAATGTGAACCCGTTGTTTGAAACCCAGGTCAAATGAGAACCTAAACCTCACGTTAAATGTGAATCCATTGTTTGAAAACCAGGTCAAATGTGAACCCGTTGTTTGAAACCCAGGTCAAATGTGAACCTAAACCTCAGGTCAAATGTGAACCCGTTGTTTGGAACCCAGGTCAAATGTGAACCTAAACCTCAAGTCAAATGTGAACCCGTTGTTTAAAACCCAGGTCAAATATGAACCTAAACCTCAGGTCAAATGCAAACCCGTTGTTTGAAAACCAGGTCAAATTTGAACCTAAACCTCAGGTCAAATGTGAACCCGTTGTTTGAAACCCAGGTCAATTGTGAACCTAAACCTAAGGTCAAATGTGAACCTGTTGTTTGAAACCCAGGTCAAACGTGAACCTAAACCTCAGTTCAAATGTGAACCCGTTGTTTGAAACCCAAGTCAAATGTGAACCTAACCCTCAAGTCAAATGTGAACCCGTTGTTTGAAAATCAGGTCAAATGTGAACCTAAACCTCAGGTCAAATGTGAACCCGTTGTTTGAAACCCAAGTTAAACGTGAACCTAAACCTCAAGTCAAATGTGAACCTGTTGTTTGAAACCCAGGTTAAACGTGAACCTAAACCTCAAGTCAAATGTGAACCCGTTGTTTGAAAACCAGGTCAAATGTGAACCTAACCCTGAGGTCAAATGTGAACTCGTTCTTTGAAACCCAAGTTAAATGTGAACCTAAACCTCAAGTCAAATGTGAACCCGTTGTTTGAAAACCAGGTAAAATGTGAACCTAAACCTCAGGTCAAATGTGAACCCGTAATTTGAAACCTAGGTCAAATGAGAACCTAAACCTCACGTCAAATGTGAATCCGTTGTTTGAAAACCAGGTCAAATGTGAACCTGTTGTTTGAAACCCAGGTCAAATGTGAACCTAAACCTCAGGTCAAATGTGAACCCGTTGTTTGGAACCTAGGTCAATTGTGAACCTAAACCTAAGGTCAAATGTGAACCCGTTGTTTGAAAACCAGGTCAAATGTGAACCTAAACCTCAGGTCAAATGTGAACCCATTGTTTGAAACCCAGGTCAAATGTGAACCCGTTGTTTGAATCCCAGGTCAAACGTGAACTTAAACCTCAGGTCAAATGTGAACATGTTGTTTGAAACCCAGGTCAAACGTGAACCTAAACCTCGGGTCAAATGTGAACCCGTTGTTTGAAACCCAAGTCAAATATGAACCTAACCCTCAGGTCAAATGTGAACCCATTGTTTGAAAATCATGTCAAATGTGAACCTAAACCTCAGGTCAAATATGAACCCGTTGTTTGAAAACCAGGTCAAATGTGAACCTAAACCTCAGGTCAAATGTGAACCCGTTGTTTGAAACCCAGGTCAAATGAGAACCTAAACCTCACGTCAAATGTGAATCCGTTGTTTGAAAACTAGGTCAAATGTGAACCCGTTGTTTGAAACCCAGGTCAAATGTGAACCTAAACCTCAGGTCAAATGTGAACCCGTTGTTTGGAACCCAGGTCAAATGTGAACCTAAACCTCAGGTCAAATGTGAACCCGTTGTTTAAAACCCAGGTCAAACGTGAACTTAAACCTCAGGTCAAATGTGAACATGTTGTTTGAAACCCAGGTCATACGTGAACCTAAACCTCAGGTGAAATGTGAACCCGTTGTTTAAAACCCAAGTCAAATGTGAACCTAACCCTCAGGTCAAATGTGAACCCATTGTTTGAAAATCAGGTCAAATGTGAACCTAAACCTCAGGTCAAATGTGAACCCGTTGTTTGAAACCCAGGTTAAACGTGAACCTAAACCTCAAGTCAAATGTGAACCTGTTGTTTGAAACCCAGGTTAAACGTGAACCTAAACCTCAAGTCAAATGTGAACCCGTTGTTTGAAAACCAGGTCAAATGTGAACCTAACCCTGAGGTCAAATGTGAACTCGTTCTTTGAAACCCAAGTTAAATGTGAACCTAAACCTCAAGTCAAATGTGAACCCGTTGTTTGAAAACCAGGTCAAATGTGAACCTAAACCTCAGGTCAAATGTGAACCCGTTGTTTAGAACCCAGGTCAAATGTGAACCTAAACCTCAGGTCAAATGTGAACCCGTTGTTTAAAACCCAGGTCAAATGTGAACCTAAACCTCAGGTCAAATGTGAACCGTTGTTTGAAAACCAGGTCAAATGTGAACCTAAACCTCGGGTCAAATGTGAACCCGTTGTTTGAAACCCAGGTCAAATGAGAACCTAAACCTCACGTTAAATGTGAATCCATTGTTTGAAAACCAGGTCAAATGTGAACCCGTTGTTTGAAACCCAAGTCAAATGTGAACCTAAACCTCAGGTCAAATGTGAACCCGTTGTTTGGAACCCAGGTCAAATGTGAACCTAAACCTCAAGTCAAATGTGAACCCGTTGTTTAAAACCCAGGTCAAATATGAACCTAAACCTCAGGTCAAATGCAAACCCGTTGTTTGAAAACCAGGTCAAATTTGAACCTAAACCTCAGGTCAAATGTGAACCCGTTGTTTGAAACCCAGGTCAATTGTGAACCTAACCCTAAGGTCAAATGTGAACCTGTTGTTTGAAACCCAGGTCAAACGTGAACCTAAACCTCAGTTCAAATGTGAACCCGTTGTTTGAAACCCAAGTCAAATGTGAACCTAACCCTCAAGTCAAATGTGAACCCGTTGTTTGAAAATCAGGTCAAATGTGAACCTAAACCTCAGGTCAAATGTGAACCCGTTGTTTGAAACCCAGGTTAAACGTGAACCTAAACCTCAAGTCAAATGTGAACCTGTTGTTTGAAACCCAGGTTAAACGTGAACCTAAACCTCAAGTCAAATGTGAACCCGTTGTTTGAAAACCAGGTCAAATGTGAACCTAACCCTGAGGTCAAATGTGAACTCGTTCTTTGAAACCCAAGTTAAATGTGAACCTAAACCTCAAGTCAAATGTGAACCCGTTGTTTGAAAACCAGGTAAAATGTGAACCTAAACCTCAGGTCAAATGTGAACCCGTAATTTGAAACCTAGGTCAAATGAGAACCTAAACCTCACGTCAAATGTGAATCCGTTGTTTGAAAACCAGGTCAAATGTGAACCTGTTGTTTGAAACCCAGGTCAAATGTGAACCTAAACCTCAGGTCAAATGTGAACCCGTTGTTTGGAACCTAGGTCAATTGTGAACCTAAACCTCAGGTTAAATGTGAACCCGTTGTTTGAAACCCAGGTCAAATGTGAACCTAAACCTCAGGTTAAATGCGAACCCGTTGTTTGATAACCAGGTCAAATTTGAACCTAAACCTCAGGTCAAATGTGAACCCGTTGTTTGAAACCAAGGTCAATTGTGAACCTAAACCTAAGGTCAAATGTGAACCCGTTGTTTGAAAACCAGGTCAAATGTGAACCTAAACCTCAGGTCAAATGTGAACCCATTGTTTGAAACCCAGGTCAAATGTGAACCCGTTGTTTGAAACCCAGGTCAAACGTGAACTTAAACCTCAGGTCAAATGTGAACCCGTTGTTTGAAAACTAGGTCAAATATGAACCTAACCCTCAGGTCAAATGTGAACCCATTGTTTGAAAATCATGTCAAATGTGAACCTAAACCTCAGGTCAAATATGAACCCGTTGTTTGAAAACCAGGTCAAATGTGAACCTAAACCTCAGGTCAAATGTGAACCCGTTGTTTGAAACCCAGGTCAAATGAGAACCTAAACCTCACGTCAAATGTGAATCCGTTGTTTGAAAACTAGGTCAAATGTGAACCCGTTGTTTGAAACCCAGGTCAAATGTGAACCTAAACCTCAGGTCAAATGTGAACCCGTTGTTTGGAACCCAGGTCAAATGTGAACCTAAACCTCAGGTCAAATGTGAACCCGTTGTTTAAAACCCAGGTCAAACGTGAACTTAAACCTCAGGTCAAATGTGAACATGTTGTTTGAAACCCAGGTCATACGTGAACCTAAACCTCAGGTGAAATGTGAACCCGTTGTTTAAAACCCAAGTCAAATGTGAACCTAACCCTCAGGTCAAATGTGAACCCATTGTTTGAAAATCAGGTCAAATGTGAACCTAAACCTCAGGTCAAATGTGAACCCGTTGTTTGAAACCCAGGTTAAACGTGAACCTAAACCTCAAGTCAAATGTGAACCTGTTGTTTGAAACCCAGGTTAAACGTGAACCTAAACCTCAAGTCAAATGTGAACCCGTTGTTTGAAAACCAGGTCAAATGTGAACCGAACCCTGAGGTCAAATGTGAACTCGTTCTTTGAAACCCAAGTTAAATGTGAACCTAAACCTCAAGTCAAATGTGAACCCGTTGTTTGAAAACCAGGTCAAATGTGAACCTAAACCTCAGGTCAAATGTGAACCCGTTGTTTGGAACCCAGGTCAAATGTGAACCTAAACCTCAGGTCAAATGTGAACCCGTTGTTTAAAACCCAGGTCAAATGTGAACCTAAACCTCAGGTCAAATGTGAACCGTTGTTTGAAAACCAGGTCAAATGTGAACCTAAACCTCGGGTCAAATGTGAACCCGTTGTTTGAAACCCAGGTCAAATGAGAACCTAAACCTCACGTTAAATGTGAATCCATTGTTTGAAAACCAGGTCAAATGTGAACCCGTTGTTTGAAACCCAGGTCAAATGTGAACCTAAACCTCAGGTCAAATGTGAACCCGTTGTTTGGAACCCAGGTCAAATGTGAACCTAAACCTCAAGTCAAATGTGAACCCGTTGTTTAAAACCCAAGTCAAATGTGAACCTAAACCTCAGGTCAAATGCAAACCCGTTGTTTGAAAACCAGGTCAAATTTGAACCTAAACCTCAGGTCAAATGTGAACCCGTTGTTTGAAACCCAGGTCAATTGTGAACCTAAACCTAAGGTCAAATGTGAACCTGTTGTTTGAAACCCAGGTCAAACGTGAACCTAAACCTCAGTTCAAATGTGAACCCGTTGTTTGAAACCCAAGTCAAATGTGAACCTAACCCTCAAGTCAAATGTGAACCCGTTGTTTGAAAATCAGGTCAAATGTGAACCTAAACCTCAGGTCAAATGTGAACCCGTTGTTTGAAACCCAGGTTAAACGTGAACCTAAACCTCAAGTCAAATGTGAACCTGTTGTTTGAAACCCAGGTTAAACGTGAACCTAAACCTCAAGTCAAATGTGAACCCGTTGTTTGAAAACCAGGTCAAATGTGAACCTAACCCTGAGGTCAAATGTGAACTCGTTCTTTGAAACCCAAGTTAAATGTGAACCTAAACCTCAAGTCAAATGTGAACCCGTTGTTTGAAAACCAGGTCAAATGTGAACCTAAACCTCAGGTCAAATGTGAACCCTGTTGTTTGGAACCCAGGTCAAATGTGAACCTAAACCTCAGGTCAAATGTGAACCCGTTGTTTGGAACCTAGGTCAAATGTGAACCTAAACCTCAGGTTAAATGTGAACCCGTTGTTTGAAACCCAGGTCAAATGTGAACCTAAACCTCAGGTTAAATGCGAACCCGTTGTTTGATAACCAGGTCAAATTTGAACCTAAACCTCAGGTCAAATGTGAATCCATTGTTTGAAAACCAGGTCAAATGTGAGCCCGTTGTTAAAAACCAAGGACAAATATGAACCTAAACCTCAGGTCAAATGTGAACCCATTGTTTGAAACCCAGGTCAAATGTGAACTTAAACCTCAGGTCAAATGTGAACCCGTTGTTTGAAAACCAGGTCAAATGTGAACCTAAACCTCAGGTGAAACATGAACCCATTGTTTGAAACCCAGGTCAAATGTGAACCTAAACCTCAGGTCAAATGTGAACCCGTTGTTTGAATCCCAGGTCAAACGTGAACTTAAACCTCAGGTCAAATGTGAACATGTTGTTTGAAACCCAGGTCATACGTGAACCTAAACCTCAGGTGAAATGTGAACCCGTTGTTTGAAACCCAAGTCAAATGTGAACCTAACCCTCAGGTCAAATCTGAACCCATTGTTTGAAAATCAGGTCAAATGTGAACCTAAACCTCAGGTCAAATGTGAACCCGTTGTTTAAAACCCAGGTTAAACGTGAACCTAAACCTCAAGTCAAATGTGAACCCGTTGTTTGAAAACCAGGTCAAATGTGAACCTAACCCTAAGGTCAAATTTGAACTCGTTCTTTGAAACCCAAGTCAAATGTGAACCTAAACCTCAGGTCAAATGTGAACCCGTTGTTTGAAAACCAGGTCAAATGTGAACCTAAACCTCAGGTCAAAGTGAACCCGTTGTTTGAAACCCAGGTCAAATTTGAACCTAAACCTCAAGTCAAATGTGAACCCGTTGTTTGAAAACCAGGTCAAATGTGAACCTAACCCTCAGGTCAAATGTGAACTCGTTCTTTGAAACCCAAGTCAAATGTGAACCTAAACCTCAGGTCAAATGTGAACCCGTTGTTTGAAAACCAGGTCAAATGTGAACCTAAACCTCAGGTCAAATGTGAACCCGTTATTTGAAACCTAGGTCAAATGAGAACCTAAACCTCACGTCAAATGTGAATCCGTTGTTTGAAAACCAGGTCAAATGTGAACCTGTTGTTTGAAACCCAGGTCAAATGTGAACCTAAACCTCAGGTCAAATGTGAACCCGTTGTTTGGAACCTAGGTCAAATGTGAACCTAAACCTCAGGTTAAATGTGAACCCGTTGTTTGAAACCCAGGTCAAATGTGAACCTAAACCTCAGGTTAAATGCGAACCCGTTGTTTGATAACCAGGTCAAATTTGAACCTAAACCTCAGGTCAAATGTGAACCCGTTGTTTGAAACCAAGGTCAATTGTGAACCTAAACCTAAGGTCAAATGTGAACCCGTTGTTTGAAAACCAGGTCAAATGTGAACCTAAACCTCAGGTCAAATGTGAACCCATTGTTTGAAACCAAGGTCAAATGTGAACCTGTTGTTTGAATCCCAGGTCAAACGTGAACTTAAACCTCAGGTCAAATGTGAATATGTTGTTTGAAACCCAGGTCAAACGTGAACCTAAACCTCGGGTCAAATGTGAACCCGTTGTTTGAAAACCAGGTCAAATGTGAACCTAACCCTGAGGTCAAATGTGAACTCGTTCTTTGAAACCCAAGTCAAATGTGAACCTAAACCTCAAGTCAAATGTGAACCCGTTGTTTGAAAACCAGGTCAAATGTGAACCTAAACCTCAGGTCAAATGTGAACCCGTTGTTTGAAACCCAGGTCAAATGTGAACCTAAACCTCAGGTCAAATATGAACCCGTTGTTTGAAAACCAGGTCAAATGTGAACCTAAACCTCAGGTCAAATGTGAACCCGTTGTTTGAAACCCAGGTCAAATGAGAACCTAAACCTCACGTCAAATGTGAATCCGTTGTTTGAAAACCAGGTCAAATGTGAACCCGTTGTTTGAAACCCAAGTCAAATATGAACCTAAACCTCAGGTCAAATGTGAACCCATTGTTTGAAAATCAGGTCAAATGTGAACCTAAACCTCAGGTCAAATGTGAACCCGTTGTTTGAAACCCAGGTCAAACGTGAACCTAAACCTCAAGCAAATGTGAACCCGTTGTTTGAAAACCAGGTCAAATGTGAACCTAACCCTGAGGTCAAATGTGAACTCGTTCTTTGAAACCCAAGTCAAATGTGAACCTAAACCTCAAGTCAAATGTGAACCCGTTGTTTGAAAACCAGGTCAAATGTGAACCTAAACCTCAGGTCAAATGTGAATCCGTTGTTTGAAACCCAGGTCAAATGTGAACCTAAACCTCAGGTCAAATATGAACCCGTTGTTTGAAAACCAGGTCAAATGTGAACCTAAACCTCAGGTCAAATGTGAACCCGTTGTTTGAAACCCAGGTCAAATGAGAACCTAAACCTCACGTCAAATGTGAATCCGTTGTTTGAAAACCAGGTCAAATGTGAACCCGTTGTTTGAAACCCAAGTCAAATATGAACCTAAACCTCAGGTCAAATGTGAACCCATTGTTTGAAAATCAGGTCAAATGTGAACCTAAACCTCAGGTCAAATGTGAACCCGTTGTTTGAAACCCAGGTCAAACGTGAACCTAAACCTCAAGCAAATGTGAACCCGTTGTTTGAAAACCAGGTCAAATGTGAACCTAACCCTGAGGTCAAATGTGAACTCGTTCTTTGAAACCCAAGTCAAATGTGAACCTAAACCTCAAGTCAAATGTGAACCCGTTGTTTGAAAACCAGGTCAAATGTGAACCTAAACCTCAGGTCAAATGTGAATCCGTTGTTTGAAACCCAGGTCAAATGTGAACCTAAACCTCAGGTCAAATATGAACCCGTTGTTTGAAAACCAGGTCAAATGTGAACCTAAACCTCAGGTCAAATGTGAACCCTTTGTTTGAAACCCAGGTCAAATGAGAACCTAAACCTCACGTCAAATGTGAATCCGTTGTTTGAAAACCAGGTCAAATGTGAACCCGTTGTTTGAAACCCAAGTCAAATATGAACCTAAACCTCAGGTCAAATGTGAACCCATTGTTTGAAAATCAGGTCAAATGTGAACCTAAACCTCAGGTCAAATGTGAACCCGTTGTTTGAAACCCAGGTCAAACGTGAACCTAAACCTCAAGCAAATGTGAACCCGTTGTTTGAAAACCAGGTCAAATGTGAACCTAACCCTGAGGTCAAATGTGAACTCGTTCTTTGAAACCCAAGTCAAATGTGAACCTAAACCTCAAGTCAAATGTGAACCCGTTGTTTGAAAACCAGGTCAAATGTGAACCTAAACCTCAGGTCAAATGTGAATCCGTTGTTTGAAACCCAGGTCAAATGTGAACCTAAACCTCAGGTCAAATATGAACCCGTTGTTTGAAAACCAGGTCAAATGTGAACCTAAACCTCAGGTCAAATGTGAACCCGTTGTTTGAAACCCAGGTCAAATGAGAACCTAAACCTCACGTCAAATGTGAATCCGTTGTTTGAAAACCAGGTCAAATGTGAACCCGTTGTTTGAAACCCAAGTCAAATATGAACCTAAACCTCAGGTCAAATGTGAACCCATTGTTTGAAAATCAGGTCAAATGTGAACCTAAACCTCAGGTCAAATGTGAACCCGTTGTTTGAAACCCAGGTCAAACGTGAACCTAAACCTCAAGTCAAATGTGAACCCGTTGTTTGAAAACCAGGTCAAATGTGAACCTAACCCTGAGGTCAAATGTGAACTCGTTCTTTGAAACCCAAGTCAAATGTGAACGTAAACCTCAAGTCAAATGTGAACCCGTTGTTTGAAAACCAGGTCAAATGTGAACCTAAACCTCAGGTCAAATGTGAACCCGTTGTTTGAAACCCAGGTCAAATGAGAACCTAAACCTCACGTCAAATGTGAATCCGTTGTTTGAAAACCAGGTCAAATGTGAACCCTTTGTTTGAAACCCAGGTCAAATGTGAACCTAAACCTCAGGTCAAATGTGAACCCGTTGTTTGGAACCCAGGTCAAATGTGAACCTAAACCTCAGGTCAAATGTGAACCCGTTGTTTAAAACCCAGGTCAAACGTGAACTTAAACCTCAGGTCAAATGTGAACATGTTGTTTGAAACCCAGGTCATACGTGAACCTAAACCTCAGGTGAAATGTGAACCCGTTGTTTGAAACCCAAGTCAAATGTGAACCTAACCCTCAGGTCAAATGTGAACCCATTGTTTGAAAATCAGGTCAAATGTGAACCTAAACCTCAGGTCAAATGTGAACCCGTTGTTTGAAACCCAGGTTAAACGTGAACCTAAACCTCAAGTCAAATGTGAACCCGTTGTTTGAAAACCAGGTCAAATGTGAACCTAACCCTAAGGTCAAATGTGAACTCGTTCTTTGAAACCCAAGTCAAATGTGAACCTAAACCTCAGGTCAAATGCGAACCCGTTGTTTGAAAACCAGGCCAAATTTGAACCTAAACCTCAGGTCAAATGTGAAACCCTTGTTTGAAACCCAGGTCAAATGTGAACCTAACCCTCAAGTCAAATGTGAACCCGTTGTTTGAAAACCAGGTCAAATGTGAACCTAACCCTAAGGTCAAATGTGAACTCGTTCTTTGAAACCCAAGTCAAATGTGAACCTAAACCTCAAGTCAAATGTGAACCCGTTGTTTGAAAACCAGGTCAAATGTGAACCTAAACCTCAGGTCAAATGTGAATCCGTTGTTTGAAACCCAGGTCAAATGTGAACCTAAACCTCAGGTCAAATATGAACCCGTTGTTTGAAAACCAGGTCAAATGTGAACCTAAACCTCAGGTCAAATGTGAACCCGTTGTTTGAAACCCAGGTTAAATGAGAACCTAAACCTCACGTCAAATGTGAATCCGTTGTTTGAAAACCAGGTCAAATGTGAACCCGTTGTTTGAAACCCAGGTCAAATGTGAACCTAAACCTCAGGTCAAATGTGAACCCGTTGTTTGGAACCCAGGTCAAATGTGAACCTAAACCTCATGTCAAATGTGAACCCATTGTTTAAAACCCAGGTCAAATGTGAACCTAAACCTCAGGTCAAATGCGAACCCGTTGTTTGAAAACTTGGCCAAATTTGAACCTAAACCTCAGGTCAAATGTGAACCCGTTATTTGAAATCTAGGTCAAATGAGAACCTAAACCTCACGTCAAATGTGAATCCGTTGTTTGAAAACCAGGTCAAATGTGAACCTGTTGTTTGAAACCCAGGTCAAATGTGAACCTAAACCTCAGGTCAAATGTGAACCCGTTGTTTGGAACCTAGGTCAAATGTGAACCTAAACCTCAGGTCAAATGTGAACCCGTTGTTTGAAACCCAGGTCAAATGTGAACCTAAACCTCAGGTTAAATGCGAACCCGTTGTTTGATAACCAGGTCAAATTTGAACCTAAACCTCAGGTCAAATGTGAACCCGTTGTTTGAAACCAAGGTCAATTGTGAACCTAAACCTAAGGCAAATGTGAACCCGTTGTTTGAAAACCAGGTCAAATGTGAACCTAAACCTCAGGTCAAATGTGAACCCATTGTTTGAAACCCAGGTCAAATGTGAACCCGTTGTTTGAATCCCAGGTCAAACATGAACTTAAACCTCAGGTCAAATGTGAACATGTTGTTTGAAAGCCAGGTCAAACGTGAACCTAAACCTCGGGTCAAATGTGAACCCGTTGTTTGAAACCCAAGTCAAATATGAACCTAACCCTCAGGTCAAATGTGAACCCATTGTTTAAAAATCAGGTCAAATGTGAACCTAAACCTCAGGTCAAATGTGAACCCGTTGTTTGAAACCCAGGTCAAACGTGAACCTAAACCTTAAGTCAAATGTGAACCCGTTGTTTGAAACCCAAGTCAAATATGAACCTAAACCTCAGGTCAAATGTGAACCCGTTGTTTGAAACCCAGGTCAAATGTGAACCTAAACCTCAGGTCAAATATGAACCCGTTGTTTGAAAACCAGGTCAAATGTGAACCTAAACCTCAGGTCAAATGTGAACCCGTTGTTTGAAACCCAGGTCAAATGAGAACCTAAACCTCACGTCAAATGTGAATCCGTTGTTTGAAAACCAGGTCAAATGTGAACCCGTTGTTTGAAACCCAGGTCAAATGTGAACCTAAACCTCAGGTCAAATGTGAACCCGTTGTTTGGAACCCAGGTCAAATGTGAACCTAAACCTCAGGTCAAATTTGAACCCGTTGTTTAAAACCCAGGTCAAATGTGAACCTAAACCTCAGGTCAAATGCGAACCCGTTGTTTGAAACCCAGGTTAAACGTGAACCTAAACCTCAAGTCAAATGTGAACCCGTTGTTTGAAAACCAGGTCAAATGTGAACCTAACCCTAAGGTCAAATGTGAACTCGTTCTTTGAAACCCAAGTCAAATGTGAACCTAAACCTCAGGTCAAATGCGAACCCGTTGTTTGAAAACCAGGCCAAATTTGAACCTAAACCTCAGGTCAAATGTGAAACCCTTGTTTGAAACCCAGGTCAAATGTGAACCTAACCCTCAAGTCAAATGTGAACCCGTTGTTTGAAAACCAGGTCAAATGTGAACCTAACCCTAAGGTCAAATGTGAACTCGTTCTTTGAAACCCAAGTCAAATGTGAACCTAAACCTCAAGTCAAATGTGAACCCGTTGTTTGAAAACCAGGTCAAATGTGAACCTAAACCTCAGGTCAAATGTGAACCCGTTGTTTGAAACCCAGGTCAAATGTGAACCTAAACCTCAGGTCAAATATGAACCCGTTGTTTGAAAACCAGGTCAAATGTGAACCTAAACCTCAGGTCAAATGTGAACCCGTTGTTTGAAACCCAGGTTAAATGAGAACCTAAACCTCACGTCAAATGTGAATCCGTTGTTTGAAAACCAGGTCAAATGTGAACCCGTTGTTTGAAACCCAGGTCAAATGTGAACCTAAACCTCAGGTCAAATGTGAACCCGTTGTTTGGAACCCAGGTCAAATGTGAACCTAAACCTCAGGTCAAATGTGAAGCCGTTGTTTGAAACCCAGGTCAAATGTGAACCTAAACCTCAGGTTAAATGCGAACCCGTTGTTTGATAACCAGGTCAAATTTGAACCTAAACCTCAGGTCAAATGTGAACCCGTTGTTTGAAACCAAGGTCAATTGTGAACCTAAACCTAAGGCAAATGTGAACCCGTTGTTTGAAAACCAGGTCAAATGTGAACCTAAACCTCAGGTCAAATGTGAACCCATTGTTTGAAACCCAGGTCAAATGTGAACCCGTTGTTTGAATCCCAGGTCAAACATGAACTTAAACCTCAGGTCAAATGTGAACATGTTGTTTGAAACCCAGGTCAAACGTGAACCTAAACCTCGGGTCAAATGTGAACCCGTTGTTTGAAACCCAAGTCAAATATGAACCTAACCCTCAGGTCAAATGTGAACCCATTGTTTAAAAATCAGGTCAAATGTGAACCTAAACCTCAGGTCAAATGTGAACCCGTTGTTTGAAACCCAGGTCAAACGTGAACCTAAACCTTAAGTCAAATGTGAACCCGTTGTTTGAAACCCAAGTCAAATATGAACCTAAACCTCAGGTCAAATGTGAACCCGTTGTTTGAAACCCAGGTCAAATGTGAACCTAAACCTCAGGTCAAATATGAACCCGTTGTTTGAAAACCAGGTCAAATGTGAACCTAAACCTCAGGTCAAATGTGAACCCGTTGTTTGAAACCCAGGTCAAATGAGAACCTAAACCTCACGTCAAATGTGAATCCGTTGTTTGAAAACCAGGTCAAATGTGAACCCGTTGTTTGAAACCCAGGTCAAATGTGAACCTAAACCTCAGGTCAAATGTGAACCCGTTGTTTGGAACCCAGGTCAAATGTGAACCTAAACCTCAGGTCAAATTTGAACCCGTTGTTTAAAACCCAGGTCAAATGTGAACCTAAACCTCAGGTCAAATGCGAACCCGTTGTTTGAAACCCAGGTTAAACGTGAACCTAAACCTCAAGTCAAATGTGAACCCGTTGTTTGAAAACCAGGTCAAATGTGAACCTAACCCTAAGGTCAAATGTGAACTCGTTCTTTGAAACCCAAGTCAAATGTGAACCTAAACCTCAGGTCAAATGCGAACCCGTTGTTTGAAAACCAGGCCAAATTTGAACCTAAACTTCAGGTCAAATGTGAAACCCTTGTTTGAAACCCAGGTCAAATGTGAACCTAACCCTCAAGTCAAATGTGAACCCGTTGTTTGAAAACCAGGTCAAATGTGAACCTAACCCTAAGGTCAAATGTGAACTCGTTCTTTGAAACCCAAGTCAAATGTGAACCTAAACCTCAAGTCAAATGTGAACCCGTTGTTTGAAAACCAGGTCAAATGTGAACCTAAACCTCAGGTCAAATGTGAACCCGTTGTTTGAAACCCAGGTCAAATGTGAACCTAAACCTCAGGTCAAATATGAACCCGTTGTTTGAAAACCAGGTCAAATGTGAACCTAAACCTCAGGTCAAATGTGAACCCGTTGTTTGAAACCCAGGTTAAATGAGAACCTAAACCTCACGTCAAATGTGAATCCGTTGTTTGAAAACCAGGTCAAATGTGAACCCGTTGTTTGAAACCCAGGTCAAATGTGAACCTAAACCTCAGGTCAAATGTGAACCCGTTGTTTGGAACCCAGGTCAAATGTGAACCTAAACCTCATGTCAAATGTGAACCCATTGTTTAAAACCCAGGTCAAATGTGAACCTAAACCTCAGGTCAAATGCGAACCCGTTGTTTGAAAACCAGGCCAAATTTGAACCTAAACCTCAGGTCAAATGTGAACCCGTTATTTGAAATCTAGGTCAAATGAGAACCTAAACCTCACGTCAAATGTGAATCCGTTGTTTGAAAACCAGGTCAAATGTGAACCTGTTGTTTGAAACCCAGGTCAAATGTGAACCTAAACCTCAGGTCAAATGTGAACCCGTTGTTTGGAACCTAGGTCAAATGTGAACCTAAACCTCAGGTCAAATGTGAACCCGTTGTTTGAAACCCAGGTCAAATGTGAACCTAAACCTCAGGTTAAATGCGAACCCGTTGTTTGATAACCAGGTCAAATTTGAACCTAAACCTCAGGTCAAATGTGAACCCGTTGTTTGAAACCAAGGTCAATTGTGAACCTAAACCTAAGGCAAATGTGAACCCGTTGTTTGAAAACCAGGTCAAATGTGAACCTAAACCTCAGGTCAAATGTGAACCCATTGTTTGAAACCCAGGTCAAATGTGAACCCGTTGTTTGAATCCCAGGTCAAACATGAACTTAAACCTCAGGTCAAATGTGAACATGTTGTTTGAAACCCAGGTCAAACGTGAACCTAAACCTCGGGTCAAATGTGAACCCGTTGTTTGAAACCCAAGTCAAATATGAACCTAACCCTCAGGTCAAATGTGAACCCATTGTTTAAAAATCAGGTCAAATGTGAACCTAAACCTCAGGTCAAATGTGAACCCGTTGTTTGAAACCCAGGTCAAACGTGAACCTAAACCTTAAGTCAAATGTGAACCCGTTGTTTGAAACCCAAGTCAAATATGAACCTAAACCTCAGGTCAAATGTGAACCCGTTGTTTGAAACCCAGGTCAAATGTGAACCTAAACCTCAGGTCAAATATGAACCCGTTGTTTGAAAACCAGGTCAAATGTGAACCTAAACCTCAGGTCAAATGTGAACCCGTTGTTTGAAACCCAGGTCAAATGAGAACCTAAACCTCACGTCAAATGTGAATCCGTTGTTTGAAAACCAGGTCAACTGTGAACCCGTTGTTTGAAACCCAGGTCAAATGTGAACCTAAACCTCAGGTCAAATGTGAACCCGTTGTTTGGAACCCAGGTCAAATGTGAACCTAAACCTCAGGTCAAATTTGAACCCGTTGTTTAAAACCCAGGTCAAATGTGAACCTAAACCTCAGGTCAAATGCGAACCCGTTGTTTGAAACCCAGGTTAAACGTGAACCTAAACCTCAAGTCAAATGTGAACCCGTTGTTTGAAAACCAGGTCAAATGTGAACCTAACCCTAAGGTCAAATGTGAACTTGTTCTTTGAAACCCAAGTCAAATGTGAACCTAAACCTCAGGTCAAATGCGAACCCGTTGTTTGAAAACCAGGCCAAATTTGAACCTAAACCTCAGGTCAAATGTGAAACCCTTGTTTGAAACCCAGGTCAAATGTGAACCTAACCCTCAAGTCAAATGTGAACCCGTTGTTTGAAAACCAGGTCAAATGTGAACCTAACCCTAAGGTCAAATGTGAACTCGTTCTTTGAAACCCAAGTCAAATGTGAACCTAAACCTCAAGTCAAATGTGAACCCGTTGTTTGAAAACCAGGTCAAATGTGAACCTAAACCTCAGGTCAAATGTGAACCCGTTGTTTGAAACCCAGGTCAAATGTGAACCTAAACCTCAGGTCAAATATGAACCCGTTGTTTGAAAACCAGGTCAAATGTGAACCTAAACCTCAGGTCAAATGTGAACCCGTTGTTTGAAACCCAGGTTAAATGAGAACCTAAACCTCACGTCAAATGTGAATCCGTTGTTTGAAAACCAGGTCAAATGTGAACCCGTTGTTTGAAACCCAGGTCAAATGTGAACCTAAACCTCAGGTCAAATGTGAACCCGTTGTTTGGAACCCAGGTCAAATGTGAACCTAAACCTCATGTCAAATGTGAACCCATTGTTTAAAACCCAGGTCAAATGTGAACCTAAACCTCAGGTCAAATGCGAACCCGTTGTTTGAAAACCAGGCCAAATTTGAACCTAAACCTCAGGTCAAATGTGAACCCGTTATTTGAAATCTAGGTCAAATGAGAACCTAAACCTCACGTCAAATGTGAATCCGTTGTTTGAAAACCAGGTCAAATGTGAACCTGTTGTTTGAAACCCAGGTCAAATGTGAACCTAAACCTCAGGTCAAATGTGAACCCGTTGTTTGGAACCTAGGTCAAATGTGAACCTAAACCTCAGGTCAAATGTGAACCCGTTGTTTGAAACCCAGGTCAAATGTTAACCTAAACCTCAGGTTAAATGCGAACCCGTTGTTTGATAACCAGGTCAAATTTGAACCTAAACCTCAGGTCAAATGTGAACCCGTTGTTTGAAACCAAGGTCAATTGTGAACCTAAACCTAAGGCAAATGTGAACCCGTTGTTTGAAAACCAGGTCAAATGTGAACCTAAACCTCAGGTCAAATGTGAACCCATTGTTTGAAACCCAGGTCAAATGTGAACCCGTTGTTTGAATCCCAGGTCAAACATGAACTTAAACCTCAGGTCAAATGTGAACATGTTGTTTGAAACCCAGGTCAAACGTGAACCTAAACCTCGGGTCAAATGTGAACCCGTTGTTTGAAACCCAAGTCAAATATGAACCTAACCCTCAGGTCAAATGTGAACCCGTTGTTTGGAACCCAGGTCAAATGTGAACCTAAACCTCAGGTCAAATTTGAACCCGTTGTTTAAAACCCAGGTCAAATGTGAACCTAAACCTCAGGTCAAATGCGAACCCGTTGTTTGAAACCCAGGTTAAACGTGAACCTAAACCTCAAGTCAAATGTGAACCCGTTGTTTGAAAACCAGGTCAAATGTGAACCTAACCCTAAGGTCAAATGTGAACTCGTTCTTTGAAACCCAAGTCAAATGTGAACCTAAACCTCAGGTCAAATGCGAACCCGTTGTTTGAAAACCAGGCCAAATTTGAACCTAAACCTCAGGTCAAATGTGAAACCCTTGTTAGAAACCCAGGTCAAATGTGAACCTAACCCTCAAGTCAAATGTGAACCCGTTGTTTGAAAACCAGGTCAAATGTGAACCTAACCCTAAGGTCAAATGTGAACTCGTTCTTTGAAACCCAAGTCAAATGTGAACCTAAACCTCAAGTCAAATGTGAACCCGTTGTTTGAAAACCAGGTCAAATGTGAACCTAAACCTCAGGTCAAATGTGAACCCGTTGTTTGAAACCCAGGTCAAATGTGAACCTAAACCTCAGGTCAAATATGAACCCGTTGTTTGAAAACCAGGTCAAATGTGAACCTAAACCTCAGGTCAAATGTGAACCCGTTGTTTGAAACCCAGGTTAAATGAGAACCTAAACCTCACGTCAAATGTGAATCCGTTGTTTGAAAACCAGGTCAAATGTGAACCCGTTGTTTGAAACCCAGGTCAAATGTGAACCTAAACCTCAGGTCAAATGTGAACCCGTTGTTTGGAACCCAGGTCAAATGTGAACCTAAACCTCATGTCAAATGTGAACCCATTGTTTAAAACCCAGGTCAAATGTGAACCTAAACCTCAGGTCAAATACGAACCCGTTGTTTGAAAACCAGGCCAAATTTGAACCTAAACCTCAGGTCAAATGTGAACCCGTTATTTGAAATCTAGGTCAAATGAGAACCTAAACCTCACGTCAAATGTGAATCCGTTGTTTGAAAACCAGGTCAAATGTGAACCTGTTGTTTGAAACCCAGGTCAAATGTGAACCTAAACCTCAGGTCAAATGTGAACCCGTTGTTTGGAACCTAGGTCAAATGTGAACCTAAACCTCAGGTCAAATGTGAACCCGTTGTTTGAAACCCAGGTCAAATGTGAACCTAAACCTCAGGTTAAATGCGAACCCGTTGTTTGATAACCAGGTCAAATTTGAACCTAAACCTCAGGTCAAATGTGAACCCGTTGTTTGAAACCAAGGTCAATTGTGAACCTAAACCTAAGGCAAATGTGAACCCGTTGTTTGAAAACCAGGTCAAATGTGAACCTAAACCTCAGGTCAAATGTGAACCCATTGTTTGAAACCCAGGTCAAATGTGAACCCGTTGTTTGAATCCCAGGTCAAACATGAACTTAAACCTCAGGTCAAATGTGAACATGTTGTTTGAAACCCAGGTCAAATGTGAACCTAAACCTCGGGTCAAGTGTGAACCCGTTGTTTGAAACCCAAGTCAAATATGAACCTAACCCTCAGGTCAAATGTGAACCCATTGTTTAAAAATCAGGTCAAATGTGAACCTAAACCTCAGGTCAAATGTGAACCCGTTGTTTGAAACCCAGGTCAAACGTGAACCTAAACCTTAAGTCAAATGTGAACCCGTTGTTTGAAACCCAAGTCAAATATGAACCTAAACCTCAGGTCAAATGTGAACCCGTTGTTTGAAACCCAGGTCAAATGTGAACCTAAACCTCAGGTCAAATATGAACCCGTTGTTTGAAAACCAGGTCAAATGTGAACCTAAACCTCAGGTCAAATGTGAACCCGTTGTTTGAAAACCAGGCCAAATTTGAACCTAAACCTCAGGTCAAATGTGAACCCGTTGTTTGAAACCCAGGTCAAATGTGAACCTAACCCTCAAGTCAAATGTGAACCCGTTGTTTGAAAACCAGGTCAAATGTGAACCTAACCCTAAGGTCAAATGTGAACTCGTTCTTTGAAACCCAAGTCAAATGTGAACCTAAACCTCAAGTCAAATGTGAACCCGTTGGTTGAAAACCAGGTCAAATGTGAACCTAAACCTCAGGTCAAATGTGAACCCGTTGTTTGAAACCCAGGTCAAATGTGAACCTAAACCTCAGGTCAAATAGGAACCCGTTGTTTGAAAACCAGGTCAAATGTGAACCTAAACCTCAGGTCAAATGTGAACCCGTTGTTTGAAACCCAGGTCAAATGAGAACCTAAACCTCACGTCAAATGTGAATCCGTTGTTTGAAAACCAGGTCAAATGTGAACCCGTTGTTTGAAACCCAGGTCAAATGTGAACCTAAACCTCAGGTCAAATGTGAACCCGTTGTTTGGAACCCAGGTCAAATGTGAACCTAAACCTCAGGTCAAATGTGAACCCGTTGTTTAAAACCCAGGTCAAACGTGAACTTAAACCTCAGGTCAAATGTGAACCCGTTATTTGAAACCTAGGTCAAATTAGAACCTAAACCTCACGTCAAATGTGAATCCGTTGTTTGAAAACCAGGTCAAATGTGAACCCGTTGTTTGAAACCCAGGTCAAATGTGAACCTAAACCTCAGGTCAAATGTGAACCCGTTGTTTGGAACCCAGGTCAAATGTGAACCTAAACCTCAGGTCAAATGTGAACCCGTTGTTTAAAACCCAGGTCAAATGTGAACTTAAACCTCAGGTCAAATGTGAACCCGTTATTTGAAACCTAGGTCAAATGAGAACCTAAACCTCACGTCAAATGTGAATCCGTTGTTTGAAAACCAGGTCAAATGTGAACCTGTTTTTGAAACCCAGGTCAAATGTGAACCTAAACCTCAGGTCAAATGTGAACCCGTTGTTTGGAACTTAGGTCAAATGTGAACCTAAACCTCAGGTCAAATGTGAACCTGTTGTTTGAAACCCAGGTCAAATGTGAACCTAAACCTCAGGTTAAATGCGAACCCGTTGTTTGATAACCAGGTCAAATTTGAACCTAAACCTCAGGTCAAATGTGAACCCGTTGTTTGAAACCAAGGTCAATTGTGAACCTAAACCTAAGGTCAAATGTGAACCCGTTGTTTGAAAACCAGGTCAAATGTGAACCTAAACCTCAGGTCAAATGTGAACCCATTGTTTGAAACCCAGGTCAAATGTGAACCCGTTGTTTGAATCCCAGGTCAAACGTGAAGTTAAACCTCAGGTCAAATGTGAACATGTTGTTTGAAACCCAGGTCAAACGTGAACCTAAACCTCGGGTCAAATGTGAACCCGTTGTTTGAAACCCAAGTCAAATATGAACCTAACCCTCAGGTCAAATGTGAACCCATTGTTTGAAAATCAGGTCAAATGTGAACCTAAACCTCAGGTCAAATGTGAACCCGTTGTTTGAAACCCAGGTCAAATGTGAACCTAACCCTCAAGTCAAATGTGAACCCGTTGTTTGAAAACCAGGTCAAATGTGAACCTAACCCTAAGGTCAAATGTGAACTCGTTCTTTGAAACCCAAGTCAAATGTGAACCTAAACCTCAAGTCAAATGTGAACCCGTTGGTTGAAAACCAGGTCAAATGTGAACCTAAACCTCAGGTCAAATGTGAACCCGTTGTTTGAAACCCAGGTCAAATGTGAACCTAAACCTCAGGTCAAATAGGAACCCGTTGTTTGAAAACCAGGTCAAATGTGAACCTAAACCTCAGGTCAAATGTGAACCCGTTGTTTGAAACCCAGGTCAAATGAGAACCTAAACCTCACGTCAAATGTGAATCCGTTGTTTGAAAACCAGGTCAAATGTGAACCCGTTGTTTGAAACCCAGGTCAAATGTGAACCTAAACCTCAGGTCAAATGTGAACCCGTTGTTTGGAACCCAGGTCAAATGTGAACCTAAACCTCAGGTCAAATGTGAACCCGTTGTTTAAAACCCAGGTCAAACGTGAACTTAAACCTCAGGTCAAATGTGAACCCGTTATTTGAAACCTATGTCAAATGAGAACCTAAACCTCACGTCAAATGTGAATCCGTTGTTTCAAAACCAGGTCAAATGTGAACCCGTTGTTTGAAACCCAGGTCAAATGTGAACCTAAACCTCAGGTCAAATGTGAACCCGTTGTTTGGAACCCAGGTCAAATGTGAACCAAAACCTCAGGTCAAATGTGAACCCGTTGTTTAAAACCCAGGTCAAACGTGAACTTAAACCTCAGGTCAAATGTGAACCCGTTATTTGAAACCTAGGTCAAATGAGAACCTAAACCTCACGTCAAATGTGAATCCGTTGTTTGAAAACCAGGTCAAATGTGAACCTGTTGTTTGAAACCCAGGTCAAATGTGAACCTAAACCTCAGGTCAAATGTGAACACGTTGTTTGGAACCTAGGTCAAATGTGAACCTAAACCTCAGGTCAAATGTGAACCTGTTGTTTGAAACCCAGGTCAAATGTGAACCTAAACCTCAGGTTAAATGCGAACCCGTTGTTTGATAACCAGGTCAAATTTGAACCTAAACCTCAGGTCAAATGTGAACCCGTTGTTTGAAACCAAGGTCAATTGTGAACCTAAACCTAAGGTCAAATGTGAACCCGTTGTTTGAAAACCAGGTCAAATGTGAACCTAAACCTCAGGTCAAATGTGAACCCATTGTTTGAAACCCAGGTCAAATGTGAACCCGTTGTTTGAATCCCAGGTCAAACGTGAACTTAAACCTCAGGTCAAATGTGAACATGTTGTTTGAAACCCAGGTCAAACGTGAACCTAAACCTCGGGTCAAATGTGAACCCGTTGTTTGAAACCCAAGTCAAATATGAACCTAACCCTCAGGTCAAATGTGAACCCATTGTTTGAAAATCAGGTCAAATGTGAACCTAAACCTCAGGTCAAATGTGAACCCGTTGTTTGAAACCCAGGTCAAACGTGAACCTAAATCTTAAGTCAAATGTGAACCCGTTGTTTGAAAACCAGGTCAAATGTGAACCTAACCCTGAGGTCAAATGTGAACTCGTTCTTTGAAACCCAAGTCAAATGTGAACCTAAACCTCAAGTCAAATGTGAACCCGTTGTTTGAAAACCAGGTCAAATGTGAACCTAAACCTCAGGTCAAATGTGAACCCGTTGTTTGAAACCCAGGTCAAATGTGAACCTAAACCTCAGGTCAAATATGAACCCGTTGTTTGAAAACCAGGTCAAATGTGAACCTAAACCTCAGGTCAAATGTGAACCCGTTGTTTGAAACCCAGGTCAAATGAGAACCTAAACCTCACGTCAAATGTGAATCCGTTGTTTGAAAACCAGGTCAAATGTGAACCTAACCCTGAGGTCAAATGTGAACTCGTTCTTTGAAACCCAAGTCAAATGTGAACCTAAACCTCAAGTCAAATGTGAACCCGTTGTTTGAAAACTAGGTCAAATGTGAACCTAAACCTCAGGTCAAATGTGAACCCGTTGTTTGAAACCCAGGTCAAATGTGAACCTAAACCTCAGGTCAAATGTGAACCCGTTGTTTGAAAACCAGGTCAAATGTGAACCTAAACCTCAGGTCAAATGTGAACCCGTTGTTTGAAACCCAGGTCAAATGTGAACCTAAACCTCAGGTCAAATATGAACCCGTTGTTTGAAAACCAGGTCAAATGTGAACCTAAACCTCAGGTCAAATGTGAACCCGTTGTTTGAAACCCAGGTCAAATGAGAACCTAAACCTCACGTCAAATGTGAATCCGTTGTTTGAAAACCAGGTCAAATGTGAACCCGTTGTTTGAAACCCAGGTCAAATGTGAACCTAAACCTCAGGTCAAATGTGAACCCGTTGTTTGGAACCCAGGTCAAATGTGAACCTAAACCTCAGGTCAAATTTGAACCCGTTGTTTAAAACCCAGGTCAAATGTGAACCTAAACCTCAGGTCAAATGCGAACCCGTTGTTTGAAAACCCGGCCAAATTTGAACCTAAACCTCAGGTCAAATGTGAACCCGTTGTTTGAAACCCAGGTCAAATGTGAACCTAACCCTCAAGTCAAATGTGAACCCGTTGTTTGAAAACCAGGTCAAATGTGAACCTAACCCTAAGGTCAAATGTGAACTCGTTCTTTGAAACCCAAGTCAAATGTGAACCTAAACCTCAAGTCAAATGTGAACCCGTTGGTTGAAAACCAGGTCAAATGTGAACCTAAACCTCAGGTCAAATGTGAACCCGTTGTTTGAAACCCAGGTCAAATGTGAACATAAACCTCAGGTCAAATAGGAACCCGTTGTTTGAAAACCAGGTCAAATGTGAACCTAAACCTCAGGTCAAATGTGAACCCGTTGTTTGAAACCCAGGTCAAATGAGAACCTAAACCTCACGTCAAATGTGAATCCGTTGTTTGAAAACCAGGTCAAATGTGAACCCGTTGTTTGAAACCCAGGTCAAATGTGAACCTAAACCTCAGGTCAAATGTGAACCCGTTGTTTGGAACCCAGGTCAAATGTGAACCTAAACCTCAGGTCAAATGTGAACCCGTTGTTTAAAACCCAGGTCAAACGTGAACTTAAACCTCAGGTCAAATGTGAACCCGTTATTTGAAACCTAGGTCAAATGAGAACCTAAACCTCACGTCAAATGTGAATCCGTTGTTTGAAAACCAGGTCAAATGTGAACCCGTTGTTTGAAACCCAGGTCAAATGTGAACCTAAACCTCAGGTCAAATGTGAACTCGTTGTTTGGAACCCAGGTTAAATGTGAACCTAAACCTCAGGTCAAATGTGAACCCGTTGTTTAAAACCCAGGTCAAACGTGAACTTAAACCTCAGGTCAAATGTGAACCCGTTATTTGAAACCTAGGTCAAATGAGAACCTAAACCTCACGTCAAATGTGAATCCGTTGTTTGAAAACCAGGTCAAATGTGAACCTGTTGTTTGAAACCCAGGTCAAATGTGAACCTAAACCTCAGGTCAAATGTGAACCCGTTGTTTGGAACCTAGGTCAAATGTGAACCTAAACCTCAGGTCAAATGTGAACCCGTTGTTTGAAACCCAGGTCAAATGTGAACCTAAACCTCAGGTTAAATGCGAACCCGTTGTTTGATAACCAGGTCAAATTTGAACCTAAACCTCAGGTCAAATGTGAACCCGTTGTTTGAAACCAAGGTCAATTGTGAACCTAAACCTAAGGTCAAATGTGAACCCGTTGTTTGAAAACCAGGTCAAATGTGAACCTAAACCTCAGGTCAAATGTGAACCCATTGTTTGAAACCCAGGTCAAATGTGAACCCGTTGTTTGAATCCCAGGTCAAACGTGAACTTAAACCTCAGGTCAAATGTGAACATGTTGTTTGAAACCCAGGTCAAACGTGAACCTAAACCTCGGGTCAAATGTGAACCCGTTGTTTGAAACCCAAGTCAAATATGAACCTAACCCTCAGGTCAAATGTGAACCCATTGTTTGAAAATCAGGTCAAATGTGAACCTAAACCTCAGGTCAAATGTGAACCCGTTGTTTGAAACCCAGGTCAAATGTGAACCTAACCCTCAAGTCAAATGTGAACCCGTTGTTTGAAAACCAGGTCAAATGTGAACCTAACCTTAAGGTCAAATGTGAACTCGTTCTTCGAAACCCAAGTCAAATGTGAACCTAAACCTCAAGTCAAATGTGAACCCGTTGGTTGAAAACCAGGTCAAATGTGAACCTAAACCTCAGGTCAAATGTGAACCCGTTGTTTGAAACCCAGGTCAAATGTGAACATAAACCTCAGGTCAAATAGGAACCCGTTGTTTGAAAACCAGGTCAAATGTGAACCTAAACCTCAGGTCAAATGTGAACCCGTTGTTTGAAACCCAGGTCAAATGAGAACCTAAACCTCACGTCAAATGTGAATCCGTTGTTTGAAAACCAGGTCAAATGTGAACCCGTTGTTTGAAACCCAGGTCAAATGTGAACCTAAACCTCAGGTGAAATGTGAACCCGTTGTTTGGAACCCAGGTCAAATGTGAACCTAAACCTCAGGTCAAATGTGAACCCGTTGTTTAAAACCTAGGTCAAACATGAACTTAAACCTCAGGTCAAATGTGAACCCGTTATTTGAAACCTAGGTCAAATGAGAACCTAAACCTCACGTCAAATGTGAATCCGTTGTTTGAAAACCAGGTCAAATGTGAACCCGTTGTTTGAAACCCAGGTCAAATGTGAACCTAAACCTCAGGTCAAATGTGAACCCGTTGTTTGGAACCCAGGTCAAATGTGAACCTAAACCTCAGGTCAAATGTGAACCCGTTGTTTAAAACCCAGGTCAAACGTGAACTTAAACCTCAGGTCAAATGTGAACCCGTTATTTGAAACCTAGGTCAAATGAGAACCTAAACCTCACGTCAAATGTGAATCCGTTGTTTGAAAACCAGGTCAAATGTGAACCTGTTGTTTGAAACCCAGGTCAAATGTGAACCTAAACCTCAGGTCAAATGTGAACCCGTTGTTTGGAACCTAGGTCAAATGTGAACCTAAACCTCAGGTCAAATGTGAACCCGTTGTTTGAAACCCAGGTCAAATCTGAACCTAAACCTCAGGTTAAATGCGAACCCGTTGTTTGATAACCAGGTCAAATTTGAACCTAAACCTCAGGTAAAATGTGAACCCGTTGTTTGAAACCAAGGTCAATTGTGAACCTAAACCTAAGGTCAAATGTGAACCCGTTGTTTGAAAACCAGGTCAAATGTGAACCTAAACCTCAGGTCAAATGTGAACCCATTGTTTGAAACCCAGGTCAAATGTGAACCCGTTGTTTGAATCCCAGGTCAAACGTGAACTTAAACCTCAGGTCAAATGTGAACATGTTGTTTGAAACCCAGGTCAAACGTGAACCTAAACCTCGGGTCAAATGTGAACCCGTTGTTTGAAACCCAAGTCAAATATGAACCTAACCGTCAGGTCAAATGGGAACCCATTGTTTGAAAATCAGGTCAAATGTGAACCTAAACCTCAGGTCAAATGTGAACCCGTTGTTTGAAACCCAGGTCAAACGTGAACCTAAACCTTAAGTCAAATGTGAACCCGTTGTTTGAAAACCAGGTCAAATGTGAACCTAACCCTGAGGTCAAATGTGAACTCGTTCTTTGAAACCCAAGTCAAATGTGAACCTAAACCTCAAGTCAAATGTGAACCCGTTGGTTGAAAACCAGGTCAAATGTGAACCTAAACCTCAGGTCAAATGTGAACCCGTTGTTTGAAACCCAGGTCAAATGTGAACATAAACCTCAGGTCAAATAGGAACCCGTTGTTTGAAAACCAGGTCAAATGTGAACCTAAACCTCAGGTCAAATGTGAACCCGTTGTTTGAAACCCAGGTCAAATGAGAACCTAAACCTCACGTCAAATGTGAATCCGTTGTTTGAAAACCAGGTCAAATGTGAACCCGTTGTTTGAAACCCAGGTCAAATGTGAACCTAAACCTCAGGTCAAATGTGAACCCATTGTTTGAAAATCAGGTCAAATGTGAACCTAAACCTCAGGTCAAATGTGAACCCGTTGTTTGAAACCCAGGTCAAATGTGAACCTAACCCTCAAGTCAAATGTGAACCCGTTGTTTGAAAACCAGGTCAAATGTGAACCTAACCTTAAGGTCAAATGTGAACTCGTTCTTCGAAACCCAAGTCAAATGTGAACCTAAACCTCAAGTCAAATGTGAACCCGTTGGTTGAAAACCAGGTCAAATGTGAACCTAAACCTCAGGTCAAATGTGAACCCGTTGTTTGGAACCCAGGTCAAATGTGAACCTAAACCTCAGGTCAAATGTGAACCCGTTGTTTAAAACCCAGGTCAAACGTGAACTTAAACCTCAGGTCAAATGTGAACCCGTTATTTGAAACCTAGGTCAAATGAGAACCTAAACCTCACGTCAAATGTGAATCCGTTGTTTGAAAACCAGGTCAAATGTGAACCTGTTGTTTGAAACCCAGGTCAAATGTGAACCTAAACCTCAGGTCAAATGTGAACCCGTTGTTTGGAACCTAGGTCAAATGTGAACCTAAACCTCAGGTCAAATGTGAACCCGTTGTTTGAAACCCAGGTCAAATCTGAACCTAAACCTCAGGTTAAATGCGAACCCGTTGTTTGATAACCAGGTCAAATTTGAACCTAAACCTCAGGTAAAATGTGAACCCGTTGTTTGAAACCAAGGTCAATTGTGAACCTAAACCTAAGGTCAAATGTGAACCCGTTGTTTGAAAACCAGGTCAAATGTGAACCTAAACCTCAGGTCAAATGTGAACCCATTGTTTGAAACCCAGGTCAAATGTGAACCCGTTGTTTGAATCCCAGGTCAAACGTGAACTTAAACCTCAGGTCAAATGTGAACATGTTGTTTGAAACCCAGGTCAAACGTGAACCTAAACCTCGGGTCAAATGTGAACCCGTTGTTTGAAACCCAAGTCAAATATGAACCTAACCGTCAGGTCAAATGGGAACCCATTGTTTGAAAATCAGGTCAAATGTGAACCTAAACCTCAGGTCAAATGTGAACCCGTTGTTTGAAACCCAGGTCAAACGTGAACCTAAACCTTAAGTCAAATGTGAACCCGTTGTTTGAAAACCAGGTCAAATGTGAACCTAACCCTGAGGTCAAATGTGAACTCGTTCTTTGAAACCCAAGTCAAATGTGAACCTAAACCTCAAGTCAAATGTGAACCCGTTGGTTGAAAACCAGGTCAAATGTGAACCTAAACCTCAGGTCAAATGTGAACCCGTTGTTTGAAACCCAGGTCAAATGTGAACATAAACCTCAGGTCAAATAGGAACCCGTTGTTTGAAAACCAGGTCAAATGTGAACCTAAACCTCAGGTCAAATGTGAACCCGTTGTTTGAAACCCAGGTCAAATGAGAACCTAAACCTCACGTCAAATGTGAATCCGTTGTTTGAAAACCAGGTCAAATGTGAACCCGTTGTTTGAAACCCAGGTCAAATGTGAACCTAAACCTCAGGTCAAATGTGAACCCGTTGTTTGGAACCCAGGTCAAATGTGAACCTAAACCTCAGGTCAAATGTGAACCCGTTGTTTAAAACCCAGGTCAAACATGAACTTAAACCTCAGGTCAAATGTGAACCCGTTATTTGAAACCTAGGTCAAATGAGAACCTAAACCTCACGTCAAATGTGAATCCGTTGTTTGAAAACCAGGTCAAATGTGAACCCGTTGTTTGAAACCCAGGTCAAATGTGAACCTAAACCTCAGGTCAAATGTGAACCCGTTGTTTGGAACCCAGGTCAAATGTGAACCTAAACCTCAGGTCAAATGTGAACCCGTTGTTTAAAACCCAGGTCAAACGTGAACTTAAACCTCAGGTCAAATGTGAACCCGTTATTTGAAACCTAGGTCAAATGAGAACCTAAACCTCACGTCAAATGTGAATCCGTTGTTTGAAAACCAGGTCAAATGTGAACCTGTTGTTTGAAACCCAGGTCAAATGTGAACCTAAACCTCAGGTCAAATGTGAACCCGTTGTTTGGAACCTAGGTCAAATGTGAACCTAAACCTCAGGTCAAATGTGAACCCGTTGTTTGAAACCCAGGTCAAATCTGAACCTAAACCTCAGGTTAAATGCGAACCCGTTGTTTGATAACCAGGTCAAATTTGAACCTAAACCTCAGGTAAAATGTGAACCCGTTGTTTGAAACCAAGGTCAATTGTGAACCTAAACCTAAGGTCAAATGTGAACCCGTTGTTTGAAAACCAGGTCAAATGTGAACCTAAACCTCAGGTCAAATGTGAACCCATTGTTTGAAACCCAGGTCAAATTTGAACCCGTTGTTTGAATCCCAGGTCAAACGTGAACTTAAACCTCAGGTCAAATGTGAACATGTTGTTTGAAACCCAGGTCAAACGTGAACCTAAACCTCGGGTCAAATGTGAACCCGTTGTTTGAAACCCAAGTCAAATATGAACCTAACCGTCAGGTCAAATGTGAACCCATTGTTTGAAAATCAGGTCAAATGTGAACCTAAACCTCAGGTCAAATGTGAACCCGTTGTTTGAAACCCAGGTCAAACGTGAACCTAAACCTTAAGTCAAATGTGAACCCGTTGTTTGAAAACCAGGTCAAATGTGAACCTAACCCTGAGGTCAAATGTGAACTCGTTCTTTGAAACCCAAGTCAAATGTGAACCTAAACCTCAAGTCAAATGTGAACCCGTTGTTTGAAAACCAGGTCAAATGTGAACCTAAACCTCAGGTCAAATGTGAACCCGTTGTTTGAAACCCAGGTCAAATGTGAACCTAAACCTCAGGTCAAATGTGAACTCGTTGTTTGGAACCCAGGTTAAATGTGAACCTAAACCTCAGGTCAAATGTGAACCCGTTGTTTAAAACCCAGGTCAAACGTGAACTTAAACCTCAGGTCAAATGTGAACCCGTTATTTGAAACCTAGGTCAAATGAGAACCTAAACCTCACGTCAAATGTGAATCCGTTGTTTGAAAACCAGGTCAAATGTGAACCTGTTGTTTGAAACCCAGGTCAAATGTGAACCTAAACCTCAGGTCAAATGTGAACTCGTTGTTTGGAACCTAGGTCAAATGTGAACCTAAACCTCAGGTCAAATGTGAACCCGTTGTTTGAAACCCAGGTCAAATGTGAACCTAAACCTCAGGTTAAATGCGAACCCGTTGTTTGATAACCAGGTCAAATTTGAACCTAAACCTCAGGTCAAATGTGAACCCGTTGTTTGAAACCAAGGTCAATTGTGAACCTAAACCTAAGGTCAAATGTGAACCCGTTGTTTGAAAACCAGGTCAAATGTGAACCTAAACCTCAGGTCAAATGTGAACCCATTGTTTGAAACCCAGGTCAAATGTGAACCCGTTGTTTGAATCCCAGGTCAAACGTGAACTTAAACCTCAGGTCAAATGTGAACATGTTGTTTGAAACCCAGGTCAAACGTGAACCTAAACCTCGGGTCAAATGTGAACCCGTTGTTTGAAACCCAAGTCAAATATGAACCTAACCCTCAGGTCAAATGTGAACCCATTGTTTGAAAATCAGGTCAAATGTGAACCTAAACCTCAGGTCAAATGTGAACCCGTTGTTTGAAACCCAGGTCAAATGTGAACCTAACCCTCAAGTCAAATGTGAACCCGTTGTTTGAAAACCAGGTCAAATGTGAACCTAACCTTAAGGTCAAATGTGAACTCGTTCTTCGAAACCCAAGTCAAATGTGAACCTAAACCTCAAGTCAAATGTGAACCCGTTGGTTGAAAACCAGGTCAAATGTGAACCTAAACCTCAGGTCAAATGTGAACCCGTTGTTTGAAACCCAGGTCAAATGTGAACATAAACCTCAGGTCAAATAGGAACCCGTTGTTTGAAAACCAGGTCAAATGTGAACCTAAACCTCAGGTCAAATGTGAACCCGTTGTTTGAAACCCAGGTCAAATGAGAACCTAAACCTCACGTCAAATGTGAATCCGTTGTTTGAAAACCAGGTCAAATGTGAACCCGTTGTTTGAAACCCAGGTCAAATGTGAACCTAAACCTCAGGTCAAATGTGAACCCGTTGTTTGGAACCCAGGTCAAATGTGAACCTAAACCTCAGGTCAAATGTGAACCCGTTGTTTAAAACCTAGGTCAAACATGAACTTAAACCTCAGGTCAAATGTGAACCCGTTATTTGAAACCTAGGTCAAATGAGAACCTAAACCTCACGTCAAATGTGAATCCGTTGTTTGAAAACCAGGTCAAATGTGAACCCGTTGTTTGAAACCCAGGTCAAATGTGAACCTAAACCTCAGGTCAAATGTGAACCCGTTGTTTGGAACCCAGGTCAAATGTGAACCTAAACCTCAGGTCAAATGTGAACCCGTTGTTTAAAACCCAGGTCAAACGTGAACTTAAACCTCAGGTCAAATGTGAACCCGTTATTTGAAACCTAGGTCAAATGAGAACCTAAACCTCACGTCAAATGTGAATCCGTTGTTTGAAAACCAGGTCAAATGTGAACCTGTTGTTTGAAACCCAGGTCAAATGTGAACCTAAACCTCAGGTCAAATGTGAACCCGTTGTTTGGAACCTAGGTCAAATGTGAACCTAAACCTCAGGTCAAATGTGAACCCGTTGTTTGAAACCCAGGTCAAATCTGAACCTAAACCTCAGGTTAAATGCGAACCCGTTGTTTGATAACCAGGTCAAATTTGAACCTAAACCTCAGGTAAAATGTGAACCCGTTGTTTGAAACCAAGGTCAATTGTGAACCTAAACCTAAGGTCAAATGTGAACCCGTTGTTTGAAAACCAGGTCAAATGTGAACCTAAACCTCAGGTCAAATGTGAACCCATTGTTTGAAACCCAGGTCAAATGTGAACCCGTGGTTTGAATCCCAGGTCAAATGTGAACTTAAACCTCAGGTCAAATGTGAACATGTTGTTTGAAACCCAGGTCAAACGTGAACCTAAACCTCGGGTCAAATGTGAACCCGTTGTTTGAAACCCAAGTCAAATATGAACCTAACCGTCAGGTCAAATGTGAACCCATTGTTTGAAAATCAGGTCAAATGTGAACCTAAACCTCAGGTCAAATGTGAACCCGTTGTTTGAAACCCAGGTCAAACGTGAACCTAAACCTTAAGTCAAATGTGAACCCGTTGTTTGAAAACCAGGTCAAATGTGAACCTAACCCTGAGGTCAAATGTGAACTCGTTCTTTGAAACCCAAGTCAAATGTGAACCTAAACCTCAAGTCAAATGTGAACCCGTTGTTTGAAAACCAGGTCAAATGTGAACCTAAACCTCAGGTCAAATGTGAACCCGTTGTTTGAAACCCAGGTCAAATGTGAACCTAAACCTCAGGTCAAATATGAACCCGTTGTTTGAAAACCAGGTCAAATGTGAACCTAAACCTCAGGTCAAATGTGAACCCGTTGTTTGAAACCCAGGTCAAATGAGAACCTAAACCTCACGTCAAATGTGAATCCGTTGTTTGAAAACCAGGTCAAATGTGAACCTAACCCTGAGGTCAAATGTGAACTCGTTCTTTGAAACCCAAGTCAAATGTGAACCTAAACCTCAAGTCAAATGTGAACCCGTTGTTTGAAAACCAGGTCAAATGTGAACCTAAACCTCAGGTCAAATGTGAACCCGTTGTTTGAAACCCAGGTCAAATGTGAACCTAAACCTCAGGTCAAATGTGAACCCGTTGTTTGAAAACCAGGTCAAATGTGAACCTAAACCTCAGGTCAAATGTGAACCCGTTGTTTGAAACCCAGGTCAAATGTGAACCTAAACCTCAGGTCAAATATGAACCCGTTGTTTGAAAACCAGGTCAAATGTGAACCTAAACCTCAGGTCAAATGTGAACCCGTTGTTTGAAACCCAGGTCAAATGAGAACCTAAACCTCACGTCAAATGTGAATCCGTTGTTTGAAAACCAGGTCAAATGTGAACCCGTTGTTTGAAACCCAGGTCAAATATGAACCTAAACCTCAGGTCAAATGTGAACCCGTTGTTTGGAACCCAGGTCAAATGTGAACCTAAACCTCAGGTCAAATGTGAACCCGTTGTTTAAAACCCAGGTCAAACGTGAACTTAAACCTCAGGTCAAATGTGAACCCGTTATTTGAAACCTAGGTCAAATGAGAACCTAAACCTCACGTCAAATGTGAATCCGTTGTTTGAAAACCAGGTCAAATGTGAACCTGTTGTTTGAAACCCAGGTCAAATGTGAACCTAAACCTCAGGTCAAATGTGAACCCGTTGTTTGGAACCTAGGTCAAATGTGAACCTAAACCTCAGGTCAAATGTGAACCCGTTGTTTGAAACCCAGGTCAAATGTGAACCTAAACCTCAGGTTAAATGCGAACCCGTTGTTTGATAACCAGGTCAAATTTGAACCTAAACCTCAGGTAAAATGTGAACCCGTTGTTTGAAACCAAGGTCAATTGTGAACCTAAACCTAAGGTCAAATGTGAACCCGTTGTTTGAAAACCAGGTCAAATGTGAACCTAAACCTCAGGTCAAATGTGAACCCATTGTTTGAAACCCAGGTCAAATGTGAACCCGTTGTTTGAATCCCAGGTCAAACGTGAACTTAAACCTCAGGTCAAATGTGAACATGTTGTTTGAAACCCAGGTCAAACGTGAACCTAAACCTCGGGTCAAATGTGAACCCGTTGTTTGAAACCCAAGTCAAATATGAACCTAACCGTCAGGTCAAATGTGAACCCATTGTTTGAAAATCAGGTCAAATGTGAACCTAAACCTCAGGTCAAATGTTAACCCGTTGTTTGAAACCCAGGTCAAACGTGAACCTAAACCTTAAGTCAAATGTGAACCCGTTGTTTGAAAACCAGGTCAAATGTGAACCTAACCCTGAGGTCAAATGTGAACTCGTTCTTTGAAACCCAAGTCAAATGTGAACCTAAACCTCAAGTCAAATGTGAACCCGTTGTTTGAAAACCAGGTCAAATGTGAACCTAAACCTCAGGTCAAATGTGAACCCGTTGTTTGAAACCCAGGTCAAATGTGAACCTAAACCTCAGGTCAAATATGAACCCGTTGTTTGAAAACCAGGTCAAATGTGAACCTAAACCTCAGGTCAAATGTGAACCCGTTGTTTGAAACCCAGGTCAAATGAGAACCTAAACCTCACGTCAAATGTGAATCCGTTGTTTGAAAACCAGGTCAAATGTGAACCTAACCCTGAGGTCAAATGTGAACTCGTTCTTTGAAACCCAAGTCAAATGTGAACCTAAACCTCAAGTCAAATGTGAACCCGTTGTTTGAAAACCAGGTCAAATGTGAACCTAAACCTCAGGTCAAATGTGAACCCGTTGTTTGAAACCCAGGTCAAATGTGAACCTAAACCTCAGGTCAAATGTGAACCCGTTGTTTGAAAACCAGGTCAAATGTGAACCTAAACCTCAGGTCAAATGTGAACCCGTTGTTTGAAACCCAGGTCAAATGTGAACCTAAACCTCAGGTCAAATATGAACCCGTTGTTTGAAAACCAGGTCAAATGTGAACCTAAACCTCAGGTCAAATGTGAACCCGTTGTTTGAAACCCAGGTCAAATGAGAACCTAAACCTCACGTCAAATGTGAATCCGTTGTTTGAAAACCAGGTCAAATGTGAACCCGTTGTTTGAAACCCAGGTCAAATGTGAACCTAAACCTCAGGTCAAATGTGAACCCGTTGTTTGGAACCCAGGTCAAATGTGAACCTAAACCTCAGGTCAAATTTGAACCCGTTGTTTAAAACCCAGGTCAAATGTGAACCTAAACCTCAGGTCAAATGCGAACCCGTTGTTTGAAAACCAGGCCAAATTTGAACCTAAACCTCAGGTCAAATGTGAACCCGTTGTTTGAAACCCAGGTCAAATGTGAACGTAACCCTCAAGTCAAATGTGAACCCGTTGTTTGAAAACCAGGTCAAATGTGAACCTAACCCTAAGGTCAAATGTGAACTCGTTCTTTGAAACCCAAGTCAAATGTGAACCTAAACCTCAAGTCAAATGTGAACCCGTTGGTTGAAAACCAGGTCAAATGTGAACCTAAACCTCAGGTCAAATGTGAACCCGTTGTTTGAAACCCAGGTCAAATGTGAACCTAAACCTCAGGTCAAATAGGAACCCGTTGTTTGAAAACCAGGTCAAATGTGAACCTAAACCTCAGGTCAAATGTGAACCCGTTGTTTGAAACCCAGGTCAAATGAGAACCTAAACCTCACGTCAAATGTGAATCCGTTGTTTGAAAACCAGGTCAAATGTGAACCCGTTGTTTGAAACCCAGGTCAAATGTGAACCTAAACCTCAGGTCAAATGTGAACCCGTTGTTTGGAACCCAGGTCAAATGTGAACCTAAACCTCAGGTCAAATGTGAACCCGTTGTTTAAAACCCAGGTCAAACGTGAACTTAAACCTCAGGTCAAATGTGAACCCGTTATTTGAAACCTAGGTCAAATGAGAACCTAAACCTCACGTCAAATGTGAATCCGTTGTTTGAAAACCAGGTCAAATGTGAACCCGTTGTTTGAAACCCAGGTCAAATGTGAACCTAAACCTCAGGTCAAATGTGAACCCGTTGTTTGGAACCCAGGTCAAATGTGAACCTAAACCTCAGGTCAAATGTGAACCCGTTGTTTAAAACCCAGGTCAAACGTGAACTTAAACCTCAGGTCAAATGTGAACCCGTTATTTGAAACCTAGGTCAAATGAGAACCTAAACCTCACGTCAAATGTGAATCCGTTGTTTGAAAACCAGGTCAAATGTGAACCTGTTGTTTGAAACCCAGGTCAAATGTGAACCTAAACCTCAGGTCAAATGTGAACCCGTTGTTTGGAACCTAGGTCAAATGTGAACCTAAACGTCAGGTCAAATGTGAACCCGTTGTTTGAAACCCAGGTCAAATGTGAACCTAAACCTCAAGTTAAATGCGAACCCGTTGTTTGATAACCAGGTCAAATTTGAACCTAAACCTCAGGTCAAATGTGAACCCGTTGTTGGAAACCAAGGTCAATTGTGAACCTAAACCTAAGGTCAAATGTGAACCCGTTGTTTGAAAATCAGGTCAAATGTGAACCTAAACCTCAGGTCAAATGTGAACCCATTGTTTGAAACCCAGGTCAAATGTGAACCCGTTGTTTGAATCCCAGGTCAAACGTGAACTTAAACCTCAGGTCAAATGTGAACATGTTGTTTGAAACCCAGGTCAAACGTGAACCTAAACCTCGGGTCAAATGTGAACCCGTTGTTTGAAACCCAAGTCAAATATGAACCTAACCCTCAGGTCAAATGTGAACCCATTGTTTGAAAATTAGGTCAAATGTGAACCTAAACCTCAGGTCAAATGTGAACCCGTTGTTTGAAACCCAGGTCAAACGTGAACCTAAACCTTAAGTCAAATGTGAACCCGTTGTTTGAAAACCAGGTCAAATGTGAACCTAACCCTGAGGTCAAATGTGAACTCGTTCTTTGAAACCCAAGTCAAATGTGAACCTAAACCTCAAGTCAAATGTGAACCCGTTGTTTGAAAACCAGGTCAAATGTGAACCTAAACCTCAGGTCAAATGTGAACCCGTTGTTTGAAACCCAGGTCAAATGTGAACCTAAACCTCAGGTCAAATATGAACCCGTTGTTTGAAAACCAGGTCAAATGTGAACCTAAACCTCAGGTCAAATGTGAACCCGTTGTTTGAAACCCAGGTCAAATGAGAACCTAAACCTCACGTCAAATGTGAATCCGTTGTTTGAAAACCAGGTCAAATGTGAACCTAACCCTGAGGTCAAATGTGAACTCGTTCTTTGAAACCCAAGTCAAATGTGAACCTAAACCTCAAGTCAAATGTGAACCCGTTGTTTGAAAACCAGGTCAAATGTGAACCTAAACCTCAGGTCAAATGTGAACCCGTTGTTTGAAACCCAGGTCAAATGTGAACCTAAACCTCAGGTCAAATGTGAACCCGTTGTTTGAAAACCAGGTCAAATGTGAACCTAAACCTCAGGTCAAATGTGAACCCGTTGTTTGAAACCCAGGTCAAATGTGAACCTAAACCTCAGGTCAAATATGAACCCGTTGTTTGAAAACCAGGTCAAATGTGAACCTAAACCTCAGGTCAAATGTGAACCCGTTGTTTGAAACCCAGGTCAAATGAGAACCTAAACCTCACGTCAAATGTGAATCCGTTGTTTGAAAACCAGGTCAAATGTGAACCCGTTGTTTGAAACCCAGGTCAAATGTGAACCTAAACCTCAGGTCAAATGTGAACCCGTTGTTTGGAACCCAGGTCAAATGTGAACCTAAACCTCAGGTCAAATTTGAACCCGTTGTTTAAAACCCAGGTCAAATGTGAACCTAAACCTCAGGTCAAATGCGAACCCGTTGTTTGAAAACCAGGACAAATTTGAACCTAAACCTCAGGTCAAATGTGAACCCGTTGTTTGAAACCTATGTCAAATGTGAACCTAACCCTCAAGTCAAATGTGAACCCGTTGTTTGAAAACCAGGTCAAATGTGAACCTAACCCTAAGGTCAAATGTGAACTCGTTCTTTGAAACCCAAGTCAAATGTGAACCTAAACCTCACGTCAAATGTGAACCCGTTGGTTGAAAACCAGGTCAAATGTGAACCTAAACCTCAGGTCAAATGTGAACCCGTTGTTTGAAACCCAAGTCAAATGTGAACCTAAACCTCAGGTCAAATAGGAACCCGTTGTTTGAAAACCAGGTCAAATGTGAACCTAAACCTCAGGTCAAATGTGAACCCGTTGTTTGAAACCCAGGTCAAATGAGAACCTAAACCTCACGTCAAATGTGAGTCCGTTGTTTGAAAACCAGGTCAAATGTGAACCCGTTGTTTGAAACCCAGGTCAAATGTGAACCTAAACCTCAGGTCAAATGTGAACCCGTTGTTTGGAACCCAGGTCAAATGTGAACCTAAACCTCAGGTCAAATGTGAACCCGTTGTTTAAAACCCAGGTCAAACGTGAACTTAAACCTCAGGTCAAATGAGAACCTAAACCTCACGTCAAATGTGAATCCGTTGTTTGAAAACCAGGTCAAATGTGAACCCGTTGTTTGAAACCCAGGTCAAATGTGAACCTAAACCTCAGGTCAAATGTGAACCCGTTGTTTGGAACCTAGGTCAAATGTGAACCTAAACCTCAGGTCAAATGTGAACCCGTTGTTTGAAACCCAGGTCAAATGTGAACCTAAACCTCAGGTTAAATGCGAACCCGTTGTTTGATAACCAGGTCAAATTTGAACCTAAACCTCAGGTCAAATGTGAACCCGTTGTTTGAAACCAAGGTCAATTGTGAACCTAAACCTAAGGTCAAATGTGAACCCGTTGTTTGAAAACCAGGTCAAATGTGAACCTAAACCTCAGGTCAAATGTGAACCCATTGTTTGAAACCCAGGTCAAATGTGAACCCGTTGTTTGAATCCCAGGTCAAACGTGAACTTAAACCTCAGGTCAAATGTGAACATGTTGTTTGAAACCCAGGTCAAACGTGAACCTAAACCTCGGGTCAAATGTGAACCCGTTGTTTGAAACCCAAGTCAAATATGAACCTAACCCTCAGGTCAAATGTGAACCCATTGTTTGAAAATCAGGTCAAATGTGAACCTAAACCTCAGGTCAAATGTGAACCCGTTGTTTGAAACCCAGGTCAAACGTGAACCTAAACCTTAAGTCAAATGTGAACCCGTTGTTTGAAAACCAGGTCAAATGTGAACCTAACCCTGAGGTCAAATGTGAACTCGTTCTTTGAAACCCAAGTAAAATGTGAACCTAAACCTCAAGTCAAATGTGAACCCGTTGTTTGAAAACCAGGTCAAATGTGAACCTAAACCTCAGGTCAAATGTGAACCCGTTGTTTGAAACCCAGGTCAAATGTGAACCTAAACCTCAGGTCAAATATGAACCCGTTGTTTGAAAACCAGGTCAAATGTGAACCTAAACCTCAGGTCAAATGTGAACCCGTTGTTTGAAACCCAGGTCAAATGAGAACCTAAACCTCACGTCAAATGTGAATCCGTTGTTTGAAAACCAGGTCAAATGTGAACCCGTTGTTTGAAACCCAGGTCAAATGTGAACCTAAACCTCAGGTCAAATGTGAACCCGTTGTTTGGAACCCAGGTCAAATGTGAACCTAAACCTCAGGTCAAATGTGAAGCCGTTGTTTAAAACCCAGGTCAAATGTGAACCAAAACCTCAGGTCAAATGCGAACCCGTTGTTTGAAAACCAGGCCAAATTTGAACCTAACCCTCAGGTCAAATGTGAACCCATTGTTTGAAAATCAGGTCAAATGTGAACCTAAACCTCAGGTCAAATGTGAACCCGTTGTTTGAAACCCAGGTTAAACGTGAACCTAAACCTCAAGTCAAATGTGAACCCGTTGTTTGAAAACCAGGTCAAATGTGAACCTAAACCTCAGGTCAAATGTGAACCCGTTGTTTGAAACCCAGGTCAAATGAGAACCTAAACCTCACGTCAAATGTGAATCCGTTGTTTGAAAACCAGGTCAAATGTGAACCCGTTGTTTGAAACCCAGGTCAAATGTGAACCTAAACCTTAGGTCAAATGTGAACCCGTTGTTTGGAACCCAGGTCAAATGTGAACCTAAACCTCAGGTCAAATGTGAACCCGTTGTTTAAAACCCAGGTCAAACGTGAACTTAAACCTCAAGTCAAATGTGAACCCGTTATTTCAAACCTAGGTCAAATGAGAACCTAAACCTCACGTCAAATGTGAATCCGTTGTTTGAAAACCAGGTCAAATGTGAACCCGTTGTTTGAAACCCAGGTCAAATGTGAACCTAAACCTCAGGTCAAATGTGAACCCGTTGTTTGGAACCTAGGTCAAATGTGAACCTAAACCTCAGGTCAAATGTGAACCCGTTGTTTGAAACCCAGGTCAAATGTGAACCTAAACCTCAGGTTAAATGCGAACCCGTTGTTTGATAACCAGGTCAAATTTGAACCTAAACCTCAGGTCAAATGTGAACCCGTTGTTTGAAACCAAGGTCAATTGTGAACCTAAACCTAAGGTCAAATGTGAACCCGTTGTTTGAAAACCAGGTCAAATGTGAACCTAAACCTCAGGTCAAATGTGAACCCATTGTTTGAAACCCAGGTCAAATGTGAACCCGTTGTTTGAATCCCAGGTCAAACGTGAACTTAAACTTCAGGTCAAATGTGAACATGTTGTTTGAAACCCAGGTCAAACGTGAACCTAAACCTCGGGTCAAATGTGAACCCGTTGTTTGAAACCCAAGTCAAATATGAACCTAACCCTCAGGTCAAATGTGAACCCATTGTTTGAAAATCAGGTCAAATGTGAACCTAAACCTCAGGTCAAATGTGAACCCGTTGTTTGAAACCCAGGTCAAACGTGAACCTAAACCTTAAGTCAAATATGAACCCGTTGTTTGAAAACCAGGTCAAATGTGAACCTAACCCTGAGGTCAAATGTGAACTCGTTCTTTGAAACCCAAGTCAAATGTGAACCTAAACCTCAAGTCAAATGTGAACCCGTTGTTTGAAAACCAGGTCAAATGTGAACCTAAACCTCAGGTCAAATGTGAACCCGTTGTTTGAAACCCAGGTCAAATGTGAACCTAAACCTCAGGTCAAATATGAACCCGTTGTTTGAAAACCAGGTCAAATGTGAACCTAAACCTCAGGTCAAATGTGAACCCGTTGTTTGAAACCCAGGTCAAATGAGAACCTAAACCTCACGTCAAATGTGAATCCGTTGTTTGAAAACCAGGTCAAATGTGAACCCGTTGTTTGAAACCCAGGTCAAATGTGAACCTAAACCTCAGGTCAAATGTGAACCCGTTGTTTGGAACCCAGGTCAAATGTGAACCAAAACCTCAGGTCAAATGTGAAGCCGTTGTTTAAAACCCAGGTCAAATGTGAACCAAAACCTCAGGTCAAATGCGAACCCGTTGTTTGAAAACCAGGCCAAATTTGAACCTAACCCTCAGGTCAAATGTGAACCCATTGTTTGAAAATCAGGTCAAATGTGAACCTAAACCTCAGGTCAAATGTGAACCCGTTGTTTGAAACCCAGGTTAAACGTGAACCTAAACCTCAAGTCAAATGTGAACCCGTTGTTTGAAAACCAGGTCAAATGTGAACCTAAACCTCAGGTCAAATGTGAACCCGTTGTTTGAAACCCAGGTCAAATGAGAACCTAAACCTCACGTCAAATGTGAATCCGTTGTTTGAAAACCAGGTCAAATGTGAACCCGTTGTTTGAAACCCCGGTCAAATGTGAACCTAAACCTTAGGTCAAATGTGAACCCGTTGTTTGGAACCCAGGTCAAATGTGAACCTAAACCTCAGGTCAAATGTGAACCCGTTGTTTAAAACCCAGGTCAAACGTGAACTTAAACCTCAGGTCAAATGTGAACCCGTTATTTCAAACCTAGGTCAAATGAGAACCTAAACCTCACGTCAAATGTGAATCCGTTGTTTGAAAACCAGGTCAAATGTGAACCCGTTGTTTGAAACCCAGGTCAAATGTGAACCCGTTGTTTGGAACCTAGGTCAAATGTGAACCTAAACCTCAGGTCAAATGTGAACCCGTTGTTTGAAACCCAGGTCAAATGTGAACCTAAACCTCAGGTTAAATGCGAACCCGTTGTTTGATAACCAGGTCAAATTTGAACCTAAACCTCAGGTCAAATGTGAACCCGTTGTTTGAAACCAAGGTCAATTGTGAACCTAAACCTAAGGTCAAATGTGAACCCGTTGTTTGAAAACCAGGTCAAATGTGAACCTAAACCTCAGGTCAAATGTGAACCCATTGTTTGAAACCCAGGTCAAATGTGAACCCGTTGTTTGAATCCCAGGTCAAACGTGAACTTAAACCTCAGGTCAAATGTGAACATGTTGTTTAAAACCCAGGTCAAACGTGAACCTAAACCTCGGGTCAAATGTGAACCCGTTGTTTGAAACCCAAGTCAAATATGAACCTAACCCTCAGGTCAAATGTGAACCCATTGTTTGAAAATCAGGTCAAATGTGAACCTAAACCTCAGGTCAAATGTGAACCCGTTGTTTGAAACCCAGGTCAAACGTGAACCTAAACCTTAAGTCAAATGTGAACCCTTTGTTTGAAAACCAGGTCAAATGTGAACCTAACCCTGAGGTCAAATGTGAACTCGTTCTTTGAAACCCAAGTCAAATGTGAACCTAAACCTCAAGTCAAATGTGAACCCGTTGTTTGAAAACTAGGTCAAATGTGAACCTAAACCTCAGGTAAATGTGAACCCGTTGTTTGAAACCCAGGTCAAATGTGAACCTAAACCTCAGGTCAAATATGAACCCGTTGTTTGAAAACCAGGTCAAATGTGAACCTAAACCTCAGGTCAAATGTGAACCCGTTGTTTGAAACCCAGGTCAAATGAGAACCTAAACCTCACGTCAAATGTGAATCCGTTGTTTGAAAACCAGGTCAAATGTGAACCCGTTGTTTGAAACCCAGGTCAAATGTGAACCTAAACCTCAGGTCAAATGTGAACCCGTTGTTTGGAACCCAGGTCAAATGTGAACCTAAACCTCAGGTCAAATTTGAACCCGTTGTTTAAAACCCAGGTCAAATGTGAACCTAAACCTCAGGTCAAATGCGAACCCGTTGTTTGAAAACCAGGACAAATTTGAACCTAAACCTCAGGTCAAATGTGAACCCGTTGTTTGAAACCTATGTCAAATGTGAACCTAACCCTCAAGTCAAATGTGAACCCGTTGTTTGAAAACCAGGTCAAATGTGAACCTAACCCTAAGGTCAAATGTGAACTCGTTCTTTGAAACCCAAGTCAAATGTGAACCTAAACCTCACGTCAAATGTGAACCCGTTGGTTGAAAACCAGGTCAAATGTGAACCTAAACCTCAGGTCAAATGTGAACCCGTTGTTTGAAACCCAAGTCAAATGTGAACCTAAACCTCAGGTCAAATAGGAACCCGTTGTTTGAAAACCAGGTCAAATGTGAACCTAAACCTCAGGTCAAATGTGAACCCGTTGTTTGAAACCCAGGTCAAATGAGAACCTAAACCTCACGTCAAATGTGAGTCCGTTGTTTGAAAACCAGGTCAAATGTGAACCCGTTGTTTGAAACCCAGGTCAAATGTGAACCTAAACCTCAGGTCAAATGTGAACCCGTTGTTTGGAACCCAGGTCAAATGTGAACCTAAACCTCAGGTCAAATGTGAACCCGTTGTTTAAAACCCAGGTCAAACGTGAACTTAAACCTCAGGTCAAATGAGAACCTAAACCTCACGTCAAATGTGAATCCGTTATTTGAAAACCAGGTCAAATGTGAACCCGTTGTTTGAAACCCAGGTTAAATGTGAACCTAAACCTCAGGTCAAATGTGAACCCGTTGTTTGGAACCTAGGTCAAATGTGAACCTAAACCTCAGGTCAAATGTGAACCCGTTGTTTGAAACCCAGGTCAAATGTGAACCTAAACCTCAGGTTAAATGCGAACCCGTTGTTTGATAACCAGGTCAAATTTGAACCTAAACCTCAGGTCAAATGTGAACCCGTTGTTTGAAACCAAGGTCAATTGTGAACCTAAACCTAAGGTCAAATGTGAACCCGTTGTTTGAAAACCAGGTCAAATGTGAACCTAAACCTCATGTCAAATGTGAACCCATTGTTTGAAACCCAGGTCAAATGTGAACCCGTTGTTTGAATCCCAGGTCAAACGTGAACTTAAACCTCAGGTCAAATGTGAACATGTTGTTTGAAACCCAGGTCAAACGTGAACCTAAACCTCGGGTCAAATGTGAACCCGTTGTTTGAAACCCAAGTCAAATATGAACCTAACCCTCAGGTCAAATGTGAACCCATTGTTTGAAAATCAGGTCAAATGTGAACCTAAACCTCAGGTCAAATGTGAACCCGTTGTTTGAAACCCAGGTCAAACGTGAACCTAAACCTTAAGTCAAATGTGAACCCGTTGTTTGAAAACCAGGTCAAATGTGAACCTAACCCTTAGGTCAAATGTGAACTCGTTCTTTGAAACCCAAGTCAAATGTGAACCTAAACCTCAAGTCAAATGTGAACCCGTTGTTTGAAAACCAGGTCAAATGTGAACCTAAACCTCAGGTCAAATGTGAACCCGTTGTTTGAAACCCAGGTCAAATGTGAACCTAAACCTCAGGTCAAATATGAACCCGTTGTTTGAAAACCAGGTCAAATGTGAACCTAAACCTCAGGTCAAATGTGAACCCGTTGTTTGAAACCCAGGTCAAATGAGAACCTAAACCTCACGTCAAATGTGAATCCGTTGTTTGAAAACCAGGTCAAATGTGAACCCGTTGTTTGAAACCGAGGTCAAATGTGAACCTAAACCTCAGGTCAAATGTGAACCCGTTGTTTGGAACCCAGGTCAAATGTGAACCTAAACCTCAGGTCAAATGTGAAGCCGTTGTTTAAAACCCAGGTCAAATGTGAACCAAAACCTCAGGTCAAATGCGAACCCGTTGTTTGAAAACCAGGCCAAATTTGAACCTAACCCTCAGGTCAAATGTGAACCCATTGTTTGAAAATCAGGTCAAATGTGAACCTAAACCTCAGGTCAAATGTGAACCCGTTGTTTGAAACCCAGGTTAAACGTGAACCTAAACCTCAAGTCAAATGTGAACCCGTTGTTTGAAAACCAGGTCAAATGTGAACCTAAACCTCAGGTCAAATGTGAACCCGTTGTTTGAAACCCAGGTCAAATGAGAACCTAAACCTCACGTCAAATGTGAATCCGTTGTTTGAAAACCAGGTCAAATGTGAACCCGTTGTTTGAAACCCAGGTCAAATGTGAACCTAAACCTTAGGTTAAATGTGAACCCGTTGTTTGGAACCCAGGTCAAATGTGAACCTAAACCTCAGGTCAAATGTGAACCCGTTGTTTAAAACCCAGGTCAAACGTGAACTTAAACCTCAAGTCAAATGTGAACCCGTTATTTCAAACCTAGGTCAAATGAGAACCTAAACCTCACGTCAAATGTGAATCCGTTGTTTGAAAACCAGGTCAAATGTGAACCCGTTGTTTGAAACCCAGGTCAAATGTGAACCTAAACCTCAGGTCAAATGTGAACCCGTTGTTTGGAACCTAGGTCAAATGTGAACCTAAACCTCAGGTCAAATGTGAACCCGTTGTTTGAAACCCAGGTCAAATGTGAACCTAAACCTCAGGTTAAATGCGAACCCGTTGTTTGATAACCAGGTCAAATTTGAACCTAAACCTCAGGTCAAATGTGAACCCGTTGTTTGAAACCAAGGTCAATTGTGAACCTAAACCTAAGGTCAAATGTGAACCCGTTGTTTGAAAACCAGGTCAAATGTGAACCTAAACCTCAGGTCAAATGTGAACCCATTGTTTGAAACCCAGGTCAAATGTGAACCCGTTGTTTGAATCCCAGGTCAAACGTGAACTTAAACTTCAGGTCAAATGTGAACATGTTGTTTGAAACCCAGGTCAAACGTGAACCTAAACCTCGGGTCAAATGTGAACCCGTTGTTTGAAACCCAAGTCAAATATGAACCTAACCCTCAGGTCAAATGTGAACCCATTGTTTGAAAATCAGGTCAAATGTGAACCTAAACCTCAGGTCAAATGTGAACCCGTTGTTTGAAACCCAGGTCAAACGTGAACCTAAACCTTAAGTCAAATATGAACCCGTTGTTTGAAAACCAGGTCAAATGTGAACCTAACCCTGAGGTCAAATGTGAACTCGTTCTTTGAAACCCAAGTCAAATGTGAACCTAAACCTCAAGTCAAATGTGAACCCGTTGTTTGAAAACCAGGTCAAATGTGAACCTAAACCTCAGGTCAAATGTGAACCCGTTGTTTGAAACCCAGGTCAAATGTGAACCTAAACCTCAGGTCAAATATGAACCCGTTGTTTGAAAACCAGGTCAAATGTGAACCTAAACCTCAGGTCAAATGTGAACCCGTTGTTTGAAACCCAGGTCAAATGAGAACCTAAACCTCACGTCAAATGTGAATCCGTTGTTTGAAAACCAGGTCAAATGTGAACCCGTTGTTTGAAACCCAGGTCAAATGTGAACCTAAACCTCAGGTCAAATGTGAACCCGTTGTTTGGAACCCAGGTCAAATGTGAACCTAAACCTCAGGTCAAATGTGAAGCCGTTGTTTAAAACCCAGGTCAAATGTGAACCAAAACCTCAGGTCAAATGCGAACCCGTTGTTTGAAAACCAGGCCAAATTTGAACCTAACCCTCAGGTCAAATGTGAACCCATTGTTTGAAAATCAGGTCAAATGTGAACCTAAACCTCAGGTCAAATGTGAACCCGTTGTTTGAAACCCAGGTTAAACGTGAACCTAAACCTCAAGTCAAATGTGAACCCGTTGTTTGAAAACCAGGTCAAATGTGAACCTAAACCTCAGGTCAAATGTGAACCCGTTGTTTGAAACCCAGGTCAAATGAGAACCTAAACCTCACGTCAAATGTGAATCCGTTGTTTGAAAACCAGGTCAAATGTGAACCCGTTGTTTGAAACCCAGGTCAAATGTGAACCTAAACCTTAGGTCAAATGTGAACCCGTTGTTTGGAACCCAGGTCAAATGTGAACCTAAACCTCAGGTCAAATGTGAACCCGTTGTTTAAAACCCAGGTCAAACGTGAACTTAAACCTCAGGTCAAATGTGAACCCGTTATTTCAAACCTAGGTCAAATGAGAACCTAAACCTCACGTAAAATGTGAATCCGTTGTTTGAAAACCAGGTCAAATGTGAACCCGTTGTTTGAAACCCAGGTCAAATGTGAACCCGTTGTTTGGAACCTAGGTCAAATGTGAACCTAAACCTCAGGTCAAATGTGAACCCGTTGTTTGAAACCCAGGTCAAATGTGAACCTAAACCTCAGGTTAAATGCGAACCCGTTGTTTGATAACCAGGTCAAATTTGAACCTAAACCTCAGGTCAAATGTGAACCCGTTGTTTGAAACCAAGGTCAATTGTGAACCTAAACCTAAGGTCAAATGTGAACCCGTTGTTTGAAAACCAGGTCAAATGTGAACCTAAACCTCAGGTCAAATGTGAACCCATTGTTTGAAACCCAGGTCAAATGTGAACCCGTTGTTTGAATCCCAGGTCAAACGTGAACTTAAACCTCAGGTCAAATGTGAACATGTTGTTTGAAACCCAGGTCAAACGTGAACCTAAACCTCGGGTCAAATGTGAACCCGTTGTTTGAAACCCAAGTCAAATATGAACCTAACCCTCAGGTCAAATGTGAACCCATTGTTTGAAAATCAGGTCAAATGTGAACCTAAACCTCAGGTCAAATGTGAACCCGTTGTTTGAAACCCAGGTCAAACGTGAACCTAAACCTTAAGTCAAATGTGAACCCTTTGTTTGAAAACCAGGTCAAATGTGAACCTAACCCTGAGGTCAAATGTGAACTCGTTCTTTGAAACCCAAGTCAAATGTGAACCTAAACCTCAAGTCAAATGTGAACCCGTTGTTTGAAAACTAGGTCAAATGTGAACCTAAACCTCAGGTCAAATGTGAACCCGTTGTTTGAAACCCAGGTCAAATGTGAACCTAAACCTCAGGTCAAATATGAACCCGTTGTTTGAAAACCAGGTCAAATGTGAACCTAAACCTCAGGTCAAATGTGAACCCGTTGTTTGAAACCCAGGTCAAATGAGAACCTAAACCTCACGTCAAATGTGAATCCGTTGTTTGAAAACCAGGTCAAATGTGAACCCGTTGTTTGAAACCCAGGTCAAATGTGAACCTAAACCTCAGGTCAAATGTGAACCCGTTGTTTGGAACCCAGGTCAAATGTGAACCTAAACCTCAGGTCAAATGTGAAGCCGTTGTTTAAAACCCAGGTCAAATGTGAACCAAAACCTCAAGTCAAATGCGAACCCGTTGTTTGAAAACCAGGCCAAATTTGAACCTAACCCTCAGGTCAAATGTGAACCCATTGTTTGAAAATCAGGTCAAATGTGAACCTAAACCTCAGGTCAAATGTGAACCCGTTGTTTGAAACCCAGGTTAAACGTGAACCTAAACCTCAAGTCAAATGTGAACCCGTTGTTTGAAAACCAGGTCAAATGTGAACCTAACCCTAAGGTCAAATGTGAACTCGTTCTTTGAAACCCAAGTCAAATGTGAACCTAAACCTCAGGTCAAATGCGAACCCGTTGTTTGAAAACCAGGCCAAATTTGAACCTAAACCTCAGGTCAAATGTGAAACCGTTGTTTGAAACCCAGGTCAAATTTGAACCTAACCCTCAAGTCAAATGTGAACCCGTTGTTTGAAAACCAGGTCAAATGTGAACCTAACCCTAAGGTCAAATGTGAACTCATTCTTTGAAACCCAAGTCAAATGTGAACCTAAACCTCAAGTCAAATGTGAACCCGTTATTTGAAAACCAGGTCAAATGTGAACCTAAACCTCAGGTCAAATGTGAACCCGTTGTTTGAAACCCAGGTCAAATGTGAACCTAAACTTCAGGTCAAATATGAACCCGTTGTTTGAAAACCAGGTCAAATGTGAACCTAAACCTCAGGTCAAATGTGAACCCGTTGTTTGAAACCCAGGTCAAATGAGAACCTAAACCTCACGTCAAATGTGAATCCGTTGTTTGAAAACCAGGTCAAATGTGAACCCGTTGTTTGAAACCCAGGTCAAATGTGAACCTAAACCTCAGGTCAAATGTGAACCCGTTGTTTGGAACCCAGGTCAAATGTGAACCTAAACCTCATGTCAAATGTGAACCCGTTGTTTGAAAATCAGGTCAAATGTGAACCAAAACCTCAGGTCAAATGTGAACCCGTTGTTTGAAACCCAGGTTAAACGTGAACCTAAACCTCAAGTCAAATGTGAACCCGTTGTTTGAAAACCAGGTCAAATGTGAACCTAACCCTAAGGTCAAATGTGAACTCGTTCTTTGAAACCCAAGTCAAATGTGAACCTAAACCTCAGGTCAAATGCGAACCCGTTGTTTGAAAACCAGGCCAAATTTGAACCTAAACCTCTGGTCAAATGTGAAACCGTTGTTTGAAACCCAGGTCAAATGTGAACCTAACCCTCAAGTCAAATGTGAACCCGTTGTTTGAAAACCAGGTCAAATGTGAACCTAACCCTATGGTCAAATGTGAATCGTTCTTTGAAACCCAAGTCAAATGTGAACCTAAACCTCAAGTCAAATGTGAACCCGTTGTTTGAAAACCAGGTCAAATGTGAACCTAAACCTCAGGTCAAATGTGAACCCGTTGTTTGAAACCCAGGTCAAATTTGAACCTAAACCTCAGGTCAAATATGAACCCGTTGTTTGAAAACCAGGTCAAATGTGAACCTAAACCTCAGGTCAAATGTGAACCCGTTGTTTGAAACCCAGGTCAAATGAGAACCTAAACCTCACGTCAAATGTGAATCCGTTGTTTGAAAACCAGGTCAAATGTGAACCCGTTGTTTGAAACCCAGGTCAAATGTGAACCTAAACCTCAGGTCAAATGTGAACCCGTTGTTTGGAACCCAGGTCAAATGTGAACCTAAACCTCATGTCAAATGTGAACCCGTTGTTTAAAACCCAGGTCAAATGTGAACCTAAACCTCAGGTCAAATGCGAACCCGTTGTTTGAAAACCAGGCCAAATTTGAACCTAAACCTCAGGTCAAATGTGAACCCGTTGTTTGAAACCCAGGTCAAATGTGAACCTAACCCTCAAGTCAAATGTGAACCCGTTGTTTGAAAAACAGGTCAAATGTGAATCTAACCCTAAGGTCAAATGTGAACTCGTTCTTTGAAACCCAAGTCAAATGTGAACCTAAACCTCAAGTCAAATGTGAACCCGTTGTTTGAAAACCAGGTCAAATGTGAACCTAAACCTCAGGTCAAATGTGAACCCGTTGTTTGAAACCCAGGTCAAATGTGAACCTAAACCTCAGGTCAAATATGAACCCGTTGTTTGAAAACCAGGTAAAATGTGAACCTAAACCTCAGGTCAAATGTGAACCCGTTGTTTGAAACCAAGGTCAAATGAGAACCTAAACCTCACGTCAAATGTGAATCCGTTGTTTGAAAACCAGGTCAAATGTGAACCCGTTGTTTGAAACCCAGGTCAAATGTGAACCTAAACCTCAGGTCAAATGTGAACCCGTTGTTTGGAACCCAGGTCAAATGTGAACCTAAACCTCAGGTCAAATGTGAACCCGTTGTTTAAAACCCAGGTCAAACGTGAACTTAAACCTCAGGTCAAATGTGAACATGTTGTTTGAAACCCAGGTCATACGTGAACCTAAACCTCAGGTGAAATGTGAACCCGTTGTTTAAAACCCAAGTCAAATGTGAACCTAACCTTCAGGTCAAATGTGAACCCATTGTTTGAAAACCAGGCCAAATTTGAACCTAAACCTCTGGTCAAATGTGAAACCGTTGTTTGAAACCCAGGTCAAATGTGAACCTAACCCTCAAGTCAAATGTGAACCCGTTGTTTGAAAACCAGGTCAAATGTGAACCTAACCCTATGGTCAAATGTGAATCGTTCTTTGAAACCCAAGTCAAATGTGAACCTAAACCTCAAGTCAAATGTGAACCCGTTGTTTGAAAACCAGGTCAAATGTGAACCTAAACCTCGGGTCAAATGTGAACCCGTTGTTTGAAACCCAGGTCAAATGTGAACCTAAACCTCAGGTCAAATATGAACCCGTTGTTTGAAAACCAGGTCAAATGTGAACCTAAACCTCAGGTCAAATGTGAACCCGTTGTTTGAAACCCAGGTCAAATGAGAACCTAAACCTCACGTCAAATGTGAATCCGTTGTTTGAAAACCAGGTCAAATGTGAACCCGTTGTTTGAAACCCAGGTCAAATGTGAACCTAAACCTCAGGTCAAATGTGAACCCGTTGTTTGGAACCCAGGTCAAATGTGAACCTAAACCTCATGTCAAATGTGAACCCGTTGTTTAAAACCCAGGTCAAATGTGAACCTAAACCTCAGGTCAAATGCGAACCCGTTGTTTGAAAACCAGGCCAAATTTGAACCTAAACCTCAGGTCAAATGTGAACCCGTTGTTTGAAACCCAGGTCAAATGTGAACCTAACCCTCAAGTCAAATGTGAACCCGTTGTTTGAAAAACAGGTCAAATGTGAATCTAACCCTAAGGTCAAATGTGAACTCGTTCTTTGAAACCCAAGTCAAATGTGAACCTAAACCTCAAGTCAAATGTGAACCCGTTGTTTGAAAACCAGGTCAAATGTGAACCTAAACCTCAGGTCAAATGTGAACCCGTTGTTTGAAACCCAGGTCAAATGTGAACCTAAACCTCAGGTCAAATATGAACCCGTTGTTTGAAAACCAGGTAAAATGTGAACCTAAACCTCAGGTCAAATGTGAACCCGTTGTTTGAAACCAAGGTCAAATGAGAACCTAAACCTCACGTCAAATGTGAATCCGTTGTTTGAAAACCAGGTCAAATGTGAACCCGTTGTTTGAAACCCAGGTCAAATGTGAACCTAAACCTCAGGTCAAATGTGAACCCGTTGATTGGAACCCAGGTCAAATGTGAACCTAAACCTCAGGTCAAATGTGAACCCGTTGTTTAAAACCCAGGTCAAACGTGAACTTAAACCTCAGGTCAAATGTGAACATGTTGTTTGAAACCCAGGTCATACGTGAACCTAAACCTCAGGTGAAATGTGAACCCGTTGTTTAAAACCCAAGTCAAATGTGAACCTAACCTTCAGGTCAAATGTGAACCCATTGTTTGAAAACCAGGTCAAATGTGAACCTAAACCTCAGGTCAAATGTGAACCCGTTGTTTGAAACCCAAGTCAAATTTGAACCTAAACCTCAAGTTAAATGAGAACCCGTTGTTTGAAAACCAGGTCAAATGTGAACCTAACCCTCAGGTCAAATGTGAACTCGTTCTTTGAAACCCAAGTCAAATGTGAACCTAAACCTCAGGTCAAATGTGAACCCGTTGTTTGAAAACCAGGTCAAATGTGAACCTAAACCTCAGGTCAAATGTGAACCCGTTATTTGAAACCTAGGTCAAATGAGAACCTAAACCTCACGTCAAATGTGAATCCGTTGTTTGAAAACCAGGTCAAATGTGAACCTGTTGTTTGAAACCCAGGTCAAATGTGAACCTAAACCTCAGGTCAAATGTGAACCCGTTGTTTGGAACCTAGGTCAAATGTGAACCTAAACCTCAGGTCAAATGTGAACCCGTTGTTTGAAACCCAGGTCAAATGTGAACCTAAACCTCAGCTTAAATGCGAACCCGTTGTTTGATAACCAGGTCAAATTTGAACCCGTTGTTTGAAACCAAGGTCAATTGTGAACCTAAACCTAAGGCAAATGTGAACCCGTTGTTTGAAAACCAGGTCAAATGTGAACCTAAACCTCAGGTCAAATGTGAACCCGTTGTTTGGAACCCAGGTCAAATGTGAACCTAAACCTCAGGTCAAATGTGAACCCGTTGTTTAAAACCCAGGTCAAACGTGAACTTAAACCTCAGGTCAAATGTGAACATGTTGTTTGAAACCCAGGTCATACGTGAACCTAAACCTCAGGTGAAATGTGAACCCGTTGTTTAAAACCCAAGTCAAATGTGAACCTAACCTTCAGGTCAAATGTGAACCCATTGTTTGAAAACCAGGCCAAATTTGAACCTAAACCTCTGGTCAAATGTGAAACCGTTGTTTGAAACCCAGGTCAAATGTGAACCTAACCCTCAAGTCAAATGTGAACCCGTTGTTTGAAAACCAGGTCAAATGTGAACCTAACCCTATGGTCAAATGTGAATCGTTCTTTGAAACCCAAGTCAAATGTGAACCTAAACCTCAAGTCAAATGTGAACCCGTTGTTTGAAAACCAGGTCAAATGTGACCCTAAACCTCAGGTCAAATGTGAACCCGTTGTTTGAAACCCAGGTCAAATGTGAACCTAAACCTCAGGTCAAATGTGAACCCGTTGTTTGGAACCCAGGTCAAATGTGAACCTAAACCTCAGGTCAAATGTGAACCCGTTGTTTAAAACCCAGGTCAAACGTGAACTTAAACCTCAGGTCAAATGTGAACATGTTGTTTGAAACCCAGGTCAAACGTGAACCTAAACCTCGGGTCAAATGTGAACCCGTTGTTTGAAACCCAAGTCAAATATGAACCTAACCCTCAGGTCAAATGTGAACCCATTGTTTAAAAATCAGGTCAAATGTGAACCTAAACCTCAGGTCAAATGTGAACCAGTTGTTTGAAACCCAGGTCAAACGTGAACCTAAACCTTAAGTCAAATGTGAACCCGTTGTTTGAAAACCAGGTCAAATGTGAACCTAACCCTGAGGTCAAATGTGAACTCGTTCTTTGAAACCCAAGTCAAATGTGAACCTAAACCTCAAGTCAAATGTGAACCCGTTGTTTGAAAACCAGGTCAAATGTGAACCTAAACCTCAGGTCAAATGTGAACCCGTTGTTTGAAACCCAGGTCAAATGTGAACCTAAACCTCAGGTCAAATATGAACCCGTTGTTTGAAAACCAGGTCAAATGTGAACCTAAACCTCAGGTCAAATGTGAACCCGTTGTTTGAAACCCAGGTCAAATGAGAACCTAAACCTCACGTCAAATGTGAATCCGTTGTTTGAAAACCAGGTCAAATGTGAACCCGTTGTTTGAAACCCAGGTCAAATGTGAACCTAAACCTCAGGTCAAATGTGAACCCGTTGTTTGGAACCCAGGTCAAATGTGAACCTAAACCTCAGGTCAAATGTGAACCCGTTGTTTAAAACCCAGGTCAAATGTGAACCTAAACCTCAGGTCAAATGCGAACCCGTTGTTTGAAAACCAGGCCAAATTTGAACCTAAACCTCAGGTCAAATGTGAACCCGTTGTTTGAAACCCAGGTCAAATGTGAACCTAACCCTCAAGTCAAATGTGAACCCGTTGTTTGAAAACCAGGTCAAATGTGAACCTAACCCTAAGGTCAAATGTGAACTCGTTCTTTGAAACCCAAGTCAAATGTGAACCCGTTGGTTGAAAACCAGGTCAAATGTGAACCTAAACCTCAGGTCAAATGTGAACCCGTTGTTTGAAACCCAGGTCAAATGTGAACCTAAACCTCAGGTCAAATAGGAACCCGTTGTTTAAAAAACCAGGTCAAATGTGAACCTAAACCTCAGGTCAAATGTGAACCCGTTGTTTGAAACCCAGGTCAAATGTGAACCCGTTGTTTGAAACCCAGGTCAAATGCGAACCTAAACCTCAGGTCAAATGTGAACCCGTTGTTTGGAACCCAGATCAAATGTGAACCTAAACCTCAGGTCAAATGTGAACCCGTTGTTTAAAACCCAGGTCAAACGTGAACTTAAACCTCAGGTCAAATGTGAACCCGTTATTTGAAACCTAGGTCAAATAAGAAGCTAAACCTCATGTCAAATGTGAATCCGTTGTTTGAAAACCAGGTCAAATGTGAACCTGTTGTTTGAAACCCAGGTCAAATGTGAACCTAAACCTCAGGTCAAATGTGAACCCGTTGTTTGGAACCTAGGTCAAATGTGAACCTAAACCTCAGGTCAAATGTGAACCCGTTGTTTGAAACCCAGGTCAAATGTGAACCTAAACCTCAGGTTAAATGCGAACCCGTTGTTTGATAACCAGGTCAAATTTGAACCTAAACCTCAGGTCAAATGTGAACCCGTTGTTTGAAACCAAGGTCAATTGTGAACCTAAACCTAAGGTCAAATGTGAACCCGTTGTTTGAAAACCAGGTCAAATGTGAACCTAAACCTCAGGTCAAATGTGAACCCATTGTTTGAAACCCAGGTCAAATGTGAACCCGTTGTTTGAATCCCAGGTCAAACGTGAACTTAAACCTCAGGTCAAATGTGAACATGTTGTTTGAAACCCAGGTCAAACGTGAACCTAAACCTCGGGTCAAATGTGAACCCGTTGTTTGAAAATCTGGTCAAATGTGAACCTAAACCTCAGGTCAAATGTGAACCCGTTGTTTGAAACCCAGGTCAAACGTGAACCTAAACCTTAAGTCAAATGTGAACCCGTTGTTTGAAAACCAGGTCAAATGTGAACCTAACCCTGAGGTCAAATGTGAACTCGTTCTCTGAAACCCAAGTCAAATGTGAACCTAAACCTCAAGTCAAATGTGAACCCGTTGTTTGAAAACCAGGTCAAATGTGAACCTAAACCTCAGGTCAAATGTGAACCCGTTGTTTGAAACCCAGGTCAAATGTGAACCTAAACCTCAGGTTAAATGCGAACCCGTTGTTTGATAACCAGGTCAAATTTGAACCTAAACCTCAGGTCAAATGTGAACCCGTTGTTTGAAACCAAGGTCAATTGTGAACCTAAACCTAAGGTCAAATGTGAACCCGTTGTTTGAAAACCAGGTCAAATGTGAACCTAAACCTCAGGTCAAATGTGAACCCATTGTTTGAAACCCAGGTCAAATGTGAACCCGTTGTTTGAATCCCAGGTCAAACGTGAACTTAAACCTCAGGTCAAATGTGAACATGTTGTTTGAAACCCAGGTCAAACGTGAACCTAAACCTCGGGTCAAATGTGAACCCGTTGTTTGAAAATCTGGTCAAATGTGAACCTAAACCTCAGGTCAAATGTGAACCCGTTGTTTGAAACCCAGGTCAAACGTGAACCTAAACCTTAAGTCAAATGTGAACCCGTTGTTTGAAAACCAGGTCAAATGTGAACCTAACCCTAAGGTCAAATGTGAACTCGTTCTCTGAAACCCAAGTCAAATGTGAACCTAAACCTCAAGTCAAATGTGAACCCGTTGTTTGAAAACCAGGTCAAATGTGAACCTAAACCTCAGGTCAAATGTGAACCCGTTGTTTGGAACCCAGGTCAAATGTGAACCTAAACCTCAGGTCAAATATGAACCCGTTGTTTGAAAACCAGGTCAAATGTGAACCTAAACCTCAGGTCAAATGTGAACCCGTTGTTTGAAACCCAGGTCAAATGAGAACCTAAACCTCACGTCAAATGTGAATCCGTTCTTTGAAAACCAGGTCAAATGTGAACCCGTTGTTTGAAACCCAGGTCAAATGTGAACCTAAACCTCAGGTCAAATGTGAACCCGTTGTTTGGAACCCAGGTCAAATGTGAACCTAAACCTCAGGTCAAATGTGAACCCGTTGTTTAAAACCCAGGTCAAATGTGAACCTAAAACTCAGGTCAAATGCGAAACCGTTGTTTGAAAACCAGGCCAAATTTGAACCTAAACCTCAGGTCAAATGTGAACCCGTTGTTTGAAACCCAGGTCAAATGTGAACCTAACCCTCAAGTCAAATGTGAACCTGTTGTTTGAAAACTAGGTCAAATGTGAACCTAACCCTAAGGTCAAATGTGAACTCGTTCTTTGAAACCCAAGTCAAATGTGAACCTAAACCTCAAGTCAAATGTGAACCCGTTGTTTGAAAACCAGGTCAAATGTGAACCTAAACCTCAGGTCAAATGTGAACCCGTTGTTTGAAACCCAGGTCAAATGTGAACCTAAACCTCAGGTCAAATAGGAACCCGTTGTTTGAAAACCAGGTCAAATGTGAACCTAAACCTCAGGTCAAATGTGAACCCGTTGTTTGAAACCCAGGTCAAATGAGAACCTAAACCTCACGTCAAATGTGAATCCGTTGTTTGAAAACCAGGTCAAATGTGAACCCGTTGTTTGAAACCCAGGTCAAATGTGAACCTAAACCTCAGGTCAAATGTGAACCCGTTGTTTGGAACCCAGGTCAAATGTGAATCTAAACCTCAGGTCAAATGTGAACCCGTTGTTTAAAACCCAGGTCAAACGTGAACTTAAACCTCAGGTCAAATGTGAACATGTTGTTTGAAACCCAGGTCATACGTGAACCTAAACCTCAGGTGAAATGTGAACCCGTTGTTTGAAACCCAAGTCAAATGTGAACCTAACCCTTAGGTCAAATGTGAACCCATTGTTTGAAAATCAGGTCAAATGTGAACCTAAACCTCAGGTCAAATGTGAACCCGTTGTTTGAAACCCAGGTTAAACGTGAACCTAAACCTCAAGTCAAATGTGAACCCGTTGTTTGAAAACCAGGTCAAATGTGAACCTAACCCTAAGGTCAAATGTGAACTCGTTCTTTGAAACCCAAGTCAAATGTGAACCTAAACCTCAGGTCAAATGCGAACCCGTTGTTTGAAAACCAGGCCAAATTTGAACCTAAACCTCAGGTCAAATGTGAAACCGTTGTTTGAAACCCAGGTCAAATGTGAACCTAACCCTCAAGTCAAATGTGAACCCATTGTTTGAAAACCAGGTCAAATGTGAACCTAACCCTAAGGTCAAATGTGAACTCGTTCTTTGAAACCCAAGTCAAATGTGAACCTAAACCTCAAGTCAAATGTGAACCCGTTGTTTGAAAACCAGGTCAAATGTGAACCTAAACCTCAGGTCAAATGTGAACCCGTTGTTTGAAACCCAGGTCAAATGTGAACCTAAACCTCAGGTCAAATATGAACCCGTTGTTTGAAAACCAGGTCAAATGTGAACCTAAACCTCAAGTCAAATGTGAACCCGTTGTTTGAAACCCAGGTCAAATGAGAACCTAAACCTCACATCAAATGTGAATCCGTTGTTTGAAAACCAGGTCAAATGTGAACCCGTTGTTTTAAACCCAGGTCAAATGTGAACCTAAACCTCAGGTCAAATGTGAACCCGTTGTTTGAAACCAAGGTCAATTGTGAACCTAAACCTAAGGTCAAATGTGAACCCGTTGTTTGAAAACCAGGTCAAATGTGAACCTAAACCTCAGGTCAAATGTGAACCCATTGTTTGAAACCCAGGTCAAATGTGAACCCGTTGTTTGAATCCCAGGTCAAACGTGAACTTAAACCTCAGGTCAAATGTGAACATGTTGTTTGAAACCCAGGTCAAACGTGAACCTAAACCTCGGGTCAAATGTGAACCCGTTGTTTGAAACCCAAGTCAAATATGAACCTAACCCTCAGGTCAAATGTGAACCCATTGTTTGAAAATCAGGTCAAATGTGAACCTAAACCTCAGGTCAAATGTGAACCCGTTGTTTGAAACCCAGGTCAAACGTGAACCTAAACCTTAAGTCAAATGTGAACCCGTTGTTTGAAAACCAGGTCAAATGTGAACCTAACCCTGAGGTCAAATGTGAACTCGTTCTTTGAAACCCAAGTCAAATGTGAACCTAAACCTCAAGTCAAATGTGAACCCGTTGTTTGAAAACCAGGTCAAATGTGAACCTAAACCTCAGGTCAAATGTGAACCCGTTGTTTGAAAATCAGGTCAAATGTGAACCTAAACCTCAGGTCAAATGTGAACCCGTTGTTTGAAACCCAGGTCAAACGTGAACCTAAACCTTAAGTCAAATGTGAACCCGTTGTTTGAAAACCAGGTCAAATGTGAACCTAACCCTGAGGTCAAATGTGAACTCGTTCTTTGAAACCCAAGTCAAATGTGAACCTAAACCTCAAGTCAAATGTGAACCCGTTGTTTGAAAACCAGGTCAAATGTGAACCTAAACCTCAGGTCAAATGTGAACCCGTTGTTTGGAACCCAGGTCAAATGTGAACCTAAACCTCAGGTCAAATATGAACCCGTTGTTTGAAAACCAGGTCAAATGTGAACCTAAACCTCAGGTCAAATGTGAACCCGTTGTTTGAAACCCAGGTCAAATGAGAACCTAAACCTCACGTCAAATGTGAATCCGTTCTTTGAAAACCAGGTCAAATGTGAACCCGTTGTTTGAAACCCATGTCAAATGTGAACCTAAATCTCAGGTCAAATGTGAACCCGTTGTTTGGAACCCAGGTCAAATGTGAACCTAAACCTCAGGTCAAATGTGAACCCGTTGTTTAAAACCCAGGTCAAATGTGAACCTAAAACTCAGGTCAAATGCGAACCCGTTGTTTGAAAACCAGGCCAAATTTGAACCTAAACCTCAGGTCAAATGTGAACCCGTTGTTTGAAACCCAGGTCAAATGTGAACCTAACCCTCAAGTCAAATGTGAACCTGTTGTTTGAAAACTAGGTCAAATGTGAACCTAACCCTAAGGTCAAATGTGAACTCGTTCTTTGAAACCCAAGTCAAATGTGAACCTAAACATCAAGTCAAATGTGAACCCGTTGTTTGAAAACCAGGTCAAATGTGAACCTAAACCTCAGGTCAAATGTGAACCCGTTGTTTGAAACCCAGGTCAAATGTGAACCTAAACCTCAGGTCAAATAGGAACCCGTTGTTTGAAAACCAGGTCAAATGTGAACCTAAACCTCAGGTCAAATGTGAACCCGTTGTTTGAAACCCAGGTCAAATGAGAACCTAAACCTCACGTCAAATGTGAATCCGTTGTTTGAAAACCAGGTCAAATGTGAACCCGTTGTTTGAAACCCAGGTCAAATGTGAACCTAAACCTCAGGTCAAATGTGAACCCGTTGTTTGGAACCCAGGTCAAATGTGAATCTAAACCTCAGGTCAAATGTGAACCCGTTGTTTAAAACCCAGGTCAAACGTGAACTTAAACCTCAGGTCAAATGTGAACATGTTGTTTGAAACCCAGGTCATACGTGAACCTAAACCTCAGGTGAAATGTGAACCCGTTGTTTGAAACCCAAGTCAAATGTGAACCTAACCCTCAGGTCAAATGTGAACCCATTGTTTGAAAATCAGGTCAAATGTGAACCTAAACCTCAGGTCAAATGTGAACCCGTTGTTTGAAACCCAGGTTAAACGTGAACCTAAACCTCAAGTCAAATGTGAACCCGTTGTTTGAAAACCAGGTCAAATGTGAACCTAACCCTAAGGTCAAATGTGAACTCGTTCTTTGAAACCCAAGTCAAATGTGAACCTAAACCTCAGGTCAAATGCGAACCCGTTGTTTGAAAACCAGGCCAAATTTGAACCTAAACCTCAGGTCAAATGTGAAACCGTTGTTTGAAACCCAGGTCAAATGTGAACCTAACCCTCAAGTCAAATGTGAACCCATTGTTTGAAAACCAGGTCAAATGTGAACCTAACCCTAAGGTCAAATGTGAACTCGTTCTTTGAAACCCAAGTCAAATGTGAACCTAAACCTCAAGTCAAATGTGAACCCGTTGTTTGAAAACCAGGTCAAATGTGAACCTAAACCTCAGGTCAAATGTGAACCCGTTGTTTGAAACCCAGGTCAAATGTGAACCTAAACCTCAGGTCAAATATGAACCCGTTGTTTGAAAACCAGGTCAAATGTGAACCTAAACCTCAGGTCAAATGTGAACCCGTTGTTTGAAACCCAGGTCAAATGAGAACCTAAACCTCACATCAAATGTGAATCCGTTGTTTGAAAACCAGGTCAAATGTGAACCCGTTGTTTTAAACCCAGGTCAAATGTGAACCTAAACCTCAGGTCAAATGTGAACCCGTTGTTTGAAACCAAGGTCAATTGTGAACCTAAACCTAAGGTCAAATGTGAACCCGTTGTTTGAAAACCAGGTCAAATGTGAACCTAAACCTCAGGTCAAATGTGAACCCATTGTTTGAAACCCAGGTCAAATGTGAACCCGTTGTTTGAATCCCAGGTCAAACGTGAACTTAAACCTCAGGTCAAATGTGAACATGTTGTTTGAAACCCAGGTCAAACGTGAACCTAAACCTCGGGTCAAATGTGAACCCGTTGTTTGAAACCCAAGTCAAATATGAACCTAACCCTCAGGTCAAATGTGAACCCATTGTTTGAAAATCAGGTCAAATGTGAACCTAAACCTCAGGTCAAATGTGAACCCGTTGTTTGAAACCCAGGTCAAACGTGAACCTAAACCTTAAGTCAAATGTGAACCCGTTGTTTGAAAACCAGGTCAAATGTGAACCTAACCCTGAGGTCAAATGTGAACTCGGTCTTTGAAACCCAAGTCAAATGTGAACCTAAACCTCAAGTCAAATGTGAACCCGTTGTTTGAAAACCAGGTCAAATGTGAACCTAAACCTCAGGTCAAATGTGAACCCGTTGTTTGAAACCCAGGTCAAATGTGAACCTAAACCTCAGGTCAAATATGAACCCGTTGTTTGAAAACCAGGTCAAATGTGAACCTAAACCTCAGGTCAAATGTGAACCCGTTGTTTGAAACCCAGGTCAAATGAGAACCTAAACCTCACGTCAAATGTGAATCCGTTGTTTGAAAACCAGGTCAAATGTGAACCCGTTGTTTGAAACCCAGGTCAAATCTGAACCTAAACCTCAGGTCAAATGTGAACCCGTTGTTTGGAACCCAGGTCAAATGTGAACCTAAACCTCAGGTCAAATGTGAACCCGTTGTTTAAAACCCAGGTCAAATGTGAACCTAAACCTCAGGTCAAATGCGAACCCGTTGTTTGAAAACCAGGCCAAATTTGAACCTAAACCTCAGGTCAAATGTGAACCCGTTGTTTGAAACCCAGGTCAAATGTGAACCTAACCCTCAAGTCAAATGTGAACCCGTTGTTTGAAAACTAGGTCAAATGTGAACCTAACCCTAAGGTCAAATGTGAACTCGTTCTTTGAAACCCAAGTCAAATGTGAACCTAAACCTCAAGTCAAATGTGAACCCGTTGTTTGAAAACCAGGTCAAATGTGAACCTAAACCTCAGGTCAAATGTGAACCCGTTGTTTGAAACCCAGGTCAAATGTGAACCTAAACCTCAGGTCAAATATGAACATGTTGTTTGAAACCCAGATCATACGTGAACCTAAACCTCAGGTGAAATGTGAACCCGTTGTTTGAAACCCAAGTCAAATGTGAACCTAACTCTCAGGTCAAATGTGAACCCATTGTTTGAAAATCAGGTCAAATGAGAACCTAAACCTCAGGTCAAATGTGAACCCGTTGTTTGAAACCCAGGTTAAACGTGAACCTAAACCTCAAGTCAAATGTGAACCCGTTGTTTGAAAACCAGGTCAAATGTGAACCTAACCCTAAGGTCAAATGTGAACTCGTTCTTTGAAGCCCAAGTCAAATGTGAACCTAAACCTCAGGTCAAATGCGAACCCGTTGTTTGAAAACCAGGCCAAATTTGAACCTAAACCTCAGGTCAAATGTGAAACCGCAGGTCAAATGTGAACCTAACCCTCAAGTCAAATGTGAACCCATTGTTTGAAAACCAGGTCAAATGTGAACCTAACCCTAAGGTCAAATGTGAACTCGTTCTTTGAAACCCAAGTCAAATGTGAACCTAAACCTCAAGTCAAATGTGAAACCGTTGTTTGAAAACCAGGTCAAATGTGAACCTAAACCTCAGGTCAAATGTGAACCCGTTGTTTGAAACACAGGTCAAATGTGAACCTAAACCTCAGGTCAAATATGAACCCGTTGTTTGAAAACCAGGTCAAATGTGAACCTAAACCTCAGGTCAAATGTGAACCCGTTGTTTGAAACCCAGGTCAAATGAGAACCTAAACCTCACATCAAATGTGAATCCGTTGTTTGAAAACCAGGTCAAATGTGAACCCGTTGTTTGAAACCCAGGTCAAATGTGAACCTAAACCTCAGGTCAAATGTGAACCCGTTGTTTGGAACCCAGGTCAAATGTGAACCTAAACCTCATGTCAAATGTGAACCCGTTGTTTAAAACCCAGGTCAAATGTGAACCTAAACCTCAGGTCAAATGCGAACCCGTTGTTTGAAAATCAGGCCAAATTTGAACCTAAACCTCAGGTCAAATGTGAACAGGTTGTTTGAAACACAGGTCAAATGTGAACCTAACCCTCAAGTCAAATGTGAACCCGTTGTTTGAAAACCAGGTCAAATGTGAACCTAACCCTAAGGTCAAATGTGAACTCGTTCTTTGAAACCCAAGTCAAATGTGAATCTAAACCTCAAGTCAAATGTGAACCCGTTGTTTGAAAACCAGGTCAAATGTGAACCTAAACCTCAGGTCAAATGTGAACCCGTTGTTTGAAACCCAGGTCAAATGTGAACCTAAACCTCAGGTCAAATATGAACCCGTTGTTTGAAAACCAGGTCAAATGTGAACCTAAACCTCAGGTCAAATGTGAACCCGTTGTTTGAAACCCAGGTCAAATGAGAACCTAAACCTCACGTCAAATGTGAATCCGTTGTCTGAAAACCAGGTCAAATGTGAACCCGTTGTTTGAAACCCAGGTCAAATGTGAACCTAAACCTCAGGTCAAATGTGAACCCGTTGTTTGGAACCCAGGTCAAATGTGAACCTAAACCTCAGGTCAAATGTGAACCCGTTGTTTGAAACCCAGGTCAAATGTGAACCTAAACCTCAGGTCAAATATGAACCCGTTGTTTGAAAACCAGGTCAAATGTGAACCTAAACCTCAGGTGAAATGTGAACCCGTTGTTCGAAACCCAGGTCAAATGAGAACCTAAACCTCACGTCAAATGTGAATCCGTTGTTTGAAAACCAGGTCAAATGTGAACCCGTTGTTTGAAACCCAGGTCAAATGTGAACCTAAACCTCAGGTCAAATGTGAACCCGTTGTTTGGAACCCAGGTCAAATGTGAACCTAAACCTCAGGTCAAATGTGAACCCGTTGTTTAAAACCCATGTCAAATGTGAACCTAAACCACAGGTCAAATGCGAACCCGTTGTTTGAAAACCAGGCCAAATTTGAACCTAAACCTCAGGTCAAATGTGAACCCGTTGTTTGAAACCCAGGTCAAATGTGAACCTAACCCTCAAGTCAAATGTGAACTCGTTGTTTGAAAACCAGGTCAAATGTGAACCTAACCCTAAGGTCAAATGTGAACTCGTTCTTTGAAACCCAAGTCAAATGTGAACCTAAACCTCAAGTCAAATGTGAACCCGTTGTTTGAAAACCAGGTCAAATGTGAACCTAAACCTCAGTTCAAATGTGAACCCGTTGTTTGAAACCCAGGTCAAATGTGAACCTAAACCTCAGGTCAAATAGGAACCCGTTGTTTGAAAACCAGGTCAAATGTGAACCTAAACCTCAGGTCAAATGTGAACCCGTTGTTTGAAACCCAGGTCAAATGAGAACCTAAACCTCACGTCAAATGTGAATCCGTTGTTTGAAAACCAGGTCAAATGTGAACCCGTTGTTTGTAACCCAGGTCAAATGTGAACCTAAACCTCAGGTCAAATGTGAACCCGTTGTTTGGAACCCAGGTCAAATGTGAACCTAAACCTCAGGTCAAATGTGAACCCGTTGTTTAAACCCCAGGTCAAACGTGAACTTAAACCTCAGGTCAAATGTGAACATGTTGTTTGAAACCCAGGTCAAATGTGAACCTAAACCTCAGGTCAAATGCGAACCCGTTGTTTGAAAACCAGGCCAAATTTGAACCTAAACCTCAGGTCAAATGTGAACCCGTTGTTTGAAACCCAGGTCAAATGTGAACCTAACCCTCAAGTCAAATGTGAACTCGTTGTTTGAAAACCAGGTCAAATGTGAACCTAACCCTAAGGTCAAATGTGAACTCGTTCTTTGAAACCCAAGTCAAATGTGAACCTAAACCTCAAGTCAAATGTGAACCCGTTGTTTGAAAACCAGGTCAAATATGAACCTAAACCTCAGTTCAAATGTGAACCCGTTGTTTGAAACCCAGGTCAAATGTGAACCTAAACCTCAGGTCAAATAGGAACCCGTTGTTTGAAAACCAGGTCAAATGTGAACCTAAACCTCAGGTCAAATGTGAACCCGTTGTTTGAAACCCAGGTCAAATGAGAACCTAAACCTCACGTCAAATGTGAATCCGTTGTTTGAAAACCAGGTCAAATGTGAACCCGTTGTTTGAAACCCAGGTCAAATGTGAACCTAAACCTCAGGTCAAATGTGAACCCGTTGTTTGGAACCCAGGTCAAATGTGAACCTAAACCTCAGGTCAAATGTGAACCCGTTGTTTAAACCCCAGGTCAAACGTGAACTTAAACCTCAGGTCAAATGTGAACCTAAACCTCATGTCAAATGTGAATCCATTGTTTGAAAACCAGGTCAAATGTGAGCCCGTTGTTAAAAACCCAGGTCAAATATAAACCTAAACCTCAGGTCAAATGTGAACCCGTTGTTTGAAACCCAGGTCAAATGTGAACTTAAACCTCAGGTCAAATGTGAACTCGTTGTTTGAAAACTCGGTCAAATGTGAACCTAAACCTCAGGTCAAATGTGAACCCATTGTTTGAAACCCAGGTCAAATGTGAACCTAAACCTCAGGTGAAATGTGAACCCGTTGTTTGAAACCCAAGTCAAATGTGAACCTAACCCTCAGGTCAAATGTGAACCCATTGTTTGAAAATCAGGTCAAATGTGAACCTAAACCTCAGGTCAAATGTGAACCCGTTGTTTGAAACCCAGGTTAAACGTGAACCTAAACCTCAAGTCAAATGTGAACCCGTTGTTTGAAAACCAGGTCAAATGTGAACCTAACCCTAAGGTCAAATGTGAACTCGTTCTTTGAAACCCAAGTCAAATGTGAACCTAAACCTCAGGTCAAATGCGAACCCGTTGTTTGAAAACCAGGCCAAATTTGAACCTAAACCTCAGGTCAAATGTGAAACCGTTGTTTGAAACCCAGGTCAAATGTGAACCTAACCCTCAAGTCAAATGTGAACCCGTTGTTTGAAAACCGAGTCAAATGTGAACCTAACCCTAAGGTCAAATGTGAACTCATTCTTTGAAACCCAAGTCAAATGTGAACCTAAACCTCAAGTCAAATGTGAACCCGTTGTTTGAAAACCAGGTCAAATGTGAACCTAAACCTCAGGTCAAATGTGAACCCGTTGTTTGAAACCCAGGTCAAATGTGAACCTAAACCTCAGGTCAAATATGAACCCGTTGTTTGAAAACCAGGTCAAATGTGAACCTAAACCTCAGGTCAAATGTGAACCCGTTGTTTGAAACCCAGGTCAAATGAGAACCTAAACCTCACGTCAAATGTGAATCCGTTGTTTGAAAACCAGGTCAAATGTGAACCCATTGTTTGAAACCCAGGTCAAATGTGAACCTAAACCTCAGGTCAAATGTGAACCCGTTGTTTGGTACCCAGGTCAAATGTGAACCTAAACCTCATGTCAAATGTGAACCCGTTGTTTAAAACCCAGGTCAAATGTGAACCTAAACCTCAGGTCAAATGTGAACCCGTTGTTTGAAACCCAGGTCAAATGAGAACCTAAACCTCACGTCAAATGTGAATCCGTTGTTTGAAAACCAGGTCAAATGTGAACCCGTTGTTTGAAACCCAGGTCAAATGTGAACCTAAACCTCAGGTCAAATGTGAACCCGTTGTTTGGAACCCAGGTCAAATGTGAACCTAAACCTCAGGTCAAATGTGAACCCGTTGTTTAAAACCCAGGTCAAATGTGAACCTAAACCTCAGGTCAAATGCGAACCCGTTGTTTGAAAACCAGGCCAAATTTGAACCTAAACCTCAGGTCAAATGTGAACCCGTTGTTTGAAACCCAGGTCAAATGTGAACCTAAACCTCAGGTCAAATATGAACCCGTTGTTTGAAAACCAGGTCAAATGTGAACCTAAACCTCAGGTCAAATGTGAACCCGTTGTTTGAAACCCAGGTCAAATGAGAACCTAAACCTCACGTCAAATGTGAATCCGTTGTTTGAAAACCAGGTCAAATGTGAACCCATTGTTTGAAACCCAGGTCAAATGTGAACCTAAACCTCAGGTCAAATGTGAACCCGTTGTTTGGTACCCAGGTCAAATGTGAACCTAAACCTCATGTCAAATGTGAACCCGTTGTTTAAAACCCAGGTCAAATGTGAACCTAAACCTCAGGTCAAATGTGAACCCGTTGTTTGAAACCCAGGTCAAATGAGAACCTAAACCTCACGTCAAATGTGAATCCGTTGTTTGAAAACCAGGTCAAATGTGAACCCGTTGTTTGAAACCCAGGTCAAATGTGAACCTAAACCTTAGGTCAAATGTGAACCCGTTGTTTGGAACCCAGGTCAAATGTGAACCTAAACCTCAGGTCAAATGTGAACCCGTTGTTTAAAACCCAGGTCAAATGTGAACCTAAACCTCAGGTCAAATGCGAACCCGTTGTTTGAAAACCAGGCCAAATTTGAACCTAAACCTCAGGTCAAATGTGAACCCGTTGTTTGAAACCCAGGTCAAATGTGAACCTATCCCTCAAGTCAAATGTGAACCCGTTGTTTGAAAACTAGGTCAAATGTGAACCTAACCCTAAGGTCAAATGTGAACTCGTTCTTTGAAACCCAAGTCAAATGTGAACCTAAACCTCAAGTCAAATGTGAACCCGTTGTTTGAAAACCAGGTCAAATGTGAACCTAAACCTCAGGTCAAATGTGAACCCGTTGTTTGAAACCCAGGTCAAATGTGAACCTAAACCTCAGGTCAAATAGGAACCCGTTGTTTGAAAACCAGGTCAAATGTGAACCTAAACCTCAGGTCAAATGTGAACCCGTTGTTTGAAACCCAGGTCAAATGAGAACCTAAACCTCACGTCAAATGTGAATCCGTTGTTTGAAAACCAGGTCAAATGTGAACCCGTTGTTTGAAACCCAGGTCAAATGTGAACCTAAACCTCAGGTCAAATGTGAACCCGTTGTTTGGAACCCAGGTCAAATGTGAACCTAAACCTCAGGTCAAATGTGAACCCGTTGTTTAAAACCCAGGTCAAACGTGAACTTAAACCTCAGGTCAAATGTGAACATGTTGTTTGAAACCCAGGTCATACGTGAACCTAAACCTCAGGTGAAATGTGAACCCGTTGTTTGAAACCCAAGTCAAATGTGAACCTAACCCTCAGGTCAAATGTGAACCCATTGTTTGAAAATCAGGTCAAATGAGAACCTAAACCTCAGGTCAAATGTGAACCCGTTGTTTGAAACCCAGGTTAAACGTGAACCTAAACCTCAAGTCAAATGTGAACCCGTTGTTTGAAAACCAGGTCAAATGTGAACCTAACCCTAAGGTCAAATGTGAACTCGTTCTTTGAAGCCCAAGTCAAATGTGAACCTAAACCTCAGGTCAAATGCGAACCCGTTGTTTGAAAACCAGGCCAAATTTGAACCTAAACCTCAGGTCAAATGTGAAACCGTTGTTTGAAACCCAGGTCAAATGTGAACCTAACCCTCAAGTCAAATGTGAACCCATTGTTTGAAAACCAGGTCAAATGTGAACCTAACCCTAAGGTCAAATGTGAACTCGTTCTTTGAAACCCAAGTCAAATGTGAACCTAAACCTCAAGTCAAATGTGAAACCGTTGTTTGAAAACCAGGTCAAATGTGAACCTATACCTCAGGTCAAATGTGAACCCGTTGTTTGAAACACAGGTCAAATGTGAACCTAAACCTCAGGTCAAATATGAACCCGTTGTTTGAAAACCAGGTCAAATGTGAACCTAAACCTCAGGTCAAATGTGAACCCGTTGTTTGAAACCCAGGTCAAATGAGAACCTAAACCTCACATCAAATGTGAATCCGTTGTTTGAAAACCAGGTCAAATGTGAACCCGTTGTTTGAAACCCAGGTCAAATGTGAACCTAAACCTCAGGTCAAATGTGAACCCGTTGTTTGGAACCCAGGTCAAATGTGAACCTAAACCTCATGTCAAATGTGAACCCTTTGTTTAAAACCCAGGTCAAATGTGAAGCTAAATCTCAGGTCAAATGCGAACCCGTTGTTTGAAAATCAGGCCAAATTTGAACCTAAACCTCAGGTCAAATGTGAACAGGTTGTTTGAAACCCAGGTCAAATGTGAACCTAAACCTCAGGTCAAATGCGAACCCGTTGTTTGAAAACCAGGCCAAATTTGAACCTAAACCTCAGGTCAAATGTGAAACCGTTGTTTGAAACCCAGGTCAAATGTGAACCTAACCCTCAAGTCAAATGTGAACCCATTGTTTGAAAACCAGGTCAAATGTGAACCTAACCCTAAGGTCAAATGTGAACTCGTTCTTTGAAACCCAAGTCAAATGTGAACCTAAACCTCAAGTCAAATGTGAAACCGTTGTTTGAAAACCAGGTCAAATGTGAACCTAAACCTCAGGTCAAATGTGAACCCGTTGTTTGAAACACAGGTCAAATGTGAACCTAAACCTCAGGTCAAATATGAACCCGTTGTTTGAAAACCAGGTCAAATGTGAACCTAAACCTCAGGTCAAATGTGAACCCGTTGTTTGAAACCCAGGTCAAATGAGAACCTAAACCTCACATCAAATGTGAATCCGTTGTTTGAAAACCAGGTCAAATGTGAACCCGTTGTTTGAAACCCAGGTCAAATGTGAACCTAAACCTCAGGTCAAATGTGAACCCGTTGTTTGGAACCCAGGTCAAATGTGAACCTAAACCTCATGTCAAATGTGAACCCGTTGTTTAAAACCCAGGTCAAATGTGAACCTAAACCTCAGGTCAAATGCGAACCCGTTGTTTGAAAATCAGGCCAAATTTGAACCTAAAATTCAGGTCAAATGTGAACAGGTTGTTTGAAACCCAGGTCAAATGTGAACCTAACCCTCAAGTCAAATGTGAACCCGTTGTTTGAAAACCAGGTCAAATGTGAACCTAACCCTAAGGTCAAATGTGAACTCGTTCTTTGAAACCCAAGTCAAATGTGAATCTAAACCTCAAGTCAAATGTGAACCCGTTGTTTGAAAACCAGGTCAAATGTGAACCTAAACCTCAGGTCAAATGTGAACCCGTTGTTTGAAACCCAGGTCAAATGTGAACCTAAACCTCAGGTCAAATATGAACCCGTTGTTTGAAAACCAGGTCAAATGTGAACCTAAACCTCAGGTCAAATGTGAACCCGTTGTTTGAAACCCAGGTCAAATGAGAACCTAAACCTCACGTCAAATGTGAATCCGTTGTTTGAAAACCAGGTCAAATGTGAACCCGTTGTTTGAAACCCAGGTCAAATGTGAACCTAAACCTCAGGTCAAATGTGAACCCGTTGTTTGGAACCCAGGTCAAATGTGAACCTAAACCTCAGGTCAAATGTGAACCCGTTGTTTAAACCCCAGGTCAAACGTGAACTTAAACCTCAGGTCAGATGTGAACATGTTGTTTGAAACCCAGGTCATACGTGAACCTAAACCTCAGGTGAAATGTGAACCCGTTGTTTGAAACCCAAGTCAAATGTGAACCTAACCCTCAGGTCAAATGTGAACCCATTGTTTGAAAATCAGGTCAAATGTGAACCTAAACCTCAGGTCAAATGTGAACCCGTTGTTTGAAACCCAGGTTAAACGTGAACCTAAACCTCAAGTCAAATGTGAACCCGTTGTTTGAAAACCAGGTCAAATGTGAACCTAACCCTAAGGTCAAATGTGAACTCGTTCTTTGAAACCCAAGTCAAATGTGAACCTAAACCTCAGGTCAAATGCGAACCCGTTGTTTGAAAACCAGGCCAAATTTGAACCTAAACCTCAGGTCAAATGTGAAACCGTTGTTTGAAACCCAGGTCAAATGTGAACCTAACCCTCAAGTCAAATGTGAACCCGTTGTTTGAAAACCGAGTCAAATGTGAACCTAACCCTAAGGTCAAATGTGAACTCGTTCTTTGAAACCCAAGTCAAATGTGAACCTAAACCTCAAGTCAAATGTGAACCCGTTGTTTGAAAACCAGGTCAAATGTGAACCTAAACCTCAGGTCAAATGTGAACCCGTTGTTTGAAACCCAGGTCAAATGTGAACCTAAACCTCAGGTCAAATATGAACCCGTTGTTTGAAAACCAGGTCAAATGTGAACCTAAACCTCAGGTCAAATGTGAACCCGTTGTTTGAAACCCAGGTCAAATGAGAACCTAAACCTCACGTCAAATGTGAATCCGTTGTTTGAAAACCAGGTCAAATGTGAACCCATTGTTTGAAACCCAGGTCAAATGTGAACCTAAACCTCAGGTCAAATGTGAACCCGTTGTTTGGTACCCAGGTCAAATGTGAACCTAAACCTCATGTCAAATGTGAACCCGTTGTTTAAAACCCAGGTCAAATGTGAACCTAAACCTCAGGTCAAATGTGAACCCGTTGTTTGAAACCCAGGTCAAATGAGAACCTAAACCTCACGTCAAATGTGAATCCGTTGTTTGAAAACCAGGTCAAATGTGAACCCGTTGTTTGAAACCCAGGTCAAATGTGAACCTAAACCTCAGGTCAAATGTGAACCCGTTGTTTGGAACCCAGGTCAAATGTGAACCTAAACCTCAGGTCAAATGTGAACCCGTTGTTTAAAACCCAGGTCAAATGTGAACCTAAACCTCAGGTCAAATGCGAACCCGTTGTTTGAAAACCAGGCCAAATTTGAACCTAAACCTCAGGTCAAATGTGAACCCGTTGTTTGAAACCCAGGTCAAATGTGAACCTAACCCTCAAGTCAAATGTGAACCCGTTGTATGAAAACTAGGTCAAATGTGAACCTAACCCTAAGGTCAAATGTGAACTCGTTCTTTGAAACCCAAGTCAAATGTGAACCTAAACCTCAAGTCAAATGTGAACCCGTTGTTTGAAAACCAGGTCAAATGTGAACCTAAACCTCAGGTCAAATGTGAACCCGTTGTTTGAAACCCAGGTCAAATGTGAACCTAAACCTCAGGTCAAATAGGAACCCGTTGTTTGAAAACCAGGTCAAATGTGAACCTAAACCTCAGGTCAAATGTGAACCCGTTGTTTGAAACCCAGGTCAAATGAGAACCTAAACCTCACGTCAAATGTGAATCCGTTGTTTGAAAACCAGGTCAAATGTGAACCCGTTGTTTGAAACCCAGGTCAAATGTGAACCTAAACCTCAGGTCAAATAGGAACCCGTTGTTTGAAAACCAGGTCAAATGTGAACCTAAACCTCAGGTCAAATGTGAACCCGTTGTTTGAAACCCAGGTCAAATGAGAACCTAAACCTCACGTCAAATGTGAATCCGTTGTTTGAAAACCAGGTCAAATGTGAACCCGTTGTTTGAAACCCAGGTCAAATGAGAACCTAAACCTCACGTCAAATGTGAATCCGTTGTTTGAAAACCAGGTCAAATGTGAACCCGTTGTTTGAAACCCAGGTCAAATGTGAACCTAAACCTCAGGTCAAATGTGAACCCGTTGTTTGAAACCCAGGTCAAATGAGAACCTAAACCTCACGTTAAATGTGAATCCGTTGTTTGAAAACCAGGTCAAATGTGAACCCGTTGTTTGAAACCCAGGTCAAATGTGAACCTAAACCTCAGGTCAAATGTGAACCCGTTGTTTGGAACCCAGGTCAAATGTGAACCTAAACCTCAGGTCAAATGTGAACCCGTTGTTTAAAACCCAGGTCAAACGTGAACTTAAACCTCAGGTCAAATGTGAACATGTTGTTTGAAACCCAGGTCATACGTGAACCTAAACCTCAGGTGAAATGTGAACCCGTTGTTTGAAACCCAAGTCAAATGTGAACCTAACCCTCAGGTCAAATGTGAACCCATTGTTTGAAAATCAGGTCAAATGAGAACCTAAACCTCAGGTCAAATGTGAACCCGTTGTTTGAAACCCAGGTTAAACGTGAACCTAAACCTCAAGTCAAATGTGAACCCGTTGTTTGAAAACCAGGTCAAATGTGAACCTAACCCTAAGGTCAAATGTGAACTCGTTCTTTGAAGCCCAAGTCAAATGTGAACCTAAACCTCAGGTCAAATGCGAACCCGTTGTTTGAAAACCAGGCCAAATTTGAACCTAAACCTCAGGTCAAATGTGAAACCGTTGTTTGAAACCCAGGTCAAATGTGAACCTAACCCTCAAGTCAAATGTGAACCCATTGTTTGAAAACCAGGTCAAATGTGAACCTAACCCTAAGGTCAAATGTGAACTCGTTCTTTGAAACCCAAGTCAAATGTGAACCTAAACCTCAAGTCAAATGTGAAACCGTTGTTTGAAAACCAGGTCAAATGTGAACCTATACCTCAGGTCAAATGTGAACCCGTTGTTTGAAACACAGGTCAAATGTGAACCTAAACCTCAGGTCAAATATGAACCCGTTGTTTGAAAACCAGGTCAAATGTGAACCTAAACCTCAGGTCAAATGTGAACCCGTTGTTTGAAACCCAGGTCAAATGAGAACCTAAACCTCACATCAAATGTGAATCCGTTGTTTGAAAACCAGGTCAAATGTGAACCCGTTGTTTGAAACCCAGGTCAAATGTGAACCTAAACCTCAGGTCAAATGTGAACCCGTTGTTTGGAACCCAGGTCAAATGTGAACCTAAACCTCATGTCAAATGTGAACCCTTTGTTTAAAACCCAGGTCAAATGTGAACCTAAATCTCAGGTCAAATGCGAACCCGTTGTTTGAAAATCAGGCCAAATTTGAACCTAAACCTCAGGTCAAATGTGAACAGGTTGTTTGAAACCCAGGTCAAATGTGAACCTAAACCTCAGGTCAAATGCGAACCCGTTGTTTGAAAACCAGGCCAAATTTGAACCTAAACCTCAGGTCAAATGTGAAACCGTTGTTTGAAACCCAGGTCAAATGTGAACCTAACCCTCAAGTCAAATGTGAACCCATTGTTTGAAAACCAGGTCAAATGTGAACCTAACCCTAAGGTCAAATGTGAACTCGTTCTTTGAAACCCAGGTCAAATGTGAACCTAAACCTCAAGTCAAATGTGAAACCGTTGTTTGAAAACCAGGTCAAATGTGAACCTAAACCTCAGGTCAAATGTGAACCCGTTGTTTGAAACACAGGTCAAATGTGAACCTAAACCTCAGGTCAAATATGAACCCGTTGTTTGAAAACCAGGTCAAATGTGAACCTAAACCTCAGGTCAAATGCGAACCCGTTGTTTGAAAACCAGGCCAAATTTGAACCTAAACCTCAGGTCAAATGTGAAACCGTTGTTTGAAACCCAGGTCAAATGTGAACCTAACCCTCAAGTCAAATGTGAACCCATTGTTTGAAAACCAGGTCAAATGTGAACCTAACCCTAAGGTCAAATGTGAACTCGTTCTTTGATACCCAAGTCAAATGTGAACCTAAACCTCAAGTCAAATGTGAAACCGTTGTTTGAAAACCAGGTCAAATGTGAACCTATACCTCAGGTCAAATGTGAACCCGTTGTTTGAAACACAGGTCAAATGTGAACCTAAACCTCAGGTCAAATATGAACCCGTTGTTTGAAAACCAGGTCAAATGTGAACCTAAACCTCAGGTCAAATGTGAACCCGTTGTTTGAAACCCAGGTCAAATGAGAACCTAAACCTCACATCAAATGTGAATCCGTTGTTTGAAAACCAGGTCAAATGTGAACCCGTTGTTTGAAACCCAGGTCAAATGTGAACCTAAACCTCAGGTCAAATGTGAACCCGTTGTTTGGAACCCAGGTCAAATGTGAACCTAAACCTCATGTCAAATGTGAACCCTTTGTTTAAAACCCAGGTCAAATGTGAACCTAAATCTCAGGTCAAATGCGAACCCGTTGTTTGAAAATCAGGCCAAATTTGAACCTAAACCTCAGGTCAAATGTGAACAGGTTGTTTGAAACCCAGGTCAAATGTGAACCTAAACCTCAGGTCAAATGCGAACCCGTTGTTTGAAAACCAGGCCAAATTTGAACCTAAACCTCAGGTCAAATGTGAAACCGTTGTTTGAAACCCAGGTCAAATGTGAACCTAACCCTCAAGTCAAATGTGAACCCATTGTTTGAAAACCAGGTCAAATGTGAACCTAACCCTAAGGTCAAATGTGAACTCGTTCTTTGAAACCCAAGTCAAATGTGAACCTAAACCTCAAGTCAAATGTGAAACCGTTGTTTGAAAACCAGGTCAAATGTGAACCTAAACCTCAGGTCAAATGTGAACCCGTTGTTTGAAACACAGGTCAAATGTGAACCTAAACCTCAGGTCAAATATGAACCCGTTGTTTGAAAACCAGGTCAAATGTGAACCTAAACCTCAGGTCAAATGTGAACCCGTTGTTTGAAACCCAGGTCAAATGAGAACCTAAACCTCACATCAAATGTGAATCCGTTGTTTGAAAACCAGGTCAAATGTGAACCCGTTGTTTGAAACCCAGGTCAAATGTGAACCTAAACCTCAGGTCAAATGTGAACCCGTTGTTTGGAACCCAGGTCAAATGTGAACCTAAACCTCATGTCAAATGTGAACCCGTTGTTTAAAACCCAGGTCAAATGTGAACCTAAACCTCAGGTCAAATGCGAACCCGTTGTTTGAAAATCAGGCCAAATTTGAACCTAAAATTCAGGTCAAATGTGAACAGGTTGTTTGAAACCCAGGTCAAATGTGAACCTAACCCTCAAGTCAAATGTGAACCCGTTGTTTGAAAACCAGGTCAAATGTGAACCTAACCCTAAGGTCAAATGTGAACTCGTTCTTTGAAACCCAAGTCAAATGTGAATCTAAACCTCAAGTCAAATGTGAACCCGTTGTTTGAAAACCAGGTCAAATGTGAACCTAAACCTCAGGTCAAATGTGAACCCGTTGTTTGAAACCCAGGTCAAATGTGAACCTAAACCTCAGGTCAAATATGAACCCGTTGTTTGAAAACCAGGTCAAATGTGAACCTAAACCTCAGGTCAAATGTGAACCCGTTGTTTGAAACCCAGGTCAAATGAGAACCTAAACCTCACGTCAAATGTGAATCCGTTGTTTGAAAACCAGGTCAAATGTGAACCCGTTGTTTGAAACCCAGGTCAAATGTGAACCTAAACCTCAGGTCAAATGTGAACCCGTTGTTTGGAACCCAGGTCAAATGTGAACCTAAACCTCAGGTCAAATGTGAACCCGTTGTTTAAACCCCAGGTCAAACGTGAACTTAAACCTCAGGTCAAATTTGAACATGTTGTTTGAAACCCAGGTCATACGTGAACCTAAACCTCAGGTGAAATGTGAACCCGTTGTTTGAAACCCAAGTCAAATGTGAACCTAACCCTCAGGTCAAATGTGAACCCATTGTTTGAAAATCAGGTCAAATGTGAACCTAAACCTCAGGTCAAATGTGAACCCGTTGTTTGAAACCCAGGTTAAACGTGAACCTAAACCTCAAGTCAAATGTGAACCCGTTGTTTGAAAACCAGGTCAAATGTGAACCTAACCCTAAGGTCAAATGTGAACTCGTTCTTTGAAACCCAAGTCAAATGTGAACCTAAACCTCAGGTCAAATGCGAACCCGTTGTTTGAAAACCAGGCCAAATTTGAACCTAAACCTCAGGTCAAATGTGAAACCGTTGTTTGAAACCCAGGTCAAATGTGAACCTAACCCTCAAGTCAAATGTGAACCCGTTGTTTGAAAACCGAGTCAAATGTGAACCTAACCCTAAGGTCAAATGTGAACTCGTTCTTTGAAACCCAAGTCAAATGTGAACCTAAACCTCAAGTCAAATGTGAACCCGTTGTTTGAAAACCAGGTCAAATGTGAACCTAAACCTCAGGTCAAATGTGAACCCGTTGTTTGAAACCCAGGTCAAATGTGAACCTAAACCTCAGGTCAAATATGAACCCGTTGTTTGAAAACCAGGTCAAATGTGAACCTAAACCTCAGGTCAAATGTGAACCCGTTGTTTGAAACCCAGGTCAAATGAGAACCTAAACCTCACGTCAAATGTGAATCCGTTGTTTGAAAACCAGGTCAAATGTGAACCCATTGTTTGAAACCCAGGTCAAATGTGAACCTAAACCTCAGGTCAAATGTGAACCCGTTGTTTGGTACCCAGGTCAAATGTGAACCTAAACCTCATGTCAAATGTGAACCCGTTGTTTAAAACCCAGGTCAAATGTGAACCTAAACCTCAGGTCAAATGTGAACCCGTTGTTTGAAACCCAGGTCAAATGAGAACCTAAACCTCACGTCAAATGTGAATCCGTTGTTTGAAAACCAGGTCAAATGTGAACCCGTTGTTTGAAACCCAGGTCAAATGTGAACCTAAACCTCAGGTCAAATGTGAACCCGTTGTTTGGAACCCAGGTCAAATGTGAACCTAAACCTCAGGTCAAATGTGAACCCGTTGTTTAAAACCCAGGTCAAATGTGAACCTAAACCTCAGGTCAAATGCGAACCCGTTGTTTGAAAACCAGGCCAAATTTGAACCTAAACCTCAGGTCAAATGTGAACCCGTTGTTTGAAACCCAGGTCAAATGTGAACCTAACCCTCAAGTCAAATGTGAACCCGTTGTTTGAAAACTAGGTCAAATGTGAACCTAACCCTAAGGTCAAATGTGAACTCGTTCTTTGAAACCCAAGTCAAATGTGAACCTAAACCTCAAGTCAAATGTGAACCCGTTGTTTGAAAACCAGGTCAAATGTGAACCTAAACCTCAGGTCAAATGTGAACCCGTTGTTTGAAACCCAGGTCAAATGTGAACCTAAACCTCAGGTCAAATAGGAACCCGTTGTTTGAAAACCAGGTCAAATGTGAACCTAAACCTCAGGTCAAATGTGAACCCGTTGTTTGAAACCCAGGTCAAATGAGAACCTAAACCTCACGTCAAATGTGAATCCGTTGTTTGAAAACCAGGTCAAATGTGAACCCGTTGTTTGAAACCCAGGTCAAATGTGAACCTAAACCTCAGGTCAAATAGGAACCCGTTGTTTGAAAACCAGGTCAAATGTGAACCTAAACCTCAGGTCAAATGTGAACCCGTTGTTTGAAACCCAGGTCAAATGAGAACCTAAACCTCACGTCAAATGTGAATCCGTTGTTTGAAAACCAGGTCAAATGTGAACCCGTTGTTTGAAACCCAGGTCAAATGAGAACCTAAACCTCACGTCAAATGTGAATCCGTTGTTTGAAAACCAGGTCAAATGTGAACCCGTTGTTTGAAACCCAGGTCAAATGTGAACCTAAACCTCAGGTCAAATGTGAACCCGTTGTTTGGAACCCAGGTCAAATGTGAACCTAAACCTCATGTCAAATGTGAACCCTTTGTTTAAAACCCAGGTCAAATGTGAACCTAAATCTCAGGTCAAATGCGAACCCGTTGTTTGAAAATCAGGCCAAATTTGAACCTAAACCTCAGGTCAAATGTGAACAGGTTGTTTGAAACCCAGGTCAAATGTGAACCTAAACCTCAGGTCAAATGTGAACCCGTTGTTTGAAAACCAGGCCAAATTTGAACCTAAACCTCAGGTCAAATGTGAAACCGTTGTTTGAAACCCAGGTCAAATGTGAACCTAACCCTCAAGTCAAATGTGAACCCATTGTTTGAAAACCAGGTCAAATGTGAACCTAACCCTAAGGTCAAATGTGAACTCGTTCTTTGAAACCCAAGTCAAATGTGAACCTAAACCTCAAGTCAAATGTGAAACCGTTGTTTGAAAACCAGGTCAAATGTGAACCTAAACCTCAGGTCAAATGTGAACCCGTTGTTTGAAACACAGGTCAAATGTGAACCTAAACCTCAGGTCAAATATGAACCCGTTGTTTGAAAACCAGGTCAAATGTGAACCTAAACCTCAGGTCAAATGTGAACCCGTTGTTTGAAACCCAGGTCAAATGAGAACCTAAACCTCACATCAAATGTGAATCCGTTGTTTGAAAACCAGGTCAAATGTGAACCCGTTGTTTGAAACCCAGGTCAAATGTGAACCTAAACCTCAGGTCAAATGTGAACCCGTTGTTTGGAACCCAGGTCAAATGTGAACCTAAACCTCATGTCAAATGTGAACCCGTTGTTTAAAACCCAGGTCAAATGTGAACCTAAACCTCAGGTCAAATGCGAACCCGTTGTTTGAAAATCAGGCCAAATTTGAACCTAAAATTCAGGTCAAATGTGAACAGGTTGTTTGAAACCCAGGTCAAATGTGAACCTAACCCTCAAGTCAAATGTGAACCCGTTGTTTGAAAACCAGGTCAAATGTGAACCTAACCCTAAGGTCAAATGTGAACTCGTTCTTTGAAACCCAAGTCAAATGTGAATCTAAACCTCAAGTCAAATGTGAACCCGTTGTTTGAAAACCAGGTCAAATGTGAACCTAAACCTCAGGTCAAATGTGAACCCGTTGTTTGAAACCCAGGTCAAATGTGAACCTAAACCTCAGGTCAAATATGAACCCGTTGTTTGAAAACCAGGTCAAATGTGAACCTAAACCTCAGGTCAAATGTGAACCTGTTGTTTGAAACCCAGGTAAAATGAGAACCTAAACCTCACGTCAAATGTGAATCCGTTGTTTGAAAACCAGGTCAAATGTGAACCCGTTGTTTGAAACCCAGGTCAAATGTGAACCTAAACCTCAGGTCAAATGTGAACCCGTTGTTTGGAACCCAGGTCAAATGTGAACCTAAACCTCAGGTCAAATGTGAACCCGTTGTTTAAACCCCAGGTCAAACGTGAACTTAAACCTCAGGTCAAATGTGAACATGTTGTTTGAAACCCAGGTCATACGTGAACCTAAACCTCAGGTGAAATGTGAACCCGTTGTTTGAAACCCAAGTCAAATGTGAACCTAACCCTCAGGTCAAATGTGAACCCATTGTTTGAAAATCAGGTCAAATGTGAACCTAAACCTCAGGTCAAATGTGAACCCGTTGTTTGAAACCCAGGTTAAACGTGAACCTAAACCTCAAGTCAAATGTGAACCCGTTGTTTGAAAACCAGGTCAAATGTGAACCTAACCCTAAGGTCAAATGTGAACTCGTTCTTTGAAACCCAAGTCAAATGTGAACCTAAACCTCAGGTCAAATGCGAACCCGTTGTTTGAAAACCAGGCCAAATTTGAACCTAAACCTCAGGTCAAATGTGAAACCGTTGTTTGAAACCCAGGTCAAATGTGAACCTAACCCTCAAGTCAAATGTGAACCCGTTGTTTGAAAACCGAGTCAAATGTGAACCTAACCCTAAGGTCAAATGTGAACTCGTTCTTTGAAACCCAAGTCAAATGTGAACCTAAACCTCAAGTCAAATGTGAACCCGTTGTTTGAAAACCAGGTCAAATGTGAACCTAAACCTCAGGTCAAATGTGAACCCGTTGTTTGAAACCCAGGTCAAATGTGAACCTAAACCTCAGGTCAAATATGAACCCGTTGTTTGAAAACCAGGTCAAATGTGAACCTAAACCTCAGGTCAAATGTGAACCCGTTGTTTGAAACCCAGGTCAAATGAGAACCTAAACCTCACGTCAAATGTGAATCCGTTGTTTGAAAACCAGGTCAAATGTGAACCCATTGTTTGAAACCCAGGTCAAATGTGAACCTAAACCTCAGGTCAAATGTGAACCCGTTGTTTGGTACCCAGGTCAAATGTGAACCTAAACCTCATGTCAAATGTGAACCCGTTGTTTAAAACCCAGGTCAAATGTGAACCTAAACCTCAGGTCAAATGTGAACCCGTTGTTTGAAACCCAGGTCAAATGAGAACCTAAACCTCACGTCAAATGTGAATCCGTTGTTTGAAAACCAGGTCAAATGTGAACCCGTTGTTTGAAACCCAGGTCAAATGTGAACCTAAACCTCAGGTCAAATGTGAACCCGTTGTTTGGAACCCAGGTCAAATGTGAACCTAAACCTCAGGTCAAATGTGAACCCGTTGTTTAAAACCCAGGTCAAATGTGAACCTAAACCTCAGGTCAAATGCGAACCCGTTGTTTGAAAACCAGGCCAAATTTGAACCTAAACCTCAGGTCAAATGTGAACCCGTTGTTTGAAACCCAGGTCAAATGTGAACCTAACCCTCAAGTCAAATGTGAACCCGTTGTTTGAAAACTAGGTCAAATGTGAACCTAACCCTAAGGTCAAATGTGAACTCGTTCTTTGAAACCCAAGTCAAATGTGAACCTAAACCTCAAGTCAAATGTGAACCCGTTGTTTGAAAACCAGGTCAAATGTGAACCTAAACCTCAGGTCAAATGTGAACCCGTTGTTTGAAACCCAGGTCAAATGTGAACCTAAACCTCAGGTCAAATAGGAACCCGTTGTTTGAAAACCAGGTCAAATGTGAACCTAAACCTCAGGTCAAATGTGAACCCGTTGTTTGAAACCCAGGTCAAATGAGAACCTAAACCTCACGTCAAATGTGAATCCGTTGTTTGAAAACCAGGTCAAATGTGAACCCGTTGTTTGAAACCCAGGTCAAATGTGAACCTAAACCTCAGGTCAAATGTGAACCCGTTGTTTGGAACCCAGGTCAAATGTGAACCTAAACCTCATGTCAAATGTGAACCCTTTGTTTAAAACCCAGGTCAAATGTGAACCTAAATCTCAGGTCAAATGCGAACCCGTTGTTTGAAAATCAGGCCAAATTTGAACCTAAACCTCAGGTCAAATGTGAACAGGTTGTTTGAAACCCAGGTCAAATGTGAACCTAAACCTCAGGTCAAATGCGAACCCGTTGTTTGAAAACCAGGCCAAATTTGAACCTAAACCTCAGGTCAAATGTGAAACCGTTGTTTGAAACCCAGGTCAAATGTGAACCTAACCCTCAAGTCAAATGTGAACCCATTGTTTGAAAACCAGGTCAAATGTGAACCTAACCCTAAGGTCAAATGTGAACTCGTTCTTTGAAACCCAAGTCAAATGTGAACCTAAACCTCAAGTCAAATGTGAAACCGTTGTTTGAAAACCAGGTCAAATGTGAACCTAAACCTCAGGTCAAATGTGAACCCGTTGTTTGAAACACAGGTCAAATGTGAACCTAAACCTCAGGTCAAATATGAACCCGTTGTTTGAAAACCAGGTCAAATGTGAACCTAAACCTCAGGTCAAATGTGAACCCGTTGTTTGAAACCCAGGTCAAATGAGAACCTAAACCTCACATCAAATGTGAATCCGTTGTTTGAAAACCAGGTCAAATGTGAACCCGTTGTTTGAAACCCAGGTCAAATGTGAACCTAAACCTCAGGTCAAATGTGAACCCGTTGTTTGGAACCCAGGTCAAATGTGAACCTAAACCTCATGTCAAATGTGAACCCGTTGTTTAAAACCCAGGTCAAATGTGAACCTAAACCTCAGGTCAAATGCGAACCCGTTGTTTGAAAATCAGGCCAAATTTGAACCTAAAATTCAGGTCAAATGTGAACAGGTTGTTTGAAACCCAGGTCAAATGTGAACCTAACCCTCAAGTCAAATGTGAACCCGTTGTTTGAAAACCAGGTCAAATGTGAACCTAACCCTAAGGTCAAATGTGAACTCGTTCTTTGAAACCCAAGTCAAATGTGAATCTAAACCTCAAGTCAAATGTGAACCCGTTGTTTGAAAACCAGGTCAAATGTGAACCTAAACCTCAGGTCAAATGTGAACCCGTTGTTTGAAACCCAGGTCAAATGTGAACCTAAACCTCAGGTCAAATATGAACCCGTTGTTTGAAAACCAGGTCAAATGTGAACCTAAACCTCAGGTCAAATGTGAACCCGTTGTTTGAAACCCAGGTCAAATGAGAACCTAAACCTCACGTCAAATGTGAATCCGTTGTTTGAAAACCAGGTCAAATGTGAACCCGTTGTTTGAAACCCAGGTCAAATGTGAACCTAAACCTCAGGTCAAATGTGAACCCGTTGTTTGGAACCCAGGTCAAATGTGAACCTAAACCTCAGGTCAAATGTGAACCCGTTGTTTAAACCCCAGGTCAAACGTGAACTTAAACCTCAGGTCAAATGTGAACATGTTGTTTGAAACCCAGGTCATACGTGAACCTAAACCTCAGGTGAAATGTGAACCCGTTGTTTGAAACCCAAGTCAAATGTGAACCTAACCCTCAGGTCAAATGTGAACCCATTGTTTGAAAATCAGGTCAAATGTGAACCTAAACCTCAGGTCAAATGTGAACCCGTTGTTTGAAACCCAGGTTAAACGTGAACCTAAACCTCAAGTCAAATGTGAACCCGTTGTTTGAAAACCAGGTCAAATGTGAACCTAACCCTAAGGTCAAATGTGAACTCGTTCTTTGAAACCCAAGTCAAATGTGAACCTAAACCTCAGGTCAAATGCGAACCCGTTGTTTGAAAACCAGGCCAAATTTGAACCTAAACCTCAGGTCAAATGTGAAACCGTTGTTTGAAACCCAGGTCAAATGTGAACCTAACCCTCAAGTCAAATGTGAACCCGTTGTTTGAAAACCGAGTCAAATGTGAACCTAACCCTAAGGTCAAATGTGAACTCGTTCTTTGAAACCCAACTCAAATGTGAACCTAAACCTCAAGTCAAATGTGAACCCGTTGTTTGAAAACCAGGTCAAATGTGAACCTAAACCTCAGGTCAAATGTGAACCCGTTGTTTGAAACCCAGGTCAAATGTGAACCTAAACCTCAGGTCAAATATGAACCCGTTGTTTGAAAACCAGGTCAAATGTGAACCTAAACCTCAGGTCAAATGTGAACCCGTTGTTTGAAACCCAGGTCAAATGAGAACCTAAACCTCACGTCAAATGTGAATCCGTTGTTTGAAAACCAGGTCAAATGTGAACCCATTGTTTGAAACCCAGGTCAAATGTGAACCTAAACCTCAGGTCAAATGTGAACCCGTTGTTTGGTACCCAGGTCAAATGTGAACCTAAACCTCATGTCAAATGTGAACCCGTTGTTTAAAACCCAGGTCAAATGTGAACCTAAACCTCAGGTCAAATGTGAACCCGTTGTTTGAAACCCAGGTCAAATGAGAACCTAAACCTCACGTCAAATGTGAATCCGTTGTTTGAAAACCAGGTCAAATGTGAACCCGTTGTTTGAAACCCAGGTCAAATGTGAACCTAAACCTCAGGTCAAATGTGAACCCGTTGTTTGGAACCCAGGTCAAATGTGAACCTAAACCTCAGGTCAAATGTGAACCCGTTGTTTAAAACCCAGGTCAAATGTGAACCTAAACCTCAGGTCAAATGCGAACCCGTTGTTTGAAAACCAGGCCAAATTTGAACCTAAACCTCAGGTCAAATGTGAACCCGTTGTTTGAAACCCAGGTCAAATGTGAACCTAACCCTCAAGTCAAATGTGAACCCGTTGTTTGAAAACTAGGTCAAATGTGAACCTAACCCTAAGGTCAAATGTGAACTCGTTCTTTGAAACCCAAGTCAAATGTGAACCTAAACCTCAAGTCAAATGTGAACCCGTTGTTTGAAAACCAGGTCAAATGTGAACCTAAACCTCAGGTCAAATGTGAACCCGTTGTTTGAAACCCAGGTCAAATGTGAACCTAAACCTCAGGTCAAATAGGAACCCGTTGTTTGAAAACCAGGTCAAATGTGAACCTAAACCTCAGGTCAAATGTGAACCCGTTGTTTGAAACCCAGGTCAAATGAGAACCTAAACCTCACGTCAAATGTGAATCCGTTGTTTGAAAACCAGGTCAAATGTGAACCCGTTGTTTGAAACCCAGGTCAAATGTGAACCTAAACCTCAGGTCAAATGTGAACCCGTTGTTTGGAACCCAGGTCAAATGTGAACCTAAACCTCAGGTCAAATGTGAACCCGTTGTTTAAAACCCAGGTCAAACGTGAACTTAAACCTCAGGTCAAATGTGAACATGTTGTTTGAAACCCAGGTCATACGTGAACCTAAACCTCAGGTGAAATGTGAACCCGTTGTTTGAAACCCAAGTCAAATGTGAACCTAACCCTCAGGTCAAATGTGAACCCATTGTTTGAAAATCAGGTCAAATGAGAACCTAAACCTCAGGTCAAATGTGAACCCGTTGTTTGAAACCCAGGTTAAACGTGAACCTAAACCTCAAGTCAAATGTGAACCCGTTGTTTGAAAACCAGGTCAAATGTGAACCTAACCCTAAGGTCAAATGTGAACTCGTTCTTTGAAGCCCAAGTCAAATGTGAACCTAAACCTCAGGTCAAATGCGAACCCGTTGTTTGAAAACCAGGCCAAATTTGAACCTAAACCTCAGGTCAAATGTGAAACCGTTGTTTGAAACCCAGGTCAAATGTGAACCTAACCCTCAAGTCAAATGTGAACCCATTGTTTGAAAACCAGGTCAAATGTGAACCTAACCCTAAGGTCAAATGTGAACTCGTTCTTTGAAACCCAAGTCAAATGTGAACCTAAACCTCAAGTCAAATGTGAAACCGTTGTTTGAAAACCAGGTCAAATGTGAACCTAAACCTCAGGTCAAATGTGAACCCGTTGTTTGAAACACAGGTCAAATGTGAACCTAAACCTCAGGTCAAATATGAACCCGTTGTTTGAAAACCAGGTCAAATGTGAACCTAAACCTCAGGTCAAATGTGAACCCGTTGTTTGAAACCCAGGTCAAATGAGAACCTAAACCTCACATCAAATGTGAATCCGTTGTTTGAAAACCAGGTCAAATGTGAACCCGTTGTTTGAAACCCAGGTCAAATGTGAACCTAAACCTCAGGTCAAATGTGAACCCGTTGTTTGGAACCCAGGTCAAATGTGAACCTAAACCTCATGTCAAATGTGAACCCTTTGTTTAAAACCCAGGTCAAATGTGAACCTAAATCTCAGGTCAAATGCGAACCCGTTGTTTGAAAATCAGGCCAAATTTGAACCTAAACCTCAGGTCAAATGTGAACAGGTTGTTTGAAACCCAGGTTAAATGTGAACCTAAACCTCAGGTCAAATGCGAACCCGTTGTTTGAAAACCAGGCCAAATTTGAACCTAAACCTCAGGTCAAATGTGAAACCGTTGTTTGAAACCCAGGTCAAATGTGAACCTAACCCTCAAGTCAAATGTGAACCCATTGTTTGAAAACCAGGTCAAATGTGAACCTAACCCTAAGGTCAAATGTGAACTCGTTCTTTGAAACCCAAGTCAAATGTGAACCTAAACCTCAAGTCAAATGTGAAACCGTTGTTTGAAAACCAGGTCAAATGTGAACCTAAACCTCAGGTCAAATGTGAACCCGTTGTTTGAAACACAGGTCAAATGTGAACCTAAACCTCAGGTCAAATATGAACCCGTTGTTTGAAAACCAGGTCAAATGTGAACCTAAACCTCAGGTCAAATGTGAACCCGTTGTTTGAAACCCAGGTCAAATGAGAACCTAAACCTCACATCAAATGTGAATCCGTTGTTTGAAAACCAGGTCAAATATGAACCCGTTGTTTGAAACCCAGGTCAAATGTGAACCTAAACCTCAGGTCAAATGTGAACCCGTTGTTTGGAACCCAGGTCAAATGTGAACCTAAACCTCATGTCAAATGTGAACCCGTTGTTTAAAACCCAGGTCAAATGTGAACCTAAACCTCAGGTCAAATGCGAACCCGTTGTTTGAAAATCAGGCCAAATTTGAACCTAAAATTCAGGTCAAATGTGAACAGGTTGTTTGAAACCCAGGTCAAATGTGAACCTAACCCTCAAGTCAAATGTGAACCCGTTGTTTGAAAACCAGGTCAAATGTGAACCTAACCCTAAGGTCAAATGTGAACTCGTTCTTTGAAACCCAAGTCAAATGTGAATCTAAACCTCAAGTCAAATGTGAACCCGTTGTTTGAAAACCAGGTCAAATGTGAACCTAAACCTCAGGTCAAATGTGAACCCGTTGTTTGAAACCCAGGTCAAATGTGAACCTAAACCTCAGGTCAAATATGAACCCGTTGTTTGAAAACCAGGTCAGATGTGAACCTAAACCTCAGGTCAAATGTGAACCCGTTGTTTGAAACCCAGGTCAAATGAGAACCTAAACCTCACGTCAAATGTGAATCCGTTGTTTGAAAACCAGGTCAAACGTGAACCCGTTGTTTGAAACCCAGGTCAAATGTGAACCTAAACCTCAGGTCAAATGTGAACCCGTTGTTTGGAACCCATGTCAAATGTGAACCTAAACCTCAGGTCAAATGTGAACCCGTTGTTTGAAACCCAGGTCAAATGTGAACCTAAACCTCAGGTCAAATATGAACCCGTTGTTTGAAAACCAGGTCAAATGTGAACCTAAACCTCAGGTGAAATGTGAACCCGTTGTTTGAAACCAAGGTCAAATGAGAACCTAAACCTCACGTCAAATGTGAATCCGTTGTTTGAAAACCAGGTCAAATGTGAACCCGTTGTTTGAAACCCAGGTCAAATGTGAACCTAAACCTCAGGTCAAATGTGAACCCGTTGTTTGGAACCCAGGTCAAATATGAACCTAAACCTCAGGTCAAATGTGAACCCGTTGTTTAAAACCCATGTCAAATGTGAACCTAAACCTCAGGTCAAATGCGAACCCGTTGTTTGAAAACCAGGCCAAATTTGAACCTAAACCTCAGGTCAAATGTGAACCCGTTGTTTGAAACCCAGGTCAAATGTGAACCTAAACCTCAAGTCAAATGTGAACCCGTTGTTTAAAAACCAGGTCAAATGTGAACCTAACCCTAAGGTCAAATGTGAACTCGTTCTTTGAAACCCAAGTCAAATGTGAACCTAAACCTCAAGTCAAATGTGAACCCGTTGTTTGAAAACCAGGTCAAATGTGAACCTAAACCTCAGTTCAAATGTGAACCCGTTGTTTGAAACCCAGGTCAAATGTGAACCTAAACCTCAGGTCAAATATGAACCCGTTGTTTGAAAACCAGGTCAAATGTGAACCTAAACCTCATGTCAAATGTGAACCCGTTGTTTGAAACCCAGGTCAAATGAGAACCTAAACCTCACGTCAAATGTGAATCCGTTGTTTGAAAACCAGGTCAAATGTGAACCCGTTGTTTGAAACCCAGGTCAAATGTGAACCTAAACCTCAGGTCAAACGTGAACCCGTTGTTTGGAACCCAGGTCAAATGTGAACCTAAACCTCAGGTCAAATGTGAACCCGTTGTTTGAAACCCAGGTCAAATGTGAACCTAAACCTCAGGTCAAATATGAACCCGTTGTTTGAAAACCAGGTCAAATGTGAACCTAAACCTCAGGTGAAATGTGAACCCGTTGTTTGAAACCCAGGTCAAATGAGAACCTAAACCTCACGTCAAATGTGAATCCGTTGTTTGAAAACCAGGTCAAATGTGAACCCGTTGTTTGAAACCCAGGTCAAATGTGAACCTAAACCTCAGGTCAAATGTGAACCCGTTGTTTGGAACCCAGGTCAAATGTGAACCTAAACCTCAGGTCAAATGTGAACCCGTTGTTTAAAACCCATGTCAAATGTGAACCTAAACCTCAGGTCAAATGCGAACCCGTTGTTTGAAAACCAGGCCAAATTTGAACCTAAACCTCAGGTCAAATGTGAACCCGTTGTTTGAAACCCAGGTCAAATGTGAACCTAACCCTCAAGTCAAATGTGAACCCGTTGTTTGAAAACCAGGTCAAATGTGAACCTAACCCTAAGGTCAAATGTGAACTCGTTCTTTGAAACCCAAGTCAAATGTGAACCTAAACCTCAAGTCAAATGTGAACCCGTTGTTTGAAAACCAGGTCAAATGTGAACCTAAACCTCAGTTCAAATGTGAACCCGTTGTTTGAAACCCAGGTCAAATGTGAACCTAAACCTCAGGTCAAATAGGAACCCGTTGTTTGAAAACCAGGTCAAATGTGAACCTAAACCTCATGTCAAATGTGAACCCGTTGTTTGAAACCCAGGTCAAATGAGAACCTAAACCTCACGTCAAATGTGAATCCGTTGTTTGAAAACCAGGTCAAATGTGAACCCGTTGTTTGAAACCCAGGCCAAATGTGAACCTAAACCTCAGGTCAAATGTGAACCCGTTGTTTGGAACCCAGGTCAAATGTGAACCTAAACCTCAGGTCAAATGTGAACCCGTTGTTTAAACCCCAGGTCAAACGTGAACTTAAACCTCAGGTCAAATGTGAACATGTTGTTTGAAACGCAGGTTATACGTGAACCTAAACCTCAGGTGAAATGTGAACCCGTTGTTTGAAACCCAAGTCAAATGTGAACCTAACCCTCAGGTCAAATGTGAACCCATTGTTTGAAAATCAGGTCAAATGTGAACCTAAACCTCAGGTCAAATGTGAACCCGTTGTTTGAAACCCAGGTTAAACGTGAACCTAAACCTCAAGTCAAATGTGAACCCGTTGTTTAAAAACCAGGTCAAATGTGAACCTAACCCTAAGGTCAAATGTGAACTCGTTCTTTGAAACCCAAGTCAAATGTGAACCTAAACCTCAGGTCAAATGCGAACCCGTTGTTTGAAAACCAGGCCAAATTTGAACCTAAACCTCAGGTCAAATGTGAAACCGTTGTTTGAAACCCAGGTCAAATGTGAACCTAACCCTCAAGTCAAATGTGAACCCGTTGTTTGAAAACCGAGTCAAATGTGAACCTAACCCTAAGGTCAAATGTGAACTCGTTCTTTGAAACCCAAGTCAAATGTGAACCTAAACCTCAAGTCAAATGTGAACCCGTTGTTTGAAAACCAGGTCAAATGTGAACCTAAACCTCAGGTCAAATGTGAACCCGTTGTTTGAAACCCAGGTCAAATGTGAACCTAAACCTCAGGTCAAATATGAACCCGTTGTTTGAAAACCAGGTCAAATGTGAACCTAAACCTCAGGTCAAATGTGAACCCGTTGTTTGAAACCCAGGTCAAATGAGAACCTAAACCTCACGTCAAATGTGAATCCGTTGTTTGAAAACCAGGTCAAATGTGAACCCATTGTTTGAAACCCAGGTCAAATGTGAACCTAAACCTCAGGTCAAATGTGAACCCGTTGTTTGGTACCCAGGTCAAATGTGAACCTAAACCTCATGTCAAATGTGAACCCGTTGTTTAAAACCCAGGTCAAATGTGAACCTAAACCTCAGGTTAAATGCGAACCCGTTGTTTGAAAACCAGGCCAAATTTGAACCTAAACCTCAGGTCAAATGTGAACCCGTTGTTTGAAACCCAGGTCAAATGTGAACCTAACCCTCAAGTCAAATGTGAATCCGTTGTTTGAAAACCAGGTCAAATGTGAACCTAACCCTAAGGTCAAATGTGAACTCGTTCTTTGAAACCCAAGTCAAATGTGAACCTAAACCTCAAGTCAAATGTGAACCCGTTGTTTGAAAACCAGGTCAAATATGAACCTAAACCTAAGTCAAATGTGAACCCGTTGTTTGAAACCCAGGTCAAATGTGAACCTAAACCTCATGTCAAATGTGAACCCGTTGTTTGAAACCCAGGTCAAATGAGAACCTAAACCTCACGTCAAATGTGAATCCGTTGTTTGAAAACTAGGTCAAATGTGAACCCGTTGTTTGAAACCCAGGCCAAATGTGAACCTAAACCTCAGGTCAAATGTGAACCCGTTGTTTGGAACCCAGGTCAAATGTGAACCTAAACCTCAGGTCAAATGTGAACCCGTTGTTTAAACCCCAGGTCAAATGTGAACTTAAACCTCAGGTCAAATGTGAACATGTTGTTTGAAACGCAGGTCATACGTGAACCTAAACCTCAGGTGAAATGTGAACCCGTTGTTTGAAACCCAAGTCAAATGTGAACCTAACCCTCAGGTCAAATGTGAACCCATTGTTTGAAAATTAGGTCAAATGTGAACCTAAACCTCAGGTCAAATGTGAACCCGTTGTTTGAAACCCAGGTTAAACGTGAACCTAAACCTCAAGTCAAATGTGAACCCGTTGTTTAAAAACCAGGTCAAATGTGAACCTAACCCTAAGGTCAAATGTGAACTCGTTCTTTGAAACCCAAGTCAAATGTGAACCTAAACCTCAGGTCAAATGCGAACCCGTTGTTTGAAAACCAGGCCAAATTTGAACCTAAACCTCAGGTCAAATGTGAAACCGTTGTTTGAAACCCAGGTCAAATGTGAACCTAACCCTCAAGTCAAATGTGAACCCGTTGTTTGAAAACCGAGTCAAATGTGAACCTAACCCTAAGGTCAAATGTGAACTCGTTCTTTGAAACCCAAGTCAAATGTGAACCTAAACCTCAAGTCAAATGTGAACCCGTTGTTTGAAAACCAGGTCAAATGTGAACCTAAACCTCAGGTCAAATGTGAACCCGTTGTTTGAAACCCAGGTCAAATGTGAACCTAAACCTCAGGTCAAATATGAACCCATTGTTTGAAAACCAGGTCAAATGTGAACCTAAACCTCAGGTCAAATGTGAACCCGTTGTTTGAAACCCAGGTCAAATGAGAACCTAAACCTCACGTCAAATGTGAATCCGTTGTTTGAAAACCAGGTCAAATGTGAACCCATTGTTTGAAACCCAGGTCAAATGTGAACCTAAACCTCAGGTCAAATGTGAACCCGTTGTTTGGTACCCAGGTCAAATGTGAACCTAAACCTCATGTCAAATGTGAACCCGTTGTTTAAAACCCAGGTCAAATGTGAACCTAAACCTCAGGTCAAATGCGAACCCGTTGTTTGAAAACCAGGCCAAATTTGAACCTAAACCTCAGGTCAAATGTGAACCCGTTGTTTGAAACCCAGGTCAAATGTGAACCTAACCCTCAAGTCAAATGTGAATCCGTGGTTTGAAAACCAGGTCAAATGTGAACCTAACCCTAAGGTCAAATGTGAACTCGTTCTTTGAAACCCAAGTCAAATGTGAACCTAAACCTCAAGTCAAATGTGAACCCGTTGTTTGAAAACCAGGTCAAATATGAACCTAAACCTCAGGTCAAATGTGAACCCGTTGTTTGAAACCCAGGTCAAATGTGAACCTAAACCTCAGGTTAAATATGAACCCGTTGTTTGAAAACCAGGTCAAATGTGAACCTAAACCGCAGGTCAAATGTGAACCCGTTGTTTGAAACCCATGTCAAATGAAAAGCTAAACCTCACGTCAAATTTGAATCCGTTGTTTGAAAACCAGGTCAAATGAGAACCTAAACCTCACGTCAAATGTGAATCCGTTGTTTGAAAACCAGGTCAAATGTGAACCCATTGTTTGAAACCCAGGTCAAATGTGAACCTAAACCTCAGGTCAAATGTGAACCCGTTGTTTGGTACCCAGGTCAAATGCGAACCTAAACCTCATGTCAAATGTGAACCCGTTGTTTAAAACCCAGGTCAAATGTGAACCTAAACCTCAGGTCAAATGCGAACCCGTTGTTTGAAAACCAGGCCAAATTTGAAACTAAACCTCAGGTTAAATGTGAACCCGTTGTTTGAAACCCAGGTCAAATGTGAACCTAACCCTCAAGTCAAATGTGAATCCGTTGTTTGAAAACCAGGTCAAATGTGAACCTAACCCTAAGGTCAAATGTGAACTCGTTCTTTGAAACCCAAGTCAAATGTGAACCTAAACCTCAAGTCAAATGTGAACCCGTTGTTTGAAAACCAGGTCAAATATGAACCTAAACCTCAGGTCAAATGTGAACCCGTTGTTTGAAACCCAGGTCAAATGTGAACCTAAACCTCAGGTTAAATATGAACCCGTTGTTTGAAAACCAGGTCAAATGTGAACCTAAACCGCAGGTCAAATGTGAACCCGTTGTTTGAAACCCATGTCAAATGAGAACCTAAACCTCACGTCAAATGTGAATCCGTTGTTTGAAAACCAGGTCAAATGTGAACCCGTTGTTTGAAACCCAGGTCAAATATGAACCTAAACCTCAGGTCAAATGTGAACCCGTTGTTTGGAACCCAGGTCAAATGTGAACCTAAACCTCAGGTCAAATGTGAACCCGTTGTTTAAAACCCAGGTCAAACGTGAACTTAAACCTCAGGTCAAATGTGAACATGTTGTTTGAAACCCAGGTCATACGTGAACCTAAACCTCGGGTGAAATGTGAACCCGTTGTTTAAAACCTAAGTCAAATGTGAACCTAACCCTCAGGTCAAATGTGAACCCATTGTTTGAAAATCAGGTCAAATGTGAACCTAAACCTCAGGTCAAATGTGAACCCGTTGTTTGAAACCCAGGTCAAATGAGAACCTAAACCTCACGTCAAATGTGAATCCGTTGTTTGAAAACCAGGTCAAATGTGAACTCGTTGTTTGAAACCCAGGTCAAATGTGAACCTAAACCTCAGGTCAAATGTGAACCCATTGTTTGGAACCCAGGTCAAATGTGAACCTAAACCTCATGTCAAATGTGAACCCGTTGTTTAAAACCCAGGTCAAATGTGAACCTAAACCTCAGGTCAAATGCGAACCCGTTGTTTGAAAACCAGGCCAAATTTGAACCTAAACCTAAGGTCAAATGTGAACTCGTTCTTTGAAACCCAAGTCAAATGTGAACCTAAACCTCAAGTCAAATGTGAACCCGTTGTTTGAAAACCAGGTCAAATGTGAACCTAAACCTCAGGTCAAATGTGAACCCGTTGTTTGAAACCCAGGTCAAATGTGAACCTAAACCTCAGGTCAAATGTGAACCCGTTGTTTGAAACCCAGGTCAAATGTGAACCTAACCCTCAAGTCAAATGTGAACCCGTTGTTTGAAAACCAGGTCAAATGTGAACCTAACCCTAAGGTCAAATGTGAACTCGTTCTTTGAAACCCAAGTCAAATGTGAACCTAAACCTCAAGTCAAATGTGAACCCGTTGTTTGAAAACCAGGTCAAATGTGAACCTAAACCTCAGGTCAAATGTGAACCCGTTGTTTGAAACCCAGGTCAAATGTGAACCTAAACCTCAGGTCAAATATGAACCCGTTGTTTGAAAACCAGGTCAAATGTGAACCTAAACCTCAGGTCAAATGTGAACCCGTTGTTTGAAACCCAGGTCAAATGAGAACCTAAACCTCACGTCAAATGTGAATCCGTTGTTTGAAAACCAGGTCAAATGTGAACCCGTTGTTTGAAACCCAGGTCAAATGTGAACCTAAACCTCAGGTCAAATGTGAACCCGTTGTTTGGAACCCAGGTCAAATGTGAACCTAAACCTCAGGTCAAATGTGAACCCGTTGTTTAAAACCCAGGTCAAACGTGAACTTAAACCTCAGGTCAAATGTGAACATGTTGTTTGAAACCCAGGTCATACGTGAACCTAAACCTCAGGTGAAATGTGAACCCGTTGTTTAAAACCCAAGTCAAATGGGAACCTAACCCTCAGGTCAAATGTGAACCCATTGTTTGAAAATCAGGTCAAATGTGAACCTAAACCTCAGGTCAAATGTGAACCCGTTGTTTGAAACCCAGGTTAAACGTGAACCTAAACCTCAAGTCAAATGTGAACCCGTTGTTTGAAACCCAGGTTAAACGTGAACCTAAACCTCAAGTCAAATGTGAACCCGTTGTTTGAAAACCAGGTCAAATGTGAACCTAACCCTGAGGTCAAATGTGAACTCGTTCTTTGAAACCCAAGTTAAATGTGAACCTAAACCTCAAGTCAAATCTGAACCCGTTGTTTGAAAACCAGGTCAAATGTGAACCTAAACCTCAGGTCAAATGTGAACCCGTTGTTTGGAACCCAGGTCAAATGTGAACCTAAACCTCAGGTCTAATGTGAACCCGTTGTTTAAAACCCAGGTCAAATGTGAACCTAAACCTCAGGTCAAATGTGAACCCGTTGTTTGAAAACCAGGTCAAATGTGAACCTAAACCTCAGGTCAAATGTGAACCCGTTGTTTGAAACCCAGGTCAAATGAGAACCTAAACCTCACGTCAAATGTTAATCCATTGTTTGAAAACCAGGTCAAATGTGAACCCGTTGTTTGAAACCCAGGTCAAATGTGAACCTAAACCTCAGGTCAAATGTGAACCCGTTGTTTGGAACCCAGGTCAAATGTGAACCTAAACCTCAAGTCAAATGTGAACCCGTTGTTTAAAACCCAGGTCAAATGTGAACCTAAACCTCAGGTCAAATGTGAACCCGTTGTTTGAAACCAGGTGAAATTTGAACCTAAACCTCAGGTCAAATGTGAACTCGTTCTTTGAAACCCAAGTCAAATGTGAACCTAAACCTCAGGTCAAATGTGAACCCGTTGTTTGAAAACCAGGTCAAATGTGAACCTAAACCTCAGGTCAAATGTGAACCCGTAATTTGAAACCTAGGTCAAATGAGAACCTAAACCTCACGTCAAATGTGAATCCGTTGTTTGAAAACCAGGTCAAATGTGAACCTGTTGTTTGAAACCCAGGTTAAATGTGAACCTAAACCTCAGGTCAAATGTGAACCCGTTGTTTGGAACCTAGGTCAAATGTGAACCTAAACCTCAGGTTAAATGTGAACCCGTTGTTTGAAACCCAGGTCAAATGTGAACCTAAACCTCAGGTTAAATGCGAACCCGTTGTTTGATAACCAGGTCAAATTTGAACCTAAACCTCAGGTCAAATGTGAACCCGTTGTTTGAAACCAAGGTCAATTGTGAACCTAAACCTAAGGTCAAATGTGAACCCGTTGTTTGAAAACCAGGTCAAATGTGAACCTAAACCTCAGGTCAAATGTGAACCCATTGTTTGAAACCCAGGTCAAATGTGAACCCGTTGTTTGAATCCCAGGTCAAACGTGAACTTAAACCTCAGGTCAAATGTGAACATGTTGTTTGAAACCCAGGTCAAACGTGAACCTAAACCTCGGGTCAAATGTGAACCCGTTGTTTGAAACCCAAGTCAAATATGAACCTAACCCTCAGGTCAAATGTGAACCCATTGTTTGAAAATCATGTCAAATGTGAACCTAAACCTCAGGTCAAATATGAACCCGTTGTTTGAAAACCAGGTCAAATGTGAACCTAAACCTCAGGTCAAATGTGAACCCGTTGTTTGAAACCCAGGTCAAATGAGAACCTAAACCTCACGTCAAATGTGATTCCATTGTTTGAAAACTAGGTCAAATGTGAACCCGTTGTTTGAAACCCAGGTCAAATGTGAACCTAAACCTCAGGTCAAATGTGAACCCGTTGTTTGAATCCCAGGTCAAACGTGAACTTAAACCTCAGGTCAAATGTGAACATGTTGTTTGAAACCCAGGTCATACGTGAACCTAAACCTCAGGTGAAATGTGAACCCGTTGTTTGAAACCCAAGTCAAATGTGAACCTAACCCTCAGGTCAAATGTGAACCCATTGTTTGAAAATCAGGTCAAATGTGAACCTAAACCTCAGGTCAAATGTGAACCCGTTGTTTGAAACCCAGGTTAAACGTGAACCTAAACCTCAAGTCAAATGTGAACCCGTTGTTTGAAAACCAGGTCAAATGTGAACCTAACCCTAAGGTCAAATGTGAACTCGTTCTTTGAAACCCAAGTCAAATGTGAACCTAAACCTCAGGTCAAATGTGAACCCGTTGTTTCAAAACCAGGTCAAATGTGAACCTAAACCACAGGTCAAATGTGAACCCGTTGTATGAAACCCAGGTCAAATTTGAACCTAAACCTCAAGTCAAATGTGAACCCGTTGTTTCAAAACCAGGTCAAATGTGAACCTAACCCTCAGGTCAAATGTGAACTCGTTCTTTGAAACCCAAGTCAAATATGAACCTAAACCTCAGGTCAAATGTGAACCCGTTGTTTGAAAACCAGGTCAAATGTGAACCTAAACCTCAGGTCAAATGTGAACCCGTAATTTGAAACCTAGGTCAAATGAGAACCTAAACCTCACATCAAATGTGAATCCGTTGTTTGAAAACCAGGTCAAATGTGAACCTGTTGTTTGAAACCCAGGTCAAATGTGAACCTAAACCTCAGGTCAAATGTGAACCCGTTGTTTGGAACCTAGGTCAATTGTGAACCTAAACCTCAGGTTAAATGTGAACCCGTTGTTTGAAACCCAGGTCAAATGTGAACCTAAACCTCAGGTTAAATGCGAACCCGTTGTTTGATAACCAGGTCAAATTTGAACCTAAACCTCAGGTCAAATGTGAAACCGTTGTTTGAAACCAAGGTCAATTGTGAACCTAAACCTAAGGTCAAATGTGAACCCGTTGTTTGAAAACCAGGTCAAATGTGAACCTAAACCTCAGGTCAAATGTGAACCCATTGTTTGAAACCCAGGTCAAATGTGAACCCGTTGTTTGAATCCCAGGTCAAACGTGAACTTAAACCTCAGGTCAAATGTGAACATGTTGTTTGAAACCCAGGTCAAACGTGAACCTAAACCTCGGGTCAAATGTGAACCCGTTGTTTGAAACCCAAGTCAAATATGAACCTAACCCTCAGGTCAAATGTGAACCCATTGTTTGAAAATCATGTCAAATGTGAACCTAAACCTCATGTCAAATATGAACCCGTTGTTTGAAAACCAGGTCAAATGTGAACCTAAACCTCAGGTCAAATGTGAACCCGTTGTTTGAAACCCAGGCCAAATGAGAACCTAAACCTCACGTCAAATGTGAATCCGTTGTTTGAAAACTAGGTCAAATGTGAACCCGTTGTTTGAAACCCAGGTCAAATGTGAACCTAAACCTCAGGTCAAATGTGAACCCGTTGTTTGGAACCCAGGTCAAATGTGAACCTAAACCTCAGGTCAAATGTGAACCCGTTGTTTAAAACCCAGGTCAAACGTGAACTTAAACCTCCGGTCAAATGTGAACATGTTGTTTGAAACCCAGGTCATACGTGAACCTAAACCTCAGGTGAAATGTGAACCCATTGTTTAAAACCCAAGTCAAATGTGAACCTAACCCTCAGGTCAAATGTGAACCCATTGTTTGAAAATCAGGTCAAATGTGAACCTAAACCTCAGGTCAAATGTGAACCCGTTGTTTGAAACCCAGGTTAAACGTAAACCTAAACCTCAAGTCAAATGTGAACCTGTTGTTTGAAACCCAGGTTAAACGTGAACCTAAACCTCAAGTCAAATGTGAACACGTTGTTTGAAAACCAGGTCAAATGTGAACCTAACCCTGAGGTCAAATGTGAACTCGTTCTTTGAAACCCAAGTTAAATGTGAACCTAAACCTCAAGTCAAATGTGAACCCGTTGTTTGAAAACCAGGTCAAATGTGAACCTAAACCTCAGGTCAAATGTGAACCCGTTGTTTGGAACCCAGGTCAAATGTGAACCTAAACCTCAGGTCAAATGTGAACCCGTTGTTTAAAACCCAGGTCAAATGTGAACCTAAACCTCAGGTCAAATGTGAACCCGTTGTTTGAAAACCAGGTCAAATGTGAACCTAAACCTCGGGTCAAATGTGAACCCGTTGTTTGAAACCCAGGTCAAATGAGAACCTAAACCTCACGTCAAATGTGAATCCATTGTTTGAAAACCAGGTCAAATGTGAACCCGTTGTTTGAAACCCAGGTCAAATGTGAACCTAAACCTCAGGTCAAATGTGAACCCGTAGTTTGGAACCCAGGTCAAATGTGAACCTAAACCTCAAGTCAAATGTGAACCCGTTGTTTAAAACCCAGGTCAAATGTGAACCTAAACCTCAGGTCAAATGCAAACCCGTTGTTTGAAAACCAGGTCAAATTTGAACCTAAACCTCAGGTCAAATGTGAACCCGTTGTTTGAAACCCAGGTCAATTGTGAACCTAAACCTAAGGTCAAATGTGAACCTGTTGTTTGAAACCCAGGTCAAACGTGAACCTAAACCTCAGTTCAAATGTGAACCCGTTGTTTGAAACCCAAGTCAAATGTGAACCTAACCCTCAAGTCAAATGTGAACCCGTTGTTTGAAAATTCGGTCAAATGTGAACCTAAACCTCTGGTCAAATGTGAACCCGTTGTTTGAAACCCAGGTCAAATGTGAACCTAAACCTCATGTCAAATGTGAATCCATTGTTTGAAAACCAGGTCAAATGTGAGCCCGTTGTTAAAAACCAAGGACAAATATGAACCTAAACCTCAGGTCAAATGTGAACCCGTTGTTTGAAACCCAGGTCAAATGTGAACTTAAACCTCAGGTCAAATGTGAACCCGTTGTTTGAAAACCAGGTCAAATGTGAACCTAAACCTCGGGTGAAACATGAACCCATTGTTTGAAACCCAGGTCAAATGTGAACCTAAACCTCAGGTCAAATGTGAACCCGTTGTTTGAATCCCAGGTCAAACGTGAACTTAAACCTCAGGTCAAATGTGAACATGTTGTTTGAAACCCAGGTCATACGTGAACCTAAACCTCAGGTGAAATGTGAACCCGTTGTTTGAAACCCAAGTCAAATGTGAACCTAACCCTCAGGTCAAATGTGAACCCATTGTTTGAAAATCAGGTCAAATGTGAACCTAAACCTAAGGTCAAATGTGAACCCGTTGTTTAAAACCCAGGTTAAACGTGAACCTAAACCTCAAGTCAAATGTGAACCCGTTGTTTGAAAACCAGGTCAAATGTGAACCTAACCCTAAGATCAAATGTGAACTCGTTCTTTGAAACCCAAGTCAAATGTGAACCTAAACCTCAGGTCAAATGTGAACCCGTTGTTTGAAAACCAGGTCAAATGTGAACCTAAACCTCAGGTCAAATGTGAACCCGTTGTTTGAAACCCAGGTCAAATTTGAACCTAAACCTCAAGTCAAATGTGAACCCGTTGTTTGAAAACCAGGTCAAATGTGAACCTAACCCTCAGGTCAAATGTGAACTCGTTCTTTGAAACCCAAGTCAAATGTGAACCTAAACCTCAGGTCAAATGTGAACCCGTTGTTTGAAAACCAGGTCAAATGTGAACCTAAACCTCAGGTCAAATGTGAACCCGTTATTTGAAACCTAGGTCAAATGAGAACCTAAACCTCACGTCAAATGTCAATCCGTTGTTTGAAAACCAGGTCAAATGTGAACCTGTTGTTTGAAACCCAGGTCAAATGTGAACCTAAACCTCAGGTCAAATGTGAACCCGTTGTTTGGAACCTAGGTCAAATGTGAACCTAAACCTCAGGTTAAATGTGAACCCGTTGTTTGAAACCCAGGTCAAATGTGAACCTAAACCTCAGGTTAAATGCGAACCCGTTGTTTGATAACCAGGTCAAATTTGAACCTAAACCTCAGGTCAAATGTGAACCCGTTGTTTGAAACCAAGGTCAATTGTGAACCTAAACCTAAGGTCAAATGTGAACCCGTTGTTTGAAAACCAGGTCAAATGTGAACCTAAACCTCAAGTCAAATGTGAACCCGTTGTTTGAAAACCAGGTCAAATGTGAACCTAACCCTGAGGTCAAATGTGAACTCGTTCTTTGAAACCCTAGTCAAATGTGAACCTAAACCTCAAGTCAAATGTGAACCCGTTGTTTGAAAACCAGGTCAAATGTGAACCTAAACCTCAGGTCAAATGTGAACCCGTTGTTTGAAACCCAGGTCAAATTTGAACCTAAACCTCAAGTCAAATGTGAACCCGTTGTTTGAAAACCAGGTCAAATGTGAACCTAACCCTCAGGTCAAATGTGAACTCGTTCTTTGAAACCCAAGTCAAATGTGAACCTAAACCTCAGGTCAAATGTGAACCCGTTGTTTGAAAACCAGGTCAAATGTGAACCTAAACCTCAGGTCAAATGTGAACCCGTTATTTGAAACCTAGGTCAAATGAGAACCTAAACCTCACGTCAAATGTCAATCCGTTGTTTGAAAACCAGGTCAAATGTGAACCTGTTGTTTGAAACCCAGGTCAAATGTGAACCTAAACCTCAGGTCAAATGTGAACCCGTTGTTTGGAACCTAGGTCAAATGTGAACCTAAACCTCAGGTTAAATGTGAACCCGTTGTTTGAAACCCAGGTCAAATGTGAACCTAAACCTCAGGTTAAATGCGAACCCGTTGTTTGATAACCAGGTCAAATTTGAACCTAAACCTCAGGTCAAATGTGAACCCGTTGTTTGAAACCAAGGTCAATTGTGAACCTAAACCTAAGGTCAAATGTGAACCCGTTGTTTGAAAACCAGGTCAAATGTGAACCTAAACCTCAAGTCAAATGTGAACCCGTTGTTTGAAAACCAGGTCAAATGTGAACCTAACCCTGAGGTCAAATGTGAACTCGTTCTTTGAAACCCTAGTCAAATGTGAACCTAAACCTCAAGTCAAATGTGAACCCGTTGTTTGAAAACCAGGTCAAATGTGAACCTAAACCTCAGGTCAAATGTGAACCCGTTGTTTGAAACCCAGGTCAAATGTGAACCTAAACCTCAGGTCAAATATGAACCCGTTGTTTGAAAACCAGGTCAAATGTGAACCTAAACCTCAGGTCAAATGTGAACCCGTTGTTTGAAACCCAGGTCAAACGTGAACCTAAACCTCAAGTCAAATGTGAACCCGTTGTTTGAAAACCAGGTCAAATGTGAACCTAACCCTGAGGTCAAATGTGAACTCGTTCTTTGAAACCCTAGTCAAATGTGAACCTAAACCTCAAGTCAAATGTGAACCCGTTGTTTGAAAACCAAGTCAAATGTGAACCTAAACCTCAGGTCAAATGTGAACCCGTTGTTTGAAACCCAGGTCAAATGTGAACCTAAACCTCAGGTCAAATATGAACCCGTTGTTTGAAAACCAGGTCAAATGTGAACCTAAACCTCAGGTCAAATGTGAACCCGTTGTTTGAAACCCAGGTCAAATGAGAACCTAAACCTCACGTCAAATGTGAATCCGTTGTTTGAAAACCAGGTCAAATGTGAACCCGTTGTTTGAAACCCAAGTCAAATATGAACCTAAACCTCAGGTCAAATGTGAACCCATTGTTTGAAAATCAGGTCAAATGTGAACCTAAACCTCAGGTCAAATGTGAACCCGTTGTTTGAAACCCAGGTCAAACGTGAACCTAAACCTCAAGTCAAATGTGAACCCGTTGTTTGAAAACCAGGTCAAATGTGAACCTAACCCTGAGGTCAAATGTGAACTCGTTCTTTGAAACCCAAGTCAAATGTGAACGTAAACCTCAAGTCAAATGTGAACCCGTGGTTTGAAAACCAGGTCAAATGTGAACCTAAACCTCAGGTCAAATGTGAACCCGTTGTTTGAAACCCAGGTCAAATGAGAACCTAAACCTCACGTCAAATGTGAATCCGTTGTTTGAAAACCAGGTCAAATGTGAACCCTTTGTTTGAAACCCAGGTCAAATGTGAACCTAAACCTCAGGTCAAATGTGAACCCGTTGTTTGGAACCCAGGTCAAATGTGAACCTAAACCTCAGGTCAAATGTGAACCCGTTGTTTAAAACCCAGGTCAAACGTGAACTTAAACCTCAGGTCAAATGTGAACATGTTGTTTGAAACCCAGGTCATACGTGAACCTAAACCTCAGGTGAAATGTGAACCCGTTGTTTGAAACCCAAGTCAAATGTGAACCTAACCCTCAGGTCAAATGTGAACCCATTGTTTGAAAATCAGGTCAAATGTGAACCTAAACCTCAGGTCAAATGTGAACCCGTTGTTTGAAACCCAGGTTAAACGTGAACCTAAACCTCAAGTCAAATGTGAACCCGTTGTTTGAAAACCAGGTCAAATGTGAACCTAACCCTAAGGTCAAATATGAACTCGTTCTTTGAAACCCAAGTCAAATGTGAACCTAAACCTCAGGTCAAATGCGAACCCGTTGTTTGAAAACCAGGCCAAATTTGAACCTAAACCTCAGGTCAAATGTGAAACCCTTGTTTGAAACCCAGGTCAAATGTGAACCTAACCCTCAAGTCAAATGTGAACCCGTTGTTTGAAAACCAGGTCAAATGTGAACCTAACCCTAAGGTCAAATGTGAACTCGTTCTTTGAAACCCAAGTCAAATGTGAACCTAAACCTCAAGTCAAATGTGAACCCGTTGTTTGAAAACCAGGTCAAATGTGAACCTAAACCTCAGGTCAAATGTGAACCCGTTGTTTGAAACCCAGGTCAAATGTGAACCTAAACCTCAGGTCAAATATGAACCCGTTGTTTGAAAACCAGGTCAAACGTGAACCTAAACCTCAGGTCAAATGTGAACCCGTTGTTTGAAACCCAGGTTAAATGAGAACCTAAACCTCACGTCAAATGTGAATACGTTGTTTGAAAACCAGGTCAAATGTGAACCCGTTGTTTGAAACCCAGGTCAAATGTGAACCTAAACCTCAGGTCAAATGTGAACCCGTTGTTTGAAAACCAGGTCAAATGTGAACCTAAACCTCAGGTCAAATGTGAACCCGTTGTTTGAAACCCAGGTCAAATTTGAACCTAAACCTCAAGTCAAATGTGAACCCGTTGTTTGAAAACCAGGTCAAATGTGAACCTAACCCTCAGGTCAAATGTGAACTCGTTCTTTGAAACCCAAGTCAAATGTGAACCTAAACCTCAGGTCAAATGTGAACCCGTTGTTTGAAAACCAGGTCAAATGTGAACCTAAACCTCAGGTCAAATGTGAACCCGTTATTTGAAACCTAGGTCAAATGAGAACCTAAACCTCACGTCAAATGTCAATCCGTTGTTTGAAAACCAGGTCAAATGTGAACCTGTTGTTTGAAACCCAGGTCAAATGTGAACCTAAACCTCAGGTCAAATGTGAACCCGTTGTTTGGAACCTAGGTCAAATGTGAACCTAAACCTCAGGTTAAATGTGAACCCGTTGTTTGAAACCCAGGTCAAATGTGAACCTAAACCTCAGGTTAAATGCGAACCCGTTGTTTGATAACCAGGTCAAATTTGAACCTAAACCTCAGGTCAAATGTGAACCCGTTGTTTGAAACCAAGGTCAATTGTGAACCTAAACCTAAGGTCAAATGTGAACCCGTTGTTTGAAAACCAGGTCAAATGTGAACCTAAACCTCAAGTCAAATGTGAACCCGTTGTTTGAAAACCAGGTCAAATGTGAACCTAACCCTGAGGTCAAATGTGAACTCGTTCTTTGAAACCCTAGTCAAATGTGAACCTAAACCTCAAGTCAAATGTGAACCCGTTGTTTGAAAACCAGGTCAAATGTGAACCTAAACCTCAGGTCAAATGTGAACCCGTTGTTTGAAACCCAGGTCAAATGTGAACCTAAACCTCAGGTCAAATATGAACCCGTTGTTTGAAAACCAGGTCAAATGTGAACCTAAACCTCAGGTCAAATGTGAACCCGTTGTTTGAAACCCAGGTCAAACGTGAACCTAAACCTCAAGTCAAATGTGAACCCGTTGTTTGAAAACCAGGTCAAATGTGAACCTAACCCTGAGGTCAAATGTGAACTCGTTCTTTGAAACCCTAGTCAAATGTGAACCTAAACCTCAAGTCAAATGTGAACCCGTTGTTTGAAAACCAAGTCAAATGTGAACCTAAACCTCAGGTCAAATGTGAACCCGTTGTTTGAAACCCAGGTCAAATGTGAACCTAAACCTCAGGTCAAATATGAACCCGTTGTTTGAAAACCAGGTCAAATGTGAACCTAAACCTCAGGTCAAATGTGAACCCGTTGTTTGAAACCCAGGTCAAATGAGAACCTAAACCTCACGTCAAATGTGAATCCGTTGTTTGAAAACCAGGTCAAATGTGAACCCGTTGTTTGAAACCCAAGTCAAATATGAACCTAAACCTCAGGTCAAATGTGAACCCATTGTTTGAAAATCAGGTCAAATGTGAACCTAAACCTCAGGTCAAATGTGAACCCGTTGTTTGAAACCCAGGTCAAACGTGAACCTAAACCTCAAGTCAAATGTGAACCCGTTGTTTGAAAACCAGGTCAAATGTGAACCTAACCCTGAGGTCAAATGTGAACTCGTTCTTTGAAACCCAAGTCAAATGTGAACGTAAACCTCAAGTCAAATGTGAACCCGTGGTTTGAAAACCAGGTCAAATGTGAACCTAAACCTCAGGTCAAATGTGAACCCGTTGTTTGAAACCCAGGTCAAATGAGAACCTAAACCTCACGTCAAATGTGAATCCGTTGTTTGAAAACCAGGTCAAATGTGAACCCTTTGTTTGAAACCCAGGTCAAATGTGAACCTAAACCTCAGGTCAAATGTGAACCCGTTGTTTGGAACCCAGGTCAAATGTGAACCTAAACCTCAGGTCAAATGTGAACCCGTTGTTTAAAACCCAGGTCAAACGTGAACTTAAACCTCAGGTCAAATGTGAACATGTTGTTTGAAACCCAGGTCATACGTGAACCTAAACCTCAGGTGAAATGTGAACCCGTTGTTTGAAACCCAAGTCAAATGTGAACCTAACCCTCAGGTCAAATGTGAACCCATTGTTTGAAAATCAGGTCAAATGTGAACCTAAACCTCAGGTCAAATGTGAACCCGTTGTTTGAAACCCAGGTTAAACGTGAACCTAAACCTCAAGTCAAATGTGAACCCGTTGTTTGAAAACCAGGTCAAATGTGAACCTAACCCTAAGGTCAAATATGAACTCGTTCTTTGAAACCCAAGTCAAATGTGAACCTAAACCTCAGGTCAAATGCGAACCCGTTGTTTGAAAACCAGGCCAAATTTGAACCTAAACCTCAGGTCAAATGTGAAACCCTTGTTTGAAACCCAGGTCAAATGTGAACCTAACCCTCAAGTCAAATGTGAACCCGTTGTTTGAAAACCAGGTCAAATGTGAACCTAACCCTAAGGTCAAATGTGAACTCGTTCTTTGAAACCCAAGTCAAATGTGAACCTAAACCTCAAGTCAAATGTGAACCCATTGTTTGAAAACCAGGTCAAATGTGAACCTAAACCTCAGGTCAAATGTGAACCCGTTGTTTGAAACCCAGGTCAAATGTGAACCTAAACCTCAGGTCAAATATGAACCCGTTGTTTGAAAACCAGGTCAAACGTGAACCTAAACCTCAGGTCAAATGTGAACCCGTTGTTTGAAACCCAGGTTAAATGAGAACCTAAACCTCACGTCAAATGTGAATACGTTGTTTGAAAACCAGGTCAAATGTGAACCCGTTGTTTGAAACCCAGGTCAAATGTGAACCTAAACCTCAGGTCAAATGTGAACCCGTTGTTTGGAACCCAGGTCAAATGTGAACCTAAACCTCATGTCAAATGTGAACCCATTGTTTAAAACCCAGGTCAAATGTGAACCTAAACCTCAGGTCAAATGCGAACCCGTTGTTTGAAAACCAGGCCAAATTTGAACCTAAACCTCAGGTCAAATGTGAACCCGTTGTTTGAAACCCAGGTCAAATATGAACCTAACCCTCAAGTCAAATGTGAACCCGTTGTTTGAAAACCAGGTCAAATGTGAACCTAACCCTAAGGTCAAATGTGAACTCGTTCTTTGAAACCCAAGTCAAATGTGAACCTAAACCTCAAGTCAAATGTGAACCCGTTGTTTGAAAATTAGGTCAAATGTGAACCTAAACCTCAGGTCAAATGTGAACCCGTTGTTTGAAACCCAGGTCAAATGTGAACCTAAACCTTAGGTCAAATATGAACCCGTTGTTTGAAAACCAGGTCAAATGTGAACCTAAACCTCAGGTCAAATGTGAACCCGTTGTTTGAAACCCAGGTCAAATGAGAACCTAAACCTCACGTCAAATGTGAATCCGTTGTTTGAAAACCAGGTCAAATGTGAACCAGTTGTTTGAAACCCAGGTCAAATGTGAATCTAAACCTCAGGTCAAATGTGAACCCGTTGTTTGGAACCCAGGTCAAATGTGAACCTAAACCTCAGGTCAAATGTGAACCCGTTGTTTGAAACCCAGGTCAAATGAGAACCTAAACCTCACGTCAAATGTGAATCCGTTGTTTGAAAACCAGGTCAAATGTGAACCCTTTGTTTGAAACCCAGGTCAAATGTGAACCTAAACCTCAGGTCAAATGTGAACCCGTTGTTTGGAACCCAGGTCAAATGTGAACCTAAACCTCAGGTCAAATGTGAACCCGTTGTTTAAAACCCAGGTCAAACGTGAACTTAAACCTCAGGTCAAATGTGAACATCTTGTTTGAAACCCAGGTCATACGTGAACCTAAACCTCAGGTGAAATGTGAACCCGTTGTTTGAAACCCAAGTCAAATGTGAACCTAACCCTCAGGTCAAATGTGAACCCATTGTTTGAAAATCAGGTCAAATGTGAACCTAAACCTCAGGTCAAATGTGAACCCGTTGTTTGAAACCCAGGTTAAACGTGAACCTAAACCTCAAGTCAAATGTGAACCCGTTGTTTGAAAACCAGGTCAAATGTGAACCTAACCCTAAGGTCAAATGTGAACTCGTTCTTTGAAACCCAAGTCAAATGTGAACCTAAACCTCAGGTCAAATGCGAACCCGTTGTTTGAAAACCAGGCCAAATTTGAACCTAAACCTCAGGTCAAATGTGAAACCCTTGTTTAAAACCCAGGTCAAATGTGAACCTAACCCTCAAGTCAAATGTGAACCCGTTGTTTGAAAACCAGGTCAAATGTGAACCTAACCCTAAGGTCAAATGTGAACTCGTTCTTTGAAACCCAAGTCAAATGTGAACCTAAACCTCAAGTCAAATGTGAACCCGTTGTTTGAAAACCAGGTCAAATGTGAACCTAAACCTCAGGTCAAATGTGAACCCGTTGTTTGAAACCCAGGTCAAATGTGAACCTAAACCTCAGGTCAAATATGAACCCGTTGTTTGAAAACCAGGTCAAATGTGAACCTAAACCTCAGGTCAAATGTGAACCCGTTGTTTGAAACCATGGTCAAATGAGAACCTAAACCTCACGTCAAATGTGAATCCGTTGTTTGAAAACCAGGTCAAATGTGAACCCGTTGTTTGAAACCCAGGTCAAATGTGAACCTAAACCTCAGGTCAAATGTGAACCCGTTGTTTGGAACCCAGGTCAAATGTGAACCTAAACCTCATGTCAAATGTGAACCCATTGTTTAAAACCCAGGTCAAATGTGAACCTAAACCTCAGATCAAATGCGAACCCGTTGTTTGAAAACCAGGCCAAATTTGAACCTAAACCTCAGGTCAAATGTGAACCCGTTGTTTGAAACCCAGGTCAAATATGATCCTAACCCTCAAGTCAAATGTGAACCCGTTGTTTGAAAACCAGGTCAAATGTGAACTCGTTCTTTGAAACCCAAGTCAAATGTGAACCTAAACCTCAAGTCAAATGTGAACCCGTTGTTTGAAAACCTGGTCAAATGTGAACCTAAACCTCAGGTCAAATGTGAACCCGTTGTTTGAAACCCAGGTCAAATGTGAACCTAAACCTTAGGTCAAATATGAACCCGTTGTTTGAAAACCAGGTGAAATGTGAACCTAAACCTCAGGTCAAATGTGAACCCGTTGTTTGAAACCCAGGTCAAATGAGAACCTAAACCTCACGTCAAATGTGAATCCGTTGTTTGAAAACCAGGTCAAATGTGAACCCGTTGTTTGAAACCCAGGTCAAATGTGAATCTAAACCTCAGGTCAAATGTGAACCCGTTGTTTGGAACCCAGGTCAAATGTGAACCTAAACCTCAGGTCAAATGTGAACCCGTTGTTTAAAACCCAGGTCAAACGTGAACTTAAACCTCAGGTCAAATGTGAACATGTTGTTTGAAACCCAGGTCATACGTGAACCTAAACCTCAGGTGAAATGTGAACCCGTTGTTTAAAACCTAAGTCAAATGTGAACCTAACCCTCAGGTCAAATGTGAACCCATTGTTTGAAAATCAGGTCAAATGTGAACCTAAACCTCAGGTCAAATGCGAACCCGTTGTTTGAAACCCAGGTTAAACGTGAACCTAAACCTCAAGTCAAATGTGAACCCGTTGTTTGAAAACCAGGTCAAATGTGAACCTAACCCTAAGGTCAAATGTGAACTCGTTCTTTGAAACCCAAGTCAAATGTGAACCTAAACCTCAGGTCAAATGTGAACCCGTTGTTTGAAAACCAGGTCAAATGTGAACCTAAACCTCAGGTCAAATGTGAACCCGTTGTTTGAAACCCAGGTCAAATTTGAACCTAAACCTCAAGTCAAATGTGAACCCGTTGTTTGAAAACCAGGTCAAATGTGAACCTAACCCTCAGGTCAAATGTGAACTCGTTCTTTGAAACCCAAGTCAAATGTGAACCTAAACCTCAGGTCAAATGTGAACCCGTTCTTTGAAAACCAGGTCAAATGTGAACCTAAACCTCAGGTCAAATGTGAACCCGTTATTTGAAACCTAGGTCAAATGAGAACCTAAACCTCAAGTCAAATGTGAATCCGTTGTTTGAAAACCAGGTCAAATGTGAACCTGTTGTTTGAAACCCAGGTCAAATGTGAACCTAAACCTCAGGTCAAATGTGAACCCGTTGTTTGAAACCTAGGTCAAATGTGAACCTAAACCTCAGGTCAAATGTGAACCCGTTGTTTGAAACCCAGGTCAAATGTGAACCTAAACCTCAGGTTAAATGTGAACCCGTTGTTTGATAACCAGGTCAAATTTGAACCTAAACCTCAGGTCAAATGTGAACCCGTTGTTTGAAACCAAGGTCAATTGTGAACCTAAACCTAAGGTCAAATGTGAACCCGTTGTTTGAAAACCAGGTCAAATGTGAACCTAAACCTCAGGTCAAATGTGAACCCATTGTTTGAAACCCAGGTCAAATGTGAACCCGTTGTTTGAATCCCAGGTCAAACGTGAACTTAAACCTCAGGTCAAATGTGAACATGTTTTTTGAAACCCAGGTCAAACGTGAACCTAAACCTCGGGTCAAATGTGAACCCGTTGTTTGAAACCCAAGTCAAATATGAACCTAACCCTCAGGTCAAATGTGAACCCATTGTTTGAAAATCAGGTCAAATGTGAACCTAAACCTCAGGTCAAATGTGAACCCGTTGTTTGAAACCCAGGTCAAACGTGAACCTAAACCTCAAGTCAAATGTGAACCCGTTGTTTGAAAACCAGGTCAAATGTGAACCTAACCCTTAGGTCAAATGTGAACTCGTTCTTTGAAACCCAAGTCAAATGTGAACCTAAACCTCAAGTCAAATGTGAACCCGTTGTTTGAAAACCAGGTCAAATGTGAACCTAAACCTCAGGTCAAATGTGAACCCGTTGTTTGAAACCAAGGTCAATTGTGAACCTAAACCTAAGGTCAAATGTGAACCCGTTGTTTGAAAACCAGGTCAAATGTGAACCTAAACCTCAGGTCAAATGTGAACCCATTGTTTGAAACCCAGGTCAAATGTGAACCCGTTGTTTGAATCCCAGGTCAAACGTGAACTTAAACCTCAGGTCAAATGTGAACATGTTTTTTGAAACCCAGGTCAAACGTGAACCTAAACCTCGGGTCAAATGTGAACCCGTTGTTTGAAACCCAAGTCAAATATGAACCTAACCCTCAGGTCAAATGTGAACCCATTGTTTGAAAATCAGGTCAAATGTGAACCTAAACCTCAGGTCAAATGTGAACCCGTTGTTTGAAACCCAGGTCAAACGTGAACCTAAACCTCAAGTCAAATGTGAACCCGTTGTTTGAAAACCAGGTCAAATGTGAACCTAACCCTTAGGTCAAATGTGAACTCGTTCTTTGAAACCCAAGTTAAATGTGAACCTAAACCTCAAGTCAAATGTGAACCCGTTGTTTGAAAACCAGGTCAAATGTGAACCTAAACCTCAGGTCAAATGTGAACCCGTTGTTTGAAACCCAGGTCAAATGTGAACCTAAACCTCAGGTCAAATATGAACCCGTTGTATGAAAACCAGGTCAAATGTGAACCTAAACCTCAGATCAAATGTGAACCCGTTGTTTGAAACCCAGGTCAAATGAGAACCTAAACCTCACGTCAAATGTGAAACCGTTGTTTGAAAACCAGGTCAAATGTGAACCCGTTGTTTGAAATCCAGGTCAAATGTGAACCTAAACCTCAGGTCAAATGTGAACCCGTTGTTTGGAACCCAGGTCAAATGTGAACCTAAACCTCAGGTCAAATGTGAACCCGTTGTATAAAACCCAGGTCAAATGTGAACCTAAACCTGAGGTCAAATGCCAACCCGTTGTTTGAAAACCAGGCCAAATTTCAACCTAAACCTCAGGTCAAATGTGAAACCGTTATTTGAAACCCAGGTCAAATGTGAACCTAACCCTCAAGTCAAATGTGAACCCGTTGTTTGAAAACCAGGTCAAATGTGAACCTAAACCTAAGGTCAAATGTGAACTCGTTCTTTGAAACCCAAGTCAAATGTGAACCTAAACCTCAAGTCAAATGTGAACCCGTTGTTTGAATACCAGGTCAAATGTTAACCTAAACCTCAGGTCAAATATGAACCCGTTGTTTGAAAACCAGGTCAAATGTGAACCTAAACCTCAGGTCAAATGTGAACCCGTTGTTTGAAACCCAGGTCAAATGAGAACCTAAACCTCACGTCAACTCTGAATCCGTTGTTTGAAAACCAGGTCAAATGTGAACCCGTTGTTTGAAACCCAGGTCAAATGTGAACCTAAACCTCAGGTCAAATGTGAACCCGTTGTTTGGAACCCAGGTCAAATGTGAACCTAAACCTCAGGTCAAATGTGAACCCGTTGTTTGGAACCCAGGTCAAATGTGAACCTAAACCTCAGGTCAAATGTGAACCCGTTGTTTAAAACCCAGGTCAAATGTGAACCTAAACCTCAGGTCAAATGCCAACCCGTTGTTTGAAAACCAGGCCAAATTTCAACCTAAACCTCAGGTCAAATGTGAAACCGTTATTTGAAACCCAGGTCAAATGTGAACCTAACCCTCAAGTCAAATGTGAACCCGTTGTTTGAAAACCAGGTCAAATGTGAACCTAACCCTAAGGTCAAATGTGAACTCGTTCTTTGAAACCCAAGTCAAATGTGAACCTAAACCTCAAGTCAAATGTGAACCCGTTGTTTGAATACCAGGTCAAATGTTAACCTAAACCTCAGGTCAAATATGAACCCGTTGTTTGAAAACCAGGTCAAATGTAAACCTAAACCTCAGGTCAAATGTGAACCCATTGTTTGAAACCCAGGTCAAATGAGAACCTAAACCTCACGTCAAATGTGAATCCGTTGTTTGAAAACCAGGTCAAATGTGAACCCGTTGTTTGAAACCCAGGTCAAATGTGAACCTAAACCTCAGGTCAAATGTGAACCCGTTGTTTGGAACCCAGGTCAAATGTGAACCTAAACCTCAGGTCAAATGTGAACCCGTTGTTTAAAACCCAGGTCAAACGTGAACTTAAACCTCAGGTCAAATGTGAACATGTTGTTTGAAACACAGGTCATACGTGAACCTAAACCTCAGGTGAAATGTGAACCCGTTGTTTGAAACCCAAGTCAAATGTGAACCTAACCCTCAGGTCAAATGTGAACCCATTGTTTGAAAATCAGGTTAAATGTGAACCTAAACCTCTGGTCAAATGTGAACCCGTTGTTTGAAACCCAGGTTAAACGTGAACCTAAACCTCAAGTCATATGTGAACCCGTTGTTTGAAAACCACGTCAAATGTGAACCTAACCCTAAGGTCAAATGTGAACTCGTTCTTTGAAACCCAAGTCAAATGTGAACCTAAACCTCAGGTCAAATATGAACCCGTTGTTTGAAAACCAGGTCAAATGTGAACCTAAACCTCAGGTCAAATGTGAAACCGTTGTTTGAAACCCAGGTCAAATTTGAACCTACACCTCAAGTCAAATGTGAATCCGTTGTTTGGAAACCAGGTCAAATGTGAACCTAACCCTCAGGTCAAATGTGAACTCGTTCTTTGAAACCCAAGTCAAATGTGAACCTAAACCTCAGGTCAAATGTGAACCCGTTGTTTGAAAACCAGGTCAAATGTGAACCTAAACCTCAGGTCAAATGTGAACCCGTTATTTGAAACCTAGGTCAAATGAGAACCTAAACCTCACGTCAAATGTGAATCCGTTGTTTGAAAACCAGGTCAAATGTGAACCTGTTGTTTGAAACCCAGGTCAAATGTGAACCTAAACCTCAGGTCAAATGTGAACCCGTTGTTTGGAACCTAGGTCAAATGTGAACCTAAACCTCAGGTCAAATGTGAACCCGTTGTTTGAAACCCAGGTCAAATGTGAACCTAAACCTCAGGTTAAATGCGAACCCGTTGTTTGATAACCAGGTCAAATTTGAACCTAAACCTCAGGTCAAATGTGAACCCGTTGTTTGAAACCAAGGTCAATTGTGAACCTAAACCTAAGGTCAAATGTGATCCCGTTGTTTGAAAACCAGGTCAAATGTGAACCTAAACCTCAGGTCAAATGTGAACCCATTGTTTGAAACCCAGGTCAAATGTGAACCCGATGTTTGAATCCCAGGTCAAACGTGAACTTAAACCTCAGGTCAAATGTGAACATGTTTTTTGAAACCCAGGTCAAACGTGAACCTAAACCTCGGGTCAAATGTGAACCCGTTGTTTGAAACCCAAGTCAAATATGAACCTAACCCTCAGGTCAAATGTGAACCCATTGTTTGAAAATCAGGTCAAATGTGAACCTAAACCTCAGGTCAAATGTGAACCCGTTGTTTGAAACCCAGGTCAAACGTGAACCTAAACCTCAAGTCAAATGTGAACCCGTTGTTTGAAAACCAGGTCAAATGTGAACCTAACCCTGAGGTCAAATGTGAACTCGTTCTTTGAAACCCAAGTTAAATGTGAACCTAAACCTCAAGTCAAATGTGAACCCGTTGTTTGAAAACCAGGTCAAATGTGAACCTAAACCTCAGGTCAAATGTGAACCCGTTGTTTGAAACCCAGGTCAAATGTGAACCTAAACCTCAGGTCAAATATGAACCCGTTGTATGTAAACCAGGTCAAATGTGAACCTAAACCTCAGGTCAAATGTGAACCCGTTGTTTGAAACCCAGGTCAAACGTGAACCTAAACCTCAAGTCAAATGTGAACCCGTTGTTTGAAAACCAGGTCAAATGTGAACCTAACCCTGAGGTCAAATGTGAACTCGTTCTTTGAAACCCAAGTTAAATGTGAACCTAAACCTCAAGTCAAATGTGAACCCGTTGTTTGAAAACCAGGTCAAATGTGAACCTAAACCTCAGGTCAAATGTGAACCCGTTGTTTGAAACCCAGGTCAAATGAGAACCTAAACCTCACGTCAAATGTGAATCCGTTGTTTGAAAACCAGGTCAAATGTGAACCCGTTGTTTGAAATCCAGGTCAAATGTGAACCTAAACCTCAGGTCAAATGTGAACCCGTTGTTTGGAACCCAGGTCAAATGTGAACCTAAACCTCAGGTCAAATGTGAACCCGTTGTTTAAAACCTAGGTCAAATGTGAACCTAAACCTCAGGTCAAATGCCAACCCGTTGTTTGAAAACCAGGCCAAATTTCAACCTAAACCTCAGGTCAAATGTGAAACCGTTATTTGAAACCCAGGTCAAATGTGAACCTAACCCTCAAGTCAAATGTGAACCCGTTGTTTGAAAACCAGGTCAAATGTGAACCTAACCCTAAGGTCAAATGTGAACTCGTTCTTTGAAACCCAAGTCAAATGTGAACCTAAACCTCAAGTCAAATGTGAACCCGTTGTTTGAATACCAGGTCAAATGTTAACCTAAACCTCAGGTCAAATATGAACCCGTTGTTTGAAAACCAGGTCAAATGTGAACCTAAACCTCAGGTCAAATGTGAACCCGTTGTTTGAAACCCAGGTCAAATGAGAACCTAAACCTCACGTCAAATGTGAATCCTTTGTTTGAAAACCAGGTCAAATGTGAACCCGTTGTTTGAAACCCAGGTCAAATGTGAACCTAAACCTCAGGTGAAATGTGAACCCGTTGTTTGAAACCCAAGTCAAATGTGAACCTAACCCTCAGGTCAAATGTGAACCCATTGGTATGAAAATCAGGTCAAATGTGAACCTAAACCTCAGGTCAAATGTGAACCCGTTGTTTGAAACCCAGGTTAAACGTGAACCTAAACCTCAAGTCAAATGTGAACCCGTTGTTTGAAAACCACGTCAAATGTGAACCTAACCCTAAGGTCAAATGTGAACTCGTTCTTTGAAACCCAAGTCAAATGTGAACCTAAACCTCAGGTCAAATGTGAACCCGTTGTTTGAAAACCAGGTCAAATGTGAACCTAAACCTCAGGTCAAATGTGAAACCGTTGTTTGAAACCCAGGTCAAATTTGAACCTACACCTCAAGTCAAATGTGAACCCGTTGTTTGAAAACCAGGTCAAATGTGAACCTAACCCTCAGGTCAAATGTGAACTCGTTCTTTGAAACCCAAGTCAAATGTGAACCTAAACCTCAGGTCAAATGTGAACCCGTTGTTTGAAAACCAGGTCAAATGTGAACCTAAACCTCAGGTCAAATGTGAACCCGTTATTTGAAACCTAGGTCAAATGAGAACCTAAACCTCACGTCAAATGTGAATCCGTTGTTTGAAAACCAGGTCAAATGTGAACCTGTTGTTTGAACCCCAGGTCAAATGTGAACCTAAACCTCAGGTCAAATGTGAACCCGTTATTTGGAACCTAGGTCAAATGTGAACCTAAACCTCAATTCAAATGTGAACCCGTTGTTTGGAACCCAGGTCAAATGTGAACCTAAACCTCAGGTCAAATGTTAACCCGTTGTTTAAAACCTAGGTCAAACGTGAACTTAAACCTCAGGTCAAATGTGAACATGTTGTTTGAAACCCAGGTCATACGTGAACCTAAACCTCAGGTGAAATATGAACCCGTTGATTGAAACCCAAGTCAAATGTGAACCTAACCCTCAGGTCAAATGTGAACCCATTGTTTGAAAATCAGGTCAAATGTGAACCTAAACCTCAGGTCAAATGTGAACCCGTTGTTTGAAACCCAGGTCAAACGTGAACCTAAACCTCAAGTCAAATGTGAACCCGTTGTTTGAAAACCAGTTCAAATGTGAACCTAAACCTCAGGTCAAATGTGAACCCATTGTTTGAAACCCAGGTCAAATGTGAACCCGTTGTTTGAATCCCAGGTCAAACGTGAACTTAAACCTCAGGTCAAATGTGAACATGTCGTTTGAAACCCAGGTCAAACGTGAACCTAAACCTCGGGTCAAATGTGAACCCGTTGTTTGAAACCCAAGTCAAATATGAACCTAACCCTCAGGTCAAATGTGAACCCATTGTTTGAAAATCAGGTCAAATGTGAACCTAAACCTCAGGTCAAATGTGAACCCGTTGTTTGAAACCCAGGTCAAACGTGAACCTAAACCTCAAGTCAAATGTGAACCCGTTGTTTGAAAACCAGGTCAAATGTGAACCTAACCCTGAGGTCAAATGTGAACTCGTTCTTTGAAACCCAAGTTAAATGTGAACCTAAACCTCAAGTCAAATGTGAACCCGTTGTTTGAAAACCAGGTCAAATGTGAACCTAAACCTCAAGTCAAATGTGAACCCGTTGTTTGAAACCCAGGTCAAATGTGAACCTAAACCTCAGGTCAAATATGAACCCGTTGTATGTAAACCAGGTCAAATGTGAACCTAAACCTCAGGTCAAATGTGAACCCGTTGTTTGAAACCCAGGTCAAACGTGAACCTAAACCTCAAGTCAAATGTGAACCCGTTGTTTGAAAACCAGGTCAAATGTGAACCTAACCCTGAGGTCAAATGTGAACTCGTTCTTTGAAACCCAAGTTAAATGTGAACCTAAACCTCAAGTCAAATGTGAACCCGTTGTTTGAAAACCAGGTCAAATGTGAACCTAAACCTCAGGTCAAATGTGAACCCGTTGTTTGAAACCCAGGTCAAATGAGAACCTAAACCTCACGTCAAATGTGAATCCGTTGTTTGAAAACCAGGTCAAATGTGAACCCGTTGTTTGAAATCCAGGTCAAATGTGAACCTAAACCTCAGGTCAAATGTGAACCCGTTGTTTGGAACCCAGGTCAAATGTGAACCTAAACCTCAGGTCAAATGTGAACCCGTTGTTTAAAACCTAGGTCAAATGTGAACCTAAACCTCAGGTCAAATGCCAACCCGTTGTTTGAAAACCAGGCCAAATTTCAACCTAAACCTCAGGTCAAATGTGAAACCGTTATTTGAAACCCAGGTCAAATGTGAACCTAACCCTCAAGTCAAATGTGAACCCGTTGTTTGAAACCCAGGTCAAACGTGAACCTAAACCTCAAGTCAAATGTCAACCCGTTGTTTGAAAACCAGGTCAAATGTGAACCTAACCCTGAGGTCAAATGTGAACTCGTTCTTTGAAACCCAAGTTAAATGTGAACCTAAACCTAAAGTCAAATGTGAACCCGTTGTTTGAAAACCAGGTCAAATGTGAACCTAAACCTCAAGTCAAATGTGAACCCGTTGTTTGAAACCCAGGTCAAATGTGAACCTAAACCTCAGGTCAAATATGAACCCGTTGTATGTAAACCAGGTCAAATGTGAACCTAAACCTCAGGTCAAATGTGACCCCGTTGTTTGAAACCCAGGTCAAACGTGAACCTAAACCTCAAGTCAAATGTGAACCCGTTGTTTGAAAACCAGGTCAAATGTGAACCTAACCCTGAGGTCAAATGTGAACTCGTTCTTTGAAACCCAAGTTAAATGTGAACCTAAACCTCAAGTCAAATGTGAACCCGTTGTTTGAAAACCAGGTCAAATGTGAACCTAAACCTCAGGTCAAATGTGAACCCGTTGTTTGAAACCCAGGTCAAATGAGAACCTAAACCTCACGTCAAATGTGAATCCGTTGTTTGAAAACCAGGTCAAATGTGAACCCGTTGTTTGAAATCCAGGTCAAATGTGAACCTAAACCTCAGGTCAAATGTGAACCCGTTGTTTGGAACCCAGGTCAAATGTGAACCTAAACCTCAGGTCAAATGTGAACCCGTTGTTTAAAACCTAGGTCAAATGTGAACCTAAACCTCAGGTCAAATGCCAACCCGTTGTTTGAAAACCAGGCCAAATTTCAACCTAAACCTCAGGTCAAATGTGAAACCGTTATTTGAAACCCAGGTCAAATGTGAACCTAACCCTCAAGTCAAATGTGAACCCGTTGTTTGAAACCCAGGTCAAACGTGAACCTAAACCTCAAGTCAAATGTGAACCCGTTGTTTGAAAACCAGGTCAAATGTGAACCTAACCCTGAGGTCAAATGTGAACTCGTTCTTTGAAACCCAAGTTAAATGTGAACCTAAACCTCAAGTCAAATGTGAACCCGTTGTTTGAAAACCAGGTCAAATGTGAACCTAAACCTCAGGTCAAATGTGAACCCGTTGTTTGAAACCCAGGTCAAATGAGAACCTAAACCTCACGTCAAATGTGAATCCGTTGTTTGAAAACCAGGTCAAATGTGAACCCGTTGTTTGAAATCCAGGTCAAATGTGAACCTAAACCTCAGGTCAAATGTGAACCCGTTGTTTGGAACCCAGGTCAAATGTGAACCTAAACCTCAGGTCAAATGTGAACCCGTTGTTTAAAACCTAGGTCAAATGTGAACCTAAACCTCAGGTCAAATGCCAACCCGTTGTTTGAAAACCAGGCCAAATTTCAACCTAAACCTCAGGTCAAATGTGAAACCGTTATTTGAAACCCAGGTCAAATGTGAACCTAACCCTCAAGTCAAATGTGAACCCGTTGTTTGAAAACCAGGTCAAATGTGAACCTAACCCTAAGGTCAAATGTGAACTCGTTCTTTGAAACCCAAGTCAAATGTGAACCTAAACCTCAAGTCAAATGTGAACCCGTTGTTTGAATACCAGGTCAAATGTTAACCTAAACCTCAGGTCAAATATGAACCCGTTGTTTGAAAACCAGGTCAAATGTGAACCTAAACCTCAGGTCAAATGTGAACCCGTTGTTTGAAACCTAGGTCAAATGAGAACCTAAACCTCACGTCAAATGTGAATCCTTTGTTTGAAAACCAGGTCAAATGTGAACCCGTTGTTTGAAACCCAGGTCAAATGTGAACCTAAACCTCAGGTGAAATGTGAACCCGTTGTTTGAAACCCAAGTCAAATGTGAACCTAACCCTCAGGTCAAATGTGAACCCATTGTTTGAAAATCAGGTCAAATGTGAACCTAAACCTCAGGTCAAATGTGAACCCGTTGTTTGAAACCCAGGTTAAACGTGAACCTAAACCTCAAGTCAAATGTGAACCCGTTGTTTGAAAACCACGTCAAATGTGAACCTAACCCTAAGGTCAAATGTGAACTCGTTCTTTGAAACCCAAGTCAAATGTGAACCTAAACCTCAGGTCAAATGTGAACCCGTTGTTTGAAAACCAGGTCAAATGTGAACCTAAACCTCAGGTCAAATGTGAAACCGTTGTTTGAAACCCAGGTCAAATTTGAACCTACACCTCAAGTCAAATGTGAACCCGTTGTTTGAAAACCAGGTCAAATGTGAACCTAACCCTCAGGTCAAATGTGAACTCGTTCTTTGAAACCCAAGTCAAATGTGAACCTAAACCTCAGGTCAAATGTGAACCCGTTGTTTGAAAACCAGGTCAAATGTGAACCTAAACCTCAGGTCAAATGTGAACCCGTTATTTGAAACCTAGGTCAAATGAGAACCTAAACCTCACGTCAAATGTGAATCCGTTGTTTGAAAACCAGGTCAAATGTGAACCTGTTGTTTGAACCGCAGGTCAAATGTGAACCTAAACCTCAGGTCAAATGTGAACCCGTTATTTGGAACCTAGGTCAAATGTGAACCTAAACCTCAATTCAAATGTGAACCCGTTGTTTGGAACCCAGGTCAAATGTGAACCTAAACCTCAGGTCAAATGTTAACCCGTTGTTTAAAACCTAGGTCAAACGTGAACTTAAACCTCAGGTCAAATGTGAACATGTTGTTTGAAACCCAGGTCATACGTGAACCTAAACCTCAGGTGAAATATGAACCCGTTGATTGAAACCAAAGTCAAATGTGAACCTAACCCTCAGGTCAAATGTGAACCCATTGTTTGAAAATCAGGTCAAATGTGAACCTAAACCTCAGGTCAAATGTGAACCCGTTGTTTGAAACCCAGGTCAAACGTGAACCTAAACCTCAAGTCAAATGTGAACCCGTTGTTTGAAAACCAGGTCAAATGTGAACCTAAACCTCAGGTCAAATGTGAACCCATTGTTTGAAACCCAGGTCAAATGTGAACCCGTTGTTTGAATCCCAGGTCAAACGTGAACTTAAACCTCAGGTCAAATGTGAACATGTCGTTTGAAACCCAGGTCAAACGTGAACCTAAACCTCGGGTCAAATGTGAACCCGTTGTTTGAAACCCAAGTCAAATATGAACCTAACCCTCAGGTCAAATGTGAACCCATTGTTTGAAAATCAGGTCAAATGTGAACCTAAACCTCAGGTCAAATGTGAACCCGTTGTTTGAAACCCAGGTCAAACGTGAACCTAAACCTCAAGTCAAATGTGAACCCGTTGTTTGAAAACCAGGTCAAATGTGAACCTAACCCTGAGGTCAAATGTGAACTCGTTCTTTGAAACCCAAGTTAAATGTGAACCTAAACCTCAAGTCAAATGTGAACCCGTTGCTTGAAAACCAGGTCAAATGTGAACCTAAACCTCAGGTCAAATGTGAACCCGTTGTTTGAAACCCAGGTCAAATGTGAACCTAAACCTCAGGTCAAATATGAACCCGTTGTATGTAAACCAGGTCAAATGTGAACCTAAACCTCAGGTCAAATGTGAACCCGTTGTTTGAAACCCAGGTCAAACGTGAACCTAAACCTCAAGTCAAATGTGAACCCGTTGTTTGAAAACCAGGTCAAATGTGAACCTAACCCTGAGGTCAAATGTGAACTCGTTCTTTGAAACCCAAGTTAAATGTGAACCTAAACCTCAAGTCAATTGTGAACCCGTTGTTTGAAAACCAGGTCAAATGTGAACCTAAACCTCAGGTCAAATGTGAACCCGTTGTTTGAAACCCAGGTCAAATGAGAACCTAAACCTCACGTCAAATGTGAATCCGTTGTTTGAAAACCAGGTCAAATGTGAACCCGTTGTTTGAAATCCAAGTCAAATGTGAACCTAAACCTCAGGTCAAATGTGAACCCGTTGTTTGGAACCCAGGTCAAATGTGAACCTAAACCTCAGGTCAAATGTGAACCCGTTGTTTGAAAACCACGTCAAATGTGAACCTAACCCTAAGGTCAAATGTGAACTCGTTCTTTGAAACCCAAGTCAAATGTGAACCTAAACCTCAGGTCAAATGTGAACCCGTTGTTTGAAAACCAGGTCAAATGTGAACCTAAGCCTCAGGTCAAATGTGAAACCGTTGTTTGAAACCCAGGTCAAATTTGAACCTACACCTCAAGTCAAATGTGAACCCGTTGTTTGAAAACCAGGTCAAATGTGAACCTAACCCTCAGGTCAAATGTGAACTCGTTCTTTGAAACCCAAGTCAAATGTGAACCTAAACCTCAGGTCAAATGTGAACCCGTTGTTTGAAAACCAGGTCAAATATGAACCCGTTATTTGAAACCTAGGTCAAATGAGAACCAAAACTCACGTCAAATGTGAATCCGTTGTTTGAAAACCAGGTCAAATGTGAACCTGTTGTTTGAACCCCAGGTCAAATGTGAACCTAAACCTCAGGTCAAATGTGAACCCGTTATTTGGAACCTAGGTCAAATGTGAACCTAAACCTCAATTCAAATGTGAACCCGTTGTTTGGAACCCAGGTCAAATTTGAACCTAAACCTCAGGTCAAATGTTAACCCGTTGTTTAAAACCTAGGTCAAACGTGAACTTAAACCTCAGGTCAAATGTGAACATGTTGTTTGAAACCCAGGTCATACGTGAACCTAAACCTCAGGTGAAATATGAACCCGTTGATTGAAACCCAAGTCAAATGTGAACCTAACCCTCAGGTCAAATGTGAACCCATTGTTTGAAAATCAGGTCAAATGTGAACCTAAACCTCAGGTCAAATGTGAACCCGTTGTTTGAAACCCAGGTCAAACGTGAACCTAAACCTCAAGTCAAATGTGAACCCGTTGTTTGAAAACCAGGTCAAATGTGAACCTAAACCTCAGGTCAAATGTGAACCCGTTGTTTGAAACCCAGGTCAAATGTGAACCTAAACCTCAGGTCAAATATGAACCCGTTGTATGTAAACCAGGTCAAATGTGAACCTAAACCTCAGGTCAAATGTGAACCCGTTGTTTGAAACCCAGGTCAAACGTGAACCTAAACCTCAAGTCAAATGTGAACCCGTTGTTTGAAAACCAGGTCAAATGTGAACCTAACCCTGAGGTCAAATGTGAACTCGTTCTTTGAAACCCAAGTTAAATGTGAACCTAAACCTCAAGTCAATTGTGAACCCGTTGTTTGAAAACCAGGTCAAATGTGAACCTAAACCTCAGGTCAAATGTGAACCCGTTGTTTGAAACCCAGGTCAAATGAGAACCTAAACCTCACGTCAAATGTGAATCCGTTGTTTGAAAACCAGGTCAAATGTGAACCCGTTGTTTGAAATCCAGGTCAAATGTGAACCTAAACCTCAGGTCAAATGTGAACCCGTTGTTTGGAACCCAGGTCAAATGTGAACCTAAACCTCAGGTCAAATGTGAACCCGTTGTTTGAAAACCACGTCATATGTGAACCTAACCCTAAGGTCAAATGTGAACTCGTTCTTTGAAACCCAAGTCAAATGTGAACCTAAACCTCAGGTCAAATGTGAACCCGTTGTTTGAAAACCAGGTCAAATGTGAACCTAAACCTCAGGTCAAATGTGAAACCGTTGTTTGAAACCCAGGTCAAATTTGAACCTACACCTCAAGTCAAATGTGAACCCGTTGTTTGAAAACCAGGTCAAATGTGAACCTAACCCTCAGGTCAAATGTGAACTCGTTCTTTGAAACCCAAGTCAAATGTGAACCTAAACCTCAGGTCAAATGTGAACCCGTTGTTTGAAAACCAGGTCAAATGTGAACCTAAACCTCAGGTCAAATGTGAACCCGTTATTTGAAACCTAGGTCAAATGAGAACCTAAACCTCACGTCAAATGTGAATCCGTTGTTTGAAAACCAGGTCAAATGTGAACCTGTTGTTTGAACCCCAGGTCAAATGTGAACCTAAACCTCAGGTCAAATGTGAACCCGTTATTTGGAACCTAGGTCAAATGTGAACCTAAACCTCAATTCAAATGTGAACCCGTTGTTTGGAACCCAGGTCAAATGTGAACCTAAACCTCAGGTCAAATGTTAACCCGTTGTTTAAAACCTAGGTCAAACGTGAACTTAAACCTCAGGTCAAATGTGAACATGTTGTTTGAAACCCAGGTCATACGTGAACCTAAACCTCAGGTGAAATATGAACCCGTTGATTGAAACCCAAGTCAAATGTGAACCTAACCCTCAGGTCAAATGTGAACCCATTGTTTGAAAATCAGGTCAAATGTGAACCTAAACCTCAGGTCAAATGTGAACCCGTTGTTTGAAACCCAGGTCAAACGTGAACCTAAACCTCAAGTCAAATGTGAACCCGTTGTTTGAAAACCAGGTCAAATGTGAACCTAAACCTCAGGTCAAATGTGAACCCGTTGTTTGAAAACCAGGTCAAATGTGAACCTAAATCTCAGGTCAAATGTGAAACCGTTGTTTGAAACCCAGGTCAAATTTGAACCTACACCTCAAGTCAAATGTGAACCCGTTGTTTGAAAACCAGGTCAAATGTGAACCTAACCCTCAGGTCAAATGTGAACTCGTTCTTTGAAACCCAAGTCAAATGTGAACCTAAACCTCAGGTCAAATGTGAACCCGTTGTTTGAAAACCAGGTCAAATGTGAACCTAAACCTCAGGTCAAATGTGAACCCGTTATTTGAAACCTAGGTCAAATGAGAACCTAAACCTCACGTCAAATGTGAATCCGTTGTTTGAAAACCAGGTCAAATGTGAACCTGTTGTTTGAACCCCAGGTCAAATGTGAACCTAAACCTCAGGTCAAATGTGAACCCGTTATTTGGAACCTAGGTCAAATGTGAACCTAAACCTCAATTCAAATGTGAACCCGTTGTTTGGAACCCAGGTCAAATGTGAACCTAAACCTCAGGTCAAATGTTAACCCGTTGTTTAAAACCTAGGTCAAACGTGAACTTAAACCTCAGGTCAAATGTGAACATGTTGTTTGAAACCCAGGTCATACGTGAACCTAAACCTCAGGTGAAATATGAACCCGTTGATTGAAACCCAAGTCAAATGTGAACCTAACCCTCAGGTCAAATGTGAACCCATTGTTTGAAAATCAGGTCAAATGTGAACCTAAACCTCGGGTCAAATGTGAACCCGTTGTTTGAAACCCAGGTCAAACGTGAACCTAAACCTCAAGTCAAATGTGAACCCGTTGTTTGAAAACCAGGTCAAATGTGAACCTAAACCTCAGGTCAAATGTGAACCCATTGTTTGAAACCCAGGTCAAATGTGAACCCGTTGTTTGAATCCCAGGTCAAACGTGAACTTAAACCTCAGGTCAAATGTGAACATGTCGTTTGAAACCCAGGTCAAACGTGAACCTAAACCTCGGGTCAAATGTGAACCCGTTGTTTGAAACCCAAGTCAAATATGAACCTAACCCTCAGGTCAAATGTGAACCCATTGTTTGAAAATCAGGTCAAATGTGAACCTAAACCTCAGGTCAAATGTGAACCCGTTGTTTGAAACCCAGGTCAAACGTGAACCTAAACCTCAAGTCAAATGTGAACCCGTTGTTTGAAAACCAGGTCAAATGTGAACCTAACCCTGAGGTCAAATGTGAACTCGTTCTTTGAAACCCAAGTTAAATGTGAACCTAAACCTCAAGTCAAATGTGAACCCGTTGTTTGAAAACCAGGTCAAATGTGAACCTAAACCTCAGGTCAAATGTGAACCCGTTGTTTGAAACCCAGGTCAAATGTGAACCTAAACCTCAGGTCAAATATGAACCCGTTGTATGTAAACCAGGTCAAATGTGAACCTAAACCTCAGGTCAAATGTGAACCCGTTGTTTGAAACCCAGGTCAAACGTGAACCTAAACCTCAAGTCAAATGTGAACCCGTTGTTTGAAAACCAGGTCAAATGTGAACCTAACCCTGAGGTCAAATGTGAACTCGTTCTTTGAAACCCAAGTTAAATGTGAACCTAAACCTCAAGTCAAATGTGAACCCGTTGTTTGAAAACCAGGTCAAATGTGAACCTAAACCTCAGGTCAAATGTGAACCCGTTGTTTGAAACCCAGGTCAAATGAGAACCTAAACCTCACGTCAAATGTGAATCCGTTGTTTGAAAACCAGGTCAAATGTGAACCCGTTGTTTGAAATCCAGGTCAAATGTGAACCTAAACCTCAGGTCAAATGTGAACCCGTTGTTTGGAAACCAGGTCAAATGTGAACCTAAACCTCAGGTCAAATGTGAACCCGTTGTTTAAAACCTAGGTCAAATGTGAACCTAAACCTCAGGTCAAATGCCAACCCGTTGTTTGAAAACCAGGCCAAATTTCAACCTAAACCTCAGGTCAAATGTGAAACCGTTATTTGAAACCCAGGTCAAATGTGAACCTAACCCTCAAGTCAAATGTGAACCCGTTGTTTGAAAACCAGGTCAAATGTGAACCTAACCCTAAGGTCAAATGTGAACTCGTTCTTTGAAACCCAAGTCAAATGTGAACCTAAACCTCAAGTCAAATGTGAACCCGTTGTTTGAATACCAGGTCAAATGTTAACCTAAACCTCAGGTCAAATATGAACCCGTTGTTTGAAAACCAGGTCAAATGTGAACCTAAACCTCAGGTCAAATGTGAACCCGTTGTTTGAAACCCAGGTCAAATGAGAACCTAAACCTCACGTCAAATGTGAATCCTTTGTTTGAAAACCAGGTCAAATGTGAACCCGTTGTTTGAAACCCAGGTCAAATGTGAACCTAAACCTCAGGTGAAATGTGAACCCGTTGTTTGAAACCCAAGTCAAATGTGAACCTAACCCTCAGGTCAAATGTGAACCCATTGTTAGAAAATCAGGTCAAATGTGAACCTAAACCTCAGGTCAAATGTGAACCCGTTGTTTGAAACCCAGGTTAAATGTGAACCTAAACCTCAAGTCAAATGTGAACCCGTTGTTTGAAAACCACGTCAAATGTGAACCTAACCCTAAGGTCAAATGTGAACTCGTTCTTTGAAACCCAAGTCAAATGTGAACCTAAACCTCAGGTCAAATGTGAACCCGTTGTTTGAAAACCAGGTCAAATGTGAACCTAAACCTCAGGTCAAATGTGAAACCGTTGTTTGAAACCCAGGTCAAATTTGAACCTACACCTCAAGTCAAATGTGAACCCGTTGTTTGAAAACCAGGTCAAATGTGAACCTAACCCTCAGGTCAAATGTGAACTCGTTCTTTGAAACCCAAGTCAAATGTGAACCTAAACCTCAGGTCAAATGTGAACCCGTTGTTTGAAAACCAGGTCAAATGTGAACCTAAACCTCAGGTCAAATGTGAACCCGTTATTTGAAACCTAAGTCAAATGAGAACCTAAACCTCACGTCAAATGTGAATCCGTTGTTTGAAAACCAGGTCAAATGTGAACCTGTTGTTTGAACCCCAGGTCAAATGTGAACCTAAACCTCAGGTCAAATGTGAACCCGTTATTTGGAACCTAGGTCAAATGTGAACCTAAACCTCAATTCAAATGTGAACCCGTTGTTTGGAACCCAGGTCAAATGTGAACCTAAACCTCAGGTCAAATGTTAACCCGTTGTTTAAAACCTAGGTCAAACGTGAACTTAAACCTCAGGTCAAATGTGAACATGTTGTTTGAAACCCAGGTCATACGTGAACCTAAACCTCAGGTGAAATATGAACCCGTTGATTGAAACCCAAGTCAAATGTGAACCTAACCCTCAGGTCAAATGTGAACCCATTGTTTGAAAATCAGGTCAAATGTGAACCTAAGCCTCAGGTCAAATGTGAACCCGTTGTTTGAAACCCAGGTCAAACGTGAACCTAAACCTCAAGTCAAATGTGAACCCGTTGTTTGAAAACCAGGTCAAATGTGAACCTAAACCTCAGGTCAAATGTGAACCCATTGTTTGAAACCCAGGTCAAATGTGAACCCGTTGTTTGAATCCCAGGTCAAACGTGAACTTAAACCTCAGGTCAAATGTGAACATGTCGTTTGAAACCCAGGTCAAACGTGAACCTAAACCTCGGGTCAAATGTGAACCCGTTGTTTGAAACCCAAGTCAAATATGAACCTAACCCTCAGGTCAAATGTGAACCCATTGTTTGAAAATCAGGTCAAATGTGAACCTAAACCTCAGGTCAAATGTGAACCCGTTGTTTGAAACCCAGGTCAAACGTGAACCTAAACCTCAAGTCAAATGTGAACCCGTTGTTTGAAAACCAGGTCAAATGTGAACCTAACCCTGAGGTCAAATGTGAACTCGTTCTTTGAAACCCAAGTCAAATGTGAACCTAAACCTCAAGTCAAATATGAATCCGTTGTTTGAAAACCAGGTCAAATGTGAACCTAAACCTCAGGTCAAATGTGAACCCGTTGTTTGAAACCCAGGTCAAATGTGAACCTAAACCACAGGTCAAATATGAACCCGTTGTTTGGAACCCAGGTCAAATGTGAACCTAAACCTCAGGTCAAATGTTAACCCGTTGTTTAAAACCTAGGTCAAACGTGAACTTAAACCTCAGGTCAAATGTGAACATGTTGTTTGAAACCCAGGTCATACGTGAACCTAAACCTCAGGTGAAATATGAACCCGTTGTTTGAAACCCAAGTCAAATGTGAACCTAACCCTCAGGTCAAATGTGAACCCATTGTTTGAAAATCAGGTCAAATGTGAACCTAAACCTCAGGTCAAATGTGAACCCGTTGTTTGAAACCCAGGTTAAACGTGAACCTAAACCTCAAGTCAAATGTGAACCCATTGTTTGAAAACCATGTCAAATGTGAACCTAACCCTAAGGTCAAATGTGAACTCGTTCTTTGAAACCCAAGTCAAATGTGAACCTAAACCTCAGGTCAAATGTGAACCCGTTGTTTGAAAACCAGGTCAAATGTGAACCTAAACCTCAGGTCAAATGTGAACCCGTTGTTTGAAACCCAGGTCAAATTTGAACCTAAACCTCAAGTCAAATGTGAACCCGTTGTTTGAAAACCAGGTCAAATGTGAACCTAACCCTCAGGTCAAATGTGAACTCGTTCTTTGAAACCCAAGTCAAATGTGAACCTAAACCTCAGGTCAAATGTGAACCCGTTATTTGAAAACCAGGTCAAATGTGAACCTAAACCTCAGGTCAAATGTGAACCCGTTATTTGAAACCTAGGTCAAATGAGAACCTAAACCACACGTCAAATGTGAATCCGTTGTTCGAAAACCAGGTCAAATGTGAACCTGTTGTTTGAAACCCAGGTCAAATGTGAACCTAAACCTCAGGTCAAATGTGAACCCGTTATTTGGAACCTAGGTCAAATGTGAACCTAAACCTCAGGTCAAATGTGAACCCGTTGTTTGAAACCCAGGTCAAATGTGAACCTAAACCTCAGGTTAAATGCGAACCCTTTGTTTGATAACCAGGTTAAATTTGAACCTAAACCTCAGGTCAAATGTGAACCCGTTGTTTGAAACCAAGGTCAATTGTGAACCCGTTGTTTGAAAACTAGGTCAAATGTGAACCTAAACCTCAGGTCAAATGTGAACCCATTGTTTGAAACCCAGGTCAAATGTGAACCCGTTGTTTGAATCCCAGGTCAAACGTGAACTTAAACCTCAGGTCAAATGTGAACATGTCGTTTGAAACCCAGGTCAAACGTGAACCTAAAACTCGGGTCAAATGTGTACCCGTTGTTTGAAACCCAAGTCAAATATGAACCTAACCCTCAGGTCAAATGTGAACCCATTGTTTGAAAATCAGGTCAAATGTGAACCTAAACCTCAGGTCAAATGTGAACCCGTTGTTTGAAACCCAGGTCAAACGTGAACCTAAACCTCAAGTCAAATGTGAACCCGTTGTTTGAAAACCAGGTCAAATGTGAACCTAACCCTGAGGTCAAATGTGAACTCGTTCTTTGAAACCCAAGTCAAATGTGAACCTAAACCTCAAGTCAAATATGAATCCGTTGTTTGAAAACCAGGTCAAATGTGAACCTAAACCTCAGGTTAAATGTGAACCCGTTGTTTGAAACCCAGGTCAAATGTGAACCTAAACCACAGGTCAAATATGAACCCGTTGTTTGAAAACCAGGTCAAATGTGAACCTAAACCTCAGGTCAAATGTGAACCCGTTGTTTGAAACCCAGGTCAAATGAGAACCTAAACCTCACGTCAAATGTGAACCCGTTGTTTGAAACCCAGGTTAAACGTGAACCTAAACCTCAAGTCAAATGTGAACCCGTTGTTTGAAAACCAGGTCAAATGTGAACCTAACCCTAAGGTCAAATGTGAACTCGTTCTTTGAAACCCAAGTCAAATGTGAACCTAAACCTCAGGTCAAATGTGAACCCATTGTTTGAAAACCAGGTCAAATGTGAACCTAAACCTCAGGTCAAATGTGAACCCGTTGTTTGAAACCCAGGTCAAATTTGAACCTAAACCTCAAGTCAAATGTGAACCAGTTGTTTGAAAACCAGGTCAAATGTGAACCTAACCCTCAGGTTAAATGTGAACCCGTTGTTTGAAAACCAGGCCAAATTTGAACCTAAACCTCAGGTCAAATGTGAACCCGTTGTTTGAAACCCAGGTCAAATATTAACCTAAACCTCACGTCAAATGTGAATCCGTTGTTTGAAAACCAGGTCAAATGTGAACCAGTTGTTTGAAACCCAGGTCAAATGCGAACCTAAACCTCAGGTCAAATGTGAACCCGTTGTTTGGAACCCAGGTCAAATGTGAACCTAAACCTCAGGTCAAATGTGAACCCGTTGTTTAAAACCCAGGTCAAATGTGAACCTAAACCTCAGGTCAAATGCGAACCCGTTGTTTGAAAACCAGGCCAAATTTGAACCTAAACCTCAGGTCAAATGTGAACCCGTTGTTTGAAACCCAGGTCAAATGTGAACCTATCCCTCAAGTCAAATGTGAACCCGTTGTTTGAAAACAAGGTCAAATGTGAACCTAACCCTAAGGTCAAATGTGAACTCGTTCTTTGAAACCCAAGTCAAATGTGAACCTAAACCTCAAGGCAAATGTGAACCCGTTGTTTGAAAACCAGGTCAAATGTGAACCTAAACCTCAGGTCAAATGTGAACCCGTTGTTTGAAACCCAGGTCAAATGTGAACCTAAACCTCAGGTCAAATATGAACCCGTTGTTTGAAAACCAGGTCAAATGTGAACCTAAACCTCAGGTCAAATGTGAATCCGTTGTTTGAAAACCAGGTCAAATGTGAACTCATTGTTTGAAACCCAGGTCAAATGTGAACCTAAACCTCAGGTCAAATGTGAACCCGTTGTTTGGAACCCAGGTCAAATGTGAACCTAAACCTCAGGTCAAATGTGAACCCGTTGTTTAAAACCCAGGTCAAATGTGAACCTAAACCTCAGGTCAAATGCGAACCCGTTGTTTGAAAACCAGGTCAAATGTGAACCTAACCCTCAAGTCAAATGTGAACCCGTTGTTTGAAACCCAGGTCAAATGTGAACCTAAACCTCATGTCAAATGTGAATCCCTTATTTGAAAACCAGGTCAAATGTGAACTCGTTGTTAAAAACCCAGGTCAAATATGAACCTAAACCTCAGGTCAAATGTGAACCCGTTGTTTGAAACCCAGGTCAAATGTGAACTTAAACCTCAGGTCAAATGTGAACTCGTTGATTGAAAACCAGGTCAAATGTGAACCTAAACCTTAGGTCATATGTGAACCCATTGTTTGAAACCCAGGTCAAATGTGAACCTAAACCTCAGGTCAAATGTGAACCCGTTGTTTGAATCCCAGGTCAAACGTGAACTTAAACCTCAGGTCAAATGTGAACATGTTGTTTGAAACCCAGGTCAAACGTGAACCTAAACCTCAGGTCAAATGTGAACCCGTTGTTTGAAACCCAAGTCAAATGTGAACCTAACCCTCAGGTCAACTGTGAACCCATTGTTTGAAAATCAGGTCAAATGTGAACCTAAACCTCAGGTCAAATGTGAACCCGTTGTTTGAAACCCAGGTCAAACGTGAACCTAAATCTCAAGTCAAATGTGAACCCGTTGTTTGAAAACCAGGTCAAATGTGAACCTAACCCTGAGGTCAAATGTGAACTCGTTCTTTGAAACCCAAGTCAAATGTGAACCTAAACCTCAGGTCAAATGTGAACCCGTTTTTTGAAAACCAGGTCAAATGTGAACCTAAACCTCAGGTCAAATGTGAACCCGTTGTTTGAAACCTAGGTCAAATGAGAACCTAAACCTCAGGTCAAATGTGAATCCGTTGTTTGAAAACCATGTCAAATGTGAACCCGTTGTTTGAAACCCAGGTCAAATATGAACCAAAACCTCAGGTCAAACGTGAACCCGTAGTTTGAAACCCAGGTCAATAGTGAACCTAAACCTAAGGTCAAATGTGAACCTGTTGTTTGAAACCCAGGTCAAACGTGAACCTAAACCTCAGGTCAAATGTGAACCCGTTGTTTGAAACCCAAGTCAAATGTGAACCTAACCCTTAAGTCAAATGTGAACCCGTTGTTTGAAAATCCGGTCAAATGTGAACCTAAACCTCTGGTCAAATGTGAACCCGTTGTTTGAAACCCAGGTCAAATGTGAACCAAAACCTCATGTCAAATGTGAATCCATTGTTTGAAAACCAGGTCAAATGTGAGCCCGTTGTTAAAAACCCAGGTCAAATATGAACCTAAACCTCAGGTCAAATGTGAACCCGTTGTTTGAAACCCAGGTCAAATGTGAACTTAAACCTCAGGTCAAATGTGAACTCGTTGATTGAAAACCAGGTCAAATGTGAACCTAAACCTTAGGTCATATGTGAACCCATTGTTTGAAACCCAGGTCAAATGTGAACCTAAACCTCAGGTCAAATGTGAACCCGTTGTTTGAATCCCAGGTCAAACGTGAACTTAAACCTCAGGTCAAATGTGAACATGTTGTTTGAAACCCAGGTCAAACGTGAACCTAAACCTCAGGTCAAATGTGAACCCGTTGTTTGAAACCCAAGTCAAATGTGAACCTAACCCTCAGGTCAACTGTGAACCCATTGTTTGAAAATCAGGTCAAATGTGAACCTAAACCTCAGGTCAAATGTGAACCCGTTGTTTGAAACCCAGGTCAAACGTGAACCTAAATCTCAAGTCAAATGTGAACCCGTTGTTTGAAAACCAGGTCAAACGTGAACCTAACCCTGAGGTCAAATGTGAACTCGTTCTTTGAAACCCAAGTCAAATGTGAACCTAAACCTCAGGTCAAATGTGAACCCGTTTTTTGAAAACCAGGTCAAATGTGAACCTAAACCTCAGGTCAAATGTGAACCCGTTGTTTGAAACCTAGGTCAAATGAGAACCTAAACCTCAGGTCAAATGTGAATCCGTTGTTTGAAAACCATGTCAAATGTGAACCCGTTGTTTGAAACCCAGGTCAAATATGAACCAAAACCTCAGGTCAAACGTGAACCCGTTGTTTGGAACCCAGGTCAAATGTGAACCTAAACCTCAGGTCAAATGTGAACCCGTTGTTTATAACCCAGGTCAAATGTGAACCTAAACCTCAGGTCAAATGTGAACCCGTAGTTTGAAACCCAGGTCAATAGTGAACCTAAACCTAAGTTCAAATGTGAACCTGTTGTTTGAAACCCAGGTCAAACGTGAACCTAAACCTCAGGTCAAATGTGAACCCGTTGTTTGAAACCCAAGTCAAATGTGAACCTAAACCTTAAGTCAAATGTGAACCCGTTGTTTGAAAATCCGGTCAAATGTGAACCTAAACCTCTGGTCAAATGTGAACCCGTTGTTTGAAACCCAGGTCAAATGTGAACCTAAACCTCAGGTCAAATGTGAACCCGTTGTTTAAAACCCAGGTCAAATGCGAACCTAAACCTCAGGTCAAATGCGAACCCGTTGTTTGAAAACCAGGTCAAATGTGAACCTAACCCTCAAGTCAAATGTGAACCCGTTGTTTGAAACCCAGGTCAAATGTGAACCTAAACCTCATGTCAAATGTGAATCCCTTATTTGAAAACCAGGTCAAATGTGAACTCGTTGTTAAAAACCCAGGTCAAATATGAACCTAAACCTCAGGTCAAATGTGAACCCGTTGTTTGAAACCCAGGTCAAATGTGAACTTAAACCTCAGGTCAAATGTGAACTCGTTGATTGAAAACCAGGTCAAATGTGAACCTAAACCTTAGGTCATATGTGAACCCATTGTTTGAAACCCAGGTCAAATGTGAACCTAAACCTCAGGTCAAATGTGAACCCGTTGTTTGAATCCCAGGTCAAACGTGAACTTAAACCTCAGGTCAAATGTGAACATGTTGTTTGAAACCCAGGTCAAACGTGAACCTAAACCTCAGGTCAAATGTGAACCCGTTGTTTGAAACCCAAGTCAAATGTGAACCTAACCCTCAGGTCAACTGTGAACCCATTGTTTGAAAATCAGGTCAAATGTGAACCTAAACCTCAGGTCAAATGTGAACCCGTTGTTTGAAACCCAGGTCAAACGTGAACCTAAATCTCAAGTCAAATGTGAACCCGTTGTTTGAAAACCAGGTCAAATGTGAACCTAACCCTGAGGTCAAATGTGAACTCGTTCTTTGAAACCCAAGTCAAATGTGAACCTAAACCTCAGGTCAAATGTGAACCCGTTTTTTGAAAACCAGGTCAAATGTGAACCTAAACCTCAGGTCAAATGTGAACCCGTTGTTTGAAACCTAGGTCAAATGAGAACCTAAACCTCAGGTCAAATGTGAATCCGTTGTTTGAAAACCATGTCAAATGTGAACCCGTTGTTTGAAACCCAGGTCAAATATGAACCAAAACCTCAGGTCAAACGTGAACCCGTTGTTTGGAACCCAGGTCAAATGTGAACCTAAACCTCAGGTCAAATGTGAACCCGTTGTTTATAACCCAGGTCAAATGTGAACCTAAACCTCAGGTCAAATGTGAACCCGTAGTTTGAAACCCAGGTCAATAGTGAACCTAAACCTAAGGTCAAATGTGAACCTGTTGTTTGAAACCCAGGTCAAACGTGAACCTAAACCTCAGGTCAAATGTGAACCCGTTGTTTGAAACCCAAGTCAAATGTGAACCTAACCCTTAAGTCAAATGTGAACCCGTTGTTTGAAAATCCGGTCAAATGTGAACCTAAACCTCTGGTCAAATGTGAACCCGTTGTTTGAAACCCAGGTCAAATGTGAACCAAAACCTCATGTCAAATGTGAATCCATTGTTTGAAAACCAGGTCAAATGTGAGCCCGTTGTTAAAAACCCAGGTCAAATATGAACCTAAACCTCAGGTCAAATGTGAACCCGTTGTTTGAAACCCAGGTCAAATGTGAACTTAAACCTCAGGTCAAATGTGAACTCGTTGATTGAAAACCAGGTCAAATGTGAACCTAAACCTTAGGTCATATGTGAACCCATTGTTTGAAACCCAGGTCAAATGTGAACCTAAACCTCAGGTCAAATGTGAACCCGTTGTTTGAATCCCAGGTCAAACGTGAACTTAAACCTCAGGTCAAATGTGAACATGTTGTTTGAAACCCAGGTCAAACGTGAACCTAAACCTCAGGTCAAATGTGAACCCGTTGTTTGAAACCCAAGTCAAATGTGAACCTAACCCTCAGGTCAACTGTGAACCCATTGTTTGAAAATCAGGTCAAATGTGAACCTAAACCTCAGGTCAAATGTGAACCCGTTGTTTGAAACCCAGGTCAAACGTGAACCTAAATCTCAAGTCAAATGTGAACCCGTTGTTTGAAAACCAGGTCAAACGTGAACCTAACCCTGAGGTCAAATGTGAACTCGTTCTTTGAAACCCAAGTCAAATGTGAACCTAAACCTCAGGTCAAATGTGAACCCGTTTTTTGAAAACCAGGTCAAATGTGAACCTAAACCTCAGGTCAAATGTGAACCCGTTGTTTGAAACCTAGGTCAAATGAGAACCTAAACCCCAGGTCAAATGTGAATCCGTTGTTTGAAAACCATGTCAAATGTGAACCCGTTGTTTGAAACCCAGGTCAAATATGAACCAAAACCTCAGGTCAAACGTGAACCCGTTGTTTGGAACCCAGGTCAAATGTGAACCTAAACCTCAGGTCAAATGTGAACCCGTTGTTTATAACCCAGGTCAAATGTGAACCTAAACCTCAGGTCAAATGTGAACCCGTAGTTTGAAACCCAGGTCAATAGTGAACCTAAACCTAAGGTCAAATGTGAACCTGTTGTTTGAAACCCAGGTCAAACGTGAACCTAAACCTCAGGTCAAATGTGAACCCGTTGTTTGAAACCCAAGTCAAATGTGAACCTAAACCTTAAGTCAAATGTGAACCCGTTGTTTGAAAATCCGGTCAAATGTGAACCTAAACCTCTGGTCAAATGTGAACCCGTTGTTTGAAACCCAGGTCAAATGTGAACCAAAACCTCATGTCAAATGTGAATCCATTGTTTGAAAACCAGGTCAAATGTGAGCCCGTTGTTAAAAACCCAGGTCAAATATGAACCTAAACCTCAGGTCAAATATGAACCCGTTGTTTGGAACCCAGGTCAAATGTGAACCTAAACCTCAGGTCAAATGTTAACCCGTTGTTTAAAACCTAGGTCAAACGTGAACTTAAACCTCAGGTCAAATGTGAACATGTTGTTTGAAACCCAGGTCATACGTGAACCTAAACCTCAGGTGAAATATGAACCCGTTGTTTGAAACCCAAGTCAAATGTGAACCTAACCCTCAGGTCAAATGTGAACCCATTGTTTGAAAATCAGGTCAAATGTGAACCTAAACCTCAGGTCAAATGTGAACCCGTTGTTTGAAACCCAGGTTAAACGTGAACCTAAACCTCAAGTCAAATGTGAAACCGTTGTTTGAAAACCATGTCAAATGTGAACCTAACCCTAAGGTCAAATGTGAACTCGTTCTTTGAAACCCAAGTCAAATGTGAACCTAAACCTCAGGTCAAATGTGAACCCGTTGTTTGAAAACCAGGTCAAATATGAACCAAAACCTCAGGTCAAACGTGAACCCGTTGTTTGGAACCCAGGTCAAATGTGAACCTAAACCTCAGGTCAAATGTGAACCCGTTGTTTATAACCCAGGTCAAATGTGAACCTAAACCTCAGGTCAAATGTGAACCCGTAGTTTGAAACCCAGGTCAATAGTGAACCTAAACCTAAGGTCAAATGTGAACCTGTTGTTTGAAACCCAGGTCAAACGTGAACCTAAACCTCAGGTCAAATGTGAACCCGTTGTTTGAAACCCAAGTCAAATGTGAACCTAACCCTTAAGTCAAATGTGAACCCGTTGTTTGAAAATCCGGTCAAATGTGAACCTAAACCTCTGGTCAAATGTGAACCCGTTGTTTGAAACCCAGGTCAAATGTGAACCAAAACCTCATGTCAAATGTGAATCCATTGTTTGAAAACCAGGTCAAATGTGAGCCCGTTGTTAAAAACCCAGGTCAAATATGAACCTAAACCTCAGGTCAAATGTGAACCCGTTGTTTGAAACCCAGGTCAAATGTGAACTTAAACCTCAGGTCAAATGTGAACTCGTTGATTGAAAACCAGGTCAAATGTGAACCTAAACCTTAGGTCATATGTGAACCCATTGTTTGAAACCCAGGTCAAATGTGAACCTAAACCTCAGGTCAAATGTGAACCCGTTGTTTGAATCCCAGGTCAAACGTGAACTTAAACCTCAGGTCAAATGTGAACATGTTGTTTGAAACCCAGGTCAAACGTGAACCTAAACCTCAGGTCAAATGTGAACCCGTTGTTTGAAACCCAAGTCAAATGTGAACCTAACCCTCAGGTCAACTGTGAACCCATTGTTTGAAAATCAGGTCAAATGTGAACCTAAACCTCAGGTCAAATGTGAACCCGTTGTTTGAAACCCAGGTCAAACGTGAACCTAAATCTCAAGTCAAATGTGAACCCGTTGTTTGAAAACCAGGTCAAACGTGAACCTAACCCTGAGGTCAAATGTGAACTCGTTCTTTGAAACCCAAGTCAAATGTGAACCTAAACCTCAGGTCAAATGTGAACCCGTTTTTTGAAAACCAGGTCAAATGTGAACCTAAACCTCAGGTCAAATGTGAACCCGTTGTTTGAAACCTAGGTCAAATGAGAACCTAAACCTCAGGTCAAATGTGAATCCGTTGTTTGAAAACCATGTCAAATGTGAACCCGTTGTTTGAAACCCAGGTCAAATATGAACCAAAACCTCAGGTCAAACGTGAACCCGTTGTTTGGAACCCAGGTCAAATGTGAACCTAAACCTCAGGTCAAATGTGAACCCGTTGTTTATAACCCAGGTCAAATGTGAACCTAAACCTCAGGTCAAATGTGAACCCGTAGTTTGAAACCCAGGTCAATAGTGAACCTAAACCTAAGGTCAAATGTGAACCTGTTGTTTGAAACCCAGGTCAAACGTGAACCTAAACCTCAGGTCAAATGTGAACCCGTTGTTTGAAACCCAAGTCAAATGTGAACCTAAACCTTAAGTCAAATGTGAACCCGTTGTTTGAAAATCCGGTCAAATGTGAACCTAAACCTCTGGTCAAATGTGAACCCGTTGTTTGAAACCCAGGTCAAATGTGAACCAAAACCTCATGTCAAATGTGAATCCATTGTTTGAAAACCAGGTCAAATGTGAGCCCGTTGTTAAAAACCCAGGTCAAATATGAACCTAAACCTCAGGTCAAATATGAACCCGTTGTTTGGAACCCAGGTCAAATGTGAACCTAAACCTCAGGTCAAATGTTAACCCGTTGTTTAAAACCTAGGTCAAACGTGAACTTAAACCTCAGGTCAAATGTGAACATGTTGTTTGAAACCCAGGTCATACGTGAACCTAAACCTCAGGTGAAATATGAACCCGTTGTTTGAAACCCAAGTCAAATGTGAACCTAACCCTCAGGTCAAATGTGAACCCATTGTTTGAAAATCAGGTCAAATGTGAACCTAAACCTCAGGTCAAATGTGAACCCGTTGTTTGAAACCCAGGTTAAACGTGAACCTAAACCTCAAGTCAAATGTGAAACCGTTGTTTGAAAACCATGTCAAATGTGAACCTAACCCTAAGGTCAAATGTGAACTCGTTCTTTGAAACCCAAGTCAAATGTGAACCTAAACCTCAGGTCAAATGTGAACCCGTTGTTTGAAAACCAGGTCAAATGTGAACCTAAACCTCAGGTCAAATGTGAACCCGTTGTTTGAAACCCAGGTCAAATTTGAACCTAAACCTCAAGTCAAATGTGAACCCGTTGTTTGAAAACCAGGTCAAATGTGAACCTAACCCTCAGGTCAAATGTGAACTCGTTCTTTGAAACCCAAGTCAAATGTGAACCTAAACCTCAGGTCAAATGTGAACCCGTTATTTGAAAACCAGGTCAAATGTGAACCAAAACCTCAGGTCAAATGTGAACCCGTTATTTGAAACCTAGGTCAAATGAGAACCTAAACCTCACGTCAAATGTGAATCCGTTGTTCGAAAACCAGGTCAAATGTGAACCTGTTGTTTGAAACCCAGGTCAAATGTGAACCTAAACCTCAGGTCAAATGTGAACCCGTTATTTGGAACCTAGGTCAAATGTGAACCTAAACCTCAGGTGAAATGTGAACCCGTTGTTTGAAACCCAGGTCAAATGTGAACCTAAACCTCAGGTTAAATGCGAACCCTTTGTTTGATAACCAGGTTAAATTTGAACCTAAACCTCAGGTCAAATGTGAACCCGTTGTTTGAAACCAAGGTCAATTGTGAACCTAAACCTAAGGTCAAATGTGAACCCGTTGTTTGAAAACCAGGTCAAATGTGAACCTAAACCTCAGGTCAAATGTGAACCCATTGTTTGAAACCCAGGTCAAATGTGAACCCGTTGTTTGAATCCCAGGTCAAACGTGAACTTAAACCTCAGGTCAAATGTGAACATGTCGTTTGAAACCCAGGTCAAACGTGAACCTAAAACTCGGGTCAAATGTGAACCCGTTGTTTGAAACCCAAGTCAAATATGAACCTAACCCTCAGGTCAAATGTGAACCCATTGTTTGAAAATCAGGTCAAATGTGAACCTAAACCTCAGGTCAAATGTGAACCCGTTGTTTGAAACCCAGGTCAAACGTGAACCTAAACCTCAAGTCAAATGTGAACCCGTTGTTTGAAAACCAGGTCAAATGTGAACCTAACCCTGAGGTCAAATGTGAACTCGTTCTTTGAAACCCAAGTCAAATGTGAACATAAACCTCAAGTCAAATATGAATCCGTTGTTTGAAAACCAGGTCAAATGTGAACCTAAACCTCAAGTCAAATGTGAACCCGTTGTTTGAAACCCAGGTCAAATGTGAACCTAAACCACAGGTCAAATATGAACCCGTTGTTTGAAAACCAGGTCAAATGTGAACCTAAACCTCAGGTCAAATGTGAACCCGTTGTTTGAAACCCAGGTCAAATGAGAACCTAAACCTCACGTCAAATGTGAACCCGTTGTTTGAAACCCAGGTTAAACGTGAACCTAAACCTCAAGTCAAATGTGAACCCGTTGTTTGAAAACCAGGTCAAATGTGAACCTAACCCTAAGGTCAAATGTGAACTCGTTCTTTGAAACCCAAGTCAAATGTGAACCTAAACCTCAGGTCAAATGTGAACCCATTGTTTGAAAACCAGGTCAAATGTGAACCTAAACCTCAGGTCAAATGTGAACCCGTTGTTTGAAACCCAGGTCAAATTTGAACCTAAACCTCAAGTCAAATGTGAACCAGTTGTTTGAAAACCAGGTCAAATGTGAACCTAACCCTCAGGTCAAATGTGAACCCGTTGTTTGAAAACCAGGCCAAATTTGAACCTAAACCTCAGGTCAAATGTGAACCCGTTGTTTGAAACCCAGGTCAAATGTTAACCTAAACCTCACGTCAAATGTGAATCCGTTGTTTGAAAACCAGGTCAAATGTGAACCCGTTGTTTGAAACCCAGGTCAAATGTGAACCTAAACCTCAGGTCAAATGTGAACCCGTTGTTTGGAACCCAGGTCAAATGTGAACCTAAACCTCAGGTCAAATGTGAACCCGTTGTTTAAAACCCAGGTCAAATGTGAACCTAAACCTCAGGTCAAATGCGAACCCGTTGTTTGAAAACCAGGCCAAATTTGAACCTAAACCTCAGGTCAAATGTGAACCCGTTGTTTGAAACCCAGGTCAAATGTGAACCTATCCCTCAAGTCAAATGTGAACCCGTTGTTTGAAAACCAGGTCAAATGTGAACCTAACCCTAAGGTCAAATGTGAACTCGTTCTTTGAAACCCAAGTCAAATGTGAACCTAAACCTCAAGGCAAATGTGAACCCGTTGTTTGAAAACCAGGTCAAATGTGAACCTAAACCTCAGGTCAAATGTGAACCCGTTGTTTGAAACCCAGGTCAAATGTGAACCTAAACCTCAGGTCAAATATGAACCCGTTGTTTGAAAACCAGGTCAAATGTGAACCTAAACCTCAGGTCAAATGTGAACCCGTTGTTTGAAACCTAGGTCAAATGAGAACCTAAACCTCACGGCAAATGTGAATCCGTTGTTTGAAAACCTTGTCAAATGTGAACTCGTTGTTTGAAACCCAGGTCAAATGTGAACCTAAACCTCAGGTCAAATGTGAACCCGTTGTTTGGAACCCAGGTCAAATGTGAACCTAAACCTCAGGTCAAATGTGAACCCGTTGTTTAAAACCCAGGTCAAATGTGAACCTAAACCTCAGGTCAAATGCGAACCCGTTGTTTGAAAACCAGGTCAAATGTGAACCTAACCCTCAAGTCAAATGTGAACCCGTTGTTTGAAACCCAGGTCAAATGTGAACCTAAACCTCATGTCAAATGTGAATCCCTTATTTGAAAACCAGGTCAAATGTGAACCCGTTGTTAAAAACCCAGGTCAAATATGAAACTAAACCTCAGGTCAAATGTGAACCCGTTGTTTGAAACCCAGGTCAAATGTGAACTTAAACCTCAGGTCAAATGTGAACTCGTTGATTGAAAACCAGGTCAAATGTGAACCTAAACCTTAGGTCATATGTGAACCCATTGTTTGAAACCCAGGTCAAATGTGAACCTAATCCTCAGGTCAAATGTGAACCCGTTGTTTGAATCCCAGGTCAAACGTGAACTTAAACCTCAGGTCAAATGTGAACATGTTGTTTGAAACCCAGGTCAAACGTGAACCTAAACCTCAGGTCAAATGTGAACCCGTTGTTTGAAACCCAAGTCAAATGTGAACCTAACCCTCAGGTCAACTGTGAACCCATTGTTTGAAAATCAGGTCAAATGTGAACCTAAACCTCAGGTCAAATGTGAACCCGTTGTTTGAAACCCAGGTCAAACGTGAACCTAAATCTCAAGTCAAATGTGAACCCGTTGTTTGAAAACCAGGTCAAATGTGAACCTAACCCTTAGGTCAAATGTGAACTCGTTCTTTGAAACCCAAGTCAAATGTGAACCTAAACCTCAGGTCAAATGTGAACCCGTTTTTTGAAAACCAGGTCAAATGTGAACCTAAACCTCAGGTCAAATGTGAACCCGTTGTTTGAAACCTAGGTCAAATGAGAACCTAAACCTCAGGTCAAATGTGAATCCGTTGTTTGAAAACCATGTCAAATGTGAACCCGTTGTTTGAAACCCAGGTCAAATATGAACCAAAACCTCAGGTCAAACGTGAACCCGTTGTTTGGAACCCAGGTCAAATGTGAACCTAAACCTCAGGTCAAATGTGAACCCGTTGTTTATAACCCAGGTCAAATGTGAACCTAAACCTCAGGTCAAATGTGAACCCGTAGTTTGAAACCCAGGTCAATAGTGAACCTAAACCTAAGGTCAAATGTGAACCTGTTGTTTGAAACCCAGGTCAAACGTGAACCTAAACCTCAGGTCAAATGTGAACCCGTTGTTTGAAACCCAAGTCAAATGTGAACCTAACCCTTAAGTCAAATGTGAACCCGTTGTTTGAAAATCCGGTCAAATGTGAACCTAAACCTCTGGTCAAATGTGAACCCGTTGTTTGAAACCCAGGTCAAATGTGAACCAAAACCTCATGTCAAATGTGAATCCATTGTTTGAAAACCAGGTCAAATGTTAGCCCGTTGTTAAAAACCCAGGTCAAATATGAACCTAAACCTCAGGTCAAATGTGAACCCGTTGTTTGAAACCCAGGTCAAATGTGAACTTAAACCTCAGGTCAAATTCGAACTCGTTGTTTGAAAACCAGGTCAAATGTGAACCTAAACCTCAAGTCAAATGTGAACCCATTCTTTGAAACCCAGGTCAAATGTGAACCGAAACCTCTGGTCAAATGTGAACCCGTTGTTTGAAAACCAGGTCAAATGTGAACCCGTTGTTTGAAACCCAGGTCAAATGTGAACCTAAACCTCAGGTCAAATGTGAACCCGTTGTTTGGAACCCAGGTCAAATGTGAACCTAAACCTCAAGTCAAATGTGAACCCGTTGTTTGAAAACCAGGTCAAATGTGAACCTAACCCTGAGGTCAAATGTGAACTCGTTCTTTGAAACCCAAGTCAAATGTGAACCTAAACCTCAGGTCAAATGTGAACCCGTTGTTTGAAAACCAGGTCAAATGTGAACCTAAACCTCAGGTCAAATGTGAACCCGTTGTTTGAAACCCAGGTCAAATGAGAACCTAAACCTCGGGTCAAATGTGAATCCGTTGTTTGAAAACCATGTCAAATGTGAACCCGTTGTTTGAAACCCAGGTCAAATGTGAACCAAAAGCTCAGGTCAAACGTGAACCCGTTGTTTGGAACCAAGGTCAAATATGAACCTAAACCTCAGGTCAAATGTGAACCCGTTGTTTATAACCCAGGTCAAATGTGAACCTAAACCTTAGGTCAAATGTGAACCCGTAGTTTGAAACCCAGGTCAATAGTGAACCTAAACCTAAGGTCAAATGTGAACCTGTTGTTTGAAACCCAGGTCAAACGTGTACCTAAACCTCAGGTCAAATGTGAACCCGTTGTTTGAAACCCAAGTCAAATGTGAACCTAACCCTCAAGTCAAATGTGAACCCGTTGTTTGAAAATCCGGTCAAATGTGAACCTAAACCTCTGGTCAAATGTGAACCCGTTGTTTGAAACCCAGGTCAAATGTGAACCAAAACCTCATATCAAATGTGAATCCATTGTTTGAAAACCAGGTTAAATGTGAGCCCATTGTTAAAAACCCAGGTCAAATATGAACCTAAACCTCAGGTCAAATGTGAACCCGTTGTTTGAAACCCAGGTCAAATGTGAACTTAAACCTCAGGTCAAATGTGAATTTGTTGTTTGAAAACCAGGTCAAATGTGAACCTAAACCTCAAGTCAAATGTGAACCCATTCTTTGAAACCCAGGTCAAATGTGAACCTAAACCTGAGGTCAAATGTGAACCCGTTGTTTGAAAACCAGGTCAAATGTGAACCCGTTGTTTGAAACCCAAGTCAAATGTGAACCTAACCCTCAGATCAACTGTGAACCCATTGTTTGAAAATCAGGTCAAATGTGAACCTAAACCTCAGGTCAAATGTGAACCCGTTGTTTGAAACCCAGGTCAAACGTGAACCTAAATCTCAAGTCAAATGTGAACCCGTTGTTTGAAAACCAGGTCAAATGTGAACCTAACCCTGAGGTCAAATGTGAACTCGTTCTTTGAAACCCAAGTCAAATGTGAACCTAAACCTCAGGTCAAATGTGAACCCGTTTTTTGAAAACCAGGTCAAATGTGAACCTAAACCTCAGGTCAAATGTGAACCCGTTGTTTGAAACCTAGGTCAAATGAGAACCTAAACCTCAGGTCAAATGTGAATCCGTTGTTTGAAAACCATGTCAAATGTGAACCCGTTGTTTGAAACCCAGGTCAAATATGAACCAAAACCTCAGGTCAAACGTGAACCCGTTGTTTGGAACCCAGGTCAAATGTGAACCTAAACCTCAGGTCAAATGTGAACCCGTTGTTTATAACCCAGGTCAAATGTGAACCTAAACCTCAGGTCAAATGTGAACCCGTAGTTTGAAACCCAGGTCAATAGTGAACCTAAACCTAAGGTCAAATGTGAACCTGTTGTTTGAAACCCAGGTCAAACGTGAACCTAAACCTCAGGTCAAATGTGAACCCGTTGTTTGAAACCCAAGTCAAATGTGAACCTAACCCTTAAGTCAAATGTGAACCCGTTGTTTGAAAATCCGGTCAAATGTGAACCTAAACCTCTGGTCAAATGTGAACCCGTTGTTTGAAACCCAGGTCAAATGTGAACCAAAACCTCATGTCAAATGTGAATCCATTGTTTGAAAACCAGGTCAAATGTTAGCCCGTTGTTAAAAACCCAGGTCAAATATGAACCTAAACCTCAGGTCAAATGTGAACCCGTTGTTTGAAACCCAGGTCAAATGTGAACTTAAACCTCAGGTCAAATTCGAACTCGTTGTTTGAAAACCAGGTCAAATGTGAACCTAAACCTCAAGTCAAATGTGAACCCATTCTTTGAAACCCAGGTCAAATGTGAACCGAAACCTCTGGTCAAATGTGAACCCGTTGTTTGAAAACCAGGTCAAATGTGAACCCGTTGTTTGAAACCCAGGTCAAATGTGAACCTAAACCTCAGGTCAAATGTGAACCCGTTGTTTGGAACCCAGGTCAAATGTGAACCTAAACCTCAAGTCAAATGTGAACCCGTTGTTTGAAAACCAGGTCAAATGTGAACCTAACCCTGAGGTCAAATGTGAACTCGTTCTTTGAAACCCAAGTCAAATGTGAACCTAAACCTCAGGTCAAATGTGAACCCGTTGTTTGAAAACCAGGTCAAATGTGAACCTAAACCTCAGGTCAAATGTGAACCCGTTGTTTGAAACCCAGGTCAAATGAGAACCTAAACCTCGGGTCAAATGTGAATCCGTTGTTTGAAAACCATGTCAAATGTGAACCCGTTGTTTGAAACCCAGGTCAAATGTGAACCAAAACCTCAGGTCAAACGTGAACCCGTTGTTTGGAACCAAGGTCAAATATGAACCTAAACCTCAGGTCAAATGTGAACCCGTTGTTTATAACCCAGGTCAAATGTGAACCTAAACCTTAGGTCAAATGTGAACCCGTAGTTTGAAACCCAGGTCAATAGTGAACCTAAACCTAAGGTCAAATGTGAACCTGTTGTTTGAAACCCAGGTCAAACGTGTACCTAAACCTCAGGTCAAATGTGAACCCGTTGTTTGAAACCCAAGTCAAATGTGAACCTAACCCTCAAGTCAAATGTGAACCCGTTGTTTGAAAATCCGGTCAAATGTGAACCTAAACCTCTGGTCAAATGTGAACCCGTTGTTTGAAACCCAGGTCAAATGTGAACCAAAACCTCATATCAAATGTGAATCCATTGTTTGAAAACCAGGTTAAATGTGAGCCCATTGTTAAAAACCCAGGTCAAATATGAACCTAAACCTCAGGTCAAATGTGAACCCGTTGTTTGAAACCCAGGTCAAATGTGAACTTAAACCTCAGGTCAAATGTGAATTTGTTGTTTGAAAACCAGGTCAAATGTGAACCTAAACCTCAAGTCAAATGTGAACCCATTCTTTGAAACCCAGGTCAAATGTGAACCTAAACCTGAGGTCAAATGTGAACCCGTTGTTTGAAAACCAGGTCAAATGTGAACCCGTTGTTAGAAACCCAAGTCAAATGTGAACCTAACCCTCAGGTCAACTGTGAACCCATTGTTTGAAAATCAGGTCAAATGTGAACCTAAACCTCAGGTCAAATGTGAACCCGTTGTTTGAAACCCAGGTCAAACGTGAACCTAAATCTCAAGTCAAATGTGAACCCGTTGTTTGAAAACCAGGTCAAATGTGAACCTAACCCTGAGGTCAAATGTGAACTCGTTCTTTGAAACCCAAGTCAAATGTGAACCTAAACCTCAGGTCAAATGTGAACCCGTTTTTTGAAAACCAGGTCAAATGTGAACCTAAACCTCAGGTCAAATGTGAACCCGTTGTTTGAAACCTAGGTCAAATGAGAACCTAAACCTCAGGTCAAATGTGAATCCGTTGTTTGAAAACCATGTCAAATGTGAACCCGTTGTTTGAAACCCAGGTCAAATATGAACCAAAACCTCAGGTCAAACGTGAACCCGTTGTTTGGAACCCAGGTCAAATGTGAACCTAAACCTCAGGTCAAATGTGAACCCGTTGTTTATAACCCAGGTCAAATGTGAACCTAAACCTCAGGTCAAATGTGAACCCGTAGTTTGAAACCCAGGTCAATAGTGAACCTAAACCTAAGGTCAAATGTGAACCTGTTGTTTGAAACCCAGGTCAAACGTGAACCTAAACCTCAGGTCAAATGTGAACCCGTTGTTTGAAACCCAAGTCAAATGTGAACCTAACCCTTAAGTCAAATGTGAACCCGTTGTTTGAAAATCCGGTCAAATGTGAACCTAAACCTCTGGTCAAATGTGAACCCGTTGTTTGAAACCCAGGTCAAATGTGAACCAAAACCTCATGTCAAATGTGAATCCATTGTTTGAAAACCAGGTCAAATGTGAGCCCGTTGTTAAAAACCCAGGTCAAATATGAACCTAAACCTCAGGTCAAATGTGAACTTGTTGTTTGAAACCCAGGTCAATTGTGAACTTAAACCTCAGGTCAAATTCGAACACGTTGTTTGAAAACCAGGTCAAATGTGAACCTAGACCTCAAGTCAAATGTGAACCCATTCTTTGAAACCCAGGTCAAATGTGAACCGAAACCTCTGGTCAAATGTGAACCCGTTGTTTGAAAACCAGGTCAAATGTGAACCCGTTGTTTGAAACCCAGGTCAAATGTGAACCTAAACCTCAGGTCAAATGTGAACCCGTTGTTTGGAACCCAGGTCAAATGTGAACCTAAACCTCAAGTCAAATGTGAACCCGTTGTTTGAAAACTAGGTCAAATGTGAACCTAACCCTGAGGTCAAATGTGAACTCGTTCTTTGAAACCCAAGTCAAATGTGAACCTAAACCTCAGGTCAAATGTGAACCCGTTGTTTGAAAACCAGGTCAAATGTGAACCTAAACCTCAGGTCAAATGTGAACCCGTTGTTTGAAACCCAGGTCAAATGAGAACCTAAACCTCAGGTCAAATGTGAATCCGTTGTTTGAAAACCATGTCAAATGTGAACCCGTTGTTTGAAACCCAGGTCAAATGTGAACCAAAACCTCAGGTCAAACGTGAACCCGTTGTTTGGAACCAAGGTCAAATATGAACCTAAACCTCAGGTCAAATGTGAACCCGTTGTTTATAACCCAGGTCAAATGTGAACCTAAACCTTAGGTCAAATGTGAACCCGTAGTTTGAAACCCAGGTCAATAGTGAACCTAAACCTAAGGTTAAATGTGAACCTGTTGTTTGAAACCCAGGTCAAACGTGTACCTAAACCTCAGGTCAAATGTGAACCCGTTGTTTGAAACCCAAGTCAAATGTGAACCTAACCCTCAAGTCAAATGTGAACCCGTTGTTTGAAAATCCGGTCAAATGTGAACCTAAACCTCTGGTCAAATGTGAACCCGTTGTTTGAAACCCAGGTCAAATGTGAACCAAAACCTCATGTCAAATGTGAATCCATTGTTTGAAAACCAGGTTAAATGTGAGCCCATTGTTAAAAACCCAGGTCAAATATGAACCTAAACCTCAGGTCAAATGTGAACCCGTTGTTTGAAACCCAGGTCAAATGTGAACTTAAACCTCAGGTCAAATGTGAATTTGTTGTTTGAAAACCAGGTCAAATGTGAACCTAAACCTCAAGTCAAATGTGAACCCATTCTTTGAAACCCAGGTCAAATGTGAACCTAAACCTGAGGTCAAATGTGAACCCGTTGTTTGAAAACCAGGTCAAATGTGAACCCGTTGTTTGAAACCCAGGTCAAATGTGAACCCGTTGTTTGGAACCCAGGTCAAATGTGAACCTAAACCTCAGGTCAAATGTGAACCCGTTGTTTAAAACCCAGGTCAAATGTGAACCTAAACCTCAGGTCAAATGCGAACCCGTTGTTTGAAAACCTGGCCAAATTTGAACCTAAACCTCAGGTCAAATGTGAACCCGTTGTTTGAAACCCAGGTCAAATGTGAACCTAACCCTCAAGTCAAATGTGAACCCGTTGTTTGAAAATCCGGTCAAATGTGAACCTAAACCTCTGGTCAAATGTGAACCCGTTGTTTGAAACCCAGGTCAAATGTGAACCTAAACCTCATGTCAAATGTGAATCCATTGTTTGAAAACCACGTCAAATGTGAGCCCGTTGTTAAAAACCCAGGTCAAATATAAACCTAAACCTCAGGTCAAATGTGAACCCGTTGTTTGAAACCCAGGTCAAATGTGAACTTAAACCTCAGGTGAAATGTGAACTCGTTGTTTGAAAACTCGGTCAAATGTGAACCTAATCCTCAGGTTAAATGTGAACCCATTGTTTGAAACCCAGGTCAAATGTGAACCTAAACCTCAGGTCAAATGTGAACCCGTTGTTTGAATCCCAGGTCAAACGTGAACCTAAACCTCAGGTCAAATGCGAACCCGTTGTTTGAAAACCAGACCAAATTTGAACCTAAACCCCAGGTCAAATGTGAACCCGTTGTTTGAAACCCAGGTCAAATGTGAACCTAACCCTCAAGTCAAATGTGAACCCGTTGTTTGAAAATCCGGTCAAATGTGAACCTAAACCTCTGGTCAAATGTGAACCCGTTGTTTGAAACCCAGGTCAAATATGAACCTAAACCTCATGTCAAATGTGAATCCATTGTTTGAAAACCAGGTCAAATGAGAGCCCGTTGTTAAAAACCCAGGTCAAATATGAACCTAAACCTCAGGTCAAATGTGAACCCGTTGTTTGAAACCCAGGTCAAATGTGAACTTAAACCTCAGGTCAAATGTGAACTCGTTGTCTGAAAACCAGGTCAAATGTGAACCTAAACCTTAGGTCAAATGTGAACCCATTGTTTGAAACCCAGGTCAAATGTGAACCTAAACCTCTGGTCAAATGTGAACCCGTTGTTTGAAAACCAGGTCAAATGTGAACCCGTTGTTTGAAACCCAGGTCAAATGTGAACCTAAACCTCAGGTCAAATGTGAACCCGTTGTTTGGAACCCAGGTCAAATGTGAACCTAACCCTCAGGTCAACTGTGAACCCATTGTTTGAAAATCAGGTCAAATGTGAACCTAAACCTCAGGTCAAATGTGAACCCGTTGTTTGAAACCCAGGTCAAACGTGAACCTAAACCTCAAGTCAAATGTGAACCCGTTGTTTGAAAACCAGGTCAAATGTGAACCTAACCCTGAGGTCAAATGTGAACTCGTTCTTTGAAACCCAAGTCAAATGTGAACCTAAACCTCAGGTCAAATGTGAACCCGTTGTTTGAAAACCAGGTCAAATGTGAACCTAAACCTCAGGTCAAATGTGAACCCGTTGTTTGAAACCCAGGTCAAATGAGAACCTAAACCTCAGGTCAAATGTGAATCCGTTGTTTGAAAACCATGTCAAATGTGAACCCGTTGTTTGAAACCCAGGTCAAATGTGAACCAAAACCTCAGGTCAAACGTGAACCCGTTGTTTGGAACCAAGGTCAAATATGAACCTAAACCTCAGGTCAAATGTGAACCCGTTGTTTATAACCCAGGTCAAATGTGAACCTAAACCTCAGGTCAAATGTGAACCCGTAGTTTGAAACCCAGGTCAATAGTGAACCTAAACCTAAGGTCAAATGTGAACCTGTTGTTTGAAACCCAGGTCAAACGTGTACTAAAACCTCAGGTCAAATGTGAACCCGTTGTTTGAAACCCAAGTCAAATGTGAACCTAACCCTCAAGTCAAATGTGAACCCGTTGTTTGAAAATCCGGTCAAATGTGAACCTAAACCTCTGGTCAAATGTGAACCCGTTGTTTGAAACCCAGGTCAAATGTGAACCAAAACCTCATGTCAAATGTGAATCCATTGTTTGAAAACCAGGTTAAATGTGAGCCCAATGTTAAAAACCCAGGTCAAATATGAACCTAAACCTCAGGTCAAATGTGAACCCGTTGTTTGAAACCCAGGTCAAATGTGAACTTAAACCTCAGGTCAAATGTGAACTTGTTGTTTGAAAACCAGGTCAAATGTGAACCTAAACCTCAAGTCAAATGTGAACCCATTCTTTGAAACCCAGGTCAAATGTGAACCTAAACCTGAGGTCAAATGTGAACCCGTTGTTTGAAAACCAGGTCAAATGTGAACCCGTTGTTTGAAACCCAGGTCAAATGTGAACCTAAACCTCAGGTCAAATGTGAACCCGTTGTTTGGAACCCAGGTCAAATATGAACCTAAACCTCAGGTCAAATGTGAACCTGTTGTTTAAAACCCAGGTCAAATGTGAACTTAAACCTCAGGTCAAATGTGAACTCGTTGTTTGAAAACTCGGTCAAATGTGAACCTAAACCTCAGGTTAAATGTGAACCCATTGTTTGAAACCCAGGTCAAATGTGAACCTAAACCTCAGGTCAAATGTGAACCCGTTGTTTGAATCCCAGGTCAAACGTGAACCTAAACCTCAGGTCAAATGCGAACCCGTTGTTTGAAAACCAGACCAAATTTGAACCTAAACCCCAGGTCAAATGTGAACCCGTTGTTTGAAACCCAGGTCAAATGTAAACCTAACCCTCAAGTCAAATGTGAACCCGTTGTTTGAAAATCCGGTCAAATGTGAACCTAAACCTCTGGTCAAATGTGAACCCGTTGTTTGAAACCCAGGTCAAATATGAACCTAAACCTCATGTCAAATGTGAATCCATTGTTTGAAAACCAGGTCAAATGAGAGCCCGTTGTTAAAAACCCAGGTCAAATATGAACCTAAACCTCAGGTCAAATGTGAACCCGTTGTTTGAAACCCAGGTCAAATGTGAACTTAAACCTCAGGTCAAATGTGAACTCGTTGTCTGAAAACCAGGTCAAATGTGAACCTAAACCTCAGGTCAAATGTGAACCCATTGTTTGAAACCCAGGTCAAATGTGAACCTAAACCTCTGGTCAAATGTGAACCCGTTGTTTGAAAACCAGGTCAAATGTGAACCCGTTGTTTGAAACCCAGGTCAAATGTGAACCTAAACCTCAGGTCAAATGTGAACCCGTTGTTTGGAACCCAGGTCAAATGTGAACCTAACCCTCAGGTCAACTGTGAACCCATTGTTTGAAAATCAGGTCAAATGTGAACCTAAACCTCAGGTCAAATGTGAACCCGTTGTTTGAAACCCAGGTCAAACGTGAACCTAAACCTCAAGTCAAATGTGAACCCGTTGTTTGAAAACCAGGTCAAATGTGAACCTAACCCTGAGGTCAAATGTGAACTCGTTCTTTGAAACCCAAGTCAAATGTGAACCTAAACCTCAGGTCAAATGTGAACCCGTTGTTTGAAAACCAGGTCAAATGTGAACCTAAACCTCAGGTCAAATGTGAACCCGTTGTTTGAAACCCAGGTCAAATGAGAACCTAAACCTCAGGTCAAATGTGAATCCGTTGTTTGAAAACCATGTCAAATGTGAACCCGTTGTTTGAAACCCAGGTCAAATGTGAACCAAAACCTCAGGTCAAACGTGAACCCGTTGTTTGGAACCAAGGTCAAATATGAACCTAAACCTCAGGTCAAATGTGAACCCGTTGTTTATAACCCAGGTCAAATGTGAACCTAAACCTCAGGTCAAATGTGAACCCGTAGTTTGAAACCCAGGTCAATAGTGAACCTAAACCTAAGGTCAAATGTGAACCTGTTGTTTGAAACCCAGGTCAAACGTGTACTAAAACCTCAGGTCAAATGTGAACCCGTTGTTTGAAACCCAAGTCAAATGTGAACCTAACCCTCAAGTCAAATGTGAACCCGTTGTTTGAAAATCCGGTCAAATGTGAACCTAAACCTCTGGTCAAATGTGAACCCGTTGTTTGAAACCCAGGTCAAATGTGAACCAAAACCTCATGTCAAATGTGAATCCATTGTTTGAAAACCAGGTTAAATGTGAGCCCAATGTTAAAAACCCAGGTCAAATATGAACCTAAACCTCAGGTCAAATGTGAACCCGTTGTTTGAAACCCAGGTCAAATGTGAACTTAAACCTCAGGTCAAATGTGAACTTGTTGTTTGAAAACCAGGTCAAATGTGAACCTAAACCTCAAGTCAAATGTGAACCCATTCTTTGAAACCCAGGTCAAATGTGAACCTAAACCTGAGGTCAAATGTGAACCCGTTGTTTGAAAACCAGGTCAAATGTGAACCCGTTGTTTGAAACCCAGGTCAAATGTGAACCTAAACCTCAGGTCAAATGTGAACCCGTTGTTTGGAACCCAGGTCAAATATGAACCTAAACCTCAGGTCAAATGTGAACCTGTTGTTTAAAACCCAGGTCAAATGTGAACTTAAACCTCAGGTCAAATGTGAACTCGTTGTTTGAAAACTCGGTCAAATGTGAACCTAAACCTCAGGTTAAATGTGAACCCATTGTTTGAAACCCAGGTCAAATGTGAACCTAAACCTCAGGTCAAATGTGAACCCGTTGTTTGAATCCCAGGTCAAACGTGAACCTAAACCTCAGGTCAAATGCGAACCCGTTGTTTGAAAACCAGACCAAATTTGAACCTAAACCCCAGGTCAAATGTGAACCCGTTGTTTGAAACCCAGGTCAAATGTAAACCTAACCCTCAAGTCAAATGTGAACCCGTTGTTTGAAAATCCGGTCAAATGTGAACCTAAACCTCTGGTCAAATGTGAACCCGTTGTTTGAAACCCAGGTCAAATATGAACCTAAACCTCATGTCAAATGTGAATCCATTGTTTGAAAACCAGGTCAAATGAGAGCCCGTTGTTAAAAACCCAGGTCAAATATGAACCTAAACCTCAGGTCAAATGTGAACCCGTTGTTTGAAACCCAGGTCAAATGTGAACTTAAACCTCAGGTCAAATGTGAACTCGTTGTCTGAAAACCAGGTCAAATGTGAACCTAAACCTCAGGTCAAATGTGAACCCATTGTTTGAAACCCAGGTCAAATGTGAACCTAAACCTCTGGTCAAATGTGAACCCGTTGTTTGAAAACCAGGTCAAATGTGAACCCGTTGTTTGAAACCCAGGTCAAATGTGAACCTAAACCTCAGGTCAAATGTGAACCCGTTGTTTGGAACCCAGGTCAAATGTGAACCTAACCCTCAGGTCAACTGTGAACCCATTGTTTGAAAATCAGGTCAAATGTGAACCTAAACCTCAGGTCAAATGTGAACCCGTTGTTTGAAACCCAGGTCAAACGTGAACCTAAACCTCAAGTCAAATGTGAACCCGTTGTTTGAAAACCAGGTAAAATGTGAACCTAACCCTGAGGTCAAATGTGAACTCGTTCTTTGAAACCCAAGTCAAATGTGAACCTAAACCTCAGGTCAAATGTGAACCCGTTGTTTGAAAACCAGGTCAAATGTGAACCTAAACCTCAGGTCAAATGTGAACCCGTTGTTTGAAACCCAGGTCAAATGAGAACCTAAACCTCAGGTCAAATGTGAATCCGTTGTTTGAAAACCATGTCAAATGTGAACCCGTTGTTTGAAACCCAGGTCAAATGTGAACCAAAACCTCAGGTCAAACGTGAACCCGTTGTTTGGAACCAAGGTCAAATATGAACCTAAACCTCAGGTCAAATGTGAACCCGTTGTTTATAACCCAGGTCAAATGTGAACCTAAACCTCAGGTCAAATGTGAACCCGTAGTTTGAAACCCAGGTCAATAGTGAACCTAAACCTAAGGTCAAATGTGAACCTGTTGTTTGAAACCCAGGTCAAACGTGTACCAAAACCTCAGGTCAAATGTGAACCCGTTGTTTGAAACCCAAGTCAAATGTGAACCTAACCCTCAAGTCAAATGTGAACCCGTTGTTTGAAAATCCGGTCAAATGTGAACCTAAACCTCTGGTCAAATGTGAACCCGTTGTTTGAAACCCAGGTCAAATGTGAACCAAAACCTCATGTCAAATGTGAATCCATTGTTTGAAAACCAGGTTAAATGTGAGCCCATTGTTAAAAACCCAGGTCAAATATGAACCTAAACCTCAGGTCAAATGTGAACCCGTTGTTTGAAACCCAGGTCAAATGTGAACTTAAACCTCAGGTCAAATGTGAACTTGTTGTTTGAAAACCAGGTCAAATGTGAACCTAAACCTCAAGTCAAATGTGAACCCATTCTTTGAAACCCAGGTCAAATGTGAACCTAAACCTGAGGTCAAATGTGAACCCGTTGTTTGAAAACCAGGTCAAATGTGAACCCGTTGTTTGAAACCCAGGTCAAATGTGAACCTAAACCTCAGGTCAAATGTGAACCCGTTGTTTGGAACCCAGGTCAAATGTGAACCTAAACCTCAGGTCAAATGTGAACCCATTGTTTAAAACCCAGGTCAAATGTGAACCTAAACCTCAGGTCAAATGCGAACCCGTTGTTTGAAAACCTGGCCAAATTTGAACCTAAACCTCAGGTCAAATGTGAACCCGTTGTTTGAAACCCAGGTCAAATGTGAACCTAACCCTCAAGTCAAATGTGAACCCGTTGTTTGAAAATCCGGTCAAATGTGAACCTAAACCTCTGGTCAAATGTGAACCCGTTGTTTGAAACCCAGGTCAAATGTGAACCTAAACCTCATGTCAAATGTGAATCCATTGTTTGAAAACCAGGTCAAATGTGAGCCCGTTGTTAAAAACCCAGGTCAAATATAAACCTAAACCTCAGGTCAAATGTGAACCCGTTGTTTGAAACCCAGGTCAAATGTGAACTTAAACCTCAGGTCAAATGTGAACTCGTTGTTTGAAAACTCGGTCAAATGTGAACCTAAACCTTAGGTCAAATGTGAACCCATTGTTTGAAACCCAGGTCAAATATCAACCTAAACCTCAGGTCAAATGTGAACCCGTTGTTTGAATCCCAGGTCAAACTTGAACTTAAACCTCAGGTCAAATGTGAACATGTTGTTTGAAACCCAGGTCAAACGTGAACCTAAACCTCAGGTCAAATGTGAACCCGTTGTTTGAAACCCAGGTCAAATGTGAACCTAACCCTCAAGTCAAATGTGAACCCGTTGTTTGAAAATCTGGTCAAATGTGAACCTAAACCTCTGGTCAAATGTGAACCCGTTGTTTGAAAACCAGGTCAAATGTGAACCTAAACCTCAGGTCAAATGTGAACCCGTTGTTTGAAACACAGGTCAAATGTGAGCCCGTTGTTAAAAACCCAGGTCAAATGTGAACCTAAACCTCAGGTCAAATGCGAACCCGTTGTTTGAAAACCAGGCCAAATTTGAACCTAAACCTCAGGTCAAATGTGAACCCGTTGTTCGAAACCCAGGTCAAATGTGAACCTAACCCTCAAGTCAAATGTGAACCCGTTGTTTGAAAATCTGGTCAAATGTGAACCTAAACCTCTGGTAAAATGTGAACTCGTTGTTTGAAACCCAGGTCAAATGTGAACCTAAACCTCATGTCAAATGTGAATCCATTGTTTGATAACCAGGTCAAATGTGAGCCCGTTGTTAAAAACCCAGGTCAAATATGAACCTAAACCTTAGATCAAATGTGAACCCGTTGTTTGAAACCCAGGTCAAATGTGAACTTAAACCTCAGGTCAAATGTGAACTCGTTGTTTGAAAACCAGGTCAAATGTGAACCTAAACCTCAAGTCAAATGTGAACCCACTGTTTGAAACCCAGGTCAAATGTGAACCTAAACCTCAGGTCAAATGTGAACCCGTTGTTTGAAAACCAGGTCAAATGTGAACCCGTTGTTTGAAACCCAGGTCAAATGTGAACCTAAACCTCAGGTCAAATGTGAACCCGTTGTTTGGAACCCAGGTCAAATGTGAACCTAAACCTCAGGTCAAATGTGAACCCGTTGTTTAAAACCCAGGTCAAATGTGAACCTAAACCTCAGGTCAAATGCGAACCCGTTGTTTGAAAACCAGGCCAAATTTGAACCTAAACCTCAGGTCAAATGTGAACCCGTTGTTCGAAACCCAGGTCAAATGTGAACCTAACCCTCAAGTCAAATGTGAACCCGTTGTTTGAAAATCTGGTCAATTGTGAACCTAAACCTCTGGTCAAATGTGAACCCGTTGTTTGAAACCCATGTCAAATGTGAACCTAAACCTCATGTCAAATGTGAATCCATTGTTTGAAAACCAGGTCAAATGTGAGCCCGTTGTTAAAAACCCAGGTCAAATATGAACCTAAACCTTAGATCAAATGTGAACCCGTTGTTTGAAACCCAGGTCAAATGTGAACTTAAACCTCAGGTCAAATGTGAACTCGTTGTTTGAAAACCAGGTCAAATGTGAACCTAAACCTCAGGTCAAATGTGAACCCATTGTTTGAAACCCAGGTCAAATGTGAACCTAAACCTAAGGTCAAATGTGAACCCGTTTTTTGAATCCCAGGTCAAACGTGAACTTAAACCTCAGGTCAAATGTGAACATGTTGTTTGAAGCCCAGGTCAAACGTGAACCTAAACCTCAGGTCAAATGTGAACTCGTTCTTTGAAACCCAAGTCAAATGTGAACCTAAACCTCAGGTTAAATGTGAACCCGTTGTTTGAAAACCAGGTCAAATGTGAACCTAAACCTCAGGTCAAATGTGAACCCGTTGTTTGAAACACAGGTCAAATGAGAACCTAAACCTCACGTCAAATGTGAATCCGTTGTTTGAAAACCAGGTCAAATGTGAACCCGTTGTTTGAAACCCAGGTCAAATGTGAACCTAAACCTCAGGTCAAATGTGAACCCGTTGTTTGGAACCCAGGTCAAATGTGAACCTAAACCTCAGGTCAAATATGAACCCGTTGTTTGAAACCCAAGTCAAATGTGAACCTAACCCTCAAGTCAAATGTGAACCCATTGTTTGAAAATCTGGTCAAATGTGAACCTAAACCTCTGGTCAAATGTGAACCCGTTGTTTGAAACCCAGGTCAAATGTGAACCAAAACCTCATGTCAAATGTGAATCCATTGTTTGAAAACCAGGTCAAATGTGAGCCCGTTGTTAAAAACCCAGGTCAAATATGAACCTAAACCTCAGGTCAAATGTGAACCCGTTGTTTGAAACCCAGGTCAAATGTGAACTTAAACCTCAGGTCAAATGTGAACCCGTTGTTTGAAAACCAGGTCAAATGTGAACCCGTTGTTTGAAACCCAGGTCAAATGTGAACCTAAACCTCAGGTCAAATGTGAACCCGTTGTTTGGAACCCAGGTCAAATGTGAACCTAAACCTCAGGTCAAATGTGAACCCGTTGTTTAAAACCCAGGTCAAATGTGAACCTAAACCTCAGGTCAAATGCGAACCCGTTGTTTGAAAACCTGGCCAAATTTGAACCTAAACCTCAGGTCAAATGTGAACCCGTTGTTTGAAACCCAGGTCAAATGTGAACCTAACCCTCAAGTCAAATGTGAACCCATTGTTTGAAAATCCGGTCAAATGTGAACCTAAACCTCTGGTCAAATGTGAACCCGTTGTTTGAAACCCAGGTCAAATGTGAACCTAAACCTCATGTCAAATGTGAATCCATTGTTTGAAAACCAGGTCAAATGTGAGCCCGTTGTTAAAAACCCAGGTCAAATATAAACCTAAACCTCAGGTCAAATGTGAACCCGTTGTTTGAAACCCAGGTTAAATGTGAACTTAAACCTCAGGTCAAATGTGAACTCGTTGTTTGAAAACTCGGTCAAATGTGAACCTAAACCTCAGGTCAAATGTGAACCCATTGTTTGAAACCCAGGTCAAATGTGAACCTAAACCTCAGGTCAAATGTGAACCCGTTGTTTGAATCCCAGGTCAAACGTGAACCTAAACCTCAGGTCAAATGCGAACCCGTTGTTTGAAAACCAGACCAAATTTGAACCTAAACCCCAGGTCAAATGTGAACCCGTTGTTTGAAACCCAGGTCAAATGTGAACCTAACCCTCAAGTCAAATGTGAACCCGTTGTTTGAAAATCCGGTCAAATGTGAACCTAAACCTCTGGTCAAATGTGAACCCGTTGTTTGAAACCCAGGTCAAATATGAACCTAAACCTCATGTCAAATGTGAATCCATTGTTTGAAAACCAGGTCAAATGAGAGCCCGTTGTTAAAAACCCAGGTCAAATATGAACCTAAACCTCAGGTCAAATGTGAACCCGTTGTTTGAAACCCAGGTCAAATGTGAACTTAAACCTCAGGTCAAATGTGAACTCGTTGTCTGAAAACCAGGTCAAATGTGAACCTAAACCTCAGGTCAAATGTGAACCCGTTGTTTGAATCCCAGGTCAAACTTGAACTTAAACCTCAGGTCAAATGTGAACATGTTGTTTGAAACCCAGGTCAAACGTGAACCTAAACCTCAGGTCGAATGTGAACCCGTTGTTTGAAACCCAAGTCAAATGTGAACCTAACCCTCAAGTCAAATGTGAACCCGTTGTTTGAAAATCTGGTCAAATGTGAACCTAAACCTCTGGTCAAATGTGAACCCATTGTTTGAAAACCAGGTCAAATGTGAACCTAAACCTCAGGTCAAATGTGAACCCATTGTTTGAAACCCAGGTCAAATGTGAACCTAAACCTCAGGTCAAATGTGAACCCGTTGTTTGAATCCCAGGTCAAACTTGAACTTAAACCTCAGGTCAAATGTGAACATGTTGTTTGAAACCCAGGTCAAACGTGAACCTAAACCTCAGGTCAAATGTGAACCCGTTGTTTGAAACCCAAGTCAAATGTGAACCTAACCCTCAAGTCAAATGTGAACCCGTTGTTTGAAAATCTGGTCAAATGTGAACCTAAACCTCTGGTCAAATGTGAACCCGTTGTTTGAAAACCAGGTCAAATGTGAACCTAAACCTCAGGTCAAATGTGAACCCATTGTTTGAAACCCAGGTCAAATGTGAACCTAAACCTCAGGTCAAATGTGAACCCGTTGTTTGAATCCCAGGTCAAACTTGAACTTAAACCTCAGGTCAAATGTGAACATGTTGTTTGAAACCCAGGTCAAACGTGAACCTAAACCTCAGGTCAAATGTGAACCCGTTGTTTGAAACCCAAGTCAAATGTGAACCTAACCCTCAAGTCAAATGTGAACCCGTTGTTTGAAAATCTGGTCAAATGTGAACCTAAACCTCTGGTCAAATGTGAACCCGTTGTTTGAAAACCAGGTCAAATGTGAACCTAAACCTCAGGTCAAATGTGAACCCGTTGTTTGAAACACAGGTCAAATGTGAGCCCGTTGTTAAAAACCCAGGTCAAATGTGAACCTAAACCTCAGGTCAAATGCGAACCCGTTGTTTGAAAACCAGGCCAAATTTGAACCTAAACCTCAGGTCAAATGTGAACCCGTTGTTCGAAACCCAGGTCAAATGTGAACCTAACCCTCAAGTCAAATGTGAACCCGTTGTTTGAAAATCTGGTCAAATGTGAACCTAAACCTCTGGTCAAATGTGAACTCGTTGTTTGAAACCCAGGTCAAATGTGAACCTAAACCTCATGTCAAATGTGAATCCATTGTTTGATAACCAGGTCAAATGTGAGCCCGTTGTTAAAAACCCAGGTCAAATATGAACCTAAACCTTAGATCAAATGTGAACCCGTTGTTTGAAACCCAGGTCAAATGTGAACTTAAACCTCAGGTCAAATGTGAACTCGTTGTTTGAAAACCAGGTCAAATGTGAACCTAAACCTCAAGTCAAATGTGAACCCACTGTTTGAAACCCAGGTCAAATGTGAACCTAAACCTCAGGTCAAATGTGAACCCGTTGTTTGAAAACCAGGTCAAATGTGAACCCGTTGTTTGAAACCCAGGTCAAATGTGAACCTAAATCTCAGGTCAAATGTGAACCCGTTGTTTGGAACCCAGGTCAAATGTGAACCTAAACCTCAGGTCAAATGTGAACCCGTTGTTTAAAACCCAGGTCAAATGTGAACCTAAACCTCAGGTCAAATGCGAACCCGTTGTTTGAAAACCAGGCCAAATTTGAACCTAAACCTCAGGTCAAATGTGAACCCGTTGTTCGAAACCCAGGTCAAATGTGAACCTAACCCTCAAGTCAAATGTGAACCCGTTGTTTGAAAATCTGGTCAATTGTGAACCTAAACCTCTGGTCAAATGTGAACCCGTTGTTTGAAACCCAGGTCAAATGTGAACCTAAACCTCATGTCAAATGTGAATCCATTGTTTGAAAACCAGGTCAAATGTGAGCCCGTTGTTAAAAACCCAGGTCAAATATGAACCTAAACCTTAGATCAAATGTGAACCCGTTGTTTGAAACCCAGGTCAAATGTGAACTTAAACCTCAGGTCAAATGTGAACTCGTTGTTTGAAAACTAGGTCAAATGTGAACCTAAACCTCAGGTCAAATGTGAACCCATTGTTTGAAACCCAGGTCAAATGTGAACCTAAACCTAAGGTCAAATGTGAACCCGTTTTTTGAATCCCAGGTCAAACGTGAACTTAAACCTCAGGTCAAATGTGAACATGTTGTTTGAAGCCCAGGTCAAACGTGAACCTAAACCTCAGGTCAAATGTGAACTCGTTCTTTGAAACCCAAGTCAAATGTGAACCTAAACCTCAGGTCAAATGTGAACCCGTTGTTTGAAAACCAGGTCAAATGTGAACCTAAACCTCAGGTCAAATGTGAACCCGTTGTTTGAAACACAGGTCAAATGAGAACCTAAACCTCACGTCAAATGTGAATCCGTTGTTTGAAAACCAGGTCAAATGTGAACCCGTTGTTTGAAAACCAGGGCAAATTTGAACCTAAACCTCAGGTCAAATGTGAACCCGTTGTTCGAAACCCAGGTCAAATGTGAACCTAACCCTCAAGTCAAATGTGAACCCGTTGTTTGAAAATCCGGTCAAATGTGAACCTAAACCTCTGGTCAAATGTGAACTCGTTGTTTGAAACCCAGGTCAAATGTGAACCTAAACCTCATGTCAAATGTGAATCCATTGTTTGATAACCAGGTCAAATGTGAGCCCGTTGTTAAAAACCCAGGTCAAATATGAACCTAAACCTTAGATCAAATGTGAACCCGTTGTTTGAAACCCAGGTCAAATGTGAACTTAAACCTCAGGTCAAATGTGAACTCGTTGTTTGAAAACCAGGTCAAATGTGAACCTAAACCTCAAGTCAAATGTGAACCCACTGTTTGAAACCCAGGTCAAATGTGAACCTAAACCTCAGGTCAAATGTGATCCCGTTGTTTGAAAACCAGGTCAAATGTGAACCCGTTGTTTGAAACCCAGGTCAAATGTGAACCTAAATCTCAGGTCAAATGTGAACCCGTTGTTTGGAACCCAGGTCAAATGTGAACCTAAACCTCAGGTCAAATGTGAACCCGTTGTTTAAAACCCAGGTCAAATGTGAACCTAAACCTCAGGTCAAATGCGAACCCGTTGTTTGAAAACCAGGCCAAATTTGAACCTAAACCTCAGGTCAAATGTGAACCCGTTGTTCGAAACCCAGGTCAAATGTGAACCTAACCCTCAAGTCAAATGTGAACCCGTTGTTTGAAAATCTGGTCAATTGTGAACCTAAACCTCTGGTCAAATGTGAACCCGTTGTTTGAAACCCAGGTCAAATGTGAACCTAAACCTCATGTCAAATGTGAATCCATTGTTTGAAAACCAGGTCAAATGTGAGCCCGTTGTTAAAAACCCAGGTCAAATATGAACCTAAACCTTAGATCAAATGTGAACCCGTTGTTTGAAACCCAGGTCAAATGTGAACTTAAACCTCAGGTCAAATGTGAACTCGTTGTTTGAAAACCAGGTCAAATGTGAACCTAAACCTCAGGTCAAATGTGAACCCATTGTTTGAAACCCAGGTCAAATGTGAACCTAAACCTAAGGTCAAATGTGAACCCGTTTTTTGAATCCCAGGTCAAACGTGAACTTAAACCTCAGGTCAAATGTGAACATGTTGTTTGAAGCCCAGGTCAAACGTGAACCTAAACCTCAGGTCAAATGTGGACTCGTTCTTTGAAACCCAAGTCAAATGTGAACCTAAACCTCAGGTCAAATGTGAACCCGTTGTTTGAAAACCAGGTCAAATGTGAACCTAAACCTCAGGTCAAATGTGAACCCGTTGTTTGAAACACAGGTCAAATGAGAACCTAAACCTCACGTCAAATGTGAATCCGTTGTTTGAAAACCAGGTCAAATGTGAACCCGTTGTTTGAAAACCAGGCCAAATTTGAACCTAAACCTCAGGTCAAATGTGAACCCGTTGTTCGAAACCCAGGTCAAATGTGAACCTAACCCTCAAGTCAAATGTGAACCCGTTGTTTGAAAATCCGGTCAAATGTGAACCTAAACCTCTGGTCAAATGTGAACCCGTTGTTTGAAACCCAGGTCAAATGTGAACCTAAACCTCATGTCAAATGTGAATCCATTGTTTGAAAACCAGGTCAAATGTGAGCCCGTTGTTAAAAACCCAGGTCAAATATAAACCTAAACCTCAGGTCAAATGTGAACCCGTTGTTTGAAACCCAGGTCAAATGTGAACTTAAACCTCAGGTCAAATGTGAACTCGTTGTTTGAAAACTCGGTCAAATGTGAACCTAAACCTCAGGTCAAATGTGAACCCATTGTTTGAAACCCAGGTCAAATGTGAACCTAAACCTCAGGTCAAATGTGAACCCGTTGTTTGAATCCCAGGTCAAACGTGAACCTAAACCTCAGGTCAAATGCGAACCCGTTGTTTGAAAACCAGACCAAATATGAACCTAAACCCCAGGTCAAATGTGAACCCGTTGTTTGAAACCCAGGTCAAATGTGAACCTAACCCTCAAGTCAAATGTGAACCCGTTGTTTGAAAATCCGGTCAAATGTGAACCTAAACCTCTGGTCAAATGTGAACCCGTTGTTTGAAACCCAGGTCAAATATGAACCTAAACCTCATGTCAAATGTGAATCCATTGTTTGAAAACCAGGTCAAATGAGAGCCCGTTGTTAAAAACCCAGGTCAAATATGAACCTAAACCTCAGGTCAAATGTGAACCCGTTGTTTGAAACCCAGGTCAAATGTGAACTTAAACCTCAGGTCAAATGTGAACTCGTTGTCTGAAAACCAGGTCAAATGTGAACCTAAACCTCAGGTCAAATGTGAACCCGTTGTTTGAATCCCAGGTCAAACTTGAACTTAAACCTCAGGTCAAATGTGAACATGTTGTTTGAAACCCAGGTCAAACGTGAACCTAAACCTCAGGTCAAATGTGAACCCGTTATTTGAAACCCAAGTCAAATGTGAACCTAACCCTCAAGTCAAATGTGAACCCGTTGTTTGAAAATCTGGTCAAATGTGAACCTAAACCTCTGGTCAAATGTGAACCCGTTGTTTGAAAACCAGGTCAAATGTGAACCTAAACCTCAGGTCAAATGTGAACCCATTGTTTGAAACCCAGGTCAAATGTGAACCTAAACCTCAGGTCAAATGTGAACCCGTTGTTTGAATCCCAGGTCAAACTTGAACTTAAACCTCAGGTCAAATGTGAACATGTTGTTTGAAACCCAGGTCAAACGTGAACCTAAACCTCAGGTCAAATGTGAACCCGTTGTTTGAAACCCAAGTCAAATGTGAACCTAACCCTCAAGTCAAATGTGAACCCGTTGTTTGAAAATCTGGTCAAATGTGAACCTAAACCTCTGGTCAAATGTGAACCCGTTGTTTGAAAACCAGGTCAAATGTGAACCTAAACCTCAGGTCAAATGTGAACCCATTGTTTGAAACCCAGGTCAAATGTGAACCTAAACCTCAGGTCAAATGTGAACCCGTTGTTTGAATCCCAGGTCAAACTTGAACTTAAACCTCAGGTCAAATGTGAACATGTTGTTTGAAACCCAGGTCAAACGTGAACCTAAACCTCAGGTCAAATGTGAACCCGTTGTTTGAAACCCAAGTCAAATGTGAACCTAACCCTCAAGTCAAATGTGAACCCGTTGTTTGAAAATCTGGTCAAATGTGAACCTAAACCTCTGGTCAAATGTGAACCCGTTGTTTGAAAACCAGGTCAAATGTGAACCTAAACCTCAGGTCAAATGTGAACCCGTTGTTTGAAACACAGGTCAAATGTGAGCCCGTTGTTAAAAACCCAGGTCAAATGTGAACCTAAACCTCAGGTCAAATGCGAACCCGTTGTTTGAAAACCAGGCCAAATTTGAACCTAAACCTCAGGTCAAATGTGAACCCGTTGTTCGAAACCCAGGTCAAATGTGAACCTAACCCTCAAGTCAAATGTGAACCCGTTGTTTGAAAATCTGGTCAAATGTGAACCTAAACCTCTAGTCAAATGTGAACTCGTTGTTTGAAAACCAGGCCAAATTTGAACCTAAACCTCAGGTCAAATGTGAACCCGTTGTTCGAAACCCAGGTCAAATGTGAACCTAACCCTCAAGTCAAATGTGAACCCGTTGTTTGAAAATCCGGTCAAATGTGAACCTAAACCTCTGGTCAAATGTGAACCCGTTGTTTGAAACCCAGGTCAAATGTGAACCTAAACCTCATGTCAAATGTGAATCCATTGTTTGAAAACCAGGTCAAATGTGAGCCCGTTGTTAAAAACCCAGGTCAAATATAAACCTAAACCTCAGGTCAAATGTGAACCCGTTGTTTGAAACCCAGGTCAAATGTGAACTTAAACCTCAGGTCAAATGTGAACTCGTTGTTTGAAAACTCGGTCAAATGTGAACCTAAACCTCAGGTCAAATGTGAACCCATTGTTTGAAACCCAGGTCAAATGTGAACCTAAACCTCAGGTCAAATGTGAACCCGTTGTTTGAATCCCAGGTCAAACGTGAACCTAAACCTCAGGTCAAATGCGAACCCGTTGTTTGAAAACCAGACCAAATATGAACCTAAACCCCAGGTCAAATGTGAACCCGTTGTTTGAAACCCAGGTCAAATGTGAACCTAACCCTCAAGTCAAATGTGAACCCGTTGTTTGAAAATCCGGTCAAATGTGAACCTAAACCTCTGGTCAAATGTGAACCCGTTGTTTGAAACCCAGGTCAAATATGAACCTAAACCTCATGTCAAATGTGAATCCATTGTTTGAAAACCAGGTCAAATGAGAGCCCGTTGTTAAAAACCCAGGTCAAATATGAACCTAAACCTCAGGTCAAATGTGAACCCGTTGTTTGAAACCCAGGTCAAATGTGAACTTAAACCTCAGGTCAAATGTGAACTCGTTGTCTGAAAACCAGGTCAAATGTGAACCTAAACCTCAGGTCAAATGTGAACCCGTTGTTTGAATCCCAGGTCAAACTTGAACTTAAACCTCAGGTCAAATGTGAACATGTTGTTTGAAACCCAGGTCAAACGTGAACCTAAACCTCAGGTCAAATGTGAACCCGTTATTTGAAACCCAAGTCAAATGTGAACCTAACCCTCAAGTCAAATGTGAACCCGTTGTTTGAAAATCTGGTCAAATGTGAACCTAAACCTCTGGTCAAATGTGAACCCGTTGTTTGAAAACCAGGTCAAATGTGAACCTAAACCTCAGGTCAAATGTGAACCCATTGTTTGAAACCCAGGTCAAATGTGAACCTAAACCTCAGGTCAAATGTGAACCCGTTGTTTGAATCCCAGGTCAAACTTGAACTTAAACCTCAGGTCAAATGTGAACATGTTGTTTGAAACCCAGGTCAAACGTGAACCTAAACCTCAGGTCAAATGTGAACCCGTTGTTTGAAACCCAAGTCAAATGTGAACCTAACCCTCAAGTCAAATGTGAACCCGTTGTTTGAAAATCTGGTCAAATGTGAACCTAAACCTCTGGTCAAATGTGAACCCGTTGTTTGAAAACCAGGTCAAATGTGAACCTAAACCTCAGGTCAAATGTGAACCCATTGTTTGAAACCCAGGTCAAATGTGAACCTAAACCTCAGGTCAAATGTGAACCCGTTGTTTGAATCCCAGGTCAAACTTGAACTTAAACCTCAGGTCAAATGTGAACATGTTGTTTGAAACCCAGGTCAAACGTGAACCTAAACCTCAGGTCAAATGTGAACCCGTTGTTTGAAACCCAAGTCAAATGTGAACCTAACCCTCAAGTCAAATGTGAACCCGTTGTTTGAAAATCTGGTCAAATGTGAACCTAAACCTCTGGTCAAATGTGAACCCGTTGTTTGAAAACCAGGTCAAATGTGAACCTAAACCTCAGGTCAAATGTGAACCCGTTGTTTGAAACACAGGTCAAATGTGAGCCCGTTGTTAAAAACCCAGGTCAAATGTGAACCTAAACCTCAGGTCAAATGCGAACCCGTTGTTTGAAAACCAGGCCAAATTTGAACCTAAACCTCAGGTCAAATGTGAACCCGTTGTTCGAAACCCAGGTCAAATGTGAACCTAACCCTCAAGTCAAATGTGAACCCGTTGTTTGAAAATCTGGTCAAATGTGAACCTAAACCTCTAGTCAAATGTGAACTCGTTGTTTGAAACCCAGGTCAAATGTGAACCTAAACCTCATGTCAAATGTGAATCCATTGTTTGATAACCAGGTCAAATGTGAGCCCGTTGTTAAAAACCCAGGTCAAATATGAACCTAAACCTTAGATCAAATGTGAACCCGTTGTTTGAAACCCAGGTCAAATGTGAACTTAAACCTCAGGTCAAATGTGAACTCGTTGTTTGAAAACCAGGTCAAATGTGAACCTAAACCTCAAGTCAAATGTGAACCCACTGTTTGAAACCCAGGTCAAATGTGAACCTAAACCTCAGGTCAAATGTGAACCCGTTGTTTGAAAACCAGGTCAAATGTGAACCCGTTGTTTGAAACCCAGGTCAAATATGAACCTAAACCTCAGGTCAAATGTGAACCCGTTGTTTGGAACCCAGGTCAAATGTGAACCTAAACCTCAGGTCAAATGTGAACCCGTTGTTTAAAACCCAGGTCAAATGTGAACCTAAACCTCAGGTCAAATGCGAACCCGTTGTTTGAAAACCAGGCCAAATTTGAACCTAAACCTCAGGTCAAATGTGAACCCGTTGTTCGAAACCCAGGTCAAATGTGAACCTAACCCTCAAGTCAAATGTGAACCCGTTGTTTGAAAATCTGGTCAATTGTGAACCTAAACCTCTGGTCAAATGTGAACCCGTTGTTTGAAACCCAGGTCAAATGTGAACCTAAACCTCATGTCAAATGTGAATCCGTTGTTTGAAAACCAGGTCAAATGTGAGCCCGTTGTTAAAAACCCAGGTCAAATATGAACCTAAACCTTAGATCAAATGTGAACCCGTTGTTTGAAACCCAGGTCAAATGTGAACTTAAACCTCAGGTCAAATGTGAACTCGTTGTTTGAAAACCAGGTCAAATGTGAACCTAAACCTCAAGTCAAATGTGAACCCACTGTTTGAAACCCAGGTCAAATGTGAACCTAAACCTCAGGTCAAATGTGAACCCGTTGTTTGAAAACCAGGTCAAATGTGAACCCGTTGTTTGAAACCCAGGTCAAATGTGAACCTAAACCTCAGGTCAAATGTGAACCCGTTGTTTGGAACCCAGGTCAAATGTGAACCTAAACCTCAGGTCAAATGTGAACCCGTTGTTTAAAACCCAGGTCAAATGTGAACCTAAACCTCAGGTCAAATGCGAACCCGTTGTTTGAAAACCAGGCCAAATTTGAACCTAAACCTCAGGTCAAATGTGAACCCGTTGTTCGAAACCCAGGTCAAATGTGAACCTAACCCTCAAGTCAAATGTGAACCCGTTGTTTGAAAATCTGGTCAATTGTGAACCTAAACCTCTGGTCAAATGTGAACCCGTTGTTTGAAACCCAGGTCAAATGTGAACCTAAACCTCATGTCAAATGTGAATCCATTGTTTGAAAACCAGGTCAAATGTGAGCCCGTTGTTAAAAACCCAGGTCAAATATGAACCTAAACCTTAGATCAAATGTGAACCCGTTGTTTGAAACCCAGGTCAAATGTGAACTTAAACCTCAGGTCAAATGTGAACTCGTTGTTTGAAAACCAGGTCAAATGTGAACCTAAACCTCAGGTCAAATGTGAACCCATTGTTTGAAACCCAGGTCAAATGTGAACCTAAACCTAAGGTCAAATGTGAACCCGTTTTTTGAATCCCAGGTCAAACGTGAACTTAAACCTCAGGTCAAATGTGAACATGTTGTTTGAAGCCCAGGTCAAACGTGAACCTAAACCTCAGGTCAAATGTGAACTCGTTCTTTGAAACCCAAGTCAAATGTGAACCTAAACCTCAGGTCAAATGTGAACCCGTTGTTTGAAAACCAGGTCAAATGTGAACCTAAACCTCAGGTCAAATGTGAACCCGTTGTTTGAAACACAGGTCAAATGAGAACCTAAACCTCACGTCAAATGTGAATCCGTTGTTTGAAAACCAGGTCAAATGTGAACCCGTTGTTTGAAACCCAGGTCAAATGTGAACCTAAACCTCAGGTCAAATGTGAACCCGTTGTTTGGAACCCAGGTCAAATGTGAACCTAAACCTCAGGTCAAATATGAACCCGTTGTTTGAAACCCAAGTCAAATGTGAACCTAACCCTCAAGTCAAATGTGAACCCGTTGTTTGAAAATCTGGTCAAATGTGAACCTAAACCTCTGGTCAAATGTGAACCCGTTGTTTGAAAACCAGGTCAAATGTGAACCTAAACCTCAGGTCAAATGTGAACCCGTTGTTTGAAACACAGGTCAAATGTGAGCCCGTTGTTAAAAACCCAGGTCAAATGTGAACCTAAACCTCAGGTCAAATGCGAACCCGTTGTTTGAAAACCAGGCCAAATTTGAACCTAAACCTCAGGTCAAATGTGAACCCGTTGTTCGAAACCCAGGTCAAATGTGAACCTAACCCTCAAGTCAAATGTGAACCCGTTGTTTGAAAATCTGGTCTAATGTGAACCTAAACCTCTGGTCAAATGTGAACTCGTTGTTTGAAACCCAGGTCAAATGTGAACCTAAACCTCATGTCAAATGTGAATCCATTGTTTGATAACCAGGTCAAATGTGAGCCCGTTGTTAAAAACCCAGGTCAAATATGAACCTAAACCTTAGATCAAATGTGAACCCGTTGTTTGAAACCCAGGTCAAATGTGAACTTAAACCTCAGGTCAAATGTGAACTCGTTGTTTGAAAACCAGGTCAAATGTGAACCTAAACCTCAAGTCAAATGTGAACCCACTGTTTGAAACCCAGGTCAAATGTGAACCTAAACCTCAGGTCAAATGTGAACCCGTTGTTTGAAAACCAGGTCAAATGTGAACCCGTTGTTTGAAACCCAGGTCAAATGTGAACCTAAACCTCAGGTCAAATGTGAACCCGTTGTTTGGAACCCAGGTCAAATGTGAACCTAAACCTCAGGTCAAATGTGAACCCGTTGTTTAAAACCCAGGTCAAATGTGAACCTAAACCTAAGGTCAAATGCGAACCCGTTGTTTGAAAACCAGGCCAAATTTGAACCTAAACCTCAGGTCAAATGTGAACCCGTTGTTCGAAACCCAGGTCAAATGTGAACCTAACCCTCAAGTCAAATGTGAACCCGTTGTTTGAAAATCTGGTCAATTGTGAACCTAAACCTCTGGTCAAATGTGAACCCGTTGTTTGAAACCCAGGTCAAATGTGAACCTAAACCTCATGTCAAATGTGAATCCATTGTTTGAAAACCAGGTCAAATGTGAGCCCGTTGTTAAAAACCCAGGTCAAATATGAACCTAAACCTTAGATCAAATGTGAACCCGTTGTTTGAAACCCAGGTCAAATGTGAACTTAAACCTCAGGTCAAATGTGAACTCGTTGTTTGAAAACCAGGTCAAATGTGAACCTAAACCTCAGGTCAAATGTGAACCCATTGTTTGAAACCCAGGTCAAATGTGAACCTAAACCTAAGGTCAAATGTGAACCCGTTTTTTGAATCCCAGGTCAAACGTGAACCTAAACCTCAGGTCAAATGTGAACTCGTTCTTTGAAACCCAAGTCAAATGTGAACCTAAACCTCAGGTCAAATGTGAACCCGTTGTTTGAAAACCAGGTCAAATGTGAACCTAAACCTCAGGTCAAATGTGAACCCGTTGTTTGAAACACAGGTCAAATGAGAACCTAAACCTCACGTCAAATGTGAATCCGTTGTTTGAAAACCAGGTCAAATGTGAACCCGTTGTTTGAAACCCAGGTCAAATGTGAACCTAAACCTCAGGTCAAATGTGAACCCGTTGTTTGGAACCCAGGTCAAATGTGAACCTAAACCTCAGGTCAAATATGAACCCGTTGTTTGAAACCCAAGTCAAATGTGAACCTAACCCTCAAGTCAAATGTGAACCCGTTGTTTGAAAATCTGGTCAAATGTGAACCTAAACCTCTGGTCAAATGTGAACCCGTTGTTTGAAAACCAGGTCAAATGTGAACCTAAACCTCAGGTCAAATGTGAACCCGTTGTTTGAAACACAGGTCAAATGTGAGCCCGTTGTTAAAAACCCAGGTCAAATGTGAACCTAAACCTCAGGTCAAATGCGAACCCGTTGTTTGAAAACCAGGCCAAATTTGAACCTAAACCTCAGGTCAAATGTGAACCCGTTGTTCGAAACCCAGGTCAAATGTGAACCTAACCCTCAAGTCAAATGTGAACCCGTTGTTTGAAAATCTGGTCAAATGTGAACCTAAACCTCTGGTCAAATGTGAACTCGTTGTTTGAAACCCAGGTCAAATGTGAACCTAAACCTCATGTCAAATGTGAATCCATTGTTTGATAACCAGGTCAAATGTGAGCCCGTTGTTAAAAACCCAGGTCAAATATGAACCTAAACCTTAGATCAAATGTGAACCCGTTGTTTGAAACCCAGGTCAAATGTGAACTTAAACCTCAGGTCAAATGTGAACTCGTTGTTTGAAAACCAGGTCAAATGTGAACCTAAACCTCAAGTCAAATGTGAACCCACTGTTTGAAACCCAGGTCAAATGTGAACCTAAACCTCAGGTCAAATGTGAACCCGTTGTTTGAAAACCAGGTCAAATGTGAACCCGTTGTTTGAAACCCAGGTCAAATGTGAACCTAAACCTCAGGTCAAATGTGAACCCGTTGTTTGGAACCCAGGTCAAATGTGAACCTAAACCTCAGGTCAAATGTGAACCCGTTGTTTAAAACCCAGGTCAAATGTGAACCTAAACCTCAGGTCAAATGCGAACCCGTTGTTTGAAAACCAGGCCAAATTTGAACCTAAACCTCAGGTCAAATGTGAACCCGTTGTTCGAAACCCAGGTCAAATGTGAACCTAACCCTCAAGTCAAATGTGAACCCGTTGTTTGAAAATCTGGTCAATTGTGAACCTAAACCTCTGGTCAAATGTGAACCCGTTGTTTGAAACCCAGGTCAAATGTGAACCTAAACCTCATGTCAAATGTGAATCCATTGTTTGAAAACCAGGTCAAATGTGAGCCCGTTGTTAAAAACCCAGGTCAAATATGAACCTAAACCTTAGATCAAATGTGAACCCGTTGTTTGAAACCCAGGTCAAATGTGAACTTAAACCTCAGGTCAAATGTGAACTCGTTGTTTGAAAACCAGGTCAAATGTGAACCTAAACCTCAGGTCAAATGTGAACCCATTGTTTGAAACCCAGGTCAAATGTGAACCTAAACCTAAGGTCAAATGTGAACCCGTTTTTTGAATCCCAGGTCAAACGTGAACTTAAACCTCAGGTCAAATGTGAACATGTTGTTTGAAGCCCAGGTCAAACGTGAACCTAAACCTCAGGTCAAATGTGAACTCGTTCTTTGAAACCCAAGTCAAATGTGAACCTAAACCTCAGGTCAAATGTGAACCCGTTGTTTGAAAACCAGGTCAAATGTGAACCTAAACCTCAGGTCAAATGTGAACCCGTTGTTTGAAACACAGGTCAAATGAGAACCTAAACCTCACGTCAAATGTGAATCCGTTGTTTGAAAACCAGGTCAAATGTGAACCCGTTGTTTGAAACCCATGTCAAATGTGAACCTAAACCTCAGGTCAAATGTGAACCCGTTGTTTGGAACCCAGGTCAAATGTGAACCTAAACCTCAGGTCAAATATGAACCCGTTGTTTGAAACCCAAGTCAAATGTGAACCTAACCCTCAAGTCAAATGTGAACCCGTTGTTTGAAAATCTGGTCAAATGTGAACCTAAACCTCTGGTCAAATGTGAACCCGTTGTTTGAAACCCAGGTCAAATGTGAACCAAAACCTCATGTCAAATGTGAATCCATTGTTTGAAAACCAGGTCAAATGTGAGCCCGTTGTTAAAAACCCAGGTCAAATATGAACCTAAACCTCAGGTCAAATGTGAACCCGTTGTTTGAAACCCAGGTCAAATGTGAACTTAAACCTCAGGTCAAATGTGAACTCGTTGTTTGAAAACCAGGTCAAATGTGAACCTAAACCTCAAGTCAAATGTGAACCCACTGTTTGAAACCCAGGTCAAATGTGAACCTAAACCTCAGGTCAAATGTGAACCCGTTGTTTGAAAACCAGGTCAAATGTGAACCCGTTGTTTGAAACCCAGGCCAAATGTGAACCTAAACCTCAGGTCAAATGTGAACCCGTTGTTTGGAACCCAGGTAAAATGTGAACCTAAACCTCAGGTCAAATGTGAACCCGTTGTTTAAAACCCAGGTCAAATGTGAACCTAAACCTCAGGTCAAATGCGAACCCGTTGTTTGAAAACCAGGCCAAATTTGAACCTAAACCTCAGGTCAAATGTGAACCCGTTGTTCGAAACCCAGGTCAAATGTGAACCTAACCCTCAAGTCAAATGTGAACCCGTTGTTTGAATATCTGGTCAAATGTGAACCTAAACCTCTGGTCAAATGTGAACTCGTTGTTTGAAACCCAGCTCAAATGTGAACCTAAACCTCATGTCAAATGTGAATCCATTGTTCGATAACCAGGTCAAATGTGAGCCCGTTGTTAAAAACCCAGGTCAAATATGAACCTAAACCTTAGATCAAATGTGAACCCGTTGTTTGAAACCCAGGTCAAATGTGAACTTAAACCTCAGGTCAAATGTGAACTCGTTGTTTGAAAACCAGGTCAAATGTGAACCTAAACCTCAGGTCAAATGTGAACCCATTGTTTGAAACCCAGGTCAAATGTGAACCTAAACCTAAGGTCAAATGTGAACCCATTTTTTGAATCCCAGGTCAAACGTGAACTTAAACCTCAGGTCAAATGTGAACATGTTGTTTGAAGCCTAGGTCAAACGTGAACCTAAACCTCAGGTCAAATGTGAACTCGTTCTTTGAAACCCAAGTCAAATGTGATCCTAAACCTCAGTTCAAATGTGAACCCGTTGTTTGAAAACCAGGTCAAATGTGAACCTAAACCTCAGGTCAAATGTGAACCCGTTGTTTGAAACACAGGTCAAATGAGAACCTAAACCTCACGTCAAATGTGAATCCGTTGTTTGAAAACCAGGTCAAATGTGAACCCGTTGTTTGAAACCCAGGTCAAATGTGAACCTAAACCTCAGGTCAAATGTTAACCCGTTGTTTGGAACCCAGGTCAAATGTGAACCTAAACCTCAGGTCAAATGTGAACCCGTTGTTTGAAACCCAAGTCAAATGTGAACCTAACCCTCAAGTCAAATGTGAACCCGTTGTTTGAAAATCTGGTCAAATGTGAACCTAAACCTCTGGTCAAATGTGAACCCGTTGTTTGAAACCCAGGTCAAATGTGAACCAAAACCTCATGTCAAATGTGAATCCATTGTTTGAAAACCAGGTCAAATGTGAGCCCGTTGTTAAAAACCCAGGTCAAATATGAACCTAAACATCAGGTCAAATGTGAACCCGTTGTTTGAAACCCAGGTCAAATGTGAACTTAAACCTCAGGTCAAATGTGAACTCGTTGTTTGAAAACCAGGTCAAATGTGAACCTAAACCTCAAGTCAAATGTGAACCCACTGTTTGAAACCCAGGTCAAATGTGAACCTAAACCTCAGGTCAAATGTGAACCCGTTGTTTGAAAACCAGGTCAAATGTGAACCCGTTGTTTGAAACCCAGGTCAAATGTGAACCTAAACCTCAGGTCAAATGTGAACCCGTTGTTTGGAACCCAGGTCAAATGTGAACCTAAACCTCAGGTCAAATGTGAACCCGTTGTTTAAAACCCAGGTCAAATGTGAACCTAAACCTCAGGTCAAATGCGAACCCGTTGTTTGAAAACCAGGCCAAATTTGAACCTAAACCTCAGGTCAAATGTGAACCCGTTGTTCGAAACCCAGGTCAAATGTGAACCTAACCCTCAAGTCAAATGTGAACCCGTTGTTTGAAAATCTGGTCAAATGTGAACCTAAACCTCTGGTCAAATGTGAACTCGTTGTTTGAAACCCAGGTCAAATGTGAACCTAAACCTCATGTCAAATGTGAATCCATTGTTTGAAAACCAGGTCAAATGTGAGCCCGTTGTTAAAAACCCCGGTCAAATATGAACCTAAACCTTAGATCAAATGTGAACCTGTTGTTTGAAACCCAGGTCAAATGTGAACTTAAACCTCAGGTCAAATGTGAACTCGTTGTTTGAAAACCAGGTCAAATGTGAACCTAAACCTCAGGTCAAATGTGAACCCATTGTTTGAAACCCAGGTCAAATGTGAACCTAAACCTAAGGTCAAATGTGAACCCGTTTTTTGAATCCCAGGTCAAACGTGAACTTAAACCTCAGGTCAAATGTGAACATGTTGTTTGAAGCCCAGGTCAAACGTGAACCTAAACCTCAGGTCAAATGTGAACCCGTTGTTTGAAACCCAAGTCAAATGTGAACCTAAACCTCAGGTCAAATGTGAACCCATTGTTTGAAAATCAGGTCAAATGTGAACCTAAACCTCAGGTCAAATGTGAACCCGTTGTTTGAAAATCAGGTCAAATGTGAACTTAAACCTCAGGTCAAATGTGAACTCGTTGTTTGAAAACCAGGTCAAATGTGAACCTAAACCTCAAGTCAAATGTGAACCCACTGTTTGAAACCCAGGTCAAATGTGAACCTAAACCTCAGGTCAAATGTGAACCCGTTGTTTGAAAACCAGGTCAAATGTGAACCCGTTGTTTGAAACCCAGGTCAAATGTGAACCTAAACCTCAGGTCAAATGTGAACCCGTTGTTTGGAACCCAGGTCAAATGTGAACCTAAACCTCAGGTCAAATGTGAACCCGTTGTTTAAAACCCAGGTCAAATGTGAACCTAAACCTCAGGTCAAATGCGAACCCGTTGTTTGAAAACCAGGCCAAATTTGAACCTAAACCTCAGGTCAAATGTGAACCCGTTGTTCGAAACCCAGGTCAAATGTGAACCTAACCCTCAAGTCAAATGTGAACCCGTTGTTTGAAAATCTGGTCAAATGTGAGCCTAAACCTCTCGTCAAATGTGAACTCGTTGTTTGAAACCCAGGTCAAATGTGAACCTAAACCTCATGTCAAATGTGAATCCATTGTTTGAAAACCAGGTCAAATGTGAGCCCGTTGTTAAAAACCCCGGTCAAATATGAACCTAAACCTTAGATCAAATGTGAACCTGTTGTTTGAAACCCAGGTCAAATGTGAACTTAAACCTCAGGTCAAATGTGAACTCGTTGTTTGAAAACCAGGTCAAATGTGAACCTAAACCTCAGGTCAAATGTGAACCCATTGTTTGAAACCCAGGTCAAATGTGAACCTAAACCTAAGGTCAAATGTGAACCCGTTTTTTGAATCCCAGGTCAAACGTGAACTTAAACCTCAGGTCAAATGTGAACATGTTGTTTGAAGCCCAGGTCAAACGTGAACCTAAACCTCAGGTCAAATGTGAACCCGTTGTTTGAAACCCAAGTCAAATGTGAACCTAAACCTCAGGTCAAATGTGAACCCATTGTTTGAAAATCAGGTCAAATGTGAACCTAAACCTCAGGTCAAATGTGAACCCGTTGTTTGAAACCCAGGTCAAACGTGAACCTAAACCTCAAGTCAAATGTGAACCCGTTGTTTGAAAACCAGGTCAAATGTGAACCTAACCCTAAGGTCAAATGTGAACTCGTTCTTTGAAACCCAAGTCAAATGTGAACCTAAACCTCAGGTCAAATGTGGACCCGTTGTTTGAAAACCAGGTCAAATGTGAACCTAAACCTCAGGTCAAATGTGAACCCGTTGTTTGAAACCCAGGCCAAATGTGAACCTAACCCTCAAGTCAAATGTGAACCCGTTGTTTGAAAATCCGGTCAAATGTGAACCTAAACCTCTGGTCAAATGTGAACCCGTTGTTTGAAACCCAGGTCAAATGTGAACCTAAACCTCATGTCAAATGTGAATCCGTTGTTTGAAAACCAGGTCAAATGTGAGCCCGTTGTTAAAAACCCAAGTCAAATATGAACCTAAACCTTAGATCAAATGTGAACCCGTTGTTTGAAACCCAGGTCAAATGTGAACTTAAACCTCAGGTCAAATGTGAACTCGTTGTTTGAAAACCAGGTCAAATGTGAACCTAAACCTCAGGTCAAATGTGAACCCATTGTTTGAAACCCAGGTCAAATTTGAACCTAAACCTCAGGTCAAATGTGAACCCGTTGTTTGAATCCCAGGTCAAACGTGAACTTAAACCTCAGGTCAAATGTGAACATGTTGTTTGAAACCCAGGTCAAACGTGAACCAAAACCTCAGGTCAAATGTGAACCCGTTGTTTAAAACCCAAGTCAAATGTGAACCTAAACCTCAGGTCAAATGTGAACCCATTGTTTGAAAATCAGGTCAAATGTGAACCTAAACCTCAGGTCAAATGTGAACCCGTTGTTTGAAACCCAGGTCAAACGTGAACCTAAACCTCAGGTCAAATGTGAACCCGTTGTTTTAAACCCAAGTCAAATGTGAACCTAACCCTTAAGTCAAATGTGAACCCGTTGTTTGAAAATCCGGTCAAATGTGAACGTAAACCTCTGGTCAAATGTGAACCCGTTGTTTGAAACCCAGGTCAAATGTGAACCAAAACCTCATGTCAAATGTGAATCCATTGTTTGAAAACCAGGTCAAATGTGAGCCCGTTGTTAAAAACCCAGGTCAAATATGAACCTAAACCTCAGGTCAAATGTGAACCCGTTGTTTGAAACCCAGGTCAAATGTGAACTTAAACCTCAGGTCAAATGTGAACTCGTTGTTTGAAAACCAGGTCAAATGTGAACCTAAACCTCAGGTCAAATGTGAACCCATTGTTTGAAACCCAGGTCAAATGTGAACCTAAACCTCAGGTCAAATGTGAACCCGTTGTTTGAAAACCAGGTCAAATGTGAACCCGTTGTTTGAAACCCAGGTCAAATGTGAACCTAAACCTCAGGTCAAATGTGAACCCGTTGTTTGGAAACCAGGTCAAATGTGAACCTAAACCTCAGGTCAAATGTGAACCCGTTGTTTAAAACCCAGGTCAAATGTGAACCTAAACCTCAGGTCAAATGCGAACCCGTTGTTTGAAAGCCAGGCCAAATTTGAACCTAAACCTCAGGTTAAATGTGAACCCGTTGTTCGAAACCCAGGTCAAATGTGAACCTAACCCTCAAGTCAAATGTGAACCCGTTGTTTGAAAATCTGGTCAAATGTGAACCTAAACCTCTGGTCAAATGTGAACCCGTTGTTTGAAACCCAGGTCAAATGTGAACCTAAACCTCATGTCAAATGTGAATCCATTGTTTGAAAACCAGGTCAAATGTGAGCCCGTTGTTAAAAACCCAGGTCAAATATGAACCTAAACCTTAGATCAAATGTGAACCCGTTGTTTGAAACCCAGGTCAAATGTGAACTTAAACCTCAGGTCAAATGTGAACTCGTTGTTTGAAAACCAGGTCAAATGTGAACCTAAACCTCAGGTCAAATGTGAACCCATTGTTTGAAACCCAGGTCAAATGTGAACCTAAACCTAAGGTCAAATGTGAACCCGTTGTTTGAATCCCAGGTCAAACGTGAACTTAAACCTCAGGTCAAATGTGAACATGTTGTTTGAAACCCAGGTCAAACGTGAACCTAAACCTCAAGTCAAATGTGAACCCGTTGTTTGAAACCCAAGTCAAATGTGAACCTAAACCTCAGGTCAAATGTGAACCCATTGTTTGAAAATCAGGTCAAATGTGAACCTAAACCTCAGGTCAAATGTGAACCCGTTGTTTGAAACCCAGGTCAAACGTGAACCTAAACCTCAAGTCAAATGTGAACCCGTTGTTTGAAAACCAGGTCAAATGTGAACCTAACCCTAAGGTCAAATGTGAACTCGTTCTTTGAAACCCAAGTCAAATGTGAACCTAAACCTCAGGTCAAATGTGGACCCGTTGTTTGAAAACCAGGTCAAATGTGAACCTAAACCTCAGGTCAAATGTGAACCCGTTGTTTGAAACCCAGGCCAAATGTGAACCTAACCCTCAAGTCAAATGTGAACCCGTTGTTTGAAAATCCGGTCAAATGTGAACCTAAACCTCTGGTCAAATGTGAACCCGTTGTTTGAAACCCAGGTCAAATGTGAACCTAAACCTCATGTCAAATGTGAATCCGTTGTTTGAAAACCAGGTCAAATGTGAGCCCGTTGTTAAAAACCCAAGTCAAATATGAACCTAAACCTTAGATCAAATGTGAACCCGTTGTTTGAAACCCAGGTCAAATGTGAACTTAAACCTCAGGTCAAATGTGAACTCGTTGTTTGAAAACCAGGTCAAATGTGAACCTAAACCTCAGGTCAAATGTGAACCCATTGTTTGAAACCCAGGTCAAATTTGAACCTAAACCTCAGGTCAAATGTGAACCCGTTGTTTGAATCCCAGGTCAAACGTGAACTTAAACCTCAGGTCAAATGTGAACATGTTGTTTGAAACCCAGGTCAAACGTGAACCTAAACCTCAGGTCAAATGTGAACCCGTTGTTTAAAACCCAAGTCAAATGTGAACCTAAACCTCAGGTCAAATGTGAACCCATTGTTTGAAAATCAGGTCAAATGTGAACCTAAACCTCAGGTCAAATGTGAACCCGTTGTTTGAAACCCAGGTCAAACGTGAACCTAAACCTCAGGTCAAATGTGAACCCGTTGTTTTAAACCCAAGTCAAATGTGAACCTAACCCTTAAGTCAAATGTGAACCCGTTGTTTGAAAATCCGGTCAAATGTGAACGTAAACCTCTGGTCAAATGTGAACCCGTTGTTTGAAACCCAGGTCAAATGTGAACCAAAACCTCATGTCAAATGTGAATCCATTGTTTGAAAACCAGGTCAAATGTGAGCCCGTTGTTAAAAACCCAGGTCAAATATGAACCTAAACCTCAGGTCAAATGTGAACCCGTTGTTTGAAACCCAGGTCAAATGTGAACTTAAACCTCAGGTCAAATGTGAACTCGTTGTTTGAAAACCAGGTCAAATGTGAACCTAAACCTCAGGTCAAATGTGAACCCATTGTTTGAAACCCAGGTCAAATGTGAACCTAAACCTCAGGTCAAATGTGAACCCGTTGTTTGAAAACCAGGTCAAATGTGAACCCGTTGTTTGAAACCCAGGTCAAATGTGAACCTAAACCTCAGGTCAAATGTGAACCCGTTGTTTGGAAACCAGGTCAAATGTGAACCTAAACCTCAGGTCAAATGTGAACCCGTTGTTTAAAACCCAGGTCAAATGTGAACCTAAACCTCAGGTCAAATGCGAACCCGTTGTTTGAAAGCCAGGCCAAATTTGAACCTAAACCTCAGGTTAAATGTGAACCCGTTGTTCGAAACCCAGGTCAAATGTGAACCTAACCCTCAAGTCAAATGTGAACCCGTTGTTTGAAAATCTGGTCAAATGTGAACCTAAACCTCTGGTCAAATGTGAACCCGTTGTTTGAAACCCAGGTCAAATGTGAACCTAAACCTCATGTCAAATGTGAATCCATTGTTTGAAAACCAGGTCAAATGTGAGCCCGTTGTTAAAAAACCAGGTCAAATATGAACCTAAACCTTAGATCAAATGTGAACCCGTTGTTTGAAACCCAGGTCAAATGTGAACTTAAACCTCAGGTCAAATGTGAACTCGTTGTTTGAAAACCAGGTCAAATGTGAACCTAAACCTCAGGTCAAATGTGAACCCATTGTTTGAAACCCAGGTCAAATGTGAACCTAAACCTAAGGTCAAATGTGAACCCGTTGTTTGAATCCCAGGTCAAACGTGAACTTAAACCTCAGGTCAAATGTGAACATGTTGTTTGAAACCCAGGTCAAACGTGAACCTAAACCTCAGGTCAAATGTGAACCCGTTGTTTGAAACCCAAGTCAAATGTGAACCTAAACCTCAGGTCAAATGTGAACCCATTGTTTGAAAATCAGGTCAAATGTGAACCTAAACCTCAGGTCAAATGTGAACCCGTTGTTTGAAACCCAGGTCAAACATGAACCTAAACCTCAAGTCAAATGTGAACCCGTTGTTTGAAAACCAGGTCAAATGTGAACCTAACCCTGAGGTCAAATGTGAACTCGTTCTTTGAAACCCAAGTCAAATGTGAACCTAAACCTCAGGTCAAATGTGAACCCGTTGTTTGAAAACCAGGTCAAATGTGAACCTAAACCTCAGGTCAAATGTGAACCCGTTGTTTGAAACCCAGGTCAAATGTGAACCTAACCCTCAAGTCAAATGTGAACCCGTTGTTTGAAAATCCGGTCAAATGTGAACCTAAACCTCTGGTCAAATGTGAACCCGTTGTTTGAAACCCAGGTCAAATGTGAACCTAAACCTCATTTCAAATGTGAATCCATTGTTTGAAAACCAGGTCAAATGTGAGCCCGTTTTTAAAAACCCAGGTCAAATATGAACCTAAACCTCAGATCACATGTGAACCCGTTGTTTGAAACCCAGGTCAAATGTGAACTTAAACCTCAGGTCAAATGTGAACTCGTTGTTTGAAAACCAGGTCAAATGTGAACCTAAACCTCAGGTCAAATGTGAACCCATTGTTTGAAACCCAGGTCAAATTTGAACCTAAACCTCAGGTCAAATGTGAACCCGTTGTTTGAATCCCAGGTCAAACGTGAACTTAAACCTCAGGTCAAATGTGAACATGTTGTTTGAAACCCAGGTCAAACGTGAACCTAAACCTCAGGTCAAATGTGAACCCGTTGTTTAAAACCCAAGTCAAATGTGAACCTAACCCTCAGGTCAAATGTGAACCCATTGTTTGAAAATCAGGTCAAATGTGAACCTAAATCTCAGGTCAAATGTGAACCCGTTGTTTGAAACCCAGGTCAAACGTGAACCTAAACCTCAGGTCAAATGTGAACCCGTTGTTTTAAACCCAAGTCAAATGTGAACCTAACCCTCAAGTCAAATGTGAACCCGTTGTTTGAAAATCCGGTCAAATGTGAACCTAAACCTCTGGTCAAATGTGAACCCGTTGTTTGAAACCCAGGTCAAATGTGAACCAAAACCTCATGTCAAATGTGAATCCATTGTTTGAAAACCAGGTCAAATCTGAGCCCGTTGTTAAAAACCCAGGTCAAATATGAACCTAAACCTCAGGTCAAATGTGAACCCGTTGTTTGAAACCCAGGTCAAATGTGAACTTAAACCTCAGGTCAAATGTGAACTCGTTGTTTGAAAACCAGGTCAAATGTGAACCTAAACCTCAGGTCAAATGTGAACCCATTGTTTGAAACCCAGGTCAAATGTGAACCTAAACCTCAGGTCAAATGTGAACCCGTTGTTTGAAAACCAGGTCAAATGTGAACCCGTTGTTTGAAACCCAGGTCAAATGTGAACCTAAACCTCAGGTCAAATGTGAACCCGTTGTTTGAAACCCAGGTCAAATGTGAACCTAAACCTAAGGTCAAATGTGAACCCGTTGTTTGAATCCCAGGTCAAACATGAACTTAAACCTCAGGTCAAATGTGAACATGTTGTTTGAAACCCAGGTCAAACGTGAACCTAAACCTCAGGTCAAATGTGAACCCGTTGTTTGAAACCCAAGTCAAATGTGAACCTAAACCTCAGGTCAAATGTGAACCCATTGTTTGAAAATCAGGTCAAATGTGAACCTAAACCTCAGGTCAAATGTGAACCCGTTGTTTGAAACCCCGGTAAAACATGAACCTAAACCTCAAGTCAAATGTGAACCCGTTGTTTGAAGACTAGGTCAAATGTGAACCTAACCCTGAGGTCAAATGTGAACTCGTTCTTTGAAACCCAAGTCAAATGTGAACCTAAACCTCAGGTCAAATGTGAACCCGTTGTTTGAAAACCAGGTCAAATGTGAACCTAAACCTCAGGTCAAATGTGAACCCATTGTTTGAAACCCAGGTCAAATTTGAACCTAAACCTCAGGTCAAATGTGAACCCGTTGTTTGAATCCCAGGTCAAACGTGAACTTAAACCTCAGGTCAAATGTGAACATGTTGTTTGAAACCCAGGTCAAACGTGAACCTAAACCTCAGGTCAAATGTGAACCCGTTGTTTAAAACCCAAGTCAAATGTGAACCTAACCCTCAGGTCAAATGTGAACCCATTGTTTGAAAATCAGGTCAAATGTGAACCTAAATCTCAGGTCAAATGTGAACCCGTTGTTTGAAACCCAGGTCAAACGTGAACCTAAACCTCAGGTCAAATGTGAACCCGTTGTTTTAAACCCAAGTCAAATGTGAACCTAACCCTCAAGTCAATGTGAACCCGTTGTTTGAAAATCCGGTCAAATGTGAACCTAAACCTCTGGTCAAATGTGAACCCGTTGTTTGAAACCCAGGTCAAATGTGAACCAAAACCTCATGTCAAATGTGAATCCATTGTTTGAAAACCAGGTCAAATCTGAGCCCGTTGTTAAAAACCCAGGTCAAATATGAACCTAAACCTCAGGTCAAATGTGAACCCGTTGTTTGAAACCCAGGTCAAATGTGAACTTAAACCTCAGGTCAAATGTGAACTCGTTGTTTGAAAACCAGGTCAAATGTGAACCTAAACCTCAGGTCAAATGTGAACCCATTGTTTGAAACCCAGGTCAAATGTGAACCTAAACCTCAGGTCAAATGTGAACCCGTTGTTTGAAACCCAGGTCAAATGTGAACCTAAACCTCAGGTCAAATGTGAACCCGTTGTTTGGAAACCAGGTCAAATGTGAACCTAAACCTCAGGTCAAATGTGAACCCGTTGTTTAAAACCCAGGTCAAATGTGAACCTAAACCTCAGGTCAAATGCGAACCCGTTGTTTGAAAGCCAGGCCAAATTTGAACCTAAACCTCAGGTTAAATGTGAACCCGTTGTTCGAAACCCAGGTCAAATGTGAACCTAACCCTCAAGTCAAATGTGAACCCGTTGTTTGAAAATCTGGTCAAATGTGAACCTAAACCTCTGGTCAAATGTGAACCCGTTGTTTGAAACCCAGGTCAAATGTGAACCTAAACCTCATGTCAAATGTGAATCCATTGTTTGAAAACCAGGTCAAATGTGAGCCCGTTGTTAAAAACCCAGGTCAAATATGAACCTAAACCTTAGATCAAATGTGAACCCGTTGTTTGAAACCCAGGTCAAATGTGAACTTAAACCTCAGGTCAAATGTGAACTCGTTGTTTGAAAACCAGGTCAAATGTGAACCTAAACCTCAGGTCAAATGTGAACCCATTGTTTGAAACCCAGGTCAAATGTGAACCTAAACCTAAGGTCAAATGTGAACCCGTTGTTTGAATCCCAGGTCAAACGTGAACTTAAACCTCAGGTCAAATGTGAACATGTTGTTTGAAACCCAGGTCAAACGTGAACCTAAACCTCAGGTCAAATGTGAACCCGTTGTTTGAAACCCAAGTCAAATGTGAACCTAAACCTCAGGTCAAATGTGAACCCATTGTTTGAAAATCAGGTCAAATGTGAACCTAAACCTCAGGTCAAATGTGAACCCGTTGTTTGAAACCCAGGTCAAACATGAACCTAAACCTCAAGTCAAATGTGAACCCGTTGTTTGAAAACCAGGTCAAATGTGAACCTAACCCTGAGGTCAAATGTGAACTCGTTCTTTGAAACCCAAGTCAAATGTGAACCTAAACCTCAGGTCAAATGTGAACCCGTTGTTTGAAAACCAGGTCAAATGTGAACCTAAACCTCAGGTCAAATGTGAACCCGTTGTTTGAAACCCAGGTCAAATGTGAACCTAACCCTCAAGTCAAATGTGAACCCGTTGTTTGAAAATCCGGTCAAATGTGAACCTAAACCTCTGGTCAAATGTGAACCCGTTGTTTGAAACCCAGGTCAAATGTGAACCTAAACCTCATTTCAAATGTGAATCCATTGTTTGAAAACCAGGTCAAATGTGAGCCCGTTTTTAAAAACCCAAGTCAAATATGAACCTAAACCTCAGATCACATGTGAACCCGTTGTTTGAAACCCAGGTCAAATGTGAACTTAAACCTCAGGTCAAATGTGAACTCGTTGTTTGAAAACCAGGTCAAATGTGAACCTAAACCTCAGGTCAAATGTGAACCCATTGTTTGAAACCCAGGTCAAATTTGAACCTAAACCTCAGGTCAAATGTGAACCCGTTGTTTGAATCCCAGGTCAAACGTGAACTTAAACCTCAGGTCAAATGTGAACATGTTGTTTGAAACCCAGGTCAAACGTGAACCTAAACCTCAGGTCAAATGTGAACCCGTTGTTTAAAACCCAAGTCAAATGTGAACCTAACCCTCAGGTCAAATGTGAACCCATTGTTTGAAAATCAGGTCAAATGTGAACCTAAATCTCAGGTCAAATGTGAACCCGTTGTTTGAAACCCAGGTCAAACGTGAACCTAAACCTCAGGTCAAATGTGAACCCGTTGTTTTAAACCCAAGTCAAATGTGAACCTAACCCTCAAGTCAATGTGAACCCGTTGTTTGAAAATCCGGTCAAATGTGAACCTAAACCTCTGGTCAAATGTGAACCCGTTGTTTGAAACCCAGGTCAAATGTGAACCAAAACCTCATGTCAAATGTGAATCCATTGTTTGAAAACCAGGTCAAATCTGAGCCCGTTGTTAAAAACCCAGGTCAAATATGAACCTAAACCTCAGGTCAAATGTGAACCCGTTGTTTGAAACCCAGGTCAAATGTGAACTTAAACCTCAGGTCAAATGTGAACTCGTTGTTTGAAAACCAGGTCAAATGTGAACCTAAACCTCAGGTCAAATGTGAACCCATTGTTTGAAACCCAGGTCAAATGTGAACCTAAACCTCAGGTCAAATGTGAACCCGTTGTTTGAAACCCAGGTCAAATGTGAACCTAAACCTCAGGTCAAATGTGAACCCGTTGTTTGGAAACCAGGTCAAATGTGAACCTAAACCTCAGGTCAAATGTGAACCCGTTGTTTAAAACCCAGGTCAAATGTGAACCTAAACCTCAGGTCAAATGCGAACCCGTTGTTTGAAAGCCAGGCCAAATTTGAACCTAAACCTCAGGTTAAATGTGAACCCGTTGTTCGAAACCCAGGTCAAATGTGAACCTAACCCTCAAGTCAAATGTGAACCCGTTGTTTGAAAATCTGGTCAAATGTGAACCTAAACCTCTGGTCAAATGTGAACCCGTTGTTTGAAACCCAGGTCAAATGTGAACCTAAACCTCATGTCAAATGTGAATCCATTGTTTGAAAACCAGGTCAAATGTGAGCCCGTTGTTAAAAACCCAGGTCAAATATGAACCTAAACCTTAGATCAAATGTGAACCCGTTGTTTGAAACCCAGGTCAAATGTGAACTTAAACCTCAGGTCAAATGTGAACTCGTTGTTTGAAAACCAGGTCAAATGTGAACCTAAACCTCAGGTCAAATGTGAACCCATTGTTTGAAACCCAGGTCAAATGTGAACCTAAACCTAAGGTCAAATGTGAACCCGTTGTTTGAATCCCAGGTCAAACGTGAACTTAAACCTCAGGTCAAATGTGAACATGTTGTTTGAAACCCAGGTCAAACGTGAACCTAAACCTCAGGTCAAATGTGAACCCGTTGTTTGAAACCCAAGTCAAATGTGAACCTAAACCTCAGGTCAAATGTGAACCCATTGTTTGAAAATCAGGTCAAATGTGAACCTAAACCTCAGGTCAAATGTGAACCCGTTGTTTGAAACCCAGGTCAAACATGAACCTAAACCTCAAGTCAAATGTGAACCCGTTGTTTGAAAACCAGGTCAAATGTGAACCTAACCCTGAGGTCAAATGTGAACTCGTTCTTTGAAACCCAAGTCAAATGTGAACCTAAACCTCAGGTCAAATGTGAACCCGTTGTTTGAAAACCAGGTCAAATGTGAACCTAAACCTCAGGTCAAATGTGAACCCGTTGTTTGAAACCCAGGTCAAATGTGAACCTAACCCTCAAGTCAAATGTGAACCCGTTGTTTGAAAATCCGGTCAAATGTGAACCTAAACCTCTGGTCAAATGTGAACCCGTTGTTTGAAACCCAGGTCAAATGTGAACCTAAACCTCATTTCAAATGTGAATCCATTGTTTGAAAACCAGGTCAAATGTGAGCCCGTTTTTAAAAACCCAAGTCAAATATGAACCTAAACCTCAGATCACATGTGAACCCGTTGTTTGAAACCCAGGTCAAATGTGAACTTAAACCTCAGGTCAAATGTGAACTCGTTGTTTGAAAACCAGGTCAAATGTGAACCTAAACCTCAGGTCAAATGTGAACCCATTGTTTGAAACCCAGGTCAAATTTGAACCTAAACCTCAGGTCAAATGTGTACCCGTTGTTTGAATCCCAGGTCAAACGTGAACTTAAACCTCAGGTCAAATGTGAACATGTTGTTTGAAACCCAGGTCAAACGTGAACCTAAACCTCAGGTCAAATGTGAACCCGTTGTTTAAAACCCAAGTCAAATGTGAACCTAACCCTCAGGTCAAATGTGAACCCATTGTTTGAAAATCAGGTCAAATGTGAACCTAAATCTCAGGTCAAATGTGAACCCGTTGTTTGAAACCCAGGTCAAACGTGAACCTAAACCTCAGGTCAAATGTGAACCCGTTGTTTTAAACCCAAGTCAAATGTGAACCTAACCCTCAAGTCAAATGTGAACCCGTTGTTTGAAAATCCGGTCAAATGTGAACCTAAACCTCTGGTCAAATGTGAACCCGTTGTTTGAAACCCAGGTCAAATGTGAACCAAAACCTCATGTCAAATGTGAATCCATTGTTTGAAAACCAGGTCAAATCTGAGCCCGTTGTTAAAAACCCAGGTCAAATATGAACCTAAACCTCAGGTCAAATGTGAACCCGTTGTTTGAAACCCAGGTCAAATGTGAACTTAAACCTCAGGTCAAATGTGAACTCGTTGTTTGAAAACCAGGTCAAATGTGAACCTAAACCTCAGGTCAAATGTGAACCCATTGTTTGAAACCCAGGTCAAATGTGAACCTAAACCTCAGGTCAAATGTGAACCCGTTGTTTGAAAACCAGGTCAAATGTGAACCCGTTGTTTGAAAGCCAGGTCAAATGTGAACCTAAACCTCAGGTCAAATGTGAACCCGTTGTTTGAAACCCAGGTCAAATGTGAACCTAAACCTAAGGTCAAATGTGAACCCGTTGTTTGAATCCCAGGTCAAACGTGAACTTAAACCTCAGGTCAAATGTGAACATGTTGTTTGAAACCCAGGTCAAACGTGAACCTAAACCTCAGGTCAAATGTGAACCCGTTGTTTGAAACCCAAGTCAAATGTGAACCTAAACCTCAGGTCAAATGTGAACCCATTGTTTGAAAATCAGGTCAAATGTGAACCTAAACCTCAGGTCAAATGTGAACCCGTTGTTTGAAACCCCGGTAAAACATGAACCTAAACCTCAAGTCAAATGTGAACCCGTTGTTTGAAAACTAGGTCAAATGTGAACCTAACCCTGAGGTCAAATGTGAAATCGTTCTTTGAAACCCAAGTCAAATATGAACCTAAACCTCAGGTCAAATGTGAACCCGTTGTTTGAAAACCAGGTCAAATGTGAACCTAAACCTCAGGTCAAATGTGAACCCGTTGTTTGAAACCCAGGTCAAATGTGAACCTAACCCTCAAGTCAAATGTGAACCCGTTGTTTGAAAATCCGGTCAAATGTGAACCTAAACCTCTGGTCAAATGTGAACCCGTTGTTTGAAACCCAGGTCAAATGTGAACCTAAACCTCATGTCAAATGTGAATCCATTGTTTGAAAACCAGGTCAAATGTGAGCCCGTTGTTAAAAACCCAGGTCAAATATGAACCTAAACCTCAGATCACATGTGAACCCGTTGTTTGAAACCCAGGTCAAATGTGAACTTAAACCTCAAGTCAAATGTGAACTCGTTGTTTGAAAACCAGGTCAAATGTGAACCTAAACCTCAGGTCAAATGTGAACCCATTGTTTGAAACCCAGGTCAAATTTGAACCTAAACCTCAGGTCAAATGTGAACCCATTGTTTGAATCCCAGGTCAAACGTGAACTTAAACCTCAGGTCAAATGTGAACATGTTGTTTGAAACCCAGGTCAAACGTGAACCTAAACCTCAGGTCAAATGTGAACCCGTTGTTTAAAACCCAAGTCAAATGTGAACCTAACCCTCAGGTCAAATGTGAACCCATTGTTTGGAAATCAGGTCAAATGTGAACCTAAACCTCAGGTCAAATGTGAACCCGTTGTTTGAAACCCAGGTCAAACGTGAACCTAAACCTCAGGTCAAATGTGAACCCGTTGTTTTAAACCCAAGTCAAATGTGAACCTAACCCTCAAGTCAAATGTGAACCCGTTGTTTGAAAATCCGGTCAAATGTGAACCTAAACCTCTGGTCAAATGTGAACCCGTTGTTTGAAACCCAGGTCAAATGTGAACCAAAACCTCATGTCAAATGTGAATCCATTGTTTGAAAACCAGGTCAAATGTGAGCCCGTTGTTAAAAACCCAGGTCAAATATGAACCTAAACCTCAGGTCAAATGTGAACCCGTTGTTTGAAACCAGGTCAAATGTGAACTTAAACCTCAGGTCAAATGTGAACTCGTTGTTTGAAAACCAGGTCAAATGTGAACCTAAACCTCAGGTCAAATGTGAACCCATTGTTTGAAACCCAGGTCAAATGTGAACCTAAACCTCAGGTCAAATGTGAACCCGTTGTTTGAAAACTAGGTCAAATGTGAACCCGTTGTTTGAAACCCAGGTCAAATGTGAACCTAAACCTCAGGTCAAATGTGAACCCGTTGTTTGAAACCCAGGTCAAATGTGAACCTAAACCTAAGGTCAAATGTGAACCCGTTGTTTGAATCCCTGGTCAAACGTGAACTTAAACCTCAGGTCAAATGTGAACATGTTGTTTGAAACCCAGGTCAAACGTGAACCTAAACCTCAGGTCAAATGTGAACCCGTTGTTTGAAACCCAAGTCAAATGTGAACCTAAACCTCAGGTCAAATGTGAACCCATTGTTTGAAAATCAGGTCAAATGTGAACCTAAACCTCAGGTCAAATGTGAACCCGTTGTTTGGAACCCAGGTCAAACATGAACCTAAACCTCAAGTCAAATGTGAACCCGTTGTTTGAAAACTAGGTCAAATGTGAACCTAACCCTGAGGTCAAATGTGAACTCGTTCTTTGAAACCCAAGTCAAATGTGAACCTAAACCTCAGGTCAAATGTGAACCCGTTGTTAGAAAACCAGGTCAAATGTGAACCTAAACCTCAGGTCAAATGTGAACCCGTTGTTTGAAACCCAGGTCAAATGTGAACCTAACCCTCAAGTCAAATGTGAACCCGTTGTTTGAAAATCCGGTCAAATGTGAACCTAAACCTCTGGTCAAATGTGAACCCGTTGTTTGAAACCCAGGTCAAATGTGAACCTAAACCTCATGTCAAATGTGAATCCATTGTTCGAAAACCAGGTCAAATGTGAGCCCGTTGTTAAAAACCCAGGTCAAATATGAACCTAAACCTCAGATCACATGTGAACCCGTTGTTTGAAACCCAGGTCAAATGTGAACTTAAACCTCAGGTCAAATGTGAACTCGTTGTTTGAAAACCAGGTCAAATGTGAACCTAAGCCTCAGGTCAAATGTGAACCCATTGTTTGAAACCCAGGTCAAATTTGAACCTAAACCTCAGGTCAAATGTGAACCCGTTGTTTGAATCCCAGGTCAAACGTGAACTTAAACCTCAGGTCAAATGTGAACATGTTGTTTGAAACCCAGGTCAAACGTGAACCTAAACCTCAGGTCAAATGTGAACCCGTTGTTTAAAACCCAAGTCAAATGTGAACCTAACCCTCAGGTCAAATGTGAACCCATTGTTTGAAAATCAGGTCAAATGTGAACCTAAACCTCAGGTCAAATGTGAACCCGTTGTTTGAAACCCAGGTCAAACGTGAACCTAAACCTCAGGTCAAATGTGAACCCGTTGTTTTAAACCCAAGTCAAATGTGAACCTAACCCTCAAGTCAAATGTGAACCCGTTGTTTGAAAATCCGGTCAAATGTGAACCTAAACCTCTGGTCAAATGTGAACCCGTTGTTTGAAACCCAGGTCAAATGTGAACCAAAACCTCATGTCAAATGTGATTCCATTAGTTGAAAACCAGGTCAAATGTGAGCCCGTTGTTAAAAACCCAGGTCAAATATGAACCTAAACCTCAGGTCAAATGTGAACCCGTTGTTTGAAACCCAGGTCAAATGTGAACTTAAACCTCAGGTCAAATGTGAACTCGTTGTTTGAAAACCAGGTCAAATGTGAACCTAAACCTCAGGTCAAATGTGAACCTAAACCTCAGGTCAAATGTGAACCTAAACCTCAGGTCAAATGTGAACCCGTTGTTTGAAAACCAGTCAAATGTGAACCCGTTGTTTGAAACCCAGGTCAAATGTGAACCTAAACCTCAGGTCAAATGTGAACCCGTTGTTTGGAACCCAGGTCAAATGTGAACCTAAACCTCAGGTCAAATGTGAACCCGTTGTTTAAAACCCATGTCAAATGTGAACCTAAACCTCAGGTCAAATGCGAACCCATTGTTTGAAAACCAGGCCAAATTTGAACCTAAACCTCAGGTCAAATGTGTACCCATTGTTTGAAACCCAGGTCAAATGTGAACCTAACTCTCAAGTTAAATGTGAACCCGTTGTTTGAAAATCCGGTCAAATGTGAACCTAAACCTCTGGTCAAATGTGAACCCGTTGTTTGAAACCCAGGTCAAATGTGAACCTAAACCTCATGTCAAATATGAATCCATTGTTTGAAAACAGGTCAAATGTGAGCCCGTTGTTAAAAACCCAGGTCAAATATGAACCTAAACCTCAGGTCAAATGTGAACCCGTTGTTTGAAACCCAGGTCAAATATGAACTTAAACCTCAGGTCAAATGTGAACTCGTTGTTTGAAAACCAGGTCAAATGTGAACCTAAATCTCAGGTCAAATGTGAACCCATTGTTTGAAAATCAGGTCAAATGTGAACCTAAACCTCAGGTCAAATGTGAACCCATTGTTTGAAACCCAGGTCAAATATGAACCTAAACATCAGGTCAAATGTGAACCTGTTGTTTGAAACCCAGGTCAAATGTGAACTTAAACCTCAGGTCAAATGTGAACTCGTTGTTTGAAAACCAGGTCAAATGTGAACCTAAGCCTCAGGTCAAATGTGAACCCATTGTTTGAAACCCAGGTCAAATTTGAACCTAAACCTCAGGTCAAATGTGAACCCGTTGTTTGAATCCCAGGTCAAACGTGAACTTAAACCTCAGGTCAAATGTGAACATGTTGTTTGAAACCCAGGTCAAACGCGAACCTAAACCTCAGGTCAAATGTGAACCCGTTGTTTAAAACCCAAGTCAAATGTGAACCTAACCCTCAGGTCAAATGTGAACCCATTGTTTGAAAATCAGGTCAAATGTGAACCTAAACCTCAGGTCAAATGTGAACCCCTTGTTTGAAACCCAGGTCAAACGTGAACCTAAACCTCAGGTCAAATGTGAACCCGTTGTTTTAAACCCAAGTCAAATGTGAACCTAACCCTCAAGTCAAATGTGAACCCGTTGTTTGAAAATCCGGTCAAATGTGAGCCTAAACCTCTGGTCAAATGTGAACCCGTTGTTTGAAACCCAGGTCAAATGTGAACCAAAACCTCATGTCAAATGTGATTCCATTGTTTGAAAACCAGGTCAAATGTGAGCCCGTTGTTAAAAACCCAGGTCAAATATGAACCTAAACCTCAGGTCAAATGTGAACCCGTTGTTTGAAACCCAGGTCAAATGTGAACTTAAACCTCAGGTCAAATGTGAACTCGTTGTTTGAAAACCAGGTCAAATGTGAACCTAAACCTCAGGTCAAATGTGAACCTAAACCTCAGGTCAAATGTGAACCCGTTGTTTGAAAACCAGGTCAAATGTGAACCCGTTGTTTGAAACCCAGGTCAAATGTGAACCTAAACCTCAGGTCAAATGTGAACCCGTTGTTTGGAACCCAGGTCAAATGTGAACCTAAACCTCAGGTCAAATGTGAACCCGTTGTTTAAAACCCATGTCAAATGTGAACCTAAACCTCAGGTCAAATGCGAACCCGTTGTTTGAAAACCAGGCCAAATTTGAACCTAAACCTCAGGTCAAATGTGTACCCATTGTTTGAAACCCAGGTCAAATGTGAACCTAACCCTCAAGTTAAATGTGAACCCGTTGTTTGAAAATCCGGTCAAATGTGAACCTAAACCTCTGGTCAAATGTGAACCCGTTGTTTGAAACCCAGGTCAAATGTGAACCTAAACCTCATGTCAAATATGAATCCATTGTTTGAAAACAGGTCAAATGTGAGCCCGTTGTTAAAAACCCAGGTCAAATATGAACCTAAACCTCAGGTCAAATGTGAACCCGTTGTTTGAAACCCAGGTCAAATATGAACTTAAACCTCAGGTCAAATGTGAACTCGTTGTTTGAAAACCAGGTCAAATGTGAACCTAAATCTCAGGTCAAATGTGAACCCATTGTTTGAAAATCAGGTCAAATGTGAACCTAAACCTCAGGTCAAATGTGAACCCATTGTTTGAAACCCAGGTCAAATATGAACCTAAACATCAGGTCAAATGTGAACCTGTTGTTTGAAACCCAGGTCAAATGTGAACTTAAACCTCAGGTCAAATGTGAACTCGTTGTTTGAAAACCAGGTCAAATGTGAACCTAAGCCTCAGGTCAAATGTGAACCCATTGTTTGAAACCCAGGTCAAATTTGAACCTAAACCTCAGGTCAAATGTGAACCCGTTGTTTGAATCCCAGGTCAAACGTGAACTTAAACCTCAGGTCAAATGTGAACATGTTGTTTGAAACCCAGGTCAAACGCGAACCTAAACCTCAGGTCAAATGTGAACCCGTTGTTTAAAACCCAAGTCAAATGTGAACCTAACCCTCAGGTCAAATGTGAACCCATTGTTTGAAAATCAGGTCAAATGTGAACCTAAACCTCAGGTCAAATGTGAACCCGTTGTTTGAAACCCAGGTCAAACGTGAACCTAAACCTCAGGTCAAATGTGAACCCGTTGTTTTAAACCCAAGTCAAATGTGAACCTAACCCTCAAGTCAAATGTGAACCCGTTGTTTGAAAATCCGGTCAAATGTGAACCTAAACCTCTGGTCAAATGTGAACCCGTTGTTTGAAACCCAGGTCAAATGTGAACCAAAACCTCATGTCAAATGTGATTCCATTGTTTGAAAACCAGGTCAAATGTGAGCCCGTTGTTAAAAACCCAGGTCAAATATGAACCTAAACCTCAGGTCAAATGTGAACCCGTTGTTTGAAACCCAGGTCAAATGTGAACTTAAACCTCAGGTCAAATGTGAACTCGTTGTTTGAAAACCAGGTCAAATGTGAACCTAAACCTCAGGTCAAATGTGAACCTAAACCTCAGGTCAAATGTGAACCCGTTGTTTGAAAACCAGGTCAAATGTGAACCCGTTGTTTGAAACCCAGGTCAAATGTGAACCTAAACCTCAGGTCAAATGTGAACCCGTTGTTTGGAACCCAGGTCAAATGTGAACCTAAACCTCAGGTCAAATGTGAACCCGTTGTTTAAAACCCATGTCAAATGTGAACCTAAACCTCAGGTCAAATGCGAACCCGTTGTTTGAAAACCAGGCCAAATTTGAACCTAAACCTCAGGTCAAATGTGTACCCATTGTTTGAAACCCAGGTCAAATGTGAACCTAACCCTCAAGTTAAATGTGAACCCGTTGTTTGAAAATCCGGTCAAATGTGAACCTAAACCTCATGTCAAATATGAATCCATTGTTTGAAAACAGGTCAAATGTGAGCCCGTTGTTAAAAACCCAGGTCAAATATGAACCTAAACCTCAGGTCAAATGTGAACCCGTTGTTTGAAACCCAGGTCAAATACGAACTTAAACCTCAGGTCAAATGTGAACTCGTTGTTTGAAAACCAGGTCAAATGTGAACCTAAATCTCAGGTCAAATGTGAACCCATTGTTTGAAAATCAGGTCAAATGTGAACCTAAACCTCAGGTCAAATGTGAACCCATTGTTTGAAACCCAGGTCAAATATGAACCTAAACATCAGGTCAAATGTGAACCTGTTGTTTGAAACCCAGGTCAAATGTGAACTTAAACCTCAGGTCAAATGTGAACTCGTTGTTTGAAAACCAGGTCAAATGTGAACCTAAGCCTCAGGTCAAATGTGAACCCATTGTTTGAAACCCAGGTCAAATTTGAACCTAAACCTCAGGTCAAATGTGAACCCGTTGTTTGAATCCCAGGTCAAACGTGAACTTAAACCTCAGGTCAAATGTGAACATGTTGTTTGAAACCCAGGTCAAACGCGAACCTAAACCTCAGGTCAAATGTGAACCCGTTGTTTAAAACCCAAGTCAAATGTGAACCTAACCCTCAGGTCAAATGTGAACCCATTGTTTGAAAATCAGGTCAAATGTGAACCTAAACCTCAGGTCAAATGTGAACCCGTTGTTTGAAACCCAGGTCAAACGTGAACCTAAACCTCAGGTCAAATGTGAACCCGTTGTTTTAAACCCAAGTCAAATGTGAACCTAACCCTCAAGTCAAATGTGAACCCGTTGTTTGAAAATCCGGTCAAATGTGAACCTAAACCTCTGGTCAAATGTGAACCCGTTGTTTGAAACCCAGGTCAAATGTGAACCAAAACCTCATGTCAAATGTGATTCCATTGTTTGAAAACCAGGTCAAATGTGAGCCCGTTGTTAAAAACCCAGGTCAAATATGAACCTAAACCTCAGGTCAAATGTGAACCCGTTGTTTGAAACCCAGGTCAAATGTGAACTTAAACCTCAGGTCAAATGTGAACTCGTTGTTTGAAAACCAGGTCAAATGTGAACCTAAACCTCAGGTCAAATGTGAACCTAAACCTCAGGTCAAATGTGAACCCGTTGTTTGAAAACCAGGTCAAATGTGAACCCGTTGTTTGAAACCCAGGTCAAATGTGAACCTAAACCTCAGGTCAAATGTGAACCCGTTGTTTGGAACCCAGGTCAAATGTGAACCTAAACCTCAGGTCAAATGTGAACCCGTTGTTTAAAACCCATGTCAAATGTGAACCTAAACCTCAGGTCAAATGCGAACCCGTTGTTTGAAAACCAGGCCAAATTTGAACCTAAACCTCAGGTCAAATGTGTACCCATTGTTTGAAACCCAGGTCAAATGTGAACCTAACCCTCAAGTTAAATGTGAACCCGTTGTTTGAAAATCCGGTCAAATGTGAACCTAAACCTCATGTCAAATATGAATCCATTGTTTGAAAACAGGTCAAATGTGAGCCCGTTGTTAAAAACCCAGGTCAAATATGAACCTAAACCTCAGGTCAAATGTGAACCCGTTGTTTGAAACCCAGGTCAAATACGAACTTAAACCTCAGGTCAAATGTGAACTCGTTGTTTGAAAACCAGGTCAAATGTGAACCTAAATCTCAGGTCAAATGTGAACCCATTGTTTGAAAATCAGGTCAAATGTGAACCTAAACCTCAGGTCAAATGTGAACCCATTGTTTGAAACCCAGGTCAAATATGAACCTAAACATCAGGTCAAATGTGAACCCGTTGTTTGAAACCCAGGTCAAATGTGAACTTAAACCTCAGGTCAAATGTGAACTCGTTGTTTGAAAACCAGGTCAAATGTGAACCTAAACCTCAGGTCAAATGTGAACCCATTGTTTGAAAATCAGGTCAAATGTGAACCTAAACCTCAGGTCAAATGTGAACCCGTTGTTTGAAACCCAAGTCAAACGTGAACCTAAACCTCAAGTCAAATGTGAACCCGTTGTTTGAAAACCAGGCCAAATTTGAACCTAAACCTCAGGTCAAATGTGTACCCGTTGTTTGAAACCCAGGTCAAATGTGAACCTAACCCTCAAGTCAAATGTGAACCCGTTGTTTGAAAATCCGGTCAAATGTGAACCTAAACCTCTGGTCAAATGTGAACCCGTTGTTTGAAACCCAGGTCAAATGTGAACCTAAACCTCATGTCAAATGTGAATCCATTGTTTGAAAACCAGGTCAAATGTGAGCCCGTTGTTAAAAACCCAGGTCAAATATGAACCTAAACCTCAGGTCAAATGTGAACCCGTTGTTTGAAACCCAGGTCAAATGTAAACTTAAACCTCAGGTCAAATGTGAACTCGTTGTTTGAAAACCAGGTCAAATGTGAACCTAAACCTCAGGTCAAATGTGAACCCATTGTTTGAAACCCAGGTCAAATGTGAACCTAAACCTCAGGTCAAATGTGAACCCGTTGTTTGAAAACCAGGTCAAATGTGAACCCGTTGTTTGAAACCCAGGTCAAATGTGAACCTAAACCTCAGGTCAAATGTGAACCCGTTGTTTGGAACCCAGGTCAAATGTGAACCTAAACCTCAGGTCAAATGTGAACCCGTTGTTTAAAACCCATGTCAAATGTGAACCTAAACCTCAGGTCAAATGTGAACCCGTTGTTTGAAAACCAGGCCAAATTTGAACCTAAACCTCAGCTCAAATGTGTACCCATTGTTTGAAACCCAGGTCAAATGTGAACCTAACCCTCAAGTTAAATGTGAACCCGTTGTTTGAAAATCCGGTCAAATGTGAACCTAAACCTCTGGTCAAATGTGAACCCGTGGTTTGAAACCCAGGTCAAATGTGAACCTAAACCTCATGTCAAATATAAATCCATTGTTTGAAAACCAGGTCAAATGTGAGCCCGTTGTTAAAAACCCAGGTCAAATATGAACCTAAACCTCAGGTCAAATGTGAACCCGTTGTTTGAAACCCAGGTCAAATATGAACTTAAACCTTAGGTCAAATGTGAACTCGTTGTTTGAAAACCAGGTCAAATGTGAACCTAAATCTCAGGTCAAATGTGAACCCATTGTTTGAAAATCAGGTCAAATGTGAACCTAAACCTCAGGTCAAATGTGAACCCATTGTTTGAAACCCAGGTCAAATATGAACCTAAACCTCAGGTCAAATGTGACCCCGTTGTTTGAAACCCAGGTCAAATGTGAACTTAAACCTCAGGTCAAATGTGAACTCGTTGTTTGAAAACCAGGTCAAATGTGAACCTAAACCTCAGGTCAAATGTGAACCCATTGTTTGAAAATCAGGTCAAATGTGAACCTAAACCTCAGGTCAAATGTGAACCCGTTGTTTGAAACCCAAGTCAAACGTGAACCTAAACCTCAAGTCAAATGTGAACCCGTTGTTTGAAAACCAGGCCAAATTTGAACCTAAACCTCAGGTCAAATGTGTACCCGTTGTTTGAAACCCAGGTCAAATGTGAACCTAACCCTCAAGTCAAATGTGAACCCGTTGTTTGAAAATCCGGTCAAATGTGAACCTAAACCTCTGGTCAAATGTGAACCCGTTGTTTGAAACCCAGGTCAAATGTGAACCAAAACCTCATGTCAAATGTGAATCCATTGTTTGAAAACCAGGTCAAATGTGAGCCCGTTGTTAAAAACCCAGGTCAAATATGAACCTAAACCTCAGGTCAAATGTGAACCCGTTGTTTGAAACCCAGGTCAAATGTGAACTTAAACCTCAGGTCAAATGTGAACTCGTTGTTTGAAAACCAGGTCAAATGTGAACCTAAACCTCAGGTCAAATGTGAACCCATTGTTTGAAACCCAGGTCAAATGTGAACCTAAACCTCAGGTCAAATGTGAACCCGTTGTTTGAAAACCAGGTCAAATGTGAAGCCGTTGTTTGAAACCCAGGTCAAATGTGAACCTAAACCTCAGGTCAAATGTGAAACCGTTGTTTGGAACCCAGGTCAAATGTGAACCTAAACCTCAGGTCAAATGTGAACCCGTTGTTTATAACCCAGGTCAAATGTGAACCTAAACCTCAGGTCAAATGCGAACCCGTTGTTTGAAAACCAGGTCAAATTTGAACCTAAACCTCAGGCCAAATGTGAACCCGTTGTTTGAAACCCAGGTCAAATGTGAAACTAAACCTCAAGTCAAATGTGAACCTGTTGTTTGGAACCCAGGTCAAATGTGAACCTAAACCTCAGGTCAAATGTGAACCCGTTGTTTATAACCCAGGTCAAATGTGAACCTAAACCTCAGGTCAAATGCGAACCCGTTGTTTGAAAACCAGGTCAAATTTGAACCTAAACCTCAGGCCAAATGTGAACCCGTTGTTTGAAACCCAGGTTAAATGTGAACCTAAACCTCAGGTCAAATGTGAACCCGTTGTTTGAAACCCAGGTCAATTGTGAACCTAAACCTAAGGTCAAATGTGAACCTGTTGTTTGAAACCCAGGTCAAACGTGAACCTAAACCTCAGGTCAAATGTGAACCCGTTGTTTGAAACCCAAGTCAAATGTGAACCTAACCCTCAAGTCAAATGTGAACCCGTTGTTTGAAAATCCGGTCAAATGTGAACCTAAACCTCAAGTCAAATGTGAACCCGTTGTTTGAAACCCAGGTCAAACATGAACCTCAACCTCAGGTCAAATGTGAACCCGTTGTTTGAAACCCAAGTCAAATGTGAACCTAACCCTCAAGTCAAATGTGAACCCGTTGTTTGAAAATCCGGTCAAATGTGAACCTAAACCTCTGGTCAAATGTGAACCCGTTGTTTGAAACCCAGGTCAAATGTGAACCAAAACCTCATGTCAAATGTGAATCCATTGTTCGAAAACCAGGTCAAATGTGAGCCCGTTGTTAAAAACCCAGGTCAAATATGAACATAAACCTCAGGTCAAATGTGAACCCGTTGTTTGAAACCCAGGACAAATGTGAACTTAAACCTCAGGTCAAATGTGAACCTGTTGTTTGAAACCCAGGTCAAATGTGAACCTAAACCTCAGGTCAAATGTGAACCCGTTGTTTGAAACCCAAGTCAAATGTGAACCTAACCCTCAAGTCAAATGTGAACCCGTTGTTTGAAAACAAGGTCAAATGTGAACCCGTTGTTTGAAACCCAGGTCAAATGTGAACCTAAACCTCAGGTCAAATGTGAACCCGTTGTTTGAAAACAAGGTCAAATGTGAACCCGTTGTTTGAAACCCATGTCAAATGTGAACCTAAACCTCAGGTCAAATGTGAACCCGTTGTTTGAAATCTAGGTAAAATGTGAACCTAAACCTTAGGTCAAATGTGAACCCGTTGATTGAAACCCAGGACAAATGTGAACCTAAACCTCAGGTCAAATGTGAATCCGTTGTTTGAAACCCAGGTCAAATGTGAACCTAAACCTCAGGTCCAAAGCAATCCCGTTGTTTGAAAACCAGGTCAAATTTGAACCTAAACCTCAGGTCAAATGTGAACCCGTTGTTTGAAACCCCCAGGTCTATTGTGAACCTAAACCTAAGGTCAAATGTGAACCCGTTGTTTGAAAACCAAGTCAAATGTGAACCAAAACCTTAGGTCAAATGTGAACCCATTGTTTGAAACCCAGATCAAATGTGAACCTAAACCTCAGGTCAAATGTGAACCCGTTATTTGAAACCCAGGTCAAATGTGAACTTAAACCTCAGGTCAAATGTGAACCTGTTGTTTGAAACCCAGGTCAAATGTGAACCTAAACCTCAGGTCAAATGTGAACCCGTTGTTTGAAACCCAGGTCAATTGTGAACCTAAACCTAAGGTCAAATGTGAACCTGTTGTTTGAAACCCAGGTCAAATTTGAACCTAAACCTCAGGTCAAATGTGAACTCGTTGTTTGAAACCCAAGTCAAATGTGAACCTAACCCTCAAGTCAAATGTGAACCCGTTGTTTGAAAATCCGGTCAAATGTGAACCTAAACCTCTGGTCAAATGTGAACCCGTTGTTTGAAACCCAGGTCAAATGTGAACCAAAACCTCATGTCAAATGTGAATCCATTGTTTGAAAACCAGGTCAAATTTGAGCCCGTTGTTAAAAACCCAGGTCAAATATGAACCTAAACCTCAGGTCAAATGTGAACCCGTTGTTTGAAACCTAGGACAAATGTGAACTTAAACCTCAGGTCAAATGTGAACCTGTTGTTTGAAACCCAGGTCAAATGTGAACCTAAACCTCAGGTCAAATGTGAACCCGTTGTTTGAAACCCAAGTCAAATGTGAACCTAACCCTCAAGTCAAATGTGAACCCGTTGTTTGAAAACAAGGTCAAATGTGAACTCGTTGTTTGAAACCCAGGTCAAATGTGAACCTAAACCTCAGGTCAAATGTGAACCCGTTGTTTGAAAACAAGGTCAAATGTTAACCCGTTGTTTGAAACCTAGGTCAAATGTGAACCTAAACCTCAGGTCAAATGTGAACCCATTGTTTGAAACCCAGGTCAAACATGAACCTAAACCTCAGGTCAAATGTGAACCCGTTGTTTGAAACCCAAGTCAAATGTGAACCTAACCCTCAAGTCAAATGTGAACCCGTTTTTTGAAAATCCGGTCAAATGTGAACCTAAACCTCTGGTCAAATGTGAACCCGTTGTTTGAAACCCAGGTCAAATGTGAACCAAAACCTCATGTCAAATGTGAATCCAGTGTTTGAAAACCAGGTCAAATGTGAGCCCGTTGTTAAAAACCCAGGTCAAATATGAACCTAAACCTCAGGTCAAATGTGAACCCGTTGTTTGAAACCCAGGACAAATGTGAACTTAAACCTCAGGTCAAATGTGAACCTGTTGTTTGAAACCCAGGTCAAATGTGAACCTAAACCTCAGGTCAAATGTGAACCCGTTGTTTGAAACCCAAGTCAAATGTGAACCTAACCCTCAAGTCAAATGTGAACCCGTTGTTTGAAAACAAGGTCAAATGTGAACCCGTTGTTTGAAACCCAGGTCAAATGTGAACGTAAACCTCTGGTCAAATGTGAACCCGTTGTTTGAAAACAAGGTCAAATGTGAACCCGTTGTTTGAAACCCAAGTCAAATGTGAACCTAAACCTCAGGTCAAATGTGAACCCGTTGTTTGAAACCCAGGTAAAATGTGAACCTAAACCTTAGGTCAAGTGTGAACCCGTTGATTGAAACCCAGGACAAATGTGAACCTAAACCTCAGGTCAAATGTGAATCCGTTGTTTGAAACCCTGGTCAAATGTGAACCTAAACCTCAGGTCCAAAGCGATCCCGTTGTTTGAAAACCAGGTAAAATTTGAACCTAAACCTCAGGTCAAATGTGAACCCGTTGTTTGAAACCCCCAGGTCTATTGTGAACCTAAACCTAAGGACAAATGTGAACCCGTTGTTTGAAAACCAGGTCAAATGTGAACCAAAACCTCAGGTCAAATGTGAACCCATTGTTTGAAACCCAGGTTAAATGTGAACCTAATCCTCAGGTCAAATGTGAACCCGTTATTTGAAACCCAGGTCAAATGTGAACTTAAACCTCAGGTCAAATGTGAACCTGTTGTTTGAAACCCAGGTCAAATGTGAACCTAAACCTCAGGTCAAATGTGAACCCGTTGTTTGAAACCCAGGTCAATTGTGAACCTAAACCTAAGGTCAAATGTGAACCTGTTGTTTGAAACCCAGGTTAAACGTGAACCTAAACCTCAGGTCAAATGTGAACCCGTTGTTTGAAACCCAAGTCAAATGTGAACCTAACCCTCAAGTCAAATGTGAACCCGTTGTTTGAAAATCCGGTCAAATGTGAACCTAAACCTCTGGTCAAATGTGAACCCGTTGTTTGAAACCCAGGTCAAATGTGAACCAAAACCTCATGTCAAATGTGAATCCATTGTTTGAAAACCAGGTCAAATGTGAGCCCGTTGTTAAAAACCCAGGTCAAATATGAACCTAAACCTCAGGTCAAATGTGAACCCGTTGTTTGAAGCCCAGGACAAATGTGAACTTAAACCTCAGGTCAAATGTGAACCTGTTGTTTGAAACCCAGGTCAAATGTGAACCTAAACCTCAGGTCAAATGTGAACCCGTTGTTTGAAACCCAAGTCAAATGTGAACCTAACCCTCAAGTCAAATGTGAACCCGTTGTTTGAAAACAAGGTCAAATGTGAACCCGTTGTTTGAAACCCAGGTCAAATGTGAACCTAAACCTCAGGTCAAATGTGAACCCGTTGTTTGAAAACAAGGTCAAATGTGAACCCGTTGTTTGAAACCTAGGTCAAATGTGAACCTAAACCTCAGGTCAAATGTGAACCCGTTGTTTGAAACCCAGGTCAAACATGAACCTAAACCTCAGGTCAAATGTGAACCCGTTGTTTGAAACCCAAGTCAAATGTGAACCTAACCCTCAAGTCAAATGTGAACCCGTTTTTTGAAAATCCGGTCAAATGTGAACCTAAACCTCTGGTCAAATGTGAACCCTTTGTTTGAAACCCAGGTCAAATGTGAACCAAAACCTCATGTCAAATGTGAATCCATTGTTTGAAAACCAGGTCAAATGTGAGCCCGTTGTTAAAAACCCAGGTCAAATATGAACCTAAACCTCAGGTCAAATGTGAACCCGTTGTTTGAAACCCAGGACAAATGTGAACTTAAATCTCAGGTCAAATGTGAACCTGTTGTTTGAAACCCAGGTCAAATGTGAACCTAAACCTCAGGTCAAATGTGAACCCGTTGTTTGAAACCCAAGTCAAATGTGTACCAAACCCTCAAGTCAAATGTGAACCCGTTGTTTGAAAACAAGGTCAAATGTGAACCCGTTGTTTGAAACCCGGGTCAAATGTGAACCTAAACCTCAGGTCAAATGTGAACCCGTTGTTTGAAAACAAGGTCAAATGTGAACCAGTTGTTTGAAACCCAAGTCAAATGTGAACCTAAACCTCAGGTCAAATGTGAACCCGTTGTTTGAAACCCAGGTAAAATGTGAACCTAAACCTTAGGTCAAATGTGAACCCGTTGATTGAAACCCAGGACAAATGTGAACCTAAACCTCAGGTCAAATGTGAATCCGTTGTTTGAAACCTAGGTCAAATGTGAACCTAAACCTCAGGTCCAAAGCGATCCCGTTGTTTGAAAACCAGGTCAAATTTGAACCTAAACCTCAGGTCAAATGTGAACCCGTTGTTTGAAACCCCCAGGTCTATTGTGAACCTAAACCTAAGGTCAAATGTGAATCCGTTGTTTGAAAACCAGGTCAAATGTGAACCAAAACCTCAGGTCAAATGTGAACCCATTGTTTGAAACCCAGGTCAAATGTGAACCTAAACCTCAGGTCAAATGTGAACCCGTTATTTGAAACCCAGGTCAAATGTGAACTTAAACCTCAGGTCAAATGTGAACCTGTTGTTTGAAACCCAGGTCAAACGTGAACCTAAACTTCAGGTCAAATGTGAACCCGTTGTTTGAAACCCAGGTCAAATGTGAACCTAAACCTTAAGTAAAATGTGAACCCGTTGTTTGAAACCCAAGTCAAATGTGAACCTAAACCTCAGGTCAAATGTGAACCTGTTGTTTGAAAACCAGGTCAAATGTGAACCTAAACCTCAGGTCAAATGTGAACCCGTTGTTTGAAACCCAAGTTAAATGTGAACCTAACCCTCAAGTCAAATGTGAACCCGTTGTTTGAAAACAAGGTCAAATGTGAACCCGTTGTTTGAAACCCAGGTCAAATGTGAACCTAAACCTCAGGTCAAATGTGAACCCGTTGTTTGAAAACAAGGTCAAATGTGAACCCGTTGTTTGAAACCCAAGTCAAATGTGAACCTAACCCTCAAGTCAAATGTGAACCCGTTGTTTGAAAACAAGGTCAAATGTGAACCCGTTGTTTGAAACCCAGGTCAAATGTGAACCTAAACCTCAGGTCAAATGTGAACCCGTTGTTTGAAAACAAGGTCAAATGTGAACCCGTTGTTTGAAACCCAGGTCAAACATGAACCTAAACCTCAGGTCAAATGTGAACCCGTTGTTTGAAAATCCGGTCAAATGTGAACCTAAACCTCTGGTCAAATGTGAACCCGTTGTTTGAAACCCAGGTCAAATGTGAACCAAAACCTCATGTCAAATGTGAATCCATTGTTTGAAAACCAGGTCAAATGTGAGCCCGTTGTTAAAAACCCAGGTCAAATATGAACCTAAACCTCAGGTCAAATGTGAACCCGTTGTTTGAAACCCAGGACAAATGTGAACTTAAACCTCAGGTCAAATGTGAACCTGTTGTTTGAAACCCAGGTCAAATGTGAACCTAAACCTCAGGTCAAATGTGAACCCGTTGTTTGAAACCCAAGTCAAATGTGTACCTAACCCTCAAGTCAAATGTGAACCCGTTGTTTGAAAACAAGGTCAAATGTGAACCCGTTGTTTGAAACCCGGGTCAAATGTGAACCTAAACCTCAGGTCAAATGTGAACCCGTTGTTTGAAAACAAGGTCAAATGTGAACCCGTTGTTTGAAACCCAAGTCAAATGTGAACCTAAACCTCAGGTCAAATGTGAACCCGTTGTTTGAAACCCAGGTAAAATGTGAACCTAAACCTTAGGTCAAATGTGAACCCGTTGATTGAAACCCAGGACAAATGTGAACCTAAACCTCAGGTCAAATGTGAATCCGTTGTTTGAAACCCAGGTCAAATGTGATCCTAAACGTCAGGTCCAAAGCGATCCCGTTGTTTGAAAACCAGGTCAAATTTGAACCTAAACCTCAGGTCAAATGTGAACCCGTTGTTTGAAACCCCCAGGTCTATTGTGAACCTAAACCTAAGGTCAAATGTGAACCCGTTGTTTGAAAACCAGGTCAAATGTGAACCAAAACCTCAGGTCAAATGTGAACCCATTGTTTGAAACCCAGGTCAAATGTGAACCTAAACCTCAGGTCAAATGTGAACCCGTTATTTGAAACCCAGGTCAAATGTGAAGTTAAACCTCAGGTCAAATGTGAACCTGTTGTTTGAAACCCAGGTCAAACGTGAACCTAAACTTCAGGTCAAATGTGAACCCGTTGTTTGAAACCCAGGTCAAATGTGAACCTAAACCTTAAGTAAAATGTGAACCCGTTGTTTGAAACCCAAGTCAAATGTGAACCTAAACCTCAGGTCAAATGTGAACCTGTTGTTTGAAAACCAGGTCAAATGTGAACCTAAACCTCAGGTCAAATGTGAACCCGTTGTTTGAAACCCAAGTCAAATGTGAACCTAACCCTCAAGTCAAATGTGAACCCGTTGTTTGAAAACAAGGTCAAATGTGAACCCGTTGTTTGAAACCCAGGTCAAATGTGAACCTAAACCTCAGGTCAAATGTGAACCCGTTGTTTGAAAACAAGGTCAAATGTGAACCCGTTGTTTGAAACCCAAGTCAAATGTGAACCTAACCCTCAAGTCAAATGTGAACCCGTTGTTTGAAAACAAGGTCAAATGTGAACCCGTTGTTTGAAACCCAGGTCAAATGTGAACCTAAACCTCAGGTCAAATGTGAACCCGTTGTTTGAAAACAAGGTCAAATGTGAACCCGTTGTTTGAAACCCAGGTCAAACATGAACCTAAACCTCAGGTCAAATGTGAACCCGTTCTTTGAAACCCAAGTCAAATGTGAACCTAACCCTCAAGTCAAATGTGAACCCGTTGTTTGAAAATCCGGTCAAATGTGAACCTAAACCTCTGGTCAAATGTGAACCCGTTGTTTGAAACCCAGGTCAAATGTGAACCAAAACCTCATGTCAAATGTGAATCCATTGTTTGAAAACCAGGTCAAATGTGAGCCCGTTGTTAAAAACCCAGGTCAAATATGAACCTAAACCTCAGGTCAAATGTGAACCCGTTGTTTGAAACCCAGGACAAATGTGAACTTAAACCTCAGGTCAAATGTGAACCTGTTGTTTGAAACCCAGGTCAAATGTGAACCTAAACCTCAGGTCAAATGTGAACCCGTTGTTTGAAACCCAAGTCAAATGTGAACCTAACCCTCAAGTCAAATGTGAACCCGTTGTTTGAAAACAAGGTCAAATGTGAACCCGTTGTTTGAAACCCAGGTCAAATGTGAACCTAAACCTCAGGTCAAATGTGAACCCGTTGTTTGAAAACAAGGTCAAATGTGAACCCGTTGTTTGAAACCCAAGTCAAATGTGAACCTAAACCTCAGGTCAAATGTGAACCCGTTGTTTGAAATCTAGGTAAAATGTGAACCTAAACCTTAGGTCAAATGTGAACCCGTTGATTGAAACCCAGGAAAAATGTGAACCTAAACCTCAGGTCAAATGTGAATCCGTTGTTTGAAACCCAGGTCAAATGTGAACCTAAACCTCAGGTCCAAAGCGATCCCGTTGTTTGAAAACCAGGTCAAATGTGAACCTAAACCTCAGGTCAAATGTGAACCCGTTGTTTGAAACCCCCAGGTCTATTGTGAACCTAAACCTAAGGTCAAATGTGAACCCGTTGTTTGAAAACCAAGTCAAATGTGAACCAAAACCTTAGGTCAAATGTGAACCCATTGTTTGAAACCCAGGTCAAATGTGAACCTAAACCTCAGGTCAAATGTGAACCCGTTATTTGAAACCCAGGTCAAATGTGAACTTAAACCTCAGGTCAAATGTGAACCTGTTGTTTGAAACCCAGGTCAAATGTGAACCTAAACCTCAGGTCAAATGTGAACCCGTTGTTTGAAACCCAGGTCAATTGTGAACCTAAACCTAAGGTCAAATGTGAACCTGTTGTTTGAAACCCAGGTCAAACGTGAACCTAAACCTCACGTCAAATGTGAACCCGTTGTTTGAAAACAAGGTCAAATGTGAACCCGTTGTTTGAAACCCAGGTCAAATGTGAACCTAAACCTCAGGTCAAATGTGAACCCGTTGTTTGAAAACAAGGTCAAATATGAACCCGTTGTTTGAAACCCAGGTCAAATGTGAACCTAAACCTCAGGTCAAATGTGAACCCGTTGTTTGAAACCCAGGTCAAAGATGAACCAAAACCTCAGGTCAAATGTGAACCCGTTGTTTGAAACCCAAGTCAAATGTGAACCTAACCCTCAAGTCAAGTGTGAACCCGTTGTTTGAAAATCCGGTCAAATGTGAACCTAAACCTCTGGTCAAATGTGAACCCGTTGTTTGAAACCCAGGTCAAATGTGAACCAAAACCTCATGTCAAATGTGAATCCATTGTTTGAAAACCAGGTCAAATGTGAGCCCGTTGTTAAAAACCCAGGTCAAATATGAACCTAAACCTCTGGTCAAATGTGAACCCGTTGTTTGAAACCCAGGACAAATGTGAACTTAAACCTCAGGTCAAATGTGAACCTGTTGTTTGAAACCCAGGTCAAATGTGAACCTAAACCTCAGGTCAAATGTGAACCCGTTGTTTGAAACCCAAGTCAAATGTGAACCTAACCATCAAGTCAAATGTGAACCCGTTGTTTGAAAACAAGGTCAAATGTGAACCCGTTGTTTGAAACCCAGGTCAAATGTGAACCTAAACCTCAGGTCAAATGTGAACCCGTTGTTTGAAAACAAGGTCAAATGTGAACCTGTTGTTTGAAACCCAAGTCAAATGTGAACCTAAACCTCAGGTCAAATGTGAACCCGTTGTTTGAAATCTAGGTAAAATGTGAACCTAAACCTTAGGTCAAATGTGAACCCGTTGATTGAAACCCAGGACAAATGTGAACCTAAACCTCAGGTCAAATGTGAATCCGTTGTTTGAAACCCAGGTCAAATGTGAACCTAAACCTCAGGTCCAAAGCGATCCCGTTGTTTGAAAACCAGGTCAAATTTGAACCTAAACCTCAGGTCAAATGTGAACCCGTTGTTTGAAACCTCCAGGTCTATTATGAACCTAAACCTAAGGTCAAATGTGAACCCGTTGTTTGAAAACCAGGTCAAATGTGAACCAAAACCTTAGGTCAAATGTGAACCCATTGTTTGAAACCCAGGTCAAATGTGAACCTAAACCTCAGGTCAAATGTGAACCCGTTATTTGAAACCCAGGTCAAATGTGAACTTAAACCTCAGGTCAAATGTGAACCTGTTGTTTGAAACCCAGGTCAAATGTGAACCTAAACCTCAGGTCAAATGTGAACCCGTTGTTTGAAACCCAGGTCAATTGTGAACCTAAACCTAAGGTCAAATGTGAACCTGTTGTTTGAAACCCAGGTCAAACGTGAACCTAAACCTCAGGTCAAATGTGAACCCGTTGTTTGAAACCCAAGTCAAATGTGAACCTAACCCTCAAGTCAAATGTGAACCCGTTGTTTGAAAATCCGGTCAAATGTGAACCTAAACCTCTGGTCAAATGTGAACCCGTTGTTTGAAACCCAGGTCAAATGTGAACCAAAACCTCATGTCAAATGTGAATCCATTGTTTGAAAACCAGGTCAAATGTGAGCCCGTTGTTAAAAACCCAGGTCAAATATGAACCTAAACCTCAGGTCAAATGTGAACCCGTTGTTTGAAACCCAGGACAAATGTGAACTTAAACCTCAGGTCAAATGTGAACCTGTTGTTTGAAACCCAGGTCAAATGTGAACCTAAACCTCAGGTCAAATGTGAACCCGTTGTTTGAAACCCAAGTCAAATGTGAACCTAACCCTCAAGTCAAATGTGAACCCGTTGTTTGAAAACAAGGTCAAATGTGAACCCGTTGTTTGAAACCCAGGTCAAATGTGAACCTAAACCTCAGGTCAAATGTGAACCCGTTGTTTGAAAACAAGGTCAAATATGAACCCGTTGTTTGAAACCCAGGTCAAATGTGAACCTAAACCTCAGGTCAAATGTGAACCCGTTGTTTGAAACCCAGGTCAAAGATGAACCTAAACCTCAGGTCAAATGTGAACCCGTTGTTTGAAACCCAAGTCAAATGTGAACCTAACCCTCAAGTCAAGTGTGAACCCGTTGTTTGAAAATCCGGTCAAATGTGAACCTAAACCTCTGGTCAAATGTGAACCCGTTGTTTGAAACCCAGGTCAAATGTGAACCAAAACCTCATGTCAAATGTGAATCCATTGTTTGAAAACCAGGTCAAATGTGAGCCCGTTGTTAAAAACCCAGGTCAAATATGAACCTAAACCTCTGGTCAAATGTGAACCCGTTGTTTGAAACCCAGGACAAATGTGAACTTAAACCTCAGGTCAAATGTGAACCTGTTGTTTGAAACCCAGGTCAAATGTGAACCTAAACCTCAGGTCAAATGTGAACCCGTTGTTTGAAACCCAAGTCAAATGTGAACCTAACCATCAAGTCAAATGTGAACCCGTTGTTTGAAAACAAGGTCAAATGTGAACCCGTTGTTTGAAACCCAGGTCAAATGTGAACCTAAACCTCAGGTCAAATGTGAACCCGTTGTTTGAAAACAAGGTCAAATGTGAACCCGTTGTTTGAAACCCAAGTCAAATGTGAACCTAAACCTCAGGTCAAATGTGAACCCGTTGTTTGAAATCTAGGTAAAATGTGAACCTAAACCTTAGGTCAAATGTGAACCCGTTGATTGAAACCCAGGACAAATGTGAACCTAAACCTCAGGTCAAATGTGAATCCGTTGTTTGAAACCCAGGTCAAATGTGAACCTAAACCTCAGGTCCAAAGCGATCCCGTTGTTTGAAAACCAGGTCAAATTTGAACCTAAACCTCAGGTCAAATGTGAACCCGTTGTTTGAAACCTCCAGGTCTATTATGAACCTAAACCTAAGGTCAAATGTGAACCCGTTGTTTGAAAACCAGGTCAAATGTGAACCAAAACCTTAGGTCAAATGTGAACCCATTGTTTGAAACCCAGGTCAAATGTGAACCTAAACCTCAGGTCAAATGTGAACCCGTTATTTGAAACCCAGGTCAAATGTGAACTTAAACCTCAGGTCAAATGTGAACCTGTTGTTTGAAACCCAGGTCAAATGTGAACCTAAACCTCAGGTCAAATGTGAACCCGTTGTTTGAAACCCAGGTCAATTGTGAACCTAAACCTAAGGTCAAATGTGAACCTGTTGTTTGAAACCCAGGTCAAACGTGAACCTAAACCTCAGGTCAAATGTGAACCCGTTGTTTGAAACCCAAGTCAAATGTGAACCTAACCCTCAAGTCAAATGTGAACCCGTTGTTTGAAAATCCGGTCAAATGTGAACCTAAACCTCTGGTCAAATGTGAACCCGTTGTTTGAAACCCAGGTCAAATGTGAACCAAAACCTCATGTCAAATGTGAATCCATTGTTTGAAAACCAGGTCAAATGTGAGCCCGTTGTTAAAAACCCAGGTCAAATATGAACCTAAACCTCAGGTCAAATGTGAACCCGTTGTTTGAAACCCTGGACAAATGTGAACTTAAACCTCAGGTCAAATGTGAACCTGTTGTTTGAAACCCAGGTCAAATGTGAACCTAAACCTCAGGTCAAATGTGAACCCGTTGTTTGAAACCCAAGTCAAATGTGAACCTAACCCTCAAGTCAAATGTGAACCCGTTGTTTGAAAACAAGGTCAAATGTGAACCCGTTGTTTGAAACCCAGGTCAAATGTGAACCTAAACCTCAGGTCAAATGTGAACCCGTTGTTTGAAAACAAGGACAAATGTGAACCCGTTGTTTGAAACCTAGGTCAAATTTGAACCTAAACCTCAGGTCAAATGGTAACCCGTTGTTTGAAACCCAGGTCAAACATGAACCTAAACCTCAGGTCAAATGTGAACCCGTTGTTTGAAACCCAAGTCAAATGTGAACCTAACCCTCAAGTTAAATGTGAACCCGTTTTTTGAAAATCCGGTCAAATGTGAACCTAAACCTCTGGTCAAATGTGAACCCGTTGTTTGAAACCCAGGTCAAATGTGAACCAAAACCTCATGTCAAATGTGAATCCATTGTTTGAAAACCAGGTCAAATATGAACCCGTTGTTAAAAACCCAGGTCAAATATGAACCTAAACCTCTGGTCAAATGTGAACCCGTTGTTTGAAACCCAGGACAAATGTGAACTTAAACCTCAGGTCAAATGTGAACCTGTTGTTTGAAACCCAGGTCAAATGTGAACCTAAACCTCAGGTCAAATGTGAACCCGTTGTTTGAAACCCAAGTCAAATGTGAACCTAACCATCAAGTCAAATGTGAACCCGTTGTTTGAAAACAAGGTCAAATGTGAACCCGTTGTTTGAAACCCAGGTCAAATGTGAACCTAAACCTCAGGTCAAATGTGAACCCGTTGTTTGAAAACAAGGTCAAATGTGAACCCGTTGTTTGAAACCCAAGTCAAATGTGAACCTAAACCTCAGGTCAAATGTGAACCCGTTGTTTGAAATCTAGGTAAAATGTGAACCTAAACCTTAGGTCAAATGTGAACCCGTTGATTGAAACCCAGGACAAATGTGAACCTAAACCTCAGGTCAAATGTGAATCCGTTGTTTGAAACCCAGGTCAAATGTGAACCTAAACCTCAGGTCCAAAGCGATCCCGTTGTTTGAAAACCAGGTCAAATTTGAACCTAAACCTCAGGTCAAATGTGAACCCGTTGTTTGAAACCTCCTGGTCTATTATGAACCTAAACCTAAGGTCAAATGTGAACCCGTTGTTTGAAAACCAGGTCAAATGTGAACCAAAACCTTAGGTCAAATGTGAACCCATTGTTTGAAACCCAGGTCAAATGTGAACCTAAACCTCAGGTCAAATGTGAACCCGTTATTTGAAACCCAGGTCAAATGTGAACTTAAACCTCAGGTCAAATGTGAACCTGTTGTTTGAAACCCAGGTCAAATGTGACCCTAAACCTCAGGTCAAATGTGAACCCGTTGTTTGAAACCCAGGTCAATTGTGAACCTAAACCTAAGGTCAAATGTGAACCTGTTGTTTGAAACCCAGGTCAAACGTGAACCTAAACCTCAGGTCAAATGTGAACCCGTTGTTTGAAACCCAAGTCAAATGTGAACCTAACCCTCAAGTCAAATGTGAACCCGTTGTTTGAAAATCCGGTCAAATGTGAACCTAAACCTCTGGTCAAATGTGAACCCGTTGTTTGAAACCCAGGTCAAATGTGAACCAAAACCTCATGTCAAATGTGAATCCATTGTTTGAAAACCAGGTCAAATGTGAGCCCGTTATTAAAAACCCAGGTCAAATATGAACCTAAACCTCAGGTCAAATGTGAACCCGTTGTTTGAAACCCTGGACAAATGTGAACTTAAACCTCAGGTCAAATGTGAACCTGTTGTTTGAAACCCAGGTCAAATGTGAACCTAAACCTCAGGTCAAATGTGAACCCGTTGTTTGAAACCCAAGTCAAATGTGAACCTAACCCTCAAGTCAAATGTGAACCCGTTGTTTGAAAACAAGGTCAAATGTGAACCCGTTGTTTGAAACCCAGGTCAAATGTGAACCTAAACCTCAGGTCAAATGTGAACCCGTTGTTTGAAAACAAGGACAAATGTGAACCCGTTGTTTGAAACCTAGGTCAAATTTGAACCTAAACCTCAGGTCAAATGGTAACCCGTTGTTTGAAACCCAGGTCAAACATGAACCTAAACCTCAGGTCAAATGTGAACCCGTTGTTTGAAACCCAAGTCAAATGTGAACCTAACCCTCAAGTTAAATGTGAACCCGTTTTTTGAAAATCCGGTCAAATGTGAACCTAAACCTCTGGTCAAATGTGAACCCGTTGTTTGAAACCCAGGTCAAATGTGAACCAAAACCTCATGTCAAATGTGAATCCATTGTTTGAAAACCAGGTCAAATATGAACCCGTTGTTAAAAACCCAGGTCAAATATGAACCTAAACCTCTGGTCAAATGTGAACCCGTTGTTTGAAACCCAGGACAAATGTGAACTTAAACCTCAGGTCAAATGTGAACCTGTTGTTTGAAACCCAGGTCAAATGTGAACCTAAACCTCAGGTCAAATGTGAACCCGTTGTTTGAAACCCAAGTCAAATGTGAACCTAACCATCAAGTCAAATGTGAACCCGTTGTTTGAAAACAAGGTCAAATGTGAACCCGTTGTTTGAAACCCAGGTCAAATGTGAACCTAAACCTCAGGTCAAATGTGAACCCGTTGTTTGAAAACAAGGTCAAATGTGAACCCGTTGTTTGAAACCCAAGTCAAATGTGAACCTAAACCTCAGGTCAAATGTGAACCCGTTGTTTGAAATCTAGGTAAAATGTGAACCTAAACCTTAGGTCAAATGTGAACCCGTTGATTGAAACCCAGGACAAATGTGAACCTAAACCTCAGGTCAAATGTGAATCCGTTGTTTGAAACCCAGGTCAAATGTGAACCTAAACCTCAGGTCCAAAGCGATCCCGTTGTTTGAAAACCAGGTCAAATTTGAACCTAAACCTCAGGTCAAATGTGAACCCGTTGTTTGAAACCTCCTGGTCTATTATGAACCTAAACCTAAGGTCAAATGTGAACCCGTTGTTTGAAAACCAGGTCAAATGTGAACCAAAACCTTAGGTCAAATGTGAACCCATTGTTTGAAACCCAGGTCAAATGTGAACCTAAACCTCAGGTCAAATGTGAACCCGTTATTTGAAACCCAGGTCAAATGTGAACTTAAACCTCAGGTCAAATGTGAACCTGTTGTTTGAAACCCAGGTCAAATGTGAACCTAAACCTCAGGTCAAATGTGAACCCGTTGTTTGAAACCCAGGTCAATTGTGAACCTAAACCTAAGGTCAAATGTGAACCTGTTGTTTGAAACCCAGGTCAAACGTGAACCTAAACCTCAGGTCAAATGTGAACCCGTTGTTTGAAACCCAAGTCAAATGTGAACCTAACCCTCAAGTCAAATGTGAACCCGTTGTTTGAAAATCCGGTCAAATGTGAACCTAAACCTCTGGTCAAATGTGAACCCGTTGTTTGAAACCCAGGTCAAATGTGAACCAAAACCTCATGTCAAATGTGAATCCATTGTTTGAAAACCAGGTCAAATGTGAGCCCGTTGTTAAAAACCCAGGTCAAATATGAACCTAAACCTCAGGTCAAATGTGAACCCGTTGTTTGAAACCCTGGACAAATGTGAACTTAAACCTCAGGTCAAATGTGAACCTGTTGTTTGAAACCCAGGTCAAATGTGAACCTAAACCTCAGGTCAAATGTGAACCCGTTGTTTGAAACCCAAGTCAAATGTGAACCTAACCCTCAAGTCAAATGTGAACCCGTTGTTTGAAAACAAGGTCAAATGTGAACCCGTTGTTTGAAACCCAGGTCAAATGTGAACCTAAACCTCAGGTCAAATGTGAACCCGTTGTTTGAAAACAAGGTCAAATGTGAACCCGTTGTTTGAAACCTAGGTCAAATTTGAACCTAAACCTCAGGTCAAATGTGAACCCGTTGTTTGAAACCCAGGTCAAACATGAACCTAAACCTCAGGTCAAATGTGAACCCGTTGTTTGAAACCCAAGTCAAATGTGAACCTAAGCCTCAAGTTAAATGTGAACCCGTTTTTTGAAAATCCGGTCAAATGTGAACCTAAACCTCTGGTCAAATGTGAACCCGTTGTTTGAAACCCAGGTCAAATGTGAACCAAAACCTCATGTCAAATGTGAATCCATTGTTTGAAAACCAGGTCAAATATGAACCCGTTGTTAAAAACCCAGGTCAAATATGAACCTAAACCTCAGGTCAAATGTGAACCCATTGTTTGAAACCCAGGACAAATGTGAACTTAAACCTCAGGTCAAATGTAAACCTGTTGTTTGAAACCCAGGTCAAATGTGAACCTAAACCTCAGGTCAAATGTGAACCCGTTGTTTGAAACCCAAGTCAAATGTGAACCTAACCCTCAAGTCAAATGTGAACCCGTTGTTTGAAAACAAGGTCAAATGTGAACCCGTTGTTTGAAACCCAGGTCAAATGTGAACCTAAACCTCAGGTCAAATGTGAACCCGTTGTTTGAAAACAAGGTCAAATGTGAACCCGTTGTTTGAAACCCAAGTCAAATGTGAACCTAAACCTCCGGTCAAATGTGAACCCGTTGTTTGAAACCCAGGTAAAATGTGAACCTAAACCTTAGGTCAAATGTGAACCCGTTGATTGAAACCCAGGACAAATGTGAACCTAAACCTCAGGTCAAATGTGAATCCGTTGTTTGAAACCCAGGTCAAATGTGAACCTAAACCTCTGGTCCAAAGCGATCCCGTTGTTTGAAAACCAGGTCAAATTTGAACCTAAACCTCAGGTCAAATGTGAACCCGTTGTTTGAAACCCCCAGGTCTATTGTGAACCTAAACCTAAGGACAAATGTGAACCCGTTGTTTGAAAACCAGGTCAAATGTGAACCAAAACCTCAGGTCAAATGTGAACCCATTGTTTGAAACCCAGGTCAAATGTGAACCTAAACCTCAGGTCAAATGTGAACCCGTTATTTGAAACCCAGGTCAAATGTGAACTTAAACCTCAGGTCAAATGTGAACCTGTTGTTTGAAACCCAGGTCAAATGTGAACCTAAACCTCAGGTCAAATGTGAACCCGTTGTTTGAAACCCAGGTCAATTGTGAACCTAAACCTAAGGTCAAATGTGAACCTGTTGTTTGAAACCCAGGTCAAACGTGAACCTAAACCTCAGGTCAAATGTGAACCCGTTGTTTGAAACCCAAGTCAAATGTGAACCTAACCCTCAAGTCAAATGTGAACCCGTTGTTTGAAAATCCGGTCAAATGTGAACCTAAACCTCTGGTCAAATGTGAACCCGTTGTTTGAAACCCAGGTCAAATGTGAACCAAAACCTCATGTCAAATGTGAATCCATTGTTTGAAAACCAGGTCAAATGTGAGCCCGTTGTTAAAAACCCAGGTCAAATATGAACCTAAACCTCAGGTCAAATGTGAACCCGTTGTTTGAAACCCAGGACAAATGTGAACTTAAACCTCAGGTCAAATGTGAACCTGTTGTTTGAAACCCAGGTCAAATGTGAACCTAAACCTCAGGTCAAATGTGAACCCGTTATTTGAAACCCAAGTCAAATGTGAACCTAACCCTCAAGTCAAATGTGAACCCGTTGTTTGAAAACAAGGTCAAATGTGAACCCGTTGTTTGAAACCCAGGTCAAATGTGAACCTAAACCTCAGGTCAAATGTGAACCCGTTGTTTGAAAACAAGGTCAAATATGAACCCGTTGTTTGAAACCTAGGTCAAATGTGAACCTAAACCTCAGGTCAAATGTGAACCCGTTGTTTGAAACCCAGGTCAAACATGAACCTAAACCTCAGGTCAAATGTGAACCCGTTGTTTGAAACCCAAGTCAAATGTGAACCTAACCCTCAAGTCAAATGTGAACCCGTTTTTTGAAAATCTGGTCAAATGTGAACCTAAACCTCTGGTCAAATGTGAACCCGTTGTTTGAAAACCCAGGTCAAATGTGAACCAAAACCTCATGTCAAATGTGAATCCATTGTTTGAAAACCAGGTCAAATATGAACCCGTTGTTAAAAACCCAGGTCAAATATGAACCAAAACCTCAGGTCAAATGTGAACCCGTTGTTTGAAACCCAGGACAAATGTGAACTTAAACCTTCGGTCAAATGTGAACCTGTTGTTTGAAACCCAGGTCAAATGTGAACCTAAACCTCAGGTCAAATGTGAACCCGTTGTTTGAAACCCAAGTCAAATGTGAACCTAACCCTCAAGTCAAATGTGAACCCGTTGTTTGAAAACAAGGTCAAATGTGAACCCGTTGTTTGAAACCCAGGTCAAATGTGAACCTAAACCTCAGGTCAAATGTGAACCCGTTGTTTGAAAACAAGGTCAAATGTGAACCCGTTGTTTGAAACCCAAGTCAAATGTGAACCTAAACCTCAGGTCAAACGTGAACCCGTTGTTTGAAACCCAGGTAAAATGTGAACCTAAACCTTAGGTCAAATGTGAACCCGTTGATTGAAACCCAGGACAAATGTGAACCTAACCCTCAGGTCAAATGTGAATCCGTTGTTTGAAACCCAGGTCAAATGTGAACCTAAACCTCAGGTCCAAAGCGATCCCGTTGTTTGAAAACCAGGTCAAATTTGAACCTAAACCTCAGGTCAAATGTGAATCCGTTGTTTGAAACCCCCAGGTCTATTGTGAACCTAAACCTAAGGACAAATGTGAACCCGTTGTTTGAAAACCAGGTCAAATGTGAACCAAAACCTCAGGTCAAATGTGAACCCATTGTTTGAAACCCAGGTCAAATGTGAACCTAAACCTCAGGTCAAATGTGAACCCGTTATTTGAAACCCAGGTCAAATGTGAACTTAAACCTCAGGTCAAATGTGAACCTGTTGTTTGAAACCCAGGTCAAATGTGAACCTAAACCTCAGGTCAAATGTGAACCCGTTGTTTGAAACCCAGGTCAATTGTGAACCTAAACCTAAGGTCAAATGTGAACCTGTTGTTTGAAACCCAGGTCAAACGTGAACCTAAACCTCAGGTCAAATGTGAACCCGTTGTTTGAAACCCAAGTCAAATGTGAACCTAACCCTCAAGTCAAATGTGAACCCGTTGTTTGAAAATCCGGTCAAATGTGAACCTAAACCTCTGGTCAAATGTGAACCCGTTGTTTGAAACCCAGGTCAAATGTGAACCAAAACCTCATGTCAAATGTGAATCCATTGTTTGAAAACCAGGTCAAATGTGAGCCCGTTGTTAAAAACCCAGGTCAAATATGAACCTAAACCTCAGGTCAAATGTGAACCCGTTGTTTGAAACCCAGGACAAATGTGAACTTAAACCTCAGGTCAAATGTGAACCTGTTGTTTGAAACCCAGGTCAAATGTGAACCTAAACCTCAGGTCAAATGTGAACCCGTTATTTGAAACCCAAGTCAAATGTGAACCTAACCCTCAAGTCAAATGTGAACCCGTTGTTTGAAAACAAGGTCAAATGTGAACCCGTTGTTTGAAACCCAGGTCAAATGTGAACCTAAACCTCAGGTCAAATGTGAACCCGTTGTTTGAAAACAAGGTCAAATGTGAACCCGTTGTTTGAAACCTAGGTCAAATGTGAACCTAAACCTCAGGTCAAATGTGAACCTGTTGTTTGAAACTCAGGTCAAATGTGAACCCGTTGTTTGAAACCCAAGTCAAATGTGAACCTAACCCTCAAGTCAAATGTGAACCCGTTTTTTGAAAATCCGGTGAAATGTGAACCTAAACCTCTGGTCAAATGTGAACCCGTTGTTTGAAACCCAGGTCAAATGTGAACTAAAACCTCATGTCAAATGTGTATCCATTGTTTGAAAACCAGGTCAAATGTGAGCCCGTTGTTAAAAACCCAGGTCAAATATGAACCTAAACCTCAGGTCAAATGTGAACCCGTTGTTTGAAACCCAGGACAAATGTGAACTTAAACCTCAGGTCAAATGTGAACCTGTTGTTCGAAACCCAGGTCAAATGTGAACCTAAACCTCAGGTCAAATGTGAACCCGTTGTTTGAAACCCAAGTCAAATGTGTACCTAACACTCAAGTCAAATGTGAACCCGTTGTTTGAAAACAAGGTCAAATGTGAACCCGTTGTTTGAAACCCAGGTCAAATGTGAACCTAAACCTTAGGTCAAATGTGAACCCGTTGTTTGAAAACAAGGTCAAATGTGAACCCGTTGTTTGAAACCCAAGTCAAATGTGAACCTAAACCTCAGGTCAAATGTGAACCCGTTGTTTGAAACCCAGGTAAAATGTGAACCTAAACCTTAGGTCAAATGTGAACCCGTTGAATGAAACCCAGGACAAATGTGAACCTAAACCTCAGGTCAAATGTGAATCCGTTGTTTGAAACCCAGGTCAAATGTGAACCTAAACCTCAGGTCCAAAGCGATCCCGTTGTTTGAAAACCAGGTCAAATGTGAACCCGTTGTTTGAAACCCCCAGGTCTATTGTGAACCTAAACCTAAGGTCAAATGTGAACCCGTTGTTTGAAAACTAGGTCAAATGTAAACCAAAACCTCAGGTCAAATGTGAACCCATTGTTTGAAACCCAGGTCAAATGTGAACCTAAACCTCAGGTCAAATGTGAACCCGTTATTTGAAACCCAGGTCAAATGTGAACTTAAACCTCAGGTCAAATGTGAACCCGTTGATTGAAACCCAGGACAAATGTGAACCTAAACCTCAGGTCAAATGTGAATCCGTTGTTTGAAACCCAGGTCAAATGTGAACCTAAACCTCAGGTCCAAAGCGATCCCGTTGTTTGAAAACCAAGTCAAATTTGAACCTAAACTCAGGTCAAATGTGAACCCGTTGTTTGAAACCCCCAGGTCTATTGTGAACCTAAACCTAAGGTCAAATGTGAACCCGTTGTTTGAAAACCAGGTCAAATGTGAACCAAAACCTCAGGTCAAATGTGAACCCGTTATTTGAAACCCAGGTCAAATGTGAACTTAAACCTCAGGTCAAATGTGAACCCGTTATTTGAAACCCAGGTCAAACGTGAACCTAAACTTCAGGTCAAATGTGAACCCGTTGTTTGAAACCCAGGTCAAATGTGAACCTAAACCTTAAGTAAAATGTGAACCCATTGTTTGAAACCTAAGTCAAATGTGAACCTAAACCTCAGGTCAAATGTGAACCTGTTGTTTGAAAACCAGGTCAAATGTGAACCTAAACCTCAGGTCAAATGTGAACCCGTTGTTTGAAACCCAGGTCAAATGTGAACCTAAACCTCAGGTCAAATATGAACCCGTTGTTTGAAAACCAGGTCAAATGTGAACCTAAAACTCAGGTCAAATGTGTTCCTAAACCTCAGGTCAAATGTGAACCCGTTGTTTGAAACCAAGGTCAAATGTGAACTTAAACCTCAGGTCAAATGTGAACATGTTATTTGAAACCCAGGTCAAATTTGAACCTAAACCTCGAGTCAAATGTGAACCCGTTGTTTGAAACCCAGGTCAAATGTGAACCTAAACCTCAGGTCAAATGTGAACCCATTGTTTGAAAATCAGGTCAAATGTGAACCTAAACCTCAGGTCAAATGTGAACCCGTTATTTGAAACCCATGTTAAACGTGAACCTAAACCTCAAGTCAAATGTGAACCCGTTGTTTGAAAACCAGGTCAAATGTGAACCTAACCCTGAGGTCAAATGTGAACTCGTTCTTTGAAACCCAAGTCAAATGTGAACCTAAACCTCAGGTCAAATGTGAACCCGTTGTTTGAAAACCAGGTCAAATGTGAACCTAAACCTCAGGTCAAATGTGAACCCGTTGTTTGAAACCCAGGTCAAATGAGAACCTAAACCTCACGTCAAATGTGAATCTGTTGTTTGAAAATCAGGTCAAATGTGAACCCATTGTTTGAAACCCAGGTCAAATGTGAACCCGTTGTGTGGAACCCAGGTCAAATGTGAACATAAACCTCAGGTCAAATGTGAACCCGTTGTTTATAACCCAGGTCAAATGTGAACCTAAACCTCAGGTCAAATGCGAACCCGTTGTTTGAAAACCATGTCAAATTTGAACCTAAACCTCAGGCCAAATGTGAATCCGTTGTTTGAAACCCAGGTCAAATTGTGAACCTAAACCTAAGGTCAAATGTGAACCTGTTGTTTGAAACCCAGGTCAAACGTGAACCTAAACCTCAGGTCAAATGTGAACCCGTTGTTTGAAACCCAAGTCAAATGTGAACCTAACCCTCAAGTCAAATGTGAACCCGTTGTTTGAAAATCCGGTCAAATGTGAACCTAAACCTCTGGTCAAATGTGAACCTGTTGTTTGAAACCCAGGTCAAATGTGAACCAAAACATCATGTCAAATGTGAATCCATTGTTTGAAAACCAGGTCAAATGTGAGCCCGTTGTTAAAAACCCAGGTCAAATATGAACCTAAACCTCAGGTCAAATGTGAACCCGTGGTTTGAAACCCAGGTCAAATGTGAACTTAAACCTCAGGTCAAATGTGAACCTGTTGTTAGAAACCCAGGTCAAATGTGAACCTAAACCTCAGGTCAAATATGAACCCGTTGTTTGAAACCCAGGTCGAATGTGAACCTAAACCTCAGGTCAGATGTGAACCAGTTGTTTAAAAACAAGGTCAAATGTGAACCCGTTGTTTGAAACCCAGGTCAAATGTGAACCTAAACCTCAGGTCAAATGTGAACCCGTTGTTTGAAACCATGGTAAAATGTGAACCTAAACCTTAGGTTAAATGTGAACCCGTTGTTTGAAACCCAGGACAAATGTGAACCTAAACCTCAGGTCCAAAGCGAACCCGTTGTTTGAAAACCAGGTCAAATTTGAACATAAACCTCAGGTCAAATGTGAACCCGTTGTTTGAAACCCAGGTCTATTGTGAACCTAAACCTAAGGTCAAATGTGAACCCGTTGTTTGAAAACCTGGTCAAATTTGAACCTAAACCTCAGGTCAAATGTGAACCCATTGTTTGAAACCCAGGTCAAATGTGAACCTAAACCTCAGGTCAAATGTGAACCCATTGTTTGAAACCCAGGTCAAATGTGAACTTAATCCTCAGGTCAAACGTGAACCTGTTGTTTGAAACCCAGGTCAAACGTGAACCTAAACCTCAGGTCAAATGAGAACCCGTTGTTTCAAACCGAGGTCAAATGTGAACTTAAACCTCAGGTCAAATATGAACATGTTGTTTGAAACCCAAGTCAAATGTGAACCTAAACCTCGAGTCAAATGTCAACCCGTTGTTTGAAACCCAGGTCAAATGTGAACCTAAACCTCAGGTCAAATGTGAACCCATTGTTTAAAAATCAGGTCAAATTTGAACCTAAACCTCAGGTCAAATGTGAACCCGTTGTTTGAAACCCAGGTCAAACGTGAACCTAAACCTCAAGTCAAATGTGAACCCGTTGTTTGAAAACAAGGTCAAATGTGAACCTAACCCTGAGGTCAAATGTGAACTCGTTCTTTGAAACCCAAGTCAAATGTGAACCTAAACCTCAGGTCAAATGTGAACCCGTTGTTTGAAAACCAGGTCAAATGTGAACCTAAACCTCAGGTCAAATGTGAACCCGTTGTTTGAAACCCAGGTCAAATGAGAACCTAAACCTCACGTCAAATGTGAATCCGTTGTTTGAAAATCTGGTCAAATGTGAACCCGTTGTTTGAAACCCAGGTCAAATGTGAACCTAAACCTCAGGTCAAATGTGAACCCGTTGTTTGGAACCCAGGTCAAATGTGAACCTAAACCTCAGGTCAAATGTGAACCTAAACCTCAGGTCAAATGCGAACCCGTTGTTTGAAAACCAGGTCAAATTTGAACCTAAACCTCAGGCCAAATGTGAACCCGTTGTTTGAAACCCAGGTCAAATTGTGAACCTAAACCTAAGGTCAAATGTGAACCTGTTGTTTGAAACCCAGGTCAAACGTGAACCTAAACCTCAGGTCAAATGTGAACCCGTTGTTTGAAACCCAAGTCAAATGTGAACCTAACCCTCAAGTCAAATGTGAACCCGTTGTTTGAAAATCCGGTCAAATGTGAACCTAAACCTCTGGTCAAATGTGAACCCGTTGTTTGAAACCCAGGTCAAATGTGAACCAAAACCTCATGTCAAATGTGAATCCATTGTTTGAAAACCAGGTCAAATGTGAGCCCGTTGTTAAAAACCCAGGTCAAATATGAACCTAAACCTCAGGTCAAATGTGAACCCGTTGTTTGAAACCCAGGTCAAATGTGAACTTAAACCTCAGGTCAAATGTGAACCTGTTGTTTGAAACCCAGGTCAAATTTGAACCTAAACCTCGAGTCAAATGTGAACCCGTTGTTTGAAACCCAGGTCAAATGTGAACCTAAACCTCAGGTCAAATGTGAACCCATTGTTTGAAAATCAGGTCAAATGTGAACCTAAACCTCAGGTCAAATGTGAACTCGTTATTTGAAACCCAGGTTAAACGTGAACCTAAACCTCAAGTCAAATGTGAACCCGTTGTTTGAAAACCAGGTCAAATGTGAACCTAACCCTGAGGTCAAATGTGAACTCGTTCTTGAAACCCAAGTCAAATGTGAACCTAAACCTCAGGTCAAATGTGAACCCGTTGTTTGAAAACCAGGTCAAATGTGAACCTAAACCTCAGGTCAAATGTGAACCCGTTGTTTGAAACCCAGGTCAAATGAGAACCTAAACCTCACGTCAAATGTGAATCTGTTGTTTGAAAATCAGGTCAAATGTGAACCCATTGTTTGAAACACAGGTCAAATGTGAACCCGTTGTGTGGAACCCAGGTCAAATGTGAACATAAACCTCAGGTCAAATGTGAACCCGTTGTTTATAACCCAGGTCAAATGTGAACCTAAACCTCAGGTCAAATGCGAACCCGTTGTTTGAAAACCATGTCAAATTTGAACCTAAACCTCAGGCCAAATGTGAATCCGTTGTTTGAAACCCAGGTCAAATTGTGAACCTAAACCTAAGGTCAAATGTGAACCTGTTGTTTGAAACCCAGGTCAAACGTGAACCTAAACCTCAGGTCAAATGTGAACCCGTTGTTTGAAACCCAAGTCAAATGTGAACCTAACCCTCAAGTCAAATGTGAACCCGTTGTTTGAAAATCCGGTCAAATGTGAACCTAAACCTCTGGTCAAATGTGAACCTGTTGTTTGAAACCCAGGTCAAATGTGAACCAAAACCTCATGTCAAATGTGAATCCATTGTTTGAAAACCAGGTAAAATGTGAGCCCGTTGTTAAAAACCCAGGTCAAATATGAACCTAAACCTCAGGTCAAATGTGAACCCGTGGTTTGAAACCCAGGTCAAATGTGAACTTAAACCTCAGGTCAAATGTGAACCTGTTGTTAGAAACCCAGGTCAAATGTGAACCTAAACCTCAGGTCAAATATGAACCCGTTGTTTGAAACCCAGGTCGAATGTGAACCTAAACCTCAGGTCAGATGTGAACCAGTTGTTTAAAAACAAGGTCAAATGTGAACCCGTTGTTTGAAACCCAGGTCAAATGTGAACCTAAACCTCAGGTCAAATGTGAACCCGTTGTTTGAAACCATGGTAAAATGTGAACCTAAACCTTAGGTTAAATGTGAACCCGTTGTTTGAAACCCAGGACAAATGTGAACCTAAACCTCAGGTCCAAAGCGAACCCGTTGTTTGAAAACCAGGTCAAATTTGAACATAAACCTCAGGTCAAATGTGAACCCGTTGTTTGAAACCCAGGTCTATTGTGAACCTAAACCTAAGGTCAAATGTGAACCCGTTGTTTGAAAACCTGGTCAAATTTGAACCTAAACCTCAGGTCAAATGTGAACCCATTGTTTGAAACCCAGGTCAAATGTGAACCTAAACCTCAGGTCAAATGTGAACCCATTGTTTGAAACCCAGGTCAAATGTGAACTTAATCCTCAGGTCAAACGTGAACCTGTTGTTTGAAACCCAGGTCAAACGTGAACCTAAACCTCAGGTCAAATGAGAACCCGTTGTTTCAAACCGAGGTCAAATGTGAACTTAAACCTCAGGTCAAATATGAACATGTTGTTTGAAACCCAAGTCAAATGTGAACCTAAACCTCGAGTCAAATGTCAACCCGTTGTTTGAAACCCAGGTCAAATGTGAACCTAAACCTCAGGTCAAATGTGAAACCATTGTTTAAAAATCAGGTCAAATTTGAACCTAAACCTCAGGTCAAATGTGAACCCGTTGTTTGAAACCCAGGTCAAACGTGAACCTAAACCTCAAGTCAAATGTGAACCCGTTGTTTGAAAACAAGGTCAAATGTGAACCTAACCCTGAGGTCAAATGTGAACTCGTTCTTTGAAACCCAAGTCAAATGTGAACCTAAACCTCATCTCAAATGTGAATCCATTGTTTGAAAACCAGGTAAAATGTGAGCCCGTTGTTAAAAACCCAGGTCAAATATGAACCTAAACCTCAGGTCAAATGTGAACCCGTGGTTTGAAACCCAGGTCAAATGTGAACTTAAACCTCAGGTCAAATGTGAACCTGTTGTTAGAAACCCAGGTCAAATGTGAACCTAAACCTCAGGTCAAATATGAACCCGTTGTTTGAAACCCAGGTCGAATGTGAACCTAAACCTCAGGTCAGATGTGAACCAGTTGTTTAAAAACAAGGTCAAATGTGAACCCGTTGTTTGAAACCCAGGTCAAATGTGAACCTAAACCTCAGGTCAAATGTGAACCCGTTGTTTGAAACCATGGTAAAATGTGAACCTAAACCTTAGGTTAAATGTGAACCCGTTGTTTGAAACCCAGGACAAATGTGAACCTAAACCTCAGGTCCAAAGCGAACCCGTTGTTTGAAAACCAGGTCAAATTTGAACATAAACCTCAGGTCAAATGTGAACCCGTTGTTTGAAACCCAGGTCTATTGTGAACCTAAACCTAAGGTCAAATGTGAACCCGTTGTTTGAAAACCTGGTCAAATTTGAACCTAAACCTCAGGTCAAATGTGAACCCATTGTTTGAAACCCAGGTCAAATGTGAACCTAAACCTCAGGTCAAATGTGAACCCATTGTTTGAAACCCAGGTCAAATGTGAACTTAATCCTCAGGTCAAACGTGAACCTGTTGTTTGAAACCCAGGTCAAACGTGAACCTAAACCTCAGGTCAAATGAGAACCCGTTGTTTCAAACCGAGGTCAAATGTGAACTTAAACCTCAGGTCAAATATGAACATGTTGTTTGAAACCCAAGTCAAATGTGAACCTAAACCTCGAGTCAAATGTCAACCCGTTGTTTGAAACCCAGGTCAAATGTGAACCTAAACCTCAGGTCAAATGTGAACCCATTGTTTAAAAATCAGGTCAAATTTGAACCTAAACCTCAGGTCAAATGTGAACCCGTTGTTTGAAACCCAGGTCAAACGTGAACCTAAACCTCAAGTCAAATGTGAACCCGTTGTTTGAAAACAAGGTCAAATGTGAACCTAACCCTGAGGTCAAATGTGAACTCGTTCTTTGAAACCCAAGTCAAATGTGAACCTAAACCTCAGGTCAAATGTGAACCCGTTGTTTGAAAACCAGGTCAAATGTGAACCTAAACCTCAGGTCAAATGTGAACCCGTTGTTTGAAACCCAGGTCAAATGAGAACCTAAACCTCACGTCAAATGTGAATCCGTTGTTTGAAAATCTGGTCAAATGTGAACCCGTTGTTTGAAACCCAGGTCAAATGTGAACCTAAACCTCAGGTCAAATGTGAACCCGTTGTTTGGAACCCAGGTCAAATGTGAACCTAAACCTCAGGTCAAATGTGAACCTAAACCTCAGGTCAAATGCGAACCCGTTGTTTGAAAACCAGGTCAAATTTGAACCTAAACCTCAGGCCAAATGTGAACCCGTTGTTTGAAACCCAGGTCAAATTGTGAACCTAAACCTAAGGTCAAATGTGAACCTGTTGTTTGAAACCCAGGTCAAACGTGAACCTAAACCTCAGGTCAAATGTGAACCCGTTGTTTGAAACCCAAGTCAAATGTGAACCTAACCCTCAAGTCAAATGTGAACCCGTTGTTTGAAAATCCGGTCAAATGTGAACCTAAACCTCTGGTCAAATGTGAACCCGTTGTTTGAAACCCAGGTCAAATGTGAACCAAAACCTCATGTCAAATGTGAATCCATTGTTTGAAAACCAGGTCAAATGTGAGCCCGTTGTTAAAAACCCAGGTCAAATATGAACCTAAACCTCAGGTCAAATGTGAACCCGTTGTTTGAAACCCAGGTCAAATGTGAACTTAAACCCCAGGTCAAATGTGAACCTGTTGTTTGAAACCCAGGTCAAATGTGAACCTAAACCTCAGGTCAAATGTGAACCCGTTGTTTGAAACCCAGGTCGAATGTGAACATAAACCTCAGGTCAAATGTGAACCCGTTGTTTAAAAACAAGGTCAAATGTGAACCCGTTGTTTGAAACCCAGGTCAAATGTGAACCTAAACCTCAGGTCAAATGTGAACCCGTTGGTTGAAACCCAGGTAAAATGTGAACCTAAACCTTAGGTTAAATGTGAACCCGTTGTTTGAAACCCAGGACAAATGTGAACCTAAACCTCAGGTCAAATGTTAACCCGTTGTTTGAAACCCAGGTCAAATGTGAACCTAAACCTCAGGTCCAAAGCGAACCCGTTGTTTGAAATCCAGGTCAAATTTGAACCAAAACCTCAAGTCAATTGTGAACCCGTTGTTTGAAACCCAGGTCTATTGTGAACCTAAACCTAAGGTCAAATGTGAACCCGTTGTTTGAAAACCAGGTCAAATGTGAACCTAAACCTCAGGTCAAATGTGATCCCATTGTTTGAAACCCAAGTCAAATGTGAACCTAAACCTCAGGTCAAATGTGAACCCGTTGTTTGAAACCCAGGTCAAATGTGAACTTAAACCTCACGTCAAATGTGAACCTGTTGTTTGAAACCCAAGTCAAACGTGAACCTAAACCTCAGGTCAAATGTGAACCCGTTGTTTGAAACCCAGGTCAAATGTAAAACTAAACCTTAGGTAAAATGTGAACCCGTTGTTTGAAACCCAAGTCAAATGTGAACCTAAACCTCAGGTCAAATGTGAACCTGTTGTATGAAAACCAGGTCCAATGTGAACCTAAACCTCAGGTCAAATGTGAACCCGTTGTTTGAAACCCAGGTCAAATTGTGAACCTAAACCTAAGGTCAAATGTGAACCTGTTGTTTGAAACCCAGGTCAAACGTGAACCTAAACCTCAGGTCAAATGTGAACCCGTTGTTTGAAACCCAAGTCAAATGTGAACCTAACCCTCAAGTCAAATGTGAACCCGTTGTTTGAAAATCCGGGTAAATGTGAACCTAAACCTCTGGTCAAATGTGAACCCGTTGTTTGAAACCCAGGTCAAATGTGAACCAAAACCTCATGTCAAATGTGAATCCATTGTTTGAAAACTAGGTCAAATGTGAGCCCGTTGTTAAAAACCCAGGTCAAATATGAACCTAAACCTCAGGTCAAATGTGAACCCGTTGTTTGAAACCCAGGTCAAATGTGAACTTAAACCTCAGGTCAAATGTGAACCTGTTATTAGAAACCCAGGTCAAATGTGAACCTAAACCTCAGGTCAAATGTGAACCCGTTGTTTGAAACCCAGGTCGAATGTGAACCTAAACCTCAGGTCAGATGTGAACCCGTTGTTTAAAAACAAGGTCAAATGTGAACCCGTTGTTTGAAACCCAGGTCAAATGTGAACCTAAACCTCAGGTCAAATGTGAACCCGTTGTTTGAAACCATGGTAAAATGTGAACCTAAACCTTAGGTTAAATGTGAACCCGTTGTTTGAAACCCAGGACAAATGTGAACCTAAACCTCAGGTCAAATGTGAACCCGTTGTTTGAAACCCAGGTCAAATGTGAACCTAAACCTCAGGTCCAAAGCGAACCCGTTGTTTGAAAACCAGGTCAAATTTGAACCTAAACCTCAGGTCAAATGTGAACCCGTTGTTTGAAACCCAGGTCTATTGTGAACCTAAACCTAAGGTCAAATGTGAACCCGTTGTTTGAAAACCAGGTCAAATTTGAACCTAAACCTCAGGTCAAATGTGAACCCATTGTTTGAAACCCAGGTCAAATGTGAACCTAAACCTCAGGTCAAATGTGAACCCGTTGTTTGAAACCCAGGTCAAATGTGAACTTAATCCTCAGGTCAAACGTGAACCTGTTGTTTGAAACCCAGGTCAAACGTGAACCTAAACCTCAGGTCAAATGAGAACCCGTTGTTTGAAACCGAGGTCAAATGTGAACTTAAACCTCAGGTCAAATGTGAACATGTTGTTTGAAACCCAAGTCAAATGTGAACCTAAACCTCGAGTCAAATGTCAACCCGTTGTTTGAAACCCAGGTCAAATGTGAACCTAAACCTCAGGTCAAATGTGAACCCATTGTTTAAAAATCAGGTCAAATGTGAACCTAAACCTCAGGTCAAATGTGAACCCGTTGTTTGAAACCCAGGTCAAACGTGAACCTAAACCTCAAGTCAAATGTGAACCCGTTGTTTGAAAACCAGGTCAAATGTGAACCTAACCCTGAGGTCAAATGTGAACTCGTTCTTTGAAACCCAAGTCAAATGTGAACCTAAACCTCAGGTCAAATGTGAACCCGTTGTTTGAAAACCAGGTCAAATGTGAACCTAAACCTCAGGTCAAATGTGAACCCGTTGTTTGAAACCCAGGTCAAATGAGAACATAAACCTCACGTCAAATGTGAATCCGTTGTTTGAAAATCTGGTCAAATGTGAACCCGTTGTTTGAAACCCAGGTCAAATGTGAACCTAAACCTCAGGTCAAATGTGAACCCGTTGTTTGGAACCCAGGTCAAATGTGAACCTAAACCTCAGGTCAAATGTGAACCTAAACCTCAGGTCAAATGCGAACCCGTTGTTTGAAAACCAGGTCAAATTTGAACCTAAACGTCAGGCCAAATGTGAACCCGTTGTTTGAAACCCAGGTCAAATTGTGAACCTAAACCTAAGGTCAAATGTGAACCTGTTGTTTGAAACCCAAGTCAAACGTGAACCTAAACCTCAGGTCAAATGTGAACCCGTTGTTTGAAACCCAAGTCAAATGTGAACCTAACCCTCAAGTCAAATGTGAACCCGTTGTTTGAAAATCCGGTCAAATGTGAACCTAAACCTCTGGTCAAATGTGAACCCGTTGTTTGAAACCCAGGTCAAATGTGAACCAAAACCTCATGTCAAATGTGAATCCATTGTTTGAAAACCAGGTCAAATGTGAGCCCGTTGTTAAAAACCCAGGTCAAATATGAACCTAAACCTCAGGTCAAATGTGAACCCGTTGTTTGAAACCCAGGTCAAATGTGAACTTAAACCCCAGGTCAAATGTGAACCTGTTGTTTGAAACCCAGGTCAAATGTGAACCTAAACCTCAGGTCAAATGTGAACCCGTTGTTTGAAACCCAGGTCGAATGTGAACCTAAACCTCAGGTCAAATGTGAACCCGTTGTTTAAAAACAAGGTCAAATGTGAACCCGTTGTTTGAAACCCAGGTCAAATGTGAACCTAAACCTCAGGTCAAATGTGAACCCGTTGGTTGAAACCCAGGTAAAATGTGAACCTAAACCTTAGGTTAAATGTGAACCCGTTGTTTGAAACCCAGGACAAATGTGAACCTAAACCTCAGGTCAAATGTTAACCCGTTGTTTGAAACCCAGGTCAAATGTGAACCTAAACCTCAGGTCCAAAGCGAACCCGTTGTTTAAAAACAAGGTCAAATGTGAACCCGTTGTTTGAAACCCAGGTCAAATGTGAACCTAAACCTCAGGTCAAATGTGAACCCGTTGGTTGAAACCCAGGTAAAATGTGAACCTAAACCTTAGGTTAAATGTGAACCCGTTGTTTGAAACCCAGGACAAATGTGAACCTAAACCTCAGGTCAAATGTTAACTCGTTGTTTGAAATCCAGGTCAAATTTGAACCAAAACCTCAAGTCAATTGTGAACCCGTTGTTTGAAACCCAGGTCTATTGTGAACCTAAACCTAAGGTCAAATGTGAACCCGTTGTTTGAAAACCAGGTCAAATGTGAACCTAAACCTCAGGTCAAATGTAATCCCATTGTTTGAAACCCAGGTCAAATGTGAACCTAAACCTCAGGTCAAATGTGAACCCGTTGTTTGAAACCCAGGTCAAATGTGAACTTAAACCTCAGGTCAAATGTGAACCTGTTGTTTGAAACCCAGGTCAAATGTGAACCTAAACCTCAGGTCAAATGTGAACCCGTTGTTTGAAACCCAGGTCAAATGTAAAACTAAACCTTAGGTAAAATGTGAACCCGTTGTTTGAAACCCAAGTCAAATGTGAACCTAAACCTCAGGTCAAATGTGAACCTGTTGTATGAAAACCAGGTCCAATGTGAACCTAAACCTCATGTCAAATGTGAACCCGTTGTTTGAAACCCAGGTCAAATTGTGAACCTAAACCTAAGGTCAAAGTGAACCTGTTGTTTGAAACCCAGGTCAAACGTGAACCTAAACCTCAGGTCAAATGTGAACCCGTTGTTTGAAACCCAAGTCAAATGTGAACCTAACCCTCAAGTCAAATGTGAACCCGTTGTTTGAAAATCCGGGTAAATGTGAACCTAAACCTCTGGTCAAATATGAACCCGTTGTTTGAAACCCAGGTCAAATGTGAACCAAAACCTCATGTCAAATGTGAATCCATTGTTTGAAAACCAGGTCAAATGTGAGCCCGTTGTTAAAAACCCAGGTCAAATATGAACCTAAACCTCAGGTCAAATGTGAACCCGTTGTTTGAAACCCAGGTCAAATGTGAACTTAAACCTCAGGTCAAATGTGAACGTGTTGTTTGAAACCCAGGTCAAATGTGAACCTAAACCTCAGGTCAAATGTGAACCCGTTGTTTGAAACCCAGGTCGAATGTGAACCTAAACCTTAGGTCAAATGTGAACCCGTTGTTTAAAAACAAGGTCAAATTTGAACCCGTTGTTTGAAACCCAGGTCACATGTGAACCTAAACCTCAGGTCAAATGTGAATCCGTTGGTTGAAACCCAGGTAAAATGTGAACCTAAACCTTAGGTTAAATGTGAACCCATTGTTTGAAACCCAGGACAAATGTGAACCTAAACCTCAGGTCAAATGTTAACCCGTTGTTTGAAACCTAGGTCAAATGTGAACCTAAACCTCAGGTCCAAAGCGAAACCGTATTTGAAATCCAGGTCAAATTTGAACCTAAACCTCAGGTCAAATGTGAACCCGTTGTTTGAAACCCAGGTCTATTGTGAACCTAAACCTAAGGTCAAATGTGAACCCGTTGTTTGAAAACCAGGTCAAATGTGAACCTAAACCTCAGGTCAAATGTGAACCCATTGTTTGAAACCCAGGTCAAATGTGAACCTAAACCTCAGGTCAAATGTGAACCCGTTGTTTGAAACCCAGGTCAAATGTGAACTTAAACCTCACGTCAAATGTGAACCTGTTGTTTGAAACCCAAGTCAAACGTGAACCTAAAGCTCAGGTCAAATGTGAACCCGTTGTTTGAAACCCAGGTCAAATGTAAAACTAAACCTTAGGTAAAATGTGAACCCGTTGTTTGAAACCCAAGTCAAATGTGAACCTAAACCTCAGGTCAAATGTGAACCTGTTGTTTGAAAACTGGGTCAAATGTGAACCTAAACCTCAGGTCAAATGTGAACCCGTTGTTTGAAACCCAGGTCAAATGTGAACCTAAACCTCAGGTCAAATGTGAACACGTTGTTTGAAAACCAGGTCAAATGTGAACCTAAAACTCAGGTCAAATGTGTACCTAAACCTCAGGTCAAATGTGAACCCGTTGTTTGAAACCCAGGACAAATGTGAACTTAAACCTCAGGTCAAATGTGAACCCGTTGTTTGAAACCCAAGTCAAATTTGAACCTAAACCTCGAGTCAAATGTGAACCCGTTGTTTGAAAACCAGGTCAAATGTGAACCTAACCCTCAGGTCAAATGTGAACTCGTTCTTTGAAACCCAAGTCAAATGTGAACCTAAACCTCAAGTCAAATGTGAACCCGTTGTTTGAAAACCAGGTCAAATGTGAACCTAAACCTCAGGTCAAATGTGAACCCGTTGTTTGAAACCCAAGTCAAATGAGAACCTAAACCTCACGTCAAATGTGAATCCGTTGTTTGAAAACCAGGTCAAATGTGAACCCGTTGTCTGAAACCCAGGTCAAATGTGAACCTAAACCTCAGGCAAAATGTGAACCCATTGTTTGAAACCCAGGTCAAATTGTGAACCTAAACCTAAGGTCAAATGTGAACCTGTTGTTTGAAACCCAGGTCAAACGTGAACCTAAACCTCAGGTCAAATGTGAACCCGTTGTTTGAAACCCAAGTCAAATGTGAACCTAACCCTCAAGTCAAATGTGAACCCGTTGTTTGAAAATCCGGGTAAATGTGAACCTAAACCTCTGGTCAAATGTGAACCCGTTGTTTGAAACCCAGGTCAAATGTGAACCAAAACCTCATGTCAAATGTGAATCCGTTGTTTGAAAACCAGGTCAAATGTGAGCCCGTTGTTAAAAACCCAGGTCAAATATAAACCTAAACCTCAGGTCAAATGTGAACCCGTTGTTTGAAACCCAGGTCAAATGTGAACTTAAACCCCAGGTCAAATGTGAACCTAAACCTCAGGTCAAATGTGAACCCGTTGTTTGAAACCCAGGTCGAATGTGAACCTAAACCTCAGGTCAAATGTGAACCCGTTGTTTAAAAACAAGGTCAAATGTGAACCCGTTGTTTGAAACCCAGGTCAAATGTGAACCTAAACCTCAGGTCAAATGTGAACCCGTTGGTTGAAACCCAGGTAAAATGTGAACCTAAACCTTAGGTTAAATGTGAACCCGTTGTTTGAAACCCAGGAAAAATGTGAACCTAAACCTCAGGTCAAATGTTAACCCGTTGTTTGAAACCCAGGTCAAATGTGAACTTAAACCTCAGGTCCAAAGCGAACCCGTTGTTTGAAATCCAGGTCAAATTTGAACCAAAACCTCAAGTCAAATGTGAACCCGTTGTTTGAAACCCAGGTCTATTGTGAACCTAAACCTAAGGTCAAATGTGAACCCGTTGTTTGAAAACCAGGTCAAATGTGAACCTAAACCTCAGGTCAAATGTGATCCCATTGTTTGAAACCCAGGTCAAATGTGAACCTAAACCTCAGGTCAAATGTGAACCCGTTGTTTGAAACCCAGGTCAAATGTGAACTTCAGCCTCAGGTCAAATGTGAACCTGTTGTTTGAAACCCAGGTCAAACGTGAACCTAAACCTCAGGTCAAATGTGAACCCGTTGTTTGAAACCCAGGTCAAATGTAAAACTAAACCTTAGGTAAAATGTGAACCCGTTGTTTGAAACCCAAGTCAAATGTGAACCTAAACCTCAGGTCAAATGTGAACCTGTTGTTTGAAAACCAGGTCCAATGTGAACCCGTTGTTTGAAACCCAGGTCAAATTGTGAACCTAAACCTAAGGTCAAATGTGAACCTGTTGTTTGAAACCCAGGTCAAACGTTAACCTAAACCTCAGGTCAAATGTGAACCCGTTGTTTGAAACCCAAGTCAAATGTGAACCTAACCCTCAAGTCAAATGTGAACCCGTTGTTTGAAAATCCGGTCAAATGTGAACCTAAACCTCTGGTCAAATGTGAACCCGTTGTTTGAAACCCAGGTCAAATGTGAACCAAAACCTCATGTCAAATGTGAATCCATTGTTTGAAAACCAGGTCAAATGTGAGCCCGTTGTTAAAAACCCAGGTCAAATATGAACCTAAACCTCAGGTCAAATGTGAACCCGTTGTTTGAAAACCAGGTCAAATGTGAACTTAAACCTCAGGTCAAACGTGAACCTGTTGTTTGAAACCCAGGTCAAATGTGAACCTAAACCTCAGGTCAAATGTGAACCCGTTGTTTGAAACCCAGGTCGAATGTGAACCTAAACCTCAGGTCAAATGTGAACCCGTTGTTTGAAAACAAGGTCAAATGTGAACCCGTTGTTTGAAACCTCAGGTCAAATGTGAACCCGTTGTTTGAAACCCAGGTCAAATGTAAAACTAAACCTTAGGTAAAATGTGAACCCGTTGTTTGAAACCCAAGTCAAATGTGAACCTAAACCTCAGGTCAAATGTGAATCCGTTGTTTGAAAACCAGGTCAAATGTGAACCCGTTGTTTGAAACCCATGTCAAATTTGAACCTAAACCTCAGGTCAAATGTGAACCCATTGTTTGGAACCCAGGTCAAATTGTGAACCTAAACCTAAGGTCAAATGTGAACCTGTTGTTTGAAACCCAGGTCAAACGTTAACCTAAACCTCAGGTCAAATGTGAACCCGTTGTTTGAAACCCAAGTCAAATGTGAACCTAACCCTCAAGTCAAATGTGAACCCGTTGTTTGAAAATCCGGTCAACTGTGAACCTAAACCTCTGGTCAAATGTGAACCCGTTGTTTGAAACCCAGGTCAAATGTGAACCAAAACCTCATGTCAAATGTGAATCCATTGTTTGAAAACCAGGTCAAATGTGAGCCCGTTGTAAAAAACCCAGGTCAAATATGAACCTAAACCTCAGGTCAAATGTGAACCCGTTGTTTGAAACCCAGGTCAAATGTGAACTTAAACCTCAGGTCAAACGTGAACCTGTTGTTTGAAACCCAGGTCAAATGTGAACCTAAACCTCAGGTCAAATGTGAACCCGTTGTTTGAAACCCATGTCGAATGTGAACCTAAACCTCAGGTCAAATGTGAACCCGTTGTTTGAAAACAAGGTCAAATGTGAACCCGTTGTTTGAAACCTCAGGTCAAATGTGAACCCATTGTTTGAAACCCAGGTCAAATGTTAAACTAAACCTTAGGTAAAATGTGAACCCGTTGTTTGAAACCCAAGTCAAATGTGAACCTAAACCTCAGGTCAAATGTGAACCTGTTGTTTGAAAACCAGGTCCAATGTGAACCTAAACCTCAGGTCAAATGTGAACCCGTTGTTTGAAACCCAGGTAAAATTTGAACCTAAACCTTAGATCAAATGTGAACCCGTTGTTTGAAACCCAAGACAAATGTGAACATAAACCTCAGGTCAAATGTGAACCCGTTGTTTGAAACCCAGGTCAAATGTGAACCTAAACCTCAGGTCCAAAGCGAACCCGTTGTTTGAAAACCAGGTCAAATTTGAACCTAAACCTCAGGTCAAATGTGAACCCGTGGTTTGAAACCCAGGTCTATTGTGAACCTAAACCTAAGGTCAAATGTGAACCCGTTGTTTGAAAACCAGGTCAAATGTGAACCTAAACCTCAGGTCAAATGTGATCCCATTGTTTGAAACCCAGGTCAAATGTGAACCTAAACCTCAGGTCAAATGTGAACCCGTTGTTTGAAACCCAGGTCAAATGTGAACTTAAACCTCAGGTCAAATGTGAACCTGTTGTTTGAAACCCAGGTCAAACGTGAACCTAAACCTCAGGTCAAATGTGAACCCGTTGTTTGAAACCCAGGTCAAATGTAAAACTAAACCTTAGGTAAAATGTGAACCCGTTGTTTGAAACCCAAGTCAAATGTGAACCTAAACCTCAGGTCAAATGTGAACCTGTTGTTTGAAAACCAGGTCCAATGTGAACCCGTTGTTTGAAACCCAGGTCAAATTGTGAACCTAAACCTAAGGTCAAATGTGAACCTGTTGTTTGAAACCCAGGTCAAACGTTAACCTAAACCTCAGGTCAAATGTGAACCCGTTGTTTGAAACCCAAGTCAAATGTGAACCTAACCCTCAAGTCAAATGTGAACCCGTTGTTTGAAAATCCGGTCAAATGTGAACCTAAACCTCTGGTCAAATGTGAACCCGTTGTTTGAAACCCAGGTCAAATGTGAACCAAAACCTCATGTCAAATGTGAATCCATTGTTTGAAAACCAGGTCAAATGTGAGCCCGTTGTTAAAAACCCAGGTCAAATATGAACCTAAACCTCAGGTCAAATGTGAACCCGTTGTTTGAAACCCAGGTCAAATGTGAACTTAAACCTCAGGTCAAACGTGAACCTGTTGTTTGAAACCCAGGTCAAATGTGAACCTAAACCTCAGGTCAAATGTGAACCCGTTGTTTGAAACCCAGGTCGAATGTGAACCTAAACCTCAGGTCAAATGTGAACCCGTTGTTTGAAAACAAGGTCAAATGTGAACCTGTTGTTTGAAACCTCAGGTCAAATGTGAACCCGTTGTTTGAAACCCAGGTCAAATGTAAAACTAAACCTTAGGTAAAATGTGAACCCGTTGTTTGAAACCCAAGTCAAATGTGAACCTAAACCTCAGGTCAAATGTGAATCCGTTGTTTGAAAACCAGGTCAAATGTGAACCCGTTGTTTGAAACCCAGGTCAAATGTGAACCTAAACCTCAGGTCAAATGTGAACCCATTGTTTGGAACCCAGGTCAAATTGTGAACCTAAACCTAAGGTCAAATGTGAACCTGTTGTTTGAAACCCAGGTCAAACGTTAACCTAAACCTCAGGTCAAATGTGAACCCGTTGTTTGAAACCCAAGTCAAATGTGAACCTAACCCTCAAGTCAAATGTGAACCCGTTGTTTGAAAATCCGGTCAACTGTGAACCTAAACCTCTGGTCAAATGTGAACCCGTTGTTTGAAACCCAGGTCAAATGTGAACCAAAACCTCATGTCAAATGTGAATCCATTGTTTGAAAACCAGGTCAAATGTGAGCCCGTTGTAAAAAACCCAGGTCAAATATGAACCTAAACCTCAGGTCAAATGTGAACCCGTTGTTTGAAACCCAGGTCAAATGTGAACTTAAACCTCAGGTCAAACGTGAACCTGTTGTTTGAAACCCAGGTCAAATGTGAACCTAAACCTCAGGTCAAACGTGAACCCGTTGTTTGAAACCCATGTCAAATTTGAACCTAAACCTCAGGTCAAATGTGAACCCATTGTTTGGAACCCAGGTCAAATTGTGAACCTAAACCTAAGGTCAAATGTGAACCTGTTGTTTGAAACCCAGGTCAAACGTTAACCTAAACCTCAGGTCAAATGTGAACCCGTTGTTTGAAACCCAAGTCAAATGTGAACCTAACCCTCAAGTCAAATGTGAACCCGTTGTTTGAAAATCCGGTCAACTGTGAACCTAAACCTCTGGTCAAATGTGAACCCGTTGTTTGAAACCCAGGTCAAATGTGAACCAAAACCTCATGTCAAATGTGAATCCATTGTTTGAAAACCAGGTCAAATGTGAGCCCGTTGTAAAAAACCCAGGTCAAATATGAACCTAAACCTCAGGTCAAATGTGAACCCGTTGTTTGAAACCCAGGTCAAATGTGAACTTAAACCTCAGGTCAAACGTGAACCTGTTGTTTGAAACCCAGGTCAAATGTGAACCTAAACCTCAGGTCAAATGTGAACCCGTTGTTTGAAACCCATGTCGAATGTGAACCTAAACCTCAGGTCAAATGTGAACCCGTTGTTTGAAAACAAGGTCAAATGTGAACCCGTTGTTTGAAACCTCAGGTCAAATGTGAACCCGTTGTTTGAAACCCAGGTCAAATGTTAAACTAAACCTTAGGTAAAATGTGAACCCGTTGTTTGAAACCCAAGTCAAATGTGAACCTAAACCTCAGGTCAAATGTGAACCTGTTGTTTGAAAACCAGGTCCAATGTGAACCTAAACCTCAGGTCAAATGTGAACCCGTTGTTTGAAACCCAGGTAAAATTTGAACCTAAACCTTAGATCAAATGTGAACCCGTTGTTTGAAACCCAGGACAAATGTGAACATAAACCTCAGGTCAAATGTGAACCCGTTGTTTGAAACCCAGGTCAAATGTGAACCTAAACCTCAGGTCCAAAGCGAACCCGTTGTTTGAAAACCAGGTCAAATTTGAACCTAAACCTCAGGTCAAATGTGAACCCGTGGTTTGAAACCCAGGTCTATTGTGAACCTAAACCTAAGGTCAAATGTGAACCCGTTGTTTGAAAACCAGGTCAAATGTGAACCTAAACCTCAGGTCAAATGTGATCCCATTGTTTGAAACCCAGGTCAAATGTGAACCTAAACCTCAGGTCAAATGTGAACCCGTTGTTTGAAACCCAGGTCAAATGTGAACTTAAACCTCAGGTCAAATGTGAACCTGTTGTTTGAAACCCAGGTCAAACGTGAACCTAAACCTCAGGTCAAATGTGAACCCGTTGTTTGAAACCCAGGTCAAATGTAAAACTAAACCTTAGGTAAAATGTGAACCCGTTGTTTGAAACCCAAGTCAAATGTGAACCTAAACCTCAGGTCAAATGTGAACCTGTTGTTTGAAAACCAGGTCCAATGTGAACCCGTTGTTTGAAACCCAGGTCAAATTGTGAACCTAAACCTAAGGTCAAATGTGAACCTGTTGTTTGAAACCCAGGTCAAACGTTAACCTAAACCTCAGGTCAAATGTGAACCCGTTGTTTGAAACCCAAGTCAAATGTGAACCTAACCCTCAAGTCAAATGTGAACCCGTTGTTTGAAAATCCGGTCAAATGTGAACCTAAACCTCTGGTCAAATGTGAACCCGTTGTTTGAAACCCAGGTCAAATGTGAACCAAAACCTCATGTCAAATGTGAATCCATTGTTTGAAAACCAGGTCAAATGTGAGCCCGTTGTTAAAAACCCAGGTCAAATATGAACCTAAACCTCAGGTCAAATGTGAACCCGTTGTTTGAAACCCAGGTCAAATGTGAACTTAAACCTCAGGTCAAACGTGAACCTGTTGTTTGAAACCCAGGTCAAATGTGAACCTAAACCTCAGGTCAAATGTGAACCCGTTGTTTGAAACCCAGGTCGAATGTGAACCTAAACCTCAGGTCAAATGTGAACCCGTTGTTTGAAAACAAGGTCAAATGTGAACCCGTTGTTTGAAACCTCAGGTCAAATGTGAACCCGTTGTTTGAAACCCAGGTCAAATGTAAAACTAAACCTTAGGTAAAATGTGAACCCGTTGTTTGAAACCCAAGTCAAATGTGAACCTAAACCTCAGGTCAAATGTGAATCCGTTGTTTGAAAACCAGGTCAAATGTGAACCCGTTGTTTGAAACCCAGGTCAAATGTGAACCTAAACCTCAGGTCAAATGTGAACCCATTGTTTGGAACCCAGGTCAAATTGTGAACCTAAACCTAAGGTCAAATGTGAACCTGTTGTTTGAAACCCAGGTCAAACGTTAACCTAAACCTCAGGTCAAATGTGAACCCGTTGTTTGAAACCCAAGTCAAATGTGAACCTAACCCTCAAGTCAAATGTGAACCCGTTGTTTGAAAATCCGGTCAACTGTGAACCTAAACCTCTGGTCAAATGTGAACCCGTTGTTTGAAACCCAGGTCAAATGTGAACCAAAACCTCATGTCAAATGTGAATCCATTGTTTGAAAACAAGGTCAAATGTGAGCCCGTTGTAAAAAACCCAGGTCAAATATGAACCTAAACCTCAGGTCAAATGTGAACCCGTTGTTTGAAACCCAGGTCAAATGTGAACCTAAACCTCAGGTCAAATGTGAACCCGTTGTTTGAAACCCATGTCGAATGTGAACCTAAACCTCAGGTCAAATGTGAACCCGTTGTTTGAAAACAAGGTCAAATGTGAACCCGTTGTTTGAAACCTCAGGTCAAATGTGAACCCGTTGTTTGAAACCCAGGTCAAATGTTAAACTAAACCTTAGGTAAAATGTGAACCCGTTGTTTGAAACCCAAGTCAAATGTGAACCTAAACCTCAGGTCAAATGTGAACCCGTTGTTTGAAAACCAGGTCAAATGTGAACCTAAACCTCAGGTCAAATGTGAACCCATTGTTTGAAACCCAGGTCAAATGTGAACCTAAACCTCAGGTCAAATGTGAACCCGTTGTTAGAAACTCAGGTCAAATGTGAACTTAAACCTCAGGTCAAATGTGAACCTGTTGTTTGAAACCCAGGTCAAACGTGAACCTAAACCTCAGGTCAAATGTGAACCCGTTGTTTGAAACCCAGGTCAAATGTGAACCTAAACCTTAGGTAAAATGTGAACCCGTTGTTTGAAACCCAAGTCAAATGTGAACCTAAACCTCAGGTCAAATGTGAACCTGTTGTTTGAAAACCAGGTCAAATGTGAACCTAAACCGCAGGTCAAATGTGAACCAGTAGTTTGAAACCCAGGCCAAATGTGAACCTCAACCTCAGGTCAAATGTGAACCCGTTGTTTGAAAACCAGGTCAAATGTGACCCTAAAACTCAGGTCAAATGTGTACCTAAACCTCAGGTCAAATGTGAACCCGTTGTTTAAAACCCAGGTCAAATGTGAACTTAAACCTCAGGTCAAATGTGAACCCGTTGTTTGAAACCCAGGTCAAATTTGAACCTAAACCTCGAGTCAAATGTGAACCCGTTGTTTGAAAACCAGGTCAAATGTGAACCTAACCGTCAGGTTAAATGTGAACTCGTTCTTTGAAACCCAAGTCAAATGTGAACCTAAACCTCAGGTCATATGTGAATCCGTTGTTTGAAAACCAGGTCAAATGTGAACCTAAACCTCAGGTCAAATGTGAACCCGTTGTTTGAAACCCAGATCAAATGAGAACCTAAACCTCACGTTAAATGTGAATCCGTTGTTTGAAAACCAGCTCAAATGTGAACCCGTTTTTTGAAACCCAGGTCAAATGTGAACCTAAACCTCAGGTCAAATGTGAACCCGTTGTTTGGAACCTAGGTCAAATGTGAACCTAAACCTCAGGTCAAATGTGAACCCGTTGTTTGAAACCCAGGTCAAATGTGAACCTAAACCTCAGGTCAAATGTGAACCCGTTGTTTGAAACCCAGGTCAAATGAGAACCTAAACCTCACGTCAAATGTGAATCCATTGTTTGAAAACCAGGTCAAATGTGAACCCATTGTTTGAAACCCAGGTCAAATGTGAACCTAAACCTCAGGTCAAATGCGAACCCTTTGTTTGAAAACCAGGTCAAATGTGAACCTAAACCTCAGGTCAAATGTGAACCTGTTGTTTGAAACCCAGGTCTATTGTGAACCTAAACCTAAGGTCAAATGTGAACCCGTTGTTTGAAACCCAGGTCAAATGTGAACCTAAACCTCAGGTCAAATGTGAACCCATTGTTTGGAACCCAGGTCAAATGTGAACCTAAACCTCAGGTCAAATATGAACCCGTTGTTTAAAACCCAGGTCAAATGTGAACCTAAACCTCAGGTCAAATGCGAACCCGTTGTTTGAAAACCAGGTCAAATGTGAACCTAACCCTCAGGTCAAATGTGAACTCGTTCTTTGAAACCCAAGACAAATGTGAACCTGAACCTCAAGTCAAATGTGAACCCGTTGTTTGAAAACCAGGTCAAATGTGAACCTAAACCTCAGGTCAAATGTGAACCCGTTGTTTGAAACCCAGGTCAAATGAGAACCTAAACCTCACGTCAAATGTGAATCCGTTGTTTGAAACCCAGGTCAAATGTGAACCTAATCCTCAGGTCAAATGTGAACCCGTTGTTTGAAAACCAGGTCAAATGTGAACCTAAAACTCAGGTCAAATGTGTACCTAAACCTCAGGTCAAATGTGAACCCGTTGTTTGAAACCCAGGCCAAATGTGAACTTAAACCTCAGGTCAAATGTGAACCCGTTGTTTGAAACCCAGGTCAAATTTGAACCTAAACCTCGAGTCAAATGTGAACCCGTTGTTTGAAAACCAGGTCAAATGTGAACCTAACCCTCAGGTCAAATGTGAACTCGTTCTTTGAAACCCAAGTCAAATGTGAACCTAAACCTCAAGTCAAATGTGAACCCGTTGTTTGAAAACCAGGTTAAATGTGAACCTAAACCGCAGGTCAAATGTGAACCAGTTGTTTGAAACCCAGGCCAAATGTGAACCTAAACCTCAGGTCAAATGTGAACCCGTTGTTTGAAAACCAGGTCAAATGTGACCCTAAAACTCAGGTCAAATGTGTACCTAAACCTAAGGTCAAATGTGAACCCGTTGTTTAAAACCCAGGTCAAATGTGAACTTAAACCTCAGGTCAAATGTGAACCCGTTGTTTGAAACCCAGGTCAAATTTGAACCTAAACCTCGAGTCAAATGTGAACCCGTTGTTTGAAAACCAGGTCAAATGTGAACCTAACCGTCAGGTTAAATGTGAACTCGTTCTTTGAAACCCAAGTCAAATGTGAACCTAATCCTCAGGTCATATGTGAATCCGTTGTTTGAAAACCAGGTCAAATGTGAACCTAAACCTCAGGTCAAATGTGAACCCGTTGTTTGAAACCCAGATCAAATGAGAACCTAAACCTCACGTCAAATGTGAATCCGTTGTTTGAAAACCAGGTCAAATGTGAACCCGTTTTTTGAAACCCAGGTCAAATGTGAACCTAAACCTCAGGTCAAATGTGAACCCGTTGTTTGGAACCTAGGTCAAATGTGAACCTAAACCTCAGGTCAAATGTGAACCCGTTGTTTGAAAACCAGGTCAAATGTGAACCTAAACCTCGGGTTAAATGTGAACCCGTTGTTTGAAACCCAGGTCAAATGAGAACCTAAACCTCACGTCAAATGTGAATCCATTGTTTGAAAACCAGGTCAAATGTGAACCCATTGTTTGAAACCCAGGTCAAATGTGAACCTAAACCTCAGGTCAAATGCGAACCCGTTGTTTGAAAACCAGGTCAAATGTGAACCTAAACCTCAGGTCAAATGTGAACCCGTTGTTTGAAACCCAGGTCAAATGAGAACCTAAACCTCACGTCAAATGTGAATCCGTTGTTTGAAAACCAGGTCAAATGTGAACCCGTTGTTTGAAACCCAGGTCAAATGTGAACCTAAACCTCAGGTCAAATGTGAACCCATTGTTTGGAACCCAGGTCAAATGTGAACCTAAACCTCAGGTCAAATATGAACCCGTTGTTTAAAACCCAGGTCAAATGTGAACCTAAACCTCAGGTCAAATGCGAACCCGTTGTTTGAAAACCAGGTCAAATTTGAACCTAAACCTCAGGTCAAATGTGAACCCGTTGTTTGAAACCCTGTTCAAATTTAAAACTAAACCTTAGCTAAAATGTGAACCCGTTGTTTGAAACCCAAGTCAAATGTGAACCTAAACCTCAGGTCAAATGTGAACCTGTTGTTTGAAAACCAGGTCAAATGTGAACCTAAACCTCAGGTCAAATGTGAACCCGTTGTTTGAAACCCAGGTCAAATGTGAACCTAAACCTCAGGTCAAATGTGAAACCGTTGTTTGAAAACCAGGTCAAATGTGAACCTAAAACTCAGGTCAAATGTGTACCTAAACCTCAGGTCAAATGTGAACCCGTTGTTTGAAACCCAGGTCAAATGTGAACTTAAACCTCAGGTCAAATGTGAACCCGTTGTTTGAAACCCAGGTCAAATTTGAACCTAAACCTCGAGTCAAATGTGAACCCGTTGTTTGAAAACCAGGTCAAATGTGAACCTAACCCTCAGGTCAAATGTGAACTCGTTCTTTGAAACCCAAGTCAAATGTGAACCTAAACCTCAAGTCAAATGTGAACCCGTTGTTTGAAAACCAGGTTAAATGTGAACCTAAACCGCAGGTCAAATGTGAACCAGTTGTTTGAAACCCAGGCCAAATGTGAACCTAAACCTCAGGTCAAATGTGAACCCGTTGTTTGAAAACCAGGTCAAATGTGACCCTAAAACTCAGGTCAAATGTGTACCTAAACCTCAGGTCAAATGTGAACCCGTTGTTTAAAACCCAGGTCAAATGTGAACTTAAACCTCAGGTCAAATGTGAACCCGTTGTTTGAAACCCAGGTCAAATTTGAACCTAAACCTCGAGACAAATGTGAACCCGTTGTTTGAAAACCAGGTCAAATGTGAACCTAACCGTCAGGTTAAATGTGAACTCGTTCTTTGAAACCCAAGTCAAATGTGAACCTAAACCTCAGGTCAGATGTGAATCCGTTGTTTGAAAACCAGGTCAAATGTGAACCTAAACCTCAGGTCAAATGTGAACCCGTTGTTTGAAACCCAGATCAAATGAGAACCTAAACCTCACGTCAAATGTGAATCCGTTGTTTGAAAACCAGGTCAAATGTGAACCCGTTTTTTGAAACCCAGGTCAAATGTGAACCTAAACCTCAGGTCAAATGTGAACCCGTTGTTTGGAACCTAGGTCAAATGTGAACCTAAACCTCAGGTCAAATGTGAACCCGTTGTTTGAAAACCAGGTCAAATGTGAACCTAAACCTCAGGTTAAATGTGAACCCGTTGTTTGAAACCCAGGTCAAATGAGAACCTAAACCTCAGGTCAAATGTGAATCCATTGTTTGAAAACCAGGTCAAATGTGAACCCATTGTTTGAAACCCAGGTCAAATGTGAACCTGAACCTCAGGTCAAATGCGAACCCGTTGTTTGAAAACCAGGTCAAATGTGAACCTAAACCTCAGGTCAAATGTGAACCCGTTGTTTGAAACCCAGGTCAAATGAGAACCTAAACCTCACGTCAAATGTGAATCCGTTGTTTGAAAACCAGGTCAAATGTGAACCCGTTGTTTGAAACCCAGGTCAAATGTGAACCTAAACCTCAGGTCAAATGTGAACCCATTGTTTGGAACCCAGGTCAAATGTGAACCTAAACCTCAGGTCAAATATGAACCCGTTGTTTAAAACCCAGGTCAAATGTGAACCTAAACCTCAGGTCAAATGCGAACCCGTTGTTTGAAACCCAAGTCAAATGTGAACCTAAACCTCAGGTCAAATGTGAACCTGTTGTTTGAAAACCAGGTCAAATGTGAACCTAAACCTCAGGTCAAATGTGAACCCGTTGTTTGAAACCCAGGTCAAATGTGAACCTAAACCTCAGGTCAAATGTGAACCCGTTGTTTGAAAACCAGGTCAAATGTGAACCTAAAACTCAGGTCAAATGTGTACCTAAACCTCAGGTCAAATGTGAACCCGTTGTTTGAAACCCAGGTCAAATGTGAACTTAAACCTCAGGTCAAATGTGAACCCGTTGTTTGAAACCCAGGTCAAATTTAAACCTAAACCTCGAGTCAAATGTGAACCCGTTGTTTGAAAACCAGGTCAAATGTGAACCTAACCCTCAGGTCAAATGTGAACTCGTTCTTTGAAACCCAAGTCAAATGTGAACCTAAACCTCAAGTCAAATGTGAACCCGTTGTTTGAAAACCAGGTCAAATGTGAACCTAAACCGCAGGTCAAATGTGAACCAGTTGTTTGAAACCCAGGCCAAATGTGAACCTAAACCTCAGGTCAAATGTGAACCCGTTGTTTGAAAACCAGGTCAAATGTGACCCTAAAACTCAGGTCAAATGTGTACCTAAACCTCAGGTCAAATGTGAACCCGTTGTTTAAAACCCAGGTCAAATGTGAACTTAAACCTCAGGTCAAATGTGAACCCGTTGTTTGAAACCCAGGTCAAATTTGAACCTAAACCTCGAGTCAAATGTGAACCCGTTGTTTGAAAACCAGGTCAAATGTGAACCTAACCCTCAGGTTAAATGTGAACTCGTTCTTTGAAACCCAAGTCAAATGTGAACCTAAACCTCAGGTCATATGTGAATCCGTTGTTTGAAAACCAGGTTAAATGTGAACCTAAACCTCAGGTCAAATGTGAACCCGTTGTTTGAAACCCAGATCAAATGAGAACCTAAACCTCACGTCAAATGTGAATCCGTTGTTTGAAAACCAGGTCAAATGTGAACTCGTTTTTTGAAACCCAGGTCAAATGTGAACCTAAACCTCAGGTCAAATGTGAACCCGTTGTTTGGAACCTAGGTCAAATGTGAACCTAAACCTCAGGTCAAATGTGAACCCGTTGTTTGAAACCCAGGTCAAATGTGAACCTAAACCTCAGGTCAAATGTGAACCCGTTGTTTGAAACCCAGGTCAAATGAGAACCTAAACCTCACGTCAAATGTGAATCCATTGTTTGAAAACCAGGTCAAATGTGAACCCATTGTTTGAAACCCAGGTCAAATGTGAACCTAAACCTCAGGTCAAATGCGAACCCGTTGTTTGAAAACCAGGTCAAATGTGAACCTAAACCTCAGGTCAAATGTGAACCCGTTGTTTGAAACCCAGGTCAAATGAGAACCTAAACCTCACGTCAAATGTGAATCTGTTGTTTGAAAACCAGGTCAAATGTGAACCCGTTGTTTGAAACCCAGGTCAAATGTGAACCTAAACCTCAGGTCAAATGTGAACCCATTGTTTGGAACCCAGGTCAAATGTGAACCTAAACCTCAGGTCAAATATGAACCCGTTGTTTAAAACCCAGGTCAAATGTGAACCTAAACCTCAGGTCAAATGCGAACCCGTTATTTGAAAACCAGGTCAAATTTGAACCTAAACCTCAGGTCAAATGTGAACCCGTTGTTTGAAACCCTGGTCAAATTTAAAACTAAACCTTAGCTAGAATGTGAACCCATTGTTTGAAACCCAAGTCAAATGTGAACCTAAACCTCAGGTCAAATGTGAACCTGTTGTTTGAAAACCAGGTCAAATGTGAACCTAAACCTCAGGTCAAATGTGAACCCGTTGTTTGAAACCCAGGTCAAATGTGAACCTAAACCTCAGGTCAAATGTGAACCCGTTGTTTGAAAACCAGGTCAAATGTGAACCTAAAACTCAGGTCAAATGTGTACCTAAACCTCAGGTCAAATGTGAACCCGTTGTTTGAAACCCAGGTCAAATGTGAACTTAAACCTCAGGTCAAATGTGAACCCGTTGTTTGAAACCCAGGTCAAATTTGAACCTAAACCTCGAGTCAAATGTGAACCCGTTGTTTGAAAACCAGGTCAAATGTGAACCTAACCCTCAGGTCAAATGTGAACTCGTTCTTTGAAACCCAAGTCAAATGTGAACCTAAACCTCAAGTCAAATGTGAACCCGTTGTTTGAAAACCAGGTCAAATGTGAACCTAAACCGCAGGTCAAATGTGAACCAGTTGTTTGAAACCCAGGCCAAATGTGAACCTAAACCTCAGGTCAAATGTGAACCCGTTGTTTGAAAACCAGGTCAAATGTGACCCTAAAACTCAGGCCAAATGTGTACCTAAACCTCAGGTCAAATGTGAACCCGTTGTTTAAAACCCAGGTCAAATGTGAACTTAAACCTCAGGTCAAATGTGAACCCGTTGTTTGAAACCCAGGTCAAATTTGAACCTAAACCTCGAGTCAAATGTGAACCCGTTGTTTGAAAACCAGGCCAAATGTGAACCTAACCGTCAGGTTAAATGTGAACTCGTTCTTTGAAACCCAAGTCAAATGTGAACCTAAACCTCAGGTCATATGTGAATCCGTTGTTTGAAAACCAGGTCAAATGTGAACCTAAACCTCAGGTCAAATGTGAACCCGTTGTTTGAAACCCAGATCAAATGAGAACCTAAACCTCACGTCAAATGTGAATCCGTTGTTTGAAAACCAGGTCAAATGTGAACCCGTTTTTTGAAACCCAGGTCAAATGTGAACCTAAACCTCAGGTCAAATGTGAACCCGTTGTTTGGAACCTAGGTCAAATGTGAACCTAAACCTCAGGTCAAATGTGAACCCGATGTTTGAAACCCAGGTCAAATGAGAACCTAAACCTCACGTCAAATGTGAATCCGTTGTTTGAAAAGCAGGTCAAATGTGAACCCGTTGTTTGAAACCCAGGTCAAATGTGAACCTAAACCTCAGGTCAAATGTGAACCTAAACCTCAGGTCAAATGTGAACCCATTGTTTGAAACCCAGGTCAAATGTGAACCTAAACCTCAGGTCAAATGCGAACCCGTTGTTTGAAAACCTGGTCAAATGTGAACCTAAACCTCAGGTCAAATGTGAACCCGTTGTTTGAAACCCAGGTCAAATGAGAACCTAAACCTCACGTCAAATGTGAATCCGTTGTTTGAAAAGCAGGTCAAATGTGAACCCGTTGTTTGAAACCCAGGTCAAATGTGAACCTAAACCTCAGGTCAAATGTGAACCTAAACCTCAGGTCAAATGTGAACCCGTTGTTTGAAACCCATGTCAAATGTGAACTTAAACCTCAGGTCAAATGTGAACCCGTTGTTTGAAACCCAGGTCAAATTTGAACCTAAACCTCGAGTCAAATGTGAACCCGTTGTTTGAAAACCAGGTCAAATGTGAACCTAACCCTCAGGTCAAATGTGAACTCGTTCTTTGAAACCCAAGTCAAATGTGAACCTAAACCTCAGGTCAAATGTGAACCCGTTGTTTGAAACCCAGGTCAAATGAGAACCTAAACCTCACGTTAAATGTGAATCCGTTGTTTGAAAACCAGGTCAAATGTGAACCTAAACCTCAGGTCAAATGTGAACCCATTGTTTGAAAACCAGGTCAAATGTGAACCTAAACCTCAGGTCAAATGTGAACCCGTTGTTTGAAACTCAGGTCAAATGTGAACTTAAACCTCAGGTCAAATGTGAACCTTTTGTTTGAAACCCAGGTCAAACGTGAACCTAAACCTCAGGTCAAATGTGAACCCGTTGTTTGAAACCCAGGTCAAATGTGAACCTAAACCTTAGGTAAAATGTGAACCCGTTGTTTGAAACCCAAGTCAAATGTGAACCTAAACCTCAGGTCAAATGTGAACCTGTTGTTTGAAAACCATGTCAAATGTGAACCTAAACCGCAGGTCAAATGTGAACCAGTTGTTTGAAACCCAGGTCAAATGTGAACCTAAACGTCAGGTCAAATGTGAACCCGTTGTTTGAAAACCAGGTCAAATGTGACCCTAAAACTCAGGTCAAATGTGTACCTAAACCTCAGGTCAAATGTGAACCCGTTGTTTAAAACCCAGGTCAAATGTGAACTTAAACCTCAGGTCAAATGTGAACCCGTTGTTTGAAACCCAAGTCAAATTTGAACCTAAACCTCGAGTCAAATGTGAACCCGTTGTTTGAAAACCAGGTCAAATGTGAACCTAACCCTCAGGTTAAATGTGAACTCGTTCTTTGAAACCCAAGTCAAATGTGAACCTAAACCTCAGGTCATATGTGAATCCGTTGTTTGAAAACCAGGTTAAATGTGAACCTAAACCTCAGGTCAAATGTGAACCCGTTGTTTGAAACCCAGATCAAATGAGAACCTAAACCTCACGTCAAATGTGAATCCGTTGTTTGAAAACCAGGTCAAATGTGAACTCGTTTTTTGAAACCCAGGTCAAATGTGAACCTAAACCTCAGGTCAAATGTGAACCCGTTGTTTGGAACCTAGGTCAAATGTGAACCTAAACCTCAGGTCAAATGTGAACCCGTTGTTTGAAACCCAGGTCAAATGTGAACCTAAACCTCAGGTCAAATGTGAACCCGTTGTTTGAAACCCAGGTCAAATGAGAACCTAAACCTCACGTCAAATGTGAATCCATTGTTTGAAAACCAGGTCAAATGTGAACCTATTGTTTGAAACCCAGGTCAAATGTGAACCTAAACCTCAGGTCAAATGCGAACCCGTTGTTTGAAAACCAGGTCAAATGTGAACCTAAACCTCATGTCAAATGTGAACCCGTTGTTTGAAACCCAAGTCAAATGAGAACCTAAACCTCACGTCAAATGTGAATCTGTTGTTTGAAAACCAGGTCAAATGTGAACCCGTTGTTTGAAACCCAGGTCAAATGTGAAACTAAACCTCAGGTCAAATGTGAACCCATTGTTTGGAACCCAGGTCAAATGTGAACCTAAACCTCTGGTCAAATATGAACCCGTTGTTTAAAACCCAGGTCAAATGTGAACCTAAACCTCAGGTCAAATGCGAACCCGTTGTTTGAAAACCAGGTCAAATTTGAACCTAAACCTCAGATCAAATGTGAACCCGTTGTTTGAAACCCTAGTCAAATTTAAAACTAAACCTTAGCTAAAATGTGAACCCGTTGTTTGAAACCCAAGTCAAATGTGAACCTAAACCTCAGGTCAAATGTGAACCTGTTGTTTGAAAACCAGGTCAAATGTGAACCTAAACCTCAGGTCAAATGTGAACCCGTTGTTTGAAACCCAGGTCAAATGTGAACCTAAACCTCAGGTCAAATGTGAACCCGTTGTTTGAAAACCAGGTAAAATGTGAACCTAAAACTCAGGTCAAATGTGTACCTAAACCTCAGGTCAAATGTGAACCCGTTGTTTGAAACCCAGGTCAAATGTGAACTTAAACCTCAGGTCAAATGTGAACCCGTTGTTTGAAACCCAGGTCAAATTTGAACCTAAACCTCGAGTCAAATGTGAACCCGTTGTTTGAAAACCAGGTCAAATGTGAACCTAACCCTCAGGTCAAATGTGAACTCGTTCTTTGAAACCCAAGTCAAATGTGAACCTAAACCTCAAGTCAAATGTGAACCCGTTGTTTGAAAACCAGGTCAAATGTGAACCTAAACCTTAGGTCAAATGTGAACCCGTTGTTTGAAACCCAGGTCAAATGAGAACCTAAACCTCACGTCAAATGTGAATCCGTTGTTTGAAAACCAGGTCAAATGTGAACCCGTTGTTTGAAACCCAGGTCAAATGTGAAACTAAACCTCAGGCCAAATGTGAACCCGTTGTTTGAAACCCAGGTCAATTGTGAACCTAAACCTAAGGTCAAACGTGAACCTGTTGTTTGAAACCCAAGTCAAACGTGAACCTAAACCTCAGGTCAAATATGAACCCGTTGTTTGAAACCCAAGTCAAATGTGAACCTAACCCTCAAGTCAAATGTGAACCCGTTGTTTGAAAATCAGGTCAAATGTGAACCTAAACCTCTGGTCAAATGTGAACCCGTTGTTTGAAACCCAGGTCAAATGTGAACCAAAACCTCATGTCAAATGTGAATCCATTGTTTGAAAACCAGGTCAAATGTGAGCCCGTTGTTAAAAACCCAGGTCAAATATGAACCTAAACCTCAGGTCAAATGTGAACCCGTTGTTTGAAACCCAGGTCAAATGTGAACTTAAACCTCAGGTCAAACGTGAACCTGTTATTTGAAACCCAGGTCAAATGTGAACCTAAACCTCAGGTCAACTGTGAACCCGTTGTTTGAAACCCAGGTCGAATGTGAACCTAAACCTCAGGTCAAATGTGAACCCGTTGTTTGAAAACAAGGTCAAATGTGAACCCGTTGTTTGAAACCCAGGACAAATGTGAACCTAAACCTCAGGTCAAATGTGAACCCGTTGTTTGAAACCCAGGTAAAATTTGAACCTAAACCTTAGATCAAATGTGAACCCGTTGTTTGAAACCCAGGACAAATGTGAACCTAAACCTCAGGTCAAATGTGAACCCGTTGTTTGAAACCCAGGTCAAATGTGAACCTAAACCTCAGGTCAAATGTGAACTCGTTGTTTGAAAACCAGGTCAAATGTGACCCTAAAACTCAGGTCAAATGTCTACCTAAACCTCAGGTCAAGTGTGAACCCGTTGTTTAAAACCCAGGTCAAATGTGAACTTAAACCTCAGGTCAAATGTGAACCCGTTGTTTGAAACCCAGGTCAAATTTGAACCTAAACCTCGAGTCAAATGTGAACCCGTTGTTTGAAAACCAGGTCAAATGTGAACCTAACCCTCAGGTCAAATGTGAACTCGTTGTTTGAAACCCAGGTCAAATGTGAACCTAAACCTCAGGTCAAATGTGAACCCGTTGTTTGAAACCCAGGTCAAATGAGAACCTAAACCTCACGTCAAATGTGAATCCATTGTTTGAAAACCAGGTCAAATGTGAACCCATTGTTTGAAACCCAGGTCAAATGTGAACCTAAACCTCAGGTCAAATGCGAACCCGTTGTTTGAAAACCAGGTCAAATGTGAACCTAAACCTCAGGTCAAATGTGAACCCGTTGTTTGAAACCCAGGTCAAATGAGAACCTAAACCTCACGTCAAATGTGAATCCGTTGTTTGAAAACCAGGTCAAATGTGAACCCGTTGTTTGAAACCCAGGTCAAATGTGAACCTAAACCTCAGGTCAAATGTGAACCCGTTGTTTGAAAACAAGGTCAAATGTGAACCCGTTGTTTGAAACCCATGTCAAATGTGAACCTAAACCTCAGGTCAAATGTGAACCCGTTGTTTGAAACCCAGGTAAAATTTGAACCTAAACCTTAGATCAAATGTGAACCCGTTGTTTGAAACCCAGGACAAATGTGAACCTAAACCTCAGGTCAAATGTGAACCCGTTGTTTGAAACCCAGGTCAAATGTGAACCTAAACCTCAGGTCCAAAGCGAACCCGTTGTTTGAAAACCAGGTCAAATTTGTACCTAAACCTCAGGTCAAATGTGAACCCGTTGTTTGAAACCCAGGTCTATTGTGAACCTAAATCTAAGGTCAAATGTGAACCCGTTGTTTGAAAACCAGGTCAAATGTGAACCTAAACCTCAGGTCAAATGTGAACCCATTGTTTGAAACCCAGGTCAAATGTGAACCTAAACCTCAGGTCAAATGTGATACCGTTGTTTGAAACTCAGGTCAAATGTGAACTTAAACCTCAGGTCAAATGTGAACCTGTTGTTTGAAACCCAGGTCAAACATGAACCTAAACCTCAGGTCAAATGTGAACCCGTTGTTTGAAACCCAGGTCAAATGTGAACCTAAACCTTAGGTAAAATGTGAACCCGTTGTTTGAAACCCAAGTCAAATGTGAACCTAAACCTCAGGCCAAATGTGAACCTGTTGTTTGAAAACCAGGTCAAATGTGAACCTAAACCGCAGGTCAAATGGGAACCAGTTGTTTGAAACCCAGGTCAAATATGAACCTAAACCTCAGGTCAAATGTGAACCCGTTGTTTGAAAACCAGGTCAAATGTGACCCTAAAACTCAGGTCAAATGTGTACCTAAACCTTAGGTCAAATGTGAACCCGTTGTTTAAAACCCAGGTCAAATGTGAACTTAAACCTCAGGTCAAATGTGAACCCGTTGTTTGAAACCCAGGTCAAATTTGAACCTAAACCTCGAGTCAAATGTGAACCCGTTGTTTGAAAACCAGGTCAAATGTGAACCTAACCCTCAGGTCAAATGTGAACTCGTTCTTTGAAACCCAAGTCAAATGTGAACCTAAACCTCAGGTCATATGTGAACCCGTTGTATGAAAACCAGGTCAAATGTGAACCTAAACCTCAGGTCAAATGTGAACCCGTTGTTTGAAACCCAGGTCAAATGAGAACCTAAACCTCACGTCAAATGTGAATCCGTTGTTTGAAAACCAGGTCAAATGTGAACCCGTTGTTTGAAACCCAGGTCAAATGTGAACCTAAACCTCAGGTCAAATGTGAACCCGTTGTTTGGAACCGAGGTCAAATGTGAACCTAAACCTCAGGTCAAATGTGAACCCGTTGTTTGAAACCCAGGTCAAATGGGAACCTAAACCTCAGGTCAAATGTGAACCCGTTGTTTGAAACCCAGGTCAAATGAGAACCTAAACCTCGCGTCAAATGTGAATCCGTTGTTTGAAAACCAGGTCAAATGTGAACCCGTAGTTTGAAACCCAAGTCAAATGTGAACCTAAACCTCAGGTCAAATGTGAACCCATTGTTTGGAACCCAGGTCAAATGTGAACCTAAACCTCAGGTCAAATATGAACCCGTTGTTTAAAACCCAGGTCAAATGTGAACCTAAACCTCAGGTCAAATGCGAACCCGTTGTTTGAAAACCAGGTCAAATTTGAACCTAAACCTCAGGTCAAATGTGAACCCGTTGTTTGAAACCCAGGTCAATTGTTAACCTAAACCTAAGGTCAAATGTGAACCTGTTGTTTGAAACCCAGGTCAAACGTGAACCTAAACCTCAGGTCAAATGTGAACCCGTTGTTTGAAACCCAAGTCAAATGTGAACTTAACCCTGAAGTCAAATGTGAACCCGTTGTTTGAAAATCCGGTCAAATGTGAACCTAAACCTCAGGTCAAATGTGAACCCGTTGTTTGAAACCCAGGTCAAATGTGAACCTAAACCTCATGTCAAATGTGAATCCATTGTTTGAAAATCAGGTCAAATGTGAGCCCGTTGTTAAAAACCCAGGTCAAATATGAACCTAAACCTCAGTTCAAATGTGAACCCGTTGTTTGAAACCCAGGTCAAATGTGAACTTAAACCTCAGGTCAAATGTGAACCTGTTGTTTGAAACCCAGGTTAAATGTGAACCTAAACCTCAGGTCAAATGTGAAACTGTTGTTTGAAACCCAGGTCGAATATGAACCTAAACCTCAGGTCAAATGTGAACCCGTTGTTTGAAAACAAGGTCAAATGTGAACCCGTTGTTTGAAACCCAGGTAAAATGTGAACCTAAACCTCAGGTCAAATGTGAACCCGTTGTTTGAAACCCAGGTCAAATGTGATCCTAAACCTTAGGTCAAATGTGAACCCGTTGTTTGAAACCCAGGACAAATGTGAACTTAAACCTCAGGTCAAATGTGAACCCGTTGTTTGGAACCTAGGTCAAATGTGAACCTAAACCTCAGGTCAAATGTGAACCCGTTGTTCGAAACCCAGGTCAAATGTGAACCTAAACCTCAGGTCAAATGTGAACCCGTTGTTTGAAAACCAGGTCAAATGTGAACCTAAACCTCAGGTCAAATGTGAACCCGTTGTTTGAAACCCACGTCAAATGAGAACCTAAAACTCACTTCAAATGTGAATCCGTTGTTTGAAAACCAGTTCAAATGTGAACCCGTTGTTTGAAACCCAGGTCAAATGTGAACCTAAACCTCAGGTCAAATGTGAACCCGTTGTTTGAAAACCAGGTCAAATGTGAACCTAAACCTCAGGTCAAATGTGAACCCGTTGTTTGAAACCCAGGTCAAATGAGAACCTAAACCTCACGTCAAATGTGAATCCGTTGTTTGAAAACCAGGTCAAATGTGAACCCGTTGTTTGAAACCCAGGTCAAATGTGAACCCATTTTTTGGAACCCAGGTCAATTGTGAACCTAAACCTCAGGTCAAATATGAACCCGTTGTTTAAAACCCAGGTCAAATGTGAACCTAAACCTCAGGTCAAATGCGAACCCGTTGTTTGAAAACCAGGTCAAATTTGAACCTAAACCTCAGGTCAAATGTGAACCCGTTGTTTGAAACCCAGGTCAATTGTGAACCTAAACCTAAGGTCAAATGTGAACCTCTTGTTTGAAACCCAGGTCAAATGTGAACCTAAACCTCAGGTCAAATGTGAACCCGTTGTTTGAAAACCAGGTCAAATGTGAACCTAAACCTCGGGTCAAATGTGAACCCGTTGTTTGAAACCTAGGTCAAATGAGAACCTAAACCTCACGTCAAATGTGAATCCGTTGTTTGAAAACCAGGTCAAATGTGAACCCGTTGTTTGAAACCCAGGTCAAATGTGAACCTAAACCTCAGGTCAAATGTGAACCCATTGTTTGGAACCCAGGTCAAATGTGAACCTAAACCTCAGGTCAAATATGAACCCGTTGTTTAAAACCCAGGTCAAATGTGAACCTAAACCTCAGGTCAAATGCGAACCCGTTGTTTGAAAACCAGGTCAAATTTGAACCTAAACCTCAGGTCAAATGTGAACCCGTTGTTTGAAACCCAGGTCAATTGTTAACCTAAACCTAAGGTCAAATGTGAACCTGTTGTTTGAAACCCAGGTCAAACGTGAACCTAAACCTCAGGTCAAATGTGAACCCGTTGTTTGAAACCCAAGTCAAATGTGAACCTAACCCTGAAGTCAAATGTGAACCCGTTGTTTGAAAATCCGGTCAAATGTGAACCTAAACCTCAGGTCAAATGTCAACCCGTTGTTTGAAACCCAGGTCAAATGTGAACCTAAACCTCATGTCAAATGTGAATCCATTGTTTGAAAATCAGGTCAAATGTGAGCCCGTTGTTAAAAACCCAGGTCAAATATGAACCTAAACCTCAGTTCAAATGTGAACCCGTTGTTTGAAACCCAGGTCAAATGTGAACTTAAACCTCAGGTCAAATGTGAACCTGTTGTTTGAAACCCAGGTCAAATGTGAACCTAAACCTCAGGTCAAATGTGAAACTGTTGTTTGAAACCCAGGTCGAATATGAACCTAAACCTCAGGTCAAATGTGAACCCGTTGTTTGAAAACAAGGTCAAATGTGAACCCGTTGTTTGAAACCCAGGTAAAATGTGAACCTAAACCTCAGGTCAAATGTGAACCCGTTGTTTGAAACCCAGGTCAAATGTGATCCTAAACCTTAGGTCAAATGTGAACCCGTTGTTTGAAACCCAGGACAAATGTGAACATAAACCTCAGGTCAAATGTGAACCCGTTGTTTGGAACCTAGGTCAAATGTGAACCTAAACCTCAGGTCAAATGTGAACCCGTTGTTCGAAACCCAGGTCAAATGTGAACCTAAACCTCAGGTCAAATGTGAACCCGTTGTTTGAAAACCAGGTCAAATGTGAACCTAAACCTCAGGTCAAATGTGAACCCGTTGTTTGAAACCCAGGTCAAATGAGAACCTAAAACTCACTTCAAATGTGAATCAATTGTTTGAAAACCAGTTCAAATGTGAACCCGTTGTTTGAAACCCAGGTCAAATGTGAACCTAAACCTCAGGTCAAATGTGAACCCGTTGTTTGAAAACCAGGTCAAATGTGAACCTAAACCTCAGGTCGAATGTGAACCCGTTGTTTGAAACCCAGGTCAAATGAGAACCTAAACCTCACGTCAAATGTGAATCCGTTGTTTGAAAACCAGGTCAAATGTGAACCCGTTGTTTGAAACCCAGGTCAAATGTGAACCCATTTTTTGGAACCCAGGTCAAATGTGAACCTAAACCTCAGGTCAAATATGAACCCGTTGTTTAAAACCCAGGTCAAATGTGAACCTAAACCTCAGGTCAAATGCGAACCCGTTGTTTGAAAACCAGGTCAAATGTGAACCTAAACCTCGGGTCAAATGTGAACCCGTTGTTTGAAACCTAGGTCAAATGAGAACCTAAACCTCACGTCAAATGTGAATCCGTTGTTTGAAAACCAGGTCAAATGTGAACCCGTTGTTTGAAACCCAGGTCAAATGTGAACCTAAACCTCAGGTCAAATGTGAACCCATTGTTTGGAACCCAGGTCAAATGTGAACCTAAACCTCAGGTCAAATATGAACTCGTTGTTTAAAATCCAGGTCAAATGTGAACCTAAACCTCAGGTCAAATGCGAACCCGTTGTTTGAAAACCAGGTCAAATTTGAACCTAAACCTCAGGTCAAATGTGAACCCGTTGTTTGAAACCCAGGTCAATTGTGAACCTAAACCTGAGGTCAAATGTGAACCTGTTGTTTGAAACCCAGGTCAAACGTGAACCTCAACCTCAGGTCAAATGTGAACCCGTTGTTTGAAACCCAAGTCAAATGTGAACCTAACCCTGAAGTCAAATGTGAACCCGTTGTTTGAAAATCCGGTCAAATGTGAACCCAAACCTCAGGTCAAATGTGAACCCGTTGTTTGAAACCCAGGTCAAATGTGAACCTAAACCTCATGTCAAATGTGAATCCATTGTTTGAAAACCAGGTCAAATGTGAGCCCGTTGTTAAAAAACCAGGTCAAATGTGAACCCTTTGTTTGAAACCCAGGTCAAATGTGAACTTAAACCTCAGGTCAAATGTGAACCTATTGTTTGAAACCCAGGTCAAATGTGAACCTAAACCTCAGGTCAAATGTGAACCTGTTGTTTGAAACCCAGGTCGAATATGAACCTAAACCTCAGGTCAAATGTGAACCCGTTGTTTGAAAACAAGGTCAAATGTGAACCCATTGTTTGAAACCCAGGTCAAATGTGAACCTAAACCTCAGGTCAAATGTTAACCTGTTGTTTGAAACCCAGGTCAAATGTGATCCTAAACCTTAGGTCAAATGTGAACCCGTTGTTTGAAACCCAGGACAAATGTGAACCTAAACCTCAGGTCAAATGTGAACCCGTTGTTTGGAACCTAGGTCAAATGTGAACCTAAACCTCAGGTCAAATGTGAACCCGTTGTTTGAAACCCAAGTCAAATGTGAACCTAACCCTGAAGTCAAATGTGAACCCGTTGTTTGAAAATCCGGTCAAATGTGAACCTAAACCTCAGGTCAAATGTGAACCCGTTGTTTGAAACCCAGGTCAAATGTGAACCTAAACCTCATGTCAAATGTGAATCCATTGTTTGAAAACCAGGTCAAATGTGAGCCCGTTGTTAAAAACCCAGTTCAAATATGAACCTAAACCTCAGGTCAAATGTGAACCCGTTGTTTGAAACCCAGGTCAAATGTGAACTTAAACCTCAGGTCAAATGTGAACCTGTTGTTTGAAACCCAGGTCAAATGTGAACCTAAACCTCAGGTCAAATGTGAACCCGTTGTTTGAAACCCAAGTCAAATGTGAACCTAACCCTGAAGTCAAATGTGAACCCGTTGTTTGAAAATCCGGTCAAATGTGAACCTAAACCTCAGGTCAAATGTCAACCCGTTGTTTGAAACCCAGGTCAAATGTGAACCTAAACCTCATGTCAAATGTGAATCCATTGTTTGAAAATCAGGTCAAATGTGAGCCCGTTGTTAAAAACCCAGGTCAAATATGAACCTAAACCTCAGTTCAAATGTGAACCCGTTGTTTGAAACCCAGGTCAAATGTGAACTTAAACCTCAGGTCAAATGTGAACCTGTTGTTTGAAACCCAGGTCAAATGTGAACCTAAACCTCAGGTCAAATGTGAAACTGTTGTTTGAAACCCAGGTCGAATATGAACCTAAACCTCAGGTCAAATGTGAACCCGTTGTTTGAAAACAAGGTCAAATGTGAACCCGTTGTTTGAAACCCAGGTAAAATGTGAACCTAAACCTCAGGTCAAATGTGAACCCGTTGTTTGAAACCCAGGTCAAATGTGATCCTAAACCTTAGGTCAAATGTGAACCCGTTGTTTGAAACCCAGGACAAATGTGAACATAAACCTCAGGTCAAATGTGAACCCGTTGTTTGGAACCTAGGTCAAATGTGAACCTAAACCTCAGGTCAAATGTGAACCCGTTGTTCGAAACCCAGGTCAAATGTGAACCTAAACCTCAGGTCAAATGTGAACCCGTTGTTTGAAAACCAGGTCAAATGTGAACCTAAACCTCAGGTCAAATGTGAACCCGTTGTTTGAAACCCAGGTCAAATGAGAACCTAAAACTCACTTCAAATGTGAATCAATTGTTTGAAAACCAGTTCAAATGTGAACCCGTTGTTTGAAACCCAGGTCAAATGTGAACCTAAACCTCAGGTCAAATGTGAACCCGTTGTTTGAAACCCAGGTCAAATGTGAACCTAAACCTCAGGTCCAAAGCGAACCCGTTGTTTGAAAACCAGGTCAAATTTGAACCTAAACCTCAGGTCAAATGTGAACCTGTTGTTTGAAACCCAGGTCAAATGTGAACTTAAACCTCAGGTCAAATGTGAACCTGTTGTTTGAATACCAGGTCAAATGTGAACCAAAACCTCAGGTCAAATGTGAACCTGGTGTTTGAAACCCAGGTCAAATGTGAACCTAAACCTCGGGTCAAATGTGAACCCGTTGTTTGAAAACCAGGTCAAATGTGAACCTAAAACTCAGGTCAAATGTGTACCTAAACCTCAGGTCAAATGTGAACCCGTTGTTTAAAACCCAGGTCAAATGTGAACTTAAACCTTAGGTCAAATGTGAACCCGTTGTTTGAAACCCAGGTCAAATTTGAACCTAAACCTCAAGTCAAATGTGAACCCGTTGTTTGAAAACCAGGTCAAATGTGAACCTAGCCCTCAGGTCAAATGTGAACTCGTTCTTTGAAACCCAAGTCAAATGTGAACCTAAACCTCAGGTCAAATGTGAACCCGTTGTTTGAAAACCAGGTCAAATGTGAACCTAAACCTCAGGTCAAATGTGAACCCGTTGTTTGAAACCCAGGTTAAATGAGAACCTAAACCTCACGTCAAATGTGAATCCGTTGTTTGAAAACCAGGTCAAATGTGAACCCGTTGTTTGAAACCCAAGTCAAATATGAACCTAAACATCAGGTCAAATGTGAACCCGTTGTTTGGAACCTAGGTCAAATGTGAACCTAAACCTCAGGTCAAATGTGAACCCATTGTTTGAAACTCAAGTCAAATGTGAACCTAAACCTCAGATTAAATGCGAACCCGTTGTTTGAAAACTAGGTCAAATTTGAACCTAAACCTCAGGTCAAATGTGAACCCGTTGTTTGAAACCCAGGTCATATGTGAACCTAAACCTAAGGTCAAATGTGAACCCGTTGTTTGAAAACCAGGTCAAATGTGAACCTAAACCTCAGGTCAAATGTGAACCCATTGTTTGAAACCCAGGTCAAATGTGAACCTAATCCTCAGGTCAAATGTGAACCCATTGTTTGAATCCCAGGTTAAACGTGAATTTAAACCTCAGGTCAAATGTGAACATGTTGTTTGAAACCCAGGTCAAACGTGAACCTAAACCTCAGGTCAAATGTGAACCCGTTGTTTGAAACCCAAGTCAAATGTGAACCTAACCCTCAGGTCAAATGTGAACCCATTGTTTGAAAATCAGGTCAAATGTGAACCTAAACCTCAGGTCAAATGTGAACCCGTTGTTTGAAACCCAGGTCAAACGTGAACCTAAACCTCAAGTTAAAGGTGAACACGTTGTTTGAAAACCAGGTCAAATGTGAACCTAACCCTCAGGTCAAATGTGAACTCGTTTTTTGAAACCCAAGTCAAATGTGAACCTAAACCTCAGGTCAAATGTGAACCCGTTGTTTGAAAACCTGGTCAAATGTGAACCTAAACCTCAGGACAAATGTGAACCCGTTCTTTGAAACCCCGGTCAAATGAGAACCTAAACCTCACGTCAAATGTGAATCCGTTGTTTGAAAACCAGGTCAAATGTGAACCCGTTGTTTGAAACCCAGGTCAAATGTGAACCTAAACCTCAGGTCAAATGTGAACCCGTTGTTTGGAATCCAGGTCAAATGTGAACCTAAACCTCAGGTCAAATGTGAACCCGTTGTTTGAAACCCTGGTCAAATGTGAACCTAAACCTCAGGTCCAAAGCGAACCCGTTGTTTGAAAACCAGGTCAAATTTGAACCTAAACCTCAGGTCAAATGTGAACCCGTTGTTTGAAACCTAGGTCTATTGTGAACCTAAACCTAAGGTCAAATGGGAACCCGTTGTTTGAAAACCAGGTCAAATGTGAACCTAAACCTCAGATCAAATGTGAACCCATTGTTTGAAACCCAGGTCAAATGTGAACCTAAACCTCAGGTCAAATGTGAACCTGTTGTTTCAAACCCAGGCAAATGTGAACTTAAACCTCAGGTCAAATGTGAACCTGTTGTTTGAAACCCAGGTCAAACGTGAACCTAAACCTCAGGTCAAATGTGAACCCGTTGTTTGAAACCCAGGTCAAATGTGAACCTAAACCTTAGGTAAAATGTGAACCCGTTGTTTGAAACCCAAGTCAAATGTGAACCTAAACCTCAGGTCAAATGTGAACCTGTTGTTTGAAAACCAGGTTAAATGTGAACCTAAAACTCAGGTCAAATGTGAACCTGGTGTTTGAAACCCATGTCAAATGTGAACCTAAACCTCGGGTCAAATGTGAACCCGTTGTTTGAAAACCAGGTCAAATGTGAACCTAAAACTCAGGTCAAATGTGTACCTAAACCTCAGGTCAAATGTGAACCCGTTGTTTAAAACCCAAGTCAAATGTGAACTTAAACCTAAGGTTAAATGTGAACCCGTTGTTTGAAACCCAGGTCAAATTTGAACCTAAACCTCAAGTCAAATGTGAACCCGTTGTTTGAAAACCAGGTCAAATGTGAACCTAGGCCTCAGGTCAAATGTGAACTCGTTCTTTGAAACCCAAGTCAAATGTGAACCTAAACCTCAGGTCAAATGTGAACCCGTTGTTTGAAAACCAGGTCAGATGTGAACCTAAACCTCAGGTCAAATGTGAACCCGTTGTTTGAAACCCAGGTTAAATGAGAACCTAAACCTCACGTCAAATGTGAATCCGTTGTTTGAAAACCAGGTCAAATGTGAACCCGTTGTTTTAAACCCAAGTCAAATGTGAACCTAAACCTCAGGTCAAATGTGAACCCGTTGTTTGGAACCTAGGTCAAATGTCAACCTAAACCTCAGGTCAAATGTGAACCCATTGTTTGAAACTCAAGTCAAATGTGAACCTAAACCTCAGGTTAAATGCGAACCCGTTGTTTGAAAACCAGGTCAAATTTGAACCTAAACCTCAGGTCAAATGTGAACCCGTTGTTTGAAACCCAGGTCAAATGTGAACTTAAACCTAAGGTCAAATGTGAACCCGTTGTTTGAAAACCAGGTCAAATGTGAACCTAAACCTCAGGTCAAATGTGAACCCATTGTTTGAAACCCAGGTCAAATGTGAACCTAATCCTCAGGTCAAATGTGAACCCATTGTTTGAATCCCAGGTCAAACGTGAACTTAAACCTCAGGTCAAATGTGAACATGTTGTTTGAAACCCAGGTCAAACGTGAACCTAAACCTCAGTTCAAATGTGAACCCGTTGTTTGAAACCCAAGTCAAATGTGAACCTAACCCTCAGGTCAAATGTGAACCCATTGTTTGAAAATCAGGTCAAATGTGAACCTAAACCTCAAGTCAAATGTGAACCCGTTGTTTGAAACCCAGGTAAAACGTGAAACTAAACGTCAAATTAAAGGTGAACACGTTGTTTGAAAACCAGGTCAAATGTGAACCTAACCCTCAGGTCAAATGTGAACTCGTTTTTTGAAACCCAAGTCAAATGTGAACCTAAACCTCAGGTCAAAAGTGAACCCGTTGTTTGAAAACTAGGTCAAATGTGAACCTAATACTCAGGTCAAATGTGAACCCGTTCTTTGGAACCCCGGTCAAATGAGAACCTAAACCTCACGTCAAATGTGAATCTGTTGTTTGAAAACCAGGTCAAATGTGAACCCGTTGTTTGAAACCCGGGTCAAATGTGAACCTAAACCTCAGGTCAAATGTGAACCCGTTGTATGGAACCCAGGTCAAATGTGAACCTAAACCTCAGGTCAAATGTGAACCCGTTGTTTAAAACCCAAGTCAAATGTGAACCTAAACCTCAGGTCAAATGTGAACCTAAACCTCAGGTCAAATGTGAACCCGTTGTTTTAAATACAAGTCAATTAAGAACCTTAACCTAAGGTCAAATGTCAACCCGTTGTTTGAAACCCAGGTCAAACGTGAACCTAAACCTTAGGTCAAATGTGAACCCGTTGTTTGAAACCCAGGTCAAATGTGAACCTAAACCTCAGGTCAAATGTGAACCCGTTGTTTCAAACCCAGGTCAAATGTGAACTTAAACCTCAGGTCAAATGTGAACCTGTTGTTTGAAACCCAGGTCAAACGTGAACCTAAACCTCAGGTCAAATGTGAACCCGTTGTTTGAAACCCAGGTCAAATGTGAACCTAAACCTCAGGTCAAATGTGAACCTGTTGTTTGAAAACCAGGTCAAATGTGAACCTTAACCTCAAGTCAAATGTGAACCTGGTGTTTGAAACCCATGTCAAATGTGAACCTAAACCTCGGGTCAAATGTGAACCCGTTGTTTGAAAACCAGGACAAATGTGAACCTAAAACTCAGTTCAAATGTGTACCTAAACCTCAGGTCAAATGTGAACCCGTTGTTTAAAACCCAAGTCAAATGTGAACTTAAACCTTAGGTCAAATGTGAACCCGTTGTTTGAAACCCAGGTCAAATTTGAACCTAAACCTCAAGTCAAATGTGAACCCGTTGTTTGAAAACCAGGTCAAATGTGAACCTAGCCCTCAGGTCAAATGTGAACTCGTTCTTTGAAACCCAAGTCAAATGTGAACCTAAACCTCAGGTCAAATGTGAACCCGTTATTTTAAAACCAGGTTAAATGTGAACCTAAACCTCAGGTCAAATGTGAACCCGTTGTTTGAAACCCAGGTTAAATGAGAACCTAAACCTCACGTCAAATGTGAATCTGTTGTTTCAAAACCAGGTCAAATGTGAACCCGTTGTTTGAAACCCAAGTCAAATGTGAACCTAAACCTCAGGTCAAATGTGAACCCTTTGTTTGGAACCTAGGTCAAATGTGAACCTAAACCTCAGGTTAAATGTGAACCCATTGTTTGAAACTCAAGTCAAATGTGAACCTAAACCTCAGGTTAAATGCGAACCCGTTGTTTGAAAACCAGGTCAAATTTGAACCTAAACCTCAGGTGAAATGTGAACCCGTTGTTTGAAACCCAGGTCAAATGTGAACCTAAACCTAAGGTCAAATGTGAACCCGTTGTTTGAAAACCAGGTCAAATGTGAACCTAAACCTCAGGTCAAATGTGAACCCATTGTTTGAAACCCAGGCCAAATGTGAACCTAATCCTCAGGTCAAATGTGAACCCATTGTTTGAATCCCAGGTCAAACGTGAACTTAAACCTCAGGTCAAATGTGAACATGTTGTTTGAAACCCAGGTCAAACGTGAACCTAAACCTCAGGTCAAATGTGAACCTGTTGTTTGAAACCCAAGTCAAATGTGAACCTAACCCTCAGGTCAAATGTGAACCCATTGTTTGCAAATCAGGTCAAATGTGAACCTAAACCTCAGGTCAAATGTGAACCCGTTGTTTGAAACCCAGGTCAAACGTGAACCTAAACCTCAAATTAAAGGTGAACACGTTGTTTGAAAACCAGGTCAAATGTGAACCTAACCCTCAGGTCAAATGTGAACTCGTTTTTTGAAACCCAAGTCAAATGTGAACCTAAACCTCAGGTCAAATGTGAACCCGTTGTTTGAAAACTAGGTCAAATGTGAACCTAAACCTCAGGTCAAATGTGAACCCGTTCTTTGAAACCCCGGTCAAATGAGAACCTAAACCTCACGTCAAATGTGAATCCGTTGTTTGAAAACCAGGTCAAACGTGAACCCGTTGTTTGAAACCCAGGTCAAATATGAACCTAAACCTCAGGTCAAATGTGAACCCGTTGTTTGAAACCCAGGTCAAATGTGAACCTAAACCTCAGGTCAAATGTGAACCCGTTGTTTGGAACCCAGGTCAAATGTGAACCTAAACCTCAGGTCAAATGTGAACCCGTTCTTTAAAACCCAAGTCAAATGTGAACCTAAACCTCAGGTCAAATGTGAAACTAAACCTCAGGTCAAATGTGAACCCGCTGTTTGAAATACAAGTCAATTAAGAACCTTAACCTAAGGTCAAATGTCAACCCGTTGTTTGAAACCCAGGTCAAACGTGAACCTAAACCTCAGGTAAAATGTGAACCCGTTGTTTGAAACCCAAGTCAAATGTGAACCTAACACTCAAGTCAAATGTGAACCCGTTGTTTGAAAATCCGGTCAAATGTGAACCTAAACCTCATGTCAAATGTGAATCCATTGTTTGAAAACCAGGTCAAATGTGAGCCCGTTCTTTGAAACCCAGGTCAAATATGAACCTAAACCTCAGGTCAAATGTGAACCCGTTGTTTGAAACCCAGGTCAAATGTGAACTTAAACCTCAGGTCAAATGTGAACCTCTTGTTTGTAACCCAGGTCAAATGTGAACCTAAACCTCAGGTCAAATGTGAACCCGTTGTTCGAAACCCAGGTCGAATGTGAAACTAAACCTCAGGTCAAATGTGAACCCGTTGTTTGAAACCCAGGTCAAATGTGAACCTAAACCTCAGGTCAAATGTGAACCTAAACCTTAGGTCAAATGAGAACCCGTTGTTTGAAGCTTGGGTCAAATGTGAACCTAAACCTCAGGTCAAATGCGAACCCGTTGTTTGAAAACCAGGTCAAATTTGAACCTAAACCTCAGGTCAAATGTGAACCCGTTGTTTGAAACCCCGGTCAAATGAGAACCTAAACCTCACGTCAAATGTGAATCCGTTGTTTGAAAACCAGGTCAAATGTGAACCCGTTTTTTGAAACCCAGGTCAAATGTGAACCTAAACATCAGGTCAAATGTGAACCCGTTGTTTGGAACCCAGGTCAAATGTGAACCTAAACCTCAGGTTAAATGTGAACCCGTTGTTTGAAACCCAGGTCAAATGTGAACCTAAACCTCAGGTCCAAAGCGAACCCGTTGTTTGAAAACCAGGTCAAATTTGAACCTAAACCTCAGGTCAAATGTGAACCCATTGTTTGAAACCCAGGTCTATTGTGAACCTAAACCTAAGGTCAAATGTGAACCCGTTGTTTGAAAACCAAGTCAAATGTGAACCTAAACCTCAGATCAAATGTGAACCCATTGTTTGAAACCCAGGTCAAATGTGAACCTAAACCTCAGGTCAAATGTGAACTCGTTGTTTGAAACCCAGGTCAAATGTGAACCTAAACCTCAGGTCAAATGTGAACCTAAACCTTAGGTCAAATGAGAACCCGTTGTTTGAAACTTGGGTCAAATGTGAACCTAAACCTCAGGTCAAATGCGAACCCGTTGTTTGAAAACCAGGTCAAATTTGAACCTAAACCTCAGGTCAAATGTGAACCCGTTGTTTGAAACCCAGGTCAAATGAGAACCTAAACCTCACGTCAAATGTGAATCCGTTGTTTGAAAACCAGGTCAAATGTGAACCCGTTGTTTGAAACCCAGGTCAAATGTGAACCTAAACCTCAGGTCAAATGTGAACCCGTTGTTTGGAACCCAGGTCAAATGTGAACCTAAACCTCAGGTCCAAAGCGAACCCGTTGTTTGAAAACCAGGTCAAATTTGAACCTAAACCTCAGGTCAAATGTGAACCCATTGTTTGAAACCCAGGTCTATTGTGAACCTAAACCTAAGGTCAAATGTGAACCCGTTGTTTGAAAACCAGGTCAAATGTGAACCTAAACCTCAGATCAAATGTGAACCCATTGTTTGAAACCCAGGTCAAATGTGAACCTAAACCTCAAGTCAAATGTGAACCGGTTGTTTCAAACCCAGGTCAAATGCGAACTTAAACCTCAGGTCAAATGTGAACCTGTTGTTTGAAGCCCAGGTCAAACGTGAACCTAAACCTCAGGTCAAATGTGAACCCGTTGTTTGAAACCCAGGTCAAATGTGAACCTAAACCTTAGGTAAAATGTGAACCCGTTGTTTGAAACACAAGTCAAATGTGAACCTAAACCTCAAGTCAAATGTGAACCTGTTGTTTGAAAACCAGGTCAAATGTGAACCTAAACCTCAGGTCAAATGTGAACCTGCTGTTTGAAACCCAGGTCAAATGTGAACCTAAACCTCGTGTCAAATGTGAACCCGTTGTTTGAAAACCAGGTCAAATGTGAACCTAAAACTCAGGTCAAATATGTACCTAAACCTCAGGTCAAATGTGAACCCGTTGTTTAAAACCCAAGTCAAATGTGAACTTAAACCTTAGGTCAAATGTGAACCCGTTGTTTGAAACCCAGGTCAAATTTGAACCTAAACCTCAAGTCAAATGTGAACCCGTTGTTTGAAAACCAGGTCAAATGTGAACCTAGCCCTCAGGTCAAATGTGAACTCGTTCTTTGAAACCCAAGTCAAATGTGAACCTAAACCTCAGGTCAAATGTGAACCCGTTGTTTCAAACCCAGGTCAAATGTGAACCTAAACCTCAGGTCAAAGGTGAACCCGTTGTTTGAAACCCAGGTTAAATGAGAACCTAAACCTCACGTCAAATGTGAATCCGTTGTTTGAAAACCAGGTCAAATGTGGACCCGTTGTTTGAAACCCAAGTCAAATGTGAACCTAAACCTCAGGTCAAATGTGAACCTGTTGTTTGGAACCTAGGTCAAATGTGAACCTAAACCTCAGGTCAAAACGTGAACCCATTGTTTGAAACTCAAGTCAAATGTGAACCTAAACCTCAGGTTAAATGCGAACCCGTTGTTTGAAAACCAGGTCAAATTTGAATCTAAACCTCAGGTCAAATGTGAACCCGTTGTTTGAAACCCAGGTCAAATGTGAACCTAAACCTAAGGTCAAATGTGAACCCGTTGTTTGAAACCCAGGTCAAATGTGAACCTAAACCTCAGGTCAAATGTGAACTCGTTGTTTGAAACCCAGGTCAAATGTGAACCTAAACCTCAGGTCAAATGTGAACCTAAACCTTAGGTCAAATGAGAACCCGTTGTTTGAAACTTGGGTCAAATGTGAACCTAAACCTCAGGTCAAATGCGAACCCGTTGTTTGAAAACCAGGTCAAATTTGAACCTAAACCTCAGGTCAAATGTGAACCCGTTGTTTGAAACCCCGGTCAAATGAGAACGTAAACCTCACGTCAAATGTGAATCCGTTGTTTGAAAACCAGGTCAAATGTGAACCCGTTTTTTGAAACCCAAGTCAAATGTGAACCTAAACCTCAGGTCAAATGTGAACCCGTTGTTTGGAACCCAGGTCAAATGTGAACCTAAACCTCAGGTCAAATCTGAACCCGTTGTTTGAAACCCAGGTCAAATGTGAACCTAAACCTCAGGTCCAAAGCGAACCCGTTGTTTGAAAACCAGGTCAAATTTGAACCTAAACCTCAGGTCAAATGTGAACCCATTGTTTGAAACCCAGGTTTATTGTGAACCTAAACCTAAGGTCAAATGTGAACCCGTTGTTTGAAAACCAGGTCAAATGTGAACCTAAACCTCAGATCAAATGTGAACCCATTGTTTGAAACCCAGGTCAAATGTGAACCTAAACCTCAAGTCAAATGTGAACCCGTTGTTTCAAACCCAGGTCAAATGCGAACTTAAACCTCAGGTCAAATGTGAACCTGTTGTTTGAAGCCCAGGTCAAACGTGAACCTAAACCTCAGGTCAAATGTGAACCCGTTGTTTGAAACCCAGGTCAAATGTGAACCTAAACCTTAGGTAAAATGTGAACCCGTTGTTTGAAACCCAAGTCAAATGTGAACCTAAACCTCAAGTCAAATGTGAACCTGTTGTTTGAAAACCAGGTCAAATGTGAACCTAAACCTCAGGTCAAATGTGAACCTGGTGTTTGAAACCCAGGTCAAATGTGAACCTAAACCTCGTGTCAAATGTGAACCCGTTGTTTGAAAACCAGGTCAAATGTGAACCTAAAACTCAGGTCAAATATGTACCTAAACCTCAGGTCAAATGTGAACCCTTTGTTTAAAACCCAAGTCAAATGTGAACTTAAACCTTAGGTCAAATGTGAACCCGTTGTTTGAAACCCAGGTCAAATTTGAACCTAAACCTCAAGTCAAATGTGAACCCGTTGTTTGAAAACCAGGTCAAATGTGAACCTAGCCCTCAGGTCAAATGTGAACTCGTTCTTTGAAACCCAAGTCAAATGTGAACCTAAACCTCAGGTCAAATGTGAACCCGTTGTTTGAAAACCAGGTCAAATGTGAACCTAAACCTCAGGTCAAAGGTGAACCCGTTGTTTGAAACCCAGGTTAAATGAGAACCTAAACCTCACGTCAAATGTGAATCCGTTGTTTGAAAACCAGGTCAAATGTGGACCCGTTGTTTGAAACCCAAGTCAAATGTGAACCTAAACCTCAGGTCAAATGTGAACCTGTTGTTTGGAACCTAGGTCAAATGTGAACCTAAACCTCAGGTCAAAACGTGAACCCATTGTTTGAAACTCAAGTCAAATGTGAACCTAAACCTCAGGTTAAATGCGAACCCGTTGTTTGAAAACCAGGTCAAATTTGAACCTAAACCTCAGGTCAAATGTGATCCCGTTGTTTGAAACCCAGGTCAAATGTGAACCTAAACCTAAGGTCAAATGTGAACCCGTTGTTTGAAAACCAGGTCAAATGTGAACCTAAACCTCAGGTTAAATGTGAACCCATTGTTTGAAACCCAGGTCAAATGTGAACCTAATCCTCAGGTCAAATGTGAACCCATTATTTGAATCCCAGGTCAAACGTGAACTTAAACCTCAGGTCAAATGTGAACATGTTGTTTGAAACCCAAGTCAAACGTGAACCTAAACCTCAGGTCAAATGTGAACCCGTTGTTTGAAACCCAAGTCAAATGTGAACCTAACCCTCAGGTCAAATGTGAACCCATTGTTTGAAAATCAAGTCAAATGTGAACCTAAACCTCAGGTCAAATGTGAACCCGTTGTTTGAAACCCAGGTCAAACGTGAACCTAAACCTCAAGTTAAAGGTGAACACGTTGTTTGAAAACCAGGTCAAATGTGAACCTAACACTCAGGTCAAATGTGAACTCGTTTTTTGAAACCCAAGTCAAATGTGAACCTAAACCTCAGGTCAAATGTGAACCCGTTGTTTGGAACCCAGGTCAAATGTGAACCTAAACCTCAGGTCAAATGTGAACCCGTTGTTTGAAACCCAGGTCAAATGTGAACCTAAACCTCAGGTCCAAAGCGAACCCGTTGTTTGAAAACCAGGTCAAATTTGAACCTAAACCTCAGGTCAAATGTGAACCCATTGTTTGAAACCCAGGTCTATTGTGAACCTAAACCTAAGGTCAAATGTGAACCCGTTGTTTGAAAACCAGGTCAAATGTGAACCTAAACCTCAGATCAAATGTGAACCCATTGTTTGAAACCCAGGTCAAATGTGAACCTAAACCTCAAGTCAAATGTGAACCCGTTGTTTCAAACCCAGGTCAAATGCGAACTTAAACCTCAGGTCAAATGTGAACCTGTTGTTTGAAGCCCAGGTCAAACGTGAACCTAAACCTCAGGTCAAATGTGAACCCGTTGTTTGAAACCCAGGTCAAATGTGAACCTAAACCTTAGGTAAAATGTGAACCCGTTGTTTGAAACCCAAGTCAAATGTGAACCTAAACCTCAGGTCAAATGTGAACCTGTTGTTTGAAAACCAGGTCAAATGTGAACCTAAACCTCAGGTCAAATGTGAACCTGGTGTTTGAAACCCAGGTCAAATGTGAACCTAAACCTCGTGTCAAATGTGAACCCGTTGTTTGAAAACCAGGTCAAATGTGAACCTAAAACTCAGCTCAAATATGTACCTAAACCTCAGGTCAAATGTGAACCCGTTGTTTAAAACCCAAGTCAAATGTGAACTTAAACCTTAGGTCAAATGTGAACCCGTTGTTTGAAACCCAGGTCAAATTTGAACCTAAACCTCAAGTCAAATGTGAACCCGTTGTTTGAAAACCAGGTCAAATGTGAACCTAGCCCTCAGGTCAAATGTGAACTCGTTCTTTGAAACCCAAGTCAAATGTGAACCTAAACCTCAGGTCAAATGTGAACCCGTTGTTTGAAAACCAGGTCAAATGTGAACCTAAACCTCAGGTCAAAGGTGAACCCGTTGTTTGAAACCCAGGTTAAATGAGAACCTAAACCTCACGTCAAATGTGAATCCGTTGTTTGAAAACCAGGTCAAATGTGGACCCGTTGTTTGAAACCCAAGTCAAATGTGAACCTAAACCTCAGGTCAAATGTGAACCTGTTGTTTGGAACCTAGGTCAAATGTGAACCTAAACCTCAGGTCAAAACGTGAACCCATTGTTTGAAACTCAAGTCAAATGTGAACCTAAACCTCAGGTTAAATGCGAACCCGTTGTTTGAAAACCAGGTCAAATTTGAACCTAAACCTCAGGTCAAATGTGAACCCGTTGTTTGAAACCCAGGTCAAATGTGAACCTAAACCTAAGGTCAAATGTGAACCCGTTGTTTGAAAACCAGGTCAAATGTGAACCTAAACCTCAGGTTAAATGTGAACCCATTGTTTGAAACCCAGGTCAAATGTGAACCTAATCCTCAGGTCAAATGTGAACCCATTATTTGAATCCCAGGTCAAACGTGAACTTAAACCTCAGGTCAAATGTGAACATGTTGTTTGAAACCCAAGTCAAACGTGAACCTAAACCTCAGGTCAAATGTGAACCCGTTGTTTGAAACCCAAGTCAAATGTGAACCTAACCCTCAGGTCAAATGTGAACCCGTTGTTTGAAACCCAGGTCAAATGTGAACCTAAACCTCAGGTCCAAAGCGAACCCGTTGTTTGAAAACCAGGTCAAATTTGAACCTAAACCTCAGGTCAAATGTGAACCCATTGTTTGAAACCCAGGTCTATTGTGAACCTAAACCTAAGGTCAAATGTGAACCCGTTGTTTGAAAACCAGGTCAAATGTGAACCTAAACCTCAGATCAAATGTGAACCCATTGTTTGAAACCCAGGTCAAATGTGAACCTAAACCTCAAGTCAAATGTGAACCCGTTGTTTCAAACCCAGGTCAAATGCGAACTTAAACCTCAGGTCAAATGTGAACCTGTTGTTTGAAGCCCAGGTCAAACGTGAACCTAAACCTCAGGTCAAATGTGAACCCGTTGTTTGAAACCCAGGTCAAATGTGAACCTAAACCTTAGGTAAAATGTGAACCCGTTGTTTGAAACCCAAGTCAAATGTGAACCTAAACCTCAGGTCAAATGTGAACCTGTTGTTTGAAAACCAGGTCAAATGTGAACCTAAACCTCAGGTCAAATGTGAACCTGGTGTTTGAAACCCAGGTCAAATGTGAACCTAAACCTCGTGTCAAATGTGAACCCGTTGTTTGAAAACCAGGTCAAATGTGAACCTAAAACTCAGCTCAAATATGTACCTAAACCTCAGGTCAAATGTAAACCCGTTGTTTAAAACCCAAGTCAAATGTGAACTTAAACCTTAGGTCAAATGTGAACCCGTTGTTTGAAACCCAGGTCAAATTTGAACCTAAACCTCAAGTCAAATGTGAACCCGTTGTTTGAAAACCAGGTCAAATGTGAACCTAGCCCTCAGGTCAAATGTGAACTCGTTCTTTGAAACCCAAGTCAAATGTGAACCTAAACCTCAGGTCAAATGTGAACCCGTTGTTTGAAAACCAGGTCAAATGTGAACCTAAACCTCAGGTCAAAGGTGAACCCGTTGTTTGAAACCCAGGTTAAATGAGAACCTAAACCTCACGTCAAATGTGAATCCGTTGTTTGAAAACCAGGTCAAATGTGGACCCGTTGTTTGAAACCCAAGTCAAATGTGAACCTAAACCTCAGGTCAAATGTGAACCTGTTGTTTGGAACCTAGGTCAAATGTGAACCTAAACCTCAGGTCAAAACGTGAACCCATTGTTTGAAACTCAAGTCAAATGTGAACCTAAACCTCAGGTTAAATGCGAACCCGTTGTTTGAAAACCAGGTCAAATTTGAACCTAAACCTCAGGTCAAATGTGAACCCGTTGTTTGAAACCCAGGTCAAATGTGAACCTAAACCTAAGGTCAAATGTGAACCCGTTGTTTGAAAACCAGGTCAAATGTGAACCTAAACCTCAGGTTAAATGTGAACCCATTGTTTGAAACCCAGGTCAAATGTGAACCTAATCCTCAGGTCAAATGTGAACCCATTATTTGAATCCCAGGTCAAACGTGAACTTAAACCTCAGGTCAAATGTGAACATGTTGTTTGAAACCCAAGTCAAACGTGAACCTAAACCTCAGGTCAAATGTGAACCCGTTGTTTGAAACCCAAGTCAAATGTGAACCTAACCCTCAGGTCAAATGTGAACCCGTTGTTTGAAAATCAAGTCAAATGTGAACCTAAACCTCAGGTCAAATGTGAACCCGTTGTTTGAAACCCAGGTCAAACGTGAACCTAAACCTCAAGTTAAAGGTGAACACGTTGTTTGAAAACCAGGTCAAATGTGAACCTAACACTCAGGTCAAATGTGAACTCGTTTTTTGAAACCCAAGTCAAATGTGAACCTAAACCTCAGGTCAAATGTGAACCCGTTGTTTGGAACCCAGGTCAATTGTGAACCTAAACCTCAGGTCAAATGTGAACCCGTTCTTTGAAACCCCGGTCAAATGAGAACCTAAACCTCACGTCAAATGCGAACCCGTTGTTTGAAAACCAGGTCAAATTTGAACCTAAACCTCAGGTCAAATGTGAACCCATTGTTTGAAACCCAGGTCTATTGTGAACCTAAACCTAAGGTCAAATGTGAACCCGTTGTTTGAAAACCAGGTCAAATGTGAACCTAAACCTCAGATCAAATGTGAACCCATTGTTTGAAACCCAGGTCAAATGTGAACCTAAACCTCAAGTCAAATGTGAACCCGTTGTTTCAAACCCAGGTCAAATGCGAACTTAAACCTCAGGTCAAATGTGAACCTGTTGTTTGAAGCCCAGGTCAAACGTGAACCTAAACCTCAGGTCAAATGTGAACCCGTTGTTTGAAACCCAGGTCAAATGTGAACCTAAACCTTAGGTAAAATGTGAACCCGTTGTTTGAAACCCAAGTCAAATGTGAACCTAAACCTCAGGTCAAATGTGAACCTGTTGTTTGAAAACCAGGTCAAATGTGAACCTAAACCTCAGGTCAAATGTGAACCTGGTGTTTGAAACCCAGGTCAAATGTGAACCTAAACCTCGTGTCAAATGTGAACCCGTTGTTTGAAAACCAGGTCAAATGTGAACCTAAAACTCAGGTCAAATATGTACCTAAACCTCAGGTCAAATGTGAACCCGTTGTTTAAAACCCAAGTCAAATGTGAACTTAAACCTTAGGTCAAATGTGAACCCGTTGTTTGAAACCCAGGTCAAATTTGAACCTAAACCTCAAGTCAAATGTGAACCCGTTGTTTGAAAACCAGGTCAAATGTGAACCTAGCCCTCAGGTCAAATGTGAACTCGTTCTTTGAAACCCAAGTCAAATGTGAACCTAAACCTCGGGTCAAATGTGAACCCGTTGTTTGAAAACCAGGTCAAATGTGAACCTAAACCTCAGGTCAAAGGTGAACCCGTTGTTTGAAACCCAGGTTAAATGAGAACCTAAACCTCACGTCAAATGTGAATCCGTTGTTTGAAAACCAGGTCAAATGTGGACCCGTTGTTTGAAACCCAAGTCAAATGTGAACCTAAACCTCAGGTCAAATGTGAACCTGTTGTTTGGAACCTAGGTCAAATGTGAACCTAAACCTCAGGTCAAAACGTGAACCCATTGTTTGAAACTCAAGTCAAATGTGAACCTAAACCTCAGGTTAAATGCGAACCCGTTGTTTGAAAACCAGGTCAAATTTGAACCTAAACCTCAGGTCAAATGTGAACCCGTTGTTTGAAACCCAGGTCAAATGTGAACCTAAACCTAAGGTCAAATGTGAACCCGTTGTTTGAAAACCAGGTCAAATGTGAACCTAAACCTCAGGTTAAATGTGAACCCATTGTTTGAAACCCAGGTCAAATGTGAACCTAATCCTCAGGTCAAATGTGAACCCATTATTTGAATCCCAGGTCAAGCGTGAACTTAAACCTCAGGTCAAATGTGAACATGTTGTTTGAAACCCAAGTCAAACGTGAACCTAAACCTCAGGTCAAATGTGAACCCGTTGTTTGAAACCCAAGTCAAATGTGAACCTAACCCTCAGGTCAAATGTGAACCCGTTGTTTGAAAATCAAGTCAAATGTGAACCTAAACCTCAGGTCAAATGTGAACCCGTTGTTTGAAACCCAGGTCAAACGTGAACCTAAACCTCAAGTTAAAGGTGAACACGTTGTTTGAAAACCAGGTCAAATGTGAACCTAACACTCAGGTCAAATGTGAACTCGTTTTTTGAAACCCAAGTCAAATGTGAACCTAAACCTCAGGTCAAATGTGAACCCGTTGTTTGGAACCCAGGTCAAATGTGAACCTAAACCTCAGGTCAAATGTGAACCCGTTCTTTGAAACCCCGGTCAAATGAGAACCTAAACCTCACGTCAAATGCGAACCCGTTGTTTGAAAACCAGGTCAAATTTGAACCTAAACCTCAGGTCAAATGTGAACCCATTGTTTGAAACCCAGGTCTATTGTGAACCTAAACCTAAGGTCAAATGTGAACCCGTTGTTTGAAAACCAGGTCAAATGTGAACCTAAACCTCAGATCAAATGTGAACCCATTGTTTGAAACCCAGGCCAAATGTGAACCTAAACCTCAAGTCAAATGTGAACCCGTTGTTTCAAACCCAGGTCAAATGCGAACTTAAACCTCAGGTCAAATGTGAACCTGTTGTTTGAAGCCCAGGTCAAACGTGAACCTAAACCTCAGGTCAAATGTGAACCCGTTGTTTGAAACCCAGGTCAAATGTGAACCTAAACCTTAGGTAAAATGTGAACCCGTTGTTTGAAACCCAAGTCAAATGTGAACCTAAACCTCAGGTCAAATGTGAACCTGTTGTTTGAAAACCAGGTCAAATGCGAACCTAAACCTCAGGTCAAATGTGAACCTGGTGTTTGAAACCCAGGTCAAATGTGAACCTAAACCTCGTGTCAAATGTGAACCCATTGTTTGAAAACCAGGTCAAATGTGAACCTAAAACTCAGGTCAAATATGTACCTAAACCTCAGGTCAAATGTGAACCCGTTATTTAAAACCCAAGTCAAATGTGAACTTAAACCTTAGGTCAAATGTGAACCCGTTGTTCGAAACCCAGGTCAAATTTGAACCTAAACCTCAAGTCAAATGTGAACCCGTTGTTTGAAAACCAGGTCAAATGTGAACCTAGCCCTCAGGTCAAATGTGAACTCGTTCTTTGAAACCCAAGTCAAATGTGAACCTAAACCTCAGGTCAAATGTGAACCCGTTGTTTGAAAACCAGGTCAAATGTGAACCTAAACCTCAGGTCAAAGGTGAACCCGTTGTTTGAAACCCAGGTTAAATGAGAACCTAAACCTCACGTCAAATGTGAATCCGTTGTTTGAAAACCAGGTCAAATGTGGACCCGTTGTTTGAAACCCAAGTCAAATGTGAACCTAAACCTCTGGTCAAATGTGAACCTGTTGTTTGGAACCTAGGTCAAATGTGAACCTAAACCTCAGGTCAAAACGTGAACCCATTGTTTGAAACTCAAGTCAAATGTGAACCTAAACCTCAGGTTAAATGCGAACCCGTTGTTTGAAAACCAGGTCAAATTTGAACCTAAACCTCAGGTCAAATGTGAACCCGTTGTTTGAAACCCAGGTCAAATGTGAACCTAAACCTAAGGTCAAATGTGAACCCGTTGTTTGAAAACCAGGTCAAATGTGAACCTAAACCTCAGGTCAAATGTGAACCCATTGTTTGAAACCCAGGTCAAATGTGAACCTAATCCTCAGGTCAAATGTGAACCCATTATTTGAATCCCAGGTCAAACGTGAACTTAAACCTCAGGTCAAATGTGAACATGTTGTTTGAAACCCAAGTCAAACGTGAACCTAAACCTCAGGTCAAATGTGAACCCGTTGTTTGAAACCCAAGTCAAATGTGAACCTAACCCTCAGGTCAAATGTGAACCCATTGTTTGAAAATCAAGTCAAATGTGAACCTAAACCTCAGGTCAAATGTGAACCCGTTGTTTGAAACCCAGGTCAAACGTGAACCTAAACCTCAAGTTAAAGGTGAACACGTTGTTTGAAAACCAGGTCAAATGTGAACCTAACACTCAGGTCAAATGTGAACTCGTTTTTTGAAACCCAAGTCAAATGTGAACCTAAACCTCAGGTCAAATGTGAACCCGTTGTTTGAAAACCAGGTCAAATGTGAACCTAAACCTCAGGTCAAATGTGAACCCGTTCTTTGAAAACCAGGTCAAATGTGAACCTAAACCTCAGGTCCAAAGCGAACCCGTTGTTTGAAAACCAGGTCAAATTTAAACCTAAACCTCAGGTCAAATGTGAACCCATTGTTTGAAACCCAGGTCTATTGTGAACCTAAACCTAAGGTCAAATGTGAACCCGTTGTTTGAAAACCAGGTCAAATGTGAACCTAAACCTCAGATCAAATGTGAACCCATTGTTTGAAACCCAGGTCAAATGTGAACCTAAACCTCAAGTCAAATGTGAACCCGTTGTTTCAAACCCAGGTCAAATGCGAACTTAAACCTCAGGTCAAATGTGAACCTGTTGTTTGAAACCCAGGTCAAACGTGAACCTAAACCTCAGGTCAAATGTGAACCCGTTGTTTGAAACCCAGGTCAAATGTGAACCTAAACCTTAGGTAAAATGTGAACCCGTTGTTTGAAACCCAAGTCAAATGTGAACCCGTTGTTTGAAACCCAGGTCAAACGTGAACCTAAACCTCAAGTTAAAGGTGAACACGTTGTTTGAAAACCAGGTCAAATGTGAACCTAACACTCAGGTCAAATGTGAACTCGTTTTTTGAAACCCAAGTCAAATGTGAACCTAAACCTCAGGTCAAATGTGAACCCGTTGTTTGAAAACCAGGTCAAATGTGAACCTAAACCTCAGGTCAAATGTGAACCCGTTCTTTGAAAACCAGGTCAAATGTGAACCTAAACCTCAGGTCCAAAGCGAACCCGTTGTTTGAAAACCAGGTCAAATTTGAACCTAAACCTCAGGTCAAATGTGAACCCATTGTTTGAAACCCAGGTCTATTGTGAACCTAAACCTAAGGTCAAATGTGAACCCGTTGTTTGAAAACCAGGTCAAATGAGAACCTAAACCTCACGTCAAATGTGAATCCGTTGTTTGAAAACCAGGTCAAATGTGAACCCGTTGTTTGAAACCCAGGTCAAATGTGAACCTAAACCTCAGGTCCAAAGCGAACCCGTTGTTTGAAAACCAGGTCAAATTTGAACCTAAACCTCAGGTCAAATGTGAACCCATTGTTTGAAACCCAGGTCTATTGTGAACCTAAACCTAAGGTCAAATGTGAACCCGTTGTTTGAAAACCAGGTCAAATGTGAACCTAAACCTCAGATCAAATGTGAACCCATTGTTTGAAACCCAGGTCAAATGTGAACCTAAACCTCAAGTCAAATGTGAACCCGTTGTTTCAAACCCAGGTCAAATGCGAACTTAAACCTCAGGTCAAATGTGAACCTGTTGTTTGAAACCCAGGTCAAACGTGAACCTAAACCTCAGGTCAAATGTGAACCCGTTGTTTGAAACCCAGGTCAAATGTGAACCTAAACCTTAGGTAAAATGTGAACCCGTTGTTTGAAACCCAAGTCAAATGTGAACCTAAACCTCAGGTCAAATGTGAACCTGTTGTTTGAAAACCAGGTCAAATGTGAACCTAAACCTCAGGTCAAATGTGAACCTGGTGTTTGAAACCCAGGTCAAATGTGAACCTAAACCTCGTGTCAAATGTGAACCCGTTGTTTGAAAACCAGGTCAAATGTGAACCTAAAACTCAGGTCAAATGTGTACCTAAACCTCAGGTCAAATGTGAACCCGTTGTTTAAAACCCAAGTCAAATGTGAACTTAAACCTTAGGTCAAATGTGAACCCGTTGTTTGAAACCCAGGTCAAATTTGAACCTAAACCTCAAGTCAAATGTGAACCCGTTGTTTGAAAACCAGGTCAAATGTGAACCTAGCCCTCAGGTCAAATGTGAACTCGTTCTTTGAAACCCAAGTCAAATGTGAACCTAAACCTCAGGTCAAATGTGAACCCGTTGTTTGAAAACCAGGTCAAATGTGAACCTAAACCTCAGGTCAAAGGTGAACCCGTTGTTTGAAACCCAGGTTAAATGAGAACCTAAACCTCACGTCAAATGTGAATCCGTTGTTTGAAAACCAGGTCAAATGTGGACCCGTTGTTTGAAACCCAAGTCAAATGTGAACCTAAACCTCAGGTCAAATGTGAACCCGTTGTTTGGAACCTAGGTCAAATGTGAACCTAAACCTCAGGTCAAAACGTGAACCCATTGTTTGAAACTCAAGTCAAATGTGAACCTAAACCTCAGGTTAAATGCGAACCCGTTGTTTGAAAACCAGGTCAAATTTGAACCTAAACCTCAGGTCAAATGTGAACCCGTTGTTTGAAACCCAGGTTAAATGTGAACCTAAACCTAAGGTCAAATGTGAACCCGTTGTTTGAAAACCAGGTCAAATGTGAACCTAAACCTCAGGTCAAATGTGAACCCGTTGTTTGAAACCCAGGTTAAATGAGAACCTAAACCTCACGTCAAATGTGAATCCGTTGTTTGAAAACCAGGTCAAATGTGGACCCGTTGTTTGAAACCCAAGTCAAATGTGAACCTAAACCTCTGGTCAAATGTGAACCTGTTGTTTGGAACCTAGGTCAAATGTGAACCTAAACCTCAGGTCAAAACGTGAACCCATTGTTTGAAACTCAAGTCAAATGTGAACCTAAACCTCAGGTTAAATGCGAACCCGTTGTTTGAAAACCAGGTCAAATTTGAACCTAAACCTCAGGTCAAATGTGAACCCGTTGTTTGAAACCCAGGTCAAATGTGAACCTAAACCTAAGGTCAAATGTGAACCCGTTGTTTGAAAACCAGGTCAAATGTGAACCTAAACCTCAGGTCAAATGTGAACCCATTGTTTGAAACCCAGGTCAAATGTGAACCTAATCCTCAGGTCAAATGTGAACCCATTATTTGAATCCCAGGTCAAACGTGAACTTAAACCTCAGGTCAAATGTGAACATGTTGTTTGAAACCCAAGTCAAACGTGAACCTAAACCTCAGGTCAAATGTGAACCCGTTGTTTGAAACCCAAGTCAAATGTGAACCTAACCCTCAGGTCAAATGTGAACCCATTGTTTGAAAATCAAGTCAAATGTGAACCTAAACCTCAGGTCAAATGTGAACCCGTTGTTTGAAACCCAGGTCAAACGTGAACCTAAACCTCAAGTTAAAGGTGAACACGTTGTTTGAAAACCAGGTCAAATGTGAACCTAACACTCAGGTCAAATGTGAACTCGTTTTTTGAAACCCAAGTCAAATGTGAACCTAAACCTCAGGTCAAATGTGAACCCGTTGTTTGAAAACCAGGTCAAATGTGAACCTAAACCTCAGGTCAAATGTGAACCCGTTCTTTGAAAACCAGGTCAAATGTGAACCTAAACCTCAGGTCCAAAGCGAACCCGTTGTTTGAAAACCAGGTCAAATTTAAACCTAAACCTCAGGTCAAATGTGAACCCATTGTTTGAAACCCAGGTCTATTGTGAACCTAAACCTAAGGTCAAATGTGAACCCGTTGTTTGAAAACCAGGTCAAATGTGAACCTAAACCTCAGATCAAATGTGAACCCATTGTTTGAAACCCAGGTCAAATGTGAACCTAAACCTCAAGTCAAATGTGAACCCGTTGTTTCAAACCCAGGTCAAATGCGAACTTAAACCTCAGGTCAAATGTGAACCTGTTGTTTGAAACCCAGGTCAAACGTGAACCTAAACCTCAGGTCAAATGTGAACCCGTTGTTTGAAACCCAGGTCAAATGTGAACCTAAACCTTAGGTAAAATGTGAACCCGTTGTTTGAAACCCAAGTCAAATGTGAACCCGTTGTTTGAAACCCAGGTCAAACGTGAACCTAAACCTCAAGTTAAAGGTGAACACGTTGTTTGAAAACCAGGTCAAATGTGAACCTAACACTCAGGTCAAATGTGAACTCGTTTTTTGAAACCCAAGTCAAATGTGAACCTAAACCTCAGGTCAAATGTGAACCCGTTGTTTGAAAACCAGGTCAAATGTGAACCTAAACCTCAGGTCAAATGTGAACCCGTTCTTTGAAAACCAGGTCAAATGTGAACCTAAACCTCAGGTCCAAAGCGAACCCGTTGTTTGAAAACCAGGTCAAATTTGAACCTAAACCTCAGGTCAAATGTGAACCCATTGTTTGAAACCCAGGTCTATTGTGAACCTAAACCTAAGGTCAAATGTGAACCCGTTGTTTGAAAACCAGGTCAAATGAGAACCTAAACCTCACGTCAAATGTGAATCCGTTGTTTGAAAACCAGGTCAAATGTGAACCCGTTGTTTGAAACCCAGGTCAAATGTGAACCTAAACCTCAGGTCCAAAGCGAACCCGTTGTTTGAAAACCAGGTCAAATTTGAACCTAAACCTCAGGTCAAATGTGAACCCATTGTTTGAAACCCAGGTCTATTGTGAACCTAAACCTAAGGTCAAATGTGAACCCGTTGTTTGAAAACCAGGTCAAATGTGAACCTAAACCTCAGATCAAATGTGAACCCATTGTTTGAAACCCAGGTCAAATGTGAACCTAAACCTCAAGTCAAATGTGAACCCGTTGTTTCAAACCCAGGTCAAATGCGAACTTAAACCTCAGGTCAAATGTGAACCTGTTGTTTGAAACCCAGGTCAAACGTGAACCTAAACCTCAGGTCAAATGTGAACCCGTTGTTTGAAACCCAGGTCAAATGTGAACCTAAACCTTAGGTAAAATGTGAACCCGTTGTTTGAAACCCAAGTCAAATGTGAACCTAAACCTCAGGTCAAATGTGAACCTGTTGTTTGAAAACCAGGTCAAATGTGAACCTAAACCTCAGGTCAAATGTGAACCTGGTGTTTGAAACCCAGGTCAAATGTGAACCTAAACCTCGTGTCAAATGTGAACCCGTTGTTTGAAAACCAGGTCAAATGTGAACCTAAAACTCAGGTCAAATGTGTACCTAAACCTCAGGTCAAATGTGAACCCGTTGTTTAAAACCCAAGTCAAATGTGAACTTAAACCTTAGGTCAAATGTGAACCCGTTGTTTGAAACCCAGGTCAAATTTGAACCTAAACCTCAAGTCAAATGTGAACCCGTTGTTTGAAAACCAGGTCAAATGTGAACCTAGCCCTCAGGTCAAATGTGAACTCGTTCTTTGAAACCCAAGTCAAATGTGAACCTAAACCTCAGGTCAAATGTGAACCCGTTGTTTGAAAACCAGGTCAAATGTGAACCTAAACCTCAGGTCAAAGGTGAACCCGTTGTTTGAAACCCAGGTTAAATGAGAACCTAAACCTCACGTCAAATGTGAATCCGTTGTTTGAAAACCAGGTCAAATGTGGACCCGTTGTTTGAAACCCAAGTCAAATGTGAACCTAAACCTCAGGTCAAATGTGAACCCGTTGTTTGGAACCTAGGTCAAATGTGAACCTAAACCTCAGGTCAAAACGTGAACCCATTGTTTGAAACTCAAGTCAAATGTGAACCTAAACCTCAGGTTAAATGCGAACCCGTTGTTTGAAAACCAGGTCAAATTTGAACCTAAACCTCAGGTCAAATGTGAACCCGTTGTTTGAAACCCAGGTTAAATGTGAACCTAAACCTAAGGTCAAATGTGAACCCGTTGTTTGAAAACCAGGTCAAATGTGAACCTAAACCTCAGGTCAAATGTGAACCCATTGTTTGAAACCCAGGTCAAATGTGAACCTAATCCTCAGGTCAAATGTGAACCCATTGTTTGAATCCCAGGTCAAACGTGAACTTAAACCTCAGGTCAAATGTGAACATGTTGTTTGAAACCCAAGTCAAACGTGAACCTAAACCTCAGGTTAAATGTGAACCCGTTGTTTGAAACCCAAGTCAAATGTGAACCGAACCCTCAGGTCAAATGTGAACCCATTGTTTGAAAATCAAGTCAAATGTGAACCTAAACCTCAGGTTAAATGTGAACCCGTTGTTTGAAACCCAGGTCAATCGTGAACCTAAACCTCAAGTTAAAGGTGAACACGTTGTTTGAAAACCAGGTCAAATGTGAACCTAACACTCAGGTCAAATGTGAACTCGTTTTTTGAAACCCAAGTCAAATGTGAACCTAAACCTCAGGTCAAATGTGAACCCGTTGTTTGAAAACCAGGTCAAATGTGAACCTAAACCTCAGGTCAAATGTGAACCCGTTCTTTGAAAACCAGGTCAAATGTGAACCTAAACCTCAGGTCCAAAGCGAACCCGTTGTTTGAAAACCAGGTCAAATTTAAACCTAAACCTCAGGTCAAATGTGAACCCATTGTTTGAAACCCAGGTCTATTGTGAACCTAAACCTAAGGTCAAATGTGAACCCGTTGTTTGAAAACCAGGTCAAATGTGAACCTAAACCCCAGATCAAATGTGAACCCATTGTTTGAAACCCAGGTCAAATGTGAACCTAAACCTCAAGTCAAATGTGAACCCGTTGTTTCAAACCCAGGTCAAATGCGAACTTAAACCTCAGGTCAAATGTGAACCTGTTGTTTGAAACCCAGGTCAAACGTGAACCTAAACCTCAGGTCAAATGTGAACCCGTTGTTTGAAACCCAGGTCAAATGTGAACCTAAACCTTAGGTAAAATGTGAACCCGTTGTTTGAAACCCAAGTCAAATGTGAACCCGTTGTTTGAAACCCAGGTCAAACGTGAACCTAAACCTCAAGTTAAAGGTGAACACGTTGTTTGAAAACCAGGTCAAATGTGAACCTAACACTCAGGTCAAATGTGAACTCGTTTTTTGAAACCCAAGTCAAATGTGAACCTAAACCTCAGGTCAAATGTGAACCCGTTGTTTGAAAACCAGGTCAAATGTGAACCTAAACCTCAGGTCAAATGTGAACCCGTTCTTTGAAAACCAGGTCAAATGTGAACCTAAACCTCAGGTCCAAAGCGAACCCGTTGTTTGAAAACCAGGTCAAATTTGAACCTAAACCTCAGGTCAAATGTGAACCCATTGTTTGAAACCCAGGTCTATTGTGAACCTAAACCTAAGGTCAAATGTGAACCCGTTGTTTGAAAACCAGGTCAAATGAGAACCTAAACCTCACGTCAAATGTGAATCCGTTGTTTGAAAACCAGGTCAAATGTGAACCCGTTGTTTGAAACCCAGGTCAAATGTGAACCTAAACCTCAGGTCCAAAGCGAACCCGTTGTTTGAAAACCAGGTCAAATTTGAACCTAAACCTCAGGTCAAATGTGAACCCATTGTTTGAAACCCAGGTCTATTGTGAACCTAAACCTAAGGTCAAATGTGAACCCGTTGTTTGAAAACCAGGTCAAATGTGAACCTAAACCTCAGATCAAATGTGAACCCATTGTTTGAAACCCAGGTCAAATGTGAACCTAAACCTCAAGTCAAATGTGAACCCGTTGTTTCAAACCCAGGTCAAATGCGAACTTAAACCTCAGGTCAAATGTGAACCTGTTGTTTGAAACCCAGGTCAAACGTGAACCTAAACCTCAGGTCAAATGTGAACCCGTTGTTTGAAACCCAGGTCAAATGTGAACCTAAACCTTAGGTAAAATGTGAACCCGTTGTTTGAAACCCAAGTCAAATGTGAACCTAAACCTCAGGTCAAATGTGAACCTGTTGTTTGAAAACCAGGTCAAATGTGAACCTAAACCTCAGGTCAAATGTGAACCTGGTGTTTGAAACCCAGGTCAAATGTGAACCTAAACCTCGTGTCAAATGTGAACCCGTTGTTTGAAAACCAGGTCAAATGTGAACCTAAAACTCAGGTCAAATGTGTACCTAAACCTCAGGTCAAATGTGAACCCGTTGTTTAAAACCCAAGTCAAATGTGAACTTAAACCTTAGGTCAAATGTGAACCCGTTGTTTGAAACCCAGGTCAAATTTGAACCTAAACCTCAAGTCAAATGTGAACCCGTTGTTTGAAAACCAGGTCAAATGTGAACCTAGCCCTCAGGTCAAATGTGAACTCGTTCTTTGAAACCCAAGTCAAATGTGAACCTAAACCTCAGGTCAAATGTGAACCCGTTGTTTGAAAACCAGGTCAAATGTGAACCTAAACCTCAGGTCAAAGGTGAACCCGTTGTTTGAAACCCAGGTTAAATGAGAACCTAAACCTCACGTCAAATGTGAATCCGTTGTTTGAAAACCAGGTCAAATGTGGACCCGTTGTTTGAAACCCAAGTCAAATGTGAACCTAAACCTCAGGTCAAATGTGAACCCGTTGTTTGGAACCTAGGTCAAATGTGAACCTAAACCTCAGGTCAAAACGTGAACCCATTGTTTGAAACTCAAGTCAAATGTGAACCTAAACCTCAGGTTAAATGCGAACCCGTTGTTTGAAAACCAGGTCAAATTTGAACCTAAACCTCAGGTCAAATGTGAACCCGTTGTTTGAAACCCAGGTTAAATGTGAACCTAAACCTTAGGTCAAATGTGAACCCGTTGTTTGAAAACCAGGTCAAATGTGAACCTAAACCTCAGGTCAAATGTGAACCCATTGTTTGAAACCCAGGTCAAATGTGAACCTAATCCTCAGGTCAAATGTGAACCCATTGTTTGAATCCCAGGTCAAACGTGAACTTAAACCTCAGGTCAAATGTGAACATGTTGTTTGAAACCCAAGTCAAACGTGAACCTAAACCTCAGGTTAAATGTGAACCCGTTGTTTGAAACCCAAGTCAAATGTGAACCGAACCCTCAGGTCAAATGTGAACCCATTGTTTGAAAATCAAGTCAAATGTGAACCTAAACCTCAGGTTAAATGTGAACCCGTTGTTTGAAACCCAGGTCAATCGTGAACCTAAACCTCAAGTTAAAGGTGAACACGTTGTTTGAAAACCAGGTCAAATGTGAACCTAACACTCAGGTCAAATGTGAACTCGTTTTTTGAAACCCAAGTCAAATGTGAACCTAAACCTCAGGTCAAATGTGAACCCGTTGTTTGAAAACCAGGTCAAATGTGAACCTAAACCTCAGGTCAAATGTGAACCCGTTCTTTGAAACCCCGGTCAAATGAGATCCTAAACCTCACGTTAAATGTGAATCCGTTGTTTGAAAATCAGGTCAAATGTGAACCCGTTGTTTGAAACCCAGGTCAAATGTGAACCTAAACCTCAGGTCAAATGTGAACCCGTTGTTTGGAACCCAGGTCAAATGTGAACCTAAACCTCAAGTCAAATGTGAACCTGTTATTTAAAACCCAGGTCAAATGTGAACCTAAAACTCAGGTCAAATGTGAACCTAAACATCAGGTCAAATGTGAACCCGTTGTTTGAAATACAAGTCAATTAAGAACCTTAACCTAAGGTCAAATGTCAACCCATTGTTTGAAACCCAGGTCAAACGTGAACCTAAACCTCAGGTAAAATGTGAACCCGTTGTTAGAAACCCAAGTTAAATGTGAACCTAACACTCAAGTCAAATGTGAACCAGTTGTTTGAAAATCCGGTCAAATGTGAACCTAAACCTCAGGTCAAATGTGAACCCGTTGTTTGAAAACCAGGTCAAATGTGAACCTAAACCTCATGTCAAATGTGAATCCATTGTTTGAAAACTAGGTCAAATGTGAGCCCGTTGTTTGAAACCCAGGTCAAATATGAACCTAAACCTCAGGTCAAATGTGAACCCGTTGTTTGAAACCCAGGTCAAATGCGAACTTAAACCTCAGGTCAAATGTGAACCTCTTATTTGAAACCCAGGTCAAATGTGAACCTAAACCTCAGGTCAAATGTGAACCCGTTGTTCGAAACCCAGGTCGAATGTGAACCTAAACCTCAGGTCAAATGTGAACCCGTTGTTTGAAACCCAGGTCAAATGTGAACCTAAACCTCAGGTCAAATGTGAACCTAAACCTCAGGTCAAATGTGAACCCGTTGTTTGAAACCCAGGTTAAATGTGAACCTAAACCTCAGGTCAAATGTGAACCTCTTGTTTGAAAACCAGGTCAAATGTGAACCTCAACCTCAGGTCTAATGTGAACCCGTTGTTTGAAAACCAGGTCAAATGTGAACCTAAACCTCAGGTCAAATGTGAACCTCTTGTTTGAAAACCAGGTCAAATGTGAACCTAAACCTCAGGTCAAATTTGAACCCGTTGTTTGAAACCCCGGTCAAATGTGAACTTAAACCTCAGGTCAAATGTGAACTGTTGTTTGAAACCCAGGTCAAACGTGAACCTAAACCTCAGGTCAAATTTGAACCCGTTGTTTGAAACCCAGGTCAAAGGTGAACCTAAACCTTAGGTCAAATGTGAACCCGTTGTTTGAAACCCAGGTTAAATGTGAACCTAAACCTCAGGTCAAATGTGAACCTCTTGTTTGAAAACCAGGTCAAATGTGAACCTCAACCTCAGGTCTAATGTGAACCCGTTGTTTGAAAACCAGGTCAAATGTGAACCTAAACCTCAGGTCAAATGTGAACCCATTGTTTGAAAACCAGGTCAAATGTGAACCTAAAACTCAGGTCTAATGTATACCTAAACCTCAGGTCAAATGTGAACCCGTTGTTTGAAACCCAAGTCAAATGTGAAACTAAACCTCAGGTCAAATGTGAACCCGTTGTTTGAAACCCATGTCAAATGAGAACTTAAACCTCAGGTCAAATGTGAATCCATTGTTTGAAAACCAGGTCAAATGTGAACCCATTGTTTGAAACCCAGGTCAAATGTGAACCTAAACCTTAGGTTTAATGTGAACCCGTTGTTTGGAACCCAGGTCAAATGTGAACCTAAACCTTAGGTCAAATGTGAACTCGTTCTTTGAAACCCAAGTCAAATTTGAAACTAAACCTCAGGTCAAATGTGAACCCGTTGTTTGAAACCCATGTCAAATGAGAACTTAAACCTCAGGTCAAATGTGAATCCATTGTTTGAAAACCAGGTCAAATGTGAACCTAAACCTTAGGTTTAATGTGAACCCGTTGTTTGGAACCCAGGTCAAATGTGAACCTAAACCTCAGGTCAAATGTGAACCCGTTGTTTGAAACCCAAGTCAAACGTGAACCTAAACCTCAAGTTAAAGGTGAACCAGTTGTTTGAAAAACAGGTCAAATGTGAACCTAACCCTCAGGTCAAATGTGAACTCGTTCTTTGAAACCCAAGTCAAATGTGAACCTCAACCTCAGGTCAAATGTGAACCCGTTGTTTGAAAACCAGGTCAAATGTGAACCTAAACCTCAGGTCAAATGTGAACCTGTTGTTTGAAACCCAAGTCAAATGTGATCCTAAACCTCAGGTCAAATGTGAACCCGTTGTTCGAAACCCAGGTCGAATGTGAACCTAAACCTCAGGTCAAATGTGAACCCGTTGTTTGAAACCCAGGTCAAATGTGAACCTAAACCTCAGGTCAAATGTGAACCTAAACCTTAGGTCAAATGAGAACCCGTTGTTTGAAACCCGGGTCAAATGTGAACCTAAACCTCAGGTCAAATGCGAACCCGTTGTTTGAAAACCAGGTCAAATTTGAACCTAAACCTCAGGTCAAATGTGAACCCGTTGTTTGAAACCCAGGTCAAATGTGAACCTAAACCTAAGGTCAAATGTGAACCCATTGTTTGAAACCCAGGTCAAATGTGAACCTAAACCTCAGGTCAAATATGAACCCGTTGTTTGAAACCCCGGTCAAATGTGAACTTAAACCTCAGGTCAAATGTGAACTGTTGTTTGAAACCCAGGTCAAACGTGAACCTAAACCTCAGGTCAAATTTGAACCCGTTGTTTGAAACCCAGGTCAAAGGTGAACCTAAACCTTAGGTCAAATGTGAACCCGTTGTTTGAAACCCAGGTTAAATGTGAACCTAAACCTCAGGTCAAATGTGAACCTCAACCTCAGGTCTAATGTGAACCCGTTGTTTGAAACCCAGGTCAAATGTGAACCTAAACCTCAGGTCAAATGTGAACCCATTGTTTGAAAACCAAGTCAAATGTGAACCTAAAACTCAGGTCAAATGTATACCTAAACCTCAGGTCAAATGTGAACCCGTTGTTTGAAACCCAAGTCAAATGTGAAACTAAACCTCAGGTCAAATGGGAACCCGTTGTTTGAAACCCATGTCAAATTAGAACTTAAACCTCGGGTCAAATGTGAATCCATTGTTTGAAAACCAGGTCAAATGTGAACCCATTGTTTGAAACCCAGGTCAAATGTGAACCTAAACCTTAGGTTTAATGTGAACCCGTTGTTTGGAACCTAGGTCAAATGTGAACCCGTTGTTTGAATCCCAGGTCAAACATGAACCTAAACCTCAAGTTAAAGGTGAACCAGTTGTTTGAAAACCAGGTCAAATGTGAACCTAACCCTCAGGTCAAATGTGAACTCGTTCTTTGAAACCCAAGTCAAATGTGAACCTAAACCTCAGGTCAAATGTGAACCTGTTGTTTGAAACCCAAGTCAAATGTGAACCTAAACCTCAGGTCAAATGTGAACCCGTTATTCGAAACCCTGGTCGAATGTGAACCTAAACCTCAGGTCAAATGTGAACCCGTTGTTTGAAACCCAGGTCAAATGTGAACCTAAACCTCAGGTCAAATATGAACCTAAACCTTAGGTCAAATGAGAACCCGTTGTTTGAAACCCGGGTGAATGTGAACCTAAACCTCAGGTCAAATGCGAACCCGTTGTTTGAAAACCAGGTCAAATTTGAACCTAAACCTTAGGTCAAATGTGAACCCGTTGTTTGAAACCCCGGTCAAATGTGAACTTGAACCTCAGGTCAAATGTGAACTATTGTTTGAAACCCAGGTCAAACGTGAACCTAAACCTCAGGTCAAATTTGAACCCGTTGTTTGAAACCCAGGTCAAAGGTGAACCTAAACCTTAGGTCAAATGTGAACCCGTTGTTTGAAACCCAGGTTAAATGTGAACCTAAACCTCAGGTCAAATGTGAACCTCTTGTTTGAAAACCAGGTCAAATGTGAACCTCAACCTCAGGTCTAATGTGAACCCGTTGTTTGAAACCCAGGTCAAATGTGAACCTAAACCTCAGGTCAAATGTGAACCCATTGTTTGAAAACCAGGTCAAATGTGAACCTAAAACTAAGGTCAAATGTGTACCTAAACCTCAGGTCAAATGTGAACCCGTTGTTTGAAACCCAGGTCAAATGTGAACTTAAACCTCAGGTCAAATGTGAACCCGTTGTTTGAAACCCAGGTCAAATTTGAACCTAAAACTCAAGTCAAATCTGAACCCGTTGTTTGAAAACCAGGTCAAATGTTAACCTAACCCTCAGGTCAAATGTGAACCCGTTGTTTGAAACCTAAGTCAAATGTGAACCTAAACCTCAGGTCAAATGTGAACCCGTTGTTTGAAAACCAGGTCAAATGTGAATCCGTTGTTTGAAAACTAGGTCAAACGTGAACCCGTTGTTTGAAAACCAGGTCAAATGTGAAACTAAACCTCAGGTCAAATGTAAACCCGTTGTTTGAAACCCATGTCAAATGAGACCTTAAACCTCAGGTCAAATGTGAATCCATTGTTCGAAAACCAGGTCAAATGTGAACCCATTGTTTGAAACCCAGGTCAAATGTGAACCTGTTGTTTGAAACCCAAGTCAAATGTGAACCTAAACCTCAGGTCAAATGTGAACCCGTTATTCGAAACCCTGGTCGAATGTGAACCTAAACCTCAGGTCAAATGTGAACCCGTTGTTTGAAACCCAGGTCAAATGTGAACCTAAACCTCAGGTCAAATGTGAACCTAAACCTTAGGTCAAATGAGAACCCGTTGTTTGAAACCCGGGTCAAATGTGAACCTAAACCTCAGGTCAAATGCGAACCCGTTGTTTGAAAACCAGGTTAAATTTTAACCTAAACCTTAGGTCAAATGTGAACCCGTTGTTTGAAACCCAGGTCAAATGTGAACCTAAACCTAATGTCAAATGTGAACCCATTGTTTGAAACCCAGGTCAAATTTGAACCTAAACCTCAGGTCAAATGTGAACCTGTTGTTTGAAACCCCGGTCAAATGTGAACTTAAACCTCAGGTCAAATGTGAACTATTGTTTGAAACCCAGGTGAAACGTGAACCTAAACCTCAGGTCAAATTTGAACCCGTTGTTTGAAACCCAGGTCAAAGGTGAACCTAAACCTTAGGTCAAATGTGAACCCGTTGTTTGAAACCCAGGTTAAATGTGAACCTAAACCTCAGTTCAAATGTGAACCTCTTGTTTGAAAAATAGGTCAAATGTGAACCTCAACCTCAGGTCTAATGTGAACCCGTTGTTTGAAACCCAGGTCAAATGTGAACCTAAACCTCAGGTCAAATGTGAACCCATTGTTTGAAAACCAGGTCAAATGTGAACCTAAAACTCAGGTCAAATGTGTACCTAAACATCAGGTCAAATGTGAACCCGTTGTTTGAAACCCAGGTCAAATGTGAACTTAAACCTCAGGTCAAATGTGAACCCGTTGTTTGAAACCCAGGTCAAATTTGAACCTAAAACTCAAGTCAAATCTGAACCCGTTGTTTGAAAACCAGGTCAAATGTTAACCTAACCCTCAGGTCAAATGTGAACCCGTTGTTTGAAACCTAAGTCAAATGTGAACCTAAACCTCAGGTCAAATGTGAACCCGTTGTTTGAAAACCAGGTCAAATGTGAATCCGTTGTTTGAAAACTAGGTCAAACGTGAACCCGTTGTTTGAAAACCAGGTCAAATGTGAAACTAAACCTCAGGTCAAATGTAAACCCGTTGTTTGAAACCCATGTCAAATGAGAACTTAAACCTCAGGTCAAATGTGAATCCATTGTTCGAAAACCAGGTCAAATGTGAACCCCTTGTTTGAAACCCAGGTCAAATGTGAACCTAAACCATAGGTTTAATGTGAACCCGTTGTTTGGAACCCATGTCAAATGTGAACCTAAACCTCAGGTCAAATATGAACCCGTTGTTTGAAACCCAGGTCAAACGTGAACCTAAACCTCAAGTTAAAGGTGAACCAGTTGTTTGAAAACCAGGTCAAATGTGAACCTAACCCTCAGGTCAAATGTGAACTCGTTCTTTGAAACCCAAGTCAAATGTGAACCTAAACCTCAGGTCAAATGTGAACCCGTTGTTTGAAAACCAGGTCAAATGTGAACCTAAACCTCAGGTCTAATGTGAACCCTTTGTTTGAAACCCAGGTCAAATGTGAACCTAAACCTCAGGTCAAATGTGAACCCATTGTTTGAAAACCAAGTCAAATGTGAACCTAAAACTCAGGTCAAATGTGTACCTAAACCTCAGGTCAAATGTGAACCCGTTGTTTGAAACCCAGGTCAAATGTGAACTTAAACCTCAGGTCAAATGTGAACCCGTTGTTTGAAACCCAGGTCAAATTTGAACCTAAACCTCAAGTCAAATCTGAACCCGCTGTTTGAAAACCAGGTCAAATGTTAACCTAACCCTTAGGTCAAATGTGAACCCGTTGTTTGAAACCTAAGTCAAATGTGAACCTAAACCTCAGGTCAAATGTGAACCCGTTGTTTGAAAACCAGGTCAAATGTGAAACCGTTGTTTGAAAACTAGGTCAAACGTGAACCCGTTGTTTGAAAACCAGGTCAAATGTGAAACTAAACCTCAGGTCAAATGTGAACCCGATGTTTGAAACCCATGTCAAATGAGAACTTAAACCTCAGGTTAAATGTGAAACCATTGTTTGAAAACCAGGTCAAATGTGAACCCATTGTTTGAAACCCAGGTCAAATGTGAACCTAAACCTTAGGTTTAATGTGAACCCGTTGTTTGGAACCCAGGTCAAATGTGAACCTAAACCTCGGGTCAAATGTGAACCCGTTGTTTGAAACCCAGGTCAAACGTGAACCTAAACCTCAAGTTAAAGGTGAACTAGTTGTTTGAAAACCAGGTCAAATGTGAACCTAACCCTCAGGTCAAATGTGAACTCGTTCTTTGAAACCCAAGTCAAATGTGAACCTAAACCTCCGGTCAAATGTGAACCCGTTGTTTGAAAACCAGGTCAAATGTGAACCTAAACCTCAGGTCTAATGTGAACCCGTTGTTTGAAACCCAGGTCAAATGTGAACCTAAACCTCAGGTCAAATGTGAACCCATTGTTTGAAAACTAGGTCAAATGTGAACCTAAAACTCAGGTCAAATGTGTACCTAAACCTCAGGTCAAATGTGAACCCGTTGTTTGAAACCCAGGTCAAATGTGAACTTAAACCTCAGGTCAAATGTGAACCCGTTGTTTGAAACCCAGGTCAAATTTGAACCTAAACCTCAAGTCAAATCTGAACCCGTTGTTTGAAAACCAGGTCAAATGTTAACCTAACCCTCAGGTCAAATGTGAACCCGTTGTTTGAATCCTAAGTCAAATGTGAACCTAAACCTCAGGTCAAATGTGAACCCGTTGTTTCAAAACCAGGTCAAATGTGAATCCGTTGTTTGAAAACTAGGTCAAACGTGAACCCGTTGTTTGAAAACCAGGTCAAATGTGAAACTAAACCTCAGTTCAAATGTGAACCCGTTGTTTGAAACCCATGTCAAATGAGAACTTAAACCTCAGGTCTAATGTCAATCCATTGTTCGAAAACCAGGTCAAATGTGAACCCATTGTTTGAAACCCAGGTCAAATGTGAACCTAAACCTTAGGTTTAATGTGAACCCGTTGTTTGGAACCCAGGTCAAATGTGAACCTAAACCTCAGGTCAAATGTGAACCCGTTGTTTGAAACCCAGGTCAAACGTGAACCTAAACCTCAAGTTAAAGGTGAACCAGTCGTTTGAAAACCAGGTCAAATGTGAACCTAACCCTCAGGTCAAATGTGAACTCGTTCTTTGAAACCCAAGTCAAATGTGAACCTAAACCTCAGGTCAAATGTGAACCCGTTGTTTGAAAACCAGGTCAAATGTGAACCTAAACCTCAGGTCAAATATGAACCCGTTGTTTGAAACCCAGGTCAAATGAAAACCTAAACCTCACGTCAAATGTGAATCCGTTGTTTGAAAACCAGGTCAAATGTGAACCCGTTGTTTGAAACCCAGGTCAAATGTGAACCTAAACCTCAGGTCAAATGCGAACCTGTAGTTTGAAAACCAGGTCAAATTTGAACCTAAACCTCAGGTCAAATGTGAACCCGTTGTTTGAAACCCAGGTCAATTGTGAACCTAAACCTAAGGTCAAATGTGAACCTGTTGTTTGAAACCCAGGTCAAACGTGAACCTAAACCTCAGGTCAAATGTGAACCCGTTGTTTGAAACCCAAGTCAAATGTGAACCTAACCCTCAAGTCAAATGTAAACCCGTTGTTTGAAAATCTGGTCAAATGTGAACCCATTGTTTGAAAACCAGGTCAAATGTGAACCTAAACCTCATGTCAAATGAGAATCCATTGTTTGAAAACCAGGTCAAATGTGAGCCCGTTGTTTGAAACCCAGGTCAAATATGAACCTAAACCTCAGGTCAAATGTGAACCCGTTGTTTGAAACCCAGCTCAAATGTGAACTTAAACCTCAGGTCAAATGTGAACCTGTTGTTTGAAACCCAGGTCAAATGTGAACCTAAACCTCAGGTCAAATGTGAACCCGTTGTTTGAAACCCAGGTCGAATGTGAACCTAAACCTCAGGTCAAATGTGAACCATTTGTTTGAAACCCAGGTCAAATGTGAACCTAAACCTCAGGTCAAATGTGAACCCGTTGTTTGAAACCCTGGTCAAATGTGAACCTAAACCTTAGGTCAAATGAGAACCCGTTGTTTGAAACCCGGGTCAAATGTGAACCTAAACCTCAGGTCAAATGCGAACCCGTTGTTTGAAAACCAGGTCAAATTTGAACCTAAACCTCAGGCCAAATGTGAACCCGTTGTTTGAAACCCAGGTCAAATGTGAACCTAAACCTAAGGTCAAATGTGAACCCGTTGTTTGAAACCCAGGTCAAATGTGAACCTAAACCTCAGGTCAAATGTGAACCCGTTGTTTGAAACCCAGGTCAAATGTGAACTTAAACCTCAGGTCAAATGCGAATTGTTGTTTGAAACCCAGGTCAAACGTGAACCTAAACCTCAGGTCCAATTTGAACCCGTTGTTTGAAACCCAGGTCAAAGGTGAACCTATACCTTAGGTCAAATGTGAACCCGTTGTTTGAAACCCAAGTTAAATGTGAACCTAAACCTCAGGTCAAATGTGAACCTCTTGTTTGAAAACTAGGTCAAATGTGAACGTAAACCTCAGGTCTAATGGGAACCCGTTGTTTGAAACCCAGGTCAAATGTGAACCTAAACCTCAGGTCAAATGTGAACCCATTGTTTGAAAACCAGGTCAAATGTGAACCTAAAACTCAGGTCAAATGTGTACCTAAACCTCAGGTCAAATGTGAACCAGTTGTTTGAAACCCAGGTCAAATGTGAACTTAAACCTCAGGTCAAAAGTGAACCCGTTGTTTGAAACCCATGTCAAATTTGAACCTAAACCTCAAGTCAAATCCGAACCCGTTGTTTGAAAACCAGGTCAAATGTTAACCTAACCCTCAGGTCAAATGTGAACCCGTTGTTTGAAACCTAAGTCAAATCTGAACCTAAACCTCAGGTCAAATGTGAACCCGTTGTTTGAAAACCAGGTCAAATGTGAATCCGTTGTTTGAAAACTAGGTCAAATGTGAACCCGTTGTTTGAAAACCAGGTCAAATGTGAAACTAAACCTCAGGTCAAATGTGAACCTGTTGTTTGAAACCCATGTCAAATGAGAACTTAAACCTCAGGTCAAATGTGAATCCGTTGTTTGAAAACCAGGTCAAATGTGAACCTAAACCTCAGGTCAAATGCGAACCTGTTGTTTGAAAACCAGGTCAAATTTGAACCTAAACCTCAGGTCAAATATGAACACGTTGTTTGAAACCCAAGTCAATTGTGAACCTAAACCTCAGGTCAAATGTGAACCCGTTGTTTGAAACCCAGGTCAAATGTGAACCTAAACCTCTGGTTTAATGTGAACCCGTTGTTTGGAACCCAGGTCAAATGTGAACCTAAACCTCAGGTCAAATGTGAACCCGTTGTTTGAAACTCAGGTCAAATGTGAACCTAAACCTCAGGTCAAATGCGAACCCGTTGTTTGAAAACCAGGTTAAATTTGAACCTAAACCTCAGGTCAAATGTGAACACGTTGTTTGAAACCCAGGTCAATTGTGAACCTAAACTTAAGGTCAAATGTGAGCCCGTTGTTTGAAAACCAGGTCAAATGTGAACCTAAACCTCAGGTCAAATGTGAACCCATTGTTTGAAACCCAGGTCAAATGTGAACCTAAACCTCAGGTCAAATGTGAACCCGTTGTTTGAATCCCAGGTCAAACGTGAACTTAAACCTCAGGTCAAATGTGAACCTGTTGTTTGAAACCCAGGTCAAACGTGAACCTAAACCTCAGGTCAAATGTGAACCCGTTGTTTGAAACCCAAGTCAAATGTGAATCTAACCCTCAGGTCAAATGTGAACCTAAACCTCAGGTCAAATGTGAACCCGTTGTTTGAAACCTCAGGTCAAATGTGAACCCGTTGTTTGAAACCCAGGTCAAATGTGAACCTAAACCTCAGGTCAAATGTGAATCCGTTGTTTGAAAACTAGGTCAAATGTGAACCCGTTGTTTGAAACCCAGGTCAAATGTGAACCTAACCTCAGGTTAAATGTGAACCCGTTGTTTGAAACCCAGGTCAAATGTGAACATAAACCTCAGGTCAAATGTGAAACTGTTGTTAGAAACCTAGGTCAAACGTGAACCTAAACCTCAGGTCAAATTTGAACCCGTTGTTTGAACCCAGGTCAAATGTGAACCTAAACCTTAGGTCAAATGTGAACCCGTTGTTTGAAACCCAGGCCAAATGTGAACCTCTTGTTTGAAAACCATGTCAATTGTGAACCTAAACCTCAGGTCTAATGTAAACCCGTTGTTTGAAACCTAAGTCAAATGTGAACCTAAACCTCAGGTCAAATGTGAACCCGTTGTTTAAAAACCAGGTCAAATGTGAACCTAAAACTCAGGTCAAATGTGTACCTAAACCTCAGGTCAAATGTGAACCCGTTGTTTGAACCCAGGTCAAATGTGAACATAAACCTTGGGTCAAATGTGAACCCGTTGTTTGAAACCCAGGCCAAATGTGAACCTCTTGTTTGAAAACCATGTCAAATGTGAACCTAAACCTCAGGTCTAATGTGAACCCGTTGTTTGAAAACCAGGTCAAATGTGAACCTAAAACTCAGGTCAAATGTGAACCTAAACCTCAGGTCAAATGTGAACCCGTTGTTTAAAACCCAGGTCAAATATGAACCAAAACCTCAGGTCAAATATGAATCTGTTGTTTGAAAACTAGGTCAAATGTGAACCCGTTATTTGAACCCCATGACAAATGTGAACCTAACCTTAGGTCAAATGTGAACCCGTTGTTTGAAACCCAGGTCAAATTTGAAACTGTTGTTTGAAACCCAGGTCAAACGTGAACCTATACCTCAGGTCAAATTTTAACCCGTTGTTTGAAACCCAGGTCAAATGTGAACCTAAACCTTAGGTCAAATGTGAACCCGTTGTTTGAAACCCAGGCCAAATGTGAACCTCTTGTTTGAAAACCATGTCAAATGTGAACCTAAACCTCAGGTCTAATGTGAACCCGTTGTTTGAAACCCAAGTCAAATGTGAACCTAAACCTCAGGTCAAATGTGAACCCGTTGTTTGAAAACCAGGGCAAATGTGAACCTAAAACTCAGGTCAGATGTGTACCTAAACCTCAGGTCAAATGTGAAACCGTTGTTTGAAACCCAGGTCAAATGTGAACTTAAACCTCAGGTCAAATGTGAACCCATTGTTTGAAACACAGGTCAAATTTGAACCTAAACATCAAGTCAAATCTGAACCCGTTGTTTGAAAACCAGTTCAAATGTGAACCTAACCCTCAGGTCAAATGTGAACCCGTTGTTTGAAACCAAGGTCAAACGTGAACTTAAACCTCAGGTCAAATGTGAACCTATTGTTTGAAACCCAGGTCAAATGTGAACCTAAACCTCAGGTCAAATGTGAACCCGTTGGTTGAATCCCAGGTCAAACGTGAACTTAAACCTCATGTCAAATGTGAACCTGTTGTTTGAAACCCAGGTCAAACGTGAACCTAAACCTCAGGTCAAATGTGAACCCGTTGTTTGAAACCCAAGTCAAATGTGAACCTAACCCTCAGGTCAAATGTGAACCTAAACCTCAGGTCAAATGTGAACCCGTTGTTTGAAACCTCAGGTCAAATGTGAACCCGTTGTTTGAAACCCAGGTCAAATGTGAACCTAAACCTCAGGTCAAATGTGAATCCGTTGTTTGAAAACTAGGTCAAATGTGAACCCGTTGTTTGAAACCCAGGTCAAATGTGAACCCGTTGTTTGAAAACCAGGGCAAATGTGAACCTAAAACTCAGGTCAGATGTGTACCTAAACCTCAGGTCAAATGTGAAACCGTTGTTTGAAACCCAGGTCAAATGTGAACTTAAACCTCAGGTCAAATGTGAACCCATTGTTTGAAACACAGGTCAAATTTGAACCTAAACATCAAGTCAAATCTGAACCCGTTGTTTGAAAACCAGTTCAAATGTGAACCTAACCCTCAGGTCAAATGTGAACCCGTTGTTTGAAACCAAGGTCAAACGTGAACTTAAACCTTAGGTCAAATGTGAACCTATTGTTTGAAACCCAGGTCAAATGTGAACCTAAACCTCAGGTCAAATGTGAACCCGTTGGTTGAATCCCAGGTCAAACGTGAACTTAAACCTCATGTCAAATGTGAACCTGTTGTTTGAAACCCAGGTCAAACGTGAACCTAAACCTCAGGTCAAATGTGAACCCGTTGTTTGAAACCCAAGTCAAATGTGAACCTAACCCTCAGGTCAAATGTGACCCTAAACCTCAGGTCAAATGTGAACCCGTTGTTTGAAACCTCAGGTCAAATGTGAACCCGTTGTTTGAAACCCAGGTCAAATGTGAACCTAAACCTCAGGTCAAATGTGAATCCGTTGTTTGAAAACTAGGTCAAATGTGAACCCGTTGTTTGAAACCCAGGTCAAATGTGAACCTAACCTCAGGTTAAATGTGAACCCGTTGTTTGAAACCCAGGTCAAATGTGAACTTAAACCTCAGGTCAAATGTGAAACTGTTGTTAGAAACCTAGGTCAAACGTGAACCTAAACCTCAGGTCAAATTTGAACCCGTTGTTTGAACCCAGGTCAAATGTGAACCTAAACCTTAGGTCAAATGTGAACCCGTTGTTTGAAACCCAGGCCAAATGTGAACCTCTTGTTTGAAAACCATGTCAAATGTGAACCTAAACCTCAGGTCTAATGTGAACCCATTGTTTGAAACCTAAGTCAAATGTGAACCTAAACCTCAGGTCAAATGTGAACCTGTTGTTTGAAAACCAGGCCAAATGTGAACCTCTTGTTTGAAAACCATGTCAATTGTGAACCTAAACCTCAGGTCTAATGTAAACCCGTTGTTTGAAACCTAAGTCAAATGTGAACCTAAACCTCAGGTCAAATGTGAACCCGTTGTTTAAAAACCAGGTCAAATGTGAACCTAAAACTCAAGTCAAATGTGTACCTAAACCTCAGGTCAAATGTGAACCCGTTGTTTGAACCCAGGTCAAATGTGAACATAAACCTTGGGTCAAATGTGAACCCGTTGTTTGAAACCCAGGCCAAATGTGAACCTCTTGTTTGAAAACCATGTCAAATGTGAACCTAAACCTCAGGTCTAATGTGAACCCGTTGTTTGAAAACCAGGTCAAATGTGAACCTAAAACTCAGGTCAAATGTGAACCTAAACCTCAGGTCAAATGTGAACCCGTTGTTTAAAACCCAGGTCAAATATGAACCAAAACCTCAGGTCAAATATGAATCTGTTGTTTGAAAACTAGGTCAAATGTGAACCCGTTATTTGAACCCCAGGTCAAATGTGAACCTAACCTTAGGTCAAATGTGAACCTGTTGTTTGAAACCCAGGTCAAATTTGAAACTGTTGTTTGAAACCCAGGTCAAACGTGAACCTATACCTCAGGTCAAATTTTAACCCGTTGTTTGAAACCCAGGTCAAATGTGAACCTAAACTTTAGGTCAAATGTGAACCCGTTGTTTGAAACCCAGGCCAAATGTGAACCTCTTGTTTGAAAACCATGTCAAATGTGAACCTAAACCTCAGGTCTAATGTGAACCCGTTGTTTGAAACCCAAGTCAAATGTGAACCTAAACCTCAGGTCAAATGTGAACCCGTTGTTTGAAAACCAGGGCAAATGTGAACCTAAAACTCAGGTCAAATGTGTACCTAAACCTCAGGTCAAATGTGAAACCGTTGTTTGAAACCCAGGTCAAATGTGAACTTAAACCTCAGGTCAAATGTGAACCCATTGTTTGAAACACAGGTCAAATTTGAACCTAAACATCAAGTCAAATCTGAACCCGTTGTTTGAAAACCAGTTCAAATGTGAACCTAACCCTCAGGTCAAATGTGAACCCGTTGTTTGAAACCAAGGTCAAACGTGAACTTAAACCTCAGGTCAAATGTGAACCTATTGTTTGAAACCCAGGTCAAATGTGAACCTAAACCTCAGGTCAAATGTGAACCCGTTGGTTGAATCCCAGGTCAAACGTGAACTTAAACCTCATGTCAAATGTGAACCTGTTGTTTGAAACCCAGGTCAAACGTGAACCTAAACCTCAGGTCAAATGTGAACCCGTTGTTTGAAACCCAAGTCAAATGTGAACCTAACCCTCAGGTCAAATGTGAACCTAAACCTCAGGTCAAATGTGAACCCGTTGTTTGAAACCTCAGGTCAAATGTGAACCCGTTGTTTGAAACCCAGGTCAAATGTGAACCTAAACCTCAGGTCAAATGTGAATCCGTTGTTTGAAAACTAGGTCAAATGTGAACCCGTTGTTTGAAACCCAGGTCAAATGTGAACCTAACCTCAGGTTAAATGTGAACCCGTTGTTTGAAACCCAGGTCAAATGTGAACTTAAACCTCAGGTCAAATGTGAAACTGTTGTTAGAAACCTAGGTCAAACGTGAACCTAAACCTCAGGTCAAATTTGAACCCGTTGTTTGAACCCAGGTCAAATGTGAACCTAAACCTTAGGTCAAATGTGAACCCGTTGTTTGAAACCCAGGCCAAATGTGAACCTCTTGTTTGAAAACCATGTCAAATGTGAACCTAAACCTCAGGTCTAATGGGAACCCATTGTTTGAAACCTAAGTCAAATGTGAACCTAAACCTCAGGTCAAATGTGAACCTGTTGTTTGAAAACCAGGTCAAATGTGAACCTAAAACTCAGGTCAAATGTGTACCTAAACCTCAGGTCAAATGTGAACCCGTTGTTTGAACCCAGGTCAAATGTGAACCTAAACCTAGGGTCAAATGTGAACCCGTTGTTTGAAACCCAGGCCAAATGTGAACCTCTTGTTTGAAAACCATGTCAAATGTGAACCTAAACCTCAAGTCTAATGTGAACCCGTTGTTTGAAAACCAGGTCAAATGTGAACCTAAAACTCAGGTCAAATGTGTACCTAAACCTCAGGTCAAATGTGAACCCGTTGTTTGAAACCCAGGTCAAATGTGAACCTAAACCTCAGGTCAAATATGAATCTGTTGTTTGAAAACTAGGTCAAATGTGAACCCGTTATTTGAAACCCAGGTCAAATGTGAACCTAACCTTAGGTCAAATGTGAACCCGTTGTTTGAAACCCAGGTCAAATAAACCTCAAGTCAAATTTGAAACTGTTATTTGAAACCCAGGTCAAACGTGAACCTATACCTCAGGTCAAATTTTAACCCGTTGTTTGAAACCCATGTCAAATGTTAACCTAAACCTCAGGTCTAATGTGAACCCGTTGTTTGAAACCGAAGTCAAATGTGAACCTAAACCTCAGGTCAAATGTGAACCCGTTGTTTGAAAACCAGGGCAAATGTGAACCTAAAACTCAGGTCAAATGTGTACCTAAACCTCAGGTCAAATGTGAAACCGTTGTTTGAAACCCAGGTCAAATGTGAACCTAAACCTCAGGTCAAATGTGAACCCATTGTTTGAAACCCAGGTCAAATTTGAACCTAAACATCAAGTCAAATCTGAACTTGTTGTTTGAAAACCAGTTCAAAAGTGAACCTAACCCTCAGGTCAAATGTGAACCCGTTGTTTGAAACCAAGGTCAAACGTGAACTTAAACCTCAGGTCAAATTTGAACCTATTGTTTGAAACCCAGGTCAAACGTGAACCTAGACCTCAGGTCAAATGTGAACCCATTGTTTGAAAATCAGGTCAAATGTGAACCTAAACCACAGGTCAAATGTGAACCCGTTGTTTGAAACCCAGATCAAATGTGAACCTAAACCTCATGTCAAATATGAATCTGTTGTTTGAAAACTAGGTCAAATGTGAACCCGTTGTTTGAAACCCAAGTCAAATGTGAACCTAACCTTAGGTCAAATGTGAACCCGTTGTTTGAAACCCAGGTCAAATAAACCTCAGGTCAAATTTGAAACTGTTGTTTGAAACCCAGTTCAGACGTGAGCCTAAACCTCAGGTCAAATTTGAACCCGTTGTTTGAAACCCAGGTCAAATGTGAACCTAAACCTTAGGTCAAATGTGAACCCGTTGTTTAAAACCCAGGCCAAATGTGAACCTCTTGTTTGAAAACCATGTCAAATGTGAACCTAAACCTCAGGTCTAATGTGAACCCGTTGTTTGAAACCCAAGTCAAATGTGAACCTAAACCTCAGGTCAAATGTGAACCCGTTGTTTGAAAACCAGGGCAAATGTGAACCTAAAACTTAGGTCAAATGTGTACCTAAACCTCAGGTCAAATGTGAAACCGTTGTTTGAAACCCAGGTCAAATGTGAACTTAAACCTCAGGTTAAATGTGAACCCATTGTTTGAAACCCAGGTCAAATTTGAACCTAAACATCAAGTCAAATCTGAACCCGTTGTTTGAAAACCAGTTCAAATGTGAACCTAACCCTCATGTCAAATGTGAACCCGTTGTTTGAAACCAAGGTCAAACGTGAACTTAAACCTCAGGTCAAATGTGAACCTATTGTTTGAAACCCAGGTCAAACGTCAACCTAGACCTCAGGTCAAATGTGAACCCGTTGTTTGAAACCCAAGTCAAATGTGAACCTAACCCTCAGGTCAAATGTGAACCCATTGTTTGAAAATCAGGTCAAATGAGAACCTAAACCTCAGGTCAAATGTGAACCCGTTGTTTGAAACCCAGGTCAAATGTGAACCTAAACCTCAGGTCAAATATTAATCTGTTGTTTGAAAACTAGGTCAAATGTGAACCCGTTGTTTGAAACCCAGGTCAAATAAACCTCGGGTCAAATGTGAACCTGTTGTTTGAAACCCAGGTCAAACGTGAACCTAAACCTCAGGTCAAATGTGAACCCGTTGTTTGAAACCCAAGTCAAATGTGAACCTAACCCTCAGGTCAAATGTGAACCCATTGTTTGAAAATCAGGTCAAATGTGAACCTAAACCTCAGGTCAAATGTGAACCCGTTTTTTTTAAACCTCAGGTCAAATGTGAACCCGTTGTTTGAAACCCAGGTCAAATGTGAACCTAAAACTCAGGTCAAATGTGAATCCGTTGTTTGAAACCCAGGTCAAATGTGAACCCGTTGTTTGAAACCCAGGTCAAATGTGAACCTAACCTCAGGTCAAATGTGAACCCATTGTTTGAAACCCAGGTCAAATGTGAACTTAAACCTCAGGTCAAATGTGAAACTGTTGTTAGAAACCCAGGTCAAACGTGAACCTAAACCTCAGGTCAAATTTGAACCCGTTGTTTGAACCCAGGTCAAATGTGAACCTAAACCTTAGGTCAAATGTGAACCCGTTGTTTGAAACCCAGGCCAAATGTGAACCTCTTATTTGAAAGCCATGTCAAATGTGAACCTAACCTCAGGTCAAATGTGAACCCATTGTTTGAAACCCAGGTCAAATGTGAACTTAAACCTCAGGTCAAATGTGAAACTGTTGTTAGAAACCCAGGTCAAACGTGAACCTAAACCTCAGGTCAAATTTGAACCCGTTGTTTGAACCCAGGTCAAATGTGAACCTAAACCTTAGGTCAAATGTGAACCCGTTGTTTGAAACCCAGGCCAAATGTGAACCTCTTATTTGAAAGCCATGTCAAATGTGAACCTAACCTCTGGTCTAATGTGAACCCGTTGTTTGAAACCTAAGTCAAATATGAACCTAAACCTCAGGTCAAATGTGAACCCGTTGTTTGAAAACCAGGTCAAATGTGAACCTAAAACTCAGGTCAAATGTGTACCTAAACCTCAGGTCAAATGTGAACCCGTTGTTTGAAACCCAGGTCAAATGTGAACTTAAACCTCAGGTAAAATGTGAACCCGTTGTTTGAGACCCACGTCAAATTTGAACCTAAACCTCAAGTCAAATCTGAACCCGTTGTTTGAAAACCAATTCAAATGTGAACCTAACCTTCAGGTCAAATGTGAACCCGTTGTTTGAAACCCAGGTCAAACGTGAAATTAAACCTCAGGTCAAATGTGAACCTGTTGTTTGAAACCCAGGTCAAACATGAACCTAGACCTCAGGTCAAATGTGAACCCGTTGTTTGAAACCCAAGTCAAATGTGAACCTAACCCTCAGGTCAAATGTGAACCCATTATTTGAAAATCAGGTCAAATGTGAACCTAAACCTCAGGTCAAATGTGAACCCATTGTTTGAAACCTCAGGTCAAATGTGAACCCGTTGTTTGAAACCCAGGTCAAATGTGAATCTAAAACTCAGGTCAAATATGAATCTGTTGTTTGAAAACTAGGTCAAATGTGAACCCGTTGTTTGAAACCCACGTCAAATGTGAACCTAACCTTAGGTCAAATGTGAACCTAACCTCAGGTCAGATGTGAACCCATTCTTTGAAACCCAGGTCAAATGTGAACTTAAACCTCAGGTCAAATGTGAACCCGTTGTTTGAAACCCAGGTCAAAGTGAACCTAAACCTCAGGTCAAATGTGAATCCGTTGTTTAAAAACTAAGTCAAATGTGAACCCGTTGTTTGAAACCCAGGTCAAACTAGAACTTAAACCTCAGGTCAAATGTGAACCTGTTGTTTGAAACCCAGGTCAAACGTGAACCTAGACCTCAGGTCAAATGCGAACCCGTTGTTTGAAACCCAAGTCAAATGTGAACCTAACCCTCAGGTCAAATGTGAACCCATTGTTTGAAAATCAGGTCAAATGTGAACCTAAACCTCAGGTCAAATGTGAACCCGTTGTTTGAAACCCAGGTCAAAGTGAACCTAAACCTCAGGTCAAATGTGAATCCGTTGTTTGAAAACTAATTCAAATGTGAACCCGTTGTTTGAAACCCAGGTCAAACGTGAACTTAAACCTCAGGTCAAATGTGAACCTGTTGTTTGAAACCCAGGTCAAACGTGAACCTAGACCTCAGGTCAAATGCGAACCCGTTGTTTGAAACCCAAGTCAAATGTGAACCTAACCCTCAGGTCAAATGTGAACCCATTGTTTGAAAATCAGGTCAAATGTGAACCTAAACCTCAGGTCAAATGTGAACCCGTTGTTTGAAACCCAGGTCAAATGTGAACCTAAACCTTACGTCAAATATGAATCTGTTGTTTGAAAACTAGGTCAAATGTGAACCCGTTATTTGAAACCCAGGTCAAATGTGAACCTAACCTCAGGTCAAATGTGAACCCATTGTTTGAAACCCAGGTCAAATGTGAACTTAAACCTCAGGTCAAATGTGAAACTGTTGTTAGAAACCCAGGTCAAACGTGAACCTAAACCTCAAGTCAAATTTGAACCCGTTGTTTGAACCCAGGTCAAATGTGAACCTAAACCTTAGGTCAAATGTGAACCCGTTGTTTGAAATCCAGGCCAAATGTGAACCTCTTGTTTGAAATCCATGTCAAATGTGAACCTAAACCTCAGGTCTAATGTGAACCCGTTGTTTGAAACCTAAGTCAAATGTGAACCTAAACCTCAGGTCAAATGTGAACCCGTTGTTTGAAAACTAGGTCAAATGTGAACCTAAACCTCAGGTTAAATGTGGACCCGTTGTTTGAAACCCAGGTCAAATGTGAACCTAAACCTCAGGTCAAATGTGAACCCATTGTTTGAAAATCAGGTCAAGTGAGAACCTAAACCTCAGGTCAAATGTGAACCTAACCCTCAGGTCAAATGTGAACCTAACCCTCAGGTCAAATGTGAACCTAACCCTCAGGTCAAATGTGAATCCATTGTTTGAAAATCAGGTCAAATGTGAACCTAAACCTCAGGTCAAATGTGAACCCGTTGTTTGAAACCCAGGTCAAATGTGAACCTAAACCTCAGGTCAAATATGAATCTATTATTCGAAAACTAGGTCAAATGTGAACCCGTTATTTGAAACCCAGGTCAAATGTGAACCTAACCTTAGGTCAAATGTGAACCCGTTGTTTGAAACCCAGGTCAAATAAACCTCAAGTCAAATTTGAAACTGTTATTTGAAACCCAGGTCAAACGTATACCTCAGGTCAAATTTTAACCCGTTGTTTGAAACCCATGTCAAATGTTAACCTAAACCTCAGGTCTAATGTGAACCCGTTGTTTGAAACCGAAGTCAAATGTGAACCTAAACCTCAGGTCAAATGTGAACCCGTTGTTTGAAAACCAGGGCAAATGTGAACCTAAAACTCAGGTCAAATGTGTACCTAAACCTCAGGTCAAATGTGAAACCGTTGTTTGAAACCCAGGTCAAATATGAACCTAAACCTCAGGTCAAATGTGAACCCATTGTTTGAAACCCAGGTCAAATTTGAACCTAAACATCAAGTCAAATCTGAACTTGTTGTTTGAAAACCAGTTCAAAAGTGAACCTAACCCTCAGGTCAAATGTGAACCCGTTGTTTGAAACCAAGGTCAAACGTGAACTTAAACCTCAGGTCAAATGTGAACCTATTGTTTGAAACCCAGGTCAAACGTGAACCTAGACCTCAGGTCAAATGTGAACCCATTGTTTGAAAATCAGGTCAAATGTGAACCTAAACCTCAGGTCAAATGTGAACCCGTTGTTTGAAACCCAGATCAAATGTGAACCTAACCCTCATGTCAAATATGAATCTGTTGTTTGAAAACTAGGTCAAATGTGAACCCGTTGTTTGAAACCCAAGTCAAATGTGAACCTAACCTTAGGTCAAATGTGAACCCGTTGTTTGAAACCCAGGTCAAATAAACCTCAGGTCAAATTTGAAACTGTTGTTTGAAACCCAGTTCAGACGTGAGCCTAAACCTCAGGTCAAATTTGAACCCGTTGTTTGAAACCCAGGTCAAATGTGAACCTAAACCTTAGGTCAAATGTGAACCCGTTGTTTAAAACCCAGGCCAAATGTGAACCTCTTGTTTGAAAACCATGTCAAATGTGAACCTAAACCTCAGGTCTAATGTGAACCCGTTGTTTGAAACCCAAGTCAAATGTGAACCTAAACCTCAGGTCAAATGTGAACCCGTTGTTTGAAAACCAGGGCAAATGTGAACCTAAAACTCAGGTCAAATGTGTACCTAAACCTCAGGTCAAATGTGAAACCGTTGTTTGAAACCCAAGTCAAATGTGAACTTAAACCTCAGGTTAAATGTGAACCCATTGTTTGAAACCCAGGTCAAATTTGAACCTAAACATCAAGTCAAATCTGAACCCGTTGTTTGAAAACCAGTTCAAATGTGAACCTAACCCTCAGGTCAAATGTGAACCCGTTGTTTGAAACCAAGGTCAAACGTGAACTTAAACCTCAGGTCAAATGTGAACCTATTGTTTGAAACCCAGGTCAAACGTGAACCTAGACCTCAGGTCAAATGTGAACCCGTTGTTTGAAACCCAAGTCAAATGTGAACCTAACCCTCAGGTCAAATGTGAACCCATTGTTTGGAAATTAGGTCAAATGAGAACCTAAACCTCAGGTCAAATGTGAACCCGTTGTTTGAAACCCAGGTCAAATGTGAACCTAAACCTCAGGTCAAATATTAATCTGTTGTTTGAAAACTAGGTCAAATGTGAACCCGTTGTTTGAAACCCAGGTCAAAAGTGAACCTAACCTCAAGGTAAATGTGAACCCGTTGTTTGAAACCCAGGTCAAATAAACCTCAGGTCAAATGTGAACCTGTTGTTTGAAACCCAGGTCAAACGTGAACCTAAACCTCAGGTCAAATGTGAACCCGTTGTTTGAAACCCAAGTCAAATGTGAACCTAACCCTCAGGTCAAATGTGAACCCATTGTTTGAAAATCAGGTCAAATGTGAACCTAAACCTCAGGTCAAATGTGAACCCGTTGTTTTAAACCTCAGGTCAAATGTGAACCCGTTGTTTGAAACCCAGGTCAAATGTGAACCTAAAACTCAGGTCAAATGTGAATCCGTTGTTTGAAAACTAGGTCAAATGTGAACCCGTTGTTTGAAACCCAGGTCAAATGTGAACCTAACCTCAGGTCAAATGTGAACCCATTGTTTGAAACCCAGGTCAAATGTGAACTTAAACCTCAGGTCAAATGTGAAACTGTTGTTAGAAACCCAGGTCAAACGTGAACCTAAACCTCAGGTCAAATTTGAACCCGTTGTTTGAACCCAGGTCAAATGTGAACCTAAACCTTAGGTCAAATGTGAACCCGTTGTTTGAAACCCAGGCCAAATGTGAACCTCTTATTTGAAAGCCATGTCAAATGTGAACCTAACCTCTGGTCTAATGTGAACCCGTTGTTTGAAACCTAAGTCAAATATGAACCTAAACCTCAGGTCAAATGTGAACCCGTTGTTTGAAAACCAGGTCAAATGTGAACCTAAAACTCAGGTCAAATGTGTACCTAAACCTCAGGTCAAATCTGAACCCGTTGTTTGAAACCCAGGTCAAATGTGAACTTAAACCTCAGGTAAAATGTGAACCCGTTGTTTGAAACCCACGTCAAATTTGAACCTAAACCTCAAGTCAAATCTGAACCCGTTGTTTGAAAACCAGTTCAAATGTGAACCTAACCTTCAGGTCAAATGTGAACCCGTTGTTTGAAACCCAGGTCAAACGTGAAATTAAACCTCAGGTCAAATGTGAACTTGTTGTTTGAAACCCAGGTCAAACATGAACCTAGACCTCAGGTCAAATGTGAACCCGTTGTTTGAAACCCAAGTCAAATGTGAACCTAACCCTCAGGTCAAATGTGAACCCATTGTTTGAAAATCAGGTCAAATGTGAACCTAAACCTCAGGTCAAATGTGAACCCATTGTTTGAAACCTCAGGTCAAATGTGAACCCGTTGTTTGAAACCCAGGTCAAATGTGAATCTAAAACTCAGGTCAAATATGAATCTGTTGTTTGAAAACTAGGTCAAATGTGAACCCGTTGTTTGAAACCCACGTCAAATGTGAACCTAACCTTAGGTCAAATGTGAACCTAACCTCAGGTCAAATGTGAACCCATTGTTTGAAACCCAGGTCAAATGTGAACTTAAACCTCAGGTCAAATGTGAACCCGTTGTTTGAAACCCAGGTCAAAGTGAACCTAAACCTCAGGTCAAATGTGAATCCGTTGTTTGAAAACTAAGTCAAATGTGAACCCGTTGTTTGAAACCCAGGTCAAACTAGAACTTAAACCTCAGGTCAAATGTGAACCTGTTGTTTGAAACCCAGGTCAAACGTGAACCTAGACCTCAGGTCAAATGCGAACCCGTTGTTTGAAACCCAAGTCAAATGTGAACCTAACCCTCAGGTCAAATGTGAACCCATTGTTTGAAAATCAGGTCAAATGTGAACCTAAACCTCAGGTCAAATGTGAACCCGTTGTTTGAAACCCAGGTCAAAGTGAACCTAAACCTCAGGTCAAATGTGAATCCGTTGTTTGAAAACTAATTCAAATGTGAACCCGTTGTTTGAAACCCAGGTCAAACGTGAACTTAAACCTCAGGTCAAATGTGAACCTGTTGTTTGAAACCCAGGTCAAACGTGAACCTAGACCTCAGGTCAAATGCGAACCCGTTGTTTGAAACCCAAGTCAAATGTGAACCTAACCCTCAGGTCAAATGTGAACCCATTGTTTGAAAATCAGGTCAAATGTGAACCTAAACCTCAGGTCAAATGTGAACCCGTTGTTTGAAACCCAGGTCAAATGTGAACCTAAACCTTACGTCAAATATGAATCTGTTGTTTGAAAACTAGGTCAAATGTGAACCCGTTATTTGAAACCCAGGTCAAATGTGAACCTAACCTCAGGTCAAATGTGAACCCATTGTTTGAAACCCAGGTCAAATGTGAACTTAAACCTCAGGTCAAATGTGAAACTGTTGTTAGAAACCCAGGTCAAACGTGAACCTAAACCTCAAGTCAAATTTGAACCCGTTGTTTGAACCCAGGTCAAATGTGAACCTAAACCTTAGGTCAAATGTGAACCCGTTGTTTGAAACCCAGGCCAAATGTGAACCTCTTGTTTGAAATCCATGTCAAATGTGAACCTAAACCTCAGGTCTAATGTGAACCCGTTGTTTGAAACCTAAGTCAAATGTGAACCTAAACCTCAGGTCAAATGTGAACCCGTTGTTTGAAAACTAGGTCAAATGTGAACCTAAACCTCAGGTTAAATGTGGACCCGTTGTTTGAAACCCAGGTCAAATGTGAACCTAAACCTCAGGTCAAATGTGAACCTAACCCTCAGGTCAAATGTGAACCTAACCCTCAGGTCAAATGTGAACCCATTGTTTGAAAATCAGGTCAAATGTGAACCTAAACCTCAGGTCAAATGTGAACCCGTTGTTTGAAACCCAGGTCAAATGTGAACCTAAACCTCAGGTCAAATATGAATCTATTATTTGAAAACTAGGTCAAATGTGAACCCGTTATTTGAAACCCAGGTCAAATGTGAACCTAAACTCAGGTCAAATGTGAACCCGTTGTTTGAAACCCAGGTCAAATCAACCTCAGGTCAAATGTGAAACTGTTGTTTGAAACCCAGGTCAAACATGAACCTAAACCTTAGGTCAAATTTGAACCCGTTGTTTGAAACCCAGGTCAAATGTGAACCTAAAACTCAGGTCAAATGTGTACCTAAACCTCAGGTCAAATCTGAACCCGTTGTTTGAAACCCAGGTCAAATGTGAACTTAAACCTCAGGTAAAATGTGAACCCGTTGTTTGAAACCCACGTCAAATTTGAACCTAAACCTCAAGTCAAATCTGAACCCGTTGTTTGAAAACCAGTTCAAATGTGAACCTAACCTTCAGGTCAAATGTGAACCCGTTGTTTGAAACCCAGGTCAAACGTGAAATTAAACCTCAGGTCAAATGTGAACCTGTTGTTTGAAACCCAGGTCAAACATGAACCTAGACCTCAGGTCAAATGTGAACCCGTTGTTTGAAACCCAAGTCAAATGTGAACCTAACCCTCAGGTCAAATGTGAACCCATTGTTTGAAAATCAGGTCAAATGTGAACCTAAACCTCAGGTCAAATGTGAACCCATTGTTTGAAACCTCAGGTCAAATGTGAACCCGTTGTTTGAAACCCAGGTCAAATGTGAATCTAAAACTCAGGTCAAATATGAATCTGTTGTTTGAAAACTAGGTCAAATGTGAACCCGTTGTTTGAAACCCACGTCAAATGTGAACCTAACCTTAGGTCAAATGTGAACCTAACCTCAGGTCAAATGTGAACCCATTGTTTGAAACCCAGGTCAAATGTGAACTTAAACCTCAGGTCAAATGTGAACCCGTTGTTTGAAACCCAGGTCAAAGTGAACCTAAACCTCAGGTCAAATGTGAATCCGTTGTTTGAAAACTAAGTCAAATGTGAACCCGTTGTTTAAAACCCAGGTCAAACTAGAACTTAAACCTCAGGTCAAATGTGAACCTGTTGTTTGAAACCCAGGTCAAACGTGAACCTAGACCTCAGGTCAAATGCGAACCCGTTGTTTGAAACCCAAGTCAAATGTGAACCTAACCCTCAGGTCAAATGTGAACCCATTGTTTGAAAATCAGGTCAAATGTGAACCTAAACCTCAGGTCAAATGTGAACCCGTTGTTTGAAACCCAGGTCAAAGTGAACCTAAACCTCAGGTCAAATGTGAATCCGTTGTTTGAAAACTAATTCAAATGTGAACCCGTTGTTTGAAACCCAGGTCAAACGTGAACTTAAACCTCAGGTCAAATGTGAACCTGTTGTTTGAAACCCAGGTCAAACGTGAACCTAGACCTCAGGTCAAATGCGAACCCGTTGTTTGAAACCCAAGTCAAATGTGAACCTAACCCTCAGGTCAAATGTGAACCCATTGTTTGAAAATCAGGTCAAATGTGAACCTAAACCTCAGGTCAAATGTGAACCCGTTGTTTGAAACCCAGGTCAAATGTGAACCTAAACCTTACGTCAAATATGAATCTGTTGTTTGAAAACTAGGTCAAATGTGAACCCGTTATTTGAAACCCAGGTCAAATGTGAACCTAACCTCAGGTCAAATGTGAACCCATTGTTTGAAACCCAGGTCAAATGTGAACTTAAACCTCAGGTCAAATGTGAAACTGTTGTTAGAAACCCAGGTCAAACGTGAACCTAAACCTCAAGTCAAATTTGAACCCGTTGTTTGAACCCAGGTCAAATGTGAACCTAAACCTTAGGTCAAATGTGAACCCGTTGTTTGAAACCCAGGCCAAATGTGAACCTCTTGTTTGAAATCCATGTCAAATGTGAACCTAAACCTCAGGTCTAATGTGAACCCGTTGTTTGAAACCTAAGTCAAATGTGAACCTAAACCTCAGGTCAAATGTGAACCCGTTGTTTGAAAACTAGGTCAAATGTGAACCTAAACCTCAGGTTAAATGTGGACCCGTTGTTTGAAACCCAGGTCAAATGTGAACCTAAACCTCAGGTCAAATGTGAACCTAACCCTCAGGTCAAATGTGAACCTAACCCTCAGGTCAAATGTGAACCCATTGTTTGAAAATCAGGTCAAATGTGAACCTAAACCTCAGGTCAAATGTGAACCCGTTGTTTGAAACCCAGGTCAAATGTGAACCTAAACCTCAGGTCAAATATGAATCTATTATTTGAAAACTAGGTCAAATGTGAACCCGTTATTTGAAACCCAGGTCAAATGTGAACCTAAACTCAGGTCAAATGTGAACCCGTTGTTTGAAACCCAGGTCAAATCAACCTCAGGTCAAATGTGAAACTGTTGTTTGAAACCCAGGTCAAACATGAACCTAAACCTTAGGTCAAATTTGAACCCGTTGTTTGAAACCCAGGTCAAATGTGAACCTAAACCTTAGGTCAAATGTGAACCCGTTGTTTGAAAAGCAGGCCAAATGTGAACCTCTTGTTTGAAAACCATGTCAAATGTGAACCTAAACCTCAGGTCTAATGTGAACCCGTTGTTTGAAACCCAAGTCAAATGTGAACCTAAACCTCAGGTCAAATGTGAACCCGTTGTTTGAAAACCAGGGCAAATGTGAACCTAAAACTCAGGTCAAATGTGTACCTAAACCTCAGGTCAAATGTGAACCCATTGTTTGAAACCCAGATCAAATTTGAACCTAAACATCAAGTCAAATCTGAACTTGTTGTTTGAAAACCAGTTCAAAAGTGAACCTAACCCTCAGGTCAAATGTGAACCCGTTGTTTGAAACTAAGGTCAAACGTGAACTTAAACCTCAGGTCAAATGTGAACCTATTGTTTGAAACCCAGGTCAAACGTGAACCTAGACCTCAGGTCAAATGTGAACCCATTGTTTGAAAATCAGGTCAAATGTGAACCTAAACCTCAGGTCAAATGTGAACCCGTTGTTTGAAACCCAAGTCAAATGTGAACCTAAACCTCATGTCAAATATGAATCTGTTGTTTGAAAACTCGGTCAAATGTGAACCCGTTGTTTGAAACCCAAGTCAAATGTGAACCTAACCTTAGGTCAAATGTGAACCCGTTGTTTGAAACCCAGGTCAAATAAACCTCAGGTCAAATTTGAAACTGTTGTTTGAAACCCAGGTCAAACGTGAACCTAAACCTCAGGTCAAATTTGAACCCGTTGTTTGAAACCCAGGTCAAATGTGAACCTAAACCTTAGGTCAAATGTGAACCCGTTGTTTAAAACCCAGGCCAAATGTGATCCTCTTGTTTGAAAACCATGTCAAATGTGAACCTAAACCTCAGGTCAAATGTGAACCCGTTGTTTGAAACCCAAGTCAAATGTGAACCTAAACCACAGGTCAAATGTGAACCTAAAACTCAGGTCAAATGTGTACCTAAACCTCAGGTGAAATGTGAAACTGTTGTTTGAAACCCAGGTCAAATGTGAACTTAAACCTCAGGTCAAATGTGAACCCATTGTTTGAAACCCAGGTCAAATTTGAACCTAAACATCAAGTCAAATCTGAACCCGTTGTTTGAAAACCAGTTCAAATGTGAACCTAACCCTCAGGTCAAATGTGAACCCGTTGTTTGAAACCAAGGTCAAACGTGAACTTAAACCTCAGGTCAAATGTGAACCTATTGTTTGAAACCCAGGTCAAACGTGAACCTAGACCTCAGGTCAAATGTGAACCCGTTGTTTGAAACCCAAGTCAAATGTGAACCTAACCCTCAGGTCAAATGTGAACCCATTGTTTGAAAATTAGGTCAAATGTGACCCTAAACCTCAGGTCAAATGTGAACCCGTTGTTTGAAACCCAGGTCAAATGTGAACCTAAACCTCAGGTCAAATATGAAGATGTTGTTTGAAAACTAGGTCAAATGTGAACCCGTTGTTAGAAATCCAGGTCAAATATGAACCTAACCTTAGGTCAAATGTTAACCCGTTTTTTGAAACCCAGGTCAAATAAACCTCAGGTCAAATTTGAAACTGTTGTTTGAAACCCAGGTCAAACGTGAACCTAAACCTCAGGTCAAATTTGAACCCGTTGTTTGAAACCCAGGTCAAATGTGAACCTAAACCTTAGGTCAAATGTGAACCCGTTGTTTGAAACCCAGGCCAAATGTGAACCTCTTGTTTGAAAACCTTGTCAAATGTGAACCTAAACCTCAGGTCTAATGTGAACCCGTTGTTTGAAACCCAAGTCAAATGTGAACCTAAACCTCACGTCAAATATGAATCTATTATTTGAAAACTAGGTCAAATGTGAACCCGTTATTTGAAACCCAGGTCAAATGTGAACCTAACCTCAGTTCAAATGTGAACCCGTTGTTTGAAACCCAGGTCAAATCAACCTCAGGTCAAATGTGAAACTGTTGTTTGAAACCCAGGTCAAATGTGAACTTAAACCTCAGGTCAAATGTGAACCCATTGTTTGAAACCTAGGTCAAATTTGAACCTAAACATCAAGTCAAATCTGAACCCGTTGTTTGAAAACCAGTTCAAATGTGAACCTAACCCTCAGGTCAAATGTGAACCCGTTGTTTGAAACCAAGGTCAAACATGAACTTAAACCTCAGGTCAAATGTGAACCTATTGTTTGAAACCCAAGTCAAACGTGAACCTAGACCTCAGGTCAAATGTGAACCCGTTGTTTGAAACCCAAGTCAAATGTGAACCTAACCCTCAGGTCAAATGTGAACCCATTGTTTGAAAATTAGGTCAAATGTGACCCTAAACCTCAGGTCAAATGTGAACCCGTTGTTTGAAACCCAGGTCAAATGTGAACCTAAACCTCATGTCAAATATGAATTTGTTGTTTGAAAACTAGGTCAAATGTGAACCCGTTGTTTGAAACCCAAGTCAAATGTGAACCTAACCTTAGGTCAAATGGGAACCCGTTGTTTGAAACCCAGGTCAAATAAACCTCAGGTCAAATTTGAAACTGTTGTTTGAAACCCAGGTCAAACGTGAACCTAAACCTCAAGTCAAATTTGAACCCGTTGTTTGAAACCCAGGTCAAATGTGAACCTAAACCTTAGGTCAAATGTGAACCCGTTGTTTAAAACCCAGGCCAAATGTGAACCTCTTGTTTGAAAACCATGTCAAATGTGAACCTAAACCTCAGGTCTAGTGTGAACTCGTTGTTTGAAACCCAAATCAAATGTGAACCTAAACCACAGGTCAAATGTGAACCCGTTGTTTGAAAACCAGGGCAAATGTGAACCTAAAACTCAGGTCAAATGTGTACCTAAACCTCAGGTCAAATGTGAAACTGTTGTTTGAAACCCAGGTCAAATGTGAACTTAAACCTCAGGTCAAATGTGAACCCATTGTTTGAAACCCAGGTCAAATTTGAACCTAAACATCAAGTCAAATCTGAACCCGTTGTTTGAAAACCAGTTCAAATGTGAACCTAACCCTCAGGTCAAATGTGAACCCGTTGTTTGAAACCAAGGTCAAACGTGAACTTAAACCTCAGGTCAAATGTGAACCTATTGTTTGAAACCCAGGTCAAACGTGAACCTAGACCTCAGGTCAAATGTGAACCCGTTGTTTGAAACCCAAGTCAAATGTGAACCTAACCCTCAGGTCAAATGTGAACCCATTGTTTGAAAATTAGGTCAAATGTGACCCTAAACCTCAGGTCAAATGTGAACCCGTTGTTTGAAACCCAGGTCAAATGTGAACCTAAACCTCAGGTCAAATATGAAGATGTTGTTTGAAAACTAGGTCAAATGTGAACCCGTTGTTAGAAATCCAGGTCAAATATGAACCTAACCTTAGGTCAAATGTTAACCCGTTTTTTGAAACCCGGGTCAAATAAACCTCAGGTCAAATTTGAAACTGTTGTTTGAAACCCAGGTCAAACGTGAACCTAAACCTCAGGTCAAATTTGAACCCGTTGTTTGAAACCCAGGTCAAATGTGAACCTAAACCTTAGGTCAAATGTGAACCCGTTGTTTGAAACCCAGGCCAAATGTGAACCTCTTGTTTGAAAACCTTGTCAAATGTGAACCTAAACCTCAGGTCTAATGTGAACCCGTTGTTTGAAACCCAAGTCAAATGTGAACCTAAACCTCACGTCAAATATGAATCTATTATTTGAAAACTAGGTCAAATGTGAACCCGTTATTTGAAACCCAGGTCAAATGTGAACCTAACCTCAGTTCAAATGTGAACCCGTTGTTTGAAACCCAGGTCAAATCAACCTCAGGTCAAATGTGAAACTGTTGTTTGAAACCCAGGTCAAATGTGAACTTAAACCTCAGGTCAAATGTGAACCCATTGTTTGAAACCTAGGTCAAATTTGAACCTAAACATCAAGTCAAATCTGAACCCGTTGTTTGAAAACCAGTTCAAATGTGAACCTAACCCTCAGGTCAAATGTGAACCCGTTGTTTGAAACCAAGGTCAAACATGAACTTAAACCTCAGGTCAAATGTGAACCTATTGTTTGAAACCCAAGTCAAACGTGAACCTAGACCTCAGGTCAAATGTGAACCCGTTGTTTGAAACCCAAGTCAAATGTGAACCTAACCCTCAGGTCAAATGTGAACCCATTGTTTGAAAATTAGGTCAAATGTGACCCTAAACCTCAGGTCAAATGTGAACCCGTTGTTTGAAACCCAGGTCAAATGTGAACCTAAACCTCATGTCAAATATGAATTTGTTGTTTGAAAACTAGGTCAAATGTGAACCCGTTGTTTGAAACCCAAGTCAAATGTGAACCTAACCTTAGGTCAAATGGGAACCCGTTGTTTGAAACCCAGGTCAAATAAACCTCAGGTCAAATTTGAAACTGTTGTTTGAAACCCAGGTCAAACGTGAACCTAAACCTCAAGTCAAATTTGAACCCGTTGTTTGAAACCCAGGTCAAATGTGAACCTAAACCTTAGGTCAAATGTGAACCCGTTGTTTAAAACCCAGGCCAAATGTGAACCTCTTGTTTGAAAACCATGTCAAATGTGAACCTAAACCTCAGGTCTAGTGTGAACTCGTTGTTTGAAACCCAAATCAAATGTGAACCTAAACCACAGGTCAAATGTGAACCCGTTGTTTGAAAACCAGGGCAAATGTGAACCTAAAACTCAGGTCAAATGTGTACCTAAACCTCAGGTCAAATGTGAAACTGTTGTTTGAAACCCAGGTCAAATGTGAACTTAAACCTCAGGTCAAATGTGAACCCATTGTTTGAAACCCAGGTCAAATTTGAACCTAAACATCAAGTCAAATCTGAACCCGTTGTTTGAAAACCAGTTCAAATGTGAACCTAACCCTCAGGTCAAATGTGAACCCGTTGTTTGAAACCAAGGTCAAACGTGAACTTAAACCTCAGGTCAAATGTGAACCTATTGTTTGAAACCCAGGTCAAACGTGAACCTAGACCTCAGGTCAAATGTGAACCCGTTGTTTGAAACCCAAGTCAAATGTGAACCTAACCCTCAGGTCAAATGTGAACCCATTGTTTGAAAATTAGGTCAAATGTGAACCTAAACCTCAGGTCAAATGTGAACCCGTTGTTTGAAACCCAGGTCAAATGTGAACCTAAACCTCAGGTCAAATATGAATCTGTTGTTTGAAAACTAGGTCAAATGTGAACCCGTTGTTTGAAACCCAGGTCAAATATGAACCTAACCTTAGGTCAAATGTTAACCCGTTATTTGAAACCCAGGTCAAATAAACCTCAGGTCAATTTGAAACTGTTGTTTGAAACCCAGGTCAAACGTGAACCTAAACCTCAGGTCAAATTTGAACCCGTTGTTTGAAACCCAGGTCAAATGTGAACCTAAACCTTAGGTCAAATGTGAACCCGTTGTTTGAAACCCAGGCCAAATGTGAACCTCTTGTTTGAAAACCATGTCAAATGTGAACCTAAACCTCAGGTCTAATGTGAACCCGTTGTTTGAAACCCAAGTCAAATGTGAACCTAAACCTCAGGTCAAATGTGAACCCATTGTTTGAAAACCAGGGCAAATGTGAACCTAAAACTCAGGTCAAATGTGTACCTAAACCTCAGGTCAAATGTGAAACCGTTGTTTGAAACCCAGGTCAAATGTGAACTTAAACCTCAGGTCAAATGTGAACCCATTGTTTGAAACCCAGGTCAAATTTGAACCTAAACATCAAGTCAAATCTGAACCCATTGTTTGAAAACCAGTTCAAATGCGAACCTAACCCTCAGGTCAAATGTGAACCCGTTGTTTGAAACCAAGGTCAAACGTGAACTTAAACCTCAGGTCAAATGTGAACCTATTGTTTGAAACCCAGGTCAAACGTGAAACTAGACCTCAGGTCAAATGTGAACCCGTTGTTTGAAACCCAAGTCAAATGTGAACCTAACCCTCAGGTCAAATGTGAACCCATTGTTTGAAAATCAGGTCAAATGTGAACCTAAACCTCAGGTCAAATGTGAACCCGTTGTTTGAAACCTCAGGTCAAATGTGAACCCGTTGTTTGAAACCCAGGTCAAATGTGAACCTAAAACTCAAGTCAAATGTGAATCCGTTGTTTGAAAACTATGTCAAATGTGAACCCGTTGTTTGAAACCCAGGTAAAATGTGAACCTAACCTCAGGTCAAATGTGAACCCATTGTTTGAAACCCAGGTCAAATGTGATCTTAAACCTCAGGTCAAATGTGAAACTGTTGTTAGAAACCCAAGTCAAACGTGAACCTCAACCTCAGGTCAAATTTGAACCCGTTGTTTGAACCCAGGTCAAATGTGAACCTAAACCTTAGGTCAAATGTGAACCCGTTGTTTGAAACCCAGGCAAAATGTGAACCTCTTATTTGAAAGCCATGTCAAATGTGAACCTAAACCTCAGGTCTAATGTGAACCCGTTGTTTGAAAACCAGGTCAAATGTGAACCTAAAACTCAGGTCAAATGTGTACCTAAACCTCAGGTCAAATGTGAACCCGTTGTTTGAAACCCAGGTCAAATGTGAACTTAAACCTCAGGTAAAATGTGAACCCGTTGTTTGAAACCCACGTCAAATTTGAACCTAAACCTCAAGTCAAATCTGAACCCGTTGTTTGAAAACCAGTTCAAATGTGAACCTAACCTTCAGGTCAAATGTGAACCCGTTGTTTGAAACCCAGGTCAAACGTGAAATTAAACCTCAGGTCAAACATGAACCTAGACCTCAGGTCAAATGTGAACCCGTTGTTTTAAACCCAAGTCAAATGTGAACCTAACCCTCAGGTCAAATGTGAACCCATTGTTTGAAAATCAGGTCAAATGTGAACCTAAACCTCAGGTCAAATGTGAACCCATTGTTTGAAACCTCAGGTCAAATGTGAACCCGTTGTTTGAAACCTAGGTCAAATGTGAATCTAAAACTCAGGTCAAATGTGAATCCGTTGTTTGAAAACTAGGTCAAATGTGAACCCGTTGTTTGAAACCCAGGTCTAATGTGAACCTAACCTCAGGTTAAATGTGAACTCATTGTTTGAAACCCAGGTCAAATGTGAACTTAAACCTCAGGTCAAATGTGAAACTGTTGTTAGAAACCCAGGTCAAACGTGAACCTAAACCTCAGGTCAAATTTGAACCCGTTGTTTGAACCCAGGTCAAATGTGAACCTAAACCTTAGGTTAAATGTGAACCCGTTGTTTGAAACCCAGGTCAAACGTGAAATTAAACCTCAGGTCAAACATGAACCTAGACCTCAGGTCAAATGTGAACCCGTTGTTTGAAACCCAAGTCAAATGTGAACCTAACCCTCAGGTCAAATGTGAACCCATTGTTTGAAAATCAGGTCAAATGTGAACCTAAACCTCAGGTCAAATGTGAACCCATTGTTTGAAACCTCAGGTCAAATGTGAACCCGTTGTTTGAAACCTAGGTCAAATGTGAATCTAAAACTCAGGTCAAATGTGAATCCGTTGTTTGAAAACTAGGTCAAATGTGAACCCGTTGTTTGAAACCCAGGTCTAATGTGAACCTAACCTCAGGTTAAATGTGAACTCATTGTTTGAAACCCAGGTCAAATGTGAACTTAAACCTCAGGTCAAATGTGAAACTGTTGTTAGAAACCCAGGTCAAACGTGAACCTAAACCTCAGGTCAAATTTGAACCCGTTGTTTGAACCCAGGTCAAATGTGAACCTAAACCTTAGGTTAAATGTGAACCCGTTGTTTGAAACCCAGGCCAAATGTGAACCTCTTGTTTGAAATCCATGTCAAATGTGAACCTAAACCTCAGGTCTAATGTGAACCCGTTGTTTGAAACCTAAGTCAAATATGAACCTAAACCTCAGGTCAAATGTGAACCCGTTGTTTGAAAACCAGGTCAAATGTGAACCTAAAACTCAGGGCAAATGTGTACCTAAACCTCAGGTCAAATGTGAACCCGTTGTTTGAAACCCAGGTCAAATGTGAACTTAAACCTCAGGTCAAATGTGAACCCGTTGTTTGAAACCCAGGTCAAATTTGAACCTAAACCTCAAGTCAAATCTGAACCCTTTGTTTGAAAACCAGTTCAAATGTGAACCTAACCTTCAGGTCAAATGTGAACCCGTTGTTTGAAACCCAGGTCAAACGTGAAATTAAACCTCAGGTCAAATGTGAACCTGTTGTTTGAAACCCAGGTCAAACATGAACCTAGACCTCAGGTCAAATGTGAACCCGTTGTTTGAAACCTAAGTCAAATGTGAACCTAACCCTCAGGTCAAATGTGAACCCATTGTTTGAAAATCAGGTCAAATGTGAACCTAAACCTCAGGTCAAATATGAACCCGTTGTTTGAAACCCAGGTCAAAGTGAACCTAAACCTCAGGTCAAATGTGAATCCGTTGTTTGAAAACTAAGTCAAATGTGAACCCGTTGTTTGAAACCCAGGTCAAACGTGAACTTAAACCTCAGGTCAAATGTGAACCTGTTGTTTGAAACCCAGGTCAAACGTGAACCTAGACCTCAGGTCAAATGCGAACCCGTTGTTTGAAACCCAAGTCAAATGTGAACCTAACCCTCAGGTCAAATGTGAACCCATTGTTTGAAAATCAGGTCAAATGTGAACCTAAACCTCAGGTCAAATGTGAACCCGTTGTTTGAAACCCAGGTCAAATGTGAACCTAAACCTTACGTCAAATATGAATCTGTTGTTTGAAAACTAGGTCAAATGTGAACCCGTTATTTGAAACCCAGGTCAAATGTGAACCTAACCTCAGGTCAAATGTGAACCCATTGTTTGAAACCCAGGTCAAATGTGAACTTAAACCTCAGGTCAAATGTGAAACTGTTGTTAGAAACCCAGGTCAAACGTGAACCTAAACCTCAGGTCAAATTTGAACCCGTTGTTTGAACCCAGGTCAAATGTGAACCTAAACCTTAGGTCAAATGTGAACCCATTGTTTGAAACCCAGGCCAAATGTGAACCTCTTGTTTGAAAGCCATGTCAAATGTGAACCTAAACCTCAGGTCTAATGTGAACCCGTTGTTTGAAAACCAGGTCAAATGTGAACCTAAAACTCAGGTCAAATGTGTACCTAAACCTCAGGTCAAATGTGAACCCGTTGTTTGAAACCCAGGTAAAATGTGAACTTAAACCTCAGGTCAAATGTGAACCCGTTGTTTGAAACCCAGGTCAAATTTGAACCTAAACCTGAAGTCAAATCTGAACCCGTTGTTTGAAAACCAGTTCAAATGTGAACCTAACCTTCAGGTCAAATGTAAACCCGTTGTTTGAAACCCAAGTCAAACGTGAAATTAAACCTCAGGTCAAATGTGAACGTGTTGTTTGAAACCCAGGTCAAACATGAACCTAGACCTCAGGTCAAATGTGAACCCGTTGTTTGAAACCCAAGTCAAATGTGAACCTAACCCTCAGGTCAAATGTGAACCCATTGTTTGAAAATCAGGTCAAATGTGAACCCGTTGTTTGAAACCTAGGTCAAATGTGAACCTAAACCTTACGTCAAATATGAATCTGTTGTTTGAAAACTAGGTCAAATGTGAACCCGTTATTTGAAACCCAGGTCAAATGTGAACCCATTGTTTGAAACCCAGGTCAAATGTGAACTTAAACCACAGGTCAAATGTGAAACTGTTGTTAGAAACCCAGGTCAAAGGTGAACCTAAACCTCAGGTCAAATTTGAACCCGTTGTTTGAACCTAGGTTAAATGTGAACCTAAACCTTAGGTCAAATGTGACCCCGTTGTTTGAAACCCAGGCCAAATTTGAACCTCTTGTTTGAAAGCCATGTCAAATGTGAACCTAAACCTCAGGTCTAATGTGAACCCGTTGTTTGAAACCTAAGTCAAATGTGAACCTAAACCTCAGGTCAAATGTGAACCCGTTGTTTGAAAACCAGGTCAAATGTGAACCTAAAACTCATGCAAATGTGTACCTAAACCTCAGGTCAAATGTGAACCTGTTGTTTGAAACCCAGGTCAAATGTGAACTTAAACCTCAGGTCAAATGTGAACCCGTTGTTTGAAACCCAGGTCAAATTTGAACCTAAACCTTAAGTCAAATCTGAACCCGTTGTTTGAAAACCAGTTCAAATGTGAACCTAACCTTCAGGTCAAATGTGAACCCGTTGTTTGAAACCCAGGTCAAACGTGAAATTAAACCTCAGGTCAAATGTGATCCTGTTGTTTGAAACCCAGGTCAAACATGAACCTAGACCTCAGGTCAAATGTGAACCCGTTGTTTGAAACCCAAGTCAAATGTGAACCTAACCCTCAGGTCAAATGTGAACCCATTGTTTGAAAATCAGGTCAAATGTGAACCTAAACCTCAGGTCAAATGTGAACCCGTTGTTTGAAACCCAGGTCAAATGTGAACTTAAACCTCAGGTAAAATGTGAACCCGTTGTTTGAAACCCACGTCAAATTAGAACCTAAACCTCAAGTCAAATCTGAACCCGTTGTTTGAAAACCAGTTCAAATGTGAACCTAACCTTCAGGTCAAATGTGAACCCGTTGTTTGAAACCCAGGTCAAACGTGAAATTAAACCTCAGGTCAAACATAAACCTAGACCTCAGGTCAAATGTGAACCCGTTGTTTGAAACCCAAGTCAAATGTGAACCTAACCCTCAGGTCAAATGTGAACCCATTGTTTGAAAATCAGGTCAAATGTGAACCTAAACCTCAGGTCAAATGTGAACCCATTGTTTGAAACCTCAGGTCAAATGTGAACCCGTTGTTTGAAACCTAGGTCAAATGTGAATCTAAAACTCAGGTCAAATGTGAATCCGTTGTTTGAAAACTAGGTCAAATGTGAACCCGTTGTTTGAAACCCAGGTCTAATGTGAACCTAACCTCAGGTTAAATGTGAACTCATTGTTTGAAACCCAGGTCAAATGTGAACTTAAACCTCAGGTCAAATGTGAAACTGTTGTTAGAAACCCAGGTCAAACGTGAACCTAAACCTCAGGTCAAATTTGAACCCGTTGTTTGAACCCAGGTCAAATGTGAACCTAAACCTTAGGTTAAATGTGAACCCGTTGTTTGAAACCCAGGCCAAATGTGAACCTCTTGTTTGAAATCCATGTCAAATGTGAACCTAAACCTCAGGTCTAATGTGAACCCGTTGTTTGAAACCTAAGTCAAATATGAACCTAAACCTCAGGTCAAATGTGAACCCGTTGTTTGAAAACCAGGTCAAATGTGAACCTAAAACTCAGGGCAAATGTGTACCTAAACCTCAAGTCAAATGTGAACCCGTTGTTTGAAACCCAGGTCAAATGTGAACTTAAACCTCAGGTCAAATGTGAACCCGTTGTTTGAAACCCAGGTCAAATTTGAACCTAAACCTCAAGTCAAATCTGAACCCTTTGTTTGAAAACCAGTTCAAATGTGAACCTAACCTTCAGGTCAAATGTGAACCCGTTGTTTGAAACCCAGGTCAAACGTGAAATTAAACCTCGGGTCAAATGTGAACCTATTGTTTGAAACCCAGGTCAAACATGAACCTAGACCTCAGGTCAAATGTGAACCCGTTGTTTGAAACCTAAGTCAAATGTGAACCTAACCCTCAGGTCAAATGTGAACCCATTGTTTGAAAATCAGGGCAAATGTGAACCTAAACCTCAGGTCAAATATGAACCCGTTGTTTGAAACCCAGGTCAAAGTGAACCTAAACCTCAGGTCAAATGTGAATCCGTTGTTTGAAAACTAAGTCAAATGTGAACCCGTTGTTTGAAACCCAGGTCAAACGTGAACTTAAACCTCAGGTCAAATGTGAACCTGTTGTTTGAAACCCAGGTCAAACGTGAACCTAGACCTCAGGTCAAATGCGAACCCGTTGTTTGAAACCCAAGTCAAATGTGAACCTAACCCTCAGGTCAAATGTGAACCCATTGTTTGAAAATCAGGTCAAATGTGAACCTAAACCTCAGGTCAAATGTGAACCCGTTGTTTGAAACCCAGGTCAAATGTGAACCTAAACCTTACGTCAAATATGAATCTGTTGTTTGAAAACTAGGTCAAATGTGAACCCGTTATTTGAAACCCAGGTCAAATGTGAACCCATTGTTTGAAACCCAGGTCAAATGTGAACTTAAACCACAGGTCAAATGTGAAACTGTTGTTAGAAACCCAGGTCAAAGGTGAACCTAAACCTCAGGTCAAATTTGAACCCGTTGTTTGAACCCAGGTTAAATGTGAACCTAAACCTTAGGTCAAATGTGACCCCGTTGTTTGAAACCCAGGCCAAATTTGAACCTCTTGTTTGAAAGCCATGTCAAATGTGAACCTAAACCTCAGGTCTAATGTGAACCCGTTGTTTGAAACCTAAGTCAAATGTGAACCTAAACCTCAGGTCAAATGTGAACCCGTTGTTTGAAAACCAGGTCAAATGTGAACCTAAAACTCATGTCAAATGTGTACCTAAACCTCAGGTCAAATGTGAACCTGTTGTTTGAAACCCAGGTCAAATGTGAACTTAAACCTCAGGTCAAATGTGAACCCGTTGTTTGAAACCCAGGTCAAATTTGAACCTAAACCTTAAGTCAAATCTGAACCCGTTGTTTGAAAACCAGTTCAAATGTGAACCTAACCTTCAGGTCAAATGTGAACCCGTTGTTTGAAACCCAGGTCAAACGTGAAATTAAACCTCAGGTCAAATGTGATCCTGTTGTTTGAAACCCAGGTCAAACATGAACCTAGACCTCAGGTCAAATGTGAACCCGTTGTTTGAAACCCAAGTCAAATGTGAACCTAACCCTCAGGTCAAATGTGAACCCATTGTTTGAAAATCAGGTCAAATGTGAACCTAAACCTCAGGTCAAATGTGAACCCGTTGTTTGAAACCCAGGTCAAATGTGAACTTAAACCTCAGGTAAAATGTGAACCCGTTGTTTGAAACCCACGTCAAATTTGAACCTAAACCTCAAGTCAAATCTGAACCCGTTGTTTGAAAACCAGTTCAAATGTGAACCTAACCTTCAGGTCAAATGTGAACCCGTTGTTTGAAACCCAGGTCAAACGTGAAATTAAACCTCAGGTCAAACATGAACCTAGACCTCAGGTCAAATGTGAACCCGTTGTTTGAAACCCAAGTCAAATGTGAACCTAACCCTCAGGTCAAATGTGAACCCATTGTTTGAAAATCAGGTCAAATGTGAACCTAAACCTCAGGTCAAATGTGAACCCATTGTTTGAAACCTCAGGTCAAATGTGAACCCGTTGTTTGAAACCTAGGTCAAATGTGAATCTAAAACTCAGGTCAAATGTGAATCCGTTGTTTGAAAACTAGGTCAAATGTGAACCCGTTGTTTGAAACCCAGGTCTAATGTGAACCTAACCTCAGGTTAAATGTGAACTCATTGTTTGAAACCCAGGTCAAATGTGAACTTAAACCTCAGGTCAAATGTGAAACTGTTGTTAGAAACCCAGGTCAAACGTGAACCTAAACCTCAGGTCAAATTTGAACCCGTTGTTTGAACCCAGGTCAAATGTGAACCTAAACCTTAGGTTAAATGTGAACCCGTTGTTTGAAACCCAGGCCAAATGTGAACCTCTTGTTTGAAATCCATGTCAAATGTGAACCTAAACCTCAGGTCTAATGTGAACCCGTTGTTTGAAACCTAAGTCAAATATGAACCTAAACCTCAGGTCAAATGTGAACCCGTTGTTTGAAAACCAGGTCAAATGTGAACCTAAAACTCAGGGCAAATGTGTACCTAAACCTCAAGTCAAATGTGAACCCGTTGTTTGAAACCCAGGTCAAATGTGAACTTAAACCTCAGGTCAAATGTGAACCCGTTGTTTGAAACCCAGGTCAAATTTGAACCTAAACCTCAAGTCAAATCTGAACCCTTTGTTTGAAAACCAGTTCAAATGTGAACCTAACCTTCAGGTCAAATGTGAACCCGTTGTTTGAAACCCAGGTCAAACGTGAAATTAAACCTCGGGTCAAATGTGAACCTATTGTTTGAAACCCAGGTCAAATATGAACCTAGACCTCAGGTCAAATGTGAACCCGTTGTTTGAAACCTAAGTCAAATGTGAACCTAACCCTCAGGTCAAATGTGAACCCATTGTTTGAAAATCAGGGCAAATGTGAACCTAAACCTCAGGTCAAATATGAACCCGTTGTTTGAAACCCAGGTCAAAGTGAACCTAAACCTCAGGTCAAATGTGAATCCGTTGTTTGAAAACTAAGTCAAATGTGAACCCGTTGTTTGAAACCCAGGTCAAACGTGAACTTAAACCTCAGGTCAAATGTGAACCTGTTGTTTGAAACCCAGGTCAAACGTGAACCTAGACCTCAGGTCAAATGCGAACCCGTTGTTTGAAACCCAAGTCAAATGTGAACCTAACCCTCAGGTCAAATGTGAACCCATTGTTTGAAAATCAGGTCAAATGTGAACCTAAACCTCAGGTCAAATGTGAACCCGTTGTTTGAAACCCAGGTCAAATGTGAACCTAAACCTTACGTCAAATATGAATCTGTTGTTTGAAAACTAGGTCAAATGTGAACCCGTTATTTGAAACCCAGGTCAAATGTGAACCCATTGTTTGAAACCCAGGTCAAATGTGAACTTAAACCACAGGTCAAATGTGAAACTGTTGTTAGAAACCCAGGTCAAAGGTGAACCTAAACCTCAGGTCAAATTTGAACCCGTTGTTTGAACCCAGGTTAAATGTGAACCTAAACCTTAGGTCAAATGTGACCCCGTTGTTTGAAACCCAGGCCAAATTTGAACCTCTTGTTTGAAAGCCATGTCAAATGTGAACCTAAACCTCAGGTCTAATGTGAACCCGTTGTTTGAAACCTAAGTCAAATGTGAACCTAAACCTCAGGTCAAATGTGAACCCGTTGTTTGAAAACCAGGTCAAATGTGAACCTAAAACTCATGTCAAATGTGTACCTAAACCTCAGGTCAAATGTGAACCTGTTGTTTGAAACCCAGGTCAAATGTGAACTTAAACCTCAGGTCAAATGTGAACCCGTTGTTTGAAACCCAGGTCAAATTTGAACCTAAACCTTAAGTCAAATCTGAACCCGTTGTTTGAAAACCAGTTCAAATGTGAACCTAACCTTCAGGTCAAATGTGAACCCGTTGTTTGAAACCCAGGTCAAACGTGAAATTAAACCTCAGGTCAAATGTGATCCTGTTGTTTGAAACCCAGGTCAAACATGAACCTAGACCTCAGGTCAAATGTGAACCCGTTGTTTGAAACCCAAGTCAAATGTGAACCTAACCCTCAGGTCAAATGTGAACCCATTGTTTGAAAATCAGGTCAAATGTGAACCTAAACCTCAGGTCAAATGTGAACCCGTTGTTTGAAACCCAGGTCAAATGTGAACTTAAACCTCAGGTAAAATGTGAACCCGTTGTTTGAAACCCACGTCAAATTTGAACCTAAACCTCAAGTCAAATCTGAACCCGTTGTTTGAAAACCAGTTCAAATGTGAACCTAACCTTCAGGTCAAATGTGAACCCGTTGTTTGAAACCCAGGTCAAACGTGAAATTAAACCTCAGGTCAAACATGAACCTAGACCTCAGGTCAAATGTGAACCCGTTGTTTGAAACCCAAGTCAAATGTGAACCTAACCCTCAGGTCAAATGTGAACCCATTGTTTGAAAATCAGGTCAAATGTGAACCCGTTGTTTGAAACCTAGGTCAAATGTGAATCTAAAACTCAGGTCAAATGTGAATCCGTTGTTTGAAAACTAGGTCAAATGTGAACCCGTTGTTTGAAACCCAGGTCTAATGTGAACCTAACCTCAGGTTAAATGTGAACTCATTGTTTGAAACCCAGGTCAAATGTGAACTTAAACCTCAGGTCAAATGTGAAACTGTTGTTAGAAACCCAGGTCAAACGTGAACCTAAACCTCAGGTCAAATTTGAACCCGTTGTTTGAACCCAGGTCAAATGTGAACCTAAACCTTAGGTTAAATGTGAACCCGTTGTTTGAAACCCAGGCCAAATGTGAACCTCTTGTTTGAAATCCATGTCAAATGTGAACCTAAACCTCAGGTCTAATGTGAACCCGTTGTTTGAAACCTAAGTCAAATATGAACCTAAACCTCAGGTCAAATGTGAACCCGTTGTTTGAAAACCAGGTCAAATGTGAACCTAAAACTCAGGGCAAATGTGTACCTAAACCTCAAGTCAAATGTGAACCCGTTGTTTGAAACCCAGGTCAAATGTGAACTTAAACCTCAGGTCAAATGTGAACCCGTTGTTTGAAACCCAGGTCAAATTTGAACCTAAACCTCAAGTCAAATCTGAACCCTTTGTTTGAAAACCAGTTCAAATGTGAACCTAACCTTCAGGTCAAATGTGAACCCGTTGTTTGAAACCCAGGTCAAACGTGAAATTAAACCTCGGGTCAAATGTGAACCTATTGTTTGAAACCCAGGTCAAACATGAACCTAGACCTCAGGTCAAATGTGAACCCGTTGTTTGAAACCTAAGTCAAATGTGAACCTAACCCTCAGGTCAAATGTGAACCCATTGTTTGAAAATCAGGGCAAATGTGAACCTAAACCTCAGGTCAAATATGAACCCGTTGTTTGAAAACCAGGTCAAAGTGAACCTAAACCTCAGGTCAAATGTGAATCCGTTGTTTGAAAACTAAGTCAAATGTGAACCCGTTGTTTGAAACCCAGGTCAAACGTGAACTTAAACCTCAGGTCAAATGTGAACCTGTTGTTTGAAACCCAGGTCAAACGTGAACCTAGACCTCAGGTCAAATGCGAACCCGTTGTTTGAAACCCAAGTCAAATGTGAACCTAACCCTCAGGTCAAATGTGAACCCATTGTTTGAAAATCAGGTCAAATGTGAACCTAAACCTCAGGTCAAATGTGAACCCGTTGTTTGAAACCCAGGTCAAATGTGAACCTAAACCTTACGTCAAATATGAATCTGTTGTTTGAAAACTAGGTCAAATGTGAACCCGTTATTTGAAACCCAGGTCAAATGTGAACCCATTGTTTGAAACCCAGGTCAAATGTGAACTTAAACCACAGGTCAAATGTGAAACTGTTGTTAGAAACCCAGGTCAAAGGTGAACCTAAACCTCAGGTCAAATTTGAACCCGTTGTTTGAACCCAGGTTAAATGTGAACCTAAACCTTAGGTCAAATGTGACCCCGTTGTTTGAAACCCAGGCCAAATTTGAACCTCTTGTTTGAAAGCCATGTCAAATGTGAACCTAAACCTCAGGTCTAATGTGAACCCGTTGTTTGAAACCTAAGTCAAATGTGAACCTAAACCTCAGGTCAAATGTGAACCCGTTGTTTGAAAACCAGGTCAAATGTGAACCTAAAACTCATGTCAAATGTGTACCTAAACCTCAGGTCAAATGTGAACCTGTTGTTTGAAACCCAGGTCAAATGTGAACTTAAACCTCAGGTCAAATGTGAACCCGTTGTTTGAAACCCAGGTCAAATTTGAACCTAAACCTTAAGTCAAATCTGAACCCGTTGTTTGAAAACCAGTTCAAATGTGAACCTAACCTTCAGGTCAAATGTGAACCCGTTGTTTGAAACCCAGGTCAAACGTGAAATTAAACCTCAGGTCAAATGTGATCCTGTTGTTTGAAACCCAGGTCAAACATGAACCTAGACCTCAGGTCAAATGTGAACCCGTTGTTTGAAACCCAAGTCAAATGTGAACCTAACCCTCAGGTCAAATGTGAACCCATTGTTTGAAAATCAGGTCAAATGTGAACCTAAACCTCAGGTCAAATGTGAACCCGTTGTTTGAAACCCAGGTCAAATGTGAACTTAAACCTCAGGTAAAATGTGAACCCGTTGTTTGAAACCCACGTCAAATTTGAACCTAAACCTCAAGTCAAATCTGAACCCGTTGTTTGAAAACCAGTTCAAATGTGAACCTAACCTTCAGGTCAAATGTGAACCCGTTGTTTGAAACCCAGGTCAAACGTGAAATTAAACCTCAGGTCAAACATGAACCTAGACCTCAGGTCAAATGTGAACCCGTTGTTTGAAACCCAAGTCAAATGTGAACCTAACCCTCAGGTCAAATGTGAACCCATTGTTTGAAAATCAGGTCAAATGTGAACCTAAACCTCAGGTCAAATGTGAACCCATTGTTTGAAACCTCAGGTCAAATGTGAACCCGTTGTTTGAAACCTAGGTCAAATGTGAATCTAAAACTCAGGTCAAATGTGAATCCGTTGTTTGAAAACTAGGTCAAATGTGAACCCGTTGTTTGAAACCCAGGTCTAATGTGAACCTAACCTCAGGTTAAATGTGAACTCATTGTTTGAAACCCAGGTCAAATGTGAACTTAAACCTCAGGTCAAATGTGAAACTGTTGTTAGAAACCCAGGTCAAACGTGAACCTAAACCTCAGGTCAAATTTGAACCCGTTGTTTGAACCCAGGTCAAATGTGAACCTAAACCTTAGGTTAAATGTGAACCCGTTGTTTGAAACCCAGGCCAAATGTGAACCTCTTGTTTGAAATCCATGTCAAATGTGAACCTAAACCTCAGGTCTAATGTGAACCCGTTGTTTGAAACCTAAGTCAAATATGAACCTAAACCTCAGGTCAAATGTGAACCCGTTGTTTGAAAACCAGGTCAAATGTGAACCTAAAACTCAGGGCAAATGTGTACCTAAACCTCAGGTCAAATGTGAACCCGTTGTTTGAAACCCAGGTCAAATGTGAACTTAAACCTCAGGTCAAATGTGAACCCGTTGTTTGAAACCCAGGTCAAATTTGAACCTAAACCTCAAGTCAAATCTGAACCCTTTGTTTGAAAACCAGTTCAAATGTGAACCTAACCTTCAGGTCAAATGTGAACCCGTTGTTTGAAACCCAGGTCAAACGTGAAATTAAACCTCAGGTCAAATGTGAACCTGTTGTTTGAAACCCAGGTCAAACATGAACCTAGACCTCAGGTCAAATGTGAACCCGTTGTTTGAAACCTAAGTCAAATGTGAACCTAACCCTCAGGTCAAATGTGAACCCATTGTTTGAAAATCAGGTCAAATGTGAACCTAAACCTCAGGTCAAATATGAACCCGTTGTTTGAAACCCAGGTCAAAGTGAACCTAAACCTCAGGTCAAATGTGAATCCGTTGTTTGAAAACTAAGTCAAATGTGAACCCGTTGTTTGAAACCCAGGTCAAACGTGAACTTAAACCTCAGGTCAAATGTGAACCTGTTGTTTGAAACCCAGGTCAAACGTGAACCTAGACCTCAGGTCAAATGCGAACCCGTTGTTTGAAACCCAAGTCAAATGTGAACCTAACCCTCAGGTCAAATGTGAACCCATTGTTTGAAAATCAGGTCAAATGTGAACCTAAACCTCAGGTCAAATGTGAACCCGTTGTTTGAAACCCAGGTCAAATGTGAACCTAAACCTTACGTCAAATATGAATCTGTTGTTTGAAAACTAGGTCAAATGTGAACCCGTTATTTGAAACCCAGGTCAAATGTGAACCTAACCTCAGGTCAAATGTGAACCCATTGTTTGAAACCCAGGTCAAATGTGAACTTAAACCTCAGGTCAAATGTGAAACTGTTGTTAGAAACCCAGGTCAAACGTGAACCTAAACCTCAGGTCAAATTTGAACCCGTTGTTTGAACCCAGGTCAAATGTGAACCTAAACCTTAGGTCAAATGTGAACCCATTGTTTGAAACCCAGGCCAAATGTGAACCTCTTGTTTGAAAGCCATGTCAAATGTGAACCTAAACCTCAGGTCTAATGTGAACCCGTTGTTTGAAAACCAGGTCAAATGTGAACCTAAAACTCAGGTCAAATGTGTACCTAAACCTCAGGTCAAATGTGAACCCGTTGTTTGAAACCCAGGTAAAATGTGAACTTAAACCTCAGGTCAAATGTGAACCCGTTGTTTGAAACCCAGGTCAAATTTGAACCTAAACCTGAAGTCAAATCTGAACCCGTTGTTTGAAAACCAGTTCAAATGTGAACCTAACCTTCAGGTCAAATGTAAACCCGTTGTTTGAAACCCAGGTCAAACGTGAAATTAAACCTCAGGTCAAATGTGAACGTGTTGTTTGAAACCCAGGTCAAACATGAACCTAGACCTCAGGTCAAATGTGAACCCGTTGTTTGAAACCCAAGTCAAATGTGAACCTAACCCTCAGGTCAAATGTGAACCCATTGTTTGAAAATCAGGTCAAATGTGAACCCGTTGTTTGAAACCTAGGTCAAATGTGAACCTAAACCTTACGTCAAATATGAATCTGTTGTTTGAAAACTAGGTCAAATGTGAACCCGTTATTTGAAACCCAGGTCAAATGTGAACCCATTGTTTGAAACCCAGGTCAAATGTGAACTTAAACCACAGGTCAAATGTGAAACTGTTGTTAGAAACCCAGGTCAAAGGTGAACCTAAACCTCAGGTCAAATTTGAACCCGTTGTTTGAACCCAGGTTAAATGTGAACCTAAACCTTAGGTCAAATGTGACCCCGTTGTTTGAAACCCAGGCCAAATTTGAACCTCTTGTTTGAAAGCCATGTCAAATGTGAACCTAAACCTCAGGTCTAATGTGAACCCGTTGTTTGAAACCTAAGTCAAATGTGAACCTAAACCTCAGGTCAAATGTGAACCCGTTGTTTGAAAACCAGGTCAAATGTGAACCTAAAACTCATGTCAAATGTGTACCTAAACCTCAGGTCAAATGTGAACCTGTTGTTTGAAACCCAGGTCAAATGTGAACTTAAACCTCAGGTCAAATGTGAACCCGTTGTTTGAAACCCAGGTCAAATTTGAACCTAAACCTTAAGTCAAATCTGAACCCGTTGTTTGAAAACCAGTTCAAATGTGAACCTAACCTTCAGGTCAAATGTGAACCCGTTGTTTGAAACCCAGGTCAAACGTGAAATTAAACCTCAGGTCAAATGTGATCCTGTTGTTTGAAACCCAGGTCAAACATGAACCTAGACCTCAGGTCAAATGTGAACCCGTTGTTTGAAACCCAAGTCAAATGTGAACCTAACCCTCAGGTCAAATGTGAACCCATTGTTTGAAAATCAGGTCAAATGTGAACCTAAACCTCAGGTCAAATGTGAACCCGTTGTTTGAAACCCAGGTCAAATGTGAACTTAAACCTCAGGTAAAATGTGAACCCGTTGTTTGAAACCCACGTCAAATTTGAACCTAAACCTCAAGTCAAATCTGAACCCGTTGTTTGAAAACCAGTTCAAATGTGAACCTAACCTTCAGGTCAAATGTGAACCCGTTGTTTGAAACCCAGGTCAAACGTGAAATTAAACCTCAGGTCAAACATGAACCTAGACCTCAGGTCAAATGTGAACCCGTTGTTTGAAACCCAAGTCAAATGTGAACCTAACCCTCAGGTCAAATGTGAACCCATTGTTTGAAAATCAGGTCAAATGTGAACCTAAACCTCAGGTCAAATGTGAACCCATTGTTTGAAACCTCAGGTCAAATGTGAACCCGTTGTTTGAAACCTAGGTCAAATGTGAATCTAAAACTCAGGTCAAATGTGAATCCGTTGTTTGAAAACTAGGTCAAATGTGAACCCGTTGTTTGAAACCCAGGTCTAATGTGAACCTAACCTCAGGTTAAATGTGAACTCATTGTTTGAAACCCAGGTCAAATGTGAACTTAAACCTCAGGTCAAATGTGAAACTGTTGTTAGAAACCCAGGTCAAACGTGAACCTAAACCTCAGGTCAAATTTGAACCCGTTGTTTGAACCCAGGTCAAATGTGAACCTAAACCTTAGGTTAAATGTGAACCCGTTGTTTGAAACCCAGGCCAAATGTGAACCTCTTGTTTGAAATCCATGTCAAATGTGAACCTAAACCTCAGGTCTAATGTGAACCCGTTGTTTGAAACCTAAGTCAAATATGAACCTAAACCTCAGGTCAAATGTGAACCCGTTGTTTGAAAACCAGGTCAAATGTGAACCTAAAACTCAGGGCAAATGTGTACCTAAACCTCAGGTCAAATGTGAACCCGTTGTTTGAAACCTAAGTCAAATGTGAACCTAACCCTCAGGTCAAATGTGAACCCATTGTTTGAAAATCAGGTCAAATGTGAACCTAAACCTCAGGTCAAATATGAACCCGTTGTTTGAAACCCAGGTCAAAGTGAACCTAAACCTCAGGTCAAATGTGAATCCGTTGTTTGAAAACTAAGTCAAATGTGAACCCGTTGTTTGAAACCCAGGTCAAACGTGAACTTAAACCTCAGGTCAAATGTGAACCTGTTGTTTGAAACCCAGGTCAAACGTGAACCTAGACCTCAGGTCAAATGCGAACCCGTTGTTTGAAACCCAAGTCAAATGTGAACCTAACCCTCAGGTCAAATGTGAACCCATTGTTTGAAAATCAGGTCAAATGTGAACCTAAACCTCAGGTCAAATGTGAACCCGTTGTTTGAAACCCAGGTCAAATGTGAACCTAAACCTTACGTCAAATATGAATCTGTTGTTTGAAAACTAGGTCAAATGTGAACCCGTTATTTGAAACCCAGGTCAAATGTGAACCTAACCTCAGGTCAAATGTGAACCCATTGTTTGAAACCCAGGTCAAATGTGAACTTAAACCTCAGGTCAAATGTGAAACTGTTGTTAGAAACCCAGGTCAAACGTGAACCTAAACCTCAGGTCAAATTTGAACCCGTTGTTTGAACCCAGGTCAAATGTGAACCTAAACCTTAGGTCAAATGTGAACCCATTGTTTGAAACCCAGGCCAAATGTGAACCTCTTGTTTGAAAGCCATGTCAAATGTGAACCTAAACCTCAGGTCTAATGTGAACCCGTTGTTTGAAAACCAGGTCAAATGTGAACCTAAAACTCAGGTCAAATGTGTACCTAAACCTCAGGTCAAATGTGAACCCGTTGTTTGAAACCCAGGTAAAATGTGAACTTAAACCTCAGGTCAAATGTGAACCCGTTGTTTGAAACCCAGGTCAAATTTGAACCTAAACCTGAAGTCAAATCTGAACCCGTTGTTTGAAAACCAGTTCAAATGTGAACCTAACCTTCAGGTCAAATGTAAACCCGTTGTTTGAAACCCAGGTCAAACGTGAAATTAAACCTCAGGTCAAATGTGAACGTGTTGTTTGAAACCCAGGTCAAACATGAACCTAGACCTCAGGTCAAATGTGAACCCGTTGTTTGAAACCCAAGTCAAATGTGAACCTAACCCTCAGGTCAAATGTGAACCCATTGTTTGAAAATCAGGTCAAATGTGAACCCGTTGTTTGAAACCTAGGTCAAATGTGAACCTAAACCTTACGTCAAATATGAATCTGTTGTTTGAAAACTAGGTCAAATGTGAACCCGTTATTTGAAACCCAGGTCAAATGTGAACCCATTGTTTGAAACCCAGGTCAAATGTGAACTTAAACCACAGGTCAAATGTGAAACTGTTGTTAGAAACCCAGGTCAAAGGTGAACCTAAACCTCAGGTCAAATTTGAACCCGTTGTTTGAACCCAGGTTAAATGTGAACCTAAACCTTAGGTCAAATGTGACCCCGTTGTTTGAAACCCAGGCCAAATTTGAACCTCTTGTTTGAAAGCCATGTCAAATGTGAACCTAAACCTCAGGTCTAATGTGAACCCGTTGTTTGAAACCTAAGTCAAATGTGAACCTAAACCTCAGGTCAAATGTGAACCCGTTGTTTGAAAACCAGGTCAAATGTGAACCTAAAACTCATGTCAAATGTGTACCTAAACCTCAGGTCAAATGTGAACCTGTTGTTTGAAACCCAGGTCAAATGTGAACTTAAACCTCAGGTCAAATGTGAACCCGTTGTTTGAAACCCAGGTCAAATTTGAACCTAAACCTTAAGTCAAATCTGAACCCGTTGTTTGAAAACCAGTTCAAATGTGAACCTAACCTTCAGGTCAAATGTGAACCCGTTGTTTGAAACCCAGGTCAAACGTGAAATTAAACCTCAGGTCAAATGTGATCCTGTTGTTTGAAACCCAGGTCAAACATGAACCTAGACCTCAGGTCAAATGTGAACCCGTTGTTTGAAACCCAAGTCAAATGTGAACCTAACCCTCAGATCAAATGTGAACCCATTGTTTGAAAATCAGGTCAAATGTGAACCTAAACCTCAGGTCAAATGTGAACCCGTTGTTTGAAACCCAGGTCAAATGTGAACTTAAACCTCAGGTAAAATGTGAACCCGTTGTTTGAAACCCACGTCAAATTTGAACCTAAACCTCAAGTCAAATCTGAACCCGTTGTTTGAAAACCAGTTCAAATGTGAACCTAACCTTCAGGTCAAATGTGAACCCGTTGTTTGAAACCCAGGTCAAACGTGAAATTAAACCTCAGGTCAAACATGAACCTAGACCTCAGGTCAAATGTGAACCCGTTGTTTGAAACCCAAGTCAAATGTGAACCTAACCCTCAGGTCAAATGTGAACCCATTGTTTGAAAATCAGGTCAAATGTGAACCTAAACCTCAGGTCAAATGTGAACCCATTGTTTGAAACCTCAGGTCAAATGTGAACCCGTTGTTTGAAACCTAGGTCAAATGTGAATCTAAAACTCAGGTCAAATGTGAATCCGTTGTTTGAAAACTAGGTCAAATGTGAACCCGTTGTTTGAAACCCAGGTCTAATGTGAACCTAACCTCAGGTTAAATGTGAACTCATTGTTTGAAACCCAGGTCAAATGTGAACTTAAACCTCAGGTCAAATGTGAAACTGTTGTTAGAAACCCAGGTCAAACGTGAACCTAAACCTCAGGTCAAATTTGAACCCGTTGTTTGAACCCAGGTCAAATGTGAACCTAAACCTTAGGTTAAATGTGAACCCGTTGTTTGAAACCCAGGCCAAATGTGAACCTCTTGTTTGAAATCCATGTCAAATGTGAACCTAAACCTCAGGTCTAATGTGAACCCGTTGTTTGAAACCTAAGTCAAATATGAACCTAAACCTCAGGTCAAATGTGAACCCGTTGTTTGAAAACCAGGTCAAATGTGAACCTAAAACTCAGGGCAAATGTGTACCTAAACCTCAAGTCAAATGTGAACCCGTTGTTTGAAACCCAGGTCAAATGTGAACTTAAACCTCAGGTCAAATGTGAACCCGTTGTTTGAAACCCAGGTCAAATTTGAACCTAAACCTCAAGTCAAATCTGAACCCTTTGTTTGAAAACCAGTTCAAATGTGAACCTAACCTTCAGGTCAAATGTGAACCCGTTGTTTGAAACCCAGGTCAAACGTGAAATTAAACCTCGGGTCAAATGTGAACCTATTGTTTGAAACCCAGGTCAAACATGAACCTAGACCTCAGGTCAAATGTGAACCCGTTGTTTGAAACCTAAGTCAAATGTGAACCTAACCCTCAGGTCAAATGTGAACCCATTGTTTGAAAATCAGGGCAAATGTGAACCTAAACCTCAGGTCAAATATGAACCCGTTGTTTGAAACCCAGGTCAAAGTGAACCTAAACCTCAAGTCAAATGTGAATCCGTTGTTTGAAAACTAAGTCAAATGTGAACCCGTTGTTTGAAACCCAGGTCAAACGTGAACTTAAACCTCAGGTCAAATGTGAACCTGTTGTTTGAAACCCAGGTCAAACGTGAACCTAGACCTCAGGTCAAATGCGAACCCGTTGTTTGAAACCCAAGTCAAATGTGAACCTAACCCTCAGGTCAAATGTGAACCCATTGTTTGAAAATCAGGTCAAATGTGAACCTAAACCTCAGGTCAAATGTGAACCCGTTGTTTGAAACCCAGGTCAAATGTGAACCTAAACCTTACGTCAAATATGAATCTGTTGTTTGAAAACTAGGTCAAATGTGAACCCGTTATTTGAAACCCAGGTCAAATGTGAACCCATTGTTTGAAACCCAGGTCAAATGTGAACTTAAACCACAGGTCAAATGTGAAACTGTTGTTAGAAACCCAGGTCAAAGGTGAACCTAAACCTCAGGTCAAATTTGAACCCGTTGTTTGAACCCAGGTTAAATGTGAACCTAAACCTTAGGTCAAATGTGACCCCGTTGTTTGAAACCCAGGCCAAATTTGAACCTCTTGTTTGAAAGCCATGTCAAATGTGAACCTAAACCTCAGGTCTAATGTGAACCCGTTGTTTGAAACCTAAGTCAAATGTGAACCTAAACCTCAGGTCAAATGTGAACCCGTTGTTTGAAAACCAGGTCAAATGTGAACCTAAAACTCATGTCAAATGTGTACCTAAACCTCAGGTCAAATGTGAACCTGTTGTTTGAAACCCAGGTCAAATGTGAACTTAAACCTCAGGTCAAATGTGAACCCGTTGTTTGAAACCCAGGTCAAATTTGAACCTAAACCTTAAGTCAAATCTGAACCCGTTGTTTGAAAACCAGTTCAAATGTGAACCTAACCTTCAGGTCAAATGTGAACCCGTTGTTTGAAACCCAGGTCAAACGTGAAATTAAACCTCAGGTCAAATGTGATCCTGTTGTTTGAAACCCAGGTCAAACATGAACCTAGACCTCAGGTCAAATGTGAACCCGTTGTTTGAAACCCAAGTCAAATGTGAACCTAACCCTCAGGTCAAATGTGAACCCATTGTTTGAAAATCAGGTCAAATGTGAACCTAAACCTCAGGTCAAATGTGAACCCGTTGTTTGAAACCCAGGTCAAATGTGAACTTAAACCTCAGGTAAAATGTGAACCCGTTGTTTGAAACCCACGTCAAATTTGAACCTAAACCTCAAGTCAAATCTGAACCCGTTGTTTGAAAACCAGTTCAAATGTGAACCTAACCTTCAGGTCAAATGTGAACCCGTTGTTTGAAACCCAGGTCAAACGTGAAATTAAACCTCAGGTCAAACATGAACCTAGACCTCAGGTCAAATGTGAACCCGTTGTTTGAAACCCAAGTCAAATGTGAACCTAACCCTCAGGTCAAATGTGAACCCATTGTTTGAAAATCAGGTCAAATGTGAACCTAAACCTCAGGTCAAATGTGAACCCATTGTTTGAAACCTCAGGTCAAATGTGAACCCGTTGTTTGAAACCTAGGTCAAATGTGAATCTAAAACTCAGGTCAAATGTGAATCCGTTGTTTGAAAACTAGGTCAAATGTGAACCCGTTGTTTGAAACCCAGGTCTAATGTGAACCTAACCTCAGGTTAAATGTGAACTCATTGTTTGAAACCCAGGTCAAATGTGAACTTAAACCTCAGGTCAAATGTGAAACTGTTGTTAGAAACCCAGGTCAAACGTGAACCTAAACCTCAGGTCAAATTTGAACCCGTTGTTTGAACCCAGGTCAAATGTGAACCTAAACCTTAGGTTAAATGTGAACCCGTTGTTTGAAACCCAGGCCAAATGTGAACCTCTTGTTTGAAATCCATGTCAAATGTGAACCTAAACCTCAGGTCTAATGTGAACCCGTTGTTTGAAACCTAAGTCAAATATGAACCTAAACCTCAGGTCAAATGTGAACCCGTTGTTTGAAAACCAGGTCAAATGTGAACCTAAAACTCAGGGCAAATGTGTACCTAAACCTCAAGTCAAATGTGAACCCGTTGTTTGAAACCCAGGTCAAATGTGAACTTAAACCTCAGGTCAAATGTGAACCCGTTGTTTGAAACCCAGGTCAAATTTGAACCTAAACCTCAAGTCAAATCTGAACCCTTTGTTTGAAAACCAGTTCAAATGTGAACCTAACCTTCAGGTCAAATGTGAACCCGTTGTTTGAAACCCAGGTCAAACGTGAAATTAAACCTCGGGTCAAATGTGAACCTATTGTTTGAAACCCAGGTCAAACATGAACCTAGACCTCAGGTCAAATGTGAACCCGTTGTTTGAAACCTAAGTCAAATGTGAACCTAACCCTCAGGTCAAATGTGAACCCATTGTTTGAAAATCAGGGCAAATGTGAACCTAAACCTCAGGTCAAATATGAACCCGTTGTTTGAAACCCAGGTCAAAGTGAACCTAAACCTCAGGTCAAATGTGAATCCGTTGTTTGAAAACTAAGTCAAATGTGAACCCGTTGTTTGAAACCCAGGTCAAACGTGAACTTAAACCTCAGGTCAAATGTGAACCTGTTGTTTGAAACCCAGGTCAAACGTGAACCTAGACCTCAGGTCAAATGCGAACCCGTTGTTTGAAACCCAAGTCAAATGTGAACCTAACCCTCAGGTCAACTGTGAACCCATTGTTTGAAAATCAGGTCAAATGTGAACCTAAACCTCAGGTCATATGTGAACCCGTTGTTTGAAACCCAGGTCAAATGTGAACCTAAACCTTACGTCAAATATGAATCTGTTGTTTGAAAACTAGGTCAAATGTGAACCCGTTATTTGAAACCCAGGTCAAATGTGAACCTAACCTCAGGTCAAATGTGAACCCATTGTTTGAAACCCAGGTCAAATGTGAACTAAAACCTCAGGTCAAATGTGAAACTGTTGTTAGAAACCCAGGTCAAACGTGAACCTAAACCTCAGGTCAAATTTGAACCCGTTGTTTGAACCCAGGTCAAATGTGAACCTAAACCTTAGGTCAAATGTGAACCCATTGTTTGAAACCCAGGCCAAATGTGAACCTCTTGTTTGAAAGCCATGTCAAATGTGAACCTAAACCTCAGGTCTAATGTGAACCCGTTGTTTGAAACCTAAGTCAAATGTGAACCTAAACCTCAGGTCAAATGTGAACCCGTTGTTTGAAAACCAGGTCAAATGTGAACCTAAAACTCAGGTCAAATGTGTACCTAAACCTCAGGTCAAATGTGAACCCGTTGTTTGAAACCCAGGTAAAATGTGAACTTAAACCTCAGGTCAAATGTGAACCCGTTGTTTGAAACCCAGGTCAAATTTGAACCTAAACCTCAAGTCAAATCTGAACCCTTTGTTTGAAAACCAGTTCAAATGTGAACCTAACCTTCAGGTCAAATGTGAACCCGTTGTTTGAAACCCAGGTCAAACGTGAAATTAAACCTCGGGTCAAATGTGAACCTATTGTTTGAAACCCAGGTCAAACATGAACCTAGACCTCAGGTCAAATGTGAACCCGTTGTTTGAAACCTAAGTCAAATGTGAACCTAACCCTCAGGTCAACTGTGAACCCATTGTTTGAAAATCAGGTCAAATGTGAACCTAAACCTCAGGTCATATGTGAACCCGTTGTTTGAAACCCAGGTCAAATGTGAACCTAAACCTTACGTCAAATATGAATCTGTTGTTTGAAAACTAGGTCAAATGTGAACCCGTTATTTGAAACCCAGGTCAAATGTGAACCTAACCTCAGGTCAAATGTGAACCCATTGTTTGAAACCCAGGTCAAATGTGAACTTAAACCTCAGGTCAAAAGTGAAACTGTTGTTAGAAACCCAGGTCAAACGTGAACCTAAACCTCAGGTCAAATTTGAACCCGTTGTTTGAACCCAGGTCAAATGTGAACCTAAACCTTAGGTCAAATGTGAACCCATTGTTTGAAACCCAGGCCAAATGTGAACCTCTTGTTTGAAAGCCATGTCAAATGTGAACCTAAACCTCAGGTCTAATGTGAACCCGTTGTTTGAAACCTAAGTCAAATGTGAACCTAAACCTCAGGTCAAATGTGAACCCGTTGTTTGAAAACCAGGTCAAATGTGAACCTAAAACTCAGGTCAAATGTGTACCTAAACCTCAGGTCAAATGTGAACCCGTTGTTTGAAACCCAGGTAAAATGTGAACTTAAACCTCAGGTCAAATGTGAACCCGTTGTTTGAAACCCAGGTCAAATTTGAACCTAAACCTCAAGTCAAATCTGAACCCTTTGTTTGAAAACCAGTTCAAATGTGAACCTAACCTTCAGGTCAAATGTGAACCCGTTGTTTGAAACCCAGGTCAAACGTGAAATTAAACCTCGGGTCAAATGTGAACCTATTGTTTGAAACCCAGGTCAAACATGAACCTAGACCTCAGGTCAAATGTGAACCCGTTGTTTGAAACCTAAGTCAAATGTGAACCTAACCCTCAGGTCAAATGTGAACCCATTGTTTGAAAATCAGGGCAAATGTGAACCTAAACCTCAGGTCAAATATGAACCCGTTGTTTGAAACCCAGGTCAAAGTGAACCTAAACCTCAGGTCAAATGTGAATCCGTTGTTTGAAAACTAAGTCAAATGTGAACCCGTTGTTTGAAACCCAGGTCAAACGTGAACTTAAACCTCAGGTCAAATGTGAACCTGTTGTTTGAAACCCAGGTCAAACGTGAACCTAGACCTCAGGTCAAATGCGAACCCGTTGTTTGAAACCCAAGTCAAATGTGAACCTAACCCTCAGGTCAACTGTGAACCCATTGTTTGAAAATCAGGTCAAATGTGAACCTAAACCTCAGGTCATATGTGAACCCGTTGTTTGAAACCCAGGTCAAATGTGAACCTAAACCTTACGTCAAATATGAATCTGTTGTTTGAAAACTAGGTCAAATGTGAACCCGTTATTTGAAACCCAGGTCAAATGTGAACCTAACCTCAGGTCAAATGTGAACCCATTGTTTGAAACCCAGGTCAAATGTGAACTTAAACCTCAGGTCAAATGTGAAACTGTTGTTAGAAACCCAGGTCAAACGTGAACCTAAACCTCAGGTCAAATTTGAACCCGTTGTTTGAACCCAGGTCAAATGTGAACCTAAACCTTAGGTCAAATGTGAACCCATTGTTTGAAACCCAGGCCAAATGTGAACCTCTTGTTTGAAAGCCATGTCAAATGTGAACCTAAACCTCAGGTCTAATGTGAACCCGTTGTTTGAAACCTAAGTCAAATGTGAACCTAAACCTCAGGTCAAATGTGAACCCGTTGTTTGAAAACCAGGTCAAATGTGAACCTAAAACTCAGGTCAAATGTGTACCTAAACCTCAGGTCAAATGTGAACCCGTTGTTTGAAACCCAGGTAAAATGTGAACTTAAACCTCAGGTCAAATGTGAACCCGTTGTTTGAAACCCAGGTCAAATTTGAACCTAAACCTGAAGTCAAATCTGAACCCGTTTTTTGAAAACCAGTTCAAATGTGAACCTAACCTTCAGGTCAAATGTAAACCCGTTGTTTGAAACCCAGGTCAAACGTGAAATTAAACCTCAGGTCAAATGTGAACGTGTTGTTTGAAACCCAGGTCAAACATGAACCTAGACCTCAGGTCAAATGTGAACCCGTTGTTTGAAACCCAAGTCAAATGTGAACCTAACCCTCAGGTCAAATGTGAACCCATTGTTTGAAAATCAGGTCAAATGTGAACCCGTTGTTTGAAACCTAGGTCAAATGTGAACCTAAACCTTACGTCAAATATGAATCTGTTGTTTGAAAACTAGGTCAAATGTGAACCCGTTATTTGAAACCCAGGTCAAATGTGAACCCATTGTTTGAAACCCAGGTCAAATGTGAACTTAAACCACAGGTCAAATGTGAAACTGTTGTTAGAAACCCAGGTCAAAGGTGAACCTAAACCTCAGGTCAAATTTGAACCCGTTGTTTGAACCCAGGTTAAATGTGAACCTAAACCTTAGGTCAAATGTGACCCCGTTGTTTGAAACCCAGGCCAAATTTGAACCTCTTGTTTGAAAGCCATGTCAAATGTGAACCTAAACCTCAGGTCTAATGTGAACCCGTTGTTTGAAACCTAAGTCAAATGTGAACCTAAACCTCAGGTCAAATGTGAACCCGTTGTTTGAAAACCAGGTCAAATGTGAACCTAAAACTCATGTCAAATGTGTACCTAAACCTCAGGTCAAATGTGAACCTGTTGTTTGAAACCCAGGTCAAATGTGAACTTAATCCTCAGGTCAAATGTGAACCCGTTGTTTGAAACCCAGGTCAAATTTGAACCTAAACCTTAAGTCAAATCTGAACCCGTTGTTTGAAAACCAGTTCAAATGTGAACCTAACCTTCAGGTCAAATGTGAACCCGTTGTTTGAAACCCAGGTCAAACGTGAAATTAAACCTCAGGTCAAATGTGATCCTGTTGTTTGAAACCCAGGTCAAACATGAACCTAGACCTCAGGTCAAATGTGAACCCGTTGTTTGAAACCCAAGTCAAATGTGAACCTAACACTCAGGTCAAATGTGAACCCATTGTTTGAAAATCAGGTCAAATGTGAACCTAAACCTCAGGTCAAATGTGAACCCGTTGTTTGAAACCCAGGTCAAAGTGAACCTAAACCTCAGGTCAAATGTGAATCCGTTGTTTGAAAACTAAGTCAAATGTGAACCCGTTGTTTGAAACCCAGGTCAAACGTGAACTTAAACCTCAGGTCAAATGTGAACCTGTTGTTTGAAACCCAGGTCAAACGTGAACCTAGACCTCAGGTCAAATGCGAACCCGTTGTTTGAAACCCAAGTCAAATGTGAACCTAACCCTCAGGTCAAATGTGAACCCATTGTTTGAAAATCAGGTCAAATGTGAACCTAAACCTCAGGTCAAATGTGAACCCGTTGTTTGAAACCCAGGTCAAATGTGAACCTAAACCTTACGTCAAATATGAATCTGTTGTTTGAAAACTAGGTCAAATGTGAACCCGTTATTTGAAACCCAGGTCAAATGTGAACCTAACCTCAGGTCAAATGTGAACCCATTGTTTGAAACCCAGGTCAAATGTGAACTTAAACCTCAGGTCAAATGTGAAACTGTTGTTAGAAACCCAGGTCAAACGTGAACCTAAACCTCAGGTCAAATTTGAACCCGTTGTTTGAACCCAGGTCAAATGTGAACCTAAACCTTAGGTCAAATGTGAACCCATTGTTTGAAACCCAGGCCAAATGTGAACCTCTTGTTTGAAAGCCATGTCAAATGTGAACCTAAACCTCAGGTCTAATGTGAACCCGTTGTTTGAAACCTAAGTCAAATGTGAACCTAAACCTCAGGTCAAATGTGAACCCGTTGTTTGAAAACCAGGTCAAATGTGAACCTAAAACTCAGGTCAAATGTGTACCTAAACCTCAGGTCAAATGTGAACCCGTTGTTTGAAACCCAAGTAAAATGTGAACTTAAACCTCAGGTCAAATGTGAACCCGTTGTTTGAAACCCAGGTCAAATTTGAACCTAAACCTGAAGTCAAATCTGAACCCGTTGTTTGAAAACCAGTTCAAATGTGAACCTAACCTTCAGGTCAAATGTAAACCCGTTGTTTGAAACCCAGGTCAAACGTGAAATTAAACCTCAGGTCAAATGTGAACGTGTTGTTTGAAACCCAGGTCAAACATGAACCTAGACCTCAGGTCAAATGTGAACCCGTTGTTTGAAACCCAAGTCAAATGTGAACCTAACCCTCAGGTCAAATGTGAACCCATTGTTTGAAAATCAGGTCAAATGTGAACCCGTTGTTTGAAACCTAGGTCAAATGTGAACCTAAACCTTACGTCAAATATGAATCTGTTGTTTGAAAACTAGGTCAAATGTGAACCCGTTATTTGAAACCCAGGTCAAATGTGAACCCATTGTTTGAAACCCAGGTCAAATGTGAACTTAAACCACAGGTCAAATGTGAAACTGTTGTTAGAAACCCAGGTCAAAGGTGAACCTAAACCTCAGGTCAAATTTGAACCCGTTGTTTGAACCCAGGTTAAATGTGAACCTAAACCTTAGGTCAAATGTGACGCCGTTGTTTGAAACCCAGGCCAAATTTGAACCTCTTGTTTGAAAGCCATGTCAAATGTGAACCTAAACCTCAGGTCTAATGTGAACCCGTTGTTTGAAACCTAAGTCAAATGTGAACCTAAACCTCAGGTCAAATGTGAACCCGTTGTTTGAAAACCAGGTCAAATGTGAACCTAAAACTCATGTCAAATGTGTACCTAAACCTCAGGTCAAATGTGAACCTGTTGTTTGAAACCCAGGTCAAATGTGAACTTAAACCTCAGGTCAAATGTGAACCCGTTGTTTGAAACCCAGGTCAAATTTGAACCTAAACCTTAAGTCAAATCTGAACCCGTTGTTTGAAAACCAGTTCAAATGTGAACCTAACCTTCAGGTCAAATGTGAACCCGTTGTTTGAAACCCAGGTCAAACGTGAAATTAAACCTCAGGTCAAATGTGATCCTGTTGTTTGAAACCCAGGTCAAACATGAACCTAGACCTCAGGTCAAATGTGAACCCGTTGTTTGAAACCCAAGTCAAATGTGAACCTAACACTCAGGTCAAATGTGAACCCATTGTTTGAAAATCAGGTCAAATGTGAACCTAAACCTCAGGTCAAATGTGAACCCGTTGTTTGAAACCCAGGTCAAAGTGAACCTAAACCTCAGGTCAAATGTGAATCCGTTGTTTGAAAACTAAGTCAAATGTGAACCCGTTGTTTGAAACCCAGGTCAAACGTGAACTTAAACCTCAGGTCAAATGTGAACCTGTTGTTTGAAACCCAGGTCAAACGTGAACCTAGACCTCAGGTCAAATGCGAACCCGTTGTTTGAAACCCAAGTCAAATGTGAACCTAACCCTCAGGTCAAATGTGAACCCATTGTTTGAAAATCAGGTCAAATGTGAACCTAAACCTCAGGTCAAATGTGAACCCGTTGTTTGAAACCCAGGTCAAATGTGAACCTAAACCTTACGTCAAATATGAATCTGTTGTTTGAAAACTAGGTCAAATGTGAACCCGTTATTTGAAACCCAGGTCAAATGTGAACCTAACCTCAGGTCAAATGTGAACCCATTGTTTGAAACCCAGGTCAAATGTGAACTTAAACCTCAGGTCAAATGTGAAACTGTTGTTAGAAACCCAGGTCAAACGTGAACCTAAACCTCAGGTCAAATTTGAACCCGTTGTTTGAACCCAGGTCAAATGTGAACCTAAACCTTAGGTCAAATGTGAACCCATTGTTTGAAACCCAGGCCAAATGTGAACCTCTTGTTTGAAAGCCATGTCAAATGTGAACCTAAACCTCAGGTCTAATGTGAACCCGTTGTTTGAAACCTAAGTCAAATGTGAACCTAAACCTCAGGTCAAATGTGAACCCGTTGTTTGAAAACCAGGTCAAATGTGAACCTAAAACTCAGGTCAAATGTGTACCTAAACCTCAGGTCAAATGTGAACCCGTTGTTTGAAACCCAAGTAAAATGTGAACTTAAACCTCAGGTCAAATGTGAACCCGTTGTTTGAAACCCAGGTCAAATTTGAACCTAAACCTGAAGTCAAATCTGAACCCGTTGTTTGAAAACCAGTTCAAATGTGAACCTAACCTTCAGGTCAAATGTAAACCCGTTGTTTGAAACCCAGGTCAAACGTGAAATTAAACCTCAGGTCAAATGTGAACGTGTTGTTTGAAACCCAGGTCAAACATGAACCTAGACCTCAGGTCAAATGTGAACCCGTTGTTTGAAACCCAAGTCAAATGTGAACCTAACCCTCAGGTCAAATGTGAACCCATTGTTTGAAAATCAGGTCAAATGTGAACCCGTTGTTTGAAACCTAGGTCAAATGTGAACCTAAACCTTACGTCAAATATGAATCTGTTGTTTGAAAACTAGGTCAAATGTGAACCCGTTATTTGAAACCCAGGTCAAATGTGAACCCATTGTTTGAAACCCAGGTCAAATGTGAACTTAAACCACAGGTCAAATGTGAAACTGTTGTTAGAAACCCAGGTCAAAGGTGAACCTAAACCTCAGGTCAAATTTGAACCCGTTGTTTGAACCCAGGTTAAATGTGAACCTAAACCTTAGGTCAAATGTGAACCCGTTGTTTGAAACCCTGGCCAAATTTGAACCTCTTGTTTGAAAGCCATGTCAAATGTGAACCTAAACCTCAGGTCTAATGTGAACCCGTTGTTTGAAACCTAAGTCAAATGTGAACCTAAACCTCAGGTCAAATGTGAACCCGTTGTTTGAAAACCAGGTCAAATGTGAACCTAAAACTCATGTCAAATGTGTACCTAAACCTCAGGTCAAATGTGAACCTGTTGTTTGAACCCCAAGTCGAATGTGAACTTAAACCTCAGGTCAAATGTGAACCCGTTGTTTGAAACCCAGGTCAAATTTGAACCTAAACCTTAAGTCAAATCTGAACCCGTTGTTTGAAAACCAGTTCAAATGTGAACCTAACCTTCAGGTCAAATGTGAACCCGTTGTTTGAAACCCAGGTCAAACGTGAAATTAAACCTCAGGTCAAATGTGATCCTGTTGTTTGAAACCCAGGTCAAACATGAACCTAGACCTCAGGTCAAATGTGAACCCGTTGTTTGAAACCCAAGTCAAATGTGAACCTAACCCTCAGGTCAAATGTGAACCCATTGTTTGAAAATCAGGTCAAATGTGAACCTAAACCTCAGGTCAAATGTGAACCCGTTGTTTGAAACCCAGGTCAAAGTGAACCTAAACCTCAGGTCAAATGTGAATCCGTTGTTTGAAAACTAAGTCAAATGTGAACCCGTTGTTTGAAACCCAGGTCAAATGTGAACCTAAACCTCAGGTCAAATGTGAACCTGTTGTTTGAAACCCAGGTCAAACGTGAACCTAAACCTCAGGTCAAATGTGAACCCGTTGTTTGAAACCCAAGTCAAATGTGAACCTAACCCTCAGGTCAAATGTGAACCCATTGTTTGAAAATCAGGTCAAATGTGAACCTAAACCTCAGGTCAAATGTGAACCCGTTGTTTGAAACCCAGGTCAAATGTGAACCTAAACCTTACGTCAAATATGAATCTGTTGTTTGAAAACTAGGTCAAATGTGAACCCGTTATTTGAAACCCAGGTCAAATGTGAACCTAACCTCAGGTCAAATGTGAACCCATTGTTTGAAACCCAGGTCAAATGTGAACTTAAACCTCAGGTCAAATGTGAAACTGTTGTTAGAAACCCAGGTCAAACGTGAACCTAAACCTCAGGTCAAATTTGAACCCGTTGTTTGAACCCAGGTCAAATGTGAACCTAAACCTTAGGTCAAATGTGAACCCATTGTTTGAAACCCAGGCCAAATGTGAACCTCTTGTTTGAAAGCCATGTCAAATGTGAACCTAAACCTCAGGTCTAATGTGAACCCGTTGTTTGAAACCTAAGTCAAATGTGAACCTAAACCTCAGGTCAAATGTGAACCCGTTGTTTGAAAACCAGGTCAAATGTGAACCTAAAACTCAGGTCAAATGTGTACCTAAACCTCAGGTCAAATGTGAACCCGTTGTTTGAAACCCAGGTAAAATGTGAACTTAAACCTCAAGTCAAATGTGAACCCGTTGTTTGAAACCCAGGTCAAATTTGAACCTAAACCTGAAGTCAAATCTGAACCCGTTGTTTGAAAACCAGTTCAAATGTGAACCTAACCTTCAGGTCAAATGTAAACCCGTTGTTTGAAACCCAGGTCAAACGTGAAATTAAACCTCAGGTCAAATGTGAACGTGTTGTTTGAAACCCAGGTCAAACATGAACCTAGACCTCAGGTCAAATGTGAACCCGTTGTTTGAAACCCAAGTCAAATGTGAACCTAACCCTCAGGTCAAATGTGAACCCATTGTTTGAAAATCAGGTCAAATGTGAACCCGTTGTTTGAAACCTAGGTCAAATGTGAACCTAAACCTTACGTCAAATATGAATCTGTTGTTTGAAAACTAGGTCAAATGTGAACCCGTTATTTGAAACCCAGGTCAAATGTGAACCCATTGTTTGAAACCCAGGTCAAATGTGAACTTAAACCACAGGTCAAATGTGAAACTGTTGTTAGAAACCCAGGTCAAAGGTGAACCTAAACCTCAGGTCAAATTTGAACCCGTTGTTTGAACCCAGGTTAAATGTGAACCTAAACCTTAGGTCAAATGTGAACCCGTTGTTTGAAACCCAGGCCAAATTTGAACCTCTTGTTTGAAAGCCATGTCAAATGTGAACCTAAACCTCAAGTCTAATGTGAACCCGTTGTTTGAAACCTAAGTCAAATGTGAACCTAAACCTCAGGTCAAATGTGAACCCGTTGTTTGAAAACCAGGTCAAATGTGAACCTAAAACTCATGTCAAATGTGTACCTAAACCTCAGGTCAAATGTGAACCTGTTGTTTGAACCCCAGGTCAAATGTGAACTTAAACCTCAGGTCAAATGTGAACCCGTTGTTTGAAACCCAGGTCAAATTTGAACCTAAACCTTAAGTCAAATCTGAACCCGTTGTTTGAAAACCAGTTCAAATGTGAACCTAACCTTCAGGTCAAATGTGAACCCGTTGTTTGAAACCCAGGTCAAACGTGAAATTAAACCTCAGGTCAAATGTGATCCTGTTGTTTGAAACCCAGGTCAAACATGAACCTAGACCTCAGGTCAAATGTGAACCCGTTGTTTGAAACCCAAGTCAAATGTGAACCTAACCCTCAGGTCAAATGTGAACCCATTGTTTGAAAATCAGGTCAAATGTGAACCTAAACCTCAGGTCAAATGTGAACCCGTTGTTTGAAACCCAGGTCAAAGTGAACCTAAACCTCAGGTCAAATGTGAATCCGTTGTTTGAAAACTAAGTCAAATGTGAACCCGTTGTTTGAAACCCAGGTCAAACGTGAACTTAAACCTCAGGTCAAATGTGAACCTGTTGTTTGAAACCTAGGTCAAACGTGAACCTAGACCTCAGGTCAAATGTGAACCCGTTGTTTGAAACCCAAGTCAAATGTGAACCTAACCCTCAGGTCAAATGTGAACCCATTGTTTGAAAATCAGGTCAAATGTGAACCTAAACCTCAGGTCAAATGTGAACCCGTTGTTTGAAACCCAGGTCAAATGTGAACCTAAACCTTACGTCAAATATGAATCTGTTGTTTGAAAACTAGGTCAAATGTGAACCCGTTATTTGAAACCTCAGGTCAAATGTGAACCCATTGTTTGAAACCCAGGTCAAATGTGAACTTAAACCTCAGGTCAAATGTGAAACTGTTGTTAGAAACCCAGGTCAAACGTGAACCAAAACATCAGGTCAAATTTGAACCCGTTGTTTGAACCCAGGTCAAATGTGAACCTAAACCTTAGGTCAAATGTGAACCCGTTATTTGAAACCCAGGCCAAATGTGAACCTCTTGTTTGAAAGCCATGTCAAATGTGAACCTAAACCTCAGGTCTAATGTGAACCCGTTGTTTGAAAACTAGGTTAAATGTGAACCTAAACCTCAGGTCAAATGTGAACCCGTTGTTTGAAACCCAGGTCAAATGTGAACCTAAACCTCAGGTCAAATGTGAACCCATTGTTTGAAAATCAGGTCAAATGTGAACCTAAACCTCAGGTCAAATGTGAACCTAACCCTCAGGTCAAATGTGAACCTAACCCTCAGTTCAAATGTGAACCTAACCCTCAGGTCAAATGTGAACCCATTGTTTGAAAATCAGGTCAAATGTGAACCTAAACCTCAGGTCAAATGTGAACCCGTTGTTTGAAACCCAGGTCAAATGTGAACCTAAACCTCAGGTCAAATATGAATCTATTGTTTGAAAACTAGGTCAAATGTGAAGCCGTTATTTGAAACCCAGGTCAAATGTGAACCTAACCTCAGGTCAAATGTGAACCCGTTGTTTGAAACCCAGGTCAAATTAACCTCAGGTCAAATGTGAAACTGTTGTTTGAAACCCAGGTCAAACGTGAACCTAAACCTCAGGTCAAATTTGAACCCGTTGTTTGAAACCCAGGTCAAATGTGAACCTAAACCTTAGGTCAAATGTGAACCCGTTGTTTGAAACCCAGGCCAAATGTGAACCTCTTGTTTGAAAACCATGTCAAATGTGAACCTAAACCTCAGGTTCAATGTGAACCCGTTGTTTGAAACCCAAGTCAAATGTGAACCTAAATCTCAGGTCAAATGTGAACCCGTTGTTTGAAAACCAGGGCAAATGTGAACCTAAAACTCAGGTCAAATGTGTACCTAAACCTCAGGTCAAATGTGAACCCGTTGTTTGAAACCCAGGTCAAATGTGAACTTAAACCTCAGGTCAAATGTGAACCCGTTGTTTGAAACCCAGGTCAAATTTGAACCTAAACATCAAGTCAAATCTGAACCCGTTGTTTGAAAACCAGTCGAAATGTGAACCTAACCCTCAGGTCAAATGTGAACCCGTTGTTTGAAACCCAGGTCAAACGTGAACTTAAACCTCAGGTCAAATGTGAACCTGTTGTTTGAAACCCAGGTTAAACGTGAACCTAAACCTCAGGTCAAATATGAACCCTTTGTTTGAAACCCAAGTCAAATGTGAACCTAACCCTCAGGTCAAATATGAACCCATTGTTTGAAAATCAGGTCAAATGTGAGCCTAAACCTCAGGTCAAATGTGAACCCATTGTTTGAAACCCAGGTCAAAGTGAACCTAAACCTCAGGTCAAATGTGAATCCGTTGTTTGAAAACTAGGTCAAATGTGAACCCGTTGTTTGAAACCCAGTTCAAATTTGAACCTAACCTCAGGTCAAATGTGAACCCGTTGTTTGGAACCCAGGTCAAATGTGAACTTAAACCTCAGGTCAAATGTGAAACTGTTGTTTGAAACCCAGGTCAAACGTGAACCTAAACCTCAGGTCAAATTTGAACCCGTTGTTTGAAACCCAGGTCAAATGTGAACCTAAACCTTAGGTCAAATGTGAACCCATTGTTTGAAACCCAGGCCAAATGTGAACCTCTTGTTTGAAAACCATGTCAAATGTGAACCTAAACCTCAAGTCTAATGTGAACCCATTGCTTGAAACCCAAGTCAAATGTGAACCTAAACCTCAAGTCAAATGTGAAACCGTTGATTGAAAACCAGGTCAAATGTGATCCTAAAACTCAGGTCAAATGTGTACCTAAACCTCAGGTCAAATGTGAACCCGTTGTTTGAAACCCAGGTCAAATTTGAACCTAAACCTCAAGTCAAATCTGAACCCGTTGTTTGAAAACCAGTTCAAAGGTGAACCTAACCCTCAGGTCAAATGTGAACCCGTTGTTTGAAACCCAAGTCAAATGTGAACTTAAACCACAGGTCAAATGTGAACACGTTGTTTGAAAACTAGGTCAAATGTGAACCTAAACCTCAGGTCAAATGTGAACCCATAGTTTGAAACCCAGATCAAATGAGAACTTAAACCTCAGGTCAAATGTGAATCCATTATTTGAAAACCAGGTCAAATGTGAACCCGTTGTATGAAACCGATGTCAAATGTGAACCTAAACCTCAGGTCAAATGTTAACCCGTTGTTTAAAACTTAGGTCAAATGTGAACCTAAACCTCAGGTCAAATGCGAACCCGTTGTTTGAAAACCAGGTCAAATTTGAACCTATACCTCAGGTTAAATGTGAACCCGTTGTTTAAAACCCAGGTCAATTGTGAACCCAAACCTAAGGTCAAATGTGAACCCGTTGTTTGAAAACCAGGTCAAAGATGACCCTAAACCTCAGGTCAAATGTGAGCCCATTGTTTGAAATCCAGGTCAAATGTGAACCTAAACCTCAGGTCAAATGTGAACCCGTTGTTTGAAACCCAGGTCAAACGTAAACTTAAACCTCATGTCAAATGTGAACCTGTTGTTTGAAACCCTGGTCAAACGTGAACCTAAACCTCAGGTCAAATGTGAATCCGTTGTTTGAAACCCAGGTTAAATGAAAACTAAAACCTCAGGTCATTTGTGAATCGAGTGTTTGAAAACCAGGTCAAATGTGAACCTGTTGTTTGAAACCCAGGTCAAATGTGAACCTAAACCTCAGGTTAAATGTGAACTCGTTGTTTGGAACCCAGGTCAAATGTGAACCTAAACCTCAGGACAAATGTGAACCCGTTGTTTGAAACTCAGGTCAAATGTGAACCTAAACCTCAGGTCAAATGTGTACCTAAACCTCAGGTCAAATGTGAACCCGTTGTTTGAAACCCAGGTCAAATTTGAACCTAAACCTCAAGTCAAATCTGAACCCGTTGTTTGAAAACCAGTTCAAAGGTGAACCTAACCCTCAGGTCAAATGTGAACCCGTTGTTTGAAACCCAAGTCAAATGTGAACTTAAACCACAGGTCAAATGTGAACACGTTGTTTGAAAACTAGGTCAAATGTGAACCTAAACCTCAGGTCAAATGTGAACCCATAGTTTGAAACCCAGATCAAATGAGAACTTAAACCTCAGGTCAAATGTGAATCCATTATTTGAAAACCAGGTCAAATGTGAACCCGTTGTATGAAACCGATGTCAAATGTGAACCTAAACCTCAGGTCAAATGTGAACCCGTTGTTTAAAACTTAGGTCAAATGTGAACCTAAACCTCAGGTCAAATGCGAACCCGTTGTTTGAAAACCAGGTCAAATTTGAACCTATACCTCAGGTTAAATGTGAACCCGTTGTTTAAAACCCAGGTCAATTGTGAACCCAAACCTAAGGTCAAATGTGAACCCGTTGTTTGAAAACCAGGTCAAAGATGACCCTAAACCTCAGGTCAAATGTGAGCCCATTGTTTGAAATCCAGGTCAAATGTGAACCTAAACCTCAGGTCAAATGTGAACCCGTTGTTTGAAACCCAGGTCAAACGTAAACTTAAACCTCATGTCAAATGTGAACCTGTTGTTTGAAACCCTGGTCAAACGTGAACCTAAACCTCAGGTCAAATGTGAACCCGTTGTTTGAAACCCAGGTTAAATGAAAACTAAAACCTCAGGTCATTTGTGAATCGAGTGTTTGAAAACCAGGTCAAATGTGAACCTGTTGTTTGAAACCCAGGTCAAATGTGAACCTAAACCTCAGGTTAAATGTGAACTCGTTGTTTGGAACCCAGGTCAAATGTGAACCTAAACCTCAGGACAAATGTGAACCCGTTGTTTGAAACTCAGGTCAAATGTGAACCTAAACCTCAGGTCAAATGTGTACCTAAACCTCAGGTCAAATGTGAACCCGTTGTTTGAAACCCAGGTCAAATTTGAACCTAAACCTCAAGTCAAATCTGAACCCGTTGTTTGAAAACCAGTTCAAAGGTGAACCTAACCCTCAGGTCAAATGTGAACCCGTTGTTTGAAACCCAAGTCAAATGTGAACTTAAACCACAGGTCAAATGTGAACACGTTGTTTGAAAACTAGGTCAAATGTGAACCTAAACCTCAGGTCAAATGTGAACCCATAGTTTGAAACCCAGATCAAATGAGAACTTAAACCTCAGGTCAAATGTGAATCCATTATTTGAAAACCAGGTCAAATGTGAACCCGTTGTATGAAACCGATGTCAAATGTGAACCTAAACCTCAGGTCAAATGTGAACCCGTTGTTTAAAACTTAGGTCAAATGTGAACCTAAACCTCAGGTCAAATGCGAACCCGTTGTTTGAAAACCAGGTCAAATTTGAACCTATACCTCAGGTTAAATGTGAACCCGTTGTTTAAAACCCAGGTCAATTGTGAACCCAAACCTAAGGTCAAATGTGAACCCGTTGTTTGAAAACCAGGTCAAAGATGACCCTAAACCTCAGGTCAAATGTGAGCCCATTGTTTGAAACCCAGGTCAAATGTGAACCTAAACCTCAGGTCAAATGTGAACCCGTTGTTTGAAACCCAGGTCAAACGTAAACTTAAACCTCATGTCAAATGTGAACCTGTTGTTTGAAACCCTGGTCAAACGTGAACCTAAACCTCAGGTCAAATGTGAACCCGTTGTTTGAAACCCAGGTTAAATGAAAACTTAAACCTCAGGTCATTTGTGAATCGAGTGTTTGAAAACCAGGTCAATTGTGAATCGAGTGTTTGAAACCCAGGTCAAATGTGAACCTAAACCTCAGGTTAAATGTGAACTCGTTGTTTGGAACCCAGGTCAAATGTGAACCTAAACCTCAGGACAAATGTGAACCCGTTGTTTGAAACTCAGGTCAAATGTGAACCTAAACCTCAGGTCAAATGCGAACCCGTTGTTTGAAAACCAGGTCAAATTTGAACCTAAACCTCAGGTCAAATATGAACCCGTTGTTTGAAACCCAGGTCAATTGTGAACCTAAACCTAAGGTCAAATGTGAACCCGTTGTTTGAAAACCAGGTCAAATGTGAACCTAAACCTCAGGTCAAATGTGAACCCGTTGTTTGAAACCCAGGTCAAATGTGAACCTAAACCTCAGGTCAAATGTGAACCTGTTGTTTGAAACCCAGGTCAAACGTGAACCTAAACCTCAGGTCAAATGTGAACCCGTTGTTTGAAACCCAAGTCAAATGTGAACCTAACCCTCAGGTCAAATGTGAACCCATTGTTTGAAAATCAGGTCAAATGTGAACCTAAACCTCAGGTCAAATGTGAACCCGTTGTTTGAAACCCAGGTCAAAGTGAACCTAAACCTCAGGACAAATGTGAACCCGTTTTTTGAAAACTAAGTCAAATGTGAACCCGTTGTTTGAAACCCAGGTCAAACGTGAACTTAAACCTCAGGTCAAATGTGAACCTGTTGTTTGAAACCCAGGTCAATTGTGAACCTAAACCTAAGGTCAAATGTGAACTCGTTGTTTGAAAACCAGGTCAAATGTGAACCTAAACCTCAGGTCAAATGTGAACCCATTGTTTGAAACCCAGGTCAAATGTGAATCTAAACCTCAGGTCAAATGCGAACCCGTTGTTTGAAACCCAAGTCAAATGTGAACCTAACCCTCAGGTCAAATATGAACCCATTGTTTGAAAATCAGGTCAAATGTGAACCTAAACCTCAGGTCAAATGTGAACCCATTGTTTGAAACCCAGGTCAAATGTGAACCTAAACCTCAGGTCAAATGTGAACCCGTTGTTTGAAACCCAGGTCAAACGTGAACTTAAACCTCAGGTCAAATGTGAACCTGTTGTTTGAAACCCAGGTCAATTGTGAACCTAAACCTAAGGTCAAATGTGAACTCGTTGTTTGAAAACCAGGTCAAATGTGAACCTAAACCTCAGGTCAAATGTGAACCCGTTGTTTGAAACCCAGGTCAAATGTGAACCTAAACCTCAGGTCAAATGTGAACCTGTTGTTTGTAACCCAGGTCAAACGTGAACCTAAACCTCAGGTCAAATGCGAACCCGTTGTTTGAAACCCAAGTCAAATGTGAACCTAACCCTCAGGTCAAATGTGAACCCATTGTTTGAAAATCAGGTCAAATGTGAACCTAAACCTCAGGTCAAATGTGAACCCATTGTTTGAAACCCAGGTCAAATGTGAACCTAAACCTCAGGTCAAATGTGAACCTGTTGTTTGTAACCCAGGTCAAACGTGAACCTAAACCTCAGGTCAAATGCGAACCCGTTGTTTGAAACCCAAGTCAAATGTGAACCTAACCCTCAGGTCAAATGTGAACCCATTGTTTGAAAATCAGGTCAAATGTGAACCTAAACCTCAGGTCAAATGTGAACCCATTGTTTGAAACCCAGGTCAAATGTGAACCTAAACCTCAGGTCAAATGTGAACCTGTTGTTTGTAACCCAGGTCAAACGTGAACCTAAACCTCAGGTCAAATGCGAACCCGTTGTTTGAAACCCAAGTCAAATGTGAACCTAACCCTCAGGTCAAATGTGAACCCATTGTTTGAAAATCAGGTCAAATGTGAACCTAAACCTCAGGTCAAATGTGAACCCGTTATTTGAAACCCAGGTCAAATGTGAACCTAAACCTTACGTCAAATATGAATCTGTTGTTTGAAAACTAGGTCAAATGTGAACCCGTTATTTGAAACCCAGGTCAAATGTGAACCTAACCTCAGGTCAAATGTGAACCCATTGTTTGAAACCCAGGTCAAAGTGAACCTAAACCTCGGGTCAAATGCGAACCCGTTGTTTGAAAACCAGGTCAAATTTGAACCTAAACCTCAGGTCAAATATGAACCCGTTGTTTGAAACCCAGGTCAATTGTGAACCTAAACCTAAGGTCAAATGTGAACCCGTTGTTTGAAAACCAGGTCAAATGTGAACCTAAACCTCAGGTCAAATGTGAACCCGTTGTTTGAAACCCAGGTCAAATGTGAACCTAAACCTCAGGTCAAATGTGAACCTGTTGTTTGAAACCCAGGTCAAACGTGAACCTAAACCTCAGGTCAAATGTGAACCCGTTGTTTGAAACCCAAGTCAAATGTGAACCTAACCCTCAGGTCAAATGTGAACCCATTGTTTGAAAATCAGGTCAAATGTGAACCTAAACCTCAGGTCAAATGTGAACCCGTTGTTTGAAACCCAGGTCAAAGTGAACCTAAACCTCAGGACAAATGTGAACCCGTTCTTTGAAAACTAAGTCAAATGTGAACCCGTTGTTTGAAACCCAGGTCAAACGTGAACTTAAACCTCAGGTCAAATGTGAACCTGTTGTTTGAAACCCAGGTCAATTGTGAACCTAAACCTAAGGTCAAATGTGAACTCGTTGTTTGAAAACCAGGTCAAATGTGAACCTAAACCTCAGGTCAAATGTGAACCCATTGTTTGAAACCCAGGTCAAATGTGAACCTAAACCTCAGGTCAAATGTGAACCTGTTGTTTGTAACCCAGGTCAAACGTGAACCTAAACCTCAGGTCAAATGCGAACCCGTTGTTTGAAACCCAAGTCAAATGTGAACCTAACCCTCAGGTCAAATGTGAACCCATTGTTTGAAAATCAGGTCAAATGTGAACCTAAACCTCAGGTCAAATGTGAACCCATTGTTTGAAACCCAGGTCAAATGTGAACCTAAACCTCAGGTCAAATGTGAACCTGTTGTTTGTAACCCAGGTCAAACGTGAACCTAAACCTCAGGTCAAATGCGAACCCGTTGTTTGAAACCCAAGTCAAATGTGAACCTAACCCTCAGGTCAAATGTGAACCCATTGTTTGAAAATTAGGTCAAATGTGAACCTAAACCTCAGGTCAAATGTGAACCCATTGTTTGAAACCCAGGTCAAATGTGAACCTAAACCTCAGGTCAAATGTGAACCTGTTGTTTGTAACCCAGGTCAAACGTGAACCTAAACCTCAGGTCAAATGCGAACCCGTTGTTTGAAACCCAAGTCAAATGTGAACCTAACCCTCAGGTCAAATGTGAACCCATTGTTTGAAAATCAGGTCAAATGTGAACCTAAACCTCAGGTCAAATGTGAACCCGTTGTTTGAAACCCAGGTCAAATGTGAACCTAAACCTTACGTCAAATATGAATCTGTTGTTTGAAAACTAGGTCAAATGTGAACCCGTTATTTGAAACCCAGGTCAAATGTGAACCTAACCTCAGGTCAAATGTGAACCCATTGTTTGAAACCCAGGTCAAAGTGAACCTAAACCTCGGGTCAAATGTGAATCTATTGTTTGAAAACTAGGTCAAATGTGAACCCGTTGTTTGAAACCCAGTTCAAATCTGAACCTAACCTCAGGTCAAATGTGAACCCGTTGTTTGGAACCTAGGTCAAATGTGAACTTAAACCTCAGGTCAAATGTGAAACTGTTGTTTGAAACCCAGGTCAAACGTGAACCTAAACCTCAGGTCAAATTTGAACCCGTTGTTTGAAACCCAGGTCAAATGTGAACCTAAACCTTAGGTCAAATGTGAACCCGTTGTTTGAAACCCAGACCAAATGTGAACCTCTTGTTTGAAAAATATGTCAAATGTGAACCTGAACCTCAGGTCTAATGTGAACCCATTGTTTGAAACCCAAGTCAAATGTGAACCTAAACCTCAGGTCAAATGTGAAACCGTTGATTGAAAACCAGGTCAAATGTGAACCTAAAACTCAGGTCAAATGTGTACCTAAACCTCAGGTCAAATGTGAACCCGTTGTTTGAAACCCAGGTCAAATATGAACCTAAACCTCAAGTCAAATCTGAACCCGTTGTTTGAAAACCAGTTCAAAGGTGAACCTGACCCTCAGGTCAAATGTGAACCCGTTGTTTGAAACCCAAGTCAAATGTGAACTTAAACCTCAGGTCAAATGTGAACACATTGTTTGAAAACTAGGTCAAATGTGAACCTAAACCTCAGGTCAAATGTGAACCCGTAGTTTGAAACCCAGGTCAAATGAGAACTTAAACCTCAGGTCAAATGTGAATCCATTATTTGAAAACCAGGTCAAATGTGAACCCGTTGTATGAAACCGATGTCAAATGTGAACCTAAACCTCAGGTCAAATGTGAACCCCTTGTTTAAAACTTAGGTCAAATGTGAACCTAAACCTCAGGTCAAATGCGAACCCGTTGTTTGAAAACCAGGTCAAATTTGAACCTATACCTCAGGTTAAATGTGAACCCGTTGTTTAAAACCCAGGTCAATTGTGAACCCAAACCTAAGGTCAAATGTGAACCCGTTGTTTGAAAACCAGGTCAAAGATGAACCTAAACCTCAGGTCAAATGTGAGCCCATTGTTTGAAACCCAGGTCAAATGTGAACCTAAACCTCAGGTCAAATGTGAACCCGTTGTTTGAAACCCAGGTCAAACGTAAACTTAAACCTCATGTCAAATGTGAACCTGTTGTTTGAAACCCTGGTCAAACGTGAACCTAAACCTCAGGTCAAATGTGAACCCGTTGTTTGAAACCCAGGTTAAATGAAAACTTAAACCTCAGGTCATTTGTGAATCGAGTGTTTGAAAACCAGGTCAAATGTGAACCTGTTGTTTGAAACCCAGGTCAAATGTGAACCTAAACCTCAGGTTAAATGTGAACTCGTTGTTTGGAACCCAGGTCAAATGTGAACCTAAACCTCAGGACAAATGTGAACCCTTTGTTTGAAACTCAGGTCAAATGTGAACCTAAACCTCAGGTCAAATGCGAACCCGTTGTTTGAAAACCAAGTCAAATTTGAACCTAAACCTCAGGTCAAATATGAACCCGTTGTTTGAAACCCAGGTCAATTGTGAACCTAAACCTAAGCTCAAATGTGAACCCGTTGTTTGAAAACCAGGTCAAATGTGAACCTAAACCTCAGGTCAAATGTGAACCCATTGTTTGAAACCCAGGTCAAATGTGAACCTAAACCTCAGGTCAAATGTGAACCTGTTGTTTGAAACCCAGGTCAAACGTGAACCTAAACCTCAGGTCAAATGTGAACCCGTTGTTTGAAACCCAAGTCAAATGTGAACCTAACCCTCAGGTCAAATGTGAACCCATTGTTTGAAAATCAGGTCAAATGTGAACCTAAACCTCAGGTCAAATGTGAACCCGTTGTTTGAAACCCAGGTCAAAGTGAACCTAAACCTCAGGACAAATGTGAACCCGTTCTTTGAAAACTAAGTCAAATGTGAACCCGTTGTTTGAAACGCAGGTCAAACGTGAACTTAAACCTCAGGTCAAATGTGAACCTGTTGTTTGAAACCCAGGCCAATTGTGAACCTAAACCTAAGGTCAAATGTGAACCCGTTGTTTGAAAACCAGGTCAAATGTGAACCTAAACCTCAGGTCAAATGTGAACCCATTGTTTGAAACCCAGGTCAAATGTGCACCTAAACCTCAGGTCAAATGTGAACCTGTTGTTTGAAACCCAGGTCAAACGTGAACCTAAACCTCAGGTCAAATGCGAACCCGTTGTTTGAAACCCAAGTCAAATGTGAACCTAACCCTCAGGTCAAATGTGAACCCATTGTTTGAAAATCAGGTCAAATGTGAACCTAAACCTCAGGTCAAATGTGAACCCGTTGTTTAAAACCCAGGTCAAATGTGAACCTAAACCTTACGTCAAATATGAATCTGTTGTTTGAAAACTAGGTCAAATGTGAACCCGTTATTTGAAACCCAGGTCAAATGTGAACCTAACCTCAGGTCAAATGTGAACCCATTGTTTGAAACCCAGGTCAAAGTGAACCTAAACCTCAGGTCAAATGTGAATCTGTTGTTTGAAAACTAGGTCAAATGTGAACCCGTTGTTTGAAACCCAGTTCAAATCTGAACCTAACCTCAGGTCAAATGTGAACCCGTTGTTTGGAACCCAGGTCAAATGTGAACTTAAACCTCAGGTCAAATGTGAAACTGTTGTTTGAAACCCAGGTCAAACGTGAACCTAAACCTCAGGTCAAATTTGAACCCGTTGTTTGAAACCCAGGTCAAATGTGAACCTAAACCTTAGGTCAAATGTGAACCCGTTGTTTGAAACCCAGACCAAATGTGAACCTCTTGTTTGAAAACCATGTCAAATGTGAACCTGAACCTCAGGTCTAATGTGAACCCATTGTTTGAAACCCAAGTCAAATGTGAACCTAAACCTCAGGTCAAATGTGAAACCGTTGATTGAAAACCAGGTCAAATGTGAACCTAAAACTCAGGTCAAATGTGTACCTAAACCTCAGGTCAAATGTGAACCCGTTGTTTGAAACCCAGGTCAAATTTGAACCTAAACCTCAAGTCAAATCTGAACCCGTTGTTTGAAAACCAGTTCAAAGGTGAACCTGACCCTCAGGTCAAATGTGAACCCGTTGTTTGAAACCCAAGTCAAATGTGAACTTAAACCTCAGGTCAAATGTGAACACGTTGTTTGAAAACTAGGTCAAATGTGAACCTAAACCTCAGGTCAAATGTGAACCCGTAGTTTGAAACCCAGGTCAAATGAGAACTTAAACCTCAGGTCAAATGTGAATCCATTATTTGAAAACCAGGTCAAATGTGAACCCGTTGTATGAAACCGATGTCAAATGTGAACCTAAACCTCAGGTCAAATGTGAACCCGTTGTTTGGAACCCAGGTCAAATGTGAACCCCTTGTTTGAAACTTAGGTCAAATGTGAACCTAAACCTCAGGTCAAATGCGAACCCGTTGTTTGAAAACCAGGTCAAATTTGAACCTATACCTCAGGTTAAATGTGAACCCGTTGTTTAAAACCCAGGTCAATTGTGAACCCAAATCTAACGTCAAATGTGAACCCGTTGTTTGAAAACCAGGTCAAAGATGAACCTAAACCTCAGGTCAAATGTGAGCCCATTGTTTGAAACCCAGGTCAAATGTGAACCTAAACCTCAGGTCAAATGTGAACCCGTTGTTTGAAACCCAGGTCAAACGTAAACTTAAACCTTATGTCAAATGTGAACCTGTTGTTTGAAACCCTGGTCAAACGTGAACCTAAACCTCAGGTCAAATGTGAACCCGTTGTTTGAAACCCAGGTCAAATGAAAACTTAAACCTCAGGTCATTTGTGAATCGAGTGTTTGAAAACCAGGTCAAATGTGAATCTGTTGTTTGAAACCCAAGTCAAATGTGAACCTAAACCTCAGGTTAAATGTGAACTCGTTGTTTGGAACCCAGGTCAAATGTGAACCTAAACCTCAGGACAAATGTGAACCCGTTGTTTGAAACTCAGGTCAAATGTGAACCTAAACCTCAGGTCAAATGCGAACCCGTTGTTTGAAAACCAGGACAAATTTGAACCTAAACCTCAGGTCAAATATGAACTCGTTGTTTGAAACCCAGGTCAATTGTGAACCTAAACCTAAGGTCAAATGTGAACCCGTTGTTTGAAAACCAGGTCAAATGTGAACCTAAACCTCAGGTCAAATGTGAACCCATTGTTTGAAACCCAGGTCAAATGTGAACCTAAACCTCAGGTCAAATGTGAACCTGTTGTTTGAAACCCAGGTCAAACGTGAACCTAAACCTCAGGTCAAATGTGAACCCGTTGTTTGAAACCCAAGTCAAATGTGAACCTAACCCTCAGGTCAAATGTGAACCCATTGTTTGAAAATCAGTTCAAATGTGAACCTAAACCTCAGGTCAAATGTGAACCCGTTGTTTGAAACCCAGGTCAAAGTGAACCTAAACCTCAGGTCAAATGTGAATCCGTTGTTTGAAAACTAAGTCAAATGTGAACCCGTTGTTTGAAACCCAGGTCAAACGTGAACTTAAACCTCAGGTCAAATGTGAACCTGTTGTTTGAAACCCAGGTCAAACGTGAACCTAGACCTCAGGTCAAATGCAAACCCGTTGTTTGAAACCCAAGTCAAATGTGAACCTAACCCTCAGGTCAAATGTGAACCCATTGTTTGAAAATCAGGTCAAATGTGAACCTAAACCTCAGGTCAAATGTGAACCCGTTGTTTGAAACCCAGGTCAAAGTGAACCTAAACCTCAGGTCAAATGTGAATCTGTTGTTTGAAAACTAGGTCAAATGCGAACCCGTTGTTTGAAACCCAGTTCAAATCTGAACCTAACCTCAGGTCAAATGTGAAAACGTTGTTTGGAACCCATGTCAAATGTGAACCTAAACCTCAGGTCAAATGTGAACCCGTTGTTTGAAACCCAGGTCAAATGTGAACCTAAACCTTACGTCAAATATGAATCTGTTGTTTGAAAACTAGGTCAAATGTGAACCCGTTATTTGAAACCCAGGTCAAATGTGAACCTAACCTCAGGTCAAATTTGAACCCATTGTTTGAAACCCAGGTCAAAGTGAACCTAAACCTCAGGTCAAATGTGAATCCGTTGTTTGAAAACTAGGTCAAATGTGAACCCGTTGTTTGAAACCCAGTTCAAATCTGAACCTAACCTCAGGTCAAATGTGAACCCGTTGTTTGAAACCCAGGTCAAATGTGAACCTAAACCTTAGGTCAAATGTGAACCCGTTGTTTGAAACCCAGACCAAATGTGAACCTCTTGTTTGAAAACCATGTCAAATGTGAACCTGAACCTCAGGTCTAATGTGAACCCATTGTTTGAAACCCAAGTCAAATGTGAACCTAAACCTCAGGTCAAATGTGAAACCGTTGATTAAAAACCAGGTCAAATGTGAACCTAAAACTCAGGTCAAATGTGTACCTAAACCTCAGGTCAAATGTGAACCCGTTGTTTGAAACCCAGGTCAAATTTGAACCTAAACCTCAAGTCAAATCTGAACCCGTTGTTTGAAAACCAGTTCAAAGGTGAACCTGACCCTCAGGTCAAATGTGAACCCGTTGTTTGAAACCCAAGTCAAATGTGAACTTAAACCTCAGGTCAAATGTGAAGACGTTGTTTGAAAACTAGGTCAAATGTGAACCTAAACCTCAGGTCAAATGTGAACCCGTAGTTTGAAACCCAGGTCAAATGAGAACATAAACCTCAGGTCAAATGTGAATCCATTATTTGAAAACCAGGTCAAATGTGAACCCGTTGTATGAAACCGATGTCAAATGTGAACCTAAACCTCAGGTCAAATGTGAACCCGTTGTTTGGAACCCAGGTCAAATGTGAACCCCTTGTTTGAAACTTAGGTCAAATGTGAACCTAAACCTCAGGTCAAATGCGAACCCGTTGTTTGAAAACCAGGTCAAATTTGAACCTATACCTCAGGTTAAATGTGAACCCGTTGTTTAAAACCCAGGTCAATTGTGAACCCAAACCTAAGGTCAAATGTGAACCCGTTGTTTGAAAACCAGGTCAAAGATGAACCTAAACCTCAGGTCAAATGTGAGCCCATTGTTTGAAACCCAGGTCAAATGTGAACCTAAACCTCAGCTCAAATGTGAACCCGTTGTTTGAAACCCAGGTCAAACGTAAACTTAAACCTCATGTCAAATGTGAACCTGTTGTTTGAAACCCTGGTCAAACGTGAACCTAAACCTCATGTCAAATGTGAACCCGTTGTTTGAAAACCAGGTCAAATTAAAACTTAAACCTCAGGTCATTTGTGAATCGAGTGTTTGAAAACCAGGTCAAATGTGAATCTGTTGTTTGAAACCCAGGTCAAATGTGAACCTAAACCTCAGGTTAAATGTGAACTCGTTGTTTGGAACCCAGGTCAAATGTGAACCTAAACCTCAGGACAAATGTGAACCCGTTGTTTGAAACTCAGGTCAAATGGGAACCTATACCTCAGGTCAAATGCGAACCCATTGTTTGAAAACCAGGTCAAATTTGAACCTAAACCTCAGGTCAAATATGAACCCGTTGTTTGAAACCCAGGTCAATTGTGAACCTAAACCTAAGGTCAAATGTGAACCCGTTGTTTGAAAACCAGGTCAAATGTGAACCTAAACCTCAGATCAAATGTGAACCCATTGTTTGAAACCCAGGCCAAATGTGAACCTAAACCTCAGGTCAAATGTGAACCTGTTGTTTGAAACCCAGGTCAAACGTGAACCTAAACCTCAGGTCAAATGTGAACCCGTTGTTTGAAACCCAAGTCAAATGTGAACCTAACCCTCAGGTCAAATGTGAACCCATTGTTTGAAAATCAGGTCAAATGTGAACCTAAACCTCAGGTCAAATGTGAACCCGTTGTTTGAAACCCAGGTCAAAGTGAACCTAAACCTCAGGTCAAATGTGAATCCGTTGTTTGAAAACTAAGTCAAATGTGAACCAGTTGTTTGAAACCCAGGTCAAACGTGAACTTAAACCTCAGGTTAAATGTGAACCTGTTGTTTGAAACCCAGGTCAAACGTGAACCTAGACCTCAGGTCAAATGCGAACCCGTTGTTTGAAACCCAAGTCAAATGTGAACCTAACCCTCAGGTCAAATGTGAACCCATTGTTTGAAAATCAGGTCAAATGTGAACCTAAACCTCAGGTCAAATGTGAACCCGTTCTTTGAAACCCAGGTCAAATGTGAACCTAAACCTTACGTCAAATATGAATCTGTTGTTTGAAAACTAGGTCAAATGTGAACCCGTTATTTGAAACCCAGGTCAAATGTGAACCTAACCTCAGGTCAAATGTGAACCCATTGTTTGAAACCCAGGTTAAAGTGAACCTAAACCTCAGGTCAAATGTGAATCCGTTGTTTGAAAACTAGGTCAAATGTGAACCCGTTGTTTGAAACCCAGTTCAAATCTGAACCTAACCTCAGGTCAAATGTGAACCCGTTGTTTGGAACCCATGTCAAATTTGAACTTAAACCTCAGGTCAAATGTGAAACTGTTGTTTGAAACCCAGGTCAAACGTGAACCTAAACCTCAGGTCAAATTTGAACCCGTTGTTTGAAACCCAGGTCAAATGTGAACCTAAACCTTAGGTCAAATGTGAACCCGTTGTTTGAAACCCAGGCCAAATGTGAACCTCTTGTTTGAAAACCATGTCAAATTTGAACCTAAACCTCAGGTCTAATGTGAACCCATTGTTTGAAACCCAAGTCAAATGTGAACCTAAACCTCAGGTCAAATGTGAAACCGTTGATTGAAAACCAGGTCAAATGTGAACCTAAAACTCAGGTCAAATGTGTACCTAAACCTCAGGTCAAATGTGAACCCGTTGTTTGAAACCCAGGTCAAATTTGAACCTAAACCTCAAGTCAAACCTGAACCCGTTGTTTGAAAACCAGTTCAAAGGTGAACCTGACCCTCAGGTCAAATGTGAACCCGTTGTTTGAAACCCAAGTCAAATGTGAACTTAAACCTCAGGTCAAATGTGAAGACGTTGTTTGAAAACTAGGTCAAATGTGAACCTAAACCTCAGGTCAAATGTGAACCCGTAGTTTGAAACCCAGGTCAAATGAGAACTTAAACCTCAGGTCAAATGTGAATCCATTATTTGAAAACCAGGTCAAATGTGAACCCGTTGTATGAAACCGATGTCAAATGTGAACCTAAACCTCAGGTCAAATGTGAACCCGTTGTTTGGAACCCAGGTCAAATGTGAACCCCTTGTTTGAAACTTAGGTCAAATGTGAACCTAAACCTCAGGTCAAATGCGAACCCGTTGTTTGAAAACCAGGTCAGATTTGAACCTATACCTCAGGTTAAATGTGAACCCGTTGTTTAAAACCCAGGTCAATTGTGAACCCAAACCTAAGGTCAAATGTGAACCCGTTGTTTGAAAACCAGGTCAAAGATGAACCTAAACCTCAGGTCAAATGTGAGCCCATTGTTTGAAACCCAGGTCAAATGTGAACCTAAACCTCAGCTCAAATGTGAACCCGTTGTTTGAAACCAAGGTCAAACGTAAACTTAAACCTCATGTCAAATGTGAACCTGTTGTTTGAAACCCTGGTCAAACGTGAACCTAAACCTCAGGTCAAATGTGAACCCGTTGTTTGAAACCCAGGTCAAATGAAAACTTAAACCTCAGGTCATTTGTGAATCGAGTGTTTGAAAACCAGGTCAAATGTGAACCTGTTGTTTGAAACCCAGGTCAAATGTGAACCTAAACCTCAGGTTAAATGTGAACTCGTTGTTTGGAACCCAGGTCAAATTTGAACCTAAACCTCAGGACAAATGTGAACCCGTTGTTTGAAACTCAGGTCAAATGTGAACCTAAACCTCAGGTCAAATGCGAACCCGTTGTTTGAAAACCAGGTCAAATTTGAACCTAAACCTCAGGTCAAATATGAACCCGTTGTTTGAAACCCAGGTCAATTGTGAACCTAAACCTAAGGTCAAATGTGAACCCGTTGTTTGAAAACCAGGTCAAATGTGAACCTAAACCTCAGGTCAAATGTGAACCCATTGTTTGAAACCCAGGTCAAATGTGAACCTAAACCTCAGGTCAAATGTGAACCTGTTGTTTGAAACCCAGGTCAAACGAGAACCTAAACCTCAGGTCAAATGTGAACCCGTTGTTTGAAACCCAAGTCAAATGTGAACCTAACCCTCAGGTCACATGTGAACCCATTGTTTGAAAATCAGGTCAAATGTGAACCTAAACCTCAGGTCAAATGTGAACCCGTTGTTTGAAACCCAGGTCAAAGTGAACCTAAACCTCAGGTCAAATGTGAATCCGTTGTTTGAAAACTAAGTCAAATGTGAACCCGTTGTTTGAAACCCAGGTCAAACGTGAACTTAAACCTCAGGTCAAATGTGAACCTGTTGTTTGAAACCCAGGTCAAACGTGAACCTAGACCTCAGGTCAAATGCGAACCCGTTGTTTGAAACCCAAGTCAAATGTGAACCTAACCCTCAAGTCAAATGTGAACCCATTGTTTGAAAATCAGGTCAAATGTGAACCTAAACCTCAGGTCAAATGTGAACCCGTTATTTGAAACCCAGGTCAAATGTGAACCTAACCTCAGGTCAAATGTGAACCCATTGTTTGAAACCCAGGTCAAATGTGAACTTAAACCTCAGGTCAAATGTGAAACTGTTGTTAGAAACCCAGGTCAAACGTGAACCTAAACCTCAGGTCAAATTTGAACCCGTTGTTTGAACCCAGGTGAAATGTGAACCTAAACCTTAGGTCAAATGTGAACCCGTTGTTTGAAACCCAGGCCAAATGTGAACCTAAACCTCAGGTCAAATGTGAACCCGTTGTTTGAAACCCAGGTCAAATGTGAACCTAAACCTCAGGTCAAATGTGAACCCATTGTTTGAAAATCAGGTCAAATGTGAACCTAAACCTCAGGTCAAATGTGAACCTAACCCTCAGGTCAAATGTGAACCTAACCCTCAAGTCAAATGTGAACCTAACCCTCAGGTCAAATGTGAACCCATTGTTTGAAAATCAGGTCAAATGTGAACCTAAACCTCAGGTCAAATGTGAACCCGTTGTTTGAAACCCAGGTCAAATGTGAACCTAAACCTCAGGTCAAATATGAATCTATTGTTTGAAAACTAGGTCAAATGTGTACCCGTTATTTGAAACCCAGGTCAAATGTGAACCAAACCTCAGGTCAAATGTGAACCCGTTGTTTGAAACCCAGGTCAAATCAACCTCAGGTCAAATGTGAAACTGTTGTTTGAAACCCAGGTCAAACGTGAACCTAAACCTCAGGTCAAATTTGAACCCGTTGTTTGAAACCCAGGTCAAATGTGAACCTAAACCTTAGGTCAAATGTGAACCCGTTGTTTGAAACCCAGGCCAAATGTGAACCTCTTGTTTGAAAACCATGTCAAATGTGAACCTAAACCTCAGGTTCAATGTGAACCCGTTGTTTGAAACCCAAGTCAAATGTGAACCTAAACCTCAGGTCAAATGTGAACCCGTTGTTTGAAAACCAGGGTAAATTTGAACCTAAAACTCAGGTCAAATGTGTACCTAAACCTCAGGTCAAATGTGAACCCGTTGTTTGAAACCCAGGTCAAATGTGAAATTAAACCTCAGGTCAAATGTGAACCCGTTGTTTGAAACCCAGGTCAAATTTGAACCTAAACATCAAGTCAAATCTGAACCCGTTGTTTGAAAACCAGTCCAAATGTGAACCTAACCCTCAGGTCAAATGTGAACCCGTTGTTTGAAACCCAGGTCAAACGTGAACTTAAACCTCAGGTCAAATGTGAACCTGTTGTTTGAAACCCAGGTTAAACGTGAACCTAAACCTCAGGTCAAATGTGAACCCTTTGTTTGAAACCCAAGTCAAATGTGAACCTAACCCTCAGGTCAAATGTGAACCCATTGTTTGAAAATCAGGTCAAATGTGAGCCTAAACCTCAGGTCAAATGTGAACCCATTGTTTGAAACCCAGGTCAAAGTGAACCTAAACGTCAGGTCAAATGTGAATCCGTTGTTTGAAAACTAGGTCAAATGTGAACCCGTTGTTTGAAACCCAGTTCAAATCTGAACCTAACCTCAGGTCAAATGTGAACCCGTTGTTTGGAACCCAGGTCAAATGTGAACTTAAACCTTAGGTCAAATGTGAAACTGTTGTTTGAAACCCAGGTCAAACGTGAACCTAAACCTCAGGTCAAATTTGAACCCGTTGTTTGAAACCCAGGCCAAATGTGAACCTCTTGTTTGAAAACCATGTCAAATATGAACCTAAACCTCAGATCTAATGTGAACCCATTGTTTGAAACCCAAGTCAAATGTGAACCTAAACCTCAGGTCAAATGTGAAACCGTTGATTGAAAACCAGGTCAAATGTGAACCTAAAACTCAGGTCAAATGTGTACCTAAACCTCAGGTCAAATGTGAACCTCTTGTTTGAAAACCATGTCAAACGTGAACCTAAACCTCAGGTCAAATGTGAACACGTTGTTTGAAAACTAGGTCAAATGTGAACCTAAACCTCAGGTCAAATGTGAACCCGTAGTTTGAAACCCAGGTCAAATGAGAACTTAAACCTCAGGTCAAATGTGAATCCATTATTTGAAAACCAGGTCAAATGTGAACCCGTTGTATGAAACCGATTTCAAATGTGAACCTAAACCTCAGGTCAAATGTGAACCCGTTGTTTGGAACCCAGGTCAAATGTGAACCCCTTCTTTGAAACTTAGGTCAAATGTGAACCTAAACCTCAGGTCAAATGCGAACCCGTTGTTTGAAAACCAGGTCAAATTTGAACCTATACCTCAGGTTAAATGTGAACCCGTTGTTTAAAACCCAGGTCAAACGTAAACTTAAACCTCATGTCAAATGTGAACCTGTTGTTTGAAACCCTGGTCAAACGTGAACCTAAACCTCAGGTCAAATGTGAACCCGTTGTTTGAAACCCAGGTCAAATGAAAACTTAAACCTCAGGTCATTTGTGAATCGAGTGTTTGAAAACCAGGTCAAATGTGAACCTGTTGTTTGAAACCCAGGTTAAATGTGAACCTAAACCTCAGGTTAAATGTGAACTCGTTGTTTGGAACCCAGGTCAAATGTGAACCTAAACCTCAGGACAAATGTGAACCCGTTGTTTTAAACTCAGGTCAAATGTGAACCTAAACCTCAGGTCAAATGCGAACCCGTTGTTTGAAAACCAGGTCAAATGTGATCCTAAACCTAAGGTCAAATGTGAACCCGTTGTTTGAAAACCAGGTCAAATGTGATCCTAAACCTCAGGTCAAATGTGAACCCATTGTTTGAAACCCAGGTCAAATGTGAACCTAAACCTCAGGTCAAATGTGAACCTGTTGTTTGAAACCCAGGTCAAACGTGAACCTAAACCTCAGGTCAAATATGAACCCGTTGTTTGAAACCCAGGTCAATTGTGAACCTAAACCTAAGGTCAAATGTGAACCCGTTGTTTGAAAACCAGGTCAAATGTGATCCTAAACCTCAGGTCAAATGTGAACCCATTGTTTGAAACCCAGGTCAAATGTGAACCTAAACCTCAGGTCAAATGTGAACCTGTTGTTTGAAACCCAGGTCAAACGTGAACCTAAACCTCAGGTCAAATGTGAACCCGTTGTTTGAAACCCAAGTCAAATGTGAACCTAACCCTCCGGTCAAATGTGAACCCATTGTTTGAAAATCAGGTCAAATGTGAACCTAACCCTCAGGTCAAATGTGAACCCATTGTTTGAAAATCAGGTCAAATGTGAGCCTAAACCTCAGGTCAAATGTGAACCCATTGTTTGAAACCCAGGTCAAAGTGAACCTAAACCTCAGGTCAAATGTGAACCCGTTGTTTGAAACCCAGTTCAAATCTGAACCTAACCTCAGGTCAAATGTGAACCCGTTGTTTGGAACCCAGGTCAAATGTGAACTTAAACCTTAGGTCAAATGTGAACCCATTATTTGAAACCCAGGCCAAATGTGAACCTCTTGTTTGAAAACCATGTCAAATGTGAACCTAAACCTCAGGTCTAATGTGAACCCATTGTTTGAAACCCAAGTCAAATGTGAACCTAAACCTCAGGTCAAATGTGAAACCGTTGATTGAAAACCAGGTCAAATGTGAACCTAAAACTCAGGTCAAATGTGTACCTAAACCTCAGGTCAAATGTGAACCCGTTGTTTGAAACCCATGTCAAATTTGAACCTAAACCTCAAGTCAAATCTGAACCCGTTGTTTGAAAACCAGTTCAAAGGTGAACCTAACCCTCAGGTCAAATGTGAACCCGTTGTTTGAAACCCAAGTCAAATGTGAACTTAAACCTCAGGTCAAATGTGAACACGTTGTTTGAAAACTAGGTCAAATGTGAACCTAAACCTCAGGTCAAATGTGAACCCGTAGTTTGAAACCCAGGTCAAATGAGAACTTAAACCTCAGGTCAAATGTGAATCCATTATTTGAAAACCAGGTCAAATGTGAACCCGTTGTATGAAACCGATGTCAAATGTGAACCTAAACCTCAGGTCAAATGTGAACCCGTTGTTTGGAACCCAGGTCAAATGTGAACCCCTTGTTTGAAACTTAGGTCAAATGTGAACCTAAACCTCAGGTCAAATGCGAACCCGTTGTTTGAAAACCAGGTCAAATTTGAACCTATACCTCAGGTTAAATGTGAACCCGTTGTTTAAAACCCAGGTCAATTGTGAACCCAAACCTAAGGTCAAATGTGAACCCGTTGTTTGAAAACCAGGTCAAAGATGAACCTAAACCTCAGGTCAAATGTGAGCCCATTGTTTGAAACCCAGGTCAAATGTGAACCTAAACCTCAGGTCAAATTTGAACCCGTTGTTTGAAACCCAGGTCAAACGTAAACTTAAACCTCATGTCAAATGTGAACCTGTTGTTTGAAACCCTGGTCAAACGTGAACCTAAACCTCAGGTCAAATGTGAACCCGTTGTTTGAAACCCAGGTCAAATGAAAACTTAAACCTCAGGTCATTTGTGAATCGAGTGTTTGAAAACCAGGTAAAATGTGAACCTGTTGTTTGAAACCCAGGTCAAATGTGAACCTAAACCTCAGGTTAAATGTGAACTCGTTGTTTGGAACCCAGGTCAAATGTGAACCTAAACCTCAGGACAAATGTGAACCCGTTGTTTTAAACTCTGGTCAAATGTGAACCTAAACCTCAGGTCAAATGCGAACCCGTTGTTTGAAAACCAGGTCAAATTTGAACCTAAACCTCAGGTCAAATATGAACCCGTTGTTTGAAACCCAGGTCAATTGTGAACCTAAACCTAAGGTCAAATGTGATCCCGTTGTTTGAAAACCAGGTCAAATGTGAACCTAAACCTTAGGTCAAATGTGAACCCATTGTTTGAAACCCAGGTCAAATGTGAACCTAAACCTCAGGTCAAATGTGAACCTGTTGTTTGAAACCCAGGTCAAACGTGAACCTAAACCTCAGGTCAAATGTGAACCCGTTGTTTGAAACCCAAGTCAAATGTGAACCTGACCCTCAGGTCAAATGTGAACCCATTGTTTGAAAATCAGGTCAAATGTGAACCTAAACCTCAGGTCAAATGTGAACCCATTGTTTGAAACCCAGGTCAAATGTGAACCTAAACCTCAGGTCAAATGTGAATCCGTTGTTTGAAAACAAGGTCAAATGTGAACCCGTTGTTTGAAACCCAGTTCAAATGTGAACCTAAACCTCAGGTCAAATGTGAACCCGTTGTTTGAAACCTAGGTCAAATGTATACCTAAACCTCAGGTCAAATGTGAACCCGTTGTTTGAAACCCAGGTCGAATGTGAACTTAAACATCAGGTCAAATATGAACCCGTTTTTTGTAACCCAGGTCAAATTTGAACCTAAACCTCAAGTCAAATCTGAACCCGTTGTTTGAAATCCAGTTCAAATGTGAACCTAACCCTCAGGTAAAATGTGAACCCGTTGTTTGAAACCCAAGTCAAATGTGAAATTAAACCTCAGGTCAAATGTGAACCCTTGTTTGAAAACCGTGTCAAATGTGAACCTAAACCTCAGGTCAAATGTGAACCTGTAGTTTGAAACCCAGGTCAATTGAGAACATAAACCTTGGGTCAAATGTGAATCCGTGTTTGAAAACAAGGTCAAATGTGTACCCGTTGTTTGTAACCCATGTCAAATGTGAACCTAAACCTCAGGTCAAATGTGAACCCGTTGTTTGGAACCCAGGTCAAATGTAAACCTAAACCTCAGGTCAAATGTGAACCCGTTGTTTGAAACTCAGGTCAATTGTGAACCTAAACCCCAGGTCAAATGCAAACCCGTTGTTTGAAAACTAGGTCAAATTTGAACCTAAACCTCAGGTCAAATGTGAACCAGTTGTTTGAAACCCATGTCAATTATGAACCTAAACCTAAGGTCAAATGTGAACCCGTTGTTTGAAAACCAGGTCAAATGTGAACCTAAACCTCAGGTCAAATGTGAACCCATTGTTTGAAACCCAAGTCAAATGTGAACCTAAACCTCAAGTCAAATGTGAACCCGTTGTTTGAAACCCAGGTCAAACGTGAACTTAAACCTCAGGTCAAATGTGAACCTGTTGTTTGAAACCCAAGTCAAACGTGAACCTAAACCTCAGGTCAAATGTGAACCCATTGTTTGAAACCCAAGTCAAATGTGAACCTAACCCACAGGTCAAATGTGAACCCATTATTTGAAAATCAGGTCAAATGTGAACCTAAACCTCAGGTCAAATGTGAACCCATTGTTTGAAACCCAGGTCAAATGTGAACCTAAACCTCAGGTCAAATGTGAATCCGTTGTTTGAAAACAAGGTCAAATGTGAACCCGTTGTTTGAAACCCAGGTCAAATGTGAACCTAAACCTCATGTCAAATGTGAACCCGTTGTTTGAAACCTAGGTCAAATGTGTACCTAAACCTCAGGTCAAATGTGAACCCGTTGTTTGAAACCCAGGTCAAATGTGAACTTAAACCTCAGGTCAAATGTGAACCCGTTGTTTGAAACCCAGGTCAAATTTGAACCTAAACCTCAAGTAAAATCTGAACCCGTTGTTTGAAAACCAGTTCAAATGTGAACCTAACCCTCAGGTCAAATGTGAACCCGTTGTTTGAAACCCAAGTCAAATGTGAACTTAAACCTCAGGTCAAATGTGAACCCGTTGTTTGAAAACCATGTCAAATGTGAACCTAAACTTCAGGTCAAATGTGAACCCGTAGTTTGAAACCCAAGTCAAATGTGAACTTAAAGCTCGGGTCAAATGTGAATCCATTGTTTGAAAACCAGGTTAAATGTGTACCCGTTGTTTGAAACCCATGTCAAATGTGAACCTAAACCTCAGGTCAAATGTGAACCCGTTGTTTGGAACCCAGGTCAAATGTGAACCTAAACCTCAGGTCAAATGTGAACCCGTTGTTTGAAACTCAGTTCAAATTTGAACCTAAACCTCAGGTCAAATGTGAACCCGTTGTTTAAAAACCAGATCAAATTTGAACCTAAACCTCAGGTCAAATGCGAACCCGTTGTTTGAAACCCAGGTCAATTGTGAACCTAAACCTAAGGTCAAATGTGAACCCGTTGTTTGAAAACCAGGTCAAATGTGAACCTAAACCTCAGGTCAAATGTGAACCCATTGTTTGAAACCCAGGCCAAATGTGAATCTAAACCTCAGGTTAAATGTGAACCCTTTGTTTGAAACCCAGGTCAAACGTGAACTTAAACCTCTGGTCAAATGTGAACCTGTTGTTTGAAACCCAAGTCAAACGTGAACCTAAACCTCAGGTCAAATGTGAACCCGTTGTATGAAACCCAAGTCAAATGTGAACCTAACCCTCAGGTCAAATGTGAACCCATTGTTTGAAAATCAGGTCAAATGTGAACCTAAACCTCAGGTCAAATGTGAACCCATTGTTTGAAATCCAGGTCAAATGTGAACCTAAACCTCAGGTCAAATGTGAATCCGTTGTTTGAAAATAAGGTCAAATGTGAACCCGTTGTTTGAAACCCAGGTCAAATGTGAACCTAAACCTCAGGTCAAATGTGAACCCGTTGTTTGAAACCTAGGTCAAATGTGAACCTAAACCTCAGGTCAAATGTGAACCTGTTGTTTGAAACCCAGGTCAAATGTGAACCTAAACCTCAGGACAAATGTGAACCCTTTGTTTGAAACCCAGGTCAAATGTGAACCTAAACCTCAGGTCAAATGTGAACCCGTTGTTTGAAACCCAGGTCAAATGTGAACCTAAACCTTAGGTCAAATGTGAACCCGTTGTTTGAAACCCAGGTCAAATGTGAACCTAAACCTCAGGTCCAAAGCGAACCCGTTGTTTGAAAACCAGGTCAAATTTGAACTTAACCTCAGGTCAAATGTTAACCCGTTGTTTAAAACCCAGGTCTATTGGGAACCTAAACCTAAGGTCAAATGTGAACCCGTTGTTTGAAAACCAGATCAAATGTGAACCTAAACCTCAGGTCAAATGTGAACCCATTGTTTTAAACCCAGGTCAAATGTGAACCTGAACCTCAGGTCAAATGTGAACCCTTTGTTTGAAACCCAGGTCAAATTTGAACTTAAACCTCAGGTCAAATGTGAACCTGTTATTTGAAACCCAGGTCAAACGTGAACCTAAACCTCAGGTAAAATGTGAACCCATTGTTTGAAACCCAGGTCAAATGTGAACTTAAACCTCAGGTCAAATGTGAACCTGTTATTTGAAACCCAGGTCAAACGTGAACCTAAACCTCAGGTCAAATGTGAACCCGTTGTTTGAAACCCAGGTCAAATGTGAACCTAAACCTTAGGTAAAATGTGAACCCGTTGTTTGAAACCCAAGTCAAATGTGAACCTAAACCTCAGGTCAAATGTGAACCTGTTGTTTGAAAACCAGGTCAAATGTGAACCTAAACCTCAGGTCAAATGTGAACCCGTTGTTTGAAACCCTGGTCAAATGTGAACCTAAACCTCGGGTCAAATGTGAACCCGTTGTTTGAAAACCCGGTCAAATGTGAACCTAAAACTCAGGTCAAATGCGTACCTAAACCTCAGGTCAAATGTGAACCCGTTGTTTGAAACCCAGGTCCAATGTGAACTTAAACCTCAGGTCAAATGTGAACCCGTTGTTTGAAACCCAGGTCAAATTTGAACCTAAACCTCAAGTCAAATGTGAACACGTTGTTTGAAAACCAGGTCAAGTGTGAACCTAACCCTCAGGTCAAATGTGAACTCGTTCTTTGAAACCCAAGTCAAATGTGAACCTAAACCTCAGGTCAAATGTGAACCAGTTGTTTGAAAACCAGGTCAAATGTGAACCTAAACCTCAGGTCAAATGTGAACTCGTTGTTTGAAACCCAAGTCAAATGAGAACCTAAACCTCACGTCAAATGTGAATCCGTTATTTGAAAACCAGGTCAAATGTGAACCCGTTGTTTGAAACCCAGGTCAAATGTGAACCTAAACCTCAGGTCCAAAGCGAACCCGTTGTTTGAAGCCCAGGTCAAATGTGAACCTAAACCTCAGGTCAAATGTGAACCCGTTGTTTGAAACTCAGTTCAAATTTGAACCTAAACCTCAGGTCAAATGTGAACCCGTTGTTTAAAAACCAGATCAAATTTGAACCTAAACCTCAGGTCAAATGCGAACCCGTTGTTTGAAACCCAGGTCAATTGTGAACCTAAACCTAAGGTCAAATGTGAACCCGTTGTTTGAAAACCAGGTCAAATGTGAACCTAAACCTCAGGTCAAATGTGAACCCATTGTTTGAAACCCAGGCCAAATGTGAACCTAAACCTCAGGTCAAATGTGAACCCTTTGTTTGAAACCCAGGTCAAACGTGAACTTAAACCTCTGGTCAAATGTGAACCTGTTGTTTGAAACCCAAGTCAAACGTGAACCTAAACCTCAGGTCAAATGTGAACCCGTTGTATGAAACCCATGTCAAATGTGAACCTAACCCTCAGGTCAAATGTGAACCCATTGTTTGAAAATCAGGTCAAATGTGAACCTAAACCTCAGGTCAAATGTGAACCCATTGTTTGAAATCCAGGTCAAATGTGAACCTAAACCTCAGGTCAAATTTGAATCCGTTGTTTGAAAATAAGGTCAAATGTGAACCCGTTGTATGAAACCCAGGTCAAATGTGAACCTAAACCTCAGGTCAAATGTGAACCCGTTGTTTGAAACCTAGGTCAAATGTGAACCTAAACCTCAGGACAAATGTGAACCCTTTGTTTGAAACCCAGGTCAAATGTGAACCTAAACCTCAGGTCAAATGTGAACCCGTTGTTTGAAACCCAGGTCAAATGTGAACCTAAACCTTAGGTCAAATGTGAACCCGTTGTTTGAAACCCAGGTCAAATGTGAACCTAAACCTCAGGTCCAAAGCGAACCCGTTGTTTGAAAACCAGGTCAAATTTGAACTTAACCTCAGGTCAAATGTTAACCCGTTGTTTAAAACCCAGGTCTATTGGGAACCTAAACCTAAGGTCAAATGTGAACCCGTTGTTTGAAAACCAGATCAAATGTGAACCTAAACCTCAGGTCAAATGTGAACCCATTGTTTTAAACCCAGGTCAAATGTGAACCTGAACCTCAGGTCAAATGTGAACCCTTTGTTTGAAACCCAGGTCAAATTTGAACTTAAACCTCAGGTCAAATGTGAACCTGTTATTTGAAACCCAGGTCAAACGTGAACCTAAACCTCAGGTAAAATGTGAACCCATTGTTTGAAACCCAGGTCAAATGTGAACTTAAACCTCAGGTCAAATGTGAACCTGTTATTTGAAACCCAGGTCAAACGTGAACCTAAACCTCAGGTCAAATGTGAACCCGTTGTTTGAAACCCAGGTCAAATGTGAACCTAAACCTTAGGTAAAATGTGAACCCGTTGTTTGAAACCCAAGTCAAATGTGAACCTAAACCTCAGGTCAAATGTGAACCTGTTGTTTGAAAACCAGGTCAAATGTGAACCTAAACCTCAGGTCAAATGTGAACCCGTTGTTTGAAACCCTGGTCAAATGTGAACCTAAACCTCGGGTCAAATGTGAACCCGTTGTTTGAAAACCCGGTCAAATGTGAACCTAAAACTCAGGTCAAATGCGTACCTAAACCTCAGGTCAAATGTGAACCCGTTGTTTGAAACCCAGGTCCAATGTGAACTTAAACCTCAGGTCAAATGTGAACCCGTTGTTTGAAACCCAGGTCAAATTTGAACCTAAACCTCAAGTCAAATGTGAACACGTTGTTTGAAAACCAGGTCAAGTGTGAACCTAACCCTCAGGTCAAATGTGAACTCGTTCTTTGAAACCCAAGTCAAATGTGAACCTAAACCTCAGGTCAAATGTGAACCAGTTGTTTGAAAACCAGGTCAAATGTGAACCTAAACCTCAGGTCAAATGTGAACTCGTTGTTTGAAACCCAAGTCAAATGAGAACCTAAACCTCACGTCAAATGTGAATCCGTTATTTGAAAACCAGGTCAAATGTGAACCCGTTGTTTGAAACCCAGGTCAAATGTGAACCTAAACCTCAGGTCCAAAGCGAACCCGTTGTTTGAAGCCCAGGTCAAATGTGAACCTAAACCTCAGGTCAAATGTGAACCCGTTGTTTGAAACTCAGTTCAAATTTGAACCTAAACCTCAGGTCAAATGTGAACCCGTTGTTTAAAAACCAGATCAAATTTGAACCTAAACCTCAGGTCAAATGCGAACCCGTTGTTTGAAACCCAGGTCAATTGTGAACCTAAACCTAAGGTCAAATGTGAACCCGTTGTTTGAAAACCAGGTCAAATGTGAACCTAAACCTCAGGTCAAATGTGAACCCATTGTTTGAAACCCAGGCCAAATGTGAACCTAAACCTCAGGTCAAATGTGAACCCTTTGTTTGAAACCCAGGTCAAACGTGAACTTAAACCTCTGGTCAAATGTGAACCTGTTGTTTGAAACCCAAGTCAAACGTGAACCTAAACCTCAGGTCAAATGTGAACCCGTTGTATGAAACCCATGTCAAATGTGAACCTAACCCTCAGGTCAAATGTGAACCCATTGTTTGAAAATCAGGTCAAATGTGAACCTAAACCTCAGGTCAAATGTGAACCCATTGTTTGAAATCCAGGTCAAATGTGAACCTAAACCTCAGGTCAAATTTGAATCCGTTGTTTGAAAATAAGGTCAAATGTGAACCCGTTGTATGAAACCCAGGTCAAATGTGAACCTAAACCTCAGGTCAAATGTGAACCCGTTGTTTGAAACCTAGGTCAAATGTGAACCTAAACCTCAGGTCAAATGTGAACCTGTTGTTTGAAACCCAGGTCAAATGTGAACCTAAACCTCAGGACAAATGTGAACCCGTTGTTTGAAACCCAGGTCAAATGTGAACCTAAACCTCAGGTCAAATGTGAACCCGTTGTTTGAAACCCAGGTCAAATGTGAACCTAAACCTTAGGTCAAATGTGAACCCGTTGTTTGAAACCCAGGTCAAATGTGAACCTAAACCTCAGGTCCAAAGCGAACCCGTTGTTTGAAAACCAGGTCAAATTTGAACTTAACCTCAGGTCAAATGTTAACCCGTTGTTTAAAACCCAGGTCTATTGGGAACCTAAACCTAGGGTCAAATGTGAACCCGTTGTTTGAAAACCAGATCAAATGTGAACCTAAACCTCAGGTTAAATGTGAACCCATTGTTTTAAACCCAGGTCAAATGTGAACCTGAACCTCAGGTCAAATGTGAACCCTTTGTTTGAAACCCAGGTCAAATTTGAACTTAAACCTCAGGTCAAATGTGAACCTGTTATTTGAAACCCAGGTCAAACGTGAACGTAAACCTCAGGTAAAATGTGAACCCATTGTTTGAAACCCAGGTCAAATGTGAACTTAAACCTCAGGTCAAATGTGAACCTGTTATTTGAAACCCAGGTCAAACGTGAACCTAAACCTCAGGTCAAATGTGAACCCGTTTTTTGAAACCCAGGTCAAATGTGAACCTAAACCTTAGGTAAAATGTGAACCCGTTGTTTGAAACCCAAGTCAAATGTGAACCTAAACCTCAGGTCAAATGTGAACCTGTTGTTTGAAAACCAGGTCAAATGTGAACCTAAACCTCAGGTCAAATGTGAACCCGTTGTTTGAAACCCTGGTCAAATGTGAACCTAAACCTCGGGTCAAATGTGAACCCGTTGTTTGAAAACCCGGTCAAATGTGAACCTAAAACTCAGGTCAAATGCGCACCTAAACCTCAGGTCAAATGTGAACCCGTTGTTTGAAACCCAGGTCCAATGTGAACTTAAACCTCAGGTCAAATGTGAACCTGTTATTTGAAACCCAGGTCAAACGTGAACCTAAACCTCAGGTAAAATGTGAACCCATTGTTTGAAACACAGGTCAAATGTGAACTTAAACCTCAGGTCAAATGTGAACCTGTTATTTGAAACCCAGGTCAAACGTGAACCTAAACCTCAGGTCAAATGTGAACCCGTTGTTTGAAACCCAGGTCAAATGTGAACCTAAACCTTAGGTAAAATGTGAACCCGTTGTTTGAAACCCAAGTCAAATGTGAACCTAAACCTCAGGTCAAATGTGAACCTGTTGTTTGAAAACCAGGTCAAATGTGAACCTAAACCTCAGGTTAAATGTGAACCCGTTGTTTGAAACCCTGGTCAAATGTGAACCTAAACCTCGGGTCAAATGTGAACCCGTTGTTTGAAAACCCGGTCAAATGTGAACCTAAAACTCAGGTCAAATGCGTACCTAAACCTCAGGTCAAATGTGAACCCGTTGTTTGAAACCCAGGTCCAATGTGAACTTAAACCTCAGGTCAAATGTGAACCCGTTGTTTGAAACCCAGGTCAAATTTGAACCTAAACCTCAAGTCAAATGTGAACACGTTGTTTGAAAACCAGGTTAAGTGTGAACCTAACCCTCAGGTCAAATGTGAACTCGTTCTTTGAAACCCAAGTCAAATGTGAACCTAAACCTCAGGTCAAATGTGAACCAGTTGTTTGAAAACCAGGTCAAATGTGAACCTAAACCTCAGGTCAAATGTGAACTCGTTGTTTGAAACCCAAGTCAAATGAGAACCTAAACCTCACGTCAAATGTGAATCCGTTATTTGAAAACCAGGTCAAATGTGAACCCGTTGTTTGAAACCCAGGTCAAATGTGAACCTAAACCTCAGGTCCAAAGCGAACCCGTTGTTTGAAACCCAGGTCAAATGTGAACCTAAACCTCAGGTCAAATGTGAACCCGTTGTTTGAAACTCAGTTCAAATTTGAACCTAAACCTCAGGTCAAATGTGAACCCGTTGTTTAAAAACCAGATCAAATTTGAACCTAAACCTCAGGTCAAATGCGAACCCGTTGTTTGAAACCCAGGTCAATTGTGAACCTAAACCTAAGGTCAAATGTGAACCCGTTGTTTGAAAACCAGGTCAAATGTGAACCTAAACCTCAGGTCAAATGTGAACCCATTGTTTGAAACCCAGGCCAAATGTGAACCTAAACCTCAGGTCAAATGTGAACCCTTTGTTTGAAACCCAGGTCAAACGTGAACTTAAACCTCTGGTCAAATGTGAACCTGTTGTTTGAAACCCAAGTCAAACGTGAACCTAAACCTCAGGTCAAATGTGAACCCGTTGTATGAAACCCAAGTCAAATGTGAACCTAACCCTCAGGTCAAATGTGAACCCATTGTTTGAAAATCAGGTCAAATGTGAACCTAAACCTCAGGTCAAATGTGAACCCATTGTTTGAAATCCAGGTCAAATGTGAACCTAAACCTCAGGTCAAATGTGAATCCGTTGTTTGAAAATAAGGTCAAATGTGAACCCGTTGTTTGAAACCCAGGTCAAATGTGAACCTAAACCTCAGGTCAAATGTGAACCCGTTGTTTGAAACCTAGGTCAAATGTGAACCTAAACCTCAGGTCAAATGTGAACCTGTTGTTTGAAACCCAGGTCAAATGTGAACCTAAACCTCAGGACAAATGTGAACCCGTTGTTTGAAACCCAGGTCAAATGTGAACCTAAACCTCAGGTCAAATGTGAACCCGTTGTTTGAAACCCAGGTCAAATGTGAACCTAAACCTTAGGTCAAATGTGAACCCGTTGTTTGAAACCCAGGTCAAATGTGAACCTAAACCTCAGGTCCAAAGCGAACCCGTTGTTTGAAAACCAGGTCAAATTTGAACTTAACCTCAGGTCAAATGTTAACCCGTTGTTTAAAACCCAGGTCTATTGGGAACCTAAACCTAAGGTCAAATGTGAACCCGTTGTTTGAAAACCAGATCAAATGTGAACCTAAACCTCAGGTCAAATGTGAACCCATTGTTTTAAACCCAGGTCAAATGTGAACCTGAACCTCAGGTCAAATGTGAACCCTTTGTTTGAAACCCAGGTCAAATTTGAACTTAAACCTCAGGTCAAATGTGAACCTGTTATTTGAAACCCAGGTCAAACGTGAACCTAAACCTCAGGTAAAATGTGAACCCATTGTTTGAAACCCAGGTCAAATGTGAACTTAAACCTCAGGTCAAATGTGAACCTGTTATTTGAAACCCAGGTCAAATGTGAACCTAAACCTCAGGTCAAATGTGAACCCGTTGTTTGAAACCCAGGTCAAATGTGAACCTAAACCTTAGGTAAAATGTGAACCCGTTGTTTGAAACCCAAGTCAAATGTGAACCTAAACCTCAGGTCAAATGTGAACCTGTTGTTTGAAAACCAGGTCAAATGTGAACCTAAACCTCAGGTCAAATGTGAACCCGTTGTTTGAAACCCTGGTCAAATGTGAACCTAAACCTCGGGTCAAATGTGAACACGTTGTTTGAAAACCAGGTCAAGTGTGAACCTAACCCTCAGGTCAAATGTGAACTCGTTCTTTGAAACCCAAGTCAAATGTGAACCTAAACCTCAGGTCAAATGTGAACCCGTTGTTTGAAACCCAGGTCAAATGTGAACTTAAACCTCAGGTTAAATGTGAACCTGTTGTTTGAAACCCAGGTCAAACGTGAACCTAAACCTCAGGTCAAATGTGAACCCGTTGTTTGAAACCCAAGTCAAATGTGAACCTAAACCTCAGGTTAAATGCGAACCCGTTGTTTGAAAACTAGGTCAAATTTGAACCTAAACCTCAGGTCAAATGTGAACCCGTTGTTTGAAACCCAGGTCAATTGTGAACCTAAACCTAAGGTCAAATTTGAACCCGTTGTTTGAAAACCAGGTCAAATGTGAACCTAAACCTCAGGTCAAATGTGAACCCATTGTTTGAAACCCAGGTCAAATATGAACCTAAACCTCAAGTCAAATGTGAACCCGTTGTTTAAAACCGAGGTCAAATTTGAACGTAAACCTAAGGTCAAATGTGAACCCATTGTTTGAAACCCAGGTCAAATGTGAACCTAAACCTCAGGTCAAATGTGAACCCGTTGTTTAAAACTCAGTTCAAATTTGAACCTAAACCTCAGGTCAAATGCGAACCCGTTGTTTGAAAACCAGATCAAATTTGAACCTAAACCTCAGGTCAAATGCGAACCCGTTGTTTGAAACCCAGGTCAATTGTGAACCTAAACCTAAGGTCAAATGTGAACCCGTTGTTTGAAAACCAGGTCAAATGTGAACCTAAACCTCAGGTCAAATGTGAACCCATTGTTTGAAACCCAGGCCAAATGTGAACCTAAACCTCAGGTCAAATGTGAACCCTTTGTTTGAAACCCAGGTCAAACGTGAACTTAAACCTCTGGTCAAATGTGAACCTGTTGTTTGAAACCCAAGTCAAACGTGAACCTAAACCTCAGGTCAAATGTGAACCCGTTGTATGAAACCCAAGTCAAATGTGAACCTAACCCTCAGGTCAAATGTGAACCCATTGTTTGAAAATCAGGTCAAATGTGAACCTAAACCTCAGGTCAAATGTGAACCCATTGCTTGAAATCCAGGTCAAATGTGAACCTAAACCTCAGGTCAAATGTGAACTCGTTGTTTGAAACCCAAGTCAAATGAGAACCTAAACCTCACGTCAAATGTGAATCCGTTATTTGAAAACCAGGTCAAATGTGAACCCGTTGTTAGAAACCCAGGTCAAATGTGAACCTAAACCTCAGGTCCAAAGCGAACCCGTTGTTTGAAAACCAGGTCAAATTTGAACCTAAACCTCAGGTCAAATGTGAACCCGTTGTTTGAAACCCAGGTCTATTGTGAACCTAAACCTAAGGTCAAATTTGAACCCGTTGTTTGAAAACCAGGTCAAATGTGAACCTAAACCTCATGTCAAATGTGAACCCATTGTTTGAAACCCAGGTCAAATATGAACCTAAACCTCAGGTCAAATGTGAACCCGTTGTTTGAAACCCAGGTCAAATGTGAACTTAAACCTCAGGTTAAATGTGAACCTGTTGTTTGAAACCCAGGTCAAACGTGAACCTAAACCTCAGGTCAAATGTGAACCCGTTGTTTGAAACCCAGGTCAAATGTGAACCTAAACCTCAGGTTAAATGCGAACCCGTTGTTTGAAAACCAGGTCAAATTTGAACCTAAACCTCAGGTCAAATGTGAACCCGTTGTTTGAAACCCAGGTCAATTGTGAACCTAAACCTAAGGTCAAATGTGAACCCGTTGTTTGAAAACCAGGTCAAATGTGAACCTAAACCTCAGGTCAAATGTGAACCCATTGTTTGAAACCCAGGTCAAATATGAACCTAAACCTCAAGTCAAATGTGAACCCGTTGTTTAAAACCGAGGTCAAATTTGAACCTAAACCTAAGGTCAAATGTGAACCCGTTGTTTGAAACCCAGGTCAAATGTGAACCTAAACCTCAGGTCAAATGTGAACCCGTTGTTTGAAACTCAGTTCAAATTTGAACCTAAACCTCAGGTCAAATGCGAACCCGTTGATTGAAAACCAGACCAAATTTGAACCTAAACCTCAGGTCAAATGCGAACCCGTTGTTTGAAACCCAGGTCAATTGTGAACCTAAACCTAAGGTCAAATGTGAACCCGTTGTTTGAAAACCAGGTCAAATGTGAACCTAAACCTCAGGTCAAATGTGAACCCATTGTTTGAAACCCAGGCCAAATGTGAACCTAAACCTCAGGTCAAATGTGAACCCTTTGTTTGAAACCCAGGTCAAACGTGAACTTAAACCTCTGGTCAAATGTGAACCTGTTGTTTGAAACCCAAGTCAAACGTGAACCTAAACCTCAGGTCAAATGTGAACCCGTTGTATGAAACCCAAGTCAAATGTGAACCTAACCGTCAGGTCAAATGTGAACCCATTGTTTGAAAATCAGGTCAAATGTGAACCTAAACCTCAGGTCAAATGTGAACCCATTGTTTGAAATCCAGGTCAAATGTGAACCTAAACCTCAGGTCAAATGTGAACCCGTTGTTTGAAACCTAGGTCAAATGTGAACCTAAACCTCAGGTCAAATGTGAACCAGTTGTTTGAAACCCAAGTCAAATGTGAACCTAAACCTCAGGCCAAATGTGAACCCGTTGTTTGAAACCCAGGTCAAATATGAACCTAAACCTCAGGTCAAATGTGAACCCGTTGTTTGAAACCCAGGTCAAATGTGAACCTAAACCTTAGGTCAAATGTGAACCCGTTGTTTGAAACCCAGGTCAAATGTGAACCTAAACCTCAGGTCCAAAGCGAACCCGTTGTTTGAAAACCAGGTCAAATTTGAACCTAAACCTCAGGTCAAATGTTAACCCGTTGTTTAAAACCCAGGTCTATTGGGAACCTAAACCTAAGGTCAAATGTGAACCTGTTGTTTGAAAACCAGATCAAATGTGAACCTAAACCTCAGGTCAAATGTGAACCCATTGTTTTAAACCCAGGTCAAATGTGAACCTGAACCTCAGGTCAAATGTGAACCCTTTGTTTGAAACCCAGGTCAAATTTGAACTTAAACCTCAGGTCAAATGTGAACCTGTTATTTGAAACCCAGGTCAAACGTGAACCTAAACCTCAGGTAAAATGTGAACCCATTGTTTGAAACCCAGGTCAAATGTGAACTTAAACCTCAGGTCAAATGTGAACCTGTTATTTGAAACCCAGGTCAAACGTGAACCTAAACCTCAGGTCAAATGTGAACCCGTTGTTTGAAACCCAGGTCAAATGTGAACCTAAACCTTAGGTAAAATGTGAACCCGTTGTTTGAAACCCAAGTCAAATGTGAACCTAAACCTCAGGTCAAATGTGAACCTGTTGTTTGAAAACCAGGTCAAATGTGAACCTAAACCTCAGGTCAAATGTGAACCCGTTGTTTGAAACCCTGGTCAAATGTGAACCTAAACCTCGGGTCAAATGTGAACCCGTTGTTTGAAAACCCGGTCAAATGTGAACCTAAAACTCAGGTCAAATGCGTACCTAAACCTCAGGTCAAGTGTGAACCCGTTGTTTGAAACCCAGGTCCAATGTGAACTTAAACCTCAGGTCAAATGTGAACCCGTTGTTTGAAACCCAGGTCAAATTTGAACCTAAACCTCAAGTCAAATGTGAACACGTTGTTTGAAAACCAGGTCAAGTGTGAACCTAACCCTCAGGTCAAATGTGAACTCGTTCTTTGAAACCCAAGTCAAATGTGAACCTAAACCTCAGGTCAAATGTGAACCAGTTGTTTGAAAACCAGGTCAAATGTGAACCTAAACCTCAGGTCAAATGTGAACTCGTTGTTTGAAACCCAAGTCAAATGAGAACCTAAACCTCACGTCAAATGTGAATCCGTTATTTGAAAACCAGGTCAAATGTGAACCCGTTGTTTGAAACCCAGGTCAAATGTGAACCTAAACCTCAGGTCCAAAGCGAACCCGTTGTTTGAAAACCAGGTCAAATTTGAACCTAAACCTCAGGTCAAATGTGAACCCGTTGTTTGAAACCCAGGTCTATTTTGAACCTAAACCTAAGGTCAAATTTGAACCCGTTGTTTGAAAACCAGGTCAAATGTGAACCTAAACCTCAGGTCCAAAGCGAACCCGTTGTTTGAAAACCAGGTCAAATGTGAACCTAAACCTCATGTCAAATGTGAACCCATTGTTTGAAACCCAGGTCAAATGTGAACCTAAACCTCAGGTCAAATGTGAACCCGTTGTTTGAAACCCAGGTCAAATGTGAACTTAAACCTCAGGTTAAATGTGAACCTGTTGTTTGAAACCCAGGTCAAACGTGAACCTAAACCTCAGGTCAAATGTGAACCCGTTGTTTGAAACCCAGGTCAAATGTGAACCTAAACCTCAGGTTAAATGCGAACCCGTTGTTTGAAAACCAGGTCAAATTTGAACCTAAACCTCAGGTCAAATGTGAACCCGTTGTTTGAAACCCAGGTCAATTGTGAACCTAAACCTAAGGTCAAATGTGAACCCGTTGTTTGAAAACCAGGTCAAATGTGAACCTAAACCTCAGGTCAAATGTGAACCCATTGTTTGAAACCCAGGTCAAATATGAACCTAAACCTCAAGTCAAATGTGAACCCGTTGTTTAAAACCGAGGTCAAATTTGAACTTAAACCTCAGGTCAAATGTGAACCTGTTGTTTGAAACCCAGGTCAAACGTGAACCTAAACCTCAGGTCAAATGTGAACCCGTTGTTTGAAACCCAGGTCAAATGTGAACCTAAACCTTAGGTGAAATGTGAACCCGTTGTTTGAAACCCTGGTCAAATGTGAACCTAAACCTCAGGTCAAATGTGAACCTGTTGTTTGAAAACCAGGTCAAATGTGAACCCGTTGTTTAAATCCCAGGTCAAATGTGAACCTAAACCTCAGGTCAAATGTGAACCCTTTGTTTGAAACCCAGGTCAAACGTGAACTTAAACCTCTGGTCAAATGTGAACCTGTTGTTTGAAACCCAAGTCAAACGTGAACCTAAACCTCAGGTCAAATGTGAACCCGTTGTATGAAACCCAAGTCAAATGTGAACCTAACCGTCAGGTCAAATGTGAACCCATTGTTTGAAAATCAGGTCAAATGTGAACCTAAACCTCAGGTCAAATGTGAACCCATTGTTTGAAATCCAGGTCAAATGTGAACCTAAACCTCAGGTCAAATGTGAACCCGTTGTTTGAAACCTAGGTCAAATATGAACCTAAACCTCAGGTCAAATGTGAACCAGTTGTTTGAAACCCAGGTCAAATGTGAACCTAAACCTCAGGCCAAATGTGAACCCGTTGTTTGAAACCCAGGTCAAATATGAACCTAAACCTCAGGTCAAATGTGAACCCGTTGTTTGAAACCCAGGTCAAATGTGAACCTAAACCTTAGGTCAAATGTGAACCCGTTGTTTGAAACCCAGGTCAAATGTGAACCTAAACCTCAGGTCCAAAGCGAACCCGTTGTTTGAAAACCAGGTCAAATTTGAACCTAAACCTCAGGTCAAATGTTAACCCGTTGTTTAAAACCCAGGTCTATTGGGAACCTAAACCTAAGGTCAAATGTGAACCTGTTGTTTGAAAACCAGATCAAATGTGAACCTAAACCTCAGGTCAAATGTGAACCCATTGTTTTAAACCCAGGTCAAATGTGAACCTGAACCTCAGGTCAAATGTGAACCCTTTGTTTGAAACCCAGGTCAAATTTGAACTTAAACCTCAGGTCAAATGTGAACCTGTTATTTGAAACCCAGGTCAAACGTGAACCTAAACCTCAGGTAAAATGTGAACCCATTGTTTGAAACCCAGGTCAAATGTGAACTTAAACCTCAGGTCAAATGTGAACCTGTTATTTGAAACCCAGGTCAAACGTGAACCTAAACCTCAGGTCAAATGTGAACCCGTTGTTTGAAACCCAGGTCAAATGTGAACCTAAACCTTAGGTAAAATGTGAACCCGTTGTTTGAAACCCAAGTCAAATGTGAACCTAAACCTCAGGTCAAATGTGAACCTGTTGTTTGAAAACCAGGTCAAATGTGAACCTAAACCTCAGGTCAAATGTGAACCCGTTGTTTGAAACCCTGGTCAAATGTGAACCTAAACCTCGGGTCAAATGTGAACCCGTTGTTTGAAAACCCGGTCAAATGTGAACCTAAAACTCAGGTCAAATGCGTACCTAAACCTCAGGTCAAGTGTGAACCCGTTGTTTGAAACCCAGGTCCAATGTGAACTTAAACCTCAGGTCAAATGTGAACCCGTTGTTTGAAACCCAGGTCAAATTTGAACCTAAACCTCAAGTCAAATGTGAACACGTTGTTTGAAAACCAGGTCAAGTGTGAACCTAACCCTCAGGTCAAATGTGAACTCGTTCTTTGAAACCCAAGTCAAATGTGAACCTAAACCTCAGGTCAAATGTGAACCAGTTGTTTGAAAACCAGGTCAAATGTGAACCTAAACCTCAGGTCAAATGTGAACTCGTTGTTTGAAACCCAAGTCAAATGAGAACCTAAACCTCACGTCAAATGTGAATCCGTTATTTGAAAACCAGGTCAAATGTGAACCCGTTGTTTGAAACCCAGGTCAAATGTGAACCTAAACCTCAGGTCCAAAGCGAACCCGTTGTTTGAAAACCAGGTCAAATTTGAACCTAAACCTCAGGTCAAATGTGAACCCGTTGTTTGAAACCCAGGTCTATTTTGAACCTAAACCTAAGGTCAAATTTGAACCCGTTGTTTGAAAACCAGGTCAAATGTGAACCTAAACCTCAGGTCCAAAGCGAACCCGTTGTTTGAAAACCAGGTCAAATGTGAACCTAAACCTCATGTCAAATGTGAACCCATTGTTTGAAACCCAGGTCAAATGTGAACCTAAACCTCAGGTCAAATGTGAACCCGTTGTTTGAAACCCAGGTCAAATGTGAACTTAAACCTCAGGTTAAATGTGAACCTGTTGTTTGAAACCCAGGTCAAACGTGAACCTAAACCTCAGGTCAAATGTGAACCCGTTGTTTGAAACCCAGGTCAAATGTGAACCTAAACCTCAGGTTAAATGCGAACCCGTTGTTTGAAAACCAGGTCAAATTTGAACCTAAACCTCAGGTCAAATGTGAACCCGTTGTTTGAAACCCAGGTCAATTGTGAACCTAAACCTAAGGTCAAATGTGAACCCGTTGTTTGAAAACCAGGTCAAATGTGAACCTAAACCTCAGGTCAAATGTGAACCCATTGTTTGAAACCCAGGTCAAATATGAACCTAAACCTCAAGTCAAATGTGAACCCGTTGTTTAAAACCGAGGTCAAATTTGAACTTAAACCTCAGGTCAAATGTGAACCTGTTGTTTGAAACCCAGGTCAAACGTGAACCTAAACCTCAGGTCAAATGTGAACCCGTTGTTTGAAACCCAGGTCAAATGTGAACCTAAACCTTAGGTGAAATGTGAACCCGTTGTTTGAAACCCTGGTCAAATGTGAACCTAAACCTCAGGTCAAATGTGAACCTGTTGTTTGAAAACCAGGTCAAATGTGAACCCGTTGTTTAAATCCCAGGTCAAATGTGAACCTAAACCTCAGGTCAAATATGAACCCATTGTTTGAAAATCAGGTCAAATGTGAACCTAAAACTCAGGTCAAATGTGAACCTAAACCTCAGGTCAAATGTGAACCCGTTGTTTAAAACCCATGTCAAATGTGAACCCGTTGTTTGAAAACCAGGTCAAATGTGAACTTAAAACTCAGGTCAAATGTGAACCTAAACCCCAGGTCAAATGTGAACCCGTTGTTTGAAACCCATGTCAAATGTGAACTTAAACCTCAGGTCAAATGTGAACCCGTTGTTTGAAACCCAGGTCAAAGATGTGTAATGCAAGATTGATGAATGATATGCAAAGAATGAGAATGATCTTTTTGTTTTGTTTTCAAAAGAACTTTTAACAATTATGTCGCAAATATCATATAACGATGGAGACTTTTTTTTAAATTCAAAGGATTGCAATATCTTACAGTGAAAAGTACATTATTTTACAAAGTGCGGGAAGGAAAACTAGGCCTATGAATCATAAGGAATTTCTGACAAAGATCCAGATGCTGGCTGCTGACTCCCTTTTCGCTTCTTTGATCCAGCCTCCTCAATCATTGTCGGGTCGATGATCCTTTGCCATGTGAAAGGAGAGAGTAAACTCCTCTGTTCCTCTTGAATTACCACATCATGATGCTCTAGTATTTCAATCAGAGCATCTTCCTCTTTTAGTAACTCTTAAATCTTTGTGCACTCCAAGCTGACAATCTGATACTTGTTTCTCCAAGAGTTCTTTTCACTTTGAGTTTTGTTTAAAGCGGCCTGCAGTTTCTCTGTGTCACTCATGAAGTAGAGGACAAATTCTTTTAAGGGAAATACTTCCTGACGAGGGTAAGGCATTTTTAACTGGATGGCTCTAGTTTGTACCCATTGGAGATAAGGTTTTGCGGAGATGCAGTTTGGTTTTCCCAGAGATTCTCTTCCTTTCTTATGAACATGATGCCAGGCATGCATAATTTCTTCCTTGAGTGCTCTGTCATTTTCTCCTTCCTTGAAGAAAAGACCTTCCAGATCAATGTTTTAAGGTATATCCTTCATCGGGTATCCAAGCTGACGACGAGCTAAAACTGGGTGATAATTGATCCCTCCCTTAGTACCAATGAGGGGTACATTGGGGAAACTTCAACATTTGTCAACGATATTTATCCCGTCATAGACCCGATTGTACCAATCTATGTCGGAGTGAGTGTCATACCCCAAATTTTGACCACTAAGATTTCCCATCATTGTGCAAATCATCATCACAATATGGATGTACCTTCATGCCTCATCAGTCTCCTCAAAGATGTGTGAGCATTCACTACAACTAAGAATTAGGGTTTTGAGCTCTCTCAGAGCACTTAGACAAATTATCAATAAAAAAATGACATGATCTTCAACTTTTTTAGTCTCTCAAACACCTACAAAGGATCAAGAGGACTCCCACATCAAGAATCAAGCACAAAGTTGCAACATTCCAGGTGGGTCAAGCCTCAAGATCGCCAGTATCACCAAATTAGGGTTTTGGTCGACCAGGGCCTCCAGATGAAAGTTTCCAGCTGGGCATGAGCCAGTACTCTAAAACATAACCCAAGATACTCTAAGGGACCTCATGGACCCAATCATCAAGTCAATTTAGCCTCAGGGGATGTATTCACCAAAAATCAGGAATTAGGGTTTCTTGACCTAATTCACCCCTAAGTTGACTTTTGGGACAAAACATGAGCCAATACCTCAAGACATGATTTGAGGGTCTCCAATACACTACATTGATCCATTTACAACAATGGATTGATCCAAGAAGCTAGATCCACAAGTTTCAATTTCATCTGGACCACAATTAGGGTTTTGATGGAAAAAGTCAACTGAACCTTTGACTTTGGACCAAGGCATGCTCCCAAACCTTGGGACATGACTCAAGACATCCCTAACTACCCTTGGAGGTCCCCCATGAAGTTTGTTTGAGCCCAAGGATTGATTTCATAAAGGGTCGCACAGTTTAAAATTCATCTGATAAAAAAAGTCAACTGTACAAAAAGTCAAAGTTTGGTTTTTTGATTTTTTGGTCAACCAAGGTTCCTTAACCCTAAAACAATGTTAATATGTGATTTGAATCATCATTCATCAAGAAAAACCAAAGAAAGTGAGTTAACTTGTAAAAGGGGTAACCATAAAAACTTAGAATTTTTATAAGTTATGGAACAATGTGGCTAGGGTACCAACTTCCAAGGATCATAACTTGATTTCCAAGAAACCATTTTGGATGGTCCAAAGCTGGATTTGTAGATCTCATGGCATACTTTAAAAGTGTCAACTATAGCTCATTCCAATTCCTCATGGATTTTTAGTTATGGAGTGATAAAAATGGCTGAAAACACAAAAGTGACACTTTTCCAACACTTAGTGAAATTTTAACTAAGTCAGAATCTGCCTTATTTTTTACCAAAAGTAGAGGCATTTTTCGTTGTAATTCAGGTTCAATCAAAACCAAAGTTGGACATTATATTGAAATAGGATATATCAACTTTCCAAAATGTCCAAGAACTCCATGAAATTCCATTTGAGCTAAAAGATATGACAGCTACAATATGCCTTGATGCAAACTGTCTTGCAAGGAAGATTTGTGCATTATGGCTCGATTTGATCAAATTGTGCAACTCCAAGCATGGTTATCCATCTTCACACCTCAAGGGGGAACAAACAAGGGACAAGCACTGATCTACCAGCCTCCAAAGTCCCAAAATCTACAATAGCCATGCCAAACTTAAAAAGCCTAAAAGAGGCCAAGACTCCAATTTTGTTTTGGAACATTTAATGGATGCTTAGAGGTGGCATGTATCAGAGCAAAGATGAACACTTCAGTCAAGCCTTAACCTTGAATCAAAGAACCATAGACCTGTGCTCTAATCTCAAGTCAATGGCTAGAGGAGACTTGAGATTCCAAAGTGATCCAATTGGCCAAAGGCCTGCTGCAGTTGTCATTCCCTATTCCTTGCAAAACAAACTTGACACGCTATAAATAGACCTCATTTCTGATCAGTTTGAGTACACCAAAGGCCTATAACAATTGCCTTTCTCAAAATGACACTCTCACTTCCAAAAATGCCTTCTAATGAAAGCTACTATCGGGTTTTGAATTAGAATGTGTTTCCAACCAAACTAATCACACACACCTCATAAACATCATATATAAGTGATCCAAACACTTAAACAACATCTGGAACATCAATTTCTCAAAATCACCAGCCATCTGCACAAGCCTTTGACAGATTTGCAGTTGAGGTGCCAAATCAAGTTCCAGTTCAATTCAATCCACTCCAAGCATTCAGACACACTCCATAGCACCTAGGGAAGTTGTCCACATCATTGGAACCAAGCTGTAACACCTCCAACCTAGAACTCGATCACCAGCTGTAAGAGGTAAGCCTCAACTTGGTCATCTCATGATTCATGCATATTTCCTCGCACAATAATTTTGCCATATGTTCATAATCATGTATGGAGGGTTTCCCCTTAATTAATTGCTTTGTATGAATCGTGTATCAAATTTCTCAGCCTTCATGCATAATTTAGGGTTCTTGAGGTTTCTCTTTGATTTCTAATTCCATGTTTAAAATAAATGAAATTAAAGACCATAGACATGATCGTGAGTTGAAAACGAGTAGATTGGTATGTAGATTGTGTGATTTCATCAAGTATTCAGTGAGATTGATGAGAAAACACAAATCTGGGCAAAACAGAGCACGCGGCCAAGACCAAGATGTTCTTGGCGCCCTTTTTCAAATATTTGGATATTTGAATTTTTGTGATTTTATTTAATTGATTCAAAAATTAAGTTCTCTCTGAATTTTTATGATTTTGAGTTGATTCTTTTTTTAATAATTCACAAAAATGTTAAAATATTTTAATTTTACAAAAAATTCCTAAAAATATTATTTATTTCATACACTTGATATATTTGGAAAGAATTAATTTTTATTTGTTTTATAACATTTAAAATATTTTTTTCCTTCTTGATTTTCCAAAATTAAATGGTTTTCAATCATTTTGTGGATAAAAACATGATTTTTGAAATATTGATCCAAGATCACCACTCATTTTTCACATGTTTTCAGTAATTTTTATAAATTTTTAAACAAAATTAATGCCATTTTTAAGTAAAATTAGGGTTTTGATTAATTTCACCCTCATCAATCTTTTTCAAACACTCATGGGCCTCTAATAGAGTGTAAGACCCAACCCCTTTGTAAATAATACCTTTTTGGGCCTCACACATTGTATAAGTCCCTCTGTATATTTTCAAAAGTTCGGCGTGATCGTCACCTTTTTAACAAAACCAATTGGGCTTCTCCTTGAGCTATAAGACCCATCTTTGTTCATTTTCAAACTCTTTGGGCCTCTAATAGAGTGTAAGACCCAACCCCTTTGAAAATACAAAACATTTTGGGCCTCAGACATTGTATAAGTCCCACTGTATTTTCAAAATCACGGCGCGGTCGTCACCTTAAAAAACAAAATCATCTGGGCCTCTCCCTGAGTTGTAAGCCCCGTCACTTGTACATAAATAAATCTTTGGGCCTCTTGAAAGAGTGTAAGACCCAGCCCTTTTTTGTAAATAAACCATCTTGGGCCTCAGTCATTGTATAAGTCCCGATCCGACGTTCAAAAAACAACGGTGCGATCACTGTTAAAACCTTGGGTCTCTCCTTGAGTATAATCCCCGACAATCTTTTCAAAACAATTCCTTTTTGATTTACATTCAAATATACAGTTATTATCAAAACTTTCTTTCATTTCTTTGAACAACTAACAATACAACATGGAAGCTTGCTCACCTGTAAGTTTTATCCGCTTTCATTTACTTGCTTTAATATATATATAACTGTATTGTGGGAAGCTGCACACTGTGAGTCTTCTTTCATTTTTTTAAATACATGTCAAATATATATAACTGTATTGTGGGAAGCTGCCCATGGTTAGTCTTCTTTCATACCCTTTTAAAATACTTGTCATATATCAACTGTATATGTACTAGTATAGTTATTTAGAGTTTTCCCCGGCAACTAGGTCTAGAACTAGGTAAAGCCAGTTTGGTCGCTCTTAAATACAGTCAAAACTAGATCCCCATAGAATTTCTAGATACAGTCTTGCCTTCTCTTGGGCTTAAACAATACGGAACAAAAAGAAAGGCAGTATTCCTCGTGAACCTTTTCTCAGACTGTCACCCCTAGAAATTGTCAAAGAAATTCTACTCCCCAGAGTTGATCTATTCTCGGTGAATAGCATCTCTTAAGTTTCTCCAAACCTCGAACTTTCACTGAATGATCTATTCTCGGTGAATGGCATTTCTTGAACTTTTCTTGGTTTGGGACCCACAGGCTTCCTAAAAGCATCCCAGCCTCCTCTTGGGCTTTGTACAAGGACCCTCCGGCTTCTTAGAAGTTCTTATGCCTTCTCTTGGGCTTAATCCAAGGACCCTGACGACCTCTTAAAGGTATAAGACAGAACTTAGTCATCCTTTGCTAGAGCATTCTTTCCAGAGTCAAAACCCTCAGACCAATTTTAGGGTTGATACTCATCCCTTAATAGAGTCGGCCTCCTCTTGGGCATCATATAAAAGATAAAACTCTTCCATACCAGTAGACTTGGACAGTCTAAATTCCCTTGAGTCTCAAAGACATTCTCAAGTTCCCTACAAACATAGGAAGAAACCCTGATCACCTGATCAATCTCCAGTAGAGATAAAACCCAGTCTCTCTCCTAAAAAATCCCAGCCAGGATTGGTTTATCATCAGTATAACACTATCTCAAATCAGAACTTCAAGGTATCTGACATCTCAACTCTACTGTAACCTTCAGGAAGAGTTGATTCCCCACTTGGACTTTCCTAGGGATCTCAATAAACCCCGATAACCTCCTCTTTGGCTTTGTATAATGATCTTTCCTCAGCACAGTTAGCCTCCTCTTGGGCTTTGTACAATGATTCTCCCCAGTAGAGCTAACCTTTTCAGACTCTCTTGTTGAGTCAATCACTTTTCAGACTCTCTTGTTGAGTTAATCACTTTGTAGACTCTCTTGTTGAGTCCATCACTGTGTTAGACTCTCTTGTTGAGTCAATCACCTTTCAGTACTCTCTTGTTGAGTCAACCCTTTAGCCTCAATCTCGGGCTTTGTACGAGACAGATAAAACACTCTCTTGTTGAGTCAATAGCCTCGTCTTAGGCTTTGTATAATGATTTCCCCTAGCAGGAGTTAACCTCATCTCGAGCTGTGTATGATGATTTCTCCAGCTTGTTCAGCCTCAATCTCGGGCTTTGTACGAGACAGATAAAAACACTCTCTTGTTGAGTCAAACCCTTTTAGCCTCTATCTTGGGCTTTATACAAGATATAAAATTTCATAACCTTCTCTTAAGCTTGGGGACAAACATCTTCCCCAGCGGAGTTATTTCCTCTGAGCCTTCCTTTAGACTTTGAGAAATAATTCCTAAGCAGAGTTAACCTTTTTCCGCCTCCATCTTGGGCTTTGTACAAGATATATAATGCTCTCCAGCAGAGTCAAATCCTTTAGCATTTATCTTGGGCTTTGTACAAGACACATACAAGCCTCCCCGGGGGAGTCAAAAATCCGTTTTAGCTTCAATCTTGGGCTTTGTACAAGACAGAAAGAACATTTTCCCCGGAAAAGTCAAGCTTTTAGCCTCCTCTTAGGCTTTGTATAATGATATCCCCCAAAGAGTCAGTCTCTTTTTTGCCTCAATCTTGGGCTTTGTACAAGACACCAATATATACACTCTCTTGTTGCGTTGATCCTATTTAGGTTCCTCTTAGGCTTTATATAAGGAAATTTCTAGCCAAGTCAATTAACCTTTTAGCTTCAACCTTGGGCTTTAATCAAGGCACATAAAAATCAACAATTCCCTCAAAGGAAGTCCAATCCCTCTTTAGAGATGACAAATTCTCTCTCAGTCAATAAACCTTTTAGCTTCAATCTTGGGCTTTGAACAAGACACCAAAACATCTTTTTCCTCCCATAGAATAGGAGGAACTACGATTACTCTGATTTCCCTGTTTCATTTAAATGGGAACACGTAGGCATAAGATTGCGAAATCTTAGCGAGCATACTAATGAAAAACTCTAGGTCTAGTACCTTCATGTATCAATCAAAACTTTAGGTTTCATACCTTAGCCATAATCATCATTTTCCACAAAAAAAACTCACTCATTCACTCAAATTTCCCAAGAAACTTTCCCAACCCATTACCAGAAAAACACCATCAATTACAAAGCAAAACCTAAAGCTAATATCCTGTGGATAACCATATATAGGATGGGTAACTGACAACTACCCACTGTATAACCTGACCCCGGATCCCCCAATCTCTTTTAAGCATTTGTTCAGTTAGATATTCGCGTGCAAGGTTAGTTTTAGATAGCTTCCCTTTCCCTTCCAGCTTCATGGGATAAATAAGAAATCAGAAAGTAGCACCCTTTCTCCTCGAGGAGGAAAACCCAAACTTCAGCGATTAGGTGGTCGCGTCACCGACAAAAATCGCTCGCTACAGAAAAATGGCGACTCTGCTGGGGACGTTGTTGATCTGTTAGGATCATAGGATTATAGCCCTTAAGAGGTCTAGGATGTTAGTTTTAGGAATGAATATATATATCGCTTTTCCTAATTGATATCCGTGTTTATTTTTTTGCTAATGGGACTGCGGGTGATGCCGCATCTAGAAAGTTTGAGTGACACCTAAGATAAGTGATGGCACTAGAAGGGTAATCTTATAGGGAGTGACTCCCAAATAAGAGACCGCGGTCGACCATCGAATCAGTGGAGACACCCTTTGCGGATTCAATGCCTATACGACTTCGGTTGTTGAAAGCAGATTGTTCAATTGTGGTTGTCCATGAAATTGAGGATTTTAGTAGACTGAAACCATGTTACTATTTTGTAGTGCGGAAGCTATTGGAAATAGTTGTCACGCGATACAACCCTCATTTGAGATTACTCTAAGATACTGTAGCTCGCTCAGGTGAACCAGCCTGCTGTTGTTATCCCAAGAGGGGTCAATGATTTTGAGGACAGGTATAAAAAATCACCAGTACAACCTTTGGGGATGGGTAGAGCCATGACTTCATGACACCGAACCTTTGACCCCAAGTTTTTTCTATGTTTTTGTGTGCTGCATCCATGCATTCATTTCATAAAAAAAACTTTAAACAAAGAAAAAATTTCTCTTCTAGTCTCTCTTTTTCAAATTAAACTAAGACAATGATTGCAAATATCAGAGAGAAAGATTGCGTTATGGATTTTGGTAGAAGGAAGACTCACAAGTACACCTTTAAGGTTCCAAAACTAGAGGATTTAAGAGGTTTGGCGAGGATGATCACCAACCCTAATGCTTTCAGAGCTAAGTACAGAGGACTGCTTTCTCTATTAAGGGTCCATGTAATCGAAGGAATCCTGTCTACACTCATTCAGTTCCACGATCTGGTATATCACTATTTCACATTACTGAATTATCAGCTAGCACCAACACTAGAGGAGTACTCTCACCTGACTAATTTACCCATTACTGACCAAGCTCCCTTTTCTGGACTTGAAGAAATTCCAAAGGATCAAACCATTGCAAGAGCAATCTATTTGGATGAGTCAGAAGTCAGGACTCACATGACCATTAAGGGTGGAATCCAAGGTTTACCAGCCAAGTTTTTGATAAAGAAAGCCCTGTACTTTGCTAGTATAGGGAATGTGACTGCTTTCGAGAGCATCTTTGTTCTACTCACCTACAGGTTATTTTTGTTTCCCAACATTGATAACTTCGTTGATATCAACGCTATTAAGATATTTTTAATTAGAAACCTTGTGCCGACCTTGCTTGCGGACGCTTATCATTTTGTACACTTAAGGAATTTGTATAGTGGAGGAATGATCACATGTTGTGTACCCCTGCTATACAAGTGGTTCACTTCCCATTTACCCAAGTCTACCGCTTTTTGGGATCATAAGAGAACTTTACGTTGGTCGCAGAGGATCATGTCTCTTATCAACTCTGACATCGATTGGTACAACCGAATCTATGACGGGATCAGAATCATTGACCGTTGTGGAAACTTCCCTAATGTACCCCTCATAGGAACTAAAGGAGGAATCAATTATCATCCAGTTTTAGCTCGTCGTCAATTCGGATACCCGATGAGGCATGTTCCGTGTAATGCTCATCTGGAAGGTTTTTTCTTCAAGGAAGGAGAAAATGACAGGGCACTAAAGATAGAAATAGTGCACGCTTGGAAACATATTCACAGGAAAGGAAGAGAGTCTCTAGGAAAACCAGACTATGTCTCTGGGGAACCTTATCTCCACTGGGTACAAACTAGAGCTCTCAAGCTGAGGATGCCTTACCCTCATCACGAAGTTCTTCTGTTAAAGGAATCTGTCCTTTATTTTATGTCTGATACGGAAAAACTTCAAGTTACTCTCAACAAAATTCAGCAGGAGAGGAAGTCTTGGAAGAACAAGCACCGCATTCTCAGTGTGGAGTGTAACAAAATACAACAATTGTTAAAAGAAAAAGACACTCTGATCGAGATTTTAGAGAAACATGCTGTAGAAAATCAAGAAGACCGAAGGAATTTGCTCGCCCCTTTCACTTGGCAAAGGAATGACAACCCGACAATGGCTCAAGAGCCCCGGTCAAAGAAAAGGAAAGTACCAGAACTAGCACCTGAGCCCTCCTCGGAGAGGACTCAGGATCCATAAGTTTAGATTTCCTTTTACAGCACTTTGTAAATATCCCCACTGTATGATATTTGCAACCAATTGTTGAAGTTTCTTTTGATTAAACAAAAAAATTTAATATAATTATTGCATATCATTCATCATTCTCACATAACGTATTCTTCTTCCCTATGAATCTCACGTTTGTGTCTCGATTCTAGAGTCAACCTGTCTCATTCGTATAATACTCAGGCCAATCGACAAAAGAAAATGGATAATCTCGAGGAAGAGAACAGGGAGTTGAGAGAAGAACTCGACGCTCTGAAAGAAGATCTAAGGAAACTTCACAATGACATGCAAGCTCTAACAGCAGCTCAGATTCAAAGGACTGTGATCTCAGAGATCACATCAACGCCTATAGTGGAAAGATTGATCCTCGGTATAACATGCCCAAAGTTCGTCCCTGGGGCAATGCCTATTAACTATATCCTGGAAGGATATATTCCGCCAATCACGGAAGATCCGAAAACTGCAGCAGGAACCGCTGGGCCTGAAGGTTACAAACTTCGGGAAAGCAAAGATGCAAGGGGCATGACAACAACTCCTGAAGGTTACAAACTTCGGGAAGCACCAAGAGTCACTGCCGTAATGACTGTACCACCACCCGTGGTACACACTGTCCCGGAAAGACAGATTCCCCAGATACTTTCTATTGGAAATGAAAGTATGGACAACAGAATGAAGGAGTTCTAGGAACAGTTCTTGGAGATGCAGAAGGAACTACAAGCCATTCGCGGTCAGGATCTATTTGGAAAGGACGCCGCAGACCTTTGTTTGGTCCCCAATGTGAAAGTTCCACACAAATTTAAGGTGCCCGAATTTGAGAAGTACAAGGGTAATTCTTGCCCTCTAAGTCATTTGGTGATGTACGCTCGGAGGATGTCAACTCAGACAAAGAACCAATAGCTACTGATCCACTATTTCCAAGATAGTTTAACCGGTGCCACACACAAATGGTACATGGGTTTAAACCGCACTATGATCGTCACTTTTAGAGATCTTGGCGATGCCTTCGTTCAATAATATAAGTATAACCTGGATATGGAACCATACAGGGATCAACTCAGAGCGATGTCGCAAAAGGACAAGGAAACCTTTAAGGAATATGCTCAGAGATGGTGTGAAATTGACGCCCAGATTTGTCCACCTCTTGAGGAAAAGGAGATAACAAAGATCTTCTTGAAAACCTTGAGCTCATTTTACTACGATAGAATGGCCACCAGTGCGCCCAACGACTTCACTGAAATGGTTGGCATGGGAGTTCGTCTTAAAGAAACAGTTCGAGAGGGACGTTTAATCAAAGATGCTGGATCATCCAGCAGTACCAAAAGATACGGTAATGCTCTCCCTAAGAAAAAAGAGCAAGATATTGGCAATATCTCTCTCGAAAAGCAAAGGCGGCGATACCAACCAGTAGCAGCTGTAACTCCTGCTATTAACCCTGTGCCCGTTCCTACGTATCAACCTCAGGTTGCTCAGAGCCAACCGAATCAACAAAAATATCAGCAAAGGACACAACAGCCTCTTCAGTAGGCTAGTCCTCAATACAACAAGAACCGTACAACGCGGCCACCAGGGTTCGACCCTATACCAATGTTGTATGCAGAACTGTTTCCATTACTACTGGTCAAGGGGCACGTCCAAACCAGGTCTCCTCTTCCAATACCGGAGAATCCGCCTTTTGGTTCAAAACGGATCAGACTTGTCCTTACCATTAAGGAGGACTAGGGCATAACATAGAAAACTGTCTCAATTTGAAATTCATTGTGCTGAAGCTTGTCAAGAGCGGGGTCTTATCCTTTAAGGATACAAATCCAAATGTTCAGATGAACCCGTTGCCTCAACACGAGAAAGCTGCAGTAAATTTGATAGAAGGATAGTCTAACCACAGCTATCAAATTCACGATGTACTCTTATTAAGGACCAACCTGGTCAAGATGCATTGCAAGTAGAGTGGATACGGTCATGTACCGTCTTATAACTATCACCAGTGTGATATCTGCTCTAAAGATAATCAAAGATGTTTTGTGGTGCATTCAGCTCTACAGGAACAGTTGGATCTCAGATGGATCCAGGATCACCGAATCCGTGAGGTCAACATGACTTATACAAATTCCAACATCATTCAAAACAACAACATCCTGGCAATGAATGTCAACTTGGTGGCAATGCACTCAAGGCAAAGTCAACATCATAATCTGCCACTGCACGATTACGATTCCTGTCCTATCTGCTCATAAAACAATCAGGGATGCTCTTTTGTACAAGAGGCCCTCCAGATTCAGATGGATTTTAGATGGATTCAGGATTACCGTGATAGAAGTTATTATTAAATTAACATGATCCAAATCTTTGATATTCGTTTGATGAATACCAGCTTGGTGGAGTTATACGCTAAGCAAGTCCAACTCGATTTTCTGACTTCGCATGAGTATCAGAACTATAGAGTATGTCGTGAGAGTGACCAAGGATGTGTTCTCGTTCAAAGAACTTTGTAACACTTGTTAAACCACTGGTGTCTTCCGATCTATCTATACGAAGACACACAACAAGTCAGCATGACTAACGGGAACCCTACTAGGCATCAAAGTCACGATGTTCGATCAATGGAAACCGACCTAGTAAAGTTACACAGAATTCAAAGCAGATGTGGCCGGGTGCCACCGCACAACTACGAGCGCTGTAGAGTCTTCTCAGAGGATAATCAAGGATGCTACCTCGTGCGAGCAGCCATTCAAAGTCAGTTGGACCATAAGGAGATTCAACCATGGTCAAGCTCTGGTTCAATGTCAAAATATAGTCCTAATCAAGACAAAGAAGTTGTCTTAATCCCTAAACGAGAAATGGCCAAAGATATATGTGCTATTATTCCCCTACTCCATGAAACAAGAGTTCCTCTTGATGGTGGGAGGATTCTTAACCTCGAACCAATTGAGGCCGGCTACGATGGTCAGAAAAATCAAAAGGCTCATGTAGTTATCTATCTGCCGGGACCAGTACAATACAAGTCTGATAAAGCTATCCCTTACAAGTACGGTGTGACGACAATTGAGAATGGAAAGGAAGTTCCATTACGCTCAGTCGTGAATATTGCAGACATCAGTCGAGTGACACAGAGCGGTCGAATCTTCAACCGAGGAGTTGGAGAACCTAGCAAGGAGAAGGAACCTCAAACAGAAGTTCGCAATCAGCCAGTCGGTCAGTCCAGTGATTCCGACCTTTCAAAGGACAACGATGAGATGCTGAAGCTCATCCAAAAGAGTGAATACAACATTGTTGATCAACTATTGCAAACTCCTTCAAAAATCTCAGTGTTATCTCTTTTACTCAATTCTGAAGCCCACAGAGAGGCTCTACAGAAATTCTTAGAGCAGGCCTTTATGGAACAAGATGTAACAATAAGACAATTCGACAGCATCATCTCCAACATCACATCCTGCAATAACTTGGGGTTTAGTGATGAGGAATTGCCAGAAGAAGGCAAAAGTCATAACATGGCTCTCAATATTACAGTCAACTGCCAGGACGATGCATTAGCCAGCGTATTGGTAGACACCGGATCGACTCTGAATGGTATGCTGAAGTCCACAATAATGTGACTATCATTTAAAGGATCTCCGATGAGCGCCAGTGAGGTCATCGTCAAAGCATTTGACGGATCCCGAAAAACAGTCATCGGCGAAGTCAACCTTCCCATAACTATCGGTCCTCACACGTTTCAGGTCACTTTCCAGGTCATGGACATCCGGGCAGCATACAGCTATTTGTTAGGAAGACCTTGGATACACGAGGCTGGGGAAGTCACTTTGACACTTCACCAAAAGATGAAGTTCGTCAAGAACGACCAACTAGTCACAGTCTGTGGAGAACAAGCCTTGATCATGAGTAACCTATCGTCGTCCACTTGTGTAGAACCAGAGGAGGTTACAGGAACCTAGTTCCAAGCACTTTCGGTGAGCAATGACAAACAATCAGAAAAAGGAACGTCAATTTCCTCATACAAAGATGCTCTCGAAGTAATCAAAAGTAACGATGCAAAAGGAAGGGGACAGCTTGTCATTTCTACTGACAACAAGACAAAGAAAGGTCTTGGTTTTTCTTCAACCTATACTCACACTTCTACTAATGATGAAAGTCTTCATCCCATTCAGAACTTTTTCCATAGTGGAGGTTTCCTTCACCCAGTGTCTCAAGAAGTACATACCATCAACTTGGGTGATTCCTCCAATACAGATGAAGAGTGGAAGTCCTATCTTAACGAGGACGCTTATATGTCTCAGGAAGAGGTGCCTACGCCATCTTGCTATCCCGCACAGAGTCCGAGATTTATACCAAGATCAGACGTCAAAATGATATACGGAGATTGTGATCCAGAAGGATGTCGTGCTCCACCAAACTTATTAGAGGAGGACACTCTGATGAAAGACAACTTTGACCATGACTACTATGGCCCAATGGATGGCTTGCCTATGTGGCTGCCATACCCAGGAGACTCGGGGCAAGAGAGTCATCCCAGTGATGATTACAAGCTGATCATCATAGAAAAGAATACCTGCGTCCCCACCATGTCATGGGATCAACACTCAGGGCATTCAGAAAATACCCAGCACGACGATGAATTTGCAAAGCTTGCAGGAATAGAATTCATCAACTATGCTTTTCCCGAGGTCAACGTCATCGAGAGGGATGACTCCTCCAGTTCCAAAGAAGTGTGGGACACTTTAGGACAGCTGAGTGGCAAGTACGACTTCTTGGTCAAGTACACCGCTCCTGAAAGCTATCGAATTAGGCTCGAAGACATCCATCCAACTGGATGTGGAGATCCACCTGAGAGTACAAACACTATGCAAGATATAGCTGAAGAATCCTCCTACGACAACTCTGCCTGGGAGACAGATTCCAACGATGCTGCTCCACCAGAAATCAGCGTCATTTCTGAAGACAAATCAAGAAAGAAGGTACCAGACTTTGTGATTCACCAAGGAGTTCGCCGCCAATGGGTTGCAGTCAACGTTCCGAAAGTTGTTCATATGTCTAAGTAATTGTCGTCTTTATCTTAAACCTTTCACCCTACCCAGGTGAAACAAATGTTTTGATAGGGCTCACTTTCTGTAAATGTACCTCTTGACTCGCCCAAAGAGACAGAGTTTTATTTTATAGGGCTGTAGTTTCAATAATCGACAAAATCATAAATAAATTAACGTCATTCTGTAATTTCCGCATTTTATTGCTGTTTTCTCTTTTCGCTTTTTCAGAAAATGGTAATCCTAAAACAACTCAAACAATAAACAAGCAGTTTTCGGAAAATACACTACACACACTCTTGCATTATCTCTATCTCTTCTAAAAACAAATCATCACGTCATGCAGATTACTTGTTTTAAACCCCATTGAAACATACGATCCAATGCCTTCTCCCAACTCTGAATTCCCGATATTTGAGGCTGAAGAAGAAAATGATGAAGAAATTCCAGAAAGTTCTCCCGATTACTCAGACAAGAGGAAAGGTCCATTGAACCTCACAAAGAGCCGTCGGAAATAGTCAACTTGGGTTCAGAAGAAGAGAGAAAAGAGGCCAGGATTGGGGCACTGCTCAGTCCGACCATCAAAGAACCTTTGATAAAGCTTCTCAAAGAGTTTCCCGATGTATTCGCTTGGTCCTATCAGGATATGCCAGGGTTAGATACCAGTATCGTGGAACATCATCTACCGTTGAGATCAGAATGTCCACCAGTAAAACAAAAGTTGAGACGGACTCATCCAGACATGGCCATCAAAATCAAAGAGGAAGTACAGAAACAGATTGACGCAGGTTTCCTCGCCACATCGGAATATCCTCAATGGTTAACTAACATCGTACCAGTTCTAAAAAAGGACGGAAAGGTAAGAATGTGTGTAGACAACAGGGATCTGAACAAAGCCAGTCTAAAGGATCACTTTCCCTTACCGCACATAGATATGCTGGTAGACAGTACATCAAAGTTCAAAGTCTTCTCCTTCATGGATGGTTTCTCGAGCTATAATCAGATAAAAATGGCGCCGAAAGATATGGAGAAAACTTCATTCATCACCCCATGTGGCACCTTTTGTTACAAGGTGATGTCGTTCGGTTTGAAGAACGCCGGGGCAACCTATCAAAGGGCCATGACTACTCTGTTTCATGACATGATACACAAAGAAATAGAGGTGTATGTCGATGCTATGATTGCCAAATCTAAGACAGAAGAGGAGTTTGTGACTCATCTGTCAAAACTATTCGAGCATTTGAGGAAATACAAACTCCGCTTGAATCCCAGTAAGTGCACGTTCAGTGTCCGCTCAGGAAAGCTTTTAGGGTTCATCATCAGCCGGAAAGGAATTGAGGTTGATCCTGGCAAGGTCAAGGCCATTCAAGAAATGCCTTCTCCAAAGACTGAAAAACAAGTCGGGGGATTCCTGGGACGTTTGAATTATATTTCCAGATTTATATTCCTCATGACCACGACATGCGCGCCAATTTTCAAATTACTCAAAAAGAATCAGGACTGCGTTTGGATAGAAGACTGCCAAATCGCCTTCGATAGTATTAAAGAATACCTGTTGAACCCACCGATTCTATCACCTCCAGTGGAAGGAAGACCACCGATCATCTACCTAACAGTCTTGGAAGACTCTATGGGTTGTGTACTTGTCCAACAAGACGAAACCAAAAGGAAAGAGTCTTCCATCTACTATTTGAGCAAGAAATTCACTAACTGTGAAACTCGGAACAATATGCTTGAGAAAACTTGCTGTGCTCTGGCTTGGGCAGCTAAACGTCTTCGCCAATACATGATTTGTCACACTACTTGGTTAATCTTAGAAATGGATCCAATCAAGTACGTCTTTGAAAAGCCTGCTCTTACGGGAAGAATTGCCCATTGGAAGATGTTGCTATCAGAATACGACATCGAATACCATGCTCAGAAAGCCGTTAAAGGAAGTGTTTTAGCCGATCATTTGGCTCATCGACCGATTGACGATCAAGAATTAGTCGGGTTTGACTTCCTAGACGAAGATGTCATGTATTTGAAAATGAAAGATTGCGATGAACCACTACCCAGTGAAGGACCCGAACCAGGTTCCCAATGGGGACTGAGGTTTGACGGAGCTGTTAATCATTATGGAAACGGAATTGGGGCAATCATCATAACACATCAGGGTACCCACATTCCTTTCACCGCCCGACTAACATTCAAGTGTACAAACAACGAGGCCGAATACGAAGCTTGTATCATGGGTCTCGAAGAAGCGATCGACTTGAGAATTAAGAACTTGGATGTGTATGGCGACTAAGTCCTGGTTATCAATCAGATCAAAGGAGATTGGAACACATACCAATAAGGACTGATTCCTTACAAAGACTATGTGAGAAGGTTGTTACCCTTCTTCAACAGAATCGAGTTTCATCACATCCCTCGTGAGGAGAATCACATGGCTGATGTACTAGCCACTCTCTCTTCCATGATTAGTGTAGGTCAATGGAATGACATACATAAGATCGACATAATGCGCCTTGAAAGGCCCGCTTACATCTTCGCGATTGAAGCAGTCATAGATGACAAACCTTGGTATCACGATATCAAATGCTTCCTTCAGAAACAAGAAACAAGAGTACCCACCTGGGGCATACAGAAAGGACAGGAAAACCCTCAGAAGATTGGCATGCAACTTCTTCCTGAGCGGTGATACACTCTATAAGAGAAACTTTGACATGGTCTTGCTCCGATGTGTAGACAGACCAGAAGCAGACATGTTGATAAAAGAAATCCACGAAGGATCCTTTGGCATACATGCCAACGGGCACACAATGGCGAGAAAAATTCTGAGAGCAGTGTACTACTGGTTGACCATGGAATCCGATTGCTACAAGTACATGAGGAGGTGTCACTAGTGTCAGATCCACTCAGACAAAATCCATGTACCGCCAACGCATCTGAAAGTTCTTTCTTCTCCATGGCCTTTTTCCATATGGGGAATCGACATGATTGGCATGATTGAGCCCAAGGCTTCGAACGGACATCGGTTCATTCTGGTGGCCATTGACTATTTTACCAAGTGGGTCGAAGCAACGTCGTAGGCTAATGTAACCCGACAGGTGGTGGTCCGATTTATCAAAAATAATCTCATCTGCCGTTATGGTGTTCCTAGCCAGATCATTACTAATAATGGATCCAACTTGAATAATAAGATGATGAAAGAGTTGTGCGCAAAGTTCAAGATCAAACACCATAACTCATCTCCCTACCGACCTAAGATGAAAGGAGCGATAGAAGTAGCTAACAAGAGCATCAAGAAGATTGTTCAAAAGATGGTTGCAACCTACAAAGATTCGCACGAGATACTACCCTTTGCTCTTCACAGTTATCGCACATCTATCTGCACTTCAACAGGGGCAACCCATTTCTCTCTAATATATGGCATGAAAGCAGTGTTTCCCATAGAAGTAGAGATCCCATCAATCTGGGTATTGATGGAAGCTAAGCTAACAGAGGCTGAATGGTGTCAAAGTCGACACGAAGAACTGAATCTGATCGATGAAAAGTGAATAATGGCTCTATGCCACAGTCATCTATATCAGCAAAGAATGAAGAAAGCGTTTGACAAAAAGGTTTGACCTCGTGTCTTCAGGAAAGGAGACCTTGTGCTCAAAAAGATACAATCATTCCTTACTGATTCCCGGGGCAAATGGACTCCGAATTATGACGGCCCCTATGTGGTCAAGAAAGCCTTCTCAGGTGGTGCCTTGAGACTCATAACCATGGATGGAGAAGAATTTGCCTACCCCACCAATGTTGACGTAGTCAAGAAATACTTCGCCTAAATAAAAAAAACATCTCAGTGGATTGAAAACCGAAAGGGCGGTCCAGGAAAAAATTAGAGACATAAGCAAAAAAATCATCCCGATGGATTGGAAATCTCAAAGTACAATCCAGGAAAAAGTTAGGGATTCATGGCAAGTAACTATGTTTGATCAGTTCAACTCCTCAGCAGTCATGCCATCCATCAAGAAAACTCCAGTCAAGGTGATCTTCGATGGAAGCTCAGGATGCCCAAAATTCAAAGTTGGTAGAAGGATAATAGTCGCTATGTTTCAATGTATCCCTGTTCCCTTAAATTACCATTTTCTAAACTTTGTAAATACTCTATGGAATCATGCGCTTGGCTGATTTGCATCCTATCAATAAAATTTGAGCCCTAGTGCTTTTGTTTGCAATTCTTATTTGTTTTAGCTTTACAGAACGAAATTTTTAACATGATCGACGATTCTTGAAATAAAACAAAAATGAATTTACTTGTCAAATTTTTTCTGCTTTTTAAATAAAGATAGCAATTTCTTTTGACTGTTGAACGTCCAAAAGAACATTGATCACTTCTCCGAAAGCAATTGAGCTTCAAAGTGGAGAATCAAAGTACTCCTTCTAAACCAGTACACCTGAATGAAGGATCAGATGTGTCTGATGCGAATATTTCGTCTGACATCCCCGACAGAGTTCTGACCTCCTAAGTCTGACCAATGTTGTTCCCCACAGGGGCTATCTCTCCTAAGCAAGGCAGAATTGCTATTTTGACCAGATGATACTTTCCATCCCCTGCAGTGGCCGAGTATCCAGTCGTGTTCATCTATTAGTCTATATGTCGCGTCAGTTTTGTCAGCATAAACATACATACCTCATGCATTATTGATTTACATTCATATTCATATTGCACCACTATCACTCTAGTCGGTCTTATCCCCTAGTGATAAAAGTCCTCTCAATCGAGTTGTCAGTTCTTTCCTTGTCAGGAAATGTTGCGTCTGAACAATCTCCCCTCTAGTTTATTTCTGGATTGGAGACGGCCCTCGACCACTTATATAACTTGAACCTCTGAAAAACAAGAGGGCATTCGACAAACGTCATTCTTCGCCATTGAAGATGATATATTCGCTTTCCCGGATTAAGGAAAATCCTCAGAGAAAGCCTCTTAATCAAAAATTCGGCAGTGCAGCAGTTTTTCTCTAGAAAATTCGCTGGCAAAAAGGTCATCAACACATAAAAATTGGGGTACATTGTATGGCATTTCTCCGAGAAGATCTCAGAGAAAAGTATGGTGTAATATCCCCAAGCGGAAAGCAGTCTCTCAAGAGACTCGTTTTTTCCAGTAGAGTCGACAAATAACGTCTCCAACAGAGAAGTTTGTGCACCTCTACAACTCAGACGAATGGGTTCCCCAGTAACTCTAGCATCAAAACTTTTTCCGTCAAATGACATCTCCTCAGGAAAATTCGGCGAGAAGTTTGAGGAAAAAAAACCGCCACAAATAGCGTCCCTTGTCAAGAAAGTTTATTGACAAAATAAAATGAGACCAGTTCCTCGGTAGGAAACCAGGATCAAGGGGAAGTTTACATCAGAAACTGAGACCAGTTTCTCAGTAGGAAACAATGATCGAGGGGAAGTTTACATAAAAAACTAAGACCAGTTCCTCGGTAGGAAACCAGGATCGAGGGGAAGTTTACATCAGAAACTGAGACCAGTTCCTCGGTAGGAGACCAGGATCGAGGGGAAGTTTTAACTTTTCTAAGTATCAAGGCTTAGCAAAATATGATGGATGGGTAAACTGCCATTCATAAACACTATCAAACTTTTGGGTATTCTGATATTTAATCCTCTTGCACCCCGAATGCCTGAATACCTTCGTCATTCACACCTTAGGGTCCAAGAAGATTAAATAGGGGCATCTGTCATACCCCAAATTTTGACCACTAAGATTTCCCATCATTGTGCAAATCATCATCACAATATGGATGTACCATCATGCCTCATCAATCTCCTCAAAGAAGGGTGAGCATTCACTACAACTAAGAATTAGGGTTTTGAGCCCTCTCAGAGCACTTAGAAAAAGGATCAATCAAGAAATGACATGATCTTCAACTTGTCTAGTCTCTCAAACACCTACAAAGGATCAAGAGGACTCCCACATCAAGAATCAAGCATAAAGTTGCAACATTCCAGGTGGGTCAAGCCTCAAGATCACCAGTGTCACCAAATTAGGGTTATGGTCGACCAGGGCCTCCAGATGAAAGTTTCCAGCTGGGCATGAGCCGGTACTCCAAAACATAACCCAAGATAATCTAAGGGACCTCATGGACCCAATCATCAAGTCAATTTAACCTCAGGGGATGCATCCACCAAAATCAGGAATTAGGGTTTCTTGACCTAATTCACCCCTAAGTTGACTTTTGGGACAAAACATGAGCCAAGACCTCAAGACATAATTTGAGGGTCTCCAATACACTACATTGATCCATTTACAACAATGGATTGATCCAAGAAGGTTGATCCACAAGTTTCAATTTCATCTGGACCCCAATTAGGGTTTTGATGGAAAAAGTCAATTGAACCTTGGACTTTGGACCAAGGCATGCTCCCAAACCTTGGGACATGACTCAAGACATCCCTAACCACCCTTGGAGGTATCCCATGAAGTTTTTTGGAGCCCAAGGATTGATTTCACAAAGGGTCGCACAGTTTAAAATTTATCTGATAAAAAAAGTCAACTGTACAAAAAGTCAAAGTTTTACTTTTTGATTTTTTGTCAACCAAGGTTCCTTAACTCTAAAACAATGTTAATATGTGATTTGAATCATCATTCATCAAGAAAAACCAAAGAAAGTAATTTAACTTGTAAAAGGGGTAACCATAAAAACTTAGATTTTTCTAAGTTATGGAACAAAGTGGCTAGGGTACCAACTTCCAAGGATCATAACTTGAGATCCAAGAAACCATTTTGGATGGTCCAAAGCTGGATTTGTAGATCTAATGGCATACTTTAAAAGTGTCAACTACATCTCATTCCAATTCCTCATGGATTTTTAGTTATGGAGTGATCAAAATGGCTGAAAACACAAAAGTGACACTTTTCCAACACTTAGTGAAATTTTCACTAAGTCAGAATCTGCCTTATTTTTTCCCAAAAGTGGAGGCGTTTTTCATTGTAATTCAGGTTGACTCAAAACCAAAGTTGGACATTATATTGAAATAGGATATATCAGCTTTCGAAAATGTCGAAGAACTCCATGAAATTCCATCTGAGCTAGAAGATATGACAACTGCAATATGCCTTGATGCAAACTGTCTTGCAAAGCAGAATTGGGCATTATGGCTCGATTTGATCAAATTGTGCAACTCCAAGCATGGTTATCCATCTGCACACCTCAAGGGGGAACAAACAAGGGACAAGCGTTGATCTACCAGCCTCCAAAGTCCCCAAATCTACAATAGCCATGCCAAACCTAAAAAGCCTAAAGGAGGCCATGACTCCAATTTTGTTTTGGAACACTTAATGGATGCTTAGAGTTGGCATGTATCAGAGCAAAGATGAACACTTTAGTCAAGAATTATCCTTGAATCAAAGAACCATAGGCCTATGCTTTAATCTCAAGTCTATGGCTAGAGGAGACTTGAGATTCCAAAGTGATCCAATTGGCCAAAGGCCTGCTGCAGTTGCCATTCCCTATTCCTTGCAAAAAAAACTTGACGCACTATAAATAGACCTCATTTCTGATCAGTGTGAGTACACCAAAGGCCTATAACACTTGTCTTTCTCAAAATCACACTCTCACTTCCAAAAATGCCTTCTAATGCAAGCTAATATCGGGTTTTGAATTAGAATGTGTTTCCAACCAAACCAATCACACACACACCTCATAAACATCATATAAAAGTGATACAAACACTTAAACAACATCTGGAACATCAATTTCTTAAAATCACCAGCCATCTGCACAAGTCTTTGACAGATTTGAAGTTGAGGTGCCAAATCAAGTTCTAGTTCAATTCAATCCACTCCAAGCATTCAGACAATCCATAGCACCTAGGGAAGCTGTCCACATCATTTGAACCAAGCTGTAACACCTTCAACCAAGAACTCGATCACCAGCTGCAAGTGGTAAGCCTCAACTTGGTCATCTCATGATTCATGCATATTTCCTCGCACAATAATTTTGCCATATGTTCTTAATCATGTATGGAGGGTTTCCCCTCAATTAATTTGTTTGTATGAATCGTGTATCAAATTTCTCAGCCTTCATGCAGAATTTAGGGTTCTTGAGGTTTCTCTTTGATTTCTTATTCCATGTTTAGAATAAATGAAATTAAAGACCATAGACATGATCGTGAGTTGAAAACGAGTAGATAGGTATGTGGATTGTGTGATTTCATCAAGTATTTAGTGAGATTGATGAGAAAACGCAAATCTGGACAAAACAGAGCACGCGGGCAAGACCAAGATGTTCTTGGCGCCCTTTTTCAAATATTTGAATTTTTTAATTTTTGTGATTTTATTTAATTGATTCAAAAATTAATTTCTCTCTGAATTTTAATGATTTTGAGTTGAATCTTTTTTTAATAATTCAAAAAAATGTTAAAATATTTTATTTTTACAAAAAATTCCCAAAAATATTATTTATTTCATACACTTGATATTTTTGCAAAGAATTAATTTTTATTTGTTTTTTTACATTTTAAATATTTTTTTTCCTTCTTGATTTTCCAAACTTAAATGGTTTTCAATCATTTTGTGGATAAAAACATGATTTTTGAAATATTGATCCAAGATCACCACTCATATTTCACATGTTTTCAGCAATTTTTATTTATTTTTAAACAAAATTAATGCCATTTAAAAGCGAAATTAGGGTTTTGATTAATTCCACCCTCATCAATCTTTTTCAAACACTCATGGGCCTCTAATAGAGTGTATGACCCAACCCCTTTGTAAATAATACCTTTTTGGGCCTCACACATTGTATAAGTCCCTCTGTATATTTTCAAAAGTTCGGCGCGATCGTCGCCTTTTTAACAAAACCAACTGGGATTCTCCTTGAGCTATAAGACCCATCTTTGTTCATTTTCAAACTCTCTGGGCCTCTAATAGAGTGTAAGACCCAACCCTTTTGAAAATACAAAACATTTTGGGCCTCAGACATTGTATAAGTCCCACTGTATTTTCAAAATCACGGCGCGATCGTCGCCTTAAAAAAAAATCATCTGGGCCTCTCCCTGATTTGTAATCCCCATCACTAGTACAGAAATAAATCTTTGGGCCTCATGAAAGAGTGTAAGACCCAACCCTTTTTTGTAAATAAACCATCTTGGGCCTCAATCATTATATAAATCCCGATCCGATGTTCAAAAAACAACGGTGCGATCACTGTTAAAACCTTGGGCCTCTCCTTGAGTATAAGCCCCAACAATATTTTCAAAACAATTCCTTTTTTATTTAGATTCAAATATACAGTTATTATCAAAACTTTCTTTAATTTCTTTGAATAACTAACAATACAGCATGGAAACTTGCTCACATGTAAGTTTTATCCGCTTTCATTTACTTGCTTTAATATATATATATATATATATATATAACTGTATTGTGGGAAGCTGCATGTAGCGAGCGATTTTGGACGTGGTTCTTAAGCACTGTCGCTCTGGGGTACTACAGGTCGATTCATTTTTTATCCTATTGAAGCTGATGAAGGAAGGGAAATAGATGTCTCCAACAAATCCTGCTTGCAAACTGAGTTTAAACAGATGACTGTTGGTTTACAAATGCTATGTGGATGCGGGGCCTCTTTCTGCTTATTTTGTTCATAACGAAATACCGGGACTGTTCATGGGGAATTTTGTTAGGATACTGCACCAGATTGGAAGGAGGTAGGGGACTTTGGTTTTTTTTTATTAGTGTGCTCGCTAAGATTCTTTTGCAATCTTATGTCGACGTATTCCCTAGATAGGGAAATCAGAGCGATCGTAGTTCCTCCTATTCTATGGGAGGAAATGGTGTTTTGGTGTCTTGTTCAAAGCCCAAGACGTGAAGCTAAATGTGGTTTGTATCTTGTTCAAAGCCCAAGATGTGAAGCTGAATGTGGTTTGTATCTTGTTCAAAGCCCAAGATGTGAAGCTGAATGTCTATTTGTATCTTGTTCGAAGCCCAAGATGTGAAGCTTTAGAGAGAATTTATCATCTCTAAAAGGGGATCTGTTTGTCACAACAGTTGGGTAACTGATTATAAAGGAGAATTATTTTAACTGGGATATGTGAATCCAGTAATGCCATAATTTCCTTTGTAGGGGGTTTTTAACCTGAAGGAGAAGACTTTAATTCAGTTTAGAGTAATGCCATCTTTCCTTAGGAATTTCTCATGCTAAAATAGGGGTAGTGGCGTGGATGTAAATAATCCAGAGGCTTGCCGCTTACAACAATTAGATGGGGGAAAAGGAGTTGTTGATGTTTGTATGTTGTGGGCAAGGCATAACTTTTGATGCTAAAAGGTTGATTGTCTCAACCGGGGTTTTCTTATACAAAGCCTAAGAGGAGGCTAAAATGTTTACTTTTCCGGGGAAAATGTTCTTTCTATCTTGTACAAAGCCTAAGATTGAGGCTAAAAGGGTTTGACTCAACAAGAGATTCATTTATACTCAACAAGAGAGTGATTTGGTGTCTCGTATGAAGTCCGAGACGGAGGCGAAAAGGTGATTGACTCAACAAGGGAGTCTTTTTATACTCAACAAGAGAGTCCTTTGTATCTCGTACGAAGCCTGAGATGAAGGCTAAAGATGTTTGACTCAACAAGAGAGTCTTTTGTATCTCGTACGAAGCCCGAGATGGAGACTGAAGATGTTTGACTCAACAAGAGAGTGCTTTTGTATCTCGTACGAAGCCCGAGATGGAGGCTGAAGATGTTTGACTCAACAAGAGATTGCTTTTGTATCTCGTACGAAGCCCAAGATGGAAGCTGAAGATGTTAGCTCCGCTGGGGAGAATCATTGTACAAAGCCCAAGAGGAGGCTAGGGTGCTGGTGACTGTTTCAGTGGAGTGACAGGTCTAGTATGTTGGTTTAAAAGAGAAAATCAGTTCTTATATGGGTAATGTTGTACTCATGGATTTGATCAGAGGATCAGGGTTATCTCCTGTTCTTTAAGGAAATGAGAAATCCAAAGGGTATTGAGACCATTCAAGTCTACCGGTGTTTTTCCTATTTTTGAAAAGAACTTGAGAATGTCTTCGAGACTCAAGGATATTAGACTGCCCAAGTCTAGAGTTTTATCTTTTGTACTATGCTTAAGAGAAATTAAGAGGCAGTACGTTTGCGGTAGAAAGATCTAGACTCTTTGAAAGACTGTTCTATTAAGATGACTAATTTTTGTTCCTATACCTTTAAGAGGTCGTCGGGACAATTTGTACGAAGCCCAAGAGGAGGCTAGAAGAACTTTTAAGAAGCCGAAGGGACAATTTGTACAAAGCCCAAGAGGAGGCTGTCTTCCCAGAGGAAGAATCTTTATACGAAGCCTAAAAGGAGGTTGTGATAACTTTTAAGAAGCCGACGGGTCCTTGTACAACGCCCAAGAGGAGGCGGGGATGCTTTTAGGAAGCCTGTGGGTCCTTGCACTAAGCCCAAGAGGAGGTTGATGAATAGTTCCAGAAGGGGTTTCACTTGGAACATTGGCCTTCTGTATATGAACTGTTCAAGGGGGGAGGTTTCTTAGATCTAGTTATCTAAAATTATTGTAAAAGAAAATTCTCACGGTTCAGGTTATGTTGAAATATCCGGGAGGACGTCGGATGTGAGGAGATGAGGTTTTGTCTAGCTCTACACGTAGTTGCCGGGGAAACTCTAAATTTCTATACTAGTATTACACAGTCGATAGGAGTTTATGAAAGAAGACTTACAGTGAAACAACCCCACAGTACAGTTATATACATATGAAAGCGGTAAATGAAAGCGGGTAAACACTTACTCGGTTGTAGAGCTTCCATGATGTTTTTTTAGTTTGTTCAACAAAGAAAGCTTTGATAACAAAATATAAAATCAAAGGAGAAAGTGCTTTGAAAAGATTGTTGGGGCTTACAGCTTAAGGAGAGGCCCAAGGTTTTATCAGTGATTGCACTGTGGTTTTGAATTTGTACAGGGACTTATACAAGTGACTGAGGCCCAAAAAGGTTTTCTATACAAAGGGATGGGTCTTACACTCTCTCGAGAGGCCCAAAATGATTGAAAGTGAACAAAGATGGGTCTTATAGCTCAAGGAGAAGCCCAGTGTTTTTTGTTGAAAAGGGGACGATCGCGCCGAACTCTTTGACTGTATCAGGACTTATACAATGCATTGAGGCCCAATATGGTTTTATCTACAACAAGGATTGGGTCTTACACTCTATTAGAGGCCCATGAGTGTTCGGAAAAGTTTGTTAGGGTGAAAATCAATAAAACCCTAATTTCATCATTTTTTAATATAATTTATTCAAAGAAAATTAATACAAACGATAAAAATTCCAAAAAAGTTTTAATAAACAACTTGTGATTTTGATTTTAGGTTTGAAAAATGAGGCTTTAATCACAAGATGAATTAAAGCCTATTTTGTTTTGATTTTTCAAAATGGTTATTTATTTTTAAATGGTTTAAAAACAAATAAAAGACATTTATTCACAAAAATACTAATTATATTAAATAAATAATATAAATCTAATTTTTTTTGGGAATAAAATATTTCAACATTTTTGTGATTTTTTTCAAAAAGAACCAATAAAAAATAATTAAAATTGAGGGAGTTATTAATTTTCCAATTAATTAACAAAACATGAAAATATTGGAAAAAATAGCAAAATGTGAGAAAACACTAAATGGCATGGGTGGGGTTTGAACCCACGACCTCAAGGTTATAGGGCGTGCGCCTTACCACTGGGGTAGTGATACATCCGTTGATTAAAACAAACCAACAAATATACAAAGCTTGCCTTGTTTTCTAGGCCTGGCCAAGGCAAGGCAAGGCAAGTTTTGGCTCAAAATCGTGAAGGCCATAACTTTCTCATTTCTCCATGGTTGGGGACAAAATTTATATGCATCTGGCCTAGAATTTCCCAAGGAATCCAATGGTGGTGGTATTTTTTTCAGATCATGCTCCCTCCTCAAAACCCGATAGTGGTTTTAAAATGGACCATATTTTGCATTTTTTGTGCTACATCTTGGTACAGGTATGAATTACATGATAAATTGATGCAAACACAACACATATAGCATGTAGAAGGGATGCATGATCAGTGGACTTCAAAGCAATGCATATTTTGGAAAGTTCAAGTAATGATGCTTACCTCTTTTTGAGCTTTCGGAGTTTTTGGTGCAATCTGCCAAGTTCCTTGTTCCAGAAATGGTTTGATGCTTTGAGCACTCTCAAATGATCCCTTAGAAGCTTTTAGGATGATTTGAATCAGCTGGAACCTGCAAAAACACAAACTGGCCCTTTCTTGCAAAAGGGGTTAAAATGGCCAAAATAACAACTCTCTCAAATGGTGTTCCAGATGTGTGGCACAATTTGGGACAGTTCAAGGCTGATATTTGGAGTGTGTTTGAGGTTTTATCTTGTTTGAAAAGTGACTGAATCAAGACATGGCTTGAAAAATGCACAAAAGTCCTATTTTGAGGTTTTGAGATATGACTTTGAGATTTAAGGATTACAGGTCACTTGTGTGAGTTTGGACAGCTTAGATATGACATATTGGATGTGTTTGGATCATGCGCTATGATGGAAATGCTCTCTAACTCAAAAACTCAGAGTTACCTTGCTAAAGAAGGTATTTTTGCCTAGAGAAAGTGATTTTGAGGAAAGCATTTGTTTGATGGCTTTGGTGTACTCAAACTGATCACAAATGAGCTCTATTTATAGTAGAGCAAGTTTGTTTTGCAAGTAATAGTGAAGGGCAACTGCTGCAGAGGTTTGGCCAATCTTGATTAATGAGAATCCAAGTCTCCTCTAGCCATTGACTAGAGGTTAGAGCACAGAGTTGTGGTTCCCTAGTTGTTGGACCAGTCTTGACTGAATTCAGTTGCAAATATGTGAATCCATGCCACCTTGGTGCATCCATTAAATGCTCCAATCCAAAATTGGAGTCTTGTCCCTCTTTTAGGGATTTTTAGGTTTGGCATGCTACTTCTTGTTCCAAAAGTGCAAAATTCTGCCTAGCCTTGGCAGTTTTTAGCAAGGCATATTGCCATTGACATATCTCATGGCTCAAGTGGAATTTGATGGAGTTCTTGGCCATTTTGGAAAGCCCTCATATAATACAATAATTGTTTGATCATAATTGTTTTTGATACTTTTTGGATCTAAGTGAAAAACCCCCCTACATTTGGAAAAAAGTAAGGCAGATTCTGACTTAGTGAAAATTTCACTAAGTGTTGGAAAAAAGTGACATTTTCACTTTTTGTGATTTTGATCATTCCATAACTCAAAATCCATGATGAATTGGAATGAGTTCAGTTTGAAGCTTTTGTAGAGGGTAATGAGAGCTACAAATCCAGCTTTGGATGGGGAAAAATGGCCTTGTGGTTTAGGAGTTATGATCCTCCAAAGTTGGTACCCTAGCCACTTTGTTCCATAACTTAGAAAATTTCTAAGATTTTATGGTTACCCCTTTTACAAGTTATCCCACTTTTCTTGATTTTTCTTGATGAATGATGATTAAAATCACACATTAACATCATTTTAGGGTCAAAGAACCATAATTGTGAAAAATCTCAAAAAGTCAAAGTTGCCTTTTGTGCACAGTTGACTTTTTGTCAGATGAATTCCAAACTGTGCAATCCTCTATGAAATCAAGTCCTTGACCTAAATCAAACTTGATGGACATGTTCCATAGGTGTTATAGGGTGTATTGAATCATGTCCCAAGGTTTGGGAGCATTCCTGGGTCAAAAGTCAAAGGTACAGTAGACTTTTCCCGCGAAACCCTAACTGTGTTTTAGATGAAATTGAAACTTGTTGAACAAGCTTCTTGGATTAATCCCTTGTTGCAAATGGATCAATGGGGTGTGTTAGAGATCCTCAAATCATGTCTTGAGGTCTTGGCTCATGTTTTGTCCCAAAAGTTAACTTAGGGGTGAATTAGGTCAAGAAACCCTAATTCCTGATTTTTGATGTATGCACCCCCTGAGGCTAAATTGACCTGATGATTGGGCTCATGATGTTCCTTGGAGCATCTTAGATTATGCTTTAAAGCATTGGCTCATGCCCAAAGGAAAATTTCCACCTGGAGGCCTTGGTCGACCAAAACCCTAATTTGGTGACACTGGCGATCTCGAGGCTTAATCCATCTGGGAGGCTGTAGCCTTGTGCTTGATTCTTGAAGTGGGAGTCCTCTTGATCCATTGTGGGTGTTTGAGAGGTTAGACAAGTTGAAGATCATGTTATTTATTGATTGATCCTTTGTCTAAGGCTTAGAGAGGGCTCAAAACCTTAATCCTTGTTTGTAGTGAATGCTCACCCATCTTTGGGGAGACTGATGAGGCATAATGATACATCCATATTGTGATGATGATTTGCACAATGATGGGAATCTTAGTGGTCAAAATTTGAGGTATGACAGATGCCCCTATTTAATCTTCTTAGACCCGAAGGTGTGAATGGCGAAGGTATTCGGGCATTCGGGGTGCAAGAGGGTTAAATATCGGAATACCCGAAGTTTTGATGGTAGTTAGGAATGGTAGTTCATATAACATCCCACTTTCCCATTTATGAAAACACATAAAATTCTATGAAAATAATCAGAGTTTTTATACCAAAATAAAGTAGGATGCCACACTTGAAAACCAACAAAACAAATCTCCTTTATTTTAATAAAATCAAACAGCGGAAAATTTATTCAATTACGGTCAAAAGCCAACGACACCAAAAATCCACAAAATAGTGGTCCACCATAATATTCAAAGCCAAATAAAGATATGTAACAACATAATCAGAATAAATTGTAACTAATAAAAATCCCCCAAATAGTTTTCGTGTTACGTATCAGAGCACTCCTAAGACTCGAATAGTCAACACGATATCCAAGCATCCTAAGTACCTGGATTATCTGTACTTCCGAAGAAGCACAGACACAACAACAACAAAGGGGTGACAAATCACATTCAATATTATCGGTGAATAAATACATGATAACAAGGTAGTATTCACATATGTATAAGTCAACAACACACCAACACGACCTACTATCCAATATCATCAACAACATCAAATAATAATGTAATGCAACACGACACCATGCATGCCGTACCGACTCATTGGTTCGTTCAATCGAACCCTGGATAGATCACATACACCTCTACTTGGCAATGATCTATCCCCCACCATTCTCCATATGGGAGTACGGATGAATCACATACACTCCTCCCACCAATCACCATGAATATGCAAGACTCAACTATGCACAACAAAACATGTATACAAGCGTAAATACATGCACACGATCCTCCTGATCACATCATACATATCATCAACACCATCGTCATGTAATTTGATTCATACACACCAAACACCCAATTAACTAATTAATTAATTAAAATTATTAAAATTAATATTTTCATCACCCATATCTTATTTCTCAGCACCTGGCACCTATTCCCCACCTCTCAAACCAAGAGAAACCAATTTCGATGCAAAAACGGGAAAGAAATCGCAAAACGGTGAAAATTTGCACTCAGAATGTCCATACGCGTATTGACCTGAGTCATACGCGTATGACTTGCTCCCTCACCCTTCCTTACGCGTAAGCCACCATCTGATACGCGTAAGGCCTCCTGCCTCGCCTTGCCATACACGTATTGCTTAACTTCATACGCGTATGGGCAGAGACCCTTTTCCTTCAAAAATTCAATTCTCAGATCTACATACGCGTATGGCTACTGCATACGCGTATTGCCTTACCAATCATATGCGTACCATACGAGTATGGGCAGAGGGTCGTGCCAAATCCTCCCCTCAAGCTCCCCTTACGCGTAAGGCTCCCTTTCCTTCACTCCCATACGCGTATGGCCAGATCCATTACGCAAATCACCAGAGGCCTCCCCATTCTGCACTCTTCTATGATTTCCACACTTATCCACTTCCAATCAGTCCCATAATCGTTTCTACATGAATTTTTGGTCCAATTTTCATCTTTTCTCTTGTACCTAGAATTACTACATGTATTACAGGTCTAAAATCTCAAATCGTTCTCCCAATTGAACCAAAACCACAGGTTATCAGTACAAGTTCATACACAACAACATCATCAATAGGAAATCATGAAAACACACATCAGTTCATGTACGATTTCAGAATCATAACAGGCATGATCAACAATTCAACAACACAACACTTCTACATATGAAATCCTATGGGGTTAAGGACTCCCCACTACCCTATCATGAATAAAACACCAATATTAAACCCTTTTCTCCCCCCTTACCTCGAATCTTTACAGAAAATCTGGACAATTAGGGAAGAAGATCAAGCCCTAGCACACCTTGTTCTTTCTCTCCCCTTGGTTCTCTATTCCTCGTTTCACGTGCCAAAACCTTTCTATTTTCCCTAAACCTCTTCTAATTCTCTTAATCCTATTTTAATTAAATTAATTAATAATAATAGTAATAATAACAATAATAATAATAAAATAATAATACTACTATTATTAATTAAATTATTATTATTATTAACTATACCACTATTAATATTAATCTAAAGGCTTTATCTCACCAACTCACCTTCCTAACTAAGGGCAACCCTTAAACGCACTCAAAACACTCCCCCAAACAAGGTCACACAATTAAAATAACACAAGACGTCTAAATAATTAAAATGGGGTGTTACAACTCTCCCCCACTTAAATTATTTTCGTCCTCAAAAATTACCTGATGGAAACAAATCTGGATACGACTCTCGCATCCTGGTCTCCAATTCCCAGGTCACACTGCCTCCTGCAGCACCTCCCTAAGCTACTCTCACCAGAGGTATCTCCTTCCCTCTGAGTTGCTTCATCTTACGATCTTCGATCCTTAACGGCATTGCCTCCACTGTAAGATTCTCCCTGATCTGAACTTCGTCTCTCTGAATCACATGAGACGGATCTGAAACATACTTCCGAAGTAGCGACACATGAAACACGTCATGCAAGTTCAAAAGTTCAGGCTGCAGCGCCACCCTATAAGCCACTGTACCAACCCTCTGCAAGATTTGATATGGTCCAATAAACTTAGGATCCAACTTCTTGGATTTCAAAGCACGACCCACACCGGTCACTGGGTTACCTCTTAGGAACACGTGATCACCTTCACTGAATTTCAAATCTTTCCTCCTGTTATCATGATAACTTTTCTGTCTACTCTGAGACTCTTTCATCTTCTCACGGATCATCTGAATTGTCTCAGTAGTTTGTTGCACAATTTCAGGTCCAAGCACCACATTCTCACCTGTTTCATACCAACATAGAGGTGTCCTACACCTCCTGCCACACAAAGCTTCGAAAGGCACCATTCCGATGCTAGAATGGTGACTGTTATTATACGTGAACTCAATCAATGGCAAATGAGTATCCCACGCACCACCTATTTCCAATACACAGGCCCTCAGCAAATCCTCCAACGACTGAATGGTCCTCTCTGACTGACCATCGGTGTTTGGATGATAAGCCGAGCTCAACTTCAACTTAGAACCCAAGGCTTCCTGCATACTTCTCCAAAATTCTGAAGTAAACCTCGGATCTCTATCTGACACTATGCTCGACGGAACACCATGTAACTTCACAATTATCCTGATCGCCAGCTTTGACAACGAAAAACTGATGTTAATTGGTATAAAATGTGCGGACTTTGTAAGTTGATCCACCACTACCCAAATAGCATCAAAGCCTCTTTCCGTATTTGGCAACCCAGTCACAAAATCCATAGCAATACTGTCCCATTTCCATTCAGGAATCTCTAACGGTTGCATCAATCCCGAAGGCTTCTGGTGCTCTACTTTTGACTTCTGACATGTCAAACAAGCGTAGACAAACGGAGCTATGTCCCTCTTCATACCGGACCACCAAAACAACTTCTTCAAATCATGGTACATCTTTGTAGCTCTCGGATGAATACTCAAGCTACTCCGATGACTTTCTTCCAAGATTTCCTTTTTCAATTCCTCATTATCCGGTACACAAATCCTGTCCCCGAATCTCAACACACCAACATTATCCACTTTAAAGTCACTATCAGGATCATCTCCTCCCGCAGGCATCAAGTCCACTAATTTCACATCCAGTTTCTGATTTTCCTTAATTACATCCAAAAAGTCATTATTCACCTTCAGCATACCCAATCTGATACTTCCCGGTGTAGTTTCACAAACCATACTCAAATCTCTGAAATGTTCAATCAATTCCATTTCCTTCACCATTAACACAGACATATGGATTGTCTTCCGACTCAGAGCATCTGCCACAACATTAGCTTTTCCCGGATGGTAACTCAAATTGAAATCGTAATCCTTTAAGAACTCTAACCACCTTCTTTGCCTCATATTCAATTCTTTTTGGTCGAACAAATATTTCAAACTTTTTTTATCACTAAATACTTCAAATCTTGATCCATACAAATAATGTCTCCAGATTTTTAACATGAACACCACTGCAGCTAATTCGAGATTCATGAGTAGGATAGTTTCTCTCATGCACCCTCAACTGTCTTGAAACATAAGCCACTACCTTGCCACCTTGCATCAACACACCGCCTAATCCCATCTTAGACGCATCGCAATACTCTACAAAAGAATCATTTGGAGTTGGTAAAATTAACACTGGTGTTGTAGTCAACTTTTTCTTCAGTTCCTCAAAACTTTCCTCACAGGCAGCATCCCAGACAAAAGCTTGATTCTTCCTGGTCAACTGAGTCAATGGCAACGCCAATTTAGAAAACCCTTCAATGAATCTCCTATAGTAACCTGCCAAACCCAAAAAGCTTCTAATCTCCGTTGCGGTCTTTGGAGTTTCCCACTGAAGTACTGCACTTACTTTAGAGGGATCCACCGCTATACCATCACTAGAAATCACATGACCCAAGAAACTCACGGTCTTCAACCAAAATTCACACTTTGAGAACTTTGCGAACAATTTATTATCTTTCAACACCTGCAATACAATTCTCAAGTGACCTGCGTGCTCTTCGTCAGACTCAGAGTAAATCAGTATATCATCAATAAATACCACAATAAACTGATCCAGATAAGAATGGAAATTACGATTCATATATTCCATAAATACGCCCGACGCGTTAGACACTCCGAAAGGCATCACTGCATATTCATAATGTCCGTAGCGAGTTCTGAAAGCAGTCTTCTGAATGTCACCTTCCTTTACTCTAATCTGATGGTAACCTGACCTCAGATCAATTTTGGTAAAAACACGAGCTCCTACCAGCTGATCCATTAAGTCATCAATCCTCGGAAGTGGATACTTATTCTTAATGGTTACTTTATTCAACTGACGGTAATCAATGCACTGACGCATACTACCATCCTTCTTTTTCACCAATAACACTGGAGCTCCCCACGGCGACACACTTGGTCTGATGAACTTCTTATCGAGCAATTCGCCGACCTGAGATTTCAACTCTGCCAATTCTGATGCAGACATCTTGTACGGTGCCATAGAGATAGGTCTGGTACCTGGTACAAGATCAATAGCGAATTCAACTTCCCTTGTCAGAGGCAATTCTGTGATGTCATCTGGAAACACTTCAGGAAATTCATTCACTACTGGTAATTCATTAACTGAAGTCTTGCTTTTAATAGATAACGAGGCAAACACCGCAAACAGCTTCGCTTCGTCCTCCAACAACGCCCTCAACTCCTTGCTAGATAGTGAATCTGCTAATGCTTCCTCTTCAGGAGTAAGAGAGAGTAACGTCTTCCTAAAGCAATCAATATACACCCGATTGAACTCCAACCAGTTCATTCCCAAAATAACATCAAGATTACCGAGTGGCAGACAAATCAATTCCACTCTGAAATCTCTACCAAACATGGTCAGCGGACACTTCAAACACACCAAAGAAGTAACCACGGAACCAATAGATGGAGTTTCAATCATCATCCTCTGCTCTAGAGTAGATGGCACGATCCCTAATCTCTTCACACAGTCAACAGAAATAAACGAGTGTGTTGCACCCGTGTCAATGATAACAATCAAAGGAACATCATTAATAAAGCAAGTACCTTTGACGAAATGCTCCTCCTCAGTGGATTGGGCTCCCACCAAGGCAAACACTTTCCTACCAGTTTGAGACGCCTGAGACTTCTTCGACTTCTCACAGTGGATGCTAATGTGACTCTTCTCTCCACAATTATAACAAGTAGGCATAGTGGCTCTGCAATCAGCTATAACATGACCTGCTTTGCCACACTTGAAACACTTCTTCACCTCATTCTGACAGTTGTTAGCACGGTGACCCGCGCCACCACATCTGAAGCACTTGAGAGTATCAGCACCTGGTCCCTTCTCCTTAGGTTTCTTTCCCACATTAGTTTTCTATTTCCCCTTATCAGTTGGAGCACTGTAAGGAGTACCTCCAAATCTCTTCTTACCCTTCTTCTCATTCACAGCTTTGTAATGAGCAATTCTGGCTCTGTTGTCATTATCATAAATTCTGCTTCTGCTTACCAGCTCTGGATAGTTTCTTATCTTCTGACAAGCAATACCCAATTTGATCTCAGGACGCAGCCCGTTCTCAAACTTCAAACACTTCGAAGTCATAGCTTCTTCAGTATTGTAATGAGCACAATATTGAACCAGCTCCTCAAACTTAGCGGCATACTCAGTAACAGTCTTATCACCCTGCTTCAGCTCCAGAAATTCAACCTCTTTTGCACTACGAATGTCTTCTGGAAAATACTTTTCCAGAAACTCGGCTTGAAACACAGCCCAAGTAATCTCAGTACCTGCAGCTTCCAATCTCTGACGACTATTGTCCCACCAAGCCTCGGCCTCTCCTTCTAGCATATGCGTACCAAACCGTACCTTCTGAGCATCACTGCATTCCATGGTCTTGAAGATCTTCTCCACAGCCTTCAGCCATTTCTGTGCAGCTTCTGGATCTAAGATACCTCCCTCATAAGTAGGCAGCTTGTTGCTCTGGAACTGTGCTAAGTCACGAAACTGAGCACCTCCAGCCTGATTGGCATTCTCTACAGCCTGTGCCATGGCTTGCATAGCAGCAGCAAGAGCAGCATCATTCCTTCCTGCCATACTGTTCAACAATCAACATAAGTTCAGAACACCAAATCAACTCCTATTCTAAGGACAGACTCAACTCTAACACCTGGCCGGACGGACCGACCTGCTCTGATACCAATTGTAACGCCCCACTTTCCCATTTATGAAAACACATAAAATTCTATGAAAATAATCAGAGTTTTTACACCAAAATAAAGTATGATGCCACACTTGAAAACCAACAAAACAAATCTCCTTTATTTTAATAAAATCAAACAGCGAAAAATTTATTCAATTACGGTCAAAAGCCAACGACACCAAAATTCCACAAAATAGTGGTCCACCATAATATTCAAAGTCAAATAAAGATACGTAACAACATAATCAGAATAAATTGTAACTAATAAAAATCCCCCAAATAGTTTCTGTGTTACGTATCAGAGCACTCCTAAGACTCGAACAGGCAACACGATATCCAAGCATCCTAAGTACCTGGATTATCTGTACTTCCGAAGAAGCACAGACACAACAACAACAAAGGGATGAGAAATCACATTCAATATTATCGGTGAATAAATACATGATAACAAGGTAGCATTCACATATGTATAAGTCAACAACACACCAACACGACCTACTGTCCAATATCATCAACAACATCAAATAATAATGTAATACAACACAACACCATGCATGCGGTACCGACTCATTGGTTCGTTCAATCGAACCCCAGATAGATCACATACACCTCTACTTGGCAATGATTTATCCCCCACCATTCTCCATATAGGAGTACGGATGAATCACATACACTCCTCCTGAGCAATGATTCATCCCACCAATCACCATGAATATGCAAGACTCAACTATGCACAACAAAACATGTATACAAGCATAAATACATGCACACAATCCTCCTGATCACATCATACATATCATCAACACCATCGTCATGTAATTTGATTCATACACACCAAACACCCAATTAACTAAATAATTAATTAAAATTATTAAAATTAATATTTTCAACACCCATATCTTATTTCTCAGCACCTGGCACCTATTCCCCACCTCTCAAACCAAGAGAAACCAATTCCGATGCGAAAATGGGAAAGAAATCGCAAAACGGTGAAAATCTGTACCCAGACTGTCCATACACGTATTAACCTGAGTCATACGTGTATGACTTGCTCCCTCGCCCTTCCTTACACGTATGCCACAATCTAATACGCGTAAGGCCTCCTGCCTCGCCCTACCACACGCGTATTACCCAACTTCATACGCGTATGGGCAGATACCCATTTCCTTCAAAAATTCAATTCTCAGATCTACATACGCGTATGGCTACTCCATACGCGTATTGCCTTGCCAATCATACGCGTACCATACGAGTATGGGCAGAGGGCCGTGCCAAATCCTCCCCTCAAGCTCCCCTTACGCGTAAGGCTCCCTTTCCTTCACTCCCATACGCGTATGGCCTAGCCCAATACGCGTATGGCCAGATCCATTACGCAAATCACCAGAGGACTCCCCATTCTGCACTCTGCTATGATTTCCACACTTCTCCACTTCCAATCAGTCCCATAATCGTTTCTACATGAATTTTTGGTCCAATTTTCATCTTTTCTCTTGTACCTAGAATTACTACATGTATTATAGGTCTAAAATCTCAAATCGTTCTCCCAATTGAACCAAAACCACAGGTTATCAGTACAAGTTCATACACAACAGCATCATCAACAGGAAATCATGAAAACACACATCAATTCGTGTACGATTTCAGAATCATAACAGGCATGATCAACAATTCAACAACACAACAATTCTGCATATGAAATCCTACGGGGTTAAGGAGTCCCCACTACCCTATCATGAATAAAACACCAATATTAAACCCTTTTCTCCCCCCTTACCTCGAATCTTTACAGAAAATCTGGACAATTGGGGAAGAAGATCAAGCCCTGGCACACCTTGTTCTTTCTCTCCTCTTGGTTCTCTATTCCTCGTTTCACGTGCCAAAACCTTTCTATTTTCCCTAAACCTCTTCTAATTCTCTTAATCCTATTTTAATTAAATTAATTAATAATAATAGTAATAATAACAATAATAATAACAATAATAATAATAAAATAATAATACTACTATTATTAATTAAATTATTATTATTATTAACTATACAACTATTAATATTAATCTAAAGGCTTTATCTCACCAACTCACCTTCCTAACTAAGGGAAACCTTTAAACGCACTCAAAACACTCCCCCAAACAAGGTCACACAATTAAAATAACACAAGACGTCTAAATAATTAAAATGGGGTGTTACAGTTCACGCCCATTCATCTTCTTTTGCTAAGCATTGATACTTAGAAAAGGTAAACTTCCCCTCGATCCTGGTCTTCAGCCAAGGAACTGGTCTTAGTTTCTGAAATAAACTTCCCCTCGATCTTGGTTTCGTACCAAGGAACTGGTCTTAGTTTCTGAAATAAACTTCCCCTTGATCCTGGTTTCCTACCAAGGAACTGGTATTAGTTTCTGAAATAAACTTCCCCTCGATCCTGGTTTCCTTCCTAGGAACTGGTCTCTGTTTCTGATGTAAACTTCCCCTCGATCCTGGTTTTCTACCAAGGAACTAGTCTTAGTTTCTTTTGTCAAGAAACTTTCTTGACAAAGGACGCTATCCGTAGCGGTTTTCCTGAAACTTCTCACCGAATTTTCCTGGGGAGATGCCATTTGATGGAAAAAGGTTTTGATGTCAGACTTGCTGGGGAACCCATCTGTCTGAGCTGTAGAGGGGCACAAACTTGTCTATTGGAGATGCCATTTGTCGACTCTACTAGGGAAAATGAGTCTCTTGAGAGACTGCTTCCGCTTGGGGATATTACATCATAATTTTCTCGGGATCCTCTCGGAGAAATGCCATATGATGTGTTCCAATTTTGAGGTATCGGTGACCTTTTCGTCAGCGAAATTTTTTTGGAGAAAAACTGTTGTATTGTTGAATCTTTGATTGAGAGGCTTTCTCTGGGGATCTTCCTTAATCTGGGAAAGTGAAGATATCATCTTCAATGGCGAAGAGTGATGTTTGGTGAAGGTTCTCTAGCCTTTCAGAGGTTCAAGTTATCAAAGTGGTCAAAGGTCGATTCTAATCCAGAAATAAACTGGAGGAGAGATCGTTCAGACTCAAACATTTCCTGACGAGGAAAGAACTGACAACTCGATTAAGAGGACGGTTATCACTAGGGGATAAGACCGACTAGAGTGATAGTGATGCAATATGAATATGAATATAAGTCAATAATGCATGATGTATGTGTGTATATGCTGACAAAACTGACACGACATACAGACTGATGGATGAACATGATTGGATACTCGGCCACAGTGGGAAATGAAAAGTATCACTGGCTCACAATAGTAATTCTGCCTTGCTTAGGAGAGATAGTCCACGTGGGGAACAATCACTGGCCGGGCTTAGGAGGTAAGAACTCTGTCGAGGATGTCGAATGAAACATGGTCTTCGACACAGTTGATCCTTCGTTCAGGCGCATTGGTTTAGAAGGAAATACTTTGATTCTGCACTTTGAGGTTCGATTGCTTCTGGGGAAGCGATCGATGTTCTTTCGATGTTCAACAGTCAAAAGAAAATGCCAACTTTATTTTAAAAGCAGAAAAATTTTTACAAGTAAATTCATTTTTTGTTTTATTTCAAGAATCGTTCATCATGTTAAAATGTCGTTCTGTAAAGGTAAAACAAATAAGAATTGCAAACAAAAGCACGAGGGCTCAAATTTTATTGATAGGATGGAAATCAGCCAAACGCGTGATTCCAAAGAGTATTTACAAAGTTAGAAAATGGTAATTTACGGGGAAAAGGGCTACATTGAAACATAACGACCATTATCCTTCCACCAACTTTGAATTCTGGGCATCATGAGCTTCCGTCGAAGATGACCTTAAATGGAGTTTTCCTGACGGATGGTATGACTGCTGCTGAGGGACTTGCCCCTGTTGAACATAATTACTTGCCATTATCCCTAATTTTTGTATGGATTGTACTTTGGGATTTCCAATCCACCGGGATAATTTTTTTACTTTGTGTCTCTAATTTTTGCCTGGACCGCCTGTAGCGAGCGATTTTGGACGCGGTTCTTAAGCGCTGGTCGCTCTCTGCGGTTGAGCTTAAAACTACAGGTCGATTCATTTTTTATCCTATTGTGAGCTGAATAAGGAAGGGAAATAGATGTCTCCAATTAACCCTGCTTGCATACTGAGTTTAAACAGCGGTTTGTTAGGTTACGGATGCTATCAATGTGGGGGGCCTTTGTATTGGTTATTTGTATTTCGCCAATACGGTTCTTTCTTTCTTTTTTCTAGGCAAAGGGTTTCTGGCGGGGAATAAGGATTAGGATGTTAGGACTGATGCTTTTGAATTACTGCTTTTGATTGATGGAGATATGGGATTTGGTTTTTTTGTTGATTGCGCTCGCTAAGATCTTTTCTTTCGATCTTATGCCTACGTATTCCCGTTTACTGAAACAGGGAAATCAGAGTGTTCGTAGTTCCTCCTATTCTATGGGAGGAAATTGGTTTTTGGTGTCTTGTTCAAAGCCCAAGACGTGAAGCGAAAAGGTGATTTGTATCTTGATCAAAGCCCAAGATGTGAAGCTGAAAGGTCTATTTGTGTCTTGTTCAAAGCCCAAGACGTGAAGCTGAAAGACCTCGACTTTAGAGAGAATTTGTCATCTCTAAAGAGGGGAGAAGGAGAATTACTTTAACTGGGATACGCGGATCCGAGCAATGCCATAATTTCCGAAGAAAGGGTTTTAACCTGAAAGAGAAGACTTTAACTCAGTGTAGAGCAATACCATCTTTCCTTAGGAATTTATCATGCTAAAAGAGGGACAGTGGCATGGATATAGATGATCCAGAGGCTTGCCGCTTACAACGATTAGATGAAGGGAAAAGAGTTGTTGATGTTTGTGTACTGTGAACGAGGCACAGCTTTGATGCTAAAAGGTCGATTGGATCAACCAGTGGTTTTCTTATACAAAGCCTTAGAGGAGGCTAATTTGTGTCTCGTAAAAAGCCCGAGAGAGAGCCTAAAGGTTTTTGACCTAGTGGGGCGTATCGTTATACAAAGCCTAAGAGGAGGCCAGCAAAGAGTTCGACTCTTGCTTAAGGGATTTATATCTCGTACGAGGCCCGAGATGGAGGCAAAAAAAAAGGGTGATTGACTCAACGAGGGAATCTTTTGTGTCTCATACAAAGCCTGAGAGAGAGGCTAAAAGGTTGTTTTGACTCCATTGGGGAGAATTTTGGTATCTCGTATGAAGCCCGAGATGGAGGCTATTGTAACTGTTTCAGTTGAGTGACAGATCCAATATACTGATTTAAAAGAGAAAATCAGTTCTTATATGAGTAACACTGTACACAGGGATTTAATTTGAGGATCAGGGATATTTCCTTTTCATTGAGGAAACGGGAAATCAAAAGGGTATTAAGACTGTCCGAGTCTGCGGGTTTCCTTCCTATTTAACGAAGGGTGCTTGAGAATGTCTTTGAGACTCAAGGAAGTTAGACTGTCCAAGTCTGGAGTTTTATCTTTTGTACTATGCTTCGAGAAACAGTAGTAGACTCTATGAAAGGACTGTTCTATGAGGATGACTAGGTTCTGTTCCTATACCTCTAGGAGGTCGTCGGGACAATTTGTACGAAGCCCAAGAGGAGGCTTGAAACTTTTAAGAAGCCGACGGGTCCTTGTACGAAGCCCAAGAGGAGGCTATCATTCCCGAAGTAGGAGATCATTATACGAAGCCTAAGAGGAGGCTGTGAATACTTCTAAGAAGCCGTAGGGTCCTTGAATAATGCCCAAGAGGAGGCCGATGCTTTTAAGAAGCTCGTGGGTCTATCATCTCCTTTCCATTAGGAGAGATAACTCTTTTAAAGATGAAAACCACTGGTAAACGTGCGAGGTTTACTATCCAGCGACTTTTAACTTTTAAAGAGGGTTCCTTAGTTAAGGTCCAAGATTATGACCGTAGTGGGTACCCAAACCCCGAGACATTCAAGGCAAGCTATCCACAAGGAATAGATCAAGTCAGGAAAGTTTGAGAATTGGGAAGAAACTCAAAGATGCCATTCATGGAGAATACATTCATCTTGGGGAGTAGAGCTTCTTGACGATTCCTAAGGAGGACAGCCGAAGAGAAGACTGTATCTGGTGCTCCTATTGGGGATCTAGGCGTCTATTTCTACGAATAAGTGAAACGGCGTCACCTAGTTCTAGACGTAGTTGCCGGGGAAACTCGAAATATCTATACTCTTATTACACAGTAGATATGAGTTTATAAAAGGAGACTTACAGTGAGCAGCCCCACAATACAGTTTATAATATGAAAGCAGTAAATGAAAGCGATAACCACTTACTCGGTTGTAGTGCTTCCATGCTATTTGGTTAGTTGTTCAACAAAGAAAGATTGAAACCAACAATATATTCAAAATCAAAGGAGAAAGTGCTTTGAAAAAGAAAGATCTGGGGCTTACAGCTCAAGGAGAGGCCCAGGGTTTTATCAGTGAGCGCACTGTTTGAATTTGTACAGCGGGACTTATACAAGTGACTGGGGCCCAAAAAAGGTTTTCTGTACAAAGGGATGGGTCTTACACTCTCTCAAGAGGCCCAAAAAGGTTTAAAGAAAAAGAGTGGGGCTTATAACACGAGGGTAGGCCCAAATGGTTTTTATTTTTAAACGGGCGACGATCGCGCCGTTTACTTGTAGAGAGGGACTTATACAATGAGTGAGGCCCAAAATGTTTTGGTTAAAAGGGGGATTGGGTCTTACACTCTAATAGAGGCCCAAAGTGTTTTGAATGGGTCTTATAGCTCAAGGAGAGGCCCAAGGGTTATTTTGAAAAGGCGACGATCGCGCCGTTTGTTTTTTTTGATGGTATCGGGACTTATACAATAAGTGAGGCCCAAAAATGATTTGGTCAAAAAAAGGATTGGGTCTTACACTCTAATAGAAGCCCAAAGTGTTTTGAAAATGATTTATGAGGGTTGAATTAATCCAAAACCCTAATTTGTTTTCAAAATGTATTTAATTGAATAAAAATTCAATTAAAATGATCAAAAATTGTTTAACACATGGAAAACAAATTATGATCTTGCATTAATGCTTCAAAAATTAGGTATTGACCTACAAAATAATTAGAAAGCATTAAAAGTTGCAAAATCAATGTAGAAAAAATATTTAAAATGCCAAAAACAATCAAAATATTAATTCTTTACAAAAATATCAATTATATGAAATAAATAATATTTTTGGGATTTTTTGATAAAATAAAATATTTTAACATTTTTGTGAATTATTAAAAAAAGAATCAACTCAAAATCATTAAAACTCAGAGAGAAATTAATTTTTGAATCAATTAAACAAAATCACAAAATTCAAATATTCAAATTATTCAAAAATGGCGCCAAGAACAGCTGAAGAACACGCGCGTGTTCTTGGTTTCTCAGATTTGCGTTTTCTATCCAATCTCCATGAATACGTAATCATATCATGCAATCCACATATCATTATGCTCGTCTCAACCTCACGATCATGTCTATGTACTTTAATTTCATTTAAATTAAACATACAACAAGAAATCACGAAGAAACCTCAAGAACCCTAATTTGTGCATGAAGGCTAGGATTTTTGATACACGATTCAAACAATGCAATTAATTGAGGGAAAACATTCCATGCATGATTATGAACATATGGCCAAATTATTGTGCGAGGAAATATGCATAGATTGAGAGATGCCCAAGTTTAGGCTTACCTTCAAGTCGTGACAGCAAGAGCAGATGTGATTTTGAGTTGGAGGTGTTACAGACAAGTTGTGATGATCTGGACAGCTTCCCTACACCATATGGAGTGTGTTTGAACACTTGGATTGAATTGAAATGGACTGGATCAGTTTATGGCATCTCAGCTGCAACTTCACTTCAAACTTGTGTGGATGGCAAGTGATTTTGAGATTTTGATGTTTCAGAAGTTATGTGAGTGTTTGATCAGCTCATATGTGATGTATGTGAGGTGTGTGAGTGATTGGTTTGTGCAGAATTGCTCCCAAACTCAAAACCCGATAGCTACCTTGCTAAGAAAGGCATTTTTGCCAAGAGAAAGAGATTTTGAGGAAAGCATCTGTTAGATGGCTTTGGTGTACTTAAACTGGCCACAATTGAGCTCTATTTATAGTAGAGCAAGTTTGTTTTGCAAGGAATAGTTCATGGCAGCTGGTAAGTAGGTTCCCTCAATGTTGGCCAATGGAAATGAAAGTCTCCTCTAGCCATTGACTAGAGGTTAGGGCACAGAGCTTTGGTCCCCTTGGTCTTGGATAAGTCTTGAATGATTTTAGATGAGAATGGCTCAGTCCATGCCACCTTGATGGTTCCATTGAATGCCTCATTCCAAATTTGAAGTCTTGTCCCTATTTTGGCCATTCTAGGTTCAACATGCTATTCTTTGTTCCTTGGACCTTGGAGGCTTGGCTCAGTGATTGTCCCCTTTGGATTCAATCCTCTGAGGTGTCCAAGTGGATTTGAGCAATTGAATTTGGCTGATTTTGGCAAATCGAGCCAAAGTGCAAATTCTGCCTTGCCTTGACAGATTTCAGCAAGGCAACTTGCCAATGTTGTATCTCATGGTGTAGGTTGAATTTGGCAATGTTCTTGGCCATTTTGGAAAGCTCTTACATGATACAACAACTGTTTGAACAAGTTTGGTTTTGATCTCTTTTGATTCCAAGTGAAAAATCCCCCTACATTTGGCAAAAAGTGAAGGCAAATCTGACTTAGTGAAAATTTCACTAAGTGTTGGAAAAAGTGACTTTTTCACTTTTCAGCCACTTTGATCATTCCATAACTCAAAATCCTTAATGAATTGGAATGACTTGTAGTTGAAGTTTTTGTAGGTGATAATGAGGGCTACAAATCCATCTTTGGATGAGAAAAAATGGCCTTGTGGTTTAGGAGTTATGGTCCTCCAAAGTTGGTACCTTTGCCACTTTATTTTTAACTTAGAAAATTTTCTAAGTTTTATGGTTACCCCTTTTACAAGTTATCTCACTTTTCTTGATTTTTCTTGATGAATGATGATTCAAATCATACATTAACATCATTTTAGGGTTAAAAATCCATTTTGGTGAAAAATCTCAAAAAGTCAAAGTTGACTTTTGTGCACAGTTGACTTTTTATCAGATGAATTCCAAACTGTGCAATTCCTCAGGAAATCATGTCCTTGACCTAAATCAAACTTGATGGACATGTTCCATGGGTGTCATGGGGTATATTCAATCATGTATTAGGGTTTGGGAGCATGTCTTGGTCAAAAGTCAAAGTTACAGTTAACTTTTCCCTTAAAACCCTAATTGTGGTGCAGATGAAAATGAGACTTGTTGCTCAAGCTTCTTGGATCAATCCATTGTTTCAAATGGATCAATATGGTGTATTAGAGACCCTCAAATCATCTCTTGAGGTCTTGGCTCATGGTTTGTCCCAAAAGTCAACTTAGGGGTGAATTAGGTCAAGAAACCCTAATTCCTGATTTTTGATGAATGCATCCCCTGAGGCAAAACTGACTTGATGCATGGGTTCATGAGGTTCCATGAAGCATATTAGGTCATGTTTTGGATCATTGCCTTAAGCCCAGATGAAAATTTCCATCTGGAGGCCCTGGTCGACCAAAACCCTTATTTGGTGACACTGTCGATCTTGAGACTTGATCCACCTAGAAGGGAGCAGCCTTGTGCTTAATCCTTGAAGTGGGAGTCCTTTTTGATCCATTGTGGATGTTTGAGAGATTAGACAAGTTGAAGATCATGTCATTTCTTGATTGATCCTTTGTCTAAGCACTCAGAGAGGGCTTGAAACCCTAATTTTGATTGTAGTGGATGCTCACCCATCTTTGGGGAGACTGATGAAGCATGATGGTTCATCCATATTGTGATGATGATTTTCACAATGATGGGAAATATAAGTGGTCAAAATTTGGGGTATTACAGATGCCCCTATTTAATCTTCTTGGACCCGGAGGTGTGAATGACGAAGGTATTCGAGCATTCAGGGTGCAAGAGGATTAAATATCGGAATATCCGAAATTTTGATGGTGGTTATGAATGGTAACTTACGCATTCATCTTCTTTAGCTAAGCAATGATGCTTAGAAAAGGTAAACCTCCCCTCGATCCTGGTCTTTAGCCAAGGAACTGGTCTTAGTTTTCTTTTGAAATAAACCTCCCCTCGTTCTTGGTTTCCTACCAAGGAACTGGTCTCAGTTGTGGAAACAAACTTCCCCTCGATCCTGGTTTCTTACCAAGGAACTGGTCTTAGTTTCTGATTTAAACTTCCCCTCGATCCTGGTTTCCTACCAAGAACTGGTCTTAGTTTCTGATTTGAACTTCCCCTCGATCCTGGTTTCTTACCAAGAACTGGTCTTAGTTTCTGATTTAAACTTCCCCTCGATCCTGGTTTCCTACCAAGAACTGGTCTTAGTTTCTGATTTGAACTTCCCCTCGATCCTGGTTTCCTACCAAGAACTGGTCTTAGTTTCTGATTTAAACTTCCCCCCGATCCTGGTTTCTTACCAAGAACTGGTCTTAGTTTCTTTTGTCAATAAACTTTACTGACAAGGGACGCTATTCATAGCGGTTTTCCTCAAACTTCTCGCCGAATTTTCATGGGGAGATGCCATTTGAGTGGAAAAAGTTTTGATGTCAGACTTGCTGGGGAACCCATTCGTCTGAGTTGTAGAGGTGTACAAACTTCTCTGTTTTAGAGACGCCATTTGTCGATTCTACTGGGGAAAGCGAGTCTCTTGAGAGACTGTTTTCATTTGGGATCTTTCATCATACTTTTCTCGGGATCTTCCCGGAGAAACGCCATATGATGGGGTCCAATTTTGTGGGGCCGATGACCTTTTCATCAGCGGTCCTTTCGGAGCAAAACTGGCATGCTGCCGAATCTCTGATCACGAGGCTTTCTCTGTGGATTTTCCTTAATCCGGGAAAGCGAGGATATCATCTTCAATGGCGAAGAGTGACATTTGTTGAAATTTTTCTCTGGCTTTTCAGAGGTTCAAGTTATCAAAGTGGTCAAGGACCAACTTCTTTCCAGAATTAAACTGGAAGCGAGGTTGTTCAGACACAGTATTTCCTGACGAGGCAAGAACTGACAACTCGATTGAGAGGACTTCTACCACTAGGGGACAGGACCGACTAGAGTGATAGTGATGCAATATGAAATGTGAATGCAAATAAAAAATGCACGATGTATGTATGTATATGCTGACAAAACAGACGCGACATACAGACTAATGGATGAACACAATTGGATACTCGGCCATTGCGGGGCGAAGAAGTACCGTTGATTCAAAATAGCAATTCCACCTTGCTTAGGAGAGATAGTCCACGCGGGGAGCTATGTTGATCGGGCTTAGGAGATGAGAACTCGGTCGAGGCGTGTCAGACGAAACAAGGTCTCTGACACAGTTGATCCCTTCATTCAGGCATACTGGCTTAGAAGGAGTACTTTGATTCTGCACTTTGAAATTCGCTTACTTCGGGAGAAGCAATCAATGTTCTTCTGATGTTCAACAGTCAAAAGAAATGCCATCTTTAATTTAAAAGCAGAAAAAGTTTTAACAAGTAAATTCATTTTTGTTTTATTTCAAGAATCGCTGATTAAGTTTAAACAACGTCGTTCTGTAAAGCTAAAACAAGTTAAGAATTACAAACAAAAGCGCAAAGGCTCAAATTTTATTGATAAGATGGAGATCAGCCAAACGCGTGATTCCAAAGAGTATATACAAAGTTAGAAAACGGTAATTTACAGGGAAAAGGGCTACGTTGAAACATAACGACCACTATCCTTCTACCAACTTTGAATTCGGGGCATCCTGAGCTTCCGTCGAAGATGACCTTTGACTGGAGATTTCCTCCGATAGATGATGCTGTAACTGCTGCTGAGGGACTTGCCTCTGTTGAACATAGTTACTTGCCATTATCCCTAATTTTTGCCTGGATTGTACTATGAGATTTCCAATCCATCGGGATGATTCTTTTTTTTTTTGTCTCTAACTTTTGCCTGGACCACCCTTTCGGGATTTCAATCCACCGAGACGGTTTTTTTTTAGTTTAGGCGAAGTATTTCTTGACTACATCAACATTCGTGGCGTAGACAAATTCCTCTCCGTCCATGGTTGCAAGTCTCAAGGCACCGCCTGAGAAAGCTTTCGTGACCACATAGGGGCCATCATAATTCGGGGTCCATTTGCCCCGAGAGTCAGTGAGAAATGATTGTATCTTCTTGAGCACGAGGTCTCCTTTTCTGAAGACACGAGGTCGGACTTTTTTGTCGAACGCCCTTTTCATTCTCTGTTGATACAACTGACCGTGGCATAGTGCCGTGATTCTCTTCTCTTCGATCAGGTTCAGTTCATCGTGTCGACTTCGACACCATTCAGCTTCGGTGAGCTGAGCTTCCATCAATACCCTGATTGACGGGATCTCTACTTCTATGGGAAGCACTGCCTCCATGCCATATACTAGAGAGAAAGGGGTAGCCCCTGTTGAAGTACGGACAGATGTGCGATAACCATGAAGAGCAAAAGGTAACATCTCGTGCCAGTCTTTATAGGTTACAACCATCTTTTGAACGATCTTCTTGATGTTCTTGTTAGCCTCTTCTACCGCTCCGTTCATCTTGGGTCGGTAGGGAGATGAGTTATGGTGTTCGATCTTGAACTCTGCACACAACTCTTTCATCATCTTATTGTTCAAGTTAGATCCATTATCAATAATGATCTCGCTTGGAACACCATAACGGCAGATGATATTGTTTTTGATAAATTGGACCACCATTTGTCGGGTTACATTGGCGTATGACGCTGCTTCGACCCACTTGGTGAAATAATCAATGGCTACCAGGATGAACCGATGTCCATTTGAAGCCTTGGGCTCAATCATACCAATCATGTCGATTCCCCATATGGAAAATGGCCACGGGGAAGAAAGAACTTTGAGATGTGATGGCGGTACATGAATTTTGTCAGAGTATATCTGACACTTGTGACACCTCCTCATGTACTTGTAGCAGTCGGATTCCAGGTCAACCAATAATACCCGGCCCTGAGAATTTTTCTCGCCATTATGTGTCCATTGGCATGAGTGCCAAAGGATCCTTCATGAATTTCTTTCATGAGCATGTCTGCTTCTGGTCTGTCGACACATCGGAGCAAAACCATGTCAAAATTTCTCTTATAAAGAGTGTCACCGCTCAGGAAGAAGTTTCCAGCCAATCTTCTGAGGGTTTTCCTGTCTTTTCTGAGTGCCCCAAATGGGTACTCTTGTTTCTGAAGGAAGCATTTGATATCGTGATACCAAGGTCTGTCGTCTATGACTGCTTCAATCATGAAGATGTAAGCGGGCCGTTCAAGGCGCATTATGTGAATCTTAGGCATGTCATTCCATCGACCTACACTAATCATGGAAGAGAGAGTGGCTAATGCATCAGCCATGTGATTCTCATCACGAGGGATGTGATGAAAGTCGACTCTGTTGAAGAAGGGTAACAACCTTCTTGCATAGTCTTTGTAAGGAATCAATCCTGATTGGTATGTGTTCCAATCTCCTGTGATCTGGTTAATAACCAGGGCTGAATCGCCGTATACGTCCAAGTTTTTGATTCTTAAATCAATCGCTTCTTCGAGACCCATGATACATGCTTCGTATTCGGCCTCGTTGTTCGTACATTTGAACGTAAGTCTGGCAGTGAAAGGAATGTGGGAACCCTGAGGGGTAACAATGATTGCCCCAATTCCGTTTCCATAATGATTAACTGCTCCGTCAAAGATGAGTCCCCACTGGGAACCTGGTTCTGGCCCTTCACTGGGTAGCGGTTCATCGCAATCTTTCATTTTTAGATACATGACATCTTCGTCTGGGAAGTCAAACCCGATTGATTCTTGATCGTCAATTGGTTGATGAGCCAAATGATCGGCTAAAATACTTCCTTTAACGGCTTTCTGAGCGTGGTACTCTATGTCATATTCTGATAGTAACATCTGCCAACGGGCAATCCTTCCCGTGAGAGCAGGTTTTTCGAAAACGTACTTGATTGGATCCATTTCGGAGACCAACCAAGTAGTATGACGAATCATGTACTGGCGAAGATGTTTGGCTGCCCAAGCCAAAGCGCAACAAGTTTTCTCAAGCCTTGTGTACCGAGTCTCACAGTCGGTGAATTTCTTGCTTAGATAGTAAATGGCAGACTCTTTCCTTTTAGTTTTGTCTTGTTGGCCAAGTACACATCCCATCGAGTCCTCTAGGACTGTGAGGTAAATGATCAGTGGTCTTCCTTCCACTGGAGGTGATAGGATCGGAGGATTCAACAGATATTCCTTGATACTGTCGAAGGCGGTTTGGCAGTCTTCTGACCAAACGCAATCCTGGTTCTTTTTCAATAACTTGAAAATCGGCGCACAAGTGGCGGTCATAAGGAATATGAATCTGGAGATGTAGTTCAAACGTCCCAGGAATCCTCTGACTTGTTTTTCAGTTTTCGGAGAAGGCGTTTCTTGAATGGCCTTGACCTTGTCAGGATCAACTTCAATTCCTTTCTGGCTGACGATGAACCCTAGTAATTTCCCCGAACGGACACCGAAGGTGCACTTGTTGGGATTCAAGCGGAGCTTGAATTTTCTTAGACGTTCGAACAATTTTGACAGATGTTCAACGTGCTCATCCTCTGTTCTTGATTTTGCAATCAAATCATTGACATATACCTCGATTTCCTTATGTATCATGTCATGAAACATAGTAGTCATGGCCCTTTGATAGGTTGCCCCGGCATTCTTCAAACCGAACGGCATTACCTTGTAACAAAAGGTACCCCATGGGGTAATGAACGAAGTTTTCTCCATGTCTTTCGGCGCCATTTTGATCTGGTTATAGCCCGAGAATCCATCCATGAAGGAGAATACTTTGAACATTACTGTGCTGTCAATCAACATGTCAATGTGTGGTAAAGGAAAGTCGTCCTTTGGACTTGCCTTGTTTAGATCTCTGTAATCAACACACATTCTGACCCTTCCGTCCTTTTTGGGAACGGGTACGATGTTGGCTAACCATTGAGGATATTCAGATGTAGCGAGGAAACCCGCGTCGATCTGTTTCTGTACCTCCTCCTTGATTTTGATGGCCATGTCTGGGTGAGTGCGTCTCAACCTTTGCTTTACTGGCGGACATTCCAATCTTAACGGTAAATGATGTTCCACGATGCTGGTATCTAACCCTGGCATATCCTGATAGGACCAAGCGAATACATCGGGAAATTCTTTGAGAAGCTTTATCAAACCCTCTCTGGCAGTTGGACTGAGCAATGCTCCGTTCCTGATTTCGTTTCTCTCTTGCTCTGAACCCAAGTTTACCGTTTCCAACGGTTCTTTGTGAGGTTCAATGGACCTTTCCTCTTGTCTGAGTAGTCGGGAGATTTCTTCTGGAATTTCGTTGTCATTTTCTTGTTCAGCCTCGAATACCAGGAACTCAAAGTTGGAAGAAGGCATCGGATCGTATGTTTCAACGGGGTATAAAACAAGCAATCTGCATGACGTGATGATTCGTGTTTAGAAGAGATAGAGAAAATGCAAGTGTGTGCAGTGTTTTGATTTTACTGCTTGTTTTTATTATTGAATGTTTTTTTTTTAGGATTACCATTTTCTAAAAAAGGAAAAAGAGAAAACAGCAATTAATGCGGAAATTACAGAACGACGTTATTTTATTAATGAACAAGTCGAATCTTGAAACTACAGCCCTATAAAACAAAACTCACTCACTTCGTGCAAAGCGAAGAGGGAAATTTACAGAAAGCGAGCCCTATCAAAACATCCGTTTCACCTGGGCAGGGTGAAAGGTTAAAGATGACAATTACTTTGACTGGCGAACGACCTTCGGAACCTCGACAGCAACCCATTGGCGGCGAACTCCTCGGTGAATCACAAAGTCTGGCACCTTCCTTGATTTGTCTTCAGAAATGACGCTGATTTCTGGTGGAGCAGGATCATTGGAATCTGTCTCCCAAGCAGAATTGCCGTAGGAGGATTCCTCTGTTGCATTTTGCATAGCTTTTGTACTCTCAGCTGTATCTCCCCATCCAGTTGGCTGTATATCTTCGAGCCTGATACGAGAGCTTTCGGGAGCGGTGTACTTGACCATAAAGTCGTATTTTCCACTTAGTTGTCCCAAAGTGTCCCAAACTTCTTTGGAACTGGAGAAATCATCCCTTTCGATGACGTTGACCTCAGGAAAAGCATAGTTGATGAATTCAAGTCCTGCGAACGCTGCGAATTCATCTTCATGTTGAGTAGTTTCTGAATGACCTGAGTGTTGATCCCATGACATGGTGGGGACACAGGTATTCTGTTCAATGACGTTCAGCTGAGTTTCATTACTCGGCTGACTTTCTTGCCCCAAGTTTCCTGGGTAAGGCTGCCACATTGGCAGACCATCCATCGGGCCATAGTAATTGCGGTCAAAGTTTTCTTTCATCAGAGTGTCTTCCTCTAATGAATTTGGCGGAGCACGGCATCCTTCCGGATCACAATCTCCGTAGATCATTTCGACATCTGATCTTGGTATAAATCTCGGACTTTCTGTAGGAAAGCAAAAAGGCATAGGCACCTCTTCCTGAGACATATAGCCGTCCTTGTTAAGGTAGGACTTCCATTCTTCATCTGTGTCAGAGGGATCTTCCTCATTGATAGCATGAACTGTCTGAGACACTGGGTGAAGAAAACCTCCACTGTGGAAGAAGTTTTGAAGGGGATGAAGACTTTCATCGTTGGCGGCTGTCTGGGTACAGGTCGCAGAAAAACCAAGACCCTTCTTTGTTTTATTGTCAATGGGAATGACAAGCCGTCCCCATCCTGTCGTATCGGTACTCTCGACCACTTTGATTGCATCTTTGTACGAAGAAATTGAAGTTCCTTCTTCGGATTTATCGTTCTTGTTCACCGATAGTGCTTGGAACTGAGTTCCAATAACCTCCTTGGGTTCTACACAAGTAGATGATGATAGGTTACTCACATGCAAGGCTTGTTCCCCACAAACCGTGACAAGTTGATCGTTCTTGACGAACTTTAGCTTTTGGTGGAGGGTCGAAGTGACCGCTCCAGCCTGATGTATCCAAGGTCTTCCTAATAAACAACTGTATGTTGCCCGGATGTCCATGACCTGGAAAGTGATTTGGAAAGTGTGAGGACCAATAGTTATGGGAAGATCCACTTCGCCAATAACTGTTTTTCTGGATCTGTCGAACGCTTTGACGACGACCTCGCTAACCCTCATCGGAGGGCCTCTTGTATGAAAGAGCATCCCTGTTTGTTTACCGAGCAAATCAGACAGGAACTGTAATCGTGCCGTGGCAGATTATGATACTGGCTTTGCCTTGAGTGCATCGCCACCAAGTTGAAATTCATCACACGGATGTCGTGGTTTTGAATGACGTTGGAATTCGTGTAAACCATGTTAACTCCACGAACTCTTTGCTCTTGGATCCATCCAAGATCCATTTGTTCCTGTAGAGCTGCTTGCACTACAGAACACCCCTGGTTGTCTTTAGAGCAGATATCACACTGGTGATAATTATGAGGTGGTACATGGCCGTATCCACTCTGTCTACAATGCATCTTGACCAGATTGGTCCCCAATAAGAGTACATCGTGAATTTGATAGACATTGTTAGTCTCTTTCTCAATCAGATTGACTGCAGCTTTCTCGTGTTGAGGCAGCGGGTTCGTAAGAACATTAGGATTCGTATCTTTGAAAGATAAGAGCCCGCTCCTAACAAGCTTTTGCATGTCGGATTTGAAATTGAGACAAGTCTCAATGTTATGCCCTGAACCTCCTTGATGATAAGGGCATGTCTGATCCGCATTAAACCAAAAAGGCGGATTTTCCGGTACTGTAAGAGGAGACTTAGTCTGGACGTGCCCCTTAGCCAGCAGTAACGGAAATAGTTATGCGTACGTTACGGGTATAGGATCAAATCCTGGTGGCCGTGTTGTACGGTTGTTGTTATATGGGGGACGAGCCTGCTGAAGAGGCTGTTGTGTCCTTTGTTGGTCAGGTTGGCTCTGCGCAACCTGAGGTCGATACATAGGAACAGGCACGGGGCCGATAGCAGGAATAACAGCTGCTACTGGCTGATAACGTCGCCTTTGCTTTTCGAGAGAGATATTCCCAATATCTTGCTCTTTTTTCTTAGGGAGAGCACTACCGTATTTTTTAGTACCGCTCGTTGATCCAGTGTCTTTTACCAAACGTCCTTCTCGGACGGCTTCCTCAAGACGTACACCCATACCGACCATCTCGGTGAAATCACTGGGCGCACTGGCGACCATTCGGTCATAGTAAAATGAGCTTAAGGTCTTTAAGAAGATCTTTGTCATCTCTTTTTCCTCAAGAGGTGGACAAATTTGAGCGGAAATTTCACGCCACCTTTGAGCATACTCCTTAAAGGTTTCCTTGTCCTTTTGTGACATTGATCTGAGTTGATCTCTGTCGGGTGCCATGTCCAAATTGTACTTGTATTGTTGGACGAAGGCAGTACCAAGATCTCTGAATGTACTGATCGTAGTACGGTTTAAACCCATGTACCATTTGAGTGCGGCACCGGTTAAACTATCCTGGAAGTAGTGAATCAGCAGGTCCTGATTCTCCGTCTGAGCTGACATCCGCCGAGCGTACATCACTAGATGGCTCTGAGGGCAAGAGTTACCCTTGTATTTTTCAAAGTCGGGCACTTGGAACTTGTGCGGGACTTTCACATTTGGGACCAAGCAGAGGTCTGCGGCGTCCTTCCCAAATAGATCCTGACCGCGAATGGCTTGCAGTTCTTTCTGCATTTCCAAGAACTGTTCCTGGAATTCCTCCATTCTGTCAAACATAGTTTCCTTCTTACCAGAAGATGTTGGTGGAATCTGTCCTTCCGGGACAGTGTGCACCACAGGGGGTGGTACCGTGACTACGGAAGTAAGTCTTGGCGCCTCCCGAAGTTTGTACCCTTCAGGAGTCTTGAGTATGCCCCTGGCATCTTCGCTTTCCCGAAGTTTGTAACCTTCAGGCCCAGCGGCTTCTGTTGCGATTCCCTGATCTTCAGTGATCGGCGGAACATATCCTTCCGGGATATAGTTAACAGGCATGCCCCAAGGACGATCTTTCGGCATCTGATACCTAGGATCATACTTTTCTATGATGGGCGTTGAGGTGATCTCTGAGATCACAGTTCTTTGTAGCTGAGCTTCTGCCATGGCTTACATGTCGTTACGAAGCTTTCTCATATCCTCTCTCAGAGCGTCGATCTCTTCTTTCAACTCTCTGTTTTCTTCCTCAAGATCATCCATCTTTTTCTGACGATTGGCCCGAGTATTATACGAATAAGATAGTTTGACTCTAGAATCGAGACACAAACGTGAGATTCGTAGGGAAGAAGAATACGCGATGTGAGAATGATGAATGCAATGATTATATTAATTGTTGTTTTTTTGGTTTAATCAAAATAAACTTTGACAATTAGATTGCAAATATCAAACAGTGGGGAAACCCCTTTTTATTGAAATTCAAAGGATTACAGAAATGGAAATACAGTAGATTACAAAGTGCAGAAACAGAAACCTAAACTAATGGGTCCCGAGTCCTCTCTGAAGAGAAATCGGGTGCTGATTCTGGTATCTTCCTTTTCTTTGACCGGGGCGCTTGGGCCGTTGTCGGGTTGTCATTCCTTTGCCAAGTGAAAGGGGTGAGCAAATTCCTTTGGTCATCTTGATTCTCTACAGCATGCTGCTCCAAAATTTCAATCAGAGCATCTTTATCTTTTAGTAGTTGTTGTATTTGGATACACTCTACGTCGAGGGTGCGGTACTTGTTCTTCCAAGACCTTCTTTCCTTTTGAACTTTGTTGAGAGTAACCTGAAGCCTTTCAGTTTCCGTCATGAAGTACATGACAATTTCCCTCGGTGGAAGAATTCCGTAACGAGGATAAGGCATTTTTAGCTTGAGAGCTCTGGTTTGTACCCAATGGAGATAAGGCTCCACCGAGACACAGTCCGGTTTTCCTAGAGACTCTCGTCCTTTCTTATGAACATGTTTCCAAGCTTGCACTATTTCCATCTTTAGTGCTCTGTCGTTTTCTCCTTCTTTGAAGAAAAGACCTTCCAGATGAACACCCAGTGGGATGTGTCTCATCGGGTATCCAAATTGACGAAGAACTAATATCGGATGATAGTTGATTCCTCCTTTAGTTCCTATGAGGGGTACGCTGGGGAAGTTTCCACAACGGTCAATGACTCTGATTCCCTCATAAATCCTATTACACCAATCTATATCAGAGTTGGTGAGAGACATGATCTTCTGCGACCAGCGTAAGACACTCTTGCAATCCCAAAAAGCAGCAGACTTGGGCAAGTGAGAGATAAACCATTTGTAGAGCAAAGGTACACAGCATGTGATCTCCCCTCCGCTGTACAAATTTCCTAAGTGTATAGAATGATACGCATCTGCGAGCAAAGTCGGCACAGGGTTTCCAATGAGAAAAACCTTAATAGCGTTGATATCGACGAAGTTATTGATGTTGGGAAACAAAAATAACCCGTAGGTGAGCAAGACAAAGATGCTTTCAAAAGCAGTCCCGTTCCCTATATTAGCGAAGTATAGAGCTTTTTTTGTCAAGAACTGGGCTGGTAAACCTTGGATGCCACCCTTAGTAGTCATGTGAGTCCTGACCTCAGACTCGTCCAAATGAATTGTTCTTGCAATTGTCTGATTCTTTGGAATTTCTTCCAGTCCAGAAAATGGAGCTCGATCTGTGATATGTAAATCAGTCAGGTGAGAATAATCCTCCAGCGTTGGTGCCAGCTGGTAATCCGGGAATGTGAAACAATGATAAACCGGATCGTAGAACTGAATGAGCGCGTCCATGATCCCCTTAATCACATGGACTCTTAACAGTGGTAGGAAACCACCGTGCTTGGCTCTGAAAGCCTCTGGGTTAACGATCATCCTTGCTAACTTTCTCAAATCCCCTAGTTTTGGAACCTTGAAGGTATACTGGTGAGTTCTCCTTCTACCGAAATCCATTAATGCAATCTTTTTCTCTGATATTTGCAATCACAGTCTTAGTTTAATTTGAAAAACAGAGAGACTAGAAGAGAAATTTTTTGAATGTTTTAATGTTTTATTAAATGAATACATGAATGCAGCACACAAAAACATAGAAAAAACATGGGGTCAAAGGGTCGTTGTCATGAAGTCAAGGCTCTACCCATCCCCAACGGTTTATACTAGGGTGATTTTTGTACCTGTACTCATTATCATCAGCTCCTCCCAGGAAAGCAAAACAACAAGCGGATCGCCAGCGAGTTGTGTGCAATCTTAGAGTAAGTTCCATTCACCGAGAATAGATCACCAGCCTCAAATGAGGGTAGTATCGCGTAACAGCTATTTCTGATAGCTTCCGCACTACGAAAAAGGTTGGCTTTTCTTAAGTGTATACTCAATCTCACCACATGCTGCATCACACGCATTCCCAGTAGCAGAAAAATAAACACGTATAGCAATTAGGAAAAGCAGTATATATATTTGTCCTAATCATCCTAGACTTATAAAGCTACGATTCTTAAGTTCCTGACAGAAATGGGTTCCCCGGCGGAAGCCCCAATCTGTGGTTCCCTGCCTAAGAGATGGACCAGCATAGGTCAATCTTTCTCCTCAGCAGAGTTCCCATTTTCCGTGGAAAACGGGGATGATGCCCTAAGGAAGAAAAGGAGACTCCCAGGCAGAGTCGTCATTTTACAAGGAAAATAGACAGAAATAAAAACTGGGCCCCACGGTGGGCGCCACTTTTCTGTAGCGAGCGATTTTGGACGCGGTTCTTAAACGCTGGTCGCTCTCTGCGGTTGAGCTTAAAACTACAGGTCGATTCATTTTTTATCCTATTGTGAGCTGAATAAGGAAGGGAAATAGATGTCTCCAATTAACCCTGCTTGCATACTGAGTTTAAACAGCGGTCTGTTAGGTTACGGATGCTATCAATGTGGGGGGCCTTTGTACTGGTTATTCGTATTTCGCCAATACGGTTCTTTCTTTCTTTTTTCTAGGCAAAGGGTTTCTAGCGGGGAATAAGGATTAGGATGTTAGGACTGATGCTTTTGAATTACTGCTTTTGATTGATGGAGATATGGGATTTGGTTTTTTTGTTGATTGTGCTCGTTAAGATCTTTTCTTTCGATCTTATGCCTACGTATTCCCGTTTACCGAAATAGGGAAATCAGAGCGTTCGTAGTTCCTCCTATTCTATGGGAGGAAATTGGTTTTTGGTGTCTTGTTCAAAGCCCAAGACGTGAAGCGAAAAGGTGATTTGTATCTTGATCAAAGCCCAAGATGTGAAGCTGAAAGGTCTATTTGTGTCTTGTTCAAAGCCCAAGACGTGAAGCTGAAAGACCTCGACTTTAGAGAGAATTTGTCATCTCTAAAGAGGGGAGAAGGAGAATTACTTTAACTGGGATACGCGGATCCGAGCAATGCCATAATTTCCGAAGAAAGGGTTTTAACCTGAAGGAGAAGACTTTAACTCAGTGTAGAGCAATGCCATCTTTCCTTAGAAATTTCTCATGCTAAAAGAGGGACAGTGGCATGGATATAGATGATCCAGAGGCTTGCCGCTTACAACGATTAGATGAAGGGAAAGGAGTTGTTGATGTTTGTGTACTGTGAACGAGGCACAACTTTGATGCTAAAAGGTCGATTGGATCAACCAGTGGTTTTCTTATACAAAGCCTAAGAGGAGGCTAATTTGTGTCTCGTACAAAGCCCGAGAGAGAGGCTAAAGGTTTTTGACCCAGTGGGACGTATCGTTATACAAAGCCTAAGAGGAGGCTAGCAAAGAGTTCGACTCTTGCTTAAGGGATTTATATCTCGTAAGAGGCCCGAGATGGAGGCAAAAAAAAAAGGGTGATTGACTCAACGAGGGAATCTTTTGTGTCTCATACAAAGCCTAAGAGAGAGACTAAAAGGTTGTTTTGACTCCACTGGGGAGAATTTTGGTATCTCGTACGAAGCCCGAGATGGAGGCTATTGTAACTGTTTCAGTTGAGTGACAGATCCAATATACTGATTTAAAAGAGAAAATCAGTTCTTATATGAGTAACACTGTACACAGGGATTTAATTTGAGGATCAGGGATATTTCCTTTTCTTTGAGGAAACGAGAAATCCAAAGGGTATTAAGACTGTCCGAGTCTGCGGGTTTCCTTCCTATTTAACGAAGGGTGCTTGAGAATGTCTTTGAGACTCAAGGAAGTTAGACTGTCCAAGTCTGGAGTTTTATCTTTTGTACTATGCTTTGAGAAACAGTAGTAGACTCTATGAAAGGACTGTTCTATGAGGATGACTAGGTTTTGTTCCTATACCTCTAGGAGGTCGTCGGGACAATTTGTACGAAGCCCAAGAGGAGGCTGGAAACTTTTAAGAAGCCGACGGGTCCTTGTACGAAGCCCAAGAGGAGGCTATCATTCCCGAATGAAGAGATCATTATACGAAGCCTAAGAGGAGGCTGTGAATACTTCTAAGAAGCCGTAGGGTCCTTGAATAATGCCCAAGAGGAGGCCGATGCTTTTAAGAAGCCCGTGGGTCTATCATCTCCTTTCCATTAGGAGAGATAACTCTTTTAAAGATGAAAACCACTGGTAAACGTGCGAGGTTTACTATCCAATGACTTTTAACTTTTAAAGAGGGTTCCTTAGTTAAGGTCCAAGATTATGACAGTAGTGGGTACCCAAACCCCGAGACATTCAAGGCAAGATATCCACAAGGAATAGATCAAGTCAGGAAAGTTCGAGAATTGGGAAGAAACTCAAAGATGCCATTCACGGAGAATACATTCATCTTGGGGAGTAGAGCTTCTTGACGATTCCTAAGGAGGACAGCCGAAGAGAAGACTGTATCTGGTGCTCCTATTGGGGATCTAGGCGTCTATTTCTACGAATAAGTGAAACGGCGTCACCTAGTTCTAGACGTAGTTGCCGGGGAAACTCGAAATATCTATACTATTATTACACAGTAGATATGAGTTTATGAAAGGAGACTTACAGTGAGCAGCCCCACAATATAGTTTATAATATGAAAGCAGTAAATGAAAGCGATAACCACTTACTCGGTTGTAGTGCTTCCATGCTGTTTGGTTAGTTGTTCAACAAATAAAGATTGAAACCAACAATATATTCAAAATCAAAGGAGAAAGTGCTTTGAAAAAGAAAGATCTGGGGCTTACAGTTCAAGGAGAGGCCCAGGGTTTTATCAGTGAGCGCACTGTTTGAATTTGTACAGCGGGACTTATACAAGTGACTGGGGCCCAAAAAAGGTTTTCTGTACAAAGGGATGGGTCTTACACTCTCTCAAGAGGCCCAAAAAGGTTTAAAGAAAAAGAGTGGGGCTTATAACACGAGGGTAGGCCCAAATGGTTTTTATTTTTAAACGGGCGACGATCGCGCCGTTTACTTGTACAGAGGGACTTATACAATGAGTGAGGCCCAAAATGTTTTGGTTAAAAGGGGGATTGGGTCTTACACTCTAATAGAGGCCCAAAGTGTTTTGAATGGGTCTTATAGCTCAAGGAGAGGCCCAAGGGTTATTTTGAAAAGGCGACGATTACGCCGTTTGTTTTTTTTACGGTATCGGGACTTATACAATAAGTGAGGCCCAAAAATGATTTGGTCAAAAAAAGGATTGGGTCTTACACTCTAATAGAGGCCCAAAGTGTTTTGAAAATGATTTATGAGGGTTGAATTAATCCAAAACCCTAATTTGTTTTCAAAATGTATTTAATTGAATAAAAATTCAATTAAAATGATCAAAAATTGTTTAACACATGGAAAACAAATTATGATCTTGGATTAATGCTTCAAAAATTAGGTATTGACCTACAAAATAATTAGAAAGCATTAAAAGTTGCAAAATCAATGTAGAAAAAATATTTAAAATGCCAAAAACAATCAAAATATTAATTCTTTACAAAAATATCAATTATATGAAATAAATAATATTTGTGGGATTTTTCGATAAAATAAAATATTTTAACATTTTTGTGAATTATTAAAAAAAGAATCAACTCAAAATCATTAAAACTCAGAGAGAAATTAATTTTTGAATCAATTAAACAAAATCACAAAATTCAAATATTCAAATTATTCAAAAATGGCGCCAAGAACAGCTGAAGAACACGCGCGTGTTCTTGGTTTCTCAGATTTGCGTTTTCTATCCAATCTCCATGAATACGTAATCATATCATGCAATCCACATATCATTATGCTCGTCTCAACCTCACGATCATGTCTATGTACTTTAATTTCATTTAAATTAAACATACAACAAGAAATCACGAAGAAACCTCAAGAACCCTAATTTGTGCATGAAGTCTAGGATTTTTGATACACGATCAAACAATGCAATTAATTGAGGGAAAACATTCCATGCATGATTATGAACATATGGCCAAATTATTGTGCGAGGAAATATGCATAGATTGAGAGATGCCCAAGTTTAGGCTTACCTTCAAGTCGTGACAGCAAGAGCAGATGTGATTTTGAGTTGGAGGTGTTACAGACAAGTTGTGATGATCTGGACAGCTTCCCTACACCATATGGAGTGTGTTTGAACACTTGGATTGAATTGAAATGGACTGGATCAGTTTATGGCATCTCAGCTGCAACTTCACTTCAAACTTGTGTGGATGGCAAGTGATTTTGAGATTTTGATGTTTCATAAGTTATGTGAGTGTTTGATCAGCTCATATGTGATGTATGTGAGGTGTGTGAGTGATTGGTTTGTGCAGAATTGCTCCCAAACTCAAAACCCGATAGCTACCTTGCTAAGAAAGGCATTTTTGCCAAGAGAAAGAGATTTTGAGGAAAGCATCTATTAGATGGCTTTGGTGTACTTAAACTGACCACAATTGAGCTCTATTTATAGTAGAGCAAGTTTTTTTTGCAAGGAATAGTGCATGGCAGCTGGTAAGTAGGTTCCCTCAATGTTGGCCAATGGAAATGAAAGTCTCCTCTAGCCATTGACTAGAGGTTAGGGCACAGAGCTTTGGTCCCCTTGGTCTTGGATAAGTCATGACTGATTTTAGATGAGAATGGCTCAGTCCATGCCACCTTGATGGTTCCATTGAATGCCTCATTCCAAATTTGAAGTCTTGTCCCTATTTTGGCCATTCTAGGTTCAACATGTTATTCTTTGTTCCTTGGACCTTGGAGGCTTGGCTCAGTGATTGTCCCCTTTGGATTCAATCCTCTGAGGTGTCCAAGTGGATTGGAGCAATTGAATTTGGCTGATTTTGGAAAATCGAGCCAATGTGCAAATTCTGCCTTGCCTTGACAGATTTCAGCAAGGCAACTTGCCAATGTTGTATCTCATGGTGTAGGTTGAATTTGGCAATGTTCTTGGCCATTTTGGAAAGCTCTTACATGATACAACAACTGTTTGAACAAGTTTGGTTTTGATCTCTTTTGATTCCAAGTGAAAAATCCCCCTACATTTGGCAAAAAGTGAGGCAAATCTGACTTAGTGAAAATTTCACTAAGTGTTGGAAAAAGTGACTTTTTCATTTTTCAGCCACTTTGATCATTCCATAACTCAAAATCCTTAATGAATTGGAATGACTTGTAGTTGAAGTTTTTGTAGGTGATAATGAGGGCTACAAATCCATCTTTGGATGAGAAAAAATGGCCTTGTGGTTTAGGAGTTATGGTCCTCCAAAGTTGGTACCTTTGCCACTTTATTTTTAACTTAGAAAAATTTCTAAGTTTTATGGTTACCCCTTTTACAAGTTATCTCACTTTTCTTGATTTTTCTTGATGAATGATGATTCAAATCATACATTAACATCATTTTAGGGTTAAAAATCCATTTTGGTGAAAAATCTCAAAAAGTCAAAGTTGACTTTTGTGCACAGTTGACTTTTTATCAGATGAATTCCAAACTGTGCAATTCCTCAGGAAATCATGTCCTTGACCTAAATCAAACTTGATTGACATGTTCCATGGGTGTCATAGGGTATATTCAATCATGTATTAGGGTTTGGGAGCATGTCTTGGTCAAAAGTCAAAGTTACAGTTGACTTTTCCCTTAAAACCCTAATTGTGGTGCAGATGAAAATGAGACTTGTTGCTCAAGCTTCTTGGATCAATCCATTGTTTCAAATGGATCAATATGGTGTATTTGAGACCCTCAAATCATCTCTTGAGGTCTTGGCACATGCTTTATCCCAAAAGTCAACCTAGGGGTGAATTAGGTCAAGAAACCCTAATTCCTGATTTTTGATGAATGCATCCCCTGAGGCAAAATTGACTTGGTGCATGGGTTCATGAGGTTCCATGAAGCATATTAGGTCATGTTTTGGATCATTTCCTTATGCCCAGATGAAAATTTCCATCTGGAGGCCCTGGTCGACCAAAACCCTAATTTGGTGACACTGTCGATCTTGAGACTTGATCCACCTAGAAGGGAGCAGCCTTGTGCTTAATCCTTGAAGTGGGAGTCCTTTTTGATCCATTATGGATGTTTGAGAGATTAGACAAGTTGAAGATCATGTCATTTCTTGATTGATCCTTTGTCTAAGCACTCAGAGAGGGCTTGAAACCCTAATTTTGATTGTAGTGGATGCTCACCCATCTTTGGGGAGACTGATGAAGCATGATGGTTCATCCATATTGTGATGATGATTTTCACAATGATGGGAAATCTAAGTGGTCAAAATTTGGGGTATTACACCGCCCTTTCGGGTTTTCAATCCACCGAGACATTTTTTTTTAGTTTAGGCGAAGTATTTCTTGACTACGTCAACATTCGTGGGGTCGGTAAATTCCTCTCCGTCCATGGTTGCAAGTCTCAAGGCGCCGCCTGAGAAATATTTCTTGACCACATAGGGGCCGGCATAATTCGGAGTCCATTTGCCCAGAGAATTAGTGAGAAATGATTGTATCTTCTTGAGCACAAGGTCTCCTTTTCTGAAGATGCGAGGTTGGACCTTTTTGTCAAACGCCTACTTCATTCTTTGTTGATACAACTGACCGTGGCATAGTGTCGTGATTCACTTTTCTTCGATCAAATTTAGTTCGTCGTGTCAACTTTGACACCATTCAGCTTCTGTAAGCTTAGCTTCCATCACTACTCAGATTGATGGGATTTCTACTTCTATGGGGAGGACCGCCTCCATGCCATATACTAGAGAGAAAGGGGTTGCCCTGTTGAAGTGCGGACAGATGTACGATAACCATGGAGAGCAAAGGGTAGCATCTCGTGCCAGTCTTTATAGGTTACAACCATCTTATGAACAATCTTCTTGATGTTCTTGTTAGCCGCTTCTACCACTCTGTTCATCTTGGGTCGGTAGGGAGATGAGTTATGGTGTTCGATCTTGAACTCTGCGCACAACTCTTTCATCATCTTATTGTTCAAGTTGGATCCATTGTCAGTAATGATCTGACTTGGAACACCATAACGGCAGATGATATTGTTTTTGATAAATAAGACCACCACTTGTCGGGTTACATTGGTATATGACGCTGGTTCGACCCATTTGGTGAAGTAATCAATGGCAACTAGAATGAACCGATGTCCGTTCGAAGCTTTGGGTTCGATCATCCCAATCATGTCGATTCCCCATATGGAAAAAGGCCATGGGGAAGAGAGAACTTTGAGATGTGTTGGCAGTACATGGATCTTGTCGGAGTATATTTGACACTTGTGACACTTCCTCATGTACTTGTAGCAGTCAGATTCCATGGTCAACCAATAGTACCCTGCTCTGAGAAATTTTCTCTCCATTGTGTTTCCGTTGGCATGTGTCCCAAAGGATCCTTCATGGATTTCTTTCATCAGTAAGTTGGCTTCTGGTCTGTCTACGCATCAGAGCAAGACCATGCCAAAATTTCTCTTATAGAGTGTATCACCGCTCTGGAAGAAACTGCCTGCCAGCCTTCTGAGGGTTTTTCGGTCTTTTTTGGATGCCCCAGGTGGGTATTCTTGCTTCTGAAGGAAGCATTTGATATGTGGTACCAAGGTTTGTCGTCTATGACTGCTTCAGTTGTGAAGATGTAAGCGGGCCTTTCAAGGCGCATTACATCGATCTTAGGTAAATCATTCCATTGACCTACACTAATCATGGAAGAGAGAGTGGCTAATGCATCAACCATGTGATTCTCTTCCCAAGGGATGTGATGAAACTCGATTCTGTTGAAGAAGGGTAGCAACCTTCTTACGTAATCTTTGTAAGGGATCAGCCCGGACTGGTATGTGTTCTAATCTCCTTTAACCTGATTGATAACCAGGGCTGAGTCGCCATATACATCTAATTCTTGATCCTTAAATTAATCGCTTCCTTGAGACCCATGATACAAGCTTCGTATTCGGCCTCGTTGTTTGTACACTTGAACGTAAGTCTGGCGGTGAAAGGAATGTGGGTACCCTGAGGTGTTATGATGATTGCCCCAATTCCATTTCCATAATGATTGACAGCTCCATCAAAGATAAGTCCCCATTGGGAATCTAGTTCTGGCCCTTCACCGGGTAGCGGTTCATTGCAGTCTTTCATTTTTAGATACATGACATCTTCGTCTGGGAAATCAAATCTGACCAATTCCCGATCGTCAATCGGTTGATGAGCCAAATGATCGGCTAAAATACTTCCCTTTACGGCTTTCTGAGCGTGGTATTCTATGTCATATTCTGATAACAACATCTGTCAACGGGTGATTCTTCCTGTGAGAGCAGGCTTTTCAAAGACGTACTTGATTGGATCCATTTCTGAGATTAACCAAGTAGTGTGATGAATCATGTACTGGCAAAGATGTTTGGATGCCCAAGCCAAAGCGCAGCAAGTTTTCTCAAGCATAGTGTACCGAGTCTCGCAGTCGGTGAATTTCTTGCTCAGATAGTAAATGGCAGACTCTTTCCTTTTGGTCTCGTCTTGATGACCAAGTACACAACCCATTGAGTCCTCTAGGACTGTGAGGTAAATGATCAGTGGTCTTCCTTCCACTGGAGGTGATAGAATCGGTGGTTTAACAGGTATTCTTTAATACAGTCGAAGGCAGTTTGGCAGTCTTCTGTCCAAATGCAGTCCTGATCTTTTTTGAGTAATTTGAAAATCGGCGCACATGTCGCGTTCATGAGGAATATGAATCTGGAAATGTAATTCAAACGTCCCAGGAATCCTCTGACTTGTTTTTCAGTTTTTGGAGAAGGCATTTATCGAATGGCCTTGACCTTGTCAAGATCAACCTCAATTCCTTTCTGGCTGACGATGAACCCTAAGAGTTTCCTTGAACGAACACCAAATGTGCACTTGTTGGGATTCAAGCGGAGTTTATACTTTCTCAACCGCTCGAATAATTTTGACAGGTGGGTCACATGCTCCTCTTCTGTTTTAGATTTGGCAATCACGTCATCGACATATACCTCGATTTCTTTGTGTATCATGTTATGAAACAGAGTAGTCATGGCCCGTTGATAGGTTTCCCCGGCGTTCGTCAAACCGAACGACATTACCTTATAACAAAAAGTACCCCATGGGGTAATGAAGGAGGTCTTCTCCATGTCTTCCGGCGCCATTTTGATCTGATTATAGCCTGAGAATCCATCCATGAAGGAGAAAACTTTGAACCTTACTGTACTGTCTACCAGCATGTCTATGTTTGCCAAGGGAAAATCATCCTTTGGACTTGCCTTGTTCAGATCTCTGTAGTCTACACACATTCTGACCCATCCGTCCTTTTTCGGAACTGGTATTATGTTGGTTAACCATTGAGGATATTCTGGCGTAGCGAGGAAACCCGCGTCAATCTGTTTCTGTACCTCCTCCTTGATTTTGACAGCCATGTTTGGATGAGTCCGTCTCAACCTTTGCTTTACCGGCGGACATTTGATCTCAACGGTAGATTATGCTCCACGATGCTGGTATTCAACCCTGGCATGTCCTGATAGGACAAAGTGAATACATCGGGAAACTCTTTGAGAAGCTTTGTCGAGCCCTCTTTGGTAGTTGGACTGAGTAATGCCGCAATCTTGACTTCTTTTCTTTCTTCCTCTGAGCCCAAGTTGACAGTTTCCAATGGCTCTTTGTGAGGTTCAATGCGCATTTCCTCTTGTCTGAGTAATAGGGAGATCTCTTCTAGAATTTCGTCGTCAACTTCTTCTTCAACCCCAAATACCGAAAATTCAAAGTTGTGAGAAGGCATCGGATCGTATGTTTCAATAGGGTTTAAAACAAGCAATCTACATGACGTGATGATTGTTTTTAGAAGAGATAGAGAGAATGCAAGAGTGTGTGCAGTGTATTTTCTGATAACTGCTTGTTTTTATTATTGAGTTGTTTTTTAGGATTACCATTTTCTGAAAAACCAAAAAGAGAAAACAGCAATAAATGCTAAAATTACAGAACGATGTTATTTTATTTATTAATAAGTCGATTCTTGAAACTACAACCCTATAAAACAAAATTATGTCGCTTTGGGCAAAACGAAGAGGTATATTTACAGAAAGTGAGCCCTATCAAAACATCCGTTTCACCTGGGCAAGGTGAAAGGTTAAAGACGGTAATTACTTTGACTTATGAACAATCTTCAGAACATCGACAACAACCCATTGGCGGCGAACTCCCCATTGAATCACAAAGTCTGGTACCTTCCTTGATTTGTCTTCAAAAATAACGCTGATTTCTGGTGGAGCAGGATCGTTGGAATCTGTTTCCCAAGCAGAGTTGTCGTAGACGAACTCTTCTGTTGTTTTTTGCATAGGATTTGCTCTCAGGTAAATATCCCCATCCAGTTGGCTGGATGTCTTTGAGCCTGATACGAGAGCTTTCAAGAGCGGTGTATTTGACCTTGAAGTCGTATTATCCACTCGGTTGTCCCAAGGTATCCCACACTTCTTTGGAACTGGAGGAGTCATCCCTCTCGATGACATTGACCTCGGGAAAAGTATAGTTAATGAATTCTAGTCATGTAAACGTTGTGAATTCATCGTCGTGCTGGGTATTTTCAGGATAACCTGGGTGTTGACCCCATGACACAGTGGGGACGCAAGTATTCTTTTCAGTGATGCTCAGCTGATTTTCATTATTTGGCTGATTTTCTTGCCCCAAGTCTCTTGGGTAAGGCTGCCACATTGGCAGGCCATCCATCGGGCCATAGTAGTCGTGGTCAAAGTTGTCTTTCATCAGAGTATCCTCCTCTAATGAGTTTGGGGGAGCACGGTATCCTTCTGGATCACAATCTCCGTATATCATTTCGACATCTGACCGGGGTATAAATCTCAGACTCTATGCAGGAAAGCAAAAGGGAGTCTACATTTCGTCCTGAGACGTATAACCGTCCTCGTTGAGATAGGACTTCCATTCTTCCTCTGTATCGGAGGAATCACCTTTATTGATGGTATGCACTTCTTGAGTCACTGGTTGAAGGAAGCCTCCACTGTGGAAGAAGTTCTGAATGGGATGAAAACTTTTATTGTTCGCAACCGTCTGAGTACAGGTTGAGGAAAAGCCAAGACCTTTCTTTTTCTTATTGTTAGTAGGAATGACAAGCTTCCCCCATCCTATTATATTGGTACTCTCGACCGCTTTGATAACATCATTGTACGAGGAAATCGAAGTTCCCCCTTCGGATTGATTGTCCTTGTGTAGCGAAAGCGTTTGGAACTAGGTTTCGATTACCCCCTCCAGTTCTACATAAGTGGATGACGATAAGTTGCTTACGAGCAAGGCCTGTTCTTCACAGACTATGACGAGTGGTTGTTCTGGACGAACTTTAGCTTTTGGTGAACGGTCGAAGTGACCGCCCCGACCTGATGTATCCAAGGTCTTCCTAATAAATAACTGTATGTTGCCCGGATGTCCAATACTTGGAAAGTGACTTGGAAAGTGTGTGAACCGACAGTTATGAGAAGATCGACCTCGCTGGTTCTCATCAGAGGTCATTTGAATGATAATTGCATCAAAGTGGACTTCGGCATGACATTCAGGGCTGACCCTGTGTCTACCAGTACGCTGGCTAAAGCATCGTCCTGGCAGTGGACTGTAATGTTGAGCGCCATGTTATGACGGCGACCCTCCTCGGGTAATTCCTTATCACTAAATCCCAAGTTATTGCAGGAAGTGCTGTTAGAGACAATGCTATCGAACTGTCTGATTGTTACATCTTGTTCCACAAAGGCTTGCTCCAAGACTTTCTGTAGAGCCTCCCTGTGTGCTTCTGAACTAAGTAACAGTGATAATACTGAGATCTTTGAAGGAGTTTGCAACAGTTGATCAACAATGTTGTATTCACTCTTCTGGATGAGCTTTAGCATCTCATCATCATTTTTTGAAAGTTCGGGATTACTGGATTAGCCGACTGGTGGATTGGGAACTTCTGTCTGAGGTTCCTTCTCTTTACTGGGTTCTCCAACTCCTCTGTTGAAGATTCTACCACTTCGTGTTGCTCAACTGATGTCTGCAATATTCACAACGGAGGGTAACAGAATTTCCTTTCCATTCTCGATTGTTGTTGCACCGTATTTGTAAGGGATAACCTTAGTTGATTCATATGGTAGTGGTCCCAGTAGATAGATGACTATGGGAGCCTTCTGATTTTTCTGACCATCGTAAGTAATTTCGATCCATTCCTGGTTGGGAACTCTCGATTCGTCAAGTAGAGGGATGATGGGACAAACATCCCTAGTCCTCTGATGATCAGAGATTACGACAACGTCCTCGATTTGATCAGCGAAATAGTTGACTGATCCAGAACTTGACCATATTTGAAACTCTTTGCGGTCTAACTGACTTTGAAGGGCTGCTCGCACGAAGTAGCATCCTTGATTATCCACTGAGAAAACTCCACACCGCTCATAGTTGTGTAGTGACACCTGGCCACGTCCGCTTTGAATACAGTGTAACCTTACGAGATCTGTTTCCATCGATCGAACATCCTGACTTTGATATCTAGTAGGATTCTCGTTAGTGATACTAATTTGCTGGGTGTCTTCATCCATATAGATTGGAAGCCACCAGTGGTTCAACAAGTGCTGAAGTGTTTCCTGGACAAGGGCACAACCTTGATCGTTTTCGCAACCTGCTTCACAGCTCTGATAATCATGTGATACCAGGAACCCGAGCCGGACCTGTTTAGCATGTAACTCCACCAGGCTGGTATTCATTAAGCGAATATCAAAGATTTGAATCATGTTGATTTAGTAATGATTCCTATCATGGTAGTCCTGGATCCATCCCAGATCCATCTGAAGCTGGAGGGCCTCTTGTACAAAAGAGCATCCCTGTTTGTTTACCGAGCAAGTCAGACAGGAATTGTACTCATACCGCGGCAGATTATGATACTGGCTTTACCTTGAGTGCATCGCCACCAAGTTAACATTCATTGCACGGATGTCGTGGTTCTGAATGATGTTGGAATTCGTATAGGTCATGTTAACTCCACGAACTCGATGCTCTTGGATCCACCCGAGATCCAATTGTTTCTGTAGAGCTTATTACACCACAGAACATCCCTGATTGTTTTTAGAACAGATATCACACTGGTGATAATTATGAGGCGGCACATGGCCATATCCACTCTGTCTACAATGCATCTTGACCAAGTTGGCCCTTAATAAGAGTACATTGTGAATTTGATAGCTGTCGTTAGACTCTGCTTCTATCAAGTTGACTGCAGCTTTTTCATGTTGAGGCAGCGGGTTCATGAGAACATTTGGATTCGTATCTTTGAAAGATAAGACCCCGCTCCTAACAAGCTTTTGCACATCGGATTTGAAACTGAGACAGTTCTCTATGTTATGCCCGGGTCCTCCTTGATGGTAAGGGCAAGTCTGATCCACCTTAAACCAAAAAGGCGAATTTTCCGGTACTGTAGGAGGAGACCTGGTTTGGACATGCCCCTCGGCGAGCTGTAACGGAAATAGTTCTGCGTACAATACAGGCATAGGATCAAATCCTGGTGGCTGTGTTGTACGGTTGTTGTTGTATTGAGGACGAGCCTGCTGAAGAGGTTGTTGTGTCCTTTGCTGAAATTGTTTTGATTAGGTTGGCTTTGAGCAATCTGAGGTTGATACGTAGAAATAGGCGCAGGGTTGATAGCAGGAGTTACAGCTGCTACTGGTTGGTACCGTCGCCTTTTCTTTCCAAGAAAGATATTCCCAATATCTTGCTCTTTTTTCTTAGGGAGAGCACTACTGTATTTTTTAGTACCGCTTGTCGACCCAGTGTCTTTGACTAGACGTCCTTCTCGAACGGCTTCCTCGAGACGTACTCCCATACCGACCATTTCGGTGAAGTCGCTGGGCGCACTGGCAACCATCCTGTCGTAGTAAAATGATCTCAAGGTCTTTAAGAAAATCTTTGTCATCTCTTTTTCCTCAAGAGGTGGACAAATTTGAGCGGAAATTTCACGCCATCTCTGAGCGTATTCCTTAAAGGTTTCCTTGTCCTTTTGCGACATTGATCTGAGTTGATCTCTGTCTGGTGCCATGTCCAAATGGTATTTATATTGTTGGACGAAGGCAGCGCCAAGATCTCTGAAAGTGCTGATCGTAGCGCGGTTTAAGCCCATGTACCATTTTAATGCGGCACCGGTTAAACTATCCTGAAAGTAGTGAATCAGTAGATCATGGTTCTCTGTCTGAGCTAACATTTGTCGAGCGTACATCACCAAATGGCTTTGAGGGCAAGAGTTACCCTTGTACTTTTCAAAGTCGGGCACTTGGAACTTGTGTGGAACTTTCACATTGGGGACCAAACAAAGGTTTGCGGCGTCCTTCCCAAATAAATTCTGACCGCGAATAGCTTGCAGTTCTTTCTGCATTTCTAGGAACTGCTCTTGGAATTCATCCATTCTGTCAAACATACTTTCCTTTCTACCAGAAGGTATCTGTGGAATTTGTCCTTCCGGGACAGTGTGCACCACAGGGGGTGGTATCGTTACTACAGCAGTGAATCTTGGTGTTTTCCCGAAGTTTGTAACCTTCAGGAGTCCTCATTACGCCCCTGGCATCCTCGCTTTCCCGAAGTTTGTAACCTTCAGGCCCAACGACTTTTGCTATGATTCCCTGATCTTTAGTGATCGACGGAACATATCCTTCCGGGATATAGTTAACAGGCATGCCCCAGGGATGATCTTTCGATATTTGATACCTAGGATCATACTTCTCCACTATGGGCGTTGAGGTGATCTCTGAGATCACAGTTCTTTGTAGCTGAGCTTCTGCCATGGCTTGCATGTCGTTACGAAGCTTTCTCATATCCTCTCTCAGAGCGTCGATTTCTTCTTTCAACTCCCTGTTCTTTTCCTCGAGATCATACATCTTTTTCTGACGATTGGCCCGAGTATTGTATGAATGAGACAGTTTAACTCTAGAACCGAGACACAAACGTGATATTCGTAGGTAAGAAGAATGCGTTTACGCAAGAATGATGAATGTAATGATTATATTAATTATTTTTCTTGGTTCTATAAAAATAAACTTTGACAATTAGATTGCAAATATCAAACAGTGGGGAAACCCCGTTTTATTAAATTCAACAGATTGCAGAAATGGAAATACAGTAGATTACAAGGTGCAGAAACAGAAACCTAAGCTAATGGGTCACGAGTCCTCTCTGAGGAGAACTCTGGTGTTGATTATGGTACTTTCCTTTTCTTTGACCGGGGCTCTTGGGCCGTTGTCGGGTTGTCATTCCTTTGCCAAGTGAAAGGAGCGAGCAAATTCCTTTGGTCAGCCTGATTTTCTACAGCATGTTGCTCTAAAATATCAATCAGAGCATCCTTTTATCTTAATAGCTGCTGTATTTTCTTACACTCCACATTGAGAATACGGTACTTGTTCTTCCAAGACCTCCTCTCCTGTTGAAATTTGTTGAGAGTAACCTGAAGTTTTTCCTTTTCATTCATGAAGTACATGACAGATTCCCTTGGCGGAAGAACTCCGTGACGAGGATAAGGCATCTTTAACTTGAGAGCTCTAGTTTGTACCTAGTGGAGATAAGGCTCCACCGAGACATAGTCCGGTTTTCCTAGAGACTCCCGTCCTTTCTTATGAACATGTTTCCAAGCATGCACTATTTCCATATTTTGTGCCCTGTCATTTTCTCCTTCCTTGAAGAAAAGACCTTCCAGATAAGCATTACGCGGGACATGCCTCATCGGGTACCCAAATTGATGACGAACTAAAACTGGATGGTAATTGATTCCTCCCTTAGTTCCTATGAGGGGTACCTTGGGGAGGTTTCCACAACGGTCAATGATCCTGATCCCGTCATAAATCCTATTGTACCAATCTATGTCAGAGTTGGTAAGAGACATGATTTTCTGCGACCAACGTAAGGCACTCTTATGATCCCAAAAAGCGGCAGACTTAGGCAAATGGGAGATAAACCATTTATATAGCAGGGGTACACAGCACGTGATCACCCCTCCGCTGTATAAATTCCCTAAGTGTACAAAATGATACGCATCTGCGAGCAAGGTTGGTACAACGTTTCCAATGAGAAAAACCTTAATGGCGTTGATATCGACGAAGTTATCAATGTTGGGAAACAGAAATAACCTATAGGTGAGTAAAACAAAGATGCTTTCAAAAGTAGTCACGTTCCCTATACTAGCAAAGTACAGAGCCTTCTTTACCAGAAACTTGGCTGGTAAACCTGGGATTCCTCCTTTGGTGGTCATGTGAGTCTTGACTTCTGACTCATCCAAATAGATTGCTCTTGCAATGGTCTGATCCTTTGGAATTTCTTCCATCCCAGAAAAGGGAGCTTGATCAGTGATGGGTATATCAATCAGATGAGAATACTCCTCCAGTGTTGGTGCGAGCTGGTAATCCGGGAATATGAAATAGTGATAGACCGGATCGTAAAACTGAATGAGTGCCTCCAGGATTCCTTCAATTACATGGACCCTTAACAGAGGTAGCAGACACTTGGCTCTGAAAGCGTCAGGGTTAGTGATCATCCTTGCTAATCCTCTCAAATCCTCTAGTTTTGGAACCTTGAAGGTATACTTGTGAGTTTTCCGTCTACCGAAATCCATGAGCGTAATCTTTTTCTCTCTGACATTTGCAATTATTGCCTTAGTTTAACTTGAAAAAGAGAGACTAGAAGAGAAAATTTTTCTTTGCTTAATGTTTTTTAGATGAATGCATGAATGCAGCACACAAAAACATAGAAAAAACATGGGGTCAAAGGGTCGGTGTCATGAAGTCAAGCCTCTACCCATCCCAAAGGTTTATACTAGTGATTTTTGTACCTGTCTCTCAAAATCATTGATTCTTGTCGAGATAACATCAGCGGGCCGGGAACCGTGCTAGGTGATGTATTTCAAAGAATCTCAGAAGAGGGTAGTATCGCGTGACAACTATTTCTGATAGCTTCCGCACTACTGAAAGAGGTTTTTCCTAGGTGTATACTCAATCTTTCCACATGCGGCATCACACGCATTCCCATTAGCAGAAAAATAAACACAGATATCAATTAGGAAAATCAGTATATATATTTGTCCTAATGTCCTAGACTTTTTAAGAGCTATGAATCTTATGATCCTAACAGAAAATGGGTCCCCGACGGAGTCGCCATTCTGTGGTACCTTCCCAACTTAAAGGTTTTGACCTAAGATCCTAGTGAGGGTCGATCCTGCAATAATGACATTCCTCGATGGAACCGTCATTCGGTGATACCTTGTGAACCCAAGGACTCGTCCTAAGAGAAGGTTTCAACCAGATAGATAAGAGAGATAAGATTCCTTTGTTTGGCCCCACAGTGGGCGCCATTTTTCTGTAGTAAGCGATTTTGGACGTGGTTCTTAAGCACTGTCGCTCAGGGGCACTACAGGTCGATTCATTTTTTATCCTATTGAAGCTGATGAAGGAAGGGAAATAGATGTCTCCAACTAACCCTGCTTGCAAACTGAGTTTAAACAGATGATTATTGGTTTACAGATGCTATGTGAATGTGGGGCCTCTCTCTGCTTATTTTGTTCAGAACGAAATACAGGGACTGTTCATGGGGAATTTTGTTAGGATACTGCACCGGATTGGAAGGAGGTAGGGGACTTTGGTTTTTTTATTAGTGTGCTCGCTAAGATTCTTTTGCAATCTTATGCCTACGTATTCCCGGGATAGGGAAATCAGAGTGATCGTAGTTCCTCCTATTCTAAGGGAGGAAATGGTGTTTTGGTGCCTTGTTCAAAGCCTAAGACGTGAAGCTAAATGTGGTTTGTATCTTGTTCAAAGCCCAAGATGTGAAGCTGAATGTGGTTTGTATCTTGTTCAAAGTCCAAGATGTGAAGCTGAATGTCTATTTGTATCTTGTTCGAAGCCCAAGATGTGAAGCTTTAGAGAGAATTTGTCATCTCTAAAAGGGGATCTGTTTGTCACAACAATTGGGTGACTGATTATAAAGGAGAATTACTTTAACTGGGATATGTGAATCCAGTAATGCCATAATTTCCTTTGTAGGGGGTTTTTGACCTGAAGGAGAAGACTTTAACTTAGTTTAGAGTAATTCCATCTTTCCTTAGGAATTTCTCATGCTAAAAGAGGGACAGTGGCGTGGATGTAAATAATCCAGAGGCTTGCTGCTTACAGCAATTAGATGGGGAAAAAGGAGTTGTTGATGCTTGTATACTGTGGGCAAGGCACAACTTTTGATGCTAAAAGGTTGATTGTCTCAACCGGGGTTTCCTTATACAAAGCCTAAGAGGAGCCTAAAAGGTTGACTTTTCCGGGGAAAATGTTCTTTCTGTCTTGTACAAAGCCCAAGATTGAGGCTAAAAGGGTTTGACTCAACAAGAGAGTCTTTTATACTCAACAAGAGAGTGATTTGGTGTCTCGTATGAAGCCCGAGACGGAGGCGAAAAGGTGATTGAATCAACAAGAGAGTCTTTTTATACTCAACAAGAGAGTGCTTTGTATCTAGTACGAAGCCTGAGATGAAGGCTAAAGATGTTTGACTCAACAAGAGAGTCTTTAGTATCTTGTACGAAGCCCGAGATGGAGGCTGAAGATGTTTGACTCAACAAGAGAGTGCTTTTGTATCTCATACGAAGCCCGAGATGAGGCTGAAGATGTTTGACTCAACAAGAGAGTGCTTTTGTATCTCGTACGAAGCCCGGGATGGAGGCTGAAGATGTTAGCTCCGCTGGGGAGAATCATTGTACAAAGTCCAAGAGGAGGCTAGGGTGCTGGTGACTGTTTCAATGGAGTGACAGGTCCAGTATGTTGGTTTAAAAGAGAAAATCAGTTCTTATATGGGTAATGTTGTACTCATGGATTTGATCAGAGGACCAGGGTTATCTCATGTTCTTTAAGGAAATGAGAAATCTAAAGGGTATTGAGATCATTCAAGTCTACTGGTGTTTTTCCTATTTTTGAAAGGAACTTGAGAATCTCTTCGAGACTCAAGGATATTAGACTGCCCAAGTCTAGAGTTTTATCTTTTGTACTATGCTTAAGAGAAATTAAGAGGCAGTACGTTTGCGGTAGAAAGATCTAGACTCTTTGAAAGACTATTCTATTAAGATGACTAATTTCTGTTCCTATACCTTTAAAAGGTCGTCGGGACAATTTGCACGAAGCCTAAGAGGAGGCTAGAAGAACTTTTAAGAAGCCGAAGGGACAATTTGTTCGAAGCCCAAGAGGAGGTTGTCTTCCCGGAGGAAGAATCTTTATACAAAGCCTAAGTGGAGGCTGTGATAACTTTTAAGAAGCCGACGGGTCCTTGTACAACGCCATGAGGAGGCGGGGATGCTTTTAGGAAGCCTGTGGGTCCTTGCACTAAGCCCAAGAGGAGGCTGATGAACAGTTCCAGAAGGGGTTTCACTTGGAACATTGGCCTTCTGTATATGAATTGTTCAAGGGGGAGATTTCTTAGATCTAGTTATCTAAAATTGTTGTAAAAGAAAATTCTCACGGTTCAGGTTATGTTGAAATATCCGGAAGGACGTCGGATGTAAGGAGATGAGGTTTTATCTAGCTCTAGACGTAGTTGCCGGGGAAACTCTAAATTTCTATACTAGTATTACACAGTCGATAGGAGTTTATGAAAGAAGACTTACAGTGAAACAGCCCCACAGTGCAGTTATATACATATGAAAGCGGTAAATGAAAGCGGGTAAACACTTACTCGGTTGTAGAGCTTCCATGCTATTTTGTTAGTTTGTTCAACAAAGAAAGCTTTGATAACAAAATATAAAATCAAAGGAGAAAGTGCTTTGAAAAGATTGTTGGGGCTTACAGCTCAAGGAGAGGCCTAAGGTTTTATCAATGTTTGCACTGTGGTTTTGAATTTGTACAGGGACTTATACAAGTGACTGAGGCCCAAAAAGGTTTTCTTTACAAAGGGATTAGTCTTACACTCTCTCAAGAGGCCCAAAAATGATTGAAAGTGAACAAAGATGGGTCTTATAGCTCAAGGAGAAGCCAAGTGTTTTTTGTTGAAAAGGCAACGATCGCGCCGAACTTTTTGACTGTATCGGGACTTATACAATGTATTGAGGCCCAAAATGGTTTTATCTACAACAAGGATTGGGTCTTACACTCTATTAGAGGCCCATGAGTGTTCGGAAAAGTTTGTTAGGGTGAAAATCAATAAAACCCTAATTTCATCATTTTTTAATATAATTTATTCAAAGAAAATTAATACAAATGATAAAAATTCCAAATAAGTTTGAATAAACATCTTGTGATTTTGATTTTAGGTTTGAAAAATGAGGCTTTAATCACAAGATGAATTAAAACCTATTTGGTTTTGATTTTTCAAAATGGTTATTTATTTTTAAAAGGTTTAAAAAAAAATAAAAGACATTGATTCACAAAAATACTAATTATATTAAATAAATAATATAAATCTAATTTTATTTTGGAATAAAATATTTCAACATTTTTGTGATCTTTTGCAAAAAGAACCAATAAAAAATAATTAAAATTGAGGGAGGTATTAATTTTCCAATTAATTAACAAAACATGAAAATATTGGAAAAAATAGCAAAATGTGAGAAAACACAAAATGGCATGGGTGGGGTTTGAACCCACGACCTCAAGGTTATAGGGCGCGCGCCTTACCACTAGGGTGGTGATACATCCGTTGATTAAAACAAACCAACGAATATACAAGGCTTGCCTTGTTTTCTAGGCCTGGCCAAGGCAAGGCAAGACAAGTTTTGGCTCAGAAACGTGAAGGCCATAACTTTCTCATTTCTCCATGGTTGGGGACAAAATTTATATGCATCTTGCCTAGAATTTCCCAAGGAATCCAATGGTGGTGGTATTTTTTCAGATCATGCTCCCTCCTCAAAACCCGATAGTGGTTTTGAAATAGACCATATTTTGCATTTTCTGTGCTACATCTTGGTACAGGTATGAATTACATGATAAATTGATGCAAACACAAACACATATAGCATGTAGAAGGGATGCATGATCAGTGGACTTCAAAGCAATGCATATTTTGGAAAGTTCAAGTCATGATGCTTACCTCTTTTTGAGCTTTTGGAGTTTTTGGTGCAATCTGCCAAGTTCCTTGTTCCATAAATGGTTTGATGCTTTGAACACTCTCAAATGATCCCTTAGAAGGTTTTAGGATGATTTGAATCAGCTGGAACCTGCAAAAACACAAACTGGTCCTTTCTTGCAAAAGGGGTTAAAATGGCCAAAATAACAACTCTCTCAAATGGTGTTCCAGATGTGTGGCACCATTTGGAACAGTTCAAGGATGATATTTGGAGTGTGTTTGAGGTTTTATCTGGTTTGGAAAGAGACTGAATCAAGACATGGCTTGAAAAATGCACAAAAGTCCTATTTTGAGGTTTTGAGAGGTGACTTTGAGATTTAAGGATTACAGGTCACTTGTGTGAGTTTGGACAGCTTAGATATGACATATTGGATGTGTTGGGATCATGAGCTATTATGGAAATGCTCTCTAACTCAAAAACTCAGAGTTACCTTGCTAAAGAAGATATTTTTGCCTAGAGAAAGTGGTTTTGAGGAAAGCATCTGTTTGATGGCTTTGGTGTACTCAAACTGATCATAAATGAGCTTTATTTATAGTAGAGCAAGTTTGTTTTGCAAGCAATAGTGAATGGCAACTGCTGCAGAGGTTTGGCCAATGTTGATCAATGAGAATCCAAGTCTCCTCTAGCCATTGACTAGAGGTTAGAGCATAGAGCTATGGTTCCCTAGTAGTTGGATCAGTCATGACCGAATTCAGTTGCAAATATGTAAATCCATGCCACCTTGGTGCATCCATTAAATGCTCTAATCCAAAATTGGAGTCTTGTCCCTCTTTTAGGGATTTCTAGGTTTGGCATGCTACTTCTTGTTCCAAAGACTTTGGAGGCTTAGATCAGTGTTTGTTCCCTTTAGATTTGATCCTCAGATGTGTCCAAAGTGATGACAAGGCTTGGAATTATCTGATTTTTCCAAATCGAGCAAAAGTGCAAAATTCTGCCTAGCCTTGGCAGTTTTCAGCAAGGCATATTGCCATTGTCATATCTCATGGCTCAAGTGGAATTTGATGGAGTTCTTGGCCATTTTGGAAAGCCCTCATATGATACAATAACTGTTTGATCATAATTCGTTTTGATACTTTTTGGATCCAAGTGAAAAATCCCCCTACATTTGGAAAAAAGTAAGGCAGATTCTGACTTAGTGAAATTAGAAAAAAGTGACATTTTCACTTTTTGTGATTTTGATCATTCCATAACTCAAAATCCATGATGAATTGGAATGAGTTCAGTTTGAAGCTTTTGTATAGGGTAATGAGAGCTACAAATCCAGCTTTGGATTGGGAAAAATGGCCTTGTGGTTTAGGAGTTATGATCCTCCAAAGTTGGTACCCTAGCCACTTTGTTCCGTAACTTTGAAAATTTCTAAGTTTTTATGGTTACCCCTTTTACAAGTTATCCTACTTTTCTTGATTTTTCTTGATGAATAATGATTCAAATCACACATTAACATCATTTTAGGGTCAAAGAACCTTACTTGTGAAAAATCTCAAAAAGTCAAAGTTGACTTTTGTGCATAGTTGACTTTTTGTCATATGAATTCCAAACTGTGCAATCCTCTATGAAATCAAGTCCTTGACCTAAATCAAACTTGATGGACATGTTCCATAGGTGTTATAGGGTGTATTGAATCATGTCCCAAGGTTTGGGAGCATGCCTAGGTCAAAAGTCAAAGGTACAGTTGACTTTTCCCGCGAAACCCTAACTGTGTTTTAGATGAAATTGAAACTTGTTGATTAAGCTTCTTGGATTAATCCCTTGTTGCAAATGGATCAATGGGGTGTGTTAGAGATCCTCAAATCATGTCTTGAGGTCTTTGCTCATGTTTTGTCCCAAAAGTCAACTTAGGGGTGAATTAGGTCAAGAAACCCTAATTCCTGATTTTTTATGTATGCATCCCCTGAGGCTAAATTGACCTGATGATTAGGCCCATGATGTTCCTTGGAGAATCTTAGATTATGCTTTAAAGCATTGGCTCATGGCCAAAGGAAAATTTCCACCTGGAGGCCTTGGTCGACCATAACCCTAATTTGGTGACACTGGCGATCTCGAGGCTTAATCCATCTGGGAGGCTGCAGCCTTGTGCTTGATTCTTGAAGTGGGAGTCCTCTTGATCCATTGTGGGTGTTTGAGAGGTTAGACAAGTTGAAGATCATGTTATTTCTTGATTGATCCTTTGTCTAAGGCTCAGAGAGGGCTCAAAACCTTAATCCTTGTTTGTAGTGAATGCTCACAAATCTTTGGGGAGACTGATGAGGCATAATGATACATCCATATTGTGATGATGATTTGCACAATGATGGGAATCTTAGTGGTTAAAATTTGGGGTATGACACTGCACACTGTGAGCCTTCTTCCATTCTTTTAAATACATGTCTAATATATATAACTGTATTGTGGAAAGCTGTGCATGGTTAGTCTTCTTTCATACCCTTTTAAAATACTTGTCATATATCAACTGTATATGTACTAGTATAGTTATTTAGATTTTTCCCCGGCAACTAGGTCTAGAACTAAGTAAACCCATTTTGGTCGCTCTTAAATACAGTCAAAACTAGATCCCCATAGGATTTCTAGATACAGTCTTGCCTTCTCTTGGGCTTAAACAATACGGAACAAAGAGAAAGACAGTATTCCTCGTGAACCTTTTCTCAGACTGTCACCCCTAGAAATTGTCAAAGAAATTCTACTCCCCGGAGTTGATCTATTCTTGGTGAATAGCATCTCTTGAGTTTCTTCAAACCTCGAACTTTCACTAAATGATCTATTCTCGGTGAATGGCATTTGTTGAACTTTTCTTGGTTTGGGACCCACAGGCTTCCTAAAAGCATCCCCGCCTCCTCTTGGGCTTTGTACAAGGACCCTCCGGCTTCTTTAAAGTTCTCATGCCTTCTCTTGGGCTTAATCCAAGGACCCTGACGACCTCTTAAAGGTATAAGACAGAACTTAGTCATCCTTTGCTAGAGCATTCTTTCCAGAGTCAAAACCCTCAAACCAATTTTAGGGTTGATACTCACCCCTTAAAAGAGTCGGTCTTCTCTTGGGCATCATACAAAAGATAAAACTCTTCTATACCAGTAGACTTGGACAGTCTAAATTCCCTTGAGTCTCAAAGACATTCTCAAGTTCCCTACAAACATAGGAAGAAACCCTGATCACCTGATCAATCTCCAATAGAGATAAAACCCAGTCTCTCTCCTAAAAAACCCCAACCAGGATTGGTTTATCATCAGTATAACACTATCTCAAATTAGAACCTCAAGGTATCTGACATCTCAACTTTACTGTAACCTTCAGCAAGAGTTGATTCCCCACTTGGACCTGCCTAGGGATCTCAATAAACCTCGGCAGAAGATAGCCTCCTCTTAGGCTTTGTATAATGATCTTTCCTCAGCACAGTTAGCCTCCTCTTGGGCTTTGTACAATGATTTTCCCTAGCGGAGCTAACCTTTTTAGACTCTCTTGTTGAGTCAATCACTTTTCAGACTCTCTTGTTGAGTCAATCACTTTTCAGACTCTCTTGTTGAGTCAATCACTTTGTAGACTCTCTTGTTGAGTCCATCACCGTCTCAGACTCTCTTGTTGAGTCAATCACCTTTCAGTACTTTCTTGTTGAGTCAACCCTTTAGCCTCAATCTCGGGCTTTGTACGAGACAGATAAAAACACTCTCTTGTTGAGTCAATAGCCTCCTCTTAGGCTTTGTATAATGATTTCCCCTAGCAGGAGTTAACCTCCTCTCGAGCTGTGTTTGATGATTTCTTCAACTTGTTCAGCCTCAATCTCAGGCTTTATACGAGACATATAAAAACACTCTCTTGTTGAGTCAAACCCTTTTAGCCTCTATCTTGGGCTTTGTACAAGATATAAAATTTCATAACCTTCTCTTAAGCTTGGGGACAAACATCTTCCCCAGCGGAGTTATTTCCTCTGAGCCTTCTTTTAGACTTCGAGAAATAATTCCTAAGCAGAGTCAACCTTTTTCCGCCTCCATCTTGGGCTTTGTACAAGATAGATAATTCTCTCCAACAGAGTCAAATCCTTTAGCCTCTATCTTGGGCTTTGTACAAGCCACATACAAGCCTCCCCGGCAGAGTCAAAAATCCCTTTTAGCCTCAATCTTGGGCTTTGTACAAGACAGAAAGAACATTTTCCCCCGGAAAAGTCATGCTTTTAGCCTCCTCTTAGGCTTTGTATAATGATATCCCCCAAAGAGTCAGTCTCTTTTTTGCCTCAATCTTGGGCTTTGTACAAGACACCAATATATACACTCTCTTGTTGAGTCAATCCTATTTAGCCTCCTCTTAGGCTTTATATAAGGAAATCCCTAGCCAAGTCAATTAACCTTTTAGCTTTAACCTTGGGCTTTAATCAAGGCACATAAAAATCAACAATTCCCTCAGAGGAAGTCCAATCCCTCTTTAGAGATGACAAATTCTCTCTCAGTCAATAAACCTTTTAGCTTCAATCTTGGGCTTTGAACAAGACACCAAAACATCTTTTTCCTCCCATAGAATAAGAGGAACTACGATTGCTCTGATTTCCCTGTTTCATTTAAATAGGAATACGTAGGCATAAGATTGTGAAATCTTAGCGAGCATACTAATCAAAAACTCTAGGTCCAGTACCTTCATGTATCAATCAAAACTTTAGGTTTCATACCTTAGCCATCATCATCATTTTCCACAATAAAAACTCACTCACTCACTCAAATTTCCCAAGAAACTTTCCCAACCCATTACCAGAAAAACACCATCAATTACAAAGCAAAACCTAAAGCTAATATCTTGTGGATAACCACATATAGGATGGGTAACTGACAACTACCCATTGTATATAACCTGACCCCGGACCCCCAATCTCTTTTAAGCGTTTGTTCAGTTAGACATTCGCGTGCAAGGTTAGTTTTAGATAGCTTTCCTTTCCCTTCCAGCTTCATGGGATAAATAAGAAATTAGAAAGTAGCACCCTTTCTCCTCGAGGAGGAAATCCCAAACTTTAGCGATAAGGTGGTCGCGTCACCGACAAAAATCGCTCACTACAATGAGTAAGGGACATAATCTTTTGCGACCATTGCATACCACTTTTCAGATCCCAAAAAGCAGCAGATTTGGGTAATTAGGAAATAAACCATTTGTAGAGTAATGGTACATAGCATGTAATCATCCCTCCGCTGTACAAGTTCCTTAAATGAACTGAGTGGTAAGCATCTGCAAGCAAAGTTGGGACTGGGTTCCCAATTAAGAATATCTTGATAGCGTTTATGTCGACAAAATTGTCAATGTTGGAGAAAAGGAATAATCCATAAGTGAGTAGAACAAAGTTATCCTCAAAAGCAACTATGTTTCCTATACTGACAAAGTATAGGGCTTTTTCCAATAGAAACCTAGCTGGTAGACCTTGAATTCCTCCCTTAGTGGTCATGTGAGTTTTGATATCTGATATTTCCAAAGAGGTGACTCTTGTAATGATTTGATCTTTAGGAATTTCTTCCAGTCCAGAGAATGGATCCTGATCAGTGATGGGTAAATCAATCAAATGAGAGTATTCTTCCAATGTTGGTGTGAGCTGATAATCTGGAAACGCGAAGCAATGATACACTGGATCATAAAACCGAACCAATGTAGATAGGACTCCTTCCACCATGATGACCTTTAAAAGGGATTAGAGTCCCCCATACTTAGCTCTGAAGGCTTCTGGATTAGTAATCAACCTTCTCAATCTTCTCAGATCTTCAAGTTTTGGACTTCTGAAGGTGTACTTTTGAGTTTTTTTCCTACAAAATACATAGCACGGTTTCTGATATTTGCAACACCCTGTTTTTTTTAGTTCATTTGAAAATTTTTTTGAGAAAATTTTTTTGGAAAGTTTTTTTATCAATGCATTAATGCAGCAAACACAAATATATGAAAACATGGGTTTTAGGGTTTATCGTCACGAGCATGGAGCCACGGATCTACCCACCCTAAAGGCATGTACTAGGGATTCTTTTTGTACCTGTAGAACGGGTTCTAACAAGGTTCCCAAAATCATTGACTCCTCTTAAGAATATTACCAGCAAACCGACTGACTCATGAGAGCTGTAATATCCCTAAGACAGATCTCATTCGAGTGTAGTATCGTGTATCGACTATTCCCGATAGTCACCGCACTACATCCTGAAATGGTCGAATGGTTAAATGTTTACTAATCCTCAGTTTCACGGGTGCCCAGTGGAAAAAGTAATGTTTTCACGACTTGCTCGCTTAACATCAGTAATTCCAAAAGGGTACCTCTACTGATTTGGTGGACTTTTAAGTTGGCTTGGTCGGGATTTACTCTCTATAAGCCTTCTTGAGTCTGCCACTTCCTATCTTAAAATATGTATTAATCACATTCCCAGATAAAAAACAAATTAAACAAATATGGCAGATAAACAGGTAGTATGATGGAAAACAACAAAAAATAAGAAAGCAAATAAAACAGCAAAAATATGCAATGCAAGGCTTAACCCTCTTAGGAAATGGGAAAATCCCCAGCAGAGTTGCCATTTTTCTGTAGCTCTGGTTTTGTGATGCCACCACTACCGCTTTAGTGCTACTTTCTGATTTCTATATTAATCCTATGAAGCTTAAAAGGAAGGGGAAGATATCTTTAAACTAACCCTGCGTGCAAATGTTTTCCTTTACAAATGCGAAGAGATCAGGAATCGGGGGTTGGTTATTAAAAGGGAAGCTGTTAACACCCTAAGTATCTATAGTAATCTATAGGAACCTTTATTTGCATATGTTTCTACTGTTGAATTGCCCGGTTGCGTAAATCCAATTGATGTTGGTTGGGAAAGTTTTTCCTTTGTGAAGGTTGAGGAGATGTTTTTATTGTTTTAGGGTTTTCTATTACTTTTGGGAAGGTACTGGACTTAATATTTTTTATTAGTGCGCTCGCTAATATTTCACAATCTTATGCCTAAGTTTTCCCGTAAAGAGATTTGGGGAAATCAGAGCGTACGTAGTTCCTCCTATTCTATGGGAGGAAAATGTTTGGTGTCTTGTTCAAAGCCCAAGATTGAAGCTAGAAGTGTATTTGTGTCTTGTTTAAAGCCCAAGATTGAAGCTAAAAGAGTATTTGTGTCTTGTTCAAAGCCCAAGATTGAAGCTAAAAGAGTATTTGTGTATTGTTCAAAGCACAAGATTGAAGCTAAAAGAGTATTTGTATCTTGTTCAAAGCCCAAGATTGAAGCTAAAAGAGTGATTGAGAGAGAATTTGTCATCTCTAAAGGGAGATATCTCACCTATTCATCACAAACATTGAAGAATTGATTTTTAAGGAAAGTTGCTTTGAATGGGATGTGTGGAATCCAGCAATGCCACATCTTCCTTTATAGGAGAATTGAAATGTCATGAAGGAAGAAGTTTTAACTCAGTGTAGAGCAATGCCACTTTTTCCTTTATGAATATTTTCATGCTAAGAGATGGACATTGACTTGGATGTGTAGAATCCAGAGGTTTTCCACTTACATCACTTAGATGAAAGAGAAACTTAGCCATGATAAGGGAGGGACTCCAGCTTGGATTTTGTATCAACAAGTGTGCCACTTACATTAATTATCTGGAAAAAGGTTTTAATTGTTTGTTTTGAAATGTGATGTATAGAGGAAATATCCTCCTACAGAAAGGACTCATGGTCTCATATGTGGGGATGTTAAATTTTGTGCCTATATCAAAGCCCAAGGTTGAAGCTAAAAAAGTTAAAAATTGACTCAACTGGGGGAGTATTATATATGTCTTATACAAAGCCCAAGATTAAGGCTGACCTGGGAGAAATCATTATATGAAGCCTAAGAGGAGGCTGGGGGGATTTAAACGGAGATTGACTCTTGTTGAGGAAATTTAAATCCAAGTGAAGGTCTAAACTATTTTGAGGAATCAAAGAGAGTTGAATTATTAAATTCCACAAAGGCTTGGATTCTTTTAGGAATTTGTTGATTATAACCTGACCCTGGCTGGGGATTTTTGAAGTGAAAACAAAACCTTGTTGAGGATCAGAAGAGACTTAAAGGATGAGTTTGAATGTCCTAGCGGTTTTAACTCTCGTGGGAATTGGTGTATTGATAAAGATGACTAGGATTTATCCTATACTTTTAGAAAGCCTGAGAGTCCTTGTATGAAGCCCAATAGGAGGCTGAGGATGCTTCCAGAAAGCTTGTAGGTCCTTGTATGCAGCCCAAGAGGAGGCTGGAGATGCTTCTAGGAAGCCTGCTGGTCCTTGTATGAAGCCCAAGAGGAGGCTGATTGTTGAGACTTTCCAAGTCTAGGAAGAGTTCAAGAAAGGCTTCATCGAGAAATAATCCTTTCTTTGTTGAACTGTTCCAGGGTTAAAGGGGTTAAAGAAGAGGTTTCACCGGGAAATAATCCTCTCTTTATTGAAGTGTTTCAAGGTTAAGTAAATTGAACAAAGCCCAAAAGGAGGTTGACTGTATTGGGAAGAAGAATTCCTTTATACAAGAGGGTATTAGTTGTTTGAACTAAGTTATATTGATTGAAATGATCCTATTGTTTGAACTAGTCTAAACTGAGGATGATTTAATTGCTAAGAGAAACTTAACAAAATATGTACAAGTATATATATATATATATATATATATATATATATATATATATATATATATATACAGACATATGAACAAGTATATAAACAAGTATGAATTGAATTGAGAATAGTAGTGTGTCTTATTCTCTAGATAGAGGCCCAGTGTATTGTGATTGTTTAGATGCCTTCTTCAATATTTAATTAGTGTTTTGAAGAAATTGAAGAAAGTTTTGAATTTGAAGATGTTTTGATCTTAAGTAGGAGAGGAACAAAGGTGTTGGATCTTACACTCTAAATAGAGGCCCAAATGATTATTTGTATCCTGTACAAAGCCCAAGATGAATGAGGCTAAAAGATTATTTACAAAAGAGGGTGTTTGGTATAACACTCTATAAGAGGCCCATATGATTATTTAAAACAAAGTTTATGTACAAAGGGATGAGACTTACACTCTTATCAGAGGCCCAAAGATTGTTGTGAAAACAGTGATCGTATCGTGATTTTGAAAGCGTAATGGGACTTATACTATAGTAGAGGCCCATGAAGTGGTTTATTTACAAAGAGGGTTGGGTCTTGCACTCTAACAGAGGCCCAAAGATTTTGAAATGAAATTTGAAAGATTGAATCAAAGTAAAACCCTAATTTCATTTTTATAAGATATTTTTCAAAGAAAAATTAAAAAAAATGTATAATTTATCTAATGAATCCATTAATCATGTCATAAATAATGATTAAGTTTTATGAAAAACATATTTTATCCACATGAATATTTAAAATCATTTTGGTTTAAGAAAAATCAAGAAAAGAAATTATTTTAAAAACATTTAAAACAATTTAAAATAATATTTTTAATATATTAAAACTATATCAAATAATTTTTTTTTATGGATTAAAATAATAGGGCATTTAAATGATGTGTGTGAAAAATTGGGATTAAAAATAATTAATTTGATAGAACAAAAAATTAAATTTTGAAATTATTTAAAAAAACAATTAAAAATAATATATTAAATATATTAAAAATATATCAAATAAAAATTATTTTTTTGGTGAATAAATTATTTAAATAGGTGGATGATATTTGTGCAAAAATTCATTTTAAAATAATTAAAATTGAATATATAAAATAATTTTTGAAAAAAATATGAAAATATTAAAAATATTTAAAAATTCAAAAATTTGAAAAATGGCGCTAAGAGCGCCATCTTCTTCCTCGTGCCACCCAGTTTTGCAAAATCCCTCCTATCTCACTCAGTTTGTAACGAAATTGCACGATGTAAACATGAAAATTGTTCGCTTTTGAACAAGGAACACGATGGTACCAATTAATTTCATTTATTTTAAGTGTGGAGTGAGTTATCAAGTGATGAATAGATGAACCCTAATTTTTGCAAGAATAGTGTGAAATCCTATACACGATTGATACATAGCAATTGATTGAGGGAAAACATTCTATATATGTGCAGAAACATGTTGGTAACTTGAAATATAAAAAATGATGCATGTTTCATGGAGTTTGGGAAGTTCAGGCTTACCTGTTCAAGAGGAATTCGAATCCTCAGTTGTAGGTGTTACAAAAGTGTTTTGATGATCTGGACAACTTCCCTACACCTCAAGGAATGTGTTTATGTGCTTTGAATGGATTGAAACCTTCTAGATTGATGGGTTCGACTCCAACTGCAACTTACTTGGGATAAACTATGATCTTGATGAATTTGATGTTATAGATGTTTTTAAGTGTTTGAATCACTAATATATGATGTATGTGAGGTGTTTGGATCATTGGTTTGGATGGAATTGCTCTGGTTTAAGAAATTCGATTTCTCCCTCACTTGAAAGTTTGAAACATAGAACCAAACTGATTTTTCAGAAAACAAGGATTGAAGTTGTTTTGGTGTGTTTGAAATGAGGCAATGTGACCTCTATTTATAGGTAAATGGATTTGTCTTGGATGAATAGTCACAACTTGAAGGATAAGAGCTTGGTTCAATGGTTTTGGACTTGTGTCATTACTTATTATGCAAGGTACAATAGCTCCTCCAAATGGCACAACTACCAATTGACCAATTCCACATTCCTCAGTCATTTTTATTGTTGTTTATGTAAGCATCTTAACTGAAAATAGTACCTTTGTTGAATGTGCACTATTGCACATAAATGCCTTTGAATTCAAGGCATAATGTGACAAATCCATTAATCCAATTTGAGATATCTCTTGACCCTTTGACTCAATTCTGCAGGTTTATTGTGACTCAACCTGATCACATTGAATTATCTTAGCAACATCATCATTGCACTTGACAAAACAGTCGTGTACCACAAGAAATGGCCAATCTGATTTTGGCAAAACAGTTGCAGCAAGGTGTCTTGCAACCTCCATAACCCTTTGCTCAAGTGGAGTTATCTCATGCTCTTGGGCTCTTTGGAAAGCTTGGATGATATACTTCAACTTTGATGTTCACCATTGGACTTGATTCATCTTGGATCATGGTGAAAAATCCCTCCACATTTTGGTGTTTTGACTGTTCTTACCTTAGGCAGAATTTCACTAAGTGTTGAAGTTCATTTCATACTTTTCTAGATTTTGATCACTTCATAACTTAAAATCCAAGAATTTTTTGACCATGGATCAGTTTTTCACTTTTGTAGTATGTGATAAGATCTATCATTTGAGATTTGGATCCAAAAAACGGTTGCTTGGTTTGGAAGTTATGGCTTTTGGAAGTTGTGTACCTAAACACTTTTTTTTCCATAACTTAAGAAATTTTGACTTTCTCAACATTGCCCTTTATACAAGTTACCTTGATTTCTTGATCAAATCTTGTTCAAATGCAACAATGGATCATATTTTCTTGTATAATGGTTCATGATGAACATTTTTGGCCAAAAAGTCAAACTTTGACTTTGGGTTTTAGATGAATTTTGTGCAGAGAAACCCTAATTCCTGATTTTCAATGTATGGTTGTCCCAAGGTGATTTTAAACTTATGAATGGACATCAAGGGTACATTTGAGTGTCTTGAATCATATCCCAAGGTTTGAGATCATCTCTTGGCCAAAAGTTAAAGGTATGGTTGACTTTTCATCAAAACCCTAGTTTGTGGCTCAAATGGATTTAAATTCTTGCATTGTCTGTTAATTAAGTACTTTGAATCAATCCAATCATATAAATGGACTAATATGATGTGTTTGAGGTCCTTGAAACATAACTTGAGGTCTTGGTTCATACATAGATGAAAATTTTCCTCTAGGAGCCTTGGTCGACCAAAACCCTAATTTAGTGACACTAATGGTCTTGAGGCTTGATCAACTTGAAATGATGCAATCATGTGCTTGATTCTTGATGTTGAGGACCTCTTGTCCTTCATGAATGATTGAGAGGCTTGATACGTTGGAAATCATGTCAATTCTTGAATGATCCTTTGCCTGAATCCTCTGTAGGGCTTGAAAAACCCTAATTCTTGGTCAAGGTAAACACTCAACTATCTTTGAAAGGATTAGTGAGGTATAAAAGTACATCCATATTGTGGTGATAATTTGCACAATGATGTGAAGTCTTAGGGTCAAAATTTAGGGTATGACAAGATGCTCCTGTCGAATTCAACAATAACTTAAGAAACACTTTCTTTTTGCTTATTATCCTCACACAAAGCTTGGCGTCGAAATTCCCAGCCAACAAATTGCCCCCCAAAAATGTCATTTTCGACTAAATGGAGAAAATGGCATTTTTTGAAACTCACTTTCGATGCCAGAAACCCTTTGTCTGCTATGACGTCATCGTCATCTTGACAACTTTTCTCAAATGTCTCCTCAAAAACCCATGCGTGAATCTTTGTAATCATCACACACCCAGTCCCAAGGAGATCGTGGGTCAAATCAACTACCACCGTCTCATCATGTGTTCTCCGACTGACACGTGTCCTATTATATCTTCAACCATTAATACATGAAGTGAACTGCTTCCACTACATCTGCCTATAAATAAAGAAATCCACGATTTTTCAATCTTTTCACTCTCTAAACTTCTTTGAGCAAGCACAAAACTTCTTCAACCCTTCATCTTTCACAAACTTTATTTCTTCAATCTACTGCATCAATTTCGTCTTCCACTAAAACATCCAAGGATTCAAGTAAGAACGCCAAGGAATCCAAGAAATCCATGAAAATCGCTCCAGTTCACAAAATTTTGGGCCCAACAGTTGTAGGTAACTAATAATATATACCTGAACCTCCTCTTGAAGAAGAGAAGCGCATAATCTATAAATCTTAGGTACTGATTCCTATCTCTGTTTCTTGTAAAATACATGCCATGCTAGGTCCCCTTCCAAATATTTCTACTGATTCTGCTAGGCTTAGAGAATTTTTTCCTGCGTATCACTGTTACAAACCTATAGCAAACGGGAAAAAAGCTAGGTCTAGCGAGGATGTTAAGGCTGATAAAAAGTTGAAAAATGATGGCCAAGGATCCCCTTCGACTGAAGCCTCCCAAGACCCTATTAACTTAGAATATATGATCAATAGCTTTAGGGAATTTAGATTATGCCCCATGTTCAAAGATCCATCAGATTACCTTTCCTGGTTAAAGAAGATGGAAAAAGCAAAATCCCAAGTTTGGAAAAACATGGGTATCTTCGACATGATCTAACTGTCGAAGGTCGGACTTGGATATTGCTCGTCCATGTTAATTGCTTCTTTATATTTCTGGGATAACACCCATAACATTTTTCATCTTCCTTGTGGAATGATAACTCCAACCCTTTTCGACGTTGCTGCCATCACCGGGCTTAAGCCAACTGGAGAAACCTATGACCTTAACTTCCTAGTTGAAGACTCCATAGGCTTCGACACCACCAAAACTGCATTCACTACTTACATCGCCTATTACCATGATAAAGAATCTGATGAAGTCTCTGACCAAGAGCATATTGCATTCTTGGCTCTCTGGCTATCTCATTACGTCTTCTGCCCGAGATCCTTACAAGTGGCGAAGGGATATTTAACAATAGCAAATCAACTGCACACTGGACACAACCTTTGTCTCAGCGAGATGATCCTAGCCAACCTCTATGAGTCTTTAGAGGAAGGCGTTACAGAAATCAAAACCATTAAGTCCAAATGAAATTTACTGCTTTCTGGCCCTTTCTTGTTACTACAATTATGGTTGAATGCCACTTTTGAAGCATCTATTTCTGTTCGCAACCTTATCAATGCAGAAGCTAAAGAAGTGAAGAACAGAAGAGTTGAAGGAACAAGACTTGCTTTGCGGACCCCAAGTGATGAAGGGTTAAATCTCCAACAAACATTCACTGGTTATGTGATGATGTTTTCCAAGCGCTATAACTTCACACCAAGCATGACTCTCTTTGTTGATAGAAAGGTTGGCCTGAGTGGTTTATGAGAAGATTCCCTACTCCGTCGAAAGACCAAGAAGCAGAGTCTCTTGCTATTTGGGAAGAATTTCTCACCCCTAGACTATTAGCCACAATAATCACACCTTAAAGACTTCGATTTACTCTCGTCAGCTATCAACCGTACCTTGTTGCTCGACAGTTTGGTCTTATTCAGATTAAACCTCAACCACTTTTTTCCCAGAAAAGGCTCCATGATTCACTATAATATGATCCACACTGAAGCCCAATGTAATAAAGAAGTGGCTAAATATGTTGGCATGACACATTTATCCCCTATAGCCTTCAAACCACGCTTCCACTGCACCAAAGAATTTGAAAAGATTATTACACTACATAAGTTTTTGACGTCCCTGCTTTCACTCAACACCTAACTCATGCTTTTGCCTCTGTGCAGGAAAGAGTCAAGAAAGGTACCTCGACACACATCAAAGAAATCTAAACATTCCAAAAGTACTTTGAAACTGCATATATACTTGATGATCTTAGTCGAACCATTCGCGAAGCAGCAGTCACATTGATAGAAAAATTTACAGAGAAACCAGAGGATTTAAAGCTACCTTCGTACATTAAACCTGAACAATGGTACAAACTAGCTTTTAATTTGTATCCTTCAAAATTTCCTCGACTTCCTAGTGTTGAATTTGGGGTGGCTTTTAGTCCCGGATTTCCAAACTGGTTCGTCTGTGGGGATTTTGTAAAAATCTTTCAATAAGAATCACAAAAACGTGTCAAGCGAGTGGTTCCGACTAAGCACACTCTAGACAGTTTCAAAGTCCACCTTCATATTGGCATAGAACACGTTCGCGTAGAGTCTCCAATATACGAAGGTGTGGAATGGGAGCTTTTTCGACATCACTTCCTTCATTAATTCTTTGTTTATTTATTTTTACTTGTACTAATTGCATTGATTTTCTTGCAGCTGTAAGGATTCCTGCTAAGAAACCTGCCACCGTTGAGAAGGATGCCATCGAAGAGGAAGGCGAAGACAAAACCACTAAGACAACAACGAAAGTAAACTTTGTGATTAATTTTCTTTTACATGTATTATCTTAGCATTCTAACATCTAATGTATACTTCCTTTCAGAGTAGTCGAAGACCACCACCGACACCCAAGAAAAGGAAACAAAAAGAGCCTGAGGTCTAGGTAATTGAATCAGATGATGAAGATCTCCCTCCCAATACCTCCAAACAACCAAAAAAGAAGAAGAAACAGGCAAAAATTTATGATGCCAATTCCCAACCCAAACAAAAAGCTGTTAAACCTCCTGTGAAGAAACCTTCCACTCTAAACGTGGTCGAAGTTGATGCTGATCCAGCCACCAATAACCAGACTGCCAAGACAACCCCTGACCAAGTCGAAAGTGACAACTCTAGCCCTGGGGTTGAGGGTCCTAAGGTAAGCAATTCTTCCTCAATCTCTGGAGTTGATAATTTTCTTCTTAATCATCTTCGACTTACTTATTTTTTATTTTTTCAGGGTGTCACAGATGGCAAGGGACAACCCCTCATTCAACAAATTCTCCCTACAACCAGCAGCGATCCTTATTACCATACTACAAGTACTCCTTCTTATCAACCAACATCACCTAGAGATTCCACCAAAGAATCTACAGATCAGGTGAGTCAACTTGCTGACGAACATCAAAAGAATTCGCCACCAAAAGTCACAACTGAGCATTCTCAAACTAGTGACTCTGATCATGACAAAAGCCCACCAAAGAAAGATGCCTTGGTTGATGTGGAAGGTGACATAGAGATGCCAACTGCAGAAGGAATTGTGGAAGATAAATATGAAGATGGCTCTCCAATTAACGCACAACAAGGTGTAGCGTGCGATTTTTGTCGGTGACGCGACCACCTTATCGCAGAATTGTGGGTTTCTCCTCAATGAAAAGAAGGGGGTGCTACTTTCTGATTTCTTATTTATCCCGTGAAGCTGGAAGGGAAAGGGAGGCTATCTAAAACTAACCTTGCACGTGAATGTTTAACTAAACAAATGCTTAAAGACATTCGGGGAGTTCGGGGTCAGGTTATACAATGGGGAGTTGTCAGTTACCCATCCTATATGTGGTTATCCACAGGTTGTTAGTTTTAGGTTCTGGTTTGTACTTGATGGTGTTTATTTGTTAATGGGTTGGGAAAGTTTCTTGGGAAATACGAGAGAGAGTGATTTTTTGTTGATGTTTTTGGTAAGGTACTGGACCTAAGTTTTGATTGGTATGAAGATACTGGACCTAGAGTTTTTTATTAGTATGCTCGCTAATATTTCGCAATCTTATGCCTACGTATTCCCGTTTAAACGAAACAGGGAAATCAGAGCAATCGTAGTTCCTCCTATTATAAGGGAGGAAAAAGATGTTTGATGTCTTGTTCAAAGCCCAAGATTGAAGCTAAATGGAGTATTTGTGTCTTGTTCAAAGCCCAAAATTGAAGCTAAAGGTTTGACTGAGAGAGAATTTGTCATCTCTAAAGGGGAGACATTTGGTCTGTTTATCACAATTGTTGGGTGACTGTTTATAAAGGAGGATTACTTTAACTGGGATATGAGAATCCAGTAATGCCATAATTTCCTTTATAGGGGATTTATCTTGAAGGAGAAAACTTTAACTCAGTGTAGAGCAATGTCATCTTACCTTAGGAATTTCTCATACTAAGAGAGGGACAATGGCATGGATGTAAATAATCCAGAGGCTTGCCGCTTACAGCAATTAGATGAAAGAAGGGAGTTTTACCAGGACAAGAGATGGACGACAACTTGGATATTTAAATTAACAAGTGTGCAACTTACAGCAGTTATCTGGAATTAAGGTTTGTTTTGATTTTTCTGTTTTGACATGTGATAATACAGAGAAATGACTTCCTACATAGGGATTTTGATTTCCTCTGAGGGGATGTTAATTTTTGTGCGCCTTGATCAAAGCCCAAGGTTGAAGCTAAGAGGTTGATTGACTCCACTGAGGAAGTCCTTATACAAAGCCTAAGATAAGGCTAGAAAAGGCTGACTCAACAAGAGAGTTTTTATCTGTCTTGTACAAAGCCCAAGATTGAGGCTAAAAGAGACTGACTCTTTTGGGGATATCATTATACAAAGCCTAAGAGGAGGCTAAAACTTTGACTTTTCCGGGGAAAATGTTCTGTCTGTCTTGTACAAAGCCCAAGATTGAGGCTAAAAAGGGTTTTGACTTCGCCAGGGAGGGTTTGTATGTGTCTTGTACAAAGCCCAAGATAGAGGCTGAAAAGAAGACTGACTCTGTGGGAAAGAAATCTTTATCTTTCTTGTACAAGGCCTAAGATTGAGGCTAAACTGAGACTTTACTGACTCGGCTGAGGATATTTTAGGTGTCTTGTACAAAGCCCAAGATTGAGTCTGAAATGAGTTTAACTCTGCGGGAGAGTATTATCTGTCTTGTACAAAGCCCAAGATTGAGGCTGAAAAAGAGGATTGACTTTGCTTAGGGAAATTTATATGGTGTCTTGTACAAAGCCCAAGATTGAGGCTGAAAGGGTTTGACTCAACAAGAGAGTGCTTTTATCTGTCCTGTACAAAGCCCAGGATTGTGGCTGAACAAGCTGAAGAAATTATTATACAAAGCCTAAGAGGAGGTTGACTTCTGCTAGGGTAAATCTTTACACCAAGCCTAAGAGGAGGCTGAGAAAGATTATCTCAATAAGAGAATGGTTTTACCTGTCTTGTACAAAGCCCAAGATTGAGGCTAAAAAGGGTTGACTCAACAAGAGAGTGCTAAAAGGTGATTGACTCAACAAGAGAATCTGAAAAGGGTGATTGACCCAACAAAAGAGTCTGAAAAGGTTAGCTCCGCTGGGGAGAAACTTTTTGTACAAAGCCCAAGAGGAGGCTAACTGTACTGGGGAAAGGAAGGATCATTATACAAAGCCTAAGAGGAGGCTAGCTTCTGCTGGGGATTATTGAGATCCCGAGGCAGGTCCAAATGGGGAATTAACTCTTGCTAAGGGTTACAGAAGAGTTGGGGTATCAGATGCCTTGAGGTTCTGATTTGGGATAATGTTATACTGATGATAAACTGACCCTGGTTAGGGAATTTTAGGAGAGAGACTGGGTTTTAGAACACATGGGTTTTAACTCTGTTGGAGATTGATCCAGAATGACGAGGGTTTCTCCTCTGTTTGTAAGGTGCTTGAGAATCTCTTTGAGACCCTAGAGGGGATTAGACTGTCCAAGTCTACTGGTATGGAAAATTTTTATCTTTGTACGATGCCCAAGAGGAGGCAAGTGTTTTAAGGGATGAGAATAAACCCTAAAATGGTCTGAGATTTGACACTGGAAAAACTGCTCTAGCAAAGGATGCCTAAGTTCTGTCGTATACCTTTAAGAGGTCTCCTGGGTCCTTGTATTAAGCCCAAGAGAAGGCATGAGAACTTCTAAGAAGCCGGAGGGTCCTTGTACAAAGCCCAAGAGGAGGCGGGGATGCTTTTAGGAAGCCTGTGGGTCCCAAACCTAAGAAAAGTTCAAGAAAGGTTTAACTGAGAATTAATCCTTTCTTTAGTGAACAGGTCCAGGGTTTGAAGAAATTCAAGAGAGGTTTCACCGAGAATTAATCCTCTCTGGGGAAATGAACTTCTTTTACAATTTCTAATAGTGACAGTCTGAGAAAAGGTTCACCGGGAATACTACCTTTCTCTTTGTTCCATATTGTATAAGCCCAAGAGAAGGCAAGACTGTATCTGGAAATCCTATGGGGATCTAGTTTTGACAGTATTATAGATTGACCAACTGGCTTTACCTAGTTCTAGACCTAGTTGTCGCGGAAAACTCTAAATAGATATATTAGTATATATACAGTTGACACATGACAAGTAATTAAAAGGGGTATGAATGAAGGACTTACAGGTGAGCAGCTTCCCACAATACAGTTATATATATATATATATATATATATATATATATATATATATATATATATATATATAAATGCATGTAAAGTAAAGCTGATAAAAACTTACAAGTGAGCAAGCTTCCATAGCTGTATTGTTAGTTATTCAAGAAATTAAAGAAAGTTTTGACAACAACCGTATATTTGAACCTAAATCAAAAGAGAAGTTGTTTTTGAAAAGATTGTTGGGACTTATACTCAAGGAGAGGGCCAGATGAAAAACGGTAATTGTACCATTGTTCTGTAAATTGTACTGGGTCTTATACAATGACTGAGGCCCAAAATTATTTATGTGCAAAGGGAGTTAGGTCTTACACTCTATTAGAGGCCCAAAAAAGTTGGAAAAAGAAAAGAAATGGGACTTACAACACAAGGGTAGGCCCAGTTGATTTTGTTTTGAGATGGCGATCGCGCCGAGATTTTTTAAAACACAGTGGAACTTATACAATGACTGAGGCCCAAAAAGTATTTATGTACAAAGGGGGTTGGGTCTTACACTCTGTTAGAGGCCCAAAGATTTATTTTTATATAAGTAATGGGGCTTACAACTCAAGGAGAGGCCCATGGTAAAACAGTGATCGCACCGTTGTTTTGAAAATTGTACTGGGACTTATACAATGACTGAGGCCCAAAGAATATTTTATGTACAAAAGATGGTTGGGTTTTACACTCTATTAGAGGCCCAAAAAAATTTTGAAATATTTGATAAGGATCAAAAATCAAAGAAACCCTAATTTTCATTTTTTTTAACAGTAATTCTTTAAAGAAAATTAATAAAAATGATAAAAATACCAAATAAGTTTAAATAAACCACTTGTGATTTTTGCTTAAGGTTTGAAAAATGAGGTTTTAATCACAAGATGATTTAGAACTCATTTGATTTTGATTTTCAAGATAAAAACCCACTTTTAAAATGTTTAAAAACAATAAAAATGAATTTATTCACAAAAATACCAACTATATTAAATAAATAATATAAATATTATTTTTTTGTAGAATAAAATACTTTAATATTTTTTTGATTTTTCAGAAAAAAAAACCAATAAAAAATGATTAAAATTGAATGAGAAATTAATTTTCCAAATCATTAACAAAAATAATATGAAAAATAAAATAAAATGGGACAAGTGATAAAAAAGAGGTCTGGAGCGAGGGGGATTCGAACCCCAGACCTCTCGCTCGCTCAATACACACAAACCAGTTGATCAACCACTGGGGCGCAACGGCAATTCGTTTAATATATGGAAAGGGAAAAATATATAGCAAACAAGTTGAATTTCTGAAGCATGGCGCCATGGCCATCTTCATCCTCAAGCTCAGATACGTGGAGCCTCCTATCTCACTCATCTCTCAACCATTTCACATGATCCAAATATGAAAATCGTGCGTTTTCAGATGAGGAACACAATGGCAATACTCAATTTTATTGAAATTAAGTGAATCAAAACATAATATGATAAAACCTGAAGAACCCTAAAATTGGCATGAACTCAATGAAATCCTATACACGAACTGTAAACAATAATTGATTGAGGGTAAATAATCTACAAACATCCAGAAACACAATGGTAATCGCAAAACATGTTTATGATGCATGATTCATTGAGTTTGAGAGCTTAAGGTTTACCTCTGTAAGTGAGGATCGAATTCTGGTTTGGAGGTGTTACAGATGAGTTCCAATGATTTGGACAGCTTCCTTGTACCTCAATGGATGTGTTTGAGTGCTTAGGTTGATTGGAAAACCTCTGGATTGATCAGCCTGATTCCTTCTGCAGCAAGTCATGAGTCTTGTGCAATTGGGTGGCCATTTGGTGATTTTGATGTTACAGATGGGATGTAATGGTTTAGATCACTCCTATATGTTGTGTGTGAGGTGTGTGAATCATTGGTTTGATTTTCATTGGCCTCCAACTCAAAACCCGATAGTGCTTTCTCAAAAACAATGAAATTTGGAGTTTAAGAAGGAAATGAGAGAAAGCAATGTTGTAAGCTGCTTTAGTGTAGTTTGAATGATCAGTTAGGACCTCTATTTATAGTGGATCAACTCTTGTCTTGGAGGAATAGTGAATGGCTGCAAGATCATATCACATTCAATGGCTTTGGCTTGGTGGCATTTCTTCTCATGCAAGGAAAACTAGCCTCTCCCAAGAGCAGGGCTATGTTTTGACCAAATCCACATTCTTCAGATGTTTTAATTGTTTTTTTAAGTGAGCATCTTGACTGAGTAGAGTGGCTTTATTGAAAGTACACTATTGCACATAAATGCCTTTGAATTCAAGGCATAATGTGACAAAATGCATTAACCTCAAGTTGGAAGATCCCTTGGCTTTTTTACTCAGCTTAGCAGGTTGGATCAGATGGATTAGGATCAGATTGGATGAATGTGGCATAGTGATCATTGCTTTTTGGCTCAAAATCGTGCATGGTAAGAAATCTCACAAACTGATTTTCATGACAGCCTTGCCATGGTGTCTTGCAGCAGCCATAACTCTTGGCTCAAGCTGAGTTGTTTCATGCCAATAAGTTCCTTGGATTGTAGGAAATATGCACAACAACTTTGATGTTTACATCTTGATATGATTCAGCCTAGAACTATGTGAAACAACCCTCCAAGTTTTGGTGTTTCACTTGAAATCTGCCTTGGGCAGAATTTCTTCTAAGTGCTGGAAAAATGCACTTTCATGTTTTTTAGTGATTTTGATCCAATCATAACTTGAAATCCATGAGGAATTAGAATGAGATGTAGTTGAAGCTTTTGTAGAGTGCAATGAGGGCTTCCCTCTGAGCTTTGAATGGGAGAGAAAGGCCTTAGAGTTTGATAGATATGGCCTTGCAAAGTTGGTACCCTAGCCACTTTGTTCCATAACTTAGAAAAATTCTAAGTTTTTTTTTATGGTTACCCCTTTAACAAGTTAACTCACTTTCTTTGATTTTTCTTGATGAATGATGATTAAAATCACATATTATCATTGTTTTAGGGTTAAGGAACCTTGGTTAACCAAAAATCCAAAAAGTCAAACTTGGACTTTTGTACAGTTGACTTTTTGCATCAGATGAAATTTTGACTTTGTGATCCTTTTGTGAAATCAATCCTTAGGCTTAATTAAACTTCATGGATGGCCTCAAAGGGTATTTAGGAATGTCTTGGACCCCTCCCCAAGGTTTGAGATCAAGGATAGGCCAACAGTCAAGGATAGGGTTAACTTTTTCCATTAGAAACCCTAATTTGTGATCAGATGGTTTTGAGTTCTTGTGGTTTGTGATGTGAGCTCTTTGAGTCAATCAAATCTTGTAAACATGTCAACATGATGTATTTGAGGTCTTTGAAGTTCATTTTTAAGCTTCAAGCCATGCCTCACTTCACAAGTTAACTCAAGGGTTGAATTAGGTCAAACCCCTAATTCCTGTTTTTTTTATACATGGACCCTCTAGGTGATTTTGCCATTGTGGATGGGTTCTTGAGATACTTTTGAGTTTGTTAGACAATACATTGAGACATTGGCTCATGCCCAGATGGAAATTTTCATCTGGAGGCCTCAGTCGACCAAAACCCTAATTTGGTGACACTGGCGATCTTGAGGCTTGATCCACTTGGTATATTGCAACCTTGTGTTTAATTCTTGATGTGGGAGACCTCTTGGTCCTCCATGGATGTTTGAAAGGCTAGCCAAGTTGAAGATCATGTCAATTCTTATTTGATCTTTTGTCTAAATGCTCTGAGAGGGGTTATAACCCTAATCTTTGATTGTAAAGAATGCCTAACAATCCCTGAGGAGATTAATGAGGCATGAAAGTACATCCATAATGTGGTAATGATCTTCACAATGATGGGAAATCTTGGTGGTCAAAATTTGGGGTATGACAGATGCCCCTATTTAATCTTCTTGGACCCGAAGGTGTGAATGGAGAAGGTATTCGGGCATTCGGGGTGCAAGAGGATTAAATATCGGAATACCCAAAATTTTGATGGTGGCTATGAATGGCTGCTTGCTGATCCATCTTCTTTTGCTAAGCAATAATGCTTAGAAAAGGTAAAAACTTCCCCTCGATCCTGGTCTTTAGCCACGGAACTGGTCTAAGTTTCTGAAATAAACTTCCCCTCGATCCCGGTCTTCAGCCACGGAACTGGTCTTAGTTTTTGAATTAAACTTCCCCTCGATCCTAGTCTTCAGCCATGGTGTAGCATGATTTTTGTGGTTACAAATCACTATCGCTTTGGTACTACAGTTCGATTCATTTTTTATCCTGTTAAGCTTATTAAGGAAGGGAAATAGATGTCTCCAATTAACCCTGCTTGCATACTGAGGTTAAACAGTCAAAACTGTTGGTTTACAGATGCTATCAAAAGGGGGGTCTGTCTTAGGTTACTTGCTTAAAAACAATGTCTACACTATTTTCTAGGTTTCTGGTAAGGTGTTAGGTTTGATGCATTTGATGGATGTATGAAGGTATGGGATTTTGGGTTTTTTTTATTAGTATGTTCGCTAAGATTTTACAATCTTATGCCTACGTATTCCCGTTTAACGAAACAGGGAAATCAGAGTGATCGTAGTTCCTCCAATTCTATGGGAGGAAAGAGATTGTTTTGGTGTCTTGTTCAAAACCCAAGACATGAAGCTAAAGGTGGTTTGTATCTTGTTCAAAGCCCAAGATGTGAAGCTAAAAGGTTTGACTGAGAGAGAACTTGTCATCTCTAAAGAGGAATTGTTGATATTTGTATGATGTGAGCAAGGCACAAGTTTGATGCTAAAAGGTTGATTGACTCAACCGGGGGGTTTCCTTATACAGAGCCTAAGAGGAGGCTGGAAGTTTGACTTTTCTGGGGAAAATGTTATTTCTGTCTTGTACAAAGCCCAAGATTGAGGCTAAAAGGGATTTTGACTCCGTTGGGGAGAATGTATCTTGTATAAAGCCCAAGATGGAGGCTGAAATGGTTTGACTCAACAAGAGAGTACTTTTATTTATCTTGTATAAAGCCCAAGATGGAGGCTAAAAAGGTCGACGCAACAGGAGAGTCCAAAGGTTGATTGACTCAACGAGAGAGTCTTTTATACTCAACAAGAGAGTGTTTTTCTATCTCGTACGAAGCCCGAGATTGAGGCTTAAAGGATATTGACTCAACAAAAGAGTCTTTTATACTCAACAAGAGAGTGTTTTTTTGTCTCGTACGAAGCCCGAGATTGAGGCTAAAAATGGGTCGACTCAACAAGAGTCTTTTATACTCAACAAGAGAGTGTTTTGCTGTCTCGTACGAAGCCCGAGATTGAGGGTAAAAAGGGATTGACTCAACAAGAGAGTCTTTTATACTCAACAAGAGAGTGTTTTATATGTCTTGTACGAAGCCCAAGACGGAGGCTAAAAGGAGATTGACTCAACAAGAGAGTCTTTTATACTCAACAAGAGAGTGTTTTATATGTCTTGTACAAAGCCCAGGACGGAGGCTAAAAGTGGTTGACTCAACAAGAGTGTCTGAAAAGGCTAGCTCTGCTAGGGGGAATCATTTGTACAAAGCCCAAGAGGAGGTTGACTTATCGCTGCGGATTATTGAGATCCTGAAGCGTGTCCAAGTGTGGGGAACTCTCATGAGAGAGACCGGGTTTATGCTGGAGATTAATCCAGGGTGATTGGTGTTTTTTCCTATGTTTGAAAGTAACTTGAGAATGTCTTTGAGACTCAAGAGGTTTAGACTGTCCAAGTCTAGAGTTTTATCTTTTGTACAATGCCCAAGAGGAGGCACGGGCATTATGGGATGAGTATCAACCATAAAATGGCCAGAGTTTTGACGCTGGAAAGACTGCTCTAGCAAAGGATGACTAAGTTCTATCTTATACCTTTAAGAGGTCATCAGGGTCCTTGTATTAAGGCCAAGAGAAGGCACGAGAACTTCTAAGAAGCCGAAGGGTCCTTGTACAACGCCCAAGAGGAGGCGGGGATGCTTTTAGGAAGCCTGTGGGTCTCCAAACCAAGAGAAATTCAAAAAATTTAATTCACAGAGAAGAGATCATTCCAGGAAAGTTCGAGAATTTGGAAGAAACTCAAGAGATGCCATTCACGGAGAAAAGATCATCTATGGGGAGTTAGAGTTTCTTTGACAATTTCTAAGGGTGACAGTCTAAGAAAAGGTTCACCGAGAATACAGTCTTTCTCTTTGTTCCATATTGTTTGACCCCAAGAGGAGGGAAGACTGTATTTGGAATCCTACGGGGGATCTAGTTTTGTTTGTATTTAAGAGTGGCCAACACGGCTTTACCTAGTGCTAGACGTAGTTGCCGGGGAAAACTCTAAATAATTATAGTAGTATTACACAGTGGATATGTGATAACTATATCAAAGGATGTAAAAGAAGACTTACAGTGAAACAGCCCCACAATACTGTTATATATATGAAACCGGATAAACACTTACCCGTTGTAGAGCTTCCATGCTGTTTGGTTAGTTGTTCAACAAATAAATTAAAGAAAGTTTTGATGACAACATATATTTGAAATCAAAATCAAAGGAGAGAGTGCTTTGAAAAGATTGTTGGGGCTTACAGCTCAAGGAGAGGCCCAAGTTTTAACAATGATCGCACTGTTGTCTTGAAAACTGTACAGAGGGACTTATACAATAAGTGAGGCCCAAAAAGATTTTATGTACAAGGGGATGGGTCTTACACTCTATTATAGGCCCGAGGATTTATTTTTGTACAAGTGATGGGGCTTAAAGCTCAAGGAGAGGCCCAGGGTTTTTGTTTAAAAAGGGCGACGATCGTGCCGAACTTTTTTGACGGTATCGGGACTTATACAATACACTGAGGCCTAAAATGGTTTTCATTTATGAAAGGATGGGACTTACATTCTTTCAAGAGGCCCAAAGAGTTATTTAAAGAAAAGAAATGGGACTTACAACACGAGGGTAGGCCCGGATGATTCTCGTTTTGAAATGGCGATCGCGCCGAGATTTTTGAAATCGCAGTGGGTCTTATACAATAACTAAGGCCCAAATTATTTTGGTTTCAAAAAGGATTGGGTCTTACACTCTATTAGAGGCCCAAAGAGTTTGAAAAATAATTTGTTTAGGGTGATTAAGATCAAAACCCTAAATTAATTTCAAAATGCATTTTAATTAAATAAGAATTTAATTAAAATGATCAAAATTATCAAACATGTTGTGAAAAACAAGTTGTGATCTTGGATTAATGTTTGAAAAATCATGTTTATATCCACAAAATGATTGGAAACCAATTAAATTTGGAAAATCAAGGAGGAAAAAATATTTTAAATGTTAAAAAACAAATAAAAGATTAATTCTTTGCAAAAATATCAAGTATATGAAATAAATAATATTTTTGGGAATTTTTGGCAAAATAAAATATTTTAACATTTTTGTGAATTATTAAAAAAAGAATCAACTCAAAATCATTAAAACTCAGAGAGAAATTAATTTTTGAATCAATTAAAAAAATCACAAAATTCAAATATTCAAATATTCAAAAAATGGCGCCAAGAACACACCAAGAACACGCACCACCCCTCTGTTTCTGCAGATTTGTGTTTTCTCACCAATCCCACTGAATACTTGATGAAATCACACAATCCACATATCAATCTACTCGTTTTCACCTCACGATCATGTATATGGTCTTTAATTTCATTTATTTTAAGCATGGAATAAGAAATCAAGACAAAACCTCAAGAACCCAAAATTCTGCATGAAGGCTGAGAATTTTGATACACGATTCAAACAAAGCAATTAATTGAGGGGAAACATTCTATGCATAATTATGAACATTTGGCAAAAGTATTGTGCGAGGAAATATGCATAGATTAAGAGATGACCAAGTTTAGGCTTACTTGAAGGTCGTGACAGCAAGGGCAAAGTGATTTTTGAGTTGGAGGTGTTACAGATGAGTTGTGATGATTTGAACAGCTTCCCTACACCATATGGAGTGTGTTTGAATGCCTGGACTTGATTGGAAATGGCTGGATCACTTCATGGCATCTCAACTGCAACTTGTTAAAACCTTGAGCAATTGGCTGGTGATTCTGAGAAATAAGTGTTCCAGTTGTGGTTTAAGTGTTTGGATCACTTCTATATGATGTTTATGAGGTGTGTGTGTGATTGGTTTGGTTGGAATGGCTCTCAAACTCAAAACCCGATAGTGACTTTCTTTGGAAGGCAATTTTGGAGTGAAAGAAGAGATTTTGAGGAAAGCATCAGTTTGATGGCTTTGGTGTACTTAAACTGAGCACAAATGAGCGTTATTTATAGTAGAGCAAGTTTGTTTTGGCTGCAATAGTGAATGGCAACTGGTGCAGAATTTTGGCAAATGTTGATCAATTAGAATCCAACTCTCCTCTAACCATTGACTAGAGGTTAGAGCACAGGCCTTTGGTTCCCTAGTTCAGAGATCAGCCTTGACTCATTCAGTTGGAAATGGCTCAGTTCAAGCCACCTTGGTGCATCCATTGAATGCTCCAAAACAAAATTGGAGTCTTGTTCCCTCTTTAGGGTTTTTTAGGTTTGGCATGCTATTTTTAGTTCCAAAGACTTGGGAGGCTTATGGATCAGTGTTTTTCCCTCCTTGGTCTCTCCCAGATGTGTTCAGATGGATAAACTTGTTTTTCATTTGCACAAATTGATCAAATCGAGCAAAATGCACAAATCTGCCTTGCCATGACAGTTGCAGCAAGGCATATTGCCACTGTCATAACTCTTAGCTCAGATGGGATTTGATGGGGTTCTTGGCCATTTTGGAAAGCTCTCATATGATACAACACATGTGTGATCTGTAACACCACCAATCTATACCCCCAAATAAAACAAAACGATAAATAAAATTCAAAATTTCATCAGAGTATAATTAAAACATGCACGACATAGACCGGGTGGTCACATCAATTTGAAACAAACATACAACACCTGCTCATAAAGATATGCAACAATTCAGGTAGCATAACAAAGGAACTGAGTTCCTAACACCCACAATCCAATTACGGAATAAAAGCGGAAAATCCGTAACTGAATCTCATATATATATATATATATATATATATATATATATATATATATATATATATATATATATATATATCATAAAAGTGCATCTGTCATATAAGACCATACATGTACAATCCAAAAGATACATATACATAATACAAAATAATCACACTCTATCACCCCGACTACCCGGTGTCACATATCAGAGCCGACCGACAAAAGAATGAAGACCTAAGCTTCACAAAAGACCTCCAGTAACTCTAATATGCAATGCCTCATAGAGCATTATGAAACAGCAGAAGGGTGAGAAACACAATCATAATACAGTTGCATATAATTATATATTAATACAGAAATACACAAGTAAAATATTCTCATCACAAATGCACCACAATCAAATTCAACACAACACAGTCTAAGTATCAGGTATCAGTCACCAATGCATATCAATCATACGCAACGCACTCATCATCAGCACAATTATACATATTCCATCTCATTAATCACATTCACAATTCCATACACAATTAATCCATGATTTATGCAAATGCACAGAGACCGACACAACGACTCTATGCAATGCACATGCGGGGTACCGACTTCCAATGTTTCTCATCACTAGTTCACTCAGGAACTCTACTGGAATCATCGCTCGTTACATCACTGTAACTCCCCGTCGGGCATACGATGTTCCCCGTCGCTCACACCCCACACGGGCACACGACGTTTATGGATCGCTCACACCCCACATGGGCACACGATCGTCTATAACCATTGCTTTCGGTCCTCTTATTTTTAAGGCGATTCATTCCTCTTATTTTTAAGGCGCACGATGTTATAGCAGATTCCCTCTGGAATTAATCCATCACTCAGGACGTCACAAGAATGCATATCATGATGCTTGGCATACAATGACTCATGACATTCTAATACACACATATACGCAACCATAATCATGCATAAATCATCAAATACAACACATTGCATTTTCTTGCCTTAAGGCCACCAATCATCATCACAATATGTATTTCATGCAATTTCATCATACAGCAGTACACAGGTCATACAATATCCACACCAACAGCATATTGCATATACACATCAAGTTCACCCAATTAAAACGGCAAAAGTCGACAAAACAAAACATTTTCTAATTCCCGACCTAATTTAATCGGCCAACAATCCCGAAATCACTTTTTCAAGAAAGAACATTTCATAAGCTTTCCAACGATATAAAGAACATTCAAAATGGATAATCAGATCAAAAGTTATGGAATTAAAAAGAAAATAAAAATGTGAAAAACCCTAAAAACCGCCCGGCGAAACCCATAAACCGCCCGACACTCTCCCTTCGCCGCTACTTCGCCCGGCGAAGCAGAGGCGTCACCAATTCTCCCCAAATAACTCAATAGAGTCAGAATCGTGACAAGGCTGCGCCTCTCAAAACCGCCCGGCGAAATAACGAACCGCCCGACGAAATCAGAAAACCGCCCAGCACTTTACACCAGATGCAGAAAAATTCTGCTTCGTGTTCAAAACCCAAAAATCCATTTTTTCCACCCAAATCACTTCCAGCAGTAAAACAATGATTAGCAAAGGTTTCTAAATATAGTGAGATCATATAAAACAATTTATATCGATTTTCGTCCGTGAAAACATCGATTTTTACTCGTTTACGCATTTTCGACCTATAACAGAAAAACTATGGAAAAAAAGCAAGACAACATTCGCACACACATACATAATCATACACAATGATAAGATAATCAAGTTTCGCACCCTTACCCGATTAAATTGTGTTTAGAAAAGTCGGTTGATCGATTCTCTTGATTTCCAAGATTTCTCTCTCTTTTCTCCTTTTTCCTCTTCTCTTTCTCTTCTCCTCTTTTCTTCTCTTCTTACTATTTTTCTCTCTTTCTATTTCTATTCATACTAACTTAGGAAAAATAAATGAAAAGACCAAAATACCCCCACACTCAAATATCTCGCAAACGTTCCCAAAACGCGACAAAATATAATCACGACTAAAAATAACATATTTTCACATAAAAGTCAGAAATAAAATAATATAAGAATAAAATACTCAAAACGACTCAACTAATTAAAAAGACAAAACTGACAAAACTGACTGGGGCGTTACAACTCTCCCCCACTTAGAAATTTTCGTCCTCGAAAATATTACCTGAGACGAACAACTCTGGATACGACTCCCGCATCCGACTCTCCAACTCCCAAGTCAAATTGCCCTCAGCAGCGCCTCCCTACGCCACTTTCACAAGTGCAATATCCTTGCCCCTCAACCCCTTCACCTCGCGATCCAAAATCCTAACCGGTAATGCCTCAACCGTAAGGTTCTCCCTTACCTCAACCTCATCCGTCGGAATCACATGCGACGGATCCGGAACATACTTCCGAAGCTGTGAAACATGGAACACATCATGCAAATTCGACAGATTCGGCGGCAACGCCACCCTATAAGCCACAGCACCCACTCTCGCAAATATCTAGTATGGACCAATAAATCGAGAAGTAAGCTTCTTCGATTTCAATGCACGACCAACACCCGTTACCGGCGTAACTCTAAAAAATACATGATCACCCTCTTGAAACTCAAGATCTTTCCTCCTTCGATCATGATAACTCTTTTGTCTACTCTGAGCAGCCTTCATTTTCTCGCGAATAAGCTTTACTTTTTCCGTAGTCTGTTGAACCAACTCTGGTCCAACCACCGAACTCTCACCAGATTCATGCCAACACAACGGTGTTCGACATCTTCATCCATACAATGTTTCAAACGGTGTCATTCCAATACTTGAATGGAAACTATTATTATACGTGAATTCAATCAACGCAAGATAACTATCCCACGCACCACCTTGTTCCAAAACACACGCTCGCAATAAATCTTCCAAAGACTGAATCGTCCTCTCCATCTGCCCATCCGTCTGCGGATGATAAGCCGAACTCAACCTCAATTTAGAACCCAACACCCTCTGTAAACTTTCCCAAAATCTCAAGGTAAACCTCGGGTCTCGATCCGAAATAATACTTAATGGAACCCCATGCAACTTCACAATCACACTGATGTAAATCTCAGCTAACCTCTCCAAAGTAAAACTGATGTCAATCGGAATGAAATGATCTGATTTAGTCAGTCTATCTACAACCACCCAAATAGAATTATGCCCTCGCTGAGTATTCGGCAACCCGATTACAAAATCCATAGAAATGCTATCCCATTTCCATTCCGGAATATCCAACGGTTACAACAAACCACTAGGCCTCTGATGTTCCACTTTCGACTTCTGGCACGTCAAACAAGCATACACAAACTGAGCCACATCTCTTTTCAATCCAGACCACCAGAAAATCTTCTTCAAATCTTGGTACATCTTGTTCGCTCCCGGATGTATACTTAAATTACTCCGGTGTCCTTCTTCCAAAATCATCCGTTTCAAATCCGAATCATCTGGAATACAGATTCGCCCACGGAACCTCAAAACACCATTAATATCCACTTGAAAATCACCACTCGCATCTTTTCCGCCAACCAACATCAAATCCACTAATTTTACATCCAACTTCTGTTTCTCACTTACCGTCATCAGAAAATCATTAGTAACCTTTAACATACCCAGCCTCAAACTATCTGACGTCACTTCACATACCAAACTCAAATCTCTAAATGATTCCAAAAGTTCCCACTCCTTAACCATTAAAGCGGACATATGCAACGATTTCTGACTCAACGCATCTGCTACCACATTAGCTTTACAAGGATGGTAATTCAAGCCAAAGTCGTAGTCCTTCAAAAATTCCAACCATCTTCGTTGCCTCATATTCAATTCCTTCTGATCAAATAGATATTTCAAACTTTTGTGATCACTAAAGACTTCAAACCTCGCACCAAAAAGATAATGCCTCCAAATTTTCAATACAAACACCACAACCGCTAACTCCAAGTCATGCGTAGGGTAATTCTTCTCATGCACTCTCAACTGCCTCGAAGCATACGCCACGACCTTACCGTATTGCATCAACACTCCACCTAAACCAATCAAAGACGCATCACAAAACACCACAAACGGTTCAGTAGGATTCGACAAAATCAAAATCGGAGCTGTCGTTAATCTTCTCTTCAGCTCATTAAAACTTTCCTCACACCGAATATCCCAAATGAACGCTTGCCCTTTATAAGTCAACTGGGTCAAAGGAAGTGCTAGCTTAGAAAAACATTCAATGAACCTTTGATAATATCCGGCTAAACCCAAAAAGCTTCGAATTTCAGTAACAGATCTCGGAGCCTCCCATTGTAGAACTGCTTCTACTTTAGATGGATCCACAGCGATACCATTACCTGAAATTACGTGTCCAAGGAAACTCACTTCCGACAACCAGAATTCACACTTAGACAATTTGGCAAAAAGCTTCTTTTCCTTCAAAACCTGCAAAACAATACGCAAATGCTCCGCGTGCTCCTCCCGAGACTTAGAATAAATCAATATCTCATCAATAAACACAACAACAAATCGATCCAAATGCTCGTGGAAAATATGATTCATGTACTCCATAAACACACCTGGCGCATTAGAAACCCCGAACGGCATCACCGAATATTCATAATGACCGTATCGTGTCCTAAAAGCCGTCTTCTGAATATCTTCCTTCTTCACCCTTATCTGATGATACCCCGACCTCAAATCAATCTTACTAAACACACAAGCACCAACCAATTGATCCATCAGATCATCAATTCTCGGAAGAGGATACTTATTCTTAATCGTCACCTTATTCAACTGGCGATAATCATACACAATCGCATACTTCCATCTTTCTTTTTCACCAACAAAACTGGAGCACCCCAAGGAGAAACACTTGGCCTCACAAACCTCTTCTCCAACAATTCATTCAACTGCTTCTTCAACTCTACCAACTCAGATGCCGACATACGATTAGGTGCCATAGAAACAGGTCTAGTACCTGGAACTAGATCTATCGAAAACTCCACCTCTCTCTCTGGCGGCACATCTGAAATATCCTCAGGAAACACTTCCAGAAATTCACACACAACAGGAAACACATCAAGCGAAACTTGACTATCCACAGTCAATGATGCAAATAACCCAAACAACTGAGCTTCATCCGCCAAAAGCTTCTTCAACTCTTTGGTAGATAAGAAACTCGAATCTTCATCTTCTTCAAGAGAAGGAAATCTTACTAGCTTATGATAACAATCAATATGAACCTGATTGAATTGCAACCAATTCATTCCCAGAACCACATCTAAACCCTCCAACGGCAAACACTCTAAATCCATCTCAAAGTCTTTACCATAAATGGTCAAAGGACAACTTAAACAAACCAAAGAAGTAGTTACTGACCCCATTGCTGGAGTATCAATAACCATCTCTCCACCCATCAAAGACAACACAAGATTCAAACGCTTCGCGCACTCAGACGAAATAAACGAATGAGTCGCTCCAGTATCAATAATAATAACTAAAGGCGTACTATTAATAAAACAAGTACCTCTGATCAGACGATCTGCATTGGTATTCTGAGTTCCTGCCAATGCAAACATTTTCCCACCAGATGAATCCTGCTTCGATTTCGGACACTTCGTGCTAATATGACCAGGGTTACCACAGTTGAAACACTTCACCACATTCTTCCTTTTACAATCAGCTACGACATGTCCGACACCTCCACAATTAGAACACTTCCTCAAATATTTCCTGCACTCAAACTGACGATGCCCTAACTCACCACATTTATAACACCTCAGAGGACCAGACATACCTCCACCACTTGGCCTTCGATCAAAAGTACCCCTTTATTTACCCTTATCAGCTGGTGTTACATACGGACCACTACGGAACTGTTGCTTCCGTTTCCTATCACTCACACTCTTATAATGAGTAGAACGAGCCTTACTATCCTCTTCATAAATCCTACAACATTCCACCAAATCAGAAAACGTTCGAATCCTTTGATAACCGATAGCCTGCTTAATCTCAGGACGTAATCCACTTTCATACTTCACACACTTAGAAAACTCCGCAGTCGCTTCAGCATAATGAGGATAAAACTGCACAAGCTCCACAAACTTAGCAGTATAATCAACAACAGACATATTACCTTGTTTCAATTCCAAGAACTCAATTTCCTTCTTTCCTCTAACATCCTCGGGAAAATACTTCCTCAGAAACTCCCGGCTAAACAATTCCCAAGTAACTTCTTCATCCCCAGCTTCCAACACCTGACGAGTACTAACCCACCAATCATCAGCTTCCTCTTGCAACATGTGAGTACCCAATTTCACCTTCTAATCCTCCGCACAATCCATAACTCGGAAAATCCTTTCAATCTCTTTCAACCAAATCTGTGCACCCTCAGGATCATGTCTCCCTTTAAAGACAGGCGGCTTGTTCTTCCTGAACTCATCATTACCAGCAGCATTAGTTGCACCCTGCACAACCCGAGCCATAGCTTGCATCGCAGCAGCCAAAGCAGCATCATTCCTACCAGCCATATTCTGCTTATTTCCAATAACAGAAACTATGGTTAAACAAACAGCTCACTCCAAACGCCACACCGACAAGGACTAACACAACCAGACACGAACTGACACGCACTGGCTCTGATACCACTAAATGTAACACCCCTAATCTATACCCCCAAATAAAACAAACGATAAATAAAATTCAAAATTTCATCAGAGTATAATTAAAACATGTACGGCATAGACCGGGGGGTCACATCAATTTGAAACAAACATACAACACCTGCTCATAAAGATATGCAACAATTCAGGTAGCATAACAAAGGAACTGAGTTCCTAACACCCACAATCCAATTACGGAATAAAAGCGGAAAATCCGTAACTGAATCTCATATATATATATATCATAAAAGTGCATCTGTCATATACAACCATACATGTACAATCCAAAAGATACATATACATAATACAAAATAATCATACTCGATCACCCCGACTACCCGGTGTCACATATCAGAGCTGACCGACAAAAGAATGAAGACCTAAGCTTCACAAAAGACCTCCAGCAACTCTAATCTGCAATGCCTCATAGAGCATTATGAAACAGCAGAAGGGTGAGAAACACAATCATAATACAGTTGCATATAATTATATATTAACACAGAAATACACAAGTAAAATATTCTCACCACAAATGCACCACAATTAAATACAACACAACACAGTACAAGTATCAGGTATCCGTCACCAATGCATATCAATCATACACAACGCACTCATCATCAGCATAATTATACATATTCCATCTCATTAATCATATTCACAATTCCATACACAATTATTCCATGATTTATGCAAATGCACAGAGACCGACACAACAACTCTATGCAATGCACATGCGGTACCGACTTCCAATGTTTCTCATCACTAGTTCACTCAGGAACTCTGCTGGAATCATCGCTCGTTACATCACTGTAACTCCCCGTCGGGCATACAATGATCCCCGTCGCTCACACCCCACATGGGCACACGACGTTTATGGATCGCTCACACCCCACACGGGCACACGACCCGATCACTCACACCCCACATGGGTACACGATCGTGTAAAACCATCGCTTTCGGTCCTCTTATTTTTAAGGCGATTCATTCCTCTTATTTTTAAGGCGCACGATGTTATAGCAGATTCCCTCTGGAATCAATCCGTCACTCAGGACGTCACAAGAATGCATATCATGATGCTTAGCATACAATGACTCATGACATTCTAATGCACACATATACGCAACCATAATCATGCATAAATCATCAAATACAACACATTGCATTTTCTTGCCTTAAGGCCACCAATCATCATCACAATATGTATTTCATGTAATTTCATCATACAGCAGTACACAGGTCATACAATATCTACACCAACAGCATATTGCATATACACATCAAGTTCACCCAATTAAAACGACAAAAGTCGACAAAACAACACATTTTCTAATTCCCGACCTAATTTAATCGGCCAACAATCCCGAAATCACTTTTTCAAGAAATAACATTTCATAAGCTTTCCAACGATATAAAGAACGTTCAAAACGGATAATCAGATCAAAAGTTATGGAATTAAAAAGAAAATAAAAATGTGAAAAACCCTAAAAACCGCCCGGCGAAACCCATAAACCGTCCAGCACTTGCCCTTCCCCGCTACTTCGCCCGGCGAAGCAGAGGCATCACCAATTCTCCCTAAATGACTCAATAGAGTCAGAATCGTGACAAGGTTGCGCCTCTCAAAACCGCCCAGCGAAATAACGAACCGCTCGGCGAAATCAGAAAATCGCCCAACACTTTACACCAAATGCAGAAAAATTCTGCTTCGTGTTCAAAACCCAAAAATCCATTTTTTCCACTCAAGTCACTTCCAGCAGCAAAACAATGATTAGCAAAGGTTCCTAAACATAGTTAGATTATACAAAACAATTTATATCGATTTTCATCCGTGAAAACATCGATTTCTGCTCGTTTACGCCTTTTCGGCCTATAACCGAAAAACTATAGAAAAAAGCAAGACAACATGCACACACACATACATAATCATACACAATGGTAAGATAATCGAGTTTCGCACCCTTACCCGATTAAATCGTGTTTCAAAAAGTCGGTTGATCGATTCTCTTGATTTCCAAGATTTCTCTCTTTTTCTCCTTTTTCCTCTTCTCTTTCTCTTCTCCTTTTTTCTTCTCTTCTTACTATTTTTCTCTCTTTCTATTTCTATTCATACTAACTTAGGAAAAATAAATGAAAAGACCAAAATACCCCCACACTCAAATATCTCGCAAACGTTCCCAAAACGCGACAAAATATAATCACGACTAAAAATAACATATTTTCACATAAAAGTTAGAAATAAAATAATATAATAATAAAATTCTCAAAACGACTCAATTAATTAAAAAGACAAAACTGACTAGGGCGTTACATGATCATAGTTTGTCTTGACACTTTTTGGATCTAAGTGAAAATGCCCTTACATTTTGAAAAAAGTGAAACAGATTCTGACTTAGTGAAAATTTCACTAAGTGTTGGAAAAAGTGACATTTCTTATTTTCAGCCATTTTGATCCACCCATAACTCAAAATCCATTAGAATTGAAATGAGATGTAGTTGACACTTTTAAGTATGTCATGAGAGCTACAAATCCATCTTTGGATCAGCCCAAATGGTTGCTTGGATCTCAAGTTATGATCCTTGGAAGTTGGTACCCTAGCCACTTTGTCCCATAACTTAGAAAATTTCTAAGTTTTTTATGGTTACTCCTTTTACAAGTTATCCCACTTTTCTTGATTTTTCTTGATGAATGATGATTCCAATCACACATTAACATCATTTTAGGGTTAGGGAACCATAATTGATCAAAAAATCAAAAAGTCAAACTTTGACTTTTGGGCACAGTTGACTTTTTATCAAATGAATTCCAAACTGTGCGATCCTCTATGAAATCAAGTCCTTGGCCTAAATCAAACTTGATGGACTGATTTCATAGGTGTTATAGGGTGTATTAAATCATGTCCCAAGGTTTGGGAGCATGTCCTGGTCAAAAGTCAAAGGTACAGTTGACTTTTCTCGCGAAACCCTAACTATGGTTCTGATGAACTTGAAACTTGTGCACCACGCTTCTTGGATCAATCCATTGTTGAGAATGGATCAATGTAGTGTTTTAGAGACCCTCAAATCCTCTCTTGAGGTCTTGGCTCATTTTTTGTCCCAAAAATCAACTTAGGGGTGAATTAGGTCAAGAAACCCTAATTCCTGATTTTTATTGTACGCATCCCCTGAGGCAAAATTGACATGATGATTGGGTTCATGATGTCCCTTGGAGCATCTTAGGTTATGCTTTGAAGCATTGGCTCATGCCCAGAGGAAAATTTCCATCCGAAGGCCTTGGTCGACCAAAACCCTAATTTGGTGACCCTGGCGATCTTAAGGCTTGATCCACCTGGAATGCTCCAACATTGTGCTTGATTCTTGAAGTGGGAGTCCTCTTGATCCTTTGTGGATGTTTGAGAGGTTTAGACAAGTTGAGAATCATGTCATTTCTTGATTGATCCTTTGCCTAAAAGCTCTAAGAGGGCTTGAAACCCTAAGTCTGATTGCAGTGAGTGCTCAACAACCCTTGAGGAAATTGATGAGGCACAAAGGTACATCCTTATTATGCTGATGATTTGCACAATGATGGGAAATATTAGTGGTCAAAATTTGGGGTATGACAGATGCCCCTATTTAATCTTCTTGGACCCGAAGGTGTGAATGGGGAAGGTATTCGGGCATTCGGGGTGCAAGAGGATTAAATATTGGAATACCCAAAATTTTGATGGTGGTTAGGAATGGTAGTTCACGCATCCTTCTTCTTTTGCTAAGCAATGATGCTTAGAAAAGGTAAACTTCTCCTCGATCCTGGTTTCCTACCAAGGAACTGGTCTTAGTTTCTGAAATGAACTTCCCCTCGATCCTGGTTTCCTACCAAGGAACTGATCTTAGTTGCTGAAATAAACTTCCCCTCGATCCTGGTTTCCTACCAAGGAACTGGTCTTAGTTGCTGAAATAAACTTCCCCTTGATCCTGGTTTCCTACCAAGGAACTGGTCTCAATTGCTGAAATAAACTTCCCCTCGATCATGGTTTCCTACCAAGGAACTAGTCTTAGTTTCTAAAATAAACTTCCCCTCGATCCTGGTTTCCTACCAAGGAACTGGTCTCAGTTTCTTTTGTCAATAAACTTTCTTGACAAGGGACGTTGTTCGTAGCAGTTTTCCTCAAACGTCTCGCCGAATTTTCCTGGGGAGATGTCATTTGATGGAAAAAGTTTTGATGTTAGACTTGCTGGGGAAACCCGTTTGTCTGAGCTGTAGGGGTGTACAAACTTCTATGTTGGAGACGCCATTTGTCGACTCTACTAGGGAAAACGAATCTCTTGAGAGACTGATTTCTGTTTGGGGATACTACATCATACTTTTCTCGAGATCTTCTCGGAGGAATGCCATGTGATGTAATCCAATTTTGAGGTGCTGATGACCTTTTCGTCAGCGAATTTTTCAGAGAAAAACTGCCGTATTGACGAATCTTTGATTAAGAGGCTTTCTCTGGGGATTTTCCTTAATCCGGGAAAGCGAAGATATCATCTTCAATGGTGAAGAGTGATGTTTGTCAAAAGCTCATTCTTGCTTTTCAGAGGTTCAAGTTATCAAAGTGGTCAAAGAACCACCTTCAATCCAGAAATAAACTGGAGGAGAGGTTGTTCAGACACGACGTTTCCTGACAAGGAAAGAACTGACAACTCGATTAAGAGGACTTTTATCACTTGGGAACAAGACCGACTAGAGTGATAGTGATGCAATATGAATATGAATGAATCAATAATGCATGATGTATGTATGTTAATGCTCACAAAACTGACGCGACATACAGACTAGTAGATGAACACGACTGGATACTCGGCCACTGCGGGGGACGAAGAGGTACCACTGGGTTCAAAATAGCAATTCTACCTTGCTTAGGAGAGATAGTCCCCATGGGGAACACCGTTGGTCGGACTTAAGAGATAAGAACTCTGCCGGGGGTCTCAGAGGAAACATGGTCTCTGATACAGTTGATCCTTCATTCAGGTGCACTGGTTTAGAAGGAGGACTTGGATTCTGCAGTTTGAAGCTCGATTACTTCTGGAGTAGCGATCGATGTTCTTTCGATGTTCAACAGTCAAAAGAAATTGCCATCCTTATTTTGAAAAGCAGAAAAATTTTAACAAGTAAATTCATTTTTGTTTTATTTCAAGAATCGTTAACCATATTAAAATGTTGTTCTGTAAAGCTGAAACAAATAAGAATTACAAACAAAAGCACTAGGGCTTAAATTTTATTGATAAGATTGAAGTCAGCCAAACGCGTGATTCCATAGAGTATGTACAAAGTTTAGAAAATGGTAACTTAAAGGAAAAGGGCTACATTAAAACATAACGACCGCTATCCTTCTACCAACTTTGAATTCTGGACATCCTGAGCTTCCGTCGAAGATGACCTTTGAAATTCTGGTACATGTGCAGAATTCAGATGTCCTAGAACATGTCGTTCGACATCTGGTCTGACATGATCACAAAGGGCAAGGTACATTGCAATAATTATGGTACTGAAAAGATAAGAGCAAGACACACAGAATTGTTAACCCAGTTCGGTCTAACACACCTACTCTGGGGGCTACCAAGCCAGGGATGAAGTCCACTATCAGCAGTATCAATTCAAAGCTAAACTCTCCGTTTATAGCTTATCACTTAATCACTACCTAATGACCCTTCTACCTAGATCCTCTCTAGATATGAGAAACCCTTCTCACTCCCAATCATCGCAATGATGTCTAGCAGTTGACAATCCGCCACTGCATCAACGGCTCTTTACCTATACACTGATTACACAGATAAACATGAATCCACACTTCCATGATGAAGAGACACACTCCTAGGACACATCAACATCTGATGAGAATAATACCTAGCTAAGTATGATGCCAAACTCCACCGTTTGTTACCTTTTTCCCTTAACTAAGACCACAACCTGGAGTTGCTTAACAGCTTCCTCCAAGAACAAAACGTACTACCTCTTACCTATAGGTTTTGAGGAATACGGGTAACCTTCCCACAAGTCGGGAGGTTTACCTAGACAGAACCCTAGACTTCTACATGTTGAGCCATCTCTTCCAGGGTTACAAACCCTTCTATTTATAACATGTACCCAACTGGATTTAGGCCTTCAATCACAGCTTCAATAGCTGTTACAAAACTGCAAAATACACTCCAAGAAAATAGGTCTTCAATCTAATATTTCCTAATATGTCTCCATATTTAGAAAGTCTTGATTTCTGATTAAATCTTCTAGACTTTAAATATGCACCACATAGAATGCATAATTTTCTCTTAAAAATTCTGCACAATTCAAAACATAGCTGAATCTCATTAATCCAGCTCAGCAGGCGCGATGTCGAATGCTTCCTCATAAGACATCTTCTTCGACTAGTTGCTCCAGTTGTTGAATAACTTCAACACAACATGTTCTGGCATCTTGTTGTACCTGTTCTTCTTAGCAAGTTTATACAACCTATTCTCTATTATATTATTGCTGCTATTATTTGTTTTACAAAAATTAAGCCAATCCTAAAACAAGAGAACTAACAACCTTGACTGGAGTTTTCCTGATGGATGGCATTACTGCTGCTGAGGGATTTGCCCCTTTGCTGGACGTAGTTACTTGCCATTATCCCTAACTTTTTCCTGGATTGTACTTTGATATTTCCAATCCACCGGGATGATTTTTGATTATGTCTCTAATTTTTCGGGTTTTCAATCCACCGAGACGTTTTTTTTTTGTTTTTTTATTTAGGCAAAGTATTTCTTGACTACATCAACATTTGTGGGGTAGCCAAATTCCTCTCCGTCCATGGTTGCAAGTCTCAAGGCGCCGCCTGAGAAGGCTTTCTTGACCATGTAGGGGTCGTCATAATTCAGAGTCCATTTTCCCTGGGAATTAGTGAGAAATGATTGTATCTTCTTGAGCACAAGGTCTCCTTTCCTGAAGACGCGAGGTCGATCCTTTTTGTCGAACGCCTTCTTCATTCTTTGTTGATACAACTGACCGTGGCACAGAGCCGTTATTCGGTTCTCTTCGATCAGATTCAGCTCATCGTGTCGACTTTGACACCATTCAGCCCCTGTTAGCTTAGCTTCCATCAATAACCGGATTGATGGGATCTCTACTTCTATGGGGAGCACTGCTTCCATGCCATATACTAGAGAGAAAGGGGTTGCCCCTGTTGAAGTGCGGACAGATGTCCGATAACCATGAAGAGCAAAAGGTAACATCTTGTGCCAGTCTTTGTAGGTTACAACCATCTTTTGAACGATCCTCTTGATGTTCTTGTTAGCCGCTTCTACCGCTCCATTCATCTTGGGTCAGTAGGGAGATGAGTTATGGTGTTCGATCTTGAACTCAGCGCATAACTCTTTCATTATTTTGTTGTTCAAGTTAGATCCATTATCCGTAATGATCTGGCTTGGAACACCATAACGGCATATGAGATTATTTTTGATAAAGCGGACCACAACTTGCTGGGTTACATTAGCGTATGACGCTGCTTCGACCCACTTGGTGAAGTAGTCAATGGCTACCAGGATAAACCGATGTCTGTTTGAAGCTTTGGGTTCGATCATGCCAATCATGTCGATTCCCTATAAAGAGAAAGGCCACGAGGAAGAAAGAACTTTGAGATGCGTTGGCGGTACATGGATTTTGTCAGCGTATATTTGACACTTATGACACTTCCTTATGTATTTGTAGCAATCGAATTCCATTGTCAACCAATAGTACCCTGCTCTTATAATTTTTCTCACCATTGTGTGTCCATTGGCATGAGTGCCAAAGGATCCTTCATGAATTTCCTTTATCAGCATGTTTACTTCTGGTCCGTCTACGCATCGGAGCAAGACCATGTCGAAGTTTCTCTTATAGAGTGTATCACCGCTCAGAAAGAAGTTGCTTGCTATCCTCCTGAGGGTCTTTCAGTCCTTTCTGGATGCCCCAGGTGGGTACTCCATTTTCTTAATGAAGCATTTGATATCGTGATACCAAGGTTTGTCGTTTATGACTGCTTCAATCGCGAAGATGTAAGCGGGCCTTTCAAGGCGCATTATGTCAATCTTAGGTAAGTCATTCCATTGACATACACTAATCATGGAAGAGAGAGTGGCTAATGCATCAGCCATGTGATTCTCCTCACGAGGCAGGTGACGAAACTCGATTCTGTTGAAGAAGGGTAACAACCTTCTCACGTAGTCTTTGTAAGGAATCAGACCTGATTGGTGTATGTTCCAATCTCCTTTGATCTGATTAATAACCAGGGCTGAGCTGCCATATACATCCAAGTTCTTGATCCTTAAGTCGATCCCTTCTTCGAGACCCATGATACAAGCTTCGTATTCGGCCTCGTTGTTTGTGCAATTGAATGTCAGTCTGGCGGTGAAAAGAATGTGGGTACCCTGAGGTGTTATGATGATTGCTCCAATACCATTTCCATAATGATTGATAGCTCCGTCAAAGATTAGTCCCCATTGGGAACCTGGTTCTGGCCCTTCACTGGGTAGAGGTTCATCGTAATCTTTCATTTTTAGATACATGACTTCTTTGTCTGGGAAGTCAAATCCGACTGATTCTTGATCGTTAATCGGTTGATGAGCCAAATGATCAGCTAAAACACTTCCTTTGATGGCTTTCTGAGTGTGGTACTCGATGTCATATTCTGATAACAACATCTGCCAACGGGCAATCCTTCCCGTGAGAACAGGCTTTTCGAAGACGTACATGATCGGATCCATTTCTGAGATTAACTAGGAAAATCTTGTACCGGCGGAGAAGTTTGGCTGCCCAAGCCAGAGCACAGCAAGTTTTCTTGAGCATAGTATATCGAGTTTCACAGTCTGTAAACTTCTTGCTCAAATAGTAAATGGCAGACTCTTTCCTTTTGGTTTCGTCTTGTTGGCCAAGTACACGACCCATGGAGTCTTCCAAGACTGTTAGGTAGATGATCAGTGGTCTTCCTTCCACTGGAGGTGGCAGAATTGGTGGGTTCAACAGGAATTCCATGATACTGTCGAAGGCGGTTTGGCAATCTTCTGTCCAAATGCAGTCCTGATTCTTTTTGAGTAATTTGAAAATTGGCGCACATGTCGCGGTCATGAAGAATATGAATCGGGAAATGTAATTCAAACGTCCCAGGAATCCCCTGACTTGTTTTTCAGTCTTTGGAGAAGGCATTTCTTGAATGGCCTTGACCTTGTCAGGATCAACCTCAATTCCTTTCTGGCTGACGATGAACCCTAGCAGTTTCCCCGAACGGACACCGAATGTGCATTTGTTGGGATTCAAGCGGAGTTTCTACTTTCTCAACCTCTCGAATAGTTTTGACAGATGGGTCACATGCTCCTCCTCTGTTCTAGGTTTGGCAATCATGTCATCGACATATACCTCGATTTCTTTGTGTATCATGCCATGAAACAGAGTAGTCATGGCCCTTTGATAGGTTGCCCCAGCGTTCTTCAACCCGAACGGCATTACCTTGTAACAAAAAGTACACCATGGGGTGATGAACGAAGTTTTCTCCATATTTTCCGACGCCATTTTTATCTGATTATAGCCCGAGAATCCATCCATGAAGGAGAAGACTTTGAACTTTGTTGTACTGTCAACCAGCATGTCAATGTGTGGTAAAGGAAAGTCGTCCTTTGGACTTGATTTGTTTAGATCTCTATAGTCTACACACATTCTGACCTTTCCCTCCTTTTTCGGAACTGGTACGATGTTGGCTAACCATTGAGGATATTCTGATGTGGCGAGGAAACCCACGTCAATCTGTTTCTGTACTTCCTCTTTGATTTTGATGGCCATGTCTGGATGAGTCCGTCTCAACCTCTGTTTTACCGGTGGACATTCTGATCTTAACGGTAGATGATGTTCCACGATGCTGGTATCCAACCCTGGCATGTCTTTATAGGACCAAGCAAATACATCGGGAAACTCTTTGAGGATCTTTGTCAAACTTTCTTTGACAGTTGAACTTAGCAGTGCCCCAATCCTTACCTCTTTTCTTTCTTCCTCTGAACCCAAGTTGACCGTTTCCAACGGCTCTTTGTGAGTTTTAATGGACCTTTCCTCTTGTCTGAGTAATCGCGAGATCTCCTCTGGAATTTCTTCGTCATCTTCTTCTTCAGCCTCAAATACCGGGAATTCAAAGTTGGGAGAAGGCATCGGATCGTACGTTTCAATGGGGTTTAAAACAAGCAATCTGCATGACGTTATGATTGTTTTTTAGAAGAGATAGAGAGAATGCAAGAGTGTGTGCAGTGTAAAAAATTTTTTTACTGCTTGTTTTTATTGTTTGAATTATTTTTTAGGATTACCATTTTCTGAAAAAGAGAAAAGAGAAAACAACAATTAATGCGGAAATTACAGAACGACATTATTTTATTTATGATTTAGTCGATTCTTGAAACTACAGCCCTATAAAACAAAACTCTGTGGCTTTGGGCTAAGCCAAGAGGGATATTTACATAAAGTGAGCCCTATCAAAACATCCATTTCACCTGGGCAGGGTGAAAGGTTAAGATAAAAATAGCAATTACTTTGACTTATGAACGATCTTCGAAACATCTCGGTGAATCACAAAGTCTGGTACCTTCTTTCTTGATATGTCTTCAGAAATGACGCTGATTTTTGGTGGAGCAGGATCATTGGAATCTGTCTCCCAAGCAGAGTTGTCGTAGGAGGATTCCTTAGTTGTATTTTGCATAGTATTTGTGCTCTCGGGTAAATCTCCCCATCCAGTTGGCTAAATGTTTTCGAGCCTGATACGAGAGCTTTCAGGAGCGGTGTATTTGACCATGAAGTCTTATTTTCCACTCGGTTGTCCCAAGGTGTACCACACCTCTTTGGAACTAGAGGAGTCATCCCTTTTGATGACGTTGACCTCAGGAAAAAGCATAGTTAATGAATTCTAGCCCTGCAAACTTTGCAAATTCATCATCGTGCAGGATATTTTCTGAATGCCCTGAGTGTTGATCCCATGATTCGATGGGGACACATGTATTCTTTTCGATGATGCTGAGCTGATAAGCATCGTTGGGCTAATTCCCTTGCCCCGAGTCTCCTAGGTACGGCTGCCACATAGGCAGGCCATCCATCGGGCCATAATAGTCATGGTCAAAGTTGTATTTCATCGGAGTATCCTCCTCTAATGAATTTGGTGGAGCACGTCATCCTTCTGGATCACAATCTCCGTATATCATTTCGACATCTGACCTTGGTATAAATCTCGGACTCTGTGCAGGATAGAAAAATGGTGTAAGCACCTCTTCCTGAGACATATAACCGTCCTCGTTAAGATAGGACTTCCATTCCTCATCTATGTCGGAGGAATATCCCTCGTTGATGGTATGTACTTCTTGAGACACTGGGTGAATGAAACCTCCACTGTGGAAGAAATTATGAATGGGATAAAAATTTCATCTTTAGTAGTCTAGGTACAGGTTGAGGAAAAGCCAAGACCTTTCTTTGTCTTGTCATCAGTAGGAATGACAAGTTGTCCCCATCCTTTTGCGTTGTTACTCCTGATTACTTTGAGAGCATCTTTGTAAGAAGGAAATCGATGTTCCTTTTTCTGATTGATTCTCATTGCTCACTGAAAGCACTTGGAACTGGGTTCCCACAACCTCCTCGGGTTCTACACAAGTGGACAATGAAAGATTACTCACGATCAAGGCTTATTCTCCACAGACCGTGACGAGTTGGTCATTCTTGATGAACTTCAGCTTCTGGTGAAGTGTCGAAGTGACAGCCCCAGCCTGGTGTATCCAAGGTCTTCCCAACAAACAGCTGTATGTTGCTCGGATGTCCATGACCTGGAAAGTGACTTGGAAAGTGTGAGGACCGATAGTTATGGGAAGGTCGACTTCGTCGATAACTGTTTTTGGGATCCGTCAAATGCTTTGACGACGACCTCACTGCCTCTTATCAGAGATCCTTTGAATGATAATCGCATTAGAGTGGATTTCGACATAACGTTGAGAGCCGATTCGGTATCTACCAGTACGCTGGCTAAAGCATTGTCTTGGCAGTTTACTGTGATATTGAGCGCCATGTTGTGACTTGGGCCCTCTTCCGACAATTCCTCGTCACTAAACCCCAAATTGTTGCAGGAAGTGATGTTAGAGACGATGCTATCGAACTGTCGTATTGACACATCCTGTTCCACAATGGCTTGTTCTAAGACTTTCTGTAGAGCCTCTTCGTGGGCTTCGGAACTGAGCAAAAGCGATAACACTGAGATTTTTGAAGGAGTTTGTAATAGCTGATCAACAATGTTGTATTCACTCCTTTGGATGAGCTTCAGCATCTCATCATCGTTCTTTGAAAGGTCGGGATCATTGGATTGACCGACTGGTGGATTGGGAACTTCTGTTTGAAGTTCCTTTTCTCTGTTAGGTTCTCCAACTCCTCTGTTGAACATTCGACCGCTCTGTGTTACTCGACTGATGTCTGCAATATTCACGATGGAGAGTAATGGAATTTCCTTTCCATTCTAAATTGTTGCTGCACCGTATTTGTAAGGGATAGCCTTATTTGATCCATACGGTAGTGGTCCTGGCAGATAGATAACTACAGGAGCCTTCTGATTTTTCTGACTGTCGTAGGTAACTTCAATCAATTCCTAGTTAAGAACCTTTGATTTGTCAAGTAGAGGGATGATGGTACAAACATCTTTGGTCCTTTCGCAATCAGAGATCACGACAACATCCTTAATATGATCAGTGAAATAGTCTGCCATCCAGTTGATTAACCCAGAACTTGGACATGGTCGAATCTCTTTATGGTCCAACTGACTCTGAAGGGCTGCTCGCACGAGGTAACATCCTTGGTTATTTTCTGAGCAGGCTCCACATCGCTCGTAGTTATGTGGTGACACCTGGCCACGTCCGCTTTGTATGCAGTGTAACCTCACTATATCTGTTTCCATTGATCGAACATCCTAACTTTGATGCCTAGTAGGGTTCCCATTAACCACACTGATTTGTTGTGTGCCTTCACCCATATAGATCGGAAGCCACCAGTGGTTTAACAAGTGTTGCAAAGTTCTTTGCACGAGAGCGCACCCTTGGTTACTCTCACGACACACTTTACAGTTCTGATAATTATGCGAAGTCAGGAAACCGAGCTGGACTTGTGTAGCATGTAACTCCACCAAGCTGGTATTCATCAAGTGAATATCAAATATTTGAATCATATTCACTTGATACTAATTTCTATCGCGGTAATCCTGAATCCATCCAAGATCCATCTGACGCTCGAGGGCTTCTTGTACAAAAGAGCTTCCTTGTTTGTTTACCGAGCAAATCAGACAGGAATTATAGTTGTGTCACGGCAGATTATGATACTGGCTTTACCTTGAGTGCATTGCCACTAAGTTAACATTCATTGCACGGATGTCGTGGTTTTGAATGATGTTGGAACTTGTATAAGTCTTGTTAACTCCACGAACTCGATGCTCCTGGATTCACCCGAGATCCAATTGTTCCTGTAGAGCTGATTACACCACAGAACATCCTTGATTGTTTTTAGAGAAAATATCACACTGGTGACAATTATGAGGTGGCACATGGCCGTATCCACTCTGTCTACAATGTATCTTGACCAAGTTGGCCCTCAATAAGAGTACATCATGAATTTGATAGTTGTTTTTAGACTCTCCTTCTATCAAAATTACTGCAGCTTTCTCGTGTTGAGGCAGCGGGTTCGTGAGAACATTAGGATTCGTATCTTTGAAGGATAAAACCCCGCTCCTAACAAGATTTTGTACATCGGATTTGAAACTGAGATAGTTTTCTATGTTATGCCCTAGTCCTCCTTGATGATAAGGGAAAGTCTGATCCACTTTGAACCAAAAAGGCAGATTCTCGGGTACTGTAAGAGGAGACCTAGTTTAGACATGCCCCTTGACCAGTAAGAGTGGAAACAGTTCTGCGTACAACATTGGTATAGGATCAAACCCTGGAGGTTGAGTTGTACGGTTGTTGTTATATTGAGGACGAGCCTGCTGAAGAGGTTGTTGTGTCCTTTGCTGAAATTGTTATTGAATTGGTTGGCTCTGAGCAACCGGAGGTTGATACGTAGGAACAGATGTAGGGTTGATAGCAGGAGTTACAGCTGCTACTCATTGATACCGTCGCCTTTGCTTTCTGAGAGAGATATTGCCAATATCTTGCTCCTTTTTCTTAGGGAGAGCACTACCGTATCTTTTGGTACTGCTTGATGGTCCAGCGTCTTTAACTAAACGTCCCTCTCGGACTACTTCCTCAAGACGAACTCCCATGCCCACCATCTCGGTGAAGTCACTGGGCGCACTGGCAACCATTCTGTCGTAGTAAAATGAGCTTAAGGTTTTCAAGAAGATCTTTGTGATCTCTTTTTCCTCAAGAGGTGGACAAATCTGAGCGGCAATTTCACGCCATCTCTGAGCATATTCCTTAAAGGTTTCCATGTCCTTTTATGACATCGATCTGAATTAATCTCTGCCCGGTGCCATGTCCAGGTTATACTTATATTATTGAACGAAGGCAGTGCCAAGATCTCTGAAAGTGCCGATCTTAGTGCGGTTTAAAACCATGTACCATTTGAGTGTGGCACCGATTAAACTATCTTGGAAGTAATGGACCAGTAGCTAGTTGTTCTCTATTTGAGTTGACATCCTCCGAGCGTACATCACCAAATGAATTTGAGGGCTAGAGTTACCCTTGTACTTTTCAAATTCGGGCACTTTGAACTTGTGCGGAACTTTCACATTGGGGACCAGACAAAGGTCTGCGGTGTCTTTTCCAAATAGATCCTGACCGTGAAGGGCTTGCAGTTCTTTCTGCATCTCCAGGAACTGCTCCTGGAACTCATTCATTCTGTCGAACATACTTTCGTTTCCACCATAAGGTATCTGTGGAATCTGTCCTTCCGGGACAGTGTGTACCACGGGTGGTGGTATAGTCATCATGGCAGTGACTCTAGGTCCTTCCCTCTCCCGAAGTTTGTAACCTTCAGGAGTTGCTGTCATGCCCCGGGCATCTTCGCTTTCCCAAAGTTTGTAACCTTCAGGCCCAGCGGCTCCTGCTGCGGTTCCCTGATCTTTAGTGATTTGCGGAACATATCCTTCCGAGATATAGATAATAGGCATGCCCCAAGGACGATCTTTCAGCATTTTGTACCTAGGATCATACTTTTCCACTATGGGCGTCAATGTGATCTTTTAGATCACAGTCCTTTGTTGTTGCATCTGAGCTTCTGCTAGAGATTGCATGTCGTTATGAAGCTTTCTCAGATCCTCTTTCAGAGTGTCGATCTCTTCCCTCAACTCTCTGTTCTCTTCCTCGAGATCATCCATCTTTTTCTGTTGATTGGCCCGAGTATTGTACGAATGAGACAGTTTGACTCTAGAATCGAGACGCAAATATGAGATTCGTAGGTACGAAGAATGTGTTAAGTGAGAATGATGAATGATATGCAATGATTATATTAATTGTATATATTTTTTGTTTATTCAAAGTAAACTTCAACAATTGGATTGCAAATATTAAACAGTGGGGAAACCCCGTTTTATTAAATTCAAAGATTGCGGAAATGGAAATACAGTAATTTACATTGTGCTGCAAAAGGAAATCTAAACTTATGGGTCCTGAGTCCTCTCTGAGGCGAGCTCAGGTGCTGGTTTTGGTACTTTCCTTTTCTTTGACCGGGGCTCTTGGGCTGTTGTCGGGTTGTCATTCCTCTGCCAAGTGAAAGGAGCGAGCAAATTCATGTGGTCATCCTGATTTTCTATAGCATGTTGCTCTAAAATCTCAATCAGAGCATCTTTTTCTTTTAACAGTTGTTGTATTTTCTTACACTTCACATTGAGAATACGATACTTGTTCCTCCAAGACCTCTTCTCCTGTTGAACATTGTTAAGAGTAACCTGAAGTTTTTCCGTATCAGACATAAAGTAAAGGATGTGGTCCCTTAACGGAAGAACTTCCTGAGCATCCTCAGCTTGAGAGCTCTAGTTTGTACCTAGTGGAGATAAGGTTCCACTGAGACATAGTCTGGTTTTCCTAGATTCTCTCTTCCTTTCCTATGAACGTGTTTCTAGGCATGCACTATTTCTGTCTTTAGTGCCCTGTCATTTTCTCCTTCCTTGAAGAAAAGACCTTCCAGATGAGCATTACGCGGGACATGCCTCATCGGGTATCCAAACTATCAACGAACTAAAACTGGATGATAGTTGATTCCTCCTTTAATTCCTATGAGGGGTACATTTGGGAAATTTCCATAATGGTCAATGATTTTGATCCCGTCATAGATTCGATTGTACCAATCGATGTCAGAGAGACATGATTCTATGCGACCAACGTAAAGTATTCTTTTGATCCCAAAATGCAGCAGACTTTGGCAAATGGGAAGTGAACCATTTGTATAGTAGGGGTACACAGCATGTGATCATTCCTCCATTGTACAAATTCCTTAAGTGTACAGAATGATAAGCATCGGCGAGCAAGGTCAGTACAGGGTTTCCAATAAAAAATATCTTAATGGCGTTGATATCAACGAAGTTATCAATGTTGGGAAACAAAAATAACCTGTAGGTAAGTAAAACAAAGATGTTTTCGAAAGTGGCCACGTTCCCTATACTAGAAAAGTACAGAGCTTTCTTTATCAAGAACTGGGATGGAAAACCCTGGATTCCACCCTTAGTGGTCATGTGAGTCCTGACTTCTGACTCGTCCAAATAGATTTCTCTTGCAATGGTTTGATCCTTTGGAATCTCTTCCAGTCCAGAAAAGGGAGCCTGGTCAGTAATATGCAAATCAGTCAGGTGAGAGTACTCCTCCAGTGTTGGTGCTAGTTGATAATCCGGGAATGTGAAATAGTGATAAACTGATCATAGAACTGGATTAGTGTGGACAAGATTCCTTCGATTACATGGACCCTTAATAGAGACAACAGTCCTCCATACTTAGCTCTGAAAGCCTCAGGGTTGGTTATCATCCTTACCAGTCCTCTTAAATCCTCTAGTTTTGGAACCTTGAAGGTGTACTTGTGAGTTTTCCTTCTACCAAAATCCATTAGCGTAATCTCTTTATCTGACATTTGCAATCATTGTCTTAGTTTAATTTGAAAAGGAGAGACTAGAAGAGAAGATTTTTCTTTGTTTTTTTTAATGTTTTTTAATGAAATGAATGCATGAATGCAGCACACAAAAACATAGAAAAACATGGGGTCAAAGGGTCGATGTCATGAAGTCAAGGCTCTACCCATCCCCAAAGGTTTATACTGGTGATTTTTTGTACCTGTCCTCAAAATCACTGACCCCTCTTGGGATAACAATAGCAAGCGGATCGCCAGCGAGCTGTAGTATCTTAGAGTAGTCTCAAATGGGGGTAGTATCGCATGACAACTATTTCCGATAGCTTCCACACTACAAAATGGTTTCATTCTTCTAAAATCATCATCTTCTCAGATAACCCAATGGAACAATCTGCTTTCAACAACCGAATTCGTATAGGCATTGAATCCGCAAAGGGCATCTCCACTGATTTGATGGTTGACCGAGACCTCTTATCTGGGATTCACTCCCCGTAAGATTACCCGTATAATGCCATCACTTATCTTAGGTGTATACTCAATCTTTCTAGATGCGGCATCGCACGCATTCCCATTAGCAGAAAAGTAAACACAGATATCAATTAGGAAAATCAGTATATATATTTGTCCCAATATCTTAGACCTCTATGCCTTATGATCCTACACAGACAATGACTCCCCAGCAGAGTCGTCATTTCTGTGGTATTTCGTAAATTTAAGGTCTTCTACTTAAGACTGTGAGAAAGAATGCCTCCCACTGTGGTTGCCATTCATCTGCAGCACGATTTTTGTGGTTTAGAATCACTATCGCTTTGGTACTACAGTTCGATTCATTTTTTATCCTATTAAGCTGATTAAGGAAGGGAAATAGATGTCTCCAATTAACCCTGCTTGCATACTGAGGTTAAACAGTCAAAACTGTTGGTTTACAGATGCTATCAAAAGGGGGGTCTTTCTTAAGCTATTTGCTTAAAAATAGTGTTCAGACTATTTGCTAGGTTTCTGGTAAGGTGTTAGGTCCGATGCTTTTGATGGAGGTATGAAGGTACGGGATTTTGGGTTTTTATTTATTAGTATGCTTGCTAAGATTTTACAATCTTATGCCTACGTATTCCCATTTAACGAAACAGGAAAATCAGAGCGATCGCAGTTCCTCCTATTCTATGGGAGGAAAGAGATTGTTTTGGTGTCTTGTTCAAAGCCCAAGACATGAAGCTAAAGGTGGTTTGTATCTTGTTCAAAGCCCAAGATGTGAAGCTAAAAGGTTTGACTGTGAGAGAACTTGTCATCTCTAAAGAGGAATTGTTGATATTTGTATGCTGTGAGCAAGGCACAAATTTGATGCTAAAAGGTTGATTGAATCAATCGGGGGGTTTCCTTATACAAAGCCTAAGAGGAGGCTGGAAGTTTGACTTTTCCGGGGAAATGTTCTTTCTGTCTTGTACAAAGCCCAAGATTGAGGCTAAAAGGGATTTTGACTCCGTTGGGGAGAATGTATCTTGTATAAAGCCCAAGATGCAGGATGAAATGGTTTGACTCAACAAGAGAGTACTTTTATCTGTCCTGTATAAAGCCCAAGACGGAGGCTAAAAAGGTCGACTCAACAGGAGAGTCCGAAGGTTGATTGACTCAATGAGAAAGTCTTTTATACTCAACAAGAGAGTGTTTTTCTATCTCATGCGAAGCCCGAGATTGAGGCTAAAAGGAGATTGACTCAACAAGAGAGTCTTTATACTCAACAAGAGAGTGTTTTTCTATCTCGTACGAAGCCCGAGATTGAGGCTAAAAGGGTTTGACTCAACAAGAGAGTCTTTTATACTCAACAAGAGAGTGTTTTGTTGCTCGTACGAAGCCCGAGATTGAGGCTAAAAAGGGATTGACTCAATAAGAGAGTCTTTCGTACTTAATAAGAGAGTGTTTTATATGTCTTGTACGAAGCCCAAGATGGAGGCTAAAAGGAGATTGGCTCAACAAGAGAATCTTTTATACTCAACAAGAGAGTGTTTTATATGTCTTGTACAAAGCCCAAGACGGAGGCTAAAAGTGGTTGACTCAACAAGAGAGTCTGAAAAGGTTAAATCTGCTAGGGGGAATCATTTGAACAAAGCCCAAGTGGAGGCTGACTTATTGCTGCTAATTATTGAGATCCTGAAGCGTGTCCAAGTGTGGGAACTCTCATGAGAGAGGCCGGGTTTATGCTAGAGATTGATCCAGGGTGATCGGTGTTTTTTCCTATGTTTGAAAGGAACTTGAGAATGTCTTTGAGACTTAAGAGGTTTAGACTGTCCAAGTCTAAAGTTTTATCTTTTGTACAATGCCCAAGAGGAGGCACGAGCATTAAGGGATAAGTATCAACCCTAAAATGGCCAGAGTTTTGACGCTGGAAAGACTGCTCTAGCAAAGGATGACTAAGTTCTCTCTTATACCTTTAAGAGGTCATCAGGGTCCTTGTATTAAGCCCAAGAGAAGGCATGAGACCTTCTAAGAAGCCGAAGGGTCCTTATACAACACCCAAGAGGAGGCGGGGATGCTTTTAGGAAGCATGTGGGTCTCCAAACCAAGAGAAATTCAAGAAAAGCAATTCACAGAGAAGAGATCATTCCAGGAAAGTTCGAGAATTTGGAAGAAACTCAAGAGATGCCATTCACGGAGAAAGGATCATCTCTGGGGAGTTAGAGTTTCTTTGACAATTTCTTAGGGTGACAGTCTGAGAAAAGGTTCACCGAGAATACTGCCTTTCTCTTTATTCCATATTGTTTAACCCCAAGAGGAGGAAAGACTGTATCTGGAATCCTACGGGGGATCTAGTTTTGTTTGTATTTAAGAGTGACCAACATGGCTTTACCTAGTGCTAGACGTAGTTGTCGGGGAAAACTCTAAATAACTATACTAGTATTACATAGTGGATATGTGACAAGTATATAAAAGGATGTAAAAGAAGACTTACAGTGAAACAGCCCCACAATACAGTTATATATATGAAAGCGGTAAATGATAGCGGATAAACACTTACCCGTTGTAGAGCTTCCATGCTATTTGGTTAGTTGTTCAACAAAGAAATTAAAGAAAGTTTTGATGACAACATATATTTGAATTCAAAATCAAAGGAGAGAGTGCTTTAAAAAGATTGTTAGGGCTTACAGCTCAAGGAGAGGCCCAAGTTTTAACGATGATCGCACCGTTGTCTTGAAAACTGTACATAGGGAATTATACAATAAGTAAGGCCCAAAAAGTTTTTATGTACAAGGGGATGGGTCTTACACTCTATTAGAGGCCCAAGGATTTATTTTTGTACAAGTGATGGGGATTACAGCTCAAGGAGAGGCCCAGGGTTTTTGTTTAAAAATGGCGACGATCGTGCCGAACTTTTTTGACGGTATCAGGACTTATATAATTCACTGAGGCCCAAAATGGTTTTCATTTATGAAAGAATGGGACTTACACTCTCTCAAGAGGCCAAAAGATTTATTTAAAGAAAAGAAATAGGACTTACAACACGAGGGTAGGCCCGGATGATTCTCGTTTTGAAATGGCGATCGCGTCGAGATTTTTGAAATCGCAGTGGGTCTTATACAATAACTGAGGCCCAAATTATTTTGGTTTCAAAAAGGATTGGGTCTTACACTCTATTAGAGGCCCAAAGAGTTTGAAAAATGATTTGTTTAGGGTGATTAAGATCAAAACCCTAAATTAATTTCAAAATGCATTTTAATTAAATAAGAATTTAATTAAAATGATCAAAATTATCAAACATGTTGTGAAAAACAAGTTGTGATCTTGGATTAATGTTTAAAAAATCATGTTTATATCCACAAAATGATTGGAAACCAATTAAATTTGGAAAATCAAGGAGGAAAAAATATTTTAAATGTTAAAAAACAAATAAAAGATTAGTTCTTTGCAAAAATATCAAGTATATGAAATAAATAATATTTTTGGAAATTTTTGGCAAAATAAAATATTTTAACATTTTTGTGAATTATTAAAAAAAGAATCAACCCAAAATCATTAAAATTCAGAGAGAAATTAATTTTTGAATCAATTAAACAAAAACACAAAATTCAAATATTCAAATATTCAAAAATGGCGCCAAGAACACCCCAAGAACACGCGCCACCCCTCTGTTTCTGCAGATTTGCATTTTCTCACCAATCTCACTGAATACTTAATGAAATCACACAATCCACATGTCAATCTACTCGTTTTCACCTCACGATCATGTCTATGGTCTTTAATTTCATTTATTTTAAGCATGGAATAAGAAATCAAGACAAAACCTCAAGAACCCAAAATTCTGCATGAAGGCTGGGAATTTTGATACACGATTCAAACAAAGCAATTAATTGAGGGGAAACATTCTATGCATGATAATGAACATTTGGTAAAAGTATTGTGAAAGGAAATATGCATAGATTAAGAGATGACCAAGTTTAGGCTTACTTGAAGGTCGTGACAGCAAGGGCAAAGTTATTTTTGAGTTGGAGGTGTTACAGATGAGTTGTGATGATCTCAACAGCTTCCCTACACCATATGGAGTGTGTTTGAATGCCTGGACTTGATTGGAAATGGCTGGATTACTTTATGGCATCTCAACTATAACTTGGTTAAAACCTTGAGCAATTGGCTGGTGATTCTGAGAAATCAGTGTTCCAGTTGTGGTTTAAGTGTTTGGATCACTTCTATATGATGTTTATGAGATGTGTGTATGATTGGTTTGGTTGGAATGGCTCTCAAACTCAAAACCCAATAGTGACTTACTTTGGAAGGCAATTTTGGAGTGAAAGAAGAGATTTTGAGGAAAGCATCAGTTTGATGGCTTTGGTGTACTTAAACTGAGCACAAATGAGCTCTATTTATAGTAGAGTAAGTTTGTTTTGGCTGCAATAGTGAATGGTAACTGGTGCAAAGGTTTGGAAAATGTTGATCAATAGGAATCCAAGTCTCCTCTAGCCATTGACTAGAGGTTAGAGCACAGGCCTTTGGTTCCCTAGTTCAGAGATCAGCCTTGACTCATTCAGTTGGAAATGGCTCAGTTCATGCCACCTTGGTGCATCCATTGAATGCTCCAAAACAAAATTGGAGTCTTGTTCCCTCTTTAGGGTTTTTTAGGTTTGGCATGCTATTTTTAGTTCCAAAGATTTGGGAGGCTTATGGATCAGTGTTTATCCCTCATGCGTCTCTCCCTGAGGTGCTCAGATGGATAAACTTGTTTGTCATTTGCACAAATTAATCAAATCGAGCAAAATGCACAAATCTGCCTTGCTATGACAGTTGCAGCAAGGCATATTGCCGCTGTCATAACTCTTAGCTCAGATGGGATTTGATGGGGTTCTTGGCCATTTTGGAAATCTCTCATATGATACAACACATGTGTGATCATAGTTTGTCTTAACACTTTTTGGATCTAAGTGAAAAATGCCCTTACATTTTGAAAAAAGTGAAACAGATTCTGACTTAGTGAAAATTTCACTAAGTGTTGGAAAAAGTGACATTTCTTGTTTTCAGCCATTTTGATCCAACCATAACTCAAAATCCATGATGAATTGGAATGAGGTGTAGTTGACACTTTTAAAGTATGCCATGAGAGCTACAAATCCATCTTTGGATCAGCCCAAATGGTTGCTTGGATCTCAAGTTATGATCCTTGGAAGTTGGTACCCTAGCCACTTTGTTCCATAACTTAGAAAATTTCTAAGTTTTTTATGGTAACCCCTTTTACAAGTTATCCCACTTTTCTTGATTTTTCTTGATGAATGATGATTCCAATCACACATTAACATCATTTTAGGGTTAGGGAACCATAATTGATCAAAAAATAAAAAGTCAAACTTTGACTTTTGGGCACAGTTGACTTTTTATCAAATGAATTCCAAACTGTGCGATTCTCTATGAAATCAAGTCCTTGACCTAGATAAAACTTGATGGACTGATTTCATAGGTGTTATAGGGTGTATTGAATCATGTCCCAAGGTTTGGGAGCATGTCCTGGTCAAAAGTCAAAGGTACAGTTGATTTTTCTCGCGAAACCCTAACTGTGGTTCTGATGAACTTGAAACTTGTGCACCACGCTTCTTGGATCAATACATTGTTGCAAATGGATCAATGTAGTGTGTTAGAGACCCTCAAATCCTCTCTTGAGGTCTTGGCTCATGTTTTGTCCGAAAAGTCAACTTAGGGGTGAATTAGGTCAAGAAACCCTAATTCCTGATTTTTATTGTATGCATCCCCTGAGGCAAAATTGACTTGATGATTGGGTTCATGATGTCCCTTGGAGCATCTTAGGTTGTGCTTTGAAGCATTGGCTCATGCCAAGAGGAAAAATTCCATATGGAGGCCTTGGTCGACCAAAACCCTAATTTTGTGACCCTGGCGATCTTAAGGCTTGATCCACCTGGAATGTTGCAACATTGTGCTTGATTCTTGAAGTGGGAGTCCTCTTGATCCTTTAGGGATGTTTGAGAGGTTTAGAAAAGTTGAGGATCATGTCATTTCTTGATTGATCCTTTGCCTAAAAGCTCTGAGAGGGCTTGAAACCCTAAGTCTGATTGCAGTGAGTGCTCAACAACCCTTGAGGAAATTGATGAGGCACAAAGGTACATCCATATTGTGCTGATGATTTGCAAAATGATGGGAAATATTAGTGGTTAAAATTTGGGGTATGACACATGGAACTGGTCTTAGTTTCTTTTGTCAATAAACTTCCCCTCGATCATAGTGTTCAGCCAAGGAACTGGTCTCAGTTTCTTTTGTCAATAAACTTCCCCTTGATCCTTGTCTTCAGCCAAGGAGCTGGTCTCAATTTCTTTCGTCAATAAACTTTCTTGACAAGGGACGCTATTTATAGCGGTTTTCCTCAAACTTCTTGCCGAATTTTCCTGGGGAGATGCCATTTGATGGGAAAAAGTTTTGATGTCAGACTCGCTGGGGGAACCCATTCATCTGAGTTGTAGAGGTGTTCAAACTTCTCTGTTGGAGATGCCATTTGTTGACTCTACTGGGGAAAATTAGTCTCTTGAGAGGCTATTTTCTGCTTGGGGATATTACATCATACTTTTCCTCGAGATCTTCTCGGAGAAATGCCATGTGATGTAATCCAATTTTGAGGTGTTGATGACTTCATTATCAATGACTCTCTTAGAGAGAAAAATCAATGTGTTGTTGAGAGTCTTTGGTTGAGAGGCTTTCTTTGGGGATCTTCCTTAATCCGGGAAAGTGAAGATATCATCTTCAATGCTGAAGAGTGACGTTCGTCGACTGTCTTCTTGTCTTTCAGAGGTTCAAGTTATCAAAGTGGTCAAGGACCAACTCCAATCTAGAACTAAACTGGAGGAGAGATGTTCAGACGCAACATTTCCTAACAAGGAAAGAACTGACAACTTGATTGATGAAAGGACTTTTATCACTAGGGGACAAGACTGACCAGAGTGATAGTAATGCAATATGAATATGTATATGAATCAATAATGCATGATGTATGTATGTATATGCTGACAAAACTGACGCAACATATAGACTAATAGATGAACATGACTGGATACTCGGCCACTGCGGGGAATAAAAAGTATCACTGGTTCCAGATAGCAATTCTTCCTTGCTTAGGAAAAACGGTTCCTATGGGGAACAACGTCGGTCGGACTTAGGAGGTAAGAACCCTGTCGGGGATGTCAGATGAAACATGGTATCTGACACGGTTTATCCTTTATTCAGGTGCTCTAGTTTAGAATGAGTACTTTGATTCTGCACTTTGAGGTTTAATTACTTCTAGAGAAGCGATCGATGTTCTTTCGATGTTCAACAGTAAAAAGAATTGCCATCTTTATTTTAAAAGCAGAAAAAGTTTGACAAGTAAATTCATTTTTATTTTATTTCAAGAATCGTTGATCATATTAAAAACATCATTCTGTAAAGCTAAAATAAATAAGAATTGTAAACAAAAGCACTAGGGCCCAAATTTTATTGATAGGATGGAAATCAGCCAAGCGCATGATTCCATAGAGTATTTACAAAGTTTCGAAAATGGTAATTTAAGGGAAAAAGGCTACATTGAAACATAACGACCGTTATCCTTCTACCAACTTTGAATTCTGGAGATCCTGAGTTTCTGTCGAAGATGACCTTGACTGGAGTTTTCTCTGATGGATGGCAATAATGCTGAGGGATTCAACCTTGTTAGAAGTAGTTACTTGCCATTAATCCCTAACTTTTTCCTGGATTGTACTTTGAGATTTCCAATCCACCGGGATGATTTTTTTGCTTGTGTCTCTAATTTTTGCCTGGACCGCCCATTCAGGTTTTCAATCCACCGTGACATTTTTTTAGGCGAAGTATTTCTTGACTACGTCGACATTTGTGGGGTAGGAGAATTCTTCTCCGTCCATGGTTGTGAGTCTCAAGGCGCCGCCTGTGAAGGCTTTCTTGACCACATAGTGGCCGTCATAATTCGGAGTCCATTTGCCCCGGGGATTAGTGAGGAATGATTGTATCTTCTTGAGCACAAGGTCTCATTTCCTGAAGACACGAGGTCGAACCTTTTTATCAAACATTTTGTTCATTCTTTGCTGATACAGCTGACCGTGGCATAGAGCCGTTATTCGCTTTTCTTCAATCAGATTCAGTTCGTCGTGTCGACTTTAACACCATTCAGCCTCTGTTAGCTTAGCTTCCACCAATACCCAGATTGATAGGATCTCTACTTCTATGGGAAGCACTGCTTCCATGCCATATACTAGAGAGAAAGGGGTTGCCCCTGTTGAAGTACGGACAGATGTGTGATAACCGTGAAGAGCAAAGGGTAGCATCTCATGCCAGTCTTTGTAGGTTACAACCATCTTTTCAACGATCTTCTTGATGTTCTTGTTAGCTGCTTCTACTGCCCCGTTCATCTTAGGTCGGTTGGGAGATGAGTTATGGTGTTCGATCTTGAACTCAGCACATAATTCTTTCATCATCTTGTTGTTCAAGTTGGATCCATTATCCATAATGATCTGGCTTGGAACACCATAATGGCAAATGGCTACCAGGATGAACCGATGTCCATTTGAAGCTTTGGGTTCGATCATGCCAATCATGTCGATTCCCCATATAGAAAAAGGCCATGGGGAAGAAAGAACTTTGAGATGCGTTGGCGGTACATGGATTTTGTCTGAGTATATCTGACACTTGTGACATCTCCTCATGTACTTGTAGCAATCAGATTCCATTGTCAACCAATGTATCCTGCTCTCAGAATTTTTCTCGCCATTGTGTTTCTGTTGGCATGAGTGCCAAAGGATCCTTCGTGAATTTCTTTTATCAGCATGTTTGCTTCTGGTCTATCTACACATCGAATCAAGACCATGTCGAAATTTCTCTTATACAGTGTATCACCGCTCAGGAAGAAGTTGCCTGCTAGCCTTCTGAGGGTCTTTCTGTCTTTTTTGGATGCCACAGGTGGGTACTCTTGTTTTTGAAGGAGGCATTTGATATCATGATACCAAGGATTATCGTCTATGACTGCTTCAATTGCAAAGATGTAAATGGGTCATTCAAGGCGCATTATGTCAATCTTAGGTATGTCATTCCATTGACCTACACTAATCATGGAAGAGAGAGTGGCTAATGCATCAGCCATGTGATTCTCTTCACGAGGGATATGATGAAATTCGATTCTTTTGAAGAATGGTAACAACCTTCTCGCGTAATATTTATAAGGAATCAGTCCTAATTGGTATGTGTTCCAATCTCCTTTGATTTGATTGATAACCAGGGCTGAGTCTCCATACACGTCCAAGTTCTTAATCCTTAAGTCAATCTCTTATTCGAGACCCGTGATACAAGCTTCGTATTCGGCCTCGTTGTTTGTACATTTGAACGTTAATCTGGCAGTGAAAGGAATATGGGTACCCTGAGGTGTTATGATGATTGCCCCAATTCTGTTTCCATAATGGTTGACAGCTCCATCAAAGATTATTCCCCATTGGGAACCTGGTTCTGCCCCTTCACTGGGTAGCGGTTCATCGCAATCTTTCATTTTCATGTACATGACATCTTCATCTGGGAAGTCAAATCCGAATGATTCTTGATCATCAATCGGTTGATGAGCCAAATGAATGGCTAAAATACTTCCTTTGACGACTTTCTGATTATGCTACTCGATGTCGTATTCTGATAACAACATCTGCCAACGGGCAATCCTTCCTGTGAGAGCAGGCTTTTCAAAGACGTACTTGATCGGATCCATTTCGGAGATTAAATAAGTAGCGTGACAAATCATATATTAGCGAAGAAGTTTGGCTGACCAAGCCAGAGCATAACAAGTTTTCTCAAGCATAGTGTACCGAGTCTCACAGTCAGTAAACTTCTTGCTCAGATAGTAGATGGCCGATTCTTTTCTTTTCGTTTCATCTTGTTGGCCAAGTACACAACCCATTGAGTCTTCCAAGATTGTTAAGTAAAGGATCAACGGTCTTCCCTCTACTGGAGGTGACAGGATAGGTGGATTCAACCGATATTCCTTGATATTGTCGAAGGCGGTTTGGCAGTCTTCTATCCATATGCAGTCCGGATTCTTTTTTGGAGTAATTTGAAGATTGGCGCGCATGTCGCGGTCATGAGGAATATAAATCTGGAAATGTAATTCAAATGCCCTAGGAATCCTCTGACTTGTTTTTCAGTATTTGGAGAAGGCATTTCTTGAATTGCCTTGACCTTGTCATGATCAACCTCAATTCCTTCCTGGCTGACGATGAACCCTAAAAGTTTCCCTGAGCGGACACCGAATGTGCATTTGTTGGGATTCAAGCAGAGTTTGTATTTCCTCAGACGCTCGAATAGTTTTGACAGGTGGGTCACATGCTCCTCTTCTGTCTTAGATTTGGCAATCATATCATCGACATACACTTCTATTTCTTTGTGTATCATGTCGTGAAACAAAGTAGTCATGGCCCATTGATAGGTTGCCCCAGCGTTCTTCAAACCGAACGGCATTACCTTGTAACAAAAGGTGCCCCATGGGGTAATGAACGAAGTTTTCTCCATGTCTTCCGGTGCCATTTTGATTTGATTATAGCCCGAGAATCCATCCATTAAGGAGAATACTTTGAACTTTGTTGTACTGTCTACCAGCATGTCTATGTGTGGTAAGGGAAAGTCATCCTTTGGACTGGCTTTGTTCAGATCCCTGTAGTCTATGCACATTCTAAATTTTTCGTCTTTTTTTGGAATTGGCACTATGTTGGCTAACCATTGAGGATATTCTGATGTGGCGAGGGAACCCGCGTCAATCTATTTTTGCACTTCCTCTTTGATTTTGATGGCTATGTCTGGATGAGTCCGTCTTAGACTTTATTTTACCGACGGACATTCTGATCTTAACGGTAAATGATGTTCCACGATGCTGGTATCCAACCCTGGCATATCCTGATAGGACCTGTCATACCCCAAATTTTGACCACTAAGATTTCCCATCATTGTGCAAATCATCATCACAATATGGATGTACTTTCATGCCTCAACAATCTCCTCAAGGATTGTTGAGCATTCACTACAATCAAAGGATTAGGGTTTCAAGCCCTCTTAGAGCCTTTGACAAAGGATCAATCAAGGAATAACATGATCTTCAACTTTTCTAACCTCTCAAACACCTATAAAGTATCAAGAGGACTTCCACATCAAGAATCAAGCACAAGGTTGCAACATTCCAAGTGGATCAAGCCTCAAGATCGCCAGTGTCACCAAATTAGGGTTTTGGTCGACTAACGCCTCTAGATGAAAATTTTCCTCTGGGCATGAGCCAATGCTTCAAATCACAACCCAAGATACTCTAAGGGACCTCATAAACCCAATCATCAAGTCAATTTAGTCTCAGGGGATGCATTCACCAAAAATCAGGAATTAGGGTTTCTTGACCTAATTCACTCCTAAGTTGACTTTTGGGACAAAACATGAGCCAAGACCTCAAGACATGATTTTAGGGTCTCTAATAAACCACATTAATCCATTTACAACAATGGATTGATCCATGAAGCTTGATGCACAAGTTTCATTTGCATCTAGACCACAATTAGGGTTTTGAGGAAAAAGTCAACTGTATCTTGGACTTTTGACCAAGACATGCTCCCAAACCTTGGGACATGATTCAATATAACCTACCACCCCTATGGAACATATCCATTAGGTTTGATTTAGGTTAAGTACTTGATTTCACAAAGGATCGCATAGTTTGGAATTCATCTGATAAAAAGTCAATTGTGCACAAAAGTCAAGTTTGACTTTTAGAGATTTTTCATAATTATGGTTCCTTAACCCTAAAATGATTTTAATGTGTGATTGGAATCATCATTCATCAAGAAAAACCAAAGAAAAGGGGTTAACTTGTAAAAGGGGTAACCATAAAAAACTTAGAAATTTTCTAAGTTATGGAACAAAGTGGCTAGGGTACCAACTTCCAAGGATCATAACTTGAGATCCAAGCAACCATTTTGGATGGTCCAAAGATGGATTTGTAGCTCTCATGGCATACTTTAAAAGTGTCAACTACATCTCATTCCAATTCCTCATGGATTTCAAGTTATGGGGTGATCAAAATGGCTGAAAACACAAAAGTGACATTTTTCCAACACTTAGTGAAATTTTCACTAAGTCAGAATCTGCTTCACTTTTTCCAGAATGTTGAGGCATTTTTCAAATAAATGCAAGTTGCTTCAAAACCAAAGTTGGACATCATATTAAAGTAGGTTACATCAGCTTTCCAAAGTGACCAAGACTCCATCAAATTCCATATGAGCTAGGAGTTATGACAGCTGCAACATGCCTTGCTGCAAACTGTCTTGGCAAGGCAGATTGTGCATTAGGGCTCGATTTGATCAATTTGTGCAAATGAAAAACATGTTTATCCATCTGCATACCTCAGGGGGGGACCAAGGAGGAACAAACACTGATCCATAAGCCTCCCAAGTCTTTGGAACTACATATAGGTTTGGCACCCCTAAAAGCTAAAGATGCCTCAAGACTCCAAATTTGTTTTGAGGCATTCAATGGATGCTTAGAGGTGGCATGTATCAGAGCAAAGATGAATACTTCAGTCAACCCTTATCCTTAAATCAAAGAACCATATGCCTGTGCTTTAATCTCAAGTCAATGGCTAGAGGAAACTTGAGATTCCAAAGTGATCCAATTGGCCACAGACCTGTACCAGTTGACATACACTATTGCTTGCAAAACAAACTTGTTTTACTATAAATAGAGCTCATTTGTGATCAGTTTGAGTACACCAAAGCACCCAAACTGATGTTTTCCTCAAAATCACCTCTTTCACACCAATTTTGCCTTCTAAAGCAAGTCACTATCGGGTTTTGAGCTTGAGAGCAATTCCAACCAGACCAATCACACACACACCTCATAAACATCATATAGAATTGATCCAAACACTTAACCAATATCTGGAACACCAATTTCACAAAATCACCATCCAACTGCTCAAGCTTTTAGCAGACTTGCAATTGGGGTACCATTTTAAGTTCCAGCTTGTTTCCAACCACTCCAAGCATTCAGACACACTCCATAGCACCTAGGGAAGCTGTCCACATCATTGGAACCAAGATGTAACACCTCTAACTCAAAACACGATCACCAGCTGCAAGAGGTAAGCCTCAACTTGGTCATCTCATGATTCATGCATATTTCCTCGCACAATAATTTTTCCATATGTTCATAATCATGCATGGAATGTTACCCCTCAATTTATTGCTTTGTATGAATCGTGTGTGGAATTTCTGAGCCTTCATGCAAAATTTAGGGTTCTTGAGGTTTCTCTTTGATTTCTTATTCCATGCTTAAAATAAATGAAATTAAAGACCATAGACATGATCGTGAGGTAAAAACGAGTAGATTGATATGTGGATTGTGTGATTTTATCAAGTATTCAGTGAGATTGATGAGAAAACGCAAATCTAGGCAAAACAGAGCACGCGGGCAAAACCAAGATGTTCTTGGCGCCCTTTTTCAAACTTTCAAAAATTTGAATTTTTGTGATTTTATGTAATTGATTCAAAAATTAATTTCTCTTTGAATTTTAATGATTTTGAGTTGATTCTTTTTTTTAATAATTCACAAAAATGTTAAAATATTTTATTTTACAAAAATTTCCCAAAAATATTATTTATTTCCTATACTTGATATTTTTGCAAAGATCTAATTTTTATTTGTTTTTTAACATTTAAAATACTTATTCCTTCCTGGTTTTCCAAACTTAATTAGTTTTCAACCATTTTGTGGATAAAAACATGATTTTTGAAACATTGATCCAAGATCACCACTCATTTTTCATATGTTTTCAATAATTTTTATTAATTTTTTAAAAAAACTAATTTCATTTTAAACAAAATTAGGGTTTTGATTAATTCCACCCTAATCAATCTTTTAAAAACACTTTTGGGCCTCTAATAGAGTGTAAGACCCAACCCCTTTTGAAAACCAAAATAATTTGGGCCTCGATCATCGTATAAGACCCACTGTGTTTTCAAACCTTGGCGCGATCGCAATTTTTCAAACAATTAATCATCTGGGCCTCTCCTTAAGCTATAAGTCCCGTTCCTTTTCTTTAAAACACTTTTGGGCCTCTAATAGAGTGTAAGACCCAACCCCTTTTGTAAATAAACATTTTTGGGCCTCACATATTGTATAAGTCCCTCTGTATATTTTCAAAACAATGGCGCGATCATCGCCTTTTCAAAAATTAACCGGGCATCTCCCTGAGTTGTAAGCCCCATCTCCTGTACAAAAATAAACTTTGGGCCTCTAATAGAGTGTAAGACCCAATCCCCTTTTGACCAAAACTTTTTGGGCCTCAGTCGTTGTATAAGTCCCGATACGATATTCAAAACAACATTACAATCATTGTTCAAACCTTGGGCCTCTCCTTGAGTATAAACCCCAACAATTTTTTTCATAAACAACTCCCTTTTGATTTAGGTTCAAATATACAGTTGTTATCAAAACTTTCTTTAATTTCTCTTAACAACTAACAATACAGCATGGAAGCTCGCTCACCTGTAAGTTTTAAACAACTTTCCTTTACTCGCTTTAATATATAAAACTGTATTGTGGGAAGCTGCGCATGGTTAGTTTTCTTTCATTCTTTTAAATATACGTCAAATATATATAACTGTATTGTGGGAAGCTGTGCATGGTTACTCTTCTTTCATATCCTTTTAAAATACTTGTCATATATCAACTGTATATATACTAGTATAGTTATTTAGAGTTTCCCCGGCAAGTAGGTCTAGAACTAGGTAAAGCCCTGTTGGTCAATCTTAAATACAAACAAAACTAGATCCCCATAGGATTTCCAGATACAGTCTTCCCTTCTCTTGGGGTTAAACAATATGGAACAAAGAGAAAGGAAGTATTCTCGGTGAACCTTTTCTTAGACTGTCACCCTTAGAAATTGTCAACAAAACTCTAACTCCCCAGAGATGATCTTTTCTCCGTGAATGGCATCTCTTGAGTTTCTTCGAACCTCGAACTTTCCTGAAATGATCTCTTCTCTGTGAATTGTATTTCTTGAATTTCTCTTGGTTTGGAGACCCACAGGCTTCCTAAAAGTATCCCAGCCTCCTCTTGGGCGTTGTACAAGGACCCTTCGACTTCTTAGAAGTTCTCATGCCTTATCTTGGGCTTAATACAAGGACCTTGACGACCTCTTAAAGTTATAAGACAGAACTTAGTCATCCTTTGCTAGAGCAGTCTTTCCAGCGTCAAAACTCCGACAATTTTAGGGTTGATACTCATCCCTTAATGCCCGTGCCTCCTCTTGGGCATTGTACAAAAGATAAAACTCTAGACTTGGACAGTCTAAACCTCTTGAGTCTCAAAGACATTCTCAAGTTCCTTTCAAACATAGGATAAAACACCGATCACCCTGGATCAATCTCCAGCATAAACCCGGTCTCTCTCATGAGAGTTCCTCACACTTAGACACGCTTCAGGATCTCAATAATCCGCAGTGATAAGTCAGCCTCCTCTTGGGCTTTGTACAAATGATTCCCCCTAGCAGAGCTAACCTTTTCAGACTCTCTTGTTGAGTCAACCACTTTTAGCCTCAGTCTTGGGCTTTGTACAAGACATATAAAACACTCTCTTGTTGAGTATAAAAGACTCTCTTGTTGAGTCAATCTCCTTTTAGCCTCTGTCTTGGGCTTCGTACAAGACATATAAAAAACTATCTTGTTGAGTATAAAAGACGCTCCTGTGTAGTCAATCCCTTTTTAGCCTCAATCTCGGGCTTCGTACGAGACAGCAAGACACTCTCTTATTGAGTATAAAAGACTCTCTTGTTGAGTCGATCCCATTTTAGCCTCAATCTCGGGCTTCGTACGAGACAGCAAAACACTCTCTTGTTGAGTATAAAAGACTCTCTTGTTGAGTCAATCTCCTTTTAGCCTCAATCTCGGGCTTCGTACGAGATAGAAAAACACTCTCTTGTTGAGTATAAAAGACTCTCTCGTTGAGTCAATCAACCTTCAGACTCTCCTGTTGAGTCGACCTTTTTAGCCTCTGTCTTGGGCTTTATACAGGACAGATAAAAGTACTCTCTTGTTGAGTCAAACCATTTTAGCCTCCATCTTGGGCTTTATACAAGATACATTCTTCCCAACGGAGTCAAAATCCCTTTTAGCCTCAATCTTGGGCTTTGTACAAAACAGAAAGAACATTTTCCCCAGAAAAGTCAAACTTCCAGCCTCCTCTTAGGTTTTGTATAAGGAAACCCCCCGGTTGAGTCAATAAACCTTTTAGCATCAAATTTGTGTCTTGCTCACAGCATACAAATATCAACAATTCCTCTTTAGAGATGACAAGTTCTCTCTCAGTCAAACATTTTAGCTTCACATCTTGGGCTTTGAACAAGATACAAACCACCTTTAGCTTCATGTCTTGGGCTTTGAACAAGACACCAAAACAATCTCTTTCCTCCCATAGAATAGGAGGAACTACGATCGCTCTGATTTCCCTGTTTCGTTAAACGGGAATACGTAGGCATAAGATTGTAAAATCTTAGCGAGCATACTAATAAAAAAAACCCAAAATCCCGTACCTTCATACATCCATCAAAAGCATCAGACCTAACACCTTACAAGAAACCTAGCAAATAGTCTAGACACTATTTTTAAGCAAATAACCTAAGACAGACCCCCTTTTTGATAACATCTATAAACCAACAGTTTTGACTGTTTAACCTCAGTATGCAAGCAGGGTTAATTGGAGACATCTATTTCCCTTCCTTAATCAGCTTAACAGGATTAAAAATGAATCGAAGTGTAGTACCATAGCGATAGTGATTCGAAACCACAAAAATCGCGCTATAGAAGAATGGCGACCACAGTGGGAGGCATTCTTTCTCACAGACTTAAGTAGAAGACCTTAAATTTACGAAATACCACATAAATGATGAGTCTGCTGGGGAGTCATTGTCTGTGTAGGATCATAAGGCATAGAGGTCTAAGATATTAGGACAAAAATATATACTGCTTTTCCTAATTGATATTTGTGTTTACTTTTCTGCTAATATGAATACGTGTGATGCCGCATCTGAAAAGATTGAGTATACACCTAAGATAAGTGATGGCATTATACGGGTAATCTTACGGGGAGTGAATCCCAGATAAAAGGTCTCGGTCGACCATCAAATCAGTGGAGATGCCCTTTGCGGATTCAATGCCTATACGACTTCGGTTGTTGAAAGCAGATTGTTCCATTGGGTTATCTGAGAAGCTGAGGATTTTAGTAGACTGAAACCATTTTGTAGTGCGGAAGCTATCGGAAATAGTTGTCACACGATACTACCTTCATTTGAGACTACTCTAAGATACTACAGCTCGCTGGCGACCCGCTTGCTGTTGTTATCCCAAGAGGGGTCAGTGATTTTGAGGACAGGTACAAAAAATCACCAGTATAAATCTTTGGGGATGGGTAGAGCCTTGACTTCATAACACTGACCCTTTGACCCCATGTTTTTTCTATGTTTTTGTGTGCTGCATTCATGCATTCATTTCATTAAAAAACAAAGAAAAATCTTCTCTTCTAGTCTCTCTTTTTCAAATTAAACTAAGACAATGATTGCAAATGTCAGATAAAGAGATTACGCTAATGGATTTCGGTAGAAGGAAAACTCAAAAGCACACCTTCTAGGTTCCAAAACTAGAGGATTTAAGAGGATTGGAAAGGATGATAACCAACCATGAGGCTTTGAGAGCTAAGTATGGAGGACTGCTATCTCTATTAAGGGTCCATGTAATCGAAGGAATCCTGTCCACACTAATCCAGTTCTACGATCCAGTTTATCACTGTTTCACATTCCCAGATTATCAACTAGCACCAACACTGGAGGAGTACTCTCACCTGACTGATTTGCATATTACTGACCAGGCTCCCTTTTCTGGACTGGAAGAGATTTCAAAGGATCAAACCATTGCAAGAGCAATCTATTTGAACGAGTCAGAAGTCAGGACTCACATGACCATTAAGGGTGGAATCCAGGGTTTGCCAGCCCAGTTCGTGATAAAGAAAGCTATGTACTTTGCTAGTATAGGGAACATGGCCGCTTTCGAAAGCATCTTTGTTTTGCTTACCTACGGGTTATTTTTGTTTCCCAACATTGATAACTTCGTTGATATCAACGCCATTAAGATATTTTTGATTGGAAACCCTGTACCGACCTTGCTCGCCGATGCTTATCATTCTGTACACTTAAGGAATTTGTAAAGCGGAGGAATGATCACATGTTGTGTACCCCTGCTATACAAATGGTTCACTTCCTATTTGCCAAAGTCTGCTGAATTTTGGGATCAAAATAATACTTTACGTTGGTCACAGAGAATCATGTCTCTTACCAACTCTGACATCGATTGGTATAATCGAATCTATGACGGGATCGGAATCATTGACCGTTGTGGAAATTTCCCAAATGTACCCCTCATAGGAATTAAAGGAGGAATCAACTATCATCCAGTTTTAGTTCGTCGTCAGTTTGGATACCCGACGAGGCATGTCCTGTGAAATGCTCATCTGGAAGGTCTTTACTTCAAGGAAGGAGTAAATGACAGGGCACTAAAAATAGAAATAGTACATGTCTGGAAACACGTTCATAGGAAAGGAAGATAGTCTCTAGGAAAACCAGATTGTGTCTCAGTGGAACCTTATCTCCACTGGGTACAAACTAGAGCTCTCAAGCTAAGGATGCCTTACTCTCATCAGGAAGTTCTTCCGTTAAGGGACCCCGTCCTTTACTTTATGTCTGATACAGAAAAACTTTAAGTTACTCTCAACAAAGTTCAACAGGAGAAGAGGTCTTGGAGGAACAAGTACCGTATTCTCAATGTGGAGTGTAAGAAAATACAGCAACTGTTAAAAGAAAAAGATGCTCTGATTGAGATTTTAGAGCAACATGCTGTAGAAAATCAGGATGACCAGAGGAATTTGCTCGATCCTTTCACTTGGCAGAGGAATGACAACCCGACAACGGCCCAAGAGCCCCGGTCAAAGAAAAGGAAAGTACCAGAACCAGCACCTGAGCTCGCTTCAGAGAGGACTCAAGACCCATAAGTTTAGATTTCCTTTTCCAGCACTATATAAATTAGTGTATTTCCATTTCCGCAATCTTTGAATTCAATACAACGGGGTTTCCCCACTGTTTGATATTTGCAATCCAATTGTCAAAGTTTACTTTGAATAAACAAAAAAATATATACAATTAATGTAATCATTGCATATCATTCATCATTCTTACATAACGTATTCTTCTTACCTACGAATCTCACGTTTACGTCTCGTTCTAGAGTCAAACTGTCTCATTCGTACAATACTCGGGCCAGTCGACAGAAAAAGATGGGTGATCTCAAGGAAGAGAACAGAGAGTTGAGGGAAGAAATCTACACTCTGAAGAGGATCTGAGAAAGCTTCATAACGACATACAAGCTCTAGCAGAAGCTCAGATGCAACAACAAAGGACTGTGATCTCAGAGATCACATCAACGCCCATAGTAGAAAAGTATGATCCTAGGTACAAAATTCCGAAAGATCGTCCATGGGGCATGCCTATTAACTATATCCCGGAAAGATATGTTCTGCCGATCACTGAAGATCAGGGAACCGCAGCAGGAGTTGCTGGGCCTGAAGGTTACAAACTTTGGGAAAGTGAAGATGCCTGGGGCATGACAGCAACTCCTAAAGGTTACAAACTTCGGGAGAGGGAAGGACCTAGAGTCACTGCCATGTTGACTATACCACCACCCGTGGTACACACTGTCCTGGAAGGACAGATTCCACAGATACCTTTTGGTGGAAACGAAAGTATGTTTGACAGAATGAATGAGTTCCAGGAATAGTTCCTAGAGATGCAGAAAGAACTGCAAGCCCTTCGCGGTCAGGATCTATTTGGAAAAGATGTCGCAGACCTTTGTCTGGTCCCCAATGTGAAAGTTCCGCACAAGTTCAAAGTGCCCGAATTTGAAAAGTACAAGGGTAACTCTTGCCCTCAAAGTCATTTGGTGATGTACGCTCAGAGGATATCAACTCAGACAGAGAACAACCAGCTACTGATCCATTACTTGCAAGATAGTTTAACCGGTGCCGCACTCAAATGGTACATGGGTTTAAACCGCACTAAGATCGGCAGTTTCAGAGATCTTGGCGCTGCCTTTGTTCAACAATATAAGCATAACCTGTACATGGCACCGGACATAGATCAACTCAGATCGATGTCACAAAACGACAGGGAAACCTTTAAGGAATATGCTCAGAGATGGCGTGAAACTGCTGGTCAGATTTGTCCACCTCTTGAGGAAAAAGAAATGACAAAGATCTTCTTGAAAACCTTAAGCTCATTTTACTACGACAGAATGGTTGCCAGTGCGCCCAGTGACTTCACCGAGATGGTGGGCATGGGAGTTTGTCTTGAGGAAGCAGTCCGAGAGGGACGTTTAGTTAAAGACGATGGACCATCAAGCAGTACCAAAAGATACGGTAGTGCTCTCCCTAAGAAAAAGAAGCAAGATATTGGCAATATCTCTCTCGGAAAGCAAAGGCGACGGTATCAACCAGTAGCAACTGTAACTCCTGCTATCAACCCTGCGTCTGTTCCTACGTATCAACCTCCGATTGCTCAGAGCCAACCGATTCAACAAAAATTTCAGCAAAGGACACAACAGCCTCTTCAGCAGGCTCGTCCTCCATATAACAACAACCATACAACTCGGCCTCCAAGGTTTGATCCTATACCAATGTTGTACACAGAACTGTTTCCACTCTTACTGGTCAAGGGGCATGTCCAAACCAGGTCTCCTCTTACAGTACCCGTAAATCCGCCTTTTTAGTTCAAAGTGGATCAGACTTGCCCATATCATCAAAGAGGACCAGAGCATAACATATAAAATTGTCTCAGTTTCAAATCCGATGTGCAAAAGCTTGTTAGGAGCGGGGTTTTATCCTTCAAAGATACGAATCCTAATGTTCTCACGAACTCGCTGCCTCAACACGAGAAAGCTGTGGTAAATTTGATAGAAGAAGAGTCTAACAATAGCTATCAAATTCATGATGTACTCTTATTGAGGGCCAAATTGGTCAAGATGCATTGTAGACAGAGTGGATATGGCCATGTGCCACCTCATAATTATCACCAGTGTGATATCTACTCTAAAAACAATCAAGGATGTTATGTGGTGCAATCAGCTCTATAGGAACAATTGGATCTCGGATGGATCCAGGAGCATCGAGTTCATGGAGTTAACATGACTTATACAAGTTCCAACATCATTCAAAACCACGACATCCGTGCAATGAATGTCAACTTGGTGGCAATGCACTCAAGGCAAAGCCAGTATCATAATCTGCCGCGACACGACTATAATTCCTATCTGATTTGCTCGTTAAACAAATAGGAATGCTCTTTTGTACAAGAGGCCCTCCAGCGTCAGATGGATCTTGGATGGATTCAGGATTACCGCGATAGAGATCAGTATAAAGTGAATATGATTCAATTCTTTGATATTCGCTTGATGAATACCAGCTTGGTGGAGTTACACGCTACACAAGTCCAGCTCGGTTTCTTGACTTAGCATAATTATCAGAATTGTAAAGTGTGTCATGAGAGTAACTAAGGGTGCGCTCACGTGCAAAGAACTTTGCAACACTTGTTAAACCACTGGTGGCTTCCGATCTATATGGATGAAGACATGTAACAACTCAGTGTGGTTAATGGGAACCCTACTAGGCATCAAAGTCAGGATGTTCGATCAATGGAAACAGATCTAGTGAGGTTACACTGCATACAAAGCGGATGTGGCCAGGTGCCACCACATAACTACCAGCGATGTGGAGTCTGCTTGGAAAATAACCAGGGATGTTACCTCATGCGAGCAACCCTTCAGAGTCAGTTGGACCATAAAGAGATTCGACCATGTCCAAGTTCTGGGTTAATCAACTGGACGCCAGATTATTTCGCTAATCAGATTAAGGATGTTGTCGTGATCTCTGATCGCGAAAGGACCAAAGATGTTTGTACCATCATCCCTCTACTTGACAAATCGAAGGTTCTTAACCAAGAATTGATTGAAGTTACCTACGACAGTCAAAAAAATCAGAAGGCTCCTGTAGTTATCTATCTGCCAGGACCACTACCGTATGGATCAACTAAGGTTATCCCTTACAAATACGGTGCAACAACAATTGAGAATGGAAAGGAAATTCCATTACCCTCTGTCATGAATATTGCAGTCATCAGTCGAGTAACACGGAGCGGTCGAATCTTCTATAGAGGAGTTGGAGAACCTAACAGAGAAAAGGAACTTCAAACGGAAGTTCCCAATCCACCAGTCGGTCAATCTAGTGATCCCGACCTTTCAAAGAACGATGATGAGATGCTGAAGCTCATCCAAAGGAGTGAATACAACATTGTTGATCAGCTGTTACAAACTCCTTCAAAAATCTTAGTGTTATCGCTTTTGCTCAGTTCCGAAACCCACAGAGAGGCTCAACAGAAAGTCTTAGAACAGGCCATTATGGAACAGGATGTGTCAATACAATAGTTTGATAGCATCATCTCTAACATCACTTCCTACAACAATTTGGGGTTTAGTGACGAGGAATTGCCGGAAGAGGGCCCAAGTCACAACATGGCGCTCAATATCACAGTCAACTGCTAGGAAGATGCTTTAGCCAGCGTACTGGTAGATATTGGATCAGCTCTCAACGTCATGCCGAAATCCACTCTAATGAGACTATCATTCAAAGGATCTCCGATAAGAGGCAGTGAGGTCGTCATCAAAGCATTTGACGGATCCCGAAAAATAGTTATCGGGGAAGTCGACCTTCCCATAACTATCGGTCCTCACACTTTCCAAGTCACTTTCCAGGTCATGGACATCCGAGCAACATACAACTATTTGTTGGGAAGACCTTGGATACACAGGTTGGGGCAGTCACTTCGATACTTCACCAGAAGCTGAAGTTCGTCAAGAATGACCAACTCGTCAAGGTCTGTGGAGAACAAGCCTTGATCGTGAGTAACCTTTCATTGTCCACTTGTGTAGAACCCGAGGAGGTTATAGGAACCCAGTTCCAAGCGCTTTTAGTGAGCAATGAGAATCAATCAGAAAAAGGAACATCGATTTCCTCGTACAAAGATTCTCTCAAAGTAATCGAGAGTAACAACGCAAAAGGATGGGGATAGCTTGTCATTCCTACTGATAACAAGACAAAGAAAGGTCTTGGCTTTTCCTCAACCTGTACCCAGACTACTAAAGATGAAAGTTTTCATCCCATTCATAATTTCTTCCACAGTGGAGGTTTCCTTCACCAAGTGTCTTAAGAAGTACATATCATCAACGAGGGAGATTCCTCCGACACAGATGAGGAATGGAAGTCCTATCTTAACGAGGACGATTATATGTCTCAGGAAGAGGTGCCTACACCATTTTTCTATCCCGCACAGAGTCCGAGATTTATACCAAGGTCAAATGTCAAAATGATATACCGAGATTGTGATCCGGAAGGATGTCGTGCTTCACCAAATTCATTAGAGGAGGACACTCCGATGAAATAAAACTTTGACCACGAATATTATGGCCCGATGGATAGCCTGCCTATGTGGCAGTCGTACCCAGGAGACTCAGGGCAAGAGAATCAGCCCAACGATGCTTATCAGCTCGGCATCATTGAAAAGAATACCTGTGTCCCCACCGAATCATGGGATCAACACTCAGGGCATTCAGAAAATATCCTGCACGATGATGAATTTGCAAAGTTTGCAGGGCTATAATTCATTAACTATGCTTTTCCCGAGGTCAACGTCATCGAAAGGGATGACTCCTCCAATTCCAAAGAGGTGTGGGACACCTTGGGACAACCGAGTGGTAAATACGGCTTCATGGTCAAATACACCACTCCTGAAAGCTCTCGTATCAGGCTCGAAGACATCCAGCCAACTGGATGGGGAGATTTACCTGAGAGCACAAATACTATGCAAAATACAACTGAGGAATCCTACTACGACAACTCTGCCTGGGAGACAGATTCCAATGATCCTGCTCCACCAGAAATCAACGTTATTTCTGAAGACAAATCAAGAAAGAAGGTACCAGACTTTGTGATTCACCGAGGAGTTCGTCGACAATGGGTTGCTGTCGATGTTCTGAGGATCGTTCATAAGTCAAAGTAATTGTCGTCTTTATCTTAACCTTTCACCCTGCCCGGGTGAAACGAATGTTTTGATATGGCTCACTTTCTGTAAATATCCCTCTTCACTTAGCCCAAAGCGACAGAGTTTTGTTTTATAGGGCTGTAGTTTCAAAAATCGACTAAATCATAAATAAAATAACGTCGTTCTGTAATTTCCACATTAATTGTTGTTTTCTCTTTTCGCTTTTTCAGAAAATGGTAATCCTAAAAAACAATTCAAACAATAAAAACAAGCAGTAAAAAAAATTGTACACTGCACACACTCTTGCATTCTCTCTATCTCTTCTAAAAAAAATCATAACGTCATGCAGATTGCTTATTTTAAACCCCATTGACACGTACGATCCGATGCCTTCTCCCAACTTTGAATTCCCGGTATTTGAGGCTGAAGAAGAAGATGACGAAGAAATTCCAGAGGATATCTCCTGATTACTCATACAAGAGGAAAGGTCCATTAAACCTCACAAAGAGCCGTTGGAAACGGTTAACTTGGGTTCAGAGGAAGAAAGAAAAGAGGTCAGGATTGGGGCACTGCTTAGTTTAACTGTCAAAGAAAGTTTGACAAAGCTCCTCAAAGAGTTTCCCGATGTATTTGCTTGGTCCTATCAAGACATGCCAGGGTTGGATACCAACATCGTGGAACATCATCTAGCATTAAGATCAGAATGTCCGCCAGTAAAACAGAGGTTGAGACGGACTCGTCCAGACATGGCCATCAAAATCAAAGAGGAAGTACAGAAACAGATTGACGCGGGTTTCCTCGCCACATAAGAATATCCTCAATGGTTAGCCAACATCGTACCAGTTCCGAAAAAGGACGAAAAGGTCAGAATGTGTGTAGACTACAGAGATCTAAACAAAGCAAGTCCAAAGGACGACTTTCCTTTACCACACATTGACATGCTGGTTGAGAGTACAGCAAAGTTCAAAGTCTTCTCCTTCATGGATGGATTCTCGGGCTATAATCAGATAAAAATGGCGCCAGAAGATATGGATAAAACTCCGTTCATCACCCCATGGGGTACTTTTTGTTACAAGGTAATGTCGTTCGGGTTGAAGAACGCCAGGGCAACCTATCAAAGGGCCATGACTACTCTGTTTCATGACATGTGTTCTGGACTGGACCAATGGCTAGACATGGCCTAATCCACTTCTGCTCAAGAGTGGCCCAAATTACCTAAGTCCAATCCAAAGAATGGAAAAAGTTACCTTTCTGCCCCTCCAACCGGGCAAGGAATGCAACATTCCTCCCCAGAATCACTGCCCGTTACGCACGGCTCCATTACTCCCCGAACAGCTGTGGGCAGGTGCCCGGAACCATGCATATGCCCGACATAACGGCTAGTTTTGGGCCCCCTGCCCGACATAACGGCTAGTTTGGGTAGTTACCTATTCTTTGGGGAAAATGGTTATTTCGTCCCAAAAATAGGACCGTTGGCCACGCGCTGGGGACTCTATATAAACCCTCTCGCTTGAGAGGGTCAGGTATCCAATATTCATCCTAAGAACTCATACTTTGTACTTGCCCCTTTTCTCTGACCCTTTCTTACTTGAGCGTCGGAGTACCTTGTAGGTACACCCCCTCCTCTCCATACGACCAGCATCCCTGACGAACTTGGTGGCCCAATTCTACAGGATCTGATCCAGCCTTCACGATCAGTGGCGCTGTCTGTGGGAATCATTGTTCTCCCCATCTTTCTTTCCTCAGAAACCGAAGATCAAAATAATTCTCAAACATCATCACGATCATGGCCTCTCAAGATCGCACCAAGGATGTTCTCCAAACCATCATCCTCCCCGTCAACAAATCTAACGTTGACGGCCAGTCATCTCTCCTCCGAGATACCCGTTTCCTCAGGGACGGAGCCACTGCTTCTCCTTCCCCTACCCCTGCTGATCGCAACAACGATCAACCTTCACTTGACGTCCAGCCCATTCCTGTTCCGCCCAACGTCGACCCGGCCGTGGCAGCCCTCCTGGAGGCGATCAACAAAACCAACACCCTGATCCTGCAGCAAAACGAGAGGATCGGGGCGTTAGAAGAGTCCAACCGTCTAAGATCCCCTCCTCCGCGGAGGAACCAGCGATGATCAAGAAGCCCGTAGCCCCGGAGAGATATCGACCGAAGACTTGGCCAAGAGTCTGATCCTCGCGCAGCCCAGAAGCGCAACCCGATCTCCCCGCGCGACCAGCACGCTCACGACTATAAGAGGACTCGAAGGAACGAGCAATCTCCTCCAGTCAAGTCTAGAGGACGGGACCACTCACCTTCTCGGCGAAGGAACCGCTCCCCTTCTCCCCAGAGGAACCGCCGTCGCGAGCATCCCGTTTGGTCCCCATCATACACCAGTTCTAGCAGTGACGACGAGCCTCGTGGCCCGTTGTCCCAGGAGATCTTGGCTACCCGTCTCCCAAAAGGCTTGGAGAAACCATCATCTTTGGGCAAGTGCGATGGAACCACGGACCCCGACGAGCACATCAAGAACATCGATGGGCTGTTAGACTACCACGGCGTACGAGGCGCCATCAAATGCTGATTGTTCCCAACCATGCTCCGCAAGGGAGCAATGACATGGTACAAGAAACTGCCCGAGGAGTCCATTACCTCGTGGAGACAACTGAGCAAGATGTTCTCACGGCAATTCACAGCATCTCGTTGCCACCCCAAGACCGAGGCCTCCCTTGGGACCATAATCCAAGGAAAAGACGAACCTCTCCGCGCATATATCGAGAGGTTCAACAAGGAAGCTGTACAAGTCCCTACAACGGACGAAATGAAGAAGTTTCTGCTCGAGCAAGGGCTCTGCCCGGGCTCCGAGTTTTCTAAAGCCATTGGGCTCGCACCACCGAGGAACTTAGATGCACTCCTCCTCAAAGGCCAATCACACATTTAGTACGAAGAGAAGGTTACGGCCAACAACGTCCGAGCATCACGACATCAGGAGAATGCCCGAGCATCCAGAGGAGAGGAAGCATCGACATCTCGTCGGGGCGAACGGAGGCGCGAGGATCGTCCTCGTGACACCCCGTGACAACAAGGGAGCCTCCGGGCGGTTCCATGACTACACCCCCTGACCGCTTCTAGGGAAAAGATATTGTCCGAATGTACCAATTCAGAGTTCAAGCAGGCGAGGGTCCGATTCCCCAAGCAACTGCCGAACAGGCCAAACATGGACAAATCAAAATACTTCCATTTCCTAAAGAGTCACGGCCACACTACAAAGGACTGCATCCATCTGAAGGATGCCATTGAGATACTGATCAGGGACGGCCACTTGAAACAGTTCGCGTAGAAGAAGGACACTCCTCGGTAGGATGCCCAGGAGTCCAAGAAGATAGAAGAGGAGGTACCCTCCTCGGAAGACGCCAATATACAGGTCGCTATGTCCATATCGCGACCAGAGGACTTCTACGTCCCGGACGGGCTCAACACCCCTGCTTATTTCGCGGCCCACAGCCCATAGGAGACATTCCCCTCTGCCATGGTCATCTCTGGCGGGGGTTTCAACAAAGTCACAGTGGGCTCCATGAAAGGAAAGTTCGAGCACCTGATCAACACGAGCTCCAACAAGGTGACCACGCTTGATCAGGCCCAGAAAGGCTCCGTCCCCATCTCCTTCTACCGGGAGGAGCTCCTCGGGGTTTCCCCGAATTCAAGCATACCTTTGCTCGTCAGAGCCCGGATGGCGAACTTCGTCGTTCGCAGAATACTCGTCGACCAGGGCAGCTCGGTCGACATCATGTACTCCCAGTTGTTTTCAACACTACAGCTGGACGAATCGCACCTTACCCCCTATGTAGGGTCCGATTTACAGGGGTTCAACGGGTCAGTAATCAAGCCGTGGGGATACGTCGAATTGATCGTGACCTTCGGATCAGCTGAGACGGCCAGATACATCAAGGTGCAATTTCTGGTAATCGACTGTCCGTCGCTTTACCAGTGCATTTTCGGAAGGCCAACTCTGGCCGAGTTGGTAGCGGTGCCCTCAACAGTCCACCTGAAGATGAAGTATTACACTTCAAAGGGAATGGTCGCCACCCTCCACGGCTACATCGAAGCTGCACGACGGTGTTTCGAGTCAGCTACAAAGGGGCTCAACACCATTGCATCCAAGCCAAAAGCGTCGGGCAAGCCAGCATTGCCAAGCAGCCCCGAGGAAGCCAATCCTCTGCCCCAGGTCGACTCCATCGACCTTGACAGTCGCTTCCCCGAAGAAGACCAACCGGAGGAACGAATAACTTCTGCCAACCCGTCTTCATCGTCCAGCAGCAACTCCCATCCGATGCGCCCTATCCCGGATGGCAACTTCGAGATCGTTCTGTTCGGCGAAGACCCCCAACGGGGAGTGAAGATTGGATCAGACCTGTGCGACATTGCGAGGAAGCAGCTCAAAGCATGCCTCCGGGAGAATACCGACCTCTTCACGTGGAGCGCCGCCGAAATTCCCGGCCTGGATCCGTTCGTCACCTGTCACCAGCTGACAATCGACCCGGCCGTCAAGGCCATAGCACAACGTAGGAGAAAGCAGTCTCCGAAGAAAACGGAGGCTGCTGAAAAAGCTGTAAAGGACCTCCTCGACACCAAATTTATTTCGGAGGCCAAGTACACCACTTAGCTGTCCAACGTTGTACTCGTTAAAAAATCTAATGGAAAATGGTGCATGTGCATTGATTACACCGATCTCAATAAGGCATGCCCGAAGCCAATCCCGACAAATGTCGGGCATTCTCTGAGTTTCCTACGCCCAAATCCAAAAAATTCATCCAGTCCCTCAACGGGATGCTCGCGTCACAATCTCGTTTCGTGGCCAAGTCCGCCCAGCACGCCCTACCATTCTTCAAACTCCTCTGCAAAGAGGCAACATTCGAATGGACCGAGGAGTATGACAAGGCCCTTCTACATCTGAAACAAGCGCTCTCATAGCTACCAGTCCTCTCTCGCCCGGACAATGGTGAAACGTTGTACCTGTACCTTGCCGTAGCAACCGAAGCAGTGAGCGCCGCTCATATCCGCAAGACACCTGATGGGCAGAAACCCATATATTTCACGAGAAAAGCGTTGCAAGGACCAGAGTTAAGATACCAACAGATAGAGAAGGTGGCACTGGCCCTCATCAACGCAGCCAGAAGATTAAGACACTACTTCTTGGCTCACACGACCGTGATTCGAACAGATCAACCCATAAAGCAGCTACTCGGACGACCAGATATGGCCGGCCGAATGCTCAAATGGTCGTTAGAACTGTCCAAATTTGACATCTAATATGAAAGCAGAAAAACCCTCAAGGCCCAGGCTTTAGTCGACTTCGTCGCGGAAATGATGTTCGCAGACTCCCCCGCGACCATTTTCGTCGACGGTGCCTTAAGCTCGGCGGGGAGCGGCGCGGGCATCATACTGGAAAGCGACGAAGGAATCATCATCGAAGTATCGCTCACCCTGTCTTTCCCAACCTCCATAACCAGGCTGAATACGAGGCCTTCCTCGCTGGGCTACGCCTGGCCAAAGACCTGGGCGCAGAAGAAGTCGTCATTTGCACGGATTCACAACTCGTGGCCCTCCAGGTCCGGGGGGAATATCAGGCCAAAAACGACAACCTGACCGAATACTTGGCCCTGGTCAAGAAGGAGATGGCGAAGTTCACAACAGTGGAAGTAAAACACGTTCCCCGCGAACATAACGTGCGAGCAGACGTGCTATCCAAACTAGCCAGCACAAAGAAGGAAGGAGGAAACAAATCCGTCATATAGGAAGTACTCCCTCGACCCAGCATCTAGAAAGCCTCCCCGACACTCGACGTACAGGTGATCGGCGACAACAACTGCTGGATGACCCCCGTCTACAAATATCTCACCAAAAATGAACTTCCGTCATACCCGAAGGAGGCCAGCACAGTCAGGCGAAGAGCCTGCTCTTACGTCTTGGTCGAAGATAAACTCTACAGGCGGGGATTCTTCATTCCACTGCTCAAATGCGTCAAGGAAGAGATGGTCGCGCACATCCTGTGTGAAATACATAAAGGAATCAACGCCCAACATCTTGGAGGAAGGTCGCTTGCCCGGAAGGCCCTCCGAGCAGGATACTATTGGTCGACCATGCAGCACTATGCGAAAGAACACGTGAAGAAATGTGATAAGTGCCAACGACACAGGGACATGCACCTAGCTCCGCCTAACTAGCTCAAGGCTATGTCCTCCCCGTGGCCATTCGCTTGGTGGGGCCTAGACATCCTAGGACCCATCGTGGTAGGATCGTGTCAGAACAAATACCTAATAGTGGGCGTAGAATATTTCACAAAATGGATAGAAGCGGAAGCTCTAGCCAAAATAACTGCCCTCAACATCCTGCGTTTCTACAAACGAAACATCCTTGCACGCTTCGGTATCCCCCAAGCTATAGTAACGGACAATGGGACGCAATTCACGGACAGGAAGTTCCAAGACTTCGTCGCCCAACTGGGCACGAAGCAGCACTTCGCATCCGTAGAGCACCCTCAAACAAATTGACAGGCTGAAGCAACCAACCGAGCCATCCTTCGAGGCCTCAAGCGAAGGCTGGACAAAACAAAGAAGACATGGGTCGAGGAACTGCACAGCGTACTATGGGCATACAGCACAACTCCACACTCAACGACCGGGGAAACACCTTTCCGCCTAGCATACGGGACCGAGGCTGTAATTCCCATCGAAGTTCACGTGCCCTCTAGGCGGACAGAGTCGCCCCTAGACGAGGAGATGAACGACGAGTCATTGAGAGAAGAACTCGACCTCGTCGAGGAAATCTGAACCGCGGCAGCCCTCCGCGAAGCCTCACTGAAACAAAAAATTACCATCGGGAACAACGCCAAGGTGATACGACGAGAGTTCAACGTGGGAAGCGTTGTTCTAAGAAGAAACCACAAAGACTCTCGCGAAGGCAAACTAGCAGCCAACTGGGAAGGACCCTATCGCGTCCGAGCAAAAACGGAAAATGGGGCCTACTACCTAGAACATCTCACCTGGGAAGAACTTGCTCGACCATGGAATGCTGAAAAGCTAAAACAATACTACAGCTAAATTCTCGGTTCAACCCGTCGCAACGACGAACTTCAACTACCAACCATTATGCACGTCTAGGTACAAGCGTCGCATACGAATAAAGCAGAACCTCGCTCAGTAACGAGTCAGGTAACTGCTCGACAGCAGTCCTCGATCGAGCATCACTGTCATCAAAGTACCATGACTGGCAGAACCCCAGCTCGCGATGGGACATTCACGCCACGAACTCAGGCCTCAAACGTGACCTGAGCTCCGCACCCCCGCCAGGATATTCCCCGACCGTTCGACCAGTTCCCCTCACTGCCGAACACATCTACAACGAGCAATCCCCATAATATATTTGTGCAAGTCAAATACTCCCAATCACGGGCAGATACACATTCACAACGAGCATGAGTACAGCACTTAGGAAAAAATAAAAGCAAGTGAATTCATGCAGATAACAGAATCGAACATACAATAACTTAACATAATAAGTGGCCACAAGGACCACGATTGTACTGAGTTACATCAAACGGGGGCCACGCCCCCAAAAATAAATTACAACAATACTCGGCACGCAGGCCGCACAGATTACAACAACATCAAAAACACAAACTCCTTACTCATCCACATGCTCGGCAGGCTCGGACTGAGGCCCTGGTCCTCCGTGGGCTGATCCTCGTTATTCCCTTCAAGGAGAACATCTGGCATGACAATCCGGCCATCCTCAACGTGCGCCAGATAGTGGGTGCCCTCGACAGAAAAGTCAAGCTCGGGGTTCACCACCCGCAGTTGAGCCACGGTGTTCCCGAAAGACTCCTCCGCGATGACAATACCATCATCCTCGGTCGTCAGTAAATGGGCAACCAGCTCAGATCTCATCTTTAATTCCTTCACATCTTCCGGCTCATCATCACCTGGGGCATTGGCTGCCCTCAGCCGCTGGACCAGCTCCTCGGCAACTTTCTTCTCCACTGCCAGCGTGGAGTTCTCCTTCTTCAACCGAGCCACCTCCTCCTCAACCTTCTTCCGAGCATCTTCGGCAACCTTAGCTTCTTCTCTAACGGACGCCATGGAAGCCCGAGTAGCAGTAAGTTCGGCCTCTATTGTAGAGTCCCCTTCGGCGTAAACGGCCGCCATCTCCAGCATCCTAACCAAAGCTGAAGCGTCCTGAGCCACCAGCGCCCTCTTGCTCGGGCGATCCAGGCTTTCCAAGCGAAAAGACTCCGCCCGAGGCACAATCAGAGAGTTCTCCTCGAAGAATTTCCTGTCAAGGATACAAGGAGGAAGCTCAAACTTCCCTTTCTCAGGTACCCGAGTGAGACCCACAGCGTCCGTATTTTCTTGGCCGCTTGGATCGACCGGTCAAAGGAAGAGGAGACCCCCGGGGAGCAGGAGTAGGAGAGGAAGAGGTCCCCGTAGCAGACTGCACCAGAAGAGGAGCACGAGCACCAGCAAATCGAGACTTCGGAGGAGCCGCTCTGGCCTTGTTCCTCGCAAGAGAATTCCTCACAACTCGGTCATGAGCCTGAGGCATCTCACCTGCACAAACAAAATACGAGCACATTAGATACGAGGAAAAGAAATAATGCAAACAAAGCTAAATAACTAAGACTACCCGGCAGTTTCTCGGCGTCCTCGGGAGTCTTGCACTCCAGCAGTGCCTTAATATTGATAAATCAACGCTCAACCCTCTGACTCCTGTCTTCCTCGAAGACCAGATTACCCTTGCTCGTCCATCACTCAGCAAGCCGGAAGGAGTTGACCCATTTCACCAGCACCTCATACGCCACGGCGTCCTGCCCGCGTAGCTTGCTCGGTTGGAGAACATAGTCACTGGGCTTCTTGACGAAATGATCGAGTGCCCAATGGATGAGGAACTTATAAATTCTCCGCCCGATAAACCTCCCCTCTTCGTCGCGCAGGTCGTTCCCATCCTCACCCACCTCAATCTCCCAGACATATGTACTATCCTGGGCAGCTTCGGACAGGGGCTCGACAACATAATAACGCTCCTTGAACGTCCGTATTGACTCCGAGAAGGGCTTAAACAACTTGCGGGGCTGCTTCAAAGACACCCAACCATACTTCCTCCCCGATAGTTGCCTTTGAAGATGGAAGACAGTGAAGAACAGAGGGAGAGTAGCCCCTATGGAAAGATGCCCGCATACCAGCTCGAATGCCCGAATGAAGGCCAGCGAGTTAGGATGCAGCTGCGTGGAGGCCAATTTCAAATGTACGAACACTGACTGCTGGAAATCAGTGAACGGCAACCTCAGGCCCAGCTCCTTAAAGGAATATTCATACATCATGAAATGGTCCCCGAAGTTCGTGCAGACCCGTTCATCCACGGAAGGGAAGTGCACCTTCCACTCTTCCTCCGGTCCAACATCCGTAAAAACATCCCCCAAATACTTCGCAAAAGAAGACACGTGCTCAGCGGGTTCGGCCACCTCCCATTCCTCGGCGGAATCCACGACGACGTCCTCGTCCATGTCGTCCATCTCCTCTTCATCCCCAGCATCGCTGGGAGAACTCGAAGCCGTCGAACTCATGGCCGTCGAGCTACTATTATCCTCAGAGCCCGTTTCTTCCTCGGACGTATCTATGATAACCTCTCTATCTGGCCCCGTCGCCATTACGATCACCTGAAAAGCAGAGAAGAAAGTGAATTCGACAACAAATCAAATCCACCCTTCCACCGCTAAGTCAAGTGAAAGGGCGCGCAAAGGGATGAGGACAACGTCCCCGGCCTAAGCCCTAACATCAAAAGAAAAGCTGACACCTCCCCGCGAGGAGACGCTCGAAACTAATCATCCCCGAGCGATGAGCTTCCCCGCACTCATACCCAGTTTCGGTTTGAAGCCTCACCGGAAATCGCAAAGCTTCACCAAAATCTGGGAATGTTCTACCAGAAAACTCATCACCCACTCAGAAGATGAACAAACACGACGGTCACACATGCATAGCTGTCGCAACATCGTCGTGAACCACCCTCCTTGCTGAAACATACTACTAACTCCGGAGACATGTCAGAGGTAGAAAAATGGCACAACCACCATCCACCACCAAAAATTGCCGGAAACTCACCCATTTCATCCTCTAAACCTAGCCCTAACCACATGCAACCTACCATCGACAACAAAAAGGAGTAAAACAAGAAAGGTATCAGAAAACTTACTTGATTTAAGTAGACGAAAGTAGCTGCTCGAAGCTTGAGGCGGTGGTCGGAGTAGGCAGACGGCGGTTACGGGCAAGAATGCTGAAGGAAACGGAGAGAAATCAGAGCAAAAAGTTCCAAATGGAACGATTTTCCCCTTTTTATACAAAGGGGCACGTGCGAACACGCTCTCGTAGGCCATGATGGCTATCCACTAGCCATCATTGCCTAGTAACTGCTACACGGAGCTCTAGGCACACGTGGCGTCCCAACGTTTCCAATTTTGTCTGACCATTAGTCTCCCCGAACACCAGGCAACAATGTCACGACCACGAATATCACGGAAACCAGGGGTCACAAGCGCATTGAGACAATCCTCCTCGTCTTCAAACGACGGCTCCATGCTAGCTCCCCAGAGCAACAAACTACCCTTAAGTTATCACTCCCATGCTCGGAAGCAACGACTTGGGGGGCTCCTGTTCTGGACTGGACCAATGGCTAGACATGGCCCAATCCGCTTCTGCTCCAAAGCGGCCCAAATTGCCTAAGTTTAATCCACAGAAAGGAAAAAGTTACCTTTCTGCCCCTCCAACCGGGCAAGGAATGCAACATTCCTCCCTAGAATCACTGCCTGTTACGCACAACTCCATTACTCCCCGAACAGCTCTGGGCAGGTGCCCGGAACCATGCCTATGCCCGACATAACGGCTAGTTTTGGGCACCCTGCCCGACATAACGGCTAGTTTGGGTAGTTACCTATTCTTTGGGGAAAATGGTTATTTTGCCCCAAAAATAGGACCGTTGGCCACGCGCTGAAGGCTTTATATAAACCCTCTCGCTTGAGAGGGTCAGGTATCCAATATTTACCCTAAGAACTCATACTTTGTACTTGCCCCTTTTCTCTTACCCTTTCTTACTTGAGCGTCGGAGTACCTTGCAGGTACACCCCCCTCCTCTCCATACGACCAGCATCCCTGACGCACTTGGTGGCCCAATTCTACAGGATCTGATCCAGCCTTCACGATCAACATGATACACAAAGAAATCGAGGTATATGTCGATGACATGATTGCCAAATCTAGAACAAAGGAGGAGCATGTGACCCACCTGTCAAAACTATTTGAGCGGTTGAGAAAGTACAAACTCCGCTTGAATCCCAACAAATGCACATTCGGTGTCTGTTCGGGGAAACTGCTGGGGTTCATCGTCAGCCAGAAAGGAATTGAGGTTGATCTTGACAAGGTCAAGGCCATTCAAGAAATGCCTTCTCCAAAGACTGAAAAACAAGTCAGGGGATTTCTGGGACGTTTGAACTACATTTCCCAATTCATATTCCTCATGACCGCGACATGTGCGTCAATTTTCAAATTACTCAAAAAGAATCAGGACTGCATTTGGACAGAAGATTGCCAAACCTCCTTCGACAGTATCAAGGAATACCTGTGGAACCCACCAATTCTGTCACCTCCAGTGGAAGGAAGACCACTAATCATCTACCTAACAGTCTTGGAAGACTCCATGGGTTGTGTACTTGGCCAACAAGACGAAACCAAAAAGAAAGAGTCTGCCATTTACTATTTGAGCAAGAAGTTTACAGACTGTGAAACTTGGTATACTATGCTCGAGAAAACTTGTTGTGCTCTGGCATGGGCAGCCAAACGTCTCCGCCAGTACATGATTTGCCACACTACTTGGTTAATCTCATAAATGGATCTGATCAAGTACATCTTCGAAAAGCCTGCTCTCAAGGGAAGGATTGCCCGTTGGCAGATGTTGTTATCAGAATATGACATCAAGTACCATGCTCAGAAAGCCGTCAAAGGAAGTGTTTTAGCCGATCATTTGGCTCATCAACCGATTGATGATCAAGAATCAGTCAGATTTGACTTCCCATACGAAGATGTCATGTATCTAAAAATGAAATATTGCAATGAACCTCTACCCAGTGAAGGGCCAGAACCAGGTTCCCAATGGGGACTAATCTTTGACGGAGCTGTCAATCATTACGGAAACAGAATTGGGGCAATCATCATAATACCTCAGGGTACCCAGATTCCTTTCACTGCCAGACTGACATTCAAGTGCACAAACAATGAGGCAGAATACGAAGCTTGTATCATGGGTCTCAAAGAAGCGATCGACTTAAGGATCAAGAACTTGGATGTATATGGCGACTCAGCCCTAGTTATTAATCAGATCAAAGGAGATTGGAACACATACCAATCAGGACTGATTCCTTACAAAGACTACGCGAGAAAGTTGTTACCCTTCTTCAACAGAATCGAGTTTCATCACATCCCTCGTGAGGAGAATCACATGGCTGATGCATTAGCCACTCTCACTTCCATGATTAGTGTAGGTCAATGGAATGACTTACCTAAGATTGACATAATGCGCCTCGAAAGGCCCGCTTACATCTTCGTGATTGAAGCAGTCATAGACGACAAACCTTAGTATCACGATATCAAATGCTTCCTTCAGAAACTGGAGTACCCACCTGGGGCATCCAGAAAGGACTGAAAGACCCTCAGGAGGCTAGCAGGCAACTTCTTTTTGAGCAGTGATACACTCTATAAGAGAAACTTCGACATGGTCTTGCTCTGATGCGTAGACGGACCAGAAGCAAATATGCTGATAAAGGAAATTCATGAAGGATCCTTTGGCACTCATGCCAATGGACACACAATGGCGAGAAAAATTCTAAGAGCAGGGTACTATTGGTTGACAATGGAATCCGATTGCTACAAGTACATGAGGAAGTGTCACAAGTGTCAAATATACGCTGACAAAATCCATGTACCGCCAACGCATCTCAAAGTTCTTTCTTCCCCGTGGCCTTTTTCCATATAGGGAATCGACATGATTGTCATGATTGAACCCAAGGCTTCAAATGGACATCGGTTCATTCTAGTAGCCATTGACTACTTCACCAAGTGGGTCGAAGCAGCGTCATACGCTAATGTAACCCGACAAGTCCTGGTCCGCTTTATTAAAAACAATATCTTCTGCCGTTATGGTGTTCCAAGCCAGATTATTACGGATAATGGATCTAACATGAACAAAAAAATGATGAAAGAGTTGTGCGCTGAGTTCAAGATCGATCACCATAACTCATCTCCTTACCGACCCAAGATGAACGAAGCGGTAGAAGCGGCTAACAAGAACGTCAAGAGGATCGTTCAAAAGATGGTTGTAACCTACAAAGAATGGTGTCGCTCCTGGGATTTTCATCCAAGTATAAACGCGAAAGTGGCGCGGAAACAGAGTCGCCAGCAATGTGTACTTATCCCAAGAGAGGGAAAAGAAACACTGCATAAACCTGAGGGAAGGAAAGAGCATGGTCTTGCGACCAAGAGAACTGGGTTCGGGAGTTGGTTACGCGAAGGGAAGGTGTTAGCACCCCCATGCGTCCATCGTACCTAATGGGATCCATGCTTGTTGTCTCGATCAAAGGGTTTCGTCGACTGGAGCTCCACTGCTAGAGAACTGGAAAAGAAAGGTCAGAAGGAGGGGGAAAAAAGGAGAGAAGAGAGAACAAGAAGCAAATGTAGGGAAAATAAAAGAAGTGCTCGAATGGGCCCTACTCTACTGCCTACGTATCTCATCGGGAACATGAGAGTCAGAGCGACGTAGTTCCCCTCAACAAGGGAAAGTTGTTTATGTTTTTTAGTGGAAACGTCAGAGTGTGCGTCCCAGTAGTTAGGTGTTGCAGCTCGTTGTATGGAGACTTAGGCGTTACCTGTTTGCGGTAGAACGGACATGACGAGTCCTTAAGGAATAGAATGAAGGAGATGAGAAGAGAATTTGTTTGTTTTTGTTTTTTAAGAAGAAGTGTTTTGATTATTTTGTGCTTTGTAACACGCATTGTATTTAAGTCTCTCATGTAGGATCGAATGCCTAGCATATCGACCCAAGACGGGACGTACGCTAAACATTCTAAGAAAATGAGAGAAGACCCCTCACTATCTTATTCTCACATGAAAGGCTCAAATACAATACATGTTATGCCTTTTGTTAAGGGTTTTTTTTTGCTTTTGTTTAGAGATGAGAAGAAGAGAGACTCAAAAGGTTGAGAAAGGTAAAATATAATGAGGGAGACTAAGACTCAAACCCTAAAATTATCATACATGGATATTCCTATGGTTAATGTGGTTTAAGAAACCTAATCCTAAGAGAAAGGAGAAGAAGAGTGAATTAAACAACTCACTTCTAAAGTAGAAGATGAGTTATAACTCAAAAGGGAGAAGAAAGAAGTTATTCTAGGAAAGCATATAAATGCTTATCATGATCACAAGTTGAATGATTAAAGGAGATAAGAGAAAATGGAAGAAAGAAGTGTATGTGGAAGCATATCCACACACTTACTTACCATTAGCACCTACATAAAAAGGTTAGTTCAAAAACTATTTACAAGTAGTAAAAAAAGGAAAGAATAACAAGTAATGATTAAACAAATTAAGAAGCAATGGATAAAGATCCTAAGAGTTGAAAATAAATCAAGGTTAGAACCTATGCTCTAAGGATGTCCTCTAATGTTATGATACTAAACATGAACAAACTATGCACAATCAAATGTCCTAAACATCAAAGAAATGCACTATGGAAGTAAAAGATGAAGAATGAGTGAATATGCAATGTGATCATGCATTGATGCTTCATAAAAGATCAAGATCAGAATCATATATCATTTAAAAATGTCTTATAATGCATATGAATCATCATAAAAGTCATGGATGCAATGATATAAGTAAGAGAAATAAGATAAAGAAGAGATAAGAAAGAAAGAAACAATTTCCAATTAGATGCACAAAGTGACATACCAAAAGTGCATAACATGTGAAATGATTAATGAATGCATATGGGCAGTGGCATACCATTGATGAGATACAACTGGAATGTATGAAATGGCATACAAAAATGCACACATGAAACATGTAGAGCTTAAGAAGAGAAGATGCAAGAATTAGGACAAAAATATTCATGTAAGGATGACATTTAGAACAATTATGTACAAATGACAAAGAATGAAAACAAATGACCTATAATCATGGTTCAAGATGACCTATAATATCATACAAATGACCTATAATATCATACAAAGTAAACACAAGAGGTAGCACAAGTGCCTCAACAAAATTATATGAGAATGAAGTAGAAGAATGTGCATACATGTAACTTCAAATGCAAGGCATAAAACAAATATCAAAGCACATGAGAAAATTTTAAAAATAGGTCCTAAACAATCCAAGTCAGAAGCAAAAACATGTACCAAAACTCATAGCAAAACTCAAAAGAAAACATGACCAATGAATTTCACAAAATCACATTGAAACAACCCAAAAGGAAGTGCAAAGATGAACATACAAACATGTGATAAAATGACTTTAAAAATCAAAATAAAATTGTTTTAGATTATTCAATATGTCCTTTAATCAATACAAAAAGAATGGATGAAAAACAGTGTGTGAAATGAGAGAAATAAAATGTGCAATCTCAAGTGTTCATGAAGAAATTCACTCAAAAAGAAATTAAAATAAAATTATGGAATTATGAGCTAAAATTCATGAAATGAGAATTAAAAAATATGGAAAATTATCTAAATGCGTTAAGAAAACACATGAATTAATCTAGAATTTTTAGAATTTATTTGGTATTTTTAAAATAAGAAAATGAAACAATATGGCAAAAAGAAAATTAAAATGCAACTAAAAGAGTGCAGGGAGTGCAGCGTGAGTAATTTTCAGTTCAAAAGTGGCATTGGGCTTAACATGTGGGGTGTGAACATCAATTAGTGACCCAGTCCATTAAACGTGTGTGAGCATGTGATAGAGTGCACATGCAATCAAATGTTAGATGCAATCACAGCCACATGATTAATCAATCAACAATCAACAAGAAAAGTAAACGATCATACGGATCAAAATGCAAGCACATGGTAGTTAGCACACACGCACACGCATGCAATTATCTGAGAGGAAAAAAGAAAACACGCGCATGTCACATGATTCATTAACACGCTGGCTGAGTAATGGCCTTAGGATTAAATCATGATGAGATGATGAAGCAAATGATCAAATCCAACGTTCCACAAGACATGTACATGGAAAATAACAAGCACACACATACAGGCAAACATTCAGAGAGAGAAAAGAGGCACGTGAGAGACCACCCCTTTCATTAATGTGTTGGCAAAATAATAGGCGTTGGATTAAAAAGATCAGACAGTCACGATATAAACTGGTGATAAAACCCTAATCAATCCTCACCGGCCGGAGAATGACCTCCGGTCATCTTCTCTGGCCACTCTCCGGCCACCTGCAAGCATCACATTTCCAGAAATCTACAAACCGCATACCAAAATGAAGAGGAAGTTGAGGAGACATGAATCCATATTTAGTTTCCACAGATCATGCATATACACAGCAAATAGAACACAAACATCTTGCCCTAGGTTTCACAACTATGCTCCTAATGAGCCTATCACTAGCCGGAGATGTTACATTGCTTCTAGAAAGCTTCAATCAATAAAAATGAGTTAAAACTAAGTGGATTCGAAGCAACAAAAGTTGAGAAAATTGAACCTGAAACTGATGAAAACTTTGAATCAACAGAAAACCAGAGATCCTCTTTAAGTTCTTGAGCTTAGAATGAGCAAAATAAATGCTTATGGAACTGGAGATCTTGAAGAAAACAGCACGAAATTCTAACTGCACTGAGGCTGCACTTGATGAATTGAATTTATCTTCTCTTGTTCTTAATCATAGATGAACCAATGATGATGATAGAGATGAAGTAGATGAAGAACAATGGTGAATTCGTGTAGAGATAGAGAGAGATCAGAGAGAAAGTTTGAGAATGGTTTGTGAAAATGTGGAAAATGAGAGAGTTTTTTTCAAATTGTGTTGTGTTCAGCTTATATAGGTGAGATTAGAATGTTAACTCATGTGGTTAACAGTTGGAAATTGAGTTTAGTGAGTGAGTTTAGTGAGTTCACTCTAACTAACTGAGTTAAGTTAGTTAGTGGCGAGTTGGTGAGGTTGATTAGAGTGATGGTGAGCTCATGATGTTGTATGGTGAGGTTTAGAATGGATGGTAGTGATTATGTTGATGTGTGTAGCAGCAACTTGCAAGACAAGTTTTATTTTTCCTCTTTGGTGCATGATAGCAACATAACATGGCATGTATAAGAGAGTGTGTTTGGCTTAAAGAAGAAAAGAGTGGATGATGTGAAGTGTTATTGTATGCGTGCAAGCTGATCTTTAACAACAACAACAATGTTACAACATGGTTTTAATGCAAACAAGGGATTTTGAGGGTGGATATCTCTCACATTAATGGATGAAAATGTACCATTTTGGTGGCAAATGAAAGATAGTACATCATAGAATAGAGGTTTGGAAGAGGCTGAAAAATAGCTTAAAACTCAAGGAAACAAGACTGGTACATGGGCGTGTGACCTGGTGCGCGCATGGCAACATGACTTGAGGAAATTTCAGCATGAGACCCTCAACTTTGAACCACCATAACTCCTTCATAATTTGTTCAAATGGAAATATGTCCAACATCAAAGTTGAAGAAAACATTGAGATGAACAACTTTGATGTTCAACATTTTTTCATTTGAAGAATTATTCAATGATAAAAATGACTTGACATTTGGCACACTAAGTGTTTGATGGAATTATGGCCTAGAGGCCTGAGCTTGCCTTGCCATGACTTGGTTTTTGCCTTGATTTTACCAAACTTTGATTGATCATAACTCCCTTAATTTTGATCCAATGGAAGAGTTCTTTATATGGATTTGAAGCTTAGAGTGTGAAATTTAATTGGCTCAACTTGGGCCTGAAGTTTGGAGTTTTTATCTTGAAGAATGGAAGCCTCAAAGTGTGGTGCAAAATGGTCCAAACTTGCCATTTTTGGAAACCCTAAGTTTCTAAAAATGGAAACTTTGTACATTTCTTAAGTTTTCATGATTCCTCCATCATTTCTTGATCAAATCTTGTCCATTGACCATATGTAACTTGAATTTCTTGAATTTAACCTAAAAAAGTTAGGAGTTGACTTTTTTCACTGCTCAGTTGACTTTTTCCCCAATTTCTTGATTCTCAAGCAACTGACCAATTGAACCTCTTTTGAAATGAACCAATGGCCAATCTTCCATCCTTAGATACTTGATATCATGTAGAAAACATTGAGATCAAGTTTGAACCAAAATTTCTTCAGGAGAGCACTTGAATCCAAAACCCTAATTTTGTCTGTTTGATAGGAGATGATGCACTGTCCAATCTTCTTGATGAATTCCCATCTTCCCATGACTTGTGGGATCAATTGAGATCATGTGAGATGTAAGAGACCCTTGAGACTTGTTGGGAGACCCTTGGCTCTTGTTCTATGGCTTGGGATAGTCAATACCTTTGAAAATCAACTGATCACATGCCCTTATGCGAGATGCAATGCAATGCTTTATTTTTCTATGCTTGAATGCAATGCAATGAAATGAGAGGGCAAATTTTGGGGTATTACAGTTGCCCCTATTCAATCACTGTAGACCTGAATGGATGATAGCGATTGCTGTCAGACTTTCAAGGTATCGAGGGATTGAATACCGAAAATAACCAGAAAATTTGCACTCTGTGGAGAAGAAGAAAAGGGATATAAACCCAACCAAATGAACTCTGCTTGGATAAAACCCTGATGGGAAGCATAGCACTGGAGAAACGTCTCTTAAACGACGCCAGACGACTACTGGCTTGCCACACTGCAGGTGGACTTTTAAGAATGTCTTTTGTACGACGCCAAACGACTACTGGCTTGCCACACTGCGGTATTACTTTAAGAATGTATTTTGTACGACGCCAGATGACTACTGGCTTGCCACACTGCGGGTGGACTTTAAGAATGTCTTTTAGCATGACGCCAGACGACTACTGGCTTGCCACACTGCGGGTGGACTTTAAGAATGTCTTTTGTACGACGCCAGATGACTACTAGCTTGCCACGCTGTGGGTGGACTTTTGCCTTCTTGCCACCCTAAGATGGACTTTTGCCAATCTGCGGTTGGACTTTGATGCTTTGCCACCCTAAGATGGACTTTTGCCAATCTGCGGTTGGAGTTGAAACTGTCTTTTTAAATGGAGTCAGACGACTACTGACTTGCCACACTGCGGGTGGACTTTGCCTTCTTGCCACCCTAAGATAGACTTTTGCCAATCTACGGTTGGACTTAGCTTTGTCTTTTGGATGAAATCAGTTGACTACTGACTGGCCACACTGCGGGTGGACTTTTGCAAAATTCCAATACTAGATTACGCTCTACATGCATGTCAGACATCCCTACTGACTCTGTTGAGGAACAATGATCAATGATTTGACCTTAGAGACTCCTGAAAGGATGATATCTCTGCTGGAGAATGAATGAACAATCCGTCTGCTTCGAATGGTCACGCTTGCCAAAAATAAATTGGACTTTGAGATATAAAGGAGTGATGATTCTGCCAAGAATTATTTCATCTGCCTGGAGATGAGTTCTGATCATGGCAACTCCGCTGGAGGAATGACAACTTTCTGACTTGGCTAGGGAAGAATGTACCAACACTCTGCTGAGGAGGAGATTCTATTGACCCGCTAAACCTCTACGGGGGGAAGAAAAAACCACTCAGCTGGGGAGCATTACTGACAAGATTCAATGCTGAACTCTGCGGGGATACAACTACCAGAGATACGATCCTGCTTGGGATCGGAACTACTCCGTAGAGGATACGCAGATCCTGGCTAGAATACGTTCCGTCGCGACTTGCTGGGAAAGAGTCCTTAGAGATCTGCTAGGAAAACACAAAGAAAATCCACTGTGATCTGTTGAGGAGCGAAGCTGTCAAGCTTAAAATAAAAGCCACAGTGTCCCACGCTATGCGAACCTTTCGCTTGATGACTCCACTGGGGATAATGAGTTGACAACGAACTCTGCTGGAGAGAACCGCTTCAAAGCGTCTCGTGCTGGGAATGCCCCTTGAGAGGATCATACAGAAGACCAAGCATCTTTAAACTCTTAGGAAAATGCTGAGACTTGAGCTAGACATATTGTAATTGAGAGGTTACGCTACTGGGGATAATGAGTTGGAACACCTCTTGCCGGGGAATTTTCAAGATGCCCCATGCTTGGGAGGGTCAACAACTTATTTTTGCTCCATGCCACCAGGTTGATCTGCAGAAATCGTCCCAAGAGGATTTTACAGAAGATTTGGCATCTCCAAACTCCTGGACACTCACTGAGTCTTGAACATTAACTACGAGGCAACTCTACTGGGGAATTTACAACCGTTATCGACACAGAAAAGCTTGTAGTTGTTGGAAGTACTAAATAGGAGAATCGACTTAATAAGATGCAACACTACCCAAATGAAATTGACTTGTCAATATCAAATCGTCGTGAGTGGCTGTCAGCCGATCACTGGATGCACTTAGTAGAAATTGCGACAAAAGGATGACATGTGAACCTCTTCCTGAACCTGACTGCCCCAGTATTCTGCAACAAAAGAATACACACACATGCTCTGGAATATTGCATGATTTGAATCCACCATCCAGGATTACTTAACATTCAAAGTAATTTTAAATGTTTTTCTGCGTATGTTATTGTAAAGCCACAATGTTTTCAAATGCAATGTTTTATCAAAAATTCGGACATTTTTGCAAACAAAGCAGTAAAACAAAATAAGCTCTTGACTTAAATTTAATTTATTGATTGAAATGCCCAGAATAGCCAAGTACATCATGAAGCAATCCCTGGAAAGAGGAGATTGCTGAAAATTGAGAAAAGAAACTATCCTAATGGCAATGTGAAAACGGCATTCCACTGAGTTTCAATTCCGCTATGGCCAGTATATCTTCAAGACTCCCCGACCTTGCCTTCTGAGGAGTGATCAAACCGATTCCTACCCTTTGGAATGTCAGTTGTTGAAACGGTAATGGAGTACAGATAACTCAGACTGCAATCATTCACTTAAATCCCTCTTTTGCGTGGACCGCCCTTTCGGGTTTTCAATCCACCGGGATACCCTTTTTTGCCTGAGTTGTCCTTGCGGATTTTCAACTCACCGGGTGTACAAAATTTTTTATTTTATCCCTAATTTTTGCCCGAACCTTTTTATTCTATTTTTATGGTTCGTCGGGATGCCCTTTTTTGCCTGGACTTTTCTTTTTTTTTGTCCATCGGGTCTATTTATGCGAAGTATTTTTTGACTACGTCTGAGTTGACAGGGGATGAAAAGTCTTCGCCTTCCATGGTTGTAAGTAATAAGGCTCCACCCGAGAAGACCTTCTTAACCACGAATGGACCTTCATAGTTGGGAGACCATTTGCCCCTGTGATCTGTACTAGGAGGAAGGATCCTTTTGAGTACTACATCTCCAACTTTGTAAACCCGAGGACGCACCTTTTGGTCAAATGCCTGTTTCATCCTCCGTTGGTATAACTGCCCATGACACACAGCTGCTAGTCGTTTCTCTTCAATAAGGCTCAACTAATTAAATCTAGCACGAACCCATTCAGCTTCGTCTAACTTGACATCCATCATGACTCTGAGAGATGGAATCTCCACTTCAACCGGTAAGACTGCCTCCATACCGTACACAAGTGAGAATGGGGTTGCCCCAGTGGACGTGCATACTAACGTTCGGTACCCATGCAAAGCGAACGGTAGAATCTCATGCCAATCTTTATATGTGACAACCATTTTCTGCACAATCTTCTTAATATTCTTGTTGGTCGCCTCCACAGCGCCATTCATCTTCGGGCGATATGGAGAAGAATTGTGATGTTCAATTTTGAAGTCCCGGCACAGCTCAGCCATCATTTTGTTATTCATATTAGAACCATTATCAGTAATGATTCTCTCGGCCACTCCGTAGCGGCAAATGATATCCCGTTTCAGGAAACGAGCTACCATTTGCTTAGTGATGTTGGCATAAGATGCTGCTTCAAACCATTTAGTGAAATAATCAATGTCGACCAAGATGAAACGATGGCCGTTTGAAGCAGTAGGCTCAATTTTTCCAATCATATCAATGACCCACATTTCAAAGGGCCAAGGAGAGGACATGACACTCAACGGATTTGGAGGCACATGCACTTTGTCTGTATAAATCTGGCACTTGTGACATTTGCGGGCGTACTTGCAATAATCTGTCTCCATTATCAACCAATAATACCCCGACCTCAATAGTTTCTTTGCCATTGCATTTCCTCCAGCATGGGTACTGAAAGAGCTTTCATGCACTTCCTACATTAACAGGTCTGCTTCATGTCTATCCACGTATCTGAGCAGAACCATGTCAAAATTCCGTTTGTACAGTACATCATCTTGGTTCAGGAAGAAGCTACCAGATAACCTTCTCAAAGTCTTCTTATCTTTGGTAGATGCCCCAGGCGGGTACTCCTGACTTTTCAAAAAACACTTGATGTCATGAAACCACGACTAGTCATCAGATGTTGCATCGACAGCAAACACAAATGCAGGCCTGTCAAGACGAGACACTTTAATCTTGGGTACATGGTTCCACCTTTGCACTTTGATCATAGAAGACAATGTGGCCAAGGCATCAGCAAACTTATTCTCATCTCGAGGAATATGGTACAGCTTCACTGTTGTGAAAAATGTCAACAATCTCTTCGTATAATCTCTATACGGAACCAGATGCGCCTGGTGCATGTACTAACTCCCTTTCACTTGATTAACTACCAAAGCTGAATCACCGAAAATATCGAGGGTCTTAATTTGCAAGTTAATCGCCTCCTCAATCCCCATTATATAGGCTTCATACTCAGCTTCATTATTGGTGCATCCGAAGGTTATTCGGGCAGTGAAAGGCATATGAACACCTTCCGGCGTGATAAGAACTGCTCCAACTCCGCATCCATTCATGTTGACAGCCCCATCAAACATCAAACTCCATTTGACCTCAGGGTCTGGCCCCTCCTCCGGGAGTGGTTCCTCGCAATCTTTAGCTTTGAGAAACATGATGTCCTCATCAGGGAAGTCAAATTTCATGGGTTGGTAATCATCAATCGGCTGTTGTGCAAGATAATCCGACAAGATACGTCCTTTGATGGCTTTCTGAGAAGTATACTGGATATCATATTCTGTCAAAACCATTTGCCACCGTGCAACTCTGCCTGTTAGTGCTGGTTTCTCAAAAATGTACTTAACAGGATCCATTTTTGAAATCAACAAAGTTGTGTGCCTGAGCATATACTGCCTCAATCGCTTAGCAGCCCATGCAAGTGCACAGCATGTCTTCTCAAGCATTGAGTACCGGGACTCGCAGTCATTGAACTTTTTGCTCAGGTAGTAGATAGCATGCTCCTTCCTACCTGTCTCGTCGTGTTGACCGAGAACACAACCCATAGATCTTTCAAGCACTGTTAAATACATTATCAAAGGTCTCCCTGGAATCGGAGGCATGAGAATTGGAGGTTTCTGCAAGTATTCCTTTATTTTATCGAATGCCACTTGGCAATCGTCATTCCACCCGACCGTTTGATCTTTTCTTAGCAGTTTGAATATTGGTTCGCATGTGGCTGTTAGGTGAGATATGAACCTTGCAATGTAGTTCAATCTTCCTAAGAAACCACGAACCTCTTTTTCTGTTCTCGGCTCAGGCATCTCTTGTATTGCTTTAACCTTGGCAGGATCAACCTCAATTCCTTTTTCACTTACGATGAAACCCAGCAGCTTTCTAGAACGCACCCCTAAAGTGCATTTGTTCGGATTCAATCTCAAGCAGAATTTTCTCAACCTTTCAAACAACTTTTTCAAGTTAATCAGATGTTCTTCCTCCATTCGCGACTTGGAAATCATGTCATCCACATAACATTCAATCTCCTTGTGAATCAAGTTGTGAAATAATGTTACCATTGCCCGCTGATACGTTGCCCCTGCGTTTTTCAACCCAAAAGGCATCACTTTATAATAGTATATACCCCATAGGGTAATGAACGTGGTCTTCTCTATATCCTCAGGTGCCATATTAATCTGGTTGTACCCGGAGAAACCGTCCATAAATGAGAACACTAAAAACTGAGTTGTGTTATCAACCAGCACGTCGATGTGAGGTAGTGGAAAATCATCTTTCGGACTAGCTCTGTTGAGATCTCGATAATCCACACATATTCTAACCTTTTCGTCCTTCTTTGGTACCGGTACGATGTTGGCAACCCAGGGAGGATAATTGGTCACTGCAAGAAACCCTGCATCTCACTGCTTCTGAACCTCTTTAATTTTTATAGCCATATCGGGATGAGTCCGACGAAGTTTTTGCTTGACCGGCGGGCATTCTTCTCTCAATGGCAGCCTGTGCACAACAATATCAGTATCCAACCCTGGCATGTCCTGATAAGACCAGGCAAAGATATCAACATATTCACACAACATTTCAATCAAAGCTTTCTTTACATCAGCTTGCAGGTTGGCGCCGATCTTGATCTCCTTCTTAACATCCTTGGTACCAATATTGATGATCTCTATGGTCTCTTGATGAGGCTGGATGGCCGTTTCCTCTTGTTTTAATAATCTGGCCAGTTCCTCAGGGAGTTCACAGCCTTTCTCATCCCCTTCTTCGGCTTGATAAATCGGTTTGTCAAAGTCATACATAGCCATGGCAGAACCGTTATCAATGGAATCCAGAGGATCAAGTCTGCACAAACAGGTTCATGCTTTATTTTAGAATTTATTTTAAAACAAGAAGAAGAGAAACATTGCCATTTTTAATTTTTTTGTGCAAAATAAGAAGAAAGACAGAGAACGAAATTTGAGTGCAAAACATCCTTTATTGATGATTAAAATTGCAAATGAAAATGTGTGGTCCTACAAATGGATCTGAATGCCTTGGGCAGAGCGCCAGACTTTAACATGCATTATGATTAAAGAAAAACAAAGAAAATTACTCTGTTTGAAGAGTAACTTGGACGATTTCTTCAATTGACCAGTTTTGCAATTGTTGTCCCGAGGCATGTGGGCGTACCCAATTGTCCAAGTCACAGTCACTGTCAATGCCATCTTTTGTAGCTTCACAAGACTGGTCTGGGTAAATGATTCCACCACTGCTGAAAGTGATGGGTCCATTATACTTTGCAAACGAAGCCATAGAGGGTTGATAGCCAATACCAAACTTATCCTTCTTCATTGATGTCTCTATCAACTTGCCCCAGCCTTGGGTGTTACCTGCTCTAACAACCTCGACAGCTTGCTTATAAGACGAAATGGACGTGCCGGCTCTATCTGGTGTAGGGGAAGATTCAGGCACTTTATCAATATTCACTGCCTCGAACGACTGGCAAAGCATTTCGTGGATTTCCCCATCCATTTCAACATACTTGAATGTACAGAAATGACTAACAAAAATGTCCTCTTCACCACACACAGTCACTACTTGTCCCTCAAACTCGTATTTCAGCTTTTCATGTAATGTGGATGTAACAGCCCCGGCTGTATGAATCCATGGGCGACCTAATAAACAGCTATAAGCAGGCTGTATATCCATCACGTGGAATGTAGACTTGAACACTTGAGGTCCAATTTGCACAGGTAATTCTACTTCCCCGAATACAGATCTTTTTGTCCCAGCGAACGCTCTGACAACCAAATCACTTGGCCTTAAAATCAATCCATCAACTTCCAGCTTCATCAGCGCCTTCTTAGGCAAGACATTGAGCGAGGAACCAGTGTCTACCAACACGTGGGACAACACCGCACCCTTACACTCCATTGTAATATGCAGAGCTTTATTGTGGCTTCTACCTTCAGACGTTAAATCTCGGCTCGTGAAACCCAATCCATGGCTGACATTGACATTAGAAATCACACTCTCGAGCTGATTGACGATAATTTCCTATGGAACATAGGCTCTCTTCAACACTTTCAGCAAAGCCTCTCAGTGTACATCAGAGCACATCAATAATGACAAAATTGAGATCTTTGAGGGCGTCTGGTTCAATTGATCGATGATTTTGTAATCACTTTTCTTTATTATTCTCATAAACTCTTCTACCTCGTTGTCGAAGGTAATTTTGGGCTCTGTTTCAGGCACGGACACACTCTCAGCCACTTGTTTTCCTTTAGCTTTCGCCGCAGCCTTGACTTCTTTATCACTTCGAAGGGTTTGGGGAGCAAACAACCTTCCACTCCTGGTAAAGCCACCTACACCACCCACGTTATCAATATTTGAACTAGCCGATGTTCCGACTTCCTATTTTTTCCCCTCATAGTACACATCTGCCCCATAGTGCCATGGGATTGCTTTCTTAGAGGTAAACGGAACTGGTCTTGGCACCGTGATGGTAACAGGACTGGGTCTTTCTGGCACAACGCTTGCTACAGGATCTGCCCTTACAGGTGCCTGAATTTCAGCAGGAGTATAATAAATTGTCACAGTTGACACCTCGTCAATATTTTTCACAACCTGGTCAAACTGTAGACGGCCTTCATTGATCAGATTCTGCAAACCAACTCTTAATTTACCACAGCCATTCTTTTGACCCAAACATTCATAATAATCTTGGTCACAACCCGGGAACACCTGTCCCTTCAATAGACGATCTTTCACAACCAGCAATGAAGTCTTCACCCGATTGATATCTATCACCAAGTTCAACCTCCTTCCTTCCTTAATGGCGTGCACATCTGCCACACCGTGATTAGGCATGGGGTTCTGGAGAACATTAGGAGGTAGAGAGAAATTGATTGCTTTAGCATCTATCAGATATTGCACCTTATTTTGAAATGCCCAGCACTTTTTGGTGGTGTGTCCCGGAGCACCTGAATGGAAATCGCAGCGAGCATTAACATCATAATTGGGTGGCAAGTTACCAGCAGCAGGAGGTCTCATGGTATGAAGCTCAACCAACTTCAATTGGAGTAACTGGTGTAACAATGCTTAGTAGGTCATAGGGAAAGGGTAAATCTTGCGGTCCCTCTGCCTAGACCTTTGTTGGAACGGAGGTTGCTGTTGTTGCTGCTGTTGTGGCTGCTGTGGCTGGACAGATGGTGTTGGGATCGGCACTGCACCCACTTGGTGATAAGCCTGAGAACGTCCTCTTCCCCATCCTCTGTACACAATGTTTGTCTCGCCTTCTCTCCTTTTCTGACCATTAGCAAAAGGTTTCTTTGTTCCTGAGGAACCAGCACCACTTACATCTTGGATCTTCCCGAGCTTCAACAGATTCTCGATCCTTTCACCAGCAATCACGATATCAGAAAATCCTGTCGATGAACAAGCGGCCAATATGTCAAGGAATGCCCCTTGCAGGGTGCCCATGAACATATCTGCCATTTCTCGCTCAAGCAAAGGGGTTTGAACCTGGGCGGACATTTCTCTCCACCTCTGAGCGTATTCTTTGAAACTTTCCTTAGCATTCTGCGACAACCCTTGCAGTTGAGTGCGGTTGGGAGCCATATCAATATTATACTGATATTGTTTCAGAAACGCTTCTGCCAGATCTTTCCAGCTTCTCACAGTAGCTCTGTTCAATTTCATGTACCAAGTCAATGAAGCTCCAGCCAAACTGTCTTAAAAGTAATGCATCCACAACTTCTCGTCAAAAATGTGGGCTGAAATCCTTCCAAAATAAGCCTGAATATATGTCTGGGGACACGTATTGCCATGATATTTGTCAAAAGTGGGTGGCTTGAACTTTGGAGGAATTCTGACCCCTGGTACCAGACCCAAATTATTAACATCAATACCCAGAGAATTCTTGCACTCCATAGCCCTGATTTTCTCAGCCAGCTCATCATAACTTCTGTTATTGGGGTTTCCCATATCAGCATCCAACAGGGTGAATTGATCTTCCTGAGCATCTTCCTGAACAACACCAACATTTCTGACATTTCCATTACCCAGATTACCATTAGGAGGCGGATTGCCAACAGGAGGAGGAGTGACCCTTGTATGTGAATTGTCAACTTGATTACCTTCTGGCGTGGTCTCTGGACGCTCGACCAGAAGTCTCAATCTCTCTTGAGTCTGTGCCATACCAGTCATGAGATTCATGAACTGGTCCATGCGTGCCCTCATCTCAGCCAATTCATTTTGCATTTGATCCATGATCTTAGCTTGATTTCTACGAGTTGTGTATCGGTAGACGTGGTTATCAGCTATAATGCCTGAAACCAAATAAAGGTTAGAGACCCTACAATGAGTACCTGAAAAGCAAGCAACAAAATGCAAAATGATATATGCCATGCAATGCCATGTTTATTCATTTTGAAGCATTCCTTCCTTCGATTCCAGTTTAACCGAAAGGGAACAACGCATACTCCTGCAATTGCTAATATTGATAGAACATCAGAGGTGCATACTAATAATTCAGAATACCCATCATATACGGCCCAGTGAGTGTGTGAACCATTGTATAATTTGATGAAGGATCCACTTCAGTAATACCAAACAAAAACCGATAGCATAAATGAAAACCCACAACCAGGTGTGGAACAGTCAAATACAAATTGGTTCTGAACAAATACAACTGAATAGCATGAATACAAACAAAAGAAAACCCATCAACAAGCCTGATGGTGAGTTCTCAAAACAACAATGAAAACCCTTCAGACACTGAGCCCATACAAGTCCTCCCGGACCTCCTTGAGAAGTGCTTCGGTAACTGGATCATTAGGGCGCTCTGTAAGACTCCTGATCAACTGACTCTTTATCTTGACAGCTTCCTCCAGCTTTCTGATTTGCTCTTTAACAGCTAATTCTTTTACTTTCTTTACTCCAGCGCAGACTTTCAGATCTTCAATATCTCGGTTGGCTGAACTAAGTTGCTTGAGAAATTCGCTTTCTTTACTCTTCAAATTCTTTCTCAACTCCTCATTTTCAGCCCTGATTCTAGCTTCAATCTCCCTTCGACACTCGGAGAACTCATCCCATCTCTGCTGCCCTTTGGAAAGTGCATTTTCAGACTTTGTCAACTGCTCGTTGATACGCTTGCACGCCTCTTTTAATGCCATCTCATTTTGCTTAACCTTGCGAATATAGACAATATCCTCAGCAATTCTCTTCTCATTTGCCTCATGACGCTCAGTTAACCTTTGAAGTTCATACTCAACATTACGCTTTTCACAAAGCGTATTTCGGAGTCCTTCGCTTAGCTTCTCATTCATCTTGACTGCCTTGTCTTTTTCCACCTTAAGTTTGTTATATTCAATAACACTTATCATGGTCACAGGTTCAACAGCAACTGGATCTGACGGACTTTCCCTAGAGAACGGCAAAAGAGTGGTCTGAACCCTTCTTTTCAACCATGCATTATACTGAGGAGAAGACATGTTATTGCACTTATCAAAGATAACTTTACCTTTTGTTTGCAAATTGCCCCAAGCTCCGGCCGCTTGCCTCACCAACAAAAGATTATCTTTCACAGAGAAAAAGAAGGATTCTTCGAATTCACTATCCTTCGAAGGGTCTATTAAAGCAAATCCCAACTGTCTCCTCAGAATAACAGGATTGTAGTTGATGTAACCCTTTATTCCCAAGAGTGGCACATTTGGATGTCTTCCACAACTACTGATAAAATCCCCTCCCATCGTTCTTTGATTAAACCAACGAATATCTTTTGCCGTCAACTGAATCATCCTTTTAGCCCAATTCTTTGCAGGATGAGGATCCAGGAAAGCCTCAGAATTCGGTAAGTGACTCATGAGCCATGTATGAAACAGAGGTGCACAACATCTAACCAAACCCCCTCGTTTCTTCTCATTCCTATAATGCACAGAGTAATACAAATCCCCCAAGAGCGTAGGTATAGGATTCTTCAGCACAAAGATATGGATGGCTCTCATGTCCACAAACTTGGGCTCATCAGCAAACAACATAATCCCGTAAATGCTCAAGGCCATAATAGCACAAACTGTTTCCCATTGAGCTTTAGCAGCGCACTCTTCAGCTTTGGCTACCAAGAAATCCAAATGAAAACTGGATAAACCTCCTTTGGTGGCGAGGTTATCTGTTACCACAGGTACACTCAGATGGAGAGCCTTAGCTACTTCCTCAGGCTTTGGAGGACGCATGTCAGAGTTAAAAGGGATCTGGTGTTTGAGAGAGACACCTAGCATAAGGGCATACTCTTCTAGCATCGGAGCCAACTGAAAGTCTGAAAAAGTGAAACACCATAACTGTGGGTCATAAAACTACAAGCAAGTATGAATGACACTCCTTTCTGAAGCATTCAAATCATCAACCATAGTCAGAATCTCCCCCTGAGCCTTTCGGAACATACCCACATGATTTGGAGTAATAAGGGATACCATCTTCTGCAACTGACCCACCTTAGTGTCAAAGAACGTGTAATGCACATTATTCTTTCTTGGAACATCCATATCTGCAAAGGGAACTGTCAACCGGAATCGAAAGGAAGTATACCCTGCAAATGAATAAACATGAAGGTTAAATTCAAAAATGCGAACGATGATATGTATGCAAGGGCATGTGATCAATGCAGAACATATGTTGCTGAACCCACTGTACCGCAGTCTGAATTTGGTGAAATACACAAAACCAAGATCAAAGGTCCGGTAATAAATTCAAAACGCTAAGAAACCAGTTAGGATCAAAGATTCAGTAACAAATCCAGAACACATAAGGAAACCGGGTATGTTGAAGGTCAAAGGTTCCTGCACACCTGTAAACAATCCCCCCAATCTCACATGTATGTACTAGAAAGTGAGGATCCTCAAATTCGGATCTCGGAATGAGAGGCAATAACACATTCAGCCCGAAGGATACTATGTTATCGCCAAACAAAGAGATCGTCCTCTGATTCACCTCAAAATAAAGAGGGGTCATCCTAAAGGTCATCCAGACTTAACAGCTCTTCCAGATAGCTCTACCATTATGGAAGACCCACAACGCAGAATTCTCTAGAGAGAACCACATCCAGATTGTGTTTCATATTCCCTCCTCGCACCGAAATGGAGCGTGAGAGGACATGAAACACGCTAAACATAAGTGCACTCAGGCCTGTGTACTGGGCCTATCTCTCAGAATACCCCATCCCGCCAAACCAACAAAGCAGCACAACGCAGTATAGCATAATATAGCATATGAAATAAAAATGCTAAAATGTGGTAAATACAGTAATGTACAGTAAAGCAGTAATACAGTAAACAACAATATAGTAAAACAGTAACTACAGCAAGATACAGCTCCACAGTAAACACCCAATGAAAGAAAACAAACAAGCACTAGGATCGACTCGCTTAGGGAACCAGAGATTCTGGGTTCGATCCCCAGCAGAGTCGCCAGCAGTCGCTCCCGGGATTTTCATCCAAGTACAAACGCGAAAGTGGCGCAGAAACAGAGTCGCCAGCAATGTGTATTTATCCCAAGAGAGGGAAAGGAAACACTGCATAAACCTAAGGGAAGGAAAGAGCATGGTCTTGCGACCAAGAGAACTGGGTTCGGGAGTCGGTTACGTGAAGGGAAGGTGTTAGCACCCCCACGCGTCCATCGTACCCGATGGGATCCACGCTTGTTGTCTCGATCAAAGGGTGTCGTCGACTGGAGCTCCACTGTTAGAGAACTGGAAAAGAAAGGTAGGAAGGAGGGGGGAAAAAAGAAAGGAGAGAGAACAAGAAGCAAATGTAGGGAAAATAAAAGAAGTGCTCGAATGGGCCCTACCCCACTGCCTACGTATCTCATCGGGAACATGAGAATCAGAGCGATGTAGTTCCCCTCAACAAGGGAAAGTTGTTTGAGTTTTTAGTGGAAACATCAGAGTGTGCGTCCCAGCAATTAGGTGTTGTAGCTCGCTGTATAGAGACTTAGGCGTTACCTGTTTGGGGTAGAACAGACATGACGAGTCCTTAAGGAATAGAATGAAGAAGATGAGAAGAGAATTTTTTTGTTTTTGTTTTTTAAGAAGAAGTGTTTTGATTATTTTGTCCTTTGTAACACGCATTGTATTTAAGTCTCTCATGTAGGATCGAATGCCTCGCATATCGACCCAAGATGGGACGTACGCTAAACATTCTAAGAAAATGAGAGAAGACCCCTCACTATCTTATTCTCATATGAAAGGCTCAAATACAATACATGTTATGCCTTTTGTTAATTGTTTTTTTTTTGCTTTTGTTTAGAGATGAGAAGAAGAGAGACTCAAAAGGTTGAGAAAGGTAAAATCTAATGAGGGAGACTAAGACTCAAACCCTAAAATTATCATACATGGATATTCCTATGGTTAATGTGGTTTAAGAAACCTAATCATAAGAGAAAGGAGAAGAAGAGTGAATTAAACAACTCACTTCTAAAGTAGAAGATGAGTTATAACTCAAAAGGGAAAAGAAAGAAGTTATTCAAGGAAAGCATATAAATGCTTATCATGATCACAAGTTGAATGATTAAAGGAGATAAGAGAAAATGGAAGAAAGAAGTGTATGTGGAAGCATATCCACACACTTACTTACCATTAGCACCTACATAAAAAGGTTAGTTCAAAAACTATTTACAAGTAGTGAAATAAGGAAAGAATAACAAGTAATGATTAAACAAATTAAGAAGCAATGGATAAATATCCTAAGAGTTGAAAATCAATCAAGGTCAAAACCTATGCTCTAAGGATGTTCTCTAATGTTAAGATACTAAACATGAACAAACTATGCACAATCAAATGTCCTAAACATCAAAGAAGTGCACTATGGAAGTAAAAGATGAAGAATGAGTGAATATGCAATGTGATCATGCATTGATGCTTCATAAAAGATCAAGATTAGAATCATATATCATTTACAAATGTCTTATAATTCATATGAATCATCATACAAGTCATGGATGCAATGATATAAGTAAGAGAAATAAGATGAAGAAGAGATAAGAAAGAAAGAAACAATTTCCAATTAGATGCACAAAGTGACATACCAAAAGTGCATAACATGTGAAATGATTAATGAATGCATATAGGAAGTGGCATACCATTGATGAGATACAACTGGAATGTATGAAATGGCATACAAAACTGCACACATGAAACATGTAGAGCTTAAGAAGAGAAGATGCAAGAATTAGGACAAAAATATTCATGTAAGGATGACATTTAGAACAATTATGTACAAATGACAAAGAATGAAAACAAATGACCTATAATCATGGTTCAAGATGACCTATAATATCATACAAATAACCTATAATATCATATAAAGTAAACACAAGAGGTGGCACAAGTGCCTCAACAAAATCATATGAGAATAAAGTAGAAGAATGTGCATACATGTAACTTCAAATGCAAGGCATCAAACAAATATCAAAGAACATGAGAAAATTGTAAAAATAGGTCTTAAACAATCCAAGTCAGAAGAAAAAACATGTACCAAAACTCATAGCAAAACTCAAAAGAAAACATGACCAAATAATTTCACAAAATCACATTGAAACAACCCAAAAGGAAGTGCAAAGATGAACATACAAACATGTGATAAAATGACTTTAAAAATCAAAATAAAATTGTTTTAGACGTTTCAATATGTCCTTTAATCAATACAAAAAGAATGGATGAAAAACAGTGTGTGAAGTGAGAGAAATAAAATGTGCAATCTCAAGTGTTCATGAAGAAATTCACTCAAAAAGAAATTAAAATAAAATTATGGAATTATGAGCTAAATTTCATGAAATGAGAATTAAAAAATATGGAAAATTATATAAATGTGTTAAGAACACACATGAATTAATCTGGAATTTTTAGAGTTTATTTGGTATTTTTAAAATAAGAAAATGAAACAATATGGCAAAAAGAAAATTAAAATGCAACTAAAAGAGTGCAGGGGGTGCAGCATGAGTAATTTTCGGTTCAAAAGTGGCATTGGGCTTAACATGTGGGGTGTGAACATCAATTAGTGACCCAGTCCATTAAACGTGTGTGAGCGTGTGATAGAGTGCACATGCAATCAAATGTTAGATGCAATCACAGCCACGTGATTAATCAATCAACAATCAACAAGAAAAGTAAACAATCATACGGATCAAAATGCAAGCACATGGTAGTTAGCACACACGCACACGCATGCAATTATCTGAGAGGAAAAAAGAAAACACGCGCATGTCACATGATTCATTAACACGCTGGCTGAGTAATGGCCTTAGGATTAAATCATGATGAGATGATGAAGCAAATGATCAAATCCAACGTTCCACAAGACATGTACATGGAAATTAACAAGCACACACATACAGGCAAACATTCAGAGAGAGAAAAGAGGAACGTGAGAGACCACCCCTTTCATTAATGTGCTGGCAAAATAATAGGCATTGGATTAAAAAGATCAGACGGTCACGATATAAACTGGTGATAAAACCCTAATCAATCCTCACCGGCCGGAGAATGACCTCCGGTCATCTTCTCTGGCCACTCTCCGGCCACCTGCAAGCATCACATTTCCAGAAATCTACAAACCACATACCAAAATGAAGAGGAAGTTGAGGAGACATGAATCCATATTTAGTTTCCACAGATCATGCATATACATAGCAAATAGAACACAAACATCTTGCCCTAGGTTTCACAACTATGCTCCTAATGAGCCTATCACTAGCCAGAGATGTTACATTGCTTCTAGAAAGCTTCAATCAATAAAAACGAGTTAAAACTAAGTGGATTCGAAGCAACAAAAGTTGAGAAAATTGAACCTGAAACTGATGAAAACTTTGAATCAACAGAAAACCAGAGATCCTCTTTAAGTTCTTGATCTTAGAATGAGCAAAATAAATGCTTATGGAACTGGAGATCTTGAAGAAAACAACACGAAATTCTAACTGCACTGAGGATGCACTTGATGAATTGAATTAATCTTCTCTTGTTCTTAATCATAGATGAACCAATGATGATGATAGAGATGAAGTAGATGAAGAACAATGGTGAATTCGTGTAGAGATAGAGAGAGATCAGAGAGAAAGTTTGAGAATGGTTTGTGAAAATATGGAAAATGAGAGAGTTTTTTTCAAATTGTGTTGTGTTCAGCTTATATAGGTGAGATTAGAATGTTAACTCATGTGGTTAACAGTTGGACATTGAGTTTAGTGAGTGAGTTAAGTGAGTTCACTCTAACTAACTGAGTTAAGTTAGTTAGTGGCGAGTTGGTGAGGTTGATTAGAGTGATGGTGAGCTCATGATGTTGTATGGTGAGGTTTAGAATGGATGGTAGTGATTATGTTGATGTGTGTAGCAGCAACTTGCAAGACAAGTTTTATTTTTCCTCTTTGGTGCATGATAGCAACATAACATGGCATGTATAAGAGAGTGTGTTTGGCTTAAAGAAGTAAAGAATGGATGATGTGAAGTGTTATTGTATGCGTGCAAGCTGATCTTTAACAACAACAACAATGTTGCAGCATGGTTTTAATGCAAACAAGGGATTTTGAGGGTGAATATCTCTCACATTAATGGATGAAAATGTACCATTTTGGTGGCAAATGAAAGATAGTACATCATAGAACAATGTTGGTGTTAATTTTGGATTGAATAGAGGTTTGGAAGAGGCTGAAAAATAGCTTAAAACTCAAGGAAACAAGACTGGTACATGGGTGTGTGACCTGGTGCGTGCATGGCAACATGACTTGAGGAAATTTCAGCATGAGACCCTCAACTTTGAACCACCATAACTCCTTCATAATTTGTTCAAATGGAAAAATGTCTAACATCAAAGTTGAAGAGGACATTGAGATGAACAACTTTGATGTTCTACATTTTTTCATTTAAAGATTTATTAAATGATAAAAATGACTTGACATTTGGAACACCAAGTGTTTGATGAAATTATGGCCTGGAGGCCTGAGCTTGCCTTGCCATGACTTGGTTTTTGCCTTGATTTTACCAAACTTTGATTGATCATAACTCCCTCAATTTTGATCCAATGGAAGAGTTCTTTATATGAATTTGAAGCTTAGAGTGTGAACTTTAATTGGCTAAACTTGGGCCTAAAGTTTGGAGCTTTTATCTTGAAGAAAGGAAGCCTCAAAGTGTGGTGCAAAATGGTCCAAATTTGCCATTTTTGGAAACCCTAAGTTTCTAAAAATGGAAACTTTGTACATTTCTTAATTTTTCATGATTCCTCCATCATTTCTTGATCAAATCTTGTACATTGACCATATGTAACTTGAATTTCATGAATTTGACCTTAAAAAGTCAGGAGTTGACTTTTTCACTGCACAGTTGACTTTTTCCCCAATTTCTTGATTCTCAACCAACTGACCAATTGAACCTCTTCTAAAATGAACCAATGGCCAATCTTCCATCCTTAGATACTTGATATCATGTAGAAAACATTGAGATCAAGTTTGAACCAAAATTTCATCAGGAGATCACTTTAATCCAAAACCCTAATTTTAACTGTTTGATAGGAGATGATGCACTGTCCAATCTTCTTGATGAATTCCCATCTTCCCATGACTTGTGGGATCAATTGAGATCATGTAAGATGTAAGAGACCCTTGAGACTTGTTGGGAGACCCTTGGCTCTTGTTCTATGGCTTGGGATAGTCAATACCTTTGAAAATCAACTGATCCCATGCCCTTATGCGAGATGCAATGCAATGCTTTATTTTTCTATGCTTAAATGCAATGCAATGAAATGAGAGGGCAAATTTTGGGGTATTACAACTGGCACGAGATGTTACCTTTTGCTCTTCATGGTTATCGCACATCTGTCCGCACTTCAACAGGGGCAACCCCTTTCTCTCTAGTATATGGCATGGAAGCAGTGCTCCCCATAGAAGTAGAGATCCCACCAGTCTGGGTATTGATGGAAGCTAAGCTAACAGAGGCTGAATGGTGTCAAAGTCGACACGATGAGTTGATCTGATCGAAGAGAAGCGAATAACGGCTTTGTACCATGGTCAGTTGTATCAGCAAAGAATGAAGAAGACGTTCGACATAAAGGTTCGACCTCGCGTCTTCAGGAAAGGAGACCTTGTGCTGAAGAAGATACAATTATTTCTCACTGATTCCCGGGGCAAATGGACTCCAAATTATAATGGCCCCTACGTGGTCAAAAAAGCCTTCTCAGGCGGCGCCTTGAGACTCGCAACCATGGACGGAGAGGAATTTGTCTACCCCACAAATGTTGATGTAGTCAAGAAATACTTCACCTAAATATAAAAAAAAAACGTTTTGGTGGATTGAAAACCGGAAAGGGCGGTCCAGGCAAAAATTAGAGACATAATCAAAAATCATCCCGGTGGATTGGAAATATCAAAGTACAATCCAGGCAAAATTTAGGGATAATGGCAAGTAACTACGTCCGGCAAAGGGGCAAATCCCTCAGCAGCAGTCATGCCATCCATCAGGAAAACTCCAGTCAAGGTCATCTTCGACGGAAGCTCAAGATGTCCAGAATTCAAAGTTGGTAGAAGGATAGCGGTCGTTATGTTTTAATGTAGCCCTTTTGCTTTAATTTACCATTTTCTAAACTTTGTACATACTCTATGGAATCACGCGTTTGGCTGACTTTCATCCTATCAATAAAATTTGAGCCCTAGTGCTTTTGTTTGCAATTCTTATTTGTTTCAGCTTTACAGAACGACATTTTAGTATGGTTAACGATTCTTGAAATAAAACAAAAATTAATTTACTTGTTAAAATTTTTCTGCTTTTCAAAATAAGGATGGCAATTTCTTTTGACTGTTGAACATCGAAAGAACATCGATCGGTTCTCCAGAAGTAATCGAGCTTCAAAGTACAGAATCCAAGTCCTCCTTCTAAACCAGTGCACCTGAATGAAGGATCAACTGTGTCAGAGACCGTGTTTCCTCTGACACCCCCGACATAGTTCATATCTCCTAAGCCCGACCAACGGTGTTCCCCACGGGGACTATCTCTCCTCCAGTTTATTTCTGGATTGAAGGTGGTTCTTTAACCACTTTGATAACTTGAACCTCTGAAAAGCAAGAATGAGCTTTCGACAAACGTCAATCTTCACCATTGAAGATGATATCTTTGCTTTCCCAAATTAAGGAAAATCCCCAGAGAAACCCTCTTAATCAAAGATTCGGCAATACGGAAGTTTTTCTTTGAAAAATTCGCTGGCAAAAAGGTCATCAGCACCTCAAAATTGGATTACATCACATGGCATTCCTCCGAGAAGATCTCGAGAAAAGTATGATGTAGTATCCCCAAATAGAAAGCAGTCTCTCAAGAGACTCATTTTCCCCAGTAGAGTCGACAAATGGCATCTCCAACAGAGAAGTTTGTACACCCCTGCAGCTCAGACAAACGGGTTTCCCCAGCAAGTCTAACATCAAAACTTTTTCCATCAAATGACATATCCCCAGGAAAATTCAACGAGAAGTTTGAGGAAAACCACTACGAACAGCGTCCCTTGTCAAGAAAGTTTATTGACAAAAGAAACTGAGACCAGTTCCTTGGTAGGAAACCAGGATCGAGGGGAAGTTTATTTTAGAAATTGAGACCAGTTCCTTGGTAGGAAACCAGGATCGAGGGGAAGTTTATTTCAGCAATTGAGACTAGTTCCTTGGTAGGAAACCAGGATCGAGGGGAAGTTTATTTCAGCAACTAAGACCAGTTCCTTGGTAGGAAACCAGGATCGAGGGGAAGTTTATTTCAGCAACTAAGACCAGTTCCTTGGTAGGAAACCAGGATCGAGGGGAAGTTCACTTCAGAACTAAGACCAGTTCCTTGGTAGGAAACCAGGATTGAGGGGAAGTTTACCTTTTCTAAGCATCATTGCTTAGCAAACGAAGAAGGATGCGTGAACTACCATTCCTAACCACCATCAAAATTTCGGGTATTCCGATATTTAATCCTCTTGCACCCCGAATACCCGAATACCTTCGTCATTCACACCTTCGGGTCCAAGAAGATTAAATAGGGGCATCTGTCATACCCCAAATTTTGACCACTAAGATTTCCCATCATTGTGCAAATCATCAGCACAATATGGATGTACCTTTGTGCCTCATCAATTTCCTCAAGGGTTGTTGAGCACTCACTGCAATCAGACTTAGGGGTTCAAGCCCTCTCAGAGCTTTTAGGCAAAGGATCAATCAAGAAATGACATGATCCTCAACTTGTCTAAACCTCTCAAACATCCACAAAGGATCAAGAGGACTCCCACTTAAAGAATCAAGCACAATGTTACAGCATTCCAGGTGGATCAAGCCTTAAGATCGCCAGGGTCACCAAATCAGGGTTTTGGTCGACCAAGGCCTCCAGATGGAATTTTTCCTCTGGGCATGAGCCAATGCTTCAAAGCACGGCCTAAGATGCTCCAAGGGACATCATGAACCCAATCATCAAGTCAATTTTTCCTCAGTGGGTGCATACAATAAAAATCAGGAATTAGGGTTTCTTGACCTAATTCACCCCTAAGTTGACTTTTGGGACAAAACATGAGCCAAGACCTCAAGAGAGGGTTTGAGGGTCTCTAACACACTACATTGATCCATTTGCAACAATGGATTGATCCAATAAGCTTGGTGCACAAGTTTCAAGTTCATCAGAACCACAGTTAGGGTTAACTGTACCTTTGACTTTTGACCAGGACATGCTCCCAAACCTTGGGACATGATTCAATACACCCTATAACACCTATGAAATCAGTCCATCAAGTTTGATTTAGGTCAAGGACTTGATTTCATAGAGGATCGCACAGTTTGGAATTCATTTGATAAAAAGTCAACTGTGCCCAAAAGTCAAAGTTTGACTTTTTGATTTTTTGATCAATAATGGTTCCCTAACCCTAAAATGATGTTAATGTGTGATTGGAATCATCATTCATCAACAAAAATCAAGAAAAGTGGGATAACTTGTAAAAGGGGTAACCCTAAAAAACTTAGAAATTTTCTAAGTTATGGAACAAAGTGGCAAGGGTACCAACTTCCAAGGATCATAACTTGAGATCCAAGCAACCATTTGGGCTGATCCAAAGATGGATTTGTAGCTCTCATGGAATACTTTAAAAGTGTCAACTACACCTCATTCCAAATCATCATGGATTTTGAGTTATGGTTGGATCAAAATGGTTGAAAACAAGAAATGTCACTTTTTCCAACACTTAGTGAAATTTTCACTAAGTCAGAATCTGTTTCACTTTTTTCAAAATGTAAGGGAATTTTTCACTTAGATCCAAAAAGTGTCAAGACAAACTATGATCACACATGTGTTGTATCATATGAGAGCTTTCCAAAATGGCCAAGAACCCCATCAAATCCCATCTGAGCTAAAAGTTATGACAGTGGCAATATGCCTTGCTGCAACTGTCATGGCAAGTAAAATTTGTGCATTTTGCTCGATTTGATCAATTTGTGCAAATGACAAACAAGTTTATCCATCTGAACACCTCAGGGGGAGACCAAGGATGGACAAACACTGATCCATAAACCTCCTAAGTCTTTGGAACTAAAAATAGCATGTCAAACCTAAAAAACCCTAAAGAGGGAACAAGACTCCAATTTTGTTTTGGAGCATTCAATGGATGCACCAAGATGGCATGAACTGAGCCATTTCCAACTGAATGAGTCAAGGCTGATCTCTGAACTAGGGAACCAAAGGCCTGTGCTCTAACCTCTAGTCAATGGCTAGAGGAGACTTGGCTCACCATTTCCAATTGATCAACATTTGCCAATCCTCTGCACCAGTTGCCATTCACTATTGCAGCCAAAACAAACTTGCTCTACTATAAATAGAGCTCATTTGTGCTCAGTTTAAGTACACCAAAGCCATCAAACTGATGCTTTCCTCAAAATCTCTTCTTTCACTCCAAAATTGCCTTCCAAAGCAAGTCATTATCGGGTTTTGAGTTTGAGAGCCATTCCAACCAAACCAATCACACACACACCTTATAACATCATATAGAAGTGATCCAAACACTTAAACCACAACTGGAACACTGATTTCTCAGAATCACCAGCCAATTGCTCAAGATTTTAACCAAGTTGCAGTTGAGATGCCATGAAGTGATCCAGCCATTTCCAATCAAGTTCATGCATTCAAACACACTCCATATGGTGTAGGGAAGCTGTTCAGATCATCATAACTCATCTGTAACACCTCCAACTCAAAAATCACTTTGCCCTTGCTGTCACGGCCTTCAAGTAAGCCTAAACTTAGTCATCTCTTAATCTATGCATATTTCCTCGCACAATACTTTTGCCAAATGTTCATAATCATGCATAGAATGTTTCCCCTCAATTAATTGCTTTATTTGAATCGTGTATCAAAATTCTCAGCCTTCATGCAGAATTTAGGGTTCTTGAGGTTTTGTCTTGATTTCTTATTCCATGCTTAAAATAAATGAAATTAAAGACCATAGACATGATCGTGAGGTGAAAACGAGTAGATTGATATGTGGATTGTGTGATTTCATCAAGTATTCAGTGAGATTGGTGAGAAAATGAAAATCTGCAGAAACAGAGGGGTGGCGCGTGTTCTTGGTGTGTTCTTGGCGCCATTTTTTGAATATTTGAATATTTGAATTTTGTGATTTTGTTTAATTGATTCAAAAATTAATTTCTCTCTGAGTTTTAATGATTTTGAGTTGATTCTTTTTTTAATAATTCACAAAAATGTTAAAATATTTTATTTTGCCAAAAATTCCCAAAAATATTATTTATTTCATATACTTGATATTTTTGCAAAGAATTAATCTTTTATTTATTTTTTAACATTTAAAATATTTTTTCCTCCTTGATTTTCCAAATTTAATTGGTTTCCAATCATTTTGTGGATATAAACATGATTTTTCAAACATTAATCCAATATCACAACTTATTTTTCACAACATGTTTGATAATTTTGATCATTTTAATTAAATTCTTATTTAATTAAAATGCATTTTGAAATTAATTTAGGGTTTTGATCTTAATCACCCTAAACAAATCATTTTTCAAACTCTTTGGGCCTCTAATAGAGTGTAAGACCCAATCCTTTTTGAAACCAAAATAATTTGGGCCTGAGTTATTGTATAAGACCCACTGCGATTTCAAAAATCTCGGCGCGATTGCCATTTCAAAACGAGAATCATCCGGGCCTACCCTCGTTTTGTAAGTCTCATTTATTTTCTTTAAATAACTCTTTGGGCCTCTTCAGAGAGTGTAAGTCCCATCCTTTCATAAATGAAAACCATTTTGGGCCTCAGTGTATTGTATAAGTCCTGATACCGTCAAAAAAGTTCGGCAAGATCGTCGCCCTTTTTAAACAAACACCCTGGGCCTCTCCTTGAGCTATAAGCCCCATCACTTGTACAAAAATAAATCCTTGGGCCTCTAATAAAGTGTAAGACTCATCCCCTTGTACATAAAAAAACCTTTTGGGGCCTCAGATATTGTATAAGTCCCTCTGTACAGTTTACAAAACAATGGTGCGATCATCGTTAAAACATGGGCCTCTCCTTGAGCTATAAGCCCCAACAATCTTTTCAAAGCACTCTCTCCTTTGATTTTGAATTCAAATATATACTTTCATCAAAACTTTCTTTAATTTCTTTGTTGAACAACTAACCAAACATCATGGAAGCTCTACAACGGGTAAGTGTTTATTCGCTTTCATTTACCGCTTTCATATATATAACTGTATTGTGGGGCTGTTTCACTGTAAGTCTTTTTTTACATCCTTTTATATACTTGTCACATATCCATTGTGTAATACTAGTATAGTTATTTAGAGTTTTCCCTGGCAACTACGTCTAGAACTCGGTAAAGCCATGTTGGCCACTCTTAAATACAAACAAAACTAGATCCCCCGTAGGATTCCAGATACAGTCTTCCCTCCTCTTGGGGTTAAACAATATGGAACAAAGAGAAAGGCAGTATTCTCGGTGAACCTTTTCTCATACTGTCACCCTTAGAAATTGTCAAAGAAACTCTAACTCCCCAGAGATGATCTTTTCTCCGTGAATGGCATCTCTTGAGTTTCTTCCAAATTCTCGAACTTTCCTGGAATGATCTCTTCTCTGTGAATTGCATTTCTTGAATTTCTCTTGGTTTGGAAACCCACAGGCTTCCTAAAAGCATTCCCGCCTCCTCTTGGGCGTTGTACAAGGACCCTTCGGCTTCTTAGAAGTTCTCATGCCTTCTCTTAGGCTTAATACAAGGACCCTGACAACCTCTTAAAGATATAAGACAGAACTTATTCATCCTTTGCTAAAGCAGTCTTTCCAGCATCAAAACTTCGACCATTTTAGGGTTGATACTCATCCCTTAATGCCCGTGCCTCCTCTTGGGCATTGTACAAAAGATAAAACTCTAGACTTGGGCAGTCTAAACCTCTTGAGTCTCAAAGACATTCTCAAGTTCCTTTCAAACATAAGAAAAAACACCGATCACCCTGGATCAATCTCCAGCATAAACCTGGTCTCTCTCATGAGAGTTCCCCACACTTGGACACGCTTCAGGATCTCAATAATCCACAGGGATAAGTCAGCCTCCTCTTGGCCTCTGTACAAATTATTCCCCCTAGCAGAGCTAACCTTTTTAAACTCTCTTGTTGAGTCAACCACTTTTAGCCTCCGTCTTGGGCTTTGTACAAGACATATAAAACACTCTCTTGTTGAGTATAAAAGACTCTCTTGTTGAGTCAATCTCCTTTTAGCCTCCGTCTTGGGCTGCGTACAAAACATATAAAACACTCTCTTTTTGAGTATAAAAAACTCTCTTGTTGAGTCAATCCCTTTTTAGCCTCAATCTCGGGCATCGTACAGGACAGCAAAACACTCTCTTGTTGAGTATAAAAGACTCTCTTGTTGAGTCAATCCCTTTTTAGCCTCAATCTCGGGCTTCGTACGAGACAGTAAAACACTCTCTTGTTGAGTATAAAAGACTCTCTTGTTGAGTCGATCCCTTTTTAGCCTCAATCTCGGGCTTCGTACGAGACAACAAAACACTCACTTGTTGAGTATAAAAGACTCTCTTGTTGAGTCAATCTCCTTTTAGCCTCAATCTCGGGCTTCGTACAAGATAGACAAACACTCTCTTGTTGAGTATAAAAGACTCTCTCGTTGAGTCAATCAACCTTCGGACTCTCTTGTTGATTCGACCTTTTTAGCCTCCGTCTTGGGCTTTATACAGGATAGATAAAAGTACTCTCTTGTTGAGTTAAACCATTTCAGCCTCCATCTTGGGCTTTATACAAGATACATTCTCCCCAACGGAGTCAAAATCCCTTTTAGCCTCAATCTTGGGCTTTGTACAAGACACAAAGAACATTTTCCCCGAAAAAGTCAAACTTTCAGCCTCCTCTTAGGCTTTGTATAAGGAAACCCCCTGGTTGAGTCAATCAACCTTTTAGCATCAAATTTGTGTCTTGCTCACAGCATACAAATATCAACAATTCCTCTTTAGAGATGACAAGTTCTCTCTCAGTCAAACCTTTTAGCTTCACATCTTGGGCTTTGAATAAGATACAAACCACCTTTAGCTTCATGTCTTGGGCTTTGAACAAGACACCAAAACAATCTCTTTCCTCCCATAAAATAGGAGGAACTACGATCGCTCTGATTTCCCTGTTTCGTTAAACGGGAATACGTAGGCATAAGATTGTAAAATCTTAGCGAGCATAATAATAAAAAAAACCCAAAATCCCGTACCTTCATACATCCATCAAAAGCATCAGACCTAACACCTTACCAGAAACCTAGCAAGTAGTCTAGACACTGTTTTTAAGCAAATAACCTAAGACAGACCCCCCTTTTGATAGCATCTGTAAACCAACAGTTTTGACTGTTTAACCTCAGTATGCAAGCAGGGTTAATTGGAGACATCTATTTCCCTTCCTTAATCAGCTTAACAGGATAAAAAATGAATCGAACTGTAGTACCAAAGCGATACTGATTCGAAACCACAAAAATCGCGCTACACTCACCTATGGGTTATTTTTGTTTCCCAACATCGATAACTTCGTAGATATTAATGCCATTAAGATATTTTTGATTGGAAACCCTGTATCAACCTTACTCGCAGATGCTTATCATTCTGTACATTTAAGGAATTTGTATAGCGGAGGAATGATCACATGCGGTGTACCCCTGCTGTACAAATGGTTCATTTCCCACTTGCCCAAGTCGGCTGCATTTTGGGATCCTAAGAATACTTTATGTTGGTCGCAGAGAATCATGTCTCTTACCAACTCCGACATCAATTGGTACAATCGAATCTATGACGGGATCAAAATCATTGACCGTTATGGAAACTTCCCTAACGTACCCCTCATAGGAACTAAAGGAGGATTCAACAATCATCCAATCTTAGTTCGTCGTCAATTTGGATACCCGATGAGACATGTCACGCGTAATGCTCATCTAGAAGGTCTTTTCTTCAAGGAAGGAAAAAATGATAGAGCACTAAAGACAGAAATAGTGCATGCCTGGAAACACGTTCACAGGAAAGAAAGAGAGTCTTTAGGAAAATCGGACTATGTCTCAGTGGAACCTTATCTCCACTGGGTACAAACTAGAGCTCTCAAGCTGAGGATGCCTTACCCTCGTCAGGAAGTTCTTCCGTTAAAGGAATCTGCCCTTTATTTTATGTCTGATACGGAAAAACTTCAGGTTACTCTCAATAGAGTTCAACAGGAGAAGAAGTCTTGGGAGAACAAGTACCGTATTCACAATGTGGAGTGTAAGAAAATACAGCAACTGTTAAAAGAAAAAGATGCTCTGATCGAGATTTTAGAGCAACATGCTGTAGAGAATCAAGATGACTAAAGGAATTTGCTCGCTTCTTTCACTTGGAAAAGGAATGACAACCCGACAACGGCTCAAGATCCCCGGTCAAAGAAGAGGAAAATACCAGAACCAGCACCTGAGCTCTCCTCAGAGAGGACTCAGGATCCATAAGCTCAGACATTTCCTTTTACAGCACTTTGTAAATTATTGTATTTCCATTCTGGAATCTTTAAATTCAATAAAACGGGGTTTCCCCACTGTTTGATATTTTCAATCCAATTGTCGAAGTTTATATTGATTAAAAAAAATATATAATTAATATTATCATTGCATATCATTCATCATTCTCACGTAGCGCATTCTTCTTACCTATGAATCTCATGTTTGTGTCTCGATTCTAGAATCAAACTGTCTCATTCTTACAATACTCGGGCCAGTCGACAAAAGAAAATGGATAATCTCGAGGAAGAGAACAGAGAGTTGAGAGAAGAACTTGACGCTCTGAGAGAGGATCTTAGAAAGCTTCACAACGATATGCAAGCTCTGACAGCAGCCCAGATGCAACAACAAAGGACCGTGATCTCAGAGATCACATCTACACCCATAGTGGAAAAGTATGATCCTCGATATACCATGCCTAAAGATCGTTCCTGGGGCATGCCACTCAACTATATCCCGGAAGGATATATTCCGCCGATCACGGAAGATCCGGAAACTACAGCAGGAACCGCTAGGCCTGAAGGGTACAAACTTCGGGAAAGCGAAGAGGCCAGTGGCATGACAGCAACTTATGAAGGTTACAAACTTTGGGAGAAGGAAGTACCAAGAGTCACTGCCGTAATGACTATACCACCATCCGTGGTACACACTATCCCGGAAGGACAGATTCCATAGATACCGTCTGGTGGAAACGAAAGTATGGGCGAGAGAATGAAGGGATTCTAGGAACAGTTCCTGGAGATGCAGAAAGAACTGCAAGCCAGTCGCGGTCAGGATCTATTTGGAAAGGACGCCACAGACCTTTGTTTGCCCTCAAAGTCATCTGGTGATGTATGCTCGGAGGATGTCAACTCAGACAGAGAACCAACAGCTACTGATCTACTATTTCCAAGATAGTTTAACCGGTGCCGCACTCAAATGGTACATGGGTTTAAACCGCACTAAGATCGTCACTTTCAGAGATCTTGGCGCTGCCTTCGTTCAGCAGTATAAGTATAACCTGGACATGGCACCCGATAGAGATCAACTCAGAGCCATGTCGCAGAAGGATAAGGAAACCTTCAAGGAATATGCTCAGAGATGATGTGAAATTGCCGCTCAAATTTGTCCACCTCTTGAGGAAAAAGAGATGACAAAGATATTTTTGAAAACCTTGAGCTCATTTTACTATGATAGAATGATCGCCAGTGTGCCCAGTGACTTCACTAAGATGGTGGGCATGGGAGTTCATCTTGAGGAAGCAGTCCGAGAAGGACGTTTAGTAAAAGACACTGGATCATCAAGCAGTACCAAAAGATACGGTAGTGCTCTCCCTGAGAAAAAAGAGCAAAATATTGGTAATATCTCTCTCGGAAAGCAAAGGCGACGGTATCAACCAGTAACAGTTGTAACTCCTGCTATCAACCATGTGTCTGTTCCAACGTATCAACCTCAGGTTGCTCAAAGTCAACCGAATCAACAACAATATCAGCAAAGGACACAACACCCTCTCCAGCAAGCTCGTCCTCAATACAACAACAACCGTACAACGCGACCACCAGGGTTCCACCCCATACCAATGTTGTACACAGAACTATTTCCATTATTACTGGTCAAAGGGAACGTCCAAACCAGGGCTCCTCTTACAATACCGGAAAATCCACCTTTTTGGTTCAAAGTGGATCAGACTTGCCCTTACCATCAAGGAGGACCGGGGCATAACATAGAAAAATATCTCAGCTTCAAATCCGATGTACAGAAGCTTGTTAGGAGCAGGGTCTTATCCTTCAAGGATACAAATCCAAACATTCAGACGAACCCGCTACCTCAACACGAGAAAGCTGCAGTCAATTTGATAGAGGGAGAGTCTAACCATAGCTATCAAATTCATGATGTACTCTTATTGAGGGCCAACCTGGTCAAAATGCATCGCAGACAGAGCGGATATGGGCATGTACCATCTCATAACTATCACCAGTGTGATATCTGCTCTAAAAACAATCAAGGATGTTCTATGGTGCAATCAGCTCTACAAGAATAGTTGGATCTCGAATGGATCCAGGATCACCAAATTCGCGGGGTCAACATGACTTATACGAATTCCAACATCATTCAAAACCAGGACATCCGTGCGATGAATGTCAACTTGGTGGCAATGCACTCAAGGTAAGGCCAGTATTATAATCTCCCATGGCACGATTACAATTCCTGTCTGACTTGCTTGGTAAACAAAAATGGATGCTCTTTTATACAAGAGGCCCTCCAGCGTCAGATGGATCTTGGGTGGATTCAGGACTACCATGATAGAAATCCTTATCAAGTCAACATGATTCAAATCTTTGATATTCGTTTAATGAATACCAGCTTGGTGGAGTTACATGCTAAGTAGGTCCAGCTTGGTTTTCTGACTTCGCATAATTATCAGAACTGTAAGGGATGTCGTGAGAGCGACCAAGGATACACTCTCGTTCAAAGAACTTTGCAACACTTGTTAAACCACTGGTGGCTTCCGATCTATCTAGATGAAGACACACAACAAGTCAGTATGATTAATTGGAACACTACTAGGCATCAAAGTCAGGATGTTCGATCAATGGAAACAGATCTAGTGAGGTTACACTGCATACAAAGCGGACGTGGCCGGGTGGCACCACACAACTATGAACGCTGTAGAGTTTGCTCTGAAGATAATCAAGGATGTTACCTCATGCGAGCAGCCCTTCAGAGTCAGTTGGACCACAAAGAGATTCGATCGTGTCCAAGTCCTGGGTCAACCAACTTGATGCCAGACTATTTCACTGATCGAATCAAGGATGTGGTCATAATCTCAAATCATAAGAGGACCAAAGATGTTTGTATCATCATCCCTTTACTTGACGAATCGAAAGTTCCCAACCAGGAACTGATTGAAATTACTTACAATGGTCAAAAGAATCAGAAGGCTCCTGTAGTTATCTATCTACCGGGACCATTACCGTATGAATCAACTAAGGTTATCCCTTATAAATACGGTGCAACAATAATTGAGAATGGAAAGGAAATTCCATTACCCTCCGTCGTGAATATTGCAGACATCAGTCGAGTAACACGGAGCGGTCAAATATTCAACCAAGGAGTTGGAGAACCTACCAAAGAAAAGGAACCTCGAACGGAAGTTCCTGATCAACCATTCAGTCAATCCAGTGATCCCGACCTTTCAAAGAACAACAATGAGATGCTGAAACACATCCAGAAGAGTGAGTACAACATTGTTGATAAGCTGTTGGAAACTCCTTCAAAAATCTCAGTGTTATCACTTTTACTCAGTTCCGAAGCTCACAGGGAAGCTCTACAGAAAGTCTTAGAGCAAGCCTTTATGGAACAAGATGTGTCAATAATACAATTTGACAGCATCATCTCCAACATCACTTCCTGCAACAACTTGGGGTTTAGTGATGAGGAATTGCCAGGAGAAGAAAAAATCATAACATGGCACTCAATATCACAGTCAACTTCCAGGACGATGCTTTAGCCAGCATACTGGTGGATACCGGATCAGCTTTTAATGTCATGCCAAAGTCTACTTTAATGCGACTATCATTTAAAGGATCTCCAATGAGAGGCAGTGAGGTCGTCGTCAAAGCATTTGACGGATCCCAAAAAATGGTTATCGGCAAAATCGACCTTCCCATAACTATCGGCCCTCACATTTTCCAAGTCATTTTCCAGGTCATGGACATCCGAGCAACATACAGTTGTTTGTTGGGAAGACCTTGGATACACGAGGCTGGGGCAGTCAGTTCGACACTTCACCAAAAGCTGAAGTTCATCAAGAATGACCAACTCGTCACAGTCTATGGAGAACAAGCCTTAATCGTGAGTAACCTATCATCGTCCACTTGTGCAGAACCCGAGGAGGTTGTTGGAACTCAGTTCCAGGCACTGTCGGTGAGCAATGAGAATCAATCAGGGAAAGAAACCTCAATTTCCTCGTATAAAGATGCTCGCAAGGTGATCAAAAGTAACAATGCAAAAGGATGGGGACAACTTGTCATTCCTACTGATAACAAGACAAAGAAAGGTCTTGGTTTCTCTTCAAATTGTACCCAGACTGCTACTAACGATGAAAGTTTTCATCCCATTCAGAACTTCTTCTACAGTGGAGGTTTCCTCCACCCAGTGTCTCAAGAAGTACATACCATCAACGAGGGAAGTTCCTCCGATACAGATGAGGAATGGAAGTCCTATCTCAACGTGGAAGGTTATATGTCTCAGGAAGAAGTGCCTACGCCATTTTGTTTCCCCACGCAGGGTCCAAGATATATACCAAGGTCAGATGTCAAAATGATATATGGAGATTGTGATTTGGAAGGATGTAGTGCTCCACCAAACTCATTAGAGGAAGACACTCTGATGAAGGACAACTTTGACCACGACTATTATGGCCCAATGGATGGCCTGCCTATTTGGCATCCATACCCAGGAAACTCGGGGCAAGAAAATCAGCCAAACAATGAATATCAACTCAGCATCATTGAAAAGAATACCTGCATCCCCACCATGTCATGGGATCAACACTCAGGGTATTCTAAAAATATCCAGCACGACGATGAATTTGCAAAGCTTGCAGGACTAGAATTCATCAACTATGCTTTTCTCGAGGTTAACATCATCGAGAGAGATGACTCCTCCAGTTCCAAAGAAGTATGGGACACCTTAGGACAACCGAGTGGAAAATTTGACTTCTTGGTCAAGTACACCGCTCCTGAAAGCTCTCATATCAAGCTCGAAGACATCCAACCCACTGGATGGAGAGATCCACCTGAGAGTGCAAACACTGTGCAAGATACAACAGAAGAGTTCGTCTACAGCAACTCTGCCTGGGAAACAGATTCCAACGATCCTGCTCCACCAGAAATCAGCGTTATTTCTAAAGACAAGCCTAGAAAGAAGGTACCAGACTTTGTGATTCACCGAGGAGTTCGCCGCCAATGGGTTGCTGTCAACGTTCCGAAAGTTGTTCATAAGTCGAAGTAATTGCCATCTTTATCTTAACCTTTCACCCTGCCCAGGTGAAACGGATGTTTTGATAGGGCTCACTTTCTGTAAATGTCTCTCTTTGCTTCGTCCAAAGTGACTGAGTTTTGTTTTATAGGGCTGTAGTTTCAAGAATCGACTAAATCATAAATAAAATAACGTCATTCTGTAATTTCCGCATTTAACGATGTTTTCTCTTTTCGCTTTTTCAGAAAATGGTAATCCTAAAAAACAGCTCAAATAATAAAAACAAGCATCTTTCAGAAAATACACTGCATGCACTCTTGCATTCTCTCTATCTCTTCTAAAAACAAATCATCACGTCATGCAGATTGCTTGTTTTAAACCCCGTTGAAACATACGATCTGATGTCCTCTCCCAACTTTGAATTCTCGGTATTTGAGGCTGAAGAAGAAGAAGACGGAGAAATTCCAGAAGAGATCTCCCGATTACTTAGACAAGAGGAAAGGTCCAGTAAACCTCACAAAGAGCCATTGGAAACGGTCAACTTGGGTTCAGAAGAAGAGAGAAAAGAGGTCAAGATTAGGGCACTGCTCAGTCCAGCTGTCAAAGAAAGTTTGACAAAGCTTCTCAAAGAGTTTCCCGATGTATTCGCTTGGTCCTATCAAGATATGCCAGGGTTGGATACCAGCATCGTGGAACATCATCTACCGTTAAGATCAGAATGTCCGCCGGTAAAACAAAGACTAAGACGGACTCATCCAGACATGGCCATCAAAATCAAAGAGGAAGTACATAAATAGATTGACATAGGTTTCCTCGCCACATCAGAATATCCTCAATGGCTAGCCAACATAGTACCCATTCCAAAAAAGGACGAAAAGGTCAGAATGTGTGTAGACTACAGGGATCTGAACAAAGCAAGTCCAAAGGATGACTTTCCCCTACCACACATTGACATGCTGGTAGACAGTACAGGAAAGTTCAAAGTATTCTCCTTCATGGATGGATTCTCGGGCTATAATCAGATAAAAATGGCGCCAAAAGATATGGAGAAAATTTCCTTCATAAACCCATGGGGTACTTTTTGCTACAAGGTAATGTCGTTTGGTTTGAAGAACGCCGGGGCAACCTATCAAAGGGCCATGACTACTCTGTTTCATGACATGATACACAAAGAAATCGAGGTGTATGTCGAGGAGCATGTGACCCACCTGTCAATACTATTCGACCGGTTAAGATAGTACAAACTCCGCTTGAATCCTAATAAGTACACATTCGGTGTCTGTTCGGGAAAACTGCTAGGGTTCATTGTCAGCCAGAAAGGAATTGAGGTTAATCCTGACAAGGTCAAGGCCATTCAAGAAATGCCTTCTCCAAAGACTGAAAAACAAGTCAGGGGATTCCTGAGACGTTTGAATTACATTTCCAGATTCATATTCCTCATGACCACACAAGTGCGCCAATCTTCAAATTACTCAAAAAGAATCAGGACTACGTTTGGACAGAAGATTGCCAAATCGCCTTTGACAGTATCAAGGAATACCTGTTGAACCCACCGATTCTATCACCTCCAGTGGAAGGAAGACCGCTGATCATTTACTTAACAATCTTGGAAGACTCTATGGTTTGTGTACTTGGCCAACAGGACGAAACGAAAAGGAAAGAGTCTGCCATTTACTATTTGAGCAAGAAATTCACCGACTGTGAGACTCGGTACACTATGCTTGAGAAAACTTGTTGTGCTTTGGCTTGGGAAGCCAAACGTCTTCGCCAATATATTATTCGTTATACTACTTGGTTAATCTCCGAAATGGATCCAATCAAGTATGTCTTTGAGAAACCTGCTCTCACTGGAAGGATTACTCGTTGGCAGATGTTACTATCAGAATACGACATCGAATACCATGCTCAAAAAGCCATCAAGGGAAGTGTATTAGCCGATCATTTGGCTCATCAACCGATTGATGATCAAGAATCAGTCAGATTTGACTTCCCAGACGAAGGTGTCATGTACTTGAAAATGAAAGATTGCGATGAACCAGTACCCAGTGAAGGGCCAGAACCAGGTTCCCAATGGGGACTAATTTTTGAAGGAGTTGTTAATCATTATGGAAATGGAATTGGGGCAATCATCATAACACCTCAGGGTACCCACATTCCTTTCACTGCCAGATTGACATTCAAATGTACAAACAACGAGGCCGAATACGAAGCTTGTATCATGGGTCTAGAAGAAGCGATCGACTTAAGGATCAAGAACTTAGATGTGTATGGAGACTCAGCCCTGGTTATCAATCAGATCAAAGGAGATTGGAATACATACCAATCAGGATTTATTCCTTACAAAGATTACGCAAGAAGGTTGTTACCCTTCTTGAACAGAATCGAGTTTCATCGCATCCCTCGTGAAGAGAATCACATGGCTGATGCATTAGCCACTTTCTCTTCCATGATTAGTGTAGGTCAATGGAACGACATACCTAAGATTGACATAATGCTCCTAGAAAGGCCCGCTTACATCTTCGCGATTGAAGCAGTCATAGACGACAAACCTTGGTATCATGACAACAAGTGCTTCCTTCGGAAACAAGAGTACCCACCGGGGGCATCCAGAAAAGACAGAAAGACCCTCAAAAGACTGGCAGGCTGCTTTTTCCTGAGCGGTGATACACTTTATAAGAGAAACTTTGACATGGTCTTGCTCTGATGCGTAGACAGACCAGAAGCAAACATGCTGATAAAAGAAATTCACGAAGGTTCCTTTGGCACTCATGCCAACGGACACATAATGGCGAGAAAAATTCTAAGAGCAGGGTACTACTAGTTGACCATGGAATCCGATTGCTACAAGTACATGAGGAGGTGCCACAAGTGTTAAATATACTCATACAAAATCCATGTACCGCCAACGCATCTCAAAGTTCTTTCTTCCCCATGGCCTTTTTCCATATGGGGAATCGACATGATTGGCATGATTGAACCCAAGGCTTTGAACAAACATCGGTTCATCCTGGTCGCCATTGACTACTTCACCAAGTGGGTCAAAGCAGCATCATACACCAATGTAACCCGAAAAGTGGTGGTCCGATTTATCAAAAACCATATCATCTGCCGTTATGGTGTTCCAATCCAAATCATTACCGATAATGGATCCAACTTAAACAACAAGATGATGAAAGAATTGTGTGCTGAGTTCAAGATCGAACACCATAACTCATCTCCCTACCGACCCAAGATGAACGGAGCGGTAGAAGCGGCTAACAAGAACATCAAAAAGATTATTCAAAAGATGATTGTAACCTACAAAGATTGGCACAAGATGCTACCCTTTGCTCTTCACGGTTATCGCACATCTGTCTGCACTTCAACAGGGGCAACCCCTTTCTCTCTAGTATATGGCATGGAGGCAGTGCTCCCCTTAGAAGTAGAGATCCCATCAATGAGAGTATTGATGGAAGCTAAGCTAATAGAGGCTGAATGATGTCAAAGTCGACACGACGAACTGAATTTGATCGAAGAAAAGCGGATCACGACTCTATATCATATTTAGTTGTATCAAAAAAGGATGAAGAAGGCGTTTGACAAAAAGGTCCAACCTCGCGTCTTCAGAAAAGGAGACCTTGTGCTCAAAAAGATACAATCATTCCTCACTAATTCCCGGGGTAAATTGACTCTGAATTATGACGGCCCCTATGTGGTCAAGAAAGCCTTCTCAGGCGGTGCCTTGAGACTCGCAACCATGGATGGAGAAGAATTTGCCTACCCCACAAATGTTGATGTAGTCAAGAAATACTTCGCCTAAATAAAAAAATAATTAAAAAAAAACGTCTCGGTGGATTGAAAACCCGAAAGGGCGGTCCAGGCAAAAATTAGAGATATAATAAAAAATCATCCCGGTGGATTGGAAATATCAAAGTACAATCCAGGCAAAAGTTAGGGATAATGGCAAGTAACTATGTCTGATCAGTTCAACTCCTCAGCAGTAATGCCAGCCATCAGAAAATTTCAGTCAAGGTCATCTTCGACAGAAGCTTAGGATGTCAAGAATTCAAAGTTGGTAGAAGGATATTGGTTGTTATGTTTCAATGTAGCCCTGTTCCCCTAAAATTACCATTTTCTAAACTTTGTAAATATTCTATGGAATCACGCGCTTGGCTGATCTCCATCCTATCAATAAAATTTGAGCCCTAGTGCTTTTGTTTGCAATTCTCATTTGTTCTAGCTTTACAGAATGATGTTTTTAAATGATTAACGATTCTTGAAATAAAACAAAAATGAATTTACTTGTCAAAATTTTTCTGCTTTTTAAATTAAAGATGGCAATTTCTTTTGACTGTAGAACATGGAAAGAACATCGATCGCTTCTCCAGAAGCAATTGAGCTTCAAGGTGCAGAATCAAAGTACTCCTTCTAAACCAGCACACTAGAATGAAGGATCAGCTGTGTCAGATGCGAATTCCATCTGACACCCCCGACAGAGTTCTTATCTCCTAAGCCCGACCAACGGTTGTTCCCCACAGGGACTATCTCTCCTAAGTAAGGTAGAATTGCTACTTTTGGACCAGTGATACTTTTCATCCCCTGCAGTGGCCGAGTATCCAGTTATGTTCATCCCTCAGTTTGTATGTCATGTCAGTTTTGTCAGCATATACATACATACATCATGCATTATTGATTTACATTCATATTTATATTGCATCACTATCACTCTAGTCGGTCTTACCCCTTGGTGATAAGAGTCCTCTCAATCGAGTTGTCAGTTATTTCCTCGTCAGGAAACGCCTCATCTGAGCGATCTCTCCTCCAGTTTATTTCTGGGATGGAGAATGCCCTTGACCACTTTGATAACTTGAACCTCTGAAAAACAAGAAAACTCTCGACAATTGTCACTCTTCTCCACTGAAGATGATATCTTTGCTTTCCCGGATTAAGGAAAATCCCAGAGAGAGCCTCGTAACTAAAGACTCTCAGCAACACAGTGGTTCTTCTCTCCAGAAAATCAATGTTAATGAAGTCATCAACACCTCGAAATTGGGGTACATTGTATGGCATTTCTTCGAGAAGATCTTGAAGAAAAGTATGATGTAGTATCCCCAAGCAGAAAGAAGTCTCTCAAGAGACTCGTTTTTCCCCAGTAGAGTCGACAAATGGCGTCTACAACAGAGAAGTTTGAACACCTCTACATCTCAGACGAATGGGTTCCCCAGCAAGTCTAACATCAAAACTTTTTCCCATCAAATGGCATCTCCCCAGGAAAATTCGGCGAAAAGTTTGAGGAAAAACCGCTACGAATAGCGTTCCTTGTCAAGAAAGCTTATTGACAAAAGAAACTGAGACCAGTTCCTTGGTAGGAAACCAGGATCGAGGGGAAGTTTATATCAGAAACTGAGACCAGTTCCTTGGTAGGAAACCAGGATCGAGGGGAAGTTTATATCAGAAACTGAGACCAGTTCCTTGGCTGAAGACTAGGATTGAGGGGAAGTTTTTACCTTTTCTAAGTATTATTGCTTAGCAAAAAAAGATGAATGCGTAAACTACCATTCATAACCACTATCAAAATTTTGAGTATTCCGATATTTAATCATCGTTCACCCCGAATGCCCGAATACCTTCGCCATTCACACCTTCGGGTCCAAGAAGATTAAATAGGGGCATCTGTCATACCCCAAATTTTGACCACTAAGATTTCCCATCATTGTGAAAATCATCATCACAATATGGATGTACTTTCATGCCTCAACAATCTCCTCAAGGATTGTTGAGCATTCACTACAATCAAAGGATTAAGGTTTCAAGCCCTCTTAGAGCCTTAGACAAAGGATCAATCAAGGAATAACATGATCTTCAACTTGTCTAACCTCTCAAACCCCCATAAAGGATCAAGAGGACTCCCACATCAAGAATCAAGCACAAGGTTGCAACATTCCAAGTGGATCAAGCCTCAAGATCGCCAGTGTCACCAAATTAGGGTTTTGGTCGACTGAGGGCTCCAAATGAAAATTTTCCTCTGGGCATGAGCCAATGCTTCAAATAACAACCCAAGGTACTCCAAGGGACCTCATCAAGTCAATTTAGTTTCAGGGGATGCATTCACCAAAAATCAGGAATTAGGGTTTCTAGACCTAATTCACCCCTAAGTTGACTTTTGGGACAAAACATGAGCCAAGATCTCAAGACATGACTTGAGGGTCTCTAATAAACAACATTGATCCATTTGCAACAATGGATTGATCCATGAAGCTTCATGCACAAGTTTCATTTTCATCTAGACCACAATTAGGGTTTTGAGGAAAAAGTCAACTGTATCTTTGACTTTTGACCAAGACATGCTCCCAAACCTTGGGACATGATTCAATATACCCTACAACCCCTATGGAACATATACATTAGGTTTGATTTAGGTCAAGGACTTGATTTCACAAAGGATCGCACAGTTTAGAATTCATCTGATAAAAAGTCAACTGTGCACAAAAGTCAAGTTTGACTTTTTGAGATTTTTCACAATTATGGTTCCTTAGTGACCAAGAACTCCATCAAATTCCAGCTGAGCTTGGAGTTATGACAGCTGCAACATGCCTTGCTGCAAACTGTCTTGGCAAGGTAGATTGTGCATTAGGGCACGATTTGATCAATTTGTGCAAATGACAAACAAGTTTATCCATCTGCACACCTCAAGGGGAGACCAAGGAGTAACAAACACTGATCCATAAGCCTCCCAAGTCTTTGGAACTACATATGGGTTTGGCACCCCTAAAAGCTAAAGATTCCTCAAGACTCCAATTTTGTTTTGAGGCATTCAATGGATGCTTAGAGGTGGCATGTATCATAGCAAAGATGAATACTTCAGTCAACCCTTATCCTTGAATCAAAGAACCATAAGCATGTGCTCTAATCTCAAGTCAATGGCTGGAGGAGAGTTAAGATTCCAAAGTGATCCAATTGGCCACAGACCTGTACCAGTTGCCATACACTATTGCTTACAAAACAAACTTGCTCTACTATAAATAGAGCTCATTTGTGATCAGTTTGAGTACACCAAAGCACCCAAACTGATGTTTTCCTCAAAATCACCTCTTTCACTCCAATTTTGCCTTCTAAAGCAAGTCACTATCGGGTTTTGAGCTTGAGAGCAATTCCAACCAAACCAATCACATACACACACACACCTCATAAACATCATATAGAAGTGATCCAAACACTTAAACAACATCTGGAACACCAATTTCACAAAATCACCATCCAACTGCTCAAGCTTTTAGAAGACTTGCAGTTGGGGTACCATTTTAAGTTCCAGCTTGTTTCCAACCACTCCAAGCATTCAGACACACTCCATAGCACCTAGGGAAGCTGTCCACATCATTGGAACCAAGTTGTAACACCTCTAACTCAAAATACGATCACCAGTTACAAGAGGCAAGCCTCACTTGGTCATCTTATGATTCATGCATATTTCCTCGCACAATAATTTTTCCATATGTTCATAATCATGCATGGAATGTTACCCCTCAATTTATTGCTTTGTATGAATCGTGTGTGGAATTTCTGAGCCTTCATGCAGAATTTAGGGTTCTTGAGGTTTCTCTTTGATTTCTTATTCCATGCTTAAAATAAATGAAATTAAAGACCATAGACATGATCGTGAGGTAAAAACGAGTAGATTGATATGTGGATTGTGTGATTTCATCAAGTATTCAGTGAGATTGATGAGAAAACGCAAATCTGGGCAAAACAGAGCAAGCGGGAAAAACCAAGATGTTCTTTGCGCCCTTTTTCAAACTTTCAAATATTTGAATTTTTGTGATTTTATTTAATTGATTCAAAAATTAATTTCTCTCTGAATTTTAATGATTTTGAGTTGATTCTTTTTTTAATAATTCACAAAAATGTTAAAATATTTTATTTTACAAAAAATTTCCAAAAATATTATTTATTTCCTATACTTGATATTTTTGCAAAGAATTAATTTTTATTTTTTTTTAACATTTAAAATACTTATTCCTTCCTGATTTCCCAAACTTAATTGGTTTTCAACCATTTTGTGAATAAAAACATGATTTTTGAAACATTGATCCAAGATCACCACTCATTTTTCATATGTTTTCAATAATTTTTATTAATTTTTTAACAAAATTAATTCCATTTTAAACAAAATTAGGGTTTTGATTAATTCCACCCTCATCAATCTTTTAAAAACACTTTTGGGCCTCTAATAGAGTGTAAGACCCAACCCCTTTTGAAAACCAAAATAATTTTGGCCTCGGTCATCGTATAAGACCCATTGTGTTTTCAAACCTCGGCACGATCGCCATTTTTCAAACAAATAATCATATGGGCCTCTCCTTGAGCTATAAGTCCCATTCCTTTTCTTAAAAACACTTTTGGGCCTCTAATAAAGTGTAAGACCCAACCCCTTTTGTAAATAAACATTTTTGGGCCTCACATATTGTATAAGTCCCTCTGTATATTTTCAAAACAACGGCGCGATCGTCGCCTTTTCAAAAATCAACCGGGAATCTCCCTGAGTTGTAAGCCCCATCTCCTGTACAAAAATAAACTTTGGGCCTCTAATAGAGTGTAAGACCCAATCCCCTTTTGACCAAAACATTTTGGGCCTCAGTCGTTGTATAAGTCCCGATACGATATTCAAAACAACAGTACAATCACTGTTCAAACCTTGGGCCTCTCCTTGAGTATAAGCCCTAACAATTTTTTTCACAAATAACTCCCTTTTGATTTAGGTTCAAATATACAGTTGTTATCAAAAATTTCTTTAATTTCTCTAAACAACTAACAATACAGCATGGAAGCTTGCTCACTTGTAAGTTTTAAACAACTTTCCTTTACTCGCTTTAATATATATAACTATATTGTGGGAAGCTGCGCATGGTTAGTCTTCTTTCATTCTTTTAAATATACGTCAAATATATATAACTGTATTGTGGGAAGCTGCACATGGTTAGTCTTCTTTCATATCCTTTTAAAATACTTGTCATATATCAACTGTATATATACTAGTATAGTTATTTAGAGTTTTCCCTGACAGCTAGGTCTAGAACTAGGTAAAGCCCTGTTGGTCACTTATAAATACAAACAAAACTAGATCCCCATAGGATTTCCAGATACAATCTTCCCTTCTCTTGGGGTTAAACAATATGGAACAAAGAGAAAAGCAGTATTCTCGGTGAACCTTTTCTCAGACTATCACCCCTAGAAATTGTCAAAGAAATTCTACTCCCCAGAATTGATCTATTCTATGTGAATAGCATCTCTTGAGTTTCTTTGAACCTCGAACTTTCCTGAAATAATCTCTTCTCTGTGAATTGCATTTCTTGAACTTCTCTCGGTTTGGGACCCACAAGCTTCCTAAAAGTATCCCCGCCTCCTCTTGGGCTTTGTACAAGGACCCTTCGCCTTCTTAGAAGTTCTCATGCCTTCTCTTGGGCTTAATACAAGGACCCTAACGACCTCTTAAAGGTATAAGACAGAACTTTGTCATCCTTTGCTAGAGCACTCTTTCCAGTGTCAGACGTCAGGCCACTTTAGGGTTGATTCTCATCCCTTAATGCCTTTGCCTCCTCTTGGAGGCATCATACAAAAGATAAAACTCCTCCACACCAGCAGACTTAGACAGTCTAATCCCCTTGAGTCTCAAAGACATTCTCAAGTTCCTTAGAAAAAAACCCCGGGCATTCTGGATCGACCTCCAGCAGAAACCCAACCCCTCTCATGAGAGTTCCCCTACCAGGGTCAACACTATCTCAAGTCAGAACCTCAGGGTATCTGACATCTCAATTCTTCTGTAACCCTCAGCAAGAGTTGATTCCCCACTTAGACCTGCCTGAGGATCTCAATTATCCCCGGCAAAAGATAGCCTCCTCTTAGGCTTTGTATAAGGACCTTTCCTTAGCAGAAAGCTAGCCTCCTCTTAGGCTTTGTATAATGATCCTTCCTCAGCGAAGTCAGCCTCCTCTTGGGCTTTGTACAAATGATTCTCCCCAGCGGAACTAACCTTTCTAGACTCTCTTATTGAGTCAAGACTTTTTTTGCCTCAATCTAAGGCTTCGTACCAGACAGCAAATCACTCTCTTGTTGAGTCAACCACCTTTTCAGCCCCTTTTATTGAGTCAACCCTTTAGCCTTAATCTTGGGCTTTGTACAAGACATAAACTTTCCTACCTTAAACTGGAGACAGATATCTTCCTCAGCTGAGTCATTTCCTCCCAGCCTTCGTTTAGGCTTTGAGGAATAATTTCCCCAAGCAGAGTCAAACTCATTGCCGCCTCAATCTTTGGCTTTGTACAAGACACATAAAAAATATCCTCACCAGAGTCAGTTAAATTTCTCATTTCATCCTCAATCTTGGGCTTTGTACAAGACAGATAATCCTCCCCAGTGGAGTCAAAACCCCTTTTTAGCCTCAATCTTCGGCTTTGTACAAGACAGACAAAATATTTTCCCCAGAAAAGTCAAACTTATATCCTCCTCTTAGCTTTGTATAATGATATCCCCAAAGAGTCAGTCTCTTTTTTTTTTTGCCTCAATCTCGGGCTTTGTACGAGATAGATAAAAAACACTCTCTTTTTGAGTCAGCTTTTCCCAGCCTCCTCTTAGGCTTTGTATAAAGACTTCCCCTAGTGGAGTCAATTTAACTTTTAGCATCAACCTTGTGTTTTGATCAAGGCACCCAAAAGTCAACAATCTCTCTTTAGAGATGACAAATTCCCTCTCAATTACCCTTTTAGCTTCAATCTTGGTCTTTGAACAAGACACAAATACCCTTTTAGCTTCAATCTTGGGCTTTGAACAAGACACCAAAACATCATTTTCCTCCCTTAGAATAGGAGGAACTACGATTGCTCTGATTTTCCTGTTTCGTTTAAACAGGAACACGTAGGCATAAGATTGCGAAGTGTTGGCGAGCATACTAATCAAAAACTCTAGGTCTAGTACCTTCACATATCAATCAAAACTTAGGTCCAATACCTTACCAAAACATCGGGAAAAACCCGAACATCAACAAAAACTCACTCACCCACTTATACTTCCCATGAAACTTTCCCAACCCATTACCAGATAAACACCATCAATTGCAAAGTGAAACCTAAAGCTAATATCCTGTGGATAACCACATATAGGATGGGTAATTGATAACTACCCATTGTATAACCTGACCCCGGACCCCCCAATCTCTTTAAAGCTTTTGTTCAGTTAAACATCCGCGTGCAAGGTTAGTTTTAGATAGCTTCCCTTCCCCTTCCAGCTTCACAGGATAAATAAGAAATCAGAAAGTAGCACCCCTTTCTCCTCGAGGAGGAAAACCCAAACTTTAGCGATAAGGTGGTCGCGTCCCCCAAAAAATTGCTTGCTACAGGACCAAGCGAATACATCGGGAAATTCTTTGAGAAGCTTTATCAAACTTTCTTTGATAGTTGGATTGAGCAGTGCCCATATCTTGACTTTTTTTCTCTCTTCTTCTGAACCCAAATTGACTGTTTCCAACGGCTCTTTGTGAGGTTCAATGGACCTTTCCTCTTGCCTGAGTAGTCGGGAGATCTCTTGTGGAATTTCTTCGTCCTCTTCTTCTTCGGCCTCAAATACCGGGAATTCAAAGTTGGGAAAAGGCATTGGATCGTATGTTTCAACGAGGTTTAAAATAAGCAATCTGCACGACGTGATAATTGTTTTAGAAGAGATAGAGAGAATACAAGAGTGTGTGCAGTGTATTTTTCTGGAAAAATGCTTGTTTTTTTTATTATTTTGAGTTGTTTTTTATGATTACCATTTTCTGAAAAGGCGAAAAGCGAAAACAGCAACAAATGCGGAAATTACAGAACGACATTTATTTTATTTATGATTTTGTCGATTCTTGAAACTACAGCCCTATAAAACAAAACTCTGTCGCTTTAGGCAAAGCGAAGAGAGACATTTAAAGAAAGTGAGCCCTGTCAAAACATCTGTTTCACCTGGGTAGGGTGAAAGGTTAAAACAAAGACGACAATTACTTAGACTTATGGACGATTTTCGTGACATCGACAGCAACCCATTGGCGACGAACTCCTCGGTGAATCACAAAGTCTGGTACCTTCTTTCTTGGGTTGTCTTTAGAAATGACGCTGATTTCTGGTGGAGCAGGATCGTTGGAGTCTGTCTCCTAGGCAGAATTGTCGTAGACGAATTCTTCTGTTGTATCTTGTACAGTATTTGCACTCTTAGGCAGATCTCCCAATCCAGTGGGCTGGATGTCTTCGAGCCTGATGCGAGAGCTTTCAGGAGCGGTGTACTTGACAAGGAAGTCATACTTGCCACTCGGTTGTCCTAAGGTGTCCCACGCTTCTTTGGAACTGGAGGAGTCATCCCTCTCGATGATGTTGACCTCAGTAAAAGCATAGTTAAGGAACTCTTGTCCTGTAACCTTCGCAAATTCATCGTCGAGCTGGATATTTTCTAAATGCCTTGAGTAATGATCCCATGATTTGGTGGGGACACAGGTATTCTTTTCAATGATGCTCAGCTGATATGCATCATTGGGTTGATTCTTTTGCCTCAAGTCTTCTGGGTACGGCTGCCAGATCGGTAAGTCATCCATTTGATCAAAATAGTCATAGTCAAAGTTGTCTTTCATCAAAGTGTCCTCCTCTAATGAGTTTGGTAGAGCACGACATCCCTCAGGATCACAATCTCCGTACATCATATTGACATATGATCTTGGTATATATCTCAGACTCTGCACGGGATAGCAAAATGGTGTACGCATTTCTTCCTGAGACATATAACCGTCTTTGTTGATGAAATCTTTTAGTAGCCTCTTTGATGAAATCTTCAGTGGTTTCCATGTTGAAGTCCTCAGTGACTTCCTTTGTGAAGCCTTCAGTAGCCTCCTTGTCGAAGTCATCAGTGACTTCTTGGTTGAAGTTCTCAGTAAATTCTTGGATGAAACCTTTAGTAGTTTCTTTGTTGAAGTCCTCAGTGACTTCTCTGGCGAAGCCTTCAACAACTTCGACTATCACAACGTCGTTGGCGAAGTCCTCGACAACTTCTGCCATATTGACCATGGATGGCTCAGAGTAATACGCATCTACCACCGAGAGAGGATTAGAATCTATCTTTAGTTGATTCTTCAATTTGTCAGAGAACCTGAGCCTTCCTTCTTTGATAGCAAGATCCCTAAAAACAAAGCATTGAGAAGTTTTATGGCCCAAAAAATTATGATACTTATAGAAACCTCTCTTTTTCTTTATTCTAAATGAGGCATTTTAGTTCCATGAGGCACTATCATTTGGCCATCTTTAATTAATAAATCAAAGATTTTGTCACACTTAGTGATGTCGAAGGTATAAGTTCTCTTGGGGAACCTATCACTCTTCTCTGATTCGACTGGATTTTTTCCATTCGAAGGTGTTAAGACTTTACAGGAATAAGGTGGTCCTTGCTTTAGTTCAGCAAGGTCAATTTCGCTCTCGTCGAAAAAAGGATCACTGTTTGTTTCTTGTTCATCTTCATCAAATTCGACGTAGGCTACCCTTTCCTTTCTGTTATTCTTATTTGCCCTGGCCTTCTCAGCCTTCAGGCGTTCTACCTGTCGAACTCTGTCAGCCTACTGGGCCATGTCTCTCAGGTATTGGGTACCCAATTTCTTCCTAATTGAGTAATCAAGGACACCAGCGACGATTTCGACCAACTCAGGCCCAAGCACTTGTGTAAAACACCTGGCCTTAAGCAAACGAAACCTATTCAAGTAATCATCTATTGGCTCAGAGAATTTCCTCTTAATGCTGGCCAATTATTTCAAACTTATCTTCGACTGTCCCATGTAGAACTGTTCATGGAACAATCTCTCCAGTTAAGTCCAATTATGAATTGAATTTGCTGGTAATGTAGTGAACCATGTAAAAGCATTCTTCGTAAGTGAACTTGGGAAATATTTCATCCTTAGGTTATCATTATTGGCAATTTCTCATGCCTCTATTAGGCATCTAGCCACGTGTTCGACTGTGGACTCACTAGTGTCCCCAGAAAACTTAGTAAGCTTGGGGACTTTCCATCTAGGGGGTAATTCTGTTTGCAAAATATACTCAGACAATGGTGATGTATAATTTGGCCTATGAAGGCAAATATTCACCTCATTCCTTGCCATAATTCTTTCGACCATGGCTGTTAGGTTATTGTCTGTTGCCATATCATCATGTCAAACCTGATTTATGACTTCATCAGCATTTTGGTCCATATTCACCATCACTACCCTTGGTTCCCTTGGGATTTGTTGCTCAATTCTAGGAGGTTCGACCCTAGGTGGTTTGACTCCTACTCCATGATTTCCCACGTTTGCCTGGCGTATATTTCATTGGACTTGGTTAATTGTGGGGTCTTCTTCCAAGACTACCCCTGGGTTTTTTACCATCAATTCCCCCTGGGTTTGTCGAGGGGGTTGAGGAACACCAAAGAAATCAGCAATGCACGTCATTTGCGCTGTCATTTTTGGTTTATTTGGGTAGTGTTTTGGATTAAAGGGTTAAATATAACACCCATTTGTTGGGCAAGCATTTGGACCATCTCGTTATTTCTTTCATCCATCTGTTACCTTATCACTGCTGCAGAATTATTGGTGATATTAGGCATTTTGGTAGGAAATCATGTTATTGATGCTTGAATCAGGTCCTTGCAACGGCGAAGTTACGTTCACCACTGGGTCTGTGAATGTTGATGTTGTATTATGCAAACTTACCATCATTGATGTTGGTATGCCATAAGGTTGTTCGCGACCTATTGGGGGCATTGAGAATCCAGGCATATAAGGCCTGAATAAATTGCTCCCCATTGGAGAGGGGTCACTGGTGGACCCTGTGTTCCCACATAAGACAAAATGGGTCTACTTTGGGCAACTGACTGCACAGGCATGATACTTGCCGTGGATGGTACAGTTTCAGACACAGACGCTGGCACTGTATTTCCCCTTGTCAAAGATGAAGGGGGTGGTTCTCCATCATTTGGTGGATTTTAATTCATCATTCTCCTTACGTATCTTCTCCTTGGTCTCTCTTCGTTGTTTGTGACTATTCTACCACTCCTAAGTCTCATGCAACGAAGTTTAGAGAGAAAGTAAAAATGAAGAACTTAGGCAAAAAATTTCCAGAAAAGAAAAATATTTTGAAACAATAGCACTGTCCCACTGGGCGTACCAATTTGTTTACCGTGAAAATTGGTAAACAACCGCTGGTCTCCAAAAAATGGTTTACTTGCAAGATCAACCAGTGAATCCTAGGACATAGCTATTGTTTAAGTTATTTATGAAAATCTCAAGAACACTTCGATAACGTTCATGCTTGTAGAAGATTGTTTAAAGTTTTAAAAGTAAATTTGGAGAATTATAAAAGATTGCAATAAAAAAACTTCAAAGTAAATTTTCAATGAAGAAATAAATGGTAAACTGAAAATAACTTTCAATTGAAATAAAAATAATGGTGTTTCAGACGTACATTCTCAACGAAAACTCTTTACTCAATTAACTTAGATACTTTGAGTGATTTTGTGAGTGTTTGTACAACAATTGAACACACGGAAATCCTATGCACTAAGACTCCTATTTATAATACATCGAAAATAACTGTCATCAATGGTTATTCCTTTAGAAAATGACATGTTTTGCTTTGCATATCTTCAATTCGCCACAGCCTTACACGTGTCATTTATAAGAAATGGATAAGGACAGAAGACAGTTATTATCCTCATTTGAAATTCAAAACTTCTGTCAAACAAAAGCTCTATACCGCCTTCGTCGAATTTGCTATCCAAACTTAGAAAATATTTTTATGTGCTTATCCAGCATATCCTTCTCACGAATATCTCTTCGATTAGGACCTTTACACATGCTCCTGTCAAATTCAACAATAACTTAAGAAACACTTATTTTTTGCTTATTATCCTCACACAAAGCTTGGCGTCGAAATTCCCAGCCAATGCACTAATCAATTTATAATTATAAAAGGATTCACTTTCTTTTCGTTTTAATTTATCGATTTCAATTAGCATTTCTAATGTTGAAATTATCTGTGAAATATTATATGCTTGAGGTTAAACTGTTCAAATTTTGCTACATAACAGCGCTATATTAGTGTTTGGATACATTTGTATAAATATTTCATCACATATGAATCAGCATTTGATTAAGATCTTTAGAATAGCTTATTGAATAACACATTGATTACGTTGCTTACTTGTTTTACCTGATTACATGTGAAACTAACATCCTTACATTTCAATGGGATTCATCTGATAGAACTTTGAATATACTTTAGTTATTACATTTCGATTGTGTTTTACTTTTTGAAATGGAAGGTAATTGAATACTAACATTGATGAAGTCAAGCAGAATCATATTACTTAGTTGCCATTTTAGAACAGAGTTTTTATATACAAGATATGGGGAGTGGAGGTTCAGTTTTTTAAATTAATACTTGGTGTTAAGTTATGATTAATTTCCCAATAATTCAACATAACAATGATGATAAGTTCAATAATTCAACCTAACAATAAGACATTGAGAACTATTTCTAAATTCCAATATGGCGGCTTCCATCTAAACTCACACCAATTTATATACCGTCTACTTATTTCTAAAGCAGAGGAAGTAAGACTTGTACTTTTTCTTTTCCAACCAAACAATTTTAAGGATTTAATTGAATAGTTAACTGTCTAAGAAAAAGTTGTAAATGTTTGTGCACTTTCCTGGAGTTTTGAAGCCATGTGCCTGTCCAGTCCAGAACAGGAGCCCCCCAAGTCTTTGCTCTGAGGAAGAGTAATGACTTAAGATAGCCTTGTTGGTCGACTGAGGGGAAAGAGTTGCAACGCGGGGAAGCCTGTTGAGGTCGTTACTTTCGAATGAAAATGTTCGGGGACATACCCTTCGCTTGTTTATGGTAAGCATGGTCGACAGTTGGTCGATCATGAGTCCGACAGCCCCTTAGTATGCGAGGGCGTGCTCGCAAAAATTGCGTTTTTGTGCCGGCCAGGCTTAGTGAGAAGGTGCCCGCGGAAAGGACACTTTATATCGACCAACCTCGATGAGGATGTGTCCTGGAAAGGACGCTTTTCATGTCGGTCAGCCCTGATGAGGAGGTGACTTGTATGAATTGTTGAGGAGGGTATGCCCGCGGAGAGCTGGAGAAGACTTTCCTTGGGGAATGCAACATTTATCTTTGAGAATGCCAAACGAAGATTCCCTTCTAACACGTGCTGGCTTAATTAATTTTTTTCAAGGGCTAGGGGGTCTAGGCTTTGATGGTTTGTCTTTTTCACTTCCCCATGTGAGCAAATGCTTATAAAAAGGGGAAATAAGGATTCATTTGCACACTTCGCACAAATTATCTCCCCACCCTCGTTTGCTCTACAACTTGACTCTTTGCTGGAGTTCATCTCCTCGTCGTCAGCTTTCATCTTCTACCTTCAGATCTTCATCTTTAACCTCTAGATCTCCATCTTCAATCCTCCAAATTCAAGTAAGTTCTCCATCCTTGATGTTAGTCTTAGGATAGTTCTTGATTTTCTAGGAGTTAGTTTGAATTTCCCAGCAATGCATGAATTTTCCGGTTGAAGTTCATGCGTCCGTTGATGAACACGTGAATTTTCTGGTTGAAGTTCATGCATTCATTGATGAACACATGATTTTTCTGGAAAATTCATGAAGATCTTGAAGAACATGATGAACCTAGGATGAATGTTTTTGCATGTTGCGTAGAACTATGTAGATCTTCGTAGGTTTCTGGTTAGAAGTATGTCATGTTTGTAGCCGGGCATTAGGCCTCCTCGGCGCGAGAATTGATTTTTGCATGCTTGATAAGTTTTATTTGTCGAGGAGACTCGTCCTCGTGAGAGCCTTTTGGAGAATCGCGGAGACTCGTCCTCGTGAGAGCCTTTTGGAGAGTCGCGGAGACTCGTCCTCGTGAGAGCCTTTTGGATAGTCGCGGAGACTCGTCCCCGTTCTTCGGGGGAAAGGATTTCGTCGTGTCTCGGTACTGTCGACTAGGGCTTGAGGGCATGCTCGTATTCATTCCTCGCTCTTTCACTTGATTTGTGGTGGAAGGGTGGATTTGATCTCTGTTGTCGAATTCACTTTTTCTTCCTCTGCTTTTTAGGTGAAATGGCCGATAGGAACGAGGGAGTAGTCCCCGATGTTGGAACTATTAACGGGGAGGCTGCGCAACCTGTCGAGCATGCCAACGTCAGGGTGGCTAAAGGGGATCTTAGCTGGATCGCCCAAGAGCAATTAGTAACGAGATTGACCTTTACCGAAGAGGAGGCCCGTTCGTTCCCTTACCTTGAGGACCCGGCAGAGGATGCACCCACGATCTGGAACATAATTTGTCCCTCAGAGGATGACCGGATATGTTCGGTGTACTCGGGGATGAGATTTCCAATGTACGAATTCGCTTTCATGGAGGCGGGGTATCATCTGCCCTTCACCGATTTTCAAGGGGTTATTTTTTGTCATCTCGAGTTATGTCTTGCCCAACTTCATCCGAATGTTTTGGCGTTTATTCGGGCCTTCGAGCTGGTGTGCCGGTATCTGAAGATCAGAGCTACAGCAGAGCTCTTTTTCTGCATCTTCCAGATTCAGAGGAGCACGGCGGGTCCAAAGCAAAGTTGGGTGTCCTTTAAACAACAGAGCAGGTTATTTTGGCCATATTCAGAGTCTGTCCGAATCTTTAAGTACAGGTACTTAGTCGTGAAGCCTGTCTCGGAGGTGGCCAAGGAATCTCTGGCTACCATGGAAACCGTGGAGGTAGATGGTCGGGATGTAAGGAGACCGGTGTCAAAATTCCCACTAGAATGGGTGTTTACTCATTTTAGATATAGGACCGACCAGTTCCTCGTTAAGCATGACTAGCTGAGCACTGAGGACAGCAAATCCTTTCGAGCGTTGACAACATTCGTGGAGAGTTTTATCCCTACTTTTGTAGTGGACAAGGACAACAAAGTGTTGTTCGGGGAGGATGGGGAGCCTGCTCGGGCAGCCCTCTATATAATTACCAAGGCCCTCCTCGAATGTGAGAACGAGGATGTCGCGTTCGAGCTCCTTGGTATAGATTAACCCTTTTCCCATACTGTTAATGTCTTGCGCAATGTGCTAATCCTTTTTTATTTCTGCAGGGAAAATGTTGAACATGTGTGAGCGCTTGGTCAGGTCCGCAGCGGCAAAAAATCTCAAGAAGGCACCGGTGCCGAAGGTTGACGCAGCTAAGCAGCAAACGACACTGGAAAAGTTCGTCGGCGGTTCTACCTCTTTTCCGGGCAGCACGTCGAATCCTCCTACCCCGGACACTCAGAAGAAAAGGAAGCGGGATGATATCAACTCTTCCCCGATTGATGGTTCGAGCGCCTTTTTCGGGGGCAAATTTATGCTGCCACCTTATTATCTGCAAGGAAAGATTTTTGACGGGGAGGGTTCAGACGTTGTCCCGGACCTTGATGCGTCGGCCATTCTATCTACTGATCCTAAGGTGGGGAGGAAACTCATGTGCTAGGATGTAGCTGTTGTGATGAGAATGTTGGAGGCGGCGCTGGCCCTAGAGGACGCAGAGACAGTTCCGATCGTGGAGTTTAAAAAGGTTAAGGCAAGGGAAACCGAGCTTGAGCTACAAACTGCAGGGCTTTTCAACAAACTGACGACCCTCCAGGTCAATTACGAAGCCAAGGTCGAACTTTTAAAAGAGATGAATCAGACCAGGGAGGAGATGCAACGCTTGAAGGAGGAGAACACCGAGCTGAAGGAGAAGGTTGCTGGGCTGGGGGGCTCCTCGGCTATTGGCCAAGATGAAACTGAGGATGAAAGAGCTCTAAAGACCCAGGCAGACCTGATCAGGAGAATCTGCATCCTCGAGCAGGATAACCTGGGGCAGCCGAGTTCGGATTTAGCGCAGCCGTGGAGCAGATGAGGGCCTTGAATTCTGACTTCCAGCTGGTCACCGATGGAATGGGCGTTTTGAACCAAGTTATTAACGGCCAGGTGGTTCCTCCCGATGAAGTTTAGCTTTTGTTTTTGTACCTTAGTATTTTGTTGGTCTGCATGCCATTTTGATTGTACTTGATGATTGGGCTTGGCCCGTGTTTGTATTATATTTTGAAAACTTTACGACCTTGTGGCCATACTTATATATTTGTATTCGACATTATATGCTTTGCATCTCATTTGTGATTTGTTGATATTTGTGAATTATGCTCGATAGATGTAGGAGTTTGCTCGACTCATTTTGATGCTCGACAGTTTGGGGAACTTGTCGAGGAGGAGAAGTAGTTTCGCCTGATTACACAAGGCTTAGACTATTCCCATCGCGAGCTGGGTTTCCTGCCACGCTGGTACGGCAACGACGGAGCTCCATTAAGGTATCCTCGTTAGGCACGAAGTCTGCTCATCCCATGAGCAGAAACTTGCCTTCGTTGTAATTTTAAGGATTGTGCTTGCACCAGGGCACACTCCCGTGGCCGAGCAACCTCTCCGAAGCGGGGGAAGCTTGTCGGCAGTTAGTCCTGACTGATTGTTGTTCTTAATTGTAATATTGTTTGAGCTTTTCAGCATTCCATGGTCGAGAAAATGGTTCTCCGCCTAACTGTTCGAGGTAGTAGGCTCCGGTGCCTGTTTTTTATTTGACCCTGTATGGTCCTTCCCAGTTTGCGGCCAGCTTGCCCTCGCGTGAATCTTTTTGATTTCTGCGTAGGATCAGGCTGCTAACTTGGAAGTCGCGCTTTATGACTTTGCGTCGTGGCGCAAAGTTATTTTTTGTTTTAGTGAGGCTTCGTGGAGAGCTGCCCCTGATAAGATTTCTTCGACCAGGTCGAGTTCTTCTCTTAAAGCTTCGTCGATGTTGCGATGAGAATTGGATATCAAGCTATTAATTAACTTGAATCACAAAACTTTGAAATTCACCATCGAGCTTTGATTTATCCAAAGGAAAGTGTAAAGATCGAAGAAAACCCTAATTGCACTATGTGAAGACACAGCTAAGAGATCGGGGATCGGGGGTTGGTTATACTAAGGGAAGGTATTAGCACCCTAAGTATCTGTAGTACTCTACAGGAACCTCTTATTTGTATTGTGTTAAGATATTGTTTGCTTGCTAAGGGAATCTGTTGAGGAAAAGACCTATGGGTATGTACATTAAGTATGCTCGCCAAGACGTCGCATCTTGTGCGTACCTATCCTGACTAAAGAATCAGAGCATTCGTAGTTCACCTAACTAAGTGTGAGGAACCATTGACTATGGCCAAAGATCCAAGGGGAATGAGTATGAGCTCATATAGAGTCAAATATCTCTCTAAGTCTAAGTTGTGATAGGTGAATGGCTATGAGGCCTATGACTATGAGGTCAAGAGAAGATGGCTATGAGGCCAAGATGGAAGCCTATGACTATGAGGTCAAGGTAAGACGGCTATGAGGCCAAGATAGTATCCTATGACTATGAGGTTAAAGGTTGAAGATGACTATGAGGTCAAGATGGAATCCTATGACTATGAGGTCAAGAGGAAGATGTTACCAATGACTATGAGGTCAAACTGGTATCCTATGACTATGAGGTCAAGAAGGAAGATGGCTATGAGGACAAGATGGATATCCTATGACTATGAGGTCAAAGTAAGATGGCTATGAGGCCAAGATGATATCCTATGACTATGAGGTCAAGGGTTGAAGAAGTTACCAATGACTATGAGGTCAAGGGTTAAAGAGTTACCTATGACTATGAGGTCAAAGGTTAAAGATGGCTACCTATGACTATGAGGTCAAGGTGGGAAGATGGCTATGAGGACAAGATGATAACCTGTGACTATGAGGTCAAAGGTTGATAATGAGCTATCTATGACTTTGAGGTCAATAGAGAGACTTTGCTTTGGAAGGAGGGGAAGTCAGCTTCTTGTAAACAAGAGTTGAAGGGGGATTAATTTGAGTTGTAAAAGAGATAGGAGTTTAAGAACTCAAAGGGGATAAACATCAATTAAGTATGAATAATATCAAAATATGAGATGAACATCCATGTATGAGCATGGCAAGGAATAATGAAATGATTTACAACATGCATAAGTAAACAAATAGCAAGGCAAAGTACCCATCAACCATGAAGTTAAGAGTAAGACAAATTCACTCGCAAGACCCTTTAAGAAATGCCATGAAGAGTTAGGCCAAAACAAGTTAGCAACAATGGTTGTTACATTGGTAGGGTGTTCAAGAATTAAGAAAGTGGACACACATGTCCAAGACCAAGGTCTAACTTCAAGTTAAGACATCGACGAATGAGTATGTTGAGTATCACAAAAGAAATGGCAAAATAGCCTACCCACCATCAAGTTCAAAGTAAAATATCAAAGGCATCGAGCCTAAGAATCGAGGGTTACACAAAACAATCAACCCCTAAACAAAAGGTCAAGATCAAGCTCAAGACAAACTCTCAAAGTGTCTTAAGACAAAAACATAAAGAGAAATGTTAAATTTGCAAGGAAGTTCAAAAACTAGGTACAAAAATATTCTTAAGTTCGCAAAGTTAAAATAAATATTAAAATAATGTGACAATAAAAAAAAATTTAGAAAATTAAATTAAACATTAAAATGTTAACATAAAATTTTTGGGAATTTTTGTATAAAAGAAACTATTTTTAAAATAAGTGAAATGGAAATAAAAAGAAAATAAATTAAATGGCATGAACCAAAGCAAGGGGGTGCACTAGCAAACCTAAAATAAACTAAATCATGTTGCTATGCGCGTGGGCCTCCCTGGGCAGGGGTGTGAATAGTGAATGGGCAAGGCCCAAGTCCAAGAGTGAAATAAAGAAAATTAGCCAAGAAAATGAACGTGTGACCGGTTACAAAATCATGTGAACTTCAGATCAATTGGTCATTTAAATTTTAAACACTAAATGACAAAATATTCGCCTGGCCTGTCACACTCTGCCACGACTTCATCGTCTTCATGCAAACATGTAAATTAGACTTAAACTATCGTGAATGAACAAGATAATGGCCATGGCAATCCTCTCACTTGCTAAATCATTTTCGCCACCAAATCTCAACCAAATTTTGTGAAATAAAACACCAAATCGTAGTGCTCATAGGGTAGAATAACATTAAACCTTCATCAACTCAAAATGACAACTGCAACTTGGATGGAAATGGACATGAAGGTAATACATCCAAACTGAAACGAAGCCAACATATTGCTAATGTATCCGAACAAAAGTTCATGCTATTAATCCAAACTACTATAAATGTAACATGTGAACATAATAACAGCAATCAAACTCATTCAAACTTGTACATAAAAGCATGGAATCATGAGCATAGAGGAAAAGAGAGAGAGGGTTACCAAGTGGAGAGGGTCCATTGCCTCTTCAATGTACGAGCTTGAAGATTCATCTGACTAAATCCATTCCTTTCCAAGATACAAGCCGCTGAAGAGCTACTCATTCCCTTCTCTTGGTTGCACGAGTGACTTATGTTTGTAGTAAAATGAATAGTGGTGTTCTAATTTGTTGTCTTGATCAATGAGGATGAGTATCCTTTTACAGGCAGAGCAACTGGACATTGGCTTTAACATTCAGTGGATATTTGCTTTGTTTAAGGGAGAAATATCACAAAAGATCCTACACGCATGTCCTTCAACTATCTTCCTTGAGCCAAGTAAAACCTAGCCAGTGCTTGCTTGTCTTAAGGTTCTTGTCAGCAGAGGAAATAAGCAAAGATAAAAAAAGTTCTGGTACATGAAAACCTTACACGATGGTCTTTGTTTTTAGCCTTTGGTGTGTCAACTATTCAAGTACAAGTTAGGTGTACTTGGATAGCCTTTCTTGCACGAGTTTGTGGAAAAGGGTGTTGTTGGAAACTGATGCAAAAGGTCAATACAATGTACTTGATTTTGGTTGGATTTTAGTTCAAATGGGAGCATGACTTAGTGTAATGGAACCAGACCCGTGCCCTTCACTTTGGTGCATGGTATCTTTTCAACCAATGGATCAAATGAGATAGCTCTTGATTCTTTTGAAAGTTGGCATGCAATGGATTAATTTTGATGTTGGGGAAAGTTTAGGATAATCCTTAGAAACATATGAAAAATCTTGGCAAAGCTTAGTGTAGCAAAGAGAACTAAATTCTGAATTTTCTAAGTGTACACAACATTTCAACATGCCAACTTTAGTGCACCATATCTTGGTGACCATTAATCCAACTTGTGAGATTTTTGGTTCTATGTAAAGTAGGCATTTGATAGAACAACTTTCATGTGGAAGGCAACTTGAGATGAAGCTTGTAACATTGAGAAAAAGTGCCATGAAGTCATGCACATTAGGCTGTCCAAAAGACTTAGAAAATTTTCTAAGTTATGGAACTTTCACAATTTGAAACATCAAACTTTAGAACATCATAACTTGAGATTGGATCATCCAATGGGGAGTTCTACACATGCTTGGAAAGCTTGAAGAGCAAGGGACAACTTTCATGTCCAAAGATTTTGGATTTGACATTTGGAACAATGTGAAAAATGGCCATGAAGTTGGTGTGAAAACTAGGGCAAAAAGATCAAAATTTCACTAAGTTATAAAGGTATCTTGTCTTCCAAGTCTCATAACTTAAAATTCAAGCCTCTTTTGAAGAAAGGTCCTCTAGTACACTTTGAAGTTCATGATGGGAGCTTCCATTTGAGCTTTGAATCACTCGATTTGGATGTGTGGTTTGAAAGTTATGGTCTTCCCAATTTTGCACAAGGAGTGAACTTTTCACACTTAGAAAATTTTAAGGACCAAACATTGCCCTCTTTGCAAGAAACCACTCAAATGTCAACCTTTCATGCTCTAACTCAACAATTAGACATGTCATGATGGATCATGGCTTGAATGCTTCATTTTGGATCAAAATCTCAAAAGTCAAAGGCCTCCGTCAAAACCCTAATTTTCCTCAGGAATACAACTGGATGATCTCTGATGATCTTGCTTAAACAATCTCTTCCAATGCCCATGGATGGCCTCTAAGGATGTTTATTAACATATGGAATCAAGTCTAAAGGCTTGGGATCATTCCTTGATTAACATCAAAGGCAATGGTTGACATAATTCTATCAAAACCCTAATTTGAGGTCAGATGAACTTGTGGCTCAATGAACTTGTAAAGGGAGCCAAACACACTTGATAACCCTAAACCCTAAACTGATCACAACAAGATTCTTCAATGATTCTTTAGGTTAAAACCCTAATTCTTGTAACTCTTGATCTGATAGTGTCTTCTTGATTTCTCTTGACCCAATCTCCTGAGACCATGGTATATGGCTGGAGAACTTCATGATTAGCCTCCAAGTCCTAATGGTTGAACTGTGGAGGCTTAGTCGGCTTTCTTGAGCGGATGACTTCTCATACCAATCTCACTCAACTGGTGAACACTTGTGATGGCTGTATGGAGCCAAGGAGTGTCTTAGGAGGCCTTGAAGCATATAAGTGCTTGGATTATTGACTTTTCCCTCTCTCTTGTGCAAACCCTAGCTTTCACATGAAAGAAACAACTAGCAAGATATAGTGGTTTGTTAACAATGCACAGACGATTGCACCCTAAATGGAAATGCAAGATGTTATGACATCTAAGGTGAAAGGTATTTAAATATAGCAAACCGAAAATTTTTCCCTTAGATGGAATGCATATGCTAAGGACAAGCAACATACACGCACATGATGACATGCCATGAACTTCTAGTATGATGATATGATGCCATGATAGTGCAAAAATGTAGACAAAGCAAACAACCACAGGGGAGAGACATAGGTTAGTATCCACAAGTAAAGGTTCCTTGGGGATGCATACTAACCAACCAAAAGAGACTCACTAGGGAGACTCTAAGGGAACACTGGGGATAGAAAAATAAAACTGAGGGGAAATTCCACAGATACTCACTGGAAATAGGAGCCAGAGAGATATTCTCCACTGGGGAAAGATCCAGGGAGATGGACAACAGGTTCAAATATGACCGGACGACACTGGGGAAATAAAAACACACTCTTTACTGGGCACGAAACCAGAAAGAAGACATGATCTCCACTGGGGATCAATTTGAAATAAAAGGATAGACATCCTACAAAGATTTTCTGGGAATTTCTTATACTGAAGAGTTCAAACGGGATCTTCAAGAAAAGCCAGAAAAGACAGAGACAAATCACAAACTCTACGTGCCCCAAACGATAATCACCACAAGGACTTTCAAAGAGATATTGATAATGCCTGAAACTCTGCTGGGAATAAGATTAAAGTGCCAAAATGATTGGCCTCATAAATGACACACTAGTAAACACTGGACTCACAGTATCAATATTTGAAATGACGCCAGTAAACACCAATTTGAGTTGGATAAGATACCAATTTGAGTTGGATTTGAGATACCAATATGAGTTGGATTTGAGATATCAATATGAGTTAGATTTGAGATACCAATATGAGTTTGATTTGAGATACCAATATGAGTTGGATTTGAGATACCAATATGAGTTGGATTTAGATTCATATCTGACCTGAGTTAAGGTTCACATCTGACCAAGGTTCACATTTGACCTGATGTTTAGGTTCACATCTGACCTGAGTTTAGGTTCACATCTGACCTGAATTTAGGTTCACATCTGACCAAGGTTCACATTTGACCTGATGTTTAGGTTCACATCTGACCTGAAACAAACAATGCCAGCAATCACTGGACTTTAGACACCAATATGAGTTGGTTTGCCAGCAAACACTGGACTTTAGGTTCATATCTGACCTGGGTTTAGGTTCACATCTGACCAAGGTTCACATTTGACCCGATGTTTCAGTTCACATCTGACCTGAAACAAACAATGACAACAATCACTGGGCTTTAGACACCAATATAAGTTGGTTTTCTAGTCAACACTGGACTTTAGGTTCATATCTGACCTGGGTTTAGGTTCATATCTGACCAAGGTTCACATTTGACCTGATGTTTAGGTTCACATCTGACCTGAAACAAACAATGCCAGCAATCACTGGACTTTAGACACCAATATGAGTTGGTTTGCCAGCAAACACTGGACTTTAGGTTCACATCTGACCTGGGTTCACATTTGACCTGATGTTTCGGTTCACATCTGACCTGAAACAAACAATGCCAGCAATCACTGGACTTTAGACACCAATATGAGTTGGTTTTCCAGCAAACACTGGACTTTAGGTTCATATCTGACCTGGGTTTAGGTTCATATCTGACCAAGGTTCACATTTGACCTGATGTTTAGGTTCACATCTGACCTGAAACAAACAATGCCAGCAATCACTGGACTTTAGACACCAATATGAGTTTGTTTGCCAGCAAACACTAGACTTTAGGTTCATATATGACTTGGGTTTAGGTTCACATCTGACCAAGGTTCACATTTGACCTGATGTTTCGGTTCACATCTGACCTGAAACAAACAATGCCAGCAATCTCTGGACTTTAGACACCAATATGAGTTGGTTTGCCAGCAAACACTGGACTTTAGGTTCATATCTGACTTGGTTTAGGTTCATATCTAACCAAGGTTCACATTTGACCTGATGTTTAGGTTCACATCTGACCTGAAACAATCAATGTCGACAATCACTGGACTTTAGGTTCATAGTTAACCAAGGTTTAGGTTCATAGTTGACCTAAAACAAACAATGCTAGTAATCACTATACTTTAGGTCCATAGTTGACCAAAGTTTAGGTTCATATCTGACCAAGGTTTAGGTTCATATCTGACCTGATGAAAAATACACTACAAGAAAATAGCATATTAGCGTCGGCTAAAAGCCCTCGCTAAATGGCAAAAAACTGACGCTAATAGGTGTTAGCGTCAAGGTCGCAGCGGACGCCTCAAAGGTGGAAGCTAAGCGTAGTGTCGAGCCGACACTAAATTTGTGTCGGCTATAGGCAACGATAGTGGGAAGCTAATGAACGTCCAAAGATGCCATAAATTAATATATTTATGTTAGCGTCGGTCTCAAGCGACACTAACTTGTTACACGTGTTTATGTAGCGTCAGTCTCAAGCGACACTACCTTTTTACACGTGTTTATGTAGCGTCGGTCTTAAGCGACACTAGTGTGTTGCACCTGTTTAAGTAGCGTCGGTTTAAGCCGATGCTAAGAGTAAATTTTGTTTTTATAATAATTCATAACCTGTTTAAAAACCTGCTTTTAAAATCAGTTTTTACATATCATTACAAAGACAAATATTGTTCTAACATGCCAATTTATCCATTTATAGAACAATATAATTCCAACTACAATTCAACTAATACATATCCCCTTTAACTCAACAGGGGTCAAAAGAGATGCATAGCTACAAGATTAAAAAGACATTAAACATGTAAGAAAGTTCAAAGAACATACATGTTCTAATTGTTAAAATCTACGAACTATGCTCAATGTAAAGCAAGCATATGCATATTTCTCCTAATAATTATATCATTCACTTTCTAAACAATTGGTGAAAACCACAACTCTGTATATTAAACTACGTGATTATATTTGGAAACATAGCAATTGTATACCAGGAAAACGAAACTATCATACAAAGTAAAAAGAACTCAATTATTGAATAGAGATTTCCTCGTATCATTCACATCGTCACTAGGCTTGGCATCCCTTAGCTTGAAAACACTCAATCACAGAGAGTTCTGTTATCGTGGTGTATGAACCGCAAAATATTGTCCAATCATTTACTCTCATACAATATTAGAAAGTTCATCCAAGTCTTCGGTCGAAGTATGAAGACGAACCTACATTCAGTGTATGAATTATGACCAAAATATCTAAAAAAAATTGTTTACATAAACTAATTAAATTCTAATTAACCACATAACTAATTCTATAAACTATATAAGTAGAAACATTTATAAAAATAAATCAAATTATTTTCTAATTAATTAATTATAACTAAGCTAAGAAAATAAAATACAAGTAAAAGAGTGTATAGTTAGCAGGTAAAAGAGTGTATAGTTAGCAACAGGGAGTGCACTCAAAATGGCTAGCAAGCTCAAATCCAAAAGAATAAATCAACCCAAAATCTATATCATTCTTATATCTAAATTATAGGTTAGTAATACTAATAATAAATAATAAAAACTAATGGAGAAATCAAACAATATAAAAAATATGTATAAAATGGGAACTCGCGTGAAGCCAGCTTGTCATTGTCAGCTTGTCGTTCTCAATAATAGTTTCCTTTATTTGATATTTCAATTTCTCCTTCATGACCTTGAAATTCTTATAGAGCAATTCAGCTTGTGAAGGAAAATAATAGAAGGTTTAATATATTTCAGTTACAATCCATGAAAGAAAATAATAGAAGTGTTAATTGTAAATATGGGACCAATCAACTTGGTCTTGCAATTTTACAATGATAGCCACATAACAATTACCTCACAGTTCCTGTACTCCCACCACATATTGTTTGCACACGCTTTTCAACCTTTGCAAAGTCAATTTTTTTGCTTTCGTCAACCTTTGCCTCATCTCGAATTCGAAGGTTCCTGAACGTTAAAAAGAAGCACGTAAATGATAGTCCTCTTCCTCATTGCAGTGAGTTTATTTTCCAACTAAAACTTAATCCATCATATAATCAAAATTAACATGTGAATTAATTCATAAGTGACACACCAAAAAAGCAACACGTGATTAGAATCAAATTGTTTCATTCAATTGACCAATTCAAAATTCAAACAAAATCATCATTAAAAAGAGGATAAAAGAGAGAGAAAAAATCAAAGCATACTTCAAAATGCTTCGTCAGCTATACAAAGAATGTCATGCATAAAAGATTTTTAATGCTCTCAATCACCCAATGCAAAAATGTTAAATATTATGAAACTAAATGATAAATTGTCATAACAAATATTAAAACATAAGAAAAATAGACACACGCCCTTTTAAATCTGTAAGGAGCATATGAATATTTACATACGGCATTCAACACTGCTGCCGTGATTACAGAAAAGGCAACAGAAGGAAGTGTCAAGTTTATCCATTCGTTTCTTTGGAGGAGGCTTTGTTTTTGCTCTCTTCTTTCCAATAGCTCAAATTCTGATTCTGATATGAATAACAACAGTATGCAAACAATTCTGCGAAATGAAAACTTCTCGGCATTCCAAAAATTCAAAAATGAACTTTTGCCTAACCAAACTCAAAACAAATCATTTAAAACATAAAAAACACAAATCTAAACAATAGAGCATGAATTCAACAAAATATTCCATGAACCAAATCATAAATCCATGGTCATAAAGACAAAATAGTATTGAAAACATGGTCATAAACACAAAATAGTAAATACAGAAACCCCAATTTCCAAATTCGTTTACTCTCAAATCCATGGTCATAAACACAAAATAGTACTCAAAGACAAAATCTATCTGAAACCCCCAAATTTGTTTACCCCTAATTCGTATTCCAATTACAAAATCAAGAACTTATTTTCATCACTCACTAAAATTATTTATGAACTCAGAACTCAGAACTTATAACTTTAAGATATGTATCAAAATCATTACCATGTATATAACACCATCTAAATCCTAAACCAGAGATTAGTAAAGGATAGGATTTGATTTACCTTCAAATAATGAATCCGTGGAGCCATGGAGGGAAAGAGTGAAAGAGAAGCTCAACTTTGAAGAAAGAACAATCGTTAAGTGGTGAAGTCGCAGACTGATGACGGCGGAAATACGAAAGGAGCAAGACAAAGACGAATGAAATTCTGGTATCATATATGTGATGTTAAGTGAGATGTCACAACATTAATATCTGTTGTATGAACAAGACAGTAAAAGAACGATAAATAAACACATAGAATTGTTTACCCTGTTCGGTCTAACAACCTACGTCTGGGGGCTACCAAGCCAGGGAGGAAATTCACTATTAGTAGTATTAATTCATAGACTCTACAGCCAACACACCTGTTGACAATCTACTCACTTAATCACTACCCAATAACACTTCTATCTAAGACACTCTCAGATATGAGACACCTCTCACTCCCCCTCAATCATAGCAGTGATAACAATTAAAAGATTACAAAGTAGAGAAAAACACTATTCAAAGACACACCTTGATCTTGCTTAAAAGCTTCGATAAAGAATAATACACTCGTGCTTAAAAGCTTAGAGTGGACAAATTACAACTCAAATAAACAGTCCAATTCAAACATCAAAGAGATGAGTGAATGGCTCACAAATAATAAAACACCAAGAGACTTAAACTCTAACACAAGTAACGCAGCTCTTAGAATCACACTTCTCTATCTTGCAAGTAGGGTTGATACGCCTTTAAATAGAACAATCTTCATGGGCTTGGGCATAATAAAATCTCAGATTTGAAATAACAATAAAGTAGATTTATTCTCCAAATCTCTTTCCCCTAAATTAGTAACAAACTGATTCTTCAAAACAGTAGAAAAAGATTGCTTCACATAAATAAAATACTCCATGATTTTCGCAATAATGAGAACACAAATCACACTGAAGATTGCTAAAATAGCGCAACCCACAAAACAACACATTCTGAACAGAATGTATAATGTTCTGTCATCAAATGTTAGAACTCTGCCTTGACATCACAAACAGAAACCCACTGCAGCACATGCGGAATGATAGAATCACATGTTAAGACATCAGACATGACATCTTGAACAAACACATTGTTTTACCAAAATTGCTGCCAATAACAGAACTAACAATCTCCCCCTTTGGATAATTTTGGCTAAAACAATATCCGCACACATCAGAGATACCTGCAGCAGACACACACACCATAACACATAACACTAACATTCAGTAGCTGCACACCAATCAAAACTCAAACTCCCCCTCAAGCCAAGAAACCAGCAACAACCAGAAATCCAACTACTTCAACCAAAAACCAACATCAGAACATCACAGAGAACATCCACTCCCTACAGCAACAGCAAAGCCAAACTACTCTCCCCCTTTTTAGTCATAATTGGCCAAAGAGTTATGAAAGAAGTCAAGTCAGTACCAAGAACTCCCCCTCACTACTCACAGTTAGTCATACTAGCTACCAGTCAGTCAAATTAGCTCTCCCTTGTTAGCCACAGTATGCAACTCATGTCAAGACAAGTCATGGAACATCCAAACAAGATAAACATATAAGAGCAACAAAATCCAAGATGTTCAGATTACATAACAAGCACCCAAGGTGCAAAACAAAAGCTAATAACAGAAAGAAAAACCAAAAGAACCATCAAAGAACACCAGCAACACCATCAACAGAACATAGCAAAGCTCCAGAACCAAGTCATTCATGATCATCAGTCTCCTCACTGGAGGCACCAGCCTCCTCTTCCCCCTCATCTTTAACCTGTTCCAAATTTTTTATCAAGGCCTCTAATTTCAGCTTCCTAGCAGTATTTATGCTGATCATTGTTTCCAACTCCTTGCAAGTAGCCTTCAACTCACTAATTAACTCACCTTTGGTGGTATTCTTGTTGCCAACGGTTGCAGATGTTGAAACAATATCAAGAACATGTTGTCCTACAAAGAGTTTGGAGTGAAGAAACAATACAAACTCCCTTTTGCAAGCAATATCTGTAGCAGCCAAGATCCCAGGATGTTGATTCAAAATAATTCCACAGATTAAGGATGGAAAAGCAATTGGCAACTTCACAGCCATTGTTCCAGCATGTTTGACTGTTTGATCAAAAATATAAGAACCATAATCAAAGTCCTTCTTGGTTCCAACTGCAAAGATGAACTTTCCCAACCCAACAGAGATGGTAGTCTTATGGTTGGTAGGAACCCAGTTGGCAGCTCCAATCCTATGCAGTATAGCATACTTAACACTTAAAAGACCAGCAGCCAATTTTCCCTTCAAAGGCCATGCAGTCACTTGATTTGCAGTAATCTCCTTGCAAATCTGATTGTCAGTGACCTCCAACTCACTCTCAGCTTGATCACTCCTTCCCAAGTATCTGTTAATAACAGTAGGAGAAAACTCAATACACCTACCGCTTTCATAAACCTTTCTAAACTCCACACTTCTGCTATCAGCAATATCTCCAGGGATGTTCACAATGAACTCCTGGACAAGCATATCATAACATTTTGAAAAACTAGACACGGTCTTCATTAACCCAGCATAATTGATCAATTCCATAACCTCCTTCATCTCAAGAGCATCTCTACCTAGTTCTCTTTCCATGGCAACCCTTCTTTGATAAACTTACTTCCATTTTTGCACACTAACAACAGAATGAAAAGAAACATTATCTAGTGGAGCATCAGGAACTTTATCAGCAGTTCTACTCACAACAGCCTTTTTCACATGAGTGATGTCCTGGACATCATCCTCAGCATCATAGTCTGAGCCAGACTCAATCCTGATCTTCCTCTTTTTGGAAGAGATAGACACTTTGCTCCAAGACTTTGTAGGTCCTACAACAGGAGTCTTCTTCTTACTGATATTAGTTCTCACCTTTGAAGGTGAATCTACAGCTTTCCCTTTTCTTGATTTCAGCCTTTTTCCAATGCCAGGGTGTACACTAGTAATCAGATTATTATCAGATGGAACATCAACCAGATTCACAATATCTTCATCATTAACAGTCTACTTTCCTTTAAGACCTGAAGCATCAGACTTGTTAGGGGAACTTCTCTCAGCAAAAGATGTCCCAACATCGGGTCCAACATCATTTCCTGCATCCTCCAGAACTGAGGTAGCCAGCTTTTGAAGTTTATCTTCTGAACCATCTTTATCATTACCAGATGACCCAGTTTGATGACTACCTTCTTGATTAGCCTCAGAAGTATGAGAGGCAGAAATTTGAGCAAGGGGCTTAGATATCCTAGCAACGACAAACCCTTCATTCAGAATCCTAGAGACAATCCTGTCTGTACTTCTATCAACAGAGAAGACTTCTTCCTTTCTTTGATCCTCTTGATAGAGCAATAGAGATTCCAGGAACCCTATTGTCTCCATACAAGATACCGGTAACTATGCTATGAACAGAGCTATCATCATGCTTTTTATTTTCAGAGGCATCAGAAGAGTTACCTGCAGGAGTGCGCTTAGAGCTTCTTGCATGCAGCTTATTGGGTCTAGTCTTCTTAGCTTCAGGAGGGGAAATCATAGAAAGAGGTGCAACATCAAGAACCGCATCAGTCTGAACATCATCAGAAGAAACCATAGGATTCGTGGGAGTTTGTTCAGAGTCTTTCTTGGAAGAAGATGAGGAGCGTTGTTGAGACATTGTAGAAATCTTGCAAAGGGTGGGGTTAGGAGCAGAAGGGTTTATTTCTCTGAGAAGGAAAATGAACGAGCAGAGCAAATAAGGTGTAAGGCGTATATTGCGTATGGGAGCAATATGTTGAAATGATTGCCTAAAATAGGTGGTCTGCTTTTGGAAACATAAAAGGAAATTAATGATATTTCCACAAAACAGTAAATGACTTTTAAAATTCAAAAATATTTTCCCACACGCCTTTAATTGCTATAAGTTTTCACAAATATAGAGTCCCAATTTTTTACTTGCATCCACAGTCTCAGCCAATTTTCTTTCAGTGGCAACAAGTTTCAAAATTATCACATTATCTTCCACAAGACTTCTGATCAATATGCCCAGGATGTCATAGTGTAATTTCATGACATCTTGCTTGACATTGTCCTTAGTCAGCTTACTCTGAGGTGGGAGTTTATAAACATCCATCTTATCAACAAGGCACATCTTAAGTTCTGACTGCTTTTGCTGAATACAATGTTTGGTCATTTCAACAACACTTTTGGATTCCATCAGGTCCAAGTGAGGTGGATCCATCCCTTTTGAAGTAGTGAGATATTGAAACTTCTGGTGTAACATCTTACTCTTAGGTTGCTTCCCACAAACTCTTCCTTCTTCCAGCTTTAGCTTAGGTATTCCTCTGACATTTTCTAAGGAGGTGATCCTATTTATTTCTTGTTGAAGACACAGTTTACCTTTATCCCACAAATAGCAATTGTCTAGAGATCTGACACCCTTCATGGTAACTTCACCCTTCTCATTAGTAACCAAACATTCAGATTTTGTGAAGTTGACCTTGAACCCTTCATCACACAGTTGACTCATGCTTATCAAGTTGACTGTCAATCCTTTCACTAGCAGCACATTATCAAGATTAGGAACTCCTGAACAGTTCAACTTTCCAATCCCTTTTATTTCTCCCTTTGCTCCATCACCAAAAGTCACATAACTTGTGAAGTAAGATTTGATATCCATTAAACAGTTCTTGTCACCTGTCATATGTCTAGAACATCCACTATCAAAATACCAATCTCCTATGGTAGAATCTCTTAGAGACACGTGAGCTATCAAGCTGTTAGCAGCAACCTTGGGAACCCATTGTTTTCCATTTGTAGGAATGCTTTGATTTGTTCTCGGTTGAGGATCAGGCTTAGGAAATCCATGCAGTCTGAAGCAAAAGGGCTTTATGTGACCAAACCTTCCACAGTAATGACATCTCCATCTTTGAAATCCTCCTCTGAAATGGTTGGGATGTCTTCTCCCTTGAGGATGTCTTCTGCCATGATGATGAGGCTGTCTTCTGCCATGATGTTGAGGCACAAAATGATTAGGTCCAGAAACATGAACTTTCCCATGATGTTGAGACATCTGATGGGACATGTTATGTTTAAGTCCAGATGAACTAGCATCTGTAATGAGTTTCTTCTTATTATCATCAAATCCCATCCCTGTCATATCTCCTGCCATCTTTCCAGCTTGAAGGATTTCATCCAAAGTGTCAGTTCCACTGTTCATCATCCTAACAGATATGGACAATTGATCAAGTTTGGAGTTCAGTAGAGTGACTTCATTCTCCAGGTCATCCTTGTCAGCCTTGAGTTGGATTATGATTTCCTTTTGCTTCTCCCTTTCTTGACACACTTCTTCACTTCTGATACATAGCTCTCTATATGATGCAGCTAGTTCCTCATAGGTAATCTCTCCATCACTTGAATCATCATCAAACTCACATATTCCAGTCATTTCTCTGACATGCTTGGCAGATTCATCTTCACTTTCAGTGTCCTCATCAGACCAAGTGACAGACAAACCCTTTTTCTGTTTAAGGTATGTAGGACATTCAGCTCTGATGTGACCATACCCTTCACACCCATGGCATTGGATTCCTTTGTCCTTATTAGGATTCTCCTCTGCTTTGGTTTTCTTCATCTGATCACCTGACCTGTTGATGTCAGATGTGATGTTCTTGACATAAGGTTTATAGCTCCTGTCCATTCTTTTCAACACCTTGTTAAACTGCCTTCCCAGCATCACGATTGCATTGGATAGCTCTTCCTAGGTTTCAACATCACACTTTTTCTCCTCATATTCTGTACTAGACACCAAAGCTATGCTTTTGGCCTTCTTTTCAGATCTGTCATTCAACCCTAATTCAAATGTCTAAAGGGAACCAATCAATTCATCTACCCTCATCTGGCTGATGTCTTGAGCTTCCTCTATAACAGTCACCTTCATTTCAAATCTCTTGGGGAGAGATCTGAGAATTTTTCTCACCAGCTTCTCATCAGACATTCTCTCTCCTAGGGCACTAGAAGCATTTGACAGTTCAAGTATATTCATGTGAAAGTCATGAATGGTCTCTTCATATTTCATCCTCAAACTTTCAAACTTTGTTGTTAGCAGCCGAAGTCTTGACATCTTGACCTTAGAGGTTCCTTCATGAGTTGTCTTCAGAATATCCCAAACCTCCTTAGCCACTTCACATGTGTTGACCAGCCTGAAAATATTCTTGTCAATACCATTAAATAAAGCATTCAAGGACTTAGAAATCCCAAGAGCAAGTTCATCTTCTTCCTTGGTCCACTCCTCTTCAAGTTTCAGCTTTGACACACCATTTTCTCCCATAATGACAGGATGTTTCCATTCTTTCAACACAACCCTCCAAGCCCTGCTATCTAAGGACTTCAAAAAGGCAACCATGCGAGGTTTCCAATAGTCATAATTTGATCCATCTAGAATATGGGGTCTATTCACAAATCCACCACTCTCCTTGTCCATAGCACCAGAAAGTAACAGCCCTAGATCTCACCCAGATACAGAGCAGGATGCCTGCTCTGATACCAATTAAAATTCTGGTATCAGATATGTGATGTTAAGTGAGATGTCGAAACATCAATATATGTTGTATGAACAAGACAGTAAAAGAACGATAAATAAACACAGAGAATTGTTTACCCAGTTCGGTCTAACAACCTACGTCTGGGGGCTACAAAGCCAGGGAGGAAATTCACTATTAGTAGTATTAATTCATAGACTCTACAGCCAACACGCCTGTTGACAATCTACTCACTTAATCACTACCCAATGACACTTCTATCTAAGACACTCTCAGATATGAGACACCTCTCACTCCCCCTCAATCACAGCAGTGATAACAATTAAAAGATTACAAAGTAGAGAAGAACACTCTTCAAAGACACACCTTGATCTGGCTTAAAAGCTTCGATCAAGAACAATACACTCGTGCTTAAAAGCTTAGAGTGGACAAATTACAACTCAAATAAACAGTCCAACTCAAACATCAAAGAGATGAGTGAATGGCTCAAAAATAATAAACCACCAAGAGACTTAAACCCTAACACAAGTAACGCAGCTCTTAGAATCACACTTCTCTATCTTGCAAGTAGGGTTGATACGCCTTTAAATAGAACAATTTTCATGGGCTTGGGCAGAATAAAATCTAAGATTTGAAATAACAATAAAGCAGATTTATTCTCTAAATCTCTTTCCCCTAAATTAGTAACAAACTGATTCTTCAAAACAGTAGAAAAAGATTGCTTCACATAAATAAAATACTCCATGATTTTCGCAATAATCAGAACACAAATCACACTGAAGATTACTAAAATAGCGCAACCCACAAAATAACACATTCTGAACAGAATGTATAATGTTCTGTCATCAGATGTTAGAACATCTGCCTTGACATCACAAACAGAAACCCACTGCAGCACATGCAGAATGATAGAATCACATGTTAAGACATCAGACACGACATCTTGAACAAACACATTGTTTTACCAAAATTGCTGCCAATAACAGAACTAACAACGAAGACGAATACGGTGAAAGCGCATCAGGAAAAAACAAAAGGGTTTTCTTTTCTTTTTTGTCTGAGTGAAACGAGAAGATAGGGTTTTACATAGAAAGAGTATTCTATTTTTTTAATTATATAAATTTATATTTTCATTCTAAATTTATTTACATATTTCTTAAATTATTTATTTATTCATGTATAAAAAAATGATAAAATTCTCACTATTTTTATTCTAAACAAACATGTTTAATTTGTTCTCTATACATTATTTTTATAATCAAATATAATTTATGTAGTAATATAATTAATTAATATAGCATCTCAATATTAAAATGTAATTAGATTTTAAATCTCAAAAATAACTTTATAATAATTTTATTATTTTCATATTTATATATTTTATATTTATTTTTATAATTGGTTGAAATTTTATTCTTCTTATTTTATTATATTATTAACTTCTCTATTTTAGTATTTATATTTTATTAATTAAAGTTAGTAAAAAAAATGATGCAACCAGAATTAAATAGTTACACATAAACCTAAAAAAAATGAGGCAATGAAAAGAGTGGGGGGAAATGGAAAATTTGGCGCACTACTAAAATAGATCTAGCGTCGGCCTCATTCGACACTAGTTTTTAATAATAAAAAATTTACTATATAAAAATAGAGGGAAACGAAAAACCCGAGGGAATGGAAAAGTACAATATATAGTTAGCGTCGGCCTTATTTGACCCTACAATAAATAAATAGATATATAAACTAATAAAATACTTAATTTAGACATTAGCGTCGTATATGGCCGACGCAACATCTTAATGCAAGTACAAAAATTAATATTAAATGAATTAATTTGTTAGCATCCGCTTTTAATTACATAAATCCAACGCTAATAGCGTCGGAGTCGGGGTCGACGCTAAAATTTTGAAGCTAAAATGTGTTTTTCTTATAGTGATCGTCACTTGTAATAAAATTTTTGTGAAGAGGGTAACTCAAAGACGGATAACCTTCTCGGAAGAGACTGCCACTTATTGCCATATAAAACAAGCTTCTCCAAGAGATTGCTACTTGTTGTTGGGTATAAATTCCAAGGAGATGTTGCTAACACAACATTGCTGGAGAATGAATTCTGTTTTTTAATGAGGATCTGTAACAGATTCTTCTTGCGAGACATCGTGCAAAATAAATGCACGTTTAAATTGGGCTAAAAAACAACACCTATCAGGGACCAAAGTTCAATCTAGGAACAAGTTAGAAAGAAACGGTCAAACAAGACTCCAACCATTGAGGAATGAGCTCAAATGGGGATTTATCTTATCCAAATGTGGAAAAGATAACTGAAGTAACCATCATCCACGAGAATCAAACTCTGTGGGGAAATTAGAAAGGATGGACACGTTATGCTTATGCTGACAAAACAGACAAAAGGAAGCGAGACTGGAGATGAAATAAACATCTCGACAAGAATACCCAACCAACCTCATCAGATTGGACCATCACTGGGGGTGAATAAGTAGAATCAGCAACTCTACTTCAAGGTTAAGACCTTCTCTTGGAAAAAATATTCCACTTGGTATAGCATCATGACTTTACTAAGATTACCATCATGAGCTTGATTTCTTTGTTGGAGGAGAAAGTCCATGGAGAATTACCAAGATCAACTGAAGTAACCGTTTACTGGGAAGCTGGCAAAGGATATCACAAAAGTAGAGTGGTTATGTATCCTACTGGCATAATGATTATCTTCCAGTCTTATCTGCCCCAGATTACATTGTCTGTCAGAAGAAAATATCAAGATGATTTTACAGAAGAATTGTCATACAAGATGCTTCAATATCTTTAAACTCTTGGAGAGATTTATGAATCTCGACGTAATTGCCCCAGATTAACAGCGTTTGCACACCAAAGTCTTTGAATTTGTTCTTCAGACTGGTTGATCTGTGAAGGAGATGCCCTAACTTAATTGGCCTTTTAGAGATTTACCGAAGCTCGACCTGATTGCTTCTGATTAACTGGTCTGTGAGGATAAGTCATCAAAAGGATTTTACAGAAGAATTGGCATACCAAATGCTTCAATATCTTCAAACTCTAGAAAAGATTCATGAATCTTGAGTAACTGCCCCAGTTCAACTGTATTAGCAATACAAAGTCTCCAAACTGGGGAACAAACCTGCCCCTGTTGGTAGGTCACTAGAGTCCTTGCCTTGAAACAAACTTGTCATGAGATGACCTCAAGAAAGCTTGCCCCAATATTCTGTCTTTTAAAGAGTTCTGCCCCTGATTTAGTAGCTCTTGGGATGCTTGATCTATGGAGGAGATGCCCCAGACTGAGCCTTTTTTACCAAATCAAATTCCCTAGCTGGCTGCATTTGTCGGGATTCTTTTGACGTTGAGTTGTCTTGCAAACAAGCATTATTCATTAAAATTGGCAATTTCAATGTAACATTCATGCAAACTTTTGAAATCAAAATTTATTGATGAAACTCACACAGTGGAATGGTTAAATAATCAGACACAACGCAGATCTAGTCATTTACGGAATGACAGATGAAGTGATCAACACACGCGATTAGCAAATATCATTAGGTGTCAGGTTAATCAACCTTGTTGTAGTATGCTTTCAAAACAACTGTACCTCAATTAGGTCTTTTAAGGATTGTAACATGGCTTGGTTCATGGTTCATCAAACAAAGGATAAAGGCTCAAAGTTTGTTTATCCCACCCAATCTCCGCGATGAACTCCAATCCTAAACTCAGTTAACTCAGACTATACGTTCAGGTTCCTATAGGCTAGGAATTGAACTGATGATAGTTGATGACGATTCAGACACCTAGTGTTATCATTACTCCCTTACAACACTTGATTGTCCTTTATTGCTGAGGTTTTGAGACCTCTTCTTGTCTTCACTGAGGTTTTGAGACCTCTTCTTGTCTTTGCTGAGGTTTTGAGACCTTTCCTTATCTTTGCTGAGGTTTTGAGACCTCTCCTTGTCTTTGCTGAGGTTTTGAGACCTCTCCTTGTGGTTGTCATCCAAGCCCCTTTTGCATAAGGCGATGATTATGAGCTTCCCATCTTTCTTAGCTTTTGCCTTGAAAGGGACTCGGCTCATTCTTTGGATAAGGATTCCATAATGATCCTTCCTTATATGTCACTTCAGGAACAACTTGTACAACATTTGTCCACTTGATTTGAGAGGGCTGACTGGTGTCTTGCATGAAGCGCTTGCATTAGAATTCATAACCAAGTTAAACTGAGAACTACCCATCCCAAGGTTGAGATTACGGGTTTTTTGTGTAAGGAAAGAAAACTCATACTTCTAGGCTCGAAGGGTTAACGAGGGATTATCTTCCTTATTTCTCCAGTGTTTGGGAAATTAAACAATGCCTTACATCATCGGCAAGGTTTAATTGGCAGTATACCACATCAATTATGAATATAATGTTTTCATCATCCTCCCCAATCTTTGCTTAAACAAACAGTTGATAAGAATAAATGGATGGAAACAAGATAAATATTTTTGCTTTTATGAAAAGAAAATGAGTGAATACAAATGGATTGACCCAAAAAATGCATGAACATTTCATTAATCTTGCCAATTCGAAAAATACAACAGCTTATAAGCAAATACAAATTCAACATGTAAAGAAAGTACAACTGAAAATACAAAATACAACTAGCTTTGGCAAATTGACTTCAGTTTCTGGGCCCAGACAGGGGAACACCTTCATCCTTGATCACTTGCTCCTTGTGATATAGAACCTTAAGAGGCCTCACAAGTCCTTTGTCTTTTGCTTTGGGAGTCGGGACATTGGCATCTGACTCACCTTCTTGAGGTTTCAGCAGCTTTAGCAAACTTAGCAGTCGCTCTTCGAAGTCCTTGCATTCTTCAACTGGATGCCCCATTGTACCAGTATGGAAATTGCATTCAACCTCTGGGTGATCCTCTTTGAGGATCAGATCCTTGTCATGGATCAGCTTTTGCACCATAGCTTCTAAGGCCAAGCAACCATCCAAGTCATGTCCTTCAGCTCCTTTATGAAAGTCACAAGTCAGATTTGCATTGTGCCAAGGTCCTAGCACAGGGTTGTGAGGTCGCGGAGTCACCAACTCGTTTTGCATCAACAGTGGGAAAAGTTTGCTCAGCGGCACAGGAATCAGCTTGTAGTGAGCCTTGTCCCTTTTGACAGAATACCTCTTCTTGTTCTGGCTTCGAGAACCTTGAAGGGAAGCAACCCCTGGAGGCTGAAATGCTCTTTTGATAAACACCTGATGGGGATGACATTCTGGCACGATACCAAATGTTGATTGATGCGAGGTTCCCTCAAAGGCGTGTCCTTGACGTGGGAGAAACACAGGAGGTGATGAAGTGATAACTTCTCTAGGTGTAACAGGGTGAACGTGCCCTTCCTTCCTCGTCAAGTTTTGCAGAGATTCCAGGACCCAACTCATCTGGCTTTTGAGAATTTTGATCTCCTCTTTCAAAGCTTCCTGATTCTTCAAAATCTCGTTCATCGTTGTCATTTGTCCAGAAGGCGTGCTAGGTATCCTACAGAGATGGAAGAAGGAGAGACTCAAGGCTGAGAAATGCAAATAAGATGCGAATGCGCATGGGATGCAAATGCAAGCCAAGTGGTTTCAAGGAACTTAAAAGCAAGTTGCAAACATTTTTTGGAAAATCTGAAGAGTTTACTTTAAAAACCAAGATCTCTAAGGATCCTTTCAAAGGAATGACCATCTGAGTTCCTTGAAACTAAGAGGCTGTCCATGAATGGATGGATGTATGCAAAAACACACATATGAACATATATACATGCAACAAACAAAGAGGGCCTAGGTTTGAAGATCACGAGCATGGAGCCATGGTCTACCCATCCCAAAGGTGTGTACTATGGGTTTACAATTTGTAGAACAGGGTTCTAAAAAGTTACCAGAGAGCCTCATCTGAGTGTAGTATCACGTGACAACTATTTTGGGAATATAATCCCTCATAGTCACCGCACTACGCCCTAAAAAGGCCATGTGGGGTGAAGGTAACTACGGTCCTCAGAATCACGGGCACCTAGGTCGAGAGTAGTAACGTTTTCAAGATAGCTCGTTCAACATATACCACTCTTGAGAGGGCCTCAATTGAGCGTGGAATCTCAAGTCAACGTTTTTGGGATTCGACTCCCTCAAAGTCTCCTTGACTATATCCACTATCCTATAATATGTGTACTCTCAAGTCCGGGTTAGGACTTATCTCACCACTCAAAAGTAGCAACCCTGCTAAACAGAAGAATCCGAACAGGTATACAGAGATATATACAGATATGTACAAGCAAGAAAAACATAAATTACACAAACACAACAAGGTGGGCTTAACCCTCTAAGTTATTCATTCATCAGTGAAGTCGTCATTTCTGTTGCGGTGAGAATTGGTTATCAAGCTATTAATTAACTTGAATCACTAAACTTTGAAATTCACCACTGAGCTTTGATTTATCCAAAGGAAAGAGTAAAGATCGAAGAAAACCCTAATTGCGCTATGTGAAGACACAGCTAAGAGATCGGGGATCGGGGGTTGGTTATACTAAGGGAAGGTATTAGCACCCTAAGTATCTGTAGTACTCTATAGGAACCTCTTGTTTGTATTGTGTTAAGTTATTGTTTGCTTGCTAAGGGGATCTATTGAGACAAAGACCTATGGGTATGTACGTTAAGTATGCTCGCTAAGACGTCGCATCTTGTGCCTACGTATCCTAACTAAAGAATCAGAGCATTCGTAGTTCACCTAAATAAGGGTGAGGAACCATTGACTATGGCCAAAGTTCCAAGGGGAATGAGTATGAGCTCATATAGAGTCAAAGATCTCTCTAAGTCTAAGTTGTGATAGGTGAATGGCTATGAGGCCTATGACTGTGAGGTCAAGAGAAGATGGCTATGAGGCCAAGATGGAAACATATGACTATGAGGTCAAGGTAAGATGGCTATGAGGCTAAGATGGTATCCTATGACTATGAGGTCAAAGGTTGAAGATGACTATGAGGTCAAGACGGAATCCTATGACTATGAGGTCAAGAGGAAGATGTTACCAATGACATTGAGGTCAAACTGGTATCCTATGATTATGAGGTCAAGAAGGAAGATGGCTATGAGGCCAAGATGGATATCCTATGACTATGAGGTCAAAGTAAGATGGCTATGAGGCCAAGATGATATCCTATGAGTATGAGGTCAAGGGTTGAAGATGTTACCAATGACTATGAGGCCAAGGGTTAAAGAGTTACCTATGACTATGAGGTCAATGGTTAAAGATGGCTACCTATGACTATGAGGTCAAGGTGGGAAGATGGCTATGAGGCCAAGATGATAACCTATGAATATGAGGTCAAAGGTTAATAATGAGCTATCTATGACTTTGAGGTCAATAGAGAGACTTTCCTTTAGAAGGAGGGGATGTCAACTTCTTGTAAACAAGAGTTGAAGGGGGATTAATTTGAGTTGTAAAAGAGATAGGAGTTTAAGAACTCAAAGGGGATAAACATCAATTAAGTATGAACAATATCAAAATATGAAATGAACATCCATGTATGAGCATGGAAAGGCATAATGAAATGATTTACAACATGCATAAGTGAACAAATAGCAAGGCAAAGTACCCATCAACCATGAAGTTAAGAGTAAGACAAATTCACTTGCAAGACCCTTTAAGAAATGCCATGAAGAGTTAGGTCAAAACAAGTTAGCAACAATGGTTGTTACATTGGTAGGGTGTTCAAGAATTAAGAAAGTGGACACACAAGTCCAAGACCAAGGTCTAACTTCAAGTTAAGACATCAACAAATGAGTATGTGAAGTATCATAAAAGAAATGGCAAAATAACCTACCCACCATCAAGTTCAAAGTGAAATATCAAAGGCATCGAGCCTAAGAATCGAGGGTTAAACAAAACAATCAAACCCTAAACAAAAGACCCTATTCAAGGTTAAGATCAAGCTCAAGACAAACTCTCAAAGTGTCTTAAAACAAAAAGATAAAGAGAAGTGTTAAATTTGCAAGGAAGTTCAAAAACTAGGTACAAAAATATTCTTAAGTTCACAAAATTTAAAAAAAAATATTAAAATAATGTGAAAATAAAAAAAATAATAATTTAGAAAATTAAATTAAACATTAAAATGTTAACATAAAATTTTTGGGAATTTTTGTATAAAAAAAAACTATTTTTAAAATAAGTGAAATGGAAATAAAAAGAAAATAAATTAAATGGCATGAACCAAAGCAATGGGGGTGCACTAGCAAACCTAAAATGAACTAAATCATGTGGATATGCACGTGGGCCTCCCTGGGCAGGGGTGTGAATAGCGAATGGGTAAGGCCCAAGTCCAAGAGTGAAATAAAGAAAATCAGCCAAGAAAATGAACGTGTGACCGGGTACAAAATCATGTGAACTTCAGATCAATTGGTCATCTAAATTTTAAACACTAAATGACAAAATATTTGCCTGGCCTGTCACACTCTGCCACGACTTCATCGTCTTCATGCAAACATGCAAATTAGACTTAAACTATCGTGAATGAACCAGATAATGGCAGTGGCAATCCTCTCACTTGCTCAATCATTTTCGCCACCAAATCTCAACCAAATTTTGTGAAATAAAACACCAAATCGTAGTGCTCATAAACCTTCATCAACTCAAAATGACAACTGAAACTTGGATGGAAATGGACATGAAGGTCATACATCTAAACTGAAACGAAGTCGGCATATTGCTAATGTATCTAAACAAAAGTTCATGCTATTAATCCAAACTACTATAAATGTAACATGTGAACATAATAACAGCAATCAAACTCATTCAAACTTGTACACAAAAGCATGGAATCATGAGCATGGAGCAAAAGAGAGAGAGGGATACCAAGTGGAGAGGATCCACTGCCTTTTCAATGTATGAGCTTGAAGATTCATCTGACTAAATCCCTTCCTTTCCAAGATACAAGCTGTTGAAGAGCTACTTCTTCCCTTCTCTTGGTTGCACGAGTGACTTATGTTTGTAGTGAAATAAATGGTGGTGTTCTGATGTGTTGTATTGATCAATGAGGATGAGTATCCTTTTATAGGCAGAGCAGCTGGACATTGGCTTTAACATTCAGTGGATATTTGCTTTGTTTAAGGGAGAAATATCACAAAAGATCCTACACGCATGGCCTTCTACTATCTTCCTTGAGCCAAGTAAAACCTAGCCAGTGCTTACTTGTCTTAGGGTTCTTGTCAGCAGAGGAAATAAGTAAATATCAAAAAAGTTCTGGTACATGAAATTCTTACACGATGCTCTTTGTTTTTAGCCTTTGGTGTGTCAATTATTCAAGTACAAGTTAGGTGTACTTGGATAGCCTTTCTTGCACGGGTTTGTGGAAAAGGGTGTTGTTGGAAACTGATGAAAAAGGTCAGTACAATGTACTTGAGTTTGGTTGTATTTTAGTTCAAATGGGAGCATGACTTAGTGTAATGAAACCAGACCCGTGCCCTTCACTTTGGTGCATGGTATCTTTTCAACCAATGGGCCAAATGAGATAGCTCTTGATTCTTTTGAAAGTTGGCATGCAATGGATTAATTTTGATGTTGGGGAAAGTTTGGGATAATCCTTAGAAACATATGAAAAATCATGGCAAAGCTTGGTGTAGCAAAGAGAACTAAATTCTAAATTTTCTGAGTGTACACAACATTTCAACATGCCAACTTTAGAGCACCATATCTTGGTGACCATTAATCCAACTTGTGAGATTTTTGGTTCTAGTAAAGTAGGCATTTGATAGAACAACTTTCAAGTGGAAGGCAACTTGAGATGAAGGTTGTAACATTGAGAAAAAGTGTCATGAAGTCATGCCCATTAGGCTGTCCAAAAGACTTAGAAAAATTTCTAAGTTATGGAACTTTCACAATTTGAAACATCAAACTTTAGAACATCATAACTTGAGATTGGATCATCCAATTGGGGAGTTCTAAACATGTTTGGAAAGCTTGAAGAACAAGGAACAACTTTCATGTCCAAAGATTTTGGATTTGACATTTGGAACAATGTGAAAAATGGCCATGAAGTTAGTGTGAAAACTAGGGCAAAAAGATCAAAATTTCACTAAGTTATAAAGGTATCTTGTCTTCCAAGTCTTATAACTTAAATTCAAGCCTCTTTTGAAGAAAGGTCCTCTAATACACTTTGAAGTTCATGATGGGAGCTTCCATTTGAGCTTTGAATCACTCGATTTGGATGTGTGGTTTGAAAGTTATGGTCTTCCCAATTTTGCATAAGGAGTGAACTTTTCACACAGAAAATTTTAAGGACCAAACATTGCCCTCTTTGCAAGAAACCTCTCAAATGTCAACCTTTCATGCTCTAACTCAACAATTAGACATGTCATGATGGATCATGGCTTGAATGCTTCATTTTGGATCAAAATCTCAAAAGTCAAAGGCCTCCGTCAAACCCCTAATTTCCCCAGGAATACAACTGGATGATCTCTGATGATCTTGCTTAAACAATCTCTTCCAATGCCCATGGATGGCTTCTAAGGATGTTTATTATCATATGGAATCAAGTCCCAAGGCTTGGGATCATTCCTTGATCAACATCAAAGGCAATGGTTGACATAATCCTGTCAAAACCCTAATTTGAGGTCAGATGAACTTGTGGCTCAATGAACTTGTAATGGGAGCCAAACACACTTGATTTCTTGTTGAATGAGACCTCTAGGATGTATGTAAGGTTAATTGTTTGGCGAACCAATCAAGACATGGACTGATCACAACAAGATTCTTCAATGATTCTTCAGGTTAAAACCCGAATTCTTGTAACTCTTGATCTGATAGTGTCTTCTTGATTTCTCTTGACCCAATCTCCTAAGACCATGGCATATGGCTGGAGAACTTCATGATTAGCCTCCGAGGGCAAATGGTTGAACTGTGGAGGCTCAGTTGGCTTTCTTGAGCAGATGATTTCTCATACCAATCTCACTCAACTGGTGAACACTTGTGATGGTTGTATGGAGGTAAAGAGTGTCTTAGGAGGCCTTTGAAGCATATGAGTGCTTGGCTTATTGACTTTGCCCTCTCTCCTATGCAAACCCTAGCTTTCACATGAAAGAAACAACTAGCAAGATATAGTGGTTAGTTAACAATGCACAGATGATTGCACCCTAAATGGAAATGCAAGATGTTATGATATCTAAGGGGTAAAATTTAGGGTATAACAGTCGAGAGGAGCTTCGATTCGTCTGGAAGGTTCCCTGATCTCCACCGGGATTACTGCCTCGGTTCCGTACGCTAGTCGGAAGGGAGTCTCCCCGGTGGTTAAGTGTGGGGTTGTTGTATTGGCCCAGAGCACGCTATGTAGCTTCTCGACCCATCTTTTTTTTGCTTCGCCTAGCCTTCGTTTCAGACCTCGAAGGATCACCCTGTTCGCAGCCTCTGCTTGCCCGTTAGTCTGGGGATGTTCGACGGATGTGAAGTGGTGCATTGTGCCTAATTTGGCGACGAAGTATGTTGAAGGTTGTGATCTTGGCCAGAGCTTCGGCTTTGATCCGTTTTGTAAAGTAATCAACGACCATGATCAGAAATTTGTTATGATAGGACCCCATTGTGAAGGGGCCGAGGATGTCCATCCCCCACCAGGCCAAGGACCATGGGGAGGATAAAGTATCCAACTCGTTAGGGGGTGCCAAGTGCATGTCCCCGTGGCACTCGCATCAGACACATTTTTTGACATGCTCCTTAGCGTTGTGCTACATGGTCGGCCAGTAGCACCCTGCTTGGAGGGCCTTTCGTGCAAAGGATCTTCCTCCCAAGTGTTGCGCGTTGATCCCGTCGTGAATTTCCTGGAGAACCACGGGGACCTTGTCCTCCTCAACAAATTTTTAGAGGGGGATGGAGAATCCTCGTCGGTAGGGCATGTCATCGACCAGGACGTACGAGCAGGCCCTTCGATTGGTTATGATGGCCTCTTTGCTGTCTTCGGGCAACTCCTCTGTGGTTAGGTAGTTGTATACCGGGGTCATCCAGCAGCTGCTGTCGCCAATGGCATAGACATCGAGCAGCCCTGATGGCTTTTCGATGCTTGGGTTACGAAGTATCTCTTGTATGATAGACTTATTGCCACCTTTCTTTCTGGTGCTGGGCAATTTTGACAGGACATCTTCCCGAGTGTTTCGTTCGCAGGGGATGTGTTGGACTTCCCACGCGTCGAACCTAGTTATCTTCTCTTTTAGCAGCGTCAGGTATTCGACGAGATGATCATTTTTTGCCTGATACTCTCCTTGTACTTGGGATGCCACGAGCTGGGAATCCGGGAAGATCTTCACTTCCTTGGCGCCCAGGTCCTTGGCCAACTGTAAGCCTGTGAGGAATGCTTCGTACTCGGCTTAATTGTTCGAGGTGGGGAAGGACATGACTAATGATACTTCGATTAGGATTACTTCTTCGTACTCGAGGATGACGCCTGCACCACAACCTGTGGAGTTGGAGGCCCCATCGACGAAGATGGTCCATTTGTGTGCTTCGCTTGATAGGGGTGCTTGAGGCATCTTTTCTGCCACGAAATAGGATAGAACTTGTGCCTTGAGGGTCTTCCTGCTCTCGTAATGGATGTCAAATTTTGATTGCTCTAAAGACCATTTGAGCATTCTGCCGGCCATGTCTGGTCGGCTAAGCAGTTGTCTTATGGGCTAGTCTGTTCATACCACTATCGTGTGGGCCAGGAAGTAGTGCCTTAATATCCTCGCGGCATTGATGAGGGTCAGAGAAACTTTCTCGATCTGTTGGTATCTGAGTTCTGGCCCTTGCAAGGCCTTGCTGGTGAAGTATATTGCCTTCTGCCCATCGAGGGTTTCTCGAATGAGGGCGGCACTAATGGCCTCGCTAGTGACGGAGAGGTACAAGTACAATGTCTCCCTGCTGTCTGGTCGTGACAGAACTGGGGGTTCAAACAAGGCTTGCTTGAGGTGGAGCAGAGCCTGCTCGCATTCCTCTGTCCACTCAAATTTTGCCTCTTTTCGTAGAAGCTTGAAAAAGGGCAGAGCGTGTTGGGCAGACTTTGCCACGAAGCGAGATAGTGAAGCGAGCATCCTATTGAGGGATTGTATGGATTTCTTCGACTTTGGCGTGGGGAATTCGGAAAATGCTTGACATTTGTCTGGGTTAGCCCCGATCCCCCTATCGGTGAGGTAGAAGCCAAGGAACTTCCCTGCTCACACGCCGAAGGTACATTTTTCCGAGTTAAATCGCATTTTGCATTTCCTTGCTTGGTCGAAGACCTTTTGTAAGTGGATTATATGATCTAATTCCTCTTGGGACTTCACGATCATGTCCTCCATATATACTTTGAGCATGTCTCTGATTTCTGATCGAAAAACTTTGTTCATCATGCGCTGGTATGTGGCCCCAACATTTTTCAGACCGAAGGGCATTACGTTGTAGTAATAGCTCCCCGACGAAGTCATGAAAGCGGTATATCTATTGTCTTTTTCGGCCATGGGAATTTGGTTGTATCCCGAGTAGGCGTCCATGAAGAACAAGCGTTTGAAACCTGCGGAATTATCTACCAGCTTATCAATGCTAGGAAAGGATAAGCGTCTTTCGGGAAAGCCCGGTTGAGATCAGTGTAATCAATGCACATCCTTCACTTTCCAGTATGTTTTTTTACTAGTACAATATTAGACAGCCAGGTTGTATACCTGGCCTCCGAGATAAATTTCGCCTATAAGAGGTCTTTTACAAGTTTTTCGACAGCCTGTGCCTTTTCGTCAGACTATTTGCGTTTGCACTGCGCTACCGCTCGCGCTGCTCGGTCGATGGTGAGTTGATGGCAGGTAGTTTCATGGTTAAGGCCAGGCATGTCGTGGCGCTTGTCGCATCTGCAAAAATTAACTGACGAAAAGGACAGAAGAGTCGCCACCGAACGTTATTTATCCCGACGCAGGGAAAGGAAACGATCAAAGAAAACCTAAAGAAAAGAGAAAGACATGGCCATCGCAACCATAGTTTGGGTTCGGGAGTCCGTTACGCGAGAGGAAGTTATTAGCACTCCTCGCGTCCATCGTACTCGATGGGATCCACGCTTGTTATTCTGATCAAATGGTGTAGGTATCTGAAGCTCAAATGCTGACTGGAAAGGAATAGAACGAGAAACGAAGAAACAAGGAAAGAAAACAAAAAATGACTCGGTAGGACATCCCCGTCCTAGGCCTACGTATTCCCTCGGGAGTGGGAAAGTCAGAGTCAATGTATTTCGGGGGACTACGGGATTGTGGGGGAAAGTTGCTCGCCAAGACATCATCGTCTTGTGCCTACGTATCCTCAATCGTACAGGAGAAAGGAAGTCAGAGCAGTTGTAGTTTGACCTACAGGGTCTTTGTTTGTTTTGTGTTTTTTAGGTGGAAGACGCTAACGTTCACGTCTATCAGTTTAGGTGTTACCGCTCGTTGCATGAAGACTTACGTGTTTACTGTTTGCGGTAGAACGGAAATAACGTATCCTTTACGATTAGAGTGAATGAGGTGAGAAGAGAATCCCGAAGAAAGACGAATGATTTGTTTTTATTTTTTATAAGAAAGTGTTTTGATTTGTATTGTTTGTGATATGTATCATGCTAAAGACTATGACATAGGATCGAATGCGTTGCAAATCGACCTAAGACGGGGACCTATGCAAAACACCCTAGATAAGGTAAGGAGGGACTCTCGCTTATCACTTCTCATGTGCTTAAGACTTGTGGCGCACTCCACATACAATATTTATTGAGTGTTTTTGCTTTTCTTTTAGAAAGAGATAAGAGAAACTCAAAGGTTGAAAGAAAACTCTAAGGGAAACTTCATCCTATAAGTTGTCATGCATTGTGGCCCTATAGTTGAGGTTAGGTGGGAAATTCTACCTATGTTAGCATACTTGGATTAGTGACCTAATAATAAGTTTTAGAAAGGGATTGTCCTAATTGTTAACATACAAAGGATTGGAAGCCTAATGTCTCTCCTACCTCGAGCTTAATCGTAAATCAAGTCGAGCTAGGAATCCTAAGGGATCATGTGAACAAACACAAGTAAACATTATACTAATCAATCACAAAATGAACGATATCGTGATCTCAGCTAAGAAACAAAACCGATTGACTCCTCGTCCTCGACAAAAACAAAATGCAACAGAAACGGAAGATGTCGTGATCTCAACTATGAGGAAGTTGAGTGACTCTTCGTCAACAAGGAAAGAACGGTGTCGTGATCTCAACTATGAGGAAGTTGAGTGACACTCCATCCACCAAAAGAAAACAAAGTATAAGCCAATAAACCAAAAACAACATCAATAACAACGCTCATGCACCTATACAGCTATAAATCCAGCAACAAGCTAGAACAGCTTTTAACAACCCCTATTTTCAGAACTGAAATAGGTATAAATAGCCTGGACAGAATTGGAACATTTAACAGCTCACCTTGTGCACAGCAGCTATGTATGTAACAACACTTCCTACTTTCAAACAACTTAGCAACTCAAGTATGAATCATTATCATAGATAACTCAAAAATTAGTCAAGGTAATCCAAGAAAACAACCAAAGTTAATCACCAAGATCCAAATGTCTGAATGGTAAATTCCTCAAGTGGTGCCTCACAAAGCAACGTAGGATGATTAGTCATCTAACTCATACATCAAGAACATCACACAGAAATGTCACAAAAATCAATGAGAAAATTCAACAAGAACACTCAATCAAATCTTAACAATAAAATTCTACACATGTTCGATAAAAAATGCTAATCAATAATTCACCAAAAAAATCAATCAAATTACCTACCAAAATCTAATCAATTTGTTCTACTAAAGAATATCAATAAGAAATCAACCAAAAATTCCACAAGCAAAATGAAGACAATCAATCAAAAATCTACGAAATCATATTAGACATTGAACCAGAATTTTAATCCAAAATGTAACAAGAGAATTAATCAAAAGTAACAATAAAATCCAATCACGATTTCTTCAAACTCCTATTCTAGCAATCAAACCAAAGCAAAGCCTCTACCAACCCTATATCTTGAATCTTAAATTAAAGGACGATGCTGAAGCTTCAATCCACGAGACCAAGGGGGAAGATTTCAGGAAGTTACGTTATATATCATGGCATCAAGAATTACAAGAAGGCTGGCACAATCACGTACCTCAGTGACGACGGAAGCAATGGTTCCACCGGAAGCGTTTGGCGTGCTTCAAGCTTCGATTTCAGGTATAACCTCTCGTACTACCTTGTTTTGTTCTTCGCTCTACTCCTCATCTTCTTCTACTTCTGCTTCTACTTCACTTTTTTTCCTTCTCCTGCGGAGCGAATGTTATTGAGTCTGTGTGAGTCGATGAAGTACGTTGTGAATCGTGATTGTTGATGAGTTCTTGAGTTATGTTGTGAAGAATTCTTGTTGAATCTGAGGTGTATTGTTGAATTCTTGTGGATGAGTTGTTAATTGTTGTAGAATTCAGGACCTGATGAATTGTAATTGGTGTATGAATTTGCAGGTTCTCGATGGAGGTTTGTTGCGATTATGAAGATGAGTTTCAGAAATTTATGATGGTGTCAAGATGGATAGGAAAGCCGATTCGAGAGTGGAGATTGAAACTGAACAATGAATAACGTGAAAAAGAAGGATTTGAGAGAGAAGATTTTATGAAAAAAAGTTGCAGAATGATGAATATCGAGAAAGTGATTAGAGACTTGTTATTCTGTTATGTCAGTTAGCTATTGAGCTGGCAGTTAGTTATGACAATTAGTGACAGTTGGGTTTGTTAGTGAAGTTAGTTATAGTCAGTTTTGATAGTTTGAGGTGGGAAAGGAGAAAAGATACCTTGCTGCTAATCTATTTCAAACTAGTCACGTACAGTTAGTGTATACAGTTATGAACTAAGTCTGGTACTGGCTTGCTTAGTGTGAATTGATTGTTTGAACTATTAGATTAACTAATGACCAGTTGTGAAAAATATGACCCTTTCCTTTTATTGACGTAGGTAATGTATGAACAGGCAGCATAAACTGTTGTATCATTGTGTAGCAATATGAACCTTTGGCCAAATTTCAAAAGGTGCGGTCTGTCCGGCAGCATCCGATCCGTAATCAGAAAACTCATAACTCATCGGAGCCAACCGATAAAGACCAGTGAGACACTATTCCATTTGCAGTGCATGAATGTCTCTCAAGTTATGAGTATTGTCCTGGCTATAACCAATAAATTTTGACTACTCATACCTTCGCATGTGCGGAGCTCTCACTTGCAACTTCCAGAGAAGTAGCCTGCTGGTTTGGAATAGGGACAGAGGGTGACTGATACTAATTACTGAAGTTGAAGCATGGATAACTGAATTTCCTCTACTAAAGTGTAGTGCAATGTCTGGAAGCCCTTCTATACTGCAGGCTTTTAATCATTCCTGGATTCTGATAAACAAAGAAAGCATATGTTCTTCATTTTGTAACAACTGGTGGTTCAAAGGGCCAACTTTTGTGAATTCCAAACCTTGCGGATTCAGTTAAATACCGGAAGATGCTGCCTTGGATTAGTCTGTGGGTACTATTATGAGTTCAAAAGGTATGATACTAGAATTGTATATGCCATTTTTGGTTGTTAATTTGCTTGTAGAAATACGTGCCGAAATGCTGTTAGAATGTTACTTCAAATTTAACTTCATGATGCTGTCAAATGATCCTGCTGTAAATGAAATGAAGGTTTGGTAGCACTGTGAATTGTTGTTGCAAATTAGCCTTGCTTGAATGACATGATGTTGGTATTGCATTGTAGTTCTTGGCCTGTGTAGTTTGGATCTTGGCTTGTTTTGCTATGAATTGTGAATGCTTTCGGTTTTGTTGATCTTGAGAGAGATGGTGATGAAGAATTCATGTGAATTGAAGGAGATTGCTATAGTAAGCTGCGTGGTTGAGTTAAATTATACGCCTTGAATTGACTGCTATGCGTGGTAAGTTGCCAACAAAGCGATCTATAAGGATATTCTTGGCTTGATTATGACCCTTCTAATTATACATGTATTCTGCAGGACCTTGTCAGTATTCTTATTACTACAAGTTGAATTGTCAAGAGTTTGGCACCACTCTAAAACCATCATATCATCAAAAGAACATTGCTGAAATGCATTAGCATAAAAGGTCGCATCCATGTTCTTATAAATAGTCACCATGTTTTCCACAAAAGGCAGATGCCTTAAATCTATTTGAGCGTATTTGGTGTTACAGAGAGCACGTTCAGAACCAATCGTTGAACTATCCGCTATGCAGAAATTGCAGAGCAAGTGATTACATGGAAACAAAATTGGTTGCTTGAACAAGCTCAAGCAGGGAGGACATTTGAGTTCGAGAGCGAGTTTCTGAAAGGGAAGCATCCATGGATTTAATAGTTTACTACTGCTTTTACTCGCGATGTTATTGATGGATTTTCCAGAATCCTCTATTATTCTTTCTTCTGTGTCCTTTGACATAGGACAACGCCGCCGTAGATTTTACGTCACCCCTTTTGTGTAGAACTGATGTCTCATGATATTCTTTTATTTTTTCTTGTAGTTATGAATTTGTTTTAAAAACCCACTACGTGATTTTCTTTTTCTGTTATGGTATTTTCTTTTTCCGTCAAAACTGCTGTTATGGATTCCAGGTAACTCATGGCTTATTAGTTGTAGCTGATGCGTTTCTCCATAGCCTTTGTATTATTCTTGTGATTTTGTACTTTTTTCAATTATGAAAACACCATCATCACTATTGAAATGAGTTTGTGATCTGGACATATGATGGGCAAAGCAACATTTTGGAACCATAAACTCTAGCAGAATGTCTATACTTTGTATATAAATCTGTACATTATAGCAACACCATAAATTTCAATCTTCAAACTACTGCACTGCGGGTACTGATCCATTCTAAGATTGTATTTAAATATTCCTATGAGGCATCAACTTCCCACCAATATAGTCAAATTTGAACACAAAATGGCTCAAAGCAATATCCTTAGAAATAACTTATTTTGCGGCAGGAGCATTCCTTGGTGAACTAGATGACGTCTAACCTTGTTCACTTTAATTTTAGCACGCCCATCTTTGACTATAAAGATAAAGCAAGTAAGTTCTCTATCGTTCGTGCAAAAGAGTTCTTTTTCAAAACCAAATTTTCAAGCTGGACACATTTATTCTTCCTTAAGATCTTAAACAAGTTAACATGGTTTTCGTGCAAAAGAGTTCTTTTTCAAAACCAAATTTTCAAGCTGGACACATCTATTCTTCCTTAAGATCTTAAACAAGTTAACATGGTTTTCAGTGGGCTTCAAACACTTTTTTTTTCAAGTAATGCATTTGCTTTGCATTTTCCTGCCAATTTGGATGAATCCATTTGAAGGAAGTATTTTGGCACAAAAGACCAATGGCCTATCCGTAGTTGAAATAAAAAGAAAATCTAAAAGGCTTGGTCAACTGTTTTGACCAAAAGTGCTTTGTGCCATGAATGAGATCCTCTGATGACAGCCTCCTTGTATTGAATATTGAGGAGTTTCTTTGAATCAAACTCTAATTAACCATGAACACATCAAGATTTCTTCAATATCTTCTACTATAAGCACCGGTTGAAGTCCCTTGAATGATAAGATGCACTGATGACAAACTTCACAAGCAAACCTTTTGAAAGCCATATGATTAGGGAAATAAACCTAACTCATGATTCGAGTGGCAAAAATGGCTCGAGGCATCAATCATATCTCATGGCAAAATTCATTTATACCCTTGATGAAACCCTAACTTGCAAGTTTCATTGATCCTTTTGAACCAAAGTGTCCTATGTGAGATGAGGATAATGAGTCTTTAAAACCATAGATAGGAAGGAGTGGTCCTCTTCAAGTTCCTTGCAAGTTTCAATCTTCTAATGAAATGGTGAACCAAACATGATGCCTTGAGTCTTGAGGAGCCTTTGTGGCTTGAGTGCTTGAGTATATCTCATTCTTCTTGCTTTGCACAATAAATGCTACAAACCTCTGATCTCAGGCCTTGGGAAGACCAATGATGCAAGTGTAATGCTTATGACGTAAATGTACATGAAATGTGAAACACAAGCCACTTATTGATGGTATAAATAAGAGGGAAAATTTTGGGGTGTTACAGCTGCCCCTATTCAATCTACTGTAGACCTGAAGGGATGAGAGTGGCGGCTTTCAGACATTCAAGGTAAATAGGGATTGAATACCAAAGGAGACAGAAAAATTGCACTCAGTGGGTATAAAATAAGGGTAGAAAATTGGATGAGTGTAAAACTCTACTGGGGATAGAAGGGTAGGTGAGATTGAGAAATCTGCTAGGGAGAAGAAACAACACAGTTTGGTGTCTAAAATCACGGGATAAGACGTAGACGTAGGGTTGGATCAACGACACGGGCGAGTATCGAAAGATGATACTTACAGGTATCAAAAAAAGATGACCACAAAAGAGTGTATATGTTAACGATACAGACCGATATCGAAAGGTGATACTTATCGGTATCAAAGAAAGAATTAACGAAAGAATGTTTGGGTTAACGATACAGACCGGTACCGAAAGATGATACTTTTCGGTATCAAGGAAAAATACAGACACGAACACGTGTGCTGAATTGACGACACTTACCGGTATCGAAAGATGATACTTTCCAGTATCAAGGAAAAATACAGACACGAACACGTGTACTGAATTGACGACACTTACCGGTATCGAAAAATGATACTTACTGGTATCAAAGAAAAATACAGACACGAACACGTGTACTGAATTGAAGACACTTACCGGTATCGAAAAATGATACTTACCGGTATCAAAGAAAAATACAGACACGAACACGTGTACTGAATTGACGACACTTACTGGTATCAAAAAATGATACGTACCGGTATCAAATAAAAATACAGACACGAACACGTGTACTGAATTGACGACACTTACCGGTATCGAAAAATGATACTTACCGGTATCAAAGAAAAATACAGACACGAACACGTGTACTGAATTGACGACACTTACCAGTATCGAAAGATGATACTTTCCAGTATTAAAGAAAATACTGACACGAACACGTGTACTGAATTGACGACACTTACCGGTATCGAAAAATGATACTTTCCGGTATCATAGAAAATACAGACACGAACACGTGTACTGAATTGACGACACTTACCGGTATCGAAAAATGATACTTTCCGGTATCACAGAAAAATTCAGACACGAACACGTGTACTGAATTGACGACACTTACCGGTATCAAAAAATGATACTTTTCAGTATCAAAGAGTGAGATGACGACACTTACCGGTATCGAAAGATGACACTTTTCGGTATCAAAGGAAACTGGCTTAAAGACACATACAGGTGTCGAAAGATCAAAGAAAATTGAGATGATGATCCGGACCGGTATCGAAAGATGATACTTACGTGTGTCAAAGAAAGGTTGAGTTGACGACACTTACCGGTATCGAAAGATGATACTTTCCGATATCAAAGAAAACTAGTTTAACGATACAGATAAGTATCGAAGGATCAAAGAAAGACTGAAGGACGATATAGACATGTATTGGAGAGAATACTTACGGGTGTCAAAGAAAGATTGAGTTGACGATACTGACCAGTATCGAAAGATGATACTTTCCGGTATCAAGAAAAATTGAAATGACGACACTTACCGGTATCGAAAGATCAAAGAAAATTGAGATGACGATACTTTCCAGTATCAAGAAAAAATTCTGAGGGAATAATGGAATCCTAGTCAGACGACTCTGCCAGGGAACAAAGACCAGAATGGGGAAGATTAACAGATCTATTACCCTAAGGATTAATTGAGGTGCCTGCTTAGGGCTACAGTTACATCGTTTTTTGTTGAGGAAAAAGAGAGGCTTGAACAGACGACTCTGCAGGGGAATATCAGTGAGACGAACGAGTAAGATTGGCAACTTCACAGAGGATAAAGTAAGATTGAACATCCTGAGTTAAACCACTTTTTGTTGGGGAGAATGTCTATCAACGAGAATATCCAAACCTGGCTTATGCTTCAGATGCATATGTTTGAATTTTTCTATGGCATAATGCTCCATATCAAATGGAAATGCTACACGTTTGAGGATGCAATGATTACTATATGCAAGATGCAAAGAGAATCCTCGACTGGGGATGATGATTAACAACTCTGCTGAGGAAGTGACCTCTGATCTAATCTTCTGACTTTCTGTGGGGAAAAAGATCAACAACTCGGCTAGGGAATAATGTTGATACATCTGGGCTCTAAACTACCAAAACGTGCCGCGAAATTCTGGACTCTGCCACTGTGGGGAATGATGACTTAGCTGGGAAGACATCACCTGAACCAATCATGCTTGGGGAGGACCTAAAACCACAGAACTTTGTTGGGGAAATGACAACCTTCTGACCTGGCTGCTGGGGGAACTGAGATCAAACAAACCTTTGCTGAGGAAGGAAATGCTTGCTGGCGAATAGAGATCAGACAAACCTTCTGTTTGGAAATGGTTCCTGATTTAATGAGGAAATTAGGTACCAAGACTATGTGGGGAATATAGATTTATACCAAGGAGAGACATCCAACAAATCTCCGGCTGGAAATGCAACCTTGTCCTGTCCGGGACAATCAGGTTTTGAATACTCGTTGGGGAGTAATAAACCACTTTGACCAGGGGAAACAATTCTCTGCACTCTTGCTAGGGAGATAGAAATTCTCAATGCTTTGCTGAGGAAGAAAATCCCATACTGGGAACTACTTTGGCGCTTCACACTTCTGCTGATTAACTGCATGCCAATTATCATAAGCGAACTCTCCACTTGTCTCAGACCACATGGTCTACTGGGAGAAATCGTCTCAAGAGGATTTTACAGAAAACCTGGCATTCAAAAGGCCCCAAGGTCTTAAAACTCTTGGAGAAATTTATCGGATCTCAACGTAACTGCCCCAGATTCGCTAAATTATGAAGGAATTTTCCTCGAGAGGATTCATAATGACTTGAAATATTCTGCCCCAGTATTCTGAGTCTTGAAGAGGTGCTTTTGATTGGCCGTCCTCTGGAGAGGACAACTTATCGCTCCTGAGGTGGCCTACCTCAGTACGAGTCTTGCAGTAATTCTATCCCTGTCTCTGAGAGATTCGCTGAATCTCGACATGATTGCCCCAGATTGGCTGAACTTGGAGATATTTCTCGACGTGACTGCCCTGGATTGGCTGAACTTTGAGCACAACTTGCTGAGAAAACTGTTACCTGACGGAGTCTTTTGGCTACATGCTCATCAATATGGTTGTCCAGGAATTTCCTCTTGGCAGAGTCAGACTTCTCGACTGATACTCATTATTCAAGTTTCATTGGCGTCAAGTATAATGTATGCAAGCAGAAAATGTTTATTCAGATAATGATAATTTTAATGCAACATTCATGTTAATATTGAAGTTTTTATTGAAAAGATGTCGCCAAACCTTGTGAACGAATCACTAGTTAAGATGCAACACTAATTTTGAATGAAAGACATTATGCACATGCAATACCAGTAAACATATTAGCCCCACTCATGGGAGTCAGGAACGTTGTCTTATCAAAAGTACGCCTTCGGAATAACCTTACCTCAATTAGGATTTTTGAGGGTTGTAACGTGGCCTGGTTCACAGTTTGAGAATGAAGGATTTATGGCTCAAAATTTTGTTTTACCCACCCATTCTCCTTGATATCCTTCAGTCATACATTCAGTTCATTTGACACAAACACTCACCTTCCAAAAGGTTGTTGCATGTCATCATTGATGGTTAAGGAGCCCACACTGCTTTCAGAGTGGAAGTCGCTCCTTTCGTCTTTGGTGTCTGTAGTCACACGACTCGTTCTTGCTCGAGGATATCTCTTTTGTAATCCTTTTTGCTTTTTTTATTCGCTCTTTTTTCATTTATTTATTTATTTCCCTGATTTTTCCTGGACTGATTCTTTTGAAACCTTTTCGATTGTGATGTCCAGCGAGATGCCCTAACTTTTGCCTAAGTCACTTGTTTTCAAGCTTTTAACTTAGCGGGATTTCTTTCTTCTTTTTCATTTTTCTTTTTTTTTAACAATTCGTGTGACATTGGTTGTCTTGACTTCTTTGAAAGGATTGTGACTGCTTCACTCCTTGCGATGAGGGATAACCATTGTGGTTTCACGCCCCTTGACCTCCTAATGTGTGAGGAATAAAAGGTAATGGATCCTTAGATGCACACTCCTTTTGAAATTTGAATGCTCGGCCAAATCACCTGACAACTACCCTTCCCCGGGGTTAAGATGTGAGGGTTTTTTTATACGAAAAGAAACTCTTACTTCAAGGCTCAAAGGGGTTAACGAGGGTCTATCTCCCTTATATCTCTGGTGTTTAGGAAGTTGAAATAATGTTTGTACATCATCAGCAAGGTTTTGTTCCCAAAAGCGTACAACCAGAAAGTTTGCGTTTTCAATTCGTCATCCTCCCTCTAAGAGTTTAAGCATGTAAAGTGGTATTGCAATGCACAGAAATATCATATGAATGAACAAGAATGAATTACTTCAAGAAAAAAACATATTCATTGCATTAAGGTCATCATCCCAAACAAACAAGTTTTTTACATGCAAATAGAGTATTAACGAACAATGAAAAATACAAATGAAAGTACAGTAAAGAAGCTAAAGATTGCCATTGTTGAGGAGGTCTGACTCCGTCTGGACTTATTTGCAATAGGAGTGCTCACTTGGGAGGCTTCAGTTGATGTGCAGACCGTCTTCCATGAAAGTAATGGCCCCAGCATCGATCAGATCTTGCACCTGGTGTTTCAGAGCTCTGCAATCTTTGATTGAATGGCCAGATGCCCCTGAATGGAACTCACATCTAGAAACTGCATCATAGCCAGGAGGAATAGGGTCTGGAACAGGCCTGGCCTCCCTTAGTTGAACCAGAGAACTTTCGAGCAGATGAGCAAGCAAATGACTGTGAGGGATAGGACATGGATCAAACCTTCTATTAGGCCTTCTTGATCTTTGTTGTCTTTGTTGCTGATAGTTCTGTTGCTGAGGAGCATAGGATTACTGATGTTGACTTGGGTGTTCCTCTTGCTCAGGCACTTTCCTTCTCATACTTGGTCGAGGAACAGGCAACAGTTGCGGATGCGGAGATTCTAAAACCAAGGACTGTAAGATATGCCCCTGACTTGATGTAGCTTCAGAAAAGAAAACAGAGATATTCACTTCTTTTACTGCAGTAGGAATAAAACCACCTTGCATGCTCACGCCGCTCGGCGTGAATTCAATTGCCTTTAAATCGATCAGATCCTGGACAATATGTTGAAAGGCCTTGCATTTTTCAATACTGTTCCCAGGTGTAGCGCGATTTTTGTGGTTTCGAATCACTATCGCTTTGGTACTATAGTTTGATTCATTTTTTATCCTATAAAGCTGATTAAGTAAGGGAAATAGATGTCTCCAATTAACCCTTCTTGCATACTGAGGTTAAACAGTCAAAACTGTTGGTTTACAGATGCTATAAAAATAGGGGGTCTGTCTTTAGGTTATTTCGCTTAAGAATACCATGTAGGGACTATTTGCTAGGCTTCTGGTAAGGTGTTAGGTCTGATGCTTTTGATGGATGTAGGAAGGTACTGGACTTTGAGTTTTTGATTAGTATGCTCGCTAAGATTTTGCAATCTTATGCCTACGTATTCTCGTTTGACGAAACAAGGAAATCAGAGTGATCGTAGTTCCTCCTATTCTATGGGAGGAAATAGATGTTTTGGTGTCTTGTTCAAAGCCCAAGAGATGAAGTTAAAGGTGGTTTGTATCTTGTTCAAAGCGCAAGATGTGAAGCTAAAGGGTTTTGACTGAGAGAGAATTTGTCATCTCTAAAGAGGAATTGTTGATGTTTGTATGCTGTGAGCAAAGCACAAATTTGATGCTAAAAGATTGATTGACTCAACCGGGGGGTTTCCTTATACAAACCTTAAGAGGAGGCTATAAGTTTGACTTTTCTGGGGAAAATGTTCTTTCTTTCTTGTACAAAGCCCAAGATTGAGGCTAAAAGGGATTTTGACTCTGTTGGGGAGAATGTATCTTGTATAAAGCCCAAGATGGAGGCTGAAATGGTTTGACTCAACAAGAGAGTACTTTTATCTGTCCTGTATAAAGCTCAAGACAGAGGCTAAAAGGGTTGAATCAACAAGAGAGTATTGAACAGGTGATTGACTCAACAAGAGAGTCTGAAGGTTGATTGACTCAACAAGAGAGTCTTTTATACTCAACAAGAGAGTGATTTGTTGTCTCGTACGAAGCCCGAGATTGAGGCTAAAAGGCGGTTGACTCAACAAGAGAGTCTTTTATACTCAATAAGAGAGTGTTTTTCTGTCTCGTATGAAGCCCGAGATTGAGGCTAAAAGGCAGTTGAATCAACAAGAGAGTCTTTTATACTCAACAAGAGAGTATTTTTATATGTCTTGTACAAAGCCCAAGACGGAGGCTAAAAGTAGTTGACTCAATAAGAGAGTCTGAAAAGGTTAGCTCCACTAGGGAGAATCATTTGTACAAAGCCCAAGAGGAGGCTGACTTACTGTTGAAGATTATTGAGATCCTGAAGTGGGTCCAAGTGTGGGGAACTCTCATGAGAGAGACCGAGTTTCTGCTGGAGATTGATCCAGAGTGATCGGTGTTTTTTCCTATGTTTTAAAGGAACTTGAGACTGTCTTTGAGACTCAAGAGTTTTAGACTGTCCAAGTCTAGAGTTTTATCTTTTGTACAATGCCCAAGAGGAGGCGCGGGCATAAAGGGATGAGTATCAACCCTAAAATGGTCGGAGTTTTGACGCGGGAAAGAATGCTCTAGCGAAGGATGGCTAAGTTCTGTCTTATACCTTTAAGAGGTCGTCAGGGTCCTTGTATTAAGCCCAAGATAAGGCATGAGAACTTCTAAGAAGTCGAAGGGTCCTTGTACAACGCCCAAGAGGAGGCGGGGATGCTTTTAGGAAGCCTGTGGGTCCCCAAACCAAGAGAAGTTCAAGAAATACAATTCACAGAGAAGAGATCATTCCAGGAAAGTTCGAGAATTTAGAAGAAACTCAAGAGATGCCATTCACGGAGAAAAGATCATCTCTAGGGAGTTAGAGTTTCTTTGACAATTTCTAAGGGTGACAGTCTGAGAAAAGGTTCACCGAGAATACTGCTTTTCTCTTTGTTCCATATTGTTTAACCCTAAGAGAAGGGAAGACTGTATCTGGAATCCTACGGGGGATCTAGTTTTGTTTGTATTTAAAGAGTGACCAACAGGGCTTTACCTAGTTCTAGACGTAGTTGCCGGTGAAAACTCTAAATAACTATACTAGTATTACACAGTGGATATGTGACAAGTATATAAAAGGATGTGAAATAAGACTTACAGTGAAACAGCCCCACAATATAGTTATATACATATGAAAGCGGTAAATGAAAGCGGATAAACACTTACCCGTTGTAGAGCTTCCATGCTGTTTTGTTAGTTGTTCAACAAAGAAATTAAAGAAAGTTTTGATAACAACATATATTTGAATTCAAAATCAAAGGAGAAAGTGTTTTGAAAAGATTTTTGGGGTTTATAGCTCGAGAAGAGGCCCAAGTTTTAATGATGATCGCACCGTTGTTTTGTAAACGGTACAGAGGGACTTATACAATATGTGAGGCCCAAAAAGTTTTTATGTACAAGGGGGTTGGGTCTTACACTCTATTAGAGGCCCAAAGATTTATTTTTGTACAAGAGATGGGACTTACAACTCAAGGAGAAGCCCAGGGTTATTTGTTTTGAAAACGGCAATCGCGCCGAGGTTTTTGAAAACACAGTGGGTCTTATACAACATCTGAGGCCCGAATCATTTTGGTTTCAAAAAGGGGTTGGGTCTTACACTCTATTAGAGGCCCAAAGAAATTTAAAGAAAATAAATTGAGCTTATAACACGAGGGTAGGCCCAGATGGTTTGATTTTTGAATTGCCGATTGTGCTGAGATTTTTCTTTTAACGCAGAGGGAATTATACAATATGTGAGGTGCAAAATTGTTTTGGTTAAAAGGGGATTGGGTCTAACACTCTATTAGAGGCCCAAAGTGTGTTTGAAAAAGATTTGTTAGGGTGCTTAAAATCAAAACCCTAAATTAGTTTCAAAATGTATTTTAATTAAATTCAATTAAAATGAAAAATTATCAAACATATATGAAAAACAAGTTGTGATCTTGGATTAATGTTTGAAAAATCATGTTTTTATCCACAAAATGATTGGAAACCAATTAAATTTGGGAAATCAAGGAGGAAAAAATATTTTAAATGTTAGAAAACAAATAAAGATTAATTCTTTGCAAAAATATCAAGTATATGAAATAAATAATATTTTTGGCAAAATAAAATGTTTTAACATTTTTGTGAATTATTAAAAAAAGAATCAACTCAAAATCATTAAAAACCAGAGAGAAATTAATTTTTGAATCAATTAAATAAAATCACAAAATTCAAATATTCAAATATTAAAAAAAAAATGGCGCCAAGAACACACCAAGAACACGCGCCACCCCTCTGTTTCTGTAGATTTGCATTTTCTCACCAATCTCACTAAATACGTGATGAAATCACACAATCCACATATCAATCTGCTCGTTTTCACCTCAATATCATGTCTATGGTCTTTAATTTCATTTATTTTAAGCATGGAATAAGAAATCAAGACAAAACCTCAAGAACCCTAAATTCTGCATGAAGGTTGAGAATTTTGATACGCGATTCAAACAAAGCAATTAATTGAGGGGAATCCATCCATACATGATTATGAACATATGGCAAAAGTATTGTACGAGGAAATATGCATGAATCATGAGATGACCAAGTTTAGGCTTACTTGAAGTTCGTGACAGCAAGAGCAATGTGATGTTTTAGTTGGAGGTGTTACAGATGAGTTGTGATGATCTGAACAGCTTCCCTACACCATATGGAATGTGTTTGAATGCTTCGAGTGATCTGAAATGGACTGGAACAAAGTATGGCACCTCAACTGCAACTTGGTTAAAACCTTGAGCAATTGGCTGGTGATTTTGTGACATTGGTGTTCCAAATGTTGTTTAAGTGTTTGGATCACTTCTATATGATGTTTATGAGGTGCGTGTGTGATTGGTTTGGTTGGAATGACTCTCAAACTCAAAACTCGATAGTGACTTCCTTTGGAAGGAAATTTTGGAGTGAAAGAAGAGATTTTGAGGAAAGCATCAGTTTGATGGCTTTGGTGTACTTAAATTGAGAACAAATGAGCTCTATTTATAGTAGAGCAAGTTTGTTTTGCAAGCAATAGTGAATGGCAACTGGTACAGGTCTGTGGCCAATTGGATTATTTTGGAATCTCAAGTCTCCTCTAGCCATTGACTAGAGGTTAGAGCACATGCCTTTGGTTCCCTAGTTCAGAGATCATCCTTGGCTCATTCAATTGGAAAAGGCTCAGTTCATGCCACCTTGGTGTATCCATTGAATGCTCCAAAACAAAATTGGAGTCTTGTCCCCATTTTAGGCATTTCTAAGTTTAGCATGCTACTTTAGGTTCCAAAGACTTGGGAGGCTTATGGATCAGTGTTTGTTCCTCCTTGGTCTCCTCCTGAGGTGTTCAGATGGATAAACTTGTTTGTCATTTGCACAATTCGATCAAATCGAGCAAAATGCACAAATCTGCCTTGCCATGATAGTTGCAGCAAGGCATATTGCCATTATCATAACTCTTAGCTCAAATGGGATTTGATGGAGTTCTTGGCCATTTTGGAAAGCTCTCATATGATACAACATATATGTGATCATAGTTTGTCTTGACACTTTTTGGATCTAAGTGAAAAATGCCCTTACATTTTGAAAAAAGTGAAACAGATTCTGACTTAGTGAAAATTTCACTAAGTGTTGGAAAAAATGGCATTTTCATGTTTTTGTCATTTTGGTCACTCCATAATTAAAATTCCATGAAGAGTTGGAGTGAGGTGTAGTTGACACTTTTAAAGTATGACATGAGAGCTACAAATCCATCTTTGGATTAGCCAAAATGGTTGCTTGGATCTCAAGTTCTGATCATTGGAAGTTGGTACCCTAGCCACTTTGTTCCATAACTTAGAAAATTTCTAAGTTTTTTATGGTTACCCCTTTTACAAGTTATCCCACTTTTCTTCATTTTTCTTGATGAATGATGATTCCAATCACACATTAACATCATTTTAGGGTTAGGGAACCATAATTGATCAAAAAATCAAAAAGTCAAACTTTGACTTTTGGGCACAGTTGACTTTTTATTCGATGAATTCCAAACTGTGCGATCCTCTATGAAATCAAGTCCTTGACCTAAATCAAACTTGATGGATTAATTTTATATGTGTTATAGGGTGTATTGAATCATGTCCCAAGGTTTGGGAGCATGTCTTGGTCAAAAGTCAAAGGTACAGTTGACTTTTTTTGCGAAACCCTAACTGTGGTCCTGAGGAAATTGAAACTTGTGGATCAAGCTTCTTGGATCAATCCATTGTTGAAAATGGATCAATGTGGTTTATTAGAGACCCTCAAATCATGTCTTGAGGTCTTGGCTCATGTTTTGTCCCAAAAGTCAACTTAGGGGTGAATTAGGTCAAGAAACCCTAATTCCTGATTTTTTATGAATGCATCCCCTGAGGCTAAATTGACTTCATGATTGGGTCCATGAGGTCCCTTGTAGTATCTTAAGTTGTGCTCTGAAGCATTGGCTCATGCCCAGAGTAAAATTTCCATTTGGAGGCCTTGGTCGACCAAAACCCTAAATTGGTGACACTGACGATCTTGAGGCTTGATCCACTTGGAATGTTGCAGCCTTATGCCTGATCCCTGATGTGGGAGTCCTATTAATCCTTTATAGGTGTTTGATAGGATAGACAAATTAAAGATCATGTCATTCCTTGATTGATCCTTTGTCTAAGTGCTCTGAGAGGGCTTGAAACTCTAATTCTTTAATTGTAGTGAATGCTCACCCATCTTTGGGGAGACTAATGAGTATGAAAGTTCATCCATATTGTGATGATGATTTGCACAATGATGGGAACCTTAGTGGTCTAAATTTGGGGTATGACAGATGCCCCTATTTAATCTTCTTGGACCTTAAGGTGTGAATGCGAAGGTATTCGGGCATTCGGGGTGCAAGAGGATTAAATATAGGAATACCCGAAATTTTGATGGTGGTTATGAATGGTAGTTTGCTCATCCATCTTATTTTGCTAAGCGTTGATGCTTAGAAAAGGTAAAAACTTCCCCTCAATCCTGGTTCTCAGCCAAGGAACTGGTCTAAGTTTCCTTTGTCAATAAACTTCCCCTCGATCCTGATTTCCTACCAAGGAACTGGTCTCAATTTCTGATGTAAACTTCCCCTCGATCCTGGTTTCCTACCAAGGAACTAGTCTAAGTTTCTGACATAAACTTCCCCTCGATCTTGGTCTTCAGCCAAGGAACTGGTCTCAGTTTATTTTGTCAATAACCTTTCTTGACAAGAAACGCTATTCGTAGTGGTTTTTCCTCAAACTTCTCGCCGAATTTGCCTGGGGAGATGCCATTTGATGGAAAAATTTTTGATGTCAGACTTGCTGGGGAACCCATTCGTCTGAGCTGCAGAGGTGTACAAACTTATCTATTGGAGACGCCATTTATTAACTCTACTGTGGAAAACAAGTCTCTTGAGAGACTGCTTCCTACTTGGGGATATTACATTATACTTTTCCCCGAGATCTTCGCGGAGAAATGCCATGTGATGTATTCCAAATTTGAGGTGCTGATGACCTTTTCGTCAGCGAACTTTTCGGAGAGAAACCGCTGTATTGCTGAATCTCTGATAAAGGGGCTTTCTCTAGGATTTTCCTTAATCCGGGAAAGCAAAGATATCATCTTCAATGGCGAAGAGTGACGTTCGTCGAAAGTTTTTTTCTAGCTTTTCAGAGGTTCAAGTTATCAAAGTGGTTGAGGACTGTCTCTAATCCATAGATAAACTGGAGAGAGATTGCTTAGATGATTCACTTCCTGACGAGGAAAGAACTGACAACTCAATTGACAAGAGGACTTTTATCACTTGAGGATAAGACCGACTAGAGTGATAGTGATGCAATATGAATATGAATGTAAATCAACAATGCATGATGTATGTATGTATATGCTTACAAAATTCACACGACATACAGACTAGTGGATGAACATGCCTAGGTACTCGGCCACTGCGGGGGATGAAGAGGTACCACTGGGTTCAAAATAGAAATTCTGCCTTGCTTAGGAGATATAGTCCCTGCGAGGAACAACATTGGTCGGGCTTAGGAGATAAGAACTCTGCCGGGGGGTGTCAGATGAAACATGGTCTCTAACATAGTTGATCCTTCATTCAGGCGTACTGGTTTAGAAGGGGTACTTTGATTCTGCACTTTGAAGTTCGATTACTTCTGGAGAGGCGATCGACGTTCTTTCGATGTTCAAAAGTCAAAAGAAATTGCCATCTTAATTTTGAAAAGCAGAACAATTTTTGACAAGTAAATTTTTGTTTTATTTCAAGAATCGTTAATCATTTTTAAAACGTCATTCTGTAAAGCTAAAACAAATGAGAATTGTAAACAAAAACACTAGGGCTCAAATTTTATTGATAGGATGGAAATCAATCAAACGCGTGATCCCATGGAGTTTTTACAAAGTTTAGAAAATGGTAATTTAAGGGAAAATGGCTACATTGAAACATAACGACCACTATCCTTCTACCAACTTTGAATTCTGGACATCCTGAGCTTTTGTCGAAGATGACCTTGACTGGAGTTTTCCTAACGGATGGCATGACTGCCGCTGAGGGATTTTCCCCTTTGTTGGACGTAGTTACTTGCCATTATCCCTAACTTTTGCCTGGATTGTACTTTGAGATTTCCAATCCACCGGGATGATTTTTTATTATGTCTCTAATTTTTGCCTGGACCGCCCTTTCGGGTTTTCAATCCACCGAGACGTATTTTTTTTATATTTTTTATTTAGACGAAGTATTTCCTGACTACGTCAACATTTGTGGGATAGGCAAATTCTTCTCCATCCTTGGTTGCGAGACTCAAAGCACCACCTGAGAAAGCTTTCTTAACCACATAGGGGCCGTCGTAATTCGGAGTCCATTTGCCCCGGGAATCAGTGAGGAATGATTGTATCCTTTTTAGCACAAGGTCTCCTTTTCTGAAGACGCAAGGTCGGACCTTTTTGTCAAATGCCTTCTCCATTCTTTGTTGATACAACTGACCATGGCATAGTCCCACTATTCGCTTTTCTTCTATCAGATTCAATCCGTCGTATCGGCGTTGACACCATTCAGTTTCTGTTAGCTTGGCTTCCATCAATACCCAGTTTGATGGGATCTCTACTTCTATAGGGAGCACTGCTTTCATGCCATATACTAGAGAGAAAGGGGTTGCCCATGTTGAAGTGCGGACAGATGTGCGATAACCGTGAAGAGCAAAGGGTAGCATCTCATGCCAGTCTTTGTAGGTTACAACCATCTTCTAAACAATCCTCTTGATATTCTTGTTAGCCACTTCTACCGCTCTGTTCATCTTGGGTCGGTAGGGAGATGAGTTATGGTGTTCGATTTTGAATTCAGCGCACAACTCTTTCATCATCTTGTTGTTCAAGTTGGATCCATCATCAGTAATGATCTGGCTCGGAACACCATAACGGCAGATGAGATTGTTTTTGATAAAGTGGACTGCAACTTATCGGGTTACATTGGCGTATGACGCTGCTTCGACCCACTTGGTGAAGTAGTCAATGGCTACCAGGATGAACCAATGTCCGTTTGAAGCCTTGGGTTCGATCATGCCAATCATGTCGATTCCCCATATGGAAAAAGGCCATGGGGAAGAAAGAACTTTGAGATGTGTTAGCGGTACATGGATTTTGTCTGAGTATATCTGACACTTGTGACATCTCCTCATGTACTTGTAGCAATCGGATTCCATTGTCAGCCAATAGTACCCTGCTCTCATAATTTTTCTCGCCATTGTGTGTCTGTTGGCATGAGTGCCAAAGGATCCTTCGTGAATTTCTTTTATCAGCATGTTTGCTTCTGGTCTGTCTACGCATCGGAGCAAGACCATGTCAAAGTTTCTCTTATAGAGCGTATCTCCGCTCAGGAAGAAGCTGTCTGCCAATCTTCTGAGGGCCTTTCTGTCCTTCCTGAATGCCCCAGGAGGGTACTCTTGTTTTTTAAGGAAGCATTTGATATCGTGATACCAAGGTTTGTCGTCTATGACTGCTTCAATCGTGAAGATGTAAGCGGGCCGTTCAACGCGCATTATGTCAATCTTAGGTATGTCATTCCATTGACCTACACTAATAATGGAAGAGAGAGTGGCTAATGCATCAGCCAAGTGATTCTCCTCACGAGGGATGTGGTGGAACTCAATTCTGTTGAAGAAGGGTAACAACCTTCTTGCATAATATTTGTAAGGGAACAGTCCTGATTGGTATGTGTTCCAATCTCCTTTGATCTGATTGATAATCAGGTCTGAATCGCTATACACATCCAAGTTTTTTATCCTTAAGTCGATCACTTCTTCGAGACCCATGATACAAGCTTCGTATTCGGCCTCGTTGTTTGTACACTTGAATGTCAGTCGGGCGGTGAAAGGAATGTGGGTACCCTGAGATGTTATGATGATTGCCCCAATTCCGTTTCCATAATGATTGACAACTTGGTCAAAGATAAGTCCCCATTGGGAACCTGGTTCTGGCCCTTCACTAGGTAGCGGTTCATCGCAATCTTTCATTTTAAAATACATGATATCTTCATCTGGGAAGTCAAACCTGACTGATTCCTGAGTGTCAATTGGTTGATGAGCCAAATGATCGGCTAAAACACTTCCCTTTATGGCTTTCTGAGCATGGTACTCGATGTCATATTCTGATAACAACATCTGCCAATGGGCAATCTTTCCTGTGAGAGCAGGCTTATCAAAGACGTAGTTGATTGGATCCATTTCGGAGATTAACCAAGTAGTGTGACAAATCATATATTGACGAAGACGTTTGGCTACCCAAGCCAGAGCACAAGAAGTTTTCTCGAGCATAGTGTACCGAGTTTCACAGTCTGTGAATTTCTTGCTCAAATAATAAATGGCAGACTCTTTCCTTTTGGTTTCGTCTTGTAGGCCAAGTACACAACCCATTGAGTCTTCCAAGACTGTTAGGTAGATAATCAGTGGTCTTCCTTCCACTAGAGGTGATAGAACCGGTGGGTTCAACAGGTATTCCTTGATACTGTCAAAGGTGGTTTGGCAGTCTTCTGTCTAAACGCAGTCCTGATCTTTTTTGAGTAATTTGAAAATCGGCGCACATGTCGCTGTCATGAGGAATATAAATCTGGAAATGTAGTTCAAACGTCCCAAAAATCCTCAGACTTGTTTCTCAGTCTTTGGAGAAGGCATATCTTGAATGGCCTTGACCTTGTCAAGATCAACCTCAAATCCTTTCTGGCTGACAATGAACCCTAAAAGTTTTCTTGAGCGGACACCGAAGGTGCACTTGTTGGGATTCAAGCGGAGTTTATACTTCCTCAACCGCTCAAATAGTTTTGACAATTGGTTCACATGCTCCTCTTTTATTTTAGATTTGGCAATCATGTCATCGACATATACTTCGATTTCTTTGTGTATCATGTCATGAAATAGAGTAATCATGGCCCTTTGATAGGTTGCCCCGGCGTTCTTTAAACCGAACGACATTACCTTGTAACAAAAAGTGCCCCATGGGGTAATGAATGAAGTTTTCTCCATGTCTTTCGGCGCCATCTTTATCTGATTATAGCCCGAGAAGCCATCCATGAAGGAGAAGACTTTGAACTTTGCGGTACTGTCTACCAGCATGTCAATGTGTGGTAAGGGAAAGTCATCCTTCGGACTTACTTTGTTCAGATCCCTGTAGTCTACACACATTATGACCTTTCCGTCTTTTTTTGGAACTGGTACTACGTTGGCTAGCCATTGCGGATATTCTAATGTGGCGAGGAAACCCGCGTCAATCTGTTTCCGTACTTCCTCTTTGATTTTGATGGCCATGTCTGGGTGAGTCCGTCTCAACCTTTGTTTTACCAGCGGACATTCTGATCTTAATGGTAGATGATGTTCCACGATGTTGGTATCCAACCCTGGCATGTCCTTGTAGGACCAAGCAAATATATTGGGAAACTCTTTGAGAAGCTTTATCAAACTTTCTTTGACAGTTGGACTGAGTAAGGCCCAAATCTTGACTTCTTTTCTCTCCTCTTCTGAACCCAAGTTGACTGTTTCCAACGGCTCTTTATGAGGTTTAATGGACCTTTCCTCTTGTCTGAGTAATCGGGAGATCTCCTCTGGAATTTCTTCGTCATCTTCTTCTTCAGCCTCAAATACCGGGAATTCAAAGTTGGGAGAAGGCATCGGATCGTACGTTTCAATGGGGTTTAAAACAAGCAATCTGCATGACGTTATGATTTGTTTTTTAGAAGAGATAGAGAGAATGCAAGAGTGTGTGCAGTGTAAATTTTTTTGAACAATGCTTGTTTTTATTGTTAGAATTGTTTTTTAGGATTACCATTTTCTGAAAAAGCGAAAAGAGAAAACATCAATTAATGCGGGAATTATAGAATGACGTTATTTTATTTATGAACTTGTCGATTCTTGAAACTACAGCCCTATAAAACAAAACTATGTCGCTTTGGATGAAGCGAAGAGGGATATTTATAGAAATTGAGCCTTATCAAAACATCTGTTTCACCTGGGCAGGGTGAAAAGTTAAAACAAAGAAGGCCATTACTTTGACTTATGAATAATCTTCGGAACATTGACTGCAACCCATTGGCGGTGAACTCCTCGGTGAATCACAAAGTCTAGTACCTTCCTTAATTTGTCTTCAGAAATAATGCTGATTTCTGGCGGAGCAAGATCATTGGAATCTGTCTCCCAGGCAGAGTTGTCGTAGGAGTATTCCTCAGTTGTATTTTGCATAGTATTTGTGCTCTTTGGAAAATCCCTCCATCGAGTTGGCTGGATGTCCTTGATCCTGATACGAGAGCTTTCAGGAGCAGTGTACTTAACCAAGAAGTCGTACTTGCCACTCGGTTGTCCTAAGGTGTCCCACACTTCTTTAGAACTTAGAGGTGTCATCTCTCTCGATGACGTTGACCTCGGGAAAAGCATAGTTAATGAATTCTAGTCCTGCAAACTTTACAAATTCATCATCGCACTGGATATTTTCTGAATGACCTGAGTGTTAATCCTATTACATGGTGGGGACGCAGGTATTTTTTCCAATGATGCTCAGCTAATTTTCATTGTTCGGCTGATTTTCTTGCCCCAAGTCTCCTGGGTACGACTGCCAGATAGGCAGACCATCCATCGGGCCATAATAGTCGTGGTCAAAGTTGTCTTTCATCAGAGTGTCTTCCTCTAATGAATTTGGTGGAGCACGACATCCTTCCAGATCACAATCTCCGTATATCATTTTGACGTCTGACCTTGGTATAAATCTCGGACACTGTACGAGATAGCAAAATGGCGTAGGCACTTCTTCCTGAGACATATAACCGTCCTTGTTAAGATAAGACTTCCACTCTTCATCTGTATTGGAGGAATCTCCCTCGTTGATGGTATGTACTTCTTGAGACACTAGGTGAAGGAAACCTCCACTATGGAAGAAGTTCTGAATGGGATGAAGACTTTCATCGTTAGCAGCTGTTTGGGTACAGGTTGCAGAAAAACCAAGACCCTTCTTTGCTTTATTATCAGTAGGAATGACAAGCTGTCCCCATCCCTTTGCATTGTTACTTTTGATCCCCTCGAGAGCATCTTTGTACGAGGATATTGATGTTCCATTCTCTAATTGATTCTCACTGCTTACCGAAAGTGCCTGGAACTGAGTTCCAATAACCTCCTCGGGTTCTACACAAGTGGACAATGATAGGTTACTCACGATCAAGGCTTGTTCTCCACAGACTGTGATGAGTTGGTTATTCTTGACGAACTTCAGCTTCTGGTGAAGTGTCAAAGTGACTGTCCCAGCCTGGTGTATCCAAGGTCTTCCCAACAAACGACTGTATGTTGCCCGGATGTCCATGACCTAGAAAGTGACTTGGAAAGTGTGAGGACCGATAGTTATGGGAAGGTCGACTTCGCCGATAATTGTTTTTCGGGATCCGTCAAATGCTTTGACAACGACCTCACTGCCTCTCATCGGAGATCCTTTGAATGATAGTCGCATTATAGTGGACTTTGGCATGACGTTGAGAGCCGATCTGGTGTCTACCAGTACGCTGGCTAAAGCATTGTCTTGGCAGTTGACTGTGACATTGAGCGCCACGTTGTGACTTTTGCCTTCTTCTGGCAATTCCTCATCGCTAAAACCTAAATTTTTGCAGAAAGTGATGTTAGAGACGATGCTGTCGAATTACCTTATCGACACATCCTGTTCCATAAAGGCCTGCTCTAAGACTTTCTATAGAGCCTCTCTGTGGGCTTCGGAACTGAGTAAAAGAGATAACACAGAGATCTTTGAAGGAGTTTGTAACAGCTGATCAACAATGTTGTATTCACTCCTTTGGATGAGCTTCAACATCTCATCATCGTTCTTTGAAAGGTCGGGATCACTGGATTGACCGACTGGTGGATTGGGAGCTTCTGTCTGAAGTTCCTTTTCTTTGTTAGGTTCTCCAACTCCTCTGTTGAAGATTCGACTGCTCTGTGTTACTCGACTGATGTCTGCAATATTCACGATGGAGGGTAATGGAATTTCCTTTCCATTCTCAATTGTTGTTGCACCATATTTGTAAGGGATAACTTTATCAGACTTGTACGGCACTGGTCCTGGCAGATAGATAACTACAGGAGCCTTCTGATTTCTCTGACTGTCATAAGTAACTTCAATCAATTCCTGGTTAAGAACCTTCGATTCGTCAAGTAGAGGGATGATGGTACAAACATATTTGGTCCTTTCGCAATCAGAGATCACGACAACATCCTTAATCTGATCAGCGAAATAGTCTGGCGTCCAGTGGATGGATCCAGAACTTGGACACGGTTGAATCTCCTTGGGAGCCAATTGACTTTGAAGGGCTGCTCGCACGAGGTAACATCCTTGATTATTTTCCGAGTAGACTCTACAGCGCTCGTAGTTATGTGGTGGCACCTGGCCACGTCCGCTTTGAATGCAGTGTAACCTTACTAGGTCTATTTCCATAGATCGAACATCCTGACTTTGATGCCTAGTAGGGTTCCCGTTTGTCACACTGATTTGTTGTGTGTCTTCGTCTAGATAGATCGGAAGCCACCAATGGTTTAACAAGTGTTGCAAAGTTCTTTGAACGAGAGCGCACCCTTGGTTACTCTCACAACATACTTTACAGCTCAGATAATCATGTGATGTGAGAAAACTGAGCTGGACTTGCTTGGCGTGTAACTCCACCAAGCTAGTATTCATCAAACGAATATCGAAGATTTGAATCATGTTAACTTGATAAGGATTTCTATCATGGTAGTCCTGGATCCACCCAAGATTCATCTGACGCTGGAGGGCCTCTTGTACAAAAGAGCATCCCTGTTTATTTACCGAGCAAATCAGACAGGAATTGTAATCGTGCCGCGGCAGATTATGATATTGGCTTTGCCTTAAGTGCATCGCCACTAAGTTGACATTCATCGTACGGATGTCGTGGTTCTGAATGATGTTGGAACTTGTATGAGTCATGTTAACTCCACGAACTCGATGCTCTTGGATCCACCCGAGATCCAATTGTTCTTGTAGAGCTGATTGCACCACAGAACATCCTTGATTGTTTTTAGAGTAGATATCACACTGCTGATAATTATGAGGTGGTATATGGCCATACCCGCTCTGTCTACGATGCATCTTGACCAGGTTGGTCCTCAATAAGAGTACATCATGAATTTGATATTTGTTGTTAGACTCTCCCTCTATCAAATTTACCGCAACTTTCTTGTGTTGAGGCAGTGGGATCGTGAGAACATTCGGATTCGTATCGTTGAAAGATAAGACTCCGCTCCTAACAAGTTTTTACACATCAGATTTGAAGCTGAGACAGTTTTCTATGTTATGCCCCGGTCCTTCTTGATGGTAAGGGCAAGTCTGATCCGCTTTGAACCAAAAAGGCAGATTTTTCGGTACTGTAAGAGGAGACCTAGTTTGGACGTGTCCCTTGACCAGTAAGAGTGGAAATAATTCTGCGTACAACATCGGTATAGGGTCGAACCCTGGTGGTCGCGTTGTACAGTTGTTGTTATATGAAGGACGAGCCTGCTGAAGAGGCTGTTGTGTCCTTTGCTGATATTGCTGTTGATTCGGTTGGCTTCGAACAACCCGAGGTTGATACGAAGGAACAGGCGCAGGGTTGATAGCAGGAGTTATAGCTGCTACTGGTTGGTACCGTCGCCTTTGCTTTCCGAGAGAGATATTGCCAATATCTTGCTCTTTTTTCTTAGGGAGAGCACTACCGTATCGTTTTGTACTACTTGATGATCCAACGTCTTTTACTAAACGTCCTTCTCCGACTGCTTCCTCAAGGCGAACTCCCATGCCTACCATTTTAGTAAAGTCACTGGGCGCACTGGTGACCATTCGGTCGTAGTAAAATGAGCTCAAGGTCTTTAAGAAGATCTTTGTCATCTCTTTTTCCTCAAGAGGTGGACAAATCTGGGCGGAAATTTCACGCCATCTCTGAACATATTCCTTAAAGGTTTCCTTGTCCTTCTGTGACATGGCTCTGAGTTGATCTCTGTCCGGCGCCATATCTAGGTTATACTTATATTTCTGAACGAAGGCCGCACCAAGATCTCTGAAAGTGCCGATCTTAGTGCGGTTTAAACCCATGTACCATTTGAGTGCGGCACCGGTTAAACTATCCTGAAAATAGTGAATCAGTAGCTCTTAGTTCTTTGTCAGAGTTGACATCCGCCGAGCGTACATCACCAAATGGCTTTGAGGGCAAGAGTTACCCTTGTATTTTTCAAATTCGGGCATTTTGAATTTGTGTGGAACTTTCACATTGGGGACCAAACAAAGGTCTGCGGTGTCTTTTCCAAATAGATCCTGACCGCGAAGGGCTTGCAGCTCTTTCTGCATCTCCAAATAGATCCTGTCTGCGGTGTCGAACATACTTTCGTTTCCACCAGAAGGTATCTGTGGAACCTGTCCTTCTGGGACAGTGTGTACCACGGGTGGTGGTATAGTCATCATGGCAGTGACTCTAGGAACTTCCCTCTCCCAATGGTTGTAACCTTCAGGAGTTGCCGTCATGCCCCGGGCATCTTTGCTTTCTCGAAGTTTGTACCCTTTAGGCCCAACGGTTCCTGCTGCGGTTCCTTGATCTTCAGTGATTGGCAGAACATATCTTTTCGGGATATAGTTAATAGGCATGCCCCAGGGACGATCTTTAGGCATGGTATACCGAGGGTCATACTTTTCCACTATGGGCGTTGATGTGATCTCTGAGATCACAGTCCTTTGTTGTTGTATCTGAGTTTCTGCCAGAGCTTCCATGTTGTTATGAAGCTTTCTCAAATCCTCTTTCAGAAAGTCGATCTCTTCCCTCAACTCTCTGTTCTTTTCCTCGAGATCGTCCATCTTTTTCTGTCGATTAGCCTGAGTATTGTACGAATGAGACAGTTTGACTCTAGAATCGAGACGCAAACGTGAGATTCGTAGGTAAGAAGAATGCGTTACGTGAGAATGATGAATGATATGCAATAATTATATTTTAATTAATTTTTTATTTAATCAAAATAAACTTCAACAATGGGATTGCAATATCAAACAGTGGGGATACCCTGTTTTATTGAATTCAAAGATTGCGGAATGGAAATACAGTAATTTACATAGTGCTGTAAAAGGAAATCTAAACTTATGGGTCCCGAGTCCTCTTTGAGGGGAGCTCGGGTGCTGGTTTTGGTACTTTCCTTTTCTTTCACCGGGGCTCTTGAGCCGTTGTCAGGTTGTCATTCCTTTGCCAAGTGAAAGGAGCAAGCAAATTCCTTTGGTCCTCTTGATTTTCTACAGCATGTTGCTCTAAAATCTCAATCAGAGCATCATTTTCTTTTAACAGTTGTTGTATTTTCTTGCATTCCACATTGAGAATACAGTACTTGTTCTTCCAAGACTTCTTCTCCTGCTAAACTCTGTTGAGAGTAACCTGAAGTTTTTCTGTATCAGACATAAAATAAAGGACAGGGTCCCTTAATGGAAGAACTTCTTGACGAGGGTAAGGCATCCTCAGCTTGAGAGCTCTAGTTTGTACCCAGTGGAGATAAGGTTCCACCGAGACACAGTCTGGTTTTCCTAGAGACTCTCTTCCTTTCCTATGAATGTGTTTCCAGGCATGCACTATTTCTGTCTTTAGTGCTCTGTCATTTTCTCCTTCCTTGAAGAAAAGACCTTCCAAATGAGCATTATGCGGGACATGCCTCATCGGGTATCCAAATTGATGACGAACCAAAACTGGATTATAATTGATTCCTCCTTTAATTCCTATAAGGGGTACGTTTGGGAAGTTTCCACAATGGTCAATGATTCTGATCCCGTCATAGATTCAATTGTACCAATCGATGTCAGAGTTGGTAAGAGACATGATTCTCTGCGACCAACGTAAAGTATTCTTTTAATCCCAAAATACAGCAGACTTTGACAAATGAGAAATGAACCACTTGTATAGCAGGGGTACACAACATGTGATCATTCCTCCGCTGTACAAATTCCTTAAGTGTACAGAATGATAAGCATCTGCGAGAAGGTACAGGGTTTCCAATTAGAAATTTTTTAATGGCATTGATATCGACGAAGTTATCGATGTTGGGAAACAAAAATAACCCGTAGGTTAGCAAAACAAAGATGCTTTCCAAAACGGCCATGTTCCCTATACTAGCAAAGTACAGAGCTTTCTTTATCAAGAACAGGGATGGCAAACCCTGGATACCACCCTTAATGATCATGTGAGTCCTGACTTCTGACTTGTCCAAATAGATTGCTCTTGCAATGGTTTGATCCTTTGGAATTTCTTCTAGTCTAGAAAAGGGAGTGTCATACCCCAAATTTTGACCACTAAAGTTTCCCATCATTGTGAGAATCATCATCACAATATGGATGAACCATCCTACCTTGTCAGTCTCCCCAAAGATGGGTGAGCATCCACTACAATCAAAATTAGGGTTTCAAGCCCTTTCAGAGCCTTAGACAAAGGATCAATCAAGAAATGACATGATCTTCAACTTGTCTAACCTCTCAAACATTCACAAAGGATCAAAAAGGACTCCCACTTTAAGGATTAAGCACAAGGCTGCTCGCTTTTAGGTGGATCAAGTCTCAGGATCGCTAGTGTCACCAAATTAGGGTTTTGGTCGACCAGGGCCTCCAGATGGATAATTTCATCTGGGTACAAGCCAAAGATCCAAAACACAACCTAATGTACTCCATGGAACCTCATGGACCCAATCATCAAGTCAATTTGGCCTCAGGGGATGCATACATCAAAAATAAGGAATTAGGGTTTCTTGACCTAATTCACCCCTAAGTTGACTTTTGGGACAAATCATGAACCAAGACCTCAAGAGAGAGTTTGAGGGTCTCTAATGAACTATATTGATCCATTTGGAATAATGGATTAATCCAAGAAGCTTGAGAAACAAGTCTCAATTTCATCTGCACCACAATTAGGGTTTTAAGGAAAAAGTCAACTGTAACTTTGACTTTTGACCAGGACAAGCTCCCAAGCCCTAGGACATACCTCAATATACCCTATGACACCCATGGAACATGTCCATCAAGTTTGATTTAGGTCAAGGACATGATTTCCTGAAGAATTGCACAATTTGGAATTCATCTGATAAAAAGTCAACTGTGCACAAAAGTCAACTTTGACTTTTTGAGATTTTTTACCAAAATGGATTTTTAACCCTAAAATGATGTTTATGTATGATTTGAATCATCATTCATCAAGAAAAATCAAGAAAAGTTGGATAACTTGTAAAAGGGGTAACCATAAAAACTTAGAAAATTTTCTAAGTTAAAAGATAAAGTGACAAAGGTACCAACTTTGAAGGACCATAACTCCTAAACCACAAGGCCATTTTTTTACATCAAAAGCTTGATTTGTAGATCTCATTTCCCTCTACAAAAACTTCAACTAGGCCTAACTCCAATTCATTAGGGATTTTGAGCTATGAGTGAGCCAAGGTGGCTGAAAACATGAAAGTGTACCATTTTCCAACACTTAGAAAAATTCTGTCCAAGACAGATTTTGTTGAAACACCAAAACTTGTGAGATCTTTTCACATAGATGCAAGCTGAATCAAGTCCAAAGTTAAACATCAATGTTGTTGCATATGTTACCAAGAATTCAAAGAGCTCAACAGCATGAATTGATTCAACTTAAGCCATGAGAAATCCATGCCCAAAGTCATGCTGCTGCAAGCTGTTTTGGAAAAATCAGTTTGCTTGCCACACACGATTTTGAGCCAAAGACTAAGGATCACTATTCCAGCTATGTTCAAACCAATCACATTGCATCTGATCCAACTGATAAATCTGAGTCAAAAAGCCAAGGAATCTTCCAACTTGAAGTTCATCCACTTTGGCACATTTTGCCTTGAATTCAAAGTGCATTAATGTGGAATAGTGCATTGTCAAGGTAGCTACCCTACTCAGTCAATTTCTCTGATTAAACAACATTAAAAACATCTTAGGAATGTGGTTTTGGTCAAGGCATAGCCCTGCTCTTGGGAATGGCTAGCTTGCCTTGCTTGAGAAGAAATCCTCCAAGCCAATCCATGCAAATGTGATCTGATCCAGCAGCCATTCACTATTCCTCCAAAACAAAAGTTGATCACCTATAAATAGAGGTCCCAATGGATCATTCAACTCACACCAAAGCCAGTTACAGCACTGCTTTCTCTCATTTTTTCTTAAACCTTAAGTTTTCTTGTTTTTGAGTAATCACTATCGGGTTTTGAGTTGCAGCCACAATCAATCCATTCCAATTGCTCAAACACATCACATATGATGTATTTGAGGTGTCCAAACACTTAAACACCAACTGTAACACCCCAGGCTCAAAATCACTCTTCAACCAAGCCATTATGCTTTAATTTTGCAGGTGGAGGTCTCCAGCTTGATCCAAAGAATTTTAAAGTGTTCTAAAGCTTGCAACACACTCCATAACATCCATTGAAGTTGTAGGGATCATCAATTCATGAATGGAACACCATCTGGGCAAAGTTCCATTTCAGCTTGCATCAAGGTGAGCTTCAAACTCAAACTCCATGATCCATTCATATTTCCTCGCATGATATTTTTGCCATTTGATTGCCATCATGTGTTGATTGTTTTGCCTCAAGAAATTGGATCATAGACCTTATAACCATGCCTGCACGATTGCTTTTGGAAATTAGGGTTCATCTGTGTTCATCATGATTATTTTACTCCACACTGAAAATGAATAAAATTGGGAATTTCCATCTTATTCCTTGTGAAAAAACTCACGGGTTTGGTGTTTGAATCATGTCCAATGGTTGAGAGATGAGTGAGATATGGTGCTTCACGCACGAGCTCGAGGAAGAAGATGGCCATGGCGCCATTCTTCAGGTTTTCCAACTAAGTTTGATATATATTTTTCACTTGCCATGTTATTAATGAATTGACATTGCGCCCCAGCGGTTCATCAGCTGGTTTTGTGAGTATTGGCAAGCGAGAGGTCTGGGGTTCGAATCCCCCTCGCCCCAGACTTCTTTTTATCACTTTTTTATTTTGTTATTTTTCATATTATTATTTTTAATGATTTGAAAAATTAATAACTCCTTCAATTTTTATCATCTTTGATTGGTTCTTTTTGCAATAATTCACAAAAATGTTTAAATATTTGATTTTACCAAAAAATCCCAAAAATATTATTTATTTCATATATTTGATATTTTTGCAAAGAATTAATGTTTTATGTGTTTTTAGCATTTAAAATATTTTTTCTCCCTTTGTTTTCTAACCCTAATTTGATTTCAATCATTTTGTAGGAAGAAACATGATTTTTTGGAACATTGATCCAAGATCATAATTTGTTTTCACATATTTAACAAACATTGATCCTTTTAATTGAATTTTTATTCAATTAAAAATACACTTTGAAAACAAATTAGGGTTTTGAATCAATTCAACCCTCATCAAACTTTTTTCAAACACAAATGGGCCTCTAATAGAGTGTAAGACCCAATCCTTTTTTTTGACCAAATCATTTTTGGGCCTCAGTGTATTGTATAAGTCCCGACATCGTCAAAAACAAACGGCGCGACCGTCGCCTTTTCAAAATAACCTTGGGCCTCTCCTTGAGCTATAAGACCCATTCAAAACACTTGGACCTCTATTAGAGTGTAAGACCTAACCCCCTTTTAACCAAAATCTTTTTGGGCCTCACTTATTGTATAAGTCCCTCTGCGTTAAAAGAAAACCTCGGCGCAATCGCCACTTTTTAAACGAAAAGTCAACTGGGCCTAATCTCGTGTTATAAGTCCCACTCTTTTTCTTTAAAACCTTTTTGGGCCTCTTGAAAGAGTGTAAGACCCATCCCTTTGTACATAAAACCTTTTTGGGCCTCAGTCACTTGTATAAGTCCCTCTGTACAAATTCAAACAGTCCGCTCACTGGTAAAACCCTGGGCCTCTCCTTGAGCTGTTAGCCCCAAAACTTTCTTTTTCAAAGCACTTTCTCCTTTGATTTTGAATATACTGTTGTTTTCAATCTTTCTTTGTTGAACAACTAACCAAACATCATGGAAGCCCTACAACTGAGTAAGTGGTTATCGCTTTCATTTACCGCTTTCATATACATATAACTGTATTGTGGGGCTGTTTCACTGTAAGTCTTCTTTCATAAACTCATATCGACTGTGTAATAATAGTCTAGATATTTCGAGTTTCCCCGGCAACTACGTCTAGAACTAAGTGACGCCGTCTCGTTTATTCGTAGAAATAGACAACTAGATCCCCAATAGGATCACCAGATACAGTCTTCTCTTCGGATGTCCTCATTAGGAACTGTCAAGAAACTCTACTCCCAAAGATGAATGTATTCTCCGTGAAATGGCATCTTTGAGTTTCTTCCAAATTCTCGAAATTTCCTGACTTTGATCTATTCTCGATGAATAGCATTGCCTTGAATTTCTCGGGGTTTGGGGACCCACGGGCTTCTTAAAAGCATCGGCCTCCTCTTGGGAATCGTATAAGGACCCACAGGCTTCCTAAAAGCAACCCAGCCTCCTCTTGGGCTTAGTACAAGGACCCTACGACTTCTTAGAAGTATTCACAACCTCCTCTTAGGCTTCGTATAATGATCTCTTCCTCCGGGAATGATAGCCTCCTCTTGGGCTTAATACAAGGACCGATCGGCTTCTTAAAAGTTTCCAGCCTCCTCTTGGGCTTCGTACAATTTGTCCCGACGACCTCCTAGAGGTATAGGAACAGAACTTAGTCATATGCTAGAGCAGTCCTTTCATAGAGTCTACTACTGTTTCTCAAAGCATAATACAAAAGACGAAACTTTAGACTTGGACAGTCTAATTTCCTTGAGTCTCAAAGACATTCTCAAGCACCCTTCAAGAATAGGAAGGAAACCCGCAGACTCGGACAGTCTCAATACCCTTTGGATTTCTCGCTTCCTTAAAAAACAGGAATAACCCGGATCCTTGAAATCAGATCCTTGAGTACAGTGTTGCTCATATAAGAACTGATTTTCTCTTTCGAAATCAGTATGCTAGACCTGTCACTTAAACAGTTACCCTAGCCTTCTCTTGGGCTTTGTACAATGATTCTCCCCAGCGGAGTCAAACAGCGTTTAGCCTCTCTCTCGGGCTTTGTACGAGACACATAAGAGACTCCCTCGTTGAGTCAATTACCCCTTTTGCCTCCATCTCGGGCTTTATACGAGATACAAAACTCTCTTATTAAGCCAAATAAACAATAGCCTCCACCTCGGGCTTCATACGAGATACCAAAAGACTCCATCGTCGGGTCAAAAAACCTTTTCGTCTCTCTCTCGGGCTTTGTACGAGACACATATTAGCCTCCTCTTAGGCTTTATATAAGAAAACCACTGGTTGATCCAATCAACCTTTTGGCATCAAAGCTGTGCCTTGTTCACAGTACACAAACATCAACAACTCATTTCCCTTCATCTAATTGCTGTAAGCGGCAAGCCTCTGGATCGTCTATATCCACGCCACTGTCCCTCGTTTAGCATGAGAAATTCCTAAGGAAAGATAACATTGCTCTACACTGAGTTGAAGTCTTCTCCTTCAGGTTAAAATCCCCTATAAAGGAAATTATGGCATTGCTAGGATCCGCGTATCCCGGTTAAAGTAATTCTCCTTTATAACCAGTCACCCAACAGTCATGATAGACAAACCCTTCTTTAGAGATGACAAATTCTCTCTAAAGTCGAGGTCCTTCAGCTTCACGTCTTGGGCTTTGAACAAGACACCAAAAACACTCATTTCCTCCCATAGAATAGGAGGAACTACGAACGCTCTGATTTCCCTGTTTTGGTAAACGGGAATACGTAGGCATAAGATTGAAAGAAAAATATTAGCGAGCACAATCAACAAAAAAAACCAAATCCCACATCAGTCCTAACATCCTAATCTTTGTTCCCCACCCAAAAACTTCTGCCTAGATAAACAAACCAGTATTGGCGAAAATACAAATAACCAGTACAAAGGGCCCCCCCACATTGATAGCATTCGTAACCTAACAGACCGCTTTTTGAACTCAGTATGCAAAGAAGGGTTAATTGGAGACATCTATTTCCCTTCCTTATTCAGCTTACAATAGGATAAAAAATGAATCGACCTGTAGTCAGCTCAACCACAGAGAGCGACCAGCGCTTAAGAACTGCGTCCAAAATCACTCGCTACAGAAAAATGGCGCCCACCGTGGGGCCGGTTCTTTCCTTCTTACAATTTAAACCTTGGGTAAGTCATTTTCATGGCGGTGGCCGCCAACAGAAAAATGGCGCCCACCGTGGGGCCCTATCAAAGTTAGATCTAGGCACGGTCTTCCTTTTCTTTTCACCTCTTGTGAATACCACAGATTGGGGCTTCCGCCGGGGAACCCATTTCTGTTAAGAACTTAGGATCCTTAGCTTCAAAGGTCTAGGATGCTTAAGAAAAATATATATACTGCTTTTCCTAATTGCTATATGTGTTTATTTTTCTGCTAATGGGAATGCGGGTGATGCCGTATGTGGAAAGACTGAGTATACACTTAAGATAAGTGATGGCGACGGGGTCGACCTCAACCTCAGTGGAGGCTGACCAACGTAACCCATTCACTCTCTTAGCCAATGGGCCGGTTGTTAAGTCTGAGAAGCTGAGAAGCCAAACCCTTTCGTAGTGCGGAAACTATCAGAAATAGTTGTTACACGATACTACCCTCATTTGAGGCTGGTGATCTATTCTCGGTGAATGGCACTTACTCTAAGATTGCTCTACAACTCGCTGGCGATCCGTTTGTTGTATTGCTTTCCTGGGAGGAGCTAATGATAATGAGTACAGGTACAAAAATCACCCTAGTATAAACCTTTGGGGATGGGTAGAGCCTTGACTTCATGACAACGACCCTTTGACCCCATGTTTTTTCTATGTTTTTGTGTGCTGCATTCATGCATTCATCTAAAAAACATTAAAACATTCAAAAAACTTCTCTTCTAGTCTCTCTGCTGTTTTTCAAATTAAACTAAGACTGTTTTTGCAAATATCAGAGAAAAGGATTGCACTAATGGATTTCGGTAAAAGGAAAACTCACCAGTATACCTTCAAGGTTCCAAAACTAGAGGATTTGAGAAGGTTAGCAAGGATGATCACTAACCCTGAGGCTTTCAGAGCCAAGCACAGAGGTTTGCTACCACTATTAAGAGTCCATGTGATTTAGGGAATCATGGATGCGCTCATTCAGTTTTACGATCCGGTTTATCACTGTTTCACATTCCCAGATTACCAGCTAGCGCCAACACTGGAGGAGTATTCTCACCTGATCGATCTACACATTACAGATCGAGCTCCATTTTCTGGACTGGAAGAAATTCCAAAGAATCAGGCATCTTTGTCTTGCTTACCTACGGGTTAGTTTTGTTTCCTAACATCAATAACTTCGTCGATATTAACTCCATTAAGGTTTTTCTCATTGGAAATCCTGTGCCGACTTTGCTTGCAGATGCGTATCATTCTGTACACCTGGGAAATTTGTACAACGGAGGGGAGATCACATGTTGTGTACCTTTGCTTTACAAATGGTTTATCTCTCACTTGCCTAAGTCTGCTGCTTTTTGGGATTATAAGAGTGCCTTACGTTGGTCACAGAAGATCATGTCTCTTACCAACTCTGATATAGATTGGTGTAATAGGATTTATGAGGGAATCAGGATCATTGATCGTTGTGGAAACTTCCCCAACGTACCCCTCATAGGAACTAAAGGAGGAATCAACTACCATCCGGTATTGGTTCGCCGTCAATTTGGATACCCGATGAGACACATCCCACTGGGTGTTCATCTGGAAGGTCTTTTCTTCAAAGAAGGAGAAAACGACAGAGCACTAAAGATGGAAATAGTGCACGCTTGGAAGCATGTTCATAAGAAAGGACGAGAGTCTCTGGGAAAACCAGAATGTGTCTCGGTGGAGCCTTACCTCCATTGGGTACAAACTAGAGCTCTCAAGCTAAAGATGCCTTATCCTCGTTACGGAATTCTTCCGCCAAGGGAATCTGTCATGTACTTCATAACGGAAACTGAAAAGCTTCAGGTTACTCTCAACAAAGTTCAACGGGAGAGAAGGTCTTGGAAGAAAAAGTATCGCACTCTCGCCATAGAGTGCATCAAAATACAGCAATTAATGAAAGAGAAAGATGCTCTGATTGAAATTTTGGAGCAACATGCTGTAGAGAACCAAGATGACCAAAGGAATTTGCTCACTCCTTTCACCTGGCAAAGGAATGACAACCCGACAACAGCCCAAGAGCCCCGGTCAAAGAAAAGGAAAGTCCCAGAATCAGCACCCGATTTCTCTTTAGAGAGGACTCGAGACCCATTAGCTTAGGTTTCTGTTTCTGCATTTTGTAATCTACCGTATTTCCGTTTCTGTAATCCTTGGAATTTCAATAAAAAGGGGTTTCCCCACTGTTTGATATTTGCAATTTAATTGTCGAAGTTTATTTTGATTAAACCAAAAAAAAAAACAATTAGTATAATCATTGCATTCATCATTCTCACATCGCGTATTCTTCTTACCTACGAATCTCACGTTTGTGTCTCGATTCTAGAGTCAAATTGTCTCATTCGTACAATACTCGGGCCAATCATCAGAAAAAGATGGATGATCTTGAGGAAGAAAACAGAGAGTTGAAAGAAGAGATCGACGCTCTGAGAGAAGATATGAGAAAGCTTCGTAACGACATGCAAGCCATGGAAGAAGCTCAGCTACAAAGGACTGTGATCTCAGAGATCACATCTACGCCCATAGTGGAAAAGTATGATCCTCGGTATAACATGCCTAAAGATCGTCCTTGGGGCATGCCTGTTAACTATATCCCGGAAGGATATGTTCCGCCGATCACTGAAGATCAGGGAATCACAACAGAAGCCGCTGGGCCTGAAGGTTACAAACTTCGGGAAAGCGAAGATGCCCAGGGCATACTGAAGACTCCTGAAGGTTACAAACTTCGGGAAACGCCAAGATTTGCTGTCGTAGTCACGGTACCACCCCCTGTGGTGCACACTGTCCCGGAAGGACAGATTCCGCCAACACCTTCTGGTAAGAAGGAAACTATGTTCGATAGAATGGATGAATTCCAGGAACAGTTCCTGGAGATGCAGAAGGAACTGCAAGCCATTCGCGATCAGGATCTATTTGGAAAGGACGTCGCGGATCTCTGCTTGGTCCCCAATGTGAAAGTCCCGCACAAGTTCCAAGTGCCCGACTTTGAAAAGTACAAGGGTAACTCTTGCCCTCAAAGCCATCTGGTGATGTACGCTCGGCGGATGTCAGCTCAGACGGAGAATCAGGATCTACTGATTCACTACTTTTAGGATAGTTTAACCGGTGCCGCACTCAAATGGTACATAGGTTTAAACCGTGCTACGATTAGCACATTCAGAGATCTTGGTACCGCCTTCGTCCAACAATACAAATACAATTTAGACATGGCACCCGACAGAGATCAACTCAGATCGATGTTGCAAAAGGACAAGGGAACCTTTAAGGAGTATGCTCAAAGGTGGCGTGAAATTGCAGCTCAAATTTGTCCACCTCTTAAGGAAAAAGAGATGACAAAGATCTTCTTAAAGACCTTAAGCTCGTTTTACTATGACCGAATGGTTGCCAGTGCGCCCAGCGATTTCACCGAGATGGTCGGCATGGGCGTACGTCTTGAGGAAGCCATCCGAGAAGGACGTTTGGTAAAAGACACTGGATCGACAAGCGGTACTAAAAAATACGGTAGTGCTCTCCCTAAGAAAAAAGAGCAGGATATTGGGAATATATCTCTCGGAAAGCAAAGGCGACGTTATCAACCCGTAGCAGCTGTGACTCCTGCTATCAGCCCTGCGTCTATTCCTACATATCAACCTCAGGTTGCGCAAAGCCAACCTGACCAGCAAAGGACACAACAGCCTCTTCAGCAGGCTCGTCCTCCATATAACAACAACCGTACAACACAGCCACCAGGATTTGATCCTATACCCGTGACGTACGCAGAACTTTTTCCATTACTACTGGTTAAGGGGTACATTCAAACTAAGTCCCCTCTTACAGTACTGGAAAATCCGCCTTTTTGGTTTAAGGTGGATCAAACATGCCCTTATCATCAAGGAGGTTCAGGGCATAACATAGAGACTTGCCTCAATTTCAAGTCCGACGTGCAAAAACTTGTTATGAGCGGGGTCTTATCCTTCAAGGATACGAATCCTAATGTTCTCACGAACCCGCTGCCTCAACACGAGAAGGCTGCAGTCAATTTGATAGAAGGAGAGACTAACAATGTCTATCAAATTCACGATGTACTCTTGTTGAAAACCAATCTGGTTAAGATGCATTGTAGACATAGTGGATATGGCCATGTGCCACCTCATAATTATCATCAGTGTGATATCTGCTCTAAAGACAGTCAAGGATGTTCGGTACTGCAAGCAGCTCTACAGGAACAAATGGATCTCGGATGGATCCAGGAGCACCAAGTTCGTGGAGTTAACATGGTCTACATGAATTCTAATGTCATTCAGAACCACGACATCCGTGCAATGAATGTCAACTTGGTGGTGATGTACTCAAGGCAAAGCCAGTATCATAATCTGCCGCGGCACGATTACAGTTCCTGTCTGACTTGCTCGTTAAACAAACAGGGTTGCTCTTTTGTACAAGAAGCCCTCCAGCGTCAGATGGATCTTGGATGGATCCAAGACTACCATGATAGGAACTCCTATCAAATCAATATGGTTCAGATCTTCGTTATTCACGTAATGAATACCAACTTGGTAGAGTTACATGCTGAGCAGGTCCGACTCGGATTCTTAATATCACATGACTATCAAATGGATGGTCTGCCAATGTGGCAACCTTACCCAGGAAACTTGGGGCAAGAAAGTCAGTCGAACAATGAAAATCAGCTGAGTCTCATTGAACAGAATACCTGTGTCCCCACCATGTCATGGGATCAACACTCAGGTCATTCGGAATCTACTCAACATGAAGATGAATTCGCAACGTTTGCAGGACTTGAATTCATCAACTATGCTTTTCCCGAGGTCAACGTCATTGAGAGGGATGACTCCTCCAGTTCCAAAGAAGTGTGGGACACCCTGGGACAACCAAGTGGAAAGTACGACTATATGATCAAGTACACTGTGCTCGAAAGCTCTCGTATCAGGTTCGAAGATATCCAGCCTACTGGATGGGGGGATACAGCTGAGAGTACAAATGCTATGCAAGATGCAACAGGGGAATTCTCCTACGACAATTCTGCCTGGGAGACAGATTCCAATGATCCCGCTCCACCAGAAATCAGCGTCATTTCTGAAGACAAATCAAGGAAGGTGCCAGACTTTGTGATTCACCGAGGAGTTCGCCGCCAATGGGTTGCCGTCGAGGTTCTGAAGATCGTTCATCAGTCAAAGTAATTACCATCTTTAACCTTTCACCCTACCCAGGTGAAACGAATGTTTTGATAGGGCTCGTTTTCTGTAAATGTCACTCTTCGCTTTGCCCAAAGTGACAGAGTTTTGTTTTATAGGGCTGTAGTTTCAAGATTCGACTTGTTCATTAATAAAATAACGTCGTTCTGTAATTTCTGCATTAATTGCTGTTTTCTCTTTTTGCTTTTTTCAGAAAATGGTAATCCTAAAAAACAATCCAAATAAAAACAAGCAGTAATAAAAATAAATACACTGCACACACTTGCATTTTCTCAATCTCTTCTAAACACGAATCATCACGTCATGCAGATTGCTTGTTTTAAACCCAGTTGAAACATACGATCTGATGCCTTCTCCCGACTTTGAGGTCCTGGTATTCGAGGCTGAAGAAGAAAATGATGACAAAATTCCAGAAGAGATCTCCCGACTACTCAAACAAGAGGAAAGGTCCATTGAACCTCATAAAGAGCCGTTGGAAACGGTAAACTTGGGTTCAGAGCAAGAGAGAAAAGAAATCAGGATTGGGGCACTGCTTAGTCCAACTGCCAGAGAGGGTTTGATAAAGCTTCTCAAAGAATTCCCCGATGTGTTCGCTTGGTCCTATCAGGATATGCCAGGGTTGGATACCAGCATCGTGGAACATCGCTTACCATTAAGATCAGAATGTCCGCCAGTAAAACAAAGGTTGAGACGCACTCACCCGGACATGGCCATCAAAATCAAAGAGGAAGTACAGAAACAGATCGACGCAGGTTTCCTCGCTAAATCTGAATATCCTCAATGGTTAGCCAACATCGTACCCGTTCCCAAAAAGGACGGAAAGGTCAGAATGTGTGTTGATTACAGAGATCTGAACAAGGCAAGTCCAAAGGACGACTTTCCTTTACCACACATTGACATGTTGGTTGACAGCACAGCAAAGTTCAAAGTTTTCTCCTTCATGGATGGATTCTCGGGCTATAACCAGATCAAAATGGCGCCGAAAGACATGGAGAAAACTTCGTTCATTACCCCATGGGACACCTTTTGATACAAGGTAATGCCGTTCGGTTTGAAGAACGCCGGGGCAACCTATCAAAGGGCCATGACTACTCTGTTTCATGACATGATACATAAGGAAATCGAGGTATATGTTGATGATATGATTGCAAAATCAAAAACAGAGAGTGAGCACGTTAAACATCTGTCGAAATTGTTCGAACGTTTGAGAAAATTCAAGCTCCGCTTGAATCCCAACAAGTGCACCTTCGGTGTCTGTTCAGGGAAACTACTAGGGTTCATCGTCAGCCAGAAAGGAATTAAAGTTGATCCTGACAAGGTCAAGGCCATTCAAGAAATGCCTTCTCCGAAAATTGAAAAACAAGTCAGAGGATTCTTGGGACGTTTAAACTACATCTCCAGATTCATATTCCTCATGACCACCACATGTGCGCCGATTTTCAAATTATTGAAAAAGAACCAGGATTGCGTTTGGTCAGAAGATTACCAAACCGCCTTCGACAGTATTAAGGAATATCTGTTGAATCCTCTGATTCTATCATCTCCAGTGGAAGGAAGACCACTGATCATTTACCTCACAGTCCTAGAGGACTCAATGGGATGTGTACTTGGCCAACAAGACGAAACCAAAAGGAAAGAGTCTGCCATCTACTATTTGAGCAAGAAATTCACCGACTGCGAAACTCGGTACACGATGCTTGAGAAAACTTGCTGTGCTTTGGCTTGGGCAGCCAAACGTCTTCGCCAGTACATGATTCGTCACACTACTTGGTTAATCTCCGAAATGGATTCAATCAAGTATGTCTTCGAAAAACCTGCTCTCACAGGAAGGATTGCCCGTTGGCAGATGTTGTTATCAGAATATGACATAGAATACCACGCTCAGAAAGCCGTTAAGAGAAGTATTTTAGCCGATCATTTGGCTCATCAACCGATTGACGATCAGGAATCAGTCGGGTTTGACTTCCCAGACGAAGATGTCATGTATCTAAAAATGAAAGACAGCGACGAACTGCTACCCAGTGAAGGGCCAGAACCAGGTTCCCAATGGGGACGTATCTTTGACGGAGCAGTTAATCATTATGGAAACGGAATTGGGGCAATCATTGTAACCCCTCAGGGTACCCACAGTCCTTTCACTGCTAGACTCACGTTCAAGTGTACGAACAACGAGGCCGAATAAGAAGCTTGTATTATGGGTCTCGAAGAAGCGATTGATTTAAGGATCAAGAACTTAGATGTATATGGCGACTCAGCCTTGGTTATCAATCAGATAAAAGGAGATTGGAACACATACCAATCAGGATTGATTCCTTACAAAGACTACGCAAGAAGGTTGCTACCTTTCTTCAACAGAGTTGAGTTTCATCACATCCCTCGTGAGGAGAATCACATGGCTGATGCATTAGCCACTATCTCTTCCATGATTAGTGTAGGTCGATGGAATGACTTACCTAAGATCGACATAATGTGCCTTGAACGACCCACTTACATCTTCACGATCGAAGCAGTCATAGACGACAAACCTTGGTATCACGATATCAAATGCTTGCTTCAGAAACAAGAGTACCCACCTGGGGCATCCAGGAAAGATAGAAAAACCCTCAGAAATTTTGACATGGTCTTGCTCCGATGCATCGACAGACCAGAATCAGACATGCTTATGAAAGAAATTCATGAAGGGTCCTTTGGCACTCATGCCAATGGACACGCAATGGCGAGAAAAATTCTAAGAGCAGGGTACTACTGGTTGACCATGGAATCCGACTGCTACAAGTACATGAGGAGGTGTCACAAGTGTCAGGTATACTCCGACAAGATTCATGTACCGCCATCACATCTCAAAGTTCTTTCTTCCCCATGGCCTTTTTCCATATGGGGAATCGACATGATTGGCTTGATTCAGCCCAAGGCTTCGAACGGACATCGGTTCATCTTGGTAGCCATTGATTACTTCACCAAGTGGGTCGAAGCAGCGTCATATGCTAATGTAACCCGACAAGTGGTGGTCTGATTTATCAAAAATAATATCATCTGCCGTTATGGTGTTCCAAGCGAGATCATTACTGATAATGGATCTAACTTGAACAATAAGATGATGAAAGAGTTGTGTGCAGAGTTCAAGATCGAACACCATAACTCATCTCCCTACCGACCCAAGATGAACGGAACGGTAGAAGCGGCTAACAAGAACATCAAGAAGATCATTCAAAAGATGGTTGTAACCCACAAAGACTGGCACGAGATGCTACCCTTTGCTCTTCATGGTTATCGCACATATGTCCGTACTTCAACAGGGGCAACCCCTTTCTCTCTAGTATATGGCATGGAGGCAGTTCTCCCCATAGAAGTAGAGATCCCGTCAATCAGGGTATTGATGGAAGCTAAGCTCACCGAAGCTGAATGGTGTCAAAGTCGACATGACGAACTGAATCTGATCGAAGAAAAGAGAATAACGGCACTATGCCATGGTCAGTTGTATCAACAGAGAATGAAGAGGGCGTTCGACAAAAAGGTCCGACCTCGTGTCTTCAGAAAAGGAGACCTCGTGCTCAAGAAGATACAATCATTTCTCACAGATTCGCGAGGTAAATGGACTCCGAATTATGACGGCCCCTATGTGGTCACAAAAGCTTTCTCAGGCGGCGCCTTGAGACTTGTAACCATGGACGGAGAGGAATTTGCCTACCCCACGAATGTTGATGTAGTCAAGAAATACTTCGCCTAAAAAAGAACGTCTCGGTGGATTGAAAACCCGAAAGGGCGGTCCAGGCAAAAATTAGAGACATGAAAAAAAAATCATCCCGGTGGATTGGAAATCTCAAAGTACAATCCAGGCAAAAATTAGGGATAATGGCAAGTAACTATGTTCAACAGAGGCAAGTCCTTCAGCAGCAGCAGTTACATCATCCATCGGAGGAAAACTCCAGTCAAGGTCATCTTCGACAGAAGCTCAGGATGTGCCGAATTCAAAGTTGGTAGAAGGATAGTGGTCGTTACGTTTCAACGTAGCCCTTTTCCCTGTAAATTACCATTTTCAAACTTTGTAAATACTCAATGGAATCACGGTTTTGGCTGATCTCCATCTTATCAATAAAATTTGAACCCTTGTGCTTTTGTTTGTAATTCTTATTTGTTTTAGCTTTACAGAACGACATTTTAACATGATCAACGATTCTTGAAATGAAACAAAAATGAATTTACTTGTTAAAACTTTTTGCTGCTTTTAATAAAGACGACAATTTCTTTTGACTGTTGAACATCAAAGGAACATCAATCGCTTCTCCAGAAGTAAGCGAACTTCAAAGTGCAGAATCAAAGTACTTCTTCTAACCCAGTACGCCTGAATGAAGGGATCAACTGTGTCAGAGACCTTGTTTCATCTGACACGCCTCGGCCGAGTTCTTATCTCCTAAGCCCGACCAACATAGCTCCCAACAGGGACTATCTCCCCTAAGCAAGGTGGAATTGCTATCTTGAACCAGCGATATTTCTATACGCCCCGCGATGGCCGAGTATCCAGTCATGTTCACTCGTCAGTTTGTATGTCGCGTCAGTTTTGTCAGCATATACATACATACATCATGCATTATTGATTTGCATTTACATTTCATATTTCATCACTATCACTCTAGTCGGTCTTGTCCCCTAGTGATAAAAGTCCTCTCAATCGAGTTGTCAGCCCTTTCCTCGTCAGGAAGTGTTACGTCTGAACAATCTCTCTCCTCCAGTTTTATTTCTGGATTGAAGTTGGGTCCTCGACCACTTTGATAACTTGAACCTCTGAAAGGCCAGAGAACCTTCAACAGATGTCACTCTTCGCTATTAAGGATGACATCCTTGCTTTCCTGGATTAAATAAAATCCCCAAAGGGAAGCCTCATAATCAGAGATTTGGCAGCATGCCAGTTTCGCTATGAAAAGACCACTGATGAAAAGGTCATCGGCACCTCAAAATTGGACCCCATCATATGGTATTTCTCCGGAAAGATCCCGAGAAAAGTATGATGTAAGCTCCCAAATGAAAATAGTCTCTCAAGAGACTCGATTTCCCTAGTAGAATCGACAAATGGCATCTCCAACAGAGAAGTTTGTGCAACTCTACAACTCAGACGACTGGGTTCACCCCAGCGAGTCTGACATCAAAATTTTTCCCATCAAATGGCATCTCCCCAGGAAAATTCGGCGAAAAGTTTGAGGAAAACCGCTACGCATAGCGTCCCTTGTCAATAAAGTTTATTGACAAAAGAAACTAAGACCAGTTCCTTGGTAGGAAACCAGGATCGAGGGGAAGTTTAAATCAGCAACTAAGACCAGGTCCTTGGTAGGAAACCAGGATCGAGGGAAGTTTATATCAGAAACCGAGACCAGTTCCTTGGTAGGAAACCAGGATCGAGGGGAAGTTTAAATCAGCAACTAAGACCAGGTCCTTGGTAGGAGACCAGGATCGGGGGAAAGTTTTACCTTTTCTAAGCATCATTGCTTAGCAAAAGAAGATGAATGCGCAAGCTACCATTCATAGCCATCAAAATTTCGGGTATTCCGATATTTAATCCTCTTGCACCCCGAATGCCGAATACCTTCGTCATTCACACCTTCGGGTCCAAGAAGATTAAATAGGGGTGTAACGCCCCGTTTTGTCCGATTTATTTAATCGAGTCGATTTAATTATTTTTGTTTTTATATTATTTTATTATTGACTTTTATTTGACAATATATTATTTTTCATCGTTGTTTATGTTTTATCGCGTTTTGAGAGCGTTTGCGAGATATTTGAGTGTAGGGGTATTTTGGTCTTTTTGGGTGGCTAGATATTTTGATTTTGTATAAAAATAGAAAAGTAGTAAGAAAGAGAGAAAAGAAAGGAAAACCAGAAAAATAGAGAGAAAGAAGAGAAGAGAAAGAGAAGAAGAAAAAGAGGAAAAACTTGGGGATTTAGGAACCGATTCAACCGACTTTTCAAACGCGAATTTATCGGGTAAGGGTGTGAAATTCAATTATCTTATACATGTGTATGATTATGTATGTTTTGTGTGGATGTTTTGGTTGGTTTTCCATATGTTTCCGTTTATGCCGTATTTGACGAAATCGATAGAAACCGATGTTTTTACGGTCGAAAGTCGCATAAATACATGTGTTGGTTGGTTATATGTATGTGAGTTGTTGTTTATAGTTTCATGAAGTTTGGTTATGTTTTGGTTAGTTTTCGTTAGGTTCCGTTGTTTTGTCCGTTTAGGTCGAATTGTAGAAAACCGATGTTTTCACGGTTAGAATTCGAAATAAATTACGTAGTTGTATCGAGTAAGGTTAGGTCGTCGTATGTCGTGCTTTTTATTCGATTTGGTGATGTTTGAAAATTCTGGTTTTTTTGAAAGGTTGAAATTTAATCGAAAAATCGAACGTCGTAGAAATTTCGTTTATGTGTTCTAAATTGTTCTTATGTATTTGGTGGTTGCGCGTATATGTTTGTTTCGGTGAAAATGTTCGATTTATTCGAGTTTCCGAGCACTTTGGAAAAATGGTAGCAATGGTGTATTTTGAGAAAATCTGGTTTTTAGGGAAAAACAGAGCTATGAATCGATACATAACAGCTATGTATCGATACAAAATGGTTTATGTATCGATACATAACCCTTATGTATCGATACATACTGTGAAAATTGGGAAAAACAGCATTTTCACTACAGCATGTGTCGACACATGCGTGCTATGTATCGATACATGAGGTCTTTTTGTATCGATACATAAAGCCTATGTATCGATACATACTGTGCTGAACCATAAAATTCTGGTTTGTCGGGAGACTTCGGAAATTCATATCTCTTGAACCGTAAGTCGGTTTTGGTCCCCGTTCGAAGCGTTGGGAAGCTAACGAGATGTTCTTTCTAGGAAAAATGGTTTTGAGGTCTGAACATGGTCCAATTAGAACAGTATTTTCAAACCGTATCGTAGTGTCGATCCTCCGGTTTATGTTTTTGCGTTATGTTGAAATATCCATATCTTTTGTGTTGTTTATCCGATTGAGGTGTTCTTTATATGGATGTGAAGCTAAAAATATGTTCTATGATTTGGAGAAGAAAAATATTATTTTTAGCCGACTTTTAACCGACTTTTCCGGTAAACCGTAAATCGAATTGTTTGGCTATTTGTGAAAGCGTTCGGTTGCCGTTTGGCACAATTGATGTGAATGTATGTGGATTGTGTGTGATGTGTGCATAATTGATGGGTATTACGCTATGTGCTATTGTGTGATGAAAATGCTTGTGATGATATGTGTGGTGATGGATTGTGGTCGAAAGGCAAATAAATGAAATGTGTTGTATTTTGTTATATATGCATGTTTGTGATTGCATAAAGGTGGGAGATGCATTGGTTGTCATGAGTCATTGTATGCCAAGCATCATGAAATACATTGTGGAAATGTCCTGAGTGGCGACTTGATCATCGTGGTCCTCGAAAATACGAGGCGTTGCCTGAGGACTTAAAACGATGATCCACTATACCATCGTGTGCCTCAAAAATACGAGGCGTTGCCTGAGGACTGACAGCGATATGTATAGACGATTGTGGGCTCCTTTGGAGACTTAAAGCAATCCTTAACGTCGTGGGCCTCGAAAATACGAGGCGATGCCTGAGGACTTAAAGCGACGGGTGAACATCGTAGGCCCGACGGGGAGTTACTGACTAAGTCTCAGTAACGAGCGATGGTTCCAACAGTTCCTGAGTGGACTAATAATGAGACATGAGAAATATTGGAAGTTGGTACCGCATGGCATGTGCATAGAGTCGTTGTGTCGATCTATGTGCATTTGCATTCATCATGAGTTATTTGTGCATGATTTTGTGATTGTGATTGATGAGATGAAATATGTGCAATTGTATTGAATGGTATATGTTGGATTGACATGTGTGATTGTGAACGGTTGTGCATTTGTGTGATATGCATTAAATTATGAATGATATGTTTTGGGGTACAAATATATGCCTTATGTATTGGCAGGTGATAAGAATGGTGAGATTATTGAATATGTGTATGTTTTTGTTGCAATATATAATTATATTCATTTATATTATGGTTGTCTTTCTCACCCTTCTGCTCGTTTTATAATGCTCTATGAGGCATTGCAGATTAGTGGTGCTGGAGGTCTTTCGTGAAGCTTTGTGTCTTCACCCTTTTTGTCGGTCGGCTCTGATATGTGACACCGGGTAGTTAGGGAGGCCGTTGGCTATTATTATGTATTATGTATATATTATCTTTTGGCTTGTACATATGATACTTGATGTATGACAAACTGTTTATATGTATATATGTGCACATGTTATTCAGATTTTAGATTTTCCGCTTTAATTCTAATTTCTGAAATGTGGGTGTAAGGAACGGAGTTTCCTCTGTATATATGCTACCCCACGTTGCATATCTAAATGAGCAGGTGTTGCATGATATGAATTGTTTGGTTTCAATTTGATGTGATTCTCCCTCTCTATGCCATGTTTTTAATTATACTCTGATAAAATTTTCGAACTTTCTTTTTACCGCTTTAATTGCATGTTTATTTGGGGGTATAGATCGGGGGCGTCACAAGGGGCATCTGTCATACCCCAAATTTTGACCACTAAAGTTTCCCATCATTGTGATAATCATCATCACAATATGGATGACCCATCCTACCTTGTCAGTCTCCCCAAAGATGGGTGAGCATCCACTACAATCAAAATTAGGGTTTCAAGCCCTTTCAGAGCCTTAGACAAAGGATCAGTCAAGAAATGACATGATCTTCAACTTGTCTAACCTCTCAAACATTCACAAAGGATCAAAAAGGACTCCCACTTTAAGGATTAAGCACAAGGCTGCTCCCTTTTAGGTGGATCAAGTCTCAGGATCGCCAGTGTCACCAAATTAGGGTTTTGGTCGACCAGGGCCTCCAGATGGAGAATTTCATCTGGGTACAAGCCAAAGATCCAAAACACAACCTAATGTACTCCATGGAACCTCATGAACCCAATCATCAAGTCAATTTGGCCACAGGGGATGCATACATCAAAAATCAGGAATTAGGGTTTCTTGACCTAATTCACCCCTAAGTTGACTTTTGGGACAAATCATGAACCAAGACCTCAAGAGAGAGTTTGAGGGTCTCTAATTAACTATATTGATCCATTTGGAACAATGGATTAATCCAAGAAGCTTGAGCAACAAGTCTCAATTTCATCTGCACCACAATTAGGGTTTTAAGGAAAAAGTCAACTGTAACTTTGAATTTTGACCAGGACAAGCTCCCAAGCCCTAGGACATACCTCAATATACCCTATGACACCCATGGAACATGTCCATCAAGTTTGATTTAGGTCAAGGACATGATTTCCTGAAGAATTGCACAATTTGGAATTCATCTGATAAAAAGTCAACTGTGCACAAAAGTCAACTTTGACTTTTTGAGATTTTTTGCCAAAATGGATTTTTAACCTTAAAATGATGTTTATGTATGATTTGAATCATCATTCATCAAGAAAAACAAGAAAAGTTGGATAACTTGTAAAAGGGGTAACCATAAAAACTTAGAAAATTTTCTAAGTTAAAAGATAAAGTGACAAAGGTACCAACTTTGAAGGACCATAACTCCTAAACCACAAGGCCATTTTTTCCATCCAAAGCTTTATTTGTAGATCTCATTGCCCTCTACAAAAACTTCAACTAGGCCTAACTCCAATTCATTAGGGATTTTGAGCTATGAGTGAGCCAAAGTGGCTGAAAACATGAAAGTGTACCATTTTCCAACACTTAGAAAAATTCTGTCCAAGACAGATTTTGTTGAAACACCAAAACTTGTGAGATCTTTTCACATAGATGCAAGCTGAATCAAGTCCAAAGTTAAACATCAATGTTGTTGCATATGTTACCAAGAATTCAAAGAGCTCAACAGCATGAATTGATTCAACTTAAGCCATGAGAAATCCATGCCCAAAGTCATGCTGCTGCAAGCTGTTTTGGAAAAATCAGTTTGCTTGCCACACACGATTTTGAGCCAAAGACTAAGGATCACTATGCCAGCTATGTTTAAACCAATCACATTGCATCTGATCCAACTGATAAATCTGAGTCAAAAAGCCAAGGAATCTTCCAACTTGAAGTTCATCCACTTTGGCACATTTTGCCTTGAATTCAAAGTGCATTAATGTGGAATAGTGCATTGTCAAGGTAGCTACCCTACTTAGTCAATTTCTCTGATTAAACAACATTAAAAACATCTGAGGAATGTGGTTTTGGTCAAGGCATAGCCCTGCTCTTGGGAATGGCTAGCTTGCCTTGCTTGAGAAGAAATCCTCCAAGCCAATCCATGCAAATGTGATCTGATCCAGCAGCCATTCACTATTCCTCCAAAACAAAAGTTGATCACCTATAAATAGAGGTCCCAATGGATAATTCAACTTACACCAAAGCCAGTTACAGCACTGCTTTCTCTCATTCTTTCTTAAACCTTAAGTTTTCTTGTTTTTGAGTAATCACTATCGGGTTTTGAGTTGCAGCCACAATCAATCCATTCCAATTGCTCAAACACATCACATATGATGTATTTGAGGTGTCCAAACACTTAAACACCAACTGTAACACCCCAGGCTCAAAATCACTCTTCAACCAAGCCATTATGCTTCAATTTTGCAGGTGGAGGTCTCCAGCTTGATCCAAAGAATTTTAAAGTGTTCCAAAGCTTGCAACACACTCCATAACATCCATTGAAGCTGTAGGGATCATCAATTCACGACTGGAACACCATCTGGGCAAAGTTCCATTTCAGCTTGCATCAAGGTGTGCTTCAAACTCAAACTCCATGATCCATGCATATTTCCTCGCATGATATTTTTGCCATTTGATTGCCATCATGTGTTGATTGTTTTGCCTCAAGAAATTGGATCATAGACCTTATAACCATGCCTGCACGATTGCTTTTGCAAATTAGGGTTCATCTGTGTTCATCATGATTATTTTACTCCACACTGAAAATGAATAAAATTGGGAATTGCCATCTTATTCCTTGTGAAAAAACGCACGGGTTTGGTGTTTGAATCATGTCCAATGGTTGAGAGATGAGTGAGATATGGTGCTTCACGCACGAGCTCGAGGAAGAAGATGGCCATGGCGCCATTCTTCAGGTTTTCCAACTAAGTTTGATATATATTTTTCACTTGCCATGTTATTAATGAATTGGCATTGCGCCCCAGCGGTTCATCAGCTGGTTTTGTGAGTATTGGCAAGCAAGAGGTCTGGGGTTCGAATCCCCCTCGCCCCAGACTTCTTTTTATCACTTTTTTATTTTGTTATTTTTCATATTATTATTTTTAATGATTTGAAAAATTAATAACTCCTTCAATTTTTATCAGTTTTGATTGGTTCTTTTTGCAATAATTCACAAAAATGTTTAAATATTTGATTTTACCGAAAAATCCCAAAAATATTATTTATTTCATATATTTGATATTTTTGCAAAGAATTAATGTTTTATGTGTTTTTAGCATTTAAAATATTTTTTCTCCCTTTGTTTTCTAACCCTAATTTGATTTCAATCATTTTGTAGGAAGAAACATGATTTTTTGGAACATTGATCCAAGATCATAATTTGTTTTCACATATTTAACAAACATTGATCCTTTTAATTGAATTTTTATTCAATTAAAAATACACTTTGAAAACAAATTAGGGTTTTGAATCAATTCAACCCTCATCAAACTTTTTTCAAACACAAATGGGCCTCTAATAGAGTGTAAGACCCAATCCTTTTTTTGACCAAATCATTTTTGGGCCTCAGTGTATTGTATAAGTCCCGACATCGTCAAAAACAAACGGCGCGACCGTCGCCTTTTCAAAATAACCTTGGGCCTCTCCTTGAGCTATAAGACCCATTCAAAACACTTGGGCCTCTATTAGAGTGTAAGACCATACCCCCTTTTAACCAAAATCTTTTTGGGCCTCACTTATTGTATAAGTCCCTCTGCGTTAAAAGAAAACCTCGGCGCAATCGCCACTTTTTAAACGAAAAGTCAACTGGGCCTACCCTCGTGTTATAAGCCCCACTCTTTTTCTTTAAAACCTTTTTGGGCCTCTTGAAAGAGTGTAGGACCCATCCCTTTGTACAGAAAACCTTTTTGGGCCTCAGTCACTTGTATAAGTCCCTCTGTACAAATTCAAACAGTGCGCTCACTAATAAAACCCTGGGCCTCTCCTTGAGCTGTAAGCCCCAAAACTTTCTTTTTCAAAGCACTTTCTCCTTTGATTTTGAATATACTGTTGTTTTCAATCTTTCTTTGTTGAACAACTAACCAAACAGCATGGAAGCTCTACAACCGAGTAAGTGGTTATCGCTTTCATTTACCGCTTTCATATACATATAACTGTATTGTGGGGCTGTTTCACTGTGAGTCTTGTTTCATAAACTCATATCGACTGTGTAATAATAGTATATATATTTCGAGTTTCCCCGGCAACCACGTCTAGAAATAAGTGACGTCGTCTCGTTTATTCGTAGAAATAGACAACTAGATCCCCAATAGGATCACCAGATACAGTCTTCTCTTCGGCTATCCTCATTAGGAACTGTCAAGAAACTCTACTCCCAAAGATGAATGTATTCTCCGTGAAATGGCATCTTTGAGTTTCTTCCAAATTCTCGAACTTTCCTGACTTTGATCTATTCTCGATGAATAGCATTGCCTTGAATTTCTCGGGGTTTGGGGACCCACGAGATTCTTAAAAGCATCGGCCTCCTCTTGGGCATCGTACAAGGACCCACAGGCTTCCTAAAAGCAACCCAGCCTCCTCTTGGGCTTAGTACAAGGACCCAATGGCTTCTTAGAAGTATTCACAGCCTCCTCTTAGGCTTCGTATAATGATTTCTTCCTCCGGGAATGATAGCCTCCTCTTGGGCTTAATACAAGGACCGATCGGCTTCTTAAAAGTTTCCAGCCTCCTCTTGGGCTTCGTACAATTTGTCCCGACGACCTCCTAGAGGTATAGGAACAGAACTTAGTCATATGCGTAGAGCAGTCCTTTCATAGAGTCTACTACTGTTTCTCAAAGCATAGTACAAAAGACGAAACTCTAGACTTGGACAGTCTAATTTCCTTGAGTCTCAAAGACATTCTCAAGCACCCTTCAAGAATAGGAAGGAAACCCGCAGACTTGGACAGTCTCAATACCCTTTGGATTTCCCGCTTCCTTAAAAAATAGGAATAACCCGGATCCTTGAAATCAGATCCTTGAGTACAGTGTTGCTCATATAAGAACTGATTTTCTCTTTCGAAATCAGTATGCTAGACCTGTCACTTAAACAGTTACCCTAGCCTCCTCTTGGGCTTTGTACAATGATTCTCCCCAGCGGAGTCAAACAGCGTTTAGCCTCTCTCTCGGGCTTTGTACGAGACACATAAGAGACTTCCTCGTTGAGTCAATTACCCCTTTTGCCTCCATCTCGGGCTTTATACGAGATACAAAAACTCTCCTATTAAGCCAAATAAACAATAGCCTCCACCTCGGGCTTCATACGAGATACCAAAAGACTCCATCGTCGGGTCAAAAAACCTTTTTGCCTCTCTCTCGGGCTTTGTACGAGACACATATTAGCCTCCTCTTAGGCTTTATATAAGAAAACCACTGGTTGATCCAATCAACCTTTTGGCATCAAAGTTATGCCTCGTTCACAGTACACAAACATCAACAACTCCTTTCCCTTCATCTAATCGCTGTAAGCGGCAAGCCTCTGGATCGTCTATATCCACGCCACTGTCCCTCGTTTAGCATGAGAAATTCCTAAGGAAAGATAACATTGCTCTACACTGAGTTGAAGTCTTCTCCTTCAGGTTAAAATCCCCTATAAAGGAAATTATGGCATTGCTAGGATCCGCGTATCCCGGTTAAAGTAATTCTCCTTTATAACCAGTCACCCAACAGTCATGACAGACAAACCCTTCTTTAGAGATGACAAATTCTCTCTAAAGTCAAGGTCCTTCAGCTTCACGTCTTAGGCTTTGAACAAGACACAAATAGACTTTTCAGCTTCACATCTTGGGCTTTGAACAAGATACAAACCACCTTTCGCTTCACGTCTTGGGCTTTGAACAAGACACCAAAAACACCCATTTCCTCCCATAGAATAGGAGGAACTACGAACGCTCTGATTTCCCTGTTTCGGTAAACGGGAATACGTAGGCATAAGTGTAAGACCCTAATTTTTACCCCTAAGATTTCACTCATTTCATTTGCATCTCATAACCACAAGAAAGATCACAGTTTGTGCTTCTCCTGAGCACCTGTGTGTTTTTCTTTCTTACTTGTTTCTGTTTACTAACCTCTAACCAAAATACCAAAAAATATGCTGTCGTTTGCTTGTTTCTTTCTCTGTGTGTTGTGCAGGTTGGTCAAAGACGATGAAGTGATTTCAAGTCACATGTGGTTGTTCAAAAGCAAGATGCCTTGTGCTGAGATTCTTCAGTTTATCAAGCAGTGGTTCATATGAGTTTTGGGTTTAGAAAGTCAGGTTTAAATGACCGTTGTTCATTGTGGCTAGTTCGGTGGTAGCTGTGTGCACTTTATCAGTGGCTTGTGAGAAAGTTTTAGACCCATGATCCATAACCATTTTTTCACTTCCATTTCTAAATCCATAAATATCCATAAATACTCAATGTCCACTTTCATTTTTTATATATATCCAATTTCACCTTTTTGTCCATAATCATAACCATATCCAATAACATCCATTTTTTCTTAAAAACCATTTTCATTATCCATTTTTTCTTCTTTCATTTCCAAATACCCATTATTTTTCCATTTATCCATTTAAACCATTCTAAACCATTTCTATCCAATATCCAATTATTCATATCCATTTGAGATTTATTCTTTTAAATTTCCATGTTTTTTAAATTTACCCAATTCATTTCCATTTCCTCTTTTATCCAATTCATAGTCATAAAACCATTCCTTAATATCCATAAAAATCCACATTTTTTAATTTCCAATTTAAAAACCATTTTTTTATCCAATTGATATCCATATTCATAAACCTTTTTTTTCTTTCTAAATTTCAATTACTTTTTTTTAGTTTAGCCCATGATCTATTACAATTACCAAAAATAAAAAAAAGGCCTTATGAATTAAACCACACAGCCCATTTACATGAAAAAGAAGGAAGTTGAAAAAACTCCCACACCAAAACTCCCACACGTCCAAACCATCAAACTTTCAGCTACTATTCCCACTCCCTCACACAATGTCCAAGCCGTGATCAGCCTTCTCACATACACGGCTACACCAGCCTAACGCACATCGCAGCAGCTCACGCACAATACCATCACGCCCAGCAGCTTCACACGCCATTCTTCACATGGACCAAGCCATCATCACACGAACCAAGCCGTTCACACGCATTGTACCAGCTACAAACAACAATCAAAACGCATCAACAATTAACACAAAACGGCAGCGAGAAACTCACCAGTCCATCTATAAATAAGAGCTTCCCCTCATTCCAAAATCAAGCTTGATAGCCCCAAAAACTCTGCCAAAATCCATACTCAAGCTTCACTCATAAATTCAACTTCAAACCTTCATCAATATTCACCTTCCAAATTCATCAACCTTTCTTCAACAATTTGTCATCATCTTCAATAAACCAATTCAACTTCAAGCTTCAATCAAAACTAAAAAAAAAATAACACAAACTCAATTCATCGCTCAACACTTCGCATCGTCATCAACCATTACTTCACCTTCAACACATCAACACTATCAACCAAATTCATCCAAATCCGCAACAATAAAAGCAAGAGAAGGAAAGAAGGAGAAGATTGTTACATTTCTTACCATTTTTTAAGGTAATCGAAGTTTTTTTGACGAGACTTTGCGGTTCCGATTCGAGAAATCAAAGCACTGTCGTACAAAATCGAAAGCATATTCGTAATCTCCTTCACATTCCGATCGTTTCCGTGCAAGAATTTTTTTCCCGTCGCTGCCATGAAAGTGAACGCCGCGAGCCTCCCCTTCCGCCTGTGAATAATACCACCGTGAGAGAAATTGAAGAAGATGAAACAATTACTTTCTGATTTTTTCTTTTTTTCCTTTTAATATTTGTTTCTTCTTTTTTGTTTAAAACCTTGGGCTTGGCCCGTTGCTATCCACACCACCACCATTTTTTTAACACCTCCTCCCTCTCTTTTATTCTTCTTTTTTTTTAAAGATTTTCTTTACTTCTTTTTTTTTATAATTCTCTTCTCAATTTCTTTCTTATTATTTTAAAACCTTGATTTACTATTGTTGTAGATCTTGGCATTTTAAATTTTGTTTTTTAAAACATTTCTTGAAAAATCATTAAAAATAGTTTTCATTTTATTTTCTTGAATTTCTAATTGTTGCTTGGTTGTGTGGATCATAATTTTTTTAGATCCACTTTTCTTCATCTATTTTCTTTTTGATCGATGAAAGTCGAAGTGATCTTGAAATTCCTTTGTTGAATTTTGATCGAGACGAGATCATTACCACCTTTTCTTTTCGTGTGGCATCGCTTTAGGATGACGATCCGTATATCGCTCATCTCGCGTGCATTAACAGATATATCTCATGGCCGGCCTCATTCGTAGGGTAATTGCTCGAACAAATTACTCGGCGTGCGCTTAACATAGACCAAAATTTGTCCCTACTCGGAATAAATCCAATTCAAAACTTGTACTTTCGTGGACCGGACTTTGATTAGTCGCGTCATCCCAAGGTTGATTATTTGTTTGTGTTAGTTCCATAAACTTTGAAGCTTGATGCGTAGTTGCTTTGGGTATCCCAATCTTCTTTCAAGTCTTCACTAAATTTGGACTAATTGCATTAATTAATCACCGTAGTGCAAGATATGAAGCGGAACCGATTACTTTTTCATTCTCTTTGACACTATTTGCTTTGTCTTTGGTTGTGGATGATTAAGTTCACCATACCATTATTTACTAACATTACTATTGTACTAACTTCTTTACAATTTCTTCTTGCACCCTATCTCTCTTTTACTTTTATGCTTCATTATTATCATATCATATCATGTTTATGCTTCCGCAATTTTTCCTTTGTCCGTTGGACATATGTTTATGCTTATGCCTTTTTCTCTTTGTCCACTTGGACCAAAAACATTAATAAAGGCCAAAACCTCTAAAAAACTTGTGCTTCTAATCTTGGACTATGGTTACTATCCTATGCAATGGACATGGAGTTTTGGACTTAGACCTTGGACATCCAATGCAATTCTTGGAACCTTGAACTTAGACTTAGGACCTTTCTCCCTTTGCTTTGGAATTATGGTTCAAAGACTTTGAAGACTTGCCTTTATTTGGCCAATTTGCTTAAGGATGAAATTCTTTTAATATTACTTTGAAGTGGCTCCATTGTGGTTAGATCATTCTATTCCTTAGCTTTTACTTTATGCTTTAGGATAATCACTTCTACTCCTCCCCATTCTTCAATTTTCAAAACTCTCTCTCTCTTTTTTCAAAACCTTCTTGTTTTCAAACTTTCACCTCTTTCATAAACAAACCTTGACTTTGTCAAGTGACTTTACTTTCTTCCTTTCATTTCTTAATCAAATGCTAAACTACATAAGCATATTCACACCTTTTTCAAAATACTTAAAAAACACCAAACTCACTTACTCTCTTTTTTTGTGCCCTCGTGCACTTTTCACTTTAACTTTTTCATAAGTTTAGACATGATTCATTTCTTTAAGCGGAATTATTCGCTTGGAAATGACGACTTATCTTTACATTTAAAAACAACCAAAACAAACAATTTTCACTCTTTGTACCACGAACTACGGGGTTTTGATCCTACATTGCACATCGTGGGTACGTAGGCATGAGACGACAAGTCTCTCCAAACACAAAAATCTTAAAAACAATTTCTTTTCTCATCTCCTCAATCTCTTTTCAAGCAAACCTTTTTCAGACCAAAAAGCGGTAGATATTTCAAAGGGCTCCTATAGAGTACTATAGACGTTTTGGGTTCTAACACCTTCCCATTGCGTAACCAACCCCCTTACCCGGTTTCTCTTCACTTGTTCTCGTTGTAGAGCTTGTGTAGGTTTTGTTCGCTCTTTTTCCTTTCCTTTTTTGGATAAAATAAAAGTGCGGTGGCGACTCTTGCTTTTTCGAGTTAAGTTAATCAATAGCTTATACTCACGATTTTGCCGCTACAATAAGATTGAAAGAAAAATCTTAGCGAGCACAATCAACAAAAAAAAACCAAATCCCACATCAGTCCTAACATCCTAATCCTTGTTCCCCACCCGAAAACTTCTGCCTAGATAAACAAACCAGTATTGGCGAAAATACAAATAATCAGTACAAAGGGCCCCCCACATTGATAGCATTCGTAACTTAACAGACCGCTGTTTGAACTCAGTATGCAAAGAAGGGTTAATTGGAGACATCTATTTCCCTTCCTTATTCAGCTTACAATAGGATAAAAAATGAATCGACCTGTAGTCAGCTCAACCGCAGAGAGCGACCAGCGCTTAAGAACCGCGTCCAAAATTGCTCGCTACAGGGAGCTTGGTCAGTAATGTGTAAATCAGTCAGGTGAAAGTATTCCTCCAGTGTTGGTGCTAGTTGATAATCCAGGAATGTGAAACAGTGATAAACCGGATTGTAGAACTGGATTAGTGTGGACAGGATTCCTTTAATTACATAGACCCTTAACAGAGACAGCAATCCTCCATACTTAGCTCTGAAAGCCTTAGGGTTGGTTATCATCCTTGCCAGACCTCTTAAATCCTCTAGTTTTGGAACCTTGAAGGTGTACTTGTGAGTCTTCCTTCTACCGAAATCCATTAGCAATCTCTTTATCTGACATTTGCAATCATTGTCTTAGTTTAATTTGAAAAAGAGAGACTAGAAGAGAAGATTTTTCTTTGTTTAAAGTTTTTTTTTTATGAAATGAATGCATGAATGCAGCATACAAAAACATAGAAAAAACATGGGGTCAAAGGGTCTGTGTTATGAAGTCAAGGCTCTACCCATCCCCAAAGGTTTATACTGGTGATTTTTTGTACCTGTCCTCAAAATCACTAACCCCTCTTGGGATAACGACAGCAAGCAGATCGCCAGCGAGCTCTAGTATCCTAGAGTAGTCTCAAATGAGGGTAGTATCGCGTGACAACTATTTCTGATAGCTTTCGCACTACAAAATGGTTTCAGTCTACTAAAATCCTCAGCTTCTCAGATAACCCAATGGAACAATCTGTTTTCAACAATCGAAGTCGTATAGGCATTGAATCCGAAAAGGGCATCTCCACTGATTTGATGGTCGACCGGGACCTCTTATCTGGGATTCACTCCCCGTAAGATTACCCGTATAGTGCCATCACTTATCTTAGATGGGTACTCAATCTTTCCAGATGCGGCATCACACACATTCCCATTAGCAGAAAAATGAACACATGTATCAATTAGGAAAAGCAGTATATATATTTGTCCTAACATCCTAGACCTCTAGTCTTATGATCCTATGCAGACAATGACCCCCCAGCAGAGTCGTCATTTCTGCGGTATTTGGTGAATTTAAGGTTTCACCCAAAGAGGTGCAAGACAGAATGCCTCCCACTGTGGTCGTCATTTTATATGTCTTGTACAAAGCCCAAGACGGAGGCTAAAAGTGGTTGACTCAACAAGAGAGTCTAAAAAGGTTAGCTCCGCTAGGGAGAATCATTTGTACAAAGCCCAAGAGGAGGCTGACTTACTGCTAAGGATTATTGAGATCCTGAAGCGGGTCCAAGTGTGGGGAACTCTCATGAGAGAGACCGGGTTTCTGCTTTAGATTGATCCAGAGTGATCGGTGTTTTTTCCTATGTTTTAAAGGAACTTGAGAATGTCTTTGAGACTCAAGAGTTTTAGACTGTCCAAGTCTAGACTTTTATCTTTTGTACAATGCCCAAGAGGAGGCGCGAGCATTAAGGGATGAGTATCAACCCTAAAATGGCTGGAGTTTTGACGCGGGAAAGACTGCTCTAGCAAAGGATGACTAAGTTTTGTCTTATACCTTTAAGAGGTCATCAGGGTCCTTGTATTAAGCCCAAGAGAAGGCATGAGAACTTATAAGAAGTCGAAGGGTCCTTGTACAACGCCCAAGAGGAGGCGGGGATGCTTTTAGGAAGCCTGTGGGTCCCCAAATCAAGAGAAGTTCAAGAAATACAATTCACAGAGAAGAGATCATTCTAGGAAAGTTCGAGAATTTGGAAGAAACTCAATAGATGCCATTCACGGAGAAAAGATCATCTCTGGGGAGTTAGAGTTTCTTTGACAATTTCTAAGGGTGAGAGTCTGAGAAAAGGTTCACCGAGAATACTACCTTTCTCTTTGTTCCATATTGTTTAACCCCAAGAGAAGGGAAGACTGTATCTAGAATCCTACGGGAGATCTAGTTTTGTTTGTATTTAAAGAGTGGCCAACAGGGCTTTACCTAGTTCTAGACGTAGTTGCCGAGGAAAACTCTAAATAACTATACTAGTATTACACAGTGGATATGTGACAAGTATATAAAAGGATGTGAAAGAAGACTTACAGTGAAACAGCCCCACAATACAGTTATATACATATGAAAGCGGTAAATGAAAGCGGATAAACACTTACCCGTTGTAGAGCTTCCATGTTGTTTTGTCAGTTGTTCAACAAAGAAATTAAGGAAAGTTTTGATAACAATATATATTTGAATTCAAAATAAAAGGAGAAAGTGTTTTAAAAAGATTGTTGGGGCTTACAGCTCGAGGAGAGGCCCAAGTTTTAACGATGATCGCACCGTTGTTTTGAAAACGGTACAGAGGGACTTATACAATATGTGAGGCCCAAAAAGTTTTTATGTACAAGGGGTTGGGTCTTACACTCATTAGAGGCCCAAATATTTATTTTTGTACAAGAGATGGGACTTACAACTCAAGGAGAAGCCCAGGGTTATTTGTTTTGAAAACGGCGATCGCGCCGAGGTTTTTGAAAACACAGTGGGTCTTATACAACATCTGAGGCCCGACTCATTTTGGTTTCAAAAAGGGGTTGGGTCTTACACTCTATTAGAGGCCCAAAGAAATTTAAAGAAAATAAATGGGGCATATAACACGAGGGTAGGCCCAGATGGTTTGATTTTTGAACTGGCGATTGTGCCGAGATTTTTCTTTTAACGTAGAGGGACTTATACAATATGTGAGGCCCAAAATTGTTTTGGTTAAAAGGGGATTGGGTCTTACACTCTATTAGAGGCCCAAAGTGTTTTTGAAAAAGATTTGTTAGGGTGATTAAAATCAAAACCCTAAATTAGTTTCAAAATGTATTTTTATTAAATTCAATTAAAATGAAAAATTATCAAACATATATGAAAAACAAGTTGTGATCTTGGATTATTGTTTGAAAAATCATGTTTTTATCCACAAAATGATTGGAAACCAATTAAATTTGGGAAATCAGGGAGGAAAAAAATATTTTAAATGTTAGAAAACAAATAAAAGATTAATTCTTTGTAAAAAATATCAAGTATATGAAATAAATAATATTTTTGGGAATTTTTGGCAAAATAAAATATTTTAACATTTTTGTGAATTATTAAAAAAAGAATCAACTCAAAATCATTAAAAACCAGAGAGAAATTAATTTTTGAATCAATTAAATAAAATCACAAAATTCAAATATTCAAATATTCAAAAAATGGCGCCAAGAACACACCAAGAACATGCGCCACCCCTCTGTTTCTGCAGATTTTCATTTTCTCACCAATCTCACTGAATACGTGATGAAATCACACAATTCACATATCAATCTACTCGTTTTCACCTCACGATCATGTCTATGGTCTTTAATTTCATTTATTTTAAGCATGGAATAAGAAATCAAGACAAAACCTCAAGAACCCTAAATTCTTCATGAAGGTTGAGAATTTTGACACACGATTTAAACAAAGCAATTAATTGAGAGGAATCCATCCATAGATGATTATGAACATATGGCAAAAGTATTGTGCAAGGAAATATGCATGAATCATAATATGACCAAGTTTAGGCTTACTTGAAGGTCGTGACAGCAAGAGCAATGTGATTTTTGAGTTAGAGGTGTTACATATGAGTTGTGATGATTTGAACAGCTTCCCTACACCATATGGAATGTGTTTGAATGCTTGAAGTGATCTGAAATGGACTGGAACAAAGTATGGCACCTCAGCTGCAACTTGGTTAAAACCTTGAGTAATTGGTTGATGATTTTGTGAAATTGGTGTTCCAGATGTTGTTTAAGTGTTTGGATCACTTCTATATGATGTTTATGAGGTGCGTGTGTGATTGGTTTGGTTGGAATGGCTCTCAAACTCAAAACCCGATAGTGACTTGCTTTGGAAGGCAATTTTGGAGTGAAAGAAGAGATTTTGAGGAAAGCATCAGTTTGATGGCTTTGGTGTACTTAAACCGAGCAAAAATGAGCTCTATTTATAGTAGAGCAAGTTTGTTTTGCAAGCAATAGTGAATGGCAACTGGTACAGGTCTGTGGCCAATTGGATCATTTTGGAATCTCAAGTCTCCTCTAGCCATTGACTAGAGGTTAGAGCACAGGCCTTTGGTTCCCTAGTTCAGAGATCACCCTTGACTCATTCAGTTGGAAAAGGCTCAGTTCATGCCACCTTGGTGTATCCATTGAATGCTCCAAAACAAAATTAGAGTCTTGTCCCCCTTTTAGGCATTTCTAGGTTTGGCATGCTACTTTTGGTTCCAAAGACTTGGGAGGCTTATGGATCAGTGTTTGTTCCTCCTTGGTCTCCCCCTGAGGTGTTCAGATGGATAAACTTGTTTGTCATTGTTGAACCCTAATTTTTACCCCTAAGATTTCGCACATTTCATTTGAATCTTAAACCACAAACAAGATCATGATCTTTGTTTCTCCTGAGCATCTGTATACTATTCTTACTTGCTTCTGTTTATCTAACCTCTAACCAGAATACTAAAATTTTGCTGCAGTTTCTCTCTCTGTGTTGTGCAGGTTTGTCAAAGACAAGGGCATAATTTCAAGTCAAAGGTGGATGTTTGACCTAATCTTGGTCAAATTATCAAGTTTGCTTCATTTGCCTGTCATTTGTTCCATTGGGCTATTTCTCAAGCAGTGATTATTCAAGGTTAAGATGTCTTGTGTTGAGATTCCCCAGTTTATCAAGCGTTGGTTTATGTGAAGTTTGGGTTCTGAAAGTCAGCTTCAAATGGCTGCCGTTCAGTCATGGCTTCAGTTGCAAGTTGTTCAGTTGTGGTTGTGTATCAGATGCTTTGTGGAAAATTTCAAGTGGCTTTGGATTAAAATCGAGGTTTCATGGTCGTGTGTGGAAAATATTGGTGAGGGTGCATATCCATTTGCTAATCATCTTCCTATCCATTTTTGTCCAAAATTCTCATTTCTCCAAATTTCCATAACCATAACCATATCTAGTTCACTTATCCATTATTCATAAAATCCATTCTCTCGTAAGATCCATTATCCATCCCTACTCATTTTTTCTAAATCCAATTACCCATTTTTATCCATATTTCATATCTAATTCCATTTCATTTTCTTGTTTAAAATTCATTTCAAATCTTCACTTCATATAAATCACATCCATATCTTTCAAATATCCAAAAATCCATTCATTACTACACATGATATGCCATTTTTTTCTAAAAGCCCATATCCTTTTTTTTAATAACTAATTGTCCAAATATTCCATATCCATTCTCCATTATCCAATATCCAATTTTAATCCATTTTCTATTCAATTATCCACTTTTTAACCCATTTTCCATTTTTATCCAATTTAACTCAATAATTCATTTTACTTTCTAAAAATCCAAAAAAAACCCAATTTCCAATTATCCATTTTTTTTATTATTCACTTTTTTTTCAATGTCCATTTTGAAACCATTTTCAATACCCATCCATGTCCAATTTCCATATCTAATTTGTTTCATTAAAGCCCATTAACAATTATTCAAACAATTGCTAAAAAAAATAATAAAGGAAAACAAGAAGTAAAGCTGATACTACTTCACACAAAAAGCCAATACGCAGCTGCAAGCCATCACCAAAGTTGCAAAAAACCACATGAAAAAAGCCAATTCTAAGCCGTGTCCAAGCATTCCAAGCCATTTTTCAACTGCTACTTGAAAATAACATCAGCTACATCCAAGACAAGAGCTTCCAGCCAGCCGAAACAAAACGCTGACCAAGTTTCACACTGCTACAACAATTCCACAAGCACAAACAGCTAATACAACTTCTCAAGCCCTCACGTCATGTCGTGTTATACTCCAAGTCGGGTAACACTCCAAGCTGACCCTCTGTCGTAGCCAATAAACAAGCCGTGCAAACTTCTCAACACGCAAACCAACAATTCCAAACGGCAACACAACTGTAGCGAGTGAAAAACAAATCCAAAACGCAGGTCGTATGCACATCAAACACAAGCTATTTCCAAACACGAGAACGCGACTACGCAGTTGCACAATGAAAAGTCAAAACGCAGTGAGAAAAAACACAAAACGACTAACAATTCATCATGCAACACACGCAGCAAAACTCACGCTGCAAAGAGAAAATCGAAACGCAACAAGAGGTAACAAAACAGCAGCATTATGAGTCACATTTCATTCTTCATTTCATCTATATATAGCAGCCCAATCTCACTTCAAATTCAAGCTTGAAGAGCCAAAGACTCGCTGTAAAAAAAAATTTCACCAGAAACACTTCCTCGAGCTTCGTCATCTCAATTCCTCAAAAACTTTCAAACACCATAAACAACCTTCAACTCCCAACTCACTTACCAAATCTCAATTCTCCGTTTAAACCTGCAAATTCTGCAACTCTCACCAATTCACATATACACTTTTTCAACCAATTTGAACCGCTTACAAAGAAATTCGTATGAAATTCAGATTCAACAACGATCTCGCAAAGCAACGCATTGAGTTCGCAAACAAGACAACAACAACATCACACGTTCAAATTGAGAAGAAGAAGAAGGGAATTCACTGATTAATTTGCTACCGGAGTTTACCGTCGCCTCGCGAGTCTAGCCGTCGAAGGTAGATCCTTTGTTTTGATTCAAGATTTTAACGTGGATTGATGTTGTGATTTAATATCCGTTGTTGCCGGTAATGAACTCCGCCGTGAAAGTACTTGGTTTCGCCGGCGACAAGTTACGAGAGAGAGGACTACAGTAGTCGCACGGTCCTCTTGAGGAAGATGATGAATTGATATTCTGATTCCTCTTCTTTTTTTGACTTTTGGTTTCATTTATTTTTCTTAGTCAATGGGCCTGGCCCGTGTGGATTTGATACCACCACCATTTTTTTTTAATTCATACCTGCCTCTTTTTTTCTCTTTTGTTTAATTTTCTTTCAATTCTTTTCTTTAATAAATTTCTATTTTTTTTAATGATTTTCTTAATAAAAAAAATAATTCTATTTTCTTATGATTTTTTTTTGTTATTTTTAAAATTTTGTTTTAGAAAATTTTCTTGAAAAATAATTCAAAAATATTTTAATTCTCTCTACTTCATTTGATTTTCTTTTAACTTTTTGATTGTTGTTGGTTGAGTGGATCATAAATGTTAGATCCACTTTCTCTTCATCTTAATTCTTTTTCTTTTTGATCGATGAAAGTCTAATCGATCTTGGAATTCTTTTGTTGAATTTCGATCAAGACTAGATCGTTACCATTTTTCTTTTTATGCGGTATTGCTTTCGGATGACGATTTACATATCGTTCATCTAGCATGCATTAGCACAAAGAGCTATTGACCGGCCTCATTTGTACGGTAATTACTCCGTAAATTACTCGGCGATTGCTTAACATAGCGCAATATTTGTCGCGCATCGGAAAACTATCAAGAATAGTTGATTATTTGTCTTTTGGTTTAAAACTTATGAAACTTGTTGTTAGGAGGCTTTGGTCTTATCAATCCTCTAATGAGTTCTCATTAACCTTGACCTAAGTGCGATTATTCAATTATTATTGTTCACTAACTCTAACCACTAATCACTAACTTACTAACATTACTTTTGTACTAATCATTTACAATTCCTTCTCGCTCCTTATCTCTTTTACTTTTATGCTCCATTATTATCATTTCATATCATGTTTATGCTTCCGCAATTTTTCCTTTGTCCGTTGGACATATGTTTATGTTTCCAAAATTTTTCCTTTGTCCGTTGGACACATGTTTATGCTTCCGCCTTTTTCTCTTTGTCCACTTGGACCAAAAACATTAATAAAGGCCTAAACCTCTAAAAAACTTGTGCTTCTAATCTTGGACTATGGTTACTATCCTATGCAATGGACATGGAGTTTTGCACCTAGACCTTGGACTTCAATGCTATTCTTGAATCCTTGAACTTAGACCTTGGACATCCGATGCAATTCTTGGAACCTTGGACTTAGACTTAGGACCTTTCTCCCTTTGCTTTGGAATTATGGTTCGAAGACTTTGGAGCTTACTTGTGTGGTTAGGCTATTCTTATCCTTAGCTTTTACTTTATTTCTTTAGGATAGTCACTTCTTCTCCATCCATTCTTCAATTTTCAAAATTCTCTCTCTTTTTCAAAACTTTCTTGATTTCAAACTATCACTTCTTTCATAATCAAACCTTGACTTCGTCAAGTGATTTTACTCTTTTCCTTTCATTTCTTAACAAATGCTAAACTACATAAGCATATTGACACCTTTTTCAAAAATACTTTAAAAAACATCAAACTCATCAAACTCTTTTTGTGCCCTCGTGCACCTTTTCCTTTAACTTTTTCATAAGTTTAGACATGATTCATTTCTTTAGGCGGAATTATTCGTTTGGAAATGACGACTTGTCTTTACATTTTTAAATCAATCAAAACAAACAAATTTCATTCTTTGTACCATGAACTACGAGGTTTTGATCCTACATTGCACTTCGTGGGTACGTAGGCATGAGGCGACAAGTCTCTCCAAACACAAAAATCTTAAAAACAATTTCTCTTCTCATCTCCTCAATCACTTTTCAAGCAAACTTTTTCAGACCAAAAGCGGTAAATATTTGAAAGGGCTCCTATAGAGTACTATAGACGTTTTGGGTTCTAACACATTCCCATTGCGTAACCAACCCCCCTTACCTAGTCTCTCTTCACTTGTTCTTGTTGTAGAACATGTGTAGGTTTTGTTCGCTCTTTTTCCTTTCCTTTTTGGATAAAATAAAAGTGCCGTGGCGACTCTTGCTTTTCGAGTTAAGTTAATCAATAGCTTACACTCACGATTTTACCGCTACAGGAAAGTGGCGACTCTGTTGGGGATAGATTGACTTCTTGCTGGTCCATCCCTTGAGGGGTTTAGCCTAATTTGATTTATTTACTTCTTGTTGTCTGATTTGCTTGTTACTTGTGTGTTCTGTTTGGAAATTCTTCTGTGTGGTGAGAAAAGCTCAATACCCAGGCTTGAGCATACACCAAGGACTAGGGTGGAAAGTAGTGTTACTTGTGTGGCATTTGGCCAGACGTAGTATACACGAAAACTTCAGATCCAGACGAGGTTTTCTTTGGTAATGTTATATCCTGCGCATTGGTGCAGATGATGGAATGTAACTTGGAAAACTGTCGACTCTGGCGACCATTCCCGAGGACTCAATTAAGACACTCCTCCCAAGAGGTAGTAATGGCACACCAGAAATGGCAAACCCGTTATGCTTCTTGATCCGAGGACCCGAAGTTGAGAACTTTAGAATCCTTTAACCCATCTTGGCCTTATTAGGACGTGGTGCGGTGGCTATTCAGGTGCAGACTTGAATCAGTTGTTACGCGATACCACACTCAGACGAGACTCTCTTGAGAATATTATTGACTACCAAGTAGTTGGGAAATCGATAATATCTGAAAGATGGGTTGTAGACTCTGGGAACCTCTTTAGAACTTTGTTCGACAGGTGTTATACCCTTAGTACATACCTTTATGGGTTGGTTCTTAACCTTGACTCCATGCTCGTGACTCGAACCTTTGAACCCGTGTGCTTTGAGTGATCTTGTTTATGGTTGTTGCATCCATGCACTCTTGCATCCATGAGCATACATCTGCATTTATCCAAGTTGTCCAGAAACTCATTTCAACTATCTCTCTCTTCAGTTATCTGTTCACTGTCAAGCTGTTTCCTCGACACAACTACGGAACTAGAGATGCTGTCAGATTGAGAATGGAAAACCAAGAACAAAACAATGTCGAAGTCAGAATGGAAATTGATGAGTTGAAGGCCAGTATGACCAAGCTCACAGAAATGATGCAAGTTCTGATTGCTAGAGGCGAACCACCTCAGAGGACTGTGATTGTTGAAGCTTCAACTGCTGCTGTTGACCCTCTACTGACACAGCAACCAGCTTTTACTTGGCCAGAATTTGGGTTACCTCTGAATTACTCGCCACCCTTTGCAACTACTCTTGTGTTTGTCTCGCCAGTATCTTCAGCTTCATTGTTCACTGAACCTCAGCCTGTTGTGCATTCTGTTGCTCAAGCTATTCCTGAGAATCCTTTCGTGTACCATGCTGCTGGCCCACAATCTGAAAGTCAGGGAGAACCTGGATACATCGAAGAAGTCAGAGAGCAATGGCAAACTCTGGATAAAAGGATAAGGGTCGTGGAAGGAAGTGATGTCTTTAGTGCTGCCGCAATGGACATGTGCTTGGTTCCAGATTTGGTTATACCTGAAAAATTCAAGACTCCTGATTTTGAGAAATACAAGGGGCACACCTGTCCCAGAACCCACTTGGTGATGTACTCCCGCAAGATGGCTGCTCATGCCAAAAACGACAAACTGCTCATTCACTATTTCCAAGACAGCTTGAGTGGGGCTTCAATGAAATGGTATATGGGACTTGAGAAGAATCGTATCCAAAACTGGAAAGACTTGGGTGATGCTTTCTTAAAGCAATATAAGTACAATCTGGACATGGCTCCTGATCGCCGTCAACTGTAAAACATGTCTCAAAAAGAAAAAGAATCCTTTAAGGAGTACGCTCAGCGCTGGAGAGAGCTAGCTGCTCAGGTGGAGCCACCCTTGGCTGAAAAGGAAATGACTGGTTTGTTCATGGACACTCTTCAGCCACTCTTTTGGGAAAAGATGATAGGCAGTGTATCATCTGGTTTTGCTAACCTAGTCACTATTGGAGAAAGACTAGAAGAAGGTATCAAGAAAGGAAATACTACCAATGCTGAAGCCTTTAGTGGTGCTAAAAAGTATGCTGGGAATTTTCAAAAGAAAAAGGATGGTGATACCCATGCTGTTTCAGTTGAAGGGAAACCTCATCACAGACAACAATATGTAGCTGTTGTTGCTCCTGTTGTCAATGCTCAACCGGTTCAAGCTCCTCGTCAGCCTGTTAGACAAAATCAGAATCGCAATAGGGTTAACTTTGATCCTATCCCGATGTCCTACACTGAGCTGTATCCATGTCTTGTAAAGAAAGGTTTGATTACAACGAGGGATCTACCTCCTCCTCCAAATCCTCTTCCAGTTGGCTATAGGGCTAATCTTCACTGTGAGTTCCATCGAGGTGGGGCATGCCACAACTTGGAAGGTTGCTATGCATTGAAAGCTAGAGTACAAGAATTGGTGAACTCAAAGATTTTGTCCTTTGCTGATGATAATCCCAATGTTGTCAACAATCCTTTGCCAGAGCATACCAAGTGAAGTTTGAGTCATTTCAGACGAATCATCCCCTAAGGCCAGTGTTTCAGACAGGACAACTCATCTTTGTTGCTGATTAGTCACTAGGCCTTGTTTCTTTCTGTTTGCATTTTTCTTTGATTGTATTGACTGTTTGCTTTCGAACTTTATTTGTACTTTCATGGTAATTTCAATGAAATGAGCATTGCAATGTTTTGATTCAATTCATTTATATCCACTGTGTGCATCTTTATGCTTTCTTTTTCACAAAACAAAAATATATCTCATGTTCACTTTCTTTTTCAAACTTTTGTTTATGCAAAGATTGGATGGAGGTGATGAAAACGAAATACCTAAAATTGCTGAACTGTATGCTTTCAATTAAAACTTGGATGATGATGTACAAGCATTATTTCAACTCCCAAACACTGGAGAAATAAGGAAGTTAATCCTTTGTCAACCCCTTTGAGCCTAGAAGGTGGAGTTTCTTTCTGTACGAAAAAACCCGCAATCTTAACCTGGGGATGGGTAGTTCTCAGTTAATTTGACTGTGTATTTAAACACAAGAGAATCATTGCAATCACAAACTTTCCTTCGCACACATCAAAGAAGTGTCGAAGATGTCTTTCAATTCAAAAGCCAATGATGGTTCACCGTAATCATTAAGCCAGGCAGTCACTATCTTTAAAAAAAAGTGAATGAAAAAAATCAAAATAAAAGCCCGCTAAGTCAAAACCTATGAAGGAGACTTAGGCAAAAATTGGGGCATCCCGCTGACTGTAAGCTCAAATGAGACAGTTCAGACAAAAATCAGGGATAACAAAAGAAAAATCAAGAGGTTACCAAAATCCTCAAAGACAAAACGAGTTGACTGAGGTCCTCATCAAAAACAACAAAATGTTGTAAGAAAGAGTGACTGCCATCTCAAAAATCCCTTGAGCCATCATCATAACAATGCTGCAATTCCAAAATCACTTGGAACTTGAATGCATAGGTTAAATTAACTGAGCATAGGACCGGAGATCATCACGAAGAATGGGTTGGGTACAAATTAACTTTGAGCCTATATCCTTTGTTTCAAAAACTGTGAACCAGACCACGTTACAACCTTCAAATGACCTAATTGAAGCCAGGTTTCTTTTGAAAGCATACTACAGCAAGGTTGCGTAAACTGACTCCTATGTTTGTTGCCAATCATTTACTTTGATGTCTTACATTTGCTTTCTCTTTCATTTTGAATGTCTAAACCGCCGTGTTTTGACAAGTGATTCATTTTGCTTTACATCAATAATATCATTCGAAAAATGATTTTTTGATTTCAAAATTGCATTGAGCTTTGCATTAAAATTGCCATGTTTGTTTGAATAATTCTATTTGCAGCCAAACTTTCCTCATCAAGAAATTTCAAACAGTTGAGAAACTTGGTCAGTGATCCTATCAGGGGCACATTACTTCTAGATCCTGTTGTGAATCAGTTCAAGATTTGTTGCTCAATGCAAGATATTTTTAGAATTGGTTAACCAGAAGATCTCTTTCAAGATTCATACCGAGTTTAGCCTTCTCAAAATTTGTTTCAAGAACTGAAGCCATGATCAGTTCATCCCCAACCATAGTCAAGCTGAAGCCATGATCAGTTTATCCTCAGCTTTCGTTTCAAAAATTGAAGCCATGATCAGTCCATCCCCAGCAACTGAAGCCATGACCAGTTTATCCTCAGCATTCATTTTAAGAATTAAAGCCATAATCAATCTTTTCCCATAAAGTAGTCAAACAGAAGCCATGATCAGTTTATCCTCATCAGTCAATCAATCTGGGGCAGTCTTCTTCATGAATCCTCAAGATGTCTTTCCTCAAAAGACCATCAGCTTGATACAATTTATAAGTGTGACAGAGATATGTTCAGTATCTTCTCTCCAAGCAGAGTGGGCAGTGTTCCCTGTGTTGAGGAATCAGAGTTCCATTCTTCCCTCACAATAGAGTCTATCTCGGTTGTCTCTATCATATGTATTGCATACATAAATCATTCATCTATCATACATAGAAAGATTTTCTTAGCTCAAAGTGTTCTTCGCGCTCATATGCATTTTTCCGAGGTCCTGTTGCTTTCAACATCTTACCTTGTGATCAAAGTCCAACTTGCTTGGCGCCTACCAAAACTTTTACCTGTCTTTTCATTCAGTGTCATTCCTGAATGTTCTTGTTTACCTGTCTTTTCACCCAGTGCTATTCCTAGATGTCTTGTTTATTTTCTTTCTTTCCAGTGCCATTCCTGGATGTTGTCGTTTCCCTGTGCATCTATTGCTGTTGTTAGATGTTTGTTTTCTTTCATTCCAGTGTTATTCCTGGATCTTTATATTCTTTCACTCCAGTGCCATTCCTGGATGTCTGTCTCTTTTGATCTCCAGTGTCGTTCCTGGATACCTTGTTTCTCTTGTTTCTCCCAGTGTTATTCCTGGAAGTTTTACCTCTCTTCTGTAATCCCCATCATATATGCTTGGATATCTTTCAGTGCCATTCCTGAAAGTTTTATTTGTTCATTCAGTGCCATTCCTGAATGAGTTTTCTCCTTTGCATTCAGTGTCATTCCTGGATGTTTTCTCACTATCATTCAATGCCATTCTTGAATGTAGTGATTTACCTTTACCTTTCAGTGCCATTCCTGAAAGTTTTACCTGTTCATTCAGCGTCATTCCTGAATGAGTCTACCTTTTCCTTTCAGTGCCATTCCTGAAAGTCCCTGCTCACTTTATTTAATGCCAGTCTTGGATATTGTGAACTCTTTTTATCCAATGCCATTCTTGGATATTTCTGATATATTTTCCAGAACTTTTCTCACTTCATTCAATGCCATTCTTGGATGTTGAGATTTCTTTTGTCCAATGCCATTCTTGGACACCTTTTCCCCAACCAAGTCCAATGCTATTCTTGGATATCTCTGATTGTTTACCCTTGCCATCCAATCCCATTATTGGATGTCCCCAGTGAAGTTTTTCAAATGGAAGTTTGTGTCTATCCAACGCTATTCTTGGATGACTTTGATGTTTGTTGTTGCCCCATTCAATGCCATTCTTGAATGTTATGGTTCCTTTTATCCAATGCCATTCTTGGATATTTTATCCCCAATAGAGTGTTTTTCACCTCCATCCAATGCTATTCTTGGATGATGCTGTTGTTTTTACTAGAAACTTTCTTGTTGCTTGTCCAATGCCGTTCTTGGACATCTTTTGACATACCTTTTGCCTCGTTTGTAGTTTCCATCCAATGTTATTCTTGGATGTCACTACTCGCCTTCTCAGGGTCTTGTCCCACTCTTTCCAACTATTGATGGATACTTCTTGTCACCTTGACAGATCTCCAGAAATAGCTTGTGTCCCCTGGCGTGTCTTTTCGCATCTCTCTCAATTTACCATAACTCCCTTGTTTCAAGTTTCCCCGTAGGGTGTTTCATTCTTTGCATTCATATCATCTTGTGGCATCTTATGGCTAAAAATTTGGTTTTCTGCATTTAAGTATCTTCAATCTTTTCGAGACGAAGTTTTCAACCTTCTTATCTCCTGATAGAAGAAACTTAAATAGCGGCAGCTGTTGAACCCTAATTTTTACCCCTAAGATTTCGCATATTTCATTTGCATCTTAAACCACAAACAAGATCACTATCTTTGTTTCTCCTGAGCATCTGTATACTATTCTTACTTGCTTCTGTTTATCTAACCTCTAACCAAAATACCAAAATTTTACTTCAGTTTCTCTCTCTGTGTTGTGCAGGTTTGTCAAAGACAAGGGCATAATTTCAAGTCAAAGGTGGATGTTTGACCTAATCTTGGTCAAATTATCAAGTTTGCTTCATCTGCCTGCATTTGTTCCATTGGGCTATTTCTCAAGCAGTGATTATTCAAGGTTAAGATGTCTTGTGTTGAGATTCCCCAGTTTATCAAGCGTTGGTTTATGTGAAGTTTGGGTTCAAAAAGTCAGTTTCAAATGGCTGTCGTTCAGTCATGGCTTCAGTTTCAAGTTGTTCGGTAGTGGTTGTGTATCAGATGCTTTGTGGAAAATTTCAAGTGGCTTTGGATTAAAATCGAGGTTTCATGGTCGTGTGTGGAAAATATTGGTGAGGGTGCATATCCATTTGCTAATCATCTTCCTATCCATTTTTGTCCAAAATTCTCATTTCTCCAAATTTCCATAACCATAACCATATCTAGTTCACTTATCCATTATTCATAAAATCCATTCTCTCGTAAGATCCATTATCCATCCCTACTCATTTTTTCTAAATCCAATTACCCATTTTTATCCATATTTCATATCCAATTCCATTTCATTTTCTTGTTTAAAATTCATTTCCAATTTTCACTTCATATAAATCACATCCATATCTTTCAAATATCTAAAAATACATTCATTACTACACATGATATGCCATTTTTTTTTCTAAAAGCCCATATCCTTTTTTTTAATAACCAATTATCCAAATATTCCATATCCATTCTCCATTATCCAATATCCAATTTTAATCCATTTTCTATTCAATTATCCACTTTTTAACCCATTTTCCATTTTTATCCAATTTAACTCAATAATTCATTTTACTTTCTAAAAATAAAAAAAAAACCCAATTTCCAATTATCCATTTTTTTTTATTATTCACTTTTTTTTCAATGTCCATTTTGAAACCATTTTTAATACCTATCCATGTCCAATTTCCATATCTAATTTGTTTCATTAAAGCCCATTACCAATTATTCAAACAATTGCTAAAAAAAATAATAAAGGAAAACAAGTTGTAAAGCTGATACTATTTCACACAAAAAGCCAATACGCAGCTGCAAGCCATCACCAAAGTTGCAAAAAGCCACATGAAAAAAGCTAATTCTAAGTTGTGTCCAAGCATTCCAAGCCATTTTCCAACTACTACTTGAAAATAACATCAGCTACATCCAAGACAAGAGCTTCCAGCCAGCCGAACACAAAACGCTGACCAAGTTTCACACTGCTACAACAATTCCACAGGCACAAATAGCCAATACAACTTCTTAAGCCCTCACGTCATGTCGTATTATACTCCAAGCCGGGTAACACTCCAAGCTGACCCCACGTCGTAGCCAATAAACAAGCCTTGCAAATTTCTCAACACGCAAACCAACAATTCCAAACGGCAACACAACTGCAGCGAGTGAAAAACAAATCCAAAATGCAGGTCGTATGCACATCAAACGCAAGCTACTTCCAAACACGAGAAAGCGACTACGCAGCTGCACAATGAAAAGTCAAAACGCAGTGAGAAAAAACACAAAACGAATAACAATTCATCACGCAACACACACAGCAAAACTCACGCTGCAAAGAGAAAATCGAAACGCAACAAGGGGAAACAAAATGGTAGCATTATGAGTCACATTTCATTCTTCATTTCATCTATATATAGCAGCCCAATCTCAATTTAAATTCAAGCTTGAAGAGCCAAAGACTCGCTGCAAAAAAAAAAAATTCACCAGAAACACTTCTTCAAGCTTCGTCATCTCAATTCCTCAAAAACTTTCAAACACCATAAACAACCTTCAACTCCCAACTCACTTACCAAATCTCAATTCTCTGTTTAAACCTGCAAATTCTACAACTCTCACAAATTCACATATACACTTTTTCAACCAATTTGAACTGCTTACAAAGAAATTTGCAAGAAATTCAGATTCAACAACGATCTCGCAAAGCAACGCATTGAGTTTGAAACAAGACAACAACAACACCACACGTTCAAATTGAGAAGAAGAAGAAGGGAATTCAGTGATTAATTTGCTACCGGAGTTTACCGTCGCCGCGCGAGTCTATCCGTCGAAGGTAGATTCTTTATTTTGATTCAAGATTTTAACGTGGATTGATGTTGTGACTTAATATCCGTTGCTGCCGGTAATGAACTCCGCCGTGAAAGAACTTGGTTTCGCCGGCGACAAGTTGCGAGAGAGAGGACTACAGTAGTCGCACGGTCCTCTTGAGGAAGATGATGAATTGATATTCTGATTCCTCTTTTTTTTTACTTTTGGTTTCATTTATTTTTCTTAGTCAATGGGCCTGGCCCGTGTGGATTTGATACTACCACCATTTTTTTTTAATTCATACCTCCCTCGTTTTTTTCTCTTTTGTTTAATTTTCTTTCAATTCTTTTCTTTATTAAATTTCTATTTTTTTAATGATTTCTTTAATAAAAAATAATAATTCTATTTTCTTATGATTTTTTTTTTGTTATTTTTAAAATTTTGTTTTAGAAAATTTTCTTGAAAAATGATTCAAAAATATTTTAGTTCTCTCTACTTCATTTGATTTTCTTTTAACTTTTTTATTGTTGTTGGTTGTGTGGATCATAAATGTTAGATCCACTTTCTCTTCATCTTAATTCTTTTTCTTTTTGATCGATGAAAGTCTAATCGATCTTGGAATTCTTTTGTTGAATTTCGATCAAGACTAGATCGTTACCATTTTTCTTTTCGTGCGGTATTGCTTTCGGATGACGATTTACATATCGTTCATCTAGCATGCATTAGCACAAATAGCTATTGACCGGCCTCATTTGTAGGGTAATTACTCCGTAAATTACTCGGCGATTGCTTAACATAGCGCAATATTTGTCCTGCATCGGAAAACTATCAAGAATAGTTTATTATTTGTCTATTGGTTCAAAACTTATGAAACTTGTTGTTAGGAGGCTTTGGTCTTATCAATCCTCTAATGAGTTCTCATTAACCTTGACCTAAGTGCGATTATTCAATTATTATTGATCACTAACTCTAACCACTAATCACTAACTTACTAACATTACTTTTGTACTAATCATTTACAATTCCTTCTCGCTCCTTATCTCTTTTACTTTTATGCTCCATTATTATCATTTCATATCATGTTTATGCTTCCACAATTTTTCCTTTTTCCGTTGGACATATGTTTATGCTTCCGCAACTTTTCCTTTGTCCGTTGGACACATGTTTATGCTTCCGCCTTTTTCTCTTTGTCCACTTGGACCAAAAACATTAATAAATGCCTAAACCCCTAAAAAAACGTGTGCTTCTAATCTTGGACTATGGTTACTATCCTATGCAATGGACATGGAGTTTTGCACCTAGACCTTGGACTTCAATGCTATTCTTGAATCCTTGAACTTAGACCTTGGACATCCAATGCAATTCTTGGAACCTTGGACTTAGACTTAGGACCTTTCTCCCTTTGCTTTGGAATTATGGTTCGAAGACTATGGAGCTTACTTGTGTGGTTAGGCTATTTTTATCCTTAGATTTTACTTTATTGCTTTAGGATAGTCACTTCTTCTCCACCCATTCTTCAATTTTCAAAACTCTCTCTCTTTTTCAAAACTTTCTTGATTTCAAACTATCACTTCTTTCATAATCAAACCTTGACTTCGTCAAGTGATTTTACTCTTTTCCTTTCATTTCTTAACAAATGCTAAACTACATAAGCATATTGACACCTTTTTCAAAAAGACTTTAAAAAACATCAAACTCATCAAACTCTTTTTGTGCCCTCGTGCACCTTTTCCTTTAACTTTTTCATAAGTTTAGACATGATTCATTTCTTTAAGTGGAATTATTCGTTTGGAAATGACGACTTGTCTTTACATTTTAAAATCAATCAAAACAAACAAATTTCATTCTTTGTACCACGAACTACGAGGTTTTGATCCTACATTGCACTTCGTGGGTACGTAGGCATGAGGCGACAAGTCTCTCCAAACACAAAAATCTTAAAAACAATTTCTCTTCTCATCTCCTCAATCACTTTTCAAGCAAACTTTTTCAGACCAAAAGCGGTAAATATTTCAAAGGTCTCCTATAGAGTACTATAGACGTTTTGGGTGCTAACACCTTCCCATTGCGTAACCAACCCCCCTTACCTAGTCTCTCTTCACTTGTTCTTTTTGTAGAGCTTGTGTAGGTTTTGTTCGCTCTTTTTCCTTTCCTTTTTGGATAAAATAAAAGTACGGTGGCGACTCTTACTTTTCGAGTTAAGTTAATCAAAAGCTTACACTCACGATTTTGCCGCTACAGTCATTTGCACAATTCGATCAAATCGAGCAAAATGCACAAATCTGCCTTGCCATGACAGTTGCAGCAAGGCATATTGCCATTATCATAACTCTTAGCTCAAATAGGATTTGATGTAGTTCTTGGCCATTTTGGAAAGCTCTCATATGATACAACATATGTGTGATCATAGTTTGTCTTGACAATTTTTGGATCTAAGTAAAAAATGCCCTTACATTTTGAAAAAAGTGAAACAGATTCTGACTTAGTAAAAATTTCACTAAGTGTTAGTTCTTTAATTTTTAGGGTTGGCATTAATTTTGTAAAACAAATAATAGCAGCAATATGTTAGATAGGATATTTTATCTTGCTAAAGAAGAACAGGTTGAGCAAGAAGTCCTATTGTGCAATGGAACATGTTGAGTTGAAGTAGTTTCAACATCTGGAACAACATGTCGTACTAAGATGTCCCATGTAGGTCCATTCAACATCGCGCCATAACTGAAGTGAATTAAAGATTTTGTTATGTCTTAACAGATGCAGAATATTCAGGGAATAATATGCAAATTCTATGTGGCGCTGAATTAAAAGGTCTGAAGATTCAAATTTGAAATTGAGAAGAATATTGGAAAATATACACTTTCTAAATATGGAGATATTTTAGGAAGTTAAAGATTGAAGCCCTATTATGCAGCAGAAGTTTCTACTGATTTGTAGCAGCTTATTTGTTGTGTTTGTGAAGGCCCAAATCCAGTTGGGAATAGGTTATATATAGAAGCAGTGTAACCTAGAATTATAACTCAACCAAAGATGTAAAAGTTTTGTTATTAGGGTTGGTTCCTGTACCACTCGACATGTGAGTTGGACAGTTTGTTAGTATGATCCTCGAAGCTGTTAAGTAAGAGGAGTATTGTTCTTGGAGGAAGCTTTTAAGTAACTCTAAGTTGTGTCTTGGAAGTGTGTCTTCCTTGTTGTATTGCTGTATAGGTGAAGAGCTGTTGATGCAGTGGCGGAGTGTTGACTGCTAGACATCATTGCGATGATTGGGAGTGAGAAGGGTTTCTCATGTCTATAGAGGATCTAGGTAGAAGGGTCATTGGGTAGTGATTAAGTGATAAGCTGTAAACGGGGAGTTTAGCTTTGAATTGATACTGTTGATAGTGGACTTCATCCCTGGCTTGGTAGCCCCCAGAGTAGGTGTGTTAGACCGAATTGGGTTAACAATTCTGTGTGTTTTGATTTTTATCTTTTCAGTACCATGCTCATTGTTATATACCTTGCCATGTGTGTTCATGTCAGACCAAATGTCGAATGATACGTTATAGGACATCTGAATTCTGGACATGTACCAGAATTTCAATTGGTATCAGAGCAGGTCATTATGTTCTGTATCTGGATGAGATCCGAGGGAAGATACTTTCTGGTTCATGGTCAAGGTAGAAGCTTTCTACTGAAAAGTTGTTTGGACTTGGAGAAGTTCATATAGTTGTGAGAATGCTCCCTAGAAGTGGAGGATGGACTGTTCGTGACAGGCAGTGACATGTGCTGAAGGCTTGGAGTTTTGGTTGAAAAACTGCTGTGTTGTGGTTATATTAGGTTTGATTTATTTTCAAACCTGTGGTATTGTGGTGTCACCTGGGTCATGATGCTAGGGCTGATATGTGACACCTGAAGGTTTTGAGGAGTTTGTATTTTGATCCGCTGCGAATCTATCTGAAAACTCCTGAGGTTGTAACTGAGAAGTTTGTTCTTCTCTGAATGTATATCCTATGGTGATGGGATTTATGCAAGACTGCTTCAACTTACTCTGTCAACGATACTTGAAGATTATTGTTCAAGTCCACTCATAAAGACATTGATAAGTGATGCTGTAAGGAAGAGATCTGAGAAGTAATTTACTTTTGCTTCCTTTACTAAAAAGACTAATCTTCAGTCCTTGATCTCTTGGTGTGTTCCTTGGAATGATGTCCTATATTGTGTTAGAACATCACATCATAATTGTGCAGAATTCTGTTGTCTAAAGGAATGGCATAGCAGATGCTCTGGGTGCTAATCTAATGTGGTTTGATCACATGGGTATATAACCTACTCCTGATCTGGAAGAGGAGGCATCTGGGTGGTTTATCTAAGAAGTTTCTGGCTCTGGAACTTATCTTAGATGTGTGAGTTGGTCAAGGTGTGATCAACATGTTATTTACTCTTGCGGTCAGTTTATTTCTGGTCCTTGCTGCAGGAGTGGAGAACCTGAGATTCAAGAAGTATTATCTCTAGCAGACTTCTTGGACATGAAGGTCAAAGATCAAAGAGTCATGATTTTTCTCTGTTAATTGGAAGCATTATCGGAATGATTGCCTTTGGAGAGTTGGATGAGAGAATATTGTTCTTGTGTTCTTGTGATGTGATGGGTTATGATGGTTGTTTCTGGTCCCGAGGCTTAAAGGGGGAAGGTTGGAGATTCTGTTTTGGAATGTGGTGTTTTCTTAGTACAGCTGGACTCTGTTCATGATGTCAAGACTGATGTCTTAACATCTGTTGACAGAACATTCTGTTCAGAATGTTATGGTTTTTGTCTCCTGAGATCACAAGCCCCTACCTAATTTATGTACTGATGTGAGGGTTAAATAGTAGGTGAATGTGTTCAGCAGGTGTGTTAAATAGAGAGTGCGCTCTTGCAGACATGAAGATGAGTCTCATGTTCTCCATTCATTTTGCAAAGGAGTACTGGTGGTCTTAGATAGAGAAAAGTTTATCAGATTGGGATCATGTGAGTATTAGTACAAGGGAGGATTGTGAGTTAAACAAAGAGTGAGCTCTTGAAGACATGAAGATGCATCTTATGTTTCCCATTCTTCAAGGTACGAAGAAGCACATGTTATTCTTGATAGGAGGAGAGTGTCAAAATTTTATGCAGCTGGACGTGTGATGTTAAGGGGGAGATTGATAATTCTGCAGCTTTCGGTGTTGGCACTTATTTTGTGTTTCGGCCAGAAGCAAATTAGGAATTTGCATACATGAGGATTAAGTGTGCTGGGATGTGTCTTGTGCAGTTGTGTTCTTTATTGCATATGTTTAGTTTAAAGGAAACAGAATTGAAACAGAATTCTATTGCACTGCTGAAAGCATACAAGATTAGAAAAAGCAACAAACAAAGAGTTTAAAGATTATCCCAACCCCTCGAATCAAGAAATGTTTTCCAATCTTCGTCCCATTCATCATCAGAAGCTTGAAGTTGCACTGAAGGTTTTTTGATGGCCTTCATACTTGTCTCTGATGTTTTTCTTATTCTTGTGACTCCTGAAGTTGCCCCAGCTGTGGACAGTGTTTTGTTCTTCAACTTCTGTGGATCTAGTTTCTTGACTTCCTGCATGTGTCTCTTTCCTGCATCCTTGTCAGACTGACTCTTGGTTCTATCTGTGATGTGCTGTTAGAAGCAAAGAGGCTTGGTTTTTATACTGCATAAAGATTCTTTGTTTGTATCGCCTGACCAGTCAAAGTGGTCTCTGGTTTGGGAACTTGTTTTCTCTTGGGACCTTGTCACATTGGTTGTCAGAACTTCGTGTTTGGTGCCTTTGTAGGTTAAGAGGTTGTCCTATTGTGGCTAAAAGGAGGGAGAGTGTGTTTGGGTATTGTCTAGTTGTCTGATGTGATTCTTTTGAGTTTGCTTTCGGAACAGCTGGTGATGCGGGTTGTGATCAGGTGGTTGTGATTACCTGAATAAAATGAAGAAGGTGTGTTCTTTTATCTTATGCTGATGTCCTACATATTGTTACAACATCATTGTTTGTTGTGTATCCTGGATGAATGTCTGGGACTGTGCTTGTGGAGTTGGAAGAAGCAGCATTATTGTCTGAAGTGACAGTTCTGACATAATGTGGATTAGAATGGGCAGATTCTGGTCTTGATGTTAAGTAGTTTGTTCTGGCAATACATGACTACTTACATGATGAAGACTTCATTAGATGCTTGTGAATGTAAGAACAGAAGGTTGTTTTCAGTGGTGTGATCCGATCAGAATGGCTGAAGATAAGGAGGTCTCTTCTAATACAAGTAAAAGGTGGTGACAGTCCTTATCTTGTGTTGCAAGTAATCTAAAGACATTTGTTATGGAATATGTGAGAAATTCCAAATCAAGTGGGCTTTTATATTGGACTTGGCAGACCATGTATGTGGAATAAACATGGTGAGATTATGATCAACAAATACAAGAAGTGGCAGTTCTTAATGTTGAGAATGTGGCAATATCATTGTGCTATCAAGTGTTCATCTTCATAAGGAGCATTGGTTATTCATGTCAGGGGGAGTTAAGGTTGTTGTCTATGGTCTATTACTGCAAGGGTGCAGATTTTTGTGAAGCTTGCGTGCTGCACAAGTTTGTGCAGAGTGATGTCAAACAACATGAGGGGACATGTACTACTGAGTGTGGTTGGGTGTTCCTAAGGCTGGCGTGATATCCTAGCTACGTGAAGCTAGTGCTTATACAGGATGAGTCTGAAGAGCAGAATTGTTGTATCTGGGAGAATTTATTTGTCTCTGCTGTTCTGAAGGAATCTAGAAGGGAATGTGAGTTGCGCTGATCGACAGAAGTCGTCTCAGAATCCAACAGTAAAGAAAATGTGCTTGTGTTTTGGAATGTATAATTTTCTGTGGAGTCTTGGGTTGATAATTTTGTGAGCAAGCAGACATTGTCTGATAAGATGTCAGAACATGGTACAGGACATGTTTTTTTCTTGAGCCAGACAAGGAATTACTCTGGACGGTGGTGTAAGGATAAGGTGAAACACGTGTTTTTGCCTATGCATGGAACGTTATTGGCTCAATTTATGGTAAGAATCAGTTGAGAAGCAATAAAGGCGGTCAAGACTATTTTGGACAGTAGACATTGAATTTGGATGAAGTTTTTAGTACCTAAAATAGTGTTTCTTTGACCAAGAACTTTGACATATTCAAAGCTCGTTAATTCCAAAGTAACTGGTCAGCTATTTATAGGGGTTATTCTTTTCTCCTTCAGCCAGTGAGTGTTCTTGTTTCATAAGTCTTATGGCATTTGTTTGTTTTTAGGTAAGCACTACTTGGGTCTGGTTCTGTGAGGGCTTTCTTTGCCAATTTTTGGCTAAAAAGGGGGAGAAAGGGTTTGCTAAATGGTTTGCGTAGGTCTGGAGCCTACAGTCCCAGACGTGTGTCAGAGATGTCGAAGAGGGTGTCCTATCCTTAAGTTGGTGTTAAGTCTTTGTGACTTGTGTCCTGAGTTATGAACACAGTTGTGACTTGTGTTCTGAGTTACCTGGGTTGGTAGATTGGCACTTCTTAAGTTTCATCTTATGCCACAGGTCGACTAGGGGCGTCTGATCAAATAAGGTGTGCAGAAATCTCTTATGCCACCATTGGTCTTTTATGTCAAGACAGACGTTTCTTTTCTGGAGGAGTCTTCTACATTTGTTCTGGGTCTGTCCTGGAAGGAAAAAGAAATGTGTTGTATTGAGGGGGAGTGTCAGATATCTTCTTCCTCATGTGCACCAAATGACTTCAGGACTTTCTACTTCTTAGGTCCTAATGTGTTGCCTGAAGTTGTTGTGTTGTGGTGCTTGGAGGTGATGTTATGGAGCTCATAGAATATGCTGAAAAGAGCTGTCAAACATGATGTCCTAACATCATTCAAGATTTCCCAAGAAGATGATTCTCCATGGTTGATGTACACAGTAACTGATGATGGTTACTGTTAGGTTCAATAGTTGCTGATGACTACTGACAGTAGTATAGGGTTGTAATTGCTGCTGTAATCTGAGTTGTAATGTTTATATATTTGTTTTAGCCAAAATTTGCCAAAGGGGGAGAATGTTAGTTCTTTAATTTTTAGGGTTGGCATTAATTTTGTAAAACAAATAATAGCAGCAATATGTTAGATAGGATATTTTATCTTGCTAAAGAAGAACAGGTTGAGCAAGAAGTCCTATTGTGCAATGGAACATGTTGAGTTGAAGTGGTTTCAACATCTGGAACAACATGTCGTACTAAGATGTCCCATGCAGGTCCATTCGACATCGCGCTAGAACTGAAGTGAATTAAAGATTTTGTTATGTCTTAACAGATGCAGAATATTCAGGGAATAATATGCAAATTCTATGTGGCGCTGAATTAAAAGGTCTGAAGATTCAAATTTGAAATTGAGAAGAATATTGGAAAATATACACTTTCTAAATATGGAGATATTTTAGGAAGTTAAAGATTGAAGTCCTATTATGCAGCAGAAGTTTTTGCTGATTTGTAGTAGCTTATTTGCTGTGTTTGTGAAGGCCCAAATCCAGTTGGGAATAGGTTATATATAGAAGCAGTGTAACCTAGAATTGTAACTTAACCAAAGATGTAAAAGTTTTGTTATTAGGGTTAGTTCCTGTATCACTCGACATGTGAGTTAGACAGTTTGTTAGTATGATCCTCGAAGCTGTTAAGTAAGAGGAGTATTGTTCTTGGAGGAAGATTTTAAGTAACTCTAAGTTGTGTCTTTGAAGTGTGTCTTCCTTGTTGTATTGCTGTATAGGTGAAGAGCCGTTGATGCAGTGGCGGAGTGTTGACTGCTAGACATCGTTGCGATGATTGGGAGTGAGAAGGGTTTCTCATGTCTAGAGAGGATCTAGGTAGAAGGGTCATTGGGTAGTGATTAAGTGATAAGCTGTAAACAGGGAGTTTAGCTTTGAATTGATATTGCTGATAGTGGACTTCATCCCTGGCTTGGTAGCCCCCAGAGTAGGTGTGTTAGACCGAACTGGGTTAACAATTCTGTGTGTTTTGATTTTTATCTTTTCAGTACCATGCTCATTGTTATATACCTTGCCATGTGTGTTCATGTCAGACCAGATGTCGAATGATATGTTATAGGACATCTGAATTCTGCACATGTACCAGAATTTCACTAAGTGTTGGAAAAAGTGGCATTTTCATGTTTTTGTCATTTTGGTCACTCAATAACTAAAAATCCATGAAGAGTTGGAGTGAGGTGTAGTTGACACTTTTAAAGTATGCCATGAGAGCTACAAATACATCTTTGGATCAGCCAAAATTGTTGCTTGGATCTCAAGTTATGATCCATGGAAGTTGGTACCCTAGCCACTTTGTTCCATAACTTAGAAAATTTCTAAGTTTTTTTATGGTTACCCCTTTTATAAGTTATCCCAATTTTCTTGATTTTTCTTGATGAATGATGATTCCAATCACACATTAACATCATTTTAGGGTTAGGGAACCATAATTGATCAAAAAATAAAAAAGTCAAACTTTAACTTTTGGGCACCGTTGACTTTTTATTCGATGAATTCCAAACTGTGCGATCCTCTATGAAATCAAGTCCTTGACCTAAATCAAACTTGATGGATTGATTTCATAGGTGTTATAGGGTGTATTGAATCATGTCTCAAGGTTTGGGAGCATGTCTTGGTCAAAAGTCAAAGGTACAGTTGACTTTTTCTACGAAACACTAACTATGGTCCTGAGGAAATTGAAACTTATGGATCAAACTTCTTGGATCAATCCATTGTTAAAAATGGATCAATGTGGTTTATTAGAGACCCTCAAATCATGTCTTGAGGTCTTGGCTCATGTTTTGTCCCAAAAGTCAACTTAGGGGTGAATTAGGTCAAGAAACCCTAATTCTTGATTTTTTATTAATGCATCCCCTGAGGCTAAATTGACTTGATGATTGGGTCCATGAGGTCCATTGTAGTATCTTAAGTTGTGCTTTAAAGCATTGGCTCATGCCCAGAGGAAAATTTCCATCTGGAGGCCTTGGTCGACCAAAACCCTAATTTGGTGACACTGGCGATCTTGAGGCTTGATCCACTTGGAATGTTACAGCCTTGTGCCTGATCCCTAATGTGGGAGTCCTCTTAATCCTTTACAAGTGTTTGAGAGGATAGACAAATTGAAGATCATTTCATTCCTTAATTGATCCTTTGTCTAAGTGCTCTAAGAGGGCTTGAAACCTTAATTCTTTGATTGTAGTGAATGCTCACCCATCTTTGGGGAAACTAATGAGTATGAAAGTTCATCCATATTGTGATGATGATTTGCACAATGATGGGAACCTTAGTGGTCAAAATTTGGGGTATGACACCCGGCGCTCCAGAATAAAAATCACAATAGATATTTGCGTCGTAGCCTAGTGGGGGAATGCCAGTAAGCGGAGCCAACGTTCAAATTTCAACCAATTGAAGCTGGAAAAGATGCATCAACAGTTGAGCATAAGGCATAGGAAGTGGATCAAAGATCCTCGCAGGTTTCTTCGGCCTCGGTGCGTACTTCTTAACCTTGGGATTGCCTTGGGGAACAGGAGATAGCTGATGTCGGGAAAGTTCTGGACCCTCAGGTTGTGAAGAAGATCCCCGAGGTAAATCACCCTTTAGGAGAGGTCCCACAGGCAAGGGAGGAGTGACAATTTCTGCTGCAGCCTCAAGCATGGGATTGCCTTCCTTTCTTAACACGCCTCTCACGACTTCCATAATCAAGCCCATCTGAGTCTTCAGCTGATGGACTTCTTCTCTCAGCATATTCTGACCTTGAAACAAAGCTTGCATGTCCACCATGTACTGCCCCATTTGGTTGCGGACGACCATCAATTCTGCTTGGATCTGCTCCATTAATTTTTGTTGATTCTGGCGCGTTGAGTAGCGACGAAGGTAAGAGTCAGCAATCCTGCCTTGCAACCAAACAAGGTTAGAAAATCCAGCAATAAGCACCTGTTATACAAAATGAGATGTATGAATGCATGCATATGTCATGTATAATCATTTTTAGGGTATATCTATACTTTGATTCCAGTTTTTATCGGGCGAGGGATCAGATACGTTGTTGAGATAATATAGCTAGAACGGATAGATACTACAGAGAAAATACAGTTGGAACAGACATTGTTGAGAATACCGTTGAAACAAATGTAGCTGAAATAATTATCTCATCATATAATATTTCGGAAAGTCATACAAATGAGCTTGATACAACCAAAGGTGAGTCCACCAACAAGCCTGGTGGTAATCACAATATACAACATACAGAAATACAGAGGCAAATCAATCCCAAACCCCTAGTTCATACAAACTGGTCTTGACTTCTTCGAGAAGGGCTTCGGTGTCAGGATGAGTTGGTTGGTCTATCAGTTTGTTTCTCTTCTCAATACTCTAGTTTAGCTAACCAATATACTCTGCGTTGTCATCCTCTCCAAAGACATCTCTTAGCTTCAGCGGCCTTTTGAGCTCTCTTTGTCAAGTAACCCAGATGATAACCCCAAAAACCTCCTTTACTGGTTATGTTGGCTTCTAGCATTGATTTTCTTAAATAAAGAGCAGCATGCACATCCCCGAACTCAGGATCTTTCTTGGAACCAAAGAACAGTGCACATTCCTTAATGGAAATCCCCAAAATACTTGCATACTCATCCAAGGTTGGGACCAACAGATAGTCTGGAAATACGAAACACTTCAAAGAAGGATCGTAGAACTGCAACAAAGTGTGAAGACCTCTGTACTCATGATCATTGGTGTTTTGAACAAAAGATAAGATACATTCGTACTTCTTCTTGAAAACTCCCAACACATCAGGATTCGCCAAAGCCGTCAAACTGTTAATTGGGCCTAGACTAGGCTTAGGAAGCTTGTAGATGATGATATTTTCCTTCTTATCAGTATTCTTCCCCGTAGAAACCCACTGACTGGAATCAAGAGTAAGACATAAACCTAGAAATGAAAAAAAATGAATGTTAGGGTATGAAATGATGCAATGCATAGGAATGGTATCAGAGGTGCCACATATAACTGGACGTGTCTGTGCTGAACTACGTGCATAGTGTCTGTGCAGAACTATGAATAATAACTGACTGAGTATAATATGATCACTTTTCCACTTATGTAAGAATACCAGAAAACCGGGTAGGTTGGAAGTCAAAGTTACCTGCAAACCTGTAAACACCCAGCCCTTCTCACATGTGGGTTCTAAAACCAAGGATCCTCAGTGTCACGGACTCTCAGGTTGAGAAATGATGATACGTTCACCATTTCTGGTTTAGCATCATCATCAATCGAGGAGGCCTCAACTGATTCCCCTCAAAAAAGGTCATCCTATAGCAAGTTCCCAGTTTTGGGTCCTTGGATCAAGAAGCGTAATGTGTTTGACATTTTTGGTCTGATATTATCGCCCCTTGTGAGGAGTGCCTCAACTCAGTCCTCGGGACCGGTCACCAGAGTCGACAGCTTTCTAAGTTAACACCCCAACATGCACAAGACGCGCAAATCAGAATATATCCCCAGAAAACCTCGACTGGATGTGGATTTTGTGAAAACCAAACGTACCAAGACGCTACGGAGGCCACACTACTTTCCACTCTAGTCCTATGTATATACTCAAGCCTGGGTATTGGGCTTATCTATCAGAACCCCTGCCCGCAAAGGAAAACAACAATCCTGCACAGTCCAATATATATGGCAATAATGAAATATAATAAAGTAAATAAATGCGATAAAAGCCGTAAACATGCAATAAAAGCCATAAATAAAATAGATAAAGCATACAAACAAACACCCAATAACCGAAATCACACAAGCACTAGGATTGACTCGCTTAGGGAACCAGAGATTCTGGGTTTGTCCCCAGCAGAGTCGCCAGCTGTCGTATCTGCAAAAATTAACCGGCGGAAAAGACAGAAGAGTCGCCATCGAACATTATTTATCCCGACACAGGGAAAGGAAACGATCGAAGAAAACCTAAAGAAAAGGGAAAGACATGGCCATCGCAACCATAGTCTGGGTTTGGGAGTCGGTTACGCGAGAGGAAGGTATTAGCACCCCCTCGCGTCCATCGTACTCGATGGGATCCACGCTTGTTATTCTGATCAAAGGGTGTAGGTATCTGAAGCTCAAATGATGACTGGAAAGGAATAAAACAAGAAATGGATAAACGGGGAAAGAAAAAAAAAGGTGACTCGGTAGGACATCGCCGTCCTAGGCCTACGTATTCCCTCGGGAGTGGAAAAGTCAGAGTCAACGTAGTTCGGGGGACTACGGGATTATGGCGAAAGGTTGCTCGCCAAGACATCGTCGTCTTGTGCCTACGTATCCTCAATCGTATAGGAAAGAGGAAGTCAGAGTAGTCGTAGTTTGACCTACAGGGTCTTTGTTTGTTTTTTTTTGTTTTTTAGGTGGAAGATGCTAACGTTCACATCTAGCAGTTTAGGTGTTGCCGCTCGTTTCGTGGAGACTTTCACGTTTACCTGTTTGCGGTAGAACGGAAATAACGTATCCTTTACGATTAGAGTGAATGAGGTGAGAAGAGAATCCCGAAGGAAGACGAATGATTTGTTTTTATTTTTTATAAGAAAGTGTTTTGATTTGTATTATTTGTAATATGTATCGTGCTAAAGACTATGACATAGGATCGAATGCGTTGCAAATCGACCTAAGACGGGGACGTATGCAAAACACCCTAGATAAGGTAAGGAGGGACTCCCGCTTATCACTTTTCATGTGCTTAAGGCTCGTGGCGCACTCCACATACAATATTTATTGAGTGTTTTTGCTTTTCTTTTAGAAAGAGAGAAGAGAAACTCAAAGGTTGAAAGAAAACTCTAAGGGAAACTTCATCCTATAAGTTGTCATGTATTGTGGCCCTATAGTTGAGGTTAGGAGGGAAATTCTACCTATGTTAGCATGCTTGGATTAGTGACCTAATGTTAAGATTTAGAAAGGGACTATCCTAATTGTTAACATACAAAGGATTGGAATCCTAATATCTCTCCTACCTCGAGCTTAATCGGAAATTAAGTCGAGCTAGGAATCCTAAGGGATCATGTGAACAAACACAAGTAAACATTATACTAATCAATCACAAAATGAATGATGTCGTGATCTCAGCTAAGAAACAAAACTGAGTGACTCCTCGTCCTCGACTAAAAGTAAATGCAACAGAAACGGACGATGTCGTGATCTCAACTATGAGGAAGTTGAGTGACTCTTCGTCAACAAGGAAAGAACGGTGTCGTGATCTCAACTATGAGGAAGTTGAGTGACTCTCCATCCACCAAAAGAAAACAAAGTACAAGCCAATAAACCAAAAACAGCAGCAACAACAGCGCTCGTGCACCTCTACAGCTATAAATACAGTAACAAGCTAGAATAACTTTTAACAACCCATGTTTTCAGAACTGAAATAGGTATAAAAAGTCTGGACAGAATTGCAACATTTAACAGCTCACCTTGTGCACAGCAGCTATGTATGTAACATCACTTCCTACCTTCAAACAGCTTAGCAACTCAAGTATGAATCACTATCATAGATAGCTCAAAAATTAGTCAAGGTAATCCAAGAAAATAACCATAGTTAATCACCAAGATCCAAATGTCCGAATGGTAAATTCCTCAAGTGGTGCCTCACAAAGCAAAGTAGGATGATTAGTATGTGAAATCATGAATGAATGCATGAACTGTACATGATGAATCCATATGGAGCATAAGAATTAATCAAGGAATAGCACAAAAGTTTGTCAAGACTAGTCATCTAACCCGTGCATCAAGAATATCATAAAGAAATGTCACAAAAATCAATGAGAAAGTTCAACGAGAGCACTCAATCAAATCTTAACAATAAAATTCTACACATGTTCGATAAAGAATGCTAATCAATAATTCACCAAAAAAATCAATCAAATTATCTACCTAAATCCTATCAATTTGTTCTACTAAAGAAGATCAATAAGAAATCAACCAAAAATTCCACAAGCAAAATGAAGACAATCATTCAAAAATCTACGAAATCATATTAGACATTCAACCAGGATTTTAATCCAAAATGTAACAAGAGAATTAATCAAAAGAAAATAAACAGAGGGAGGTGTGGCAGTTGATATAGGGTGCAGTTAGGGCGCAAGGCCTTTGTCAAAGGGGCCCCTCAACCTTATTCCAGTGAATAGGGGGGATGAAGTAAAACTGGGGTATGAATTAAAAGCTATGGGCCCCAACGGCCCGAACCAATACAAAAGAATGGAAAATGCTAAGAGTAACAGTAATTCAGCATCTATAATATAAGAAAAGAAGATGCTCTGGAAATTTCTATTTTTCCCCTTTCTCTTTTTTTGCCACATCTCTAATTTAGGGGTAATTTTGGTCCAAAATTTACTTTATGCAACTAACGATGTCACATTGTTGTAATCCAAGTACATAGTTATTGTATTAAGCCTTTGTTGGTTCTATTTGAATCAAATGATGATGTCATTTGGTTCTATTTCAATTATTTTATTTATTAAATTTAACTCACTTCTGAATTTTTCTCTTTCTTCTGTCCATCGTGTTACTCTCTTTATGTGTATTTTGACATTCTCTCTCTCTCTCTCTCTCTCTCTCTCACCGTCCTTTCTGTGTTTCTTCCTCATTCTTCTTCTTCTTCCTCTTCTTCTTCCTTCTTCTTTCTTCTTCCCGTGTTATCAAAAATATCGGTTTCAAAACCCTAACTGAAGTGATATCATTTTTTCTTTTCTGTATTGATTTGTATAGATGTATGTCTAACGTTTTTATTTTTAGGTTTTTCGTAATAACTCTGCATGTGGGAACAACTCTGGATGTTTCATGGTAAGTTAGCTGACCCCGATTGGATGCAAGATTTTTCGTTGAACAGTAAAGTGGTAAAAACGATGAGTGGAAATTGTAGTATGTATTGGGTTTTAAGAAGATGTTGATTATAAATCACTGATTTCAGCTTTTATATACAGGATGATATTTTCTCTTCTTTAGATCTGCCTCTAACATTTTGATTTTAAGCTTTTTTATTCTATCTTCTTGTGTTCTTTCCTGTTCGGATCTGTGATTTTGGATTTTTTGTTTTCAAATTTCACATGGTGGTTATTCATCGATATGTTTACATTTACGTTTATGGGTCTGATTCCAAATGCATGTTCAGATTCTTCTGGCACTGGGTCTGCATCTGAGGCTAATGCTCAGGTATTGTTCATTAATCTTAAATTACTTCATATTTATTTTACTCTATAACCTAACATTTTCACCCATAATTTCATATATAAATTTTCCAGTTTTATCATCAAGAGGTAAATAAATTATGTGTTAAAATATTTGAAGTTAATACATATTTTCTATGAAAGTCATTGCTTCCATTATTTATTGCCTGCGATTTATTTTTTGTTCCCTGTTCTGTTTGTGTTAATAGGAAGGAGATTGTTCTACTCGATGGTTTTCAAAAGCGTTATAAAATTTGAAATTATCATTGTTTTAATTGGTAATAAGATGTGTTAGATTAATCCAATTTTGACTAACATAATTGGAACTACAGGTGAGTTATGGTTGTGTTACAAAACATTGTAATGGGTTGTTTGCTTTGGGATTTTTACCTCCGTGTTTAGTTCACACTTCAGATCCCTTGGAATGGGTTATTCCAAGCTTTGTCATACAGCTGAATGTTTACCGGAAAAGTTGAAATAGGTTGTTATTTAATAGCATGATATATTGACTATATTTGTATTTATTTTATAAACCTGGTGCTACTAATGAAGATGATAATCTTGCTGTTATAATCTCACAATTGTTGTGGCTATTGTTGTTTCTGGAATGCATGTAGACGACCTCGATAATGCCAAAGATGTCATTTACACTGGTCAAGGTGGACACAACTTGGATGGTAATAAGCTACAAATGGGAGATTAGAAAATGGAGCGGGTTAATTTAGCACTCAAGGTATGCTTTCTAATTATTGTAGCAAACATTATTATATGCATTTTGATTCCGAAGTTATTTGAGTGAACACTCTATAATATATACTAGAACTTTATATATTTAACATATGTAGGAAAACCATGAGTGGAATGAATGGCAGGCTACAGTTTTTCAGGTAGTATTTTAGCAATAGGTGTTTGGTGGACCTGTGTGTTTTCTTCATTGGTATCAGAAAACATGTTGTTCAAAATGGTTTTCTGGTAGTATTTTAGATTGATAAGTGACCAAAAAGAAAAGTAACACGTTTATTTTCAATATAACTATCATTGCAATTATATTTATATGCTTGAAAATAACCCAGAAAAGGATCATAATGAGTATCTGGGCAGTTATAATCTTTCTAATATCAATCGGATCATAGAGATTGTTCCATTGTTTGATGACTTGAAATTTGAATGATGTTGTTGTTGATTATCGTTGTGATGCTGACAGGAAAAAGTGAAGAATTATGGTCGAATCTGGGTTCATGCTGTTAGTGACATTCCTAAAGATATTGCAGACCCCTGATGCCAAAAAGGTTTGTTGTTTCCTATTGTTGTGTTCATTTGTATTTCATTATGTTTTGATTACTGATTAGACTAATTTTTGTTGTAGCCATGAGAGTGATCAACTATAATAGCTTGCTTATGTTTGTACTCAACAATCCTAATTGGATGTTTGTACTCCTAAATGAATGAATATTCCAATATATGTGAAATACATGTAATATTGTCATGCCTATTATTTTCTGATGTATTATGTATTGATTCTTATATGCGCAATGCTTCTCTTTTAATCTATAAGAATGGAGCAATCAAAGTATGACGAAAGGGGAAAAGCTAATAAATATATGTGGTTGTTTTCCAGGAAATTATTGTGGTTCCATCTTTTCGTTATTGTCTCTTTACTGAATCACAACATGATTTTGATCAAGAGCACATATTCTTATGCACATGTTCTTTAAAAAATTTCGAATTTTTTTAGGACAGAAAATTAACTATCATAAATTTTCAGTTTATTTCAACTTTCAGTAGCATTACAATATTTATAAGTAGTTTATTGTCTATATCAAATCTTCTATGCAAGAGTTATGACTATTTTTTTAGATATAATACAATTGATCTTTACATTATAAATGTTGTTATGCAATGCAAAAACGATGAGGAAATTGTTGTTGTTATTGCCCATGAGCTTGGACACCTTCATTGCCATACAGGTTTCTATAATAGCATTCATGAATTGAAAATGAATACTTAATGATTTGCCATTAGCCGTGATAAATAAATTGTGTTGTTCACTTTGTGCTACTATAACGCATTGTTCTATCAGACGGACTAACAATATTTATAAGGAACAATAAAGGTATTGTGTGAAGAGAGGTAGTGAGCACAAAGTCTATAACTGGTAATGAACCTTGTACTCCTCTAAAATAAAATAGAATACTTGGAACCAAATTTAAATCAAGGTTGTTGATGCATTCTTGGTTTGATGAACATGGTTGATGCATTATGTTATTCACTTATATTGGTTTGATTAACATTTAAGTGACTTCACAGTTAATGTTCTTGACTATTGATGAATATCACACCATTCCAGAAGAAGTTACGGTAGCAATTGGAGTGCCGATCACTTGAGCACTGACATATTTATTGGTGAAATGCATCTTCAAAACATAAAGTTATTTTAGCTTGCATTCACTATATTAAAGAGTAAATTAAGTTTTGATTATTTTATCTTTCAATTTTAAGCAAGTAACTGATTCTGTTTAGTTAGTTGAAGTTATTAGGATTAGTTACGTTATTCTGATTCTATTGATTTGAAAATAATTGATTTTCTGTTGTCTTGGTGGTTGAAAATATGAAGGAGGTGCCTCTGCCATATCACATGATTTCATTCATATGCGATCAAAGTAAAGTTAACATGAAAAAACATATAGAACTATAAGAATATACTTATAATTGCATCATATTCTAATTATTACATTACAGTATATCATTTGATAACTGAGAAAAGCTAAGGTACAAAAAGAAACCTTGGAGCTGAAGTAGTCTTCGAGACATTGTTAGGGACATAAGAGAGTGTTCTGGAGGAAGTTGAGCCTTCTTGGTTGGTATTGAGATAACATAGCCAAATATGAAGAGGTGAAATTCAACAACTGGTAACAGCAAACATTTGCAGATGAGTTTTCTGTTTGATCTTCTACTACTACTACTACTATTTAGAAATTCTTGTACATACATAAATTGTTATCATGAAAACTAGATAAGAAATTCGAAGTGCCTATATTTTTATGAGATATCAAATAAACTAGATAAGAAATTTCTAACGCAGTCTTGTATCATTGTACTATTTACTATTGTTTGTTTTTCTTATATAGCATGATGTAATGCATAAATTTATGTACTTTCTATCATTGTTCTTCTCATGTTTCTTATTTAATGGTATAATGGTATATGTACTTTCAATTCATAACAGTTTGGTGATGTGTCTACTCCTTGGCAAACTACCAAAGTTATCATTGTCAACATCTCAATCATAAACAAGTTACAGAATATGCATGTTAATACTTATATATGAGTATCATTTTTTATCTTTCACCAAACACCAAACTAAATTCAATTAGAATGGAGAGCATGAACCAAGCACAAATGACGAAACATAGTAGAACATGCGCAGCTGTTGTTATTTTACACTTAACTTTTAAGTCATGCCATTCTACAACTACAAAAGCCAGACGAAGTTAAGCCTAGAGAAGTTTGCTCTCATGGTTTAAAAGTTATCAAAATGTTTTTGCCAACAAATATCATACTGTAAAAAGACTGCATGCAGATATTAAACAAGTAAATAATTTTGGCTCACACTGGTATGAAAAGTCATGATGAACATTTAGGTCATACTAATGGAATTTTGTTCAAAGCAAAAACAATACTATTATTAAATTTAAAATCACTAACTTCAAAACTCACCTTTCAAAATGCATTCAATAAGATTTGGTACTTGAAACTTATTAAGATTGAAAAGCAAAAATATATGAAAATGCTCACGGAGAAAAATCCTTGATGATATATTACACAGAGTGAAATAAAAAAGGTAAGTTAGCCGGTTAAAGATGAGATGAATAACAATATTTTTTTTAATTGAAATGCTTTATTATAGTAACAACATTTTATTCACTGTAAAAAATGGTCAATCATGCAGAAGTAAACAATTAATTTTTGTAGCTATGGACATTGGAACTCACTCATGACAGTTTTGTATTTGTTTATTACATCATGTGCATATTTTGTCCGAAAGTTTCTCAATTTATCTGCTGTCAAAATTATATTTAACCCTTGATGTTGACATTACTTCTTACCATTGATGTTGGCATTTATAAAGTTGCCTCTAGAAAAAAAGAAAGTTATAGACATGCTGTTTAAAGATTCACTTTTCTAATGCCTTTTAATATGTAAAAGACTTTAACCCTGCTATGAAATGACTTTAATCATGTAGTGACAAATCTTACTTTACTGATAAAATTTCCTGTTCGTATTTTTGCAGGCTGTAGACCAATAGGTTATTGAGTACATGTAAAATTTATTTACACATACTTAAAGTACATATGTGGTTTGACAAATTGGCAATTTAAAACAACATAAAATATACATGTATCTTTCTTATGCAAACCAAACTAAAAACCTTAAATGTGGACTATGCAAACTAATGTTATTATAATATCCGGTTACTGTGAACCTAAATATCCAATCAAACTAAGTGAAATTTGGTTGGTCATTTGGGCCGTATCAATTTTTCTAATTTGCATAGGACCATAGGAGGGATATCAATGGAAATATGAGGGTTATTGTTAAAGTGGTTAATATTTCTTTAAAATAACTATATTGTAAAGTGGTTAATATTTTTTTTAAATAACTATAAATACAAAATACAAATACAGAGGATCATAAATTTTATTATGAATTATTATTCATAATTGTGGAGAAATATTTATGGTTATATACATAGATTTGTTATTCAAATATTATAAGGTTGATTTTCAAAGATTATGAGTAATCAAATGTAATAAAATATGATAATATACTTTTTAAATACACATATATTTGCATATTCGTGCTTTTGAAAAAAAAAAATTACGTTCAATCATTTTTTTATTTAATAATTGTCTTTATTAGGGGTGTACATGAGTTAGGTTGGATCGAATTTGGTCTAATTTGTTACACAATCCGTTCAAATTTCAATGGGTTGATTTCGTCGTTCTATAAGTATTTTTATTGTTAAATATATTGTTGGTCAAAATATTTTTATATAGGGAAGAAAATACTATTGTTATAAACGGGAACAACTTTAATAATGATTCAAATATTTTTATAAATTTTTTTAAAACAAAAATAATATTTTGATTCAAATATTTTTATATACGGGAACAATTTTAATATTGATTCAAATATTTTTATAAATTTTTTCAAAACAAAAAAAAATATTTTCATTCAAATATTTTTATATACGGGAACAATTTCACTATTGATTTAAATATTTTTTCTAAATACTGTCGGAACAAAAATAATATTTATATACGGGAAAAAATACATTGTTAATTCAAATATTTTTATATACGAAAAAAATATTATTGTTATAAACTGTAGCAACTTTACTTTTGATTCAAATATTTTTATATACGAGAATAATTTTACTATTGATTTATTTTTTTTATAAATTGTGTCAAAACAAATTTAATATTTATATACGGGAAAAAGTACATTGTTGATTAAAATTTTTTTATATAGGGGAGAAAATACTATTGTTATAAACGAGAATAACCTTACTATTGATTCAAGTATTTCAACTTTGTCAAAACAAAACTAATATTTTGATTTAAATATTTTTATAAACGAGAACAACTTTACTATTGACTCAAATATTTTTATAAATATTATTAAAACAAAAATAATATTTTCATTCAAATATATTTATAATAATGTCAAAAAAAAAATGTATGAACGGGAAAAAAATATATTGTTAAATAAAATATTTTTATATAAGGAAATAAATACAATTGTTATAAACGGGATCAACTTTATTACTGATTCAAATATTTAATTATAGAAATTTATCTACCATTGTATTTTCTCTCATTAATTTGTAGCAAAAATACTATTGTTATAAACAGACACAACTTTAATTTTGATTCAAAGTTTTTTATATACGAAAAAATTACTATTGTTATAAACGGGCACAACTTTAATTTTGATTCAAAATTTTTTATATATAAAAAAATACTATTGTTATAAACGGACACAACTTTAATCTTGATTCAAATTATTTATATATGAAAAAAAAACTATTATTATAAACGGGCACAACTTTACTTTTGATTCAAATATTTTTTATATACGGAAAAAAAAAATATTGTTGATTAAAATATTTTTATATACGAAAACAATTACTATTGTTATAAACGTGAACAACTTTACTACTGGTTCAAATATTGAATAATAGAAATTTATCGACATTTTCTTATACTTACCAATACAAATTTTTAATTTTAATCATATCTATTTTTATAATTATACCATTTTTCTTTTCAATTTGATTAACAATTACGTGTCCATAATATAAAACTCTCGAAAAGACGTGCCCGTGCGAACGCACGGGTTAGTTACTAGTTACTAGTTAGCAACAAAAACTCATGCCTTCTCCTCCCTCAACTTAAGTACTCTCAACGGAAAACATAATCTTCGTCTCGCTGGAAATCGCCTCTGGCGGCGGCAGAGGAGGAAACCACCTTAACCTCACCTTATCCCAATCGTTTTGCACCCCGTTATCTAAATCCAATCACGATTTCTTCAAACTCCTATTCTAGCAATCAACCCAATGCAAAGCCTCTACCAACCCTAGATCTTGAATCATAAATTGAAGGACGATGCTGAAGCTTCAATCCACGAGACCAAGGGGGAGATTTCAGGAAGTTACGTTATATATCATGGCATCAAGAATTGCGAGAAGGGTGACATAATCACGTACCTCAACGACATTGGATGCAACGGTTCCACCGGAAGCGTTTACCGTGCTTCAAGCTTCGATTTTGGGTATAACCTCTCGTACTACTTTGTTTTGTTCTTTGCTCTACTCCTCTTCTTCTTCTACTTCTGCTTCTACGTCACTTTTTTCCCTTCTTCTACCGAGCGAATGTTACTGAGTCCATGTGGGTCGATGAATTGCGTTGTGAATCGTGATTATTGATGAGTTCTTGAGTTGTGTTGTGAAGAATTCTTGTTGAATCTGAGGTGTATTGTTGAATTCTTGTGGATGACTTGTTAATTGTTGTAGAATTCTGGACCTGATGAATTGTAATGGGTGTATGAATTTGCAGGTTCTCGATGGAGGTTTGTTGCGATTATGAAGATGAGTTTCAGAAATTGATGATGGTATCAAGATGGAGAGGAAGGCCGATTCGAGTGTGGAGATTAAAACTGAACAATGAATAACGTGAAGAAGAAGGATTTGAGAGAGGAGATTTTCTGGAAAAAAGTTGCAGAATGATGAAATTCGAGAAAGTGATTAGAGACTTGTTATTTTGTTATGTCAGTTAGCTATTGAGCTGGCAGTTAGTTATGATAATTAGTGACAGTTAGGTTGGTTAGTGAAGTTAGTTATAGTCAGTTTTGATAGTTTGAAGTGGGAAAGGAGAAAAGATACCTTGCTGCTAATCTATTTCAAACTAGTCACGTACAGTTAGTGTATACAGTTATGAACTAAGTTTGGTACTGTGCTTGCTTAGTGTGAATTGATTGTTTGACCTATTAGATTAACTAATGACCAGTTGTGAAAAACATGACTCTTTCCTTTTATTGACGTAGGTAATGTATGAACAGGCAACATAAACTGTTGTATCATTGTGCAGCAATATGAACCTTTGGCTGAATTTCAAAAGTTGCAGACTGTCCGGTAGCATCCGATCCGTAATCAGAAAACTCATCACTCATCGGAGTCAACTGGTAAAGACTAGTGATAAACTATTCCATTTGCAGTGCATGAATGTCTCTCAAGTTATGAGTATTGTCCTGTCTATAACCAATAAATTTTGACTGCTGAAACCTTCGCATGTGCGGAGCTCTCACTTGCAACTTTCGGAGAAGTAGCCTGCTTGTTTGGAATAGGGACAGAGGGTGACTGATACTAATTACTGAAGTTGAAGCATGAACAGCTGAATTTCCTCTACTAAAGTGTGGTGCAATGTCTGGAAGCCCTTCTATAGTGCAGGCTTTTAATCATTCCTGGATTCTGATCAACAAAGAAAGCATCTGTTCTTCATTTTGTAACAACTGGTGGTTCAAAGGGCCAACTTTTATGAATTCCAAACCTTGCGGATTCAGTTAAATACTGGAAGATGCTTCCTTGGATTAGTCAGTGGGTAGTATGATGAGTTCAAAAGGTATAATACTAGAACTGTATATGCCATTTTCGGTTGTTAACGTGCTTGTAGAAATACGTGCCGAAATGTTGTTAGAATGTTACTTCAAATTTAACTTCATGATGCTGTCAAATGATCCTGCTGCTAATGAAATGAAGGTTTGTAGCACTGTGAATTGTTGTTGCAAATTAGTCTTGCTTGAATGACATGATGCTGGTATTGCATTGTAGTTCTTGGCCTGTGAAGTTTGGATCTTGGCTTGTTTTACTATGAACTGTGAATGTTTTTAGTTTTGTTGATCTTGAGAGAGATGGTGATGAAGAATTCATGTGAATTGAAGGAGATTGCTATAGTAAGCTGTGTGGTTGAGTTAAATTATACGCCTTGAATTGACTGCTATGCGTGGTAAGTTGCCGACAAAGCGATCTATACGAATATTCTTGGCTTGATTATGACCCTTCTAATTATACATGTATTCTGCAGGACCTTGTCAGTATTCTTATTACTACAAGTTGAATTGTCAAGAGTTTGACACTGCTAGGGATGCTCAAATAAATCAGTTATTTAAATAATCCACATCCATATCCAAATCCGGTTATTAAAAATCGGTTAATTATTAGTATGGTTTTAACCAAATCCATATTTTGTATATATTTTTAATATGGTTTTAACCAAATCCATAATTTGGACATCCATATTCAAAATAAAAACCAAATTAATCAAGTTTTTTTATAAAAAAAAACTTTGAAAAATTTGTTTCAAAAAAAAATTTTTTTTTACAAAAATATTTTTTTTGAAAATAAAATATTTTGCTCTGAAAAAAATATATTTTTTTGAAAAAAAAAAATTTTTTGAAAAAAAATATTTTTACAAAAAATAAAATTATTATGTTTTTCGAAAAAAAATATATTTATTTTTTTTTCAGTAAATAATTTTTTTTCAAAAAATTTAAAAAAATTACTTTTTTTAAATAAAAAAAAATATTTTTTCCAAAAATAAAAAAATTAATATATTTTTTATTTTTGAACATAAATATTTTTTCTTAAAAAATACTATTTTAAAAAAAATCTTGAAAAAATCGATTTTAAAATAAAATTAAATCAAAACTAATTATAAAATTGGTTATGGATATAACCGGTTTATAACCATTTTAAAAAATGAAAACCGGTTATGACAATTGGTTTTAATAACCGGTTATAACATATGGATTATTTATGGTTATGAAAATTAACCGTCCATGAGCATCCTTAGGCACTGCTCCAAAACCATCCTATCATCAGAAGAACGTTGCTGAAATGCATTAGCACAAAAGGTCGCTTCCATGTTCTTATAAATAGTCACCATGTTTTCCACAAAAGGCACATGCCTTAAATCTATTTGAGCGTATTTAGTGTTACAGAGAGCACATTCAGAACCAATCATTGAACCTTCCGCTATGTAGGAATTGCAGAGCAAGTGATTGTATGGAAGCAAAACTGGTTGCTTGAACAAGCTCAAGCAGGGAGGGCATTTGAGTTCGAGAGCGAGTTTCTGAAAGTGAAGCATCCATGGATTCAATAGTTTACTACTGCTTTTACTCGCGATGTTATTGATGGATTTTTCAGAATCCTCCATTATTCTTTCTTCTGTGTGCTGTGACATAGGACAGCGCTGCCGCAGATTTTACGTCACCCCTTTTGTGTAGAACTGATGTCTCATGATGTTCTTTTATTTTTGCTTGTAGTTATGAATTTGTTTTAAAAACCCGTTGCGTGATTTTCTTTTTCTGTTGTGGTATTTTCTTTTTCTGTCAAAACTGCTGTTATGGATTCCGGGTAACTCATGGCTTATTAGTTGTAACTGATGCGTTTCTCCATAGCCTTTGTATTATTATTATGATTTTGTACTTTTTCCAATATGAAAACACCATCATCACTATTGAAATGAGTTTGTGATCTGGACATATGATGGGCAAAGCAACATTTTGGAACCATAAACTCTAGCAAAATGTCTATACTTTATACATAAATATGTACATTATAGCAACACTATAAATTTTAATCTTCAAACTATTGCACTGCGGGTACTGATCCATTCTAAGTTTGTATTTGTATATTCCTATGACGCATCAACTTCCCACCAATATATTCAAATTTAAACACAAAATGGCTCAAAGCAATATCCTTATAAATAACTTATTTTGCGGCAGGAGCATTCCTTGGTGAACTAGATGACGTCTAGCCTTGTTCACTTTAATTTTAGCACGCCCGTCTTTGACTATAAAGATAAAGCAAATAAGTTCTCTTATCGTTCGTGCAAAAGAGTTCTTTTTCAAAACCAAATTTTCAAGCTGGACACATCTATTCTTCCTTAAGATCTTAAACAAGTTAACATGGTTTTCAGTGGGCTTCAAACACTTTTTTTTTCAAGTAATGCATTTGCTTTGCATTTTCCTGCCAATTTGGATAAATCCATTTGAAGGAAGCATTTTGGCCCAAAAGACTAATGGCATATCCGTAGTTGAAATAAAAAGAAAATCTAAAAGGTTTGATCAACTGTTTTGACCAAAAGTGTTTTGTGCCATGAATCAGATCCTCTGATGACAGCCTCCTTGTATTGAATATTGAGGAGTTTCTTTGAACCAAACTCTAATTGACCATGAACACATCAAGATTTCTTCAATATCTTGTACTATAAGCACCGGTTGAAGTCCCTTGAATGATAAGATGCACTGATGACAAACTTCACAAGGAAACCTTTTGAAAGCCATATGATTAGGGAAATAAACCTAACTCATGATTCGAGTGGCAAAAATGGCTCGAGACATCAATCACATCTCATGGTAAAATTCATTTATACCCTTGATGAAACCTTAACTTGCAAGTGTCACTGATCCTTTTGAACCAAAGTGTCCTATGTAAGATGAGGATAATGAGGCTTCAAAACCCTAACCGGAGGATCATAGATAGGAGGGAGTGATCATCTTCAAGTTCCTTGCAAGTTTCAATCTTCTAATGAAATGGTGAACCAAACATGATGCCTTGAGTCTTGAGGAGCCTTTGTGGCTTGAGTGCTTAAGTATATCTCATTCTTCTTGGTTTGCACAATCAATGCAAGTGTAATGCTTATGACCTAAATGTACATGAAATGTGAAACACAAGCCACTTATTGATGGTATAAATAGGAGGGAAAAATTTGGGGTGTTACAGCGCTCCAAGCAAATAAGTCTGCATTGTCTCTCAGGCATGTCTTCAGCTGCTCTTTTACATCTTCGAGCAGACCCGCGCCTATCTTGACTCCTCTGTTTGGATTGTCCCCGAAGGTGATCACTTCGAATTCCCCATCTAGTATAGGACGCATGATGGTTGATGCAGGGGAGCTTCCTGTGACTGCTGGAGTGTCTTCATTGTTGTCCTCCTCGCCTTCTTCAGAGATTCGGTTGTCAAGGTTGATGATATGCACTGGGAAAGCTCGATTTTTGTAGGGCTGGCTCTCTTCGCTAGGAAGATCTTCGTCCCGTGCCCGTTTGACGGCTTTTGGTACTGCGCCAATCGAGCTTTGCCCTTTGGTAGCTGCTTCAAAGCATCTCCTTGCAGCCCATATATCTCCATGCAAAGTCGCGATGTGACCCTTCTCCATGTAATATTTCATCTTGAGATGAACTGTTGAAGGAACGGCGATCAGCTCTGCGAGGGTTGGTCTCCCCAGGATACACTGGTACAACGATGGACAGTCGATGACCAGGAATTGCGTTTTGATTGTCTTGGAGGCCTCCTCCTCCCCGAATTTGACTGGGAGTTCCACGTACCCCCAAGGCTTGGCGGTAGCCCCATTGAACCCTTGCAAGTCTGATCCCACATACGAAGACAAATTCTTCTGGTCGAGCTTCAAGGCGCGGAACAAGCTGGTGTACATAATGTCCAACGAACTGCCCTAGTCGACCAGGATTTGTCGGACATCTGTGCTAGCTAGTCTGGCCCTGATGAGCAGAGGGATGTGCGAGTTTGGGGAGCCTCCGGGCAGCTCTTCATGATAGAAAGTGATGGGCTGAGAGCGTCCTTGGAATTTCTCGAGCGTGGACAATCGGTCAGGGCTGCAATCGATCAGTTGGTCGAACTTCCTTTTGACCGACCCTACAATGAGCTCATTGTATCCGCCAGAGGAGATGACCATCGCAGTGGGGATGGTCTCCCAGGAGCTGTGCACGGAAAACTGGGGTGGATCCTCGAAGTAGTCAAGGACGAAGAAGTCCTCTGGCCGGGTTACAGACATAGCAACTTGCGGGGGAAGACTGGATGGCGAAGCTTCCGTTTCCTTCTTAGACTCAGAGGTCTCTCACTGGGAAGCTTCTCCCTTCTTCGTGTACTATTTCAGGTGACCCTCCTTGATGAGAATCTCGATGGCATCCTTCAGATAAACGCAATCTTCGGTCACGTGGCCGTGACTATGATGGAAGCGGCAGTATTTGCTCTTGTCTGTGTTGCCTTTCGACGCTGTTGGTTTGGGGAAACAGACACCCCCTTGCTTAAACTCCACGTTAATGCATTCAGAGAGATTGCGCTCGCGGGGAACTGTCAGCAAGGTGTACTCTGTGAAGCGACCAGCAGGTCCCTTATGCTCGCAAGGACGATCGTCTCGTCGTCTCTCCTTGTCGTGTCGGAGAGCCTCTGAGTCGTCCCTTTTTGTTGCCCTGGAATTCTCTTGATCCCTTGAATCCCGGCCCTTGTAGGTGGCTTCTTTTTCCTCGTATTGTATATAAGCTTGGGCTTTACGGAGGAGTTCGGCCAGGGTAGGAGGTGTTTCGATGCCCACTGCTTTGCGAAACTCACTTTTTGGCCTCAGCCCCTTTCTCGAGGAGGTATTTCTTCATGTGGTTCGTTGTGTGGATCTCTACAACTTCCTTGTTGAATCTCTCAATATAGGCACGCAGGGGCTCTTCTTTGCCCTGAATAATGCCTTTGAGAGTAGCTTCCGATTTGGGATGACGTCTGGAAGTAGTGAAGTGTCGGGCGAACTGGTTCTTCAGGTCCTTCGACGAGGTTACTGAGCCCCGGGGAAAACTCTTATACCAGGTCATGGCTCCCTTTCTGTGGATGATGGGGAACAACCTACACTTGATGGCTCCGCTCACGTTTTGATAATGGAGCATGGCTTCAATTTTTTCTATGTGTTCACAAGGATCCGTGGTGCCATCATAGAGTGCTAGAGGAAGAGGCTTCTCCAGCCCGCGAGGGATACGGGTGTCCATGATCTCTTAAGATAGAGGTCCATGGACGTCATCATCATCGCTCGTTCTCGATGACCTGCATGGGGAGTGATTGCGCCCGCGACTTCTGCTTCTTCGAGGAGAGTGTCTGCACTGACGACGATGTTCATGATGTTTTTCTTAGGGCTTGGTCCTCTTTGGGGCAAGAGAACGTCTGGATATCCAAGGAGGGGTACGGTGTCGTCTCCTAGTGACCTCTTGCTCAGGTTTTTTCGATTTCGATCGTCCCCTGACAAGGGAAATGCTCCGGGATTTGTCTCGTCGACGTTTCTGAGGGGGATGTTGGTGTAAGCCCTAGAGGCCAATACTTTTGGTACTTGTATCAAATTATTTATTAATAATAAAAGGCATTTCTTTATTATGTTTGTTTTTCCAAAATGATAAAGTCCCTAGAATAGCTAGTTCGTTTAATGAAACATTAAGTATGACTTAATCATGAGATTCCATTAAACATAAGCACATTATTCTTAAAGCATCCATAGTCGAGCTTTAATGTGAAATGGGATAGCCTTAAAGCATTAAGACTATTATGTAGATAGACTGATGATCACATCTCATGGATCATGGATAAGGAGTTATCAAGTCTTGACATAGGTGTGAATATTAGGAGTAATATTTATACTGGATTGACCCACTATGAGAGTACTACATAGAATTTTATGCAAAGTGTCATAAGTTACTCTCATGGAGATATTGGTGTATACCACCTTTCGACTTGAAACTACTATGTACCCTAGATGTAGAGTCAAGTACTTTATTGCTGATCAAACATTATCCGTAACTGGATGATAAAGATAGTTGATGGGTACTTCATAAAGCATGCTGAGGGACATGAGTAGCCTAGATGGAATTTGCCCTTCCTGCATAACAGGATAAATGTCTAAGGGCCCAACATTGAACTGGACAAGGATGACATGGTATATGCCTTGTGTTCAATATAGACATAGGGGAAAAAGGGTAATTGTACACACAAGTACTATCACAAAAGGTTTTGTCAGATCACATGACAATTTTGTGACTTGGGTAGCAGTGATGTGTTGCTAGATACCGCTCACTGTTTATTATGTTAAATACATGATTTAATATAATTGCCAACGTCGCTAAATCCTACAGGGTCACACACATAAGGACAGTTGGAGAAGAGATAGAGTAAATAAGGAACACCGTAAGGTACGGTGCACTTGAATGGAATACGGAATATGGTAAGGTACCATGTAATATAATAATAGTTATTATTAATTTTATAATAGTTATAAAATATAATAATAATAAATTTATATTTAATAATAGTTATTATAGTAATATAATAATATTATTATTGAGTTGGGCTTTTTAGCTTGTAGCCCACACAAGTAGTTCTATAAATAGAACCCTTGTGCAGAAGCTCAAAGTTGTTGTTGTTGAAATCCTGGCCGTATTCTATTTTTCCTCTCCCTCACTCAAAACCTTCAATCGTAATCACCTAGCACTGTGACTGAAGAAAGCTGTTCGTGTGGACTGAGTAGAGGCGCTGTTCATCGTACAACGCTCGTGATCATCCATAGATTTGGAATTAAAGGTTTCATCGCCATAAGAGGTAACCTTTCTATCACAGATCATGATCTTTCGTAAGGATCTCTAAAGGGAAATTTTTGTTTTCCGTTGCGTTTAGATCACAAATTTCCCTTCAGGGGAGACTGAGGGCGTGGAGATGGACTGTGAGACCTTTGTGAAGGAAGTTGCTCTTGAAGGGCATGTTCCAGCATGTGGATCATCTCGCCCTGCTGGAAGATCAGGTAGTTGGACTTGTTGAGAGAGGCAATGAGGGCCGCAGTGCTTGGACCAGTATCTTGAGGGACAGGTATGGGCTCAAAGACGTGACTAGAGGTCTGCATGCGCGGCTTCACGTCATCGAAGGAAGAAGATGCAGTCTTTCCGTCCCCGTGGTCGGTCTCATGGACCGCAGCTCTGGGGTTGTGGTGGTCGACGTTATCCAATGTGACAGCGACAACAGAATCTTGATGGGCACCATCGTTTCGGTTAGAGGCCATGATGATTGAGGAAATTTTAGAGAGTAAGCTTTGGTCTTTAGGTTGAAAAGATGTGGGATCTTGGTTCAAAAAGACGGGGAAGCGAAGTTTCCCACAGACGGCGCCACTGATCTGAGGAGATCAGAATGGATCTTCGTGGCCTTCCGTGTAGGGCAGCGATGATGGTTGTAGGAGAGGAGGGGGTGTACCTGCAAGGTATTCTGATGTCAAAGTAAGTTTTTGGGTTAGAGAAAGCAAGTACAAAATGTTTAGGTATGATTTAGTGAATATAGGATATTGATAAAACCTGACCCTCTCAAGTGAGAGGGTATTTATAGAGAAACCCTTAGCGCGGGGCTGTAGTGTGCGATTTTTGTCGATGACGCGACCACCTTATCGCAAATGGTTTTCTCCTCACCTTAATGAGGAAGAGTGGGGTGCTACTTTCTGATTTCTTATTTATCCCGTGAAGCTGGAAGGGAAAGGGAAGCTATCTAAAACTAACCTTGCACGCGAATGGTTAACTGAACAAACGCTTAAGAGATTCGGGGAGTTCGGGGTCAAGTTATACAATGGGGAGTTGTCAATTACCCATCCTATATGTGGTTATCCACAGGTTGTTAGCAATAGGGTTCTGCTTTTATACTTGATGGTGTTTAACTGTTGTGGGTTGGGAAAGTTTCTTCCTTGGGAGATATGAGAGAGAGTTTTTGATGATTTTGGTGAGGTATCGGACCTCAATTTTGATTAGTATGTGTGAAGGTACTGGACCTAAAGTTTTGATTGGTATGCTCGCTAAGATTTCACAATCTTATGCCTACGTATTCCCGTATAAAGAAACAAGGAAATCAGAGCAATCTTAGTTCCTCCTATTCTATGGGAGGAAAAAGATGACGTTTTGGTGTCTTGTTCAAAGCCCAAGATTGAAGCTAAAAGGTTGAGTATTTGTGTCTTGTTCAATGCCCAAGATTGAAGCTAAAAGGTTTGACTGAGAGAGAACTTGTCATCTCTAAAGGGGAGACATCTCATCTGTTTATCACAGTTGTTAGGTGACTGTTTATAAAGGAGGATTACTTTAACAGGGATATGAGAATCCATCAATGCCATAATTTCCTTTATAGGGGATTTGTCCTGAAGGAGAAAACTTTAACTCAGTGTTGAGCAATGCCATTTTTCCTTAGGAATCTTTAATATTAAGAGAGGGACACTGGCATGGATGTAAATAATCCAGAGGCTTGCCGCTTACAGCAATTAGATGAAAGAAGGAAGTTTACCAGGATAAGAGATGGACGACAGCTTGGATTTCTTCAATCAACAAGGGTGCCACTTACAACAGTTATCTGGGATCAAGGTTTGTTTTGATTTTTCTGTTTTGATATGTGATATGCAGAGAAATGCCTTCCTACAGAGAGATTTTGATTTCCTCTGAGGGGATGTTGATTTTTGTGTGCCTTGATCAAAGCCCAAGGTTGAAGCTAAGAGATTGATTGACTCCACTGGGAAAGTCCTTATACAAAGCCAAAGAGGAGGCTGGAAATGGATGACTCTACAAGAGAGTACTTATCTGTCTTGTACAAAGCCCAAGATTGAGGCTAAAAAGAGAGTTGACTCTTTTGGGGGATATCATTATACAAAGCCTAAGAGGAGGCTGAAAGTTTGACTTTTTCGGGGAAAATATTCTGTCTGTCTTGTACAAAGCCCAAGATTGAGGCTAAAAGGGATTTTGACTCCGCTGGGGAGGGTTTGTATGTGTCTTGTACAAAGCCCAAGATTGAGGCTGAAAAGAAGACTGACTCTGTGGGAAAGAAATCTTTATCTGTCTTGTTCAAAGCCCAAGATTGAGGCTAAAATGAGACTGACTCAACTGAGGATTTTTAGGTGTCTTGTACAAAGCCCAAGATTGAGGCTGAAAGAAGTTTGACTCTGCTGGAGAGTATTATCTGTCTTGTACAAAGCCCAAGATTGAGGCTGAAAAAAAAGGTTAACTCAACAAGAGAGTGCTGAAAATGTTAGCTCAGCTGGGGAAAATCATTGTACAAAGCCCAAGAGGAGGCTGGCTATGCTGAGGAAATGAGGGATCATTATACAAAGCCTAAAAGGAGGCTAGCTTCTGCTGAGGATTATTGAGATCCAGAGGCAGGTCCAAATGGGGAATCAAATCTTGTTGAGGGTTTGCAGAAGAGTTGAGATTTCAGATGCCTTGAGGTTCTGATTTGGGATAGTGTTATCCTGATGATAAGCTGACCCTAGCTAGGGGAAACTTAAGTTGAGAGTTTAAAGATTGAGTTTTAAAAACCTATAGAGGTTTCAACTCTACTGGATTGATTAAATGATCAGGGTTTTTTTCTGTGTTTATAGGGAACTTGAGAATGTCTTTGAGATCCAAGAGGAGATTAGACTGTCCAAGTCTACTGGTATGGAAGAGTTTATCTTTGTATGGTGCCCAAGAGGAGGCTGATGTTTTAAGGGATGAGAATCAACCCTTAAATTGGTCTGAGGTTAGGATGACTAAGTTCTGTCCTATACCCTTAAGAGGTCTTTAAGGGCCTTGTATTAAGCCCAAGAGAAGGCATGAGAACTTCTAAGAAGCCAGAGGGTCCTTGTATAAAGCCCAAGAGGAGGCTGGGATGCTTTTAGGAAGCTTGTGGGTCCAAACTTAAGAAAAGTTCAAGAAAAGTTTCACCAGGAATAATATTTTCTTTAGTGAACAGTTCTAGGGTTTGAAGAAATTCAAGAGAGGTTTCACCGGGAATTAATCCTCTCTGGGGAAATGAACTTCTTTGACAATTTCTAATAGTGACAATCTGAGAAAAGTTTCACCGGGAATAATGCATTTCTCTTTGTTCCATATTGTTTAAGCCCAAGAGAAGGCAAGACTGTATCTGGAAATTCCTATGGGGAACTAGTTTTGACTGTATTTAAGAGTGACCAATTGGCTTTACCTAGTTCTAGACCTAGTTATTGGGGAAAACTCTAAGCAGATATACATGTATATATACAGTTGATATATGACAAGTATTTAAAAGGATATGAAAGAAGGACTTACAGGTGAGCAAGCTTTTAGCAATACAGTTATATATATATATATATATATATATGTGTGTGTGTGTGTGTGTGTGTGTGTGTGTGTGTAAGCATGTAAATGAAAACTGATAAAAACTTACAGGAGAGCAAGCTTCCATTATAACAGCTGTATGGTTAGTTGTTCAAGAAATTAAAGAAAGTTTTGATAACAACTATGAGTTTGAACCTAAATCAAAAGGGAAGTTGTTTTTGAAAAGATTGTTGGGGCTTATACTCAAGGAGAAGCCTAGATGAAAAACAGTAATCATACCATTGTTTTGTAAATTGTACGGGGGCTTATACAATGACTGAGGCCCAAAGAGGTTTTCTATACAAAGGGATGGGTCTTACAAATCAAGGAGAGACCCAAAGGTTTAAAAAAGAAAAGAAATGGGACTTACAACACAAGGGTAGGCCCATATGGTTTTTGTTTAAAAGGCGACGACCGCGCGGAGATTTTAAAATCGCAGTGGGACTTATACAATGACTGAGGCCCAAAAAGGTTTTGGTTAAAAAGGGATTGGGTTTTACACTCTAATAGAGGCCCATGAGTGTTTGAAAAGATTTGTTAGGGTGTAAATGATCAAAACCCTAATTTTTGGTTTTTAAATATATTTTAATTGAATAAAAATTCAATTAAAATAATCAAACATGTGAAAAAAGGTTGTGATCTTGGATTTATATTTGGAAAATCATGTTTCATTCATGGGATGATTTAAAAATCATTTGAATTTTGCAAAACCAAGAGAAAGAAATATTTTTAATGTTTAAAAACAAATAAAAATATAATTCTTTACAAAAATACTAAGTATATGAAATAAATATTATTTTTGTGAAATTTTAATGGAATAAAATATTTTAACATTTTTGAGAATTTTCAGAAAAATAACCAATAAAAAATAATTAAAATTGAGAGAGAAATTAATTTTTGAATTAATTAACAAAACCATAAAAATATTGAAAATAGCAAAAATATGGCAAAGTAGCAAAAAAGGTCGGGGTGGGGTTTGAGCCCATGACCTCCTAGACAAACACATGCGCGCACAACCACTGGGGTGGTGATACATCCGTGTATCAAAACCACCCCATAAATACATAAGGGTGCCAAGTTTTCAGGCCTGGCCAAGGCCAGGCAAGGCAAGTTTTGGCGATTTACGTGAAGCCTCTAACTTTCTCATTTCTCCATGGATTGGGACAAAATTTAGGTGCATCTGACCTAGAATTTCATGAGGAATCCAATGGTGCCCTTGGAATTTTCAGAAAATGCCTCTAACTCAAAATCCGATAGTGATTTCAAAATAACCCTATTTTGGCATGTTCTATGCTATCTCATGGTACAGACAAGAATTGCATGACGAATTGGTTCAAACACAACATATACAACATGTATGAGATATTTATGATAAATTTACATCAAAGGAATGCATAATTCAAAGAGTTCAAGTTGTCATGCACTTACCTCTTGGAGCTTTTTGTGCTACCTGCCAAGTTCCTTGTGCCAGAAGTGATCCAATGCTTTTAACACTCTCAATTGATCCCTTAGAAGCTTTTAGGATGGTTAGAACCAGCTGGAATCTTCAAGAACAAGTTTTGGCTCTTTCTTGCAAAAGGGGCAAAAGTGACCAATATGACAACTCTCTCAAATGGTGTTCCAGATGAGGGGAACCATTTGGGACAGTTTGAGGATGATATTTGGAATGTGTTTGAGGCTTTTGTTTGGTTTTGGAAGTGATTGAATTAAGACATGGCTTGGAAAATGCAGAAAAGTCCAATTTTGAGGTTTTGGAGGTGGACTTTTTGATTTTGGTGTTTCAGGTCACAAGTGAGTGTTTGGACAGCTTAGATATAACATATTGGATGTGTTTGGATCATGAGTTGTGGTGGAATTGCTCTCTAACTCAAAAACTCAGAGATAACTTGCAAAAGAAGGCATTTTGGCCTAAAGAAAGAGATTTTCAGGAAAGCAAGTGTTGTAGTGCTTTGGTGTACTCAAACTGAGCACAAATGAGCTCTTTTTATAGTAGAGCAAATTTTTTTTGCAAGCAATAGTGAATGGCAGCTGCAGCAGGCCTTTGGCCAATGTTGAGAAAAAGGAATATCAAGTCACCTCTAGCCATTGACTTGAGGTTAGGGCACAGGCCTATGGTCCTTTGATTCAGAGCTTATTCTTGAATCATTCAGTTAGGAATATGTCAGTCCATGCCACCTTGGTGTATCCATTGAATGCTTGGAAATAAAATTGGAGTCTTGGCACCTTTTTAGCCTTTTTAGGTTTGTTATGGCTAAGTGTAGATTCTTGGACTTTAGAGGCTTGGGGATCAGATCATTCTCCTTTTGTTTTATCCTCAGATGTGTCCAAATGGATGACAAGGCTTGGATTTGCTCAATTTTGTCAAATCGAGCAAAACACCAAATTCTGCCTTGCCTAGGACAGTTGGAAATGGTGATTTTGAGGGAATCATATCTCCCTGCTCAGGTTGAGTTATGGGAGGCTCTTGTGCTTTTTAGAAAGCCCTCATATGATACAAAACATATGTGATCATAGTTTATTTTGAAACTATTTGGACTCAACTGAAAAAACCTCATGAACATTGATGTTCAAGGCTGGTAACTTAGGCAGATTTTCACTAAGTGTTGGAAAAAGTGTCATTTTCATGTTTTTGTGATTTTGATCAATCTCTAACTCAAAATCCATGAAGAATTGGAGTCTTAGGTAGTTGAAGCTTTTGTAGAGTGTAGCAAGACCTAGAAATCTAGCTTTGGATCACCCACAATGGTTTCTTGGATCTCAAGTTATGATCCTTGGAAGTTGGTACCAAACTCATTTTTGTTCCATAACTTAGAAAAATTTTGGTTTCTCAAGGTTGGCCCTTTTGCAAGAAACCTCACTTTTCTTGATTTCTCTTGATGAATGATGATCAATATCATACATTAACATTATTTTTGACTTATGGGAACCATATTTGTGAAAAATTCCCAAAAGTCAAACTTGTTTTGTGCACAGTTGACTTTTTATCGGATGAAATCCAAACTGTGTGATCCTTTGTGAAATCAAGTTCTTTACCTAGATCAAACCTAATGGATGGATTCCATAGGTGTTATAGGGTGTATTGAATCTTGTCCCAAGGTTTGGGAGCATGTCTCGGTCAAAAGTCAAAGGTACAGTTGACTTTTTCCTCGAAACCCAAATTATGGTCCAGATGAAAATGAAACTTGTGAATCAAGCTTCTTGAATCAATCTATTGTTGAAAATGGATCAATATGGTGTATTTGAGGCCCTCAAATCATGTCTTGAGGTCTTGGCTCAGGCTTTGTCCCCAAAGTCAACTTAGGGGAGAATTAGGTCAAGAAACCCTAATTCCTGATTTTTTGTGAATGCATCCCCTGAGGCTAAATTCACTTGATGATTGGGTCTATAAAGTCCCTTAGAGTATTTTGGATCATTTTTTGAGGTATTGGCTCATGCCCAGAGGAAAAATTTCATTTGGAGGCCTTGGTCGACCAAAACCCTAATTTGGTGACACTGGCGATCTTGAGGCTTGATCCACTTGGAATGTTGCAACTTTATGCTTGATTATAGATGTGGGAGTCCTTTTGACCCTTTATAGGTGTTTGAGAGGTTATACAAGTTGAAGATCATGTCATTTCTTGATTGATCCTTTGTCTAAGTGCTCTGAGAGGGCTTGAAACCCTAATTCTTGATTGTAGTGAAAGCTCAACAATCCTTGAGGAAATTGATGAGGCATGATGGTACAACCATATTGTGATGATGTCTTACATAATGATGGGAAATCTTGGTGGTCGAAATTTGGGGTATGACAGGGGCCAAGGTCTCCCATGTGGCCGAAATATCTGGTCAGCCAATGGGAGACTGCCAGGTGGAAGGTCTAGCGCGTGACCTTTTGACCTGGTCCAACTGTCCTCGTGAACTCTAGAGGGATAGCTAGTCACGTGAACTGTCAAGCGCGTGAGGTGGACGTCCCCAACGGCTATATTATGCCCAACGGCTATATCGTGCCCAACGCCTACATTGTGCCCGACAGCTAGATTGGCTGAATTTTGTTATTGGGCCTTGCCAAGAGCTGGACTGGGTTGGGCCTTGCCCTACTGTGAGCCATGTGCCTGTCCAGTCCAGAACAAACTCTAAATTAAATAAATAAACTCATTACTCAACATAAGAATGAACTTGATTAATTAAATGAGACAAGTTTAAGTCTTACAAATTGGATGTTAATAACTTGTAATTTGGGTTAAAGTCCTTAATTCTATAATTCAATTAAATAAAGGTTCATTGTAAAATTTTAATAGTTTTATGTGATCTTACATGAAGTATATCTTCTCTAATATAACCATTCTCAAGTTTTTAAAATCTTGTTGCATAGAAGAACTGCAATTTAATCATGATAAAATAAATATAAATTTTATTTAATCACGATTTAAGTTTAAAAATATTTTATAAAGCACTATTTTGTTGATAAAATTTGGACCCTGTGCGTTACCTCATGCCCTCAAAGACTGCCAATGTAGTCATACTATTCAATGTAAAAAACGGTCACATTAGTTTTTTAAGTATACCCACAAAACTAAACAGTGGTTCTTATTATTCTTCAAAAGGGATTAAACTAAAGCAAAAGTTAAATTACAAGAACAAACCTCCTAATTAAAGAACAAAATTGAGCAACTTCTTCAAAATGAATGATGAAGTTTCTTTACACAATGGAAGAAAGGGACGCTATGTGTAGCGGTTTTCATCAAACTTCTCGCCAAATTTTCCTGGGGAGATGCCATTTGATGGGAAAAAGTTTTGATGTCAGACTTGCTGGGGAAACCCATTCGTCTAAGCTGTAGAGGTGTTCAAACTTCTCTGTTGGAGACGCCATTTGTTGACTCTACTGGGGAAAATGAGTCTCTTGATAGACTGCTTTTCTGTTTGGGGATATTACATCATACTTTTCATCGAGATCTTCTCGGAGAAATGCCATGTGATGTAATCTAATTTTGAGGTGCTGATGACTTCATTAACATTGACTTTCTGGAGAGAAAAACCAATTGTAGCGCTGAGAGTCTTTAGTTGCGAAGCTTTCTCTGGGGATTTTCCTTAATCCAGGAAAGCAAAAATATCATCTTCGATGGTGAAGAGTGATGTTCCAAAAAGTGTCGGTCGACTATCTTCTTGTTTTTTCAGAGGTTCAAGTAATCAAAGTGGTTGAGGACCGTCTCCAATCCAGAAATAAACTGGGGGAGAGAGATTGTTTTAGGCGATACATTTTTTGACGAGGAAAGAACTGACAGCTCGATTGAGAGGACCTTTATCACTTATGGATAAGACTGACCAGAGTGATAGTGATGTAATATGAATATGAATATGAATCAATAATGCATGATGTATGTATGTTTATGCTGACAAAACTGACGCGACATACAGACTGGTGAATTTGGTACTACAGTTTAATTTTTGTGGTTTCGAATCACTATCGCTTTGGTACTACAGTTCGATTCATTTTTATCCTGTTAAGCTGATTAAGGAAGGGAAATAGATGTCTCCAATTAACCCTGCTTGCATACTGAGGTTAAACAGTCAACACTGTTGGTTTACAGATGCTATCAAAAGGGGGGTATGTCTTAGGTTATTTGCTTAAAAACAGTGTCTAGACTATTTGCTAGGTTTCTGGTAAGGTGTTAGGTCTGATGCTTTTGATGGATCTATGAAGGTACAGGATTTTGGGTTTTTTTATTAGTATGCTCGCTAAGATTTTATAATCTTATGCCTACGTATTCCCGTTTAACGAAACAGGGAAATCAAAGCGATCGTAGTTCCTCCTATTCTATGGGAGGAAAAAGATTGTTTTGGTGTCTTGTTCAAAGCCCAAGACATGAAGCTAAAGGTGGTTTGTATCTTGTTCAAAGTCCAAGATGTGAAGCTAAAAGGTTTGACTGAGAGAGAACTTGTCATCTCTAAAGAGGAATTGTTGATATTTGTATGTTGTGAGTAAGGCACAAATTTGATGCTAAAAGGTTGACTGACTCAACCGGGGGGTTTCCTTATACAAAGCCTAAGATGAGGCTGGAATTTTGACTTTTATGGGGAAAATGTTCTTTCTGTCTTGTACAAAGCCTAAGATTGAGGCTAAAAGGGATTTTGACTCTGTTGGGGAGAATGTATCTTGTATAAAGCCCAAAATGGAGGCTGAAATGGTTTGACTCAATAAGAGAGTACTTTTATCTGTCTTGTATAAAGCCCAAGACGGAGGCTAAAAAGGTCGACTCAACAGGAGAGTCCGAAGGTTGATTGACTCAACGAGAGAGTCTTTTATACTCAACAAGAGATCTCGCACGAAGCACGAGATTGAGGCTAAAAGGAGATCGACTCAACAAGAGACTCTTTTATACTCAACAAGAAAGTGTTTTCCTATCTCGTACGAAGCCCGAGATTGAGGGTAAAAAAAGATCGACTCAACAAGAGAGTCTTTTATACTCAACAAGAGAGTGTTTTGCTGTCTCGTACGATGCCCGAGATTGAGGCTAAAAAGGGATTGACTCAACAAGAGAGTCTTTTATACTCAACAAGAGTGTGTTTTATATGTCTTGTATGAAGCCCAAGACGGAGGCTAAAAGGAGATATACTCAACAAGAGAGTCTTTTAGACTCAACAAGAGAGTGTTTTATATGTCTTGTATAAAGCCCAAGACGGAGGCTAAAAGTGGTTGACTCAACAAGAGAGTCTAAAAAGGTTAGCTCTGCTAGGGGGAATCATTTGCACAAAGCCCAAGAGGAGGCTGACTTATCGCTGCGGATTATTGAGATCCTGAAGCGTGTCCAAGTGTGGGGAACTCTCATGAGAGAGACCGTGTTTATGCTGGAGATTGATCCAGGGTGATCGGTGTTTTTTCCTATGTTTGAAAGGAACTTGAGAATGTCTTTGAGGCTCAAGAGGTTTAGGTTGTCCAAGTCTAGAGGTTTATCTTTTGTACAATGCCCAAGAGGAGTTACGGGCATTAAGGAATGAGTATCAACCCTAAAATGGTCGGAGTTTTGACGCTGGAAAGACTACTCTAGCAAAGGATGACTAAGTTCTGTCTTATACCTTTAAGAGGTCGTCAGGGTCCTTGTATTAAGCCCAAGAGAAGGCATGAGAACTTCTAAGAAGCTGAAGGGTCCTTGCACAACGCCCAAGAGGAGGCGGGGATGCTTTTAGGAAGCCTGTGGGTCTCTAAACCAAGAGAAATTCAAGAAATACAATTAAAAAAGAAGAGATCATTCCAGGAAAGTTCGAGAATGTGGAAGAAACTCAAGAGATGCCATTCACGGAGAAAAGATCATCTCTGGGGAGTTAGAGTTTCTTTGACAATTTCTAAGGGTGATAGTCTGAGAAAAGATTCATCGAGAATACTGCCTTTCTCTTTGTTCCATATTGTTTAACCCTAAGAGGAGGGAAGACTGTATCTGGAATCCTACGGGGGATCTAGTTTTGTTTGTATTTAAGAGTGGCCAACATGGCTTTACCTAGTGCTAGACGTTGTTACCGGGGAAAACTCTAAATAACTATACTAGTATTACACAGTGGATATGTGACAAGTATATAAAAGGATGTAAAAGAAGACTTACAGTGAAACAGCCCCACAATACAGTTATATATATGAAAGCGGTAAATGAAAGTGGATAAACACTTACCTGTTGTAGAGCTTCCATGCTGTTTGGTTAGTTGTTCAACAAATAAATTAAATAAATTTTTGATGACAACATATATTTGAATACAAAATTAAAGGAGAGAGTGCTTTGAAAAGATTGTTGGGGCTTACAGCTCAAGGAGAGGCCCAAGTTTTAATGATGATTGTACTGTTGTCTTGAAAACTGTACAGAGGGACTTATACAATAAGTGAGGCCCAAAAAGTTTTTATGTACAAGGGGATGGGTCTTACACTCTATTAGAGACCCAAGGATTTATTTTTGTACAAGTGATGGGGCTTACAGCTCAAGGAGAGGCCTCGGTTTTTTGTTTAAAAAGGGCGACGATCGTACCGAACTTTTTTGACGGTATCGGGACTTATACAATACACTGAGGCCCAAAATGGTTTTCATTTATGAAAGGATGGTACTTACAATCTCTCAAGAGGCCCAAAGAATTATTTAAAGAAAAGAAATGAGACTTACAACACGAGGGTAGGCCCGGATGATTCTCGTTTTGAAATGGCGACCGCGCCGAGATTTTTGAAATCGCAGTGGGTCTTATACAATAACTGAGGCCCAAATTATTTTGGTTTCAAAAAGGATTGGGTCTTACACTCTATTAGAGGCCCAAAGAGTTTGAAAAATGATATGTTTAGGGTGATTAAGATCAAAACCCTAAATTAATTTCAAAATGCATTTTAATCAAATAAGAATTTAATTAAAATGATCAAAATTATCAAACATGTTGTGAAAAACAAGTTGTGGTCTTGGGTTAATGTTTGAAAAATCAAGTTTATATCCAAAAAATGATTGAAAACCAATTAAATTAGGAAAATCAAGGAGGAAAAAATATTTTAAATGTTAAAAAACAAATAAAAGATTAACTCTTTGCAAAAATATCAAGTATATGAAATAAATAATATTTTTGGGAATTTTTGGCAAAATAAAATAGTCTAACATTTTTTGTGAATTATTAAAAAAAGAATCAACTCAAAATCATTAAAACTCAGAGAGAAATTAATTTTTGAATCAATTAAACAAAATCACAAAATTCAAATATTCAAAAAATGGCGCCAAGAACACACCAAGAACACGCGCCACTCCTGTGTTTCTGCAAATTTGCATCTTCTCACCAATCTCACTGAATACTTGATCAAATCACACAATCCACATATCAATCTACTCGTTTTCACCTCACGATCATGTCTATGGTCTTTAATTTCATTTATTTTAAGCATGGAATAAGAAATCAAGACAAAACCTCAAGAACCCTAAATTCTGCATGAAGGCTGAGAATTTTGATACACGTTTCAAACAAAGCAATTAATTGAGGGGAAACATTCTATGCATGATTATGAACATTTGGCAAAAGTATTGTGCGAGGAAATATGCATAGATTAAGAGATGGCCAAGTTTAGGCTTACTTGAAGGTCGTGACAGCAAGGGAAAAGTGATTTTTGAGTTTGAGGTGTTACAGATGAGTTTTGATGATCTGAACAGCTTTCCTACACCATATGGAGTGTGTTTGAATGCCTGGACTTGATTGGAAATGGCTGGATCACTTCATGGAATCTCAACTGCAACTTGGTTAAAACCTTGAGCAATTAGCTGGTGATTCTAAGAAATCATTGTTCTAGTTATGGTTTAAGTGTTTGGATCACTTCTATATGATGTTTATGAGAGGTGTGTGTGTGATTGGTTTGGTTGGAATGGATCTCAAACTCAAAACCCGATAGTGACTTGCTTTGGAAGGCAATTTTAGAGTGAAATAAGAGATTTTGAGGAAAGCATCAGTTTGATGGCTTTGGTGTACTTAAACTGAGCACAGATGAGCCCTATTTATAGTAGAGCAAGTTTGTTTTGGCTACAATAGTGAATGGCAACTAGTGCAGAGGTTTGGCAAATGTTGATCAATAGGAATCTAAGTCTCCTCTAGCCATTGACTAGAGGTTAGAGCACAGGCATTTGGTTCCCTAGTTCGGAGATCAGCCTTGACTCATTCAGTTGGAAATGGCTCAGTTCATGCCACCTTGGTGCATCCATTGAATGCTCCAAAACAAAATTGGAGTCTTGTTCCCTCTTTAGGGTTTATTAGGTTTGGCATGCTATTTTTAGTTCCAAAGGCTTGGGAGGCTTCTGGATCAGTGTTTGTCCTTCCTTGGTCTCTCCCTGAGGTGTTCAGATGGATAAACTTGTTTGTCATTTGCACAAATTGATCAAATCGAGCAAAATGCACAAATCTACCTGGCCATGACAGTTGCAGCAAGGCATATTGCCACTGTCATAACTCTTAGCTCAGATGGGATTTGATGGGGTTCTTGGCCATTTTGGAAAGCTCTCATTTGATACAACACATGTGTGATCATAGTTTGTTTTGACACTTTTTGGATCTAAGTGAAAACTACCCTTACATTTTGAAAAAAGTGAAACAGATTCTGACTTAGTGAAAATTTCACTAAGTGTTGGAAAAAGTGACATTTCTTCTTTTCAGCCATTTTGATCCAACCATAACTCAAAATCCATGATGAATTGGAATGAGGTGTAGTTGAAACTTTTAAAGTATGCCATGAGAGCTACAAATCCATCTTTGGATCAGCCGAAATGGTTGCTTGGATCTCAAGTTATGATCCTTGGAAGTGGGTACCCTAGCCACTTTGTTCCATAACTTAGAAAATTTCTATGTTTTTTTTATGGTTACCCCTTTTACAAGTTATCCCACTTTTCTTGATTTTTCTTGATGAATGATGATTCCAATCACACATTAACATCATTTTAGGGTTAGGGAACCATTATTGATCAAAAAATCAAAAAGTCAAACTTTGACTTTTGGGCACAGTTGACTTTTTATCAAATGAATTCCAAACTGTGTGATCCTCTATGAAATTAAGTCCTTGACCTAAATCAAACTTGATGGACTGATTTCATAGGTGTTATAGGGTGTATTGAATCATGTCCCAAGGTTTGGGAGCATGTCCTGGTCAAAAGTCAAAGGTACAGTTGACTTTTCTCGCGAAACCCTAACTGTGGTTCTGATGAACTTGAAACTTATGCACCAAGCTTATCGGATCAATCCATTGTTGCAAATGAATCAATTTAGTGTGTTAGAGACCCTCAAATCCTCTCTTGAGGTCTTGGCTCATGTTTTGTCCGAAAAGTCAACTTAGGGGTGAATTAGGTCAAGAAACCCTAATTCCTGATTTTTATTGTATGCATCCCCTAAGGCAAACTTAACTTGATGATTGGGTTCATGATGTCCCTTGGAGCATCTTAGGTTATTCTTTGAAGCATTGGCTCATGCCCAGAGGAAAAATTCCATATGGAGGCCTTGGTCGACCAAAACCCTAATTTGGTGACCCTGGCGATCTTAAGGCTTGATCCACCTGGAATGCTGCAACATTGTGCTTGATTCTTGAAGTGGGAGTCCTCTTGATCCTTTGTGGATGTTTGAGAGGTTTAGACAAGTTGAGGATCATGTCATTTCTTGATTGATCCTTTTCCTAAAAGCTCTGAGAGGGCTTAAAACCCTAAGTTTGATTGCAGTGAGTGCTCAACAACCCTTGAGAAAATTGATGAGGCACAAAGGTACATCCATATTGTGCTGATGATTTACACAATGATGGGAAATCTTAGTGGTCAAAATTTGGGGTATGACAGATGCCCCTATTTACCCGAAGGTGTGAATGGCAAAGGTATTCGGGCATTCGGGGTGCAAGAGGATTAAATATCGAAATACCCGAAATTTTGATGGTGGTTAGGAATGGTATTTCACGCATCCCTCTTCTTTTGCTAAGCAATGATGCTTAGAAAAGGTAAACTTCCCCTCGATCCTGGTTTCCTACCAAGGAACTGGTCTTAGTTTCTGAAATGAACTTCCCCTCGATCCTGGTTTCCTACCAAGGAACTGGTCTTAGTTGCTGAAATAAACTTCCCCTCGATCCTGGTTTCCTACCAAGGAACTGGTCTTAGTTGCTGAAATAAACTTCCCCTCGATCCTGGTTTCCTACCAAGGAACTGGTCTAAATTGCTGAAATAAACTTCCTCTCGATCCTGGTTTCCTACCAAGGAACTGGTCTCAATTTCTGAAATAAACTTCCCCTCGATCCTGGTTTCCTACCAAGGAACTGGTCTCAGTTTCTTTTGTCAATAAACTTTCTTGACAAGGGACGCTGATTACCTTTTCGTCACCGAATTTTTTGGAGAAAAACTACCGTATTGCCGAATCTTTGATTAAGCGGCTTTCTCTGGGGATTTTCCTTAATCCGGGAAAGCGAAGATATCATCTTCAATGGTGAAGAGTGAAGTTTGTCGAAAGCTCATTCTTTCTTTTTAGAGGTTCAAGTTATCAAAGTGGTCAAAGAACAACCTTCAATCCAGAAATAAAATGGAGGAGAGGTTGTTCAGACACGACGTTTCCTGACAAGGAAATAACTGACAACTCCATTGAGAGGACTTTTATCACTTGGGAACAAGACCGACTAGAGTGATAGTGATGCAATATGAATATGAATTAATCAATAATGCATGATGTATGTATGTTTATGCTGACAAAACTGATGTGACATACAGACTAGTAGATGAACACGACCGGATATTCAGCCACTGCGGGGGACGAAGAGGTACCACTGGGTTCAAAATAGCAATTCTACCTTGCTTAGGAGAGATAGTCCCCGTGGGGAACACCGTTGGTCGGGCTTAGGAGATAAGAACTCTGTCGAGAGTGTTAGAGGAAACACGGTCTCTGACACAGTTGATCCTCCATTCAGGTGCACTGGTTTAGAAGAAGTACTTGGATTCTGCACTTTGAAGCTCGATTACTTCCGGAGTAGCAATCGATGTTCTTTCGATGTTCAACAGTCAAAAGAAATTGCCATCCTTATTTTGAAAAGCAGAAAAATTTTAACAAGAAAATTCATTTTTGTTTTATTTCAAGAATCATTAACCATATTAAAATGTCGTTCTGTAAAGCTGAAACCAATAAGAATTGCAAACAAAAGTACTAGGGCTCAAATTTTATTGATAGGATGGAAGTCATCCAAACGCGTGATTCCATAGAGTATGTACAAAGTTTAGAAAATGGTAATTTAAAGGAAAAGGGCTACATTAAAACATAACGACCGCTATCCTTCTACCAACTTTAAATTTTGGACATCCTAAGCTTCCGTCGAAGATGACCTTGACTGGAGTTTTCCTGATGGATGGCATGACTGCTGCTGAGGGATTTGCCCATTTGCCGGACGTAGTTACTTGCCATTATCCCTAACTTTTGCCTGGATTGTACTTTGATATTTCCAATCCACCGGGATAATTTTTGATTATGTCTCTAATTTTTGCCTGGACCGCCCTTTCGGGTTTTCAATCCACCGAGACTTTTTTTTTTATTTAGGCAAAGTATTTCTTGACTACATCAACATTTGTGGGGTAGGAAAATTCCTCTCCGTCCATGGTTACGAGTCTCAAGGTGCTGCCTGAGAAGGCTTTCTTGACCACGTAGGGGCCGTTATAATTCGGAGTCCATTTGCCCCGGGAATCAGTGAGAAATTATTGTATCTTCTTGAGCACAAGGTCTCCTTTCCTGAAGACGCGAGGTCGAACCTTTTTGTCGAATGCCTTCTTCATTCTTTGTTGATATAACTGACCGTGGCACAGAGCCGTTATTCACTTTTCTTCGATCACATTCAGGTCATCGTGTCGACTTTGACACCATTCAGCCTCTGTTAGCTTAGCTTCTATCAATACCCGGATTGATGGGATCACTACTTCTATGGGGAGCACTGCTTCCATGCTATATATTATAGAGAAAGGGGTTGCCCCTGTTGAAGTGCGGATAGATGTGCGATAACAATGAAGAGCAAAAGGTAACATCTCGTGCCAGTCTATGTAGGTTATAACCATCTTTTGAACGATCCTCTTGATGTTCTTGTTAGCCGCTTCTACCCCACCGTTCATCTTGGGTCGGTAGGGAGATGAGTTATGGCGTTCGATCTTGAACTCAGCGCACAACTCTTTCATCATTCTATTATTCAAGTTAGATCCATTATCCGTAATGATCTGGCTTGGAACACCATAACGGCAGATGAGATTTTTTTTGATAAAGCGGACCACGACTTGTCGGGTTACATTAGCATATGACGCTGCTTCGACCCACTTGTTGAAGTAGTCAATGGCTACTAGAATGAACCAATGTCAGTTTGAAGCCTTGGGTTCAATCATGCCTATCATGCCGATTCCCCATATGGAAAAAGGCCACGGGGAAGAAAGAACTTTGAGATGCGTTGGCGGTACATGGATTTTCTCAGCGTATATTTGACACTTGTGACACTTCCTCATGTACTGGTAGCAATCGGATTCCATTGTCAACCAATAGTACCCTGCTCTTAGAATTTTTCTCGCCATTGTGTGTCCATTGGCTTGAGTGCCAAAGGATCCTTCATGAATTTCCTTTATCAACATGTTTGCTTCTGGTCCGTCTACGCATCGGAGCAAGACCATGTTGAAGTTTCTCTTATAGAGTGTATCACCACTCAAAAAGAAGTTGCCTGCTAGCCTCCTGAGGGTCTTTCAGTCCTTTCTGGATGCCCCAGGTGGGTACTCCAGTTTCTGAAGGAAGCATTTGATATCGTGATACCAAGATTTGTCATCTATGACTGCTTCAATCGCGAAGATATAAGCGGGCCTTTCAAGGTGCATTATGTCAATCTTAGGTAAGTCATTCCATTGACCTACACTAATCATGGAAGAGAGAGTGGCTAATGCATCAGCCATGTGATTCTCCTCACGAGGGATGTGATGAAACTCAATTCTGTTAAAGAAGGGTAACAACCTTCTCGCGTAGTCTTTGTAAGGAATCAGTCCTGATTGGTATGTGTTCCAATCTCCCTTGATCTAATTAATAACCAGGGCAGGGTCACCATATAAATCCAAGTTCTTGATCCTTAAGTCGATCGCTTCTTCGAGACCCATGATACAAGCTTCGTATTCGGCCTCGTTGTTTGTGCACTTGAATGTCAGTCTGGTGGTGAAAGGAATGTGGGTACCCTGAGGTGTTATGATGATTGCCCCAATTCCGTTTCCGTAATGATTGATAACTCCGTCAAAGATTAGTCCCTATTGGGAACCTGGTTCTGGCCCTTCACTGGGTAGAGGTTCATCGCAATCTTTCATTTTTAGATACATGACATCTTCGTCTGGGAAGTAAAATCCGACTGATTCTTGATCATTAATCGGTTGATGAGCCAAATGATCGGCTAAAACACTTCTTTTGACAGCTTTCTGAGCGTGGTACTCGATGTCATATTCTGATAACAACATATGCCAACGGGAAATCCTTCCCGTGAGAGTAGGCTTTTCGAAGACGTACTTGATCGGATCTATTTCTGAGATTAACTAAGTAGTGTGGCAAATCATGTACTGGCGGAGACGTTTGGCTGCCCAAGCCAGAGCACAGCAAGTTTTCTCGAGCATAGTATACCGAGTTTCACAGTCTGTAAACTTCTTGCTCAAATAGGAAATGGCAGACTCTTTCCTTTTGGTTTCGTCTTGTTGGCCAAGTACACAACCCATGGAGTCTTCCAAGACTGTTAGGTAGATGATCAGTGGTCTTCCTTCCACTGGAGGTGATAGAATTGGTGGGTTCAACAGGTATTCCTTAATACTGTCGAAGGCGGTTTGGCAATCTTCTATCCAAACGCAGTCCTGATTCTTTTTTAGTAATTTGAAAATTGGCGCACATGTCGCGGTCATAGGGAATATGAATTGGGAAATGTAGTTCAAACGTCCCAGGAATCCCCTGACTTGTTTTTCAGTCTTTGGAGAAGGTATTTCTTGAATGGCCTTGACCTTATCAGGGTCAACCTCAATTCCTTTCTGGCTGATGATGAACCCTAGCAGTTTCCCCGAACGGACACCAAATGTGCATTTGTTGGGATTCAAATGGAGTTTGTACTTTCTTAACCACTCGAATAGTTTTGACAGGTGGGTCACATGCTCCTCCTCTATTCTATATTTGGCAATCATGTCATCGACATATACCTCGATTCCTTTGTGTATCATGTCATGAAACAGAGTAGTCATGGCCCTTTGATAGGTTGCCCCGGCATTCTTCAACCCGAACAACATTACCTTGTAATAAAAAGTACCCCATGGGGTGATGAACGAAGTTTATCCATATCTTCCGGTACCATTTTTATCTGATTATAGCCCGAGAATCCATCCATGAAGGAGAAGACTTTGAACTTTATTGTACTGTCAACCAGCATGTCAATGTGTGGTAAAGGAAAGTCGTCCTTTGGACTTGCTTTATTTAGATTTATGTAGTCTACACACATTCTGACCTTTCCGTCCTTTCTCGAAACTGGTACGATGTTGGCTAACCATTGAGGATATTCTGATGTGGCGAGGAAACCCGCGTCAATCTGTTTCTGTACTTCCTCTTTGATTTTGATGGCCATGTCTGGATGAGTCCGTCTCAACCTCTATTTGACTGGCGGACATTCTGATCTTAACGGTAGATAATTTTCCACGATGCTGGTATCCAACCCTGGCATGTCTTGATAGGACCAAGCAAATACATCGAGAAACTCTTTGAGGAGTTTTGTCAAACTTTCTTTGACAGTTGAACTGAGCAGTGCCCCAATCCCGACCTCTTTTCTTTCTTCCTCTGAACCCAAGTTGATCGTTTCCAATGGCTCTTTGTGAGGTTTAATAGACCTTTCCTCTTGTTTGAGTAATCGGAAGATCTCCTATGGAATTTCTTCGTCATCTTCTTCTTCAGCTTCAAATACCGAGAATTCAAAGTTGGGAGAAGGCATCAGATCGTACGTGTCAATGGGGTTTAAAACAAGCAATCTGCGTGACGTTATGATTGTTTTTTAGAAGAGATAGAGAGAATGCAAGAGCGTGTGCAGTGTAAAATTTTTTTTACTGCTTGTTTTTATTGTTTGAATTGTTTTTTAGGATTTCCATTTTCTAAAAAAGCGAAAAGAGAAAACAACAATTAACGCGGAAATTACAGAACGACGTTATTTTATTTATGATTTAGTCGATTCTTGAAACTACAGCCCTATAAAACAAAACTCTGTCTCTTTGGGCTAAGCAAAGAAGGATATTTACAGAAAGTGAACCCTATCAAAACATCCGTTTCACCTGGGCAGGGTGAAAGGTTAAGATAAAGACGACAATTACTTTGACTTACGAACGATCTTCGAAACATCGACACCAACCCATTGGCGGCGAACTCCTCGGTGAATCACAAAGTCAGGTACCTTCTTTCTTGATTTGTCTTCAGAAATGACGCTGATTTCTGGTGGAGCAAGATCATTAAAGTCTGTCTCCCAGGCAGAGTTGTCGTAGGAGGATTCCTCAGTTGTATTTTGCATAGTATTTGTGCTCTCACGTAAATCTCCCCATCCAGTTAGCTGGATGACTTCGAGCCTGATACGAGAGCTCTCAGGAGCGGTGTATTTGACCATGAAGTCGTATTTGCCACTCGGTTGTCCCAAGGTGTCCCACACCTCTTTGGAACTGGAGGAGTCATCCCTTTCGATGACGTTGACCTCAGGAAAAGCATAGTTAATGAATTCTAGCCCTGTAAACTTTGCAAATTCATCGTCGTGCAGGATATTTTCTGAATGCCCTGAGTGTTGATCCCATGATTCGGTGGGGACACAGGTATTCTTTTCGATGATGCTGAGCTGATAAGCATCGTTGGGCTGATTCCCTTGCCCCGAGTCTCCTGGGTACGGCTTCCACATAGGCAGACCATCCACCGGGCCATAATAGTCGTGGTCAAACTTGTATTTCATCGGAGTGTCCTCTATTAATGAATTTGGTGGAGCATGGCATCCTTCCGGATCACAATCTCCGTATATCATTTCGACATCTGACCTTGGTATAAATCTCGGACTCTGTGCGGGATAGCAAAATGATGTAGGCACCTCTTCCTGAGACATATAACCGTCCTCGTTAAGATAGGACTTCCATTCCTCATCTGTGTCGGAGGAATCTCCCTCGTTGATGGTATGTACTTCTTGAGACACTGGGTGAAGGAAACCTCCACTGTGGAAGAAATTATGAATGGGATGAAAACTTTCATCTTTAGCAGTCTGGGTACAGGTTGAGAAAAATCCAAGACCTTTCTTTGTCTTGTTATCAGTAGGAATGACAAGCTGTCCCCATCCTTTTACGTTGTTACTCCCGATTACTTTGAGAGCATCTTTGTACGAGGAAATCGATGTTCCTTTTTCTGATTGATTCTCATTGCTCACTGAAAGTGCTTGGAACTGGGTTCCCACAACCTCCTCGGGTTCTACACAAGTGGACAATGAAAGGTTACTCACGATCAAGGCTTGTTCTCCACAGACCGTGACGAGTTGGTCATTCTTGATGAACTTCAGCTTCTGGTGAAGTGTCGAAGTGACTGCCCCATCCTGGTGTATCCAAGGTCTTTCCTATAAATAGCTGTATGTTTCTCGGATGTCCATGACCTAGAAAGTGAATTGGAAAGTGTGAGGCCGATAGTTATGGGAAGGTCGACTTTGCCGATAACTGTTTTTCGAGATCCGTCAAATGCTTTGACGACGACCTCACTGCCTCTTATCAGAGATCCTTTGAATGATAGTCGCATTAGAGTGGATTTTGCCATGACGTTGAGAGCTGATCTGGTATCTACCAGTACGCTAGCTAAAGCATCGTCCTGGCAGTTGACTGTGATATTGAGCGCCATGTTGTGACTTGGGCCTTCTTCCGGCAATTCCACGTCAATAAACCCCAAATTATTGTAGGAAGTGATGTTAGAGACGATGCTATAGAACTATCGTATTGACACATCCTGTTCCACAAAGGCCTATTCTAAGACTTTCTGTAGAGCCTCTCTGTGGACTTCAGAACCGAGCAAAAGCGATAACACTGAGATTTTTGAAGGAGTTTGTAACAGCTGATCAACAATGTTGTATTTACTCCTTTGGATGAGCTTCAGCATCTCATCATCATTCTTTGAAAGGTCGGGATCACTGGATTGACCGACTGGTGGATTGGGAACTTCCGTTTGAAGTTCCTTTTCTCTGTTAGGTTCTCCAACTCCTCTGTTGAATATTCGACCGCTCCGTGTTACTCGACTGATGTCTGCAATATTCACGACAGAGGGTAATCAAATTTCCTTTCCATTCTCAATTTTTGTTGCACCGTATTTGTAAGGGATAGCCTTAGTTGATCCATAAGGTAATGGTCCCGACAGATAGATAACTACAGGAGTCTTCTGATTTTCTTGACTGTCGTAGGTAACTTCAATCAATTCCTGGTTAAGAACCTTCGATTTGTCAAGTAGAGGGATGATGGTACAAACATCTTTGGTCATTTCGCGGTCAGAGATCACGACAACATCCTTAATCTGATCAACAAAATAGTCCGGCGTCCAGTTGATTAACCCAGAACTTGGACATGGTCGAATCTCTTTATGGTCCAACTGACTCTAAAGGGCTGCTCGCACGAGGTAACATTCCTGGTTATTTTCCGATCAGACTCCACATCGCTCGTAGTTATGTGGTGGCACCTGGCCACGTCCGCTTTGTATGCAGTGTAACCTCACTATATCTGTTTCCATTGATCGAACATCCTGACTTTGATGCCTAGTAGGGTTCCCATTAACCACACTGATTTGTTGCGTGTCTTCATCCATATAGATCGGAAGCCAACAGTGGTTTAACAAGTGTTGCAAAGTTCTTTGCACGAGAGTGCACCCTTGGTTACTTTCACGGCACACTTTACAGTTCTGATAATTATGCGAAGTCAGGAAACCGAGCTAGACTTGTGTAACGTGTAACTCCACCAAGTTGGTATTCATCAAGCGAATATCAAAGATTTGAATCATATTTACTTGATACAGATTTCTAGCGCGGTAATCCTGAATCAATCCAAGATCCATCTGTCACTGGAGGGCCTCTTGTACAGAAGAGCATCCCTACTTGTTTACCGAGCAAATCAGACAGGAATTATAGTCGTGCCGCGGCAGATTATGATACTGGCTTTGCCTTGAGTGCATTTCCACCAAGTTGACATTCATTGCACGGATGTCGTGGTTTTGAATGATTTTGGAACTTGTATAAGTCATGTTAACTCCACTAACTCGATGCTCCTAGATCCACCCGAGATCCAATTGCTCCTGTAGAGCTGATTGCACCACAGAACATCCTTGATTGTTTTTAGAGAAGATATCACACTGGTGATAATTATGAGGTGGCACATGGCTGTGTCCACTCTGTCTACAATGCATCTTGACCAAGTTGGCCCTCAATAAGAGTACATCATGAATTTGATAGTTGTTGTTAGACTCTACTTTTATCAAATTTACCGCGGCTTTCTCGTGTTGAGGCAGCGGGTTCGTGAGAACATTAGGATTCGTATCTTTGAAGGAAAAAACCCAACTCCTAACAAGCTTTTGCACATCGGATTTGAAACTGAGATAGTTTTCTATGTTATGCCCTGGTCCTCCTTGATGATAAGGGCAAGTCTGATCCACTTTGAACCAAAAAGGCGGATTCTTGGGTACTGTAAGAGGAGACCTGGTTTGGACATGCCCCTTGACCAGTAAGAGTGGAAACAGTTATGCGTACAACATTGGTATAGGATCAAACTTGGAGGTCGAGTTGTACGGTTGTTGTTATATGGAGGACGAGCCTGCTGAAGAGGCTGTTGTGTCCTATGCTGAAATTGTTGTTGAATCAGTTGGCTCTGAGCAACCGGAGGTTGATACGTAGGAACAGACGCAGGGTTGATAGCAGGAGTTACAGCTGCTACTGGTTGATACCATCGCCTTTGCTTTCTGAGAGAGATATTGCCAATATCTTGCTCCTTTTTCTTAGGGAGAGCACTACTGTATCTTTTGGTAGTGCTTGATGGTCCAACGTCTTTAACTAAACGTCCCTCTCGGACTGCTTCCTCAAGACGAACTCCCATGCCCACAATCTCGGTGAAGTCACTGGGCGCACTGGCAACCATTATGTCGTAGTAAAATGAGCTTAAGGTTTTCAAGAAGATCTTTGTCATCTCTTTTTCCTCAAGAGGTGGACAAATCTGAGCGGCAATTTCATGCCATCTCTGAGCATATTCCTTAAAGGTTTCCCTGTCCTTTTGTGACATCGATCTGAGTTGATCTCTGTCCGATGCCATGTCTAGGTTATACTTATATTGTTGAACGAAGGTAGCGCCAAGATCTCTGAAAGTGCCGATCTTAGTGCGGTTTAAACCCATGTACCATTTGAGTGCGGCACCGATTAAACTATCTTGGAAGTAATTAATCAGTAGCTGGTTGTTCTCTGTCTGAGTTGACATCCTCCGAGCGTACATCACTAAATGACTTTGAGGGCAAGAGTTACCCTTGTACTTTTCAAATTCGGGCACTTTGAACTTGTGCAGAACTTTCACATTGGGGACCAGACAAAGGTCTGCGGCATCTTTTCCAAATAAATCTTGACTTCGAAGGGCTTGCAGTTTTTTCTGCATCTCCAGGAACTGTTCCTGGAACTCATTCATTCTGTCGAACATACTTTCGTTTCCACTAGAAGGTATCTATGGAATCTGTCCTTCTGGGACAGTGTGTACCACGGATGGTGGTATAGTCATCATGGCAGTGACTCTAGGTCCTTCCCTCTCCCGAAGTTTGTAACCTTCAGGAGTTAATGTCATGCCCCGGGCATCTTTTCTTTCCTGAAGTTTGTAACCTTCTGGCCCAGCGGCTCCTGCTGCGGTTCACTGATCTTCAGTGATCGGCGGAACATATCCTTCTGGGATATAGTTAATAGGCATGCCCCATGGATGATCTTTCGGGATTTTGTACCTAAGATCATACTTTTCCACTATGGGCGTCGATGTGATCTCTGAGATCATAGTCCTTTGTTCTTGCATCTGAGCTTCTGCTAGAGCTTACATGTCGTTATGAAGCTTTCTCAGATCCTCTTTCAGAGTGTCGATCTCTTCCCTCAACTCTCTGTTCTCTTCCTCGAGATCATCCATCTTTTTCTGTCGATTGGCCTGAGTATTGTACGAATGAGACAGTTTGACTCTAGAATCGAGACGCAAATGTGAGATTCGTAGGTAAGAAAAATGCGTTATGTGAGAATGATGAATGATATGCAATGATTATATTAATTGTATATATTTTTTTGTTTATTCAAAGTAAACTTCGACAATTGGATTGCAAATATCAAACAGTGGGGAAACCCTGTTTTATTGAATTCAAAGATTGCAGAAATGGAAATACAGTAATTTACATAGTGCTGCAAAAGGAAATCTAAACTTATGGGTCCTGAGTCCTCTCTGAAGCGAGCTCAGGTGCTGGTTCTGGTACTTTCCTTTTCTTTAACCGGGGCTCTTGGGCCGTTGTCGGGTTGTCATTCCTCTGCCAAGTGAAAGGAGCGAGCAAATTCCTCTGGTCATCCTGATTTTCTACAGCATGTTGCTCTAAAATCTCAATCAGAGCATCTTTTTCTTTTAACAGTTGCTGTATTTTCTTACACTCCACATTGAGAATACGGTACTTGTTCCTCCAAGACCTCTTCTCCTGTTGAACTTTGTTGAGAGTAACCTAAAGTTTTTCCGTATCAGACATAAAGTAAAGGATGGGGTCCCTTAACGGAAGAACTTCCTGACGAGGGTAAGGCACCCTCAGCTTGAGAGCTCTAGTTTGTACCCAGTGGAGATAAGGTTCCACCGAGACACAGTCTGGTTTTCCTAGAGACTCTCTTCCTTTCCTATGAACGTGTTTCCAGGCATGCACTATTTCTGTCTTTAGTGCCCTGTCATTTTCTCCTTCCTTGAAGAAAAGACCTTCCAGATGAGCATTTCGTGGGACACGCCTCATCGGGTATCCATACTGACGACGAACTAAAACTGGATGATAGTTGATTCCTCCTTTAATTCCTATGAGGGGTAAATTTGAGAAATTTCCACAACAATCAATGATTCTGATCCCGTCATAGATTCGATTGTACCAATCGATGTTAGAGTTGGTAAGAGACATGATTCTCTACGACCAACATAAAGTATTATTTTGATCCCAAAATGCAACAGACTTTGACAAATGGGAAGTGAACCATTTGTATAGCAGGGGTACACAGCATGTGATCATTCCTCCGCTGTACAAATTCCTTTAGTGTACAGAATGATAAGCATCGGCGAGCAAGGACGGTACAGGGTTTCCAATCAGAAAAATCTTAATGGCGTTGATATCAACAAAGTTATCAATGTTGGGAAACAAAAATAACCCGTAGGTAAGAAAAACAAAGATGCTTTCGAAAGCGGCCACGTTCCCTATACTAGAAAAGTACAGAGCTTTCTTTATCAAGAACTGGGCTGGCAAACCCTGGATTCCACCCTTTGTGGTCATGTGAGTCCTGACTTCTGACTCGTCCAAATAGATTTCTCTTGCAATGGTTTGATCCTTTAGAATCTCTTCTAGTCCAGAAAAGGGAGCCTGGTCAGTAATATGCAAATCAGTCAGGTGAGAGTACTCCTCCAGTGTTGGTGCTAGTTGATAATCCAGGAATATGAAACAGTGATAAACCGGATCGTAGAACTGGATTAGTGTGGACAGGATTCCTTCGATTACATAGACCCTTAATAGAGACAGCAGTCCGCCATACTTAGCTCTGAAAGCCTCAGGGTTGGTTATCATCCTTGCCAATCCTCTTAAATCCTCTAGTTTTGGAACCTCGAAGGTGTACTTGTGAGTTTTCCTTCTACCGAAATCTATTAGCGTAATCTCTTTATCTGACATTTGTAATCATTGTCTTAGTTTAATTTGAAAAAGAGAGACTAGAAGAGAACATTTTTCTTTGTTTTTTTTAATGTTTTTTAATGAAATGAATGCATGAATGCAGCACACAAAAACATAGAAAAAACATGGGGTCAAAGGGTCAGTGTCATGAAGTCAAGGCTCTACCCATCCCCAAAGGTTTATATTGGTTATTTTTTGTACCTGTCCTCAAAATCACTGACCCCTCTTGGGATAACAATAGCAAGCGGATCGCCAGCAAGCTGTAGTATCTTAGAGTGGTCTCAAATGAGGGTAGTATCGCATGACAACTATTTCCGATAGCTTCCACACTACAAAATGGTTTCAGTCTACTAAAATCCTCAGCTTCTCAGATAACCCAATGGAACAATCTGCTTTCAACAACCGAAGTCGTATAGGCATTGAATCTGCAAAGGGCATCTCCACTGATTTGATGGTCGACCGGGACCTCTTATGTGGGATTCACTCCCCGTAAGATTACCCATATAATGCCATCACTTATCTTAGGTGTATACTTAATCTTTCCAGATGCGGCATCACACGCATTCCCATTAGCAGAAAAGTAAATACATATATCAATTAGGAAAAGCAGTATATATATTTGTCCTAATATCTTAGACCTCTATGATCTTATGATCCTAACAGACAATGACTCCCCAGCAGAGTCGCCATTTCTATGACACTTCGTAAATTTAAGGTCTTCTACTTAAGACTGTGAGAAAGAATGCCTTCCACTGTGGTCGCCATTCTTCCGTTGGGGAGAGTGTATCTTGTATAAAACCCAAGATAGAGGCTAAAATGGTTTGACTCAACAAGAGAGTACTTTTATCTGTCCTGTATAAAGCCTAAGACAGAGGCTAAAAAGGTCGACTCAACAGGAGAGTCCGAAGGTTGATTGACTCAACGAGAGAGTCTTTTATACTCAACAAGAGAGTGTTTTTCTATCTCGTACAAAGCCCGAGATTGAGGCTAAAAGGAGATTGACTCAACAAGAGAATCTTTTATACTTAACAAGAGAGTGTTTTGCTGTCTCGTACGAAGCCCGAGATAGAGGCTAAAAAGGGATCGACTCAACCAGAGAGTCTTTTATACTCAACAAGAGAGTGTTTTAATGTCTTGTACGAAGCCCGAGATTGAGGCTAAAAAGGGATTGACTCAACAAGAGAGTCTTTTATACTCAACAAGAGAGTGTTTTATATGTCTTGTATGAAGCCCAAGACGGAGGCTAAAAGGAGATTGACTCAACAAGAGAGTCTTTTATACTCAATAAGAAAGTGTTTTATATGCCTTGTACAAAGCCCAAGACGAAGGCTAAAAGTGGTTGACTCAACAAGAGAGTCTGAAAAGGTTAGCTCTGCTAGGGGGGATCATTTGTTCAAAGCCCAAGAGGAGGCTGACTTATCGCTGCGGATTATTGAGATCCTGAAGCGTGTCCAAGTGTGGGGAACTCTCATGAGAGAGACCGGGTTTATGCTGGAGATTGATCCAGGGTGATCGGTGTTTTTTCCTATGTTTGAAAGGAACTTGAGAATGTCTTTGAGACTCAAGAGGTTTAGACTATCCAAGTCTAGAGTTTTATCTTTTGTACAATGCCCAAGAGGAGGCACGGGCATTAAGGGATGAGTATCAACCCTAAAATCGCCGGAGTTTTGACGTTGGAAAGACTGCTCTAGCAAAGGATTACTAAGTTTTGTCTTATACCTTTAAGAGGTCGTCAGGGTCCTTGTATTAAGCCCAAGAGAAGGCATGAGAACTTCTAAGAAGCCGAAGGGTCCTTGTACAATGCCCAAGAGGAGGCGGGGATGCTTTTAGGAAGCCTGTAGGTCTCCAAACCAAGAGAAATTCAAGAAATCCAATTCACAGAGAAGAGATCATTCCAGGAAAGTTCGAGAATTTGGAAGAAACTCAAGAGATGCCATTCACGGAGAAAAGATCATCTCTGGGGAGTTAGAGTTTCTTTGACAATTTCTAAGGGTGACAGTCTGATAAAAGGTTCACCAAGAATACTGCCTTTCTCTTTGTTCCATATTGTTTAACCCCAAGAGGAGGGAAGACTGTATCTGGAATCCTACGGGGGATCTAGTTTTGTTTGTATTTAAGAGTGACCAACATGGCTTTACCTAGTGCTAGACGTAGTTGCCGGGGAAAACTATAAATAACTATACTAGTATTACACAGTAGATATGTGACAAGTATATAAAATGATGTAAAAGAAGACTTACAGTGAAACAGCCCCACAATACAGTTATATATATGAAAGCGGTAAATGAAAGCGGATAAACACTTACCCGTTGTAGAGCTTCCATGGTGTTTGGTTAGTTGTTCAATAAAGAAATTAAAGAAAGTTTTTATGGAAACATATATTTGAATTCAAAATCAAAGGAGAGAGTGCTTTGAAAATATTGTTGGGGCTTACAGCTCAAGGAGAGGCCCAAGTTTTAACGATGATCGCACTGTTGTCTTGAAAACTGTACAGAGGGACTTATACAATAAGTGAGACCCAAAAAGTTTTTATGTACAGGGGATGGGTCTTACACTCTATTAGAGACCCAAGGATTTATTTTTGTACAAGTGATGGGGCTTACAGCTCAAGGAGAGTCCCAGGGTTTTTGTTTAAAAAGGGCGACTATCGTGCCGAACTTTTTTGACGGTATCGGGACTTATACAATACACTGAGGCCCAAAATGGTTTTAATTTATGAAAGGATGGGACTTACACTCTCTCAAGAGGCCCAAAGAGTTATTTAAAGAAAATAAATGGGACTTACAACACGAGGGTAGGCCCGGATGATTCTCGTTTTGAAATGGCGATCGCGCCGAGATTTTTGAAATCGCAGTGTGTCTTATACAATAACTGAGGCCCAAATTATTTTGGTTTCAAAAAGGATTGGGTCTTACACTCTATTAGAGGCCCAAATAGTTTGAAAAATGATTTGTTTAGGGTGATTAAGATCAAAACCCTAAATTAATTTCAAAATGTATTTTAATTAAATAAGAATTTAATTAAAATGATAAAAATTATCAAACATGTTGTGAAAAACAAGTTGTGATCTTGGATTAATGTTTGAAAAATCTTGTTTATATCCACAAAATGATTGGAAACCAATTAAATTTGGAAAATCATGGAGGAAAAAATATTTTAAATGTTAAAAAACAAATAAAAGATTAATTCTTTACAAAAATATCAAGTATATTAAATAAATAATATTTTTGGGAATTTTTGACAAAATAAAATATTTTAACATTTTTGTGAATTATTAAAAAAAGAATCAACTCAAAATCATTAAAACTCAGAGAGAAATTAATTTTTGAATCAATTAAACAAAATCACAAAATTCAAATATTCAAATATTCAAAAAATGGCGCCAAGAACACATGCCACCCCTCTGTTTCTGCAGATTTGCATTTTCTCACCAATCTCACTGAATACTTGATGAAATCACACAATCCACATATCAATCTACTCGTTTTCACCTCACGGTCATGTTTATGGTCTTTAATTTCATTTATTTTAAGCATGGAATTAGAAATCAAGACAAAACCTCAAGAACCCTAAATTCTGCATGAAGGCTGAGAATTTTGATACACGATTCAAACAAAGCAATTAATTGAGGGGAAACATTCTATGCATGATTATGAACATTTGGCAAAAGTATTGTGCGAGGAAATATGCATAGATTAAGAGATGACCAAGTTTAGGCTTACTTGAAGGTCGTGACAACAAGGGCAAAGTGATTTTTGAGTTGGAGGTGTTACAGATGAGTTGTGATGATCTGAACAACTTCCCTACACCATATGGAGTGTGTTTGAATGCCTGGACTTGATTGGAAATGGCTGGATCACTTCATGGCATCTCAACTGCAACTTGGTTAAAACCTTGAGCAATTGGCTGGTGATTCTGAGAAATCAGTGTTCCAGTTGTGGTTTAAGTGTTTAGATCACTTCTATATGATGTTTATGAGGTATGTGTGTGTGTGTGTGATTGGTTTGGTTGGAATGGCTCTCAAACTCAAAACCCGATAGTGACTTGCTTTGGAAGGCAATTTTGGAGTGAAAGAAGAGATTTTGAGGAAAGCATCAGTTTGATGGCTTTGGTGTACTTAAACTGAGCACAAGTGAGCTCTATTTATAGTAGAGCAAGTTTGTTTTGGCTGCAATAGTGAATGGCAACTGGTGCAAAGGTTTGGAAAATATTTATCAATAGGAATCCAAGTTTCCTCTAGCCATTGACTAGAGGTTAGAGCACAGGCCTTTGGTTCCCTAGTTCAGAGATCAGCCTTGACTCATTTAGTTGGAAATGGCTCAGTTCATGCCACCTTGGTGCATCCATTGAATGCTCCAAAACAAAATTGGAGTCTTATTCCCTCTTTAGGGTTTTTTAGGTTTGGCATGCTATTTTTAGTTCCAAAGACTTGGGAGGCTTATGGATCAGTTTTTGTCCCTCCTTGGTCTCTCCCTGAGGTGTTTAGATGGATAAACTTGTTTTTCATTTGCACACATTGATCAAATCGAGCAAAATGCACAAATCTGCCTTGCCATGACAGTTGCAGCAAGGCATATTGCCACTGTCATAACTCTTAGCTCAGATGGGATTTGATGGGGTTCTTGGCCATTTTGGAAATCTCTCATATGATACAACACATGTGTGATCATAGTTTGTCTTGACACTTTTTGGATCTAAGTGAAAAATGCCCTTACATTTTGAAAAATTGAAACAGATTCTGACTTAGTGAAAATTTCACCAAGTGTTGGAAAAAGTGACATTTCTTGTTTTCAGCCATTTTGATCCAACCATAACTCAAAATCCATGATGAATTGGAATGAGGTGTAGTTGACACTTCTAAAGTATGCCATGAGAGCTACAAATCCATCTTTGGATCAGCCCAAATGGTTGCTTGGATCTCAAGTTATGATCCTTGGAAGTGGGTACCCTAGCCACTTTGTTCCATCACTTAGAAAATTTCTAAGGTTTTTTTATGGTTACCCCTTTTACAAGTTATCCCACTTTTCTTGATTTTTCTTGATGAATGATGATTCCAATCACACATTAACATCATTTTAGGGTTAGGGAACCATTATTGATCAAAAAATCAAAAAGTCAAACTTTGACTTTTGGGCACAGTTGACTTTTTATCAAATGAATTCCAAACTGTACGATCCTCTATGAAATCAAGTCCTTGACCTAAATCAAACTTGATGGACTAATTTCATAGGTGTTATAGGGTGTATTGAATCATGTCCTAAGGTTTGGAAGCATGGTACAATTGACTTTTCTCGCGAAACCCTAACTGTGGTTCTAATGAACTTGAAACTTGTGCACCAAGCTTCTTGGATCAATCCATTATTGTAAATGGATCAATTTAGTGTGTTAGAGACCCTCAAATCCTCTCTTGAGGTCTTGGCTCATGTTTTGTCCCAAAAGTCAACTTAGGGGTAAATTAGGTCAAGAAACCCTAATTTCTGATTTTTATTGTATGCATCCCCTGAGGCAAAATTGACTTGATGATTGGGTTCATGATGTCCCTTGGAGCATCTTAGGTCATGCTTTGAAGCATTGGCTCATCCCCAGAGGAAAAATTTCATCTGGAGGCCTTGGTCAACCAAAACCCTAATTTGGTGACCCTGGCGATCTTAAGGCTTGATCCACTTGGAATGCTGCAACATTGTGCTTGATTCTTGAAGTGGCAGTCCTCTTGATCCTTTGTGGATGTTTGAGAGGTTTAGACAAGTTGAGGATCATGTCATTTCTTGATTGATCCTTTGCCTAAAAGCTCTGAGAGGGCTTGAAACCTTAAGTCTGATTGCAGTGAGTGCTCAACAACCCTTAAGGAAATTGATGAGGCACAAAGGTACATCCATATTATGCTGATGATTTGCAAAATGATGGGAAATCTTAGTGGTCAAATTTTGGGGTATGACACACGGTGGGGAAAAAGAAGTACCATTAGTTAAAAATAGTAATCCTGCCTTACTTAGAAGAGGCAGTCCCTGTGGAGGAGAAAAGTCAATCGGTCTTAAGAGATACGAACTCTGTTGGGGATATCAGATGGGAAAATCACACATGATATAGTTGATCCTTCATTCAGGCGTACTGGTTTAGAAGGAGTACTTTGATTCTGCACATTGAGGTTCAATCACCTTCAGAGAAGCGATCGATATTCTTTCGATGTTCAACAGTCAAAAGAATTGCCATCTTTATTTTAAAAGCAGAAATTTTTTGACAAATAAAATTCATTTTTTGTTTTATTTCAAGAATCATTGATCATGTTAAAATGTCATATGTAAAGCTAAAATAAATGAGAATTGCAAACAAAAACACTAGGGCTCAAAATTTATTGATAGGATGGAAATCAGCTAAACGCGTGATCCCATAGATCATTACAAAGTTTAGAAAATGGTAATTTACGGGAAAAGGGCTACATTGAAACATAACGACCACTATCCTTCTACCAACTTTGAATTCTGGACATCCTGAGCTTCTGTCGAAGATGACCTTGACTGGAGTTTTCTTGATGGATGGCATGACTGCTGAGGAGATTTAACCTTATCGGACGTAGTTACTTGCCATTAATCCCTAACTTTTGCCTGGATTGTACTTTGAGATTTCCAATCCATCGGGATGATTTTGCTTGTGTCTCTAATTTTTTCCTGGACCACCCTTTCGGGTTTTCAATCCACCGAGACGTTTTTTTATTTAGGCGAAGTTTTTCTTGACTACATCAACATTCGTGGGGTAGGTAAATTCTTCTCCATCCATGGTTGCGAGTCTCAAGGCACCGCCTGAGAAAGCTTTCGTGACCACATAGGGGCCGTCATAATTCGAAGTCCATTTTCCCAGGGAATCAGTGAGAAATAATTGTATCTTCTTGAGCACAAGGTCTCCTTTTCTGAAGACACGGGGTAGGACCTTTTTGTCAAACGCTTTCTTCATTCTTTGCTGATACAACTGACCATGGCATAAAACCGTTATTCGCTTTTCTTCGATTAGGTTCAGTTCATTGTGTCGACTTTGACATCATTCAGCTTCTGTTAGCTTAGCTTCCATCAATACCCTGATTAATGGTATCTCTACTTCTATGGGGAGCACTGCCTCTATGCCATATACTAGAGAGAAAGGGGTTGCCCCTGTTGAAGTGCGGACATATATGCAATAACCGTGAAGAGCAAAGGGCAGCATCTCGTGCCAGTCTTTGTAAGTTACAACCATCTTCTGAACAATCTTCTTGATGTTTTTGTTAGCCGCTTCTACTGCCTCATTCATCTTATGTCGGTAGGGAGATGAGTTATGGTGTTCGATCTTGAACTCAGCGCATAATTCTTTCATCATCTTATTATTCAAGTTAGATCCATTATCAGTAATGATCTGGCTTGGAACACCATAACGGCAGATGAGATTGTTTTATATAAAGCAGTCCACCACTTGTCGGGTTACGTTGGTGTATGATGCCGCTTCGACCCACTTGGTGAAGTAGTCAATGGCTACCAGGATGAACCGATGTCCGTTTGAAGCTTTGGGTTCGATCATACCAATCATGTCGATTCCCGCCATGGGGAAGAAAGAACTTTGAGATGTGTTGGCGGTATATGGATTTTGTCTGAGTATATCTGACACTTATGACACTTCCTTATGTACTTATAACAATCAAATTCCATTGTCAACCAATAGTATCCTGCTCTCAGAATTTTTCTCGCCATTGTGTGTCTGTTGGCATGAGTGCCAAAGGATTCTTCGTGGATTTCTTTTATCAGCATGTTTGCTTCTGGTCTGTCTACGCATCGTAGCAAGATCATGTCAAAGTTTCTCTTATATAGTGTATCACCGCTCAGAAAGAAGCTGCCTGCCAATCTTCTGAGGGTCTTTCTGTCTTTTCTGGATGCCCCAGGTGGGTACTCTCGTTTTTGAAGGAAGCATTTGATATCAAGATACCAAGGTTTGTCGTCTATGACTACTTCAATCGCGAAGATGTAAGCGGGCCTTTCTAGGCGCATTATGTCAATCTTAGGTATGTCGTTCCATTGACCTACACTAATCATGGAGGAGAGAGTGGCTAATGCATCAACCATGTGATTCTCTTCACGAGGGATGTGATGAAACTCGATTCTGTTGAAGAATGGTAACAACCTTCTCGCGTAATCTTTGTAAGGAATCAGTCCTGATTGGCATGTGTTCCAATCTCCTTTGATTTGATTGATAACCAGGGCTGAGTCTCCATACACATCCAAGTTCTTAATTCTCAAGTCAATCGCTTCTTCGAGACCCATGATACAAGCTTCGTATTCGGCCTCTTTGTTTGTACACTTAAATGTCAGTCTGGAAGTGAAAGGAATATGGGTACCCTGAGGTGTTATGATGATTGCCCCAATTCCGTTTCCGTAATTGCTGACAGCTCCGTCAAAGATTAGTCCCCATTGGGAACCTGGTTCTGGCCCTTCACCGGGTAGTGGTTCATCGCGATCTTTCATTTTTAGATACATGACATCTTCATCCGACTGATTCTTGATTGTAAATCGGTTGATGAGCCATATGATCGGCTAAAATACTTCCATTGACGGCTTTTTGAGCATGATACTCGATGTCGTATTCTGATAATAACATCTGCCAACGGGCGATCCTTCCCGTGAGAGCATGTTTTTCAAAGACGTACTTGATCGGATCCATTTCGAAGATTAACCAAGTAGTGTGACAAATCATATATTGGCGAAGGCGCATGGCTGCCCAGGCCAGAGCACAGTAAGTTTTCTCAAGCATAGTATACCGAGTTTCACAGTCGGTAAACTTCTTGCTCAGATAGTAGATGGCAGACTCTTTTCTTTTCGTTTCGTCTTGTTGGCCAAGTACACAACCCATTGAGTCTTCCAAGACTGTTAAATAGATGATCAGCGGTCTTTCCTTTATTGGAGGTGATAGAATTGGTGGGTTCAACAGGTATTCTTTGATACTGTCGAAGGCAGTTTAGCAGTCTTCTGTCCATACGCAGTCCTGATTATTTTTGAGTAATTTGAAGATTGGCGCACATATCGCGGTCATGAGGAATATAAATCGGGAAATGTAATTCAAATGTCTCAGGAATCCCCTGACTTGTTTTTCAGTCTTTGGAGAAGGCATTTCTTGAATGGCCTTGAATTTGTCAGGATCAACCTCAATTCCTTTCTGGCTGACGATGAACCCTAGCAGTTTTCCTGAGCGAACACCGAACGTGCATTTGTTGGGATCAAGCGGAGTTTGTATTTTCTCAGATGCTCAAATAACTTTGACAGGTGGGTCACATGCTCCTCTTCTATTTTAGATTTGGCAATCATATCATTGACATACACTTCGATTTCTTTGTGCATCATGTCGTGAAACAGAGTAGTCATGGCCCTTTGATAGGTTACCCCGGCGTTTTTCAAACCGAATGGCATTACCTTGTAACAAAAGGTGCCCCATGGAGTGATGAATGAAGTTTTCTCCATATCTTCCGGCGCCATTTTGATTTGATTATAGCCCGAGAATCCATCCATGAAGGAGAATACCTTGAACTTTGATGTACTGTTTACCAACATGTCTATGTGCGGTAGGGGAAAGTCATCCTTTGGACTGGCTTTGTTCAGATCCTTGTATTCTACAAACATTCTGACTTTTCCGTCCTTTTTCGGAACTGGTACTATGTTGGCTAACCATTGAGGATATTCTGAGGTGGCGAGAAAACCCGCGTCAATCTGTTTCTGTACTTCCTCTTTGACTTTGATGGCCATGTCTGGTTAAGTCCATCTCAGTCTCTGTTTCACTGGAGGATATTCTGATTTTAACGGTAGATGATGTTCCACGATGCTGGTATCCAACCCTGGCATGTCCTGATAGGACCAGGCAAATACATCGGGAAACTCTTTGAGAAGTTTTATCAAGTCTTCTTTGACAGTTAGACTGAGCAGTGCCCTAATTTTAACTTCTTTTCTCTCTTCTTCTGAACCCAAGTTGACTGTTTCCAACGGCTCTCTGTGAGGTTCAATGGACCTATCCTCTTGTCTGAGTAATCGAGAGATCTCTTCTATAATTTCTTCGTCTTCTTCTTCTTCAGCTTCAAATACCAGGAATTCAAAGTTGGGAGAAGGCATTGGATCGTAGTTTCAACAGGGTTTAAAACAAGCAATCTGCATAAAGTGATGATTGTTTTAAGAAGAGATAGAGAGAATGCAAGAGTGTGTGCAGTGTATTTTGTGAAAAATGCTTGTTTTTATTTATTTTTGGGATGTTTTTAGGATTACCATTTTTTGAAAAAGCGAAAAGTGAAAACAACAATAAATGCGGAAATTACAGAACGACGTTTATTTATTTATGATTTTGTCGATTCTTAAAACTACAACCCTATAAAACAAAACTCTATCGCTTCGGGCAAAGTAAGAGGACATTTACAGAAAGTGAGCCCTATCAAAACATCCGTTTCACCTAGACAGGGTGAAAGGTTAAAACAAAGACGACAATTACTTAGACTTATGAACGACTTTCGGGGCATCGACAACAACCCATTGGCGGAAAACTCCTCGGTGAATCACAAAGTCTGGTACCTTCTTTCTTAGTTTGTCCTCAGAAATGACGCTGATTTCTGGCGGAGCTGGATCGTTGGAGTCTTCCTCCCAGGCAGAGTTGTCGTAGACGAACTCTTCTGTTGTATCTTGTACAATATTTTCACTTTCAGCCAGATCTCCCCATCCAATTGGCTGGATGTCTTCGAGCCTGATACGAGAGCTTTCAAGAGCGGTGTACTTGACCAAGAAGTCGTATTTGCCACTTGGTTGTCCTAAAGTGTCCCATACTTCCGTGGAACTGGAGGAGTCATCCTTCTCGATGACGTTGACCTCAAGAAAAGCATAGTTGATGAACTCTTATCCTGTAATCTTTGCAGATTCATCATTGTGCTGGATATCTTCTGAATTCCCTGGGTAATGATCCCATGATTTGGTGGGGACGCAGGTATTATTTTCAATGATGCTCAGCTGATATGCATCGTTTGGCTGACTCTTTTGCCCCAAGTCTTCTGGGTACGACTTCTAGATAGGCAAGTCATCCAGGGGATCATAATAGTCATAGTCAAAGTTGTCTTTCATCAGAGTATCCTCCTCTAATGAGTTTGGCGGAGCACGGCATCCTTCCGGATCACAATCTCCGTACATCATCTTGACATCTGATCTTGGTATATATCTCGGACTTTGCGTGGGATAGTAAAATGGCGTATGTGCCTCTCCCTGAGACATATAACCGTCCTCGTTGAGATAGGACTTCCACTCTTCATTTGTATCGGAGGAGTCACCCTCATTGATGGTATGTACTTCTTAAGACACTGGGTGAAGGAAGCCTCCACTGTGGAAGAAGTCCTGAATGGGATGAAAACTTTCATCGTTAGTAGTAGTCTGGGTACAGGTTGAGGAAAAACCAAGACCTTTCTTTTTCTTGTTATCCGTTGGATTGACAAGCTGTCCCCATCCTTTTACGTTGTTACTCTCTATCACTTTGAGAGCATCTTTGTACGAGGAAATCGATGTTCCTTTCTCTGATCAATTCTCATTGCTCACCGAAAGTGCTTGGAACTGGGTTCCAACAACTTCCTTGGGTTCTACACTAGAGAATGAGGATAAGTTGTTCCCGATTAAGGTCTGCTCTCCGTAAACTGTGACTAACTTGTCATTCTTGACAAACTTCAGCTTCTGGTGAAATATCGAAGTGACTGCCCCAACTTCGTGTATCCAAGGTCTTTCTAATAAATAGTTGTATGCTTCCTGGATGTCCATGACCTGGAAAGTGACTTGGAAAGTGTGAGGACAGATAGTTATGGGAAGGTCGACTTCGCCGATAATTATTTTTCTGGATCCATCAAAGGCTTTGATGATGATCTCACTGCCTCTCATCAGAGATCCTTGAAATGATAGTCGCATCAGAGTAGATTTTGGCATAACATTCAGAGCTGATCATGTATCTACCAGTACGTTGACTAAAGCATCTTCCTTGTAATTAACTGTAATGTTAAGCGCCATGTTATGATTCTTGCCTTCTTCCGGCAGTTCTTCATCACTGAATCCTAAGTTATTGCAGGAAGTGATGTTGGAAATGATGCTGTCAAATTGTCTTATCGTCACATCTTGTTCCACAAAGGCTTGCTCTAAGATTTTCTGTAGAGCCTCTCTGTGAGCTTCGGAACTTAGTAATAGAGATAACACAGAGATTCTCGAAGAAGTTTGCGACATTGGTCTATAATGTTGTACTCGCTCTTCTGGATGAGCTTCAGCATCTCATCGTTGTTCTTTGAAAGGTCAGGATTACTGGATTGCCCGGCTGGTTGATTGGGAACTTCTGTTTAAGGTTTATTTTTCTTGGCGGGTTCTCCAACTCCTCTATTGAAGATTCGGCCACTCCGTGTTACTTGACTGATGTCTGCAATGTTCACGACGGAGGGTAATGGAGTTTCCTTTCCATTTTCAATTGTTGTTGCACCGTACTTGTAAGGGATAGCCTTATCGGATTTGTACGATATTGATCCTGGCAGATAGATAACCACAGAAGCCTTTTGATTCTTCTGACCATCGTAGCCTGCCTCAATTGGTTCGAGGTTGAGAATCTTTCTACTATCAAGAGGAACTCTTGATTCATGTAGTAGAGGGATTATGGCGCATACGTCTTTGGCCATCTCAAGTTTAGAGATTAAGACAACGTCTTCGCTTTGATCAGGAAGATAATCTTGCATTACGTTGATCGAACCAGAACTTGAACATGGTCGAATCTTTTTTCGGTCCAACTGATTTTGAAGAGCTGACCGCACAAGGTAGCATCCTTGGTTATTCTCTAAGCAAACTCTACAGTGCTCATAGTTGTGTGGTGGCACCCGACCACGTTTATTTTGTATGCAGTGCAACTTCACTAGATATGTTTCCATCGAGCGAACATCCTGACTTTGATGCCTAGTAGGATTCCCGTTAGTCATACTGACTTGTTGTGTGTCTTCTTCTAGGTAGATCAGAAGCCACCAGTGGTTCAACAAGTGTTGCAGTGTCCTTTGAACAAGTGCACATCCTTGGTCATCTTCACGACACACTTTATAGTCCTGATAATCATGTGAAGCCAAAAAATCGAGCCTGAACTGCTTAGCGTGTAATTCTACCAGACTGGTATTCATAAGGCGAATATCAAAGATTTGAATCATATTGACTTGATAGTGACTTCTATCACGGTAGTCCTGAATCCATCCGAGATCCATCTGACGTTGGAAGGCCTCTTGTACAAAAGAGCATCCCTGATTGTTTATTAAACATATCAGACAGGAATTGTAATCGTACCGTGGCAGATCATGATGTTGGCTTTGCCTTGAGTGCATTGCTACCAAGTTGACATTCATCATCAGAATGTTGTGGTTCTGAATAATGTTGGGATTTTCATGGGCCATATTGACCTCACGGATTCGGTGATCTTGGATCCATCCTTGATTATTCTTGTAGAGCTGATTGCACTACAGAACATCCTTGATTATTCTTTGAGCAGATATCACACTGGTGATAATTATGAGACGATACATGACCGTATCCACTCTGTCTATAATGCATCTTGACTAGATTGGTTCCTAATAGGAGTACATCGTGAATTTGATAGCTATGGTTAGATTCTTCCTCTATCAAATTTACTGCAGCCTTCTCGTGTTGAGGCAACGGGTTTGTATGAACATTTGGATTTGTATCCTTGAAGTATAAGACCCCATTCCTGACGAGCTTCTGTACATCCGATTTGAAGCTGAGACAATTCTCAATGTTGTGCCCCAGTCCTCCTTGATGATAAGGGCAAGTTTGATCCGCTTTGAACCAAAAAGGCATATTTTCTAGTACTGTAAGAGGAGACCTAGTTTGGACGTGCCCCTTGACCAGTAGTAGTGGAAATAGTTCTGCGTAAACATCAGTATAGGGTCAAACCCTGGTGGTCGCGTTGTACGGTTGTTGTTGTTGTACTGTGGACGAGCCTGCTGAAGAGGTTGTTGTGTCCTTTGCTGATAATGTTGTTGATTCGGTTGGCTATGAGCAACCTGAGGTTGATACGTTGGAACAGGCGCAAGACTGATAGCAGGAGTTACTGCTGCTACTGGTTGATACCTTCGCCTTTTCTTTCCAAGAGAGATATTACCAATATCTTGCTCTTTTTTCTTAGGGAAAGCATTACCGTATCTTTTGGTACTGCTCGATGGTTCTGCACCTTTGACCAAACGTCCTTCTCGGACTGCTTCTTCAAGGCGTACTCCCATGTTCACCATTTCAGTGAAGTCACTGGGCGTACTGGCGACCATTTGGTCCTAGTAAAATGAACTTAAGGTTTTCAAAAAGATCTTTGTCATCTCTTTTTCCTCAAGAGGGGGACAAATCTGGGCGGAAATTTCACGCTATCTCTGAGCATATTCCTTAAAGGTTTCTTTGTCTCTTTACGACATTGCTCGGAGCTGATCTCTGTCTGGTGCCATGTCCAGGTTATACTTATACTGCTAAACGAAGGCAGTGCCAAGATCTCTGAAAGTGACGATCTTGCTGCGGTTTAACCCATGTACCATTTAAGTGTGGCACCAGTTAAACTGTCTTGGAAATAATGGATCAGTAGCTGTTGATTTTCAGTCTGAGTTGACATCTTTTGAGCGTACATCACCAAATAACTTTGAGGGCAAGAGTTGCCCTTGTATTTTTCAAAGTCAGACACCTTGAATTTGTGCGGTATTTTCACGTTAGGGACCAGACAAAGGTCTGCGGCGTCCTTTTTGAATAAATCCTGACCGCGAATGGCATTCAGTTCCTTTTGCATTTCTAGGAATTGCTCCTGGAACTCATTCATTCTGTCTTACATGTCTTCGTTTCCACCAGGAATTACTTGTGGAATCTGTCCTTCCGGGACAGTGTGTACCACGAGTTGTGGTATAGTCATTACCGCGGTGACTCTTGGTGTTTCCCTATTCCGAAGTTTGTAACCTTCAGGAGTTGCTGTCGTGACTCTTGCATCTTCGCTTTCCTGAAGTTTGTAACCTTCAGGCCCAGCGGTTCCTACTGCAGTTTCTGGGTCTTCCGTGACTGGTGGGATGTATCCTTCAGGGACAAAGTTGATAGGTATGCCCTAGAGGCAATCTTTAGGCAAGTTGTACCGAGGATCATATGTCTCCACTATGGGCGTAGACGTGATCTCTGAAATCAGTGTTCTTTGTTGTTGCCTTTGAGCTGCTGCCAGGGATTGCATGTCACTGTGAAGTTTTTTCAGATCTTCCTTCAGAGCATCAATTTCTTCTCTCAACTCTTTGTTCTCTTCCTCGAGATCGTCCATTTTATTTTTTCGATTGGCCCGAGTATTATACGAATGAGACAATTTGACTCTAGAATCGTGACACATACGTGAGACTCGAAAGAAGAATGCGTTATGTGAGAATGATGAATGATATGTAATGATATATATTAATTTTTTTTTGCTTTAATAAAAAAGAAACTTCAACAAATAGATTTCAAATATCATACAGTGGGGAGACCCCGTTTTATTGAATTTGAAAGATTACAGAAAGGGAAATACAGTATTTTACAAAGTGCTGTAAAAGGAAATGTCTAAGCTTATAGATCCTGAGTCCTCTCTGAGGAGAGCTCAGGTGCTGGTTATGGTATTTTCCTTTTCTTTGACCGGGGCTCTTGAGCCGTTGTCAGGTTGTCAGTCCTTTGCCAAGTGAAAGGAGCGAGCAAATTTTCTACAACACGTCGCTCTAATATCTTAATCAAAGCGTCCTTTTCTTTTAATAGTTGCTGAATTTTGGTACACTCCACATTGAGAATACGGTACTTGTTCTTCCAAGATTTCTTTTCGCGTCGAAATTTGTTGAGAGTGACCTGGATTTTTTCCGCATCATACATAAAATAAAGGACAAATTCCTTTAGTGGAAGAACTTCTTGACGAGGGTAAGGCATCCTCAGTTTGAGGGCTCTGGTTTGTACCCAGTGGAGATAAGGTTCCACAGAGACATAGTCTGGTTTTCCTAGAGACTCTCTTCCTTTCCTTTCATTATTTCTGTCTTTAGTTCCCTGTCATTTTCTCCTTCCTTGAAGAAAAGACCTTCCAGATGAACATTACGCGGGATATACCTCATCAGGTATCCGAGTTGACGACGAACTAAAATTGGATGATAGTTGATTCCTCATTTAGTTCCTATGAGGGGTACATTAGGGAAGTTTCCACACTTGTCAATGATCCTTATCCCGTCATAGATTCGATTGTACCAATCTATGTCAGAGTTGGTAAGAGACATGATTCTCTGTGACCAACGTAGAGTACTCTTATGATCCCAAAAAGCAGCAGCCTTGGGTAAATGGGAAGTGAACCACTTGTAAAGCAAGGGTACACAACATGTGATCATTCCTCCGTTGTACAAATTCCTTAAGTGTACAGAGTGATAAGCATCTGCGAGCAAGGTTGGTACATGATTTCCAACCAAAAATATCTTAATGGCATTGGTATCGACGAAGTTATCGATGTTGGGAAAGAGGAATAACTTGTATGTGAGTAGGAGAAAAATATCTTCGAAAGCAGTAACGTTTCCTATACTAGATAAGTATAGAGCTTTCTCTACCAAAAACTTGGCTGGTAAACCTTGGATTCCTTCCTTAGTGGTCATGTGAGTCCTGACTTCTAACTCGTCCAAATAGATTGCTCTTGCAATGGTTTGATCCTTTGGAATTTCTTCCAGTCCAGAAAAGGGAGCTTGGTCAGTGATGGGTAAATCAGTAAGGTGAGAATACTCCTCCAGTGTTGGTGAGAGTACTCCTCCAGGATTCCTTCAACTACATGGACCCTTAATAGAGACAGCAGTCCTCCGTACTTAGCTCTGAAAGCATCAGGGTTGGTGATCAACCTTACCAACCCCCTTAAATCATCTAGTTTTGGAGCCTTGAAGATGTACTTGTGCATCTTCCTTCTACCGAAATCCATAACGCAATCTTTCTCTCTGATATTTGCAATCATTATTTTAGTTTAATTTTAAAAAGAGAGAAGAGAAAAGAATATTTTTTTTCTTTGTTTGAGAGTTTTTTAAATGAATGCATGAATGCAGCACACAAAAACATAGAAAAAACATGGGTTAAATGGTTCAGCGTCACGATCATGGAGTCATGGCTCTACCCATCCCCAAAGGTTGTACTATGGTGAATTTTTGTACCTGTTCCCAAAATCATTGACCCCCCTAGGGATGACAACAGCAAGCTGATTCATCCGAGCGAGCTGTAGCATCCTAGGGTAATCTTAATTGAGGGTAGTATCGCGTGTCAACTATTTCCGATAGCCACCGCACTACAAAATAGCCACATGGTTACTGTCTACTAAATCCTCAGTTTCACGGATACCAAATTGGGACAATCTTCCTTCACAACAGAGTCGTTAAGCATTGAATCTGCAAAGGGTATCTCCACTGATTTGATGGTCTACCGGGACAGCTTATTCGGGATTCACTCCCTGTAAGACTGCCCGTCTATGCCATCACCTATCTTAGGTATCACTCAAACTTTCCACATGCGACATCACTCGCATTCCCATTAGCAGAAAAATAAATACGGATATCAAGTAGGAAAAGAAGTATATATATATATATATTATAATTCCTAAAACTAACATCCTAGACCTCTTAAGAATTCTAATCTTAGTCCTAGACAAATCAAAGACTTCCCCAGCAGAGTCGCCATTTATCTGTGGCGTACGATTTTTGTCGGTGACGCGACCACCTTATCGCAAATGGTTTTCTCCTCACCTCAATGAGGAGGAGTGGGGTGCTACTTTCTGATTTCTTATGTGTCCCGTGAAGCTGGAAGGGAAAGGGAAGCTATTTAAAACTAACCTTGTACGCGAATGTTTAACTAAACAAACGCTTAAGAGATTCGAGGAGTTTGGGGTCAGGTTATACAATGGGGAGTTGTCAATTACCCATCCTATATGTGGTTATCCACAGGTTGTTAGCAATAGGGTTTTGCTTTTATACTTGATGGTGTTTAACTGTTGTGGGTTGGGAAAGTTTCTTCTTTGGGAGATATGAGAGAGAGTTTTTGATGATTTTGGTGAGGTATCGGACCTCAGTTTTGATTAGTATGTGTGAAGGTACTAGACCTAAAGTTTTGATTGGTATGCTCGCTAATATTTTGTAATCTTATGCCTACCTATTCCCGTTTAAAGAAACAGGGAAACCAGAGCAATCGTAGTTCCTCCTATTCTATGGGAGGAAAAAGATGACGTTTTGGCGTCTTGTTCTAAGCCCAAGATTGAAGCTAAAAGGTTGAGTATTTGTGTCTTGTTCAAAGCTTAAGATTGAAGCTAAAAGGTTTGACTGAGAGAGAACTTGTCATCTCTAAAGGGGAGACATCTCATCTATTTATCACAGTTGTTGGGTGACTATTTATAAAGGAGAATTACTTTAACTGGGATATGAGAATCCAGCAATGCCATAATTTCCTTTATAGGGGATTTGTCCTGAAGGAGAAAACTTTAACTCAGTGTTGAGCAATGCCATTTTTCCTTAGGAATCTTTCATATTAAGAGAGGGACAGTGGCATGGATGTAAATAATCCAGAGGCTTGCCGTTTACAGCAATTAGATGAAAGAAGGAAGTGTACCAGGATAAGAGATGGATGACAACTTGGATTTCTTGAATCAACAAGGGTGCCACTTATAGCAGTATCTGGGATTAAGGTTTGTTTTGATTTTTCTGTTTTGATATGCGATATGCAGAGAAATGTCTTCGTACAGAGAGATTTTGAATTCCTCTGAGGGGATGTTGATTTTTCTGTGCCTTGATCAAAGCCCAAGGTTGAAGCTAAGAGATTGATTGACTCCACTGGGGAAGTCCTTATACAAAGCCTAAGAGGAGGCTGGAAAAGGCTGACTCAACAAGAGAGTACTTATCTGTCTTGTACAAAGCCCAAGATTGAGGCTAAAAAGAGAGTTGACTCTTTTGGGGGATATCATTATACAAAGCCTAAGAGGAGGCTGAAAGTTTGACTTTTCCGGGGAAAATATTCTGTCTGTCTTGTACAAAGCCCAAGATTGAGGCTAAAAGGGATTTTGACTCCGCTGGGGAGGGTTTGTATGTGTCTTGTACAAAGCCCAATATTGAGGCTGAAAAGAAGACAGACTCGGTGGGAAAGAAATCTTTATCTATCTTGTTCAAAGCCCAAGATTGAGGCTAAAATGAGACTGACTCAACTGAGGATTTTTAGGTGTCTTGTACAAAGCCCAAGATTGAGGCTGAAAGAAGTTTGACTCTGCTGGAGAGTATTATCTGTCTTGTGCAAAGCCCAAGAGGAGGTTGGCTATGCTGAGTAAATGAGGGATCATTATACAAATCCTAAAAGGAGGCTAGCTTCTGCTTAGGATTATTGAGATCTAGAGGCAGGTCCAAATGGGGAATCAACTTTTGCTGAGGGTTTGCAGAAGAGTTGAGATATCAGATGCCCTAAGGTTCTGATTTGGGATAGTGTTTTCCTGATGATAAGCTGACCCTAGCTAGGGGAAACTTAAGTTGAGAGTTTAAAGATTGAGTTTTGAAAACCTATAGAGGTTTCAACTCTACTGGATTGATTAAATAATCTGGGTTTTTTCCTGTGTTTATAGGGAACTTGAGAATGTCTTTGAGATCCAAGAGGAGATTATACTATCCAAGTCTACTGGTATGGAAGAGTTTATCTTTGTATGATGCCCAAGAGGAGGCTAATGTTTTAAGGGATGAGAATCAACCCTTAAATTGGTCTGAGGTTTTGACTATGTAAAGACTGCTCTAGCAAAGGATGACTAAGTTCTGTCCTATACCTTTAAGAGGTCTTTAAGGTCCTTGTATTAAGCCCAAGAGAAGGCATGAGAACTTCTATGAAGTCGGATGGTTCTTGTACAAAGCCCAAGAGGAGGTTGGGATGCTTTTAGGAAGCCTGTGGGTCCAAACTTAAGAAAAGTTTAAGAAAAGTTTCACCGGGAATAATCTTTTCTTTAGTGAACAGTTCTAGGGTTTGAAGAAATTCAAGAGAGGTTTCACCGGGAATTAATCCTCTCTGGGGAAATGAACTTCTTTAACAATTTCTAATAGTGACAGTCTGAGAAAAGTTTCACCGGGAATAATGCCTTTCTCTTTGTTCCATATTGTTTAAGGCCAAGAGAAGGCAAGACTGTATCTGGAAATTCCTATGGGGAACTAGTTTTGACTGTATTTAAGAGTGACCAACTGACTTTACCTAGTTCTAGACCTAGTTTCCGGGGAAAACTCTAAGCAGATATACAAGTATATATACAGTTGATATATGACAAGTATTTAAAAGGATATGAAAGAAGGACTTACAGGTGAGCAAGCTTCCAGCAATACAGTTATATATATGTAAGCATGTAAATGAAAACTGATAAAAGACTTACAGACGAGCAAGCTTCCATTATAACAGCTGTATGGTTAGTTGTTCAAGAAATTAAAGAAAGTTTTGATAACAACTTTGAGTTTGAACCTAAATCAAAAGGGAAGTTATTTTTGAAAAGATTGTTGGGGCTTATACTCAAGGAGAGGCCCAGATGAAAAACAGTAATCATACCGTTGTTTTGTAAACTGTACTAGGGCTTATACAATGACTGAGGCCCAAAGAGGTTTTCTGTACAAAGGGATGGGTCTTACAACTCAAGGAGAGGCCCAAAGGTTTTAAAAAGAAAAGAAATGAGACTTACAACACAAGGGTAGGCCTAGATGATTTTCGTTTAAAAGGCGACGACCGCGCCGAGATTTTAAAATCGCAGTGGGACTTATACAATGACTGAGGCCCAAAAAGGTTTTTGTTAAAAAGGGATTGGGTATTACACTCTAATAGAGGCCCATGAGTGTTTGAAAAGATTTGTTAGGGTGATAATGATCAAAACCCTAATTTTTGGTTTTTAAATATATTTTAATTGAATAAAAATTAAATTAAAATAATCAAACATGTGAAAAAAGGTTGTGATCTTGGATTTATATTTGGAAAATCACGTTTCATTCATGGGATGATTTAAAAATCATTTGAATTTTGCAAAACCAAGAGAAAGAAATATTTTTAATGTTTAAAAACAAATAAAAATATAATTCTTTACAAAAATACTAAGTATATGAAATAAATAATATTTTTGTGAAATATTTATGGAATAAAATATTTTAACATTTTTGGGAATTTTTCGAAAAAGAACCAATAAAAAATAATTAAAATTTAGAGAAAAATTAATTAACAAAACCATAAAAATATTGAAAATAGCAAAAATATGGCAAAGTAGCAAAAAAGATCTGGGTGGGGTTTGAACCCATGACCTCCTAAACAAACACATGGGCGCGCAACCACTGGGGTGGTGATACATCCGTGTATCAAAACCACCCCATAAATACATAAGGGGTGCCAAGTTTTCAGGCTTGGCCAAGGCAAGGCAAGGTTTGGCAATTTACGTGAAGCCTTTAACTTTCTCATTTCTCCATGGATTGAGACAAAATTTAGGTGCATCTGACCTAAAATTTCATGAGGAACCCAATGGTGCCCTTGGAATTTTCAGAAAATGCCTCTAACTCAAAATCCGATAGTGATTTCAAAATAGGCCTATTTTTGCATGTTCTATGCTATCTCATGGTACAAGCAAGAATTGCATGACAAATTGGTTAAAACACAACATATACAACATGTATGAGATGTTTATGATCAATGGACATCAAAGGAATGCATAATTCAAAGAGTTCAAGTTGTCATGCACTTACCTCTTGGAGCTTTTTGTGCTACCTACCAAGTTCCTTGTGCCAGAAGTGATCCAATGCTTTGAACACTCTCAATTGATCCCTTAGAAGCTTTTAGGATGGTTAGAACCAGCTGAAATCTTCAGGAACAAGTTTTGGCTCTTTCTTGCCAAAGGGGCAAAAGTGACAAATATGACAACTCTCTCAAATGGTGTTCCAGATGAGGGGAACCATTTGGGACAGTTTGAGGATGATATTTGGAGTGTGTTTGAGGCTTTGTTTGGTTTTGGAAGTGACTGAATTAAGACATGGCTTGGAAAATGCAGAAAAGTCCAATTTTGAGGTTTTGGAGGTGGACTTTTTGATTTTGGTGTTTCAGGTCACAAGTGAGTGTTTGGACAGCTTAGATATAACATATTGGATGTGTTTGGATCATGAGTTATGGTGGAATTGCTCTCTAACTCAAAAACTCAGAGATAACTTGCAAAAGAAAGCATTTTGGCCTAAAGAAAGAGATTTGGAGGAAAGCAAGTGTTGTAGTGCTTTGGTGTACTCAAATTGAGCACAAATGAGCTCTTTTTATAGTAGAGCAAGTTTGTTTTGCAAGCAATAGTGAATGGCGGCTGCAGCAGGCCTTTGGCCAATGTTGAGCAAAAGGAATATCAAGTCTCCTCTAGCCATTGACTTGAGGTTAGGGCACAGACATATGGTCCTTTGATTCAGAGCTTATTCTTGAATCATTCAGTTAGGAATGTGTCAGTCCATGCCACCTTGGTGTATCCATTGAATGCTTGGAAATAAAATTGGAGTCTTGGCACCTTTTTAGCCTTTTTAGGTTTGTTATGGCTAAGTGTAGATTCTTGGACTTTGGAGGCTTGGGGATCAGGTCATTCTCCTTTTGTTTTATCCTCAGATGCGTCCAAATGGATGACAAGGCTTGGAGTTGCTCAATTTTGTCAAATCGAGAAAAACACCAAATTCTGCCTTGCCTAGGACAGTTGGAAATGGTGATTTTGAGGGATTCATATCTCTCTGCTCAGGTTAAGTTATGGAAGGCTCTTGTGCTTTTTAGAAAGCCCTCATATGATACAAAACATGTGTGATCATAGTTTGTTTTGAAACTATTTGGACCCAACTGAAAAAACCTCATAAACATTGATGCTCAAGGCTGGTAACTTAGGCAGATTTTCACTAAGTGTTGGAAAAAGTGTCATTTTCATGTTTTTGTGATTTTGATCAATCTCTAACTCAAAATCCATGAAGAATTGAAGTCTAAGGTAGTTGAACTTTTGTAGAGTGTAGCAAGACCTACAAATCCAGCTTTGGATCACCCACAATGGTTGCTTGGATCTCAAGTTATGATCCTTGGAAGTTGGTACCAAAACCATTTTTGTTCCATAACTTAGAAAAATTTTGGTTTCTCAAGGTTGCCCCTTTTGCAAGAAACCTCACTTTTCTTGATTTTTCTTGATGAATGATGATCAATATCATACATTAACATTATTTTTGACTTAGGGGAACCATATTTGTGAAAAATTCCAAAAAGTCAAACTTGATTTTGTGCACAGTTGACTTTTTATCAGATGAAATCCAAACTGTGCGATCCTTTGTGAAATCGAGTTCTTGACCTAGATCAAACCTAATGGATGGATTCCATATGTGTTATAGGGTGTATTGAATCATGTCCCAAGGTTTGGGAGCATGTCTTGGTCAAAAGTCAAAGGTACAATTGACTTTTTCCTCGAAACCCTAATTGTGGTCCAGATGAAAATGAAACTTGTGAATCAAGCTTCTTGGATCAATCCATTGTTGAAAATGGATCAATATGGTTTATTTGAGGCCCTCAAATCATTTCTTGAGGTCTTGGCTCAGGCTTTGTCCCAAAAGGCAACTTAGGGGTGAATTAGGTCAAGAAACCCTAATTCCTGATTTTTTGTGAATGCATCCCTGAGGCTAAATTGACTTGATGATTGGGTCCATAAGGTCCCTTGGAGCATTTTGGATCATGTTTTGAGGTATTGGCTCATTCCCAGAGGAAAAATTCCATCTTGAGGCCTTGGTCGACCAAAATCCTAATTTGGTGACACTGGCGATCTTGAGGCTTGATCCACTTGGAATGTTGCAACTTTGTGCTTGATTCTAGATGTGGGAGTCCTCTTGATCCTTTATAGGTGTTTGAGAGGTTAGACAAGTTGAAGATCATGTCATTTCTTGATTGATCATTTGTCTAAGTGCTCTGAGAGAGCTTGAAACCCTAATTCTTGATTGTAGTGAAAACTCAACAATCCTTGAGAAAATTGATGAGGCATGATGGTACAACCATATTGTGATGATGTCTTACACAATGATGGAAAATCTTGGTGGTCAAAATTTGGGGTATGACAGGGGTCAAGGTCTCCCATGTGGCCGAAATATCTGGTCGGCCAATGGGAGACTGCCAGGTGGAAGGTCTAGCGCGTGACCTTTTGACCTGGTTCAACTGTCCCCGTGAACTCCGGAGGGACAGTTGATCGCATGAACTGTCAAGCGCGTGAGGTGGACGTCCCCAACGGCTATATTGTGCCCAACGGCTACATTGTGCCCGACAGCTAGATTGGCTGAATTTTGTTATTAGGTCTTGCCAAGAGCTGGACTGGGTTGGGCCTTGCCCTACTGTGGGCCATGTGCCTGTCCAGTCCAGAACAAAATCTAAATTAAATAAATAAACTCATTACTCAACATAAGAATGAACTTGATTAATTAAATGAGACAAGTTTAAGTCTTACAAATTGGATGTTAATAACTCGTAATTTGGGTTAAAGTCCTTAATTCTATAATTCAATTAAATAAAGGTTCATTGTAAAATTTTAATAGTTTTATGTGATCTTTCATGAAGTATATCTTCTCTAATATAACCGTTCTCAAGTTTTTAAAATCTTGTTGCATAGAATAACTGCAATTTAATCATGATAAAATAAATATAAATTTTATTTAATCACGATTTAAGTTTAAAACTATTTTATAAAGCACTATTTTGTTGATAAAATTTGGACCCTGTGCGTTACCTCATGCCCTCAAAGACTGCCAATGTAGTCATACTACTCAATGTAAAAAACTGTCACATTAGTTTTTTAAGTATACCCACAAAACTAAACAGTGGTGCTTATTATGCTTCAAAAGGGATTAAACTAAAGCAAAAGTTAAATTACAAGAACAAACCTCCTAATTAAAGAACAAAATTGAGCAACTTCTTCAAAATGAATGATGAAGTTTCTTTACACAATGGAAGAAAGAACTGTGCAAGACATTTGTTATTCTATGTATACTGTATTGCAAGTTACACTATGATATCAACATTATTTTATCAAAAAAATTAAAACTATGACATATACTTTCCTATTAATAAAAAGGGGAAGAAAAAAAACTTAATGTATAAGAAAGCAGTATGAGTTGAAGCTTCAATAGTTTGAATTTCTATGAGAATCGAATATCTTAATCAACATAGCTAGAACCTCTTTCATGTTAGGCCTATTTTGTGGTGAGTCATTTGTGCACTTCACTCCAACAAAAAGCAACTCAAACATCTCTTTTGCACCACCAACTAGCCCAAAATGACTCAATCCATTTCTACCAGAACCAATCACACGCCTAACACATTCAACCAAACATTCTTCACCTCCATCCACAGCTCTTCTCCCGGTCGCTAACTCCATGATCAACACGCCGAAACTATACACGTCACCTTTTGTTGTAGCTTGCCATGTTTGCCCGTATTCCGGTGCAACATATCCGACAGTTCCTGCAACAATCGTACTCACGTGGCTATCACCGACATCGACTACTCTAGCAAGCCCAAAATCTGTTACTTTCGCTTTACCTTCTTTGTCAAGCAACACATTACTAGCCTTCACGTCTCTATGCACGATTGGAGGGTGACATTCATGGTGTAGATAAAATAACGCTTTAGCCACATCAATCGCGACTTCTAACCGCCTTTTATAAGTCAAGTTTTTTGTATCGGTTACTAGTTCTTCCAAACTTCCGCCTCCTATGTACTCGTAAACTAGTAACTTCTGTGAACCATATAAGCACCAACCATAAAGTGTGACAAGATTTGGATGAGGCCAACCAAATTCTTGACCACTAAGGACTTTCATTTCAGCTTTGAATTCTTTCTCGCCTTCAGTTCCTTCCCTTTGTAGATTCTTCACTGCCACTACTCTTCCATCAGGAAAAACTCCTTTGTAGACCGTTCCGAAACCGCCTTTTCCAATGATTCTCTCTTCTTTGAAGTTGCTAGTTGCTTCCAAAATGTCGGCATGCGTGAAAACTACATTGTTCAAATGAAATATCTTGACGGTATCAGATAACCATTGTGACGATCCATAGCTACCGGAATCATTATGCTTTCGGTTTTTATCCTTCAGAAACTTTCCTTGTTCCTCAGACGAACTTTTCACCAAGAAATAGACGGTTAAAATAAGAAGTCCCGAAACCATAATAGCTAGTGTTAGAGCAACACAAAAATACCATTTTGTTGTTTTTTTCATCTGTATGTGCAATGTTTTGTTTTTTCCATCTGGGATATTATCAAAGAATTTTGGAAGGTCTAAGAGGGTATCGCCTAAATAGGAATCTTTATCGAAAGTAAGCAAATGTCCGGTTAGAGGTACCGTACCAGATAACAGTGGATTATATGAGATGTTGAACCTGCTAAGCTCGTCCAATTTAACCAAACTTGTTGGAAATGCACCTGAGAAATTATTCCAAGACAAATCAAGATTCTGCATGCACTTCATGTTACCGATTTCCTCTGGAATTTCACCTGAAAATTTGTTCCTAGTCATGTTCAAGACTATAAGTGGTAAACCACCAATCTCTTTTGGGAATTCGCCACTGAATCTGTTGTCACCTAAATGCAACATACTGAAATTCAGCATGTTCCCAATTTCTGAAGGAATTTCACCACTAATCATATTACCGCTTAACTGAACATAACCAAATTTATGAGAGGATCTAGTAGAAGGTTCTGATGAACACATAGGAAAAATTCCATATCCTTTGAGTAATCTATCCCAAAGGGCTCTACAATTTTTCCTTGTTAAGATACTATACACAAAACTGAATGGAGGGTAATCAGCAGGTATCCAGCTTTTCATCGATAAACATTCGCTATTTCCAGCAACAACACTGACCATATTCTTATGGTTTAAATCAAACGTCTCCATAGCATTTCTTCCGATGGCGGTCAACTCAGAAGGAAATTTTCCTGTGAGCTTGTTGTTAGCAAGGTTCAACCATAACAGACTTGAACAGTTACCTAACTCGTGCGGGATTTGACCTGTTAATGAATTGTTTGCAAGCATTAACCACAAGAGAGAATTCAGTTTTCCTAAGCTTGCTGGAATCGGTCCGTTGAAACTATTGAAAGCAAGTTCAAGTGCTTGCAATTTACTCAACTTCTCTAATTCAGACGGAATAGTTCCATTAAAGTTGTTGTTGCTTAATGTTAAGAATATGAGACCAGACATTTGAGAGATCTCAGCAGGTAATGGACCTGAAAAGTTGTTGAAACTTAAGTTTAATCTTGTAAGATTGGTCAATGTGAAAATTCCTGATTCATTTAACCCTTTAACATAAGAATTTGCGTGCAACAAAAGAAACTTCAATTGCTTGAATTTACCGAAAATCTCTTGTACCTCACCGGCAAACTTGTTCCTGCTCACATCCAAAATATACAAATTGCTCAAATTCAAAAGGGTATCTGGAATATCTCTTGAAAATGTGTTATTCTGCAAGAACAATGATCTAAGACCAGAAATCGAACCAATTTCACGAGGTATTCCACCGCTAAATTTGTTACTAGAAAGATTGAGAATCTCTAAATTCTTACAGTTAGCAACTTCCTTAGGCGGTTTCCCGAAAAAACCATTGACAGAAAGATCCAATTTTTCAAGACTACAATTCATCGGAAATGCATGAGAAGGAACATTCCCACTTAGAAAATTCTCCGAAACAGAAAACTGTGTCAACCTTGAAATTCCATTCCATAAAGCACCACTAATATTATTCGTACTCAAATCCAAATACTTCAACCTTGAACACTTCTCAAAACACTCATCAATCCTGCCAAAAAAGTGATTATCCGAAACATTCAAACTAACCAAACCATCACAATGATCACGAAAACTCAACGCAAGCTCCCCTTGAAGTCTATTCATAGACAAATCCAATGTTCTCAACTTTCTCAAACCCGTCAAATTCATCTCCCCCTCGAGAATATTATGAGATAAATTCAGATACACAAGATTACCACACTTCCTTAAATCCTCAGGAATCTCTCCACAGAGAGTGTTCCACGAGACATCAAGGTGCGTTAGTTCGCTTAACTGAGAAAAATGATCAAACATCTTACCTGCAATCTCGCTCGCTGAGATGTCAACACTCACAACCCTTGTTTTTCCTGTGATCATGCTGCATGATATCCCTGACCAATCACAGGGATTCGAATTGTTCATGTTCCATCTTATGTAATCTCCCCTATTTGAAACTGTTTGATTCTGCAAATAGGATTTTAACTTCAATAGTACTTGTTTATCTGTTTCCAATGAATCACCAACTACTAGTTTACCTGTCAAAATCAATAAATCAACACAAGAAAACCATATATGAGATTATGAAAACCATAAACCAAAAAAAAAGTTGGATTTTTTTATGGTACCTGAGAAAAGGATCAAAAGACAGAGAAACAAGAAACTCCATGAATCAGAATCTTGTTCTGACATTAATGATAGTTCAATTGTTCTATATGTTATTATAATTGTATGAGGAAAATTCATGTATCAAAAAGGAAATAAAATTAGTGTGAAGTGGAAGAGAATCTTCTTTATGAGAAAGTGGAAGCCATTAAGATGATAAAAGAAATTGAATGAATAATAAGATTGATTTTTGTGTCTCTTTTTGGTTCAATTTTCTTTGTTGTGATATCATAGGAACTTTCTTTTAATGAATTTAATAATAATATGAACACGAAGGAACGTGGTTGTTGTTATTTGTGAATACGTCCGTGTGATTCTTTGAATAATCTATAGTAAATAAATAGATGAATGAGTATAATAATTATACTAGTAATAAATTCTGTTTAATAATTACGTGCTTATTATTTTTTTATGAGATTAATTATTATGCACTGTTAGTGTAAAAAAATTTACAGTGTCAATGCATCACCATCACCCGTTTGCATTACTTTTGTGGTGATTAAAATAAAAGCCAAACCACTTTCAACATCCAACGTTTATAATTCACTGACAGTGTAAAATCTTTTTATATTGTCAGTGTATTTCAATTAAATTATTTTTTTATTCTCTTAAATTTCTTTTATCTTGTTTTTAAATTATTCGGTTAATATTTCAAAAAAATAAAATAATTTATATTATATTATGTTTTTTATGGTATAAATCGAGTATCTTTTGTCTGTAACTGCAGAGAATAATCCATCGAACAATGTAGGATTACAATAAAAGACAAACTATTTCTAAGACATTTAACAATATTGTATGCTCATAACTCGATTCGAACTCAGGATCTCTGATTAAATTAGAAGAGACATTCGTCATATCATCCAAAATTTTATTAGTTTAATCACAATTAAATGTTTTTGTTAACTAAATTGGTTTTTTTAGCCAAAAAGATCAAGAATATATTAGAAGACAAAGAACAAGCCACACAAGGGGGACTAAACTAAAACCCCTTAGGAAATGAGCCTAAGCCTTTGGGTATCAAGTTTTTCTAACATAAAGTATTTGTTAATGTCACTATGCATAAAATTGAACCAATTGTTAGTTCTAGACATAAAACCAATGGTGACTAACGAATCCGCACAATCATTGGCTTTCCTAAATATATGAGTAGCCAAAAAATTCATGTCATGGGTAATTGATATAGAATTCGTCGTCTAGATCTTAATTTTCAAGGAACAAGAATAAAGTTAGTGAAAGCTTTCACCACAATAGTTGAGTCGGACTCAATCAAAAGACTGTTCTACTTTCTCTTCCTGTCAATCTCCAATGCAGTCATGGTTGTAGACAATTCCACAAGTAACACATTGCCATCTCCCAAGAAATTAGCAAAGCTTCCCATGAGATTCGTTGCGTCGTTTCTAAAGATTCCACCACAAGAGCAAATAGATAGAACACTTATAGCAAAGGCGTATATGTTGCATTTGATCCAACCCCTGTTTGGAGGTTGCCAAAGAACATTAGCGGTTTTCCTGACTTTAGGGGGTGGATAGAGATGTTAAACTTCTTTTGGATGCATAAGTTTTCAATGAAAAAATTTGAGGCTTTGTTGGTATGGTCGACGCTAAGCTTGAAGCAGCACAGATAGAGGCAACACATGATTTCCAATGGAGCAATTTACCAGCAAATCTGATATTGTTTCTAGCAGTCCAAATTTCCGCACAAAGACTAACCAAACAAGCATTGAAAGTAATAATGAGCTAAAGAAACCAGTCACTGCGCATGACTTGTTTATAGTCCAAGAAAGTCTTGGTAGGGTTGTGAATGTCGAAAGTATCCTTGAATCAACTCCAAATGTGAGACACAAACTTGCAGTAAAAAAAAATGTGAGATGAGGATTCACACTCTCTGTTGCACAATAAACACATCGAGGTAAAAACAAAACATCTTCGAGTCATATTTTCATCAGTGGAAAGTCTGTTGTGCAAAAAATGCGATATCAAAATTGGTTTTACTACGATTTTAATTTTTCTATCTTATATGTTTCAGAAAATTAATTTTTCTATTTTGAATTTAAATAATTTTGATTTTCTCACATTTTTACATTAAAATTTGTTGAAGAGTTTATTTTTTTAAATGAAAAAATATTTTTTAAAAATTAAAATTATTTGAATTTAAAATAAAATAATTAATTTCATAAATGAGATAAAATAGGTGAACAAAACTATACATAAAAAATAATAAACTTTTTTTTCTAAAATTATAAATAAAAAATAATTATCTTTTTTAAAACTATATATTCATTAAAAATTGGAAGAAGTAATAAAACTAAAAAGTGTATTGATGTTTGTAAGTTTTTGATGTCAAATGATTTATGTAATGTGTTTGGAATTTGGGGATTATTTTATTGATGAAAATGATGTAAAAGTGACATGGGAGGGAGCAGAGAAGCGCAAGAGTCATATGGACATTTTAGATATGGAGACAAAAGTGGGCAGTCGAGCCGCCATTGCTGACTGGTTCGACGAAAGAGTGGCTCTCACGGGTTTGACTCTTGTACGCCAAGAATAGAATAGAATAGTAGCACAAACATAAAGTTAATTCTTATACTCCATGTTGTTTTTCTTCCTTGGCAAAATTATATGTAAATTTCTCAAAATCCAACCTACTTCCTCTGTCCCACAATGAGTGATCTAGTTGATTATTTCACAAGATTAAAAAAAGAAATAATAAAAAAAAAGAGATTGATATTTTTACTAAAGTACCTTTATCATGTTGTTTACCCTAAAAAATGGTATACAACCGCTGGTTTCCAAATATATGGTTTACTCGCAGTATCAACCAGTGAATCATAGAACATAGTGCTTAAGGACTTGTTCATTGTTAATTTCTTTGTATCTTAAGGTTATCGGCTTCGACTATGTCGAAGGGGATATGTGAAGATAGTGTGATAATGTGTATCTTGACTTAAATGCAGAAAGTGTAAAGTAAAAATCACAATGCTGAAAGCACTCAAATGAAAATAAAGGCTAAGGAAAAGATGAAAGCGAAGAAAGCAATGTAAATTGAATAAATTAGGAAACTTTATATTGAACAATAAACGTGACGTTTCATCTGGGTTTACATTCTCTCAACCATTCACTCGTTTCTCTTAACGCCGATACTCTGAGTTTCTTTGTGAGATTTTTGTAATACAAATGAACGCCACTAATCGAATAAAATGAACTACTATATATACAAGTCTAAAATAACTACCTTCTAACGTTCCTTTCCCTTTAGTTCTCCGTGTGGAGTTATGCATGTATTTTGCCTTCCAACTTCCTCCACATGTCTCTTTGAGATAAGAACCTAAGCAGTTACCAAGATTTGAACGTGACATAATCGCGCCCAAACAACCGCTTCTTCTACCAGCTTTATTGCGATGCTTCCTGCCTGGTCGAAGCAATTGGTGTCGAACTACACGCTTCAACAACACAAATAATTCTCTAAGTCCCAGAGTGTGGTCGAACCGCTGCTCTTCCAAGACTTTTCCCTTATTTATTGGGTTGTCCTTATTGGTTGAAAATCTCAGCTAACAAATTGCCCCCCAAAAAGGCCTCTTTCTACATATTCTAGGAGATATGGGCATTTTTGTCCTAACTGCTCACCTAGTAGGATGACATCATCCCATCATGACGTTTCTTTTTAACAGTCACCTCGAGACCACACTTTTTCCCACTTCCCATATCCCTCATTATCACGACGCCGAATAAATAGGGTAGGGCCAACTAGGTATAGTGAAACCTACCAACTACCGCTTCCACTTTGGTGACACATCACCCCACTAGCTTGGACATCTCAGTAGAGGAACTGCTGAGTCTCTCTCATATTTCCCTATAAATAAGCCATCTTAAAACCTTCAACATTTTTTCCATCATCTTCTTGAATATGCGAAAAAGGGTTTCAGACAACTTTCTTCGCACTTTTCTTCAAAGCTTTGAAACTTCTCAAAATGGCGCCTTCTAGAAAGAACACTCCATCAAAAGAAATAGTTCCTCACACTTACACAATGAGACATGTTACTGCAGTTGGAAATAGGGAATACGTACTAGAACCTCCTAATCTTGAAGAAAAACTCAGGATCTTCAAATCCCTGGTGCCTATCCCTTTTACAATTGCTGGTAAAAACAATGCTCTTATGGATCCTACTCATGACCCTAAAGAGGATATTTCTAGATGCAAATATTTCTTCCCTTCATATCATAGGACTAAGCCTGTTATTAGCATTAAGAAACCACTAGATTTAGAGTACCAAACCAATGACCTACGAGTTTTCCGCTCTGCTCCCCCAAACAACAATGATTACTATATTTCTTGGCTAGAAAAGATAGAAAACAAAATGAGTAACACCGGAAAGAGATGGGTATCTTTGACTTGATACAATTATCCAGAACTGGCCCAACATATTGCCAAAATATGCTTGTTGCCTCATTTTACTTCTGGGAGAGTACGACCAATACTTTTCAACTTCCATGTGGAATGTTGACTCCCACTATTTTCGACGTGGCAGCCATAATTGGCCTTCGCTCAGATGGGGACGACTTTGACCCTTCTGAACTCGACTCGGACACCATCAACTTTGACGGTAATCGCGCTGGTTTCATGAAGTACATCAGAAACCATCATGTTAATGACGACCCTGAGGTGACTATGGAAGAACACATAGCTTTTATGGCCTTATGGTTATCCAGGTGCATCTTCTGCTGTAAATCTTTGAAGGTAGCAAAGAGGTACCTAACTCTGGCCAATCAGCTTCACGAAGGGAAGAATGTTAACCTTGGCCAGTTGAGCTTAGGATCCTTATACACCACTTTAGGCGACGCGACTGAGATTCTAAGGAATATCCAACCTCATGACAAGCTCCTACTTGTTGGACCCTTCTGGCTCCTTCAATTGTGGCTTAATGCCATTTTTTAAACCTCCTTAAAAGTTAAACGTCCTGATGATAACGATCCGGAGATTAAAGGAAGAACATGTGAAGGCATTTGAATAAGCCTTCTCACTCCAACTGACAAAAGTAGAGAGTGGACCAGGACGCCTTCGCCCAGTACCTACTGATGTTTTCCAAGCGTCATAATTTCACTTCCAACAATGCTCCCTTTTCCAAGAGGACTCATGGTCCTGAGTGGTTTACTCGACCACTCTTAAGTAATGGTGACAAAGATAAGGAAACCAAGAGGATATGGTCATCCTTTCTGACACCCAAACTCCTCCAAATTCATCTTGAATCTGTCAATGAACATGTGAGGATCGTTTCCTATCAACCTAATTTGGTGTCGCGCCAATTTGGTATCTGCTAAACTATCCCTCGTCCTTTTTATAAGAAGAAGAATGAACTCTTCCTGAGCACCGTTGTTTACTCTCAAGACGACTGGCTACAATGGTTCACCCGTCATTCTGATGGTAAACCTCGTCTCAGTCCTTTCGACTTCAAACCTAGACATTATTGCACTTCTGTGTTTGACACTTGGTGGAAGGATTATTATACCAAAGAATTCTTGGATGCTGATACCATAAGACAATATCTTACTGATGCTTTTGCTTCCTTGCAGAAGAAGTTCAACAAAGGTAAATCAACACATATTAAAGAGATTAAAGCTTTCTAGAAGTACTTTGAAACTGTATACGACCCTGTCGTAACGCGAAAAACAACCGGCAGAAAAACAAAGTCGCCACCGAACATAATTTATCCTGACGGAGGAAAGGAAACGATCGAAGAAACCTCCAAAGGGAGAAGACATGGTCATCGTAACCAAAGTCCGGGTTTTGGGAGTCGATTACACGAGAGGAAGTATTAGCACCGCCTCGCGTCCGTTGTACTCAACCGGATCCACACTTGATGTCTAATGAAAGGGTGTGTTATCTAAAGCCTATAACTCAACGGAAACGGAAAGGGAAAAGACAAAAGGAGACTCGATAGGACTTCGCCGTCCTATGCCTACATATTTGTAGCGAGCGATTTTGGACGCGGTTCTTAAGCACTGTCGCTCTTTGGGGTTTACTACATGTCGATTCATTTTTTATCCTATTGTGAGCTGACTAAGGAAGGGAAATAGATGTCTCCAATTAACCCTGCTTACATACTGAGTTTAAACAGCGGTCTGTTAGGTTACAGATACTATATGGTAATAGGGCCTTTCTTTCTTCTTACTTTATTAAGGTGGAAAACTGGGACTATTCATGGGGAATTTGTCAGATTGGGTGGAGATAGGGGACTTTAGGTTTTTTGATTAGTGTGCTCGCTAATATTTTTCTTTCAATCTTATGCCTACGTATTCCCGTTTACCGAAATAGGGAAATCAGAGTGATCGTAGTTCCTCCTATTCTATGGGAGGAAATGGGTGTTTTGGTGTCTTGTTCAAAGCCCAAGACGTGAAGCGAAAGGTGATCTATATCTTGTTCAAAGCCCAAGATGTGAAGCTGAAGGTTGTTTGTATCTTGTTCAAAGCCCAAGATGTGAAGCTGAAGGGTCTATTTGTATCTTGTTCGAAGCCCAAGATGTGAAGCTAAAAGGTGTTGTCTTTAGAGAGAATTTGTCATCTCTAAATAGGGTCTGTTTGTCACAACTGTTTATAAAGGGGAATTACTTTAACCGGGATATGTGAGTCCAGCAATGCCATAATTTCCTTTATAAGGGGGTTCCAACCTGAAGGAGAAGACTTTAACTCAGTGTAGAGCAATGCTATCTTTCCTTAGGAATTTTTCATGCTAAAAGAGGGACAGTGGCATGGATGTAAATAATCCAGAGGCTTGCCGCTTACAGCGATTAGATGAAGGGGAAGGAGTTGTTGATGTTTGTATGCTATGAACGAGGCACAAATTTGATGCTAAAAGGTTGATTGGCTCAACCTGGGTTTTCTTATACAAAGCCTAAGAGGAGGCTATTGGCCCAACAAGAGGGAGTTTTTATGTGTCTCGTACGAAGCCCGAGAGAGAGAGGCTAAAAGGGTTGACTCAATAGGAGAATCTTTTATACTCAACAAGAGAGTGTTTTTGTATCTCGTACGAAGCCCGAGATGGAGGCTAAAGATGGTGACTCACCAAGAGAATCTTTTATACTCAACAAGAGAGTGATTTTGTATCTCGTACGAAGCCCGAGATGGAGGCTAAAAGGTGATTGACTCAACAAGAGAGTCTTTTATACTCAACAAGATAGTGATTTTGTATCTCGTATGAAGCCCGAGATGGAGGTTAAAAGGTGATTGACTCAACAAGAGAGTCTTTTATACTCAACAAGAGAATGTTTTTGTATCTCGTACGAAGCCCGAGATGGAGGCTAAAAGGGAGATTGGCTTAACAAGAGAGCCTTTTATACTCAACAAGAGAGTGTTTTGGTATCTCGTACGAAGCCCGAGATGGAGACTAAAAGGTTTGACTCAACAAGAGAGTCTTTGTATCTCGTACGAAGCCCGAGATGGAGGCTAAAAGGGTACTGTTTCAGTTGAGTGACAGGTCCAGTATGTTGGTTCAACGAGAAAATCAGTTCTTATATGAGTAACACTGTACTCATGAATTTGATCTGAGAATCGGGATTGTTTCCTGTTCTTTAAGGAAACAGGGAATCCAAAGGGTATTTGAGACTGTCTAAGCCTGCGGGTGTTTCCTTACTTGAGAATGTCTCTGAGACTAAAGGAAATTAGACTGTCCAAGTCTAGAGTTTTATCTTTTGTACTATGCTTAAAGAAACAGTAGTAATACGTTCACGGTAGAAAGATCTAGACTCTTTGAAAGACTGTTTTATTAAGATGACTAATTTCTGTTCCTATACCTCTAGGAGGTCGTCGGGACAATTTGTACGAAGTCCAAGAGGAGGCTGGAAACTTTTAAGAAGCCGAGGGACAATTTTTACGAAGCCCAAGAGGAGGCTATCATTCCCGGAGGAAGAAATCATTTATACGAAGCCTAAGAGGAGGCTGTTAATACTTCTAAGAAGCCAACGAGTCCTTGTACAATGCCCAAGAGGAGGCGGGGATGCTTTTAAGAAGCCTGTGGGTCCCCAAACCCCGAGAAGTTCAAGACAGGCTATTCACAAAGAATAGATCAAGCCAGGAAAGTTCGAGAATTTGGAAGAAACTCAAGGGATGCAATTCACGGAGAAGAGATCATCTCTGGGGAGTAGAGGTTCTTGACAATTCCTAAGGAGGACAACCGAAGAGAAGACTGTATCTGGTGCTCCTATGGTGGATCTAGTATTGTCTATTTCTAAGAATGATCGAAACGGCTTTACCTAGTACTAGACGTAGTGTCCGGGGAAACTCTAAATATCTATACTATTATTACACAGTCGATATGAGTTTATGAAAGAAGACTTATAGCGAACAGCCCCACAATACAGTTATATGTATATGAAAGCGGTAAATGAAAGCATATAAACACTTACTCGGTTGTAGAGCTTCCATGCTGTTTGGTTAGTTGTTCAACAAAGAAAGATTGAAAACAATAGTATATTTAAAAATCAAAGGAGAAAGTGCTTTGAAAGGAAAGATTGGGGCTTACAGCTCAAGGAGAGGCCCAAGTTTTTAGTAGTGATTGCAATGTTGTATTCACTCCTTTGGATGAGCTTCAGCATCTCATCGTTGTTCTTTGAAAGGTCGGGATCACTGGATTGACCGACTGGTGGATTGGGAACTTCTGTCTGAGGTTCCTTTTCTTTGCTGAGTTCTCCAACTCCTCTGTTGAAGATTCAACCGCTCCGTGTTACTTGTCTGATGTCTACAATATTCACGATGGAGGGTAGCGGAATTTCCTTTCCATTCTCGACTATTGTTGCACCGTATTTGTAAGGGATATCCTTAGTTGATTCATACGGTAGTGGTTCTGGCAGATAGATTATTATGGGAGCCTTCTGATTTTTCTGACCATCATAAGTAATTTTGATCCGTTCCTGGTTGGGAACTCTCGATTCGTGAAGTAGAGGGATGATGGCACAAACATCCCTAGCGCTCTGATGATCGGAGATTACGACAACGTCCTCAATTTGATCAGTGAGATAGTTTACTGATCCAGAAATTGAGCATGGTTGAATCTCTTTGCGGTCCAACTGACTTTTAAGGGCTGCCCGCACGAGGTAGCATCCTTGATTGTTCACTGAAAAAAACTCCACAACGCTCATAGTTGTGTAGTGGCACCTGGCTGCGTCCGCTCTGAATACAGTGTAGCCTTACTAGGTCAGTTTCCACCGACCGGACATCTTGACTTTGATATCTAGTAGGATTCCCATTAGTGATACTAATTTGCTGGGTGTCTTCATCCATATAGATTGGAAGCCACCAGTGGTTCAACAAGTGCTGAAGTGTTTTCTGGACAAGGGCACAACCCTGATCATTTTCGTAACCTGCTTTACAGCTCTGATAATCATGTGATACTAGGAATCTGAGACGGACCTGTTCTGCGTGTAACTCCACCAGGCTGGTATTCATCAAGCAAATATCGAAGATTTGAATCATGTTGATCTGATAGGTATTCCAATCATGGTAGTCCTGGATCCATCCAAGATCCATCTGACGTTGGAGGGCCTCTTGTATGAAAGAGCATCCCTGTTTGTTTACCGAGCAAGTCAGAGAAGAACTGTAATCGTGCCGTGGCAGATTATGATACTGGATTTTCCTTGAGTACATTGCCACCAGGTTGACATTCATTGCACGGACGTCGTGGTTTTGAATGACATTGGAATTCGTATAAACCATGTTAACTCCACGAACTCGGTGCTCTTGGATCCATCCGAGATCCATCTGTTCCTGTAGAGCTGATTGCACCACAGAACACCCTCGATTGCTTTTAGAGTAGATATCACACTGGTGATAATTATGAGGTGGCACATGGCCATATCCACTCTGTCTACAAAGCATCTTGACCAGATTGGTCCTTAACAAGAGTACATCATGAATTTGATAGACGTTGTTAGACTCTCCCTCTATCAGGTTGACTGCAACTTTCTCGTGTTGAGGCAGCGGGTTCGTGAGAACATTGGGATTCGTATCTTTGAAAGATAAGAGCCCGCTCTTAACAAGATTTTGCACCTCAGATTTGAAATTGAGACAGTTCTCTATGTTATGCCCTGGACCTCCTTGATGATAAGGGCAAGTCTGATCCGCTTTGAACCAAAAATGTGGATTTTCCAGTACTGTAAGAGGAACCTTGGTCTGGACGTGCCCTTTGACCAGTAATAACGGAAATAGTTACGCGTACGATACGGGTATAGGATCAAATCCTGGTGGCCGCATTGTACGGTTGTTGTTGTACTGAGGACGAGCCTGCTGAAGAGGCTGTTGTGTCCTTTGCTGAAGCTGTTGTTGATTAGGTTGGCTCTGCACAACCTGAGGTTGATACGTAGAAATAGGCACAGGGTTGATAGCAGGAGTTACAGCTGCTACTAGTTGATACCGTTGCCTTTGCTTTCCGAGAGAGATACTCCCAATATCCTGCTCTTTTTTCTTAGGGAGAGCACTACCGTATCGTTTTGCCCTACTTGATGATCCAGTGTCTTTAACTAAACGTCCTTCCCGGACGGCTTCCTCAAGACGAACCCCCATGCCCACCATCTCGGTGAAGTCACTGGGTGCACTGGCAGCCATTCTGTCGTAGTAAAATGAGCTCAAGGTCTTTAAGAAGATCTTTGTCATCTCTTTTTCCTCAAGAGGTGGAGAGATCTGAGCGGCAATTTCACGCCATCTCTGAGCGTACTCCTTAAAGGTTTCCTTGTTCTTTTGTGACATTGATCTGAGTTGATCTCTGTCTGGTACCATGTCCAAATTATATTTGTACTGTTGGACGAAGGCAATGCCGAGATCTCTAAAAGTGCTAATCGTAGCACGGTTTAAACCCATGTACCATTTTAATGCGGTACCGGTTAAACTATCCTGGAAGTAGTGAATCAGTAGATCTTGATTCTCTGTCTGAGCTGACATTCGCCGAGCGTACATCACCAACTGACTCTGAGGGCAAGAGTTACCCTTGTACTTTTCAAAGTCGGGCACTTGGAACTTGTGCGGAACTTTCACATTGGGGACCAAGCAGAGGTCCGCGACGTCCTTTCTAAATAGATCCTGACCGCTAATAGCTTGCAATTCCTTTTGCATTTCCAGGAACTGTTCCTGGAACTCATTCATTCTTTCGAACATGCTTTCATTTCCACCAGAAGGTATCTGGGGAATCTGTTCTTCCGGGACAGTGTGCACCACAGGGGGTGGTACCATTACTACGGTAGTGAATCTTGGTGCTTCCCGAAGTTTGTAACCTTCAGGAGTCCTCATTATGCCTCTGGCATCTTCGCTTTCCCGAAGTTTTTTAACCTTCAGGCCCAGCGGCTTCTGCTATGATTCCCTGATCATCAGTGATCAGCGAAACATATCCTTCCGGGATATAGTTAACAGGCATGCCCCAGGGACGATCTTTCGGCATTTGATACCTAGGATCATACTTCTCCACTATGGGCATTGAGGTGATCTCTGAGATCATGGTTCTTTGTAGCTGAGCTTCTGCCATGGCTTGCATGTCGTTACGAAGCTTTTTCATATCCTCTCTTAGAGCTTCGATCTCTTCTTTCAACTCTCTATTGTCTTCCTCGATATCATCCATCCTTTTCTGATGATTGGCCCGAGTATTGTACGAATGAGACAATTTAACTCTAGAATCGAGACACAAACGTGAGATTCGTAGGTAAGAAGAATACGTGACGTGAGAATGATGAATGCAATGATTATATTAATTGTTTTTTTGGTTTAATCAAAATAAACTTCGACAATTAGATTGCAAATATCAAACAGTGGGGAAACCCTATTTTATTGAAATAAAAGGATTGCGGAAACGGAAATACAGTGGATTACAAGGTGCGGAAACAAAAACCTAAGCTAATGGGCCCCGAGTCCTCTCTGAGGAGAACTCGGGTGCTGATTCTGGTACTTTCCTTTTCTTTGACCGGGGCTCTTGAGCCGTTGTTGGGTTGTCATTCCTTTTCCAGGTGAAAGGAGCGAGCAAATTCCTTTGGTCATCCTGATTCTCTACAGCATGTTGCTCCAAAATCTCGATCAGAGCATCCTTTTCTTTCAGTAGCTGCTGTATTATGATACACTCCACATTGAGGGTGCGATACTTGTTCTTCCAAGACCTTCTCTCCCGTTAAACTTTGTTAAGAGTAACCTGGAGTTTTTCCGTTTCAGTCATGAAGTACGTGACAGATTCCCTTGGCGGAAGAATTCTGTGACGAGGATAAGGAATCTTTAGCTTGAGAGCTCTAGTTTGTACCCAGTGGAGATAAGGCTCCACCGAGACACAGTCCGGTTTTCCTAGAGACTCCCGTCCTTTCTTATGAACATGTTTCTAAGCGTGCACTATTTCCATCTTTAGTGCTCTGTCATTTTCTCCTTCCTTGAAGAAAAGACCTTCTAGATGAGCATTATGCTGGACATGCCTCATTGGGTATCCAAATTGACGACGAATGAGAACTAGATGGTAATTGATTCCTCCCTTAGTTCCTATAAGGGGTACGTTGGGGAAGTTTCCACAATGGTCAATGATCCTGATTCCATCATAGATCCTATTACACCAATCTATGTCAGAGTTGGTGAGAGACATGATTTTCTGCGACCAACGTAAAGCACCCTTGTGATCCCAAAAAATAGCAGACTTAGGCAAATGGGAGATAAACCATTTGTATAGCAGGGGTACACAGCATGTGATCTCCCCCCTGCTGTATAAATTCCCTAAGTGTACAGAATGATACGCATCTGCGAGCAAAGTCGGTACAGGGTTTCCAATGAGAAAAACCTTAATGGCGTTGATATCGATGAAGTTATTAATGTTGGGCAACATAAATAACCCGTAGGTGAGTAAAACAAAGATGCTTTCAAAAGCAGTCACGTTCCCTATACTAGCGAAGTACATAGCTTTCTTTGTTAAGAACTGGGCTGGCAAACCTTGTAGGTCACCCTTAGTGGTCATGTGAGTCCTGACCTCTGACTCGTCCAAATAAATTGCTCTTGCAATGATTTGATGCTTTGGAATTTCTTCCATTCCATAAAATGGAGCTTGATTAGTAATGTGTAGATCAGTCAGGTGAGAGTACTCCTCCAGCGTTGGTGCTAGCTGGTAATCCGGGAATGTGAAACAGTGATAGTCCGGATCGTAAAACTGAACGAGTGTATCCATGATTCCTTCAATCACATGGATTCTTAACAGAGGTAGCAGACCTCTGTACTTGGCTCTGAAAGCCTCAGGGTTAGTGATCATCCTCGCTAACCTTCTCAAATCCTCAAGTTTTAGAACCTTGAAGGTGTACTGGTGAGTTCTCCTTCTACCGAAATCCATGAGCGCAATCTTTTTCTCTGACATTTGCAATCATTGTATCAGTTTAATTTGAAAAAGAGAGACTAGAAGAGAAAAATGTTTTAATGTTTTTTAGATGAATGCATGAATGCAACACATAAAAACATAGAAAAAACATGGGGTCAAAGGGTCGTTGTCATGAAGTCAAGGCTCTACCCATCCCCCAAAGGTTTATACTAGTGATTTTTGTACCTGTCTCTCAAAATCATCAGTTCTTGTCGAGAAAACACCAGCGGGCTGGGACTATGCTAGATGATGTTTTTTCGAAGAACCTTTAGAAGAGGGTGGTATCGCGTGACAACCATTTCCGATAGTTTCCGCACCACTAAAAGAGGTTTTTCCTATGTGTATACTCAATCTTTCCACATGCGGCATCACACGCATTCCCATTAGCAGAAAAATAAACACAGATATCAATTAGGAAAAGCAGTATATATATTCGTCCTAAAGTCCTAGACTTTAAAGAGCTATGAATCCTATGTTCCTGATAGAAAATGGTTCCTCGGCGGAATTGCCATCCTGTAGTTCCTTCCTAATTTTAAAGGTTTTTGACCTAAGATCCTAGTGGAGTCAACAAAAAGTCCTATCCCAGTGAAATTTCAAAGAAAGAAAGAAGGGCCCCACGGTGGGCGCCACTTTTCTGTAGCGAGCGATTTTGGACGCGGTTCTTAAGCGCTGTCGCTCTTTGGGGTTTACTACAGGTCGATTCATTTTTTATCCTATTGTGAGCTGACTAAGGAAGGGAAATAGATGTCTCCAATTAACCCTGCTTGTATACTGAGTTTAAACAGCTGCCTGTTAGGTTACGGATGCTATATGGTAATGGGGCCTTTCTTTCTTCTTACTTTATTAAGGTGGAAAACTGGGACTATTCATGGGGAATTTGTCAGATTGGGTGGAGATAGGGGACTTTAGGTTTTTTGATTAGTGTGCTCGCTAAGATTTTTCTTTCAATCTTATGCCTATGTATTCCCGTTTACCGAAACAGGGAAATCAGAGCGATCGTAGTTCCTCCTATTCTATGGGAGGAAATGGGTGTTTTGGTGTCTTGTTCAAAGCCCAAGACGTGAAGCGAAAGGTGATCTATATCTTGTTCAAAGCCCAAGATGTGAAGCTGAAGGTGGTTTGTATCTTGTTCAAAGCCCAAGATGTGAAGCTGAAGGGTCTATTTGTATCTTGTTCGAAGCCCAAGATGTGAAGCTAAAAGGTGTTGTCTTTAGAGAGAATTTGTCATCTCTAAAGAGGGCATGTTTGTCACAACTGTTTATAAAGGAGAATTACTTTAACCGGGATATGTGAGTCCAGCAATGCCATAATTTCCTTTATAGGGGGGTTCCAACCTGAAGGAGAAGACTTTAACTCAGTGTAGAGCAATGCTATCTTTCCTTAGGAATTTTTCATGCTAAAAGAGGGACAGTGGCATGGATGTAAATAATCCAGAGGCTTGCCGCTTACAGCGATTAGATGAAGGGGAAGGAGTTGTTGATGTTTGTATGCTGTGAACGAGGCACAACTTTGATGCTAAAAGGTTGATTGGCTCAACCTGGGTTTTCTTATACAAAGCCTAAGAGGAGGCTATTGGCCCAACAAGAGGGAGTTTTTATGTGTCTCGTACGAAGCCTGAGAGAGAGAGGCTAAAAGGGTTGACTCAATAGGAGAATCTTTTATACTCAACAAGAGAGTGTTTTTTTATCTCGGACGAAGCCCGAGATGGAGGCTAAAGATGGTGACTCACCAAGAGAATCTTTTATACTCAACAAGAGAGTGATTTTGTATCTCGTACGAAGCCCGAGATGGAGGCTAAAAGGTGATTGACTCAACAAGAGAGTCTTTTATACTCAACAAGATAGTGATTTTGTATCTCGTATGAAGCCCGAGATGGAGGTTAAAAGGTGATTGACTCAACAAGAGAGTCTTTTATACTCAACAAGAGAATGTTTTTGTATCTCGTACGAAGCCCGAGATGGAGGCTAAAAGGGAGATTGGCTCAACAAGAGAGCCTTTTATACTCAACAAGAGAGTGTTTTGGTATCTCGTACGAAGCCCGAGATGGAGACTAAAAGGTTTGACTCAACAAGAGAGTCTTTGTATCTCGTACGAAGCCCGAGATGGAGGCTAAAAGGGTACTGTTTCAGTTGAGTGACAGGTCCAGTATGTTGGTTCAACGAGAAAATCAGTTCTTATATGAGTAACACTGTACTCATGAATTTGATCTGAGAATCGGGATTGTTTCCTATTCTTTAAGGAAACGGGGAATCCAAAGGGTATTTGAGACTGTCTAAGCCTGCGGGTGTTTCCTTACTTGAGAATGTCTCTGAGACTCAAGGAAATTAGACTGTCCAAGTCTAGAGTTTTATCTTTTGTACTATGCTTAAAGAAACAGTAGTAATACGTTCACGGTAGAAAGATCTAGACTCTTTGAAAGACTGTTTTATTAAGATGACTAATTTCTGTTCCTATACCTCTAGGAGGTCGTCGGGACAATTTGTACGAAGTCCAAGAGGAGGCTGGAAACTTTTAAGAAGCCGAGGGACAATTTGTACGAAGCCCAAGAGGAGGCTATCATTCCCGGAGGAAGAAATCATTTATACGAAGCCTAAGAGGAGGCTGTTAATACTTCTAAGAAGCCAACGAGTCCTTGTACAACGCCCAAGAGGAGGCGGGGATGCTTTTAAGAAGCCTGTGGGTCCCCAAACCCCGAGAAGTTCAAGACAGGCTATTCACAAAGAATAGATCAAGCCAGGAAAGTTCTAGAATTTAGAAGAAACTCAAGGGATGCAATTCACGGAGAAGAGATCATCTCTGGGGAGTAGAGGTTCTTGACAATTCCTAAGGAGGACAACCGAAGAGAAGACTGTATCTGGTGCTCCTATGGTGGATCTAGTATTGTCTATTTCTAAGAATGATCGAAACGGCTTTACCTAGTACTAGACGTAGTGTCCGGGGAAACTCTAAATATCTATACTATTATTACACAGTCGATATGAGTTTATGAAAGAAGACTTATAGCGAAACAGCCCCACAATACAGTTATATGTATATGAAAGCGGTAAATGAAAGCATATAAACACTTACTCGGTTGTAGAGCTTCCATGCTGTTTGGTTAGTTGTTCAACAAAGAAAGATTGAAAACAACAGTATATTTCAAAATCAAAGGAGAAAGTGCTTTGAAAGGAAAGATTGGGGCTTACAGCTCAAGGAGAGGCCCAAGTTTTTAGTAGTGATTACACTGTGATATGAGTTTGTACAGTGGGACTTAAACAAGTGACTGAGGCCCAAAAAGTTTTCTTTACAAGGGGAATGGGTCTTACACTATCTCAAGAGGCCCAATGATTTAGAGAAAAGAAGCGGGTCTTACTACTCGAGGGTAGGCCCGGATGATTTTGAAAAGGGCGACGATCGCGCCGAGGTTTTGGAAACACCGTGGGACTTATACAAGTGATTGAGGCCCAAAATTTTGGTATTTACAAAGGAATTGGGTCTTACACTGTATTAGAGGCCCAAAGGTTTAAAAATGAAAAGAAATGGGACTTATAGCTCAAGGAGAAGCCCAATGGTCTTTTTTGTTAAAAGGCGACGATCGCGCCGAACTTTGTAAATATACCGAGGGACTTATACAATGTCTGAGGCCCAAAATATTTTATTTACAAAAGGGGTGGGACTTACACTCTATTAGAGGCCCAAAGTGTATTTTATAAAAAGAAATGGGGCTTACAACACGAGGGGAGGCCCAAATGATTTTCAGTTTGAAAATGGCGATCGCGCCGAGATTTTTAACGTATCGGGACTTATACAATAACTGAGGCCCAAAATATTTTTGTACAAAAAGGGTTGGGTCTTACACTCTATTAGAGGCCCAAGTGTTTTTTTGAAAAAAGATATTTTAGGGTGAAAATCAAAGAAACCCCAATTTCATTTTTTAAAGGCATTTTTCAAAGAAAAATCAAGTAAAAAAATGATAAAAATATCAAATAAAATCATTAATCATGTTATAAACAATGATTAAGGTTTATGAAAAAGTATTTTATCCACATGAATATTTAAAATCATTTTGGTTTTAAAAATCAAGAAAAAGAAATAATTTTAAAAGCATTTAAAACAATATTTTTGAATATATTAAAAATATATCAAATAATAATATTTTTTGTGATTTTTTGGTGGATTAAAATATTATGGAGTATGAATAAGAAGTGTGTAAAACAAAATCGGAAAATGATGATTTTTGCTATGTAAAAGAATTGGTTGAGTTTTGAAGATAAACTAAGAAAAAGAGGAAAGATGTCACAACATCACATTCGACATCTTTCATGAGTTTTGAAGATAAGAGAAAAAGGGAAGATGTCACAACATCACATTCGACATCTTAAAAAACCAGAACTGCGCCTTGGTTTTCAACATCTTTGCTATCAAACTTCAAACATTCATAACTCTCTCAATTTTTAACAAAATTGAAATCCGTAAGAACCTATCTTGACCGATTTTTTGCAAGGAATCCAATGGTATTACTCATACACACTGAAAATTAATGTACATAACACACAAAGCAATAAACCAGAACTGCATGTTGATTTTAAACATCTTTACTTATCAAACTTTCAACACTCATAACTCTCTCAATTTTTAACGAAATTAAAATCCGTAAGAACCTATCTTGACCAATTTTTCTCAAGGAATCCAATGGTATCACTCATACATACTAAAACTTAAAGTACAGCACACACAAGGCAAAAAACCAGATCTGCACCTTAAGTTTAAAACAACATAAACTCGACATATAAACATGTTAAAGTGCAAACAGTAGGAGGATCATATCATACACATTAAGGACTACATTTTTGCTTCAAGAATTGTTCAATATGATGCATGTATGTGGACAACAAAGGAAAACATGATTCAAAGAATTCAAGTTTTGAATTTTACCTCTTTTTTGGAGATTTTGTGCAACCTACCAAGTGCTTTGTTCCAGAAATGATTTGATGCGTTGGACACCCTCAAATGACCTCTTAGAAGCTTTTAGGATGGTTGGAATCAGCTGGAAACCTCTGGAGCAAGTTTGAGCACTTTCTTGCAAAATGGGCAAAAGTGGTCAAAATGCCAACTCTCTCAAATGGTGTTCCAGATGTGTGGCACCATTTGGGACAGTTCAAGGATGATATTTGGAGTGTGTTTGAGGTTTTATATGGTTTGGAAAGTGACTGAATCAAGACATGGCTTGAAAAATGCAAAAAAGTCCAATTTTGAGGTTTTGAGAGGTGACTTTGCGATTTTGGTGTTACATGTCACTTGTGATAGTTTGGATCACCTACATATGATGTTTACGAGGTGTTAGGATCATGAGATGTGATGGAAATGCTCTCTAACTCAAAAACTTTGAATTACCTTACTAAAGAAGGCATTTTGGAGTGAAAGAAGTGATTTTGAGGAAAGCATTTGTTTGATGGCTTTGGTGTACTCAAATTAAGCACAAATAAGCTATATTTATAGTAGAGCAAGTTTGTTTTGGTAGCAATAGTGAATGGTGGCTGCAGCAGAGGTTTGTTCAATGTTGGCCAATGAAAATCCAAGTCTCCTCTAGAGGTTAGAGCACAGAGCTTTGGTTCCCTACTTGTTGAAGGAATCTTGACTGAATTCAGTTGCAAATATGTCAGTCCATGCCACCTCTAAGCATCTATTAAATGCTTCAATCCAAAATTGGAGTCTTGTCCCTCTTTTAGGCAATTCTAGGTTTGGCATGCTACTTCTTGTTCCAAGGAGTTTGGAGGCTTGGCTCAGTGATTGTCCCCTTTAGATTTGATCCTCAGATGTGTCCAAGATGATGACAAGGCTTGGAAATTCGTGTGGAACAAGAAATGTGCAAATCTGTCCTGAAACATGTCTTAAAAATCAGCTGCAACAAGCCTTGTTGTAAAATCCATAACTTCCTGCTCAAGAATGATAAATGGTTGTTCCAGGACTCTATGGAAAGCTGGGATGACATACTTCAACTTTGATGTTTGACCCTAGACTTGGTGAAACTTGGATCATGGAGAAAAACATCCTTGAAGTTGGGACATTCTTGCTGGAAAAATATTAATGATGTCCTATGAAATATTGGAACATCTGACAACTTTGAACATTAATAATTCCAAACTTTAATCACTTGTATCTTTTAATCCACTATGATATTTTGAGTTGAAGTGAATTTCATATTTGATGCTTGTCTTACATGGGGACAAAGCTTGAAAATTGTGTGGCACAAGAAAAAGTGCACAAAATCTGTCCCAAAAAACAGCTGCAGCAAGCCTTCTTGTAAAGTCCATAACTTCCTGCTCGAGTGTGATAAATGGACGTTCTACAACTTTCTGGAAAGCTGAGATAATGTACTTCAACTTTGATGTTCAAGGTTTGTGAAGATAAGACTTGTAAAGTTGTCAAAAATGACCTTGAACTTGTGTGATCAAATTTGTCCTAAAAGCTGTCATGAAAATTCTGTTTTATCAATGCCTTTTGCAGAGTCCATAACTCCCTGCTCGAGTGTGCTACATGGATGTTCTAGGACTTTCTGGAAAGCTTATTTGACGTACTTCAACTTTAATGTTAGGCCCTAGACCTGGTTCAACTTGGATCATGGAGAAAAACATCCTTGAAGTTGGGGCATTCTTGTTGGAAAAATATTAATGTTGTCCTATGAAATGTCAGAACATTGGACATTAAGAATTCCCAGCTTTGATCACTTATATCTTTTAATCCTTATGATATTTTGAGTTGATTCCTTCTACAATGTTGAAGTATCAAATACCCTCTTTAAAAGTAGCCCTTACGCAAAACCAATGGATGCATGGGTCAATAGTTACAACCTTGAAAAGTTGTGCACTTGAACATGATTTTAACTTAGAAAAAATTTCTAAGTTTCTTTCAATTTGATCAATTTTGCAATTTTGCATGATTTATTGATTTAAATTTGATCAAATTAAATCATCCATCATATTTTCTAGAATAATGGCTTGTGAAGCTCAAAGTTGACCAAAAGTCAAACTTTGACCTTCTGCGTCAGTTGACTTTGTATTAGATGAACTTGAGGCTTGATCCACTTGAAATGTTGCACTCTTGTGCTTAATTCTTGATGTGGGAGTCCTCTTGATCCTTTGTGGGTGTTTAAGAGGTTAGGCAAGTTAAAGATCATGTCATTCCTTGATTGGTCATTTGTCTAAAGGCTCTGAGAGGGCTTGAAACCCTAAGCTTGATTGTAGTGAATGCTAAACAATTCCTCGAGGAGATTGATGAGGCACAAAGGTACATCCATATTGTGATGATGATTTACACAATGATGTGAAATCTTGGTGGTCAAAATTTGGGGTATGACGGATGCCCCTATTTTATCTTCTTGGACCCGAAGGTGTGAATGGCGAAGGTATTCGAGCATTCGGGGTGCAAGAGGATTAAATATCGGAATACCCGAAATTTTGATGGTGGTTATGAACGGTAGTTCACACATCCTTCTTCTTTTGCTAAGAAATGATGCTTAGAAAAGGTAAAAACTTCCCCTCGATCCTGGTCTTCAGCCAAGGAGCTGGTCTCAGTTTTCTTTTGAAATAAACCTCCCCTCGATCCTGGTTTCCTACCAAGGAACTGGTCTTAGTTTCTTTTGTCAACTTCCCCTCAATCCTGGTTTCCTACCAAGGAACTGGTCTTAGTTTCTGATTTAAACTTCCCCTCGATCCTGGTTTCTTACCAAGGAACTGGTCTCAGTTGCTGGTATAAACTTCCCCTCGAGCCTAGTTTCCTACCAAGGAACTGGTCTTAGTTTCTGAAATAAACTTCCCCTCGATCCTGGTTTCCTACCAAAGAATTGGTCTTAGTTTCTTTTGTCAATAAACTTTCTTGACAAGGGATGCTATTCGCAGCGGCTTTCCTCAAACTTCTCGCCGAATTTTCCTGGGGAGATGCCATTTGAAGGAAAATTTTTTGATGTCATACTGCTGGTGTAGCGCATTCGTCTGAGTTATAGAGGTACACAAACTTCTCTATTTGGAGACGCCATTTGTTGACTCTATCTGGGGGAAAACTAGTCTCTTGAAAGACTATTTCCGCTTGGGGTATTACATCGTACTTTTCTCGGGATCTTCCCAGAGAAATGCCATATAATGTGATCCAATTTTGAGGTGATGATGACCTTTTCGTCAGCGGATTTTTTGGAGAAAAACTGCTGCATTGCCGAATCTCCGGTTGCGAGGCTTTCTCTGGGGATTTTCCTTAATTCGGGAAAGCAAGGATATCATCTTCAATGGCAAAGAGTGATGTTTGTTGAATGTTTTCTGGTCTTTCAGAGGTTCAAGTTATCAAAATGGTCAAGGACCGTCTCTAATCCAGAGATAAACGGGAGAGAGATTACTTAGATGATTCACTTCCTAACGAGGAAAGATCTGACAACTCGATTGAGAGGACTTTTATCACTAGGGGACAAGACCGACTAGAGTGATATTGATGCAATATGAATATGAATGTAGATCAATAATGCATGATGTATGTATGTATATGCTGACAAAACTGACGCAACATACAGACTAAAGGATGAACACGACTGGATACTCGGCCACAGTGGGGCATGTAGAAATATCGCTGGTTCAAGATAGCAATTCTGCCTTGCTTAAGAGAAACGATCCCTGTTGGGAGCGACGCTGGTCGGGCTTAGGAGATGAGAACTCGACCGAGGATGTCAGACGAAACATTGTCTCTGACACAGTTGATCCTTCATTCAGGCGTACTGGTCTAGAAGGAGTACTTTGATTCTGCACTTTGACGTTCGAACACCTTTGGAGAAGCGACCGACGTTCTTCTGATGTTCAACAGTCAAAAGAAATTTCCATCTTTATTTTAAAAGCAGAAAAAATTTGACAAGTAAATTCATTTTTGTTTTATTTGCAAGAATCATTAATCATGTTAAAAACATCATTCTGTAAAGCTAAAACAAGTAAGAATTACAAACAAAAGCACAAGGGATCAAATTTTATTGATAGGATGGAAATCAGCCAGACGCGTGATTCCATAGAGTATTTACAAAGTTATAAAATGGTAATTTACAGGGAAAAGGGCTACGTTGAAACATAACGACCACTATCCTTCTACCAACTTTGAATTCGGGACATCCTGAGCTTCTGTCGAAGATGACCTTGACGGCAGAATTCCTGACGGATGGCATGATTGCTGAGGAGCTGAACTGATCAGACGTAGTTACTTGCCATTAATCCCTAACTTTTTCCTGGATTGTACTTGGAGATTTCCAATCCACCGGGATGATTTTTTATCATGTCTCTAATTTTTGCCTGGATCGCCCTTTCGGGTTTTCAATCCACCGAGACGATTTTTTTTTAGTTTAGGCGAAGTATTTCTTGACTACGTCAACAATCGTGGGGTAGGAAAATTCCTCTCCATCCATGGTTGCAAGTCTCAAGGCGCCGCCTGAGAAAGCTTTCTTGACCACATAGGGGTCATCATAATTCGGAGTCCACTTGCCCCAAGAATCGGTGAGAAAAGATTGTATCTTTTTTAGCACAAGGTCTCCTCTTCTGAAGACGCGATGTCGAACCTTTTTGTCAAACGCCTTCTTCATTCTTTGTTGATACAACTGACCGTGGCATAGTGCCGTTATTCGCTTTTCTTCGATCAGATTGAGTTCGTTGTGTCAACTCTGACACCATTCAGCTTCTGTAAGCTTAGCTTCCATCAATACCCGGATTGATGGGATCTCTACTTCTATGGGAAGCACTGCTTCCATGCCATATAATAGAGAGAAAGGGGTTGCCCCATTAGGTGATAAATGAAGTTTTCTCCATGTCTTTCGGCGCCATTTTGATTTGATTATAGCCCGAGAATCCATTCGTGAAGAAGAAGACTTTGAACTTTGTTGTACCGTCTACCAGCATGTCAATGTGTGGTAAAGGAAATCGTCCTTTGGACTAGCCTTGTTTGGATATCTGTAATCTACACACATTCTAACCTTTCCGTCATTTTTGGGAATAGGTACGACGTTGGCTAACCATTGAGGATATTCTGATGTGGCGAGGAAACCCGCGTCAATCTGTTTCTGTATTTCCTCTTTGATTTTGATGGCCATGTCCGGGTGAGTCCGTCTCAACCTCTGTTTTACTGGCGGACATTCCGATCTTAACGGTAAATGATGTTCCACGATGCTGGTATCCAACCCTGGCATGTCTTGATAGGACCAAGCGAATACATCGGGAAACTCTTTGAGAAGCTTTGTCAAACTCTCTTGGGCAGTTGGACTGAGCAGTGCCCCAATCCTGATTTCTTTTCTCTCTTTTTCCGAACCTAAGTTTACCATTTCCAACGGCTCTTTATGAGGTTCAATGGACCTTTCCTCTTGTTTGAGTAGTCGGGAAATCTCTTCTGGAATTTCGTCATTAACTTCTTCTTCAGCCCCAAATACCGGGAACTCAAAGTTGGGAGAAGGCATCGGATCGTATGTTTCAACGGGGTTTAAAACAAGCAATCTGCATGGCATGATGATTCATTTTAGAAGAGATAGAGAAAAAAATGAAAAAGTGTGTGCAGTGTATTTCTTTTACTGCTTGTTTTTATTATTGAGTTGTTTTTTAGGATTACCATTTTCTGAGAAAAGCAAAAAGAGAAAACAGCAACAGAATGCGAAAATTACAGAACGACGTTATTTTATTAATGAACAAGTCGATTCTTGAAAATACAGCCCTATAAAACAAAACTCTGTCGCTTTGGGCAAAGCGAAGAGGGAAATTTACAGAAAGCGAGCCCTATCAAACATCTGTTTCACCTGGGTAGGGTGAAAGGTTAAATATGGCAATTACTTTGACTGATGAACTATCTTCGAAACATCGATAGCAACCCACTGGCGGCGAACTCCTCGGTGAATCACAAAGTCTGGCACCTTCCTCATTTGTCTTCAGAAATAACGCGGATTTCTGGTGGAGCAGGATCATTGAAATCTGTCTCCCAGGAAGAGTTGTCATAGGAGGATTCCTCTGTTGTATTTTGCATAATATTTGTGCTCTCAGGTAGATCTCCCCATCCAGTAGGCTGGATGTCTTCGAGCCTGATTCGAGAGCTTTCGGGAGCAATGTACTTGACCATATAGTCGTGTTTTCCACTTGGTTTTCCCAGGGTGTCCCACACTTCTTTGGAACTGGAAGGGTCATCTCTCTCGATGACGTTGACCTCGGGGAAATCAAAGTTGATGAACTCTAGTCCTGCAAACGTTGCAAATTCATCGTCGTGCTGGGCATTTTTAGGATAACCTGGGTGTTAATCCCATGATATGGTGGAGACGCAGGTATTTTGTTCAATGATGCTCAGCTACTTTTCGTTGTTCGGCTGATTTTATTGCCCCAAGTCTCCTGGGCACGGCTGCCACATTGGCAGGCCAACCATCGGGCCATAATAGTTGTGGTCAAAGTTGTCCTTCATTAGAGTGTCCCCCTCTAATGAGTTTGGTGGAGCACGACATCCTTCCGGATCACAATCTCTATATATCATTTCGACGTCTGACCTGGGTATAAATCTCGGACTCTGTGTAGGAAAGCAAAATGGAATTTGCGTTTCGTCCTGAGACATATAACCGTCCTCGTTGAGATAGGACTTCCATTCTTCCTCCACATCAGATGAATCATCTTTATTGATGGTATGTACCTCTTGAGTCACTGGTTGAAGGAAGCCTCCACTATGGAAGAAGTTCTGAATGGGATGATGACTTTCATCGTTAGCAACTGTCTGGGTACAGGTTGCAGAAAAACCAAGACCCTTCTTTGTTTTATTGTCAGTAGGAATGACAAGTTGTCCCCATCCTTTTGTATTGGTACTCTCGACCGCTTTGATAGCATATTTGTACGAGGAAATGGAAGTTCCCCCCTCAGATTAATCGTCCTTGTGTAGCGAAAGCGCTTGGAACTGGGTTCCGATTATCACTTCTGGTTCAACATAAGTGGATGACGATAAATTGCTGACGAGCAAGGCCTGTTCCCCACAGACTGTGATGAGTTGGCTGTTCTGGACGAACTTTAGCTTTTGGTGGAGGGTTGAAGTGACCGTCCCAACCTGATGTATCCAAGGTCTTCCTAATAAACAACTGTATGTTTCCCGGATGTCCATGACCTGGAAAGTGACTTGGAAAGTGTGAGGACCGATAGTTATGGGAAGGTCGACTTCGCCGATAACCATTTTTCTGGATCCGTCGAATGCTTTGACGATGACCTCGCTGGTTCTCATCGGAGGGCCTTTGAAGGATAATTACATCAAAGTGGACTTCGGCATAACATTCAGGGCTGACCCTGTGTCTACCAGTACGCTGGCTAAAGCATCGTCTTGGCAATTGACTGTAATGTTGAGCGCCATGTTATGACGGCGACCCTCTTCAGGTAATTCCTCATCACTAAATCCCAAGTTATTGTAGGAAGTGATGTTAGAGACAATGCTATCGAACTGTCTGAGTGTTACATCCTGTTCCACAAAGGCTTGCTCCAAGACTTTCTTTAGAGCCTCCCTGTGCGCTTCTGAACTGAGTAACAGTGATAATACCGAGATCTTTGAAGGAGTTTGCAATAGTTGATCAACAATGTTGTATTCACTCCTTTGGATGAGCTTCAGCATCTCATCGTTGTTCTTTGAAAGGTCGGGATCACTGGATTGACCGACTGGTGGATTGGGAACTTCTGTCTGAGGTTCCTTTTCTTTGCTGAGTTCTCCAACTCCTCTGTTGAAGATTCGACCGCTCCGTGTTACTCGTCTGATGTCTACAATATTCACGATGGAGGGTAGCGGAATTTCCTTTCCATTCTCGACTATTGTTGCACCGTATTTGTAAGGGATAGCCTTAGTTGATTCATACGGTAGTGGTTCTGGCAGATAGATTATTATGGGAGCCTTCTGATTTTTCTGACCATCATAAGTAATTTTGATCCGTTCCTGGTTGGGAACTCTCGATTCGTGAAGTAGAGGGATGATGGCACAAACATCCCTAGCGCTCTGATGATCGGAGATTACGACAACGTCCTCAATTTGATCAGTGAGATAGTTGACTGATCCAGAAATTGAGCATGGTTGAATCTCTTTGCGGTCCAACTGACTTTTAAGGGCTGCCCGCACGAGGTAGCATCCTTGATTGTTCACTGAAAAAAACTCCACAACGCTCATAGTTGTGTAGTGGCACCTGGCTGCGTCCACTCTGAATACAGTGTAGCCTTACTAGGTCAGTTTCCACCGACCGGACATCTTGACTTTGATATCTAGTAGGATTCCCATTAGTGATACTAATTTGCTGGGTGTCTTCATCCATATAGATTGGAAGCCACCAGTGGTTCAACAAGTGCTGAAGTGTTTTCTGGACAAGGGCACAACCCTGATCATTTTCGCAACCCGCTTTACAACTCTGATAATCATGTGATACTAGGAATCCGAGACGGACCTGTTCTGCGTGTAACTCCACCAGGCTGGTATTCATCAAGCAAATATCGAAGATTTGAATCATGTTGATCTGATAGGTATTCCAATCATGGTAGTCCTGGATCCATCCAAGATCCATCTGACGTTGGAGGGCCTCTTGTATGAAAGAGCATCCCTGTTTGTTTACCGAGCAAGTCAGACAAGAACTGTAATCGTGCCGCGGTAGATTATGATACTGGATTTTCCTTGAGTACATTGCCACCAGGTTGACATTCATTGCACGGACGTCGTGGTTTTGAATGACATTGGAATTCGTATAAACCATGTTAACTCCACGAACTCGGTGCTCTTGGATCAATCCGAGATCCATCTGTTCCTGTAGAGCTGATTGCACCACAGAACACCCTCGATTGCTTTTAGAGTAGATATCACACTGGTGATAATTATGAGGTGGCACATGGCCATATCCACTCTGTCTACAAAGCATCTTGACCAGATTGGTCCTTAACAAGAGTACATCATGAATTTGATAGACGTTGTTAGACTCTCCCTCTATCAGGTTGACTGCAACTTTCTCGTGTTGAGGCAGCGGGTTCGTGAGAACATTGGGATTCGTATCTTTGAAAGATAAGAGCCCGCTCTTAACAAGATTTTGCACGTCAGATTTAAAATTGAGACAGTTCTCTATGTTATGCCCTGGACCTCCTTGATGATAAGGGCACGTCTGATCCGCTTTGAACCAAAAATGCGGATTTTCCAGTACTGTAAGAGGAACCTTGGTCTGGACGTGCCCTTTGACCAGTAATAACGGAAATAGTTACGCGTACGATACGGGTATAGGATCAAATCCTGGTGGCCGCATTGTACGGTTGTTGTTGTACTGAGGACGAGCCTGCTGAAGAGGCTGTTGTGTCCTTTGCTGAAGCTGTTGTTGATTAGGTTGGCTCTGCATAACCTGAGGTTGATACGTAGAAATAGGCACAGGGTTGATGGCAGGAGTTACAGCTGCTACTAGTTGATACCGTTGCCTTTGCTTTCCGAGAGAGATATTCCCAATATCCTGCTCTTTTTTCTTAGGGAGAGCACTACCGTATCGTTTTGCCCTACTTGATGATCCAGTGTCTTTAACTAAACGTCCTTCCCGGACGGCTTCCTCAAGACGAACCCCCATGCCCACCATCTCGGTGAAGTCACTGGGTGCACTGGCAGCCATTCTGTCGTAGTAAAATGAGCTCAAGGTCTTTAAGAAGATCTTTGTCATCTCTTTTTCCTCAAGAGGTGGAGAGATCTGAGCGGCAATTTCACGCCATCTCTGAGCGTACTCCTTAAAGGTTTCCTTGTTCTTTTGTGACATTGATCTGAGTTGATCTCTGTCTGGTACCATGTCCAAATTATATTTGTACTGTTGGACGAAGGCAATGCCGAGATCTCTAAAAGTGCTAATCGTAGCACGGTTTAAACCCATGTACCATTTTAATGCGGTACCGGTTAAACTATCCTGGAAGTAGTGAATCAGTAGATCTTGATTCTCTGTCTGAGCTGACATTCGTCGAGCGTACATCACCAACTGACTCTGAGGGCAAGAGTTACCCTTGTACTTTTCAAAGTCGGGCACTTGGAACTTGTGCGGAACTTTCACATTGGGGACCAAGCAGAGGTCCGCGACGTCCTTTCCAAATAGATCCTGACCGCTAATAGCTTGCGATTCCTTTTGCATTTCCAGGAACTGTTCCTGGAACTCATTCATTCTTTCGAACATGCTTTCATTTCCACCAGAAGGTATCTGGGGAATCTGTTCTTCCGGGACAGTGTGCACCACAGGGGGTGGTACCATTACTACAGTAGTGAATCTTGGTGCTTCCCGAAGTTTGTAACCTTCAGGAGTCCTCATTATGCCTCTGGCATCTTCGCTTTCCCGAAGTTTTTTAACCTTCAGGCCCAGCGGCTTCTGCTATGATTCCCTGATCATCAGTGATCAGCGAAACATATCCTTCCGGGATATAGTTAACAGGCATGCCCCAGGGACGATCTTTCGGCATTTGATACCTAGGATCATACTTCTCCACTATGGGCATTGAGGTGATCTCTGAGATCATGGTTCTTTGTAGCTGAGCTTCTGCCATGGCTTGCATGTCGTTACGAAGCTTTTTCATATCCTCTCTTAGAGCTTCGATCTCTTCTTTCAACTCTCTGTTGTCTTCCTCGATATCATCCATCCTTTTCTGATGATTGGCCCGAGTATTGTACGAATGAGACAATTTGACTCTAGAATCGAGACACAAACGTGAGATTCGTAGGTAAGAAGAATACGTGACGTGAGAATGATGAATGCAATGATTATATTAATTGTTTTTTTTGGTTTAATCAAAATAAACTTCGACAATTAGATTGCAAATATCAAACAGTGGGGAAACCCTGTTTTATTGAAATAAAAGGATTGCGGAAACGGAAATACAGTAGATTACAAGGTGCAGAAACAAAAACCTAAGCTAATGGGCCCAGAGTCCTCTCTGAGGAGAACTCGTGTGCTGATTCTGGTACTTTCCTTTTCTTTGACCGGGGCTCTTGAGCCGTTGTTGGGTTGTCATTCCTTTTCCAGGTGAAAGGAGCGAGCAAATTCCTTTGGTCATCCTGATTCTCTACAGCATGTTGCTCCAAAATCTCGATCAGAGCATCCTTTTCTTTCAGTAGCTGTTGTATTATGATACACTCCACATTGAGGGTGCGATACTTGTTCTTCCAAGACCTTCTCTCCCGTTAAACTTTGTTAAGAGTAACCTAGAGTTTTTCCGTTTCAGTCATGAAGTACGTGACAGATTCCCTTGGCGGAAGAATTCCGTGACGAGGATAAGGAATCTTTAGCTTGAGAGCTCTAGTTTGTACCCAGTGGAGATAAGGCTCCACCGAGACACAGTCCGGTTTTCCTAGAGACTCCCGTCCTTTCTTATGAACATGTTTCTAAGCGTGCACTATTTCCATCTTTAGTGCTCTGTCATTTTCTCCTTCCTTAAAGAAAAGACCTTCTAGATGAGCATTACGCTGGACATGCCTCATTGGGTATCCAAATTGACGACGAATGAGAGCTAGATGGTAATTGATTCCTCCCTTAGTTCCTATAAGGGGTACGTTAGGGAAGTTTCCACAATGGTCAATGATCCTGATTCCATCATAGATCCTATTACACCAATCTATGTCAGAGATGGTGAGAGACATGATTTTCTGCGACCAACGTAAAGCACCCTTGTGATCCCAAAAAATAGCAGACTTAGGCAAATGGGAGATAAACCATTTGTATAGCAGGGGTACACAGCATGTGATCTCCCCCCTGCTGTATAAATTCCTTAAGTGTACAGAATGATACGCATCTGCGAGCAAAGTCGGTACAGGGTTTCCAATGAGAAAAACCTTAATGGCGTTGATATCGATGAAGTTATTAATGTTGGGCAACATAAATAACCCGTAGGTGAGTAAAACAAAGATGCTTTCAAAAGCAGTCACGTTCCCTATACTAGCGAAGTACATAGCTTTCTTTGTTAAGAACTGGGCTGGCAAACCTTGTAGGCCACCCTTAGTGGTCATGTGAGTCCTGACCTCTGACTCGTCCAAATAAATTGCTCTTGCAATGATTTGATGCTTTGGAATTTCTTCCATTCCAAAAAATGGAGCTTGATTAGTAATGTGTAGATCAGTCAGGTGAGAGTACTTCTCCAGCGTTGGTGCTAGCTGGTAATCCGGGAATGTGAAACAGTGATAGTCCGGATCGTAAAACTGAACGAGTGTATCCATGATTCCTTCAATCACATGGATTCTTAACAGAGGTAGCAGACCTCTGTACTTGGCTCTGAAAGCCTCAGGGTTAGTGATCATCCTCGCTAACCTTCTCAAATCCTCAAGTTTTAGAACCTTGAAGGTGTACTGGTGAGTTCTCCTTCTACCGAAATCCATGAGCGCAATCTTTTTCTCTGACATTTGCAATCATTGTATCAGTTTAATTTGAAAAAGAGAGACTAGAAGAGAAAAATGTTTTAATGTTTTTTAGATGAATGCATGAATGCAACACATAAAAACATAGAAAAAACATGGGGTCAAAGGGTCGTTGTCATGAAGTCAAGGCTCTACCCATCCCCCAAAGGTTTATACTAGTGATTTTTGTACCTGTCTCTCAAAATCATCAGTTCTTGTCGAGAAAACACCAGCGGGCCGGGACTATGCTAGGTGATGTTTTTTCGAAGAACCTTCAGAAGAGGGTGGTATCGCGTGACAACCATTTCCGATAGTTTCCGCACCACTAAAAGAGGTTTTTCCTAGGTGTATACTCAATCTTTCCACATGCGGCATCACACGCATTCCCATTAGCAGAAAAATAAACACAGATATCAATTAGGAAAAGCAGTATATATATTTGTCCTAAAGTCCTAGACTTTAAAGAGCTATGAATCCTATGTACCTGATAGAAAATGGTTCCTCGGCGGAATTGCCATCCTGTAGTTCCTTCCTAATTTTAAAGGTTTTTGACCTAAGATCCTAGTGGAGTCAACAAAAAGTCCTATCCCAGTGAAATTTCAAAGAAAGAAAGAAGGGCCCCACGGTGGGCGCCACTTTTCTGTAGCGAGCGATTTTGGACGCGGTTCTTAAGCGCTGTCACTCTTTGGGGTTTACTACAGGTCGATTCATTTTTTATCCTATTGTGAGCTGACTAAGGAAGGGAAATAGATGTCTCCAATTAACCCTGCTTGTATACTGAGTTTAAACAGCTTCCTGTTAGGTTACGGATGCTATATGGTAATGGGGCCTTTCTTTCTTCTTACTTTATTAAGGTGGAAAACTGGGACTATTCATGGGGAATTTGTCAGATTGGGTGGAGATAGGGGACTTTAGGTTTTTTGATTAGTGTGCTCGCTAAGATTTTTCTTTCAATCTTATGCCTATGTATTCCCGTTTACCGAAACAGGGAAATTAGAGCGATCGTAGTTCCTCCTATTCTATGGGAGGAAATGGGTGTTTTGGTGTCTTGTTCAAAGCCCAAGACGTGAAGCGAAAGGTGATCTATATCTTGTTCAAAGCCCAAGATGTGAAGCTGAAGGTGGTTTGTATCTTGTTCAAAGCCCAAGATGTGAAGCTGAAGGGTCTATTTGTATCTTGTTCGAAGCCCAAGATGTGAAGCTAAAAGGTGTTGTCTTTAGAGAGAATTTGTCATCTCTAAAGAGGGCATGTTTGTCACAACTGTTTATAAAGGAGAATTACTTTAACCGGGATATGTGAGTCCAGCAATGCCATAATTTCCTTTATAGGGGGGTTCCAACCTGAAGGAGAAGACTTTAACTCAGTGTAGAGCAATGCTATCTTTCCTTAGGAATTTTTCATGCTAAAAGAGGGACAGTGGCATGGATGTAAATAATCCAGAGGCTTGCCGCTTACAGCGATTAGATGAAGGGGAAGGAGTTGTTGATGTTTGTATGCTGTGAACGAGGCACAACTTTGATGCTAAACGGTTGATTGGCTCAACCTGGGTTTTCTTATACAAAGCATAAGAGGAGGCTATTGGCCCAACAAGAGGGAGTTTTTATGTGTCTCGTACGAAGCCCGAGAGAGAGGCTAAAAGGGTTGACTCAACAGGAGAATCTTTTATACTCAACAAGAGAGTGTTTTTGTATCACGTATAAAGCTCGAGATGGAGGCTAAAGATGGTGACTCACCAAGAGAATCTTTTATACTCAACAAGAGAGTGATTTTGTATCTCGTACGAAGCCCGAGATGGAGGCTAAAAGGTGATTGACTCAACAAGAGAGTCTTTTATACTCAACAAGAGAGTGATTTTGTATCTCGTACGAAGCCCGAGATGGAGGCTAAAAGGTGATTGACTCAACAAGAGAGTCTTTTATACTCAACAAGGGTGTTTTTGTATCTCGTACGAAGCCCGAGATGGAGGCTAAAAGGGAGATTGGCTCAACAAGAGAGCCTTTTATACTCAACAAGAGAGTGTTTTGGTATCTCGTACGAAGCCCGAGATGGAGGCTAAAAGGTTTGACTCAACAAGAGAGTCTTTGTATCTCGTACGAAGCTCGAGATGGAGGCTAAAGGTTTTGACTCAACAAGAGAGTCTTTGTATCTCGTACGAAGCCCGAGATGAAGGCTAAAAGGGTACTGTTTCAGTTGAGTGACAGGTCCAGTATGTTGGTTCAACGAGAAAATCAGTTCTTATATGAGTAACACTGTACTCATGGATTTGATCGGAGAATCGGGATTGTTTCCTGTTCTTTAAGGAAACGGGGAATCCAAAGGGTATTTGAGACTGTCCAAGTCTGCGGGTGTTTCCTTACTTGAGAATGTCTCTGAGACTCAAGGAAATTAGACTATCCAAGTCTAGAATTTTATCTTTTGTACTATGCTTAAAGAAACAGTAGTAATACGTTCACGGTAGAAAGATCTAGACTCTTTGAAAGTCTGTTCTATTAAGATGACTAATTTATGTTCCTATACCTCTAGGAGGTCGTCGGGATAATTTGTACGAAGCCCAAGAGGAGGCTGGAAACTTTTAAGAAGCCGAGGGACAATTTGTACGAAGCCCAAGAGGAGGCTATCATTCTCGGATGAAGAAATCATTTATACAAAGCCTAAGAGGAGGCTGTGAATACTTCTAAGAAGCCGACGGGTCCTTGTACAACACCCAAGAGGAGGCGGGGATGCTTTTAAGAAGCCTGTGGGTCCCCAAACCCCGAGAAGTTCAAGACAGGCTATTCACAAAGAATAGATCAAGCCAGGAAAGTTCGAGAATTTAGAAGAAACTCAAGGGATGCAATTCACGGAGAAGAGATAATCTCTGGGGAGTAGAGTTTCTTGACAATTCCTAAGGAGGACAGCCGAAGAGAAGACTGTATTTGGTGCTCCTATGGGGGATCTAGTATTGTCTATTTCTAAGAATGATCGAAACACGGCTTTACCTAGTGCTAGACGTAGTTGCCGGGGAAACTCTAAATATATATACTATTATTACACAATCGATATGAGTTTATGAAAGAAGACTTACAGTGAAACAGCCCCACAGTACAGTTATATGTATATGAAAGCGGTAAATGAAAGCATATAAACACTTACTCGGTTGTAGAGCTTCCATGTTGTTTGGTTAGTTGTTCAACAAAGAAAGATTGAAAACAATAGTATATTTCAAAATCAAAGGAGAAAGTGTTTTGAAAGGAAAGATTGGGGCTTACAGCTCAAGGTGAGGCCCAAGTTTTTAGTAGTGATTGCACTGTGATATAAGTTTGTACAGTGAGACTTATACAAGTGACTGAGGCCCAAAAAGTTTTCTGTACAAGGGGAATGGGTCTTACACTCTCTCAAGAGGCCCAAAAAAATGATTTAGAGAAAAGAAGCGGGTCTTACTACTCGAGGGTAGGCCCAGATGATTTTGAAAAGGGCGACGATCGCGCCGAGGTTTTGGAAACACCGTGGGACTTATACAAGTGATTGAGGCCCAAAATTTTGGTATTTACAAAGGAATTGGGTCTTACACTCTATTAGAGGACCAAAGGTTTAAAAATGAAAAGAAATGGGACTTATAGCTCAAGGAGAAGCCCAATGGTCTTTTTTGTTAAAAGGCGACGATCGCGCCGAACTTTGTAAATGTACCGAGGGACTTATACAATGTCTGAGGCCCAAAATATTTTATTTACAAAAGGGGTGTGACTTACACTCTATTAGAGGCCCAAAGTGTATTTTAGGAAAAGAAATGGGGCATACAACACGAGGGGAGGCCCAGATGATTTTCAGTTTGAAAATGGCGACCGCGTCAAGATTTTTAACATATCGGGACTTATACAATAACTGAGACCCAAAATATTTTTGTACAAAAAGGGTTGGGTCTTACACTCTATTAGAGGCCCAAGTGTTTTTATGAAAAAATATATTTTAGGGTGAAAATCAAAGAAACCCCAATTTCATTTTTTAAAGACATTTTTCAAAGAAAAATCAAGTAAAAAAATGATAAAAATATCAAATAAAATCATTAATCATGTTATAAACAATGATTACGGTTTATGAAAAAATATTTTATCCACATGAATATTTAAAATCATTTTTGTTTTAAAAATCAAGAAAAAGAAATAATTTTAAAAGCATTTAAAACTATTTAAAATAATATTTTTGAATATATTAAAAATATATCAAATAATAATATTTTTTGTGATTTTTTGGTGGATTAAAATATTATGGAGTATGAATAAGAAGTGTGTAAAACAGAATTGGAAAATGATGATTTTTGCTATGTAAAAGAATTTGTTGAGTTTTGAAGATAAACTAAGAAAAAGAGGAAAGATGTCACAACATCACATTCGACATCTTTCATGAGTTTTGAAGATAAGAGAAAAAGAGAAGATGTCACAACATCACATTCGACATCTTAAAAAACCAGAACTGCGCCTTGGTTTTCAACATCTTTGCTATCAAACTTCAAACATTCATAACTCTCTCAATTTTTAATGAAATTGAAATCCGTAAGAACCTATCTTGACCGATTTTTCGCAAGGAATCCAATGGTATTACTCATACACACTGAAACTTAATGTACATAATACACAAAGCAAAAAACCAGAACTGCATGTTGATTTTAAACATCTTTGCTTATCAAACTTTCAACATTCATAACTCTCTCAATTTTTAACGAAATTAAAATCCGTAAGAACCTATCTTGACCAATTTTTCACAAGGAATCCAATGGTATCACTCATACATACTAAAACTTAATGTACAGCCCACACAAGGCAAAAAACCAGATCTGCACCTTAAGTTTAAAACAACATAAACTCCACATATAAACATGTTAAAGTGAAAACAGTAGGAGGATCATATCATACACATTAAGGACTACATTTTTACTTCAAGAATTGTTCAATATGATGCATGTATGTGGACAACAAAGGAAAGCATGATTCAAAGAATTCAAGTTGTGAATTTTACCTCTTTTTTGGAGATTTTGTGCAACCTACCAAGTGCTTTGTTCCAGAAATAATTTGATGCTTTGGACACTCTCAAATGACCTCTTAGAAGCTTTTAGGATGGTTGGAATCAGCTGGAAACCTCTGGACCAAGTTTGAGCACTTTCTTGCAAAATGGGCAAAAGTGGCCAAAATGCCAACTCTCTCAAATGGTGTTCCGGATGTGTGGAACCATTTGGGACAGTTCAAGAATGATATTTGGAGTGTATTTGAGGTTTTATCTGGTTTGGAAAGTGACTGAATCAAGACATGGCTTGAAAAATGCAAAAAAGTCCAATTTTGAGGTTTTGAGAGGTGACTTTGTGATTTTGGTGTTACAGGTCACTTGTGATAGTTTAGATCACCTACATATGATGTTTATGAGGTGTTAGGATCATGAGATATGATGGAAATGCTCTTTAACTCAAAAACTTTGAATTACCTTACTAAAGAAGGTATTTTGGAGTGAAAGAAGTGATTTTGAGGAAAGCATCTGTTTGATGGCTTTGGTGTACTCAAACTGAGCACAAATGAGCTCTATTTATAGTAGAGCAAGTTTGTTTTGGCAGCAATAGTGAATGGTGACTGCAGCAGAGGTTTGTTCAATGTTGGCCAATGAAAATCCAAGTCTCCTCTAGCCATTGACTAGAGGTTAGAGCACAGAGCTTTGGTTCCCTACTTGTTGGAGGAATCTTGACTGAATTCAGTTGCAAATGTGTCAGTCCATGCCACCTCTAAGCATCTATTAAATGCTTCAATCCAAAATTGGAGTCTTGTCCCTCTTTTAGGCAATTCTAGGTTTAGCATGCCACTTCTTGTTCCAAGGACTTTGGAGGCGTGGCTCAGTGATTGTCCCCTTTAGATTTGATCCTCAGATGTGTCCAAGATGATGACAAGGCTTGGAAATTCGTGTGGCACAAGAAATGTGCAAATCTGTCCTGAAACATGTCTTAAAAATCAGCTGCAGCAAGCCTTGTTGTAAAATCCATAACTTCTTGCTCAAGAATGATAAATGGCTGTTCTAGGACTCTATGGAAAGCTGAGATGACATACTTCAAGTTTGATGTTTGACCTTAGACTTGGTGAAACTTGGATCATGGTGTTAGACGGTGTGGCTAGTGATCGAGAGGGGGGGTGAATAGATCACCTCCTTGAAACTCAAGGATTTAAAAAAGTTTATCAGAGTCTTTCAAGTTAGCGGAAAAATTATGATCCCGAATCAACTTCCGTCTATTCTGAACCAGCTACTATAAAACCGGACACACGAGTTTATGCTGGATTTATTAGGATGACAAAGATATATTAACACCAGATATGAATCGACTCAAATGCACTTATCATACAAAGGCTGTTTCCAATGAACAAAAACACAGCAAACAATTTTGTCAAACACTTGGCGTGTATGCATTCAACGATTAACAATAATGGTGATTTTGACAAAGATTTTCGTACCACTATTGTATCTTGAAACTTTAATACGCAACACACCAAACGAATCACAAAATTGTTGAAAGCGTAAAGAGATAAAGATAGAATACGATACGCAGAGATTTGGTAAGGAAGTTCCCCACTTCCGTCCTCGCGTGTGGGTACGTCTCCTTCTCAATTTCAAAATGAAATTGAGACCTGTTATATCAATAATGCTGAATTCGTTCTTTACAAGGTTATAATACAAATCCAGAAATCTAAACCCTAAGATCTTCCTATTGTATGAACCTTCACTTGATCTGAGCTTGATCAAGAATTTTCCTGCAAGAAATACAGACAATTCACCGGTTCCACGACCTGTTTGCGAAATCTCCAGATTTCCAAACCCTACGCTGCGGCTAAATCTGTTCTGCAATCGTGACTAACAAACCCTCAAGAACACACCCGTTCTTGAAGGACAAACCAGATGGTTTTTCCTCGAAACCCCCTTTGTATCTTCAACTCAGCTAGATCAATGATCGTACCACTGAACGTTATCTCAAAGATCCCTTAATCTGAAGAACAAAAATGATTATGTGTTGATGTTCTTGAATTAACGAGATTGAGAAAATGATGAAGACAAAGTCTCTTTCAGGTTTCTAACACTGCTCTTCAAAAATAATGCACACCAAACTTGTCTTTTGCTTTGATTGCACTTTTTCACTCTAACTAGAATTCTACTTCGAAACTGAACTGTCACGACACTTATATATGAAAACAGAAACGGTTAAAAGCAACAAACAGCTCTATGTGTCGATACAAGAGTCGTATGCGTCGATACATAGTGAGTATAACACATGCATGAGTCGACACATGGTTGTATGCATCGATGCATACTGTACCTGTTAATTTTCAGAATGTAAAATAAATCATGCATCGATACATGATGCGCATGCGTCGATACATAGCTCAATTACAAAGGAACATGTGTCGATACAAGTATCGTATGAATTGATACATACTGAAGCAAAATTATTTCAGAATGTGAAGTAAATCATGCATCGATACATGATGCGTATGCGTCGATACATACCCTAGTTACAAAGGATCATGTATCGATACAAGTGTCGTATGAATCGATACATACTGAAGCAAAACGGTTTTTTTTGTGAGTTTATCAAAGGTATGTGTCGATACAAGACACGTATGAATCGATGCATACATAGGGAAAATCGTTTTTATGATTACAATGATGATATGAATCAATTTGCATTGTCTTTTAAATCATAGTAGGTATGAAATCATATGTATGTACAAACTAATCATGCATACAAATCTTATATCATGCATATCACACAATTTGCAATCATACAAAAACTTAAAGGCTTGCTCACAAACTCCCCCTTTTTGATGATGGCAAATTTGCAAGATGTGATGGAGCACTCCCCCTGAGTTTGTGCATGACTGTCAACATCTTGTTGTCTTTCTTCTCCCCCTTTGTCAACATCAAAAAGAAGAGATAGACAGTCTGGTGAAATAGTCCCAAAGCTTAGACAGCAAAATTGATGTAACAATAGACAGCAATATTGATATAGAAGCTCACAATCACCAAGAATGAAGCTTAACATAACAGAATCATTCATAGAGAATGATAAGACAGGGAAAAACTAACACAAGTAAATAGAACTAAAAGAAATAAGCATTAAAATTTTAAGAAAGTACTTGGAGTTTACATAAGCAGAACCAGAACAAATGAAGTTTGAACAATGTAGCAAGGAAACTGAAACAACATGATGATGAAATGAAATGTAATGAAATGACATGATGCTAGCCTAAAAAGGGTTATGGCCTCCACAGGACTCCTCACCCTCTCTATCAGGATCTCTGAAGCTTGGTGGAGGCGGCGGAGGAGGCATCTCATCAGGATTATGGCCCATGAAATTGTATCGCCGGAACCGGTTCTGAACTTCAACACTTCTGAATCTGTCCATGATACCAGGATGTGCACGACAATCGTCCATAAAACCAGACATTTCATTGTAAAAGACTTGATGCCATTTAACCAATTCCGTGTGCCAAGCATGCTGATTATGATACATCCTTGTGTGTTCATCATGCCACTCACGATGCTCCTTATGCCACTCATTTTGCTGCACATGCCAAGCAAGCGCCTGTTCATGACGGGCTTGATTAGCAAGCTCCATTTGCTGAAAAATTTGAGTCAAGTACTCAGGGGCAGTTGAAGAGGAGGCAGCGCCAGAGAACGGAGGAACACGTGGACCTGGTTCATAATTTGTTGGAGACCACCTTTGTGGCACCCAATCACCCCAGCCAGCATTAGCATCTGCTTCAGGCTGATTCTCTTCATTGGCCTCATGCATTTCTTCATCCAGTTGGTCTTCAGGTACAAACACTTGTTCAGATGGCACATCAAAATTGTACACCCTTGTTTTGGATCCTCTGTCCAGAAAATAAAAACATTGACGCTCCTTGTCCCACCGGTATCCCATATGAGATAAAGTAGCAGTGTTGAACTCTTGGGCGGAAGAGGAAGATGTAAGGGGTACTAAAGGGATGGTTACATTCCAGTATTTGATGATTCGCATAATTTGGGCAGCATATCCAAGTGTGATATTCTTCATACTGTTACGCATAAGAAACATGCGTTTCACAAAGTAGTTTGGTCAATTAAGTGGGACCTTTTTGTGAAGAAGGTACACAAGATGAATGTCTGATCGATCCAACCTAGAATGACCACCAGACTTTGGACGCAAGATGTGCGAGACAATCCAGTGAAGTATTCTAGGTATGCTTGTAATCATACCAGAAGTGATGGGTTCATCCTCTCCGAGAGGTCTATCCAATTTGGAAATAGATGCAACATAGTCCCTTATTTTAAACTCCGTATCATAACTTTGGTCATGCCATTTTTTCAGTCCAAGCACCCCAAGCGGAATTTGAAACACTTTCTCCCAATCAGTGGCTTCAAAAGTGTAAGTTTTGGTGCCAATTGAGCATCTGAACATATAGCCTCTACCAGCTTGCAGACCAGCATAAAATATACGAATAAAATCCTCATGATAGGCATCATTTATGGCCAAAAATGTACCAAGGGTTTGTGCCTTCAATAAATCAACGACATCGTTGAGATGGAGGGCAGATGCATCAGTTTTATCAAAGACATGAGGTTTCATAACTAACCTTGTCTTGAAAGAGGTCTCAAACTCCTCAGCGATGGCAGGATGAAGAAGAGTGAGAGCACTGGGAGGGATTTCTGGAGGTTGTGGAGGCTGACCAGACGTCCCAATGGATTCCTTTCCTTTTCCTCTTTGTCTAGCCGGTATAATTCTGGGAGGCATGGTGATGAATTGTAGAGGGGTTAAGATGTGAATTAGGGTTTTGGAGATGAAGATGTTTGAGAAGGTTAGGGTTAGCCGTGTGGGTATGAGAGGAGAAGAGAGGTTAGAGTGAATTATCCCTTTAAAATTAGCTGATGTGTCGATCCACAACTGATTTGAACATGTATTTATTGTAAAAGAAACAGTATGTATCGATACAAAGGGTATGGATCGATTCATATCGCGAAATTTTTGTTTTTGAAAGTGTCCTATGTGTCGACACAAAGCACGGACGCATCGACACATACTGAAACAAGTTTTAAAAAAAATTGAAAATGAAAAGACATGAATCGACACATATCACGAATGTATCGATCGGAAACTCTAATGTGTCGACACATGTTCTTGTTGTATCGATACATACTTGATGCTAAAACATGTTTTAACTGATTTGTGACTACCTGTTGAGTTAGAAACCTGTGAACAGCTCTTGAGTCAATGCAGTATAGATGATGTCATGATAATGATGCTCAAGTACAATTCATGAATCAAACGTTAATGTTCAAACAACATATGCAATGAAATACATATAAACGATCTTAACGAATTTGTTCTACCATACACTAATCACAAAGTTCCAAAGAGATTTTAGAAAGGAATGATATTACCTCTGTTGATGAAACCTTATGGAGTCTGAGTGATGTCTAAAAACAAAGCTTAACAGCCAAAGTGAGATATATATAAATAAGGACCAACATGCTTAAGACATCGATGAGGAGAGATCTAAAATCCCTAATTCACGACGAATGTTGAAGAACGGTTCCGTTGCTAATGGTTTAGTAAAAATGTCAGTAAGTTGGTTTTTAGTATCAACATGCTCAAATACAACGTCCTCTTTTTCAACATGATCGCGAAGAAAGTGATGCCTAATCTCTATGTGTTTAGTGCGTGAGTGTAAAACAGGATTCTTAGTAAGATTTATAGCACTGGTGTTGTCACACTTTATTGGAATGCGTTTGAGTTGAATATCGAAATCTTGTAGTTGTTGCTTCAGCCATAAGATCTGAGCGCAACAGCTACCGGCTGCAACGTACTCAGCCTCAGCAGTTGACAATGCGACAGACACCTGTTTCTTACTATGCCAACTGACCAAAGAGTTTGAAAATAAGTGACATGTACCACTAGTACTTTTCCTATCTGATTTACAGCCAGCAAAATCAGAATCGGAGTAACCTACTAAGCTACAATCGCTTCCTTTTGAATACCAGAGCCCATACTTAGATGTTCCATGAAGATATCTAAATATGCGCTTGACAGCTTTCAAGTGTGACTCTTTAGGATTCGATTGATATCGTGTACACATGCAGACACTAAACATGATGTCAGGTCTAGACGCAGTAAGATACAAGAGAGACCCAATCATACCTCTATACTGTTTGACATCTACACACTTACCGTGTTCATCTTTATCTAGATTTCCATTGGTAGGCATAGGTGTGTCTATTGATTTTGAGTCGTTCATTCCAAAGCGCTTGAGCAGCTCTCTGCAGTATTTTGTTTGACTCACAGCTGTACCCTTATCAAGCTGCTTTATTTAGAGACCGAGGAAGAAATTAAGCTCCCCCATAAGACTCATTTCAAATTCACCCTGCATAACTTTTGAAAACTCTTCGACCAAGTGTATGTTAGTTGAACCAAAAATTATATCGTCTACATAAACTTGAACTAAAAGAATGTGTTTTCCCTTGTGTTTAATGAAGAGGGTGGTATCCACTTTACCTCTTGAATATCCATGATCAAGTAGAAATTTGCTAAGTCTTTCATACCAAACCCGAGGGGCTTGCTTAAGACCGTACAAAGCTCGTTTTAATTTGTAAACATAATCTGGATATTCAGCATTCTCAAAACCAGGAGGTTGTGAGACGTATACCTCTTCATTTAGGACACCATTTAGAAACGCACTCTTTACGTCCATTTGGTAAAGCTTAAAATCTCTAGAACACGCATAAGCAAGCAAGAGACGTATAGCTTCGAGGCTAGCAACTGGAGCATAAGTTTCCTCATAGTCTATGCCCTCCTCTTGGTTATACCCTTGTGCCACTAAACGTGCCTTATTCCTAGTTATCACTCCGTTTTCATCAAGCTTATTTCTAAAAACCCATTTAGTACCTATGATATGATGATCTCGCGGACGAGGAACAAGTTCCCAAACGTCATTTCTTTTAAATTGATTAAGCTCTTCTTGCATGGCCATTAGCCAAAATTCATCAATCAAGGCCTCTTTGGCATTTTTAGGTTCTACTTGTGAAACAAAAGCGAAGTGAGAGCAGAAATTACTTATCCTAGAACGAGTCATGACTCCCTTTGAAATGTCTCCCAAGATGTTGTCAATAGGATGATCTTTTGAAGATCTCCAAGTTGGTGGAAGGTCATTCACTTCAGTTTGTCCTTCTTCCTTATCTTTTACATGACTGGTATCTTCCTCCTCCTCATTGTCTTCTGTTTTGGACTGATCAGTTTCCAAAACAGCTTCTTTGAGTATGTCTTCTGTAGATATACCTGTGTCATCAAAAGAAATACCTTTTCCGACATTTTTCGGATAAGACTCATCAAAAGAGACATGAACAGATTCTTCAACGGAAAGTAAACGCTTATTATACACTCTATATGCTTTACTTGATTGTGAATAACCAAGAAAAATACCTTCATCCGCTTTTGCATAAAACTTCCCAAGTTTTTCCTTACCATTATTCAAAACAAAACACTTACAACCGAATACGTGAAGATGTGATAAGTTTGGCTTTCTTCCTTTTAAAATCTCATAAGGGGTTTTATTTAAAATAGGGCGAATTAGAATCCTGTTTAGAACATAACAGGCTGTGCTAACTGCATCAGCCCAAAAATATTTTGGCAATCCACCCTCATTTAGCATTGTTCTTGCCAGCTCTTCTAAAACACGATTTTTGTGCTCCACAACGCCATTCTGTTGTGGAGTTCGAGGAGCTGAAAAGTTATGCTCAATACCATACTTATCACAGTACTTATCAAAGAGATAGTTTTGAAATTCTCCTCCATGATCGCTTCGAATTGTAACTATTTTAGAATTCATTTTATTTTGGGACAGTTTTGCAAAACTCTTAAAAGCGAAAAACGTTTCATCTTTGCTATGAAGGAATATAGTCCAAGTAAATCTAGAATAGTCATCAACGATTACTAAACCATAATAGTTTCCGCCTAGACTCTTTGTCCTAGAAGGTCCAAAGAGATCCATATGGAGAAGCTCAAGGGGTCATGAAGTTGAAATTACATTTTTGGATTTAAAAGATACCCTTGTTTGCTTTCCCATTTGGCACGCGTCACATAGATGGTCTTTTGAAAATTTTATCTTTGGAAGACCGACTACTAGATCCTTAGATACAACCTTATTAAGCAAATCGAAATTAACATGCGCTAAGCGTCTGTGCCAAAGCCAAGAATCATCATTCAAGGCAACTAGACACTTAGAGCTTGTTAAAGGTACATCAAAAAGACCAAGCATATAGATATTGTTTACTCTTACACCCTTAAACACAATATTCTGTTCAGTATGTTCAATTGTGCAGCAAGTTTTTGTGAAAGAAACCTTGTAACCCTTGTCGCACAATTGACTAATACTTAACAAATTGTGTTTAAGCCCCTCAACTAGATGGACATCAGAAATAGTAGTGGTAGAGGGATTACCTACACTACCTTTGCCAAGTATAGCTCCTTTGTTATTGTCTCCATAAGTAACATATCCCTTCTTCTTTGCTTTGAAGTCTATAAAAAGCGATATGTCACCCGTCATGTGCCTTGAGCACCCGCTGTCTAGAAACCATCTTCTATCTACGGATGCAAGACACTCATCCTACAATATCAAAAGAGAGAAACAGGTACCCAATTTTCATTGGGTCCATGTGGGTAAGTTGTAACATGGTTGCCTTTAGGCCTCCATTGATAAATGCCTTTAGGAACAAGAAATCTCCTAAACTTGCATTTTTCAATGGTATGACCAGTATGACAACAATAGTGACATAAGCCACGATGATGTATTTGTTTATTTTTGGTCATTAAACCCTTTGGAATAAAGGAGTATTTTGCATATGGTGGATTTAATGACTTCTTAAACAACCTAGAATCAACGGCGTAAGTCACCTTGGGTTGTAAAGCTTTTTCCAATTTGACTTTAAGAGTTTTAACCTCTTGTTGCCAAATATGACAAGCTTCACAATACCTAACTTTACTACATCCGTTAACATTAATATCTTTTGAATTTGCTGCAATACTAGCTTTCAAGCTTTCTAAATCTTTTTCAGCTTTGTATACTTTACCTTCCAAGAATGAAAAAATTTGTTTATCGGAAGATAATCTTTTGAAAGCATCTACAGCTTCGTTATGCAGTTTTTCAAAAGCGATTTTCAGTTCAGAAAAAGACATAGAGGAGACATTACTATAGTAGGCTTGTCTTACTTTCTTATCGTTGATTTTCTTCTTGTGGTAGGACTGATTTTTGGTGTGAGCCATAAGACACAGATTTGCTGTCTCATCACTATCATTTGAACTTTGTGAGCTTGATGAGTCACTATCGCTTTCCCATGCTATATAAGCTCTTCTTTGTTTATTTGACCTTCTTGGTTGAGCTTTTCCTTTGTCTTTTTTCTTCATAGGGCATTCTGTTTTATAATGTCCAGATTTACCACAATTAAAACACGATCCTTTTACTCTATGCTTCTTATTCTCTTCCTGTTTTGACTCTACAGATTGTCTTCGAAACTTAATGAGATTTTTGTCGGAATGCTGGATTCCATTCTTTCGAATGAATCTATTATATCTCTTAACAAAAAGTCCCATTTCTTCATCACCCGAATCTTCGTCACTACTTGAATCATTGTCGCTTTGCTCTTTTTGTGAGGACTTTGAGTTAGAGGCCACAAGAGCTATTGGCTTCTTCTCACTCTCTTTGTCTTTATTCTTTTCCTTTTTACTCTTTTTCTCAAATATTTCGAGACTTTCCAGTTCTTGCTGATGTTCTTCCAGCTTGCCGAATAAAGTTGTAATAGTAAGCGTCGTGAGGTCGTTGGCTTCCTTAATAGCTGTTACTTTAGGTTGCCATTCCCTGCTAAGACACCTCAGAATTTTATTAGTGGCTATTTCATTGGAAACAGGTTTTCCAAGTGAATTCAACCGATTTATGAGATGAACGAATCTCTTTTGCATGTCAGAGATAGATTCTCCTTGTTTCATGCGAAAGAGCTCGAACTCTTGATTAAGTGTGTTAATACGGGACTGTTTTACTTCAGTAGTACCCTCATGGGCAATTTCTAAAGCATCCCACATTTCTTTAGCTGTCGAGCAATGGGATACCCGATAATACTCATCAGCACTAAGTGCTGAAATTAGCATATTTTGAGCTCTCCAATCACTCGACCACTTTTTCTCATCTTTCTCATCGTAATCATCTTCTGGTTTAGGAACTATGGCGCCAGCCTCATTTCTCATAGTAATTTGAAAAGGACCATTTTGAATGGCAGCCCACACATTCCTATCCACAGAATTTATATGAACTCGCATGCAGTCTTTCCAGTAGCCATAATTTTCACCGTTGAAAACAGGCGCTCTATTATACGCCCCCTTTGGTTCAGAATCCATATCGTTACAAGCAGCCACAAAGCACCAGCGAACCGGCGCTCTGATACCACTTGTTAGACGGTGTGGCTAGTGATCGAGAGGGGGGGTGAATAGATCACCTCCTTGAAACTCAAGGATTTAAAAAAGTTTATCAGAGTCTTTCAAGTTAGCGGAAAAATTATGATCCCGAATCGACTTCCGTCTATTCTGAACCAGCTACTAGAAAATCGGACACACGAGTTTATGCTGGATTTATTAGGATGACAAAGATATATTAACACCAGATATGAATCGACTCAAATGCACTTATCATACAAAGGCTGTTTCCAATGAACAAAAACACAGCAAACAATTTTGTCAAACACTTGGCGTGTATGCATTCAACGATTAACAATAATGGTGATTTTGACAAAGATTTTCGTACCACTATTGTATCTTGAAACTTTAATACGCAACACACCAAACGAATCACAAAATTGTTGAAAGCGTAAAGAGATAAAGATAGAATACGATACGCAGAGATTTGGTAAGGAAGTTCCCCACTTCCGTCCTCGCGTGTGGGTACGTCTCCCTCTCAATTTCAAAATGAAATTGAGACCTGTTATATCAATAATGCTGAATTCGTTCTTTATAAGGTTACAATACAAATCCAGAAATCTAAACCCCAAGATCTTCCTATTGTATGAACCTTCACTTGATCTGAGCTTGATCAAGAATTTTCCTGCAAGAAATACAGACAATTCACCGGTTCCACGACCTGTTTGCGAAATCTCCAGATTTCCAAACCCTACGCTGCGGCTGAATCTGTTCTGCAATCGTGACTAACAAACCCTCAAGAACACACCCGTTCTTGAAGGACAAACCAGATGGTTTTTCCTCGAAACCCCCTTTGTATCTTCAACTCAGCTAGATCAATGATCGTACCACTGAACGTTATCTCAAAGATCCCTTAATCCGAAGAACAAAAATGATTATGTGTTGATGTTCTTGAATTAACGAGATTGAGAAGATGATGAAGACAAAGTCTCTTTCAGGTTTCTAACACTGCTCTTCAAAAATAATGCACACCAAACTTGTCTTTTGCTTTGATTGCACTTTTTCACTCTAACCAGAATTCTACTTCGAAACTGAACTGTCATGACACTTATATATGAAAACAGAAACGGTTAAAAGCAACAAACAGCTCTATGTATCGATACAAGAGTCGTATGCGTCGATACATAGTGAGTATAACACATGCATGAGTCGACACATGGTTGTATGCATCGATGCATACTGTACCTGTTAATTTTCAGAATGTAAAATAAATCATGCATCGATACATGATGCGCATGCGTCGATACATAGCTCAATTACAAAGGAACATGTGTCGATACAAGTATCGTATGAATCGATACATACTGAAGCAAAATTATTTCAGAATGTGAAGTAAATCATGCATCGATACATGATGCGTATGCGTCGATACATACCCTAGTTACAAAGGATCATGTATCGATACAAGTGTCGTATGAATCGATACATACTGAAGCAAAACGGTTTTTTTTGTGAGTTTATCAAAGGTATGTGTCGATACAAGACACGTATGAATCGATGCATACATAGGGAAAATCGTTTTTATGATTACAATGATGATATGAATCAATTTGCATTGTCTTTTAAATCATAGTAGGTATGAAATCATATGTATGTACAAACTAATCATGCATACAAATCTTATATCATGCATATCACACAATTTGCAATCATACAAAAACTTACAGGCTTGCTCACACATGGAGTAAAACATCCTTGAAGTTGGGACATTCTTGCTGGAAAAATATTAATGATGTCCTATGAAATGTTGGAACATCTGGCAACTTTGAACATTAATAATTCCAAACTTTAATCACTTGTATCTTTTAATCCACTATGATATTTTGAGTTGAAGTGAATTGCATCTTTGATGCTTGTCTTGCATGGTGACAAAGCTTGAAAATTATGTGGCACAAGAAAAAGTGCACAAAATCTGTCCTAAAAGCAGCTGCAGCAAGCCTTCTTGTAAAGTCTATAACTTCCTGCTCGAGTGTGATAAATGGACGTTCTATAACTTTCTGGAAAGCTGAGATAACGTACTTCAACTTTGATGTTCAAGGTTTGTGAAGATAAGACTTATAAAGTTGTCAAAAATGACCTTGAACTTGTGTGATCAAATCTGTCCTAAAAGCTGTCATGAAAATTCTGTTTTATCAATGCCTTTTGCAGAGTCCATAACTCCCTACTCGAGTGTGCTACATGGACTTTCTAGGACTTTCTGGAAAGCTTAGATGGCGTACTTCAACTTTGATGTTTGGCCCTAGACCTGGTTCAACTTGGATCATGGAGAAAAACATCCTTGAAGTTGGGACATTCTTGCTGGAAAAATATTAATGATGTCCTATGAAATGTCAGAACATTGGACATTAAGAATTCCCAACTTTGATCACTTATATCTTTTAATCCTTATGATATTTTGAGTTAATTCCTTCTACAATGTTGAAGTATCAAATACCCTCTTTAAAAGTAGCCCTTACGCAAAACCAATGGATGCTTGGGTCAATAGTTACAACCTTGAAAAGTTGTGCACGTGAACATGATTTTAACTTAGAAAAAATTTCTAAGTTTCTTTCAATTTGATCAATTTTGCAATTTTTCATGATTTCTTGATTTAAATTTGATCAAATTAAATCATCCATCATATTTTCTTGAGTAATGGCTTGTGAAGCTCAAAGTTGACCAAAAGTCAAACTTTGACCTTCTGCGTCAGTTGACTTTGTATTTGATGAACTTGAGGCTTGATCCACTTGAAATGTTGCACTCTTGTGCTTAATTCTTGATGTGGGAGTCCTCTTGATCCTTTGTGGATGTTTAAGAGGTTAGACAAGTTGAAGATCATGTCATTCCTTGATTGATCATTTGTCTAAAGGCTCTGAGAGGGCTTGAAACCCTAAGCTTGATTGTAGTGAATGCTCAACAATTTCTTGAGGAGATTGATGAGGCACAAAGATACATCCGTATTGTGATGATGATTTACACAATGATGGGAAATCTTGGTGGTCAAAATTTGGGGTATGACAGTATTCCCTCGTGCAATGGGAAAGTCAGAGTCAACGTAGTTCGGAGGACTACAGGTGAAATGGGGGGAAGGTTTCTCACCAAGACTTCACCGTCTCGTGCCTACGTATCCGAATGAGGAAGTCAAAGCGTCCGTAGTTCGTGGAACATAACCACAAATTGGTTAAGTGTTTTTTTATGAGCAACGTTAAGTTCGCATTCCAGCAGTTAGGGTCAATGCCTGTTTGCGGTAGAACGGAAATAATGTGCTCTTTCTGAAAATGATTTGACAAACAATCCCGAAGGATAAAATGATTTGAATTTGGTTTGTGAGTTTTAAACAGAAGTGGGCTGTCTATGTTTTAAACGCGCATCGCACTAAAGTCTATGGCATAGGATCGAGTACTTCACCCTTAACGATCCAAACGTCTCGCGCACAAAGTACCCTAAGATGAGGTTAGAAATGCATCCGCTCATCTTTTCCCATGTGCTTAAGGCTCGTGGCGCACAATGCATGTCATATTTAACGATTCAAACAATTATACATAAGCATCAAGCAATGTAAGCATTAGGTTCAATCACACAAGGTAAACATCAACCTCAATTCAAAATAATAAGAATGTGTACATATTTCAAATTAAGTCCAAAGATTGGAAATCAAAATAATTAGGCAAAACAATGCACCAATGCATACACAAATGACTTAAGATCAACCAAGAAGCATTATCAATCGTCAAGCAAAGTGAAATGAAGTCAAATAATGTGAGAACCAAGGTAGGACAGTAGCTATATCAAGATGCATTAAAATCATGCTATGGATCAAAAGAAAATCACAAAAGTTCAAGTCATACATCATATCCAAACTCCATCAATTGTCAAACAAATAATCATGTAAAACACACCTCAAAGATGTAATCATGTAAGATCAAGATATGAATCCAAGTAGGGGCAGTAGTGTGTGTGTGTGTGTGAAGATCAATTCAAAGTCAAGTTCAACATGTCAAGCAAGAAACATGAGCATCACGTCACAACATGTTCACACAAACAAGCATGTATCAATCCAAGTTCTTCATGAAAGGGAATCAAAGTTCATGTGAAGTTCAAGAAGTGAGAAGACATGCAATTAGGCAATGAACACAAGTCAAGTTAGAATGGAAAAACAAGCATTCATTTCCTCTAAACATCCTAAGCATCAATCAATCATATGTAATCAAGTAAGATCAAAACTAGGTCAAATGAACATGTATACACACCACAAAGCAAGATCACATGGATGCATCAATTAAAGATAGGAGGAAGGTCAAGTAGGACTCGAATGAGACTCTACCACATGGTATTCAAATGAAGAATAAGAGGCAAGAGTAAACCCTAATTGGTTGCACAAGTGCACCTCTAAACAAACCACAAAACCAAAGCACATCTCAACAAGTTAGGATACATTGCATCACACATGAAAAATAGCTAAAAGTGTTTAAAAATCATGGAATAATGATCAACGTGTCAAGAGGGCAGTGGCTCAATTTGCTATAAAAGAGTACCTAAGAATGTGTACAAAGGATGCTCAAACCATCTCAAACATTAGGCAAATAAACAATCCATTGATCAAAAAGGTTAGGCATTAAAAAGAGATCCAAACATGAACCCAAAATACATGATTAAGACATCAAATGAAGAATAAAATTCTCTGCATACATATACCTAAGTGTGTGCAAAATAATGGATCAAGAATCAATTGGAAAGATCATGAATCAAGGCAATAATTCAAAGACTAGGTCAAAGAAACATATCACACAATTAAATCAAAATAAATGGAAAATTAAAATAAAAAACAAGGAAAATTAAATAAGACCTCAAAGTATCTAAAAATATTTTTGTGGATTTTTTAGGTATTTGGAACCATTAAAAATAAATCAGAATAGAAAATAGCAAGAAAAAAGAGAAAATAAGTGAAAATAGAGTGAAAGGGGTGCATTAGCAATTTAGATTACAAAGGAATCCAGTTTACTTCACTAATGGGCCAAAAGATAGGGGTGTGAAAAGCAAAAAGTTGAGGCCCATGTTCCATAATAACCCATCAAGCACACAGCTTAAGTGAAACACATCGTTTCACTAATGCGTTGGCAACCACGCAGGCGCCACGCTACACACACGTCACCAACAACTCAACAGGTCAACACATTCAGCATTACACGCAGGCAATACACATCAGATGCTGGAGCTAGGGCTTCGGTCGTCTTCTCCGGCTAGACATGCCGGAGATCTCTGCAAATCTCCATATAAATCAAAACCCAGTACATCAATTTAAAGAGAATTCCATGGAGAACACGAATATGGCATTGGATTTTCAAAAAGCCTCTCAGATCATGGTGAAATCAGTGCACGAATTTTGTGATCACAAACTGAAAACATTTCAAATCAACACAATGCACGTTCAAACAATGCCTCCATCACTGAAGGACTTCAGATGCACCAACATGAGCTTAAATAAGTGCCTAACATGAGAGATTTAAAGTGAAGAAAGTTACCTAACGGAGCAACTCCGTTGGTCCTTCAAACGTTGCGTAAGCTTTAGATTAAGATCACCGATGGACTCCTGATGCTTCACTGAGCATGAATCAAACCAGAAATAAACAAAAACTACAAGGATTTTGCAAGCTTGAAGTGAGAGAAAATGAAGAGAATTCAAGTGGATTCAAGCTCTCTCTGCAGTAAATGGCTCATCTTCCTTCATTAGGGTTTTCATGGAGTTAAATAGAGAGGATAAGGGTGTTTTTCGGAAGACCATAATGTGTGTATGGTTTTGCAAACTTGCCAAAAAAACTCAAAAATGATGCACACACGGGTTTGGGATGATTCACACATCACTTTGGGTCATCATTAAGTACAAATGAGGGTGAGGAAATGAATAAAGGTGATTAGAAATAAAGGAAATGGATTAGTGGTGTAATTTGGTGAATTCCACAAATGGTGTAAAAATTTGAATTTATGTATTTGATATGTGAATGTATGCTTGCTCATTTTGGGCAATATTTGGATGTCATGAAGTGTAGTACACATAACAAAGAGGTTTGCTGCCAAAAGATCAAAGGAATGACACATATGGTAATTCTATGATGCATCATGGTCATGCCCATGCATGGTACTTGAAATGAACATAACTTGGTGAATTTTTGTCATAACCATGAAGTCTTGTGATCAAATTGAAGCATGAAGGATAAGGAACAAGTTTTATGTTTGAAACATCTTGAATTAGAGATTAAAAGCACATGGAAAATGGCTTGAAATTTATGTCCTCAAAACTAGCTTATAACACTTAGTGAAAATTCACTAAGTTACCAAATTTAACAACTTGAATTCCTTGTCTTTGGAGCATCACAACTTGAGCTACAATGGGTCAAATGACAAGTTCTAGATATGTTTGGAAAGCTTGAAGAATGATCTACAAATTTTATGTTTAATGGAAGATGAGATGGAGCTACAATCTTGATGAAAAATACCTTGGAAAATTGGTTCATGAAATTGGCAAACCCTTGCTAAATTTGGCATAATGAAAACCCTAACTTTGTGACTTCATAACTTGAGTTCCACATATCCAATGGAGGAGTTCTTGTACTCAAAAGAAAGCTTAGAGAATGCTCTACAAATCTTATGTTTGAAGGAAAATGAGATGAAACCTTGACCATGAAGAAAGATGACCTTGAAAAACCAATGTTGAATCTTGAAAATTGACACTTAGAAAAAATTTCTCAAATTCATGACCTCATAACTTTTTATCCATGGATCTTTTGAACATCATTCCTTCTTTAAACTTGTAGTTCATGATGTCCTCTTTAATTTAATAACAAGTTTGCCCCATTTGGATCAAGAATGAAAAAATCATGGATGTTGCAAGATGGCTAGAAATTGAGATTTTCACACTTAGAAATTTCTCCACTAAAACCCTAATTCACCAAATCTCTTGATTTTATATCTTCCCCTGATTCTTCTTGATCCAAACACAAGATAACACTTAAAATGATATGGCATGCCCATGATTGACCTCAAAATCCAAGACTTTGACTTTAGGAATCCACAATTGACTTTCTTGACCAAATGGATCATTAATCATCTTTCCATTGACTAAGGCTCATGTGATGACTTGTGATGAGACATGATGCATGTAGGGAACCCTTGGGATGTGTGTTGAGCCATAAAACATTGCCTTGTTCAAGAAGATAGCCAAAGGTGCCCTTTGACCAAAAACCTCTTGTTTAAACCTTGAGAATCATACCCTCTTCTTGAGAGCCAACCAAGATACCTTGATCTCATGCTTAGAAACAATTCTATGCACAAATAATGATGCAAATGATATGAAACATAAGCCAAAAAGGTTAAGAAAATATAGGCCAAATTTTGGGGTGCTACAGCTGCCCCTATTCAATCCACTTGGACATAAAGGAATGACAGCAATGACTTTCAGACGTTCAAGGTAAAAGGAGATTGAATACCAAAAGAACCCAGAAATTTGCAAATTATGGGGAGATAAATGATAGAGTGATTGCCATCCGAAGGCGGACTTAAGATAAAGACACCACTCAAAAGCGGACTTAAAAAGAATGCCAGCCGAAGGCGGTCTCACATCTACAAAAGGAAAGGCTTGCCGACCAAAGGCGGACTCACATCTACAAAAGGAAAGGCTTGCCGGCCAAAGGTGGACTCACAACCAAAGATATACTTAGAAAGAATGTCGACCGAAGGCAAACTCACATCTATATGAAAAGTTGAACAAGGATTTTTAAAAAGGAATGCCGGCCACAGGCGAACTCATATCAAAGGTGAACTTTAAGAAGAATGCCGACCGAAGGCAGACTCATGACCCAACAAAGGTCTACCGACTGTAGGCAGATTCGCAACCAAAACATATAAAAGGAAAGCCGACCATAAGCGGACTCACGACCCAATAAAGTTTTATCGATCGCAAGCGGATTCACAACTAAAAAACTTAAAAGGAAAGTCGACCACAGGCGGACTCACGGCCCAACAAAGGTTTACCGACCGCAGGCAGATTCATAACCAAAAGTTTCAAAAGGAAAGCCGACCGCAGGCGGACTCATGGCCCAACAAAGGTTTACTGACCACAGGCGGTTTCATAACCAAAATATTTAAAAGGAAAGCCGACCGCAGGCGGACTCACGACCCAACAAAGGTTTACCGACCGCAGGCGGATTCACAACCAAAAGGTTCAAAAGGAAAGCCGACCTTAGGGGGACTCACGACCCAACAAAGGTTTACCGACTGTAGGAGGATTCACAACCAAGAGATTACCACCCAAAGATGGATTTTTAAAAAGAATACCGACCAAAGGCAGACTCACATCCAGAATAGAACAGAAGATGACTCCGCTGGGGAAAAGAGAAGCCTAAATAGACGACTCTGCAGGGGAGAACAAGTAAGATGAACTCATCCATCGACAGCTTCACTGGGGATAAAGTAAGACAGAATCTCCTGAATTATACCATTTTCTGCTGGGGAAACATTTGGCCAAGAGAGTATCAAACCTGGCTTATGCTTCAAATGCATATGTTTGAATTTTTCTATGGCGTAATGCTCCATACGAAATGGAAATGCTACACATTTGAAGATGCAATACAAAGATGATTATGATATGCAAAAGAACACTCCCCCTAGAGAAGTGTTGAGAAAACCAGAAATAAATCTGCCAGGGAAGACAAATTGTCTTCCTGATCATAACCTCTGCCGAAGAGAAACCCATAATGAACTTCCAATCTGCTGGGAATTATGAGTAACATCTCTTATATTGCTTTTATCTTGGCAGGATCTACCTCGATACCCCTTTCACTAACAATGAAACCCAGCAGTTTAGTAGACCTCACCCCGAAGGTGCACTTGTTTGGATTCAACCTCAGTTTGAATTTCCTTAACCTTTCAAACAACTTCTGAAGATTCACCAGATGCTCCTCCTCCATTTGGGACTTAACAATCATGGTATCAACACAGACCTCAATCTCTTTGTGAATCATATCATGAAAGAGAGTCACTATTGCTCGTTGATAGGTTGCCCCAACATTTTTCAATCCAAAGGGAATTACCTTATAACAGAAAGTCCTCCACGGTGTTATGAAAATAGTCTTCTCCATGTCTTCTAGGGCCATTTTGATTTGGTTATACTTAGAGAAGCCATCCATGAAGGAAAACACAGAATATTGAGCAGTATTATCCACTAACACGTCAATGTGGGGGACCGGGACGTTTTCTTTCTGTCTTGCTCTGTTTAAATCACAGTAATCGACACACATCCTAACCTTTCCATCCTTCTTAGGTACAAGAATGATATTAGCAACTCACGGAGGATAATTAGTCACAGCAAGAAAGCCATCATCTAACTGTTTCTGAACCTCTTCTTTGATTTTGACAACCATGTTCGGTCTCGTTCTTCTCAGCTTTTGCTTGACTGGAGGACAACCCTCTTTTAAAGGCAAACAATGTACTATGATGTCCGTATCAAGCCTTGACATGTCTTGGTAAGACCAAGCGAAGATGTCCACATACTCTCGAAGCATTTCAACCAATCTTTCCTTTACACTGTCTTCCAAGGAAGCCCCAATTCTGATTTCTTTTTTAACGTCCTCGGTGCCCAGATTGACAACTTCAATATCCTCCTGATGAGGCAGAATGATCCTTTCCTCCTGTTTAGAAGTCTGGCTAATTCCTCAAGCAGTTCATAGTCTTCGTCAGTCTCTTCTTCGGCTTGATAAATGGGATTATAAAAGTCATACCGAGCCATAGCTGAATCATTATCGGTGGAATCTGCATGAGTAATGTTTTATGTTTTATTAAGAATGCAACAATGAACAAAACAAAAAACACATTGCCATTTTTCTTTTAATAAATGTAAAAGCAAAAATGAAAAACAGGGAGTGAAACATTTGAATGCAAAACGTCCTTTATTCATGATAACATTGAAAGTAAAAATAATGTGGCCCTACAACATGAGTCACTACGTCTTGGGCAGAATGTAGGACTTAACATATGCAGAAACAATAAAAATTACTCTTCATGGGTGACCAAGATGACTTCTTCAGAAGACTAGTTGTACAATTCTTGGTCTGGAACGCAGGGGCGGATCCAATTACCCATGTCACAGTCGCTATCGACTTCATTATCCCTTATTGCATTAATTCTGTCGAAGATAACCACAGCACTTATAAATCTGACAGGACCTCTGTATCTCGGGGGTCCCTGTGATGGCTTTGATGGCTTGTACCCCAACCCGTACTTATCCTGCTTCATCGGTACCTCGAGAACTTGGCCCCACCTTTTAGAATTGCCAGCCTCAACCATAGCACGCGCCTCTTTCAGTGAAGACATTGAAACCCCAGGCCCTTTATCCTCCACAGGAGGCTCCTTCTGAATTTGGACCGCTTCGAAGGCTTGACAAAGGGTTTCACGGATCTCCCCATCAACTTCAACATACTTAAATGTTGACAAATGGCTAACCATGATGTCTTCTTCTCCACATACCATAACCACTTTTCCCTCGACCATATACTTAACCTTTTGATTCAGGGTAGACGTTATTGCTCCAGCATAATGAATCCAAGGATGGCCTAACAGACAGCTATAGGCCGGTTGGATATCCATGATGTAAAAAGTTGTATCAAAAACTTTCGGTCCAACCTTGATAGGCATAACCACTTCACCAAACACTGATCTTTTTGACCCATCAAACGTTCGCACTACCAAATCACTTGGCCTACAAATCAACCCTAGCATGTCAAGTTTCATAAGGGCCTTCTTTGGCAGAACATTCAGCGAGGACCCAATATCCACCAATACATGCGACATCAAAGAGCCCCTGCATTCCACGGAGATATGCAGGGCATTATTGTGATTTCTTGCAGCAGGGGTCAGATCCAAATCAATGAATTCTAAACCATTTCCGGCATTAACATGTGCTACCACTCCTTCAAGCTGAATTACGGAAAAGTCATGTGGAACATAAGCAGCATTTAACACCTTCAACAATGCATTCATGTGTGCTACAGAACATAGTAACAATGATAGGATGGAAATTTTGGACGGCGTCTGATTCAGTTGATCAACGATCTTGTAATCACTTTTTTGAATCAACCTCATGAATTCTTCTACATCCTTTGAGAAGGAAGTGTCATTAGCTTGTTTCTGCGTTGAATCCTCTACCACCTGTTTACCCTTGTCTTTCCCAAAACTTCCAACATTATCATCTGTCAGTGAGAATACCCTACAACTACGAGTAATACCACTGGCTCCAACAATATTTTCAACATTCAAACATGTACCCGAAGAACCCACTAACTCTTGCTTCTGTCCATTACAAAATACCTCCGCTCTGTAGTTCCACGAAATTGCTTTGGTACTCTCATACGGAATCGGCCCTGGTGTAGTAATGACAACAGGTGCTTGTCGCACCGGTGCTGAAATATGGATGGTTCTGTATGGGATTGAGATTGTTGCAACATCATTATCATTATCATTAACCTTCTTCTCAACACTAGCTCTGTCAAATTGTAACTGTCCATCATCAATTAGTCTTTGTATGCCCTCCTTTAGCAAGTGACAACCTTCTGACTGCGACAACAACCCTGGAAATCACTTGTGCACCCTGGAAACACCCCTCCTTTCAACAAATGCTCCTTGACAAAAAATAAAGGAGTCTTCAATTCATTAACATCATATATCAAATTCAAATTTTCTCCATCTTCAACTTCATTGACCCTTACTGCCCCATGCTGTGGCATTGGGTTCTGTATTACATTCAAGCCGCCATTAGTGAAATCAATTGCCTTAGAGTCAAGCAAATCTTGTACTTTATGCTTGAATGCCTTGCAGTTATCGATATGGTGCCCTGGCGCCCTTGAATGAAATTCGTAGTGGGCATTGGCGTCGTAACTTGGTGGTAGATTACCAGTAGGTGGATCCAAAGTTCTTTTCTGGATCAACTGCAATTGCAATAGATGTTGTAGTAGCTGAGAATACAACATCGGTGGAGTCTCAAAGTGTCTGTTTACCTTCGTTCTATCTTAGTATCGGTGAGGAGCATTATTCTGTTGTTGAGGCGCAGCCGGGATGGCTACAGTAGCAACCTGCTGTGTAAAATTTTGATTGGCCATGCCTTTACCCCGATAAGAAGAAACAGAATTGGTGTCACCTTCCCTCTTCTTAAGGTTACCTGCATACGGCTTTTTGTCTCCTCCAAGCGAGGAGCCATTTCCACTCGGGATCTTTCCTGCCTTGATTCCACTCTCTACTCTTTCCCCTGCCAACACAAGATTTGAAAACCCAGCTGACATACACCCAAACAGTTTCTCATAATAAGGCCCCTGAAGCGTGCCCATGAACATATCAATGAGTTTTCGCTCCATCATTGGAGGTTGAACTCTTGTTGCCAGCTCACGCCACCTCTGGACGTATTCCTTGAAACTTTGGTTCCCCCTCTGAGAAAGATTTTCTAGTTGCATTCTATTGGGAGCCATGTTGCTGTTATATTGATAATGCTTAATAAAAGCTTCTACCAGGTCTCTCCAGCTTCTGATGTGGGTCCTCTCTAACCTTATATACCACTCCAGTGAAGCCCCATCCTGGCTATCCTGGAAAAAATTCATTAGGAGCTTTTCATCATCTAAATAAGCCGACATCTTTCGGTTGTAAGCTCGGATATGAGTCTTAGGACAAGTTGTCCCCTTGTACTTATCAAAGTCCGAGACTTTGAATTTGGGTGGAATTCTTACTCCAGGAACTAGGCCGAGATCAGTCATGTCGAGACCAAAAGCATTTTGTTTCTCATATGCATGCATTCTTTCTTCAATCATCTTGAATATCTTGTCTGCCTTAGATGGGAGACCAACATCCAGGTCGTGCATAGAGAATGCATCTTCCTGACAATCCTCCTCCCAATGATGGCCACCAGCGCCATGGATATCACACATACTTCCTCCTCCACCAACACCGAGAACTCCACCAGCAATACCTCCGCATGGAGGAATGACAACACCAGGACCACCTCCTCCCGGTGGATTAGAACCACCAATAACACCTCCGCCCGGAGGAATAACACCAGCACCACCAGGGTGGACCACACCATTCTCATCAACTCGAGCAGTCTCAATCAGCAGTTGGACCAAAGTCCGCAGTTGTTCCTGTCCTTGGGCCATGTTCTGCTTTAACTCCATGAATTGAGTCATGCCTTTGCGCACCTCTAAAAGTTCAGCTTGGATTTGTTCCATTACTTGTCATTGGTTTCCTTTTGTGAAGTATCTATGAATATTAGGGTCCGCAATCCTGCTGAAGAAAACCAGGCAGAGATAAGAAAAAGCCAACCAGGAACACCTGTTATGCACATGAATATGCGATGCAAATGCAAATGTCATGCTCGAATATTTCCAGGGTGATCTACCCATTGATTCCAGTTTCATAATAATAATAAACACCAGAGATGGATAGAACACCGATAAAAGCTGCTCATAAATTGATGAATAAGAGAATAACCACAAGTCATTACATACAACCCATACAGAAAAAGATATAGTCAAATACCAGAGTCAATGATCCCAGCCGACAAGCCTAACAGTGATTAGCCACAAAAGATGAAAAGCCACTAAGACATATCCTCAATATCCACCAGAGCCAGCCCTCCCCAGCCATCACGCTCCTTGCACCAGGCTTGAATCTCCTTGAATAGCTTCTTAGTGTCTGGGTGCTTCGGTCTTTAGATCAACTCCTGAATGAGAACATCGCGTTCATGCATGATTCCCTCCAAGTATTGACACCGCAACTCCCAAGTATCTTCACCGAAAACATCCTCAAGTCAAGGATCCTCAAGTTTAGGATTTTTTACCTATGCTCGAATCTTAAGCTCCTCGAGGGTTGACAATGTCTCTTTTAGCTGCTTCTCGCTTCTGCATCTATGAGATGATTCTTCTATGACCTTCCTTTCCTTGTTTTTGAGTTGTAGCTTCAGCTTTTCGATCTGGTCTCGAAGGTTATCTTCTTTCATCTTGTGAGTGTCATACCCCAAATTTTGACCACTAAGATTTCCCATCATTGTGCAAATCATCATCACAATATGGATGTACTATTATGCCTTATCAGTATCCCCAAAGATGGGTGAACACTTACTACACTCAAACTTAGGGTTTCAAGCCCTCTCTTAGCTTTTAGACAAAGGATCAATCAAGGAATGACATGATCTTCAACTTTTCTAACCTCTCAAACATCTACAAAGGATCAAGAGGACTCCCACTTCAAGGATTAAGCACAAGGTTGCTCCCTTCTAGGTGGATCAAGGCTTAAGATCGCCAGTGTCACCAAATTAGGGTTTTGGTCGACCAGGGCCTCCAGATGGAAAATTTCCTCTGGGCATGAGCCAATGCTTCAAGGCATAACCTATGATGCTCCAAGGGACATCATAAACCCAATCATCAAGTCAATTTAGCCTTAGAGGATGCATATAGTAAAAATCAGGAATTAGGGTTTCTTGACCTAATTCACCCCTAAGTTGACTTTTGGGACAATTCATGAGCCAAGACCTCAAGAGAAGATTTGAGGGTCTCTAATAAACTACCTTGATCCATTTGCAACAATGGATTGAGCCAAGAAGCTTGAGCAACAAGTCTCAATTTCATCAGAGCCACAATTAGGGTTTTGCGAGAAAAAGTCAACTGTAGCTTTGACTTTTGACCAGGACATGCTCCCAAGCCCTAGGACATTGATCAATATACCCTATAACACCCATGCAACAGGTCCATCAAGTTTGATTTAGGTCAAGGACATGATTTCCTAAAGGATTGCACAGTTTGGAATTCATCTGATAAAAAGTCAACTGTGCACAAAAGTCAACTTTGACTTTTTGAGATTTTTCATAAAAAATGGTTTTTTAACCCTAAAATGATGTTAATGTATGATTAGAATCAACATTCATCAAGAAAAATCAAGAAAAGTGGGATAACTTGTAAAAGGGGTAACCATAAAAACTTAGAAAATTTTCTAAGTTATGAAATAAAGTGGCAAGGGTACCAACTTTGGAGGATAATAACTCCTAAACCACAAGGCCATTTTTTCCCATCCAAAGCTTGATTTGTAGCTCTCATTACCCTCTACAAAAGCTTCAACTACACCTCATTCCAATTCATCATGGATTTTGAGTTATGGAATGATCAAAATCAAGAAAAGTGAAAATGTCACTTTTTTCTAACACTTAGTGAAATTTTCACTAAGTCAGAATCTGCCTTCACTTTTCTCCAAATGTAGGGGCATTTTTCACTTAGATCCAAAAAGTATCAAAACCAAATATGATCAAACAGTTGTTGTATCATATGAGGGCTTTCCAAAATGGCCAAGAACATCACCAAACTCAACTTGAGCCATGAGTTATGACAATGGCAACATGCCTTGCTGAAAACTGCCAAGGCAAGGCAGATTTTGGAGTTTTGCTCGATTTTCCAAATTTGTGCAATTTCAAGCAACTCTATCCATCTGAACACCTCAAGGGGGGGACCAAGGAGGAACCAACTCTGATCCCAAGCCTCCCAAGTCTTTGGAACCAAAAATAACATGCCAAACCTAGAATTGCCTAAAAGAGGGACAAGACTCCAATTTTAGATTGAAGCATTTAATGGATGCACCAAGGTGGCATGGACTGAGCTTCTTTCAACTGAATTTAGTCAAGATTCATCCAACAACTAGGGAACCACATCTCTGTGCCCTAACCTCTAGTCAATGGCTAGAGGAGACTTGGATTTCCATTGGACAACATTGGCCAAACCTCTGCTGCAGTTGCCATTCACTATTAATCCCAAAACAAACTTACTCTGCTATAAATAGATCTCATTTGTGATCAGTTTGAGTACACCAAAGCCATCAAACAGTTGCTTTCCTCAAAATCTCTTCTTTTAGTCCAATTTTGCCTTCTAAGGCAAGTCACTATCGGGTTTTGAGTTTGAGAGCTTTTCCAATCAAACCAATCACTCACACACCTCACATACATCATATAGAAGTGATCCAAACACTTAAACAACATCTGGAACACTGATTTCAAAAAATCACCAGCCAGCTGCTCAAGGTTTTAACCAAGTTGCAGTTGGGATACCATCTTCAGTTCCAGATCATTTCAATCCATTCCAAGCATCCAGAAACACTCCATGGCACCTAGGGAAGCTATCTAGATCATTGGAACCTAGCTGTAACACCTCTAACATAAAACACGATCACAAGCTGCAAGAGGTCAAAACATGATTTTTGAAACATTAATTCAAGATCACAATTTGTTTTCCACATGTTAAACAATTTTTGATCATTTTAATTGAATTTATTATTCAATTAAAATGCATTTTGAAAACAAATTAGGGTTTTTGATTAATTCAACCCTCATCAAACTTTTTCAAACACTCTTGGGCCTCTATTAGAGTGTGAGACCCAATCCTTTGTAAATACAAACCTATTTTGGGCCTCACTTATTGTATAAGTCCCGTTGTATTTCAAAAAAGTACGGCGCGATCATCGCCCATTTAAAACAAAACATCTGGGCCTCTCCTCGAGCTATAAGACCCATTCAAAAACTTTTGGGCCTCTAATAGAGTGTAAGACCCAATCATCTTTTAACCAAAACATTTTTTGGGCCTCAGACTTTGTATAAGTCCCTCTGCGTTAAAAGAAAACCTCGGCGCGATCTCCAATTCAAAAGTAAACCTTCTGGGCCTACCCTTGTGCTATAAGCCCCATTTATTTTTATTTTAAACATTTTGGGCCTCTTGAGAGAGTGTAAGACCCATCCCTTTGTACAGAAAACCCTTCTTGGACCTCAGTCACTTGTATAAGTCCCTGTACAAAACCATAGTGCAATCACTGATAAAACCTTGGGCCTCTCCTTGAGCTGTAAGCCCCAACATCTTTTCAAAGTACTTTCTCGTTTGATTTTGTATATAATATTGTTATCAAAGCTTTCTTTGTTGAACAACTAACAATACAACATGGAAGCTCTACAACCGAGTAAGTGTTTATATGCTTTCATTTACCGCTTTCATATACATATAACTGTATTGTGGGGCTGTTTCACCGTAAGTCTTCTTTCATAAACTCATATCGACTGTGTAATAATAGTATTGATATTTAAAGTTTCCCCGACAACTACGTCTAGCACTAAGCCCTGTTGATCACTCTTAAATAGACTAAACTAGATCCCCATAGGTTTACCAGATACAGTCTTCCCTCCTCTAGGGGTTAAACAATATGGAGATGTGAAAGGCAGATTCTTTTTTAACCCTTTCTCAGACTGTCACCTTTAGAAATTGTCAAAGAAACTCTACTCCCCAGAGATGATCTTTTCTCCGTGAATGGCATCTCTTGAGTTTCTTCCAAATTCTCGAACTTTCCTGGCTTGATCCATTCTCGGTGAATGGCATGTCTTGAACTTCTCGGGGTTTGGAGACCCACAGGCTTCCTAAAAGCATCCCCGCCTCCTCTTGGGCGTTGTACAAGGACCCGTCGGCTTCTTAGAAGTATTCACAGCCTCCTCTTAGGCTTCGTATAAGGATTCTTCCTTCGGGAAGAGAGCCTCCTCTTGGGCTTCGTACAAATTGTCCCTCGGCTTCTTAAAAGTTTCCAGCCTCCTCTTGGGCTTCGTACAAATTGTCCCGAGGACCTCTTAGTGGTATAGGAACAGAAATTAGTCATCTTAATAGAACAGTCTTTTAAAGAGTCTAGCTCCTACTACTGTTTCTCTAAGCATAGGGTAAAAGATAAAACTCTAGACGTGGACAGTCTAATCTCCTTGAGTCTCGAAGGCATTCTCAAGCAGGGAAAAATACCCGTAGACTTGGACAGTCTCGAATATCCTCCGGATTTCCCATTTCCTTAAAGAACAGGAAATAACCCTGATCCTCTGATCAAATCCCAAAGCATAGCCTTACTTTTAATCAGTCTCTTTATAAGAACTGATTTTCTCTTTTAACCAACATACTGGACCTGTCACTCAACTGAAACAGCCATCTTTTTGCCTCCATCTCGGGCTTCGTACGAGATACAAAATCACTCTCTTGTTGAGTATAAAAGATCCGCTTGGGTCACAACCTCTTTCAGCCTCCATCTCGGGCTTCGTACGAGGTACAAAGACTCTCTTGTTGAGTCAAGCGCCTTTAGCCTCCGTCTTGGGCTTTGTAAAAGACACATACAAAACACTCTCTTGTTGAGTCAACCCTTTTAGTCTCTCTCTCGGGCTTCGTACGAGACATATAAAAACACCCTCTTGTTGGGCCACTAGCCTCCTCTTAGGCTTTGTATAAGAAAACCCCGGTTGAGACAATCAACCTTTTAGCATCAAAGTTGTGCCTCGTTCACAGTATACAAACATCAACAACTCCTTTTCCCCCATCTAATTGCTGTAAGCGGCAAGCCTCTGGATTATTTACATCCACGCCACTGTCCCTCTTTTAGCATGAGAAATTCCTAAGGAAAGATGTCATTGCTCTAAATTGAGTTAAAGTCTTCTCCTCTAGGTTGAAAAGCCCCTATAAAATAAATTATGGCATTGCCGGATTCACATATCCCGGTTAAAGTAATTCTCCTTTATAAACAGTTGTGACAAACATACCCCTCTTTGGAGATGACAAATTCTCTCTAAAGTCAACACCCTTTCAGCTTCACATCTTGGGCTTCGAACAAGATACAAATAGACCCTTCAGCTCCACATCTTGGGCTTTGAATAAGATACAAACCACCTTTAGCTTCACTTCTTGGGCTTTGAACAAGACACCAAAACACCATTTCCTCCCATAGAATAGGAGGAACTACGATCGCTCTGATTTCCCTGTTTCGGTAAACGGGAATACGTAGGCATAAGATTGCAAGAAAAATCTTAGCGAGCACACTAAATCCAAAACCCAAATCCTGTACCTTCATCCATCAGTTCTAGCATCTTACCCATGAACATTCCTGGAGTTTCGATTTAAACAAAGTAAGAAGAAAAAGGCCCCATTACCATATAGCATCCGTAACCTAACAGACCGCTGTTTAAACTCAGTATGCAAGCAGGGTTAATTGGAGACATCTATTTCCCTTCCTTTATCAGCTTAATAGGATAAAAAATGAATCGACCTATAGTACCCCAAAAGAGCGACAGTGCTTAAGAACCACGTCCAAAATCGCTCGCTACAGTGAGCCATCACCGTGACGTTCTATTGGGTATTGAACTTAGAGATCTCAATGCAGGCACTTTCTAGATCCTTCTTCCTCAACTAGAGTATGCTGTTGACGCTTCTCAGGTCTTGACCTATCCGTTACTTGTTCTTGGTCTCCTCTGTCAGTTCTTTTTCTTGTTTGATCAACAACTCTGTCTTTAACTTGGCTACATATGTCGCTTCGTTCTTATCATGCCCCAGTTGACAGACCTCCCTCTTCAGTTCTTTGTTCTCCTTGCGCAATTCTTCCTTTTCTTCCCAGAGTTTGTGATACTCCTCAATCTCCACTGTAGTAGGTTTTTCGATGGCCAACAGATACAGAAGATTCTTTACTGGGAAAGGAAAGTGAACGACTTCCACTTTCTCTTGTAACCACTCTACATAAGGGGGATAAGCTTTGCAGTCACTTTTACCTAGGAACAATTTTCCTCTCCTCTAAATAATGCCCAAAGCTTTCAAAGCTCTCTTTGTGGCTTCAGAATTGCCAGTCCCACTATAAAATAAGGATTCCTTCACCTCTTCATCTGTTGGAGGAACCCTCAATGCATACCCTAATTGTCTTCTATCAAGGGATGGATTGTAGTTGATTTCGCCCCTTATTCCCATGAGAGGGACATTGGGAAACTCCCTACAACTGTAGATCATCTCTGCTCCCAGCAATCTTTTATCAAACCATTGGATATCCTTAGCGACAAGGCCCATTACCCTTTCTTCCCAAGTCAAGGAGTCCTTAGTATCAACAAAAGCGCCATCATGCAGGAGATGACTCATGAACCACTTGTAAATAAGAGGAGCACAACAATAAAGAAGTCCACCTTTCTTCTTAAAGTTCCTTGAGTGCACCGAGTGGTATACATCACCAAGGAGTGTTGGCACGGGATTCTTCATCATAAAAATTTGAATGGCGTTCATATCTATAAAACCCGGAAAATTAGGGAAGAGAATAATTCCATAAATACACAGAGTAAGTATGGTGTTGAAAGTAGTCCAGCTACAGGCCTTAGCATATACCATAGCTTCACTCACCAAAGAAGTCAGAAGAAAACCAGATAAACCTCCCTTGGATTGTAGATTACCTTTCACCACAGATGTGCTCAAATAAAGAGCATCGGCAATAGCTTCCGGATCGGGAACTTCCATAGATTCATGCAAAGGTACCTGATCTTTAACTGGAATATCCAAAATGAGTGAAAACTCCTCTATAGTAGGAGCCAGCTGATAATCCCTAAACATGAAACACCTCAGAGCAGGATCGTAGAACTGTAGCAAGGTGTGTATAGCCCCTCTCTCATATTCTATAAAACTATGAAGCAGGCTAAGGATCCTCCCATAGTCTTCTTTGAAAGTCTCCATATTACTTTGAGTAGTTTTGAGTATCAGGCTGCGGATCAGACTCAAATTGGGCGATTGAAACTTGTAGCTGATAGTGTTCTTCCTACCATTACCCATCTGTGAAGAGCTTGTCAATAGGAATCAAAGATAAGATCCAAACCCTGGAAATAAACAAACATGAATGTTAAAATGCAGACATGATACTATGCAAATGCAAACATGGGATCAAGGTATCCAATATGTTCTGAAAAACGGTTGTGTCGTTGATTGAATAAGACCAAAAGTTCACTTAGACAAGAAATCCAGAATACCAGAATACTGAGATAATAAGAATACCACGGTCATAAATTCACACTGATGAGAAAACCAGAAATCCAGGTGGGTTGAAAGTCAAGGTTTCCTGCAAAAACCCATCCCCTCTTACACGTGGGTTCTAGTCTTGGACATGGCGTCCTAGCAGGTTCTCAGTATCACGGACTCTCAGGTCGAGAAATGATGATAAGTTCACCATTTCTGGTTTGGAATCATCATCAATCAAGGAGGCCTCAATTTATTTCCAATGAACGGTCTCCAGAGTCATAAGCTCCTATCAGACCACCCTGGTTACTACATAAACATGCAGTTCAGAGTATCCTCAAGAAAAACTCGTCTGAATGTGGACTCAAGCCAACAATACGTGTCAAACGCCACACATGTCAACAAGAGCCCACTCTAATCCTATGTGTGTACTCAAGCCTGGGTAATGGGCTTATCTTTCATGGAACAAACCCACCCAACAGTACAGCAGCGGCAGAACAATATGATAACAATAATCAAATGCAAGTAATGCAGTAAATATATAACAAGTAATGTACAACAGATACAACAGATAAATGCACAAAAGCAAACACCCAATGAGCAGAAACAAACAAGCACTAGGATTAACTCACATAGGGAACCAGAGTCCCCAACTGTCGCAACGCGAAAAATAACCGGCAGAAAAACAGAGTCGCCACCGAACGTAATTTATCCCGACAGGGGAAAGAAAACGATCAAAGAAACCTCAAAAGGGAGAAAACATGGTCATCGCAACCAAAGTCCAGGTTTTGGGAGTCGATTACACGAGAGGAAGGCATTAGTACCCCCTCGGGTCCGTTGTACTGCTTGTTGTATAATCAAAGGGTGTGTTATCTAAAGCCTACTGCTAAACGGAAACGGAAAGGGAAAAGACAAAAGGAGATTCGATAGGACTTCACCGTCCTATGCCTACGTATTCCCTCATGCAATGGGAAAGTCAGAGTTAACGTAGTTTGGAGGACTACATGTGAAATAGGGGGAAGGTTGCTCACCAAGACTTCTCCGTCTCGTGCCTACGTATCCTCATTCAGACGAGAATGAGGAATTCAGAGCGTCCGTAGTTTGTGGTACACAACCACAAATTGGTTAAGTGTTTTTTATGAGCAACGTTAAGTTTGCGTTCCAGCAGTTACGGTCAATTCCTGTTTGCAGTAGAACGGAAATAACGTGCTCTTTCTAAAAATGATTTGACAAACAATCCCAAAGGTAAAAATGATTTGAATTTGGTTTGTGAGTTTTAAATAGAAGTGGGTTGTCTTTGTTTGAAATGCGCATTGCACTAAAGTTTATGACATAGGATCGAGTACTTCGCGCTTAACGATCCAAACGTCTCGTGCACAAAGTACCCTAATATGAGGTTAGAAATGCATTTTATCATCTTTTCCCATGTGCTTAAGGCTCGTAGCCCACAATGCACATCATATCTATTAAGTGTTTTGATTTTGTTTTAAGAGAGAAGAGAGAAGACTCAAAGGTTTAAAAGAAAAGACTAAGGGAAACTGATTCCTAAATGTTGTCATGAAAATGGCCCTATAGTTGAGGATAGGAGGGAAGTATACCTAATGTTATCATGCAAAGAGATGGTCCTAAGGTTAAGGTTTTAAAGGGACTATCCTAATGTTATCATGCAAAGGATTAAAAGCCTAATGTCTCTCCTACCTCTAACTTAATCAGAAATTAAGTTGAGCTAGGAATCCTAAGGGATCATGTGAACAAACACAAGTAAACATTATCTAATTCAATCACAAACATAAGCAAACTCAAGACTTAACCAAGTCTCAAGACTCAAAAGAAAAGAAAGAAGAATGGGAGATGAAGGAGAAGTAAGCCAAGTGAGAGAGAAGAACAGTGAGGTTCAAACAATTATACATAAGCATCAAGCAATGTAAGCATTAGGTTTAATAACACAAGGTAAACATCAAATTCAAGTCAAAATAACAAGAATGTGCACATATTTCAAACCAAGTCTAAAGATTAGAAATCAAAACAATTAGGGAAAACAATGCACCAACGCATAGACAAATGACTTAAGATCAACCAAGAAGCATTATCAATCATCAAGCAAAGTGAAATGAAGTCAAATGATGTGAGAACCAAGGTAGCGCAGTAGCTATGTCAAGATGCATTCAACTCATGCCTTGGATCAAAAGAAAAGCACAAAAGCTCAAGTCATACACCATATCCAAACTCCATCAATTGTCAAACAAATAATCATGTAAAACACGCCTCAAAGAAGTAATCATGTAAGATCAAGGTATGAATCCAAGTAGGGGCAGTAGTGTGTGTGTGAAGATCAGTTCAAATTCAATTTCAACATGTCATGCAAGAAACATGAGCATCACATCACAACAAGTTCACACAAACAAGCATGTATCATTCCAAGTTCTTCATGAAAGGGAATCAAAGTTCATGTGAAGTTCAAGAAGTGAGAAGACATCCAATTAGGCAATGAACACAAGTCAAGGTAGCATGGATAAATAAGCATTCATGTCCTCTAAACATCCTAAGCATCAATCAATCATATGTAATCAAGTAAGATCAAAACTAGGTCTAATGAACATGTATACACACCACAAAGCAAGATCACATGGATGCATCAATTAAAGATAGTATTCAAATTAATAATAAGAGGCAAGAGTAAATCCTAATTGGTTGCACAAGTGCACCTCTAAACAAACCACAAAACCCAAGCACATCTCAACAAGTTAGCATACATTGCATCACACATGAAAAATAGCTAAAAGTGTTTAAAAATCATGAAATAATGATCAAGGTATCAAGAGGGTAGTGGCTCAATGTGTTCTAAAAGAGTACCTAATAATGTGTACAAAGGATGCTCAAACCATCTCAAACATTAGGCAAATACACAATCCATTGATCAAACAAGTCAGGCATTAAAAAGAGATCCAAACATGAACCCAAAATACATGATTAAGACATCAAATGAACACTCAAATGCCCTAAATACATGTACCTAAGTGTGTGCAAAAGGATGGATCAATAATCAATTGGAAAGATCATGAATCAAGGAAATAGTTCAAAGACTAGGTCAAAGAAACACATCACACAATTAAATCAAAATAAAATATCAAAATAAATGGAAAATTAAAAAATAAAAAATATGGAAAATTAAACAAGACCTCAAAGTATCTAAAACATATTTTTGTGGATTTTTGTAGGTATTTGGAACCATTAAAAATAAATCAGAATAGAAAATAGCAAGAAAAAAGAGAAAATAAGTGAAAATAGAGTGAAAGGGGTGCATTAGCAATTCATATTACAAAGGAATCTAGTTTATTGCATTAACGGGCCAAAACATTGGGGTGTGAAAAGCAAAAAGTTGAGGTACACGTTCCAAAATAACCTAGGAAGCACACAGCTTAAGTGAAACACATAGTTTCACTAATGCGTTGGCAACCACACAGGCGCCACGCTACACACACGTCACTAACAACTCAGCAGGTCAACGCATTCAGCATTACACGCATGCAATACACATCAGACACCGGAGCTAGGGCTCCAGTTGTCTTCTCCTGCTAGACACGCCGAAGATCTTTGCAAATCTCCATAAAATCAAAACCCAGTACATCAATTTAAAGAGAATTCCATGGAGAACACGAATATGGCATTGGATTTCATGGTGAAATCAGTGCACGAATTTTGTGATCACAAACTGAAAACATCTCCAATCAACACAATGCATGTTCAAACAATGCCTCCATCACTGAAGGACTTCAGATGCACCAACATGAGCTTAAATAAGTGCTTAACATGAGAGATTTAAAGTGAAGAAAGTTAACTAATGGAGAAACTCCGTGGTCCTTCAAAAGTTGCTTAAGCTTTGGATTAAGATCACCAGTGGACTCCTGATGCTTCAATGAACATGAATCAAACCAGAAATCAACAGAAACTCCAAGGATTTTGCAAGCTCGAAGTGAGAGAAAATGAAGAGAATTCAAGCTCTCTCTGTGGCAACTAGCTCCTCTCCCTTCATTAGGGTTTGCATGGAGTTAAATAGAGAGGATTAGGGTCATTTTTGGAAGCCCATAATGTGTGTATGGATTGATTTGTAAACTTGCCAAAAAAAACTCAAAAATGATGCACACACAGGTTTGGGATGGTTCACACATCACTTTGGATCATCATTAAGTACAAATGAGGGTGAGGAAATGAATAAAGGTGATTAGAAATAAAGGAAATGGATTAGTGGTGTAATTTGGTGAATTCCACATATGGTGTAAAAATTTGAATTTATGTACTTGATATGTGAATGTATGCTTGCTCATTTTGGGCAATATTTGGATGTCATGATGTGTAGTACACATGACAAAGAGGTTTGCTGCCAAAAGATTAAAGGAATGACACATATGGTAATTCTATGATGCATCATGGTCATGTCCCTGCATGGTACTTCAAATGAACATAACTTGGTGAATTCTTGTCATAACCATGAAGTCTTGTGATCAAATTGAAGCATGAAGGATAAGGAACAAGTTTTGTGTTGGAAACATCTTGAACTGGAGCTTAAAAGCACATGGAAAATGGCTTGAAAGTTATGCCCTCAAAACTAGCTTATAACACTTAGTGAAAATTCACTAAGTTACCAAATTTAACAACTTGAATACCTTGTATTTGGAGCATCACAACTTGAGCTACAATGGGTCAAATGACAAGTTCTAGATATGGTTGGAAAGCTTGAAGAATGATCTATAACTTTGATGTTTGAGGGAAGATGAGATGGAGCTAGGATCTTGAAGAAAAATGCCATGGAAAATTGGTTCATGAAATTGGCAAACCACTTGCTAAATTTGGCATAATGAAAAGCCTAACTTTGTGACTTCATAACTTGAGTTCCACACATCCAATGGAGGATTTCTTGTACTCAAAAGAAAGCTTGGATAATGCTCTACAAATCTTATGTTTGAAGGAAAATGATATGAAACCTTGATCATGAAGAAATATGGCCTTGAAAAACCAATGTTGAATCCTGAAAATTGACACTTAGAAAAAATTCTAAGTACAAAAGTTCACATTTCATTTTTTCTCAAATTCATGACCTCATAAATTTTTATCCATGGATCTTTTGAACATCATTTCTTCTTCAAACTTGTAGTTCATGATGTCCTCTTTAATTTGATAACAAGTTTGCCCCATTTATATCAAGAATGAAAAAGTCATGGATGTTGCAAGATGGCTAGAAATTGAGATTTTCACACTTAGAAATTTCTCCACTAAAACCCTAATTCACCAAATCTCTTGATTTTATATCTCCCCTTGATTCTTCTTGATCCAAACACAAGGTAACACTTAAAATAACATGGCATGCCCATGATTGACCTTAAAATCCAAGACTTTGACTTTGGGAAGCCACAATTGACTTTCTTGACCAGATGAATCCTTAATCCTCTTTCCATTGACTGAGGCTCATGTGATTACTTGTGATGAGACATGATGCATGTAGGGAACCCTTGGGATGTGTGTTGAGCCATAAAACATTGCCTTGTTCAAGAAGATAGCCAAAGGTGCCCTTTGACCAAAACCCTCTTGCTTGAACCTTGAGAATCATACCCTCTTCTTGAGAGCCAACCAAGATACCTTGATCTCATGCTTAGAAACAATGCTATGCACAAATGATGATGCAAATGATATGAAACATAAGCCAAAAAGGTTAAGAAAAGATGAGGCAAATTTTGGGGTGCTACAGACCCAAATGATCTTAGACGGACGATCAGTGAGGCGGCTAAGACTCTCAAAGACAAATTAATGGTGAAGCTTCAAGATTTGAAAATTCCTACTTATGTCAAAGATAGGTACGAATTTGCTCTCAAGTTTTATACTCCAAAGTTTCCCCCTCTGCCAACTAGCAATATGGCTCTTTCCTTCGCCCCTCTGTTTCCACGGTGGTTCTTTTACGGGGAATTTTTGAAATTACACAATAACAAAAGTCTAAAGCCTGCACAACGTGTGACTCCGTCTAAGCTGAAACTATACAATTTCAAGGGTCACCTTTATGTCGACATACAAAATATCAAGGTCGAAACTCTCATACATGATGGTGAAGAAAGCGTCAGATTTTCCTTCAGACTTACTCTCCATATTATATTTCACTTTATAACTTCTGGATTCTTTGATATTTTCTTCCTACATCAACAGTTGACGCTCTTAAGAAGAGGACTAGAGAAAATGTAAGGGCTGAAGCACTTCTCAATCAATGAACTACTGAGAGGACCTCATTTAACCCTGCTCAGGTACATAGGTCACAACCATCAACACCTTGGGTACTTAGCTTTCCCAGCACATATTTTGCTTTTAACACTTTACTTTGTAGGTCGACAATCAAACTGCAGACAGTGGGTATGGCGGAACGTCTACTGATCTTGCTAACACAGATGATTCTTTTCCAGATCGCGCTCCTCATAAGAAGAAAAGTAGAGGTTTTGGCACTAGGAAAATTCCTCCTAGCCCAAAAGTAACTCCCATTTTCAAGGCGAAACAAGGGAAGAAGATTACTACAAGTGTTGTAGTGAAAACTACCCCTGTTGCCAAAAAATTGGCGACAAATGAGAGCGCCAACTCCAGTCCTGATGGAGAAACCCTGAAGCTACTTCTTTATTTTATCATGCTCATTACTTTTTCTTATTATTATATGCTAATTAAGTACCTTATTTTTCAGGAATTGCCAATGGTGCAGCCTGAAACGGCATCGACTGTCAAACCTATGCCAATCGACAATTTTCCCAAACAACAACTTATTACTACTGAAGCCGCTCCGGGTGAAGTTAATAAACCCATCACCATTGAAGACACCAACTCTCATGAATCCACCAGCAAAATGTCCCTTAGTGACGTATCTTCCCATCTTCAAGTGTAGAAGAACAACACGACCAAATGGACTTAGTTCAAGAATCTCCGGAACCCAAATTCGCTGACAAACAACCACTGTCAACTGCTGACCAAGTTCAACCCATACAAGAAGTTGGAAAAAATTCAGAAGGTTGCTGATACATATCAAAGTACCAAGGACCTCGATCCCAAGACCGCCCTGATGTTGAAATGGAGAAAACAGACGACTCTTCTACCAAAAAGACTGCTCCAACAGTCCCTTCTCTCCCGCGGGAAGAACTGGATGCATTGAAGGCAAACAATCCTAGAGCTTATGTGAAACTAATCTTGAAAAGCTAAGCCAGCTCCACTGAAATGGGTTTTAGCTCTTCGACTGTGTCTGGTGGCAACTCCGGCCCTGAGTCTTTTGATTTCGTCCTCAAGTAGTTGAAGACTCTTGTTGGGGACGTCGATCTCTTCGCAGTTTTAGAGAAAGATTTCGTCTACGGATATAACATCAAATTTTTTTTAAAGAAATTGGATGCACCAGATGCCCATACTGAAGTAGTTGACTTCCTGGTCACTTTTGGTCCTCTCTTCGACCAGACGTAAGCTGACTACTAACGCCTTCATGATACTAAAACAAAAAGGGTGCCTAATGAAACTGAGAGAAATTAAGCATGGACCTTGGCCAACGAGTCTGATCAACATGCTGTAGAACTTGAAGCAAGTCTTCGTCTAGAGAATAGCGCTGTCACGACTTTGGACAAAAAGATTTGTGAGTGGAAGAAAGAGATTAAGGAGCTGCAAAAGAAAATCTAAGATGTCGAAACTGAGAAGACTAATATGCGAAGGACCTGAAGATGGCTGGACTATACTTGAGTGAATCACACACTCAAAGATACAATAGAGTTGCCACCGAACTTTATTTAGTCCCAAAGGACAGGGAAAATATCGATACAACCCAAGGGGAAGAGAAACGGGTCAGGGGATCAGTTATGTGAAAGGAAGGTACTAGCACCTTACGCATCCATCGTACTCGACGGGAACCATTTCGCTTGCTTCTAGGCTTGGATGGGTTATCTATCTAAAGGCTTCTAGCTAAAAAAGAAGAGGAAAGAAAAGAGAAATTGAAAGAAAGTGCTCGCGGAGGATTAGGGTCCTCGTGCCTACGTACCCTCATAGTGCAATGAGGAAATTAGAGCGTCGTAGTTCAAAGGAACCGGGGAAAAGAAAGGGGAATGGAAGAAGGTGGAAGGGTGCTCGCCAAGATCATCGCGATCTCGTGCCTATGTATCACACATTCAAATGAATGCAGAATCAGAGCTTCCGTAGTTCGTGGAACTAAGACGGAAAAGGAAAAAGAGAGGAAAGTGGTGTCAAAACCACGAACGAAAGAAAGAAGGAAACTCCGCTGGGGGATTCCAAAGAAATGGTGTCAAAACCAAGAAAGAAATGAAAAAGGAGCGATAGTTGCTGAGGATAAAATGCAAGAGTGGCGTAGAATCCAAGAAGATAGAGGAGGAAAAGAGTAATAGAGACTCCACTGGGGAGTAAGAGAACAAAGTGACCGTGCTGGGGATCAGAGGGTTAGATACCCTACTGGGGATCAAATAAAGGAATGGTATTGAAACTAAGAGAAAAGGATCTAGTATGTTAACTGACTAGCAGTGGTTAACCGAAGGAAGAGAGTAGGACTCTGTGGGGAAAAAGATTTGGCATCGACAAGCTGGCTGTGAAGAACCAAAAGGAGAGAGTACTGAAACAAGAGAATGTGTTTGACTCTGAAGGGATTTTGGTATATTAACTGATAAACAGTGGTTAACCGAGGAAAGAAAAGATTTCAATTCTGGGGAGAGAAAGGTTTTACCAGATAGACTGTGATCAACCAAAAGACTGGGTGTATAACCATGCAAAGGTTGTGACCCAAATGGGGGTTGGTATTGACTGAACAAACAACACTTGACCAACGAAAGGGTATTGAACCAAAAGAGGTTGCTAACCGCTGAGTATTCGGTGTTAACGGAAGAAACTGTGATTAACCGCAAAGAAACAAGTGATTAACCAAGAGAAGGTGATTAACTTGAAGGGGGTTTAGTGTTTTAATAGACAAGTTGTGGTTAACTAAAAAAGAAGTGCAAATTGGTGTTTTAACTGACAGAAAGTGGTTAACCAATCAAAGGGAGAAGAACCACGAGAAGGTCGTGAACTCCGTAATAGTTTCAGTGCTTAACAGGAAGATTGTGTTTACCTGAAGGAAATGGAATTGAGACTCTTCAGGGGAATCAAAAAGCAATGATTGACCACAAGAAAAGGACAATGAGACAAGAGATGGGTATTAACCCAAGAGATAATGATCTTTAACCAAAAGGATGGTGATTGATCAAAAGAGAGATGGAAAGATCCAAGAGTGATCAGGGATCGACTCAAATGGGGAAGGAGATACGCTACTGCCTGGAGATAGAGGTGACTAAGCCAGGCACAGGGTCATTCGTCCCCTACATGAAGTAGTCAGAATTAGAGTAGAAATTCTTCATTCTCATTCCTTCTCTAACACACAGGGTGTAGTACAGAAGTTGAAACAGACAACGTAACAACTCCAAATTGTACAGTGTTCCAGTGTCGCGCGAAACTCCGACTCCGCAGGGGGGAAAGAGAGAGAAAGAAAGCTCTAAAGGAAGCCTAAAGAGAAGCGCCAACGGGAAGATTAATAATCAAAAGGGAGGAATATCCTAATAATTTTCCAAAATGAATGAAAAATCATTAAAGCAAAAGGGTGCATTATTGATTATACAAGATTAAGCCTATTCTTTGAAGAACAAACTTAATTCAAACATGAATGGAAAGTGCAAAACAGTACCAAATGACACTCAAAATGCAACACAAAATCATGTTATTGTGTGAATAGAATTGTGCAAGGATTATCATGTTCATAAAATGTCAAGAATGTGAACAATCATGAAATCGAAAGATCGAGCATCGAAAAATTCACAAGCATGCTTCAAAAAGAAGAGAAACATCACCTAAAACATCCATAAAAATCAATCATATTAATCCATGGAAGTTAGAGGAGGAAAGCATGGCAAACAAGCTTGAAAAACACCAAAAATGGCACTTTGTTACAGTGGTAATCGATTACCCTAAGTAGGTAATCGGTTACTTGCTTGAAATAGGCAAAATTGGTGAAAATTGTGCAGAGTAATCGGTTACTCTCTTTGAGTAATCGATTACTTGGTTGAAAAAAAAGTAGCGCTAGTGTAAATTTGTGCAGAGTAATCGGTTACTCTCTTTGAGTAATCGATTACCACTGTAACAGTGGCAAAAATAGCTTTTCAAAAAGCACTTTCACCACATAAATCACTTGTCCAAACTACCACATGCTAGGGTATGATTTTTTACACGAAAATCAAGCTAAATAACGGCAAAAAGCCAACAATGAAATCAATTAACACATCAAGATCATGGATCAAGTAATGGCATAATCAATTCACACACAAAAAAGCATCGAAACTACATCGCGAATGATACAAAAACGTTCGAAACAGTAAAATGTGAAAAGAAAGACCAACCTACAAGGCTGAGATGTGCCTTTGATGTTGTTGCAAATGAATCTTGGTGAAGATAATCAAAGAAAAGCAGAGGAATCTTCAATTGTAGCCGAATCGTATTGAAACCGAGCAAATTGCGATGAAACTCCGGAATACAAATTTGAACCGTAGAATCTTGAAGCAAACACTAGAGATGAATCCAAAAGCTAATAAAACTCCAGAAAATCAAGTAGAATTGTAAGGTGATGAAGGTTAAGCTCAAGAAATAATCACTTCCAAGGTGAAAGTGATTAATCTTCAATGGTGAAGAGCTATGGTGAGGTTTTGAAAGAAAATGGAGATAAAGATGAAGAAGTTGCAGAAAAATTAAGAGAGAATGTGAGAGAATTGAGAGTGAGAAGTGTGTGAAATGGTTGAGGGTTTGAAGGTCCTTGAAAAATGATTGAAGCTTTGTTTATATAGAGTTTTGGTTTGGAGTTGATAGGTTTGGAATGTGCTTTGGACTTAGCTTTGGAGCTAGGTTGGGAGTTAGTTCCAGTTGACTCACCGAGTCAGCGGTTAACTCGGTTAGTTAGGTAGTTGACTCGGTGGAGCAATCCCAATGTAAATCCAAATAAAAGGCTCACATACTTGGAAATCAAGGAACATGGTGCACTTAATTTAAAGTGATGTATTGGAATAAATGTAAGTGGAATGTCTTGAATGGTCTTGAACTGTCTAGAATGTTCCACACAATGCTAGAACCATGTAGAATCCAAGAACAAAGAGAATACAGAGTTGCTATCCCAAAAATGCAGCAGAATTTGCAAATCTGTACAGAGTAATCGATTACCCTGTTCGAGTAATCGATTACTCTAGGCAAAAATTGCCCAAATTGCTTATGAACAAGTGCTGAAGTCCCGGTTTCAATTTTCCACCTCTTGCTTTGATGAATTATCATGGAAACCATTATTTTTGTGCTTATTTTGAGGATGCGAAGATCTTGTGAGGATGCGGTTAATCGGGCTAAAAAACCTGAATATTCCTGCAACCAAAAAACACAGAGAAAAAGGGCGAATGCGTATGCCAGCGATGCGAATGTACATGCTTATGCAAAAGGCAAAAAGGGAGGTCAAATTTTGGGTTACGACAGGACCAGTTAAACACAGCTAGATGAGGATAATAAGAAAAGCATCCAGTATCTAGAGACAGTCGCTGCATTTGATTTCGAGCTTTCAAATTATAATTCAATCATCTCTCAAATTGAACGTTGAATCTGCTCAGCCAAAGCTCAATATGAGTGACTCAAATCACATTTCCCTTTTTAGGATAACAGTTTTACTTTTGTTATTTATCTTCTGCTGCGTGTGGCAATGTTTCAACTTTAATGTAATCCTTTGACAACGCCTTTCAAGGCACTTTTAACTATGCTAAAGGCCATCATTTTTTGGGGCTTTCTTAATTTATTACACTTTATTTATTCTTCTGTGTCTATATGAATTTCCTGCAAAGTGGGCCGATATGGCTTCAAATACTTGCCATTTATTCGCAGGTTAGGTAGAGATTGTAGCAAAACGAACTCGACATCCTCGGCTGGGGAGAGGACCCACAATTGAAGACGGCCTGCTGGAGAATAAAGTCCACAAAGGGTGACAACTCTGCTGGGGAAGTGTAGCGTGCGATTTTTGTCGGTGACGGGACCACCTTGCCACATTGGTTGGAATTGGGTGCTACTTTCTGATTTCTTATTTATCCTATGAAGCTGGAAAGGAAAGGGAAGCTATCTAAAACTAACCTTGCACGTAAATGTTTTCTTTAACAAATGCTAAGAGATTGGGGGTCCGGGGTCAGGTTATACAATGGGGAGTTGTCAATTACCCATCCTATATATGGTTATCCGTAGATTGTTTGGCATTTTCTTCTGTTATCTACTTACTGGTGTTTATCTGTCAGAAATTGGGAATGTTTCTCCTTTGGGAATGTTTTAGAGAGTATTTTTGTTATTTTCGGGTTTTTTGTTGTTTTTGGTAAGGTACTGGACCTAAGGTTTTTTATTTGTGTGCTCGCTAAGATTTTGCAATCTTATGCCTACGTATTCCCGTAAAGATAACAGGGAAATCAGAGCAACCGTATAGAATAGGAGGAAAAAGATGTTTTGGTGTCTTGTTCAAAGCCCAAGATTGAAGCTAAAGGTATTTGTGTCTTGTTCAAAGCCTAAGATTGAAGCTAAAAGGGTTGAGTATTTGTGTCTTGTTTAAAGCCCAAGATTGAAGCTAAAGGTTGTTTAACTGAGAGAGAATTTTTCATCTTTAAAGGGAGATATCTCATCTATTTATCACAGTTGTTGGGTAACTGATTATAAAGGAGAATTACTTTAACTGGAATGTATGGAATCTAGCAATGCCATAATTTCCTTTATAGGGGATTTATCCTGAAGGAGAAAACTTTAACTCAGTTTAGAGCAATGCCATTTTTCCTTAGGAATCTTTTATGCTAAGAGAGGGACATTGGCTTGGATGTAAATAATCTAGAGGCTTGCCACTTATAGCAATTAGATGCAAGAAGGGGATTTACCAGGATAAGAGATGGACTACAACTTGGATTTTTGAATCAACAAGTGTGCCTCTTACAGCAGTTATCTGGAATTAGGTTTGTTTTGATTTGTCTGTTTTGATGTGTGATGTACAGAGAAATGTGTTCCTACAGAGAGATTTTTTATTTCCTCTGAGGGGATTTTGGTTTTTGTGTGCCTTGATCAAAGCCCAAGGTTGAAGCTAAAAGGTTGACTCTGTTTAGGGGGTTTTATTTCTTTCTTGTACAAGGCCCAAGATTAAGGCTGAAAAGAGACTGACTCATTTGGAGAGATCATTATACAAAGCCTAAGAGGAGGATAAAAGGAATTGACTCTTCCGAGGAATATTTGTTTGTCTTGTACAAAGCCCAAGGTTGAGGCTAAAAAGGGATTGACTCTACTGGTGAGAGGTTTTATCTGTCTTGTACAAAACCCAAGATTAAGGCTAAAAGGGAATTGACTCCACTGGGGAGATTATAAATGTGTCTTGTACAAAGCCTAAGATTGAGGCTAAAAGGGTTAACTGACTCAGCTGGAGAATATTTATATGTGTCTTGTACAAAGCCCAAGATTGAGGCTAAAAGGTGCTGAGGGATGATCATTATACAAAGCCTAAGAGGAGGCTGGTTGGGGAAATTTCTTATATAAAGCCTAAGAGGAGGCTAACTTCTGCTGAGGATTAGTGAGATCCATAGACAGGTCCAAAGCGGGGAATCAACTCTTGCTGAGGATTATAGAAGAGTTGAAACATCAGATGCCTTGAGGTTCTGATTGAGGGTTTATGTGTTGTAATTTGACCCTAGCTGGGGAAATTTGAAGTGAGAGTTTAAAGATTGAGTTTTAAAACATATGGAGGTTTTAACTCTGTTGGTGATTGATGAAATGATTAGGGTTTATCCTGTGTTTCTAGGAAACTTAAGGGTTTCTTTGAGATCCAAAAGGACATGAGACTGTCCAAGTCTACTTGCATGAAAAGGTTTATCTTTGTATGATGCCCAAGAGGAGGCTCATGTTTTAAGGGATGAGAATCAACCCTAAACTGGTCTGATGTTTTGAGATTCTGACTCTCTGGAGGATTGAACTATCAAAGGATGATTAAGTTATGTCCTATACCCGTAGGAGGTCTTTGGGTCCTTGTACTAAGCCCAAGAAGAGGCATGAGAACTTCTAAGAAGTCTGAGGGTCCTTGTACAAAGCCCAAGAGGAGGCTGGGGATGCTTTTAGGAAGCCTGTGGGTCCAAACCTAAGAAAAGTTCAAGAAAGGTTTCACCGTGAATAATCCTTTCTTTAGTGAACAGTTCTAGGGTTTGAAGAAATTCAAAAGAGGTTTCACCGGGAATTAATCCTCTCAGGGGAAACGAATTTCTTGAACAGATTTCTAAATAGTGACAGTCTTGAGAAAAGTTTAACAGAGAATAATGCCTTTCTCTATTCCATATTGTATAAGCCCAAGAGTTGGCAAAACTGTATCTGGAATTTCCTATGGGGAATTAGTTTTGACTGTGTTGAAAGAGTGACCACTAGTTTGATCTAATCCTATACCTAATTGCCGGGGAAAACTCTAAGCAGATATATAGGCATATATATATATATACAGATGGAATATATAAACAAGTATGTAAAAGAAAGCTGGTAGAACTTACAGGTGAGCAAGCTTCCAGTGTTACAGTTGTATGGTTAGTTATTCAAGAAATTGAAGAAAGTTTTAATACAACTATAAGTTTTTGTACAAAGGGGGGCTGGGTCTTACACTTTATTAGAGGCCCAAAAGTGTTTATGTGAAGTTTGAAAAAAAAATCAAAATTTAGAGGAAACCCAAATTTTGAATTCAAAAGATATAATTTTCAAAGGAAATTAAATAAAAATGATATAAAATATCAAATATACTTAAAAAAAAGTTGTCAACTTTGAAAAATATTTTGAAAAATCATGCTTAATCACATGAAAGCTTGAAATTCATTTGAAGTTGAAAAATCAAGAGAAAGAAATGTTTTTAAATGCCTAAAAACAAATAAAAACATAATTCTTTACAAAAATACCAAATATATGAAATAAATAATATTTTTGTGAATTTTTTGTAGAATAAAATATTTTAATATTTTTATGAATTTTCAAAAAAAAGAACCAATAAAAAATGATTAAAATTGAGAGAGAAATTAATTTTGAAATTAATTAATAAAAACCATGAAAAATATGAAAAATAGCAAAATAGGGGAAAATGGCAAAACGGTCTGGGTGGGTCTTGAACCCACGACCTCCCATTCAAACACACATGCGCGCTACCACTAGGATGGTGATACATCCTTGTATCAAAACCACCCCATAAACATATATGGGTGACAAGGTTTTAGGCCTGGCCAAGGCGCCATGGCCTGGCCCTTGCCCAAGGCTGACCTGATTTTAGGCCTCTAGCATAAAGGCTCTAACTTCCTCATTTCTCCATGGATTTGGACAAAATTTAGATGGATCCTGCCTAGAATTTCATGAGGAATCCAATGGTGCTTTTAGAATTTTCTAAAGATGCTTCTATTTTAAAACCCGACAGTGGTTTCAAAATAGGCCAAGATTTGCAAGTTCTATGCTATCACATCATACAAGCAATAATAGCATGGTGAATTGGTTCAAACACAACACATATGATATATATGAGATGTCTATAATCAATGGACATCAAAGCAATGCATAATTTAGAGAGTTCAAGTTGTCATGTACTTACCTCTTGAAGCTCCTTGTGCTATCTTTTAAGATGCTTGTGCCAGAAGTGATCCAATGCTTTAGGCACCTTTGATTGATCCCTTAGAAGCTTTTAGAATGATCAAAACCAGCTGGAATCCTCAGGAACAAGTATTGGCTCTTTCTTGCAAAAGTGGCAAAAGTGATCAAAATGGTAACTCACTCAAATGGTGTTACAGTTGAGGAAAACCTATTGGGACAATTTGAGGATGATATTTGGAGTGTGTTTGTAGCTTTGTATGGTTTTGAAAGTGACTGAATCAAGACATGGCTTGTAAAATGAAGAAAAGTCAAAATTTGAGGTTTTGGAGGCTGACTTTCTGATTTTGGTGTTTCAGTTCAAGGATGAGTGTTTGAAGAACTTATATATGATACATTGGATGTGTTTGGATCATGAGCTATGGTGGAATTGCTCTCTAACTCAAAAATTCAGTGGTGACTTGCAAAAGAAGGCATTTCTTCATAATGAGAGAGATTTTGAGGAAACCAAGTGTTGTTGTGCTTTGGTGTACTCAAACTGACCACAATTGATGTCTATTTATAGTGCAACAAGTTTGTTTTGGCATCAATAGTGAATGGAGGCTTAGACATTCCCTTGGCCAATGGTGATCAAAAGGAATCTCAAGTCTCCTCTAGCCATTGACTTGAGGTTAGGGCACAGGCTATGAGTCCTTTGGTTCAGAGATAAGGCTTGACTCAATTCAGTTAGCAATGTCATGATGCTTGCCACCTTGTGAATCCATTGAATGCATTGAAACAAAATTGGAGTCTTTGAGATTTCTAGCCTTTTTAGGTGACACATAGCTACATGTAGATCCTTGGACTTGGGAGGCTTGTGGATCAGATCTTTTCCCTTTAATGTTATCATCTGAGGTGTCCAAATGGATGACAAGGCTTGTAATTGCCTAACTTAGCCAATTCGAGCAAAATTACACAAATATGTCTTGTACAAGACAGTTGGAAAGTGCCATCTTGGGAGGATCATATCTCCTTGCTCAAATGGAGTTATGGAATGCTCATGTACTTTTTAAAAAGCCCTTATATGGTACAATTCATGTGTGGTCATAGTTTGTTTTGAAACTATCTGGACTTAGTTGAAAAATCCCCTTGAACATTGAGGTTCAAGGCTGAAACTTAGGCAGTTTTGTACTAAGTGTTAAATCTTTGATTTTTCACCACTTTGCTCAATTCATAACCAAAAATCCATGAAGAATTAGAGTTTCATGTAGTTGAAGCTTTGGTAGAATGTAGGAAGACCTACAAATCATGCTTTGGATCACTCAAAATGGCTGCTTGGATCAAAAGTCATGGCCCTTGGAAGTTGGCACAAAAACCATCCAAACTTAGTAACTTAGAAAAATTTTCAATTTTTCAAGGTTACCCCTTTTACAAGTTATCATGATTTCTTGATAAATTCTTGTTCAAATGACATTATAAATCATATCTTATGCAAATATGAGTCATAAGGATCATTTTTGCTAAAAAAAAATCATGTTTTGACTTTTGGCTCCGGAGCGGTTCAGCGCGGAAAAACCCTAATTCCCGACTTTTGAGGAATGAATTCTCTGAGGGTGTTTTAACTTTGCAAAGGGACTCCTAGGGTTATTTTGAGCACATTGAGTCATATTTTGAAGCCTTGGCTCAATCTCCTATGAAAATTTCACTCTGGAAGCCTCAGCCGACAAAAACCCTAATTTGGCGACACCGGGTGTTTCAAAGCTCAATCCACTTGGAATGCTGCAACTTTGTGCTTGATTCTTGATGTGGGAGTCCTCTTGATCCTTTATGGGTGTTTGAGAGTTTGGACAAGTTGAAGATCATGTCATTTCTTGGTTGATCTTTTGCCCAAATGCTCTGAGAGGGATGGAAACCCTAATTCTTGATCATAGTGAATGCTCAACCATCTTTGAGGAGATTGATGAGGCATGAAGGTACGTCTATATTGTGGTGATGATTTACACAATGATGGGAAATCTTGTGGTCAAAATTTGGGGTATGACAGATGCCCTTATTTAATCGTCTTGGACCCGAAGATGTGAATGGCGAAGATATTCGGACATTCGGGGTGCAAGAGGATTAAATATCGGAATACCCGAAATTTTGACTATGGTTATGAATGGCAATTTGCTCATCCATCTTCTTTTGATAAACAATGTTACTTAGAAAAGGGTAAAACTTCCACTCGATCCTGGTCTTCAGCCATGGAACTGGTCTCAGTTTTTTTTGAAATAAACTTCCCCTCGATCCTGGCCTTCTGCCATGTGTAGCGAGCGATTTTGGACATGGTTCTTAAGCACTGCCGCTCTTTGGGGGTTACTACAGTTTGATTCATTTTTTATCCTATTGTGAGCTGACTAAGGAAGGGAAATAGATGTCTCCAATTAACCCTGCTTTGCAAACTGAGGTCAAATAGTCAAAACTGTTGGTTTACAAATGCGATCAATGTTGGGGGGGGGGGGGGCTCTCTTAGGTTATTTTGATGGAATTTAGACTTTTAGCAGGGAATACGGACTAGGATGTTTTGACTGATATATGAGGATTTGGGATCTGAGGGTTTTTGTTTAGTGTGCTCGCTAAGATTTTTCTTTCAACCTTATGCCTACGTATTCCCGTTTACCGAAACAGGGAAATCAGAGCGATCGTAGTTCCTCCTATTCTATGGGAGGAAATGGTGTTTTGGTGTCTTGTTTAAAGCCCAAGACGTGAAGCGAAAGGTAGTTTGTATCTTGTTCAAAGCCCAAGATATGAAGCTGAAAGGGTTTGACTTTAGAGAGAATTTGTCATCTCTAAAGAGGGGTTTGTCTGTCACAGCTGTTTATAAAGGAGAATTACTTTAATCGGGATATGTTTATCTGGTAATGCCATAATTTCCTTTATAGGGGATTTCCAACCTGAAGGAGAAAACTTTAACTCAATGTAGAGCAATGCCATCTTTCCTTAGGAATTTCTCATGCTAAACGAGGGACAGTGGCATGGATGTAGATGATCCAGAGGCTTGCCGCTTACAACGATTAGATGAAGGGGAAGGAGTTGTTGATGTTTGTGTACTGTGAACGAGGCACAACTTTGATGCTAAAAGGTTGATTGGATCAACCAGTGGTTTTCTTATACAAAGCCTAAGAGGAGGCTATTGGCTCAACAAGAGGGTATTTTTGATCTGTCTCGTACAAAGCCCGAGATGGAGGCTAAAAGAGAAGTGACTCAACAAGAGATTCCTTTATGGTATCTCGTACGAAGCCCGAGATGGAGGCCAAGGTGTTTTATACTCAACAAGAGAGTGATTTGTGTCTTGTACAAAGCCCAAGACGGAGGCTAAAAGGATTGTGACTCAACAAGAGAGTCTTTTTTGTATCTCGTATAAAGCCCGAGATGGAGGCCAAAGTGTTGATTCAATAAGAACCTTTTGTATCTCGTACAAAGCCCAAGATAGAGGCGAAAGATGTTTGATTCAACAAGAGAGTCTTTTGTATCTCGTACGAAGCCCGAGATGGAGGCTAAAAGATGGTACTATTTCAGTTGAGTGACCAGTATATGGGTTCAAAGAGAAAATCACTTCTTATATGAGTAACACTGTACTCAGGGATTTTGATTCGAGGATCAGGGATATTTCCTTTTCTTTGAGGAAATGGGAAATCCGAAGGGTATTGAGACTGTCCGAGTCTATGGGGTTCCTTCCTATTCTTGAAGGGTGCTTGGGAATGTCTTTAAGACTCAAGGAAATTAGACTGTCCAAGTCTAGAGTTTTATCTTTTGTACTATGCTTGGAGAAACAGTAGTAGACTCTTGGAAAGATTGTTCTATTAAGATGACTAATTTCTATTCCTATACCTCTACGAGGTCGTCGGGACAATTTGTATGAAGCCCAAGAGGAGGCTGGAAACTTTTAAGAAGCCGAGGGATAATTTTTACTAAGCCCAAGAGGAGGCTATCATTCCCGGAGGAAGATATCATTTATACGAAGCCTAAGAGGAGGCTGTGAATACTTCTAAGAAGCCGACGGGTCCTTGTACTAAGCCCAAGAGGAGGCAGGGATGCTTTTAAGAAGCCTGTGGGTCCTTGTATAATGCCCAAGAGAAGGTTGATGCTTTTAAGAAGTCTGTGGGTCCTTGTACAACGCCCAAGAGAAGGATGATGCTTTTAAGAAGCCTGTGGGTCCCCAAACCCCGAGAAATTCAAGACAGGCTATTCACAGAGAATAGATCCAGCCAGGAAAGTTTGAAAATTTGGAAGAAACTCAAGAGATGCCATTCACGGAGAAAATTTCATCTCTGGGGAGTAGAGTCTCTTGACAATTCCTAAGGAGGACAGCCAAAGAGAAGACTGTATCTGGTGCTCCTATTGGGGATCTAGTCTGTCTATTTCTAAGAGCGATCGGTACGGCTTTACTTAGTTCTAGACATAGTTGTCGGGGAAACTCTAAATATCTATACTATTATTACACAGTTGATATGAGTTTATGAAAGGATACTTACAGTGAGCAGCCCCACAATACAGGTATATGTATATGAAAGCGGTAAGTGAAAGCGGATAAACACTTACTCGGTTGTAGAGCTTCCATGCTGTTTTGTTAGTTGTTCAACAAAGAAAGATGGAAAACAACAGTATATTCAAAATCAAAGGAGAAAGTGCTTTGAAATTGAAAGATTTGGGGCTTACAGCTCAAGGAGAGGCCCAGGGTTTTATCAGTGATCGCACTGTTGAATTTGTACAGAGGGACTTATACAAGTGACTGAGGCCCAAAAATTGTTTTCTGTATAAAGGGATGGGTCTTACACTCTCTCAAGAGGCCCAAAAGGTTTAAAGAAAAAGAGTGGGGCTTATAACACGAGGGTAGGCCCAGATGATTTTTCGTTTGAAATGGTGATCGCGACGAGATTTTCTTTTAACGCAAAGGGGCTTATACAATATCTGAGGCCCAAAATTGTTTTGGTTAAAAGGGGATTGGGTCTTACACTCTATTAGAGGCCCAAAAGTTTTGAATGGGTCTTATAGCTCGAGGAGAGGCCCAGTTGATTTTTTAAAAAGGCGACAATCGTGTCGTTTATTTGGAAATGTACAGAGGGACTTATACAATGAGTGAGGCCCAAAAAGTTTTTCTGTACAAGGGGGTTGGGTCTTACACTCTATTAGAGGCCCAAAGTGTATTTTAAAATGTTTTGTGAGGGTGAAAATCAAAGAAACCCTAATTTGTTTTCCTTTAAAAGTAAATATTAAAAGAAAATCAAATAAAATGATAAAAATACCAAATAGGTTTGAATAAACCACTTGTGATTTTTGTTTAAGGTTTGAAAAATGAGGTTTTAATCACAAGAGATATTAAAACTCATTTGGTCTTGATTTTTCAAGATGAAAATTCATTTTAAAATGTTTAAAAACAATAAAAAATGAATTTATTCACAAAAATACTAATTATATTAAATAAATAATATAAACTTAATTTTTTTGTGGAATAAAATATTTTAACATTTTTGTGATTTTTTGCAAAAAGAACCAATAAAAAATAATTAAAATTGAAAGAGTTATTAATTTTTCAAATCATTTAAAACAAAATGTGAAAAATGAGAAAAATAGGAAAAAGTGATAAAAAAGAGATCTGGGGCGAGGGGGATTCGAACCCCAGACCTCTCGTTTGCCAATACACACAAAACCAGCTGATCAACCACTGGGGCGTAATGCCAATTCAAATATAACATGGCAAACAATAAATATATAGTAAACAAGTTGGATTTTCTGAAAATGGCGCCATGGCCATCTTCTTCCTCCAGCTCGTGCATGAAGCACCCTATCTCTCTCAATTCTCAACCATTGGACATGATTCAAACATCAAACTCATGCATTTTTTCACAAGGAAGAAGATGGCAATACCCAATTTTATTTGTTTTTAGTGTCTAGCAAATTATATCCTTGTGGCTGTATGAACCCTAATTTTGCAAAAGCAATCGAGCAGACATGATTATGAGTGCTATGATTAAATTTTCTGAGGGAAAACAATAAACATATAATGGCAAGCAATTGGCAAAAATATCATGCGAGGAAATATGCATGGATCATGGAGTTGGAGTTTTGAGGCTTACCTTGATGCAAGCTGAAATGGAACTTTGCACAGATGGTGTTCCAGATGTGATTTGATGATCCCTACAGCTTCAATGGATGTTATGGAGTGTGTTGCAAGCTTTGGAACACTTTGAAACTCTTTGGATCAAGTTGGAGCACTCCAACTGCAAAATTGAGGCATAATGGCTTGGTTGAAGGGTGATTTTGAGTCTGAGGTGTTACAGTTAGTGTTTAAGTGTTTAGACACCTCAAATACATCATATGTGATGTGTTTGAGCAATTGGAATTGATTGCTTATGGCTGCAACTCAAAACCCGGTAGTGGTTGCTCAAAAACTAAGAAATTTGAGGTTTAAGGAAGAATGAGAGAAAGCAGTGCTGTAAGTGGCTTTGGTGTGAGTTGAATGATCCATTGGAACCTCTATTTATAGGTGATCAACTCTTGTCTTGGAGGAATAGTGAATGGCTGCTGGATCATATCACATTCAAAGGGATAGGCTTGGTGGCATTTCTTCTCATGCAAGGCAAACTAGCCTCTCTCAAGAGCAGGGCTATGTCTTGACCAAATTCACATTCTTCAGATGTTTTTATTGTTGTTTAATCAGAGAACTTGACTGAGTAGAGTGGCTTTGTTGAAAATGCACTATTCCACATTAATTCCCTTTGAATTCAAGGCAAAATGTGCCAAAATGCATGAATTTCAAGTTGGAAGATTCCTTGGCTTTTTGACTCAACTCTATCAGTTGGATTAGTTGGTTTATGCTCAGATTGAACGCATGTGGCATAGTGATCATTGATTTTGACTCAGAAATCGTGGATGGCAAGAATACTCCCAAACTGATTTTTCATGGCAGCCTTGACATGGTGTGTTGTGGCAGCCATAACTCTTGGCACAAGTGGAGTGGTTTCATGCTATTGAGTTGCTTGGATTGTAGGCAATATGTGTAACAACTTTGATGTTCATACCATGAATTGATTCAGCTTGTAACTGTATGAAAAAATCTCACAAGTTTTGGTGTTTCCAACAAAATCTGTCTTGGACATAATTTTTTCTAAGTGTTGGAAAAGTTGTACTTTCATGTTTCTAGCCATTTTGGCTCACTCATAGCTCAAAATCCACAATGAATTGGAGTGAGGTCTAGTTGAGGTTTTTGTAGAGGGCCATGAGGGCTACAAATCAAGCTTTGGATGGGGAAGAATGGCTTTGTGGTTTAGGAGTTATGATCCTCCAAAGTTGGTACCCTTGCCACTTTATTTCATAACTTAGAAAATTTTCTAAGTTTTTATGGTTACCCCTTTTACAAGTTATCCCATTTTCTTTGATTTTTCTTGATGAATGATGATTCAAATCATACATTAACATCATTTTAGGGTTAAAAATCCATTTTGTGAAAACTCAAAAAGTCAAAGTTGACTTTTGTGCACAGTTGACTTTTTGTCAGATGAATTCCAAACTGTGCAATCCCTTAGGAAATCATGCCCTTGACCTAAATCAAACATGATGGACATGTTCCATGGGTGTTATAGGGCGTATTGAATCATTTCCTAGGGTTTGGGAGCATGTCCTGGTCAAAAGACAAAGTTACAGTTGACTTTTCTGGCGAAACCCTAACTGTGGTTCAGATAAAATTGAGACTTGTGGCTCAAACTTCCTGGATCAATCCATTGTTCCAAATGTATCAATGTGGTATATTAGAGACCCTCAAAACATGTCTTGAGGTCTTGGCTCATGATTTGTCCCAAAAGTCAACTTAGGGGTGAATTAGGTCAAGAAACCCGAATTCCTGATTTTTGATGTATGCACCCCCTGAGGCAAAATTGACTTGATGCTTGGGCCCATGAGGTTCCATGGAGTATTTTAGGATATGCTTTGAAGCATTGGCTCATGCCCAGAGGAAAATTTCCATCTGGAGGCCCTGGTCAACCAAACCCTAATTTGGTGACACTGGCGATCTTAAGGCTTGATCCACCTGGAAGGGAGCAGCCTTGTGCTTAATCCTTGAAGTGGGAGTCCTCTTGATCCATTGTGGATGTTTGAGAGGCTAGAAAAGTTGAAGATCATGTCATCCCTTGATTGATCCTTTGTCTAAGAGCTCTGAGAGGGCTTGAAACCCTAAGTCTGATTATAGTGGATGCTCACCCATCTTTGGGGAGACTAATGGTTCATCCATATTGTGATGATGATTTTCACAATGATGGGAAATCTTAGTGGTCAAAATTTGGGGTATGACACCATGGAACTGGTCTCAGTTTCTTCTTGTCAAGTTCCTTCCTCGATAAGGGATGCTATTTGCAGCTGTTTTCATTAAACTTCTCGTCGAGCTATACTGGGGAGACGCCATTTGATGGAAAAAAATTTGAGGTCAGACTTGTTAGGGATACCCATTTGTCTGAACTATAGAGGTGTGCAAACTTCTCTGTTGGAGATGCCATTTGTTGACTCTACTGGGGAAAAACGAGTCTCTTGAGAGACTGTTTTTTACTTGGGGATATTACATCATACTTTTCTTCGAGATCTTTTCGGAGAAATGCCATGTGAGGTGATTCAATTTTGAGGTGCTGATGACTTCATTAACATCGAATTTTTTGGGAGAAAAACCGATGTATTGCTGAGAGTGTTCGGTTGAGAGGCTTTCTCTGGGGATTTTCCTTATTCTGGGAAAGCGAGAAATATCATCTTCAATGGTGAAGAATGATGTTCCAAAGGTGTCTGTCGAATGTCTTCTTGCCTTTCAGAGGTTCAAGTTCTCAAAGTGGTCGAGGACAGTCTCCAATCCAGAAATAAACTGGGGATAGATTGTTTAGGCGATACATTTCCTGACGAGGAAAGCACTCAAACCGGGATTTTGTCTTATTCGACGCGGAAAAGACAACTGACAACTCGATTGACAATAGGATTTTATCACTTGGAAATGAGAATGACCAGAGCGATAGTAATGCAATATGATTATGAATGTGAATCAATTATGCATGATGTATGTATGTTTGTGCTGACAAAACTGACGCGACATACAGACTAGTGGATGAACACGACTGGATACTCGGCCACTGCGGGGGATGAAAAGTATCATCGGTTCAAGATAGCAATCTTGTTTTGCTTAGGAGAGGTAGACCCTATGGGGAAGAGAGAATTGTCAATCGGTCTTAATAGGTAAGAACTCTGCCGTGGATGTCAGATGGGACATTGCATCTAAAACAGTTGATCCTTCATTCAGGTGCACTGTTTTAGAAAGAGTACTTTGATTCTGCACTTTGAGGTTCAATCACCTTCGGAGAAGCTATCGATGTTCTTTTTGATGTTCAAAGTCAAAAGGAATTACCATCTTTATTTTAAAAGCAGAAGAAAAATTTGACAATTAAATTCATTTTTGTTTTATTTCAAGAATCGTTGATCACGTTTAAAAATGTCATTCTATAAAGCAAAAACAAATGAGAATTGCAAACAAAAGCACTAAGGCTCAAATTTTATTGATAGGATGGAAATCAGCCAAGCGCGTGATCCCATAGAGCATTTACAAAGTTCAGAAAATGGTAATTTAAAGGGAAAGGGGATACATTGAAACATAACGACCGTTATCCTTTTACCAACTTTGAATTCTGGACATCCTGAACTACCTTCGAAGATAACCTTGATTGAAGTCTTTCGAAGGACGGTATTACCGCTGGGGATTTAACCTTGTCGGACATAGTTACTTGCCATAAATCCCTAACTTTTGCCTGGATTGTCTTTTGAGGTTGTCAATCCACCGGGATAATTTTTGCTTATGTCTCTAATTTTTTCCTAGATCGCCCTTTCGGCTTTTCAATCCACCAAGACATTTTTTTTATTTAGGCGAAGTATTTCTTGACTATATCAACATTTGTGGGGTAGGTAAACTCCATTCCATCCATTGTTGCGAGTCTAAAGGCTCCGCCTGAGAAGGCTCCGCCTGAGAAGGCTTTCTTGACCACATAAGGGCCATCGTAATTTGGAGTCCATTTGTCCCGGGAATCAGTGAGGAATGGTTGTATCTTTTTTAGCACAAGGTCTCCTTTTCTGAAGACACGGGGTCGGACCTTTTTGTTGAACGCCTTCTTTATTCTTTGTTGATACAACTGACCATGGCACATAGCCGTTATTCACTTTTCTTTGATCAGATTTAGTTCATCGTGTCGACTTTGACACCATTCGGCCTCTGTTAGCATAGCTTCCATCAATACCCGGATTGATGGGATTTTTACTTTTATGGGGAGCACTGCTTACATGCCATATACTAGAGAGAAATGGGTTGCCCCTGTTGAAGTGTAGACAGATGTGCGATAACCGTGAAGAGCAAAGGGTAGCATCTTGTGCCAGTCTTTGTAGGTTACAACCATATTTTGAACGATTTTCTTGATATTCTTGTTAGCCGCTTCTACCGCTCCGTTCATCTTAGGCCGGTAGGGAGAAGAGTTATGGTGTTCGATCTTAAACTCAGCGCATAACTCTTTCATCATCTTATTGTTCAAGTTAGATCCATTATTAGTAATGATCTGGCTTAGAACACCATAACGGCAGATGATATTGTTTTTGATAAAGCGGACTACCACTTGTCAGGTTACATTAGTGAATGACACTGCTTCGACCCATTTGGTGAAATAGTCAATGGCTACCAGGATGAACCGATGTCCGTTTGAAGCCTTGGGTTCGATCATGCCAATCATGTCGATTCCCCATATAGAAAAAGGCCATGGATAAGAAAGAACTTTAAGATGTGTAGGCGGTACATGGATTTTGTCAGCGTATATCTGACACTTATGACACTTCCTCATGTACTTGTAGCAATCGGATTCCATGGTCAACCAATAGTATCCTGCTCTCAGAATTTTTCTCGCCATCGTGTGTCCATTGGCATGAGTGCCAAAGGATCCTTCGTGAATCTCTTTCATTAACATGTTTGCTTCTTGTCTATCTACCAATCTGAGCAAAACCATGTCGAAGTTTCTCTTATAGAGTGTATCACCGCTCAAGAAAAAGTTTCCAGCCAGTCTTCTGATGGTTTTCCTGTCTTTTCTTGATGCCCCAGACGGGTATTCCTGTTTTTGCAGGAAGTACTTGATATCGTGATACTAAGGTTTATCGTCTATGACTGCTTCAATTGTGAAAATTTAAGCAGGCCTTTCAAGTCACATTATGTTAATCTTAGGTACGTCGTTCCATTAACCTACACTAATCATTGAAGAGAGAGTGGCTAGTGCATCAGCCATATGATTTTCTTCACGAGGAATGTGATGAAACTCGATTCTGTTGAAGAATGGTAACAACCTTCTCGCGTAATCTTTGTAAGGAATCAATCCCGATTGGTATGTATTCCACTATCCTTTGATCTGATTGATAACCAGGGCTGAGTCTCCATACACATCCAAGTTCTTAATCCTCGAGTCAATAGCTTCTTTGAGACCCATGATACAAGCTTCATATTTGGCCTCGTTGTTTGTACACTTGAATGTTAATCTGGCAGTGAAAGGAATATGGGTACCCTGAGGTGTTACGATGATTTCCCCAATTCCATTTCCATAATTATTGACAGCTCCGTTAAATATTAGTCCCCATTGGGATCCTGGTTCTGGTCCTTCACTGGGTAGCGGTTCATTACAATATTTCATCTTTAAGTACTTGACATCTTCGTCTGGGAAGTCAAATCCGACCGATTCCTGATCGTCAATCGGTTGATGAACCAAATGATCGGGTAAAATACTCCGATAACAACATCTGCCAAGGGGCGATCCTTCCCGTGAGAGCAGATTTTTCAAAGACGTACTTGATTGGGTCCATTTCTGAGATTAACCAAGTAGTGTGACAAATCATGTATTGGCGAAGATGTTTTGGCTGCCCAAGCCAGAGCACATCAAGTTTTCTCAAGCATAGTGTACCGAGTTTCACAGTCTGTAGATTTATTTCTTAAGTAGTAAATGGCAGAATCTTTTCTTTTGGTTTCGTCTTGTTGGCCAAGTAGATAGCTCATGGAGTCTTCCAAGACTGTTAGGTAGATGATCAGTGGTATTCCTTCCACTGGAGGTGATAGGATTGGTGGATTCAACAGATATTCTTTGATACTGTCAAAAGCTTTTTGGCAATCTTCTGTCCACAAACAATTTTGATTCTTTCGGAGTAGTTTGAAGATCGGCGCGCATGTCGCGGTCATGAGGGATATGAACCTTGAGATGTAATTCAGACGTCCCAAAAATCCTCTGACCTATTTTTCAGTCTTTGGCGAAGGCATTTCTTCAATGGTCTTGACCTTATCAGGATCAACCTCAATTCTTCCTGGCTGACGATGAATCCTAAAAGTTTTCCCGAGCAGACACCGAACGTGCATTTTTTGGGATTTAAGCGGAGTTTGTATTTCCACAGACGCTCGAATAACTTTGATAGGTGTGTGTAGCGTGCGATTTTTGTCGGTGACGCGACCACTTTATCTCCATTGGTTGGAATTTGGTGCTACTTTCTGATTTCTTATTTATCCTATGAAGCTAGAAAGGAAAGGGAAGCTATCTAAAACTAACCTTGCATGCAAATGTTTTCTTTAACAAATGCTTAAGAGATTGGGGGTCCGGGGTCAGGTTATACAATGGGGAGTTGTCAATTACCCATCCTATATATGGTCATCCATAGATCTTTAGTAATTTCTACTATTTTTCTACTTACTGGTGTTTATCTATCATGGGTTGGGAAAGTTTATCCTTTGGGAGTGTTTGAGAGAGAGAGTATTTTTGTTGATGTCGGTTTTTTTTCCGATGTTTTTGGTAAGGTACTGAACCTAAGGTTTTTGTTTGGTGTGCTTGCTAAGATTTCGCAATCTTATGCCTACGTATTCCCGTAATGCTAACAGGGAAATCAGAGCAATCATAGTTCAATAGGAGGAAAAAGATGTTTGGTGTCTTGTTCAAAGCCCAAGATTGAAGCTAAAGAAGTATTTGTGTCTTGTTCAAAGCCCAATATTGAAGCTAAAAGGTTTGACTGAGAGAGAATTTGTCATCTCTAAAGGGATATATCTCATCTATTTATCATAACTGTTGGGTGACTGATCATAAAGGAGAATTACTTTAACTGGGATATATGGAATCCCACAATGCCATAATTTCCTTTATAGAGGATTTGTCCTGAAGGAGAAAACTTTAACTCAGTGTTGAGCAATGTCATTTTTCCTTAGGAATATTTCATGCTAAGAGAGGGACATTGGCTTGGATGTAAATAATATAGAGGCTTGCCACTTACAGCAGTTAGATGAAAGAAGGGGATTTACCAGGATAAGAGATGGACTACAACTTGGATTTTTGAATTAACAAGTGTGCCAATTTTAGTAGATATCTGGGATTAAGGTTTATTTTGATTGTTTGTTTTGATGTGTGATGTACAGAGAAATGTCTTCCTATAGAGAGTTTTTGATTTCCTCTGAGGGGATGTTGATTTTTGTGTATGCCTTGATCAAGGCCTAAGGTTGAAGCTAATAGGTTGACCCTAGTTAGGGAATTTTATATCTGTCTTGTACAAAGCCCAAGATTGAGGCTGAAAAGAGACTGACTCTTTTGGGGATATCCTTATACAAAGCCTAAGAGGAGGCTAAACATTGACTTTATCGGGGAAATATTTTGTCTGTCTTATACAAAGCCCAAGATTGAGGCTAAAAGAGAGTTTATTGACTCCACTGGGGAAATATTTATGGATGTATTATACAAAGACCAAGATTGAGGCTAAAATGGATTGACTCTACTGGTGAGAGGTTTTATCTGTCTTGTACAAAGCCCAAGGTTGAGGCTAAAAGAAAAGAAACTGACTCTGCTTAGGGAGATCAAAGCCTAAGAGGAGGCTAGAGGGATTTGACTCTTACGGGGAGATTTTATATGTGTCTTGTACAAAGCCCAATATTGAGGCTAAAATATATTTGACTGACTCAGCTGAAGATATTTATTCGTGTCTTGTACAAAGCCCAAGATTGAGGCTGAAAATTTGCTGAGAAAAAGAAGAATCATTATACAAAGCCTAAGAGGAGGCTGGTTGGTGAATTTCTTATATAAATCCTAAGAGGAGGCTATCTTCTGCTGAGGATTATTGAGATCCAGAGACAGGTCCAAAATGGGGAATCAACTCTTAATGAGGATTAAAAAGGAGTTGAGATATCAGATGCCTTGAGGTTCTGATAGTGTTACATTGATAGTAAGCCGACCCTAGATGGGGAACATAGGATGAAAAGTTTGAAGATTGTTGGTGATTGATGAAATGATCAGGGTTTCTCCTTTTCCTTGAGGAGGTGAGATTGTCCAAGTCTATAGTATAAAAGGGTTTATCTTTGTATGATGCCCAAGAGAAGGCAGGTGTTTTAAGGGATGAGAATCAACCCTAAATTAGTCTGATGTTTTGACTCTTAGAAAGACTGCTCTAACAAAGGATGACTAAGTTCTATCCTGTCCCTGTAAGAGGTCCCGAGTCCTTATATTAAGCCCTAGAGAAGGTATGAGAACTTTTAAGAAGCCAGGGTCCTTGTACAAAGGCCAAGAGGAGGCTGGGGATGCTTTTAGGAAGTCTGTGCGTCCAAACCTAAGAAAACTTCAAGAAAGGTTTCACCGGGAATAATCCTTTCTTTAGTGAACATTTCTAGGGTTTGAAATAATTCAAGAGAGGTTTCACCGGGAATTAATCCTCTCTGGGGGAAATGAATTTCTTTGACAATTTTCTAACAGTGACAGTCTTGAGAAAAGTTTCATTGGGAATAATGCCTTTCTCTATTCCATATTGTATAAGCCCAAGAAGAGGCAAGACTGTTACTGGAATTTCCTATGGGGAACTAGTTTTGACTTTGTTGAAAGAGTGACCACTGGTTTGATCTAATCCTAGACCTAATTGCCGGGGAAAACTCTAAGCAAATAATATACAGGCATATATATATATATATATATATATATATATATACATATATACAAGTATGTAAAAGAGGGTAGGAGGACTTACAAGAGAGCAAGCTTCCAGCATTACAAACAAATATATATATATATATATATATATATATATATATATATATATACACAAGTATGTAAAAGAAAGCTGTTTAAAACTTACAGGTGAGCAAGCTTCCATTACTACAGTTGTATGGTTAGTTGTTCAGGAAATTAAAGAAAGTTTTGATAACAACTATGAATTTGAATCTAAATCAAAGTGGAAATTTGTTTTAAAGAGAAGATTGGGTCTTATACTTAAGGAGAGGCCCAAAGTTTATTTTTGTACAAGAGATGGGGCTTACATCTCAAGGAGAGGCCCAGAGATAACAGTGATTGCACCGTTGTTTTTTTTAAATCGTATTGGGACTTATACAATGACTGAGGCCCAAATTATTTATGTACAAAAGGGATGGGTCTTACACTCTATTAGAGGCCCAAAGAGTTTGAAAAAAGAAAAGAGAATGGGACTTACAACACAAGGGGAGGCCCAAATGATTTGTTTAAAAGGTGACGATCGTGCCGCAGTTTTAGAAAACACGGTGGGACTTATACAATGACTGAGGCCCAAAAAGGTTTTGTATTTTCAAGGGATGGGTCTTACACTCTATTAGAGGCCCAAAATGTATTTTAAAAGAAGAAAAATGGGACTTACAACACAAGGGAAGGCCCAGATGATTTTTTTTAAACGGCGATCGCGCCGAGATTTTTTTACGTACTGGGACTTATACAATGACTGAGGCCCAAAAAGATTTTCTGTACAACAAGGGATGGGACTTACACTCTATTAGAGGCCCAAAATGTGTATGTGAAGTTTGAAAAATCAAAATTTAGAGAAAACCCTAATTTTTGAATTTAAAAGATATAATTTTCAAAGGAAATTAAATAAAAATGATATAAAATATCAAATATATTTAAAAACAAGTTGTAAACTTTAAAAAATGTTTTGAAAAATCACGTTTAATCACATGAAAGCTTGAAATCCAATTGGTTTTGAAAAATCAAGGTGAGAATTTCATTTAAAAATGTTAAAAAACAATAAAAATGAAATTAATTACAAAAATTCTAACTATATTAAATAAATAATATAAATTAGATTTTTTTGTAAAATAAAACAATTTAACATTTTTGTGACTTTTTTAAAAATAACCAATAAAAAAATGATAAAAAATGAGAGAGAAATTAATTTTTGAAATCAATTAAATAAAATATCAAAATATTTAAAAATTCAAAATTTTGAAAAAGGGCGCCAACGGTCATCTTCAACCTCGCGCGCACCCTGTTTCTGCGGATTTGCATTTTCTCACTTTTCTCTCTGATTACTCAATGGTTTTGCACGATTCAAACACCAATCTTGTTCGTTTTTGAACAAGGATCACAACCATATAGATTAATTGCATTTATATTAAGTATGGAGTGAGAAATTAGAAGATAACCTCAAGAACCCTAATTTCAGCATGAACACAATGAAATTCCATACACGATTCATACATAGCAATTGGTTGAGGGTTATCACTCTATATACATGCAGGAACAAGATGGTAACTCAAAAATTCATTTATGATGCATGTAATATAGAGTTTGAAGGCTTCAGGCTTACCTCTTGAAGCTGGTGATCGAGCTTGATAATGGAGATGTTATAGGTGTGTTCCAATGATCTGGACAACTTCCTTAGGTGCCAAGGAGTGTGTTTGAATGCTTGGAGTGAATTGAAATGATTTGGAACTTGATGTGGCACCTCAACTTCAAATCTGCTAAAAGCTTGTGCAAATGGGGTACTACTTTTGGATTCTGATGTTCTAGATGTTGTTTATGTGTTTGAATCACTTATATATGATGTATGTGAGGTGTTTGGATCATTCGTTTGGACATAATCACTTCCAATTTCAAAACTCGATAGTGACTTGAAATGGAAGGCAAATTTGGAGTGAAAGGGAGATTATGAAGAAAGCATCAGTTTGGGTGCTTTGGTGTACTCAAACTGATCAGAAATTAGGTCTATTTATATTGCAACAAGTTTGTTTTGGCATCTATAGTGAATGGCAGCTTGGATCAGATTGCATTGAATGCCTTGGTTCCTTGGTCAAGAGTCTCCTCTAGCCATTGACTTGTGCCAAACTTTGCAGGTTTAGGTCCTCTAATATTTGGATATGTCTTGACTCATTTAGACTGGTTTGTGGCTCATTCATGCCACCTCAATGCATCACTTTAATGCTTGATGCCAAATTTGAATTTCAAGGTTCCTTTCATGATGATTTTGCACATGGAAAGCTAAGTTCTTTGGCATTTTGTGTTATGGATCAGATCATTCATTCATTTGTGTTATAATTGGACAGAATTTGAATGATCAAAGTGTTCAAAATCAGTCTAAGGAATCGTGGGGTGCAAGTTTGCACCAAAATTGAAATTCTGGTATCAGACGTGTGATGTTAAGGTGTGATGTCACAACAACACACTCTGCACAATGGACAGCAATAACAGTGAAGTAACACCAAGAATTGTTCACCCAGTTCGGTCAAACTACCTACGTCTGGGGGCTACCAAGCCAGGGATGGAATTCACTACTTGTAGATATAATTTACAGACTCAACAACCCGTTGATAATCTCCTAAACTTATACTCTACTAATGACTTCCTACCTAAGAAACCACTTAGGTATGAGAACACCACTCAATCCCTTACAAACACTCAAAGAAACCACTTTGAGTAACCTTGATCTTACTTCACAGCTTCGATCAAGAAACCACTCTCTATTGCTTCACAGCTTCTAGAGAGGACAGAAACTCAACACCTATTCAAACCCTAGAATAGTGTAAATACAAGCGCTCTAAACAAACTCTAGACACTAAGCCTCCAGCTTCTGATCTTCTGAATGTTTTCTGTCACTTTTTCCTTTGGTCTTGTGCGCTTTATATAGCTCCTTGAATTGGTCTTGGACTTGCTACAATATCTCCCAGATTTGTTATTTAAAACTGAATATTTAAAACAGATTTTATCCTAAAATCTTTTTAAATCTTCAACCTTTTAAATCTCCTACAAATCTGCAACAGATCTCCTATGCAGCAGCAAATATCTATCCCAAGATATTCGCATCCAATGAGACAGCTTGCTCTCCACAATTCCAGCTAATACGCAACCCTAACAACATCACAGCCTGCTGTTGTTAATTCTGCAGATCTGATGTTACAACATCACCTATGTGACATCAGACATCCAACTTCAGCAATTAATTACTTAACACAGCCCAGTGTTAAGACTTCAATGTTGCAACATCAGCACCTTGACATCAACATTGAACATACTATGTTTTACCAAAATTCCAGCCAATCCAGGAACTAACAATCTCCCCCTTTGGCTAATTTTGGCTAAAACAATCTCTGCACTCTGCATCTTCAGAGACTTCAGCAGCGGAATAATCTTCAAAAATTTGAAACTCCATCAGCAGCAGTTTGACAACACTCTTAGTCTTCATCACTTGATCTGCTGCAGCACCATCTTCATTATTGACAACAGCCAATTGGTGCTCCCCCTCTAAAATATGAACCAGCATCACAGTTGTTCAGTAGCTCACAATGTGCAGCACTTCTCTCCCCCTTGATGTCTGCTTGGCTGCACTCTTCAAATGTCATACTATCTTCACTAGTTCAGTCAAAACTCCCCCTTAATATCTGCATCTCATTAGCAGCATTTGGCAGTCACACTCTTTGATACTCTTGACTATCTTGGCTACTCTTGACTCTCTTGGATATTTTCTCCCCCTTTTTAGCCACAATTAGGCAAACTTCAGTTAGAAGCCCTATTAACTATAGTCATTACACCCTAGCTCTCATTGTTAGCCTCATAGTTAGCAACCAGGCAAAACAAATCATAGAAGGAAACTAAAAACAAAACTAGTGCATATAACAGCACAATATGCAAATTACATAACCAAGCACATTAAGTGCTGAAACAAAGACATTACTTGAAGCTAACTCTACTAAATAAGAAGGCAAACATTAAAAACTTGAATTATCTGAGCTGAGCTCATCATTATCTTCTTCATCACCAGGTCCATCATCAACATCCTTCCTTGTGTTGGCTGCTTCACCTTCCTTTGCTGCCAATCTTAGTGTCATGACAAGTCTTTCAAATTTTAGTTTCCTTTTAGTACTAACTTTTATGACTTCATCTAACTCCTTGCAGGCCTCCTCTAGTTCTATAATCAACCCAGTCTTGGCTGGTGACTGTTGTGATGTTGAAGCAGATGTCTTGACACTGTCAGGAACATGTTTTACTTCAAACAACTTGGAATAGACTGACAAGGAAGGCTTCCTTTTGCAAGCAACATCTGAATGCAGTAGGATTCCAGGATGTTGAGACAAGACAATCCCACAAATGAGAGAGGGAAAAGCAATGGGCATCTTCACACCATTTGTAGCAGCATGCTTAATAGTATGATCATAGATGTAGGGGCCATAGTCAATTCTTTGCTTTGTCCCAACTGCATAAATTATCTTCCCCAATCCAACAGAAATCGTGGTCTTGTGACTAGTAGGAACCCAGTTGACAACTATTATTCTGTGCAGAGTGGCATATTTGACACTCAACCAACTAGCTAACATCTTTCCTTTTTCGGGCCAAACATCTACCTGACCACCAGTGATTTCTTTGCATATAACATTATTGGAGACTTCTAATTCTCCATAATCTTCCTCACTTCTTCCTAAGTAGGCATTGATCACTTTAGGAGAGAACCAGACACACTTACCCCTGATGGTAACTCTTCTGAAGGTTAGGCTCTTGCTGTCATTTATAGATTCAGGGATATTAACTATGAATTCTCTGACCAGTTTATCATAGCAGGTAGTCAACCCTGACATAGTCCTTATGAGACCAACACACTTAATTAGGTCTACAATTTCAGTAGACTCTAAGTCTTCTGCAACTACCTCTCTTTCCAGTGCTATCCTTCTTTGGCTCACACAATTCCACCTGGATGCACAGTGAGATGATATGTGACCAGGTACTTGATTAGTTGCTGGGTTGATGTCTTGAGCATCACTCTCAGAATCTGACTCTTCCCTGATTCTCCTCTTCTTGCCAGACCTGGCAACTTTGGTCCACGATTTTGGAGAGTCTATAACTGAAGTCCTTTTCTTATCCTTCCTTCTTCCAGTTTTATCATCATCAGATGAGTCCTCAATCTCTATAACCTTAACCTGTTCCTTCCCTTTACCCCTTTGACTTTCATTCTTAGGGGATGATGTTCTGACATCAAAGCTGACATCAGTGTCATCAGGATCTTCACCTTCAGCTTCTTGACTCAGGGCCTGTCTTTGAAGATTTTTGTCCTCACCTTGAGAGTCGACTTGTTCAGCAGGCATTTGCCTTAAAGGGACAGAAATCCCTTTCACCCGTATCCCCTTCTCAAGGATTTTGGTGGCAAGCTGTTCCAAATGCATGTCTACATCAAACTTCTCCTCAACAGCTTGAGAGGATGATGACCTAGCTTCAGTTTTATTCACGGTGGTTGAGGGTTTAGGGTTACCTGACTCGGGAAGAGCACTAGAAATGTGTTCTTTGGAAGAAACCCTAGTTCGTACCTGCTCAGAGTTCTTGGAAGGGAAAGACATCGTTCCTTTGTGACAGACTAGGTTTGGAGAAGAACTTTCTATTCTGTTGAGATTTAGGGAGATGAAACGTTGCGATGAGAATGCTTTGGTAAGTCTTGATGTGGTATCAATATGGTAAGGCGCCTGATTTTGAATACTCTTTAAAGACCAATTACTAATTTTCTCCCTCCATAAAGACTTTCCTTTTAAATAATTCTCATCATGACTCATTAACTCTGAGTGACCTTTCAGCATTCTGACGTCATAGTCTGATGTTATAACATCAATCTGACCATCATTAGTTGTACTTCCTTCAAGAGAAATCTACTGATAGCAATTGTCTTTGGTTCTGACACCCTTCATAACAACCTGATTATGTTCATCAGACACCACACACTCATCCTTAGTGTAGTTTACTTTGTGAACCTCATTACACAATTGGCTTATGCTGATCAGATTTGCATTTAAACCACTGACAAACAAGACATTGTCAAGTTCAGGTCTACCATCACCTTGCACGTTCCCAACTCCTGCAACAACACCTTTTTCTCCACTGCCAAAAATAACTTCAAGAGAGGAGCAAGGTCTACATTCTGCAAACATGGATCTACATCCAGACATGTGTTTGGAACACCCACTGTCAAAATACCATGTTCCTTCTTTAAACTCTCTGTCAGCCATGTGAGCCAATAAGCACTTCACCTTCTCCTTAGGTACCCATTGTTTAACAACTTTGGGCCTGTACTCTCAACATCTGTTTTGAGGCTGAGGGTATCCATGCAGCTTGTAACAAGAGTACTGCATATGTCCAAACCTTCCACAATAATAGCATCTCACCCTTTCATCTCTGAATCTTCTGCCATGATGTGATTGCTTAGGCTGCCATCCATAATGTGGTCTCCTCCTACCATAACTGGCCTGCCTTCTATTATGTTGATATCTTCTCCCATAAGAAGGTTGAGAATGTTGTTTCCTGTATTGTCTCCCATGATGGTGTGGCTTTCTTCTTCCATAGTGATGAGGCACAACATTGTTATATCCATACCCATAACTATACCAGTTATCATGATGTTGAGACACTTGATGAGACATGTGCTGTTTGAACTGAGCAGCTTGCATGCTCTCGTGATATTGTGGGGGCATATATTGACTAGCTCCTTGTGGCTGCTTTCTCTTCTGATAGGGACCAGTCTTCTTCTCAATCTTCTTAGGTTGTGAAACATCAGCCTTCTTAGGGGTAGGATCCTGCTTCTTTGGCTGATGTTGAGATGAAAGTTGTGACACTTCCTTCTTTGAACCTGAAGTGCTTTCTTCTGAAGTTCCCTTATCCTCAGCCACATAACCTATCCCAGCTTTGTCTCCAGCAGCTTTTTCTGACTGAAGGATCTTGTCAAGTGTGTCTGTACCACAGCTCAGCATCCTAACAGACTTGGTCATTTGATCAAGGTGAGCTCTAACTAGCACCACTTCATTTTCCAGATCCGTCTTTTCATTCTCTAGCTAAGCAATCTGTTGTTTGTGGCACTTGTTTTCTTGACAAATCTCAGCACTTTTTAAACACAACTCTTGATAGGTAGATGCTAACTCCTCATAAGTTACTTCTCCATCACTAGAATCATCATCAGTAACCACAACTCCTGTTAAAGCTCTCACATGCTTTGCTGACTCACCTTCACTTTCACTATCAGAGTCAGACCAGGAAACTGTCATGCCCTTCTTCTGCTTTTTCAAGAAGGTGGGACATTCTTTCTTGACATGTCCATACCCTTCACACTCAAAGCACTGAACTCCTTTATCTTGGGTAGTTTTCTCTTCATCCTTCTTGCTAGTGTCAGAAGTCATGTTCTTGACATAAGGCCTGGAGTTATTATTCATTCTCTTGAATACTTTGGTGAACTGTCTTCCCAACATCACTATGGCCTGAGATAGATCCTCCTGCGATTTAGAACTCTTTCCTTTTTCTTCTGCATCATTTGACACCAAGGCTATACTCTTTGGCTTCTTTTTTGGTTCTTCCTCATTCAACCCTAGCTCAAAAGTTTGAAGAGATCCAATGAGCTCATCTACTCTCATCTTGCTGATGTCTTGTGATTCTTCAATGGCAGTAACCTTCATCTTATACTTCTTAGGTAGGGACCTAAGGATCTTCCTAACAAGCTTTTCATCTGACATCTTCTCACCAAGAGCACTGGATGCATTAGCCAGCTCCAGAACATTCATGTGGAAGTCATGAATAGTCTCATCATCCTTCATCTTCAGGCTTTCAAATTTTGATGTTAAAATCTGAAGTCTTGACATCTTGACTCTAGATGTTCCTTCATGAGTAGCCTGCAAGATATCCCATGCTTCCTTAGCAACTTCACAGGTATTGATTAACCTGAAGATATTCTTATCCACTGCATTGAAGATGGCATTTAGAGCTTTGGAGTTTCCAAGGGCAAGCTCATCTTCCTCCTTGGTCCATTCTTCTTCAGGCTTTAGCTTTGAGGTGCCTTCTTTATCTTTGCCAGCATCATCTTTCTCACATATAACAGGTGCTTTCCACTCTTTAATAACAGCCTTCCAAGCCCTGCTGTCCAAGGATTTTAAGAAGGTGGTCATCCTTGGCTTCCAATAATCATAATTGGATCCATCCAAAATAGGGGGTCTGTTGACGAATCCTCCAACTTCTTTGTCCATCTTTACACCAGAAAGTAACTTCCCTAGATCTCACCCAGAGACAGACAGGATGCCTGCTCTGATACCAATTGAAATTCTGGTATCAGACATGTGATGTCACAACAACACACTCTGCACAATGGACATCAATAACAGTGAAGTAACACCAAGAATTGTTCACCCAGTTCGGTCAAACTACCTACGTCTGGGGGTTACCAAGCCAGGGATGGAATTCACTACTTGTAGATATAATTTACAGACTCAACAACCCATTGACAATCTCCTAAACTTATACTCTACTAATGACTTCCTACCTAAGAAACCACTTAGGTATGAGAACACCACTCAATCCCTTACAAACACTCAAAGAAACCACTTTGAGTAACCTTGATCTTACTTCACAGCTTCGATCAAGCAACCACTCTCTATTGCTTCACAGCTTCTAGAGAGGACAGAAACTCAACACCTATTCAAACCCTAGAATAGTGTAAATACAAGCGCTCTAAACAAACTCTAGACACTAAGCCTCCAACTTTTGATCTTCTGAATGTTTTCTGTCACTTTTTCCTTTGGTCTTGTGCGCTTTATATAGCTCCTTGAATTGGTCTTGGACTTGCTACAATATCTCCCAGATTTGTTATTTAAAACTGAATATTTAAAACAGATTTTCTCCTAAAATCTTTTTAAATCTTCAACCTTTTAAATCTCCTACAAATCTGCAACAGATCTCCTATGCAGCAGCAAATATCTATGCCAAGATATTCGCATCCAATGAGACAGCTTGCTCTCCACAATTCCAGATAATACGCAACCCTAACAACATCACAGCCTGCTGTTGTTAATTCTGCAGATCTGATGTTACAACATCACCTATGTGACATCAGACATCCAACTTCAGCAATTAATTACTTAACACAGCCCAGTGTTAAGACTTCAATGTTGCAACATCAGCACCTTGACATCAACATTGAACATACTATGTTTTACCAAAATTCCAGCCAATCCAGGAACTAACAAAAATCTGTCTTGAAAACACTTGCAGCAGGGCCACTTGGCAGATCCATAACTCCTAGCTCAAATGGAGTTTGATTGAGTTCTTGGACAATTTGGAAAGCTCTCATGACATACTTAAACTTTGATGTTAAAAGTTGGTCTTGGTTCAGCTTGGATCAAAGTGAAAAATGCCTCTACATTTTGGAAAAAGTAAGACAGATTCTGACTTATTGAAAATTTCACTAAGTGTTGGAAAAGTGGCTATTTTCATGTTTTTGTGATTTTGATCAATCTGTACCTCAAAATCCATGAGGATTTGGAATGAGATGTAGTTGACATATTTGAAGTATGTTAGATGGACTTTCAATTGAGCTTTGAATGGGAGAAAAAAGCTTTGTGGTTTGGGAGTTATGACCTTCCAAAGTTGGGTAAAAACCACTTTTGTTCCATAACTTAGAAAAAATTTGGTTTCTCAAGGTTGCCCCTTTTGCAAGAAACCTCACTTTTCTTGATTTTTCTTAATGGATGATGATCAATATCATACATTAACATTGTTTTTGACTTAGGGGAACCTTATTTGTGAAAAATTCCAAAAAGTCAAACTTGATTTTGGGTACAGTTGACTTTTTGTCAGATGAAATCCAAACTGTGTGATTCTTTGTGCAATCAAGTTCTTGACCCAATTCAAACCTAATGGATGGATTCCATAGGTGTTTTAGGGTGTATTGAATCATGTCCCAAGGTTTGGGAGCATGTCTTGATCAAAAGTCAAAGATACAGTTGACTTTTTCTTCAAAACCCTAATTGTGCCCCAGATGAAATTGAAACTTGTGAATCAAGCTTCTTGGATCAATCCATTGTTGCAAATGGATCAATGTGGTGTATTGGAGGCCCTCAAATCATGACTTTAGGTTTTGGTTCATGTCTTTCCTCAAAAGTCAACTTAGGGGTGAATTAGGTCAAGAAACCCTAATTCCTGATTTTTAATGAATGCTTCCCCTGAGGTTAAATTGACTTGATAATTGGGTCCATGAGGTCCCTTGAAGTATCTTGGATCATGTTTTGAAGTATTGGCTAATGCCCAGATGAAAATTTTCATCTAGAGGCCTTGGTCGACCAAAACGCTAATTTGGTGACACTGTCAATCTTGAGGCTTGATCCACTTGGAATGTTGCAACCTTGTGCTTGATTCTTGATGTGGGAGTCCTCTTGATACTTTATGGGTGTTTGAGAGGTTAGACAAGTTGAAGATCATGTCATTTCTTGATAGATCCTATGTCTAAGTGCTCTGGGAGGGCTTAAAACCCTAATTCTTGATTGAAGTGAATGCTCAACAACCTTTGAGAAGATTGATGAGGTATGATGGCACATCCATATTGTGGTGATGATTCTCATAATGATGGGAAATCTTGGTGGTCAAAATTTGGGGTATGATAGTGTGTTACATGCTCTTCTTCTGTTTTAGATTTGGCGATCATGTCATTGACATATACTTTGATTTCTTTGTGCATCATGTCGTGAAACAGAGTCGTCATGACCCTTTGATAGGTTGCCCCCGCGTTCTTTAAACCGAACGACATTACCACAAGCAATCTGCATGACGTGATGATTCGTTTTTAGAAGAGATAGAGAGAATACAGGAGTGTGTGCAGTGTAACTTTTTCTGAAAAATTCTTGTTTTTATTTTGGGTTGTTTTAGGATTATCATTTTCTGAAAAACGAAAAGTGAAAAAAACAATAAATACGGGAATGATAGAATCACATTATTTATTTACAATTTGTCGTTTCTTGAAATACAACCCTATAAAACAAAACTCTGTCGCTTTGGGCAAAGCGAAGAGGGACATTTACAGAAAGGTGATCCCTATAAAAACATCTGTTTCACCTGGGCAGGGTGAAAGGTTAAAACAAAGATGGTAATTACTTAGACTTATGGACGACTTTCAGGACATCGACAGCAACCCATTAGCGACAAAATCCTGGTGAGTCACAAAGTCTGGTATCTTATTTCTCGGTTTGTCTTCAAAAATGACGCTGATTTCTGGCGGAGTAGGATCATTGGAGTCTTCCTCCCAAGCAGAGTTGTCATAAACGAACTCTTCTATTGTATCTTCCTTAGTGTTTTCACTCTCAAGAGGATCTCCCCCATCCAGTTGGTTGGATGTCCTCGTATCTGATGCGAAAGCTTTCAGGAGCGGTGTACTTGACTAAGAAGTCGTACTTGCCACTCGGCTGTCCTAAAGTATCCCATACTTTCGTGGGAATAGAGGAGCCATCTTCCTCAATGACGTTGACCTCAGGGAAAGCATAGTTGATGAACTCTTGTCATGCAATCTTAGCAGATTCATCATTGTGCGGAATATTTTCTGAATGTCCTAAGTAATGATCCCATGGATTGGCGGGGACGTGGGTGTTCTTTTTAATATCACTCAGCTGATAGGCCTCATTCGGCTGACTCTTTTGCCCCAAGTTTTCTGTGCACGGCTTCCAGATAGGTAAATCATCTAGGGGATCATAATAATCTTGATCAAAGTTATCCTTCATTAGATAATCTTCTAATGAGTTAGGTGGAGCACGACATCCCTCATGATCACAATCTCCATAGATCATCCGGACGTCTGATCTCGGTATATATCTCGGGCTCTGCTTTGGAGAATAGAATGACATATGCGCTTCTTCCTGAGACATATAACCGTAGTCGTTGAGATAAGATTTCCACTCCTCATCCGTATAGGAGGAGTCACTCTTATTGATGATGTGTACTTCTTGAGACACTTGGTGGAGGAAGCCTCCACTGTGGAAGAAGTCCTGAATGGGATGAAAACTTTCATCTTTAGTAGTCTGGGTACAGGTTGAGGAGAAACCAAGACCTTTATTTGTCTTGTTATCCATAGGAATTATGAGTTGTCCCCATCCCTTTACGTTATTACTCTCGATCACTTTGAGAACATCTTTGTATGAGGAGATCGATGTCCCTCTTTCTGATCGATTCTCATTGCTCACCGATAGGTCTTGAAACTGGGTTCCAACCACCTCCTCTGGTTCTACACATGAGATTCAGGATAAGTTGCTCACGATTAAGGCTTGTTCTCCACACACTGTGACAAACTTGTCATTCTTGATGAACTTCAGCTTTTGGTGAAGTGTCGAAGTGACTGCCCCAGCCTCGTGTATCCAAGGTCTTCCTAATAAACAGCTGTATGCGGCCCGGATGTCCATGACCTGGAAAGTGACTTGGAAAGTGTGAGGACCGATGGTTATGGGAAGATCAACTTCGCCGATAATTGTTTTTCTAGATCCGTTAAAGGCTTTGACGATGACCTCACAGCCTCTCATCGGAGATCCTTGAAATGATATTCGCATCAGAGTTGATTTTGGCATAACATTCAAAGATGATCCTGTGTCCTCCAGTACGTTGGCTAAAGCATCGTCCTAGCAGTTGAGTGTAATGTTAAGCACCATATTATGATTTTTGCCTTCTTCCGACAGTTCTTCATCACTGAATCCTAAGTTGTTGCAGGAAGTGATGTTGGAAATGATGTTGTCAACATGTCTTACCGTCACATCTTGTTCTACGAAAGCTTTCCCTAAGACTTTCTGCAGAGCTTCCCTGTGAGCTTCGGAACTAAGCAGGAGAGATAGCACAGAGATTCTAGATGGAGTTTGTAACAGTTGGTCCACAATGCTGTACTCGCTTTTCTGGATGAGCTTCAACATCTCATCGTTGTTCTTTACCAGTTCTGGATTATTGGATTATCCAACTTGTTGATTGGGAACTTTTGTTTGAGGTTCCTTCTCTTTAGCAGGTTCTCCAACTCCTCTGTTGAAGATCTGGCTGCTCCGTGTGACTCGACTGATGTCGGCAATGTTCACGACGGAGGGTAATGGAGTTTCCTTTCCATTTTCGAAGGTCGTTGCACCGTACTTGTAAGGGATAGCCTTCTCTGATTTGTACGGTAACGGACCTGGCAAGTAGATAACCACAGGAGTTTTCTGATTTCTCTTACCGTTATAGGTAACCTCAATCAGTTCCTGGTTGGGAACTTTTCTACTATCAAGAGGGATTCTTGATCCATCGAGTAGAGGGATGATGGCGCAAACGTGTTTGGTTTGATCAGGGAGATAGTCTTGTATCACGTTGATCGGCGCAGAACTTAAACATGATCAAACCTCTTTCCGGTCCAACTGATCTTGAAGAGCCGCATGTGCGTGGTAGCATCCTTGGTTATTCTCTGAGCAAACTTACAATGCTTATAGTTGTGGGGTGGCACCCGGCCACGCCCACTTTGTATGCAGTGTATCTTTACTAGATCTGTTTCCATCGAGTGGACATCCTGATTTTGATGTCTACCAGGATTCCCATCAGTCATACTAATCTGTTGTGTAGCTTCATCCAAGTAGATTGGAAGCCACCAGTGGTCCAACAAGTGTTGAAGTGTTCTTTGGACAAGCGTACACCCTTGGTCGTCTTCATGACATTCTTCACAGTCTTGATAATCATGTGAAGCCACAAAGCCGAGCCTGACTTGCTTAGCATGTAATTCTACCAGACTGGTATTCATCAAGCGTATGTCAAATATCTGAACCATATTGACTTGATGGTTATTTCTCTCACGGTAGTCTTGGATCCGTCCGAGATCCATCTGGCGTTGAAGGGCCTCTTGTACAAAAGAGCACCCCTGATTGCTTGTTGAGCAGATCGGACAAGTGTTGTAATCGTGCCGTGGCAGATTATAATATTGACTTTGCCTTGAGCGCATCGCCACTAAATTAATGTTCATTGCACATACATCGTGGTTCTGAACAATGTTGGGGTGTGCATGGGCCATGTTGACTTCACGGATTCTGTGATCCTGAATCCAGCCTAGAACCATTTGTTCTTGTAATGTTGATTGCACTACGGAACACCCCTGATTATTCTTTGAGCAGGTATCACACTGGTGATAATTGTGAGATGGCACATGACCGTACCCGCTCTGTCTGCAATGCATCCTGACCAGATTAGTTCCTAATAGGAGTACATCATGAATTTGATAACTGCGGCTAAATTCTTCCTCTATTAAATTCACTGCAGTCTTCTCATGTTGCGGCAACGGGTTCGTCTGAACATTTGGATTAGTATCTTTGAAAGATAAGATCCCGTTTTTGACAAGTTTCTGTACATCAGACTTGAAGCTGAGACAGTTCTCAATGTTGTGCCCCAATCCTCCTTGATGGTAAGGGCAAGTTTGATCTGCTTTGAACCAAAAAGGCGCATTTTTCGGTACTATAAGAGGAGTCCTGGTTTCGATGTGCCCCTTTGGCCAGTAGAAATGGAAATAGTTCTACGTACAACATCGGTATAGGGTCATGTCATACCTAAAATTTTGACCACTAAGATTCCCCATCATTGTGCAAACCATCATCACAATATGGATGAACCATCATACCTCATTAGTCTCCCCAAAGATGGGTGAGCATCCACTACAATCAAACTTAGGGTTTTAAGCTCTCTCAGAGCTTTTAGGCAAAGGATCAATCAAGAAATGACATGGTCCTCAACTTGTCTAAACCTCTCAAACATCCACAAAGGATCAAGAGGACTCCCACTTCAAGAATCAAGCACAAGGTTGCAACATTCCAAGTGGATCAAGCCTCAAGATCGCCAGTGTCACCAAATTAGGGTTTTGGTCGACCAAGGCATCCAGATGGAATTTTTCCTCTGGGCATGAACCAATGCTTCAAACAACAACCCAAGATACTCTAAGGGACCTCATGGACCCAATCATCAACTCAATTTGGCCTCAGGGGATGCATTCATAAAAAAAATCAGGAATTAGGGTTTCTTGACCTAATTCACCCCTAAGTTGACTTTTGGGACAAAACATGAGCCAAGACCTCAATAGATGATTTGAGGGTCTCTAACAAACCACATTGATCCATTTGCAACAATGGATTGATCCAAGAAGCTTGATTCACAAGTTTCAAGTTCATCAGAACCACAGTTAGGGTTTCGTAGAAAAAGTCAACTGTACATTTGACTTTTGACCAGGACATGCTCCCAAACCTTGAGACATGATTAAATACACCCTATAACACCTATTAAATCAGTCCATCAAGTTTTATTTTGGTCAAGGACTTGATTTCATAGAGGATCGCACAGTTTGGAATTCATCTGATAAAAAGTCAACTGTGCCCAAAAGTCAAAGTTTGACTTTTTTATTTTTTGATCAATTATGGTTCCCTAACCCTAAAATGATGTTAATGAGTGATTGGAATCATCATTCATCAAGAAAAATCAAGAAAAGTGGGATAACTTGTAAAAGGGGTAACCATAAAAAACTTAGAAATTTTCTAAGTTATGGAACAAAGTGGCTAGGGTACCAACTTCCAAGGATCATAACTTGAGATCCAAGCAACCATTTGGGCTGATCTAAAGATGTATTTGTAGCTCTCATGGTAAACTTTAAAAGATTCAACTACACCTCATTCTAATTCATCATGGATTTTGAGTTATGGTTGGATCAAAATGGCTGAAAACAAGAAATGTCACTTTTTCCAACACTTAGTGAAATTTTCACTAAGTCAGAATCTGTTTCACTTTTTCCAAAATGTAAGGGCATTTTTCACTTGGATCCAAAAAGTGTCAAGACAAACTATGATCACACATATGTTGTATCATATGAGAGCTTTCCAAAATGGCCAAGAACCCCATGAAATTCCATTTGAGCTAAGAGTTATGACAGTGGCAATATGCCTTGCTGCAACTGCCATAACTAGGCAGATTTGTACATTTTGCTCGATTTGAGCAATTTGTACAAATGACAAACAAGTTTATCGATCTGAACACCTCAAGGAGAGACCAAGGAGGGACAAATACTGATCCATAAGCCTCCCAAGTCTTTGGAACTAAAAATAGCATGCTAAACCTAAAAAACCCTAAAGAGGGGACAAGACTCCAATTTTGTTTTGGAGCATTCAATGGATCACCAAGGTGGCATGAACTGAGCCATTTCCAGCTGAATGAGTCAAGGATGATCTCTGAACTAGGGAACCAAAGGCCTGTGCTCTAACCTCTAGTCAATGGCTCGAGGAGACTTGGATTCCTATTGATCAACATTTGCCAAACCTCTGCACCAGTTGTCATTCACTATTGCAGCCAAAACAAACTTGCTCTATTATAAATAGAGCTCATTTGTGCTCAGTTTAAGTACACCAAAGCCATCAAACTGATGCTTTCCTCAAAATATCATCTTTCACTCCAAAATTGCCTTCCAAAGCAAGTCACTATCGGGTTTTGAGTTTGAGAGCTATTCCAACCAAACAAATCACACACACACACCTCATAAACATCATATAGAAGTGATCCAAACACTTAAACCATAACTGGAACACTGATTCTCAGAATCACCAGCCAATTGCTCAAGGTTTTAACCAAGTTGCAGTTGAGATGCCATGAAGTGATCCAGCCATTTCTAATCAAGTCCAGGCATTCAAACACACTCCATATGGTGTAGGGAAGTTGTTCAGATCATCACAACTGATTTGTAACACCTCCAACTCAAAAATCACTTTGCCCTTGCTGTCACGACCTTCAAGTAAGCCTAAACTTGGTTATCTCTTAATCTATGCATATTTCCTCGCACAATACTTTTGCCAAATGTTCATAATCATGCATAGAATGTTTCCCCTCAATTAATTACTTTGTTTGAATCGTGTATCAAAATTATCAGCCTTCATGCAGAATTTAGGGTTCTTGAGGTTTTGTCTTGATTTCTTATTCCATGCTTAAAATAAATGAAATTAAAGACCATAGACATGATCGTGAGGTGAAAACGAGTAGATTAATATGTGGATTGTGTGATTTCATCAAGTATTCAGTGAGATTGGTGAGTGTCGCTCCCGTACAAACGCGAAAGTGGCGCAGAAACAGAGTCGCCAGCAATGTGTATTTATCCCAAGAGAGGGAAATGAAACACTGCATAAACCTGAGGGAAGGGAAAGAGCATGGTCTCGCGACCAAGAGAAATGGGTAAGGGAGTCGGTTACACGAAGGGAAGGTATTAGCACCCAACATGTCCATCGTACTCGACGGGATCCATGCTTGCTTGTCTCGATCAAAGGGTGTCGTCATTTGGAGCTCTGCTGCTACTGGAAAGGAGAAGAAACGGGAATGAAAAGGAACGAAGAAACGAAGAAGAAAAGAAAAAGAAGTGACTCGATAGGACATCGATTGTCCTATGCCTACGTATTCCCTTGTGCAATGGGAAAGTCAGAGTCAACGTAGTTCGGACACGAACTAAGGGAGGAGGTTTCTCACCAAGACATCGCCGTCTTGTGCCTACGTATCCTCAATCGGACGAGAAAGAGGAAATCAGAGTAGTCATAGTTTGACCCTCAGGTCGGTTAGTGTTTTTTATGAGCGACGTTAGATTCGCGTCCGGCAGTTAGGTTCGATGCCTGTTTGCGACTTAGACGGAAAGTAACGTGCTCTTTTCTGAAAATGGTCCGGAACCAAATAATCCCGAAGGATAAAAAGATTTGAATTTGTTTTTGTGTTTTTTAGACAGAAGTGGATTGAAGTTAGTTTATAACTTACATTGCACCAAATTCTACCATGCGGGAACGATTGAATCGCATGGTCGCCCCCAAATGGGACGTATGCTAAACACTCTAGAAGAGGAGGGGAGACCCCTCGTTCTTCATTTCCTACACTTAAGGCTCGAGCGCAATATGCGTTATATTTTATTAAGTGTTTTTAAAGAAGTTATGAGATGAGGAGAGAAGACTCAGGAAAGAGGTGACTCTAAAGGGAATCTAAATGTCCTAATGTTATCATGCATGGATACCCTAGGGTTACTGAGGTTTAGGAGAGAAACAACTACCTAAAACCTAATGCTAATCCTACTCCAAACTTAATTAGAAATTAAGTTGGACTAGGTAGCTCTAAGGGAAAAGGAATCCAAGACTTAAACAAGTCTCGAGATTCAAGGGAAAAGAAAGAGTGAAAGAGATGAAGAAGGAAGAGAGGTACAAGATGAGAAATAAGATGGGGCAGCAAGCACATCATACACATCATATCCAAATCACATCATTAAACATGCTTCAAAGATCATACAAAAACATCTCAAGTATACAAGTGAAAGCACACAAGAAAGGATGCAAGTGAACTTGCATAAGAAGTACAATTAAGCATCAATGAACCTCACACCAAAATGAAATAGATAAAGTAAGATGAAGATGGAACCAAGTCAGAACTTAAGACAACTCATGATCAATCAATTCAAGCATACAAAAGTATTTCACATCATGATGCATTATGAGCCAAAGAAGCAACAAAACATTTGATAATGATAATGCATCATACAAATCATCCCAAAATGAACATGTGAAGTGAAAACCAAGTAATGAACTCGAGGGGGCAGTAGCATATGCATTAACAACATACAAAGATCAAACTCAAATCACATAAGATGAATCATTAAGCAACACATTCAAAACATGCATCAAATTTAATCAAAACATCCACTTATCAATCATGCAAGCAAACCAAAGGACATGTGAAGCAAAGAGTGAGAACATGTCACATAAAGCAACTTAAACCAAAAGGGTCAGAACCTCTAACATGTCATTCAAGTCAAACAAAAGGCCTCATGCATTGGTTGTATCAAACAAGGAAACATTTCACAAGATTAAGTCAAACATGCCATTGAATTCAAGTTAAAACAACATCAACTTAGAAAATCAAAATCAAATAGGAAAATGGATCAATGAGGATGAATATAAAGCCATAAACAAGCTCAAACAGAATAGGATCACACCATATAATCATTTCAAGCATCAATCAATCACAAGTAAACAAATGTACTCAAACTAGGTCAAGTGTCTAAGCATGCCTCAACCAAATTCAAACAACAAGTAAAAATCAACAAAAAATAGAAAAGTGGTTCAATAAATTCCCAAAAAGTAATCAAAGGCAAGTTTAAACATCCAATTAACAAGTGCAAAAGGATTGGAACAGAACTAGATCAATAGCATGTTCAAAAGTGCTTCACAAGTCAAGATATGCACATAACCGAACAAAGATCGAGGGTCCATAAAAGTTGAATGGCAAGTCACTAAAAGTAACTCAAACCATCATTAAATCAGCACCAAAATATCCTTATATGATCCCTCAGAAGTAACCAAAAGATTGGTCTCAAATGATGAGTAAAAGTCAAGAAATATCCTAACCCTAGATGAAGGGTATCATTGGAAACTCATCATCAATTAAATTCAAAATAAAATAATGAAAAGAAAATAAAATAAAAATAAAAATCTGAAAATGAAGTCAAGACTTTAATCAACCAGAAAAAATATTTTTTTGTATTTTTATAATGTTTTTAAGTATTTAAAATAAAATTGAAATGAAAAGTAAAAATAAAAGAAAGGAAATAAAACAAGAAGAAACAAGGAGGTGTATTAGCAATGTAAAAGGGAAGACCACGGATTGGGCCAGCACGTGGGGGCGTGGGAAGAAAGGGCTGCGCAAGCCCAGGGAAATGACAATGTGATCAAAATTTTGGAAATAAAAACAAAAAATAAATGAAAATAAAAGGATTTAATATGCACAAATGTTATGTGAACTAAACTCAATTGGTCACAACAGCTTAAGTCACAAGAAGACAAAACAAATTCACAAGCCAACCATATACTGCCACATCATCATCTCCTTCATGCGCATGCAAGATGAATGTGAACAGTACGCATCCTGTTGGAAAACAGACCAGCTAGCCGGAGAACGCTCCGGTCCGGTCGGCCACCGCCGGCGGCGGCTGGTTCGGCCAGAAACGCCAAAACAGAGGTACCCCCCCCCCCCCCCCCCCCCCCAGTTTTTCGAGTACATACCAAAAACGCACTTACCTTCTCGAGATTTCGCCTATAATGCCATGAAAAATGAACAACAATGAGCAACATCCATGGAACAACAAACTCAAAATAAGACAAGCCATACATCATAACCGTTAAAACTTGAAAACAAACACACAAGCAAAACCAACAAATGATGAAACTCATCTAAAAGAGACAACACAAACACACATGGTACAAGCTTATGTAATAGGTATGAAATATGCACATCCAAGGCTCACAACATGTTCAACATGAAAAAAAAAAAGAAAGATACCTAACTGAGCAGCTCCGTTGGCTCTTGATCCGACGTGTGAGCTTCAAACCAATAGATCCAACAGCTTCCTGATGCTTCAGTGATGTAAGATCAACTCAAAAACTTCAGGAAAAATGCAAGGAGAAGTAGTTTCGAAGAGAGGGAACTTGAGGTTGAATGAGCATTTTGTGATCTGACCTTGAGCAAAAAATGAGGTTTTTTTTTGTTTTGTTTTAGGGTTTATGTGTCTTAAATAGGATGGGCTAGAAGTGGTTTTGGGCCTGAAGTGAAGTGGAATCCTTGTTTGGGAATTTTTCCAAAAACATCAAGTTTTGAGAGTGAGGTTCGGGTAGTCATTGTGGAGGGTATGTAGAGTGATTTTGTGAGCTCAAATGGGACATGAAGAATATGTGTGGGTACTGAAAAGGTTTGGTACGTGGGAAAGAAAATAAGGTAAAGTTCACACACTTTCTCCTTTTTCCTTTTATGGCAACACAAACATATGAAACATGCATGGCATGCATTTTTGCTTGGCTATATTTGGTAGTGAATTTGGCACAAAGAGTGTGTTATAATTCGCATGGGCTTGAATCATGTCCATGTTACAACAACAACCCACTAGAAATTACCAAATAAAAGCCTTTAACACAACTTGAACCCATCATTTTTCATGGCCATTACTTAGTACACCTTGTTCCATTTAAGACAACCAAAGATTCAAGGAAATGTAGGAAATGTGGAGAACAAAATTCATGTTAAAAAGAAGATGATTTGAGGCTTAGAACATTGTGAAAACAAGCCATGAAGATATGTCCACAAGTCTGCCAAAGAAATAACTTAGAAAAATTTCTAAGTTTTCAAATTTTACAACTTGAAACCTCCATCTTTAAAACATCATAACTCTCTAAAAAATAATCCAAATGAGACAAACTTTACATGGTTGGAAAGCTTGGAACAAGCTCTACAACTTTCCTGTTTGAAGAAAATTAAAATGGAGCTTGTATCATGAAGAAATATGGCCTTGAAAGTAACCTCTAAACCATGAAAACTTGCCAAAAATAGTAAGTTCTAAAACCCTATTTTTTGCCAAAAATGGAAACTTTCACAAATTCTCGATTTTTGATGAATCCTTGGACATTTCTTGATAAAATCTCATACATGGATCATATTTAACTTGAAAATCGTGATGTCAACCTCAAAAAATCAGGAGTTGACTTTTTCACTGTATAGTTGACTTTATTCCCAATTCTCCTGATTTTCAAACCTCTGATCAATTGAAACCCTTCTGAACTAACTTGATGGACAATTTTCCATCCCTAGACACTTAAGGACATAAGGAATACCATGAGATCAAATCTTGTAAAAAAAAATCAGAAATAAACTGATTCTATAGCAAACCCTAATTTTGGTACCCTCTGGTTAGGAGGAAATATCACATCCTCCAAATTCAAATTCCTCTGAGTATGATGTGTGTCTTGTCCACCAATGATGATATGTGCCATTTGGAGATGATAAAAAATCAAAGAACATGCCCAATGGAAGGTTAAACCCAAGAATCTCAAAACCCTAATTTGAACCATCATACAAGGAGAGGGTGATGCCCTTGAAACCTCTTGCCAATCTTGATCTTATTAAGACACCTTGAAGCCTTAGGCTCCTTTGTGGCTCAAGAAATTATAGTAACAAGAAGTTTCTCTCTTCTTAGCCCCTTGGACAATACACATGAACTTTGCTTGAACCTCTGGAAAACAGCTTCTTCCTCTGAACTAAGTTAGATACCTTGATCCCATGCTAAAAACCAATGATATACACAGATGCTAATGCAAGAATGAAATGAAACATAAGCCAGTTAGTACTAAAAGTAAGAGGGCATATTTTGAGGTGTTACAGCTGCCCCTATTCAAACATCTTGGATCCGAGGGTATGGAAGCAACTGCTTTCAGACAATCGGGATACAGGGAGATTGAATACCAAAACAACCTGGAAATTTGCAACCTGTGGGGGTAGTGAAAATATAATGAAAATGAGTATGATCGAAAGCGGACTCGAAAAGGATAAACGAGTATGACCGAAAGCGGACTCGAAAAGGATAAGCGAGTATGACCGAAAGCGGACTCGAAAAGGATAAACGAGTACGACCGAAAGCCGACTCGCAAAGGATAAACGAGTACGACCGAAAGCGGACTCGAAAAGAAAGAAACGAGTACGACCAAAAGCGGACTCAGTGGGGATAAACGAGTACGACCGAAAGCAGACTCGGAAAGGATAAACGAGTATGACCGAAATCGGACTCGAAAAGGATAAACGAGTACGACCGAAAGCGCACTCGAAAAGGATAAACGAGTACGACCGAAAGCGGATTCGGAAAGGATAAATGAGTACGACCGAAAGAGGACTCGAAAAGGATAAACGAGTACGACCGAAAGCGGACTCGAAAAGGATAAACGAGTACGACCGAAAGCGGACTCGAAAAGGATAAACGAGTACGACTGAAAGCGGGCTCGGTGGGGATACAAAGGCAAACGAGTACGACCGAAAGCGGACTCGAAAGGAAAAACCAAATGAAGGTGGAACTCCAACAGCAAACGAGTGCGACCGAAAGCAGACTCGAGGAGAAAGACCGGCCAAAATCGCCATTTCAAATATAAAAAACGAGTACGATCGAAAGCGAACCCGAAAAGAAAGACCGGCCGGAGACGGCATTTCAAAGAAAGGATATACCACATAGGATAACTTCTACTGGGGATAACAAAGAGTGCGAGGACGGCAAAAGACGAACTCGAAAAGAAAGACCGGCCGGAAACGGACTTTCAATCAACAAACGAGTACGACCGAAAGCGGACTCGAAAAGAAAGAACGAGTACGACCGAAAGCGGACTCGAAAGGAAAGTACGAGTACAACTGAAAGCAAACTCGAAAAGAAAGAACTAGTATGACCGAAAGCGGACTCGAAAGGAAAGAACGAGTACGACCGAAAGCGAACTCGAAAGGAAAGACCGACCGAAACCGCTCTTTCAAAGATTAGTAGAATCAACAGATCTACAAAGATGACTCCACTGGGGATAAGAGGAATCTAAACAAACAACTCTGCGGGAGAGTGTAGGAAAGACCAACAAGAAGGACGAATCCACTGGTTGCGGTGTAATGTTAAACAACATCTCCTGAATCACGTTACTTTCTGCTAGGGAAAGAAATCGGTAAAGGCTATCAAACCTGGCTTATGCTTTGAATGCATATGTTTGAATTTTCCTATGGCGTAATGCTCCATACGAAATGGAAATGCTACGCGTTTGGGAGGATGCCAGGCAAAAATGCTTATGCAATGTAAAAGAGGCGTCTCAGCAAAATAAATGCTGAAGACCAAGGCAGCTCCACTGAGGATGACAAACTAAATTGTCCTCTGAAATAAGAGACCCTGTTGAGAAAGACTTCACTGTGCTGAGGAAGACATTGATCACAAACTCTGCTGGAGATGGAGACTCCGAGAGAATATCCACTCTGTTGGGGATAGATAAAAACAAATATTGAAGATGGAACCCAAAGAGAAATTTCCTCCACTGGGGGATTACCAATGACTTTTACCTGGATCTGAAGGAATGCCAATAATAATTGGACTTAAGACCTGATGGGGATATCAACCGCTGTTGAACATACCACTGAGAAGATCACCACCAAACTCTGCTTGGGGAAACAAGTCAATAATTCTGAACCTGCTTGGGGATATTACCGAACTCAATCTGCTGCTGGGAGATGGTCTTACCTTAACCCTGCTGGGGAACATCAGCCAATACCAGCAAGTCTGCTTGGGGAATGGTAGATGATGACATCAACTCTGCTAGAAGATACATCAAGCTTACCCATTTGAAGGGATTAACTCATACCGTTGCTGGTGAGAAAAACATTTCTTGACTAGCTGAGTGCTCAGACCCTGTGGGGAAAATGACATCTTTAACCAAAGAAAATATTCCACAAGTCTCCTGCTGGGGATGCATCAGCATCAACTTCTGATTGTTTGCTGAGAAATTGATGATTCTATCACAACTTTAGCTGGGGAATTAATCTTCTGTACTCTGCTGAGGAAGATAATTCTCGACACTCTGGTTGGGAAAACAACAACCTGCTGAGGAGGATGAACTTTTCAATGTCGAGGAGGGTAGCTCTACTGGGGAAGAACAAACCTGTTATCCTGCAAACAAAATCAACAGAAAGTTCTATATGCAAAAAGGCTACTCCTACTACCATTACAACGACCGCTGCCTAAGAAATTTCCACTATTTTCTGATATGCTTCGCAAAGCCTAACATTTTCGCATGCAATGTTTTATCAAAATATCGGACGTTTTTCACAAACAAAACAGTAAAAGCAAAAACACAAATGGAAAGCTTTTTTGAGTGAAATGCAAATTTTATTGAATGAATTGGCCTGTAAATAGGCATTTACATCTGGAAGCAATTCCTGAAAAGAGGTAATTGCGCAAAAAGAAATAAAAGAAAATACACATGTCGGCAATGTGGGGAATAGACATCCACCATGATTCAATTTAGCTATGACCCAATATGCCTCGCTTATCCGCAGATGCTTTGGCCTTCAAAAAGACTGACTGGACTAATTCCTTTCCTTCGAAATTTTCGTATATCAAAAGTGTTCACAGATCGAACGCAGATCATAGCCTTTGCTTTTAAAATCCCTAACTTTTGCTTGGATCGCCCTTTTCGGGTTTTCAATCCACCGGGATACCCATTTTTGCCAAAATTGCCTTTTCAGGTTTTCAACCTTGCGGGTTTATTCTTTTCTTTTTATCCCTAATTTTTGCCCGAACCTTTTCTTTTTATGGTTCGCCGGGATGCCCCCTTTTTGCATGGACTTTCTTTTTGTGTCCAGCGGGTCTCTTTTATGTAAAGTATTTTTTGACTACGTCTGCGTTCACAGGGGACGTAAAATCTTCGCCATCCATAGTTGAGAGTAATAAGGCTCCGCCAGAGAAAACCTGTCTTACTACGTATGGTCCTTCGTAGTTTGGAGTTTATTTGCCCCTGTGATCTGTTTGAGGAGGAAGGATCCTTTTCAAAACCAATTTACCAGCCTGAAAACATCGGGGACGCACTTTCTGATCAAAGGCTTTCTTCATCCTGCTCTGATACAACTGACCATGTGCAATGGCTGCCAATCTCTTCTCTTCAATAAGGTTCAGCTGATCCAGTCTGAAACGCACCCACTCACCTTCATCAAGCTTCACGTCTGCCAGAATTCTTAAAGAAGGAATCTCAACCTCTAATGGTAGAACTGCTTCCATACCATATACTAGTGAGAAAGGAGTTGCCCCAGTCGATGTGCGTACCAAAGTACGATTACCATGTAAAGCATAAGGCAACATCTCATGCCAGTCTTTATACGTCACTACCATTTTCTGCACAATCTTCTTGATGTTCTTATTTGCTGCTTCAACAGTCCCATTCATCTTCAGACGATAGGGAGAAGAGTTGTGATGTTTAATCTTAAAGCTCTGACATAGTTCCTTCATCATCTTGTTATTCAAATTTGAACCATTATCAGTAATGATTCTCTCTGGGACTCTATACCGGCAGATGATGTCCTTCTTGATAAATCTAACTACCACTTGTCTGGTGACGTTGGCAAATGAGGCTGCTTCTACCCACTTCGTGAAGTAATCGATGGCAACCAAAATGAAACGATGCCCATTGGAAGCAGTAGGTTCAATCTTTCTGATCATATCAATGCCCCACATGGCAAAGGGCCAAGCCGACGACAACACATTCAGAGGAGTAGGTGGTACATGCACCTTATCTGCATAAATCTGGCATTTGTGACATTTCCGGGCGTATTTAAAAAAATCAGACTCCATAGTCATCCAGTAATACCCTGCTCTCAATAGCTTTCTAGCCATAGCATGCCCATTGGCATGGGTACCGAAATATCCTTCATGAACTTCCTCCATTAACAGGTTTGCCTCATGTTCATCAACACAACGTAGCAAGACCATGTCAAAGTTTCTCTTGTATAACACATCATCTTTGTTCAGAAAGAAATTTCCTGCCAACCTCCTCAGAGTTTTCTTGTCTTTGGAAGACGCACCCTCTGGATACTATTGACTCTTCAGAAAAACCTTAATGTCATGATACCAAGGTTTACCATCTGACACACCTTCAACTGCAAACACAAAAGCTGGTCTATCCAGATGCATGATTCTGATTGAAGGAGTTTCATTCCAACGATTCACCTTATACATCAGAGACAAAGTCGCCAACGCATCGGCCATCTGATTCTCCAACCGGGGGATATGATGAAAGTCAATTCTATCAAAGAAAGGTAACAACCTTCTGGCATAGTTGTTATAAGGCACCAAGTTCACTTGACGAGTCTCCGATTCACCTGTAATCTGATTAACTACCAACGCGGAATCACCATAAACATCGAGGTTCTTGATTCTCAAATCAATTGCTTCTTCTAACCCCATAATGTATGCTTCATACTTCGCCTCATTGTTGGTGCATACAAACGCTAACCGGGCAGTAAAAGGTATATGAGAACCTTTTGGAGTTGTAATGATTGCCCCGATTCCGTTACCATATGAGTTAACAGCTCCATCAAAGACTAACTTCCATTGAGATCCAATTTCAGGTCCTTCATCAGGTAAAGGTTCTTCACAATCTTTCATCTTCAGATACATAATATGCTCATCGGGAAATTCAAACTTCATCGGTTGATAATCCTCGATTGGTTGTTCAGCAAGATATTCTGACAAAACACTTCCCTTAATGGCCTTTTGGGAAACATATTGAATATCGTATTCTGTTAGAACCATCTGCCAACGGGCTATTCTACCAGAAAGCATCTGCTTCTCAAACACATACTTGATCGGATCCATCTTCGAAATCAAAAGGGTTGTGTGGTTTAACATATACTGCCTCAAACGCTTAGCTGCCCAAGCGAGTGCACAACATGTTTTCTCCAGCATTGAGTACCTCGACTCATAATCAGTAAACTTTTTACTTAGGTAATAGATAGCATGCTCTTTTCTACCTGACTCATCGTGTTGACCGAGCACACACCCCATTGAATTCTCAAGAACCGTAAGATACATAATCAATGGCCTTCCTGGTACTGGCGGCATAAGGACCGGAGGTTCCTGCAAATATTCCTTTATTCTCTCGAATGCCTTTTGACAATTCTCATTCCACCTGACCGCTTGATCTTTTCTTAACAATTTGAAAATTGGTTCCCCACGGTGTTATGAATGTCGTCTTCTCCATGTCCTCCGGGGCCATTTTGATTTGGTTATACCCAGAGAAACCATCCATGAAAGAAAACACAGAATATTAAGCAGTGTTGTCAACTAACACATCAATGTGAGGAAGCGGGAAATCGTCCTTTGGGCTTGCTCTATTCAAATCTCTATAGTCAACACACATCCTGACCTTTCCATCTTTCTTAGGCACAGGCACAATGTTAGCAACCCATGGAGGATAATTTGTCACAGCGAGAAATCCGGCGTCCAACTGTTTCTGAACCTCTTCTTTAATTTTGACAGACATTTCCAGTTTTGTCCTTCTCAGCTTCTGCTTAACCGGAGCACATCCTTCTTTGAGGGGTAGTCGGTGTACCACGATGTCACTATCGAGCCCAGGCATGTCTTGGTAAGACCAGGCGAAGATATCCACATACTCTCGAAGCATTTCAATCAATCTTCCCTTTACGGTGTCTTCTAGAGCGACCCCTATCCTCACCTCTTTTCTTGCGTCCTCGGTTCCCAGATTAACAACCTCAATCTCCTCCTGGTGAGGAAGAATGACCTTCTCCTCTTGTCTTAACAGTCTGGGCAATTCCTCGGGTAGTTCACAATCTTCGACAGTCTCTTCTTCAGCCTGATAAATGGGATTGTCGAAGTCATATTGAGCCATAGCTGAATCATGAGTGGTGGAATCTGAACAAGGAAACCTGCATGATTGATGATTTATGCTTATTATGTATGCAACAAATAGAAACACATTGCCATTTTGATGTGATTTTTATGCACAAAAATAAAAATTGAAAAACAGGGATAAAAAATATTTGAATGTGGAAACGTCCTTTATTAATGATGAAGTAAACACGCAAAAAGGTTAAAGCCCTACAAACAAGAATCACTACGTCTTAGGCAGAACGTAGGATTAACATAGCAGGAAAACAAAAGCAATTACTCTAAGCCGGTCACTTGGATGACTTTCTCTGATGACCAATTGCAGAGGCTTTGACCCGGTGTACACGGGCGAATCCAACTATCCATGTCGCAGTCATTGTCCCCTTCTTCGTCAATAGCATTGATTCTCTCAAAGAAAACACCAACACTGGTAAAACGAACTGGACCATATAATTTGGGTGGATCCTGAGCTCTTCTGGGTGGCCTATATCCCAGCCCATAAGTATTTCTCTTCTCTTGAACCTCAACAACTTGACCCCACTTTTGTGAACTTCCAGCTTCAACCATAGCCCTGACATCTTTGAATGAAGACATTGAGATCTCAGGCTGACTCACCACTGCAGGCTGCTCTACCACTTCAGACTAGATAACATCTTTAGGAGGTTCATCAGAAATCTTTACTGTCTCGAATCCTTGGCACAAAGTCTTGTGTATCTCACCATCAACTTCTACATACTTGAAGGTAGACAACTGGCTTATCATAATGTCTTCCTCCCCACAAACTATTACCACGTGACCATCCACCATATATTTCAGCTTCTGGTGTAGCGTAGATGTCACAACTCCAGCACTGTGAATCCATGGGCGTCCCAATAAACAAATGTAGGCCGGCTGGATGTCCATGATGTAAAAAGTATCATCCAAGAACTATAGACCTACTTTAATTGGTAGCACAATCTCTCCGAAAACAGACCTTTTGGAACCATCAAAAGCACGGACCACCAAATCACTCGGTGTGCATATCAACCCATAGGTATCTAATTTCATCAAGGCTTTCTTAGGAAGAACATTCAACGAAGACCTAGTATCCACAAGTACATGAGACAACAATTACCCACGACACTCAACAGAAATATGCAAGGCATTGTTGTGGTTTCTCCCAACTGGAGTCAGATCTAAATCAGTGAAACCCAAACCATTGCCAGCGTTCACATGCGATACAACCCCTTCTAGCTGATTGACAGATATTTCTTGAGGAAATAAGCAGCGTTCAAAACTTTCAAAAGTGCATTTCTGTGAGCTTCTGAACATAACAACAGAGATAGGATGGAGATCTTTGACGGTGTTTGGTACAGTTGATAAACAATCTTGTAGTCGCTTTTCCTGATAAGCCTTATAAACTCTTCCACATTCTCTGAAAAAGAGTTGTCAACTGGCTTTACTGTAGAATCACTCACTACCGGTATCTGCACGGTATCATCCATGATCTTCTTTCCCTTGTCTTGTTTAGAACCACTGGGTAGACCATCAGCAGGGATAAGGACCCTACCGCTCCTTGTAACAACATCAGTTTCAACTTTACCTTCAGGGCTGGAATTTGCTGCCGAAGTTTCCACCAGTTCATACTTCTGCCCATTAACAAAAACATCAACGCCATAATTCCAAGGGATGGCTTTGGTACCTTCATACGGAATGGGTTTAGGACCTGAAATAACAACCGGCGCTGGTCTCGCTGGTCCTGATATCACAACTGTTTTGAAAGGAATAATAATAGTGGCAACATCATCATTAATAACTTCCTTTTGCTGATCACATCGGTCGAATTGCAAACAACCCTCATCAATCAAACCTTGAATTCCTGACTTCAATAAACCACAACCATTAATCTGTACCATGCACTCTGAATAATTTTCATCACAACCAGGGTATACTCCACCCTTTAGCAGCCTGCTCTTCACTACCTTCAACGGTGTCTTCAACTCATTAACATTCATAACCAAGTTCAAAGACTCACACTCTTCTATCACAGCATTAACCCTTGGCCCACCATGGTTAGGCATTGGGTTCTACACAACATTAGGTCCATCATTAGCAAAGCTGATAGCCTTTGAATCCACCAGGTCTTGGACTTTATGCTTAAAAGCTTTACAGTCCTCAAGATGATGTCCGGGTGCCCCAGAATGAAAGTCACAGTGGGCGTTAGGGTTATAACGCGGAGGCGGAGTACCAACAGGAGGAGCCAAAGTCCTCTTTTCAACTAACTTCAACTGAAGCAAATGCTGAAAAAATTGTGAATATGGTAGAGGTGGAGTATCAAAGTGTCTATTCTGCTTAGGTGTGAATTGTTGTTGGCGCGGAGCACGATTCTATTGTTGAGGTGCTGCCAGAGGTGGAAGTGCTGCAGGAATAACCACTGAAGCCACCTGCTGGTTATAGTTTTGTTGTTGTTTCCCCTTTCCCCTATAGGATGAGATAGAATTGGCTTCTTCTTTCCTTTTATAGTTCACGTACGGCTTCTTCCCCTGACCAGAAGATGATTCATCACTGCCTGAGACCTTCCTAGCTCTAATCCCACTTTCTACCATCTCACCTAACATGATCAAATCTGTGAACTTGCCTAGCGCACAAGGCAACAATTTCTCATAATAATGTTTGGGTAAGGTGTCCATGAACATTTTCAACATTTCTGTTTCCAATATTGGCGGCTGCACCCTCGCCGCCAACTCACACCATCTCTGTGCATACTCTTTAAAGATTTCCCTGCTTTTCTGGGACATGCTCTGTAGCTGTGTACGATTGGGAGCCATGTCGGTGTTGTATTGATAGTGTTTGATAAAAGCCCCTGCCAGCTCTCTCCAACTACGAATGTCTTTCCTCTCTAGCTGCATATACCATTCCAGGGATGCCCCAGATAGGCTATCCTGAAAGCAATGCATCATTAACTTCTCATTCTTTGCATGAGCAGCCATTTTACTTGCGTACGCCCTCATGTGAGTCCTTGGGCAAGTCATACCGTTGTACTTTTCAAAAGTAGGAGTCTGAAACTTGTGTGGGATAATGACGCCTAGAACCAGCCCCAGATCATCCAAGTCCATGCCCAGAGTATTTTGATCCACAACCCCCTTCAACTGCTCTTCAATCAGCTGGATCCTTTCATCATTAACAACAGGGATACCAGCATCCATGCTTCGCACAGAGAAAACATCGTCTTGCTGGTCATCATAGTGATGGCCATGAACTGCACGAATAGTGCTCCCTCCTCCTACCAAAGAAGGAATTGGCACTCCACCTTGAGCTCCATTATGAACAACATTTCCATTACCACCTCCGCCATGAGGAATAACATGACCGCCATGTAGTACACCGTTCTCGTCTACTCTTGCCACAAGAGGTTGCACCAGGGTTCTGAGCTCTTGTTGCCCTTGTGAGACTCCTTGCATCATCTCCATGAATTGGTCAATACGTGCCTGCATGGCAGCCATTTCCGCTTGCATCTGTTCCATGATTCTCTTCTGGTTGGACCGGGTAGAATACCGATGAATACGTTGGTCGGCAATCCTGTCTGAAGAAAGGAGAACATAAGAAAACCAGAGATAAACCTGTTATGCAAAAATGATTATGATTATGCAAATGCAAATGCAAACATGTTTGTATATTTGCAGGGCGATCCACCCCTTGATTCCAGTTTAAAGATAAGATAGGATGAAACTGCTGCTCATATATAAATCAGAGTAAAATCACTGTCAGAGATTACAACCAAAAATAACATAATAAGTCTGAAACAAAAGAAGCAAAGATCCCAGCCAACAATCCTAGTGGTGACCCAAAATACAAAGGAAACCAAACTACAGAGTATCATCAATGCTTGAGTTCTCTTCAACCATCATGATCTTGCACCCTTTAAGGACCACTGCCTGAGCTAGAGCTTTCTCCCCTAGACCTCTTCACATCTGCTCGTATCTTCAGCTCTTCTATGGTTGCTATGGCTTCATTGAGTCGTTCCTCGACTACATGTCTTTGGAACGTCCCTGATAAGATCTCCTCGCCTTTCTTCCTGAGCTTCAACTTCAGACTCTCAATCTGCTCCAAATACTTATCCTTCTTCTTCTTGTTGGATGTGATTGCGGTATCTCGGTAAGAATTGAACTTGTGAATCTTTGACCAAGCCTTGGCTAGGTCTTCCTTCTTGGATTTGAGAATCTTACTAACACCTCTTAGAGCTTGCCCTACCCTTTGCCTGGATGTGACCTCTTCAGCTAGCTCTTTTTCTTTCTTAACGAGAAGCTCTGTCTTCAACTTGGCGACATGAACAGCTTCACCTCACTCATGTTTCAACTGGTAAATTTCTTTTTGCAGCTCACCGTTCTCCTCTCGAAGTTTCTCCTTTTCAGCCCACAGTTTGTTAAACTTTTCTATCTCAATCGTGGTCGGAGATTCAATCAGCAGGGGGTAAGATGGAGGTTCTCTGCAGAACGGTAGAAGTACACTCTCTACTCTCCTCTGAATCCAGTCCTCGTATGCAGGGAAGGCTTTGTTGTTACACTTTCCAAAAGAAGTATTTCCTTTCTTGTGGTGATCTCTCCAAGCATTTGCAGCTTCTTTTAACACCTCCAGATTGGCTTCCTCACTCACAAATAGAGACTCTTGAACATCTTGGCCCTTCGGCGACTCTTTCAAAGCATTCCCAAATTTCCTAATAGCAAGAATATGGTTGTAGTTAATTCCCCCTTTTCTTCCTATTAAAGGTACGTTTGGGTAACCTCCACAACTAATTAGGATCTCCTGGCCCAGCAAATCATGATTGATCAAAATCAAGTTGTCAGCCCTTAATCCCATCAATCTTCTTGACCAATCCAACATCTCCTTGGTGTCTACGAATGCCCCAGATTTGGGAAGGAGATCAGCAAACCACTTGTAGAAAATTGGAGCACAAAAGTAAAGAGGTCTTCCTCTCCTCTTCTCATTCTTATAGTGCATCGAATAATACAGATCCCCAAGCAAGGTAGGTACCGGATTTTTCGTGGTGAATATCCGGACGGCGTGTACGTCTACAAAATCCTTCACATTAGGGAACAACACCGTTCCATAAACACACATAGCCAGAATGGCATTGAACACCGACCAACACTTAGCCTTAGCACAAGTAGCAGCCTGCTCGATCAAAAACTTCGTGTGAAAGCCTTTATAACCTCCTTTACTAGCAACATTTCTCTTCAACAAAGACTGATCCAAACTTAAAGCAGCAGAAACCTTTTCCAGATTGGGAAATTCCTTAGAAGGATAGAAGAGAGCTTCTTCTTTGACTGAAACACCCAAAATGAGAGCATACTCTTCCAACGTCGGAGCTAAAAGATAATCCGCAAACAGAAAACACCGTAGGTGAGGGTTATAGAACTGTACCAGAGTGTGCAGAGCCCTGAACTCATAGTTGGTAACATCTCGGGCGAAACTCAGAATCCTCCCATATTCTCCTCTAAAATCTGCCAATACCCTGGGTTTTGCCATAGCCGAGACCTTGTGCACAACATCTAAATGAAGCTCCGGGAACTTGTACGGGATGATATTCTTTCTCTCTCCAGTGCTAGTATTCATCATGGACAGTCTTCGGACAACCAGAATCAAAGTTAGGATGCAACCCTACAAATGAACAAACATGTTAGAATGCAAAATGATGATGCAAAATGCAAACATGGGATCAAGGTATCCATGATTCTCAAAACTGCTGTTGTTCTGCTTCTTGAATAAAACCCCGAATATTAGAAACCCAGAAATCCAGAATAACGGCCCACTAAAACTGCCAGAATATCAGGATAATAATAGTATACTGATGAAAAATCCAGAAAACCGGGTAGGTTGAAGGTTTCGGTTACCCGCAAACCTGCAAACACCCATCCCCTCTCACATGTGGGTTCTAGAAAACCAAGGATCCTCAATATCACGGGCTCTTAGGTCGAGAAATGATGATACGTTCACCATTTCTGGTTTGGCATCATCATCAATCGAGGAGGCCTCAACTGATTCCCCTCAAAAGGATATCCAATAGTAAGTTCCCAACATTGGGTCCTCGGATCGACAAGTGTAATGGGTTTTCCATTTCTGGTCTGCCATTATCACATGTCGGGAGGAGAGGCATTGCTGAGTCCTCGGGAGACGGTCGCCAGAGTCGACAGTTTTCCAGGTCACATTCCATCGTCTGCCCCAAATGCGCAGGATAGAATATTACCAAGAAAACCCCGTCTGGATGTGGAGTTTTCATGTATACTAAGTCTGGCCAAATGCCAAACCAGTCACACTACTTTCCACGCTAATCATAGGTGTATGCTCAAGCCTGGGTATTGGGCTTTTCTCTCATGAATCCAACCCACCCTACAAACAGAAAATCCAGCAGCAGAACAATACAGCAATAATGAAATGCAATGCTATAAATATAGTAAATACAGTAAAACAAGTAAAACAGTAATACAATAATACAGTAATATACAACAAAATAAAGCACAACAGTAAACACCCAATGAAATACAAACAGACAAGCGCTAGGATTGACTCGCATAGGGAACCATTCTTCCCAAGCAGAGTCGCCAGCTGTCGCTCCCGAGGATTTCCATCCATGGTACAAACGCAAAAGTGGTGCAAAAACAGAGTCGCCAGCAATGTGTATTTATCCCAAGAGAGGGAAAGGAAACACTGCATAAACCTGAGGGAAAGGAAAGAGCATGGTCTCGTGACCAAGAGAAACGGGTAAGGGAGTCAGTTACGTGAAGGGAAGGTATTAGTACCCAACACGTCCATCATACATGACGGGATCCACGCTTTCTTGTCTCGATCAAAGGGTGTCGTCGTCTGGATCTCCGCTGCTACTGGAAAGGAGAAGAAACGGGAACGGAAAGGAACGAAAAAACGAAGAAGAAAAGAAAAGGAAGTGACTCGATAGGACATCGCTTCTCTTATGCCTACGTATTCCCTCGTGCAATGGGAAATTCAGAGTCAACGTAGTTCGGACACGAACTAAAGGGGGAGGTTGCTCGCCAAGACATCGTCGTCTTGTGCCTACGTATCCTCAATCAGACGAGAAAGAGGAAATCAGAGCAGTCGTAGTTCGACCCTCAGGTCGGTTAGTGTTTTTTATGAGCGACGTTAGATTCGTGTCCGACAGTTAGGGTCGATGCCTGTTTGCGACTTAGACGGAAAGTAACATGCTCTTTTCTGAAAATGGTCTGGAACCAAACAATCCCGAAGGATAAAAAGATTTGAATTTGTTTTTGTGTTTTTTAGACAGAAGTGGATTGAAGTTAGTTCGTGACTTACATTGCACCAAAGTCTACCATGCGAACGAGTGAATCGCATGGTCGCCCCCAAATGGGACGTATGCTAAACACTCTAGAAAAGGAGGGGAGACCCCTCGTTCTTCATTTCCTACACTTAAGGCTCGAGCGCAATATATGTTATATTTTATTAAGTGTTTTTAAAGAAGTTATGAGATGAGGAGAGAAGACTCAGGAAAGAGGTGACTCTAAAGGAAAACTAAATGTTCTAATGTTATCATGCATGGATACCCTAGGGTTACCGAGGTTTAGGAGAGACACAACTACCTAAAACCTAATGCTAATCCTACTCTAAACTTAATCAGAAATTAAGTTGGACTAGGTAGCTCTAAGGGAAAAGGAATCCAAGACTTAAACAAGTCTTGAGATTCAAGGGAAAAGAAATAGTGAAAGAGATGAAGAAGGAAGAGAGGTACAAGATGAGAAATAAGATGGGGCAGCAAGCACATCATACACATCATATCCAAATCACATCATTAAACATGCTTCAAAGATCATACAAGAACATCTCAAGTATTCAAGTGAAAGCACACAAGAAAGGATGCAAGTGAACTTGCATAAGAAGTACAATTAAGCATCAATGAACCTCACACCAAAATGAAATAGATAAACTAAGATGAAGATGGAACCAAGTCAGAACTTAAGACATCTCATGATCAATCAATTCAAGCATACAAAAGTATTTCACATCATGATGCATTATGAGCCAAAGAAGCAACAAAACATTTGATAATGATATGCATCATACAAATCATCCCAAAATGAACATGTGAAGTGAAAACCAAGTAATGAACTCGAGGTTGTAGTAGCATATGCATTAACAACATACCAAGATTAAACTCAAATCACATCAGATGAATCATTAAGCAACACATTCAAAACATGCATCAAAGTTAATCAAAACATCCACTTATCAATCATGCAAGCAAACCAAAGGACATGTGAAGCAAAGAGTGAGAACATGTCACATAAAGCAACTTAAACCAAAAGGGTCAGAACCTCTAACATGTCATTCAAGTCAAACAAAAGGCCTCATGCATTGGTTTTATCAAACAAGGAAACATTTCACAAGATTAAGTCAAACATGCCATTGAATTCAAGTCAAAACAACATCGACTTAGAAAATAAAAATCAAATAGGAAAATGGATCAATGAGGATGACTCTAAATCCATAAACAAGCTCAAACAGAATAGGATCACACCATATAATCATTTCAAGCATCAATCAATCACAAGTAAATAAATGCACTCAAACTAGGTCAAGTGCCTAAGCATGCCTCAACCAAATTTAAACCACAAGTAAAAATCAACCAAAAATAGCAAAGTGGTTCAATAAATTCCCAAAAAGTAATCAAAGGCAAGTTAAAACATCCAATTAACAAGTACAAAAGGATTGGAACAGAACTAGATCAATAGCATGTTCAAAAGTGCTTCACAAGTCAAGATATGCACATAACCGAACAAAGATCGAGGGTCCATAAAAGTTGAATGGAAAGTCACTAAAAGTAACTCAAACCATCATTTTAATACCCCAAATTTTGACCACTTAGATTTCCCATCATTGTGAAAATCATCATCACAATATGGATGTACCTTTATGCTTCATTAGTCTCCCCAAGGATGGGTGAGCATCCACTACAATCAAAATTAGGGTTTCAAGCCCTCTCTGAGTGCTTAGACAAAGGATCAATCAAGAAATGACATGATCTTCAACTTGTATAATCTCTCATACATCCACAATGGATCAAAAAGGACTCCCACTTCAAGGATTAAGCACAAGGCTGCTCCCTTCTAGCTGGATCAAGTCTCAAGATCGACAGTGTCACCAAATTAGGGTTTTGGTCGACCAGGGCCTCCAGATGGAAATTTTCATCTGGGCACAAGGTAATGACCCAAAACATAACCTAATATACTTCATGGAACCTCATGAACCCATGCATCAAGTCAATTTTGCCTCAGGGGATGCATTCATCAAAAATCAGGAATTAGGGTTTCTTGACCTAATTCACCCCTAAGTTGACTTTTGGGACAAACCATGAGCCAAGACCTCAAGAGATGATTTGAGGGTCTCTAATATACCATATTGATCCATTTGGAACAATGGATTGATCCAAGAAGTTTGAGCAACAAGTCTCAATTTCATCTGCACCACAATTAGGGTTTTAAGGGAAAAGTCAACTGTAACTTTGACTTTTGACCAGGACATGCTCCCAAACCCTAATACATGATTTAATATACCCTATGACACCCATGGAACACGCCCATCAAGTTTGATTTAGGTCAAGGACATGATTTCCTGAAGAATTGCACAGTTTGGAATTCATCTGATAAAAAGTCAACTGTGCACAAAAGTCAACTTTGACTTTTTGAGATTTTTCACCAAAATGGATTTTTAACCCTAAAATGATGTTAATGTATGGTTTGAATTATCATTCATCAAGAAAAATCAAGAAAAGTGAGATAACTTGTAAAAGGGGTAACCATAAAACTTAGAAATTTTTCTAAGTTAAAAATAAAGTGGCAAAGGTACCAACTTTGAAGGACCATAACTCCTAAACCACAAGGCCATTTTTTCTCATCCAAATATGGATTTTTAGCCCTCATTATCACCTACAAAAACTTCAACTACAAGTCATTCCAATTGATTAAGGATTTTGAGTTATGGAATGATCAAAGTGGCTGAAAAGTGAAAATGTCAAACAGTTGTTCAAACAGTTGTTGTATCATGTAAGAGCTTTCCAAAATGGCCAAGAACATTGCCAAATTCAACCTACACCATGAGATACAACATTGCCAAGTTTCCTTGCTGAAATCTGTCAAGGCAAGGCAGAATTTGCAACTTTGGTCGATTTGCCAAAATCAGCCAAATTCAATTGCTCCTATCCACTTGGACACCTCAAAGGATTGAATCTAAAGGGGACAATCACTGAGCCAAGCCTCCAAAGTCCATGGAACAAGAAATAGCATGTTGAACCTAGAGTTGCCAAAATAGGGACAAGACTTCAAATTTGGAATGAGGCATTCAATGGAACCATCAAGGTGGCATGGACTGAGCCATTCTCATCTGAAATCAGTCAAGACTTATCCAAGACCAAGGGGACCAAAGCTCTGTGCCCTAACCTCTAGTCAATGGCTAGAGGAGACTTGGATTTTCATTTGCCAACATTGGCCAAACCTACTTACCAGCTGCCATTCACTATTCCTTGCAAAACAAACTTGCTCTACTATAAATAGAGCTCAATTGTGATCAGTTTGAGTACACCAAAGCCATCAAATAGATGTTTTCCTCAAAATCTCTTCTTTCACTCCAATTTTGCCTTCTAAGGCAAGTCACTATCGGGTTTTGAGTTTGAGAGCAATTCCAATCAAACCAATCACTCACACACCTCACATACATCACATATGAGCTGATCAAACACTTAGATTACTTCTGAAACATCAATTTCACAAAATCACCAGCTGGTTGCTCAAGGTTTTAACCAAAGTGCAGCTGAGGTACCACAAAATGATCCAGCCAATTTCAATCAAGTCCAACCATCCAAACACAATCCATAGGGTGTAGGGAAGCTGTTCAGATCATCACCACTCATCTGTAACACCTCCAAATCAAAAATCACTTTGAACTTGCTGTCACGACTTGGAGGTAAGCACATACTTGGTCATCTCTCAATCTATGCATATTTCCTCGCACAATAATTTGGCCATATGTTCATAATCATGCATGGAATGTTTTCCCTCAATTAATTGCATTGTTTTAATCGTGTATCAAAAATCCTAGCCTTCATGCAGAAATTAGGGTTCTTGAGATTTCTTCGTGATTTCTTGTTGTATGTTTAATTTAAATGAAATTAAAGTACATAGACATGATCGTGAGGTTGAGACGAGCATAATGATATGTGGATTGCATGATATGATTACGTATTCATGGAGATTGGATAGAAAATGCAAATCTGAGAAACCAAGAACACGCGCGTGTTCTTCAGCTGTTCTTGGCGCCATTTTCATAAATTCAAATATTTGAATTTTGTGATTTTGTTTAATTGATTCAAAAATTAATTTCTCTCTGAGTTTTAATGATTTTGAGTTGATTCTTTTTTTAATAATTCACAAAAATGTTAAAATATTTTATTTTCCCAAAAAATCCCAAAAATATTGTTCATTTCATATAATTGATATTTTTGCAAAGAATTAATGTTTTAATTGTTTTTGACATTTGAAATATTTTTTCTACATTGATTTTGCAACTTTTAATGCTTTCTAATTATTTTGTAGGTCAATACTTAATTTTTGAAGCATTAATCCAAGATCACAATTTGTTTTCCATGTGTTAAACAATTTTTGATCATTTTAGTTGAATTTTTATTCAATTAAATACATTTTGAAAACAAATTAGGGTTTTGGATTAATTCAACCCTCATAAATCATTTTCAAACCTTTTTGGGCCTCTTGAGAGAGTGTAAGACCCATCCCCCTTGTACAAAAACTTTTTGCGCCTCATCCATTGTATAAGTCCCTCTGTACAAGTAAATGGCGCGATCGTCGCCTTTTTTAAAATAAACCTGGGCCTACCCTCGAGTAGTAAGACCCATTTCTTTTTTCTTAAAACTTTTTGGGCCTCTAATAGAGTGTAAGACCCAATCCTTTTTTGACCAAATCATTTTGGGCCTCAGTATATTGTATAAGTCCCGATACCGTCAAAAACAAACGGCGCGATCGTCGCCTTTTCAAAATAACCCTTGGGCATCTCCTTGAGCTATAAGACCCATTCAAAACACTTTTGGCCTCTATTAGAGTGTAAGACCCAATCCCCCTTTTAACCAAAACATTTTGGGCCTCACTTATTGTATAAGTCCCTCTGCGTTAAAAGAAAACCTCGGCGTGATCGCCATTTTTAAACGAAAAATCATTTGGGCCTACCCTCGTGTTATAAGCCCCACTCTTTTCTTTAAACCTTTTTGGGCCTCTTGAGAGAGTGTAAGACCCATCCCTTTGTACATAAAACCTTTTTGGGCCCCAGTCACTTGTATAAGTCCCTCTGTGCAAAGTCAAACAGTGCGCTCACTGATAAAACCCTGGGCCTTTCCTTGAGCTGTAAGCCCCACATCTTTCTTTTTCAAAGCACTTTCTCCTTTGATTTTGAATATACTGTTGTTTTCAATATTTCTTTGTTGAACAACTAACCAAACAGCATGGAAGCACTACAACCGAGTAAGTGGTTATCGCTTTCGTTTACTGCTTTCATATTATAAACTGTATTGTGGGGCTGCTCACTGTAAGTCTCCTTTCATAACCTCATATCTACTGTGTAATGATAGTATAGATATTTCGAGTTTCCCCGGCAACTACGTCTAGAACTAGGTGACGCCGTTTCACTTATTCGTAGAAATAGACGCCTAGATCCCCAATAGGAGCACCAGATACAGTCTTCTCTTCGGCTGTCCTCCTTAGGAATCGTCAAGAAGCTCTACTCCCCAAGATGAATGTATTCTCTGTGAATGGCATCTTTGAGTTTCTTCCAAATTCTCGAACTTTCCTGACTTGATCTATTCCTTGTGGATAGCTTGCCTTGAATGTCTCGGGGTTTGGGTACCCTCTACGGTCATAATCTTGGACCTTAACTAAGGAACCCTCTTTAAAAGCTAAAAGTCGCTGGATAGTAAACCTCGCACGTTTACCAGTGGTTTTTATCTTTAAAAGAGTTATCTCTCCTAATGGAAAGGAGATGATAGACCCACGGGCTTCTTAAAAGCATCGACCTCCTCTTGGGCATTATTCAAGGACACTACGGCTTCTTAGAAGTATTCACAGCCTCCTCTTAGGGTTCGTATAAGGATCTCTTCCTCCGGGAATGATAGCCTCCTCTTGGGCTTCGTACAAGGACCCGTCGGCTTCTTAAAAGTTTCCAGCCTCCTCTTGGGCTTCGTACAAATTGTCCCGACGACCTCCTAGAGGTATAGGAACAGAACATAGTCATCCTCATAGAACAGTCCTTTCATAGAGTCTACTACTGTTTCTCAAAGCATAGTACAAAAGATAAAACTCTAGACACGGACAGTCTAACTTCCTTAAGTCTCAAAGACATTCTCAAGCACCCTTCGTTAAATAGGAAGAAAACCCGCAGACTCGGACAGTCTCAATACCCTTTGGATTTCCCATTTTCTCAAAGAGAAGGAAATATCCCTGATCCTCAAATCAAATCCCTGAGTACAGTGTTGCTCATATAAGAACTGATTTTCTCTTTTAAAATTAGTATATTGGATCTGTCACTCAACTGAAACAGTTACAATAGCCTCCATCTCGGGCTTCGTACGAGATACCAAAATTCTCCCCAGTGGAGTCAAACAACCTTTTCGCCTCTCTCTCGGGCTTCATACGAGACACATAAGAGACTCCCCCGTTGAGTCAATTACCCCTTTTCGCCTCCATCTCAGGCTTCATACGAGATACAAAATCACTCTCTTGTTGAGTATAAAAGATTCTCCTGTTGAGTCAAACCTTTTAGCCTCTCTCTCGGGCTTTGTACGGGACACAAAATAGCCTCCTCTTAGGCTTTGTATAATGATTTTCCTAGCAGAAATTAGCCTCCTCTTAGGCTTCGTATAAGAAAACCACTGGTTGATCCAATCAACCTTTTAGCATCAAAGTTGTGCCTTGTTCACAGTATACAAACATCAACAACTCCTTCCCTTTCATCTAATCGCTGTAAGCGGCAAGCCTCTGGATCATCTACATCCATGCCACTGTCCTTCTTTTAGCATGAGAAATTCCTAAGGAAAGATGGCATTGCTCTACACTGAGTTAAAGTCTTCTCCTTCAGGTTAAAACCCTTTCTTCGAAAATTATGGCATTGCTCGGATCCACGTATCCCAGTTAAAATAATTCTCCTTCTCTCCACTTTAGAGATGACAAATTCTCTCTAAAGCCGAGGTCTATCCAGCTTCACGTCTTGGGCTTTGAACAAGACACAAATAGACCTTTCAGCTTCACATCTTGGGCTTTGAACAAGATACAAACCAACTTTCGCTTCACGTCTTGGGCTTTGAACAAGACACCAAAAACCAATTTCCTCCCATAGAATAAGAGGAACTACGAACGCTCTGATTTCCCTGTTTCGGTAAACGGGAATACGTAGGCATAAGATCGAAAGAAAAGATCTTAGCGAGCGCAATCAACAAAAAACCCAAATCCCATATCACCGTCAATCAAAAGCAGTAATTCAAAAGCATCAGTCCTAACATCCTAATCCTTGTTCCCCGCCAGAAACCTTCTGCCCAGGTAAAAAGAAAGAAAACCGTATTGGCGAAAATACAAATAACCAGTACAAAGGCCCCCCACATTGATAGCATCTGTAACCTAACAGACCGCTGTTTAAACTCAGTATGCAAGCAGGGTTAATTGGAGACATCTATTTCCCTTCCTTATTCAGCTCACAATAGGATAAAAAATGAATCGACCTGTAGTTTTAAGCTCAAACCGCAGAGAGCGACCAGCGCTTAAGAACCGCGTCCAAAATCACTCGCTACAGAAAAAGTGGCGCCCACCGTGGGGCCCGTCTTTCTTTTTCCTTTTTTCTCTTCACTTGTGTGAATACCACAGATTGGGGCTTCCGCCGGGGAACCCATTTTCTGTCAGGAACTTAGGATTCTTAGCTTTATAAGTCTATGATGCTTAGGACAAATATATATACTGCTTTTCCTAATTGTTATACGTGTTTATTTTTCTGCTACTGGGAATGCGTGTGATGCCGCATGTGGTGAGAATGAGTATACACTTAAGATAAGTGATGGCGACGGGGTCGACCATCAACCTCAGTGGAGGCTGACCAACGCAACCCATTCACTCTTATAGCCAATGGGCCGGTTGTTAAGTCTGAGAAGCTGAGGAGCCAAACCCTTTTGTAGTGCAGAAACTATCGGAAATAGTTGTCACGCGATACTACCCTCATTTGAGGCTGGTGATCTATTCTCGGTGAATGGAACTTACTCTAAGATTGCTCTACAACTCGCTGGCGATCCGCTTATTGTTTTGCTTTCCTGGGAGGAGCTGATGATAATGAGTACAGGTACAAAAATCACCCTAGTATAAACCTTTGGGGATGGGTAGAGCCTTGACTTCATGACAACGACCCTCTGACCCCATGTTTTTTCTATGTTTTTGTGTGCTGCATTCATGCATTCGTTTAATAAAACATTAAAACATTCAAAAAACTTTCTCTTCTAGTCTCTCTATTTTTCAAATTAAACTAAGACTGTGATTGCAAATATCAGAGAAGAGGATTACGCTAATGGATTTCGGTAGAAGGAGAACTCACCAGTATACCTTCAAGGTTCGAAAACTAGGGGATTTGAGAAAGTTAGCGAGGATGATCGTTAACCCAGAGGCTTTCAGAGCCAAGCACGGTGGTTTGCTACCACTGTTAAGAGTCCATGTGATTAAGGGGATCATGGACGCGCTCATTCAGTTCTACGACCCGGTTTATCACTGTTTTACATTCCCGGATTACCAGCTATCACCAACGCTGGAGGAGTATTCTCATCTGACTGATTTACATATCACTGATCGAGCTCCATTTTCTGGACTGGAAGAAATTCCAAAGAATCAAACTATTGCAATAGCAATTCATTTGGACGAGTCTGAGGTCAGGACTCACATGACCACTAAGGGTGGCACCCAAGGTTTACCAGCCCAGTTCTTGACAAAGAAAGCTCTGTACTTCGCTAGTATAGGGAACGGGACTGCTTTTGAAAGCATCTTTGTCTTGCTCACCTACGGGTTATTTTTGTTTCCCAACATCAATAACTTCGTCGATATCAACGCTATTAAGGTTTTTCTCACTAGAAACCCTGTGCCGACTTTGCTCGCAGATGTGTATCATTCTGTACACTTGGGAAATTTGTACAGCGGAGGAGAGATCACATGTTGTGTACCTTTGCTCTACAAATGGTTTATCTCTCACTTGCCCAAGTCTGCTGCTTTTTGGGATTGCAAGAGTGTCATACGTTGGTCGCAAAAGGTCATGTCTCTCACCAATTCCGATATAGATTGGTGTAATAGGATTTATGAGGGAATCAAAATCATTGACCGTTGTGGAAACTTCCCCAGCGTACCCCTCATAGGAACTAAAGGAGGAATCAACTATCATCCAATATTAGTCCTTCGTCAATTTGGATACCCGATGAGACACATCCCACTGGGTGTTCATCTGGAAGGTCTTTTCTTCAAGGAAGGAGAAAACGACAGAGCACTAAAGATGGAAATAGTGCAAGCTTAGAAACATGTTCATAAGAAAGGACGAGAGTCTTTGGGAAAACCGGACTGTGTCTCGGTGGAGCCTTATCTCCATTGGGTACAAACTAGAGCTCTCAAGCTAAAGATACCTTATCCTCGTTACGGAATTCTTCCGCCGAGGGAATCTGTCATGTACTTCATGACGGAAACTGAAAAGCTTCAGGTTACTCTCAACAAAGTTCAAAAGGAAAGAAGATCTTGGAAGAACAAGTACCGCACCCTCGACGTAGAGTGTATCCAAATACAGCAACTACTAAAAGAGAAAGATGCTCTGATTGAAATTTTGGAGCAGCATGCTGTGGAGAATCAAGATGACCAAAGGAATTTGCTCGCTCCTTTCAACTGGCAAAGGAATGACAACCCGACAACGGCCCAAGATCCCCGGTCAAAGAAAAGGAAAGTACCAGAGTCAACACCCGATTTCTCTTCAGGGAGGACTCGGGACCCATTAGTTTAGGTTTCTGTTTCCGCACTTTGTAATCTACTGTATTTCCATTTCTGTAATCCTTTGGAATTCAATAAAAAGGGGTTTCCCCACTGTTTGATATTTGCAATCTAATTGTCGAAGTTTATTTTGATTAAACAAAAAAACAACAATTAATATAATCATTGCATTCATCATTCTCACATCGTGTATTCTTCTTCCCTACGAATCTTATGTTTGTGTCTCGATTCTAGAGTCAAACTGTCTCATTCGTATAATACTCGGGCCAATCGTCAGAAAACGATGGATGATCTTGAGGAAGAAAACAGAGAGTTGAAAGAAGAGATCGACGCTCTGAGAGAGGATATGAGAAAGCTTCGTAACGACATGCAAGTCATGGCAGAAGCTCAGCTACAAAGAACTGTGATCTCAGAGATCACCTCAACGCCCATCATAGAAAAGTATGATCCTAGGTATCAGATGCCGAAAGATCGTCCTTGGGGCATGCCTGTTAACTATATCCCGGAAGGATATGTTCTGCCGATCACTGAAGATCAGGGAATCGTAACAGAAGCCGCTGGGCCTGAAGGTTACAAACTTCGGGAAAGCGAAGATGCCAGGGGCATACTCAAGACTCCTGAAGGTTACAAACTTCGGGAGGCGCCAAGACTTACTACCGTAGTCACGGTACCACCCCCTGTGGTGCACACTGTCCCGGAAGGACAGATTCCACAGACATCTTCTGATAAGAAGGAAACTATGTTTGACAGAATGGATAAATTCCAGGAGCAGTTCTTGGAAATGCAGAAAGATCTGCAAGCCATTCGCGGTCAGGATCTATTTGAAAAGGACGCCGCAGACCTCTGCTTGGTCCCAAATGTGAAAGTCCCGCACAAGTTCCAAATGCCCGACTTTGAAAAATACAAGGGTAACTCTTGCCCTCAGAGCCATCTGGTGATGTACGCTCGGCGGATGTCAGCTCAGACGGAGAATCAGGACCTGCTGATTCACTACTTCCAGGATAGTTTAACCGGTGCCGCACTCAAATGGTACATGGGTTTAAACCGTACTACGATCAGTACATTCCGAGATCTTGGTACTGCCTTCGTCCAACAATACAAGTACAATTTGGACATGGCACCCGACAGAGATCAACTCAGATCAATGTCACAAAAGGACAAGGAAACCTTTAAGGAGTATGCTCAAAGGTGGCGTGAAATTGCCGCTCAAATTTGTCCACCTCTTGAGGAAAAAGAGATGACAAAGATCTTCTTAATGACCTTAAGCTCATTTTACTACGACCGAATGGATGCCAGTGCGCCCAGTGATTTCACCGAAATGGTCGGCATAGGCGTACGTCTTGAGGAAGCCGTCCGAGAAGGACGTTTGGTAAAAGACACTGGATCGACGAGCGGTACTAAAAAATATGGTAGTGCTCTCCCTAAGAAAAAGGAGCAAGATATTGGGAATATCTCTCTCGGAAAGCAAAGGCGACGTTATCAACCAGTAGCAGCTGTAACTCCTGCTATCGGCCCTACGCCTATTCCTACGTATCAACCTCAGGTTGCGCAGAACCAACCTGACCAGCAAAGGACACAACAGCCTCTTCAGCAGGCTCGTCCTCCATATAACAACAACCGTACAACACAGCCACCAGGATTTGATCCTATACCTGTAACGTACGCAGAGCTGTTTCCGTTACTGCTGGCTAAGGGGCACATTCAGACTAAGTCCCCTCTTACAGTTCCAGAAAATCCACCTTTTTGGCTTAAGGCGGATCAGACGTGCCCTTATCATCAAGGAGGTTCAGGGCATAACATTGAGACTTATCTCAATTTCAAATCTGACGTGCAAAAGCTTGTTAGGAGAGGGCTCTTATCTTTCAAAGATATGAATCCCAACGTTCTCACGAACCCGTTGCCTCAACATGAAAAGGCTGCAGTCAATTTGATAGAAGGAGAGACTAACGATGTCTATCAAATTCACGATGTACTCTTGTTGAAAACCAACCTGGTCAAGATGCATTGTAGATAGAGTGGATATGGCCATGTGCCACATCATAATTATCACCAGTGTGATATCTGCTCTAAAGACAACCAAGGATGTTCTGTAGTGCAAGCAGCTCTACAGGAACAGATGGATCTCGGATGGATCCAAGAGCACCGAGTTTGTGGAGTTAACATGGTCTACACGAATTCTAACGTCATTCAGAACCATGATATCCGTGCAATGAATGTTAACTTGGTGGCGATACACTCAAGGCAAAGCCAGTATCATAATCTGTCGCGGCACGATTACAGTTCTTGTCTGACTTGCTCGGTAAACAAACAGGGATGCTCTTTCATACAAGAGGCCCTCCAGCGTCAGATGGATCTTGGATGGATCCAAGACTACCATGATAGGAACTCCTATCAAATCAACATGGTTTAGATCTTCGATATCCGCGTAATGAATACCAACCTGGTAGAGTTACATGCTGAGCAGGTCTGACTTGGATTCTTAATATCACATGACTATCAAAGCTGTAAAGCGGGTTGCGAAAATGATCGAGGTTGTACCCTTGTCCAGGAGGCACTTCAACACTTGTTAAATCATTGGTGGATGCCAATCTACATGGATGAAGATACTCAGCAAATTAGTATCAGTAACAGGAATCCTACTCGGCGTCAAAGTCAGGATGTCCGATCAGTGGAAGCTAACCTAGTGAGGTTACATTGTATTCAAAGTGGGCGTGGCCAGGTGCCACCACACAATTATGATCGTTGTAGCGTCTGTTCGGAAAGTAACCAAGGGTGTTACCTTGTGAGAGCAGCTCTTCAGGGTCAGGTCGATCATGGAGAAATTCGTCCATATCCTGGTTCAGGACCCATCATTTGGTCGCCGAACTACCTTGCCGAGCAAGTTGAGGATGTTGTCACGATCTCTGGTCATCACAGGACCAGGGATATTTTTGCCATCATCCCTCTACTTGACGAATCTAGAGTTCCTAACCGGGAATGGATCAAGGTTACTTATGATGGTCAGAAAAATCAGAAGGTTCCCATAGTCATCTATCTACCGGGGCCACTACCGTATGAATCAGCTAAGGCAATCCCTTACAAATACGGTGCAACAACAATTGAAAATGGAAAGGAAATTCCATTACCCTCCGTCGTGAATATTGCAGACATCAGTCGTGTAACACGGAGCGGTCGAATCTTCAACCGAGGGGTTGGAGAATCCAACAAGGAAAAGGAACTTCAGGCAGAAATTCCTGATCCACCAGTCGGTCAATCTAGTAATCCTGACTTTTCAAAAGACAAAGATGAGATGCTAAAGCTCATCCAAAGGAGTGAATACAACATTGTTGATCAACTGTTATAGACTCCTTCAAAGATCTCAGTATTATCACTGTTACTCAGTTCAGAAGCACACAGAGAGGCTCTACAGAAAGTCTTGGAGCAAGCCTTTGTGGAACAGGATGTAACAATCAGACAATTCGATAGCATTGTCTCTAACATCACTTCCTGCAATAATTTGGGATTTAGTGATGAGGAATTACCTGAAGAGGGTCGCCGTCATAACATGGCGCTCAATATCACAGTTAACTGCCAGGGCGATGCTTTAGCCAACGTACTGGTAGACACAGGGTCAGCCCTGAATGTTATGCCAAAGTCCACCTTGATGCAATTATCATTCAAGGGCCCTCCGATGAGAGTCAGCGAGGTCGTCGTCAAAGCATTCAACGGATCCAGAAAAACGGTTATCGGCGAAGTTGATCTTCCCATAACTATTGGTCCTCACACTTTCCAAATCACTTTCCAGGTCATGGACATCCGGGCAACGTACAGTTGTTTATTAGGAAGACCTTGGATACATCAGGCTGGAGCGGTTACTTCAACCCTCTACCAAAAGCTAAAGTTCGTCAAGAACGATCAACTTGTCACGGTTTTTGGGGAACAAGCCTTGCTTGTAAGCAACTTATCATCATCTACTTGTGTGGAACCCGAGGAGGTTATTGGAACTCAGTTCCAAGTACTATCGATGAGCAAGGACAATCAGTTCAAAGAAGGAACTTCAATTTCTTCATACAAAGATGCTATCAAAGCGGTCGAGAGTACCGATACAAAAGGATGGGGACGGCTTGTCATTCCTATTGACAATAAAATAAAGAAGGGTCTTGGTTTTTCTGCAACATGTACCCAGACAACTGCTAGCGATGAAAGTCTTCATCCCCTTCAAAACTTCTTCCACAGTGGAGGTTTTCTTCACCCAGTGTCTCAGACAGTTCATGCTATCAATGAGGAAGATCCCTCTGACACAGATGAAGAATGGAAGTCCTATCTTAACCAGGACGGCTATATGTCTCAGGAAGAGGTGCTTATGCCTTTTTGCTTTCCTACAGAAAGTCCGAGATTTATACCCAGGTCAGATGTTGAAATTATCTACGGAGATTATGATCCGGAAGGATGTCGTGCTCCGCCAAATTCATTAGAGGAGGACACTCCAATGAAAGACAATTTTGACTACACCTACTATGGCCCGATGGATGGTCTGCCAATGTGGCAGCCTTACCCAGGAAACTTGGGGCAAGAGAGTCAGCCGAACAGTGAAAATTAGCTGACCATCATTGAACAAAATACCTGTGTCCCCACCATGTCATGGGATCAACACTCAGGTCATTTGGAAATTACTCAACATGACGATGAATTCGCAACGTTTGCAGGACTAGAATTCATCAACTATGCTTTTCCCGAGGTCAACGTCATCGAGAGGGATGACTTCTCCAGTTCCAAAGAAGTTTGGGACACTCTGGGAGAACCAAGTGGAAAATACGACTATATGGTCAAGTACACCGCTCCCGAAAGCTCTCGTATCAGGCTTGAAGATATCCAGCCTACTGGATGGGGAGATGCAGCTGAGAGCACCAATACTCTGCAAAATGCAACAGAGGAATCCTCCTACGACAATTCTGCCTGGGAGACAGATTCCAATGATCCTGCTCCACCAGAAATCAGCGTCATTTTTGAAGACAAATCAAGGAAGGTGCCAGACTTTGTGATTCACCGAGGAGTTCGCCGCCAGTGGGTTGCTGTCGAGGTTCCGAAGGTCGTTCATCAGTCAAAGTAAATGCCAGCTTTAAGCCTTTCACCCTGCCCAGGTGAAACGGATGTTTTGATAGGGCTCGCTTTCTATAAATTTCCCTCTTCGCTTTGCCCAAAGCGACAGAGTTTTGTTTTATAGGGCTGTAGTTTCAAGATTCGACTTGTTCATTAATAAAATAACGTCGTTCTGTAATTTCTGCATTAATTTTTGTTTTCTCTTTTTGCTTTTTCTCAGAAAATGGTAATCCTAAAAAACATTCAAAAATAAAAACAAGCAGTAAAATAAATATACTGCACACACTTGCATTTCTCTCTATCTTTTCTAAACACGAATCATCACGTCATGCAGATTGCTTGTTTTAAATCCCGTTGAAACATACGATCCGATGCCTTCTTCTGACTTTGAGTTCCCAGTATTCGAGGCTGAAAAAGAAGTTGACAACGAAATTCCAGAAGAGATCTCCCGACTACTCAGACAAGAGGAAAGGTCCATTGAACCTCACAAAGAGCCGTTGGAAATGGTGAACTTGGGTTCAGAAAAAGAGAGAAAAGAAATCAGGATTGGAGCACTGCTCAGTCCAACTGCCAGAGAAGATCTGATAAAGCTTCTCAAAGAATTCCCCGATGTGTTCGCTTGTTCCTATCAGGACATGCCTGGGTTGGATACCAGCATCGTGGAACATCACTTACCATTGAGATCGGAATGTCCGCCAGTAAAGCAAAGGTTGAGACGCACTCACCCGGACATGGCCATCAAAATCAAAGAGGAGGTGCAAAAACAGATTGACGCGGGTTTCCTTGCTACATCTGAATATCCTCAATGGTTAGCCAACATCGTACCCGTTCCCAAAAAGGACGGAAAGGTTAGAATGTGTGTTGATTACAAAGATCTAAACAAGGCAAGTCCAAAGGACGACTTTCCTTTACCACACATTGATATGCTGGTAGACAGCACAACAAAGTTCAAAGTTTTCTCCTTCATGGATGGATTCTCGGGCTATAACCAGATCAAAATGGCGCCGAAAGACATGGAGAAAACTTTGTTCATTACCCCATGGGGTACCTTTTGTTACAAGGTAATGCCGTTCGGTTTGAAGAATGCCGGGGCAACCTATCAAAGGGCCATGACTACTCTGTTTCATGACATGATACACAAAGAAATCGAGGTATATGTCGATGATTTGATTGCAAAATCAAGAACAGAGGATGAGCACGTTGAACATCTGTCAAAATTGTTCGAACGTCTAAGAAAATTCAAGCTCCACTTGAATCCCAACAAGTGCACCTTCGGTGTCCGTTCGGGGAAATTACTAGGGTTCATCGTCAGCCAGAAAGGAATTGAAGTTGATCCTGACAAGGTCAAGGCCATTCAAGAAATGCCTTCTCCGAAAACTGAAAAACAAGTCAGAGGATTCTTGGGACATTTGAACTACATCTCCAGATTCATATTCCTTATGACCGCCACGTGTGCACCGATTTTCAAGTTACTCAAAAAGAACCAGGATTGCGTTTGGTCAGAAGATTGCCAAACCGCCTTCGACAGTATCAAGGAATATCTGTTGAATCCTCCGATTCTATCACCTCCAGTGGAAGGAAGACCACTGATCATTTACCTCACAGTCCTAGAGGACTCAATGGGATGTGTACTTGGCCAACAAGACGAAACTAAACGGAAAGAGTCTGCCATTTACTATCTAAGCAAGAAATTCACCGACTGCGAAACTCGGTACACAATGCTTGAGAAAACTTGTTGCGCTTTGGCTTGGGCAGCCAAACATCTTCGCCAGTACATGGTTCGTCATACCATTTGGTTGGTCTCCGAAATGGATCCAATCAAGTACGTTTTCGAAAAACCTGCTCTCACGGGAAGGATTGCCCGTTGGCAGATGTTACTATCAGAATATGACATAGAGTACCATGCTCAGAAAGCCGTTAAAGGAAGTATTTTAGCCGATCATTTGGCTCATCAACCGATTGACGATCAAGAATCAATCGGGTTTGAATTCCCAGACGAAGATGTCATGTATCTAAAGATGAAAGATTGCGATGAACCGCTACCCAGTGAAGGGCCAGAACCAGGTTCCCAGTGGGGACTTATCTTTGACGGAGCAGTCAATCATTATGGAAACGGAATTGGGGCAATCATTGTTACCCCTCAGGGTTCCCACATTCCTTTCACTGCCAGACTTACGTTCAAATGTACGAACAACGAGGCCGAATACGAAGCATGTATCATGGGTCTCGAAGAAGCGATTGATTTAAGGATCAAAAACTTGGACGTATACGGCGATTCAGCCCTGGTTATCAATCAGATAACAGGATTGATTCCTTACAAAGACTATGCAAGAAGGTTGCTACCCTTCTTCAACAGAGTTGACTTTCATCACATCCCTCGTGGTGAGAATCACATGGCTGATGCATTAGCCACTCTCTCTTCCATGATTAGCGTAGGTCGATGGAATGACCTACCTAAGATTAACGTAATGCGCCTTGAACGGCCCGCTTACATCTTCGCGATTGAAGCAGTTATAGACGACAGACCTTGGTATCACGATATCAAATGCTTCCTTCAGAAACAAGAGTACCCATCTGGGGCACTCAGAAAAGATAGAAAGACCCTCAGAAGATTGGCTGGAAACTTCTTCCTGAGCGATGACACTCTTTATAAGAGAAATTTTGACATGGTCTTGCTCCGATGCGTCGACAGACCAGAAGCAGACATGCTCATGAAAGAAATTCATGAAGGATCCTTTGGAACTCATGCCAACAGACACACAATGGCGAGAAAAATTCTCAGGGCCGGGTATTATTGGTTGACCATGGAATCCGACTGCTACAAGTACATGAGGAGGTGTCACAAGTGTCAGATATACTCCAACAAAATTCATGTACCGCCATCACATCTCAAAGTTCTTTCTTCCCCGTGGCCATTTTCCATATGGGGAATCGATATGATTGGTATGATTGAGCCCAAGGCTTCAAACGGACATCGGTTCATCCTGGTAGCCATTGACTATTTCACCAAGTGGGTCGAAGCAGCGTCATTCGCCAATGTAACCCGACAAGTGGTGGTCCGATTTATCAAAAACAATATCATCTGCCGTTATGGTGTTCCAAGCGAGATCATTACTGATAATGGATCTAACTTGAACAATAAGATGATGAAAGAGCTGTGTGCAGAGTTCAAGATCGAACACCATAACTCATCTCCCTACCGACCCAAGATGAACGGAGCGGTAGAAGCGGCTAACAAGAACATCAAGAAGATTGTTCAAAAGATGGTTGTAACCTATAAAGATTGGCATGAACTGCAACCCTTTGCTCTTCATGGTTATCGTACATCTGTCCGTACTTCAACAGGGGCAACCCCTTTCTCTCAAGTATATGGCATGGAGGCAGTGCTCCCCATAGAAGTAGAGATCCCATCAATCCGGGTATTGATGGAAGCGAAGCTCACCGAAGCTGAATGGTGTCAAAGTCGACACGATGACCTGAACCTGATCGAAGAGAAGCGAATCACAGCACTATGCCACGGTCAGTTGTATCAACAGAGAATGAAGAGGGCATTCGACAAAAAGGTCCGACCTCGTGTCTTCAGGAAAGGAGACCTTGTGCTCAAGAAGATACAATCATTTCTCACTGATTCTCGGGGCAAATGGACCCCAAATTATGATGGCCCTTATGTGGCCACTAAAGCTTTCTCAGGCGGCGCCTTGAGACTTGCAACCATGGACGGAGAGGAATTTGCCTACCCCACGAATGTTGATGTAGTCAAGAAATACTTCGCCTAAAACTAAAAAAAAAACGTCTCGGTGGATTGAAAACCCGAAAGGGCGGTCCAGGCAAAAGTTAGAGACATGAAAAGAATCATCCCGATGGATTGGAAATCTCATAGTACAATCCAGGCAAAAGTTAGGGATAATGGCAAGTAACTATGTTCAACAGAGGCAAGTCCCTCAGCAGCAGTTGCATCATCATCCGTCAGGAAAACTCCAGTCAAAGGTCATCTTCGACAGAAGCTCAGGATGTCCCGAATTCAAAGTTGGTAGAAGGATAGTGGTCGTTATGTTTCAACGTAGCCCTTTTCCCTGTAAATTACCATTTTCTAACTTTGTATATACTCTTTGGAATCACGCGTTTGGCTGATCTCCATCTTATCAGTAAAATTTGAGCCCTTGTGCTTTTGTTTGTAATTCTTTACTTGTTTTAGCTTTACAGAACGACGTTGTTTAAACTTAATCAGCGATTCTTGAAATAAAACAAAAATGAATTTACTTGTTAAACTTTTTCTGCTTTTAAATTAAAGATGGCATTTCTTTTGACTGTTGAACATCAGAAGAACATCGATCGCTTCTCCCGAAGTAAGCGGACTTCAAAGTGCAGAATCAAAGTACTCCTTCTAAGCCAGTATGCCTGAATGAAGGGATCAACTGTGTCAGAGACCTTGTTTCGTCTGACACGCCTCGGCCGAGTTCTCATCTCCTAAGCCCGATTAACATAGCTCCCAACGGGACTATCTCTCCTAAGCAAGGTGGAATTGCTATTTTGAATCAACGGTACTTCTTCGCCCCGCGATAGCCGAGTATCCAATTGTGTTCATCCATTAGTCTGTATGTCGCGTCTGTTTTGTCAGCATATACATACATACATCATGCATTTTTTTATTTGCATTCACATTTCATATTGCATCACTATCACTCTAGTCGGTCTTGTCCCCTAGTGGTAGAAGTCCTCTCAATCGAGTTGTCAGTTCTTGTCTCGTCAGGAAATACTGTGTCTGAACAACCTCGCTTACAGTTAATTCTGGAAAGAAGTTGGTCCGTGGCCACTTTGATAATTTGAACCTCTGAAAGATCAGAGAACTTTCAATAAACATCACTCTTCGCCATTGAAGATGATATCCTTGCTTTCCCGGATTAAGGAAAATCCACAGAGAAAGCCTTGTGATCAGAGATTCGGCAGCACGCCAGTTTTGCTCCGAAAAACCACTGATGAGAAGGTCATTAGCACCTCAAAATTGGACCCCATCATATGGCGTTTCTCTGGGAAGATCCCGAGAAAAGTATGATGAAAGATCACAAATGAAAATAGTCTCTCAAGAGACTCGCTTTCCCCAGTAGAATCGACAAATGGCGTCTCCAACAGAGAAGTTTGTGCAACTCTACAACTCAGACGTTGGGTTCCCCAGCAAGTCTGACATCAAACCTTTTTCCGTCAAATGGCATCTCCCCAGGAAAATTCGGCGAGAAGTTTGAAGGAAAACCGCTACACATAGCGTCCCTTGTCAATAAAGTTTATTGACAAAAGAAACTAAGACCAGTTCTTGGTAGGAAACCAGGAACGAGGGGAAGTTCATTTTAGAGACTGAGACCAGTTCTTGGTAGGAAACCAAGAACGAGGGGAAGTTCAAAAGAAACTAAGACCAGTTCTTGGTAGGAAACCAGGATCGAGGGGAAGTTTATTTCAAAAGAGACTGAGACCAGTTCCTTGGTAGGAAACCAGGATCGAGGGGAAGTTTACCTTTTCTAAGCATCATTGCTTAGCTAAAGAAGATAAATGCGTAAGCTACCATTCATAACCACCATCAAAATTTCGAGTATTCCGATATTTAATCCTCTTGCACCCCGAATGCCCGAATACCTTCGTCATTCACACCTTCGGGTCCAAGAAGATTAAATAGGGGCATCTGTAATACCCCAAATTTTGACCACTTAGATTTCCCATCATTGTGAAAATCATCATCACAATATGGATGTACCTTTATGCTTCATTAGTCTCCCCAAGGATGGGTGAGCATCCACTACAATCAAAATTAGGGTTTCAAGCCCTCTCTGAGTGCTTAGACAAAGGATCAATCAAGAAATGACATGATCTTCAACTTGTCTAATCTCTCAAACATCCACAATGGATCAAAAAGGACTCCCACTTCAAGGATTAAGCACAAGGCTGCTCCCTTCTAGGTGGATCAAGTCTCAAGATCGACAGTGTCACCAAATTAGGGTTTTGGTCGACCAGGGCCTCCAGATGAAAATTTTCATCTGGGCACAAGGCAATGACCCAAAACATAACCTAATATACTTCATGGAACCTCATGAACCCATGCATCAAGTCAATTTTGCCTCAGGGGATGCATTCATAAAAAATCAGGAATTAGGGTTTCTTGACCTAATTCACCCCTAAGTTGACTTTTGGGACAAACCATGAGCCAAGACCTCAAGAGATGATTTGAGGGTCTCTAATATACCATATTGATCCATTTGGAACAATGGATTGATCCAAGAAGTTTGAGCAACAAGTCTCAATTTCATCTGCACCACAATTAGGGTTTTAAGGGAAAAGTCAACTGTAACTTTGACTTTTGACTAGGAGATGCTCCCAAACCCTAATACATGATTGAATATACCAAATGACACCCATGGAACATGCCCATCAAGTTTGATTTAGGTCAAGGACATGATTTCCTGAAGAATTGCACAGGTTGGAATTCATCTGATAAAAAGTCAACTGTGCACAAAAGTCAACTTTGACTTTTTGAGATTTTTCACCAAAATGGATTTTTAACCCTAAAATGATGTTAATGTATGGTTTGAATCATCATTCATCAAGAAAAATCAAGAAAAGTGAGATAACTTGTAAAAGGGGTAACCATAAAACTTAGAAATTTTTCTAAGTTAAAAATAAAGTGGCAAAGGTACCAACTTTGAAGGACCATAACTCCTAAACCACAAGGCCATTTTTTCTCATACAAAGATGGATTTGTAGCCCTCATTATCACCTACAAAAACTTCAACTACAAGTCATTCCAATTCATTAAGGATTTTGAGTTATGGAATGATCAAAGTGGCTGAAAAGTGAAAATGTCACTTTTTCCAACACTTAGTGAAATTTTCTCTAAGTCAGATTCTGCCTCACTTTTTGCCAAATGTAGGGGGATTTTTCACTTGGAATCAAAAGAGATCAAAACCAAACTTGTTCAAACAGTTGTTGTATCATGTAAGAGCTTTCCAAAATGGCCAAGAACATTGCCAAATTCAACCTACACCATGAGATACAACATTGCCAAGTTGCCTTGCTGAAATCTGTCAAGGCAAGGCAGAATTTGCAACTTTGGTCGATTTGCCAAAGTCAGCCAAATTCAATTGCTCCTATCCACTTGGACACCTCAAAGGATTGAATCTAAAGGGGACAATCACTGAGCCAAGCCTCCAAAGTCCATGGAACAAGAAATAGCATGTTGAACCTAGAGTTGCCAAAATAGGGACAAGACTTCAAATTTGGAATGAGGCATTCAATGGAACCATCAAGGTGGCATGGACTGAGCCATTCTCATCTGAAATCAGTCAAGACTTATCCAAGACCAAGGGGACCAAAGCTCTGTGCCCTAACCTCTAGTCAATGGCTAGAGGAGACTTGGATTTTCATTTGCCAACATTGGCCAAACCTACTTACCAGCTGCCATTCACTATTCCTTGCAAAACAAACTTACTCTACTATAAATAGAGCTCAATTGTGATCAGTTTGAGTACACCAAAGCCATCAAACAGATGCTTTCCTCAAAATCTCTTCTTTCACTCCAATTTTGCCTTCTAAGGCAAGTCACTATCGGGTTTTGAGTTTGAGAGCAATTCCAATCAAACCAATCACTCACACACCTCACATACATCACATATGAGCTGATCAAACACTTAGATTACTTCTGAAACATCAATTTCACAAAATCACCAGCTGGTTGCTCAAGGTTTTAAACAAAGTGCAGCTGAGGTACCACAAAATGATCCAGCCAATTTCAATCAAGTCCAACCATCCAAACACAATCCATAGGGTGTAGGGAAGCTGTTCAGATCATCACCACTCATATGTAACACCTCCAAATCAAAAATCACTTTGAACTTGCTATCACGACTTGGAGGTAAGCACATACTTGGTCATCTCTCAATCTATGCATATTTCCTCGCACAATAATTTGGCCATATGTTCATAATCATGCATGGAATGTTTTCCCTTAATTAATTGCATTGTTTGAATCGTGTATCAAAAATCCTAGCCTTCATGCAGAAATTAGGGTTCTTGAGGTTTCTTCGTGATTTCTTGTTGTATGTTTAATTTAAATGAAATTAAAGTACATAGACATGATCGTGAGGTTGAGACGAGCATAATGATATGTGGATTGCATGATATGATTACGTATTCATGGAGATTGGATAGAAAATGCAAATCTGAGAAACCAAGAACACGCGCGTGTTCTTCAGCTGTTCTTGGCGCCATTTTCATAAATTCAAATATTTGAATTTTGTGATTTTGTTTAATTGATTCAAAAATTAATTTCTCTCTGAGTTTTAATGATTTTGAGTTGATTCTTTTTTTAATAATTCACAAAAATGTTAAAATATTTTATTTTCCCAAAAATATTGTTCATTTCATATAATTGATATTTTTGCAAAGAATTAATGTTTTAATTGTTTTTGACATTTGAAATATTTTTTCTACATTGATTTTGCAACTTTTAATGCTTTCTAATTATTTTGTAGGTCAATACTTAATTTTTGAAGCATTAATCCAAGATCACAATTTGTTTTCCATGTGTTAAACAATTTTTGATCATTTTAGTTGAATTTTTATTCAATTAAATACATTTTGAAAACAAATTAGGGTTTTGGATTAATTCAACCCTCATAAATCATTTTCAAACCTTTTTGGGCCTCTTGAGAGAGTGTAAGACCCTTCCCCCCTTGTACAAAAACTTTTTGGGCCTCATCCATTGTATAAGTCCTTCTGTACAAGTAAATGGCGCGATCGTCGCCTTTTTTAAAATAAACCTGGGCCTACCCTCGAGTAGTAAGACCCATTTCTTTTTTTTTTAACTTTTTGGGCCTCTAATAGAGTGTAAGACCCAATCCTTTTTTGACCAAATCATTTTGGGCCTCAGTATATTGTATAAGTCCCGATACCGTCAAAAACAAACGGCGCGATCGTCGCCTTTTCAAAATAACCCTTGGGCCTCTCCTTGAGCTATAAGACCCATTCAAAACACTTTGGGCCTCTATTAGAGTGTAAGACCCAATCCCCCTTTTAACCAAAACATTTTGGGCCTCACTTATTGTATAAGTCCCTCTGCGTTAAAAGAAAACATCGGCGCGATCGCCATTTTTAAACGAAAAATCATTTGGGCCTACCCTCGTGTTATAAGCCCCACTCTTTTCTTTAAACCTTTTTGGGCCTCTTGAGAGAGTTTAAGACCCATCCCTTTGTACAGAAAACCTTTTTGGGCCCCAGTCACTTGTATAAGTCCCTCTGTGCAAAGTCAAACAGTGCGCTCACTGATAAAACCCTGGGCCTCTCCTTGAGCTGTAAGCCCCAAATCTTTCTTTTTCAAAGCACTTTCTCCTTTGATTTTGAATATACTGTTGTTTTCAATCTTTCTTTGTTGAACAACTAACCAAACAGCATGGAAGCACTACAACCGAGTAAGTGGTTATCGCTTTCGTTTACTGCTTTCATATTATAAACTGTATTGTTGGGCTGCTCACTGTAAGTCTCCTTTCATAAACTCATATCTACTGTGTAATAATAGTATAGATATTTCGAGTTTCCCCGGCAACTACGTCTAGAACTAGGTGACGCCGTTTCACTTATTCGTAGAAATAGACGCCTAGATCCCCAATAGGAGCACCAGATACAGTCTTCTCTTCGGCTGTCCTCCTTAGGAATCGTCAAGAAGCTCTACTCCCCAAGATGAATGTATTCTCCGTGAATGGCATCTTTGAGTTTCTTCCAAATTTTCGAACTTTCCTGACTTGATCTATTCCTTGTGGATAGATTGCCTTGAATATCTCGGGGTTTGGGTACCCTCTACGGTCATAATCTTGGACCTTAACTAAGGAACCCTCTTTAAAAGCTAAAAGTCGCTGGATAGTAAACCTCGCACGTTTACCAGTGGTTTTTATCTTTAAAAGAGTTATCTCTCCTAATGGAAAGGAGATGATAGACCCACGGGCTTCTTAAAAGCATCGGCCTCCTCTTGGGCATTATTCAAGGACACTACGGCTTCTTAGAAGTATTCACAGCCTCCTCTTAGGCTTCGTATAATGATCTCTTCCTCCGGGAATGATAGCCTCCTCTTGGGCTTCGTACAAGGACCCGTCGGCTTCTTAAAAGTTTCCAGCCTCCTATTAGGCTTCGTACAAATTGTCCCGACGACCTCCTAGAGGTATAGGAACAGAACATAGTCATCCTCATAGAACAGTCTTTTCATAGAGTCTACTACTGTTTCTCAAAGCATAGTACAAAAGATAAAACTCTAGACACGGACAGTCTAACTTCCTTGAGTCTCAAAGACATTCTCAAGCACCCTTCGTTAAATAGGAAGGAAACCCGCAGACTCGGACAGTCTCAATACCCTTTGGATTTCCCGTTTCCTCAAAGAGAAGGAAATATCCCTAATCCTCAAATCAAATCCCTGAGTACAGTGTTGCTCATATAAGAACTGATTTTCTCTTTTAAAATCAGTATATTGGATCTGTCACTCAACTGAAACAGTTACAATAGCCTCCATCTCGGGCTTCGTACGAGATACCAAAATTCTCCCCAGTGGAGTCAAACAACCTTTTCGCCTCTCTCTCGGGCTTCGTACGAGACACATAAGAGACTCCCCCGTTGAGTCAATTACCCCTTTTCGCCTCCATCTCGGGCTTCATAGGAGATACAAAATCACTCTCTTGTTAAGTATAAAAGATTCTCCTATTGAGTCAACCCTTTTAGCCTCTCTCTCGGGCTTTGTACGAGACACAAAATAGCCTCCTCTTAGGCTTTGTATAATGATTTTCCTAGCGGAAATTAGCCTCCTCTTAGGCTTCGTATAAGAAAACCACTGGTTGATCCAATCAACCTTTTAGCATCAAAGCTGTGCCTTGTTCACAGTATACAAACATCAACAACTCCTTCCCTTTCATCTAATCGCTGTAAGCGGCAAGCCTCTGGATCATCTACATCCATGCCACTGTCCTTCTTTTAGCATGAGAAATTCCTAAGGAAAGATGGCATTTCTCTACACTGAGTTAAAGTCTTCTCCTTCAGGTTAAAACCCCTTCTTCGGAAATTATGGCATTGCTCGGATCCACGTATCCCAGTTAAAGTAATTCTCCTTCTCTCCACTTTAGAGATGACAAATTCTCTCTAAAGCCGAGGTCTTTCAGCTTCACGTCTTGGGCTTTGAACAAGACACAAATAGACCTTTCAGCTTCACATCTTGGGCTTTGAACAAGATACAAACCAACTTTCGCTTCACGTCTTGGGCTTTGAACAAGACACCAAAAACCAATTTCCACCCATAGAATAGGAGGAACTACGAACGCTCTGATTTCCCTGTTTCAGTAAACGGGAATACGTAGGCATAAGATCGAAAGAAAAGATCTTAGCGAGCGTAATCAACAAAAAACCCAAATCCCATATCTCCGTCAATCAAAAGCAGTAATTCAAAAGCATCAGTCCTAACATCCTAATCCTTGTTCCCCGCCAGAAACCTTCTGCCCAGGTAAAAAGAAAGAAAACCGTATTGGCGAAAATACAAATAACCAGTACAAAGGCCCCCCACATTGATAGCATCCATAACCTAACAGACCGCTGTTTAAACTCAGTATGCAAGCAGGGTTAATTGGAGACATCTATTTCCCTTCCTTATTCAGCTCACAATAGGATAAAAAATGAACCGACCTGTAGTTTTAAGCTCAAACCGCAGAGAGCGACCAGCGCTTAAGAACCGCGTCCAAAATCGCTCGCTACAATCATCAAATCAGCACCAAAATATCCTCATATGATTCCCCACAAGTAACCAAAAGATTGGTCTCAAATGATGAGTAAAAGTCAAGAAATATCCTAACCCTAGATGAAGGGTATCATTGGAAACTCATCATCAATTAAATTCAAAATAAATTAATGAAAAGAAAATAAAATAAAAATATACTATAAAGCAATTGGAAAAAAGTCCATTGATTTTCCATTTCTGCCTTTTCCCCAAAATTTAATTACACTAAGACAAGGGCAAAAAAGTAACACAACAATTCAACACATTTCCTAGCTCTTGATACACAAAGGAAGCCATTTGTTTCACTCTCATTGGTTGACATGTCTAATCAAATTTTCCCTCCACACTCTTCTTCATAACATTACACGAGACACTTCTTCTTACACCTTCATTTTCACCTTCATTGCCTCTCTCTCCAAGCACTTCTTCTCTCTTCAACCGCAGGTGAGTTCTTCCGCATTTCTCCATTGATTCTTCATCTTCATCGAAACTTCTTCTTCCACCCGCATTATGATCCTTCAAGGTTCACTTTTTATTCAAACTGTTTTCATGTTTTCATGTTTTCCTGTTATTGTTTTTCTGTGGAAATACTCTATGTTTTAATCTTGCTACACCAAGTTGTCGTTGTGTTGTCATGAACATCAACCCTGTTTTGCTCTCTCTGTTTTTTCTATACATTGTGTTGCTGAATATGTACGAGTTCGTAAACACGTAAACGTAGAACATACATTTCGTTGATGTTCCGTTGATGTTGTTTTGCTGTTTAATATTTTTATGCAACTCATTCTACTGCTTGTATGTCTAACAAAAGAACACGTTTTCTTGTCATTAACGTCATCCCTGTTTCATATTCCTGCATAATGTGTTCAATATGAATCTGCAGTTATTCTTATGTAACACGTTGTACTGCTTGTATGTTTAGGAAAAGAACTATGTCAAGAGCTCCCATTCTTATTAAGGATCTGGTCAAGGGAAACCAAGTTTGGAAGATGCTCATTAGGGTTGTTGATATGTGGGTTGTTAAGGAGATAAATGGTCAAGAACACATTGAAATGGTCATTCAGGATGGAACGGTAAGATTATTTTGACACATTTGTGACATGTTTCTGTCTAACTGAACATTTGTTGTTAATAACATTCACAGGCAGACCAGATTCATGTTACCACCAGAAGCAGGGACCTCAAAGATTGGCTTGACCAGCTGAAAGAGAATGAAACGTATGCCCTATACAATGGAGAGCCAGTTGTTAATGATGGCCCTTTCAAGGTCTGTTCTAACCCACTGAAACTGTTCTTCAATGGAGGGACTACCGTGACTAATGTGCCGATACCAGAGATACCTACCCACAAATTTCACTTTCACACTATACATAATTTTCTCAATGGAAAATTCAAACCTAATTTGTTGTATGGTGAGTTTGTAATTGTGCTTATGTTGTTTGGCCTGTCTATTTTGCATTATAGTCAGTTTAGACTTGTGCTGAAGTTGTTTCCCCTATGTATTTTGATATTACATTGTTACAGATGTTATTGGTGTTTTACAAGATGTATTGAAGACACAGATGGGAGGTGGTGGTAAGAAGTCTTGCGCCAATATCACATTGTGTGATATTGAAGGCAATGTCGTTGAGGTTGCATTGTGGGATGACTATGCAAAGCAGTTCATCAATTACGATAACCCTAACAAAGCCACTGCTCCTACCATTATCATCTTGACACATGCTTGGTGCAAGACAAATAAAGGTTTCAAATTTTCATTTTCCTGCAATGTTTCTCAATACATGTCAATCATATACTATTTAAGTTTTGTAACTACCTCTTCCTATGGTATGTCACAGTTTCAGGATTACCAAGTCTATCAAACGCATGGAACAGTTCTAAACTACTCCTAAACTTGGATCATCCACAGGTTGAAGGGTTCAAGCCCAGGTTAAAGTCAATGCATACACTAGATAGTTATGTACTATGTCCCTTAACAAAGAATTTGACGTCTAACATCTTACGTAATTTTGTTACAGGTTTGGAGCAACTGACTTACCAACTGCACCTGCACTTTCTCAATCTGTAACATGTGATTCATCCATTCAATCCCCAAATAAAAACTGGACCAGCCTAAACGAGGTCAAGAGTATCCGTACTATATATGAAGCCGGCAGGGTCTGTTTACTCTTCAAATTATTTACATAATTATGAATGCTTTCTGTAGATGTGTTTTATTATTTGTCCGTTATCAACTATACTTGAACACAATAGGATTGTTTTGCAATAACTATTGGCACTACGAAACTGTTCAAAGCTTCAAAGTTTGGTTGGTATTTTGAGACTTGCCCTGACTGTAAAGCTTCTAACAAGTCTGTTGGTGCAAAATTTGTGTGTTCTTGTGGAGTTACTGATGTAGAACCTGTCACAAAGTAAGCCTATGCTGTTGCTTACATGTTTTATTTCAGCTAAAAACATTGTCTGTCATTTAATTGACATTTCCTATGTTTTGTTGCCGTAGATTCAAAATTGAAGTTGAAGTTGAGTATGAAACCCACAGAGGAACCTTCGTGTTTTGGGATAAGGATTGTATTCCTTACACAAAGAAGTCTGCAAAGGAATTACGACAAATAATGAAGGCGGTTAGTATTGTGGAGCATTACTTGATGTATGATTTAATATGAAAGGTTGTCCTGAAAATTGTAACCATTGAGATACTAATGCTTTTTTTTTGCGTAGGCTGGAGAGGACAATCCTAAAATATGGCCTGCTCATCTAGATGTCCTGTTGAATAGAGAGTTGGATTTCCGTATCAAGTATCAATCCTTTTACGAGCAATTCTCTGTGGTTACCATACTCAATGAGGACAATCTTTACAATAAGCTGCACAACTTCCTCACTCCAAATGAGGTGCTTCATTTGTGTTTTTAAGAATCACTGTTTCATTGGTTCCTGCTTTTTTATGGTTTCATTTTGTATGTTTAAACATTTGCAACATACTTCATGTCCAACTGCTATGGAAATCTCCAATTCCTCTCCAATCAATGAACCAAAACAACTTTTGGTATGCCACCTTACCTAAACTGTTATACATGATTCTTAATTAATCTCAAAGATTTGTGAATATTTACAAAATGGCATATGTAGGTTACTGATTCATCTCAACAATCACAGTCTGGAGAACCATCCTCTGCTGCAAACCATCCTTGGAGTCCTTTTGTAAGCTCCAACACTACACCTGCGAAGAGGGTTGCCATACCAAGCTCTGCAAATGATCTCAATCATGCTGAGGAAATTACACCCAAACAATCCGCAACTAAGGGCAAGCCTGGGAGGAAGGCCAAAGTTATCAAGACGGAATGAAATGGTTTGCGGACCTCGAGAGACATCCAATTTTTGATGCATAATCACAAACGGAACGCTTTTTTAATTGCTAACTTCCAGCTTTGATGCCATCTGTTGACTGTTTTGTGTTTTTATGCATTTTCTATGCAATTTCATTTGTATTTTGACACCTGAATGTTGTATTTCAAATTAATGTTGCAATGAATCTATTAAGTTTATTTCAAATTAATGTTGTAATGAATCTATTTTGCAGTAATGAATCTATTAAGTTAATTTCGTTATCCTACTCTATGTTTTGTATACAACATAAAGTATAGACATACTCTAACCACTCAACATCTCTATAATTTTATCATTATGCTATAACCACTCAAACAACCAGACCCCATATTACAAACTCTAATCCCTCAACAACCAGCCCCCATAATTTAATCACTATACTGCAAAATTATATATAGTTTATATGTACTTTTTATTATCATATAGCCATTGCTATGACAGGAAGTCCAGTAAAAAACCCTTCAAACTACTGGTGGTTTTCTCAAAATTCAAGTTTGCATTCGGACTCCCAGTTGAGGATTATGTAAAAATGGTTTTTCACTTAACCTGCTTTTTCAAACCATCATAGTTGCTAAAGTTTTATAGACTTTCAGAAACATGTTGATGTGAAGTTGCTCTTGGAACTATATTTTTCCCAAACCTATGGACAATTTAGCCTACATTGGGAACTGCCAATAACTTAAACCTGTACATTTTCCTGCTACAATTCAGAAGAGAGAGATTGCTATTTCTAGTTTTTTGTTAATATATTTGCTATATGGTCAGATCAACCATAAATGCATAACACTTTATCCTATGTGCAGCCTGCATCATATTAGTTTATCATGGAACTTTGTTAGCCATTGGACAAGTTTAAGTACACTTTTACCAATCACTACTTTGTGTAATGTCAGAATTTAAAATTTTTTTTAAATGCTTTTCCCTTAAATGCAGCCGGTTAGCAGATTGTCATGATAAACTATATCTGACAAAGGTTTGTAGGAAAAGTTTGAGTAAGTCCTTCCAACTAGGACCTTTTTAGTTGGTGTTAGTAGTTAAGTTTAAAAATATTTGCAGAAGAGCCCTCAATATAATATTATACATTGGTTATACTCAGTGAATGAGTAATATTTATTGCTGAAAAACAACGAACATAATCAATGCCATACCTGAGAGTGGACCTTCCATTGAAGTTTTATGACTGTTGCTGACCAACATAGCCAACAAGTTTCTTGCTGTTAGAGAAATATTTCTGCACGACGGTGAGTATATTAATTGGACAGACAATGATTATCTTTGTTTCAAGTATAACATATCTCTAAATATCCACAGGAAAACATGAAAATGCTTATTCAATTTCGATTACATAACATAGCACTAATAAGGTTACCTCATTATATATGTTGGACATGATTCACAGTGTATGCTAAAATAATGGATTACAACCACAATCCTTTTTTAGAAGTTGCGCAGAAGCACATATAGAGTAAGAAATTTTTGTATCCCTTCCACCAATTTCTTAGAATCTATCCAATATAGAACCACTTTTATAGGAAAATTTGGATATTGTAAGTTGGTTGAACGCATTTATGATGCAACACCTACCTCATTAATTTCTCTGTGAAGAGATCATTTAAGTTGGTTTAACTCAATAAATGACTCAACTACATGCTTTTCAATAAGAGACTTTACTAAGCTTCTATTACCACCATGTAACTTTCTTTGATGATAGTTATATTAAATGACATTATGTGAATATCATTATTGCTGTTACATTTTTTTATGCTTAACATTGAGAATAACATTATATAACAGGTGCTTTGAGACAACAATAATGGACCCTATTGACACATTGGGTCAGGTAAAAAAGCAAGAGTCAGACGCTCGATGATACTGAAAGAAAACCGTTCAAAGCAACAACGACATACTACTCAAGAGATGCTTGGTATGGAGGGCAGTCATAGTACTCTTAATATTTTTACAAATAGACAACCGTTGTCCGAACTCACCCCGTCATTTCAAAACATCGGGCCTATCTCACAGACAGATGGAGAGAGTAGTATGATTAATGCAGCGATACTCGGTTCTGAACCAAGCCTCTCAAGACACGGTTTCAAGACACATTTAAGGTCCTGCCAAATACACGCTTTGGCAACAAATTTATTGTCAAAATTTTCGTCTGATTCGAATGCCAAATCATCTGAATTTGTTGCCCCTTCAACAATCAATTATACGCATCATGGATTGCCATTTCGTCATAACACCGTCATTGAGTTTGGGAGCTCTTCTCATACAATCACGTAAGTTAAGTACTTTTTTTGATAGGCATAAAAATGTATGGTATTCTACATTGATTTATGCTATGTATGTTCTACATTTATCCACTACATTTAACCGAATAATTGTTTATGATGAACTTTTTTTTAATATAACGGTTTATACAGAAATACAAGCACAAATGCATCAGGTCGGGGCAGGCATAGGCAACGGTTGGGTATTCCACATGCGCGTTAGAGTCTGGCTTAAACAATACTGTTAACAAAAATTCCATAGAAGCTTATACTTATAACACAGCTAATCCTTTTAACACAAATGCCACAGAAGCTTATACTTCTAACACAGCTGCCGGTTCAACCTCCAATGCTCGGTAATCGTTCATTAAATATCGTGACATTAACAGGATTGTGTTACTTAATGTCACACCACTGTAAACAACACAAGGCGTTCATGTAAGAAAAACCAACTGTCAAGTTTTCTCCTTGTGTAAACAGAGTACATAACAAAAACAAACCAGGACGTGGGAGGCGTAGGACAGTTAGGGTCCCAAATCTTGCGTTTAACTTGACCAAAAATTTTCCACACGAAGCAAACAATCATATGACAGACAATTCAACAGAAACTAGGTACATGTCATTATAATGAAACAAGTAACATGTTAAACTCACTTTACTCATTTGTAATTAGTCGCTACCACATCCATCCTCCTGACTATAAAATTTATTGACAAACAAGGCAGAGTACTTAAAACAGTGATCCGTGGTCCAAATGTACCCCATGAAGGGCATCGACAGGGTTTCCCCGTGGCTACAACAGTTTCACATTCTGCAGATATTCCAAGGCAAACCTCTCAGGCTACATGCCCTGTTTTTACACCTACAGTCAATTTGGATTTTAATAGCGACTCCGATAATGACTCAGATGGTGACCCTTTTGCAGGTACGTATACAACTTGGTTTCCGACTGTCCTAACAATTTTTTGAATCATTCTATTAGGTAATCCTGACAGTGAATAAATAAATTATAATGATTATGTTCGTGAATAGCATATGTATCTGAAGATGAGGTCGATTCAAAATCAGATGAGGTCGATGCACCGTATATAATTCATGCCAATTCATCGAGAACTTCTGAAGGTGTGCCATTGTTACACCATATGTTGTGACATTACAACCTTCCTTGGATTTTGTATATAATGGTTATCGTATGATGCAATGATTACTTCTATAAATTATTATGACATCGGGGACCCTCTTATTGAATGTCCTTACTGTAATGCCATTATGTGGTTCAAGAGAGGATGCACAAGAATAAGCACTCTCCCAATCCGCAATTTATGTTGTGCTGTGGTAATGGCAAAGTAGAGATACCAAAACTAAAACAACCTCCTGGAGTTCTTACAAAGCTTTTGTTTGATCACAATGATTTAGTTAGCAAGAAGTTTCAGTAACATATCAGAACTTACAATATGATGTTTGCATTCACATCACCTGGGGCAAAGTTGGACAATCGTTTTAACAATGGACGTGGTCCTCCAACAATAAGGATACAAGGTTAGACTTGTCATTGAATTGGAAGTTTGTTACCTCCTAATGGTGAACCACCTAAGTTTGCTCAACTATATATTTATGACACAGAAAATGAGGTCCAAAATAGAATGCAAGGTTTGAGGTAAAATCCTGTTACTGGACATTGATCTTTGTAGTTCATAGTTCCCATCACTATATATATAATTACCAAATAAACATTGCTAACCATTATGCTAACCATTTTCATTATCGTAAATTCTTTAGGAACACCACGAATATTGATCTGTTAGTTGTACATCAATTGTCTGAAATGCTGTATGAATACAATACTCATGCAAAGTGTTTCCAAATGGCTAAACAGTGGTTACATAGCGATGACGCTCAAAACATGAAGCTGAAACTAATTTCAGACAGATCCACAGATGGTAGAGTATATAATCAACCAACGGTTTCTGAAGTTGCTGCGTTAGTAGTTGGTGATATTGACACTGCGGAAATGAGGGATATAATCATGCAAACAAAAGGAGGAGGACTTCAGAGAATCAATGAGCTTCATGCGAGTTACATGGCTTTCCAGTATCCTTTGATATTTCCGTATGGTGGGACGGATATAGACCAAATATTGCTCATAGAGATAGGCCGTTCAACGCGAATAGCATAAGAAATTGGCTAACAATCAGAGAATGGCTTTCATATCGTATTTAAACCAGAGCAGCTGAGGCAAAGACTTTGTTATGCTCGCGAAGGTTGTTCCAACAATTTCTGGTAGATGGATACACAATGTTAGAGTCAGAGAATTTAGAATGGATTTGCAAAAATCAACCAAAGCTTAGGGTGTCCAAGTACAATACTCTATGTGAAGAAGGGGATCAAAGTCAAACTCCCGGTTCAAGCATAGGTAAAAGAGTTGTTCTGCCCTCTACCTTTGTCGGCGGTCGTAGATTTATGGATCAATTGTACTATGATGGGATGGCCATATGTAGTAAAGTCGGATTTCCTGATTTGTTCATAACCTTTACTTGCAATCCAAATTGGCCTGAGATTCAAAGAGTACTTGCACCGCTTCATTTGAAACCACAAGATTGGCCTGATATCATTTCAAGAGTATTCAAAATCAAGTTTGATGAACTTCTATCACATTTAACCAAGAAAGGTGTCCTAGGCAAAGTCCTAGCATGTGAGTTATTTCTTCCTCTACTGTGATAATTTTTTATACTACTGTTTCATGTATAAATTCATACTTTATTCACTACTAACATTAGTTAATTCCAATGCTAGATATGTACACAATTGAGTTTCAAAAGAGAGGACTTCCACATGCACATATTTTGATCTTTTTGCATCCTTCAAACAAATATCCAGGTCCTGAAGACATTGACAGGATCATTAGTGCTGAAGTTCCCGATCCGTTGATACACCCCCGGCTGTATAATTTGGTTAAATCTCATATGGTTCATGGGCCTTGTGGTTTGGCAAATCTTAATTCTCCTTGCTTGAAATATAGAAAATGCTCCAAGTATTTCCCAAAAAAATTTCAGCCAACAACTATAGTGGACCAAGATGGCTATCCTGTTTATAGGCGAAGAAACAATGGAAACACAATTGAGAAAAACAGTGTCATTCTACATAGTGGTCATGTAGTTCTCCACAACCCAGGTTTATTACTAAAGTATGAAGCACACATCAACATGGAATGGTGCAATCAGAGTACTTCTATCAAATACCTTTTCAAATACATTAACAAAGGTTCTGATAGAATTTCTGCAGTCATACAAGGTCAAGACAAAACCAACATTGATGAAATCAAGCAATATTTGGATTGTCGATACATCTCTCCGAGTGAGGCATGTTGGAGGATATTTTCTTATTCCATACACGGTAGAAAGCCAGTCGTTGAGAGATTATATTTTCACATGGAAGGTGAAAATTCGGTTTACTACAAAGACTACGAACGAGTTGGAAATGTTTTACTCAAACCAAGTGTATCCGAATCTATGTTTACGACTTGGTTCGAGGCAAACAAAATTTATGAAGAAGGAAGATTACTAACTTATGGTGACTTTGTTTCTAAATTTGTTTATGATAAGCGCAGTAAGAGTTGGAAGCCACAGAAACTAGGGTATACAATTGGTCGTCTTATTTGGGTTCCTCAACGTACAGGTGAACTATTTTATTTAAGGATGATGCTAACTATCACGAAAGGGCCATTGTGTTATCAAGACATCAAGAAAGTTGATGGTAAACAATACAAAACTTTTAGAGGAGCATGCTTTGCTATGGGTTTTTTACAAGACGATAGGGAATTTATTGAGGCAATTAAAGAGGCGCATGTTTGGGGATCCGGTTTGTTCTTACGTAAGTTATTTGTAACGTTGTTGTTGTCATCATCCATGAATAGACCCGAACATGTATGGAGAGAGACTTGGATGTATTTAGCTGATGGTATTCTCTACGAACAACGAATGTTGACAGGAAATCGAGGTTTCACAATTTCTATTATTTTTCATTTTTCTACTACATTTGTTTACAAGTTATAACACTTCTGTTATGCCACTTATATGTAACCACTCATGTAGCAAGGCATAAACAAATGGATAAATAACTGCCTGTATGTATTATACTTCATGCCAGTGTGCTTTAAAAAATACCAGCAGTGCAACCATGTATCTACCTTGCAGGCTGCTATAAAAATATAACTTCAACACAATCTGTTGGTGCCTTGCATAAACTTCTAAAAGTAACAGTTAACATCTAAACTGGAGAAACAAAATACAGAAATTCAACCTGCTGCGGTCCTTTCATTGAGCAATAGGCCGATTCAAATTTCAATTACGTTGCAATAATTTCATACGCAGGTTTCGTATCAGCTGTATTAATTCCTTATTTCTTTGTAGGTTTGACCCTAACTGATGAGGAGCTCAAATAACTTACACTGGTGGCAATTGAGAAACTGTTACAGAATAATAATAGAATTCTGAATGACTACAAGACAATGCCATATCCAAGAGATTATGTTGTTGTGGATGTAGGCAATAGACTGCTTTTTGAAGAGCGTCAATATGATCCTGTTGCTCAAGAACAACTTTATTTGAATTTGTCCTCTTCTCTTACAGGTACCTAGGTTGTTGTTTAAGTTGTTTAACATTAAGAATTAGTTTCATTTCATTGACATGTAAACGAATCTTCCCCAATTTTTAGCTAAGCAGAGAGGGATTTTTAACGAAATCATGGATGCGGTAGAAAGGCAACAAGGCGGGGTGTTTTTCTTATATGGCTACGGCGGGACTGGTAAGACTTTTATGTGGAACACTTTATCAGCAGCACTTCGGTCTAAGAGAAAAATTGTCTTGCCTATTGCCTCGAGTGGAATTGCAAGTTTATTGTTACCAGGTGGAAGAACAGCTCATTCTAGATTTAAGATACCAGTTCCTACCTTAGAAACTTCTATTTGTAACATTAACAAAAAGGATGATCTTGCTGAGCTTCTAAAGATGACAGATCTTATCATATGGGATGAGGCTCCTATGGCTAACAGGTTTTGCTTTGAGGCTCTTGACAAATCCTTAAAGGATATTATGAGTGGAGTGCTAGATGCATCTAAGAAATTATTTGGACGTAAAGTTGTTTTCTTTGGAGGTGACTTCAGACAAATTCTCCCCGTTGTACCCAGAGGTACTAGATCTGATATTATCCATGCAACCATCAATGCTTCTTATATTTGGAATGACTGTAGAGTCTTGAAGCTTAAGAAGAACATGCGCTTGGCAAGTGGTGCAACTACTTCTACAGTTGAAGACATAAGGGGATTTTCAGAGTGGATTTTAAAAATTGGAGACGGAACCATTTCTGAGACAAATGAAGGTTATGCTGATGTTGAGATTCCACCAGAGTTTTTGATATCAAATTTTTCTGATCCAATTTAGGCAATTGTTGAGGACACATACCCTGATCTGATTCATAATTATCTTGATGCTGAATATCTTCAAAGTCGTGCAATATTAGCTTCAACAATTGAAGTAGTAGATGATATAAACCAATACATCACAAACCTTCTTTCAGGTATGAAACTCGCATTTATTTAACGATTCTTATGGGATTAATAAGAAGTATGGTTATATATCTTACGTTGTCATTAATTATATTTTCTCACATATTGTAGGAGATGAGAAAGAATACTTCAGTAGCGATTCCATAGATAAATCTGATGCTACTACATTTGATGCTTATGAACATGTCACACCCGAATTCCTGAATGCTCTTAAAACTTCTGGATTACCTAATCATTCAATTAGGTTGAAAGTAGGGGCAACAATAATGTTAATGCGCAATCTAGATCAGTCTGAAGGGTTGTGCAACGGTACACGACTCACTGTAGCGAGACTTGCCAATCATGTCATTGAGGCTAAGATCATTTCTGGAAAAAATATTGGCAACATCATTTATATTCCTAGAATGTCTTTGTCCCCGTCACAGTCACCATGGCCTTTTAAATTGGTGAGACGCCAGTTCCCTATCATTGTATCATTTGCCATGACAATTAACAAGTCTCAAGGACAATCTCTTAACCATGTTGGTTTGTACTTGCCAAAAGATGTTTTTAGTCATGGCCAATTATACGTGGCTATTTCTAGGGTTACTTCCAAAAATGGTCTCAGGATTCTTATTCATGACAAGGATAAAGAGGCATTGAGTACTACAACCAATGTGGTCTTCATGGAAGTGTTCCAAAACATTTAAAAGGTATATTTTTTATGAGAACGTCTTTTCATTCATACTTACAATGGTCAACATTTCAAACTTACATACCTAACATTATAAACCGTTACTTTATCCATTTTCAGGTTTAAGGAACAAATTGTTTTGAACATGTCATTCGATTTTGTGATATAAGGATGATGGTTCATGGCAGTCTGCTATAAACAACAACAGCAGTGCAACCATGTATCTGCCTTGCAGCCTGCTCTAAAAATATAACTTCAAAACAACCTATTGCTGCCTTGCATAAACTTCTAAAAGTAACAGTTTTACAGCTGTAATTGTTTATTTCTATCATTGTTTTTTGTAATTCTATCAATGGTACAATACATCTATCTATTAGATTTTGGCGGACCGAAACTTTTTCTTTAATGGAAACTCTATCAATGTTGTCTTCCTATTCATGATTTAATGTTTGCTAGATGTCTATAATGGTTAATTTATTTTCTGTTATCTTCTTTTGAAAGCTTTAATGGTTTGTTGCAAACTCTTTGAATGTTGTAACAGAGGTTACTTCAATATATTATGAGGACATCAGCCAAAACAACATATACTGAGATAACCACCTCACAAATTCAAAGATAGAACTCAAACAGCTTCCTGTCACTTAAATTGGACTGTCAAAATACATGACAGTCTACTCATAATCTCCAAACCACATCAAACTGAATCACTGATCAGTTTCAAAGGCTGTGCACAGTACCACCCTAACCCTCTAAAACACATATAACAGCAGGAAAAATTAACACAGGATATAAACCACCCCATATATTTTGGCAGTGCAAACTTAACAGGCAGATAGATGGTCCAACAAGAATAAACTAACACCATATACTAAAAAACATATTTTGCCTAACCAAATAAGCAGGCTTATAGCTGCTTATGACTCCAAGTGTTCACACAATTTCCAACATATTAAAACATGACAATCAAAACGAATTAGTCGTGCCACAGTCGAACTACAACCCAGTTATGGCAACAAAAGCTGCGAGATGACGGCGTAGACTTAAAAGTTGTGGCCATCCAACCATTTAACAAAACCAGAATTTGTAATAAGCAGCGTGAATCATCAACCTAGATCATCCTTCACGGTTCACTTCTTCTTTAATGCTGACTTGGTGGGCTTAAGTCCTCCACAGGGCTCCTTCTTCTCCACAACCTTAATGACTAAAATAGACACAGTTTTAATCGTCACTTATATAGGAATCATCATTTATATACCAGAAACACCATGCTTCAGGAATTTGGGCACCTTTTCAAGCTCCTCAACCAATCGCCTGTCAATCTTGGTAAGAAGCTCAGCAAACATTACATAAATGTGGCAGGGGCATAGACGTTCCCAATCTGACCAACATTGGCACGAGGAACAACATATATGTTCAACCATGACCTCACAAGTTCTAACATTACAGTTTTGGATGGAAATTCAACTTCTAATTCAATGGAAACTCACAATCCTTGAAACTGCATGCTGTTTTTCTGATTTTCACATAAGAGAAAATCAGAAAAAACAATCTGTTTTTCAAAGATTTATTGTATATAACAACTGAGTTTAAATTGTTCTACTCCACATGCCCATACACAATAAATTTAACCAGCTGATGAATGCTAACATAATGAAACAGACTGCAAACTTAAATACGCACTTTTTGGCGCACAAATGAATATTGATTTCTCATTCACCATTATATTATGGTTTAGACACACAGTGATAGTAATAATATAGCATTCAAATTATATGATTGTATATTACATCCAACCATCCTCAAAATACATACATAACGAAACTTAAATACCACAAACTTAACTTAAGTTTTGACCACGACATTGAGTTCAAACATAACTTATACATAATAGACTTAAATACTAAATTGGTTGTCTAACTGCTTCCCACCATTCTACCACTACCAAGCAGCGGTTCACATTCTTCAAATGATCAATGGTTTAACAGCTGCACCACGATCCTGTTGCCTGGAGGGTCCTTGAGCATGAATCGCAGTTTATCGCCTCTTCGCAATTGCTTCTTTTTCACAAAGTCTTTCCACCCTTTCCAAATATATTTCTCGACAGATGGATTTCTTCGTGAACTGAGGAGCTCACACTCATACCTCTCTCTGGTGTCGAAGTCATACAACACCATTCGTGGCCCAACTCCCTCCAGCGCGGAGGCGATATATTTATGAGGAAAGTGCTGCAAATAACACAAACACACAAATATCAATACATTGCAATGTCTATTATCCAGGCTTCTATTAACAAAATGCAATTGAACGAGACACACCAGAACGTTATTTGTAGCTTTTCTTCCAGAAGCTATCTGCTTATTCCACAGATAGATTTTTGGCCTCATGCACAGATCTTCATCACTTAAGCCATCCACAGACCTGCCATAACACGTAAGATATCATCTTTCAATGCTACAAAACCAGCGTACGTCATAGACAAATCAATCTGAACGACTTAAAACTTACAGAATAAAATGAAAGATAACTTGTCTCATTATTGATAACTTGCGATTACACTTTTTCCTATAAACCGCATGCATTGAGTGGGTATTACAATTCCACTTGTCAGACTAATCGTATAACAAACATCATATCCCAAATCAACATATACTTTCATTGATATATAAATTTTATTTCTAAATACTATTCTTCAACGTTAAAACACGCTTATTAAGAAATCTGAGGCACACATATTGTAATGACGTTGCATGAACACTCAATCATACAAGCAAACCGGAAAATAAACATGCATCAACTTTCTGAAAAAACTAAACAACTTTCTGTAAATCCGACCCATAAGAAATCCGAACCATATGAAATCTTAACATTCAACATTCTGTAAAAACCAAACAACATATACATTCAGAACAGTAATGAACAAAACCATTAGCTTTACCTTGTGTCGTCATGCATTTTGCATTTCACAGAAATCAAGCACGAACCGTCGCGACTTCAAGCGGCAGCTTCGGATTTGTGCTGAGTTGCCTCGAGTTTGAAAAATGGTTGAATGATACTTGCACAAAACCATTACTCACCTCCTTTTTTTTACTGATGGTTGAATGAAATAGGCCACAAAAACCCTTACTATTACATGGCCCATTTACATTAACTCAAACTTCAGCATGTTGATAATTTAAACAATTTTTTTTCTTTTTCAAGCTTTTATTTAACTATCACTTTATTTTCTATTTCTTTAATTTTTATACATTTTTAAGTGGTCCACTTAACCACTTTTTTTATATTACATTTTTCTTTTTTTTTCATTTACTTTAAAATAGTAAGAAATTTTCTAAAAATTTACTATGTCATTACCCACTTTTCTTATATTATATTTTTCATTTTTTTCAATTACCTTTTAAAATCATAGGACTTTTTCTAAAAATTTACTAAATATAATTATTTTAATATTTTCTACATTTTTTCAGACTTATCTGTATTAAAACAATTTTTTACCTTTTAGAATTATCTGCACCGCACGGGTGTTTGACTAGTAAAAATATGAAAATGAAGTCAAAGCTTTAATCAACCAGAAAAAATATTTTTTTTTTTGTATTTTTATAATGTTTTTAAGTATTTAAAATAAAATTGAAATGAAAAGTAAAAATAAAAGAAAGGAAATAAAACAAGAAGAAACAAGGAGGTGTATTAGCAATGTAAAAGGGAAGGCCACAGATTGGGCCAGGACGTGGGGGTGTTGGAAGAAAGGGTTGCGCAGGCCCAGGGAAATGACAATGTGATCAGAATTTTGGAAATAAAAACAAAAAATAAATGAAAATAAAAGGATTTAATATGCACAAATGTTATGTGAACTAAACTCAATTGGTCACAACAACTTAAGTCACAAGAAGACAAAACAAATTCACAAGCCAACCATATACTGCCACATCATCATCTCATTCATGCGCATGCAAGATGAACGTGAACAATACGCATCCTACCGAAAAACAGACCAGCTCGACGGAGAATGCTCCGGGCCGGCGGTGGCCGGCCAGAAACGCCAAAACAGAGGTACCCCCCCCCCCCCCCCCCCCCCCCCCCCGTTTTTCGCGTACATTCCAAAAACGCACTTACCTTCTCGAGATTTTGCCTCTAATGCCATGAAAAATGAACAACAATGAGCAATATCCATGGAACAACAAACTCAAAATAAGACAAGCCATACATCACAATGCTCAGAATTCCAAGGAGCTTACAAATATGCGATTAGAACTTAAAAACAACCGTTAAAACTCATGAAAACAAACACACAAGCAAAACCAACAAATGATGAAACTCATCTAAAAGAGACAACACAAACACACATGGTACAAGCTTATGTAATAGGTATGAAATATGCACGTCCAAGGCTCACAACATGTTCAACATGAAAGAAAAAAAAAAAGAAAGATACCTAACGGAGCAGCTCCGTTGGCTCTTGATCCTATGTGTGAGCTTCAAACCAATAGATCCAACAGCTTCCTGATGCTTCAGTGATGTTAGATCAACTCAAAAACTTCAGGAAAAATGCAAGGAGAAGCAGTTTCGAAGAGAGGGAACTTGAGGTGGAATGAGCTTTTGTGCTCTGACCTTGAGCAAAAAATGAGGTTTTTTTTCGTTTTAGGGTTTATGTGTCTTAAATAGGATGAGTTAGAAGTGGTTTTGGGCCTGAAGTGAAGTGGAATCCTTGTTTGGGAATTTTGCCAAAAACACCAAGTTGTGAGAGTGAGGTTCGGGTAGTCGTTGTGGAGGGTATGTAGAGTGATTTTGTGAGCTCAAATGGGACATGAAGAATATGTGTAGGTACTGAAAAGGTTTGGTACGTGGGAAAAAAAAAAGGTAAAGTTCACACACTTTCTCATTTTTCCTTTTATGGCAACACAAACATATGAAACATGCAAGGCATGCATTTTTGCTTGGCTATATTTGGTAGTGAATTTGGCACAAAGAGTGTGCTATAATTCGCATGGGATTGAATCATGTCGATGTTACAACAACAACCCACTAGAAATTACCAAATACAAGCCTTTAACACAACTTGATCCCATCATTTTTCATGGCCATTACTTAGTACACCTTGATCCATTTAAGACAACCAAAGATTCAAGGAAATGTAGGAAATGTGGAGAACAAAATTCATGTTAAAAATAAGATGATTTGAGGCTTAGAACATTGTGAAAACAAGCCATGAAGATATGTCCACAAGTCTGCCAAAGAAATAACTTAGAAAAATTTCTAAGTTTTCAAATTTTACAACTCGAAACCTCCATCTTTAAAACATCATAACTCTCTAAAAAATAATCCAAATGAGACAAACTTTACATGGTTGGAAAGTTTGGAACAAGCTCTACAACTTTCATGTTTGAAGAAAATTGAAATGGAGCTTGTATCATGAAGAAATCTGGCCTAGAAAGTAACCTCTAAACCATGAAAACTTGCCAAAAATAGTAAGTTCTAAAACCCTATTTTTTGCCAAAAATGGAAACTTTCACAAATTCTTGATTTTTGATGAATCCTTGGACATTTCTTGATAAAATCTCATCCATGGATCATATTTAACTTGGAAATCATGATGTGGACCTCAAAAAGTCAGGAGTTGACTTTTTCACTGCATAGTTGACTTTATTCCCAATTCTCCTGATTTTCAAACCTCTGATCAATTGAAACCCTTCTGAACCAACTTGATGGACAATTTTCCATACCTAGACACTTAAGGACATAAGGAATACCATGAGATCAAATCTTGTAAAAAAAATCAGAAATAAACTGATTCTATAGCAAACCCTAATTCTGGTACCCTCTGGTTATGAGGAAATATCACATCCTCCAAATTCAAATTCCTCTGAGTATGATGTGTGTCCTGTCCACCAATGATGATATGTGCCATTTGGAGATGATAAACAATCAAAGAACATGCCCATTGGAAGGTTAAACCCAAGAATCTCAAAACCCTAATTTGAACCATCATGCAAGGAGAGTGTGATGCCCTTGAAACCTCTTGCCAATCTTGATCTTATTAAAACACCTTGAAGCCTTAGGCTCCTTTGTGGCTCAAGAAATTATAGTATCAAGAAGTTTCTCTCTTCTTAGCCCCTTGGACAATACACATGAACTTTGCTTGAACCTCTGGAAAACAGCTTCTTTCTCTGAACTAAGTTAAATACCTTGATCTCATGCTAAGAACCAATGATATACACAGATGCTAATGCAAGAATGAAATGAAACATAAGCCAGTTAGTACTAAAAGTAAGAGGGCAAATTTTGAGGTGCTACAGTGAGAAAATGCAAATCTACAGAAACAGAGGGGTGGTGTGTGTTCTTGATGTGTTCTTGGCGCCATTTTTTGAATATTTGAATATTTGAATTTTTGTGATTTTGTTTAATTGATTCAAAAATTAATTTCTCTCTGCGTTTTAATGATTTTGAGTCGATTCTTTTTCTAATAATTCACAAAAATGTTAAAATATTTTATTTTGCCAAAAATTCCCAAAAATATTATTTATTTCATATACTTGATATTTTTGCAATGAATTAATCTTTTATTTGTTTTTTAACATTTAAAATATTTTTTCCTCCTTGATTTTCCAAATTTAATTGGTTTCCAATCATTTTGTGGATATAAACATGATTTGTCAAACATTAATCCAAGATCACAACTTGTTTTTCACAACATGTTTGATAATTTTGACCATTTTAATTAAATTCTTATTTAATTAAAATGCATTTTGAAATTAATTTAGGGTTTTGATCTTAATCACCCTAAACAAATCATTTTTCAAACTCTTTGGGCCTCTAATAGATTGTAAGACCCAATCCTTTTTTAAACCAAAATAATTTGGGCCTCAGTTATTGTATAAGACCCACTGCAATTTCAAAAATCTCAGCGTGATCGCCATTTCAAAACGAGAACCATATGGGCCTACCCTCGTGTTGTAAGTCCCATTTCTTTTCTTTAAATAACTCTTTGGGCCTCTTGAGAGAGAATAAGTCCCATCCTTTCATAAATGAAAACCATTTTGGGCCTCAGTGTATTGTATAAGTCCTAATACCGTCAAAAAAGTTCGGCACAATCGTCGCCCTTTTTAAACAAAAACCCTGGGCCTCTCCTTGAGCTGTAAGCCTCATAACTTGTACAAAAATAAATCTTTGGGCCTCTAATAGAGTGTAAGACCCATCCCCTTGTACATAAAAACTTTTTGGGCCTCACATATTGTATAAGTCCCTCTGTACAGTTTACAAAACAACGGTGCGATCATCGTTAAAACTTGGGCCTCTCATTGAGCTGTAAGCCCCAACAATCTTTTCAAAGCACTTTCTCCTTTGATTTTGAATTAAGATATATGTTGTCATCAAAACTTTCTTTAATTGCTTTGTTGAACAACTAACCAAACAGCATGGAAGCTCTACAACGGGTAAGTGTTTATCCGCTTTCATTTACCGCTTTCATATATATAACTATATTGTAGGGCTATTTCACTGTAAGTCTTCTTTCACATCCTTTTATATACTCGTGACATATCCACTATGTAATACTAGTATAGTTATTTAGAGTTTTCCCCTGCAACTACGTCTAGCACTAGGTAAAGCCCTGTTGGTCACTCTTAAATACAAACAAAACTAGATCCCCCGTAGGATTCCAGATACAGTCTTCCATTCTCTTGGGGTTAAACAATATGGAAAAAAGAGAAAGGCAGTATTCTCGGTGAACCTTTTCTCAGACTGTCACCCTTAAAAATTGTCAAAGAAACTCTAACTCCCCAGAGATGTTCTTTTCTTCGTGAATGGCATCTCTTAAGGTTGTTCCAAATTCTTGAACTTTCCTGGAATGATCTCTTCTCTATGAATTGCATTTCTTGAACTTCTCTTGGTTTGGGGACCCACAGGCTTCCTAAAAGCATCCCCGCCTCCTCATGGGCGTTGTACAAGGACCCTTCGGCTTCTTAGAAGTTTCCTATGCCTTCTCTTGGGCTTAATACAAGGACCCTAACGACCTCTTAAAGGTATAAGACAGAACTTAGTCATCCTTTGCTAGAGCAGTCTTTCCCGCGACAAAAACTCAGGCCATTTTAGGGTTGATACTCATCCCTTAATGCCTGTGCCTCCTCTTGGGCATTGTACGAAAGATAAAACTCTAGACTTGGATAGTCTAAAACTCTTGAGTCTCAAAGACATTCTCAAGTTCCTTTCAAACATAGGAAAAAACACCGATCACTCTAGATCAATCTCTAGCATAAACCCGGTCTCTCTCATGAGAGTTCCCTGCACTTGGACACGCTTCAGGATCTCAATAATCCTCAGCAGTAAGACAACCTCCTCTTGGGCTTTGTACAAATGATTCTCCTTAGCGGAGCTAACCTTTTCAGACTCTCTTGTTGAGTCAACCACTTTTAGCCTCCGTCTCGGACTTTGTACAAGACATATAAAAAACCCACTCTCTTGTTGAGTATAAAAGACTCTCTTGTTGAGTCAATCCCTTTTTAGCCTCCGCCTCGGGCTTCGTACAAGACATATAAAACACTCTCTTGTTGAGTATAAAAGACTCTCTTGTTGAGTCAATCTCCTGTTAGCCTCAATCTCGGGCTTCGTACGAGACAGTAAAACACTCTCTTGTTGAGTCAATCTCTTTTTAGCCTCAATCTCGGGCTTCGTACGAGATAGAAAAACACTCTCTTGTTGAGTATAAAGGACTCTCTCATTGAGTCAATCAACCTTCGGACTCTCTTGTTGAGTCAACCTTTTTAGCCTCGGTCTTGGGCTTTCTACAGGACAGATAAAAGTACTCTCTTGTTGAGTCAAACCGTTTCAGCCTCCATCTTGGGCTTTATACAAGATACATACTCCCCAACGGAGTCAAAATCCCTTTTAGCCTCAATCTTGGGCTTTGTACAAGACAGAAAGAACATTTCCCCCAGAAAAGTCAACTTCTAGCCTCCTCTTAGGCTTTGTATAAAGAAATCCCCGGTTGAGCCAATCAACCTTTTAACATCAAACTTGTGCTTTGATTAAAGCACACGAAAATCAACAATCCCTCTTTAGAGATGACAAATTCTCTCTCAGTCTCTTGGGCTTTGAACAAGATAAGAATAACCCTTCAACTTCACATCTTGGGCTTTGAACAAGATACAAACCACCTTTAGCTTCATGTCTTGGGCTTTGAACAAGACACAAAAACATCTCTTTCCTCCCATAGAATAGGAGGAACTACGATCGCTCTGATTTCCCTGTTTTAGGAATACGTAGGCATAAGATTGCAAAATCTCAACGAGCATACTAATCAAAAACCCAAAATCCCGTACCTTCATACATCTATCACAAGCATCAGACCTAACACCTTACCAGAAACCTAGCAAATAGTCTAGACACTATTTTTAAGCAAATAACCTAAGACAGACCCCCCTTTTGATAGCATCTGTAAACCAACAGTTTTGACTGTTTAACCTCAGTATGCATGTAGGGTTAATTGGAGAAATCTATTTCCCTTCCTTAATCAACTTCACAGGATAAAAAAATAAATCAAACTGTAGTACCAAAGCGATAGTGATTCAAACCACAAAAATCGCGCTACAGAAAAAATGGCAACCACAGTGGGAGGTATTTATCTCTTGCAGTCTTACAGTAGAAGACTTTTCTTTCTTACAGTCTTAGGTAGAAAGCCTTAAATTCACCGAATACCGCAGAAATGACGACTCTGCTGGGGAGTCATTGTCTGTTAGGATCATATGATCATAGAGGTCTAAGATATTAGGGCAAATATATATACAACTTTTCCTAATTGATATCTGTGTTTACTTTTCTGCTAATGGGAATGCGTGTGATGCCGCATCTGGAAAGATTGAGTACACACCTAAGATAAGTGATGGCATTATACGGGTAATCTTACGGGGAGTGAATCCCAAATAAGAGGTCCAGGTCGACCATCAAATCAGTGTAGATGCCCTTTACGGATTCAATGCCTATACGACTTTGGTTGTTGAAAGCAGATTGTTCCATTGGGTTATCTGAGAAGTCGAGGATTTTAGTTGACTGAAACCATTTTGTAGTGCGGAAGCTATCAGAAATAGTTGTCACGTGATACTACCCTCATTTGAGACTACTCTAAGATACTACAGCTCGCTGGCGATCCGCTTGCTGTTGTTATCCAAAGAGGGGTCAGTGATTTTGAGGACAGGTACAAAAAATCACTAGTATAAACCTTTGGGGATGGGTAGAGCCTTGACTTCATTACACCGACCCTTTGACCCCATGTTTTTTCTATGCTTTTGTATACTGCATTCATGCATTCATTTTATTAAAAAACATTAAAACAAAGAAAAATCTTCTCTTCTAGTCTCTCTTTTTCAAATTAAACTAAGACAATGATTGAAAATGTCAGATAAAGAGATTGCGGTAATGGATTTCGGTAAAAGGAAAACTCACAAGTACACCTTCAAGGTTCCAAAACTAGAGGATTTAAGAAGTTTGGCAAGGATGATAACCAACCCTGAGGCTTTCAGAGCTAAGTATGGAGGACTGCTGTCTCTTTAAGGGTCCATGTAATTGAAGGAATCCTATCCACATTAATCCAGTTCTATGATCCGGTCTATCACTATTTCACATTCCCGGATTATCAGCTTGCACCAACACTGGAGGAGTACTCTCACCTGACTGATTTGCATATTACTGATCGAGCTCTCTTTTTCGGACTGGAAGATATTCAAAAGGATCAAACCATTGCAAGAGCAATCTATTTGGATGAGTCAGAAGTCAGGACTAAGATGACCACTAAGGGTGGAATCCAGGGTTTGCCAACCCAGTTCTTGATAAAGAAAGCTCTGTACTTTGCTAGTATTGGGAACGTGGCCGCTTTTGAAAGCATATTTGTTTTGCTTACCTACAGGTTATTTTTGTTTCCCAACATCGATAACTTCGTAGATATCAATGCCATTAAGATTTTTCTGATTGGAAACCCTGTACCGACCTTGCTCGCTGATGCTTATCATTCTGTACACTTAAGGAATTTGTACAACGGAGGAATGGTCACATGCTGTGTACCCCTGCTAAACAAATGGTTTGCTTCCCATTTTCCAAAGTCAGCTGAATTTTGGGATCAAAAGAATAATATACATTGGTCGCAGAGAATCATGTCTCTTACCAACTCTGACATCGATTGGTACAATTGAATCTATGATGGGATCAGAATCATTGACCGTTGTGGAAATCTCCCAAATGTACCCCTCATGTCCTGCGTAATGTTCATCTGGAAGGTCTTTTCTTCAAGGAAGGAGAAAATGACAGGGCACTAAAGACAGAAATAGTGCATTCCTGGAAACACGTTCACAAGAAAGGAAGAGAGTCTCTAGGAAAACCAGACTGTGTCTCAGTGGAACCTTATCTCCACTAGGTACAAACTAGACCTCTCAAGCTGAGGATGCCTTACCCTCGTCAAGACATTCTTCCATTAAGGGACCCCGTCCTTTACTTTATGTCTGATACGGAAAAACTTCAGGTTACTCTCAACAAAGTTCAACAGGAGAAGAGGCCTTGGAGGAACAAGTAACGTATTCTCAATGTGGAGTGTAATAAAATACAACAATTGTTAAAAGAAAAAGATGCTCTGATTGAGATTTTAGAGCAACATGCTGTAGAGAATTAAGAAGACCAGAGGAATTTGCTCGCTCCTTTCATTTGGCAAAGGAATGACAACCCGACAACGACCCAAGAGCCCCGGTCAAAGAAAAGGAAAGTACCAGAACCAGCACCCGAGCTCTCCTCAGAGAGGACTCGGGACCCATAAGTTTAGATTTCCTTTTATAGCACTATGTAAATTACTGTATTTCCATTTCCGCAATCTTTGAATTCAATAAAACGGGGTTTCCATACTGATTGATATTTGCAATCCAATTGTTGAAGTTTACTTTGAATAAACAAAATATATATATATATATATATATATATACATTTAGTATAATCATTGCATATCATTCATCATTCTCACATAACGCATTCTTCTTACCTACGAATCTCACGTTTGAGTCTCAATTCTAGAGTCAAACTGTCTCATTCGTACAATACTCGGGCCAATCGACAGAAAAAGATGGATGATCTCGAGGAAGAGAACAGAGAGTTGAGGGAAGAGATCGACACTCTGAAAGAGGATCTGAGAAAGCTTCATAACGACACGCAAGCTCTAGAAGAAGCTCAGACGTAACAACAAAGGACTGTGATCTCAGAGATCACATCAATGCACATAGTGGAAAAGTATGATCCTCGGTATACCATGCCTAAAGATCGTCCATGGGGCATGCCTATTAACTATATCCCGGAAGGATATGTTCTGCCGATCACTGAAGATCAGGGAACTGCAGCAGGAGCCGCTGGGCCTGAAGGTTACAAACTTCGGGAAAGCGAAAATGCCAGGGGCATGACAGTAACTCCTGAAGGTTACAAACTTCGGGAGAGGGAAGGACCTAGAATCACTGCCATGATCCACCACCCGTGGTACACACTATCCCAGAAGGACAGATTCCACAGATACCTTCAGGTGGAAACGAAAGTATGTTCGACAGAATGAATGAGTTCCAGGAACAGTTCCTGGAGATACAAAAAGAACAGCAAGCCCTTCGCGGTCAGGATCTATTTGGAAAAGACGCCACAGACCTTTGTTTGGTCCCCAATGTGAAAGTTCCGCACAAGTTCATGGTGCCCGAATTTGAAAAGTACAAGGGTAAATCTTGCCCTCAGAGCCATTTGGTGATGTACGCTCGGTGAATGTCAACTCAGACAAAGAACCAAGAGCTACTGATTCACTATTTTCAGGATAGTTTAACCGGTGCCGCACTCAAATGGTACATGGGTCTAAACTACACTAAGATCGACAGTTTCAGATATCTTGGCGCTGCCTTCGTTCAACAATATAAGTATAACCTGGACATGGCACCGGACAGAGATCAACTCAGATCGATGTCACAAAAGGACAGGGAAACCTTTAAGGAGTACGCTCAGAGATGGCATGAAATTGCTGCCCAGATTTGTCCATCTCTTGAGGAAAAAGAGGTGACAAAGATCTTCTTAAAGACCTTAAGCTCATTTTACTAGGATCGAATGGTTGCCAGTGCGCCCATTGACTTTATTGAAATGGTAGGCATGGGAGTTCGTCTTGAGGAAGCAGTCCGAGAAGGACGTCTGGTCAAAGACCCTGAAATTCTGGTGCATGTGCAGAATTCAGATGTCCTAGAATATGCCGTTCGACATCTGGTCTGACATGATCATAAATGGCAAGGTATAATCCAATAAACATGGTACTGAAAAGAAATAAGAGCAAGACACACAGAATTGTTAAACCAGTTCGGATCTAACTATCCTACATTTGGGGGCTACCAAGCCAGGGATGAAGTCCATTCTTAGTAGTATCAATTCAAAGCTAAATAACCCGTTTACAACTTATCACTTAATCACTACCCAATGACCCTTCTACCTAGATCCTCTCTAGATATGAGAAACCCTTCTCACTCCCAATCATCGCAATGATGTCTAGCAGTCGACAATCCGCCACTGCATCAACAGCCCTTCACCTATACACTAGTTCAACAAGAACGACACAATTCCAAGACACAACTTAGAGTTGCTTAAAAGCTTCCTCCAAGAACAATACTCCTCTTACTTAATAGTTTCGAGGATCACACTATCAAACTGTCCAACTCACAGGTCGAGTGGTACAGGAACCAACCCTAATAATAGAACTTTACATCTTTGGTTGCGTTGCCAAACTAGGTTACAAAACATCTATATATATAACCTATTCCCAACTGGATTTGGGCCTAGCAAAAACACAGCAAATGAGCTGCTACAAATCAGCAGAAACTTCTGCTACAAAATAGGACTTTAATTTTTAACTTCCTAAAATATCTCCATATTTAGAAAGTGTATATTTTCCCATATTCTACTCAAAATCAGACTTGAATCTTCAAACCTTTTAATTCAGCGCCACCTGGAATTTGCATATTATTTCCTGAAACTTCTGCATCTGTTAGGATATAACAGAATTCTACATTCTCTTCAGTTCTGGCGCAATGTCGAATGGACCTGCATGGGACATATCGATAGGACATGTTGCTCCAGATGTTAACACTACTTCAGCTCAACATGTTCCAATGCACACTAGGACTTCTTGCTCAACCTGTTCTTCTTTAGCAAGATAAACAAAACTATCTAACATGTTACTGCTATTATTTGTTTTACAAAATTTATGCCAACCCTTAAAATTAAAGAACTAACATTCTCCCCCCTTTGGCAAATTTTGGCTAAAACAAAAACAGCACATATTACAGCAGCAGTCACAATACTATACTACTGTCAGTAGTCATCAGCAACTACTCAACCTAACAGTAACCATCAGTATCTACTGTGAACAGCAATCCTGGAGAAACATCTTCTAGGGAATATTTGAATGATGTTAGGACATCATGTTTGACAACTCTTTTGACAGCACATTTCTATGAACTCCATAACATCACCTTCGAGCATCCCACCACAATCACTTCAGGCAGCATATCAGGAGGTAAGAAGTAGAAAGTCCCGAAGTTATGCACATGAGGAAGAAGATATCTGGTGTACATGAGGAAGAAGATTTCTAACACTCCCTCTTAATACAACACATTTCTTTTTCCTTTCAACTCAGACCCTGATTCATTGTAGAAGACTCCTCCAGAAAAGAAGCGTCTGTCTTAACACAAAGGACCAAAGGTGGCATACGAGATTTCTGCACACCTTGCTTGATCAGAAGCCCCCAGTCAACCTGTGGCATAAGATGAAACTTAGGAAGTATCAATCTATTAACCTAGGTAACTCAGAACACAAGTCACAACTGTGTTCATAACTCAGGACACAAGTCACAATGGGAACTCAACACTAACTCAAGAATTTTAACACTCTCTTCGCAAACAATTGGAACTGCAGACTCAGTGCAGACTCAGAACAAGGCATCTGCATAACCCATTTCAATTTCACACACCCTTTCTCCCCCTTTTTAGCCAAAACTTGGCAAAGAAGGCCCTCACAGAACTAGACCCAAGTGACACTTACCCAAATACGAACAAACGCCATAAGACTAGTGAAACAAGAAACTCACTTGGCTGGAGGAGAAGAGAGCAGCCCCTATAAATAGCTGACCAGTAACTTAGGAATTAACGAGCCTAGAATATGTCAAGGTTCTTGGTCAAAGAAACGCTATTTTAGGTATAAAAAAAAACTCCATTCAACATTCAATGCCTACCTTCCAAAAACTGTCTTGACTGCCTTAAATGTTTCTTAACAGAATGTTACCATAAATTAGGCCAATAATGCTTCATGCATAGGCAGAGACACGTGTTTTGCCTTATCCTTATACCACCGTCCAGAGTAATTCCTTGTTTGGCTCAAGAGAGAAAAATATGTCCTGTACCATGTTCTGACATCTTATCAGACAATGTCTGCTTGCTCACAACATTATCAACCCAAGACTCCACAGACCCCTATACAAACCCATCTTCTTATCAGATGAATACTGAGACGACTTCTCTCAATCCCTTCTAGATTCCTTCAAGGGAGCAGAGTAAAAAATAAAGTCACCCGAAACCACCAAATCTGCTTTTCAGACCTCTTCTACACAGCTATGATGTATCCCATCATGAAGTTCGACATCACACTGCACAAACTTGACCAGCACACAAGCTGCAATAGGCTATAGACAACAGCCTTAACTCCCCCTGACATGAACAACCAAAGCTCCTTAAGAAGATGAACACTTGACACCAGATGATAGCACAATGATATTGCCACATTCTCAAAATCAAGAACTGCCACTTCTTGTATCTGTTGAGCATAATCTCACCAGGTTTATGTCGTAGAAGCCCACTTGATTCACACATTCCATAACACAAGATAAGGATTACCACCACCTTTTACTTGTATTAGAAGACCCTTCAGCCATTCTGATCAGATAACACCACTGACAACAACCTTCTGTCCTTACATTCACAAGCACCTAAGAAGTATTTATCATGAAAGTGGTCATGTATTGCCAGAACAAACTACTTAACATCAAGATCAGAATCTACCCATTCTAATCCACATTATGTCAGAACTGCCACTTCAGACAATAATGCTGCTTCTTCCAACTCCACAAGCACAGTCCCAGACCTTCATCCAGGATACACAACAGCCAATGATGTTGTAACATTATGTAGGACATCAGCCTTGGATAAAAGATCACACCTTCTGCATTTTATTCAGGGAAACACACCCACCTGATCGCAACAAGGTCTTTACCATCAGTCGCTTACACATCTCCATCAGACTCATACCTACCTCTCGACAAGGTATTTGTTATCCAAGAAAGATTCACACACAAACAGCAGATGATGCTCACTTCTTCATTCACACACTTTTCATATAGTCTGCTGATAAGGCTACCTCATGTCGTCATCAACCGCACCCACTCAGAAAGAATAAATTCCTGAACCATAATATTCAGACTGCAGACTTGCATAATTCTCTAGACAAATACTTAGTCTCCCGTCCAAGTATTTACCCTTATGCATAACATCAATAATAGACAAATACTAAGTCTCCCGTCAAAGTGTCTACTATTAGTCAGAAAAAAAATTACCTTCTCACACAAGGTATGACAATTTGTTTGTAATCTTCTGCATATGTCTGTCAACTTCTGATTCTTCTTTATGACAAATTGTCATGACATTTATTCCCAAGTTACTTTAACTTGGATCAGTGGCTTGATCTTGGACTTCTTTCTGCGCAAAACAATCTTGGCTGAACAAGCAATAATCACCTGAATTGATGTTCCAACATCAATCTCAGTCTTACATCTTCACATAGCTTTTCTAAAGATATCATCTATAGTCAAGCTCGAGGAGCAACCATTAGTAGCTGATCAAGCTTCCAGGTCATATCACATTCAGCAGCAGGAACATCTCAAGGGTCTTCTCCTTAAATCACATCATCTTGTCTGACTTTGAGATGTTGGATGTCATCCACAATCACTCTGCCTCTTCTAATCCTTCAGCCACACTCATCCCAGACAATTTGGCTGATAATCCAAGCACATAGTCACCAACTAACCCCACCGGCTGATTCAACTCCATAGTGCTTAACCCTTGAAGGTTTTCAACTACACCAGAATAAGAGTTCCATGCTCTCAAAGACTTGATAAATGTCATCAAGTTTGAGTAAACAACCTCCATCCTGAATCAGAGAAACATCATCCAGACAGCTTAAGAAAATAAGTTCTTAATACATTGATGTCAAGACATGTCTTCAAGGTCATTCAAAACATCAGGTACTCTTCCTCAAAATCTGCCAAGAGCACTTCAGAGAATCATACAGACTGTGATTAGATCATATCACAGTCAATACTTATCTAGCTTCACAAGATCATTCAGATAATGCTTCCAAATAACAAAGGAAACTCATAACTTTTTGGATCTTTGACCTTCAGGTCCAAGAAGTCTGCTAGAGATAATACTTCTTGAATCTCAGGTTCTCCACTCCTGCAGCAAGGACCAGAAATAAACTGACCTCAGGAGTAACATGTTGATCACACCTTGACCAACTCACCCACCCAAGATAAGTTCCAGGGCCAGAACCTTCTTAGACAAATCACCCAGATGCCTCCTCTTCCAGATCAGGAGTAGGTTCCAAACTCATGTGATCAACCCACATTAGTTCAGCACCCAGAGCATCTGCTATGTCATTCCTTCAGAATTTAGCACAATTCTGACGAGATGTTCTAACACAAGATATGACATCATTCCAAGGAACACATCAAGAGATCCAAGACTGGGAATTAGCAAAAGTAAATTGCTTCTCAGATCTCTTCCTTACAACTTCACTTATCAATGCCTTTATGAGTGGACGTGTACAATGAAATTCAAGTATCGTTGACCAGGTAAGTTAAAGCAGTCTTGCAAAAATCCCATCACCATAGGATATACATTCAGAGAAGAACAACCTTCTCAGTTACAACCTCAGGAGTTTTCAGATAGATTCACAGCGGATCAAATTACAAACTCCTCAAGGCCCTCAGGTGTCATATATCAGCCCTAGCAATATAATTCAGGTGACATCACTATACCACAGGTTTGAAAATAAATCAAACCCCAACACAGCAGCTTTTCAATCATTCCTCCAATCCTTCAGTACATGCCACGAACAGTTCATCCTCCACTTCTAGGGACCATTCTCACACCTATATGAACTACTCCAAGTTCAAACATCTTTTCAGTAGAAAGCTTCTACCTTGACCATGAACCAGAAAGTATCTTCCCTGGGATCTCATCCAGATACAGAACAGAATGACCTGTTCTGATACCAATTGAAATTCTGGTGCATGTGCAGAATTCAGATGTCCTAGAATATGCCGTTCGACATCTGGTCTGACATGATCATAAAAGTCAAGGTATAATCCAATAAACATGGTACTGAAAAGAAATAAGAGCAAGACACACAGAATTGTTAACCCAGTTCGGATCTAACTATCCTACATCTGGGGGCTACCAAGCCAGGGATAAAGTCCACTATTAGTAGTATCAATTCAAAGCTAAACAACCCGTTTACAACTTATCACTTAATCACTACCCAATGACCCTTCTACCTAGATCCTCTCTAGATATGAGAAACCCTTCTCACTCCCAATCATCGCAATGATGTCTAGCAGTCGAAAATCCGCCACTGCATCAACAGCCCTTCACCTATACACTAGTTCAACAAGAACGACACAATTCCAAGACACAACTTAGAGTTGCTTAAAAGCTTCCTCCAAGAACAATACTCCTCTTACTTAATAGTTTCGAGGATCACACTAACAAACTGTCCAACTCACAGGTCGAGTGGTACAGGAACCAACCCTAATAATAGAACTTTACATCTTTGGTTGCGTTGCCAAACTAGGTTACAAAACATCTATATATATAACCTATTCCCAACTGGATTTGGGCCTAGCAAAAACACAGCAAATGAGCTGCTACAAATCAGCAGAAACTTCTGCTACAAAATAGGACTTTAATCTTTAACTTCCTAAAATATCTCCATATTTAGAAAGTGTATATTTTCCCATATTCTTCTCAAAATCAGACTTGAATCTTCAAACCTTTTAATTCAGCGCCACCTGGAATTTGCATATTATTTCTTGAAACTTCTGCATCTGTTAGGATATAACAGAATTCTACATTCTCTTCAGTTCTGGCGTAATGTCGAATGAACCTGCATGGGACATATCGATAGGACATGTTGCTCTAGATGTTAACACTATTTCAGCTCAACATGTTCCAATGCACACTAGGACTTCTTGCTCAACCTGTTCTTCTTTAGCAAGATAAACAAAACTATCTAACATGTTGCTGCTATTATTTGTTTTACAAAATTTATGCCAACCCTTAAAATTAAAGAACTAACAGACCCTGGACCATCAAGCAGTACTAAAAGATACGGTAGTGCTCTCCCTAAGAAAAAAGAGCTGGATATTGGCAATATCTCTCTCGGAAAGCAAAGGTGACAGTATCAACCAGTAGCAGCTGTAACTTTGCTATCAACCCTGCGTCTGTTCCTACGTATCAACCTCAGGTTGCTCAAAGCCAACCTAATTCACAACAATTTCAACAAAGGACGCAACAGCCTCTTCAGCAGGCTCGTCCTCCGTACAACAACAATCGTACAACACGACCACCAGGGTTCGACCCTATACCAATTTTGTACGTAGAACTATTTCCATTACTACTGGTCAAGGATCATGTCCAAACCAGGTCTCCTCTTACAGTACCCGAGAATCCGCCCTTTTGGTTCAAAGCGGATCAGACTTGCCCTTATCATCAAGGAGGACCAGGGCATAACATAGAAAACCGTCTCAATTTCAAATCCGATGTGCAAAATCTTGTTAGGAGTTGGGTCTTATCCTTCAAGGATACGAATCCTAATGTTCTCACGAACCCGCTGCCTCAGCACGAGAAAGATGCGGTAAATTTGATAGAAGGAGAGTCTAACAACAGCTATCAAATTCATGATGTACTCTTATTGAGGGCCAACTTGGTCAAGATACATTGTAGACAGAGTGGATACGGCCATGTGCCACCTCATAATTATCACCAGTGTGATATCTACTCTAAAAATAACCAAGGATGTTCTGTGGTGCAATCAGCTCTACAAGAATAATTGGATCTCGGATGGATCCAAGAGCATCGAGTTCGTGGAGTTAACATGACTTATTCAAGTTCCAACATCATTCAGAACCACGACATCCGTGCAATGAATGTCAACTTGGTGGCAATGCTCAAGGCAAAGCCAACATCATAATCTGCCACGGCATGATTACGATTCCTATCTGGTCTACTCGATAAACAAATAGGGATGCTCTTTTGTACAAGAGGCCCCCCAGCGTCAGATGGATCTTGGATGGATTCAGGATTACCGCGATAGAAATCAGTATCAAGTGAATATGATTCAAATCTTTGATATTCGCTTGATGAATACCAGCTTGGTGGAGTTACACGCTACACAAGTCCAGCTCGGTTTCCTGACTTCGCATAATTATCAGAACTGTAAAGTGTGTCGTGAGAGTAACCAAGGGTGCGCTCTCGTGCAAAGAACTTTGCAACACTTGTTAAACCACTGGTGGCTTCTGATCTATATGGATGAAAACACGCAATAAATCAATGTGGTTAATGGGAACCCTACTAGGCATCAAAGTCAGGATGTTCGATCAATGGAAATAGATCTAGTGAGGTTACACTGCATACAAAGCGAGCGTGGCCAGGTGCCACCACATAACTACGAGCGATGTGGAGTCTACTCGGAAAATAACCAAGGATGTTACCTCGTGCGAGCAGCCCTTCAGAGTCAGTTGGACCATAAAGAGATTCGATCATGTCCAAGTTATGGGTTAATCAACTGGACGCCAAACTATTTCGCTGATCAAATCAAGGACATTGTCGTAATCTCTGATCATGAGAGGACCAAAGATGTTTGTACCATCATCCCTCTACTTGACGAATCGAAGGTTCTTAACCAAGAATTGATTGAAGTTACCTATGATAGTCAGAAAAATCAGAAGGCTCATGTAGTTATCTATCTGACGGGACCGCTACCATATGAATCAACTAAGGTTATCCCTTACAAATACGGTGCAACATCAATTGAGAGTGGAAAGGAAATTCCATTACCCTCCGTCGTGAATATTGCAGACATTAGTCGAGTAACACGGAGTGGTCGAATCTTCAACCAAGGAGTTGGAGAACCTAACAGAGAAAAGGAACCTCAAACAGAAGTTCTTAATCCACCAGTTGGTCAATCCAGTGATCCCGACCTTTCAAAGAACGATGATGAGATGCTGAAGCTCATCCAAAGGAGTGAATACAACATTGTTGATCAACTATTACAAACTCCTTCAAAAATCTCAGTGTTATCGCTTTTGCTCAGTTTCGAAGCCCACAGAGAGGCTCTACAGAAAGTCTTAGAGTAGGCCTTTGTGGAACAGGATGTGTCAATACGACAATTCGATAGCATCATCTCTAACATCACTTCCTGCAACAACTTGGGGTTTAGTGACGAGGAATTTCCGGAAGAGGACCCAAGTCACAACATGGCACTCAAAATCACAGTCAATTTCCAGGACGATGCTTTAGCCAACATACTGGTAGATACCGGATCACCTCTCAACATTATGCCAAAGTCCACTCTAATGCGACTATCATTCAAAGGATCTCCGATGAGAGGCAATGAGGTCGTCGTCAAAGCATTTGATGGGTCCAAAAAAACAGTTATCCGGCGAAGTCGACCTTCCCATAACTATCGGTCCTTACACTTTTCAAGTCACTTTCTAGTTCATGGACATCTGAGCAACATACAGCTATTTGTTGGGAAGACCTTGGATACACCAGGCTGGGGCAGTTACTTCGACACTTCACCAGAAGCTGAAGTTCGTCAAGAATGACCAACTCATCACGGTCTGTGGAGAACAAGCCTTGATCATGAGTAACCTTTCATTTTCCACGTGTGTAGAACCCGAGGAGATTGTGGGAACCCAGTTCCAAGCGGTTTCGGTGAGCAATGAGAATTAATCAGAAAAAGGAACATCGATTTCCTCGTACAAAGATGCTCTCAAGGTAATTGAGAGTAACAACGCAAAAGGATGGGGACAGCTTGTCATTCCTACTGGTAACAAGACAAAGAAAGTTCTTGGCTTTTTCTCAACCTGTACCCAAACTACTAAAGATGAAAGTTTTCATCCCATTCAGAATTTCTTCCACAGTGGAGGTTTCCTTCACCCAGTGTCTCAAGAAGTACATACCATCAACGAGGGAGATTCCTCCAACACAGACGAGTAATGGAAGTCATATCTTAACGAGGACGATTATATGTCTCAGGAAGAGGTGCCTATGCCATTTTGCTATCCTGCACAGAGTCCGAGGTTTATACCAAGATCAGACGTCAAAATGATATACGGAGATTGTGATCCAGAAGGATGTCGTGCTCCACCAAACTCATTAGAGGAAGACACTCTGATGAAAGACAACTTTGACCACAACTATTATGGCCCGATGAATGGCCTGCCTATGTGGTAGTCGTACCCAGGAGACTCGGGGCAAGAGCATCAGCCCAACGATGCTTATCAGCTCAGCATCATCGAAAAGAATACCCGTGTCCCCACCGAATCATGGGATCAACACTCAGGGCATTCAGAAAATATCCAGCACAACGATGAATTTGCAAAGTTTGCAGGACTAGAATTCATTAAATATGCTTTTCCCGAGGTCAACGTCATCGAAAGGGATGACTCCTCCAGTTCCAAAGAGGTGTGGGACACCTTGGGACAACCGAGTGGTAAATACGACTTCATGGTCAAGTACACCGCTCCTGAAAGCTCTCGTATCAGGCTCGAAGACATCCAGCCAACTGGATGGGGAGATTTACCTGAGAGCACAAATACTATGCAAAATACAACTGAGGAATCCTCCTACGACAACTCTTCCTGGGAGACAGATTCCAATGATCCTGCTCCGCCAGAAATCAGCGTTATTTCTAAAGACAAATCAAGGAAGGTACCGGACTTTGTGATTCACCGAGGAGTTCTCCGCCGATGGGTTGCTGTCGATGTTCCGAAGATTGTTCATAAGTCAAAGTAATGGCCATCTTTGTTTTAACCTTTCACACTGCCCAGGTGAAACAGATGTTTTGATAGGGCTCACATTCTGTAAATATCCCTCTTTGCTTCGCCCAAAGCGACAGAGTTTTGTTTTATAGGGCTGTAGTTTCAAGAATCGACTAAATCATAAATAAAATAACGTCGTTCTGTAATTTCTGCATTAATTGCTATTTTCTCTTTTCGCTTTTTTAGAAAATGGTAATCCTAAAAAACAACAAATAATAAAAATAAGAAGTTTTCAGAAAAACACTGCACACACTTTTGCATTTCTCTCTATCTCTTCTAAAAAACAATCATAACGTCATGCATATTGCTTGTTTTAAACCCCGTTGAAACATACGATCCAATGTCTTCTCCCAACTTTGAATTCTCGGTATTTGAGGCTGAAGAAAAAGATGACAAAGAAATTCCAGAAGAGATCTCCCGATTACTCAGACAAGAGGAAAGGTCCATCAAACCTCACAAAGAGCCGTTGGAAACGGTCAACTTGGGTTCAGAGAAAGAAAGAAAATAGGTCAGGATTGGGGCACTGCTCAGTTCAACTGTCAAACAAAGTTTGACAAAGCTTCTCAAAGAGTTTCCCGATGTATTTGCTTGGTCCTATCAAGACATGCCAGGATTGGATACCAGCATCGCGGAACATCATCTACCGTTAAGATCAGAATGTCCGCCAGTAAAACAGAGGTTGAGACGGACTCATGCAGACATAGCCATCAAAATCAAAGAGGAGGTACAGAAACAGATTGACGCGGGTTTCCTCGCCACATCAGAATATCCTTAATGGTTAGCCAACATCGTACCAGTTTCGAAAAAATGCGAAAAAGTTAGAATGTGTGTAGACTACAGGGATCTAAACAAGCCTAGTCCAAAGGACGACTTTCCTTTACCACACATTGACATGCTGGTTGGCAGTACATCAAAGTTCAAAGTCTTCTCCTTCGTGGATGGATTCTCGGGCTATAATCAGATAAAAATGGCGCCGAAAGACATGGAGAAAACTTCGTTCATCACCCCATGGGGTACCTTTTGTTACAAGGTAATGTCGTTCGGTTTGAAGAACGCTGGGGCAACCTATCAAAGGGCCATGACTACTCTTTTTCATGACATGATACACAAAGAAATTGAGGTATATGTCGATGACATGATTACCAAATCTAAAACAGAAGAGGAGCATGTGATCCACTTGTCAAAACTATTAGAGCGGTTGAGGAAGTATAAACTCTGTTTGAATCCCAATAAGTGCACCTTCGGTGTCCGTTCAGGGAAACTGTTAGGGTTCATCGTCAGCCAAAAAGGAATTGAGGTTGATCCTGACAAGGTTAAGGCCATTCAAGAAATGCCTTCTCCAAAGACTGAAAAACAAGTCAGGGGATTCCTGGGACGTTTGAACTACATTTCTAGATTTATATTCCTCATAACCGCGGCATGCGCACCGATTTTCAAATTACTCAAAAAGAATCAGGACTGTGTTTGGACAGAAGACTGCGAGACCGCCTTCGACAGTATCAAGGAATACCTGTTGAACCCACCGATTCTGTCACCTCCAGTGGAAGGGAAACCACTAATCATTTACCTAACGGTCTTAGAAGACTCGATGGGTAGTGTACTTGGCCAACAAGACGAAACCAAAAGGAAAGAGTCTGCCATTTACTATTTGAGCAAGAAATTCACCGACTGCGAGACTCGGTACACTATGCTTGAGAAAACTTGTTGTGCTCTGGCTTGGGCAGCCAAACGTCTTCGCCAGTACATGATTCTTCACACTACTTGGTTAATCTCTGAGATGGATCCAATCAAGTACGTCTTTGAAAAGCTTGCTCTCACGGGAAGGATTGCCCGTTGGCAGATGTTGTTATCAGAATATGACATCGTGTACCATGCTCAGAAAGCCTTTAAAGGAAGTGTTTTAGCCGATCATTTGGTTCATCAACCGATTGACGATCAAGAATCAGTCGGATTTGACTTCCCAGACGAAGATGTTATGTATCTAAAGATGAAAGATTGCGATGAACCACTACCCAGTGAAGGGCCAGAACCAGGTTCCCAATGGGGAATAATATTTGACGGAGCTGTCAATTATTATGGAAACGGAATTGGGGAAATCATCATAACACCTCAGGGTACCCACATTCCTTTCACCGCCCGACTGACATTCATGTGTACAAACAATGAGGCCGAATACGAAGCTTGTATCATGGGTCTCGAAGAAGCGATCGACTTAAGGATCAAAAACTTGGATGTATATGGGGATTCAACCCTGGTTATTAATCAGATCAAAGGAGATTAGAACACATACCAATCAGGACTGATTCCTTACAAAGACTACGCGAGAAGGCTGTTACCCTTCTTCAACAGAATCGAGTTTCATCACATCCCTCGTGAGGAGAATCACGTGGCTGATGCATTAGCCACTCTCTCTTCCATGATTAGTGTGGGTCAATGGAATGACTTACCTAAGATTGACATAATGCGCCTTGAAAGGCCCGCTTACATCTTCGCGATTGAAGCAGTCATAGACGATAAACCTTGGTATCATGATATCAAATGCTTCCTTCAAAAACTAGAGTACCCACCTGGGGCATCCAGAATGGACAGAAAGACCCTCAGAAGACTGGCTGGAAACTTCTTTCTGAGCGGTGATACACTCTATAAGAGGAACTTTGACATGGTCTTGCTCCGATGCGTAGACGGACTAGAAGCAAACATGCTGATAAAGGAAATTCATGAAGGATCCTTTGGCACTTATGACAAAGGACACACAATAGCGAGAAAAATTCTGAGAGCAGGGTACCATTGGTTGACAATGGAATCCGATTGATACAAGTACATGAGGAAGTGTCACAAGTGTCAGATATACTCAGACAGAATCCATGTACTGCCAACGCATCTCAAAGTTCTCTCTTCCCCGTGGCCTTTTTCCATATGAGGAACCGACATGATTGGCATGATTGAACCTAAGGCTTTGAACAGACATCGGTTCATCCTGGTAGCCATTGATTACTTCACCAAGTGGGTCGAAGCAGCGTCGTACGCTAATGTAACCCGACAAGTGGTGGTCCGATTTATCAAAAACAATATCATCTGCCATTATGGTGTTCCTAGCCAAATCATTACTGATAATGGATCCAACTTTAACAACAAGATGATGAAAGAGTTGTTCGCAGATTTCAAAATCGAACACCATAACTCATCTCCCTACCGACCTAAGATGAATGGAGCAGTAGAAGCGACTAACAAGAACATCAAGAGGATCGTTCAAAAGATGGTTGTAACTTACAAAGATTGGCATGAGATGCTAGCCTTTTCTCTGCACGGTTATCGCACATATGTCCGCACTTAAATAGGGGCAACCTCTTTCTCTCTAGTATATGGCATGGAAGCAGTGCTCCCCATAGAAGTAGAGATCCTATTAATCCGGGTATTTATGGAAGCTAAGCTAACAGAGGCTGAATGGTGTCAAAGTCGACACGATGAACTGAATCTGATCGAAGAGAAGCAAATAACGGCCCTATGCCACGGTCAGTTGTATCAACAAAGAATGAAGAAGGCGTTCGACAAAAAGGTCCGACCTCGCGTCTTCAGGAAAGGAGACCCTGTGCTAAAAAAGATACAATCATTCCTCACTGATTCCCGGGGAAAATGGACCCCGAACTATGATGGCCCCTATGTGGTCAATAAAGCTTTCTCAGACGACGCCTTGAGACTCGCAACCATGGACGGAGAGGAATTTGCCTACCTCACAAATGTTGACGTAGTCAAGAAATACTTCGCCTAAATAAATAAAAAAAAGAAGAGTCTCGGTGGATTGAAAACTCGAAAGGGTGGTCCAGGCAAAAATTAGAGACATGATCAAAAATTATCCAGGTGGATTGGAAATCTGAGAGTACAATCCAGGAAAAAATTAGGGATAATGGCAAGTAACTATGTTCAACAAAGGGGCAAGTCCCTCAGCAGCAGTTACACCATCCATCAGAAAAACTCCAGTCAAGGTTATCTTCGATGGAAGCTCAGGATGCCCAGAATTCAAAGTTGGTAGAAGGATAGCGGTAGTTATGTTTCAATGTAGCCCTTTTCCCTTAAAATTTCCATTTTCTAACTTTGTAAATACTCTATGGAATCACGCGCTTGGCTGATTTTTATCCTGTTAATAAAATTTGAGCCCTAGTGCTTTTGTTTGCAATTCTTATTTGTTTTAGCTTTACAGAACGATATTTTAATAAGATTAACGATTCTTGAAATAAAACAAAAATGAATTTAATTGTTAAAATTTTTCTGCTTTTCAAAATAAGGATGGCAATTTATTTTGACTGTTGAACATCGAAAGAACCTCGATCGCTTCTCCAGAAGTAATCGAACCTCAAAGTGCAGGATCAAGGTACTCCTTCTAAACTAGTGCACCTAAATGAAGGATCAGTTGTGTCAGATGCGAATGTTCCATCTGACACCCCCCGACAGAGTTCTTATCTCCTAAGCCCTACCAACGGTGTTCCCTACGAGGACTATCTCTCCTAAACAAGGCAGAATTGCTATTTTGAACCCAGTGGTAACTCTTCGTCCCCCGTAGTGGCCGTGTATCCAGTCATGTTCATCCGTTAGTCTGTATGTCGTGTCAGTTTTGTCAGCATATGCATATATACATCATGCATTATTGATTTACATTCACATTCATATTGCATCACTATCACTCTGGTTAGTCTTATCCCCAAGTGATAAAAGTCATGTTAGTCGCGTTGTCAGTCCTTTCCTTGTCAGGAAACGTCGCGTCTGAACAACCTCTCCTCCAATTTATTTCTGGATTGAAGTTGGTCCCTTGACCACTTTGATAACTTAAACCTCTGAAAAACAAGAAGACATTCGAAAAATGTCACTCTTCACCCTTGAAGATGATATCTTCGCTTTCCCGGATTAAGAAAAATCCCCAAAGAAAGCCTCTTAATCAAAGATTCGGCAATACAGCAGTTCTTCTTCGAAAAGTTCGCTGACGAAAAGGTCATCGGCACCTCAAAATTGGATCACATCATATGGCATTTCTCCGAGAAGATCCCGAGAAAAGTATGATGTAATATCCCAAGCGAAAGCAGTCTCTCAAGAGACTCATTTTCCCCCAGTAGAGTCAACAAATGACATCTCCAACAGAGAAGTTTGTACACCTCTACAACTCAGACAGATGGGTCCCCCAGCAACTCTGACATCAAATCTTTTTCCATCAAATGGCATCTCCCAAGGAAAATTCGGCGAGAAGTTTGAGGAAAACCGCTACGAACAGCGTCCCTTGCCAAGAAAGTTTATTGACAAAAGAAACTGAGACCAGTTCCTTGGTAGGAAACCGGGATCGAGGGGAAGTTTATTTTAGAAACTGAGGCCAGTTCCTTGGTAGGAAACCAGGATCGAGGGGACGTTTATTTCAGAAACTGAGACCAGTTCCTTGGTAGGAAACCAGGATCGAGGGGAAGTTTATTTTAGAAACTGAGACCAGTTCCTTGGTAGGAAACCAGGATCAAGGGGAAGTTTATTTTAGAAACTAAGACCAGTTCCTTGGTAGGAAACCAGGATCGAGGGGAAGTTTATTTCAGAAACTGAGACCAGTTCCTTGGTAGGAAACCAGGATCGAGGGGAAGTTCGTTTCATAAACTAAGACCAGTTCCTTGGTAGGAAACCAGGATCGAGGGGAAGTTTACCTTTTCTAAGCATCATTGCTTAGCAAAAGAAGAGGGATGCATGGACTACCATTCCTAACCACCATCAAAATTTCGGGTATTCCGATATTTAATCCTCTTGCAACCCGAATGCCCGAATACCTTCGCCATTCACACCTTCGGGTCCAAGAAGATTAAATAGGGGCATCTGTCATACCCCAAATTTTGACCACTAATATTCCCCATCATTGTGCAAACCATCATCACAATATGGATGAACCATCATACCTTATTAGTCTCCCCAAAGATGGGTGAGCATCCACTACAATCAAACTTAGGGTTTTAAGCCCTCTTAGAGCTTTTAGGCAAAGGATCAATCAAGAAATGACATGATCCTCAACTTGTCTAAACCTCTCAAACATCCATAAAGGATCAAGAGGACTTCCACTTCAAGAATCAAGCACAAGGTTGCAACATTCTAAGTGGATCAAGCCTCAAGATCGCCAGTGTCACCAAATTAGGGTTTTGGTCGACCAAGGCCTCCAGACGAAATTTTTCCTCTAGGCATGTGCCAGTGCTTCAAACAACAACCCATGATAATCTAAGGGACCTCATGGACCCAATCATCAAGTCAATTTGGCCTCTGGGGATACATTCATAAAAAAATCAGGAATTAGGGTTTCTTGACCTAATTCACCCCTAAGTTGACTTTTGGGACAAAACATGAGCCAAGACCCCAAGAGATGATTTGAGGGTCTCTAACAAACAACATTGATCCATTTGCAACAATGGATTGATCCAAGAAGCTTGATTCACAAGTTTCAAGTTCATGAGAACCAAAATTAGGGTTTCGCGGAAAAAGTCAACTATACGTTTGACTTTTGACCAGGACATGCTCCCAAACCTTGGGACATGATTCAATACACCCTATAACACCTATTAAATCAGTCCATCAAGTTTGATTTAGGTCAAGGACTTGATTTCATAGAGGATCACACAGTTTGGAATTCATCTGATAAAAAGTCAATTGTGCCCAAAAGTCAAAGTTTGACATTTTGATTTTTTGATCAATTATGGTTCCTTAACCCTAAAATGATGTTAATGTGTGATTGGAATCATCATTCATCAAGAAAAATAAGAAAAGTGGGATAACTTGTAAAAGGGGTAACCATAAAAAACTTAGAAATTTTCTAAGTTATGGAACAAAGTGGTTAGGGTACCAACTTCCAAGGATCATAACTTGAGATCCAAGCAACCATTTGGGCTGATCCAAAGATGGATTTGTAGCTCTCATGGCATACTTTAAAAGTGTTAACTACACCTCATTCCAATTCATCATGGATTTTGAGTTATGGTTGGATCAAAATGGCTAAAAACAAGAAATGTCACTTTTTCCAACACTTAGTGAAATTTTCACTAAGTCAGAATCTGTTTCACTTTTTCCAAAATGTAAGGGCATTTTTCACTCTGATCCAAAAAGTGTCATGATAAACTATGATCACACATATGTTGTATCATATGAGAGCTTTCCAAAATGGCCAAGAACCCCATGAAATTCCATTTGAGCTAAGAGTTATGACAGTGGCAATATGCCTTGTTGCAACTGTCATAACTAGGCAGATTTGTGCATTTTGCTCAATTTTAGCAATTTGTCCAAATGAAAAACAAGTTTATCCATCTGAACACCTTAGGGAGAGACCAAGGAGGGACAAACACTAATCCATAAGCCTCCCAATTCTTTGGAACTAAAAATAGCATGCCAAACCTAAAAAACCCTAAAGAGGGGTAAAGACTCCAATTTTGTTTTAGAGCATTCAATGGATGCACCAAGGTGGCATGAACTGAGCCATTTCCAACTGAATGAGTCAAGGATGATCTCTGAACTAGGGAGCCAAAGGCCTGTGCTCTAACCTCTAGTCAATGGCCAGAGGAGACTTGGATACCTATTGATCAACATTTACCAAACCTCTGCACCAGTTGCCATTCACTATTGCAGCCAAAACAAACTTGCTCTACTATAAATAGAGCTCATTTGTGCTCAGTTTAAGTACACCAAAGCCATCAAACTAATTCTTTCCTCAAAATCTCTTCTTTCAATTCAAAATTTCCTTCCAAAGCAAGTCACTATCGGGTTTTGAGTTTGAGAGCCATTCCAACCAAACCAATCACACACACACCTCATAAACGTCATATAGAAGTGATCCAAACACTTAAACCACAACTGGAACACTGATTTCTCAGAATCACCAGCCAATTGCTCAAGTTTTTAACCAAGTTGCAGTTGAGATGCCATGAAGTGATCCAGCCATTTCCAATCAAGTCCAGGCATTCAAACACACTCCATATGGTGTACGGAAGCTGTTCAGATCATCACAACTCATCTGTAACACCTCCAATTCAAAAATCACTTTGCCCATGCTGTAACGACCTTCAAGTAAGCCTAAACTTGGTCATCTCTTAATCTATGCATATTTCATGCAGAATTTAGGGTTCTTGAGGTTTTGTCTTGATTTCTTATTCCATGCTTAAAATAAATGAAATTAAAGACCATAGACATGATCGTGAGGTGAAAACGAGTAGATTGATATGTGGATTGTGTGATTTCATCAAGTATTCAGTGAGATTGGTGGTAAAATGCAAATCTGCAGAAACAGAAGGGTGGCGCGTGTTCCTGGTGTGTTCTTGGCGCCATTTTTTGAATATTTGAATATTTGTGATTTTGTTTAATTGATTCAAAAATTAATTTCTCTCTGAGTTTTAATGATTTTGAGTTGATTTTTTTTTTAATAATTCACAAAAATGTTAAAATATTTTATTTTGCCAAAAATTCCCAAAAATATTATTTATTTCATATACTTGATATTTTGGCAAAGAATTAATCTTTATTAGTTTTTTAACATTTAAAATATTTTTTCCTCCTTGATTTTACAAATTTAATTGGTTTCCAATCATATTGTGGATATAAACATGATTTGTCAAACATTAATCCAAGATCACAACTTGTTTTTCACAACATGTTTGATAATTTTGATCATTTTAATTAAATTCTTATTTAATTAAAATGCATTTTGAAATTAATTTAGGGTTTTGATCTTAATCACCCTAAACAAATTATTTTTCAAACTCTTTGGGCCTCTAATAGAGTGTAAGACCCAATCCTTTTTGAAACCAAAATAATTTGGGCCTCAGTTATTGTATAAGACCCACTGCGATTTCAAAAATCTCGGCGCGATCGCCATTTCAAAACGAGAACCATCTGAGCCTACCCTCGTGTTGTAAGTCCCATTTCTTTTCTTTAAATAACTCTTTGGGCCTCTTGAGAGAGTATAAGTCCCATACTTTCATAAATGAAAACCATTTTGGGCCTCAGTGTATTGTATAAGTCCCGATACCATCAAAAAAGTTCGGCACGATCGTCGCCCTTTTTAAACAAAAACCCTGGGCCTCTCCTTGAGCTGTAAGCCTCATAACTTGTACAAAAATAAATCTTTGGGCCTCTAATAGAGTGTAAGACCCATCCCCTTGTACATAAAAACTTTTTGGGCCTCACATATTGTATAAGTCCCTCTGTACAGTTTACAAAACAACGGTGCGATCATCGTTAAAACTTGGGCCTCTCATTGAGCTGTAAGCCCCAGCAATCTTTTCAAAGCACTTTCTCCTTTGATTTTGAATTAAGATATATGTTGTCATCAAAACTTTCTTTAATTGCTTTGTTGAACAACTAACCAAACAGCATGGAAGCTCTACAACGGGTAAGTGTTTATCCGCTTTCATTTACCGCTTTCATATATATAACTATATTGTAGAGCTATTTCACTGTAAGTCTTCTTTCACATCCTTTTATATACTCGTGACATATCCACTATGTAATACTAGTATAGTTATTTAGAGTTTTCCCCTGCAACTACGTCTAGCACTAGGTAAAGCCCTGTTGGTCACTCTTAAATACAAACAAAACTAGATCCCCCGTAGGATTCCAGATACAGTCTTCCATTCTCTTGGGGTTAAACAATATGGAACAAAGAGAAAGGTAGTATTCTCGTTGAACCTTTTCTCAAACTGTCACCCTTAGAAATTGTCAAAGAAACTCTAACTCCCCAGAGATGATCTTTTCTCTATGAATGGCATCTCTTGAGTTTCTTCCAAATTCTCGAACTTTCCTGGAATGATCTCTTCTCTGTGAATTGCATTTCTTGAACTTCTCTTGGTTTGAGGATCCACAGGCTTCCTAAAAGCATCCCCGCCTCCTCTTGGGCGTTGTACAAGGACCCTTCGGCTTCTTAAAAGTTTCCTATGCCTTCTCTTGGGCTTAATAGAAGGACCCTGACGACCTCTTAAAGGTATAAGATAGAACTTAGTCATCCTTTGCTAGAGCAGTCTTTCCCGCGTCAAAAACTCTGGCCATTTTAGGGTTGATACTCATCTCTTAATTAGAGACATCTATTTCCCTTCCTTAATCAGCTTCATAGGATAAAAAATGAATCGAACTGTAGTATCAAGGTGATAGTGATTCGAAACCACAAAAATCGAGCTATAGGTCAAACCCTGATGGTCGTGTCGTACGATTGTTATTGTTGTACTATGGGCGAGCCTGCTAAAGAGGTTGTTGCCGCCTTTGCTGATACTGTTGTTGACTTGGTTGGCTCTGAGCAACCTGAGGTTGATACATCGGAGCCGGCGTCGGGTTGATAGAGGGAGTTATTGCCACTATTGGTTGATACCTTCGCCTTTGCTTTCTGAGAGAGATATTACTGATCTCCTGTTCTTTCTTCTTTTGGAAAGCACTACCATATCTCTTGGTACTGCTAGATGGCTATGCATCTTTGACCAATCGTCCTTCTCGAACTGTTTCTTCATGGCGTACTCCCATGTTCACCATCTTAGTGAAGTCACTGGGCGCATTGGCAACCATTCGGTCGTAATAGAATGAGCTTAAGTTTTTCCTAAAGATCTTCGTCATCTCCTTTTCCTCAAGAGGGGGACATATACTCTTTGAAAGTTTCTTTGTCCTTTTGCGACATTGCTCTGAGCTGATCTCTATCTGGTGCCATGTCCAAATTGTATTTATACTGCTGAACAAAGGCTACACCGAGATCTCTGAAAGTACTGATCTTGGTGCGGTTTAAACCCATGTACCATTGAGTGCGACACCGGTCAAACTGTCTTGGAAGTAATGGATCAGTAGCTGTTGATTTTCTGTCTGAGTTGACATTTTTCGAGTGTACATCATCAAATGACTTTGAGGGCAAGAGTTTCCTTTGTATTTTTCAAAGCCAGGCACCTTGAATTTGTGCGGGATATTTACATTAGGGACCAGACAGAGGTCTGCGGCGTCCTTTCCGAATAAGTCTTGACCGCGAATGGCATGCAGTTCCTTCTACATTTCCAAGAATTGTTCCTGGAGCCCATTCATCCTTTCATACACGTCTTTGTTTCCACCGGGAATTACTTGTGGAATTTGTCCTTCCGGGACAGTATGTACCACTGGTTGTGGTATAGACATTATAGAGTTGACTCTTAGCGCTTCAGTGCCCTGAAGTTTGTAACATTCAGGAGTTGTTGTCGTAAACCTTGAATCTTTACTTTCCCGAAGTCTGTAACCTTCAGGTCCAGCGGTTCCTGCTACGACTTCTGGGTCTTCAGTGATCGGTGGGATATATCCTTCAGGTATAAAGTTGAGAGGCATGCCCCAGGGATGACCCTTGGGCATGTTGTACTGAGGATGATTCTCATGCGTCTCCATTATGGGCGTAGATGTGATCTCAGAGATTACAGTCTTTTGATGCCGCTGCTCCTGAGCTGCTGCCAGGGATTGCATGTCACTGTGAAGTTTTTCCAAACTTTCCTTCAGAGCGTCAATTTCTTCTCTCAGCTCTCTGTTCTCTTCCTCGAGATCGTCCATTTTCTTTTGTCGATTGGCCCGAGTATTGTATGAGTGAGACAGTTTGACTCTAGAATCGCGACACATACGTGAGACTCAAAGATAAGAAAAAAATGCATTATGCGAGAATGATGAATGATATGCAATGATATATTTTTTAGTTTTTGTTTTATAGAAACTTTAACAAATAGATTGCAAATATCATACAGTGGGGGGGGGGGGGGGGGGGGAGGGGGGGGGGGAGGGGAAGACCCCTTTTATTGCACTACGCCAACATTGGCTTTTCGCATCGCCACAAAGACAGCGCTTTTTGCAAAAAGCGCTGCTATAAGTCTTTAAAAAATTTCGCTAAAAAAAAGCGCTGCAAAAGACAACCTTTAGAAAGCACTTTTTAAAAGCGATGATAAATGCCCTAAATTGAAGCCACCTTAGAAAGCGCTTTTTGAAAAGAGATGCTATAGGTATTACCTTAGAAAGCGCTTTAAAAAAGTGCTGCTATAGGTTAACCTTAGAAAGCGCTTTCAGAAAGCACTGCTATAGGTCTTAAATTCTCCCCACTTAAGAAAGCGCTTTCTAAGGAAAGCGCTCTTAGAGGTAGCACTTAAGAAAGCGCTCTCTAAGATCAATTATGAATTAAAATATAAAACACATTTCTAATCATTTTCAGAAATTTCTTTTCATTTTCTTCTCTCGACTATTTCTTTCTGAAACCCTTGCTTTCGTTCATTCTTGCTTTCTTTCTGAAACCCTTTCCATTGCCATTGCCGTCATTCTGAAACCCTTGCCATTGCAATTGCCGTCATTCTGAAACCCTTGCCATTTCCATTGCTGTCGTGAAGAAAAAGACGAAAACAAAGAAGAGGTACATTGTTGTTGTTGTTGTTGTTGTTCTTGCTTCTTACATTGTTCTTGTTTCTTACATTATTCTTGTTTCTTACATTCTTGCCGTCGTTCTGTTGTTGTTGTTGTTGTTGTTGTCGTCGTTCTGTTATAGTTAGGTCATTTTTGTTGTTGTTGTCGTTCTTATTGTTGTTGTTGCTTCTGTCAATTTGTTTCGTGTTTGATTGCTCGAACCAATTTTGAGGGTGTATTCGTTTACGTTACTGAGATTCAAATTCAAGCACCTTGTTTTTTTTTTCTTTTTACGATTGGTTCATATGCTGTTTGAACTTATAAATTTGTTGCTTGTGAAAATAAAGATTCCTACTGCTGCATTCGGTTGCGTATTAACCTTGAATCGAGGTATTACTTTAGCAGCATTCAATCATGGTTATGTATGTCAATTTTGGACTGATATTTTAGTTTTGTATGGAAAACTGTACTGCTACATTGAGTGTAGACCAATATATTAATGCTGCTGTTTTCAATTGCAGCTTCATTGCATTGCCATTATTTATCTTGTTAGTTCTTGGATTGGCTAGAATTTTGGTAAAACAAGGTATGTTCAATGTTGATGTCAAGGTGCTGATGTTGCAACATTGAAGTCTTAACACTGGGTAGTGTTAAGTAATTAATTGCTGAAGTTGGATGTTTGATGTCACATACGCGATGTTGTGACATTAGATCTGTAGAATTAACAACAGCAGGCTGTGATGTTGTTAGGGTTGCGTATTAGCTGGAATTGTGGAGAGCAAGCTGTCTCATTGGATGCGAATATCTTGGGATAGATATTTGCTGCTGCATAGAGATCTGGTGCAGATTTGTAGGAGATTTAAAAGGTTGAAGATTTAAAAAGATTTTAAGGAGAAAATCTGTTTTAAATATTCAGTTTTAAATAACAAATCTGGGAGATTTTGTAGCAAGTCCAAGACCAATTCAAGGAGCTATATAAAGCGCACAAGACCAAAGGAAAATGTGACAGAAAACATTCAGAAGATCAGGAGCTAGAGGCTTAGTGTCTAGAGTTTGTTTAGAGTGCTTGTATTTACACTATTCTAGGGTTTGAATAGGTGTTGTGTTTCTGTCCTCTCTAGAAGCTGTGAAGCAATAGAGAGTGGTTGCTTGATCGAAGCTAGGAAGCAAGATCAAGGGTACTCAAAGTAGTTTCTTTGAGAGTTTGTAAGGGATTGAGTGGTGTTCTCATACCTAGGTGGTTTCTTAGGTAGGAAGTCATTAGTAGAGTATAAGTTTAGGAGATTGTCAATGGGTTGTTGAGTCTGTAAATTATATCTACAAGTAGTGAATTCCATCCATGGCTTGGTAGCCCCCAGAGTAGGTTGGTTGTAACCGAACTGGGTCAACAATTCCTTGTGTTGGTTTGTTACTGTTATTGCTGTCCATTGTGCAGAGTGTGTTGTTGTGACATCGCACCTTAACATCACACGTCTGATACCAAAATTTCAATTGTTATCAGAGCAGGCATACTGTCTGTCTTTGGGTGAGATCTAGGGAAGTTACTTTCTGGTGTAAAGATGGACAAAGAAGTTGGAGGATTCGTCAACAGACCCCCTATTTTGGATGGATCCAATTATGACTATTGGAAGCCAAGGATGACCACTTTCTTAAAATCCTTGGACAGTATGGCTTGGAAGGCTGTTATTAAAGAATGGAAAGCTCCTGTCATGTGTGAGAAGGATGATGCTGGCAAAGATAAAGAAGGCACCTCTAAGCCAAAGCCTGAAGAAGAGTGGACCAAGGAGGAAGATGAGCTTGCCCTTGGAAATTCCAAAGCTCTGAATGCAATCTTCAATGGAGTGGATAAGAATATCTTCAGGTTAATCAATACCTGTGAAGTTGCTAAGGAAGCGTGGGATATCTTGCAGGCTACACATGAAGGAACATCTAGAGTTAAGATGTCGAGACTTCAGATTTTAACATCAAAATTTGAAAGCCTGAAGATGAAGGATGATGAGACTATTCATGACTTCCACATGAATGTTCTGGAGCTGGCTAATGCATCCAGTGCTCTTGGTGAGAAGTTGTCAGATGAAAAGCTTGTTAGGAAGATCCTTAGGTCCCTACCTAAGAAGTATAAGATGAAGGTAACTGCCATTGAAGAATCACAAGACATCAGCAAGATGAGAGTTGATGAGCTCATTGGATCTCTTCAAACTTTTGAGCTTGGGTTGAATGAGGAAGAACCAGAAAAGAAGCCAAAGAGTATAGCCTTGGTGTCAAATGATGCAGAAGAAAAAGGAAAGAGTTATGAATCGCAGGAGGATCTATCTCAGGCCATAGTGATGTTAGGAAGACAGTTCACCAAAGTATTCAAGAGAATGAATAATAACTCCAAGCCTGATGTCAAGAACATATCTTCTGACATCAGCAAGTCAAAAGAGAAGGATGAAGAGAAAACTGCCCAAGATAAAGGAGTTCAGTGCTTTGAGTGTGAAGGATATGGGCATGTCAAGAAAGAATGTCCCACCTTCTTGAAAAAGCAGAAGAAGGGCATGACAGTGTCCTGGTCTGACTCTGATAGTGAAAATGAAGGTGAGTCAGCAAAGCATGTGAGAGCTTTAACAGGAGCTGTTGTTTCTGATGATGATTCTAGTGATGGAGAAATAACCTATGAGGAGTTAGCATCCACCTATCAAGAGCTGTGTCTAAAAAGTGCTGAGATTTGTCAAGAAAACAAGTGCCACAAGCAACAGATTGCTCAGCTAGAGAATGAAAAAGCTGATCTGGAAAATGAAGTTGTACTGGTTAAAGCTCACCTTGATCATATGACCAAGTCTATTAGAATGCTGAGTTGTGGTACAGATACACTTGATAAGATCCTTCAGACAGAAAAGGTTGCAGGTGATAAGTCTGGTATAGGATATGTGGCAAGCACCTCAGGAGCAAAGGAGGAGGTGTCCCAACCGATGTCTCAAACAAAGAGATAGGATTCTACCCCTAAGAAGGTTGTTCAGCCTCAGAATGTTGAGAAAAAGGATGGTCCCCAACAGAGGAAGATGCAGCCTCAAGGAGCTAGTCAGTATATGCCTCCTCAATATCACAAGAGCATGCAAGCTGCAAGGCTCAAATAGGACATGTCACATCAGGTGTCTCAACATCAGGACAACTGGTATGGTTATGGATATGGATACAACAATGTTGTTCCTCATATCTATGGAAGAAGAAAGCCACACCATCATGGGAGACAATCCAGGAAATAGCATTCTCAGCCTTCTTATGGGAGAAGATACCAACATAATAGAAGGCAGGCCAGTTATGGTAGGAGGAGACCACATTATGGTTGGCAGCCTAAGCAATCTCATCATGGCAGAAGATTCAGAGATGAAAGGGTGAGATGCTATTATTGTGGAAGGTTTGGACATATGCAGTACTCTTGCTACAAGCTGGATGGATACCCTCAGCCTCAAAATAGATGGAGAAAGTACAGGCCCAAAGTTGTTAAACAATGGGTACCTAAGGAGAAGGTGAAGTGCTTATTGGCTCACTTGGCTGACAAAGAGGTTAAAGAAGGAACATGGTATTTTGACAGTGGGTGTTCTAAACATATGTCTGGATGTAGATCCATGTTTGCTAAATTTAGACCTTGCCCCTCTCTTGAAGTTATATTTGGCAATGGAGAAAAAGGTGTTGCTGCAGAAGTTGGAAAAGTGAAAGGTGATGGTAGACCTGAACTTGACAATGTTCTGTTTGTTAGTGGGTTAAATGCAAATTTGATCAGCATAAGCCAGTTGTGTGATGAAGGTTACAAGGTAAACTACACTAAGGATGATTGTGTGGTTTCTGATGAGCATAATCAGGTTGTTATGAAGGGTGCCAGAACCAAAGATAACTGTTATCAGTGGATTTCTCTTGAAGGAAATTCAACTAATGATGTTCAGGTTGATGTTATAACATCAGACTATGATGTCAGGATGCTGAAAGGTCACTCAGAGTTAACAAGTTCTGATGTGAATCCTTTTAATTTTTAAAAGGAAAGTCTTTATGGAGGGAAAACATTAGTGATTGGTCTTTAAGAGGTACTCAAAATCAGGCGCCTTACCATATTGATTCTACATCAAGATTTATCAAAGGGTTCTCGTTTCAACGATTCGTCTCCCTCAACATAATAGAAAAATCTTCTCTAAACCTAGTATGTTACAAAGGAACGATGTCTTCCCCTTCCAAGAACTCTAAGTCTCAAAAACCTGAGCAGGTACAAACTAAGGTTTCTTCCGAAAAAGAACTAGAACACATTTCTACTGCTCTTCCTGAGTCAAGTAACCCTAAACCCTCAACCACGGTGAATAGAACTGAAGCTAGGTCATCATCCTCTCAAGCTGTTGAGGAGAAGTATGATGTAGACATGCATTTGGAGCAGATTGCCACCAAAATCCTTGAGAAGGGAATACGTGTGAAAGGGATTTCTGTCCCTTTAAGGCAAATGCCTGCTGAACAGGTCGACTCTCAAGGTGAGGACAAAAATCTTCAAAGACAGGCCCTGAGTCAAGAAGCTGAAGGAGAAGATCCTGATGATACTGATGTCATCTTTGATGTTAGAACATCGTCCCCTAGGAATGAAACTCACAGGGGTAAAGGGAAGGATCAGGTTGAGGTTATAGAGATTGAGGACTCTTCTGATGATGATGGAATTGGAAGAAGGAAGGATAAGAAAAGGACTTCAGTTACAGACTCTCCTAAGTCGTGGAGCAAAGTTGCCAGGTCTGGCAAGAAGAGGAGAATCAGGGAAGAGTCAGATTCTGAGTGTGATGCTCAAGACATCAACCCTGCTACTAATCAAGTGCCTGATAACATCTCATCTCACTGTGCCAGAAGTGCATCCATGTGGGATTGTGTGAGCCAAAGAAAGATAGCTCTGGAAAGAGAGGTAGTAGCAGAAGACTTAGAGTCTACTGAAATAGTAGACCTAATTAAGTTTGTTGGTCTCATAAGGACTATGTCAGGGTTGACTAATTGCTATGATAGACTGGTCAGAGAATTCATAGTTAATATCCCTGAATCTATAAATGACAGCAAGAGCCTAACCTTCAGAAGAGTTACCATCAGGGGTAAGTGTGTCTGGTTCCCTCCTAAAGTGATTAATGCCTACTTAGGAAGAAGTGAGGAAGATTATACAGAATTAGAAGTCTCCAATAATGTGATATGCAAAGAAATCACTGGTGGTCAGGTAGATGTTTGGCCCGTAAAAGGAAAGCTGTTAGCCAGTTTGTTGAGTGTCAAATATGCTATTCTGCACAGAATAAGTGTTGCCAACTGGGTTCCTACTAGTCACAGGACCACAATTTCTGTTGGATTGGGGAAGATAATTTATGCAGTTGGGACAAAGCAAAGAATTGACTATGGCTCCTACATCTATGATCATACTATTAAGCATGCTGCTACAAATGTTGTGAAGATGCCTATTGCTTTTCCCTCTCTCATTTGTGGGATTATCTTGTCTCAACATCCTAGAATTCTACAGCATTCAGATGTTGTTTGCAAAAGGAAGCCTGCCTTGTCAGTCCATAACAAGTTGTTTGAAGGGAAACATGTTCCTGACAGTGTCAAGACATCTACTTCAACATCACAATAGTCACCAGCCAAGACTGGGTTGATTACAGAACTAGAGGAGGCTTGCAAAGAGTTAGTACTGAAAGGAAACAAAAATTTGAAAGACTTGTCATGACTCTGAGATTGGCAGCAAAGGAAGGTGCAGCAGCCAACACAAGCAAGGATGTTGATGATGGACCTGGTGATGAAGAAGATAATGATGATCTCAGCTCAGATGATTCAAGCTTTTAATGTTTGCCTTCTTAATTAGTAGTGTTAGCTTTATTTTCTGTCTTTGTTTCAGCACTTTGCGTGCTTGGTTATGTAATTTGAATATTGTGCTGTTATATGCACTATTTATGTTTTAGTTTCTATGATTTGTTTTGCCTGGTTGCTAAATGTGAGGCTAACAATGAGAGCTAGGGTGTACTGACTATAGTTAATAGGGCGTCTAATTGAAGCTTGTCTAATTGTGGCGAAAAAGGGGGAGGAAATAGCCAAGAGAGTCAAGAGTATCAAAGAATGCCAAATGTTGCTAGATGCTGCTAAAAATAATAAAAGGTGGTTAGTTGAAAAGTGCTGATGCAGTTATTGAGGGGGAGTTTAGACTGAGCTAGTGAAGATATCATAGCATTTGAAGAGTGCAGCCAAGCAGACATCAAGGGGGAGAAGTGTTGCACATTGTGAGCTACTGAACAGCTGTGATGCTGGTTCATATTTTTGAGGGGGAGCGCCAATTGGCTGTTGTCAATAATGAAGATGGTGCTGCAGTAGATCAAGTGATGAAGACTATGAAAATTGTCAAACTGCTGCTGATGAAGAGTTTCAAATTATTAATTATAGTTTTTTCCGCTGCTGAAGTCTCTGTAGGTGCAGAGTGCAGAGATTGTTTTAGCCAAAATTAGACAAAGGGGGAGATTGTTAGTTCTTGGATTGGCTGGAATTTTGGTAAAACAAGGTATGTTCAATGTTGATGTCAAGGTGCTGATGTTGCAACATTGAAGTCTTAACACTGGGCAGTGTTAAGTAATTAATTGTTGAAGTTGGATGTCTGATGTCACATAGGCGATGTTGTGACATTAGATCTGCAAAATTAACAACATCAGGTTGTGATGTTGTTAGGGTTGTGTATTAGCTGGAATTGTGGAGAGCAAGCTGTCTCATTGGATGCGAATATCTTGGGATAGATATTTGCTGCTGCATAGGAGATCTGGTGCAGATTTGTAGGAGATTTAAAAGGTTGAAGATTTAAAAAGATTTTAAGGAGAAAATATGTTTTAAATATTCAGTTTTAAATAACAAATCTGGGAGATATTGTAGCAAGTCCAAGACCAATTCAAGGAGCTATATAAAGCGCACAAGACCAAAGGAAAAGGTGACAGAAAACATTCAGAAGATCAGGAGCTGGAGGCTTAGTGTCTAGAGTTTGTTTAGAGTGCTTGTATTTACACTATTCTAGGGTTTGAATAGGTGTTGTGTTTCTGTCCTCTCTAGAAGCTGTGAAGCAATAGAGAGTGGTTGCTTGATCGAAGCTAGGAAGCAAGATCAAGGGTACTCAAAGTGGTTTCTTTGAGAGTTTGTAAGGGATTGAGTGGTGTTCTCATACCTAGGTGGTTTCTTAGGTAGGAAGTCATTAGTAGAGTATAAGTTTAGGAGATTGTCAATGGGTTGTTGAGTCTGTAAATTATATCTACAAGTAGTGAATTCCATCCCTGGCTTGGTAGCCCCTAGAGTAGGTTGGTTGTAACCGAACTGGGTCAACAATTCCTTGTGTTGCTTTGTTACTGTTATTGCTGTCCATTGTGCAGAGTGTGTTGTTGTGACATCGCACCTTAACATCACACGTATGATACCAAAATTTCATATCTCTTACTGTCACTTACCATTTTTTTATATATACTATTTGGTTTTGAAAATTGGAAAGCTTAAAAGTGAAGGGTTGATTTAGTTTTTTATATAGGATTGAATTATTCATAAAGCACGTTTGGTAGGTGCATGTTTACTTGTTTAGGTATTGCTTAGATTTGAATCTTGTTAGGTTTAGGACGAACTTCTCTAATGCTTGGTTACTTGTTTAAGTATGCTTGGTTACTTGTTTAAGTATGCTTGCTCTTGAGTATTTGGTTAAGTACTTGGGATATGTAGGTGTTTACCTCTAATTGTTGCTTGTTTGTGATTACATGTTGCCACTTATCAAGTTATGACTCATAATTGGTCAATTAATGATATTTCATTTTATGATACGTGTACAGGGGGATCTTGGTAATTCTAACCTATATGGACACTGTGTGGGTCTAGAAGTTGTTTACATCTCTACAGGTAATTAGTTGTTATCTCTCGCCACTGTAATTAGTAGTGCTTTGAATGAACTGATATGATGGGGTTACTAATTTATTGAATTTGCTATATATAGGGGTTACTTGTGATCAAAGTGTGAAATTCTGATCGTTTCCCTACAGGTAAATATTTTTTATTTTTGTTTTTGTTTAGTTTAATTAGTATAACTATGGATAAGAAATGGATGTCTTCAAGTCGATTGTCGAAAGAGTACGAGAATGGGGTATCGGAATTCGTTAAGTTTGCTGTTGCGCACGCCAAAGACCCCAGTCGAATGATATGTCCTTGCTTGGGTTACTGTTTTGGGAGTCGGGTTGACGCGGTTCAGTTGGCATCGCATTTAATGAGGCGTGGAATTGATAGAAGTTATACATGTTGGAATTTGCATGGTGAGAAGATTAACGAGAATGTTGAACTGGGGGATAATACGACCTATGCTTCAAACGACAATGGCACAGATACATACGATTCTGATCGAGTCGAAGAGATTGCAGAAGCACTTGAAGAAGATCTTAAGGATTGTCCCAAAATGTTTGAGAGGTTGGTAAGCGATGCATAGAAACCGTTGTATAATGGTTGCACTAAATTCACAAGATTGTCTGCAGTATTAAAGTTGTACAACTTAAAGGCGGGCAATGGATGGTCGGATAAAAGTTTCATAGAGTTATTGGCCCTTATGAAAGATATGCTTCCAGAGGATAATGTTCTTCCCAATAGAACATATGAGGCCAAAAAGATGTTGTGCTCTATTGGCATGAGCTATGATAAGATACATGCCTGTCCAAATGATTGCGTTTTGTTTCGAAATGAGTATGCATCGTTAAATGATTGTCCTAAATGCGGTGTCTCTCGATATAAGAAAAAGTTGTCTCCAGCAAAAGTCTTATGGTATTTTCCTATAATTCCGAGATTTAGACGCATGTTTCGTAGTGAGACCGATTCAAGACACTTGACTTGGCATGCAGATGAAAGAATTATTGATGGAAAGTTTCGACATCTGGCAGATTCACCACAGTGGATGAAAATTGATGATGATTATCCTGAATTTGGAAAAGAAGCAAGAAACCTTCGCTTGGCATTGTCTACTGATGGAATGAACCCACACGGTCTTCAAATTATCTCACATAGCACTTGGCCTGTGATCATAATGATTTATAACCTACCTCCATGGCTATGTACGAAGCGTAAGTACATGATGTTATCTATGTTAATTTCGGGGCCTAGACAACCAGGGAATGACATAGACGTATACTTGGCACCCTTAATCCAAGATTTAAAGTTTTTGTGGGAGAACGGTGTGGAGGTTTATGATGGGTATAGGAAAGAAAGTTTCAACTTGAGGGCGATGTTGTTTGGCACAATTAATGATTTTACAGTATACGAAAATCTATCAGGGTACAACATAAAAGGTCAATGTGCGTGTCCTATTTGTGAAGATAAAACAGATTGGACGTGATTGGAGTTTGGTTAGAAGAATGTCTTTCTCGATCATCCTAGATTCTTAATTTCTAATCATCACTATCGTGGGTGGAGAAAAGCATTCAATGGAGAGCTAGAACAAGGTAAAGCTCCAACTATATTGACAGGTGATCAAATTTTTGAAAAGGTGAAAGATGTGAGTACTCAGTTTGGAAAGCCTTTTACACATACACTTGTTAAGAGTGGGTGGAAGAATAGGTCAATTTTTTTTGAACTACCATATTGGAAGTCGTTGTATGTAAAACATTTTCTCGATGTTATGCATATTGAAAAAAATGTATTTGACAGTGTTATTGGTATGTTACTCAATATACAAGGAAAGTCTAAGGATGGCTTTAAAGCAAGAAAGGACTTGATAGCGATGGGGATAAGAACTGAATTAGGACCATTGAAGAAAGGAAAACGAACATATCTACCACCTGCTACGTAGACTCTATCTAGAAAGGAGAAAAAAGTATTGTATAATTTTCTAAGTGAAGTTAAAGTTCCAGAAGGATACTCTTCAGATATTAGAAGACTTGTGTCTATGAAAGACCTCAAGTTAAAGAGTTTAAAGACGCATGACTGCCATGTTATAATGGAACATTTTCTACCAATAGGTATACGTTATATTCTTCCAGAAAAAGTAAGAAGCGCAATAACTAAATTGTGTTTTTTCTTCAAGTCAATTTGTAGTAAGGTGATCGATCCTGCGATCTTACCAACATTGCAAAAAGAAATAGTTATTACTTTGTGTGATCTTGAAATGTATTTTCCTCCCTCGTTTTTTGAATATAATGGTTCATCTAGTTGTTCATCTGGTGAAAGAGACACAATTGTGTGGACCGGCTTATATGAGATGGATGTACCCTGCTGAATGTTATATGAAAATATTAAAAGGGTTTGTGAAAAACCGAAGTCGACCAGAGGGTTGTATTGCCGAACGATACATTGTTGAAGAAGCGATTGAGTTTTGTACTTAATATCTGTCCAATGTACAATTAATTGGACTCCCCAAATCTCATATTGTCGAAAAAAAAGAAGGAAAAAAGTTAATTGGAAATGAAGTTGTGACAGTATCAAGGGTCTAACGGGATCAAGTGCATTTGTATGTTCTGTACAATGAGAATGAGGTTGAGCCGTATGTTGAAATGCACAAGGATGTTCTCCGAGGTTTAAATCCGAATAGAAATGAGAATTGGATAGTACGAGAGCACAATCGAAGTTTCATACCTTGGTTTAAGGATCATATTTATTCAAATTATTATTCATATCCCGCTTCAATAACAGAAAGGTTGAGATGTTTAGCATATGGTCCAAGTTTGGTTGTGTTTTCTTATAGCGCATACGCAATTAATGGATACACATTTTATACCAAAGAACAAGATGATAAAAGTACTATGCAAAATAGTGGTGTCACCGTGGTAGCTGAAGCAATGCACATTTCAAGTGTGAAAGACTTAAACCCCAAATTTACAAATCTGTCATATTTTGGGGTTATTGAGCGCATTTGGGTGTTTGATTATGAGAAGTTTTAGATTCCTATATTTTGTTGCAAGTGGGTTGAAAATAATAATGGCGTAGGAATGGACAAGTCAGGATTCATACATCTGGTACTCCGATCAATCTATTATTTATTTAGTTGAACATTTTATTTACACATTTTAATGAAAATAGTCTAATGTTTATTATGTTTTTATTTAAGGTGCTTGTATGAAAAATTGATGCGCGGCACGCAATTGTCAAACAAATTTCGTTTCTTGTCTTGCACCTGTGTCAATGCACCGGCAATTGGTGTGAATCCACTTTCAGTAAGAGACCACTTAATTGAGAGATTTATGGCCAGCCAGACAGAAAGTTTGTTTCTTTTACCGTATAATACTAGAAACAGGTAAGATTTTCATTCTAATTTCATTCTAATCTTTGTATCTTTTGCGTAGAAATTATCCATCTAAACTTTTGTTATATTTTACAGTAGACACTGGTTGTTGGTTGCCATTAATCCTACAAGAGAAGTGGTCTATTATCTAAATTCATTGGATCATGATTGGTCAACATATGAGAGTATGAAGGATGTGGTTGATACGTAATTGAGATTGTTCAAAATATTCGTGTGTATTTGTATATTTAATTATTTCTGTGAGATTGTTCTAAATTTATGTTTTTCTTTTATAGAGCAATACTAGTATACCGAGCACAAAGAGAAGCTCGAGTAGCACGGGCTAAAGCAACCTGCGTTACATGGGTCAAAGTGGAGGTATATTAATTTTCACAATGTTGCTTATTAGTGATGCTACTTGATAACACAAAACAACTATATATTAATTCTTATTTGTTTGTCTATGTGTAGTGTCCTCGTCAGCGTAATGGCATAGACTGCGGGTATTTCGTTTTGAGGTTTATGAGAGAAATCCTTCAAATGGATCGATTAGAGATTCCTATCATGGTATGCATGGATTTATAACTTAGGATTTATTTTAATATTTATCAGATATGTCATATAATTTATTATTTTAAACTAAATAATGCATATTTTGTTTTGTTATGTAGTACTTTGATGAATACGCGTGCTCTCATTACACGAAGGATAAATTGCAAGAAATTAAGGAGGAATTATGCGAATACCTTATTGGAAAAAGAATCATATAAGGTATAGGATTATAGGATTATGTGAATGTATAGTTTTGTGAATGGTTTATTTTATGGGATTGTATAGTTTTGTGAATGGTTTATGTTATTTATGTGATTTTGGATTGTAATTGTATAGTTTTGTGAATGGTTAATGTAAATGACTTGAATTATAATGGTAATGGTTTATGTGGTTTATGTGATTTATGGGATTAGTGGAAATGGTTAATGAATCATACTAGAAATTTTTAATGGAAATGTGAATTATACAGGTTTATCGAAATGGCTTAAATTATACAGGTTTCTGCATAAAAAAACGGTTAAAATGGGATTTTTAAAAAAATTTATTAAAATTATACGTATAGAAAAGACAGCGCTTTCTAGAAAAAGCGCTGCCTATAGTTCACAAAAGAAAGCGCTTTTTCTAAAAAGCGCTCTCTAAAGGTATAGAAAAAAATTCATTAAAATTATAGGTATACATTAGAGAGCGCTTTAAAAAGTGTTGTCTAAAGGGGAACAAAAGAAAGCGCTTTTTCCTGTAAAAGCGCTCTCTAAAGGTATATAAAAAAATTCATTAAAATTTTATACGTATACATTAGACAGCGCTTTAAAAAGCGCTGTCTAAAGGCCCACTTTAGAGAGCGTTTTAAAGGAAAAAGCGCTGCTAAAGGCCTACTTTAGAAAGCGCTTTTAAAGGTAAAGTGCTGCCTAAAGTAGGCCTTTAGCAACGCTTTTTCATAAAAAAAAGCGTTGTCTTTACCTACGACAGTGCCACCTTAGGCAGCGCTTTTAAGCGCTGTTAAAGGCCAAAAAAAGCGCTGTCGTAGCCTTTGTTTGGCATAGTGTTGAATTCAAAAGATTACAGTATTTTACAAGGAAAAAGTATAGTTTTTACAAAGTGCTGTAAGGAAAATGTTTAAGCTCATGGATCCTGAGTCCTCTCTGAAGAGAGCTCAGATGATGGTTCTGGTACTTTCCTTTTCTTTTATCGGGGCTCTTCAGTCGTTGTCGAGTTGTTAGTCCTTTGCCAAGTGAAAGGAGCGAACAAATTTCTTCGGTCTTCTTGACTTTCTACAACATGTTGTTCTAATATCTCAATCAGATCATCCTTCTCCTTTATCAGCTCCTGAATCTTGGTACACTCTAAATTGAGGATTCGATACTTGTTTTTCCAAGAGCTCTTCTCACGTTGAACTTTGTTGAGAGCTACCTTGAGTTTTTCCGTATCAGACATGAAATAAAGGACAAATTCCTTTAATGGAAAAACTTCTTAGCGAGGGTAAGGCATCCTCAGCTTGAGGGCTCTAGTTTGTACCTAGTGGAGATAAGGCTCCATAAAGGTACAGTTTGGTCTTCCTAGAGACTCTCTTCCTTTCTTGTGAATTTGTTGTCAGACATGCACTATTTCCTGCCCTGTCATTTTCCCCTTCCTTGAAGAAAAGACCTTCCAAATGAACATTATGCGGGATATTCTTCATCGGGTATCCGAGTTGACGGCGAACTAAAATTGGATGATAGTTGATTCCTCCTTTAGTTCCAATAAGGGGTACGTTAGGGAAATTTCCACATTTGTCGATGATCTCTATCCCTTCAAAAATCATATTGTACCAATCTATGTCAGAATTGGTGAGAGACATGATTCTCTGTGACCAACGTAGAGTACTCTTGTGATCTCAAAAAGCAGCAGACTTGGGTAAATGAGAAATGAACCATTTGTAAAGTAAGGGTACACAGCATGTGATCATTCCTCCACTGTATAAATTCCTTAAGTGTACAGAATGATAAGCATCTGCGAGCAAGGTTGGTATGGGGTTCCCAATCAGAAATATCTTAACGACGTTGGTATCGACGAAGTTGTCAATGTTGGGAAAAAGGAATAACCCATATGTGAGCAGAACAAAGACGTCTTCAAAAGCAGTTACGTTTCCTATACTAGCAAAGTACAAATCTTTCTCTATCAGGAATTTAGCTGGTAAACCCTGGATTCCTCCTTTGGTGGTCATGTGAGTCCTAACTTCTGACTCGTCCAAAGAGATCGCTCTTGCAATGGTTTGTTCCTTTGGAATTTCTTCCAGTCCAGAAAACAGAGCTTGGTCAATGATAGGTAAATCAATCAGATGGGAATACTCCTCTAGTGTTGGTGCTAGTTGGTAATCCGGAAATGTGAAGCAATGATAAACCGGATCGTAAAACTGGATCAACGTAGACAGGATTCTTTCAACTATATGGACCCTTAACAGAGACAACAGTCCCCCGTGCTTAGCTCTGAAAGCCTCAGGGTTGGTAATCATCCTTGCCAACCTCCTTAAGTCCTCTAGTTTTGGAGCCTTGAAGGTGTACTTGTGTGTCTTTCTTCTACCGAAATCCATAACGCAATCTCTGATATTCTCAATTATTGTTGTAGTTTATTTTGGAAAAAAAATATTTTTTTTTTCTTGTTTGAAAAGAGTTTTTTATATGAATGCATGAATGCAGCACACAAAAACATTTAAAAACATGGGTTCAAGGGTTCAACGTCACGAGCATGAAGTCATGGCTCTACCCATCCCCAAAGGTTGTACTATTTTGGTCAATTTTTGTACTTGTAGAATGGGTTCTAAGGTTCCCAAAGTCATTGACCCCCTAGGGATACCGACAGCAAGCTGATTCACTTGAACGAGCTGTAATATCCTAGGGTACATCTCATTTAAGTGTAGTATCGCGTATCAACTATTCCCGATAGTCACCGCACTACCAAATGGTCATATGGTTAATGTCTACTAAATCCTCAGGGTCATGGGTCCCGCACTGGGAAAACTACGCTTTAACGACAATCGGTCGTTCAACATTAAGAATCCACACGGGTAACTCGCTTGATTCGGTGGGCTACCAAGTTAGCTTGGTCGGGATTCACTCCCTACAAGTATTACCTGTCTATGTCACTCTTATCTTAATGTTCTCTCAAACTTTCCACATGCGTATCAATCGCATTCCCATTTGACAGAAAAATAAACACGGATATCAAGTAGGAATAACAGTAAATATATATAGTATATAGTATAGAAAATTATAAACAACCTAGACCTCTTAGGAATTCTAGTCCTAGTTTGATGTCCCCAGCAGAGTCGCCATTTTTCTGTAGCGTGCGATTTTTGTCGGTGACGTGACCACCTTACCGCATTGGTTAGAATTGGGTTCTACTTTCTGATTTCTTATTTATCTTACGAAGCTGGAAAGGAAAGGGAAGCTATCTAAAACTAACCTTGCACGCAGATGTTTTCTTTGAAAAATGCTAAGAGATTGGGGGGTCCGGGGTCAGGTTATACAATGGGGAGTTCTCAATTATCCATCCTATATATGGTTATCCATAGATCATTTGGCATTTTCTTCTGTTATCTACTTAGTAGTGTTTATCTGTTAGAAATTGGGAAAGTTTCTCCTTTGGGAATGTTTGAGAGAGTACTTTTGTTATTTTCGGGTTTTCTGTTGTTTTTGGTAAGGTACTGGACCTAAGGTTTTTGATTTGTGTGCTCGCTAAGATTTCGCAATCTTATGCCTATGTATTCCCGTAAAGATAATAGGGAAATCAGAGCAATCGTAGTTCCTCCTATTCTATGGGAGGAAAAAGATGTTTTGGTGTCTTGTTCAAAGCCCAAGATTGAAGCTAAAGGTATTTGTGTCTTGTTCAAAGCCCAAGATTGAAGCTAAAAGGGTTGAGTATTTGTGTCTTGTTTAAAGCCCAAGATTAAAGTTAAAGGTTGTTTGACTGAGAGAGAATTTGTCATCTCTAAAGGGAGATATCTCATCTGTTTATCACAGTTGTTGGGTATCTGATTATAAAGGAGAATTACTTTAACTGGAATGTATGGAATCCATCAATGCCATAATTTCCTTTATAGGGGATTTGTCCTGAAGGAGAAAACTTTAACTCAGTGTAGAGTAATGCCATTTTTCCTTAGGAATCTTTTATTCTAAGAGAGGGACATTGGCTTGGATGTAAATAATCCAGAGGCTTGCCACTTACAGCAATTAGATGCAAGAAGGGGATTTACCAAGATAAGAGATGGACTACAACTTGGATTTTTGAATCAACAAGTGTGCCACTAGCAACAGTTATCTAGAATTAGGTTTATTTTGATTTGTTTATTTTAATGTGTGATGTACAGAGAAATGTCTTCCTACAGAGAGATTTTTGATTTCCTCTAAGGGGATATTGGTTTTTGTGTGCCTTGATCAAAGCCCAAGGTTGAAGCTAAAAGGTCGACTCTGTTTAGGGGGTTTTATTTCTGTCTTGTACAAAGCCTAAGATTGAGGCTGAAAAGAGACTGACTCTTTTGGGGAGATCATTATACAAAGCCTAAGAGGAGGCTAGAAGGAATTGACTCTTCCGAGGAATATTTTGTCTGTCTTGTACAAAGCCCAAGATTGAGGCTAAAAAGGGATTGACTCTACTGGTGTGAGGTTTTATCTGTCTTGTACAAAGCCCAAGTTTGAGGCTAAAAGGGAATTGACTCCACTGGGGAAGTTCTAAATGAGTCTTGTACAAAGCCCAAGATTGAGGCAAAAAGGGTTAACTGACTCAGTTGGAGAATATTTATATGTGTCTTGTATAAAGCCCAAGATTGAGGCTAAAAGGTGTTGAGGGATGATCATTATACAAAGCCTAAGAGGAGGCTGGTTGGGGGAATTTCTTATATAAAGCCTAAGAGGAGGCTAACTTCTGCTGAGGATTAGTGAGATTCATAGATAGGTCCAAAGTGGGGAATAAACTCTTGCTGAGGATTACAGAAGAGTTGAAACATCAAATGCCTTGAGGTTCTGATTGAGGGTTTATGGGTTGTAATTTGTCCCTAGATGGGGAAATTTGAAGTGAGAGTTTAAATATTGAGTTTTGAAACCTATGAAGGTTTTAACTCTGTTGGTGATTGATGAAATGATCAGGGTTTATCCTGTGTTTTTAGGAAACGTGAGGGTTTCTTTGAGAGCCAAAAGGAGATGAGACTGTCCAAGTCTACTGGCATGAAAAGGTTTATCTTTGTATGATGCCCAAGAGGAGGCTGGTGTTTTAAGGGATGAGAATCAACCCTAAACTGGTCTGATGTTTTGAGATTCTGACTCTCTGGAAAATTGAAATATCAAAGGATGATTAAGTTCTGTCTTATACCTATAGGAGGTCTTTGGGTCCTTGTACTAAGCCCAAGAGGAGGCATGAGAACTTCTAAGAAGCCTGAGGGTCCTTGTACAAAGCCCAAAAGGAGGCTGGGGATGCTTTTAGGAAGCCCGTGGGTCCAAACCTAAGAAAAGTTCAAGAAAGGTTTCATCGGGAATAATCCTTTCTTTAGTGAACAGTTCTAGGGTTTGAAGAAATTCAAATGAGGTTTCACCAAGAATTAATCCTCTCTGGGGAAATGAATTTCTTGAACAGATTTCTAAATAGTGACAGTCTTGAGAAAAGTTTCACCGGGAATAATGTCTTTCTCTGTTCCATATTGTATAAGCCCAAGAGGAGGCAATACTATATCTAGAATTTCCTATGGGGAACTAGTTTTGACTGTGTTGAAAGAGTGACCACTAGTTTGATCTAATCCTAGACCTAATTTCTGAGGAAAACTCTAAGCAGGTATACAGGCATATATATACAGATGAAATATATAAACAAGTATGTAAAAGAAAGCTGGTAGAACTTACAGGTGAGCAAGCTTCCAGTGTTACAGCTGTATGGTTAGTTATTCAAGAAATTGAAGAAAGTTTTAATACAACTATAAGTTTTTGTACAAAGGGGGGCTGGGTATTATACTTTATTAGAGGCCTAAAAGTGTTTATGTGAAGTTTGAAAAAAATCAAAATTTAGAGGAAACCCTAATTTTAAATTTAAAAGATATAATTTTCAAAGGAAATTAAATAAAAATCATATATAAAATATCAAATATACTTAAAAACAAGTTGTCATCTTTGAAAAATATTTTGAAAAATCATGCTTAATCACATGAAAGCTTGAAATTAATTTGAAGTTGAAAAATCAAGAGAAAGAAATATTTTTAAATGCCTAAAAACAAATAAAAACATAATTCTTTACAAAAATACCAAATATGTGAAATAAATAATATTTTTGTGAAATTTTTGTAGAATAAAATATTTTAATATTTTTGCGAATTTTCAAAAAAAGAACCAATAAAAAATAATTAAAATTGAGAGAGAAATTATTTTTGGAATTAATTAATAAAAACCATGAAAAATAGCAAAATAGGGGAAAATGGCAAAATGGTCTGGGTGGGTCTTGAACCCACGACCTCCCATTCAAACACACATGTGCACTACCACTGGGGTGGTGATACATCCGTGTATCAAAACCACCCCATAAACATATATGGGTGACAAGGTTTTAGGCCTGGCCAAGGCGCCATAGCCTGGCCCTTGCCCAAGGCTGGCCTGATTTTAGGCCTCTAGCATGAAGGCTCTAACTTCCTCATTTCTCCATGGATTTGGACAAAATTTAGATGGATTCTGCCTAGAATTTCATGAGGAATCCAATGGTGCTTTTAGAATTTTCTAAAGATGCTTCTATTTTAAAACCCGATAGTGGTTTCAAAATAGGCCAAGATTTGCAAGTTCTATGGTATCACATCATACAAGCAATAATAGCATGGTGAATTGGTTCAAACACAACACATATGATATGTATGAGATGTCTATGATCAATGGACATCAAAGCAATGCACAATTTAGAGAGTTCAAGTTGTCATGTACTTACCTCTTGAAGCTCCTTGTGCTATCTTTCAAGATGCTTGTTCCAGAAGTGATCCAATGCTTTAGACACCTTTGATTGATCCTTTAGAAACTTTTACAATGATCAAAACCAGCTGGAATTCTCAGGAACAAGTATTGGCTCTTTCTTGCAAAAGTGGTAAAAATGATCAAAATGGTAACTCACTCAAATGGTGTTACAGTTGAGGGAAACCTGTTGGGACAGTTCGAGGATGATATTTGGAGTGTGTTTGTAGCTTTGTATGGTTTTGAAAGTGACTGAATCAAGACATGGCTTGTAAAATGCAGAAAAGTAAAAATTTGAGGTTTTGGAGGTTGACTTTCTGATTTTGGTGTTTCAGATCAAGGATGTGTGTTTGAACAACTTATATATGATACATTGGATGTGCTTGAATCATGAGCTGTGGTGGAATTGCTCTCTAACTCAAAAATTCAGTGGTGATTTGCAAAAGAAGGCATTTCTGCATAATGAGAGAGATTTTGAGGAAAGCAAGTGTTGTTGTGCTTTGGTGTACTCAAACTGACCACAATTGATGTCTATTTATAGTGCAACAAGTTTGTTTTGGCATCAATAGTGAATGAAGGCTTGGACAGTCCCTTGGCCAATGGTGATCAAAAGGAATCTCAAGTCTCCTATAGCCATTGACTTGAGGTTAGGGCATAGGCTATGAGTCCTTTGGTTCAGAGATAAGGCTTGACTCAATTCAGTTAGCAATGTCTTGATGCTTGCCACCTTGTGAATCCATTGAATGCATTGAAACAAAATTGGAGTCTTTGAGATTTCTAGCCTTTTTAGGTGACACATAGCTACATGTAAATCCTTGGACTTGGGAGGCTTCTGGATCAGATCTTTTCCCTTTGATGTTATCCTCTAAGGTGTCCAAATGGATGACAAGGCTTGTAATTGTATAACTTAGCCAATTCGAGCAAAATTGCAAAAATCTGTCTTGTACAAGACAGTTGGAAAGTGCCATCTTGGGAGGATCATATCTCCTTACTCAAATGAAGTTATGGAACACTCATGTACTTTTTAAAAGCCCTTATTGGTACAATTCATATGTGGTCATAGTTTGTCTTGAAACTATCTGGAATTAGTTGAAAAATCCCCATGAACATTAAGGTTCAAGGTTGAAACTTAGGCAATTTTGTACTAAGTGTTAAATCTTTGAATTTTCACCACTTTGATCCATTCATAACCAAAAATCCATGAAGAATTAGAGTTTCATGTAGTTGAAGCTTTTGTAGAATGTAGGAAGACCTACAAATCAGGCTTTGGATCACACAAAATGGCTGCTTGGATCAAAAGTTATGGCCCTTGGAAGTTGGCACCAAAATCATCCAAACTTAGTAACTTAGAAAAATTTTCAATTTTTCAAGGTTACCCCTTTTACAAGTTATCATGATTTCCTGATCAATTCTTATTCAAATGACATTATAAATCATATCTTATGAAAATATGAGTCATAAGGATCATTTTTGCCAAAAAAGTCATGTTTTGACTTTTGGCTCCGGAGCGGTTCGGCGTGGAAAAACCCTAATTCCTGACTTTTGAGGAATGCATTCTCTAACGGTGTTTTAACTTTGTAAAGGGAATCCTAGGGTTATTTTGAGTGCATTGAGTTATATTTTGAAGCCTTGGATTAATCTCCTATGAAAATTTCACTCTAGAGGCCTTAGTCGACAAAACCCTAATTTGGCGACACCGGGTGTTTCGAAGCTCAATCCACTTGGAATGCTGCAAATTTGTGCTTAATTCTTGATGTGGGAGTCCTCTTGATCCTTTATGGGTGTTTGAGAGTTTGGACAAGTTGAATATCATGTCATTTCTTGATTGATCTTTTGCCCAAATGCTCTGAGAGGGATGAAAACCCTAATTCTTGATCATAGTGAATGCTCAACCATCTTTGATGAGATTGGTAAGGCATTAAGGTACATCCATATTGTGGTGATGATTTGCACAATGATGGGAAATCCTGTGGTCAAAATTTGGGGTATGACAGGAAGAAACCGAGAAATATCAGTTTTCTAGATTATCACCGTTGACATTGCTGGGGATGAGAGGATCAGGTCGATCATCACGCCATGACTGACTCTGACTAGGGAACGAACCTAGAGAATCTCCGATTTCCAAGCTATCACCAACATTGCTACTTGGACGTCTTTCCACTCTGACTGAGTCTGATGTAGGGAATTACCAAGGTCTGAATGATCTTCTCTGCTTGGGGAGAATAGAAAATGAAACATACTGCCACTAGGGAGTGATGATTTCGACTTACTGGGACTGATGCACGACCCTTGCAGGGGAAAAGAACAATCGTGTCTCTTCTCGGGGCACATCATGACAGCTTTACTAGGGACATTACGAATCTGCCGGAGAACGGGAGGTAAACAACCTTTCCGAAGAAACATAATGGCGCTTGCTGGGGAAAGGATGGCTCTGTTAGGCGATGGCCGCATCTTCAAAGAACCATCATAGTGTTGGTCGGGCATTAGGCTTGTCGGTGGATATGACCGATTATCCTGTAGGAATTACCAGTAAAATATGCAATGCATAATTCTTTCTCTATTGATTTAGCTTTTTATTGTTCTCAACGCTTTATAGTAATATGTGATCACAAATAATCGCTTATTTTGCAAACAAAATACTGAAAAGAAAACAATTGAGAAATCGAATGACGAACGTTTATTGAAATGTGAAAACATGTACATAAGATGTGTACAAGGATGTAAAACTCCTTGATGAGGAAGTTTGCAATAAAATTGAAAAACAAATGTAAATGGCAAAGGGATATCATGTTTTACATTGATTTCAACATTGACTACCGCCCACTGTAAGTCTAGGTTCCAACGCCTTGCACCAGTTGATGATGATTTGACTGCTCAGTTACCGTCGGAGGTTCATCTATGATGAAGAGAGGCTCAAGTGTTCACATTCAAATGCCTTTATCCCTAATTTTTGCCTGGAGATTTTTCTATTTTTTTCTCGTCCACCGGGATACCCATTTTTGCCTAAGTCGCCCTTTCGGGTTTTCAACTTAGCGGGTTGTTATTGTTTTTTTTCATTGTCCCTAACTTTTGCATGGACATTTCTTTTTGTTTGGTCCATCGGGACGCCCATTTTTTCCTAGATTATCCTTAAGGATATCAATCTAGCGGGCTCTTTATCCTTTTTTTTTCAGGCATAATATTTTTTGACTGTATCGGAGTTCTCGGGCGATGGCAACTCCTCCCCATCCATGGTGGTGAGGATCAGGGCTCCGCCTGAGAAGGCCTTCTTGACAACAAAGGGTTCTTCGTAATTGGGAGTCCACTTGCCGCGTGGATCCGAGTGAACAGGTGAATATCTCTTGAGCACGAGTTCGCCTTCATGGAACGCTCGAGGGAGAACTTTCTTGTCAAAAGCTCGCTTGAGGCGTCTCTGATACAATTGACCATGACAAACGGCTGTAAGGCGCTTCTCTTGGACGAGATTCAGCTGGTCGTATTTGGATTGGACCCATTCAGCTTCATCAAGACCTGCTTGCATGATGACTCTGAATGAAGGAATCTCGACTTCAATGGGTAGAACAGCCTTCATACTATACACAAGTGAATACGGAGTTGCCCTAGTAGAAGTACGAACTGAAGTTCTGTAGCCATGTAGCGCAAATGGAAGCATTTCATGCCAATCCTTGTATGTCTTGACCATTTTCTGGACAATTTTCTTGATGTTTTGGTTTGCTGCTTCGACGGCACCGTTCATCTTGGGCTGATATGGTAAAATGTTGTGGTGCTCTATCTTGAATTCTTGACACAACTCCTTCATCATCTTGTTGTTTAGGTTGCTTGCATTAACAGTGATAATGTTGCTAGGAATGCCATAGTGACAGATTATCGCTTTCTTGATAAATCTAGCAACCACTTGGCATGTAACATTTGCGTAAGAAGCAGCCTCAACCCACTTGGTAAAGTAATCGATAGCAACTAGAATGAATCGATGACCATTAGAAGCCTTTGGCTTGATCATTCCAATCATATATATACCCCACATAGAGAATGTCCAAGGTGAAGTCAAAACATTCAATGGAGTTGGAGGCACATGGATCTTGTCTCCGTAGATTTGGCACTTGTGACATCTTTTGGAAAAGTTGTAACAATCTACCTCCATTGTTGTCCAATAATACCCAGCTCGAAGGATCTTTTTGGCCATGGCAAGACCTTTAGCATGTACACCCTCGCAGCCCTCATGTATGGACCTTATGATCGTGTTTGCTTCATGTCTATCCACACATCTGAGCAACACAGAATCATAATTCCTCTTGTATAGTACACCACCACTTAAGAAGAATTTGGCACAAAGCTGCCTAAGAGCTTTCTTGTCAGTGATAGTAATACCCTCGAGATATTCTTGTTTTTCCAGATATCTCTTGATATCGTAGAACTAAGGCTTGTCATCAGACTCATCCTCGATTGCTAAACAGTGTGCTGGTTCGTTCAAATGATTAATGCGGATAGAAGGAGCTTCATTCTTCCACTTGACTTTGAACATGGATGCTAAAGTGGCAAGTGCATCAGCTAGTTAATTTTCCTTTCTGGGGATATGATGAAAAGAGATTTTGTCAAAGTTGGGAATCAATTTCGCTATGTGCTTTTGGTACGGAACCAGCTTGGAATCCCGAGTCACAAAGTTCCCTCTGACTTGACCAATGACCAAAGCAGAATCTCCATAGACCACAAGAATCTTGATTCTCATGTCAATTGCCGCTTCAATATCGTAGATACATGCTTCGTATTCAACCATATTGTTGGTGCATACAAAGCATAATATGGCAGTGAAGGGAAGGTGAAAAGCTGTTGGAGAGATGAGGATAGCACCAATTCCACGACCTTTAGAATTACAGGTACCATCGAACACGAACATCCATCGTTCCCTGGTTTGGGTCCTATGTCAGGGTCTGGAGTCTCATAGTCTCTGATAAACAGAACATCCTCATCGGGAAAGTTAAACTTCATTTGTTGATAACCCTCTATAGGTTGATGAGCAAGGTAGCCAGACAAGAGGCTCCCTTTTATTGCTTTCTGGGTAACATGTTGGATATCATACTCAGTTAACAGCATCTGCCACCGAGCAATCCTTCCAGAGACAGCAGGCTTTTCAAATATGTACTTTATCGGATCCATTTTGGATATCAACAAAGTAGTAGGGAAAATCATGTATTGTCTTAGGCGTCGAGCAGCCTAGACCAGAGCACAACAACTTTTCTCCAAGAGTGAGTATCTGGCCTCACAATCAGTGAACTTCTTGCTCAGATAGTAAATTGCATGTTCTTTTCTTCCAGTGTCGTCATGTTGACCCAATACACATCCCATCGATTCATTGAGAACAGTGAGATGCATGATTAAAGGCCTACTAGGAATCGGCGGTACTAAGATCGATGGTTCTTGAAAGTATTGTTTTATTTTGTCAAATGCTTCTTGACAATCATTGTTCCATTCGACCGATTAATTTTTTCTTAGTAATTTGAACATCGGTTCTCAGGTAGTCGTTAAGTGAGAAATGAACCTTGAGATGTAATTAAGTTTGCCCAGAAAGCCACCGACTTCTTTTTCTATTTTGGGAGGCAGCATGTTCTGAATTGCTTGAACCTTGTCAAGATCAACTTCAATAACTTTTTGACTCACAATAAAGCCCAACAGTTTGCTCGATCGAACTCCGAAGGTGCACTTCGCAGGATTCAATTGTAGTCTAAACTTCCAGAGTCTGTCAAATAGTTTCTTCACATGGACCAGGTGATCATCTTCGGTTTTTGACTTGGCAATCATATCGTCCACGTAAACCTCATTCTCTTTATGAATCATATCATGAAAGAGGGTTGTCATGGCACGTTGGTATGTTGCCCCTGCACTCTTCAAACAGAATGGCATGACTTTCTAGCAATATGTACCCTATGGTATGATGAAAGTAGTCTTTTCCATATCAGCCGGGGACATTTTGATTTGATTATATCCTGAAAACCCGTCTATAAATGAAAAGATAGAGAACTACGTTGTATTATATACCAAGACATCAATATGAGGCAGAGGAAAATCATCTTTCAGTCTTGCCTTGTTGAGATCTCGATAATCCACACACATTCTGACCTTGCCGTCTTTCTTTGGAACCGGGACGATGTTGGAAATCCATTCAGGATATTCAAAAGTGGCCAGGAACCTAGTGTCAAGCTGCTTCTTTACCTCTTCTCTGATTTTAAGTGCCATGTCAGGTCTAGTCTTCCTGAGTTTCTGCTTAATAGGAGGACATCCGGGCTTGAGTGGCAGGTGATGCTCAACGATGTTGGTCTCCAACCCAGGCATATCTTGATAAGACCAGGCGAAGATACCAACATATTCTTTCAATAGCTTGACCAACTCGGAGTGTACATGCTTTGCGAGGGATGCACCAACCTTGACTCCTCTTCTGACCTCATCAGTACCAAGATTGACAATTTCCACTGGCTCTTTGTGTGGTTGAATCTCTTTATGCCCGTGCTCAAGGAGCCTTGCTAGTTCAGCCGGTAATTCACAATCGTCCTCACCATCTTCTTCGGCTTGGTTGATTGGAATCCCAGAATTATAATGGATGTTTTCCATGTTGTTATCAATGCATTTATTTGTTTTGCATGTTTATGAATATGTTTAGAATGAGTTACTTTGAAAAAGTGAAAAATAAAAGAAACTTTTGCCATTTGTTTGTGAAAAAGTAAAATAAAGAAAGAAAATAGAGCATGATTTTGAATGCAAAAAAACTTTTACTTATTGATCACATAATATTGCAAAAGCGGGAGGCCCTTTACAAGCTATGCACTCGTCTCGGGCGAGGATGAGGGAGTGAGAAAGCAAAATGCATTACATGTTTGTTGGAAAAACCACAGGAATCACGGTAGATGTCCAATTGTTGAGCTTGAAACCCGGCGGGCACTTGTGCACAAAGCTTGAGATCTAGTTACTAGGACCAGCATCATCAATGGATGCCACGATGTCACCCTTTTGAAAATCCGCGCTATTGAACTTGATCAAGTTACACTGCTTCTGACCATGTGAGCCAGATTGTCGACCAAGACGATAACCCAATCCAAAATGATTATGCTTTTCAACCACATCAATCACATGCCCCCATCCAGGCAAGGCACCTTTCTCGATGATCTCCTTAGCACTCTTGGCAGATATCAAAGTCATTTGCGGTGATCTACTTTGACTAATTGAAGCAGAGCTGACATCTTCGAACTCGAGACACTGCAACGACACTACAACTATGCCCTCTTCGGTCTCGACATATCGGAAAGATGATAACTCGCTTACAATCAGATCCTTCGGGAGGCAATTTTGATTCATTAAAGCCCAAGTATCTGCTTGCTGTTATATTGGCCACTACATCATCGAACTCGACAACGGATATATCATGCATCATGTGGGCAGTGTTCAAACCATCAACAAAGCTGATCTATGCGCAGACGAGCTCATGAGTAAGGACAAAATCGATATCCTTGAGGGAATCTGCCCCAGCTGGTCCACAATTTTAAAATCACTTTTCTTGATCAACCTTAGGAACTCTTGATCATCTATTGTCTCCTTGCTTTTTGTAACATTCTCAGATGGAATAGTTGGCATTGATGCGGCATTAGATGCCTCTTGTTGAACAACAGGGGTTGCAGATGCAGGCTTCTCCTTGGGAGGAACAACATTTGGAACTTGTACCGACTTTGTAGTGACCTTCAGAGCGAATACACGTCCAGTACGTGGTATACCTCAGGCGGTGGTACCATTCATAATCTCAGAATCAGCAACCCTTATTTCTTGACCTCCAGAAAACATAGTAGACCCATATCTCCAAGGTACCTTCTTAGAATTCCGATACAGAAACGGTTTTGGCTGGCAAACAAAGATAGTTTGTACTTTCTTTTTAGGGGATTCAATAGGAACCTTCCTATAGATGATGGTGAATGGCTCGATGGTAGCAACTTCTTCCACAGGCTTAGATCTAGAAAATTGAACTTCTCCTCGATTCATCAAAATTTGGACACAACCCTTTAGCCTTCGACATTGGTTGGGATTATCGTCACAAATCTGACACTTACCATGCAGTCCTTTCAACAGCCCATGTTCATTCAATTTCTTGATAACCACAGTCATCTGGGTCTTTACCTCGTCAACATCTATGAACAATTCGGCCTTTAAATTATCCTCAATCATGTTCACCACAGGTCCACCGTGATTGGGCAATGGATTATGCTAAATGTTAGGACCTTCCTCAGCAAAAGTCAAAATCTTCCGATCAATGAGTTCCTGAACCTTGGTTTTGAAAACAATACAGTCCTCTGTCGCATGTCCTATGTATCCAGAGTGATAAGCACATGACGCATTTGGATTATGCTTTGGGTTAAATGGAGGAATTGCAGGTGCGATCTCTTTAGGAACAATTGGTGAACCAAGTAAGGAAATAACTCAGTGTATGGCACCGAAATTCTGTCAAAATTAGAACGCTTATGATTTCCTTGATTGTTGTTGTTTTGTTGGTTTTGATTCTGCTGATTTTTGTTGTTCGGTTGAGTCTGTTGCTGACGTTGCAGTTGTTACTGATCATTCTGAATCAGTTGTTACGAATGATACTAGTACAGAGGTTGTCGATATTGTGCAGCAGCAATGTACGAATATGGATAGTATGGCATGGGAGCCATGGGTGCTTGATACTGAGGAGAGACTTTAGCTGTCACAGCGTTGACTTCACCTTCCTTTTTCTTTGACTGACTGTTCTAAGACTTTCTATTAGCTGGCTGCTGGGAAGCAGCTCCAGAAATCTTTCCAGTCTTCAAACCATTCTCAATTCGTTCACCGATGGTTACAATGTCAGTAAAGTTTGATGAAGAACTACCCACTATTTTCTCATAGTATGATCCTTGCAATGTACCCATAAAAATATCGCGTCGTCTTTGTGCATATTCTTTAAATGTTTCAGCTGAGCGCTGAGACTGGTTTTACAATTGTAATCTAATAGGCTCCAGATCAAGATTATATTTGTATTGCTTCAAGAACGCTTCAGATAATCCCCTCCAAGTACGGATTTTGCTGCGTTCTAAGCCCATGTACCAATCCAATGAAGCACCAGACAAGCTATCTTGAAAACAATGAACTAGCAATTTAGCATTATCAATACAGGATGCCATCTTCCTACAGTACATAGTGATGTTACTACGTGGGAAACTCAAACCTTTATACTTCGGAAGCTCAGGTATCTTGAATTTCTGCGGCAATACAACATTCGGAACCAAACATAAGTCCTTGGCATCCATGCCGAAAGCGGAAAACCCTTCAATAGCTCTGATACGGTCTTCTAACAACTTGTAACCAGCAGGTATATCTTGATTAGCAGTTTTGACAAGAATCTGAGTATTTGGCAGCTGAGATGCAGCCGGAGCATGCACTTGCGGAGTAGTAAATTGAGAAGAATATACCAATCCCTGATTAACCATCTTCCCAGCATTCTGACCCAACTAAACTCCAAACGGATAATTCGGAGAAGGTACCACAGCAGCTGAAGATGCCCCAGGGTAGAGCATTCCAGAATGAACATTCTGAACAGGAGTTTGAGTAGCCTGAGATAAAATCGAAACATGAATAGGAGGACCCCTATACACCTGCTCATCGTCATCAGGAGTTTTAATGTCAGTCAACACAGGAGTCTGACAAGCCTGAACCTGAAGATTCTCATGATCGTCACTCACTACTGGAGGTGGAACCGGAGTAGGCATACCCCATGGATATGCAGCAGCATTTCCATTAGCCATGGGCACAACAAAAGGTTGATATGGTACGAAGGCTCCATTATTTGAAATCTGAGGAGTGAAATTCGGAGGCATACCCCAAGGAAAAGCATCAGGCATTTTGTTCAAACCAGATTCAGAATTTGATGGATGAACAGCAGGCTAAATCACAGGCTCAACTAGCACTTCAACCGTAGCAGGAGAAGGAACAACGGCAGGAGTAGCCGTAACAACAGGAGACATAGTTACAACAGGAGTGACAACGGTTGCATCGGTGACAGTTGCAACAACAGTGGCAGCAGCAGCGTCCTTCTGAGCATGAAGGAGTTCCATAATAACTTCCATGTTAGTCTAAAACTGATCCATCCGACCTTGAAATTGAGCCAGAGTTTCCTTATAAGCAGCGTTCTCAGCTTCGAAGTCAGTCATAATTCTGGATTTGCTTGAGCGAGTGAAATACCGATGTCGAGTCGTCGTCTTGCTACAAGCGGAGACGAACAAGGCAAGCAAAGGTTTTTCGGATGAAGGGACGTGCATATGTGTGCGAATGAATGTATGCAATGCATGCAAAAATAAAGTTTTAAATTCCAGGAATTCGTAAACTTATCTTTGTTAACAATAATCATAAAGCATATAAGTAAAGGTGCAAAGATAAAGCTGATAAGAAACTTTGTTCATTCAACAATAAAGGAAAGAAGAAAAAGTCAAGTACAAATCAAATCTCTTCCTTTTGGGCTGCAACAAGATCAACATGGATCCTATCAAAAACCACCCTACAAACAGACAAGAAGTGGAACACAGCCCAAGGAGTCTTGTGCGGTAATACATCAACATACACATCCCTCAACAACCCAGGTAAGTCCTCCAGTGCATGCTCAGTAAATATGGCTAAACGACCATGTCTCTCACTCCAGTACTTCGCATCCTTCATGAGGTTGCGTAACAAAGAATGGTTAGGTCCCTGAAGCATAACCTGAAGAAACGCCTCTTTCTGATATAATAGAACTTGCAAATGACGACTTTGTTGCTCCCAATGAGTACTCTCTATGTTGAGCTGATAGATTTGCTCTCGGCTCTGATGTGCTTGATCTTGTAGTTTCCAAATCTCACCGAAGGCTTTGTCGAGCTTGGCTTGACACTGAGAAAAGTCCTTCGCCAACTAGTTAGCACAGTCTTATTCACTTTGCCACTTTGTCTTGTACTCGGATAACTTCCCTCGAAGCTCTTCAAGTTGCTTCTTATAGATCAACTCATCCTTGTAGGCTTGATACTGAGTATCGGCGAGTTGCCTCTTCTTGGAACTAAGTCCCTCATAGGCACTCTTCAAAGCATCTCCCACTTTCCTTCGCTTGTTCTGCTCAACCTCCACTTCTTTGAGCATGCGCTCATGCTTCTGGTGGAGCTCAATCTGTAAGCTTTACTTCTCGGATGTGACTCTTTCAAGATTGAGACGAAGATTAGTATTCTCCTTCTTCAACATCTTAATAGTTCTCTTGAGTTGGTCGACTTCAGATGGAGGAACAATGGTAAGCTCAGGAAGCTTGGCATTCATGGAAGGCTTGGAAGAAAATGGCAACAAGATCTCCTTGACGCGCTCTTTGACCCAAAGTATGTAAGCTTCCTTGGCTATGTAATTCTTCTTACCCAAATCGGCTCTTCCTTCGAGGTGAATCTGAGTCCAAGCGGCACTAAACCTCTTCAGTAATCCCCTATCATCAACCCCTTCATGAAAGATGAACTCTTCCACTACCTTAGGATCTGGCTTGGCAACCATAGGATATCCTAACTGTCGGAAGATAAGTCTTGGATTATAGTTAATTCCATCCTTTGTACCCAGGAGAGGCACATTGGAGAATTTCCCACAATGAAGAATAATCTTAGTATTGTCGAAAACTCGAGAATACCAAGAAATGTCATCAGCAGTAAGAGACATGATTCGTTGAGACCACTTGAGATTACCCTTATTCTCAACAAAAGGAGCCTTCTGCGGAAGGCGAGTCATGAACCATAGGTACAGCAGAGGAACACAATAGACAATGGTTCCCTTCTTCTTTTCATTCCTCAAATGAATAGAATGATAGGTATCAGCAAGGAGCGTCGGAACAGGGTTCTTGGGCAAGAAGATATTGATGGCAGTCTGATCTATGAAAACCCCCATGTTCGAAAACAAGACAAATCCATATATCCACAAAGCAAGAATGGCATTGAAAGCCTTCCAGTTTCCATCTGTAGCAAAGGAAGTGGCTTTATCTACCAGAAACTTTGAAGCAAACCCTCGAATACCCTTCCCTTTGGTCTTGAGATTAGCTTCGACATCCTTCTTACTAATGCAAAGCGCATCAGCAATAAGGGGAAACTTTGGACAACCACTAGTGTAGACAAAAGGAACCTGTTTCTTGATCTCAACCCCCAAAATATAAACATACTCCTCGAGTGTAGGTGCTAACGGATAATCCTGAAATGTGAAGCACCTAAGTGGTAGGTCATAGAACTGAACCAGTGTATGAATGGCAGTGATGTTGACTTTAGTGTTGAGGATGGCCAACAGATTACCATAACTGTCTTTGAAAACCCCTCTGTTATCTTCAACCACACGGGATGCTAAACCTCTCAAAGTATTCAGCTTAGGCTCAACTAACTTGTAGCTAAAGATACCTCGGCAACCAGTACTCATCTCTATGATAGTGTCAACAAATAATAAGCCTTCGAATAACCTGGAAATGCACATGCAAAAATTAATTTACATGATGATATGATATGCAACACAAGAACAAGAAGTCAGCATTGCCTGAACAATCAAATCTGAACAATCTGGATATCTGCATATAATCCTGTGTCGGTGCAAAATACTCTGATGTGCGTGAGAGAAAAAAGGTATGAAGTGTCTTGGTTTCCTGCAAAAACCCATATCCCCCAAACCATAGGACTCAGAATGAAAACCCCCCGCCGTAGCGAATTCTCGTAGGACAGAAGTATTCTCAAGCGAATTATGATTTGGGATGTGGCTCTCTTGGTAACCCAATGCGCAAAACGTAGGTCTAACGACTATCCACGTTTTAGCCTATGTGTATGCTAAGCCCGGTGTTAGTACTTATCTCTCCAATAACATCTACCCATCCCAACAACAGCAGAATATAGCAGATATCCAGAATATACAGCATATGAATATTCAAAGCAGTAAAGAATGCAGTAAATAAATATAAAGCTAAATAAAGCATAAAGATAAAGCTAGTAAAACGCAAAAGATAAACACCCAATCAAGCAAGAAAGCAAACAAAACTAGCCGAGACCCCAACTTGCAAGAGCAAGGACTCTCTAGCAGAGTCGCCAGCTGAAGATGGCTGGATTATACTTGAGTGAATCGCACTCTCAAAGATACAACAGAGTCGCCACCGAACTTTATTTAGTCCCAAAGGACAGGGAAAATATCGATAAAACCCAAGGGGAAGAGAAACGGGTCAGGGGATCGGTTATGCGAAAGGAAGGTACTAGCACCTTGCGCATCCATCGTACTCGACGGAAACCATTTCACTTGCTTCTAGGCTTGGATGGGTTATCTATCTAAAGGCTTCTAGCTAAAAAAGAAGAGGAGAGAAAAGAGAAAAAGAAAGAAAGTGCTCGCGGAGGATTAGGGTCCTCGTGCCTACCTACCCTCATAGTGCAATAAGGAAATCAGAGCGCCTAGTTCAAAGGAACCAGAGAAAAGAAAGGGGATTGGAAGAAGGTGGAAGGGTGCTCGCCAAGATCATCGCGATCTCGTGCCTACGTATCATACATTTGAATGAATGCAGAATCAGAGCTTCTGTAGTCCGTGGAACTAAGACATAAAAGGAAAAAGAGAGGAAAGTGGTGTCAAAATCATGAACGAAAGAAAGAAGGAAACTCCGTTGGGGGATTCCAAAGAAATGGTTTCAAACCAAGAAATAAATGCAAAAAGAGCGATAGCTACTGAGGATAAAATGCAAGAGTGGCGTAGAAACCAAGAAGTTAGAGGAGGAAAGAGTAATAGAGACTCCACTGGGGAGTAAGAGAACAAAGTGACCGTGCTGGGGATCAGAGGGTTAGAGACCCTGCTGGGTATCAAATAAAGGAATGGTGTTGAAACCAAGAGAAAAGGATATGGTATGTTAACTTACTGGCAGTGGTTAACCGAAGGAAGAGAGTGGGACTCTGTGGGGAAAAGGGTTTGGCATCGACAGGATGGCTGTGAAGAACCAAAAGGAGAGAGTACTGAACCAAGAGAAGGTGTTTGACTCTGAAGGGATTTCGGTATATTAACTAATAAACAGTGGTTAACCGAGGAAAGAAAAGATTGCAACTCTGGGGAGAGAAAGGTTTTAACAGATAGACTGTAATCAACCAAAAGACTGGGTGTATAATTAAGCGAAGGTTGCAACCCAAAGGGGGGTTGGTATTGACTGAACAAATAGTACTTGACCAACGAAAGGGTATTGAACCAAAAGAGGTTGCTAACCACTGAGTATTCGGTGTTAACGGAAGAAACTGTGATTAACCACAAAGAAACGAGTGATTAACCAAGAGACGGTGATTAACTCGAAAGGTGCTCGGGGTTTTAACAAACAGGTTGTGGCTAACTGAAAAAAAGAGTGCAAATTGGTGTTTTAACTGATAGGCAGTGATTAACCAATCAAAGGGAGAAGAACCACGAGAAGGTCACGAACTCCGCAATAGTTTCGGTGCTTAACAGGAAGACTGTGTTTACCCGAAGGAAAGGGAATTGAGACTCTTCAGGGGAATCAAAAAGCAATGATTGAGCACAAGAAAAGGACAATGAGACATGAGACGGGTATTAACCCAAGAGATAATGATCTTTAACCAAAAGGATGGTGATTGATCAAAAGAGAGATAGAAAGAGCCAAGAGTGATCAGGGATCGACTCAAATGGGGAAGGAGATACGATACTGCCTAGGGATAGAGGTGACTAAGTCAGGCACAGGGTCATTCGTCCCCTACCTGAAGTAGTCAGAATAAGAGTAGGAATTCTCCATTCTCATTCCTTCTCTAACACATAGGGTGTAGTGCAGAAGTTGAAACGGGCAACGTAACAGCTCTAAATTGTACAGTGCTCGAGTGTCGCGCGAAACTCCGACTCCGCATGAGGGAAAGAGAGAGAAAGAAAGCTCTAAAGGAAGCCTAAAGAGAAGCGCCAACGGGAAGATTAATAATTGAAATGAAGTTTTGATTAATTAATCAAAGGGAGGAATATGCTAATAAGTTTCCAAAATGAATGAAAAATTATTAAAGAAAAAGGGTGCATTATTGATTATACAAGATTAAGCCTATTCTTTAAAGAACAAACTTAATTCAAACATGAATGGAAAGTGCAAAACAGTACCAAATGACACTCAAAATGCAACACAAAATCATGTTATTGTGTGAATAGAATTGTGCAAGAATGATCATGTTCATACAATGTCAAGAATGTGCACAATCATGAAATCGAAAGATCGAGCATCGGAAAATTCACAAGCATGATTCAAAAAGAAGATAAACAGCACCTAAAACATCCATAAAAATCAATCATATTAATCCATGGAAGTTAGAGGAGGAAATCATGGCAAACAAGCTTGAAAAACACCAAAAATGGCACTCTGTTACAGTGGTAATCGATTACCCTAATTAGGTAATCGGTTACTTGCTTGAAAAAGGAAAAACTGGTGAAAATTGTACAGATTAATCGGTTACTCTCTTTGAGTAATCGATTACTTGGTTGAAAAAAAAGCAGCGCTAGTGTAAATTTGTGCAGAGTAATCGGTTACTCTCTTTGAGCAATCGATTACCACTGTAACAGTGGCAAAAATAGCTTTTCAAAAAGCACTTTCAACACCTAAATCACTTGTCCAAACTACCACATGCTAGGGTATGAATTTGTACACGAAAATCAAGCTTAATAACAGCAAAAAGCCAGCACTGGAATCAATTAACACATCAAGATCATGGATCAAGTAATGGCATAATCAATTCACACACAAAAAAAGCATCGAAACTACATCGTGAATGATACGAAAACGTTCGAAATAGTAAAATGTGCAAAGAAAGACCAACCTACATGGCTGAGATGTGCCTTGGATGTTATTGGAAATGAATCTTGGTGAAGATAATCAAAGAAAACCAGAGGAATCTTCAATTGTAGCCGAATCGTATCGAAACCAAGCAAATTGCGACGAAACTCCAAAATACGAATTCGAACCGTAGAATCTTGAAGCAAACACTTGAGATGAATCCAAAAGCAAATATAACTCCAGAAAATCAAGTATAATTGCAAGGTGATGAAGGTTAAGCTCAAGAAATAATCACTTCCAAGGTGAAAGTGATTAATCTTCAATGGTGAAGAGCTATGGTGAGGTTTGGAAAGAAAATGGAAATGAAGATGAAGAAGTTGCAGAAAAATTCAGAGAGAATGTGAGAGAATTGAGAGTGAGGAGTGTGTGAAATGGTTGAGGGTTTGAAGGTTCTTGAAAAATGATTGAAGGTTTGTTTATATAGAGTTTTGGTTTGAAGTTGATAGGTTTGGAATGTGCTTTGGACTTAGCTTTGGAGCTAGGTTGGGAGTTAGTTACACTTGACTCACCAAGTCAGCGGATAACTCGGTTAGTTAGGTAGTTGACTCGGTGGAGCAATCCCAATGTAAATCCAAATCAAAGGCTCACATACTTGGAAATCAAGGAACATGGTGCACTTAATTTAAAGTGATGTATTGGAATAAATGTAAGTGGAATGTCTTGAATGGTCTGGGACGACATTGTTACGACTGTTGTCGCTGATGCCGATGGAGCCATCGTTCTAACTGGCGTAGAAAGAACTGGCTCTTCATTGGCCAATACAATCGGTTGTTGCACCATATCTTGTGGATTATTCTGGGTATTACTATTGTCTCCAAGAGGACGTGACATACTAGATAACGCCTTACCACTCCTTAAACGCATGCAAAAATGCCCAGAAAAAATCTTAAGAGTAGAACATAATTTTCTAATGTAAGAAAAAAAAGGATAATATACTCAAAGTACACTTAGCACAGGTCCCAGTAGGCGTGTCAATTTATTTACCCTGAAAAATGGTAAACAACTATTGGTCTGCAAATATATGGTTTACTCGCAAGATCAACCAATGAATCCTAGAACATAGTGCTTAAGGACTTATTCATTGTTTATTTCTTTTTATCTTAAGGTTATTGGCTTCAACTATGTCAAAGGGGATATGTGAAGATAGTGTGATAATGCATATCTTGACTTAAATGCAGCAAGTGTAAAGTAAAAATCACAATGCTGAAAGCACTAAAATGAAAATAAAGGCTAAGGAAAAGATGAAAGCAAAGAAATAAATGTAAAATAAATGAATTAGGAAACTTTGTATTAAACAATAAACATGATTTTCATCTGATGCTCATCTGAGAGTTCTGTTTGGGTATCAAGAGGTTCTTGAAGTGATCAACAATAGAGATACACCACTTGGGGCAGAAGCTACAGATGCTCAGAAGGCTACATTCAAGGAAGAGAATAAGAAAGATTACAATGCACTCTTCTTGATTCATTCTTGTGTCGATGGTGACAACTTAGAAAAAGTTGGCGATTACGATTCGGCAAAGCAAGCTTGGGAATTCTTGGAAAAAGCTTATGCAGGGGCTGAAAAAGCCAAGGTGGTGGGGTTACAAACTCATAAACGTCAATTCCAACTACTTAAAATGGAGGAGAAGAAGACGATAAGTGATTACGTTAGAAGAATTACTCGTTTGGTAAACCAAATTAAGTCATGTGGAGAAACTACAACACAACAGAATGTTGTTTCGAAGATTTTGCGTTCGTTAACACCAAGATTCGACAACATTGTAGTGGCGATTAAGCAATCAAAAGATCTTACAAAGATGAGCAAAGAGGAGCTGCAAGGCTCTCTCGAGGCTCATGAGAAATGAATGGATGAGAGGAATAGCGACAAGGCAAAGGCGGAGATCGCTTTGCAAGCTCGGTTCAACGAGAAGAGTAAAAAATCGAAAGGAAAATGGGCTTCGAGAGGGAAGAAATTTTTTTAGAATTTGGGTGGAAAAGATCCACAAAATTTGAAGGTTTCGATGGGGAAAAAGGGTGAGAGTAGCTGCAATAGATATGGTGAGCAAAGCAACGGTAAAGGCGGAAAACCAAAAGTTGACAAAAGTAAAATTCAGTGTTGGAATTGTCAAAAACTTAGACATTTCTCAAGGGAATGTAGTGCAAAATAGAGAGATTCCTAAAGATATGAAGCTAAGGTTTCAAGGCAAGAGATAGACGAGGACAATACGCTCTTAGTAATGATAACACAAGGAGATTGTAGCAGTGGCAAAGGTGTTGGGAATTCTGCAGAAAAATGCAATAGAGTTGCTGAAAATTCTGCAGAAAAGTGCGAAAACGACAAGGTTATGGTTACAATGCGAGATGGAATCCAATACAGCGATGAGTGGTACTTGGTGTCATACCCCAAATTTTGACCCTAGATTCCATCATCATTCTAGGAGCATTATGCATTCCATTACTAACCCTAATTTTGTACAATTGTTTTCTTGTCTTGTTTCATCTGAATTAGGGTTTTGAATCAAGAGAATCAAGAGGATCTTTATTTGATCAGTCAATGTCTTGGATTGATCATCAACCTACCAAGTGTGCATACACTCAAGCGACCTCTCTTCATCAATGATCAAGTGCAAGTTTGTCTTGTTATAAGCTCATTGAAGCTCAATTTCATCTTGTCACAAATTAGGGTTTTGTCTGGAAAAGTCAATTGTGCCTTTGAATTTTGATCAAAGCATGATCCCAAACCTTGGAACATGGTTCAAGACACTCAAATACACCCTTGGAGTCCATCCATGATGTTTGAAAGATTCAAGAATGCAATATCATTGAAGATCCCATAGTTGAATTCATCTGATACACAAGTTTTATCTGACAAAGTCAACTATTTGACTTTTAGGATTTTTGGTCAAAATTGAAGTCCTTAAGCCAAATTTCATCAAGAAATGTTTGATCAACGAGTTTGAGCATAAAAAATAAGATTTGAAAGGTTTCTTGCAAAAGGGGCAAAGTTAAGAAACTTGAAATTTTTCTAAGTGTAGGAAAAAACCCTAATTTTGTGCCAACTTTGGAGAGTCATAACTTTCAATCTACACGTCTAATTTTTGTGTTCCAAAGATCAAATTGAATCCCTCACAACATACTACAACTTTGTCATTTTGAGTCCATCCTCAAAAAGTGCTTAAATTTTGAGTTATGGAGCCATCAAGCTGTGAAAAGTCTTTCAACACTTAGAAATTTTTCAAGGCAGATTTTGTTCAATGAAAAGTACCAATCTTTGGAGCCAGTTTTCACCATGATCCCTTGGGATTCAAGAAATTCATCAAACATGAAAGTTGTAGAGCATATTTGGGGATTTTCAAAAAGTACAAGAACTCCTCCATATCATTTTGAGCTAGGAGTTTCGAAGAGAGGAAGTTGGCCCTCCATTCTTGAAGTTTTGGCCATTTTCATCAAAATGCAAGTTGCAAATTCAAATCTATTCTGCCATATCCTTAATTACTGGTCTTGAGACTTGTAAATCTATCCATAATCAGAAGGTTGTACAAGCATTTAGGCTTTACACATTGAATTGAAGCATTAACCAAGTGATTATGCCATTTTTGGAAGAAAGTTCACAATGCCATTTTGAAAAAGTGACTTTAATCACAAAGTCAACTTGTCTTGAGCCTTTCACATGTTTCTTCTGCAGAAACCACTTTCTCTTCTCAAAAGCAAAGTCCCTAAAGACCCCGCTAGATTAACATCCGCAAGGACAATCTAGGAAAAAATGGGCGTCCCGATGGACCAAAAAAAGAAATGACCATGCAAAAGTTAGGGACAAAGAAAAAAACAATAATAGTCCGCTAAGTTGAAAACCCAAAGGGTGACTTAGGAAAAAAATGGGTATCCTAGTGGATGAAAAGATAGAAAAATGTCTAGGAAAAAATTAGGGATAAAGGCATTTGACTGCGAACACTTGAGCCTCTCTTCATCATAGCTAGACCTCAGATGGTAACAGAGCAATTAAATCATCATCAACTGGTGCAAGATGTTGTAACCTAGACTTACAGTGGATGGTATCCAATGTTGTAATCAATGCAAAACACGTTTTCCCTTTGCCATTTACCTTTGTTTCCAATTTTACTGCAAATTTTCTCATCAAGGATTTTTGCATCCTTGTACACACCTTATGTACAAATATTTTTCATATTCAATAAAATTCATCATTTGATTTCTCAATTGTCTCTTTTCGGTATTTTGTTTGCAAAATAAATGATTATTTGTGATCACATAATACTATAAAGCGTTGAGAATAATAAAAAGCTAAATCAACAGAGAAAGCATTATGCATTGCATGCCTTACCGGAAATCCCTAAAGAATGATCGGTAGTTTCCATTGCAAGCCTGCCTTCCCGGCAAACACCATTATGGTTCTTTGGAAAGTTTGTTTACCTTGCCTTTCCCCAGCAGAACCATATTTTCACCGACAAACACTATTATTGTTCTTGGGAAGGGTTGTTCACCTTTCATTCCCCCCAGCAGAGCCATGGTTCTTGGGAAGGGTTGTCTTCTTGTCCCCAGCACGAGTGAGATCCTCGCATCTTTCCCAGCAGGTCGAGACCGTCATTCCCCGACAACAGTAATGCTTCGGTTTCCTATTTTCCCCAAGCAGTGAAGATCATCCGGACCTTGGAATTCCTGTAATACCTCAAATTTTGCCCTCATGTTTTCTCAATAAATTGGTCTATGCTTTACTCATTTGCATTCCATAGTAGGTCATAAATTGCATATCATTGGTTGCAGGGCATGGTATCTAGTGCTTCAGGGTGTGAACAATTGAAAGTCAAAGAGAAGCAAGAGAACAAGAGCCAAAGGTCTTCAAACAAGCCTCAAGGGTCTCTTATATCATATATCCTCTCACTTTGATCCCACAAGGCATTGGAAGTTAGGAATTCATCAAGAAGATTGGGTAGTGCATCATCACCTACACAAACAGTCTAAAATTGGGATAGGACCCTCAAATGGACAAGCTCCTTGAGTTTTTATCACCTCCAAATGTCATATCTCATCTTTGTCAGATGGGATATACATCATATTCAGAGGAATCTGGATTTGGAGGATGTGTTATTTCCTCATAACCAGAGAGTACCAAAATTAGGGTTTGACATAAAATCTGTTTATTTCTGATTTTTTGGACAAAACTTGATCTCATGGTATTCCTTATGTTCCTAAGTGTATAGGGATGGAAAATTGCCCATCAATTGGTTTCAGAAGGGTTTCGATTGGTCAGAGGATTCAAAATTAGGGGAATTGGGGAAAAAGTCAACTGTGCAGTGAAAAAAGTCAACTCCTGATTTTTTTAAGGTCAAATTCATGAAATTCAAGTTACATATGTTCATTGGATAATATTTGATCAAGAAATTATGGAGGAATCATGAAAAATCAAGAAATGTAGAAAGTTTCCTTTTTTTGGAAATTTAGGGTTTCCAAAAATGGCAAGTTTGCACCATTTTGCACCACACTTTGAGGCTGCCTTTCTCCATGATAAAAGTTCCAAACTTCAGGCCCAAGTTGAGCCAATTAAAGATGACATTCCAAGCTTCAAATCCATATAAAGAACTCTTCCATTGGATCAAAATTGAGGGAGTTATGATCCATCAAAGTTTGACAAAACTAGGTCACAAACCAAGTCATGACCAAGCAAAACCAGGCCCATGCGCCATAATTTTGTCAAACACATGGTGGGCAGAATGTGAAGCCATTTTTCTCATTGAAGGAAGCTTCAAATGAAAAATGTTGAAAATCAAAGTTGTTCATCTCAATGTCCTCTTCAACTTTGATGTTGGACATTTTTCCATTTGAGCAAGTTATGATGGAGTTATGATGGTCCCAAGTTGAGATGTTCATGCTGAAAATCCATAGGTCATGTTGCCTTGCCAGCCTACCAACCTGGCACGCCCATGAAGTCAGTTGTGCACACTTGAGTTTCAAGCCATTTTACACCATCTTACACACCTCTATTCAATTCAAGATTCACACCAATCTTGTTCTATGATGTGCCATCTTTCCATAGCCACTAATATCTCATGATTCCATGCCATGAACACAAAGAAATTCATCTTCAAATTCCCATGTTCGCATGTTGCATATGATGTACTTCACACCGGCCATTCTCATTGGTATTGCTGATTCAAACAGCCACACGCATGTTTCAACACTAACCATTCCTTACTTCATTTGTACCAACACCTTTCCTTACATCTTACACTCACCATGCCATCATACATCAAATAGGAAAGAGTTAAACTTGCACTACAAGTTTCATGGCTGCTACATCAGTAACATCAACACCATTCATTCTCACCCTCACCATACAACATCATGAACATTAACCACACTACATCACAACCTCCCTAACTCGCCCCTAACTAACTTAACTCAGTTAGTTAGGGTGAACTCATTTAACCAAGCTTGAACTCACCTTAACCAACTCATTTGACCACGGGTTAAACATTTAACTCAACATATATATTCAAATCACACTCACAATTTCATTTTCAACCTCATTTTCTCACTCTCACTTCATAATTCTTCTCACTTTTTCTCTAAAAAATTCTCTCTATTCTCTCTCTGAGCTCACACGAATTCATCATTTCTATCACTCATCTTCATCAATCATCATCATTGTTTGGTATTCTTGGATCAAGAATACACTGAATCAACAACCATCCTTCAAGTGCAGTCATTATTTCCCTTCATTCTCCAAATCAAGTAGCATTTATTTTGCTCAAGTTGAAGCTCTGAAAGCTCAAGATCAAGTGCATTTTCTCTGGTTTTCTTTGGATATAAGACTCTTCACACTTCAGGTTCCTCGTTCTCAACCTTTTCCACTGAATGTAGTTTTTTTTCATGTTGTTTGTGGCTTAATAGAAGCAGTGTGAGTCCTGGCTAGTTGATAGGCTCATTAGGAGCATAGTTGGAAAAACTAGGGCAAGGTTGTTGCGTTCGATTCTCATTATATGTGTGTGGTGTGTGAAAACTGAGCCCATATTTGTGATCCTTGTAACTTCCTCTTTCTAATGGTATGTAGTTTGTTGATTTCTGGAAAAGGTGAGAGTTGCAGGTGACAGAGATGGCCAGAGAAGACGACCGGAGGTCATTCTCAGGCCGGTGAGGAAGCGTTTAGGGTTTTAATCCAGAAAATAACACAGCCGTCTGATCCATCTCATCTAACAGTTCATAAGGTGCCAACACATTAAAATGTCATGTGACTTGCATGTGCTCCTTTTTGAATTCAGATTGATCATGTGTGCATGCGTACATGATTGCTTTGATGTGCCTGCATTGAGGATTGTTGGATTCTTTTACTTTCTGTGATAATCATACATTGACTTGATCTAACGTCCATAACCTTGCCAGCACATTAAAATGTCATGTGACTCGCACGCGCTTTATTTTTGGTTTCTGAGTGATCACATATGTGTGGGTGCGTAATAATTATGATGTGCACGCTGTGATATTCGTTGGATTGTTTTACTTTTCATCAAGATCTAATCATGTGGTTCTAATTGCATCCTCACGTTGATTGAACATGCACATTATCACACACAAGCACGCGTGTTGGACTGGGTCTTTAATTGCTTTCTCCACCCCCATGCTAAGCCCAAACTATTTTTGAACTATCAAATTACTCACGCTGCACCCCCTGTCATTTTCTTTTGATTTTTATTTTCTTTTTCCATATTTGTTTGGTTTTCTTATTTTAAAAATAGTAAATCACTTCTAAACATCCTAAATTAACCCATGTGTACTCTTAATACATTTAAGTAATTTTCTTTTATTTTTAATTCTGGTTTCATGAACTTTTTAGCATAATTGCATTATTTTTATTTTAATTTATTTTTGAATGAACTTCTTCATGATACTTGAAATTGTGTATTTTCTTTCTCTCATCTCACACAATATTTTGTATACATTCTTTTTGCATTGGTTAAAAGACATAATGAGGCATCTAAAAATATTTTGGTTGCATTTTTAATTTCATTTTATCATATGTTTGGATGGGCATATTGGAGCCTTATTTTGATGTGTTTAAATGTGACTTGGTGAGACTTTTTTGTCACTCTTCTTTTGAATTTGGTCATGAATTTTTAACACATGCTTTGCTTCTGACTTAGGTTGGTGGTGGCTGATTTTCACAATTTTATCTTGTGCTTTGATAATTGTTGGTGTCTTGCATGTGAAGTTACTTTTTGTGCACTTTATTGTACCTCATTCTTATAGGATTTTGTTGAGGCATTTATGCCATCATTTGGTGATTGTTGGTGCATCTTTGATATGTCATTTAGTCTCATTATAGGTCACTTTGACTTGTGTTTGCATTTAATATGAGTTTGTGTGTTGTAATTTGAAAGTTTGATATGAATTCTTGCATCTTCTCTTCTTATGATCTACATGTTTCATATGTGCATTTTGTATGCCATTTCACATCTTCCATTTCCATCTCATTAATGATATGCCACTGCCCATGTGCATTCATTAATCATTTTACATGTTATGCATCTTTAATATGTCACTTTGTGCACCTAATTGAACATGTATCTCTTTCCTTAATTCTTCTTCATCCTATCTCTTCTACGTGTACTCTCTTATTCATGATTTGTATGATGATCCATGTGCATCTTAAGACATTTATGGATTGAGTATGGTTCTGACTTTGACCTTTTGTGAAGCATTATTGCATGATTACTTTGCATTTCCATTCATTCTTCATCTACTCTTTTCATGAGTGCATTCCTTGGATGTTTAATACTTTAATTGTGTATAGTTCATTTGTGTTTGATATCTTAACATTAGAGAACACCTTTAGATGTAGGTTTTGACCTTGATTGAGTTTCATATCTTAGGATCCTTATTCATTGGTTTTTAATTAGTTTGATCACTACTTGTTATCCTTTCTTCATTTTACTACTTGTAAATAGTTTTTGAACTAACCTTTTCATGTAGGTGCAAATGGTAAGTAAGTGTGTGGATATGCTTCCACATGCACTTCTTTCTTTCATCTTATCTTATCTCTTTTAATAATTCAACTTGTGATCATGATAAGCATTTATATGCTTTCCTTGAATAACTTCTTCTTCATCCCTCTTTAAGATCAACTTAACTTCCATCTTGGAAGTAAGTTGTTTCTTTTGTTTTTTTCCTTTCTTTTAGGATTAGGTTTCTTAAACCACATTAACCATAGGAACGTCCATGTATGATAACATTAGGGTGAGTCTTAGTCCCCTTTAGTTTTCACCTCTTGCTCCTATTTGAGTCTTCTCTTCTCATCTCAAAACAAAAAGTAAAAAACACTTAATAAAGGCAAAACAAATATTGTATTTGAGCCTTTCATGTGAGAATAAGGACGTGGGGGGCCTTCTCTCACTTTCTTAGAATGTTTAGCGTACATCCCGTCTTGGGTCGATATGCGAGGCATTCGATCTTACATGAGGGACTTAAATCCAACATGTGTTGCAAAACACCAAATAAACAATACACTTCTTTCAAAAGACAAAAACAAACAAATTCTCTTATCATCTCCTTCATTCTATTCCTTAAGGATGCGTCATGTCCGTTCTACCGCAAACAGGTAACGCCTAAGTCTCCATATAGCGAGCTGCAACACCTAAACTGCTAGGACGCGAACGTTGACGTATTCCACTAAAAAACACAAACAATTTTCCCTAGGTGAGGGGAACTACGTCGTTCTGATTCTCATGTTCCTGATGAGATACGTAGGCAGTGGGGTAGGGCCCATTCGAGCACTTCTTTTATTTTCCCTACATTTGTTTCTCTTTCTCTCTCCTTTCCTTTTCCAGTTCTCCAGCTAGCAGTTCCTTTTCCAGTATCCTTTCTTTACACCCTTTGATCGAGACAAGCAAGTGTGGATCCCATCGGGTACGATGGACGCGTGGGGGTGCTAATACCTTCCTCGCGCGTAACCGACTCCCGAACCCAGTTCTCTTGGTCGCAAGACCATGCTCTTTCCTTTCCCTCAGGTTTACACAGTGTTTCCTCTCCCTCTCTTGGGATAAATACACATTGCTGGCGACTCTATTTCGGTGCCACTTTCGCGTTTGTACTTGGATGAAAATCCTGGGAGCGACAGCTGGCGATTCTGCTGGGGATCGAACCAAGAATTTCTGGTTTCCTTAGCGAGTCAATCCTAGCGCTTGTTTGTTTTTCTTTCATTGGGTGTTTATTGTTGTGTTGTATTTACTGTTGTACTGTATTGCTATTTACTATATTACTGCTTTACTGTATACTACTGTATTTACCGCATTTTAGCATTTTCATTTCAGACGCTATATCATTATTATACTGTACTGTGCTGTGCTAGTTTTCTGTTTGGCGGGATGGGTATTCTGAGAGATAAGCCTATTACACAGGCTTGAGTACATACATAGGACTAGAGTGGACGGTAGTGTGGCCTACGTAGCATCTTGTTATGTATGGTTTACACGAAATCCACAACCAGACGAGGTTTTCTTGGGAGATGTTCTGATTTGCGCGTCTTGTGCATTTCGGGGTATTAACCTAGAAAGCTGTCGACTCTGGTGACCATTCCCGAGGACTCAGTTGTGGAACTCCTCCCGAGATGTGATAATGGCATACCAGATATGGCAAACCCATTACACATTCTTGATCCGAGGACCCAATGTTGGGAACTTGCCATAGGATTACCTTTGTTTTGGGGAATCAGTGGACGATCTCTTTGTTTGGCGATAGCATTGTATCCTACGGGCTGAATGTGCTATTGCTTCTCAAAATAGAGAATCTGAAACTGAGGAACCACTGTTCTAGTACCCACATGTGAGTATGGACGGGTGTTTACAGGTTTGCAGGTAACCATGCCTCCCACATACCCTGATATCCTGGTATTTTCACATACAGTTGATGTAACTTGTTACAGTCAGTGGGTTTCTATCTACAATATTATTCTCAGATTTCTACAGACACCGTGCACACAGTCCAGCACAGACACAGAGCACGCTGATACCATGCCCTTTTGCATTGTATTATCATGTCATAACATTCATGTTTGTCATTTACAGGTGCTTCTTACACTTCTGATTCCAATCAATGGGCTCGACGGAGACAGTTATCAAGAGAAAGAGCAATGTTGCCTACAAGTTCCCAGAACCTGCTTTGGATTTACTACACAAGATGATAGATATGGCTGACCCGGGTGTTCTTGTCAAATTCCAGAGGAAATATGGGAAATTGGTTGAGATGGTCCTTAGAATCACACAGTATGAACATGATGCTCTCCACACGTTGCTACAGTTTTATGAGCCTTCGCTGAGATGCTTTCTTTTTCCTAATTACATTTTGATGCCTACTTTGGAAGAGTTCTCATTTATTTTGGGAATTCCGGTCGAATCAACTTTTCCATTCTTTTATGGTAGTCATCCTAGCCTAGAGGAGATTGCAGCTGCGGTACATGTAAAAGATTCAGCGTTAAAAGGAAATGTGGCGATCAAAAATGGAGTCAAAGGTTTTCACCTAGCCTTTCTTATTGACCAAGCTCAAGAGGCTGCTGAAGCAAAGAATTGTGCAGTTTACAATTCCATCCTGGCTTTGTGCATATACGGCATTGTTCTTTTCCCTAATCAACAAGATTTTATGGATATGCAGGCTATAAGAGTTTTTGTTCTCAAAAACTCGGTTCCCACTTTGTTAGGAGATTTTTACTACTTGGTGCATTTCAAAAACGAAAAAAGAAGGGGAGGATCTGTCAATTGTTGCACTCCACTTTTATCTCATTGGTTTTTGAAACATTTACCTCAGGCAGGTGCTTTTGTAGATACAAAGGATTCCTTAAAATGGTCCAAGCAGATAATGGGATTAACTGCTGATAACACAGCTGGTTTGATCGTAAGCTGATGGGAATAGAGATTATCACCAGTTGTGGGAACTTTCCCAATGTGCCTCTAATCGGCAGGAAAGGGGGAATCAACTATAACCCGATCCTGGCCATTAGACAGTTTGGATACGCTTCCAGGTCTCCTCCCGCAGATCGGGATGTTGAGAAATCTTTGTTCTTTACAGGGACTGATAATGAGGAAATGACGTGAGAAATTGTGAATGCTTAGGGTCACCAGCGTAAAATAGGAAAAACGGTTTTTGGAAAAATGGATTGTAGATCTTATCCTGAGTACGAAAGATGGATTGAAACAATGGTGAACAAATTACTCTTGCCTTTTTCAAAGGAACCCCCTCTCTATCCTGTAATACCAGAACAACCTACTACGGTAGCCATCGAGGAGTTTGACAAGCTGCAGAAATTGGTAAAGGAACTTCGGGTGGAGAATTCAAATATGAGTAGTCTTCTTCAAAATGCCTTACATGCCAACAAAGAATTGGAGCATAGAGCACAAGACGCCGAAAGAATCTTAGCTGCAAGAGAAAAGGATTTCTCCGAAAGAGCTCAACATTTCCAGAAAATTAGTAAAGGTGTCGAAGCTCCCACTCAAGCTCATAAGAAGACCAAATAGACTTTAGCTTAGACCAAGGATACGCTAGCCAAGTTTCAGCAAGCCTGGGATGAGGTTAGGATCGAAAACGCAGAGTTACAGGAACAGCTGAAGATCAAGGATGATGAGCTTAAAAAGGCACATGAATAAAGGAGGAAGTATTAGGAGAATCTTGGCAAAAGTCAAGAGCAATTGGTAAACGCCAGAGAGGAGCTGAAGATTTCCAAGATGAAGCTTGAGGAGGCAATGGAAGATATGGGGAAACTCAAGATGCAAGCCGGTGTGAAGAGGCACAAGGGAGTCTGTGATGATAAAGCTCTCCTGATGAATATGGATTCGTTGACTGAAGCCCTAGCAAAGAGAGATATTCTTATTAAGGAGTTAATCGAAAGACCAAATCACCAGCGCACTCGTATACTCTTCGAGGAAGTCAAGTATTCGAGCAAAAAGTTGAAGGATTTGGAGCTATTAGATTGACAGTTTTTCTCTCTTTCTTAATGTAATTTTGTTGATGGATATCATCAGGCTTGTTGATGAATCCACTATTTGGATGTATGTTGTTGGAGCTCATTGTTGAACAATACGTGTATGTCTGTTTCCTTGTTAATTGAAATGAGCAGTTTATCCAGAAATGTTCCTTTGCCCGTTATCTGTACACAAGCACATAGCCACGGCACGTCTCTTCATGTCACGATTTCTGATCTTCAGATTTCTGTGGTTAAGATTGGAATCAGGGTGTAGAGCATCTCGAAAATGATAAACATGGCATTTACATTGCATTGCATATCATTTTGCATTTTGTTGTTTGCTTTTCAGGAACTCGTAGCAGGTCCTCTAACCTTTATTTGGTTTCAGGCATAATAGCTGATTCCCATATTCACCGATACGCAACCAGACGAAACCAAACAAGAGTCATGGATCAGGTACAGACAGAGTTGGCTGAGTTAAGGGCACGCATGGAACAATTTATGAATTTGATGCAGGGCGTTGCCCAAGGGCAGCAGGACCTGAGAGCAGGGCAAGAGGACATGCGAGCTACCATCCAGAGGTTGGAGACAGAGATTCCTACTGGTGATCACGTTAATCCCGCTAGGGTTAACCCTCCTGTTGTTAAATCTCCTGTTGTCAATCATCCTGTTGTTACTCCTCCTCCGGTTGGAGGTAACTTGGGTTTTGTTCCTGGCAACAATGGGCTGGTGGAAGATCGTCAGGATGATCAGTTTTCCATACTTAATGCTGATATGGGATTCTACCATGATGACAGGAAATACGAGGGACTGGCTGAAAGAGTGAAGGCTATAGAAATTCAGAATCCTTTGGGAATTGATGTTAAAGATATGGGACTAGTACATGGTGTCAATATTCCCCCGAAGTTTAAACCACCTACTTTTGACAAGTACAATGGTAGCACTTGTCCTAAAACTTATCTTCAGGCATATAACCGAAAGATAGCTGCTTATTCTGATGATCAGAAGTTATGGATGTATTTTTTCCAGGACATCTTATTTGGAGCCTCACTGGAATGGTATATAAAGTTGGACAGGGCTCGTATCGGAAGTTAGAAAGAGTTGTGCTTGGGTTTCTTGAAGCAATACTAGTATAACATTGATATGGCACCAAATCACACTCAGTTACAAAGCATGACACAGGACCCTAAGGAAGGTTTTAAGCAGTACGCCCATAGGTGGCGTGAACTTGCTGCTCAGGTGCAACCTCCGTTGGCAGACAGAGAAATGGCTGATATGTTCATGAATACTTTACAAGGTCCGTATCTCAATTGGTTGACTGCTTGTCCATCCACTGGGTTTGCTGACATAGTAATTGCTGGAGAAAGGATCGAGAGTTTGCTAAAGATGGGGAAGATTCAGGACGAAAGTGGTACAAGTTCAGCTCCCGCAAAGAAGTTTTTTGGTAATAATAACAGAAAGCGTGAAGGTGACGCTAATGCTGCATATGCACAAGGGGGGAGAGGTAGAGGACGGTAGAGTCCATATCATCAATCAGCATCTATAACTATTCTAACTCTGGGTACTGAAGCAACCTGCAGATCAAAGGCAGTATCACCCAAGAAAGAGGATGAATGACCGACATTTTGATGCTTTCCCTATGACATGCTCACAAATGCTACAGAATTTACTTCGTCTGAAGTTGGTACAATTGAGGACTTTTGCTCCCCCAACGGGCAAATTACCTTTTGGGTATGATGCAAATGAAAAGTGTGAATTTCACTAAAATGCGCCGGGTCACAATGTGGAAAATTGCAAGGCTTTCAAACATGTGGTTCAAGATCTTGTTGATTCAAAGGCTATTAATTTTGCTCCGAGGCCTAATGTAATTCAAAATCCCATGCGTTCGCATGGTGGACCGGGGGTGAATTCCATTGAAGAAGATAGAAGTTCGAATCTAGTGAGGGACATTAATGATGTCAAGACTCCGTTGAAAGTTGTGAAAGACCGCCTGCTGAAAGGGGCTGTATTTCCTAGTTGTTCAGAGAGTTGTGAAGATTGTTTGATTGCTGATAATGGTTGTGTGAAGTTGAGAAATAGCCTTCAGAGCATGATGGATGAAGGACGTTTACAATTTGATCAGTTGAAAAAGAATGATGATGAAGTTTCTACTATTACAATCTACTTTGATCCTGTGGAAATTCCAGCGCCTGCTCCTGTACAGACATCTGCGCCTGAACGAGTAGCTCCTATAGCTATAATTGTTCCTAGTCACGTCCCAAATGAGAACAAGGTTGCGATTCCGTGGTACTATGGAACTAATAGTCAAGGACAGAGGCAAGAGGTGCAGACTCCTAAAGAAAGTGGTTCAAGTATCGGAAATGTTGGGGGAATGGGCGGTTTTACTCGCAGTGGAAGGCTTTTTGCTCCTCAGACACTCAGGAAAGATGATACTGAAGCATTAGCGAGGACCAAAGGAAAGCAGGTGATAAGTGATGAACCAGTGCCAGGGGCAGAATCTGATAATTCATTGGAGAAAGATGTTGAGGAATTTATGAGAATAATCAGAAAGAGTGATTATAAGATCGTTGACCACATACATCAAACTCCTTCTAAGATCTCTATATTGTCATTGTTCTATGTTCCGAAGCACATTGGAAGGCCTTGCTAAAGATTTTGAATATGGCGTACGTGCCACAAGAAATATCAGTGAACCAGCTTGAAAGTGTGATCTCCAATGTTAATGCTGGTAACGGTTTAGGGTTCACAGATTTTGACTTAACGCCAGAAGGAAGGAATCACAACAAGGCTCTCCACATATCAATGGAATGTAAAGGTGCTATGTTATCCCATGTATTGGTGGACACTGGTTCGTCCTTCAATGTGTTGCCTAAGAAAGCATTAGCAAAGCTGGATGTGGAAGGGGTTGTACTTAGACCTTGTGATCTAGTAGTGAAAGCATTTGATGGGTCAAAGAGATCAGTGATTGGAGAGGTAGAGCTGCCTGTCCAGATTGGACCCCAGGTCTTTAATACAGTGTTTTATGTGATGGACATCCAACTGGCCTATAGTTGTCTATTGGGTCGTCCATGGATCCACGATGTTGGGGCTGTATCTTTAACCTTGCATCAGAAGATAAAATTTGTAGTTGACGGTCAGGTTGTTACGGTATGTAGAGAGGAAGATATTTTCGTTAGTCATCTGTCATCCTTCAAGTACGTGGAGATGGACGGAGAAATTCACAAAACTCTCTGTCAAGCATTTGACACTATGAATATGGTGAAAGATTCTCCTTCTGGTGAGGCAAGGGTGGGAACCTCTATGACTTCGTATAAACAGGCTTTGGAAGTAGTGCAGTCTGGTCATACGGAAGGTTGGGGTCAAGTAATTGAGCTACCTTTCAAGGATGATAAGAGCAGAATTGGTTATAAATCTCCTCAAGTTCCACTGCTAAAGGGTCAAGAGCGCCAAGGGCCAGTTATTTTCTCAAGTGGAGGAGTCATACATCCAAGCCAGATTTGTGCAGCAGTTGAAGATGGTGAAGATAATGACTGTGACCTGTACAATTGGGTGCGCCCATGTGCCCCAGGAGTGAAGCTGAACAATTGGTTTTCGGAGGATCTTATCCAAGTTACTCTGCCAAATAAGTAATTTTCTATGTTTTCTTTCATTAAGCATGCAAAGGTCCTATGCTCTGCCCAAGGCATAGTGACTTCATTGTAGGGCCCCCATTTGTTCTCATACAAATTTTTATCATTAATAAAAGGACGTTTTGTATTCAAAATTGTGTTCCCTGTCTTTCATTTTATTTTTTAAATAAAAATGGCAATGTTTTCTTCGCTGTTTTCTTGCATTTTTTCTTTCTTTTCCTTTCAAAAAAGGAAATTTCTAAAAGCATGAATTATCATTCATGCAGAAACAATTCTCTGGATCTTGTTGATGACGACCGTGCTATGGTTTATTATGACTTTGATAATCCAATATACCAAGCTGGGAGGGGGATGAGGAAGACTGTGAACTTCCTGAAGAGTTGGCAAGGTTATTGAAACAGGAAGAAAAAGCCATTCAGCCTCATCAGGAATCTATAGAAGTTGTCAATCTCGACAATGAAGAGGTAAAGAAAGAGGTCAAAGTAGGGGCAAGCCTGGCAGAGAATGTAAAGAAATAGCTGATTGAGAGGGTTGTTTTCCTGTCAAGCAGAAGCTCCGGAGAACCAAACCTGAAATGGCCATTAAAATCAAAGAGGAGGTGCAAAAGCAGTTGGATGCGGGGTTTCTAGCTGTTACTAGTTATCCTCCATGGGTCGCTAATATTGTGTCTGTGCAGAAGAAGGATGGAAAAGTCAGAATGTGCATCGATTATCGAGATTTAATCAGGGCAAGTCCAAAAGATGATTTTCCATTACCACACATTGAAGTGTTGGTAGATAATACAGCTCAATTCTCTGTGTTTTCTTTCATGGATAGGTTTTCCGGATATAACCAGATCAAGATGGCACCGGAGGATATGGAGAAAACTACATTTATTACCCCTTGGGGCACATTCTGCTATAAGGTGATGCCGTTTGGTTTAAAGAACGCTGGGGCAACATATCAGCGTGCCATGGTGACGCTTTTCCACGATATGATTCACAAAGAAATTGGGGTTTATGTGGATGATATGATTGCCAAATCACAAACGGAAGAAGAGCATTTGATAAATTTGAAAAAGTTGTTTAAACGGTTGAGACATTTCAGACTGAGGCTGAACCCGAATAAGTGTACTTTCGGAGTAAGATCTGGTAAGCTTCTGGGCTTCATCGTCAGTGAGAAAGGAATCGAGGTTGATCCCGCAAAGGTAATAGCCATTCAAGAAATGCCGGAGCCAAGAACAGAAAAACAGGTTCGTGGATTTTTGGGAAGACTGAATTATATTGCAAGATTTATATCTCATCTTACCAGGACTTGCGAGCCAATATTCAAGTTATTGAGAAAAGATTAATCAATCCGGTGGAACAATGACTGTCAAAAGGCCTTTGATAAAATAAAAGAATATTTGCAAAATCCTCCGATTCTCATGCCTCCGGTTCTTGGGAGGCCACTGATTATGTATCTCTCTGTACATGATGGATCAATGGGTTATGTTCTCAGTCAACATGATGAGACAGGCAGGAAAGAGCATGCTATATACTACCTGAGCAAAAAGTTCACCGATTGCAAATCCAAGTACTCGATGCTTGAGAAGACATGCTGCGCACTAGCATGTGCTGCTAAGCGATTGAGACAATATATTCTAACTCATACAACCCTACTGATTTCAAAGATGGATCCAATCAAGTACATTTTTGAGAAGCCAGCTCTTAATGGAAGGGTCGCTCGGTGGCAGATGGTTTTGACTGAGTATGATATACAATACACTTCCTAGAAAGCTATCAAAGGGAGTGTGTTGTCTGATTATCTTGCCGAGTCACCTATTGATGATTATCAGCCAATGAGGTTTGACTTTCCTGATGAAGACATCATGTTTCTCAAGGCTAAAGATTGTGAAGAGCCACCGGTTGACGAAGGGCCGGATCCTGATGACAAATGGAAACTGATGTTCGATGGGGCCGTTAACATGAATGGAAGTGGTGTTGGGGTAGTCCTTATCACTCTGAAGGGATCACATATACCTTTCACTGCCAGGTTAACTTTTGATGTCACCAACAATGAAGCGGAATATGAGGCTTGTATCATGGGTATTGAAGAAGCCATTGATTTAAGGATTAAGACTCTCGATATATTTGGTGACTCTGCTCTAGTGATCAAACAGATCAATGGAGATTGGCATACCAACCCACAGAACTTGATTCCTTACAGAGACTATGCGAGAAGACTGTTGACTTTCTTTACAACAGTAAAATTGTACTATATACCTCGTGATGAGAATCAGATGGCTGATGCTTTAGCTACATTGTCTTCCATGATTCAGGTGAATTGGTGGAACCATATACCCAAGATTGATGTGATGAGGTTAGACAGACCTGCTCATGTGTTTGCTGCCGATACAACGATTGATGATAAACCTTGGTATTTTTATATTAAGCGTTTCTTGAAGAGTCAAGAGTATCCTGCTGGGGCATCAAACAATGACAAGAAGACTCTGAGGAGGTTGGCAGGAAGTTTCTTCTTGAATGAGGATGTGCTTTACAAGCGAAACTTTGACATGGTCTTGCTCAGATGCGTGGATAGACACGAAGCATACTTGTTAATGCAGGAAGTGCACGAAGGATCTTTCGGTAGCCATGCGGGTGGGCATTCTATGGCGAAGAAGTTATTGCGAGCCGGGTATTACTGGTTAACTATGGAGGCTGATTGCTTTAAGTATGCCCGAATATGTCACAAATGCCAAATTTATGCTGACAAGGTGCATGTGCCACCAAGTCCTCTGAATGTGATGAGTTCTCCATGGCCCTTTGCTATATGGGGCATTAATATGATTGGAAAGATTGAGCCTACTGCTTCCAACGGGCATCTATTCATTTTGGTGGCTATTGATTACTTTACCAAGTGGGTGGAAGCTGCCTCTTTTGCAAATGTCACCAGGCAGGTGGTAGCCCGATTCATTAAGAAGGAGATTATTTGCCGATATGGGGTGCCCGAAAGGATCATTACCGATAACGGTTCTAATCTCAACAATAAGATGATGCAAGAGCTATGCCAGAGCTTCAAAATTGAACATCATAATTTTTCTCCTTATCGCCCAAAGATGAATGGTGCAGTCGGGGCAGCCAACAAAAATACCAAGAAGATTGTGCAAAAGATGGTGGTGACGTATAAGGATTGGCATGAAATGTTGCCTTTCGCTTTGCATGGGTACCGTACCTCTGTTCGTACATCTATTGGGGCAACCCCGTTTTCTCTTGTATACGGTATGGAAGCAGTGTTACCGGTTGAAGTTGAGATCCCTTCTTTAAGGGTCTTGATGGATGTTAAACTTGACGAGGCTGAATGGGTTCGAGCGAGGTTCAACGAGTTGAGTCTCATCAAAGAAAGACAGTTGGCTGCAGTATGTCATGGACAACTGTATCAGAGGAGAATGAAATGGGCATTTGACCAGAAAGTGCGTCCTCGGACTTACCAGATGGGTGACTTGGTATTGAAAAGAATTCTTCCTCCGAATACAGATCACAGGGGCAAATGAACTCCTAATTATGAAGGTCCATATGTTGTTAAGAAGGTTTTCTCGGGCGGAGCCTTGATGCTTACAACAATGGACGGTGAAGATTTTCTGTCACCTGGGAACTCAGACGCAGTTAAAAAATACTTCGCATAAAGAGACCCGCTGGACAGTAAAAAGAGAGTCCAAGCAAAAAAGGGCATCTCGACGAACCAAAAAAAAAAGAGAAAAAGGTTCAGGAAAAAATTAGGGATAAAAATAAAAAAGAAAGTACACCCGGTAAGTTGAAAACCCGCAAGGGCAATTTGGGCAAAAAAGGGTATCTCGGTGGATTGAAAACCCGTAAAGGGCGATCCAGGCAAAAGAGAGATTTAGCGAAAACTGCGATCTGAGTAATATGTATTGTCTCGTCTCAATCAATAAGCACTCCAAAGGATAGGAATCAGTTCAATCGTCCCCCTTTGAAGGCAAAGCAATTGGAGAGTCTTGAAGATATATGAACCATAGCAGGGTTAAAACTCAATGGAGTTCCAGTTTCACATTGCCATTAGGACAGTTTCTTTTTTGTTTTGGCAATTACCTCTTTCCAGGAATTGCTTCTTGATGTAAATGCCTATTTTCAGGCTTTTCAATTAATAAAATGGTCGTTATTCAGAATAATTTTATCTGTTTGTTTTGTCTTTATATTTTGTTTTGTTTACACAAACGTCCAAAATTTTTGATAAACATTTGCATGTGAAAACATTGGGGTTCTACAATAACATGCATAAAGGGAAAACATTTAAAATTGCTTTAAATGACGGGTGTGCTTGGGTGAATACTACAAAACCCATGTTACCCTGGAGCATATGTACGCATTCTTTTGTTTACAGGTGTTGAGAGTTCACTGGATAGCTATGCAAAGATGTATGACGTCTTTAAGGCCAAAATCCTTTACGAAGCGCAAATGATCGTTCCTCCCTAAGCAGAGATGGTTCCTCAGCAGGAAAGTACTTCTGGGATGTGGTCATCCCCAGCGTATTTAGAGAGCTCCATGATCCCCGGCAACATTGTCAAACGGTATTACTGAAGCCATCATGTTCAGAAAAAAGATTCTCATTTCACTCTTTTGTCACAACGTTTACTGCTTGAATCCATCGTCTGGCCGACAGTCACGCACGATGATTCGATATTAACAAGTCAGTTTTAAATGGGTAGTGTTGTATCTTATTAAGTCGATTCTCCCATTCAGTGCTTCCAACAGCTACAAGCTTTTCTGTGTCGATAACGGTTGTGAATCCCCAGTGAAGTCGACATCCTAAGCATGGAGCATTTTGAAAGTTCCCCAGCAGGAGGTGTTCCAAATCTATTATCCCCAGCAGAGTTTGAAGAGGCGTGGTCTTCTGTAAAATACTCTCAAGGGACATTTCCAGCACGAGACGCTCTGAAGCGGTTTTCCCCAGCAGACTTTGGTGTAAGCTCATTTCCCCCAGCAGGAGGTGTTCCAAATCTATTACCCTGCTCTCAGAATTTTTCTCGCCATTGTGTGTCCGTTGGCATGAGTGCCAAAGGATCCTTCGTGAATCTCTTTTATTAACATGTTTGCTTCTGGTTTGTCCACGCAGCGGAGCAAGACCATGTCGAAATTTCTCTTATAGAGTGTATCACCACTCAAAAAGAAGCTGTGTGCTAGCTTTCTGAGGGTTTTTCTATCTTTCCTGGATGCCCCAAGTGGGTACTCCAGTTTCTGAAGGAAGCATTTGATATCGTGATACCAAGATTTATCGTCTATGTCTGCTTCAATCGCGAAGATGTAAGTGGGCCTTTCAAGGCGCATTATGTTAATCTTAGGTAAGTCATTCCATTGACCTACACTAATCATGGAAGAGAAAGTGGCTAATGCATCAGCCGTGTGATTCTCTTCACGAGGGATATGGTGAAACTCGATTATGTTGAAGAATGGTAACAACCTTCTCGCATAATCTTTGTAAGGAATCAATCCTGATTGGTATGTGTTCCAATCTCCTTTGATCTGATTGATAACCATGGATGAGTCTCCATATACGTCCAAGTTCTTGATCCTTAAGTTGATCGCTTCTTCGAGACCCATGATACAAGCTTGATATTCGGCCTCGTTGTTTGTGCACTTGAACGTAAGTCGGGCAGTGAAAGGAATATGCATATCTTGAGGTGTTATGATGATTGCCCCAATTCCATTTCCGTAATGATTCACAGCTCCGTCAAAGATAAGTCCCCATTGGGAACCTGGTTCTGCCCCTTCACTGGGTAACGGTTCATCACAATCCTTCATTTTCAAATACATGACATCTTCGTCTGGGAAGTCAAACTCGACTGATTCTTGATCGTCAATCGGTTGATGAGCCAAATGGTCGGCTAAAACACTTCCTTTAACGGCTTTCTGAGCATGGTACTCGATGTCATATTTTGATAACAACATCTGCCAACGGGCAATCCTTCCCGTGAGAGCAGGTTTTTCAAAGACGTACTTGATCGGATCCATTTCGGAGATTAACCAAGTAGTGTGATGAATCATATACTGGCGAAGACGTTTGGCTGTCCAAGCCAGAGCACAGCAAGTTTTCTCAAGCATAGTATACCGAGTTTCACAGTTAGTGAACTTCTTGCTCAAATAGTAAATGGCAGACTCTTTTCTTTTGGTTTCGTCTTGTTGGCCAAGCACACAACCCATGGAGTCTTCCAAGACTGTTAGGTATATGATCAACGGTCTCCCCTCCACTGGAGGTGATAGAATCAGTGGGTTTAACAGGGATTCCTTGATACTGTCGAAGGCAGTTTGGCAGTCTTCTGTCCAAATGCAGTCCTGATTCTTCTTGAGTAATTTGAAGATCGGCGCACATGTCGCGGTCATGAGGAATATAAATCTGGAAATGTAATTCAAACGTCCTAGGAATCCCCTGACTTGTTTTTCAGTCTTTGGAGAAGGCATTTCTTGAATGGCCTTGACCTTGTCAGGATCAACCTCAATTCCTTTCTGGCTGACGATGAACCCCAAGAGTTTCCTTGAACGGACACTGAATGTGCATTTGTTGGGATTCAAGCAGAGTCTGTATTTTCTCAGACGCTCGAATAGTTTTGACAGGTGGGTCACATGCTCCTCTTCTGTCTTAGATTTGGCAATCATATCATCGACATATACCTCGATTTCCTTGTGTATCATGTCATGAAATAGAGTAATCATGGCCCTTTGATAGGTTGCCCCGGTGTTCTTCAACCCGAACGACATTACCTTGTAACAAAAAGTACCCCATGGGGTGATGAAAGAAGTTTTCTCCATATCTTTCGGCGCCATTTTGATTTGGTTATAGCTCGAGAATTCATCCATAAAGGAGAAGACTTTGAACTTTGCTGTACTGTCAACCAACATGTCAATGTGTGGTAAAGGAAAGTCGTCCTTTGGACTAGCCTTGTTTAGATCTATGTAATCCACACACATTCTGACCTTTCCGTCCATTTTCGAAACGGGTACTATGTTGGCTAACCATTGAGGATATTCCGATGTGGCGAGAAAACCCGCGTCAATCTGTTTATGTACTTCCTCCTTGATTTTGATGGCCATGTCCAGGTGAGTCCGTCTCAACCTCTGTTTTACTGGCGGACATTCTGATCTCAACAGTAGATGATGTTCCACGATACTGGTATCCAACCCTGGGATATCCTGATAGGACCAAGTGAATACATTGGGAAACTCTTTGAGAAGCTTTGTCAAACTTTCTTTGACAGTAGGATTGAGCAGTGCCCCAATCTTGACCTCTTTTCTCTCTTCCTCTGAACCTAAGTTGATCGTTTCCAACGGATCTTTGTGAGGTTTAATGGACCTTTCCTCTTGTATGAGTAATCAGGAGATCTCTTCTGGAATTTCTTCGTCATCTTCTTCTTCAGCCTCAAATACCGAGAATTCAAAGTTGGGAGAAGGAATTGGATCGTATGTTTCAATGGGGTTTAAAACAAGCAATCTGCATGATGTGATGATTGTTTTTTAGAAGAGATAGAGAGAACGTAAGAGTGTGTGCAGTGTAAATTTTGAAAACTGCTCGTTTTTATTATTTGTTGTTTTTTAGGATTACCATTTTCTGAAAAAGCGAAAAGAGAAAACAGCAATTAATGCGGAAATTACAGAACGACGTTATTTTATTTATGATTCAGTCAATTCTTGAAACTACAGCCCTATAAAACAAAACTCTGTGGCTTTGGGCAAAGCAAACAGGGATATTTACAGAAAGTGAGCCCTATCAAAACATCCGTTTCACCTGGGCAAGGTGAAAGGTTAAGATAAAGACGACAATTACCTAGACTTATGAACGACTTTCGAAACGTTGACAGCAACCCATTGATGGCGAACTCCTCGATGAATTACAAAGTCTGGTACCTTCCTTGATTTGTCTTCAGAAATAATGCTGATTTCTGGTGGAGCAGGATCATTGGAATCTGTCTCCCAGGCAGAGTTGTCGTAGGAGGATTCCTCAGTTGTATTTTGCATAGTATTTGTGCTCTCAGGCAAATCCCCCCATCCAGTTGACTGGATGTCTTCGAGCCTGATGCGAGAGCTTTTGGGAGCGTTATACTTGACCATAAAGTCGTATTTACCATTTGGTTGTCCCAGGGCATCCCACACTTCTTTGGAACTGGAGGAGTCATCTCTCTCGATGACGTTGACCTCGGGAAAAGCATAGTTAATGAATTCTAGCCCTGCAAACTTTGCAAATTCATCGTCGTGCTGGATATTTTCTAAATGCCCTGAGTGTTGATCCCATGACATAGTGGGGATGCAGGTATTCTTTTTAATGATGCTCAGCTGATTTTCATTGTTCGGCTAATTTTCTTGCCCCAAGTCTCCTGGGTAGGGCTTCCAGATAGGCAGGCCATCCATCGGGCCATAATAGTCGTGGTCAAAGTTGTCTTTCATCGGAGTGTCCTCCTCTAATGAATTTGGTGGAGCCCGACATCCTTCCGGATCACAATCTCCGTATATCATTTCGACATCTGACCTCGGTATAAATCTCGGACTCTATGCGGGATAGCAAAATGGCATAGGCACCTCTTCTTGAGACATATAATCGACCTCGTTAAGATAAGACTTCCATTCCTCATCTGTGTCGGAGGAATCTCCCTCGTTGATGGTATGTACTTCTTGAGACACTGGGTGATGGAAACCTCCACTATGGAAGAAGTTCTGAATGGGATAAAGACTTTCACCGTTAGCAGCTGTCTGGGTACAGGTTGCAAAGAAACCAAGACCCTTCTTTGTTTTGTTATCAATAGGAATGACAAATTGTCCCCATCCTTTTTCGGCGTCGCTCTCGATTACTTTGAGAGCATCTTTGTATGAGGAGATCGACGTTCCACTTTCTGATTGGTTGTCATTGCTCACCCAAAGTGCCTGGAACTGAGTTCCAACAGCCTCCTCGGGTTCTACACAAGTGGACAATGAAAGGTTACTCACGATCAAGGCTTGTCCACAGACCGTGACGAGTTGGTCATTCTTGACGAACTTCAGCTTCTGGTGAAGTGTTGAAGTGACTGCCCCAGCCTGGTGTATCCAAGGTATTCCCAACAAACAGTTGTATGTTGCCCGGATGTCCATGACTTGGAAAGTGACTTGGAAAGTGTGAGGATCGATAGTTATAGGAAGGTCGACTTCGCCAATAACTGTTTTTCTAGACCCGTCAAATGCTTTGACGACGACCTCACTGCCTCTCATCGGAGATCCCTTGAATGATAGTCGCATTAGGGTAGACTTCGGCATAACATTGAGAGCCGATCCGGTATCTACCAGTACGCTGGCTAAAGCATCGTCCTGGTAGTTGACTGTGATATTGAGCGCCATGTTGCGACTTGGGCCCTCTTATGGCAATTCCTCATCACTAAACCCTAAGTTATTGCAGGAAGCGATGTTAGAGACGATACTGTTGAATTGCCTTATCGACACATCCTATTCCACAAAGGCCTGCTCTAAGACTTTCTGTAGAGCCTCTCTGTGGGCTTCAGAACTGAGTAAAAGAGATAACACAGAGATCTTCGAAGGAGTTTGTAACAGCTGATCAATAATGTTGTATTCACTCCTTTGGATGAGTTTCAGTATCTCATCATCGTTCTTTGAAAGGTCGGGATCAATGGATTGACCGACCGGTTGATCGGGAATTTCCGTTTGAGGTTCCCTTTCTCTGTTAGGTTCTCCAACTCCTCGGTTGAAGATTCGACCACTCCGTGTTACTCGACTGATGTCTGCAATATTCACGACGGAGGGTAATGGAATTTCCTTTCCATTCTCAATTGTTATTGGACCGTATTTGTAAGGGATAACCTTAGTTGATTCATACGGTAGCAGTCCCGGCAGATAGATAACTACAGGAGCCTTCTGATTTCTTTGAATGTCGTAAGTAACTTCAATCAATTATTGGTTAAGAACCTTCGATTCGTCAAGTAGAAGGATGATGGTACAAACATCTTTGGTCCTTTCGCGATTAGAGATCACGACAACATCCTTAATCTGATCAGCGAAATAGTCTGGCATCCAGTTGATGGACCCAGAACTTGGACACAGTTGAATCTCTTTGGGAGCCAACTTACTTTGAAAGGTTTCTCCCACGAGGTAACATCCTTGATTATTTTCTGAGCAGACTCTACAGCGCTCGTGGTTGTGTGATGGCACCTGACCACGTCCGCTTTGAATGCATTGTAACCTTACTAGGTATATTTCCAAAGATCGGACATCCTAACTTTTTGTCTAGTAGGGTTCCCATTAGTCATACTGACTTGTTATGTGTCTTCATCCATATAGATCAGAAGCCACCAATGGTTTAACAACTATTGTAAAGTTCTTTGAATGAGAGCGCACCCTTGGTTACTTTCACAACATACTTTACAGCTCAGATAATCATGTGAAGTGAGAAGACTGAGTTGGACTTGCTTGGCGTGTAACTCCACCAAGTTGGTATTCATCAAACGAATATCGAAGATTTGAATCATGTTAACTTGATAAGGATTTCTATCATGGTAGTCCTGGATCCACCCAAGATCCATCTGACGCTGGAGGGCCTCTTGTACAAAAGAGCATCCCTGTTTATTTACCGAGCAAATCAGACAAGAATTGAAATCGTGCCACGGAAGATTATGATACTAGCTTTGCCTTGAGTGCATTGCCACTATGTTGGCATTCAGTGTATGGATGTCGTGGTTCTGAATGATGTTGGAATTTGTAGAGGTCATGTTAACTCCACGAACTCGATGCTCTTGGATCCATCTGAGATCCAATCGTTCCTGTAGAGATGATTGCACTACAGAACATCCTTGATTATTCTTAGAGCAGACATCACACTGGTGATAACTGTGAGGTGGAACATGGCCGTATCCACTCTGTCTATAATGCATCTTGACCAAGTTGGCCCTCAATAAGAGTACATCATGAATTTAATAGTTGTTGTTAGACTCTCCTTCTATCAAATTTACCACAACTTTCTCGTGTTGAGGCAGCGGGTTCGTGAGAAGATTCAGATTCGTATCTTTGAAAGATAAGACCCCACTACTAACAAGCTTTTGCACATCGGATTTGAAACTGAGACAGTTTTCTATGTTATGCCCTGTCCTCCTTGATGATAAGGACAAGTCTGATCCACTTTGAACCAAAAGGGCAGATTCTCGGGTACTGCAAGAGGAGACCTGGTTTGGACATGTCCCTTGACCAGTAAGAGTGGAAATAATTCTGCGTACAACATTGGTATAGGATCAAACCCTGGAGGTCACGTTGCACGGTTGTTGTTATACGGAGGACGAGCCTGCTGAAGAGGCTGTTGTGTCCTTTGCTGATATTGTTGTGAATTAGGTTGGCTTTAAGCAACCTGAGGTTGATACGTAGGAACAGGCGCAGAGTTAATAGCAGGAGTTACAGCTGCTACATATTGGTACCGTCGCCTTTGCTTTCCGAGAGAGATATTCCCAATATCCTGCTCTTTTTTCTTAGGGAGAGCACTACCGTATCGTTTTGTACTACTTGATGATCCCGCATCTTTAACTAAACGTCCTTCTCAGACTGCTTCCTCAAGACGAACTCCCATGCCTACCATCTCGGTGAAGTCACTGGGCGCACTGGCAACCATTCTGTCGTAGTAAAATGAGCTTAAGGTTTTCAAGAAGATCTTTGTCATCTCATTTTCCTCAAGAGGTGGAAAAATCTGGGCAGAAATTTCACGCCATCTCTGAGCGTACTCCTTAAAGGTTTCCTTGTCCTTTTGTGACATCAATCTGAGTTGATCTCTGTCCGGTGCCATGTCCAAGTTATACTTATACTGCTGAACAAAAGCAGCGCCAAGATATCTGAAAGTGCCGATCTTAGTGCAGAACCGGTTAAACTATCTTAGAAATAATGGATCAGTAGCTGGTTGTTCTCTGTCTGAGTTGACATCCTCCGAGCGTACATCACCAAATGGCTTTGAGGGCAAGAGTTACCCTTGTACTTTTCAAATTCGGGCACTTTGAATTTGTGCGGAACTTTCACATTGGGGACCAAACAAAGGTCCGCGGCATCTTTTCCAAATAGATCCTGACCGCGAAGGGCTTGCAGCTCTTTCTGCATCTCCAGGAACTGTTCCTGGAACTCATTCATTCTGTCGAACATACTTTCGTTTCCACCATAAGGTATCTGTGGAATCTGTCCTTCCGGGACAGTGTGTACCACGGGTGGTGGTATAGTCATCATGGCAGTGACTCTAGGTCCTTCCCTCTCCCGAAGTTTGTAACCTTCAGGAGTTGTTGTCATGCCCCGGGAATCTTCGCTTTCCCGAAGTTTGTAACCTTCATGCCCAGCGGCTCCTGCTGCGGTTCCCTGTTCTTCAGTGATCAGCGGAACATATCCTTTCGGGATATAGTTAATAGGCATGCCCCATGGACGATCTTTTGGCATCTTGTACCTAGGATCATACTTTTCCACTATGGGCGTTGATGTGATCTATGAGATCACAATCCTTTGTTGTTGCATCTGAGCTTCCGCTAGAGCTTGCATGTCGTTATGAAGCTTTCTCAGATCCTCTTTCAGAGTGTCGATCTCTTCCCTCTACTCTATGTTCTCTTCCTTGAGATCATCCATCTTTTTCTGTCGATTGGCCCGAGTATTGTACGAATGAGACAGTTTAACTCTAGAATCGAGACAAAAACGTGAGATTCGTAGGTAAGAAGAATGCGTTATGTGAGAATGATGAATGATATGCAATGATTATATTAATTATATATTTTTTTTTATTCAAAGTAAACTTCGACAATTGGATTGCAAATATCAAACAGTGGGGAAACCCCGTTTTATTGAATTCAAAGATTGCGGAATGGAAATACAGTAATTTACATAGTGCTGTAAAAGGAAATCTAAACGTATGGGTCTCGAGTCCTCTCTGAGGAGAGCTCAGGTGTTGGTTTTGGTACTTTCCTTTTCTTTGACCAGAGCTCTTGAGTCGTTGTCGGGTTGTCATTCCTTTTCCAAGTGAAAGGAGCGAGCAAATTCCTTTGGTGTTCTTGACTCTCCACAGCATGTTGCTCTAAAATCTTAATTAGAGCATCTTTTTCTTTTAACAGTTGTTGTATTTTCTTGCACTCCACATTGAGAATACGGTACTTGTTCTTCCAAGACTTCTTCTCCTACTAAACTTTGTTGAGAGTAACCTGAAGTTTTTCCGTATCAGACATAAAATAAAGGACGGGGTCCCTTAATGGAAGAACTTCTTGATAAGGGTAAGGCATCCTCAGCTTGAGAGCTCTAGTTTGTACCCAGTGGAGATAAGGTTCCACCGAGACACAATCTGGTTTTCCTAAAGACTCTCTTCCTTTCCTATGAACGGGTTTCCAGGCATGCACTATTTCTGTCTTTAGTGCTCTGTCATTTTCTCCTTCCTTGAAGAAAAGACCTTCCAGATGAGCATTACGCAGGACATGCCTCATCGAGTATCCAAATTGACGACGAACCAAAACTGGATGATAATTGATTCCTCCTTTAGTTCCTATGAGGGGTACATTAGGAAAATTTCCACAATGGTCAATGATTCTGATCCAGTCATAGATTCGATTGTACCAATCGATGTCAGAGTTGGTAAGAGACATGATTCTCTGTGACCAACGTAAAGTATTCTTTTGATCCCTAAATGAAGCAGACTTTGGCAAATGGGAAATGAACCATTTGTATAGCAGGGGTACACAGCATGTGATCATTCCTCCGCTGTACAAATTCCTTAAGTGTACAGAATGATACGCATCTGCGAGCAAGGTCAGTACAGGGTTTCCAATCAGAAAAATCTTAATGGCATTGATATCTACGAAGTTATCGATGTTGGGAAACAAAAATAATCCGTAGGTAAGCAAAACAAAGATGCTTTCGAAAGCGGCCATGTTCCCTATACTAGCAAAGTACAGAGCTTTATTTATCAAGAACTGGGTTGGCAAACCCTGGATTCCACCCTTAGTAGTCATGTGAGTCCTGACTTCTGACTCATCCAAATAGATTGCTCTTGCAATGGTTTGATCCTTTGGAATTTCTTCCAGTCCAGAAAAGGGAGCTTGGCCAGTAATATGCAAATCAGTCAGGTGAGAGTACTCCTCTAGTGTTGGTGCTAGCTGATAATCCGGGAATGTGAAACAGTGATAGACCGAATCGTAGAACTAGATTAGTGTGGACAGGATTCCTTCGATTACATGGACCCTTAACAGAGACAACAGTCCTTCATACTTAGCTCTGAAAGCCTCAGGGTTGGTTATCATCCTTGCCAACCCTCTTAAATCCTCTAGTTTTGGAACATTGAAGGTGTACTTGTGAGTTTTTCTTCTACTGAAATCCATTAGCGCAATCTCTTTATCTGATATTTGCAATCATTGTCTTAGTTTAATTTGAAAAAGAGAGAGTAGAAGAGAAGTTTTTCTTTGTTTTTTAATGTTTTTTAAATGAATGTATGAATGCAGCACACAAAAACATAGAAAAAACATGGGGTCAAAGGGTCGGTGTCATGAAGTCAAGGCTCTACCCATCCGCAAAGGTTTATACTGGTGATTTTTTGTACCTGTCCTTAAAATCACTGACCCCTCTTGGGATAACAATAGTCCTTCATACTTAGCTCTGAAATCCTCAGGGTTGGTTATCATCCTTGCCAATGGAGTAATCTGCTTTCAACAACTGAAGTCGTATAGGCATTGAATCCGCAAAGGGCATCTCCACTGATTTGATGGTCGACCGGGACCTTTTATCTGGGATTCACTCCCCGTAAGATTACCCGTATAATGCCATCACTTATCTTAGGTGTATACTCAATCTTTTCAGATGTGGCATCACACGCATTCCCATTAGCAGAAAAGTAAACACAGATATCAATTTGGAAAAGCAGTATATATATTTGTCCTAACATCCTAGACCTCTAGTCTTATGATACTAACAGACAACGACTCCCCAGCAGAGTCATCATTTCTGTGGTATTTGGTGAATTTAAAGCTTTCACCCTAAAAGAGGCCAGAAAGAATGCCTCCCACTGTGGTCGCCATTTTTCTGTGGCGGCCATAGTGAAAATGACTTGTTCAAGGTTTCTACCTAAAACTGTAAGAAAAAGAATGACTCCCACTGTGGTCGCCATTTTTCTGTAGCGCGATTTTTGTGGTTTCGAATCACTGTTGCTTTTTGTTTTTTTAATAAGCAATCATTGTCGCTTTGGTACTACAGTTCAATTCATTTTTTATCCTGTGAAGCTGATTAAGGAAGGGAAATAGATGTCTCCAATTAACCCTGCTTGCATACTGAGGTTAAACAGTCAAAACTGTTGCTTTACAGATGCTATCAAAAAGGGGGGTCTGTCTTAGGTTATTTGCTTAAAAAACCAGTGTCTGGACTATTTGCGAGGTTTTTGGTAAGATGTTAGGTCTGATGCTTCTTGATTGATGTATGGAGGTACTGGATTTTGAGTTTTTTATTAGTATGCTCGCTAAGATTTTGCAATCTTATGCCTACGTATTCCCGAAACAGGGAAATCAGAGCGATCGTAGTTCCTCCCATAGAGGAGGAAAGAGATTATTTTGGTGTCTTGTTCGAAGCCCAAGACATGAAGCTAAAGGTGGTTTGTATCTTGTTTGAAGCCCAAGATGTGAAGCTAAAGGGTTTTGGATGAGAGAGAATTTGTCATCTCTAAAGAGGAGTTGTTGATGTTGGTATGCTGTGAGCAAGGCACAAATTTGATGCTAAAAGGTTGATTGACTCAACCGGGGATGTCTTTATTTAAAGCCTAAGAGGAGGCTGGAAGTTTGACTTTTTCGCGGAAAATGTTCTTTCTATCTTGTACAAAGCCCAAGATTAAGGCTAAAAGGGATTTTGACTCCGTTGGGGAGAATGTATCTTGTATAAAGCCCAAGATGGAGGCTAAAATGGTTTTCCTCCACAAGAGAGTACTTTTATCTGTCCTGTATAAAGCCCAAGACAAAGGCTAAAAAAGAATGACTCAACAAGAGAGTCTTGAACAGGTGATTGACTCAACAAGAGAATCTGAAGGTTGATTGACTCAACAAGAGAGTCTTTTATACTCAACAAGAGAGTGATTTGCTGTCTCGTAAGAAGCCCGAGATTGAGGCTAAAAGGAGATTGACTCAACAAGAGAGTCTTTTATACTCAACAAGAGAGTGTTTTTCTATCTCGTACGAAGCCCGAGATTGAGGCTAAAAAGAGATTGAATCAACAAGAGAGTGTTTTATATGTGTCTTGTATGAAGCCCAAGACGGAGGCTAAAAGTAGATTGACTCAACAATAAAGTCTTTTATACTCAACAAGAGAGTGTTTTTTCTATCTCGTACGAAGCTCGAGATTGAGGCCAGAAAGGGATTGACTCAACAAGAGAGTCTTTTATACTCAACAAGAGAGTGGGTTTTTATATGTCTTGTACAAAGCCCAAGACGGAGGCTAAAGGTGTTTGACTCAACAAGAGAGTCTGAAAAGGTTAGCTATGCTAGGGAGAATCATTTATACAAAGCCCAATAGGAGGCTGTCTTACGGCTGAGGATTATTGAGATCCTGAAGCGTGTCCAAGTGTAGGGAACTCTCATGAGAGAGACTGGGTTTAGGCTGGAGATTGATCCAGGGTGATCGGTGTTTTTTCCTATGTTTGAAAGGAACTTGAGAATGTCTTTGAGACTCAAGAGTTTTAGACTATCCAAGTCTAGAGTTTTATCTTTTGTATGATGCCCAAGAGGAGGCGCGGGCATTATGGGATGAGTATCAACCCTACAATGGTCAGAGTTTTGATGCGGGAAAGAGTGCTCTAGCAAAGGATGACTAAGTTTCGGTCTTATACCTTTAAGAGGTCGTCAGGGTCCTTGTATTAAGCCCAAGAGAAGGCATGAGAGCTTCTAAGAAGCCGAAGGGTCCTTGTACAATGCCCAAGAGGAGGCGGGGATGCATTTAGGAAGCCTGTGGGTCCCCAAACCAAGAGAAATTCAAGAAATGCAATTCACAGAGAAGAGATCATTCAAGGAAAGTTCGAGAATTTGGAAGAAACTCAAGAGATGCCATTCATGGAGAAAAGATCACCTCTGGGGAGTTAGAGTTTCTTTGACAATTTCTAAGGGTGACAGTCTGAGAAAAGGTTCACTGACAATACTGCCTTTCTCTTTGTTCCATATTGTTTAACCCCAAGAGGAGGGAAGACTGTATCTGGAAATCCTATGGGGATCTAGTTTTGTTTGTATTTAAGAGTGACCAACAGGGCTTTATCTACTTCTAGACTTAGTTGCCGGGGAAAACTCTAAATAACTATACTAGTATTACACAGTGGATATGTGACAAGTATATAAAAGGATGTGAAAGAAGACTTACAGTGAAGCAGCCCCACAATACAGTTATATACATATGAAAGCGGTAAATGAAAGCGGATAAACACTTACCTGTTGTAGAGCTTCCATGATATTTTGTTAGTTGTTCAACAAAGAAAGTTTTGATAACAACAGATATTTGAATTCAAAATCAAAGGAGAAAGTGCTTTGAAAAGATGGTTAGGGCTTACAGCTCAAGGAGAGGCCCAAGTTTTAACAATGATCGCACCGTTGTTTTAAAAACTGTACAGAGGGACTTGTACAATGTGTGAGGACCAAAATTGTTTTTACGTACAAGGGGGTGGGTCTTACACTCTAATAGAGGCCCATGAGTGATTTTAAGAAAAATAATGGGGCTTATAACACGAGGGTAGGCCCAGATGATTTGTTTTTGAACTGGCGATCGCGCCGAGATTTTTCTTTTAACGCTGAGGGATTTATACAATATCTGAGGCCCAAAATGGTTTTGGTTAAAAGGGTATTGGGTCTTACACTCTATTAGAGGCCCAAAAAGTTTATTTTAATGAATAAAGATGGGTCTTATAGCTCAAGGAGAAGCCCAAAGATTTTTGTTAAAAAGGCGACAATTGTGTCGAACTTTTTGACGTTATCGGGACTTATACAATACACTGAGGCCCAAAATATTTTGGTTTTCAAGAGGGGTTGGGTCTTACACTCTATTAGAGGCCCATGAGTGTTTGAAAAATTATTTTTTAGGGTGATTAAGATCAAAACCCTAAATTAATTTCAAAATGTATTTTAATTAAATTAAAATATAATTAAAATGGTCAAAATTATCAAACATGTGTGAAAAACAAGTTGTGACCTTTGATTAATGTTTGAAAAATCATGTTTATATCCACTAAATGATTGGACACCAATTAAATTTGTAAAATCAAGGAGGAAAAAATATTTTAAATGTTAAAAAACAAATAAAAGATTAATTCTTTGCAAAAATATCAAGTATATGAAATAAATAATATTTTAGGGAATTTTTGGAAAAATAAAATATTTTAACATTTTTGTGAATTATTAAAAAAAGAATCAACTCAAAATCATTAAAACTCAGAGAGAAATTAATTTTTGAATCAATTAAATAAAATCACAAAATTCAAATATCAAAATATTCAAAAAATGGCGCCAAGAACACGCGCCCTCCCTCTGTTTCTGCAGATTTGCATTTTCTCATTAATCTCACTAAATGCTTGATGAAATCACACAATCCACATATCAATATACTCGTTTTCACCTCACGATCATGTTTATGGTCTTTAATTTCATTTATTTTAAGCATGGAATAAGAAATCAAAGAGAAACCTCAAGAACCCTAAATTCTGCATGAAGGCTCAGAAATTCCACACACGTTTCATACAAAGCAATTAATGTAGGGAAAATATTCTATACATGATCATGAACATATAGCAAAATTATTGTGCGAGGAAATATGCATGAATTAAGAGATGACCAAGTTGAGGCTTACCTCTTGCAGCTGGTGATCGTGTTTTGAGTTGGAGGTGTTGCAGCTTAGTTCCAATGATCTGGATGGCTTCCCTAGGTGCTATGGAGTGTGTCTGAATGCTTGGAGTGGTTGGAAACAAGCTGGAACTTAAAATGCCACCCCAACTGCAAGTCTGCTAAAAGCTTGAGCAGTTGGATGGTGATTTTGTGAAATTGGTGTTCCAAATGTTGTTTGAGTGTTAGGATCACTTCTATATGATGTTTATGAGGTGTGTGTGTGTGTGTGATTGGTTTGGTTGGAATGGCTCTCAAACTCAAAACCCGATAGTGACTTGCTTTTGAAGGCAATTTTGGAGTGAAAGAAGAGATTTTGAGGAAAGCATCAGTTTGATGGCTTTGGTGTACTTAAACTGAGCACAAATGAGCTCTATTTATAGTAGAGCAAGTTTGTTTTAGCTGCAATAGTGAATGACAACTAGTGTAGAGGTTTGGCAAATGTTGATCAATAGGAATCCAAGTCTCCTCTAGCCATTGACTAGAGGTTAGAGCACAGACCTTTGGTTCCCTAGTTCAGAGATCATCCTTGACTCATTCAGTTGGAAATGGCTCAGTTCATGCCACCTTGGTGCATCCATTGAATGCTCCAAAACAAAATTGGAGTCTTGTCCCCTCTTTAGAGTTTTTTAGGTTTGGCATGCTATTTTTAGTTCCAAAGACTTGGGAGGCTTATGGCTTAGTGTTTGTCCCTCCTTGGTCTCTCCCTGAGGTGTTCAGATGGATAGACTTGTTTGTCATTTGCACAAATTGCTCAAATCGAGCAAAATGCAGAAATCTGCCTAGTTATGACAGTTACAGCAAGGCATATTGCCACTGTCATAACTCTTAGCTCAAATGGAATTTCATGGGGTTCTTGGCCATTTTGGAAAGCTCTCATATGATATAACATATGTGTGATCATATTTTGTCTTGACACTTTTTGGATCCAAGTGAAAAATGCCCTTACATTTTGGAAAAAGTGAAACAGATCCTGACTTAGTGAAAATATCACTAAGTGTTGGAAAAAGTGACATTTCATGTTTTCAGGCATTTTGATCCAACCATAACTCAAAATTCATGATGAATTGGAATGAGGTGTAGTTGACACTTTTAAAGTATGCCATGAGAGCTACAAATTCATATTTGGATCATCCCAAATGGTTGCTTGGATCTCAAGTTATGATCCTTGGAATTTGGTACCCTAGCCACTTTGTTCCATAACTTAGAAAATTTCTAAGTTTTTTATGGTTACCTCTTTTACAAGTTATCCCACTTTTCTTGATTTTTCTTGATGAATGATGATTCCAATCACACATTAACATCATTTTAGGGTTAGGGGACCATGATTGATCAAAAAATCAAAAAGTCAAACTTTGACTTTTGGGCTCAGTTGACTTTTTATCAGATGAATTTCAAACTGTGCGATCCTCAATGAAATCAAGTCCTTGACCTAAATAAAACTTGATGGATTGGTTTCATAGGTGTTATAGGGTGTATTGAATCATGTCCCAAGGTTTGGGAGCATGTCCTGGTCAAAAGTCAAAGGTACAGTTGACTTTTTCCGCGAAACCCTAACTGTGGTTCTGATGAACTTGAAACTTGTGGATCAAGTTTCTTGGATCAATCCATTGTTGAAAATGGATCAATTTGGTTTATTTGAGACCCTCAAATCATGTCTTGAGGTCTTGGCTCATTTTTTGTCCCAAGAGTCAACTTAGGGGTGAATTAGGTCAAGAAACCCTAATTTTTTATTTTTATTGTATGCATCCCCTGAGGCTAAATTGACTTGATTATTGGGTTTATGAGGTCCCTTAGAGTATTTTGGGTTATGCTTTGGAGCATTGGCTCATTCCCAGAGGAAAAATTCCACCTGGAGGCCTTGGTCGACCAAAACCTTAATTTGGTGACACTGACGATCTTAAGGCTTGATCCACTTGGAATGCTGCAACATTGTGCATGATTCTTGAAGTGGGAGTCCTCTTGATCCATTTTGGATGTTTTAAAGGTTTAGACATGTTGAAAATCATGTAATTTCTTGATTGATCCTTTGTCTAAGAGATCTGAGAGGGCTTGAAACCCTAAATTTGATTGTAGTGGATGCTCACCCATCTTTGGGGAGACTAATGAGCTATAATGGTCCATCCATATTGTGATGATGGTTTGCGCAATAATGGGGAATCTTAGTGGTCTAAATTTGGGGTATGACACCTTGCAATTTCTTTCTTGATCATATTAAGTTTGTTCTTTATTGAGCAAATTTAACCTTGTACAATCAATAAAACGCACGGTTGCTTTGACGATCTTCCGATCCGTTTGGAAGATTGTTAGAATGATCATTTCCCTTGATCGATTGATTGAACCCTTATTTAGATTAGCCAATCTCCCCTCTTTTCTCTCTTTAGGGTCCTTTAGAGCTTTGTTCTCTTCATTCCCTGCTGAGTCAGAGGTCTACACGACACACTAGAGCACTGTACAAGATGGCACTGTTACTCTGTCAGTTTCAATCTCTATATTATACTTTGGTGTTAGAGAAGGGATGAGAGTGGAGAATTCCTACACTCATTCTGATTATTTTGGGTAGGGGATGAATGACCTTGTGCCTGGAATAATCATCTTTATCTCCAGACTGTAGCGTATCTCAATCCCAGTCGATTTGATCCTTGTTCACTCTTGCCCTTTCAATCTCTCTTTTGATCAATCGCAATTTCCTTGGTTGAAGATCTTTGTCACTTTGGGTTAATGAACTCCTTTTGGTTCAACACCTTTTATTTTGATCAATCATTGCTTATTCACTCTCCATCAGAGTCGTAATCATTCTTTCTTTGGCTAATCACAGTCAAACTGTTAAAACATATTCTCTTTTTCCCCACTAGTCGCAATCTTTTTCTTCGGTTAATCACAGTTTACCTGTTAAACACCGAATCCCTAGCTGAGTTCACAACCTTCTTTTGGTTTTCTCCCTTTTCTTTGGTCAAACACTGTCAGTCAGTTTAAACACCAATTTGAACATTTTCTCAGTTAACCACAGTCCTTCTGTTAACGTACAGAGCTTCTTCTGAGTTAATCACCTTCTCTTTTTTAATTACTAATTTCTTTTCGGTTAATGACAGTCTTTCTGTTAACACCAAACCCCCGACAGTTAGCAACCTTCTTTTGGTTCAAACACTCACACCTTTGGGTCACAATCTTCGCTTGGTTCCACACCCGTCCATTAGGTCACAACCTTCGCTTAGTTTGACACCCGTCCTTTGAGTCACAACCTTCGCTTAGTTCCACACCCGTCCTTTGGATCACAACCTTCGCTTGGTTCCACATCACATCCTTTAGGTCACAACCTTCGCTTGGTTCCACACCCGTCCTTTGGGTCGCAACCTTCGCTTGGTTCCACACCCGTCCTTTGGGTCATAACATTCACTCGGTTCCACACCCGCTCTTTCAGTTAACCATTGTTAATCAGTTAATATACCAAAATCCACTCAGAGTCAAACACTGTCCTTGGTTCAGTATTCTCTCCTTCAGGTTCATCACAGCCTGTCTGTTGACACCAACCCTTTCTCCCCACAAATTCTTACTCTCTTTTTCTTCGGTTAACCACTGCCAGTCAGTTAACATACCGAGTCCTTATTCTCTTGGTTCCAACATCATCCCCTTTGATCACTCCCCAGTGAAGCCACTATTGCTCTTTTTCTTCTTTATCTCCTTGATTTTGACACCACTTCTTTATCCTATCCTCAGCAGAGTTGCTACTTTTTCTTTTCCTTTCTTTCTTGGTTTTGACACCAATTCTTTTGCTTCCCCCAATAGAATCTTTATATTTCTTTTGCTCTTGGTTTTGACATCATTTTCCTTTTCTTTTCTGTCTTTGTTCTCTGAACTATGTAGGCTCTGAATTCCACATTGCACTATGAGGATACGTAGGCACGAGATTGCAAAAAGTGGCGAGCCACCTTCTTCCTTTCTTTTATCTGGTTCCATGAACTACGACACTCTGATTTCCTCATTGCACTATGAGGTTACGTAGGTATGAGGGCCCTAATCCTCCGCGAGTACTTTCTTTCTTTTTCTGTTTCTCTTCTCTCTCATTTCTTTTAGCTAGAAGCCTTTAGATAGATAACCCATCCAAGCCTAGAAGCAAGCGAAATGGTTCTCATCGAGTACGACAAATGCGTAAGGTGCTAATACCTTCTTTCACATAACTGACCCCTTACTCGTTTCTCTTCCCTTTGGGTTTTATCGATATATTCCCTATCCTTTGGGACTAAATAAAGTTCAGTGACGACTCTGTTATATCTTTGAGTGTGCGATTCACTCAGGTATATCCCGCTAGCTTCAGCTGGCGACTCTGCTGGGGATTCCTTGCTCTTGCAAGATGGGGTCTCACCTAGATTTGTTTTCTTTCTTGTTTGTTTGGGTGTTTATCTTTTACGCTTTACTTGCTTTATATTTATGCTTTACTTTGATTTATCTTTACGATGTTTACGGCATTTCTTTACTGCTTTGAATATTCATATGCTGTATATTTTTTGGATATCTGCTATATATTGTGCTGTTGTGGGGATGGGTAGATATTATTGGAGAGATAAGCTCTATCACCGGGCTTGAGCATGCACATATGATAGAACATGGATAGTCGTGACACCTGCGTTTTGCGCGTTGGGTTGTCACGAGAGCCGCATCCCAGATTGTGATTCGTTTGAGAATACCTTCGTCCTGCGAGAATTCTCTATGGTGGGGGGTTTTCACTTGAGTCCTATGGTTTGGGAGACCTTCTAGGGACCACTTTGTTGTGTCTAAATCACACCTGTGAGAGGGATATTGGGTTTTTGTAGGAAACCAAGACTCTTCATACCTTTGTTCTCTCATGCACATCATAATTTTTGCACCAACACAGAATTATATATGCAGATACTCAGATTATTCAGAATTGATTACCCAGACTGTGCTTGGCTACTTGATTCTTGTGTTGGATATCATTTCATCATGTCAATCAATTTTTGCATGTGCATTTCCAGGATATTCGAAGGCTTATTTCTTTGTTGATATAATCATAGAGATGAGTACTGGTTGCCGAGGTATCTTTAGCTACAAGTTTGTGGAGCCTAAGCTGAAGACTTTGAGAGGTTTAGCATCTCGTGTGGTTGAAGAAAACAGAGGGGTTTTCAAAGATGATTATGGTAATCTATTGGCCATCCTCGGCACTGAAGTCAACATCACTGCTATTCATACACTTGTTCAGTTCTATGCTTCACATTTCAGGATTATTAGTTAGCACCTACACTTGTGTAGTATTCTCATATCTTGGGGGTTGAGATCAGGGACCAGGTTCCTTTTGTCTACGCAAGCGGTTGTCTGAAGTTTCCCCTTATTCCTAAAGCTATTTGCATTAGTAAGAAGGATGTGGAAGCTAATCTCAAGACTAAAGGGAATGGTACTCGAGGGTTTGCTTCAAATTTTCTGGTAGACAAGGCTATCTCTTTTGCTGAAGCTGGAACTTGGAAGGCTTTCAATGCCGTTCTTGCTTTATTGATATATGGGATTGTTTTGTTTCCGAACATGGAGGATTTTGTGGATCAGGCTCCATCAGTATCTTCTTGTCCAAGAACTATGTTCCTACACTTCTTGCTGATACCTATTATTCTATTCATTTGAGGAATGAAAAGAAGAAAGGAACCATTGTCTACTGTCGTCCTCTCTTGTACTGGTGGTTCATGTCTCACATTCCGCAGAAGGGTCCCTTTGTTGAGAATAGGGGAAATCTCAAATGGTCTCAAAGGATCATATCTCTTACTGCTGATGACATCTCTTGGTATTCTCGAGTCTTTGATGATACTGAGATTATCTTCAGTGTGGTAAATTCTCCAATGTGCCTGTCTTGGATACAAAGGGCGGAATCAACTATAATCCGAGACTTTCCTTCCGTTAGTTGGGATATCCTATGGTTGACAAGCCAAATCCTGAGGTAGTGGAAGAGTTCATCTTTCATGAAGGAGTTAATGACACGGGGTTACTGAAGAGGTTTAGTGCTGCTTGGACATAGATTCACCGTGAAGGAAGAGCCGATTTGGGTAAGAAGAATTGCATAGAAAAGGAAGCTTACACACATTGGGTCAAAGAGCGAGTCAAAGACATCTTGCTGCCATTTCCTTCTCAGCCTTCCATGAATGTCAAGCTTCCTGAACTTGCCATTGTTCCTACATCTGAAGTCGACCAACTCAAATGGACTATTGAGATGTTGAAGAAGGATAGTGGCGATCTTCGTCTCAACCTTGATAGAGTCACATCCGAGAAGGAAAGCTTACAGATTGAGCTCCATAAGAAGAGAGAACGCATGCTCAAAGAGGTGGAAGTTGAACAGAACAAGCAGAGGAAAGTGGGTGATGCTCTGAAGAGTACTTACGATGGTCTTACCTCAAAGAAGAGACAACTCGCCGACACTCAGTATCAAGCCTACAAGGATGAGTTGAGCTACAAGAAGCAACTTGGAGAGCTTCGAGGGATGTTATCAGAATGCAAGGCAAAGCTGCATGGTGAACAAGACCGTGCCGACCAGTTGGGAAAGGACTTTTCTCAATGTCAAGCCAATCTCGACAAAACCTGTGGCGAGATTCAGAAGCTGCAAGATCAAGCATATTAGAGCTGAGAGGAGATCAGTCAGGTCATCATAGAAAGTACTTATTGGGAGTGTCAGAGTCGTCATCTGCAAGTCCTCTTGGATCAAAAAGAGGCATTTCTACAAGATCTTCTTGAGGGACCTAACCATTCTTTGATGCGCAACATCATGAAAGATATGAAGTATTGGAGTGATAGACACAGCCGTCTAGCCAGATTTACTATGCACGCATTGGAGGACTTGCTAGGGTTGTTGAGAGATGCATATGCTGATGTGCTACCACACAAGACTCCTTGGACTATTTTTCACTTCTTATCTGTTTGTAGGGTGGTTTTTGATAGGATCCAGGCTGATCTTTTTGTAGCCCAAAAGGCGGATATTTGATTTGTATTTGACTTGCAGTTCTTTCCCTTTATTGAATCAATGAAGTTTCTTGCCAGTTTTATCTTTGCACCTTTACTTGTATGCTTTATGATTATTGTTAACAAAGATAAGCTTACGAATACCTGGATTTTAAAACTTTATTTTTTCATACATTGCATTCATTCAAGCACACATATGTGCATCCCTCATCCAGAGATCGATGCTTACATTGTCCGCATCTGCCTTGTAGCAAGAGGACGACTCGACATCGCTATTTCACTCGCTCAAGCAAATCTAATATCATGGCTAATTTTGAACAAGAGAACGCTGCCTATAAGGAGACTGCGGCTCAATTTCAAGGCCGGATGGATCAGTTTCAGACTAACATGGACGTTATCATGGAGTTCCTTCGCGCTCAGAAGGACGTCGCTGCTACTACTTCTGTTGTTGCAACCGCTGCTGATGCAACTGTTGTCACTCATGTGGTGATTTCTCCTCCTGTTGTTACTTCTTCTCCTACTGTTGTTGAACCGCCAGTTGAGACTATTGTTTAACCTACTGTCAACTTGCCACACTCTCAGTCTGGTCCGAATCGGATGCCTGCTACTTTTCCTTGGGGAATGCCTCTGAATTTCACTCCTTAGATTGTCGATGGTAGTACGTTTGTGCCATATCAACCTTTTGTTGCACCCATGCCCAATGGGAATTCTGTTGCTTACCCATGGGGAATGCCTACTCTGATTCTGCCTCCTATGGTGCATGATGATCATGAGATTCCTCAGGCGCAGAATCGCCAAACTCCTGTGTCTACTGATGTTGAGACCCCTGATGAAGATGAGCATGTTTACAGAGGTACTCCGATTCATGTTCCAGTTTTGTCTCAATCAGCTCAAACTGTTGCCCGAATGTTCATACCACAATGTCTTATCCTGGGGCATCCTCAACTACTGTGGTACCTCCTCCAGGTTATCAGTATGTTTTTCAAATGGGTCATAATTTTGGTCAGATGGTCAATCCTGGGCTAGTATATTCGTCTCAGTTTGCTTCCCCGCAAGTGCCTGCTCTAGCTGCATCACAACTTCCAAATCCAAACACTCTCGTCAGGCCTACTGATCATAACAGACCTACTGATTACAAGCTGTTAGATGAAAGGATTAAAGCTATTGAAGGTTATTCTGGTTTTGGCACGGACGCCAAAGACTTGTTTCTAGTTCCAAATGTTGTGTTGCCGCAAAAGTTCAAGATTCCAAGGCTGCCAAAGTACAAAGGATTGAGTTGTCCGCGGAGTCATGTGACAATGTACTATAGGAAGATGACATTCTACATTGATAATGATGAAATGTTAGCGCATTGCTTCCAAGATAGCTTGTCTGGAGATTCTTTGGATTGGTACATGGGTCTAGAGCGTAGCAAGATTCGCTCATAGAGAGACTTATCTGAGGCTTTCTTGAAACAATACAAGTATCATCTTGATTTGGCTCCTACCAGATTACAATTGCAGAATCAGTCCCAGGGTACAATTGAAACATTTAAGAATATCTGCAGAGGTGGCCCGAGATGGTCTCTCGTGTACGACCTACTCTTTCTAACACTGAGCTAGTTGATATCTTTATAGGCACTTTGCAAGTGATGTACTATGACAAGATGGTGGGCAGTTCTTCTTCAAACTTTGCTGATGATGTGACTATTGGTGAACGCATTGAGAATGGTTTGAAAATTGGTAAGATTGCTGGTTCCACGAGTCAATAGTCAACCAACAAGAAACCTCAGAGCAGTCATTCGAAGAAGAAAGAAGGTGAGGCAAATGTTGTGATGGCGAAAGCCCCTCCTCAATATCAGGCTCTTATGGCTCCCCTGTCGTTCTATCTGTTGCGGTGAGAATCGTATAACAAGCTATTAATTAACTTGCATCACAAAACTTTGAAATTCACCACCGAGCTTTGATTTATCCAAAGGAAAGTGTAAAGAATGAAAACCCTAAGTTAAGAGAGTCTAGGTTCGGGGGTTGGTTATACTAAGGGAAGGTATTAGCACCCTAAGTATCTGTAGTGCTCTACAGGAACCTCTTGTTTGTGTTTGTGTTATGTTAAAGTTGTTTGCTAAGAGAAATGTGCTAAAGGTAAAGATAAAAACCTATGGGTCTGTACACTAAGTTTGCTCGCCAAGACATCGCATCTTGTGCCTACGTATCTAACTAAAGAATCAGAGCAATCGTAGTTCACATAACTAAGGGTGAAAGAGGAACCATTGACTATGGCCAAAGTTTCAAGGGGAAGTAGGGTGAAAAGCTTGAAAGCAAAGCTTGTGAGGATTGATTAGTTAGGAGAAAGAGATTAATGGTTATCTCTTGTGAAGGTTAAAAGAAAAGTTAAGAGTTATAAGAGATTAATGACTATCTCTTGGGAAAGGATAGGTTATAAGGGAATGAAATGTTCATGGGAAAGTAGGGTCTGACAGCAAGACACCGACGTGGAGTGCGACGACTCCAAGCCTAAGGCTAGGTTAAAAAGGGTAATGAGCTATCTATGACCTTGCAGTCAATAGAGAGACTTTCCTTTGGAATGAGGGGAGAATAACAGTTCTCATGGGCAGAAAGTTTGCAAAGATATTTACATGAAGACGCAACATCAAACAACAAGGTATCGAAGTGAAACAAAGTTCACAACACAATACAAGGTTAAAACCATATGCATTAGGCATCATTCAATCAAGATGAACAAAATAATATGATGAAAGAATCAAGACAAGTCAAGATGTTCATGGAAAACCCCTAAAAAGGCCCTTTACTTCCAACATTAATAGATACCTCAAAAGTATTTGTTTTCAACAATATTTTTTATATTCGAAAAGTAGACACATTAAGTAGTACTTTGCAAAAAGAATGGGCAAAAAAGAATGAAAATGAGTAAGTTATGAGTTTTTTGAAAACAAGGCATGAACCATAAAAATAGAAAATAAACAAGTGATAAAAAAGAAGGGAAAGGCTCCCCATGGGTATTGAACCCGTGTCCTTGTGGTTACAGCCCAAAACACTCACCAACCTTGCCATTGCGCGCGTATTATCCAAGGGTGATCAAGGAAATAAATATATAAAAAGAGCGTATTTTTCAGAAAATAAAAACAAAAGGAACTGGGGCGAGGGGGATTCGAACCCCAGTCCCTTTGGTTCACGTGCATATTCTCTACCACTGGGGTGGCCATACATCCAGTGTATCTGCCCACCCCACAAATACTTAAACCTTGGCAAGCGAAAAACATAAAACAATAAAGCATGAAGAACTGATGTATATCCAAGAACATTGATATCAGTCCTATACTTCCAACTAACACGCAACATTCAAACTCAATCAATTTTAAAACCAAGCAAACCAAAGGAAAAATTGAAGAAGTAAAACAATGCCTCCAAAGAGCATTTACATATTATAATGAAAATAAATCTAAAGCATCATGAAGAAGCATCAGATATTGGAAGAACAAGGAGTAAAGTGACAAACAATTTTCATCTGATATGACCTTGGCAAAATAAAGCTTTTAAGGCAAATGGAAACTTCTAAACATAACAATCTTCATTTCCTTGCCAGAACCAGTTTCTTAGCAGCAAGTGAATTTAGAAAAATAGGTTATTACATGGGCTACTGTCATGATTTGAAAAACATAGAGTTAGGGCTGACAGCTTCAAAATGCCATTCTCCTTTAGGCTGTCCACTCTAACTCACTCATAGTTCATAACTCTAGGCCACACAATGCAGGAACATTTTGGAGTCAAAAACACTAGTCCTAATGTTTCCATCAAAAACAAAATACAAGGTGAACACAATGTGCTCAGAACTGGGAAGATGTTATTATGCCAAACCAAACTCAAATGTTAATTTAAACTTAGAGTGATTGGTGTCTAAGAGTTAACAAGGTGAAAAAAGTGCATAAAGGCTTGTCACCACAATGATTTCATACGAGGATTTTAAGTCAACAACTTAGTCTAGCATAATCCTGAATGCTCCTAAAATTCAAACTGCGTTATAAAGGCCTTTACACCCAAAGCTGGAAGAGACAAAAGGGTTCTCATAAACATGCTCTTTCCTTCATATTATCAGGAATCAGGAGTGCAATAATGTTAAGATAAAACTATGCTAAAATTCAGAACAAAGACCTTAAACCAAAACCAAATGACCATTCATCCTATAACAGTTTGTTCTCAATTAACGAAACATGGACATTTTGAGCATAAGAACTGACATAGTGATGATGTGAATGTATGAACAAAGATAAGAGTAAAAGGGTAGAGAACTATGGTGTATTACTCAACAGAAGAGAAACAATGTACAAACCAAATCTTTCATGCCATTTGAAACAAAACTAGCATAATATGGACACGCAATATCATTCATTTGGGTACAAGGCAAGTAGCATGATATCATCATTATAAAAATATACTCACACATTTAGTGAAAGCAACTAAAACTTATCACCAACAAAGACTCCACACAGTCCTCATATGATAGGGACAGATGGTTCAATAACATTTTAAACTGACTACATATAAACAGAGCTACCTCATATCATCAAAATGCAGACAAAAACATGGCCTGATATGTAGGCATATGGTCACTCAAAGTAAAATGTCAAAAAGATAACTATATAGTCATGTGCAAAATCAACCAAGGCAACTTTGATCAAAATCCTATTTGGAGCAAAAAGACATCATAAACTAAGGCATGAGTATGTGAACTAGTAGAAACAAACACTTATCTTGACAGCAGTATAATTATGACATGGAGAGCATACAAACTGATAATTATCAGTAGAGAGAATGAGGAAAAGAGAGAACTTGTCACACTAGACAAGTTTTTATCAGAACCTTCATGCTACCTCAACATCATATGAAAATCTCAAGAACAAGCCACATAAGCAAGCCCTATCAGATTACCACAAGTCAAGGGCATATTGATGTTAACAATGAGTACATGTTGAAATGGTTCAAGTCTGGTATGAATACACAACACACATTATGACCTTAATCTAATGCCTATGGTCTAGAGCTTACAAGGTACAAACAATAACATTTTGTCCTATCAATATGGCACCAAAACAAAGTTTTCACAGGGCTCACAAGTGTGGATAAGCAAGCTTAGAAACAATCTCACATACAAGCATGGGCATTGCAGATGATGGTTCTGATGAAGCAAGAGATACTGAAAACAAGACTGATCATGCCAACAAGCTAATTTCATGTTTTTACCTATTGCATGAATTGAAACAAACATGGCAGTTCACAAAAATTCTTAGAATCAAGGCATTGACATCAATGTGTTCTAAACCAAAAAACATGGTAGTGTTTGTAAACCTCTATTCTGCACTTGTGGTTGCTTTAGTCAATATGTTAAAGATGAACTGAGTGTGATAGCATGGCAGGCATACAATCATATGTAAGACAGTCAAGGCAAGTGATACAAGCCAAATATTCCTAAGGTAGCCTAAGCATACAAATTCTAGTATGGACATCAAGAAAGGCCTACCTGGACATGATAGCAGCTATGATACCTAAGGGGGGTGTGCTTGAAATGAGTCATAGAATTCACATAGATCATCATGCCACAGACCAGTTTTACATCAGCAAATGCTAGGTAAATGTATGCTACAACAGCGATGAACAATATGAAAGCAAAAATCTCTAGCATTCAGCCTGTCATACCAAGCATTTTGACAAAACCAAGATAGAACATGAGCAAGGCAAACAAACTTAAACACCTTGGCATAAGAAAAAAACCACAATCAGAATATCAGTAAGAGATAATGAGAGCAGGTATTTGTTTCATTAACAAATCTACATGTTGTAATCCTAGACTGTCATGAGATGAAAAACTCTAATTTACAGCAATGACACCAAAGTGCTTCAAACTAACAACTGACAATGTACAATATGGATGCCACAAACATAAACACAATAATATGTTCAAAACAAACATTCAACATGACTTTAGATATAAGATGATCATGACAATAGTATGCATAATAAGAACATGATTAGTGAAATGATGTGATATTTACCTAGTGGAATATGTCCACTGCACCCTCTTACTTTGAGCTGAGTTTCCCTTTCTTCTAGCAACAGCTGCCAAGAACTCTTTTCCCTCTCCTTTCTTGCCAAGCAAAAACACTCGGTTGGAAGCTCTCAAGTTTATGATATTATGTGGATTGTTGGTGTCTAAACTGAGTAGAACAGCCTGCTATTTATAGGAGAGGCTTGAGAATCTAAGGCATGGCCAAATTTGCAACAAATGCCAAATCTGCCCTTTTTCCATCGTGTGAAGTCTTGCTTGCTGAGCCAAAATCTTCAAATATCTCTGAGCATCTAAGCACAAGCTGGTGAGAAGCGATTGGTGAGAGGCTCAATGAATAAACAAATAGTTGTTGATTGGAAAAGTTTCTCTTTCCTCGTACCACTTGCATAAACATGACATAAACTAATATTTAAATGCAAACCAAGTTGTAATTTCGTGGCAAGGCTTGGATTAAGTTTAAATCCATCATTAGAACTCAGAAACATGAAGATTTGGTGATTAGAGAAGGGTTTGAGTCATTACACAAAAGTTGGTTTCATGAGTTTTAAGAAATGAAACTACAACTTTCATGTTCAAAGATTTTTTATTTGAGGCTTGGAACTATATGAAAAATTGAGTTGAAGTTGTGTGAAAACAATGGTGAAAAATCTGAAATTTCACTAAGTCCCCAAGGGTGATTTATCTTCCAAGTCTTGTAACTTAGAAACCATGCATTTTTTGGAAGAGGGTCCTCTAATATGTTTTGAAGATCATGAGAAGGGATTCCATTTGAGCTTTGAGTCACTCAATTTGGACGTGTGGTTTGAAAGTTATGACTGTTTCAATTTTTGCCCAAGTAGTGAAATTTCCACATTTGAAAAGTTTTATGGACCAAACCTTGCTTCCTTTGCAAGAAACTTCTTAAAACTTGACTTTTCATGCCTTAACTCATCAATGAGACATGTCATGATGGATTGAGGCCTTGGATGTTTCATTTTGGATCAAAATCTCCAGGATTAGGGCCTCAATCAAAACCCTAATTTCACTGTGAATGCACTGGAATGATCTCTGATGATCTTGCTTCTTCCATCACAGATGAGGCTCATAGATGGTCTCCAGGGATGTCTACTATCACATGGAGTCATGTCCCAGGGTTTGAGATCAACTCTTCATCAAATCAAAGGCCACGATTGTCTTGTCATGACAAAACCCTAATTGGAGGCAGGTGAACTTGTGGCTCAAGACACTTGTGATGAGAGCCAGTCACACTTGAATTCTTGTTGAGTAAGACCTCTAGGATGTAGGTGAGCTTACATGGTTGCATTTGGAGCCTTAATTTTCTTTCTTTCTTTGAATCAGATGAGAACTTCGCTTAGAAGACTTTGCCCTCCTCTTGGTATAAGTCCTGGCTTTTCACAGAAGAAACAAACTTGCAAAATGAAATGGTTAGTTAACAATGCATAAATGATTGAATCTAAATGTCAAGTGCAAGATGTTATGACATCTAAGGGGTAAAATTTTGGGTACAACAGTTTCCCCTATTTAAATAGCTTACCGGATGGCACGAGGAATGGAAATCCTCGGGGCATCAAGTGAAAGGTGTTTAAATATAGAAAACTGAAAATTTTTCCCTTAGATGGAATGCAGATGCTAAGGACAAGCAACAGACATGCACATGCTGACATGCCATGAACTTTTAGTATGATGATATGATGCCATGATAATGCAAAGATCAAGACACCAAGAGTAAACCACCATATAGAGCTTACAGGGGAAGGATAAAGGTTAGTATCCATGAGGAAAACTCACTGGGGATACAGGCTAACCAACATAAGAGACTCAATGGGGAGACTCGGAGGAAACACTGGGGGAAATAAAATAACACTCTTTACTGGGCATGGAACCAGAAAGAAGACATGATCTCTTCTGGGGATAAATTTGAAATAAAAGGATAGACATCAACAAAAGATTTTCTGGGATTTTCTTATACTGAAGAGTTCAAACGGGATCTTCAAGAAAAGCCAGAAAAGACAGAGAAAAGCACATCCGGAAAAATATCAGATGGCAAAAGAAACCAGACATCCAATAATGGCTTTGAATGAAATGTACAAATCACAATATCTAATAATGGCTTTGGATAAAAGTGAACAAAGCAAGGATCCAAGAAGGCATTGGATACAAACAATCATCCAATAATGCCTTTGAATGAAAGGTACAATCACAATATTTGAGAAAGCATCAGATGAAAGTGAACAAAGACTCGATCTGGAAGAACATCAGAAAGAGGGACACATCCGAAAAAGCATCAGATGGTAAAGAAACCAGACATCCAATAATGGCTTTGAATGAAAGGTACAAATCACAATGTCTGAGAAAACATCAGATAAACGTTAGAAAGGTAGAGATCCAAGATGAAAAGACACCAGTCATCCAATAATGGCTTTGGACGAAAGGTATGACTCATAATATCTGAGAAGGCATCAGACGCAAAGGAGATAAAACAATGTAATCTGAGAAGGCACCGGACACAAAGACACCAGACATCTAATAATGGCTTTGAATGAAAGGTAAAAATCACAATATCTAATAATGGCTTTAGATAAAAGTGAACAAAGCAGGGATCCAAGAAGGCATTGGATAAAAGGACACCAGTCATCCAATAATGGCTTTGAATGAAGGGTACAAATCAATTATCTGAGAAAGCATCAGATAAGAATGAGATAAAATGTTAAATCTGAGAAGGCATCAGATGAAAGTGAGCAAACAAGGGTAATCCAAGAAGACATTGGATGCAAAGAAAACAATCATCCAATAATGGCTTTGAATGAAAGGTAAACTTATAATATCTGAGAAGGCATCAGATGCAAATGAGACAAAAAATGAGATCCAAGAAGGCATTCGATAAACCACAATGTCCAAGAAAGCATTGAACGAATATGAACAAGGAGGTATCCAAGAAGGCATTGGATGAAAAGAAATCACAATATCCAAGAAAGCATTGAATGAAAGGAATCACAATATCCAAGACAGCATTGAATGATTGTGAACTTTTAGGAATGGTACTGAAAGTAAAGGCAAATCACTATATTCAGGAAGGGTATCGAATTATAGTGAGAAAGACATCTAGGAATGACACTGAATGCAAAGGAGAAAACTCTTCCAGGAATGGCACAGGGAGAACTGATAAGACTTTCAGAAATGACACTGAAAGATATCCAAGCAAATTTGATGAGGATTACAAAAGAGAGGCAAAACTTCCAAGAATAGCACTGGGAGAAAGAAGAGGAACAAGATATCCAGGAGTGGCACTGGAGATCACAAGAGTCGGACATCCAGGAATGGCACTGGAGTGAGAGAATATAAAGATCCAAGAATAGCACTGGAACAAGACCAACATCTATCAACAAGATTAGATGCGCAAGAGAATGACAACATTCAGGAATGGCACTGAATGAAAAGGACAGGTAATGTTTTGGTAAGGTAAGACGTGGATAATGACATGACCTCGGAAGAAATGAAAATGAGGATGAAACACTCATGATATGCATATGTATATGAATTATGCAGATGATATATGATCAAATGCAAATGCAGATGCTGACGACACCACTCGAATCTTTTGGTGAGAAGACAAGACTGGAAGACTGATTCCTCAACACGGAGATCACTATCATTCTGCTTGGGAACTAGAGATGCTATTGTTGGACACTTCTCTGCCACACTGGTAAACTGTATCAAGTTATGATCCTTGGAAAGTTGCACGGGGATTTTTCAAATTAATTGCCCCAGACTAACCGGCTGTTGTAGATGAACTGATCATTGCTTTAGTTCGTCTGAGTCTTGACATTACTGCTTTGCTGTACATTGGGAAAGCTTGCCCCAGTCTGAGCCTTAAAAAATCTTCGGGATAAACCAATTCTGAGAAGGACTTACCTCTGAACAAATCTTGAACTGATTCTTCAACAGGATTTGGAAAGAACTTTCCCCTGATAGGATCACCGACCAAGTTTCTTAACTGTTTGAAAATTCCTTAAGAGAAAAGCCATTTCGCAAACAAAAGTATTTATATGAACATGGTAATTTTGGAGTTCATGCAACTTTTGAAATCAAATCATTTTTTGAAAGATGCAAAACAAAATGAGTCATTGGTCTGAACACGGCGATTCAAGATATTTAAAAGTGAAAGGTGAAGCACAGGCGTAATGCCAAAATAATTAATCTGCAAAGATCTTTGGGAGTCAGTTTACGCAACCTTGCTGTAGTATGCTTTCAAAATAACCTTGATTCAGTTAGATCTTTTGAGGGTTGTAACGTGGCTTGGTTCACGGTTTAAGAAACAAAGGATAAAGGCTCAAAATTTATTTGTGACCCACCCAATCTACGCGATGAACTTCAGTCCTATGCTCAGTTAACTCAAACTATGCACTCAGGTTCCCACATGTTAGGAATTGCACTGGTGATGATACTGAAGATGGTTCATAAGTCAAGGGACTTGAGATGGCAGTCACTGCTTCTTACAACATTTTTTTATTTTTGATGAGGATCTCAGTCAACTCGTTTTGTCTTTGAGGATTTTGGTAACCTCTTGATTGATTTTTGTTATCCATAACTTTTGCCTGAACTGTGTCATTTAAGCTTACAGCCAGCGGGATGCCCCAATTTTTGCCTAAGTCTCCTTCATAGGTTTTGACTTAGCGGCCTTTTATTTTGATTTTTTTTTCACTCTTTTTTTTTAGTGACTGCCTGGCTTAAGGATTATAGTGAACCATCATTGGCGTTTGACTTGAAAGACATCTTCGACACTTGCTTGTTGTGTGCGAAGGAAAATTTGTGAATGCAACCTTTTGTTGAAAGGCGTCTTGCATGAAACTCTTGTATTTGAATGCACAATCCAATTAACTGAGAACTACCCTGCCACAGGTTAAGATTTAAGGTTTTTTTGTAAAGAAAGAAAACTCCTACTTCTAGGGTCGAAGGGGTTAACGAGGGATTATCTTCCTTATTTCTCCAGTGTTTAGGGATTGAAACAATGCCTTACATCGTCAACAAAGTTTAATTAGAAGCATACCAACAGCAGTTATGAGTATAAAGTTTTCATCATTCTCCCTCCAATCTTTGCATAATAAAAAAACATTTTGCAAAAGAGAGCATAAAGATGTAAATAGTGGACAAAATGAATTGAATAAAAAGTTGCAATGCTCATTTCATTAATTTTGAAAGTACAAACATAATTTGAAGGCAAATAGCCAGTACAAAATAAGGAAAATGCAAACAACCAGAAACAAGGCTCAGTGACTAGTTAAACACAAGGATGACCTATCCAGTCTTTAAGAAGTAGCTGAGCTGAAGTCGACTGAAGCTTCATTTGGCGTGCCCTGGCAGAGGATTGCTCTGAACATTGGGATTATCCTTAAAGGATAGGATTTTGTTTCTCATCAGCTCTTGTACTTTATCCTTCAATGCAAAGCAACCTTCCAAGTTATGGCCTGCGCCACCTTGATGTTATTCACAATGAAGATCAGCCCTATAGCCGGCTGGAAGAGGATTTGGAGGAGGAGGCAAAGGCCTTGTGGTAATCAAACCTTGTTGAACCATACCAGGATAAAGCTCGGTGTATGTCATGGGAATATGATCAAATTGATTCCTATTACGGTACTGGTTTTGTCCTGCAGTTGGACGTTGGGAAGCTTGAGCTGGTCGTGGAGTAGTAACCACGGGAGTGACATCAGTAACAGTAGGGTGAATAGCATACTGAGGTTGGGGACGAGGCCTTCTCAATTCAACCATTACAACGTTAGTCTAATCTTCCCTTTTCCTCTGAAAGTTCCCATAGGATTTCTTCACAGCATTGGAAGATTCAACAGCTTTTGACACTTTTCCTTTCTTAAGACCTTCCTCGAGTCTTTGGCCAATTGTAACCAAATCAGTGAAATTGGAGGAAACACTTCCAATTATCTTCTCCCAATAGAACGGGGACAGGGTATCCATGAACATTCCAGTTAATTCCTTCTCAGCCAAAGGAGGTTCAACTTAGGAAGCCAACTCTCTCCAGCGCTAAGCATACTCCTTAAAAGATTCCTTCTCATGTTGAGTCATATTTTGAAGCTGGCGGCGATCAGGGGCCATGTCAAGGTTATATTTATACTGCTTCATGAAGGCATTTACAAGATCTTGGAAGCAGTGAATGGAGTTTTTCTCGAGACCCATATACCATTTGAGTGATGCTCCACTCAAGCCGTCTTCAAAATAGTGGATAAGCAGCTTCTAATTTTTGGTAAAAGCAGCCATCTTGCGAAGATACATGACCAAATGAGCCCTTGGACAAGAATGGCCCTTGTACTTAACAAATTCTGGAGTTTTGAACTTAGCAGGCATAACAAGATCAAATACTAAGCACATGTTGTCTGCATCCACATTAAAGAAGTCATTACCCTCAACAACTTTGAGTATTTTCTCTAAGTCTAAAACTGCTCACTGACAACTTCAGGTTCAACAAAGTCTTCACAGTCGTCACCCTGAGCATTAGCACCATTGTACTCAAAGAGGGGATTCTCAAAAGAAACTTAAATAGTCTGTGGAACGGAACGGACTGTAGGTCTGGGCTCGGTGAAAATAGGAGCTTGAAATATCGGCATAGCAGTCTGACCAGCCATATCAGTAGATATAATCGGTGGAGAATAATTGTGTGGCAAATCAAACTCGAGTCAAGTTGATGGTGGCACTTGAACCGGGGGAGGATCAGCACTTGAAACTTCCTAGATGACAATCCTTTGGGGTTGCTCTCCCCTAGCAATCAAAACTTGAATCATCTCAGTGAGTTTAGTCAAGCTCGACTTAAAGTCATCGATTTCCATTTGGACCTCAGCATTGTGTGCTTCTTGCTCTGACATCTTGCGCCTGTAGTTAGCTCTAGTCCAATACTTGTGTCGAGGAATCAGCTTGACGACTCACTGGCAAACTAGTTGATATAGACAACTGGCAATGAGTCACTAGACAAATAGACTTATGCAATGAATCATGCAAAGATGCAAATGATATGGAATGCAATGCAAACAGGATGCAAAACACATGCAACAGGATCAAGGGTTCGAGATCACAACATGGAGTCTGGGTAAAGAATCAACCACAGGGTGTGTACTAGGGTTTTTGTATCCATAGAACAAGGTTTTAAGATTTCCCAGAGTCAACGTAAATCCTTCGGATATTATCGGCCTACGTGACTACTCACGTGGGTTAATAATATTCTCAAGATAAACTCGTCTGAGTGTATTATCGCGTAACAACTACTTGGGACTACTCCCTTATAGCCATCACACTACGTCCTAAAAAGGCCAAGTTGGGTGAAGGTAACTACTGTCCTCAGAATCACTGGCTCAAATCGGGAAGAGTGATATCAATGCGACTACTCACATCAGACATCAACAATCCCAAAGGGCCTCAACTAAGAGTGGTCATCATATGCCATAAATTGTTAGGACTACTCCCAACAACTGACTATTGATTACACCCCAATCCTATCATATATGTGCTCTCAAGTCTGGGTTAGGACTTATCTCACCACTAAAAGTAACCACCCTGCACACAGAAAAACCCAAGCATAACAAGTATATATACAGATATGAATATGTACAAATATATAAGCAAACATGTAAGATAACACAAATACAAATAAGGTGGGCTTAACCCTCTTAGGGGGTATCCCCAGTGAAGTCGCCATTTTCTGTTGCGGTGAGAATCGGATAACAAGCTATTAAATAACTTGCATCGCAAAACTTTGAAATTCACCACCGAGCTTTGATTTATCCAAAGGAAAGGGTAAAGAACGAAAACCCTAAGTTAAGAGAATCTAGGTTCGGGGGTTGGTTGTACTAAAGGAAGGTATTAGCACCCTAAGTATCTGTAGTACTCTACAGGAACCTCTTGTTTGTGTTTGTGTTATGTTAAAGTTGCTTGCTAAGAGAAATGTGCTAAAGGTAAAGATAAAAACCTATGGGTATGTACACTAAGTTTGCTCGCCAAGACATCGCATATTGTGCCTACGTATCTGACTAAAGAATCAGAGCAACCGTAGTTCACCTAACTAAGGGTGAAAGAGGAACCATTGACTATGGCCAAAGTTTCAAGGGGAAGTAGGGTGAAAAGCTTGAAAGCAAAGCTTGTGAGGATTGATTGGTTAGGAGAAAGAGATTAATGGCTATCTCTTGTGAAAGGATTGTGAAGGATTAGACCGTCTTGAAGGAGAAGAGATTAATGGCTATTTCTTGTGAAGGTTAAAAGAAAGGTTAAGAGTTATAAGAGATTAATGGCTATCTCATGGGAAAGGATATGCTAAAAGGGAATGAAATATTCATGGGAAAGTAGGGTCTGACAGTAAGACACCTATGTGGAGTGCGACGACTTCAAGCCTAAGGCTAGGTTAAAAAGGGTAATGAGTAATCTATGACCTTGCGGTCAATAGAAAGACTTTCCTTTGGAATGAGGGGAGAATAACAGTTCTCATGGGCAAAAAGTTTGCAAAGATATTTACATGAAGATGCAACATCAAACAACAACGTATCGAAGTGAAACAAAGCTCACAACACCATACAAGGTTAAAACCATATGCATTAGGCATCATTCAATCAAGATGAACAAAATAATATGATGAAAGAATCAAGAGAAATCAAGATGTTCATGGAAAAACCCTAAAAAGGTCCTTTACTTCCAACATTAACAGATACGTCAAAAGTATTTGTTTTCCCCAATCTTTTTTATATTAAAAAATTAGACACATTAAGTAGTACTTTGCAAAAAGAATGGGCAAAAAAGAATGAACAATGAGCAAGTTATGAGTTTTTTGAAAACAAGGCATGAACCATAAAAATAGAAAATAAACAAGTGATAAAAAATAAGGGAAAGGCTCCCCATGGGTATTGAACCCGTGTCCTTATGGTTATAGCCTAAAACACTCACCAACTTTGCCATTGCCCGCGTATTATCCAAGGGTGATCAAGGAAATATATATATAAAAAGTGCGTATTTTTCAAAAAATTAAAACAAAAGGAACTGGGGCGAGGGGGATTCGAACCCCAGTCCCTTTGGTTCACACGCGTGTTCTCTACCACTGGGGTGGCAATACATCCAGTGTATGTGCCCACCCCACAAATACTTAAACCTTGGCAAGCAAAAAACATAAAACAATGAAGCATGAAGAACTGATGTATATCCAAGAACATTGATAACAGTCCTATACTTCCAACTAACACGCAACATTCAAACTCAATCAATTTTAAAACCAAGCAAACCAAAGGAAAAATTGAAGTAAAACAGTGCCTCCAAAGAGCATTTACACAGTATAATGAAAATAAATCCAAAGCATCATGAACAAGCATCAGATATTAGAAGAACAAGGAGCAAAGTGACAAACAATCTTCATCTGATATGACCTTGGCAAAATGAAGCTTTTAAGGCAAATGGAAACTTCTAAACATAACAATCTTCATTTCCTTGCCAGAACCAGTTTCTTAGCAGCAAGTGAATTTAGAAAAAGAGGTTATTATATGGGCTACTGTCATGATTTGAAAAACATAGAGTTAGGGCTGACAGCATCAAAATGCCATTCTCCTTTAGGCTATCCACTCTAACTCACTCACAGTTCATAACTCTAGGCCTCACAATGCAGGAACATTTTGGAGTCAAAAACACTAGTCCTAATGTTTCCATCAAAAGAAAAATACAAGGTGAACACAATGTGCTCAGAACTGGGAAGATGTTATTATGCCAAACCAAACTTAAATGTTAATTTAAACTTAGATTGATTGGTGTCTAAGAGTTGACAGGGTGAAAAAAAGTGCATAAAGGCTGGTCACCACAATGATTTCATACAAGCCTTTTAAGTCAACAACTAAGTCTAGCATAATCCTGAATGCTCCTAAAATTCAATCTGCATTATAAAGGCCTTTACACCCAAAGCTGGAAGAGACAAAAGGGTTCTCATAAACATGCTCTTTCCTTCATATTATCAGGAATCAGGACTGCAATAATGCTAAGATAAACCTATGCTAAAATTCAGAACAAAGACCTTAAACCAAAACCAAATGACCATTCAGCCTATAACAGTGTGTTCTCAATTAATGAAACCTTGACATTTTGAGCATAAGAACTGACATAGTGATGATGTGAATGTATGACCAAAGATAAGAGTAAAAGGGTGGAGAACTATGGTGTATTACTCAACAGAAGAGAAACATTGTACAAACCAAATCTTTCATGCCATTTGAAACAAAACTACCATAATATGGACACTCAATATCATTCATTTGGGTACAAGGCAAGTAGCATGATAGCATCATGATAGCATGCCAACAAGCTAATTTCATGTTGTTACCTATTGCATGAATTGAAACAAACATGGCAGTTCACAAAAATTCTTAGAATCAAGGCATTGACATCAATGTGTTCTAAACCAAAAACACATGGTAGTGTTTGCAAACCTCTATTCTGCACATGTGGTTACTTTAGTCAATATGTTAAAGATGAACTGAGTGTGATAGCATGGCAGGCATACAATCATATGTAAGACAGTCAAGGCAAGTGATCCAAGCCAAATATTCCTAAGGCAGCCTAAGCATACAAATTCTAGTATGGACATCAAGAAAGGCCTACCTGGACATGATAACAGCTATGATACCTAAGGGGGTGTGTTTGAAATGAGTCATAGAAGTCACATAGATCATCATGCCACAGACCAGTTTTACATTAGCAAATGCTAGGTAAATGTATACTACAGCAGCGATGAACAATATGAAAGCAAAAATCTCTAGCATTCAGCCTGTCATACCAAGCATTTTGACAAAACCAAGATAGAACATGAGCAAGAAGGCAAACAAACTTAAACACCTTGGCATAAGAAAAAAACCACAATTAGAATATCAGTTAGAGATAATGAGAGCAGGTATTTGTTTCATTAACAAATCTACATGTTGCAATCCTAGACTATCATGAGATGAAAAACTCTAATTTACAGCAATGACACCAAAGTACTTCAAACTAACAACTGACAATGTACAATATGGATGCCACAAACATAAACACAACAATATGTTCAAAATAAACATTCAGCATGACTTTAGATATAAGATGATCATGACAATAGCATGTGTTGTACGCCAAATTTTACCCTTAGATCCATTGATCTCTTGCATGTCATATTAGGTCAATCATTTTGCATAGCTAACCCTTTTACCAGGTTTTTGTTTGAGTTTGTTTCTTTTTTATCAGGTGCTATCTTAAGGAGATTCAAAAAGTGATTAACCAAGATTTTTGGATGGAGCATTGAATCAAGCAAGTCTCTCATTTCAAAGAATTGTCTCCATAACCCTAACCATGACCCTCTCCATAACCAAATTTCTACCCACTTTATCAACCCTTAATTGTCACCTTTAATTCCAAACCTATTTCATTAGTCATCTTTTAACCAATTTTGCCAAATCCACCTATTATTTGTTTTTCATAATCTTTTCTTTTATAACAAAAAAAGAAAAGAAAAAGAAAATCAATCCCTATATTTATTCATAAGCACCATCAATTGGCCCAACGTACCAAAATGTGTTACAAAATATTGGAATTGAATTCATTGCCAAGGACCAATAAGGATCAAGCATTATTGTGTTGACTTTTCAACTCAATTGCCAACCAATGAAGAAGTGACGTGTGGCATGCCTAGCAACAAAAACAACCAAATGCTTCTTCTCCCTTGGTCATGCGTGCGAAACTCATATTGGAAAGAAGAAATTCAAAACACGAGCATATCAAATTTATTCAAGAAATCATTTCAACTCAATCCGTTGGCACGATTTATCAATTTGAATTCTCCAAGAAGCCTTGCCCGTTTAAGCTTTCAACGCTTTGCTTCACTAAAAGTACTTTTGAAGCATTTCTTGTTTGAGCATTCAACCTGCTACCACCTGCAAGTTCTTCACGCCATCTCCAACCTTTAGCTCATTTGATACCCCTCCATATGACAAGAATAAGGAGCTCTGAAGCAATACATGAAGTAGTACAATAGACTCTGCAACCACTGAAATTTTACACAACATGAGCAGCGTATTTGACTCCAAGATATGGACCATATTTGAATTTCAAAAAGAGACATTGTGACTCTAATTTCTACTCAGCACACCACATGTTTGATGGTTGGACTCAAAGCAACCCAGGCCCATTTGTTCAGCCTATAAAAGGGGCTTGATTCTGCAACTCACCAATAACTTCTTACAAACACTCAAAAAATCCTCTGAAGTGCCATAAGTTTTGAGCAAGCAAGTTGAAAGGTGTTCTTGGAGTGCTTTGGAAGGAAAGGCAGTCATCATACTTGAAGACAATGGACATTACTCCACCTGGTATTGTATTCTTATCCTTTTGTTAATAATGCTAATTTGATATTATCATTGCCATCTGCATTTCATTGTTCTTTACATGCGTATCTGGCTGATATATGGTTGAATATATTGTTTATGTGCTCATGACTTGAGTTCTTAAAATAAGATGATGTTCTTCATTGATATGATACACATGAATGCTTTTTTGATAAGTTATACTACGTCTGATTTTGTTCTTTAAATGGCTGCAATTATAAAATTATCATTGTGATATTGTATTGATTGGACGTTTGATGCTGCCAACATACTTAGATGTCATGGACCTCTGTTCCTCTTTGTAATTCTGATGTGCTCTTAGGTTGTAGAATGTCTGAGCTTAGCTATCTTTATTGCTGATTTAATGATTGTTTGGTGTTGTCAATTTGTTCTTGCTAAAGTAGCATTATTCCTTTTTCCGCTATCATCAATATATAACCCTTTGGTATACTCAGTCGTGGTTTTAAGCCTTGTCATTGTGGATGTTTGCTGTTTTAAGGTTGATAGTTTTTTGTTCACACTTGTATGCACCACTGTCTTTGTCATTGTTGATGATTGATCATGTGTTTGAGCTTGGATTGATTGAACTGTTAACATATTCAAGTCACTGACTTGTGTTACATCTCTTTGGAATAATTTTGTTGTAATGTATGTTTAAAGCTTTTGAATGATTTTGGAATGTGTTGCCTTGAGTTGTTCCTATCATATGCCTCAATGTTCTATGACTTGCCATACTATGCTATACATGTAAAACCATTCTATTGAAACTGTTAATCTCAGAAGCCATGTCTTTGTGATATCATGATTTTGTCCTCTATGTTAACAATGTGTTCATGATGTATATGCTAGCCTTGTTGTGTTTAACATATTTCCAAGTTATGCCTTTGTGATATCACGATTTTCATACATGTATGTTTGATGTATGTGCTTGCTTGATGTTGCCCAAGTTGGTTCTATAATGTCATATGCCACTGCCTATTTTTTTAGTGTTACCACTTGAATGAATTTGGTTATTATATTATCTTGTAACATGTCCTATCCTTGCATACATGTGCTTGCTCTTGACCATCATGATGTTTGTGTACTTGTCACTATGTTTGTACCACTTGGGTGAGTGTATGAATTTCTGCTTGTAATTCAGTTTGCTAGCTATTTTTGACTTGGAATGTCACTATCATGTTGATATGTGCCTCATAACGTGCTAAATGCTATGAACCCAAATAACCTGCCTTGACCTTATATGTGTTTGGTCTGCCTTTAATCTATCTTGATGCTTGAATTGTCACTGTGCCCTCAACAACCACAACTGTTTGTTTTTACCTAAACTTAGCTTTGATAAATGGTTGAGTTGTATAAACTACCATCATGTGCTTTGCTTGCTGTTTTTGTGAAACTGTCTGCTACCTTGCTTATTAACATATGAACCTTAGCCTCTTGAATCTTGTCATCTTGCTGGTTGTTAGGAGCTCATTACTTCATGGAATGTAACTGCCTTGTAATGTTGTTACCTGCTATTTACTGCTTGTGTTGTTGATGTTGTTATCATTCTACTTAGCCTTTGCTCTAATCATAGAAATTGATCCAACCTGTCATTGTTTCATCACTTATTGTACAATGTTTGAATTGCTTTTGAACTATGATAGAATATCTTTGGAATTGACTGCAATATCTTAGTCCATCCTTCTATGTTCTTGTAGTTTGAAAATTAACCTTGCCAACCACATGATTTCAGTTCTAAAACATCTTTATTACTAAGCATGCTAAAGTCTTGAGATTACTTTGATATACATGAACTGAACTTGCCATGCTGATCTATATCTACATGCTGTCTATTAAATTGTATTCAAATTTGTTTTCATTTCATTCAAACCTCCTTTAAACTTGATGTATGCTTGTTGTTATGGTTGTGTATGAATTTGCTAGTTTACTTTGCTTCTATACTATTTTGTTTGACAACATTAAACTTGTGTGTATAACTATGCCATACTGTTTTGAATTTCATGATATGTATGTTTTGTTTATTTAGTCATATTCAAGACATGTCCTTGTGTGATTTTCAATTGAATAGATTGTATGCTTACTGATTATTACTTACCATGGCTGTGTATTGAGCTCTTTACCTTATGCATTCAAGTGTTTTTCCTTTGGTGTCCAATGTGTGTGATGAGCACTTACTCGGTTTCTAATGCGTGTGGCCATTGTTGGTCTTGAAATGGTATTTGTGTTGCTTCTGCTTCAGTTGTTTGGCAATGTTTGGTTCATGGCATATTGAGTTTTCATAAGCAGTCACGTGTTTGGCTGGTTTGTGGCTTATTTAGAATATGCGCGCATAGAAGGATCATATGTTTATTGAGTTGGTTTTACTTTCGGATGTAACAGCCACCCCAGTGGCAAGAACACACTATCACACGCCTTGCCTACCTCTAGGACTGGGGTTCGAATCCCCCTCGCCCCAGTCCTTTTATTTTATTTCATGTTTTTTTGCTCTCTTTACATATCTATTTATGCTATCCATTATATTTCCAAATGCGCGCATTGGCCTGATGGTATGAGTTTTACACTGCAAGCGAGAAGACATGGGTTCAATCCCTAGGTGTACCACTTCCTTACTTTTTATCACTTGTTGGTTGTATTTTATTTTTTTTAAGTTTATGCTTCATTTTCTAATTTCCATAACTTGCTTATTTTTCATCCTTTTTCTTCCCTTCTTTTTGCTATATTCTTCTAATTGAATTTACTTTTTGAATATAAAATAAATGGGTAGAAATGTTTAATCTTGAGGCATTTATTCATGATTAGTTTGGAAATACCATTTAGGGTTTTTATTGCACTTCTTTATGTATCTTACCATATTATCTTTGTTTATCATGTTTGATCATTGTCCAACATGTGTGATTATAACTTTGCATTGATATCATAATTTTGTCTCCTCTCATATCTTGTTCATGTCTATTTTATTTGATTTTAACCCCTTATCATTTAGTAATTTTACAACTGTTATCTTCCCCCCCCCCCATTCCAAAGTGAGATCACCTTAAAGTGACTCATGAAGTCACTAACCAACCACCCTACCTTATCCTTCTAGGTTTACCCTTATTTCATAGCCTCATAAGAGCCCATGAAATCATAACTTAGAAGTAGGTTAGAGTTTTGAACTCTATGTGATTCTCATCAACATGAGAACTCACTCTTTCCCCCTATAACTTAGATTTAGAGAGTTATCGTGAACTCTAAAATGAGCTCATACTCATTTCCCCTTGGAACTTTGGCCATAGCCAATGGTTTCTATCCTTTACCCTTAGATCGGTGAACTATGGATACTCTGATTCCACTCCTGTAAGGATACGTAGGCGCAAAGTGCGATACTTTGTCGAGTATACTTAGATATTAACCCGTAGGGTTTCAACCTTTAACATAGCACCCTTAGCAAGCGAGTAAGATATAACAAGTTAAAACAAGAGGTTCCCGTAGAGTACTACGGACGTTTAGGATCTAATACCTTCCCTAGGTGTAACCAACCCCCGAACCTTAGATCTCCCTCCTTTAGGGTTTTCTCGATCTTGAACCTTTCCTTTGGATAAATCAAAGTCGGTTGTGAATTCAAAGAAATGCAATGCAAGTTAATTAATAGCTTGTTATCTGATTCTCACCGCAACAGAAATGGCGACTTCACAGGGGAAACAATTTCTTTGAGGGTTAAGCCCACCTTGTTTTTGCTTGTTGCTTGCTTGCTATATTTGTGTATATCTGTTTGATTGCTTGTATATATGTTTTGCTTGAGATCTTCTGTTGGCTTGGTTCTTGAGTGGTGAGATAAATCCTAACCCAGATTTGAGTGCATTTATGATAGGACGATGGTATATTCAAGGAGGCTTTGAGGGAGTCGAATCCTGAAAAAGTTAACTTGAGACACCATCACTCAGTTGAGGCCCTTTTGAGAGTCTAGTCATGTTGAATAAATTTGTTCGCGAAAACGTGCTACTCTCGACCTAGGAGCCCTTGATATTGAGAACCGTAGTTACCAAACCCCACTTAGCCTTTTTAGGATGTAGTGCGGTGACCATAATGGAGTCTATTTCTGAATTGGTTATCACGTGATACTACACTCAGACGAGATTCTCTTGAGAATTTTATTGTTTACCAAGTCATCTGGGAAATCATTAAAATCCGAAAGATGGGTTGTTGACTCTGGGAACTTCTTAGAACCCCATTCAGCAGGTGAAAACCAATAGAACATACCAATGGGAAGGGTGAACCCTGGCTCCATGCTCAACCTATCCCCTTTGTTTGTGTTTTGTGTGCTTTGTGTATGCCTTGCATTCATACATCATAAGCATTCATGCTGTATCTATTTCATGGAACTCAGATTTCTTTTCTTATATCAGAAGGATATCATGGACAATTCAAGAAGAAACACCATCAAATACACTTTCAAGAGTCCCAAATTGGATGACCTAAGGAAATTAGGAGATTTGCTAACAGACCCTGAAGGATTCATAAACAGATATGGGAAGTTGTGGGTTTTGTTAAAGAAAACCATTGATGAAGGACTCCTCTCAACTCTGCTCAGTTTTATGATCCAAAGTATCACTACTTCACGTTTCCTGACTATCAACTCTTACCTACCCTTGAGGAATACTCTCAGATAATTGGTTTGCCTATCAAGGATGAGTCCCCGTTTCCCATCTTCGAGAAGGATCCTAAAGAGGAAGAAATAGCCAAGAAAACCCATCTGGAATTAGTTGACATCAAAAGCAATTTAACTTCCAAGGGAGGGATTTTTGGGTTAACTGATAAGTTCTTGCTTGAAAAGGCTCGTTACTTTGCTAAACACTCTAACAGGGATGCCTTTGAAGCCGTTATTGCCTTGCTCATCTATGGACTTTTCTTGTTTCCAAACATTGACAACTTCGTGGATCTGAATACAATCAAAATCTTCTGGAAACATAATTCAGTACCTACCCTGCTTGCTGAAGCTTATCACTCAGTCCATACAAGAAACGCTCATAGAAATGGACAGATTACTTGATGTGTCCTTGTGTTGTATAAATGGTTTATTTCGCATCTACCAAAGGCATGCGCATTTTAGGATTCCAAGAAAGGATGGTGGTCTCAGAAGATTATGGCACTCTCCCATGCAGACATTGACTGGTATAATAGGGTGTATGATGGAATCCTGCTTATAGATAGCTGTGGAAACTATGGCAATGTGCCTCTTCTTGGCATTAAGGGTGGAATCAGCTACAACCCTGTATTAGCACGACGCCAATTAGGGTATCCTTTGGAAGATAAACCTCTCAATGTTCATGTGGAAAATATTTATTTTGAAGCATATGACAAGAACGAAGAACAGAAGAAGTTGATCTTGAACGCTTGGGGTAGCAAGCGCAAAAGAGGAAGAAGCTCTTTGGGGAGACCTAACTGTGTGTCCTTGGAGCCCTACCTCCATTGGGTCAGAAGAAGAGCTATAGAGTTAAGGATGCCTTATAAGAGGCAAGGACCAATTACTTTGAAGAAGGAGCCTGTTTTATACTTCATGTCAAAAGAAGAAGAGCTAGAGATTTCTTTAAGACAAGCCCAAAGGTCAGAAGAAGCTTGGAAGCTCAAGTATCAAGTGGTTGTTGAAGAAAACCTAGAACTCCAGAAGCAGCTACAGACCAAGAATGAAGAATTGCTCTCATGCAAGAAGAGAAAGGCCCTGGAAGATCCAAGTTCCTCTAACAGTCAGCCTCCTGCTTGGAAATCCATTCTTGACAACCTCGTCGTAGAAAGGGATCAGATGGAGAAAGAAATCAGAAGACTCAACACAAGGCTCTTAGGAGAATTTCCTTAGGACTTTCTAGCTTTTATTTAGCTTTATGTTTAGGGCTCTTGAAAGTGTATCAACTCTTGTAATTCACTTCTTATTTAATGAAAATGAGGTCTTTTGATATCTCTTGATATTTTGCGAGTGTCTGAATTCCATGAAACTTTGCATTGCATTTTGCATTCCTGCTAAACTATCAAGATACTAATTTTGTTTTGCAGATTTTGTAGAAATGGATGCTACAGGGAAAAGAGTTTGGCCTTATTTCTTTGAACTACCAGAGGTGGAGCGTTTGTTGTGGTTGGGACAGATGGTTGAAGACCAGTCAGCCTTCGCTGAAAGATATGGATGCATTATTCCGTTGATGAAGACACCAGTGACTGTAGGGCCCCTTGAAGTTTTGGTCCAGTTGTATCATCCTGCGTACCGCTGTTTCATATTCCCTGAATTCTAGTTGGTGTCGACCCTAGAGGAGTTCTCAGCCATGATAGGGATTCCAGTCAGAGAAGCTCCCATCTTTTCTGGGATTGAAGAAATGCCTTCCGCCAGAGACATCGCCAGAGTAACCAGAATCAGACTATCTGACATCCAGGCTAACCTAACTAACAAAGGAGGAAAGCGTGGACTGCCTTCTCAGTTCTTGATGGAAAAGGCTATGTATTTCAAAAACAGAGGAAGTGAGGCTTTGTTTGAGTCAACCTTAGCTCTGATGATATATGGATTATTTCTGTTCCCAAATGCCAAGAACTTTATGGATACCCAAGCCATCCAGCTTTTTACAGTCAATAATCTGGTCCCAACACTGCTAGCTGATGTTTACCATTCCATACAGACCAGATACACAAGAGGCTGTGGACCAATTGTATGCTGCGTAGCTCTCTTTTACAAGTGGTTCATTTCTTATCTGCTAAAGACTCCGACTTTCTGGGAGGTCGAAGACTGTAAGATTTGGTCCAAAAAGCTAATGAAACTGAAGCATACCGACATCGAGTGCTATGATTCAACTGAAGAAGGAATTATCATAATCCATAGCTATGGGGATTGTCCCAATGTGCCTCTCATGGGAAGAAACGGTTGTATCAATTACAATCCTGTCCTTACACGTCGTCAGTTGGGTCATCTGAAGGAAGGAATTCCAGATGACCAGGATATGCAGATGATGTTCTATGATGAAAGAGGAGGTTTTGAAATGAAGATGCGATTGGAGCGCGCTTGGCGCCAGATTAACACACAACTATGGAAAGCTGAATTCCCAGTCACAGAGGCTCACTTGCAATGGTCTCGTGATATAGCTCGTGTAATGATAAAGCCACATCCTCACCATGAATCACCTACCAAGATAAAGCAAGGGATGGTGGAAGAGTTAGGAGAATTGGTTCTTGCAAGAAAGGAGAAGAAAGAGCATATCAGCAAATTAATGAGAGTGATTACTAGAGGAGAGGGATCATTAACTAGTGGGTTCAATCCTTAGTATTACTGTTGTTGTTTCCTTTGTTGCCAATATTCCCTTTCGTTTTGATGTATTTCTATTTATGTACTTGGAGTATGAGGATACACTACTCCTGATGTAATGCTCACAAGACTCTTGAATGAAGAAGTTTATTTTATCAAGAATCTATCGTCTATATTATTTGCAAAATTTCTTTGGTTTCTTGATAGTTTAGCCTGCATTTGCATTTGCATCCTCACTGTCATACCCCAAATTTTGACCACTGAGATTTCCCATCATTGTGCAAATCATCATCACAATATGGATGAACCATCATGCCTCATCAAGTGCCTCAAGGGTTGTTGAGCATTCACTACAATCAAAATTAGGGTTTTAAGCCCTCTCTGAGTTTTAGACAAAGGATCAATCAAGGAATGACTTGATCTTCAACTTGTCTAACCTCTAAAATATCCACAATGGATCAAAAGGACTCCCACTTCAAGGATTAAGCACAAGGCTGCTCCCTTCTAGGTGGATCAAGTCTCAAGATCGACAGTGTCACCAAATTAGGGTTTTGGTCGACCAGGGCCTCCAGATGGAAATTTCTCATCTGGGCACAAGCCAATGATCCAAAACATAACCTAATATACTCCATGGAACCTCATGGACCCAATCATCAAGTCAATTTGACCTCAGTGGATGCATACCTCAAAAATTAGGAATTAGGGTTTCTTGACCTAATTCACCCCTAAGTTGACTTTTGGGACAAATCATGAACCAAGACCTCAAGAAATGATTTGAGGGTCTCTAATATACCATATTGATCCATTTGTAACAATGGATTAATCCAAGAAGCTTGAGCAACAAGTCTCAATTTCATCTGCACCACAATTAGGGTTTTGCGAGGAAAGTCAACTGTAACTTTGACTTTTGACCAGGACATGCTCCCAAACCCTAAGACATAATTCAATATACCCTATACCACCCATGGAACATGTCCATCAAGTTTGATTTAGGTCAAGGACATGATTTCCTGAAGAATTGCACAGTTTGGAATTCATCTGATAAAAAGTCAACTGTGCACAAAAGTCAACTTTGACTTTTTGAGATTTTTCACCAAAATGGATTTTTAACCCTAAAATGATGTTAATGTATGATTTGAATCATCATTCATCAGGAAAAATCAAAGAAAGTGGGATAACTTGTAAAAGGGGTAACCATAAAAACTTAGAAAAATTTCTAAGTTATGGAAAAAGTGAAACTAATGTGCCAACTTTGGAGGACCATAACTCCTAAACCACAAGGCCATTGTTCCCCATTCAAAGCTTGATTTGTAGATCACATTGCCCTCTACAAAAGCTTCATACTGACCTATGTCCAAATTCCTCATGGATTTTGAGTTATGGAGTGATCAAAATTAAGAAAAGTCACTTTGTTCCAACACTTAGTGAAAATTTCACTAAGTCAGAATCTGCCTTTACTTTTTTCCAAATGTAGGGGGATTTTTCACTTGGATTCAAAAGAGATCAAAACCAAACATGTTCAAACAGTTGTTGTATCATGTAAGGGCTTTCCAAAATGGCCAAGAACAATACCAAATTCAATTTGAGCTATGAGATATGACATTGGCAAGATGCCTTGCTGAAATTTGCCAAGGCAAGGCAGATTTTTGTACTTTTGGTCGATTTGCCAAAATCAGCCAAATCCAAATGCTCCTATCCACTTGGACACCTCTGAGGATTGAATCTAAAGGTGACAATCACTGAGCCAAGCCTCCAAAGTCTTTGGAATAAGAAATAGCATGTTGAACCTAGAATTGCCAAAATAGGGACAAGACTCCAATTTTGGATTAGAGCATTCAATGGAAGCATCAAGGTGGCATGTACTGAGCTCTTAGAAACTGAATTCAGTCAAGACTTATCCAAGACCAAGGGGATCAGCAGCCTGTGCCCTAACCTCTAGTCAATGGCTAGAGGAGACTTGGATTTTCATTTGCCAACATTGGCCAAACCTACTCAGCAGTTGCCATTCACTATTCCTTGCAAAACAAACTTGCTCTACTATAAATAGAGCTCAATTGTGATCAGTTTGAGTACACCAAAGCCATCAAACAGATGCTTTCCTCAAAATCTCTTCTTTCACTCCAATTTTGCCTTCTAAGGCAAGTCACTATCGGGTTTTGAGTTTGAGAGCTTTTCCAATCAAACCAATCACACACACACCTCATATACATCACATATGAGCTGATCAAACACTTAAACAACAACTGGAACACTGATTTCTCAGAATCACCAGTCAATTGCTCAAGGTTTTAACCAAGTTGCAGTTGAGATGTCATGAAGTGATCCAGCCAATTTCCATCAAGTCCAAGCATTCATACACACTCCATAGGATGTAGGGAAGCTGTTCAGATCATCACAACTCATCTGTAACACCTCCAACACAAATCACGATCACCAGCTGCAAGTGGTAAGCATGAGCTCTTCTAACTCTATGATCCATGTAATTTTTGCTGCAGAATAATTTGGTCATATGTTCATAATCATGCATGGAATGTTTCCCCTCAATTAATTGCTTTGTTTGAATCGTGTATCAAAAATCCCAGCCTTCATGTAGAATTTAGGGTTCTTGAGGATTTTTCGTGATTTCTTGTTTTATGTTTAATTTAAATGGAATTAATTGTCATAAACATGATCGCGAGGTTGAAACGAGTTGATTGGTATGTGGATTGCATGATATAATCAAGTATTCAGTGAGATTTGATAGAAAATGCAAATCTGGGCAAAACTGAAAAACGCGCGTGTTCTTCAGCTGTTCTTGGCGCCATTTCTTTCAAATTCAAATATTTGAATTTTGTGATTTTATTTAATTGATTCAAAAATTAATTTCTCTCTGAGTTTTAATGATTTTGAGTTGATTCTTTTTTTAATAATTCACAAAAATGTTAAAATATTTTATTTTACCAAAAAATCCCAAAAATATTATTTATTTCATATAATTGATATTTTTGCAAAGAATTAATATTTTAATTGTTTTTGACATTTAAAATATTTTTCCCTCTTGATTTTGTAAATTTTAATTACTTCTAATTATTTTGTAGGTCAATACTTAATTTTTGAAGCATTAATCCAAGATCACAATTTGTTTTCCATATGTTAAACAATTTTGATCATTTTAATTGAATTTTTATTCAATTAAAATACATTTTGAAAACAAATTAGGGTTTTTGGATTAATTCAATCCTCATAAATCATTTTCAAAACACTTTTGGGCCTCTAATAGAGTGTAAGACCCAATCCTTTTTTTGACCAAATCATTTTTGGGCCTCAGTGTATTGTATAAGTCCCGATACCGTCAAAAACAAACGGCGCGATCGTCGCCTTTTGGAAAATAACTTTTGGGCCTACCCTCGTGTTATAAGCCCCACTCTTTTTCTTTTGGGCCTCTATTAGAGTGTAAGACCCAACCCACTTGTACAGAAACATTTTGGGCCTCACTTATTGTATAAGTCCCTCTGTACATTTTTAAATTCGGCACGATCGTCGCCAGTTTAAAAATAAACCTTTTGGGCCTCTCCTCGAGCTATAAGACCCATTCAAACTTTTTGGGCCTCTGATAGAGTGTAAGACCCAATCCCCTTTTAACCAAAAACAACTTTGGGCCTCAGATATTGTATAAGCCCCTTTGCGTTAAAAGAAAATCTCGCCGCGATCGCCATTTCAAACGAAAAATCATCTGGGCCTACCCTCGTGTTATAAGCCCCACTCTTTTTTTTAAACCTTTTGGGCCTCTTGAGAGAGTGTAAGACCCATCCCTTTGTACAGAAAACAATTTTTGGGCCTCAGTCACTTGTATAAGTCCCTCTGTACAAATTTAACAATGCGATCACTGATAAAACCCTGGGCCTCTCCTTGAGCTGTAAGCCCCAGATCTTTCTTTTTCAAAGTACTTTCTCCTTTGATTTTGAATATACTGTTGTTTTCAATCCGTCTTTGTTGAACAACTAACCAAACAACATGGAATCTCTACAACCGAGTAAGTGTTTATATGCTTTCATTTACCGCTTTCATATACATATAATTGTATTGTGGGGCTGTTTCGCTGTAAGTCTTCTTTCATAAACTCATATCAACTGTGTAATAATAGTATAGATATTTAGAGTTTCCCCGGCAACTACGTCTAGAACTAGGTGAAGCCGTTTCGTTTATTCGTAGAAATAGACAACTAGATCCCCAATAGGATCACCAGATACAGTCTTCTCTTCGGTTGTCCTCATTAGGAATTGTCAAGAAACTCTACTCCAAGAGATGAATGTATTCTCCGTGAATGGCATCTTTGAGTTTCTTCCAAATTCTCGAACTTTCCTGGCTTGATCTATTCCTTGTGAATAGCCTGTCTTGAATTTCTCGGGGTTTGGGGACCCACGGGCTTCTTAAAAGCATCGGCCTCCTCTTGGGCATCGTACAAGGACCCAAAGGCTTCCTAAAAGCAACCCCGCCTCCTCTTGGGCTTAGTAGAAGGACCCGCCATCTTCTTAGAAGTATTCATAGCCTCCTCTTAGGCTTCGTATAATGATCTCTTCCTCCGGGAATGATAGCCTCCTCTTGGGCTTAGTACAAGGACCCGTCGGCTTCTTAAAACCTTCCAGCCTCCTCTTGGGCTTCGTACAAATTATCCCGACGACCTCCTAGAGGTATAGGAATAGAACTTAGTCGTCTTCATAGAACAGTCCTTTCAAAGAGTCTACTACTGTTTCTCAAAGCATAGTACAAAAGATGACACTCTAGACTTGGACAGTCTAATTTCCTTGAGTTTCTGAGACATTCTAAAGCACTCTTCAAGAATAGGAAGGAACCCCGTGGACTCGGACAGTCTCAATACCCTTTGGATTTCCCGTTTCCTTAAAGAACAGGGAATAACCCCGATCCTCGAATCAAATCCCTGAGTGCAAACATTACTTATATAAGAACTGATTTTCTCTTTAAATCAGCATACTGGACCTGTCACTCAACTGAAACAGTTACAATAGCCTCCTCTTGGGCTTTGTACAATGATTTTCCCCAGTGGAGTCAAACAACGTTTAGCCTCTCTCTCGGGCTTTGTACGAGACACATAAGAGACTCCCTCGTTGAGTCAATCACCCCTTTCGCCTCCATCTCGGGCTTTATACGAGATACAAAAAGGTTCTTATTGAGCCAAACAAATTCCAGCTTCCATCTCGGGCTTTGTACGAGATACAAAAACTCTCTTGTTGAGTCAAATAGCCTTCATCTCGGGCTTTATATGAGATACCAAAAGATTCCCTCGTTGAGTCAAAAACTTTTAGCCTCTCTCTCGGGCTTTGTACGAGACACATATTAGCCTCCTCTTAGGCTTTGTATAAGAAAACCACTGGTTGATCCAATCAACCTTTTAGCATCAAAGTTGTGCCTCGTTCACAATACACAAACATCAATAACTCATTCCCTTCATCTAATCGCTGTAAGCGGCAAGCCTCTGGATCATCTACATCCATTCCACTGTCCCTCTTTTAGCATGAGGAATTCCTAAGGAAAGATAGCATTGCTCTACACTGAGTTAAAGTCTTCTCCTTTAGGTTAAAAATCCCCTATAAAGGAAATTATGGCATTGCCGGATTCACACATCCCGGGTAAAGTAATTCTCCTTTATAAACAGTTGTGACATACAACCCCCTCTTTAGAGATGACAAATTCTCTCTAAAGTCAACACCCCTTCAGCTTCATATCTTGGGCTTTGAACAAGATACAAACCACCTTTCGCTTCACGTCTTGGGCTTTGAACAAGACACCAAAATCACCATTTCCTCCCATAGATTAGGAGGAACTACGATCGCTCTGATTTCCCTGTTTCGGTAAATGGGAATACATAGGCATAAGATTGAAAGAAAAGATCTTAGCGAGCATACTAAACAAAAACCCAAAATTCCATACTTTCATATATCTGTCCTAACATCTCAACCGATAGTCTAAAGCACCCCTTTTCAAGAAAATAACCAAGGAGAGATCCCGAATCTTTGTAGCATTTGTAAACCAACAGTTTTGACTGTTTAACCTCAGTATGCAAGCAGGGTTAGTTGGAGACATTTATTTCCCTTCCTTCATCAGCTTTAATAGGATAAAAAATGAATCGAGCTGTAGTACTAGAGCGATCGTGCTTCGTAACCACATCCAAAAATCACTCGCTACACTCATTTTCATCTTCATGTGCATTTATTTCCTTGTCTTTGTCTTATGTCGTCGTGTTCTCTCCAGAATCGTCACACTGAATCCCAGACACAACTACAACACCCGGGCCCAAGCTCGATTCAAAATGTCAGAGATATACGGAGAAATGGACAGAGTCAACAATGAATTGAATGAGATACGAGGGGGGATGGGACAAATCCTCGAAGCTATTAATGTTATGAAAGCAAAGATGGACACCTAAGCCACAGTGGTCTCTAAAATCGTCACTACAGCGGTAGAGCCTCCTATCATCCCTGTCATGAATCCCACTTTGGGCATGCCAGAAGATTTTATCGGTGCTACAGTTCCTTTGATAACACAATAAACAGTTCCTTTGGTTAATGAGACTCTTCAAGCTATTCCTACTTATGCTCCACCAGTAGTGCAAACACAAGTACATCCGGTTTTCCAAAACTACCAGCACTACGACTACATTGATGTGTCAGAAGAAGGAGATGATAGACACGAGAAATTGAGAGAGAGTGTTGAAATAATGCAGAGGAAGATGAAGGCAATGGAGCTGAGTAATGCATTCAGCACTTATATTAAAGACATGTGTTTGGTTTCAGATTTGGTAATTCCACCCAAGTTCAAGTTACCAAGTTTTGAGTTGTACTCAGGGGCCACGTGTCCCAAATCCCATTTGATCTTGTACTACCGAAGAATGGTCGCGCACATACGCAATGACAAGTTGATGATCCATTGTTTTCAGGACAGTTTGAAGGAGGCTGCTGCTAAGTGGTATTTGAGTCTAGACCAGTCCCAGATCTGTTGTTTCCAGGATGTGACTGATGATTTTGTGAAACACTACAAGTACAATATGGATTTAGCCCCTGACCGTAGGCAGTTATTGAGTATGGCCCAGTAAGGCACTGAGACCTTCAAAGAATATGCACAACATTGGAGAGAGACTGCTTCTCAGGTTGAACCACCATTGACTGAGAAAGAGTTGGCTGATTGGTTTGTAGACACAGTGAAGCCTGAATTTTATGAGAGAGTGATCAGCAGTGTCAATGCCAATTTCACCGATATTGTTGCCATTGGTGTGAAGGTAGAGGCAGGATTAAAGAGTGGAAAGGTAATCGGTTCTCCGAGCAGTTCAACTAGCTTCAGTACTAAGAAGTCTCCCAGTCATTCTCACAAGAAGAGGGAAGGAGAAACTAATACCATCATGATAGGAAAAACCCAGAGCCCTCGATGGAAGCAACCAATGTATCAGCAACAGCAGAGGCCAAACTTCTCTCAGCATCCAATCTACCAGATGCAGTATACTCAGCAACCTTACGTAGCTGCTGTTACGCCTACTTTCAACCACCAAGCAGCATAGCAGGAGCCAGCTTATCAACAAATAGCTTATCAGCAATGGCCTAAAAACCAGAATTATCAGCAACCAAGACCACAGGTTCCACAGCAGAGTTCTCCCCACAAGAAGCAAGGAGGAAAGCCATCATTTCCACCTATACCGATGTCATATACAGAGCTCTACCCTTCTTTAGTGGAGCAGGGGTTGATCGTTACTAAACCTTTGGGACCACCAACCGAGAAATCTATGCCTTTCTTCAACCCAAATGCAACCTGTGCTTTTCATCAAGGAGGGGCTGGTCATGACTTAGAGGGCTGTTTAGCATTGAAGAATATAGTGAAGGTTTTGATGGAGAAGAATATTCTTTCATTTGCTGATAATCAACCAAATGTGATAAACAATCCTTTGCCAACCCATGGGACCACTAATGCCATCGAAGATGAGAAGGATGAAGTTTTAGTTTTGGATGCAACGAAGATCAAAACTCCTATCAAAGCTTTTCATGCTAAGCTGTTCAAAGTTGGGCTAGTTAAAGTTTGCCATGATGATTGTGAAGAATGTAATGTCAGTATCAAGGGCTGCTGTTTAGTCCAAGATGATGTTCAGTATCTGATCAATGAAGGGTTCCTACAGGTGTTCAGCAAAGAAAAGGAAAACAAAATTGCAGCAATTGAGCCTGTATTTAACCTACCAAACCCAAGAGGGCAGGTGTCTGGGTCCAACACATCCAAGTCTGGGTCTGTAGTTCCTGTGTTTAATAAACCAGTACCAGTTTTTAACAATCCTAGAACGATTGATGCTTCCACCATTAATCACTCTAAGCAATGTGACATCAGACAACCTATTCCATTTAGGTTCCGAGGGACCAAGGCAGTGCCATGGTCTATGAGAATATCATGAATGGCAAAAGACGAGAAGACGTGATTCCAAGGAAAGAGGTGGGAATCCCTGTTGAAGACGTAGTTCCAAGGAAAGAGGGGGGAACTACTACTGAAGATGTGACTAATATAGTTGGGACTGGAAAGATGACCCAAAGTGGAAGAGTATACACTCCTTATTTCAAAGAAACCACACCTAGGGAAACTGTTGTCCCCACACCGTCTAGAGACAAAGGGAAGGAGGTATTTTCTCAAGAAGAAGACGAAGAGTTCCTAAGAATCATCAAGAGGAGTGATTACAAAGTGATAGACCAGCTCCATCAGACACCATCCAAGATTTCGATCTTATCTCTATTAGTTAATTCGCCAGTTCATAGATTAGCTTTGCAGAAGGTGTTAGCCCAGGCGCACGTGGCTCAAGATATAACAGTTGGACAGTTTGACCATGTCGTCGCCAACATCACAGCTTGTAACACTCTTAGTTTCAGTGACGAGGAGTTACCCCGAGCTGGAAGGAATCATAATCTTGCTTTACATATATCATTGAAATGTCAGGAGGATACGATGGCCAGAGTTCTTGTAGATACCGGTTCATCATTGAATGTTTTACCAAAAAGAACTCTCGATAAACTGTCTTACCAAGGAGCTATAATGAAACCCACTTCTCTTATTGTCAAAGCTTTGGATGGTTCAAGAAGATCGATGATGGGAGAGATTAAGCTACCTGTCTTGATTGGCCCTCAAACATTCAACATCCTTTTTCAGATTTTGGATATCAACCCTGCCTACAGCTGTTTGCTGGGTAGACCTTGGATCCACGAGGCTGGTACTGTAACCTCTACCTTACATCAAAAGATGAAGTTCGTGGCCGACGAGAAGTTAGTTATCATACATGGTGATGAGGACCTGATGGTCAGTAATTTGTCCTCGTTTCATTACATTGAAGTATACGTGGATGACATGATTGCTAAATCTCGAAGCGAGGCGGAACATTTGGACCATCTCTTGAAGTTGTTTAAGAGACTCCGGAAGTATCGATTGAAGTTGAATCCAGCCAAATGTACTTTTGGTGTCAGGTCAGGGAAGTTGCTTGGTTTCATCGTTAGCCAAAAAGGAATTGAAGTAGATCCTGACAAAGTACGAGCTATTCAAGAAATGCCAGCTCCACAAACTGAATCACAAGTGAGAGGATTTCTGGGTCGTTTGAACCGATCTTCAAACTACTCCGCAAAGACCAGACTGTAGAGTGGAATTTTGTTTTCCAACAAGCTTTTGAAAAGCTCAAGAGTTATCTGCAAGAACCACCTATTCTGATTCCTCCTATGCCGGGAAGGCCTCATCATGTACATGACTGTTCTAGAGGGATCCATGGGTTGTGTATTGGGCCAACGTGATGAAACTGGTCGCAAAGAGCATGCCATTTATTACCTGAGTAAGAAGTTCATTGGTAGTGAAAGCCGTTTTGAGGCAGTATTTGATATGTCACACTACTTTGTAGATCTCGAAGATGGATCCAATAAAGTATATCTTTGAGAAGCCTTCTCAAACAGGAAGACTTGCCCGTTGGCATATGTTATTGTCAGAATATGATATCCAGTATGTACCTCAGAAGGCTATTAAAGGAAGTGTATTGTCAGAATACCTTGCAGATCAGCCTGTTGAAAATTATGAACCACTCAAGTTTGATTTCCCGGATGAAGACATAATGGTAGTAAAAGATTGTGAAGGGTCTGGCCCTAATGAACGTTTTGAGACCAGTTGTAGATGAAAGATGATGTTTGATGGTTCTTCCAATTTCAAAGGACATGGTGTAGGTGTTGTATTGATAAACCCCGATGGTGGTTATACTGCTTTTACAGCAAGGTTGGACTTTGGATGCACGAATAATATTGCTGAGTACGAAGCGTGTATTTTGGGTCTAGAAGCTGCAATTGACCTTGGAATCAATGTTATTGAAGTTATGGGAGATTCTGCTTTGGTCATTTACCAAGTCAAGGGTGAATGGGAAACCAAAGATGAAAAGCTCATTCCCTACCATGCCTACATTATGGAATTGATTAAGTGTTTTGATGAGGTCACTTTCCGTCATGTACCTCGTACTAAAAATCACATAGCTGATTCTCTGGCCATGTTAGCCTCAATGTGGCAAGTCAGGTTTCACAATGAAGCACCTCTCATAAGTATCGAGCGCAAGACCGAACCCGCTTACTGCCAGTCAGTTGAAGAAGAGACAGATGGAACACCGTGGTTTAACGACATCATGAATTATCTGAAAACTCAGGAATACCCTGCCAATGCTTCTAGTCTTGATAAGAAAACTTTGCGAAGATTGTCATCCAAGTTCTTTCTCAGTAACAACGTGCTTTACAAGAGGAATCATGACATGGTCCTGCTAAGATGTGTCGATGAACGAGAGGCAAACCTATTGATTCACGACATTCACGAAGGAGCCTTTGGCACTCACGCCAACGGATATGCCATGGTTAAGAAAATCTTGAGGGCTGGATATTATTGGTTAACTATGGAAGCTGATTGCATCCAATATGCCAGGAAATGCCATAAGTGCCAGATCTACGCTGATAAGATGCATGTTCCTCCTACTTTGCTGAATGTGTTGTCATCATCTTGGCCTTTCTCTATGTGGGGCTTTGATATGATTGGAGCTATTGAGCCAAAAGCTTTTAATGGTCATCATTTCATCTTAGTGGTGTAGCGAGCGATTTTGGACGTGGTTCTTAAGCGCTGGTCGCTCTCTGCGGTTTGAGCTTTGACTACAGGTCGATTAATTTTTTATCCTATTATGAGCTGAATAAGGAAGGGAAATAGATGTCTCCAATTAACCCTGCTTGCATACTGAGTTTAAACAGCGGTCTGTTAGGTTATGAATGCTATCAATGTGGGGGGGCCTTTGTACTGGTTATTTGTATTTTCGCCAATACGGTTTTCTTTCTTTTTATCTAGGCAGAAGGTTTCTGGCGGGGAACAAGGATTAGAATGTTAGGACTGATACTTTTGAATTACTGCTTTTGATTGATGGAGATATGGGATTTGGGTTTTTTGTTGATTGCGCTCGCTAAGATTTTTCTTTCAATCTTATGCCTATGTATTCACGTTTACCGAAACAGGGAAATCAGAGCGTTCGTAGTTCCTCCTATTCTATGGGAGGAAATGGGTGTTTTGGTGTCTTGTTCAAAGCCCAAGACGTGAAGCGAAAGGTGGTTTGTATCTTGTTCAAAGCCCAAGATGTGAAGCTGAAAAGTCTATTTGTGTCTTGTTCAAAGCCCAAGACGTGAAGCTGAAAGACCTCGGCTTTAGAGAGAATTTGTCATCTCTAAATAGGGGAGAAGGAGAATTACTTTAACTGGGATACGCGGATCCGAGCAATGCCATAATTTCCGAAGAAAGGGTTTTAACCTGAAGGAGAAGACTTTAACTCAGTGTAGAGCAATGCTATCTTTCCTTAGGAATTTCTCATGCTAAAAGAGGGACAGTGGCGTGGATATAGATGATCCAGAGGCTTGCCGCTTACAGCGATTAGATGAAGGGAAAGGAGTTGTTGATGTTTGTGTACTGTGAACGAGGCACAGCTTTGATGCTAAAAGGTTGATTGGATCAACCAGTGGTTTTCTTATACAAAGCCTAAGAGGAGGCTATTATGTGTCTCGTACAAAGCCCGAGAGAGAGGCTAAAAGGTTTTGACTCAACGGTGGAATCTTTTGGTATCTCGTATAAAGCCCGAGATGGAGGCTAAAAGTTGTTTGACTCGGCTAGGGAGAGTCATTGTACAAAGCCCAAGAGGAGGCTATGTCAGTTAAGTGACAGGTCCGGTATACTAATTTTGAAAGAGAAAATCACTTCTTATATGAGCATCACTGTACTCATAGGTTAGATCTGAGGATCGGGGTGGTTTCCTTTTCTTTGAGGAAACGGGAAATCCAAAGGGTATTGAGACTGTCCGAGTCTGCGGGTTTCCTTCCTATTTAACGAAGGGGTCGCTTGAGAATGTCTTTGAGACTCAAGGAAGTTAGACTGTCCGTGTCTAGAGTTTCAACTTTTGTACTATGCTGTGAGAAACAGTAGTAGACTCTATGAAAGGACTGTTCTATGCAGATGACTAAGTTCTGTTCCTATACCTCTAGGAGGTCGTCGGGACAATTTGTACGAAGCCCAAGAGGAGGCTGGAAACTTTTAAGAAGCCGACAGGTCCTTGTACTAAGCCCAAGAGGAGGCTATCATTCCCGGAGGAAGAGATCATTATACGAAGCCTAAGAGGAGACTGTGAATACTTCTAAGAAGCCGTAGGGTCCTTGAATAATGCCCAAGAGGAGGCGGGGTTGCTTTTAGGAAGCCTGTGGGTCCTTGAACAATGCCCAAGATGAGGCCGATGCTTTTAAGAAGCCCGTGGGTCTATCATCTCCTTTCCATTAGGAGAGATAACTCTTTTAAAGATAAAAACCACTGGTAAACGTGCGAGGTTTACTATCCAGCGACTTTTAGTTTTTAAAGAGGGTTCCTTAGTTAAGGTCCAAGATTATGACCGTAGTGGGTACCCAAACCCCGAGACATTCAAGGCAAGCTATCCACAAGGAATAGATCAAGTCAGGAAAGTTCGAGAATTTGGAAGAAACTCAAAGATGCCATTCACGGAGAATACATTCATCTTGGGGAGTAGAGCTTCTTGACGATTCCTAAGGAGGACAGCCGAAGAGAAGACTGTATCTGGTGCTCCTATTGGGGATCTAGGCGTCTATTTCTACGAATAAATGAAACGGCGTCACCTAGTTCTAGACGTAGTTGTCGGGGAAACTCGAAATATCTATACTATTATTACACAGTAGATATGAGTTTATAAAAGGAGACTTACAGTGAGCAGCCCCACAATACAGTTTATAATATGAAAGCAGTAAACGAAAGCGATAACCACGTACTCGGTTGGAGTGCTTCCATGCTGTTTGGTTAGTTGTTCAACAAAGAAAGATTGAAAACAACAGTATATTCAAAATCAAAGGAGAAAGTGCTTTGAAAAAGAAAGATTTGGGGCTTACAGCTCAAGGAGAGGCCCAGGGTTTTATCAGTGAGCGCACTGTTTGACTTTGTACAGAGGGACTTATACAAGTGACTGGGGCCCAAAATGGTTTTCTGTACAAAGGGATGGGTCTTACACTCTCTCAAGAGGCCCAAAAAGGTTTAAAGGAAAAAGAGTGGGGCTTATAACACGAGGGTAGGCCCAAATGATTTTTCGTTTAAAAATGGCGATCGCGCCGAGGTTTTCTTTTAACGCGGAGGGACGTATACAATAAGTGAGGCCCAAGATGTTTTGGTTAAAAGGGGGATTGGGTCTTACACTCTAATAGAGGCCCAAAGTGTTTTGAACGGGTCTTATAGCTCAAGGAGAGGCCCAAGGGTTATTTTGAAAAGGCGACGATCGCGCCGTTTGTTTTTTACGGTATCGGGACTTATACAATATACTGAGGCCCAAAATGATTTGGTCAAAAAAAAAGGATTGGGTCTTACACTCTATTAGAGGCCCAAAAAGTTTTAAGAAAAAGAAATGGGTCTTACTACTCGAGGATAGGCCCAGTTTTATTTTAAAAAAGGCGAAGATCGCGCCGTTTACTTGTACAGAGGGACTTATACAATGAATGAGGCCCAAAAAGTTCTTGTACAAGGGGGGATGGGTCTTACACTCTCTCAAGAGGCCCAAAGAGTTTTGAAAATGATCTATGAGGGTTGAATTAATCCAAAACCCTAATTTGTTTTCAAAATGTATTTAATTGAATAAAAATTCAATTAAAATGATCAAAAATTGTTTAACACATGGAAAACAAATTGTGATCTTGGATTAATGCTTCAAAAATTAAGTATTGACCTACAAAATAATTAGAAAGCATTAAAAGTTGCAAAATCAATGTAGAAAAAATATTTAAAATGCCAAAAACAATCAAAATATTAATTCTTTACAAAAATATCAATTATATGAAATAAATAATATTTTTGGGATTTTTTGATAAAATAAAATATTTTAACATTTTTGTGAATTATTAAAAAAAGAATCAACTCAAAATCATTAAAACTCAGAGAGAAATTAATTTTTGAATCAATTAAACAAAATCACAAAATTCAAATATTTGAATTTCTAAAAATGGCGCCAAGAACAAGCTGAAGAACACGCACGTGTTCTTGGTTTCTCAGATTTGCATTTTCTATCCAATCTCCATGAATACGTAATCATATCATGCAATCCACATATCATTATGCTCGTCTCAACCTCACGATCATGTCTATGTACTTTAATTTCATTTAAATTAAACATACAACAAGAAATCACGAAGAGACCTCAAGAACCCTAATTTCTGCATGAAGGCTAGGATTTTTGATACACGATTCAAACAATGCAATTAATTGAGGGAAAACATTCCATGCATGATTATGAACATATGGCCAAATTATTGTGCGAGGAAATATGTATAGATTGAGAGATGACCAAGCATGTGCTTACCTCTAGGCCGTGACAGCAAGTTCAAAGTGATTTTTGATCTGGAGGTGTTACAGATGAGTTGTGAGGATCTGAACAGCTTCCCTACACCCTATGGATTGTGTTTGGATGGTTGGACTTGATTGAAATTGGCTGGATCATTTTGTGGTACCTCAGCTGCACTTTGGTTAAAACCTTGAGCAACCAGCTGGTGATTTTGTGAAATTGATGTTTCAGAAGTAATCTAAGTGTTTGATAAGCTCATATGTGATGTATGTGAGGCGTGTGAGTGATTGGTTTGATTGGAATTGCTCTCAAACTCAAAACCCGATAATGACTTGCCTTAGAAGGCAAAATTGGAGTGAAAGAAGAGATTTTGAGGAAAGCATCTGTTAGATGGCTTTGGTGTACTCAAACTGACCACAATTGAGCTCTATTTATGGTAGAGCAAGTTTGTTTTGCAAGGAATAGTGCATGGCAGCTGGTAAGTAGGTTTGGCCAATGTTGGCAAATGAAAATCCAAGTCTCCTATAGCCATTGACTAGAGGTTAGGGCACAGAGTTTTGGTTCCCTTGGTCTTGGATAAGTCTTGACTGATTTTAGATGAGAATGGCTCAGTCCATGCCACCTTGATGGTTCCATTGAATGCCTCATTCCAAATTTGAAGTCTTGTCCCTATTTTGGCCATTCTAGGTTCAACATGCTATTTCTTGTTCCATGGACTTTGGAGGCTTGGCTCAGTGATTGTCCCCTTTAGATTCAATCCTCTGAGGTGTCCAAGTGGATAGGAGCAATTGAATTTGGCTGATTTTGGCAAATCGACCAAAGTTGCAAATTCTGCCTTGCCTTGACAGATTTTAGCAAGGCAACTTGCCAATGTCATATCTCATGGTGTAAGTTAAATTTGGCAATGTTCTTGGCCATTTTGGAAAGCTCTTACATGATACAACAACTGTTTGAACAAGTTTGGTTTTGATCTCTTTTGATTCCAAGTGAAAAATCCCCCTACATTTGGCAAAAAGTGAGGCAGAATCTGACTTAGTGAAAATTTCACTATGTGTTGGAAAAAGTGACATTTTCACTTTTCAGCCACTTTGATCACTCCATAACTCAAAATCCTTAATGAATTGGAATGACTTGTAGTTAAAGTTTTTGTAGGTGATAATGAGGGCTACAAATCCATCTTTGGATGAGAAAAAATGGCCTTGTGGTTTAGGAGTTATGGTCCTTCAAAGTTGGTACCCTTGCCACTTTATTTTTAACTTAGAAAAATTTCTAAGTTTTATGGTTACCCCTTTTACAAGTTATCTCACTTTTCTTGATTTTTCTTGATGAATGATGATTCAAATCATACATTAACATCATTTTAGGGTTAAAAATCCATTTTGGTGAAAAACCTCAAAAAGTCAAAGTTGACTTTTGTGCACAGTTGACTTTTTATCACATGAATTCCAAATTGTGCAATTCTTCAGGAAATCATGTCCTTGACCTAAATCAAACTTGATGGACATGTTCCATGGGTGTCATAGGGTATATTTAATCATGTATTAGGGTTTGGGAGCATGTCTTGGTCAAAAGTCAAAGTTACAGTTGACTTTTCCCTTAAAACCCTAATTGTGGTGCAGATGGAATTGAGACTTGTTGCTCAAACTTCTTGGATTAATCCATTGTCCCAAATGGATCAATATGGTATATTAGAGACCCTCAAATCATCTCTTGAGGTCTTGGCTCATGATTTGTCCCAAAAGTCAACTTAGGGGTGAATTAGGTCAAGAAACCCTAATTCCTGATTTTTTATGAATGCATCCCTTGAGGAAAAATTGACTTGATGCATGGGTTCATGAGGTTCCATGAAGTATATTAGGTTATGTTTTGGATCAATGGCTTGTGCCCAGATGAAAATTTTCATCTGGAGGCCCTGGGTGATCAAAACCCTAATTTGGTGACAGTGGCGATCTTGAGGCCTGATCCACCTAGAAGGGAGCAACCTTGTGCTTAATCCTTGAAGTGGGAGTCCTTCTGATCCTTTGAGGATGTTTGAGAGATTAGACAAGTTGAAAATCAAGTCATTTCTTGATTGAGCCTTTGTCTAAAGTTCAGAGGGCTTGAAACCCTAATTTTGATTGTAGTGGATACTCACCCATCTTTGGGGAGACTGATGAAGCATAAAGGTACATCCATATTGTGGTGATGATTTGCACAATGATGGGAAACTTTAGTGGTCAAAATTTGGGGTATTACAGATGCCCCTATTTAATCTTCTTGGACCCGAAGGTGTGAATGACGAAGGGATTCGGGCATTCGGGGTGCAAGAGGATTAAATATCGGAATACCCGAAATTTTGATGGTGGTTATGAATGGTAGCTTATGCATTCATCTTCTTTAGCTAAGCAATGATGCTTAGAAAAGGTAAACTTCCCCTCGATCCTGGTCTTCAGCCAAGGAACTGGTCTCAGTTTTCTGAAGTAAACTTCCCCTCGTTCTTGGTTTCCTACCAAGGAACTGGTCTTAGTTTCTGATTTAAACTTCCCCTCGTTCTTGGTTTCCTACCAAGGAACTGGTCTTAGTTTCTGATTTAAACTTCCCCTCGTTCTTGGTTTCCTACCAAAGAACTGGTCTTAGTTTCTTTTGTCAATAAACTTTATTGACATGGGACACTATTTATAGCGGTTTTCCTCAAACTTCTCGCCGAATTTTCCTGGGGAGATGCCATTTGAGTGGAAAAAGTTTTGATGTCAGACTTGCTGGGGAACCCATTCGTCTAAATTGTAGAGGTACACAAACTTCTCTGTTTTGGAGACACCATTTGTCGATTCTACTGGGGAAAGCGAGTCTCTTGAGAGACTGTTTTCGTTTGGGGTTACATCATACTTTTCTTGGGATCTTCCCGGAGAAATGCCATATGATGGGATCCAATTTTGAGGTGCCAATGACCTTCTCATCAGTGGTTTTTCGGAGCAAAACTGGCGTGCTGCCGAATCTCTGATCACGAGGCTTTCTCTGTGGATTTTCCTTAATCCGGGAAAGCAAGGATATCATCTTCAATGGCGAAGAGTGATGTTTATTGAAAGTTTTCTCTGGCTTTTCAGAGGTTCAAGTTATCAAAGTGGTCAAGGACCAACTTCTTTCTAGAATTAAACTGGAAGCGAGGTTGTTCAGACACAGTATTTCCTGACGAGGCAAGAACTGACAACTCGATTGAGAGGACTTCTACCACTAGGGGACAAGACCGACTAGAGTGATAGTGATGCAATATGAAATGTGAATGCAAATAAAAAATGCATGATGTATGTATGTATATGCTGACAAAACAGACGCGACATACAGACTAATGGATGAACACAATTGGATACGCGGCCATCGCGGGGCGAAGAAGTACCGTTGATTCAAAATAGCAATTCCACCTTGCTTAGGAGAGATAGTCCCATTGGGAGCTATGTTGATCGGGCTTAGGAGATGAGAACTCAGCCGAGGACGTCAGACGAAATATGGTCTCTGACATTATTGATCCTTCATTCAGGAGTACTGGTCTAGAAGGAGTACCTTGATTCTGCACTTTGAAGTTCGCTTACTTCGGGAGAAGCGATCGATGTTCTTCTGATGTTCAACAGTCAAAAGAAATGCCATCTTTAATTTAAAAGCAGAAAAAGTTTAACAAGTAAATTTATTTTTGTTTTATTTCAAGAATCGATGATTAAGTTTAAACAACGTCGTTCTGTAAAGCTAAAACAAATAAGAATTACAAACAAAAGCACAAGGGCCCAAATTTTATTGATAAGACGGAGATCAACCAAACGCGTGATTCCAAAGAGTATTTACAAAGTTTGAAAATGGTAATTTACAGGGAAAAAGGCTACGTTGAAACATAACGACCACTATTCTTCTACCAACTTTGAATTCGGGACATCCTGAGCTTCTGTCGAAGATGACCTTGACTGGAGTTTTCTGACAGATGATGTAACTGCTGCTGCTGCTGAGGGACTTGCCTCTGTTGAACATAGTTACTTGCCATTATCCCTAACTTTTTCCTAGATTGTACTATGAGATTTCCAATCCATCGGGATGATTTTTTTCATGTCTCTAACTTTTGCTTGGACCGCCCTTTCGGGTTTTCAATCCACCGAGACGTTTTTTTTTTTAGTTTTAGGCGAAGTATTTCTTGACTACATCAACATTCGTGGGGTAGGCAAATTCCTCTCCGTCCATGGTTGCAAGTCTCAAGGCGCCGCCTGAGAAAGCTTTCGTGACCACATAGGGGCCATCATAATTTGGGGTCCATTTGCCCCGAGAATCAGTGAGAAATGATTGTATCTTCTTGAGCACGAGGTCTCCCTTTCTGAAGACACGAGGTCAGACCTTTTTGTCGAACGCCCTCTTCATTCTCTGTTGGTACAACTGACCGTGGCATAGTGCCGTGATTCGCTTCTCTTCGATCAGGTTCAGTTCGTCGTGTCGATTTTGACATCATTCAGCTTTGGTAAGCTTAGCTTCCATCAATACCCGGATTGATGGGATCTCTATTTCTATGGGGAGCACTGCTTCCATGCCATATACTAGAGAGAAAGGGGTTACCCCTGTTGAAGTGCGGACATATGTTCGATAACCGTGAAGAGCAAAGGGTAGCATTTCGTGCCAATCTTTATAGGTTACAACCATCTTTTGAACAATCTTCTTGATGTTCTTGTTAGCCGCTTCTACCGCTCCGTTCATCTTGGGTCGGTAGGGAGATGAGTTATGGTGTTCGATCTTGAACTCTGCACACAACTCTTTCATCATCTTATTGTTCAAGTTAGATCCATTATCAGTAATGATCTCGCTTGGAACACCATAACGGTAGATGATATTGTTTTTGATAAATCGGACCACCACTTGTCGGGTTACATTGGCGAATGACGCTGCTTCGACCCACTTGGTGAAATAGTCAATGGCTACAAGGATGAACCGATGTCCGTTTGAAGCCTTGGGTTCAATCAAGCCAATCATGTCAATTCCCCATATGGAGAAAGGCCACGGGGAAGAAAGAACTTTGAGATGTGATGGCGGTACATGAATTTTGTCGGAGTATATCTGACACTTGTGACACTTCCTCATGTACTTGTAGCAGTCGGATTCCATTGTTAACCAATAATACCCTGCTCTGAGAATTTTTCTCGCCATTGTGTGTCCGTTGGCATGAGTGCCAAAGGATCCTTCATGAATTTCTTTCATGAGCATGTCTGCTTCTGGTATGTCGACGCATCGGAGCAAGACCATGTCAAAATTTCTCTTATAAAGAGTGTCACCGCTCAGGAAGAAGTTTCCAGCCAATCTTCTGAGGGTTTTCCTGTCTTTTCTGAGTGCCCCAGATGGGTACTCTTGTTTCTGAAGGAAGCATTTGATATCGTGATACCAAGGTCTGTCATCTATGACTGCTTCAATCGTGAAGACGTAAGCGGGCCGTTCAAGGCGCATGATGTTGATCTTAGGTATGTCATTCCATCGACCTACACTAATCATGGAAGAGAGAGTGGCTAATGCATCAGCCATGTGATTCTCATCACGAAGGATGTGATGAAAGCCGACTCTGTTGAAGAAGGGTAACAACCTTCTTACATAGTCTTTGTAAGGAATCAATCCTGATTGGTATGTGTTCCAATCTCCTTTTATCTGGTTAATAACCAAGGCTGAATCGCCGTATACGTCCAAGTTTTTTATCCTTAAATCAATCGCTTCTTCGAGACCCATGATACATGCTTCGTATTCGGCCTCGTTGTTCGTACATTTGAACGTAAGTCTGGAAGTGAAAGGAATGTGGGAACCCTGAGGGGTAACAATGATTGCCCCAATTCTGTTTCCATAATGATTGACTGCTCCGTCAAAGATAAGTCCCCACTGGGAACCTGGTTCTGGCCCTTCACTGGGTAACGGTTCATCGCAATCTTTCATCTTTAGATACATGACATCTTTGTCTGGGAAGTCAAACCCGATTGATTCTTGATTGTCAATTGGTTGATGAGCCAAATGATCGGCTAAAATACTTCCTTTAACGGCTTTCTGAGCTGGTACTCTATGTCATATTCTGATAACAGCATCTGCCAACGGGCAATCCTTCCCGTGAGAGCAGGTTTTTCGAAAACGTACTTGATTGGATCCATTTCGGAGACCAACCAAGTAGTATGGCGAATCATGTACTGGTGAAGACGTTTGGCTGCCCAAGCCAAAGCGCAACAAGTTTTCTCAAGCATTGTGTACCGAGTCTCGCAGTCGGTGAATTTCTTGCTTAGATAGTAAATGGCAGACTCTTTCCGTTTAGTTTCGTCTTGTTGGCCAAGTACACATCCCATTGAGTCCTCTAGGACTGTGAGGTAAATGATCAGTGGTCTTCCTTCCACTGGAGGTGATAGAATCAGAGGATTCAACAGATATTCCTTGATACTGTCGAAGGCGGTTTGGCAATCTTCTAACCAAACGCAATCCTGGTTCTTTTTGAGTAATTTGAAAATCGGCCCACACGTCGCGGTCATAAGGAATATGAATCTGGAGATGTAGTTCAAACGTCCCAGGAATCCTCTGACTTGTTTTTCAGTTTTCGGAGAAGGCATTTCTTGAATGGCCTTGACCTTGTCAGGATCAACTTCAATCCCTTTCTGGCTGACGATGAACCCTAGTAGTTTCCCTGAATGGACATCGAAGGTGCACTTGTTAGGATTCAAGCGGAGCTTGAATTTTCTTAGACTTTCGAACAATTTTGACAGATGTTCAACGTGCTCATCCTTTGTTCTTGATTTTGCAATCATATCATCGACATACACTTCGATTTCCTTGTGTATCATGTCATGAAACAAAGTAGTCATGGCCCTTTGATAGGTTGCCCCGGCATTCTTCAAACCGAACGACATTACCTTGTAACAAAAGGTACCCCATGGGGTAATGAACGAAGTTTTCTCCATGTCTTTCGGCGCCATTTTGATCTGATTATAGCCCGAGAATCCATCCATGAAGGAGAATACTTTGAACTTTGCTGTGCTGTCAACTAGCATGTCAATGTGTGGTAAAGGAAAGTCATCCTTTGGACTTGCCTTGTTTAGATCTCTATAATCAACACACATTCTGACCTTTCCATCCTTTTTGGGAACGGGTACGATGTTGGCTAACCATTGAGGATATTCAGATGTAGCAAGGAAACCCGCGTCAATCTGTTTCTGTACCTCCTCTTTGATTTTGATAGCCATGTCCGGGTGAGTCCGTCTCAACCTTTGCTTTACTGGCGGACATTCCGATCTTAATGGTAAGTGATGTTCCACGATGCTGGTATCCAACCCTGGCATATCCTGATAGGACCAAGCGAATACATCGGGGAATTCTTTGAGAAGCTTTATCAAACCCTCTCTGGCAGTTGGACTGAGCAGTGCCCCAATCCTGATTTCTTTTCTCTCTTGCTCTGAACCCAAGTTTACCGTTTCCAACGGTTCTTTATGAGGTTCAATGGACCTTTCCTCTTGTCTGAGTAGTCGGGAGATCTCTTCTGGAATTTCGTTGTCATTTTCTTCTTTAGCCTCGAATACCGGGAACTCAAAGTTCGGAGAAGGCATCGGATCGTGTGTTTCAACTGGGTTTAAAACAAGCAATCTGCATGACGTGATGATTCGTGTTTAGAAGAGATAGAGAAAATGCAAGTGTGTGCAGTGTATTTGTTTTACTGCTTGTTTTTATTTTTGAATGTTTTTTTTTTTTAGGATTACCATTTTCTGAAAAAGCAAAAAGAGAAAACAACAATTAATGCGGAAATTATAGAACGACGTTATTTTATTAATAAACAAGTCGAATCTTGAAATTACAACCCTATAAAACAAAACTCTGTCGCTTTGGGCAAAGCGAAGAGGGAAATTTACAGAAAGTGAGCCCTATCAAAACATCTGTTTCACCTGGGCAGGGTGAAAGGTTAAAAGATGGCAATTACTTTGACTGATGAACGACCTTCGGAACCTCGACGGCAACCCATTGGCGGCGAACTCCTCGGTGAATCACAAAGTCTGGCACCTTCCTCGATTTGTCTTCAGAAATGACACTGATTTCTGGTGGAGCAGGATCATTGAAATCTGTTTCCCAGGCAGAATTGTCGTAGGGGGATTCCTCTGCTGCATTTTGCATAGCATTGGTGCTCTCAGTTGTATCTCCCCATCCAGTTGGCTGGATATCTTCGAGCTTGATACGAGAGCTTTCGGGAGCAGTGTACTTGACCATAAAGTCGTATTTTCCACTTGGTTGTCCCAGAGTGTCCCAAACTTCTTTGGAACTGGAGAAGTCATCCCTCTCGATGACGTTGACCTCGGGAAAAGCATAATTGATGAACTCTAGTCCTGCAAACGTTGCGAATTCATCGTCATGTTGAGTAATTTCCGAATGACCTGAGTGTTGATCCCATGACATGGTGGGGACATAAGTATTCTGTTCAATGACGCTCAGCTGAGTTTCATTGTTCGGCTGACTCTCTTGCCCCAAGTTTCCTGGGTAAGGCTGCCACATTGGCAGGCCATCCATCGGGCCATAGTAATTGTGGTCAAAGTTGTCTTTCATCAGAGTGTCCTTCTCTAATGAATTTGGCGGAGCACGGCATCCTTCCGGATCACAATCTCCGTAGATCATTTCGACATCTGATCTTGGTATAAATCTCGGACTTTCTGTAGGAAAGCAAAAAGGCATAGGCACCTCTTCCTGAGACATATAACCGTCCTTGTTAAGATAGGACTTCCATTCTTCATCCGTGTCAGAGGGATCTTCCTCATTGATAGCATGAACTGTCTGAGACACTAGGTGAAGAAAACCTCCACTGTGGAAGAAGTATTGAAGGGGATGAAGACTTTCATCGTTGGCAACTGTATGGGTACAGGTTACAGAAAAACCAAGACCCTTCTTTGTTTTATTGTTAATAGGAATGACAAGCCATCCCCATCCTGTCGTATCGGTACTCTCGACCGATTTGATAGCATCTTTGTATGAAGAAATTGAAGTTCCTTCTTTGAACTGATTGTCCTTGCTCACCGATAGTGCTTGGAACTGAGTTCCAATAACCTCCTCGGGTTCCACACAAGTAGATAATGATAGGTTACTCACAAGCAAGGGTTGTTCCCCACAAACCGTGACAAGTTGACCGTTCTTGACGAACTTTAGCTTTTGGTGGAGGGTCGAAGTAACCGCTCCAGCCTGATGTATCCAAGGTCTTCCTAATAAGCAACTGTATGTTGCCCGGATGTCCATGACCTGGAAAGTGATTTGGAAAGTGTGAGGACCAATAGTTATGGGAAGATCAACTTCGCCGATAACTGTTTTTCTGGATCCGTCGAATGCTTTGACGACGACCTCGCTGACTCTCATCGGAGGGCCCTTGAATGATAATTGCATCAAAGTGGACTTCGGCATAACATTCAGGGCTGACCCTGTGTCTACCAGTACGTTGGCTAAAGCATCGCCCTGGCAGTTAACTATAATGTTGAGCGCCATGTTATGACGGCGACCCTCTTCGGGTAATTCCTCATCACTAAATCCCAAATTATTGCAGGAAGTGATGTTAGAGACAATGTTATCGAATTGTCTGATTTTTACATCCTGTTCCACAAAGGCTTGCTCCAAGACTTTCTGTAGAGCCTCTCTGTGTGCTTCTGAACTGAGTAACAGTGATAATACTGAGATCTTTGAAGGAGTCTGTAACAGTTGATCAACAATGTTATATTCACTCCTTTGGATGAGCTTTAGCATCTCATCTTTGTCTTTTGAAAAGTCGGGATTACTAGATTGACTGACTGGCGGATCAGGAATTTCTGCCTGAAGTTCCTTTTCTTTGTTGGATTCTCCAACCCCTCGGTTGAAGATTCGACTGCTCCGTGTTACACGACTGATGTCTGCAATATTCACGACGGAGGGTAATGAAATTTCCTTTCCATTCTCGATTATTGTTGCACCGTATTTGTAAGGGATTGACTTAGCTGATTCATACGGTAGTGGCCCCGGTAGATAGATGACTATGGGAACCTTCTGATTTTTCTGACCATCATAAGTAATCTCGATCCGTTCCTGGTTGGGAACTTTAGATTTGTCAAGTAGAGGAATGATGGCAAAAACATCCCTGGTCCTATGATGACCAGAGATTGTGACAACATCCTCAACTTGATCGGCAAGGTAGTTCGGCGTCCAGTTGATGGGTCCAGAACCTGGATATGGACGAATTTCTCCATGATCGACCTGACCCTGAAGAGCTGCTCTCACAAGGTAACACCCTTGGTTACTTTCTGAATAGACGCTACAACTGTCATAGTTGTGTGGTGGTACCTGGCCACGCCCACTTTGAATACAATGTAACCTCACTAGGTTACCTTCCATTGATCGAACATCCTGACTTTTACGACGAGTAGGATTCCTGTTATTGACACTAATCTGCTGAGTATCTTCATCCATGTAGATTGGCATCCACCAGTGATTTAACAAGTGCTGAAGTGCCTCCTGGACAAGGGTACAACCTTGATCGTTTTCGCAACCCGCTTTACAATTTTGATAGTCATGTGATATTAAGAATCCAAGTCAGACCTGCTCAGCATGTAACTCTACCAGGTTGGTATTCATTACGCGAATATCGAAGATCTGAACCATGTTGATTTGATAGGAGTTCCTATCATGGTAGTCTTGGATCCATCCAAGATCCATCTGACGCTGGAGGGCCTCTTGTATGAAAGAGCATCCCTGTTTGTTTACCGAGCAAATCAGACAGGAACTGTAATCGTGCCGCGGCAGATTATGATACTGGCTTTGCCTTGAGTGCATCGCCACCAAGTTGACATTCATCGCACGGATGTCGTGGTTTTGAATGACGTTGGAGTTCGTATAGACCATGTTAACTCCACAAACTCGGTGCTCTTGGATCCATCCGAGATCCATCTGTTCCTGTAGAGCTGATTGCACTACCGAACATCCTTGGTTATCTTTAGAGCAGATATCACACTGGTGATAGTTATGAGGTGGCACATGGCCATATCCACTCTGTCTACAATGCATCTTGACCAGATTGGTTTTCAACAAGAGTACATCGTGAATTTGATAGACATTGTTAGTCTCTTTCTCAATCAGATTAACTGCAGCTTTCTCATGTTGAGGCAGCGGGTTCGTGAGAACATTAGGATTCGTATCCTTGAAAGATAAGACCCCACTCCTAACAACTTTTTGCATGTCAGACTTGAAATTGAGACAAGTCTCAATGTTATGCCCTGATCCTCCTTGATGATAAGGGCATGTCTGATCCACCTTAAACCAAAAAGGTGGATTTTCCGGTACTGTAAGAGGAGACTTAGTCTGAATGTGCCCCTTGGCTAGCAGTAACGGAAACAATTCAGCGTACGATACGGGTATAGGATCAAATCCTGGTGGCCGTGTTGTACGGTTGTTGTTATATGGAGGACGAGCCTGCTGAAGAGGCTGTTGTGTCCTTTGTTGGTCAGGTTGGCTCTGCGCAACCTGAGGTTGATACATAGGAACAGGCGCGGGGCCGATAGCAGGAGTTACAGCTGCTACTAGCTGATAACGTCGCCTTTGCTTTCCGAGAGAGATATTCCCAATATCTTGCTCTTTTTTCTTAGGGAGAGCACTACCGTATTTTTTAGTACCGCTCATTGATTGCGTCTTTTACCAAACGTCATTCTCGGACGGCTTCCTCAAGACGTACACACATGCCGACCATTTCGGTGAAATCACTGGGCGCACTGGCAACCATTCGGTCATAGTAAAATTAGCTTAAGGTCTTTAAGAAGATTTTTGTCATCTCTTTTTCCTCAAGAGGTGGACAAATTTGAGCGGCAATTTCATGCCACCTTTGAGCATACTCCTTAAAGGTTTCTTTGTCCTTTTGCGACATTGATCTGAGTTGATCTCTGTCGGGTGCCATGTACAAATTGTACTTGTATTATTGGACAAAGGCAGTACCAAGATCTCTGAATGTACTGATCGTAGTACGGTTTAAACCCATGTACCATTTGAGTGCGGAACCAGTTAAACTATCCTGGAAGTAGTGAATCAGCAGGTCCCGATTCTCTGTCTGAGCTGACATCCGCCGAGCGTACATCACCAGATGGCTCTGAGGGCAAGAGTTACCCTTGTATTTTTCAAAGTCGGGCACTTGGAACTTGTGCGGGACTTTCACATTTGGGACCAAGCAGAGGTCTGCGGCGTCCTTTCCAAATAGATCCTGACCGCGAATGGTGGAACATATCCTGCGGGACTTTCACTTCAGTGATCGGCGGAACATATCCTTCTGGGATATAGTTAACAGGCATGCCCCACGGACGATCTTTCGGCATCTGATACCTAGGATCATACTTTTCTATGATGGGCGTTGAGGTGATCTCTGAGATCACAGTTCTTTGTAGCTGAGCTTCTGCCATGGCTTGCATGTCGTTACGAAGCTTTCTCATATCCTCTTTCAGAGCGTCGATCTCTTCTTTCAACTCTCTGTTTTCTTCCTCAAGATCATCCATCTTTTTCTGACGATTGGCCTGAGTATTATACGAATGAGACAGTTTGACTCTAGAATCGAGACACAAACGTGAGATTCGTAGGTAAGAAGAATACGCGATGTGAGAATGATGAATGCAATGATTATATTAATTGTTGTTTTTGGTTTAATCAAAATAAACTTCGACAATTAGATTGCAAATATCAAACGGTGGGGAAACCCCTTTTTATTGAATTCCAAAGGATTACAGAAATGGAAATACAGTAGATTACAAAGTGCAGAAACAGAAACCTAAACTAATGGGTCCCGAGTCCTCCTCTTTGACCGGGGCGCTTGGGCCGTTGTCGGGTTGTCATTCCTTTGCCAGGTGAAAGGAGCAAGCAAATTCCTTTGGTCATCTTGATTCTCTACAGCATGCTGCTCCAAAATTTCAATCAGAGCATCTTTCTTTTTTAGTAGTTGCTATATTTGGATACACTCTACGTCGAGGGTGCGGTACTTGTTCTTCCAAGATCTTCTTTCCTTTTGAACTTTGTTGAGAGTAACCTGAAGCTTTTCAGTTTCCGTCATGAAGTACATGACAGTTTCCCTCGGTGGAAGAATTCCGTAACGAGGATAAGGCATCTTTAGCTTGAGAGCTCTAGTTTGTACCCAATGGAGATAAGGCTCCACCGAGACACAGTCCGGTTTTCCCAGAGACTCTCGTCCTTTCTTATGAACATGTTTCCAAGCTTGCACTATTTCCATCTTTAGTGCTCTGTCATTTTCTCCTTCTTTGAAGAAAAGACCTTCCAGATGAACACCCAGTGGGATGTGTCTCATCGGGTATCCAAATTGACGAAGAACCAATGTCGGATGATAGTTGATTCCTCCTTTAGTTCCTATGAGGGGTACGCTGGGGAAGTTTCCACAACGGTCAATGATTCTGATTCCCTCATAAATCCTATTACACCAATCTATATCGGAATTGGTGAGAGACATGACCTTTTGCGACCAACGTATGACACTCTTGCAATCCCAAAAAGCAGCAGACTTGGGCAAGTGAGAGATAAACCATTTGTAGAGCAAAGGTACACAGCATGTGATCTCCCCTCCGCTGTACAAATTTCCCAAGTGTACAGAATGATACGCATCTGCGAGCAAAGTCGGCACAGGGTTTCCAATGAGAAAAACCTTAATAGCGTTGATATCGACGAAGTTATTGATGTTAGGAAACAAAAATAACCCGTAGGTGAGCAAGACAAAGATGCTTTCAAAAGCAGTCATGTTCCCTATACTAGCGAAGTACAGGGCTTTCTTTGTCAAGAACTGGGCTGGCAAACCTTGGATGCCACCCTTAGTGGTCATGTGAGTCCTGACCTCAGACTCGTCCAAATGAATTGCTATTGCAATAGTCTGATTCTTTGGAATTTCTTCCAGTCCAAAAAATGGAGCTCGATCAGTGATATGTAAATCAGTCAGATGAGAATACTCCTCCAGCGTTGGTGATAGCTGGTAATCCGGGAATGTGAAACAATGATAAACCGGATCGTAGAACTGAATGAGCGCGTCCATGATCCCCTTAATCACATGGACTCTTAACAGTGGTAGCAAACCACCGTGCTTGGCTCTGAAAGCCTCTGGGTTAACGATCATCCTTGCTAACTTTCTCAAATCCTCTAGCTTTGGAACCTTGAAGGTATACTGGTGAGTTCTCCTTCTACCGAAATCCATTAATGTAATCTTTTTCTCTGATATTTGTAATCACAGTCTTAGTTTAATTTGAAAAACAGAGAGACTAGAAGAGAAGTTTTTTGAATGTTTTAATGTTTTATTAAATGGATGCATGAATGCAGCACACAAAAACATAGAAAAAACATGGGGTCAAAGGGTCGTTGTCATGAAGTCAAGGCTCTACCCATCCCCAAAGGTTTATACTAGGGTGATTTTTTGTACCTGTACTCATTATCATCAGCTCCTCCCAGGAAAGCAAGACAACAAGCGGATCGCCAGCGAGTTGTAGAGAAATCTTAGAGTAAGTGCCATTCACCGAGAATAGATCACCAGCCTCAAATGAGGGTAGTATCGCGTAACAACTATTTCCGATAGTTTCTGCACTACGAAAGGGTTTGGCTCCTCAGCTTCTCAGACTTAACAACCGGCCCATTGGCTAGAAGAGTGAATGGGTTGCGTTGGTCAGCCTCCACTGAGGTTGATGGTCGACCCCGTCGCCATCACTTATCTTAAGTGTATACTCATTCTCACCACATACGGCATCACACGCATTCCCAGTAGCAGAAAAATAAACACATATAGCAATTAGGAAAAGCAGTATATATATTTGTCCTAATCATCCTAGACTTATAAAGCTAAGAATCCTAAGTTCCTGACAGAAATGGCTCCCCGGCTGAGTTACCACTCTGTAGTTTTTCACACAAGAGGTGAAAAGGAACACCGTGCCTAGATCTAACTTTGAAACGCCCCACGGTGGGCGCCATTTCTTCTGTAGCGAGCGATTTTGGACGCGGTTCTTAAGCGTTGGTCGCTCTCTGCGGTTTGAGCTTTGACTACAGGTCGATTCATTTTTTATCCTATTGTGAGCTGAATAAGGAAGGGAAATAGATGTCTCCAATTAACCCTGCTTGCATACTGAGTTTAAACAGTGGTCTGTTAGGTTACCAATGCTATCAATGTGGGGGGGCCTTTGTACTGGTTATTTGTATTTTCGCCAATACGGTTTTCTTTCTTTTTATCTAGGCAGAAGGTTTCTGGCGGGGAACAAGGATTAGGATGTTAGGACTGATGCTTTTGAATTACTTCTTTTGATTGATGGAGATATGGGATTTGGGTTTTTTGTTGATTACGCTCGCTAAGATTTTTCTTTCAATATTATGCCTACGTATTCCCGTTTACCGAAACAGGGAAATCAGAGCGTTCGTAGTTCCTCCTATTCTATGGGAGGAAATGGGTGTTTTGGTGTCTTGTTCAAAGCCCAAGACGTGAAGCGAAAGGTGGTTTGTATCTTGTTCAAAGCCCAAGATGTGAAGCTGAAAAGTCTATTTGTGTCTTGTTCAAAGCCCAAGACGTGAAGCTGAAAGACCTCAGCTTTAGAGAGAATTTGTCATCTCTAAAGAGGGGAGAAGGAGAATTACTTTAACTGGGATACGCGGATCCGAGCAATGCCATAATTTCTGAAGAAAGGGTTTTAACCTGAAGGAGAAGACTTTAACTCAGTGTAGAGCAATGCCATCTTTCCTTAGGAATTTCTCATGCTAAAAGAGGGACAGTGGCGTGGATATAGATGATCCAGAGGCTTGCCGCTTACAGCGATTAGATGAAGGGAAAGGAGTTGTTGATCTTTGTGTACTGTGAATGAGGCACAACTTTGATGCTAAAAGGTTGATTGGATCAACCAGTGGTTTTCTTATACAAAGCCTAAGAGGAGGCTATTATGTGTCTCGTACAAAGCCCGAGAGAGAGGCTAAAAGGTTTTGACTCAACAGTGGAATCTTTTGGTATCTCGTATAAAGCCCGAGATGGAGGCTAAAAGTTGTTTGACTCCGCTAGGGAGAGTCATTGTACAAAGCCCAAGAGGAGGCTATGTCAGTTAAGTGACAGGTCCGGTATACTGATTTTGAAAGAGAAAATCAGTTCTTATATGAGCATCACTGTACTCATAGGTTAGATCTGAGGATCGGGGTGGTTTCCTTTTCTTTGAGGAAACGGGAAATCCAAAGGGTATTGAGACTGTCCGAGTCTGCGGGTTTCCTTCCTATTTAACGAAGGGGTCGCTTGAGAATGTCTTTGAGACTCAAGGAAGTTAGACTGTCCATGTCTAGAGTTTCAACTTTTGTACTATGCTGTGAGAAACAGTAGTAGACTCTATGAAAGGACTGTTCTATGCAGATGACTAAGTTATGTTCCTATACCTCTAGGAGGTCGTCGGGACAATTTTTACGAAGCCCAAGAGGAGGCTGGAAACTTTTAAGAAGCCGACGGGTCCTTGTACTAAGCCCAAGAGGAGGCTATCATTCACGGAGGAAGAGATCATTATACGAAGCCTAAGAGGAGGCTGTGAATACTTCTAAGAAGCCGTAGGGTCCTTAAATAATGCCCAAGAGGAGGCGGGGTTGCTTTTAGGAAGCCTGTGGGTCCTTGAACAATGCCCAAGAGGAGGCCGATGCTTTTAAGAAGCCCGTGGGTCTATCATCTCCTTTCCATTAGGAGAGATAACTCTTTTAAAGATAAAAACCACTGGTAAACGTGCGAGGTTTACTATCCAGCGACTTTTAGCTTTTAAAGAGGGTTCCTTAGTTAAGGTCCAAGATTATGACCGTATTGGGTACCCAAACCCCGAGACATTCAAGGCAAGCTATCCACAAGGAATAGATCAAGTCAGGAAAGTTCGAGAATTTGGAAGAAACTCAAAGATGCCATTCACGGAGAATACATTCATCTTGGGGAGTAGAGCTTCTTGACGATTCCTAAGGAGGACAGCCGAAGAGAAGACTATATCTGGTGCTCCTATTGGGGATCTAGGCATCTATTTCTACGAATAAATGAAACGGCGTCACCTAGTTCTAGACGTAGTTGCCGGGGAAACTCGAAATATCTATACTATTATTACACAGTAGATATGAGTTTATGAAAGGAGACTTACAGTGAGCAGCCCCACAATACAGTTTATAATATGAAAGCAGTAAACGAAAACGATAACCACTTACTCGGTTGGAGTGCTTCCATGCTGTTTGGTTAGTTGTTCAACAAAGAAAGATTGAAAACAACAGTATATTCAAAATCAAAGGAGAAAGTGCTTTGAAAAAGAAAGATTTGGGGCTTACAGCTCAAGGAGAGGCCCAGGGTTTTATCAGTGAGCGCACTGTTTGACTTTGTACAGAGGGACTTATACAAGTGACTGGGGCCCAAAATGGTTTTCTGTACAAAGGGATGGGTCTTACACTCTCTCAAGAGGCCCAAAAAGGTTTAAAGGAAAAAGAGTGGGGCTTATAACACGAGGGTAGGCCCAAATGATTTTTCGTTTAAAAATGGCGATCACGCCGAGGTTTTCTTTTAACGCGGAGGGACTTATACAATAAGTGAGGCCCAAGATGTTTTGGTTAAAAGGGGGATTGGGTCTTACACTCTAATAGAGGCCCAAAGTGTTTTGAACGGGTCTTATAGCTCAAGGAGAGGCCCAAGGGTTATTTTGAAAAGGCGACGATCGCGCCGTTTGTTTTTTACGGTATCGGGACTTATACAATATACTGAGGCCCAAAATGATTTGGTCAAAAAAAAAAAGGATTGGGTCTTACACTCTATTAGAGGCCCAAAAAGTTTTAAGAAAAAGAAATGGGTCTTACTACTCGAGGGTAGGCCCAAGTTTATTTTAAAAAAGGCGACGATCGCGCCGTTTACTTGTACAGAGGGACTTATACAATGAATGAGGCCCAAAAAGTTCTTGTACAAGGGGGGATGGGTCTTACACTCTCTCAAGAGGCCCAAAGAGTTTTGAAAATGATCTATGAGGGTTGAATTAATCCAAAACCCTAATTTGTTTTCAAAATGTATTTAATTGAATAAAAATTCAATTAAAATGATCAAAAATTGTTTAACACATGGAAAACAAATTGTGATCATGGATTAATGCTTCAAAAATTAAGTATTGACCTATAAAATAATTAGAAAGCATTAAAAGTTGCAAAATCAATGTAGAAAAAATATTTAAAATGCCAAAAACAATCAAAATATTAATTCTTTGCAAAAATATCAATTATATGAAATAAATAATATTTTTGGGATTTTTTGATAAAATAAAATATTTTAACATTTTTGTGAATTATTAAAAAAAAATCAACTCAAATCATTAAAACTCAGAGAGAAATTAATTTTTGAATCAATTAAACAAAATCACAAAATTCAAATATTTGAATTTCTAAAAATGGCGCCAAGAACAAGCTGAAGAACACGCGCGTGTTCTTGGTTTCTCAGATTTTCATTTTCTATCCAATCTCCATGAATACGTAATCATATCATGCAATCCACATATCATTATGCTCGTCTCAACCTCACGATCATGTCTATGTACTTTAATTTCATTTAAATTAAACATACAACAAGAAACCACGAAGAGACCTCAAGAACCCTAATTTCTGCATGAAGGCTAGGATTTTTGATACACGATTCAAACAATGCAATTAATTGAGGGAAAACATTCCATGCATGATTATGAACATATGGCCAAATTATTGTGCAAGGAAATATGCATAGATTGAGAGATGACCAAGCATGTGCTTACCTCTAGGCCGTGACAGCAAGTTCAAAGTGATTTTTGATCTGGAGGTGTTACAGATGAGTTGTGAGGATCTGAACAGCTTCCCTACACACTATGGATTGTGTTTGGATGGTTGGACTTGATTGAAATTGGCTGGATCATTTTGTGGTACCTCAGCTGCACTTTGGTTAAAACCTTGAGCAACCAGCTGGTGATTTTATGAAATTGATGTTTCAGAAGTAATCTAAGTGTTTGATCAGCTCATATGTGATGTATGTGAGGTGTGTGAGTGATTGGTTTGATTGGAATTGCTCTCAAACTCAAAACCCGATAGTGACTTGCCTTAGAAGGCAAAATTGGAGTGAAAGAAGAGATTTTGAGGAAAGCATCTGTTAGATGGCTTTGGTGTACTCAAACTGACCACAATTGAGCTCTATTTATAGTAGAGCAAGTTTGTTTTGCAAGGAATAGTGCATGGCAGCTGGTAAGTAGGTTTGGCCAATGTTGGCAAATGAAAATCCAAGTCTCCTCTAGCCATTGACTAGAGGTTAGGGCACAGAGCTTTGGTTCCCTTGGTCTTGGATAAGTCTTGACTGATTTCAGATGAGAATGGCTCAGTCCATGCCACCTTGATGGTTCCATTGAATGCCTCATTCCAAATTTGAAGTCTTGTCCCTATTTTGGCCATTCTAGGTTCAACATGCTATTTCTTGTTCCATGGACTTTGGAGGCTTGGCTCAGTGATTGTCCCCTTTAGATTCAATCCTCTGAGGTGTCCAAGTGGATAGGAGCAATTGAATTTGGCTGATTTTGGCAAATCGACCAAAGTTGTAAATTCTGCCTTGCCTTGACAGATTTTAGCAAGGCAACTTGCCAATGTCATATCTCATGGTGTAAGTTGAATTTGGCAATGTTCTTGGCCATTTTGGAAAGCTCTTACATGATACAACAACTGTTTGAACAAGTTTGGTTTTGATCTCTTTTGATTCCAAGTGAAAAATCCCCCTACATTTGGCAAAAAGTGAGGCAGAATCTGACTTAGTGAAAATTTCACTAAGTGTTGGAAAAAGTGACATTTTCACTTTTCAGCCACTTTGATCACTCCATAACTCAAAATCCTTAATGAATTGGAATGACTTGTAGTTGAAGTTTTTGTAGGTGATAATGAGGGCTACAAATCCATCTTTGGATGAGAAAAAATGGCCTTGTGGTTTAGGAGTTATGGTCCTTCAAAGTTGGTACCCTTACCACTTTATTTTTAACTTAGAAAAATTTCTAAGTTTTATGGTTACCCCTTTTACAAGTTATCTCACTTTTCTTGATTTTTCTTGATGAATGATGATTCAAATCATACATTAACATCATTTTAGGGTTAAAAATCCATTTTGGTGAAAAATCTCAAAAAGTCAAAGTTGACTTTTGTGCACAGTTGACTTTTTATCAGATGAATTCCAAACTGTGCAATTCTTCAGGAAATCATGTCCTTGACCTAAATCAAACTTGATGGACATGTTCCATGGGTGTCATAGGGTATATTCAATCATGTATTAGGGTTTGGGAGCATGTCTTGGTCAAAAGTCAAAGTTACAGTTGACTTTTCCCTTAAAACCCTAATTGTGGTGCAGATGGAATTGAGACTTGTTGCTCAAACTTCTTGGATTAATCCATTGTCCCAAATGGATCAATATGGTATATTAGAGACCCTCAAATCATCTCTTGAGATCTTGGCTCATGATTTGTCCCAAAAGTCAACTTAGGGGTGAATTAGGTCAAGAAACCCTAATTCCTAATTTTTGATGAATGCATCCCTTGAGGCAAAATTGACTTGATGCATGGGTTCATGAGGTTCCATGAAGTATATTAGGTTATGTTTTGGATCAATGGCTTGTGCCCAGATGAAACTTTTCATCTGGAGGCCCTGGGTGATCAAAACCCTAATTTGGTGACACTGGCGATCTTGAGGCCTGATCCACCTAGAAGGGAGCAACCTTGTGCTTAATCCTTGAAGTGGGAGTCCTTATGATCCTTTAAGGATGTTTGAGAGATTAGACAAGTTGAAAATCAAGTCATTTCTTGATTGAGCCTTTGTCTAAAGCTCAGAGAGGGCTTGAAACCCTAATTTTGATTGTAGTGGATGCTCACCCATCTTTGGGGAGACTGATGAAGCATAAAGGTACATCCATATTGTGGTGATGATTTTCACAATGATGGGACACTTTAGTGGTCAAAATTTGGGGTATTACAAGTGGCCATTGATTATTTCACCAAATGGGTTGAAGCCGCTTCTTTTACTAATGTGACTAGGCAAGTAGTTGCTCGTTTCATCAAGAATAATATCATTTGCCGTTATGGAATTCCCAGCAAGATCATCACGGACAATGGAACAAATCTGAACAATAAAACGATGAAAGAATTATGTGACAATTTCAAGATTGAGCATCATAATTCCTCACCTTACCGTCCCAAGATGAACGGAGCTATCGAAGCTGCTAAGAAAAATATCAAGAAGATCCTGCAGAAGATGGTCAAGACTTATAAGGATTGTCACGAGATGTTACCATTTTCCTTGCACGGATACAGAACTTCGGTCTGGACCTCGACAGGAGCAACTCCTTTTTCTCTTGTATATGGAATGGATGCAGTCCTTCCCATTGAAGTAGAAATACCATCTTTGAGAATCCCGATGGAAACTAAGCTTGACAAAGCTGAATGGGTTAGAGAGAGATATGACCAACTGAACCTCATTGACGAGAAGCGACTGACTGCTTTGTGTCATGGTCATCTGTATCAGAAAAGAGTGAAGAGGGCATTTGACAAGAAGGTCCACGTCCGGGAATTTCGAGAAGGAGAGCTTGTACTCAAGAAGATTCTGCCATCTCAAAGGGATGCTCGTGGAAAATGGGCACCTAACTACGAAGGTCCATTTGTGGTAAAGACTGTATTTTTAGGAGGTTCTTTATTCCTCACAGCAATGGATGGTGAACAGCTCACACACCCTGTGAATGCTGACTCAGTACGAAAATATTACGCTTGAAAAGAATTCTAGGATTTTAGTCATTAGGGAGTAGGTCATTGAATATGATGTAATCCTTTCCTTCTGTCATTTTTCAATTGTAATGATCCATGGAACTTCGCTATTGGCAAGTTACCATTTTAATGAAATCAGATTTTTGAGCCATTCTTTGTTTGATACTTATCATTACCCTGATATTTTCATTGTTATGCAAAACTTCACTTATTTATTAATAATGGTTTTAAAAGATGAATGTTTTGAAAACTTTGAGCTCTAAAAGAAGATTGGCAATATTTCCCTGATTTAAATGCTTTAACAATGGCTAACCACTAAGGACGTCTAACCAGTATCTACACAAAATGTTTGATGAGGAGTTGTTCCCCGGTAAATTAAAGATGTTCTCACTTTGGCTTTAAGACTGACTACCTGCTCAGATTTCAGTGTGATTCTTTGGGTTGGACACGGTGTTCTTCCTTTTGGCTGTCCTCGGTCTGTCGCTTCTTGCATATCATTGAGCATTCGCATCATACCATAGCATTGAGCATCTTTTCATTTGGGTGTTTTGTTTGTGTGGTTTTGTTTTTGTTTCTTTTTCCCCTTTTGTGGGTCTTTGGTTCTTTGTCTTTGTTCTGCTTGTGTCCAGTCTTTCACCTCTGTGCGCCAGATTTTGACCATTTGTGCAGTATTCCCCAGGAAGTCTAACCTACAACCATCTTATTACCCATATCACCTCATTTGGATACCTAACATTTTAGTAACCACTAGCATTATAAACCTCTGGTTATCGTGAGCCAGTTGTTTATATCAGGTTATCGTGAACCTGTATTTCTGGTTATCGTGAACTAGCCTTTTATTTCAGGTTATTGTGAACCTGTATTTCTGGTTATCGTGAACCATTTGCTGTATTTCAGGTTATCGTGAACCTGTATTTCTGGTTATCGTGAACCATTTGCTTTATATCAGGTTATCGTGAACCTGTATTTCAGGTTATCGTGAACCTGTATTTCTGGTTATCATGAACCATTTGCTTTATATCAGGTTATCGTAAACCTGTACCTCTGGTTATCATGAACCAGTTGTTTGTTTTTGGTTATCGTGAACCTCAACCTCTAGTTATCGTGAACCAGTTGTTTATTTTCGGTTATCGTGAACCAGTTTTTTTATATATCAGGTTATTGTGAACCTGTATTGTTCAAACCCGGGTCAAATATGAACCTAAACCAAATTACAAATCCAATTCATACTATTTTTCTTCATAAAGCAATTATTTGTTATCTCAACCAATTCTTATGAGTACTAGAGTCTTTTCTTGGCTCATTGACCTTGTTCCCTTTTAAACTACAAGTGTTTTTAACTGGCGCACAGAGTTTGTCTCCGTCTTTTCTGGCTTTTCTTGAAGATCCCGTTTGAACTCTTCAGTATAAGAAATCCCCAGAAAATCTTTTCTTTAGGTGTCTATCATTTTATTTCAAACTGATCTCCAGTGGAGATCATGTTTCCTTTCTGGTTTCATGCCCAGTAAGTTTGTGTCTTTTCCCCAGCGTCGTCTGGTCATATTTAAACCTGTTGTCCACCCCCCTGGATCTTTCCCCAGTGGAGAATCCCTTTTGTTTTCTATCCTCGGTGTTGCCTCAGAGTCTCCCCAGTGAGTCTCTTTTGTGGGTTAGCCTGCATCTCCAAGGAGTCTTCCTTGTGGATACTAACCTTCTTTCTTCCCCAGTGAGCTCATCTGTGTTTGGTAGCTCTTTGTTCTTTGGTGTCCTGTTTTGTCTGCATTTTTGCATATTTCATGGCATCATATCATCATATTAGTAGCATTGCATGTCTTTGCATCTAAGGGCAAAATTTTTAGTTATCTGTATTTAAATATATTTCAACTTGATTCCACGAGGACTTTCATCTCTCATGTCATCCGGTGAAGATATTTAAATAGGGGCAACTGTTGTACCCCAAATTTTACCCTTAGATCCATTGATCTCTTGCATGTCATATTAGGTCAATCATTTTGCATAGCTAACCCTTTTACCAGGTTTTTGTTTATGTTTGTTTCTTTTTTATCAGGTGCTATCTTAAGGAGATTCAAGAAGTGATTAACCAAGATTTTTGGATGGAGCATTGAATCAAGCAAGTCTCTCATTTCAAAGAATTGTCTCCATAACCCTAACCATGATCCTCTCCATAACCAAATTTCTACCCACTTTATCTACCCTTAATTGTCACCTTTAATTCCAAACCCATTTCATTAGTCATCTTTTAACCAATTTTGCCAAATCCACCTATTATTTCTTTTTCATAATCTTTTCTTTTATAACAAAAAAGAAAAGAAAAAAGAAAATCAATCCCTATATTTATTCATAAGCACCATCAATTGGCCCAACGTACCAAAATGTGTTACAAAATATTGGAATTGAATTCATTGCCAAGGACCAATAAGGATCAAGCATTGTTGTGTTGACTTTTCAACTCAATTGCCAACCAATGAAGAAGCGACGTTTGGAATGCCAAGCAACAAAAACAACCAAATGCTTCTTCTCCCTTGGTCATGCGTGCGAAACTCAGATTGGAAAGAAGAAATTCAAAACACGAGCATATCAAATTCATTCAAGAAATCGTTTTAACTCAATCCGTTGGCACGATTTATCAATTTGAATTCTCCAAGAAGCCTTGCCCGTTTAAGCTTTCAACGTTTTGCTTCACTAAAAGTACTTCTGAAGCATTTCTTGTTTCAGCATTCAACCTGCTACCACCTGCAAGTTCTTCACGCCATCTCCAACCTTTACCTCATTTGATACCCCTCCATATGACAAGAATAAGGAGCTCTGAAGCAATACATGAAGTAGTACAATGGACTCTGCAACCACTGAAATTTTGCACATCATGAGCAGCGTATTTGACTCCAAGATATGGACCATATTTGAATTTCAAAAAGAGACGTTGTGACTCTAATTTCTACTCAGCACACCACATGTTTGATGGTTGGACTCAAAGCAACCCAGGCCCGTTTATTCAGGCTATAAAATGGGCTTGATTCTGCACATCAACTCACCAATAACTTCTTACAAACACTAAAAAAATCCTCTGAAGTTCCATAAGTTTCGAGCAAGCAAGTTGAAAGGTGTTCTTGGAGTGCTTTAGAAGGAAAGGCAGTCATCATACTTGAAGACAGTGGACATTACTCCACCTGGTATTGTATTCTTATCCTTTTGTTAATAATGCTCATTTGATATTATCATTGTCATATGCATTTCATTGTTATTTACATGCGTATCTGGCTGATATATGTTTGAATATATTGTTTATGTGCTCATGACTTGAGTTCCTAAAATAAGATGATGTTCTTCATTGATATGATACACATGAATGCTTTTGTGATAAGTTATACTACCTCTGATTTTGTTCTTTAAATGGCTGCAATTATAAAATTATCATTGTGATATTGTATTGATTGGACGTTTGATGCTACCAACATACTTGGATGTCATGGACCTCTGTTCCTCTTTGTAATTCTGATGTGCTCTTAGGTTGTAGAATGTCTGAGCTTAGCTATCTTTATTGTTGATCTAATGATTGTTTGGTGTTGTCAATTTGTTCTTGCTTTAGTAGCATTATTCCTTTTTCTGCTATCATCAATATATGACCCTTTGGTATACTCAGTCGTGGTTTTAAGCCTTGTCATTGTGGACGTTTGTTGTTTTAAGGTTGATAGTTGTTTGTTCACACTTCTATGCACCATTGTCTTTGTCATTGTTGATGATTGATCATGTGTTTGAGCTTGGATTGATTGAACTGTTAACATATGCAGCCACTGACTTGTGTTACATCTGTTTGGAATGATTTTGGTGTAATGTATGTTTAAAGCTTTTGAATGATTTTGGAATGTGTTGCCTTGAGTTGTTCCTATCATATGCCTCAATATTCTATGACTAGCCATACTATGCTATACATGTAAAACCATTCTATTGAAACTGTTAATCTCAGAAGCCGTGTCTTTGTGATATCATGATTTTGTCCTCTATGTTAACAATATGTTCATGATGTATATGCTAGCCTTGTTGTGTTTAACATGTTTCCTAAGTTATGCCTTTGTGATATCACGATTTTCATACATGTATGTTTGATGTATGTGCTTGCTTGATGTTGCCCAAGTTGGTTCTATAATGTCATATGCAACTGCCTATTTTTTTTAGTGTTACCACTTGAATGAATTTGGTTATTATATTATCTTGTAACATGTCCTATCCTTGCATACATGTGATTGCTCTTGACCATCATGATGTTTGTGTACTTGTCACTATGTTTGTACCACTTGGGTGAGTGTATGACTTTCTGCTTGTAATTCAGTTTGCTAGCTATTTTTTACTTGGAATGTCACTATCATGTTGATATGTGCCTCATAATGTGCTAAATGCTATGAACCCAAATAACCTGCCTTGACCTTATATGTGTTTGGTCTGCCTTTAATCTATCTTGATGCTTGAATTGTCACTGTGCCCTCAACAACCATGACTGTTTGTTTTTGCCTATACTTAGCTTTGATAAATGGTTGAGTTGTATAGACTACCATCATGTGCTTTGCTTGCTGTTTTTGTGAAACTGTCTGCTACCTTGCTTGTTAACATATGAACCTTAGCCTCTTGAATCTTGTCATCTTGCTGGTTGTTAGGAGCTCATTACTTCATGGAATGTAACTGCCTTGTAATGTTGTTACCTGCTATTGACTGATTGTGTTGTTGATCTTGTTATCATTCTACTTAGCCTTTGCTTTAATCATAGAAATTGATCCAACCTATCATTGTTTCATCACTTATTATAATATGTTTGAATTGCTTTTGAACTATGATAAAATATCTTTGGAATTGACTGCAATATCTTAGTCCATCCTTCTATGTTCTTGCAGTTTGAAAATTAACCTTGCCAACCACATGATTTCAGTTCTAAAACATCTTTATTACTAAGCATGCTAAAGTCTTGAGATTACTTTGATATACATGAACTGAACTTGCCATGTTGATCTATATCTACATGTTGTCTATTAAATTGTATTCCAATTTGTTTTCACTTCATTCAAACCTCCTTTAAACTTGATGTATGCTTGCTGTTATGGTTGTGTATGAATTTGCTAGTTTACTTTGCTTCTATGCTATTTTGTTTGACAACATTAAACTTGTGTGTATAACTATGCCATACTGTTTTGAATTTCATGATATGTATGTTTTGTTTATTTAGTCTTATTCAAGACATGTCCTTGTGTGATTTTCAATTGAATAGATTGTATGCTTACTGATTATTACTACCATTGCTGTGTATTGAGCTCTTTACCTTATGCATTCAAGTGTTTTTCCTTTGGTGTCCAATGTGTGTGATGAGCACTTACTTGGTTTCTAATGCGTGTGGCCATTGTTGGTCTTGAAATGGTATTTGTGTTGCTTCTGCTTCAGTTGTTTGGCAATGTTTGGTTCATGGCATATTGAGTTTTCATGAGCAGTCACGTGTTTGGCTGGTTTGTGGCTTATTTAGAATATGCGCGCATAGAAGGATCATATGTTTATTGAGTTGGTTTTACTTCCGGATGTAACAGCCACCCCAGTGGCAAACACACACTATCACACGCCTTGCCTACCTCTAGGACTGAGGTTCGAATCCCCCTCGCCCCAGTCCTTTTGTTTTATTTCATGTTTTTTTGCTCTCTTTACATATCTATTTGTGCTATCCATTATATTTCCAAATGCGCGCATTGGCCTGATGGTATGAGTTTTACACTGCAAGCGATAAGACCTGGGTTCAATCCCTAGGTGTACCACTTCCTGACTTTTTATCACTTGTTGGTTGTATTTTATTTTTTTTATGTTTATGCTTCATTTTCTAATTTCCATAACTTGCTTATTTTTCATCCTTTTTCTTCCCTTCTTTTTGCTATATTCTTCTAATTGAATTTACTTTTTGAATATAAAATAAATGGGTAGAAATGTTTAATCTTGAGGCATTTATTCATGATTAGTTTGGAAATACCTTTTAGGGTTTTTATTGCACTTCTTTATGCATCTTACCATATTATCTTTGTTTATCATGTTTGATCATTGTCCAACATGTGTGATTCTAACTTTGCATTGATATCATAATTTTGTCTCCTCTTATATCTTGTTCATGGTTATTTTATTTGATTTTAACCCCTTATATTTTAGTAATTTTACAACTGTTATCTTCCCCCCCCCCCCCCCCCCCCCCCCCAATTCCAAAGGGAGATCACCTTAAATTGACTCATGAAGTCACTAACCAACCACCCTACCTTATCCTTCTAGGTTTACCCTTATTTCATGGCCTCATAAGAGCCAATGAAATCATAACTTAGAAGTAGGTTGGAGTTTTAAACTCTATGTGATTCTCATCATCATGAGAACTCACTCTTTCCCCCTATAACTTATATTTAGAGAGTTATCGTGAACTCTAAAATGAGCTCATACTCATTTCCCCTTGGAACTTTGTCCATAGCCAATGGTTCCTATCCTTTACCCTTAGATCGGTGAACTACGGATACTCTGATTGCACTCCCGTAAGGATACGTAGGCGCAAAGTGCGATACTTTGTCGAGTATACTTTGATACTAACCCCTAGGGTGTCAACCTTTAGCATAGCACCCTTAGCAAGCGAGTAAGATATAACAAGTTAAAACAAGAGGTTCACGTAGAATACTACGGATGTTTAGGATGCTAATACCTTCCCTTGGTGTAACCAACCCCCGAATCTTAGATCTCCCCCCTTTAGGTTTTTCTCGATCTTGAACCTTTCCTTTGGATAAATCAAAGTCGGTTATGAATTCAAAGAAATGCGATGCAAGTTAATTAATAGCTTGTTATCCGATTCTCACTGCAATAGTATGCATAATAAGAACATGATTAGTGAAATGATGTGATATTTACCTAGTGGAATATGTCCACTACACCCTTTTACTTTGAGCTGAGCTTCCCTTTCTTCTAGCAACAGCTGCCAAGAACTCTTTTCCCTCTCCTTTCTTGCCAAGCAAAAACACTCGGTTGAAAGCTCTCAAGTTTCTGATATTATGTGGATTATTGGTGTCTAAACTGAGTAGAACAGCCTTCTATTTATAGGAGAGGCTTGAGACATGTCATGATGGATTGAGGCCTTGGATGTTTCATTTTGGATCAAAATCTCAAGGATTAGGGCCTCAGTCAAAACCCTAATTTCACTGTGAATGCACTGGAATGATCTCTGATGATATTGCTTCTTCCATCACAGATGAGGCCCATAGATGGTCTCCAGGGATGTCTACTATCACATGGAGTCATGTCCCAGGGTTTGAGATCAACTCTTGATCAAATCAAAGGCCACAATTGTCTTGTCATGACAAAACCCTAATTGGAGGCAGGGTGAACTTGTGGCTCAAGACACTTGTGATGAGAGCCAATCACACTTGAATTCTTGTTGAGTAAGACCTCTAGGATGTAGGTGAGCTCACATGGTTGCATTTGGAGCCTTAATTGTCTTTCTTTCTTTGAATCAGATGAGAACTTGGCTTAGGAGACTTTGCCCTCCTCTTGGTAAAAGTCCTGGCTTTTCACAGAAGAAACAAACTTGCAAAATGAAATGGTTAGTTAACAATGCATAGATGATTGAATCTAAATGTCAAGTGCAAGATGGTATAACATCTAAGGGGTAAAATTTAGGGTACAACACTATCCATATCCTTATATTGCTGCTACCCAGTATCAACAACCGTCGTATCAGTATCATCCACAACAACAAGCTCAAAATTCTCAAAAGCAACAGCCGCAATGACAGTAATTTCAACAAAAAAATAGTAATCAGTAAAACAGACAGAACAACAATAATCAGAACAACCGCAAGCGTCCAAATTTTGACAAAATCCCTGTGCGGTACACAGAGTTGTTCCCTTATCTAGTTCATCAAGGGGAAATCGTTCCAAAAGAGATCTCGCCTGCTATTCCTCCGTTTAGACCGAAGCATAATCCGAATGCATCATGTGCTTACCATTCTGGGTACATAGGTCATGCCACTGAATATTGCATTATCTTAAAGACCAAGGTTCAAGAGCTTATTAATCAGAAAAATCTGACATTTGTTGAAGATCAGCCCAACATACAGACTAATCCTCTTCCTACTCATGGTGGACCAGGGGTTAAAATGATTGAAGACAGTCAAGGGGCTAAGTTGATCATGGATGTCGACGAAGTGAAAACTCTGATGACTGTTGTGTTCAAGAAATTGAAGGAGTAAGGGTTATTGAAAGGCCTTCATGGGAAATACCAGATTTGTGACGACAACCCTAATTAATGTCGAAGGTTGAAAGCTTGTGTTCAGATCTTAATGAACCGAGGTGTGGTACAGTTTGCCAGATCCAACTCCTTGGATGAGGTAGCTACCATTGAGCCATTCACGATCGTATATAAGAAGGTTCCCGTGGAAGCTCCTAAGAAGAAGATACAGTCGATCACTGTTTGTATACCAAAGCCTTTCCCGTATCAGAATTCGAAAGAGGCACCTTGGAAGTATGGTTCTACCGTGTTTCTGGGGGTCGAGAAATTCAGTTTTTCAAATACGAGATTGTAAATGTAACCGCTGCTGGAGGCATGGCTCGTAGTGGACGAGTGTTTTCTCCAAAGGTCACATATAAGCCTGTACAAATTCCAAATGTTATTACTCCCAAGGAGAAGTCTGCTTCAACAAATCATGTTGTGCAACAAGGGGCATCTACTGCTGCATTAGTACCAGTCATTCTGTCTGAGGATGTTATAAAAAATAGAGAGGCAATTGACGATCAAGAATTTCTCAAGCTAATCAAGAAGATTGATTTTAAGATTATGGATCAGCTGGGCAAACACCCTCAAAGGTTTCAATCTTATCTTTGCTTATGAGCTCACCTGCACACAGATTAGCTTTGCTGAAAGTTTTGAATGCTACCCATGTAATGCACGACATCCCCGTAGAGCAGTTCAATGATGTGGTTGCAAACATAACTACAAGTCGGTATTTGGGTTTCAACGAGTCAGAGTTGCCTCCTAAAGGAACTGCCCATAATATAGCATTGCACATATCAGTGACTTGCATGGACGCCTTGCTATTTCGTGTCCTGGTGGATACCGGTTCTTCTCTCAATGGGATGCCTAAGGGCACATTGAGTCAACTACTAGTAGAAGGGAGCAAGATGAGGCCGAGCGCTTTAATTTTCAGAGCCTTTGACGGCTACAGAAGGCAAGTTAATGCTACAAGTACATGAGGAGATGTCACAAGTGTCAGATATACTCAGACAAAATCCATGTACCGCCAACGCATCTCAAAGTTCTTTCTTCCCCATGGCCTTTTTCTATATGGGGAATCAATATAATTGGCATGATTGAGCCCAAGGCTTCGAACGGACATCGGTTCATCCTGGTAGCCATTGATTACTTCACCAAGTGGGTCGAAGCAGCGTCGTACGCCAATGTAACCTGACAAGTGGTGGTCCGATTTATCAAAAACAATCTCATCTGCCGATATGGTGTTCCAAACCAGATCATTACTAATAATGGATCCAACTTGAACAATAAGATGATGAAAGAGTTATGCGCTGAGTTTAAGATCGAACACCATAATTCATCTCCTTACCGACCTAAGATGAACGGAGCGGTAGAAGCGGCTAACAAGAACATCAAGAAGATTGTTCAAAAGATGGTTGTAACCTACAAGGATTGGCACGAGATGTTACCCTTTGCTCTTCAGGTTATCGGACATCTGTCCGCACTTCAACAGGGGCAACCCCTTTCTCTCTAGTATATGGCATGGAAGCAGTGCTCCCTATAGAAGTAGAGATCCCGTTAATCTGAGTATTGATGGAAGCTAAGCTCACCGAAGTTGAATGGTGTCAAAGTCGACACGACGAATTGAATCTGATCGAAGAAAAATGAATAACGACATTATGCCATGGTCAGTTGTATCAGCAAAGGATGAAGACGGCATTTGACAAAAAGGTCCGACCTCACGTCTTCAGAAAAGGAGACCTTGTGCTTAAGAAGATACAATCATTTCTCACAGATCCCCGGTGTAGCGAGCGATTTTGGACGTGGTTCTTAAGCACTGTCGCTCTTTTTGGGGTACTACAGGTCGATTCATTTTTTATCCTATTAAGCTGATGAAGGATGGGAAATAGATGTCTCTAATTAACCCTGCTTGCATACTGAGTTTAAACAGCGGTCTGTTAGGTTACGGATGCTATATGGTAATGGGTCCTTTTTCTTCTTACTTTGTTTAAAACTAAACACCGGGAATGTTCATGGGTAGGATGCTAGGACTGATGCTTTTCGATTGATGGGTGAAGGTACGGGATTTGGGTTTTTTGATTAGTTTGCTTGCTAAGATTTTTCTTTCAATCTTATGCCTACGTATTCCCGTTTACCGAAACAGGGAAATCATAGTGATTGTAGTTCCTCCTATTCTATGGGAGGAAATGGTGTTTTGGTGTCTTATTCAAAGCCCAAGACGTGAAGCTAAAAGTGATTTGTTTGTATCTTGTTCAAAGCCCAAGATGTGAAGCTGAAGAGTCTATTTGTATCTTGTTTAAAGTCCAAGATATGAAGCTAAAAGGGTGTTGACTTTAGAGAGAATTTGTCATCTCTAAAGAGGGGTGTGTTTGTCACAACTGTTTATAAAGGAAAATTACTTTAACCAGGATAGATGACTTCGGTAATGCCATAATATCCTTTATAGGGGCTTTTCAACCTAGAGGAGAAGACTTTAACTCAGTGTAGAGCAATGCTATCTTTCCTTAGGAATTTCTCATGCTAAAAGAGGGACAGTGGCGTGGATGTAAATAATCCAGAGGCTTGCCACTTACAGCAATTAGATGGGGGAAAAGGTGTTGTTGATGTTTGTATACTGTGAACGAGGCACAGCTTTTGATGCTAAAAGGTTGATTGTCTTAACCAGGGTTTTCCTTATACAAAGCCTAAGAGGAGGCTAAAAAGGTTTTGACTCAATAAGAGAGTCTGTTGGTGTGTCTTGTACGAAGCCCAAGACGGAGGCCAGAGGTTTTATACTCAACAAGAGAGTGATTTGTGTCTTGTACAAAGCCTAAGACGGAAGCTGAAGAGTGTTTACTCCACAAGAGAGTCTTTTATACTCAACAAGAGAGTGTTTTTGTATCTCGTACGAAGCCCGAGATGGAGGCTAAAGGGGTTTTGACTCAACAAAAGAGTCTTTTTGTATCTCGTACGAAGCCCGAGATAGAGGCTAATGGTTGTTTGACTCAACAAGAGAGTCTTTTATACTCAACAAGAGAGTGTTTTGTATCTCATACAAAGCCCGAGATGGAGGCAAAAAGGTTTGTGACCCAAGAGGATCTTTTATACTCAACAAGAGAGTGATTTTGTATCTCGTACGAAGCCCGAGATGGAGGCTAAAAGGTTTGTGACCCAAGAGGATCTTTTATACTCAACAAGAGAGTGATTTTGTATCTCGTACGAAGCCCGAGATGGAGGCTAAAGGTTTGCTCCGCTGGGGAGAACCATTGTACAAAGTCCAAGAGAAGGCTAGGGTTACTGTTTCAGTTGAGTGACAGGTCCAGTGTGTTGGTTAAAAGAGAAAATCAGTTCTTATAAAGAGACTGATTAAAAGTAAGGTTATGCTTTGAGATTTGATCAGGGAATCAGGGTTATTTCCTGTTCTTTAAGGAAATGGGAAATCCAGATGGGTTTTGAGACTGTCCAAGTCTACTGGTGTTTTTCCCTTCTTGAGAATGCCTTCGAGACTCAAGGAGATTAAACTGTCCACGTCTAGAGTTTTATCTTTTACCCTATGCTTAGAGAAACATTAGTAGGATCTTGACTCTTTGAAAGACTGTTCTATTAAGATGACTAATTTCTGTTCCTATACCTTTAGGAGGTTGTCGGGACAATTTGTACGAAGCCCAAGAGGAGGCTGGAAACTTTTAAGAAGCCAAGGGACAATTTGTACGAAGCCCAAGAGGAGGCTCTCTTCCCGAAGGAAGAATCCTTATATGAAGCCTAAGAGGAGGCTGTGAATACTTCTAAGAAGCCGTAGGGTCCTTGTACAACGCCCAAGAGGAGGCGGGGATGCTTTTAGAAAGCCTGTGGGTCCCCAAACCCCGAGAAGTTCAAGACATGCCATTCACCGAGAATGGATCAAGCCAGGAAAGTCCGAGAATTTGGAAGAAACTCAAGAGATGCCATTCACGGAGAAAAGATCATCTCTGGGGAGTTAGAGTTTCTTTGACAATGTCCAAGGGTGACAGTCTGAGAAAGGGTTCAAAAAGAATCTGCCTTTCACATCTCCATATTGTTTAACCCCAAAAGGAGGGAAGACTGTATCTGGTAATCCTATAGGGATCTAGTTTAGTCTATTTAAGAGTGATCAACAGGGCTTAGTGCTAGACGTAGTTGCCGGGGAAACTCTAAATATCTATACTATTATTACACAGTTGATATGAGTTTATGAAAGAAGACTTACAGTGAAACAGCCCCACAATACAGTTATATGTATATGAAAGCAGATAAAGAAAACATATAAACACTTACTCGGTTGTAGAGCTTCCATGTTGTTTGGTTAGTTGTTCAACAAAGAAAGCTTTGATAACAATATTATATACAAAATCAAAGGAGAAAGTGCTTTGAAAAGATGTTGGGGCTTACGGCTCAAGGGGAGGCCCAAGGTTTTATCAGTGATTGCACTGTGGTTTTGAATTTGTACAGGGACTTATACAAGTGACTGAGGCCCAAGAAAGGTTTTCTGTACAAAGGGATGGGTCTTACACTCTCTAAAGAGGCCCAAGTGTTTAAAGAAAAGAAATGGGGCTTATAACACGAGGGTATGCCCAGGGTTGATTTTTTAACTGGCGATCGTGCCGAGGTTTTCTTTTAACGCAGAGGGACTTATACAATGTCTGAGGCCTAAAATTGTTTTGGTTAAAAGGGGATTCGGTCTTACTCTCTATTAGAGGCCCAAAATTTTTTTGAATGAGTCTTATAGCTCGAGGAGAGGCCCAGATGATTGTTTTAAACGGGCGGTGATCGTGCCGAATTTTTGAAATACAACGGGACTTATACAATAAGTGAGGCCTAAAAAGGTTTTTATTTACAAAGGGTTGGGTCTTACACTCTAATAGAGGCCCATGAGTGTTTGAAAATGATTTGTGAGGGTTAAATTAATCAAAAACCCTAATTTGTTCCCCAAAATATATTTTAATTGAATAAAATTCAATTAAAATGATCAAAAGGGTTTAATATGTGGAAAACAAATTATGATCTTGGATTAATGTTTCAAAAATCATGTTTTGACCTACAAAATGATTAGAAATCATAAAAATTTGCAAAATCAAGAAGGAAAAAATATTTCAAATGTCAAAAACAATTAAAATATTAATTCTTTGCAAAAATATCAATTATATGAAATAAATAATATTTTTGGGATTTTTTGGTAAAATAAAATATTTTAACATTTTTATGAACTATTAAAAAAAGAATCAACTCAAAATCACTAAAACTCAGAGAGAAATTAATTTTTGAATCAATTAAATAAAATCACAAAATTCAAATATTCAAATATTTGAAAAAGGGCGCCAAGAACATGGCAAGAACACGCGCCCTTCCTCTGTTTCTACAGATTTGCATTTTCTATCCAATCTCACTGAATACTTGATTATATCATGCAATCTACATATCAATCTACTCGTTTTAACCTCACGATTATGTCTATGGTCTTTAATTTCATTTATTTTTAACATGGAATAAGAAATCAAAGAGAAACCTCAAGAACCCTAATTTCTGCATGAAGGTTCAGAAATTGTACACACGATTCAAACAATGCAATTGATTGAGGGAAAACATTCCATGCATGATTATGAACATATGGCCAAATTATTGTGCAGCAAAAATTGCATGGATCATAGAGTTAGAAGAGCTCATGCTTACCTCTTGCAGCTGGTGATCGTGTTTTATGTTAGAGGTGTTACAGGTAGGTTCCAATGATCTGGATAGCTTCCCTAGGTGCCATGGAGTGTGTCTGGATGCTTGGAATGGATTGAAATGATTTGGAACTTAAGATGGTATCTCAACTGCAACTTGGTTAAAACCTTGAGCAGCTGGCTGGTGATTCTGAGAAATCAGTGTTCTAGATGTTGTTTAAGTGTTTGTATCACTTCTATATGATGTATGTGAGGTGTGTGAGTGATTGGTTTGATTGGAAAAGCTCTCAAACTTAAAACCCGATAGTGACTTGCCTTAGAAGGAAAAATTGGAGTGAAAGAAGAGATTTTGAGGAAAGCATATGTTTGATGGCTTTGCTGTACTCAAACTGATCACAAATGAGCTCTATTTATAGTAGAGCAAGTATGTTTTGGGATCAATAGTGAATGGCAACTGCAGCAGAGGTTTGGCCAATGTTGTCCAATGGAATCTCAAGTTTCCTCTAGCCATTGACTAGAGGTTAGAGTACAGGCCTTTGGTTCCCTAGTTGTTGGATCATCCTTGACTGAATTCAGTTGAAGGAAGCTCAGTCCATGCCACATTGGTGCATCCCTTAAATGGTCCAATCCAAAATTCGATTCTTGTCGCTCTTTTAGGGATTTTTAGGTTTAGCATGCTACTTTTGGTTCCAAGGACTTTGGAGGCTTGGCTCAGTGTTTGTCCCCTTTAGATTTGATCCTCAGATGTGTCCAAGATGATGACAAGGCATGGAATTATCTGATTTTTCCAAATCGAGGAAAAGTCCAAAATTCTGCCTAGCCTTGGCAGTTTTCAGCAAGGCATATTGCCCTTGTCATATCTCATGGCTCAAGTGGAATTTGGTGATGTTCTTGGTCACTTTGGAAAGCCCTCATATGATACAACAACTGTTTGATCATATTTGGTTTTGATACCTTTTGGATCCAAGTGAAAAATCCCACTACATTTGGAAAAAAGTGAAGGCAGATTCTGACTTAGTGAAAATTTCACTAAGTGTTGGAAAAAAGTGACATTTTCACTTTTTGTGATTTTGATCATTCCATAACTCAAAATCCATGGGGAATTTGGAGGGAGGTCAGTTTTAAGCTTTTGTAGAGGGTAATGAGATCTACAAATCAAGCTTTGGATGGGAAAAAATGGCCTTGTGGTTTAGGAGTTATGATCCTCCAAAGTTGGTACCCTTGCCACTTTATTTATAACTTAGAAAATTTTCTAAGTTTTTTATGGTTACCCCTTTTACAAGTTATCCCACTTTTCTTGATTTTTCTTGATGAATGATGATTCCAATCATACATTAACATCATTTTAGGGTTAAAAAACCATTTTTATGAAAAATTTCAAAAAGTCAAAGTTGACTTTTGTGCACAGTTGACTTTTTATCAGATGAATTCAAAACTGTGCAATCCTTTAGGAAATCATGTCCTTGACCTAAATCAAACTTGATGGACATGTTCCATGGGTGTTATAGGGTATATTGATCCATGTCCTAGAGTTTGGGAGCATGTCCTGGTCAAAAGTCAAAGCTACAGTTGACTTTTCTCGCGAAACCCTAATTGTGGCTCTAATGAAATTGAAACTTGTTGCTCAAGCTTCTTGGATCAATCCATTGTTGTAAATGGATCAATGTAGTGCATTAGAGAACCTCAAATCCTCTCTTGAGGTCTTGGCTCATGAATTGTCCCAGAAGTCAACTTAGGGTGAATTAGGTCAAGAAACCCTAATTCCTGATTTTTACTGTATGCATCCCCTGAGGCTAAATTAACTTGATGATTGGGTTTATGATGTCCCTTGGAGCATCATAGGTTATTCTTTGAAGCATTGGCTCAGGCCCAGAGGAAAATTTCCATCTGGAGGCCCTGGTCGACCAAAACCCTAATTTGGTGACACTATTGATTTTGAGGCTTGATCCACTTGGAATGTTGCAACCTTGTGCTTGATCCTTAATGTGGGAGTCCTCTTTGATCCTTTGTGGATGTTTGAGAGGTTTATACAAGTTGAATATCATGTCACTCCTTGATTGATCCTTTGTCTAAGAGCTCTGAGAGGGCTTGAAACCCTAATTCTTAGTTGTAGGGAATGCTCAACAATTCTTGAAGAGATTGATGAGGCATGATGGCACATCCATATTGTGCTAATGATTTGCACAATGATGGGAAATCTTAGTGGTCAAAATTTGGGGTATGACAGATGCCCCTATTTAATCTTCTTGGACCCGAAGGTGTGAATGACGAAGGTATTCGGGCATTCGGGGTGCAAGAGGATTAAATATCGGAATACCCAAAATTTTGATGGTGGTTAAGAATGGTAGTTCACGCATCCTTCTTATTTTGCTAAGAAATGATGCTTAGAAAAGATAAACTTCCCCTCGGTCCTGGTTTCTTGCCAAGGAACTGGTCTAAGTTGCTGAAATAAACTTCCCCTCGTTCTTGGTTTTCTTCCAAGGAACTGGTCTCAGTTTCTAAAATAAACTTCCCCTCGTTCTTGGTTTCCTACCAAGGAACTGGTCTCAGTTTCTGAAATAAACTTCCCCTCGCTCTTGGTTTCCAACCAAGAATCTGGTCTCGGTTTCTGAAATAAACTTCCCCTCGCTCTTGGTTTCCTACCAAGGAACTGGTCTCAATTTCTGATATAAACTTCCCATCGCTCTTGGTTTCCTACCAAGGAACTGGTCTCAGTTTCTTAAATAAACTTCCCCTCGTTCTTGGTTTCCTACCAAGGAACTGGTCTCAGTTTCTGAAATAAACTTCCCCTCACTCTTGGTTTCCTACTAAGGAACTGGTCTCAGTTTCTGAAATAAACTTCCCCTAGTTCTAAGTTTCCTACCAAGGAACTGGTCTCAGTTTCTGAAATAAACTTCCCCTCGCTCTTGGTTTCCTACCAAGGAACTGGTCTAAGTTTCTTTTGTCAATAAACTTTATTAACAAGGGGTACTACGCGTAGCGGTTTTCATCAAGCTTCTCGCCGAATTTTCCTGTGGAGATGCCATTTGATAGAAAACTTTTGGTGTCAGAGTTGATGGGGAACCCATCCGTCTGAGTTGTAGAGGTGCACAAACTTCTCTGTTGGAGACGCCATTTGCTGAATCTACTGGGGAGAGCGAGTCTCTTGAGAGACTGCTGTCTGCTTGGGGAACATTACACCATACTTTTCTCGAGATCTTCTCAGAGAAATGCCATATGATGTACCCCAATTTTAAGGTGTCGATGACTTTATTGACATTGACTCTCTGGAGAGAAAAGATCAATGTGTTGCTAAAAGTCTTTAATTGTGAGGCTTTCTCTGGGGATGTTCCTTAATCCGGGAAAGCGAAGATATCATCTTCAATGGTAAAGAGTGACATTTGTCTGGCGATTCTCTGGTTTTTAGAGGTTCAAGTTATCAAAGTGGCCAAGGGCTAATTCTAATCCAGAAATAAACTGGATGAGAGAGATAATTCCAACGCGACCTTTCCTGACGAGGAAAAAACTTGACAACTCGATTGAGACGACTGTTACCACTATGGGACAAGACCGACCGGAGTGATAGTGATGCAATATGAATGCGAATACAGATCAATAATGCATGATGTATGTATGTATATGCTAACAAAACTGACGTGACATACAAACTAACGGATGAACACGACTAGATACTCGGCCACAGTGGGGCATATAGAAATATCGCTGGTTCAAGATAGTAATTCTGCCTTGCTTAGGAGAAGTAGTCCTCGCGGGGAGCTACGTTGGTCGGGCTTAGGAGATGAGAACTCGGTCGGGGCGTGTCAGATGAAACAAGGTCTCTGACACAGTTGATCCTTCATTCAGGCGTACTGGTTTAGAAGGAGCACTTTGATTCTGCACTTTGAAGCTCTCTTACTTCTAGAGAAGCGATCGATGTTCTTTCGATGTTCAACAGTCAAAAGAAATTGCCATCTTTATTTTAAAAGCATAACAAGTTTGACAAGTAAATTCATTTTTGTTTTATTTCTAGAATCGTTAATCATATTAAGATGTCATTCTGTAAAGCTAAAACAAATGAGAATTGCAAACAAAAGCACAAGGGCTCAAATTTTATTGATAGGATGGAAATCAGCCAAGCGCGCGATTCCATAGAGTATTTACAAAGTTAGAAAATGGTAATTTACAGGGAAAAGGGCTACGTGGAAACATAACGACCATTATCCTTTTACTAACTTTGAATTCGGGGCATCCTGAGCTTCTGTCGAAGATGACCGTGACTGGAGTTTCCTTTCGATGGATGGCATTACTGCTGAGGAGTTGAACTATTCAGATGTAGTTACTTGCCATTATCCCTAATTTTTTCCTGGATTGTACTTTGAGATTTCCAATCCACCGGGATGATTTTTTATCATGTCTCTAATTTTTGCCTGGACCACCCTTTCGGGTTTTCAATCCACCGAGACGTTTTTTTTAGGCGAAGTATTTCTTGACTACATCAACATTTGTGGGGTAGGAAAATTCCTCTCCGTCCATGGTTGCAAGTCTCAAGGCGCCGCCTGAGAAAGCTTTCTTGACCACATAGGGGCCGTCATAATTCAGAGTCCACTTGCCCCGAGAATCAGTGAGAAATTATTGTGTCTTCTTGAGCACGAGGTCTTCTTTCCTGAAGACGCGAGGTCGGACCTTTTTGTCAAATGCCTTATTCATTCTCTGCTGATACAACTGACCATTGCATAGTGCCGTTATTCTCTTATCTTCGATCAGATTTAGTTCGTCGTGTCGACTTTGACACCATTCAGCTTCTGTTAGCTTAGCTTCCATCAATACCCGGATTTATGGGATCTCTACTTCTATGAGGAGAACTGCTTCCATACCATATACTAGAGAGAAAGGGGTTGCCCCTGTTGAAGTGCGGACAGATGTACGATAACCGTGAAGAGCAAAGGGTAGCATCTCGTGCCAATCTTTATAGGTTACAACCATCTTTTGAACAATCTTCTTGATGTTCTTGTTAGCCGCTTCTACCGCTCCGTTCATCTTGGGTCGGTAGGGAAATGAGTTGTGGTGTTCGATCTTGAACTCTGCGCACAACTATTTCATCATCTTATTGTTCAAGTTAGATCCATTATCAGTAATAATCTGGCTCGGAACACCATAACGGCAGATGAGATTGTTTTTGATAAATCGGCCCACCACTTGTCGGGTTACCTTGGCGTATGACGCTGCTTCGACCCACTTGGTGAAGTAATCAACGACTACTAGGATAAACCGATGTCCGTTCGAATCCTTAGGTTTAATCATCCCAATCATGTCAATTCCCCATATGGAGAAAGGCCATGGGGAGGAGAGAACTTTGAGATGCGTTGGCGGTACATGGATTTTGTCAGCGTATATTTGACACTTGTGACACCTCCTCATGTACTTGTAGCAGTCGGATTCCATGGTTAACCAGTAGTACCCTGCTCTCAGAATTTTTCTTGCCATTGTGTGTCCGTTGGCATGAGTGCCAAAGGATCCTTCATGAATTTCTTTTACCAGCATGTCTGCTTCTGGTCTGTCTACGCATCGGAGCAAGACCATGTCAAAGTTTCTCTTATAGAGAGTATCACCGCTCAGGAAGAAACTGCCTGCCAGCCTTCTGAGGGTTTTTCTGTCCTTCCTTAGTTCCCCAGGTGGGTACTCTTGTTTCAAAAGAAAGCATTTGATATCGTGATACCAAGGTTTGTCGTCTATGACGGCTTTAATTGCGAAGATGGAAGCGGGTCTTTCAAGGCGCATCATGTCGATCTTAGGTAGGTCAGTCCATTAACCTACGCTAATCATGGAAGAGAGAGTGGCTAATGCATCAGCCATGTGATTCTCACTACGAGGGATGTGATGAAACTCAATTCTGTTGAAGAAGGGTAGCAACCTTCTTGCATAATCTTTGTAAGGAATCAATCCTGATTGGTATGTGTTCCAATCTCCTTTAATCTGATTGATAACCAGGGTCGAGTCACCATACACGTCCAAGTCTTTGATCCTCAAATCAATCGCTTCCTCGAGACCCATAATACAAGCTTCATATTCAGCCTCGTTATTTGTGCACTTGAACGTAAGTCTGGCAGTGAAAGGAATGTGGGTACCCTGAGGTGTTATGATGATTTCCCCAATTCCATTTCCATAATAATTAACTGCTTCGTCAAAGATTAATCCCCACTGGGAACCTGGTTCAGTCCCTTCACTGGGTAGCGGTTCATTGCAATCTTTCATTTATAGATACATGACATCTTCGTCTGGGAAGTCAAACTCGATTGATTCCTAATCGTCAATCGGTTGATGAGCCAAATGATCAGCTAAAATACTTCCCTTAACAGCTTTCTGAGCGTGGTACTCTATGTCATACTTGATTGGGTAATCTATGTCAATCGGTTGATTACCCATTCTGATAACAACATCTGCTAATGGGTAATCCTTCCCTTGAGAGCAGGTTTTTCAAATACATACTTGATTGGATCCATTTCTGAGATTAACTAAGTAGTGTGACGAATCATGTACTAGCGAAGACGTTTGGCTACCCAAGCCAAAGCGCAGTAAGTTTTCTCAAGCATAGTGTATCGAGTCTCACAGTCGGTGAACTTCTTGCTCAGATAGTAGATGGAAGACTCTTTCCTTTTGGTTTCGTCTTGGTGGCCAAGTACACAACCCATTGAGTCCTCTAGGACTGTGAGGTAGATGATCAATGGTCTTCCTTCCACTGGAGGTGATAGAATCGGCAGATTCAACAGGTATTCCGTGATACTGCCGAAGGTGGTTTGGCAATCTTCTGTCCAAATGCAATCCTGATTCCTTTTGAGTAATTTGAAAATCGGCGCACATGTCGCGGTTATGAGGAATATGAATCTGGAAATATAGTTCAAACGTCCTAGGAATCCCCTGACTTGTTTTTCAGTTTTCGGAGAAGGCATTTCTTGAATGGCCTTGACCTTGTCAAGATCAACCTCAATTCCTTTCTGGCTGACGATGAATCCTAAGAGTTTCCCTGAACGGACATCGAAGGTGCACTTGTTGGGATTCAAGCGGAGTTTGTACTTTCTCAAACGCTCGAATAGTTTCGACAGGTGGGTCACATGTTCCTCTTCTGTCTTAGATTTTGCAATCATATCATTGACATATACCTCGATTTCTTTGTGTATCATGTCATGAAACAGCGTAGTCATGGCCCTTTGATAGGTTGCCTCGGCGTTCTTTAAACCGAACGACATTACCTTGTAACAAAAAGTACCCCAGGGGGTAATGAACGAAGTTTTCTCCATGTCTTTCGGCGCCATTTTGATCTGGTTATAGCTCGAGAATCCATCCATGAAGGAGAAGACTTTGAACATTGATGTACTGTCTACCAGCATGTCAATGTGTGGTAAAGGAAAGTCGTCCTTTGGACTAGCCTTGTTTAGATCTCTATAATCGACACACATTCTGACCTTTCCGTCCTTTTTGGGAACAGGTACGATGTTGGCTAACCATTGAGGATATTCTAATGTGGCGAGGAAACCCGCGTCGATCTGCTTCTGTACTTCCTCTTTGATTTTGATGGCCATGTCCGGGTGAGTCCGTCTCAACCTTTGCTTTACTGGCGGATATTCTGACCTTAACGGTAAGTGATGTTCCACGATGCTGGTATCCAACCCTGGCATGTCCTGGTAGGACCAAGAAAACACATCGGGAAATTTTTTGAGAAGCTTTGTCAAATTCTCTTCGGCAGTTGGACTGAGCAGTGCCCCAATCCTGATTTTTTTTCTCTCTTTTTTCGATCCCAAGTTTACCGTTTCCAACGGCTCTTTGTGAGATTCGATGGAGCTTTCCTCTTGTTTGAGTAGTCGGGAAATCTCTTCTGGAATTTTGTCGTTAACTTCTTCTTCAGCCCCAAATACCGGGAACTCAAAGTTGGGAGAAGGCATTGGATCGTATGTTTCAACTGGGTTTAAAACAAGCAATCTGCATGACGGTATGATTCGTTTTAGAAGAGATAGAGAGAATGCAAGAGTGTGTGCAGTGTATTTTCTTTTCGAGAAACTGCTTGTTTTTTTTATTTGTTGTTTTTTAGGATTACCATTTTCTAAGAAAAGCAAAAGAGAAAACAACAATTAATGCAGAAATTACAAAACGATGTTATTTTATTAATGAACAAGTCGATTCTTGAAACTACAGCCCTATAAAACAAAACTCTGTCGCTTTGGGCGAAGCGAAGAGGGAAAATTTACAAAAAGCGAGCCCTATCAAAACATCCGTTTCACCTGGGCAGGGTGAAAGGTTAAAGACAGCAATTACCTTGACTTATGAACAATCTTCGGGACATCGACAACAACCCATTGGCGGCGAACTCCTTGGTGGATCACAAAGTCTGGTACCTTCCTTGATTTGTCTTCAAAAACAACACTGATTTCTGGTGGAGCAGGATCATTGGAATCTTTCTCCCAGGCAGAGTTGTCGTAGGAGGATTCCTCAGTTGTATTTTGCATAGTATTTGTGCTCTCAGCCGTATCTCCCCATCCAGTTAGCTGGATATCTTCGAGCCTGATACGAGAGCTTTTGGGAGCGATGTACTTGACCATGAAGTCGAATTTTCCACTCGGTTGTCCCAGGGTGTCCAACACTTCTTTGGAACTGGAGGAGTCATCTCTCTCGATGACGTTGACCTCAGGAAAAGCATAGTTGATGAATTCTAGTCCTGCAAACGTTGCGAATTCATTGTCATACTGGATATGTTCTGAATGACCTGAATCTTGGCCCCATGACATGGTGGGGACGTAGGTATTCTGTTCAATGATGCTCAGCTGATTTTCATTGTTCGGCTAATTTTCTTGCCCCGAGTTTCCTAGGTAAGGCTGCCACATTGGCAGGCCATCCATCGGGCCATGATAGTTGTGGTCGAAGTTGTCTTTAATTAGAGTGTCCTCCTCTAATGAGTTTGGCGGAGCATGGCATCCTTCCGGATCACAATCTCTATATATCATTTCGACGTCTGACCTGGGTATAAATCTCGTACCCTGTGTAGGAAAGCAAAAGGGAGTCTGTGTTTCATCCTGAGACATATAACCGTCCTTGTTAAGATAGGACTCCCATTCTTCCTCCATATCAGAGGAATCATCTTTATTGATAGTGTGTACTTCTTGAGTCACTGGGTGAAGGAAACCTCCACTGTGGAAGAAGTTCTGAATGGGATTAAGACTTTCATTGCTGGTAAAAGCTGTCTGGGTACAGGTTGCAGAAAAACCAAGACCCTTCTTTGTTTTATTGTCAGTAGGAATGACGAGCTGTCCCCATCCTATTGTATTGGCACTTTGACTGCTTTGATAGCATCCTTGTATGAGGAAATGGAAGTTCCCTCTTCGGATTGATTATCCTTGTGTAGCGAAAGCGCTTGGAACTGAGTTCCGATTACCCCTTCCGGCTCTACATAAGTGGATGATGATAAATTGCTTATGAGCAGGGCCTGTTCTCCACAGACTGTGATGAGCTGGTTGTTCTGGACGAACTTTAACTTTTGGTGGAGGGTCGAGGTGACCGCCACAGCGTGATGTATCCAGGGTCTTCCTAATAAACAACTGTACATTGCCCGGATGTCCATGACCTGGAAAGTGACTAGGAAAGTGTGAGGACCAATAGTTATGGGAAGGTCAACTTCGCCGATAACTGCTTTTCTGGATCCGTCAAATGCTTTGACGACGACTTCGCTGGTTCTCATCGGAGGTCCTTTGAATGATAATTGCATCAAAGTGTACTTCGGGATAACATTCAGGGCTGACCTTGTGTCTACCAGTACGCTGGCTAAAGCATTGTGCTGGCAGTGGACTGTGATATTGAGCGCCATGTTGTGACGGCGACCCTTCTCAGGTAATTCTTTATCACTAAATCCCAAGTTATTGCAGGAAGTGATGTTAGAGACAATGCTATCGAACTGTCTGATTGTTACATCGTGTTCCACAAAGGCATGCTCTAATAATTTCTGTAGAGACTCCCTGTGCGTTTCTGAACTGAGTAACAGTGATAATACCGAGATCTTTGAAGGAGTTTGCAACAGCTGATCAACAATGTTGTATTCACTCCTTTGGATGAGCTTCAGCATCTCATCATCGTTTTTCGAAAGGTCGGGATTATTGGATTGACCGACTGGTGGATTGGGAACTTCTGTCTGAGGTTCCTTTTCTTTGCTGGGTTCTCCAACTCCTCTATTGAAGATTCTACCGCTCTGTGTTACTCGACTGATGTCTGCAATATTCACGATGGAGGGTAATGGAATTTCCTTTCCATTTTCAACTATGGTTACACCGTACTTGTAAGGGATAGCCCTAGTTGATTCATACGGTAGCGGTCCTGACAGATAGAGGACTATGGGAACCTTCTGATTTTTCTAACCATCGTACGTAATTTTGATCCGTTCCCGGTTGGGAACTTTCGATTCGTCAAGTAGGGGGATGATGGCACAAATATCCATAGTCCTCTGATGATCGGAGATTATGACAACATCCTCGATTTGATCAGCTAGATAGTTGACTGATCAAGAACTTGAGCATGGTTGAACCCTCTTGCGGTCCAACTGACTTTGAAGGCTGCTCGAACGAGGTAGCATCCTTGGTTATTTATTGAACAAACTCCAGACCGCTCATAGTTGTGTAGTGGTACCTGACCACGTCCGCTTTGAATACAGTGTAACCTGACGAGGTCCGTTTCCATCGACCGAACATCTTGACTTTGATATCTAGTAGGATTTCTGTTAGTGATACTAATTTGCTGGGTGTCTTCATCCATATAGATTGGAAGCCACCAGTGGTTCAACAGGTGCTGAAGCGTTTCCTGGACAAGGGCACAACCTTGATCATTTTCGCAACCTGCTTTGCAGTTCTGATAATCATGTGAAGTAAGAAAACCGAGTTGGACCTGCGTAGCGTGTAACTCTACTAGGCTGACATTCATCAAGCGAATATCGAAGATTTGAATCATGTTGATTTGATAATGATTCCTATCATGGTAGTCATGGATCCATCCAAGATCCATCTGACACTGGAGGGCCTCTTGTACGAAAGAGCATCCCTATTTGTTTACCGAGCAAGTCAGACAGGAATTGTACTCATGCCGCGGCAGATTATGATACTGGCTTTGCCTTGAGTGCATCGCCACCAAGTTGACATTCATCGCACGGATGTCGTGGTTCTGAATGACGTTGGAATTCGTGTAAACCATATTAACTCCACGAATTGGGTGCTCTTGGATCCATCCGAGATCCATCTGTTCCTGTAGAGCTGATTGCACCACAGAACATCCTTGATTGTTTTTAGAGCAGAGATCATACTGATGATAATTATGAGGTGGCACATAGCCATATCCACTCTATCTACAATGCATCTTAACCAAGTTGGTTTTCAATAAGAGTACATTGTGAATTTGATAGAGGTTGTTAGACTCTCCCTCTATCAAATTGACTGTAGCCTTCTCGTGTTGAGGTAGCGGGTTCGTGAGAACATTCGGATTCGTATCTTTGAAAGATAAGACCCCGCTCGTAATAAGTTTTTGCACGTCAGATTTAAAACTGAGACAGTTCTCAATGTTATGCCCTGATCCTTCTTGATGATAAGGGCAAGCCTGGTCCACCTTAAACCAGAAAGGCAGATTTTTCGGTACTGTAAGAGGAGACTTAGTCTGGGCATGCCCCTTGGCCAGTAACAAAGGAAATAGTTCTGCGTACAATACGGGTATAGGATCAAATCCTGGTGGCCACGTTGTATGGTTGTTGTATGGAGGACGAGCCTGCTGAAGAGGCTGTTGTGTCCTTTGCTGAAATTGTTGTTGATTAGGTTGGCTCTGTGCAACCTGAGGTTGATATGTAGGCGCGGGGTTGATAGCAGGAGTTAGAGCTGCTACCGGTTGGTACCGACGCCTTTGCTTTTTGAGAGAGATATTCCCAATATATTGCTCTTTTTTCTTAGGGAGAGCACTACCGTATTTCTTAGTACCGCTTGTCGATCCAGTGTCTTTGACTAGACGTCCTTCTCGAACAGCTTCCTCGAGACGTACTCCCATACCGACCATTTCGGTGAAGTTGCTGGGCGCACTGGCAACCATTCTGTCATAATAAAATGAGCTCAAGGTCTTTAAGAAAATCTTTGTCATCTCTTTCTCCTCAAGAGGTGGACAAATTTGAGTGGAAATTTCATGCCATCTCTGACCGTACTCCTTAAAGGTTTCCTTGTCCTTTTGCGACATTGATCTGAGTTGATCTCTGTCTGGTGCCATGTCCAAATTGTACTTATATTGTTGGACGAAGTCAGTGCCAAGATCTCTGAAAGTGCTGATCGTAGCGCGGTTTAAACCCATGTACCATTTTAAGGCGGCACCGGTTAAACTATCCTGAAAGTAGTGAATCAGTAAATCCTGATTCTCTGTCTGAGCCGACATTCGCCGAGCGTACATCACCAAATGGCTTTGAGGGAAAGAGTTACCCTTGTACTTTTCAAAATCGGGTACTTGGAACTTGTGCGGAACTTTCACGTTGGGGACCAAGCAGAGGTCTGCGGCGTCTTTTCCAAATAAATCCTGACCGCGAATGGCCTGCAACTCCTTTTGCATTTCCAAGAACTGTTCCTGGAATTCATCCATTCTATCGAACATAGTTTCCTTTCTACCAGGAGGTATCTGCGGAATCTGTCCTTCCGGGACAGTGTACACCACAGGGGGTGGTACCGTTACTACGGCAGTGAATCTTGGCGCTTCCAGAAGTTTGTAACCTTCAGGAGTTATTGGTATGCCCCTGGCATCTTCGTTTTCCCAAAGTTTGTAACCTTTAGGCCCAGCGGCTTCTGCTATGATTCTTTGATCTTCAGTGATCGGTGGAACATATCCTCCCGGGATATAGTTGACAGGCATGCCCCAGGGACGATCTTTCGGCATTTGATACCTAGGATCATACTTCTCCACTATGGGCATTGAGGTGATCTTTGAGATCATAGTTCTTTGTAGCTGAGCTTCTGCCATGGCTTGCATGTCGTTACGAAGCTTTCTCATATCCTCTCTCAGAGCGTCGATCTCTTCTTTCAACTCTTTGTTCTCTTCCTCGAGATCATCCATCTTTTTCTGACGATTGGCCCGAGTGTTGTACGAATAAGACAGTTTGACTCTAGAACCAAGACACAAACGTGATATTCGTAGGTAACAAGAATACGTTACGCGAGAATGATGAATGCAATGATTATATTAATTGTTTTTTTGGTTTAATCAAAATAAACTTCGACAATTAGATTGCAAATATCAAACAGTGGGGAAACCCCATTTTATTGAATTCAAAGGATTGCGGAAATGGAAATACAGTAGATTACAAGATGTAGAAATAGAAACCTAAGCTAATGGGTCCCGAGTCTTCTCTGAGGAGAACTCGGGTGCTGATTCTGGTACTTTCCTTTTCTTGGACCGGGGCTCTTGGGCCGTTGTCGGGTTGTCATTCCTTTGCCAAGTGAAAGGAGGGAGCAAATTCCTTTGGTCATCCTGATTATCCACAGCATGCTGCTCTAAACTCTCGATTAGTGCATCCTTATCTTTCAGTAGTTGCTGTATTTTGATACACTCCACATTGAGAATGCGGTACTTGTTCTTCCAAGACCTCCTCTCCTATTGAACTTTGTTGAGAGTAACCTGAAGTTTTTCTGTTTTGGTCATGAAGTACATGACAGATTCCCTTGCCGGAAGAACTCCATGACGAGGATAAGGCATTTTTAGCTTGAGAGCTCTAGTTTGTACCCAGTGGAGATAAGGCTCCACCGAGACATAGTTCGGCTTTCCTAGAGACTCTCATCCTTTCTTATAAACATGTTTCCAAGCGTGCACTATTTCCATCTTTAGTGCTCTGTCATTTTCTCCTTCCTTGAAGAAAAGACCTTCCAGATGACCATTACGTGGGACATGCCTCGTCGGGTATCCAAATTGATGATGAACAAGAATTGGATTATAATTTATTCCTCCCTTAATTCCTCTAAGGGGTACGTTGGGGAAGTTTCCACAATGGACAATGAAACTGATCCCGTCATAAATCCTATTACACCAATCTATGTCAGAGTTGGTAAGGGACATGATTTTCTGCGACCAACGTAAAGCATTCTTATGATCCCAAAAAGCAGCAGACTTAGGCAAATGGGAGATAAACCATTTATATAGCAGGGGTACACACAATGTGATCATTCCTCTGCTGTAAAAATTTCCTAAGTGTACAGAATGATACGCATCTGCGAGCAGAGTTGGCACAGGGTTTCCAATGAGAAAAACCTTAATGGCGTTGATATCTACAAAGTTATCGATGTTGGGAAACAAAAATAACCCGTAGGTGAGAAAAACAAAGAAGCTTTCAAAAGCGGCCACGTTCCATATACTGGAAAAGTACAGGGCCTTCTTTATCAAGAATTGGGTTAGCAAACCTTGGATGCCACCCTTAGTGGTAACGTGAGTCTTGACTTCTGACTCATCCAAATAAATTGCTCTTGAAATTGTCTGATCCTTTGGAATTTCTTCCAGTCCAGAAAATGGAGCTCAGTCAGTGATATGTAAATTAGTTAGATGAGAATACTCCTCCAGCATCGCTGCGAGCTGGTAATCTGGGAATATGAAACAGTGATAAACTGGATCGTAGAACTGAATGAGTGCATCCATGATTCTTTCAATTACTTGGACCCTTAACAGAGGTAGCAGACCTCCGTACTTGGCTTTGAAAGCGTTAGGGTTAGTGATCATCCTTGCTAATCCTCTCAAATCCTCTAGTTTTGGAACCTTGAAGGTATACTTGTGAGTTCTCCTTCTACCAAAATCCATTAGCGCAATCCTCTTCTCTGACATTTGCAATCATTATCTTAGTTTAATTTGAAAAAGAGAGACTAGAAGACAAGGTTTTTCTTTGTTTAATGTTTTTAAAATGAATGCATGAATGCAGCACACAAAAACATAGAAAAAACATGGGGTCAAAGGGTCGTTGTCATGAAGTCAAGGCTCTACCCACCCCAAAGGTTTACTAGTGATTTTTGCACCTGTCTCTCAAAATCATCAATTCTTGTCGAGAAAACACCAGCGGGTCGGGACCGTGTGTAGCGAGCGATTTTGGACGCGGTTCTTAAGCGCTGGTCGCTCTCTGCGGTTTGAGCTTAAAACTACAGGTCGATTCATTTTTTATCCTATTGTGAGCTGAATAAGGAAGGGAAATAGATGTCTCCAATTAACCCTGTTTGCATACTGAGTTTAAACAGCGGTCTGTTAGGTTACGGATGCTATCAATGTGGGGGGGCCTTTGTACTGGTTATTTTTATTTTCGCCAATACGGTTTTATTTCTTTTAATCTAGGCAAAGGGTTTCTGACGGGGAACAAGGATTAGGATGTTAGGACTGATGCTTTTGAATTACTGCTTTTGATTGACGGAGATATGGGATTTGGGTTTTTTGTTGATTGCGCTCGCTAAGATCTTTTCTTTCGATCTTATGCCTACGTATTCCCGTTTACCGAAACAGGGAAATCAGAGCGTTCGTAGTTCCTCCTATTCTATGGGAGGAAATGGGTGTCTTGTTCAAAGCCCAAGACGTGAAGCGAAAGGTGGTTTGTATCTTGTTCAAAGCCCAAGATGTGAAGCTGAAAAGTCTATTTGTGTCTTGTTCAAAGCCCAAGACGTGAAGCTGAAAGACCTCGGCTTTAGAGAGAATTTGTCATCTCTAAAGAGGGGAGAAGGAGAATTACTTTAACTGGGATACGCGGATCCGAGCAATGCCATAATTTCCGAAGAAAGGGTTTTAACCTGAAGGAGAAGACTTTAACTCAGTGTAGAGCAATGCCATCTTTCCTTAGGAATTTCTCATGCTAAAAGAGGGACAGTGGCGTGGATGTAGATGATCCAGAGGCTTGCCGCTTACAGCAATTAGATGAAGGTGAAAGGAGTTATTGATGTTTGTATACTGTGAACAAGGCACAGCTTTGATGCCAAAAGGTTAATTGGATTAACCAGTGGTTTTCTTATACGAAGCCTAAGAGGAGGCTAATTTTCGCTAGGAAAATAATTATACAAAGCCTAAGAGGAGGCTATTTTGTGTCTCGTACAAAGCCCGAGAGAGAGGCTAAAAGGGTTGACTCAACAGGAGAATCTTTTATACTCAACAAGAGAGTTTTTTGTATCTCGTATGAAGCCCGAGATGGAGGCTGTTGCTTGTTTGGCTCAATAAAAACCTTTTTGTATCTCGTATAAAGCCCGAGATGGAGGCGAAAGGGGTGATTGACTCAATGGGAGAGTCTCTTATGTGTCTCGTACGAAGCTCGAGAGAGAGGCTAAAAGGTTGTTTGACTCCGCTAAGGAGAATTTTGGTATCTCGTACGAAGCCCGAGATGGAGGCTATTGTAACTGTTTCAGTTGAGTGACAGATCCAATATACTGATTTTAAAAGAGAAAATCAGTTCTTATATAAGTAACACTGTACACAGAGATTTAATTTGAGGATCAGGGATATTTCCTTCTCTTTGAGGAAACGGGAAATCCAAAGGGTGTCGAGACTGTCCGAGTCTGCGGGATTCCTTCCTATTTAACGAAGGGTGCTTGAGAATGTCTTTGAGACTCAAGGAAGTCAGACTGTCCGTGTCTAGAGTTTTATCTTTTGTACTATGCTTTGAGAAACAATAGTAGACTCTATGAAAGGACTGTTCTATGAGGATGACTATGTTCTGTTCCTATACCTCTAGGAGGTCGTCGGGACAATTTGTACGAAGCCCAAGAGGAGGCTGGAAACTTTTAAGAAGCCGACGGGTCCTTGTACGAAGCCCAAGAGGAGGCTATCATTCCCGGGGGAAGAGATCATTATACGAAGCCTAAGAGGAGGCTGTGAATACTTCTAAGAAGTCGTAGTGTCCTTAAATAATGCCCAAGAGGAGGCCGATGCTTTTAAGAAGCCCGTGGGTCTATCATCTCCTTTCCATTAGGAGAGATAACTCTTTTAAAGATGAAAACCACTGGTAAACGTGCGAGGTTTACTATCCAGCGACTTTTAGCTTTTAAAGAGGGTTCCTTAGTTAAGGTCCAAGATTATGACCGTAGTGGGTACCCAAACCCCGAGACATTCAAGGTAAGCTATCCACAACGAATAGATCAAGTCAGGAAAGTTCGAGAATTTGGAAGAAACTCAAAGATTCCATTCACGGAGAATACATTCATCTTGGGGAGTAGAGCTTCTTGACGATTCCTAAGGAGGACAGCCGAAGAGAAGACTGTATCTGGTGCTCCTATTGGGGATCTAGGCGTCTATTTCTACGAATAAGTGAAACGGCGTCACCTAGTTTTAGACGTAGTAGCCGGGGAAACTCGAAATATCTATACTATTATTACACAATAGATATGAGTTTATGAAAGGAGACTTACAGTGAGCAGCCCCACAATACAGTTTATAATATGAAAGCAGTAAATGAAAGCGATAACCACTTACTCGGTTGGAGTGCTTCCATGCTGCTTGGTTAGTTGTTCAACAAAGAAAGATTGAAAAAAACAGTATATTCAAAATCAAAGGAGAAAGTGCTTTGAAAAAGAAAGATTTGGGGCTTACAGCTCAAGGAGAGGCCCAGGGTTTTATCAGTGAACGCACTGTTTGACTTTGTACAGAGGGACTTATACAAGTGACTGGGGCCCAAAAAGGTTTTCTGTATAAAGGGATGGGTCTTACACTCTCTCAAGAGGCCCAAAAAGGTTTAAAGAAAAAAGTGGGGCTTATAACACGAGGGTATGCCCAAATGATTTTTTGTTTAAAAATGGCGATCGGGCCGAGGTTTTCTTTTAACGCGGAGGGACTTATACAATAAGTGAGGCCCAAAATTGTTTTGGTTAAAAGGGGGATTGGGTCTTACACTCTAATAGAGGCCCAAAGTGTTTTGAATGGGTCTTATAGCTCAAGGAGAGGCCCAGGGGTTATTTTGAAAAGGCGACGATCGCGCCGTTTGTTTTTGACGGTATCGGGACTTATACAATATACTGAGGCCCAAAAATGATTTGGTCCAAAAAAGGATTGGGTCTTACACTCTATTAGAGGCCCAAAAAGTTTTTAAGAAAAAGAAATGGGTCTTACTACTCGAGGGTAGGCCCAGATGGTTTATTTTTAAAAAAAAGGCGACGATCGCGCCGTTTACTTGTACAGAGGCACTGAGGCCCAAAAAGTTTTTGTACAAGGGGGGATGGGTCTTACACTCTCTCAAGAGGCCCAAAGTGTTTTGAAAATGATTTATGAGGGTTGAATTAATCCAAAACCCTAATTTGTTTTCAAAATGTATTTAATTGAATAAAAATTCAATTAAAATGATCAAAAATTGTTTAACACATGGAAAACAAATTGTGATCTTGGATTAATGCTTCAAAAATCAAGTATTGACCTACAAAATAATTAGAAAGCATTAAAAGTTGCAAAATCAATGTAGAAAAAATATTTAAAATGCCAAAAACAATTAAAATATTAATTCTTTGCAAAAATATCAATTATATGAAATAAATAATATTTTTGGGATTTTTTGTGAAAATAAAATATTTTGACATTTTTGTGAATTATTAAAAAAAGAATCAACTCAAAATCATTAAAACTCAGAGAGAAATTAATTTTTGAATCAATTAAACAAAATCACAAAATTCAAATATTTGAATTTATGAAAAATGGCGCCAAGAACAGCTGAAGAACACGCGCGTGTTCTTGGTTTCTCAGATTTGTGTTTTCTATCCAATCTCTATGAATACGTAATCATATCATGCAAGCCACATATCATTATGCTCGTCTCAACCTCACGATCATGTCTATGTACTTTAATTTCATTTAAATTAAACATACAACAAGAAATCACGAAGATACCTCAAGAACCCTAATTTCTGCATGAAGGCTAGGATTTTTGATACACGATTCAAACAATGCAATTAATTGAGGGAAAACATACCATGCATGATTATGAACATATGGCCAAATTATTATGCGAGGAAATATGCATAGATTGAGAGATGACCAAGTATGTGCTTACCTCCAAGTCGTGACAGCAAGTTCAAAGTGATTTTTGATTTGGAGGTGTTACAGATGAGTAGTGATGATCTGAACAGCTTCCCTACACCCTATGGATCGTGTTTGGATGGTTGGATTTGATTGAAATTGGCTGGATCATTTTGTGATACCTCAGCTGCACTTTGGTTAAAACCTTGAGCAACCAGCTGGTGATTTTGTGAAATTGATGTTTCAGAAGTAATCTAAGTGTTTGGATCACTTCTATATGATGTATGTGAGGTGTGTGAGTGATTGGTTTGATTGGAATTGCTCTCAAACTCAAAACCCGATAGCTACCTTGCTAAGAAAGGCATTTTTGCCAAGAGAAAGAGATTTTGATGAAAGCATCTGTTAGATGGCTTTGGTGTACTTAAACTGACCACAATTGAGCTCTATTTATAGTAGAGCAAGTTTGTTTTGGGATCCACAGTGAATGGCAACTGCAGCAGGTGTTTCCTCAATGTTGGCCAATGGAAATGCAAGTCTCCTCTAGCCATTGACTAGAGGTTAGGGCACAGAGCTATGGTCCCCTTGGTCTTGGATAAGTCTTGACTGATTTCAGATGAGAATGGCTCATTCCATGCCACCTTGATGGTTCCATTGAATGCCTCATTCCAAATTTGAAGTCTTGTCCCTATTTTGGCCATTCTAGGTTCAACATGCTATTTCTTGTTCCATGGACTTTGGAGGCTTGGCTCAGTGATTGTCCCCTTTAGATTCAATCCTCTGAGGTGTCCAAGTGGATAGGAGCAATTGAATTTGGCTGATTTTGGAAAATCGACCAAAGTTGCAAATTCTGCCTTGCCTTGACAGATTTCAGCAAGGTAACTTGTCAATGTCATATCTCATGGTGTAAGTTGAATTTGGTAATGTTCTTGACCATTTTGGAAAGCTCTTACATGATACAACAACTGTTTGAACAAGTTTGGTTTTGATCTCTTTTGATTCCAAGTGAAAAATCCCCCTACATTTGGCAAAAAGTGAGGCAGAATCTGACTTAGTGAAAATTTCACTTAGTGTTGGAAAAAGTGACATTTTCACTTTTCAGTCACTTTGATCACTCCATAACTCAAAATCCTTAATGAATTGGAATGACTTGTAGTTGAAGTTTTTGTAGGAGATAATGAGGGCTACAAATCCATCTTTGGATTAGAAAAAATGGCCTTGTGGTTTAGGAGTTATGGTCCTCCAAAGTTGGTACCTTTGCCACTTTATTTTTAACTTAGAAAAATTTCTAACTTTTATGGTTACCCCTTTTACAAGTTATCTCACTTTTCTTGATTTTTCTTGATGAATGATGATTCAAATCATACATTAACATCATTTTAGGGTTAAAAATCCATTTTGGTGAAAAATCTCAAAAAGTCAAAGTTGACTTTTGTGCACAGTTGACTTTTTATCAGATGAATTCCAAACTGTGCAATTCTTCATGAAATCATGTCCTTGACCTAAATCAAACTTGATGGGCATGTTCCATGGGTGTCTTAGGGTATATTCAATCATGTATTAGGGCTTGGGAGCATGTCCTGGTCAAAAGTCAAAGTTACAGTTGACTTTTCCCCTAAAACCCTAATTGGGGTGCAGATGAAATTGAGACTTGTTGCTCAAACTTCTTGGATTAATCCATTGTTCCAAATGGATCAATATGGTATATTAGAGACCCTCAAATAATCTCTTGAGGTCTTGGCTCATGGTTTGTCCCAAAAGTCAACTTAGGGGTGAATTAGGTCAAGAAACCCTAATTCCTGATTTTTGATGAATGCATCCCCTGAGGCAAAATTGACTTGATGCATGGGTTCATGAGGTTCCATGAAGTATATTAGGTTATGTTTTGGATCATTTCCTTGTACCCAGATGAAAATTTCCATCTGGAGGCCCTGGTCGACCAAAACCCTAATTTGGTGACACTGTCGATCTTGAGACTTGATCCACCTAGAAGGGAGCAGCCTTGTGCTTAATCCTTGAAGTGGGAGTCCTTTTTGATCCATTGTGGATGTTTGAGAGTTTAGACAAGTTGAAGATCATGTCATTTCTTGATTGATCCTTTGTCTAAGCACTCAGAGAGGGCTTGAAACCCTAATTTTGATAGTAGTGAATGCTCAACAATTCCTTGAGGAGATTGATGAGGCACAAAGGTACATCCATATTGTGATGATGATTTTCACAATGATGGGAAATATAAGTGGTCAAAATTTGGGGTATTACAGATGCCCCTATTTAATCTTCTTGGACCCGAAGGAGTGAATGACGAAGGGATTCGGACATTCGGGGTGCAAGAGGATTAAATATCGGAATACCCGAAATTTTGATGGTGGTTATGAATGGTAGCTTACGCATTCATCTTCTTTAGCTAAGCAATGATGCTTGGAAAAGGTAAACTTCCCCTCGATCCTGGTTTCCTACCAAGGAACTGGTCTCAGTCTCTTTTGAAATAAACTTCCCCTCGATCCTGGTTTCCTACCAAGAACTGGTCTTAGCTTCTGGTTTAAACTTCCCCTCGATCCTGGTTTCCTACCAAGGAACTGGTCTAAGTTTCTGATTTAAACTTCCCCTCGATCCTGGTTTCCTACCAAGAATTGGTCTTAGTTTCTTTTGTCAATAAACTTTATTGACAAGGGACGCTATGTGTAGCGGTTTTCCTTCAAACTTCTCGCCGAATTTTCCTGGGGAGATGCCATTTGACCGAAAAAGTTTTGATGTCAGACTTGCTGGGGAACTCAACGTCTGAGTTGTAGAGTTGCACAAACTTCTCTGTTGGAGACGCCATTTGCCGACTCTATCTGGGGAAAGCGAGTCTCTTGAGAGGCTGCTTCTGCGTGGGATCGTACATCATACTTTTCTCGGGATCTTCCCAGAGAAATGCCATATGATGGGGTCCAATTTTGAGGTGCCGATGACCTTCTCATCAGTGGTTTTTCGGAGCATAACTGGCGTGCTGCCGAATCTCTGATCACGAGGCTTTCCCTGTGGATTTTCCTTAATCCGGGAAAGCAAGGATATCATCTTCAATGGCGAAGAGTGGTGTTTATTAAAAGTTTTCTATGGCTTTTCAGAGGTTCAAGTTATCAAAGTGGTCAAGGACCAACTTCTTTCCAGAATTAAACTGGAAGCGAGGTTGTTCAGACACAGTATTTCCTGACGAGGCAAGAACTGACAACTCGATTGAGAGGACTTCTACCACTAGGGGACAAGATCGACTAGAGTGATAGTGATGCAATATGAAATGTGAATGCAAATAAAAAATGCATGCTATATGTATGTATATGCTGACAAAACAGACGCGACATACAGACTAATGGATGAACACAATTGGATACTCGGCCATCGCGGGGCGAAGAAGTACCGTTGATTCAAAATAGCAATTCCACCTTGCTTAGGAGAGATAGTCCCGTTGGGAGCTATGTTGATCGGGCTTAGGAGATGAGAACTCGGCCGAGGCGTGTCAGACGAAACAAGGTCTCTGACACAGTTGATCCCTTCATTCAAGCATACTGGCTTAGAAGGAGTACTTTGATTCTGCAGTTTGAAGTTCGCTTACTTCGGGAGAAGCGATCGATGTTCTTCTGATGTTCAACAGTCAAAAGAAATGCCATCTCTAATTTAAAAGCAGAAAAAGTTTAACAAGTAAATTCATTTTTGTTTTATTTCAAGAATTGCTGATTAAGTTTAAACAACGTCGTTCTGTAAAGCTAAAACAAGTAAAGAATTACAAACAAAAGCACAAGGGCTCAAATTTTATTGATAAGATGGAGATCAGCCAAACGCGTGATTCCAAAGAGTATATACAAAGTTAGAAAATGGTAATTTACAGGGAACAGGGCTACGTTGAAACATAACGACCACTATCCTTCTACCAACTTTGAATTCGGGACATCCTGAGCTTCTGTCGAAGATGACCTTGACTGGAGTTTTTCCTCTGATAGATGATGTAACTACTGTTGCTGAGGGACTTGCCTCTGTTGAACATAGTTACTTGCCATTATCCCTAACTTTTGCTTGGATTGTACTATGAGATTTCCAATCCATCGGGATGATTCTTTTCATGTCTCTAACTTTTGCCTGGACCGCCCTTTCGGGTTTTCAATCCACCGAGACGTTTCTTTTTTAGTTTTAGGTGAAGTATTTCTTGACTACATCAACATTCGTGGGGTAGGCAAATTCCTCTCCGTCCATGGTTGCAAGTCTCAAGGCGCCGCCTGAGAAAGCTTTCGTGACCACATAGGGGCCATCATAATTTGGGGTCCATTTGCCCCGAGAATCAGTGAGAAATGATTGTATCTTCTTGAGCACGAGGTCTCCTTTTCTGAAGACAAGAGGTCGGACCTTTTTGTCGAGCGCCCTCTTCATTCTCTGTTGATACAACTGACCGTGGCATAGTGCCGTGACCCATTTTTCCTCGATCAGATTCAATTCGTCGTGTCGACTTTGACACCATTCAGCTTCGGTGAGCTTAGCTTCCATCAATACCCGGATTGATGGGATCTCTACTTCTATGGGGAGAACTGCCTCCATGCCATATACTAGAGAGAAAGGGGTTGCTCCTGTTGAAGTGCGGATAGATGTTTGATAACCGTGAAGAGCAAAGGGTAGCATTTCGTGCCAATCTTTATAGGTTACAACCATCTTTTGAGCAATCTTCTTGATGTCCTTGTTAGCCGCTTCTACCGCTCCGTTCATCTTGGGTCGGTAGGGAGATGAGTTATGGTGTTCGTTCTTGAACTCTGCACACAACTCTTTCATCATCTTATTGTTCAAGTTAGATCCATTATCAGTAATGATCTCGCTTGGAACACCATAACGGCAGATGATATTGTTTTTGATAAATTGGACCACCACTTGTCGGGTTACATTGGCGAATGACGCTGCTTCGATCCACTTGGTGAAATAGTCAATGGCTACCAGGATGAACCGATGTCCGTTTGAAGCCTTGGGCTCAATCATACCAATCATATCGATTCCCCATATGGAAAATGGCCATGGGGAAGAAAGAACTTTGAGATTTGATGGCGGTACATGAATTTTGTCGGAGTATATCTGACACTTGTGACACCTCCTCATTTACTTGTAGCAGTCGGATTCCATGGTCAACCAATAGTACCCGGCCCTGAGAATTTTTCTCGCCATTGTGTGTCCGTTGGCATGAGTGCCAAAGGATCCTTCATGAATTTCTTTCATGAGCATGTCTGCTTCTAGTCTGTCGACGCATCGGAGCTAGACCATGTCAAAATTTCTCTTATAAAGAGTGTCACCGCTCAGGAAGAAGTTTCCAGCCAATCTTCTGAGGGTTTTCCTGTCTTTTCTGAGTGCCCCAGATGGGTACTCTTGTTTCTGAAGGAAGCATTTGATATCGTGATACCAAGGTCTGTCGTCTATGACTGCTTCAATCGCGAAGATGTAAGCGGGCCGTTCAAGGCGCATTATGTCGATCTTAGGTATGTCATTCTATCGACCTACACTAATCATGGAAGAGAGAGTGGCTAATGCGTCAGCCATGTGATTCTCATCACGAGGGATGTGATGAAAGTCGACTCTGTTGAAGAAGGGTAACAACCTCCTTGCATAGTCTTTGTAAGGAATCAATCCTGATTGGTATGTGTTCCAATCTCCTTTTATCTGGTTAATAACCAAGGCTGAGTCGCCGTATACGTCCAAGTTTTTGATCCTTAAATCAATCGCTTCCTCGAGACCCATGATACATGCTTCGTATTCGGCCTCGTTGTTCGTACATTTGAACGTAAGTCTGGCAGTGAAAGGAATGTGGGAACCCTGAGGGGTAACAATGATTGCCCCAATTCCATTTCCATAATGATTAACTGCTCCGTCAAAGATAAGTCCCCACTGGAAACCTGGTTCTGGCCCTTCACTGGGTAGCGGTTCATCGCAATCTTTCATTTTTAGATACATGACATCTTCGTCTGGGAAGTCAAACCCGATTGATTCTTGATCGTCAATCGGTTGATGAGCCAAATGATCGGCTAAAATACTTCCTTTAACGGCTTTCTGAGCATGGTACTCTATGTCATATTCTGATAGTAACATCTGCCAACGGGCAATCCTTCCTGTGAGAGCAGGTTTTTCGAAAACGTACTTGATTGGATCCATTTCAGAGACCAACCAAGTAGTATGATGAATCATGTATTGGCGAAGACGTTTGGCTGCCCAAGCCAAAGCGCAACAAGTTTTCTCAAGCATTGTGTACCGAGTTTCGCAGTCGGTGAATTTCTTGCTTAGATAGTAAATGACAGACTCTTTCCGTTTAGTTTCGTCTTGTTGGCCAAGTACACATCCCATTGAGTCCTCTAGGACTGTGAGGTAAATGATCAGTGGTCTTCCTTCCACTGGAGGTGATAGAATCGGAGGATTCAACAGATATTCCTTGATACTGTCGAAGGCGGTTTGGCAATCTTCTGACCAAACGCAATCCTGGTTCTTTTTGAGTAATTTGAAAATCGGCGCATACTCCGCGGTCATTAGGAATATGAATCTGGAGATGTAGTTCAAACGTCCCAGGAATCCTCTGACTTGTTTTTCAGTTTTCGGAGAAGGAATTTCTTGAATGGCCTTGACCTTGTCAGGATCAACCGCAATTCCTTTCTGGCTGGCGATGAACCCTAGTAGTTTCCCCGAACGGACACCGAAGGTGCACTTGTTGGGATTCAAGCGAAGCTTGAATTTTCTTAGACGTTCGAACAATTTTGACAGATGTTCAACGTGCTCATCCTCTGTTCTTGATTTTGCAATCAAATCATCGACATATACCTCGATTTCTTTGTGTATCATGTCATGAAACAGAGTAGTCATAGCCCTTTGATAGGTTGCCCCGGCATTCTTCAAACCGAACGGCATTACCTTGTAACAAAAGGTACCCCATGGGGTAATGAACGAAGTTTTCTCCATGTCTTTCGGCGCCATTTTGATCTGATTATAGCCCGAGAATCCATCCATGAAGGAGAATACTTTGAACTTTGCTGTGCTGTCAACCAACATGTCAATGTGTTGTAAAGGAAAGTCGTCCTTTGGACTTGCCTTGTTCAGATCTCTGTAATCAATACACATTCTGGCCCTTCCGTCCTTTTTGGGAACGGGTACGATGTTGGCTAACCATTGAGGATATTCAGATGTAGCGAGGAAACCCGCGTCGATCTGTTTCTGTACCTCCTCCTTGATTTTGATGACCATGTCCGGGTGAGTGCGTCTCAGCCTTTGCTTTACTGGCGGACATTCTGATCTCAACGGTAAGTGATGTTCCACGATGCTGGTATCCAACCCTGGCATATCCTGATAGGACCAAGCGAACACATCGGGAAATTCTTTGAGAAGCTTTATCAAACCCTCTCTGGCAGTTGGACTGAGCAGTGCCCCAATCCTGATTTCTTTTCTCTCTTGTTCTGAACCCAAGTTTACCATTTCCAACGGCTCTTTGTGAGGTTCAATGGACCTTTCCTCTTGTCTGAGTAGTCGGGAGATCTCTTTTGGAATTTGGTCGTCATTTTCTTCTTCAACCTCGAATACCGGGAACTCAAAGTTGGGAGAAGGCATCGGGTCGTATGTTTCAACGGGGTATAAAACAAACAATCTGCATGACGTGATGATTCGTGTTTAGAAGAGATAGAGAAAATGCAAGTGTGTGCAGTGTTTTGATTTTACTGTTTGTTTTTATTATTGAATGTTTTTTAGGATTACCATTTTCTGAAAAAGCAAAAAGAGAAAACAGCAATTAATGCGGAAATTACAGAACGACGTCATTTTATTAATGAACAAGTCGAATCTTGAAACTACAGCCCTATAAAACAAAACTCTGTCGCTTTGGGCAAAGCGAAGAGGGAAATTTACAGAAAACGAGCCCTATCAAAATATCCGTTTCACCTGGGCAGGGTGAAATGTTAAAAGATGGCAATTACTTTGACTGATGAACGACCTTCGGAACCTTGACGGCAACCCATTGGCGGCGAGCTCCTCGGTGAATCACAAAGTCTGGCACCTTCCTTGATTTGTCTTCAGAAATGACGCTGATTTCTGGTGGAGCAGGATCATTGGAATCTGTCTCCCAAGCAGAATTGTCGTAGGAGGATTCCTCTGTTGCATTTTGCATAGTATTGGTGCTCTCAGCTGTATCTCCCCATCCAGTTGGCTGGATATCTTCGAGCTTGATACGAGAGCTTTCGGGAGCAGTGTACTTGACCATAAAGTCGTATTTTCCACTTGGTTGTCCCAGAGTGTCCCAAACTTCTTTGGAACTGGAGAAGCCATCCTTCTCAATGACGTTGACCTCGGGAAAAGCATAATTGATGAATTCTAGTCCTGCAAACGTTGTGAATTCATCGTCATGTTGAGTAATTTCCGAATGACCTGAGTGTTGATCCCATGACATGGTGGGGACACAGGTATTCGGTTCAATGATGCTCAACTGAGTTTCATTACTCGGCTGACTTTCTTGCCCCAAGTTTCCTGGGTAAGGCTGCCACATTGGCAGGCCATCCATCGGGCCATAGTAATTGTGATCAAAGTTGTCTTTCATCGGAGTGTCTTCCTCTAATGAATTTGGCGGAGCACGGCATCCTTGCGGATTACAATCTCCATAGATCATTTCGACATCTGATCTTGGTTAAATCTCGGACTTTCTGTAGGAAAGCAAAAAGGCATATGCACCTCTTCCTGAGACATATAACCGTCCTTGTTAAGATAGGACTTCCATTCTTCATCTGCGTCAGAGGGATCTTCCTCATTGATAGCATGAACTGTCTGAGACACTGGGTGAAGAAAACCTCCACTGTGGAAGAAGTTTTGAAGGGGATGAAGACTTTCATCGTTGGCAACTGTCTGGGTGCAGGTCGCAGAAAAACCAAGACCTTTCTTTGTTTTATTGTCAATGGGAATGACAAGCTGTCCCCATCCTTTTGTATCGGTACTCTCGACTGCTTTGATAGCATCGTTGTATAAAGAAATTGAAGTTCCTTCTTTGAACTGATTGTCCTTGCTTACCGACAGTGCTTGGAACTGAGTTCCAATAACCTCCTCGGGTTCCACACAAGTAGATGATGATAAGTTACTCACAAGCAAGGCTTGTTCCCCACAAACCGTGACAAGTTGGCCGTTCTTGACGAACTTTAGCTTTTGGTGGAGGGTCGAAGTAACCGCTCCAGCCTGATGTATCCAAGGTCTTCCTAATAAGCAACTGTATGTTGCCCGAATGTCCATGACCTGGAAAGTGATTTGGAAAGTGTGAGGACCAATAGTTATGGGAAGATCAACTTCACCGATAACTATTTTTCTGGATCCGTCGAATGCTTTGACGACGACCTCGCTGACTCTCATCGGAGGGCCCTTGAATGATAATTGCATCAAAGTGGACTTCGGCATAACATTCAGGGCTGACCCTGTGTCTACCAGTACGTTGGCTAAAGCATCGCCCTGGCAGTTAATTGTAATGTTGAGCGCCATGTTATGACGGCAACCCTCTTCAGGTAATTCCTCATCACTAAATCCCAAATTATTGCAGGAAGTGATGTTAGAGACAATACTATCGAACTGTCTGATTGTTACATCCTGTTCCACAAAGGCTTGCTCCAAGACTTTCTGTAGAGCCTCTCTGTGTGCTTCTGAACTGAGTAACAGTGATAATACTGAGATCTTTGAAGGAGTCTGTAACAGTTGATCAACAATGTTGTATTCACTCCTTTGGATGAGCTTTAGCATCTCATCTTTGTCTTTTGAAAAGTCGGGATTACTAGATTGACCGACTGGTGGATCAGGAATTTATGCCTGAAGTTCCTTTTCTTTGTTGGATTCTCCAACCCCTCGGTTGAAGATTCGACCGCTCCGTGTTACACGACTGATGTCTGCAATATTCACGACGGAGGGTAATGGAATTTCCTTTCCATTTTTGATTATTGTTGCACCGTATTTGTAAGGGATTGCCCTAGCTGATTCATACGGTAGTGGTCCTGGTAGATAGATGACTACAGGAGCCTTCTGATTTTTCTGACCATCATAATTAATCTCGATTCGTTCCCGGTTGGGAAACTTAGATTTGTCAAGTAGAGGAATAATGGCAAAAACATCCCTGGTCTGGTGATGACCAGAGATCGTGACGACATCCTCAACTTGATTGGCAAGGTAGCTCGGCGACCAAATGATGGGTCCTGAACCTGGACATGGACGAATTTATCCATGATCGATCTGACCCTGAAGAGCTGCTCTCACAAGGTAACACCTTCGGTTACTTTCCGAACAGACGCCACAACTGTCATAGTTGTGTGGAGGCACCTGGCCACGCCCACTTTGAATACAATGTAACCTCACTAGGTTACCTTCCAATGATCGGACATCTTGACTTTGATGACGAGTAGGATTCCTGTTATTGATACTAATCTGCTGAGTATCTTCGTCCATATAGATTGGCATCCACCAATGATTTAACAAGTGCTGAAGTGCCTCCTGGACAAGGGTACAACCTCGATCATTTTCGCAACCTGCTTTACAGTTTTGATAGTCATGTGATATTAAGAATCCGAGTCGGACCTGCTCAACATGTAACTCTACCAGGTTGGTATTCATCGCGCGAATGTCAAAGAACTGAACCATGTTGATTTGATAGGAGTTCCTATCATGGTAGTCTTGGATCCATCCAAGATCCATCTGACGCTGGAGGGCCTCTTGTATGAAAGAGCATCCCTGTTTGTTTACCGAGCAAATCAGACAGGAACTGTAATCGTGTCGCGGCAGATTATGATGTTGGCTTTGCCTTGAGTGCATCACCACCAAGTTGACATTCGTTGCACAGATATCGTGGTTCTGAATGACGTTGGAATTCGTGTAAATCATGTTAACTCCACGAACTCGGTGCTCTTGGATCCATCCAAGATCCATTTGTTCCTGCAGAGCTGCTTGCACTACAGAACATCCCTGGTTGTCTTTAGAGCAGATATCACACTGGTGATAATCATGAGGTGGCACATGGCCATATCCACTCTGTCTACAATGCATCTTGACCAGATTGGTCCCCAATAAGAGTACATCGTGAATTTGATAGACATTGTTAGTCTCTTTCTCAATCAGATTGACTGCAGCCTTCTCATGTTGAGGCAGCGGGTTCGTAAGAACATTAGGATTCGTATCTTTGAAAGATAAGAGCCCGCTCCTAACAAGCCTTTGCACGTCGGATTTGAAATTGAGACAAGTCTCAATGTTATGCCCCGAACCTCCTTGATGATAAGGGCATGTTTGATCCGCTTTAAACCAAAAAGGCGGACTTTCCAGAACTGAAAGGGGAGACTTAGTCTGAATGTGTCCCTTAGCCAGTAGTAACGGAAACAGTTCTGCGTATGTTACGCGTATAGGATCAAATCCTGGTGGCCGTGTTGTACGATTGTTGTTATATGGAGGACGAGCCTGCTGAAGAGGCTGTTGTGTCCTTTGTTGGTCAGGTTGGCTCTGCGCAATCTGAGGTTGATACGTAGGAACAGGCGCGGGGCCGATAGCAGGAGTTACAGCTGCTACTGGCTGATAACGACGCCTTTGCTTTCCGAGAGAGATATTCCCAATATCTTGCTCTTTTTTCTTAGGGAGAGCACTACCGTATTTTTTAGTACTGCTCGTTGATCCAGTGTCTTTTACCAAACGTCCTTCTCGGACGGCTTCCTCAAGACGTACACCCATGCCGACCATTTTGGTGAAATCACTGAGCGCACTGGCAACCATTCGGTCATAGTAAAATGAGCTTAAGGTTTTTAAGAATATTTTTGTCATCTCTTTTTCCTCAAGAGGTGGACAAATTTGAGCGGCAATTTCATGCCACCTTTGAGCATACTCCTTAAAGGTTTCCTTGTCCTTTTGTGACATTGATCTGAGTTGATCTCTGTCGGGTGCCATGTCCAAATTATATTTGTATTGTTGGACGAAGGCAGTACCAAGATCTCTGAATGTACTGATCGTAGCACGGTTTAAACCCATGTACCATTTTAATGCGGCACCAGTTAAACTATCCTGGAAGTAGTGAATCAGCAGGTCCTGATTCTCCGTCTGAGCTGACATCCGCCGAGCGTACATCACCATATGGCTCTGAGGGCAAGAGTTACCCTTGTATTTTTCAAAGTCGGGCACCTGGAATTTGTGCGGGACTTTCACATTTGGGACCAAGCAGAGGTCTACGGCGTCCTTTCCAAATAGATCCTGACCGCGAATGGCTTGCAGCTCTTTCTGCATTTCCAAGAACTGCTCCTGGAATTCATCCATTCTGTCAGACATAGTTTCCTTCTTACTAGAAGGTGTCTGTGGAATCTGTCCTTCCGGGACAGTGTGCACCACTGGGGGTGGTACCGTGACTACGGTAGTAAGTCTTGGCGCCTCCCGAAGTTTGTAACCTTCAGGAGTCTTGAGTATTCCCCTGGCATCTTCGCTTTCCCAAAGTTTGTAACCTTCAGGCCCAGCGGCTTCTGTTGTGATTCCCTGATCTTCAGTGATCGGTGGAACATATCCTTCTGGGATATAGTTAACAGGCATGCCCCAAGGGCGATCTTTCGGTATCTGATACCTAGGATCATACTTCTCCACTATGGGCGTTGAGGTGATCTCTGAGATCACAGTTCATTGTAGCTGAGCTTCTGCCATGGCTTGCATGTCGTTATGAAGCTTTCTCATATCCTCTCTCAGAGCGTCGATCTCTTCTTTCAACTCTCTATTTTCTTCCTCAAGATCGTCCATCCTTTTCTGACGATTGGCCCGAGTATTATATGAATGAGACAGTTTGACTCTAGAATCGAGACACAAACGTAAGATTCGTAGGGAAGAAGAATACGCGATGTGAGAATGATGAATGCAATGATTATATTAATTGTTCTTTTGGTTTAATCAAAATAAACTTCGACAATTAGATTGCAAATATCAAACAGTGGGGAAACCCCTTTTTATTGAATTCCAAAGGATTACAGAAATGGAAATACAGTAGATTACAAAATGCGGAAACAGAAACCTAAACTAATGGGTCCCGAGTCCTCTTCTTTGACCGGGGCGCTTGGGCTGTTGTCGGGTTGTCATTCCTTTGCCAGGTGAAAGGAGCGAGCAAATTCCTTTGGTCATCTTGATTCTCTACAGCATGCTGCTCCAAAATTTCAATCAGAGCATCTTTCTCTTTCAGTAATTGCTGTATTTGGATACACTCCACGTCGAGGGTGTGGTACTTGTTCTTCCAAGATCTTCTTTCCTTTTGAACTTTGTTGAGAGTAACCTGAAGCCTTTCAGTTTCCGTCATGAAGTACATGACAGTTTCCCTTGGTGGAAGAATTTCGTAACGAGGATAAGGCATCTTTAGCTTGAGAGCTCTAGTTTGTACCCAGTGGAGATAAGGCTCCACCGAAACACAGTCCGGTTTTCCCAGAGACTCTCGTCCTTTCTTATGAACCTGTTTCCAAGCATGCACTATTTCCATCTTTAGTGCTATGTCACTTTCTCCTTCCTTGAAGAAAAGACCTTCCAGATGAACACCCAGTGGGATGTGTCTCATCGGGTATCCAAATTGACGAAGAACTAATATCGGATGATAGTTGATTCCTCCTTTAGTTCCTATGAGGGGCACGCTGGGGAAGTTTCCACAACGGTCAATGATTCTGATTCCCTCATAAATCCTATTACACCAATCTATATCAGAGTTGGTGAGAGACATGATCTTCTGCGACCAACGTAAGACACTCTTGCAATCCCAAAAAGCAGCAGACTTGGGCAAGTGTGAGATTAACCATTTGTAAAGCAGAGGTACACAGCATGTGATCTCCCCTCCGCTGTACAAATTTCCTAAGTGTACAGAATGATACGCATCTGCGAGCAAAGTCGGCACAGGGTTCCCAATGAGAAAAACCTTAATAGCGTTGATATTGACGAAGTTATTGATGTTAGGAAACAAAAATAACCCGTAGGTGAGCAAGACAAAGATGCTTTCAAAAGCAGTTATGTTCCCTATACTGGCGAAGTACAGAGCTTTCTTTGTCAAGAACTGGGCTGGCAAACCTTGGGTGCCACCCTTAGTGGTCATGTGAGTCCTGACCTCAGACTCGTCCAAATGAATTGCTCTTGCAATAGTCTGATTCTTTGGAATTTCTTCCAGTCCAGAAAATGGAGCTCGATCAGTGATATGTAAATCAGTCAGATGAGAATACTCCTCCAGCATTGGTGCAAGCTGGTAATCCGGGAATGTGAAACAATGATAAACCGGATCGTAGAATTGAATGAGCGCGTCCATGATTCCCTCAATCACATGGACTCTTAACAGTGGTAGCAAACCACCGTGCTTGGCTCTGAAAGCCTCTGGGTTAACGATCATCCTCGCTAACTTTCTCAAATCCCCTAGTTTTGGAACCTTGAAGGTATACTGGTGAGTTCTCCTTCTACCGAAATCCATTAGCGTAATCCTCTTCTCTGATATTTGCAATCACAGTCTTAGTTTAATTTGAAAAACAGAGAGACTAGAAGAGAAAGTTTTTTTTTAGTGTTTTAACGTTTTATTAAATGAATGCATGAATGCAGCACACAAAAACATAGAAAAAACATGGGGTCAAAAGGTCGTTGTCAGCGCGTAACAACTATTTCCGATAGTTTCTGCACTACGAAAGGGTTTGGATCCTCAGCTTCTCAGACTTAACAACCGGCCCATTGGCTAGAAGAGTGAATGGGTTGCGTTGGTCAGCCTCCACTGAGGTTGATGGTCGACCTCGTCGCCATCACTTATCTTAAGTGTATACTCATTCTCACCACATGCGGCATCACACGCATTCCCAGTAGCAGAAAAATAAACATGTATAGCAAATAGGAAAAGCAGTATATATATTTGTCCTAATCATCCTAGACTTATAAAGATATGATTCCTAAGTTCCTGACAGAAATGGGTTCCCCGGCGGAAGCCCCAATCTGTGGTTCCCTGCCTAAGAGATGGACCAGCATAGGTCAATCTTTCTCTTCGGTAGAGTTCCCATTTTCCGTAGAAAACGGGGATGATGCCCTAAGGCAGAAAAGGAGACTCCCCAGCAGAGTCGCCATTTGTGTAATTTTTCACACAAGAGAAGTAGAAAGAAAGGAACGGTCCCCACGGTGGGCGCCACTTTTCTGTAGCGAGCAATTTTGGACGCGGTTCTTAAGCGTTGGTCGCTCTCTGCGGTTTGAGCTTAAAACTACAGGTCGATTCATTTTTTATCCTATTGTGAGCTGAATAAGGAAGGGAAATAGATGTCTCCAATTAACCCTTCTTGCATACTGAGTTTAAACAGCGGTCTGTTAGGTTACGGATGCTAGCAATGTGGGGGGACCTTTGTACTGGTTATTTTTATTTTCGCCAATACGGTTTTCTTTCTTTTAATCTAGGCAAAGGGTTTCTGACGGGGAACAAGGATTAGGATGTTAGGACTGATGCTTTTGAATTACTGCTTTTGATTGACGGAGATATGGGATTTGGGGTTTTTGTTGATTGCGCTCGCTAAGATCTTTTCTTTCGATCTTATTCCTACGTATTCCCGTTTACCGAAACAGGGAAATCAGAGCGTTCGTAGTTCCTCCTATTCTATGGGAGGAAATGGGTGTCTTGTTCAAAGCCCAAGACGTGAAGCGAAAGGTGGTTTGTATCTTGTTCAAAGCCCAAGATGTGAAGCTGAAAAGTCTATTTGTGTCTTGTTCAAAGCCCAAGACGTGAAGCTGAAAGACCTCGGCTTTAGAGAGAATTTGTCATCTCTAAAGAGGGGAGAAGGAGAATTACTTTAACTGGGATACGCGGATCCGAGCAATGCCATAATTTCCGAAGAAAGGGTTTTAACCTGAAGGAGAAGACTTTAACTCAGTGTAGAGCAATGCCATCTTTCCTTAGGAATTTCTCATGCTAAAAGAGGGACAGTGGCGTGGATGTAGATGATCCAGAGGCTTGCCGCTTACAGCAATTAGATAAAGGTGAAAGGAGTTGTTGATGTTTGTATACTGTGAACAAGGCACAACTTTGATGCCAAAAGGTTAATTGGATTAACCAGTGGTTTTCTTATACGAAGCCTAAGAGGAGGCTAATTTCCGCTAGGAAAATCATTATACAAAGCCTAAGAGGAGGCTATTTTGTGTCTCGTACAAAGCCCGAGAGAGAGGCTAAAAGGGTTGACTCAACAGGAGAATCTTTTATACTCAACAAGAGAGTTTTTTGTATCTCGTATGAAGCCCGAGATGGAGGCTGTTGCTTGTTTGGCTCAATAAGAACCTTTTTGTATCTCGTATAAAGCCCGAGATGGAGGCGAAAGGGGTGATTGACTCAACGGGAGAGTCTCTTATGTGTCTCGTACGAAGCCCGAGAGAGAGGCTAAAAGGTTGTTTGACTCCGCTAAGGAGAATTTTGGTATCTCGTACGAAGCCCAAGATGGAGGCTATTGTAACTATTTCAGTTGAGTGACAGATCCAATATACTGATTTTAAAAGAGAAAATCAGTTCTTATATGAGTAACACTGTACACAGGGATTTAATTTGAGGATCAGGGATATTTCCTTCTCTTTGAGGAAACGGGAAATCCAAAGGGTGTCGAGACTGTCCGAGTCTGCGGGTTTCCTTCCTATTTAACGAAGGGTGCTTGAGAATGTCTTTGAGACTCAAGGAAGTCAGACTGTCCGTGTCTAGAGTTTTATCTTTTGTACTATGCTTTGAGAAACAGTAGAAGACTCTATGAAAGGACTGTTCTATGAGGATGACTATGTTCTATTCCTATACCTCTAGGAGGTCGTCGGGACAATTTGTACGAAGCCCAAGAGGAGGCTGGAAACTTTTAAGAAGCCGACGGCTCCTTGTACGAAGCCCAAGAGGAGGCTATCATTCCCGGGGGAAGAGATCATTATACGAAGCCTAAGAGGAGGCTGTGAATACTTCTAAGAAGTCGTAGTGTCCTTAAATAATGCCCAAGAGGAGGCCGATGCTTTTAAGAAGCCCGTGGGTCTATCATCTCCTTTCCATTAGGAGAGATAACTCTTTTAAAGATAAAAACCACTGGTAAACGTGCGAGGTTTACTATCCAGCGACTTTTAGCTTTTAAAGAGGGTTCCTTAGTTAAGGTCCAAGATTATGACCGTAGTGGGTACCCAAACCCCGAGACATTCAAGGCAAGCTATCCACAAGGAATAGATCAAGTCAGGAAAGTTCGAGAATTTGGAAGAAACTCAAAGATGCCATTCACGGAGAATACATTCATCTTGGGGAGTAGAGCTTCTTGACGATTCCTAAGGAGGACAGCCGAAGAGAAGACTGTATCTGGTGCTCCTATTGGGGATCTAGGCGTCTATTTCTACGAATAAGTGAAACGGCGTCACCTAGTTCTAGACGTAGTAGCCGGGGAAACTCGAAATATCTATACTATTATTACACAGTAGATATGAGTTTATGAAAGGAGACTTACAGTGAGCAGCCCCACAATACAGTTTATAATATGAAAGCAGTAAATGAAAGCGATAACCACTTACTCGGTTGGAGTGCTTCCATGCTGTTTGGTTAGTTGTTCAACAAAGAAAGATTGAAAAAAATAGTATATTCAAAATCAAAGGAGAAAGTGCTTTGAAAAAGAAAGATTTGGGGCTTACAGCTCAAGGAGAGGCCTAGGGTTTTATCAGTGAGCGCACTGTTTGACTTTGTACAGAGGGACTTATACAAGTGACTGGGGCCCAAAAAGGTTTTTTATACAAAGGGATGGGTCTTACACTCTCTCAAGAGGCCCAAATAGGTTTAAAGAAAAGAGTGGGGCTTATAACACGAGGGTATGCCCAAATGATTTTTCGTTTAAAAATGGCGATCGCGCCGAGGTTTTCTTTTAACGCGGAGGGACTTATACAATAAGTGAGGCCCAAAATTGTTTTGGTTAAAAGGGGGATTGGGTCTTACACTCTAATAGAGGCCCAAAGTGTTTTGAATGGGTCTTATAGCTCAAGGAGAGGCCCAGGGGTTATTTTGAAAAGGCGACGATCGCGCCGTTTGTTTTTTACGGTATCGGGACTTATACAATATACTGAGGCCCAAAAATGATTTGGTCAAAAAAAGGATTGGGTCTTACACTCTATTAGAGGCCCAAAAAGTTTTTAAGAAAAAGAAATGGGTCTTACTACTCGAGGGTAGGCCCAGATGGTTTATTTTTTAAAAAAAGGCGACGATCGCGCCGTTTACTTGTACAGAGGGACTGAGGCCCAAAAAGTTTTTGTACAAGGGGGGATAGGCCCAAAGTGTTTTGAAAATAATTTATGAGGGTTGAATTAATCCAAAACCCTAATTTGTTTTCAAAATGTATTTTATTGAATAAAAATTCAATTAAAATGATCAAAAATTATTTAACACATGGAAAACAAATTGTGATCTTGGATTAATGCTTCAAAAATCAAGTATTGACCTACAAAATAATTAGAAAGCATTAAAAGTTGCAAAATCAATGTAGAAAAAAATATTTAAAATGCCAAAAACAATTAAAATATTAATTCTTTGCAAAAATATCAATTATATGAAATAAATAATATTTTTGGGATTTTTTGTGAAAATAAAATATTTTGAAATTTTTGTGAATTATTAAAAAAAGAATCAACTCAAAATCATTAAAACTCAGAGAGAAATTAATTTTTGAATCAATTAAACAAAATCACAAAATTCAAATATTTGAATTTATGAAAAATGGCGCCAAGAACAGCTGAAGAACACGGGCGTGTTCTTGGTTTCTCAGATTTGCGTTTTCTATCCAATCTCCATGAATACATAATCATATCATGCAATCCACATATCATTATGCTCGTCTCAACCTCACGATCATGTCTATGTACTTTAATTTCATTTAAATTAAACATACAACAAGAAATCACGAAGAGACCTCAAGAACCCTAATTTCTGCATGAAGGCTAGGATTTTTGATACACGATTCAAACAATGCAATTAATTGAGGGAAAATATTCCATGCATGATTATGAACATATGGCCAAATTATTGTGCGAGGAAATATGCATAGATTGAGAGATGACCAAGTATGTGCTTACCTCTAAGTCGTGACAGCAAGTTCAAAGTGATTTTTGATTTGGAGGTGTTACAGATGAGTGGTGATGATCTGAACAGCTTCCCTACACCCTATGGATCGTGTTTGGATGGTTGGACTTGATTGAAATTGGCTGGATCATTTTGTGATACCTCAGCTGCACTTTGGTTAAAACCTTGAGCAACCAGCTGGTGATTTTGTGAAATTGATGTTTCAGAAGTAATCTAAGTGTTTGGATCACTTCTATATGATGTATGTGAGGTGTGTGAGTGATTGGTTTGATTGGAATTGCTCTCAAACTCAAAACCCGATAGCTACCTTTCTAAGAAAGGCATTTTTGCCAAGAGAAAGAGATTTTGATGAAAGCATCTGTTAGATGGCTTTGGTGTACTTAAACTGACCACAATTGAGCTCTATTTATAGTAGAGCAAGTTTGTTTTGGGATCCACAGTGAATGGCAACTGCAGCAGGTGTTTCCTCAATGTTGGCCAATGGAAATGCAAGTCTCCTCTAGCCATTGACTAGAGGTTAGGGCACAGAGCTATGGTCCCCTTGGTCTTGGATAAGTCTTGACTGATTTCAGATGAGAATGGCTCAGTCCATGCCACCTTGATGGTTCCATTGAATGCCTCATTCCAAATTTGAAGTCTTGTCCCTATTTTGGCCATTCTAGGTTCAACATGTTATTTCTTGTTCCATGGACTTTGGAGGCTTGGCTCAGTGATTGTCCCCTTTAGATTCAATCCTCTGAGGTGTCCAAGTGGATAGGAGCAATTGAATTTGGCTAATTTTGGAAAATCGACCAAAGTTGCAAATTCTGCCTTGCCTTGACAGATTTCAGCAAGGTAACTTGCCAATGTCATATCTCATGGTGTAAGTTGAATTTGGTAATGTTCTTGACCATTTTTGAAAGCTCTTACATGATACAACAACTGTTTGAACAAGTTTGGTTTTGATCTCTTTTGATTCCAAGTGAAAAATTCCCCTACATTTGGCAAAAAGTGAGGCAGAATCTGACTTAGTGAAAATTTCACTAAGTGTTGGAAAAAGTGACATTTTCACTTTTCAGCCACTTTGATCACTCCATAACTCAAAATCCTTAATGAATTGGAATGACTTGTAGTTGAAGTTTTTGTAGGTGATAATGAGGGCTACAAATCCATATTTGGATGAGAAAAAATGGCCTTGTGGTTTAGGAGTTATGGTCCTCCAAAGTTGGTATCTTTGCCACTTTATTTTTAACTTAGAAAAATTTCTAAGTTTTATGGTTACCCCTTTTACAAGTTATCTCACTTTTCTTGATTTTTCTTGATGAATGAAGATTCAAATCATACATTAAAATCATTTTAGGGTTAAAAATCCATTTTGGTGAAAAATCTCAAAAAGTCAAAGTTGACTTTTGTGCACAGTTGACTTTTTATCAGATGAATTCCAAACTGTGCAATTCTTCATGAAATCATGTCCTTGACCTAAATCAAACTTGATGGGCATGTTCCATGGGTGTCATAGGGTATATTCAATCATGTATTAGGGCTTGGGAGCATGTCCTGGTCAAAAGTCAAAGTTACAGTTGACTTTTCCCCTAAAACCCTAATTGGGGTGCAGATGAAATTGAGACTTGTTGCTCAAACTTCTTGGATCAATCCATTGTTCCAAATGGATCAATATGGTATATTAGAGACCCTCAAATAATCTCTTGAGGTCTTGGCTCATGGTTTGTCCCAAAAGTCAACTTAGGGGTGAATTAGGTCAATAAACCCTAAGTCCTGATTTTTTATGAATGCATCCCCTGAGGCAAAATTGACTTGATGCATGGGTTCATGAGGTTCCATGAAGTATATTAGGTTATGTTTTGGATCATTTCCTTGTGCCCAGATGAAAATTTCCATCTGGAGGCCCTGGTCGACCAAAACCCTAATTTGGTGACACTGTCGATCTTGAGACTTGATCCACCTAGAAGGGAGCAGCCTTGTGCTTAATCCTTGAAGTGGGAATCCTTTTTGATCCATTGTGGATGTTTGAGAGTTTATACAAGTTGAAGATCATGTCATTTCTTGATTGATCCTTTGTCTAAGCACTCAGAGAGGGCTTGAAACCCTAATTTTGATAGTAGTGAATGCTCAACAATTCCTTGAGGAGATTGATGAGGCACAAAGGTACATCCATATTGTGATGATGATTTTCACAATAATGGGAAATCTAAGTGGTCAAAATTTGGGGTATTACACCGTGCTAGGTGATGTTTTTTCGAAGAATCATCAGAAGAGGGTGGTATCGCGTGACAACCATTTCCAATAGTTTCCGCACCACTAAAAGAGGTTTTTCCTAGGTGTATACTCAATCTTTCCACATGCGCCATCACACGCATTCCCATTAGCAGAAAAATAAACACAGATATCAATTAGGAAAAGTAGTATATATATTTGTCCTAAAGTCCTAAACTTTAAAGAGCTATGAATCCTATGTTCCTGACAGAAAATGGCTCCCCGGCGGAGTCACCATTCTGTGGTTCCTTCCCAACTTTAAAGGTTTTGACCTAAGATCCTAGTGGAGTCAACAAAAAGTCCTAACCCAGTGAAATCCCCAGGGAAGTTTAATTTGCAAGAAAGAAAACAGTACTTCTTGGCCCCACGGTGGGCGCCACTTTTCTGTGGTGGCCTCCGCAATGAGAATGACTGGTCAAAGGATTAAAGTTGTGAGAAAGAACGAGAAGGCCCACGGTGGGCGCCACTTTTCTGTGGTGGCCACCGCCATGAGAATGATTGGTCAAAGGATTAAAGCTGTGAGAAAGAACGAGAAGGCACCACGGTGGGCGACACTTTTCTGTAGCGAGCGATTTTGGACTTGGTTCTTAAGCACTGTCGCTCTTTTTGGGGTACTACAGGTCGATTCATTTTTTATCCTATTAAGCTGATGAAGGAAGGGAAATAGATGTCTCTAATTAACCCTGCTTGCATACTAAGTTTAAACAGCGGTCTGTTACGTTACGGATGCTATATGGTAATTGGGCCTTTTTCTTCTTACTTTGTTTAAAACGAAACACCGGGAATGTTCATGGGTAGGATGCTAGGACTGATGCTTTTCGATTGATGGGTGAAGGTACGGGATTTGGGTTTTTTGATTTGTATCTTGTTCAAAGCCCAAGATGTGAAGCTGACGAGTCTATTTGTATCTTGTTCAAAGCCCAAGATATGAAGCTAAAAGGGTGTTAACTTTAGAGAGAATTTGTCATCTCTAAAGAGGGGTATGTTTGTCACAATTGTTTATAAAGGAGAATTACTTTAACCGGGATAGATGAATCCGGTAATGCCATAATTTCCTTTATAGGGGCTTTTCAACCTAGAGGAGAAGAATTTAACTCAGTGTAGAGCAATGTTATCTTTCCTTAGGAATTTCTCATGCTAAAAGAAGGACAGTGGCATGGATGTAAATAATCCAGAGGCTTGTCGCTTACAGCAATTAGATGGGGGGAAAAGGAGTTGTTGATGTTTGTATACTATGAACGAGGCACAGCTTTTGATGCTAAAAGGTTGATTGTCTCAACCGGGGTTTTCCTTATACAAAGCCTGAGAGGAGGCTAAAAGGTTTTGAATCAACAAGAGAGTCTGTTGGTATGTCTTGTACGAAGCCCAAGACGGAGGCCAGAGGTTTTATACTCAACAAGAGAGTGATTTGTGTCTTGTACAAAGGCCAAGACGGAGGCAGAAGAGGGTTGACTCCACAAGAGAGTCTTTTATACTCAACAAGAGAGTGTTTTTGTATCTTGTACAAAGCCCGAGATGGGGGCTAAAGGGGTTTTGACTCAACAAGATAGTCTTTTTGTATCTCGTACGAAGCCCAAGATAGAGGCTAAAGGTTGTTTGACTCAACAAGAGAGTCTTTTATACTCAACAAGTGAGTGTTTCGTATCTCGTACAAAGCCCGAGATGGAGGCAAAAAGGTTTGTGACCCAAGAGGATCTTTTATACTCAACAAGAGAGTGATTTTGTATCTCGTACGAAGCCCGAGATGGAAGCTAAAAGGTTTGTGACCCAAGAGGATCTTTTATACTCAACAAGAGAGTGATTTTTCATCTCGTACGAAGCCCGAGATGGAGGCTAAAGGTTTGCTCCGCTAGGCAGAATCATTGTACAAAGCCCAAGAGAAGGCTAGGGTTACTGTTTCAGTTGAGTGACAGGTCCAGTGTGTTGGTTAAAAGAGAAAACCAGTTCTTATAAAGAGAATGATTAAAAGTAAGGTTATGCTTTGAGATTTGATCAGAGGATCAGGGTTATTTCTTGTTCTTTAAGGAAATGGGAAATCCATAGGGGTTTTGAGACTATCTAAGTCTACTGATGTTTTTCCCTTCTTGAGAATGCCTTCGAGACTCAAGGAGATTAGACTGTCCACGTCTAGAGTTTTATCTTTTGCCCTATGCTTAGAGAAACAGTAGTAGGATCTTGACTTTTTGAAAGACTATTCTATTAAGATGACTAATTTTTGTTCCTATACCTTTAGGAGGTCGTCGGGACAATTTGTACGAAGCCCAAGAGGAGGCTGGAAACTTTTAAGAAGACGAGGGACAATTTGTACGAAGCCCAAGAGGAGGCTCTCTTTTCGAAGGAAGAATCCTTATACGAAGCCTAAGAGGAGGCTGTGAATACTTCTAAGAAGCCGTAGGGTCCTTGTACATTGCCCAAGAGGAGGCGGGGATGCTTTTAGGAAGCCTGTGGGTCCCCAAACCCCGAGAAGTTCAAGACATGCCATTCACCGAGAATGGATCAAGCCAGGAAAGTCTGAGAATTTGGAAGAAACTCAAGAGATGCCATTCACAGAAAAAATATCATCTCTGAGGAGTTAGAGTTTCTTTGACAATGTCCAAGGGTGACAGTCTGAGAAAGGGTTCAAAAAGAATCTGCCTTTCACATCTCCATATTATTTAACCCCAAGATGAAGGAAAACTGTATCTGGTAATCCTATGGGGATCTAGTTTAGTCTATTTAAGAGTGATCAACAGGGCTTAGTGCTAGACGTAGTTGCCGGGGAAACTCTAAATATCTATACTATTATTACACGGTTGATATGAGTTTATGAAAGAAGACTTACAGTGAAACAACCCCACAATACAGTTATATGTATATGAAAGCGGATAAAGAAAGCATATAAACACTTACTCGATTGTAGAGCTTCCATGCTGTTTGGTTAGTTGTTCAACAAAGAAAGCTTTGATAACAATATTATATACAAAATTAAAGGAGAAAGTGCTTTGAAAAGATGTTGGGGCTTACGGCTCAAGGGGAGACCCAAAGTTTTATCAGTGATTGCACTGTGGTTTTGAATTTATACAGGGACTTATACAAGTGACTGAGGCCCAAGAAAGGTTTTCTGTACAAATGGATGGGTCTTACACTCTCTCAAGAGGCCCAAGTGTTTAAAGAAAAGAAATGGGGCTTATAACACGAGGGTAGGCATAGGGTTGATTTTTTAACTGGCGATCGTGTAGAGGTTTTCTTTTAACGCAGAGGGACTTATACAATGTCTGAGGCCCAAAATTGTTTTGGTTAAAATGGGATTGGGTCTTACACTCTATTAGAGGCCCAAAAAGTTTTTGAATAGGTCTTATAGCTCGAGGAGAGGCCCAGATGATTGTTTTAAACGAGCGGTGATCGCGCCAAATTTTTGAAATACAACGGGACTTATACATTAAGTTAGGCCCAAAAAGGTTTGTATTTACAAAGGGTTGGGTATTACACTCTAATAGAGGCCCATGAGTGTTTGAAAATGATATGTGAGGGTTGAATTAATCAAAAACCCTAATTTGTTCCCCAAAATATATTTTAATTGAATAAAATTCAATTAAAATTATCAAAAGGGTTTAATATATGGAAAACAAATTATGATCTTGTATTAATGTTCCAAAAATCATGTTTTGACCTACAAAATGATTAGAAATCATAAAAATTTGCAAAATCAAGAAGGAAAAAATATTTCAAATGTCAAAAACAATTAAAATATTAATTCTTTTCAAAAATATCAATTATATGAAATAAATAATATTTTTGGGATTTTTTGGTAAAATAAAATATTTTAACATTTTTGTGAATTATTAAAAAAAGAATCAACTCAAAATCATTAAAACTCAGAGAGAAATTAATTTTTGAATCAATTAAATAAAATCACAAAATTCAAATATTCAAATATTTGAAAAAGGGCGCCAAGAACATGGCAAGAACACACGCCCTTCCTCTGTTTCTGCAGATTTGCGTTTTCTATCCAATTTCATTGAATACTTGATTATATCATGCAATCTACATATCAATTTACTCGTATTAACCTCACGATCATGTCTATGGTCTTTAATTTCATTTATTTTTAACATGGAATAAGAAATCAAAGATAAACCTCAAGAACCCTAATTTCTGCATGAAGGTTCAGAAATTCTACACACGATTCAAACAATGCAATTGATTGAGGGAAAACATTCCATGCATGATTATGAACATATGGCCAAATTATTGTGCAGCAAAATTTGCATGGATCATAGAGTTAGAAGAGCTCATGCTTACCTCTTGCAGCTGGTGATCGTGTTTTATGTTAGAGGTGTTACAGCTAGGTTCCAATGATCTGGATAGCTTCCCTAGGTGCCATGGAGTGTGTCTGGATGCTTGGAATGGATTGAAATGATCTGGCACTTAAGATGGTATCTCAACTGCAACTTGGTTAAAACCTTGAGCAGCTGGCTGGTGATTCTGAGAAATCAGTGTTCTAGATGTTGTTTAAGTGTTTGGATCACTTCTATATGATGTATGTGAGGTGTGTGAGCGATTGGTTTGATTGGAAAAGATCTCAAACTCAAAACCCGATAGTGACTTGCCTTAGAAGGCAAAATTGGAGTGAAAGAAGAGATTTTGAGGAAAGCATCTGTTTGATGGCTTTGGTGTACTCAAACTGATCATAAATGAGCTCTATTTATAGTAGAGCAAGTTTGTTTTGGGATCAATAGTGAATGGCAACTGCAGCAGAGGTTTGGCCAATGTTGTCCAATGGAATCTCAAGTCTCCTCTAGCCATTGACTAGAGGTTAGAGTACAGGCCTTTGGTTCCCTAGTTGTTGGATCATCCTTGACTGAATTCAGTTGAAGGAAGCTCATTCCATGCCACCTTGGTGCATCCCTTAAATGCTCTAATCCAAAATTGGAGTCTTGTCCCTCTTTTAGGGATTTTTAGGTTTAGCATGCTACTTTTGGTTCCAAGGACTTTGGAGGCTTGGCTCAGTGTTTGTCCCCTTTAGATTTGATCCTCAGATGTGTCCAAGATGATGAAAAGGCTTGGAATTATCTGATTTTTCCAAATCGAGCAAAAGTGCAAAATTCTGCCTAGCCTTGGCAATTTTCAGCAATGCATATTGCCCTTGTCATATCTCATGGCTCAAGCGTAATTTGGTGATGTTCTTGGTCACTTTGGAAAGCCCTCATATGATACGACAACTGTTTGATCATATTTGGTTTTGATACCTTTTGGATCCAAGTGAAAAATTCCCCTACATTTGGAAAAAAGTGAAGGCAGATTCTGACTTAGTGAAAATTTCACTAAGTGTTGGAAAAAAGTGACATTTTCACTTTTTGTGATTTTGATCATTCCATAACTCAAAATCCATGGGGAATTTGGAGGGAGGTCAGTTTTAAGCTTTTGTAGAGGGTAATGAGATCTACAAATCAAGCTTTGGATGGGAAAAAATGGCCTTGTAGTTTAGGAGTTATGATCCTCCAAAGTTGGTACCCTTGCCACTTTATTCATAACTTAGAAAATTTTCTAAGTTTTTTATGGTTACCCCTTTTACAAGTTATCCCACTTTTCTTGAGTTTTCTTGATTAATGATGATTCCAATCATACATTAACATCATTTTAGGGTTAAAAAACCATTTTTATGAAAAATCTCAAAAAGTCAAAGTTGACTTTTGTGCACAGTTGACTTTTTATCAGATGAATTCCAAATTGTGCAATCCTTTAGGAAATCATGTCCTTGACCTAAATCAAACTTGATGGACATGTTCCATGGGTGTTATAGGGTATATTGATCCATTTCTTAGGGTTTGGGAGCATGTCCTGGTCAAAAGTCAAAGCTACAGTTGACTTTTCTCGCAAAACCCTAATTGTGGCTCTGATGAAATTGAAACTTGTTGCTCAAGCTTCTTGGATCAATCCATTGTTGAAAATAGATAAATGTAGTGCATTAGAGACCCTCAAATCCTCTCTTGAGGTCTTGGCTCATGAATTGTCCCAGAAGTCAACTTAGGGGTGAATTAGGTCAAGAAACCCTAATTCCTGATTTTTACTGTATGCATCCCCTGAGGCTAAATTGACTTGATGATTGGGTTTATGATGTCCATTAGAGCATCATAGATTATGCTTTGAAGCATTGGCTCATGCCCAGAGGAAAATTTCCAACTGGAAGCCCTGGTCGACCAAAACCCTAATTTGGTGACACTGTTGATGGCCATGGCGCCATTCTTCAGGTTTTCCAACCAAGTTCTCTATATATTTTTCATTTGCCATACTATATTTGAATTATGAAGATGTAGTTTTGAGGCTTAATGAAAAATATAGTATGGCAAATGAAAAATATATAGAGAACTTGGTTGGAAAACCTGAAGAATGGCGCCATGGCCATCTTCTTCCTCGAGCTCGTGCATGAAGCACCCTATCTCACTCATCTCTCAACCATTTGACATGATTCAAACACCAAACTCGTGTGTATTTTGACAAGGAACAAGATGGCAATTTTTTATTTCATTTATGTTTAATGTGCAGCCAGTTATATTAATATGAGTGTATGAACCCTAATTTTACAAAAGCAAACGTGCAGACAAGGTTGTGAGGGTTATGATCAAATTTTTTGAGGGGAAACACTCAACATATGATGGAAAACAATTGGGAAAAATATCATGCAAGGAAATTTGCATGGATCATAAAGATGTAGTTTTGAGGCTTACCTTGATGCAAGCTGAAAGTTCCAAAATTAGAGGATTTGAGAGGGTTAGCAAGGATGATCACTAACCCAGATGCTTTTAGAGCTAAGTATGGAGGACTGCTGTCTCTGTTAAGGGTCCATGTATTTGAAGGAATGCTGGCTACGCTCATCCAGTTCTATGATCCAGTCTATCATTGTTTCACATTTCCGGACTACCAGCTAGCACCAACACTAGAGGAATACTCTCACCTGATTGATCTACCCATTACTGATCAAGCTCCTTTTTCTCGACTGGAAGAAATTCCAAAGGATCAGACCATAGCAAGAGATATCTATTTGTACGAGTCAGAAGTCAGGACTCACATGACCACTAAGGGTGGAATCCCGGGTTTACCAGCCAAGTTTCTGGTAAAGAAGGCCCTGTACTTCGCTATTATAGGGAACGTGACTGCTTTCGAAAGCGTCTTTGTTCTGCTCACCTATGGGTTATTTATGTTTCCCAACATTGATAAGTTCGTCGATATTAACGCCATTAAGGTTTTTCTCATTGGAAACCCTGTACCAACCTTGCTCGCAGATGCGTATCATTCTGTACACTTAAGGAATTTGTACAACGGAGGGATGATCATATGTTGTGTACCCCTGTTATATAAATGGTTCACTTCCCACTTACCTAAGTCTTCTGCGTTTTGGGATCATAAGAGTGTCTTACGTTGGTTGCAGAAAATCATGTCTCTTACCAACTCTGACATAGATTGGTACAATCGAATCTATGATGGGATCAGGATTATTGACCGTTGTGGAAATTTCCCTAACGTACCTCTCATAGGGACAAAAGGGGGAATCAATTATCATCCAGTTTTAGTTCATCGTCAATTTGGATACCGGATGAGGCATGTCCCGTGTAATGCTCATCTGGAGGGTCTTTTCTTCAAAGAAGGAGAAAATGACAGGGCACTAAAGACAGAAATAGTGCACACTTGGAAACATGTTCATAAGAAAGGACGAGAGTCTCTAGGAAAACCAGACTGTGTCTCGGTAGAACCTTATCTCCACTGGGTACAAACTAGAGCTCTCAAGCTAAAGATACCTTACCCTCGTCACGGAGTTCTTCCGCTAAAGGAATCTGTCATGTACTTCATGTCGGATACGGAAAAACTTCAGGTTACTCTCAACAAAGTTCAATAGGAAAGGAGGTCTTGGAAGAACAAGTTCTGCATTCTCAATGTGGAGTGTAACAAGATACAACAACTGTTGAAAGAAAAGGATGCTATAATTGAGATTTTAGAGCAACATGCTGTGGAAAATCAGGATAACCAAAGGAACTTGCTCGCTCCTTTCACTTGGCAGAGGAATGACAACCCGACAATGGCCCAAGAGCCCCGGTCAAAGAAAAGGAAAGTACCCGAATCAGCACCTGAGCTCTCCTCAGAGAGGACTCAGGATCCATTAGCTTAGGTTTACTTTAACAACACTTTGTAATCTACTGTATTTCCATTTCCGCAATCTTTGAATTCAATAAAACGGGGTTTCCCCTTTGTTTGTCATTTGCAATCCAATTGTCGAAGTTTATTTTGATTAAACCAAAAAACAATTAAAATAATCATTGCATTCATCATTCTCACGTAACGCATTCTTCTTACCTTATGAATCTCACGTTTGTGTCTCGATTCTAGAGTCAAACTGTCTCATTTATACAATACTCGGGCCAATCGTCAAAAAAAGATGAATGATCTTGAGGAAGAGAACAGAGAGTTAAGGGAAGAGATCGAGGCTCTGAAAGAGGATCTGAGAAAGCTTCACAGTGACATACAAGCTCTGGCAAAAGCTCAGATGCAACAACGAAGGACTGTGATCTCAGAGATCACATCAACGCCCATAGTGGAAAAGTATGATCCTAGGTACAAAATGCCGAAAGATCGTCCCTGGGGCATGCCACTTAACTATATCCGAAAATTGTAGTAGGAGCCGCTGGGCCTGATGGTTACAAACTTCACGAAAGCGAAGATGCCAGGGGCATAACGATAACTCCTGAAGGTTACAAACTTTGAGAAGCGCCAAGATTCACTGACGTAGTAACGGTACCCCCACCCGTGGTGCACACTGTCCCGGAAGGACAGATCCCACAGATACCTTCTGTTGGAAACAAAAGTATGGATGACAGAATAAAGGAATTTCAGGAGCAATTCCTAGAGATGCAGAAAGAACTGCAAGCTCTTCGCGGTCAGGATTTATTTGGAAAGGACGTCGCAGACCTTTGTTTGGTCCCCGATGTGAAAGTCCCGCACAAGTTCCAGGTACCCGATTTTGAAAAGTACAAGGGCAACTCCTGCCCTCAAAGCCATTTGGTGATGTACGCTCGGCGAATGTCAGCTCAAACAAAGAACCAGGAACTACTAATCCACTACTTCCAGGACAGTTTAACCGGTGCCGCACTCAAATGGTACATGGGATTAAACTGCACTAAGATCGGCACTTTTAGAGATCTTGGCACTGCCTTCGTGCAACAGTACAAGTATAACTTGGACATGGCACCAGATAGAGATCAACTCAGATCGATGTCACAAAAGGACAAGGAAACCTTTAAGGTGTACGCTCAGAGATGGCGTGAAATTTTCGCTCATATTTGTCCACCTCTTGAGGAAAAAGAGATGACAAAGATCTTCTTAAAAACCTTGAGCTCTTTTTACTATGACCGAATGGTCGCTAGTGCGCCCAACGACTTCACCGAGATGGTCGATATGGGAGTTCGTCTCGAAGAAGCAGTTTGAGAAGGACGTCTGATCAAAGATGCCGGATCATCAAGCAGTACAAAAAGATACGGTAGTGATCTCCCTAAGAAAAAAGAGCAAGATATTGGGAATATCTCTCTCGAAAAGCAAAGGCGACGATACCAACCAGTAGCAGCTATAACTCCTGCTATCAACCATGCGCCTGCTCCTATGTATCAACCTCAGGTTGCTCAAAGCCAACCAAATCAACAATTTCAGCAAAGGACACAATAGCATCTTCAGCAGGCTCGTCCTCCGCACAACCGTACAATGCGTCCACCAGGGTTCGATCCTATACCCGTATTATACGCAGAACTGTTTCCATTACTACTGGTCAAGGGGTATGTCCAAACCAGGGCTCCTCTTACAGTACCGGAAAATCTGCCTTTTTGGTTCAAAGCGGATTAGACTTGCCCTTACCATCAAGGAGAACCAGGGCATAACATAGAGAACTGTCTCAGCTTCAAATCCGACATACAAAAGATCGTCAGAAGCGGGGTCTTATCCATCAAGGATACAAATCCTAAAATTCTCACGAACCCGCTGCTGCCTCAACACGAGAAAGCTGTAGTTAATTTGATAGAGGGAGAATCTAACAACAGCTATCAAATTCATGATGTACTTTTATTAAGGACCAACTTGGTCGAGATGCATTGTAGACAGAGCAGATATGGCCATATGCCACCTCATAATTATCACCAGTGTGATATCTGCTCTAAAAACAATCAAGGATGTTCTGTGTTACAATTCGCTCTGCAGGAATAGATGGATCTCGGATGGATCTAGGAACACCGAGTTTGTGGGGTTAACATGGTCCATACGAATTCCAACATCATTCAGAATCACAACATTCTAGAAATGAATGTCAACTTGGTCCTGATGCACTCACGACAAAGTATACACTACGATCTGCCACGGCATGATTACAAAGCCTGTCTGATCTTCTCAACAAACAATCAGGGATGCTCTTTTGTATAAGAGGCCCTCCAGCGTCGGATGGATCTTGGATGGATTTAGGATTACCATGATAGGAATCATTATCAAATTAATATGATTCAGATCTTTGATGTTCGCTTAATGAATACCAGCTTGGTGGAGTTACACACTAAGCAGGTCCAGCTCGGCTTCCTGGCATCACATGATTATCAAAGCTGTAAAGCGGACTATGAAAATGATCAAGGTTATGCCCTTGTCTAGGAACACTTCAACACTTGTTGAACCATTGGTGGCTTCCGATCTATATGGATGAATACACCCAACAAGTTAGTGTCACTAATGGGAATCCTACCAGATATCAAGGTCAGGACGTTTGATCAATGAAAACTGACCTAGTAAGGTTGCACTACATTCAAAGCGGACGTGGCTAGGTGCCACCACACAACTATGAGCGCTGTAGAGTTTGCTCAGAAGATAATCATGGATGTCACCTCGTGCAAGCAACCCTTCAAAGTCAGTTGGACCACAAAGAGATTCAACCGTGTCCAAGCTCTGGGTCAATCTACTGGATGCCAGACTATTTCGCTGATCAAATCAAGGACGTTGTCGTAATCTCTGATCATAAGAGGACCAAAGATGTTTGTGTTATTATCCCTCTGCTTGACGAATCGAGAGTTCCTAATCAGGAACGGATCGAAATTACTTACGATGGTCAGAAAAATCATAAGGCTCCTGTAGTTATCTATCTGGCGGGACCACTACCGTATGAATCAACTAAGGCTATCCCTTATAAGTACGGTGCGACGATAATTGAGAATGGAAAGGAAACTCCATTACCCTCCGTTGTGAATATTGCAGACATCAGTCGAGTAACACGGAACGGTCGAATCTTCAACCAAGGAGTTGGAGAACCTATCAAAGAAAAGGAACCTCAAACAGAAGTTCCTAATCCACCGGTCGGTCAATTTAATGACCCCGGCCTTGCAAAGAAAGAGGATAAGATGCTGAAGCTCATCCACAAGAGTGAATACAACATTGTGGATCAGCTGTTGCAAACTCCTTCAAAAATCTCAGTGTTATCACTTTTACTCAGTTCAGAAGCTCATAGGGAGGCTCTACAGAAAGTCTTAGAGCAGGCCTTTATGGAACAGGTTGTAAAAATCTGGCAATTTGATAGCATTGTCTCTAACATCACTTCCTGCAATAACTTGGGATTCAGTGATGAAGAATTACCAGAAGAGGGCCGCCGTCATAACATGGCGCTCAATATTACAGTCAACTGCCTGGACGATGCTTTAGCCAGCGTACTGGTAGACATAGGGTCAGCCCTAAACGTTATGCCAAAGTCTACTTTGATGCAACTATCATACCAAGGATCTCCGATGAGAACCAGTGAGGTCGTCATCAAAGCATTCGATGGATCCAGAAAAACAGTTATCGGCGAAGTCAACCTTCCCATAACTATCGGTCCCCACACTTTCCAAGTCATTTTCCAGGTCATGGACATCCGAGAAACATACAGCTACTTATTAGAAAGACCTTGGATACATCAGGCTGAGGCAGTCACTTCGACACTTCACCAAAAGCTAAAGTTTGTCAAGAACGACCAACTCGTCACAGTCTGTGGAGAGCAGGCCTTGCTCGTGAGTAACTTGTCATCATCCACTGTTGTAGAACCAGAGGGGGTAATCGGAACACAGTTCCAAGCGCTTTCGCTACACAATGACAATCGATCCGAAAAAGGAACTTCGATTTCCTCGTACAAAGATGCTATTAAAGTGGTCGAAATTACCAATACAACAGGACGGGGGCAGCTTGTCATTTCTACTGACAATAAGAAAAAGAAAGTTCATGGCTTCTCCCCAACCTGTACCCAAACTGCTGCTAACAACGAAAGTTTTCATCCCATTCAGGACTTCTTCCACAGTGGAGGTTTCCTTCACCCAGTGTCTCAAGAAGTGCATACCATCAACGAAGGTGATTCCTCTGATACAGAGGAAGAATGGAAGTCCTATCTTAACGAGGATGGTTATATGTCTTAGGAAGAAGTGCCTACGCCATTTTGCTATCCTGCACAAAGCCCGAGATTTATACCAAGATCAGATGTCAAAATGATATACGGAGAGTGCGATCCGGAAGGATGTTGTGCTCCACCAAACTCATTAGAGGAGGACACTCTGATGAAGGATAACTTTGACCACAACTACTATGGCCCGATGGATGGCCTGCCAATGTGGCAGCCGTACCCAGGAAATTCGGGGCAAGAGAATCAGCCGAACAATGAAAATCAGTTAAGCATCATTGAAACGAATACCTGCGTCCCCACCATGTCATTGGACCAACATTCAAGATATTTTGAAAATGCCCAACACAACGATGAATTTGCAAAGTTTGCAGGACTAGAGTTCATCAACTACGCTTTTCCCGAGGTCAACGTCATTGAAAGAGATGACTCCTCCAGTTCCAAAAAAGTGTGGGACACCCTGGGACAACCAAGTGGTAAATACGACTTCATGTTCAAATACAACGCTCCTGAAAGCTCTCGTATCAGGCTCGAGGACATCCAGCCAACTGGATGGGGAGATACATCTAAGAGCACAAATACTATGCAAAATACAACTGAGGAATCCTCCTACGATAACTCTGCCTAGGAGACAGACTCCAATGATCCTACTCCACCAGAAATCAGCGTTATTTATAAAGACAAATCAAGGAAGGTACCAGACTTTGTAATTCACCGAGGAGTTTGTCGCCAATGGGTTGCAGTCAACATTTCGAAAGTCGTCCATAAGTCTAAGTAATTGTCATCTTTATCTTAACCTTTCACCCTGCCCAGGTGAAACGGATGTTTTGATAGGGCTCACTTTCTGTAAATATCTCTTCGCTTTGCCCAAAGCGACAGAGTTTTGTTTTATAGGGTTGTAGTTTCAAGAATCGACAAAAAACATAAATAAAATAACATTGTTCTATAATTTCTGCATTAATTGTTGTTTTCTCTTTTCGTTTTTTCAGAAAATGGTAATCCTAAAAAATAGCTCAATAATAAAAACAAGCAGTTTTCCAAAGAAAAACACTGCACACACTCTTGCATTCTCTCTATCTCTTCTAAACACAAATCATCACGTCATGCAGATTGCTTATTTTAAACCCCGTTAAAACACGCAATCCGATGCCTTCTCCCAACTTTGAATTCCCGGTATTTGAGGCTGAAGAAGAAGATGACGACGAAATTCCAAAGGAGATTTCCCGACTACTCAGACAAGAGGAAATATGCATTGAGCCTCACAAAGAGCCGTTGGAAACGGTCAACTTGGGCTCAGAGGAAGAGAGAAAAGAAGTCAGGATTGGGGCACTCCTCAGTCCATTTTCCAAAGAAGGTTTGATAAAGCTTCTCAAGGAGTTTCCTGATGTATTTGCTTGGTCCTATCAGGACATGCCAGGGTTGGATACCAGCATCGTGGAGCATCATCTACCGTTGAGATCAGAATGTCCGCCCATAAAACAAAGGTTGAGACGGACTCATCCGGACATGGCCATCAAAATCAAGGAGGATGTACAGAAACAGATTGACGCAGGTTTCCTCGCCACATTAGAGTATCCTCAATGGTTAGCCAATATAGTACCAGTCCCGAAAAAGGATGGAAAGGTTAGAATGTGTGTCGACTACAGAGATCTAAACAAGGCTAGTCCAAAGGACGACTTTCCCTTACCACACATTGACATGTTAGTAGATAGTACATCGAAGTTCAAAGTTTTCTCCTTCATGGATGGATTCTCGGGCTATAATCAAATAAAAATGGCACCGAAAGACATGGAAAAAACTTCCTTCATCACCCCATGGGGTACCTTTCGTTACAAGGTAATGCCGTTCGGTTTGAAGAATGTCGGGGCAACCAATCAAAGGGCCATGACTACTCTTTTTCATGACATGATACACAAAGAAATAGAGTTATATGTTGATGATATGATTGCAAAATCTAAGACAGAAGAGGAGCATGTGAACCACCTGTCAAAGTTATTTGAGCGTCTGAGGAAATACAAACTCCGCTTGAATCCCAATAAGTGCACATTCGGTGTCCGTTCAGTGAAACTGCTAGGGTTCATCGCCAGCCAGAAAGGAATTGAGGTTGGTCCTGATAAGGTCAAGGCCATTCAAGAAATGCCTTCTCCAAAGACTGAAAAACAAGTCAGGGGATTCCTGGGACGTTTAAACAACATCTCCAGATTTATATTCCTCATGACCGCGACATCGCACCAATCTTCAAATTACTCAAAAAGAATCAGGACTGTGTTTGGACAGAAGAATGTTAAAGCGCCTTCGACAGTATTAAAGAATACCTATTGAACCCACCAATTCTATCACCTCCAGTGGAGGGAAGACCACTGATCATCTACCTAACAGTCTTGGAAGACTCTATGGGTTGTGTACTTGGCCAACAAGACGAAACCAAAAGGAAAGAGTCTGCCATTTACTATTTGAGCAAAAAATTTACCGACTGCGAGACTCGGTACACGATGCTTGAGAAAACTTGTTGTGTTTTGGCTTGGGCAGCCAAACGTCTTTGCCAGTATATGATTCGTCACACTACTTGGTTAATCTCCGAAATGGACCCGATCAAGAACGTCTTTGAAAAGCCTGCTCTCACGGGAAGGATAGCCCGTTGGCAGATGTTGTTATCAGAATATGACATAGAATACCACGCTCAGAAAGCCATTAAGGGAAGTATTTTAGCCGATCATTTGGCTCATCAACCGATTGACAATCAAGAATCGGTCGAATTTGACTTCCTAGACGAAGATGTCATGTAATTAAAATTAAAATATTGCGATGAACCGCTACCCAGCGAAGGGCCAGAACCCGGTTCCCAATGGGGACTAATCTTTGATGGAGCTTTCAATCATTACGGAAACAGAATTGGGGAAATCATCATAACACCTCAGGGTCTCCACATTCCTTTCACTGCCAGACTAACATTCAAGTGCACAAACAACGAGGCCGAATACGAAGCTTATATCATGGGTCTCGAAGAAGCGATCGACTTAAGGATCAAAAACTTGGATGTTTATGGCGACTCAGCCCTGGTTATCAATTAGATCAAAGGAGATTGGAACACATACCAATCAGGATTAATTCCTTACAAAGATTACGCAAGAAGGTTGTTACCCTTCTTAACAGAATCGAGTTCCATCACATCCCTCGTGAGGAGAATCGCATGGCTGATGCACTAGCCACTCTCTCTTCCATGATTAGTGTAGGTCAATTGAATGGTATACCTAAGATCGACATAATGCGCCTTGAAAGGCCCGCTTACATATTCGCGATCGAAGCAGTCATAAACGACAGACCTTGGTATCACGATATCAAATGCTTCCTTCAGGAACAGAAGTACCCACCTGGGGCATCCAGAAAAGACAGAAAAACCCTTAGAAGGCTAGCAAGCAGTTTTTTTCTGAGCAGTGACACACTCTATAAGAGAAATTTCGACATGGTCTTGCTTTGATGTGTAGACAGACCAGAAGCAAACATGCTGATGAAAGAAATTCATGAAGGATCCTTTGGCACTCATGCTAATGGACACTCAATGGCGAGAAAAATTCTAAGGGCAGGGTACTACTGGTTGACCATGGAATCCGACTCCTACAAGTACATGAGGAGATGTCACAAGTTTCAGATATACTCAGACAAAATCCATATACCGCCAACGCATCTCAAAGTTCTTTCTTCCCCATGGCCTTTTTCTATATGGGAAATCGACATAATTGGCATGATTGAGCCCAAGGCTTCGAACGGACATCGGTTCATCTTGGTAGGCATTGATTACTTCACCATGTGGGTCGAAGCAGTGCCGTACGCCAATGTTACCCGACAAGTGGTGGTCCGATTTATCAAAAACAATCTCATTGCCGATATGGTGTTCCAAATCAGATAATTACTGACAATGGATCCAACTTGAACAATAAGATGATGAAAGAGTTATACGCTGAGTTCAAGATCGAACACCATAATTCATCTCCCTACCGACCTAAGATGAATGGAGCGGTAGAAGCAGCTAACAAGAACATCAAGAAGATTGTTCAAATGATGGTTGTAACCTACAAGGATTGGCACGAGATGCTACCCTTTGCTCTTCTCAGTTATCGCATATCTGTCTGCACTTCAACAGGGGCAACCCCTTTCTCTCTAGTATATGGCATGGAAGCAGTGCTACCTATAGAAGTAGAGACCCCGTCAATTCGAGTATTGATGGAAGCTAAGCTCACCAAAGTTGAATGGTATCAAAGTCAACACGACAAATTGAACTGATCGAAGAAAAGCGAATAACGGCATTATGCCATGGTCAGTTGTATCAGCAAAGGATGAAGAAGGCGTTTGAAAAAAGGTCCGACCTCGCGTCTTCAGAAAAGGAGACCTTGTGCTCAAGAAGATACAATTATTTCTCACAGATCCCCGGGGTAAGTGGACTCCGAATTATGACGGCCCCTATGTGGTCAAGAAAGCTTTCTCAGGCGGCACCTTGAGACTTGCAACCATGGATGGAGAGGAATTTGCCTACCCCACAAACGTTGACGTAGTCAAGAAATACTGCGCCTAAACTAAAAAAAAAAACGTCTCGGTGGATTGAAAACCCGAAAGGGCGGTCCAGGAAAAAATTAGAGACATCATCGAAAATCATCCCAGTGAATTGGAAATGTCAAAGTACAATCCAGGCAAAAGTTAGGGATAATGGCAAGTAACTACGTCTGATCAGTTCAGCAACAGTCATGCCATCCATCAGGAAAACTCCAGTCAAGGTCATCTTCGACAGAAGCTCAGGATGCCCAGAATTCACAGTTGGTAGAAGGATAGTGGTCGTTATGTTTCAACGTAGCCCTTTTCCCTTAAATTACCATTTTCTAACTTTGTAAATACTCTTAGGAATCACGTGTTTGGCGGATTTCCATCCTGTCAATAAAATTTGAGCCCTAGTGCTTTTGCTTACAATTCTTATTTGTTTTAGCTTTACAGAACGACATTTTAACATGATTAATGATTCTTGAAATAAAACAAAAAATGAATTTACTTGTTAAAAATTTTCTGCTTTTAAAAATAAAGATGGCAATTTCTTTTGACTTTTGAACATCAGAAGAACATCGATCACTTCTCCAAAATTAATTGAACCTCAAAGGGCAGAATCAAAGTACCCCTACTAAAACAGTATACCCGAATGAAGGATCAATTGTGTCAGAGACCATGCTTCATCTGACACCCCACCGGAAGAGTTCGTACTTCCTAAGCCCGACCGAAGGTTTTCCCCACAGGGATTATCTTTCCTAAGCAAGGTAGAATTACTATTGTGAACCAGTGATACTTTTCATCTCCTGCTGTGGCCGAGTATCCCGTCATGTTCTTCTAACTTGTATGTCGCGTCAGTTTTGTCAGCATTTACATACATACCTCATGCATTATTATTTTACATGCATATTCATATCACTATCACTCTGGTCAGTCTTGTCCCCCCAGTGGTGAAGTCCTCTCATTAGAGTTGTCAGTTCTTCCCTCGTCAAGAAGTGAAACATCTGAGCAATTTCTCTTCCAGTTTATTTCTGGAAGGAAGCCGGTTCTTTGACCACTTTGATAACTTGAACCTCTAAAGAGCCATAAAACCTTCGACCAACGTCACCCTTCGCCATTGAAGATGATGTCTTCGCTTTCCCGGGTTAAGGAATATCCCCAGAGAAAGCACCTCAGAATTGGGGTACATCATATGGCATTTCTCCGAGAAGATCTCGAAGAAAAGTATGATGTAATATCCCCAAACAGAAAGCAGTCTCTCAAGAAACTCGTTTCCCCGGTAGAGTCAACAAATGGCGTCTCCAGTAAAGAAGTGTGTACACCTCTACAGCTCAGATGAATGGGTTCCCCAGCAAGTCTGTCATCAAAACTTTTTCCATCAAATGGCATCCCCCCAAGAAAATTCGGCGAGAAGTTTGAGGAAAACCGCTACGAATAGCGTCCCTTGTCAAGAAAGTTTATTGACAAAAGAAACTGAGACCAGATCCTTGGTAGGAAACCAGGATCACGGGGAAGTTTATATCAGAAACTGAGACCAGTTCCTTGGTAAGAAACCAGGATCGCGGGGAAGTTTATATCAGAAACTGAGACCAGTTCCTTGGTAGGAAACCAGGATCGAGGGGAAGTTTATTTCAGAAACTGAGACCAGTTCCTTGGTAGGAAACCAGGATTGAGGGGAAGTTTATTTCTGAAACTGAGACCAGTTCCTTGGTAGAAAATCAAGATCGAGGGGAAGTTTAGTTCAGAAATTGAGACCAGTTCCTTGACTGAAGCTCAGGATCGAGGGGAAGTTTCTGCCTTTTTTGAGCATCATTGCTTAGCAAAATAAGATGTATGGACAAACTGCCATTCATAACCACCATCAAAATTTCGGGTATTCCGATATTTAATCAGCTTGCACCCTGAATGCCCGAATACCTTCGCCATTCACACATTCGGGTCCAAGAAGATTAAATAGGGGCATCTGTCATACCCCAAATTTTGACCACTAAGATTTCCCATCATTGTGAAAATCATCATCACAATATTGATGAACCATCATGCCTCATCAGTCTCCTCAAGGATTGTTGAGCGTTCACTACAATCAAAGATTAGGATTTCAAGCCCTCTAAGAGCTTTTAGGCAAAAGATCAATCAAGGAATGACATGATCTTCAACTTGGCTAACCTCTCAAACACCCACAAAGGATCAAGAGGACTCCCACATCAAGGATCAAGCACAAAGTTGCAGCATTCCAAGTGGATTAAGCCTCAAGGTCACTAGTGTCACCAAATTAAGGTTTTGGTCGACCAGGGCCTCCAGATGGAAATTTTCCTCTGGGCATGAGCCAATGCTTCAAAGAATAACCTAAGATACTCCAAGGGACATCATGAACCTAATCATCAAGTCAATTTTGCCTCAGGGGATGTATACAATAAAAATCAAGAATTAGGGTTTCTCGACCTAATTCACCCCTAAGTTGACTTCTGGGACAAAACATGAGCCAAGACCTCAAGACATGATTTTTGGGTCTCTAATAAACTACATTGATCCATTTGCAACAATGGATTGATCCAAGAAGCTTGATCAACAAGTTTCAAATTCGTCAGAACTACAGTTAGGGTTTTAAGGAAAAAGTCAACTGTGCCTTTGACTTTTGACCCAGGCATGCTCCCAAATCTTGGGACATGATTCAATACACCCTATAACACCCATGGAACATGTCCATCAAGTTTTATTTAGGTCAAGGACGTGATTTCCTAAAGGATTGCACAGTTTGGAATTCATCTGACAAAAAGTCAACTGTCCACAAAAGTCAACTTTGACTTTTTGAGATTTTTCACAATTATGGTTCTTTGACCCTAAAATGATGTTAATGTGTGATTGGGATCATCATTCATCAAGAAAAATCAAATAAAGTGGGATAACTTGCAAAAGGGGTAACCATAAAAACTTAGAAATTTTCTAAGTTATGGAACAAAGTGGCTAGGGTACCAACTTTGGAGGATCATATCTCCTAAACCATAAGGCCACTTTTCCCTATTCAAAGCTGGATTTATAGCTCTCATGGCCCTCTACAAAAGCTTCAACTACACCTCCCTCCAATTCATTGTGGATTCTGAGTTATGATTGGGTCAAAATGACTAAAAACATGAAGGTACCACTTTTCCAACACTTAGACAAAATTCTGTCCAAGACAGATTTTGTTGAAAACACCAAAACTTGTGAGATTTTTTCACATGGTTCCAAGCTGAATTAATTCCAAAGGTAAACATCAATGTTGTTGCATATGTTGCTAAGAATTCAAAGAGCTTATCAGCATGAATTGATTCAACTTGAGCCAAGAGAAGTCCATGCCCAAAGTCATGTTGCTGCAGCTGTTTTGGAAAAATCAGTTTGGACTTTTGCTTGCTTTACACGATTTTTGATCCAAGACCAAGGATCTCTATGTCACAGTCATCCAATCTGATCCTAATCCAACTGATCCAACTATTAAAGCTAAGTCAAAAAGCTAAGGGATCTTCCAACTTGAGATTAAATGCATTTTGGCACATTATGCCTTGAATTCAAAGGCATTTATGTGAAATAGGGAACTTTCAACTAAGCCACTCTTCTCAGTCAAGTTCTCTGATTAAACAACAATTAAAACATCTGAAGAATGTGAATTTGGTCAAGACATAGCCCTGCCCTTGGGAAGGGCTAAGTTGCCTTGCATGAGAAGAAATGACACCAAGCCAAAGCCCTTGAATGTGATCTGATCCACCAGTCATTCATTATTCCTCCAAGACAAGAGTTGATCACCTATAAATAGAGGTTCCAATGGATCATTCAAATCACCCCAAAGCAACTTACTGCATTGCTTTCTCTCATTCTCTCTTAAGTGCCAAATTTCTTTGTTTTTGAGCAACCACCATCGGGTTTTGAGTTGCAGCCTTAAGCAATTCATTCCAATTACTCAAACACATCACATATGATGTATATGAGGTGTCCAAACACTTAAAATACCTCTGTAACACCTTTAGCTCAAAATCACTCTTCAACTAAGCCATTATGCTTCAATTCTGCAATTGGATTCCTCCAACTTGATCCAAAGAGTTTAAAAGTGTTCTGAGGCTTGTAATCCACTCAACAACATCCATTGAAGCTGTAGGGATCATCAAACCACTTCTGGAACACCATCTGTGCAAAGTTCCATTTCAGCTTGCATCAAGGTAAGCCTCAAAACTACATCTTCATGATCCATGCATATTTCCTCGCATGATATTTTTGCCAATTGCTTGCCATCATATATTGAGTGTTTCCCCTCAAAAAAATTTGATCATAACCCTCACAACCTTGTCTGTACGATTGCTTTTGCAAAATTAGTGTTCATACACTCATATTAATATAACTGGCTGCACATTAAAAATAAATGAAATCAAAAATTTCCATCTTGTTCCTTGTTAAAAAACACACGAGTTTGGTGTTTGAATCATGTCAAATGGTTGAGAGATGAGTGAGATAGGGTGCTTCATGCACGAGCTCGAGGAAGAAGATGGCCATGGCCCCATTCTTCAGGTTTTCCAACCAAGTTCTCTATATATTTTTCATTTGCCATACTATATTTGAATTGGCATTGCGCCCTAGTGGTTGATCAACTGGTTTTGTGTGTATTGGCAAGCGAGAGGTCTGGGGTTCGAATCCCCCTCGCCCCAGACCTCTTTTTTATCACTTTTTCCTATTTTATTATTTTTCATATTATTTTGTTAATGATTTGAAAAATTAATAACTCCCTCAATTTTAATTATTTTGATTGGTTCTTTTTGCAAAAAATCACAAAAATGTTGAAATATTTTATTCCACAAAAAAATTAGATTTATATTATTTATTTAATATAATTAGTATTTTTGTGAATAAATTCATTTTATTGTTTTTTAAACATTTTAAAATGAATATTCATCTTGAAAAATCAAAACCAAATGAGCTTTAATTCATCTTGTGATTAAAACATCATTTTTCAAACCTTAACCAAAGATCATAAGTTGTTTATTAGAACTTATTTGGTATTTGTATCATTTTAATTAATTTTCTTTGAATAATTACTTTAAAAATGATGAAATTAGGGTTTTGTTGATTTTCACCCTAACAAACTTTTTTCAAACACTCATGGGCCTCTAATAGAGTGTAAGACCTAAGCCTTTTGTAAAAAAACCGATTTTGGGCTTCACTTATTGTATAAGTCCCTCTGTGTATTTTCAAAACAATGGCACGATCGACGCCTTTTCATAAAAACCTTGGGCCTCTCCTTGAGCTGTAAGCCCCACCACTTGTATAAAAATAAATCATTGGGCCTCTAATAAAGTGTAAGACCCAACCCCATCTTTTAACCAAAAACCATTTTTGGGCCTCAGATATTGTATAAGTCCCTTCGCGTTGAAAGAAAAATCTCGGCACGATCGCCAGTTCAAAAATGAACTCTGGGCCTACCCTCGTGTTGTATGTCCCATTTCTTTTCCTTAAAAATACTTTTTGGGCCTCTTGAGAGAGTGTAAGACCCCTCCCTGTGTACAGAAAATCTTTCTTGGGCCTCACTTATTGTATAAGTCCCTCTGTACAAATTTAAAATAACGGTGCGATCACTGATAAAACCTTGGGCCTCTCCTTGAGCTGTAAGCCCCCAACTTTCTTTTCAAATCACTTTCTCCTTTGATTTTGAAATATACTGTTGTTTTCATTTTTTCTTTGTTGAACAACTAACGAAACAGCATGGAAGCTCTACAACCGAGTAAGTGTTTATCCGCTTTCATTTACCACTTTCATATATATAACTGTATTGTGGGGCTGTTTCACTGTAAGTCTTCTTTCACCTCCATTTATATTGTGTAATACTAGTATAGCTATTTAGATTTTCCCCGGCAACTACGTCTAGCACTATAAAGCTCCGTCGGTCACTCTTAAATAAAGCAAAACTAGATCCCCCATAGGATTCCAGATACAGTCTTCCCTCCTCTTGGGGTTAAACAATATGGAACAAAGAGAAAGGCAGTATTCTCGGTGAACCTTTTCTCAGATTGTAACTCTAGAAATTGTCAAAGGAATTCTACTCCCCAGAGTTGATCTATTCTCGGTGAATGGCATCTCTTAAATTCTTCAAACCCGGAACTCTCACTAAATGATCTATTCTCTGTGAACGACATTTCTTGAACTTTCCCGGCTTGGGACCCACAGGCTTCTTAAAAGCATCCCCGCCTCCTCTTGGGTGTTGTACAAGGACCCTTCGGCTTCTTAGAAGTTTTCACAGCCCCCTCTTAGGCTTCGTATAATGATTCTTCCTCAGCAAAGATAACCTCCTCTTGGGCTTCGTACAAATTGTCCCTTCGACTTCTTAAAAGTTTTTCTCGCCTTCTCTTGGGCTTTGTACAAATTGTCCCAACGACCTCTTAAAGGTATAGGAACAGAAATTAGTCATCTTAATAGAACGGTTTTTCAAAAGAGTCTAGATCTTCCTCTTGAAAACGTACTTCCTCTTGGACATAGTATAGAAGATAAAATCCCAGACTTGGACAGTCTAAGCCCCTTGAGTCTCAAAGACATTCTCAAGCACAACATTACCCATATAAGAACTGATTTTCTCTTTTATCTAACACACTGGACCTGTCACTTAACTGAAATAGTCACCCGCACAGACAGCCTCCTATTGGGCTTTGTATAAATGATTCTCCCCAGCGGAGCTAACTTTCTCAGACTCTCTTGTTGAGTCACCAACTTTTAGCCTCCATCTCGGGCTTCGTACGAGATAGAAAAACCCACTATCTTGTTGAGTATGAAAAGACTCTCTTGTTGAGTCAACCACTTTTAGCCTCCATCTCGGGCTTCGTACGAGATAGAAAAACCCACTCTCTTGTTGAGTATGAAAAGACTCTCTTGTTGAGTCAACCACTTTTGGCCTCCGTCTTGGGCTTCATACAAGACCCATATAAATCACTCTCTTGTTGAGTATAAAAGACTCTCTTGTGTGTCCATTGTGTGTCCATTGGCATGAGTGCCAAAGGATCCTTCATGAATTTCTTTCATCAGCATGTTTGCTTCTGGTCTGTCTACACATCGAAGTAAGACCATGTCGAAATTTCTCTTATAGAGTGTGTCACCGCTCAGAAAGAAACTGCCTGCTAGCCTTCTGAGGGTTTTTCTGTCCTTCTGGATGCCCCGGGTGGGTAATCCTATTTCTGAAGGAAGCATTTGATATCGTGATACCAAGGTCTATCGTCTATGACTGCTTCGATCGCGAAGATGTAAGCGGGCCTTTTAAGGCGCATTATGTCGATCTCAGGTATGTCATTCCATTGACCCACACTAATCATGGAAGAGAGAGTGGCTAGTGCATCAGCCATGTGATTCTCCTCCCGAGGGATGTGATGGAACTTGATTCTGTTGAAGAAGGGTAACAACCTTCTTGCGTAATCTTTGTAAGGAATCAATCCTGATTGGTATGTGTTCTAATCTCCTTTAATCTGATTGATACCCAGGGTTGAGTCGCCATAAACATCCAAGTTTTTGATCCTTAATTCGGTCGCTTCTTCGAGACCCATGATACAAGCTTCGTATTCGGCCTCGTTATTTGTGCACTTGAATGTTAGTCTGGAAGTAAAAGGAATGTGGGTACCTTGAGGTGTTATGATGATTGCTCTAATTCTGTTTCCGTAATGATTGACTGCTCCATCAAAGATTAGTCCCCATTGGGAAACGGGTTCTGGCCCTTCGCTGGGTAGTGGTTCATCGCAATCTTTTATTTTTAAGTACATGACATCTTCGTCTGGGATGTCAAATCCAACCGATTCTTGATCGTCAAACGGTTGATGACCCAAATGATCGGCTAAAATACTTCCCTTAACGGCTTTCTGAGCGTGGTATTTTATGTCATATTCTGATAACAACATCTGCCAACGGGCTATCCTTCCCGTGAGAGCAGGCTTTTCAAAGACGTACTTGATCGGATCCATTTCAGAGATTAACCAAGTAGTGTGACAAATCATATACTGGTGAAGACGTTTGGCCGCCCAAGCCAGAGCACAACAAGTTTTCTCAAGCATCGTGTACCGAGTCTCACAGTCGGTAAATTTCTTGCTCAAATAGTAAATGGCAGGCTCTTTCCTTTTGGTTTCGTCTTGTTGGCCAAGTACACAACCCATAGAGTCTTCCAAGACTATTAGGTAGATGATCAGTGGTCTTCCCTCCACTGGAGGTGATAGAATCGGTGGGTTCAACAGGTATTCTTTAATACTGTCGAAGGCGGTTTGCCATTCTTCTGTCCAAACACAGTCCTGATTCTTTTTTAGTAATTTGAAGATTGGTGTGTATGTCGCGGTCATGAGGAATATAAATCTGGAGATGTAGTTCAAACATCCCAGGAATCCCCTGACTTGTTTTTTAGTCTTTGGAGAAGGCATTTCTTGAATGGCCTTGACCTTGTCAGGATCAACCTCAATTCCTTTCTGGCTGACGATGAACCCTAGTTGTTTCCCTGAACGGAAACTGAATGTGCACTTATTGGGATTCAACCGGAGTCTGTATTTCCTCAGATGCTCGAATAACTTTGATAGGTGGGTCACATGCTCCTCTTCTGTCTTAGATTTTGCAATCATATCATCGACATATACCTCTATTTCTTTGTGTATCATGTCATGAAAAAGAGTAGTTATGGCCCTTTAATAGGTTGCCCCGACATTCTTCAAACCGAACGGCATTACCTTGTAACTAAAGGTACCCCATGGGGTGTTGATGGAAGTTTTTTCCATGTCTTTCGGCGCCATTTTTATTTGATTATAGCCCGAGAATCCATCCATGAAGGAGAAAACTTTGAACTTCGTTGTACTATCTACCAACATGTCAATGTGTGGTAAGGGAAAGTCGTCCTTTGGACTAGCCGTGTTTAGATCTCTGTAGTCGACACACATTCTAACCTTTCCGTCCTTTTTCGGGACTGATACTATGTTGGCTAACCATTGAGGATACTCTGATGTGGCGAGGAAACCTGCGTCAATCTGTTTCTGTACTTCCTCCTTGATTTTGATGGCCATGTCCGGATGAGTCCGTCTCAACCTTTGTTTTATGGGGGGACATTCTGATCTCAACGGTATATGATGCTCCACGATGTTGGTATCCAACCCTGGCATGTCCAGATAGGACCAAGCAAATACATCGGGAAACTCCTTGAGAAGATTTATCAAACCTTCTTTGGCAAATGGACTGAGGAGTGCCCCAATCCTGACTTCTTTTCTCTCTTCCTCTGAGCCCAAGTTGACCGTTTCCAACGGCTCTTTGTGAGGTTCAATGCACCTTTCCTCTTGTCTGAGTAGTCGGGAGATCTCCTCTGGAATTTCGTCGTCATTTTCTTCTTCAGCCTCAAATACCGGGAATTTAAAGTTAGGAGAAGGCATCGGATCGCGTGTTTCAACGGGGTTTAAAACAAGCAATCTGCATGACGTGATGATTTGTGTTTAGAAGAGATAGAGAGAATGCAAGAGTGTGTGCTGTGTTTTTCTTTGGAAAACTGCTTGTTTTTATTATTGAGCTATTTTTTAGGATTACCATTTTCTGAAAAAACGAAAAGAGAAAACAACAATTAATGCAGAAATTACAGAACGACGTTATTTTATTTATGATTTTTGTCGATTCTTGAAACTACAACCCTATAAAACAAAACTCTGTCGCTTTGGGCGAAGCGAAGAGATATATTTACAGAAAGTGAGCCCTATCAAAACATCAGTTTCACCTAGACAGGGTGAAAGTTTAAGATAAAGACGGCAATTACTTAGACTTATGGACGACTTACGGAACGTTGACTGCAACCCATTGGCGATGAACTCCTTGGTTAATTATGAAGTCTGGTACCTTCCTTGATTTGTCTTTAGAAATAATGCTGATTTCTGGTGGAGTAGGATCATTGGAGTCTGTCTCCCAGGCAGAGTTGTCGTAGGAGGATTCCTCAGTTGTATTTTGCATAATATTTGTGCTCTCAGATGTATCTCCCCATCCAGTTGGCTGGATGTCCTAGAGCCAGATACGAGAGCTTTCAGGAGCGGTGTATTTCACCATGAAGTCGTATTTACCACTTAGTTGTCACAGGGTGTCCCACACTTCTTTGGACCTGGAGGAGCCATCTCTTTCAATGACGTTGACCTCGGGAAAAGCGTAGTTGATGAACTCTAGTCCTGTAAACTTTGCAAATTCATCGTTGTGTTGGGCGTTTTCAGAATATCCTGAGTGTTGGTCCCATGACATGGTGGGGACCCAGGTATTCATTTCAATGATGCTTAACTGATTTTCATTGTTTGGCTTATTCTCTTGCCCCAAATCTCCTGGGTACGGCTGCCACATTGGCAAGCCATCCATCGGGCCATAGTAGTTGTGGTCAAAGTTATCCTTCATCAGAGTGTCCTCCTCTAATGAGTTTGGTGGAGCAAGGCATCCTTCCGGATCGCACTCTCCGTATATCATTTTGACATCTAACCTTGGTATAAATCTTGGGCTTTGCGCAGGATAGCAAAATAGCGTAGGCACTCCTTCCTGAGACATATAACCGTCCTCATTAAGATAGAACTTCCATTCTTTCTATGTATCGGAGGAATCACCTTCGTTGATGGTATACACTTCTTGAGACACTGGGTGAAGGAAACCTCCACTGTGGAAGAAGTCCTGAATAGGAACTCTCGATTCGTCAAGCAGAGGGATAATAGCACAAACATCTTTGGTCCTCTTATGATCAAAGATTACGACAACGTCCTTGATTTGATCAGCGAAATAGTCTGGCATCCTGTTGATTGACCTAGAGCTTGGACACGGTTGAATCTCTTTGGGGTCCAACTGACTTTGAAGGGCTGCTCGCACGAGGTAGCATCCTTGATTATCTTCTGAGCAAACTCTACAGCACTCATAGTTGTGTGGTGGCACCTGGCCACGTCCGCTTTGAATGCAGTGCAACCTTACTAGGTTAGTTTCCATTGATCGAACGTCCTGACCTTGATATCTAGTAGGATTCCCATTAGTGACACTAACTTGCTGGGTGTCTTCATCCATATAGATCGGAAGCCACCAATGGTTCAACAAGTGTTGAAGTGTTTCCTGGACAAGGGCACAACTTTGATCGTTTTCACAGCCCGCTTTACAGCTTTGATAATCATGTAATGCCAGGAAGCTGAGCTGGGCCTGCTTAGTGTGTAACTCCACCAAGAAGGTATTCATTAAGTGAACATCAAAGATCTGAATCATATTAATTTGATAATGATTCCTATCATGGTAATCCTAAATCTATCCAAGATCCATCTGACGCTAGAGGGCCTCTTGTACAAAAGAGCATCCCTGATTGTTTGTTGAGCAGATCGAACAGGCTTTGTAATCATGTCGTGGCAGATCGTAGTGTATACTTTATCGTGAGTGCATCGCGACCAAGTTGAAATTCATTGCTAGAATGTTGTGATTCTGAATGATGTTGGAATTCGTATGGACCATGTTGACCCCACGAACTCGGTGTTCCTGGATCCATCCGAGATCCATCTATTCCTGCAGTGTGGATTGCACCACAGAACATCCTTGATTGTTTTTAGAGTAGATATCACACTGGTGATAATTATGAGGTGGCACATGGCCATATCCGCTCTGTCTACAATGCATCTTGACCAAGTTGGCCCTTAATAAGAGTACATCATGAATTTGATAGCTGTTGTTAGATTCTCCCTCTATCAAATTAACTGCAGCTTTCTCATGTTGAGGCAGTGGGTTCGTGAGAACATTAGGATTTGTATCCTTGAAGGATAAGACCCCGCTTATGACGAACATTTGTACGTCGAATTTGAAGTTGAGACAGTTCTCTATGTTATGCCCTGGTCCTCCTTGATGGTAAGGGCAAGTCTGATCCGCTTTGAACCAAAAAGGCGGATTTTTCGATACTGTAAGAGAAGCCCTGGTTTGGACATGCCCCTTAACCAGTAGTAATGGAAACAGTTCTGCGTACAATACGGGTATAGGATTGAACCCTGGTGGACGCATTGTAGGGTTGTGCGGAGGACGAGCCTGTTGAAGAGGCTGTTGTGTCCTTTGCTGAAATTGTTGATTTGGTTGGCTTTGAGCAACCTGAGGTTAATACGTAGGAGCAGACGCAAGGTTGATAGCAGGAGTTATAGCTGCTACTGGTTGGTATCGTCGCCTTTGCTTTTCGACAGATATATTCCCAATATCTTGCTCTTTTTTCTTAGGGAGAGCACTACCGTATCTTTTTGTACTGCTTGATGATCTGGCATCTTTGATTCGACGTCCTTCTCGAACTTCTTCTTTAAGACAAACTCCCATACTAACCATCTCGGTGAAGTCATTGGGCGCAATAGCGGCCATTCGGTCGTAGTAAAATGAGCTCAAGGTTTTTAAGAAGATCTTTGTCATCTCTTTTTCCTCAAGAGGTGGACAAATCTGAGCGGCAATTTCACGCCATCTCTGAGCATACTCCTTAAAGGTTTCCTTGTCCTTTTGTGACATCGATCTGAGTTTATCTCTGCCTGGTGCCATGTCCAAGTTATACTTGTATTGTTGCACGAAGGCAGCGCCAAAATCTCTAAAAGTGTCGATCTTAGTGGGATTTAATCCCATGTACCATTTGAGTGTGGCACCGGTTAAACTGTCCTGGAAGAAGTGGATCAGTAGTTCATGGTTCTTTGTTTGAGCTGATATTCTTCGAGCGTACATCACCAAATGGCTTTGAGGGCAAGAGTGCCCTTGTACTTTTTAAAATCGGGTACCTGGAACTTGTGCGGGACTTTCACATTGGGGACCAAACAAAGGTCTGCGACGTCCTTTCCAAATAAATCCTGACCGTGAAGAGCTTGCAGTTCTTTCTGCATCTCTAGGAATTGCTCCTGAAATTCCTTCATTCTGTCATCCATACTTGTGTTTCCAACAGAAGGTATCTGTGGGATCTGTCCTTCCGGGACAGTGTGCACCACGGGTGGGGGTACCGTTACTACGGCAGTGAATCTTGGTGCTTCCCAAAGTTTGTAACCTTCAGGAGTTATCGTTATGCCCCTGGCATCTTCGCTCTCCCGAAGTTTGTAACCTTCAGGCCCAGCGGCTCCTACTGCAATTTTCGGATCGTCAGTGATTGGCGGAATATATCCTTCTGGGATATAGTTGAGTGGCATGCCCCAGGGATGATCTTTTGGAATTTCGTACCTAGGATCATACTTTTCCACTATGGGCGTTGATGTGATCTCTGAGATCACAGTCCTTTGTTGTTGCATCTGAGCTTCTGCCAGAGCTTGCATATCACTATGAAGCTTTCTTAGATCCTCTTTCAAAGTGTAGATCTCTTCCCTCAACTCTCTGTTCTCTTCCTCGAGATCATTCATCTTTTTCTGACGATTGGCCCGAGTATTGTACGAATGAGACAGTTTGACTCTAGAATCGAGACACAAACGTGAGATTCGTAAGGTAAGAATAATGTGTTACATGAGAATGATGATTACAATGATTATTTTAATTGTTTTTTGGTTTAATCAAAATAAACTTCGACAATTGGATTGCAAATGACAAACAGTGGGGAAACCCCATTTTATTGAATTCAAAGATTGCGGAAATGGAAATACAGTAAATTACAAAGTGTTGTAAAAGTAAACCTAAGCTAATGGATCCTGAGTCCTCTCTGAGGAGAGCTTAGGTGCTGATTCGGGTGCTTTCCTTTTCTTTGACTGGGGCTCTTAGGCCATCGCTGGGTTGACATTCGTCTGCCAAGTGAAAGGAGCGAGCAAGTTCCTTTGGTTATCCTGATTTTCCACAGCATGTTGCTCTAAAATCTCGATTAGAGCATCCTTTTCTTTCAACAGTTGTTGTATCTTGTTACACTCCACATTAAGAATATGGTACTTGTTCTTCCAAGACCTCATCTCCTGTTGAACTTTGTTGAGAGTAACCTGAAGTTTTTCCGTATCCGACATGAAGTACATGACAGATTCCTTTGGCGGAAGAACTCCGTGACGAGGGTAAGGCATCTTTAGCTTGAGAGCTTTGGTTTATACCCAGTGGAGATAAGGTTCTACCGAGACACAGTCTGGTTTTCCTAGAGACTCTCGTCCTTTCTTATGAACATGTTTCCAAGCGTGCACTATTTCTGTCTTTAGTGCCCTGTCATTTTCTCCTTCCTTGAAGAAAAGACCCTCCAGATGATCATTACGCGGGACATGCCTCATCGGGTATCAAAATTGACGACGAACTAAAGTTGGATGATAATTGATTCCCCTTTTTGTCCCAATGAGAGCTACGTTAGGGAAATTTCCACAATGCTCAATGATCATGATCCCGTCATAGATTCGATTGTACCAATCTATGTCAGAGTTAGTAAGAGACATGATTTTCTGCGACCAACGTAAGGCACTCTTATGATCCCAAAACGCAGCAAACATAGGTAAGTGGGAAGTGAACCATTTATATAACAGGGGTACACATCATATGATCATTCCTCCATTGTACAAATTCCCTAAGTATACAGAATGATACGCATCTGCGAGCAAGGTTGGTACAGGGTTTCCAATGAGAAAAACCTTAATGGCGTTGATATCGACGAAGTTATCAATGTTGGGAAATAGAAATAACCCGTAGATGAGCAGAACAAATACGCTTTTGAAAGCAGTCATGTTCCCTATACTAGCAAAGTACAGGGCCTTCTTTACCAGAAACTTGGCTGGTAAACCCGGGATTCCACCCTTAGTGGTCATGTGAGTCCTAACTTCTGACTCGTCCAAATAGATAGCTCTTGCTATGGTCTAATCCTTTGGAATTTCTTCCAGTCCAGAAAAGGGAGCTTGATTAGTAATGGGTAGATCAATCAGGTGAGAGTATTCCTCCAGTGTTGGTGCTAGCTGGTAATTCAGAAATGTGAAACAATGATAGACCGGATCATAGAACTGGATGAGCGTAGCCAGTATTCCTTCAATTACATGGACCCTTAACAAAGACAACACTCCTCCATACTTAGCTCTAAAAGCATCAGGGTTAGTGATCATCCTTGCTAACCCTCTCAAATCCTCTAATTTTGGAACTTTGAAGGTATACTTATGAGTTTTCCTTCTACCGAAATCCATGAGCGCAATCTTCTTCTCTGCCATTTGCAATCATTGTCTTAGTTTAATTTGAAAAAGAGAGACTAGAAGAGAAGATTTTTTCTTTGTTTTAATGTTTTTTTAAATGAATGCATGAATGCAACACACAAAAACATAGAAAAAACATGAGGTCAAAGGGTCGGTGTCATGAAGTCAAGGCTCTACCCGTCCCCAAAGGTTTTATACTGGTGATTTTTGTACCTGTCTCTCAAAATCATTGATTCCTCTTGAGATAACATCAGTGGGCCGGGAACCGTGCTAGGTGATGTATCTTAGAGTAATCTCAGATGAGGTTAGTATCGCATGACAACTATTTCCGATAGCTTCCGCACTACAATATGAGGTGATGTATCCTAGGTGTATACTCAATCTTTCCACATGCGGCATCACACGCATTCCCATTTAGCAGAAAAATAAACACAGATATCAATTAGGAAAAGCAGTATATATATTTGTCTTACTCATCCTAGACCTTTTAAGAGCTACGAATCCTATGATCCTAACAGGAAATGGCTCCCCGACGGAGTCGCCATTCTGTGGCACCTTCCCAACTTTAAAGGTTTCGACCTAAGATCCTAGTGAGGACAGATCCTAGCAATAATGACATTCCCCAGTGAAATCGCCATTCGGTGATACCTCGTGAACCCAAGGATTTACCCTAAGAGAAGCAAGAAAGAATAGCTCCCACTGTGGTCACCATTTTTTCTGTAGCGCGATTTTTATGGTTTCGAATCACTATCGCTTTGGTACTATAGTTCGATTCATTTTTTATCCTATTGAGCTGATTAAGGAAGGGAAATAGATGTCTCCAATTAACCCTGCTTGCACACTAAGGTTAAATAGTCAAAACTGTTGGTTTATAGATGCTATCAAAAGGGGGTCTCTCTAAGGGTTATTAACTTAAGTACACAAGTGTCGGTATTATTGACGAGGCTTTTGGTTAGGATACTGCTCCAGATTGATATATGAGAGTATGGGATTTTGATTGGTATGCTCGCTAAAATTTTGCAATCTTATGCCTACGTATTCCCGTTACAGGGAAATCAGAGCGATTATAGTTCCTCCTATTCTATGGGAGGAAAAAGGTGGTTTTGGTGTCTTGTTCAAAGCCCAAGATGTGAAGCTGAAGAGACTACTTATATCTTGTTCAAAGCCCAAGATATGAAGCAAAAGGGGTCCTGACTGAGAGGGAATTTGTCATCTCTAAGGAGGGGTTGTTGACGTTTGTATGCTGTGTGCAAAGCATGTTTTGATGCTAAGAGGTTGATTGATTCAACAGGTGATTTCTCTATACAAAGCCTAAGAGGAGGCTGAAAGGTTTGACTTTTCCGGGGAAAATGTTATTTCTGCCTTGTACAAAGCCCAATATTTGAGGCTAAAAGGGCTTGACTCAACAAGAGAGTCTTTTTGTGTGTCTGGTACGAAGCCCAAGACGGAGGCTGAAGGAGATTGACTCAACAAGAGAGTCTTTTATACTTAACAAGAGAGTGATTTGTTGTCTCGTACGAAGCCCGAGACGAAGGCTAAAAGGGATTGACTCAACAAGAGAGTCTTTTATACTCAACAAGAGAGTGTTTTGGTATCTCGTACGAAGCCAGAGATAGAGGCTAAAGTTTGTTTTTATCTGTCCTGCATAAAGCCCAAGACGGAAGTTAAAGAGGTTGACTCAACAAGAGAGTTAGGAGGTGATTGACTCAACAAGATAGTCTTTTATACTCAACAAGAGAGTGATTTATATGTGTCTTATATGACGCCCAATACGGAGGCCAAAAGTGGTTGACTCAACAAGAGAGTATTTTCATACTCAACAAGAGAGTGGGTTTTTCTATCTCGTACGAAGCCCGAGATGGAGGCTAAAAGTGGTTGACTCAACAAGAGAGTCTTTTCATACTCAACAAGAGAGTGGGTTTTTCTATCTCGTATGAAGCCTGAGATGGAGGCTAAAAGTTGGTGACTCAATAAGAGAGTCTGAGAAAGTTAGCTCCGCTGGGGAGAATCATTTATACAAAGCCCAATAGGAGGCTATCTGTGCGGGTGACTATTTCAGTTGAGTGACAGGTCCAGTGTGTTGGATAAAAGAGAAAATTAGTTCTTATATGAGTAATGTTGTGCTTGAGAATGTATTTGAGACTCAAGGGACTTAGACTGTCCAAGTCTGAGGTTTTATCTTCTATACTATGTCCAAGAGGAAGTGCATTTTCAAGAGGAAGATCTAGACTCTTTTGAAAGACCGTTCTATTAAGATGACTAATTTCTGTTCCTATACCTTTAAGAGGTCGTCGGGATAATTTGTACAAAGCTCAAGAGAAGGCGAGAAAAACTTTTAAGAAGCTAAACAGACAATTTGTACGAAGCCCAAGAGGAGGCTATCTTTGCTGAGGAAGAATCATTATACGAAGCCTAAGAGGAGGATGTGAAAACTTCTAAGAAGCCGAAGGGTCCTTGTACAATGCCCAAGAGGAGGCGGGGATGCTTTTAAGAAGCCCGTGGGTCCCAAGCCGCGAAAGTTCAAGAAATGCCATTCACAGAGAATAGATCATTTAGTGAGAGTTTCGGGTTTGAAGAATTTAAGAGATGCCATTCACCGAGAATAGATCAACTCTGGGGAGTAGAATTCCTTTGACAATTTCTAGAGTTACAATCTGAGAAAAGGTTCACCGAGAATACTGCCTTTCTCTTTGTTCCATATTGTTTAACCCCAAGAGGAGGGAAGACTGTATCTGGAATCCTATGGGGGATCTAGTTTTGCTTTATTTAAGAGTGACCGACGGAGCTTTATAGTGCTAGACGTAGTTGCCGGGGAAAATCTAAATAGCTATACTAGTATTACACAATATAAATGGAGGTGAAAGAAGACTTACAGTGAAACAGCCCCACAATACAGTTATATATATGAAAGTGGTAAATGAAAGCGGATAAACACTTACTCGGTTGTAGAGCTTCCATGCTGTTTCGTTAGTTGTTCAACAAAGAAAAAATGAAAACAACAGTATATTTCAAAATCAAAGGAGAAAGTGATTTGAAAAGAAAGTTGGGGGCTTACAGCTCAAGGAGAGGCCCAAGGTTTTATCAGTGATCGCACTGTTATTTTAAATTTGTACAGAGGGACTTATACAATAAGTGAGGCCCAAGAAAGGTTTTATGTACATAGGGAGGGGTCTTACACTCTCTCAAGAGGCCCAAAAAGTATTTTTAAGGAAAAAAAATGGGACTTACAACACGAGGGTAGGCCCAGAGTTTATTTTTGAACTGGCGATCGTGCCGAGATTTTTCTTTCAACGCGAAGGGACTTATACAATATCTGAGGCCCAAAAATGGTTTTTGGTTAAAAGATGGGGTTGGGTCTTACACTCTATTAGAGGCCCAATGATTTATTTTTATACAAGTGGTGGGGCTTACAGCTCAAGGAGAGGCCCAAGGTTTTTATGAAAAGGCGTCGATCGTGCCATTGTTTTGAAAATACACAGAGGGACTTATACAATAAGTGAGGCCCACAATGGGTTTATTTACAAATGGCTTGGGTCTTACACTCTATTAGAGGCCCATGAGTGTTTGAAAAAAGTTTGTTAGGGTGAAAATCAACAAAACCCTAATTTCATCATTTTTAATGTAATTATTCAAAGAAAATTAATTAAAATGATACAAATACCAAATAAGTTCTAATAAACAACTTATGATCTTTGGTTAAGGATTTAAAAATGATGTTTTAATCACAAGATGAATTAAAGCTCATTTGGTTTTGATTTTTCAAGATGAATATTCATTTTAAAATGTTAAAAAAACAATAAAATGAATTCATTCACAAAAATACTAATTATATTAAATAAATAATATAAATCTAATTTTTTTGTGGAATAAAATATTTCAACATTTTTGTGATTTTTTGCAAAAAGAACGAATAAAAAATAATTAAAATTGAGGGAGTTATTAATTTTACAAATCATTAACAAAATAATAGGAAAAATAAGAAAATAGGAAAAAGTGATAAAAAAGAGGTATGGGGCGAGGGGGATTCGAACCCCAGACCTCTCGCTTGCCAATACACACAAAACCAGCTGATCAACCACTGGGGCGCAATGCCAATTCAAATATAGTATGACAAATGAAAAATATATAGAGAACTTGGTTGGAAAACCTGAAGAATGGCGCCATGGACATCTTCTTCCTCGAGCTCGTGCATGAAGCACCCTATCTCACTCATCTCTCAACCATTTGACATGATTCAAACACCAAACTCGTGTGTTTTTTAACAAGGAACAAGATGACAATTTTTTTATTTCATTTATTTTTAATGTGCAGCCAGTTATATTAATATGAGTGTATGAACCCTAATTTTGCAAAAGCAATCGTGCAGACAAGGTTGTGAGGGTTATGATCAAATTTTTTTAGGGGAAACACTCAACATATGATGGCAAGCAATTGGCAAAAATATCATGCGAGGAAATATGCATGGATCTTGAAGATGTAGTTTTGAGGCTTACCTTGATGCAAACTGAAATGGAACTCTGCACAGATGGTGATCCAGAAGTGGTATGATGATCCCTACAGCTTCAATGGATGTTGTTGAGTGGATTGCAAGCCTTGGAACACTTTGAAAATCTTTGGATCAAGTTGGAGGAATCCAACTGCAGAATTGAAGCATAATGGCTTGGTTGAAGAGTGGTTTTGAGCTAAAGGTGTTACAGAGGTGTTTTAAGTGTTTGGACACCTCATATACATCATATGTGATGTGTTTGAGCAATTGGAATGAATTGCTTAAGGCTGCAACTCAAAACCCGATGGTGGTTGCTCAAAAACAAAGAAATTTGGCACTTAAGAAAGAATGAGAGAAAGCAATGCTGTAAGTTGCTTTGGGGTGATTTGATTAATCCATTGGTACCTCTATTTATAAGTAATCAACTCTTGTCTTGGAGGAATAGTGAATGGCTACTGGATCAGATCACATTCAAGGGTTTTGGCTTGGTGGCATTTCTTCTCATGCAAGGCAACCTAGCCCTTCCTAAGAGCAGGGCTATGTCTTGACCAAATTCACATTCTTCAGATGTTTTAATTGTTGTTTAATCAAAGAACTTGACTGAGAAGAGTGGCTTTGTTGAAAGTGCCCTATTTCACATAAATGCCTTTGAATTCAAGGCATAATGTGCCAAAATGCATTTAATCTCAAGTTGGAAGATCCCTTAGCTTTTTGACTTAGCTTTAATAGTTGGATAGGTTGGATTAGGATCAGATTGGTTGACTGTGACATAGAGATCCTTGGTCTTGGATCAGAAATCATGTAAAGTAAGCAAAAGTGCAAACTAATTTTTCCAAAACAGCTGCAGCAACATGACTTTGGGCATGGATTTCTCTTGGCTCAAGTTGAATCAATTCATGCTGATAAGCTCTTTGAATTATTAGCGACATATGCAACAACATTGATGTTTACCTTTGGAATTGATTCAGCTTGCGACTATGTGAAACAATCTCACAAGTTTTGGTGTTTTCAACAAAATCTGTCTTGGACAGAATTTTGTCTAAGTGTTGGAAAAGTGGTACCTTCATGTTTTTAGTCATTTTGACCCAATCATAACTCAGAATCCACAGTGAATTGGAGTGAGGTGTAGTTGAAGCTTTTGTAGAGGGCCATGAGAGCTATAAATCCAGCTTTGAATGGGGAAAAGTGAACTTGTGGTTTAGGAGATATCTGTTAGGTGCGGATTTGGCCTAAAAATGGCATATCTTTCTTTGCACTTTTTCATCTCTTTTCTCTTGTTTTCATGGTTTTTATCCATGATTGTTGTTGTTCTTATACACATTGAGAATATAACTTTGGTGCTTGTAATGTGTGTGTTATTGTGCAGGAAATGCACTAAATGATCTAAGTTTGAAGACACAGAGAAATGGTGCAAGCTGCCAAAGAATTGAAGTTACAACAGCAGGATTCGCCTCGCGAGTGCTAGCGAGCTCCTAGCGAAGGTTCGCCTAGCGAACGGTGGCGAGTGTCCCAGCGAAGGGTGGCAGAAAGTTTCAGTAGGAAAAGTCACTAAATTCGCTGGGGCGAAGGTTTTGGCGAAGGCTCGCTTCGCGAATGCACGTGGATTTCTGGGGCGGTTTAACTGTTTGAGGCACCTGATGTGCCTATTTTTAACCATTCGCCTAGCGAATGAATTGGTTCGCCTAGCGAACCTGCAAATTTCTGAATTGTATAAATACAATTTTTACACTTTTTAGGTAGATGTTGTTATGTTGTTGTAATTTTGGGATCAGAACTTGATATTTCTTCATTTCCAAGGGAGAAAAGGTAGGATCTTTGCTTTCTTGTTGGTGTTGGATGTAATCTCTTGATACCTTATGTATTTCATCTAATGTATGTTTGTGAATTGAATTCTGATTTTCTATTGTTGTTGTATTTGGTTGATTATTTGTGGTCTTGACAAAACCTTTACAAATCTTTGATCTTAGATTTTCATCTATCAATGAACAAGCTTTTGACATGGTTTTGTGAGTTGATATTCATTTTATCTTTTGTTGTATTGTGTTGATTAAGTAGCATGGGTAGCATGAGTAGGATCGATACGGTATCGCGAGGATGCGTGATAATAGTGATGAAGAAGGATATTCACATTCATTGGGCAAATTAGTTGAATACATGTAAAAAGGGTTAAGCGTGTGTACGTATTTTGATCTTGCTTAAATATGAAGAAATCATTTATTTTATATGGATGTTATAGTAATATCTGTTAGGACTGAACTCTAGACATAGATTTAGGCTTAACACTTGCGTGAGTATCCGCTCTTAAAGCTCTATGTTGGTTTTGTTGCGTGAGACATCACTGATGAGACAATACAGTTGGCCTCTCGACGTTACGTTAGACATAACCTCTGTTGTGAGTGATACACGAGGATATTAGGCGAATGATTGATTTGTGTTTGCTTGATTAGAAGAATGCATGTGTTATCAATTGATGAGATCCAATTCCAACAAGGCTCCGTTTATAATTCTGTCTTTACTTTATATTTTCCGTCTTTACATTTTCCGCATTTGCTTTTGGTTCGTCTTTAAACCAGAACTTTTGAGCTTAGAAATATAGAAACCGTTGAATGGCATTCTTTCCCTCGCACTGATCCCTGTGGAGACGACAAAACTGGGTTACTTATATATTTTTGCTTGCTGCTATTCTAGCTTCAACAAATTGGCGCCGTTGTCGGGGATCGGTGTTTAGATATTGAATCGCATCGCATAGTTTCTATATTTTTAAGCTTTGTACATTTGTTTATATTCTATGCATTTGTGTTTCTTTAATGTTTTCTCTAGTGTGTTCAGGAATGTTGAGAACTCCTTCTAGATTGGTTGCTTTGTATAAAAGAATTCAATGAAGCTTCGACCGAGTCTGGATGTTGTTGAGCTTTGAAAGTATGACAGGTAAATTGTATTGCTTTATAGAATGCTGGAATGATTTAAGAATTTTGTGCTTTGTGCAAATGTGTATCTTTGTTTCATTTTGCAACTTGTTGGAATGCTTGTTTCACTTAGGTCCAAAAGCCACAAATTGTGAGGAAACCTCCATTGTTTACTAAATGCTTGGATGACTGATAAACTTTGTTTAATTCGTTTGATTCATGCTTTATCTTCTGATTTTTGTGATTTTATGGAAGCATTAGAAATGATCAAGGCATTTGTTTATATTGAGCACAACTGAATCCAAAAGTTTCTTACCCGTGAGTAGTGAGAATTCGTTAGCCCCTTTGAGCCTAAATCAATTTAGATCTCATTTTAGTGATGAACTTGGTTTATGTACATAATTTGCAAGTTTGGTTCATCATTGAATTTTGTGAGGTTTGAAAAATTTCTTCTTGAACCTTTGAAAATTGTATACTTTGATTTCCTTGCGGTAAAGGCAAGGAGCATTCACATGAGGTTTGGTTGAATTCAAGTTGGGGAGAATGAAAAAGAAGATGGTAGGTTGCTTGAACCTTTTGAAAAAGTTCAAACAAGCATGAAAAAAGAAAAAAAAAAGAGAGAGTGTAAATATGAATGTGAAAAACACAAGAAAAAGAATGCTTGTTTGATGAGAAAAATAGAGAGTGAAATAATTGTGCAAAAGGAAGTTTGAGAAGGTTTGTGGTAAAGGAATGAGAATGGTGAATGAAGTTGTAAATGTGTAAATATCATTTATCGGCAATTTCGATTCAAAGACCTTTAGAAATGTCCCTTTGTTGTTAACCCGACCAAGCTACAACCTTTAAAGCCCTTAGTGATCTTTTTGCTTCCATATTTTCATGTTGACTGTTAGATGTTGTATGAATTGGATTGCTATTTGCATTGTTTATCGGGTGAGTGAAATTTTCCCGCGGTTGCAAACGCGTCAATTTCTTCATTCTTATTTTGAAGAGGAGTGTTAGAGTGATTCAAGTATGAAAATTTAGTTGTCATTTGAACCATTCCATGATATTTGTTTAAGTACTTAATTCTTTATCATTGTTCGATTCTATTTAGTGGTAAACGTTGCTTGTGCGCATTTTCATGTTTAGTTTATCTAGACTTTGGTTGATTCTTATGCTTGAGTAAATCCGCTTGTTTTTAACGAGGGGCATACTTTGCTTGAGGACAAGCAAGAGTTTAGTTGGGGAGAGTTGTTAGGTGCGGATTTGGCCTAAAAATGGCATATCTTTCTTTGCACTTTTTCATCTCTTTTCTCTTGTTTTCATGGTTTTTATCCATGATTGTTGTTGTTCTTCTACACATTGAGAATATACCTTTGGTGCTTGTAATGTGTGTGTTATTGTGCAGGAAATGCACTAAATAATCTAAGTTTGAAGACACAGAGAAATGGTGCAAGCTGCCAAAGAATTGAAGTTACAACAGCAGGATTCGCCTCGCGAGTGCTAGCGAGCTCCTAGCGAAGGTTCGCCTAGCGAACGGTGGCGAGTTTCCCAGCGAAGGGTGGCAGAAAGTTTCAGTAGGAAAAGTCCCTAAATTCGCTGGGGCGAAAATTTTGGCGAAGGCTCGCTTCGCGAGTGATTTGTTCGCTTTGCGAATGCACGTGAATTTCTGTAGCTGTTTAACTGTTTGAGGCACCTGATGTGCCTATTTTTAACCATTCGCCTAGCGAATGAATTGGTTCGCCTAACGAACCTGCAAATTTCTGAATTGTATAAATACAATTTTTACACTTTTTAGGTAGATGTTGTTATGTTGTTGTAATTTTGGGATCAGAACTTGATATTTCTTCATTTCCAAGGGAGAAAAGGTAGGATCTTTGCTTTCTTGTTGGTGTTGGATGTAATCTCTTGATACCTTATGTATTTCATCTAATGTATGTTTGTGAATTGAATTCTGATTTTCTATTGTTGTTGTATTTGGTTGATTATTTGTGGTCTTGACAAAACCTTTACAAATCTTTGATCTTAGATTTTCATCTATCAATGAACAAGCTTTTGACATGGTTTTGTGAGTTGATATTCATTTTATCTTTTGTTGTATTGTATTGATTAAGTAGCATGGGTAGCATGAGTAGGATCGATACGGTATCGCGAGGATGCGTGATAATAGTGATGAAGAAGGATATTCACATTCATTGGGCAAATTAGTTGAATACATGTAAAAAGGGTTAAGCGTGTGTACGTATTTTGATCTTGCTTAAATATGAAGAAATCATTTATTTTATATGGATGTTATAGTAATATCTGTTAGGACTGAACTCTAGACATAGATTTAGGCTTAACACTTGCGTGAGTATCCGCTCTTAAAGCTCTATGTTGGTTTTGTTGCGTGAGACATCACTGATGAGACAATACAGTTGGCCTCTCGACGTTGCGTTAGACATAACCTCTGTTGTGAGTGATACACGAGGATATTAGGCGAATGATTGATTTGTGTTTGCTTGATTAGAAGAATGCATGTGTTATCAATTGATGAGATCCAATTCCAACAAGGCTCCGTTTATAATTCTGTCTTTACTTTATATTTTCCGTCTTTACATTTTCCGCATTTGCTTTTGGTTCGTCTTTAAACCAGAACTTTTGAGCTTAGAAATATAGAAACCGTTGAATGGCATTCTTTCCCTCGCACTGATCCCTGTGGAGACGACAAAACTGGGTTACTTATATATTTTTGCTTGCTGCTATTCTAGCTTCAACAAATTGGCGCCGTTGCCGGGGATCGGTGTTTAGATATTGAATCGCATCGCATAGTTTCTATATTTTTAAGCTTTGTACATTTGTTTATATTATATGCATTTGTGTTTCTTTAATGTTTTCTCTAGTGTGTTCAGGAATGTTGAGAACTCCTTCTAGATTGGTTGCTTTGTATAAAAGAATTCAATGAAGCTTCGACCGAGTCTGGATGTTGTTGAGCTTTGAAAGTATGACAGGTAAATTGTATTGCTTTATAGAATGCTGGAATGATTTAAGAATTTTGTGCTTTGTGCAAATGTGTATCTTTGTTTCATTTTGCAACTTGTTGGAATGCTTGTTTCACTTAGGTCCAAAAGCCACAAATTGTGAGGAAACCTCCATTGTTTACTAAATGCTTGGATGACTGATAAACTTTGTTTAATTCGTTTGATTCATGCTTTATCTTCTGATTTTTGTGATTTTATGGAAGCACTAGAAATGATCAAGGCATTTGTTTATATTGAGCACAACTGTATCCAAAAGTTTCTTACCCGTGAGTAGTGAGAATTCGTTAGCCCCTTTGAGCCTAAATCAATTTAGATCTCATTTTAGTGATGAACTTGGTTTATGTACATAATTTGCAAGTTTGGTTCATCATTGAATTTTGTGAGGTTTGAAAAATTTCTTCTTGAACCTTTGAAAATTGTATACTTTGATTTCCTTGCGGTAAAGGCAAGGAGCATTCACATGAGGTTTGGTTGAATTCAAGTTGGGGAGAATGAAAAAGAAGATGGTAGGTTGCTTGAACCTTTTGAAAAAGTTCAAACAAGCATGAAAAAAGAAAAAAAAAGAGAGAGTGTAAATATGAATGTGAAAAACACAAGAAAAAGAATGCTTGTTTGATGAGAAAAATAGAGAGTGAAATAATTGTGCAAAAGGAAGTTTGAGAAGGTTTGTGGTAAAGGAATGAGAATGGTGAATGAAGTTGTAAATGTGTAAATATCATTTATCGGCAATTTCGATTCAAAGACCTTTAGAAATGTCCCTTTGTTATTAACCCGACCAAGCTACAACCTTTAAATCCCTTAGTGATCTTTTTGCTTCCATATTTTCATGTTGACTGTTAGATGTTGTATGAATTGGATTGCTATTTGCATTGTTTATCGGGTGAGTGAAATTTTCCCGCGGTTGCAAACGCGTCAATTTCTTCATTCTTATTTTGAAGAGGAGTGTTAGAGTGATTCAAGTATGAAAATTTAGTTGTCATTTGAACCATTCCATGATATTTGTTTAAGTACTTAATTCTTTATCATTGTTCGATTCTATTTAGTGGTAAACGTTGCTTGTGCGCATTTTCATGTTTAGTTTATCTAGACTTTGGTTGATTCTTATGCTTGAGTAAATCCGCTTGTTTTTAACGAGGGGCATACTTTGCTTGAGGACAAGCAAGAGTTTAGTTGGGGAGAGTTGTTAGGTGCGGATTTGGCCTAAAAATGGCATATCTTTCTTTGCACTTTTTCATCTCTTTTCTCTTGTTTTCATGGTTTTTATCCATGATTGTTGTTGTTCTTCTACACATTGAGAATATATCTTTGGTGCTTGTAATGTGTGTGTTATTGTGCAGGAAATGCACTAAATGATATAAGTTTGAAGACATAGAGAAATGGTGCAAGCTGCCAAAGAATTGAAGTTACAACAGCAGGATTCGCCTCGCGAGTGCTAGCGAGCTCCTAGCGAAGGTTCGCCTAGCGAACGGTGGCGAGTTTCCCAGCGAAGGGTGGCAGAAAGTTTCAGTAGGAAAAGTCCCTAAATTCGCTGGGGCGAAAATTTTGGCGAAGGCTCGCTTCGCAAGTGATTTGTTCGCTTCGCGAATGCACGTGAATTTCTGGGGCTGTTTAACTGTTTGAGGCACCTGATGTGCCTATTTTTAACCATTCGCCTAGCGAATGAATTGGTTCGCCTAGCGAACCTGCAAATTTCTGAATTGTATAAATACAATTTTTACCCTTTTTAGGTAGATGTTGTTATGTTGTTGTAATTTTGGGATCAGAACTTGATATTTCTTCATTTCCAAGGGAGAAAAGGTAGGATCTTTGCTTTCTTGTTGGTGTTGGATGTAATCTCTTGATACCTTATGTATTTCATCTAATGTATGTTTGTGAATTGAATTCTGATTTTCTATTGTTGTTGTCTTTGGTTGATTATTTGTGGTCTTGACAAAACCTTTACAAATCTTTGATCTTAGATTTTCATCTATCAATGAACAAGCTTTTGACATGGTTTTGTGAGTTGATATTCATTTTATCTTTTGTTGTATTGTGTTGATTAAGTAGCATGGGTAGCATGAGTAGGATCGATACGGTATCGCGAGGATGCGTGATAATAGTGATGAAGAAGGATATTCACATTCATTGGGCAAATTAGTTGAATACATGTAAAAAGGGTTAAGCGTGTGTACGTATTTTGATCTTGCTTAAATATGAAGAAATCATTTATTTGATATGGATGTTATAGTAATATCTGTTAGGACTGAACTCTAGACATAGATTTAGGCTTAACACTTGCGTGAGTATCCGCTCTTAAAGCTCTATGTTGGTTTTGTTGCGTGAGACATCACTGATGAGACAATACAGTTGGCCTCTCGACGTTGCGTTAGACATAACCTCTGTTGTGAGTGATACACGAGGATATTAGGCGAATGATTGATTTGTGTTTGCTTGATTAGAAGAATGCATGTGTTATCAATTGATGAGATCCAATTCCAACAAGGCTCCGTTTATAATTCTGTCTTTACTTTATATTTTCCGTCTTTACATTTTCCGCATTTGCTTTTGGTTCGTCTTTAAACCAGAACTTTTGAGCTTAGAAATATAGAAACCGTTGAATGGCATTCTTTCCCTCGCACTGATCCCTGTGGAGACGACAAAATTGGGTTACTTATATATTTTTGCTTGCTGCTATTCTAGCTTCAACAAATTGGCGCCGTTGCCGGGGATCGGTGTTTAGATATTGAATCGCATCGCATAGTTTCTATATTTTTAAGCTTTGTACATTTGTTTATATTCTATGCATTTGTGTTTCTTTAATGTTTTCTCTAGTGTGTTTAGGAATGTTGAGAACTCCTTCTAGATTGGTTGCTTTGTATAAAAGAATTCAATGAAGCTTCGACCGAGTCTGGATGTTGTTGAGCTTTGAAAGTATGACAGGTAAATTGTATTGCTTTATAGAATGCTGGAATGATTTAAGAATTTTGTGCTTTGTGCAAATGTGTATCTTTGATTCATTTTGCAACTTGTTGGAATGCTTGTTTCACTTAGGTCCAAAAGCCACAAATTGTGAGGAAACCTCCATTGTTTACTAAATGCTTGGATGACTGATAAACTTTGTTTAATTCGTTTGATTCATGCTTTATCTTCTGATTTTTGTGATTTTATGGAAGCATTAGAAATGATCAAGGCATTTGTTTATATTGAGCACAACTGTATCCAAAAGTTTCTTACCCGTGAGTAGTGAGAATTCGTTAGCCCCTTTGAGCCTAAATCAATTTAGATCTCATTTTAGTGATGAACTTGGTTTATGTACATAATTTGCAAGTTTGGTTCATCATTGAATTTTGTGAGGTTTGAAAAATTTCTTCTTGAACCTTTGAAAATTGTATACTTTGATTTCCTTGCGGTAAAGGCAAGGAGCATTCACATGAGGTTTGGTTGAATTCAAGTTGGGGAGAATGAAAAAGAAGATGGTAGGTTGCTTGAGCCTTTTGAAAAAGTTCAAACAAGCATGAAAAAAGAAAAAAAAAAGAGAGAGTGTAAATATGAATGTGAAAAACACAAGAAAAAGAATGCTTGTTTGATGAGAAAAATAGAGAGTGAAATAATTGTGCAAAAGGAAGTTTGAGAAGGTTTGTGGTAAAGGAATGAGAATGGTGAATGAAGTTGTAAATGTGTAAATATCATTTATCGGCAATTTCGATTCAAAGACCTTTAGAAATGTCCCTTTGTTGTTAACCCGGCCAAGCTACAACCTTTAAAGCCCTTAGTGATCTTTTTGCTTCCATATTTTCATGTTGACTGTTAGATGTTGTATGAATTGGATTGCTATTTGCATTGTTTATCGGGTGAGTGAAATTTTCCCGCGGTTGCAAACGCGTCAATTTCTTCATTCTTATTTTGAAGAGGAGTGTTAGAGTGATTCAAGTATGAAAATTTAGTTGTCATTTGAACCATTCCATGATATTTGTTTAAGTACTTAATTCTTTATCATTGTTCGATTCTATTTAGTGGTAAACGTTGCTTGTGCGCATTTTCATGTTTAGTTTATCTAGACTTTGGTTGATTCTTATGCTTGAGTAAATCCGCTTGTTTTTAACGAGGGGCATACTTTGCTTGAGGACAAGCAAGAGTTTAGTTGGGGAGAGTTGTTAGGTGCGGATTTGGCCTAAAAATGGCATATCTTTCTTTGCACTTTTTCATCTCTTTTCTCTTGTTTTCATGGTTTTTATCCATGATTGTTGTTGTTCTTCTACACATTGAGAATATACCTTTGGTGCTTGTAATGTGTGTGTTATTGTGCAGGAAATGCACTAAATGATCTAAGTTTGAAGACACAGAGAAATGGTGCAAGCTGCCAAAGAATTGAAGTTACAACAGCAGGATTCGCCTCGCGAGTGCTTGCGAGCTCCTAGCGAAGGTTCGCCTAGCGAACGGTGGCGACTGTCCCAGCGAAGGGTGGCAGAAAGTTTCAGTAGGAAAAGTCCCTAAATTCGCTGGGGAGAAAATTTTGGCGAAGGCTCGCTTCGCGAATGCACGTGGATTTCTGGGGCGGTTTAACTGTTTGAGGCACCTGATGTGCCTATTTTTAACCATTCGCCTAGCGAATGAATTGGTTCGCCTAGCGAACCTGCAAATTTCTGAATTATATAAATACAATTTTTACACTTTTTAGGTAGATGTTGTTATGTTGTTGTAATTTTGGGATCAGAACTTGATATTTCTTCATTTCCAAGGGAGAAAAGGTAGGATCTTTGCTTTCTTGTTGGTGTTGGATGTAATCTCTTGATACCTTATGTATTTCATCTAATGTATGTTTGTGAATTGAATTCTGATTTTCTATTGTTGTTGTCTTTGGTTGATTATTTGTGGTCTTGACAAAACCTTTACAAGTCTTTGATCTTAAATTTTCATCTATCAATGAACAAGCTTTTGACATGGTTTTGTGAGTTGATATTCATTTTATCTTTTGTTGTATTGTGTTGATTAAGTAGCATGGGTAGCATGAGTAGGATCGATACGGTATCGCGAGGATGCGTGATAATAGTGATGAAGAAGGATATTCACATTCATTGGGCAAATTAGTTGAATACATGTAAAAAGGGTTAAGCGTGTGTACGTATTTTGATCTTGCTTAAATATGAAGAAATCATTTATTTGATATGGATGTTATAGTAATATCTGTTAGGACTGAACTCTAGACATAGATTTAGGCTTAACACTTGCGTGAGTATCCGCTCTTAAAGCTCTATGTTGGTTTTGTTGCGTGAGACATCACTGATGAGACAATACAGTTGGCCTCTCGACGTTGCGTTAGACATAACCTCTGTTGTGAGTGATACACGAGGATATTAGGCGAATGATTGATTTGTGTTTGCTTGATTAGAAGAATGCATGTGTTATCAATTGATGAGATCCAATTCCAACAAGGCTCCGTTTATAATTCTGTCTTTACTTTATATTTTCCGTCTTTACATTTTCCGCATTTGCTTTTGGTTCGTCTTTAAACCAGAACTTTTGAGCTTAGAAATATAGAAACCGTTGAATGGCATTCTTTCCCTCGCACTGATCCCTGTGGAGACGACAAAACTGGGTTACTTATATATTTTTGCTTGCTGCTATTCTAGCTTCAACAAATTGGCGCCGTTGCCGGGGATCGGTGTTTAGATATTGAATCGCATCGCATAGTTTCTATATTTTTAAGCTTTGTACATTTGTTTATATTATATGCATTTGTGTTTCTTTAATGTTTTCTCTAGTGTGTTCAGGAATGTTGAGAACTCCTTCTAGATTGGTTGCTTTGTATAAAAGAATTCAATGAAGCTTCGACCGAGTCTGGATGTTGTTGAGCTTTGAAAGTATGACAGGTAAATTGTATTGCTTTATAGAATGCTGGAATGATTTAAGAATTTTGTGCTTTGTGCAAATGTGTATCTTTGTTTCATTTTGCAACTTGTTGGAATGCTTGTTTCACTTAGGTCCAAAAGCCACAAATTGTGAGGAAACCTCCATTGTTTACTAAATGCTTGGATGACTGATAAACTTTGTTTAATTCGTTTGATTCATGCTTTATCTTCTGATTTTTGTGATTTTATGGAAGCATTAGAAATGATCAAGGCATTTGTTTATATTGAGCACAACTGTATCCAAAAGTTTCTTACCCGTGAGTAGTGAGAATTCGTTAGCCCCTTTGAGCCTAAATCAATTTAGATCTCATTTTAGTGATGAACTTGGTTTATGTACATAATTTGCAAGTTTGGTTCATCATTGAATTTTGTGAGGTTTGAAAAATTTCTTCTTGAACCTTTGAAAATTGTATACTTTGATTTCCTTGCGGTAAAGGCAAGGAGCATTCACATGAGGTTTGGTTGAATTCAAGTTGGGGAGAATGAAAAAGAAGATGGTAGGTTGCTTGAGCCTTTTGAAAAAGTTCAAACAAGCATGAAAAAAGAAAAAAAAAAGAGAGAGTGTAAATATGAATGTGAAAAACACAAGAAAAAGAATGCTTGTTTGATGAGAAAAATAGAGAGTGAAATAATTGTTCAAAAGGAAGTTTGAGAAGGTTTGTGGTAAAGGAATGAGAATGGTGAATGAAGTTGTAAATGTGTAAATATCATTTATCGGCAATTTCGATTCAAAGACCTTTAGAAATGTCCCTTTGTTGTTAACCCGGCCAAGCTACAACCTTTAAAGCCCTTAGTGATCTTTTTGCTTCCATATTTTCATGTTGACTGTTAGATGTTGTATGAATTGGATTGCTATTTGCATTGTTTATCGGGTGAGTGAAATTTTCCCGCGGTTGCAAACGCGTCAATTTCTTCATTCTTATTTTGAAGAGGAGTGTTAGAGTGATTCAAGTATGAAAATTTAGTTGTCATTTGAACCATTCCATGATATTTGTTTAAGTACTTAATTCTTTATCATTGTTCGATTCTATTTAGTGGTAAACGTTGCTTGTGCGCATTTTCATGTTTAGTTTATCTAGACTTTGGTTGATTCTTATGCTTGAGTAAATCCGCTTGTTTTTAACGAGGGGCATACTTTGCTTGAGGACAAGCAAGAGTTTAGTTGGGGAGAGTTGTTAGGTGCGGATTTGGCCTAAAAATGGCATATCTTTCTTTGCACTTTTTCATCTCTTTTCTCTTGTTTTCATGGTTTTTATCCATGATTGTTGTTGTTCTTCTACACATTGAGAATATACCTTTGGTGCTTGTAATGTGTGTGTTATTGTGCAGGAAATGCACTAAATGATCTAAGTTTGAAGACACAGAGAAATGGTGCAAGCTGCCAAAGAATTGAAGTTACAACAGCAGGATTCGCCTCGCGAGTGCTTGCGAGCTCCTAGCGAAGGTTCGCCTAGCGAACGGTGGCGACTGTCCCAGCGAAGGGTGGCAGAAAGTTTCAGTAGGAAAAGTCCCTAAATTCGCTGGGGAGAAAATTTTGGCGAAGGCTCGCTTCGCGAATGCACGTGGATTTCTGGGGCGGTTTAACTGTTTGAGGCACCTGATGTGCCTATTTTTAACCATTCGCCTAGCGAATGAATTGGTTCGCCTAGCGAACCTGCAAATTTCTGAATTATATAAATACAATTTTTACACTTTTTAGGTAGATGTTGTTATGTTGTTGTAATTTTGGGATCAGAACTTGATATTTCTTCATTTCCAAGGGAGAAAAGGTAGGATCTTTGCTTTCTTGTTGGTGTTGGATGTAATCTCTTGATACCTTATGTATTTCATCTAATGTATGTTTGTGAATTGAATTCTGATTTTCTATTGTTGTTGTCTTTGGTTGATTATTTGTGGTCTTGACAAAACCTTTACAAGTCTTTGATCTTAAATTTTCATCTATCAATGAACAAGCTTTTGACATGGTTTTGTGAGTTGATATTCATTTTATCTTTTGTTGTATTGTGTTGATTAAGTAGCATGGGTAGCATGAGTAGGATCGATACGGTATCGCGAGGATGCGTGATAATAGTGATGAAGAAGGATATTCACATTCATTGGGCAAATTAGTTGAATACATGTAAAAAGGGTTAAGCGTGTGTACGTATTTTGATCTTGCTTAAATATGAAGAAATCATTTATTTTATATGGATGTTATAGTAATATCTGTTAGGACTGAACTCTAGACATAGATTTAGGCTTAACACTTGCGTGAGTATCCGCTCTTAAAGCTCTATGTTGGTTTTGTTGCGTGAGACATCACTGATGAGACAATACAGTTGGCCTCTCGACGTTGCGTTAGACATAACCTCTGTTGTGAGTGATACACGAGGATATTAGGCGAATGATTGATTTGTGTTTGCTTGATTAGAAGAATGCATGTGTTATCAATTGATGAGATCCAATTCCAACAAGGCTCCGTTTATAATTCTGTCTTTACTTTATATTTTCCGTCTTTACATTTTCCGCATTTGCTTTTGGTTCGTCTTTAAACCAGAACTTTTGAGCTTAGAAATATAGAAACCGTTGAATGGCATTCTTTCCCTCGCACTGATCCCTGTGGAGACGACAAAACTGGGTTACTTATATATTTTTGCTTGCTGCTATTCTAGCTTCAACAAATTGGCGCCGTTGCCGGGGATCGGTGTTTAGATATTGAATCGCATCGCATAGTTTCTATATTTTTAAGCTTTGTACATTTGTTTATATTATATGCATTTGTGTTTCTTTAATGTTTTCTCTAGTGTGTTCAGGAATGTTGAGAACTCCTTCTAGATTGGTTGCTTTGTATAAAAGAATTCAATGAAGCTTCGACCGAGTCTGGATGTTGTTGAGCTTTGAAAGTATGACAGGTAAATTGTATTGCTTTATAGAATGCTGGAATGATTTAAGAATTTTGTGCTTTGTGCAAATGTGTATCTTTGTTTCATTTTGCAACTTGTTGGAATGCTTGTTTCACTTAGGTCCAAAAGCCACAAATTGTGAGGAAACCTCCATTGTTTACTAAATGCTTGGATGACTGATAAACTTTGTTTAATTCGTTTGATTCATGCTTTATCTTCTGATTTTTGTGATTTTATGGAAGCATTAGAAATGATCAAGGCATTTGTTTATATTGAGCACAACTGTATCCAAAAGTTTCTTACCCGTGAGTAGTGAGAATTCGTTAGCCCCTTTGAGCCTAAATCAATTTAGATCTCATTTTAGTGATGAACTTGGTTTATGTACATAATTTGCAAGTTTGGTTCATCATTGAATTTTGTGAGGTTTGAAAAATTTCTTCTTGAACCTTTGAAAATTGTATACTTTGATTTCCTTGCGGTAAAGGCAAGGAGCATTCACATGAGGTTTGGTTGAATTCAAGTTGGGGAGAATGAAAAAGAAGATGGTAGGTTGCTTGAACCTTTTGAAAAAGTTCAAACAAGCATGAAAAAAGAAAAAAAAAGAGAGAGTGTAAATATGAATGTGAAAAACACAAGAAAAAGAATGCTTGTTTGATGAGAAAAATAGAGAGTGAAATAATTGTACAAAAGGAAGTTTGAGAAGGTTTGTGGTAAAGGAATGAGAATGGTGAATGAAGTTGTAAATGTGTAAATATCATTTATCGGCAATTTCGATTCAAAGACCTTTAGAAATGTCCCTTTGTTGTTAACCCGACCAAGCTACAACCTTTAAAGCCCTTAGTGATCTTTTTGCTTCCATATTTTCATGTTGACTGTTAGATGTTGTATGAATTGGATTGCTATTTGCATTGTTTATCGGGTGAGTGAAATTTTCCCGCGGTTGCAAACGCGTCAATTTCTTCATTCTTATTTTGAAGAGGAGTGTTAGAGTGATTCAAGTATGAAAATTTAGTTGTCATTTGAACCATTCCATGATATTTGTTTAAGTACTTAATTCTTTATCATTGTTCGATTCTATTTAGTGGTAAACGTTGCTTGTGCGCATTTTCATGTTTAGTTTATCTAGACTTTGGTTGATTCTTATGCTTGAGTAAATCCGCTTGTTTTTAACGAGGGGCATACTTTGCTTGAGGACAAGCAAGAGTTTAGTTGGGGAGAGTTGTTAGGTGCGGATTTGGCCTAAAAATGGCATATCTTTCTTTGCACTTTTTCATCTCTTTTCTCTTGTTTTCATGGTTTTTATCCATGATTGTTGTTGTTCTTCTACACATTGAGAATATACCTTTGGTGCTTGTAATGTGTGTGTTATTGTGCAGGAAATGCACTAAATGATCTAAGTTTGAAGACACAGAGAAATGGTGCAAGCTGCCAAAGAATTGAAGTTACAACAGCAGGATTCGCCTCGCGAGTGCTAGCGAGCTCCTAGCGAAGGTTCGCCTAGCGAACGGTGGTGAGTGTCCCAGCGAAGGGTGGCAGAAAGTTTCAGTAGGAAAAGTCCCTAAATTCGCTGGGGAGAAAATTTTGGCGAAGGCTCGCTTCGCGAGTGATTTGTTCGCTTCGCGAATGCACGTGGATTTCTGGGGCGGTTTAACTGTTTGAGGCACCTGATGTGCCTATTTTTAACCATTCGCCTAGCGAATGAATTGGTTCGCCTAGCGAACCTGCAAATTTCTGAATTGTATAAATACAATTTTTACACTTTTTAGGTAGATGTTGTTATGTTGTTGTAATTTTGGGATCAGAACTTGATATTTCTTCATTTCCAAGGGAGAAAAGGTAGGATCTTTGCTTTCTTGTTGGTGTTGGATGTAATCTCTTGATACCTTATGTATTTCATCTAATGTATGTTTGTGAATTGAATTCTGATTTTCTATTGTTGTTGTCTTTGGTTGATTATTTGTGGTCTTGACAAAACCTTTACAAATCTTTGATCTTAGATTTTCATCTATCAATGAACAAGCTTTTGACATGGTTTTGTGAGTTGATATTCATTTTATCTTTTGTTGTATTGTGTTGATTAAGTAGCATGGGTAGCATGAGTAGGATCGATACGGTATCGCGAGGATGCGTGATAATAGTGATGAAGAAGGATATTCACATTCATTGGGCAAATTAGTTGAATACATGTAAAAAGGGTTAAGCGTGTGTACGTATTTTGATCTTGCTTAAATATGAAGAAATCATTTATTTTATATGGATGTTATAGTAATATCTGTTAGGACTGAACTCTAGACATAGATTTAGGCTTAACACTTGCGTGAGTATCCGCTCTTAAAGCTCTATGTTGGTTTTGTTGCGTGAGACATCACTGATGAGACAATACAGTTGGCCTCTCGACGTTGCGTTAGACATAACCTCTGTTGTGAGTGATACACGAGGATATTAGGCGAATGATTGATTTGTGTTTGCTTGATTAGAAGAATGCATGTGTTATCAATTGATGAGATCCAATTCCAACAAGGCTCCGTTTATAATTCTGTCTTTACTTTATATTTTCCGTCTTTACATTTTCCGCATTTGCTTTTGGTTCGTCTTTAAACCAGAACTTTTGAGCTTAGAAATATAGAAACCGTTGAATGGCATTCTTTCCCTCGCACTGATCCCTGTGGAGACGACAAAACTGGGTTACTTATATATTTTTGCTTGCTGCTATTCTAGCTTCAACAAATTGGCGCCGTTGCCGGGGATCGGTGTTTAGATATTGAATCGCATCGCATAGTTTCTATATTTTTAAGCTTTGTACATTTGTTTATATTATATGCATTTGTGTTTCTTTAATGTTTTCTCTAGTGTGTTCAGGAATGTTGAGAACTCCTTCTAGATTGTTGCTTTGTATAAAAGAATTCAATGAAGCTTCGACCGAGTCTGGATGTTGTTGAGCTTTGAAAGTATGACAGGTAAATTGTATTGCTTTATAGAATGCTGGAATGATTTAAGAATTTTGTGCTTTGTGCAAATGTGTATCTTTGTTTCATTTTGCAACTTGTTGGAATGCTTGTTTCACTTAGGTCCAAAAGCCACAAATTGTGAGGAAACCTCCATTGTTTACTAAATGCTTGGATGACTGATAAACTTTGTTTAATTCGTTTGATTCATGCTTTATCTTCTGATTTTTGTGATTTTATGGAAGCATTAGAAATGATCAAGGCATTTGTTTATATTGAGCACAACTGTATCCAAAAGTTTCTTACCCGTGAGTAGTGAGAATTCGTTAGCCCCTTTGAGCCTAAATCAATTTAGATCTCATTTTAGTGATGAACTTGGTTTATGTACATAATTTGCAAGTTTGGTTCATCATTGAATTTTGTGAGGTTTGAAAAATTTCTTCTTGAACCTTTGAAAATTGTATACTTTGATTTCCTTGCGGTAAAGGCAAGGAGCATTCACATGAGGTTTGGTTGAATTCAAGTTGGGGAGAATGAAAAAGAAGATGGTAGGTTGCTTGAACCTTTTGAAAAAGTTCAAACAAGCATGAAAAAAGAAAAAAAAAGAGAGAGTGTAAATATGAATGTGAAAAACACAAGAAAAAGAATGCTTGTTTGATGAGAAAAATAGAGAGTGAAATAATTGTGCAAAAGGAAGTTTGAGAAGGTTTGTGGTAAAGGAATGAGAATGGTGAATGAAGTTGTAAATGTGTAAATATCATTTATCGGCAATTTCGATTCAAAGACCTTTAGAAATGTCCCTTTGTTGTTAACCCGACCAAGCTACAACCTTTAAAGCCCTTAGTGATCTTTTTGCTTCCATATTTTCATGTTGACTGTTAGATGTTGTATGAATTGGATTGCTATTTGCATTGTTTATCGGGTGAGTGAAATTTTCCCGCGGTTGCAAACGCGTCAATTTCTTCATTCTTATTTTGAAGAGGAGTGTTAGAGTGATTCAAGTATGAAAATTTAGTTGTCATTTGAACCATTCCATGATATTTGTTTAAGTACTTAATTCTTTATCATTGTTCGATTCTATTTAGTGGTAAACGTTGCTTGTGCGCATTTTCATGTTTAGTTTATCTAGACTTTGGTTGATTCTTATGCTTGAGTAAATCCGCTTGTTTTTAACGAGGGGCATACTTTGCTTGAGGACAAGCAAGAGTTTAGTTGGGGAGAGTTGTTAGGTGCGGATTTGGCCTAAAAATGGCATATCTTTCTTTGCACTTTTTCATCTCTTTTCTCTTGTTTTCATGGTTTTTATCCATGATTGTTGTTGTTCTTCTACACATTGAGAATATACCTTTGGTGCTTGTAATGTGTGTGTTATTGTGCAGGAAATGCACTAAATGATCTAAGTTTGAAGACACAGAGAAATGGTGCAAGCTGCCAAAGAATTGAAGTTACAACAGCAGGATTCGCCTCGCGAGTGCTAGCGAGCTCCTAGCGAAGGTTCGCCTAGCGAACGGTGGTGAGTGTCCCAGCGAAGGGTGGCAGAAAGTTTCAGTAGGAAAAGTCCCTAAATTCGCTGGGGAGAAAATTTTGGCGAAGGCTCGCTTCGCGAGTGATTTGTTCGCTTCGCGAATGCACGTGGATTTCTGGGGCGGTTTAACTGTTTGAGGCACCTGATGTGCCTATTTTTAACCATTCGCCTAGCGAATGAATTGGTTCGCCTAGCGAACCTGCAAATTTCTGAATTGTATAAATACAATTTTTACACTTTTTAGGTAGATGTTGTTATGTTGTTGTAATTTTGGGATCAGAACTTGATATTTCTTCATTTCCAAGGGAGAAAAGGTAGGATCTTTGCTTTCTTGTTGGTGTTGGATGTAATCTCTTGATACCTTATGTATTTCATCTAATGTATGTTTGTGAATTGAATTCTGATTTTCTATTGTTGTTGTCTTTGGTTGATTATTTGTGGTCTTGACAAAACCTTTACAAATCTTTGATCTTAGATTTTCATCTATCAATGAACAAGCTTTTGACATGGTTTTGTGAGTTGATATTCATTTTATCTTTTGTTGTATTGTGTTGATTAAGTAGCATGGGTAGCATGAGTAGGATCGATACGGTATCGCGAGGATGCGTGATAATAGTGATGAAGAAGGATATTCACATTCATTGGGCAAATTAGTTGAATACATGTAAAAAGGGTTAAGCGTGTGTACGTATTTTGATCTTGCTTAAATATGAAGAAATCATTTATTTTATATGGATGTTATAGTAATATCTGTTAGGACTGAACTCTAGACATAGATTTAGGCTTAACACTTGCGTGAGTATCCGCTCTTAAAGCTCTATGTTGGTTTTGTTGCGTGAGACATCACTGATGAGACAATACAGTTGGCCTCTCGACGTTGCGTTAGACATAACCTCTGTTGTGAGTGATACACGAGGATATTAGGCGAATGATTGATTTGTGTTTGCTTGATTAGAAGAATGCATGTGTTATCAATTGATGAGATCCAATTCCAACAAGGCTCCGTTTATAATTCTGTCTTTACTTTATATTTTCCGTCTTTACATTTTCCGCATTTGCTTTTGGTTCGTCTTTAAACCAGAACTTTTGAGCTTAGAAATATAGAAACCGTTGAATGGCATTCTTTCCCTCGCACTGATCCCTGTGGAGACGACAAAACTGGGTTACTTATATATTTTTGCTTGCTGCTATTCTAGCTTCAACAAATTGGCGCCGTTGCCGGGGATCGGTGTTTAGATATTGAATCGCATCGCATAGTTTCTATATTTTTAAGCTTTGTACATTTGTTTATATTATATGCATTTGTGTTTCTTTAATGTTTTCTCTAGTGTGTTCAGGAATGTTGAGAACTCCTTCTAGATTGTTGCTTTGTATAAAAGAATTCAATGAAGCTTCGACCGAGTCTGGATGTTGTTGAGCTTTGAAAGTATGACAGGTAAATTGTATTGCTTTATAGAATGCTGGAATGATTTAAGAATTTTGTGCTTTGTGCAAATGTGTATCTTTGTTTCATTTTGCAACTTGTTGGAATGCTTGTTTCACTTAGGTCCAAAAGCCACAAATTGTGAGGAAACCTCCATTGTTTACTAAATGCTTGGATGACTGATAAACTTTGTTTAATTCGTTTGATTCATGCTTTATCTTCTGATTTTTGTGATTTTATGGAAGCATTAGAAATGATCAAGGCATTTGTTTATATTGAGCACAACTGTATCCAAAAGTTTCTTACCCGTGAGTAGTGAGAATTCGTTAGCCCCTTTGAGCCTAAATCAATTTAGATCTCATTTTAGTGATGAACTTGGTTTATGTACATAATTTGCAAGTTTGGTTCATCATTGAATTTTGTGAGGTTTGAAAAATTTCTTCTTGAACCTTTGAAAATTGTATACTTTGATTTCCTTGCGGTAAAGGCAAGGAGCATTCACATGAGGTTTGGTTGAATTCAAGTTGGGGAGAATGAAAAAGAAGATGGTAGGTTGCTTGAACCTTTTGAAAAAGTTCAAACAAGCATGAAAAAAGAAAAAAAAAGAGAGAGTGTAAATATGAATGTGAAAAACACAAGAAAAAGAATGCTTGTTTGATGAGAAAAATAGAGAGTGAAATAATTGTGCAAAAGGAAGTTTGAGAAGGTTTGTGGTAAAGGAATGAGAATGGTGAATGAAGTTGTAAATGTGTAAATATCATTTATCGGCAATTTCGATTCAAAGACCTTTAGAAATGTCCCTTTGTTGTTAACCCGACCAAGCTACAACCTTTAAAGCCCTTAGTGATCTTTTTGCTTCCATATTTTCATGTTGACTGTTAGATGTTGTATGAATTGGATTGCTATTTGCATTGTTTATCGGGTGAGTGAAATTTTCCCGCGGTTGCAAACGCGTCAATTTCTTCATTCTTATTTTGAAGAGGAGTGTTAGAGTGATTCAAGTATGAAAATTTAGTTGTCATTTGAACCATTCCATGATATTTGTTTAAGTACTTAATTCTTTATCATTGTTCGATTCTATTTAGTGGTAAACGTTGCTTGTGCGCATTTTCATGTTTAGTTTATCTAGACTTTGGTTGATTCTTATGCTTGAGTAAATCCGCTTGTTTTTAACGAGGGGCATACTTTGCTTGAGGACAAGCAAGAGTTTAGTTGGGGAGAGTTGTTAGGTGCGGATTTGGCCTAAAAATGGCATATCTTTCTTTGCACTTTTTCATCTCTTTTCTCTTGTTTTCATGGTTTTTATCCATGATTGTTGTTGTTCTTCTACACATTGAGAATATACCTTTGGTGCTTGTAATGTGTGTGTTATTGTGCAGGAAATGCACTAAATGATCTAAGTTTGAAGACACAGAGAAATGGTGCAAGCTGCCAAAGAATTGAAGTTACAACAGCAGGATTCGCCTCGCGAGTGCTAGCGAGCTCCTAGCGAAGGTTCGCCTAGCGAACGGTGGTGAGTGTCCCAGCGAAGGGTGGCAGAAAGTTTCAGTAGGAAAAGTCCCTAAATTCGCTGGGGAGAAAATTTTGGCGAAGGCTCGCTTCGCGAGTGATTTGTTCGCTTCGCGAATGCACGTGGATTTCTGGGGCGGTTTAACTGTTTGAGGCACCTGATGTGCCTATTTTTAACCATTCGCCTAGCGAATGAATTGGTTCGCCTAGCGAACCTGCAAATTTCTGAATTGTATAAATACAATTTTTACACTTTTTAGGTAGATGTTGTTATGTTGTTGTAATTTTGGGATCAGAACTTGATATTTCTTCATTTCCAAGGGAGAAAAGGTAGGATCTTTGCTTTCTTGTTGGTGTTGGATGTAATCTCTTGATACCTTATGTATTTCATCTAATGTATGTTTGTGAATTGAATTCTGATTTTCTATTGTTGTTGTCTTTGGTTGATTATTTGTGGTCTTGACAAAACCTTTACAAATCTTTGATCTTAGATTTTCATCTATCAATGAACAAGCTTTTGACATGGTTTTGTGAGTTGATATTCATTTTATCTTTTGTTGTATTGTGTTGATTAAGTAGCATGGGTAGCATGAGTAGGATCGATACGGTATCGCGAGGATGCGTGATAATAGTGATGAAGAAGGATATTCACATTCATTGGGCAAATTAGTTGAATACATGTAAAAAGGGTTAAGCGTGTGTACGTATTTTGATCTTGCTTAAATATGAAGAAATCATTTATTTTATATGGATGTTATAGTAATATCTGTTAGGACTGAACTCTAGACATAGATTTAGGCTTAACACTTGCGTGAGTATCCGCTCTTAAAGCTCTATGTTGGTTTTGTTGCGTGAGACATCACTGATGAGACAATACAGTTGGCCTCTCGACGTTGCGTTAGACATAACCTCTGTTGTGAGTGATACACGAGGATATTAGGCGAATGATTGATTTGTGTTTGCTTGATTAGAAGAATGCATGTGTTATCAATTGATGAGATCCAATTCCAACAAGGCTCCGTTTATAATTCTGTCTTTACTTTATATTTTCCGTCTTTACATTTTCCGCATTTGCTTTTGGTTCGTCTTTAAACCAGAACTTTTGAGCTTAGAAATATAGAAACCGTTGAATGGCATTCTTTCCCTCGCACCGATCCCTGTGGAGACGACAAAACTGGGTTACTTATATATTTTTGCTTGCTGCTATTCTAGCTTCAACAAATTGGCGCCGTTGCCGGGGATCGGTGTTTAGATATTGAATCGCATCGCATAGTTTCTATATTTTTAAGCTTTGTACATTTGTTTATATTATATGCATTTGTGTTTCTTTAATGTTTTCTCTAGTGTGTTCAGGAATGTTGAGAACTCCTTCTAGATTGTTGCTTTGTATAAAAGAATTCAATGAAGCTTCGACCGAGTCTGGATGTTGTTGAGCTTTGAAAGTATGACAGGTAAATTGTATTGCTTTATAGAATGCTGGAATGATTTAAGAATTTTGTGCTTTGTGCAAATGTGTATCTTTGTTTCATTTTGCAACTTGTTGGAATGCTTGTTTCACTTAGGTCCAAAAGCCACAAATTGTGAGGAAACCTCCATTGTTTACTAAATGCTTGGATGACTGATAAACTTTGTTTAATTCGTTTGATTCATGCTTTATCTTCTGATTTTTGTGATTTTATGGAAGCATTAGAAATGATCAAGGCATTTGTTTATATTGAGCACAACTGTATCCAAAAGTTTCTTACCCGTGAGTAGTGAGAATTCGTTAGCCCCTTTGAGCCTAAATCAATTTAGATCTCATTTTAGTGATGAACTTGGTTTATGTACATAATTTGCAAGTTTGGTTCATCATTGAATTTTGTGAGGTTTGAAAAATTTCTTCTTGAACCTTTGAAAATTGTATACTTTGATTTCCTTGCGGTAAAGGCAAGGAGCATTCACATGAGGTTTGGTTGAATTCAAGTTGGGGAGAATGAAAAAGAAGATGGTAGGTTGCTTGAACCTTTTGAAAAAGTTCAAACAAGCATGAAAAAAGAAAAAAAAAAGAGAGTTTAAATATGAATGTGAAAAACACAAGAAAAAGAATGCTTGTTTGATGAGAAAAATAGAGAGTGAAATAATTGTGCAAAAGGAAGTTTGAGAAGGTTTGTGGTAAAGGAATGAGAATGGTGAATGAAGTTGTAAATGTGTAAATATCATTTATCGACAATTTCGATTCAAAGACCTTTAGAAATGTCCCTTTGTTGTTAACCCGACCAAGCTACAACCTTTAAAGCCCTTAGTGATCTTTTTGCTTCCATATTTTCATGTTGACTGTTAGATGTTGTATGAATTGGATTGCTATTTGCATTGTTTATCGGGTAAGTGAAATTTTCCCGCGGTTGCAAACGCGTCAATTTCTTCATTCTTATTTTGAAGAGGAGTGTTAGAGTGATTCAAGTATGAAAATTTAGTTGTCATTTGAACCATTCCATGATATTTGTTTAAGTACTTAATTCTTTATCATTGTTCGATTCTATTTAGTGGTAAACGTTGCTTGTGCGCATTTTCATGTTTAGTTTATCTAGACTTTGGTTGATTCTTATGCTTGAGTAAATCCGCTTGTTTTTAACGAGGGGCATACTTTGCTTGAGGACAAGCAAGAGTTTAGTTGGGGAGAGTTGTTAGGTGCGGATTTGGCCTAAAAATGGCATATCTTTCTTTGCACTTTTTCATCTCTTTTCTCTTGTTTTCATGGTTTTTATCCATGATTGTTGTTGTTCTTCTACACATTGAGAATATACCTTTGGTGCTTGTAATGTGTGTGTTATTGTGCAGGAAATGCACTAAATGATCTAAGTTTGAAGACATAGAGAAATGGTGCAAGCTGCCAAAGAATTGAAGTTACAACAGCAGGATTCGCCTCGCGAGTGCTAGCGAGCTCCTAGCGAAGGTTCGCCTAGCGAACGGTGGCGAGTGTCCCAGCGAAGGGTGGCAGAAAGTTTCAGTAGGAAAAGTCCCTAAATTCGCTGGGGAGAAAATTTTGGCGAAGGCTCGCTTCGCGAGTGATTTGTTCGCTTCGCGAATGCACGTGGATTTCTGGGGCGGTTTAACTGTTTGAGGCACCTGATGTGCCTATTTTTAACCATTCGCCTAGCGAATGAATTGGTTCGCCTAGCGAACCTGCAAATTTCTAAATTGTATAAATACAATTTTTACACTTTTTAGGTAGATGTTGTTATGTTGTTGTAATTTTGGGATCAGAACTTGATATTTCTTCATTTCCAAGGGAGAAAAGGTAGGATCTTTGCTTTCTTGTTGGTGTTGGATGTAATCTCTTGATACCTTATGTATTTCATCTAATGTATGTTTGTGAATTGAATTCTGATTTTCTATTGTTGTTGTCTTTGGTTGATTATTTGTGGTCTTGACAAAACCTTTACAAATCTTTGATCTTAGATTTTCATCTATCAATGAACAAGCTTTTGACATGGTTTTGTGAGTTGATATTCATTTTATCTTTTGTTGTATTGTGTTGATTAAGTAGCATGGGTAGCATGAGTAGGATCGATACGGTATCGCGAGGATGCGTGATAATAGTGATGAAGAAGGATATTCACATTCATTGGGCAAATTAGTTGAATACATGTAAAAAGGGTTAAGCGTGTGTACGTATTTTGATCTTGCTTAAATATGAAGAAATCATTTATTTTATATGGATGTTATAGTAATATCTGTTAGGACTGAACTCTAGACATAGATTTAGGCTTAACACTTGCGTGAGTATCCGCTCTTAAAGCTCTATGTTGGTTTTGTTGCGTGAGACATCACTGATGAGACAATACAGTTGGCCTCTCGACGTTGCGTTAGACATAACCTCTGTTGTGAGTGATACACGAGGATATTAGGCGAATGATTGATTTGTGTTTGCTTGATTAGAAGAATGCATGTGTTATCAATTGATGAGATCCAATTCCAACAAGGCTCCGTTTATAATTCTGTCTTTACTTTATATTTTCCGTCTTTACATTTTCCGCATTTGCTTTTGGTTCGTCTTTAAACCAGAACTTTTGAGCTTAGAAATATAGAAACCGTTGAATGGCATTCTTTCCCTCGCACTGATCCCTGTGGAGACGACAAAACTGGGTTACTTATATATTTTTGCTTGCTGCTATTCTAGCTTCAACAAATTGGCGTCGTTGCCGGGGATCGGTGTTTAGATATTGAATCGCATCGCATAGTTTCTATATTTTTAAGCTTTGTACATTTGTTTATATTATATGCATTTGTGTTTCTTTAATGTTTTCTCTAGTGTGTTCAGGAATGTTGAGAACTCCTTCTAGATTGTTGCTTTGTATAAAAGAATTCAATGAAGCTTCGACCGAGTCTGGATGTTGTTGAGCTTTGAAAGTATGACAGGTAAATTGTATTGCTTTATAGAATGCTGGAATGATTTAAGAATTTTGTGCTTTGTGCAAATGTGTATCTTTGTTTCATTTTGCAACTTGTTGGAATGCTTGTTTCACTTAGGTCCAAAAGCCACAAATTGTGAGGAAACCTCCATTGTTTACTAAATGCTTGGATGACTGATAAACTTTGTTTAATTCGTTTGATTCATGCTTTATCTTCTGATTTTTGTGATTTTATGGAAGCATTAGAAATGATCAAGGCATTTGTTTATATTGAGCACAACTGTATCCAAAAGTTTATTACCCGTGAGTAGTGAGAATTCGTTAGCCCCTTTGAGCCTAAATCAATTTAGATCTCATTTTAGTGATGAACTTGGTTTATGTACATAATTTGCAAGTTTGGTTCATCATTGAATTTTGTGAGGTTTGAAAAATTTCTTCTTGAACCTTTGAAAATTGTATACTTTGATTTCCTTGCGGTAAAGGCAAGGAGCATTCACATGAGGTTTGGTTGAATTCAAGTTGGGGAGAATGAAAAAGAAGATGGTAGGTTGCTTGAACCTTTTGAAAAAGTTCAAACAAGCATGAAAAAAGAAAAAAAAAAGAGAGTTTAAATATGAATGTGAAAAACACAAGAAAAAGAATACTTGTTTGATGAGAAAAATAGAGAGTGAAATAATTGTGCAAAAGGAAGTTTGAGAAGGTTTGTGGTAAAGGAATGAGAATGGTGAATGAAGTTGTAAATGTGTAAATATCATTTATCGGCAATTTCGATTCAAAGACCTTTAGAAATGTCCCTTTGTTGTTAACCCGACCAAGCTACAACCTTTAAAGCCCTTAGTGATCTTTTTGCTTCCATATTTTCATGTTGACTGTTAGATGTTGTATGAATTGGATTGCTATTTGCATTGTTTATCGGGTAAGTGAAATTTTCCCGCGGTTGCAAACGCGTCAATTTCTTCATTCTTATTTTGAAGAGGAGTGTTAGAGTGATTCAAGTATGAAAATTTAGTTGTCATTTGAACCATTCCATGATATTTGTTTAAGTACTTAATTCTTTATCATTGTTCGATTCTATTTAGTGGTAAACGTTGCTTGTGCGCATTTTCATGTTTAGTTTATCTAGACTTTGGTTGATTCTTATGCTTGAGTAAATCCGCTTGTTTTTAACGAGGGGCATACTTTGCTTGAGGACAAGCAAGAGTTTAGTTGGGGAGAGTTGTTAGGTGCGGATTTGGCCTAAAAATGGCATATCTTTCTTTGCACTTTTTCATCTCTTTTCTCTTGTTTTCATGGTTTTTATCCATGATTGTTGTTGTTCTTCTACACATTGAGAATATACCTTTGGTGCTCGTAATGTGTGTGTTATTGTGCAGGAAATGCACTAAATGATCTAAGTTTGAAGACACAGAGAAATGGTGCAAGCTGCCAAAGAATTGAAGTTACAACAGCAGGATTCGCCTCGCGAGTGCTAGCGAGCTCCTAGCGAAGGTTCGCCTAGCGAACGGTGGCGAGTTTCCCAGCGAAGGGAGGCAGAAAGTTTCAGTAGGAAAAGTCCCTAAATTCGCTGGGGCGAAAATTTTGGCGAAGGCTCGCTTCGCGAGTGATTTGTTCGCTTCGCGAATGCACGTGAATTTCTGGGGCTGTTTAACTGTTTGAGGCACCTGATGTGCTTATTTTTAACCATTCGCCTAGCGAATGAATTGGTTCGCCTAGCGAACCTGCAAATTTTTGAATTGTATAAATACAATTTTTACACTTTTTAGGTAGATGTTGTTATGTTGTTGTAATTTTGGGATCAGAACTTGATATTTCTTCATTTCCAAGGGAGAAAAGGTAGGATCTTTGCTTTCTTGTTGGTGTTGGATGTAATCTCTTGATACCTTATGTATTTCATCTAATGTATGTTTGTGAATTGAATTCTGATTTTCTATTGTTGTTGTCTTTGGTTGATTATTTGTGGTCTTGACAAAACCTTTACAAATCTTTGATCTTAGATTTTCATCTATCAATGAACAAGCTTTTGACATGGTTTTGGGAGTTGATATTCATTTTATCTTTTGTTGTATTGTGTTGATTAAGTAGCATGGGTAGCATGAGTAGGATCGATACGGTATCGCGAGGATGCGTGATAATAGTGATGAAGAAGGATATTCACATTCATTGGGCAAATTAGTTGAATACATGTAAAAAGGGTTAAGCGTGTGTACGTATTTTGATCTTGCTTAAATATGAAGAAATCAGTTATTTTATATGGATGTTATAGTAATATCTGTTAGGACTGAACTCTAGACATAGATTTAGGCTTAACACTTGCGTGAGTATCCGCTCTTAAAGCTCTATGTTGGTTTTGTTGCGTGAGACATCACTGATGAGACAATACAGTTGGCCTCTCGACGTTGCGTTAGACATAACCTCTGTTGTGAGTGATACACGAGGATATTAGGCGAATGATTGATTTGTGTTTGCTTGATTAGAAGAATGCATGTGTTATCAATTGATGAGATCCAATTCCAACAAGGCTCCGTTTATAATTCTGTCTTTACTTTATATTTTCCGTCTTTACATTTTCCGCATTTGCTTTTGGTTCGTCTTTAAACCAGAACTTTTGAGCTTAGAAATATAGAAACCGTTGAATGGCATTCTTTCCCTCGCACTGATCCCTGTGGAGACGACAAAACTGGGTTACTTATATATTTTTGCTTGCTGCTATTCTAGCTTCAACAAATTGGCGCCGTTGCCGGGGATCGGTGTTTAGATATTGAATCGCATCGCATAGTTTCTATATTTTTAAGCTTTTTACATTTGTTTATATTATATGCATTTGTGTTTCTTTAATGTTTTCTCTAGTGTGTTCAGGAATGTTGAGAACTCCTTCTAGATTGGTTGCTTTGTATAAAAGAATTCAATGAAGCTTCGACCGAGTCTGGATGTTGTTGAGCTTTGAAAGTATGACTGGTAAATTGTATTGCTTTATAGAATGCTGGAATGATTTAAGAATTTTGTGCTTTGTGCAAATGTGTATCTTTGTTTCATTTTGCAACTTGTTGGAATGCTTGTTTCACTTAGGTCCAAAAGCCACAAATTGTGAGGAAACCTCCATTGTTTACTAAATGCTTGGATGACTGATAAACTTTGTTTAATTCGTTTGATTCATGCTTTATCTTCTGATTTTTGTGATTTTATGGAAGCATTAGAAATGATCAAGGCATTTGTTTATATTGAGCACAATTGTATCCAAAAGTTTCTTACCCGTGAGTAGTGAGAATTCGTTAGCCCCTTTGAGCCTAAATCAATTTAGATCTCATTTTAGTGATGAACTTGGTTTATGTACATAATTTGCAAGTTTGGTTCATCATTGAATTTTGTGAGGTTTGAAAAATTTCTTCTTGAACCTTTGAAAATTGTATACTTTGATTTCCTTGCGGTAAAGGCAAGGAGCATTCACATGAGGTTTGGTTGAATTCAAGTTGGGGAGAATGAAAAAGAAGATGGTAGGTTGCTTGAACCTTTTGAAAAAGTTCAAACAAGCATGAAAAAAGAAAAAAAAAAGAGAGAGTGTAAATATGAATGTGAAAAACACAAGAAAAAGAATGCTTGTTTGATGAGAAAAATAGAGAGTGAAATAATTGTGCAAAAGGAAGTTTGAGAAGGTTTGTGGTAAAGGAATGAGAATGGTGAATGAAGTTGTAAATGTGTAAATATCATTTATCGGCAATTTCGATTCAAAGACCTTTAGAAATGTCCCTTTGTTGTTAACCCGACCAAGCTACAACCTTTAAAGCCCTTAGTGATCTTTTTGCTTCCATATTTTCATGTTGACTGTTAGATGTTGTATGAATTGGATTGCTATTTGCATTGTTTATCGGGTGAGTGAAATTTTCCCGCGGTTGTAAACGCGTCAATTTCTCCATTCTTATTTTAAAGAGGAGTGTTAGAGTGATTCAAGTATGAAAATTTAGTTGTCATTTGAACCATTCCATGATATTTGTTTAAGTACTTAATTCTTTATCATTGTTCGATTCTATTTAGTGGTAAACGTTGCTTGTGCGCATTTTCATGTTTAGTTTATCTAGACTTTGGTTGATTCTTATGCTTGAGTAAATCCGCTTGTTTTTAACGAGGGGCATACTTTGCTTGAGGACTAGCAAGAGTTTAGTTGGGGAGAGTTGTTAGGTGCGGATTTGGCCTAAAAATGGCATATCTTTCTTTGCACTTTTTCATCTCTTTTCTCTTGTTTTCATGGTTTTTATCCATGATTGTTGTTGTTCTTCTACACATTGAGAATATACCTTTGGTGCTTGTAATGTGTGTGTTATTGTACAGGAAATGCACTAAATGATCTAAGTTTGAAGACACAGAGAAATGGTGCAAGTTGCCAAAGAATTGAAGTTACAACAGCAGGATTCGCCTCGCGAGTGCTAGCGAGCTCCTAGCGAAGGTTCGCCTAGCGAACGGTGGCGAGTGTCCCAGCGAAGGGTGGCAGAAAGTTTCAGTAGGAAAAGTCCCTAAATTCGCTGGGGCGAAAATTTTGGCGAAGGCTCGCTTCGCGAGTGATTTGTTCGCTTCGCGAATGCACGTGAATTTCTGGGGCTGTTTAACTGTTTGAGGCACCTGATGTGCCTATTTTTAACCATTCGCCTAGCAAATGAATTGGTTCGCCTAGCGAACCTGCAAATTTCTGAATTGTATAAATACAATTTTTACACTTTTTAGGTAGATGTTGTTATGTTGTTGTAATTTTGGGATCAGAACTTGATATTTCTTCATTTCCAAGGGAGAAAAGGTAGGATCTTTGCTTTCTTGTTGGTGTTGGATGTAATCTCTTGATACCTTATGTATTTCATCTAATGTATGTTTGTGAATTGAATTCTGATTTTCTATTGTTGTTGTCTTTGGTTGATTATTTGTGGTCTTGACAAAACCTTTACAAATCTTTGATCTTAGATTTTCATCTATCAATGAACAAGCTTTTGACATAGTTTTGTGAGTTGATATTCATTTTATCTTTTGTTGTATTGTGTTGATTAAGTAGCATGGGTAGCATGAGTAGGATCGATACGGTATCGCGAGGATGCGTGATAATAGTGATGAAGAAGGATATTCACATTCATTGGGCAAATTAGTTGAATACATGTAAAAAGGGTTAAGCGTGTGTACGTATTTTGATCTTGCTTAAATATGAAGAAATCATTTATTTGATATGGATGTTATAGTAATATCTGTTAGGACTGAACTCTAGACATAGATTTAGGCTTAACACTTGCATGAGTATCCGCTCTTAAAGCTCTATGTTGGTTTTGTTGCGTGAGACATCACTGATGAGACAATACAGTTGGCCTCTCGACGTTGCGTTAGACATAACCTCTGTTGTGAGTGATACACGAGGATATTAGGCGAATGATTGATTTGTGTTTGCTTGATTAGAAGAATGCATGTGTTATCAATTGATGAGATCCAATTCCAACAAGGCTCCGTTTATAATTCTGTCTTTACTTTATATTTTCCGTCTTTACATTTTCCGCATTTGCTTTTGGTTCGTCTTTAAACCAGAACTTTTGAGCTTAGAAATATAGAAACCGTTGAATGGCATTCTTTCCCTCGCACTGATCCCTGTGGAGACGACAAAACTGGGTTACTTATATATTTTTGCTTGCTGCTATTCTAGCTTCAACAAATTGGCGCCGTTGCCGGGGATCGGTGTTTAGATATTGAATCGCATCGCATAGTTTCTATATTTTTAAGCTTTTTACATTTGTTTATATTATATGCATTTGTGTTTCTTTAATGTTTTCTCTAGTGTGTTCAGGAATGTTGAGAACTCCTTCTAGATTGGTTGCTTTGTATAAAAGAATTCAATGAAGCTTCGACCGAGTCTGGATGTTGTTGAGCTTTGAAAGTATGACTGGTAAATTGTATTGCTTTATAGAATGCTGGAATGATTTAAGAATTTTGTGCTTTGTGCAAATGTGTATCTTTGTTTCATTTTGCAACTTGTTGGAATGCTTGTTTCACTTAGGTCCAAAAGCCACAAATTGTGAGGAAACCTCCATTGTTTACTAAATGCTTGGATGACTGATAAACTTTGTTTAATTCGTTTGATTCATGCTTTATCTTCTGATTTTTGTGATTTTATGGAAGCATTAGAAATGATCAAGGCATTTGTTTATATTGAGCACAACTGTATCCAAAAGTTTCTTACCCGTGAGTAGTGAGAATTCGTTAGCCCCTTTGAGCCTAAATCAATTTAGATCTCATTTTAGTGATGAACTTGGTTTATGTACATAATTTGCAAGTTTGGTTCATCATTGAATTTTGTGAGGTTTGAAAAATTTCTTCTTGAACCTTTGAAAATTGTATACTTTGATTTCCTTGCGGTAAAGGCAAGGAGCATTCACATGAGGTTTGGTTGAATTCAAGTTGGGGAGAATGAAAAAGAAGATGGTAGGTTGCTTGAACCTTTTGAAAAAGTTCAAACAAGCATGAAAAAAGAAAAAAAAAAGAGAGTTTAAATATGAATGTGAAAAACACAAGAAAAAGAATGCTTGTTTGATGAGAAAAATGGAGAGTGAAATAATTGTGCAAAAGGAAGTTTGAGAAGGTTTGTGGTAAAGGAATGAGAATGGTGAATGAAGTTGTAAATGTGTAAATATCATTTATCGACAATTTCGATTCAAAGACCTTTAGAAATGTCCCTTTGTTGTTAACCCGACCAAGCTACAACCTTTAAAGCCCTTAGTGATCTTTTTGCTTCCATATTTTCATGTTGACTGTTAGATGTTGTATGAATTGGATTGCTATTTGCATTGTTTATCGGGTGAGTGAAATTTTCCCGCGGTTGTAAACGCGTCAATTTCTTCATTCTTATTTTAAAGAGGAGTGTTAGAGTGATTCAAGTATGAAAATTTAGTTGTCATTTGAACCATTCCATGATATTTGTTTAAGTACTTAATTCTTTATCATTGTTCGATTCTATTTAGTGGTAAACGTTGCTTGTGCGCATTTTCATGTTTAGTTTATCTAGACTTTGGTTGATTCTTATGCTTGAGTAAATCCGCTTGTTTTTAACGAGGGGCATACTTTGCTTGAGGACTAGCAAGAGTTTAGTTGGGGAGAGTTGTTAGGTGCGGATTTGGCCTAAAAATGGCATATCTTTCTTTGCACTTTTTCATCTCTTTTCTCTTGTTTTCATGGTTTTTATCCATGATTGTTGTTGTTCTTCTACACATTGAGAATATACCTTTGGTGCTTGTAATGTGTGTGTTATTGTGCAGGAAATGCACTAAATGATCTAAGTTTGAAGACACAGAGAAATGGTGCAAGTTGCCAAAGAATTGAAGTTACAACAGCAGGATTCGCCTCGCGAGTGCTAGCGAGCTCCTAGCGAAGGTTCGCCTAGCGAACGGTGGCGAGTGTCCCAGCGAAGGGTGGCAGAAAGTTTCAGTAGGAAAAGTCCCTAAATTCGCTGGGGCGAAAATTTTGGCGAAGGCTCGCTTCGCGAGTGATTTGTTCGCTTCGCGAATGCACGTGAATTTCTGGGGCTGTTTAACTGTTTGAGGCACCTGATGTGCCTATTTTTAACCATTCGCCTAGCAAATGAATTGGTTCGCCTAGCGAACCTGCAAATTTCTGAATTGTATAAATACAATTTTTACACTTTTTAGGTAGATGTTGTTATGTTGTTGTAATTTTGGGATCAGAACTTGATATTTCTTCATTTCCAAGGGAGAAAAGGTAGGATCTTTGCTTTCTTGTTGGTGTTGGATGTAATCTCTTGATACCTTATGTATTTCATCTAATGTATGTTTGTGAATTGAATTCTGATTTTCTATTGTTGTTGTCTTTGGTTGATTATTTGTGGTCTTGACAAAACCTTTACAAATCTTTGATCTTAGATTTTCATCTATCAATGAACAAGCTTTTGACATGGTTTTGTGAGTTGATATTCATTTTATCTTTTGTTGTATTGTGTTGATTAAGTAGCATGGGTAGCATGAGTAGGATCGATACGGTATCGCGAGGATGCGTGATAATAGTGATGAAGAAGGATATTCACATTCATTGGGCAAATTAGTTGAATACATGTAAAAAGGGTTAAGCGTGTGTACGTATTTTGATCTTGCTTAAATATGAAGAAATCATTTATTTGATATGGATGTTATAGTAATATCTGTTAGGACTGAACTCTAGACATAGATTTAGGCTTAACACTTGCGTGAGTATCCGCTCTTAAAGCTCTATGTTGGTTTTGTTGCGTGAGACATCACTGATGAGACAATACAGTTGGCCTCTCGACGTTGCGTTAGACATAACCTCTGTTGTGAGTGATACACGAGGATATTAGGCGAATGATTGATTTGTGTTTGCTTGATTAGAAGAATGCATGTGTTATCAATTGATGAGATCCAATTCCAACAAGGCTCCGTTTATAATTCTGTCTTTACTTTATATTTTCCGTCTTTACATTTTCCGCATTTGCTTTTGGTTCGTCTTTAAACCAGAACTTTTGAGCTTAGAAATATAGAAACCGTTGAATGGCATTCTTTCCCTCGCACTGATCCCTGTGGAGACGACAAAACTGGGTTACTTATATATTTTTTCTTGCTGCTATTCTAGCTTCAACAAATTGGCGCCGTTGCCGGGGATCGGTGTTTAGATATTGAATCGCATCGCATAGTTTCTATATTTTTAAGCTTTGTACATTTGTTTATATTATATGCATTTGTGTTTCTTTAATGTTTTCTCTAGTGTGTTCAGGAATGTTGAGAACTCCTTCTAGATTGGTTGCTTTGTATAAAAGAATTCAATGAAGCTTCGACCGAGTCTGGATGTTGTTGAGCTTTGAAAGTATGACAGGTAAATTGTATTACTTTATAGAATGCTGGAATGATTTAAGAATTTTGTGCTTTGTGCAAATGTGTATCTTTGTTTCATTTTGCAACTTGTTGGAATGCTTGTTTCACTTAGGTCCAAAAGCCACAAATTGTGAGGAAACCTCCATTGTTTACTAAATGCTTGGATGACTAATAAACTTTGTTTAATTCGTTTGATTCATGCTTTATCTTCTGATTTTTGTGATTTTATGGAAGCATTAGAAATGATCAAGGCATTTGTTTATATTGAGCACAACTGTATCCAAAAGTTTCTTACCCGTGAGTAGTGAGAATTCGTTAGCCCCTTTGACCCTAAATCAATTTAGATCTCATTTTAGTGATGAACTTGGTTTATGTACATAATTTGCAAGTTTGGTTCATCATTGAATTTTGTGAGGTTTGAAAAATTTCTTCTTGAACCTTTGAAAATTGTATACTTTGATTTCCTTGCGGTAAAGGCAAGGAGCATTCACATGAGGTTTGGTTGAATTCAAGTTGGGGAGAATGAAAAAGAAGATGGTAGGTTGCTTGAACCTTTTGAAAAAGTTCAAACAAGCATGAAAAAAGAAAAAAAAAAGAGAGAGTGTAAATATGAATGTGAAAAACACAAGAAAAAGAATGCTTGTTTGATGAGAAAAATAGAGAGTGAAATAATTGTGCAAAAGGAAGTTTGAGAAGGTTTGTGGTAAAGGAATGAGAATGGTGAATGAAGTTGTAAATGTGTAAATATCATTTATCGGCAATTTCGATTCAAAGACCTTTAGAAATGTCCCTTTGTTGTTAACCCGACCAAGCTACAACCTTTAAAGCCCTTAGTGATCTTTTTGCTTCCATATTTTCATGTTGACTGTTAGATGTTGTATGAATTGGATTGCTATTTGCATTGTTTATCGGGTAAGTGAAATTTTCCCGCAGTTGCAAACGCGTCAATTTCTTCATTCTTATTTTGAAGAGGAATGTTAGAGTGATTCAAGTATGAAAATTTAGTTGTCATTTGAACCATTCCATGATATTTGTTTAAGTACTTAATTCTTTATCATTGTTCGATTCTATTTAGTGGTAAACGTTGCTTGTGCGCATTTTCATGTTTAGTTTATCTAGACTTTGGTTGATTCTTATGCTTGAGTAAATCCGCTTGTTTTTAACGAGGGGCATACTTTGCTTGAGGACAAGCAAGAGTTTAGTTGGGGAGAGTTGTTAGGTGCGGATTTGGCCTAAAAATGGCATATCTTTCTTTGCACTTTTTCATCTCTTTTCTCTTGTTTTCATGGTTTTTATCCATGATTGTTGTTGTTCTTCTACACATTGAGAATATACCTTTGGTGGTTGTAATGTGTGTGTTATTGTGCAGGAAATGCACTAAATGATCTAAGTTTGAAGACACAGAGAAATGTTGCAAGCTGCCAAAGAAGTGAAGTTACAACAGCAGGATTCGCCTCGCGAGTGCTAGCGAGCTCCTAGCGAAGGTTCGCCTAGCGAACGGTGGCGAGTGTCCCAGCGAAGGGTGGCAGAAAGTTTCAGTAGGAAATGTCCCTAAATTTGCTGGGGCGAAAATTTTGGCGAAGGCTCGCTTCGCGAGTGATTTGTTCGCTTCGCGAATGCACGTGAATTTCTGGGGCTGTTTAACTGTTTGAGGCACCTGATGTGCCTATTTTTAACCATTCGCCTAGCAAATGAATTGGTTCGCCTAGCGAACCTGCAAATTTCTGAATTGTATAAATACAATTTTTACACTTTTTAGGTAGATGTTGTTATGTTGTTGTAATTTTGGGATCAGAACTTGATATTTCTTCATTTCCAAGGGAGAAAAGGTAGGATCTTTGCTTTCTTGTTGGTGTTGGATGTAATCTCTTGATACCTTATGTATTTCATCTAATGTATGTTTGTGAATTGAATTCTGATTTTCTATTGTTGTTGTCTTTGGTTGATTATTTGTGGTCTTGACAAAACCTTTACAAATCTTTGATCTTAGATTTTCATCTATCAATGAACAAGCTTTTGACATGGTTTTCTGAGTTGATATTCATTTTATCTTTTGTTGTATTGTGTTGATTAAGTAGCATGGGTAGCATGAGTAGGATCGATACGGTATCGCGAGGATGCGTGATAATAGTGATGAAGAAGGATATTCACATTCATTGGGCAAATTAGTTGAATACATGTAAAAAGGGTTAAGCGTGTGTACGTATTTTGATCTTGCTTAAATATGAAGAAATCATTTATTTTATATGGATGTTATAGTAATATCTGTTAGGACTGAACTCTAGACATAGATTTAGGCTTAACACTTGCGTGAGTATCCGCTCTTAAAGCTCTATGTTGGTTTTGTTGCGTGAGACATCACTGATGAGACAATACAGTTGGCCTCTCGACGTTGCGTTAGACATAACCTCTGTTGTGAGTGATACACGAGGATATTAGGCGAATGATTGATTTGTGTTTGCTTGATTAGAAGAATGCATGTGTTATCAATTGATGAGATCCAATTCCAACAAGGCTCCGTTTATAATTCTGTCTTTACTTTATATTTTCCGTCTTTACATTTTCCGCATTTGCTTTTGGTTCGTCTTTAAACCAGAACTTTTGAGCTTAGAAATATAGAAACCGTTGAATGGCATTCTTTCCCTCGCACTGATCCCTGTGGAGACGACAAAACTGGGTTACTTATATATTTTTGCTTGCTGCTATTCTAGCTTCAACAAATTGGCGCCGTTGCCGGGGATCGGTGTTTAGATATTGAATCGCATCGCATAGTTTCTATATTTTTAAGCTTTGTACATTTGTTTATATTATATGCATTTGTGTTTCTTTAATGTTTTCTCTAGTGTGTTCAGGAATGTTGAGAACTCCTTCTAGATTGGTTGCTTTGTATAAAAGAATTCAATGAAGCTTCGACCGAGTCTGGATGTTGTTGAGCTTTGAAAGTATGACAGGTAAATTGTATTACTTTATAGAATGCTGGAATGATTTAAGAATTTTGTGCTTTGTGCAAATGTGTATCTTTGTTTCATTTTGCAACTTGTTGGAATGCTTGTTTCACTTAGGTCCAAAAGCCACAAATTGTTAGGAAACCTCCATTGTTTACTAAATGCTTGGATGACTAATAAACTTTGTTTAATTCGTTTGATTCATGCTTTATCTTCTGATTTTTGTGATTTTATGGAAGCATTAGAAATGATCAAGGCATTTGTTTATATTGAGCACAACTGTATCCAAAAGTTTCTTACCCGTGAGTAGTGAGAATTCGTTAGCCCCTTTGACCCTAAATCAATTTAGATCTCATTTTAGTGATGAACTTGGTTTATGTACATAATTTGCAAGTTTGGTTCATCATTGAATTTTGTGAGGTTTGAAAAATTTCTTCTTGAACCTTTGAAAATTGTATACTTTGATTTCCTTGCGGTAAAGGCAAGGAGCATTCACATGAGGTTTGGTTGAATTCATGTTGGGGAGAATGAAAAAGAAGATGGTAGGTTGCTTGAACCTTTTGAAAAAGTTCAAACAAGCATGAAAAAAGAAAAAAAAAAAGAGAGAGTGTAAATATGAATGTGAAAAACACAAGAAAAAGAATGCTTGTTTGATGAGAAAAATAGAGAGTGAAATAATTGTGCAAAAGGAAGTTTGAGAAGGTTTGTGGTAAAGGAATGAGAATGGTGAATGAAGTTGTAAATGTGTAAATATCATTTATCGGCAATTTCGATTCAAAGACCTTTAGAAATGTCCCTTTGTTGTTAACCCGACCAAGCTACAACCTTTAAAGCCCTTAGTGATCTTTTTGCTTCCATATTTTCATGTTGACTGTTAGATGTTGTATGAATTGGATTGCTATTTGCATTGTTTATCGGGTGAGTGAAATTTTCCCGCGGTTGCAAACGCGTCAATTTCTTCATTCTTATTTTGAAGAGGAGTGTTAGAGTGATTCAAGTATGAAAATTTAGTTGTCATTTGAACCATTCCATGATATTTATTTAAGTACTTAATTCTTTATCATTGTTCGATTCTATTTAGTGGTAAACGTTGCTTGTGCGCATTTTCATGTTTAGTTTATCTAGACTTTGGTTGATTCTTATGCTTGAGTAAATCCGCTTGTTTTTAACGAGGGGCATACTTTGCTTGAGGACAAGCAAGAGTTTAGTTGGGGAGAGTTGTTAGGTGCGGATTTGGCCTAAAAATGGCATATCTTTCTTTGCACTTTTTCATCTCTTTTCTCTTGTTTTCATGGTTTTTATCCATGATTGTTGTTGTTCTTCTACACATTGAGAATATACCTTTGGTGGTTGTAATGTGTGTGTTATTGTGCAGGAAATGCACTAAATGATCTAAGTTTGAAGACACAGAGAAATGGTGCAAGCTGCCAAAGAATTGAAGTTACAACAGCAGGATTCGCCTCGCGAGTGCTAGCGAGCTCCTAGCGAAGGTTCGCCTAGCGAACGGTGGCGAGTTTCCCAACGAAGGGTGGCAGAAAGTTTCAGTAGGAAAAGTCCCTAAATTCGCTGGGGCGAAAATTTTGGCGAAGGCTCGCTTCGCGAGTGATTTGTTCGCTTCGCGAATGCACGTGAATTTCTGGGGCTGTTTAACTGTTTGAGGCACCTGATGTGCCTATTTTTAACCATTCGCCTAGCGAATGAATTGGTTCGCCTAGCGAACCTGCAAATTTCTGAATTGTATAAATACAATTTTTACACTTTTTAGGTAGATGTTGTTATGTTGTTGTAATTTTGGGATCAGAACTTGATATTTCTTCATTTCCAAGGGAGAAAAGGTAGGATCTTTGCTTTCTTGTTGGTGTTGGATGTAATCTCTTGATACCTTATGTATTTCATCTAATGTATGTTTGTGAATTGAATTCTGATTTTCTATTGTTGTTGTCTTTGGTTGATTATTTGTGGTCTTGACAAAACCTTTACAAATCTTTGATCTTAGATTTTCATCTATCAATGAACAAGCTTTTGACATGGTTTTGTGAGTTGATATTCATTTTATCTTTTGTTGTATTGTGTTGATTAAGTAGCATGGGTAGCATGAGTAGGATCGATACGGTATCGCGAGGATGCGTGATAATAGTGATGAAGAAGGATATTCACATTCATTGGGCAAATTAGTTGAATACATGTAAAAAGGGTTAAGCGTGTGTACATATTTTGATCTTGCTTAAATATGAAGAAATCATTTATTTGATATGGATGTTATAGTAATATCTGTTAGGACTGAACTCTAGACATAGATTTAGGCTTAACACTTGCGTGAGTATCCGCTCTTAAAGCTCTATGTTGGTTTTGTTGCGTGAGACATCACTGATGAGACAATACAGTTGGCCTCTCGACGTTGCGTTAGACATAACCTCTGTTGTGAGTGATACACGAGGATATTAGGCGAATGATTGATTTGTGTTTGCTTGATTAGAAGAATGCATGTGTTATCAATTGATGAGATCCAATTCCAACAAGGCTCCGTTTATAATTCTGTCTTTACTTTATATTTTCCGTCTTTACATTTTCCGCATTTGCTTTTGGTTCGTCTTTAAACCAGAACTTTTGAGCTTAGAAATATAGAAACCGTTGAATGGCATTCTTTCCCTCGCACTGATCCCTGTGGAGACGACAAAACTGGGTTACTTATATATTTTTGCTTGCTGCTATTCTAGCTTCAACAAATTGGCGCCGTTGCCAGGGATCGGTGTTTAGATATTGAATCGCATCGCATAGTTTCTATATTTTTAAGCTTTTTACATTTGTTTATATTATATGCATTTGTGTTTCTTTAATGTTTTCTCTAGTGTGTTCAGGAATGTTGAGAACTCCTTCTAGATTGGTTGCTTTGTATAAAAGAATTCAATGAAGCTTCGACCGAGTCTGGATGTTGTTGAGCTTTGAAAGTATGACAGGTAAATTGTATTGCTTTATAGAATGCTGGAATGATTTAAGAATTTTGTGCTTTGTGCAAATGTGTATCTTTGTTTCATTTTGCAACTTGTTGGAATGCTTGTTTCACTTAGGTCCAAAAGCCACAAATTGTGGGGAAACCTCCATTGTTTACTAAATGCTTGGATGACTGATAGACTTTGTTTAATTCGTTTGATTCATGCTTTATCTTCTGATTTTTGTGATTTTATGGAAGCATTAGAAATGATTAAGGCATTTGTTTATATTGAGCACAACTGTATCCAAAAGTTTCTTACCCGTGAGTAGTGAGAATTCGTTAGCCCCTTTGAGCCTAAATCAATTTAGATCTCATTTTAGTGATGAACTTGGTTTATGTACATAATTTGCAAGTTTGGTTCATCATTGAATTTTGTGAGGTTTGAAAAATTTCTTCTTGAACCTTTGAAAATTGTATACTTTGATTTCCTTGCGGTAAAGGCAAGGAGCATTCACATGAGGTTTGGTTGAATTCAAGTTGGGGAGAAAGAAAAAGAAGATGGTAGGTTGCTTGAACCTTTTGAAAAAGTTCAAACAAGCATGAAAAAAGAAAAAAAAAAGAGAGAGTGTAAATATGAATGTGAAAAACACAAGAAAAAGAATGCTTGTTTGATGAGAAAAATAGAGAGTGAAATAATTGTGCAAAAGGAAGTTTGAGAAGGTTTGTGGTAAAGGAATGAGAATGGTGAATGAAGTTGTAAATGTGTAAATATCATTTATCGGCAATTTCGATTCAAAGACCTTTAGAAATGTCCCTTTGTTGTTAACCCGACCAAGCTACAACCTTTAAAGCCCTTAGTGATCTTTTTGCTTCCATATTTTCATGTTGACTGTTAGATGTTGTATGAATTGGATTGCTATTTGCATTGTTTATCGGGTGAGTGAAATTTTCCCGCGGTTGCAAACGCGTCAATTTCTTCATTCTTATTTTGAAGAGGAGTGTTAGAGTGATTCAAGTATGAAAATTTAGTTGTCATTTGAACCATTCCATGATATTTGTTTAAGTACTTAATTCTTTATCATTGTTCGATTCTATTTAGTGGTAAACGTTGCTTGTGCGCATTTTCATGTTTAGTTTATCTAGACTTTGGTTGATTCTTATGCTTGAGTAAATCCGCTTGTTTTTAACGAGGGGCATACTTTGCTTGAGGACAAGCAAGAGTTTAGTTGGGGAGAGTTGTTAGGTGCGGATTTGGCCTAAAAATGGCATATCTTTCTTTGCACTTTTTCATCTCTTTTCTCTTGTTTTCATGGTTTTTATCCATGATTATTGTTGTTCTTCTACACATTGAGAATATACCTTTGGTGCTTGTAATGTGTGTGTTATTGTGCAGGAAATGCACTAAATGATCTAAGTTTGAAGACACAGAGAAATGGTGCAAGCTGCCAAAGAATTGAAGTTACAACAGCAGGATTCGCCTCGCGAGTGCTAGCGAGCTCCTAGCGAAGGTTCGCCTAGCGAACGGTGGCGAGTGTCCCAGCGAAGGGTGGCAGAAAGTTTCAGTAGGAAAAGTCCCTAAATTCGCTGGGGCGAAAATTTTGGCGAAGGCTCGCTTCGCGAGTGATTTGTTCGCTTCGCGAATGCACGTGAATTTCTGGGGCTGTTTAACTGTTTGAGGCACCTGATGTGCCTATTTTTAACCATTCGCCTAGCAAATGAATTGGTTCGCCTAGCGAACCTGCAAATTTCTGAATTGTATAAATACAATTTTTACACTTTTTAGGTAGATGTTGTTATGTTGTTGTAATTTTGGGATCAGAACTTGATATTTCTTCATTTCCAAGGGAGAAAAGGTAGGATCTTTGCTTTGTTGTTGGTGTTGGATGTAATCTCTTGATACCTTATGTATTTCATCTAATGTATGTTTGTGAATTGAATTCTGATTTTCTATTGTTGTTGTCTTTGGTTGATTATTTGTGGTCTTGACAAAACCTTTACAAATCTTGGATCTTAGATTTTCATCTATCAATGAACAAGCTTTTGACATGGTTTTGTGAGTTGATATTCATTTTATCTTTTGTTGTATTGTGTTGATTAAGTAGCATGGGTAGCATGAGTAGGATCGATACGGTATCGCGAGGATGCGTGATAATAGTGATGAAGAAGGATATTCACATTCATTGGGCAAATTAGTTGAATACATGTAAAAAGGGTTAAGCGTGTGTACGTATTTTGATCTTGCTTAAATATGAAGAAATCATTTATTTGATATGGATGTTATAGTAATATCTGTTAGGACTGAACTCTAGACATAGATTTAGGCTTAACACTTGCGTGAGTATCCGCTCTTAAAGCTCTATGTTGGTTTTGTTGCGTGAGACATCACTGATGAGACAATACAGTTGGCCTCTCGACGTTGCGTTAGACATAACCTCTGTTGTGAGTGATACACGAGGATATTAGGCGAATGATTGATTTGTGTTTGCTTGATTAGAAGAATGCATGTGTTATCAATTGATGAGATCCAATTCCAACAAGGCTCCGTTTATAATTCTGTCTTTACTTTATATTTTCCGTCTTTACATTTTCCGCATTTGCTTTTGGTTCGTCTTTAAACCAGAACTTTTGAGCTTAGAAATATAGAAACCGTTGAATGGCATTCTTTCCCTCGCACTGATCCCTGTGGAGACGACAAAACTGGGTTACTTATATATTTTTGCTTGCTGCTATTCTAGCTTCAACAAATTGGCGCCGTTGCCGGGGATCGGTGTTTAGATATTGAATCGCATCGCATAGTTTCTATATTTTTAAGCTTTTTACATTTGTTTATATTATATGCATTTGTGTTTCTTTAATGTTTTCTCTAGTGTGTTCAGGAATGTTGAGAACTCCTTCTAGATTGGTTGCTTTGTATAAAAGAATTCTATGAAGCTTCGACCGAGTCTGGATGTTGTTGAGCTTTGAAAGTATGACAGGTAAATTGTATTACTTTATAGAATGCTGGAATGATTTAAGAATTTTGTGCTTTGTGCAAATGTGTATCTTTGTTTCATTTTGCAACTTGTTGGAATGCTTGTTTCACTTAGGTCCAAAAGCCACAAATTGTGAGGAAACCTCCATTGTTTACTAAATGCTTGGATGACTAATAAACTTTGTTTAATTCGTTTGATTCATGCTTTATCTTCTGATTTTTGTGATTTTATGGAAGCATTAGAAATGATCAAGGCATTTGTTTATATTGAGCACAACTGTATCCAAAAGTTTCTTACCCGTGAGTAGTGAGAATTCGTTAGCCCCTTTGACCCTAAATCAATTTAGATCTCATTTTAGTGATGAACTTGGTTTATGTACATAATTTGCAAGTTTGGTTCATCATTGAATTTTGTGAGGTTTGAAAAATTTCTTCTTGAACCTTTGAAAATTGTATACTTTGATTTCCTTGCGGTAAAGGCAAGGAGCATTCACATGAGGTTTGGTTGAATTCAAGTTGGGGAGAATGAAAAAGAAGATGGTAGGTTGCTTGAACCTTTTGAAAAAGTTCAAACAAGCATGAAAAAAGAAAAAAAAAAGAGAGAGTGTAAATATGAATGTGAAAAACACAAGAAAAAGAATGCTTGTTTGATGAGAAAAATAGAGAGTGAAATAATTGTGCAAAAGGAAGTTTAAGAAGGTTTGTGGTAAAGGAATGAGAATGGTGAATGAAGTTGTAAATGTGTAAATATCATTTATCGGCAATTTCGATTCAAAGACCTTTAGAAATGTCCCTTTGTTGTTAACCCGACCAAGCTACAACCTTTAAAGCCCTTAGTGATCTTTTTGCTTCCATATTTTCATGTTGACTGTTAGATGTTGTTTGAATTGGATTGCTATTTGCATTGTTTATCGGGTGAGTGAAATTTTCCCGCGGTTGCAAACGCGTCAATTTCTTCATTCTTATTTTGAAGAGGAGTGTTAGAGTGATTCAAGTATGAAAATTTAGTTGTCATTTGAACCATTCCATGATATTTATTTAAGTACTTAATTCTTTATCATTGTTCGATTCTATTTAGTGGTAAACGTTGCTTGTGCGCATTTTCATGTTTAGTTTATCTAGAATTTGCTTGATTCTTATGCTTGAGTAAATCCGCTTGTTTTTAACGAGGGGCATACTTTGCTTGAGGACAAGCAAGAGTTTAGTTGGGGAGAGTTGTTAGGTGCGGATTTGGCCTAAAAATGGCATATCTTTCTTTGCACTTTTTCATCTCTTTTCTCTTGTTTTCATGGTTTTTATCCATGATTGTTGTTGTTCTTCTACACATTGAGAATATACCTTTGGTGCTTGTAATGTGTGTGTTATTGTGCAGGAAATGCACTAAATGATCTAAGTTTGAAGACACAGAGAAATGGTGCAAGCTGCCAAAGAATTGAAGTTACAACAGCAGGATTCGCCTCGCGAGTGCTAGCGAGCTCCTAGCGAAGGTTCGCCTAGCGAACGGTGGCGAGTTTCCCAGCGAAGGGTGGCAGGAAGTTTCAGTAGGAAAAGTCCCTAAATTCGCTGGGGCGAAAATTTTGGCGAAGGCTCGCTTCGCGAGTGATTTGTTCGCTTCGCGAATGCACGTGAATTTCTGGGGCTGTTTAACTGTTTGAGGCACCTGATGTGCCTATTTTTAACCATTCGCCTAGCGAATGAATTGGTTCGCCTAGCGAACCTGCAAATTTCTGAATTGTATAAATACAATTTTTACACTTTTTAGGTAGATGTTGTTATGTTGTTGTAATTTTGGGATCAGAACTTGATATTTCTTCATTTCCAAGGGAGAAAAGGTAGGATCTTTGCTTTCTTGTTGGTGTTGGATGTAATCTCTTGATACCTTATGTATTTCATCTAATGTATGTTTGAGAATTGAATTCTGATTTTCTATTGTTGTTGTCTTTGGTTGATTATTTGTGGTCTTGACAAAACCTTTACAAATCTTTGATCTTAGATTTTCATCTATCAATGAACAAGCTTTTGACATGGTTTTGTGAGTTGATATTCATTTTATCTTTTGTTGTATTGTGTTGATTAAGTAGCATGGGTAGCATGAGTAGGATCGATACGGTATCGCGAGGATGCGTGATAATAGTGATGAAGAAGGATATTCACATTCATTGGGCAAATTAGTTGAATACATGTAAAAAGGGTTAAGCGTGTGTACGTATTTTGATCTTGCTTAAATATGAAGAAATCATTTATTTTATATGGATGTTATAGTAATATCTGTTAGGACTGAACTCTAGACATAGATTTAGGCTTAACACTTGCGTGAGTATCCGCTCTTAAAGCTCTATGTTGGTTTTGTTGCGTGAGACATCACTGATGAGACAATACAGTTGGCCTCTCGACGTTGCGTTAGACATAACCTATGTTGTGAGTGATACACGAGGATATTAGGCGAATGATTGATTTGTGTTTGCTTGATTAGAAGAATGCATGTGTTATCAATTGATGAGATCCAATTCCAACAAGGCTCCGTTTATAATTCTGTCTTTACTTTATATTTTCCGTCTTTACATTTTCCGCATTTGCTTTTGGTTCGTCTTTAAACCAGAACTTTTGAGCTTAGAAATATAGAAACCGTTGAATGGAATTCTTTCCCTCGCACTGATCCCTGTGGAGACGACAAAACTGGGTTACTTATATATTTTTGCTTGCTGCTATTCTAGCTTCGACAAATTGGCGCCGTTGTCGGGGATCGGTGTTTAGATATTGAATCGCATCGCATAGTTTCTATATTTTTAAGCTTTGTACATTTGTTTATATTATATGCATTTGTGTTTCTTTAATGTTTTCTCTAGTGTGTTCAGGAATGTTGAGAACTCCTTCTAGATTGGTTGCTTTGTATAAAAGAATTCAATGAAGCTTCGACCGAGTCTGGATGTTGTTGAGCTTTGAAAGTATGACAGGTAAATTGTATTGCTTTATAGAATGCTGGAATGATTTAAGAATTTTGTGCTTTGTGCAAATGTGTATCTTTGTTTCATTTTGCAACTTGTTGGAATGCTTGTTTCACTTAGGTCCAAAAGCCACAAATTGTGAGGAAACCTCCATTGTTTACTAAATGCTTGGATGACTGATAAACTTTGTTTAATTCGTTTGATTCGTGCTTTATCTTCTGATTTTTGTGATTTTATGGAAGCATTAGAAATGATCAAGGCATTTGTTTATATTGAGCACAACTGTATCCAAAAGTTTCTTACCCGTGAGTAGTGAGAATTCGTTAGCCCCTTTGACCCTAAATCAATTTAGATCTCATTTTAGTGATGAACTTGGTTTATGTACATAATTTGCAAGTTTGGTTCATCATTGAATTTTGTGAGGTTTGAAAAATTTCTTCTTGAACCTTTGAAAATTGTATACTTTGATTTCCTTGCGGTAAAGGCAAGGAGCATTCACATGAGGTTTGGTTGAATTCAAGTTGGGGAGAATGAAAAAGAAGATGGTAGGTTGCTTGAACCTTTTGAAAAAGTTCAAACAAGCATGAAAAAAGAAAAAAAAAAAGAGAGAGTGTAAATATGAATGTGAAAAACACAAGAAAAAGAATGCTTGTTTGATGAGAAAAATAGAGAGTGAAATAATTGTGCAAAAGGAAGTTTGAGAAGGTTTGTGGTAAAGGAATGAGAATGGTGAATGAAGTTGTAAATGTGTAAATATCATTTATCGGCAATTTCGATTCAAAGACCTTTAGAAATGTCCCTTTGTTGTTAACCCGACCAAGCTACAACCTTTAAAGCCCTTAGTGATCTTTTTGCTTCCATATTTTCATGTTGACTGTTAGATGTTGTATGAATTGGATTGCTATTTGCATTGTTTATCGGGTGAGTGAAATTTTCCCGCGGTTGCAAACGCGTCAATTTCTTCATTCTTATTTTGAAGAGGAGTGTTAGAGTGATTCAAGTATGAAAATTTAGTTGTCATTTGAACCATTCCATGATATTTATTTAAGTACTTAATTCTTTATCATTGTTCGATTCTATTTAGTGGTAAACGTTGCTTGTGCGCATTTTCATGTTTAGTTTATATAGAATTTGGTTGATTCTTATGCTTGAGTAAATCCGCTTGTTTTTAACGAGGGGCATACTTTGCTTGAGGACAAGCAAGAGTTTAGCTGGGGAGAGTTGTTAGGTGCAGATTTGGCCTAAAAATGGCATATCTTTCTTTGCACTTTTTCATCTCTTTTCTCTTGTTTTCATGTTTTTTATCCATGATTGTTGTTGTTCTTCTACACATTGAGAATATACCTTTGGTGCTTGTAATGTGTGTGTTATTGTGCAGGAAATGCACTAAATGATCTAAGTTTGAAGACACAGAGAAATGGTGCAAGCTGCCAAAGAATTGAAGTTACAACAGCAGGATTCGCCTCGCGAGTGCTAGCGAGCTCCTAGCGAAGGTTCGCCTAGCGAACGGTGGCGAGTTTCCCAGCGAAGGGTGGCAGAAAGTTTCAGTAGGAAAAGTCCCTAAATTCGCTGGGGCAAAAATTTTGGCGAAGGCTCGCTTCGCGAGTGATTTGTTCGCTTCGCGAATGCACGTGAATTTCTGGGGCTGTTTAACTGTTTGAGGCACCTGATGTGCCTATTTTTAACCATTCGCCTAGCGAATGAATTGGTTCGCCTAGCGAACCTGCAAATTTCTGAATTGTATAAATACAATTTTTACACTTTTTAGGTAGATGTTGTTATGTTGTTGTAATTTTGGGATCAGAACTTGATATTTCTTCATTTCCAAGGGAGAAAAGGTAGGATCTTTGCTTTCTTGTTGGTGTTGGATGTAATCTCTTGATACCTTATGTATTTCATCTAATGTATGTTTGAGAATTGAATTCTGATTTTCTATTGTTGTTGTCTTTGGTTGATTATTTGTGGTCTTGACAAAACCTTTACAAATCTTTGATCTTAGATTTTCATCTATCAATGAACAAGCTTTTGACATGGTTTTGTGAGTTGATATTCATTTTATCTTTTGTTGTATTGTGTTGATTAAGTAGCATGGGTAGCATGAGTAGGATCGATACGGTATCGCGAGGATGCGTGATAATAGTGATGAAGAAGGATATTCACATTCATTGGGCAAATTAGTTGAATACATGTAAAAAGGGTTAAGCGTGTGTACGTATTTTGATCTTGCTTAAATATGAAGAAATCATTTATTTTATATGGATGTTATAGTAATATCTGTTAGGACTGAACTCTAGACATAGATTTAGGCTTAACACTTGCGTGAGTATCCGCTCTTAAAGCTCTATGTTGGTTTTGTTGCGTGAGACATCACTGATGAGACAATACAGTTGGCCTCTCGACGTTGCGTTAGACATAACCTCTGTTGTGAGTGATACACGAGGATATTAGGCGAATGATTGATTTGTGTTTGCTTGATTAGAAGAATGCATGTGTTATCAATTGATGAGATCCAATTCCAACAAGGCTCCGTTTATAATTCTGTCTTTACTTTATATTTTCCGTCTTTACATTTTCCGCATTTGCTTTTGGTTCGTCTTTAAACCAGAACTTTTGAGCTTAGAAATATAGAAACCGTTGAATGGAATTCTTTCCCTCGCACTGATCCCTGTGGAGACGACAAAACTGGGTTACTTATATATTTTTGCTTGCTGCTATTCTAGCTTCGACAAATTGGCGCCGTTGTCGGGGATCGGTGTTTAGATATTGAATCGCATCGCATAGTTTCTATATTTTTAAGCTTTGTACATTTGTTTATATTATATGCATTTGTGTTTCTTTAATGTTTTCTCTAGTGTGTTCAGGAATGTTGAGAACTCCTTCTAGATTGGTTGCTTTGTATAAAAGAATTCAATGAAGCTTCGACCGAGTCTGGATGTTGTTGAGCTTTGAAAGTATGACAGGTAAATTGTATTGCTTTATAGAATGCTGGAATGATTTAAGAATTTTGTGCTTTGTGCAAATGTGTATCTTTGTTTCATTTTGCAACTTGTTGGAATGCTTGTTTCACTTAGGTCCAAAAGCCACAAATTGTGAGGAAACCTCCATTGTTTACTAAATGCTTGGATGACTGATAAACTTTGTTTAATTCGTTTGATTCGTGCTTTATCTTCTGATTTTTGTGATTTTATGGAAGCATTAGAAATGATCAAGGCATTTGTTTATATTGAGCACAACTGTATCCAAAAGTTTCTTACCCGTGAGTAGTGAGAATTCGTTAGCCCCTTTGAGCCTAAATCAATTTAGATCTCATTTTAGTGATGAACTTGGTTTATGTACATAATTTGCAAGTTTGGTTCATCATTGAATTTTGTGAGGTTTGAAAAATTTCTTCTTGAACCTTTGAAAATTGTATACTTTGATTTCCTTGCGGTAAAGGCAAGGAGCATTCACATGAGGTTTGGTTGAATTCAAGTTGGGGAGAATGAAAAAGAAGATGGTAGGTTGCTTGAACCTTTTGAAAAAGTTCAAACAAGCATGAAAAAAGAAAAAAAAAAGAGAGAGTGTAAATATGAATGTGAAAAACACAAGAAAAAGAATGCTTGTTTGATGAGAAAAATAGAGAGTGAAATAATTGTGCAAAAGGAAGTTTGAGAAGGTTTGTGGTAAAGGAATGAGAATGGTGAATGAAGTTGTAAATGTGTAAATATCATTTATCGGCAATTTCGATTCAAAGACCTTTAGAAATGTCCCTTTGTTGTTAACCCGACCAAGCTACAACCTTTAAAGCCCTTAGTGATCTTTTTGCTTCCATATTTTCATGTTGACTGTTAGATGTTGTATGAATTGGATTGCTATTTGCATTGTTTATCGGGTGAGTGAAATTTTCCCGCGGTTGCAAACGCGTCAATTTCTTCATTCTTATTTTGAAGAGGAGTGTTAGAGTGATTCAAGTATGAAAATTTAGTTGTCATTTGAACCATTCCATGATATTTATTTAAGTACTTAATTCTTTATCATTGTTCGATTCTATTTAGTGGTAAACGTTGCTTGTGCGCATTTTCATGTTTAGTTTATCTAGAATTTGGTTGATTCTTATACTTGAGTAAATCCGCTTGTTTTTAACGAGGGGCATACTTTGCTTGAGGACAAGCAAGAGTTTAGTTGGGGAGAGTTGTTAGGTGCGGATTTGGCCTAAAAATGGCATATCTTTCTTTGCACTTTTTCATCTCTTTTCTCTTGTTTTCATGGTTTTTATCCATGATTGTTGTTGTTCTTCTACACATTGAGAATATACCTTTGGTGCTTGTAATGTGTGTGTTATTGTGCAGGAAATGCACTAAATGATCTAAGTTTGAAGACACAGAGAAATGGTGCAAGCTGCCAAAGAATTGAAGTTACAACAGCAGGATTCGCCTCGCGAGTGCTAGCGAGCTCCTAGCGAAGGTTCGCCTAGCGAACGGTGGCGAGTGTCCCAGCGAAGGGTGGCAGAAAGTTTCAGTAGGAAAAGTCCCTAAATTCGCTGGGGCGAAAATTTTGGCGAAGGCTCGCTTCGCGAGTGATTTGTTCGCTTCGCGAATGCACGTGAATTTCTGGGGCGGTTTAAATGTTTGAGGCACCTGATGTGCCTATTTTTAACCATTCGCCTAGCGAATGAATTGGTTCGCCTAGCGAACCTGCAAATTTCTGAATTGTATAAATACAATTTTTACACTTTTTAGGTAGATGTTGTTATGTTGTTTTAATTTTGGGATCAGAACTTGATATTTCTTCATTTCCAAGGGAGAAAAGGTAGGATCTTTGCTTTCTTGTTGGTGTTGGATGTAATCTCTTGATACCTTATGTATTTCATCTAATGTATGTTTGAGAATTGAATTCTGATTTTCTATTGTTGTTGTCTTTGGTTGATTATTTGTGGTCTTGACAAAACCTTTACAAATCTTTGATCTTAGATTTTCATCTATCAATGAACAAGCTTTTGACATGGTTTTGTGAGTTGATATTCATTTTATCTTTTGTTGTATTGTGTTGATTAAGTAGCATGGGTAGCATGAGTAGGATCGATACGGTATCGCGAGGATGCGTGATAATAGTGATGAAGAAGGATATTCACATTCATTGGGCAAATTAGTTGAATACATGTAAAAAGGGTTAAGCGTGTGTACGTATTTTGATCTTGCTTAAATATGAAGAAATCATTTATTTGATATGGATGTTATAGTAATATCTGTTAGGACTGAACTCTAGACATAGATTTAGGCTTAACACTTGCGTGAGTATCCGCTCTTAAAGCTCTATGTTGGTTTTGTTGCGTGAGACATCACTGATGAGACAATACAGTTGGCCTCTCGACGTTACGTTAGACATAACCTCTGTTGTGAGTGATACACGAGGATATTAGGCGAATGATTGATTTGTGTTTGCTTGATTAGAAGAATGCATGTGTTATCAATTGATGAGATCCAATTCCAACAAGGCTCCGTTTATAATTCTGTCTTTACTTTATATTTTCCGTCTTTACATTTTCCGCATTTGCTTTTGGTTCGACTTTAAACCAGAACTTTTGAGCTTAGAAATATAGAAACCGTTGAATGGCATTCTTTCCCTCGCACTGATCCCTGTGGAGACGACAAAACTGGGTTACTTATATATTTTTGCTTGCTGCTATTCTAGCTTCGACAAATTGGCGCCGTTGTCGGGGATCGGTGTTTAGATATTGAATCGCATCGCATAGTTTCTATATTTTTAAGCTTTGTACATTTGTTTATATTATATGCATTTGTGTTTCTTTAATGTTTTCTCTAGTGTGTTCAGGAATGTTGAGAACTCCTTCTAGATTGGTTGCTTTGTATAAAAGAATTCAATGAAGCTTCGACCGAGTCTGGATGTTGTTGAGCTTTGAAAGTATGACAGGTAAATTGTATTGCTTTATAGAATGCTGGAATGATTTAAGAATTTTGTGCTTTGTGCAAATGTGTATCTTTGTTTCATTTTGCAACTTGTTGGAATGCTTGTTTCACTTAGGTCCAAAAGCCACAAATTGTGAGGAAACCTCCATTGTTTACTAAATGCTTGGATGACTGATAAACTTTGTTTAATTCGTTTGATTCGTGCTTTATCTTCTGATTTTTGTGATTTTATGGAAGCATTAGAAATGATCAAGGCATTTGTTTATATTGAGCACAACTGTATCCAAAAGTTTCTTACCCGTGAGTAGTGAGAATTTGTTAGCCCCTTTGAGCCTAAATCAATTTAGATCTCATTTTAGTGATGAACTTGGTTTATGTACATAATTTGCAAGTTTGGTTCATCATTGAATTTTGTGAGGTTTGAAAAATTTCTTCTTGAACCTTTGAAAATTGTATACTTTGATTTCCTTGCGGTAAAGGCAAGGAGCATTCACATGAGGTTTGGTTGAATTCAAGTTGGGGAGAATGAAAAAGAAGATGGTAGGTTGCTTGAACCTTTTGAAAAAGTTCAAACAAGCATGAAAAAAGAAAAAAAAAAGAGAGAGTGTAAATATGAATGTGAAAAACACAAGAAAAAGAATGCTTGTTTGATGAGAAAAATAGAGAGTGAAATAATTGTGCAAAAGGAAGTTTGAGAAGGTTTGTGGTAAAGGAATGAGAATGGTGAATGAAGTTGTAAATGTGTAAATATCATTTATCGGCAATTTCGATTCAAAGACCTTTAGAAATGTCCCTTTGTTGTTAACCCGACCAAGCTACAACCTTTAAAGCCCTTAGTGATCTTTTTGCTTCCATATTTTCATGTTGACTGTTAGATGTTGTATGAATTGGATTGCTATTTGCATTGTTTATCGGGTGAGTGAAATTTTCCCGCGGTTGCAAACGCGTCAATTTCTTCATTCTTATTTTGAAGAGGAGTGTTAGAGTGATTCAAGTATGAAAATTTAGTTGTCATTTGAACCATTCCATGATATTTATTTAAGTACTTAATTCTTTATCATTGTTCGATTCTATTTAGTGGTAAACGTTGCTTGTGCGCATTTTCATGTTTAGTTTATCTAGAATTTGGTTGATTCTTATACTTGAGTAAATCCGCTTGTTTTTAACGAGGGGCATACTTTGCTTGAGGACAAGCAAGAGTTTAGTTGGGGAGAGTTGTTAGGTGCGGATTTGGCCTAAAAATGGCATATCTTTCTTTGCACTTTTTCATCTCTTTTCTCTTGTTTTCATGGTTTTTATCCATGATTGTTGTTGTTCTTCTACACATTGAGAATATACCTTTGGTGCTTGTAATGTGTGTGTTATTGTGCAGGAAATGCACTAAATGATCTAAGTTTGAAGACACAGAGAAATGGTGCAAGCTGCCAAAGAATTGAAGTTACAACAGCAGGATTCGCCTCGCGAGTGCTAGCGAGCTCCTAGCGAAGGTTCGCCTAGCGAACGGTGGCGAGTTTCCCAGCGAAGGGTGGCAGAAAGTTTCAGTAGGAAAAGTCCCTAAATTCGATGGGGCGAAAATTTTGGCGAAGGCTCGCTTCGCGAGTGATTTGTTCGCTTCGCGAATGCACGTGAATTTCTGGGGCTGTTTAACTGTTTGAGGCACCTGATGTGCCTATTTTTAACCATTCGCCTAGCGAATGAATTGGTTCGCCTAGCGAACCTGCAAATTTCTGAATTGTATAAATACAATTTTTACACTTTTTAGGTAGATGTTGTTATGTTGTTTTAATTTTGGGATCAGAACTTGATATTTCTTCATTTCCAAGGGAGAAAAGGTAGGATCTTTGCTTTCTTGTTGGTGTTGGATGTAATCTCTTGATACCTTATGTATTTCATCTAATGTATGTTTGTGAATTGAATTCTGATTTTCTATTGTTGTTGTCTTTGGTTGATTATTTGTGGTCTTGACAAAACCTTTACAAATCTTTGATCTTAGATTTTCATCTATCAATGAACAAGCTTTTGACATGGTTTTGTGAGTTGATATTCATTTTATCTTTTGTTGTATTGTGTTGATTAAGTAGCATGGGTAGCATGAGTAGGATCGATACGGTATCGCGAGGATGCGTGATAATAGTGATGAAGAAGGATATTCACATTCATTGGGCAAATTAGTTGAATACATGTAAAAAGGGTTAAGCGTGTGTACGTATTTTGATCTTGCTTAAATATGAAGAAATCATTTATTTGATATGGATGTTATAGTAATATCTGTTAGGACTGAACTCTAGACATAGATTTAGGCTTAACACTTGCGTGAGTATCCGCTCTTAAAGCTCTATGTTGGTTTTGTTGCGTGAGACATCACTGATGAGACAATACAGTTGGCCTCTCGACGTTGCGTTAGACATAACCTATGTTGTGAGTGATACACGAGGATATTAGGCGAATGATTGATTTGTGTTTGCTTGATTAGAAGAATGCATGTGTTATCAATTGATGAGATCCAATTCCAACAAGGCTCCGTTTATAATTCTGTCTTTACTTTATATTTTCCGTCTTTACATTTTCCGCATTTGCTTTTGGTTCGACTTTAAACCAGAACTTTTGAGCTTAGAAATATAGAAACCGTTGAATGGCATTCTTTCCCTCGCACTGATCCCTGTGGAGACGACAAAACTGGGTTACTTATATATTTTTGCTTGCTGCTATTCTAGCTTCGACAAATTGGCGCCGTTGTCGGGGATCGGTGTTTAGATATTGAATCGCATCGCATAGTTTCTATATTTTTAAGCTTTGTACATTTGTTTATATTATATGCATTTGTGTTTCTTTAATGTTTTCTCTAGTGTGTTCAGGAATGTTGAGAACTCCTTCTAGATTGGTTGCTTTGTATAAAAGAATTCAATGAAGCTTCGACCGAGTCTGGATGTTGTTGAGCTTTGAAAGTATGACAGGTAAATTGTATTGCTTTATAGAATGCTGGAATGATTTAAGAATTTTGTGCTTTGTGCAAATGTGTATCTTTGTTTCATTTTGCAACTTGTTGGAATGCTTGTTTCACTTAGGTCCAAAAGCCACAAATTGTGAGGAAACCTCCATTGTTTACTAAATGCTTGGATGACTGATAAACTTTGTTTAATTCGTTTGATTCGTGCTTTATCTTCTGATTTTTGTGATTTTATGGAAGCATTAGAAATGATCAAGGCATTTGTTTATATTGAGCACAACTGTATCCAAAAGTTTCTTACCCGTGAGTAGTGAGAATTCGTTAGCCCCTTTGAGCCTAAATCAATTTAGATCTCATTTTAGTGATGAACTTGGTTTATGTACATAATTTGCAAGTTTGGTTCATCATTGAATTTTGTGAGGTTTGAAAAATTTCTTCTTGAACCTTTGAAAATTGTATACTTTGATTTCCTTGCGGTAAAGGCAAGGAGCATTCACATGAGGTTTGGTTGAATTCAAGTTGGGGAGAATGAAAAAGAAGATGGTAGGTTGCTTGAACCTTTTGAAAAAGTTCAAACAAGCATGAAAAAAGAAAAAAAAAAGAGAGAGTGTAAATATGAATGTGAAAAACACAAGAAAAAGAATGCTTGTTTGATGAGAAAAATAGAGAGTGAAATAATTGTGCAAAAGGAAGTTTGAGAAGGTTTGTGGTAAAGGAATGAGAATGGTGAATGAAGTTGTAAATGTGTAAATATCATTTATCGGCAATTTCGATTCAAAGACCTTTAGAAATGTCCCTTTGTTGTTAACCCGACCAAGCTACAACCTTTAAAGCCCTTAGTGATCTTTTTGCTTCCATATTTTCATGTTGACTGTTAGATGTTGTATGAATTGGATTGCTATTTGCATTGTTTATCGGGTGAGTGAAATTTTCCCGCGGTTGCAAACGCGTCAATTTCTTCATTCTTATTTTGAAGAGGAGTGTTAGAGTGATTCAAGTATGAAAATTTAGTTGTCATTTGAACCATTCCATGATATTTATTTAAGTACTTAATTCTTTATCATTGTTCGATTCTATTTAGTGGTAAACGTTGCTTGTGCGCATTTTCATGTTTAGTTTATCTAGAATTTGGTTGATTCTTATACTTGAGTAAATCCGCTTGTTTTTAACGAGGGGCATACTTTGCTTGAGGACAAGCAAGAGTTTAGTTGGGGAGAGTTGTTAGGTGCGGATTTGGCCTAAAAATGGCATATCTTTCTTTGCACTTTTTCATCTCTTTTCTCTTGTTTTCATGGTTTTTATCCATGATTGTTGTTGTTCTTCTACACATTGAGAATATACCTTTGGTGCTTGTAATGTGTGTGTTATTGTGCAGGAAATGCACTAAATGATCTAAGTTTGAAGACACAGAGAAATGGTGCAAGCTGCCAAAGAATTGAAGTTACAACAGCAGGATTCGCCTCGCGAGTGCTAGCGAGCTCCTAGCGAAGGTTCGCCTAGCGAACGGTGGCGAGTTTCCCAGCGAAGGGTGGCAGAAAGTTTCAGTAGGAAAAGTCCCTAAATTCGCTGGGGCGAAAATTTTGGCGAAGGCTCGCTTCGCGAGTGATTTGTTCGCTTCGCGAATGCACGTGAATTTCTGGGGCTGTTTAACTGTTTGAGGCACCTGATGTGCCTATTTTTAACCATTCGCCTAGCGAATGAATTGGTTCGCCTAGCGAACCTGCAAATTTCTGAATTGTATAAATACAATTTTTACACTTTTTAGGTAGATGTTGTTATGTTGTTTTAATTTTGGGATCAGAACTTGATATTTCTTCATTTCCAAGGGAGAAAAGGTAGGATCTTTGCTTTCTTGTTGGTGTTGGATGTAATCTCTTGATACCTTATGTATTTCATCTAATGTATGTTTGTGAATTGAATTCTGATTTTCTATTGTTGTTGTCTTTGGTTGATTATTTGTGGTCTTGACAAAACCTTTACAAATCTTTGATCTTAGATTTTCATCTATCAATGAACAAGCTTTTGACATGGTTTTGTGAGTTGATATTCATTTTATCTTTTGTTGTATTGTGTTGATTAAGTAGCATGGGTAGCATGAGTAGGATCGATACGGTATCGCGAGGATGCGTGATAATAGTGATGAAGAAGGATATTCACATTCATTGGGCAAATTAGTTGAATACATGTAAAAAGGGTTAAGCGTGTGTACGTATTTTGATCTTGCTTAAATATGAAGAAATCATTTATTTTATATGGATGTTATAGTAATATCTGTTAGGACTGAACTCTAGACATAGATTTAGGCTTAACACTTGCGTGAGTATCCGCTCTTAAAGCTCTATGTTGGTTTTGTTGCGTGAGACATCACTGATGAGACAATACAGTTGGCCTCTCGACGTTGCGTTAGACATAACCTCTGTTGTGAGTGATACACGAGGATATTAGGCGAATGATTGATTTGTGTTTGCTTGATTAGAAGAATGCATGTGTTATCAATTGATGAGATCCAATTCCAACAAGGCTCCGTTTATAATTCTGTCTTTACTTTATATTTTCCGTCTTTACATTTTCCGCATTTGCTTTTGGTTCGTCTTTAAACCAGAACTTTTAAGCTTAGAAATATAGAAACCGTTGAATGGCATTCTTTCCCTCGCACTGATCCCTGTGGAGACGACAAAACTGGGTTACTTATATATTTTTGCTTGCTGCTATTCTAGCTTCGACAAATTGGCGCCGTTGCCGGGGATCGGTGTTTAGATATTGAATCGCATCGCATAGTTTCTATATTTTTAAGCTTTGTACATTTGTTTATATTATATGCATTTGTGTTTCTTTAATGTTTTCTCTAGTGTGTTCAGGAATGTTGAGAACTCCTTCTAGATTGGTTGCTTTGTATAAAAGAATTCAATGAAGCTTCGACCGAGTCTGGATGTTGTTGAGCTTTGAAAGTATGACAGGTAAATTGTATTGCTTTATAGAATGCTGGAATGATTTAAGAATTTTGTGCTTTGTGCAAATGTGTATCTTTGTTTCATTTTGCAACTTGTTGGAATGCTTGTTTCACTTAGGTCCAAAAGCCACAAATTGTGAGGAAACCTCCATTGTTTACTAAATGCTTGGATGACTGATAAACTTTGTTTAATTCATTTGATTCATGCTTTATCTTCTGATTTTTGTGATTTTATGGAAGCATTAGAAATGATCAAGGCATTTGTTTATATTGAGCACAACTGTATCCAAAAGTTTCTTACCCGTGAGTAGTTAGAATTCGTTAGCCCCTTTGAGCCTAAATCAATTTAGATCTCATTTTAGTAATGAACTTGGTTTATGTACATAATTTGCAAGTTTGGTTCATCATTGAATTTTGTGAGGTTTGAAAAATTTCTTCTTGAACCTTTGAAAATTGTATACTTTGATTTCCTTGCGGTAAAGGCAAGGAGCATTCACATGAGGTTTGGTTGAATTCAAGTTGGGGAGAATGAAAAAGAAGATGGTAGGTTGCTTGACTTTTTGAAAAAGTTCAAACAAGCATGAAAAAAGAAAAAAAAAAGAGAGAGTGTAAATATGAATGTGAAAAACACAAGAAAAAGAATGCTTGTTTGATGAGAAAAATAGAGAGTGAAATAATTGTGCAAAAGGAAGTTTGAGAAGGTTTGTGGTAAAGGAATGAGAATGGTGAATGAAGTTGTAAATGTGTAAATATCATTTATCGGCAATTTCGATTCAAAGACCTTTAGAAATGTCCCTTTGTTGTTAACCCGGCCAAGCTACAACCTTTAAAGCCCTTAGTGATCTTTTTGCTTCCATATTTTCATGTTGACTGTTAGATGTTGTATGAATTGGATTGCTATTTGCATTGTTTATCGGGTGAGTGAAATTTTCCCGCGGTTGCAAACGCGTCAATTTCTTCATTATTATTTTGAAGAGGAGTGTTAGAGTGATTCAAGTATGAAAATTTAGTTGTCATTTGAACCATTCCATGATATTTGTTTAAGTACTTAATTCTTTATCATTGTTCGATTCTATTTAGTGGTAAACGTTGCTTGTGCGCATTTTCATGTTTAGTTTATCTAGACTTTGGTTGATTCTTATGCTTGAGTAAATCCGCTTGTTTTTAATGAGGGGCATACTTTGCTTGAGGACAAGCAAGAGTTTAGTTGGGGAGAGTTGTTAGGTGCGGATTTGGCCTAAAAATGGCATATCTTTCTTTGCACTTTTTCATCTCTTTTCTCTTGTTTTCATGGTTTTTATCCATGAATGTTGTTGTTCTTCTACACATTGAGAATATACCTTTGGTGCTTGTAATGTGTGTGTTATTGTGCAGGAAATGCACTAAATGATCTGAGTTTGAAGACACAGAGAAATGGTGCAAGTTGCCAAAGAATTGAAGTTACAACAGCAGGATTCGCCTCGCGAGTGCTAGCGAGCTCCTAGCAAAGGTTCGCCTAGCGAACGGTGGCGAGTGTCCCAGCGAAGGGTGGCAGAAAGTTTCAGTAGGAAAAGTCCCTAAATTCGCTGGGGCGAAAATTTTGGCGAAGGCTCGCTTCGCGAGTGATTTGTTCGCTTCGCGAATGCACGTGAATTTCTGGGGCGGTTTAAATGTTTGAGGCACCTGATGTGCCTATTTTTAACCATTCGCCTAGCGAATGAATTGGTTCGCCTAGCGAACCTGCAAATTTCTGAATTGTATAAATACAATTTTTACACTTTTTAGGTAGATGTTGTTATGTTGTTGTAATTTTGGGATCAAAACTTGATATTTCTTCATTTCCAAGGGAGAAAAGGTAGGATCTTTGCTTTCTTGTTGGTGTTGGATGTAATCTCTTGATACCTTATGTATTTCATCTAATGTATGTTTGTGAATTGAATTCTGATTTTCTATTGTTGTTGTCTTTGGTTGATTATTTGTGGTCTTGACAAAACCTTTACAAATCTTTGATCTTAGATTTTCATCTATCAATGAACAAGCTTTTGACATGGTTTTGTGAGTTGATATTCATTTTATCTTTTGTTGTATTGTGTTGATTAAGTAGCATGGGTAGCATGAGTAGGATCGATACGGTATCGCGAGGATGCGTGATAATAGTGATGAAGAAGGATATTCACATTCATTGGGCAAATTAGTTGAATACATGTAAAAAGGGTTAAGCGTGTGTACGTATTTTGATCTTGCTTAAATATGAAGAAATCATTTATTTGATATGGATGTTATAGTAATATCTGTTAGGACTGAACTCTAGACATAGATTTAGGCTTAACACTTGCGTGAGTATCCGCTCTTAAAGCTCTATGTTGGTTTTGTTGCGTGAGACATCACTGATGAGACAATACAGTTGGCCTCTCGACGTTGCGTTAGACATAACCTCTGTTGTGAGTGATACACGAGGATATTAGGCGAATGATTGATTTGTGTTTGCTTGATTAGAAGAATGCATGTGTTATCAATTGATGAGATCCAATTCCAACAAGGCTCCGTTTATAATTCTGTCTTTACTTTATATTTTCCGTCTTTACATTTTCCGCATTTGCTTTTGGTTCGACTTTAAACCAGAACTTTTGAGCTTAGAAATATAGAAACCGTTGAATGGCATTCTTTCCCTCGCACTGATCCCTGTGGAGACGACAAAACTGGGTTACTTATATATTTTTGCTTGCTGCTATTCTAGCTTCAACAATATGATCCTCTAAAGTTGGTACCCTAGCCACTTTGTTCCATAACTTAGAAAATTTCTAAGTTTTTATGGTTACCCCTTTTGCAAGTTATCCCACTTTCTTTGATTTTTCTTGATGAATGATGATCCCAATCACACATTAACATCATTTAGGGTCAAAGAACCATAATTGTGAAAAATCTCAAAAAGTCAAAGTTGACTTTTGTGGGCAGTTGACTTTTTGTCAGATGAATTCCAAACTGTGCGATTCTCTATGAAATCAAGTCCTTGACCAAAATCAAACTTGATGGACATGTTCCATGGGTATTATAGGGTGTATTGAATCATGTCCCAAGGTTTGGGAGCATGCCTGGGTCAAAAGTCAAAGGCACAGTTGACTTTTTCCTTAAAACCCTAACAGTGGTTCTGATGAATTTGAAACTTGTTGATCAAGCTTCTTGGATCAATCCATTATTGCAAATGGATTAATGTAGTTTATTAGAGACCCACAAATCATGTCTTGAGGTCTTGGCTCATGTTTTGTCCCAAAAGTCAACTTAGGGGTGAATTAGGTCGAGAAACCCTAATTCCTGATTTTTATTGTATACATCCCCTGAGGCAAAATTGACTTGATGATTGGGTTCATGATGTTCCTTGGAGCATCTTAGGTTATGCTTTGAAGCATTGGCTCATGCCCAGAGGAAAATTTCCATCTGGAGGCCCTGGTCGACCAAAACCCTAATTTGGTGACACTGGCGACCTTGAGGCTTAATCCACTTGGAATGCTGCAACTTTGTGCTTGATCCTTGATGTGGGAGTCCTCTTGATCCTTTGTGGGTGTTTGAGAGGTTAGCCAAGTTGAAGATTATGTCATTCCTTGATTGATCCTTTGCCTAAAATCTCTGAGAGTACTTGAAACCCTAATCTTTGATTGTAGTGAATGTTCAACAATCCTTGAGGAGACTGATGGGGCATGATGGTTCATCCATATTGTGATGATGATTTTCACAATGATGGGAAATCTTAGTGGTCAAAATTTGGGGTATGACAGAGAGGTGGATCTGCCCATTAAGATTGGACCGCATTTGTTTACCATTACTTTTCAAGTGATGGATATCAATCCTGCATATAGTTTCTTATTGGGTCGACTTTGGATCCATGCCGTAGGGGCAATTACTTCCACATTGCATCAGAAATTAAAAATTCATGATTGACGATCAACTGGTCATCGTTTGTGGTGAAGAGGATTTGCTAGTAAGTGAGTTATCATCCTTCCGATACATCGAGACTGATGAAGGCATAGCTGAGATGCCGTTGCAGTGTCTTGAGTTCGAAGATGTCAGCTCCACTTCAACTAGTCAAATTAGATCACCAAAAATGACCTTGTCATCTGCCAAGAGTGCTAAACAGACCATTGAGAGAGGTTCCTTGCCTGGCTGGGGGCATGTTTTGGATGTGGTAGAGAAGCATGATCGTTTTGGATTGGGTTACCGTCCTGGTCGACAAGCTAGCTCACATGGTCAGAAGCAGTGCAAATTGATCAAGTTCAGTAGCGCCGTTTTCCAGAAGGGTGACATTGTGGCAGCCATTGATGATGCTGGTCCTAGCAATCAGAGGGCAAGCTTCGAACGCAAGTGCCCGCCTGGCTTCAAGCTCAACAATTGGACATCCATTATGGTTCCCGTGGTTTTTCCTACAAAAATGTAATGCATTTTGCTTTCTCGTTCCCTCGTTCTCGCCCGAGATGAGTGGATAGCTTGTAAAGGGTCTCCCGCTTTTGAAATATTATGTGATCAATAAATAAAAGCTTTTTTGCATTGAAATCATGCTCTTTTTCCTTCTTATTTTACTTTTTCACAAACAAATGGAAAAAGTTTCTTTTATTTTCACCTTTTAAAATAGCTCATTCTAAACAAATTCATAAACATGCAGAACAAATAAATGCATTGATAACAACATGGCAAACATCATTGTAATTCTGGGATTCCAATCAACCAGGCCGAAGAAGGAGATGGTGATGAAGATTGTGAATTACCGACTGAACTAGCAAGGCTCCTTGAGCACGAGCAGAAAGAGATTCAGCCACACAAAGAGCCAGTGGAAGTTGTCAATCTTGATACTAAGGAAGTCATAAGAGAAGTCAAGGTTGGCGCATCCCTCGTAAAGCATGTACACTCTGAGTTGGTCAAGTTATTGAAAGAGTATATTGATATCTTCGCCTGGTCTTATCAAGATATGCCTGGGTTGGATACCAACATCGTTGACATCACTTACCACTCAAGCCCGGATGTCCTCCTATCAAGCAGAAACTCAGAAAGACCAGGCCCGACATGGCACTTAAAATCAGAGAAGAGGTAAAGAAATAGCTTGATACTAGATTCCTAGCCACTTCTAAATATCCTGAATGGGTTGCTAACATCGTCCTGGTTCCTAAGAAAGATGGAAAAGTCATAATTTATGTGGATTATCGAGATCTCAATAAGGCTAGCCTGAAGGACGATTTTCCTTTGCCTCATATTGATGTCTTGGTAGACAACACTGCACAGTTCTCTGTCTTTTCATTCATGGACGGTTTCTCAGGATATAATAAGATCAAGATGTCCCCAGCTGACATGGAAAATACCACTTTCATCATGCCTTGGGGTACATATTACTATAAAGTCATGTCATTCAGTTTAAAGAACGCATGTGCAACATACCAACGTGCCATGACAACCCTCTTTCATGATATGATCCATAAAGAGATTGAGGTTTATGTGGACGATATGATTCCCAATTCCAAGAATGAAGATGATCACTTGGACCATCTAAAGAAACTGTTTGACAGACTCCTAAAATTTAGATTGCGGTTGAATCCCGCAAAGTTCACCATCAAAGTTCAACCTGGTAAACTGTTGGGCTTTATTGTGAGTCAGAAGGGCATTGAGGTTGATCTTGACAAGGTTCGAGCAATTCAGAACTTGCCACCTCCCAAAACAGAAAAAGAAGTCTGTGGCTTTCTGGGCAGACTTAATTACATCTCAAGATTCATTTCTCACTTGACGGCTACCTGTGAACCGATATTCAAATTACTAAGAAAAAATCAATCAATTGAATGGAACAATGATTGTCAAGAAGCATTTGACAAAATAAAACAATATTTGCAAGAACCACCGATCTTAGTACCGCCGATTCCTGGTAGGCCTTTGATCATGTATCTCACTATTCTAGATGAATCTATGGGCTGTATATTGGGTCAACATGACGACATTGGCAGAAAAGAACATGGAATTTATTATCTGAGCAAGAAGTTCACTGATTGTGAGACCAGATACTCACTCTTGGAGAAAACTTGTTGTGCTCTAGTCTGGGTTGCTCGACGCCTAAGACAATGAATGATTTTCCATACTACTTTATTAATATCCAAAATGGATCTGATAAAGTATATATTCGAAAAGCCTGCTGTCTCTGGAAGAATTGCTCGGTGGCAGATGTTGTTAACTGAGTATGATATCCAACATGTTACCTAGAAAGCAATAAAAGGAAGTGTCTTATCTGACTACCTTACTCATCAACCTGTGGAGGGTTATCAACAAATAAAGTTTGACTTTCCCGACGAGGATGTTCTGTTTATCAGAGATTATGAGACTCCAGACCCTGACATTGGACCCGAACCAGGGGCGTGATGGACGCTCATGTTCGATGGTGCCTCCAATACTAAAGGTCGTGGAATTGGTGCTATCCTCATCTCTCCGACAGGTTTTCATCTTCCATTCACCGCCAGATTATGCTTCGCATGCACCAACAATATGGATGAATACAAAGCATGTATGTACGGAATTGAAGCGGCAATTGACATGAGAATCAAGATTCTTGAGGTCTATGGAGATTCTGCTTTGGTTATTGGCCAAGTCAGAGGGAACTTTGTGACTCGGGATTCCAAGATAGTTCCGTACCAAAAGCACATCGTGAAATTGATTCCCTATTTTGATGAAATCTATTTTCATCATATCCCTAGGGAGGAAAATCAACTAGCTGATGCTCTTGCCACCCTGGCATCCATGTTCAAAGTCAAGTGGAAGAATGAAGCTCTGGCTATCTGCATTGATCATTTGAATGAACCAGCACATTGTTTAGCAATTGAGGATGAGTCTGATGACAAGCCTTGGTTCTACGACATCAAAAGATATTTGGAAAAACAGGAATATCCCGAGGATATCACTATCACCGACAAGAAAGCTCTTAGACGGCTCTGCGCCAAGTTCTTTTTTAGTGGTGGTGTACTGTATAAAAGGAATTATGATTCTGTGTTGCTCAGATGCGTGGATAGACACGAAGCAAACATGATCATAAGGTTCATACATGAGGGATGTGAGGGTGTACATGCCAAAAGGCCTGCCATGGCCAAGAAGATCCTTCGAGCTGGTTATTACTGGACAACAATGAAGGTAGATTGCTACAACTTTACCAAAAAGATGTCACAAATGCCAAATCTATGGTGACAAGATCCATGTGCCTCCAACTCCGTTGAATGTTTTATCTTATCCTTGTTCCTTCTCTATGTGGGGTATCGATATGATTGGGATGATCGAGCTGAAGGCTTCCAACGGTCACCGATTCATTCTAGTTGCTATCGACTACTTTACCAAGTGGGTTGAAGCTGTTTCCTACGTAAACGTTACACGACAAGTGGTTGTCATATTTATCAAGAAAGAGATAATATGTCGTTATGGTATTCCTAGCAGTATTATCACTGACAACGCAAGCAACCTGAACAACAAGATGATGAAAGAGTTGTGTCAAGAATTCAAGATCGAGCACCACAACTCTTCACCATATCGGCCCAAGATGAATGGTGCTGCCAAAGCAGCAAACAAAAACATCAAGAGGATTGTCCATAAAATGGTCAAAACTTACAAGGATTGGCATGAAATGCTTCCCTTTGCACTGCATGGCTACAGAACTTCAGTTTGCACTTCTACTGGGGCAACTCCGTATTCGCTTGTGTATGTTATGGAGGTTGTTCTACCCATTCAAGTCGAAATTCATTTGCTCAAAGTCATCAAGGAAGCAGATCTTGATGAAGCTGAATGGGTCCAATCCAGATACGACCAACTGAAACTCATCGAAGAGAAACGCCTGATAGCCATTTGCCATGGTCAATTGTATTAAAGACGCCTCAAGCCAGCTTTTGACAAGAAAGTTCTCCCTCGAGCATTCCAAGAAGGCGAACTCGTGCTCAAGAGGTATTCACCTGTTCACTCGGATCCACGTGGCAAGTGGACTCCAAACTACGAAGGACCCTTTGTTGTCAAGAAGGCCTTCTAGTCGGAGCCCTGATCCTCACCACCATGGATGGGAAGGAGTTGCCATCGCCCTTGAACTTCGACGCAATCAAAAAATATTATGCCTAAAAAATGAATAAAGAGCCTGCTAGATTAACATCCGCAAGGACAATCTAGGAAAAAAATGGGCGTCCCGATGGACCAAAAAAAGAAATGTCCATGCAAAAGTTAGGGACAAAGCAAAAAATAATAATAGCCCACTAAGTTGAAAACCCGAAAGGGCGACTTAGGCAAACAATGGGTATCCTGGTGGACGAAAAAAAATAGAAAAATGTCCAGGCAAAAATTAGGGATAAAGGCATTAACTGCGAACATTTGAGCCTCTCTTCATCATAGCTAGACCTCAGACGGTAACAGAGCAATTAAATCATCATCAATTGGTGCAAGATGTTGGAACCTAGACTTACAGTGGATGGTAGCCAATGTTGTAATCAATGCAAAACATGTTTTCTCTTTGCCATTTACCTTTGTTTCCAATTTTACTGCAAATGTCCTCATCTAGGATATTTACATCCTTGTACACACCTTATGTACAAATATTTTTCATATTCAATAAAATTCATCATTTGATTTCTCAATTGTCTCTTTTCAGTATTTTGTTTGCAAAATAAATAATTATTTGTGATCACATAATACTATAAAGAGTTAAGAATAATAAAAAGATAAATCAACAGAGAAAGCATTATGCATTGCATGCCTTATCAGAAATCCCTAAAGGATGATCGGTAGTTTCCATTGCAAGCCTGCCTGCCCGACAAACACCATTATGGTTCTTTGGAAAGTTTGCCTACCTTGCCTTTCCCCAACAGAGCCATAATTTCACCAGCAAACACTATTATGGTTCTTGGGAAAGGTTGTTCACCTTTCATTCCCCCCAGCAGAGCCATGATTTCCACGGCAGAACCATGATGGGTCCCCAAACAAAGGAATGATTGTCTTCTTGTCCCCAGCACGAGTGAGATCCTCGCATCTTTCCCAGCAGGTCGAGATCGTCATTCCCCGACAGCGGTAATGCTTCAGTTTCCTGTTTTCCACAAGTAGTAAAGATCATCTCGACCTTGGAATTCCCCTAAGTAGAGTCAGTCATGATTTGAAGGTCGTCATGGTTCCTTCATCCCCAACAACGATAATGGTAGTAGCTTGGAAAATTGAGATTCTAAGCTCTTTCCCCAGCGGAGTCGTCGCCATTTGTGGTTTCCTTCCCCAGCTGACGATGTCGAGTCTATTTTGCTACAATCGTTACCTACCTGCAGCACACCACCTTAACCTGCACGGTTGCATGACATGATATCAAGCATCATGTAGACCGCACATACACAACATATGCATCAAGCATACTCCCTTATTCCTGGTTCATCTCCCCAGCAGATATTCAGCAAAACTTCTCACCTATCAACTCTTTACACATTCACCTTTTCATCTCTCGTTGTCGTCGGCCAAATTCTCGAGCTACTCTTTTATTTATTCTCATTCCACCTTGAATAATCGAAAAATAGGCGCAATTCGAACATTCAAGTCCAAGAGGATTAAATAAGGGCACCTGTCGTTACCCAAAATTTGACCTCCCCTTTTTCCTTTTGCATAAGCATGTGCATTTGCATCGCTGGCATACGCACTAGCATCTTTTTCTCTATGATTTTGTTGCAGCAATATTCAGGTTTTCAAAGCCCGATTAATCAAATCCTCACAAGGTCATCGCATCATCAACACAAGCAAAATATAAGGGTTTCTGTGCCTATTCACCAAAGTAAAAGGTCAGAAATCGGAGCCATGGCCATAGCACCTTTTTTCAAGCAAATTGGGCAAATTTTGGTTGTGTTAATCGATTAACCATTTGCTAGTGCAAAATGGTTAATCGGTTAACCCTTGTATTTGGGCAGATTTTGCTGCATTTTCATGACAGCAACTTTTCCTCTACTCCTTTGGGGTCTACTTGGTTTTAGAATTGTGTAGAATATTCTAGATATTTCTAGACATTTCAAGGCCTTTTAAGACACTTCAAGGCATTTATTCCAATACATCACTTTGAATCAAGACTACCATGTAACTTCATTTCCAAGCATGAGGACCATTTGATTTGGAGTTGCATTAGGATTGCTCCACTGAGTTAACAAATAACTAACTGATTCAACTTCCGACTCAGTGAGTTAAGTGTAACTAACTTCAAAGCACACTCCAAAGCATACTCCAAACCTAGCCAACTTCAAAGCTAGTCTTTATATAAACAAATCTCCACCATTTCACAAAAGATCCTTGAACCTTCAATCATTTTTCATAATTCTTCACTCTTCACTCTCTCATTTCTCTTAATTCTCTCTGCATTTTCTGCAATTTCAACACATTCATCTTCATCTTCTTCCCCAAACCACACTAGAGCTTCATTGTCACCACTGAAGAGTAGCAAATTTCACATTGAAATTGCTTATCTTATGAGCTTAAATATCCTTCATATTGCATTTCTTCTTAGATCTCTGCAATTACAACAACTTCTACTTCAAATCAAGTGACCAATTCAATCGTTTCGGTGCAAATTATATTTCGAAGCTTTTATCGCATTTTGATCGGTTTCGTTACGATTTGGATCACAAGCTTGGAATTCTCTGGTTTTCTTGGCGTATTCTCACTACATTTTACTCACAACAATTACCAAGGCAATTCTCCGCCTTGTAGGTTGGTCATTCTTGCTCGATTTATTGTTTTCGATCATTTTCGCACATTTACATGTAGTTCCAACAGTTTTTCGGTGTTAATTAATCATGAAATTATTTGATTGTTGATTTTGACATTTGATGTTGTCAATTAATGATTAATTGCTTCTACTTGATGTAATTTTCGTGTACAAATGCATGCCATAACATGTGGATGTTTGGATAAGTGATTAATTGCTGGAAGTGCTTTTGAAAACTGATTTTTCTGCCACTGTCCCAAGGTTAATCGATTAACCATTTGCTAGTGAAAAATGGTTAATTGATTAACACCTCTGTTTTCAGCAAATTTCTGTTGTTTTTCAAGGGTTAATTGATTAACCACTTTGCACTAGAAAATGGTTAACCGATTAACACTGAACTAGAATGCCATTTTGGACTTTTTCATGCTTGTTTGGTTTTCTTTCCTCATTTAACTTCCATGGCTTGATATCCTTGATATTTGTGGATGTTTTATGAGCTGTTTAACTTCTGTTTGAAGCATGTATGCAAACTTTCAATGCACGATTTGTCGATTCTTGGAATTATTTGCATTCTTGACATTGTATGAGCATGTTGATTCTTGCACACTTTTGTTCACATGATTACATGATTTGTGATGCATGCTAGTTGACATTTGGTGTTACCTTGCAATTTCTTTATTGATCATATTAAGTTTGTTCTTTATTGAGCAAAGTTAATCTTGTACATTCAATAATACGCACGGTTGTTTTGACGATCTTCCGATCCGTTTGGAAGATTGTTGGCTTGATCATTTCCCTTGATCAATTGATCAAACCCTTGTTTTGACTATCCTATCTCCCTTCTTTTCTCTCTTTAGGGTTCTTTAGAGCTTTGTTCTCTTCATTCCCTATTGAGTCGGAGGTCTGCACGACACACTAGAGCACTGTACAAGATGGCAATGTTACTCTGTCGGTTTCAATCTCCGCACTATACTTTGTTGTTAGAGAAGAGATGAGAGTGGAGTATTCCTACACTTATTCTGATTATTTTGGATAGGGGACGAATGACCCTGTGCCTGGAATAATCATCTTTATTTCCAGACTGTAGCGTATCTTAATCCCCAGTCGAGTTGATCCTTGATCACTCTTTCCCCTTTCAATCTCTCTTTTGATCAATCGTCATTTCCTTGGTTGAAGATCTTTGTCACTTTGGGTTAACGAACTCCTTTTGGTTCAACACCTTTTCTTTTGGTCAATCATTACTTGTTCACTCCCCGTCATAGTTTAATCATTCTTTCTTTGGTTAAGCACAGTCAAACTGTTAAAACCAATTATCTTTTTCCCCAGTAGTCGCAATCTTTTTCTTCGGTTAATCACAGTTTACCTGTTAAACACCGAATCCCTAGCGGAGTTCACAACCTTCTTTTAGTTCTCTCCCTTTTCTTTGGTCAAACACTGCCAGTCAGTTCAAACACCAATTTGCACCTTTTTTCAGTTAACCACAGTCCTTCTGTTAACATACTGAGCTTCTCCTGAGTTAATCACCTTCTTTTGGTTAATTACTCATTTCTTTTCGGTTAATGACAGTCTTTCTGTTAACAGCGAACCCCCGGCAGTTAGCAACCTTCTTTTGGTTCAAACACTCACACCTTTGGGTCACAACCTTCGCTTGGTTCCACACCCGTCCTTTGGGTCACAACCTTTGCTTGGTTCCACACCCGTCCTTTGGGTCACAACCTTCACATGGTTCCACACCCGTTCTTTGGGTCACAACCTTCGCTTGGTTCCACACGCGTCCTTTGGGTCACAACCTTCGCTTGGTTCCACACCCATCCTTTGGGTCACAACCTTCGCTTAGTTCCACACCCGTTCTTTAGGTCACAACCTTCGCTCGGTTCCACACCCGCTCTTTCGATTAACCACTGTTTATCAGTTAATATACCAAAATCCACTTAGAGTTAAACACCGTCTCTTGGTTCAGCACTCTCTCCTTCAGGTTTATCATAGCCTGTCTGTTGACACCAACCCTTTCTCCCCATAGATTCTTACTCTCTTTTTCTTCGGTTAACCACTGTCAGTCAGTTAACATACTGAGTCCTTATTCTCTTGGTTCTAACACCATCCCCTTTGCTCACTCCCCAGTGAAGCCACTATTGCTCTTTTGCTCCTTTATCCCCTTGGTTTTGACACCACTTCTTTATCCTATCCTCAATAGAGTTGCTACTTTCCCTTTGCCTTTCTTTCTTGGTTTTGACACCAATTCTTTTGCTTCCCCCAGTGGAATCTTTCTATTTTTTTTGCTGTTGGTTTTGAAACTATTTTCCTTTCCTTTTCTGTCTTTGTTCTCCGAACTACGTAGGCTCTGAATTCCTCATTGCACTATGAGGATACGTAGGCACGAGATTGCGAAATCTTGGCGAGCCACCTTCTTCCTTTCTTTTCTCTGGTTCCATGAACTACGACGCTCTGATTTCCTCATTGCAATATGAGGGTACGTAGGCACGAGGGCACTAATCCTCCGCGATCACTTTCTTTCTTTTTCTTTTTCTCTTCTCTCTCCTTTCTTTTAGCTAAAAGCCTTTAGATAGATAACCCCTCCAAGCCTAGAAGCAAGTGAAATGGTTCCCGTCGGGTATGACGGATGCGTAAGGTGCTAGTACCTTCCTTTCGCATAACCGGCCCCTTACCCGTTTCTCTTACCTTTGGGTTTTATCGATATTTTCTCTGTCCTTTGGGACTAAATAAAGTTCGGTGGCGACTCTGTTGTATCTTTGAGTGTGCGATTCACTCAGGTATAATCCCGCTAGCTTCAAGCCTAAAGTCTCAATCTTTCCCTATAAATAGAGGCTCTTCTCAACCCTCTAACACACAACAAAAACTAAGTAAAGCACCCCTCAAAACCTCCTAAACCAGAAACTTGCCCAAACTTTCTTTTGTGCCAAGAAAACTCCATCTTGCACAAACATTGCCAGTTTCATTTCTACACTTCAAACCACCAATCCAACCATTTAAACACTTCATAAACCATCCCTTGAAGGTGTCCAAGCCTACATCTTCCACGAAAACCATTAAAATCATAAAGTCAACCTTTGAAACCTCATATCTTTGACTTTTTGCATTTTCCAAGCCAAGCCTTGATTCTGACCATTTCCAAACACTCCAACACTTCAAACACACCCTATAAAAACATCCCTAAGTTGTTCCAAACATGGTTTCTCAACTGTAACTCCATTTGGTTGAAGTTTCATTTGGCCACTTTTAACACTTTTGCAAGAAGGAGGTAGTTTTTGTTCTAGTGTTTTTCTTTTGGTTCCAAGCATTCAATAAGCCTCTTGGAGATATATTGGAGGTGTCCAAAGCATCACATCATTTATGTAGCAACCATCTTGGGAGTTTCAAGTTTGCTCCAAGAGGTAAGTTCCATCAAACTTGGAACTTTGTGAAATATGCATTACTTTGATGTGTGCTGATTATGAACATGATTGTTATGTTGTTTGTGACATGTTTGAACCATTGTTTGATGCTTAGCATGATTGTATGAGACTGTGGTATAGAAAATGCAAAAATGTAGCTTTTTAGGCCCCCATATCGTGTTTTAAAATAGACACATTTTTTGACAAAACCAACAGCACCATTGTGATCCTTGTGAAATTTTAGACAAGTTTGATCTTTATTTTAACTAATTTCATGAAGATTTGAGTGAGTTAGAGTAGGTTTCACTAATGGTGAAAAACTTGATCTTTCTTAGTAGCCATGGTCATGGCGCCCTTGTGGTCTGGTCATAGGTCCACTTTTAGAACTTGTATTAATGAGGGGAGGTGATACAATGGATGTATCACCACCCTAGTGGTTAAACCTGCGCGCCTTTGTAACCTTTCACCATTAGAATTGGGGTTCAAATCCCCCTCGCCCCAACTCTTTTATTTTTTATAGATTTTAAAGTGAATATCATATATATTATCATGCCTTCACCATATTATCACCATGCACGTGTGTCGCGGTGAAAATTGGATACCATAGTTATTGGTTAACTAGGATCACATTTATTTTATGTCACCACTGTCTTTAATTTTATCCAAGGGAAGGGAAAAAGGCCGAATACCCACAATGCAATGCAAATGCACTAAGATTCTATGTTCGGGGGTTGGTTATACCTAGGGAAGGTATTAGCATCCTAGATATCTGTAGTACTCTACAGGAACCTCTTGATTCATTTTATGTTATCTGTTATTTTTTTTGCTAAGAGTTTAAGGGTAGGTCATTTATTATTTTTAATCCTAAGTGTGCTCGACAAGATATCGCATCTTGTGCCTACATATCCTGTTAGGAGGGAATCAGAGCACTTGCAGTTCCTTATTAAGGATACTAAAGTGTTTTAAAGGTTTAGGAGAGAAGATGAGTCATCATCTTAAGAAAACCACCACAGTTTTGAAAATGTTTATATTTTGTGGGGTATGGGATTGTATGTCCCTTCTTCGAGATGATTAACATCTAATTCTCTTGTGTGGAGAATTAGGTGAGCTAAAGATGTTTGATTGATTTTAAGGGGGACTAACTTAGGAAGTCTATCCTAAAGTTGTCTAATAAACTTATCTTAAGGGTATCGAGACTTATGGGGGGTATGATGCAATTGAAATGCACCATGCACAATAATTCGATTATCATGCATGGGATTTTCCCTTGGATATTAATGCAATCAATTATTAAATTTAAGTGAGAATACTAGCAAAGTGGTGCTAGCCTTGTGTCTAGTGACCCAAAGGTTGAATGCGATGCCTAAAGGCAATCGACTTACATTGGTAGAAAATGGGCTCGACGTTGGATCGAGAGTTTTTTTATATTTTCAAAGAGTTTTGGAACCAACAACGTAAACATTCAAATGGAGGTAAGCATACAAAGGCATGATAAGGCATCAATCGCAAACAAGATATTAAAGAACACACAAATGGACACTCAAGCGCGTGAAGAGGGATTTTAGAAGAGTTGTTTATTAACAAAGAGTTTCGATTAATTAAGGGAAACTAAAAGATTTATTATTTTTATTTAAGAGTTATGTTATAAGGTTATTATTAATTTTTAAAGGAAAAAGGAAAAATGGTTAAAGGTTTATCTTATTAATTAAAAAAAAATTCTAATTTTAGTATTTTAGTAAAAAAAGTTTTTCATTATTTAAAAGGGTTTTACTAATCTAAAAAAAGGTTTTGTTAAAAGTTTATAATTAAATTTTTTAAGGAGAAAAGTTATTAAAAAAAGTTCCATTTAAAAGAGAGATGGTTATGTTATTAAAATAAACATTAAAAAATTAAAATTATTTAGAAAAAAAATTGTTTTTATATATTAAAAAAAAAGGTTGTTTTTATTAAAAAAAAGGTATTTTTATATTAGAAAAAAAAGGTTATTTTATATTAAAAAAAAGTCAGATTAAAACAAAACGGAGGGTTTAGGTGCTCGCAAGGGAGAGAGGGTCCATCGTGGACCCTCAGATCTCAGCCGTAAGATGCAAGCAGGGCATGATCCAACGCCCACAATGGGAGGGTACATACGACGTAGTGTGTATGTGGGTGCACGTGATCAAGACCTGAAACAAAATAAGAGAAAACGAAATGCAGAAAATCTCCTCTCCTCTCTGTCTTCTCTCTCTCGTTATATATAAACTCTAAAACTAAAATTAGGGTTTGAAGGAACCCTTTGCGCCGCCACTCACATCTCGTCTTCTCTGTCGATCTCTCTCTCGATCTGCAAAAGAAACAAAGCAAACGATGCAAACCCCACCCCAGATAACCCGTTTACCCCGATTTTTACTATATTTGCGGTTATAGATTACAATGATATTCAAAATAAAACAAAAAACAAGGAAAAGAAAAATGGTGGCAGATGGCGATGGCGCGACCAGCTCCGGTCAGGGAAGTCTCTTTTTCTTCTCCTTTAACTGTTTGTGTGATTTTGTTAACTGATGAATGTTTGTGAATGTGCTGTGGAGGATTGTCTTGTTTTTTCTTCTCGTTCTGCTTCAGTTCTTTTGCCTTTGTTTACTGAAGGGTTTGTTAGAATTTTCTGATGGAAATTGGATGATTTCTTGGCTTTCTGATATGATGAGGGAATGTTTTGTGGTATAAGAATTTTTGTGTCCTTTTCCTTGTGCGTCTGAAACTCTTTAAATAGGCCAATGATGAATCCTTGTTTGGGAAATATCTTTAAAGTAGATTGATTTTGGTTTAAATGCTGTGATTTGATTCTGGTTTTGGAAAGTTTTTTAATCTGATATATTTTGCAATTGTTTGATACGATTTGGTTTGAAATTGTTTTGAACCGTTGCCCTGTCTATTTTGGGAATGTATTGATGCTGGTGGTATCCCTTTGGGATATTGCCCATCAATACGAGATGATGCAATAAAATCTGAATTGAAATTTGAAGATCTGAGGCCTATGTCTTAATTTGGAATGTTTTGATGATGATGACCTTCCTTGTGAAGTTATACGTGCTTTGCTTTGAAATTTGTCTCGTAACTTTTCTGTTTTCATGGCGTTGTCTGTTGTTTTCCTTTGGTTCGAACACAATGATATTTGAAAAACATTTAATGGTTGGTTTTCCTTGTAGATGAGGGTGATGTTCTCTGTCAGATGGTTTTGTGTAGTACCTTCGCCTTGAAGTAAGTCTGGCCGTTAGTGTAAATTGGGAGCTGTTGGAGGTAGCTATGTGAAACCAGAAAGTTTGTTGGGTCTATCAACTATGTTGAAGGTTAGTGAATATGAAATGACTGTTATAGATACAATAGTTTATTATTTGAAATTTCTGTAGTGAACTGATTGTTTGTTTTGAAAACTTAAAGTAACTCTGATAAGCCCTTGTGATAATTCAAATAGTGTTGCTCACATCTTGTATTTTTCTCCCTTGGTTAGGTACTGATTCCTTAAACCGCCCACCTCTAAACTCCAACCAGGTGGTCCAAAGTATCTCTACCATATTCTCCCAATGATCCAGGCGCAACACTTGGTAATGAGCTCTTCTTATCTGTCTCTTTGCATTCTTCAGGATATTCTCTTCGAAGTGTAGTTATTAATCAACTTCTATGGGTTTTGTAGGTTTTACTAGAGTTTAATATCAAGTGTGCCAATTTGGGATCCAAAGCTTACATGATGCACCGTCCTCGGTACTTGACCGAACATGATGGCAATAGGTAATACATATCTTGGAGTTTGGGCTTTTCCTTTTGCTTCCTTATATTATAATTAATGATGCCTGAAGTTTTACTCCCTTGACATATTTCAACTGGTTTCCCTTTTTTTATGGCAGGGCACTGTGTCGGAGGCAACCAAATTTTCGAATTTGGTGGTGCAAGGATACTATCAATTCTTGACGTGTTGTCGTTTCTCTCTTTACGTGCTGTGGTTTAGAGTCCATAATAGGCATTAGGCATATAGAATAACCTTTTTAATGTGACCTGAATTGCTCAATGTAAAACGTTGAAGAAAAAGTGAACTTTATGTACTGCTCCGTCAATTTTATGGACTTTAAATTTGAGATGCTTATATGCTTGGAAGTAACAACCTCTTCTGGAGTCTTTTTTATGTAAGGAACGATTACCGTGTTTAGAAAAAAAAATCTTTGTGTTTTGACTTTTCAATAATTTGGTGGTATGGAATCTCGTAAACCAAAAAACTGAGTCGCAAAATGGAATAAATGTCTTGCACAATTAATCTTGGTTAAAACTTTTGAACCAAATCAGTCTTCAAAGTGACTGTTTTTTGTAAACATCTCTTGGACTTAACCATGGGATTCAAACTTGAGTGAATTTGAAAATGAAACTTGCTCATCCAAGCTCATGGATTCATTAGTGGTCTTGGATTCTTATGAAGGATAACTTTGTACTTAGAAATTCCTAATAAAATTGAATTCAATTGAAGCCTTGTATTCTTTGAACTCTCTTTAAAACTTAGGATTTTAATCTTTGGGTGGTGAATTCAAATAAAAGTCTTGAAAGCTCTCTTGATCATAAGTCCAAATAAAACTCGTTCATAGAAGAAAATAGGGTGGATCTCGCGTATCTTGCAACTTGAGTAATCCTTGCCATCCCTTAGTGAGCTTGTATACGACATTTTGGATATGAGTTTTAACACCTGATTTTAGGTATTTGAGGATAAGCTTCTGCCACTGGTCAAGGTGTCTTAACCATTAAATTTCCATTGATCTTCAAATTTGCCTGACAGCACACAAACAGTGACTAGTCTGGGGACCAAAATTCCATATCGAAAGGTATAAGGACTTAATCTTTGTGGTAGAGAAAACTGAGGAATCTTGAGGGAGGAAAGGCTGGGTAGTGGTTTAGGGACTAAAAGGATAGAGGGCACAATCACACAGGAGTCCATACACATCTTGCAAAGATCAGAGAACTTCCACAACATGCACACAACACTGCCTTCAGGACCTTGAATCTTCTGCAGCAGTACCTGTCCTTAAAAAAACAAAACAGACAAAACTAGATAAAGCGGTTAGTTATGCATGAATGATTGACCTAATATGTTATGCAAAAAGGAAAGGGGTTTTAGGGTCAAAAATTAGGGTGTGACAGATGCCCCTATTTAAGTTTCTTTTATTCTGAGATATGGAGATTGAAATCTTCATCTCGACGAGATAGGAGAGACTTAAATACGAACATGCACAAAATTTTTGGCCCTAAGATGCCGCCAAATGCACATGATATGGTATGAAATGCAAGACAAAGATCCTGTGAGGAATAATGTCACAGGGGATAATTGCGGTTGAAACGATGAAACACAGCCGAAAAAAAGGAGACCCGTTGAGGGACAGCTCAGCGAGACAAGACTCCACGGGGAAAGATCCAACTCCACTAGGGGAAAGAGACTACCAACTGACAATCATAATGTATCTTAAGCATAGGGTGATGAACTTGTGGAGAAATCTTCTAAACAAAATCTAACTTGCAGAACCTGCTATCATTGTCGATCGTGGGAATTTCACGAGATATCAACTGGAGGAGTCTATTACCGAGACTAGAACCTCATTTGAGAATACTTTTTGTCTAGGTTTTATTGAAAAATGTCCACTGTCAAAATACTGAGGAATCTGCTGAGAAAAGAAATGACTGTCTGTCAAATTTTAAAATTAACTAGGGAGTCTACTGCCGAGATCCTGGAAATAAGTGACTGTTTGTCAAAGTCTGCTGGAGATCTATTGCCGAGAATAACCAGAGAATTTAAAATGAAATACCTACTGCCAAGGTCTTCTGGAAATCTACTGCTGAGAATAACCAGAGAAATTAAAAATGAAATACCTATTGCCGAGGTCTTCTGGAAATCTACTGCCAAGAATAACCAGAGAAAATAAACGACTATTTGTCAAAGTTTAATGTAAACCAGAGAATCTACTGCCGAGATCCTGGAAAGAGACAACTGTTTGTCAAAATTTAAAATAAACCAGGGAATCTTTTGTCGAGATCTTGGGAGGAAACGACTGTTTGTCGCAATTTGAAATAAACCAGCGAATCTACTGCCGAGATCCTGGGAGGAAACGACTGTTTGTCGCAATTTAAAATAAACCAAGGAATCTACTGCCGAGATCCTGGAAGCTTCACCAGGGATCTTCAAAAGAGATATGGGCCAGCTGACTTGTAAAATATGTCTTCTCAAATAAAGAGTAAGATCATTTGAATCTTCACCAAACTTCTCGAAGAGATGCCATTTGATAGAAGCAAATTGAATTGTGGACTCACTGGGGAGAATACCACTGTGAAGTAATATTGTTGTAGTCAAAAATTCGTTGAAGTAATAAAATTCTTGCAATAGGGATTCTCAAATAAAGAGAATACTTGTAAAGTCCTCAATAGTTGATAACCTTGATTATTTCACCGGGGATAGACAAAATGTCTTGAGGAGACTGCCATTTGTCATCCAGGTAGAGAACTGAGCTCAAATAAAGAGCTACCACTTGTTTTCTGGATTTAAATCCCATAATAGTGTTGGAGGAATAACTTTTGTCTTCCATAGAGATCTTTGAATAAATTCTTCTTGGGGAGATAGGGCGCAAAATAAATGCATGCTTGATCTAGGTTCAACAGCCTAGAGATGTCCAAAATTGTGATTGTCAGGGACCAAAGTTCAATCCAGGAAATAACTGGAAAGAAAGGGTCAAACAAGAACCTATCCAGTGAGGAATGAACTCAACTGGGGTTTATCTTTATCCAAAAGGTGGAAAAAAAAACTAAAGTAACCATCTTCCACGAGGGTCGAACTCAGTGGGGAATTAGAAAGGGTGTGCTCTTTCTGCCTAGGGCTGAAGACTTTACTTGGAGGGAGCAGACAAACCCTGATCACTTGGGGATAAACACGACCAAAGTGAAAGAACAAACACAAAAAACTCAAATATGCAAAATGCACACATGCCATGAATCTATATGAACGAATGTCATGCTATGCTTATGCTCATACTGACAAAACAACAAGGAAACTGGAGATGAAAACAAGCATCTTGATACGAATACTCGGCCAATATTTGCAATATAAGAAGCATCACTGGGGATGAATGGAAAGCCGTATATGAGGCCACAGTCCTGCTTCAAAGCTTCAAATCTCTGGGGAAAATAGAGAACTCCAGTTGGGGATGAACATCGTAACTTCACTTAGGATTGTCAAGATAAACCTTATGATTCCGTTGGGGATGAGAAGATTCACTGGGAACGAATCAAACTCATGATCAAAAAGACTCCATGGGGGATAAAATAAATATCCGCTGCGAACTGAAATAATCTTGAATGAAAGTTGTAGATGGATAAAATAAATATCCACTTCATCGGGGAAACTTGGATTAATAGTAGTTGAAAATGTCAGAGATAAAACTTCGAGGGGATGAAATAAACATCCTCCTTTACTGGTGAAGATTGAGATAACGATGAAATCCAATGAGGAGTGAAATAAACACTCGCTTCGCTGGGGGAAAGTTGAAGTTGTAAGAAAATCCACTGAGGATTCTTAGGTTGTCGACCAGAGAAATCTTGCGTCAAACGTGCCATAACTTCTTAAAATAGAGATCCACCGGGGAATGGTCGGGACTACCTGAAGTAAAGACTTATTGGGGAGTCGTCACAGTATTTGAGTCAAAAGCTCCTTAGGCGTGGATGAAGGATGAAAACTCTGCACTGACATTGTATAGTAGTCGCCATTTTGAACAATAATTATTATGAATGGAAAAAGGTCTTCAATTCTCGAATACCCCAGATCCCATGGTTTATGAGAAGGAGTCATCCTAAAAGGATTTTACAGAAAACTTGGTATTCGAGGTGTTTTAATGTATTCTAACTCTTGGAGAGATTCGTCGAATCTCGAGGTAACTGGCCCATATTGATTGTGTTACATATAACCGAGTCTTCAAACTTAGAGAGATTCGTCGAATCTCGACATAACCGGCTCGGATTGACGGTATTCTATACACTGAGTCTTCGAACATGGAGAGATTTATCAAATCTCGACATAACTGCCCCAGATTGATGGTGTCTTTAGTCTTTGAACTTGCCCCTTAGGGTCAGACAGTGAAAGAAATAGCTGGGAGGCAACTTTCCCCTGCTCAGAAAAGTATTTAGGCAACATGCCCCTGTGTATGATCATCCTTTTGAAATAATCTACCATTTACTCATCAGAGTTTCCAATCTCAAAAGGTTTAGCTCATCGCTTGATGCTCATATGCTAGCTTCTATGATGTCGAACAATGTTAGCAAGCAGAAAATGTTAATTCTGAAATTGCTAATGCAACAAACGTTTGTCTTGAAGTTTTTATTTAAAATATTTTGGTGATTGAATTACCGATTTCATAATGCCAACGCGAATTTGGGCATAGCTCATAGGAGTCAGGAAATGATATCTCAATGAGTATGCTTTTGAAATAAACCTTACTTCAATTAGAACTTTTAAGGGTTGTATTATAGATTGGTTCACAGTTTAAGAAACAAAGGATATAAGGCTCAAAGTTTATTTGTGCCCACCCAATCTTCGTGATATTTTACTCCCTTTTTTTTAAATTACCCTGCCCCAGGTTAAGAATGAGGGTTTTTTGATTTGGAAGAAGAAAAAAAAACTCCTACTTCAAAGGCTCAAAGAGGTTAACGAGGGTTTATCTCCTTATATCTCCGGTGTTTAGGATTTTTGGAATAATGCCTTATATCACCAACAGAGTTTTATTCAAAATCATACAACAATAGATCTTGCGTTTGGGATTTCATCACCCTCCATTCAATTTTCTGCCAAGGCAAGAGATTGGGGTAGTATTGGCATTATAAAATAGAAAGAGAATTTAAAATGAGTGAAACGAATGGATTTCTTCAAGACAAACATTATTCATTGCATCAATTATTCAAAATAACAAGTTCTTATACGCAAAACATGCTTATGATCAAAGAAATAACAACAAATGCGATCGAATGAATAAACAGCTTAATGATCCTGGGAGTGAGCTCTGCTTTTGATTCCATTGGCTTGGAAGGAACCTCTCGAGTCTTCACGTCCATCAGCACAAAGGTTTTCCATTCACAACTGGGATTCCTCTCTTGAAGATCAGCACTTCATCGTCGATCATCTCTTGGACCTTTTCTTGGAAAACCTTACAATCTTCAATCGAATGCCCCAATGCTCTGTCATGAAATTCACAACTGGTATCTGGATTGAACCAAGGAGGGTGAGATTTTCATGGCTCTGGTTTTCCTGGGTGTCATCACTAAGTTTCGGGCAAAATACGACCACAATTGACTGTAATTTATTGGGATTTGGTCAAACCAACGAGTCCTTTTTTCTGGACTACTCAGAGGTCTCTGCTGATCCTGACGCTGATTCTGGTGATTTATGTTCTGAATTCGTGGATTTTGACGTTGATTCTGAGGAGTCAACTTTCGTCGCTTGTGTGGACTTCCATGAGGTAGTGATTACTGGCACTGAATAGGCGGTGCATACCGACGTTCAGGATAAGATATCAGAATTGGAGCTTGCAAGGTTTGAGGAGAGTCCAAAATTGCATTAACTTCAATGCTCCTTTCTCTTCGGGAATCACTGACAGATTTCTCTCCCTCAGCTTGACTATTCAAGACATCTGGATCTTTCCATTTTTGAGCGTATTCTCGATGTTTACTCCGACTTCCACAATTTTAGATAATTCTAATGGCACAGCGCCTATCATTCTGACATAATAAGAGTCTGACAGCGTTTTTAGAAACATCTTGGCCAACTCCTTCCTTGAAGTGGTGGCTGGACTTGGGCTGCCAATTCTTTCCACCGTTGTGCATATTCCCTGAAGGATTCGTTGTTTTTCTGACTCGTGGTCATTAGTTGATCACTGTCTAGAGCCATGTCCACATTGTAATCGTATTGCTTCATAAAAGCGTTAGCTAAGTCTTCCCAAGATTGAATACAGTTCCTTTCTAGCTTCATATACCACATCAAGGATGCCCCAGATAAACTTTCTTGAAAGCAGTGAATCATCAGCTTGTCATTATCGGCATACATAGTCATTTTTCGACAAAACATTGTCAAATGGTACCTTGGCCAACTAACACCCTTGTATACTTTGAAGGCAGGCATTTTGAACTTCGGGGGAAAAACCATGCCCGGAACTAAACATAAGTCAGGAGCTTTAAGACCAGATGCGTTAGGTCCTTTCAACATCTTCAATTGTTCTTGGAGGTCACGAAATCCTTTTTCAATTTCTGCAACTCTAGGATCATTCACAGTGGTCACAGGATGGATGCTTTGAGAATTTGGCATATACCTCAGAAAACGGGAATCTCTTTCATTAACTTGACCAACCAGGTTATCTTGCACAGGCTGAGATCGAGTAGGGACATCCACTTGTGGAGCATTATCGTCAGGAGAAAAACCAAACATTGGATTAGTCATCACTCTGAAGCCTGACATGGGATCCATACTTTGTGTTCTATCCATTATTCCCAGTAAACACTTCAAGGTCGGTACGAATGCCATAAGATCAGCTGAGCGACACAAAGATAGGACTGAATAAGCTGAGGTGGAGAAAAGACGTATGCAAAGAGGATACAATGCTAAAGATGCAATGCAAATGCAACAAGTTTCATGGAACTAAGCTATTTATAATCATCAAAGAATATCAAAAGACTCATTTTTTATTATTAAAATGGTTACAACTATTAGTATTGGGATATTAAATGATTGATTTAATACAAAAATTAAAACGCGTATGTACACCTTACAACAGTCATAAAAGCTAATAATGATGGATCTAAGGAAACTCTTCCAACGGTCTTGTCTTGAGTCCTTTGGCTTCTTCCAATTGAGCTTCTTCTAGAAGTGTTGACTGAAGATTAGAACGGAATAAGACGTCTTTGTGCCTTTCCTTTCTTGCAAGAAATAGCTTCTTTCCAATATATCCTCTTTTTGTAGTTATCTTAGCTTGAATATGAATCGAAGATAGGAAATGAACTTTGTCCTGAAATAGTAACTCCGTCAGCTAAGAATATTCTTCATGAGTTGTCACCAACTAGTCCTCAGGAATATGATAGGCTACAGTGGAATGGAGATAATAACTTTTTATCTTGTCTTGAATTTTTCTTTATCTGTCCGCAAGGTCTCCAATCTCCTTAGATCATCCAAGTTATGACTATTGTAAGTGTACTTCAACGTTTTTTGTCAAGAGTCCATGATATCCTTACGATGTTTACAAACAAGACTAAGTTCCACGAATCTTTATGATATGATGCTAATGGATGCATGGATGCAAACACAAAGACAAAGCACAGAGCACACATAAGCAAACAAACAAACAAACAAGGGTCCTAGGTTCAAAGGAACGTGAACGGAGTCAAGGTCTACCCATCCCATAAGGTAGCATGGTTTCAAATGTACCTGCCGAACGGGTTCTAAAAGTTCCCAGAGTCTACGACCCATCTTTCGGATATTATCGACTTCCCAAATCACTTGGTATTCAATAATATTCTCAAGAGGATCTCGTCCGAGTGTAGTATCGCGTGACAACTATTTGGAAATAGACTCCCGCATAGTCACCGCACTACATTCTAAAAGGCCAAGTGGGTTTAAAGGTGCTACGGTCCTCAGTCTGAAGGGTTCTTGGTCGAAGTTAATACCGTTTTCACGAATGAACTCGTTCAAACAATATTAAGTTCAAAAGAATCTAAACTGAGCGATAATTTTCTCAATTCGACTTTTCAGGAATCGGCTCCGTCAAAGTACCCTTGACCATATCATCTCCTATAATTCACTCAAGTCCGGGTCTAGGACTCTCACCACTCAAGAATCCCTCCAAACAGCAAAACCAACAAATATAACAGATAACATAGAAAAATGATCAAGTTAGGGGGAACCCTCTTATGAGAATTCCCCAGTGAAGTCGCCATTTTCTATCGCGGTGAAAATTGGATACCATAGTTATTGGTTAACTAGGATCACATTTCTTTTATGTCACCACCGTCTTTGATTTTATCCAAGGGAAGGGAGAAAGGCCGAATACCCACAATGCAATGCAAATGCACTAAGATTCTAAGTTCGGGGGTTGGTTATACCTAGGGAAGGTGTTAGCATCCTAGATATCTGTAGTACTCTACAGGAACCTCTTGATTCATTTTATGTTATCTGTTATTTGTTTTGCTAAGAGTTTAAGGGTAGGTGATTTATTATTTTTAATCCTAAGTGTGCTCGACAAGATATCGCATCTTGTGCTTACATATCCTGTCAGGAGGGAATCAGAACACTTGTAGTTCCTTATTAAGGATACTAAAGTGTTTTAAAGGTTTAGGAGAGAAGATGAGTCATCATCTTAAGAAAGCCACCACAGTTTTGAAAATGTTTATATTTTGTGGGGTATGGGATTGTATGTCCCTTCTTCGAGATGATTAACATCTAATTCTCTTGTATGGAGAATTAGGTGAGCTAAAGATGTTTGATTGATTTTAAGGGGAACTAACTTAGGAAGTCTATCATAAAGTTGTCTAATAAACTTATCTTAAGGGTATCGAGACTTATGGGGGGTATGATGCAAATGAAATGCAGCATGCACAATAATTCGATTATCATGCATGGGATTTTCCCTTGGATATTAATGCAATCGATTATTAAATTTAAGTGAGAATACTAGCAAAGTGGTGCTAGCCTTGTGTCTAGTGACCCAAAGGTTGAATGTGATGCCTAAAGGCAATCGACTTACATGGGTAGAAAATGGGCTCGACGTTGGATTAAGAGTTTTTTTTATATTTTGAATGTGTTTTGGAACCAACAACGTAAACATTCAAATGGAGGTAAGCTTACAAAGGCATGATAAGGCATCAATTGCAAACAAGATATTAAAGAACACACAAACAGACACTCAAGCGCGTGAAGAGGGATTTTAGAAGAGTTGATTAAGAAAGAGTTTTGATTAATTAAGAGAATCTAAAAGATTTATTATTTTTATTTAAGAGTTATGTTATAAGGTTATTATTAATTTTTAAAGGAAAAAAGGAAAAATGGTTAAACGTTTATCTTATTAATTAAAAAAAAATTCTAATTTTAGTATTTTAGTAAAAAAAAGTTTTTCATTATTTAAAAGGGTTTTACTAATCTAAAAAAAGGTTTTGTTAAAAGTTTATAATTAAATTTTTTTAAGGAGAAAAGTTATTAAAAAAAGTTCCATTTAAAAGAGAGATGGTTATGTTATTAAAATAAACATTAAAAAATTAATATTATTTAGGAAAAAAACAGTTTTTATATATTAAAAAAAAGGTTGTTTTTATTAAAAAAAAGGTATTTTTATATTAGAAAAAAGAGGTTATTTTATATTAAAAAAAGTCAGATTAAAACAAAACAGAGGGTTTAGGTGCTCGCAAGGGAGAGAGGGACCATCGTGGACCCTCTGATCTCAACCGTAAGATGCAAGCAGGGCATGATCCAACGCCCACAATGTAAGGGTGCATACGACGTAGTGTGTATGTGGGTGCACGTGATCAAGACCTGAAACAAAATAAGAGAAAAAGAAACGCAGAAAACTCTCCTCTCCTCTCCGTCTTCTCTCTCTCGTTATCTATAAACTCTAAAACTGAAATTAGGGTTTGAAGGAACCCTTTGCGCCGCCGCTCACATCTCATTTTCTCTCTCGATCTCGTTCTCAATCTGCAAAAGAAACAAAGCAAACGATGCAAACCCCACCCCAGATAACCCGTTTACCCCGATTTTTACTATATTTGCGGTTACAGATTACAATGATATTCAAAATAAAACAAAAAACAAGGAAAAGAAAAATGGTGGCAGATGGCGATGGCGCGACCAGCTCCGGTCAGGAAAGTCTCTTTTTCTTCTCCTTTACCTGTTTGTGTGATTTTGTTAACTGATGAATGTTTGTGAATGTGCTGTGGAGGATTGTCTTGTTTTTTCTTCTCGTTCTGCTTCTGTTCTTTTGTCTTTGCTTACTGAAGGGTTTGTTAGAATTTTCTGATGGAAATTGGATGATTTTCTTGGCTTTCTGATATGATGAGGGAATGTTTTGTGGTATACGAATTTTTGTGTCCTTTTCCTTGTGCGTCTGAAACTCTTTAAATAGGCCAATGATGAATCCTTGTTTGGGAAATATCTTTAAAGTTGATTGATTTTGGTTTAAATGTTGTGATTTGATTATGGTTTTGGAAAGTTTTTTAATCTGATATATTTTGCAATTGTTTGATACGATTTGGTTTAAAATTGTTTTGAACAGTTGCCTTGTCTATTTTGGGAATGTATTGATGTTGGTGGTATCCCTTTGGGATATTGCCCATCAATACGAGATGATGCAATAAAATCTGAATTGAAATTTGAAGATCTGAGGCCTATATTTTAATTTGGAATGTTTTGATGATGATGACCTTCCTTGTGAAGTTATACGTGCTCTGCTTTGAAATTTGTCTCGTAACTTTTCTCTTTTCATGGCGTTGTCCGTTATTTTCCTTTGGTTCAAACACAATTATATTTGAAAATCATTTAATGGTTGGTTTTCCTTGTAGATGAGGGTGATGTTCTCTGTCATATGGTTTTGTGTAGTACCTTCGCCTTGTAGTAAGTCCGGCCGTTAGTGTAAATTGGGAGCTGTTGGAGGTAGCTATGTGAAACCAGAAAGTTTGTTGGGTCTGTCAACTATGTTGAAGGTTAGTGAATATGAAATGACTATTATAGATGCAATAGTTTATGATTTGAAATTTTTGTAGTGAACTGATTGTTCATTTTGAAAACTTAAAGTAACTCTGATAAGCCCTTGTGATAATTCAAATAGTGTTGCTCACATCTTGTATTTTTCTCCCTTGGTTAGGTACTGATTCCTTAAACCATCCACCTCTAAACTCCAACAAGGTGGTCCAAAGTATCTCTACCATATTCTCCCAATGATCCAGGCACAAGACTTGGTAATGAGTTCTTCTTATCTGTCTCTTTGCATTCTTCAGGATATTCTCTTCAAAGTGTAGTTATTAATCAACTTCTGTGGCTTTTGTAGGTTTTACTAGAGTTTAATATCAAGTTTTCCAATTTGGGATCCAAAGCTTACATGATGCACCGTCCTTGGTACTTGACCGAACATGATGGCAATAGGTAATACATATCTTGGAGTTTGGGCTTTTCCTTTTTCTTCCTTATATTATAATTAATGATGCCTGAAGTTTTACTCTCTTGACATATTTCAACTGGTTTCCCTTTTTTTATGGCAGGGCACTATGTTGGAGGCAACAAAATTTTCGAATTTGGTGGTGCAAGGATACTATCAATTCTTGACGTGTTGTCGTTTCTCTCTTTGTGTGCTGTTGTTTAGAGTCCACAATAGCCATTAGGCATATAGAATAACCTTTGTAATGTGACCTGAATTGCTCAATGTAAAATGTTGAAGAAAAAGTGAACTTTATGTACTGCTCCGTCAATTTTATGGACTTTAAACTTGAGATGCTTATATACTTGGAAGTAACAACCTCTTCTGGAGTCTTTTTTATGTAAGGAACGATTACCGTGTTTAGAAAAAAACTCTTTATGTGTTTTGACTTTTCAAAAATTTGGTGGTATGGAATCTTGTAAACCAAAAAATTGAGTCGCAAAATGGAATAAATGTCTTGCACAATTAATCTTGGTTAAAACTCTTGAACCAAATCAGTCTTCAAAGTGACTGTTTTTTGTAAACATCTCTTGGACTTAACCATGGGATTCAACCTTGAGTGAATTTGAAAATGAAACTTGCCCATCCAAGCTCATGGATTCATTAGTGGTCTTGGATTCTTATGAAGGATAACTTTGTACTTAGAAATTCCTAATAAAATTGAATTCAATTGAAGCCTTGTATTCTTTGAACTCTCTTTAAAACTTAGGATTTTAATCTTTGGGTGGTGAATTCAAATAAAAGTCTTGAAAGCACTCTTGATCATAAGTCCAAATAAAACTCGTTCATAGAAGAAAATAGGGTGGATCTCGCATATCTTGCAACTTGAGTAATCCTTGCCATCCCATAGTGAGCTTGTATACGACATTTTGGATCTGAGTTTTAACACCTGAATTTTAGGTATTTGAGGATAAGCTTCTGCCACTGGTCAAGGTGTCTTAACCATTCAATTTCCATTGATATTCAAATTTGCCTTACAGCACACAAACAGTGACTAGTCTGGGGACTAAAACTCCATATCGAAAGGTATAAGGACTTAATCTTTGTGGTAGGGAAAACTGAGGAATCTTGAGGGAGGAAAGGCTGGGTAGTGGTTTAGGGATACACATCTTGCAAAGATCAGAGAACTTCCACAACACGCACACAACACTGCCTTCAGGGCCTTGAATCTTCTACAGCAGTACCTGTCTTTAAAAAAAACAAAACAGACAAAACTAGGTAAAGCGGTTAGTTATGCACGAATGATTATGTTATGCAAAAAGGAAAGGGGTTTTAGGGTTAAAAATTAGGGTGTGATAACGTGTAGTTGAGATGGCTATTATTTTGAGCAGCAAGCGAGATGACCTGAGTTCAAGTCCCATGGGGACCATTCCCATTTATTTTATGACATTATTTTCTCTATTTCCTTCACAAATTCAAATGATCGTAAATTTTTCATCCTACATTATTTTTGACCCATTCTTTTTGCAAAATGCTCATAATAATGTCTATTTTCTGTTGGTGAAATTAAAATTCCAAAAAAAAATATTTTTGATGCATTTATGAGTGTTTAAAGTGTTGAATTTTTTAGGGTTTCCTTAAGGTCCTTTTTTATTCTTTTGGTTTATTCCTTGCTTTTCCTTGCTTATAAAGACTTGTTTGCACCATGTGTATCTTATATGAACCTTGTATGATGTTGTGATATTGTACATCCTTGTTCCTACTTGATTTTGATGCATTTTTCAAGTGTATAAGAGTGTATGTTGAACTTTGTCCATACCATGAGGTTTTGCTTGACTATTTTGCCTTAACGTGTGATGTTCCTTCCATGTTTACATGACTTTGGTATGTATATGTACCTTTGTGTTAATTATACCATGTTTATGTGTTCTTAAACACTTGATTTTTGCCTTGAACATGCCTTTGTATACATGTTTGTTTGTATGAAACTTTGTGATGTTTCCACTTTGTTCAAGACCATGATTGAACTCATAACATGTATGTTTGGTTGTTACCAACTTGTTTTAAACATGTTCAACTTGTACCCATGCGTAAATGTTCAAGTAATGTCTTAACTTGTTCACATGATGTTTGAACTTTAACTTGTCATCTTTAAAGTATGCTCACATGACATCTATTATATGTTTGCATCTTCATCCACATGTTATTGTCATAAACATGTCTCTTTGCTCAAGTATGCTTGGTTGTTACCTTTACTTATCTTTAATTGTATCCATGATTAATGATGTTTTAACTTATACATGCTTACTTGGAACTTTGAATGATACCATGATAAGTAATGCTTTGACTTATACATGTTAAACTTTGAACTTTCTCCTTGAAAAGTGATGTCTTAACTTATACATGTATGCTTTGAACTTTGATTGTTATCATGACTCATATATGCCTTACTTCATCTTTGAATTTTCATCCATGTTTAAGTGTTGTTATAACTTTTACATGTTCAACTTGAACCTTGTTTTCTTTTACATGTTAACATGAACATTGTTTTCATCCATGCTTAAGTGTTGTAATAACTTATCCATGTTGAAATGTTTAAATTGTATTTATTATTAAGTGTTGTTATAACTTATTCATACTTGTCTTGTATTCATGATTAAGTGGTGTTAGTAAACCTTAATTCATGCTTGCCTTAATTTTGAACTTAACTTGTTATCCATGATGCTTTAGTCTTATTAGAACTATACTTCATGAATGTTTAGATGTTGTAACATCCTTGTTTATCTTGGTTGTTACCATTTTGTTTTGAACTTCTTCCAACTTTGAATGTCCTTGGTTGTTACCTTGTTTCCCTTGTGACTTTGCCAAGTCTTTGATTTAAATGTTGTCACATTTATCCTTATGCTTTGGTTGTAACCATGTGCTTTATCTTTCTCAATCAACATCATGTTTGAATGTTACTTTGAATGCTTGCATTGATATCATGTTTGAATATCATACTCATTCATATCATCCATCTTTTCATACCTTCTTTAACTTGTCACGTTATTCCCTCAAGTGATGTTAGCTTGTTAGCTTCCATCCTTAAGTTGCCTCTTGTTCCTTAATCCAAGGGAATGACTCTCTATTGACTCAATGTCATAGGTAGCTTAGCAATACCCATTCCCCTTGACTTTGTTAGAGTCATTAAGCTTTCAACTTAGACTTAGGGTAGAACTTACAACTCTTTCACTTTTTTAAGTCAAGTAAGTGTTAAGACCATAACACTTACCTCCCCCTTTGAACCTTGATCATAATCAAAGTGTTCATTCATCCCTAGTGAGGAGAACTACAAATGCTCTGATTCCATCCTTGTAAGGATATGTAGGCACAAGACCGCGAATTTTTGGCGAGCATACTTAGTGACTAAACCCTTAAGCTTCTATCCTTACCCATAAAACCCAAACACAAAACAATGGCATACAATAACACAAATACTAGCAAGAGGTTCCTATAGAGTATTATAGATGCTTAGGATGCTAGCCCCTTCCCTAGGTATAACTAACCCTCGAACCCCACAATCTCTTAGCATTGTTGTTACATTGCAAACTTAGGGTTTTATACGATCTTTACCCTTTCCCTTGAATAAATCAAAGCTCGGTGGTGAATATACAACGATTTGGGATTCAAGTTTAATCAATAGCTTGATATCCAATTCTCACCACAACAGAAATGGCGACTTCACTGGGGATGAACAAAACCAAGAGGGTTAAGCCTAACTTGCTTATTTGTGATATTATTTGCTTGCTTGTTGTTTTTTTGTTTTATGGGTTGTTACCTTGTGTGGTGAGATAAGTCTCTACCTTGGACTTGAGCAAAAAATAAGATAGGAAGGTGGTACATTCAAGGAGGCTTATAGGGAGTTGAATCCCGACCAAGCTAACTTGAGAAATCACCACTTAGTGGAGGCACTTTTGAGAATAATTATTGTTGATCAAGAGATTGTGAAAACAATACTATTTCTTGATTGAGCCTACGGAGCTGAGAACCTTTAGTCACCTCTAACCCCACTTGGCCTTGTTAGGAACGTAGTGCGATGACTATGCGGGTGTAAACCCAAAATAGTTGATACGCGATAATACACTCAAAAGAGGTTCTCTTGAGAATATTATTAACAGTAATTAGGAAATTGATAATATCCGAAAGATGGGCTGATAACTTTGAGAACTTGTTATAACCCGTTGTACAGGTACACAATAAACCCTAGTACATACCTAATAGGAGGGGTAAACCTTTGACTTCATGAAAGCCTTACACCGTGTTTGAGTGTGATCTTTGCTTTGTTTGTGCATACATGCATTCATAAGCATCATTTTCATAAAAGTTTCATGGAACTTAGAAGCTTTTGTTTGCAAACATCATATGATCATCATGGATTGTGGAAGAAAAAATACTTTGAAGTACACTTTCAAGAGTCCTAAGCTGGATTACCTAAGGAGATTAGGAGCTTTGGTTAAAGACCAATAAGGTTTCAAGAACAAGTATGGGAAGATGTTATCACTGTTGAAGACAAAGATGGAAGATGGACTTCTCTCTACCCTACTTCAATTCTATGATCCAGTCTACCACTGTTTCACCTTCCCCTGCTACGAACTTGTGCCTACATTGGAAGAGTACTCTTATCTAGTTGGTTTGCATATTCTTGATGAGTCTCCCTTTCCTATCTTGGAGAAAGATCCTAAGGAGCAAGACATTGCCAAAGCCACACATTTGGAACTGTCTGAAATTTAAGCTAACATGACCACCAAAGGAGGAGTCTTTGGGTCGACCACAGAATTCTTAATAGGCAGAACTCAGTATTATGCAGATCACATGAGCATGGATGCATTTGAGGCTATTCTTGTCTTACTCATTTATGGAGTGTTTCTCTTCCCTAGATTTGAGGACTTCATCGCCATCAACGCTATCAAGATTTTCCTAAAGAAGAATCCAGTGCCTACTTTTTTAGCAGATGCTTATCACTCTGTTCACGTAAGGAACTTCCATAGAGGAGGGATGATCACATGTTGTGTGCCATTATTGTACAAGTGGTTTATTTCTCACTTGCCTAAGTCAAGTTCTTTTTGAGATCTCAAGAATGGTTGGTGGTCACAAAAGATTATGTCTCTTACTCACTCTGATATTGATTGGTACAATCGTGTCTATGATGGGGTGATGATCATTGATAGCTGTGGAGACTTTGCTAATGTACCTCTTTTTGGTACCAAAGGGGGGATCAGTTACAATCCAGTTTTGGCTCGCCATCAGTTAGGGTATCCTTTGAAAGACATGCCTAATGGTGTTCACGTGGAGAGTATCTTCTTCAAGGATGGTGAAGATAGCAAGGAACTCAAGGAAAAGATCTTGGTCGCTTGGAGCCATTTGCATAGGAGAGGGAAGAAAGACTTGGGAAAACCTAACTGTGTTTCTTTGGAACCCTATCTCCAATTGGTCCGAAATAGGGCCATCAAGCTGAAGATGCCTTATCCTCGTCAAGAGCCCATGACTCTAAAGAAGGAGCCCGCTCTGATTTTCATGTCTAAAATAGAGAAGTTGAAGATCGTTTTGAGCAAAGCGCAGCAAGTAGGAGATGCTTGGAAGAACAAGTATCAAGTGGTCATCGAAGAGAACGCAGAACTCCAAAGACAACTACAGATGAAGACTAAAGAAGTACTCTCTTGTAAGAATAGGAAAGTGCAAGAGGATTTGTTTTCCTCTAGCCCTCAGTCAACTCCTTGGAAGCTGATCATGGATAAGCTTATTCTCGAAAAGACTCAAGTGGAAGAGCAGATCAAGAAGTTCAACATGAGGCAGCCAAGGGAATCTCCCTAGGACTTTTGTTAGCTTTTATTTAGCATTTATTTAGGACTCTTGTAAGAAGTACTAAATTTGTAATCTTCTCTTTTGATTAACGAAAAGGAGTTTCTTTGGGTATCTCCTTGATGTTTGCAAATATTTAAGTTCCGCGAAACTTTTTGCATTGCATCTTGCATTTTGCATCTGTTGTCACATTTGCATTGCATTTCTTCAACATAAACTCATTCAGTCTTATCACCTCAATACTCAAGCTAACTGCAAGTGTAGATGAATCATTTGGAACAAGAAAATCAAGCACTCCATGAGGAGATTGCCACCCTGAGGGCCCACATGGGAACATTTTTTACTACAATGAAGGCTTTAGTGGACAACCAAGAAAGAGAAAATCAAGAGCTCCGAGATCAGGTTCCAAACTTGAAGACTGCTAAACAGGGTCTGATTACCCTGGTCAAAGAATTGGTCATCTCACAACATCATGATGGTTCTTCTTCCTCCACTAATCAGCCAGCCGAGAAAAACGGTGAGTCTAGGGGAATCCCTGTGCACTATGCTAGGTTGTTCGCCGTCCTCTTACAAAAGGGCTTGATCAAGAAAGAACCTCCACCAGCTATTCCGATGATCCATATGAGTTACTTCAAGACTTATGTCTTTTGTGCTTTCCATCAAGGGGCACTCGGCCATGACATTGAGGAATGCTATGTCCTTAAGGAGAAGGTTAAAAAGTTGATCCAAAAGGGGATTCTGTCTTTCAAAATGTGCAAGCCCCATGTTCAAATCACCCTTTTGCTAGAGCATGGGCCAAGCTCTTTCTTGCACATGGTGGACTAATGGAGAACACTGTTTCTTAGGGCTATGTCTTGTCAAATGTTTAGTTTATTTACTGCTTTTTCAGGTGCAGTTTTCTGTGTTTATTAACGTATTTGTTTTAGCATTGTAAGAACATGTTATTCTGAATGATTAATGCAATGATTATATTTGTCTTGAAGAAGTCCATTCGTTGTCACTCATTTAAATGCTTATTTGCTTTTATAAATGCCAATACTACCCATTCTCTTATTTAGGCAAAGAATTGGAAGGAGAATGACGAAAATCAAAACGCAAAATCTTTTGTTGTGTGCTTTTGAATAAAACCTGCTGATGATATAAGGCATTGTTTCAAATTCCCAAACACTGGATAAATAAGGAAGATAATCCCTCTTTAACCCCTTTGAGCCTTGAAGTAGGAGTTTTCTTCCAAAATCACAAAACCCTCAATTTCAACCTGGGGTAGGGTAGTTTCAGTTAAGATGATCGAGCACCCAAACACTCAAAAAGGGACTGAGTATCCGAGGATCCACTTCACCTATTCCTTACACATTAAAAGGTTAGGAGTCAAAAATCCAATTGTTATTGGTATCCCAAAATCTGGTTGTCACTGGTATCATTTCAGAAATCCAATTGTTATTGGTATCCTAAAATCCAGTTGTCACTGGTATTGTTTCAATAATCCAATTATCATTGGTATCCTAAAACTGTTTGCTACTAGTTAAGGAGAGAGGCAGTCACAACCCCTTCAACAAGTCAAAATGACTTAGAGTCACACGATTTGTTCATAAATCAAAAATAATAAAAAGGAAAGAAAAATCCCGCTAAGTCAAAACCTATGAAGGAGACTTAGGCAAAATTGGGGCATCCCGCTAGACTTTAAAGTCAAAAAAAACAAAAGACCCAGTCCAGGCAAAAGTTAGGGAAAACGAACAAAAACACAAAAAGTGAAAACAAGGTCAAAACCAAAATCCAATTGTCATTGGTACCCAAAGTCCAATTGCTACTAGCATCTTATTAAATATCTGGTTGTCACCAATCATTTCTTGAAGTCCAATTGTCATTGTCATTCTTGTTTAAAAATCCTCAATAAATAACAAAGGTCGTGTGACCAAGCACCAAAGACAAAAAGGTGAAGTGACTGTTGTGTCCAAAGCCTCAGTGGTTTCCCAACCATATCAAAACTCCCCTTGAGAGATGAGTGCTCACATCAAGCTTAAACTAAACGTAAGATTGGAGAACATCACGAAGATTAGGTGGGTACAAATAAACTTTGAGCCTTATATCCTTTGTTTCATAAACCGTGAACCAAGCCACATTGCAACCTTTAAAAGACCTCATTGAAGCAGGTTTGTTTCGAAAGCATACTCATTGAGATAACGTTTCCTGACTCCTGTGAGCTATGCTCAAAATTTGTGTAGGATTTGCAAAAGAAAATTAATGAATATCCTAACCAGTGATTCGGTCACAAGTTATTGCGATATTTTATCAATAAAAACTTCAAGACAAACATTTGTGTTCCATTAGCAATTTTAGAATCAACATTTTCTGCGTGCTAACATTGCTTGATAGCCTAGAATCTTGCATATGAACATCAGTGATGATTTTAATATTTCGAGACTTAAAACTCTGATGAGTAAATTGCCAATCATTTTTAGAAGATGACCATATCCAGGGGGCATGTTACCTGAAGACTTTTGCTAAGCAGGGGAAAGTTTGTTTCCCCGTTGTGACTGACGTTCTTGGTATAAAGTAACCTGGTTGTCCCCAGTCCCTCCATGGAGACCAGTTGTCACTAGCGTGCTTGATTCGGAGACTCTGTTATAGAAGAATACAACCAATCTACGGCAGTTACATCGAGATTCGACGAATCTCTCCAAGAGTTTGAAGACACTAAGGCATTGTTATAGCTCGTTTGCAGTGAAATCCTCTTGAGACATTTTCTTCTCATAAACCATATCATATGGGGCATCTGAGAATTGAAGTTGGTATTGGTCACAAGATTTGTTGTTGTCTGCCTTGGAGTTTTTCAGTGCAGAACTAAGTGTTCTCCTAAGCCAGCGTGCTCTTGTGATTTACCTTACACGTATCCTCAAAGGGTCTCTACCTCAGGCAACTCTAACATGTTTGGGTGATTCCCCTGTGGGTATCTACTCCAAGTGGTTATGGCAACTACCCAGTGAATGTCCATTTCAAGCAGTTGTAACAGGTTTGACGCAGGACTCCCCGATTGGCAACTTCAGAATTCCTAATGAATTTCCTTAGCCTCATGCTTCCTTAGTAAAATGGATGTTTATCTGTGAGTTTCTTACAATTAAACTCTTCTCTAGCAGTGTTGTAGCAACTTCTTGGAATTTGTACCCAGACAACAAGTAGCGGCCTCTTTATTTGAGCAACTTGTTTGGTTCTCAGACTTCCTATTTTGGACGAAAAATGGCAGGCGATTTCCCAGGCAGTTTGTTTATCGCCAACAAGTCGTCAAGGTTATCAACTTTTCTTCCACCAAGTGGCATCACTCTGAGAAGTTTTATGAAAATTCAATTGGCCTTTCTCTTTGTTTGAGAAGATATGATCACAGATTAATCGGCATGCATCTCTTTTGAGATCTCCGGTGAGGTTCTTTAGTTTTCAACAAGGTTATGAATCCCCAAGAAGTTTCAAGGTTGCAAAGGCATTGTCATACCATTTGCAGAATCACTCACTGAAGTCTAAACTGACAGCACTATTGGATTGATCCGTTGATCAAATGTGCAATTATCGAGTTTGAGGGTGTTTCCCCAGTGTCCATCGTATGTCACTTTTGTTTAAGTTATTGATGTCGAGGATTCATTCCCCTGTGAAAGTCTCCCCACCAAAATCTTGTCTCTCCAAGAGTTGGTATTTGCATGCCATGATCATACATATCATGTTCAACATGCGCATTTTTGCATTGGCTTCTTATCTTGGGTTTGGTTATCACCAGTTTGCTTTCCCTATAAAGTCCAGTTATCACTTTGCCTCGCGATTTCTAAGTCTTTCCCCTGTGGTCGTCACCATACATTATCCATTTCCCTAGTCGCCACTAGCGTCCACCTATCTGTTTATTCTTGGTGTCTTGAAGTATTGTTTATTACTGTTGCGGTGAGAATCGGATAACAAGCTATTTAATTAACTTGCATCACATTTCTTTGAATTCACCACCGAGCTTTGATTTATCCAAAGGAAAGGGTAAAGTTCGAAGAAAACCCTAAGAGGATCTAGGTTCTGGGGTTGGTTATACTAAGGGAAGGTATTAGCACCCTAAGTATCTGTAGTACTCTACAGGAACCTCTTTTTTAGTTAGTGTTATGTTATGTTTGCATGCTAAGATAAATCGGTTAAGGGTATATAGATTGAATTTGCTCGCCAAGACGTCGCGTCTTATGCCTACGTATCTGATTAAAGTATCAGAGCAACTGTAGTTCACCTAACTAAGGGTGAGGAACCATTGACTATGGCCAAAGTTCCAAGGGGAAATGAGTATGAGCTCATTTAGAGTTTAAGAAACTTTCTAAGTTCTAAGTTATGATGGGGAAAAGTGAATACTCAACATGGTGAACATCACATAGAGTTTAAGAACTCCATCCTATTTCTAAGTTATGATTCAATGGCTCTTATGAGGCCAAGAAAAGAGAAAGGCTCTTATGAGGCCAAGGAAAAAGGAGGGCTCTTATGAGGCCAAGGTGGTATGATTTGTTTATTGACTTATGAGTCGAATGAGGAGGTCTTTCCTTTGGAATAGGGAGAACAACACTTTTATGAAACAAGAAGTTAACAATGGATGTTTACATGAAAATGATATTGAACAACAAGGCATTCAAATGGAACAAGGTTTATAACATCATACAAGATAAAAAAAAATGAACATTTAGACAATGCATAAACAAGATATCATGATAAAGAAATCAAGGACAAGCAAGAAAATGTAATAAAACACTAAAAAGACCTTTACACTTCCCTCATGAGTAAGTGCCTCAAAATTAAATATTTTTAATGATCTCTTTTAATAGTCAAAAAGTAAATTCCTTTTAAGAACATTTAGCAAAAAGAATGAGTGGAAAAGAGTAAAAAATGATGGAGTTATGCAAGTTTGAAGTTTGTGTATAAACCATAGAAATTCAAGGCAACATGTCATAAAAATAAGGAGAGAGGTCCCCCATGGGTATTGAACCCAGGACCTTGCGCATGCAGTCCAAAACTCTTACCAACCAAGCCAATATGGGCGTGTTAACAAGCATGGATAACACTTCAATATATGAGAAACAAAGACATTTTGGAAAATTAAACAAAAGGACTGGGGCGAGGGGGATTCGAACCCTAGTCCTAAGGGTCAAAGGCGAGTGTGTAAGTGTGTGCTTGCCACTGGGGTGGCTATTACATCTGGTCATAACCTCATTTCGTAAATTCATAAACCTTGGCAAGCGCAAGAAATGAGTGCTAACCAACAAATGGCCATAACCCATGAAGCATGATACCCTTGAAACCAAAAACTTGGCTGCCAACATCCCTAAACTAATGAACCCAAAATCATGGCAAGGTGCATACAAGCAAGTTATTAATCATACAACAATTCATCATAATGAATAAATTTCAATTAAATAGCTTTCATATTAAATCCACAAAGGAAGAAATTAGATCACCCTCATTACACATTGAGTGGATAAAAGGACCGTCACTGGAAATGTTTGAAAACCAACACAGATGATATTTGAGAAAGATAAGCATGCTTGATGCTCGTGACCACTTATCATAGACAAAAAAGTCACTTAAATAGGATGAACATAATCACATGTTATTGACTTAGGGGTAATCATCAAAGGGCGCTCAAACAAGAATGATCAAACACAATGAAGCATAATTGAACACTTCTGTTCCATACCAGTCATGACATTATCAAAAGAACAATCATAGAGATGAGTGCAAGACATTCACATACACTGAAATGCATAAATGTTAGCAGTAGAAGAGAGCGTGTCAATTCAAGGGTTGAAACTTACCAATGTCAGTTAGTTCACACATGATAGTAGAGATCTAACAGGATGGAAGTAAGCAAGATCATGGCAAAGCATTAAAGAGAAGAAAATACTAAATGAGCTATAGCAATCCTAACATACCAACCCTTGGAAACTTAGCAAAGTTTAAGTATTGATTTTAAGGGATGTCAACATATGAGATTGGTCATGATATTCCAAAAGCAACCAAGTGAGGACAAAGTGGTGAGTAAGTTAGTATCAAACACATCAGTTTATGATTGCTTGATCTAGAAACAACTTAGTATAGCATGGTATGAGAAAATATGTGAATATGAAAGAAACTTATCAAAACATCAACACATAAGTTAACTGTTATAGGGTAAAGCAACATTATTTTACTCATAAACCACTTTTGGGAGTGTATTCCATTGCTGTTGGGTATAACAGTTTATCCATAATTTTTACACACCTAACTTAATGCTATGATAAAGCAGTAGTTTGAACAACTTTGATGCGTGGCAGACAAACAATGCCAAAAGTTATCACACAAATCCATTTTGAACATGAAGAGCTTATACACACATATGGAATACATCAGATATGACATCAGGTAGGGATTTCAAGAAATTCCTAGCTCATGTATCAATCATAAGTGCACAAGTCATATTGGCTCAAAACAAATGGCATAGCAGCAATCAAGGTGTAATCGAGAATGCATTATCATGGAAGATGTTTTCCAAGTGTCAGTTTAAGCATGTGGAAACACAATGATATTACCAAGACAAAACTTAAGGGAAAAGGCTGTTAGGCATGTTCATAGCAATAAGCATAAGCTCAATATGGATTAACAACTTAATGCAAGGGCAAGGACAGGTTATGATCTATATTCATGGCATGATGACTAATGCAATAGAGGCAACAGGTATCACATTTTCTTGACATTAGTATTGACAAAACAAAGCAGGAAGGCAACACATACTTGGCCTAAAACAAATAATGTGCCAAGTAGTTTGAACAAGTTTGGATGCATAACAGACAATCAATTCAACAGTCTACACATATTCTACTTGAGCACTTAAGAACTTGCACATATATTGGAGATACCATTCTTACTCAAAGGCACAACTCAATAGACAAAGAAACACTGATGTGCATTGCATAATAAGGATTCTGATAAAATACACAAGTGATGGCAGCAGGATCAGTTATGGTAGCAAGGAAGCAACATGATAACAACATGAATGGTAATGGAATTTGCAAAGTCAAAAGAACACATATGCTACATTTTAAATGGTAACCAAAATGTGAGTAAATGCAAGCCTTACTGGTCAGGATCATGCAAACATAGACAGGTGCATTTTCAGGCATAGTAAGCACGAGCAAATAGACAACTATTAATGCAGAGATGCAAAAACTGGTTCAAGTGACTTGGCCTTAATCCATACACATGATGACAAGCAAAGGCAGATAACAAGAACAACATGTCCATATACTAATCACTATAAATATAACTAGAATTCAATACACAAAGACAAACATCAAGGGATAAACCAATTACTATATCAATCTGAGCACATCAAATCAGCAACCCAAAATATCATGACCTACATAAACACTATATGCTTGTGAAACCTGATCAGTCATATTTGATGGATACCAAACAAAACCTCCTCAGGAATGTATAGTGCTAACTTCTTGTTTTCCAAAACAGGCTTAGCAAATCATGGCATGACTGACACATGAAAACAGTTGGATGTAAAGCTCAATGACATGTCAATATTTGTATGCATATGTTGAGCACATGCCACATCAGTAGCACACAAATAGAACTTATACATTATGATAGCATCAGTACCACAACTTGTATTTTTATGAAGAACTGAGTTTTCCTATCAGTAAGTACCCAAGCAGTTACATAAATCCTTGATCTTTAGGTTTTGGCAGTGTAACACACGAATTTAAACAAGTATCAATGAGCAATATGAGTATTCAGTTATCATTCAATGTAAAGCATTCCTACTGCTAAGAACAAAAGATAAAGTAGCTACTCATCTCACCTCATAACCAAACCTTACCTATCCAAATTCCAAATGGCCTGCCATAACAGAAGTATAACATAACATCTACATATACACCATGTTTACATCATGAATGAAGGAAAAGGATATGACTATACATTATACGAGTACATGAAATAATGGTATGATAATAGATATACTACATGAGCAGTAATGTAAAGAAGGAAAGAGGGATGGTACCAAGTGGAATATGTCCACTGCAACTTCAGTTATGCCCAAACTTCTTTCTTGTTGAACCAAAATAAACTCCCAAAGTAAGCTTCACTCTCCCTTTTCTCTTGCAGGGCCTTGAACTCAGATGTTTTTGAAGTGATTTTGTGAAAGATTGTTGGTGTCCAATGCAAGCATAATGGACTGCTATTTATAGGAAAAGTAAGTGAGCTCAAGGTATGGGCATTTTTCCAAAAATGCCAACATTTCCCTTTCCAAATCGTGTGAAGTAGAAATTTGCAGAGGGAAGTCTTCCAAGGATCTCTGAACTTCTGAGCATAACTGTTGAGAACTAATAGGTTCATAGCTCAAGGAATAAACAAATTTTATTTGCTTTTGGAAAGTTTCTCTCTCCCTCCCACTTGCATAACAAGCCATGAATCAATATTTTAATGCCACACAAGTGAAATTTCGTGGCCAAGCTTGTTTTAATGTCAAATGGATCATTATAACTCAGAAACAATGAAAATTGGTGATTACGGAAGTGTTTGAGTCAAAACTCAAAAGTTGATTTCTTGAACTTTAAGTAATGAAAACCTCAACTTTGGCCCTTCGAAACTCCTAGCTCACTTGATGGATGGAGGAGTTCTAGTACTCTTTGGGAAGCTCTTAATTCCCTCTACAACTTTCATGTCAAAAGTGTTTTGAGTTGAGGCCTGAAACTTTGTGAAAAACTAGGTTAAAGTTGGTTGTTCATTAAGGCAAAAAGTGCTGAAATTTTATTAAGTCTTGGGTCAGTGGGGCTTGTAAGCTTCATAACTCAAAAACCATGCATTTTTAGGAGAAAAGTCATATTTAACACTTTGAAGATCTTGGAAAAATCTTCCATTTGGGCTTTGAGTCACTCCATTTGGATGTGTGGTTTGGAAGTTATGACCATTTCAAGTTAGCACAAGAGAGGGAAACTTCACATATGAAAAATTTTATGATCAAAAACTTACTTCCTTTGCAAGAAACTCCTTGAAACTTGATCTTGATACTTTGAATCACCAATAAGACATGTTATGATGAGTTGAGGCATTGGAGGTTTCATTTGGTTCAAAATCCCAAAGATCAGGGTTTCAGACAAAACCCTAATTTTGCCTGTGAATGCACATGGGACAAACCTTGGTGATCTTGCTTCTTTCTTCACCTCTAAAGCTCATAGAAGACCTTTGGGGATGTCTTTTATCATATGGAGTCAAGTCCTAAGGCTTGAGAACAACTCTTGATCAAAATCAAAGGCAATGATCCACTTGTCTTAACAGAAACCCTAATTTGGAGACAGGGTGAAACTGTTGCTCAAACTAATCATGATGAGAGCCAGATGACCTTGAATTCTTGTCGAATGAGACATCTTGAATGTAGGTAAGCTCAATTGGTTGATGAACCAAGCAAATCTTGACTTATCAAGGCAAAACCCTTCAGTGATTCTTCAGGTCAAAACCCTAATTCCACACTTTGGTCTGGTGATCCTTTGTTGACTTGACTTGATCCAAAGTCTTGAGATCTTGGTTTTAAACAACTGGTGAATCTTTGTGAGGATTGTATGATCCATAGAATACCTTAGGAGGCCTTGAATTTCTCTGTGTAAACCCTAATTTCAAACACAAGAGAAATAAACTGCAAGATATGGGTTAGTTAAATAGTGCACATATGATTGATCCTAAATGTCTATGCAAGATGTTATGGCATCTAAGGTAAAATTTGGGGTACAACAGTTGGCCCTATTTAAATAGCTTTACCAGATGGCACGAGGAAATGAGATCCTCGGGACATCAAGGTGAAAGGTATTTAAATATAGCAAACCAAAAATTTTACCCTTAGATGGAATGCAGATGTTAAGGACAAGCGACGGACATGCAAATGCTAACATGCCATGAACTTCTAATATGATGATATGATGTCATGATAGTACAAAGATGCAGACAGACCAGACAATAAAGATAAAGGTCAAACAAACACAGGTGAGCACCACCGAGGAAGGATGAAGATTAGTATCCATGAGGAAAACTCACTGGGGATGCAGGTTGACCAACAACAGAGACTCACTGGGGAGACTCTAAGGAAATATTGGGGATAGAAACATAAAGGGGAAGACCCTATAGTTCTTCACTGGAGATAAGAGCCAGAGAGGTATTCTCCACTGGGGGAACAATCCAAGGAGATGGACGACAGGTTCATATGTGACCGGACGACACTGGGGTAATAAAGACACATTCTTACTGGGCATGAAACCAGAAAGAAGACATGATCTCCACTGGGGATCAGTTTGAAATGAAAGGATAGACATCCAACAAAAGATTTTCTGGGGATTTCTTATACTGAAGAGTTCAAACGAGATTTTCAAGAAAAGCCAAGAAAGACAGGGACGAATTCGCGCACCAGATGCCAAAATATGACTGGACTTTTGGCTGGGGATAAGGTTATGGAACCAATATGAGTTGGACAAGAATCGAGGTTCACAGTTGACCTGGGATTTTGGTTGGCAAGATTTTTTTTGTTCATAGTTGACCTGAAATAAACGGTGCCAGGGATTACTAGATTTTAGGTTCATATGTGCCCTGGGTTCAAATAGCGGGTTCATATGTAACTCGAAGTTTAGGTTTATATGTGACCTAGGTTCAAACAACGAGTTCATATATGACTCGAAGTTTAGGTTCATATGTGACCTAGGTTCAAACAACGGGTTCATATGTGACTCGAAGTTTAGGTTCATATGTGACCTGGGTTCAAACAACGGGTTCATATGTGACTCGAAGTTTAGGTTCATATGTGACCTGAGTTCAAACAACGGGTTCATATGTGACTCAAAGTTTAGGTTCATATGTGACCTGGGTTCAAACAACGGGTTCATATGTGACTCGAAGTTTAGGTTCATATGTGACCTGGGTTCAAACAACGGGTTCATATGTGACTCGAAGTTTAGGTTCATATGTGACCTGAGTTCAAACAACGGGTTCATATGTGACTCGAAGTTTAGGTTCATATGTGACCTGCGGTTTAGGTTCATATGTGACCTGGGTTCAAACAAACAGGTTCATATGTGACTCGAAGTATAGGTTCATATGTGGCCAAAGTTTAAACAAACGGGTTCATATGTGACTCGAAGTTTAGGTTCATATGTGGCCTGGGTTCAAACAAACGGGTTCATATGTGACTTGAAGTTTAGGTTCATATGTGACCTGGGTTCAAACAAACGGGTTCATATGTGACTCGAAGTTTAGGTTTATATGTGACCTGGGTTCAAACAAACGGGTTCATATGTGACTCGAAGTTTAGGTTCATATGTGACCTGGGTACAAACAACGGGTTCATATGTGACTCGAAGTTTAGGTTCATATGTGACCTGGGTTTAAACAAAGGGTTCATATGTGACTCAAAGTTTAGGTTCATATCTGACCTGAGTTCAAACAACGGGTTCATATGTGACTCAAAGTTTAGGTTCATATGTGACCTGGGTTCAAACAACGGGTTCATATGTGACTCGAAGTTTAGGTTCATATGTGACCTGGGTTCAAACAATGGGTTCATATGTGACTCGAAGTTTAGGTTCATATGTGACCTGAGTTCAAACAACGGGTTCATATGTGATTCAAAGTTTAGGTTCATATGTGACCTGGGGTTTAGGTTCATATGTGACCTGGGTTCAAACAAACAGGTTCATATGTGACTCGAAGTTTAGGTTCATATGTGGCTAAAGTTTAAACAAACGGGTTCATATGTGACTCGAAGTTTAGGTTCATATGTGGCCTGGGTTCAAACAAACGGGTTCATATGTGACTTGAAGTTTAGGTTCATATGTGACCTGGGTTCAAACAAACGGGTTTATATGTGACTCGAAGTTTAGGTTTATATGTGACCTGGGTTCAAACAAACGGGTTCATATGTGACTCGAAGTTTAGGTTCATATGTGACCTTGGTTCAAATAAACGGGTTCATATGTAACTCGAGTTTAGGTTCATATGTGACCTTGGTTCAAATAAACGGGTTCATATATGACTCGAAGTTTAGGTTCATATGTGACCTGGGTTCAAACAAATGGGTTCATATGTGACTCGAAGTTTAGGTTCATATGTGACCTAGGTTCAAACAAACGGGTTCATATGTGACTCGAAGTTTAGGTTCATATGTGACCTGGGTTCAAACAATCGGGTTCATATGTGACTCAAAGTTTAGGTTCATATGTGACCTGGGTTCAAACAAACGGGTTCATATGTGACTCGAAGTTTAGGTTTATATGTGACCTGGGTTCAAACAAACGGGTTCATATGTGACTCGAAGTTTAGGTTCATATGTGACCTGGGTTCAAACAAACGGGTTCATATGTGACTCGAAGTTTAGGTTCATATGTGACCTGGGTTCAAACAAACGGGTTCATATGGGACTCGAAGTTTAGGTTCATATGTGACCTGGGATCAAACAAACGGGTTCATATGTGACTCGAAGTTTAGGTTCTTATGTGACCTGGGTTCAAACAAACGGGTTCATATGTGACTCAAAGATTAGGTTCATATGTGACCTGGGTTCAAACAAACGGGTTCATATGTGACTCAAAGATTAGGTTCATATGTGACCTGGGTTCAAACAAACGGGTTCATATGTGACTCGAAGTTTAGGTTCATATGTGACCTGGGTTCAAACAAACGGGTTCATATGTGACTCGAAGTTTAGGTTCATATGTGACCTGAGTTCAAACAAACAGGTTCATATGTGACTCGAAGTTTAGGTTTATATGTGACCAGGGTTCAAACAAATGGGTTCATACGTGACTCGAAGTTTAGGTTCATATGTGACCTGGGTTCAAACAAACGGGTTCATATGTGACTCGAAGTTTAGGTTTATATGTGACCTGGGTTCATATGTGACTCGAAGTTTAGGTTCATATGTGACCTAGGTTCAAACAAACGGGTTCATATGTGACTCGAAGTTTAGGTTCATATGTGACCTGGGTTCAAACAAACGGGTTCGTATATGACTCGAAGTTTAGGTTCATATGTGACCTGGGTTCAAACAACGGGTTCATATGTGACTCGAAGCTTAGGTTCATATGTGACCTAGGTTCAAACAAACGGGTTCATATGTGACTCGAATTTTATGTTCATATGTGACCTGGGCTCAAACAAACGGGTTCATATGTGACTCGAAGTTTAGGTTCATATGTGACCTGGGCTTAAACAACAGGTTCATGTGTGACTCAAAGTTTAGGTTCATATGTGACCTGGGTTCAAACAAACGGGTTCATATGTGACTCGAAGTTTAGGTTCATATGTGACCTGGGTTCAAACAAACAAGTTCTTATGTGACTCGAAGTTTAGGTTCATATGTGACCTGGGTTCAAACAAACGGGTTCATATGTGACTCCAAATTTAGGTTCATATGCGACCTAGGTTCAAACAAACGAGTTCATATGTGACTCGAAGTTTAGGTTCATATGTGACCTGAAATAATCAATTCCTGCAATTACTGGACTTTAGGTATTCATATAAGGATCTTAAGTATCAGATAGGTCAATACCGGGTTGCATAACTGAAGATTAGACTTCCTGTGGGAATAACAATTATGGTTGCAAAAAGTTGGATAGCACCAGGGATAGACAAGCTTCTCAAGAGATTGCTACTTGTTATCGGGTATAAATTCCAAAGAGATATAGATATCACAACATTGCTGGAGAATGAATTTTGTCTTCAACGTGGGCCTGTAAAAAGATTCTTCCTGCGAGAAACGGTGCAAAATAAATGCACGTTCAAACTAGGTTCAACGACCTAATCTGCCAGGGACCAAAGTTCAATCTAGGAACGAGCTAGAAAGAAACGGTCAAACAAGACTCCAACCATTGAGGAATGAGCTCAAATATGGATTTATCTTATCCTAAAGTGGAAAAGACAACTGAACTAACCATCATCCACGAGGATAAAACTCTGTGGGGAATTTAGAAAGGATGGGCACTTTATGCCTAGGGCTGACAACTCTACTGGAGAAAATAGACAAACTAAGCCACTTGGGGAGATAAACGCCAAAGTAGACAAAGCAGGTAAACACCAGAATGAGGCAAAGATGCTAAGATGCAATACATATGAGCGCATGTACGCCCTGCTTATGCTTATGCTGACAAAACAGTCAAGAGATGACACTGGAGATGAAATAAACATCTCGACAAGGATACCAAGCCAAACTCATCAGATTGGACCATTATTGGGGATGAACTTGCAGAATCAGTAGTTCTGCTTCAAGATTACAACCTTCTCTGGTGAGAACGGCACTCCAATTGGTATACCATCACGACTTCACTAGGATTACCATCATGAGCTTGATCTCTTCACTGGAGATAAAAGATCCATTAGGAATTGTCAAGTTTAGCTGATGTAACAGCTTACTGGAGAGCTAGCAAAGGCAGAGTAGTTATGCATAACTCATTTGCCCCAGAATACATGGTCTGTCAGAAGAAAATATCAAGAGGAGTTTATAGAAGAATTTGCATGCCAGATGCTTCAATATCTTCAAACTCTTAGAAAGATTCATAAATTTTGGCATAACTGTCCCTGCTCAACTGTATTTACACAACAATGTCCTTGAATTTGTTCTTCAGAGTGGTTGTTGACAACTGGGGAACAAGCTTGCCCCAGACTGATTGGCCTTTTAGAGATTTACCGAATCTCGACCTGACTGCCCCTGATTAACTGATTTGTGAGGGTAAGTCGTCAAAAGGATTTTACAGAAGAATTGGCATACCAGATGCTTCAATATCTTCAAACTTTTGAAGAGAAATGCACCTCGACATAACTTCCCCAACTCAACTGTATTTACACAACAATGTCTTTGAATTGTAGTAGAAATGGCTAGGAAACAACTTGCCCCTGTTGATGGGTCACTGGAGTCCAATCTTGTCATAAGATGACCTTAAGAAGGCTTGTCCCAATATTTTGAACTTTTGAAGAGTTCTGCCCCTGATTCAATAGCTCTTGGAATGGTGGAATGGCGTATTCCTTTCCACTTGGTTGCCCCTGATTGAGCTTTCCTTTATCAAGAAAAATTCCCTAGCTGACTGCATTTTTCAAGATTCCTTTGACATTTAATTGTCTTTGCAAACAAGTATTGTTCATTAAAAATTGGCAATTTTAATGCAAAATTCATGCAAGCTTTTGAAATCAAGTTTTATTGATGAAACACACATGGTAGAATGATTAAATCAAAACAGAGGTGGATCTAGTTATTTACAGCATGACAGATGAAGTGATCAACACACGCAAATAGCAAAGATCATTAGGATTCAGGTTAATCAACCTTGCTGTAGTATGATTTCAAAACAACCTTACCTCAATTAGGTCTTTTAAAGGTTATAACGTGGTATGGTTCACGGTTTATGAAACAAAGGCTAAAGGCTCAAAGTTTATTTGTCCCACCCAATCTTCGTGATGAACTCCAATCTTACACTCAGTTAACTCAAGCTATACATTCGAGTTTCCAAAAGATAAGAAATGAATTGATGATAGTTGACTATGATTCAAACACCTTGGTAGTCATTACTCCCTTGCATAATTTTGTTATCCTTTATTGTTGAGGTTCTGAGACCTCTTCTTGTCTTTGTTTGAAGTTTTGAGACCTCTTCTTGTCTTCGCTGAGGTTTTGAGACCTCTTTTTCTTCATTTAGGTTATGAGATCCCTTTTTTTTCTTCTTCTTTTTTCTTTGTCCTCACTGAGGTTTTGAGACTTCTTCTTGTCTTTGTTGAGGTTTTGAGACCTCTTTTTCGCCTTTGTTGAGGTTTTGTGACCTCTTTTTGTCTTCTGAGGTTTTGAGACCTCGTCTTTGTCTTTTGAGGTTATGAGACCTCGTCTTTTTTATTGTCACTTGATTTAAGAGAGCTGACTAGTGTCTTGCATGAAGCACTTGCATTAGAATACACAACCAAGTTAACTGAGAACTACCCTACCCCAAGGTTAAGACTTTCGGGTTTTTTTGTGTAAGGAAAGAAAACTCCTACTTCTAGGCTCGAAGGGGTTAACGAGGGATTATCTTCCTTATTTCTCCAGTGTTTGGGAATTGAAACAATGCCTGACATCCTCGGCAAGGTTTAATCGAAAGCATACCACAGCAATTATGGATATAATATTTTCATCATTCTCCCCAATCTCTACTTAACAACAATTTTGATAAGTGGAATGAAACAAGATAAGGATATATATTTTTTGTTTTCATGAACATAAAAGTAGATGAGTGAAACAAATGGACTTAATCAAAAGGTGCACAAACATTTCATTAATCTTGCCAATTTGAAAGTACAACAAAGCTTATAAGCAAATACAAATTCAAAGTAAAGGAAATGCAATTGAAAATACTAAAATGAACAAAAATACAGCCAGCTTCGGCGAGTCGATTTCAGAAGATTTCAGTTTCCGGGCCCAGGCGGAGGAACACCTTCGCCAATGATCACTTGTTCCTTGTGGTATAGAACCTTGAGAGGCCTAGCAAGTCTCTTGCCTTTTGCTTCAAGAGTTGGGACATTGACATTTGACATACCTTCCTGAAGTTGTAGTGTCTTTAGTAAACTTAACAGCCTTGCTTTGAACTCTCCGCACTCTTCAATGGGATGGCGACTTGTCCCAGTGCAGAATTTGCATTCAATTTTTGGATGATCTTCTTCAAAGATCAAGTCCTTGTTGTGGATCAGACTTTGCACAGTAGATTCTAAGGCTCGACAACCATCCAAGTCATGCCCTTCGGCTCCTTTATGGAATTCACAAATCAGGTTTGGATCGTGCCAAGGTCCTGGCACAGGGTTGAGAAGTCGAGGAATAATCAACTTGTTTTGCATCAATAGTGGGAAGAGCTTTCTCAAAGGCACAGGAATAGGCTCGAAGTTGACAGGGTACTTTCTCTTGTTTTGGTCTTGAGAACTTTGAGGATAAACATTCGTAGGAGGCTGGAATGTAACACCCCTAATCTATACTGCCAAATAAAACAAAACGATAAATAAAATTCAAAATTTCATTAGAGTATAATTAAAACATGCACGGCATAGACCGGGGGGTCACATCAATTTGAAACAAACATACAACACCTGCTCATAAAGATATGCAACAATTCAGGTAGCATAACAAAGGAATTGAGTTCCTAACACCCACAATCCAATTACGGAATAAAAGCGGAAAATCCGTAACTGAATCTCATATATATATATATATATATATATATATATATATATATATATATATATATATATATATATCATAAAAGTGCATCTGTCATATACAACCATACATGTACAATCCAAAAGATACATACACATAATACAAAATAATCACACTCGATCACCCCGACTACCCGGTGTCACATATCAGAGCCGACCGACAAAAGAATGAAGACCCAAGCTTCACAAAAGACCTCCAGCAACTCTAATCTGCAATGCCTCATAGAGCATTATGAAACAGCAGAAGGGTGAGAAACACAATCATAATACAGTTGCATATAATTATATATTAACACAGAAATACACAAGTAAAATGTTCTCACCACAAATGCACCACAATCAAATACAACACAACACAGTACAAGTATCAGGTATCCGTCACCAATGCATATCAATCATACACAACGCACTCATCATCAGCACAATTATACATATTCCATCTCATTAATCACATTCACAATTCCATACTCAATTAATTCATGATTTATGCAAATGCACAGAGACCGACACAACGACCCTATGCAATGCGCATGCGGTACCGACTTCCAATGTTTCTCATCACTAGTTCACTCAGGAACTCTGCTGGAATCATCGCTCGTTACATCAATGTAACTCCCCGTCGGGCATACGATGTTCCCCTTCGCTCACACCCCACACGGGCACACGACGTTTATGGATCGTTCACACCCCACACGGGCACACGACCCGATTGCTCACACCCCACATGGGCACACGATCGTCTATAACCATCGCTTTCGGTCCTCTTATTTTTAAGGCGATTCATTCCTCTTATTTTTAAGGCGCACGATGTTATAGCAGATTCCCTCTGGAATTAATCCGTCACTCAGGACGTCACAAGAATGCATATCATGATGCTTGGCATACAATGACTCATGACATTCTAATGAACACATATACGCAACCATAATCATGCATAAATCATCAAATACAACACATTGCATTTTCTTGCCTTAAGGCCACCAATCATCATCACAATATGTATTTCATGCAATTTCATCATACAGCAGTACACAGGTCATACAATATCCACACCAACAGCATATTGCATATACACATCAAGTTCACCCAATTAAAACGGCAAAAGTCGACAAAACAACACATTTTCTAATTCCCGACCTAATTTAATCGGCCAATAATCCCGAAATCACTTTTTCAAGAAAGAACATTTCATAAGCTTTCCAACGATATAAAGAACGTTCAAAACGGATAATCAGATCAAAAGTTATGGAATTAAAAAGAAAATAAAAATGTGAAAAACCCTAAAAACCGCCCGGCGAAACCCATAAACTGCCCGACACTTGCCCTTCGCAGCTACTTCGCCCGGCGAAGCAGAGGCATCACCAATTCTCCCCAAATGACTCAATAGAGTCAGAATTGTGACAAGGCTGTGCCTCTCAAAACCCCCCGACGAAATAACGAACCGCCCGGCGAAATCAGAAAACCGCCCAACACTTTACACCAGATGCAGAAAAATTCTGCTTCGTGTTCAAAACCCAAAAATCCATTTTTTCCACCCAAATCACTTCCAGCAGCAAAACAATGACTAGCAAAGGTTCCTAAACATAGTGAGATCATACAAAACAATTTATATCAATTTTCGTCCGTGAAAACATCGATTTCTACTCGTTTACGCGTTTTCGACCTATAACCGAAAACTATGGAAAAAAGCAAGACAACATTCACACACACATACATAATCATACACAATGATAAGATAATCGAGTTTCACACCCTTACCCGATTAAATTGTGTTTAGAAAAGTCGCTTGATCGATTCTCTTGATTTCCAAGATTTCTCTCTTTTTCTCCTTTTTCCTCTTCTCTTTCTCTTCTCCTCTTTTCTTCTCTTCTTACTATTTTTCTCTCTTTCTATTTCTATTCATACTAACTTAGGAAAAATAAATGAAAAGACCAAAATACCCCCACACTCAAATATCTCGCAAACGTTCCCAAAACGCGACAAAATATAATCACGACTAACAATAACATATTTTCACATAAAAGTCAGAAATAAAATAATATAATAATAAAATACTCAAAACGACTCAATTAATTAAAAAGACAAAACTGACAAAACTGACTGGGGCATTACATGGAACACCTTTTTGGTAGACACCTGATGACTATCATATTCTGCTGTAAGACCAAGATCAAATGCTGGCTGGTACGAAGTTTCCCCAAAGGCAGATCCTTGGCATGGGAGAACCACAAGAGATGGCAAAGGATTGTTGATTTGAATTCGTTGAGGCGTGAACGAGAACTTCTCAGAGTCCAACAGATTCTGAACCTTACTCGGGAGCACCTTACAGTCTTCAGTTGAATGCCCCAGTGCCCCAGCATGGTAGTCACATCGGGCATTGGTGTCAAATTCTGGTGGATACGGAAATGGTATTAGCTTTAATTCTTTTGGTACTATCAATCCTCCTTCAATCAAAACTGGCAACAACTGACTGTATGTCATTGGTAACGGATAAAAGTGCCTTTCTGGCTTTCTTGGCCTTGGTTGTGCATGCTGATGCGGCTGACGGCGGTTTGACCTCTGATACTGAGGAGGTCCTTGAGGCGATGAACTGACAATCTCTCTAGGAGTAACAGGAGGAGAGTGCTCTTTTTTTTTCATCAGATCTTGCAGAGTTTCCAAAACCCAATTCATTTCGCATTTGAGGATTCTGACATTTTCTTTTAAGTCTCCTTGGTTCTTCAGAATTTCATTCATTGTCGTCATTTTCCTAAATAGGTATGCTAGGTATCCATCTGACATAGGAGAGGAAGAGAGACTCAAGACTAAGAAATGTAAATGAGATGCGAATGTAAATGTGCATTCAATGCTAATGCAAGCCAAATGGTTTCCAGGAACTCGAAGGCAAGTTTGCAAACTTTTTGAAAGCTGAAGAGTTTTGCTTTAAACCCATGATCATTTTTTTTCTCAAAGGAAAGAACATCCGAGTTCTTTGAAACCAAAGGGCTATCATGAATGAAATGATGTATGAACAAATACACGTATACAGGTATTCACAAATATGTACAAGCAAACAAAGGCCTAGGTTTGAAGATCACGAGCATGGAGCCATGGTCATACCCATCCCAAGAAGGTGTGTACTAGGGTTTATCATTTGTAGAACAGGGTTCTAAAAAGTTCCCAGAGTCGACAACCCATCTTTCGGATATTATCGACTTCCCGAATGACTCGGTAATCAATAATATTCTCAAGAGAATCTCGTCTGAGTGTAGTATCGCGTGACAACTATTTTGGGAATAGACTCCCTCATAGTCACCGCACTACGTCCTAAGAAGGCCAAGTGGGGGTAAAGGTAACTACGGTCCTCAGTATCGACGACACATAGGTCGAGAGTAGCACGTTTTCACGAATAGACTCGTTCAACATGACTAGACTCTCAAAAAGGGCTTAAACTGAGTGATAGTGTCTCAAGTCGACTTTTTCGGGAATCGACTCCCTCAAAGCCTCCTTGAATATACCATCATCCTATCATAAATGCTCTCAAGTCCGGGTTAGGACTTATCTCACCACTCAAAAGTAGCACCCTGCCAAACAGAAGATTCCAAGCAAAACAGGCACACAGATATATACAAATATAGCAAGCAAAACATGAATAACACAAATAAATCAAGGTGGGTTCAACCCTCAAATAATAATATTTCCCCAGTGAAGTCGCCATTTCTGTTGCGGTGAGAATCGGATAACAAGCTATTTAATTAACTTGCATCACATTTCTTTGAATTCACCACCGAGCTTTGATTTATCCAAAGGAAAGGGTAAAGTTCGAAGAAAACCCTAAGAGGATCTAGGTTCGGGGGTTGGTTATACTAAGGGAAGGTATTAGCATCCTAAGTATATGTAGTACTCTACAAGAACCTCTTGTTTAGTTAGTGTTATGGTATGTTTGCTTGCTAAGATAAATCTGTTAAGGGTATATACATTAAATTTGCTCGCCAAGACGTCGCGTCTTATGCTTACGTATCTGACTAAAGAATCAGAGCAACCGTAGTTCACCTAACTAAGGGTGAGGAACCATTGACTATGGCCAAAGTTCCAAGGGGAAATGAGTATGAGCTCATTTAGAGTTTAAGAAACTCTCTAAGTTCTAAGTTATGATGGGGAAAAGTGAATACTCAACATGGTGAACATCACATAGAGTTTAAGAGCTCCATGTAACGCCCAATTATTTAATTAATTATTTAATTAAATAGTTTTGAATATTTCCCGTTTTAATTGTTGAGGTTGTGTGATATCAATTTCAGTTGTGTTAATTGTTGTGGAGTTGTTTAGTTGAATTAGGTGGTAGAAAATAGAATAATACTAGACTATATTAATTGGGCCTATTTATTTGGTTGGAAGTAGTAGAAAAGGAGGTGTAAGAACGTAAGCCTAATAAGATTATAGTATTATTTTATAATGGGTGTTAGTTATCAGAATATGAATTAAAAAGAAAGAGTGGCAGTTAGAAATAGGAAGAGGAAGCGAGGGTTCTGTGAAGAAAAGAGAAACGTGGAAGTTACAGAAAATGGAGCAAGGGTTTGAGAGAGACTTCGGAGAGTTAGAGCGACCTTCAATCCAAGGTATGGGTGGGGTTCTGACTCTATAATGGGGTAATTGATGAATAATATGTGGGGTTGGTTTGTAGAATTGTCCTCTGTCTGTATTGAAAATGTTGTCATGGATATTGAATCATTTTTCTGTTGATGAATTGTTCGTAAGAAAATTAGTTATGTTGTTTTAAGGTATAATTACTTTGTGTTTCTGTTGCACTGATGAGTAAATTTGGAACTAATATGAAATTCAAGGAGAGGTTGATGAATTGGTTGGGAAGAATTAGTCTATATTGCTTTAAGGTATATTTTCTGTTGTGTTTTCGTTTCACTGTGTTGGATCAATTAGGACTGTGAGAGAACTAGAACGAAATTCTGAGATGAAGGGATTTTGGGTTGTGCCGACCGTGACAAGGACATGGCGACTGTCACGCAAGTTGTATGCGGGTGACGACCGTCACTCGACCATTACGACCGTCACGCTTGGTGAAGAGGGCCAAGGAATGGTGACGAACGTCACATGGCCTGCTGTGTGTTTTATTTCTGTTTCTATTATGAGGATTCTATCTGCCATGGTTTTGATTGTTCTGTTCCATTTTAATTTGAGAAGTTGTTATATAATTTCGTAGTGCTGGCAGATAAATTGATAATGGAATTAATTAACTGACTTTCAGTAAAAAATTACCGGATAATGAAATGATCGATTTTAGTACCTTTTAGTGGGTGCATTATAAATTCTAGTTGCTGTGATCCTGGTTGTTGAGAAGTATAAAGTTGTGGAATGTGTTGAATTGCCTCTAACTATTGGTAAGAATTCAAGTTCTAGGCCTATGGCCAATGCTGATTTGTTGTTGTGCTGATAGATATAATTATCAGTGTTGTTATTATGATGTTCATGTTAGGTCACATGGCATAAAATATTAAGCTGGCCTAGATTGGCAAAAATATTAAGCGGAAGGCTTATGCCTTGTTGACATCAATATTAATTGGCAAATTTTTAAGCTGGGAGTTCTGCTCCAATGGTACCACATGCATGTGCATTTTGAGTCACATTTCATGCTGCATCGTTGTTGTTGTGTTGTTAATTGAATGTGATTTTTAAGTTGTTATTGTGTTGTGGATTAATATTGATTTCAAGGTTGTTATGTTGCTGATTTATGTTGATTGAGACGTTGTCGTTGTGTTGTTGATTTATGTTGCCTAAAAAGTTGTGAAGTGGTGATTTTATAATCTGATCTAATATATTATTTATCATATATCCGATTATATTGTTTGATATCTCACCCCTTCTATGGTTGGTGATGGTTTATACGCCATCCTGCAAGTAATCCAGAGTGAAGGCTGTTTACCTTCATTAGTTCGAGTCGGTGTCGTCGCTTTGATACGTAACACTCGGGGGGGGGGGGGGGGGGAATGAACGCTATTTGCAGTTGTTATTGTTTTGTTCCGTTGCTGAATTTTATGTTGATTTTATTAAACCTTTGTTATGTGAAGTTAATTTGAGTTAGACGAAGATTTTGCTCTTTTAAATTGAAGTAAGAATTCCGCTGCTTGATTAATGAAGTCATTTGATTTTAAAGACAAAAAGTTGATGTTGATGGTGTCTCCTATTATTTTAAAGTGTTATGTATCTGTGTATTATGTGATTGAGGTGATGTTTAAAGTTGAAAATGTGACATCCTGTTTATGTTGAAATTTTATTACTCTGATTTTATTTAATATTTGATGGGTAGAATTGGGGTGTTACATTAGTGGTATCAGAGCAGGTCGGTCCATCCGGCCAAGTTGTCTAGTCGTAGTTCTGTTTAACAATCGAGTATTGTTAATTAGTTCTACTCTTGTTTATGTTGCAGTGATAAGTTGAGATGGCTGGAAGGAACGATGCTGCAATTGCTGCTGCGATGCAAGCAATGGCTCAAGCTTTGCAGAATCAGCCGAACGCTGACGAGAATGCTGGATCTCGTAGTTTGGTAACTTTTCAGAGGGAGAATCCGCCTACCTTCAAGGGCAAGTATGATCCTGATGGAGCGTTGGATTGGTTGAAAGAGATGGAGAGAATCTTCCGTGTGATGGACTGCACTCCAGCACAGAAGGTTAGATATGGGACTCATATGCTAGCATTCGAGGCTGATGACTGGTGGCTAGAGACTCGTCAGAGGTTGGAAGCTGCAGGTGAAGGTATCACTTGGGCTGTGTTCCGAAGGGAGTTCCTGAGGAAGTATTACCCAGAGGATGTTCGTGGTAAGAAGCAAATCGAGTTTCTCGAGCTGAAGCAAGGAAACATGTCGGTTACTGATTATGCTGCAAAGTTTGTCGAGTTGGCCAAGTTTTATCTGCACTACAACGGGGATGATGCTGAGTTTTCAAAATGCATCAAGTTTGAGAGTGGCTTGCGCCCAGAGATTAAGAAGGCAGTTGGATATCAGAAGATTTGTGTTTTTGAGGATTTGATTGATAGTTGCAGGATTTTTGAAGAGGATAACAATGCTCATTATAAGATCATTAATGAGAGGAAGGGCAAGCACCAACAGAATCGAGGCAAGCCTTATGATGCTCCGGCGGGAAAAGGTAAACAGAAAGTGGCTGATGGCAAGAGAACTAGTGGGGGAGATGCTCCTGCTGACGTAACTTGTTTCAAATGTGGGAAACCTGGTCATAAGAGTAACGTGTGTACTGCTGAGGTGAAGAGGTGTTTCTATTGTGGTAAGACTGGGCATGCCATATCTGAGTGCAAGCATAAAGAGAGGATTTGCTTCAACTGTGGTGAAGAAGGACACATTGGTAGTCAGTGTCAGAAACCAAAGAAGGCGCAAACCGGTGGGAAAGTGTTCGCGTTGGCTGGGACTCAGACAACTAGCGAGGACAAGCTCATCAGAGGTACATGTTTCATTAATGGTACTCCTTTAATCGCTATGATTGATACTAGTGCTACTCATTGCTTTATTGCTACTGATTGTGTTAAGAGATTGGGTCTTATGTTGTCCTCTATGAATGGAGAGATGGTCGTCGAGATTCCGGCTAAGGGATCGATGACTACTTCTCTTGTGTGTTTAAAGTGTCCTTTGTCGATCTTCGACAGAGACTTTAATATTGATTTGGTGTGTTTGCCGTTAACTGGGATGGATGTGATCTTAGGTATGAATTGGTTAGAATATAACTATGTTCATATCAATTGCTATAGAAAGTCGGTGAGTTTTTCTACTCCTGAAGACGAGGAAGAAGTAGGATTATTGTCTTTTAGACAGTTACGAAAGTTGATGCAAAAAGAAGCTCAGGTGTTTTTGTTGATGGCGTCGTTATCTATTGAGAATCAAGCTGAAATTGAGGAGTTGCAAGTGGTGCGCGAATTTCCTGAAGTTTTCCCTGACGAAATTCCTGATGTACCGCCAGAGAGGGAAGTAGAATTTGTGATTGACCTTGTACCTGGTACCAGACCTGTTCCTATGGAACCATACAGGATGTCTGCATCTGAATTGTCAGAATTAAAGAAACAATTGGAGGATTTGATTGAAAAGAAGTTTGTAAGGCCAAGTGTATCGTCGTGGGGAGCTCCAGTGTTATTGGTGAAGAAGAAAGATGGGAGTATGAGGCTCTGTGTTGATTATAGACAGTTGAACAAAGTGACGATTAAGAACAAGTATCTGTTTCCGAGAATAGATGACTTGATGGATCAGTTGGTAGGTGCTTGTGTGTTTAGCAAGATTGATTTGAGGTCAGGCTATCACCAGATTAAAGTGAAAGATGATGATATTCAGAAGACGGGTTTTAGAACGCGTTATGGACATTATGAGTATTTGGTGATGTCATTCAGTGTTACAAATGAGCCGGCAGTATTCATGGAGTACATGAACCGTATCTTTCATACTTACTTGGATCGGTTTGTGGTGGTGTTCATTGATGATATACTGATTTACTCTAAATCGGAAGTAGAGCATGCAGAACACTTAAGACTAGTATTGCAAGTTTTGAGAGAGAAGAAGCTATATGCAAAGTTGTCAAAATGTGAATTTTGGTTAAAGGAAGTTAGTTTTCTTGGTCCTCTCATTTCAAGTAGTGGCATTTCTGTGGATCCATCTAAAGTAGACGTTGTGTTGCAATGGGAAACTTCAAGGTCGGCTACCGAGATAAGAAGCTTTTTGGGACTAGCTGGTTACTATAGAAGGTTTATCGAAGGTTTTTCTAAGTTGGCACTTCCGTTAACTAAGTTGACGTGTAAAGGTAAGGCGTTTGTGTGGGACGTTCGATGTGAAGAAAGCTTCACGGAATTGAAGAAGAGATTGACGTCGGCTCCGATTTTGACATTACCTAACCCAGGAGAACCTTTTGTGGTATATTGTGATGCTTCTAAGATGGCTTTAGGAGGTGTGCTTATGCAGAATGATAAGGTGGTTGCTTATGCGTAAAGGCAGTTGAGAACTCATGAAAAGAACTATCCTACGCATGATTTAGAACTTGCCTCAGTTGTTTTTGTGCTGAAGATTTGGAGGCATTATCTTTATGATTCTAGATTTGAAGTATTTAGTGACCATAAAAGTTTAAAGTATTTATTTGACCAGAAGGAGTTGAATATGAGACAGCGAAGGTGGTTGGAGTTATTAAAAGATTATGATTTCGGTTTGAATTATCATCCAGGTAAAGCTAATGTTGTGGCTGATGCTTTAAGTCGAAAGACTTTACATATGTCGGCGATGATGGTTAAAGAGTTGGAATTAATTGAACAGTTCAGAGATATGAGTTTAGTTTGCAAAGTGACACCGCAGAGTGTTATGTTAGGAATGTTGAAGATTAACAATGATTTTCTGGATAGTATCAGAGAAGCTCAGAAGTTAGACGTGAAACTGGTAGATTCGATGGTTGGAATCGATCAGTCTGAGAATAACGATTTTAAGATGGGCGTGCATGGTGTGTTAAGATTCCGTGATCGAATTTGTATTCCTGATGATGCGGAAATGAAGAAAGCGATTCTTGAAGAAGGTCATAAAAGTTAATTGAGTATTCATCTAGGGGCTACAAAGATGTATCAAGATTTGAAGAATTTGTTTTGGTGGCCTGGGATGAAGCGTGATGTAGCGCAGTTTGTGTATGCATGTTTAACTTGTCAGAAGTCGAAAGTTGAACATCAGAAGCCTGCGGGGTTGATGCAACCATTAGAAGTTCCAGAATGGAAATGGGATAGCATTTCAATGGACTTTGTGACAGGATTACCTAATACTTCAAGAGGATATGATTCGATTTGGGTGATTGTTGATAGGCTTACAAAGTTGGCTCATTTTATTCCTATTAACGTCACTTATCCGGTATCGAAGTTGGCGGAGATTTATATTCGTGTGATTGTGAAGCTGCATGGTGTTCCTTTGCGTATTGTGTCGGATAGGGATCCGAGGTTTACTTCTGATTTTTGGAAGAGTTTGCAAGAGGCGTTGGGCTCTAAGTTAAGGTTGAGTTCGGCGTATCACCCTCAGACTGATGGTCAGACGGAGAGGACTATTCAGTCATTAGAGGATTTGTTGAGAGCGTGTGTTCTTGAGCAGGGAGGTTCGTGGGATACTTATCTTCCATTGATAGAATTCACTTATAATAACAGTTACCATTCGAGTATTGGAATGGCACCTTTTGAAGCGTTGTACGGTCGGAGATGTAAAACTCCTTTATGTTGGCATGAATCTGGGGAAAGTGTAGTGCTTGGACCTGAAATTGTTCGAGAGACTACTAAGAAGGTGAAGTTAATTCAAGCGAAGATGAAAACTTCTCAAAGTAGACAGAGGAGTTATCATGACAAGCGAAGGAAAGATTTGGAATTTCAAGCTGGTGACCATGTATTTCTGAGAGTCACGCCGGTGACCGGTGTTGGGCGTGCATTGAAGTCTAAGAACCTGACTCCTCGGTTTATTGGTCCATATCAGATTTCGGACAGAATTAGAGATGTTGCTTATAGAGTGGCTTACCGCCCAATCTTTCGAATTTACACGATGTGTTCCATGTGTCACAACTTCGGAAGTACATTTCAGATCCATCTCATGTGATTCATATGGATGATGTGCAAGTACGGGATAATCTTACCATTGAGACGATGCCTGTACGGATCGCGGGTCGTGAAATGAAGACCTTAATAGGTAAGGAGATTGCGTTTGTGAAAGTTGTCTGGTCAGGAGCTGCCGGAGAAAGCATGACTTGGGAGCTGGAAAGCAGGATGAAGGAATCCTATCCCGAGTTATTCGAATCAGGTAGATTTTCGAGGACGAAAATATTCTAAGTGGGGGAGAGTTGTAACGCCCAACTATTTAATTATTTATTTAATTAAATAGTTTTGAATATTTCCCGTTTTAATTATTGAGGTTGTGTGATATCAATTTCAGTTGTGTTAATTGTTGTGTTTAGTTGAATTAGGTGGTAGAAAATAGAATAATACTAGACTATATTAATTGGGCCTATTTATTTGGTTGGAAGTAGTAGAAAAGGGGGTGTAAGAACGTAAGTCAAATAAGATTATAGTATTATTTTATAATGGGTGTTAGTTATCAGAATAGGAATTAAAAAGAAAGACTGGAAGTTAGAAATAGGAAGAGGAAGCGAGGGTTCTGTGAAGAAAAGAGAAACGTGGAAGTTACAGAAAGTGGAGCAAGGGTTTGAGAGAGACTTCGGAGAGTTAGAGCGACCTTCAATCCAAGGTAAGGGTGGGGTTCTGACTCTATAATGGGGTAATTGATGAATAATATGTGGGGTTGGTTTGTAGAATTTTCCTCTGTCTGTATTGAAAATGTTGTCGTGGATATTGAATCACTTTTCTATTGATGAATTGTTCGTAAGAAAATTAGTGATGTTGTTTTAAGGTATAATTACTTTGTGTTTCTGTTGCACTGATGAGTAAATTTGGAACTAATATGAAATTCAAGGAGAGGTTGATGAATTGGTTGGGAATAATTAGTCTATGTTGCTTTAAGGTATATTTTTTGTTGTGTTTCCCTTTCACTGTGTTGGATGAATTGGGACTGTGAGAGAACTAGAACGAAATTCTGAGACGAAGGGATTTTGGGTTGTGGCGACTGTGACAAGGACGTGGCGACCGTCACGCAAGTTGTATGCGGGTGATGACCGTCACTCGACCATTACAACCGTCACGCTTGGTGACGAGGGCCAAGGAATGGTGACGAGCGTCACATGGCCTGCTGTGTGTTTTATTTCTGTTTCTGTTATGAGGATTCTATCTGCCATGGTTTTGATTGTTCTGTTCCATTTTAATTTGAGAAGTTGTTATATAATTTTGTAGTGCTGGCAGATAAATTGATAATGGAATTAATTAACTGATTTTCAGTCGAAAATTATCGGATAATGAAATGATCGATTTTAGTACCTTTTAGTGGGTGCATTATAAATTCTAGTTGCTGTGATCCTGGTTGTTGAGAAGTATAAAGTTGTGGAATGTGTTGAATTGCCTCTAATTATTGGCTAGAATTCAAGTTGTAGGCCTATGGCCAATGCTGATTTGTTGTTGTGCTGATAGATATAATTATCAGTGTTGTTATTATGATGTTCATGTTGGGTCACATGGCATAAAATATTAAGCTGGCCTGGATTGGCAAAAATATTAAGCGGAAGGCTTATGCCTTGTTGACGTCAATATTAATTGGCAAATTTTTAAGCTGGGAGTTCTGATCCAATGGTACCACATGCATGTGCATTTTTAGTCGCATTTCATGCTGCATCGTTGTTGTTGTGTTATTAATTGAATGTGATTTTTAAGTTGTTATTGCGTTGTGGATTAATATTGATTTCAAGGTTGTTATGTTGCTGATTTATGTTGATTGAGACGTTGTCGTTGTGTTGTTGATTTATGTTGCCTAAAAAGTTGTGAAGTGGTGATTTTATAATCTGATATAATATATTATTTATCATATATCCGATTATATTGTTTGATATCTCACCCCTTCTGTGGTTGGTGATGGTTTATACGCCATCTTGCAGGTAATCCAGATTGAAGGTTGTTTACCTTCATTAGTTCGAGTCGGTGTCGTTGCTCTGATACGTAACACTCGGGGGGGGGGGGGGGGGGTGAATTAACGCTATTTGCAGTTGTTATTGTTTTGTTCCGTTGCTGAATTTTATGTTGATTTTATTAAACCTTTGTTATGTGAAGTTAATTTGAGTTAGACGAAGATGTTGCTCTTTTAAATTGAAGTAAGAATTCTGCTGCTTGATTAATGAAGTCATTTGATTTTAAAGATAAAAAGTTGATGTTGATGGTGTCTCCTATTATTTTAAAGTGTTATGTATCTGTGTATTATGTGATTGAGGTGATGTTTAAAGTTGAAAATGTGACATCCTGTTTATGTTAAAATTTTATTACTCCGATTTTATTTAATATTCGATGGGTAGAATTGGGGTGTTACACTCCATCCTATTTCTAAGTTATGATTCAATGGCTCTTATGAGGCCAAGAAAAAAGAAAGGCTCTTATGAGGCCAAGGAAAGAGGAGGGCTCTTATGAGGCCAAGGTGGTATGATTTGTTTATTGACTTATGAGTCGAATGAGGAGGTCTTTCCTTTGGAAAAGGGAGAACAACAGTTTTATGAAACAAGAAGTTTACAATGGATGTTTACATGAAAATGATATTGAACAAAAAGGCATTCAAATGGAACAAGGTTTATAACATCATACATGATAAAAAAATGAACATTTAGACATTGCATAAACAAGATATCATGATAAAGAAATCAAGGACAAGCAAGAAAATGTAATAAAACACTAAAAAGACCTTTACACTTCCCTCATGAGTAAGTGCCTCAAAATTAAATATTTTTAATGATCTCTTTTTATAGTCAAAAAGTAAATTCCTTTAAGAACCTTTAGCAAAAAGAATGAGTGGAAAAGAGTAAAAAATGATGGAGTTATGCAAGTTTGAAGTTTGTGTATAAACCATAGAAATTCAAGGAAACATGTCATAAAAATAAGGAGAGAGGTCCCCCATGGGTATTGAACCCAGGACCTTGCGCATGCAGTCCAAAACTCTTACCAACTAAGCCAATGCGTGTGTGTTAACAAGCATGGATAACACTTCAATATATGAGAAACAAATACATTTTGGAAAATTAAACAAAATGACTGGGGTGAGGGGGATTCGAACCCCAGTCCTAAGGGTCAAAGGCAAGTGTGTAAGTGTGTGCTTGCCACTGGGGTGGCTATTACATCCGGTCATAACCTCATTTCATAAATTCATAAACCTTGGCAAGCGCAACAAATGAGTGCTAACCAACAAATGGCCATAACCCATGAAGCATGATACCCTTGAAACCAAAAACTTGGCTGCCAACATCCCTAAACTAATGAACCCAGAATCATGGCAAGGTGCATACAAGCAAGTTATTAATCCTACAACAATTCAATATAATGAATAAATTTCAATTAAATAGCTTTCACATTAAATCCACAAAGGAAGAAATTAGATCACCCTCATTACACATTGAGTGGATAAAAGGACTGCCACTGAAAATGTTTAAAAACCAACACAGATGATCTTTGAGAAAGATAAGCCTGCTTGATGCTCGTGACCACTTATCATAGACAGAAAAGTCACTTAAATAGGATAAGCATGATCACATGTTGTTGACATGGGGGTAATGCTCAAAGGGCGCTCAAACAAGAATGATCAAACACAATGAAGCATAATTGAACACTTCTGTTCCATACCAGTCATGACATTATCAAAAAAACAATCATAGAGATGAGTCCAAGACACACACATACACTGAAATGCATAAATATTAGCAGTAGAAGAGAGCATGTCAGTTCAAGGGTTGAAACTTACCAATGTTAGTTAGTTCACACATGACAGTAGAGATCTAATAGGATGGAAGTAAGCAAGATCATGGCAAAGCATTAAAGAGAAGAAAAGACTAAATGAGCTATAGCAATCCTAACATACCAACCCTTGGAAACTTAGCAAAGTTTAAGTATTGATTTTAAGGGATGTCAACATATGAGATTGGTCATGATATTCCAAAAGCAACCAAGTGAGGACAAAGTGGTGAGTAAGTTAGTATCAAACACATCAGTTTATGATTGCTTGATCTAGAAACAACTTATTATAGCATGGTATGAGAAAATATGTGAATATGAAAGAAACTTATCAAAACATCAACACATAAGTTAACTGTTATAGGGAAAAGCAGAATTATTTTATTCACAAACCACTTTTGGGAGTGTATTCCATTGCTGTTGAGTATAACAGCTTATCCATAATTTTTACACACCTAACTTAATGCTATGATAAAGTAGTAGTTTGAACAACTTTGATGCATGGCAGACAAACAATGCCAAAAGCTATCACACAAATCCAGTTTGAACATGAAGAGCTTATACACACATATGGAATACATCAGATATGACATGATATTAGCAGGTAGGGATTTCAAGAAATTGCTAGCTCATGTATCAGTCATAAGTGCACAAGTCATATTGGCTCAAAACAAACAGCATAGCAGGAATCAAGCTGTAATCAGGAATGCATTATCATGGAAAATGTTTTCGAAGTGTCTGTTTAAGCATGTGGAAACACAAAGATATTACCAAGACAAAACTTAAGGGAAAAAGCTGTTAGGCATGGTCATAGCAATAAACATAAGCTCAATATGGATTAACAACTTAATGCAAGGGCAAGGACAGGTTATGATCTATATTCATGGCATGATGACTAATGAAATAGAGGCAGCAGGTATCACATTTTCTTGACATTAGTATTGACAAAACAAGGCAGGAAGGCAACACATACTTGGCCTAAAATAGATAATGTGCCAAGTAGTTTGAACAAGTTTGGATGCATAACAGACAATCAATTCAACATTCTACACATATTCTACTTGAGCACTTAAGAACTTGCACATATATTGGAGATACCATTCTTACTCAAAGGCACAACTCAATAGACAAAGAAACACTGATGTGCATTGCATAATAAGGATTCTGATAAAATACACAAGTGATGGCAGCAGGATCAGTTATAGTAGCAAGGAAGCAACATGATAACAACATGAATGGTAATGGCATTTGCAAAGTCAAATGAACACATATGCTACATTTTAAATGGTAACCAAAATGTGAGTAAATGCAAGCCTTACTGGTCAGGATCATGCAAACATAGACAGGTGCATTTTCAGGCATAGTAAGCACGAGCAAATAGACAACTATTAATGCAGAGATGCAAAAACTGGTTCAAGTGACTTGGCCTTAATCCATACACGTGATGACAAGCAAAGGCAGATAACAAGAACAACATGTCCATATACTAATCACTATAAATATAACTAGAATTCAATACACAAAGACAAACATCAAGGGATAAACCAATTCCTATATCAATCTGAGCACATCAAATCAGCAACCCAAAATATCATGACCTACATAAACACTATATGATTGTGAAACCTGATCAGTCATATTTGATGGATACCAAACAAAACCTCCTCAGGAATGTATAGTGTCAACTTCTTGTTTTCAAAAACAGGCTTAGAAAATCATGGCATGACTGACACATGAAAACAGTTTGAATGTAAAGCTCAATGACATGTCAATATTTGTATGCATACGTTGAGCACATGCCACATCATTAGCACACAAATAGAACTTATACATTATGATAGCATCAGTACCACAACTTGTATTTTTATGAAGAACTGAGTTTTCCTATCAGTAAGTACCCAAACAGTTACATAACTCCTTGATCTTTAGGTTTTGGTAGTGTAACACACGAATTTAAACAAGTATCAATGAGCAATATGAGTATTCAGTTATCATTCAATGTAAATCATTCCTACTGCTAAGAACAAAAGATAAAGTAGCTACTCATCTCACCACATAACCAAACCTTACCTATCCAAATTCCAAATGGTCTGCCATAATAGAAGTATAACATAACTTCTACATACACACCATGTTTACATCATGAATAAAGGAAAAGGATATGACTATACATTATATGAGTACATGAAATAAGGGTATGATAATAGATATACTACATGAGAAGTAATGTAAAGAAGGAAAGAGGGATGGTACCAAGTGGAATATGTCCACTGTAACTTCAGTTATGCCCAAACTTCTTTCATGTTGAACCAAAATAAACTCCCAAAGTAAGCTTCACTCTCCCTTTTCTTGTGAAAGATTGTTGGTGTCCAATGCAAGCATAATGGATTGCTATTTATAGGAAAAGTAAGTGAGCTCAAGGTATGACCATTTTGCCAAAAATGCCAACATTGCCCTTTTCAAATCGTGTGAAGTAGCAATTTGCAGAGGGAAATCTTCCAAGGATCTCTGAACTTCTGAGCATAACTATTGAGAACTGATAGGTTCATACCTCAAGGAATAAACAAATGTTATTTGCTTTTGGAAAGTTTATCTCTCCCTCCCACTTGCATAACACGCCATGAATCAATATTTTAATTCCACACAAGTGAAATTTCATGGCCAAGCTTATTTTAATGTCAAATGGATCATTATAACTCAGAAACAATGAAAATTGGTGATTAGGGAAGTGTTTGAGTCAAAACTCAAAAGTTGATTTCTTGAACTTTAATTAATGAAAACCTCAACTTTGGCCCTTTGAAACTCCTAGCTCACTTGATGGATGAAGGAGTTCTAGTACTCTTTGGAAAGCTCTCAATGCCCTCTACAACTTTCTTGTCAAAATTATTTTGAGTTGAGGCCCGGAACTTTGTGAAAAACTGGGTTAAAGTTGGTTGTTCATTAAGGCAAAAAGTGTTGAAATTTCACCAAGTCTTGGGTCAGTTTGGCTTGTAAGCTTCATAACTCAAAAACCATGCATTTTTAGGAGAAAAGTCATATTTAACACTTTAAAGATCTTGGAAAAAGCTTCCATTTGGGCTTTGAGTCACTCCATTTGGATGTACGGTATGGAAGTTATGACCATTTCAAGTTAGCACAAGAGAGGGAAATTTCACATATGAAAAATTTTATGATCAAAAACTTACTTCCTTTGCAAGAAACTCCTTGAAACTTGATCTTGATAATTTGAATCACCAATAAGACATGTTATGATGAGTTAAGGCATTGGATGTTTCATTTGGTTCAAAATCCCAAAGATCAGGGTTTCAGACATAACCCTAATTTTGCTTGTGAATGCATATGGGGCAAACCTTGGTGATCTTGCTTCTTTCTTCACCTATAAAGCTCATAGAAGACCTTTAGGGATGTCTTTTATCATATGGAGTCAAGTCCTAAGGCTTGAGAACAACTCTTGATCAAAATCAAAGGCAATGATCCACTTGTCTTAACCGAAACCCTAATTTGGAGACAGGGTGAAACTGTGGCTTAAACTAATCATGATGAGAGCCAGATGACCTTGAATTCTTGTCAAATGAGACCTCTTGAATGTAGGTAAGCTCAATTGGTTGATGAACCAAGCAAATCTTGACTTATCAAGGCAAAACCCTTCAATGATTCTTCAGGTCAAAACCCTAATTCCACACTTTGGTCTGGTGATCCATTGTTGACTTGACTTGATCCAAAGTCTTGAGATCTTGGTTTTAAACAACTGGTGAATCTTTGTGAGGATTGTATGATCCAGAGAATACCTTAGGAGGCCTTGAATTTCTCTGTGTAAACCCTAATTTCAAACACAAGAGAAATAAACTGCAAGATATGGGTTAGTTAAATAGTGCACATATGATTGATCCTAAATGTCTATGCAAGATGTTATGACATCTAAGAGGTAAAATTTGGGGTACAACAGTTACCAATACTTCTTTCCCTAGTATAGTCTGATTGAAATCCAATCGTCATTGATAAGCTGCTTTGGTTGTCACCAATATCCCCTTGAAGTCTAGTTGTTACTAGCACCAATCCATCGAAAGCTGGTTATTACCTTTGCTCGCGGTCTAAGTCCAATTGATTTGACACATACAGAGGAGTTGTTACCCTGTACCTTCCCTGATGGTTCCTGAAGATCCTGTTTAATCTCTTCAAATTAAGGAATTTCCAAAAGATTGGATGTTAAAAACTCCAATATTATGTGTTGCTGATCTTATTATTATGAGGATCCCTTTTGGCTCAGTAATCCTGCTGTTATGAGGATTCTCTTTATCTGTCATCCCTATTATCATAAAGGTACTGTCAACATGTTCCTATTGTTATGAGGATTTTATTAGGACTTTTGTTTTAACTCCTATTGTTATGAGGATCCTGTTTCACCGATTCTATTGTTATAAGAATCAATGCCATTCCTATTGTCATGATGATTTTACCCTGCTTTACATCCTATTGTTATGAGGATTCTTTCTCCTTCAATCCTGTTGTTATGAGGATTTTGGTTTGCTTATCCTATTGTTATGAGGATCTTATCCCACTTTGCACCCTATTGTTATAAGGATCGTTGTTTGCCTAATTCTATTATTATAAGGGTTTTGTTTTGTTTAATCCTATTGCTATGAGGATTGCGTCTTGCCTTGCCTAATCCTATTGTTATAAGGATTCTTGTTTTATCTTTTATTCTGGAGTGTCAGGCGGTCATGCCTGAACCTGTTGATCAACCACTCTGGATATTCCCCAATTGAGACCATCTTTCTGGTTCTACCGCCAGTAAGGATCTTTTATTTTTAATTTTGTATCTTATGTTGTGGGGATTCCCTTTTGTCTTTGATCTCTTGTGAGAAGATCTTACTCTTGTCAAATGTCCTCAGTGATTCCCAGTCATGTCTGAACCTGTTGTTTAATCACTTTAAACATCCCCAGTGGTGTCCTCTCTGGATATTCCCAGTGTGGTCTTTTTCTTTCCCCAATGTTGTTTTACTTCTTTCCCCAGCGAGTCTTTACTCATTATCGTCCTCGCCCGCATTGTGTATTTATCACTCCATCATGAATCATCATACTAGAGTTCATTTCATGTCAGCATTGTGCCTAGCATAGTCTGAGAGAGTCAGTTTTGACTATAGCATGGCATGCCATTGCATCTAGGGGCAAAATTTCTAGTTATTTCTATATTTAAATACCTTTCACTCTGATTCCATGAGGGTTGTCACCACTCATGCCATCCAGTAAAGTTATTTAAATAGGGCCAACTGTCATACCCCAAATTTTGATCCTAGATTCCATCATCATTCTAGGAGCAATATGCATTCTATTGCTAACCCTAATATTGTACAATTGCTTTCTTGTCTTGTTTCATCTGAATTAGGGTTTTGAATCAAGAGAATCAAGAGGATCTTTATTTGATCAATCAATGTCTTGGATTGATCATCAACCTACCAAGTGTGCATACACTCAAGAGGCCTCTCTTCATCAAGGATCAAGTGTAAATTGGTCTTATTACAAGCTCATTGAAGCTCAATTTCATCTGGTCACAAATTAGGGTTTTGTTTGGAAAAGTCAACTGTGCCTTTGACTTTTGATCAAAGCATGATCCCAAGCCTTGGGACATGATTCAAGACACTCAAATACACCCTTGGAGTCCATCCATGATGTTTGAAAGATTCAAGAATGCAAGATCACTGAAGATCTTATAGTTGAATTCATCTAATACACAAGCTTTATTTGACAAAGTCAACTCTTTGACTTTTGGGATTTTTGGTCAAAATTGAAGTCCTCAAGCCAAATTTCATCAAGACATGTTTGATCAATGAGTTTGAGCATGAAAAATCAAGATTTGAAAGGTTTCTTGCAAAAGGGGCAAAGTTAAGAAACTTGAAATTTTTCTAAGTGTAGGAAAAAACCCTAATTTTGTGCCAACTTTAGAGAGTCATAAATTTCAATCTACACATCCAATTTTTGTGTTCCAGAGATCAAATTGAAGCCCTTACAACATACTACAACTTTGTCATTTTGAGTCCATCTCCAAAAAGTGCTTAAATTTTGTGTTATGGAGCCATCAATTTGTGAAAAATCTTTCAACACTTAGAAATATTTCAAGGCAGATTTTGTTCAATGAAAACACTACGCCAAACAAGGGAAAAGAGGGCGCTTTTTTTGGCCTATGACAGCGCTTAAAAGCGCTGTCTAAGCCAGCGCTGTTGTAGGTAAAGACAGCGCTTTTTTATTTATGAAAAAGCGCTCTCTAAAAGGGGACTTTAGACAACGCTTATAAAAGCGCTGTCTAATGTATACGTTTAAAATTTTAAAGAATTTTTTTATATACTTTAGAGAGCGCTTTTTTCTTCAAAAGCGCTCTATAAAGTGGGACTTTAGACAGCGCTTTTGAAAGCGCTGTCTAATGTATACGTATAATGATTTTTTATATACCTTTAGAGAGCGCTTTTTCCTTAAAAGCGCTCTCTAAAGGTGGACTTTAGACAGCGCTTTTGAAAGCGCTGTCTAATGTATAACCTTAGACAGCGCTTTTTTCTCAAAAGCGCTGTCTTTTGTCTACGTATAATTTTGAAGATTTTTTTTAAAAATCCCATTTTAACCATTTTTTTATGCAGAAACCTGTATAATTCACATTTCCATAAACCTGTATAATTCACATTTCAATAAACCAGTATGGATACGCATTTCCATCAACAAATTCTATTTCAAAACTAAAATTTACATTAATGCAGAATTCGCACAAATTCTATAAACTAGAATTTGTACATTTCAATAAACTAGAATTTACATGCAGAATTCGCACAAATTCTATTGTATGGTTTCAAACCTGCATAGAATTTACATTTCAATAAACTAGAATTTACATTCACAAAACTATACATTCAAGAAAGAATTCTTCTTGCAATAAAAAATTCGCACAATTCCTCCTTAGTATCTTGTAATTGTTTCCTCGTGTAATAAGGACACGCCATATCATCGAAATACTACATAACAAAACAAAATACGCATTAGTTAAGAAATAATATATAGATGTTTTGTGTTATCAAGTAGCATCACTAATAAGTAATATTGTGAAAATTAATATACCTCCACTTTGACCCGTGTAATATTGGTTACTCTAGCCCGTACTACTCGTGTGTATCTTCCTGGTTACTAGACATTTGATCTGTAAGAAAGAAAAAAACAGAAATTAAATGACAAATATAAAAATCCATAATCCTAATCTATTGAATGATATAAGCTATATTGAATGATATAAGCTATAATTTTACAACTAGTACCTTTTTCACTAACGTCTCTTTCTTTTCTTGTTTGGAGTATGTTCTACCCGTCTCTTAACAACACGGACGGTTGGATTGATCCAAATACCCTCATTATGATCATTTCTAGTATATGATTCATTCGCTATAATATTTTCATCTTGATCATTTCTAGTAAATGATTCAATATCAACATCAATATCACCTTGATCTCCAACGTTTTCATCAATTACTTTGTTAGATAAAAGCACTATAGACCATTTTGTACTTGTCGGATCAGTGACATAGAACACTTGTTTAGCTTGAGAGGCTAGAATAAAAGGCTCATCTTTGTACCCCACCCTATTAAGATCCACTTGCAAAAATTCTGACTTATCCATTCGTACGCCATTATTATTTTCAACCCGCTTGCAACGAAATATAGGAATCTGAAACTTCTCATAATCAAACACCCAAATGCGCTCGATAACCCCAAAATATGACAGATTTGCAAATTTGGGGTTTAAGTCTTTCACACTTGAAATGTGCATTGCTTCAGCTACCACGGTGATACCACTATTTTGCATAGTACTTTTATCATCTTGTTCTTTGGTATAAAATGTGTATCCATTAATTGCGTATGCGCTATAAGAAAACACGACCATACTTGGACCATATGCTAAACATCTCAACCTTTCTGTTATTGAATCGCGGTCTGAATAATACTTTGAATAAATATGATCCTTAAACCAAGGTATGAAACTTTGATTGTGCTCTCGTACTATCCAATTCTCATTTCTATTCGGATTTAAACCTCGGAGAACATCCTTGTGCATTTCAACATACGACTCAACCTCATTCTCATTGTGCAGAACATACAAATGCACTTGATCCCGTTCGACCCTTGATACTATCACAACTTCATTTCCAATTAACTTTTTTCCTTCTTTTTTTTCGACAATATGAGATTTGGGGAGTCGAATTGATTGTACATTGGACAGATATTCAGTACAAAACTCAACCGCTTCTTCAACAATGTATCGTTCGGCAATACAACCCTCTGGTCGACTTCGGTTTTTCATATACCCTTTTAATATTTTCATATAACGTTCAGTAGGGTACATCCATCTCATATAAGTCGGTCCACACAATTGTGTCTCTTTCACTAGATGAACAACTAGATGAACCATTATGTCAAAAAACGAGGGAGGAAAATACATTTCAAGATCACACAAAGTAATAACTATTTCTTTTTGCAATGTTGGTAAGATCGCAGGATCGATCACCTTACTGCAAATTGACTTAAAGAAAAAACACAATTTAGTTATTGCGCTTCTTACTTTTTCTGGCAGAATAGAACGTATACCTATTGGTAGAAAATGTTCCATTATAACATGGCAGTCATGCGTCTTTAAACTCTTTAACTTGAGGTCTTTCATAGACACAAGTCTTCTAATATCTGAAGAGTGTCCTTCTGGAACTTTAACTTCACTTAGAAACTTACACAATACTTTTTTCTCCTTTCTAGATAGAGTATACGCAGCAGGTGGTAGATATGTTCGTTTTCCTTTCTTCAAGGGTCCTAATTCAGTTCTTATCCCCATATGTACCAAGTCCTTTCTTGCTTTAAGGCCATCCTTAGACTTTCCTGGTATATTGAGTAACGTACCAATAACACTGTCAAATACATTTTTTTCAATATGCATAACATCGAGAAAATGTCTTACATACATCGACTTCCAATATGGCAGTTCAAAAAAAATTGACCTCTTCTTCCACCCACTCTTGACAAGTGTATGTGCAAAAGGCTTTCCAAACTTAGTTGTCACACCTTTCACCTTTTCGAAAATTTGATCACCTGTCAATATAGTTGGAGCTCTACCATGTTCTGGCTCTCCATTGAATGCTTTTCTCCACCCACGATAGTGATGATTAGAATTTAAGAATCTACGATGACCGAGAAAGACATTCTTCTGACCAAACTCCAATCGCGTCCAATCTGTTTTATCTTCACAAATAGGACACGCACATTGACCTTTTATGTTGTACCCTGATAGATTTCCATATGCTGGAAAATCATTAATTGTGCCAAACAACATCGCCCTCAAGTTGAAACTTTCTTTCCTATACCCATCATAAACCTCCACACCGTTCTCCCACAAAAATTTTAAATCTTCGATTAAGGGTGCCAAGTATACGTCTATGTCATTCCCTGGTTGTCTAGGCCCAGAAATTAACATAGATAACATCATGTACTTACGCTTCATACATAGCCATGGAGGTAGGTTATAAATCATTATGATCACAGGCCAAGTGCTACGTGAGATACTTTGAATACTGTGTGGGTTCATTCCATCAGTAGATAATGCCAAGCGAAGGTTTCTTGCTTCTTTTCCAAATTCAGGATAATCATCATCAATTTTCATCCACTGTGGTGAATCTGCCGGATGTCGAAACTTTCCATCAATAATTCTTTCCCTTAAATTCTTTCATCTGCATGCCAATACGCAATCGTTTGGACAGGCATGTATCTTATCATAGCTCATGCCAATAGAGCACAACATCTTTTTGGCCTCATATGTTCGATTGGGAAGAGCATTATCCTCTGGAAGCATATCTTTCATAAGGGCCAATAATTCTGTGAAACTTTTATCCGACCATCCATTGCCCGCCTTTAAGTTGTACAACTTTAATACCGCAGACAATCTTGTAAATTTGGTGCAACCATTATACAACGGTTTCTCTGCATCGCTTACCAACCTCTCAAACATTTTGGGACAATCCTTAAGATCTTCGTCAAGTGCTTCTGCAATCTCTTCGAGTCGATCAGAATCGTATGTATCTGTGCCATTGTCGTATAAAGCGTAGGTCGTATTATCCCCCGATTCAACATTCCCGTTAATTTCCTCACCATGCAAATTCCAACATGTATAACTTCTATCAATTCCACTCCTCAATAAATGTGATGCCAACTGAACCGCGTCAACCCGACTCCCAAAACAGCAACCCAAGCAAGGACATATCATTTGACTGGGGTCTTTGGCGTGCGCAACAGCAAACTTAACGAATTTCGATACCCCATTGTCGTACTCTTTCGACAATCGACTTGAAGACATCCATTTCTTATCCATAGTTATACTAATTAAACTAAACAAAAAGAAAAAGAAAAAATGTTATACTTGTAGGGAAACGATCCGACTTTCACACTTTGAACACAAGTAACCCCTATACACGTATCATAAAATGAAATATCATTAATTGACCAATTATGAGTCATAACTTGATAAGTGGCAACTAACTTATAATTTAAAGTATCAAAAAAATTCTAATTAACTTATAAAGTAGACAATTATAATTTAAAGTATCAAAAAAATTCTCTCCTCAATAAGTATAAAGTAGACAATTAACTTATAACAAAAAGTCACAAGTTCTAGAAAATAAAAGAAATGAACTTGGAAAAAAAGGATAGACCAAACACAATCAATTGGAAAAACAGTACAACACAACTAGCGAAATACAATTTCAATCAATACTAGGTTGTTTATACTAATCAACTCTGCCAAATATACAGTAGAAAATATTTAAAAGTAACCTTCCACAAAACTAGGTTGTATCATGAAGTATCTTTTCAATAATAGTCATCGTTGTGAAGATACTTTAATATTATTTTCCTTATGAAAATACCTTCCACAAAACTAGGTTGTATCATGAATGCATAACACAATGAGCTTATTATAAAAAAAGAGGGACATTTGTAAAAATAAGAGATGAAAGATTAAGGATTCTGCAAAATATACATGAAAAATATACATGAAAAATACTTTGTAAAATATACATGAAAAATACTTTGCCAAATATACATGAAAAATAAAAGCAAAAAATAGGTTCGATTCTGCAACAATAAAAGAGGGAGCTTTTATCCTCATCGTGAAAACTTTTTCAGTATAAAAATCAAATCAAAAGCAAATTTTAAAAATAGAGAAATGAATAATAAAAGAGTAACAACGTACCTTATTCGTTTTCAGAGGATAAGAGAATAAGAACAACAACAACAACAACGTTTTCACGAATGGAATGCAACAATGACGGCAACGGTGACGGCAACGGTGATGGCAACGGTGACGGCAATGGCAATGCAAGAACGACGGAAATGGCAATGCAAGAACGATGGCAAGGGTTTAGAGAAACGGTCGAGAGAGAAAATGAATAGAAGTGTCTCTGAAAATGTTTAGAATTGTTTTATATTTTAATTAGTACAGGACTTTAGAGGGCGCTTTTCCTTAGAAAGCGCTTTCTAAAGTGAAAATAATTAGAGACCTATAAGAGCGCTTTCTGAAAGCGTTTTCTAAGGTGGCCTTTAGACAGCGCTTTTTAAAAGCGCTCTCTAAAGTAATACCTATAGCAGCGCTTTTTGGAAAGCGCTTTCTAAGGTGGTCTAAGGTGGCAGTCTTTTACAGCGCTTTTGAAAAGCGCTTTCTAAAGCCTTTCTTTTAAGGCGCTTTTTTTTAGCAAAATTTTTTTATTCTTTTTAGCAGCGCTTTTGTATAAAAGCGTTGTCTTTTAGGTGCCGTCTAAACATATTTTTGGCGTAGTGAAAGTACCAATCTTTGGAGCCAGTTTTCACCATGATTCCTTGGGATTCAAGAAATTCATCAAACATGAAAGTTGTAGAGAATATTTAGGGATTTTCAAAAAGTACAAGAACTTCTACATAGCATTTTTGAGCTAGGAGTTTCAAAGAGAGGAAGTTGGCCCTCACTTGAAGTTTTGGCCATTTTCATCAAAATGCAAGTTGCAAATTCAAATCCATTATGCAAGATCCTTGATTACAGGTCTTGAGACTTGTAAGTCTATCCATAATTAGACGGTTGTACAAGCATTAGAGGCTTTACACGTTGAAATGAAGCATTAACCATGTGATTATGCCATTTTTGGAAGAAAGCTCACAATGCCATTTTGAAAAAGTGACTTTAATTACAAAGTCAACTTGTCTTGAGCCTCTCACATGTTGCTTATGCAGAAACCACTTTCTTTGCACAGAAACAAAGTCCCTAAAATACTCATTAACTCTAAGAGAGTTGGTACAATGCATTGGAAAATCAAAAGTCCATGAAACCATCCTTGAATTTCAACTAAACCATGAACTAACCAAGTTGCATTTTCTGCAGAGCCTCAAGCCTCAATATTTCCCTATAAATAGAGGCTCATTCCAAGCCTCTAAGACACAACAAAAACTCAGCAAAGCACCCCTTAAAACTTCCTAAACCAGAAACTTTCCCAAACTTCCTTTTGTGCCAAGAAAACTGCATCTTGCACAAATATTTCCAGTTTCATTTCTACACTTCAAACCACTAATCCAACCATTCAAACACTTTGTAAACTATCCCTTGAAGGTGTCCAAACCTTCATCTTCAACGGAAACCATTAAAATCAGAAAGTCAACCTTTGAAACCTCATATCTTTGACTTTTTCAATTTTCCAAGCCAAGTCTTGATTCTGACCATTTCCAAACACTCCAACACTTCAAACACACCCTATAAACATCTCTAAGTTGTTCCAAACATGGTTTCTCAACTGTAACTCCATTTGGTTGAAGTTGCATTTTGGCCACTTTTGACACTTTTGCAAGGAAGTAGTTTATGTTATAGGGTTTTTCTTTTGGTTCCAAGCATTCAAGAAGCTTCTTGGAGATATATTGGAGGTTTCCAAAGCGTCACATCATTTATGTAGCAACCATCTTGGGAGTTTCAAGTTTGCTCCAAGAGGTAGGTTCCTCAAACTTGGAACTTTGTGAAATATGCATTACTTTGATGTGTGTCGATTATGAACATGATTGTTATGTTGTTTGTGACATGTTTGAACCATTGTTTGATGCTTAGCATGATTGTATGAGACTGTGGTACAGAAAATGCAAAAATGTAGCTTTTTAGGTCCACCTATCGTGTTTTAAAATAGACACATTTTTTGACAAAACCAACACTACCATTGTGATCCTTGTGAAATTTTAGACAAGTTTGATCTTTATTTTAACTAATTTCATGAAAATTTGAGTGAGTTAGAGTAGGTTTCACAAATGGTGAAAAATTTGATCTTTCTTGCCAGCCATGGTCATGGCGCCCTTGTGGCCTGGTCATAGGTCCATTTTTAGTACTTGTATTAATGAGGGAAGGTAATACAATGGATGTATCACCACCCCAGTGGTTAAACCTGCGCGCCTTTGTAACCTTTCACCATTAGAACTGGGGTTTGAATCCCCCTCGCCCCAGCTCTTTTAAATTTTCTGGATTTTAAAGTGAATATCATATATATTATCATGCCTTCACCATATGATCACCACGCACTTGTAGTTGAGATGGCTATTATTTTGAGCTACAAGCGAGATGACCTAAGTTCAAGTCCCATGGGGACTATTCCCATTTATTTTATGACTTTATTTTCTCTATTTCCTTCACAAATTCAAATTATCGTAAATTTTTCATCCTACATAATTTTTTACCCATTCTTTTTGGAAAATGCTCATAATAATGTCTAGTTTCTATTTGTGAAATTAAAAATTCCAAAAAGAATTATTTTTTATGCATTTATGAGATTTTTAAGTATTGACTTTTTTAGGGTTTCCTTAAGGTCCTTTTTTATTCTTTTGGTTGATTCCTTGCTTTTCCTTGCTTATAAAGACTTGTTTGCACCATGTGTATCTTATATGAACCTTGTATGATGTTGTGATATTGTACACCCTTGTTCATACTTTATTTTGATGCATTTTTCAAGTGTATGTTCATATAAGAGTGTATGTTGAACATTGTCCATACCATGAGCTTTTGGTTGACTATTTTTCCTTAACATGTGATGTTCCTTCCATGTTTACATGACTTTGGTATCTATATGTGCCTTTGTGTTAATTATACCATGTTTATGTGTTCTTAAACACTTGATTTTTTCCTTGAACATGCCTTTGTATACATGTTTGTTTGTATGAACCTTTGTGATGTTTCCACTTTGTTCAAGACCGTGATTTAACTCATAACATGTATGTTTGGTTGTTACCAACTTGTTTTAAACATGTTCAACTTGTACCCATGCTTAAATGTTCAAGTAATGTCTTAACTTGTTCACATGATGTTTGAACTTTAACTTGTCATCTTTAAAGTATGCTCACATTACATCCATTATATGTTTGCATCTTCATCCACATGTTATTGTCATAAACATGTCACTTTGCTCAAGTATGCTTGGTTGTTACCTTTACTTGTCTTTAAATTATATTCATGATTAAGTGATGTTTTAACTTATACATGCTTACTTTGAACTTTGAATGATACCATGATAAGTAATGCTTTGACTTATACATGTTAAACTTTGAACTTTCTCTATGATAAGTGATGTCTTAACTTATACATGTATGCTTTGAACTTTGATTGTTATCATGACTCATATATGCCTTACTTCATCTTTGAAATTTCATCCATTTTTAAGTGTTGTTATAACTTTTACATGTTCAAATGGAACCTTGTTTTCTTTTACATGTTAACATGAACATTGTTTCCATCCATGCTTAAGTGTTGTAATAACTTATCCATGTTGAAATGTTTAAATTGTATTCATGATTAAGTGTTGTTATAACTTATTCATACTTGTCTTGTATTCATGATTAAGTGGTGTTAGTAAACCCTAATTCATGCTTGCCTTAATTTTGAATTTAACTTGTTATCCATGATGCTTTAGTCTTGTTAGAACTATACTTCATGAATGTTTAGATGTTGTAACATCCTTGTTTATCTTGGTTGTCACCATGTTGTTTTGAACTTCTTCCAACTTTGAATGTCCTTGGTTGTTACCTTGTTTCCCTTGTGACTTTGCCAAGTCTTTGATTTAAATGTTGTGACATTTATCCTTATGCTTTGGTTATAACCATGTGCTTTATCTTTTTCAATCAACATCATGTTTGAATGTCACTTTGAATGCTTGCATTAATATCATGTTTGAATATTATACTCGTTCATATCATCCATCTTTTCATACCTTCTTTAACTTTGTCAAGTTATTCCCTTAAGTGATGTTATCTTGTTAGCTTATATCCTTAAGTTGCCTCTTTTTCCTTAATCCAAGGGAAAGACTCTATATTGACTCAATGTCATAGGTAGCTTAGCAATACCCATTCCCCCTTGACCTTGTTAGAGTTATTAAGCTTTCAACTTAGACTTAGGGTAGAACTTACAACTCTTTGACTTTGTTAAGTCAAGCAAGTGTTAAGACCATTACACTTACCTCCCCTATGAACCTTGATCATAATCAAAGTGTTCATTCATACCTAGTGAGGTGAACTATAAATACTCTTATTCCATCCTTGTAAAGATATGTAGGCACAAGACCGCGAAGTTTTGGCGAGCATACTTAGTGACTAAACCCTTAGGCTTCTATCCTCACCCATAAAACCCAAACACAAAACAATAACAAACAATAACACAAATACTAGCAAGAGGTTCCTATAGAGTACTATAGATGCTTAGGATGCTAACACATTCCCTAGGTATAACCAACCCCCGAACCCCATAATCTCTTAGCATTGTTGTTACATTGCAAACTTAGGTTTTTATACGATCTTTACCCTTTCCCTTGGATAAATCAAAGCTCGATGGTGAATATACAAATATTTGTGATTCAAGTTTAATTAATAGCTTGATATCCAATTCTCACCGCAACACTGGGATTCGGGTTGTTCTACGCATATGACGGGTAGGAAGGATTGGTTTGTGCAAATCAATCAAGCCACCAAAAGTAGAGTAAAATTTGCGGATTATACCACTCTTGCGGTCGAAGGTGCTGGTGATGTTTTGATCAAAAAGAAGAACGGTGGACATTCTATGATCAAAGATGTCTTGTACATTCCGGGAATTAAATGTAACCTCTTAATTATTGGCCAATTGCTTGAGGGGGGTTACAAAATTCGCATGGAAGACAAGGTTTTGCGCGTTGTGGATGTAAACGGTGTTTTGATCCTTAAGGCTCCTATGGCTACCAATAGAACTTTCAAGGTGGATCTGAAAGTTATGGAGCATAGGTGTTTAGCTGCAGTGGTAAGTAGAGAAGAGTGGTTGTGGCACTACCGTCTTGGGCATCTCAATTTTCGAGATCTCAAAGCGTTGCAATAAAAAGGTATGGTTACCGGGCTGCCACACATCAACATTCTAGATGAGTTATGTGTAGAATGTGTGAAAGAAAATTAACACAAGGCTAGTTTTAGCAATGATGTGGGTCATAGGACCAAGACTCACCTTGAGGTTGTGTATTCTGATGTATGTGGGCCGATGCAAGTTGACACATTGGGTGGCAATAGATACTTCGTCACTTTTATCAATGATTTTAGTAGAAAGCTATGGACTTATCTTATCAAGAGGAAGGATGAGGTGCTTGATGTGTTCAAGAAGTTTAAGCCCTTAGTGGAGCGGAAATGTGGTCAAAAACTCAAAGTGCTCAAAACGAATGGTGGAGGTGAATATGTTTTGAATGACTTTGGGAAGTTTTGTGATCAAGAGAGAATAGTGCATGAGGTGGTGCCACCCTATACACCACAACAAAATGGTGCTGCCGAGAGAAAGAATCAATTGATTATGAAAATGATTTGAAGCATGTTGAATGGAAAGAACTTGCTGAAGGAGCTATGGGGAGAAGCGGTTTCTACAGCCACTTATTTGTTGAATAGGTGCCCTAGCAAGAAGCTGACACCGAAAGAGGTATGGTCCAGATTCAAACTGAATTTAAGCCATTTAAGAGTTTTCGGTTCGGTTGCGTATCGACATGTGTCGGGTCAACTTAGAAATAAGTTGGACGACAAGGGTGAGAAGATGGTATTGGTTGGATATCATTCTACTGGTGGATATAAGTTGTTTGATGCACGAAATCGAAAAATAGTGATCAGTCGCGATGTAATTTTTGATGAAATAAGACCTGCAGGCCCCGGTGTAATCGGTTACACTCAGCCAATTCATCCTGGTGTAACCGTTTACATGCTGGAAAAACAGCCTCCCAGGTTTGTTTTTTCTGATCCAGTCAGTTCCAAAACAGTTGTGCAGCCACCGACCGAGGTCCGAAATGAAGAGAATGTTAGACGATCAACAATGAAAAGGGTGTTACCTCAAAGACTCCAAGAATGTGAGAGATTCTGAGACAACTAAATCAATGATGATGGTGATTTCGTTCACTTTGCGCTTACGGCCTAATCTGAATCGGTGAACACAGAAGAGGCTATAAGCGATCCAAAGTGGATTTATGCAATGAAGGAGGAGCTGGAATCTATTGAAAAATAGTACTTGGGAGTTTGTTGATTTACCGCTTAGAAAGAAGACAATTGGTGTTCGATGGGTCAATAAAGTGAAGGCAAATCCCAAAGGCGGGGCGATCAAGCATAAGGCTTGATTGGTAGCAAATGGATTTTTGCAACGTGAAGGTATAGACTTTGAGGAGGCGTTTGCCTATGTGGCTAGACTAGAAACCATCTGATTAGTTGTTGGCATTGCGAATAATAACGATTGGGCGATATATCAAATGGACATAAAATCTGCGTTTTTGAACGGTCCACTTGATGAGGAGGTTTATGTTGAATAGCCACCTGTATTTGTAGTGAAGAATCAAGAATTAAAGTTCTACAAATTGCATAAAGAATTATATGGTTTGAAACAAGCTCCAAGAGCTTGGAACAAACACGTTGATGGCTTTCTAATTGATATTGGTTTTAAGCGGTGTGTGTCCTAACACAGAGTGTATGTGAAAACAGATGTAAATGATGGCGTGATTATTATTTGCTTGTATGTTGATGATCTATTGATTACTGGCAGCTGTGAAAAGAGTATTTCTAAGTTCAGGAGTGAACTTATGGATGAATTTGAGATGAAGGACCTTGGTATCATGACATATTTCCTTAGCATAGAGTTCCACAAGTCAAATACGGGACTGCTCGTGCATCAAAGGAGATATGCTCTTGAGATCTTGAAGAGGTGTGAAATTGAGCATTGTAATGCGGCCATTACACCATGTGAAGCAAGGTTGCAGTTGTCCAAGAGTGAGGATGATCAAGATGTGGATCCAACGTAATATAGGAGATTGATTGAATCATTACGGTATTATGCAATACGCGACCGGACCTGGCATTTAGTGTCGGTATTGCTAGTAGATTCAGGGAGAGACCAAAGGTCTCTCACTTGACAGCGGTCAAAAGGATCCTTAGATATATTTTGAGGAACTCTTGGCTGCGGAATCCTCTTTCCCGCAACTGATACGGGCCAAAAATGCAATTTACTTGGTTTCACCGATTCCAATTGGTGTGGAGATAGGGATGATAGGAAGTCGACGGCTGGATACATCTTTATGTTTGGTAGGACACCAATCTCTTGGTGTTCGAAGAAGGAACTGGTGGTAGCACTCTCGTCTTGTGAGGCCGAGTATATTGCGGTATCGTCATGTGCGTGTCAAGCTATGTGGCTCATGAATCTATTGAAGAAGTTGGGTAGCAATGAGGGTGAGCCTACCACACTTCTTGTTGATAATGTTTCTGTGATAAACCTTGCAAAGAATCCAATTGTACACGGAAGAAGCAAGCATATAGAGATGCGGTTTCATTATTTGAGGGAGCTAGTGAGTGAAGGAAAGCTAAGATTGGGATATTGTCGAAGCCAATACCAAGTGGCAGATTTGTTGACTAAGGGAGTAACAAATGAAGTGTTCAAGAGGTTGAAGACGAGCTTGAGCATGGTACACTTGGACCAACTGAAATGAGGTGGTGTGTTAGAAAAACTGTTTTCTACCATTTTAGTTCGTGTAACTGGTTACTAGATATGTGGTAACCGGTGACATGCTTTTTACACTAGAGACAATAGCTAGCAGGTTTTTTGGTAACCGGTTGCCCCCAAATATGGTAACCGGTTACCCCAAATGTGGTAACCGATTACACTGAGCATTTTTTGTGTTTTTAGCTTTTTTTTAAACTGTTTTGTATTTTTCCAATTTTTGTACTTGCTGTATAAATAGCCTTCAGTGCTCTCATTTATGGTTAATGTCAATTATAATTCTCACCCTTAATATTTTTCTCTCTATTATTTCTTTCTTAATATCAAATCTCTAAATTCTAATTTCCACTCTTATTAATCCAATCGAGGTGTCCTTTATTCCATCAAAAAATGTGGAAATCCATGAAATATTTTATTTAAATTTAATTTAATGATCTTAAAACAACACTTAAAATAAAAAAATTTAAAATGTCTACTCTATAGAATGAATGTCAAAATAGATAAATAGATAATCTATTTGTTTAACAAGTGTTTTATTTGAATTATGTGTTGTTTTAAAAAAAAATTAGATGTAATTATTTTAATAATAAATTTAGTTCTATTTACTATAATACTCTTATTAATGATAACTAGTAACTAACCGTGCGTTCGCACGGGCCTGTCTGTTCGAGGACTTTTTGTTATGGACGTGTAATTGTTAATCAAATTGAAAATAAAAATGGTAAAATTATAAAAATAGATATGATTGAAAATTAAAATTTGTATTGATAAGTATAAGTAAATATTGTGCCCAATTATAACATGTAGTATTTTTTTCGTATATAAAAAAATTTGAATCAAAATTAAAGTTATCTCCGTTTAAAACAATAGTATTTTTTTCGTATATAAAAGTATTTGAATCAAAATTATAGTTGTCCCCATTTGTAAGAGTAGTATTTTATGTTATATAAAAAAGGCATAAATAGGTTTTTCGTCCCTGTAAGTTGGCGAGATTTTGGTTTTCGTCCCTGTATCTTTTTTTTTTCGGTTTTAGTCCCTGTATCTTACTTTTTGCTGGTGTTTAGTCCTTACAGAGGTTTCCTGCGGATTTTCCTGCGGAATTTGATTTTTAGGAAAATCCGCAGGAAACCTTCGGATTTTCCAGCGAATTTTGGCTTTAGGGACTAAACACCAACAAAAAGTAAGATACAGGGACTAAAACCGAAAAAAAAAAGATACAGGGACGAAAACCAAAATCTCGCCAACTTACAGGGACGAAAAACCTATTTAAGCCTATAAAAAAATTAGAATCAAAATTAAAGTTATACCCTTTTAAAACAACAATATTTTTATCGTATATAAAAAATTCGAATCAAAATTGAAGTTGTCCCCGTTTGAACACGTATTTGTTTATAGATTTTCATAAAAAGTAGAATTTGAAAAAAAGAAAATTTTTAAGAATAATAGTAAATTTAAGTTGAATAGTATATAAATATATTTTAATCAACAATGTAATTTTTTCTCGTATATAAATATATTTTAATCAATAATGTAATTTTTCCTGTATAAATCTTATTTTCATTTTGACATTATTTATAAAAATATTTGACTCAATAGTAAAGTTGTTCCCGTGTATAAAAATATTTGAATAAACAATGTATTTTTTTTCCCGTATATAAATATTATATTTGTTTATAAAATATTTGAAGCAATAGTAGACTTGTTCCCGTTTATAACAATAATTGGATCAATAATTTTATTTATTTTTGTTTCAAATAATTTTCACGATATAAGAAAACAAATTTTATTCAATTTTATTGAAATAAAGACAAAACTTATTATATTCATGAATATGGTTTCACCATGCTACCACAATTAGTTTTGTCAAAGACGATTTTTTGTATTATGAATAGACTTTCCAAATGATGGTAACCAAGTATTTATAGTTATATTTATTTTAAAAATGTATATGTCATAATAATGAGAAATTGATACAAACCTAGTTTGTTTTTTTATGGATTAGGGAAAACTACTAATATTATAATATTTAAATTAATTTATAACATATATTTAATACCAAATATTATAATATTTAAATTAATTTATAAGATATAAATGTCTAACAGTAGTATTTTATCTTATATTAGATGATTTATATATTAGAATTATATAATAATAATTGAATGAACAAAGTATGTTTTAAGAATTTGTGTTTTTTTATTGAAGTGATATACAATTTTATTTGTGTAGTGCAATTAGTTGTAATTATTAGTTTGGTCCTCCTAAGTACAATGTAAATTTAAATTGAAGAAGACAGTGTAAAAAGTAAATGTAATAAAGCAATCCAAGTTGTAGAAGTCAAAAAGTTGATTTCAAGAAACATTGCAAAGACACAATACATAGTAAATGACTGAATCGAAATTGAAATAAATGTTGGATAGTTAATCACTAAATCTAAAACTCCTTGCAGACATATAGTTCTCCCAGGTATAGTCCCGCTCATCATCATCATCATCAGAATCAACCGGTTCGTAGTCCCATTCTTCGTCTTCATTTGAATCCAAAAATTTGACTTTCCTCACATTTCTTGCTGATTTCGTTTTTCTTTTCCTTTTTCTTCTCTGTCGAAGTGCAGGAGCGTCACATACCTTAAGATGAAAACCACTTAATCTAAATTGTCAACATGAAAATTCATGCGACTGTGTGTTAACATCAACAAAATACATAAACAGACAGTGACATAAAAATAAAATGGGGTCTTGTTGATGTAACCCAGCCTAAGGGTATTTTGTACTTGGCATTGACAAAGCCAACAAAGGTGATGCAATATAAGAACGGGCTAAAAAATGCAGGGAAAACGAAATTGTACTGGGCAGAGCTGCAGATGTGGTTGAAACCGGGGAGCCTGTTGGTGCGGTTCACCGAGATGGAAATTCGTAGGTGGTTGCACCTCCGTAGGTGGTCGGTTGTCAGCAGGGGGGTTCATTCTGGACAGCAGCTTGGAGTTGGTGTTGGGTCTGTTGATGTTATGAAGATTATAATTTTTAATCACAATGAAACAATAAGGCAGAGAATTTTGTAGTGATTAACAAATGCAGCAGTAAATGTATAGAGCAAGCCTGTAGAAGTAGTTGCCCGTCGACAGGATAATGGGGACCGTGTGGTCGTTGCAATTGCGGAGAAGCTTGCAGGTCAGGCGGTTTCTGGACATCAGTAGGGTCAGCTGCATTGCGTTTTTCGTTGGATGCCATAGAAAAACTTTTGTGTTTCTGAAGTTTGGTGTCTGTTGTAGAGAATAGGAGGCATGATTAAATAATGAGGCTTCTGACTCTACAGCTTCCCCCCTACATTGGAAATGGAAATGCATTAATACTTTAGAAACTGTAAACTTGGTATATTGAGAGGCAAAATAATAATGAGTAGTGATGGTTAAGTGTACCATTTAGTTACAAATACAATGTATAATGTTATTGCTCATTAAAGGAAATGAGAAGTATCCATGAGAAATAATTTGGATACAAAATATGAGATATAAATAACAATTGAGAAAACAAAATAAAAACATTTTCGTTGACTTACATGTAGAGGATAATTTCCAAGTACTTAATTGAATGTGGAATTGGACGAGTCAGACTATTGGAGCTCAACTATCTGAAAGAAAAAGATGCGGATTATTATGGATCATAAACATGATTATACCACTTTCAATGTCAATGAATATGACTTCAAAATATCCTGAGAAAAACTTAGAGTTCTTGCAGGGTTGCAATGTTACCAAATTCCCATCACAAACGGTAGTTCGATCTTACTATATAACTCAGTATTTCCTGCATATGAGAATGAATTAATATATAACACCAACACCATTAATATTTTCATAAAATACTCCTAAAACTATTTGCATTGCAATTGTCAATATAGTCTTTTCTTTATCCAAAAAAAAACAAATTAGTAGTACCAAATTTTCCTGACCTTCATTCCTCAAAGCAGTAGCATGATATCATGTTGTGACTTGTTTCATTTGCCTTCTCATGACAGTCCACTTGACAGTCCCCACCAGGGAAAATTACTTTAGACATTATCTGGTCTTAGACATGATCCAGTATAGTCATTTAAGTGTATAAGACATGATTCAGTATCTCATTCAACTCTATTATACGCAATATGATAACAAACATGATTACCTCTGAAGCCGATATCGGTATGATTTCATTGAAAGTGATTGAAATCTTTCTCTCAATTTAGCAATCAATGATTTGACCTGAAAATGCCTTTGCCAAAAGAAACCAAAAAAATGAGAGGCCAAGAAACATATGAACATACCAAAACAATACCTTTAGTTGAATGACTATAGCAGAAGCGTCAATAGCAGCTGTAACAGCACCAACCATGTATCATCAACCCTGAGAAACACTTGCACATAATTTTGATAAAAGACATTCTTTAAAAGAGAAACCTTGAACCCGTCACTATATACTACAAACCTAAACAGATAAAATAAAAGATATTAAGTTAATAACAATACCTTAATTTATAAAGTCGCACATAAGGAGACAAACTTGGCCATTATCCATTAGTTGATCATTATGGAACACTGAACATCTCTATTTGCTTCTGGTATGTGTTTTACATGAAACAATACCTGAGCCATATTAAGTCCTAATGCTTCTAATAATCCCCACGATAATAACCATGCTAAAATAGGAACATCCAACAATAGGTCTGCAGATCATGTATCCAACTCTGATGGTGCCAAAATACAACTATATTTATGTTCATCTGCTTGTCTGCAAAGTACAACTATATGTACGCAGGCCTCTAAGAACCAGTTGCTTGCATCTCTGTTGATGGCCATTATGTTAATCTCAAGTTCGTATCTCAAAAATAACCTTTTTAGAGCTTCAAAATTTGAAAAAGAAAAACAATTAATATCAAACAAATTTTCCTACAAAAATGAACAAAAGAAGGCTCAGATTCACATATTCTCGCACATGCGAGAGAAGAGGTTCCCAATGGCTGCGTATTGCATCTGGACGAAATACAACATATGTTGTTCGATAGGTACATTATCGCCTTGCCATGAAACAACACTTCCCCTAATGTTCGAATCAAATATATAAAAAATCATCACTGCATTATTATCGCCTTGCCATGAAACAACTCTTCCCCCATTCTCATTGTCGCTCCCGGGATTTTCATCCAAGTACAAACGCGAAAGTGAGACCGAAACAGAGTCGCCAGCAATGTGTATTTATCCCAAGAGAGAGAAAGGAAACACTGCATAAACCTGAAGGGAAGGAAAAGCATGGTCTTGCGACCAAGAGAACTGGGTTCGGGAGTCAGTTATGCGAAGGGAAGGTATTAGCACCCCCACGCGTCCATCGTACCCGATGGGATCCACGCTTGCTGCTTCAATCAAAGGGTGTAAGGAAAGGATACTGGAAAAGGAACTGCTAGCTGGAGAACTGGAAAAAAGGAAAGGAGAGAGAAAGAGAAACAAATGTAGGGAAAATAAAAGAAGTGCTCGAATGGGCCCTACCCCACTGCCTACGTATCTCATTAGGAACATGAGAATCAGAGCGACATAGTTCCCCTCAACGAGGGTCGCTTTGTTTGTATTTTTTAGTGGGAACGTCAGAGTGCGCGTTCCAGCAGTTAGGTGTTGCAGCTCGCTGTTGGGAGACTTAGGCGTTACCTGTTTGCGGTGGAACGGACGTGACGCATCCTTAGGGAAGGAGTGAATGAGATGAGAGAAGAATTCCCGTAGGAAAGATGTTATGGTTTGTTTGAAATCTTTTAGAAAGAAGTGTTTTGATTGTTTTGTTTTTATAACGCGTATTGCATTCAAGTCTATCGTATAAGATCGAATGCGTCGCATGGTCGTCCTAACAGGACGTATGCTAAACACTCTAGAAAGGCGGAGGGAAACCCTCCTACTTCCATTTACCACACTTTAGGCTTAAGTGCAATATATGTTATGCCATTATTAAGTGTTTTTGATTTTATTGAGATGAGAAGAAGAGAGACTCAAAGGGGAAGAGAAAGGTGAAAACTAATGAGGGAAACTAAGACTCAATCTTAATGTTATCATACATGGTGATCCTATGGTTAATGAGGTTTAAGAAACCTAATCCTAAAAGAAAGGAGAAGAAGAACAAAAGAAGCAACTTACTTCCAAGATGAAAGTTAAGTTGATCTTAAAGAGGGATGAAGAAGAAGTTATTCAAAGAAAGCATGTCTATGCTTATCAAAATCAGAATTTGAATGCAGAAAATGAAAGAAAAAGAGAGCATGTCTTCGCTTTGTATGGAAAACCAACCTACAAAGCAGAGAATTGCTTTGGTAATTGTTGCAAAGTAATCTTGATGCAGAAAATGAAAGAAAACCAGAGATTCTTCAATCAATAGCCGAAACGCGTCGAAACCGAACGAAATCGCGAAAATCCACCAAAATCCAACTTGCACCAAAATAAATGGTGAGAAACCTTTGGATTGAAGAAGAACAAGCTGAAATTCCAGAAAATCCAACCAATGCAAACCAAGAGATGAAATTTAGCTCAAGAATTAATCGCTTTTCAATGTAAAAAAGTGATTATTCTTCAAGAAATAAGAGCTTTTGTGTGTGGTTTTGGAAGAGAGAAGTAGAAGTTGTAGCAAAGTGAAGAGAGAAAATGAGAGTGAAATGTGAGAAATTTGAGAAAAATGGTTGAAGGCCCTTGAAAATGAGTGAAGCATCTCTTAAATAGATTTTAGGTTTGGAGTATAAGAGGTTTGGAATGAGGTTTGGGTTTGGAGCTAGGGTCGGAGTTAGTTAGACTCAACTCACCGAGTCAAGTTAGTTAACTCGGTTAGTTAGGATCAACTTGGTTGCTTGGAAAACAAGGAACCACAACTAGTGTATGGGTGTATGACTTGGGCTACAAGCAAGGCCTTGTGACTTGTGAACTTTCAGCATGAAACCACCTTGTTCGAGCCCCCATATGACCTTCATAACTTGTTCAACTGAAAAAATGTCCAACATCAAAGTTGAAGAGGGCATGGAGATGAACAACTAGGATGTTCAACAATTTTCATTTGAAGCCTTCTTGATGGAGAAAATTGGCTTGACATTTGGCACACCAACTGTTCGATGAAATTATGGCGCATGGGCCTGGTGTTGCCTTGCCATGACTTGATTTTTACCTTGATTTTACCAAACTTTGATTAATCATAACTCCCTCAATTTTGACCCGATGGAAGAGTTATTTATATGGATTTGAAGCTTAGAACATGAAATTTAATTGGCTTAACTTGGGCCTGAGGTTTGGAGTTTTTATCATGAAGAAAGAGAGCCTCAAAGTGTAGTGCAAAATGGTTCAAACTTGCCATTTTTGGAAACTCTAAAGTTTCTATTTTTGGCAGTTTTGTGATTTCTTGATTTTTCATTATTCCTCCATCATTTCTTGATCAAATCTTGTCCAATGAACATATATAACATGAATTTCATGAATTTTACCTTAAAAAGTCAAGAGTTGATTTTTTTCACTGCACAGTCAACTTTTTCCCCAATTTCTTGATTCTCAAGCAACTGACCAATTGAACCTCTTCTGAAATGAACCAATGGCCAATATTCCATCCTTAGACAATTGATATTATGTAGAAAACATTGATATCAAGTTTGAATCAAAATTTCCTCAGGAGACCACTTGAATTCAAAACCCTAATTTGGACTATTTTTTATAGGAGGTGATGCACTGTCCAATCTTATTGATGAACTCCCATCTTTCAATGACTTGTGAGATCAAGTGGGATGATATATGATGTAATAAACCCTTTAGGATTGTTGAGAAACCCTTGGCTCTTATTCCCTCGCTTTGGACGACCAACCTCTTTGAGAAACAACTGATCACATGCCCTTATGCAATATGCAATGCTAAATGTTTATTGTTTTATTTTTTCTATGCTTGAATGCAATGTAATGAAATGAAAGCTCATGCTAGATGATATGAAGAAATGAGAGGGAAAATTTTAGGGTATTACAGTTGTCCCTATTCAATCACTGTAGACCTGAATGGATGATAGCGATCGCTGTCAGACTTTCAAGGTATGGAGTGATTGAATACCAAAAATAACCAGAAAATTTGCACTCTGTGAAGAAGAAGAAAAGGGATATAAACCCAACCAAATGAACTTTGCTTGAAGAAAACTCTGATGGGAAGAATAACACCGAAGGGATGTCTTTTTGAACGACGTCAGCCGACTACTAGCTTGCCACACTGCGGGTGGACTTTACCAACGTCTTTTGTACAATGCTAGACGACTACTGGCTTTCCACACTACGGGTGGACTTTAGAAATGTCTTTTGGAACAACGCCAGACGACTACTGGCCAGCCACACTACGGGTGGACTTTAGCAACGTCTTTTGTACAACGCCAGACGACTACTGGCCTACCACACTACGGGTGGACTTTGGCAATGTCTTTTGTACAACGCCAGACGACTACTGGCCTGCCACACTACGGGTGGACTTTCGCAATGTCTTTTGTACAACGCCAGACGACTACTGGCCTGCCACACTACGGGTGGACTTTTGCCAATCTACGGTTGGACTTTAAACTGATTTGCCACCCTTGGATGGACTTTTGCCAATCTACGGTTGGACTTTGCTGCCTTGCCACCCTTGGATGGACTTTTGCCAATCTACGGTTGGACTTTGCTGTTTTGCCACCCTTGGATGGACTTTTGCCAATCTACGGTTGGACTTGCTGATGATTTGCCACCCTTGGATGGACTTTTGCCAATCTACGGTTGGACTTTGCTGATTTGCAACCCTAAGATGGACTTTTTCCAATCTGCGGTTGGACTTTGATGAAAATCCAATATTGGATTACACTGTGCATACATGTCAGACATCTCTGCTGACTCTGCTGAGGAACAATGATCAATGATTTGACATTAGAGACTCCTGCAAGGATGGTATCTCTGTTGGAGAATGAATGAACAATCTGTTTGCTTCGAATTATCACGCTTGCCAAAAATAAATTGTACTTTGAGATATGTAGAATGATGACTCTGCCAGGAATTATTTCAACTGATTGGGAATAAGTTCTAGTCATAGCAACTCCGCTGGGGATGAGAATTTTCTAACATTGGCTGGGGAGAGAATGTACTAACACTCTGTTGAAGAAGACAAGTCATTAAAACTCTGTTTGGGGATCTATCAAACCCGAGGAGAATATACTAACACTTTGCCGAGGAAGAGATTCTGTTGACCTGCTAAACTTCTGCGGGGAAGAAAAACAACTCAGCTGGAGAGTATTGTTGACAAGATTCAATGCTAAACTCTGTGGGGAGAACTGCTTCCAGAGATATGATCTTGCTGGGGACCAGAACTACTCCTTCAGGGATACAAAAATCCCGGTTAAAAGACCTTCTGTTGCAACATGCTGAGAAAGAGTCCCTAGAGATCTGCTGGGAGACATCAAGCAAATGTACGGTAATCTACTGAGGAATACAACTGTCGAGCTTAGGATAAGAGCCACAACGTCCCATGCTAGGCAACCTTTCGTTTGACGACTCCACTGGGGATAATGAGTTAACAATAAATTCTGCTGGGGAGAATTGCTTCCAAGCGTCTCTCGCTGGGGAATGCCCCTTAAGAGGATTTTACAGAAGACCAAGCATCTTCAAACTCTTAAGCAAATGCCGAGACTCGTGAGGTCACTCTACTGGAGATATTGATTTGGAACACATCTCGCTGGGGAATTTTATGATGCCCCATGTTTGGGAAGGATCACAAACTCGCTTTTGCCCCAAGCTACAAAGCTGATCTGAAGAAATCGTCCCAATAGGATTTTACAGAAGACTTGGCATCTTCAAAATCATGGACACTCGTTGAGTCTCGAACATTAACATAGAGGTAGCTCTACCGGGGAATTTACAATCATTATCGACAAAGAAAAGCTTGTAGCTGTTGGAAGTACTGAATGAGAGAATCGACTTAATAAGATACAACGATCCCATTTGGAATAGACTTGTCAATATCGAATCGTCGTGAGTGATCGTCGGCCGAAGATGGACTCAATCATTAAACATTGTGATAAAAGGTGACATGGGGACCTTTTCCTGAACCTGCTTGCCCCAGTCTTCTGCATGGGAATAAGTGATTACTCGTCTAGAAGACATGATCCCTGCTCTTGGAGGACTTGCACCTGTTACCTGCAACAAAAGAATATGCACACATGCCCCAGTATATTGCATAGTTTGAATCCACCATCTAGGATTACTCAACATTCAAAGTGATTTTAAATGTTTTTCTGCGCGTGTTATTTGTAAGGCCACAGTGTTTTCAAATGCAATGTTTTATCAAAAATTAGGACGTTTTTGCAAACAAAGCAGTAAAAACAAAATAAGAAACTATTGAATGAAATTCAATTTATTGATTGAAAACGCCCAGAATAGGCAAGTACAATTGGGAAGAAAACCCTGGAAAGAGGAGATTGCTGTAAATTGAGAAAAGAAACTATCCTAATGGCAATGTGAAAACGGCATTCCACTAAGTTTTAATTTTGCTATGGCCAGTATGTCTTCAAGACTCCCCGACCTTGTCTTCTGAGGGGTGATTAGACTAATTCCTACCCTTTGGAAAGTCAATTGCTGAAACGGTGATGAAGTACAGATAACTCAGACCGTAGTCATTCGCTAAAATCCCTCTTTTGCATGGACCGCCCTTTCGGGTTTTCAATCCATCAGGATACCCTTTTTTGCCTGAGTTGTCCTTGCGGATTTTCAACTCACCGGGTGTACAATTTTTTTTATTTTATATCCCTAATTTTTGCCCAGACCCTTTTATTCTGTTTTTGTGGTTCGCCGGGATGCCCTTTTTTGCCTGGACTTTTCTTTTTTTTGTCCAGCGGGTCTATTTATGCGAAGTATTTTTTTACTATGTCTGAGTTAACAGGGGATGAAAAGTCTTCGCCGTCCATGGTTGTAACTAATAAGGCTCCGCCTGAGAATACCTTTTTAACCACGAACGGACCTTCATAGTTGGGAGTCCACTTGCCCCTGTGATCTGTACTAGGAGGAAGGATCCTTTTGAGTACCACATCTCTCACTTTATAAACCCGAGGATCCACCTTTTGGTCGAATGCCTGTTTCAGCCTCCGCTGGTATAACTGCCCATGACACACAACTGCCAGTCGTTTCTGCTCAATAAGGCTCAACTGATTAAATCTGGCACAAACCCATTCATCTTCGTCTAACTTGACATCCATCATGACTCTGAGGGATGGAATCTCAACTTTAACTGGTAGTACCGCCTCCATACCGTATACAAGTGAGAATGGTGTAGCCCCAGTGGACGTACGTACTGACGTTTGGTACCCATGCAAGGCGAACGATAGCATCTCATGCCAATCTTTATATGTGATAACCATTTTCCGCACAATCTTCTTAATATTCTTGTTGGCCGCCTCCACAACGCCATTCATCTTCGGGCGATACGGAGAAGAATTGTGGTGCTTAATTTTGAAGTCCCGGCACAGCTCATCCATCATTTTGTTATTCAGATTAGAACCATTATCAGTAATGATTCTTTCGGGTACTCCGTAGCGACAAATGATATCACGTTTCAGGAAACGAGCTACCACCTGCTTAGTGACATTGGCATAAGATGTTGCTTCAACCCATTTAGTGAAATAATTAATGGCGACCAAGATGAAACGATGGTCGTTTGAAGCAATAGGCTCAATCTTTTCGATCATGTCGATGCCCCACATTGTAAAGGGCCAAGGAGAGGACATGACACTCAACGGATTTGGAGGAACATGCACTTTGTCTGCATAGATTTGGCACTTGTGACATTTGCGGGCGTACTTGCAACAATCTGCCTCCATCGTCAACCAATAATATCCCGATCTCAATAATTTCTTCGCCATTACATGTCCTCCGGCATGGGTACCGAAAAAGCCTTCATGTACTCCCTGCATTAACAAGTCTGCTTCGTGTCTATCCACGCATCTGAGCAGGACCATGTAAAAATTCCGTTTGTACAGCACGTCATCTTGATTCAAGAAGAAGCTACCACCCAACCTTCTTAACGTCTTCTTATCTTTGGTAGATGCCCCAGGCGGGTACTCTTGATTTTTCAAGAAACACTTGATGTCATGAAACCATGGCTTGTCATCAGACGTGGCATCAACAACAAACACGAATGCAGGTCTGTCAAGACGAGACACTTCAATCTTAGGTACATGGTTCCACCTTTGCACTTTGATCATAGAAGATAATGTGGCCAAGGCATCAGCAAACTTATTCTCATCTCGAGGAATATGGTACAGCTTCACTGTTGTGAAAAATGTCAGCAATCTCCTCGTATAATCCCTATACGGAACGAGATTTGCTTGGTGTGTGTACCAACTCCCTTTCACTTTATTGATTACCAAAGCTAAATCACCGAAGATATCAAGGGTCTTAATTCGTAAATTAATCGCCTCCTCAATCCCCATTATACAAGCTTCATACTCTGCTTCATTGTTGGTGCATCTGAAAGTTATTTGGGCAGTGAAAGGCATATGAACAGCTTCTGGCGTGATAAGAACGCCTCCAACTCCGCATCCATTCATGTTGACAGCCCCATCAAACATTAAACTCCATTTGGATTCAGGGTCCGGCCCCTCCTCCGGGAGTGGTTCCTCGCAATCTTTAGCTTTGAGAAACATGATGTCCTCATCAGGGAAATCAAATTTCATGGGCTGGTAATCATCAATTGGCTGTTGCGCAAGATAGTCTGACAAGATACTTCCTTTGATGGCATTTGAGAAGTATACTGGATATCATATTCTGTCAAAACCATTTGCCACCGTGCAACTCTGCCTGTTAGTGCTGGTTTCTCGAAAATGTATTTGATAGGATCCATTTTTGAAATCAACAAAGTTATGTGCCTGATCATATACTGCCTCAATCGCCTAGCAGCCCATGCAAGTGCACAACATGTCTTTTCAAGCATTGAGTATCGGGACTCGCAGTCATTGAACTTTTTGCTCAGTTAGTAGATAGCATGCTCCTTCCTACCTGTCTCGTCGTGTTGACCGAGAACACAACCCATAGAACCTTCAAGCACTGTCAAATACATTATCAAAGGTCTTCCTGAAACTGGAGGCATGAGAATTGGAGGTTCCTGCAAGTATTTTTTATTTTATCGAACGCCAATTGGCAATCGTCATTCCACCTGACCGTCTGATCTTTTCTTAGTAGTTTGAATATTGGTTCGCATGTGGCTGTTAGGTGAGATATGAACCTTGCAATGTAGTTCAATCTACCCAGAAAACCACGAACCTCTTTTTCTGTTCTCGGTTCAGGCATATCTTGTATTGCTTTCACTTCGGCAGGATCAACCTCAATCCCTTTTTCACTTACAATGAAACCCAGCAGCTTTCCAGAACGCACCCCAAAAGTGCACTTGTTCGGATTCAACCTTAAACGAAACTTTCTCAACCTTTCAAACAACTTTTTCAAGTTAATCAGATGTTCTTCTTTCGTTCGCGACTTGGCAATCATGTCATCCACATAACATTCAATCTCTTTGTGAATCAAGTCGTGGAATAATGTTACCATTGCCCGCTGGTACGTTGCCCCTGCGTTTTTCATCCCAAAAGGCATCACCTTATAACAATATGTACCCTATGGGGTAATGAACGTGGTCTTCTCCATATCCTCAGGTGCCATCTTAATCTGGTTGTACCCGGAGAAACCATCCATAAACGAGAACACTGAAAACTGAGCTATATTGTCAACCAGCACGTCTATGTGAGGTAGTGGAAAATCATATTTCGGACTAGCTTTGTTAAGATCTCGATAATCCACACACATTCACACCTTTCTGTCTTTCTTCGGTACCGGCACGATGTTGGAAACCCAGGGAGGATAATTGGTCACAGCAAGAAATCCTGCATCCCACTGCTTCTGAACTTCTTCTTTGATCTTTATGGCCATATCGGGATGAGTCCGACGAAGTTTCTGCTTGACTGGCGGGCATTCTTCTCTCAATGGTAGCCTATGTACCACAATATCAGTATCCAACCCTGGCATGTCTTGATACGACCAGGCGAAGATATCAACATATTCACACAACATCTCAGTCAAAGCTTTCTTCACATGTGCTTGCAGGCTGGCGCCAATCTTGATCTCTTTCTTAGCATCCTCTGTACCAATATTGATGATCTCTATGGTCTCTAGATAAGGCTGGATGGTCCTTTCCTCTTGTTTTAACAATCTGGCCAGTTCCTCAGGGAGTTCACAGCCTTTCTCATCCCCTTCTTCGGCTTGATAAATCGGTTTGTCAAAGTCATACGTAGCCATAGCAGAACCATTATCAATGGAATCCGGAGGATCAAGTCTGCACGAACGGGTTCATGCTTTATTTTAGAATTTATTTTTAAAACAAAAAGAAATGAAACATTGCCATTTTATTATTTTTGTGCAAAAATAAAATGAAAGACAAGGAACAAAATTTGAGTGCAAAACGTCCTTTATTGATGATTAAAATTGCAAATGCAAACAGGGTGGCCCTACAAATGAATCTATACGCCTTGGGCAGAGCACAAGATTTTAACATGCATTATGGTTAGAAAAACAAAGAAAATTACTCTGTTTGGAGAGTAACTTGAATGACTTCTTCAACAGACCAATTCTGCAACTGTTGTCCCGGGGCACGTGGGCGTACCCAGTTGTCCAAGTCACAGTCACTGCCAACGCCATCTTCTGTAGCGGCACAAGATTGATCTGTATATATGATTCCCCCACTGCTGAAAGTGATGGGTCCACTGTTCTCCGCAACTGAAGTCATAGAGGGATGATAGTCAATACTAAACTTGTCCTCCTTCATTGGTGTCTCTATCAGCTTGCCCCAGCCCTGGGCATTACCTGCTCTAACAACCTCGACAGCTTGCTTATAAGATGAAATGGATGTGCCGACTCTATCTGGTGCAAGGGAAGATTCAGGCACTTTATCAATATTCACCGTTTCAAACGACTGGCAAAGCATTTTGTGGATTTCCCCATCCATCTCAACATACTTGAACGTGGACAAGTGACTGACAAAAATGTCCTCTTCACCACACACTGTCACTACTTGTCCCTCGAACTCATATTTCAGCTTCTGGTGTAAGGTGGATGTAACAGCCCCAGCCGCATGAATCCAAGGATGGACTAATAAGCAGTTATAAGCAGGCTGTATATCCATCACGTGGAATGTAGACTTGAACACCTGAGGTCCAATTTGCACGGGTAATTCCACTTCACCAAACACAGATCTTTTCGTCCCATCGAACGCTCTGACAACCAAATCACTTGGCCTTAAGATCAAACCATCAACCTCTAACTTCATTAGCGCCTTCTTAGGCAAGACATTGAGTGAGGAACCAGTGTCTACCAACACGTGAGACAACACTGCACCCCTGCACTCCATTGTAATATGCAAAGCTTTGTTGTGGTTTCTTCCTTCAGAAGTCAAATCTCTGCTCGTGAAACCCAATCCATGGCTGACGTTGACATTAGAAATCACACCCTCGAGCTGATTGACGGTAATTTTCTGTGGGACGTATGCTCTCTTCAACACCTTCAACAAAGCCTCTCGGTGCGCATCAGAACTCGTCAACAATGACAATATTGAAATCTTCGAGGGCGTCTGGTTCAATTGATCGACAATTTTATAATCACTTTTCTTTATTATCCTCATGAACTCTTTTACCTCATTGTCAAAGGTAATCTTGGTCTCTGTTTCAGGTACAGGCACACTCTCAGCCACCTGTTTTCCTTTAGCTTTTGCCGCAGCCTCAACTTCTTTATCACTGCACAAAGTTTGGGGAGCGAACAACCTTCCACTCCTAGTAAAGCCACCTACACCACCCACATTATCAATATTTGAACTGGCTGATGTCCCGACTTCCTGCTTTTTCCCTTCATAGTACACGTCTGCTCCATAGTGCCATGGGATTGCCTTTGTAGATGTAAACGGAACTGGTCCTGGCACCGTGATGGTAACAGGACTGGATCTTTCTGGCACAACACTTGCTACAGGAGTTGTACTTGCAGGCACCTGAATTTCAGCAGGAGTATAATAAATGGTCACAGTTGACACCTCATCAGTATCGTTCACAACCCGGTTAAACTGTAGACGGTCCTCGTCAATCAGACTCTGCAAACCAATTCTCAACTTATCGCAGCCATTCTTTTGGCCTATACACTCAGAACAGTCTTCATCACAACCCGGGAACACTTGTCCCTTCAATAAACGATCCTTCACCACTAGCAATGAAGTCTTCACCTGACTGATATCCACCACCAAGTTCAATTTCTTTCCGTCCTCAACAGCGTGCACATCTGCCACACCATGATTAGGCATGGGGTTCTGGATAACATTAAGAGGTAACAAGAAATTGATTGCTTTAGCATCAATCAAGTCTTGCACCTTATTCTGAAATGTCCAACACTTCTCAGTGGTATGCCCTTGAGCACCTGAGTGGAAATCACAGCGAGCGTTAACATCAAAATTAGGTGGCAAGTTGCCAGCGGCAGGAGGTCTCGTAGTACGAAGCTCAACCAACATCAGTTGTAGTAACTGAGGTAACAACGTTGAATAAGTCATAGAGAGAGGGTTAATCTTACGGTCCCTCTGCCTAGACCTTTGCTGGAAAGAAGGTTGCTGTTGTTGCTGCTGAGCCTGCTGTTGTGGTTATTGTTGCTGAACAGATGGTGCTGGGATTGTTACTGCACCTACCTGGTGATAAGCCTGAGAACGTCCTCTTCCTCGTCCTCTATACACAGCGTTTGTATCACCTTCTCTTCTTTTCTGACCACTAGCAAAGGGTTTCTTCATTCCAGAAGAGCCAGCCCCACTTACATCTTGGATCTTCCCGAGTTTCAACAGACTCTCGATCCTTTCTCCCGCAATCACAATATCAGAAAATCTGGTCGATGGACAAGCAGCCAATCTTTCAAGGAATGCCCCTTGCAGGGTGCCCATAAACATATCTGCCATTTCTCTATCCAGCAAAGGGGGTTGAACCTGAGCAGCCATTTCTCTCCACCTTTGAGCGTATTCCTTGAAACTTTCCTTAGCATTCTATGACAACCCTTGCAGTTGAGTGCGGTTGGGCACCATGTCGATATTGTACTGATATTGCTTTAGAAATGCTTCTTCCAGATCTTTCCAACTTCTCACAGCAGCTCTGTTCAATTTCATATACCAGGTCAAAGAAGCTCCAGCCAGACTGTCTTGAAAGTAATGCATCCATAACTTCTCGTCATCAGTATGAGCTGAAATCCTCCCAAAATAGGCCTAAATATGTGTCCGGGGACACGTATTGCCATGATATTTGTCAAAAGTGGGTGGCTTGAACTTTGGAGGAATTCTGACTCCTGGTACCAGACCCAAACTAGTAACGTCAATGCCCATAGAATTCTTACACTCTATAGCCCAGATCTTCTCAGCCAACTCATCATACCTTCTGTCACCAGGATTACCCATATCAGTATCCAACAGGGTGAATTGGTCTTCCTGAACACCACCAACATTTTTTCCATTTCCATTACCCAGATTACCACCAGGAGGAGGATTTCCACCAGGAGGAGGAGTGACCCTTGTCTGTGAATTGTCATTCTGACTACCTTCCGGCGTGGTTTCTGGACGCTCGACCAGAAGCCTCAATCTTTCTTGAGTTTGTGCCATACCAGTCATGAGAGTCATGAACTGGTCCATGCGTGCCCTCATTTTAGCCAAATCATTATGCATTTGATCCATTATCCTTGCTTGATTTCTTCGAGTTGAGTATCGGTGAATATGATTCTCAGCTATAATGCCTGAAACCAAATAAAGGTTAGAGACCCTGCAACGAGTACCTGAAAAGCAAGCAACAGAATGCAAAATGATATGCAATGCAAATGCCATGAAAATGCCATGTTTATCACTTCCAGGGCATTTCACACCCTGATTCCAGTCTTAATCACAAGAATCTCAATGATAGTCACATAATATTGAGAGAAAAATATTGCGAAGAACTGTGCTATGATAACGTGGTGATAATGTGCTGGTGAATAGCGTGATGCCGAAGAAACCCCTTTGAATAATCCATTCATTAAACAGAAAGCTAATAAGTGCTGAAACATTTTACAATGAGTTCGTAAATGGGAAATACATCAAGAAAATGACTCCATCAACAAGCCTGATGGTAGCCAACAATACATCAACAAAACTACATTAAAAGGACAGGAAATTAAGATCAAACATCTAACTCCAAATCTTTCAATTTCTCACTAGAATGCTTGATTTCTTCAAAAAGGATTCTAGTGCGTTGATGACCCGGCTTTTCAATCAACTCCTTGATCAAAATGTCTCTCCTATTCAGAGCTTCGGTTAATGAATCTGTGTGCATCGGGAGAGCTTCATCAGTACTCACTTCCTTAAACCTTTTCACCCCAGCTTGTATCTTGAGTCTTCCCATCTCTACCATGGCATCTTCAAGCTTTTTCTTGGACCTCTTCAATTCATCATTAACATTCTCCAACTGCTCCTGGCTCTTTGTAAAGTCTTCCCGATGCTTTCTGCGTTGTTCATGCGCTCTAAGCAGCTCATCGTCTTTGGCTTTTAACTTCTCTCGCCACTCTGTATTCTCCATTCTGACCTCATCCCAGGCTTGCTGAAGCTTGGCTAACGTGTCTTTAGTTTGGGCTAAAGCCTGTTTGGTCTTCTTATGAGCTTGAGTAGCAGCATCGGCGCCCTTACTAATCTTCTGGAAATGTTGAGCTCTTTCTGCAAAATCCCTTTCTTTTGCTGCTAAAATTTGTTCGGCGTCTTGAGCTTTCTGTTCCAATCTTTTGTTGGTTAATAGTGCTTCTTGAAGACGGCTATTCAGCTCAGAATTCTCCCCTTGAAGCTTTTTCACCGAGGCTTGCAACTTGTCAACTTCTTGCACAGTGGCATTACTTCTTTCTTTCTCACCCTCAGGATATAGAAAGGGTGTCTTACCAAAAGGCAAATGAAAATCTTCAACCCTTTTCTTCACCCACTCTTCATAGGCTAGATAAGCCCGGTTGTTGGGTTTGCCCAGAGCCACTTTTCCTTTCTTCAGTACGCTAACCCAGCTTTTAGAAGCTTTTTGTGCTGTTTCCCCACCATCTGATGCATGAAAGTACAGGGATTCCTCCACATCTCTCTTAATGGGCGAACCCGTCAGAGCGTACCCAAATTGCCGGATAACCAAGGAAGGGTTGTAATTAATTCCCCCCTTTCTTCCTATCAGTGGAACATTAGGGAACTCACCACAGTTGTGGATAATATTCTTGCCAATCAGCCCATGATCTACCCATATGATGTCCTTGGCAACTAATCTCATTAAGCGCTAACTCCACTCTAGAGAATATTTAGAATCCACAAAAGCCCCTGATTGCGGTAACCGACTTACAAACCACCTATAAAATAAAGGTGCACAGCAACGAATTACCCCTCCTCTTTTCTTTTCGTTTCTATTATATAGGGCGTAGTGAAGATCTCCCAACAGTGTTGGTACCGGATTTTTCATCATGAATATCCGTATGGTGCCCGTATCAACAAAATCTGGCTCGTTGGGAAACAATACAATGCCGTATACACAAAGGGCTAGCAAAGCATTAAAAACAACCCATTTCTTGCCTTTAGCTGCCTCCTGAGCCTTCTTTATCAGATACTCCAGCTTGTAACCACGAATCTTTCCTTTGTTGGAGATATTGGCTTCTAACTCTGATTTGCTCAAATAAAGAGCACCAGCCACTTTTCCAAAGTCAAGATCGCCCACGGACCCAAAGAAAGGAGGCTCCTCCTTGATAGCAATCCCTAACATGTTGGAATATTCCTCCAAAGTAGGTACCAACAAATAATCTGGAAATACAAAACACCTCAACGGAGGGTCGTAGAACTGCATCAAAGTATGGAGACCCCTGTATTCGTAGTCACTGACATTGTACACAAAAGATAAAATTCACCCATATTTTTCTTCGAAAGCTGTCCGCACTTCAGGGCTCGCCATTCCTTTCAGGACAATAATAGGGCCTAGAGTAGGCATGAGGAACTTGTAACTGATAATATTCTTCCTCTCTTTGGTATTCATCCTTGTGATAACCTGATGACTGGAATCGGGGGTAAAATATGCACCTGGAAATGAATAAACATGTATGTTAGGATATGATAATGCAATGCAAAGGGCATGGTATCAAGGTGCCAAATGTCTATGCTGGACTGTGAATGGTGTCAGTGTAGCTCTGAGATCAATATAGAACCATAGATAGGAACCATCTGAATATAATAGGATGAATTCTCCTTTTGTGTAACGACAACAGAAAACCGGGTATGTAGGAGGTTATGGTCACCTGCAAACCTGTAAACAACCTGCCCTTCTCACGTGTGGGTACTAAGATCCTCAGTATCCCGGGCTCTCAGGTCGAAAAATGATGATACGTTAACCATTTCTGGCACTGAGGTCGAGAAGGCCTCAATTGATTCACCAAAACGAAAGGTCCTCAGCTTCAGGCACTGAGGTCGAGAAGCAATAGTACATTTATCCCTCGGGGTACAGTACTATCGCTAATCGAGGAGTGCCTCCACTGATTCTCTTTCAAAAAGGACATCCTATAGCAAGTTCCCAGCATTGGGTCCTCGGATCGAGAATGTGCAATGGGTTTGCCACATAATGTGGTCTGCCACTGTCACATCTCGAGAGGGGTGCCGCAATTGAGTCCTCGGGAATAGTCACCAGAGTCGACAGTTCCTCAGGAGAATAACTACTGGCCTGCATAACATGCAGTAGCAGATAGCTCCTGATAGAACCTCGTCTGGTTGTGGGTCTCATGAACAACAATACGTGGTCACCACCACGCAAGCGTCACGACTATCCACTCTAATACCTATGTGTGTACTCAAGCCTGGGTAGTGGGCTTATCTCTCAGAACACCCTGCCCACCAAACAGAAAATAATAGCACAGTCCAGCATAATAATGACATGTAATGCAGTAAATATGATAAATACAGTAAAGTACAGTAAAGCAGCAATACAGTAAATAGCAATACAGTACAACAGTAAATACAACAAAACACAGCATCACGGTAAACACCCAATGAAAGAAAAACAGACAAGCGCTAGGATTGACTCGCTAAGGAAAACCAGAGATTCTGGGTTCGCGCCCCAGCAGAGTCGCCAGTTGTCGCTCCCGGGATTTTCATCCAAGTACAAACGCGAAAGTGGCACCGAAACAGAGTCGCCAGCAATGTGAATTTATCCCAAGAGAGGGAAAGGAAACACTGCATAAACCTGAAGGGAAGGAAAAGCATGGTCTTGCGACCAAGAGAACTGGGTTCGGGAGTCACTTACGCGAAGGGAAGGTATTAGCACCCCCACGCGTTTACCCGATCCGATGGGATCCACGCTTGCTGCTTCAATCAAAAGGTGTAAGGAAAGGATACTGGAAAAAGAAACTGCTAGCTGGAGAACTGGAAAAAAGGAAAGGAGAGAGAAAGAGAAACAAATGTAGGGAAAATAAAAGAAGTGCTCGAATGGGCCCTACCCCACTGCCTACGTATCTCATCAGGAACATGAGAATCAGAGCGACGTAGTTCCCCTCAACGAGGGTCTCTTTGTTTGTGTTTTTTAGTGGGAACGTCAGAGTGCGCGTTCCAGTAGTTAGGTGTTGCAGCTCGCTGTTGGGAGAATTAGGCGTTACCTGTTTGCGGTGGAACGGACGTGACGCATCCTTAGGGAAGGAGTGAATGAGATGAGAGAAAAATTCCCGAAGGAAAGACGTTATGGTTTGTTTGAAGTCTTTTAGAAAGAAGTGTTTTGATTGTTTTATTTTTATAACGCGTATTGCATTCAAGTCTATTGTATAAGATCGAATGCGTCGCATGGTCGTCCTAATAGGACGTATGCTAAACACTCTAGAAAGGCGGAGGGAAACCCTCCTACTTCCATTTCCCACACTTTAGGCTTAAGTGCAATATATGTTATGCCATTATTAAGTGTTTTTGCTTTTATTGAGATGAGAAGAAGAGAGACTCAAAGGGGAAGAGAAAGGTGAAAACTAATGAGGGAGACTGAGACTCAATTTTAATGTTATCATACATGGTGATCCTATGGTTAATGAGGTTTAAGAAACCTAATCCTAAAAGAAAGGAGAAGAAGAACAAAAGAAGCAACTTACTTCCAAGATGGAAGTTAAGTTGATCTTAAAGAGGGATGAAGAAGAAGTTATTCAAAGAAAGCATGTCTATGCTTATCAAAATCACAATTTGAATTGTTAAAAGAAATAAGAGATGATGAAAGAAATAAGTGCATGTGGAAGCATATCCACATACTTACTTACCATTTGCACCTTCATGAAAAGGTTAGTTCAAAAACTATTCACAAAAAATCCTAAGTAAAAGAACTTGGTCAAACAAGCCAATGGAAGGAAATAATGAAAATATCAGCTATTACAGCCCACATGCAACAGAACAGCAGTAAATTCAGCTTCATATACCAAACAGCAAACAACAGCTCATGTTTAGCATACAAAATGGGTGTAACAAGCATTTGGCAGCACATACTACAGCATATATGTGTATAGGCAGCAGTGGAAAATTAGAGATAGCATGCATTCACAAATGATTCATTCATAAAAGAACAAACATGCTTCAAGCCTTGCACATTATTCTATTAACACAACATGATCACAAACTCATTATAAATCATGGTGGCCAAGTCTTAAAAACAACATGGAATGATGCACATTGTAAGAGAATACACATTATTAAACATGTGAACAAATTAAAACAAATGTGCACCTCTTGAAATAGAAAGCAAATGAACATGCACATAACAGTTCCAGCAACACAAGCATCCATTAACAAGTAACAAGCTCAATGTGTGTGCATTATGTGATCGTTGAATCAATTAATCAACCACGCAAACATAGACATTCATCGATTAATAATCAAAAACCGCGTGTTGAAAAAAATCAAGTTCGTACTGTGGTGTGAGTTAAGATATCTCAAAAATAATCCACCAATCATCAATGCATTGATCCATGAAGTTTAAACATGTTAAGGACCTCAAACAAGCGAGAAAATGCACAAAAATACACATTCTGTCCCAGAGTAACCGATTAACAAACGGTGAGTAGCCGGTTACTTAGTTGAAAATCAGACAATTTACGCAAAAATGCACATGTTAACCGGTTAACAAACGGTGAGTAACTGGTTACTCTGGGTCAGTGGCCAAAAAAACTAGTTTCAAAAGCACTTTTTAGCAGCAAATCACTTCTTCAAACTTCCAAACGAACATGTAATCAGTTAGGCACGAAATTACATTGAATTACAGTCAACAAACATCAATTGGATTCAATTAACAACCACTTCAAGAATCATATTCAAGCACATGAATCCAAATCGAAAATCCACAAAGATCTACATCGAATACATTGCGAATAAGCTAAAAACAGTGTAGATTTAGGGAAAACCAACCTACAAAGCGGAGACTTGCTTTGGTAATTGTTGCAAAGTAATCTTGATGCAGAAAATGAAAGAAAACCAGAGATTCTTCAATCAATAGCCGAAACGCGTCGAAACCGAACGAAATCGCAAAAATCCACCAAAATAAATGGTGAGAAACCTTTGGATTGAAGAAGAACAAGCTGAAATTCCAGAAAATCCAACCAATGCAAACCAAGAGATGAAATTTAGCTCAAGAAATAATCGCTTTTCAATGTAAAAAGTGATTATTCTTCAAGAAATAAGAGCTTTTGTGTGTGGTTTTGGAAGAGAGAAGTAGAAGTTGTAGCAAAGTGAAGAGAGAAAATGAGAGTGAAATGTGAGAAATTTGAGAAAAATGGTTGAAGGCCCTTGAAAATGTGTGAAGCATCTCTTAAATAGATTTTAGGTTTGGAGTATAAGAGGTTTGGAATGAGGTTTGGAATGAGGTTTGGGTTTGGAGCTAGGGTCGGAGTTAGTTAGACTCAACTCACCGAGTCAAGTTAGTTAACTCGGTTAGTTAGGATCAACTCGGTTGCTTGGAAAACAAGGAACCACAACTAGTGTATGGGTGTATGACTTGGGCTGCAAGCAAGGCCTTGTGACTTGTGAACTTTCAGCATGAAACCACCTTGTTCGAGCCCCCATATGACCTTCATAACTTGTTCAAATGAAAAAATGTCCAACATCAAAGTTGAAGAGGGCATGGAGATGAACAACTAGGATGTTCAACAATTTTCATTTGAAGCCTTCTTGATGGAGAAAATTGGCTTGACATTTGGCACACCAACTGTTCGATGAAATTATGGCGCATGGGCCTGGTGTTGCCTTGCCATGACTTGATTTTTACCTTGATTTTACCAAACTTTGATTGATCATAACTCCCTCAATTTTGACCCGATGGAAGAGTTCTTTATATGGATTTGAAGCTTAGAACATGAAATTTAATTGGCTTGACTTGGGCCTGAGGTTTGGAGCTTTTATCATGAAGAAAGAGAGCCTCAAAGTGTAGTGCAAAATGGTCCAAACTTGCCATTTTTGGAAACTCTAAAGTTTCTATTTTTGGCAGTTTTGTGATTTCTTGATTTTTCATTATTCCTCCATCATTTCTTGATCAAATCTTGTCCAATGAACATATATAACATGAATTTCATGAATTTGACCTTAAAAAGTTAGGATTTGATTTTTTTCACTGCACAGTCGACTTTTTCCCCAATTTCTTTATTCTCAAGCAACTGACCAATTGAACCTCTTCTGAAATGAACCAATGGCCAATCTTCCATCCTTAGACAATTGATATTATTTAGAAAACATTGAGATTAAGTTTGAATCAAATTTTCCTCAGGAGACCACTTGAATTCAAAACCCTAATTTGGACTGTTTTTATAGGAGGTATGCACTGTCCAATCTTATTGATGAATTCCCATCTTCCAATGACTTGTGAGATCAAGTGGGATGATATATGATGTAATAAACCCTTGAGGCTTGTTGAGAAACCCTTGGCTCTTATTCCCTCGCTTTGGATGACCAACCTCTTTGAGAAACAACTGATCACATGCCCTTATGCAATATGCAATGCTAAATGTTTAATGTTTTATTTTTTCTATGCTTGAATGCAATGCAATGAAATGAAAGCTCATGCTAGATGATATGAAGAAATGAGAGGGCAAATTTTGGGGTATTACACTTATCACTGCCATGAAACAACTCTTCTCCCAATTAGGCCAATTTTGTGATTTCCAGAACATCAACTTTTCTTATATCATACAACTATATTTATATCTAACGAACTACAAAACTTCAAGTTTGTCATCACTGCAAAACAAAAACAGAGTAAGTGATTGTTGCTTCACTAAAGGGAAACACAATTGTATCTGTCTCGCAACACCAATTCTCCCTGTTATGATACCAAGAAATGTAACCAATCATTATAGATCACTTCATTAAAATATCAGAAATTTCAGAAAATACTTCATTCACTTTGGCTTACCTCATATGATTTAGTAGGTATGTAAAAAATAGGGGTTAAGTGCTTCCAAAACCTATAACACCAACATTAGATATAGATGACATTGTCTCAAATGATCATTAGCTCTGTAGATGTTGTAATTAACAATCATAAAAGCACTTTGTTGATCAAACACATTTGCTAGAGAAGTAGGGAGCAAAAAATCATGATATGCAGGTCACGAGCACAAACTTGATAAAGCTATATAATTGATTCACCATGTCTTCCGTAGCTTTTTCAACTTGGCCAAGAATAATTTCCTGTCAACTAAACAACCAATACATGACTTCAAATTAAAATTGTTAAAAAGGAACAATTTTAAACATAGAATATGTCAACAAAAAAAACTTACCTTGGGGTACATTAGCAGCTAAACTTTTCAATGCTGCTTCAACATATCCATAGAAATCTCGAGACATCCATCGAACTTCTTCCTCAAGATTAGCAGGTATACGGGCCATTGTATCCTGACATAGTACATGAAAATAAAATAACAACAACTCAATAATAACAAATTCAAGTTTACATCTCAGTTAGAGCCTATAGTTAAGAACTTACAATGGATCCAACATCTTTCGATAATCTGCACAACACATGCCAAAATATCATTATAGTTATTTCAAATTCGGTAATCTGCAGAACACATCCCTTTTGAAAATAAATTAAATACAAAGACAAAATAATCCAGATCAAAATAAGCGCTTATCTATTCTTAAAAGCGCTTATTTGTTCTCCTTCTCACGGTTCAAAATTTACAAACAAAACATTAGTGTAATATCATTGAAATACTAAATGTCACCTTGAATGAGTTCATCTTTTGGAGAATCAGATTATTAAAACGATAACAACATCAACAAAGTTAATGGGCAAAGAAAACAATAAAATGAATTGTCAACCAAATCTACATTTTATACAACGGCACACATCTACTAAACCAATGAAAGAATTGAATAAACTAAAACAAACTAACTAGAGCATACTGTTAAGAACCGTTAGAGCATACTGTTAAGAACTTACAATGGATCCAACATCTTCCTGGTGTTTAAAGTCGAAATCGGTGACATCTTGCATGCAATCGGGGCAAGGTAACATTCCATTGAACTTCTAGAACATAACCCACCTGTAGAGTTCTTACAAATAACATAAAAAACAAAATGTTAGACATAGATCTATACAAATCGTTACAAACCAAAGATCAAACGCATTCATTTTGGTTAGGGTTTCGAAAGCGACGTTCTTGATAACAACGGAAGAAGTAAGGAGACGAGATAGAAGTAAGAAGACGAGATAGAAGAGGAAGAAGATGGAAGAATGAGAGAGAGTAAGGTCAGAGAGAGAGAGAGAGAGAGAGAGAGAGAGAACTGAAAATAAGCCTAAGACAGATTGGAACACGGTGGAGAGAAGAGAGAGAAAAATTTAATAGCATAAAGTTTTATTTTAGAAGTCAAAATCTTTGAAACTTAACCAAATGACATCATCTATTTCCTTAAACATAACCAACAAAAGCTTAATATAATAAATAAGTAGTTGGATTACAAGTATGTGACATCATCGGTTGTAAAAAGTAAATTTTGGACCAAAATTACTCCTAAATTGAATATGTGGCAAAAAAAGAGCAATGGCTAATGGTGTAAATTCCAGAACAACAACTTTTCTTATATTATAGATTAGTAAAATAGTTGGAAAAAAATGAAAATTAATTAATAAGAATATAATAGTAAAAGAATAATAATAAATTTTGTATTGATATAGTAAAGAGATATTTATTTTGAGATATAAAAAAATACAAATAAGACAATTTTTATGAAAGAATGAGTATTATTATTTTAAATTTTGTAAGTTGGGGTCTTTTATACTTTCCTAATTTTACAAACCGACCTTTAATATTCTAAAAAAATAACAAATTGCTCTTTAATAATTTTTCAAATTTTCCAATTTGATTCTTTGAATTTTTAAAAATTATAAATTAGTTCCTATTTTTCAAATTTTAAATTTGGATAAAATTTATACAAATTATCTTAAAACTTTAATAATACATAATTTTAGTACTTTATATAAAAAAATTAAAAATAAATGAATTGCATTTAGATTCTAAAATTTTAAATTTTTAAAAAGTTTACAATTACACGGCCAAACACACTCAAATAATTAAAACAGTTTCTTATTTATTTTCTTTATTAAATAAATACATTAAAAAGTTAATTATAGAAATGTTTGTGGTAAAATGAAAATGTGGGAGTATTATTAATTTTCAAATCTCATCTTCTCCCTTAAGATTTGTCCAAGACCAACCACACTTGCTTTTTTCTATATGAATTTGTCAATGTCACATATCTATAATATTCAAAGTGCTTTCTAAAAATTCAAATTTGTGGACAAAACACGGTTGAATAAATAAATATACAAAATCAACACACGTGTTCAACTTCCCGTCGCATTCACTTATTTAACTTTGTCGCAATGGCAATCTTTATCCTACCGGTGTTATAAAAATATATAAGAATTTTAAAATAAATTAGTATCATAGTCGTGCGTTCGCATGGTACACGTTCGTGACGCGTATTTTTTTTTCAAATGTACTTTGTTTATAATGTTTTTTTTTTTTGTAGAATATATTTGTTCTTATAATATATTTATTAGTAATTAAAATATGGGAAAACAAATTAAATATAATAAAATTGAGTAAATTTGTTGTTTACGAAAAATATGATATCCGTGCATTTATACGCGTATTCGTCAATGATGCACATTTGTTTTTATTGAAAATTTAGGGAAAAAATATAATTAATAAAAATTAGTAAATATACCAAAAAAGATATATATTTAAAAAAAATAGAAATTTTATGGAAATTTCGTATGTTCAAGAATATAATTGAGATAAGGTTGTATTGAAAAAAAGATAATATTTTATATAACAATTAATTTACATTTTATAATACCATTTAAAAAATAAATCAATTTAATTTGCTTCAAAACCTTTTTGCCCACAAAATTAACAGGAACAACGGGAATTAATTTGGGGGAAAATTGAGGAACATTATAAATTATTATAAATGGGGAAATAAGGGAAAGCGTAAAGGGAATTGGTAAAATCTCAGGGTCTGTACTGTGAAACATCAACAACCGGAGGAGACGAGACGAATCTAAAATAGAACGAAAAGGCAATGATGGGGGAGAGGTGGTGAGAGGTTCGAAGGAGGAAGCTGTGTTGAAAAGTGGTGGTTTGCAGACAGAGGGGAAAAGGTAAAGCATACATTTGATGTTGTCTATTAAGGTTTTAGGGTGAATATGGTTTTGCATGTTTGTTAAACAGTGTTGCAGATGTTTGAAAACTGATTTATTCTTTTGCTTGTATGTTATAGTAATGCGTTCAAGTCTTTGAAAAAATGTTTTATAATTAATGGTTAGGTTTGTTGTATGGTATAAGGACATACGGTGTGCGAAGACTGCAAAAAGGAATGTGATGGTAAGTATGTGATTAAGACATATTATTTGTAAAGTTCATAAAGAAATATATATGGTATAATAGGTTTTTTTGGTTGTGATTGTGCAGCAAATTCCGCAACACGTGATTAAGGAATGTGTGGGGCTAGAATCCGATCGAGTTTTGATGTATGACTGTGATACGAAAAAGATTTACAATTGTGAATTCCATATTCGTGACAGAGGGTACCATGTGGAGAAGTTTGTTGGGCATGGTTGGTATGAGTATTCAAAGGAAAGAGATTTGAAGGATGGGGATAGACTTGAATTCTGCATTCGCAAGCCTCCTGAGAACAGAATGATGGTTAAGCTATTAAATCGTAAATAAGATGAAAGTATGTATGAAGATTTTAGTTTTAGGTTTAAGTATGTAGGATGGTGTAACGATTTCGCACAGAATTATGATAAATCTGTAATGGAAATCTTTAAATATAAATTCAGTATTTTGGTCACTTATATCAGTTGAAGTTGAGGTCATGTTGTGATTTTGAGAAGGTCTCAAGTTTGTGTTTATTTTAATCGTGTTTAACAGATTTATGTAAGCTTTGTGATTGAATAAGTGTATGTTTGGATGTTTGATTCTGGTGGAAATAATTGATATTGAGTGAAATGGTTGAGAAACATTGGTAATCGTGAAAAATCAAAAGAGTTACTTGTTGAATGTTAACTTTCATGTTTAAGATTAATGGCAGTTTCTGTTAATTTTCTGTTAATTTTCTGTTCGGTTTTTCGATTGGTTAGGCGGAGTTTATTTATTAGTTTTTAATTTTAATTATGTTTGTTGTGTAATGAAACAGGCGCTATGATAGCAATGGTTCCTGATAGACTTCTTATTGATGGTTTGAGGTGATGCTTTTTGACAAATTTACATGAAAAATTTGTAGATTTAAGATTTTTAGTGTGCTTAGTTTGGAAGGTATGAGAAATTTGCAGACTTAATATGTTTAGTGTGCTTAGGTTGGAACCAATGTAAAATTTGCAGGCTGTAGATGTGTAGTGTACTTAGCTCGGAACCTATGAACATGTGTTAAAAATTCTGTTCATGAGTGTTGGATAAGGGATGATTAGTTGTTAATTAATTTCTGCTGCATTAATTTGTGTTATAAGTTATTATGGTTTTGTTTGAATTTGGCAGCTTTGTGATTTAAATGGAAATGATTGGATTTTTTATAAGTTTGAGTGTTGTCTGAGCAGGGATGGAGTGCGGGTTGCAACTGGTTCTTATAGGTCAGTGATACAAACTTAATCTATAGTTCAATTGTCTTTGAAATTGGGGAATAGGTTAGCCAATGAGATCGGAAATTTATTTGGCATATAAATGGCAATGATGTTTGTTTTTACTGTAGTTCTGAGGAATTGTTGTTTGATGAGTATGAAGTGGTTGCTCATGTTCAGAAAAGGTTTTTGGAGACATACAATTTAGAAAACATGATTCTCGTGGTTCTACTTATATTTGTGTGTTCCTCAAGATCTCATTATATTAGTTCAAAACATATAAGTCACATATTTATTTTAAAGTTACAAATTTACTATTTTACAGTCACGGTTTTTTCCATATTTTAATTTGTAGTTGTTCTTGTTGTTTGCTTAATTATGATGATATGATTGATTTTGCTGTTTTTGGTTATCGGTAGATGGATTTATAGAATTGGAATACATTGGGATTTCAAAATACGTTTGAAGCAAAAATATAATTGGGTTTTAATGCCAAATTATAACCCACTTCTCATTAATCTTCCTTATGGGTACTTATTATTTTGCCTCAGTATCTTCCAGTAATACATTTTCCAAACTAATTAATGGTTTTGCATAAGATTAAGACTGTTAGGCTAAAGTTTATATACAACCTTCCTTCTGTTATCCACACAAACTACAATTTTGAAAGTTAGCACTACATCTATGGCCACCAATGACGGAAAGCAGGTTTCACAGCCTACACTAGTGCATAGTGCGGCTGTAATGCAACCATTGACGATATTACAACAGCCATCTAATGTCCATCAAGCAGAGGAGGTTCAATTTTGTAAATGGCATACTTTTTTTTGAAATACTATATACAGTTCTGCATTTGTCTTTCTTCCCCTTTTGACATTTGTTTTGTTATTTAATCAATAGGCGCAACAACAACTTCATGTGGCTGTTCAGGTAACAGCAGAGCTTGACATCGAACGACTTCCAGAGAATGAACCACATGCTGACAACACCCGCCCCCTACACCACTGACATCGTCCTGATGTTGAACATCGTCATGAGTTCCAACCGGTATGGTTCTGTTGAATACTGTGTCATTTTGGGGTTTCTTGAACATCTCCATCGTTGTGATTTGTTGTTTGTCTTTATGTCACATGAAATATTCTGTTGTTCTTCTTCACAATAATCAGTTACTGGTTTTTTCCATCAGGCACGTCGGCCTGCTGCTGCGCGACAAAGACAGAAGAGGAAAAGATTAAGTAAATCAGGAACAGTGGGTAGGAGGTTTAACAAATTCCATGCAGCAGATGATGACGAACTGGAGGTTGATATGTTTGATTCTGATGACGATGATGAGAACGACTACAACTGGGAGAACTTTATGACATCGAGTGGTTTTCGAGTTCGTGACTAACTTTTCAAATTATGGTTATGTGCTTCATGTACTGGTCTACCAAAGTTTCTTAATTTGAATTTGTTGTTTATTGATCCATTATTTCAAGTTTGTTTTCTAATTTAGTTGAACTGTTATGCTATATTGATGTTTGTTTTTAAAATATGACGAGTTTGTTTGAGTTGTTATGTTTGTGCACAAACATTAATGTTGGTTATTTTAAAGATGGTCTTATGAAGTTATTTTATTTTATTATTGATCAATATATTCTAATTGATTGTTTGATCTTCTACCATGGAATTTTGTTATATTCTCTGTGTTTCATTTTACTTTTTATTGAGATTAGAAGTTGATTAAGGATGTTTAAACGTTTCAAATCTATTTTAAGATTTATTATTATTATGTTATAAATTATTTTGACTATTTTTTGTTACACTTTAATGATTTCTACAAAACTTGAATTATAGTTATTAAAAAGAGGTGCAATTCAATGATTGGTCAAAATCTTTAAATAACGTGATTCAACAACTAAATATGTATAAGTAATTTAATTTTATGAAAGCACTATTTTTCAAGTTATTTAATATTACTGAATAAAATGCATTTTTTGTCAGTATTTGTTTTTAGAATGTATTTATTTATATTTAAAATTTGGGAAAATAACAAAATATAAATAATTTAGTTTTATAAATATCAAATAATATAATAGTAATTATAAATATTTTGTTCATTTAATAAGTAAATATCATCAACATGAATAAATACATTTTAAGTAAATATTATTAGAAAGAAGTAAATACATTTTAAATAAATATCAAATAATATAACCATCTTTGTGGCCAGCGCCACTTTGAAGTGTGGCAGGCGCCACTCCCTGCCCATGCCTCATGTGGCAGGCGCCACACTTAAGGTGGGGTGGCGGGCGCCACTTTATTTATTTTTTATTTTTTTTTCTTTTTCTTAAATAACGACTTTTATGAAATCACAACAAAAGTACATAACATTTAAATTAGGAAAAAATTGAAACATTGTTGATAATAAAAATAGTGATAATAATAAAATTTATAAGTTTTTAAAAAGTTTATAGTGAATAAACTTTTGATTTATAAGAATTAAAATATTGGTTATAAAATTTGTATTACATAGAGTTATTTAACTATAGGTTTATATTTAAAAGGAGAAAAATTTATAAAGTGTAAAATATGCTATGACATTTATAAAATTTATAAAAATGAGATTTGATTAAAAGTAAAAGGAATTTAATAGGGAGGCAAGAAATACTATTTAGAATAGACTTTAATAATAAATCAACTATTTTTGGGAAAAAACATTTTGGAAAAGATATTAATGATATAGAGATCATCAGAAAGCTGTTGGAGAGATTTGCAAGATTTGTTTTCTCACTTAAATAGATATGCCTAAGTCAAATTGAATATTTTAATACAGCGAATTGATATGATATTGGTGCCATCTGGGTTGTTTATTGTTTTTTTATAAAGGAATAAAAAAAAGAATTTAAAAGTTAAATTTTGAAATAAAATCTCTAAATAGGGTAAAAGTTATAAAAATAGAATTTAACAATAAATAAAATCATTGGTTTGGGAAATAACATTAATAGGATTTGAAGAGTTGTGCATAAGAATTTAAAATTATACCAAATTTCTAAATATAAGAAAAATGAGTATATTTGTTATTTACTAAAAATTAATATGATAAGTTTTTGTGTTGAATGATAAGTTATTTAGTAAAAGAAAGTGCAAAGATCAAAGCTTAGTACAGATATGTAATATATCTGAGAGTATCCAACATATGTAACAAAATAACATGTCTTGTTGAAAAGGGAAAAATTAAAAAGTTAAGGCAATATTAATTATAACAAAACATTCCACAAAAAACATCAAAAACAGACATTGAGTTGGATATTTGTTGAATTAGCTTCAGGTTCCAAACATAGAATAGTTCGACAACACAAAGTGGCAACATGTCGTTCACAATCTAAGGGTGTTCATGTCTTCTAACAATGGAGACATAGAGCCTTTGGGGAGGAATTGTTGTTGTGAATTGAAGCGTGTCACCCATACCAAGCCTCTTATTCACAGCAAACTGGTACCAGCCATTTGTCATAAACTTCTCCATGTTGTTGATTTTCCCGTTACGCCTTGCAGAACGCACAGCAGCCCGATAAATCCTGTCGTCGCCTACATCGACCAACTCAATAGCTTTCTGGTTGACTCGTAAAATTTCACGCGTAACCGTGTTTGGAAAATGCTGCCCAAATGGTACCATAAGACTGAGTTATACAATTTGTCTGCAGTAACTCTATTATGTTCAAGGACTATGTAATTCGGAACTTACCATGACATTCTTTGTAGCCTTGTATCTAAAAGTGATTGTCTTTTCCCAGTAGAATTCATTGTTGCATTATTGATCATTCAACATCTGCCCATCAGATTGTTGGTTATCAGATGTTTGCTTGGCACCCTGTTTATGTGTTGAAGAGCTGTAATGAATGTTGAAGAGATAGTGATTAGTATAAAGGGAAAATGACGATGACAGATTGAGAGTGTAATATTAATTCCATGTGAACTGAGTTATAGTATTCATAGAAAGCCAAAGGTGTGTTTGATAGTAGACAACGGTGGTCTTTCGCTGCAATGCAGCATATATGTTTAGTTATGTTACGGATTACCTGATGTTGGTTGGAACGTCAGTCTTATTCTGGATTTTCTCAGCGGTGTTGCTCCCTTGCATTATGTCTCGTAGTTGGTCGCCAATCTCCTTTCTCTGTCTCAACCATGATTCCACATTTCTAGCATGACATGAAAAACCCAGACGCAGTAGTAGTAAGTAATTAATGTAGGATAAAGTTAGTTTTGCCAATACATGGAAGTGTCATATGTGAGGTATACCTTGCCCTACGGGCCTTTAGTGTATCTGGTTCATTAAAAGTAGCCCCAGAATTTAGGTGACCTGTGGGAGGGGCTTCCTGCAAGCTATAGACATGGAATATATGTTTTTAGTAAAATATCATAAGAACATTAACAATGTACTATGTCATGAATTATAGTGATTATTTCAAGTGAATTTGATTGTGATGTAAAATTTGTTAGTATGCAGAGACAATGTTATAAACTAATTTTGTAAGGTATATGTATACAAATTTGTCATTGCAACATAAGTCATTAGCTGAGTTATGGGAGATTATACCCGGGACGCGTTGGGAGTGTAGGTGTTTGCGGTTGATTGATTACAACCTGGGGAGGTGAAGAAACCTGTATAGGATCTACAGCAAATGAGACCCTTTTTTTTGGTAGTGGCTGGTCCGTATTCGGCCGTAGGCGATCCAACTCTGTACCAATGTCGCTGCAATGAAAGGATAGGGAAATTAGTTAGGTTTTGATAAGGCATTGGTTAAACATGCATGCAGGGAAAATAGCGCAACCGTACCGGGAGCCCAAGGTCCCATCTTGCGACCTACTGTTTCGCTCTTCCGAATGCGTTCCCAGACACAGTTTGAGATAGTCTTCCTTAGCAAGGACACTGTTAAGGCGCCGGCGGTCCTCATTAGTTGTTGCGACTTCAACAATCAATTTTTTCATGGTTGATTCAACATCCTGCATGTGGGTGTTGCTGAAAATAGGAATGCGAATCATTGGAAGCCGATTAAGAAAGGCTACACAATTAATGGGAAATGGTAAAAAAGATGAAAGTCGTTTGCGTACCCTTGAGGAAGACGGTGCGGTTGTTCTGCAGCCATGGGTGTGTTGCTTTAGGAAGTGTGGTTGGCAACAGTGGTTTCAGGCTTTGGAACATATATAATAGGCTTTGGAACATATATAACAGTGGTTCGCTCATTTGGGTCGTTGGATCAATAAGAATCGTAGTGAAAACAACTGATATATTTATTTATAGATTGTATTTTAAAAAGACATGGAATAAAATAAAGGAAATTATTTATCGAAAAGTAGAATAAATAGAATTATGTTATGTTGAAAACTGGAATTATTTATCCAAAGTAATAAGTTATCAGCATGAAAAAGCTTAGACAATTATTGTTTTTAAAATTGAGTTTATTTTTTTTATAACAAATATTAATAAATAAAGTAAGTTAATTAAATGATAAAAAAAGGCATTAGTAGAATGTGAAGGGGTGGGTATGAACCGACATAGTTTGGGGAACGATGTGGGGTGTGACTACTATTTGTATCGCATTGAAATATTAAAATTTTAACGTTATTGTTTTTGCAAGCAGGGCAACGAATCGCGTAGCATTCCATTCTGGTGGTGCCGAGGACATAGCAAGAGTGTGGGATGGGACCGAGAAGGAAATGGGATAAGCTTAGCAGAGAGATGTTGGTTCGTCAGGGTATGGAACAATGTCAGGTTGTTAGGACATGGAGGAAGAAGTTCGTGATGGAGTCAGAAAGCGCGGGACTTGCTGGGAGATTGGAACGGAATATATGTATCTGTAGTAGTTGCATGCAACTCATTGTGTCTATTTTTTTGAAGATATAATTTGCATGATAGTATTTTTCATAGCATGTCTATTTTGTGATGTGTATGTTTAGTGTTGGATTCATGTCACTGATTATATTTAGAGGATAGATTTTGTTTGGATATTTGTCTTCCGAAAATGGGAAAGTCATGATTCACTCAGGGTTATCGTTATTTGCATTGTCTATTCTGTAAAACTGAAGCAAAAACATATTTGGTATTCAATGGGTCAATCTAAGTAACTAACAAACTGTTGTGTGTCTGCAGTTCTGATGGAAAGGAAAAAGAAGAGAATGTGGGGTCTGTTAAAGAAGCAGGAAATTGGTCCCAAAAAAAGGAAAAGGTGCTTTTAAGATTCTTATAATGTAAGGAAGTCATATTTAATGTTTGTTTTGTTGGTTGGGTGCTGAATGGGAAAACTTGTCATCCTGTTGTCTCAATTTTAATAATCTGGAAACTCTGTTGTGTCTGCAATGCTGATGTAAAGATCAAACAAAAGGCTTCAGTGTTTGGCATAGGAGCAGGATGCTATCTTGGGAAAACGGGAAGGTAATCGCAATGAATCATATACATATATAATCAATTGTATATTGGAGGGTATGTAAGATTACGTATTACCGAAAATGAAGTAATCTAATTCCGGTGATATATTGCAGGGGAACTGCTGTTATGTTTGAGCATGAAGCAAATTGGACAATGGTGGTAAAGAATGCAAAGAAGTTGAAGAAAAATGTGCTTGTAAGTAATGCAGAATTCCATTGATAAGTTTAGGTTTATATTATTAGGAGATAAATGCATTGCTAATGTTTGTGTATATGTGCAGAAAATTCCTACTGATGTCATCAGGAAATGCCTTCATGGACCCATTGACTATGTTCGCCTCTGGGATTCGGAAGAATCTGTTGCATACTATTGCAATGTGAAGAAGACACCGAAGAAATTAGAGAAATATCTATTAGGGAGCTGGTATCGTTTTCCAAAAGATCGAGATATAAGAGATGGGGACCGTCTGCATTTTTCAATTTAGTATTCGCCTATAGAAGAAATTGTGGTTTCAGTTGAGCGCGGGGATGGAAGTTGAAGGTCGGCATGCTTGTATGCTGGTGTTGAATCTATTGGGAGTTAAAGAATCATTTTGTTTAGAGTTGGTTTTTGTTATTGTTTTGTTTTGAATGTTATGAATGTGTTGAAAGTTTAGACTTGGTCTTTGTTTGTACAATATGATTACAAATTATGTTTTAATAATATTTTTGTGATGATGGGTTTTGTCAAAACCATGCGTCATGTTTCACCTAAATCTCTTGATCCATCCATGAAAAGAGATAATTCGTCAATGTAATGTTGAAAGTTGAGTTAGTCGATGATGTCTTGTCCTTGTGCCAGAGTGCCAGAGATGAAAACTGATAAAATTTGGTTACCATAAACTAATGATAGCATACAAAATTTGGTTTTCTCAGTAGTGTAATCAAAATGATGAAATACTGAGTCGAGCAAGATTTGCAAAGGTTCTTCAAGTTTCAAACTGCAGATGTTGTTCTGTAACAAAGTTAAGATGCAAAGACAATATGAATTAACTAAATTGACCAAATTCTTTCTAAAAAGAATAGGAACAGAAATCGTCGGAATTCGCAATTATGGTCTTGGCTCTGTTGACATTTAAGTTTGTGTAAAACATTCTGACATCACCTTAAGTCCATCACCAATATTTTCTTCAATACAGTTCACATGAAAATGGAGTCCAACAATACAAAATAGTATCAAACACTGTAAATGAAAGTGTGTTGATTAGATGAATATGGTGACTCGAGAACAACATAATGATTATTTATTTACGTTACCTGCTGGTATTTTTTTTTTGAACAATGAAAATATATGCTCAATGAATTTTGGTCTAGCTCTTCAAACAAGCCACCAGATTTTGCTTAGGTACTATAGTTCCATGCCCTGTTATTTTGTTCCAAATCAAGTTCACCCCACCAATTTAGTACCAAGCCTGCATCAAGCAAATCAGCATTTTAGTATCTGCATCTCACGTAATAAAAGCATGAACATATGATACAATCATGTATGGTTCACTAATCTATTAACTGACTAACAATAAGAACAGGAGGTTGTGAAAATCTGTGAACATACGAAATGGATGGTAATGAACAATATGTGCAGAATGTTGATATTGAGTAGACTCCTGATATTGAGTACATTGAAATTGCCTTGCAGACCAAACAGCTGTGAAAAGCAGAGTCAGTCCTGTACCATTAATGTGCAACGTCATTGGCGTAAATGTGGTAGCATTGGTGCGAATGTGTTGGAAAATGTTGATATTGATTATATTCATATGCAAAAGGAATGATGTAAGTAATAAATATGATACGATTCAACCTAGATATTATTGAAAACTTCTTTATATACAACATTTGTTGTTGAGTTTTCGGGTTTATTATCTTCACCGTGTATCAATATTTTGATTGCATTTTTGTTGGTGGCTCTTGATAGTGCAACGTAGATTTAACCATGTGTAAAAACATCCTTTGGCAAGTAAAGTCCAACATGATCTAGAGATTGGCCTTGTGATTTATTTATTGTCATCGCAAAGGAAACAACAATTGGGAATTGGCGCCTATTTAGTTTAAAAGGCCAAGGGGATTGTGATGGGGACATATTCATTCTTGGTATATAAACCAAGTTGCCAAAATTTGTTCCACCCATTATAGATGCCTCGAGAACATGATTTGCCATCCTTGTTATGATGAGTCTTGTGCCGTTGCATAACTCGGCTACCTGATCAATATTGCGCATAAGCATGATAGGCATTCCAATCTTCAATTTAATGTGATGGTTAGGCAATCCTGAGGTAGCAAGAGAACTAAGGAATTCGGGTGTTAGAATATCAACGATGCCACTGTCATGAATTTCAGATCTATCGACAGAATTTGAGTTGTAATAGTTATGTATGTTGCCTGTAGACAAAATGAAATTGTGAGGTGAATAAAAAAACATGGTTGTAGGCAATGAAATGGATACGGTATAAAATTGGAACCTGGCATTAATAGGGTCGGTGTAATCGGTAATCAATAGTTCATTTGGAATTTCAATGTTGGCATATCCGTCGTTTGGTTCAGAAACTCTGCCCTCACCCATTTTTAAGAGCCAGTTTGAGAATTCAAGCATTTCCTTTCTTTCATGTTGATTATGGCCGCAATGTAGTCGCATATTCTTAGTCAAAGTTAACACCTTTATAGAATGCCATATATACGACGCATTTATCGAAGAATGGACTATATCAGAACGACTTCCCCTAGGAACAACTAGTAAAATCTATCTAAAATCCCCACCGAAGACAACAACTTTTCCCCCAAAGGCACTATCAGAATTGGTGTAACTGCTCATTACATCTTGCAATGTCCGGTCAAGCGCCTCAATAGCATGCCTGTGTGCCATTGGTGCCTCATCCCAAATAATTAATTTTGTTTGCCTTAGTAACTCAGCAACTTTATCACCATAATTAATCTTACAAGTTGAATTCTCTAATGTGGAGACTGGTATTTTAAACTTTGAATGTGCGGTTCGGCCACCGGGCAATAATAGAGCAGCTATACCACTTGTTGCAACTGTTAAACATATATTATGCCTCGACCTCAAAGCAGCTGCTAATGTTCTCCACATGTATGTTTTGCCTGTACCACCATAGCCATGCAAAAAGAAAACCTGGCCTTTTTGATCTGAAACAGCAGTCATAATTTGTTCATAGATCAGCTTCTGTTCATCTAAGAAGATAAAATCAGATATGTAAGAAGCACACATGTAATACACAAAGTGTAATTAAAAACATTTGCACACACCTGTCATTGCCGCAAACAGACTCGCAAATTCAGATTTCATTGTAGGGATATCATAATTTCTTTCATCATATATAAACCTATTTCCTAGCTGCCGCAGGACATAATCATCTGGATATGGAATAGGTTTAAAATCTTTGAGAGTGCTCCGATTTGCCTGTAGTATTTTTTCGATTTCAGTTAATGTCAAATTTTGCAATTGGTATTCTAATTACACCAAATCTCCAATACAGAAGAGCAATGTTGTTACATATAATAATCAATCACCGAGACTGGGATGCACAAAACCTGGAAACAATGAGATTAAATATGTTGTCACCTGAATTATTGGCCAAAATCCTCTGTTTATATAAGATTCCATCAGATAAAAATTGAAAGGATTCTTTCCAAACATGAATCGGCCTATTCACAGCTCCGAACAGGAGCATAACAACAAAAAGTCTCCTCAGAAAATCCCCTGAACCCCATTCACTTGCCTCTCTAATGGCACCAATATACTCTCTATCGTCTTGAAGGAAGCCCATTGCAAAACAGGCATCCCGAAAAGAATGAAATTGAGTGTCTCCGATCTTGCATATTTCCACATATGAGGTTGGTCCAGTGACCACTGTCAACATCATCCGCAAGTAATACAGCTCTCCAATAGTTGGCGGAACCCATATCAAACGTCCGATTGTGAAATCTTTTTTCCGAGGCTTCCATAAACATTTTGTCTTGACATAAACAAATCTGGAGACAAATTGTGCATATGTTAATAACTTGGCTTCTTCATATTTGCCATTAGCAACTAACCATGCAGTGAACATTAATTCGGTGACACTTTCTTTTTCTAAAATATCTTCCATGCGAGCAAAATCAGTGTAGTAAATTGGTTTCTCGCCTATCAAATGATAAAACATCCTTTCCACAGATGGTTTCCAACCATGGATATTATATGAAAAAATTCGCCAGCACGCCTCACTTGGCGAAACATACCTGCAATCCAAATATTGTTTTATCTCATCAACCGGTTCTGCTCCAGGTTGGGAATCTGACTGGGAATTAACTATTGTAGCTGTTATTCTATCATATCCTTTATGTATGTATTTGAAAAGATATTTGATGGAAGTGTTCTGGTTGCACCATTCCATATTGATATGCGCATGGTATTTCAAAAGTAGGCCAGCATTGTATGGCACAACATGGCGGTTGTCCAATGATATTCCGTATTTGAGAATTGTGTGTGTTTTTAATCTTCTTCTATATAATGGATAGCCCTCTGAATCAATTATGGTGACCTCATTGAATTTCTTTGGGAAAAATTTTGAACATCTTCGATTCTTCATACACGGAGAAGCGATCCGGGCAAGACCGCATGGACCATGCATCATGTTCTGTTTGACCAGACAATATAAATCAGGATACTGAACCGGGTTTGGAATTTCAGCGCATATGATAGCATCAATGTCAGATGGCATGGGATATTTGCTCTGAGGATGCAAAAACAACAGAATATGTGCGTGCGGCAGTCCTCGCTTCTGAAATTCAATTGTGTACAGAACTGAAATAATCAAGAAACTGCATAGTTTAGAAAAAAAATTTCAATGTAGTCAAGACATAGAAATAGAATAAATAATTACATAAGAGATGCACATGCTAATACCCTGCCCAGGACATGTTTTTTGGTTAAATCTATCATCAATTCGTTGAATTTGATTTTGAAGATCCTGGAAATTATATCGGGCCTGTCATGTGGCTTCAAACCAGTCCCCGTCAAAACTTGCAAAATTTCAGGCCAAGTCGGATTGCATGTGAACGTCACAAATAAGTCTGGGAATCCTAGTTTGCTGGAAATTGCCATGCCATCAAAATATAGTTGGTCCATATATCTCTTGCTTCCGACATAAGATGATGGGAGCACAACTCTTTTTCCTTTCTTACCTGTTATATCCTGGGAAGCACTGCCATACTGGTCATTCAATTGCTTGTATTTTCCAACTCGCAATTTAGACTGATTCTTGCGCAACCAATTCAGTCTCTCTGACTCCATCATTGCATATCCATCCACCAAAAATTGCTGAAAAAGTCCGCGTGAGTGTAGCAGAGTCTTAGCCTCTGTATCACGTTGTTGCAATCTAAAACACAACAAATCTTTAATGGTTTGTCGATTTTGCTTCGTAACCAAATGCTCATGTTGGTACTTGTGTAGTATATTATTTCTATAACCATCCTCACCGTACACAAAAATAAGAGGGTACTGGTATGCAAGGTATGTCGGGTGGAACTCATCTATCCTCTGTAATTCTCCATCCCTTGCATGCACAATAATGTCCCTTTTAGACGCTGAATCAACATCACCGGCAATTAGCGCTTCTACTTCTGAAACAGTAGGAGTATTGTAGAGTCTACCGTCATGTTGACGTTCATAAATGAGCTTGAACTTCAAGTCTAAGAATGAATTACCTTCCAACAGATCCCTTGCCATCCTAAAAACTTTGGCATGAACGTTACAGTCATCTAACATAATTTTTAATTTGGCAACAATATCTCTCATAATCCCTTTGTTATCCCTGTTTGAAGTGAGATAGTAGTTTTTTATGAGACAGAACAGAATGCAAAATAAAACTACAAAATTGAAAAGAGTAGAATTACCTAAAACAATCTATCCTGTTTTCAATTCATTATTGGTGTCATAGATATAGAGTTGGGCATACTGTGGTGGATGACCGATCGCCGGTATCTAACCACCAATTCTGTGACATGTTTGCCCGTGAAGCCTCAAAGTTGGTGGCCCTATTCCATTGGAGTGTGTTCTGTCAAACTTCATACCCGGTGATGTGAAAGAAAACATTGCATTGTAGGTTCTGATATTGTTTTGGTAGTTGTTACTTTCAGGTGAACTTTGTTTGTCGTACAGGAGGCTCTGTATAAGAAGTGGTGGTTCATTGAGAATAGGCAGTACAATTTTCTCTCCCTTGCAACAGATGCTGAACTTAGGATTTACAGTGTGGCGTGATTTTCCCCTGCGTTCTTGGTACCACATTGATGCGCCACAGAACTGGCATTTATACATAGGGTTGGCAATATCAAAATATCCTGCTTTGAATGATAGACTGTATCAGATAATTATAATGCAGGGAAAAAGCAAGAACTGTTAAATTGATGTAAGGAAACATACGGTGACGATTTAAATCAATGACCGATCCATCGGTGGAGTCACCATCTGAATTGGAATTGTCCGTCGTAGTCTGATGATCATCAGAATCAGAGGGACGTTCATTAGACGAATAAGCAGCACCATTCATATGGTGAGTTATATTCTCCGTATTGACATCATTTGATGACTGAGGATCATGATTTATGGCATTGTGGATTGGTGTAGCAATACCATTTGACGATTGAGTATCATTCTCCAGAGGAGTGGAAATTTTGCGTATATCAGGCACATCCTGTGTTGGAGTGAGGATTGGTTTGTTATGATCCGAATTGTGCAATGTATCCTGTTGCATCGGCGTAGGTCGAGTGGAGTCATTTGTATTCTTGTAAAGCCACATAACCGAATGGTGCAATACATTTGTATTTATTCCAACATTATTGTGGTGCGATGTTGGGATAGTTCCCGAGTAGGGATGAATATGCGAATTAAGCCTGACATTTAAAATCAACCTCCTCCTCTTTCTTGCAATGAAAGCAGCAGCAGTCTTAGAACCAGAAACAGATGCATACACATCAGTTGACTGAAAAACATCAGGGACAGGATTGATAGGCTTTGGCAGGTTTGTTGCCTCCATATCAGCTACATTAAAGAAATCAGTGGCACCATAGCCATGTGTATGTGAGTTTTTCTTAAAATTCATTATCAGCTTTCGTCTTTTCCTTGCATCAGAACATTTCCTGTTACCAATCGGTAATCCAACAGCATCCATAGAATGAATCAGTTTTATCAACGCTCTAAGAAAATGCAGTTCAAATTCAATCAGACTACCTGTGTTAACAGAACCAATGTGGCAGAATAAAGGATTTCCAGAAATAGATATTAATTGATGTCTTAGAATTTGGCATTGTGACCATGTAAGAAATACACACATTATTAAAGAAACAAATTCCGGAAGCCACGTGTGTTCCAAATTATGCTGTGTGACAAAGGAGAACCCAAGAAAACAGGAAAATATCCATGCAAAGGCATGGGAAAATATCCACACCAGATTTGAGTGGCATGTGGAATCAACAGGGGCCCCAGAAAACAGTCCCACGATGTGAAGTGCTATATTTATAGTCCACACAGATGAGTTGCTTTATATAGATGAATCATAGTTTTTCCATTGTTTTGAATATATATATTATATGATGTGATTAATATGTTGCATAGTGTAATACCCTAATTTTTACCCCTAAGATCTCACATATCATTTTCATTTTTGCATACGCAAACAAGATCGCCGAGCACCTGTGTTTTTCTTATTTGCTTTTTGTTGTTTATATTTTTCAATTTGCTTGTTTCTTCTTCTTTGTGTGATTAGGGTTTTGCAGGGAGATTGATGGCAAAAGTATGACTTGGAATCAAGTGTGGTTATTCAGTTGTGATTGAGGTCAGATGAAAGTTTGACCTAAGCTTGGTCAAACCATCAAAGGATTGCTTGAATTGCAAGTTATTTGCATCAGTGGGCTATTTCTCAGACAATGTGTATCTGAGGTCAAGTTATCTTGTGGTTATCAAGCATTGATTTCTAAGAAGTTTGGTTCAAATTTAGATCTATCAAGTTCAAGGTGTTGTGTATAGTTAAGTCATTGGTTCAGGAGCAGTTGTGTTCATTTATATCAGAGGTGTGTGGAAAAGTTCAAAATATTCAGTGGTCCAAATTTGTTCAGGTGCTTTGTGAAAAGGTTTTGGATTGGTTTTAGATCAAAGCCAAGATTATGAAATCGGTGATGGTACTACCGGTGTTGTTGTGTTGGTCAGATCACTGTTGAACATCTGGAACAATTTGCGAATAAGTTTGAATTCGGAGAAAACTCTTTTGAAGACTCTGATTCAAAATTGTATGACTACGTTGTCATCCAAAATTGTGAATCGGTGTAAACGTAGCTTGGCTAAGATTGCGGTCAAAGTTGTTCTTGCTGTTGCGGACATAGAAAGATAAAGATAAAAGCGAGAATGTTTTTCGTTGATGTCGGAACAAATGAGAATGTACTTTGTATTGACATAAGAGTTGATATCTAATCATATCCTGAAGTATTTTCCACAAATTACAATGAAAGATTCCCTCCACGTACAGGTAAAAAAAATTGTGTGGAATTGGTGGAATGAGCCATGCAGATCCGACTATAAACATTGATTTTGAAAAATGGAATCTGAATATGAGGGATGAATTGACCATACCATTATTCCAACAGCTTGATGTGATGTTTGGTTATGATAATCTGATAGCAAGAACATGAGATATTTGCTTCATCTTTAATATATTCATCATCTGTACATATCTCCCAAAGATTAACGGAATCACTTATCATTTGTGTCTTGTGCATGAAATGGTTTGGTTCTCATGGAGTCTTTGCAGCCTCGTCATGCGCTGGAAACACTTGATCTTAGCAGGAACAAGTTTGCAAAGGTTGATGATCTGCATCATTGTACCAAATTGAAGCATTTGGACCTCGGTTTCAGTCACCTCAGACCTTATGCTCTCTACTAGCTCTCTCATTGCTACAACAAATATTTGGAATGTAATACTTCCATTGACAAACGAAGCTTTTGTGATTCCTACTCAAGTAAATTATATTGGAAAAGCAACCAATGTTAATAAGGCTGGTTATAAGCTTCATGGGAGTGCACATGTTATTTCCAAATACATTAGCAATACATGGTTGCGGGACAGTGTACCGTGCCGAATGGTTGGATTAGAAGTTGTTGTTAAAGAATTTTCATGATGATCAGTTGAAAGAATTTTTGAGAGTTACGCCTCGGTTACGGCATGCCAACTGTAAAGTTCTACTATCGGCTGTTAAGAAGATCCTTCAACAAATAGAGCTCGCCATGTATTCACGCCAAAGTTTGATGCAGAGTTAGCTGCTGATGCCATAGAACAGCATAATGTCACATCTTTTTATCACAATCCCTGCCATAATAGCCAGTTTGATTTCTATAGTCAGGCACAAAGAAACATGGAAGGAAAGTTTTGCAAATTTCCAGAGATCATACCTATATGCAAAAAAATTTAAGACTTATACATATTTGGATGAAGCACACAGTTGGAGCTGGTCACCATGTATGCGAATCCAATCTCACAAGCCAGAAAAAAACAATTGTTGCTGTTCATGATTAGCAGGTTCCTTGTGGACAATATTTATGCTATTTGGATGTGGTCTTTTTTTCATTGTGGTGCATCATGTATATTTGTGCACAAGTGGAAGTCTTATGGCAAGTCGCAAAAAACGGAAGGAACCAAACCTATGCAACTACTGCTTTGTTGATTCTCAAGATCAGAACTTTCTCACGTGTTCCACTTGTATGGACTGCTATCACTTGAGGTGCATTGGACTAACATGAAAAGACGCTGGCCTCGGCAAATTCAAATGCTCTTACTGTGAAATTTTGAAGGGTAAATCCCAATATTCAAATGGGGGTTCCCTCCTGAGATTTGAGAAATATATTGAATTGAACATTCTTGTCAAACTTCTGTCTGATGCTGAACGTCTGTGTCTGTGGATTAACAAAAGATCTTCTGAACCAACTTATTGAGAAAACATTTGCATGCAAATCTGGCTCGAGAGAAATAATGAACCATTCATTAGCTTATGTTGACAATGATATTACCATCATCTCTGAAAAGTTGATCATTGCAATAAAGGTTAGCAAAGTGGTTGGTGTCTATGATCAGGGTGATAGTTGTGACTTTGAGCTGGCTTTGGAAAAATACTTGTGGAAGATATCTTTGATTCTCGCGCTGTGGATAGTTACAAGAAACAGTGTCCTCCGATCCTTTGATGACAGCACTTGATCCCCAATCTGACGTTGGTAGCTTATTGACAGAGCATAGATCAAGAATATTACCGGTTTTTGAGTCCATTGCTAGGGATGTTGATATAGAAAGGATCGTCGAAGATATTAAACACGTGCTTGATGATTTGCACGACACTGCCGTACACATTCCGCAACTTTTAACTCCAACCCTCTCATGCTTCACAGATAGTCCCTGCATTTGATATTGTGTATGGAAACCAGTAGAAGATTTCGGCTTACTTTACTCTATCAGTGGGAGCAGGTCTTAACCATTCAAGGTCAATGCTTCCATGTTCTCTAACCAGTCTATTCAGGATTTTCTGACATAACATTATGCCCGCGGAGGTAGACTACACATACAGCTTGCTTTGCATTTTCAAGATGTCATTTCAGTTTCATGCTTCCAAATCCCAGCCGTAACAAAGCCATGCTAGCCATATTTCAAAATGAAGTCGTGAGCAAAATAATCCACGTCATGAGCTGCAAGCCTGCAAAATAAAAGTCAAACAATATTCCATCTCAGCAAGTCACACGTCACATGTAAGCTACGAAGAGAAAAATCAAAACGACAACAAAGTATTCAGCACAAGTCACGCACAACACACATCAATGCAAAACGCAGCAAAATTCTCACAAACGGCAATTCATTTTGTTCAGCTTAACCTCACTCTCCATCTATAAATACAGCCCTCGTCTCATTCATTTTTCTCAAGCTTCAAAGCCCTCAAAACTCTGCAGAATTTTCCTCTCGTTTCTCACTTCGAAACCGTTGTTTCATATTTTCGTCTCCTACTTCCTTTCATCAATTCACTCTCCATTCGAACAAAATACTAGCCAGAACCAAAGAAGAAGAAGAAGAGAAGCTTCAAGTTCATCACTCACCTGAATTCGAAGGTAGTTCGAGGAGCTTTTGGGTTGTTGATTTCGTTTCTATTGTTATTCGTTGCTCGAAATTGATTGTATCATCGTGTTCGTCTCTTGATTTCGATCACAACCGTGTGATTTCCATATCCCGTCGCTGCCGTGAAAATGAGTTCTGACCACCTCTTCCGCCATGTGAATAGTGCCGCCGGTGATGAAAGGAAGAAGACGATGATGTTTTCTGATTTTCTTTTTTTTTTTCCTTTTAACATTTACTTGTTTTTTTTAATGTATTTCTTTTAAGAAGAGTCTGGGCTTAGGCCCGTTGAAAGTGCAAACACCATCACCTCCTTTTTTCTAACCGCACCTCACTTTCTTTTTTTTTTAAGGATTTTCTTGCTTTTCTTTATAAAATTTATTTTAAGTTCTTTTATTGGAAATTTGGTTGATGCTACTTTTTCTTTTGAAATTAGTTTAGAAAACTTTCTGGAAAAATACTTGAAATTACTTCTTTCTTCATTTTATTTTGAATTCTTTTTTTTTTTATATTGATATTTTATTTTGAATTCTTATTTTGTTTAATTGTTGGTTTTTTGGATCTTGAATTTTGATAAGATCTCATCAATATCAATGGATTTTGAGTGTCGATTTTATCCACCAAGAGAGGTGATTGATATTGATGATGATTTAATCGATTTAGGATTCAATTTGTTGTTTATTTTCATCTTGACCTCTTTTTTTCATCTATTTTTCTTTTTGATCGATGAAAGTCTAAGATCTTGGAATTCCGTTGGTGAATTTCGAGCAAGACGAGATCGTTGCCATTTTTCTTTTCGTGCGGTATCGCTTTCGGATGACGATCTATATATCGTTCATCTAGCATACATTAGCACAAAGAGTTATTGACCGGCCTCATTGTAGGGTAATTACTCCGTAAATTACTCGGCGGTTGCTTAACATAGCGCAATATTTGTCCCGTATCGGAAACTATCAAGAATGGTTGATTATTTGTCTTATGGTTCACAACTCATGAAACTTGTTGTTAGGAGGCTTTGGTCTTATCAATCCTCTAATGAGTTTCATCAACCTTGACCTAAGTGCAATTATTCAATTGTTATTGATCACTAACACTAACAACTAATCACTAACTTACTAACAATATTATTATATTAATTTTGTTTATGTTTCCTTCTCGCTCCCTATCTCTTTTTTTTTATGTTTCATTATTATCATTTCATATCATGTTTATGTTTCCACAATTTTTCTTTTGTCCGTTGGACATATGTTTATGCTTCTGCAATTTTTACTTTGTCCGTTGGACACATGTTTATGCTTATGTCTTTTTTCTCTTTGTCCACTTGGACCAAAACATTAATAAAGGTTTAAACCATAAAAAACTTAATTCTCCTCATCTTGGACTATTGGTTAGTATCCTATTCTTTGGAGTGATCTCTTTATGGACCTCTTTTGAAGTAATATTGGACTTATGGACCTAGAATTAAGACTTCTTATCCCTTTGCTTGGAGTATTGATTGAAGACTTGCCTTTATGTGGCCAATTTGCTTAAGGATGAAATTCTTTTAATATTGCTTTGAAGTGGCTCCATTTTGGTTAGATCCTTCTTTTCCCTAGCTTTTATTTTATGCACTAGGATAGTCACTTCTTCTCCTCCCCATTCTTAAATTTTCAAAACCTTCTCCCTTTTTTTCAAAAACTTTCTTGTTTTCAAACTTAAAACCGCTTTCATAATAAAACCTTGACCTTTGTCAAGTGACTTTTAAAACTTGTTTTTCTTTAATAAATGTCAATCTATCTTAATCATATTTTGATCATTTCAAAAAGACATAAAAAAATATAAAACTCATCCAAATTTTTTGTGCTTTGTGCACCTTTTTCTTTTAAACTTTTCAAAAGAGAATTAGACATGAGTCATTTTTTTGATGAGATGTAAAACTCCTAACCAGGGTATTTTATTGAAAGTATGGTCATTTTCCACTTAGATGTTGAAGTGATTAGTCTTGTTGATGTTAATCCAAACAAATCCTTCATCCTAATGTGAAGCAAATGCCTCTTTCCCATACCTTTGGAGAATTAGTTGAGTATTCTCTCATGAGAATGACGGGTTGCCTTTTTCAAGATAAAATAAATCATAACCAATAATTTTCATTCTTTGTACCACGAACTATGAGGTTTTGATCCTACATTGCACATTGTGGATACGTAGGCATGAGGCGATAAGCCTCTCCAAACACAAAAATCTTAAAAAAATAATTCTCCTCTCATCTCCTCAATCTCTTTACAAGAAAACTATTTTTAGACCAAAAGCATGAATACATCAAAGGGCTCATATAGAGTACTATAGATGTATTGTGTAACACCCCTTCTATACCCCGTACAAAAAGACCGGAATAAACTAATCTTATAAATAAAACATCAGAGAAAAGATTAAGTCATTTAGATATAAACAGAGATGTCACATCAACGTGAACTAAAAACAACCTGCTCATAAAGATATATAACACCTGGATAGTTTTTATAAACAGAGGAACTCCGTTCCAAAATATCAGCATTCAGCTACAGAATTAAAGCGGAACATCCATAACTGATGTCATCACCAATATTAGTATGTCATATACATATTCATACAAGGCCACTAAATACAAGCTAAAAGAAACATCTACACTCGAACCCCGACTACCCGTGTTACATATCAGAGCCGACGGGACGACAAAAGGACGAAGACACTAATCTTCGCAAAAGACCTCCAGCGTCTAATCTGCAATGCCATTACAGCATTAAACCACAGCAGAAGGGTGAGAAACAGGATTATAATATAATTGCATATCATTATAAAACACTTAGCAAAATATGCACAATTATTCTCACCACACAAATACGATACTCGTAAACAACACAAGACATATTAAACCCATTTCACACATCAATCACATAAGCATATACATTAACACAATGCATAACAAATCCTTCTCAAAATTCAACACATAAACATTTATGTAATGAATTATGCAAATGCACAGAGACCGACACAACGACTCTATGCATGCGGTACCATTAGTCCCCCAGGAACTCTTGGAATCATCGCTCGTTACTTAGGGTAACTCCCCGTCGGGCATACGATGTTCCCCGTCGCTACCACTTATCAACAAGCATACGACGTTATGGATCATTTTTAGTCCTTTATAATAGGCACACGATCAATACAACAATTGCTTACACCCATAAGGGATCTACAATTCAACATGCATTGTTTACACCCACAAAGGGATCTTACAATGTCTTCATGCATTGTTTACACCCACAAAGGGATCTTACAATGTCTTCATGCATTGTTTACACCCATAAAGGGATCTTACAATGTCTTCATGCACTGTTTACACCCACAAAGGGATCTTACAATGTCTTCAACATGATGCATGTCATATAATGACCCATGGCAATCAAGACTCATACATTAAATCATGCATTTCAAGTACACATAATATAATGCACATATTTTCCAAACGGCTACAAACCTTCACCACAACACCATATACCCATCAAACATCCCTCACACAAGTCATACGTTACATATCATATCCTATCGCACAATATAGAAAATAACTCAAAAATTCCAATTTACGGTTTCTCAGAAAAGTCGGCTAAAAGTCGGCCAAAAATAATATTTTCTATCATCGTCAAAAAGTACTCATCGACAGCTTCGATTCGGTATAAAGAACTCTTAAATACGATAAACGGTTAACAAGATACGAATATTTCAAAATAACGCAAAAACATAAACCGGACGCCCGACACTACGAAACGGTTCATAAAAACTGTACCGATTGGACCAAGTTCAGACCTCAAAACTATTTTTCCTAGAAAGAACATCTCGTTATCTTTCCAACGCTTCGAACGGGGGTTAAAACCGACTTACGGTTCAAGAGATATGAATTTTCGAAGTTTCCCCGAAAAACCAGATTTTTATGGTTCAGCACAGTATGTATCGATACATAGGCTTATGTATCGATACAAAAAGCCACATGTATCGATACATAGCACGCATGTGTCGACACATGCTGTAGTGAAAATGTTGTTTTTCCCAATTTTCACAGTATGTATCGATGCATAGGGGTTATGTATCGATACATAACTCTGTTTTTCCTCAAAAACCAGATTTTCTCAAAATACACCTTTGCTGTCCCTTTTCCAAAATGCCCGGAAACTCGACTAAATCGAACATTTTCACCGAAACAAACATATACGCCCAACCACCAAATACATAAGAACAATTTAGAACACATAAACGAAATTTCTACGACGTTCGATTTTTCGATTAAATTTTAACCTCTCAAAAACCAGAATTTTCAAACATCACCAAATCGAATAAAAAGCACGACATACGACGACCTAACCTCACTCAATACTACTACGTAATTTATTTCGAATTCTAACCGTGAAACCGTCGGTTTTTATCGATTTCCTACAATTCGACCTAAACGGACAAAACAACGGAAACATAACGAAAACTAACCAAAACATAACCAAACTTCATGAAACTTTAAACAGCAGCTCACATACATATAACCAACCGACACATGTATTTATACGACTTTTCGACCGTAAAAACATCGGTTTCTATCGATTTCGTCCAATACGGCATAAATGGAAACATATGGAAAACCAACCTAAACATCCACACAAAACATTCATAATCATACACAATGATATAATAACCGAGTTTCGCACCCTTACCCGATTTAATCGTGTTCTAGAAAGTCGGGAGATTGATTTCTTCCTTCACAAGTTTTTCCTCTCTTTTCTTCTTTCTCTTCTCTTTTCTTCTTCTCTACTTCTCTTTTCTCTCTTTTTCTTTCTATTCTTTCTATTTCTATTTTTCTTTTCTTTTCTTACTAACTTAGTGAAATTAAATGTGAAATGTCCAAAATACCCCCACACTCAAATATCTCGCAAACGTTCCCAAAACGCGATAAAATATATTCCCGCCGAAAATAACATATTTTCACATAAAAGTCGAAATTAGAATAAAATAATAATAAAATAATCCAAAAAGACTCAATACAATAAAACTGGCAAAAACGGGGGCGTTACAACTCTCCCCCACTTAGAAATTTTCGTCCTCGAAAATAATACCTGATACAAACAACTCTGGATACGACTCCCGCATCCGACTTTCTAATTCCCAAGTCAAATTGCCCTCAGCAGCGCCTCCCCACGCCACTTTCACAAGTGCAATCTCCTTGCCTCTTAACCTTTTCAACTCGCGATCTAAAATCCTCACCGGTAAAACCTCAACCATAAGATTATCTCTTACCTCAACCTCATCCATCGGAATCACATGAGACGGATCTGGAACATACTTCCGTAGCTGTGAAACATGGAAAACATCATGTAGATTCGAAAGATTCGGTGGCAATGCTATCCTGTAAGCCACTGCACCAACTCTTTCGGATATCTGATATGGACCAATAAAACGTGAAGTAAGCTTCCTCGACTTCAAAGCACGTCCAACACCAGTCACCGGCGAAACCCTCAAAAACACATGGTTACCCGCTTGAAACTCAAGATCTCTTTTTCCTTTTATCATGATAACTCTTTTGCCTACTCTGAGAAGCTTTCATCTTCTCCCGAATAAGTTTCACCTTTTCCGTCGTTTGTTGAACTAACTCAGGTCCAACTACTGCACTTTCACCAGATTCATGCCAACACAAAGGTGTTCGACATCTTCTTCCATAAAGTGCCTCAAAAGGTGCCATTCCGATACTAGAATGGAAACTGTTATTATACGTAAACTCGATCAATGAAAGAAAACTGTCCCAAACTCTACCTTGCTCAAGAACACAAGATCTCAGTAAATCTTCCAATGACTAAATTGTTCTCTCCGTCTGACCATCAGTCTGCGGATGATAAGCAGCACTCAATCTCAGCTTAGAACCTAACTCCTTTTGCAAACTTTCCCAAAATCTGGAAGTAAACCTCGGGTCACGATCAGAAACAATACTCAACGGAACGCCATGTAACTTCACAACCACACTGATATAAATCTCAGCCAAACGCTCCATAGAATAACTGATATCAATCGGAATGAAATGCGCCGATTTAGTCAGTCTATCCACGATCACCCAAATAGCATTATGCCTACTCGGAGAATTAGGCAAACCCGTCACAAAATCCATCGAAATACTATCCCATTTCCACTCCGGAATATCCAACGGTTGCATTAATCCTGCAGGCCTTTGATGTTCCACTTTCGACTTCTGACAAGTCAAACACGCATAAACAAACTGAGCCACATCTCGTCTCAAACCAGACCACCAAAATATTTTCTTCAAATCTTGGTACATCTTATTAGCACCAGGATGTATACTCATACTACTCTGGTGTCCTTCCTCAAGAATCATCTTTTTCAACTCTGCATCATCCGGTATACAAATTCTACCACGGAATCTCAAAATACCCTGATCATCCACTTTAAAGTCACTGTTCACTTCTTGATTTCCAACAAGCAACAAATCAACAAGTTTCAAGTCCAACTTCTGTTTCTCTATAACAGACAACAGAAAATCATTAGTGATCTTTAACATACCAAGCTTCACACTCTCATGTGAAAGCTCACAAACCAAACTCAAGTCTCGAAATTGTTCCAGAAGTTCCCACTCTTTCACCATCAAAGCAGATATACGCAAAGATTTCCGACTCAAAGCATCAGCTACCACATTAGCCTTACCAGGATGGTAATTCAAGCTAAAGTCATAGTCCTTCAGAAGTCCCAACCATCTCCGTTGCCTCATATTCAACTCTTTCTGATCAAACAAGTATTTTAAACTTTTATGATCACTAAAGACTTCGAATCTAGCACCGTAGAGATAATGCCTCCAAATCTTTAATACAAAAACCATCGCAGCTAATTCCAAATCGTGAGTAGGGTAATTCTTCTCATGAACTCGTAACTGCCTCGAAGCATAAGCAACCACCTTACCATCTTGCATCAAAACACCACCTAAACCAATTAGAGATGCATCACAATACACAACGAACGATTCATTAGGATTCGGTAAGATCAAAATCGGAGCTGTAGTCAATCTCTTCTTCAGCTCGTTGAAACTTTCTTCACATTGAATATCCCAAATAAATGCCTTACCCTTACAAGTCAGTTGAGTCAACGGAAGTGCCAACTTGGAAAAACCTTCGATAAACCTCCGGTAATATCCAGCCAAACCCAGAAAACTTCGAATTTCAGTAACAGATCTAGGAGCCTCCCATTGTAGAACTGCCTCTACTTTGGATGGATCCACAACAATACCATTACCTGAAATCACATGCCCAAGAAAACTCACTTCTGACAACCAGAACTCACACTTGGACAGTTTGGCATAAAGTTTCTTCTCCTTCAGAATCTGCAACACAATACGCAAATGTTCCGCATGTTCCTCCTGTGACTTAGAATAAACCAAAATGTCATCAATAAAAACAACAACAAAATGATCTAAATGCTCATGGAATATACGATTCATATACTCCATAAACACACCCGGCGCATTAGAAACCCCGAACGGCATCACAGAAAACTCGTAATGTCCGTATCGTGTCCTAAAGGCCGTCTTCTGAATATCCTCCTCTTTAACCCGAATCTGATGGTATCCTGACCTCAAATCAATCTTACTAAACACACTTGCACCCACTAGTTGATCCATCAAGTCATCGATCCTTGGAAGTGGATACTTGTTCTTAATCATCACTTTATTCAACTGCCGATAATCGATACACAAACGCATACTTCCATCTTTCTTTTTGACCAACAAAACAGGAGCACCCCAAGGTGATACACTAGGCCTTACAAACCTCTTTTCCAACAACTCATTCAATTGTCTTTTCAACTCCACCAACTCAGATGCTGACATCCGATATGGTGCCATAGATACAGGTCTAGTACCAGGAACTAGGTCTATAGAAAACTCCACCTCTCTTTCTGGCGGCACATCTGAAAAATCATCCGGAAACACCTCCTGAAAATCACACACAACAGGAAAACTTCCAATTGCAACTTGACTCTCCACAGACAACGATGCAAACAATCCAAACAACTGAGCTTCCTCCGCCAAAAGTTTCTTCAACTCTTTGGTAGATAAGAAACCAGATTCCCTTTCTTCTTCAAGAGAAGGAAATCTCACCCGCTTAAGATAACAATCAAGATGAACACGATTGAACTCTAACCAGTTCATTCCCAGAATCACGTCCAAACCCTTCAATGGCAAACATACCAAGTCCATCACAAAATCTCTACCAAAAATTGTCAAAGGACAACTTAAACAAACGAAAGAAGTAGTTACCGACCCCGAAGCTGAAGTATCGATAACCATCTCTCCATCCATCTTAGGCAACACCAAATTCAAACATTTCGCACAATCAATCGAAATAAACGAATGAGTCGCTCCAGTATCAATAATAGCAATTAAAAGATTACTATTAATAAAACAAGTACCTCTGATCAAACGATCTGCATTAGTAGGCTGAGCTCCCGCCAATGCAAATACTTTCCCTCTAGGTTGAGCTTGCTTCGGTTTCGTGCACTTTGTACTATAGTGACCATTCTCCCCACAATTATAACACTTGATCGCATTCCTCCTACAATCAGCAGCCACATGACCCGTCAAACCACAATTAGAACACTTGTTCATATTCCTCTTACATTCCGATATACGATGACCTAAACCACCACAATTATAACATTTCACCGAAGAATTCATTCCTCCTCCACTAGGCTTCCTATCAAAAGTAAACTTCTGTTTCCCTTTATCGACAGGGGTAGCATAAGGCCTACCTCTGAACTGCCCCTTTCCTTTCCTATCATTCAGATTCTTGTAATGAGTAGCACGTGCCTTACTATCTTCATCAAAAATCCGACTCTTGTTCACCAACACTGAAAACTGTCTTATCTCCTGATAACCGATACCCTGCTTGATTTCTGGCCTCAAGCCATTCACAAACTTCAAACACTTTGACCTCTCAGAACCAGCCGTATTATAATTAGGACAGAACTTCACAAGTTCCTCAAACTTAGCAGCATAATCCGCAACAGAGGAATTATCCTGCTTCAGTTCAAGAAATTCAATTTCCTTTTTACCTCTCTCATCTTCCGGAAAATACTTTTCAAGAAAAGCATCTTTGAACACAGCCCAAGTAACCACAATTTCATCCTCCTCAAACCTCTGAGAAGCATTCGCCCACCAGTCCTCAGCCTCCTTTTCCAACATATGAGTACGAAACTGCACCTTCTGATCCTCGGAACACCTAATGAAATGGAAGATCTTCTCAATCTTCTTCAGCCAAATCTGTGCTCCCTCAGGATCATGAGTACCCTTGAAGCTCGGTGGATTATTCTTCTGAAACTTATCCATACTACGCGATTCCTTGTCCGCCGCAGCATTGGGTAAATTCTGCATTGCTTGCGCCATAGCTTGCATGGCCGCAGTCATAGCAGCAGCACCTCTTCCAGCCATAATCTGAACGTTGCCAACGATAACAAATTATGGTTAAACAACCACTCCACAGAGTGCAACAGACCAACAAGACACAACAGACACGACAACATGGTCGGACAAACCAAACATTAGCTCTGATACCACTTATTGTAACACCCCTTCTATACCCCGTACAAAAAGACCGGAATAAACTAATCTTATAAATAAAACATCAGAGCAAAGATTAAGTCATTTAGATATAAACAGAGATGTCACATCAACGTGAACTAAAAACAACCTGCTCATAAAGATATATAACACCTAGATAGTTTTTATAAACAGAGGAACTCCGTTCCAAAATATCAGCATTCAGCTACAGAATTAAAGCGGAACATCCATAACTGATGTCATCACCAATATTAGTATGTCATATACATATTCATACAAGGCCACTAAATACAAGCTAAAAGAAACATCTACACTCGAACCCCAACTACCCGTGTTACATATCAGAGCCGACGGGACGACAAAAGGACGAAGACACTAATCTTCGCAAAAGACCTCCAGCGTCTAATCTGCAATGCCATTACAGCATTAAACCATAGCAGAAGGGTGAGAAACAGGATTATAATATAATTGCATATCATTATAAAACACTTAGCAAAATATGCACAATTATTCTCACCACACAAATACGATACTCGTAAACAACACAAGACATATTAAACCCATTTCACACATCAATCACATAAGCATATACATTAACACAATGCATAACAAATCCTTCTCAAAATTCAACACATAAACATTTATGTAATGAATTATGCAAATGCACAGAGACCGACACAACGACTCTATGCATGCGGTACCATTAGTCCCCCAGGAACTCTTGGAATCATCGCTCGTTACTTAGGGTAACTCCCCGTCGGGCATACGATGTTCCCCGTCGCTACCACTTATCAACAAGCATACGACGTTATGGATCATTTTTAGTCCTTTATAATAGGCACACGATCAATACAACAATTGCTTACACCCATAAGGGATCTACAATTCAACATGCATTGTTTACACCCACAAAGGGATCTTACAATGTCTTCATGCATTGTTTACACCCACAAAGGGATCTTACAATGTCTTCATGCATTGTTTACACCCATAAAGGGATCTTACAATGTCTTCATGCACTGTTTACACCCACAAAGGGATCTTACAATGTCTTCAACATGATGCATGTCATATAATGACCCATGGCAATCAAGACTCATACATTAAATCATGCATTTCAAGTACACATAATACAATGCACATATTTTCCAAACGGCTACAAACCTTCACCACAACACCATATACCCATCAAACATCCCTCACACAAGTCATACGTTACATATCATATCCTATCGCACAATATAGAAAATAACTCAAAAATTCCAATTTACGGTTTCTCAGAAAAGTCGGCTAAAAGTCGGCCAAAAATAATATTTTCTATCATCGTCAAAAAGTACTCATCGACAGCTTCGATTCGGTATAAAGAACTCTTAAATACGATAAACGGTTAACAAGATACGAATATTTCAAAATAACGCAAAAACATAAACCAGACGCCCGACACTACGAAACGGTTCGTAAAAACTGTACCGATTGGACCAAGTTCAGACCTCAAAACTATTTTTCCTAGAAAGAACATCTCGTTAGCTTTCCAACGCTTTAAACGGGGGTTAAAACCGACTTACGGTTCAACAGATATGAATTTTTGAAGTTTCCCCGAAAAACCAGATTTTTATGGTTCAGCACAGTATGTATCGATACATAGGCTTATGTATCGATACAAAAAGCCACATGTATCGATACATAGCACGCATGTGTCGACACATGCTGTAGTGAAAATGCTGTTTTTCCCAATTTTCACAGTATGTATCGATGCATAGGGGTTATGTATCGATACATAACTCTGTTTTTCCTCAAAAACCAGATTTTCTCAAAATACGCCTTTGCTGTCCCTTTTCCAAAATGCCCGGAAACTCGACTAAATCGAACATTTTCACCGAAACAAACATATACGCCCAACCACCAAATACATAAGAACAATTTAGAACACATAAACGAAATTTCTACGACGTTCGATTTTTCGATTAAATTTTAACCTCTCAAAAACCAGAATTTTCAAACATCACCAAATCGAATAAAAAGCACGACATACGACGACCTAACCTCACTCAATACTACTACGTAATTTATTTCGAATTCTAACCGTGAAACCGTCGGTTTTTATCGATTTCCTACAATTCGACCTAAACGGACAAAACAACGGAAACATAACGAAAACTAACCAAAACATAACCAAACTTCATGAAACTTTAAACAGCAGCTCACATACATATAACCAACCGACACATGTATTTATACGACTTTTCGACCGTAAAAACATCGGTTTCTATCGATTTCGTCCAATACGGCATAAATGGAAACATATGGAAAACCAACCTAAACATGCACACAAAACATTCATAATCATACACAATGATATAATAACCGAGTTTCGCACCCTTACCCGATTTAATCGTGTTCTAGAAAGTCGGGAGATTGATTTCTTCCTTCACAAGTTTTTCCTCTCTTTTCTTCTTTCTCTTCTCTTTTCTTCTTCTCTACTTCTCTTTTCTCTCTTTTTCTTTCTATTCTTTCTATTTCTATTTTTCTTTTCTTTTCTTACTAACTTAGTGAAATTAAATGTGAAATGTCCAAAATACCCCCACACTCAAATATCTCGCAAACGTTCCCAAAACGCGATAAAATATATTCCCGCCGAAAATAACATATTTTCACATAAAAGTCGAAATTAGAATAAAATAATAATAAAATAATCCAAAAAGACTCAATACAATAAAACTGGCAAAAACTGGGGCGTTACATATTGGGTGCGTAAAACCTTCCCTTTACATAACCAACCCCCCTTACCCTTTATCTCTTTGTTCTTTTAGAACTCTTTAGGTTTTGTTCTCTCTTTTTTCCTTTCCTTTTTGGATAAAAATAAAAGTGCGGTGGTGACTCTTGTTTATTTTTTAGTTAAGTTAATCTATAGCTTACACTCACGATTTTTACCGCTACAGAAAAGTGGCGACTCTGCTGGGGACAGATTGACCTCTTGTTGGTCCATCCCTTGAGGGGTTTAGCCTACTTTGATTTATTTAGTGCTTTTGGTCTGATTTGCTTGTTATTTGTTTGTTCTGGTTGGGATGTTCTGAGAGATAAGCCCAATACACAGGCTTGAGTATACACTTAGGACTAGAGTGGAAAGTAGTGGGACCTACGCGCCGTCTTGGTACGTTTGGTGTTCACAAAATTCACATCCAGACGAGGCTATCTTGGGAGATATTCTGACGTGCGTGTCTTGCGCATTTCAGGATGTTGATCTAGACAGTTGTCGACTCTGGCGATCGTTTCTCCGAGAACTTAGTAACGCCTCTCCTCCCGACATGTGATAATGGCAGACCAGAAATGGCAAACCCGTTACACTTGTTGATCCGAGGGACCAATGCTGGAAACTTGCTATAGGATATCCTTTTTGGGGAATCAGTGGACGATCTCTTTGTTTGGCGATAGTATTATACCCCGAGGGATGAATGTACTATTGCTTCTCAAATCAAGAATCTGAAACTGAGGATCCCAGCTTTTTAGTACCCACATGTGGAATGGGCGGGTGTTTAAAGGTTTGCAGGAAACCCTGACTTTCAGCATGCCTGGTACTTTAGATTTCTTATCACTGTGGACTTATCGACCTGGTATTCCGGTATTCTCCTCAGAGCGGACCTTTGAGCTCATCCAGTCATCAGCGCAGCAGTTATTCAGAATTTATGGAAGCTTTGATCCTGTGTCTGTTGCATTCATATTGCATTGCATTTGCATCAAGCATCATTTTGCATTGTTTCTTGCCTTTTTCGGGTGTCTTATTGTTTCCCTTTGGTCTTCATTCAGCCAAGCTATCACACAAGTATAATACTCGAGCTAATCTGAAGAAAAAGATGGATCAATTGCAACAAGAGAACCGTGAGCTTCGTGAAGAAGTGTCAACTCTGAAGGATGGTTTGGAAAGACTCACTGCTATGATGGAAGCTCTAGTGGCTGCTCAGAATCAGCCATCGCCTCCTCCTCCTCTGCTTTCAACTCCTGTGTAAAGGACAATCATTTCTGAGATTGTATCTACGCCCATCTCTGTGGCGCCTGCTAGTGTTCCTCAATACTCCATGCCTCCTGGTTTCCCCTGGGGCATGCCTCATAACTTTGTTCCTGAAGGTTATCAACCACCACCATCTCCTGAAGTTCCAGTTGTTCCTACCGTTCAACCTGTGATGACTATGCCACCGCCTGTGGTTCACACTGTTCCTTTTGGTGAAGAGCAAATTTTCCATACTGCTCCAAGTGAAAATGCCAGTGCTTATGATAGAATGGAAGAGATTCAAGACCAGTTTGCTGAAATGCAGAAAGAGATCAAAGCTCTGAGAGGTAAAGAGCTGTTTAGAAAGAATGCTCATGAGTTATGCTTGGTTCCTAATGTGAAGATCCCACATAAGTTCAAGGCCCCTGACTTTGAAAAGTATAAGGGTAACTCTTGTCCGTTGAGTCACTTGACTATGTATGCTCGTAAGATGTCGGCCCATAAGGATAATGATCAGCTGCTCATTCACTATTTTCAAGATAGTTTGTCTGGTGGTGCTTTGAAATGGTATATGGGACTCGATAGTGCTCGAATTGGCACTTTCGAAGATTTGGGTGAGGCGTTTGTGAAACAGTATAAGTATAATGTGGATATGGCTCCCGATCGTGACCAGCTTCGGGCAATGGCTCAGAAAGATAAGGAGACATTCAAAGAATACGCACAGAGGTGGCGCGAGATTGCTGCTCAGATCAACCCTCCTTTGGAAGAAAAGGAGATGACCAAGATTTTTCTGAAAACTCTGAGTCCTTTCTATTATGATGAGCGTATGATTGCTAGTTCCCCAAGTGATTTCACTGAGATGGTTAATATGGGGATGAGATTGGAAGAGGGTGTCCGTGAGGGACGTTTGTCGAAAGATGGCAATTCTACTGGAAGTTCCAAAAAATATAGTGAAGGATTTGCCAAAAAGAAAGAAGGAGTGACCAATGTCGTTTCTCGAGAAAGGTATAGAAGACCTCGCAATAGAAACAATCAGTGTCAGCAACATGTTTCATCTCTCACTCCTGTTATCAGTTCAGCTCCTGTTGTTCAGGCATCTCCTGCTCAGCAACAACCTTCTAATCAGCCAAACAACCAACGAGGCCATTTTCAGAAAGATTTTGATCCGATTCTGATGACCTACACGGAATTGCTTCCTTATTTAATTAAGAAGAATCTTGTTCAGACCCGTCCACCACCTGTTGTTCCAAAAGATTCACCATGGTGGTATAAGCCTGAAGCTCATTATGCTTTCCATTAGGGAGGAGCTGGACATGACACTGAGAATTGTTATCCATTGAAGATGGAAGTGCAAAGGTTGGATAGAAGTGGTATTTTGTCTTTCGAAGATTCCAACCCTAATGTCCAATCAAATTCATTGCCTAGTCATGGCAAGGCATATGTCAATATGGTTTATGGTTGTCCTGGTACATTCAAAATCTTTGATATCCATTGGATCCGAAGATCTCTTGTGGAAATGCATGCACTTTTGAGTATATACCATGATATCGATCATGACTATGCAGCTTGCTGTATTTGTTCCGTGAATCCACGTGGTTGTGTGATAGTGAAGAGGGATATTCAAAGGATGATGGACGAGAATTTGATTGAAGTCACAGCTAAGAGAGATGAATATTAAAATGAGGTGAATGCTATTGAGCCACGCTTTAATATTCCTGAACGAGTTGTTATCTCATATGACAGTTGGAAGACAGCTGTTACGCCTTTGGTTATTCGGTTGCCCGGTCCAGTACCCTATGAATCTAACAAAGTTATTCTGTATAAGTACAATGCTACCATGGTAGAGGATGGTAAGGAAGTGCCCATTCCTTCTTTGTCTTCTGTAGTAAGCATCGCTGATGTGAGTAGAGTGACCCGAAGTGGACGTGTCTTCGCTCTTGAGCCTCCAAAGATTGGGGAGAATGTTATTGCTGGCAAACGAACTCAAGATGAGAGTAATGTCGATGTTTCTGGTCAGACCAATGGTTCGAAGGCTTTTGAGGATGAAGTATTGAAATTGATCAAGAAGAGTGATTACAGTGTTGTGGATCAACTCTTGCAGACCCCGTCCAAGATTTCAGTGTTGTCCTTACTGATGAATTCTGAAGCTCATAGGAAATCTTTGCAGAAGGTTTTGGAACAAGCATTTGTTGAGCATGATGTGACTGTTAACCAGTTTGATGGCATTGTTGCCAACCTCACCGCATGTAATAATTTGAGTTTCTGTGATGAAGAGTTACCCGAGGAGGGGAGAAATCACAATTTGGCTTTACATATCTCCATGAACTGTCAAGAAGATGCGCTTTCCAATGTGTTGGTGGAAACGGGCTCTTATTTGAATGTGTTGCCAAAATCTTCTTTATCAAAGCTTGCTTACCAAGGTCCTCCCATGAGGTATAGTGGAGTTATTGTTAAAGCTTTTGATGGATCCCGAAAGACTGTGATTGGAGAGGTTGATCTTCCAATCAAAATAGGACCGTGCTTATTCCAAATTACTTTTCAAGTAATGGATATCCGTCCTGCTTATAGTTGTTTGCTTGGAAGACCCTAGATTCTTGAAGCTGGGGCAGTGACTTCGACTCTCCATCAGAAGTTGAAATTTGTTAAGAATGATAAGCTGGTAATTGTTGGAGGTGAGCAAGCGATGTTGGTGAGCCACCTTTCATCCTTTTCGTATGTTGATGCCGATGAAACTGTTGGAACTCCGTTCCAAGATCTTTCTGTTGATGACAAAGCTATTAAGAAGAATGAGTTACCCATGTCTTCTTTGAAAGATGCTCTGCATGTGTTAGAAACTGGTCGGTCCGACGGTTGGGGCCGAGTCATTGATGTGGTTGATAACCTGGGCAAAGCGGGTTTAGGCTTTATGCATGGTACAGTCAGAAAAGATTTAAAGCGTATTAATGAGACCTTTCACAGCGCCGAATTCATCCACAAAGATCACTGTACTGCTGCCATCATTGAAGATGATGAAGAAGAAGAACTTCCCAATTTCGTGACACATGGACAAGTCTGCCAGAATTGGATAGCTGTTGATGTTCCTACTATTGTTCATATTTCAAAGTAATTTTTTTTTGTTTCTTTCAAAAATCCTTTCACTCTGCCTAAGGTGAAAGCGAATTTGTGAGGGCTTTGTTTCAAATTTTATCATCATCAATAAAATGTTATTTTGTTTATCCATATTATGTTTTCCCTTTTTGCTTTATTTCTGAAAAATGGTAACATAAAAAACCAAAAAATAATAATAATGTGATAATCACTTTTATCTGCATGATACTTGCACTTTTTGTTCATATTCTAAAATCAAACATAAACCATTGTGCAGATTGATTGTTAAACCCATTGAAAACAATGACCCTATGCCCCCTCCCAACTTTGAATTCCCTCTATTTTGAGCTGAAGAAGAGGGTATTGAGGAGATTCCAGATGAAATTTCTCGGTTGCTTGAGAATGAGGAAAAAGCCACTCAGCCTCATGAAGAGCCATTGGAATTGGTTAATTTGGGTTCAGATGATGATATAAAAGAAGTCAAGATTGGGGCACTGCTTCAGTCAGATGTTAAGAAGAGGATTGTGGAGCTTCTTAGAGAATATGTTGATGTGTTTGCTTGGTCTTATCAAGACATGCCAGGTCTCGATACTGATATTGTGGAGCATAGATTGTCGTTGAAGCCTGAATGTCCACCTGTGAAGCAGAAATTGAGAAGAACTCATCCTGACATGGCTGTGAAAATCAAAGAGGAGGTTCAAAAGCATATTGATGCTGGTTTTCTTGTGACTTCTGAGTATCCTCAATGGGTGGCCAATATTGTGCCTGTTCCAAAGAAAGACGGAAAAGTCCGAATGTGCGTTGACTATAGAGATTTGAATAAAGCTAGTCCAAAAGATGATTTTCCACTGCCACACATTGACATGTTGGTAGATAATACTGCTAAATTCAGTATCTTTTCTTTTATGGATGGATTTTCCGGTTATAATCAAATAAAGATGGCATCCGAGGATATGGAAAAAACAAGATTCATTACACCCTGGGGAACATTCTGTTACAGAGTGATGCCCTTCGGTTTGAAAAATGCTGGTGCAACGTACCAGAGAGCTATGACCACTTTGTTCCATGATATGATGCATAAAGAAATTAAGGTCTATGTGGATGATATGATTTGTAAGTCGAAGACTGAAGAAGATCATATTGAGTACTTATTGAAGTTGTTTCAACGTTTGAGAAAGTTTAAGCTCCGTTTGAATCCTAATAAATGCACTTTTGGTGTCCGTTCTGGAAAGTTGTTGGGCTTTATTGTCAGCCAAAAAGGCATTGAAGTTGATCCTGGTAAAGTTAAAGCCATTCAGGAAATGCATGCGCCCAAAACAGAAAAACAAGTAAGAGGATTCTTGGGACGTTTGAATTATATCTCCCGATTTATATCCAATATGACTGCCACATGTGCGCCGATCTTCAGGCTTCTTCGCAAAGATCAGGGTTGTGTTTGGATAGAGGATTGTCAGTAAGCTTTTGAAAGAATTAAAGAGTATCTGCTTGAACCTCCGATTTTGTCTCCTCCTGTGGAAGGAAGACATTTGATCATGTATTTGACCGTGCTAGAAGAGTCTATGGGATGTGTTCTAGGTCAACAAGATGAATCTGGTCAAAAAGAATTTTCCATTTATTATTTGAGAAAGAAGTTCACTGATTGTGAGTCTCGGTACTCAATGCTTGAAAAGACATGTTGTGCTTTAGCTTGGGCTGCCAAGCGCCTCCGCCAGTATATGTTGAATCATACAACTTGGTTGATATCCAAAATGGATCCAATCAAGTATATCTTTGAAAAGCCTGCTCTAACTGGGAGGATTGCTCGTTGGCAAATGTTGTTGTCAGAATATGATATCGATACCGAACTCAAAAAGCGATAAAAGGAAATGTTTTGGCTGACCATTTGGCACACCAGCCAATTGATGATTACCAACCTATCAGGTTTGATTTTCCTGATGAGGATGTGATGTATCTAAAGGTTAAAGATTGTGAAGAACCATTACCTGATGAAGGGCCTGAGCCTGGATCCCGTTGGGGTTTAATTTTTGACGGAGCTGTTAATGAGTATGGCAATGGTATTGGGGCAATAATTGTTACTCCTCATGGTTCTCACATTCCTTTCACTGCAAGGTTAATGTTCACTTGCACAAATAATGCGGCTGAGTATGAAGCATGCATTATGGGCTTGGAAGAAGCTATTGATTTAAGAATCAAGATTCTTGATGTATACGGAGATTCATCCCTGGTGATTAATCAGATTAAAGGAGAATGGGAGATGCGTCAACCTGATTTGATTCTTTATCGAGATTATGCAAGAAGGTTGTTAACTTTCTTCAATAAGGTTGAGTTTCACCATGTACCCAGAGCCGCAAATCGAATGGCAGATGCCTTAGCAACTATATCCTCCATGATTGTGGTGAATCGGTGGAATGATGTGCCCAAAATCGATGTTATGCGGCTTGATAGGCCAGCTTATGTATTTGCGGTTGAAGAGGTTGTTGATGATAAACCGTGGTATTATGATATTAAATGCTTTCTTCAAAATCAAGAGTACCCGCTTGGGGCATCCAAGAAAGATAAGAAGACTTTGAGAATATTGACTGGTAGTTTCTTCCTGAATGGTGATGTGCTGTATAAAAGAAATTATGACATGGTCTTGCTCAGATGCGTTAATAGACACGAAGCAGACATATTGATGAAAGAAATTCATGAAGGATATTTTGGTACCCATGCCAATGGGCATGCAATGGCTAAGAAGATGCTAAGGGCAAGTTACTATTGGCTGACAATGGAATCTGACTGTTGCAAATTTGTGAAGAAGTGCCATAAGTGCCAGGTTTATGCTGACAAAATTCATGTACCACCGACTCCTCTCAATGTTATCTCTTCTCCATAGCCTTTCTCCATGTGGGGCATTGATATGATTGGAATGATTGAGCCTAAAGCGTCGAATGGACACCGTTTCATATTAGTGGCTATTGACTATTTTACCAAGTGGGTTGAAGCGGCATCATATGCCAATGTGACCAAGCATGTAGTGGTCCGATTTATCAAGAACCAAATCATTTGTCGGTATGGTGTTCCGAGCAAGATTATCACTGATAATGGGTCGAACCTGAATAACAAGATGATGAAGGAATTATGTGATGAGTTTAAGATTGAGCATCATAATACTTCTCCTTACAGACCTAAGATGAATGGGGTTGTTGAAGCTGCTAATAAGAATATTAAGAAGATTGTTCAGAAGATGGTTGTTACTTACAAGGATTGGCATGAGATGCTCCCTTTTTCTTTGCATGGGTATCGTACATCCGTCTGCACTTCAACAGGGGCAACCCTTTTCTCTCTTGTTTATGGTATGAAAGCAGTGCTCCCAGTAGAAGTTGAAATCCCTTCTATGAGAGTTTTGATGGAAGCTGGATTGTCTGAGGCTGAATGGTGCCAAAGCAGATACGATCAGTTGAATTTGATTGAAGAGAAAAGAATGACGGCCTTGTGTCATGGCCAATTGTATCAACAGAGAATGAAGAAAGCTTTTGATAAGAAGGTTCGACCTCGTATTTTTAGAGAAGGCGACCTCGTGCTCAAAAAGATCTCGAATTTTACCAATGATTCTAGGGGCAAGTGGACTCCTAATTATGAAGGCCCATATGTTGTTAAGAGAGCCTTCTCTGGCGGTGCATTACTTCTTGCAACTATGGATGGTGAAGAGTTCACTTGTCCTGTGAATGCCGATGCAGTCAAGAAATACTTCGCCTAAAAAATAAAAAGAACAGCTCGCTAAGTTGAAAACCCGAAAGGGCGGCTTAGGCAAAAATGAGCGTCTCGGTGGGCTGAAAACCCGAAAGGGCGGTCCAGGCAAATATTAGAGGCAAAAACAGAAATAATCATCCCGGTAGGTTGAAACCCCGAAAAGGCAATCTAGGCAAAAGTTAGGGATTATGGCAAGTAACTGCATCTGGCCAGTCTTGATCATCTCAAAGCAACATTGTCTATCAAGGATTCTGCTTGAATCATCCTCAACTGAAGTTTTGAGCACAGTGGAATTCAAAGTTGTTAGGGAGAATAGTGGTCATTGTATTTCAATGTAACCCTTTCCATGTATTTACCATTTTTCAAACTTTGTAATGATCCATGGAATTACGCCATTTGCGGACTTCCATTCTATTAATAAAACTTGGGCCTTTGTCCCTTTATTTGCAATTCTTATTTTGTTTCTGTTTGCAAAATTTCATTTATTTTTTATGATGATTTTTGAAACAAAATGTGAATAATTGATTTAATTTTTTTTTTTGAAAATTATAAAAACATTTTCCTTTGATTTATGAATATAAGAAAGAATATCAACGGTTATTCCAAGAATGGTAGGATCAATGTTTTCCTCAACAGGGTTTGTTCTCGCTCCTTTGGCAGAATTTATTGACAGATCCCCAGTAGAGTTTGTTGATATTTCCTCAGTAGAGTTTGTTCCTATGAGTGTGATTAATTGATGATAAGATGATATGTTTGTTGTGATGTGTTGAATTCATAAGGTCCAATGTTGTTTGGTTTCTCCCCAACTAGGTCTTGATCTGAATCCTCTCCAGCTAATTATGTTATGGCTAGACAGTTGAGTAGTTTTGAGGTCCACTTCTCCTTAATGGTGGTCCCCACTAAGAGATTCATTTTTTGTTATCCCCAGCCGAAATCATATGAGGAATCTTCACTCAGAGTTTTATTCTCTAAACGTGTTGTTATTACTTTGGATGTCCCCAAACAGAGAGCGATGTTATTCTCTTCTAAGAAGCATTGACGTGGGGATCGCTAGTCGTGTTTCATCTTGCCTTGTGGATGTTTTTCTCTCCAGGTTGTTCTGCCCAGGGATTTATCCTTGATGATTCCTTAACGGAGGTGGTGCATTATTGTTTCGATCGTTTCCCAAGCATAGAGCAGTGATGTTAATTTCTTATCATCCCCGACAAGTCCAGATTGTACTTCTTTCCTGATTGTTTATTTTCAGAGAAGATTGTGCATCACTGTTGTGGCTATTCCCCAGTGAAATCGCTGATGATATCTTTATTCAAGGGATATTGATATATTAGTCACCTGTTGGGTTTTCTCTCACTCATGATGAGTATTGATCTAAAATCCCTCACAGTTTGACCTTTTTCTGTTTTCCCAGCAAGTCCAGGATGCTTTGCTCAGAATTGGTTAATCCTCTGAGAGTGTTTTCGTATCTCCAGCAGATCTGCCTTGTTTTCCCAGTGGATTTTTGCATAGATGTTTATATGTCTACAATCCCCAGTGGATTCATTATTTCTCCGCAGCAGATCTCTTCATCCTTTTGAAATGAAGGTTCCTGTGAATTTTTAAGATCCCCAGAAAGATTCAGAAAGATTCGGGTTGAATGATTCCTCGACAGCTTTCCTGCCATCCACAAAGCAGAGTTTATGTTGTTATCCTCTTTGTGGATCATCTATGTTAGAAGATTGATATTTGGGTATTTCTCCAAGGAGTATCTTCTTTTCTCTAGCAAGATTTGAGCCTTGTAGTAGGATTTATTTTCCTTTGATGGCTTTTGTTTATCTCTTGCAGGATTTCTTCGGCAAAATGCCTAGCAGAGTTGCTAATAACATCTCCATCTTATTGAGATTAGCCGAGTATTCAATGGTGTTGTGATGTTTATTCCACCCTCTTTTTTTTCTTCTTTATGTCTGTTTTGTCAGCATATTCATACCCATATGCATTGCATGCACATTCTTTTGTTGTGCATAGCATATTGTTGTTGCATCGTGCATTTTTGCATTTGTGTTGGTGCTTCCTTGCTCTGGTGTTGTTATCCTCGCAGAGCGTGTGTGTTCTCTCTTCATTTAGAGTGTCGACCCGTAAGCAGAAAAATGCCTATCTTTGTTAATTCCCCACTGGGTTTATTTCTCGTGGAAGATTTTGATTCAGTTTCCTCTCCAGTTCATTATCTGGATGGAATTAGTCCCCAGTTGAGATATATCCTCCTCGGGATGAGTCTTGTTTGACCGTTTCTGTAACACCCCTTCTATACCCCGTACAAAAACGGAATAAAAAAAATAATCTTATAATAAAACATCAGAGCAAAGATTAAGTCATTTAGATATAAACAGAGATGTCACATCAACGTGAACTAAAAATAACCTGCTCATAAAGATATATAACACCTGGATAGTTTTTATAAACAAAGGAACTCCGTTCCAAAATATCAGCATTCAGTTACAGAATTAAAGCGGAACATCCATAACTGATGTCATCACAAAATATAAGTATGTCATATACATATTCATACAAGGCCACTATATACAAGCTAAAAGAAACATCTACACTCGAACCCCGACTACCCGTGTTACATATTAGAGCCGACGGAACGACAAAAAGACGAAGACACTAATCTTCGCAAAAGACCTCCAGCGTTTAATCTGCAATGTCATTACAGCATTAAACCACAGCAGAAGGGTGAGAAACAGGATTATAATATAATTGCATATCATTATATAACACTTAGCAAAATATGCACAATTATTCTCACCACACAAATACGATACTTGTAAACAACACAAGACATATTAAACCCATTTCACACATCAATCACATAAGCATATACATTAACACAATGCATAACAAATCCTTCTCAAAATTCAACACATAAACATTCATGTAATGAATTATGCAAATGCACAGAGACCGACACAACGACTCTATGCATGCGGTACCAATCCAACCTTGTAATTCATTAGTCCCCCAGGAACTCTTGGAATCATCGCTCGTTACATAGAGTAACTCCCCGTCGGGCCTACGATGTTCCCCGTCGCTATAAACCATTATTTCAGGGCGTACGACGTTTATGGATTGCTTTAGACCACTATTTCAAGGCGCACAATCCGATTGCCATAGTCCACTATTTCAGGGCGCACAATCATTTGTGATTAATCGCTTCTACCATTATTTCAGGGCGTAAGACGATAAAACTGATTCATTTATGAATCTTTCAATGCAAGAATGCATATCATGATACTTGACACATTAATGACTCATGCCAACATCAAATGCTCATGCATTAACAATAATCATGTACTTCAAGTACATATAAAGTAATGCACACAATTGCCCAAAATGGCCACAAACACCAATATACCATTCCACAACATCAAATTCCCATCAAAGAATCATCACACAAGCCATCTCATAACATATCATAATATGTCTTACAATATTGAAAAATAACTCAAAATTCCATTATTCGGTTTTCCGAAAAAGTCGGCCAAAAATAATATTTTCTATCATCATCAAAAAGTACTCATCGACAGCTTCGATTTGGTATAAAGAACTCTTAAATACGATAAACGGTTAATAAGATATGAATATTTCAAAATAACGCAAAAACATAAATCGGACGCCCAACACTACGAAACGGTTCGTAAAAACTGTACTGATTGGACCAAGTTCAGACCCCAAAACTATTTTTCCTAGAAAGAACATCTCGTTAGCTTCCCAACGCTTCAAACGGGGATCAAAACCGACTTAGGGTTCAAGAGATATGAATTTCCGAAGTATACCCGACAAACCCGAATTTCCTGGTTCAGCACAGTATGTATCGATACATAGGCTTATGTATCGATACAAAAAGGCCACATGTATCGATACATAGAACACATGTGTCGACGCATGCTGTAGTGAAAATTCTGTTTTCTCAAATTTCTACAGTATGTATCGATTCATAGGGGTTATGTATCGATACATAACTCTGTTTTTCTCAAAAAAACCAGATTTCTCAAATTTCTCCCTTGCTGCCACTTTTCCGAAATGCCCGGAAACTCGACTAAATCGAACATTTTCATCGAAACAAACATATACGCTCCACCACCAAATACATAAGAACAATTTAGAACATATAAACGAAATTTCTACGACGTTCGATTTTTCGATTAAATTTCAACCTCTCAAAAAAACCAGAATTTTCAAACATCACCAAATTGAATAAAAAGCACGCTATACGACGACCTAACCTTACTCGATACAACTACGCAGTTTATTCCGAATTCTAACCGCGAAAACATCGGTTTTTATCGATTTCCTACAATTCGACCTAAACGGACAAAATAACGGAAACATAACGAAAATTAACCAAAACATAACCAAACTTCATGAAACTTTAAACAGCAGCTCACATACATATAACCAACCAACACATGTATTTATACGACTTTTCGACAGTAAAAACATCGGTTTCTATCGATTTCGTCCAATACGGCATAAACGGAAACATATGGAAAACCAACCAAAACATCCACACAAAACATACATAATCATACACAATCAATATAATAATCGAGTTTCGCACCCTTACCCGATTTAATCGTGTTCTAGAAAGTCGGGAGATTGATTTCTTCCTTCACAAGTTTTTCCTCTCTTTTCTTCTTTCTCTTCTCTTTTCCTCTTCTCTCTTTTTCTTCTCTTTTGGGAAACTCTTACTAACTTTTCTTTTTCTTCTTTTTCTAAACTTATACTAACTATTTTCTTTTATATTTTCTTAACTTAAAAATTCTAAACATTTCTAATAAATATCTAAACTAACTATTATTAACTAACACTATTAATTATGAAATATGTCAAATACCCTCTATTCCAATTTTCCTCGCAAACTCTCAAAAACGGTAAAAATACACAATGTGCAAAAATAACATATATTCACACCAATTAGCAATTAACATAAATATTGCTCAATTAAAAATAAAAACTCGACCAATTAACACCAAAAAGCACGGGAAAAGGAAATATTAAAAACGGACCGTTACAACTCTCCCCCACTTTAGAAATTTTCGTCCTCGAAAATATTACCTGATTCAAACAACTCCGGATACGACTCCCGCATCCGACTTTCTAATTCCCACGTCAAATTGCCCTCAGCATCGCCTCCCCACGCCACTTTCACAAGTGCAATCTCCTTGCCTCTTAACCTTTTCAACTCGCGATCTAAAATCCTCACCGGTAAAACCTCAACCGTAAGATTATCTCTTACCTCAACCTCATCCATCGGAATCACATGAGACGGATCTGGAACATACTTCCGTAGCTGTGAAACATGGAAAACATCATGTAGATTCGAAAGATTCGGTGGCAATGTTATCCTGTAAGCCACTGCACCAACTCTTTCGGATATCTGATATGGACCAATAAAACGTGAAGTAAGCTTCCTCGACTTCAAAGCACGTCCAACACCAGTCACCGGCGAAACCCTCAAAAACACATGATTACCCGCTTGAAACTCAAGATCTCTTTTCCTTTTATCATGATAACTCTTTTGCCTACTCTAAGAAGCTTTCATCTTCTCCAGAATAAGTTTCACCTTTTCCGTCGTTTGTTGAACTAACTCAGGTCCAACTACTGCACTTTCACCAGATTCATGCCAACACAAAGGTGTTCGACATCTTCTTCCATAAAGTGCCTCAAAAGGTGCCATTCCGATACTAGAATGGAAACTGTTATTATACGTAAACTCGATCAATGAAAGAAAACTGTCCCAAACTCTACCTTGCTCAAGAACACAAGATCTCAGTAAATCTTCCAATGACTGAATTGTTCTCTCCGTCTGACCATCAGTCTGCGGATGATAAGCAGAACTCAATCTCAGCTTAGAACCTAACGCCTTTTGCAAACTTTCCCAAAATCTGGAAGCAAACCTCGGATCACGATCAGAAACAATACTCAACGGGACGCCATGCAACTTCACAATCCCACGGATATAAATCTCAGCCAAACGCTCCATAGAATAACTGATATCAATCGGAATGAAATGCACCGATTTAGTCAGCCTATCAACGATCACCCAAATAGCATTATGCCCACTCGGAGAATTAGGCAAACCCGTCACAAAATCCATCGATATACTATCCCATTTCCACTCCGGAATATCCAACGGTTGCATTAATCCTGCAGGCCTCTGATGTTCCCTTTTCGACTTTTGACAAGTCAAACACGCATAAACAAACTGAGCCACATCTCGTTTCAAACCAGACCACCAAAATATTTTCTTCAAATCTTGGTACATCTTATTAGCACCAGGATGTATACTCATACTACTCTGGTGTCCTTCCTCAAGAATCATCTTTTTCAACTCTGCATCATCCGGTATACAAATTCTACCACGGAATCTCAAAATACCCTGATCATCCACTTTAAAGTCACCGTTCACTTCTTGATTTCCAACTAGCAACAAATCAACAAGTTTCAAGTCTAACTTCTGTTTCTCTATAACAGACAACAGAAAATCATTAGTGATCTTTAACATACCAAGCTTCACACTCTCATGTGAAAGCTCACAAACCAAACTCAAGTCTCGAAATTGCTCCAGAAGTTCCCACTCTTTCACCATCAAAGCAGATACACGCAAAGATTTCCGACTCAAAGCATCAGCTACCACATTAGCCTTACCAGGATGGTAATTCAAGCTAAAGTCATAGTCCTTCAGAAGTTCCAACCATCTCCGTTGCCTCATATTTAACTCTTTCTGATCAAACAAGTATTTTAAACTTTTATGATCACTAAATACTTCGAATCTAGCACCGTAGAGATAATGCCTCCAAATCTTTAATACAAAAACCATCGCAGCTAATTCCAAATCGTGAGTAGGGTAATTCTTCTCATGAACTCGTAACTGCCTCGAAGCATAAGCAACCACCTTACCATCTTGCATCAAAACACCACCTAAACCAATTAGAGATGCATCACAATACACAACGAACGATTCATTAGGATTCGGTAAGATCAAAATCGGAGCTGTAGTCAATCTCTTCTTCAGCTCGTTGAAACTTTCTTCACATTGAATATCCCAAATAAATGCCTTACCCTTACAAGTCAGTTGGGTCAACGGAAGTGCCAACTTGGAAAAACCTTCGATAAACCTTCGGTAATATCCAGCTAAAACAGAAAACTTCGAATTTCAGTAACAGATCTAGGAGCCTCCCATTGTAGAACGGCCTCTACTTTGGATGGATCCACAGCAATACCATTACCTGAAATCACATGCCCCAGAAAACTCACTTCTGACAACCAGAACTCACACTTGGAAAGTTTGGCATAAAGTTTCTTCTCCTTTAGAATCTGCAACACAATACGCAAATGCTCCGCATGTTCCTCCTGTGACTTAGAATAAACCAAAATGTCATCAATAAAAACAACAACAAAATGATCTAAATGCTCATGGAATATACGATTCATATACTCCATAAACACACCCGGCGCATTAGAAACCCCGAACGGCATCACAGAAAACTCGTAATGTCCGTATCGTGTCCTAAAGGCCGTCTTCTGAATATCCTCCTCTTTAACCCGAATTTGATGGTATCCTGACCTCAAATCAATCTTACTAAACACACTTACACCTGCCAGTTGATCCATCAAGTCATCGATCCTTGGAAGTGGATATTTATTCTTAATCGTCACCTTATTCAACTGCCGATAATCGATACACAAACGCATACTTCCATCTTTCTTTTTGACCAACAAAACAGGAGCACCCCAAGGTGATACACTAGGCCTTACAAACCTCTTTTCCAACAACTCATTCAATTGTCTTTTCAACTCCACCAACTCAGATGCTGACATCCGATATGGTGCCATAGATACAGGTCTAGTACCAGGAACTAGGTCTATAGAAAACTCCACCTCTCTTTCTGGCGGCACATCTGAAAAATCATCCGGAAACACCTCCTGAAAATCACACACAACAGGAAAACTTCCAATTGCAACTTGACTCTCCACAGACAACGATGCAAACAATCCAAACAACTGAGCTTCCTCCGCCAAAAGTTTCTTCAACTCTTTGGTAGATAAGAAACCAGATTCCCTTTCTTCTTCAAGAGAAGGAAATCTCACCCGCTTAAGATAACAATCAAGATGAACACGATTGAACTCTAACCAGTTCATTCCCAGAATCACATCCAAACCCTTCAATGGCAAACATACCAAGTCCATCACAAAATCTCTACCAAAAATTGTCAAAGGACAACTTAAACAAACGAAAGAAGTAGTTACCGACCCCGAAGCTGGAGTATCGATAACCATCTCTCCACCCATCTTAGACAACACCAAATTCAAACGTTTCGCACAATCAATCGAAATAAACGAATGAGTCGCTCCAGTATCAATAATAGCAATTAAAAGATTACTATTAATAAAACAAGTACCTCTGATCAAACGATCTGCATTAGTAGGCTGAGCTCCCGCCAATACAAATACTTTCCCTCTAGGTTGAGCTTGCTTCGGTTTCGTGCACCTCGTACTAACATGACCAACTTCCCCACAATTATAACATGTAACCCCATTCTTCCTCCTACAATCAGCAGCCACATGACCCTTCAAACCACAATTAGCACACTTATCCACATTATTCATATTCCTCTGACATTCCGATATACGATGACCTAAACCACCACAATTGTAACATTTCACAGCAGAATTCATTCCTCCACCACTAGGCTTCCTATCAAAAGTAAACATCTGTTTCCCTTTATCAACAGGGGTAGCATAAGGCCTACCTCTGAACTGCCCCTTTCCTTTCTTATCATTCAGATTCTTGTAATGAGTAGCACGCGCTTTGCTATCCTCATCAAAAATCCGACTCTTGTTCACCAACACTGAAAACTGTCTTATCTCCTGATAACCGATACCTTGCTTGATTTCTGGTCTCAAGCCATTCACAAATTTCAGACACTTAGACCTCTCCGAACCAGCCGTATTATAATTGGGACAAAACTTCACCAGTTCCTCAAACTTAGCAGCATAATCCGCAACAGAGGAATTATCCTGCTTCAGCTCAAGAAATTCAATTTCCTTTTTACCTCTCTCATCTTCCGAAAAATACTTTTCAAGAAAAGCATCTTTGAACACAGCCCATGTAACCACTATCTCATCCTCCTCAAACCTCTGAGAAGCATTCGCCCACCAGTCTTCAGCTTCCTTTTCCAACACATGAGTACCAAACTGCACCTTCTGATCCTCGGAACACCTAATGAAACGGAAGATCTTCTCAATCTTCTTCAGCCAAATCTGTGCTCCCTCAGGATCATGAGTACCCTTGAAGCTCGGTGGATTATTCTTTTGAAACTTATCCATACTACGCGATTCCTCGTCCGCCGCAGCATTGGGTAAATTCGGCATCGCTTGCGCCATAGCTTGCATGGCTGCAGTCATAGCAGCATCGCGTCTTCCCGCCATAATCTGAACATTCCCAATGATAGAAAATTATGGTTAAACAACCACTCAACAGAGTGCAACAGTCCAACAACGACACAAAGACACGGTCGGACAGACCAAACAGACACTGGCTCTGATACCACTTAATGTAACACCCCTTCTATACTCCGTACAAAAACGGAATAAAAAAAATAATCTTATAATAAAACATCAGAGCAAAGATTAAGTCATTTAGATATAAACAGAGATGTCACATCAACGTGAACTAAAAACAACCTGCTCATAAAGATATATAACACCTGGATAGTTTTTATAAACAAAGGAACTCCGTTCCAAAATATCAGCATTCAGTTACAGAATTAAAGCGGAACATCCATAACTGATGTCATCACAAAATATAAGTATGTCATATACATATTCATACAAGGCCACTATATACAAGCTAAAAGAAACATCTACACTCGAACCCCGACTACCCGTGTTACATATCAGAGCCGACGGAACGACAAAAAGACGAAGACACTAATCTTCGCAAAAGACCTCCAGCGTCTAATCTGCAATGCCATTACAGCATTAAACCATAGCAGAAGGGTGAGAAACAGGATTATAATATAATTGCATATCATTATATAACACTTAGCAAAATATGCACAATTATTCTCACCACACAAATACGATACTTGTAAACAACACAAGACATATTAAACCCATTTCACACATCAATCACATAAGCATATACATTAACACAATGCATAACAAATCCTTCTCAAAATTCAACACATAAACATTCATGTAATGAATTATGCAAATGCACAGAAACCGACACAACGACTCTATGCATGCGGTACCAATCCAACCTTGTAATTCATTAGTCCCCCAGGAACTCTTGGAATCATCGCTCGTTACATAGAGTAACTCCCCGTCGGGCCTACGATGTTCCCCGTCGCTATAAACCATTATTTCAGGGCGTACGACGTTTATGGATTGCTTTAGACCACTATTTCAAGGCGCACAATCCGATTGCCATAGTCCACTATTTCAGGGCGCACAATCATTTGTGATTAATCGCTTCTACCATTATTTCAGGGCGTAAGACGATAAAACTGATTCATTTATGAATCTTCCAATGCAAGAATGCATATCATGATACTTGACACATTAATGACTCATGCCAACATCAAATGCTCATGCATTAACAATAATCATGTATTTCAAGTACATATAAAGTAATGCACACAATTGCCCAAAATGGCCACAAACACCAATATACCATTCCACAACATCAAATTCCCATCAAAGAATCATCACACAAGCCATCTCATAACATATCATAATATGTCTTACAATATTGAAAAATAACTCAAAATTCCATTATTCGGTTTTCCGAAAAAGTCGGCTAAAAGTCTGCCAAAAATAATATTTTCTATCATCATCAAAAAGTACTCATCAACAGATTCGATTCGGTATAAAGAACTCTTAAATACGATAAACGGTTAATAAGATATGAATATTTCAAAATAACGCAAAAACATAAACCGGACGCCCGACACTACGAAACGGTTCGTAAAAACTGTACCGATTGGACCAAGTTCAGACCCCAAAACTATTTTTCCTAGAAAGAACATCTCGTTAGCTTCCCAACGCTTCGAACGGGGATCAAAACCGACTTACGGCTCAAGAGATATGAATTTCCGAAGTTTCCCCGACAAACCCGAATTTCCTGGTTCAGCACAGTATGTATCGATACATAGGCTTATGTATCGATACAAAAAGGCCACATGTATCGATACATAGAACGCATGAGTCGACGCATGCTGTAGTTGTAACGCCCCGGTTTTGTTCGATTTATTTAATAGAGTAGAGTTAATTGGTTTTGGGTTTATATTATTTTATTATTGACTTTTATTTGACAAAATGTTATTTTTCATCATTGTTTATGTTTTATCGCATTTTGAAAGCGTTTGGGAGATATTTGAGCTGAGGGGTATTTTGGTCTTTTTGCGTGGTTAGATATTTTTATAAATAGAAATAGAGAGAGAGAAATAGAAAGAAAAGAAAAAGAAGAGAAAGAAAAGAGAAGGAAAGAAAGAAGAGGAGAGGAAGAGAAAAGAGGAAAATCGCGGGAACTCCGTTTCGAGCGCGATTAATCGGGTAAGGGTGAGAAGTTTCAATTATATCTTGCTTGTGTATGTATATGTGTTGTTTGTTGTGATTGTTTTGGTTGTTTCTCGACTTTTTCTTATCGATTAAAATTAGGAGCAATTGATAGAAATCGATGTTTTCACGGATGAAATTCGATATAAACCGCGTAGAATACTCGTTGATTATGTCTAAACATGTTTTGGTTGTTCTGGTATGAATTAGAAGGGTTTGGGTGGTAAAAATGATGTATTTTGGTCCCATATGACCTAGGTTGACGCTGCTGCGAATTCTGGGTTTCGCAGGTTCGCCTAGCGAACCCCAGCGAAGGAACGGGCGAACGTTCGCTAGATGGTTCGCCTAGCGAACTTTATGACTGTTTTCCACTGCCTTGGTTCGCTAGGGTTCGCCTAGCGAATACTGGAGCGAACGTGATATTTTCCAATTTTGTTTTCGTCGTAATTTTCAAACCGTAAGTCCGTTTTGGTCATCGTTCGAAGCGTTAGAAAGCTAATGAAATGCTCTTTCTTTTAAAAATGGTTTGGGGGCAGTAGATGAATTATGTAAGTCGTGATTTTGAAAAAGTGTTGGTTTGTCGGATTTTCACCGTCGTATTGGTGTGCGAATGAAGTGTTATCATGCTATATGCTTTTAATATGTATCGTATGGCTTGTGTGCGGGTATATGATGTGAATATATATGATAAGTGTTGGTGATGATGGTTTGTGGTGTTATGGAGGAATAAATGTGTGTTTTGGGTTTTGATTTCAATGTGCGATAATGATGTGTTGTGAGTAGCATTTGATATGTAAATCCCTTGTGTGAGGAACTATGATGTTGTTGTGATTTGTGGTATGTGATATGATTGTGGTATTTATGGCTTGTGATGAGGTGCATTGTTTATGTGAAATTTCAATGTATGTTGTGTGGTGGCATTAAGGGTTTGAAATGCATTGTTTGAATTGCTTTGCAATGCATGAATGTGATGATGTTGAAGCATGTGATAAGTTGTTGTAATTGTTGTGGTTGTTGATTTGTGGCCTAAGGGCAAGAATATGCAATGTGTGGTATTTGATTATATATGCATGATTATGGATGTGTATGTGGGTGCAATGTGAATGTCATGAGTCATTGTATGCCAAGCATCATAATGTGCATTGTGGAAACGTCCTGAGTGACAGTTTGGTTCCAGAGAGAATATTCTATAACATCGTGGGCCTCGAAAATATGAGGCGCTGCCTGAGGACTTAAAGCGATGGGTATAGACGATTGTGGGCTCCTTTGGAGACTTAAAGCAATCCTTAACGTCGTGGGCCTCGAAAATATGAGGCGATGCCTGAGGACTTAAAGCGACGGGTGAACATCGTAGGCCCGACGGGGAGTTACTTGAGATTCTCAATAACGAGCGATTGTTCCAATAGTTCCTGAGTGGACTAATGACGTGACAAAATGACGTGACAAAATGACGTGACAAAATGACGTGACAATGGAAGTCGGTACCGCATGGCATGTGCATAGAGTCGTGGTGTCGGTCTCTGTGAATTTGCATTCATCATGAATTAATTGTGCATGGAAATGTGATTGTGATTGATGAGATAAAATATGTGCAATTGTATTGAATGGTATATGTTTGATTGATTATGTGTGGAAATTGTACATTGATTTGTTATGTGTTGAGATTGTGATAGCATTGGTAATTGACGTGCATATGTGATAAATGCTATGACTTGGTATGCCTTAGGTGCAAATGTGTGATTATGTTAGTATAATTGTTATATGCTATGTGGTTGGATTGTTAGAAATATGTTATACATCTGTGGCTTGCTATATGCATTGGTATGTGATGTGTGAAGTGAGAATAACTGTGTATGTGATTTTTATGTGTTTTTGCATATTATTATGCAATCTTGGTTTAGTTGTTATTTCTCACCCTTCTGCTGGAATATGCTTTTTATGGCATAGTGCAGATTGTCAGCTTTAGAGGCGTGGAGGCAAGTGGAAGAGTTAGATCTTCGTTTGCTTAGGTCTTGGTGTCTGCTCTGATACGTAGCACGGGAGTCGGGGAACGCTTTAAGTTATTTGTATACAATTGTTGAATATGTTTTGTATGACCTTTGTATGTATATTTTGTTGTTATAAAACGATTCATTTTGTAAAACAAGTCGGTTATGGATCTTTCCGCTTTATTCCATAATTGACATTCATTTTATATGGAAAAAGGTCCCCTATGGGGTTATCCTATTTTGTGCTATGTATCAAAATAATTGAGCAGGGTTTGTATTTTCTTTCTTTAAGTGTGACATCCCTGTTTCCTGTCGGAAAAATAAATTTTTAGTTACTCTGATTTATATTTGTATTATTTATTCGCGAGGGGAATTGGGGTGTTACAGTAGTGAAAATTCTGTTTTCTCAAATTTCTACAGTATGTATCGATACATAACTCTGTTTTTCTCAAAAAAACCAGATTTCTCAAATTTCTCCCTTGCTGCCACTTTTACGAAATGCCCGGAAACTCGACTAAATCGAACATTTTCATCGAAACAAACATATACGCTCCACCACCAAATACATAAGAACAATTTAGAACACATAAACGAAATTTCTACGACGTTCGATTTTTCGATTAAATTTCAACCTCTCAAAAAAACCAGAATTTTCAAACATCACCAAATCGAATAAAAAGCACGCTATACGACGACCTAACCTTACTCGATACAACTACGTAGTTTATTCCGAATTCTAACCGCGAAAACATCGGTTTTTATCGATTTCCTACAATTCGACCTAAACGGACAAAATAACGGAAACATAACGAAAACTAACCAAAACATAACCAAACTTCATGAAACTTTAAACAGCAACTCACATACATATAACCAACCAACACATGTATTTATACGACTTTTCGACCGTAAAAACATCGGTTTCTATCGATTTCGTCCAATACGGCATAAACGGAAACATATGGAAAACCAACCAAAACATCCACACAAAACATACATAATCATACACAATCAATATAATAACCGAGTTTCGCACCCTTACCCGATTTAATCGTGTTCTAGAAAGTCGGGAGATTGATTTCTTCCTTCACAAGTTTTTCCTCTCTTTTCTTCTTTCTCTTCTCTTTTCCTCTTCTCTCTTTTTCTTCTCTTTTGGGAAACTCTTACTAACTTTTCTTTTTCTTCTTTTTCTAAACTTATACTAACTATTTTCTTTTATATTTTCTTAACTTAAAAATTCTAAACATTTCTAATAAATATCTAAACTAACTATTATTAACTAACACTATTAATTATGAAATATGTCAAATACCCTCTATTCCAATTTTCCCCGCAAACTCTCAAAAACGGTAAAAATACACAATGTGCAAAAATAACATATATTCACACCAATTAGCAATTAACATAAATATTGCTCAATTAAAAATAAAAACTCGACCAATTAACACCAAAAAGCACGGGAAAAGGAAATATTAAAAATGGACCGTTACAGTTTCTCTCCAGATTGTTCTTGGATTGAACTTTGGTCCCCTGCAACATTTGTTAGGATCTCTAGGCTGTGAAACCTGGATTGAGAGTGCATTTATTTTGCACCTGTGAGGATTCTGCGCCCTTCGGCTGAAATCTGCGTATGATTCTCCTTTTGGAAGGTTCAATACTGTTTCGTGGCATTCCTTTATTTGAGAAGCCTGAGACGATGCATTTATACCTTTTATGACTCCGATGAATGGTAAGTCTCTTCGGTTAGACGGGACAGTTCGTTGTTGAGATTTTGTGACTCCAATGAATGGTAAGTCTCTTCGGTTTGATGGGACAGTTTGTTGTTGAGATTTTGTGACTCCAATGAATGGTAAGTCTCTTCGGTTTGATGGGACAATTTGTTGTTGAAATTTTGTGACTCCAATGAATGGTAAGTCTCTTCAGTTTGATGTGACAGTTCGTTGTTGAGATTTTGTGACTCCAATGAATGGTAAGTCTCTTCGGTTTGATGGGACAGTTCGTTGTTGAGATTTTGTGACTCCAATGAATGGTAAGTCTCTTCGGTTTGATGGGACAGTTCGTTGTTGAGATTTTGTGACTCCGATGAATGGTAAGTCTCTTCGGTTAGACGGGACAGTTCGTTGTTGAGGTTTTCTACTCCGATGGATGGTTAGTCTCTTCGGTATGCTAGAGATAGTTCATTGTTGAGGTGTTGATTTTCCCCTGTGGAGCCTTGTTGTGCTAGGTCTTCCCTGTTGAGTTATATCCTTGTTGTGTTGTGGTTTATTTCCATATACAATTATCTCCAGTTTGAATCTTTTCCTCAGCTGAGTCCCAGTAGTTGTGCGGTATGCTCCCCGGCTAGTTGGTGGTCTCCTGTGATATGTTTCCCCGGTGGAATTTCATTCCCCCGTTCTTCTTTTTGTTTATCTCCTGTGGCATTTTCTTCCCACAATGGTCTTGTGTCTGCATATCATTTGCATAATCATATCATTTTGTGGTCTCTTAGGGCCAAAAATTAGGTTTATTGTTATATTTAAGTCTCTTCTATCTCGTCGAGACAAAGATGTCAATCTTCTTATCTCCGGATAGAAGAAACTTAAATAGGGGCAGCTGTAATATCCTAATTTTCACCCCTAAGATCCCACATATCATTTGCATTTTTGCATACCAAAACAAGATCGTCGAGCACCTTTGTTTTTCTTATTTGCTTTTTGTTGTTTATATTTTTCAATTTGCTTGTTTCTTCTTCTTTGTGTGATTAGGGTTTTGCAGGGAGATTGATGGCAAAGGTATGACTTGGAATCAAGTGTGGCTATTCAGTTGTGATTGAGGTCAGATGAAAGTTTGACCTAAGCTTGGTCAAACCATCAAAGGATTGCTTGAATTGCAAGTTATTTGCATCAGTGGGCTATTTCTCAGACAATGTGTATCTGAGGTCAAGTTATCTTGTGGTTATCAAGCATTGATTTATGAGAAGTTTGGTTCAAATTTAGATCTATCAAGTTCAAGGTGTTGTGTACAGTTAAGTCATTGGTTCAGGAGCAGCTGTGTTCATTTATATCAGAGGTGTGTGGAAAAGTTCAAGATATTCAGTGGTCCAAGTTTGTTCAGGTGCTTTGTAAAAATGTTTTGGATTGGTTTTAGATCAAAGCCAAGATTATGAAATCAGTGATGGTACTACTGGTGGTGTTGTGTTGGCCAGATCGCTGTTGAACATCTGGAACAATTTGCGAATAAGTTTGAATTCGGAGAAAACTCTTTTGAAGACTCTGATTCAAACTTGTATGACTACGCTGTCATCCAAAATTGTGAATCGGTGTAAACGTAGCTTGGCTAAGCTTGCGGTCAAAGTTGTTCTTGCTGTTGCGGACATAGAGAGATAAAGATAAAAGCGATAATGTTATCGTTGATGTCGGAACAAATGAGCATGTACTTTGTATTGACATAAGAGTTGATATCTACTCATATCCTGAAGTATTTTCCACAAATTACAATGAAAGATTCCCTCCACGTACAGGTAAAAAAAAATTGTGTGGAATTGGTGGAATGAGCCATGCAGATCCGACTATAAACATTGATTTTGAAAAATGGAATCTGAATATGAGGGATGAATTGACCATACCATTATTCCAACAACTTGATGTGATGTTTGGTTATGATAATCTGATAGCAAGAACATGAGATATTTGCTTCGTCTTTAATATATTCATCATCTGTACATATCTCCCAAAGATTAACGGAATCACTTATCATTTGTATCTTGTGCATGCAATCGTTTAGTTCTCATGGAGTCTTTGCAGCCTCTTCATGCGCTGGAAACACTTGATCTTAGCAGGAACAAGTTTGCAAAGGTTGATGATCTGCATCATTGTACCAAATTGAAGCATTTGGACCTCGGTTTCAGTCACCTCAGACCTTATGCTCTCTACTAGCTCTCTCATTGCTACAACAAATATTTGGAATGTAATACTTCCATTGACAAACGAAGCTTTTGTGATTCCTACTCAAGTAAATTATATTGGAAAAGCAACCAATGTTAATAATAAGGCTGGTTATAAGCTTCATGGGAGTGCACATGTTATTTCCAAATACATTAGCAATACATGGTTGCGGGATAGTGTACCGTGCCGAATGGTTGGATTAGATGTTGTTGTCAAAGAATTTTCATGATGATCAGTTGAAAGAATTTTTGAGAGTTACGCCTCGGTTACGGCATGCCAATTGTAAAGTTCTACTATCGGCTGTTAAGAAGATCTTTCAACAAATAGAGCTCGCCATGTATTCACGCCAAAGTTTGATGCAAAGTTAGCTGCTGATGCCATAGAACAGCATAATGTCACATCTTTTATTACAATCCCTGCCATAATAGCCAGTTTGATTTCTATTGTCAGGCACAAAGAAATATGGAAGGAAAGCTTTGCAAATTTCCAGAGATCATACCTATATGCAAAAATTTTTAAGACTTATACATATTTGGATGAAGCACACAGTTGGAGCTGGTCACCATGTATGCGAATCGAATCTCACAAGCCAGAAAAAAACAATTGATGCTGTTCATGATTAGCAGGTTCCTTGTGGACAATATTTATGCTATTTGGATGTGGTCTTTTTTTCATTGCGGTGCATCATGTATATTTGTGCACAAGTGGAAGTCTTATGGCAAGTCGCAAAAAACGGAAGGAACCAAACCTATGCAACTGCTGCTTTGTTGATTCTCAAGATCAGAACTTTCTCACGTGTTCCACTTGTATGGACTGCTATCACTTGAGGTGCATTGGACTAACATGAAAAGACGCTGGCCTCGGCAAATTCAAATGCTCTTACTGTGAAATTTTGAAGGGTAAATCCCAATATTCAAATGGGGGTTCCCTCCTGAGATTTGAGAAATATATTGAATTGAACATTCTTGTCAAACTTCTGTCTGATGCTGAACGTCTCTGTCTGTGGATTAACAAAAGATCTTCTGAACCAACTTATTGAGAAAACATTTGCATGCAAATCTGGCTCGAGAGAAATAAAGAACCATTCATTAGCTTATGTTGACAATGATGTTACCATCATCTCTGAAAAGTTGATCATTGCAATAAAGGTTAGCAAAGTGGTTGGTGTCTATGATCAGGGTGATAGTTGTGACTTTGAGCTGGCTTTGGAAAAATACTTGTGGAAGATATATTTGATTCTCGCGGTGTGCATAGTTACAAGAAACAGTGTCCTCCGATCCTTTGATGACAGCACTTGATCCCCAATCTGATGTTGGTAGCTTATTGACAGAGCATAGGTCAAGAATACTACCGGTTTTTGAGTCCATTGCTAGGGATGCTGATATAGAAAGGATCGTCGAAGATATTAAACACGTGCTTGATGATTTGTACGACACTGCCGTACACATTCCGCATCTTTTAACTCCAACCCTCTCATGCTTAACAGATAGTCCCTGCATTTGATGTTGGGTATGGAAACCAGTAGAAGATTTCGGCTTACTTTACTCTATCAGGGGGAGCAGGTCTTAACCATTCAAGGTCAATGCTTCCATGTTCTCTAACCAGTCTATTCAGGATTTTCTGACATAACATTATGCCCGCGGAGGTAGACTACACATACAGCTTGCTTTGCATTTTCAAGATGTCATTTCAGTTTCATGCTTCCAAATCCCAGCCGTAACAAAAGCCATGCTAGCCATATTTCAAAATGAAGTTGTGAGCAAAATAATCCACGTCATGAGCTGCAAAATAAAAGTCAAACAATATTCCATCTCAGCAAGTCACACGTCACATGTAAGCTACGAACTACGAAGAGAAAAATCAAAACGACAAAGTATTCAGCACAAGTCACGCACAACACACATCAATTCAAAACGCAGTAAAATTCTCACAAACGGCAATTCATTTTGTGCAGCTTAACCTCACTCTCCATCTATAAATACAGCCCTCCTCTCATTCATTTTTCTCAAGCTTCAAAGCCCTCAAAACTCTGCAGAATTTTCCTCTCGTTTCTCACTTCGAAACCGTTGTTTCATATTTTCTTCTCCTACTTCCTTTCATCAATTCACTCTCCATTCGAACAAAATACTAGCCAGAACCAAAGAAGAAGAAGAAGAAGAGAAGCTTCAAGTTCATCACTCACCTGAATTCGAAGGTAGTTCGAGGAGCTTTTGGGTTGTTGATTTCGTTTCTATTGTTGTTTGTTGCTCGAAATTGATTGTATCATCGTGTTCGTCTCTTGATTTCGATCACAACCGTGTGATTTCCATATCCCGTCGCTGCCGTGATAATGAGTTTCGACCACCTCTTCCGTCATGTGAATAGTGTCGCCGGTGATGAAAGGAAGAAGAAAGTGACGATGATGCTTTCTGATTTTCTTTTTTTTTTCTTTTAACATTTACTTGTTTTTTTTAATGTATTTCTTTTAAGAAGAGGCTGGGCTTAGGCCCGTTGAAAGTGCAAACACCATCACCTCCTTTTTTCTAACCGCGCCTCACTTTCTTTTTTTTTTTTTTAAGATTTTCTTGCTTTTCTTTATAAAATTTATTTTAAATTTTTTTATTGGAAATTTGGTTGATGCTACTTTTTCTTTTGAAATTAGTTTAGAAAAATTTCTGGAAAAATACTTGAAATTACTTCTTTCTTCATTTTATTTTGAATTCTTATTTTGTTTAATTGTTGGTTTTTTGGATCTTGAATTTTGATAAGATCTCATCAATATCAATGGACTTTAGGTGTCGATTTTATCCACCAAGAGAGGTGATTGATATTGATGATGATTTAATCGATTTCGGATTCAATTTGTTGTTTCTTTTCATCTTGACCTCTTTTCGTCATCTATTTTTTTTTTTTATCGATGAAAGTCTAAGATCATGGAATTCCGTTGGTGAATTTCGAGCAAGACGAGATCGTTACCATTTTTCTTTTCGTGCGGTATCGCTTTCGAATGACGATCTATATATCGTTCATCTAGCGTACATTAGCACAAAAAGTTATTGACCGACCTCATTGTAGGGTAATTACTCCGTAAATTACTCGGCGATTGCTTAACATAGCGCAATATTTGTCCCGTATCGGAAACTATCAAGAATGGTTGATTATTTGTCTTATGGTTCACAACTCATGAAACTTGTTGTTAGGAGGCTTTGGTCTTATCAATCCTCTAATGAGTTTCATCAACCTTGACCTAAGTGCAATTATTCAATTGTTATTGATCACTAACACTAACAACTAATCACTAACTTACTAACAATATTATTATATTAATTTTGTTTATGTTTCCTTCTCGCTCCCTATCTCTTTTTTTTTATGCTTCATTATTATCATTTCATATCATGTTTATGTTTCTGCAATTTTTCCTTTGTCCGTTGGACATATGTCTATGTTTCCGCAATTTTTACTTTCTCCGTTAGACACATGTTTATGCTTATGCTTTTTTTCTCTTTGTTCACTTGGACCAAAATATTAATAAAGGTTTAAACCATAAAAAACTTAATTCTACTCATCTTGGACTATTGGTTACTATCCTATGCTTTGGAGTGATCTCTTTATGGACCTCTTTTGAAGTAATATTGGACTTATGGACCTAGAATTAAGACTCCTTATCCCTTTGCTTGGAGTATTGATTGAAGATTGCCTTTATGTGGCCAATTTGCTTAAGGATGGAATTATTTTAATATTGCTTTGAAGTGGCTCCATTTTGGTTAGATCCTTCTTTTCCCTAGCTTTTATTTTATGCACTAGGATAGTCACTTCTTCTCCTCCCCATTCTTAAATTTTCAAAATCTTCTCCCTTTTTTTCAAAAACTTTCTTGTTTTCAAACTTAAAACCGCTTTCATAATAAAACCTTGACTTTTGTCAAGTGACTTTTAAAACTTGCTTTTCTTTAATAAATGCCAATCTATCTTAATCATATTTTGACCATTTCAAAAAGACATAAAAAAATATAAAACTCATCCAAATTTTTTGTGCTTTGTGCGCCTTTTTCTTTTAAACTTTTCAAAAGAGAATTAGACATGAGTCATTTTTTTGATGAGATGTAAAACTCCTAACCAGGGTATTTTGTTGAAAGTATGGTCATTTTCCACTTAGATGCTGAAGTGATTAGTCTTGTTGATGTTAATCCAAGCAAATCCTTCATCCTAATGTGAAGCAAATGCCTCTTTCCCATACCTTTGGGTAATTAGTTGAGTATTCTCTCTTGAGAATGATGGGTTGCCTTTTTCAAGATAAAATAAACCATAACCAATAATTTTCATTTTTTGTACCACGAACTACGAGGTTTTGATCCTACATTGCACATCGTGGGTACGTAGGCATGAGCCGATAAGCCTTTCCAAACACAAAAATCTTAAAAAATAATTCTCCTCTCATCTCCTCAATCTCTTTACAAGCAAACCATTTTTAGACCAAAAGCATGAATACATCAAAGGGCTCCTATAGAGTACTATAGATGTATTGGGTGCGTAAAACCTCCCCTTTACATAACCAACCCCCTTACCCTTTATCTCTTTGTTCTTTTAGAACTCTTTAGGTTTTGTTCGCTCTTTTTTCCTTTCCTTTTTGGATAAAAATAAAAGTGCGGTGGCGACTCTTGTTTATTTTTTAGTTAAGTTAATCTATAGCTTACACTCACGATTTTTACCGCTACATATAACACACAATTGGTATTGTTGCCACGTGAAACAAAACCTGTCAAGTGCTATATTTGTAGTCCACAATGATGGCTTGCTTTATATAGATGAATCATAGTTTTCCCATTGTTTTGAATACATATATTATATGATGTGATTATGAGATTGCATAGCACACAATTGGGACTGTTGCCACGTGAAACCAAAGGTAAACTTAAATAAGGTGGACCCATCTTTTTGGTTGTAAAATGGTATAATACAATAAAGACAAAATGCATGTGATGCTGAATATATTGGAATAAATAGAAAGGTTTGGCATACCAAATAAGGAATTAAATCTGGTGTGAAGAACCATAACTGTTGTTACTACTTGCTAAGTTGGGTTATTTGGTTCCGTGTTCAAAATCAATGGCAACAGGGACAGTGATGGGAGCTGCAGATGTGGTGGATACTTTTGAAATTGCAAAGTTGGGCATCCAAGTAAGTTTGCTAGTAATTAAATTAATTCTTATTTGTTTTTCAATTTCATTTTCAAGACACTATTTGCCCTTGTTACAAATCGCAAAAAACAGCAGACAAATTCATTATGGTAATATATGTGATGCAGCCGTTTCCGGAGATTGACCCAACATTTGTTAGAAGTCACATAACAGATCTAGCAAAGACATGGACGATAATAAACAATGAAGGAAATGTTTCTAAAATTGTATTTGACGCAAATGAAGATGTCCCATTGGTTGTCGCCGGTTGGACGGAGCTGCAACAACTGTATGAACTACCAAATGATGTGGCTGTAGTTGTTGCTTTTTATGGGAACAACAAATTTGAAGTTGCTGCGTTCAAAGAGGTAACCGGGTTCGAGGATCTACCAATGTTTCACAGTCGGTACATAAACCAGAAAGGGATATATGCATTTGATGTTGATCTTTCAGAGGAAATCGTCTCCAGACCAAAATTAGTTGAGTTAGAACTTTGAATGTTATGAATCTTTATTATACATTAATTTGTTTACTTTGAACTGATTTACCATTTTAAACCATTATGTATGATAGAAATTGCAGCCAGAATTCGGAACCGTTCTGAAAGACCATGATTATGAGGTTGTTACATTGTGCGGCGACAATGGCTGGACTCAAATGCTATTGATTTTGAACATAGATGATCCATAGCGCACAAAGATAGGATATGAATGGAATTTATTCTGTGAGTCAAACCGCTAAGGGCAGGAGACAGAATCAGATTCAGATTGGATGTAAACGACGCAAACAAAAGATGCAACGTATTTAAGGTTTCTAATTTCTAAGTTTCATGCAAAATATGTATTTCGTAGTCAATGTTTGTAATTAGTAGTTAAGTGTTTAATTCACCGTTATCTTTTATGTGAATGGTTAAGATGTATTGATTTTCAAGGAATGTGTGTTTTTCGCTGGTTGTTAGTGTAATTGTGATTTCAAAACTAAATTATCAACCTTTTTATTATAAAGTTGGCAACAACCTGGCTATGATAGGTGATGATTGAAAGCAAAAAATAAAAGTATATATGACAAGAAACAATCAAAAGATTGGATGCAAACATGTTTGATTGAACAACCTACAACATGATTTAGTTGCCACTCTGTTAGGAATTTTGTAAAGGTGAACCTGTTAACACAGAAAGAGTTATATCATAAAACATCATGTATAAAAGGGTTAACACAAGATCTTGGAAGATATAAAAACATGACATACAATATGACACATTAGGTGTTGTAGGCAGAGAGAATTACATTTTATGTAATTTACATGTAGCATCCAAGATAACTACGAAAATCAAAAGGTAATATACAATGTTACATATTTGGTGTTGTCGCCAGAGGAAATTACATTGTCTATAATTTAGATGTAGCATCCTAGATAACTACCAAAATCAAAAGAGAAACCCGAAATAAGTCAGAGAGTATCACATAAGTTGTCATTTACATATAGCATTCTACATGCCGACCAAGATAAAAAGGCAATTCCAAAATACAGCATTACAATAGCGAAATGAAAACAAACATCTAGTCCAGCTTCTCCAACTTAATAATCTTCTTGAGTTTCTTGTGAGTTTTGGTAAAATCACAGGCAGGCTGCCTCTTTGAAGTTTGTGCGACAGGTTCTGGTTCACAAATGGATGTAATTTCCATGTCCTGGAACCACAGAAAAAGTGTGAACACAAAAGAAACCGTCGTGCCCTTAAGTATTTTTGTAATTTAGCCGCACACTATATATACATACCATATCTATGCCTGGGTCCTCTAAGGAATCAGAGTCACCATCATCCACAGGATCTGCATCATCACTCTGAAATTGGCAGGACAAGTTAACGGTTAAACTATATAAATAAAAACAGGAATAGACCAGGTTCACTTTGTAATACATTTGAACGCGACAATTGATATGCATACCAGAGACATGGCAGAATCGTCCAACGAATCAGATCCAACCTCATCAATAGGAGCAGGGTTTTCCATCTTTGAAATTTTGATTTTGGGTCCAGCAGCACAGACAGATTGGACCTCGACAATCTTGCACGTTAAAAAAATTGAGATGAAATAAAAATGTAGTTGAGAATAAGTTCATAATCAAATTGAGTGGTCTAATTGTCATGTATACCACAGACACGTTAGGGGCATCCATCGAACTGAAGTTTATGTCATCAATACATTCTGCGAACTCCCTCTTTGAAGTTGGCGTAACAGGTTCATCGTCACACCCAGATGCAATCTCTATTTCCTATCACCCCAAAAAATGGTTAAAATAATAGAAAGCTGAGTGGCAATAAGTTTGTAACAAATCGGCGGAACCGAATCATCTAAACAATCGCATCGGACCTCATTAAGAGCCTCAACATTATTCATCTTTGGAATCAAGAATTTGGGTTCAGTGTCATAAACAGATTGGATCTCGACATCCTGACCGGGGGGAAAAATTAGAGAAGAAATGAAAATAGGTTCATACTGAAATTCTGTGTGCTAATTGGCATGCATACCGCATGCAGCGAACCAAACTTAAGGTCATCAACCAAATATCAATTCTTCCTCTTTGAAGTTGGCGTAACAGGTTCAGCATCACACCTCGGTGCAATAACCATTTGCTGATTTATTGATATATATACCACAGGCACACCCGAGGTGTCGACACCCGAGGAGTTGACCTTTTCAAACCTGTCTGCGCTCTACACAGTTGAACCAATATAAGTGCGAAAAAAGAAAGAAACTGTAAAGGCCACAATAAAAAACATCTAATGACACAGATAGAAAGACACCAAACCTGTGACAGGTGCAATATAGCTGTTGGGGAAGAATTTGTAGATAGCTGCGACACGGCGTGCGGATGAGGTGCTGCGGTTTGGTCAGATGTTGTTGTCTTGCACATAATAAAGAGAAAAATAAAAATTTGTTTAACAAAGGCAAATAGAACATTTAGAGTCAACTACAATGAGGTATACCTGAGTTATCTCCCACAGAGCCTTGAGCTGTTTGACAGCAGCTTCATCTCTAAGAAGCATGACAACAGAGCAATTTTCCCATTCAGGCTGCCACTTAACTCTAAAAGCTATCTCTAATTCCAACATTGTATCGAGTCCTAATGGGAACTCCAGAGGATTGGTGATTCCTTTCTGCATTTTTTCCTCTGAATCAGGACCGACAAAAGAACCCAAGACGTGTTATTTAGAATGAAATATAAATATAAATAGAAAATTACACCTTCACAAGCGAATCACGCATTTGAATAGCTGAGACCCCCAACAGTTGATTGCATTCTCTATCCTAGAAAACAAATTTACAACGCCTCTTAGAATAAATAACCTCTATCTCAATCTTGAACCTGACAAAACACAATAAACAGCATAAAAAGTTAATTATAAATTTAACGATTGAGACATGCCGTAATCCAATAGACTTTAAGCTAACAACGCCTTAAAATCTTAGTCTCCGTAATATGTCCAGCCTCACATATAAAAGGCGAGCCATCCCCACGAGAAACTTTTGGACACTCATGGCATGCATGATAATACCAGGCTGTGAGGCAAGAATTTTTGTCGTTGTCGCAACAGTTGTACAGAAGGTAACCTATGTAAAAAAAGCAAAACCATAAACAAACTATCAAGATCATTTATATTTAGAAGCAAAGACACAACATACCTTTGAAAGTTTACAGATTTCATCAAGAGGAAGCACAATTGCCTTTGAGATGATTTTTTCAAAGGGAGTTGGCGGTGAACCCCCTGTGTTCTGCGAATAATGGGAATATGTGCCTTCGGAGAGTGTAACAACAGACGCAGCAGGAATGCTGAGTTGCAACACAATTTTTTTGTTTAAAACTCAACATAAATAGAAAAGCACAGAATTTAAAGATGCGACATATATACAGCCTTTTAATAAAGTCGTTGATTGGTGAAACATCAGCATTAATCAATAATGCAGTCACATTAAATGTATTGGAAACGGATAGAGGGTATTTCCCTACATCAGATGCATTCAAAACACATAAGATCCAAGTTAAGAAAACAATTTAAACCCAATATGCCAAGACGACAATAAAATTAATAACCTTCTTCCTTGACTTTAGCATATTGCAGGAGAATAACGGTTGGTCCAGATTGACCAACATGTTCCCTGTGGAATTTCATAAACTGATCCACATATGCCTCCCACAAAGTACAGTTAATCACATTGTTCCTGCAAATCCAGGGAAAATTTAACACCAGCGACAAATATAGCAAAGAACCAGGGCATAAATAATATACAACAAAACCCACGCATTATCCCTGAGCATCAAATTAATCTGCTGTTTCCTTCCTCCACCATGGTTTTGGGTGAAACCTATACTTTCCACCATACCAACAATATATGCGACCGAAACAAACAATAAACAGGGATATAACAAACAGGACAGTAGATAAATAATAATGTGAGTCAAAAGGAACATTATAACTTATCAGCATATCCTTTTTGAAGTTGCCAGTAATGATATCACCAAAACTGGTAAGGGAAAGCGGCACCGCCGGTATATTATGCTTCCCAACATTGGCAACAGAGGTTCCACTGGTAAATTTGGCCATAAACCGGTGCGACGAAGGCTTGAATACCAAATTATTTTGCACAACCTGGAAATTTGATATACTGTATGTAGTGCCAACCTCCAAGGTGGCACCAAAAGCCTTTTCCACCACCGTTGGCACAACCATATGCATGTCACCACCCTTACAAATGTAAAAATAGTAAATAATGTCAAAAGAGGTACTAACAACATAATCAAGAACAACATACACCACCCAAACAACAAACATGACTGTAAAAGTCAAGCTACAAACTAAAATATAAAAACAGAAAATAACAACATAACACTAAAAGAAACAAACTCACAGCATCATCAACCACAAGCATTTCAAAGTGGCGTTTGCTATTGGTGACGACGGACCATAAATGCTGCACGCGGACCGCCACCTTCCAAAGGTCCTTCGTATCGTTAACGTCACCCAAACATGTGAAAGGACGCGCCATTGGAGCCGAAAATGCGAAATGGTATTAAAGCAGAGAACGAAAGAGGGAATAGGTGCTGTAGTGGAAGAAGAGGACAATGAAGAATAAGAAGAAAGATAAAGCCAGAATGCAATGGATAAGGGAGGGGAAATTGGGAAACGGGATATAAACAGTGGAGCATTAAATGCAGCATGACATGGTAAGATATTTAGGAGAGTTAGTATGAAGAGGCATAGAAGGAAGTTGAGAAATATAGCAGAATTTCCAAAAGACCAGAACCAATGCTCAGAAGCAGCCACGTCGAAAAAAACCATGTGGAGGAGAAGTAGGCGTACATGTGGAAGGGTGGGGAAACAGAAGGGCATCCTGGTCTTTTCCCTAGCCATTCAAGTTCTTATATGTAAGATTATCATTAAAAAAAATCTACTACAATGCAATTATTTAATCTACAATTGCAAGATTATTTTTATAGATGAATGTTGAATTACCCAATCTTCACTATTGCAAGATTGCTGAAGTTCAACAAACACATTATCTTAAATAATGAGAAAAAACAAATTAGTTTTCTAACCCAATATAATTAAATTCTTTAGGACATTTTCTAGCATTTTGTCGTAGAATGCAAAAAATCGTCACATGACATCCAACGGTAGTTAAAAATCTATGACGTAAATCTAGTGTAAAGATACTTTAGATAATTTTTTTTGGGTGTGTGATGTAGCCACGTAAATGGTTGTGCAAAATACTAAAAGATCAAATTATATAGATCAATGGTTTAAGTACCGAACTTTGTCTTATTGGTGTATACCTAGAGAAGTTGAAAATATAGATTTGGATAAAACAACTTAAATAAAAAGCATTTAAATGAAAACATATTATTTGTAAAATCACTTAAATTTCAATTGGGGCAAGCAGGACATAAGGTTATCGTTCTTACTCTAACATAATCGCACGGTCTATGTCATTTCTATTACGAGGGTTCCGCCTAAATTATAGAAAATAGATAATTATGGGCAATACCTGCTTTCGCCAGCGCATTGCCCTATCGACGACGAATAATTCGTCTACTTTCGCACTACCGGATTATTCGTCGACGATTCGTTACTTTTGCTCAGCTATATATTTTTTTCAAATTCGTCCAAGCTGCGATTTCACTGTTTTGGACGTGTTTGTTTAAAATTTTGCGCTCCAATATCTACACATATCTTTTCAAACTACGGTCGATACCTGAACCACTTACTTTTATAACGAAGTTGGAATGCATGAACTCAGATTATAAAATAAATTTAACCTAAAATTCTCGTAATCGATGGTGATGGATCATACAAGAGGTCATAAGATAATTCGTATAATCCCTAGTCCTTAATGGACTACTCATTCATGGTAAGAGCAAACATAATCGAGTCAGTATTCAACATCATATTCATATCAAGAAATTTATAATAGATGAGCAATTGAAAAAGAATAAATAATAAAACCTGAATTAAGATTAAGTTTTGATTCACAATTTCTCCCTTGGAGACTTGAGTAAAGAGAAAAAGAAAACTAAGAACACGTAGAAACTTTCCGGAATAAAATTTGGGTCCCAAAACTCATAACAGGCTATGAGTTTTATAGAAAAAAGGTATAAATCACACAAATCGTTGTTTCAATGCCTATTACATCAGATTTGCATCAAATCAAATAATGCCTAAGAGACACAATAAAGGAGAATCAGTCTAAATAAGGAAACAAAAACAATCTTCCTCGCCCTCCTGCTATGCCCCGTAGCAGTTGCTACGGGTGGCCGTAACAAATCTTTGTCCTTACTATGGGGAAAGAAATCAAGGGTAACCCTAGGGTGTTCTGCTACTACGGTCCGCAGTAGCTGCTACGGGTGACCGTAGCAGCCCCCTGATTTTACAATGGAGAAATATCTTTTTTTGTCGTTTTGCCTCATTTTTCTTGTTTTTGATCCTTCTTCGTGTTATATGCTTATTAGGCTCTGAAAATAGCAAGAACACACAACCAAAGCATAACATGATAATTGAAAGTAAACCGAAAAATACAATAAAATATTAAATAAAAATAACTAAAAATAACGATGCGAAACAGCGAAAGCCACTTATCAGTTTGCAACGGGTCTATAACAACTTTAAATATTTTATCTTTAAATCTTATAATTTTATATAGAGCTAATCATCAAATCAAAATAAGAAGATTTAATTATTTATAATAACATTGAATTATGATTATGACAATCAAAATAAATAATATTAAATTTATTTAAATTTTTAAGTATATACATAATTTTTTATTTAACCTATGAGATAATTATGAATGAAAAATTATTTTTATTTAGGCTAAAATACAGTTTTGGTCCCTCTGTTTGTCAAAATTCACGGTTTTGGTCCCCCCATTTTATTTTTTAACAGTTTTGGTCCCCCACCCCTCATTGTTCATATACTGTTCATGTACGGACGTGTATTGTTCATGTACTGGCATGTACTGTTCATGTACGGACCAGTTACTGTTCATCATTTTTTTGGGCCAAAATTGGGGTGGGGGACCAAAACTGTTAAAAAATAAAATGGGGGGACCAAAACCGTGAATTTTGACAAACAGAAGGACCAAAACTGTATTTTAGCCTTTTATTTATAAAAATGCACCGTTTATATATATTTTTCAAATAATATATTTAGGTATGTATAATAATAATAATAATAATAATAATAATAGTGTTTTTTTAGACAAAGTTCAATATACAAATTCAATTCACTCGAAGTTCTCTATTAATTTAAGTACAAGTCGACGGACGTTCACTTTAAAGTATTATATAAGAGTATGTCGATCTTTTGAATACTGAGGTATCATAAGTTTTCTCTTTTATTTTATTGCATCTCATTCTAATATCAAGTTTGATGTCTATTTGTGCATATTTTCAAACTAACTTTAAACAATCACATCTCACTATGGTTATAGGTGAGAACATGTCAGGTTAACTAATAGAAGTCTATGTCATATCATACACAAGTCCAAGTCAGACTACACTTTTTTTAATAGAAAATACTTAGGTTTTTTATAAGCATATTTAGCTAAAAAGGCTAGGTCACGACCCACCAAAAAGTTTTTATGCCTATCATATCGGCCTATTTAAATAAACATAAATAACTTTATTATTATTATATTTTATTTTATACTTTGAATTAAAATATGAATAAAGTTTATTTATCTTGAAGAACTTATGAAAATAAGTTGAAAAAACCTTATGAACAACGTCATAAGTTGTTTCAATAAGTTCTCTCAAGCAAATAGTATCACCAAACTTATGATAATAGGTAAACTTGAATGAGTCAATGAAAACAAACATTTAGTCTCACTGATCTTTTAATTTGTTAGTCTATTTAACATCAGTTGAATTGTGTATTTACAAATGTTCAAATGAAGTAGGTTTTTAAGTATGATAGTATGCAAATCACACCAAAAAAAATAAGCCTATGATAGGTGTAGTGATATATTTGTGAAAGGCCTAGTAAAGGCGGGATATTGGTGACCTTTAGGAGGGGCGACTCCTATACGTCGCCCGACACTAGGAACTGTCTCACCCTAAGTGTTCCCTACTCTCCCAGTCATGGGAAATGTGGGAAGAGACATTCCTCAGTTAGATGGAAGTCATAGTCAATTGGATGATCCACATCTCCCTAGGAAATATGGATTCAACGGTCTCTGATTGACTGAGTGAGCGGTTATCAGACCCTATAAAAGGCTAGGCCCAATAGCCTCTATTAATACCTTGCCCCTTGAATGGAGGAGGACAATTTATAATATCCTTAGCATAATGCATTAACACGTAGCTTCTCACCTCACGTGAGTTGTTCCTTTCTTACCACTATAAACATCACCAAACAGGGTCTCTAACCACCATTAACAAGGCCTAAACACCCTTAATTACAAAGGCCTTGACTATCCCCTACTAGTGAGGGGTACCACACACGCATGTACTTTTTGACAAATATAGTGGCGTACATTGTGGGACCTAGTAAAATTAACATGGGCCACACATTCGCTGGAGGAGAAAGTTTCAACTCCTTTCTAAGGAAATACGCTCGACATGTATTGATCACAAACGTAATATCTCCAAGGTTCTTAGAAGTGGAACAGGGAGAAGCATAAATTAACATCAGATTTTCCAACAATGGCGTCGTAGGAATCCTCCTGCATGATAATGACTATATGGTTATCATTCTACAACATGTCAACTGAGATATCAAGAAAATCTTGATAGATCTCTGGAGTTCTACTTGTATCCTATTCTAGAATGCTTTTCAGAACCATCATCTTGATCATAGCAATATCAATGTGCTTCGGGGTTAGTTAATAGGATTTTCATGTGAACAGGTACAAGTGATATGCCACGTAACCCTTGAGACAATCTGCGATAAGGGAGCTAGATCCAAGGCGATCGAATTCAGTTACTTCATAGTAGACGCCCTGTCGTGCTACAACATCATCCTGGAACAACCCGTCATCAATGCATTATGGGTGGTTATTTCCACCCAGTACTTGGTCTTGAAATACATGTTGACTGGTGGATGAGTAGGGATAATTTGAGGGGACCGACAAAGCGTTCAAGAGTGTTATCAAAGCAGCTTGGTGATGGAAAGGAAACAGATTGCCCTTGTAGGCACCCCCTCCCCGAGGCGCCACATGTAGACTTTGATGGTTGGGATCCTAGGTTAGGTGTGGACAATGAGAGACTCATGCCTAAATAGGATTTAAAGAAAGTGAGGATGGGCCCATTACCGCATCAAGTGGTGAAGATATGCGCATTGCTTACCGAGGAAGAAGAGAGCGAGCTAGTCAACCAAAACATTATAAACGCCGATTTGTTTTCTTGGGGCCCCTCTTGTTGGAACAAAATTGGTTTGTACCATATCTCTTAGGTTTTGATGATAACAAAGTATTTAAAGAACAATTGGGTATACTAATATTTGTTCTAGTGTGCAGGACCAAGGACTAAAATTTGAGGAATAAACTAAGTATTGCTTCTATTATTAAACATCTAAAGATAAGCTTATAAATCAGAAATTGAAGGATCAGAAGCTCAAGACCAGACTTTGAAGAAGTCTACTTCTAAATATATGACTTTGAAGAAGTCAACATCTGAAAGCCAGACTCTGAATAAGTCAACTTTTGAAGACCTGACTCTGAAGAAGCAAACTTTTAAAGGTCAAAATCTAAGGTCAGTCAAAGCGCAAAGATCAAGGTGACTCTGAAAGGTCACTGTCAAACTCTATAGTTATTTTTTCATCTTCTGATCACGTGAAGACCTAAGCTATTTTTCATATATAGACTATTGGGATGTAACTGATAATTCAACAACATTAACCATTTTAAGAAACATCTCAATATCTCTATTCAAGCTTCTCAAATACTCTCTTGTGAAATCTCTCCAACGAGTCTTTTCCTTCTCTATTTAAGGAGCTAAAGACTTGAAGAACAACAACAAACCATTGACATTCAAAGAGTTGTTACTCTGTCAAAACAAAAACACACGTTTAACTTAAGATTTCTTATCCTTATATATCTTAGAAATCCCTAAGTCTTAAGAGTCTTTTTGTATTGTATTTTGCCTACACCTATGATTGTATATTAAATGTATTACGCCAAAAAATCTTGTATCTATTAGGCAGATTGTTAGAACTCTCTTACTTAGTGTTTAAGCATTTGAAGTCTCTTACTTGTGTGCTTGAGCATAGAAGTCTCTTGCTTTTATGCTTCAGCATTGAAAGTCTCTTGCTTATATGCTTAAGCATAGAGGTTTCTTACTTGTGTTTAAGCATTAGAAGTCTCTTACTTTATGCTTGAGAAAATTGTAATCTTGTGTGATTATATTGAAATCCCTTAGAAGTGCAAGGGGACTAGATAACTCATAGTTTTTTAGAGGAACCAAGATAACCCTGTGTGTCTCCCTTCTTTCTTTTATTCCTTATCTGTTGCTTATCACTCACCTCTGATTGGTTCATATTCTAAACTTTGTGTTTAGAATATGATAAGAGTTTTAAAAATAAAGAAAAAATTTAACACAATTCAACCCCCCTCTTGTGTTTTATTTCACCTTCAGTTGACATCAGAGTCTGGTCTGTGCTATACACTTAATAGTGGTACAAAAAAGATCCCGAGAGAAAAACATATTATATCATGTCTGGAGTATCTGGAAGTGGTAGTGGTACTCCTAACCTACATGCTACTATTAATCATATTTATATCACTTCTGAAAAGAATACCTATACAGCTAGACCTCCAACTTTCAATGAAGACTCTACAGAGTTTGAATGCTGGAAGAGCAAGATGTACACTCATATCATATGTGTTGATGATGAGCAGTGGGACATTATTAAGGATGTAATTGATATTCCAATTAATGGAGTTGGTATGGTAAATGACAGAAAAAGTCTCACCCCTGCACAGAAGAAGATTTATAGGAAACATCATAGAGTTAGAGGCATTTTGGTAGATGTTCTACCTCACTCTGTTAGAACAAGATTTGTTCATGACATATATTCCTTGGGTTTTGATGATAAAAAAGTATTAAAAGAACAATGGCGTTATCTAATGTGTGTTCCAAGTATACAGGTTCTAATGCTTAAAGTTATATATTAAGAATCTGATATATAAGGACACACTTGAGAGAAGCTGAATTACTAGCTTTTGGTGGTGCAGAATCTGAAGAATAATCTCTAAGTGATGTCTGGCGTAGACACTGAAGTTGAAGGTCTCAGCATCAGAAGAAGAAACATATTGTATCTACACTTGGTGAATGTAATTAGCTTCTGGTGATCATTCTGAATTAGTGATAAAGCTAAAGTTATCCGTACCACAGAAAGCAAGTTGCATTGTCAAATCAGTTTGTTAGCTAGAGTCTAAGTTCACAAGGCTCAAGAAGAGTTGACATACTTTACGGATATCTACTCTCAACGGCTCTATAGTACAAGATTACATGGAAGAAGTAATGTTGAAAAATGTTGCACAATGGATTAAGATCTTTTGGTGTATCTCTCTTCAATGTCTCTTGTACTATGGAGAAACAAAGGCACTTGTTCAAGTTATCTCTTCCAACGATAAGTCTTCTACAACTGCTATATAAGCTACTGAAGATTCAAACTGAAGTCTTAACAAGGGAGCAGTCAAAAGGGCCAATATAGAAGAAAAACTAAGAAGGATAGAAGTGTTCTACACTTTTGTCTGGATGGAAGAATAACAAGATCATAGATTGAGCAACATAATCGAGTATGCACATTTTCTGTTATATGTTGTAAACTGTAATAAACCTTAAGACTTTTTAAACATTGAATATCTTAGAAACCTTAAGTGCTTAGAGATATTTGTTAAGGTGATTACCATGTACCTCTGATAATTGTATCAAGTACACCTTATTCTCTATTCTTCTAAACATGATTGTTTAGTAGTTTAGATAAAATCTCTTGCTACGTGAATGAGCATCAAAGTCTCTTGTTGAAAGGCTTGAGCCAAGTAAGTCTCCTGCTATGTGCTAGAGCATTGAAAGTCTTAATCAATTAATGATTGAGAAGAAATCTTAAATACGTGGGATTTAAGCAGGGACGACTTGGACTGTGAGTCTGAGCAAGGAAGTCTTGAACTTAAGGGGTTTAAGCAGAAGTCTTGGGTTTATGGAACATGAGCAAGGAAGTCTTGAGTTCATGGAACTTAAGCAAGGAAGTCTTGGGCTTGAGGGGCTTTGAGCAGAAGTCTTGGATTCGTGGAATCTGAGCAGGGTAGTCTTGGACCAAGGGTCTTAGCAGAAGTCTTGAGCCTGAGGATCTTAAGCAAGGAAGTCTTGGGTTCGTGGAACCTGAGCAGAAGTCTTGTACCTGAGGGGTTTAAGCAGGAAGTCTCGGGCTGAGGGTCTGAGCAAAGAATAGTCTTATGCTTAAGTACATAAGCGATTGTAATCATGTTTTGGTTATAATGAAAATATCTTGTGGTGCAATGGGGACTGGACTACTCTCATTTGGAAGGAACCAGTATAAATCTCTATGTGTTATGTTATTATTTATTTGCTTCTATTAACATCCGCTGCAACGTATAATCAAAATCTGAACACTAGTTTAGATTCTGAACTCTGATCAGAGGCAAACTAAAGAAACAGAAAACACAATTCAACCCCCCCTTTTTGTGTATTTTTCTCACCTTCACACTATAGGTACATCATGATTATTTACAAATAAATAATAACATAACACACAAAGATTTATAGGAAACATCATAGAGTTATAGGTATTTTGGTAGATGTTCTACCTCACTCTGTTAGACCAACAGAAACGGAAAACACAATTCAACCCCCCCTTTTTGTGTATTTTTCTCACCTTCAGTTGGTATCAGAGTATGGTATGTGCATAACACTTAAAGGTGGAGTAGATAATGATCCAATGAGAAAAATATGTCTGTGAAAGACTTTCCTTCAAGAAGGATTCAAGTGCCACATGAAAAATATTACATTGCGTTTCCTACCATATTCAAAGGGTGATTCCACTGAATTTAAATGATGGAAAAGCAAAATATATTTTTAATTCATTGGTCTTGATAAAGGGTTTTCATGAAGGTCTATAGAATACCCTTGAGAAAGGTATTACTATAGAAGTTGATGGTGTAAGGATGATCAAAGTTTGAAAGTCTCTCACACCAGCTCAGAAGAAGCTTATTGAGAATATATTTAGAGTTAGATGCATTCTAGTAGGTGCTCTATCTTAATTCTGAGTATATCAACATCATTGATACGTCTAAAAATCATACTATCTTTGAATCCTAGTGTTCAAATTTGTGGGAGTCAGTAAAGAAGCTTGTCCCGTTACACTTCATCTAATCTTTCCAAGAAAATTTTGAGAAGATTGCCTAATAGGTTCAAACCTAAAGTCACAGTTATTCAAGTTGTCATAAAACTTGAGTATGCTATGTCTTGTAGGTTTATCTAGCATTCTCCGAAGAAAAGAAATGGAATTATATGATGAAAAACTATCAAACAGATTAACCCTCCTTAAGCCTGTTGAAGAAAATTCCTATGGAATGTCTGTTGATGGGAATTAACCTTCCTTATCAAAAGATTTCATCAACTGGCTAAATGGAATGTGATATCCGTTGATAGAAGAGTAACTTCAGAAGCTTCTAAAATATTCATATTTCAACAGATTTCCCAAATCCTAAGAACTAGGAGAAATACTACCAGAAAAACCCAAAATGTCACAGATCTTCACTGCTTATTCAAATAAAGATGATATAGGGCAGGATTCAAAAGAAAAAGTAATCTGGCTCTGTTGGTCATTACTGCTTCTGAAGAAGCATTTGAATCCTGGAATAAAAATCAATTATTGAAGAGAAAGAGATAATGTCAATTCTATCTTGCTTCAATATTGATAATAAGGAGTCTGCTCTTCAAGATAATATCTTAAGTGACTCCATTGCTCCTAAAAATTGAAGGTCCTAATTGAATTTGTGTTAAAGGACAATTCCATGAGAAATCTTCATTTCTCTGTGTTCTGGCAGTAATACTATAACAGTGCTTTAAATTTGTTTTATGCCAATCTCTGATAGCAAACACTATCTGGTTCAATGCTTGTCAAAGATTTCAAAGTCAAAAGATTTAATCCAAGACAATGAAATCAGTGACTCTGCTAAGAACAAGATCTTGTTCATACTATAACTCATCCTAGACTCGTACTCTAGAATGAATCATGGTACTGCTATCAGATTAAGGTATAAAGCAAAGGAAAAGCGTATCAGGACTAACATTTTTGTACTCATAGAAATATGAGTACCATTACTCAAAATGTATTTGCTGCAGATATCGAAGAAATAAGCAAAGGCATCTTCCATGGTACTTAATCAAAGGTTATTTACAACATTTGATGGAAAAAAAAAGCCTACATCCCAGACTCAAGAGCTAAAGGCACTATGTTTGGTGAAGGAATTGGAGTCAATAGTTTAACAACCATTGAATTAGCATCCACTCAATATAGTATTCAAATTCTATGGTCAAATCTAAATACTTATCTAGAGTCAGACCAAGAAAATAACAAAAAAAAAAGGTATGTTTGTTCTTCCCTGGCTTACTTCTTGATTCAATGAGATATTTATGTATTAGTAAATGCAAAGTCTCTGTTAGATATCTAGAGAAATTTTTTTGTTAAAAGAATCTTCAGAAATATTTAAGAAGAAACTATGTTGTATTTTTTCTATACTGAATATATCATTAGCTAGATGGTGGTCATATTTATGGAAACTGTTTCCTCACTTTTTGTGATGATATTGCCGCTTGTTAGCTGTAAAATAAACTAATTTAATATTCATTAATTAAGCATGACTCTAGTTTCAAGAGAAAAAGCTTGATTTTGAGTAAAATATCAAAAACTGATGACTAACAGAAGATATCTTTCTCGTAGTCTAGATCTACTAGACTCTGATGGATGATAGCTTCTGAAAAATTATCAGTCTATGAGCTTCTGAAAAGAATTCTTTACTTTTGATTAAGAAGTTTAAGTAAAAAGTTTTTCTAAACTTTTATATTACTTAAATTTCATAAAGTTGAAAATCATCTAGTGGATTCAGGAAATCTCTTGGGAAAGAACCTTTGGGTAATGATGTTTTTTTCTTTTTATATACTATTATTATCTCTCTTTGGAACCTAAATTTGTTTTTGCTTATACATCTTTGTGTTTAGAAGATTAAGTGATTATGAAAGTGAGTCTGCTAAGGGTTTTTATAGAATCATTACATTCATTACCTTGAGTATTCATTATTTTAGTATTAATTAAGTCAAATTAATTTTTAAATACTGACTCTCGGAAATGATGTCTAGTATTCTGACCTATTAAGACCCCCTTAACAATTGTAAATTTTATTGTTAACAAGTTAACTGTTGTTTCTATTCACCTCCTTACTTCATTAATGTTTTTGTCAGAAAATCTAAAGGGAAAATAAAGTAATTGTACGACTGCATAATATGTAATGATCAAAATAAAATTTTCATTAATCAAGCATTGAAAGGATTACAATAAAAGAGGATTGGATTGAACTAAAGATTAAACCTAATCTAAATCATCCATGGCCTTGTAATACATCCACTTATCCCAACTGATATCAGGTTCATCCTCATCAACATCCTCCTCTTCTGCTTCTGGGATAACAAGTTGATAAAACATCTCGTTTATCCTCTTCTTTTGTGTCTTCTTCATGTATTTTCTTCCTTAGCTTCAAAATAATAGCTGATGGACCTGCTTCTGTAAGTCTTTAAGGTGCTAAGGACGAATCCTCATGAGAAGTGTTCAGTGTAGATGATACATGCCCAGTTGCAGATGCTTTAGAAACCATTGGCTTCTGAAGGTCTTGGGTTTTCAGACTTGTAGAGTTCTCTGTGACTTTTGTCACAACAGAGATTTTTTCGCTCTCAACTAAGGACTCCATAATGTTTTGATGGATGTTGATGAAAATGATCTTTGCTTCGCTTGCTTTTATAGTGGATTCTGGGTAACCTAACCAATGGAATAAAATCCTTTGCTTAATTCTTGGAACTCTTACGACCAATAAATATTTAACATGCACTGTACAATCCTTAATGATCTCTGTTACTTGATCGATTTCTCTTCCTTGGGAACTGATCACGTAATGATGCTCTGCTACGCATTTATGACTATAATTCTTTTCTTTTTCTTTTATTCTTTTTTATGTGACAAAAGAGGGAGAAAAGATATAGTAGTATTTAATTAGAAACCGAACTCATTCAGTTTGTACATATTGTCTATTTTAAATTTATGTTATTTAAATTTCTATTATTTTGATTATGTTACCCGGGAAACATATTTTAGCTTTCTTAAAAATATTTCTAAGGGGGAGCTTACAAACCTCAACCTTAGACTACTAGACTCAGAAGGAGTTTACAAACCTCAAATTCTGATGTTGCCAAGAAAGTTAAAATATTTTAGTTTTTTTTTTCAGTATAGTATTTAGGTGAATTTAAAGAACTCAACCATACACTATTAAACTCGGGGGGAGCTTACAAACCCCGTACCTTGATGTTGCCAAGAAAATTAAGATATATTTTGGTTTTTTTAAAGATAGAACTTAGGGGGAGCTTACAAACCTCAACCTTTGAACTATCGGACTCAGAGGGAGCTAAGGATCCTCAAACTCTGATGAAACTAAGAAAATTAAATAGCCCAAAATTTTCCATTAAATACTTATGTTTGTCATCATAAAAAAGGGGGAGATTGTTAGAACAAGATTTGTTCATGACATATATTCCTGGGGTTTTGATTATATCAAAGTATTAAAAAAACAGTGGTGTTATCTAACGTGTGTTCCACGTATGCAGGTTCTAATACTTAAAGTTATATATTTAGAATCTGATATATAAGGACACACTTGAGAGAAGCTGAATTACTAGCTTATGTGCAGAATCTGAAGAATACTCTCTAAGTGATGTCTGACGTAGACTCTGAAGCTAAAGGTCTCAGCATCAGAAGAAGTAACATATTGTCTCCACACTTGGTGAATGTAATTAGCTTATAGTGATCATTCAGAATTAGTGATAAAGCTAAAGATATCTGTACCACGGAAAGCAAGTTGCTTGTCAAATCAGTTTGTCAGTTAGAGTATAAGTTTACAAGTCTCAAAAAGAGTTAATATGCTTTACATATATCTACTCTCAGCGGCTCTATAGTACAAGATTACATGGAAGATTCAATGGTGAAACATGTTGCACAAAGGATTAAGATATTTTGGTGTATCTCTCTTCAACGTCTCTTGTACTATGGAGAAACAAAGAACTTGTTCAAGTTATCTCTTCCAACGACTAGTCTTCTACAACTGCTATATAAGCTACTAAAGATTCAAGCTGAAGTCTTCAACAAGGGAGCAATTGAAAGGGCAAATATAGAAGAAAATCCAAGAAGGATAGAAGTGTTCTACACTTCTGTCTGGATGGAGGAATAACAAGATCACATAATGAGCAATGCAATCGAGTATGCAGATTTTCTGTTATAAGTTGTAAATTGTAATAAGCCTTAAGATTTCTTAAACATTGAATGTCTTAGAAATCTTAAGTGCTTAGAGATCTTTGTTAAGGTGATTACTATGTACCTCTGATAATTGTATCAAGTACATCTTGTTCTCTATTCTTCTAAACATGATTGTTTAGTAGTTTAGATAAAGTCTCTTGCTATGTGCTTGAGCATCATAGTATCTTGCTGAAAGGCTTGAGCCAAGTAAGTTTCCTGCTATGTGCTAGAGCATTTAAAGTCTTAATCAATTGTTGATTGAGAAAAAGTCTTGAATTCATGGGATTTAAGCAAGGATGTCTTGGACTATGAGTCTGAGCAAGGAAGTCTTGAACGTGGGAGGTTTAAGCAGAAGTATTGGGTTCGTAGAACCTGAGCAAGGAAGTCTTGAGTTGTGGAACTTAAGCAAGGAAGTCTTTGGCCTGAGGGGCTTGAGCAGAAGTCTTGGATTTATGGAATCTGAGTAGGGAAGTCTTAGACCGAGAGTCTGAGCAGAAGTCTTGAGTTTGAGGGGCTTAAGCAAGGAAGTTTTGGAACTTAAGCAGAAGTCTTGGACCTAAGGGGTTTAATTAGGAAGTCTCGGGCATAGGGTCAGAGCAAAGGAAAGTCTTATACTTAAGTGCATAAGTGATTGTAATCATGTTTTGGTTATAGTGAAAATCTCGTGTGATGCAATGGGGACTGGACTACTCTCATTAGGGAGGAACCAGTATAAATCTCTATGTGTTATGTTATTATTTATTTGCTTCTATTGACATTTGCTGTAACGTATAATCAGAATCTGAACACCAGTTTAGATCATGAACTCTGATCAGAGGCAAACTAAAGAAACGGAAAACACAATTCAACCCCCCTTCTTGTGTATTTTTCTCGCCTTCACACTCTAGGTACATCATGATTATTGGCAACTTTAATACTAAAACCATTTTTGAATTTCTATGTGCTACATATGAAGGAAATCAACAAGTAAAGGAAGCAAAGGATAATCTCTTGATTCAACAATATAATCTATTCAGAATGAAAGAAGATAAGGATATTGAAACTATGTTCTCAAGGTTTCAAATTTTGGTGTATGGACTTCAGGTCCTGAACAAAATTTACACAACCTCTGATCATGTCAAGAAGATTATTAGGAGTCTCCCTATAAGATAAAAGCCAAAGGTGACAGTTATCTAAGAAGCCAGAGACTTAAATACATTAAGCCTTGAAAGCCTTATAGCAAACTCTAGAGCCATGAAATGGAGCTCAATGGAGATGAACCTTCCAAGAATTCAAAGTATCTTACTTTGAAATATGTTTCTAAATCTGCTAAGGCTCGCCAAGTCTGGGAGTCTGAAGAAGATTATCATGTAGAAGGTTCTGAAGAAGATTCAAATGATGAGGAGATGGCCTTTATTATTAAAATATTTCAATACCTGGCATGGAAAAACAAAAGATTCTCAGGAAGAAGCAGTGGCTTCAGAGGATCAAGTTCAAGAGACAAGAAATATGATCAGAAGGGATGCTTTAACTACAAGAAGCCTGGTCACTTCATGGCTGACTGTCTAGAATTGCAAAAGGACAGGTCAAAGAATGGAAGCTATCATAAGGACAGCTTCAAAAATAAGTTCAAGAAGAGTCTCATAGCAACATGGGATGAACTTGACAACGAAGATGAATCAGAAAAAGATAAGGAAGAAGTCAATCTAGCTTTGATGGCTCTTACATCTTCAGACACAGAATATGACTCAGATTCTGGTTCAAATTTTGAAGAAGAGGTTAAAGTATTTTCTAAACTATCTCGTTCTGATTTGATTATGTTTATTCAAGACCTTATGGGTCGGTGTCAAGAAAAATCCAGACATATGAAAATATTGAAAAAGCAATATGATCTATTGAAATATGAAATAAAATCTTCTCAAAACAAAAATGAATCTTTAGAAAGAGATCATATTGCTCTTGTAAAAGAAATGTCTGATAAACCCCTTGATGGGCATGAAATGGCTCTTCAGAAGTTTATCATAACTGGTTTTAACATAAAAAAATTGCATCCATAATTTATGGTATAAGTAGAGGCAAAGAAGAAGGTCTTGGTTATTTCCAAAAACCTTTTAATCCAAGGTGAAATTCTGGTTAAGCAGATACTAAGATGTTAGACAGGATGTCATGACACTTGATCTCTGCTTCTCACAAGGATTAAGGAAGAACAGAAACAAACAGCGGAAAGAAAACAACACACAGAAATTGTTAACCCAGTTCGGTGATCAACAACACCTTCGTCTAGGGGCTACCAAGCCAGGAATGAAATCAACTAAGTAGAATTGGTTCTAAGCTAAACTCCAACGTTTACAACTTAGCACCTAGAAACTACCCTTCCTAGATTTCTACCTAAGACACTCCTAGGTATGAGACCCTTCTCAATTCCCTTTCAATCACAACAGTGGCTAAAAATATTACAACTCAATAAACTGCCCTACTCAGGTATTCACGCAATACAAGAGAGGCTCACAAAAGTACAAACCCTAGTACTCTATAACAGTTGCAATAATCAACACCTATTCTAGGTTAAACCCATCCTATTTATATTGCAAAACAGAACTGGATTTGGGATTAAAAAATGCAGCAATTCTGCTCCACAGAATATGCAACCTATTCCTTTCTTCAATCCCAAGTTTCCAAAAATGTCTCCTTACATGGAAACCACATATTCCTTTTAGAATCAGAATCTCTGATTCCTCAATCTCAGATGCCACCTGGGATTAAATTATATTCCAATCACACCTGGAACAAAAAATAGTTATTCCAAAACTGTAACAGACAAAGATGTCGAATCCACCTGATAGAACATCTTGTCTAACATCTTAACCTGCAGTTAGTTCATCATGTCAGGAAATCTTGTCCAACATCTTTCTGCTAAGTTAGTTTTACCAAAATTGATGCCAACCTCAAAGGCTTGGACTCATCAATCTCCCCCTTTGGGAGATTTTGGCTAAAACTAACTATAATAAACTTGCAAAAAAAATCAAAGCAGGGAGACCTTCCTCAGAACAGCAGCGGAAACACAACTTTGTCACCCCCTCAATCGGTACCTCCTGCAAGCAGCACAGAACTACTCCCCCTCAGTGGTTAGTAGTAAATCAGCAGTGGTTAGTGATGTTAGTATTTCTCCCCCTTTTTAGCCACAATATGACAAAGGCAGGAGGACTAACTCAAAAACCAAATAATCAGTTCATTAAATTACACAGCCAACAAAAGTAAAAATTATTTTGGGCATTCAGCCCTTACACAACCATAAGTAAAACAAAAATTAAAGAAAGGAAAATACAACTATCAAAAGTCATCTTCTGTATCCTCATCATCTTCCTCTTCTCCTGTACTTCCACCAGAACCATTATCAGCATCTTCTTCACCTGCATCACAGTTTTCCTCAGCAACCTTCTCAGCATCTCTAGTGTTAACTCTAGTGGCCTTGATCTACTCAGCAGACAAGGCTTGTATCAATTTTTCTAGCTTCTCCTTTCTGGCAGTGCTGTCCTTGATAATTTCATCAAGTTCTTTATAGGTTGCCTTCAGTTGATCAATGGTGCCCTCCTCAGATGATGTAGCTGCAGGTGTTGAAGTTGATGTTGAGGAAATATATGAGACATGTTTGCCAACAAACAGGTTATGATGTAGAGTCAGAGGTGGCTTCCTTCTCATGATAGCATCACCAGATAAAATTATCCTCGGATATTGTTGAAGAACTATTCCACAGATGAGTGATGGAAAGCAGATTGGCAACTTAACAGCTGAAGAGGCAGCTTGTTTCAGAATTTGATCAAAGATATACTCACCAAAATCAAAAGGCTTTCTTTTTCCAACCGCATAGATAAACTTTCCAAGCCCGGTTGAAATAGTTGAAGTGTGATTAGTGGGGACCCAGTTCACAGTACCAATTCTATGAAGAATGGCATATTTAACACTTAGCTTCCCAGCTGGCAGTTTCTTTTTGTTGGGCCAATTCCTCACAGTGTTCCCAGTAATTTCCCTACAAATTTGATCATCTGAATCTTCAATTTCAGCCTGAGGACATTCAGATCTGCCAAGGTACTTGTTGATCTCAGCAGGAGAAAATGTCACAACATTTCCCCTAACATACACCTTTAGGTAGTCCTCACTCTTTCGATCATTACATCCTTCTGGAATGTTTACAACAAACTCTTTAACCAGCTGCTCATAGCATGAGTCAAAGTGAAAGATGGTCTTTAACAACCCATCTTCTTTAATCAAATTCATTACTTCTTCACATTGGACGGCATTCTGTCCCAGTTCTCTTTCAAAAGCAGTTCTTCTGTGATAAACATGCTTCCACCTGTTAACACTTACAACATCATGAAAGGAGATGTTGTCCATAGGGGCTTTAGAAAGTGAGACAACCGTCTTCTTAGAGGATGGTTTCTTTATGACCCTCTGTCCATCCTTTGTGCCATCATATTTTAATTCATTTTTTAGACTCTGCCGTCCTTTTCTTGGTTCCAACAGCAAACTTGCTCCAGGGCATATGGGGTCCAACTGCAGATTTCTTGGTTTGCTTGTTAGAGATGTCTACACCTTTATCTTTCCTCCTTCTTAAACGTTCAGACACACTAGGCTTGAGGCTTGTTGCAATGACTTCATCATCAGAAGGTAAATCATCTAAATTGATAATTTTGTCAGCCTGTTCTGGAGCCACTCGTGTAGATGAAGATGTTTCATCATCTGTCTCAACATTTTTAGCCACAGAGTCGCAAGGGTGTGCAGATTCCCTTCTGACACTTCATCATCACCTCCTCTTTTATCAGCATTTCTCTTAGTCATATAAGGACCCTGAGGTGAGTTGGGTCGCATAATCTGTGCAAGGGGTCTGGTGATTCCAGCAACACTCATTCTATCCCCCTGACTTATGAGTTTCTCTACAATTTTATTAATCCTTTCATCTGTGTTGAACCTTTCTATTCCTTTCCTAAGACTGAAGAAAGCTTCAGAGGTATTCGAAGGGTTACCTGTTGAAATAGTTTTTGATCTTCTAATCGGAAGTTTGTCCGTTTTGCATGACAAGATAACAAGTAGAGCAACATCAATTACATCTTCAGTGTGTAGCTCCTTAGACTTTGACCTAGAATCAGATGTCGCTGCAGTCTCCTTCTTGGTTGCTCGTGTTGGTGATTATTGTTGAGACATCTTCACATAAACACGATATGCATGTTCTTCAATCTGAAGGGTGAACAAGTTCGAGAGAATTAGAGCAGAGTGAGGGTATGTATTGTTAAAGCGGTTTTAGGTGAATTGATTTTCAAACCATACGAACCCTTGAATAGTGTTCCCACAAACCAAGTAAAACCCTAATTTGTCCTTCAGAATTTTTCTTTGTACTTCAGTAACACCTGAGGAGTTTAAGATGTCGCAGTCGGATGTCATGACATCTAGTATGACATTATGCCATAGCATAACACTTTCAGTTCCAATGTTCTGAAGATAATCATTCTTATCACTTGTTTCATTGGTTTCTATGATTGAGTCTATTCTGACAGCATAAGAGCATCTATTTCTAGCAATTTCCCTAATCATGGAGGCCTTTTGAAGAAGATTCTCAATTCTTGTGATAGTCTGAAGTTGCATTCTCCTATGTGTCATTTTGGTTAATCTTCCAATGTTAGGATCTGAGGATGGTTTCTTATGTTTCTCCGTTTGCAAGGCAGTCCATACATAACAGTTGTTCCTTGATCTGACACCTTTCATGATAACCCTATCTTTATCATCCACAACTCGACATTCAGATCTGGTGAAATTGACCTTTAGACCTTGGTCATAAAGCTGACTGATGCTAATCAAATTTACAGTTAATCCCTTGACAAGTAGCACATTATCCAGTCTAGGATTCCCAGCGTGATCCAATCTTCCTACTCCTTTGATCTTTCCCTTGGATCTATCTCCAAAGGTGACTTAGTTGGAGGACTGAGGCTCTATATCCACCAGATAGTTCTTGACACCAGTCACGTGTCTTGAACATTCACTATCGAAGTACCACTTTTCTTCAGTGTACTCTTCTTGAGAGGAATGGGCTACCAGGGCCACATACTCATTCTTGGAACTCCTTCTCTTTCCAGCACTCTTGCCTTTAAGATATCCATGTAGCTTGTAGCAATAGCATTTAATGTGGCCATACTTTCCGCAATAATGACATTTCCAGTCTTGTCTCCTCTGATGTCTATAATGATGTTGAGACATTCTATTTGACATTATCTATTTTCTTTTGATCTGATTGAGACTGCATTCTGGATTTCTTTTCTTGCTTGGCATTTCTTGCTCATTGTAACCAAGTCCTCTGACATCTCCTGCATTCCTCCCAACTTGAAGAATTTCATCTAGTATATCAGAACTGTTGTTAAGCATCCTAACATTTTTGGTCACATTTCCAAGCTTGGAGTTTAGCACAATAACTTCCTCCTCAAGATCAGAGATAACACCAAGATGTTTTGCTCTTTCAGCCTCAAGGAGCATAATAATCTTGTGTTGCCCTTCTCCTAGCTGGCAGATTTCAACACATCTCTTGTAAAGCTCCTTGAAGGATTTGATTAAATCATTATAAGATAAATCTCCAATCTCTAATTCTATATCAGAATCGAATATTCCTGTAAGAGCAGAAACTTGTTTAGGTGATTCTCCATCATTTGTAGACTCATCTTCAGACCAGGATGTAATGAGTCCTTTCTTTTCTCTCTTGAGAAAGGTAGGACACTCATATCTGGTGTGTCCATATCCCTCACACTCATAGCATCTGATCCCTTTTCCTTGATCATCCTTTTCTTCATACTTAGAGTTTCTTCCAAGGCTATTTCTTTTATAGTTGTTGAATGATTGAGGCTTAGCATTCAATCTTGATTCCCCCTCCATTTTCTTCAGCAATTGTCCGTACTGCTTTCCCAGAAGCACAACAGCCTTAAACATCACTTCATTGGAGTTTATCTTTCCTTCATCATGATCTAACACCAAGGCTAAGCTTTTCTTTTTCTCAGATTTTTCATTCAGACCCATTTCAAAGGTTTGTAAAGAACCCATGAGTTCATCCACTTTCAAGGTGTTTATATCTTGAGCTTCTTCGATGGCTGTCACCTTAATGTAGAACTTTTTAGGGAGGGACCTCAAAATCTTCTGGACAAGCTTTGCTTCTGGAATCTTTTCTCCAAGGTCACTTGAAGTATTGGCAATGTCAACAATATTCATATGAAATTCTTGAATACTCTCATCTTCCTTCATTCTCAAATTCTCAAACTTAGAGGTGAGAAGTTGAAGTCTTGAGGATTTAACTCGAGAGGTTCCTTCATGAGCGGTCTTCAAGATTTCCCAGGCATCCTTTGCCACGGTGCAATTTTTGATGAGTCTAAAGATGTTCTTGTCCACACCATTGAACAAGACATTCAAGGTTGTAGAGTTACCTTGAGCAAGTTTATCATCTTCATCATCCCAGTCTTCCTTAGGTTTCAGCTCATCAGTGAGCTTTCCATCTTTGTCTTTGATCTTTGGTGGATCCCACCCTTTAACCACAGACTTCCAAGCTTTACCATCCATTGGCTTGATAAACGCCACCATGCGTACCTTCCAATATTCATAATTGGAACCATCAAGTATTGGTGGTCTATTTAGAATTCCTCCTTCTTTATCCATCGAACTAGAAAGTATCGTCCCTGAATCTCACCCAGATACAGAGCAGGATGCCTGCTCTGATACCAATTGAAATTCTGGTTAAGTAGATCACTAAGAAGTCAGACAGGATGTCATGGCACTTGATATCTGCTTCTCACAAGGATTAAGGAAGAACAGAAACAAGTAGCAGAAAGAAAACAACACACAGAAATTGTTAACCCTGTTCGATGATCAACAACACCTACATCTGGGGGCTACCAAGCCAGGAATGAAATCAACTAAGTAGAATTGGTTCTAAGCTAAACTCTAACGTTTACAACTTAGCACCTAGAAAATACCCTTCCTAGATTTCTACCTAAGACACTCCTAAGTATGAGACCCTTCGCAATTCCCTTTCAATCACAGCAGTGACTGAAAATATTACAACTCAATAAACTGTCCTACTCAGGTATTCACGCAATACGAGAGAGAATCACAAAAGTACAAACCCTAGTACTCTGTAACAGCTGCAATATTTAACACCTATTCTAGGTTAAATCCATCCTATTTATATTGCAAAATAGAACTGGATTTGAGCTTCAAAAACGCAGCAATTCTGCTCCACAGAATCTGCGACCTATTCCTTTCTTCAATCCCAAGTTTCCAAAAATGTCGCCTTACATGGAAACCGCATATTCCTTTTAGAATCAGAATCTATGATTCCTCAATCTAAGATGCCACCTGGGATTAAATCATATTCCAATCACACCTGGAACAAAAAACAGTTATTCCAAAACTGTAATAGACAAAGATGTCGAATCCACCTGATATGACATCTTGTTTAACATCTTAACCTGAAGTTAGTTCATCATGTCAGGACATCTTGTCCAACATCTTTCTGCTAAGTTAGTTTTACCAAAATTGATGCCAACCTCAAAGGCTTGGACTCATCACAAGGTCTGAAACTTTGATTAAACCAACAATACCTTCTTCTTCAAGCTCTGCTCAGAAAGGATTAGATTCCTATTTTGTACTTGTTGCTAACAAAGCAAAGGTTCTGAACTAGTCAGAACCTAAAACTGTTGAGTCAAAGGTTTGAAAGAAACTAGAACCTAAGACTCTAAAGTCAAAGGTTCTAAAGAAACCATAACCTAAGACATCATGATAAGGTTCTGAAAGGTTCAGAACTAAAGGCCAAGATACATTCAAGAAATCAAACTTTCAAATCAAAAGTCTTGAATGATCACATGCCTTACTATATGAGAGCTAAGGTACAAAGTAAGAAGAAGCCTGTCAGAACTAACCCCAAAGAACCCATAAAACTATGAGTACCTAAATCTATGATGACAATCTGCAATTGCATGTTTTATGTCAAAGAAATAAAGAAAAACAAGTTGAAGATGATCAAATTTGATGAATAATGGCCAAAGAACAAAGTAAAAATGACCAAGTATGAAGAATTGGGGACTTAGAGAAATTTGGCTGAAAAAGGAGCAAAAGCGAGCAAGCCATTGGAATAATTACGCGTTACATCACGTGCTATCATGCGCATGCTAGAAAAGAATAAAGGTGGTATCGCGCGCCATTATGCGCGTGGAAGAGCAGCCAATGCAACATCACACACGCAATGCAATCTATTGCACGCGCGATGAGTTCTTTTTCTAGGTAATTTCTGATGTGCTCTGGTACAATTTAATGGCTATAAAAGGAATACTTTGGACTTTTTTTAGGGGTTCTACGATTGGAGATAGACGAGTATGATTTACAACACCGGAAGTGATTTTTGGAGCGCATTCGAAGCCATTGGAGGCTAGATCTTCAAGGAATTCTTATGCAATCTTATTCTTATCAACTGGTATTGTATTTTTATCAATATGAGTAGCTAAGCACTTTTCGGTTAGGTTTTATCTGAGAAAACATGTTTCGAACTTGTTGGGACATATGTTTAATTTGATGTTGCATAAATTATCTTAGTTATATTTCTATTTAATTGTTTCATTTACTTAATGCGTATTATTTGAGATACTTTGTTAATGTGATTATGGACGTATATGGAATACTGACCCTTAGCCTATGCATCTAATATAGGAAAATTATCGTACTTACGGCAGTTGAATAAAGATATGAGACTTTGAGTTGTGGCTTTAGAGTTAACGTATTGTATCATCGCCTGATGTCACTTATGTCGGATGAATAGGGATAAGAGACCTCTAGTAGGAATCAATGAGCTATACACCACGGGATTGTGTATTGTGGTCTTGTTATTTGCCGTGGAAATATAACGACGCTTGATTTATGTAATGCATTAGACATCAACAGGGGAGAAATATGGGATTCAAGGCAAAAACCTAACCATTTTCTCTAAATTATCAGAACACTTCTTTTATTTTCAACTGCAAACTTGAAAACCCCCAATTGTTACTTTTTATACTTGCACGACTATTGTTTTGTTAAATAGCACTACCTGTGGATTTGATACTCTTTTTATCACTGCGACACTATCAGTACACTTACCGAGAAGTCGTCAAGTTTTTGTCACTGTTGTCGGGGACTGTTGATACTTTCAACAAGGCAACGTGTAAGCTTGTTGTTTTGGGATGGGCTGCATTTTAGTAAAACAACATGCTGTTAGCAAGATGTTGAACTAGATGTTCTGCCATGTCAGTCAGACATCATGTTGTACATGATGTTGTGACATGTTCTAGGATATGTTATACCAGATAGTTAGGGCATGACTATTTTGGTATTTTTAGTGTGATTTTTTAGTGCGTTCTGATGCACACGTGTGCGACTTTTATGGGAGTATATTATGGGAATCTCTGTTATTGTAGATTCTGTTACTTTTTGTAAAAAGGATCCTTGAGCCTTTTTAGGAAATTTTGTATTTTTATCCTATTATTATGCAGGTTGATTTGCAGCCAGTTTATACTGATTGCTGCTATTTGTGCGCCTCAAGAAGCCCAAGTCCAGTAGGTCTGAAGGCTATTTAAAGAGAAGAAAAACCCTATTGGAGTAATATAACATATCGTGAAGAATTTAGAGAATTAGGATTAGCCGTTGTTTTGGTTGGTCCCTAGGGTTTTCGTTTGTTAATTGTATGTCACTCATGTATCTTCTGATGCATTGAGTTTGATTGATTGTTCATTGTTCACTCTAAGCTTTTAAGCAAAGAGTGTATTGTTCTTGATTGAATCTTTTAAGCAAGATCAAGTATTGTCTTGGAAGTGTGCTACTTCTATTGTTTGTTTTGTATACAGTCATTGGGATTAAGACTGTTTGATATCACTGAGGTGATTAGGAAGTGAGAGAGGATTCTCATATCTAGATGGTGATTTCTAGGTAGAAGTTGCACTGGGTAGGGATTAAGTGAGGAGTTGTAAACTGGGATTGTTTAGCTTCGAAATAATACTACTGATAGTGGATTTCCTTCCTGGCTTGGTAGACCCCAAACGTAGGTGAGTTGCACCGAACTGGGTTAACAACTTTGGTGTTATTTATTTTCTGCAATTTACAGTTTTTGGCTGTTGTGTGTTCAAGTTGTGTTTTGATCCTAGTGTTGTGACATCTGTCTCGACATTTGGTATTTGTGTGCCAAAATTTCAATTGGCATCAGAGTAGATCACCCTGTTTTGCTATTGGGTGAGCTCCAAGGAGTTTGTATTCTGGTACTATGGACAAGGAAGGAGGAGGAAATGTTAATAGGCCTCCAGTCCTGGATGGCCCAAATTATGACTATTGGAAGGCACATATGGTGGCTTTCCTAAAATCTATGTATAGTAGAACTTGGAAGGCTATCATCAAGGGTTGGGAGCCCCCTGTGATTAAATATAAAGATAGAAAAGAAACCCTGAATCCAGAAGAAGATTGCACCAAGGAGGAAGATGAGACTGCTCTTGGAAACTCTAAAGCCTTGAATGCTTTGTTCAATGGAGTTGACAATAATATATTTAGGTTGATCAACACTTGTACTGTGGCTAAGGATGCTTGGGAAATTCTCAAGACAACTCATGAAGGGACATCCAAGGTTAAGATGTCAAAACTTCAGCTTCTCACTACCAAATTTGAGAACTTGAAGATGAGGGAGGATGAGAGTATTCATGACTTTCACATGAATATACTTGAAATAGCTAATGCCTTTAATGCCCTGGGAGAGAAGATATCAGAAGAAAAGTTGGTGAGGAAAATTCTTAGGTCTCTTCCTAAGAAGTTTGATATGAAGGTCACTGCTATAGAGGAAGCCCAAAACATTAGTAATATGAGGGTTGATGAGTTATTTGGCTCACTTCAAACATTTGAATTGACCTTGAATGATAGAATTGAAAAGAAGAACAAAAGCATTGCTTTTGTATCAAATGTTGAAGATAAAGAGGGACAAGCTAACCTGATACAAATACTATTGTTTTACTTGGGAAGTAGTTCAATAGAATTCTAAAGAGAATGGGTAGAAGAGGAAGACCCGGTGTCAAGGACATCACCTCTGACATCAGAAATAATTCTGATTCTCAAAATAATTATAGAACTGAAGAGAAGTCAGATCAAAATAAAGGGATTCAGTGTTATGAATGTGAAGGATTTGGTCACATAAGGCCAGAGTATCCCAACTATCTCAAGAAGCAGAAAAAAGGATTAGTTGTTTCTTGGTCTAATGATGATGAGTCGAAGATGAATCCAACTCAGAATTTGTTGAACCTGCTACTACTCTCTCTTGAAGATAGGCTGATGAAGTGGAAGCATGTGATGAAAATGATCTCTATGAAGATCTGGATGTTGACTAGAAGGAAGCCTGCAACAAGTGTGAGGAATATCAAAAGACATAAGAAAATCAAAAAAAGGTCATAGCTAAACTGGAAAGTGAAAAGAAGGAACTCCTAAGTGTTATTTCTCATCTTCAAAATGAGATAACTCTCTTGAATTCCAAGCTCAGTAGTGCAACAGACTCTGTGAGAAGGATGAAGAAGGGTGAAGACACAGAAGTGCATTATCAATATATTAACAATCAAAGGAAAGTGTTTGTAGTGAAGTTCTTATCCCAAGAAAGGAAGAAGATGGTCACAATGTCTAACCACGGGTTACAACATCCTGGCAGACATGGTGGACATCAAAGTAATTACCAATCTTCTTGGAGATGTCATCACTGTGGTGAGTATGGGCATATAAAACCTTTTTGCTATAAATTGTATGGAAATAAAAAACCTACTGTTTATTTCAAGGTTAATCAAGTAAGCAAAAAGAGGAGCTTCAGAGATAGGGAGGGGAATTATGTAGCTCACACTTCTTTGAGAGCTTCAACTAAAAATGACTGGTACTTTGATAGTGGATATTCTAGACATATGACATAGGCTCAGGAGTTGCTGGTAGATATAAAATCTCAGTCCACAGGTTCTATAAGATTTGGTGGTGGTGTGAAAAGAGAAATAAAAGGTATTTGAAAATTGGAATGTGTTGGATCTCTAAGTCAGAATGCCTAGTCAAAGATGGAAGGAAAATTGTTCAAATGAAATGTGTGAGGTCCAAAGGCAACTGCTATCTTTGGGAACCCCAAACAACATCTTACTCTACATCCTGCTCTATTCCTTAAAAGGAGGAAGTGAGGTTATGGCACCAGAGACTTAGACATCTTTCTCTCAAAAGGATGTATGAGATCATTATAGTAATAGCCATTACAGGGATACCAGAACTCAAGGTTATAGACTGGGAAGTCTGTGGTGAATGTAAGGTTGGTATGCAACCCATGATGTTCTCATCAATGTTGCAACTTCAGAATACTTCCAAAGTTCTGGAACTTCTTCACATAGCCTTAATGGGGCCAATGCAAGAAGAAAGCTTGGGTGGAAAGAGATATGTCTTTATGGGTATAAATGATTTCTCTGAGTTTACATGGGTAAGCTTCATTAGGGAAAAGTCAAATATCTTTAAAAACTTTAAAGATATATGTCAGGATGTTCAAAGGGAACAAAATAAGAGGATTGTCAAGATTAGGAGCTATCATGATAAAGAGTTTGAGAGTGCAAAATTTTCAGAGTTTTGTGCTTTTAGAAGCATAAGTTATGAGTTTTTCTCTTCCATCTCTTCTCAACATGATGAAATTGCCGAGAAAAAGATGAGGATTATATCAGAATCTGCAAGAGTAATGCTTCATGCTAAGAATTTACCATATCTCTTTTGGACTGAAGCTATGTGTACATGCCAAATATATTTGGTGTCGAGTTGAGTAGTCAGATAAGGGTGAACGCGAACCAAACGATGGTAGTAGAAGAAATCATGCAATGGAGAGAGCTAGACAAGCCTCATGCATAACCCAGACCGAGCATAGAGCACGACTCCCACAAATACCGAGTTATCACGGGGCCTGGTACTCCACTCTGCTCGGCATCGATGCCGGATACATGCTCGTCAGGTGTCACTCCATCTTTTGGAACGACGACGGCGCATCAATACGACAGTTATCAAGGGCTTCAATGCCTGTATTCATGGATGAAGGTTATGGCAATGATGGCCGAATAACGCCAGAAGTCCAAGAGGTTTCTCTTAAGGGCTTAAATTAAAGAACAAATTATATAATGGTGCTCCCGCATGAGGGTTAAGTAAGACATTCATCTGGAGGCAACATACAACACTTGTATAGCCCTCAAATCCCCAGATATTCATCTTAATACACTTAGCAAAGTAGACAACGTAACTCTCTTTGTCCAAAAAGAAGGAGAGTTAGCACTTTTGGTGGTCTAACCATTTTTGGCTAGAACATTTGGCGCCCACCGTGGGGCCTTGGTAAAACTTTCCCAGGCCGCACCCCTCACTGACGACATGACTTCTGAAGGAGACCCTCCAGACATGGCTTAACTACTAGGCATGATGGAAACTATGAAACAATAGAATGAAACACTGCAAGATAGTATACAGGAGCTGCAGCAGCAAAGTCAAGCTGACGCTAATAGTGAGGAGGAGGTTCTCGAACCTCAACCTCTCTCTCAGGAAATCTGGGACTACCACGTACCCAAAAACTTCAAAGCACCATCATTAGCTTCCTATGATGGGAAGACACATCCTTAGGAGCATGTCCATGACATCAATAATTAGATGGCCATAGTTACACCTTCGCACTCACTGAAGTGTAAACTCATGGCCGGAACTTTGAAGGACGTAGCCTTAAGATGGTACATGAGCCTTCCTCGGCTCTCCATCATAAGCTACCAGGACCTAACTAAGAAGTTAGTACAACACTTCTAGGTAAGAAAACGTCGGAAGGTGTCCACGACTGCATTGTTTAGTGTTCGACAGAAGCAGGCAGAACCACTACGTGAATACTTGGCTCGGTTCAACGAGGAAACTCTCAAAGTATCTTATCCAAATCAGAAGTTGTTTGTGGGGGCTTTTCAACATGGATTGTGAGCTGGGCAATTCAACGAGTCCTTGGCTCAAAGGCTGGCTATCAACATGGACGAGATCACTACCCGGGCCGAATGTTACATCAAAGGGGAGGAAATCAACCAAGAGAAAAGAGCCCGGGATGACAATGAAAAAACAAAAAGCAAAGAAGAGGTGTCAAACAGGAGGAAGGAGCATCCTCAGGGAGCTGCATACGAACGACATGCTCCCAGACCATACAAATAGGCGTACGAACAAAACAAAGACCTCACTCCACTAAATACAAGTAGAGGAGACATCCTTAAAGAAGTCGGCCACATGAATCTATTACCCGAGCCTCAACGCCCCCAAAGGAGCCAATGAAATCATGGGAAGGAAACATGAAGCTTAGTGTAATTACCACCGTGTATAGGGACATCACACCGAGGACTGTCAGGGGCTGAAAAAATAAATTGAAGCTCTGATTCATAGGGGACATTTATTGGCATATGTGAAAGATTCTCGACCATAAAATAATAAGAGAAGTCCTCCCTGTCATACCCCAAATTTGTCCTACTTGTGAATAGTTTTCATCTGAACATTCCTCCACTAACCATCATATATATATCCAATCCATTTATCCGTTTTCACTTTTAATTAACCTATCTTTTTCTTGTATTCATTTTTTTATAACCATTTCCATTATCCATTACAAATATCCATATCCATTTTTACCTTTCCTATTATCCATTTTTTCATAAATAACCATATCGCATTTTAAATTCATTTATCCACCTTTCAACTCCATATTTTCCAATAACCAAGTTCATAAACCCATATTCATTTCTAACCCAATTTCTAAAAACTCATTTTCTTTATGTCCACTCTTAAATCAAATTCATATCCATTTAAATAACCATCAATATCCACTTTTAGTCATGTTATCCTTTTTTTCTCATACTCAAAACCAATTTAAATCCATTCACAAAAATATCAAAATATAATTGGTTCATAAAGGTTCTACACAAATCCAACACTATCTCTTTTTGTAAGCCCATTGGTCTAAGTCCATATTACAAAAAATAAAAAAATAGTAAACCTACTTCATTGGAGTATATATACATGAGTTGCATTGATGTGAGGAAGGAGGAGGACAACTGTCTGCGGCGCATAAAGGGTTGCAGATGTGATTTTCAAAAAATAAAGAAAATTGGGAAGAGAATAACATAGTAACCAATGTTCATTTTCTTTTCGTTTTAACCACACATTTTCTCCTTCACAGCCTTCCGATTCGTTCTTTTGCACACCCTCAGCTTTTCCGTCTACAAACTCCACCCTCTAACACCGTGAAACTCTTCTCAACCTTCCTTCACTTTTTCAATACCCTTCACACAACAATTTTACACTTCTCACAAAATCACACCACACGAAACTCCCTAACCTGCAGTAAATACCAGTTTCCTCCCCATCCTTCTTTCTAAAAAATCAAACCCAGCACAATCACCATATTCCTCCATAACTCTAAGAATCAACTCACCAACAACAACATCAACATCCAAAACCTCCCTTCCGTTTCACTTTCTAACCGAACCACCTCATCCTTTCTCTTCACCTTCTTCAACACACATAAACCTTCTAACCTCAAACATCTCTTTCCTTCAACCTTTTTCAACAACCCAAATCTGAAACCTCCATCTTCCAAAACCTCACAACCAAATCACCATATTCTTCAATTACAACCACACGAAACCAATCAGAGAAAAAATAGAAGAACATAATGAGATGAAGAAGATGGATTGAGTGACAAAGTCGAAGGTGAACTTGAATCGCGAACAAACCTGAATCTGATCGAAGGTCGAACGAGACGAAGGAGGTGCTCGGATCGCGAAGAGGTTGAATCTCGGAACCGTGACGTTGCTGTTGATGTTTACTTTGCCGTGCCTTTGACGTTGTTGTTGTTTATGGGCCGCGAGGAGATCTTGTGCGAAGGGAGAGATTGGATGAGTTTCGATGGTGATGTTTCAGTTTTTTTGATCGTTTGGGTTTTGGGTGTCTTGCTCTGTTTTTCCTCACTGACTGTTGCTTCTTAAGGAAATTGACGTTACATTGTAATTTGACCATGCCTTTGGAGTTTTATTTTTACAAGCCTGTGTTTATCTTTTTTTTGGATTGCTAATTGTTGTTGCTGACTTATGGTGATGAATGGGCTTTAGAGCCCATAATGATTCACACGGTTGATCTTTTCACCCCTCCTATAATCATGCTGCACTTTTAATTGGGTTTTAGATAAGTTTATTTAAGTTAATTTGGTGTGGACCCTTTTGTTTATTTATTAATTAATTTTTGGATTAAATTTTTGATATTTATTCTTGAATGTTAATTTTGATTAGAATTTTTATTAATTGATCAATTTAGCAATCTTGATTTTATCTTGTTTAATTTTGGCTTAAAGTTTTGTTTAAATATTATTTTCATTTGGGTTATTGTGATTAATTAAATTGTTAATTTTGGTTAGAATTTTAATTAGCTCTCTTTTATTAAGTTCTTACTAACTTTTTGACTCTCTTGTTAGTACTTTTGATTTTCGCTCAGTTGATCTTGGACGTTGAGGATTAATCGGAGTGACAACGGTGAAGCTTCTAACAATTCTTGAGCCTTTTCGCACACGTTGAAGAGGCAACGGACCTTCTCCGTTAGGTACCCCTAGAATCTCGATTTTATCTTTCATGCCTCATTCTAGGATTGTACCCATATTAGAAGCATATTTCTTCCCTCATCTTATTCATGATCTTTAGATGAGGTGTATAATTTTTTTCTTGTGGATTTATTTTGTGCCTTGATTATATTATGCTATGTCATTGCGTGTTTATTCAAATCAAAATATTTTTCAACTAATATTTGGACTTCGTGTCAATCATTTTCATACCTGATAAGTCGATCGTTTTCACGATCGCAACCGACCTCCCCTTTGCCTCCTCTTGGGCCTTATGCAACGATTACCCATTTTATTTTGATTCGTACGCATGTATGTGATTGGTTTATGTTTAATCATGGCCTAATTAATTCCATAAGATTAAAATCAACTTTTTTTATAAGAGTGAAACAAACTTGATCCAACATAAAGTATTTTCCAAATAAATTCAATCAATTCAATCCTAAGCATTTACTTGATCCATATATCAAGTATTTCCAGCCCCCACTTCACACCATAATTTCCTTTCCTTCCATTTCTTAACCTCCTCATACGTAAATTAATACCTCGATCCAACGTCGAGTACTTTTCTCAAATCAAACCAACATACGTAATAATACTTAAACATTTTCATAAAGGTGAAAAAGAGGGGGACTAAGTCTTTGGTCTTTCTCTTCAATTGCTTGGGTGCGAGTTTCCTTACTCGTGTGTGGGCAATTGATGCCTTTAAAATACATATAATCCTGTAACACTCAAACTCCTTTTCTTAATCAACCATCAATTCATTTAATCGTACTTAAAGATCATTTATTAAAAGGTGAAAAGGAGGGGGATCAAGTCTTTGGTCTTTCTCTTCAATTGTTTGGGTGCGAGTTTTCTTACTCGTGTGTAGACAATTGACGCCTCTAAAAAACTTAAACCTTAACTTCTCAATTGTTTGGGTACGAGTTTCCTTACTCGTGTGTGGATAATTGAGGCCTTTAAAACACATGAACTCGACAAACATTCAAACCTTTTAAAATCAAATCATCAAAACACTTAATCTTTACTTAAACATTTTTTACCAAAGGTGAAGCGAGGGGGATCAAGTCTTTGGTCTTTCTCCTCAATTGTTTGGGTGCGAGTTTTCTTACTCATGTGTGGACAATTGTCACCTCTAAAAAACATCTAATACGAATTTATCCTTTCCTCGCCTCCGTGCGACCGAAACCCTAAAACACATCCAAATCCAACTCTTTTTCTCAATCAAATTTTAACATACTTAATCCAAATCAAACAACTTTTCACAAAAGAACATTGTTTAGTTCATTCTTCCGCGCATATGAACTAGTGCTTTAGCCTCCCTTGACGAGCAGACAAGCCAACGTTTAGCAGTTAGAACGCGACCTAAACCCTCGTTCACCTCAAACCAGCCGAAACCTTAAAACACACGCGAAATCAAATCCTTTTCTCAATTAAAGCTCTTAATATACTTAACAACATATTCTAACAACTTTCTTACAAGGTGTAAAAGAGGGGGGTCAAGTCTTTGACCTTTTTCCCCAATTGTTTGGGTGCGAGTTCACTTACTCGTGTGTGAACAATTGGCGCCTATAAAAAACACAAACCAAACAACCGTGGTACCATAAACTACGAATGCTCTGACTTTCCCATTGCACGAGGGAATACGTAGGCCCGAGGATCTTAATCCTTGCCGAGCACAATAATAAAAACTACCCCTTTTCCTTATAAGCAAACCCTTTAGAAGATAACAAACAAGCCTAACTAACTTTCTCACAAATCGAATCAAGAGGTTCCCGTTGAGTACAATGGACGTAGAGGGTACTAATACCTTCCCTTTGCGTAACCGACTCCCGAACCCGAATTTGGTTGCGATGACCATTTTATTATCCCTTTCAAAGGTTTTCTCGATATTTTCCTTTCCCTCTTTTGGTATAAATAAAGTTTGGTGGCGACTCTGTTTCGAACATTTTTTTTCCGCGTCCATCGCGAGGATCGTATTTTTTGAGGTACGACAGATTGGCGACTCTGATGGGGATATGCATTGCCCTATGCTAGAGAGAGTCAAGCCTAACTTGACTCGACCCATGAGTGTTAGATCCGCTTGTTTGTTTATCTTCTCTTGCTTGTTTGCTTACTTGTCTGATTATCTGTTATTTATTTGCTTGCTTATTTTTATATCATATTTTTATCTTGTATGACATTGTTGGGGTTCTCTGATCATTGGTACTTTGTGAGATGGCTCTACACCCGAGTCCGAGTATAACCCTAGATGTGACATTGGTGGTTGTGTAGCGTATGCTTGCCTGGTTTCTTCCACGTGAGTTGAAGCGAAGACCCCGCTTGGAGTAGACTCCCTTGGAGATATTATTGTTGTGGTAAAACTTTGCCATGGCGGTAATACTTTTGAGGTGGGTTGTTGATACCAAGGACCAAAACCTAATTTACCCATGGCGGTTAGTGGTGTTAATTCTATGTGAGTTGACGCGAATGCCCCAATTAGATGAGATCCCTCAAACGTATTACTTCCTGACAGTATTATTTTCGACCTCGATCTAGGATTCTGAGAACCCTAAACCCGTGTGTCGATGGTTGTGTAGTGGGCGCCTCCGAGGAATCTTTCTCGTGGGGAAGAAACGAAGACCTCACCTAGACGAGATCCTTTAAAGGATATTATCGTCTGATGTTCCTTCGTCATGGCCATAATGTATTTGAAAGATATCCATAACTCTAGGCACCTACCCGTTTAGAGCCTACATATGGGGATCTGATGATCAGAGATATCCTGCGTCTAACTCCTTCCTCAGAATCAGATGTTGTTTTGATCCTGGAACCTTACATAAGCATTGCATACTCATGACATTAGCATATCATTTTCTAACCAACTCATCCGATCCTCTGTCCATTTCCTGCCAGCTGATTTCCCGACGCTCATACTGAACCTGTGGTAGCCGCAAAGCATTTAAAGCAAGTTCAAGCGAAGAGGAGGAGCATAGACAATTTGAAAGTTGTGACGACTATGTCGGAGGATAGTTTTCAACATATTGGGATGAAGGATTCTGACCCACCATCAGGTTTTACTGTGTCGACTAATCCATTGTTTGATCATCTACCTGGTGATCATACTCCACAAGTGAATATCCCTGCTCAGTCTCAGATGATGCCGTTGACTGATTCCATGGAGAAAAGGTTTTGTGCCCTCGAAGAGAAAGTTCAAGCTATGAAAGCGCGCGATACTTCTGGGCTCGATGCTGTTGATATGTGCCTAGTGCCAGACTTGGTAATTCCTCCAAAATTTGAAGTACCCAACTTTGAGAAGTATGTTGGTATCAGTGTCCAAAGCGTCATTTGGTGATGTTCTGCCGAAAGATGACTTCTCATGTCCGCGACGACAAGTTGATGATTTACTGTTTTCAAGACAGTTTAAGTGGTGCATCTTTGAATTGGTACATGGATTTAGAAAGAAGCTGTATCCAATCATGGAAAGACTTGTCCAACGCTTTCCTAAAGCAATATGAGTACAATCTGGACATGGCTCCTAGTCGTACGCAGCTGCAAAGCCTATCTCAGAAGAGCGGTGAATCCATTAAGACCTATGCACAATGGTGGAGAGAGTTGGCAGCTAGGGTCCAGCCACCACTCTTGGACAAAGAATTGATTGACATGTTCTTGGACGGCCTGCATGCCACCTATCTTGAAAGAATGACTGGCAGTTCATTCTCAAGCTTCTCTGACCTTATAATAGTAGGAGAACGCATCGAGAGTTACCTCAAAGCTAAACAAGCCCAAGACGTCTCGAGTAATCAAGCTAGTGAGACTGAATCCTTCAGCAATCCCCAAGAGGAAGAGGGTAATGAAATTGATGCACTCATAGCAAATGTTGAGTATTCTCAGGGTACACCAGCAAGACTTTATGGCCCTTCAGCTTCTCGACAGTTATCAGTGTCAGCGCCATATCATCCTTATGGGCAACCTGTCAACCCTAGGGCGTCATGCCAGAAACCCACGATTTCTCCTCGTGCAAATCAGTGAGCCCGTGGTCGAGGATATCAGAATCATCATCAGAATCAGCGTAGGCCTCGAAACAACTTGGAAAGAAGGACTGCTCCTCTTCACCTAGTTCCTATGCCGTACAGTCAACTTCTGCCGCATCTGGTCCGAAACTCACTGGTAGAGCCTAAAGCTATCAAGCCATTGCCAAAACCATACCCGCCTGGGTATGACCCCAATGCACATTGTGGATATCATGCTGGATCCATGGGGCATTCGACTGAAGATTGCAAAGCTTTTCAAGCCAAGGTGCAACAGTTGATTGATAAGAAGTACATATCCTTCCAAGAAGGAAACTTGGTTGTGCACGTCAGCTTCTCGCCCAAATGAGTTCCAAGACTTCAAGAGGCATCCCCTAAAGCCAGTGGTTCAGACAGGAAGACTTCCTCAGATACTGGCAACCATTGGACATTTATCATTTGCATTTGTAATTTCGTTATGTTAAATGCTACTTGTTTTTGAATATTATTGTTTTGAATGGTAATATTAATGATGTGATCGTGCATTTTCTGAATTAATCATGTCGCATTCGCTCATTTTTCTTTACTCATATATAAAATAAAAATACGAAAACAAAAACAACAAAACTTCTTCCATATACTTCTTGTCCACTCGCTTTATCAAACTTTTGTTTAGCAAATTTTGGAGGGAGGATGATGAAAACAAGGTATCCATAATTGCTGATGGTATGCTTTTGGATGGAATCCTACCAAGGATGTACAAGCATTGTTTCAAATCCCCAAACACTGGAGAGATAAGGAGTTAATCCCTAGTTAACCACTTCGAGCCGAGAAGTAGAAGTTTCCTTCGGATATTCAAACCCTTACACTCAACTTGGGGCAGGGTAGTGTTCAGTTAACCTGATTACGCACTCAGTTCACAAAAGCAAAATCCAAAAACATGATGGTTGTTCATCAATTACCCATGACTTGGCAATCACAATCCTCTGACAAAAAAAAAACAAAAGCCTGCTAAGTCGAGCACCTCAAAGGAGACTTAGGAAAAAATCAAGGCAACCCTGATGGACTCGAAAAGCAAAGTCAGTCCATGCAAAAGATAGGGATAACAAAAGGCAAAAGAGGTCCTCAAATCCTCAGCAAAAACAAAATAAGATCCAGTGACCACCATGTCAAATCAAAGGGTCACTGACACCCATCAAAACAAAATAAGGTGACTGCCATTTCGAGCAAACCTTGAATCATTCATCGCTTACAACTTCAACCCATTTGGAGGACAAATATGTGTAGATTTAACTGAACGTAGGACTGAAGATCATCACGAAGAAAGGGTGGGTACAAAATATATATTGGGCCTTATATCCTTTGTTTCTATAACCGTGAACCAGATCACGTTATAACCTTTAAAAGACCTAATTGAGGCGGGGTTTATTCTGAAAGCATACTACAGCAAGGTTGCGTAAACTGACTCCTAGAGATTTGCTAATCTTCTGAATTAGTGTCATATTCTTGCTATATCTTTCACACCAGCTAAATCAGTACCACGTTTAGACTAATGGTCCATCCGTTACACACTATCACATTATTCTAATAATGACTGATTTTCAAAACTTGCATGAACATCGCGTTAAAATTACCATTTGTGAACGAACAATTTTGACTGCAAGTCAGTGTTTGACATCAAGGAAATTCCAACAAGGAGCAATCAAAGAGAGTTAGATCATTCAACAAAGTTGATTTGAACTAACAACACCTCATAACCCTATGGAACAGGGGCATTGACATCCAATGATTATGGAATCAGTCAGTTTAAAGCAAGTTCCTGAAGCATTAGTTGATTATGGGGCAAATCATTCAAGAACAGGTTGATCTGAGTAAATCATCTCAAGACTCTACCAACTAGGGGCAGGCCACCCAGAGGTCCTTTTGATTAAGGGAAAACCCCTCCAATGTTCAATCAGCACAAGTCAAGTCGCTTCAACGCTCATTCTGGGGTAAGCTACCTCAGGGTGCTTTGAAGCCAAATACTCCAAGAGCCAATCAATCAAGGAAAGGCTCTTTCATGACTTGGAATTCTGGGGCAAGCCATCTCGAGATCATCTCATGGTACATTTGCTTTCAACTTCCTTTCAAAGGCAAATCTTTTCACGACTTGGAATTCTGGGGCAAGCCATCTCGAGATCATCTCATGGTACAGTTGTTTCTAATTTTCCGTCAAGGAGATTTTCTTCATAGACCCAGACTGGGGCAAGATGAGCTACACAGGGGCAAATCTCTCCATTGCTTTCAATCTGCTCAAGCGAGCATCGTCAAGCGACCTTTGAGTTCAAGACGAGTGTCAGGGAATCATGCTATCACCCCACAAAGATAACTTTTTGCCTTCCTTCGGACAAGAAACCTTGCTGCATAGGAACTTATCCATCTCTTATCCTTTCCTGGGGCATCCTTGGAAACCTTCATATCATCGTATAAATCACTCATATGCATTAGTCATGTCGCTTCACTCATTGCATAGGCATGCGCATTATACCTAAAGCCTAATCTTCCAACAAGATTTGATGTCTCAAAGCCTGATACCGCAAGACTTGACCCAAAAGTCCAACTTAGCTTGGCGACCCAAAAGTCCAACTTGACTTGGCAATCCAAGGTCCAGTTCTCGTCTGGCAATCCATTTTAAGGCCCAGTTCTCGTCTGGCAAAGCATTTTAAGGTCCAGTTCTCATCTGGAAAATTACTTTTAAGGTCCAGTTCTCGTCTGGCAAATTACTTTTAAGGTCCAGTTCTCGTCTGGCAATCTTTTAAGATCCAGTTCCCGTCTGGCAAGTCTTGTAAAGCCCAGTTCTCGTCTGGTAGACTATCCAAAGGTCAGTTCGCGTCTGACAAATAAAGTTTAAACACTAGTTCTCGTCTGGTAATCTATCCTCCAATCCAGTTTTAGTCTAGAAGTTTAAACCTAAAGTCCAATCCTTTATTGGCAACTACTCAAAAAGTCCACACTCTCTGGCATCTTCAAATCTAAAGTCCAGTCTTCATTGGCAACCATTAAAAGTCTAATTTATTGGCAAACATCGAAATAACCAAAGTCCAATTTCATTTGGCAACTGCCAAATCCAATCCCTAGTGATACCCTCGACAAGGAAACTTATCCCCAACGCGCCCGATCATTTGCATCGTCATATGCATGACATGCTAGCATAACATTACATAATCATATCAAACACTATCATATCATACGTGCATTAGATTCTCTAGCAGTTGTATCTCAGCATGTGTTTCAGTGCATTTTGCAATGCATGGCATATTCATCCCCAGCAACATAGCATAACAGGATCCAGGATCAATTCGCAAGCATCTTGGCCAGTCCTCTATCAAAGTCGGCAGTATGCTTCTAAAAGAGAAGTAGATACCCCGCACAATTGATATTGACAATCCCCAGCAGTTGTTGCTTTTCGTACTCCCCAAGCAGAGGATATCCTAGAAATTTTCTTGTGAGCTTTCCCCTGCAGAGCCAACACATTTCCTCCGACAGGAATCTTGCTCAACTATCTTTCAGCAAATTTACCGCAAAGATACTGCTTTGGTATCGTTGAGGAACCTTAACGAATAAGGGACTGCTTCGACGACCCAGAGAATCGTGTGCCTTCAGAGATACTGCTTTGGTATCATCGAGGAACCTTAATGGATAAGGGACTGCTTCGACGACCCAGAGAATCGTCTGCCTTCAGAGATACTGCTTTGATATCGTTGAGGAACCTTAACGAATAAGGGACTGCTTCGACAACCCAGAGAATCGTGTGCCTTCAGAGATACTGCTTTGGTATCATCGAGGAACCTTAATGGATAAGGGACTGCTTCGACGACCCAGAGAATCGTCTGCCTTTAGAGATACTGCTTTGGTATCATCGAGGAACCTTAATGGATAAGGGACTGCTTCGAAGACCCAGAGAATCGTCTGCCTTTCAGAGATACTGCTTTGGTATCATTGAGGAACCTTAATGGATAAGGGACTGCTTCGACGACCCAGAGAATCGTCTGCCTTTCAGAGATACTGCTTTGGTATCATTGAGGAACCTTAATGGATAAGGGACTGCTTCGACGACCTAGAGAATCGTCTTCCTTCAGAGATACTGCTTTGGTATCATCGAGGAATCTTAATGGATAAGGGACTGCTTCGACGACCCAGAGAATCGTCTGCCTTCAGAGATACTGCTTTGGTATCATCGAGGAACCTTAGTGGATAAGGGACTGCTTCGACGACCCAGAGAATTGTGTGCCTTCAGAGATACTGCTTTGGTATCATCGAGGAACCTTAATGGATAAGGGTTTGCTTCGACGACCCAGAGAATCTTCCACTTTCAAGATACTGCTTTGGTATCGTTGAGGAACCTTAATGGATAAGGTACTGCTTCAATGCTCCAGAGAATCTTCCACTTTCAAGATACTGCTTTGGTATCGTTGAGGAACCTTAATGGATAAGGTACTGCTTCAATGCTCCAGAGAATCTTCCGCTTTCAAGATACTGCTTTGGTATCGTTGAGGAACCTTAACGGATAAGGTACTGCTTCAATGTCCCAGAGAATCGTCTGCCTTCAGAGATACTGCTTTGGTATCGTTGAAGAACCTTAATGGATAAGGGACTGCTTCGACCACCCAGAGAATCGTCTGCCTTCAGAGATACTGCTTTGGTATCATCGAAGAACCTTAATGGATAAGGGACTGCTTCAACCACCCAGAGAATCTCAAGTTATTTTGTTCAGTTTGGAACCTCGCTACCTCATTCTGTTAGCTCTTACACTTTACCTTTTGTCAGACAAATTTTGGGGTCTTCTTATATCTAATTAACTTCCACCCTAAAAATGAATGCCATGCAGTCGTTTACTCTCTCGGGTTCAAGCCAATTAGATAGGGGCATCCGTCATACCCCAAATTTGTCCTACTTGTGAATAGTTTTCATCTGAACATTCCTCCACTAACCATCATATCTATATCCAATCCATTTATCCGTTTTCACTTTTAATTAACCTATCTTTTTCTTGTATTCATTTTTTATAACCATTTCCATTATCCATTACAAATATCCATATCCATTTTTACCTTTCCTATTATCCATTTTGTCATAAATAACCATATCGCATTTTAAATTCATTTATCCACCTTTCAACTCCACATTTTCCAATAACCAAGTTCATAAACCCATATTCATTTCTAAACCAATTTCTAAAAACTCATTTTCTTTATGTCCACTCTTAAATCAAATTCATATCCATTTAAATAACCATCAATATCCATTTTTAGTCATGTTATCCTTTTTTTCTCATACTCAAAACCAATTTAAATCCATTCACAAAAATATCAAAATATAATTGGTTCATAAAGGTTCTACACAAATCCAACACTATCTCTTTTTGTAAGCCCATTGGTCTAAGTCCATATTACAAAAAATAAAAAAATAGTAAACCTACTTCATTGGAGTATATATACATGAGTTGCATTGATGTGAGGAAGGAGGAAGACAACTGTCTGCGGCGCATAAAGGGTTGCAGATGTGATTTTCAAAAAATAAAGAAAATTGGGAAGAGAATAACATAGTAACCAATGTTCATTTTCTTTTCGTTTTAACCACACGTTTTCTCCTTCACAGCCTTCCGATTCGTTCTTTTGCACACCCTCAGCTTTTCCGTCTACAAACTCCACCCTCTAACACCGTGAAGCTCTTCTCAACCTTCCTTCACTTTTTCAATACCCTTCACACAACAATTTTACACTTCTCACAAAACCACACCACACGAAACTCCCTAACCTGCAGCAAATACAAGTTTCCTCCCCATCCTTCTTTCTAAAAAATCAAACCCAGCACAATCACCATATTCCTCCATAACTCTAACAATCAACTCACCAACAACAACATCAACATCCAAAACCTCCCTTCCGTTTCACTTTCTAACCGAACCACCTCATCCTTTCTCTGCACCTTCTTCAACACACATAAACCTTCTAACCTCAAACATCTCTTTCCTTCAAGGTGAACTTGAATCACGAACAAACCTGAATCTGATCGAAGGTCGAACGAGACGAAGGAGGTGCTCGGATCGCGAAGAGGTTGAATCTCGGAACCGTGACGTTGCTGTTGATGTTTACTTTGCCGTGCCTTTGACGTTGTTGTTGTTATTGGGCAGCGAGAAGATCTTGTGCGAAGGGAGAGATTGGATGAGTTTCGATGGTGATGTTTCAGTTTTTTTGATCGTTTGGGTTTTGGGTGTCTTGCTCTGTTTTTGCTCACTGACTGTTGCTTCTTAAGGAAATTGACGTTACATTGTAATTTGACCATGCCTTTGGAGTTTTATTTTTACAAGCCCGTGTTTATCTTTTTTTTGGATTGCTAATTGTTGTTGCTGACTTATGGTGATGAATGGGCTTTAGAGCCCATAATGATTCACACGGTTGATCTTTTCACCCCTCCTATAATCATGCTGCACTTTTAATTGGGTTTTAGATAAGTTTATTTAAGTTAATTTGGTGTGGACCCTTTTGTTTATTTATTAATTAATTTTTGGATTAAATTTTTGATATTTATTCTTGAATGTTAATTTTGATTAGAATTTTTATTAATTGATCAATTTAGCAATCTTGATTTTATCTTGTTTAATTTTGGCTTAAAGTTTTGTTTAAATATTATTTTCATTTGGGTTATTGTGATTAATTAAATTGTTAATTTTGGTTAGAATTTTAATTAGCTCTCTTTTATTAAGTTCTTACTAACTTTTTGACTCTTTTGTTAGTACTTTTGATTTTGGCTCAGTTGATCTTGGACGTTGAGGATTAATCGGAGTGACAACGGTGAAGCTTCTAACAATTCTTGAGCCTTTTCGCACACGTTGAAGAGGCAATAGACCTTCTCCGTTAGGTACCCCTAGAATCTCGATTTTATCTTTCATGCCTCATTCTAGGATTGTATCCATATTAGAAGCATATTTCTTCCCTCATCTTATTCATGATCTTTAGATGAGGTGTATAATTTTTTTCTTGTGGATTTATTTTGTTCCTTGATTATATTATGCTATGTCATTGCGTGTTTATTCAAATCAAAATATTTTTCAACTAATATTTGGACTTTATGTCAATCATTTTCATACCTGATAAGTCGATCGTTTTCACGATCGCAACCGACCTCCCCTTTGCCTCCTCTTGGGCCTTATGCAACGATTACCCATTTTATTTTGATTCGTACGCATGTATTTGATTGGTTTATGTTTAATCATGGCCTAATTAATTCCATAAGATTAAAATCAACTTTTTTTATAAGAGTGAAACAAACTTGATCCAACATCAAGTATTTTCCAAATAAATTCAATCAATTTAATCCTAAGCATTTACTTGATCCATATATCAAGTATTTCCAGCCTCCACTTCACACCATAATTTCCTTTCCTTCCATTTCTTAACCTCCTCATACGTAAATTAATACCTCGATCCAACGTCGAGTACTTTTCCTCAAATCAAACCAACATACGTAATAATACTTAAACATTTTCATAAAGGTGAAAAAGAGGGGGACTAAGTCTTTGGTCTTTCTCTTCAATTGCTTGGGTGCGAGTTTCCTTACTCGTGTGTGGGCAATTGACGCCTTTAAAATACATATAATCCGATAACACTCAAACTCCTTTTCTTAATCAACCATCAATTCATTTAATCGTACTTAAAGATCATTTATTAAAAGGTGAAAAGGAGGGGGATCAAGTCTTTAGTCTTTCTCTTCAATTGTTTGGGTACGAGTTTTCTTACTCGTGTGTAGACAATTGACGCCTCTAAAAAACTTAAACCTTAACTTCTCAATTGTTTGGGTGCGAGTTTCCTTACTCGTGTGTGGACAATTGACGCCTTTAAAACACACGAACTCGACAAACATTCAAACCTTTTAAAATCAAATCATCAAAACACTTAATCTTTACTTAAACATTTTTTACCAAAGGTGAAGCGAGGGGGATCAAGTCTTTGGTCTTTCTCCTCAATTGTTTGGGTGCGAGTTTTCTTACTCGTGTGTTATAACACCCCAATTCCCATCGCGAATAAATAACAATTAATAAAATCAGAGTAACTAAAAATTTATTTTTTTCCGACAGGAAACATGGATGTCACACTTAAATGCACAAAATACAATCCCTGCTCAACATTTTTGATACATAACACAAAGAGAAACTTTTTCCTTACAAAAGGATGGTCAATTATGGAATAAAGCGGAAAGATCCATAACTGACTTGTTTTACAAATAAATGGTTTTAGAACATCAAAATATAAATACAAAATATATTCAACAATTATATACATATAACAAAACGTTCCCCGACTCCCGTGCTACGTATCAGAGCAGACACCACGAACGACAACGGAACGGAGGACTAATCTCCACAAAAGCCTCCAAGCCTCTAAAGCTGACAATCTGCACTATGCCATAAAAAGCATATTCCAGCAGAAGGGTGAGAAATAACAATTATAACAAGATTGCATAATAATATGCCACAACACAAATAAATTCACATATAAAATATTTCTCACCACAACATCACCTACCAATATATATAGCATGTCACCAAGACATAACATAATTCACAACACATAATCATTTATGCATCCATCACAAAGCATACCAATCATGCTCAATACATTTATCAAAATGCATATCAACTCACCAAAGCTATCACAATCTCAACACATAACTAATCAATACACAACTTCCACATATAATCAATCAAATCATGATTTTCCACACATAATCACATACTCCAATCAAACATATACCATTCAATACAATTCCACATATTTCATCTCATCAATCACAAACACATTTCCATGCCAATTAATTCATGATTTATGCAAATGCACAGAGACCGACACAACGACTCTATGCAAATGCCATGCGGTACCGACTTCCAACCTTGTAATTCATTAGTTCCCCAGGAACTCTTGGAATCATCGCTCGTTACTTAGGGTAACTCCCCGTCGGGCATACGATGTTCTCCGTCGCTACCACTTATCACCAAGCATACGACGTTATGGATCGTTTTTAGTCCTTTATAATAGGCACACGATCAATACAACAATTGCTTACACCCATAAGGGATCTACAATTCAACATGCATTGTTTACACCCACAAAGGGATCTACAATGTCTTCATGCATTGTTTACACCCACAAAGGGATCTACAATGTCTAACTGCATTGTTTACACCCACGAAGGGATCTACAATGTCTTCCACATGATGCATGTCATATAATGACCCATGGCAATCAAGACTCATACATTAAATCATGCATTTCAAGTACATATAAGGTAATGCACACAATTGCCCAAAATGGCCACAAACACCAATATACCACACTTAGCATTTTCTTGCCTCTCGGCCACCAATCATCATCACAACAATTACCATAACTTGTCACATGCTTCAACATCATCACATTCCACAAACCACAACAATAAACCACAAACCAACACAACATCATAACCACATACATTGATATTCAATCAAACAATGTATTTACCGCACAACAACAACATTATCACAACATCTCATCATGTATATTCACATCATATAACAGCACACAAGCTACACCTTACATATCAAAAGCATATAGCATAATAACGCATCAATCGCACACATTGTACGCAACAAAACCCGACAACTCGACTATTTTTCCAAAAACACGAATTAATTAAATCATCTACTGACCTCCAACCTAATTTTAAAAGAAAGAACATTTCGTTAGCTTTCCAACGGTATAAAGAACGTCCCGATCCGAGTTACGGATCAAAAGATATGAATTTCCGAAGTTTCCCCGACAAACCAGATTTTCTGTTTCAGCACAGTAGGTATCGATCCCTAACTCGCATGTATCGATCCCTGCTGTAGTAAAAATTCCATTTTTCCCAATTTTCACAGTAGGGATCGATCCCTGGGATTATGTATCGATCCCTAACCCTGTTTTTCACAAAAAACCAGATTTTCTCCATTACACCTATGCTGTCCTTTTCCGAAACACCCAAAAACTCGACTAAATCGAACATTTTCACCGAAACAAACATATACTCATAAACACCAAATACATAAGAACAATTTAGAACACTTAAACGAAATTTCTACGACGTTCGATTTTTCGATTAAATTTCAACCTTTCAAAAACCAGAATTTTTAAACTTCACCAAATCGAATAAAAAGCACGACATACGACGACCTAACCTTCCTCGATACAACTACGTAATTTATTTCGAATTCTAACCGTGAAAACATCGGTTTCCCACAATTCGACCTAAACGGAAACGACAACGGAAACATACCGAAAACTAACCGAAACATAACCAAACTTCGTGAAACTTCAAACAGCAGCTCACATACATATAACCAACCAACACATGTATTTATACGACTTTCCGACCGTAGAAACATCGGTTTCTATCGATTTCGTCAAATACGGCATAAACGGAAACATATGGAAAACAACCAAAACATTCACCACAAACAACACATATACATACACAAGCGAGATATAATTGAAACTTCTCACCCTTACCCGATTATTCGCGCTTTAAACGGAGTTTTCTCGACTTTTCCTCTCTTTTCCTCTTCTCCCTTCTTTCCTTCTCTTTTCTCTTCTCTTCTCTTTCTATTTTTCTGTTTTCTTTTCTCTCTATTTCTATCTTTCTATTCTATTTAAACAAAATATCTACCCAAATGACCAAAATACCCCTACACTCAAATATCTCGCAAACGCTCTCAAAATGCGATAAAACATAATAACGATGAAAAATAACATTTTTCTAAATAAAAGTCGAAAATAAAATAATATAATAATAAAATAATCAATTAAACTCGATTAAATAAAACTCACAAAAACTGGGGCGTTACAATTCTCCCCCACTTAGACATTTTCGTCCTCGAAAATCTAACCGAGACGAACAACTCCGGACACGACTCTCGCATCCGACGAACAAACCAACATGCCAACAAAAGGCACACCACGAATAACACAACAGACAAACACCTTGCTAACCGTAATTACAACAACACGATACGACGACAACTACAACGACAAGATGCAAAGCCCATACAATGCACTTGACGACCAACTCACAACTCAAGGAAAACCACGATACCAACACACAGGTTCACTCTAGAACCGAAACACAACAAGATCGTTACCCTACCATAGGTAACACTCCCCTAATTCCCCACACAGGAATTAGCTACACACGCTCGAACCATCACCATGGAAACGAGGCAACAACACAACAAGAACATAAAGTTCCACGATACAACATCGTTTAAACAACCTCCACACAACCATACTACAACAATGCTACGATCCACCAATCGAACATATAACCGAAACATCCCTCTACATAGTAGCCCATGGATAACATTTAAACCTTTCACTTATCACTTCCATTTTGAAACGTCCAATGGTCTCATCAATCCTACATATTCCCAATATTCCACTTATGGACTCTTACAAGTCACACACACGCAAATACAAATTGTGCAACACCACGCATCCGCTGTGCACTCTGATTACTCGCAACCATCAAAACTACCAATTTCACGTCCAAGGTCTAACTCTTTCTCTTATTCACCAAAAATCACTGTTCACTTTTAATATTCCTAACCTCACACTCTCCTGTGTTATCTCACACACCAGACACCAGTCTCGGAACTGCTCAAATTATTCTAATTCTCTGACCATCAAAACAGACATACCCTGAAACTTTCGACTTAACCTTCCAAGCAAGACCTTACCTTTACCAACAGGATAATTCCAACTAAAGTCATAACTCATCAAAATTTCCAACCATCCTCATTGTCTCATACTCTATTCCTTCAAACCAACCAAGTACTCTAGACTCTTGCGATTACCAAACACTTCGAGCCGAGAACCATAAAAATAATACCTCCAAATTTTCCAACACAATACAACCGCGACTAATTCCAAATCCAGAATAGTATAGATCCTTTTATGAATCCTTAATTGTCGTAAAGCATAAGCCACGACTTTACTCCCTTACATTAACACACTGACTAACTCATCAAAGACACCTCACAAACGGTTGAACAGGATCACACAAAATCAAAACTGCAGCCGTAGACAAATTCTACTTCGGCTCACCCAAAACTTACTCACAACGAACATCCAAAACAAATGACTCATCCTTTGCAAGCCAACTGAAATAACAGAAGTACGAACTTAGCAAAGTCTTCCATAACCTTTCGTAACAACCGACTGAGCCCAAAAGTTTCTAATCTCCTTAACCAACTTCGGAACCTCTCATTGCAAAACCAGATCCACTTCCGATGGATCCATAACAATACCATTACCTGAAATAACATATCCAAGAAGACTAACCTTTTTCCAACCCAAATTCTCACTTGAATAACTTAGCATAAAACTTCGTCTCTTTCCAACACTTGTGATTCAAATCTCAAACACTCTACCTGTTCTTCTTCCGAGTTTATAACAGATTCGAATATCCTCAATTAAAACCACTACAACTTATCCAATTAAATATGGAAGATATGATTCATATACTTCACAAACATTACGGACACATTACTAACACCAAGCAACATCACCGTACTTTGTAATGTCCAACCAAATTCCAAAAGATATAAATTCTTAAAGCTTTTGCAAAACCTTGCACTGGGTAACTGGCTACTCCCACACAAGCTTAACCGAGTAATTACCAGTCTATTCCGATGACTACAACATAACTAGTCACATCAAATCGATCAAAGCCTTAACTCACATAATTCACTATCCTTATCAAACATTTCAAACAATTGCAATTTCACTAAAACTCAACCAAACCATTCCAATCATCCGCTCATGAAAGTGGACACTTATTCTCCACCATTACCTTATTCAACTGTCAATAATCCATACACAATTTCTTCTCTTTACAGTCTAAATTCCATAATTCCCAACATGTAGCAACAACTAATCCAAAAGAACTCTTAAATAATACATCCACACTTAAGATTTTCTCAAAATTTCCATTAATGCTCTAAAATTCCAAAAACTCCAAACCTCTTCGGAACTCTAAGTTTGGCTTTCCATAGTCTCAATACCATTATACACATCATGCTTGTTATTTCGGTCAATCCTCCTTCCTTTTTGTTACTAACAACACTGAAGCTCTCCAAGACGACACACTTGGCCTCACAATTCTCCTTTCCAGTAAATCTTCCAACTGCTCTATCAGCCCGGGTACCTCTAACGCTAACATCCAATATTCCATCTGGGAATACATCTGAAAATCACGCACAACCGGTAGCTCATCACTGTGTCCTTCCTGCCAATTTCTAGAAAACTATCATCACAAACATAACAACATCTTAGTTTCACTTCCTAAAAGTTCTCCTGCTTACTTAGCAGATCCAAACCTGAAATCCTTACCTTCGTCCAATTTGAGTTCACACTATTCTCTCTGAGAACCACCATTAACGATGCCCAATCATTCACTCTCAAAACTTCCCAATTGAACCAACATACCAAAACCTCTAATCCATTGCATCTTCCGATATTAGCATCTTCATCGACTCATCAAAACAATCTGTAATCGTTTCCTTAAATTCCAAACACTCATTTCACACACTATCAAAGCCGGAAAGACCCGTCTATTCCATCCAACATAATTCCCGTCTGCTATCAACAAGAGATTAAGGGTGATCAGTTCCTCAATTTGTCAATAGACAGCCGACAATCATGATGGGGCATAAACCGTCCTTACCAAACTATAATAGCATTTCTTACATCCTGTACACAAAACTACCTAAGGCACAAATCCTTAGTTGACATAAACCTTACCTCCGCATCCCCTTCGGAACTGAGAACAACACTGTCCGAACAACACTTACAATCTTACAATTCACAATACACTGAGCCAACGCTCCACACCTGAAGCAACATGGAGAAGTACCAACTTCTCCCCGACTTATTTCAAACTCAATCCTGAAAACAAAGGATTAGAAAAACCAGAAAGTACTGACAGTGTTCCACACACCTATCACGTACTAAGGGATAACAACAACGACAGTATTCAACTGTCATACCAACTGACTCAACAACTTGGCCGGACGGACCGACCTGCTCTGATACCACTTATAACACCCCAATTCCCATCGCGAATAAATAACAATTAATAAAATCAGAGTAACTAAAAATTTATTTTTTTCCGACAGGAAACATGGATGTCACACTTAAATGCACAAAATACAATCCCTGCTCAACATTTTTGATACATAACACAAAGAGAAACTTTTTCCTTACAAAAGGATGGTCAATTATGGAATAAAGCGGAAAGATCCATAACTGACTTGTTTTACAAATAAATGGTTTTAGAACATCAAAATATAAATACAAAATATATTCAACAATTATATACATATAACAAAACGTTCCCCGACTCCCGTGCTACGTATCAGAGCAGACACCACGAACGACAACGGAACGGAGGACTAATCTCCACAAAAGCCTCCAAGCCTCTAAAGCTGACAATCTGCACTATGCCATAAAAAGCATATTCCAGCAGAAGGGTGAGAAATAACAATTATAACAAGATTGCATAATAATATGCCACAACACAAATAAATTCACATATAAAATATTTCTCACCACAACATCACCTACCAATATATATAGCATGTCACCAAGACATAACATAATTCACAACACATAATCATTTATGCATCCATCACAAAGCATACCAATCATGCTCAATACATTTATCAAAATGCATATCAACTCACCAAAGCTATCACAATCTCAACACATAACTAATCAATACACAACTTCCACATATAATCAATCAAATCATGATTTTCCACACATAATCACATACTCCAATCAAACATATACCATTCAATACAATTCCACATATTTCATCTCATCAATCACAAACACATTTCCATGCCAATTAATTCATGATTTATGCAAATGCACAGAGACCGACACAACGACTCTATGCAAATGCCATGCGGTACCGACTTCCAACCTTGTAATTCATTAGTTCCCCAGGAACTCTTGGAATCATCGCTCGTTACTTAGGGTAACTCCCCGTCGGGCATACGATGTTCCCCGTCGCTACCACTTATCACCAAGCATACGACGTTATGGATCGTTTTTAGTCCTTTATAATAGGCACACGATCAATACAACAATTGCTTACACCCATAAGGGATCTACAATTCAACATGCATTGTTTACACCCACAAAGGGATCTACAATGTCTTCATGCATTGTTTACACCCACAAAGGGATCTACAATGTCTAACTGCATTGTTTACACCCACGAAGGGATCTACAATGTCTTCCACATGATGCATGTCATATAATGACCCATGGCAATCAAGACTCATACATTAAATCATGCATTTCAAGTACATATAAGGTAATGCACACAATTGCCCAAAATGGCCACAAACACCAATATACCACACTTAGCATTTTCTTGCCTCTCGGCCACCAATCATCATCACAACAATTACCATAACTTGTCACATGCTTCAACATCATCACATTCCACAAACCACAACAATAAACCACAAACCAACACAACATCATAACCACATACATTGATATTCAATCAAACAATGTATTTACCGCACAACAACAACATTATCACAACATCTCATCATGTATATTCACATCATATAACAGCACACAAGCTACACCTTACATATCAAAAGCATATAGCATAATAACGCATCAATCGCACACATTGTACGCAACAAAACCCGACAACTCGACTATTTTTCCAAAAACACGAATTAATTAAATCATCTACTGACCTCCAACCTAATTTTAAAATAAAGAACATTTCGTTAGCTTTCCAACAGTATAAAGAACGTCCCGATCCGAGTTACGGATCAAAAGATATGAATTTCCGAAGTTTCCCCGACAAACCAGATTTTCTGTTTCAGCACAGTAGGTATCGATCCCTAACTCGCATGTATCGATCCCTGCTGTAGTAAAAATTCCATTTTTCCCAATTTTCACAGTAGGGATCGATCCCTGGGATTATGTATCGATCCCTAACCCTGTTTTTCACAAAAAACCAGATTTTCTCCATTACACCTATGCTGTCCTTTTCCGAAACACCCAAAAACTCGACTAAATCGAACATTTTCACCGAAACAAACATATACTCATAAACACCAAATACATAAGAACAATTTAGAACACTTAAACGAAATTTCTACGACGTTCGATTTTTCGATTAAATTTCAACCTTTCAAAAACCAGAATTTTTAAACTTCACCAAATCGAATAAAAAGCACGACATACGACGACCTAACCTTCCTCGATACAACTACGTAATTTATTTCGAATTCTAACCGTGAAAACATCGGTTTCCCACAATTCGACCTAAACGGAAACGACAACGGAAACATACCGAAAACTAACCGAAACATAACCAAACTTCGTGAAGCTTCAAACAGCAGCTCACATACATATAACCAACCAACACATGTATTTATACGACTTTCCGACCGTAGAAACATCGGTTTCTATCGATTTCGTCAAATACGGCATAAACGGAAACATATGGAAAACAACCAAAACATTCACCACAAACAACACATATACATACACAAGCGAGATATAATTGAAACTTCTCACCCTTACCCGATTATTCGCGCTTTAAACGGAGTTTTCTCGACTTTTCCTCTCTTTTCCTCTTCTCCCTTCTTTCCTTCTCTTTTCTCTTCTCTTCTCTTTCTATTTTTCTGTTTTCTTTTCTCTCTATTTCTATCTTTCTATTCTATTTAAACAAAATATCTACCCAAATGACCAAAATACCCCTACACTCAAATATCTCGCAAACGCTCTCAAAATGCGATAAAACATAATAACGATGAAAAATAACATTTTTCTAAATAAAAGTCGAAAATAAAATAATATAATAATAAAATAATCAATTAAACTCGATTAAATAAAACTCACAAAAACTGGGGCGTTACATGTGTGGACAATTGTCACCTCTAAAAACATCTAATACGAATTTATCCTTTCCTCGCCTCCGTGCGACCGAAACCCTAAAACACATCCAAATCCAACTCTTTTTCTCAATCAAATTTTAACATACTTAATCCAAATCAAACAACTTTTCACAAAAAGAACATTGTTTAGTCCATTCTTCCGCGCATATGAACTAGTGCTTCAGCCTCCCTTGACGAACAGACAAGCCAACATTTAGCAGTTAGAACGCGACCTAAACCCTCGTTCACCTCAAACCAACCGAAACCTTAAAACACACGCGAAATCAAATCCTTTTCTCAATTAAAGCTCTTAATATACTTAACAACATATTCTAACAACTTTCTTACAAGGTGTAAAAGAGGGGGGTCAAGTCTTTGACCTTTCTCCCCAATTGTTTGGGTGCGAGTTCACTTACTCGTGTGTGAACAATTGGCGCCTATAAAAAACACAAACCAAACAACCGTAGTACCACGAACTACGAATGCTCTGACTTTCCCATTGCACGAGGGAATACGTAGGCCCGAGGATCTTAATCCTTGCCGAGCACAATAATAAAAACCACCCCTTTTCCTTATAAGCAAACCCTTTAGAAGATAACAAACAAGCCTAACTAACTTTCTCACGAATCGAATCAAGAGGTTCCCGTTGAGTACAACGGACGTAGAGGGTGCTAATACCTTCCCTTTGCGTAACCGACTCCCGAACCCGAATTTGGTTGCGATGACCATTTTCTTATCCCTTTCAAAGGTTTTCTCGATATTTTCCTTTCCCTCTTTTGGTATAAATAAAGTTCGATGGCGACTCTGTTTCGAACAGTTTTTTCCGCGTCCATCGCTATGATCGTATTTTTCGAGGTACGACACTCCCCGAAGTGATCAAGAACCAGGAAAGTCAGCCCGGAAAAAGAGCTCGGGTGCCATGAAGGGTCATGAGACGAAGGCAATCCAACACACTCTAAACACCATTTCTAGAGGATTTGCAGATGGTGAAGGAGCGAGCCCAGTCAGAAGGAGATATGTTAAAATAGTTATGCATATAAACAAGAGACCCCCAGAAAAACAAGAAAAATGCTTAGACGTTGTAACATTCTCCTGGCGAGACGTCCCAATGGTCTTAATTCATGTAGATGATCCTATGGTCATCAAAGTACAAGTACGAGATCAAAACATAAAGAGGGTATTAATAGACCCTGGAAGCTCAACCGACGTATTATATTGGAAAACCTTCAGAAGAATGGGACTGGATGCAACCAAGTTGCTACCATTCAAATGGGGTCTGGTGGGATTCTTGGGAGAGCAGGTTCGGGTGCTCGAGCATCTAGTATTACCGACTACCTTCGGCGACATTGATAACGCAAGGACTGTCCAAGTGAGGTAGTTGATAATCAATGTTGCTTCACCCTATAACATCATTATAGGCCGGCCAACATTCAATGCTCTCGAGGCTTCACTCTCAACACTATATTCGACCATGAAATTTCCTCTTGGAGATGGTCGGGTTGGGACTGTCACAGGTGACCAGGGGCTATTAAGAGAATGTTATAAGGATAACTTAAGAATGAGAAGAAAAGAACCAGCAAGAGAAGCAAATTCTGAGAGTCCTCCTAAAGCCCACTTAGTCGACATAATGCATGACAGAGGAACGAAACAAATTTGGGTTGGGCATCTACCAACCCATGATACACCCATCAGAGTCAAATTATTCCCTGAAGAAAAGAACGGAATCGTGCAAGCATTTAAGCACAACCTAGTCCTTTCTCCCGGGAAACCCCACAAGGAGAATCTGAGGTATAAAAGCAAACCCGGAGACGCATATCTTCCAGATAACTTGGAAATGGATTTACACTCTCCTACAGAAGCACGGAAGCCCAGCTCAGAAAATCCTGAGGACATCAACAATCGTCTTGATAAAGTCGCAGGGATAACAGAAAGGAAACTCATTAACTTTTCAATTACTTAATATAATATTATCAAAAACGACAACCCCTCAGAGACTTGGGATACCCTAGGACAACCAAGTGGAAAGTTTGACTTCCTAGTAAAGTATACTGCTCCTAAAAGCTCTCGCATTAGGTTGGAGGATGTTCAGCTAACTGGATGGGAGGATTCTTCCGATAAAGAAGTTTGCAAGCTAGAAACATTAGAAGAAATAGGAATACCTAGGACAGGGAATGTACCCCATCTTGGGCTATACTTCAATTAAACCTTATGTAATCCAGTAATGAATAAAAAATCCGGGTTGCACTTTTTTCCCTTGCAAGGGTAAGGGTTTTTAACGAGGCACCTGGACTTCAAAAATTGTCATGTTTTGTTATAGGTGATCGGCTAGAAGTGGCGGGCTACAACTCGGAAAACTCCTATAAAACTTGTCGACTTGCTCCATGTACATAGGTCTCCCATAAACGGGTTGATAAACTCCTATAAAATGTGTCAACTTGCTCCACGTACATAAATCGCCCATAAACGGGTTAATAAACTCCTATAAAACGTGTCGACTTTCTCCGTGTACATAGTTCGCCCATAAACGGGTTGATAAAGTCCTATAAAATGTGTCGACTTGCTCCGCGTACATAGGTCGCCCATAAACGGGTTGATAAACTTCTATAAAACGTGTCGACTTGCTCCGCGTACATAGGTCGCCCATAAACGGGTTGATAAACTCCTATAAAACGTGTCGACTTGCTCCGCGTGCATAGGTCGCCCATAAACGGGTTGATAAACTCCTATAAAATGTGTCGACTTGCTCCGCGTACATAGGTCGCCCATAAACGGGTTGATAAACTCCTACAAATGCTCTGCATACGTGGTTTAAACAAATATGTCTAACCGCTCCGCGCAATCAGGACGGGTAATCTGATATAAAGACGATGAAATGTGTAAAGCCCAAAACAGAGGCTTAAAAAGTCATACACGACAAAATAACAAATAAGAAAAGAGCAAGTCTCTGTTGAAGGAGCACCCGAGTACATACCATAGTTGATGCTTAACTCTACAAGAGTCCAGGATTCCCAAGGGTGTGAAAACTATACACACAAGATAACTAAAGGCTCCCTAATAATTAGCCTTACAGTAAGATACCTGAAAGATCAGGGAAAGCAAGCAATGAACCGAAATAATACCCGACAACCTATAATCAGACACCTTAAGTTAATCTAACTTAGTGCCCGAGGGGCTGGATATATGTACGGGATTATTTTGTAAAGAAATGCAAAGAATATTGACCGGAGAATAACATAAGTAATAGAAATAAAAGCCTCAGAAGGGCCAAAACATTGTAAAGTAATAGAAATAAAACCCTCACAAGGGCCAAAACATTGTACATTACAAGCCTGAAGGCTAAAAAGTCACAAGTATGAGGGGAACAACACCACACTCCCTCGCCAAAATATAAAAGTGCATCCAGAAGGATGACTAACTAAAACAAAGAATAACAAGATTAATCAGCGGCCGAAGTATCATTGGCAAAATCCTTTGGGGTCGGGTTCACATTCCCGTCAGAATCATTGACCGGACCTTGAGATCTCTCTGGGCTATCCTTCTCCATCTCACCAAGATCCACAAGACGACCATCTTGTACCACTTTGAAATAATCCATTTCCAAAAAATCTAGGCCATGATGGAGACAAAGGACTTGATCTTTAGCTCTCTCAAATGCCTCATCACCGGTGGACAAAATATCGAATTGAGCTTTTGTAACACCCCCAATCTATAACCCCCAATTAATTAAAGTGATAACAAATAATCAGAGTATAATTAAAACATTCATGGCATAGACGGGAGCGTCACATCAAAATGAAGAAATATAATAACCTGCTCATATAGATATGCAACAATCAGGTAGCACATAACAGAGGAACTCAGTTCCTAACACCCACAATTCAGATACAGAATAAAAGCGGAAAATCTGCAACTGAAATCTCATATATATATCAACTCATCAATCCCATTCACAAATCCCACACATAATCAATCCATTCATGATTTTCCACACATAATCAATCCATTCATGATTTATGAAAATGCACAGAGACCGACACAACGACTCTATGCAATGCAATACGGTACCGTTCCATCCATCATCTCATCATTAATTCACTCAGGAATTATTGGAATCATCGCTTGTTACTTAGTGTAACTCCCCGTCGGGCAAACGATGTTCCCCGTCGCTTTAGGTCCTCTTTGTATAAGGCACACGACATTTATGGATCGCTTTCGGTCCTCTTTGTATAAGGCACACGATCTGATCACTTTCGGTCCTCTTTGTATAAGGCACACGATCGTCCATAACGTCGCTTTCGGTCCTCTTTGTATAAGGCACACGACTGTTACAGCAGATCCCCTCGGGAATCGTTCCGTCGCTCACACCCACTAGGGCACACGACATCACAAGAATGCATATCATGATGCTTGGCATACAAAGACTCATGACAATCAAATGCATACACATATACAACCATGTGAACCACTCTAACATCCATAATCATGCATATATAATCAAACATAACATAATGCATTTATTTTCCATAAGGCCACGAACATCATCACATCATTTCATCACATACATTCACTTCATATAACAACACACAAGCTATACGTTATATATCAAAAGCATATCGCATGATGACACATCAAATACACACAGTTAAGACGGTAAAAGTCGACAAAATGACACATTTCCAAATTCCTGACAATTAAATCGGCCAGCCATCCCAAAACCATTCCTATAAGAAATAACATCTCATTAGCTTTCCAACGCATCCGACCTTGCCTCAATCCGAGTTACGGATCAAAAGTTATGAAGGAAACAAAACTGAACAATCTGTCATGTTCGCTATGCGAAGCTCCTAGTGAGCATTCGCTTTCCTCATTCGTCGTGCGAAGCTCCAGTGAACACTGGCAGAAGAAAAAGGGCACAAAGTTCACTTTGCGAACTGCTGGCGAACATTCGCCTACCCATTCGCACTGCGAAGCCCTGGCGAGCCTTCGCTTTCCTCTTCGCTGCTGTTCGCACTGCGAACCTACGAATTCTGGGATTCGCAGCAGTGCTGTTACTCACCCTAAATCACCATTTTCCCCACCAAAACACTTCCAAACCACAACATAACAATCAGAACATATTCCAATCATAACAACAAGTATTCTACCGCATTTATACCGCATTTCAACCGCAAAAACATCGATTTCTATTGTTTTCTCTCATTCGACCTAGAATTGAAAAACTATGAAAAAACCAACAAACATTCCAACACACACATACATAATCATACACAATCATAGCATAACCGAGTTTCGCACCCTTACCCAATTAATCGTGCTTCGAAGTGTTGGTTGAATCGGTTTCTTACACTCCAATTTTTCCTCTTTTTCTTCTTTTCTTTCTCTTTTCCTTCTTCTCTTTTTCTTTCTCTCTATTTTTCTCTCTATGTTCTATTTTAAATGAAAACAATATATAACCAAGCCAAAATGACCAAAATACCCCTACACTCAATTTTCTCGCAAACGTTCCCAAAACGCGATAAAACATAATAACCAAGAATAAAATAATATAAAGACCAAAAATAATTAAATCGACTCGATTAAATAAATCTAACAAAAACCGGGGCGTTACAACTCTCCCCCACTTAGAAATTTTCGTCCTCGAAAATATTACCTGAGACGAACAACTCCAAATACAACTCCCGCATCCGACTCTCCAACTCCCAAGTCAAATTGCCCTCAGCAGCGCCTCCCCACACTACTTTCACCAGCGCAATATCCTTGCCTCTTAACCGCTTCAACTCGCGATCCAAAACTCTCACTGGTAATGCCTCAACCGTAAAGTTCTCCCTTACCACAACCTCATCCACTGGAATCATAGGCGACGGATCCGATCATACTTCCGAAGCTGTGAAACATGGAACACATCATGCAAATTCAAAAGATTCGGCGGCAACGTCACCCGATAAGCCACAGCACCCACTCTCGTAGATATCTGGTAAGGACCAATAAACTGAGAAGTAAGTTTCTTCGACTTCAATGCACGACCAACACCCGTCACCAGTGTAACTCTAAAAAATACATGATCGCCCTCTTGAAACTCAATATCTTTCCTCCTTCGATCATGATAACTCTTCTGCCTACTCTGAGAAGCCTTCATCTTCTCACGAATAAGTTTCACCTTTTCCGTAGTTTGTTGAATTAACTCCGGTCCAACCACCGAACTCTCACCAGATTCATGCCAACACAACGACGTTCGACATCTTCTTCCATATAACGCTTCAAAAGGTGCCATTCCAATACTCGAATGGAAACTATTGTTATACGTGAACTCCACCAACGAAAGATAACTATCCCAAGCACCACCTTGCTCAAGAACACAAGCTCTCAACAAATCTTCCAATGACTGAATAGTTCTCTCGGTCTGACCATCCGTTTGAGGATGATAAGTCGAACTCAATCTTAACTTGGAACCTAACGCCTTTTGCAAACTTTCCCAAAATCTGGAAATAAACCTCGGATCTCGATCTGAAACAATACACAACGGAGCACCATGTAGCTTAACAATCACACGGATATAAATCTCAGCTAACCTCTCCAAAGAAAAATTGATGTCAATCAGAATGAAATGCGCCGATTTAGTCAGCCTATCCATAATCACCCAAATGGCATTATGTCCCCTCCGTGTATTCGGCAACCCTGTCACAAAATCCATATAAATGCTGTCCCATTTCCACTCGGGAATATCTAACGGTTGCAATAACCCACTAGGCTTCTGATGTTCTACCTTTGATTTCTGACACGTCAAACACGCATAAACAAACTGAGCCACATCCCTCTTCAATCCGTACCACCAAAAGATCTTCTTCAAATCTTGGTACATTTTATTAGCTCCCGGATGTATACTCAAACTACTCCGGTGTCCTTCCTCTAAAATCATCTTTTTCAATTCCAAATCATCCGGAATACAAATTCTACCACGGAATCTCAAAACACCCTTATCATCCACTTTAAAGTCACCATTCACACCTTTATCTCCAACCGTCATCAAATCAACAAATTTCACATCCAGCCTCTGTTTCTCGCTAACGGTTAACAGAAAATCATTAGTGACCCTTAACATACCAATCCTTACGCTGTCAGATATCAACTCACACACCAAACTCAAATCTCTAAATGCTTCCAAAAGTTCCCATTCTTTAACCATCAAAGCGGACATATGGAAAGATTTTCTGCTTAACGCATCGGCTACCACATTAGCTTTACCAGGATGGTAATTCAAGCTAAAATCGTAGTCCTTCAAAAATTCCAACCATCTCCGTTGCCTCATATTCAGCTCTTTCTGATCAAACAAGTATTTCAAACTCTTATGATCACTAAAGACTTCGAATCTTGCACCATAGAGATAATGCCTCCAAATTTTCAACACGAAAACCACTGCCGCTAATTCCAAATCATGAGTAGGGTAATTTTTCTCATGATCCCTTAATTGCCTCGAAGCATAAGCCACAACCTTACCTTCCTGCATCAACACTCCACCTAAACCAATCAAAGACGCATCGCAATACACCACAAATGGTTCACTAGGATTCAGTAAGATCAAAATCGGAGCTGTAGTCAATCTTCTCTTCATCTCACTAAAACTTTCCTCACACTGAATATCCCAAATGAACGCTTTACCTTTACAAGTCAGTTGGGTCAAAGGAAGTGCTAACTTGGAAAAGCCTTCAATGAATGTTCGATAATATCCAGCTAAACCCAAAAAGCTTCTAATTTCAATAACAGATCTAGGAGCTTCCCATTGTAGAACTGCATCTACTTTGGATGGATCCACCGCAATACCATTACCTGAAATCACATGCCCAAGAAAACTCACTTCTGTCAACCAGAACTCACACTTGGACATCTTGGCATAAAGTCTCTTCTCCTTCAAAAGTTGCAATACAATACGCAAATGCTCCGCATGCTCCTCCCGAGACTTAGAATAAATCAAGATGTCATCAATAAACACAACAACAAATCGATCCAAATGCTCATGGAAAATACGATTCATATGCTCCATAAACACTCCCGGCGCATTAGAAACCCCGAACGACATCACGAAATATTCGTAATGTCTGTATCGTGTCCTAAAAGTCGTCTTTTGAATATCTTCCTCTTTCACTCTAATCTGATGATAACCCGACCTCAAATCAATTTTACTAAACACACACGCACCTACCAACTGGTCCATCAGATCATCAATTCTCGGAAGAGGATACTTATTCTTAATCGTCACCTTATTCAGCTGGCGATAATCAATACACAATCGCATACTTCCATCTTTCTTCTTCACCAATAAAATTGGAGCACCCCAAGGCGATACACTCGGCCTCACAAACCTCTTTTATAACAATTCATTCAACTGCTTCTTCAACTCAACCAACTCAGATGCCGACATACGATATGGTGCCATAGATACAGGTCTAGTACCAGGGACTAGATCTATAGAAAACTCCAACTCTCTCTCCGGCGGTACATCAGAAATATCCTTCAGAAACACCTCTGGAAAATCACACACGACTGGAACCACATCAATTGCAACTTGACTATCCACGATCAACGATGCAAACAACCCGAACAACTGAGCTTCATCCGCCAAAAGTTTCTTCAACTCTTTGGTAGATAAGAAACTCGATTCCTCGTCTTCTTCAAGAGAAGGAAATCTTACCATCATATGATAACAATCGATATGAACTCGATTGAACTACAACCAGTTCATTCCCAGAACCACATCTAAACCCTCCAACGGCAGACACACCAAAACCATATCAAAATGTTTACCATAAATGGTCAAAGGACAACTTAAACAAACCAAAGAAGTAGTTACATCTCTCCACCCGTCGAAGACAACAAAAGATTCAAACGCTGTGCACACTCAGACGAAATAAATGAATGAGTCGCTCCGGTATCAATAATAGCAACTAAAGGCGTACTATTAATAAAACAAGTACCTCTGATCAGATGATCTGCACTAGTAGTCTGAGTTCCTGCCAATGCAAACACTTTCCCTCCAGCTTGAGCTTGCTTTAGTTTCGGACACCTCACACTAATATGACCAGCTTCCCCACAGTTGAAACACTTTACCACATTCTTCTTACACTCAGCTGTTACATGTCCTATACCTCCACAATTGGAACACTTCCTCATATATTTTCTACATTCAAACTGACGATGTCCTAAGTCACCACACCTAAAACATCTCAGAGGGTTATACGTACCTCCCCCACTTGGCCTTTTATCAGAATTAGCCCTTTGCTTACCCTTGTCAGCTGGTGACACATAAGGACCACCACGAAACGGTTACTTTCCTTTCCTTTCGTTCACACTCTTATAATGAGTAGAACGAGCTTTGCTATCCTCCTCAAAAATTCTACAACAATCCAAAAAATCTGAAAACCTCCTAATTCTTTAATAACCAATTGTCTGCTTGATCTCAGGACGCAACCCGTTCTCAAACTTCACACATTTGGAAAACTCCGCAGTCGCTTCAGCATAATGTGGATAAAACTGAACAAGCTCCACAAACTTAGCAGTGTAATCAATAACAGAGATGTAACCCTGTTTCAACTCCAAGAACTCTATTTCCTTCTTTCCTCTAACATCTTCAGGAAAATACTTTCTCAAAAACTCCCTGCTAAACAAAGTCCAAGTGACCTATTCACCTGTAGCTTCCCACACATGACACGCACTAACCCACCAATCATCAGCCTCCTCCTGCAACATGTGAGTACCCAATATCACCTTATGTTCCTTAGCACAGTCCATCACTCGAAAGATTCTTTCAATCTCCTTAAGCCAAATCTGTGCACCATCAGGATCATGTCTTCCTTTGAAGATAGGCGGTTTGTTCTTCCAGAACTCATCATTCCCACCAGCATTAGGTGCACCCAGCACAGCCTGAGCCATAGCTTGCATCGCAGCAGCAAGAGCATCATCATTCCTTCCAACCATATTCTGTTCATATCCAATAACAGTAACTGTGGTTAACAATCAGCTCTCTAGAACACAACTGACGCACAACAAACAACTTGGTCAAAACGACCGATACGGACTGGCACGGACTGACACAACTGGCTCTGATACCACTTAATGTAACACCCCCAATCTATAACCCCCAATTAATTAAAGCGATAACAAATAATCAGAGTATAATTAAAACATTCATGGCATAGATGGGAGCGTCACATCAAAATGAAGAAATACAATAACCTGCTCATATAGATATGCAACAATCAGGTAGCAGATAACAGAAGAACCCAGTTCCTAACACCCACAATTCAGATACAGAATAAAAGTGGAAAATCTGCAACTGAAATCTCATATATATATATATATATATATATATATATATATATATATATATATATATATATATATTAACTCATCAATCTCATTCACAAATCCCACACATAATCAATCCATTTATGATTTTCCACACATAATCAATCCATTCATGATTTATGCAAATGCACAGAGACCGACACAACGACTCTATGCAATGCAATGCGGTACCATTGCATCCATCATCTCATCATTAATTCACTCAAGAATTATTGGAATCATCGCTTATTACTTAGTGTAACTCCCCGTCGGGCAAACGATGTTCCCCGTCACTTTAGGTCCTCTTTGTATAAGGCACACGAAGTTTATGGATCGCTTTCGGTCCTCTTTGTATAAGGCACACGATCTGATCGCTTTCGGTCCTCTTTGTATAAGGCACACGATCATCCATAACGTTGCTTTCGGTCCTCTTTGTATAAGGCACACGACCGTTACAGCAGATCCCCACGAGAATCGTTTCGTCGCTCACACCCACTAGGGCACACGACATCACAAGAATGCATATCATGATGCTTTGCATACAAAGACTCATGACAATCAAATGTATACACATATACAACCATGTGAACCACTTCAACATCCATAATGATACATATATAATCAAATATAACACAATGCATTTATTTGCCATAAGGCCGCGAACATTATCACATCATTTCATCACATACATTCACTTCATATAACAACACACAAGCTATACGTTATATATCAAAAGCATATCGCATGATAACACATCAAATACACACAGTTAAGACGGTAAAAGTCGACAAAATGACACATTTCCAAATTCCCGACACAATTAAATCGTCCAACCATCCCAAAAACATTCCTATAAGAAATAACATCTCATTAGCTTTCCAACGCATCCGACTTCGCCTTAATCCGAGTTACGGATCAAAAGTTACGAAGGAAACAAAACGGAACAATCTGTCATGTTCTCTATGCGAAGCTCCTAGCGAGCATTCGCTTTCCTCATTCGCCGTGCGAAGCTCCAGCGAACACTGGCAGAAGAAAAAGGGCACAAAGTTCGCTTTGCGAACTGCTGGCGAACATTCGCCTACCCATTCGCACTGCGAAGCCATGGCGAGCCTTCGCTTTCCTCTTTGCTGCTATTCGCACTGCAAACCTGCGAATTTCTGGATTCACAGCAGCGCTGTTACTCACCCTAAATCACCATTTTCCCCACCAAAACACTTCCAAACCACAACATAACAATCATAACATATTCCAATCATAACAACAAGTATTCTACCGCATTTCAACCGCGAAAACATTGATTTCTATCGTTTTCTCTCATTTGACCTAGAATTGAAAAACTATGAAAAAACCAACAAACATTCCAACACACACATACATAATCATACACAAACATAACATAACCGAGTTTCGCACCCTTACCCAATTAATCGTGCTTCGAAGTGTCGGTTGAATCAGTTTCTTACACTCCAAGTTTTCCTCTTTTTCTTCTTTTCTTTCTCTTTTTCTTTCTCTCTATTTTTCTCTCTATGTTCTATTTTAAATGAAAACAATATCTAACCAAGCCAAAAAGACCAAAATACCCCTACACTCAATTTTCTCGCAAACGTTCCCAAAACGCGATAAAACATAATAACCAAGAATAAAATAATATAAAGACCAAAAATAATTAAATCGACTCGATTAAATAAATCTAACAAAAATCGGGGCGTTACAGCTTTCTTCAAAGCTTCTTCAAGATCGTTGGTGGATGATAGAAGCTCGGCATTGGCGGCCTCAGCTGCCTTCAGTTGGTTAGTAAGCTCGACTAAAGCTGATTTGTGATCAGACTCCAAAGTCTCCTTTTCCTTTCTCGAAGTTGCCAAATCCTTCTCCAAACTAGAAAGTTTCTTAGACTGAGACTCCTTCAACTGAACAACTTCATCCTTAAACTTGGATTCAAGCTTCTCAGAGTCATCAGATAACTCAAACAAACCACGGGCGAGAACGATACACCTCATCAAACAAACCACTTGGATTCATTCTTGCTCTTGGTTTTGACACCACTTCTTTCGTCTCCCTATTTCTTTCTTGTTTTGTTTTCCGTTTGGTTCCCCGAACTACGGAAGCTCTGATTCTGCATTCTTCTGCATGTCAGATACGTAGGCACGAGACGCAATGTCTTGGCGAGCACACTTCCACCATTTCTTTCTTCTCCATTTCTTCCTTCCTTTTTGTCCCCTGGTTCCATGAACTACGACGCCCTGATTTCCTCATTGCACTATGAGGGTACATAGGCACGGGGGCCGCAATCCTCCGCAAGCACTTTCTTTCTTTTCTTTCTTTTTCCCCTTCCTTCTCTCTCTCTCTCTCTCTCTCTCTCTCTCTCTCTCTCTCTCTCTCTCTCTCTCTCTCTCCTCTTTCTCTTAGCCAGAAGCCTTTAGATAGATAACCATCCAAGCCTAGAAGCAAGCGAAATGGTTCCCGTCGAGTACGACGGATGCGTTAGGTGCTAGTACCTTCCTTTCGCATAACCGACCCCCCGTTCCCGTTTCTCTTCCCCTTGGGTTTTATCAATATTTTCCCTATCCTTTGGGACTAAATAAAATTCGGTGGCGACTCTGTGTTATCTTAGAGTGTACGATTCACTCAGGTAGAAACCAGCCATCTTCAGCTGGTGACTCTGCTGAGGATCGAACCCAGAATCTCTGGTTGACCTCTTGCTGGTCCATCCCTTTAGGGGTCTTGCCTAGTTTTGTTTGCTTTCTTGCTTGTTTGGGTGTTTATCTTTCGCGCTTTACTCGCTTTATTTTACTTGCTTTAGCTTTATGTTTATTTATCGCATTTCTTTACTGCTTTGAATATTCATATGCTGCATATTCTGGATATCTGTTATTTTTTGTTGTTGCTGAGATGGTTAGATATTATTGGAGAGAAAGGTCCTAACACTGAGCCTAGTATACATATAGGCTAACGTGGATAGTCGTGAGGCCTGCATTTTGCGCGTTGGGATATCACGAGACCCACATCCCAGATCGTGATTCGTTTAAGAATACTTCCGTCCTGTGAGAATTCACTATGGCAGGGGGTTTTCATCCTGAGTCCTATGGTTTGGGTGACCTTTCTAGGGATCACCTTGTTGTGTCTAGATCACACCTATGAGGGGGATGGGTTTTGCAGGAAAACAAGCTACTTCATACATTTGTTCTCTCACACACGCCAGATTTCTTCACCGACACATCAGATTATGTTGCACTGACACAGAATTATATGCAGATATTCGGATTTTTCAGATTTGATTATCCAAGCTGTGTTGGCTTCTTGTTGTTGTGTTGCATATCATTTCATCATGTAAATTAATTTTTGCATGTGCATTTCCAGGTATTCGAAGGCTTATCTTTTGTTGACATTATCATAGAGATGAGTACTGGTTGTCGTGGCATCATCAGTTACAAGTTTGTGGAGCCTAAGCTGGGTATTTTGAGAGGTTTGGCATCTCTGTTGGTTGGAGATCACAGAGGGGTTTTCCTAGGTACTTATGGTAATCTGTTGACCATCCTCAACACTGAAGTCAACATCACTGCTATTCACACTCTGGTTCAGTTCTACGACCCGCCATATAGGTGCTTCACATTTCAGGATTATCAGCTAGCACCTACACTTGAGGAGTATGCTTACACTCTTGGGGTTGAGATCAAGAAGCGGGTTCCTTATGTCTACACTAGCGGTTGTCCAAAGTCTCATCTTATTGATGATGCGCTTTGCATTAGTAAAAAGGATGTGGAGGATAATCTCAAGACCAAAGGGAAAGGTATTCGAGGTTTCGCTTCGAAGTTCTTGGTTGACAAGGCCACTACTTTTGCTAAGGATGGAAACTGGAAGGCTTTCAACGCCGTTCTTGCTTTGCTGATATATGGGATTGTCTTATTTCCAAACATGGTGGATTTCGTAGATCGGGCTGCCATCAGTATTTTCTTGTCCAAGAACCCTGTTCTGACACTTCTTGCTGATACCTATCATTCTATTCATTCCAGGAATGAAAAGAAGAAAGGAACCATTGTTTGTTGTGCTCCTTTGTTGTACCAATGGTTCATGTCTCACCTTCCACAGAAGGGTCCCTTTGTTAAGAATAAGGATAATCTCAAGTGGTCTCAATGCATCATGTCTCTTACTGCTGATGATATTTCTTGGTATTCTCGAGCCTTCGACGACATTCCGATCATTCTTCATTGTGGGAAATTCTCCAATGTGCCTCTCTTGGGTACAAAGGGTGGAATTAACTACAATCGGAGAATGGCCTTCCGACAGTTGGGATACCCTATGGTTGCCAAGCCTGATCCTGAGGTAGTGGAGGAGTTCATCTTTCATGAAGGGGTTGACGACTTGGGTTTGCTGAAGAGGTTTAGTGCCGCTTGGACTCAGATTTATTTCGAAGGTAGAGCCGATTTGGGTAAGAAGAATTGCGCAGCCAAGGAAGCTTAGACACTTTGGGTCAAAAAGCGCATCAAAGAGATCTTGTTGCCATTCTCTCCCGAGCATTCCATGAATGCCAAGTTTCCTGAGCTTGCCATTGTTCCTCCATCTGAGGTAGACCAACTCAAGCTGATTGTTAAAAAAGGAGAATGCCGATCTTCGTCTCAACCTTGATAGAGTCACTTCCGAGAAGGATAGCCTACAGATTGAGCTCCATCAGAAGCGCGAGCGCATGCTCAAAGAGGTGGAGGTTGAACAGAACAAGTGTAGAAAGGTGGGTGATGCTTTGAAGAGCACCTATGAGGGACTTGCTTCAAAGAAGAGACAACTCGCCAATGCTCATTATCAAGCCTACAAAGAGAAGCTGAGCTACAACAAGCAACTTGAAGAGCTTCGAGGGAAGTTATCCGAGTTCAAGGCAAAGTGGCAAAGTGAGCAAGACTGTGCTAATCAGTTAGCAAAGGACTTTTCTCAATGTCAAATCCAGCTAAACAAAGTCTTCGGTGAGATCCAAAAGCTGAAAGATCAAGCACATCAGAGTCAAGAGCAGATTGGTCAGCTCAGCACAGAGAGTACTCATTGGGAGCATCAAAGTCGTCATCTACAGAACCTCCTGGATCAGAAAGAGGCCTTTCTTCAAGATATGCTTCAGGGACCTAACCATTCTTTGTTGCGTAACCTCATGAAGGATGCGAAGTACTGGAGTGAGAGGCACGACCGTCTAGCCAGATTTGCTGAGCATGCATTAGAGGACCTACCTGGGTTGTTGAGGGATGCATATGCTGATGCATTGCCACACCAGCTTCCTTGGACTGCTTTCCATTTCTTGTCTGTGTGTAGGGTGGTATTTGATAGGATCCGTGCGGATTTTGCTGTAGCCCAAAAGGCATATATTTGACTTGTATTCGACTTGTACTTCTTTCCTTTATTGAATGAATGAATGAAGATTCTTGCTCACTCTATTTTATGCCTTTACTTGAATGCTTTATGATTATTGTCAACAAAGATAAGTTTAAGAATTCTTGGAATTTAAAACTTTATTTTTGCATGCATATCATACATTCATTTGCATACATATGCACGTCCCTTCATCAGAAACCGTTGCTCATCCTTGTCTGCATTCCTTGTAGCAAGACGACGACTTGACATCGGTATTTTACTCGCTCAAGCAAATCCAGAATCACTGCCGACTTCGAAGCTGAGAATGCTGTTTACAAGGAAACTCTGGCATAATTCCAAGGTCGGATGGATCCGTTTCAGACGAACATGGATGTCATTATGGAGCTCCTTCATGCTCAGAGGGACGCTGTTGCTGCTGCCACTGTTGTTGCAACCCCTACTGATGCAACTGTTGTCACTCCTGTGACTATTCCTCCTGTTGTTACGGCTACTCCTGCTGTTGTTGTTCCTTCTCCTGCTAGAGTTGAAGTACCAGTTGAGCCTGTGAATCAGCCTGTTGTTTAGCCTAGTTTGAACCAGATGCCCGCTGGTTTTCCTTGGGGCATGCCTCCGAATTACACTCCTTAGATCGCAAATAATGGTAGTGCCTTCATGCCATATCAGCCTTTTGTTGCACCCATGCCTAATGGGAATGCTGCCACATATCCATGGGTCATGCCTACTCCAGTCCCGCCTCCAGTGGTGAACGAGGATCCTGAGAATCTTCAGGCTCAAACTCATCAAACCGCCGGATTGGCTGACACTGAAACTCCTGATGAAGAAGAGCATGTGTATAGAGGACCTCCTATTCATGTTCCAGTTTCGTCTCAAGTTGCTCAAACTGCTGTTCTGAATGCTCATCCTGGGATGTTCTACCCTGGGGCATCTTCCTCAGCCGCTGGGGTACCTCCTCCGAATTATCTGTATGGTGTCCTGATGGGTCAGAATGCTGGTCAGATGGTTAATCCGGGTTTGGTGTATCCTTCTCAGTTTGCTACTCCGCAAGTGAATGCTCCTGCCACTTCTCAGCTGCCAAATCCTCATATTCTTGTCAGGCCCACTAATCAGAATAAATCTGTTGACTACAAGTTGTTGGAGGGCCGTATCAGAGCTATTAAAGGGTTCTCTGCTTTTAGCATAGAAGCCAAAGACTTGTGTCTGGTTCCAAATGTTGTGTTGTCGCAAAAATTCAAGATACCTGATTTTCCAAAGTATAAAGGTTTAAGTTACCCGCGTAGTCACATCACTATGTACTGCAGGAAGATGGCATCCCATATTGATAATGATGAATTTCTTGTTCATTGTTTTCAAGATAGTTTGTCTGGTGCTTCATTGGATTGGTACATGGGCTTGGAGCGCAGCAAAATCCGTACTTGGAGGGATTTGTCTGAAGTGTTCATGAGACAATACAAGTATAACCTTGACCTGGCGCCAAATAGATTGCAATTGCAGAATCAGTCACAATGCTCAGCTGAAACATTCAAGGAGTATGCACAAAGATGGTATGAGATGGCATCTCGTGTATGATCGGATCTCTCTGACAATGAGTTGGTTGACATCTTTATGGGTACATTGTGTCGCTCCCGAAAGATTCGCATCCAACGGTACAAACGCGAGAGTGGCGCGAAAAAACACAGAGTCGCCAGCAATGTGTATTTATCCCAAGAGAGGGAAAGGAAACACTGCATAAACCTGAGGGAAGGGAAAGAACATGGTCTCACGACCAAGAGAAACGGGTATGGGAGTCGGTTACGCGAAGGGAAGGTGTTAGCACCCAACACGTCCATCGTACTTGATGGGATCCACGCTTGCTGTCTACATCAAGGGGTGTCGCCGTCTGGAGCTCCACTGCTACGGGACCGGAGAAGAAATGAGAACGGAAAGAATGGAGAAACGAAGAAGAAAAGAAAAAAAAAGTGACTCGATAGGACGTTATTGTTGTCCTAGGCCTACGTACTCCCTCAGTGCAATGGGAAAGTCAGAGTCAGCGTAGTTCAGACGGGAACTGTGGGGGAAGGTTGCTCGCCAAGACAATCGTTGTCTTGTGCCTACATATCCTCAATCAGACGAGAGAGAGGAATCAGAGCTGATGTAGTTCGTGGGTACGACCACGAATGGGTGAGTGTTTTTTACGTGAGCGACGAGCTCTTTTCTGAAAATGAAATTTGAAATCCAATAATCCCAAAGGATAAAAAGATTTGAATTTGTTTGGTGTTTTTTAAGACAGAAGTGTTTTAAGTTAGTTCGTAACTTACATTGAACCAAAGTCTACCATGCGGGAATGAGTGAATCGGATGGTCGCCCCCAAATGGGATGTATGCTAAACACCCTAGAAGAGGAGGGGAGACCCCTCGTTCTTCATTTCCTACACTTAAGGCTCGAGCGCAATATACGTTATATTTTATTAAGTGTTTTCAAGAAGTTTTGAGATGAGAAGAGAGAAGACCCAAAAGGAAACTTTAAAGGGAAACTAAGAGTCCTAATGTTATCATGTACGGATGACCTATGGTTAGTGAGGCTTAAGAGAGACAACTACCTAAAACCTAATGCTAATCCTACTCCAAGCTTAATCAAAAATTAAGTTGGACTAGATAGCTCTAAAGGGAGAGAATCCAAGACTTAAACAAGTCTTGAGATCCATGGGAGGAAGAGAGTGAAAGAGAAGAAAGAGAAAGAGAAGGAGAAGATGAGATACAATAAATGGCAGCAAGCACATCACATCATAAATGTCCAACTCAAATCATCAAAATGTTTCAAAGATCAATGCAAAACAATTCAAGTAAACATGCAAAGATAAACATGAAAAAAGGCAAGCATACTTGTATGAAATGCACAATTAAGCACCAATGAACTTCATACCAAGATGAAATGAGAAAGGTAAGATGAAGATGAAAACAAGTCAGAACCAAGATCATATTATCATCAACAATTCACATATCCAAAAATGATTCATATCATGAAGCATTATGATCCAAAGAAGTTACAAAGCAAATGGTAATGATGTTTATCATACAATTCAAACCAAATGCATTCAACTATGCTCAAGTCAAATGAAATCCAAGTAAGGAGCTCAAGAGGCAGTAGAATATGCATCAATATCTTACCAAACCAAACTTAAGTCATACAAAGTTAATTATCAAGCAACACCTTCAAGACATGCACCAAAGTAATCCACAAATGGAAACTCAAAGTCCAAACACTTAGCACATGCCAAACATGATTCATAAATTGCAAAAATAAGTCTCAAAGGACCTAAACCAGGGGTAAACATCATACCAAAAGCTCATGCAAATAATCACAAAGAAACTCAATCAATTAGGCATGGCAAAACAACTTGGGTAAAGAGGTGTCAAGATATAGTCATGCATAAGTCATTTAAGCACAAATAAGCAAACATATACCAAATGACATTCAAAAATTGTGAAATTAAAACTCAAATGACCTAAGTCATAATCCAATCATATGTCAAAAGATATCACAAAAATTCAAAGTTTAAGTACCTCAAACAATTAAGCAAAGACCACATAGGAACCATAAACTAATATGCAAAGGAGGGGGACTAAAATGCAATATAAAATGATATTAAAAATATGAGAAAAATATTTTTAGGAACCTCAACATGTCCTATAACAAATACAAAAAGAATGATATGTAAATCATATATATATGATGAGAAAAAAAATCAACAAGGCAGGGTGTGCATATATGAAACAATCCAAAAAGAAATTAATTAAAAAATTAAATCAGAGGCACAAAATAAAATAAAAAAGGAAAATAAAATTTTCCAAAATTTTATAAAACCCTAAGGATGAATCATGATTTTTTTGGTGATTTTTAGATGCATCAAACTATTTTTAAAAAAATAAAAATGAAAATGCAACAATTAAATGAAATAAAAAGGAAATAAAACAACCAGGGGGTGCAAACAGCAAATGATACACATTGGAAAGGTTGGGCTGGATCAAAAGGAGGGTGGGAATAGCATTCAGAGGCCCAAAGCGCAAGTCAAACATCCACATAAGACCCAGTCAAACAAAGGACTCACACACACCACCAGATTAATCCAATGCATTACAATCAATCATCACAATCAATAAGTAAACATGATGAAAGGCCAGGATTGAAAGGACATGATAACATCAATACACACGCATACACCAAATCATCAAAAATTAAAATAACAACACGTGAGAGGCATGTGGCATTTTTAACGCGTTGGCACAACAACAACCATCAGATCAATCATCCGTTCCAGATCAAGTTAAACAATCACAAAATCATACATGATGAGAGGTCCAGATTAAAGGTACATGATAGTGAGCATGGAATGTAAACACGCAATCAGTAAAATAAGAAAGAAATTTAAATGATGTGGCTGAATGTGGACCACCAGATCTGGACCACCAACGGTCCAGATTTCATCCCCAACCTCCAGCTTCCGGTGACCTGCAAAACAAACCAGACACCGGAGCCCTAGCTCCGGTCGTCTTCTCCGGCGACCTCAACATAAAAAATTTCCAGAAATCACACATGAGCATACCATTCCAATCAGAATTCAACAAGGATTACAAATATGCAATTAGTTTCATCAAATAATCAACACACAGGCCAAATCGAAGAGAAGAAGTTTAGATCCAAAACTTTCAAACTCAAAATACACACATGTTACACGTCCAAACTCAAAACAAAATACATCAGCAGAGCACACAATAATATCAAGTTCTATAATGGTGAAAAGTAAGCTTACCTGAAAGTTGCAGAGCTCGAATTACACCAAGAACTCCTTCCAAAAGCTGCAGATCTTCCTCTTTTGAGCTCTATTTACAAAATAAATGCAAATAGAGACTTGAATCTGGCTAGATCTAGGATTTTGAACTTGAACTCTCTTGAAATCAACTTGATGAAAACCTTGCTCAGAGCTTCAAATGATGGATGATTCTTGTTCTATGGAGCGTGCTGATCACAAATATGGGAATAAATCTCACTTGAGTAACTTGAGAACCACAAATGATATGGAGACAATCTAGTACTTTTTGGAAATGGGAGAGAAAGATCTTCAACTTTCATGTTTGAGGAAAATTCATTTGAAGCTTCCTTGACAATGAAAAGTCAAGTTGAAGATGGTGGAAAAACTGCCAAAAATGGAAAGTTTCAAATTATAGGTCATTTCCAAATTTAGTAACTTTTGCACAAACTCTTGATTCTTGAAGAATGATGTCATCCATGTTATTTCTTGACCAAATAAAGGTACATGGATTTGGGAAACATGATTTGGACCCTTGAAAACCCATGGTTGACTTTCCTTTTGAACTGTTGACTTTTGCTTACTTCACAAGTAACTGATCCACTGAACATCTTCCACAATGAATCACTAGCCAAGTCTTCCTCCATGAGTGCTTGTAAGCATGTAGAACCTCATGAGAATGTATTTGAACAAGCAAAACCCATCAAGAAGCCTTTTGGAACCAAAACCCTAATTTGGACCATCTGATTAGGAGAGTGTGGTTCACTTGAAATCTCTTGCCAATCTTGATCTTATGAGGATATGATGAACCCCCCAAACCATATTGAGGCTTGAGACTCATTTGAGATGAACCAAGTACCTTGATCCCATGTTAAGAACCAATGCTATGCACAAATGCTAATGCAAGAAATGCAAAGAAACATAAGCCAGTTAGCTAAAAGCAAGAAGGCAAATTTTGGGGTGTTACACATTGCAAGGATCTTACTATGAGAAAACGGTGGGTAGTTCTTCATCGAAATTCGCTGATGTTGTAACGATTGGTGAACGGATTGAGAATGGTTTGAAGACTGGAAAGATTCCTGGAGCTGCTTCCCAACAGCCGGCCACTCAGAAATTTCATAATAGTCATTCCAAGAAAAAGGAAGGTGAGGCCAACGCTGTGACAACTCAAGCTTCTCCTCCATATCAAGCTCCCATGGCTCCCATGCCGTACTATCTGTATCTGTACATTGCTGCTGCATAGTATCAATAACCTCCATATCAATATCATCCACAACCACCAGTTCATAATGCTCAGAATCAGCAACCAAATCAATAGAACAACAAAAATTAGCAGAATCAGAACCGTCAGAACAACAACAATCAAGGAAACCATAGGCGTCCGAATTTTGATAGAATTTTGGTGTCATACGCGGAGTTGTTTCCTTACTTGGTTCACCAAGGGGTAATTGTCCCCAAACAGATTGCACCTGCAATTCCTCCATTTGGCCCGAAGCATAACCCTAATGCGTCCTGTGCCTATCATGCTGGATACATAGGACATGCAATAGAGGATTGTTTCGTTTTCAAAACCAAGGTTCAGGAACTCATTGATAAGAAGGTTCTGACTTTTGCTGAGGAAAGACCTAACACTCAGAGTAATCCGTTGGCGAACCACGGTGGACCTGCGGTTAACATGATTGAGGATAATTTAGGGGCTGAAAGTTCACTTGGGTCAAAGCAGTGCAACTTGATCAAGTTCAATAGCGCAGGTTTCCAGCAAGGTAACATCGTGGCAGCTACTGATGATGCTGGTCCCAGTAATCAGGCTTCAAGCTTTGTACGCAAATGTCCGCCAGGTTTCAAGCTCAACAGTTGGACATCTACCGTGTTGGGTTCCTAGCCACTTCCGAATATCCTGAATGGATTGCTAACATCGTCTCGGTTTCGAAGAAAGATGGTAAAGTCAGAGTGTGTGTGGATTATCGAGATCTCAACAAGGCAAGCCCGAAGGATGATTTTCCTTTGCCTCATATCAATATCTTGGTAGACAACACAGCGCAGTTCTTTGTCTTTTCCTTCATGGACGGTTTTTTAGGGTATAATCAGATCAAGATGTCCCTAACTGATATGGAGAAGACTACTTTTATCATGCCATGGGGTACATATTGCTACAAATTCATGCCATTCGGCCTAAAGAATGCAGGGGCAACATACCAGCGTGCCATGACAACCCTCTTTCACGATATGATTCATAAAGAGATTGAGGTTTACGTGGACGATATGATTGCCAAGTCCAAAACTGAAGATGATCACTCGGTTCATCTGAAGAAGCTGTTTGACAGACTCTGAAAGTTTAGACTGCGGTTGAATCCGGCGAAGTGCACCTTCAGAGTTCGATCTGGTAAACTATTGGGCTTTATTGTAAGTCAGAAAGGCATTGAAGTTGATCCTGATAAGGTTCAGGCAATTCAGAACATGCCGCCTCCTAAAACAGAAAAAGAAGTCTGTGGCTTTCTGGGCAGACTTAATTACATCTCAAGGTTCATTTCCCATTTGACGGCTACCTATGAACCAATGTTTAAATTGCTAAGAAAAAATCAATCAGTTGAATGGAATAATGATTGTCAGGAAGCATTTGACAAAATAAAAAATACTTGCAAGAACCACCGATCTTAATACCGCTAGTTCCTGGTAGGCCTTTAATCATGTATCTCACCGTCCTCGATGAATCAATGGGATGTGTATTGGGTCAACATGACGACACTGACAGAAAAGAACATGCAATATACTATCTGAGCAAGAAGTTCACTGATTGTGAGACCAGATACTCACTCTTAGAGAAAACTTGTTGTGCTCTAGTCTGGGCTGCTCGACACCTACGACAATACATGATTTGCCATACTACTTTGTTGATATCCAAAATGGATCCGATAAAGTATATATTTGAAAAGCATGCTGTCTCTGGAAGGATTGCTCGGTGGCAGATGCTGTTAACCGAGTATGATATCTAACATGTTACCCAGAAAGCAATAAAAGGGAGCGTCTTGTCTGACTACCTTGCTCATCAACCTGTAGAGGGTTATCAACAGATGAAGTTTGACTTTCCCGATGAGGATGTTCTGTTTATCAGAGATTATGAGACTCCAGACCCTGACATAGGACCCGAACCAGGGGCGCGATGGATGCTCGTGTTTGATGGTGCCTCCAATTCTAAAGGTCGTGGAATTGGTGCTATCCTCATCTTTCCAACAGGTTTTCACCTTCCCTTCACTGCTAGATTATGCTTTGCATGCACCAACAATATGGCTGAATACGAAGCATGTATCTACGGTATTGAAGCGGCAATTGACATGAGAATCAAGATTCTTGAGGTCTATGGAGATTTTGCCTTGGTCATCGGTCAAGTCAGAGGGAATTTTGTGACTTGGGATTCCAAGCTGGTTCCGTACCAACAACACATTGCGAAGTTGATTCCTTACTTTGATGAGATTTCTTTTCATCATATCCCTAGAGAGGAAAATCAACTAGCTGATGCTCTTGCCACTCTAGCATCCATGTTCAAGGTCAAGTGGAAGAATGAAGCTCCTCATATCCGCATTGATCACTTGAACGAACCAGCACACTGTTTAGCAATCGAGGATGAGTCTGATGACAAGCCTTGGTTCTACGATATTATAAGATATCTGGAAAAACAGGAATATCCCGAGGGTATCACTATCACTGACAAGAAAGCTCTTAGGCGGCTTTGCGCCAAATTTTTCTTAAGTGGTGGTATACTGTACAAGAGGAATTATGATTCTGTGTTTCTCAGATGCGTGGATAGACATGAAGCAAACACGATCATAAGGTCCATACATGAGGGATGCGAGGGTGTACATGCTAAAGGTCCTGCTATGGCCAAGAAGATCCTTCGGGCTGGGTATTACTGGATAACATGGAGGTAGATTGTTACAACTTTGCCAAAAGATGTCACAAGTGCCAAATCTACGGAGACAAGATCCATGTTTCTCCAATTCCATTGAATGTTTTGACTTCACCTTGGCCATTTTCCATGTGGGGTATAGATATGATTGGAATGATAGATCCGAAGGCTTCTAACGGTCATCGATTTATTCTGGTTGCTATCGACTACTTCACCTAATGGGTTGAAGCTGCTTCTTACGCAAACGTTACACAACAAGTGGTTGCCAGATTTATCAAGAAAGATATAACCTGTCGTTATGGCATTCCTTGCAACATTATCACAGACAATACAAGCAACCTGAACAACAATATGATGAAGGAGTTGTGTCAAGAATTTACAACTCTTCACCATATCGGCCAAAGATGAATGGCGCCATTAAAGCAGCAAACAAAAACATCAAGAGGATTGTCCAGAAAATGGTCAAGACTTACAAGGATTGGCATGAAATGCTTCCCTTTGCACTACATGGCTACCGAACTTCAGTTCGCACTTCTACTGGGGCAACTCCGTACTCATTAGTGTATGGTATGGAGGCAGTTATACCCGTTGAAGTTGAAATTCCTTCACTCAGAGTCATCATGGAAGCAGGTCTTGACGAAGCTGAATGGGTTCAATTCAGATACGACCAGCTGAATCTCATCGAAGAGAAGCGCCTTACAGCCGTTTGTCATGGTCAATTGTATCAGAAACGCCTCAAGCGGGCTTTTGACAAGAAAGTTCTCCCTCGAACGTTCTGTGCAGGCGAACTCGTGCTCAAGAGATATTCACCTGTTCACTCAGATCCACGAGGCAAGTGGACTCCCAATTATGAAGGACCCTTTGTTGTCAAGAAGGCCTTCTTAGGCGGAGCCCTGATCCTCACCACAATGGATGGGGAGGAGTTGCCATCGCCCGTGAACTCCGATATAGTCAAAAAATATTATGCCTGAAAAAAAATGGATAAAAGTCTGCTAGATTGACATCCGCAAGGACAATCTAGGCAAAAATGGACGTCCCGATGGACCGAAAAAAAGAAATGTCCACGTAAAAGTTAGGGACAATGAAAAAAACAATAATAGCCCGCTAAGTGGAAAACCCGAAAGGCTGACTTAGGCAAAAATGGGCATCCCGGTGGACGAAAAAAAAATGATGAAAACATGTCCAGGCAAAAATTAGGGATAAAGGCATTGACTGTGAACACTTGAGCCTCTCTTCCTCATGGCTAGACCTCAGACGGTAACAGAACATTCCAATCATCATTGACTGGTGCAAGGCGTTGGAACTTAGACTTACATTGGATGGTGGCCAATGTTGTAATTAATGCAAAGCATAATTTCCCTTTGCCATTTACATTTGTTTTTCAATTTTTTTGCAAATTTCCTCATCAAGGATTTTGCATCCTTGTACACACTTTATGTACAAAAATTTTACAGTCAATAAAATGCATTCTTTGATATCTCAATTTATTCATTCCAGTATTTTGTTTGCAAAATAAACAATTAGTTGTGATCACATAATACTAAAAAACATTGAGAACAATAAAAAGCTAAATCAATCGAGAAAGCATTATGCAATGCATGTGTTACGGTAACTCCTGCAGGATAATTGGTAATATCCATTGGTAAGGCTAATGCCTGGCCGACAATGGGATGATTCTATGAAGAAGTTGTTGTCTCCTCAACAGTTCCTCAGCAGAGTCATCATTCTCCCCAGCAGGTTGCCAAGGTGTTCCCTAGCAAAGACGCTTTGTTCTCTTTTCCCCAGCAAGGGTTGTACATCATCTCCAATGATTAGGAACTATCTGTCACTAGCAGCAGTGGTTTCTCCTCCACTGAGTCAACATGATTCAGAAACTTCTTTTCCCCACGCAGAGCCAGTCTTGGTAGAAAGGATTGACTCGATTCTTTCATCCCCAACAGGGACAGCCATGGTGATTTAGAAACCTGAGATGTTCTCGGTTTCTTTCCCCGGCAGGTTCATCATCATTTGTGAACTCTCTTCTCCAGCAGAGATTGTCTTTATCCGCGGGTCCTCTCCCCGACCGAGGGTGTCGAAGTCGTTTTGCTACAATTTCTACCTGATCACTTCACACTATGCCTCATCTTGCGCCTTTGCATTACATGATATCAAGCATCATGTAGAAACACATACATAGCATATGCATCGATCATGCTCCCTCTCTTTTTACCTGACTTATATCCCAGCAGATTTTCAGCCAAACTTTGCACTTATCTATTCAAACACTTTCAACTCTTCTTTTGTCGCCGTCGGCCAAATTCTCGAGCTACTCTTTTATTTAATCTCCTTTTACCTCGAATCATCGAAAAAATGGTGCAATTCGTACATTCAGGTCCAAAAGGATTAAATAGGGGCAACAGTCGTAACCCAAAATTTGACCTCCCTCTTTTTGCCTTTTGCATAAGCATGCGTATTCGCATCGTTAGCATACATATTCAAACTTTTCTTCGTGTGTTTCCTGTTGCAGGATATTCAGGTTTTCCCAGCCCGATTAATCATATCCTCACAAGGTCATCACAACATCAAAACAAGCACAAAATGAAGGTTTCTATGCGTATTCATCAATACAAGAAGTGGAAAATCGAAGCCGGGACCACAACACCTTTTTTTAGGAAAATTGGGCATATTTTGGCCTGGTTAATCGATTAACCATTTCCAGTGCAATTGTGTTAATCGATTAACACAGGTAGAATAGGCATAATTTGCTGCTTTTTCATGACAGCACCTTTGCACACATTTTGGTCTTGGATTCTACAGTATTCTAGCAGCATATGGAATATTCTAGACATCTCTAAACATTGCCAAGCTACTCAATTCATTCCAAGTGCATTTACTATAATACTTCACTTCAAATCAAGTGCACCATGTTCCTTGTTTTCCAAGTAATGTGGATCTTTGGATGTTGGAGTTCACCTTGGGATTGTTACCGAGTTAGTTCTAACTAACCGAGTTAACCACCTTGACTCGGTGAGTCAAGTCCAACTAACTCCTAACCTAGGTCCAAACCCAAAGCTAATTCCAAACCATCTCATACTCCAAACCTAAAATCTATATAAACACACCTTCACCCACTTTTCAATGGATCCACCATTTTCACCAAATTTATCACATTTCACTCTCAATCCTCTCACTTTCTCTCTGATTTTTTCTACTACATTTTCATCTTCATCTCAATTCTCTCCCAAAGCCTCACTAAAAGCTCTTAATTCTTGAAGAATAATCACTTTTCACATTGAAAGTGATTATTTCTTGAGCTTAAACTCCATTGCCATTCCATTATACTAGTTTTTCTGGAGTTCTAGTAGCTTTTGGATTCATCTCAAGTGATCGATTCAAGTTTCTTCGGTGATAATTCTCATTTTGGAGTTTTCGTCGCGATTTGATCGGTTTCAATACGTTTCGGCCATAATTGAAGATTCCTCTGGTTTTCTTTGATTATATTCACCAAGATCACTTTGCAACATTTACCAAGCACATCTCAGCCTTGTAGGTTGGTGGATCTCATTCGCTTTTCTGTTTCAATCGTTTACGTATCATTCGCGATGTAGCTTCAACGTTTCTATTCTTGCATGTGAATTAATTATACTTTTGCTTGATCCATGATCTTGATTGTTTAATTGATTCTATTGTTGATCATTTGCTGTTTCTAAACTTGATTTTTCATGCATAATTGTTTACCCTAGCATTGGAGTGATTGCACAATAAAAAAGTTGGCCAAAAGCACTTTTCCAAAACTGATTTTCTGCTCCCTGTACAGTGTTAATCGATTAACACATTGCAGTGTAATTGTGTTAATCGATTAACCAATGTTTTTTGCGCTTTTTCACGTGTTAATCGATTAACACTTTGCAGTGCAATTGTGTTAATCGATTAACACTGAACCAGAAGGCCATTTTCTTGCATTTTCAAGTGTGTTTGCCATGTTTTCTTCATTTTAACTTCCATTGATTGTCATGCTTGATTTTATGGATGTTTTTAATGTCATTTCACTTCTGGTTGAAGCATATTCATGAACTTTCGATGCACATTTTCGATTATTCATTTGTTTCATGTTCTTAGCATTGTATGAACATAAGTAATTCTTACACTATCTTTGTTCACATGATACATGATTTTGTGTGGCATTTTGATGATCATTTGGCACTGTTTTGCACCTTTCATTTCAATTTTCATTAAGTTTATTCTTCATGGATAAACTTAATCTTGTATAATCAATAATTCACTCCTTTTTGCTTTAATGACTTTTCGTCCTCTTTGGAAAGTTGTTAGCATGTTTCTCCCTTGATTAATTGATTGAAACTTTGTTTTGATTAATCGATCTTCCATTTTCCTCTCTTTAGGCCTCCTTTAGAGCTTTTTCTCTTGATCCCCTCGTAGAGTTGGAGTTCGCGCTACGCCTGACATCGGAGCACTGTACAAATCGACGCCGTTATGCTGTCCGTTTCTCTACGCAGGAGCACTATACAACTTGGAGATGTTGTGTCGTCCGGTTCAACTTCCGCATTACACCCTGTTGTTAGATAAAGAATGAGAAGGGAGAATTCCTACTCTCATTCTGACTACTTCAGGTAGGGGACAAATGACCCTGTGCTTGGCTTAGTCACCTCTATCTCCAAGCGGTAGTGTGCTCTCTTTTCCCTAGTCGAGTCGATCCTTGATCACTCTTTTCTCTTTGCAATCTCTTCCGATCCTTGATCACTCTTTGCTCTTTGCGATCTCTTTCGATCCTTGATCACTCCTATCTCAATCTCTCTCTTGATCAATCACCTTGGTTACGATCCTTTGTTCATTGGGTTAGCAAGCTTTCTTCGTTTCAATACCCTATTATTTTCTTGCGGTCAATCATTGCTTTTTGATTCCCCTGAATAGTCTCAATTCTCTTTCTTTGGTCTAACACAGTCTTCCTGTCACGACCAATTTTCTCCAAGAGTTCGCAATCTTCTCTTGGTTCTTCTCCTTTGTTTGGTTAATCACTGCCTATTAGTTAAAACACCAATGTTTGCGCTCCTTCTCAGTTAACCACAGCCTGTCTGTTAAAATACCGAATTTTCTTGGGTTAATCACTTATTCTTGGTTAATCACCCTTTTCTTCAGTTAACTACAGTCCGTCTGTTCAAATACTGAAGCCCTTTTTGAGTTAATCACCTTCTCTTGGTTAATCACTCATTTTTCTCGGTTAATCACAGTTCTCCTATTAAAACGGAATCCCTTACAGTTGGCAACCTTTGTTGGTTCTAATACTTGCACCCTTGGGCTAGTAACCTCTTTTGGTTCAATACCCTTCTTCGTTGGTCAAGTGTTGTTTGTTCAGTCGTTACCAACATCCCTTTTGGGTTACGACCTTCGATCGGTCCTACACCCGTTCTTCTGGTTAATCACAGTTTTCTCTGTTAAAACCAATGCTTCTCTACACCACAGAGTTGCAGTCCTTTCTTTCTTCGATTAACCACTGTTCATCAGTTAATATACCGATGCCCCCTTAGAGTCAAACACCTTTGCTTGATTCAACACTCTCTCTCTTAGTTTATCACAGTCCGTCTATTGACACCAACTCCGTTTCCCTCCAGGGTTCTACTCTCTTTCTTCGGTTAACCACTGCTAGCCAGTTAATATATTGAGTCTCCTTTTTCTCTTGGTTATGACACCATCTCTTTATCTGGATCCCCAGCGGAGTCCTTTCTATTCCCTTTGCTCTTACTTTCTAGGTTTCGACACCTATTCTCTTTGTTATCCCCAGCGGAGTTTCTTTCATTCTTGGTACTAACACCATTCTTTTCCTAGTCTCTTGTACAAACGCTCTTACTACGGGGTCTTCCCAGTAGAGTTTTTCCTTCATTCTTGCTCTTGGTTTTGACACCACTTCTTTCGTCTCCCTGTTTCTTTCTTGTTTTGTTTTCTGTTCGGTTCCCCGAACTACGGAAGCTCTGATTCTGCATTCTTCTGAATGTCAGATACGTAGGCATGAGACGCAATGTCTTGGCGAGCACACTTCCACCCTTTCTTTCTTCTCCCTTTCTTCCTTCCTTTTTGTCCCCTGGTTCCATGAATTACGACGCTCTAATTTCCTCATTGCACTATGAGGGTACGTAGGCACGAGGGCCGCAATCCTCCGCGAGCACTTTCTTTCTTTTCTTTCTTTTTCCCCTTCCTTCTCTCTCTCTCCTCTTTCTCTTAGCTAGAAGCCTTTAGATAGATAACCCATCCAAGCCTAGAAGCTAGCAAAATGGTTCCCGTCGAGTACGACGGATGCGTTAGGTGCTAGTACCTTCCTTTCGCATAACCGACCCCCCGTTCCCGTTTCTCTTCCCCTTGGGTTTTATCGATATTTTCCCTGTCCTTTGGGACTAAATAAAAATCGGCGGCGACTCTGTGTTATCTTAGAGTGTGCGATTCATTCAGGTAGAAACCAACCATCTTCAGCCGGATAAGGGTGAACGCGGACCAAATAATGGTAGCAAGAGAAATCGTGCAATGGAGAGAGCTAGACAAGCCTCATGCATAACCCGGACTGAGCATAGAGTACGACTCCCACAAATACCGAGTTATCACAGGGCCGGGTACTCCACTCTGCCCGACATCGATGCCGGATACATGCTCGTCAGGTGTCACTCCATCTTTTGTAACGGCGGCAGTGCATCAATACAGATGTTATCAAGGGCTTCAATGCCTGTATTCATGGATGAAGGTTACGACAATGATGGCTGCATAACGGCCGAAGTCCATGAGGCTTCTCTTAAGGGATTGAATTAAAGAACAAATTATATAATGGGGCTCCCGCATGAGGGTTAAGCAAGACATTCATCTTGAAGCAACATACAACACTTGTATAGCCCTCAAATCCCCAAATATTCATCTCAATACACTCAGCAAAGTAGACAGCGTAACTCTCTTTGTCCAAAAAGAAAGAGAGTTAGCACTTTTGGTGGTCTAACCATTTTTTGCTAGAACACTATAAATACTGCTTGCTATGTTCATAATAGGGTTACATTGAGGGCTGACACTATAACCACTCTCTATGAGGTATGGAAAGGAAGGAGACCTACAGTCAAATACTTTCACATCTTTGGAAGTACATGCTATTTCCTATCTAGCAAAGAGCAAAATGGTAGAATGCATTATGAAAGTGATGAAGGTATATTTATGGGACACTCTTCAAGCAACAGAGCTTATCGAGTCTTCAACTCCGGGACTGGAATGACAATGGAATCTATTAATGTTGTATTTGATGATTTAATTACTGAACAGATGATAGATTTTGAAGACAATGTTGGGACATCATCTTGTCAGACTGTTGAGATTGAAAGAGAGGAAAGTTGTAGTGTCACTACCATTGTTCCAGATCACCCTCAAGTGAGTTTAGATCTCCGTGTGAAGGGACATTCAAATCAATTCAAGGATCCTAGTACAAGACACTCTATAGAAGAAAACATTACTCAAAAAGTGTCTCACTCATCTGAGATAAGTCTTACTGTCCAAGAGAAGAAAACCTTGAATGGTTTCATTAGAACCAAGAATTGGGATATGGATTATTTCTACACCACAAAGGCTATGATAAAAGAATTATGCTAAGTGGAATGTGTGAGAAATATGACAAATAGTCTGACTGCCTTGATTAACAAGAAGCAGACATATGTGTCTTAGTATACTATTGAAGCTGAGTATGATGAAATCATAATGGGTTGCCTTCAGTCAGTATGGATGAACCAAATGCTGAAGAAACATGATGACAAGGTTGATGTTCTGACATTACACTGTGAGGATCTGGATGGTATAAGTTGCTTCCTCTGGAACAGGAACCCTGACAAGTACATTCAACTAATCAGAAGTCTTGACAAAGGAAAGGTTGAGGGTTTAAAGAGTGTAGACATTAAGGATCAGCTTAGTGTTATAGATGAAATTCATCTTAATAACACAAGAAGTGGAGTAGGAACTGGTGTTGTTGAGGAGTTGTAGCAATTACAGAAATAGAGGAGTGCAACACATAGTGCATCTTTCCTCTATTCTCTGATGCTTGGAAGGACCGAGCTAGTGAAGATTGTTAATGAGTGGAATAAAAGATCTTTGCAATATAGAAGGGCCAGTTTGAAGAAGATGTACTTGAAGGCTGTAGAAAGGGAGTTTAGGATCAACACTCTTAAAATAGGTGACAGGTTTAAAGAGTGCAGAAGAATCTTTGATAGAGGCAAGAGTTGGAGGATCATCTAAAAGTGATATGTTTTTGTTCCCATCTTGTTTTGTGTGTTTCCATCTGAACTTGTGTTGTATGCATTTTGTTTCTTTTGTGATTCCATTTGTGTTTGTTTACATTTACTCTATTTTTGTCAATTTTTGGCTAAAAAGAGGGAGTAAAGTGTTGTTTCTGATGTTAGAGCAGATGTCATGACTTTATGTCATGTGTGTACTACTGCTTAGGAAGATTAGTTGTGTTTTTGTTGCTGAACTTGTGCAACTATTTAGGGGGAGCATGATAGTCTGTCATGCTTTCTTCTTTGCTGCTGTTGAAAAGATGTGAAACTCTTTGCTGTGTCTGGGAGAAGTTATTATTCTCTGTAGTAGGTTGTAGTCTTCATGGGGAGTGAGGCTGAGGTGGTTGCTACTGTTACTGCTCTTTTATGGGAACTTGAATTGTACAAGTTTTTTTTGTGTTTTTGGTTTTCTCCATCAGGGGGAGAACTGTTTTTGTGTGACAGGGGGAGTGGTGTACCTTTAAGTGGTGTACCTATCTGTTTTGCTGCTACAAGATTACAGTTTATACAGAGCTTACATGTTCTCATGTAACTTGTGTTGATTTGTGATGTGTCATACCCCAAATTTGTCCTACCTGTATATAACCTTCATCAGTACATATGTTCGCTAACCATTATTCAGAAAAATCCAAAAAACATGCTGCTTATGCTCATGGTCCAAACTTAGGGTATCACAGGGTTGAGGTGTTGCAAGGTTCGTTTCAGGCAAGTTGTCAAGTCAGGGTTATCAAGGCAATGGCATAATTTCAATTTGTCATGTGGTGGAAGTCATCAGATTATCAAGGCCATTTGCGTGTGGGTCAGGTCATCAAGCTATGCAGAGTCTTTGTGATTGAAGATTCAATGACTAGTTCATCAGGGTTGAGATTGATTCATGGTTTCTTAGGGGGCAGTCCATCTAATCCATTTCAAAACCATTTTTATTTATCCGTTATTTTTATCCACATTTTTTTGTTAATTCCACTACCATTCCACATTTCAGTTTTAATGTCCATTTCCACCTTGTCTAATATTATTTCTAAAATCAATGTTCATAACCATTTTGATCCATAGCCATTTTTATCCATTTTTTTCACCCTCATTTTAGTTCATATTCAATGTAGCAAATTTATGACCACTTTTTGATTTATTTTAAGTCCAAATTCATTATGATTCAAGAAAGTACTATAAACCTTTTGTTTTTGAAGCCATTCAAAGAAAAATCACAAAAAAACACAAAACTATCAGCCCATTGTTCTTTTATAAATCCAACACAAATAAATTACAAAATTCCAAAAAACCCATTACAAAGTCCATTAATAATATAACCAAAAAATTCCAAAAATATATTACAATCCAAATATCAACGACCCCACACATTTGACATTTGACATAGCCACAGTTTGTATCTTCACCTACCACAATTACAAAGCATCCAAGACTTCTTGCATCACAAACCAAAAGTTGCCTTTAGCCACATTCCAAAATGAGGATATGTACATAGATAATATGCCACACACCTAGCCATCATCAGCCATACCAACCTCTCCAAGCCATTATCACCATGCACCAACTGCCTTCACCTGCACACAATAATGCCAAAATTCAGCAACAATACGTCACACACCCAATTCACAAACCAATTTAAAAAATGCTAAGACGCGTAGCCACTACGTAAACCTCGCAAACCGAACAACAGCCAAATACCAGAAATAACTCACGCACCACCAAAACTAATCCTCACGCACTTGCCTCACTATAAAAACACAATACGCAACAGAATACACATGACTTGTACGATATCTCGTACAACCTCAATTTTCCAGCGCCCTACACAACAAAAACCTGCGGACCCACACCATTTTTCACAAAACGAAGCCAAAATGCATGAACCCACAGTGTTCCCTTCATAATGCGACCCTTAGTGATACAATAACCTTCAAGCCATCCGTGAGCCACATTCTACAACACCAAGTGACCCCACCTTGTAGTGAAATGAATCAAAACCATGACCTACAAAAAAACGACAAAAAGCACAATCACAACGCGCATCAGAAAATCACTAGCAGCAAAACGAATTGAGATCGTTATGTGATACAAAACCGTACAAATACGTCACCAAATTCGTTCGACCAATTCCCTAATTCACCATCTCCACTATCCTATAAATATCAGTCTCCTATCACTTCATTCTTAAGCTCTTAGCTGCCAAACAAACCCTGCTCAAATCCCTCTAAACCTTTTCCAAAGCTTCTCCCTCAATTCTTCTCTGAAACGAACCTTCATCCCACTTCACCTTCAACCTTTCACCTAACCCTAAAATCAAACCCAAAATTATTTCAATCCAAAACCCAAAACCAAAACAGAGAAGATGAGATGAAGAGGAATCATTTCAAATTGAAACCAAATAGAAGCAAAAGAAGGGAACTGAAACGAAAACCTTGAAACAAAATGACACAAACTTGAGACCTTGAATCAAATAAGTGAGCAACCGTATCGGCTAACGAGATCTGGAACTCAAAATAGAAGCGAATTTGGGCGAGAAAGAGAGACCGAGATATGTTGAGAAGGTTGAGAAATACGATTGTCTATTTTTTTTTTTTGCGTTTTGAAGCTGATGCGTGTTGTTGTTTTGACTTTTTTTGTTGACCATTTCTTTTATTTTTTCAATTAATGCTGCTTTGAAAGCAGTTTGTTTTATTCTATAAAATATATATATATATATATATATATATATATATATATATATATATATATATATATATATATATATATATATATATATATATATACATATGTATATTAAAGATGTTGATACTTCAGTTTATGCGTGGTGCAAGTTGCTTCCAAGGGTTTCGTTTTTGTTCAGGTACCATGGTGGATAACAAACCGGGCTTTTCTTGTGGGTTGCTGAAGGCCCATGTTCATTTCCTTCCAATTCATCTCCTCATAATCCAGCGCCATACGCCCCCACTTTTATCAATTTTCTTTTGTTTTAAAAAATTGTTTTAACTTTGTTTTTTCTTTAATCTTCTTTTAAGTTTTCTAATATATTATTATTTAAACTTATCCTTTTCTAAGTTCATCTTAATATTTCTATTTCCATTTCTTTTTTTCTTTTTGGATTTTATTTTCTATTATTGATCAATGATATAACAAAAGATCATAGATGAAAATTTTGATCAATATGAGACCATTTTCTTTTTTATTTTTCAACTATTGGTCAATGAAAATCTAAAATCAAAGATTGTCGATTTATCGATTTAAAATCTTGATTAAGATGAGACCAATTTTATTTTCATTTCGATTTCGATTTCATTTCACATTATCTTCTTCTATTTTATTTTTATCTTCGATTGATGAAGTCTTTCTATTCGCGAATGTTGGTTATTGAAGCGATTAACCTTCATTATTTCAAATCTGTAGTGAATGATCATCGAGATCATTTTCTATACTTTGAGATCGTGATAGGTTACCTTTGATTAATCAACGCAAGTTTGTGATTAAGACGAGATTGTCACCTTTTCTTTTCGTGTGGCACGATTTCATTGGAGAATGATCCTCTATATCATTTCTCCGTCGTGTTTCAGCACATAGATCAATTGCACGACCTCCTATAGTGTGAACTTTGTCATAGATCGTGCTACGATGGTTTAGCGCTACATGTCCCATATCAGAGAATGATTCTTCGTCGCCCAAACTTATGTTTGCAAGCCCAAGGATGGTTTTAACCATCTTGGATCATTTGTTCTAACAATTATCGATTAACAACTAACCACTAACTTTAATTTCAGTCAATATATTCCGATCTTATTGTTCATATTATCTTGATCATATTATTCACCTGTTCATATTCATCTTATTCATATCTTGTTCATCTAACCATTTTCTTTGTTCACTCTTAATCAAAACACAATAAAATTATCGAAACCCTAAAACAATAAATTGGTGGACTGTTGGTTACTTTTTCGAGCAACGGAACTTTGACTTTGTGCAGAAACCCTAAGAATGGAGTTTTTGTTTGACGTTTGCTCAAGGCATAGTTTAGGACACCTCCGCGCACACACGGCTTCCTCTTGGGCTACCTTACAATGGGACCTTTTATTTCATGCAATCCCTTGTATTTACATGTACCCCACTCCCATTCTGATGTACGCATTCGATTTTCTTTGATTATGGTTTGTTTACTAGGAGCACCCCTAGGGACTAGCATAGACAACCATTTTCAAACTAATTCTCGATTTGTCGTCGAGCCCATTTTAAAACCCCCCGTAAGTCGATTGCTCATTAGCATTCGCCATTAACCTCTCACATCTCATCGTGGTTTCATGACTAGGAGCACCCCTAGGGACTAGGATTGATTATCACCCATTTTCAATCAAACACTCGATTCGTCGTCGAGCCATTTTCAAAACAAACCTCTTTTCAACCAAACTCTCGATTCGTCGTCGAGCCATTTTCAAATCAACCTTTAACCAAACACTTTTCAAACCAACCAAGCGCATACAATTAAACCCTTGATCCAACATCAAGTGGATTTTCACAAATAAACCTCAAAACGACTAACAATTATCAAAACTCTTTTCAAGGTGAAAAATGGGGGGCCGAGTCTTTGACCTCCCTTCAGTTGTTTAGGTGCGGGTTCTCTTACTCGTGTGTGAGCAATTGACGCCACTAAAACACTTCCAACTCGACAACCTTCCATTCAAACAACTCTTCCAAACATTTTTTAAACTTTCCATCAAACCTTTTCAAACTCCACCACCTTAGATGAAAAAGAGAGAGCGCCAAATCTTTGACTCGCTCTCTCGATTACTTGGGCCCGAGGAATCTTTCTTAAGTTCAAATAATCGTCGTCCAAACCAAACCAAACTCCCTTTTTTCGTGGCCGTCTCCACGAACTACGATTGCCCTGATTCTTTATTCTCGTCTGAGTAAAGATACGTAGGCACAAGATTGCGATGATATTGGCGAGCTACCTTCTCCTTTTTTCACCGTTTCCCACCTCTTTTCGTGGTCGTCTCCATGAACTACGTCTGCTCTGATTTTTTATTCTTGTCCGAGTAAAGATACGTAGGCACAAGATTGCGATGATCTTGGCGAGCTACCTTTTTCTTTTTCCCCCGTTTACGTCTACCTTCCTTTTCACATTTCCATCTTTTCTTCAAACCCCGTAGTCGAACTCCGATCGCTCTGATTACTCATTCTCGTCCGAATTAGCATATGTAGGCACAAGGGCCCCAATCCTTGGTGAACACCCTATCCTAAAACCACCCCTTTCCCCTTAGCATCTTTTCCTTTTATCTTACCGTTTTGCATTTATCATTGAGAAGAAAACAAACAAGCTTAGTAAACGTTCATCACGATTCGAATCAAGAAGTTCCCGTTGAGTACAACGGACGTAAGAGGGTACGCCGTAACTTCCTCTCACGTAACCTGTAACGCCCCGGTTTTGTCTTATTTATTTAATCGAGTCGATTTAATTATTTTTATTATTATATTATTTTATTCTTGACTTTTATTTGACAATATATTATTTTTCATTGCTGTTTATGTTTTATCGCGTTTTGAGAGCGTTTGCGAGATATTTGAGCTGAGGGGTAAAATAGTCTTTTAGGGGTTTAGATATTTTATTAATAGGGATTAGAGAGAAATAGAGAGAAAAGAAAAAGAAGAGAAAGAAAAGAGAAGATAGAAAGGAAGAGGAAAGAAAAGAGGAGAAAGAGGAAAATCGCGGGAACTTCGTTTCGAGCGCGAATAATCGGGCAAGGGTGAGAAGTTTCAATTATATCTTGCTTGTGTATGTATATGTGTTGTTTGTTGTAATTGTTTTGGTTGTTTCGCAACTTTTCTTATCGATTGGAATTAGGAGCAATTGATAGAAATCGATGTTTTCACGGATGAAATTCGATATAAACTGCGTAGAATACTTGTCGTTAGGTTTGGATCATGTTTTAGTTGTTATAGTATGTTTTGGAAGTGTTTGGGTGGAAGAAATGAGGGATTTTGACCCTAAATGACCTATGTTAGCGCTGCTGGGTTTTTCTGGTTTCGCAGGTTCGCACTGCGAATGGGCAGCGAAGGGGAAAGCGAACGTTCGCGTGAGATTTGCACTGCGAACGTTGTGTTGTTTTTCTTTCTGCCACGGTTCACTGGGGGATTTACATTGCGAAGGGGACAGCGAAGGTTCGCTGGGAGTTCGCACTGCGAAACTATAGGCTATTTTCTTTCTGCCATGGTTCGCTGGGGCATTCACACTGCGAATGAGGAAAGCGAAGGACTCGCTAGGAGCTTCGCATTGCGAACATGACAGCTTTTCTAAATTGTTTTCTTTATAACTGTTGGGTCGTAAGTCGGTTTGAGGCGCGGTTTGATGCGTTGGAGAACTAATGAAATGTTCTTCCTTATAATAATGGTTTTGGGAGTAGTGGCCGATTTAATTGTGTCGAGAATTAGAATAGTGTCGTTTTGTCGGCTTTTACCGTCGTAATTGTATGTGATTGACGTGTTATCATGTGACATGCTTTTAATATGTATCGTATAGCTTGTGTGCTGTTATATGATGTGAATATTTTCAACCTCGATATATGACTCTGAGAACCCGTCTTAGAACCCGTGTGTTGATGGTTGTGTAGTGGGAGCCTCCGAGGAATCTTTGTCGTGGGGAAGATACGAAGACCTCACCTAGAGGAGATCCTTTCAAGGATATTATCGTCTGATGTTCCTTCGTCATAACTATAATGTCTTTGAAAGATATCCGTGACTCTAGGCACCTACCCGTCTTAAAAACCTACCCGTGGGCTTTCTTTGATCTGAGCTTTGGTTGTTGACCCGTGCATCCAACCGACCTCAGAAGTTGCTGAAGTATTTGAACCTGTGATCTGTGATACTGGATCTTGCATCTTGCATTGCATCATGTCATGTCATTGCATTGCATTGCATCAGTTATGCATCTTGCATTGCATTTCAACTTCAGAATCTTACCTCGCCTTCCTTCCTTCTCCAGTAAATTAAGCTGATTCCTCGACACCGTTACGCAACTTGAGCCAACACAAGACGTATGATGGAGCAGATTCAACAAGAGCAAGCCGTCTTCCGAGAAGAGTTGGACTCTCTCTAGGAAAAGATTGACCGGATTCTCGAAGCCATCATTAAGGCTAGAAAGGAAGAAGAACTACATGAAGTCGCTGCTGCCAACAACAATGTGCCTGTGCAAGGATCTACCTCAAGGCTCTCAATTCCTGTTCCCAATCCTATCACTTATGGGATACCGATGAACTTCACCACCGCGACTGAAGGAGCCATTTCTCAACCACTTCCAACATCTGGAGTTACTGTTGGAGCTATCCCGCAAGCCCAACCTGTTGTCACTCAGATTCCTATCCCTCATGCTGAGGAAAATTTGCAAGATCAGTATGACAAAGTGCAAAACTATCATGCTGTTATCCCAATTGTCAATCCTACCACTGCTCAGGATTCTGAAGCCATCAAAATGTGCCACGATCTAGCTGAGAAACTTCGAGTCATGGAGGGGCACAACTCTACTTCTCTAAATGCTCTGGAAATATGCTTGGTGCCAGATGTTGTCATTCCTCCCAAGTTCAAGGTACCAAAATTCTTAAAGTACAAAGGTCTAAGTTGTCCTAACATTCATCTGAAGATGTACTGTTGCAAGATGGCTGCCTATGCAAAAGACGAAAAGCTAATGATTCATTGCTTCCAAGACAGCTTGTCTGGGGCATCTCTCGAATGGTATATGCAGTTATAACGTAGCAGTATGCGCACTTGGGATGAGCTAGCTGATACATTCGTCAAGCAGTACAAATACAACACTGACCTTGCTCCGAATCGTACTCAACTTTAGAGTATAGCTCAGAAGGACAACGAATCTTTTAAGGAGTACACACAACGCTGGAGAGAGCTAGCTGCAAGGGTGCATCCACGGCTTGTTGACCGTGAGCTGATTGACATCTTCATGGGTACCTTGCAAGGCCAGTACTACAAGAAGATGATTGGCAGTGTGTCTGCTGGATTCTTTGACCTGGTAATCGTCGGTGTGCGAATTGAAGAAGGTTTGAAGAGCGGAAAGATCCCAGGAGGTTCTAGCAATCAGAGTGGAGCCAAGAAACCTTTCAATGGATACAAGAAGAAAGAGGGTGAAGCAAATGCCGTCTCGTCTCAAAAAGGTCAAGCTCAATAAGCTCCTCCTCAAATGCCTTATCAAATACCCTACTTTCAGTATCCATATGTTGCTGTTGCGTAATATGCTCCAATGCCTTATCAGCCAGCTATTCAAGCTCCAATGCCTCAACAACAGGCTTCTCAACAACAGTCTTACAATCAGCAAGGGTATCAGTACCCGCCTCAAAAACAACAACAACGAGCTGCTCCACAATAACGTCAGCTTAATCAACAGAGGAGAAGGAGGTCAGATAGAAACTTTGATCGCCTACCTACGTCATATGCTCAGATATTTGCTCAATTGTTGGAGAAGAGGGTCGTTACTCCGAGAGACCTGGCTCCTCCGACTATCATTCCTCCTGATTATGATGCTAATGCTCATTGTGAGTTTCATAAGGGCGCTCCAGGGTACATAATCGAGGACTATAGAGCTTTAAAGCACAAAGTTCAAGACCTAGTTGATTCGAAGTTTCTCACATTCAATGGGAAGTCTCCAAATGTTATCAATACCCTCTGCCGCCTCCAAGCTAGTGCCAGCATCAAATCAAGTCAAGTTAAGTCAAGTTCAAATTTCCCCGAAGAAGGCAGTCATCATGCCATCCCATCATTTGCATCCTCGTATTTTGCTTTTGTTTGTTTAAGTATTGTATGCTTTAAACATCGTCATTCGTATTTGGTTTTCATAATGTAGTGACTATACATGTTTTGAATTAGTTATGTTGTATTCACTCATTTCTTCCATTTACTACAAATCACCGACACATTTATCCACTCCACTCTCTTTATTGTACTGTTGTTTACCAATGATTGGAGGGAGGATGATGAAAATGAAATACCCATTATTGCAAACTGTATGCTTTCTCACAAAATCTCGTCGATGATGTACAGGCATTGTTTCAATTCCCTAAACACTGGAGAGACAAGGAGTTAATCCTTAGTTAACCACTTCGAGCCAAGAAGTAGTAGTTTCCTTCAGATCTACAAACCCTTATGTAACACCCCAAATTTGTAAGAATATTTATTTAATTTATTTAAATATAATATTCGTGATTTTTGGTGAATTTTGGTGTTCTGGGCATTGTGTGGAATTTTGTGGAGTTTTGGTTATTTAATTAAATAATAGTATATAATATGGAATATATTAGTATTATTATTAATTTAAATAATATTAGAGGAATTAAGGGTAAGATGGACTTTTGAGGAGAATTAGTGAGGGTATTATGGGGAAAACCCATTCTAGAAGCCCAAGAGTTAGGTTTAACAAAAAGGAGAATTTGAGAATAGGATTCATTTTTGTTAAACCGTGGAAAAGAAGGAAAAGGCGAGAGCTCTGAGGAAAAAGGGAAGAGGCTAGGATTCGAGAAGGTTTCCAAAGACTCAAGAGAGAAAACTCGGAATCGACAATCTAAGGTATGGGGAGTATTGCCTTTCATTGTTTTTGATATAGGAATGCGATGTTTTTAAAGCGGATTTTTGAGGTTTATATGTGTTTGTGGGTTTACGAGTAAATTGGTGATTTAGGGGAATTTTCGTGGATTGATTGATGAATCTGAAGGGTTGAATTGAACCGGGTAAAAGTAAGCCTTTGAGGCTAAACCTCCTGTTGATGATATGTGGGATCTTGTATAGGAAGGGATTTGTGGGAGTTATGAGAATCTTTGGGGTTTGTGAAGGTTTATGCGGTCTTGAGGTTTAGGATAGTGTAATGAATCGACCTAATAGTCGTAGGTTTTGTGCATTTGATTTCCATAATTCCTTAGGAATGTTTTGGGGATGTTTTTGGGGTAATTGAAGTTGAACCCGTAAGATTTTGGAGGTCTGTTGTGATACTGATGCGTAGCAGCGATTGCAGGAAGTCGCATGTTCGCAAAGCGAATGAATCATTCGCACAACAAACATTTGCCCCAGATTCGCTGGGCAAATAGCGCAGCGAATGCGTGATAATGTTGTTTGAGATTCTGGGATGAAATGTGAAGGAGGATCTTTAGTTCGCACAACGAACTTTCCAGCGAATAACTCGCTAGGCGAATGAGGGTGGCGAGGAGAGACAGAATGGGGTTCCTCAAGTTTTTTTTGTATGGGATTTTGGGGTTCGCTGGCAGCTCGCAAGCGAAGACCCCAGCGAACATGTTCGCAAAGCAAACTTTGTAGCGAATGGCTGCTGTTTGCGAAATTGTTTTATGATTCTTGTGTTGTCTTGGTGTTTTGAGCTGTGATTATTCTGATGAATTACCATGATGTATATTGATGATTATGAACTGTTTATACCCGATGTTTGTTGATTAATTGATGATATGAATTACCATTATGTAATTTGATGATTATGATCTGTTTATACCTGATGTTTGATGATTAGGTGATGATATGAATTACCATGATGTTTGATGATTATATAATGATGTGAATGACCATGAGTTATATTGACGATTGTGAGACGATGATGCATGACTATTTTGATGTGAATTACCATGAGCTATATTGATGATTATAAGATGATGATTCACGATGTTTTGATGAATAAATGACGATATAATTAACATGAGATTTTGATGATTGATGATGCACGTAATGACTTTTGTTGACGATGATGATGATGACGTTGTGAATCATGCATTCATAGAATTTTAGGACTTCGGTCCAGTGGTGACTTTAATCCCATTGTGTGGATTAGAGTGTATGATGTGCTCCGATTCTTGTGTAGAATCGATCCTAATGACGGGGATCTTTGGAGGGTGATGGCCTAGTGTCCATCAATTGTGACGATTGGTACCACATGCATAAGTCTTGTTGTGCATTGCACTTAATTGGCATTTGTGTGATTTTTGATGTTTTCCCTTGTGATGACCCTAATGATGTTGTATATGATGATGACACCATTTTATGCATATCCTATTTTTATATGGATTATAATGAATTGTGATTACTCACCCTGCCTGTTTGAATGTTGCCTCCACGTGGGTAACGTGCAGATGATCAGGATTAGCCGTGGATGCCTTCGAGGATCTTTGGAGTTTTAGTGCTTTTGGTCGACATAGAGGGTCTTGCTCTGATAGTGTAACATCGGGTTAGGTCGTTGAGTCGAAACCTGTTATGTTGACATTTTATTATTATTTTATGACCATGGTTTTATTTTAAAACCTTTTGGATTTGGATCATCGTGGTTATGGTGGTTCCGTTGCTATTTGATTGCTTTTTGAATAAATTAAGGAAAATCCTTGTTTACGGAGCAATTATTTTATTTGAGGTTATTGAGAAATGTGCACCCTTTGAGGTGGTTCTGATTTTTACCCTGATGAATTGTGTATTTTTGTCATATTTATTTGTGGGGTAGAAAAGGGTGTTACATTAGTGGTATCAGAGCAGGTCGGTCCGTCCGACCAGGTTGTCTAATGTTGTCTATTCCCTAGTGTGCGACATGTGTGTGAAAACACTGTCGATGCTTGTTTTGTTTTCCATTTGCAGTTTGGGAATGAAACAAGTGGGGGAGAAGATGGTGCTTCTCCAAGATGCTTCAAGTGTAGAGCGATGGCTAAGTGTGGTGTTGGACCTACGATAGTTTGGTAAAGATAGTTTGTACCGCCTCATGATAGTCGGCTGTTATTGAGAAATTAAGGAACTGATCACCCATAATCTCTTGTTGATAATTGGCGGGATCATATTGGATGGGATAGACGTGTCTTGCGAGCTTAAGTAGTGTGCGCAGTGAATTGTTTGAAGTTAAGCCAAGTGCTTACAGATTGTTTTGATGAGTCGATGTAGGATGGTGTTGAGATGTTTATGTTGAGGGCAACCTTGAGTATTAGTGAAGGTGGAGAAGCTGGTGTTTTGCTTTTTGTTTGTGAAATTTCGGGGGTGTTTCCTAATGGCGTAAGTGATTTTCCTCCAGAGCGTGAGGTAGAGGTTGCGGCGGATTTGATACCAGGTATGAGTCCGGTGTCAATGGCTCCTTACTGGATGTCTGCATCTGAGTTGGCAGGATTGAAGAAAAAATCGGAAGGGTTGCTTGGGATGAAGTTGTTTGACCGAGTGTTTCTCCATGGGGTGCCCCTGTGTTGCTGGTGAAGAAGAAAGATGGTACTATGAGGTTGTGTGTGGATTATAGACGATTGAATAAAGTGACGATCAAGGATAAGTATCCACTTCCGAGGATTAATATTTGAGGGATCAATTGGTGGGCGCTTGTGTTTTATCAAGATTGATTTGAGGTCTGGTTATCATCAGAATCGTGTTAAGCATGATGATATTCCGAAGACAGCTTTCTGGACGAGGTATGGTAACTATGAGTATACTGCGATGTCTTTTGGTGTATCTAATACACCTGGTGTTCATGGAGTATATGAATCGGATTTTTAATGAGTATTTGGATAAGTTTGTGGCGGGTTTTATTGACGATGTTCTGATATGCTCAAAACCTGAAGAAGAGCATGCTGAGCATTTAAGGACTGTGTTGCAAGTGTTGAAAGAGAAAGAGTTGTATGTGAAACTGTTGAAGGGTGAGTTTTGGTTGAAGGAAGTGAGCTTCCTTGGCCATATGATTTTAAGTGCTGGAATTGTTGTTGATCCTTTTAAGATCGATGATGTATTGCAGTGGGAGACTCTGAAGTCCGCTACTGAGATCCGAAGTTTTCTGGGATTGGCGGGTTTCTTCCGCAAGTTTATCGAGGGCTTTTCTAAGTTGACATTACCTTTGACTCAGTTGACTCGAAAGGGTCGAGCTTTTGTGTGGGATGTAGCTTGCGAAGGGAGTTGGTGGAATTGAAGAAGAGGTTGATGACCGCTCCAGTGTTGATTTTGCCTAATCCGAGTGAATCTTTTGTGATGTATTGTGATGCGTCGAAGATGGGCCTTGGTGGAGTATTGATGCAAAATGGACAAGTTGTTGCCTATGCTTCAAGACAATTGAGAGTTCGCGAGAGGAATTGTCCTACGCATGACTTAGAGTTGGCCGCCGTGGTGTTTGTGTTGAAGATTTGGAGACTTATCTGTTTGACTCTAAATTTGAAGTGTTCAGGGATCATAAGAATTTGGGGTACTTATTCGACTGGAAGGAAGTGAATATGAGGCAGAGAAGGTGGTTGAAATTACCGGAGGATTATGACCTTGATTTGAGTTACCATCTGGGCAAAGCAAATGTAGTGGCCGACGCGTTGAGCAGAAAGTCATTGCATATGTTGACGCTCATAGTGAGAGAATTGGGAGTAATCGAACAGTTTCGAGATTTGAGTTAGTGTGTGAAGAGACTCTTGCCAGTATGAAGTTAGGAATGTTGAAGCTGACAAGTGGTATTTTGGAGGAAATTAGAGTGAGTCAGCAAGTGGATTTGAAGTTGGTGGACCAATTGACTTTAATTAACCAAGATGACTGAGGATAATTCCGGATTGATGAGAATGGTGTGACGAGGTTTCGAGGTAGAGTGTGTATTTCAGATGTTCCAGAAATTGAGAAAGGTATTATGTGAAGAAGGATATTGCTGAGTTCGTTTATGCTTGTTTGATTTGACAGAAGTCGAAGATCGAACATCAGAAGCCATTGGGTACGATGCAACTGTTGAATATCCTAGAATGGAAATGGGATAGTACTTCCATGGGTTTTGTGTCGAGATTACCGAAGACTGAGAAAGGGAATTATTCTATTTATATGATTATGGATAGATTAACTAAATCGGCTCATTTCTTGCCGATGAAGTTTAATCATTCTATGCAGACGTTAGCCGAGATGTACATTGAGGAGATTGTGAAGTTGCATGGGATACCTTTGAGTATTGTGTCGGATAGAGATCCGAGATTTACATCTAGGTTCTGGAAAAGTTTGCAAGATGCTTTGGGTACTAAGTTGAGGATGAGTTCTGCCTATCATCCGCAGACGGACGGTCAGACAGAAAGGACTAACCAATCCTTAGAGGATTTACTGAGAGCTTGTGTGTTGGATCCAGGTGGATCGTGGGATAGTCATTTGCCATTGATCGAGTTTACCTACGACAACAGTTTTAATGCTAGTTTTGGGATGACGCTATATGAAGCTTTGTGTGGAATGAGGTGTAGGACTCCATTGTGTTGGTATGAATCGGGCGAGAGTGTGGTACTCGGACCTAGAATTGTGCAAGAGACGACCGAGAAGATTAAGATGATCCAAAAACGAGGAAAATTGGACTTGAGATGTGAAGATAAGTTGAGGGGGTCGTATCCGACTCTATTTCCTTGAGGTAATTTTCGAGGGCGAAATTTTTTTTAGTGGGGGAGAGTTGTAACACCCCAAATTTGTAAGAATATTTATTTAATTTATTTAAATATAATATTCGTGATTTTTGGTGAATTTTGGTGTTTTGGGCATTGTGTGGAGTTTTGGTTATTTAATTAAATAATAGTATATAATATGAAATATATTAGTATTATTATTAATTTAAATAATATTAGAGGAATTAAGGGTAAGATGGACTTTTGAGGAGGATTAGTGAGGGTATTATGGGGAAAGCCCGTTCTAGAAGCCCAAGAGTTAGGTTTAACAAAAAGGAGAATTTGAGAATATGATTCATTTTTGTTAGACCGTGGAAAAGAAGGAAAAGGCGAGAGCTATGAGAAAAAAAGGGAAGAGGCTAGGATTCGAGAAGGTTTCCAAAGACTCAAGAGAGAAAACTCGGAATCGATAATCTAAGGTATGGGGAGTATTGCCTTCCATTGTTTTTTATATAGGAATGCGATGTGTTTAAAGCGGATTTTTTAGGTTTATGTGGGTTTGTGGGTTTACGAGTAAATTGGTGATTTAGGGGTATTTTCATGGATTGATTGATGAATCTGAAGGGTTGAATTGAACCGGATAAAAGTAAGCCTTCGAGGCTAAACCTCCTGTTGATGATATGTGGGATCTTGTATAGGAAGGGATTTATGGGATTTATGAGAACCTTTGGGGTTTGTGAAGGTTTATGTGGTCTTGAGGTTTAGGATAGTGTAATGAATCGACCTAATAGTCGTAGGTTTTGTGCCTTTGATTTCCATAATGCCTTAGGAATGTCTTGGGGATGTTTTTGGGGTAATTGAAGTTGAACCCGTAAGATTTTGGAGGTCTGTTTTGCTACTGATGCGTAGCAGCGATTGTAGGAAATCGTATGTTTGGAAAGCGAATGAATCATTCACACAGCGAACATTCGCCCCAGATTCGCTGGGCGAATACTGCAGCGAATGCGCGATAATGTTGTTTGAGATTCTGGGATGAAATGTGAAGGAGGATCTTTAGTTCACACAACGAACTTTCCAGCAAATAACTCGCTAGGCGAATGAGGGTGGCGAGGAGAGACAGAATGGGGTTCCTCTGTTTTTTTTTTGTATGGGATTTTGGGGTTCGTTGGCAGCTCGTAAAGCGAACACCCCAGCGAACATGTTCGCAAAGCGAACTTTGTAGCGAATGGCTGCTGTTTACGAAATTGTTTTGTGATTCTTGTGTTGTCTTGGTGTTTTGAGCTGTGATTATTCTGATGAATTACCATGATGTATATTGATGATTATGAACTATTTATACCTGATGTTTGATGAGTAATTGATGATATGAATTACCATGATGTAATTTGATGATTATGAGTTGTTTATACCAGATGTTTGATGATTTAGTGATGATATGAATTACCACGAGTATGTTGATGATTACGAGATGTTTGTACAGGATATTTGATGATTATATAATGATGTGAATGACCATGAGTTAGATTGATGATTATGAGACGATGATGCATGACTATTTTGATGTGAATTACTATGAGCTATATTGATGATTATAAGATGATGATTCATGATGTTTTGATGAATAAATGACGATATGATTAACATTAGATTTTGATGAATGATGATGCACATAATGACTTTTGTTGACGATGATGATGATGACTTTGTGTATCATGCATTCATAGCATTTTAGAACTTCGGTCCAGTGGTGACTTTAATCCCATTGCGTGGATAAGAGTGTATGACGTGCTCTAGTTCTTGTGTAGAATCAATCCTAATAACGGGGATCTTTGGAGGGTGATTGCCTAGTGTCCATTGATTATGAGGATTGGTACCACATGCATGAGTCTTGTTGTGCATTGCATTTAATTGGCATTGATGTGATTTATGATGTTGTGATTTTTGATGTTTTCCCTTGTGATGACCCTGATGATGTTGTATATGATGATGACGCCATTTTATGCATAATCTGTTTTTATATTGATTATAATGAATTGTGATTACTCACCCTGCCTGTTTGAATGTTGCCTTCACGTGGGTAACATGCAGATGATCAGGATTAGTCGTGGATGCCTTCGAGGATCTTTGGAGTTTTAGTGCTTTTTGTAACGCCCCAGTTTTAGTTAGTTTTATTTAATCGAGTCATTTTGATTATTTTATTATTATATTATTTTATTTCTGACTTTTATTTGACAATATATTATTTTTCATCGCTGTTTATGTTTTATCGCATTTTGAAAGCGTTTGCGAGATATTTGAGCTGAGGGGTAAAATAGTCTTTTAGGGGTTTAGATATTTATATAAATAGAAAGTGGAGAGAAAAAGAGAGAAAAGAAAAGGAAAGAAAAAGAAGAGAAAGAAAAGGAGAAGAAAGAAAGAGAAAAGAGGAGAAAGAGGAAATTGACATAACTCCATTTCGAGCGCGATTAATCGGGTAAGGGTGAGAAGTTTCAATTATATCTTGCTTGTGTATGTATATGTGTCGTTTGTTGTAATTGTTTTAGTTGTTTCGCAACTTTTCGTATCGATTGGAATTAGGAGCAATTGATAGAAATCGATGTTTTTGTGGATGAAATTCGATATAAACTGCGTAGAATACTTGTCGTTAGGTTTGGATCATGTTTTGGTTGTTATAGTATGATTTGGAAGTGTTTGGGTGGAAGAAATGAGGGTTTTTGACCCCAAATGACTTATGTTATCGCTGCTGGAATTTCTGGGTTTCGCAGGTTCGCACTGCGAGCCAAAGCGAAGGAAACAGCGAATGTTCGCTAGCTGTTCGCATTGCGAACTTTGGGTCTTTTTTCTTCTGCCACGGTTCGCTGGGAGCTTCGCACTGCGAACGTGACAGATTTTCAGTTTTTATTTTCTTCATAACTTTTGATCCGTCAATCGGAATGAAGCACGGTAGGATGCGTTGGAAAGCTATTTCAATGCTCTTTATGATAGTGGAATAGAAACAAATGTTTATGCCTTGGATTGATAAGAAAATATGGAAAAGTAATGTATGTGTGAAAAGTGTGGTTTATGTTTCCACCATAACTCCCGAATCGCGAGTCTGATTGATGTGGGACTTGAGGCAATAGATAGATAACCTAATATGCTATTAAATGGTGATGTTAGACCATGATTTAACCAAGAATAGTTGGTAGGGGATGATTAGTGGTTTGTAGGTTTTGTTGTGTTTGTTGGTGTTCAATGTGATATGTTATCGTCATATAAATGTGGGTCTTTTGTGCTATATATATGATGTCGATGCATGTTATAATGATGTTGTTATGATGTGTTGTGGGTAGCCTTTGTGGTGAATCCCTTGTGGATTAATTTTGATTGCATGATTGTTGTGGTTTGTGGTTTGTGATGAAATGCATTGTTTGAAGTGTTTTCAATGCATGAATAATGATGATGAGATAATTCATATGGTTGAATTGTGAAGATGCATTTGATTGTCACGAGTTCTTGTGTGTCAAGCATCATGATATGCATCTTGTGATGTCGTGTGCCCTAGTGGGTGTGAGCGACGAAATGATTCCAAAGGGAATCCGCTATAACATCGTGTGCCTTATACAAAGAGGACTGAAAGCGATGATTATAGACGATCGTGCGCCTTATACAAAGAGGACCGAAAGCGATCGGATCGTGTGCCTTATACAAAGAGGACTGAAAGCGATCTATAAACATCATGCGCCTTATACCAAGAGGACCAAAAGCGACGGGGAACATCGTTTGCCCGACGGGGTGTTACATGAGTGGTCCTCAGTAACAAGCGATGATTCCAATAGTTCCTGAGTGAACTAGTGATGAGATTGATGGATGGATGATACCGCATTTGCATAGAGTCGTTGTGTCGGTCTCTTTGCATTTGCATAAATCATGAATGGATTGATTATGTGTGGAAAATCATGAGTTAATTGAGCATGTGTTGAGAATTATGTTTGAATTAGTGAATTGATGTGCATATGTGATAAATGCATTGGTTGTATTGGTGAATTGATGTGCATATGTGATAAGTGCATTGGTTGAGGATAATATGTCTTATGTGTAGACGTATGTTATGTGATGTGGTGGTGAGTTTACATATGTTGTGACTTTGGTATGCCTTATGTGCAAATATGTGATTACGTTGGATAATTGATATATGTTATGTATATGTGGCATGCTATATGTATTTGTATGTGATGCTTGTGATGAGAATAACTATGCATTTGAATTTTTATGTGTTTGCATATTATTATGCAATCTTGATTTAGTTGTTATTTCTCACCCTTCTGCTGTGGTTTGTTGCTCTATGAGGCAATTGCAGATTAGTAGTCTTGGAGGCTTTTGTGAAGATTAGTTCTCCATCCGTTTGTCAGTCTGTCTGCTCTGATACGTAGCACGGGAGTCGGGGAATGCTTTAGTTATATATGTATACTTTGGTTGAATATATTTTGTACTACTTTTGTATGTATAATTTGATGTTAGAAAATAATTACTTTGTAAAACAAGTCAGTTATGGATCTTTCCGCTTTATTCCATAATTGAGCTTTTCCTTTTGTTGGAAAAAGTTTCCCCTTTGAGGGTATTCTATACTGTGTTATGTATGAAAATTTATGAGCAGGGATTGTGTTTTCTTTCTTTAATTGTGACATCCCCGTTTTCTGTCAGAAAAATAAATTTTTATTTACTCTGATTTATATATGTATTATTTATCCGCGATGTGAGTTGGGGTGTTACACTTTTGGTCGACATAGAGGGTCTTGCTCTGATAGTGTAGCATCGGGTTGGGTCGTTGAGTCAAAACCTGTTATGTTGACGTTTTGTTATTATTTGATGACCATGGTTTTATTTTAAAACCTTTTGGATTTGGATTATCAAGGTTATGGTGGTTCCGCTGCTATTTGATGGCTTTTTGAATGAAGAAAACCCGTGTTTACGGAGCAATTGTTTTATTTGAGGTTGTTGAGAAATGTGCACCCTTTGAGGTGGTTCTGATTTTTACTCTGATGAATTGTGTATTTTTGTCGTATTTGTTTGTGGGGTAGAAAAGGGTGTTACACCTTACACTCAACCTAGGGCAGGGTAGTGTTAAGTTAATCCAACTACACACTCAAATCACTACAAAGCAAAATCCAAAAGACATGACGGTTATTCATTAATGACCAATGACTTGGCAGTCACAATCCTCCAACAAAATCATAACAAAAACAAAAAAACCAAAAGCCTGCTAAGTCGAACCCTTCAAATGAGACTTAGGCGAAAATTAAGGCAATCCCGATGGACTCGAAAAGCGAAATCAGTCCATGCAAAAGTTAGGGATAAAAAAAACCAAAAGAGGCCCTCGAATCCTCAACAAAAACAAAATAAGATCTCGTGACCACCATGTCAAAATCAAAGGGTCACTGACATCCATCAAAAACAGAATAAGGTGATTGCCATTTCAAGCATGCCTTGAATCACCGCTCTTACACTGTTGACCCTTTTGGAAGACAAACGTGTGCAGAATTACCTGAACGTAAGACTGGAGATTATCACGAAGAAGGGGTGGGTATGAACCAAGTTTTGAGCCTATATCCTTTGTTTCGAAAACCTTGAACCAAACCACGTTACAACCCTCGAAAGACCTAATTGAGGAGATGTTTATTCTGAAAGCATACTATTGCAAGGTTGCGTAAGCTGACTCCCCACGTATTTGCTAATCTTCAGCATTAGTGTCATTCTCCTTGCTATATCTTTCACACCAGCAAAATTAGCACAACATCTGGACTAACGGGAAATTCATCTCACTATCACGACACTCGAATAAACGACTCTTTTTCAAAACTTACATGAGCATTGCATTGAGATTACCATTTGTAAATGTGCAATTTTAACTGCAAACCAAAGCTAGACATCAAAACACTCCAACAAGGGGCAATCAAAAAGGAACTTGAACTTTCAGCGGTGTCGACCCGAGGCAAGACTCCCTCAAAACCCTCAATCTGGGGTAAAGCATTCAACAGCTCAATCAGGACAAGTTATCTCAAATCACGTCAAAGCTCAACTTTCAAAGATCAGATCGCTTCAGAACTGGTTAATCAGGGGCATATTATTACCATGTTCGGACTGCAGCAGGCAGATCCCTCTGTATTTTCAAGTTGGTCAAGCATACCATGCCAGACACTATCGATCATTAAGTTCAGAGTAAAGCACACTCTTCATGAGACGATCACGTCGCTATGCTCATTTTCAAGTTATCCTGACCATCAAGCACATAATTGTGGTCCCCCAGAGAAAATCCATGACTTATCATCAAGCAATCAGACAAGGCTTCGAGAACATCTTCGTCTGCTTCAATCATGGCATCTTTAATGAACTGAGTGTCGAGGAAATCAAACCCTCCCACCACCCAAAGTCCAATCCGCATTGGCATCTACCCAAAAGTCCACCATGTTGGCACCTTCAAAACATATCCAATCACTCGTCTGCAATCATACGCATCATATGCATCATAAGCATCGCATTCCTCATCGTAAACATCATGTGCATCATATGCATACAAAAACCAAATCATGTACTTCCCCAGTACTTTCGTCTCTGCGCGTCAGCATTTACATTGCATTTCCATTCGATATGGAACATCATTACAAGATCAAGCATTCATATGTGCATAGTCAAGATCCAGGATCAATCTCAAGCTGCAAGACGATCCTCAGTCCAGTCAGGGGCATCTTTTTCAAGTTCATGGGTGTTCCTCATGGAGTTACTTCAACCTTTGTTGATGAATCTATGATCTCCAAGCAATTGAGTGGGCATTCCTCATTGAGTTGTATTCCTCAACCTTTTGTTGATAAAGTTGTCATCCCCAGCTCAACCAATAAGCATTTCTCTGAGTCAGTGGGCGTTCCCCTTTGAGTTTGTTTTCTTCAACCTTTTGTTGATGAAGCTGTTATCCTCATACCAGTCAACGGTTTTCTCCAAACGATATTCAACCTTTCTCTTGGGCGTTCCCCGGTGAATTGGTCCTTGTCAACCTTTCATTGATAAGAATCGTGTTCCTCAGTGACTTATCTGCCGTAACCTTTTGTTGATGTCTCCAAATAAGCCTCACTCATCACATCCCCAACAAACTTGACCTTTTGTCAATTGCCTTACTATCATTCATTTGGTGATAGGTCTGGCATCCTTTTGGTGTTAGATATTCGTGTGTGTTTACTATCATCCTTTTGGTGATAGACTCGTCACCCTTTTGGTGTCGGGAATCTGTGTGCTCTATTATCCTTTTGGTAATAGCAAGCTTTGACCTCATTTTCATCCTTTTGGTGGAAGGGTCTTTGTGCGTGTGTTCACTATCATCCTTTTGGTGGTAGGTCCGTCATCCTTTTGGTGTCGAATAACTGTGTGTTTGCTCTATTATCCTTTTGGTAATAGCAAGCTTTAACCTCATTTTCATTCTTTTGGTGGAAGGGTATGTGTGCGTGTGTTCACTATCATCCTTTTGGTGATAGGTCTGTCATCTTTTTGGTGTCAGATAATTATGTGTTTGCTCTATTATCCTTTTGGTAATAGCGAGCTTTGACCTCATTTTCATCCTTTTGGTGGAAGGGTTTGTGTGCGTGTGTTCACTATCATCCTTTTGGTGATAGGTCTGTCATCCTTTTGGTATCAGATAATTGTGTGTTTGCTCTATTATCCTTTTGGTAATAGCGAGCTTTGACCTCATTTTCATCCTTTTGGTGGGAGGGTCTCTGTGCGCGTGTTCACTATCATCCTTTTGGTGATAGGTCTGTCATCCTTTTGGTGTCAGATATCGTATCTCGGTGTTCACTATCATCCTTTTGGTGATAGATGTAACACCCCATTTCTACCCGGCGGATAAGTAATAAAATCAGAGTTTTCATTTTAAAAATTCTTCAACATAAACAGGATGTCACATTTTCAACAGAAAACGACTTCATATTAATCACAAATAATTCAGATACATAACACTGATTCGGATGAACTGATAACAACCTGAATTATCCTTTTTAAAACAAAACAACTTTTATTAATAAGCGGCTTCACATAATTCAACTTATAATGACATAACCTCATGTCCAACTCAAAACAACTTTGAAACAACAATTCTTTAATAACAACAATTTAAGATTCAACTACTAAGACAATAACAACAAATAAACAACAATCGTTCATCCCCCCCGAGTGCTACGTATCAGAGCAAGACCAACTCGAGCTAACAGCATCTAAGACTTCACATTATACCTCAACTTCTGCAGCTATTCTTGAGTACCTGCTCAGTTACCCATAATAGGTAACATCATTACATAAGGGGTGAAATATCAAATATTATAAACAAAATATGATAATTAATATGCTAGATTAGAATCATATAAATTCCACCGCTTCATACGACAGTCATGCAACAACCAGAAATAAATAACTTAATAGCAACCCCAACTTGTATTGACAGCAAATAACAACATATAACAACAACTTATATAAAAGATGCAAATTATAGTAATAACAACATATATAACATCAGCTCACGACATTAGTAATTTATCTCAAGCAACGAGACATAGCAACAACAACTTATAACAAGCAACAACCTCACAACAACGGCAACTTCACAACAACAGCAACTTCACAACAACCACGAATCAAGAACAACAGCAACTTCACAACGACTCAAAATGTGACGCAACTATGCACATGCATGTGGTACCATCGGAGTAAAACTCCCAACTTAAACATATGCCGGTTATCGAGGCATTTCAACAAGGCATAAGCCTTCAACGTGGTGCCATCAAGGCCAACTTAATCAATGCCATCAAGGCCAACTTAATCAATGCCATCAAGGCCAACGTGGTGTGAGCATACAGCCCCGACTCATGAATGCAATGTATGCGACAATTATCAAAGGCATACAATCAACTACATCATCAACAAGAACAACCAGAACAGCAACAACGAAAACAACAACTCAAACATGCATCAATAGCATCAACTTAATCCAACATTGGTCATTCGACCTACAACTTAATCAACAACAACACAACTCAAACAACATTGGTCTTCGACCTTCAACTTAATCAACAACAACACAACTCAAACAACATTAGTCATAAGACCTGCAACTTAAATACTTCGCCCGTAAATCGGGACAATACAACTTATCCAACTGTACCTGCAATTCCACGCGTTCAACTTAATTCAACAAAACAAACCGACTAAAATCACCTACTAATTATTACGAACTACCTCGACAATTTTCGTTAAATTCCGGACAACTAATTTCTCCGCTTAATTCTACCGGGCGACTAAAATTCCTACTGTTTTCAACTCCCAGCATCTTTTCAACAAAATAAATCAACCACACTACCTACTAATTTACCCGACTTACCCCGACAATTTCCGTTAAGTTCCGGACAACTAAGTTTTTCGCCTAAACCGGCTAAACTGACTAAAACTGCACTGTTATTAGCCTCTGTTATTTAATACCAGTTTAGTACAACATTCTACTTTCTGTTACAATTTCCATAAGAATCAATTTCAACTTCTGTCAAAAATTCTGCTTACTGCTATTGTTCTACTTCTGTCAAGAATTACTAGACTGCTACTAAAATAACTCTGCCATGATTACTTTTCTACTATTACTGATTTTATTGCCACTTTCAATTCACCAACACTGCTAGGAAAAACCTCTACTGAATATATATATACTCTGCTACAAAAATTAATTGAGTTATTGACCCTGCTAACTATTACAAATTTCCAATTTTCTGTCAACCCCTGCTTACTGCAATTGTTCCATTTTCTGTCAAGATTACCACAGTTACTTGTTTTCAAATAACCCTGATTCCAGTTAATTATCTGCTATGAAAATCTATTAGGTTCCTGCTACTACTCATACTGCTCCATTATTTTTGCTGCTACTTAACATGCTCCTTCTGCTAAAACTACCAAAACTGCTATATTCGTTTGATTATACCACAACACAAATAAAATTAAGTGATACTATAATAATATACTAATATACTAGTTGAATTATTAATCTTCTAGAAGTTTACTAAGCCATGCCCATTTACTCAGGTACGTGGCAAGATGAAAGAAAACAATGCAACCAAAATATGAAACAGGAAGGTGGTCCTCACCATAAATGGAGGCGCCCACCTCCCCTCAGCCTATGGGAGGCGCTCTTCTCAGAGCTTGGAGGCCTCCGCCTCCCCTCCTTTCCCCTACTGATAACAATTAAAAACCTGCTATGCACTATTTTCCATTAACCATTATTACTATCATAATTAACATTATATATATATATATATATATATATATATATATATATATATATATATATATATATATATTGTAAATTGGTTCAGTATATAGGTATACGTGCCAGCAAATGTCATAAAAGGAAAGCATAAAGGAGGCGCCCACCTCAATACTTGGAGGCCCTCGCCTCCATCCTTTAATTAAATAGGGGTGCTCACCTCCATTACTTTGAGGCCCCCGCCTCCAATTCCTATTTCCACTTATTGTCAAATTAACCAATTACGACATATAATAATCGACTATTAAATCCCAGGCAACACAATATCAACAACAGTAATATACACAATTTATATTCAACACGATTTCATCAAAGGCCACTGTAAGTTTATCAGGATCAACACCACAAATTCAACACAGATAGTAGAAATCCATATAGCCTCAATCCTACATAAAAATTATCATAATCCCGTTTATAATAGTTGAACCCACCCTTACCTTAATTGATGGCCGCTCGAATCTCCGGTCGAAAACTAGAACTTTTTCCGGCAATTTCTCGTGTTCTCTCCTCTCCAACCGCCGGTGCTTCCAAAACCCTCGTTCCCTTTTTAACTGCAACTTTGTTTCACGATCTCTTTCTCCACACAAAACCCTCGTTCTGCATTTTCTTTTCTCACCTTACTGCTACTTCTTTTCTTTTATTTTCCAAATAATCTAATAATAACTAATAATACTATTATTTGATTTAATGGGCCAACTAATCCACACCTCCACATTGCCACATACCACACTACAACTAACCCAAATAAATAATAATATTATTACTAATATTTCTCCTTCAGCATAATCAACTTATTAATTTTTCGATTAACCGACTATTAATCCGACTTTAACTTAATAATTCCGATCGACATATCAAACCAATTAGCCTCTTAAAATGATACCGATAACACCCAATTACTCGATTAATTCTCAAACTTCGTCTAAATCCAATAATAAAACCCTTCACTAATTTAATTAACTAATTAATTAAATTCGGGGCGTTACAACTCTCCCCCACTTAGGACATTTTCGTCCTCGAAAATCTATCCGACACAACCATCCTTAACACAACATTCGTATTTTAATCTTTCGATTTAACAACAACTCAATCACGGTTTAAACCCAATACCTATACTCCAATACTTCAATTACTCTTGCAACATAACCGTTACTATTCGCCAACCATTCTAGTAATACCTTGGAAACAATCACCTTACAACATAGTAACAACCTTCACTTGCCTATACTCGACTATACAACATCGCATCATTACCGCAGTAACGTAAACAACACCAAAACACATATACGATCCTTATCTCCATACTCTGAAGGAAACCCACGTATAACACAAACAACGGTTCTTAACCTCAACGGCGACAACAACGCGAATACTACCCAAGTGATGCAACTGACAACTAACATCGCAACACAAGAAGTAACCAACTTAAGAATTTACCGGTTTAAGAACCAGAACACAACAACTTAAGAATACCAACTTAAACACAACATCAACGTAATCAAATATCAACATCGGTACAATTCACGTCTGAACAACCGCAATACACTACGCGTTCGTTGCGCACTCTGATTACTTTCAAGGTACTAACTCTACTCAGTTGACCTCCAACTTCCAATCATCAGAGTCGACATAATACCAAGGCTTTCGACTTAACTCTTCGGGATCTCCCCGTTAACACCACACATAAACTTCAACTTTACTATCTTTTATCAACATAGTTCCCAAAATCACCTTAGGCGTATAACAACATTACAACAACATTTGACACCTGAGTCCACTTAAATTCAACAAGATCAATCATCTTTACCAACCAAAACTCCACTTTTACAAATCAACTTATAATTTAACTTCTTTTAATAATCACAACTCAACCTTCAAATATTCTACGCGTTATTCCTCTGATTTTACAACAGCTCAAAACATTCGCAACAAACACCAGTTCCAACTCATCCAAACAAATATGGAAGATACGCTTCATACTCCATACATACACCTTAAGGCATACTAGCCATTCGCTTCATCACAAACAACGACTCAAGTTATCTAGAACTCGACTGTGAGTCTCCATACTACTCATCAATCAAACACAGCTTCGTGCTGTCATCCTTAAATTCAACTAATATTCTAACATATGAACTTGTATCAGCAAAACAAACAACCTTCAAGCTCTTGGCTTGACTTCGACCAATTCAACGTACATACTATACTAGTTGGCACGACACATCTATCCATCAATTATGATTCCGTCTACTATCAACAAGAGATTAAGGGTGATCAGTTCCTCAATTTGTCAATAGACAGCCGACAACCATAACGGTGAAATAAATCATCAGTACCCAACCCAATAGCGTACTTCAACTTGTGCCCAAAGTCCGTAAGCATAATGCTCCGCCAACTTTCTAAGGCTTACCAATGCCACTCTTAGTTTCTTTAGTTTCAACTTCGTCAACGATACAAAAACGTCCAAAATCCATTACGCATCCTCTTATGCACGTTCATAGTACAACACGACTTTAACTATTTTTCCAATACCGAAGTCGCTACAACATTGAGAACGATCCAATTCAGTTTGCTCCAATTACAACTTTCAACCAAGGTGAAAATTCTTAGCAACACAAATCAACTTTCGCATTTCTCTCAACCTTACCTTTACTTAGCATCATCGTCTTAATCATCCTCATTCAACATAAGTTGCATCTCCAAGCATTCTCCGATACAGTCACATCTTACAAATACCAACACTTTATTCTTAATAATATTCCACACTTGTTTTCATCCTTCCAAATTTTTTTCAGCAAATGTCGCTCAACTTCAACCATATATATCTCCTTCAATACAGATCTCTCAATCACAAAATCATATTACAAAATGAAGAGAATTTTGTGTATATTTCAGAACTTCAAGAATCGCGTAAATCCGACTTACGAGTAAAAAGTTATCATCCTTACAACGGGACTGGTTCAGAATTTCCATATGCAGAATTTTCCAAAAATCAGCATCAGACCCAAATATTAAAACGCACTTTTCTCCCTCTTCACAAACTTCCTGAAGACAAATCTTATATGCAAACTGTAGGGAATTTCGTAAGCTTTCCAAAAAGTCCAGAACCGCTTCCATCCGAATCACGAGTCAAAAGTTATACCTCGTTTTCTGACAGCTGCTCCAAAATCACAAAAACCAGAATTTGAGGTTGATGAACATAAGTTCCACTTCCCTCCCTTGCTTCCAAGATCTACCAACATCCTCCTTTTCATCCAACTATGAAAATCACTCAACCTTAATCCAACTATACTCAAGAGATACAACTTACCGAATTAATCCACCAACTTATCATCCCATTCAGAATAATTCCTTAATTTCAATCATCCTTGATTCACCGTCCAGACCCTATGCACATCTCCAACTTGACTGATACGGATTCGCGAGTCCAAACTCTCGCCGGTCTGTAATAACATCGCTCCAACATATGCACTCTTGCAAGCAACATCACCTCGAAACAACTTCTACATACCAACAACACGTATGGGAACAAACATCTCCCCCACTTAATTCAAACCAACCTGTAGACAACTACTAGAAACTAACAAACAAGCACCGACAGTGTTCCACACACATGTCGAGTACTAAGGAAGAAATAACATTAGACAACATTGGTCGGACAGACCGACCTGCTCTGATACCACTAATGTAACACCCCATTTCTACCCGGCGGATAAGTAATAAAATCAGAGTTTTCATTTTAAAAATTCTTCAACATAAACAGGATGTCACATTTTCAACAGAAAACGACTTCATATTAATCACAAATAATTCAGATACATAACACTGATTCGGATGAACTGATAACAACCTGAATTATCCTTTTTAAAACAAAACAACTTTTATTAATAAGCGGCTTCACATAATTCAACTTATAATGACATAACCTCATGTCCAACTCAAAACAACTTTGAAACAACAATTCTTTAATAACAACAATTTAAGATTCAACTACTAAGACAATAACAACAAATAAACAACAATCGTTCATCCCCCCCGAGTGCTACGTATCAGAGCAAGACCAACTCGAGCTAACAGCATCTAAGACTTCACATTATACCTCAACTTCTGCAGCTATTCTTGAGTACCTGCTCAGTTACCCATAATAGGTAACATCATTACATAAGGGGTGAGATATCGAATATTATAAACAAAATATGATAATTAATATGCTAGATTAGAATCATATAAATTCCACCGCTTCATACGACAGTCATGCAACAACCAGAAATAAATAACTTAATAGCAACCCCAACTTGTATTGACAGCAAATAACAACATATAACAACAACTTATATAAAAGATGCAAATTATAGTAATAACAACATATATAACATCAGCTCACGACATTAGTAATTTATCTCAAGCAACGAGACATAGCAACAACAACTTATAACAAGCAACAACCTCACAACAACGGCAACTTCACAACAACAGCAACTTCACAACAACCACGAATCAAGAACAACAGCAACTTCACAACGACTCAAAATGTGACGCAACTATGCACATGCATGTGGTACCATCGGAGTAAAACTCCCAACTTAAACATATGCCGGTTATCGAGGCATTTCAACAAGGCATAAGCCTTCAACGTGGTGCCATCAAGGCCAACTTAATCAATGCCATCAAGGCCAACTTAATCAATGCCATCAGGGCCAACGTGGTGTGAGCATACAGCCCCGACTCATGAATGCAATGTATGCGACAATTATCAAAGGCATACAATCAACTACATCATCAACAAGAACAACCAGAACAGCAACAACGAAAACAACAACTCAAACATGCATCAATAGCATCAACTTAATCCAACATTGGTCATTCGACCTACAACTTAATCAACAACAACACAACTCAAACAACATTGGTCATTCGACCTTCAACTTAATCAACAACAACACAACTCAAACAACATTAGTCATAAGACCTGCAACTTAAATACTTCGCCCGTAAATTGGGACAATACAACTTATCCAACTGTACCTGCAATTCCACGCGTTCAACTTAATTCAACAAAACAAACCGACTAAAATCACCTACTAATTATTACGAACTACCTCGACAATTTTCGTTAAATTCCGGACAACTAATTTCTCCGCTTAATTCTACCGGGCGACTAAAATTCCTACTGTTTTCAACTCCCAGCATCTTTTCAACAAAATAAATCAACCACACTACCTACTAATTTACCCGACTTACCCCGACAATTTCCGTTAAGTTCCGGACAACTAAGTTTTTCGCCTAAACCGGCTAAACTGACTAAAACTGCACTGTTATTAGCCTCTGTTATTTAATACCAGTTTAGTACAACATTCTACTTTCTGTTACAATTTCCATAAGAATCAATTTCAACTTCTGTCAAAAATTCTGCTTACTGCTATTGTTCTACTTCTGTCAAGAATTACTAGACTGCTACTAAAATAACTCTGCCATGATTACTTTTCTACTATTACTGATTTTATTGCCACTTTCAATTCACCAACACTGCTAGGAAAAACCTCTACTGAATATATATATACTCTGCTACAAAAATTAATTGAGTTATTGACCCTGCTAACTATTACAAATTTCCAATTTTCTGTCAACCCCTGCTTACTGCAATTGTTCCATTTTCTGTCAAGATTACCACAGTTACTTGTTTTCAAATAACCCTGATTCCAGTTAATTATCTGCTATGAAAATCTATTAGGTTCCTGCTACTACTCATACTGCTCCATTATTTTTGCTGCTACTTAACATGCTCCTTCTGCTAAAACTACCAAAACTGCTATATTCGTTTGATTATACCACAACACAAATAAAATTAAGTGATACTATAATAATATACTAATATACTAGTTGAATTATTAATCTTCTAGAAGTTTACTAAGCCATGCCCATTTACTCAGGTACGTGGCAAGATGAAAGAAAACAATGCAACCAAAATATGAAACAGGAAGGTGGTCCTCACCATAAATGGAGGCGCCCACCTCCCCTCAGCCTATGGGAGGCGCTCTTCTCAGAGCTTGGAGGCCTCCGCCTCCCCTCCTTTCCCCTACTGATAACAATTAAAAACCTGCTATGCACTATTTTCCATTAACCATTATTACTATCATAATTAATATTATATATATATATATATATATATATATATATATATATATATTGTAAATTGGTTCAGTATATAGGTATACGTGCCAGCAAATGTCATAAAAGGAAAGCATAAAGGAGGCGCCCACCTCAATACTTGGAGGCCCTCGCCTCCATCCTTTAATTAAATGGGGGTGCTCACCTCCATTACTTTGAGGCCCCCGCCTCCAATTCCTATTTCCACTTATTGTCAAATTAACCAATTACGACATATAATAATCGACTATTAAATCCCAGGCAACACAATATCAACAACAGTAATATACACAATTTATATTCAACACGATTTCATCAAAGGCCACTGTAAGTTTATCAGGATCAACACCACAAATTCAACACAGATAGTAGAAATCCATATAGCCTCAATCCTACATAAAAATTATCATAATCCCGTTTATAATAGTCGAACCCACCCTTACCTTAATTGATGGCCGCTCGAATCTCCGGTCGAAAACTAGAACTTTTTCCGGCAATTTCTCGTGTTCTCTCCTCTCCAACCTCCGGTGCTTCCAAAACCCTCGTTCCCTTTTTAACTGCAACTTTGTTTCACGATCTCTTTCTCCACACAAAACCCTCGTTCTGCATTTTCTTTTCTCACCTTACTGCTACTTCTTTTCTTTTATTTTCCAAATAATCTAATAATAACTAATAATACTATTATTTGATTTAATGGGCCAACTAATCCACACCTCCACATTGCCACATACCACACTACAACTAACCCAAATAAATAATAATATTATTACTAATATTACTCCTTCAGCATAATCAACTTATTAATTTTTCGATTAACCGACTATTAATCCGACTTTAACTTAATAATTCCGATCGACATATCAAACCAATTAGCCTCTTAAAATGATACCGATAACACCCAATTACTCGATTAATTCTCAAACTTCATCTAAATCCAATAATAAAACCCTTCACTAATTTAATTAACTAATTAATTAAATTCGGGGCATTACAATAGATCCTTCATCCTTTTGGTGTTGGAGTGGTGTGTGTTACTATCATCCTTTTGGTGATAGGTCTGACATCCTTTTGGTGTCAGATGTCTATGTGCGTGTGTTTACTATCATCCTTTTGGTGATAGGCATGTCATCCTTTTGGTGTCAGATTCTTCTGTTATCATCCTTTTGGTGATAACAACCTTTAAGAGTTAGTCAGTGTCCACTCGAGGGTTGACATTGATCCATCATTTCAAGCATGTTCTTTCTTTTCGGACAAATTTGTGGTCTTCTTCATATCTAATTAACTTCTACCTTGAAAGAATGAATGTCGTAGCAGTTCACCTTACTAGGTTTAAGCCAATTAGATAGGGGCATCTGTCATACCCCAAATGTGTCCTACCTGTATATAATCTTCATCAGTACATCCGTCCGCTAACCATTATTAAGAAAAATCCAAAAAATATCCTGCTTATGCTCATGGTCCAAACTCAGGGTATCACAGGGTTGAAGTGTTGCAAGGTTCGTTTCAGGCAAGTTGTCAAGTCAGTGTTATCAAGGCAATGGAATAATTTCAATTTGTCATATGGTGGAAGTCATCAGATTATCAAGGCAATTCATTTGCGTGTGGGTCGGGTCATCAAGTTATGCAGAGTCTTTGCGATTGAAGATTCAATGGCTAGTTCATCAGGGTTGAGATTGATTCATGGTTTCTTAGGGGGCAGTCCATCCAATCCATTTCAAAACCATTTTTCTTTATCCGTTATTTTAATCCACATTTTTTTGTTAATTCCATTACCATTCCACATTTCAGTTTTAATGTCCATTTCCACCTTGTCTAATATTATTTCCCAAAATCAATGTGCATAACCATTTTGATCCATAGCCATTTTTATCCATTTTTTTCACCCTCATTTTAGTTCATATTCAATGTTGCAAATTTATGACAACTTTTTTATTTATTTCAAGTCCAAATTCATTATGATTCAAGAAAGTGTTATAAACCTTTTGTTTTTGAAGTCATTCAAAGAAAAATCACAAAAAAACACAAAACTATAAGCCCATTGTTCTTTTATAAATCCAACACAAATAAATTACAAAACTCCTAAAAACCCATTACAAAGTCCATTAATAATACAACCAAAAAATTCCAAAAATATATTACAATCCAAATATCAACGACCCCACACAATTGACATTTGACATAGCCACAGTTTGTATCTTCACCTACCACAATTACAAAGCATCCAAGACTTCTTGCATCACAAACCAAAAGCTGCCTTTAGCCACCTTCCAAAATGAGGATACGTACATACATAACATGCCACACACCTAGCCATCATCAGCCATACCAACCTCTCCAAGCCATTATCACCATACACCAACTGCCTTCACCTGCACACAATAATGCCAAAATTCAGCAACAATACGTCACACACCCAATTCACAAACCAATTTAAAAAATGCCAAGACTCGCAGCCACTACTTAAACCTCACAACTGAATAGCAGCCAAATACCACAAATAACTCACACACCACCAAAACTAATCCTCACGCACTTGCCTCACTATAACAACACAATATGCAATAGCATACACATGACTTGTACGATATCTCGCACAACCTCAATTTGTCAGTGCCCTACACAACAAAAACCTGCGGACTCACACCAGTTTTCACAAAACGAAGCCAAAATGCGTGACCCCACAGTGTTCCCTTCATAATATGACCCGTAGTGACACAACAACCTTCAAGCCGTCCGTGAGCCACATTCCACAACACCAAGTGACCCCACCTTGCAGTGAAATGAATCAAAACCACGACCTGCAGAAAAACGAAAAAAAAGCACAATCACAACGCGCATCAGAAAATCACCAGCAGCAAAACGAATTGAGTTCGTTACGTGATACAAAATCGTACAAATACGTCACCAAATTCGTTCGACCAATTCCCTAATTCACCCTCTCCACTATCCTATAAATATCAGTCTCCTATCACTTCATTCTCAAGCTCTCAGCAGCCAAACAGACCCTGCTCAAATCCCTCTAAACCTTTTCCAAAGCTTCTCCCTCAATTCTTCTCTAATACGAACCTTCAACCCACTTCACCTTCAACCTTTCACCTAACCCTAAAATCAAAACCAAAATTGTTTCAATCCAAAACCCAAAACCAGAACAGAGAAGATGAGATGAAGAGGAATCATTTCAAATCGAAACCAAACAGAAGCAGAAGAAGGGAACCGAAACAAAAACCTTGAAACAAAATGACACAAACCTGAGAACTTGAATCGAACAAGTGAGAAACCGTATCGGCGAATGAGATCTGGAATTCAAAAGAGAAGCGAAGTTGGGCGAGAAAGGGAGACCGATATCTATTGAGAAGGTTGAGAAATACGATTGTTTTTTTTTTTTTTTTTGCGTTTTGAAGTTGATGCGTGTTGTTGTTTTGACTCTTTTTGCTGACTATTTCTTTTATTTTTCAATTAATACTGCTTTGAAAGCAATTTTTTTTATTCTTTAATATATATATATATATATATATATATATATATATATTAAAGATGATGATACTTCTGTTTATACGTGGTGCAAGTTGCTTCGAAGGGTTTCGTTTTTGTTCAGCTTACCATGTTGGATAACAAACCGAGCTTTTCTTGTGGGTTGCTGAAGCCCATGTTCATTTCCTTCCAATTCATCTCCTCATAATCCAGCGCCATACCCTCCCCCCCCCCCCCCCCCCCCCCACCCACACACTTTTATCAATTTTCTTTTGTTTTAAAAAATAGTTTTAACTTTGTTTTTTCTTTATTCTTCTTTTAAGTTTTCTAATATATTATTATTTAAACTTATCCTTTTCTAAGTTCATCTTAATATTTCTATTTCCATTTCTTTTTTTCTTTTTGTATTTTATTTTCTATTTTTGGTCAATGATATAACATAAGATCATAGATGAAAATCTTGATCAATATGAGACCATTTTCTTTTTTATTTTTCAACTATTGGTCAATAAAAATCTAAAATCAAAGATTTTCGATTTATCGATTTAAAAACTTGATTAAGATGAGACCAATTTTATTTTAATTTCGATTTCCATTTCATTACACAATATCTTCTTCTATTTTCTTTTCATCTTCGATCGATGAAGTCTTTCTATAATTTGAGATCGTGATAGGTTACCTTTGATTAATCAACACAAGTTTGTGATTAAGATGAGATTGTCACCTTTTCTTTTCGTGTGGCACGATTTCATTGGAGAATGATCCTCAATATCATTTCTCCATCGTGTTTTAGCACATAGATCAATTGCACGACCTCCTATAGTATGATCTTTGTCATAGATCGTCCTACGATGGTTTAGAGCGACATGTCCTGTATCGGAAAATGATTCTTCGTGGCCCAAACTTATGTTTGCAAGCCCAAGGATGGTTTTAACCATCGTGGATCATTTGTTCTAACAATTATCGATTAACAACTAACCACTAACTTTAATTTCAGTCAATATATTCTAATCTTATTGTTCATATTATCTAGATCATATTATTCATCTGCTCATATTCATCTTATTCATATCTTGTTCATCTAACCATTTTATTTGTTCACTCTTAGTCAAAGCACAATAAAATTATCGAAACACTAAAACAATGAATTGGTGGACTGTTGGTTACTTTTTCGAGCAATGAAACTTTGAATTTGTACAGAAACCCTAACAATGGATCTTTTGTCCGACGTTTGCTCAAGGCTTAGTTTATGACACCTCCACACACACACAACTTCCTCTTGGGCTACCTTACAATGAGAATTTCGTACAATCCCTTGTATTTACATGTACCCCCGCTCCCATTCCGATGTACGCATTTGATTTTCTTTGATTGTGGTTTGTTTACTAGGAGCACCCCTAGCGACTAGTATAGACAACCATTTTCAAACTAATTATCGATTCATTGTCGTGCCCATTTTTAAAACCCCTCTGTAAGTTGATTGCTCATTAGTATTTGCCATCAACCCCTCACATCTCATCGTGGTTTCGTGACTAGGAGCACCCCTAGGGACTAGGATCGATTTTCACCCATTTTCAATCAAACTCTCGATTCGTCGTCGAGCAATTTAAAAAAAACCTCTTTTCAACCAAACTCTCGATTCGTCGTCAGGCCATTTTCAAATCAACCTTTAACCAAACACTTTTCAAATCAACCAAGCGCACACAATTAAACCCTTGATCTAATGTCAAGCGAATTTTCACAAATAAACCTCAAAACGGCTAACAATTATCGAAACTCTTTTCAAGGTGAAAAATGGTGGGCCGAGTCTTTGACCTCCCTTCGGTTGTTTAGGTGCGGGTTCTCTTACTCGTGTGTGAGCAATTGATGCCTCTAAAACACTTCAAACTCGACAACCTTCCATTCAAACCACTCTTCCAAACATTTTTCAAACTTTCCATCAACCCTTTTCTAACTCCACCACCTTAGATGAAAAAGAGAGAGAGAGCCAAATCTTTGACTAGCTCTCCCGATTACTTGGGCCCGATGAATCTTTCTTAAGTTCAAGTAATCGTCATCTAAACCAAACCAAACTCCATTTTTTCATGTTCGTCTCCACGAACTACGGTTGCCCTGATTCTTTATTCTCATCTGAGTAAAGATACGTAGGCACAAGATTGCGATGATCTTGGCGGGGTACCTTCTCCTTTTTTCACCGTTTCCCACCTCTTTTCGTGGTCGTCTCCACGAACTACGACTGCTCTGATTCTTTATTCTCGTCCGATTAAAGAACGTAGGCACAAGATTGCGATAATATTGGCGAGCTACCTTTTTCTTTTTCCCCCATTTGCATCTACCTTCCTTTTCACATTTCCATCTTTTCGTCAAACCCCGTAGTCGAACTACGATCGCTCTGATTACTCATTCTCGTCCGAATGAGCATACGTAGGCACAAGGGCCCCAATCCTTGGCGAGCACCCTATCCTAAAACCACCCATTTTCCCCTTAGCATCGTTTCCTTTTATCTTAGCGTTTTACATTTATCATTGAGAAGAAAACAAACAAGCTTAGCTAACGTTCATCGCGATTCGAATCAAGAGGTTCCCGTTGAGTACAACGGACATGATGGGGTGCGCGTACCTTCCTCTCAGGTAACCGACTCCCGAACCCGGAATTTGGTTGCGACAACCATGTTCTTATCCTTCCTTAAATGTTTTCTCGATATTTTCCTTTCCCTCTTTTGGGATAAATAATGTTCGGTGGCGATTCTGTCGAACCGCAATTTCTTCCGCGCGAGGGTCGTGTCTTCGATTAGCAATTTTTTCGAGGTGCGACATGATGTCAGACCTAATGTCTTGACTTTGTGTTGTCAGATGTTTTTCTTTTTGGTGTAACAGCATTATGGTTCTTGGGTTTCTGTGTTTTTAATTTTGTTTCTGCTATGTGTATCTCTGACGTGGGCTAAGGTTGTTTTAGCCAAAATTTACCAAAGGGGGAGATTGTAAGTCTTGTGGTTTTTGGAATGGCTGCATTTTGGTAAAACAACATGCTGTTAGCAAGATGTTGAACCAGATGTTCTGCCATGTCAGTTAGACATCATGTTGTACATGATGTTGTGACATGTTCCAGGACATGTCATACCAGATAGTTAGGGCATGACTATTTTGGTAATTTTAGTGTGATTTTTTAGTGTGTTCTGATGCACACGTGGGCGAATTTTATGGGAGTATATTGTGGGAATCTCTGTTATTGTAGATTCTGTTACTTTTCATAAAAAGGATCCTTGAGCCTTTTTAGGAAAGTTTGTATTTTTCTCCTATTATTATGCAGGTTGATTTGCATCCAGTTTATATTGATTGCTGTTATTTGTGCACCTCAAGAAGCCCAAGTCCAATAGGTATGAAGGCTATTTAAAGGGAAGAAAAACCCTATTGGAGTAAGAGAGCATATCGCGAAGAATTTAGAGAATTAGGATTAGTCGTTGTTTTGGTTGGTCCCTAGGGTTTTCGTTTGTTAATTGTATGTCACTCATGTATCTTCTGATGCATTGAGTTTGACTGATTGTTCATTGTTCACTCTAAGTTTTTAAGCAAAGAGTGTATTGTTCTTGATTGAAGCTTTCAAGAAAGATCAAGTATTGTCATGGAAATGTGATACTTCTATTTTTTGTTTTGCATACAGTCCCTGGGATTGGGATTGTTTGATATCACTGATGTGATTAGGAAGTGAGAGGGGATTCTCATATCTAGATGGTGATTTCTAGGTAGAAGTTGCATTGCGTAGGGATTAAGTGAGGAGTTGTATACTGGGATTATTTAGCTTCGAATAAATACTACTGATAGTGGATTTCCTTCCTGGCTTGTTAGCCCCCAGACGTAGGTGAGTTGCACCAAACTGGGTTAACAACTTTGGTGTTATTTATTTTCTGCAATTTACAGTTTTTGGTTGTTGTGTGTTCAAGCTGTGTTTTGATCCCGGTGTTGTGACATCTGTCTCGACATCTGGTATATGCGTGCCAGAATTTCACAACGCTTGTGGAATGTTTTTAAATTTAGTTTTTATTTTTTTTCCTCGTAAATTGTTTAATTAGAGTGCTACTAAGGTATTTCTTGTTTGTCTATGAGCAACTCAGGATCTGAATTGACACCACTTGATCCCGAAATTGAAAGGACTACACGTGCCATCAAGAGAGCGGTTAGAGAAGCAACTCTAACTCAAGGGACACTAGTAGAAGAAAATTAATTGATGTCTTCGGACTCCGACGAGGAAATCATCATGAAAGACGTACCATCACCACCCACTATGGGGACTACTGCAAAAGGACTGATGAAGGACAGATTTTTAGAGGGTTTGTACTAGAAAACCCTGCTAACTTTGACATAAAAATTTATGTACTATCAAGGTTGAGAGACAATCCATTTGACAGGAATGTAATTCAAGACCCATGGGAGCACCTTGCTCGCTTCTACGAAACAACTTCAATGTGAAGGCCAACTGATGTCATTGAAAACCAAGTCAAGTTATGGTTGTTTAGTTTCTCGCTAATTGTAAGAGCTAAAGATTGGTTGCTTTGTCGTCCAAATGGAACTATACGGACATGGAAAGAGCTGGAGGACAAATTCTTGGAGATATTTTTCACCACCACTTAATTTGCTGAACTAAGAGCTGAAATCACAAACTTTGAGCAGCAGGAAACTGAATCGTTGTATGACTCATGGGAAAGATTTAAACTTTTATTATGCATGTGCCCAAATCATAACATGAATAACATGGAGCAAATGCATAGTTTTACTAAAGGTCTCAAGGGCCAAACACCCATGCTTTTAGATACTTCCATGGAAGGCACGATCAGAACCATGACAGAACCACAGGTTAAAGACTTGATTGAGAAGACATGATTAAATGAATATTGTTCAAAGAGTGAAAAATCAGTGAAAACTGAAATGACAAGCACACCAAAAGGTATGTTAGCTATTGATACTCATATTACACTTTTAGCTCAAATTGAATTATTGAATAAAAAGCTAGCTGAAAGCGGCTTGGGTCAAGCTAACGTGAGTCAGGTACAAACACTAAAATGTGATTTATGTGGAGAGGGACATGCAAATGAAATGGTATCTTTGGAAGGGTCGAGTGAAAAAGCTCAATTTACAAATTTCCAGAATAACAATCAGTATTCTAACACCTACAATCTCGGATAGAAGGATCACCCAAACTTCAGATGGACAAATAATTAGAATACAAGTTCTAAAAGAGTGTTCAGCAAAATCAACAGGGTCCAACCCAAAGGAAACCTTTACCCCTTGAGGAGACCCTCAACAAATTCATCCAGGCCACTCAAAACAGTTTTGAATAGGTAAATAAACAACATGAAACAATGAGTAAGAACCATAATGCATCTATAAAAATTTGGAGATTCAAATTGGTCAGCTATCTCTGCAAATAGCTGCCTTACCTAGTTCTAGTGGAAGATTTTCAGGTAACATTGTGGATAATCCTAAAAATGAGACCTGCAAGGCTTTAGAAGCATGTTTTGAGGTAATCACCAACATAGGTAAGGATGAAGTTGTGGAAAAGGTCTTGATTTAAGAGGGTGAAGTAAGGTCTGAGAAAGAGGAGAGTGAAAACTATAGTGACCAAGTTGAGAAGGGGGTCACCATTAAGCAATTGATAGACAAAAACTCTCATTGGAGAAGGACTAAGAAACAAATTCTTAATGACAATAACCCAGAGCTACCTGGTTATGTAAAATAGCCATATCCATTCATTAAGAAGAAACCATTGCAGGGAGATGAGGCAGGGTTGTTTACCAAGTTTAAAGAGATGCTAACCAAGATTCAAATAAGTATTTATTTTCATGAAGTTTTAGAGCTAATGCCAAAATTTGCTAAATTTATGAAGGCCTTAATAACTGGTACAAATCATGAGCTAGATAAAGAGCTAGTAAATATGACTGAGAAATGCGATACGTCATTGCTCTAAACATTGCTAACAAAATTGAAGGATCCAGGTAACTTTATAATCTCTTGCACTATTGGTGGGGTAGAGATCACACATGATCTATGTGATTTAGGTTCGAGTATCAATTTAATACCACTTAATAAGCCGAAATAATTAAATTTGGGAGAGATCATACCTATTAATATAACTCTCACCTTAGTTGATTTATCTGTTACTCATCCTCATGGTGTTTTACAAGATGTGTTAGTACGTGTCGACAATCTAGTTTTTCCTGTAGGTTTTATGGTTGTAGACATGAAGGGAGACACAGGTGGTTCAGTTATTCTCAGACGCCCATTCTTGGCGACCATGAAAGCGTTAATAGATTTAGAAACATGCAAACTTAGCTTAAAGTTCAATAATGAAATGGTGGTGTTCAATGCTTATGAATGGACATCGTATGCAGATGATCTAGAAACATGCTACTAAATTGAAGACAAAGGTATCAAGGACGACAAAGGAAGGAATATGACAATAATCCAGAGTGGGGGTATCCCTTACGCATGACGTGCCTTAGGCATGGACCGTTAAGCTAATGACGGTAAAAAAGCATTGGGTGGGAGGCAACCCATCAGTAAGTGTGTTTTTAAATTTTTTTATTTTATTTTATTTAACAAAAACATGTCGACTTTTGTATGTTATCTGGCAAGAAAAGAATGCAAGTGAAAAATAAAGTAGAGAAAAGACATATGAAAGGAAAAGAATAAAGGAAAAAAAGGAAAGCGCCTGCAAAAATCACGTAGCCTATCACACGCGTGATAGGATAATATAGCACGCATGATGGCTTCAAAATATGCGCGATAGAGACATTGGAGAATCTGAGATCCGTTAGTATCGGTGGATGCACGACGCGCGCGATAGAGACTTTGACATAGAGACGTTGGAAGAACCGTCAGCATTGCGCACATGATAGACGCATGACGCGCACGATGAGAACGGAAATTTTCCTATAAATAGAGATTTTGAAATCTCTTTTCTTCAAAACCCTTTTCTCTAATCTCTCTTAACCCCAAATCTCTTCTAATTACCATCACCTACTTAATATTTTCTCTGTCTAGTTGTTATTTTTGTGTGTTGTTGCAAGCATCATGGGTCCTAAAAGAGGCAAAGTTGAAAAAGGTTCATCATCACGCACTACTCCCGCACCAAATGCCCCAACTTTTCCAAATTTGAAGTTTCTTTCTGAAGCAAATGCTGAAAAGTATTTAAAGTTGGTGGATTACCATATTGTGAGAGAAAGAGCTATTACATGCAATGATCTGAAGGGTTTCAAAAAAGTGGTGGATATTAGACGATAGGCTTCGATCTAGAGGGGGTGAATAGATCACAAATTTTACAACAAAAAACTTTTGACAAAAAATCGGCATTCAAAATGTGGTGCAGCAGAAAAATGACCCGGATCGAATAGTCTAACCGAACCTACTATCAAAAAGAAATATTTGTATCGCAAACCAAATGGAGTGATAACGAACATAAATTTTCAACAACAATCAAGCTACGAATCAATTAAATGCAATGCTAATCGTAACTTGTATATCCAATGAACCAAAATGCAAACAAAATACACACAAACAATTTATCTAACACTTGATGTACGATCGATAACAATTGGAAATATAGTTTGTTTTATTGATGTTAAAACCTGTCACAATCAAAGTGATTGTGATTATATCAACCAAAACACCTTTAAAAGATGGTATAAAACAATTTCCAATCGAATTGATCAAACAACGACAAATCGAATTGTGTAATCAACAATAAAAGAGATAAAGAGATGAATGCAAACCCTAAAAACCCTATTATTTTGTGTTGATTCTTCCACCTCCAAACCCTTGATCAAAGATTGATCAAGTGACCAACAATGCGACTACAATCCTCCGATTATCCCGAGCACACAACTTGTTGACACCCAAGATTCTCGAAAATAATTCACCGTCTCACGCTACTCCCTTGCAATGAAACCACGCTGTCCCAAGGCTTTCACTCGGTCGAATTTTTGTTGACGTGATCTTGTCCAAAACCTTCAAATCAACCTAATCTTAAAGGAAAACCCCACCTTGGTTTTCTTATTTGAAACACACAAAGCCCCCAACCCAATATTTTCGGTTACACTAAACCTAATTGGACGTTATCAACCCTAATCTAGATGGTCATCCAATCAAAAAATGATTATGTGTAGTTGAATTGTGTGTATGCATATAAGATGGGATGAAGATGATGAGCAACTTTGTAATCTGGTTTTGTTTAGGTTTTATTCACTAGGAAAACCTTGCCTAGAAAAAGATGCATGTACGAGTATATATAGGAATGTGAAGAAAATGGGCAAAAGGATGCAAGAAAAATAAGATGCAAAAACAATTTTTCAAGTTTTAACTTGCATACGTCGGCCTATGAAGGTCATAGGTCGGCCTATAAAGGTGTTCAGGCCGGCCTATGAGGCGACCTGAAATGCAAATTGTAGGCAGAATCTACAAGCTTTGTTCTTGGAGCGTAGGAGCCGGCCTGAAACATGGATGTGTCGGCCTATACTGAAGCTGAGGCTTCCATAGGTCGGTCTGATCACGTATAGGTCAGCCTATGTTGTTGCTTTGACACACAAACTTGATTTTTGATGTGTATGACATGCTTAAGAGCTATCAAACTTGTTCAAAGACTCTTTTTATGCTTCCTAAAGCTAAGGGGACAAATGAACATCTAAATATAGGTTTAATCCATCCAATATACAAGAGTACTATGATAAACTACCTTATTCCTTGTTTGACATCATTCAAAACCCGGTTGAATTTGTAGTTGGCAATACTTAGCACTTACATACTCCCCCTTTTTTATGATGGCAAACGTATATGATGTAGTCGTAGCCTGTTGTACTTCTCTTGATACACGGGACAACTCCCCCTGACTTTATGCATTGTTCTTGATAGCTCTTTGATAGCTCCCTCTAAGTATATGCATATATCATGCATAATCCTCTTCATTATCTCATCTTCTCCCCCCTTTGACAATATCAAAAAGAAAGAAAATAATCAATCTGTTAGAAGCATCAGATAGATGTACAACTCACACATTACAAATACTATACATATGCAATTGCAATGAAAAGGTTGTGCGCTCACACAAGGTAAAGAACACATGCTTAATAAACAAGAACATAATACTCATATTAATTTTGATTAATTAAAGTACAAGCACTGAAACACTACATAATTCAAAGCGATAAACATCAAATCAAATGGAAAGACATGAAACAACCAAACAGAAATATACTAAATGCAAAAAAATCTTAAGACACACACAAACACACTCCTCATCATTCTCTTCCAGACCTCCAGGTCTAGCTCCATGAAACCAGCTTTGACCATCATGTCCAAATTTACGGTCCAGGAAATCACACATTTCTTGATAGAATTATGTGTAGTGATGGTGATCTTCATTTTGGGCAGCAATCATATGATTGAGCCTTGCGATGGTAGAGGCAGTATTCATATCCATCTCCTCCTTCAAGGTGACTAGATATTCTGAGACAAACAAGGCAAATTCCTTAAAGTTTACATCTTGAGTTTTCATATGCTTCTGCATACTTTGGAGCAGCGCCATCTGAGCATTTTGTTTATGCAACAGGTTTTGAAGAAGCTAGGTGACGCACGACTTGTTGACAGTAGCATTGCTATCTTCATGCACAACAACATTTTCGGCATCATGCATAGGCACGTCATCTCTAACATGTTGCTCAGTAGATGGTCAACAAATGCGATAGGATCTTCAAAGTTGTATATCTTCTGACCATACTTTCCAAGGATCAGATAGTATGGTTGACGCTCTTCATCCCAAAAGTATCCCATGTTAGTTAGAGTTCGTTGAGAGAACTCTTGAATTAGACCAGGTGAGATGAGTTGTAGATTTGGTATGCCAATGTCAAAGAAACTCAGAATTTTTGAGATCATAGAGGGATAACAAAAGGATGTCCCCTTGTATCCATCCTTGATGGTGAACATTCTGGAGACAAAGTAGTGTGGCCAATTGATGCAAATTTTGTGCATCAGAATGTACACGAGATCAATCTCTGCACTATCCACACGAGAGTATCTGCCTTTCTTGGAACACATAATATGATAAACAAGCCACAAAAGGATTCTCAAAGTCATTTTGAATTGAATGACTGCTACAGCCTCATTACAGTCTTCTGGCCTTGGGACTTTGAGCATTTCGTTGAGATGAACATTCCACTCAAAGCCCTTATGAGCATAAGTGTCTATTACCAAGGGATCAGCTTCATCCTCTACATCAGGATCACTTATGGTAATGTCAAAAAGTTGCTTCCAAACATCATCATTGACTTCATAAATCTTATTCCCAATAGTGAATTTGAAAGAGGATCCATTCTGCTCATGAAGTCTAGAATAGAATACACGAACCAGATCCTCGTTATAATCTTGTGACAACTGCAGAAAGTGATTAATTTTTTGGCGTTCTACGAGTCGAGCCACAGCAGGAATTTCCAAACTTCCAACAACAGAAGCCTTCCATACATGTTGTTTCATGACAAGGCGATGGAAAATTTCTCTTCAAATTCTGCAACACAATTGTCAGAAACTAGAGATAGCACAGTTTCTGGAATAGCTGATGATGATTATGTGTTAACTTTCTCACTCTTGCTTCTCGCAGTTTTGGGAGCCATTTGGATTGATAGGAGTTTTTGACAGATTTATGATGTTTCAAACAAGATGGAAACGGATGCCAATTTATAGAAAATGAGAGAGAAAGGAATTCAGAATGTTCATTATTACAAGAATATGGAGAGTTGGATAATTCAATGTCATGAAATGAATGGCATTAGTGATGAATTAAGAACATAAAGAGGAGTTATATTGGTTGACTAGAATTTGAATAGCAAATGACTCACATTCATAAACCAACCATGAATGTAGGAATGTGAAAATTTTTGGTCAAATGAGTTATAATTCGTCCACTCATTGTCACATGTCGGCCTATATGATAGCATGTGTCGACCTATACTCTTAGTCTTTGAAAAATACGCAGGTCAGGTCGACCTATATTGAACTAGTCAGAAAAAGAATTTTAATTCACATGACACAGGTCGACCTATAGACTTCTCATTTGAATAATATGAATCAAATGAACTTCTAGACACCAGCAATGACTCAAATTAGACCCATGCATACTACATTGATTGAAGACCCATGCATATAATATGGTTTGATGTTTTGTTTGATTTAATCATGTAACATATAATCATGCAAACATGACTTGGTCCAAGATACAAATGAATCATAATGACATTTATGTATGGTTACTATAAACATGTAAAATGCAACATACAATAATCACATTTGATATTTTTGGAAGTAGACACATATCACAAGCATCACACATAGTTCATCACATATCATTATGAAATAAACAGGTAAAAGAAACACTTACGTACATAGCAAGAAATAGGGTTGAAATGGTATTACCTCACCGTACACAAGACAGAGGATGCACAAGCATTCCACAAAGAAATTTCAAACAAAATTTGAAATGAATGCAACACATACCATGAAACACAAATAAGGCCAAAACGTTCTTACCATTTTACTTCTTACACAAGTATTTGTAGGTGAGATTAGTAATGTATTAAAGAAGTACACTTGATGATTGTTGAATATTCTTTCAACTTGAGAGATGATTTTCCACTGCAGGTGGACTTTTCATCTTGCTCAATTATGATGTTAATCTTGCTTCTTTTCATGTTTCATCATTTAGGTTGATCACTCCTAGGTTGATGTTCTTGAGCAAGTTGAGTCAAATATATTATACACAATTGAACATAATACCATTTCGACACTTCTCGGATAGCTTATTAGTAATCATTCACATACTTTTACGACTTAAAAGAAAAACACAAAGAGTTAACCTGGTTGGTAACAAAATCTCCCTCATTAGTCACATAGATCAAAATAATAAGGACATGTTACCGTGTTGTGCCTTGATGCTCTACGAACAATATCCCATACTCTCTCCATAGAGTCAAGAAATTTTTCATGCATGATTAACAACTTGTGCTAGGTACCCAATCTTCATTGGGTCCTTGGGGATTAGTAAACCTTGATTGCATTTAGGGATCCATTGAAAGATATTATTAGAAACATAGAGTTTCCTAACTCTGCACTTTGCAATAATGTGTCCCTTTTTGCAATAGTAGTGACAATACACGTTTAGATAAGATAACCTTTTGCTATTTGGTTTCTTTTTAACGTAACTATACCTCCGATAGGGATTGTGAGCTGGTAAGTCATACTTGGAAGTATTCTCTTAGAAAAAGTAACCTCGGGTTGCAAAGCCTTATCAAGTTTGGTTTTAAGAGTCCTTGACTCCTTTTGCCAAATGTGACATGTTTCACAACCAAAATTCCACAAAGTTCTAGGATCCTCATCTTGTCCTTCTAGAATATTTGACATTGATTTCCTTAGTGCTTCCACATGTCTTTCATTTTTAGCAATCTTAGCTTCCAAAGGAGAGAAGATTCTCTTGTTTGAAGCTAATCTCTTGAAAGCATCTATTACTTGTCTTTGTAGATTCTCAAAGGATTCTTGAAGTTGAGAAAAAGCTAAGTCGTGAGAAGCTTGAAGTTTAGAGTAACTTACAACCTTTTTCTTTCCTTTATTTGCCATATAGTAAAGCTTGGTCGATTCCTCACTTGAAGTAGAGCTATCATCACTTGATGAATCACTTTCGCTTTCCCAAGCGGCATAAGCTCTTCTAGCTTTTCTAGACGTTTTGTGACGACCTCTTTTATTCTTGATTTTTGGACACTCCGACTTAAATTGACCGGGTTTACCATAGTTGTAACACATACTTCGTGACTCTCCCTTTTTGCTCTCATCTTCTTCTTTTGAGGAACTTGATAACCTTCTTGATTTATCACAATACTTGTTGGGATATTTGTTACCATGTTTTAACATGTATTTATGGACTAGCTTTATGAACAATCCCATATCTTCTTCTTCAGATTTTTTGTCATCTTTAGGTTCACTATCCCTTTGCTCATCTTGAGAAGTCCTTGAGCTACAAGTCTTTAGAGCAAAAAACTTCTTCCCTTCTTCTTTGTCTTTACCTTTATCACTCTTCGATCGCTTTTCATATTCCTTCTCGTATTTTGCCAAGCAAGTAAGCTCTTGCTCATGCTCTTCCAACTTACCGAACAAAGCCGTAAGATCAAGCGACTTAAGACCATTTTCTTCTTTAATAGTGGTGACCTTTGGTTGCTATTCCCTACTTAAACACCTCGAAACTTTGTTAGTAGCAAGTTCATTGGATCGAGATTACCTAGTGCATTTAATTGATTTATAAGATGAGTGAACCGTTTTCGCATATCCGCAATGGTTTCACCATGCTCAAACTCTTGATTCAATGTGTTGATCCTAGATTGTTTGGCATAATTATTACCCTCATGGGCAATCTCTAATGGGTCCCACACAACTTTGGCGGTCTCACAATGACAAAAGTGATAAAACTCATCAACTCCCAAGGCTGAAGTGAGGATGTTTTTTGCTTTCCAATCATGTGACCACAATTTCTTATCATTATCATCCCATCGTGCTTCCGGTTTAGGCATTGTGACACAATCTTCATTTGTCATAGTTATTTCATTTGGACCATTTTGGATAACATCCCAAATATCTTTGTCAACGGAATTGACATGAATACGCATAAGTGCTTTCCAATAGCCATAGTTTTCGTTGATGAAGATTGGTGCTCTATTGTATGCACCCTTAGGTTTGGTAGACATTCTTCTAAGAAATGTATCTCAAGCACGGAATGAACCAGAGCTCTTGATGCCACTTATTAGACAATATACTTCGATCTAAAAGGGGTGAATAGATCACAAATTTTACAACAAAAAACTTTTGACTAAAAATCTGTTTTCAAAATATGATACAACTGAAAAATGACCCGGATCGAATCTGATAAGTCCAAGCTTTTGAGATTGGCATCAATTTTGGTAAAACTAACTTAACGGCAAGATGTCCTAACTTGAAGAACTAACTGAAGATCAAGATGTTGGACAAGATGTCCTATCATGATGATTCGACATCTTTGTCTGTTACTTTTCAGTTTTTGATTCTGCTATTTTAATTCTAGATCTCAGAGTATTCTGATAATATTTGTGTATCCTAGGTGGCGTTCAATATTGTGGAATCAGAGATTCTGATTGTAATTCGAAAATACCGTTTTCCTAAGTGTGGAGACATTTTAGGAAACTTTGGATTGAAGAAACTATTCTTGAGGAGAATCGGTTGCAGATTCTATGTAACAGAATTGCTGCATTTTTGAAGCCCAAATCTAGTCTAGTTATGGTTATAAATAGGATGGATTTAACCTAATCAAAGTGTGAAAAATACATTGTTGCTTAGTGAGTTTTAGGGTTTGTGTATTTGTGAGCCTCTCTTGTGTCGTGTGGATACTAGAGCTGGACTGTTTGCATTGAGTTGTAATTTCTGTCACTGCTGTGATTGGAAGGGAATTGAGAAGGGTCTCATACCTAGGAAGAGTCTTAGGTAGAAATTAAGCACGGGTAGTGATTAAGTGATAAGTTGTAAACCGGAGGTTGTTTAGTTTAGAATTAATACTATCTAGTGGATTTCATTCCTAGCTTGGTAGCCCCCAGACGTAGGTGTTGTTGTACACCGAACTGGGTTAACAATTACTGTGTGTTCATTTATTTTATGCAATTTGTATTTTTCTCCTTATTGTCATTGTGTTTGAAGCATAGATCAAGTGTCTCGGCATCTCTTAGTACATCTGAGATCTGCTACTAGAATTTCAATTGGTATCAGAGCAGACATCCTGCTCTGCATCTGGGTGAGATTCAGGGAAGTTACTTTCTGGTTCAATGGACAAAGAAGGAGGAACATTGAACAGACCACCCATTATTGATGGATCCAATTATGAATATTAGAAAGTGCACATGGTGGCCTTCATTAAGTCCATGGATGGTAAAGCTTGGAAGTCTGTGGTAAAAGGATGGGATCCACCAAAGGCTAAAGATTAGGAAGGGAAGATTACTGATATGATAAAGCCTGAGGAAGATTGGGACGATGAAGATGACAAGCTTACTCAAGGTAATTCCAAAGCATTGAATGCCTTATTCAATGGTGTGGATAAGAACATCTTCAGATTGATCAAGAATTGTACTGTTGCCAAAGATGCCTGGGATATTTTGAAGACTACACATGAAGGAACCTCTAAGGTGAAATCATCAAGACTTCAACTTCTTACAACCAAGTTTGAAAACTTGAAGATGAAGGAGGATGAAAGTATTCAAGACTTTCACATGAACATTGTTGATACAGCAAATACTTCAAGTGATCCAGGAGAAAAGATCCCAAAAGCTAAGTTAATTCAAAATATCCTAAGATCTCTTCCAAAGAAATTTGATATGAAGGTGACTGCTATTGAAGAAGCCCAAGACATAAACATCATGAAGGTGGATGAGCTCATGGGATTACTTCAGACTTTTGAACAGGCAATCAGCGAGAAATCTAAAAAGAAGAAAAGCATAGCCTTGGTGCCTAATCAAGATGAATGTGATCCAAATTCTAATGAAGAATTGTCCAAGGCTGTGGCGCTACTTGAAAAATAGTATAACCAACTATTGAAAAAACTAGACGAAAAGTCAAGATCTAATGTTAAGACTTAGCCATCCGACATCAACAGAAGGAAGGATTCTGGAAGAAGAACCAACAATGATAAGAAATCCAACAAAGGTAAGGGAATTCAATGTTATGAGTGCGAAGTGTTTGGACACACAAGAGCTGAGTGTCCTACCTTTCTCAAGAAGGAAAAGAAAGGCTTGTCTACATCTTGGTCTGAAGATGTCTCTTCAAGCGATGGAGAAACTGCTAAACATGTTTCTACACTTACTGGAGTATATGATTCTGATAAAGAATCAGATGGCAAAGAACTCACTTCTGATGAACTGGAAGATTCTTACAAGGAGTTGTGCATCAGAAGTGCAGAAGTGTGCCAGTTAGGACATGATCAACAGGATCTTATTGCTCAACTTTGTAATGAAAGATTAAAGCACTTGGCTTCCATTTCTGATATGGAGGATGAAGTTGTATTGCTTAATTCTAAAATTGACAATATGACTAAATATATAAGAATGCTCAATAGTAGATCCGATGTGCTGGATGAAATTCTTCAATCAGGAAGGAATGATGGAAATGCTAAGGGACTTGGTTATAATGATCAAGTTGAGAATAAAGGGAAAAGGTATATTGTGAACTCTGCTCAACACAAAAGAAAGCAGAATCGAAAGATGTCCTAATATCTATAAAGACCTCAGAAGAAATCCTCAGGGAGAAAGAACCAAGACTGGAAATGTCATCACTGTGGTAAGTTTGGCCACATAAAGCCTTACTGCTACAAGTTGCATGGTTATCCCAAATCTGCAACTCGGTCTAGAAGGAAAAAGGATGCTGCTAAAACAAAGAAGTGGATTCCTAAGAATGGAAATGTTGCCCTCATAGCTCATACCTCTCTAAGAGTCTCTGTTAGAGAAGACTGGTATTTTGATAGTGGTTGTTCTAGACACATAACTGGTGTCAAGAAGTTTTTGATAGATATTAAACCGCATTATACTAGCTATGTCACCTTTGGAGATGGGTCAAAAGGTGAAATAAAGGGTGTTGGGAAGCTGGATTATACTGGGAAACCTAGTCTAGATAAGGTGTTGTTTGTCAAAGGGCTAACTGCTAATCTGATAAGTATTAGTCAACTATGTGACCAAGGTCTCAAGGTTAACTTTTCTAAATCTGAGTGTCTGGTAACAAATCATAAAGAGGAAGTTATCATGAAGGGTGCCATATCTAAGGATAATTGTTACTTCTGGACTCCTCTTGACACAAAGTGTTCCTCCACCTGCTTGATGTCAAAAGAAGATGAGGTAAAGATGTGGCATTAGAAACTTGGCCACTTACACTTGAACGAAATGGCGGAAGTCTTGTCAAAGGAAGCTGTCAGAGGTATTACTAATCTAAAAATTGATGAAGGAAGAGTCTGTGGCGAATGTCAAATTGGAAAGCAGACAAGGATGTCACATAAGAAGCTTCAACATTTGACCACTTCAAAAATTCTGGAGCTACTTCATATGGACTTGATGGGACCTATGCAAGTTGAAAGTCTTGGAAGAAAGAGGTATGCTTATGTTGTGGTGGATGACTTCTCAAGATACACCTGGGTGCATTTCATAAAAGAGAAGTCTGAAGTGTTTGAAGTGTGTAATACCCCAAAATTTGCTCTCCCCTTTTGTCATCATAGCATGGCATTGTCATTTATCATATCATATCCACCTCATTAACATTACATTGCATTTAACATAGAAAAATGAAGCATGGCATCCTTCTTACCATCAGGGCATGTGATTAGGTGGAAGGTGGACAATCAAGGAATCATTCAAAGCACAAAAAGGTCAATCAAGTTGCCTCAAGGCAAGCCAAGAGTCTCTCATGTCTCATACCATCTCAATTGATCATCCACAATCTCAAGGAAGTGAGATCCAATGGGAGATTGAAGCAATACATACTTCAACATGCAAGAGGTTCAAAAACTGAAGGAAAACCCTCAAAAGAGATAGCTCATTGATTCAAAATCATCCTCAAGTGGCATTTCTCATCATCCTTTAAGAGGATACACAACATACTCTGAGGAATTTGAAATTGAAGACTGCACTTTTCCCTCCTAACCAGAGGGGGTCAAAATTAGGGTTTCTAATAAAATCAGGATATCTCTGATTTTTTGGACAAAGCTTGTTGTCATGGTATTCTACATGTTCTTAAGTGTATGTGTATGGAAAATTGCCTCTCAATTGGTTTTGGAAGTGTTTCAATTGGAAGAAAGATAAAAAATCAGGGAATTTGGGGCCAAGTCAAATAATCAGAGGAAAAAGTCAACTCTTGACTTTTTGAGGCCAAATTCATGAAATTCATGTTATATATGTCCAATGTACAAAATTTGGTCAAGAAATTCCAAAGGAATCATGAAAAAATCAAGATGTAAAAAGTTGCCATTTTTGGATGAAGTAGGGTTACTAAAAATAGCAAGTTTTGGCCATTTTGCATCAGAGTTTGAACCAAGGCCATTTAAAATTGAAGCACCAAATGAAAATTCCACCAGGCCACAACAAAAGATCTTGTTTTAAGCTTCAAATCCATGTGTGGAACATCTCCATTGGATAAAAATTGAGTGAGATATGATTGATCAAAGTTTGAGCAAAGTAGGTTCAAAACTAGGTCATGACCAAGATTTTCAGGGCACGCGCACAGTCGTTTTCTCAAACAGTTGGTGAGCCAAATGTCCACTCATTTTTCTCATGGTTAAAGGCCTCAAATGAAAAACTTTTCAACATCAAAGTTGTTCCTTGTAGTGTCACCTTCAATGTTCATGTTGGACAATTTTTGATTTGATCAAGTTATGAGGTAGAGATGTTGGTCCAAAGTTGGTGTGATCATGCTGAAAATCACTAGGCCAGCTTGCCATGCCATGCCACAAATTGCTCGCCCATGCACCAGTCGTTTTTCCATCTGTTTATGATGATTTTTAGACATGTTTGAGGTACCTTTTCAACTCAAGTCCAACACCAAAATTGTCCTATGATGCTTCCTCAATCCATTGACACCAAGATGATTCATTTTCGTGCCTTGGTCATAAAGAAATCCATGTTCAAACATCACCATCTGCATTGATGCATTGACTGTCATGTGTAGCAGTTCACACATTTTTTTTGGTTCAGTCACACCACAAACACTTCATCATCACCAGCTGATTTCTTTTCCTCATTTGCCCAAACATTCTTGCACGTGCTTCCACTTTGTTACTTCTTACATGAGAAGGGAAATTTGCAAAAATTCCACCACAAGCTACTGCTGCATAACACCACCTCACTCTCATCCTCACTACAAGCGTCATGAGCTTGACCTCACCATAACCCAACCTTGATCACTCGCCCCCTAACTAACTTGACTCAGTTAGTTAGGGTGGACTCATTTAACCATTCCAACTCACCCTAACTCACTCAGTTAACCACCACAGTTCCCCTTTAACCACACTTATATAACCAAATCTCCTTCATAATTTCACACAACACTTCATTCTCACTTTTCCTCTGAAATTCGCAAGCTCTCTCTCTGAAGTTTCTCTTCCTCTCACACGATTTCACCATCATCTACATCTGAATCCATCTTCAAGCTTCAATATCAAGCAGCATTAAAACACATTGAAGCTTGGTAACATTGAAGAGATTGAAGTGTCTTCCACTGCATATTGAATTTCATCAACATTTGCAAGGATTTGTGAGCCTTTATTTGGCCAGTTGAAGATCAAAGAGGAAGCACATTTCTCTGGTTTTCTTTCAACTCCGGTTTCCTACATTTTCAGGTTTCAATATCTCAAACTTTCTTGGCACGATTTACATTCTGTTTAGCTTGTGTTGTGATGATTTGAGCTCACTAAGAGCATTCCTCCATCTGGCTAGTTGATAGAGCTTCTTAGAAGCTTAGATCCAAAACCTAGGGCTAATTTCATTGCTTCGATTCTCTCTGTTTGTGTGTTGTTTGTGAAAAATAAGCCTAGATTCATGATCTATGTGACTTCCTGAACATTTTGATGTGTATTGCATAAATTTCTGGAATGTTTGATTGATTGCAGTGCCGGAGAGTGGCCGGAGAAGGTGACCGGAGGTCCCTCTCCGGCCGGTGAGGTTTCATTAGGGTTTATATGCCAGATTAAGTCGTGTCCGTTGATTTGTTTTGATCCAAGGGTGGTGGTGGTGCCAGCGAATAAATGGAGAGGGTGTGTGTCACGTGCTTCATTTTTTCCATCTGATGATTAGCATGCGCGTGTGTACATGGTTATTAGTGTGTACTAGCAATGTGATATGCTTGATTTGATTACCTGACTTTTACATTGACTTGACCTAATCTGATGGTTGTAGTTGCCTTGACTTGTGTTGACTGAGGAGCATGGTAGTTATTGTGTTATGCGCGCTTAATGGACCTAGACTATTTTGCTATCCACACCTCCTTTTTAAAAAGCCCAAACACTTTGAACTGTTGGTTTACTATATTTGCACCCCACTCTTGTTTTCTATTTCCTTTTATTTTCTTCATTTTATGCACGTTTACTTTTTAATTTTTAAAAATATCAAACATCATCATAAAATTCCACAAAAATTCATGAGTATCACTAAAACATTTAGGAAATTTTTGATGATTTTATTTTCTGATTTTATGACCTTTTTACCCCTGGTCCATAATTTTCTTTGAATTTCCATTTAGATGCATTCTAAGCATGATACATGAATTTGTTTAATTTTGTTCTTGCTCATTACCAACTATTTTGACATGATTCTTTTTGCATTGATTCACTAATACATTGAAGCATGTTAGATGATTTTTGTTTGATTTTTTAGGTCACTTTATCACATGTCTTGATGCCTATATTTGCACCACTTTGCATGATGTTTCAATTTGACCTAATTGCTTTGTTTGAAGTCATTTTGCTCTGAATTTTACATGCTATCTTGATGTATGATGCATTTCTGACCTAGGCATTCCAATAATATGCTGGCATAATTTTCATGAATCCATTTGGTCTTTGTTTGATGCATTACATTGAAAGTATAATCCATGGCATGTCATTACAACTTTAGTGCATGTTTACATGAATTCTTTTGTGCACATTTGTATGAGCATTTGCATATGTTAGGAGCCATTCATATGATATTATAGGTCTTTGATACACATTATAGGTCATCTTTACATGTTCATTTCAATTTGAACTTTGTGCATCATTAACATGTATTGTTTGCCCTTTCTTTTTGAACTTTCATTTCAATTCTTCTTATATTACTTCTTGAATGTCTTGAAGTTGATTCATAAATATTTTTGAGATGTTTATAAACCATTTTCCATTTAGTTTCAATTCTGGTTGTTGATTTACATGTTCCATTTATGCATGTCCTCTTCATTTCTTTCCATCTTTCATCTATCCCTTCTTCTTGTAACATGTTTAAATGCTAATGGGTGATGATTGTTGCTTATTCACTTGCACTTGTATGATGATATTCACTTGTTGTCCATATGATGCCCATTCTGGTTGTGGTTCTAGGATTTGTTTTCTCATTTAATTCTTTTGAGTTTTATGATGCATTACATGTTCTTTTACTTCTTATACTTCTTATACATGTTTACTAACCATGTAGGGGCTTTGGTAAGTTTCAATTGAGTGTGGATAAGGAATCCACATTCAACTTCTATCCTTTCTCTTTTACAATTCCATTTTGTGTTTTGTTAAGCACTTATGTGCTTTCTTTTAATAACTCATTACTTCCCCTTGTGAATTACAATTCATCTTCTACTTTAGAAGTGAATTGTTTAATTCATTCTTTCTTTAGACTTTAGGTTGAAACCTCACAAACCTTAGGATCACTCCCTTAACTAATCAATTAGGATTGAGTCTTAGTCCATATAGATTTTTACCTTTATCCTCCCTTGAGTCTCTTTTCTCATCTCAAAGAAAATTCAAAATATCTAATAAAGGTAGGCACTTATTGCATTTAGGCCTTTCATATAAAGAAAAGATTATAAGGGGTCTTCTCTTATAATCTTAAGATGTGTAGCATATGGCCCATCTTAGGTCAATGTGTTACATATTTGATCTTGTATGAGGGACTTAAATGCAATACTTGTTGAAGGTGCAAATAATAAAAAACACTTCTTCATTTCTTACTCAACCAAAACACTTAATAAATACAAGTATGCTAGTGTGTTTGAACCTTGACAATTGGAACTAAGTGTGGGGGTCTTCTTCACTCTTAGTGTGCTTTCTTACCCATTCCCTCTTGGAATATGAGAATGTACACATTCCAATGACTAAGATTTGGATACACTATCATATGCAAACAAATAACAAAACACTTCTTTCTAAAGGACAAAAACAAACAATAACGTCTTTCCTTCGGGAATTCTTTTCTCACCTCATTCACTCTTAGCGTACGAACGTGCTTCTACTCGTTCTCTTGCAAGATGGTAACGCACTCGGACCAGCGAGCCTGCAACACCTGAGCTAGAACGTCAGCCGTTCTCTAAAAAACACAAACAATCCACCCCTAGTGAGGGGAACTACGTCGCTCTGATTCTCATGCTCCCGATGAGATACGTAGGCAGTGGGGTAGGGCCCATGCGAGCACTTCTTTTATTTTCCCTACATTTGTTTCCCGTTCCTTTTCTTTTCTTTCTCCTTTCTTTCTTTCAGTTCCTTTTCCAGTATCCTTTCTTTACACCCTTTGATCGAAACAGCAAGCGTGGATCCCATCGGGTACGATGGACGCGTGGGGGTGCTAATACCTTCCTCTCGCGTAACCGACTCCCGAACCCATTTCTCTTGGTCGCGAGACCATGCTCTTTCCTTCTCTTCAGGTTTACGCGGTGTTTCCTTTCCCTCTCTTGGGATAAATACACATTGCTGGCGACTCTGTTCGGTGCCACTTTCGCGTTTGTACTAGGATGAAAATCCCGGGAGCGACAGCTGGCGACTCTGCTGGGGAACGAACCCAGAATCTCTGGTTTCCTTAGCGAGTCAATCCTAGCGCTTGTCTGCTTTTCTTTCATTGGGTGTTTACTGTTGTGCTATATGTTGTTGTTTATTTATTTTACTGTATTTACCGCGTTTTAGCATTACATATCATATATTATATTGTGTTGCACTGTTTTGTCTGTTTGGCGGGATGGGTGTTCTGAGAGATAAGCTCACTACCAAGGCTTGAGTACATACATAGGTATTAGAGTGGATAGTCATGACGCTTGCATGGTGGTGACCACGTATTGTTGTTCATGAGACCCACAACCAGACGAGGTTCTATCAGGAGCTTTCTGCTACTGCATGTTATGCAGGCCAGTGGTTATTCTCTTGAGGAACTGTCGACTCTGGTGACCATTCCCGAGGACTCAGTTGCGGCACTCCTCCCGAGATGTGACAGTGGCAGACCACATTCCGTGGCAAACCCATTGCACATCCTCGATCCGAGGACCCAATGCTGGGAACTTGCTATAGGACATCCCTTTTTGAAAGAGAATCAGCGGAGGCACTCCTCGATTGGCGATAGTACTGTACCCTGAGGGATGAATGTACTATTGCTTCTCGACCTCAGTGCCAGAAGCTGAGGACCTTTTTGTTTTGGAGAATCAGTTGAGGCCTCCTCGATTGATGATGATGCCAAACCAGAAATGGTGAACGTATCATCATTTCTCGACCTGAGAGCCCGGGATACTGAACATCCTAGTACCCACATGTGAGAAGGGCGGGTTGTTTACAGGTTTGCAGGTAACCATGACCTCCTACATACCCGGTTTTCTATCATCATTGCACAAAAAGGAAGTTTCATCCTATTGTATTCAGATGGTTCTTATCTATGGTTCTATATTAGTCTCAGAGCTACACTGACACCGTTCACAGTTCAGCACAGACACCTGATTACCTGATCACATTGCCCTTTGCATTGCATTATCATATTTTAACATACATGTTTATTCATTTCTAGGTGCATATATTACCCTTGGTTCCAGTCATCAAGTCCCTGCAAAGATGAACACTAAAGAGAGGAAGAATATCATCAGCTATAAGTTCCTTACGCCTACTTTGGGCCCTATTGTTATGCTGAAGGGAATGGCGAGTCCTGCAGTACGAGAAGCTTTTGAAGAGAAATATGGGTGGATTTTATCTATGGTCTGTAATGTCAGTGATTATGAAGCCAGAGGTCTCCATACGTTGGTGCAGTTCTATGATCCACCTCTGAGGTGTTTTGTATTTCCAGACTATGTGTTGGTTCCTACCCTGGAGGAGTATTCCAACATGTTTGGGATTGCTATCAAGGAGGAGCCCCCTTTCTTTGGATCAGTGGGGGATCTTGACTTTGGGAAGTTGGCTGGTGCTCTTTATTTGAGCAAATCAGAGTTAAGTGACAATGTCTCCAACAAAGGAAAGATTCGTGGTTACAAGCTGGAATATCTGATTAAGAAGGCCCAGGAAGCAGCTAAAGGCGAGAATTGGCTTGTTTTTAATGCTTTGCTAGCCCTTTGTATATACGGCATAGTGTTGTTTCCCAACGAGCCGGATTTTATTGATACAGACGCTATACGAATATTCATGATGAAGAACCCGGTGCCAACGCTACTGGGAGATCTTCACTACTCGTTGTACAACCGAAACGAAAAGAAAAGAGGAGGGATAATTCGCTGTTGTGCACCTTTGTTCTATAAGTGGTTCGCAGGCCGTTTACCACAATCAAGGGCTTTTGTGGATTCCAAAGATTCTCTAGAGTGGAAACAGCGTTTAATGGGATTGGTGGCCAAGGACATCGTGTGGGTAGATCATGGGCTGATTGGCAAGAATATTATCCACAGCTGTGGTAAGTTCCCTAACGTTCCACTGATAGGAAGACTGGGTGGGATTAACTACAATCCTTCTTTGGCCATTCGACAATTTGGGTATGCCCTGACAGGTCCGCCTATTAAGAGAGATGTGGAGGAGTCCCTCTATTTTCATACATCAGATGGTTGGGAAGCAGCACAGAAAGCTTCTGAAAGCTGGGGTAGCATACTGAAAAAGGGGAAAGTTACTCTAGGAAAGCCTAACAACCGGGTTTATCCAGCATATGAAGAGTGGGTAAAGAAAAGAGTTGAAGATTTTCTCTTGCCTTTTGGTAAGGCACCCCTTTTGTATCCGGAGAATGAGAAAGCAAGAAGCACTGCTACTGTGGAAGAAGTTGACAAGTTGCAAGCCTTGGTGAAAAAGCTCCAAGGAGAGAATTCCGAGTTGAGTAGCCGTCTTCAGAATGCTCTACATGCCAACAAAGAGCTGGAGCGGAAAGCCCAAGATGCTGAACAAATCCTAACTGCAAAAGAAAAAGACTTTGCTGGAAGAGCCCAACATTTCCGGAAGATTAGTAAAGGTGCTGATGATGCTACTCAAGCCCACAAGCAAACCAAACAGGCGTTAGCACAGACCAAAGAAAAGTTAACAAAGTTTCAGCACGCTTGGGACGAAGTTAGGATAGAGAATGCTGAATTGCAGGAACAGTTGCAGATTAAGGACGAAGAGCTTGAAAAGGCGCATGAGCAGAGAAGAAAGTATCGGGAAAGCCTCGGTAAGAGTCAAGAACAGCTAGAAGAAGCTAGAGGTGAGCTGAGGAGTACCAAGAAAGAGCTTGAAGAAGTCATGATAGAAAGGGAGATACTCAAGACGCAAGCCGGCATAAAGAGACACAAAGGAGTGTGTGATGACGAGGCTCTGATGCTGCATATGGGTTCTTTAACTGAAGCTCTTGAGAAAAGGGATGTCTTGATCAAAGAAATGATTGAAAAGCCGAATCACCAGCGTACCCGTATACTTTTTGAGGAGATCAAATACTCAAGTGATAAGCTGAAGGATGTGGAATTGTCAGACTGATGTTCTTTTCCTTATATTTTGTTATTAATGGTTACCATCAGGCTTGTTGATGGATCCATTTTTCCTTGTATTGCATTTGCGGATAAGCCTTTCTTAAATGTACTTGAATACTTTGTTGAATGAATATGAGCAGTTTTATTCAGAATTATTCCTTATCAGATAGCTGCACACAAGCACATGACCACGACACGTCTCTTTATATCACAATTTCTGGTCTTCAGATTTCTGTGGTTGGATTGGAATCAGGGTATAAAGCACCTCGGAAATGACAAACATGGCATTGCATGGCATTGCATATCATTTTGCATTTTTGTTACTTGCTTTTCAGGTACTCGTTGCGGGAACTCTAACCTTTATTTGGTTTCAGGCAGTATAGCGGAGAGTCATATTCACCGATATTCGACGCGAAGGAATCAAGTAAGAATCATGGATCAAGTGCAAAGTGATTTGGCGGAAATGAGGGCGCGTATGGACCAGTTCATGACCCTCATGACTGGCATGACGCAAAATCAGGAGAGACTGAGGCTTCTGGTAGAGCGTCCCGACAATGGGCCCGAAGGTGATCATCATGACAATTCACAGGGACATGGCATTCCTCCTCCCGGTGGCAACCCTCCTCCTGGTGGTAACAATCGGGGTAATGGAAATGGTAGGCATGCTGGTGTTACTCTTGAAGATACTCTGGAAGACCAATTTACTCTGCTGGATGCTGATGTGGGTAATCAAGGTGATCGAAGGTATGAGGAGTTAGCGGAAAAGATCAGGGCCATAGAATGCAAGAACTCTATGGGTATTGATGTTACCAGCTTGGGGCTGGTCTCAGGAGTCAGAATTCCCCCTAAATTCAAGCCTCCCACTTTTGATAAGTATCACGGCAATGCGTGTCCCCAAACGCATCTTCAAGCTTACTTTGGGAAGATTTCAGCCCATACGGATGACGAGAAGCTATGGATGCACTATTTTCAGGACAGTCTGGCTGGGGCGTCCTTGACCTGGTATATGAAGTTGAATAGGGCTGCTGTGAAGAATTGGAAAGATCTGGCAGAAGCGTTCCTGAAGCAATACCAGTATAATATTGACATGGCGCCCAACCGCACCCAATTGCAGGGATTGTCCCAGAATGCCAAGGAGAGTTTCAAAGAATATGCACAGAGGTGGAGGGAAATGGCTGCCCAGGTCCAACCTCCCTTGTCAGACAGAGAAATGGCAGATATGTTCATGGGCACCTTGCAAGGGGCCTATCTTGACAGATTAGCTGCTTGTCCGTCGACTGGATTTGCTGATATTGTGATTGCGGGAGAAAGAATAGAAAGTCTGTTAAAGCTTGGAAAGATCCAGGATGTGAGTGGGGCTGGCTCTTCGGGGACGAAGAAACCGTTTTCTAGTAACCAGAAAAGAAGAGAAGGTGATACGAATGCTGTGTTTAGAGGACGAGGCAGAGGGCGTTCTCGAGCTTATTATCAGGTAGATGCTGTAACAATCCCCACACCGTCTGTTCAGAAACAACAACCCCAACAACAAGTTCAACAGCAACAACCTTTTTTCCAGCAAAGGTCTAGACAGAGGGATCGTAAGATGGATCCTCTCCCTATGACTTATGCCGCGCTGTTGCCCCGGCTACTCGAGTTAAAGTTGGTAGAACTCCGTACTATGAAAGCTCCGGTTGCTGGAAACCTGCCACCTAACTTCGATGCTAATGCTCGTTGTGAGTTCCACTCAGGTGCTCAGGGGCACTCCATTGAAAAATGCTGGGCTTTCCATCATAAAGTACAAGATTTGATTGATGCTAAAGCCATCAATTTCTCTCCCGCTCCTAATATTACTCAGCATCCCATGCCTGATCATAGTGCAGCAAATGTGTACGCTATTGAAGATGGGAGGAGATTGAATTTGGTGTTAGACGTTCATCAAGTGAAAACTTCTTTGTTGGTTGTAAAAGATCGTTTATTGAAGGGACAGGTGTTCCCGGGCTGTAATCAAGATTGCTCTGAGTGTATGAATCAGGAGAACGGCTGTGATAAGTTGAAGATGGGTTTACAGAATCTGATCGATGAAGGATGTCTACAGTTCGACAGAGTCGTGAAAGACACTGATGAGATATCAACCGTGACCATCTATTACACTCCCGCTGAGATTCAAATGCCGGTCAATGCAGTTCCCGTGGCGAGTGTTGCGCCAGAAAGGCCCAGTCCTGTCACTATCACGGTGCCAGGACCAATTCCGTTCACATCTACGAAAGCTATCCCATGGCACTATGGGGCAGATGTATATTACGAAGGTAAAAAGCAGGAAGTTGAATCATCAATCAGCCCAAATATTGATAATGTAGGGGGTGTAGGGGGCTTTACAAGGAGTGGAAGGTTGTTCGCTCCCCAAACCTTGAGAAGTGATAAAGAGGCAGAAGCTGCAGCAAAGGCTAAGGGTAAACAGGTGGTTGAAAGTGCGCCTACACCTGAAGCAGAGACAAAGATTACTTTTGATAAGGAAATGGAAGAATTTATGAAAATAATCAAGAAGAGCGATTATAAGATTGTGGACCAACTGAATCAGACCCCTTCAAAGATTTCAATCTTGTCACTATTGATGTGCTCTGATGCGCACCGGCAGGCGTTGTTGAAAGTGTTGAAGAGTGCGTACGTGCCACAAGAAATTACTGTTAATCAGCTCGAGGGCGTAATCTCCAATGTTAATGTTAGCCATGGCTTGGGCTTTACAAGTAGAGATCTGACGGTTGAAGGAAGAAACCATAATAACGCTTTGCATATCACGATGGAGTGTAAGGGCGCAGTGTTATCTCATGTACGGGTAGACACTGGTTCATCACTCAATGTCTTGCCCAAGAAGGCATTAATGAAGCTGGAAGTTGATGGTTTGATCTTAAGGCCTAGTGAGTTGGTGGTCAGAGCATTCGATGGAACTAGACGATCTGTGTTTGGTGAGGTGGAATTGCCCGTACAAATTGGACCACAGGTATTCAAATCCACGTTCCATGTAATGGACATACAACCTGCATATAGCTGCCTATTGGGACGCCCTTGGATTCACGGAGCCGGGGCTGTTACTTCTACTCTGCATCAAAAGCTGAAGTATGAGTTTGAAGGGCAGGTTGTGACAGTGTGTGGGGAAGAAGACATCTTTGTGAGTCACTTGTCCACGTTCAAGTACATTGAAATGGATGGGGAAATTCATGAGATGCTGTGCCAATCATTTGAAGCAGTCAACATTGACGATGCACCTGAGTCTTCTTCTGTACCAGTTGGGGCTGGTACCTCCATTTCATCTTACAAACAAGCTGTCGAAGTCGTCAGGGCAGGCAACGCCCAAGGTTGGGGCAGGTTGATAGAGACCCCAATGAAGGAAGACAAATTTGGTATTGGTTATCATCCCTCTACAACTTCAGATGCGGGGAGCAGGGGACCCATTACTTTCAATAGTGGGGGAATTATCTACACGGACCAGTCTTGTGCAGCCACAGAGGATAGTGTTGACAGTGATTGTGACCTGGACAACTGGGTACGCCCTCATGTTCCGGGACAACAAGTGCAGAACTGGTTCGTTGAAGAAGTCATCCGGGTTACTCTTCAGACAGAGTAATTTTTCTTTGTTTTTTCTAACCATAATGCATGTCAAAATCTTGCGCTCTGCCCAAGGCGTATAGATTCATTTGTAGGGCCACCATGGTTGCATTTGCAATGTTTAATCATTAATAAAGGACGTTTTGCAATCAAATTTTGTTCTCTGTCTTTCAGTTTTTATTTTTGCACAAAAAATATAAAATGGCAATGTTTCATTTTCTTTTGTTTTGCTTAAAAATAAATTCTAAAATAAGGCATGAACCCGTTCATGCAGACTTGATCCTCCGGATACCACTGATAACGATTTTGATATGGCTATGTATGACTTTGACAACCCGATTTATCAAGCCGAAGAAGGGGATGAGAAAGATGGTGAACTCCCTGAAGAACTGGCCAGATTGTTGAAACAAGAGGAAAGGGTCATCCAGCCTCATCAGGAGACTGTAGACATCATCAATATTGGTACCAAGGACGCCAAAAAAGAGATCAGGATTGGCGCCAGCTTGCAAGCAGATGTGAAGCAAACTTTGACGGAAATGTTGCGCGAGTATGTTGACGTCTTCGCCTGGTCGTATCAAGACATGCCGGGGTTGGATACGGATATTGTCGTGCACAGGCTACCATTGAGAGAAGAATGTCCGCCAGTCAAGCAGAAACTTCGTCGGACTCACCCCGACATGGCTTTAAAGATTAAGGAGGAAGTCCAGAAGCAGTGGGATGCTGGGTTTCTTGCTGTGACGAAGTATACTCCATGGGTAGCCAACATCGTGCCAGTACCGAAGAAAGATGGAAAAGTGAGAATGTGTGTGGATTATCGAGATCTTAATAAAGCTAGCCCGAAAGATGATTTTCCACTACCTCATATTGATGTGCTGGTCGATAATACAGCTCAGTTTTCAGTGTTCTCATTTATGGACGGTTTCTCCGGGTACAACCAGATCAAGATGGCACCTGAAGACATGGAGAAGACCACGTTCATTACTCCGTGGGGTACATATTGTTATAAAGTAATGCCTTTTGGGTTGAAAAACGCAGGGGCAACGTACCAACGGGCGATGGTGACATTGTTTCATGACTTGATTCATAAGGAGATCGAATGTTATGTAGATGATATGATTGCCAAGTCGAGAACAGAAGAGGAACATCTGGTCAACCTGAAAAAGCTGTTTGAAAGGTTGAGAAAGTTTCGTCTGAGATTAAATCCAAACAAGTGCACGTTTGGGGTGCGTTCTGGAAAGTTGCTGGGTTTCATTGTGAGCGAAAGAGGAATTGAGGTTGATCCTGCCAAGGTGAAAGCAATACAAGAAATGCCTGAACCGAGAACAGAAAAAGAGGTTCGTGGTTTCTTGGGTAGATTGAACTACATTGCAAGGTTCATATCTCACCTAACAGCCACATGTGAACCAATATTTAAACTGCTAAGAAAGGATCAAACAGTCAGGTGGAATGACGATTGCCAATTGGCATTCGATAAGATAAAAGAATACTTGCAGGAACCTCCGATTCTAATGCCTCCAGTTGAAGGAATACCGCTGATAATGTATCTGACAGTGCTTGAAGGATCCATGGGTTGTGTTCTCGGTCAACATGACGAGACAGGTAGGAAGGAGCATGCTATTTACTACCTGAGCAAAAAGTTCAATGATTGTGAGTCCCGATACTCAATGCTTGAAAAGACATGCTGTGCGCTTGCATGGGCCGCTAAGCGATTGAGGCAATATATGGTTAGGCACACAACCTTGTTGATTTCAAAAATGGATCCTATCAAGTACATTTTCGAGAAACCAGCATTGACAGGCAGAGTTGCACGGTGGCAAATGGTCTTGACAGAGTATGACATTCAGTACACTTCACAAAAGGCCATCAAAGGAAGTATCTTGTCCGACTATCATGCGCAACAGCCGATTGATGATTACCAACCCATGAAATTTGACTTCCCTGATGAAGACATCATGTTTCTCAAAGCTAAAGACTGCGAGGAACCACTTCCGGAGGAGGGGCCAGACCCTGAATCCAAATGGAGTCTGATGTTTGATGGGGCTGTCAATATGAATGGGTGCGGAGTTGGAGCAGTTCTTATCACGCCGGAAGGTGTTCATGTGCCTTTCACTTCCCGAATAACTTTCGGATGCACCAACAATGAAGCAGAGTACGAAGCTTGTATAATGGGGATCGAGGAGGCGATTAATCTACGGATTAAGACCCTTGATATATTTGGTGATTCAGCCTTGGTAATCAATCAAGTGAAAGGGAGTTGGTACACGCACCAAGCAAATCTGGTGCCGTATAGAGATTATACAAGGAGGTTGCTGACGTTTTTCACAACAGTGAAACTGTACCACATTCCTCGAGATGAGAATAGGTTCGCTGATGCCTTGGCCACTTTGTCTTCCATGATCAAAGTGCAAGGATGGAACCATGTACCTAAGATTGAGGTATCCCGCCTTGACAGACCAGCATTTGTGTTTGCGGTAGATGCAACGTCTGATGACAAGCCATGGTTTCATGACATTAAGTGTTTCTTGAAAAGTCAAGAGTACCCGTCCGGGGCATCGTCCAAAGACAGGAAGACGTTGAGAAGGTTAGCTGGTAGTTTCTTCTTGAATAAAGATGGCGTGCTGTATAAAAGAAATTTTGACACGGTCCTGCTTAGATGTGTGGATAGACATGAAGCAGACTTGTTGATGATTGAAGTGCACGAAGGCTCTTTCGGTACCCATGCCGGAGGGCAGGCAATGGCTAAAAAGTTGTTAAGGTCGGGATATTATTGGTTGACTATGGAGTCAGATTGTTGCAAATATGCCCGCAAATGCCATAAATGCCAGATCTATGCAGACAAGGTGCATGTGCCTCCAAATCCGTTGAGTATCATGTCGTCGCCTTGGCCGTTTGCCATGTGGGGCATTGATATGATCGGAAAGATTGAGCCTACAGCTTCCAATGGTCATCGTTTCATCTTGGTGGCAATTGATTACTTCACCAAATGGGTTGAAGCCGCATCCTATGCCAATGTTACAAAACAAGTGGTCGCTCGTTTCTTAAAACGGGATATCATTTGCCGATATGGAGTTCCCGAAAGAATCATTACTGATAATGGTTCTAATTTGAACAATAAGATGATGGCTGAGTTATGCCGGGACTTCAAAATCGAACATCACAATTCTTCTCCGTACCGCCCAAAGATGAATGGCGCGGTCGAAGCGGCCAACAAAAATATCAAGAAGATTGTGCAGAAGATGGTTGTCACGTACAAAGATTGGCATGAGATGTTACCATTTGCTTTGCATGGGTATCGAACGTCGGTACGCACGTCCACTGGGGCAACCCCATTCTCACTTGTATATGGTATGGAGGCAGTGCTACCAGTTGAAGTAGAAATTCCGTCCCTCAGAGTTATGATGGATGTTAAGCTAGATGAAGCTGAATGGGTACGAGCCAGATTTGATCAGCTGAGCCTTATTGAGGAAAAGCGATTGGCGGCTGTATGTCATGGGCAACTATATCAGCGCAGAATGAAACAGGCATTTGACCAGAAGGTGCGTCCTCGGGTTTATAAAGTCGGAGATGTGGTACTCAAAAGGATCCTTCCTCCCAATACAGATCACAGGGGCAAATGGACTCCTAATTATGAAGGTCCATTCGTGGTTAAAAAGGTCTTTTCGGGCGGAGCTTTATTGCTTACAACCATGGATGGCGAAGACTTTTCATCCCCTGTCAACTCGGACGTAGTCAAAAAATACTTCGCATGAATAGACCCGCTGGATAATAAGAATAAAAAAATCCAAGCAAAAAAGGGCATCCCGGCGAACCAAAAACAGAATAAGGTTCGGGCAAAAGTTAGGGATATAATTGAAAAAATTTTGTACACCCGGTAAGTTGAAAACCCGAAAGGGCAACTTAGGCAAAAAAGGGTATCCTGGTGGATCGAAAACCTGAAAGGGCGGTCCACACAAAAGAGGGATTTAAGCGAATGACTACGGTTTGAGTTATCTATCCCCCATTACCGTTTAAACAACTGACGTTCTGAAGGATAGGAATCGGTCTGATCATTCCTCAGAAGGCAAGGTCGGGGAGTTTTGAAGACATACTGGTCATAACAGAATGGAAACTCAGTGGAATTCCGTTTTCACATTGCCATTAGGATAGTTTCTTTTCTCAATTTTCAGCAATCGCCTCTTTCCAGGGATTGCTTCCAGATGTAATTGCCTATTCTGGGCTCTTAGTCAATAAATTGAATTTCAATAAAAAGCCTCCTATTTTTGTTTTATTGCTTTGTTTGCAAAAACGTCCTATTTTTGATAAAACATTGCATTTGAAAACATGGCGGTCTTGCAATAACATGCGCAGAAAAAACATTTGAAATTACTTCGAATGTTGAATACTCCCGGATGGTGGATTCTAGCCACGCAATATTCGGGGCATGTGGACATATTCTTTTGTTGCAGGTAGCAGGTGCAGATGATTTTAAGCACAAGACTAGCAATAAATCACCCCACGCAAAAGACTGGGGCAATTATGGGTAAGGAGATCGGCGTTCATCGGGTCGATCTCAGTGAATTAAGTTCAACTGGGTACCGTTGTATCTTATTAAGTCGATTCTCTCATTCAGTACTTCCAACAACTACAAGCTTTTCTGTGTCGATAACGGTCACAGGTTCCCCAAAAGAGTGGTCTCGTCGACACCGAAACGGATGTTCATTATCCCCGTTGAAATCACTAGGAGTTTGAAGAGGCTAAATCTTCTGTAAAATCCTCTTATGACATCCTCTTCGGGGACAAATTGTTGGTTTTCTTAAGCATGGGGCATGTTGTTTCCCCAGCATGAAGTGTTGATCACCCCCCAGTAGAGTTTGATGGTCATTATCCCCAGCGAAGTCACAAGAGTTTGAAGAGGCTAAATCTTCTGTAAAATCCTCTTATGACATCCTCTTCGGGGACGAATTGTTGGTTTGTCCAAGCATGGGGGCATGATTGTTTCCCCAGCATGAAGTGTTGATCATCCCCAGTAGAGTTTGAGGACAATTGGTCTTCTGTAAAATCCTCTCAAAAGGCATTCCCCAACACGAGACGCTTTAAAGCAGTTTTCTCCAGCAGAGTTTGTTATAAACTCGTCATCCCCAACGGAATTGTCTAAAGGAAAGCTCGCCTAACATGGGGCATTGTAGTACTTATCCTAAGCTCGACAGTCATATTCTCCAGCAGACTACTGTGGATTTGATTTGGGTTTCCCCAACAGATCTCTAAGGACTCTTTCTAGCAAGTTGCAGTGGAATGTTCTAACCAGGATTTGCATATCCCTGGCAGAGTAGCCATGATCCCCAACAAGATTGTGTCTCTGGTAATGATCCCCCACAGAGGTCAGCATCGAATCTTGTCAGCAATACTCCCCAGCCGAGTTATAAGGTTGATAATCCCTATAAAGGATCTTGGGTTGAATAAATCCCCAAGCAGAGTTTTAATGGTTCATTTCCCCAGCAGGACGTCATTTAAAAATTCTCATCCCCAGCGGAGTTGCTGTGACCAGAATCCAGCCCCAAACAGATGGAATAATTCCTGACAGAGTCATCATTCCCTCATATCTTAAAGTCCAATTTATTTTTGGCAAGCTTGACAATTCGAAGCAGACGGATTGTTCATCCATTCGCCAGCAGAGATATTATCCTCTCAGGAACCTCTAAAGTCAAGTCATTGATCATTGTTCCTCAGCAGAGTCAGCAGAGATGTCTGGCGCAGAGGCAGAGAGTAATTCAATTTTGAAATTCTAAAAGTCCAACAGTGGATTGGCAAAAGTCCGTCTTCGGGTGGCAAAAGTCCAACAGTGGATTGGCAAAAGTCCGTCTTCGGGTGGCAAAAGTCCAACAGTGGATTGGCAAAAGTCCGTCTTCGGGTGGCAAAAGTCCAACAGTGGATTGGCAAAAGTCCATCTTCAGGTGGCAAAGCAGCTAAAAGTCCAACAGTGGATTGGCAAAAGTCCGTCTTCGGGTGGCAAAAGTCCAACAGTGGATTGGCAAAAGTCCGTCTTCGGGTGGCAAAAGTCCAACAGTGGATTGGTAAAAGTCCGTCTTCGGGTGGCAAAAGTCCAACAGTGGATTGGCAAAAGTCCATCTTCGGGTGGCAAAGCAGCTAAAAGTCCAACAGTGGATTGGCAAAAGTCCGTCTTCGGGTGGCAAAAGTCCAACAGTGGATTGGCAAAAGTCCGTCTTCGGGTGGCAAAAGTCCAACAGTGGATTGGCAAAAGTCCATCTTCGGGTGGCACGAAGCTGCAAAGTCCACCAGTAGCGTGGCAGGCCAGTAGTCGTCTGGAATTGCATAAAAGACATTATTAAAGTCCACCAGTAGTGTGGCAAGCCAGTAGTCGTCTGGCGTCGTTCAAAAGACGTTATCAAAGTCCACCAGTAGTGTGGCAGGCCAGTAGTCGTCTGGAATTGCATAAAAGACATCATTAAAGTCCACCAGTAGTGTGGCAGGCCAGTAGTCGTCTGGCGTCGTTCAAAAGACGTTATCAAAGCCCACCAGTAGTGTGGCAGGCCAGTAGTCGTCTGGAATTGCATAAAAGACGTTATCAAAGTCCACCAGTAGTGTGGCAGGCCAGTAGTCGTCTGGAATTGCATAAAAGACATTATTAAAGTCCACCAGCAGCGTGGCAAGCCAGTAGTCGTCTGGCGTCGTTCAAAAGACAGATCTCTCCGACGTTTCATCGAAGATTCAATCCAGCAGTCTTGTTGGGTTTATATCCCTTTTCTTCTTCATCACCCAGAGCAAATTTTTGGTTATTTTTGGTATTCAATCACTATATACCTTGAAAGTCCGAAAGCAATTGCTTTCAGGCATTCAGGTCTACAGCGCTTGAATAGGGGCAGCTGTAATACCCCAAAATTTGCTCTCCCCTTTTGTCATCATAGCATGGCATTGTCATTTATCATATCATATCCACCTCATTAACATTACATTGCATTTAACATAGAAAAATGAAGCATGGCATCCTTCTTACCATCAGGGCATGTGATCAGGTGGAAGGTGGACAATCAAGGAATCATTCAAAGCACAAAAAGGTCAATCAAGTTGCCTCAAGGCAAGCCAAGAGTCTCTCATGTCTCATACCATCTCAATTGATCATCCACAATCTCAAGGAAGTGAGATCCAATGGGAGATTGAAGCAATACATACTTCAACATGCAAGAGGTTCAAAAACTGAAGGAAAACCCTCAAAAGAGATAGCTCATTGATTCAAAATCATCCTCAAGTGGCATTTCTCATCATCCTTTAAGAGGATACACAACATACTCTGAGGAATTTGAAATTGAAGACTGCACTTTTCCCTCCTAACCAGAGGGGGTCAAAATTAGGGTTTCTAATAAAATCAGGATATCTCTGATTTTTTGGACAAAGCTTGTTGTCATGGTATTCTACATGTTCTTAAGTGTATGTGTATGGAAAATTGCCTCTCAATTGGTTTTGGAAGTGTTTCAATTGGAAGAAAGATAAAAAATCAGGGAATTTGGGGCCAAGTCAAATAATCAGAGGAAAAAGTCAACTCTTGACTTTTTGAGGCCAAATTCATGAAATTCATGTTATATATGTCCAATGTACAAAATTTGGTCAAGAAATTCCAAAGGAATCATGAAAAAATCAAGATGTAAAAAGTTGCCATTTTTGGATGAAGTAGGGTTACTAAAAATAGCAAGTTTTGGCCATTTTGCATCAGAGTTTGAACCAAGGCCATTTAAAATTGAAGCACCAAATGAAAATTCCACCAGGCCACAACAAAAGATCTTGTTTTAAGCTTCAAATCCATGTGTGGAACATCTCCATTGGATAAAAATTGAGTGAGATATGATTGATCAAAGTTTGAGCAAAGTAGGTTCAAAACTAGGTCATGACCAAGATTTTCAGGGCACGCGCACAGTCGTTTTCTCAAACAGTTGGTGAGCCAAATGTCCACTCATTTTTCTCATGGTTAAAGGCCTCAAATGAAAAACTTTTCAACATCAAAGTTGTTCCTTGTAGTGTCACCTTCAATGTTCATGTTGGACAATTTTTGATTTGATCAAGTTATGAGGTAGAGATGTTGGTCCAAAGTTGGTGTGATCATGCTGAAAATCACTAGGCCAGCTTGCCATGCCATGCCACAAATTGCTCGCCCATGCACCAGTCGTTTTTCCATCTGTTTATGATGATTTTTAGACATGTTTGAGGTACCTTTTCAACTCAAGTCCAACACCAAAATTGTCCTATGATGCTTCCTCAATCCATTGACACCAAGATGATTCATTTTCGTGCCTTGGTCATAAAGAAATCCATGTTCAAACATCACCATCTGCATTGATGCATTGACTGTCATGTGTAGCAGTTCACACATTTTTTTTGGTTCAGTCACACCACAAACACTTCATCATCACCAGCTGATTTCTTTTCCTCATTTGCCCAAACATTCTTGCACGTGCTTCCACTTTGTTACTTCTTACATGAGAAGGGAAATTTGCAAAACTTCCACCACAAGCTACTGCTGCATAACACCACCTCACTCTCATCCTCACTACAAGCGTCATGAGCTTGACCTCACCATAACCCAACCTTGATCACTCGCCCCCTAACTAACTTGACTCAGTTAGTTAGGGTGGACTCATTTAACCATTCCAACTCACCCTAACTCACTCAGTTAACCACCACAGTTCCCCTTTAACCACACTTATATAACCAAATCTCCTTCATAATTTCACACAACACTTCATTCTCACTTTTCCTCTGAAATTCGCAAGCTCTCTCTCTGAAGTTTCTCTTCCTCTCACACGATTTCACCATCATCTACATCTGAATCCATCTTCAAGCTTCAATATCAAGCAGCATTAAAACACATTGAAGCTTGGTAACATTGAAGAGATTGAAGTGTCTTCCACTGCATATTGAATTTCATCAACATTTGCAAGGATTTGTGAGCCTTTATTTGGCCAGTTGAAGATCAAAGAGGAAGCACATTTCTCTGGTTTTCTTTCAACTCCGGTTTCCTACATTTTCAGGTTTCAATATCTCAAACTTTCTTGGCACGATTTACATTCTGTTTAGCTTGTGTTGTGATGATTTGAGCTCACTAAGAGCATTCCTCCATCTGGCTAGTTGATAGAGCTTCTTAGAAGCTTAGATCCAAAACCTAGGGCTAATTTCATTGCTTCGATTCTCTCTGTTTGTGTGTTGTTTGTGAAAAATAAGCCTAGATTCATGATCTATGTGACTTCCTGAACATTTTGATGTGTATTGCATAAATTTCTGGAATGTTTGATTGATTGCAGTGTCGGAGAGTGGCCGGAGAAGGTGACCGGAGGTCCCTCTCCGGCCGGTGAGGTTTCATTAGGGTTTATATGCCAGATTAAGTCGTGTCCGTTGATTTGTTTTGATCCAAGGGTGGTGGTGGTGCCAGCGAATAAATGGAGAGGGTGTGTGTCACGTGCTTCATTTTTTCCATCTGATGATTAGCATGCGCGTGTGTACATGGTTATTAGTGTGTACTAGCAATGTGATATGCTTGATTTGATTACCTTGACTTTTACATTGACTTGACCTAATCTGATGGTTGTAGTTGCCTTGACTTGTGTTGACTGAGGAGCATGGTAGTTATTGTGTTATGCGCGCTTAATGGACCTAGACTATTTTGCTATCCACACCTCCTTTTTAAAAAGCCCAAACACTTTGAACTGTTGGTTTACTATATTTGCACCCCACTCTTGTTTTCTATTTCCTTTTATTTTCTTCATTTTATGCACGTTTACTTTTTAATTTTTAAAAATATCAAACATCATCATAAAATTCCACAAAAATTCATGAGTATCACTAAAACATTTAGGAAATTTTTTATGATTTTATTTTCTGATTTTATGACCTTTTTACCCCTGGTCCATAATTTTCTTTGAATTTCCATTTAGATGCATTCTAAGCATGATACATGAATTTGTTTAATTTTGTTCTTGCTCATTACCAACTATTTTGACATGATTCTTTTTGCATTGATTCACTAATACATTGAAGCATGTTAGATGATTTTTGTTTGATTTTTTAGGTCACTTTATCACATGTCTTGATGCCTATATTTGCACCACTTTGCATGATGTTTCAATTTGACCTAATTGCTTTGTTTGAAGTCATTTTGCTCTGAATTTTACATGCTATCTTGATGTATGATGCATTTCTGACCTAGGCATTCCAATAATATGCTGGCATAATTTTCATGAATCCATTTGGTCTTTGTTTGATGCATTACATTGAAAGTATAATCCATGGCATGTCATTACAACTTTAGTGCATGTTTACATGAATTCTTTTGTGCACATTTGTATGAGCATTTGCATATGTTAGGAGCCATTCATATGATATTATAGGTCTTTGATACACATTATAGGTCATCTTTACATGTTCATTTCAATTTGAACTTTGTGCATCATTAACATGTATTGTTTGCCCTTTCTTTTTGAACTTTCATTTCAATTCTTCTTATATTACTTCTTGAATGTCTTGAAGTTGATTCATAAATATTTTTGAGATGTTTATAAACCATTTTCCATTTAGTTTCAATTCTGGTTGTTGATTTACATGTTCCATTTATGCATGTCCTCTTCATTTCTTTCCATCTTTCATCTATCCCTTCTTCTTGTAACATGTTTAAATGCTAATGGGTGATGATTGTTGCTTATTCACTTGCACTTGTATGATGATATTCACTTGTTGTCCATATGATGCCCATTCTGGTTGTGGTTCTAGGATTTGTTTTCTCATTTAATTCTTTTGAGTTTTATGATGCATTACATGTTCTTTTACTTCTTATACTTCTTATACATGTTTACTAACCATGTAGGGGCTTTGGTAAGTTTCAATTGAGTGTGGATAAGGAATCCACATTCAACTTCTATCCTTTCTCTTTTACAATTCCATTTTGTGTTTTGTTAAGCACTTATGTGCTTTCTTTTAATAACTCATTACTTCCCCTTGTGAATTACAATTCATCTTCTACTTTAGAAGTGAATTGTTTAATTCATTCTTTCTTTAGACTTTAGGTTGAAACCTCACAAACCTTAGGATCACTCCCTTAACTAATCAATTAGGATTGAGTCTTAGTCCATATAGATTTTTACCTTTATCCTCCCTTGAGTCTCTTTTCTCATCTCAAAGAAAATTCAAAATATCTAATAAAGGTAGGCACTTATTGCATTTAGGCCTTTCATATAAAGAAAAGATTATAAGGGGTCTTCTCTTATAATCTTAAGATGTGTAGCATATGGCCCATCTTAGGTCAATGTGTTACATATTTGATCTTGTATGAGGGACTTAAATGCAATACTTGTTGAAGGTGCAAATAATAAAAAACACTTCTTCATTTCTTACTCAACCAAAACACTTAATAAATACAAGTATGCTAGTGTGTTTGAACCTTGACAATTGGAACTAAGTGTGGGGGTCTTCTTCACTCTTAGTGTGCTTTCTTACCCATTCCCTCTTGGAATATGAGAATGTACACATTCCAATGACTAAGATTTGGATACACTATCATATGCAAACAAATAACAAAACACTTCTTTCTAAAGGACAAAAACAAACAATAACGTCTTTCCTTCGGGAATTCTTTTCTCACCTCATTCACTCTTAGCGTACGAACGTGCTTCTACTCGTTCTCTTGCAAGATGGTAACGCACTCGGACCAGCGAGCCTGCAACACCTGAGCTAGAACGTCAGCCGTTCTCTAAAAAACACAAACAATCCACCCCTAGTGAGGGGAACTACGTCGCTCTGATTCTCATGCTCCCGATGAGATACGTAGGCAGTGGGGTAGGGCCCATGCGAGCACTTCTTTTATTTTCCCTACATTTGTTTCCCGTTCCTTTTCTTTTCTTTCTCCTTTCTTTCTTTCAGTTCCTTTTCCAGTATCCTTTCTTTACACCCTTTGATCGAAACAGCAAGCGTGGATCCCATCGGGTACGATGGACGCGTGGGGGTGCTAATACCTTCCTCTCGCGTAACCGACTCCCGAACCCATTTCTCTTGGTCGCGAGACCATGCTCTTTCCTTCTCTTCAGGTTTACGCGGTGTTTCCTTTCCCTCTCTTGGGATAAATACACATTGCTGGCGACTCTGTTCGGTGCCACTTTCGCGTTTGTACTAGGATGAAAATCCCGGGAGCGACAAAGTGTTTAAAGAACTGTGTCAAAAAATTCAAAGAGAGAAGGATTGTGGGATAGTTAGATTTATAAGTGACCATGGGAAGGAATTTGAAAACAACAAGTTTGATGATTTTTGTTCCTCAGAAGGAATTAGTCATTATTTTTCTTCACCCATCACCCCTCAACAGAATGGTGTGGTTGAGAGAAAGAATAGGACAATTCAAGAATGTGCAAGGGTCATGCTTCATGCCAAGAAACTTCCATATCATTTTTGGGCTGAAGCAATGAATACTGCTTGTTATATCCTAAATAGAGTAACCATCAGATCTGGCACTTTTGCTACCTTATATGAGCTATGTGTCACACCCTAATTTTTAACCCTAAGATCCCACCTCCTTTTGCATCATCTTGCATAACATCTCTAGGTCAATTATACATGCATAGCTAACCAAATCTTTATGCTTTGTTTTGTTTGCTTTTGTTCACTAATGAATTAGGGTTCACTTCAAAGAGCTTCAAGGATTGGTCAGTCAATTTTGAGTACATCATCATCCAAGCAAGTTCTCACATTCCCAAGAGTCTTATCTCCATCAAATGACAAGCACAAAGTGACCTCATATCAAGTTCTTCAAAGGTCAAGTCCATCTGGTCATGAAATTAGGGTTTTAACCAAAGTCGACTGCAATCCTTGACTTTTGGGTCAATACATGATCCCAAGCCTTGGTACATGATTCAAGACATACAAATGTGCCCTTGGAGTCCATAAATGGTATTCAATTGGTTCAAAAGATTGGTTTCACTGGAGATTAGGAGGTGAAGATTCATCTGATGAAAAGTCAATTATTCCTCCAAATCAAGGTTTGACTTTTGGGAATCTTGGTCAACTAGGGCTTCCTCAAGTCATGAATGATGATAATATGTGGTTTGGGTCATAATCAATCAAGGAAAATCAGGAAATTGGAGGTTACTTGCAAAAAGGGCAACAAGAAGAAAGTTGGATTTTTTTCTAAGTTATGGATGATAAGTGATTTCATGCCAACTTACAAAGGTCATAACTCACAATCCACACATCCATTTTCCTTGGTTCAAAGAGCAATTTGAAGAGCTCTTTCCATACTACAACTTTGTCAATGTGGGTGTATTCTAAAAAATGCATGGATTTAATGTTATGAGGACTCAAAGTTAGGGAAAACAAGATTTTGGCATTTTATACTTATAATTTTTCTAAGTATGGATTTTCAACTTGGAGGATGAGTTTTTAAAGCTTTCTTTCTCATGGTTCTAGGCTCCAATTCATTTTCCCTTCCACATGAAAGTTGTTGTATGTCATACAATCTTTTCATACATACCTAGAACTCCTTCATTGGATCAACACAACTCAAGTTATGATGTCTTGACGTTAGGGTGATCATGATATCCAATTTTATGAGGCTGACTTCAAGAACATTTTTCATGAATTTCTAAGCTTCAAATCAACTTTTTTTCCACGTGAAGTTTGTTCCTCTTGTTCCAAGCTTTCCATACATACCTAGAACTCACTTATTGGATCAAGCAATCTCAAGTTATGGTCTTACAAAGATGGTGTTCCAAAGTTGTCAAAATCCATAACTTAGAATTTTTTTCTAAGTTATTCATGGCACATTTGTGGACACACTTTTGACTCAACTTTTCTCATAGATCCAAACATTGTTTCAAGGTGAATCAAACATGAAATTTGTTCTCTAAATTCCATACTTTCCATTGAGCCCAAAACTTCATCATTTAAATCAACATTCATGGAATTATGATGGCTTAAAGTGGTGTTCACATACTTGCTCCATATCAATTCATAATGCCATTTTCCATGCACATCTTTGAATAAAGTTTTGATGACCACATGAGTACCTCAAATCCATGCACATGACTTGTCATGTATCATCCCAAACATTGCCAAAAGAAGGTCCTCTTTGGTATGACATGAGTAAACCATCATGTGGCATTTTCATGGAAAAGAAAGTGAGCTAAGCTTGCGCAGCAAACTTTCTGCCCCTTTTCCCTCTTCATGTTGCTATCCTGATATTACCATGAAGCTATCTCAACAAGAAAGACAAATCCTAGCATGGCCACATATTGACTTAGCTTGGTACCATTTTGTTTTTGAAATATCCTTTTCTTGAGGCACACAAAAGAGTCAAACGATGGGACACTTTCTTTTCTTTTCATGGATCGGGCAAAAAGGCTGAGAAGGGTACGACCATTTTTGTTGCTTTTCTTGGGGGAACCAACTCACCATTCATAGTCTCACCAAACCCCCTTGCTTCTGTCACTTTCACCCGGTTTTTTTTTTATTTTCCATAACCCCATCAAACAACACTGCATAAAAATCCTTCTCTCTGCATTAACTCTTTGGTCACTGATCCTTCTCAAAACAAAAATAACTCAAACATAAAAAAACTACATGAACCATACCTCTCTCACGAGTCACCTTCTTCCATGAGCAACGAAGACTGCCATTCGTAACACCATCATCTTATACCCTTAACAAAGTTCTACAACAGGACCTCACAAGCCATTAAGTTCACTCAGTTTTCTCCCGCCATTATCTCATACCCCAAATTTTGACCACAAGATTTCCCATCATTGTGCAAATCATCACCACAATATGGATGTACCTTTATGCCTCATCAATCCTCTCAAAGATTGTTGAGCATTCACCTCAACCAAGAGTTAAGGTCTTGAGCCCTCTCAGAGCATTCAGACAAAGGATCAATCAAGAATGGACATGAGCCTCAACTTGTCAAGTCTCTCAAACATCTATAAAGGATAAAGAGGTCTCCCACATCAAGAATCAAGCACAAGAGTGCAACATTCCAAGGGGATCAAGCCTCAAGATCATATGTGTCACCAAATTAGGGTTTTGATCGACCAAGGCCTCCAGAGGGAAATTTTCATCTGGGCATGGACCAATACTTCAAAAAATGATCCAAGAAGCTCAAAGGGGCCTCATGGACCCAATCAAAAGTTCAAAATAGCCTCAGGGGATGCATTCATCAAAAATCAGGAATTAGGGTTTCTTGACCTAATTCACCCCTAAGTTGACTTTTGGAGCAAGACATAAGCCAAGACCTCAAGAAGTGTTTTAAAGACCTAAAATACATCATATTGATCCATTTACAATAATGGATTGATTCAAAGAACTTGTTTCATAAGCAGTACAAGGATTCAATTTCATCTGGACCAATTAGGGTTTTCTGATGAAAAGTCAACTATACCTTTGACTTTTGACCAAGACATGATCCCAAACCTTGGGACATGATTAAAGACACTCTAAAACACCTATGGAATCCATCCATTAGGTTGGAATTAGGTCAAGGACTTGATTTCATAAAGGATCACAAAGTTTGAAATTCATTTGATAAAAAGTCAACTGTGCCAAAAACCAAGTTTGACTTTTTGAATTTATTGACAAACAAGGCTTCCTTAAGTAAAATACAATGTTAACTTCTGGTTTGGATCATCATCCATCAAGAAAAATCAAGAAAAGTGGGGTTACTTGCAAAATGGGCAACCATAAGAAACTTGAAATTTCACCAAGTTATGGAAAAAAGTGATTTATACCCAACTTTGCAAGGCCATAACTTGTGATCCAAGCAACCTTTTTCTTCCATCCAAAGCTCAAATGAAAGCTCTCATTACATACTTCAAGATTGTCAACTACATCAGATTCCAAATCCTCATGGATTTTGAGTTATGGATTGATCAAAATCACAAAAATATGAAAATGGCCACTTTTCCAACACTTAGTGAAATTTTGGACAGAATTTGTTTTGGATTTTCACCAACTTTGAGGCCATTTTTCATTATGATCCAAGATGATTCAAGAGCATTGTTGAACATAAAAGTTGAAGTATGTTATTGGGGCTTTCCAAAAAGTACAAGAGCCTCCCATGGTTCCACTTGAGTAAGGAGTTATAAGCCTCCAAAAATGGCATTTTTCACCCTGCCCACACAAAGGCATTGATACATAACTTGGTTCCCATGATTTCTTGAACCAATTTTGGACACTTGCATCATTTCATTTTTGTCCAAAATCAACTTGAATGATGAAGAATCTGATCACAAGGCCACCAAGTCCAAAATCCAATCCTTTAGGCATGTGACATTCAAAGTTCAAATCCAAAAACTTCAAACTTGTCATAAGGCATTGAATGGATGCATAGAGCTGGCATGTATCAGTACACAACATTGCAAATGAGTCAAGATAAAATCAAGCATCAGAAGACCATGGGCCTGCAAGATTGACCCAAGTCAATAGCTAGAGGAGACTTTGGCTACATGACAAAGTTCAATGGATATTGGAGTGATCCAGCCTCCAATCACTATTGCTCCCAAAACAAAGTTACTCTACTATAAATAGAGGTTCTTTCTGATCAATTCAAGTACACCAAAGCATAGCAATACATGCTTTCCTCCAAATCACATTTCAAAAAACAGATTTTGCTTTTCTTGAAGTAACTATCGAATTTTCAAATAGGGATCATTTCCATTAAAACCAACCATGCCAACACCTCACATATATCATATATAAGTGATCCATAACCTCAAAACACATCTGGAACACCTGAATCACAAAGTCACCCCCCATTTGCTCAAGCTTTTTGGCCTACTTGCAGTTATGGTGCTACAACAAGAACCAGGTGCATTCAATCCATTCCAAGCTTCCAAACACCTTATATTAGGTCCATTGAAGCTGTCCAGATCATCACACAACATCTGTAACACCTATAACTGAGGATTCGATTTCCTCTTGCAGAGGTAAGCCTGACACTTTCAAATTCTATGATCCATGCATCATAAATGTGTTTTTAAGTTACAAACACGTTTCTGCACATATGTAGAGTGATTCCCCTCAATCAATTGCTTTGTAGCTTTCGTGTATAGGATTTCATAGTGTTCTTGTAGAAATTAGGGTTCTTGAGTTCATCTTCTGATTTCTCACTCCACACTTAAAATAAATGCAATTAATTTATATCATTGGAATCCTTGTTCAAAAATACACAACTTTCATGTTTACAAAAGTTAAAACCATTACGTATTGAGAGAGATATGTGAGGTTTTACAAATTGGCTATGGCGGGTACACGCGAGAAAGAAGAAGATGGCATTGGCGCCATTTTCAAATTTTCAAATTTTTGAATATTTAATATTTTTATTAAATGATTTCAAAAATTAATTTATGTTTCATTTTTAATCATTTTTTTATTGGTTCTTTTTTTAAAAAGTCACAAAAATATTAAAATATTTTATTCTACAAAAAATCAAAGTTATATTATTCATTTAATATAGTTGGAATTTTTGTAAATAATTTCATTTTCTTTATTTTTAAACATTTTATAATGAAATTTCCACCTTGAATTTTCAAATTTAAATGAATTTCAAGCTTTAATGTGATTAAACATGATTTTTCAAAATATTTTTTAAAGTTGACAATTTGTTTTTGAATATATTTGATATTTTATATCATTTTTTATTTAATTTCCATTGAAAATTATATTTTTAAATTCAAAATTAGGGTTTTCTCTAAATTTTGATTTTTCAAACTTCACATAAACACTTCTGGGCCTCTAATAGAGTGTAAGACCCATCCCTTGTCACACATAAATAATTTTGGGCCTCAGTCATTGTATAAGTCCCACTTTGTTTTTCGAAACCGCGCCGCGATCGTTGCCTTTTTAAACAAAAATCATTTGGGCCTCCCCTTGAGTTGTAAGTCCCATCTTTTCTTCTTTTCAAACATTTTTGGGCCTCTAATAGAGTGTAAGACTCATCCCCTTTGTAAATATACCATTTTGGGCCTCAGTCGTTGTATAAGTCTTGATACGATTTTCAAAATAACGGTGCGATCACTGTTTTTCATCTGGGCATCTCCTTGAGCTATAAGCCCCGTCTCTTGTATAAAAATAAAATTTTGGGCCTCTAATAGAGTGTAAGACCCATTCCTTCTTGTACATAAATAATTTGGGGCCTCAGTCATTTTATAAGTCCCTCTGTGGTTTTCAAAATCAGGGCGCGAACGTTGCCTTTTCAAATAAATCATCTGGGCCTCTCCTTGAGTATACGCCCCATTTTTCTTTTTTCAAACACTTTTGGGCCTCTAATAGAGTGTAAGACCTTACCCCTTTTTGGGCCTCTGCTGTAGTATAAGTCCCACAACGTCCGTCGATATCGCAGTGCAATCAATGTTATCAAATAAGTCATTCGGGCCTCTCCTTGAGTTATAAGCCCCAAAAACAAATCTTTTTTAACAACTTGTTTATTTAATTCAAATATTCAAATTCAATGTTGTTTCTTTCAAAACTTTCTTCAATGTCTTGAAACCCTAAAAGAGGGAATACAGTTGCAGTAAATACAACATATCACATTATGCTTGGGCTTCTTCTCAGCAGGTAAGCCCCAATACCTCTTCAATGCATATCTGTTTATATATCTGTCAATATAATTGTCTGTATATATACTTGTGCATATCTTGCTTAGAGTCTCCCCAGCAGTTAGGTCTATGTTTAGGTCAAACCAGAGGTTACTTACAACATAGTCAAAACTAGTTCCCCATAGGAAATTCCTTATACAGTCTTGCCTCCTCTTGGGCTTATACAATATGGAACAGAGAAAGACATTATTCCCAGTGAAAATTTTCTCCAGACTGTCAAACTTAAAAATATCTGTGTACAAGAAATTCATTTCCCTAAAGAGGAATAATTCCCGGTGAAACCTATTTTGAATTTCTTCAAACCTTAGAACTGTTCAATAGAGAAAGGATTAATTCCCGGTGAAACCTTTCTTGAACTTTTTCTTGGGCTTGGACCCACAGGCTTCCTAAAAGCATCCCCAACCTCCTCTTGGACTTAGTACTAGGACCCTCAGGCTTCTTAGAAGTTCCTCAACCTCCTCTTGGGCTTAGTACAAGGACTCAAAGGCCTCCTAAAGGTATAAGATAGAAATTAGTCATCTCTACTAGTTCAATCCTCAGGAGAGTCAAGAATTCCAAAACATCAGACCATCATAGGGTTGATCTTAATCCCTTAAGACCAACAGCCTCCTCTTGGGCATCATACAAAGATCTCTCTCTACACTAGAGCCTACCATTTCTTGAGAGACTTGGACAGTCTCTGCCTCCTGTAACACCCCAATTCCCATCGCGAAATAAATAACACATAATAAATATCAGAGTAACTAAAATTTTATTTTTCCGACAGAAACAGGGATGCCACATTTAAAGAAATAAAATACAATTCCTGCTCAACATTTTTGATACATAACACAAAGAGAAACTTTTTCCTTACAAAAGGATGGTCAATTATGGAATAAAGCGGAAAGATCCATAACTGACTTGTTTTACAAATAAATGGTTTTAGAACATCAAAATATAAATACAAAATATATTCAACAATTATATACATATAACAAAACGTTCCCCGACTCCCGTGCTACGTATCAGAGCAGACACCACGAACGACAACGGAACGGAGGACTAATCTCCACAAAAGCCTCCAAGCCTCTAAAGCTGACAATCTGCACTATGCCATAAAAAGCATATTCCAGCAGAAGGGTGAGAAATAACAACTATAACAAGTTTGCATAATAATATGCCACAACACAGATAATTCACATATGTAATATTTCTCACCGCATACATCACATACTAACACATATAGCATGGCACCAATACATAATATATCACACATAATAAATCGAATCATGATTTTCCACACATAACACATCCCTTCACAATTCACACCACCATTCAACTCAACTCACTCATATACATCACAATGTATATATCTATACGAAACCAAGCATATAATCATGCATATTCCATTAATTCCATACTTCCACAAAGCATACTTTTCCATAATCATTCATCAATGCAAATATACAAAAGATGATCAATGCATACCATAGAGATCGACCAACGACTCTATATAGATGCAAATGCGGGTACCGACTCAATTGGTGATACATTAGTCCCCCAGGAACTCTTGGAATCATCGCTCGTTACATAGAGTAACTCCCCGTCGGGCCTACGATGTTCCCCGTCGCTATAAACCACTATTTCAGGGCGAACGACGTTTATGGATTGCTTTCTACCACTATTTCAGGGCGCACAATCCGATTGCTTTCTACCAGTATTTCATGGCGCACAATCGTCTATAACCACCGCTTTCAGTCCTCAGGCAACGCCTCATATCTTCGAGGCACACGGTGTTATAGAAAATTCCCTCTGGAATCATTCCGTCACTCAGGACGTCACAACAATGCATATCATGATGCTTGGCATACAAATTACTCATGACATTCACATTGCACCCACATACACATCCATAATCATGCATAAATCAACAATTACCACGTATCGCATTTTCTTGCCGTAAGGCCACAAATCATCATCACAACAATATCACGTGCATATTCATTTCACAACATGTCACCACATGCATTTTCATTACAAACCACAAACCACAACAATTATGCAATCACAATCACTTCCACAAGGAATTCACATATCAAATGCTACTCACAACACATCATTATCGCACATTGAAATCAAAACCCAAAACACACATTTATTCCTCCATAACACCACAAACCATCATCACCAATACTTATCATATATATTCACATCAACACAATTATTGTCATAAAGCCACAAACCATCAACAAAGTATTCCACAACAACCAATTATCATCAAAGAATCATCACACAAGTCATACAATCACTTACCAAAGCATAACCCACAATATTGAAAAATAACACCAAAGTCCATAATTCGTTTTCTCGGAAAAGTCGGCCAAAAATAATATTTTTCATCATCACTAAAAAGTACTCCTAAAGACCTTCGATTCGATATAAAGAACTCTTAAATCCGATAAACGACGAATAAGTTACGAATATTTCCAAATAACGCAAAACATAAACCGGACGCCCGACACTACGAAACGGTTCGTAAAAACTGTACCGATTGGGAAGGATTCAGACCTCAAAACTATTTTTCCTAGAAAAAACATCTCGTTAGCTTCCCAACGCTTCGAACGGGGATCAAAACCGACTTACGGTTCGAGAGATATGAATTTCCGAAAATCGCACAAAACCAGAATTTTCACACTAGCAGTCGTGTCCGTACGACTGCGTGAAAATACACCAGTTCTGGTTCAGCAGTGATTCTTGGGGCGTTTTCGCCCGAAACCCGACCGATTCAATTATTTTCTTCAAACAAAATACATGATAATCCTCCATAAATGTATACGGACGTATTAGAATAAAAAATTACGCGATTCCGCGACTTTTGAAAAACACTATTCCGGAACCTAAAAACGCCAAATTTTCAAATATCAACCGATTTTAACGAAACGAGTTTCTATAACGTCGGCCTCACTTCACTCGACTAAACTACGCAATTTATTTCGAAATTCATCCGTGCAAACATCGATTTCTATCGATTTCCTACAATTCGACCTAAACGGAAAACTATAAGAAAATATCCAAAACAATCAAGAAAACATACACATATACATACACAAGCAAGATATAATTGAAACTTCTCACCCTTACCCGATTATTCGCGCTTGAAACGGAGTTCCCGCGATTTTTTCCCTTTTCTCCTCTTTTCTCTCTTCTTCCTCTTCTTTTCTCTTTTCCTTCTTTCTTTCTCTTTTTCTCTTCCTTACTATTTTTCTCTCTTTTCTTTCTATTTATATAAAAACATAAAACTTACCCAAGCAAAAGACCAAAATATCCCTCAGCTCAAATATCTCTCAAACGCTCTCAAAATGCGATAAAACATCAACAACGATGAAAAATAATATATTGCCAAATAAAAGTCAATAATAAAATAATCAAATAGACTCGATTAACTAAAACTGACAAAAACTGGGGCGTTACAATTCTCCCCCACTTAGACATTTTCGTCCTCGAAAATCTAACCGATACGAACAACTCCGGATACGACTCTCGCATCCGACTAACAAACCAACATGCCAACAAAAGTCACACCACGAATAACACAACTGACAAACCACCTTGCTAACTACCACAACGACACGACAACGACGACAACTACAACGACAAGATGCAAAGCCCATACAATGCACTTGACGACAAACTCACAACTCAAAGAAAAGCCAAGATACCAACACACAGGTTCACTCTAGAACCGAAACACAACAAGATCGTTACCCTACCCTAGGTAACACTCCCCTAATTCCCCACACAGGAATTAGCTACACACACTCGAACCATCACCATGGAAACGAGGCAATCAACACAAACAAGAACATAAAGTTACACGACACCACAAGGTCTCAACAACATCAACAAAACCAGAACACCAACATCCTTGTCACACAGCCATACTACAACAATGCTACGATTCACCAATCGAACATACAATCAAAACATCCATTTACATAGTAGCCCATGAATAATATTCAAACCTTCCACCTAACACTTCCATTCTGAAACGTCCAATAGTCTCACCATTCCTACATGTTCTCAATGTTCAACCTATGAACTCTTACAAGTCTCACACGTAAATACAAAATGTGTCACCTCACGCTTCCGCTGCGCACTCTGATTACTCGTAACCATCAAAACTACCAATCTCACGACCAAAGTCTAACTCTTCCTCATATTCTCCAAAAATCACTGTTCACTTTTAATATATCCAACTTCACACTCTACGGTGTTATCTCACGCACCAGACACAAGTCTCTAAACTGCTCAAATAATTCTAATTCTCGGACCATCAAAACAGACATACACTAAAACTTTCGACTTAACTCATCCGGCACAACCTCGGCTTTTCCCAAAGAATAATCCAAGCCAAATTCATAACTCATCACAAATTCTAGCCATCCTCATTGTCTCATACTCTATTCCTTCAAACCAACCAAGTACTCTAAACTCTTGTGGTTACCCAACACTTCGAGTCAAGAACCATAAAAATAATACCTCCAAATTTTCCAACACAATACAACCGCAACCAATTCCAAATCCTGAATAGTATAGATCCTTTTATGAATCCTCAATTGTCGTAAAGCATAAGCCACGACTTTACTCCCTTGCATTAACACACTGACTAAACTCATCAAAGACACATCACAATACCTCACAAACGATTTATTAGGATCACACAGAATCAAAACTGAAGCCGTATACCATTTCTACTTCAACTCACCCAAAACTAACTCACAACGAACATCCAAAACAAACGACTCATCCTTTGCAAGCCAACTGAAATAACAGAAGTACAAACTTAGTAAAGTCTTCCATACCCTACCGTAACAACCAACTGAGTCCAAAAGTTTCTAATCTCCTTAACCAATTTCGGAGCCTCTCAATGTAGAACTACATCTACTTCCGATGAATCCCTTACCATACTCTCCTCTGAAATAACATATCCAAGAAAACTAACCTTTTTCAACCCAAATTCTCACTTGAATAACTTAGCATAAAACTTCATCTCTTTTTGACACTTGTAATTCAAATCCCAAACACTCTACCTGTTCTTCCTTTGAGTTTACAACAGATCCGAATATCCTCCATCAAAGCCATTACGAACTTATCCAATTAAATATGGAAGATACGATTCCTCTACTCCATAAGCATTAGAGACGCGTTACTAACACCAAATACCATCACTATACGTTGCAATTCCCAACCAAAATCCAAAAGATATAAATCCTTAAAGCTTTTGCAAAACTTTTCACTGGGTAACTGGTTACTCACATACAAGCTTAACCGAGTAAATAACAACCTATTCCGAGGATAACAAACCCAACCAGTCACATTAAATCGATCAAAGGCTCAACTCACACAATTCACCACTCTTATCAAACATTCCAAACAATTGTAATTCACTCAAACTCAACCAAACCATTCTAGTCATCTGTTCATGAAAGTGGACACTTATTCTCAATCATTACCCTATTCAACTATTAGTAATCCATACCCAATTTCTTCTCCTGACCGTCCAATTCCGCAATTCCAACATGTATCAACAACCAACCAAAAAGAATTCTCAAACACAATGTTACATCCAAAAACACATCTGAAAATTATGCCCAACTGACGGCCCATCACTGCGACTTCCTGCCAATTCCCAGAACACTACCATCACAGACAAAACAAACATATTATTCCCATCTACTAAGAGTTTCCTACTTACTTAGCAGATATAAACCTCAACTATTCACCTTCGTCCAATTAAGTTCAATCTCTACTCTCTGTGAAGCAGTCCTTAAATAAAACCCAATCATTCTCTCTCAATGACTTCCCAACTGGACTAACACACCAAAACCTCTAATCCATTTCATCTTCCGATATTAGCATCTTCATCGACTCATCAAAACAATCTGTAATCATCTCCTTAAATTCCAAACAATTCATTTCACACACTATCAAAGCCGGAAAGACCCGCCTATTCCATCCAACATAATTTCCGTCTGCTATCAACAAGAGATTAAGGGTGATCAGTTCCTCAATTTGTCAATAGACAGCCGACAATCATGATGTGGCATAAACCGTCTTTACCAAACTATAATAGTATTTCTTGCATCTTGTGCACAAAACTACCTAAGGCATAAACCTTACCTCCGCATTCCCTCCGGAACCGGGAACAACATTGTCCGAACAACACTTACAATCTTGCAATTCACAATACACTGAGCCAACGCTCCACACCTGAAGCAACATGGAGAAGTACCAACTTCTCCCCCACTTATCTCAAACTCAATCCTGAAAACAAAGGATTAGAAAACCCAGAAAGTACTGACAGTGTTCCACACACCTATCACGTACTAAGAGATAAACAACAACGACAGTATTCAACTGTCACACCAACTGACTCAATAGCTTGGCCGGACGGACCGACCTGCTCTGATACCACTAATGTAACACCCCAATTCCCATCGCGAAATAAATAACACATAATAAATATCAGAGTAACTAAAATTTTATTTTTCCGACAGAAACAGGGATGCCACATTTAAAGAAATAAAATACAATTCCTGCTCAACATTTTTGATACATAACACAAAGAGAAACTTTTTCCTTACAAAAGGATGGTCAATTATGGAATAAAGCGGAAAGATCCATAACTGACTTGTTTTACAAATAAATGGTTTTAGAACATCAAAATATAAATACAAAATATATTCAACAATTATATACATATAACAAAACGTTCCCCGACTCCCGTGCTACGTATCAGAGCAGACACCACGAACGACAACGGAACGGAGGACTAATCTCCACAAAAGCCTCCAAGCCTCTAAAGCTGACAATCTGCACTATGCCATAAAAAGCATATTCCAGCAGAAGGGTGAGAAATAACAACTATAACAAGTTTGCATAATAATATGCCACAACACAGATAATTCACATATGTAATATTTCTCACCGCATACATCACATACTAACACATATAGCATGGCACCAATACATAATATATCACACATAATAAATCGAATCATGATTTTCCACACATAACACATCCCTTCACAATTCACACCACCATTCAACTCAACTCACTCATATACATCACAATGTATATATCTATACGAAACCAAGCATATAATCATGCATATTCCATTAATTCCATACTTCCACAAAGCATACTTTTCCATAATCATTCATCAATGCAAATATACAAAAGATGATCAATGCATACCATAGAGATCGACCAACGACTCTATATAGATGCAAATGCGGGTACCGACTCAATTGGTGATACATTAGTCCCCCAGGAACTCTTGGAATCATCGCTCGTTACATAGAGTAACTCCCCGTCGGGCCTACGATGTTCCCCGTCGCTATAAACCACTATTTCAGGGCGAACGACGTTTATGGATTGCTTTCTACCACTATTTCAGGGCGCACAATCCGATTGCTTTCTACCAGTATTTCATGGCGCACAATCGTCTATAACCACCGCTTTCAGTCCTCAGGCAACGCCTCATATCTTCGAGGCACACGGTGTTATAGAAAATTCCCTCTGGAATCATTCCGTCACTCAGGACGTCACAACAATGCATATCATGATGCTTGGCATACAAATTACTCATGACATTCACATTGCACCCACATACACATCCATAATCATGCATAAATCAACAATTACCACGTATCGCATTTTCTTGCCGTAAGGCCACAAATCATCATCACAACAATATCACGTGCATATTCATTTCACAACATGTCACCACATGCATTTTCATTACAAACCACAAACCACAACAATTATGCAATCACAATCACTTCCACAAGGAATTCACATATCAAATGCTACTCACAACACATCATTATCGCACATTGAAATCAAAACCCAAAACACACATTTATTCCTCCATAACACCACAAACCATCATCACCAATACTTATCATATATATTCACATCAACACAATTATTGTCATAAAGCCACAAACCATCAACAAAGTATTCCACAACAACCAATTATCATCAAAGAATCATCACACAAGTCATACAATCACTTACCAAAGCATAACCCACAATATTGAAAAATAACACCAAAGTCCATAATTCGTTTTCTCGGAAAAGTCGGCCAAAAATAATATTTTTCATCATCACTAAAAAGTACTCCTAAAGACCTTCGATTCGATATAAAGAACTCTTAAATCCGATAAACGACGAATAAGTTACGAATATTTCCAAATAACGCAAAACATAAACCGGACGCCCGACACTACGAAACGGTTCGTAAAAACTGTACCGATTGGGAAGGATTCAGACCTCAAAACTATTTTTCCTAGAAAAAACATCTCGTTAGCTTCCCAACGCTTCGAACGGGGATCAAAACCGACTTACGGTTCGAGAGATATGAATTTCCGAAAATCGCACAAAACCAGAATTTTCACACTAGCAGTCGTGTCCGTACGACTGCGTGAAAATACACCAGTTCTGGTTCAGCAGTGATTCTTGGGGCGTTTTCGCCCGAAACCCGACCGATTCAATTATTTTCTTCAAACAAAATACATGATAATCCTCCATAAATGTATACGGACGTATTAGAATAAAAAATTACGCGATTCCGCGACTTTTGAAAAACACTATTCCGGAACCTAAAAACGCCAAATTTTCAAATATCAACCGATTTTAACGAAACGAGTTTCTATAACGTCGGCCTCACTTCACTCGACTAAACTACGCAATTTATTTCGAAATTCATCCGTGCAAACATCGATTTCTATCGATTTCCTACAATTCGACCTAAACGGAAAACTATAAGAAAATATCCAAAACAATCAAGAAAACATACACATATACATACACAAGCAAGATATAATTGAAACTTCTCACCCTTACCCGATTATTCGCGCTTGAAACGGAGTTCCCGCGATTTTTTCCCTTTTCTCCTCTTTTCTCTCTTCTTCCTCTTCTTTTCTCTTTTCCTTCTTTCTTTCTCTTTTTCTCTTCCTTACTATTTTTCTCTCTTTTCTTTCTATTTATATAAAAACATAAAACTTACCCAAGCAAAAGACCAAAATACCCCTCAGCTCAAATATCTCTCAAACGCTCTCAAAATGCGATAAAACATCAACAACGATGAAAAATAATATATTGCCAAATAAAAGTCAATAATAAAATAATCAAATAGACTCGATTAACTAAAACTGACAAAAACTGGGGCGTTACACCTCCTCTTGGGCTTCATACAAAGAAGACTTAGTAAGTCTCATATCCTCTTGAATCTCACATAGAAACCCTCAAGTTTCCTAAAAGCACAGGAAAAAAACCTGATCATTTCATCAATAGACTAATCTCCAGCAAAGTTGAAACCTTCATAGGTTTTCAAACTCAACTTTCAAACTTCTTTGAACCCCAACAAGTTTTAAGCATTCACCTTTAAAATCCCCAACCAGAGTCAATCAACAATCAACAAATCCCTAGTGGGATCAGAACCTCATGGCATCTGATATCTCAACTCTTCCCTAATCCTCAACAAGAGTAAAACTTTTGGATTCCCCAATATCATTTGAACTTGATCCTGGATTTCCATAAATCCTCGGCAAAAGGTAGCCTCTTCTTAGGCTTCATATAAGAATTTCCCCCAGTGGAGTCAGTCAACCTTAATCTTGGGCTTTGTACAAGACAGATAAAACCCTCCCCAGTGGAGTCAGTTTCTTTTAGCTTCAACTTTGGGCTTTGATCAAGGCACACAAAAATCAACATCCCCTCATATGAGACCATGAGTCCACTCTGTAGGAGAACATTTCCTCTATACATCACGTTTTAAAACAAACAATCAAAACCTTTGTCCAGATAATTGTTGTAAGTGACACACTTGTTGATTCAAAATCCAAACTGGAGTCCTTCTCTTATCCTTGCTAAAATTTATCTTTCATCTAACAGATGTAATTGGCAAGCCTCTGGATTCCATACATCCAAGCCAATGTCCTTCTCTTAGCATGAAAGATTCATAAGGAAAAAGTGGCATTGCTCTACACTGAGTTAAAGCTTTCTTCCTTCATGACATCACCCTTTATAAAGGAAATTATGGCATTGTTGGATTCACATATCCCAGTTAAAGTAATTTCCCTTATAACTAATTACTCAACTTTTGTGATGAATAGGTGAGATGCTCTCCCTTTAGAGATGACAAATTCTCTCTCAGTCACCCCTTTAGCTTCAATCTTGGGCTTTGAACAAGACACAAATACTCTTTAGCTTCAATCTTGGGCTTTAAACAAGACACCAAACATTTTTCCTCCCATAGAAATAGGAGGAACTATGATTTCTCTGATTTCCCAAATCTCTTTATGGGAATACGTAGACATAAGATTGCGAAATCTTAGCGAGCACACAAATCAAAAACTGTAGGTCCAATACCTTCCCAAAAACAACAGAAAACCCCAAAAAAACAAAAACATTCTCTCAACACTCCCAAAGTAGAAACTTTCCCAAGCCACAACAGATAAATACCAGAAAGCACTTAAATCAACAGAGAAACATGTAATAAAAGGTCTATGGATAATCATATATCCATTGGGTGTTAATACCATCCCTTTGTATAACCTGACCCCGATTCCTAATCTCTTAGCATTTGTTAAAGAGAACATTTGCGTGCAAGGTTAGTTTTAGATATCTTCCCTTTCCTTTCCAGCTTCATAGGATAAATAAGAAATTAGAAAGTAGCACTCAATTCCAACCATTGCGGTAAGGTGGTCGCGTCACCGACAAAAATCGCACGCTACACATTAATCAACCACCCTTCACCTTAACACATAGCTGCTACCACATACATACTCCCTCCAAACTTCTTCCAAAAAAAACATACACCTCACAACCTTGATACAACAACTGAACTCATCTTCGTTCAGCCGAACCCAACTTTCTCTTCATTCGTTCCATTTCCATTTCGCCCTTACGACTCAGTGCCGCCACTTACAGTTTTCACAGAACCACCACCACCCATACATAACCATAAACTCACCATCACCATCATCAATCTCATGCCCTTCTTCTCTTTACTTCCAAACACACACAACAAGCTCAACGGGATCAAACTCGCAACGACGACAATCTCAACGATCTCCGGCGATTCACTTACGACGTAATACGACATTGGTAACATTCTCATCTCTTGATACGGTCTTTGAAATGTGTGTAAATTCCATGTTGTTTGCTATGTTCGTATCATGTGTAACTTGTTGTTCATTACCAATATCATGTGGCTCACATTGTCATATACATACCTTTTTGTTTTCTCGTGTATTTGTCGTTCATGATTCTGCTTGCATCATGTAGAATATGTTGTTGTTGTTTGGTGTTCATATTTGCTCACATAAGGTTGCCAGTATTCCATGTTGAACTGTTGTTTGTATTTTTAATGTTGATGATTAGTGGCACCTTCCGAAACTGTATTTTGTCATTGGTTTTCATGAACAAGGAGAGAGAAATGTTACGCATGGTGAGAGCATGTTTTTAAATCCATGTTTTGCATCACTGTTTTGCTTGGCTTTTGAAAATAAGGTGTGTTATCTTAAATTAGTTTGTGTTGTGTGGATAGACTTGTTGGAAATGAGGGTCGTGATATGTACAGTTCGTGTCGAGTTGTTGTTGCAGCTTCCGGCTTCTACATGCGTGCATGGTTGTGTGATTTGGTCAATGTGTTTTTTTGATCCGTAGCAGTATGTTCTTCACGCAAGTAATACATGCTAGTATGGTTTGTTTTAGTGTGCATGCATGATCCGAAGGATGTGTTGTGTTTCTTTTATGGAGAAAGTTTTTTTAACATTAATTGAACTTGGTTTGAAGCACATGGGGCTGTGCGGTTCTGCTTTATTGTAATAATAGGAGAATAGGGATAATTATAGGTGAATTTTTATCTACTCACCTCAAAAAGTTGGGTAGAATTATCTATAGAATAAATTAGACTACATTGCATTGAAAATCTACAAAATTTAAATTACTAAATAAATAATTAAGTATAATAAAATGATATGGCATTACTGAATTGGTTGAAAGTACACTATCCAACTTTTTGTGATGGGTAACGAAGTTGTCCCCATAATTATAATGTATAGATTTGAAAGCATGTGTCCCTCCACCTCATATAATTAGTGGTTGTTTTGTTTTTTCATCTATTAAATTTAAAAACAAAAAACAAGTTTAATTTCAACCTTTTTGGTTTTGTTAAATTTTATCTTTAATTAGTATAGTTTGTTTTAATTAATTATTTATTTATAATATTAAAAAAATGCAACAACAAAAATACATTTTTAATAATTAATATTTTTACTTTTTAATTTAATAAACTATTAAATATTTAAAAATACCAAAAACATTTTTGTTTCTTGTTTAAAATATTTACCCTTTTTTGTCATTTCATTACAAATTAAAAAAAAAACGTTTCATTGGGTGTTACTTTATTTAGTTGTGTGATCTATTGTGAATCTATTAGCTTGCCATTGTTTTCCTGTTGAAGTTTTGGTTTGACATTTCTTTTCATGTGTTTTGCAACAAGTGTAATGATCATGATATGCCTTGATGGTGGTTATTTGACTTTTGACCATATTTTATGCTTAACACTTGTTAAAGATGCATCTATGTGATGATTTGTACTTTGAGACTTGATTCCATGATATACCTGATTAGGGTTCGGTTTGAGGTCATTTGTAATGCTTTGCCTTATGAGTTTGTGTATGCTTTGATGTTTTACACATGTGTTGTTACCTATTTATGAGCTTAACTTTGGTACTTGAGTCTTTGCTGTTTGCTCATTGTATACTATCTTCATGATGCCTGTCTAGCTTGATATTCACTTGTGGCTCTTGAATCTTCAAGATTGCCTATGTTTAAATCCAAGGGAAAGGTTCATTGGTTGACTTTATAGTCATGTGCATTGTATTTTGCATTTCTCTTTTATTCCTTTCACCCATTGTATGGTCTTTATTTCCCTTTAGGTTAATTACCTTAGGTTGTACATACTTAGACTGTTCATTCCCTTAGGGTAGCTTCCCTTAGGGTAGTTTCCCTTAGGATGTTCAACTTTAGACAACTTACAGTTAGTCTCCCTTTTTCTCCTGTGAGAGAATTAGACGTGAGTCATCCCTAGTTGAGATGTGATTCTGCTACCCCATGACATAGTTGAGAAAGATGTATATTCTTTTACACCTAAGAGAGGTATGTGGCATACTCGTCGATTCTATATCCGAGTTGGAGCCCTTCTCTTAATGTGAAGCAAATATCCATCTTCCACATGTTTGTGGTGGTTTAAGTTGTGTATTCTCCTTAAGATGACAACTTGTCTCTTCTCTTATAACCACCCAACAAACTTTGTTTACCCTTAGTAAGGGGAACTACGAATGCTCTGATTCTTTTAGTCAAGATACATAGGCACGCGATGCGATGTCTTGGCGAGCATACTTAGGAATAGCACCTTAGGTTTTCCTTTTCTTTTCACCCTTAGCAAACAGATAACAAATGACAAATAACACATACTAACAAGAGGTTCCTGTAGAGTACTACAGATACTTAGGATGCTAGCACCTTCCTTAGGTATAACCAACCCCCGAGCCTTAGATTCTCTCTTGCTTTGCTTTGCATTGCATTGCATACTTATGGGGTATTCGTTATTTTTCCCTTCCATTGGATAAATTTAAGATTGGTGGTGAATTATGATTTGTGATTCCAGTTAATTAATAGCTTGATATCCAATTTTCACTGTGACACTATGGAAAGGAAGGAAGCCTACTGTGAAATACGTCTATGTTTTTGGAAGCAAATGTTACATTTTGGCTGACCGTGAGCAAAGGAGGAAGATGGATGCTAAAAGTGATGAAGGAATCTTTATGGGATACTCTACAAATAACAGAGCCTATAGAGTATTCAAATCCAGAACTAAGGTTGTGCTGGAATCCATAAATGTTGTGGTTGATGACTCAACTACAAAAGTTGTTGTCATAGATGATATTGGAGCATTCTTTCCCATGAGTGATGAAGATGTCACAGAAGATGTTGGAACATTACATGATGTTCTTGAAGATGCTGCAGACTCAAATGTTAATCCTGAACCTGTAGAGACTGAGAAAGTAGACAAGGGACCCTCCACCAGGATTCAGAAAGATCATCCTAAGGAGCTTATAATAGGAGATCCAAATGGTGGAAGAATGACCAGATCAAGAGAAGTTGTTGCTGGTGCTTTCTTTGTCTCAAAGTTGGAACCCAAGAATGTCAATGAGGCCTTGACTGATAAATTCTGGATCAATGATATGCATGAGGAACTGGGGCAGTTCAAAAGGCATGAGGTCTGGGATCTTGTACTAAGACCTGAAGAGTCAAATATTGGTACAAGATGGGTGTTTAAAAACAAGTCTGATGAGCAAGGTGTGATCACTAGAAACAAGGCTAGACTTGTTGCTCAAGGGTACACTCAGATTGAAGGAGTGGACTTTGATGAAATGTTTGCTCCTGTTGCTAGATTGGAGTCTGTTAGATTGTTACTTGGAGTGGCTTGTCTGTTGAAATTCAAGCTATTTCAAATGGATGTTAAGAGTGCCTTTCTGAATGGATACTTGAATGAAGAAGTTTATGTGTTCAAATTGAAGAAGGCCTTGTATGGGTTGAAACAAGCTCCAAGAGCTTAGTATGAGAGGCTAACTGAGTTCCTCGTCAACCATGGATACAGAAAAGGTGGAATTGACAAAACTCTCTTTGTTAAAGAGAGGGATGACAAACTCATGATAGCTCAAATCTATGTAGATGATATTGTGTTTGGAGGGATGTCGGATGAGATGGTTCAACACTTTATGAAGCAAATGCAATCTGAGTTTGAGATGGGTTTGGTGGGTGAATTAACCTACTTTCTTGGTCTCCAAGTCAAACAGATGGAAGACTCCATATTCCTTTGTCAAGGGAAATATGAAAAGAGTATTATGAAGAATTTTGGCTTGGAGAATGCTAACCACAAAAGGACTCCTGCTTCTACACACTTGAAGTTGTCTAAGGATGAAAAGGGTGTTAGTGTTGATCAGAGTTTATATAGAAGCATGATTGACAGTCTTCTATACCTTACTGCAAGTAGACCTGACATAACTTTTGCTGTAGGAGTTTGTGCTAGATATCAAGCTGAACCTAAAGTCAGTCATATCAATCAAGTCAAAAAAGGATTCTGAAGTATGTGAATGGTACATGTGACTATGGTCTGTTGTATTCTCATAATTCTAATACCATGTTGATAGGATATTGTGATGTTGATTGGGCCGGTAGTGCTGATGATAGGAAGAGCACCTCTGGTGGATGTTTCTTTCTGGGAAATAATTTGATATCATGGTTTAGTAAGAAGCAGAATTGTGTTTCTCTATCTACTGTTGAGGCTGAATACATAGCAGCATGTAGCAGTTGTTCTCAAATGATGTGGATGAAGTAGATGCTGACTTAGTATAATGCCACACAAGATGTCATGACACTTTTCTGTGATAACTTGAGTGCCATCAATATTTCAAAGAATCCTATTCAGCACAGTAGAACCAAACATATTGACATAAGGCACCACTTCATTAGAAACCTTGTGGAAGACAAAGTTATAACATTGGAGCATGTTGCCACAGAGAATTAGTTAGCTGACATCTTCACTAAAGCCTTGGATGTTAATCAATTTGAGGTGTTGAGGGGCAAGCTTGGGGTTTGCCTGTCTGAAGATTTATGGCAGTCAATTTGGTGTGGGAATACTATTTGTTTGAGTGTATATGTGTTCCCACCAAATAAAGAGAGGTCTTCAAAGCCTACTCTCGGTTGTAGCATAATTCTTCAACTGCTGTTTGCTGGGAATCATGTCCTAGATATTGTTTCGACATCTGCTCCAACATCTATTCCTACAACTTCAAAGGAGGATACTATTGCTCAACTGAAGGGGACCTGCAAGGATCTAGATGCTATCATCAAGTCCAGCACAACTAGGAAGGAAAAGCTTGAACAATTGATACAGGTCTTGACAGATGAGAAGGACAAGGTTACTGAAGTTGTTGGTGGTACTGATGATGCTGAAAAGGATGCAAATGGAGAAGATGAGGCTGATGCTGATGCTGAAGATGTTGAAGATGAGGTTGATGATTATTTTGAAGGAGATGAAGAAGAGGAAGAGGATGATGAGGCTACTGAAGATGATATTTGACTGTAGTGTTATTCTTTTTGTTGTGGTATGTAAGGGCTAAATGCCCAGGATATTTTTGGCACTTCATGTGCTTGTTATGTACTTTAAACTTTTGTGTTATTGTTTGGTTATTTAGTTAGTTAACTACCTTTGTCATATTAGGCTAAAAAGGGGCAGTAATACTAACTTTACTAACCACTGCTAACCATTGGTTGCTGCTATTGAGGGGGAAAGCATTAACCACTTGCTGCAGAAGAAGGAACTAATTGAGAGGGAGGCTATATATTATTTTTCCGCTGCTGTTCTGATTTTTGGCCTCTGACTTTGTGTTTTTGTTTGCAAGTTAGTTTTAGCCAAAATATGCCAAAGGGGGATATTGATAAGTCCAAGCTTTTGAGATTGGCATCAATTTTGGTAAAACTAACTTAACAGCAAGATATTGGACAAGATGTCCTAACATGAAGAACTAACTGAAGATCAAGATGTTAGACAAGATGTCCTATCATGATAATTTGACATCTTTGTCTGTTACTTTTTGATTTTTTATTCTGCTATTTTAATTCCAGATCTCAGAGTATTCTGGGAATATTTATGCATCCTAGGTGGCGTTCAAGATTGTGGAATCAAAGATTCTGATTGTAATTCGAAGATACCGTTTTCCTAAGTGTGGAGACATTTTAGGAAACTTTGGATTGAAGAAACTATTCTTGAGGAGAATCGATTGCAGGTTCTGTGTAACAGAATTGCTGCGTTTTTTAAGCCCAAATCCAGTCTAGTTTATGGTTATAAATAAGATGGATTTAACCTAATCAAAGTGTGAAAAATACATTGTTGCTTAGTGAGTTTTAGGGTTTGTGTATTTGTGAGCCTCTCTTGTGTCGTGTTGATACTAGAGCTGAACTGTTTGCATTGAGTTGTAATTTATATCACTGCTGTGATTGAAAGGGAATTGAGAAGAGTCTCATACCTTGGAAGAGTCTTAGGTAGAAATTAAGCCCGGGTAGTGATTAAGTGATAAGTTGTAAACCGGAGGTTGTTTAGCTTAGAATTAATACTATCTAGTGGATTTCATTCATGGCTTGGTAGCCTCCAGACGTAGGTGTTGTTGTACACCGAACTGGGTTAACAATTATTGTGTGTTCGTTTACTTTCTGCAATTTGTATTTTTCTCCTCATTGTCATTGTGTTTGAAGCATAGATCAAGTGTATCGGTATCTCTTAGGACATCTGAGATCTGCTACCAGAATTTTAGAATCGTCTAACCAAACCTACTATCGAAAAGCAATATACGTATCACAAACCAAACGGAGTGATAACGAACGTAAATGTTCAACAACAATCAAGCTACGAATTAATTAAATGCAATGCTAATCGTAACTCGTATATCCAATGAACCAAAATGCAAACAAAATACACACAAACAATTTATCGAACACTTGATGTGAGATTGATAACAATTGGAAATATATTTTGTTTTGTTGATGTTAAAACCTATCACAATCAAAGTGATTGTGATTATATCAACAACAACAACACATTTAAAAGATGTTAGAAAACAATTTCCAATCGAATTGATCAAACAACAACGAACTCGATAAATTGTGTAATCAACAATAAAAGAGATAATGAAATAAAGAGAGAGAGACCAATATTTGTTTAGGCAGTTCTCCAATCGGCCTCGCTATGGGTACATCTGCCCTCAATTCAAATTTGAATTGAGATAGCGCAATTAACCTTTTCTTTGCAAAAATGTTTATATAAGAGATGAAGAATGCAAACCCCAAAAACCCTATTGTTTTGTGTTGATTCTTCCAACTCCAAACCCTTGATCAAAGATTAATCAAGTGACCAACAATGCGGCTATAATCCTCTAATTATCCCGAGCACGTAATTTGTTGAAACCCAAGATTCCTGAACACAATTCACCGTCTCGCGCTACTCCCTTGCAAGGAAACCCCCTTATCCCAGGGCTTTCACTCGGTCGAATCTGTGTTGACGTGATCTTGTTAAAAACTTTCAAATCAACCCAATCTTGAAGGAAAAACCCACCTTGGTTTTCTTATTTGAAACACACAAATCCCCCAAACCAATATTCTTGGTTACACCAAACCTAATTGGACGTTATCAACCCTAATCTAGATGGTCACCCAATCGAAAAATGATTATGTGTAGTTCAATTATGTATATGCATAGAAGAAAAGATGAAGATGATAGGCAATTTTGTAATCTGGTTTCGTTTAGGTTTTATTCACTAGGAAAACCTTTCCTAGATAAAGATGCATGTATGAGTATATATATAGGCATGTGAAGAAAATGGGCAAAAGGATGCAAAAAAAAAAAGATGCAAAAAGAAGTTTTCAAGTTTTAACTTGCATAGGTCGGCCTATGAAGGTCATAGGTTGGCCTATGAAGGTGTTCAGGCCGGCCTGTGAGGCGACCTGAAATGCAACTTGTGGGCAGAATCTACATGCTTCGTTCTTGGAGTGTAGGAGTCAGCCTAAAACATGGATGTGTCGGCCTATACTGAAGCTGAGGCTTCCATAGGTCCACCTAATTACGTATAGGTTGGCCTATGCTGCTGTTTTGACACAAAAACTTGATTTTTTATGTGTATGACATGCCTAAGACCTATCAAACTTGTTCAAAGACTCTTTTCATGCATCCTAAAGCTAAGGGGAGAAATGAGCATCTAAATGTAGGTTGACATCGTCCAATATACAATAGCACTACGATAAACTACCTTATTCCTGGTTTGACGTCATTCAAAACCTGATTGAATTTTTAGTTGGCAATACTTAGCACTCACAGTGGAAATGTTGCAACAGCAATAATGGGTAAGTTTTAATGATTAAATTCAAAAAACTAACAAAACCATTGGCCTCGAGTTTTATGAAAATGCTTCTTTTAGTGATGTGGGCTCTTATACTTCATATGTGTGAAGTAAGTACATTGACTACTCTACTAGGACTTATACAAATGAGCATCATATTATAAACGAAACCATGGCCCAGGAAATGCTTGATGCTTTTTGTGGACATTGGGCTGAATGGGTGATTAAGCATGAATTATCTCTCCAGCTTAGAACCGCTGTGTTTCGCCAAATCCCTATGAAATTCTGGTCAAGCAGATCACTAAGATGTCGGACAGGATGTCGTGACACTTGATCTCTGCTTCTCACACAAGGATAATGAAGAACAGAATACAAATAACAGAAAGTAAACAACACACAAGAATTGTTAACCCAGTTCGGTGATCAACAACACCTACGTCTAGGGGCTGCCAAGCCAGGAATGAAATTCACTAAGTATAATTGGTTCTAAGCTAAAACCCAACGTTTACAACTTGACACCTAGAAACTACCCGTGCTAGATTTCTACCTAAGATACTTCTAGGTATGAGACCCTTCTCAATTCCCTTTCAATCACAGCAGTACTGAATAATTAAAACTCAATAAAACTGTCCAACTCAGGTATTCACGCAATACAAGAGAGGCTCACAAAAGTAGAAACCCTAGTACTCAATAATAGCTGTGTATCTTTAGTGTCTATTCTAGGTTAAATCTATCCTATTTATATCACTAAACAGAACTGGATTTGGGCTTTAGAATCGCAGCAATTCAGCTCCACAGAATCTGTGACCTATTCTTCTCTAGAATAGTTTATTCAATCCTAAGTTTAAAGTGTCTCCACACTTAGAAACAACATATTCCTTTTAGAATCAGAAATTTTGATTCCTCAATCTCGGATTCCACCTAGGACAAAATCATATTCCCATAAAACCTGGAAAATAGAAAAAAGTTATTCCAAACTGTAAAAGACAAAGATGTCAAATCAACATAATAGGATATCTTGTCTAACGCCTTAACCCGCAGTTAGTTCAACATGTTAGGACATCTTGTCCAACATCTTTCTGTTAAGTTAGTTTTACCAAAATTGATGCCAACCTCAAAGGCTTTGACTCATAAATCTCCCCCTTTGGCAGATTTTGGCTATAACTAACTACAATTAACCTGCAGACAAAATTATTCAGAACAGGGAGACCAGATCATCAGAATAGTAGCGGAAAACTAAACTTTGTCTCCCCCTCAACCAGTACCTTCTTCTGCAAGTAGCATTACTCTCCCTCAATGGTTAGTAGCAGTCAGCAGTGGTTAGTAAAGTTAGTATTACTCCCCCTTTTTGGCCATAATATGACAAAGACAGAAAGACTAACTCAAAAACCAAATAAACAGTATAGAGTAATTAAAGTATACACCCAAACGAAAGTAAATTATCTTAGGCAGTAAGCCCTTACAAAACCAAAAAATAAATAAAGGGAAGATAACTTCCAGTAGTCATCTTCTGTTTCCTCATCATCCTCTTCTTCTGCATCCTTACCAAAACCATCAGCAACAACAGCATCTTCTTCAACTTCCTTACTATTTTCTTCAGAAGCACGCTTCTTAGCATCTCCAGTTTTAGCTCCAATGTCATTGTTCTGCTCAGCAGACAAGGCTTGTATTAATCGTTCCAGTTTCTCCTTCCTGGCTGTACTGGTCTTGATGATGACATCAAGCTCCCTGTAGGTTTCCTTCAGCTGAGTAATAGTTTCCTCTTCTGAAGTTGTTGCAGCAGATGTTGGAGCAGATGTTGAAGTAATATCTGGGACATGCCTTCCAATAAATAGGTTATAGTGCAGAGTCAGGGGGGACTCCCTTCTCATGATATTATCAACAGGTAGAATTATCCCCGGATGTTGTTGAAGAATCACTCAACAGATGAGTGAAGGAAAGCAAATAGGCATCTTTACAGCTGAAGAGATAGCCTGTTTCAGGATTTTTTGGAAGATGTATACACCAAAGTCAAATGGCTTTCTTTTTCCAACAGCATAGATAAACCTTCCAAGCCCAGTAGAAATGGTTGAAGTGTGATTTGTAGGTACCCAGTTCACTGTGTCAATTCTGTGAATAATGGCATATTTAACACTCAGGTTCCCAGCTAACAGTTTCTCTTTGTTAGGCCAATTCCTCACAGTATTGCCAGTAATTTCCCTACAAATCTGATCATCAGAGTCTTCAATTTCAGCTTGAGGACCTCCAGGTCTACCAAGGTACTTGTTGATCTCAGCAGGAGAAAATGTCACAACATTTCCCCTGACATATACCTTCAAGTAGTCCTCACTTTTTCGATCATTGCATCCTTCTAGAATATTTACGACAAACTCTTTGACTAGTCTCTCATAGCATGAGCCAAATTGAGTGACAGTCTTTAACAAGCCAGCAACTTCAATCAAATCCATTACCTCCTTACAATTAAGGGCATTCTTCCCCAATTCCCTCTCTAGAGCAACTTTTTGTGATATACATACCTCCACCTGTTTACATTTACAACATCATGGAATGAGATGTTGTCCATGGGAGCTTTAGGAAGAGTAACAACCTTCTTCTTAGAGGTTGGTTTCTTAATGGGCATCATGTTCTGGACATCTTTTGCAACATCATAGTCTGACTCAGTGTCAGACTCAGCCTTTCTCTTTTTAGACACAACAGCAACCTTGCTCCAAGGTCTATGGGGTCCAACTACAGATTTCTTATTTTTCTTGTTAGGGGTGTTTTTATTGTCCACACCCTTATCTTTTCTATTCTTCAATCTTTCGGCCACACTAGGATTGAGACTTGTTACAATGACTTCATCATCAGAGGGTAAGTCGTCTATATTGATAACTTTATCAGTTACTTCTTCAGCACTCCCCCTAGATGCCTGTTCTTGAGACACTTTTGTAGTTGGGGATGTTCCATCACCTGTCTCAACATTTCTCACAATTGAGTCAGCAAGGGTGTGCAGATTCCCTTCTGACACTTCAACATCATCTCCAACATTATCAACATTTCTCTAAGTCATATCCTTATTAAGAATTGAGTTAGTTGGCATAATCTGAGCCAGTGGTCTAGTGATTCCAGTAACACTCATTCTATCCCCTTGACTTATGAGTTTATTCACTATTTTGTCAATAAGGACTAGAGAAAGCACCAGAAGTGTTCGAAGGATTACCTGGTGGAAAGTTCTTTGATCTTCTTACAGGAAGTTTGTCCATTTTGCATGGGACAATAGCAAGGGGGACAACATCAATTGCATCTTCAGCATACAACTCTTCAGGTTTTGACCTAGTAGCGGATGTCGCTGTAGTATCCTTCTTGGTTGCTCTTGTTGGTGATTGTTGTTGTGACATCGTAAAGTGAACACGATTTTCCTTCTCTTCAATCTGGAAGGTGAAGGAGTTTGAGAAAATTAGTTTAGAGTGAGGGTATCTATCGCAGAAGCGGTTTTGGTTGATTTGAAATGATTAATTTTGAAACCATGCATACCCTTGAATAGGGTTCCCACACAACAAGTAAAACCCTAATTTGTCCTTCAAAAATTTTCTTTGAATTTTTGTACCACTAGAAAGGTTCAAGTTATCACAGAAGGATGTCACGACATCTAGTGTGACATTATGCCAGAACAGCACACGTCCAATTCCAGTGATCTGAAAACAACCATTCTTTATAGTTATTTCTTCAGTTTCTATGATTGAGTTCTTTGTGACAGCATAAGAACATCTATTTCTAGCAATTTCATCAATCATAGAGGCCTTTTAAAGAAGATTCTCAATCCATGAAATAGTCTGATGTTGTAATCTCCTATGTGTCATCTTGGTTAACCTTCTAATTTGTAGTTCACCCAAGTTCAGATCTGAGGAATGTTTCTGACGTTTCTCTATCTGCAAAGGCGTCCATACATAACAATTATTCCTTGATCTGACACCTTTCGTGATAATCATATATTTATCATCCACAACCAAACATTCAGATCTGGTGAAATTGACTTTTAGACCTTGATCGCAAAGTTGACTTATGCTAATCAAATTTGCAGTTAATCCCTTGAAAAGCAGCACATTGTCAAGTCTAGAATTCCCAGCTTGATCCAATCTCCCAACTCCTTTAATATTTCCCTTGGATCCATCTCCAAAAGTGACATAGTTTGAGGAATGAGGCTCTATATTCGCCAAATAGTTCTTGACACCAGTCATGTGTCTTGAACAACCACTATCAAAGTACCACTTTTCTTCAGTGTACCCTTTTTACAAGGAATGGGCTATTAGGGCCACAGACTCATTCTTGGAACTCCTTTTCTTTCTAGCATTACTAGCCTTAGGATATCCATGTAGCTTGTAGCAATAACGTTTAATGTGACTATACTTGCCACAATAATGACATTTCCAATCTTGTCTCCTTTTACCTGGGGTATGTTTCTGATGTCTGTACTGATGTTGAGACATTTTGTTAGACATCTTCTGTCTTCTTTTGGTCTGATTAAGGTTGCATTTTGGATCTCTTTTCTTGCTTAACATTAATTGATCATTGTAGCCAAGTCCTCTGACATCTCCAGCATTCCTCCCAACCTATAGTATCTCATCTAGTATATCAGAACTACTGTTGAGCATCCTAATATTTTTGGTTACATTGTCAAGGTTGGAGTTAAGCACAACAACTTCCTCTTCAAGATCAGAGATGACACCAAGATGTTTTAATCTTTCAGCCTCAAGGAGCATAATAATCTTATATTGATCTTCCCCTAGCTGGTAGACTTCAGCACATCTCTTATAAAGCTCCTTGAAGGATTTGATTAGATCATTATATGATAGATCTCCAATTTCTGATTCTATGTTAGTGTCAAATACTCTTGTAAGAGCAGAAACCTGTTTAGGTGATTCTTCATCACTTGCAGAGTCATCTTCAGAACAAGATGTAATGAGGCCTTTCTTTTCTTTCTTAAGAAAAGTAGGACACTCATATTTGATGTGTCCATATCCCTCACATTCAAAGCACTTGATCCCTTTTCATTTGTCATCTTTTTCTTCATACTTAGAGTTTCTTCCAAAATTATTCCTTTTATGGTTGTTGAACGACTGAGACTTGACATTAGCTCTTGATTCCCCCTCTATCTTCTTCAGTAATTGATTGTACTATTTTCCTAGAAACACAACAACCTTAGACATCTCTTCTTTGGAGTTTGTCTTTCCCTCATCATGATCAGACACCAAGGCTAAGCTTTTCTTTTTCTCAGTCTTTTCATTCAGTGTCATCTCAAAAGTTTGTAGGGAACCCATGAGTTCATCTACCTTCAAGGTGTTGATATCTTGAGCCTCTTCGATGGCTGTCACTTTCATGTCAAACTTCTTAGGAAGAGATCTTAGAATTTTCTGGACAAGCTTTACTTCTAGAATCTTTTCTCCAAGATCACTTGAGGTATTGGCAATATCCATAATATTCATATGAAATTCCTGAATACTCTCGTCCTCCTTCATTCTCAAGTTTTCAAACTTGGATGTGAGAAGTTGAAGTCTTGAGGATTTAACTTGAGAGGTTCCTTCATGAGCAGTCTTCAAGATTTCCCAGGCATCCTTTGCAACAGTGCAGTTCTTGATGAGCCTGAAGATGTTCTTGTCCACACCATTGAACAAGGCATTCAAGGCTTTGGAATTACCTTGAGCAAGCTTATCATCTTCATTATCCCAGTCTTCCTCGGGTTTAAGCTCATCATTAATCTTCCCATCCTTGTCTTTGGTCTTTGGTGGATCCCACCCTTTAGCCACAGACTTCCAAGCTTTACCATCCATTGACTTGATGAACGCCACCATGCGCACTTTCCAATATTCATAATTGGAACCATAAAGTATAGGTGGTCTATTTAAAATTCCTCCTTCTTTATCCACTGAACCAGAAATTATCATCCCTAAATCTCACCCAGATACAGAGCAGGATGCCTGCTCTGATACCAATTAAAAATCACGTCAAGCAGATCACTAAGATGTCAGACAGGATGTCGTGACACTTGATCTCTGCTTCTCACACAAGGATAATGAAGAAAAGAATATAAACAGTAGAAAGTAAACAACACACAAGAATTGTTAACCTAGTTAGGTGATCAACAACACCTACGCCTGGGGGCTACTAAGCTAGGAATGAAATCCACAAAGTAGAATTGGTTCTAAGCTAAACTCCAACATTTACAACTTGACACCTAGAAACTACCCGTGCTAGATTTCTACCTAAGACACTCCTAGGTATGAGACCCTTCTCAATTCCCTTTCAATCACAGCAATGACTGAACAATTACAACTCAATAAAACTGTCCAACTCAGGTATTCACGCAATACAAGAGAGGCACACAAAAGTACAAACCTTAGTACTCAGTAACAGTTGTGTATCTTCAGTGTCTATTCTAGGTTAAATCCATCTAATTTATATCACTAAACAGAACTGGATTTGGGCTTCAGAATCGCAGCAATTCAGTTCCACAGAATCTGCGACCTATTCTTCTCTAGAATAGTTTCTTCAATCCTAAGTTTCCTAAAGTGTCTCCACACTTAGAAACAACATATTCCTTTTAGAATCAGAATCTCTGATTCCTCAATCTCGGGTGCCACCTAGTACAAAATCACATTCCCATAAAACCTGGAAAATAGAAAACAGTTATTCCAAACTGTAACAGACAAAGATGTCAAATCAACATGATAGGACATCTTGTTTAACGCCTTAACCTGCAGTTAGTTCAACATGTTAGGACATCTTGTCCAACATCTTTTTGTTAAGTTAGTTTTACCAAAATTGATGCCAACCTCAAAGGCTTTGACTCATCACCCTAGGTCATGGGCCGCATTCTTTGTACAAACTCTAGAAGTCGCTTCTAATCAGTCACAATTTATTGTGAATAGGTGCTTAGGACTTTTGGCTCTTTTATGGGGTTAGTGTATTAATGTTGGGTACTTAATTTATGAAAACATTAAAAATATGGCTAACGCTGCACAATAAGCTTGTGGGCATTTGTGTGCTATTAATGAATTGTGCAGGAGAGCCAGAGTACCCACCTACCCAGATGACGAGATGATAGGTCGAAAAACACCTATCAACGCTTCAGAAATTAGGAGGCTTTAACATAATCACCCAGCAGGAGCAGCTCAACAAGATCAAGAGGATAACCAAGCAGGAAACGAAGAAGAATTCTACACCCCTCAGGTGCAGCACCAAGCGCAAAAAATTCAAGAAAATCAACAGGCATCAAAATTTCAGAGAAGGATGGAAGCTCATGTAATGGGAGTCACAAAGTGGATAACAGAAGTATCACCCACCTTGTATGTTGAACCCCCAAGATTCACACCTGTATTCAGAGACTTCTACAACCAACAAGAATACTATATGCCTGCTCAAAGTTTAAGAGCATGTTTTGCAAGCGCCAGAGAAATGTAAAATTATTTCAGAAATCAAGATAAAGATTAAGAAATAAGAAGAGAGCACATGAAATCAGAATGGACCCGACAAAATAATGATTTCAGCAACACCATGAATGACATGCATGATCTTTTCTACGGTGATAACATGTGAAGAAGACATGTAGCAAGTTTTAAATTTCTAGAAGTTTTTTATAGTCTAATGTATGCCCAACGAAGAGTAATAACACTTATAAGTACTCGTCCTCATTGTATAATTTTAATCATGTTTGTCTTTAATGGATGAGTTTGCTACTGCTGTTTCTTTAAGATTTACAAAATTGCAACTTTAGCATTGAACAAATGAACTAAAAGCACTATTAGATGAAACTTGATCATCAGGAAATTGACTTACGAATTGAAAGCAAAGGATGAAAAAGGAATCAACAAACTCATACTCAACCTTAAGATATGTGAACTAGTAAGGTTTGCGCCAAATAACTTCCATTGTTTACCATTCCTTTCACTGAGTGTATCCATGCATTATTGCTTTATCAGGTCTGAACTAGTTCTAATTCAATTTGTCTGGTTTGATATACACAAACGGGCAGTTGTTTGCTATGAACTCTGAGCCTTTTTTAAAACCACCCTGTAGTAATAGGTAAAGTCATTTACTAACCACTTTGAGCTCAGCCCTTCTTTTGGTGACTTAGCCTTATTCATTAGCCATATGACTTGAAATATTACATCTTTCCACCCTCTCTTTGGATTTAGGTAGAAATTTTTAGTTCTAAAGTTGTATGAAAAAGAAAAAGTTTGGGGTTGCTCTTGGAAGTGAGCAAGGTTTAAGTTTGGGGTTGGGGTACTAGAGAAAAAACGGTAAAAAATTTAACAAAAAAAAGAGAAAATAAGAAGTTAAAAATAACTTCTTCAAAATAAAAAGAGAAAAAGAATGAAAAATGAATATTGAGGACCACAATAGCAATATCTCTAGTATCGTTAATCAGGAAAAGAGTTGGTATGATAACAATAGGAGAACTATGCACCTAACTCCAAAGGTTTAAACCTACTTTCCCAAAAATGTCCTACCCGAACATAAGCCACGTTACAACTGAAAAATCCCTCAAGTGTGTGTGTGTGTGTGTGTGTTTTGATTTCTTTGACGAATTCTATTAGAACATGATCAAATTCAATATAAGCTATTTTGCATGTTGATTGAGAGACTACCTTATCAATTGAGTGAGTCATGGTGAGTTGAGAAACATGTTGAGTACTGTAGCGTGCGATTTTTGTCGGTGACGCGACCACCTTACTGCAAATTGGATTTGGGTGCTACTTTCTGATTTCTGTATTTATCTTATGAAGCTAGAAAGGAAATGGAAGATATCTAAAACTAACCTTGCATGCAAATGTTTTCTTTAACAAATGCTAAGAGATCGGGGATCGGGGTCTGGTTATATAAAAGGAAGCTATTAACACCCAGTGTATCTATGGTAATCCATAGAAACCTTTTATTGCATGTTTTTCTGTTAACTTGAAATGCTTTCTTGTGTTTATCTACTGTGGATTGGGAAAGTTTCTCCTTTGGGAGTGTTGAGAGAATGTTTTTGTGGTTTTTGGGTTTTCTGTTGTTTTTGGGAAGGTACTGGACCTAAAGTATTTGATTTGTGTGCTCGCTAAGATTTCGCAATCTTATGCCTATGTATTCCCGTAAAGAGATTTGGGAAATCAGAGAAATCGTAGTTCCTCCTATTTTGTGGGAGGAAATTGTTTGGTGTCTTGTTTAAAGCCCAAGATTGAAGCTATCTGAGTATTTGTGTCTTGTTTAAAGCCCAAGATTGAAGCTAAAAGGGTGACTGAGAGAGAGAGAGAGAGAGAGAGAGAGAGAGAGAGAGAGAGAGAGAATTTGTCATCTCTAAAGGGAGATACCTCACCTATTCATCACAAATTTTAGGTAATTGGTTATAAGGGAAATTACTTTAACTGGTATATATAGAATCCAGCAATGCCATAATTTCCATTATAAGGGTTATGTCATGAAGGAAGAAAGCTTTAACTCAGTGTAGAGCAATGCCACGTTTCCCTTTAAATCTTTCATGCTAAGAGAGGGGCATTGGCTTGGATGTTAGGGATCCAGAGGCTTGCCACTTACAGCTGTTAGATGAAAGATGAATTTTAGCTAGGATAAAGGAAGGACTCTGGCTTGGATTTTGAATCAACAAGTGTACCACTTACAACAATTATCTGGAAAGGTTTTGATTGTTTGTTTTTTAGATGTGATATATAGAGGAAATATCCTCCTGCAAAGGTGACTTATGGTCTCATCTGAGGGGATGCTGATTTTTGTGTGCCTTGATCAAAGCCCAAGGTTGAAGCTAAAAGAAACTGACTCCACTGGGGAGGGTTTTATCTGTCTTGTACAAAGCCCAAGATTGAGGCTGACTGGGGAAAATTCTTATATGAAGCCTAAGAGGAGGCTATCTCTTGCTGAGGATTTATGGAAATCCAGAAGAAGGTCCAAAATGTATTGGGGGATCCAAAGGGATTTACTCTTGCTGGAATCAAGGAAGAGTTAAAATATCAGATGCCATGAGGTTCTGATTCTATTGGGGATTTATTGATGGTAAATTGACCCTGGTTGGGGATTTTTAAGTTAAAAGCTTAAACCTTTTTAGGGTCAGGGAAGTTTAAAGTTGAGTTTGAAAACCTTAGAGGTTTTAACTCTGTTGGAGACTGGTGTATTGGTAAAATGATCAGGGTTTTTCTTGTGCTTTTAGGAAACTTAAGGCTCTCTGTGTGAGATCCAAGAGGAAATGAGACTTTCCAAGTCTACTTGAATGAAGCCAAAGAGGGGGCTGAGACTCTCCAAGTCTCATCAAGAATAGATAGACTCTGATGTAGAGAGAGATCTTTGTATGATGCCCAAGAGGAGGCTGAGGGTTTAAGGGATGAAGATCAACCCTTAGAATGGTATGATGTTCTGGAATTTTGACTCTCTTGGGGATTGAACTAGTAGAGATTACTAAATTATATCATATTCTTTTAGGAAGCCTTTGGGTCCTTGTACTAAGCCCAAGAGGAGGCTGGGGGAACTTCTAAGAAGCCTGTTGGTCCTTGTACTAAGCCCAAGAGAAGGCAGGGGATACTTCTAAGAAGCATGTGGGTCCAAGCCTAAGAAGAGTTCAAGAAAGGTTTCACCGGGAATTAATCATTTCTTTGTTGAACAATTCTAAGGTTTGAAAAAATTCAGGAGAAGTTTCAGCGGGAATTAATCCTCTCTGGGGAAATGAATTTCTTGTATATATATATATATTTCTAAGTTTTGACAGTCTTGAGAAAAGTTTCACCGGGAATAATGCCTTTCTCTGTTCCATTTTGAATAAGCCCAAGAGGAGGTAGACTGTATAGGGAATTTCCTATGAGGGAACTAGTTTTGACTAAGTTAGAAAGTAACCTCTGGTTTGACCTAAGTGTAGACCTAACTGCTGGGGAAACTCTAAACAAATATGCACCCGTATATATATACAAATAAGTGATTTGACAGATATATAAATAAATATGCATTAAAAAAGATGTTGGGACTTACATTCTGAGAGGAGGACCAAGTGTATTGTGATCTGTTGTATTGACTACAACTGTATGATTGATTAGGGTTTCAAGAAATTGAAGAAAGTTTTGAGAAAACTTTAAATTTTTAATTTGAATTAAAAAGAAAGTTGTTTAAAAAGAAAGTTTGTTTGGGGCTTATAACTCAAACAAGGGCCCAAGTGGTCTAAGAGAAGTTTCACCGGGAATAATCCTCCTCTTAGTACCAGTTTAAAACAGATAGATGATTTTGAAAACAGAGGTATGGGTCTTACAACTCAAGGAGAGGCCCGTGGAAGTTGTTTATTGTTAAAAACAAAGTTTATGTACAAAAGATTTGGGCTTATACTCAAGGAGAGGCCCAGATGACTTATTTGAAAAGATTGATCGCACTGCGATACCGAAAGACGTTGTAGGACTTATACTATAGTAGAGGCCCAAAATTGTTTGTGTACATAGAGGTTGAGTCTTACACTCTATTAGAGACCCAATAAATTTGTTTTTAAAGAAAGAATAATGGGGCTTATACTCAAGGAGAGGCCTAGATGATTTATTTGAAAAGTCGACGATCGCGCCGTGATTTTGAAAACCACAGAAGGATTTATACAATGACTGAGGCCCAAAATTATTTATGTACAAGAAGGAATGGGTCTTACACTCTAATAGAGTCCCAAAAATGTTATTTTTATACAAGAGTTGAGGCTTATAGCTCAAGGAGATGCCCAGATGAAAAAAAAACAGCGATCGCGCCGTTATTTTGAAAATCGTATTGGGACTTATACAATGACTGAGGCCCAAAATTATGTATTTACAAAGGGGATGGGTCTTACACTCTAATAGAGGCCCAAAAGTGTTTCAAATGAAGTTTGAAAAATCAAAATTAAGAAAAACCCTAATTTTAATTTTACAAAAAACAAATTTTCAAAGGAAATTAAATAAAAAATGATATAAAATATCAAATATATTCAAAAACAAGTTGTGAAATTTTAAAAAATGTTTTGAAAAATCATGTTTAAGCACATGAAAACTTGAAACTCATTTGAATTTGAAAAATCAAGGTGGAAATTTCATTTAAAATGTTTAAAAACAAATAAAAAATGATTTTTTTACAAAAAATAAGCTATATTAAGTAAATAATATAAATTTGATTTTTTTGTAGAATAAAATATTTTAACATTTTTGTGAATTTTTAAAAAAAGAATCAATCAAAAATGATAAAAATTGAGAGAGAAATTAATTTTTGAAATCAATTAAGAAAATGATCAAAAATTCAAAAATTCAAATTATGGCGCCAACGGTCTCCTTCTTCTCCCTCGTGACCGTGCTATGGACGATTTACAAAACCTCACTTTTCTCTCTGATTACTCAATGGTTTTGACTTTTGTAAACATCAATCTCACTCATTTTTTAACAAGGATTCCAATGGTACTAATTAATTGCATTTATATTAAGTGTGGAGTGAGAAATCAAGTGATGAACATATGAACCCTAATTTCTACAAGAACACTATGAAATCTTATACATGATAGCTACAAAGCAATTTATTGAGGGGAAACACTCTACATAAGACCAGAAACATGTTTGTAACTTGAAAACACATTTATGACGCATGGATCATAGAGTTTGAGAGTTCAGGCTTACCTCTTGCAAGAAGAAATCGAATTCTGATGTAGAGGTGTTACAGATGTTGTGTGATGATCTTGACAGCTTCAATGGACCTTATGCAAGGTGTTTGGAAGCTTGGAATGTATTGAAACAACCTGGAACTTGTTGTGGTACCCCAATTGCAAATAGGCCAAAAAGCTTGAGAAAATGGATTGTGACTTAGTGATTCTGGTGTTCCAGATGTGTTTTGAGGTTATGGATCACTTGTATATGACATATGTGAGGTGTTAGTATGGTTGGTTTTGATGGATTTGCTTTCTTTTGAAAAATTCGATAGTTACTTCAAAAAGAAGCAAAATCTGGTTTTGGAGAGTGAAGTGAAAGAAAACATGAATTCAGATGTTTTGGGGTGGTTTGATCAGTCACACATGACCTCTATTTATAGTAGAGGAAGTTTGTTTTGCAAAGAATAGTGATTGGAAACTGATCACAGTGTGTAGCATGTAGCCATTGACTTGGATAATCTAAAGTGCCAAGTCAACTCTCTTAGCTTGACTTCATTCAATTTCTGCAGGTTTGAATGCTCAGAGTTTGGCCTTGAATCTTGACTGGTTTGGATTGTTATGGCTTGGTTCATGACACCTCAATGCATTGCATTGATGTTACCTTGCCAAAGTTGAATTCCAAAGTTCATGTCATGATGGTTTTGCACATGCCAAGTTGAATTCTTGATTCCTTGATCAAGAAACAAGTGAGTCATCAGATGTTTTGTGTTTTTGGAAGATGAAAATTTTGGCAAAATGGCAATACTTGAGTGAAAAAATCGTGTGGCACAAGTCAAGTTTCCATGTTATTGTGTAGGCAAGGTGAAAAATGCCATTTTTGGAGGCTTATAACTCCTTGCTTAAGTTAAACCATGGGAGGCTCTTGTACTTTTTGGAAAGCCCCTATAACATACTTCAACTTTGATATTTAACTTTGGTCTTGAATAATCTTGGATCATAATTAAAAATGGCCTCAAAGTTGGTGAAAATGCAAAACATATTCTGTCCAAAATTTCACTGTGTTGAAAAAAGTGTCATTTTCCATTTTTTGTGATTTTGATCAATCCATAACTCAAAATCCATGAGGATTTGGAACATGTTGTAGTTGATAATCTTTAAGTATGTAATGAGAGCTTTAATTTGAGCTTTGGATGGAAGAAAAAGGTTGCTTGGATCACAAGTTATGGTCTTGCAAAGTTGGGTATAAATCACTTTTTTCCATGACTTAGTGAAAATTCAAGTTTCTTATGGTTGCCCCTTTTGCAAGTAACCCCAATTTCCTTGATTTTTCTTGATGGATGATGATCCAAACCATAAGTTAACATTTTTTTTGACTTAGGGAAGCCTTGTTTGTCAAGAAATTCAAAAAGTCAAACTTGATTTTTGAGCACAATTGACTTTTTGTCAGATGAATTTCAAACTTTGTGATCCTCTATGAAATCAAGTTCTTGACCTAATTCAAACTTAATGGATGGATTCCATAGGTGTTTTAGAGTGTCTTAAATCATGCCCCAAGGTTTGGCATTATGTCTTGGTCAAAAGTCAAAGGTACAGTTGACTTTTCATCAGAAAACCCTAATTGGTCCAGATGAATTTGAATCCTTGTATTGCTTATGAACCAAGTTCTTTGAATCAATACAATCTTGTAAATGGATCAATATGATGTATTGGAGGTCTTCAAAACACTTCTTGATGTCTTGGCTCATGCCTTGCTTCAAAAGTCAACTTAGGGGTGAATTAAGTCAAGAAACCCTAATTCTTGATTTTTGATGAATGCATCCCCTGAGGCTACTTTGAACTTGTGATTGGGTCCATGAGGTCCCTTTGAGCTTCTTGGATCATGTTTTGAAGTATTAGCCCATGCCTAGATGAATATTTCTCCCTGGAGGCCTTGGTCGACCAAAACCCTAATTTGGTGACACTGGTGATCTTGAGGCTTGATTAACTTGAGATGTTGCATTTTCATGCTTAATTCTTGATGTGGGAGACCTCTTGATCCTTCATGGATGTTTGAGAGGTTTGACAAGTTGAGGATCATGTCCATTCTTGATTGATCCTTTGTCTGAGTACTTTGAGAGGGTTCAAAACCCTAATTCTTGATTGTAGTGAATGCTCAATAATCTTTGAGAGGATTGATAAGGTATAAAGGTACATCCACATTGTGGTGATGATTTGCACAATGATGGGAAATATTGTGGTCAAAATTTATGGTATGACAAGTACTTGTCAAAGATTGAGGATGTTTTCTGAATTTTTTGGATTGCAGTTGGAATCTAGAAAGCTGATTAGGTAAAACAAATGTCATATGGTGACGTTTACTTGTTATTGTTGCAACTTGCTTTTCTGTTTGGAATTTGTTGTGCAGGCAAGTTACTTGAGCACAAGCAACAGTTCAAGTTTGGGGTTGTGATGACACTCTGCCATTGCATGTTTTCTTTCGAAGAAATAAAGAAAAACAAGTTGAAGATGATCAAATTTGATGAATAATGGCCAAAGAACTGAGCAAAAATGACCAAGTATGAAGAATTGGGGACTTAGAGAGATTTGGCTGAAAAATGAGCTAAAGCAAGCAAGCCACTGGAATAATTATGTGTTGCATCGTGCGCTATCACGCATATGATAGAAAGAAGAAAATTAGTATCACACACCATCGTGCGCGTGGAAGAGCAGCCAATGTAGCGTCGCGCGTGCGATGCAGTCTATTCCACACGCGATGAACCCTTTTTCTGGGAAAATTCTGACGTGTTTTGGTATGGTTTGTTGGTTATAAAAAGGCAGACTTTGGACTTTTTTAGGGGTTCTGTGACTGGAGACTGAATAGTATGATTTACAACACCAGAAGTGAGTTTTGGAACACATTCGAAGCTATTGAAGGATAGATCTTCAAGGAATTCTTGTGCAATTTTATTCTTATCAACTAGTATTATAATTTTATCAGTATGAGTAGCTAAACACTTTTAGGTTAGGTTTTGCCTGATGAACCTGTTTCGAACCTGTAGGGACATATATTCAATTTGATGTTGCATGAATTATCTTAGTTATATTTCTATTTAATTGCTTCTTTTACTTAAAGTGCGTTATTTGAAATACTCTGTTAATGTGATTATGGATGTATATAGAATACTGACCCTTAGCCTACACGTCTGATCTAGGGAAATTATCGTACTTACACCGGTTGAATATCGATAAGAGACCTCGAGTTATGGCCTTAGAGTTAACGTACTATATCATCGTCTAATTTCACTTACGCCAGTTGAATAGGGATAGGAGACCACTAGTAGGAATTAGTGAGTTATACACCAAGGGATTGGGTATAGTGGTCTTGTTAACTCACCGTGGAAAAATAACGACGCTTGATTTATGTAATGCATTAGACATCTACATGGGAGAAATAAGGGATTCTATGAAAAACTTGACCACTTCCTCTAAATTGTCAAAACACTTCTTTTATATTCAACTGCAAACTTGAACCCCCCCCCCCCCCCAATTGTTACTTTTTATACTTACATAACTATTGCTTTGTTAAATAGATGTCCTTGGGGATTCGATACTCTTTTTATTATTATGAAATTATCGGTACACTTTTCGAGAAGTCATCAATCTAATATTGTTTTTGCAACAAATATGCTTCAAGGGAGAAGCAAAGTTGTTGTCATGGTACCTGGACAGTGGCTGCTCACGACCTATGAGAGGAAAAAAGTATATGTTCCAAACCCTGACTCTAAAAGAGGGGAAACTATGGGATTTGGAGGAAACCAGAAAGGAATGATCATTGGTATGGGTGTTATTGGTAAATCCTCTATCTCTATTAATAATGTTTGGTTTGTAGATGGACAAAAACATAATCTATTGAGGATTAGTCAATTTTGCGACAGTGGTTATGAAGTCATATTTAATATGAACAATTGTATAATCATGATCCATACCTTTAGAATTACTTCACATTGATTTACTTGGACCAATGAGTACTCCATCAATCAATGGGAAGAAATATGGATTAGTCATAGTTTATGACTATAGCAGATGGACTTGGCCTAAATTCCTTATAACTAAGGATGAATCATATGATGTGATCATGGAGGAGAATTTGAAAATGAGCCATTTGAAACTTATTGTAAAAAACATGGAATTCTCCATGAGTTCTCTTCTCCTAGAATTCCACATAAAAATGGAGTTGTAGAGATAAACAAGAGATCTTTACAAGAAATGGCCAAAACTATGATCCATGAAAAAATTACCTTAGCAATTATGGGCAGAAGTTATAAACACAACATGTTATGTTCAGAATAGAATCTATATTAGACATATTCTGAACAAAACTTCATATGAGTTGTTCAAAGGAAGAAAGCCAAACATTTCTTATTTTCATCAATTTGGATGTACATGTTACATCTTGAAAAATAAAGTCTATCTAAAGAAATTTGATGCCAAAGCTCCAAAAGGTATCTTTTTAGGATACTTTGAACACTTAAAGGCATACAGGATGTATAACTCTGAAACCAAAATGGTTGAAGAGTCAATACACATCAAATTTGATTAAAAAGAGCTTGACAAAAAATGTTAGAGCTAGTTCAAACCTTTTTCAGATATTTGTGTGTCTGAAGACACCTCAAAAGCTAAAGGTCGAGAAGCTGGAAGTTCATAAGCTAACAATCCATTAGAAGCTGAATGTTTAGAAGCTATCAGAACTTTAGAAGCTAGTGGTCCAGAAGATTATCAAACCTCTGAAGCTCATCCAGATGAAGAATATTCTTTTGAAGCTCAAAATGACTCCTCAGAAGAATCATAATCCAAGAAGACCTTCAAGTACAATTCTTTACATTCAAAAGAGTTAATACTTGGAAACAAAGATAGTCCGAAAAAGACAGGGTCTGCTGTTAGAAAATAACACATGTCTGCTTTCAGAGAAGAACATTTAATGCTAGAGCTACTTTCCATGGTTAAACTTACTTAGGTTGATGAATCACTTTCTGATGATGGATTGTGGCAATGCAAGAAGAATTAAATCAGTTCCAAAGGAATGATGTCAGGGATCTGGTACCCAAACTTTATCAAAAGAACATTATTGGAACAAAATAGGTATTCAGAAACAAGTTTAATGATCAAGGAGAAGTTGTAAGAAATAAATCTAGACTTGTGACTCAAGGCTACAGTCATCAAGAAGGTATAGATTTCTCAGAAAACTTTGCACATGTTTCAAGGTTAGAGGCAATCAGGTTACTTCCCTCTTATGCTATTAATCATAATATTATTTTATACCAAATGGATTTTAAGAGTGCTTTTTTTAAATGTATTTATTTCTGAAGAATTGTATGCCAAATAACTACCTGGGTTTTAGGATTCAGTACACCCAGATTATGTTTTCAAACTTAAGAAACCACACTATGAACTCAAACAAACTCCCAGAGCTTAATATGAGAGACTAAGTAATTTTCTGTTAGAAAATGGTTTTCAGAAAGGGCAAGAAGACACTACACTCTTCAGAAAGACACTTAAAAATAATATCTTAATTGTCCAAGTATATGTGGGTGATACTATCTTTGGTTCTGCTAATGCTTTCCTTTGCAAAAAAATTTCAAAGTCAATGCAGGCTGAGTTTGAGATGAGTATGATGTGAGAGTTGAAGTTCTTCCTTGGTATTCAAATTAATCAATGCAAAGATGAGGTTTATGTTCATCAGATAAAATACACAAAGGAGCTTCTGAAGAAGTTCAATCTAGATGATTACAAGATACTGACAACTCCTATGCATCCAACCTGTAAATTGAGCAAAGAGGAAAGCAGCACCAAAGTATGTCAGAAGTTGTATAGAGGTATGATTGGTTCTTTACTCTACTTAACAACTTATAAACCAGATATTTTGTTTAGTGTCTACTTGTGTGCAAGATTTCAATCAGATCCTAGAGTGAATTAATTAACTGATGTTAAAAGGGTCTTTAGGTATCTTAAAGGAACAACCAATCTAGGGTTGATTTATAAAAAAAATTCTAGGTTATAAGCTAGTTGGATTTTGTGATGATGATTATGTTAGGGATAGAATTGAGATAAAATCCACTAGTATAACTATAAATTCATAGGTGAAAACCTAATATCGTGGGCTAGTAAAAGACAAGAAACTATTGGTTTGTCTACAACAAAAGCTTAATACATCTCAGCTGTAAGTTATTGCACACAATACTCTAGATGAAATATCAGTTGGAAGACTATCAGATAAATGGAAGCAGTATTCCTATTTTCTGTGATAATACTTCTACTATCTATTTAACAAATAATCTTATTCAACATTCAAGAACCAAGCACATAGAAATAAAACATCATTTTATTAGAGATTATGTTTAGAAGGGTGTGATAGATATACAGTTCATTGATACTAATCATCAATGGGATGATATATTTACCAATCCTCTTACTATAGAAAGATTTGATTTTATTAAAAAGAATATGAACATGCATTTTGTAAAAGAATAGTGCTTGCTTCTGAATGGGGGATAAGAGTCTAATGATGATCATAAGCTATTGTGATTAGAAGCTATGAACTAGCTTCTGATGAATTGTAGCCTTTGAAGCATCTCAGCCTCTTATGCTTAGAATATGATTAGATGTCTCTGACAGCATATAAGTGGAAAAGTCTTTACTGCTTTTTCTGACACCTGCCTACTTATGTGTCATAAATCTAAAACGGCTTCTTACACATGTTTTGTTTAACTATTAAGCCTCTAGATGTTTAATATGTGATTCTGAGTTATTTGACTTTGAACCAATTAGTCCTCTAAGTGAAAAGGATCTCTGGGTCAGAAGGTCCGAAGTCATAATCCCTCTGGGAATTTTCTGTCTTCTGGACTCTGAGCTATATTGATGAGTATAACCAATCATTTTTTGTTAAGGCAAAGAAGTGTGACATCTGTCATATCTATATTCTTACTCATGTCAAAAACGTTTGAGTAACCATTGGGAGTAATTTTCTTGGGTAAAACTTAATCATATTTTTGGCTCCCCTAGGTCATCATCACTTGTTTTATCAAATGTTTGTGTGATTAAAACATTTTTCAAAATTCACAATATCACCCTTTTCATACACAACACAACTCTCACTATTCACACTTGAATCTTTTCAACCCTAAAAAACTTCAATGGTTATTCAACAAAATAAAGCTAAAATGGTTGAAAAACTCTCTATAACATCTCTACTGGTGGCTCACTCAAAGGATTTTAGTGGCAAGAGAATCATAAAAAAAATGCAATGAGAAATGGATATGTTATTATTCGTCAAGAAACTATTACAAATCTAGAATCATTCATCAAAAGCTAACATATGCACTACAAAAGGTTACAGCTTTCAGACTACGTCTGCAGGCCAACCACCAATTCTGAGGAAGGTCTTATTGTCTTCATCACTGTCTGATCCACTTTTATTAGTTGGATCCTTCTTTTTCTTGAGATTTTTCATCTTTGACATTGAAGTCCTTCCTACCACAGATGCTCCTGCAGATGGTCCAGCTTGTGTTCTTGCACTTTCAGAGAAATTGATTCTATCATCTTTGTGCCTCCCAATGGCCTTGTCTACTTCCTTGGAGGAACTCCTCTTTGAATTCCCAGATGATTTGGTCATATTGTCTGAAATGAGAAGAGCTGGATGAAAGAAAGAGGAATGTGACCTTGCTAGTAACGAAACTTCGCTTATATAGAGAGTTTGGGATAAAGCAAAATCATCTTGGTTTATTATGCTCCAATGGACATAGTAGAGAGATATATTCTTGGTCTTCAAGCACATCTCCCCAGCTTTGACTGCTCCGTTTCTCTCAAATGCTCAGTTGTCATAACAAGTTTGACCATCTCGAGAATTGTAGAGTTATTCACAAGCTTTATGGCTAAATTACAACCTTTTTCTATAAAAAAAATTAGAATGATTATGTCTTGAAATCATTTCTATTCTTTGATAACAAAGGAGGAGAAACAAATATGATTTTGATTAATTTTTATCCAGATTTGATAAAATCCCAAACATTTAAATATGTGGATTTGATTATAAGATTATTGTTCTTCTGACAATTTTCTTTAGAGTTTATAACTTGTTTTCTTATGTATATTTTCTTATTTCCCTTATTCTTTATGTCTCTTTTTGTTGATGACAAAGGGGGATGGCGGGGCGGGGGCGGGGGGTAAGATAAGTATTTAAGCATCTGAATTTGATAGGTTAAGAAGCTTTATTGCTTAAATTCCAAAGATTTATTAATTTTGCTATAAAGTTTAAATTTAACTAACCTGAATATAACTTAGGGAGAGCTTACAAACCTCACCCTCTGGACTATTCGACTCAGGGCCGCTTACAAACCTCAGACTCTAAAGTTAACTTGTTAATTAAATTTAAAACCATTGTTCTTGAATACTTGTGTTTGTCATCATTAAAAAGGGGAAGATATTTGGAACAAAATTGGTTTGTACCATATCTCTTAGGTTTTGATGATAACAAAGTATTTAAAAAACAATTGGGTATACTAATATTTGTTCAAGTGTGCAAGACCACATAATAAAATTTCAAGAATAAGCTAAGTATTGGTTATGTTAGTAAATATCTAAAGAGAAGCTTAAAGATCAGAATTTGAAGGATCAAAAGCTAAAGACTGAAGGTGAGGAAAATACATAAGAAGAGGGGTTGAATTGTGTTCACTAAAAACATTTGTGCTTCTGAATTGAGTTCAGATTCTAAACATAAGTTCAAAACCTGATAACAATTACAGCGAAAAACATATCAAAAGTAAAGCAAAAAGAACAATGAACACAACAGATTTATCATAGTTCCTCCCAAACTGAGAATAGTACAGTCCCCTTGCAGCGCAAGAGATTTTCCACTATAATCAACTCATGATTACAACTATTTACGCACTTAAGCATAAGACTTTTTCTTGCTCAGACCTACCATCTAAGACTTCTTGCTCAATCAGCACCTGATCAAGACTTCTCTTCTTAGATCCTCAGATCCTAAGACTTTCCTTACTTAAACCCATCTGGTTTAAGACTTCCTTGCTTAGACCCTCTGCTTAAGACTTCTGCTCAAACCCTTGGTCCAAGAATTCTTGCTCAGATTCCTCGAATCTAAGACTTCTCTGGTCAGACGCACAGTCTAAGACTTCTTTGCTCAGACCCTAGGCCCCAGACTTTCGTTGTTAATCAAAATTGATCAAGACTTTCAATGCTCTAGCACATAGCAGGAGACTTACTTGGCTCAAGATTCTCAGCAAGAGACTTTGTTGCTCAAGCACATAGCAAGAGACTTTATCTAAACGACTAAACAATCATGTTTAGTAGAATAGAGAATAAGGTGCATGTATGAGTATATATGGGTATGTGAAAGAATAAGCAAAAGGAATGCAATAAGTTGGAGTAAAAATGAAATTTTTGAGGTTGGAACACGTATAGGTTGGCCTATGAAGGTCATGGGTCGGCCTATGTATGTATTCAGGTCGACCTGTGAGGCAGTCTGTGGGCAGAGCCTACAGGCTTCATTACTGCTACATGGGTGTCGACCTGAAAAATTATGTGCCGCCTATACTGAAACAAAATTTTGTATAGGTCGGCCTGATCATGCATGTGTCAGCCTGAACTGACTTGTCTGCCAAAAACATGTTTTTCAATGCAATTATGATGTTGACTCCTTTTCACACTTATTTGAATGCTTCCTAATGCAAGATGCTCATCTAGAATGGGAGGATAATGTCCAATATACATAACGCTACATTATCCTAGTTTTTTACATCACTCAAAATACAAAAAGCACTCACATACTCCCCTTTTTTTATGATGGTAAAACATGAGACGATGTGTTTCGCGACATTGTTGTCTTTTTGAAGATCCCCCTGAATATGTGCATATTCTTCAACTCGTATACTTTCTCCCCCTTTGACACCATCAAAAAGAGAACAGGCAAACTATAAGAAGTATCAATAAACACATACAAATTCAAAATACCACACATAGGCAATTCGCAAAGAAAAAGTGGTGCACTCATGTCATACCCTAAATTTTGACCAGCCGTTTTTATTTTTTCTCATTTCATCTGTCTATGTTTTCATATTGTGTCGTCTGCATATAATGTCATATATTTTCTTCATGAATATTTTTTGAATTATTAGTCGGAATTAACATCTTAAATTTTCAGGTATTTTTGGTCAAACTGAAAAGTCAACAGTGCAAAAAGTCGGTATCCCGGCAATTTTTAAAATCGAACTTTCAGACATCATTTTTAATCTATTTTTCGCGTACTTCAATCCGGTGTGCTTATTTTAATTTTTTTACTTTCCGGTCATCATGTTTCTGACCCGTCTGAGCCATTTTAGCGGATAAAATCAATTTCAAAATTTGACAAAACGATGTATTTTTTCAAAACGTATATTTTTTCTGATCGTTTTGGTGTGTTCATTTTATTTTTTCGAACACCTCGATATAGACAGTATTTATCATTTTTTTTACCGGTTTCGGTTCTGGTTTTAATTAAGTTTAATTTTTTTTATAAAGATTTTAATAACTTTGTTTTTATTAAAAGTTTTTATTATATTTAATTTGTTTATTATATTAATATATAATATAATTTTTTGTTTTATTATTTTACAATACTAGTCTCTCTTTTACACTATTAGTTTCCAAAAATTACAAATTTTTTCCTCTCATACATAAAACTCACGCCACTTTTTTTTCTCTTTAACTTGAAGCTACTAAACTCCTACATGTGATTTTTCCATACATTTTTTATTTTTTACACTACATACAAATTACCAATTCAATTTTTCTTCATTTCAACTTTCAACATTTTTAAGTCAACTTTCAATATTCTTCATTCTTCATTCAACAATTCAAACTTATGACATCATGTTACTTGCATCATTTGCTTGATCACCAAGTTCCAAATCTCTATAAATAGAGAGGATTTTTCACTTCATAATTTACACCAAAACAAATTCTCATTTTGTTTTCTCAAAATCTCCTCCCTCACATTCAATCTCTCTTTCTTTTGTTTCATTCTACTACACTTCTCATACACAACCACATACATATTATACTCCCTCTAATATTTTTTACTGTCCTAACATTTTTTTTCTCAAATTTTTCAATCATAGCACATACATACTACACTAACAATTTTCCTTGTTATCATAACACTAAAACAAATATACTTATTTTCTCATACTACATTTTTTCTCTACTACACAACACCACATAATTTTTCTTCTGCTATATATATATATATATATATATATATATATATATATATATATATATATATATATATATATATATATATATATCTTTTACTTCCTGCTAACAATGGCAGCTCACATAAACCATAACACACGGCTGCAACAACAGCCCCTTTGCAAGCAATTCAAAGAAGAGACGAATTTTCGCTGTTACCGCAACACAATCAGAATCACGCCGACAAAACTGCGGAAATCAATGAAACAGAACAAATTCAATTTAAAGCAGAAACAGAATCACAATAATCTCTTCAAACAAATTCAAGCAACAATCCAACAAGAGTGTTTAATCATACATCATACATTTTTCATATACTATGCATTCAAGAGTGTTTGAACCCACATTTGCATTCATCAGTGGTCGTGTTATTATCAACATCTTACCTTTCTACAAAGCCCAACTTATCTGGCACCTAAACTTATATGTCTTATCTGAGATTCTTCCATATATAACTTTGTTTTTATCCGATGTCCTTCCGGATATGTCTATCTGTTCTGATGCTGTTCCAGAACGTTTCTCTGTGTCTACCCGATATTCTTCCGGATATATCTTTTGGTTTTGAAGTTTTTTCCAAAACCCGTTCTGATATTTTTCCAGAACTCTCTTTGTCTATTTGATGTTATCCCAGATATAACTTTTGTCTTTCTGATGCTCTCCCAGATATGACTTTCCTCATCTGATGCTTTTCCAGATGCAACTTTTGTTCGGATGACTTATCTGATGCTTTTCCAGATATGTTCATCGTTCTGTCAGTCTTCTAAAAAAATTTCTGTACATTTAACTCTTTTCTAAATGTTTCGGATTTATACTCAAAGTTAATTTTAATACATTCAACATTTTTCTGGATGTCATTAATATGCCTTCGAGTTTGTTTCTCATTCATCCAATGTTTTTCTGGATGTGCCTGATTTATTTTTCAAACTTCATTCAATGTTCTCCTGAATGTCTCTGATAATCATGTTTGCTTATGTTCCAAAGTTTCATTCAACATTCTCCTGAATGTCTTTTACGGTCGTTACTGTTCTTTTCCAGGGTTTTTCAATACATGTCTGAAAATCTCTGATGACTGTAACCTTTTTTCCAGTAAAGTTACTTTCGCTTTCTAGATATTCCCTTGTATTTCACAGTAAAATTAAACTGCTTTCTCAGAAGTCTCTGACATATCCTCAGATTTGGTCTCATTCCACATCTAATGCTTTTCTAGATGTTTCTGATATATTTTCCAGAGTTTGACACTTCTTTCGCATCTGATGCTTTTCCGGATGTCTGAATCTCTGCTCCAGGGTTTATCCCTCTCTTTTCAAGAACTGTTGAATACTTTTTGTCGCATCGGTAAATTTCCACAATATCTTACATTCCCAAGAAAATTCTGTTGGTCTGTCTCATGTGGCATCAATCCCCACAGTGTTCAAAAGTCTTTCATTCATCACATATCATTTCATCTGCATTTACGGTCAAAATTCTAGGTACTCTGATATTTAATCCTCTTATACCTCGAATGTCTAAAAATCTTTGTTATTCATACCTTCAGGTCTAAGAAGATTAAATAGGGGCATCTGTCATACCCTAAATTTTGACCAGGCGTTTTTATTTTTTCTCATTTCATCTGTCTATGTTTTCATACTGTGTCGTTTGCATATAATATCATATATTTTCTTCATGAATATTTTTTGAATTATTAGCCGGAATTAACGTGCTAAATTTTCAGGTATTTTTGGTCAAACTGGAAAGTCAACAGTGCAAAAAGTCGGTATCCGGGCAATTTTTAAAATCAAACTTTCAGACATCATTTTTAATCTATTTTTCGCGACTTTAACCCAGCATGCTTATTTTAATTTTTTGACTTTCCGGTCATCATGTTTCTGACCCGTCTAAGCTATTTTAGCGGGTAAAATCAATTTCAAAATTTGACAAAATGCTGTATTTTTTCAAAACGTATATTTTTTTCTGATCGTTTTGGTGTGTTCATTTTATTTTTTCAGACACTTCGATACGGACAATTTTTATCTTTTTTTTACCGGTTTCGGTTCCGGTTTTAATTAAGTTTGATTTTTTTATAAAGATTTTAATAACTTTGTTTTTATTAAAAAATTTATTATATTTAATTTGTTTATTATATTAATATATAATATAATTTTTTGTTTTATTATTTTACACTACTAGTCTCTCTTTTACACTATTAGTCTCCAAAAATCACAATTTTTTCCTCTCATACATAAAACTCACGCCACTTTTTTTTTTCTCTTTAACTTGAAGCTACTAAACTCCTACATGTGTTTTTTCCATATATTTTTTATTTTTTACACTACATACAAATTACCAATTCAATTTTTCTTCATTTCAACATTCTTCATTCAACTTTCAACATTTTTAATTCAACTTTCAATATTCTTCATTCAACAATTCAAACTTATGACATCATGTTGCTTGCATCATTTGCTTGATCACCAAGTTCCAAATCTCTATAAATAGAGAGGATTTTTCACTTCATAATTTACACCAAAACAAATTGTCATTTTATTTTCTCAAAATCTCCTCCCTCACATTCAATCTCTCTTTCTTTTGTTTCATTCTACTACACTTCTCATATACAATCACATACATATTATACTCCCTCTAATATTTTTCACTGTCATAACATTTTTTTTCTCAAATTTTTCAATCATAGCACATACATACTACACTAACAAATTTCCTTGTTATCATAACACCAAAACAAATATACTTATTTTCTCATACTACATTTTTTCTCTACTACACAACACCACATAATTTTTCTTCTGCTATTGTAGTACCCCAAATTTTGACCACCCTTCTATTTTTTTTTATATATATATAGACGATTATAATGGTAAATATTAAGGGGATTATTTGGGTAGGATAAATTTATATGGGGATAGATTATTGTTATTTAATATATAGGAACTAATTAGGATTAGATTAATTTTTAATCAAAATTACATTAGGGTCATAGTGGGGTTATTAGAGCATTAATATTAGTATTAATAATATTATTAATATTAATATTATCATGGGATTATTATTAAATTATTATATACTCGCTAATTCTATTTTATTTCGAATAAATGGAATGACTTAGTTGGGTACAAGGGATTACAAATGGAGAGGTTGTGAGTTCGAATCTCATATTCATCACTTTTTGTGTTTTTCCATCTTATTTATTTTTAATTTAAAAATTCATAAAAATTGCATTTTTTATTAATTTTTGTATTTTTATTTAGGCGTTTTAAAAAAATATTATTTTTCACTTTTTGCATGTTTTTTCAGTGAAAAAATAAATATCCAAAAAATAAAAAAAATATATCTTGTCTTAAATGCATTCTTATTTAGATTAATTAGATTAATTAGATTAATTCTATTTTTAACTCTACTACATCTAGGTTTTAAGTAAAATGATTTTATTTGATTATTACTTAAAATATAAAACAATAAAATTTGTATTTTTCATTTTTTAATTATTAATTTTCGTATTTATTTTTTAGGCATTTTTTAAAAATGTTAATTTCCACTTTTTAGCAAAAAAAATTCAAAAATTATAAAATAAAAAAATATTTGAAAAGATTTTGTTCATATTGCATTTTAGGATAATAATCCTCTTTTTTTAAAAAGAAAAATTAATGTGATTGATCACTAAATCAAAATCACATAAAATTGACTTATGAATTTTTATTTTAATTGATTAATTTCCTTTTTTTGGTTAACCTAATTTGTCCTATAAATAGGTCTATTTTTCTCACATGATGGGGGGAAAAATTACAAACCATACGATAAAAAGTTGTTGTTCTTTACATCAGAGGACAACAACACTAAAACCCTCAAAAACAATAAAACCTTAAACCTTCAATAACCCTAAATCTTCAATCCCTACAAGCCAAAAAGGAATTCATTTTCTTTACATCAGAGGACAACAACACTAAAGCAAAAGAAGGGAAAAAGGCAAACGAAAGGAAAAAGGCAAACGAAGGGAAAAAGGCACAAGAAGGGGAAAAGGCACAGGGGAAGGGAAAGAAGGGAAAAAGGAAAAAAAATGGGGAAAAAGCACAAAGGCAAAGGAAAGAAAAGAAGGGATGAAGCAGATTAAATTGGTCACGGCAAGAGGAGGTAATTTGAATACTTAGCTTATTTTTTCTTTGTTGTGTGTTGTTGTTGATTGATTGGGTTTTTTGGGATATTTCTGGAAAAGTTAGGGCTACGGTTCTTGGTTCATACCAAAGGGTCAGGGTTCTTGGGGGAAAGGGTTAGGGTTCATATTGAACCCTTGGGGTTTTAATTAATTTAATTAAATTAAATCCTTAATTTAATTATTAATGGGGGATTAAGGGATTAATTATGGGATTAGGGTTTATTATTATGGAAAAATATAATTAGGGATTTTAGAATTGTTATTTTATTTTCTAGGGATTTATTTAGGGTTTTAAAAATTTAATTAATTATTAGTTAGGTTTATTTTATTATAAAAATAAGAAAATTATTTTTAATAAATAGGATTTTCTGTTAAATTCGGGATTTTGGGGATGATATATTTTGTGATTTTATGTTTTATCAAAGTATGTGGTTTATGACTTATTTTAATGAGAAAAGATAATGATGGGATTAAATTTCTAAATTGAATTTAAATATAACTTTGAAATTAAAAAATTCTATTTTTGAATTTAGGGATGTTTTGGGGTTAAAATTTTAGTTAGGATTTAGAAATAGGATTTTAAGGTTTTTTGTATAATTAAATTAATAACTTAATTTAATTGTTTAATTGGGTTAAAATTTTAATTAGGATTTAGAAATAAGATTTTAGGGTTTTTTGTATAATTAAATTAATAACTTAATTTAATTGTTTAATTGGGTTAAAATTTTAATTAGGATTTAGAAATAGGATTTTAGGGTTTCTTTTTGTATAATTCAATTAATAACTTAATTTAATTGTTTAATTGGGTTAAAATTTTAATTCGGATTTAGAAATAGGATTTTATGGTTTTTTTGTATAATTAAATTAATAACTTAATTTAATTATTTAATTAGGTTAATTTTTAATTAGGATTTAGAAATAGGATTTTATGGTTTTTTTAGGTATAATTAAATTAATAACTTAATTTAATTATTTAAATAAGTATTAATTGGGGGTTTAGAAATAGGGTTTTTGGGTTTTTAATTAATTAAATTAATAACTTAATTTAATTATTTAATTAGGGTTTAGAAATAGGATTTTGGGGATATTAGTATTACGATAAATATTTAAGTGTTATTTTTATGTCGTTAATTTTTGGTTTTGTTTTATAACTATTGGTTTTATATATTAAAAATAATTGGGATATTTTCCTTTTAATATAGGAATTTAATTTTATTTAGGTTTTTCGAGCTAATTTTGGGTTTTAAATCTATATTTCCATATTGTATGTATTTGGTTTATTCTTTTAAGAAAATCAAAATTTAATTTATAAGTAGGATATTTAGGAATTAGGAATTATATTTAGGATGTTTTATGATATTATAGGAATTAGGAATTATATTTAGGATGTTTATAATTATGATATTTAGGCATCAGGAATTATAATTAGGATATTGTAGGGATAATTATGGGCTTGTATTATGTTAGACAAAATTTTTATATATTTAAAATAATTTATTTTATTTTTTTAAATAAGGATTTTTTATGGGATTTTGTTCTTGGATTTTGGGATGAAGTATTTTGGGAATTTTGTTTTTTTATTAAAAATTAGGTTTAGGATTTATTTTAAGGAAATTAGTATTTTTAGATTTTTATTGAATAAATATTGGTTTGGAATAAAAATAAATTAAAGTAAATTTGATTTAATTTTGGGATTTAAATTCTTGTATCTTTGGGAGTATATGGATTTAATTTCTGGGGATTAAAATTTTTTTATTTTTGGGACTACCTGGAGTTTGGAAATTATTTTTTAATTTGGAATAATTTGGGGATCAATCTTGCTATTTTTAGCATAAGGGCATTTTGGGTTATTAATTTCTATGGGATTTTAGGAATTCATTTTCTTAATACAAGGGATATAAAGGATTTATGGGATTTAAAGGATTTAAAGGATTGAGATTTAAAGGTTTAATTACTAAGAACTTAAGGGTTATAATATGATTCTTTTGAGGATTTAAAACTGGGATAAAACTCTTGGTCCAAGAGTCTAAATAAAGGATGGGGTTTAGGGATAAAACTCTTAGGTTCCAAGAGTTAAAATATAGGCCAAAGGGATAAGAGATTAAGGGATAAACCTCTCCATCCGAGAGTATAAACAAAGGAATAAGGGATTAAGGGATAAAACTCTCCATTCGAGAGTATAAACAAGGGATAAGGGATTAAGGGATAAAACTCTACATCCGAGAGTATAAACAAGGGATAAGGGATTTAAGGGATATAACTCCTCGTCTAGGAGTATAAATAATAGATTAAGGGATAAAACTCATTATCTAGGAGTATAAATAATAGATTAAGGGATAGAACTCCTATCTAGGAGTATAAATAATAGATTAAGGGATAGAACTCCTTATCTAGGAGTATAAATAATAGATTAAGGGATAGAACTCCTATCTAGGAGTATAAATAATAGATTAAGGGATAGAACTCCTATCTAGGAGTATAAATAATAGATTTGGGGATAAAACTCTTTATCCAAGAGTATAAATAGTGGATTAAGTTTGGGATTAGGGTTAGGAATAGGATTAGGGGGTAGGAATAGGGGAGGTGAACTACGGTTACTCTGATCCTTCAAAATTGAAGGTACGTAGGCATAGGGTTGTAAACCCTAGCGAGTACATTAATAATAAAACTTAGGGTCCCCTTTTAAATTAACTTTTCTTCTTTGAATAATAATAGATTTTTAATAAATAAATAAATAATTAGACTACAAACAAACAAACCCTAGAACTTAAGGAGGATCCCATTGAGTACAATGGAGGTGAGGGGTGCCTAACACCTTCCCCTCACTTAACCGACTCCCGAACCTTTGGAATCTCTACCCTTAGGATTAGGATTTTAGGTTTATCATTAATTTCCTTAAAAAATATGATGGTGACTCGATATTTTTGCCGGCCGCGACAGCTGATGACTCTGTTGGGGAAGTCCTCCCTAAAGAGAGTCCCACCTAACTTTAGGCTTTAGGGTTTTGTTTGTTTGTCTTGGGTGTTTATGGTTTTTTTTGTTTTTTTTCTTTTTATTATTCTCAGGTTTTATTTTATATATTTGTTTATTTATTATATTTGACCCTTTTGTTTTATTTTGTCATCATGCATTGGATTGGGGCATATGATGTGTGAAGCTAAAACCCAAGCTTGGAGTATTACCCTAGATTAGGACGTGGAACAGAAATGTTTTTGGGGGGGATGTGACATCCCCAACAATTCATTGATGCCACACTCATAATAGATCCTTCCAAAGGTGACCTCATGGAAGGGCTAGCCCCTAACGTAGAGGATGATTTGGATGTGGTCCAAGAATCTGAGAACTTTTAGCCTACCCCTTGCCAACTCATGGAGACCCTATGTATTCAACCCTCAAGGGCTGTTACTAGGGTCCTACCCAGATGAGACTTATCCCGAAGGATTACCATAGGAAGGCTTGCTCCTTCTCATGGTAAAACAAGGGTATAGTCTGTACATTATAGGGTCGTTATGCTGTCCAAACTTTACATCCCACATGTGAGGGGATTGGGTAGACGAAACTTAGATCTAACCTATCATAGGGAACCTACCTAGTTAGGGTCATGCTTGCATCTCACCTTACCCTAACCCAAATAAAAACAAAAAACAAAATGTCCATGTCATCATGCATTTAAAAACATTTTTGCATATACGCATTTTTGCGGGAATTTCAAGATGTGTTGTAGGAACATTGGAAAGATGGATTCAAACAAAAGGGCTACCCTACGCATCAAAGTGCTAAGTGCTGATTCACAGAGTCTCAAAGACCTTTAAGACTTAATGCCAAAATCTGCTCAAAGGATGTTTATACACAAGTATGGAAGGATCCCCGATCTCTTAGGGATCCCTAGGAAGGTAGAGGCCATAATTGCTTTTGCACAATTTTATGATCCCCCTCTGTGTGACTTCCTCTTTAAGGATCTTCAACTAGCTCCTACGCTAGAACAATTTGGGCTATATTTGGATTTACAAGGAGAGGGGAAAACCTTACAAGGGGCATGGGGGCAAAAAAAAAATATAAAAAAAATAAAAAAAAATAAAAAAAAAGATAAAAAAAGGGAAAAAGGGTCAAGCCTAAGGACTTAGCTGTACCTGTGGAAGATCTAAGAGGATAGGAAAATGCAAGGGCTCAAGAAAGGATACTTGGAGGAGTTTAAAGCTCATTTGAAGAAGGCATTGGGGGCATCTTTTTTAGTTTACGCCTTCTTAAGTTCAGGAGTTTTTGGATTATTATGGGTTATTCCCAAGGAATTATTTTGGAAGTCATTTTGGATTTGGAATTGGCTAATGGATTCGAATTCTATAAAATAATTTTTATTCTATGTGTATGGGTTTCATCCTTTGAATATATTCATCTCTAACTACAATGGATTTTGAAATTCCCCCCAAATAAATTGTTAAAATTATTTTTGCATACCCCATGCATTTTCATGCATTTGCATACATACACATACATTTGCATATCCTTTCCGCTTTCGCCCTTAAGCTAAGAGGTTTCCCGATACTCATGTACAAACTTAAAGGATACCTCAAGAAGCTATGGAGGAAATCAAGAGGGACAAGTACCATTGAGGAAAGAAGATAACCCTTCACCATGTCTGCCAGAGGAGTGCTTAGAGCCTCAAATGCAATAACCTTGGATGATGCCCATACAACAAAGGAAGTTTGGAAGGGAACTAGGTCCTACACCAATATCTCAAGACTGGTGGATCAACAAGGAAGCTCACCTCTAGGATCAATAGGCCTTTATCATTTCTAGTTGTAATTTCTTTTTTGCTAAGTGTTGTTTGTATTAAAGGTTGTACCTTTTGGGATATAATTTTAATGAAATAAGCATGCATGTTTCGGAATTCATCCATTCGTTTTCACTCTTTCTTATAAAAAATAAAATAAAAAAAAATAAAAAAAGGGAATCAACGCTTTTCCATTTCACCTCACGTCTTCAACAAACTTAGGAGGAGAAGGATGTAAATAAACAAACGAATATTGCTGATGTATGCTTTAATGGTATGACCTGGCTGAAGATGTAAGACATTGTTTCACTCCCCAAACACTGGAGGAATAAGGAGTTAAACCGTAGTCAACCCCTCGAGCCAGAAGTTGGTGTTCTTTCTATTTGCAAAAAAAAAAAACCTTAATCTTAACCAGGGGCAGGGTAGGTTTCAATTAATTCAACATTGCGTCTTAATGCAAGGGAATCAGTACACCTAATCACAAGGATAAAGGTTTAAAGCACGTCTCCTTCCTCACACCATTCAACACTGAGGAAGCAAAAGGGATAATAGCTCATAATACCTAATATGACAGTCACGCCCTTTCTATGTCAAAAGCAAATCACTAAAGAATTGTTCAGAAAAAAAAAAAGAAAAAGGAAAAAACCTGCTAAGTCAAGAAAAAAACTGAAAAAAAAAACAGTTGACTTTGACTTAGGCAAAAATTAGGGTACCCCGATGGACCATTAAATTCAAAAGAATTGGTCCATGCAAAGTAAGGGATTAAAAGAAAAGAAAAAGGAAAATGGAACGATCTTATAAACTGGAGTAGGTGACTGCACCTCAAAAACAAATCTCATAAAGTGCTTGAACCATTATACCTTTTAATCACCGTGACTGAAAAGGTTCTCTTGCAGGATGAACGCATCTGTTGGGTTAATTGGATTTAGGAATGGAGAACATCAAGGAGAATGGGGTGGGTTAAATTTTAAATTTTTGAGCCTTGTATCCTTTGTTTTAACCATGAACCAGGCCACATTACAACATGTAAAAGTCCTAATTGAAGCTAGGGGCACTATAAAGGCATACTCGGCAAAGTCGTTGTTAAACTGACTCCGAATCCGAATGTTTGTTGGAACATCGCTAACCATATTCTCACATCTTCATTTGTGCCAACCTTATGGACTAATATCATCTGTATACACCGTAAAAATTTTTTTTTCTCGATTTCAAAACTTGCATGAGCATTGAGTTAGAATTACTTTTCAAAGGGAATAATTTTACTCGCAAATCAATACTTAACACCAAGGAAATATCAATAATGGTCTAACAAGGGGCATATCATTTCAAGGAATTCTGACTAGGGGCAAGTCACCCAAGGATCCTCCCAATCAAGGGGCAAATCCTAATGATCATAGGAGTGTATTATATGGAGATCCTACTAACTAGGGGCAAAGTATCCCAAGATTTGACACACTGATGTTGAATCACCCCCATGACTCTAATGATAAGGGGTGGACCTTTCAAGAAGTTCACGCTGGGGGCATACCAACTCAAGGGTGCATGGAGGCCAATCACTCTAGGAGTCAGCTAATCAGGGGCAAAGACATGATAATGGGGAAGTTCATATTAAGGTCATATCATAGCATGGTAGGATCTAAGTTCCTCTTCAAGCCACTCCTCTATACCCAATTAATTAAGGGGCATACCTTTTGAAGATTCAAAATCTGGGGTATATTTTTCAAAGTTGAAATACTGGGGAAGTTCATCTCAAGGTCGTATCAAGGCATGGTGGGATCTAAGGTCCTTTTCAGGCATAATCCTTCGAAACTCAATCGATCAAGGGCAAACCCTCTTCATACTTCCAAGAGGCGCATGCAAGCTCTGTCCTACATCAACAATCGTCAAAGTTCAAAACGAGTATCGGGATATCAGGCTAGCTCAATGCACCCTATCACATCAGTCAACAAATATCATGGAGACATCCAACACTGGGACACTTATGAAAGCATTCAAATCATTGTCAAGCATTAGTCATGTCGCTACGCTCTAGCATCTAAACATGCATACATACATAGCATAACATGCATACATTAACATATATATATAACATAAGACTTGCGACCACTCTTAGAGGTCCAATCCGCAGCTATACTAGTACAATTCCCCAAGTATGGATGCTTATTGGACTTCCCCAGTAAGTAACATTCCCACAATCACCTTTCAACAAAGGACTTCCCAAGCAATCTAACATACTATGAGTCTTCAAAGGGATCTATCCAGTAATCGGTCATCCTGAATGACCGTTATCAACTAGCGAGCAGGTCCTCACCTCTCACATCTCTAACTTAGTAACCTATCCATACGATGGATAAGTTCCACCAAGTATATAAGGGTTTTTTTTTTATCAGGGGGTTCTATCGGATTTTTATCCAAGGGGTTTATCAAGGGGTTCTATCGGATTTTTATCCAAGGGATTTATCGAGAGGTTCTATCGGATTTTTATCCAAGTGGTTTATCAAGGGGTTCTATCGGATTTTGATCCAAGGGATTTATCAATGGGTTTTAATCAGGATTTTTAAAAAGGGGTTTCATCCAAAGTGATTAGGGTATCACTAAAAATCCTACCCAACTTCTGTAAACAGGGATATTACACATGGATATTGGGATATTAACGGAGCATCAGGGATTAGTCCACACGGATTCTAAACCTATCAACTATGCGGTCAAAATTAGGGTTCTTCTTTATATTTAATCATCTCATCCTCGAGAAGATAATGGTTCACCGCCATCATCATCTCAATTTGAAGCTGATTAAATAGGGGTAGCTGTAGTACCCCAAATTTTGACCACCCTTCTAATATATATATATATATATATATAGACGATTATAATGGTAAATATTAAGGGGATTATTTGGGTAGGATAAATTTATATAGGGATAGATTATTGTTATTTAATATATCGGGATTAATTAGGATTAGATTAATTTTTAATCAAAATTACATTAGGGTCATAGTGGGGTTATTAGAGCATTAATATTAGTATTAATAATATTATTAATATTAATATTATCATGGAATTATTATTAAATTATTATATATTCGCTAATTCTATTTTATTTCGAATAAATGGAATGACTTAGTTGGGTACAAGGGATTACAAAGGGAGAGGTTGTGAGTTCGAATCTCATATTCATCACTTTTAGTGTTTTTCCATCTTATTTATTTTTCTTTTAAAAATTCATAAAAATTGCATTTTTTATTAATTTTTTATTAATTTTCGTATTTTTTATTTAGGCGTTTTAAAAAAAATATTATTTTTCACTTTTTGCATGTTTTTTCAGTGAAAAAACAAATATCCAAAAAATAAAAAAATATATATCTTGTCTTAAATGCATTCTTATTTAGATTAATTAGATTAATTCTATTTTTAACTCTACTAAATCTAGGTTTTAAGTAAAATGATTTTATTTGATTATTACTTAAAATATAAAACCATAAAATTTGTATTTTTCATTTTTTAATTATTAATTTTCGTATTTATTTTTTAGGCATTTTTTAAAAATGTTAATTTTCACTTTTTTCACTTTTTAGCAAAATATATCCAAAAATTATAAAATAAAAAAATATTTGAAAAGATTTTGATCATATTGCATTTTAGGATAATAATCCTCTTTTTTTAAATAGGAAAATTAATGTGATTGATCACTAAATCAAAATCACATAAAATTGACTTATGAATTTTTATTTTAATTGATTAATTTCCTTTTTTTGTTTAACCTAATTTGTCCTATACATAGGTCTATTTTTCTCACATGATGGGGGGCAAAATTACAAACCATACGATAAAAAGTTGTTATTCTTTACATCAGAGGACAACAACACTAAAACCCTCAACAACATTGAAACCTTAAACCTTCAATAACCCTAAACCTTCAATATCCTACAAGCCAAAACGGAATTCATTTTCTTTACATCAGAGGACAACAACACTTAAACCCTCAACAACATTAATACCTTAAACCTTCAATAACCCTAAACCTTCAATCCCTACAAGCCAAAAAGGAAAAGGAGATCTCACACCAAAGGAAAGCAAAAGAAGGTAAAAAGGCAAACGAAGGGAAAAAGACACAAGAAGGGGAAAAGGCACAGGGGAAGGGAAAGAATGGAAAAAAGAAAAAGAATGGGGAAAAAGCACAAAGGCAAAGGAAAGAAAAGAAGGGATGAAGCAGCTTAAATTGGTCACGACAAGGGGAGGTAATTCGAATACTTAGCTTATTTTTTCTTTGTTGTGTGTTGTTGTTGATTGATTGGGTTTTCAGGGATATTTCTGGAAAAGTTAGGGCTAGGGTTCTTGGTTCATACCAAAGGGTTAAGGTTCTTGGGGGAAAAGGGTTAGGGTTCATATTGAACCCTTGGGGTTTTAATTAATTTAATTAAATTAAATCCTTAATTTAATTATTAATTGGGGATTAAGGGATTAATTAGGGGATTAGGGTTTGTTATTATGGAAAAATATAATTAGGGATTTTAGAATTGTTATTTTATTTTCTAGGGATTTATTTATGGTTTTAAAAATTTAATTAATTATTAGTTAGGTTTATTTTATTATAAAAATAAGAAAATTATTTTTAATAAATAGGATTTTCTATTAAATTTGGGATTTTGGGGATGATATATTTTGTGATTTTATTTTTTATCAAAGTATGTGGTTTATGACTTATTTTAATGAGAAAAGATAATGATGAGATTAAATTTCTAAATTGAATTTAAATATTATTTTGAAATAAAAAATTCTATTTTTGAATTTAGGGATGTTTTGGGGTTAAAATTTTAGTTAGGATTTAGAAATAGGATTTTAGGGTTTTTTGTATAATTAAATTAATAACTTAATTTAATTGTTTAATTGGGTAAAAATTTTAATTAGGATTTAGAAATAGGATTTTAGGGTTTTTTGTATAATTAAATTAATAACTTAATTTAATTGTTTAATTGGGTTAAAATTTTAATTAGGATTTAGAAATAGGATTTAAGGGTTTTTTGTATAATTAAATTAATAACTTAATTTAATTGTTTAATTGGGTTAAAATTTTAATTAGGATTTAGAAATAGGATTTTAGGGTTTTTTGTTTAATAAAATTCTTAACTTAATTTAATTGTTTAATTGGGTTAAAATTTTAATTCGGATTTAGAAATAGGATTTTATGGTTTTTTTGTATAATTAAATTAATAACTTAATTTAATTATTTAATTAGGTTAATTTTTAATTAGGATTTAGAAATATGATTTTATGGTTTTTTTTTGTATAATTAAATTAATAACTTAATTTAATTATTTAAATAGGTATTAATTGGGGGTTTAGAAATAGGGTTTTTGGGTTTTTAATTAATTAAATTAATAACTTAATTTAATTATTTAATTAGGGTTTAGAAATAGGATTTTGGGGATATTAGTATTAGGATAAATATTTAAGTGTTATTTTTATGTCGTTAATTTTTGGTTTTGTTTTATAACTATTGGTTTTATATATTTAAAATAATTGGACGATTTTCATTTTAATATTTGAATTTAATTTTATTTAGGTTTTTCGAGTTAATTTTGGGTTTTAAATCTATATTTCCATATTGTATGTATTTGGTTTATTCTTTTAAGAAAATAAAAATTTAATTTATAAGTAGGCTATTTAGGAATTAGGAATTATATTTAGGATGTTTTATGAAATTATAGGAATTAGGAATTATATTTAGGATGTTTATAATTATGATATTTAGGCATCAGGAATTATAATTAGGATATTGTAGGGATAATTATGGGCTTGTATTATGTTAGACAAATTTTTTATATATTTAAAATAATTTATTTTATTTTTTTTAAATAAGGATTTTTTATGGGATTTTGTTCTTGGGTTTTGGGATGAAGTATTTTGGGAATTTTGTTTTTTTATTAAAAATTATGTTTAGGATTTATTTTAAGGAAATTAGTATTTTTAGATTTTTATTGAATAAATATGGGGTTGGAATAAAAATAAATTAAAGTAAATTTTATTTAATTTTGGGATTTAAATTCTTGTATCTTTGGGAGTATATGGATTTAATTTCTGGGGATTAAAATTCTTTTATTTTTGGGACTACCTGGAGTTTGGAAATTATTTTTTAATTTGGAATAATTTGGGGATCAATCTTGCTATTTTTAGCATAAGGGCATTTTGGGTTATTAATTTCTATGGGATTTTAGGAATTCATTTTCTTAATACAAGGGATATAAAGGATTTATGGGATTTAAAGGATTGGGATTTAAGGGTTAATTACTAAGAACTTAAGGGTTATAATAAGATTCTTTTGAGGATTTAAAACAGGGATAAAACTCTTGGTCCAAGAGTCTAAATAAAGGATGGGGTTTAGGGATAAAACACTTAGGTTCCAAGAGTTAAAATATAGACCAAAGGGATAAGGGATTAAGGGATAAAACTCTCCATCCGAGAGTATAAACAAAGGGATAAGGGATTAAGGGATAAAACTCTCCATCCGAGAGTATAAACAAGGGATAAGGGATTAAGGGATAAAACTATCCATCCGAGAGTATAAACAAGGGATAAGGGATTTAAGGGATATAACTCCTCGTCTAGGAGTATAAATAATAGATTAAGGGATAAAACTCCTTATCTAGGAGTATAAATAATAGATTAAGGGATATAACTCCTCGTCTAGGAGTATAAATAATAGATTAAGGGATAGAACTCCTTATCTAGGAGTATAAATAGTAGATTAAGGGATAGAACTCCTTATCTAGGAGTATAAATAATAGATTAAGGGATAGAACTCCTATCTAGGAGTATAAATAATAGATTAAGGGATAGAACTCCTATCTAGGAGTATAAATAATAGATTTGGGGATAAAACTCTTTATCCAAGAGTATAAATAGTGGATTAAGTTTGGGATTAGGTTTAGGAATAGGATTAGGGGGTAGGAATAAGGGAGGTGCACTACGGTTACTCGGATCCTTCAAAATTAAAGGTACGTAGGCATAGGGTTGTAAACCCTAGCGAGTACATTAATAATAAAACTTAGGGTCCCCTCTTAAATTAACTTTTCTTATTTGAATAATAATAGGTTTTTAATAAATAAATAAAAAATTAGACAACAAACAAATAAACCCTAGAACTTAAAGAGGATCCCATTGAGTACAATGGAGGTGAGGGGTGCCTAACACCTTCCCCTCACTTAACCGACTCCCAAACCTTAGGAATCTCTACCCTTAGGATTAGGATTTTAGGTTTATCATTATTTTCCTTAAAAAATATGATGGCGACTCGATATTTTTGCCGGCCGCGACAGCTATCACACACACACACACACACATACACACACACACATATATATATATATATATATATATATATATATATATATATATATTCTTCCTGCTAACAATGGCAGCTCACATAAACCATAACACACGGCTGCAACAACAACCCCTTTGCAAGCAATTCAAAGAAGAGACGGATTTCCGCCGTTACCGTAACACAATCAGAATCACGCCGACAAAATAGCGAAAATCAACGAAACAAAACAAATTCAATTTAAAGCAGAAACAGAATCACAGCAATCTCTTCAAACAAATTCAAGCAACAATCCAATAATTCCAACAATCTAAATCAAATCCCAGCAAATCAGAATAGGGGAAGAAGTAAGGAACTTACCGCAGCAAAGAAAAACAAGAAGAAACAATTCTATTTTTTCTGTAACATAAACTTACAACATCGACAACAAATCCGCAACTTCCGCAATTCTGCCGAAACCAATACAAAAGCCACCTACAAAAATCAGAAGCAAACTTCACCGTAGGGTACCTACGAAATTAAAGCCAATCGTTACCGACACACATTCTTGTTTCAAATTCAACAACAAATAGCAATGGAAACAAAACCAAACTGCACAATTGAAGCAATTACCGACAAAATCTGATAGAAGTGATTGCATAAAGAAAATAGAAATCGAAAACGCACTTTACCGACACGCAAATTCTGTAACGCTAACGCAAATTCCTTCAACAAATTGAATCTACATAATCCATCAACAGATTCGGAGCTTGAAATTTCTGACAAATTGACAAGACCAAACTGCAACCGAAACAGATGAAAAGGGGGGCGCATTGGAGGGATTGGAAACGGAGTGAATCAAACCACCACCGGAGCAATTACGCACGCGAACGGAGGGAGCAGAGCAGTTACGAACATCGCCAGTGGGAGAGGCTGTCGAAACAGAGCCGCGGCTGTGGGAGAACGCAAGATCGCAACCTGAGACGCGAAAGTAGCGAAAGAGAGAAGGCTTGAGATTGTGTAGGTCCGTTCGTGTTTCATTTTTTCTTTCTACTGATACAACTTGTTTCTTTCTTCTTTATTTATGTTTATTTTGTTTTAATTTTTTTTACATATATTGGCTTTGATAATCGAGTTTTTGTTTCAAGCCAAAGTCACTTGCTAGTCACACCCTTCTTCATTTCCAGCCCATTCTAAAGTTTATTTTTTTTATAATAATTATACTTAATTCACTTAATTTAGTTTTAATAATAATTAATTATGGTTAACTTTGATAATTTATTTTTTTTAAAATTATGAAATCAATGTTATTTTCTTAGTATGATTAATTTTTTTAGTGATAAATTGGACATTTTGATTTTTATTAGTCTTGATATTAATTGTTGATTTTTTGACTAATTGTGATTAACATTAACTTTAATTATTAATTTCATGATCATATTTTATATACTTAAGTTATTTTCTTCAAATAGTTTGTTAATTAATTAATTAATGTCATGATAATATAAAATGTTACCTTCTTTGTGAATTTATTTTAATATTTTTTAACTGTTTTAATTTGTTATTTTTCACCTATTGAAATTTAGTCCCTGAAATACCATGTTCATGATTATTTGATTTAAAACTTGATATTTCCTTCTTAATGTTTTATCACTTTGATACTTGATCTATTACATAATGTTTTTACCATGAACTTATTAATTCCCTTTGTTATTTGATCATATTTGCACGACACTTTGCCTTGCACTTTCTGTTTCTTTTACACGATGTTTTGCCGTGAATTTTCTCTCTGTTTATTCGCGATGCTTTACCACGTATCTTTACCTGACACGATGTTTTGCCGTGTATATGCTTTTATGTCACGATGTTCTACCGTGTATATTTTATCTGTCATGATGCTATGTCGTGTATTTATTTCTTTCACGATGTTTTTCCGTGTATAATTTATCAAATGATGTTTTTTCCATGTGCATTCTGTAACTTTTTGACAGTTTAATCTGTTACACGATGTTTTGTCGTGTACCTCTGTTTTTATTCGCGATGCTTTGTCGCGTATCTTTACTTGTTACGATGCTTTGCCGTGTATATATTTTATCACATGATGTTTTTCCATGTATTCAGTTACCACGATGTTTTGCCATGTATATGCTTTGATCTCACGATGTTCTACCGTGTATATTTGATCTCTCACGATACTTTGCCGTGTATGTATTTATTCCGTGATGTTTTTCTACGTATGCATGCTCCCTTAGGATCTCATAGTTTAAACTTAATTTTTGATTAGGTTTGGAATAAGATAGACAGTGGGAGATCCATCTTTGCATGATAACATTAGGATAGATTTCCCCTCTCGCCGTCGTGCGATTTAAACTTTATTTTCTGTAGTTCGTGCCCCATAGGGGTGAACTACGATCGCTCTGATTTCTCAAGATCCCGTTGAGAATGCATAGGCATAAGACATTAAAGTCTTAGCAAGCGACCTTTTCTTTTTTTCATCGTCTCTTTACATCCGACGTTTTCCCGGATATTCGTATTTTCAACCTCTTATTTTTTATCTCTTTCAATCCGAAGTTTTCCCGGATGTCTGCAACCTTTTCTTTTTTCTATCTTCTCTAGCAATCCGATGTTTTCCCGGATATTCATATCGCTTCATTTTTTAAAAACAACTTTCCTTGTGATTTAGATTCAAATTCTTAATTTGTTATCAAAACTTTCTTCAATTTCTTGAATAACTAACCATACAGCTGTTACAATGGAAGCTTGCTCACCTGTAAGTTTTTATCAGCTTTCATTTACATGCTTACAAATATATATACTTGTATTGCTGGAAGCTTTCTCACCTGTAAGTCCTTCTACCCTCTTTTAAATACTTGCTCATATATATCTCAACTGTATATATATATATATATATATATATATATATATATATATATATATATATATATATGCTTGTATATCTGCTTAGAGTTTTCTCCAGAAATTAGGTCTAAGATTAGATAAAGGCAGTGGTCACTCTTTCAACACAGTCAAAACTAGTTCCCCATAGGAATTTCCAGATACAGTCTTGCCTTCTCTTGGGCTTAAACAATATGGAACAAAGAGAAAGACATTATTCCCGGTGAAACTTTTCTCAGACTGTCACTATTAGAAATTGTCAAAGAAATTCACTTTCCCCATAGAAGATTAATTCCCGGTGAAACTTCTCTTGAATTTCTTCAAACTGTAGAACTGTTCACAAAAGAAAGGATTAATTCCCGGTGAAACCTTTCTTGAACATTCTTAAGTTTGGATACACATGCTTCCTAAAAGCATCCCCAGCCTCCTCTTGGGCTTTGTACAAGGACCCTCAGGCTTCCTAGAAGTTCACATGCCTCCTCTTGGGCTTAGTACAAGGACCCAAAGACCTCCTACAGGTATAGGACAGAACCTAATCATCATTTGTTAGAGCAGTCCTCACTAGAGTCAAAACATCAGACCAGTTTAAGGTTGATTCTCATCCCTTAAAACATCAGCCTCCTCTTGGGCATCATACAAAGACCATCCTTCAGTCAAAGATCAACCTTCTCATACCAGTAGACTTGGACAGTCTCATTTCCTCTTGGATTTCAAAGAACCCTTTTTATCTCTTTAAAGAATAGGAAAAAAACCCTGATTATTTCATCAATTTCCAACGTAGTTAAAACCTCCAAAGGTTTCAAAACTCAATCTTTAAACTCTCACTTTAAAATTTCTCCAGCTAGAGATGACAAATTCTCTCTCAGTCAAAACCTTTTAGCTTCATTCTTGGGCTTTGAACAAGACACCAAACATCTTTTCCTCCCATAGAATAGGAGGAACTACGATTGCTCTGATTTCTTTGTTTTCTTTAAAGGGAATACGTAGGCATAAGATTGCGAAATCTTAACGAGCACACTAAACAAAAACCTTAGGTCCTGTACCTTACCAAAAACATCAAAAAACCCGAAAACAACAAAAATATTTTTCAACATCTCTCAACCTTCCCAAAGGAGAAACTTTCCCATTCACGATAGATAAACACCAGTAAGTATATAATAATAGAATTTGCTAAACAATCTATGGATAACCATATATATAATGGGTAATTGACAACTCCTCATTGTATAACCTAACCCCGAACTCCCCAATCTCTTAGTCACATAGATAAAAAAAATAAGGACATGTCACCGTGTTGTGCATTGATGCTCCATAAATGAGCTCCCATACACTCTTCATAGAGTCAAGACATTTTTCCTGCGTGATTAACAAATAGTTCTAGGTACCCAATCTTCATTGGGTCCTTGGGGGGTTAGTGACATTTTGGTTGCATCTAGGCATCCATTCAAAGCTACCTTTAGGAACAAAAAGCTTCCTTAATCTGAACTTTGCAATAGTGTGCCCCTTTTTGCTACAGTGGTGACAATACGAGTTAAGAGAAGATAACCTTTTGGTATTTGGTTCCTTTTTAACGTAACTATACCTTTGATATGGATTATGAGATGGTAAGTCATACTTGGAAGTATCTATAGCAAAAGTAACCTTGGGTTGCAAAGCTTTATCAAGTTTATCTTTAAGAGTCCTTGACTCCTTTTGCAAGATGTGACAAGTTTCACAATAATAATTCCACAAAGATCTAGGATTCTCATCTTGATATTTTAGAATATCTGACACAGATTTCCATAGTGCTTCCACATGTTTTTCATTTTCAGCAATCTTAGCTTCCAAATGGGAGATAATTCTCTTGTTTGAAGCTAATCTCTTGAAGGCATCTATGGCTTGTCTTTGTAGATTTTCAAAAGACTCTTGAAGTAGAGAGAAAGCTAAATCATGAGAAGCTTCAAGTTTGGAGTGACTTACAACCTTTTTCTTTCCTTTGTTTGCCATGTAGCAAAGCTTGGCTGATTCATCACTTGAAGTAGAGCTATCATCACTTGAAGAGTCACTTTTGCTCTCCTAAGCGGCATAAGCTCTTCTAGATTTTCTAGATGTTATGTGACGCCCTTGATCCTTCTTGATATTTGGACACTCCAGCTTGAAACGACCGGGTTTACCAGAGTTGTAACATGTGCTTCTCGACTTCCCCTTTTTGTTCTCGTCTTCTTCTTTTGAGAAACTTGATAACCTTCTTGATTTATTGCGGTACTTATTAGGATATTTGTCACCATATTTTGACATGTACTTGTTGACTCGCTTTATAAACAGTCCCATATCTTCTTCGTCGGATTCATTGTCATCTTTAAGTTCGTTATCCCTTTGCTCATCTTGAGAAGGCCTTGAGCTAGAAGTCTTTAGAGCAATGGACTTCTTCCCTTCTTCTTTGTATTTCCCTTTCTCATTCTTCAATCTCTTTTCATATTCCTTATCGTATTTTGCTAAGCAAGTAAGCTCTTTCTCATGCTCTTCCAACTTACCAAACAAACCTGTAAGATCAAGCGACGTAAGATCATTTGCCTCCTTTATGGCGGTGACCTTGGGTTGTCATTCCCTACTTAAACATCTCAAAACTTTGTTAGTAGCATGTTAATTGGAAACGAGATTACCTAGTGCATTTAACTGATTTATGAGATGAGTGAACCGTTTTCGCATATCCGTAATGGTTTCACCATGCTGAATATGGAACAGCTCAAACTCTTGATTTAATGTGTTGATTCTAGCTTGTTTGACATCATTAATTCCCTCATGGGCCCTCTAATGCGTCCCACACAGCCTTGGTGGTCTCACAATGAGAAACACGATAAAACTCATCAACTTCTAAAGCGGAAGTGAGAATATTTTTCGCTTTCCAATCATACGAACACAATTTCCAATCATTAGAATCCCATTGTGCTTCCAGCTTGTATACAGTAACACCTTCCACATTGGTCGTAGTTATTTCATTCGGACTATTTTAGATAGCGTACTATACACCTTTGTCAACGGAGTTGACATGAATACGCATAAGAGCTTTCCAATAGCCATAATTTTCGCCGGTGAAAATTGGTACTCTATTGTACGCACCCTTAGGTTCGGTAGCCATTCTTCTAAGAAATATATCTCAAGCACCGAATGAACCGGAGCTCTTGATACCACTTGTTAGACGATAGGCTTCAATCTAGAGGGGAGTTAATAGATCACAAATTTTACAACCAAAAACTTTTGGCAAAAATTTATTTTCAAGAATATAGTGCAATGGAAAAACGACCCGGATCGAATTGTCTAAACGAACCTACTATCGAAAAGCTATATGTGTAACGTAAACCTTTTGGAATGATAATGAATACAAATTTTTCAACAATTATCAAGTCACAAATCAATAAAATGCAAAGCTATTCGTAATGCTTATTTCCAATGAACACAAAGCAATAAAAATAGACACAAACAATTTATCGAACACTTTGTGCGCGATTGATCACGTTTGGAAATTCGATTTTTTTTTTATGTAAAAAGCCAATCACAATCAAAGGGATTGTGATTATATCAACAACAACATTTAAAAAAAAATTGAAAACAATTTTCAATAGAATTAATCAAAATAACAATGAAATCGATAATTTGCACGAACAACAATTAAAGAAAATTAAAATGATAAAGAGACACAAAGATTTGTTTAGGCAGTTCCCCAATCGGCCTCGCTATGGGTACGTCCGCCCTCAATCCAAAATTGAATTAAGATACTTGCAATTAACCTTAACTTTGCAAAAATGTTAATACAAGAGATGAAGAACTCAAACCCCAAAATCCGTATGATTTGTGTTGATTCTTTCACCTCCAAACCCTTGATCAAAGCTTCATCGAGTGACCAACAATGCGGCTACAATCCTCCGATTATCCTGAGCATGTAACTTGTTGAAACCTATGATTATTCACCATCTTGCACTACTACCTTGTGTCATACCCTAAATTTTGACTCTAAGACTTTACATCATTGTGCAAATCATCACCACAATATGGATGTACCTTCATACCTCACTAATCCTTTCAAAGATCGTTGAGTGTTTACCTTGACCAAGAATTAGGGTTTTTTAAGCCCTATAGAGGATTCAGGCAAAGGATCAATCAAGAATTAACATGATCTTCAACTTATCAAGTCTCTCAATCATTCATGGAGGTCAAGAGGTCCTCGACGTCAAGAATCAAGCACAAGATTCCATCATTCCAAGTTTATCAAGCCTCAAGATCACCTATGTCACCAAATTTGGGTTTTGGTCGACCAAGGCCTCCAGGGGGAAATTTTCACCTGGGCATGAGCCAATACCTCATTGCATGATTCAAGGAGCTCAAGAGAACCCTAAGAGTCCATTCACAAGTTTAAAATGACCTCAGAGGATGCACCTATAAAAAATCAAGAATTAGGGTTTCTCTGCACAAAATTCATCTGAGACCAAAAGTCAAAGTTTGACTTTTTGGCCAAAACTGGTCCTCGTGAGCCATTATACAAGAAAACATGATCCATTGTTGCATTTGAACAAGATTTGATCAAGAAATAAAGGTAACTTTTAAAAGGGGCAATGTTGAGAAAGTGAAATTTTCACTAAGTTATGGAAAAAAGTGTTAGTACCCAACTTCCAAAAGCCATAACTTCCAAACCAAGGAACCATTTTCTTAGATCCAAAGCTTGAATGATAGATCTCATCACATACTACAAAAGTGATAAACTAAGCCATGATAAAAAAATGCTTGGATTTCAAGTAATAAAGTGATCAAAATCAAGAAAAGTAGGAAATGAACTTCAATACTTAGTGAAAATCTGCCTAAAGTAAAATCAGTCAAAACATCAAAATGTGGAGGGATTTTTCACCATTATCCAAGATGAATCAAGCCAAATTATGAACATCAAAGTTGAATTACATCATCCCAGCATTCCAAAGAGCCCAAGAACATGAGAAAGCTCCACTTGAGCAAAGGGTTATGGAGGTCTCAACACACCATGCTGCAAATGTTTTTCAAAAATAGTTTTGGATCATCACTTGCCATAAACGATTCTTTTGTCAAGTGTAATGATCAATGCAACACTTATTCAATGCATAACAGAAGGAGTAATAACAAACCTGCAAAATTGGGTCAAAGGGTCAAGAGATATCTCAAATTGGATTAATGGATTTTGTCACATTATGTCTTGAATTCAAAGGCATTATGTGCAATAGTGCAAATTTAACAAAGATACTCTTTTCAATCAAGATGCTCACATAAACAACAATAAAAATGACAGAGGAATGTGGAATTGGTCAATTAGTAGTTGTGCTATTTGGAGGAGCTATTATACCTTGCATAAGAAGTAATGACTACACAAGTCCAAAACCATTGAACCAAGCTCTTATCCTTTAAGCTGTAACTATTTATCCAAGACAAATCCATTCACCTATAAATAGAGGTCACAGTGCCTCATTCAAAATACACCAAAACAACTTCAATCCTTGTTTTCTGAAAATTCAGTTTTGTTCCAAGTTTCAAACTTTCAAGTGAGGGAGAAATCGAATTTCTCAAACCAGAGCAATTCCATCCAAACCAATGATCCAAACACCTCACATACATCATATATGAATGATCCAAACACTTAAACATCATCTGTAACATCAAATTCATCAAGATTATAGTTCATCCCAAGCAAGTTGCAGTTGGAGTCGAGCCCATCAAACCAGAAGGTTTCAATCCATTCCAAGCACATCAACATATTCCTTGAGGTCTAGGGAAGCTATCCAGGTCATCATTTCACTTCTGTAACACCTACAACTGAGGATTTGAATTCCTCTTGCAAGGTAAGTCTGGACTTTTCAAACTCCATGAATCATGCATCATAAATGTCATTTCAAGTTACCAACATGTTTATGGATGTTCATATATCATTAACCCTCAAGCAATTGCTATTTATCTTGCATGTATGGTATTTCAATTGCTATTTAAAATAAATGAAATTAAAAAGAGCCATTCAATTCCTTGTTAAAAAACACACAACTTTGTGTCATACCCTAAATTTTGACCACAGGATTTCACATCATTGTGGAAATCATCACTACAATATGGATATATTTCCATACACCACTAATTCCTTCAAAGATTGTTGAGTAGTTACCTCAACCAAGGATTAGGGTTTTTGTGCCCTCTCAGAACAGTCAAGCAATGGATCAATCAAGAATGGAGATGATCTTCAACTTGTCAAACATCTCAAACATCCATAATAGATCAAGAGGTCTCCCATATCAAGAATCAAGCACAAGAATGCAACATTTCAAGTTGATCAAAGCCTCAAGATCACAAGTGTCACCAAATTAGGGTTTTGATCGACAAAGGCCTCCAAAGACAAATTTTCATCTGGGCATGAGCAAATATTTCAAAACATGATTCAAGAATATCAAAGGGACCTCATGAGTCCAATCATGAGTTCAAAATAGCCTCAGGGGATGCATTAATCAAAATTCAGGAATTAGGGTTTTTCTTGACCAAATTTACCCCTAAGTTGACTTTTGGAGCAAGACATGAGCCAAGACCTCAAGAAATGTTTTTAAGACTTCAAATATCATACATTGATCCCCTCACAAGTTTAAATTGACACAAAGAACTTGATTCATGAGCAATATAAAGATTCAAATTCATCTGGACCACAAAAAGATCCCCCCACCTTTGACTTTGGACCAAGACATTATCTCAAACCTTGGAACATGATTCAAGACATTTTAAAACACCTATGGAATCCATCCATTAGATTCAATTTAGCCCAAGGGCTTGATTTCATAAAGGATCACAAAGTTTAAAATTCATCTGATAAAAAGTCAACTGTGATCAAAACCAAGTTTGACTTTTGAAATTTTTTGACAAATATGGCCTCTTCAAGTAAAAAACAATGTTAACTTATGATTTGGATCATAATAAATCAAGAAAAATCAAGAAAAATGAGGTTACTTGTAAATGGGGCAACCTTGAGAAACTTGAATTTTCACTAAGTTATGAAAAAAAGTGATTTCTATCCAACTTTGCAAGGCCATAACTTGTGATCCAAGCAACCATTTTATTTCATCCAAAGCTCAAATGATAGGTCTTGTTACATACTACAAGTTTGTCAACTACACCAAATTCCAAATCTTCATGGATTTTAAGTTATGGATTGAGCAAAATCACTAAAATTAAGAAGTGAACATTCTTGACACTTAGTGAAATTCTGCCAAGTCTTTTCAGCTTTGGACACCAATGTTCAAAGGCACTTTTCATTATAATCCAAGATGAATCAAGACCAAATGCAAACATCAAAGTTGAAGTATGAAATGTGGGATTTTTAAAAAGTACAAGAGCCTCCCATGATTCAATTTGAGCTAGGAATTATGAATCTCACAAAATGGCATTTTTCACCCTGGTTTTCCAAGACAGGTTTGGCAACAACACACGATTTTGTTGTTTTAGTGACTTTGCAAGCCTTGTCACCATGTAAGACAAACATCTAAGATACAATGCACTTGCTATCTGCAAAGGAATCATAGCATAGAGCCTTGCAAGTCAAGACACTATCTCTTAGGCATGTGACATTCAAGTTTCAAATCCAAAAACTCCAAGTTTGTCATGAAGCATTGAAAGGATGCATAGAGGTGGCATGTATCAATCCATGACTATTCAAATGAGTCAAGATTTATTCAAAGATCAGAAGACCTAAAGCTACAAAGATCGGCTCAAGTCAATGGCTAGAGGAGACTTGGTACCTTGGCATTTAAGAAAGTGTTACATGACAAAACACATTGGACAATAGCATGCTCCCTCATCCATTCACTATTCCTCCAAAAAAAAATTGTTTTCCTATAAATAGGGGTCATTTCTGATGTTTTAAAACACACCAAAACAACACCAAAGCCTTGTTTTCTCACTTTCCTTCTCTTGCTCCAAATTCAAGGTTTCAAGGATCAAACTTGAAATTCTCAAAACCAGAGCCTGAACCACTCAAGCAACCATTCAAACACTTCAAAAATCATCCATTAGAGGTGTTCAAACCTTCATCTTCATCTCACAACACCAAAATCAGAAAGTCAACCATCAAAACCTCAAATTTTGACTTTTCTGCATTTTTCAAGCCATGTCTTGATCCAATCACTTTCAAAGCCAAACAACACTTCAAACACTCTCTAAATATCATCCATAAGTTATTCCAACAAGTGTCCCTCAACTGTAACACCAATTGAGGGAGTTAGCATTTTGGTCTCTTTTGCCACATTTGCAAGAAAGAGCGAGTTTCTGATCCAGAGGTTTCTAGTTGATCTTAATCATCCTAAAAGCTTCTAAGGGGTCTGTCTATTAAGAGTGTTCAAGGCATTTGATTACTTCTGTCACAAGCATCTTGAAAGTTAGCAAGTGGAGCTTCAAGAGGCATTTTTAGAAAATTCCAAGACCACCATTGGACTCCTCATGAAATTCTAGGTAGGATCCATCTTTATTTCATCCATTTTCATGAAGAAATAAGAAAGTTATGGCCTTCTTGCAAGAGGCACAAAATCAGGCCTCCTTGGGCAAGGGCCGGGCCAAGGCACCTTGGCCAGGCCTAGAATCATGCTACCCATATGTATTCATGGGGTGGTTTTGATACATGGATGTATCACCACCCCAGTGGTAGCAGCATGTGTTTTTCAAGTGTGTTTGGTTGGAGGGCGTGGGTTCAACACCCACCCATGTCATTTTGCCCAATTTCCACCATTTTTCACATTTTTCTTTTTTTTTTTTAATATTTTTTATATTGTATTACAAATAATAATTTTCTAAACCAATTTTAATTATTTGAAAATGATTTTTTGCACAAAAATTACCCACACATTAAAATTATTTTATTTACCAAAAAATCACAAAAAAATATTTTTATTTGACATATTTTTAAATATTTTAAAGAATTTTATTTTAATTTTGTTTTTTAACATTTTAAATAATTTCTTTTTCTTGATTTTTCAAAATCAATTAATTTCGAGCCATTATGTGAATAAAATATCTATTTTCAAACATTTATCAAAGTTCACAACATGCTTATTAAATATATTTGACATTTTTATATCATTTTTATTTAATTTTCTTTGAAAAATGCATTTTTATTAAAATTAGGGTTTTCCCTTGATTTTAAATCTCCAAACTTTCTTTCAAAAGTCTTTTTTGGGCCTCTAATAGAGTGTAAGACCCAACCCCTTTGTAAATAAATAATCTTGGGTCTCTGTTATAGTATAAGTCCCACTACGATTTTCAAAATAATGGTGCGTCCACTGTTTTTCAAATGGGCCTCTCCTTGAGTATAAGCCACACTTTTCTTTCTTTCATCAATCATTTTTGGGCCTCTAATAGAGTGTAAGACCCAACCTCTTTGTTCATAAATAAATTTTGGGCCTTTACTATAGTATAAGTCCCACAACGTCTTTCGGTACCGCGGTGCGATCACTGTTTTCAAATAAGTCATCTGAGCTTCTCCTTGAGTATAAGCCCCAATCTTTTGTACAAGAACTTTGTTTTAAACAACAAACAACTTCCATGGGCCTCTCCTTGAATTGTAAGCTTCATGCCTCTGTTTTCAAAATCATTTGTCTGTTTTAAACTGGTACTAAGAGGAGCATTATTCCCGGTGAAACTGCTCTTATACCACTTGGACCTCTCTTTGAGTTATAAGTCCCAAACTTTATTTTATGTTCATTCTAATAAGTAACAACTTTCTTTTAATTCAAATTCAAATTCAAAGTTTTCTCAAAACTTTCTTCAATTTCTCAAAAGCCTAATCATACAGTTGTAGTCAATACAACCAATCACAATACACTTAGGTCTCTTTTCAGAGTGTAAGATCCAACATCTTTTCAAATCAATGCATACCTGTTTATATATATGTCCATTCACTTATTTGTATATGCTTGTGCACACCTATCTAGAGTTTCCCCGGTAGTTAGGTCATCCTCAGTTTACCCTTTAGGTCAAAAAGTAGGATACTCATAACTTAGTTCAATAACTAGTTCCCTCATAGGAAACTTCCCCAATACAGTCTGCCTCCTCTTGGGCTTTATTCAATATGGAACAAAGAAAGGCATTATTCCCGGTGAAACTTTTCTTAAGACTGTCAGAACTTAGAAACATATAAAAGAAATTCATTTCCCCAGAGAGGATTAATTCCCGGTGAAACCTCTCTTGAATTTCTTCAAACCTTAGAATTGTTCAACAAAGAAAGGACTATTCCCGGTGAAACCTTTCTTGAACTTTTCCTAGGCTTGGACCAACAGGCTTCTTAAAAGTTCCCCACAGCCCCCTCTTGGGCTTAGTACAAGGACCCAAAGGCTTCTTAAAAGCATAGGATAAAATTCAGTCATCTCCACTAGTTCAATCCTCAGGAAAGTCAAAACTCTAGAACATCCAATCAGTCAAGAGTTGATCTTCAAACTCTCAGCCTCCTCTTGGGCTTCATACAAGTAGACTTGGAAAGTATCACCCTCACAGCCTCCTCTTGGGCTTAGTACAAGGACCCACTGGCTTCCTAAAAGCATAGAATAGATCCTTATCATTATACCAATACATCAATTCCCAGAAGAGTTAAAACCTCTAAGGTTTTCAAACTCGTCTTTAAATCCCTCCAGATCCCCAACAAGGCTTAACTTTCACCTTAAAATCCCCAGCCAGTGTCAGATTAACATCACCAAATCCCCAAAAGAAACAGAGCCTCATGGCATCTGATAAATCAACTTTGCTTCAATCACCAGCAAGAGTTAGTTTCCCTTTGGATTCCCCAACACAGTTTAGACGCTCTCCTGGATTTCAATAATTCTGAACAAGAGTCAGCCTCCTCATAGGCTTCATATAAGGATTCTCCCAGTCAGCCTCAATCTTGGGCTTTGTACAAGACATATATTTTACTCCCCAGTTGAGTTAGTTTTCTTTAAATCTATACTCAAAACTCTTTAGCTTCGTCATCTTGGGCTTCAAACAAGATACTCAAATAAAGCCTCCCCCAGTGGAGTCAGCTTTCAACTCTTCTTTTAGCTTCAACCTTGGGCTTTGATCAAGGCATAAAATTCATCATCCCCACAGATGAGACCTTGAGTCCTCTATGTAGAAGGATATTTCCTCTATACATCACATATCAAAACAAACAATCAAAACCTTTTCCCAGATAATTGATGTAAGTGGAACACTTGTTGATTCAAAATCCAAGTTGGAGTCCCTCCTTTATCATGGCTAAAATTTCTCTTTCATCTAACTGTTATAAGTGGCAAGCCTCTGGATTCTACACATCCAAGCCAATGTCCCTCTCTTAGCATGAAAGATTCATAAAGGAAAAAGTGGCATTGCTCTACACTGAGTTAAAGCTTCTTCCTTCATGACATTTCTCTTATAAAGGAAATTATGGCATTACTGGATTCCACACATCCCAGTTAAAGTAATTCCCCTTTATAACCAATTACTTAACATTTGTGATGAATATGTGAGATATCTCCTATTAGAGATGACAACTTCTCTCTCAATCAAAATTTAGCCTCAATCTCGGGCTTTGAACAAGACACAAATACTCCTTTAGCCTCAATCTTGGGCTTTAAACAAGACACAAATACTCTGTTAGCTTCAATCTTGGGCTTTGAACAAGACACCAATTTTCCTCCCATAGAATAGGAAGAACTACAATTGCTCTGATTTCCCAAATCTCTTTACGGGAATACGTAGCCATAACATTGTGAAATCTTAGCGAGCACACAAAAATAAAAAATATTAGGTCTAGTACCTTTCCAAAAACAATAGAAAACCCAGAAAAACAACAAAAACATTTCCTTAGTCCTTCCAAAGGAGAAACTTTCCCAATCAACCGCAGATAGACTTAAGAAGGCATTTCAAATAGTAGAAAATATATGCAAATAAAGGTTCCTATGGATAACTAGAGATACTCTAGGTATTAATAGCTTCCCTTTGTGTAACCAAACCCCGATCCCCGATCTCTTAGCATTTGTTAAAGAAAACACTTGCGTGCAGGGTTAGTTTAAGATATCATCCTCTTCCTTTTAAGCTTCACAGGATAAATACATAAATCAGAAAGTAGCACTAAATAGCGGTAGGTGGTCACGTCACCAAAAAACCGACGCTACAGAAAAATGGAGAATCTGCTGGGGACTTTAAGTATTAGATTTCCTAAGAGGTTTAGGCCTTGATTTGCATTTATTTTTCTGCTTATTTTTATTTGCTTTCTCATTTTTATATCATTTGTTGTTATATTGTCATACTATTTGCTATACTTGTTTAAATTACCGTTATCTGGGAATGCGATAAATACGCATGTGGTGAGTCCGAGAGCACATTAAGATAAGTGGTGGCATACTCAGGAAGACTTATAGGGAGTGAGTCCCGACCAAGCTAACTTGAAAGTCCGCCGAATCTGTGGAGGTACCCTTTTGGAATTACTGATGTTGAACGAGCAAGTCGTGAAAACATTACTTTTTCCACTGGGCACCCTTGAAACTGAGGATTAGTAGACGTTTAACCACTTGACCATTAGGTAGTGCGGTAACTATCGGGAATAGTTGATACCCGATACTATACTCAAAAGAGATTCATCTTGGGAATATTACAGCTCTCATGAGTCAGTCGATTTGTTGTTAATATTCTTGAGAGGGGTAAATGATTTTAGGAACCTTTGTTAGAACCCGTTCTACAAGTACAAAAATTAGACCCTAGTACACACCTTGGGGATTGTCATACCCCAAATTTTGACCACTAAGATTCCCATCATTTTGGAAATCATCATCACAATATGGATGTACTATCTTGCCTCATCAGTCTCCCCAAAGATGGGTGAGCATCCACTACAATCAAAATTAGGGTTTCAAGCCCTCTCAGAGTTCTTAGACAAAGGATCAATTAAGGAATGACATGATCTTCAACTTGTCTAACCTCTCAAACATCCACAAAGGATCAAGAGGACTCCCACTTCAAGGATTAAGCACAAGGTTGCTCCCTTCTGGGTGGATCAAGCCTCAGGATCACCAGTGTCACCAAATTAGGGTTTTGGTCGACCAGGGCCTCCAGATGGAAATTTTCCTCTGGGCATGAGCCAATGCTTCCAAGCATAACCTATAATGCTCCAAGGGACATCATAAACCCAATCATCAAGTCAATTTAGCCTCAGGGGATGCATACATAAAAAAATCAGGAATTAGGGTTTCTTGACCTAATTCACCCCTAAGTTGACTTTTGGGACAATTCATGAGCCAAGACCTCAAGAGAGGATTTGAGGGTCTCTAATGCACTACATTGATTCATTTTCAACAATGGATTGATCCAAGAAGCTTGAGCAACAAGTCTCAATTTCATCAGAGCCACAATTAGGGTTTCGTGAGAAAGTCAACTGTAGCTTTGACTTTTGACCAGGACATGCTCCCAAACCCTAGGACATTGGTCAATATACCCTATAACACCCATGGAACATGTCCATCAAGTTTGATTTAGGTCAAGGACATGATTTCCTAAAGGATTGCACAGTTTGGAATTCATCTGATAAAAAGTCAACTGTGCACAAAAGTCAACTTTGACTTTTTGAGATTTTTCATAAAAATGGTTTTTTAACCCTAAAATGATGTTAATGTATGATTGGAATCATCATTCATCAAGAAAAGTCAAGAAAAGTGGGATAACTTGTAAAAGGTTACAACCATAAAAACATAGAAAATTTTCTAAGTTATGAAATAAAGTGGCTAGAGTACCAACTTTGGAGGATCATAACTCCTAAACCACAAGGCCATTTTTTCCCATCCAAAGCTTGATTTGTAGATCTCATTACCCTATCCCAAAGCTTAAACTGACCTCCCTCCAAATTCCCCATGGATTTTGAGTTATGGAATGATCAAAATCACAAAAAGTGAAAATGTCACTTTTTTCCAACACTTAGTGAAATTTTCACTAAGTCAGAATCTGCCTTCACTTTTTCCCAAATGTAGGGGGATTTTTCACTTGGATCCAAAAGGTATCAAAACCAAATATGATCAAACAGTTGTTGTATCATATGAGGGCTTTCCAAAGTGACCAAGAACATCACCAAATTCCACTTGAGCCATGAGATATGACAAGGGCAATATGCCTTGCTGAAAACAGCCAAGGCTAGGCAGAATTTTGCACTTTTGCTCGATTTGGAAAGATCAGCTAATTCCAAGCCTTGTCATCATCTTGGACACATCTGAGGATCAAATCTAAAGGGGACAAACACTGAGCCAAGCCTCCAAAGTCCTTGGAACCAAAAGTAGCATGCTAAACCTAAAAATCCCTAAAAGAGGGACAAGACTCCAATTTTGGATTGGAGCATTTAATGGATGCACCAAGGTGGCATGGACTGAGCTTCCTTCAACTGAATTCAGTCAAAGATGATCCAACAACTAGGGAACCAATGGCCTATGCTCTAACCTCTAGGCAATGGCTAGAGGAGACTTGATTTTCCATTGGACAACATTGGATAAACCTCTGCTGCAGTTGCCATTCACTATTGCAGCCAAAACAAACTTGCTCTACTATAAATAAAGCTCATTTGTGATTAGTTTGAGTACACCAAAGCCATCAAACAGATGCTTTCCTCAAAATCTCTTCTTTCACTCCAATTTTGCCTTCTAAGGCAAGTCACTATCGAGTTTTGAGTTTGAGAGCTTTTCCAATCAAACCAATCACTCACACACCTCATAAACATCATATAGAAGTGATCCAAACACTTAAAAAACATCTGGAACACTGATTTCACAGAATCACCAGCCAGTTGCTCAAGTTCTTGACAGATTTGCAGTTGGGGTACCATCTCAAGCTCCAGATCATTTTAATCCATTCCAAGCATCCAGACACACTCCATGGCACCTAGGGAAGCTATCCAGATCATTGGGACCTAGCTGTAACACCTCTAACATAAAACACGATCACCAGCTGCAAGAGGTAAGCATGAGCTCTTCTTACTCTATGATCCATGCAATTTTTGCTGCACAACAATTTGGCCATATATTCACAATCATGCATGGAATGTTTACCCTCAATCAATTGCATTGTTTGAATCGTGTGTAGAATTTCTGAACCTTCATGCAGAAATTAGGGTTCTTGAGGTTTCTCTTTGATTTCTTATTCCATGTTAAAAATAAATGAAATTAAAGACCATAGACATGATCGTGAGGTTAAAACGAGTAGATTGATATGTAGATTGCATGATATAATCAAGTATTCAGTGAGATTGGATAGAAAACGCAAATCTGCAGAAACAGAGGGTGGCGCGTGTTCTTGCCATGTTCTTGGCGCCCTTTTTCAAATATTTGAATATTTGAATTTTGTGATTTTATTTAATTGATTCCAAAATTAATTTCTCTCTGAGTTTTAATGATTTTGAGTTGATTCTTTTTTTAATAATTCACAAAAATGTTAAAATATTTTATTTTACTAAAAAATCCCAAAAAAATTATTTATTTCATATAATTGATATTTTTGCAAAGAATTAATATTTTAATTGTTTTTGGCATTTGAAATATTTTTTCCTTCTTGATTTTGCAAATTTTTATGATTTCTAATCATTTTGTAGGTCAAAACATGATTTTTGAAATATTAATCCAAGATCATAATTTGTTTTCCACATATTAAACCCTTTTGATCATTTTAATTGAATTTTATTCAATTAAAATATATTTTGGGGGAACAAATTAGGGTTTTTGATTAATTCAACCCTCACAAATCATTTTCAAACACTCATGGGCCTCTATTAGAGTGTAAGACCCATCCCTTTGTAAATACAAACAATTTTTGGGCCTCAATTATTGTATAAGTCCCGTTGTATTTCAAAAATTCGGCGCGATCACCGCCTGTTTAAAACATTCATCTGGGCCTCTCCTCGAGCTATAAGACCCATTCAAAAACTTTTTGGGCCTCTAATAGAGTGTAAGACCCAATACCCTTTTAACCAAAACAATTTTGGGCCTCAGACATTGTATAAATCCCTCTGCGTTAAAAGAAAACATCGGCACGATCGCCAGTTAAAAAATCAACCCTGGGCCTACCCTCGTGTTATAAGCCCCATTTCTTTTCTTTAAACACTTGGGCCTCTTGAGAGAGTGTAAGACCCATCCCTTTGTACAGAAAACCTTTCTTGGGCCTCAGTCACTTGTATAAGTCCCTGTACAAATTCAAAACCACAGTGCAATCACTGATAAAACCTTGGGTCTCCCCTTGAGCTGTAAGCCCCAACATCTTTTCAAAGCACTTTCTCCTTTGATTTTGTATATAATATTGTTATCAAAGCTTTCTTTGTTGAACAACTAATCAAACAGCATGGAAGCTCTACAACCGAGTAAGTGTTTATATGCTTTCATTTACCGCTTTCATATACATATAACTGTATTGTGGGGCTGTTTCACTGTAAGTCTTTTTTCATAAACTCATATCAACTGTGTAATACTAGTATAGATATTTAGAGTTTCCCCGACAACTACTTCTAGCACTAAGCCCTGTTGATCACTCTAAAATAGACTAAACTAGATCCCCATAGGATTACCAGATACAGTCTTCCCTCCTCTTGGGGTTAAACAATATGGAGATGTGAAAGGCAGATTCTTTTTGAACCCTTTCTCAGACTGTCACCTTTAGAAGTTGGCAAAGAAACTCTACTCCCCAGAGATGATCTTTTCTCCGTGAATGGCATATCTTGAGTTTCTTCCAAATTCTCGGACTTTCCTGGCTTGATCTATTCTCTGTGAATAGTCTGTCTTGAATTTCTCGGGGTTTGGGGACCCACAGGCTTCCTAAAAGCATCCCCGCCTCCTCTTGGGCGTTGTACAAGGACCCGTCGGCTTCTTAGAAGTATTCACAGCCTCCTCTTAGGCTTCATATAAGGATTCTTCCTTCGAGAAGAGAGCTTCCTCTTGGGCTTCGTACAAATTGTCCCTCGGCTTCTTAAAAGTTTCCAGCCTCCTCTTGGGCTTCGTAAAAATTGTCCCTACAACCTCCTAGAGGTATATGAACAGAAAGTAGTCATCTTAATAGAACAATCTTTCAAAGAGTCTAAATCCTACTACTATTTCTCTAAGCATAGTACAAAGGATAAAACTCTAGACTTGGACAGTCTAATCTCCTTGAGTCTCGAAGGCATTCTCAAGTAGGAAAAAACACCAGTAGACTCGGACAATCTCCAATACCCTCTGGATTCCCCATTTCCTTAAAGAACAAGAAATAACCCTGATCCTCTGATCAATCTCAAAGTATAGCCTTACTTTTAATCAGTCTCTTTATAAGAACTGATTTTCTCTTTTAACCAACATACTGGACCGGTCACTCAACTGAAACAGCCACCCTTTAGCCTCTATCTCGGGCTTCGTACAAGATACAAAAAGACTCTCTTGTTGAGTCAAAACTCCCTTTAGCCTCTATCTCAGGCTTCGTACGAGATACAAAAAGACTCTCTTGTTGAGTCAAAACTTCCCTTTAGCCTCTATCTCGGGCTTCGTACGAGATACAAAAAGACTCTCTTGTTGAGTCAAATCTTCCTTTTACCTCTATCTCGGGCTTCGTACGAGATACAAAAACACTCTCTTGTTGAGTATAAAAGACTCTCTTGTAGAGTCAACCCTCTTCAGCCTCCGTCTTGGGCTTTGTACAAGACACAAATCACTCTCTTGTTGAGTATAAAAGACCCTCTTGTTGGGCCACTAGCCTCCTCTTAGGCTTTGTATAAGGAAACCCCGGTTGAGACAATCAACCTTTTAACATCAAAATATGTGCCTCATTCACAGTATACAAACATCAACAACTCCTTTTCCTTCGTCTAATCGCTGTAAGCGGCAAGCCTCTGGATTATTTACATCCACCCCACTGTCCCTCTTTTAGCATGAGAAATTCCTAAGGAAAGATAGCATTGCTCTACACTGAGTTAAAGTCTTCTCCTCTAGGTTGAAAAGCCCCTATAAAGGAAATTATGGCATTGTCGGATTCACATATCCCGGTTAAAGTAATTCTCCTTTATAATCAGTCACCCCTGACAAATAGACCACTTTAGAGATGATAAATTTCCTCTAAAGTCAACACCCTTTTAGCTTCACATCTTGGGCTTTGAACAAGATACAAATAGACCCTTCAGCTTCACATCTTGGGCTTTGAACAAGATACAAATCACTTTTAGCTTCACGTCTTGGGCTTTGAACAAGACACCAGAACACCATTTTCTCCCATAGAATAGGAGGAACTACGATCGCTCTGATTTCCCTGTTTTGGTAAATGGGAATACGTAGGCATAAGATTGAAAGAAAGATCTTAGCGAGTACACTAATCCAAAACCCAAATCCCATACCTTCACCCATCAATCGAAAAGCATCAGTCCTAACATCCTATCCATGAACAGTCCTAGTATTTTTCACTCTAAGAAGAAAGAGGCCTTATTACCATATAGCATCCGTAACCTAACAAACCACTGTTTAAACTCAGTATGCAAGCAGGGTTAGTTGGAGACATCTATTTCCCTTCCTTCATCAGCTTAATAGGATAAAAAATGAATCGACCTGTAGTAACCCCAAAGAGCGACAGTGCTTAAGAACCAGGTCCAAAATCGCTTGCTACAGAAAAGTGGCGCCCACCGTGGGGCCCTGCTTTCTTTCTTTGGGATTTCACTGGGATAGGATTTTTTGTTGACTCCACTAGGATCTTAGGTCAAAAACATTTTAAATTGGGAAGGTACCACAAAATGGCGACTCCGTCGGGGAGCCATTTTCTGTCAGGAACATAGGATTCATAGCTCTTTAAAGTCTAGGACTTTAGGACAAATATATATACTGCTTTTCCTAATTAATATCTGTGTTTATTTTTCTGCTAATGGGAATGCGTGTGATGCCGCATGTGGAAAGATTGAGTATACACCTAGGAAAAACCTCTTTTAGTGGTGCAGAAACTATCGGAAATGGTTGTCACGCGATACCACCCTCTTCTGATGATTCTTCGAAAAAACATCACCTAGCACGGTTCCCATCCCGCTGGTGTTTTCTCGACAAGAATTGATGATTTTGAGAGACAGGTACAAAAATCACTAGTAAACCTTTGGGATGGGTAGAGCCTTGCCTTCATGACAACGACCCTTTGACCCCATGTTTTTTCTATGTTTTTGTGTGCTGTATTCATGCATTCATTTAAAAAAACATTAAACAAAGAAAAACCTTCTCTTCTAGTCTCTCTTTTTCAAATTAAACTAAGACAATGATTGCAAATGTCAGAGAAGAGGATGGCGCTAATGGATTTCGGTAGAAGGAGAACTCACAAGTATACCTTCAAGGTTCCAAAGTTAGAGGATTTGAGAGGTTTGGCAAGGATGATCACTAACCCTAACGCTTTCAGAGCCAAGTACGGAGGTCTGCTACCTCTGTTAAGGGTCCAAGTAATTGAAAGAATCATGGATGCACTCATCCAGTTTTACGATCCAGTTTATCACTGTTTCACATTCCCGGATTACCAGCTCGCACCAACGCTAGAGGAGTATTCTCATCTAACTGATTTACATATGACTGATTGAGCTCCATTTTCTGGACTGGAAGAAATTCCAAAGGATCAGACCATTGCAAGAGCAATTTATTTGGACGAGTCAGAAGTCAAGACTCACGTTACCACTAAGGGTGGCATCCAAGGTTTTCCAGCCCAATTCTTGATAAAGAAGGCCCTGTACTTTTCCAGTATAGGGAACGTGGCCGCTTTTGAGAGCATCTTTGTTTTGCTCACCTACGGGTTATTTTTGTTTCCCAACATCGATAACTTTGTAGATATCGACGCCATTAAGGTTTTTCTCATTGGAAACCCTGTGCCAACTCTGCTCGCAGATGCGTATCATTCTGAACACTTAGGAAATTTGTACAGCGGAGGAATGATCACATGCTGTGTACCCCTGCTCCCATTTGCCTAAGTCTGCTGCTTTTTGGGATCATAAGAATGCTTTACATTGGTCGCAGAAAATCATGTCCCTTACCAGCTCTGACATAGATTGGTGTAATAGGATTTATGACGGGATCAGGTTCATTGACCGTTGTGGAAACTTCCCCAACGTACCCCTTATAGGAACTAAGGGAGGAATCAATTATAATCCAATTCTTGTTCGTCGTCAACTCGGATACCCGATGAGGCATGTCTCACGTAATGGTCATCTGGAAAGTCTTTTCTTCAAAGAAGGAGAAAATGACAGAGCACTAAAGATGGAAATAGTGCAAGCTTGGAAACATGTTCATAAGAAAGGACGGGAGTCTCTAGGAAAACCGGACTGTGTCTCAGTGGAGCCTTATCTCCACTGGGTACAAACTAGAGCTCTCAAGCTAAAGATGCCTTATCCTCATCACAGAGTTCTTCCGCCAAGAGAATCTGTCATGTACTTCATGACCGAAACGGAAAAACTTCAGGTTACTCTCAACAAAGTTCAACAGGAGAGGAGGTCTTGGAAGAACAAGTACCACATTCTCAATGTGGAGTGTATCAAAATACAGCAACTGCTGAAAGATAAGGATGCTCTGATCAAGATTTTGGAGCAACATGCTGTGGATAATCAGGATGACCAAAGGAATTTGCTCACTCCTTTCACTTGGAAAAGGAATGACAACCCGACAACAACCCAAGATCCCCGGTCCAAGAAAAGGAAAGTACCAGAATCAGCACCCGAGTTCTCCTTAGAGAGGACTCGGGACCCATTAGCTTAGGTTTCTATTTCTGCATCTTGTAATTTACTATTTTTCCATTTCCGCAATCCTTTGAATTCAATAAAACGGGGTTTCCCCACTGTTTGATATTTGCAATCTAATTGTCAAAGTTTATTTTGATTAAACCAAAAAAACAATTAATATAATCATTGCATTCATCATTCTCACGTCACGTATTCTTCTTACCTACGAATCTCACATTTGTGTCTCGGTTCTAGAGTCAAACTGTCTCATTCGTACAATACTCGGGCCAATCGTCAGAAAAGGATGGATGATCTCGAAGAAGAGAATAGAGAGTTGAAAGAAGAGATCGACGCTCTGAAAGAGGATATGAGAAAGCTTCGTAACGACATGCAAGCCATGGCAGAAGCTCAGCTACAAAAAATTGTGATCTCAGAGATCACCTCAATGCCCATAGTGGAGAAGTATGATCCTAGGTATCAAATGTCGAAAGATCGTCCCTGGGGCATGCCTGTTAACTATATCCCAGGAGGATATGTTCCACCGATCACTGAGGATCAGGGAATCATAGCAGAAGTCGCTGGGCCTGAAGGTTTCAAACTTCGGGAAAACGAAGATGCCAGGGGCATACCAATAACTCCTGAAGGTTACAAACTTCAGGAAGCGCCAAGGTTCACTGTCGTAGTAACGGTACCACCCCCTGTGGTGCACACTGTCCCGGAAGGACAGATTCCGCAGATACCTCCTGGTAGAAAGGAAACTATGTTCGATAGAATGGATGAATTCCAGGAACAGTTCTTGGAAATACAGAAGGAGCTGCAAGCCATTCGCGGTCAGGATTTATTTGGAAAGGACGCCGCAGACCTCTGCTTGGTCCCCAACGTGAAAGTTTCGCACAAGTTCCAAGTGCCGGACTTTGAAAAGCACAAGGGTAACTCTTGCCCTCAAAGCCATTTGGTGATGTACGCTCAGTGAATGTCGGTTCAGACAAAGAATTAGGATTTACTGATTCACTACTTTCAGGATAGTTTAACCGGTGCCGCCTTAAAATGGTACATGGGTTTAAACTGCGCTACGATCAGCACTTTTAGAGGTCTTGGCAGTGCCTTCGTCCAATAATATAAGTACAATCTGGACATTGCACCAGACAGAGATCAACTCAGGTCAATGGCACAAAAAGACAAGGAAACCTTTAAGGAGTATGCTCAGAGATGGCGTGAAATTGTCGCTCAAATTTGTCCACTATTGAGGAGAAAGAGATGACAAAGATTTTCTTAAAGACCTTGAGCTCATTTTACTACGACAGAATGGTTGCCAGTGCGCCCAGCGACTTCACCGAAATGGTCGGTATGGGAGTACGTCTCGAGGAAGCCATTCGAGAAGGACGTCTAGTCAAAGACACTGGATCGACAAGCGGTACTAAGAAATACGGTAGTGCTCTCCCTAAGAAAAAAGAGCAAGATATTGGGAATATCTCTCTCGGAAAGCAAAGGCGTCGGTACCAACTGGTAGCAGCTCTAACTCCTGCTATCAACCCTACGCCTACGTATCAACCTCAGGTTGCACATAGCCAACCTAATCAACAAAAGTTTCAGCAAAGGACACGAACAGCCTCTTCAGCAGGCTCGTCCTCCATACAACAACCGTATAACGCGGCCGCCAGGATTTGATCCTATACCCGTATCGTACACAGAACTATTTCCGTTGTTACTGGCCAAGGGGCATGTCCAGACTAAGTCTCCTCTTACAGTACCAGAAAATCCGCCTTTCTGGTTTAAGGTGGACCAGACTTGCCCTTATCATCAAGGAAGATCAGGGCATAACATAGAGAACTGTCTCAGTTTTAAATCTGACGTGCAAAAGCTAGTTAGGAGCGGGGTCTTATCTTTCAAAGATACGAATCCGAATGTTCTCACGAACCCGCTGCCTCAACACGAGAAGGCTGCAGTCAATTTGATAGAGGGAGAGTCTAACAACCTCTATCAAATTCACGATGTACTCTTATTGAAAATCAACTTGGTTAAGATGCATTGTAGACGGAGTGGATATGGCCATGTGCCTCCTCATAATTATCATCAGTGTGATATCTGCTCTAAAAACAATCAAGGATATTCTGTGGTGCAATCAGCTCAACAGGAACAAATGGATCTCGGATGGGTCCAAGAGCACCGAGTTCATGGCGTTAACATGGTTTACACGAATTCCAACGTCATTCAAAACCACGACATCCTTGCGATGAATGTCAACTTGGTGGTGTTGCACTCAAGGCAAAGCCAGTATCATAATCTGCCGCGGCATGAGTATAATTCTTGTCTGACTTGCTCGGTAAACAAACAGGGATGCTCTTTTGTACAAGAGGCCCTCCAGGGTCAGATGGATCTTGGATGGATCCAGGACTACCATGATAGGAATCATTATAAAATCAACATCATTCAAATCTTCGATATTTGCTTGATGAATGTCAGCCTGGTAGAGTTACACGCTACGTAGGTCCAACTCGGTTTTCTCACTTTACATGATTATCAGAACTGCAAAGCGGGTTGCGAAAACGATCAAGGTTGTGCCCTTGTCCAGGAAACACTTCAGCACCTATTGAACCACTGGTGGCTTCCAATCTATATGGATGAAGACACCCAGCAAATTAGTATCACTAACAGAAATCCTACTAGATATCAAAGTCAGGATGTTCGGTCGATGGAAACGGACCTTGTCAGGTTACACTGTATTCAAAGCGGACGTGGTCAAGTACCACTACACAACTATGAGCGGTGTGGAGTTTGTTCAGTAAATAACCAAGGATGCTACCACATTCGAGCAGCCCTTCAAAGTCAGTTTGACCGCAAAGAGGTTCAACCATGCTCAAGTTCTAGATCAGCCAATTATCTCGCTGAGCAAATCGAGGATGTTGTCATAATCTCCAATCATCAGAGGACTAGGGATGTTTGTGCCATCATCCCCCTACTTGACGAATCGAAAGTTCCCAACCGGGAACGGATCGAAATTGCTTACGATGGTCAGAAAAATCAGAAGGTTCCCATAATCATCTATCTGCCGGGACCGCTACCGTATGAATCGACTAAGGCTATCCCTTACAAATACGGTGCAACAACAGTCGAGAACGGGAAGGAAGTCCCCTTACCCTCCGTCGTGAATATTGCAGACATCAGTTGAGTAACACGAAGTGGTAGAATCTTCAACAGAGAAGTTGGAGAACCCAGCAAAGAAAAGGAACCTCAGACAAAAGTTCCCAATCCACCAGTCGGTCAATCCAGTAACCCCGACCTTTCGAAAAATGATGATGAGATGCTGAAGCTCATCCAAAGGAGTGAATACAACATTGTTGATCAGCTGTTGCAAACTCCTTCAAAGATCTCGGTATTATCACTGTTACTCAGTTCAGAAGCGCACAGGGAGGCTCTACAGAAAGTCTTAGAGCAGGCCTTTGTGGAACAGGATGTAACAATCAGACAGTTCGATAGCATTGTCTCTAACATCACTTCCTGCAATGACTTGGGATTTAGTGATGAAGAATTACCTGAGGGGGTCGCCGTCACAACATGGCGCTCAATATCACAATCCACTGCCAGCACGATGCTTTAGCCAGCGTACTGGTAGACGCAGGGTCAGCCCTGAATGTTATGCCGAAGTCCACTTTGATGCAATTATCATTCAAAGGACCTCCGATGAGAACTAGAGAGGTCGTCGTCAAAGCATTTGACGGATCCAGAAAAGCAGTTATCGGCGAAGTTGACCTTCCCATAACTATTGGTCCTCACACTTTCCAAGTCACTTTCCAGGTCATGGACATCCGGGCAACATACAGTTGTTTATTAGGAAGACCTTGGATATATCAGGCTGGGGCGGTCACCTCGACCCTCCACCAAAAGCTAAAGTTCGTCCAGAACGACCAACTCATCACAGTCTGTGGAGAACAGGCCCTGCGCATAAGCAATTTATCATCATCCACTTATGTAGAGCCGAAAGGGGTAATCGGAACTCAGTTCCAAGCGCTTTTGCTACACAAGGAGAATCAATCCGAGGGGGGAACTTCGATTTCCTCGTACAAAGATGCTATCAGAGCGGTCAAGAGTGCCAATACAACGGGATGGGGACAACTTGTCATTCCTATTGACAATAAAACAAAGAAGAGTCTCAGGTTTTCTTCAACCTGTACCCAGACTGCCGCTAACGGTGAAAGTTTTCATCCCATTCAAAACTTCTTTCACAACAGAGGCTTCCTTCATCCAGTGCCTCAAGAAGTGCATACCATCAATAAAGATGATTCATCTAATACAGAGGAAGAATGGAAGTCCTATCTTAACGAGGACGGTTATACGCCTCGGGAAGAGGTGCCTACGCCATTTTGCTATCCCGCACAGAGCCCGAGATTTATACCCAGGTCAGACGTCGAAATGATATATGGAGATTGTGATACGGAAGGATGTCGTGCTCCGCCAAACTTATTAGAGGAGGACACTCTAATGAAAGATAACTTTGACCACAACTATCATGGCCCGATGGATGGCCTACCAATATGGCAGCCTTACCCAGGAGACTTGGGGCAAGAAAATCAGCCGAACGATGAAAGTCAGCTGTGCATCATTAAACAGAACACCTGCGTCCCCACCATGTCATGGGACCAACATCCAGGTCATTCAGAACATATCCAGCACGATGATGAATTCGCAACGTTTGCAGGACTAGAATTCATCAACTATGCTTTTCCCGAGGTCAACGTCATCGAGAGAGATGACTCCTCCAGTTCCAAAGAAGTGTGGGACACCCTGGGACAACCGAGTGGAAAATACGACTACATGGTCAAGTACACCGCTCCTGAAAGCTCTCGTATCAGGCTCGAAGATATCCAGCCAACTGGATGGGGAGATACAACTGAGAGTACAAATGCTATGCAAAATACAACTGAGGAATCCTCCTACGACAATTCTGCCTGGGAGACAGATTCCAATGATCCTGCTTCGCCAGAAATCAGCATCATTTCTAAAGAGAAATCAAGGAAGGTACCAGACTTTGTGATTCACCGAGGAGTTCGCCGCCAATGGGTTGCAGTCGATGTTCCGAAGATTGTTCATAAATCAAAGTAATTGCCATCTTTAACCTTTCACCCTGCCCAGGTGAAACGAATGTTTTGATAGGGCCCACTTTCTGTAAATTTCCCTCTTCGCTTCGCCCAAAGCGACAGAGTTTTGTTTTATAGGGTTGTAGTTTCAAGAATCGACTTGTTCATTAATAAAATAATGTCGTTCTTTAATTTCCGCATTAACTGCTATTTTCTCTTTTTGCTTTTCTTAGAAAATGGTAATCCTAAAAAACAACTCAATAATAAAAACAAGCAGTAAAAGAAATACACTGCACACACTTTTGCATTTTTCTCTCTATCTCTTCTAAAACAAATCATCACGTCATGCAGATTGCTTGTTTTAAACCCTGTTGAAACATACGATCCGATGCCTTCTCCCAACATTGAGTTCCCGGTATTTGGGGCTGAAGAAGAAGTTAACGGCGAAATTCCAGAAGAGAATTCCCGACTACTCAAACAAGAGGAAAGGTCCATCGAACCTCACAAAGAGCCGTTGGAAACGGTAAACTTAGGTTTAGAGGAGGAAAGAAAAGAAATCAGGATTAGGGCACTGCTCAGTCCAACTGCCAAAGAGAGTTTGACAAAGCTTCTCAAAGAGTTTCCCGATGTATTCTCTTGGTCCTATCAGGACATGCCAGGGTTGGATACCAGCATCGTGGAACATCATTTACCGTTAAGATCGGAATGTTCGCCAGTAAAACAAAGGTTGAGAAGGACTCACCCGAACATGGCCATCAAAATCAAAGAGGAAGTACAGAAACAGATTGACGCGGGTTTCCTCGCCACATCAGAATATCCTCAATGGTTAGCCAACATCGTACCTGTTCCAAAAAAGGATTGAAAGGTCAGAATGTGTTTCGATTACAGAGATCTAAATAAGGCTAGTCCAAAGGATGACTTTCCTTTACCACACATTGACATGCTGGTAGACAGTACATCAAAGTTCAAAGTTTTCTCCTTCATGGATGGATTCTCGGGCTATAACCAGATTAAGATGGCGCCGAAAAACATGGAGAAAACTTTGTTCATTACCCCATGGGGCACCTTTTGTTACAAGGTAATGCCGTTCGGTTTGAAGAACGCCGGGGCAACCTATCAAAGGGCCATGACTACTCTGTTTCATGACATGATACACAAGGAAATCGAGGTATATGTCGATGATATGATTGCAAAATCTAAGACAGAAGAGGAGCATGTGACCCACCTGTCAAAACTATTCGAGCGTTTGAGAAAGTACAAACTCCGCTTGAATCCCAACAAGTGCACCTTCGGTGTCCGTTCAGGGAAACTCTTAGGGTTCATCGTCAGCCAGAAAGGAATTGAGGTTGATCCTGACAAGGTCAAGGCCATTCAAGAAATGCCTTCTCCGAAAACTGAAAAACAAGTCAGAGGATTCCTGGGACGTTTGAACTATATTTCCAGATTCATATTCCTTATGACCGCGACATGTGTGCCAATTTTCAAACTACTCAAAAAGAATCAGGACTGCATTTAGACAGAAGTGTCGTACCCCAAATTTTGACCATTTATCTTTTCTTTGGTTTCACCTTTTAATTACTTATATATATATATATATATATATATATATATATATATATATATATATATATATATATATAATGATAATAAGTAGTTTGTAGTACTAATCTTTAACTTCAAAATTCAATTTTTGTAAAATTTAATTTTTAATAGTTTTCTCTAACAAATACCAAGGAATTTAATTGATAAACCATACTATAATTTCAAAGTAAATTTTTTTAAGAGGTCATTATGTAGATACTTCATAATTAAGTTTTCTTAAAAAAAATACCAAATAGTTTTTAATTAAATTTACCAATTATTAATAAATCATAACTTATTTTAGCTATTTCGAATTAATATATATATATATATATATATTAAAATAGTATGAAAAACGTTTTAAACCCTTAAAATAAAAACATCTAATTTTTTTAACTAAATAATAAAAAAATATACTTAATTAAGCAAAGAAAAATTCAAAACTTAAAGACCAACCTCCAATGCATATTCTTAATGTTTCTTCGGCAGACCAGCATATCATTGAGTGAATAAAATTGCACAGAACATGATACACAATCACACTTAACAAAATCCATAGTAAAATTTAGAAACATAACATATCTTACGGAAAAAAAACTATGGCTCCATCTCCATTGACACATGAGACATAGCATATTCATTGAATTCTATTTTCGGCCATCTAAACAATGGTATTTTACTGTTCATGAACTATTACGTTATGGATCAAGGGAAGAAACAAAACCAATTACAATTCTAATTTCAATCTTTCTACACCTAAGTATTATCGTGAGAGGAAAGTTTGGTAAAGTTTGGTAAAATTGAGAAAATTGAGGAGGATATACTGAGATTCTATTTTTTCTTTGTTTTGGAATTTATTAAAAATTAATATTTCAAGATTCTTTTAGAATGTGTTGGGAAAATCATGTTTTAAAATTAATACTTTGCTGAGTTATGTAACAAATTTGTGAGTAAATTGAGGACAAAATTGAGAATAAATTTTTTTTTTTCGTCACAGGTTGAACTTATATTTTAATGAAAAATAATAATAGGAAGTTGGGGCTGAATGTGAGAGAGGGGCGCTCCCTCCTTACTGTTTTTTTTTTCTTTTATATTTTTCCCTTTTTCTTTATTAATATTGTCATATTCATCTAGGATTAGGTTTAATTTCGATTGGGCTTAACCTGTTAACCCACGCTGGGCTTCCTTGCCGATGGGCCTAGCGCCCTCTGCTATCCATACCCTTGTTTCAAAGGGCCCATTACTAATTCAGTGTAAATGGCACCCCCTAGGGTTTAATTTTAATTAATTAAATTATTTACATAATTTAATTATTAATTAGGATTTTAATATTTAATTAGGGTATTTAAAATAGGATTTTAGGGGAAAATATATTTAAGAGTTTTAGGGTTTTATTTTGGATTTTTATAGGGTTTGGGATTTTTTTTTTGTTTAAATTTGGTTTTATGTTGAAAATAATTTATTCATATTTTAAATAGGAATGATTTTTTTTAGGAGTTTTATTTATGATTTTTTGTTTTGGGGGATGACATTTTCGGAGTCGAATTTCATGATTTGTTACAAGGGAAATTTATATTTTTGGGAGGTTTATTTTTAAATTGGGTTTAAATAGGGTTTTGGGGAATGAAAATATCAAGTTAAATTTTTTTTATTTTTTCTTTTTGGATTAAAATTCTTTTATTTTTGGGAGTATTGTGAATTTAGAAATTATATTTTGGAATTGGAACAGTGTTTTTGGATTAATTTTGCAATTTTGGCATGATGGCCTTATGGAGTTTATTTATTTAAAAATTATTAAATTCTATGGGATTTTAGGAATTTATCTTTTTAAATATAAGGGATATAAAAGGTTTTTTTTAGGATTTTAAGGGATAAAACTCTTCATCCAAGAGTCTAAATAAAGGATGGGATTCAGGGATAATACTCTTAGGTTCCAAGAGTTAAAATATAGGCCAAAGGAATAATGGATAAGGGATAGAACTCTCCATCTGAGAGTATAAACAATGGATAAGGGATTAAGGGATAGAACTCTTCGTCTGAGAGTATAAATAATGGATAGGAATTGGGATAAAACTCTTGACATCCGAGAGTATAAATAAATGCATTAGGATTTTAGGGATATAACTCTCCATCCGAGAGTATAAACAATGGATAAGGTTTTTAGGGATAAAACTCTCCGTCCGAGAGTATAAACAAGGGATAAGGGATTTAAGGGATATAACTCCTTGTCTAGGAGTATAAATATAGATTAAGGGATAGAACTCCTTATCTAGGAGTATAAACAATATATTAAAGGATAGAACTCCTTATCTAGGAGTATAAACAATAGATTAAAGGATAGAACTCCTTATCTAGGAGTATAAACAATAGATTAAGGGATAAAACTCTTTATCCAAGAGTATAAATAGTGGACTGGGTTTAGGATTAGGAATGGGAATAGGATTAGGGGGTAGGAATAGGGGAGGTGAACTACGGTTACTCTGATCCTTCAAATTGAGGGTACGTAGGCATAGGGTTGCAAACCAACCCTAGCGAGTATAATTAGTAAAAAACTTAGGTTTTCTTTTCATTTAGACAAACAAACATACCATAAACTCAAAGGTGGATCCCATTGAGTACAATGGAAGTGAGGGGTGCCTAACACCTTCCCTTCACTTAACCGACTCCCAAACCGTAGGAATCTCTACCTTAGGATAGGATATTTAGATTTATCGTTATTTTCCTTTAATAAATATGGTGGCGACTCGAATATTTTTGCCGGCCGCGACAGCTGGCGGCTCTGCTGGTGACTCCTTCCTAGCGAGAGTCAATCCTAGCCTTAGGATTTAGGGATTTGTTTGTCTTAGATGTTATTTTGGTTTTTTTATTTTTTTATTGTTATTTATTTATTTTTATTTCATATATTTATTTATTTAACATTTTGTTTTTTGTATTATCATGCAAGGGATTGGGACATAAAAAAAAGGGAGTGAAGCTAAAACCCAAAGCTTGGAGGATAACCCTAGAACCTAAAGTGGAACGGAAATGTTTTTGTGGGGGACGCAACGTCCCCTAAAATGCATTGATGCCACACTCAGAGTAGATCCTTCCAAAGTCGTCCTCACGAAAGGGCTAGCCCCTCTCGTAGTGGAATTATTTGGATGTGGTCCGTGACTCTGAGAACCTTAACCTACCCCACACCAATCATGGACCTTATGTATTCAACCCTCAAGGGTTATTACTAGGGTCCTATCCCAAATGAGACTTATCCCGAAGGATTACTATAGGAAGGCTTGCTCCTTCTCATGGTAAAACAAGGGTATAGTCTAAACATTTTGGGGCCGTTATGCTGTCCAAATTTTTATATCCTACATGTGAGGGGATTGGGTAGATAAGCTTTAGATCTAAACCTATCATAGGGAGCTTACCTTGCTAGGGCATGCTTGCATTTTCACCTTACCCTAACCCAAAAAAACATTTAACCAAAGAACAAAGGGTCCATGTCATCATGCACTTAAAAGCTTTTTTTGCATATATACATTTTTGTAGGGAATTTCAAGATGTGTTGTAGGAATATGGGAAATATGGATTCAAACAAAAGGGCTACCCTACGCATTAGAGTACTAAGTGGTGATTTACAAAGTCTCAAGGACCTTTGAGACTTAATGCCAAATCTGCTCAAAGGATGTTTACACCCAAGTATGGAAGGATCCTCGATCTCTTAGGGACCCCTATGAAGGTAGAGGCCATAATTGCTTTTGCACAACTTTATGACCCTTCTCTATGTGACTTCCTCTTCAAGGATTTTCAACTAGCTCTTACGTTATACTTGGATTTACAAGGAGAAAAACTTACAAAGGGGCATTGGGGCAAAAAAAGGAAAAAACAGCAAAAAATAATAATCAAAAGAAAAAGAAAAATGGTCAAGCAAAAAAAACTCAGCTGTACCCCTTGAAGATCCATCACCTCACTACAACGAGGATAAGGAAGTGCAAGGGCTTAAGAAAAGATACTTGGAGGAGTTTAAAGCTCATTTGAAGAAGGCATTGGGGGTATCCACTTAGTTTACGCCTTCTTAAGTTCAGGAGCTTCCATCTTGGGATTATTGTTTTGGGTTGTTCCCGAGGAGTTATTGTTATAAGGCATTTTGGGATTTGGGATTGGCTAATGGATTTGGATTTGATATTCTAGGTGTATGGGTTTCATCCTTTGGATATATTCATCTATGACTACAATGGATTTTGAAATTCCCCCCAAATAAAAATTTTAAAAAATTATTTAGCATACATCATGCATATTCATACATTCATCACCAACATGCATTCAATATAAAAAAAAATCATTTTTTTTCAAACTTCGTCTCAGGCATAACAATCTGACTTCCCGACCTCACACTCGAGCGTACCAAAGGAAAGCTATGGATCAGATGGAGAAGGATATGGTTACTCTAAGAGGAGAAATGGATACTGTCAAGGAGAACGTGGAAGAAATGAAAAGCCAGATTGATCAACTAACACTTGCCGTCCAGAATTTGATAGCCAAAAGAACCAAGTCAAGCCAGCGAAGGAAGGTTCCTACTCCTACCTCCTATGTTGAAGACAATAACACCCTACTAGGGTTTGTCCATGATCTAGAACATGAGGAGACTGAAACTACTAAGCACAAAACTGTTAACCAACCTCTCGAGAGAACCATCTCTCCACATATTTCCAATGGGGCACCTCGTACTACTTACAGACCTACTCCACGGGAGAACTACGCATACGAGGGTGAAAATCCAAGACAAGTGGCCCTCGAAAATAAAGGAACCACTGTTAGGGAAAGGAGAAGGATTGATGATAAGTACAAAGCACTTGAGGAAAGGCTAAAGGTCGTGGAGGGGCTCAATGTTCTTGGAGTGGATGCCTTGGAAATGTGTCTGGTGCCCGATGTGGTCGTACCTCCTAAGTTTAAGGCACCTAACTTTGAGACGTATAAAGGAGTTAGTTGTCCCAAAAATCACATCCGGATGTTTTCCCGAAAGATGGGGGCTCATGCTAAAAATGAAAAGCTGATGATGCATGTTTTCCAAGACAGCCTTAGTGGGGCATCCTTGGATTGGTACATGCAACTGGAAAGGACTTACATCAAGAACTGGGAGGATCTGGCAAGTGCCTTTATAAGACAATACCAATATAATATAGACATGGCCCCTGATCCCATACAATTACAAAACATGTCTCAAAGAGGGAGCGAATCTTTTAAGGAGTATGCCCAGAGATGGAGGGAGCTAGCCTCTCGTGTTCAACCTCCATTGCGGGAAAGCGAGCTAGTGGATACATTCATGGGAACTCTGCAAGGGCTATACTATGAAAGGATGATTGGGGCAGTCTCAACAGGATTCACTGACTTGGTTATCATTGGAGAGAGGATTGAGAATGGTTTAAAGACAGGAAAGATTGGGAAGTCATCCTCCGACCAACATAACAATAAGGGGTACCCCGAAAACAACTCAAAGGAAAATGATGTCAGTGTTATAGACCCTGAATATCCAAATTTGGGAAATAATGTGTTACTGGGGCACATTGGGGCAACAGTCAACGCTATGGAAGGGATGGAAGATGAATTCCTTATTAATAAGGAAGACCTAACAAACTGGGGCAAACAATGGGAGTCACCTGAGGAGAAGGACTTGTTTGGGCTGGGTTACAAACCGGCTAATGAAGGATTAGAAGACAATTTCCATGGCGTGGGATTTGGAATTAGGGACCATATGGCTGCAATGGAAGGGGGAGAAAGGAATGCCTAATTTCAACAATTGGAGAACCATTGGGATTTCTGAGATGATTTTTGTTTCGAAGTAATTTACTTTTTACTTAAAATAATAATAAGTCCCTTGCTATGCCCAAGGCAGGTGGACAAAGCTTTGTAGGGCCACCTTTTATTTCATTGGATTTATTTCTATCAATAAAATTGCATTTTGTTTTCAATCAAGATCTTTTTCTTTCATTTTCTGTTTATTTAAAATGGCAATATACCTTCTTTCAATATTTTCATTTCTAGCACTTCATTCAAAAAAAAATCCTCCTCATGCAAATTTAAAAATGGACCTATTAAAAATAACACCGCTATAATCTCGAATGACTCTGAATTACCGATTAACCAAGCGGAAGAAGGTGATGAGGACGAGTGTGAGCTTCCCGACGAGTTAGCCAGACTGTTGAGGCAAGAGGACAAGGAAATACAACCTCATCAGAAACCAGTGGATGTGATCAATCTGGGAACTGAGGAAGATAGGAAAGAGGTCAAAGTCGTGCTTCTCCGGATAAGGATATAAAGGAAAGACTGACCGAGCTATTGCAAGGATACTCTGACGTGTTTGCATGGTCATCCCAAGATACGCCGGGACTCGATGCGAGCATTGTCGAGCACAAACCACTACTCAAACTAGAATGCACGCCAATCAAGCAAAATCTGAGGAAGACTAGATCAGATATGATCCGCCAGACCAGGGAAGAAGTCAAGAAGCAATTCGACTTTTTGTCACAAGGTAACACCTATTAGGCTAAAGAACGTAGGAGTAACTTATCAAAGGACTATGGGGCATAAGGAGATAGAGGTTCATATGGATGATATGATTACCAAGTCACAAAAGGAAGAAGATCACATAACTAACTTGCAAAAGTTGTTGGATCAGTTAAGGAAATTCAAGTTACGACTAGGGCCCACAAGGAGTACCTATGGAACCAGATCTGAAAAATATCAAGGTCCACGGTCAGTCAAAAGGGAAAAAGGACAAAATGAAGGTCACCTATATTGGTGCCACCAGTCCCAAGGAGACTACTCATAATGTACTTAACAAAATTTGAGAATCCAATGGATTGTGAAACTTTGGACTCCTATGAAGGACCTAGACCGGGATCTCGAGGGAAACTTCTATTTGCATAGGGATATGGGCTTCAAAGAGGAGCCATCAATTGGGGTGGAAATTAATCGTCTAGGATCTTAAAGGAAGCTAAACTGGATAAGGCAGAATGGGTGCAAACTAGGCTCGATCAGCTAAACCTCGTATAAGGGAAACGTGTGGCTCTGGGCAGTTATATCCACAGGGAATTAAGAGAGCGTTTGACAAAGAAATCCGTCCTCGCCTACGCGAAGAGGGAGACTCGGGGTTAAGAAAAATATTACCCATCCATAAAGGACACCACGTCAAATGGACCCCACCCTATGAAGGGCCATATGTCGTGAAGAGTGCCTCCTCTGGCGGAGCACTAATATTAACAACCATGGATGGAGCGGATTTACCGTGACCGGTGAACTCCGATTCAGTCAAAAATGCTATGCCTAGAAAAAGAGGATAAAAGCTCGCTAAGTCGAAAACCCTAAAGGGCGACTTAGGCAAAAATTAGGGCATCCCGGTGGGTTGAAAACTCGAAAGAGCGATCCAGGCAAAAATAAGGGACTTGGATAAAAAGGATATCCGACAAGTCGAAAACCCTAAAGGGCGGCTTAGTCGAAAAAATGGTATATCATCCCGGTGGACTAAGACTCTAAAAAGAGCGGTCCAGGCAAAAGTTAGGGATATCCAAAAGGCATATGACTGAAAACACTCGGTCACCCCATAACAGGAATTCAGAAGGGAGCGATCATTCCACCCCATATCATTGAGTGAATAAAATTGTACAGAACATGATACACAATCACACTTAACAAAATCCATAGTAAAATTTAGAAACATAACATATCTTACGGAAAAAAGACTATGGCTCCATCTCCATTGACACATGAGACATAGCATATTCATTGAATTCTATTTTCGGCCATCTAAACAATGGTCTTTTACTGTTCATGAACTATTACGTTATGGATCAAGGGAAGAAACAAAACCAATTACAATTCTAATTTCAATCTTTCTACACCTAAGTATTATCGTGAGAGGAAAGTTTGGTAAAGTTTGGTAAAATTGAGAAAATTGAAGAAGATATACTGAGATTCTGTTTTTTCTTTGTTTTGGAGTTTATTAAAAATTAATATTTCAAGACTCTTTTAGAATGTGCTGGGAAAATCATGTTTTAAAATTAATACTTTGTTGAGTTATGTAACAAATTTGTGAGTAAATTGAGGACAAAATTGAGAATAAAATTATTTTTTTTTTGTCACATGTTGGACTTATATTTTAATGAAAAATAATAATAGGAAGTTGGGGCTGAATGTGAGAGAGGGGCGCTCCCTCCTTACTGTTTTTTTTTTCTTTTATATTTTTCCCTTTTTCTTTATTAATATTGTCATATTCATCTAGGATTAGGTTTAATTTAGACTGGGCTTAACCTGTTAACCCACGCTGGGCTTCCTTGCCGATGGGCCTAGCGCCCTCTGCTATCCATACCCTTGTTTCAAAGGGCCCATTACTAATTCTGTGTAAATGGCACCCCCTAGGGTTTAATTTTAATTAATTAAATTATTTACATAATTTAATTATTAATTAGGATTTTAATATTTAATTAGGGTATTTAAAATAGGATTTTAGGGGAAAATATATTTAAGAGTTTTAGGGTTTTATTTTGGATTTTTATAGGGTTTGGGATTTTTTTTTTGTTTAACTATGGTTTTATGTTGAAAATAATTTATTCATATTTTAAATAGGAATGATTTTTTTAGGAGTTTTATTTATGATTTTTTTTTTGGGGGATGACATTTTGGGAGTCGAATTTCATGATTTGTTACAAGGGAAATTTATATTTTTGGGAGGTTTATTTTTAAATTGGGTTTAAATAGGGTTTTGGGGAATGAAAATATCAAGTTAAATTTTTTTTATTTTTTCTTTTTGGATTAAAATTCTTTTATTTTTGGGAGTATTGTGAATTTAGAAATTATATTTTGGAATTGGAACAGTGTTTTAGGATTAATTTTGCTATTTTGGCATAATGGCCTTTTGGAGTTTATTTATTTAAAAATTATTAAATTCTATGGGATTTTTAGGGATTTATCTTTTTAAATATAAGGGATATAAAAGGTTTTTTTTAGGATTTTAAGGGATAAAACTCTTCATCCAAGAGTCTAAATAAAGGATGGGATTTAGGGATAATACTCTTAGGTTCCAAGAGTTAAAATATAGGCCAAAGGAATAATGGATAAGGGATAGAACTCTCCATCCGAGAGTATAAACAATGGATAAGGGATTAAGGGATAGAACTCTTCGTCCGAGAGTATAAATAATGGATAGGAATTGGGATAAAACTCTTGACATCCGAGAGTATAAATAAATGGATTAGGATTTTAGGGATAGAACTCTCTATCCGAGAGTATAAACAATGGATAAGGTTTTTAGGGATAAAACTCTCCGTCCAAGAGTATAAACAAGGGATAAGGGATTTAAGGGATAGAACTCCTTGTCTAGGAGTATAAATATAGATTAAGGGATAGAACTCCTTATCTAGGAGTATAAATAATAGATTAAAGGATAGAACTCCTTATCTAGGAGTATAAACAATAGATTAAAGGATAGAACTCCTTATCTAGGAGTATAAACAATAGATTAAGGGATAAAACTCTTTATCTAAGAGTATAAATAGTGGACTGGGTTTAGGATTAGGAATGGGAATATGATTAGGGGGTAGGAATAGGGGAGGTGAACTACGGTTACTCTGATCCTTCAAATTGAGGGTACGTAGGCATAGGGTTGCAAACCAACCCTAGCGAGTATAATTAGTAAAAAACTTAGGTTTTCTTTTCATTTAGACAAACAAACATACCATAAACTCAAAGGTGGATCCCATTGAGTACAATGGAAGTGAGGGGTGCCTAACACCTTCCCTTCACTTAACCGACTCCCGAACCGTAGGAATCTCTACCTTAGGATAGGATATTTAGGATTATCATTATTTTCCTTTAAAAAATATGGTGGTGACTCGAATATTTTTTCCGGCCGCGACAAGAAGATTGCCAAATCGCCTTCGACAGTATCAAGGAATACCTGTTGAATCCGCCGATTCCATCACCTCCAGTGGAAGAAAGACCACTAATCATCTACTTAACAGTCTTGGAAGACTCCTTGGGCTGTGTACTTGGCCAACAAGACGAAACCAAAAGGAAAGAGTATGCCATCTACTATCTGAGCAAGAAGTTCACCGACTGCGAGACTCGGTACACTGTGCTTGAGAAAACTTGTTGCGCTTTGGCTTGGGCAGCCAAACGTCTTCGCCAGTACATGATTCGTCACACTACTTGGTTGATATCTGAAATGGATCTAATCAAGTATGTATTTGAAAAACCTGCTCTCATGGGAAGGATTTCCCGTTGGCAGATGTTGTTATCAGAATATGACATCGAGTACCACGCTCAGAAAGCCATTAAGGGAAGTATTTTAGCCGATCATTTGGCTCATCAATCGATTGACGATCAGGAATCAATCAGGTTTGAATTCCAAGACGAAGATGTCATGTATTTGAAAATGAAAGACCGCGATGAACCGCTACCCAGTGAAGGACCAGAACCAGGTTCCCAATGGGGACTTATCTTTGACGAAGCTGTCAATCATTACAGAAACGGAATTGGGGCAATCATTGTTACCCCTCAGGGTACCCACATTCCTTTCACTGCCAGACTTACATTCAAGTGTACAAATAACGAGGCCGAATACGAAGCTTGTATTATGGGTCTCGAAGAAGCGATCGACATAAGGATCAAAAACTTGGACGTATATGGCGACTCAACCCTGGTTATCAATCAGATCAAAGGAGATTAGAACACTTACCAATCAGAATTGATTCCTTACAAAGATTATGCAAGGAGGTTGCTACCTTTCTTCAACAGAATTAAGTTTCATCACATCCCTCGTAATGAGAATCACATGGCTGATGCATTAGCCACTCTCTCTTCCATGATTAGCGTAGGTCAATGGACTGACCTACCTAAGATCGACATGATGCACCTTGAAAGGCCCGCTTACATCTTCGCAATTGAAGTCGTCATAGATGACAAACCTTGGTATTACGATATCAAATGCTACCTTCAGAAACAAGAGTACCCACCTGGGGCACTTAGGAAGGACAGGAAAACCCTCAGAAGGCTGGCTGGTAGCTTTTTCCTGAGCGATGATACACTCAATAAGAGAAACTTTGACATGGTCTTGCTCCGATGCATAGACAGACCAGAAGCAGACATGCTGATAAAAGAAATCATGAAGGATCCTTTAGCACTCATGCCAACAGACACACAATGGCGAGAAAAATTCTGAGAGCAGGGTACTACTGGTTAACCATGGAATCTGACTGCTAGAAGTACATGAGGAGGTGTCACAAATGTCAAATATACGCTGACAAAATCCATGTACCGCCAACGAATCTCAAAGGTCTCTCTTCCCCGTGGCCTTTTTCCATATGGGGAATCGACATGATCAGCTTGATTGAACCTAAGGCTTCGAACGGACATCAGTTCATTCTGGTAGCCATTGATTACTTCACCAAGTGGGTCAAAGCAGCGTCATACGCTAATGTAACTCGACAAGTGGTGGTCTGATTTATCAAAAACAATCTTATCTGCCATTATGGTGTTCCAAGCCAGATCATTACTGACAATGGATCCAACTTAAACAATAAGATGATGAAAGAGTTGTGTGCAGAGTTCAAGATCGAACACCATAACTCATCTCCCTACCGACCAAAGATGAACGGAGCGGTAGAAGCGGCTAACAAGAACATCAAGAGGATTTTTCAGAAGATGGTTGTAACCTACAAAGACTGGCACGAGATGCTACCCTTTGCTCTTCACGGTTATCGAACATCTGTCCGCACTTCAACAGGGGCAACCCCTTTCTCTCTAGTATATGGTATGGAAGCAGTTCTCCCTGTAGAAGTAGAGATCCCATCCATTCGGGTATTGATGGAGGCCAAGCTCACAGAAGCTGAATGGTGTCAAAATTAACATGATGAACTAAATCTGATCGAAGAAAAGAGAATAACGGCACTATGCCACGGTCAGTTGTATCAGCAAAGAATGAAGAAGGCGTTTGACAAAAAGGCCCGACCTCGCGTCTTCAGGAAAGGAGACCTCGTGCTCAAAAAGATACAATAATTTCTCACTGATTCCCGGGGCAAATGTACCCCAAACTATGACATCCCTTATGTGGTCAAGAAAGTTTTCTCAGGCGGAGCCTTGAGACTTGCAACCATGGACGGAGAGGAATTTGCCTACCCCACGAATGTTGATGTAGTCAAGAAATACTTCGCCTAAAAAAACGTCTCGGTGGATTGAAAATCCAAAAGGGCGGTCCAGGCAAAAATTAGAGACATGATCAAAAATCATCCCGGTGGATTGGAAGCTCAGGATGCCCCGAATTCAAAGTTGGTAGAAGGATAGTGGTCGTTATGTTTCAACGTAGCCCTTTTCCCTGTAAATTACCATTTTCTAACTTTGTAAATACTCTATGGAATCACACGCTTGGTTGATTTCCATCCTATCAATAAAATTTGAGCTCTAGTGCTTTTGTTTGCAATTCTCATTTGTTTTAGCTTTACAGAATGACATTTTAATATGATTAACGATTCTTGAAATAAAACAAAAATGAATTTACTTGTAAAACTTTTTCTGCTTTTAAAATAAAAAGTTGGCAATTTCTTTTGACTGTTGAACATCGAAAGAACATCAATCGCTTCTCCAGAAGTAAGCGAGCTACAAAGTGCAGAATCAAAGTGGTCCTTCTAAACCAGTACGTCTGAACGAAGGATCAACTGTGTCAGAGACCTTGTTTCATCTGACACGCCTCGACCGAGTTCTTATCTCCTAAGCCCGACCAACGTAGCTCCCCACGAGGACTACTTCTCCTAAGCAAGGAAGAATTATTATCTTGAACCAGTGATATTTCTACATACCCCACTATGGCCGAGTATCCAGTCGTGTTCATCCGTTAGTCTGTATGTCGCGTCAGTTTTGTCAGCATATACATACATACATCATGCATTATTGATTTGCATTCACATTTATATTGCATCACTATCACTCTAGTCGGTCTTGTCCCATAGTGGTAACAGTCTTCTCAATCGAGTTGTCAAGTTTTTTCCTCGTCAGGAAATGTCGCGTCGGAATTATCTCTCTCCTCCAGTTTATTTCTGGATCAGAGTTGGCCCTTGACCACTTTGATAACTTGAACCTCTGAAAAACTAGAGAACCCTCAGACAAATGTCACTCTTTGCCATTGAAGATGATATCTTCGCTTTCCCGGATTAAGGAAAATCCCCAGAGAAAGCCTCACGATTAAAGACTTGTAGCAACACATTGATCTTTTCTCTCCAGAGAGTCAATGTCAACAAAGTCATTGGCACCTCAAAATTGGGGTACATCATATGGCATTTCTCTGAGAAGATCTCAAGAAAAGTATGGTGTAATGTTCCCCAAGCAGACAGCAGTCTCTCAAGAGACTCGCTCTCCCCAGTAGATTCGGCAAATGGCATCTCCAACAGAGAAGTTTGTGCACCTCTACAAGTCAGATGAATGGGTTCCCCATCAAGTCTGACATCAAAATGTTTCTATCAAATGGCATCTCCCCAGGAAAATTCAGCAAGAAGTTTGATGAAAACCGCTATGCGTAGAGCCCCTTGTAAATAAAGTTTATTGACAAAAGAAACTTAGACCAGTTCCTTGGTAGGAAACCAAGAGCGAGGGGAAGTTTATTTCAGAAACTGAGACCAGTTCCATGGTAGGAAACCAAGAACTAGGGGAAGTTTATTTCAGAAACTGAGACCAGTTCCTTGGTAGGAAACCAAGAGCGAGGGGAAGTTTATATCAGAAACTTAGACCAGTTCCTTGGTAGGAAACCAGGATCGAGGGGAAGTTTATTTCAGCAACTTAGACCAGTTCCTTGGTAGGAAACCGAGAGCGAGGGGAATTTTATTTCAGAAACTGAGACCAGTTCCTTGCTAAGAAACCAAGAACGAGGGGAAGTTTATTTCAACAACTTAGACCAGTTCCTTGGTAGGAAACCAGGATCGAGGGGAAGTTTATTTCAGCAACTTAGACTAGTTCCTTGGCAGGAAACCAGGATCGAGGGGAAGTTTACCTTTTCTAAGCATCATTGCTTAGCAAAAGAAGAAGGATGCGTGAACTACCATTCTTAACCACCATCAAAATTTCGGGTATTCCGATATTTAATCCTCTTGCACCCCGAATGCCCGAATACCTTCGTTATTCACACCTTCGGGTCCAAGAAGATTAAATAGGGGCATCTGTCATACCCCAAATTTTGACCACTAAGATTCCCATCATTGTGGAAGTCATCATCACAATATGGATGTACTATCTTGCCTCATCAATCTCCCCAAAGATGGGTAAGCATCCACTACAATCAAAATTAGGGTTTCAAGCCCTCTCAGAGTTCTTAGACAAAGAATCAATCAAGGAATGACATGATCTTTAACTTGTCTAACCTCTCAAACATCCACAAAGGATCAAGAGGACTCCCACTTCAAGGATTAAGCACAAGGCTGCTCCCTCCTGGGTGGATCAAGCCTCAGGATCACCAGTGTCACCAAATTAGGGTTTTGATCGACCAGGGCCTCCAGATGGAAATTTTCCTCTGGGCATGAGCCAATTCTTCCAAGCATAACCTATGATTCTCCAAGGGACATCATAAACCCAATCATCAAGTCAATTTAGCCTCAGGGGATGCATACATCAAAAATCAGGAATTAGGGTTTCTTGACCTAATTCACCCCTAAGTTGACTTTTGGGACAATTCATGAGCCAAGTCCTCAAGAGAGGATTTGAGGGTCTCTAATGCACTACATTGGTTCATTTGCAACAATGGATTGATCCAAGAAGCTTGAGCAACAAGTCTCAATTTCATCAGAGCCACAATTAGGGTTTCGCGAGAAAAGTCAACTGTAGCTTTGACTTTTGACAAGGACATGCTCCCAAACCCTAGGACATTGGTCAATATACCCTATAACACCCATGGAACATGTCCATTAAGTTTTATTTAGGTCAAGGACATGATTTCCTAAAGGATTGCACAGTTTGGAATTCATCTGATAAAAAGTCAACTGTGCACAAAAGTCAACTTTGACTTTTTGAGATTTTTCATAAAAATGGTTTTTTAACCCTAAAATGATGTTAATGTATGATTGGAATTATCATTCATCAAGAAAAATCAAGAAAAGTGGGATAACTTGTAAAAGGGGTAACCATAAAAACTTAGAAAATTTTCTATGTTATGAAATAAAGTGGCTAGGGTACCAACTTTGGAGGATCATAACTCCTAAACCACAAGGCCATTTTTTCCCATCCAAAGCTTGATTTGTAGATCTCATTACCCTCTACAAAAGCTTAAAACTGACCTCCCTCCAAATTCCCCGTGGATTTTGAGTTATGGAATGATTAAAATCACAAAAAGTGAAAGTGTCACTTTTTTCCAACACTTAGTGAAATTTTCACTAAGTCAGAATCTGCCTTCACTTTTTCCCAAATGTAGGGGGATTTTTCACTTGGATCCAAAAGGTATCAAAACCAAATATGATCAAACAGTTGTTGTATCATATGAGGACTTTCCAAAGTGACCAAGAACATCACCAAATTCCACTTAAGCCATGAGATATGACAAGGGCAATATGCCTTGCTGAAAACTGCCAAGGCTAGGCAGAATTTTGCACTTTTGCTCGATTTGGCAAGATCAGCTAATTCCAAGCCTTGTCATCATCTTAGACACATCTGAGGATTAAATATAAAGGGGACAAACACTGAGCCAAGCCTCCAAAGTCCTTGGAACCAAAAGTAGCATGCTAAACCTAAAAATCCCTAAAAGAAGGACAAGACTCCAATTTTAGATTGGAGCATTTAATGGATGCACCAAGGTGGTATGGACTGAGCTTCCTTCAACTGAATTCAGTCAAAGATGATCCAACAACTAGGGAACCAAAGGCCTGTGCTCTAACCTCTAGTCAATGGCTAGAGGAGACTTGAGATTCCATTGGACAACATTGGCCAAACCTCTGTTGCAGTTGTCATTCACTATTGCAGCCAAAACAAACTTGGTCTACTATAAATAGAGCTCATTTGTGATCAGTTTGAGTACACCAAAGCCATCAAACCGATGCTTTCCTCAAAATCTCTTCTTTCACTCCAATTTTGCCTTCTAAGGCAAGTCACTATCAGGTTTTGAGTTTGAGAGCTTTTCCAATCAAACCAATCACTCACACACTTCATAAACATCATATAGAAGTGATCCAAACACTTAAACAACATCTGGAACACTGATTTCACAAAATCACCAGCCAGTTGCTCAAGTTCTTGACAGATTTGCAGTTGGGGTACCATCTCAAGTTCCAGATCATTTCAATCCATTCCAAGCATCCAGACACACTCCATGGCACCTAGAGAAGCAATCCAGATCATTGGAACCTAGCTGTAACACCTCTAACATAAAACACGATCACCAGCTGCAAGAGGTAAGCATGAGCTCTTCTAACTCTATAATCCATGCAATTTTTGCTGCACAATAATTTGGCCATATGTTCACAATCATGCATGAATGTTTACCCTCAATCAATTGCATTGTTTGAATCGTGTGTAGAATTTCTGAACCTTCATGCAGAAATTAGGGTTCTTGAGGTTTCTCTTTGATTTCCTATTCCATGTTAAAAGTAAATGAAATTAAATACCATAGACATGATCATGAGGTTAAAACGAGTAGATTGATATGTAGATTGCATGATATAATCAAGTATTCAGTGAGATTGGATAGAAAACGCAAATCTGCAGAAACAGAGGGTGGCGCGTGTTTTTGCCATGTTCTTGGCGCCCTTTTTCAAATATTTGAATATTTGAATTTTTTAATTTTATTTAATTGATTCAAAAGTTAATTTCTCTCTGAGTTTTAATGATTTTGAGTTGATTCTTTTTTTAATAATTCACAAAAATGTTAAAATATTTTATTTTACCAAAAAATCCCAAAAATATTATTTATTTCATATAATTGATATTTTTGCAAAGAATTAATATTTTAATTATTTTTGACATTTGAAATATTTTTTCCTTCTTGATTTTGCAAATTTTTATGATTTCTAATCATTTTGTAGGTCAAAACATGATTTTTGAAACATTAACCCAAGATCATAATTTTGTTTCCACATATTAAACCCTTTTGATCATTTTAATTGAATTTTATTCAATTAAAATATATTTTGGGGAACAAATTAGGGTTTTTGATTAATTCAACCCTCACAAATCATTTTTAAACACTCATGGGCCTCTATTAGAGTGTAAGACCCAACCCTTTGTAAATACAAACAATTTTTGGGCCTCACTTATTGTATAAGTCCCGTTGTATTTCAAAAATTCGGTGCGATCACCGCCCGTTTAAAACAATCATCTGGGCCTCTCCTCGAGCTATAAGACCCATTCAAAAACTTTTTGGGCCTCTAATAGAGTGTAAGACCCAATCCCCTTTTAACCAAAATAATTTTGGGCCTCAGACATTGTATAAGTCCCTCTGCGTTAAAAGAAAACCTCGGCACGATCGCCAGTTAAAAAATCAACCCTGTGCCTACCCTCGTGTTATAAGCCCCATTTCTTTTCTTTAAACACTTGGGCCTCTTGAGAGAGTGTAAGACTCATCCCTTTGTACAGAAAACCTTTCTTGGGCCTCAGTCACTTGTATAAGTCCCTGTACAAATTCAAAACCACAGTGCAATCACTGATAAAACCTTGGGCCTCCCCTTGAGCTGTAACCCCAACATCTTTTCAAAGCACTTTCTCCTTTGATTTTGTATATAATATTGTTATCAAAGCTTTTATTGTTGAACAACTAACCAAACAGCATGGAAGCTCTACAACCGAGTAAGTGTTTATATGCTTTCATTTACCGCTTTCATATACGTATAACTGTATTGTGGGGCTGTTTCACTGTAAGTCTTCTTTCATAAACTCATATCAACTGTGTAATACTAGTATAGATATTTAGAGTTCCCCCGGCAACTACTTCTAGCACTAAGCCCTGTTGATCACTCTAAAATAGACTAAACTAGATCCCCATAGGATTACCAGATGCAGTCTTCCCTCCTCTTGGGGTTAAACAATATGGAGATGTGAAAGGCAGATTCTTTTTGAACCCTTTCTCAGACTGTCACCTTTAGAAGTTTTCAAAGAAACTCTACTCCCCAGAGATGATCTTTTCTCCGTGAATGGCATCTCTTGAGTTTCTTCCAAATTCTCGGACTATCCTGGCTTGATCTATTCTCTGTGAATAGCCTGTCTTGAATTTCTCGGGGTTTGGGGACCTACAGGCTTCCTAAAAGCATCCCCGCCTCCTCTTGGGTGTTGTACAAGGACCCGTCGGCTTCTTAGAAGTATTCACAACCTCCTCTTAGGCTTCGTATAAGGATTCTTCCTTCGGGAAGAGAGCCTCCTATTGGGCTTCGTACAAATTGTCCCTCGGCTTCTTAAAAGTTTCCAGCCTCCTCTTGGGCTTCGTACAAATTGTCTCGACGACCTCCTAAAGGTATAGGAACAGAAAGTAGCCATCTTAATAGAACAGTCTTTCAAAGAGTCTAGATCCTACTACTGTTTCTCTAAGCATAGTACAAAGGATAAAACTCTTGACTTGGACAGTCTAATCTCCTTGAGTCTCGAAGGCATTCTCAAGTAGGAAAAAACACCAGTAGACTCGGACAGTCTCCAATACCCTCTGGATTCCCCATTTCCTTAAAGAACAGGAAATAACCCTGATCCTCTGATCAATCCCAAAGTATAGCCTTACTTTTAATCAGTCTCTTTATAAGAACTGATTTTCTCTTTTAACCAACATACTAGACCGATCACTCAACTGAAACAGCCACCCTTTAGCCTCTATCTCGGGCTTCGTACGAGATACAAAAAGACTCTCTTGTTGAGTCAAAACTTCCCTTTAGCCTCTATCTTGGGCTTCGTACGAGATACAAAAAGACTCTCTTGTTGAGTCAAAACTTCCTTTTGCCTCTATCTCGGGCTTCGTACGAGATACAAAAACACTCTCTTGTTGAGAATAAAAGACTCTCTTGTAGAGTCAACCCTCTTCAGCCTCCATCTTGGGCTTTATACAAGACACAAATCACTCTCTTGTTGACTATAAAAGACCCTCTTGTTAGGCCACTAGCCTCCTCTTAGGCTTTGTATAAGGAAACCCCGGTTGAGACAATCAACCTTTTAGCATCAAAATATGTGTCTTGTTCACAGTATACAAACATCAACAACTCTTTTTCCTTCGTCTAATTGCTGTAAGCGGCAAGCCTCTGGATTATTTACATCCACACCACTGTCCCTCTTTTAGCATTAGAAATTCCTAAGGAAAGATAGCATTGCTCTACACTGAGATAAAGTCTTCTCCTCTAGGTTGAAAAGCCCCTATAAAGGAAATTATGGCATTGCCGGATTCACATATCCCGGTTAAAGTAATTCTCCTTTATAATCAGTCACCCCTGACAAACAGACCACTTTAGAGATGACAAATTTCCTCTAAAGTCAACACCATTTTAGCTTCACATCTTGGGCTTTGAACAAGATACAAATAGACCATTCAGCTTCACATCTTGGGCTTTGAACAAGATACAAATCACTTTTAGCTTCACGTCTTGGGCTTTGAACAAGACACCAAAACACCATTTCCTCCCATAGAATAGGAGGAACTACGATCACTCTGATTTCCCTGTTTCGTTAAACGGGAATACATAGGTATAAGATTGAAAGAAAGATCTTAGCGAGCACACTAATCCAAAACCCAAATCCCATACCTTCACCCATCAATCGAAAAGCATCAGTCCTAACATCCTACCCATGAACAGTCCCAGTATTTTTCACTCTAAGAAGAAAGAGGCCCCATTACCATATAGCATCCGCAACCTAACAGACCGCTGTTTAAACTTAGTATACAAGCAGGGTTAGTTGGAGACATCTATTTCCCTTCCTTCATCAGCTTAATAGGATAAAAAATGAATCGACCTGTAGTAACCCCAAAGAGCGACAGTGCTTAAGAACCACGTCCAAAATCGCTCGCTACAGGGATAGGTAGATCCATGATTCCATGCTCGTGACAATGAACCCCTAAACCCGTGTTTTCAAATGTTTTTGTTTGCTGCATTCATGCATCCATGAATTTCATTCATTAAAAAACTTTTAAACAAGAATTTTTTTTTTAAAAGAACTAAAATAATCGTTGCAAATATTAGAGGTCGTACAATGGATTTCGGTAGAAGAAAAACGCACAAGTACACCTTCAAAGTTCTGAAATTGGAAGACCTAACGAAATTAGGAAGGATGATTACTAATCCCGAAGCTTTTAGAGCTAAGCACGGGGGACTGTTGGCTCTTTTAAAGGTCAACATGGTAAAAGGAGTCATATCTACATTAGTTCAGTTCTATGATCCAGTATACCACTGCTTCACATTTCCGGATTATCAACTCGCATCGACACTGGAACAATACGCTCATCTGGTTGATTTACCTATCACTGATCGAGATCCATTTTCTGGACGAGAAGAAATTCCAAAAGATCAAGCCATTGCAAGAGAAACCTCTTTGGAAGAGTCAGATATCATAACTCACATGACCACCAAGGGAGGAATCCAGGGTTTACCAGCTAAATTCCTGATGGAGAAAGCCTTATACTTTGCCAGTATAGGAAACATAAATGCTTTCGAGGATGTCTTTGTTCTGCTCATATATGGGTTATTCCTCTTTCCCAACATTGACAACTTCGTCGATGTTAATGCTTTCAAGATATTCTTAATTGGGAATCCAGTCCCAACTTTACTCGCAGATGCTTATCATTCCGTACATTTAAGGAATTTGTACAGTGGAGGAATGATCACATGTTGTGTACCATTACTCTACAAATGGTGTATTCCCCACTTACCCAAGTTTGCTGCTTTTTGGGATCCCAAGAGTGGTATGCGATGGTCGCAGAAGATTATGTCCCTTACTCATTCTGACATAGATTGGTACAATAGGATCTATAACGGAATAAAAATCATCGACAAATGTGGAAGTTTCCCCAATGCACCCCTCATTGGTACTAAAGGAGGGATCATCTATCATCCAATTTTAGCTCGTCATCAACTTGGATACCCGATGAAGAATGTACCACACAACGTTCATCTGGAAGGTCTTTTCTTCAAGGAAGGAGAAAATGACAGAGCACTAAAGAAGGAAATTTTGCATGCCTGGCAACATGTTCATAGGAAGGGAAGAGAGTCCTTAGGAAGGCCAAACTGCATCTCTACAAAGCCTTATCTCCGATGGGTACAAACTAGAGCCATCAAATTGAAGATGCCTTACCCTCGTCAAGAAGTTTTTCCCCTAAAAGAGTCCATTTTTTACTTCATGAATGAAACGGGGAAGCTTCAGATCGGCTTCAACAAATTCCAACGCGAGGGGAACTCTTGGAAGAACAAATACCAGATCATCAGTTTGGAATGCACAAAAATCCAAAAGCTTTTGAAGGAAAAGGATGCTCTGATTGATATATTAGAGCAACATGCTATAGAAAGTCAAGAGGACCGAAGAAATTTGCTCTCTCCTTTCACATGGCAAAGGATCATCGACCCGACAACGATCGAAGGGGCCCGATCAAAGAAGAGAAAAATTCAGGAACCAGCATCTGAGATTTCTTCAGAGAAAACTTAGGATCCATAGGCCTAGTTTTCCTTCTTGCACCTGTCATACCCCAAATTTTGACCACCAAGACTTCCCATCATTGTCCAAATCATAATCACAATATGGATGTACTTTCATGCCTCATCAGTCTCCTAAAAAAGGATTGAGCATTTACTACAATCAAGGATTAGGGTTTTGAGCCCTCTTAGAGCACTTATACAAAGGATCAATCAAGAAATGACATGATCTTTAACTTTCTAGCGTCTCAAACATCCATGAAGGGTCAAGGGGTCTCCCACACCAAGAATCATGCATAAGTATACAACATTTCAAGAGGATCAAGCCTCAGGATCGCCTGTTTCACCAAAGTAGGGTTTGGTTGATTGAGGCCTCCAGATGAAAATTTCCATCTGGACATGAGCCAGTGCCTCAATATATTATCCTATAAGCTCAAAAGGATCTCAAGAGCCCATCCACAATGGCAAAATCACCTTGAGGGTCCATCTATCAAAAAATCAGGAATTAGGGTTTTAACCTAATTCAACCCTTGGGTTAACTTGTGAAGTGAGGCATGGCTTGAAGATTTAAAATGAACTTCAAAGACCTCAAATGCATCTATTGGCATGTTTACAAGATTTTATTGACTCAAAGAGCTCAAGTTATAAGCCACAAGAACTCAAAACCATCTGATCACAAATTAGGGTTTCTGATGGAAAAAGTCAACCCTATCCTTGACTGTTGGCCTACCCTTGATCTCAAACCTTGGGGAAGGGTCCAATACTTTCCTAAATACCCTTGGAGGCCATCCATGAATTTTGATTAAGCCCAAGGATTGATTTCACAAAAGGATCACAAAGTCAAAATTTCATCTGATGAAAAAGTCAACTGTACAAAAGTCAAAGTTTGACTTTTTGAATTTTTTTGGTCAACTAAGGTTCCCTAACCCTAAAACAATGTTAATATGTGATTTGAATCATCATTCATCAAGAAAAATCAAAGAAAGTGAGTTAACTTGTTAAAGGGGTAACCATAAAAAACTTAGAATTTTTCTAAGTTATGGAACAAAGTGGCTAGGGTACCAACTTTGCAAGGCCATATCTCTCAAACCCTAAGGTCTTTCTCTCCCATTCAAAGCTCAGAGGGAAGCCTTCATTACACTCTACAAAAGCTTCAACTACATCTCATTCCAATTCCTCATGGATTTCAAGTTATGATTGGATCAAAATCACTAAAAAGCATGAAAGTGCATTTTTCCAACACTTAGAAGAAATTCTGCTCAAGGCAAATTTCAAGTGAAACACCAAAACTTGGAGGGTTGTTTCACATAGTTTTAGGTTGAATCAATTCAAGATGTAAACATCAAAGTTGTTGTCCATATTGCCTACAATCCAAGGAACTTATTGGCATGAAACAACTCAGCTTGAGCTAAGAGTTATGGCTGCTGCAAGACACCATGGCAAGGCTGTCATGAAAAATCAGTTTGTGAGATTTCTTGCCATACACGATTTTGAGCCAAAAAGAAATAATCACTATGCCACATGCATTCAATCTGATCACAATGCATCTGATCCAACCAACAAACTTAGACTGAAATGCCAAGGGCTTATCCTTGAGAATTGATGAGTTTTTGGCATATATGCCTTGAATTCAAATGCATTTATGTGAAATAGGGCACTTTCAACAAAGCCACTCTACTCAGTCAAGATGCTCACTTAAAAAACAATTAAAACATCTGAAGAATGTGGATTTGGTCAAGACATAGCCCTGCTATTGGGAGAGGCTAATTTGCCTTGCATGAGAAGAAATGCCACCAAGCCAAAGCCATTGTGTTGCGGTGAAAATCGGATAACAAGCTATTAATTAACTTGCATCATTTTCTTTTACAACCGACTTTGATTTATCCAAAGGAAAGGTTCAAGATCGTTAAAAACCTAAAGGGGGAGATCTAAGGTTCGGGGGTTGGTTACGCCTAGGGAAGGTATTAGCACCCTAAACATCCGTAGTACTCTACGGGAACCTCTTGTTAATATGTTATCTAATGTTTGCTAAAGGTTCTATGCTAAAGGCTAAAAACCCTAGGGGTTAGTATCTAAGTATACTCGATAAAGCATCGCACTTTACGCCTATGTATCCTCGGGAATAGAATCAGAGTATGCGTAGTTCTACTTCTACTGAATGATTGACTGTGGTCCATATTCAGAGGGGAAATGAGTACAAGCTCATTGTAGAGTTTAGGAACTCTCTAAATCTAGTTGTAATGGACCTATGTTGAAGTTTAGTTAGTAGGGAAAGTGATAATTCGTTAGTATGAATATCACTAAGAGTGTAAGAACTCTCTCCTAAAGCTAGTTATGATTCCATGGCCCTTGATGAGGCCAAGGAATAAAGTTTCTTCCTAAGAGGTTACTTAGGTTAAGATGGGGGTCAATGACTTTAAGAGTCAACACTATTAACCTTCCTTTGGAATGTGGGGAAGAAAAGTTACATGATAAAGCATGATAAGCAATGATATAAGATAAAGCATTGATATAAAAGAGGATACAAGCATAATAATGGCTTTATGCTTGAGTGATAAAAGTGAGTGGAGGTGAAATAATAGAGTGTAAGTGTTACAAACAATACAAGCATAATAATGGCTTTATGCTTCACATATAAGATAAATGAAGATAATGAAAATAAGCATAAGATTAGCATTATGCTTAAATAAGTAAAGGTAAGGTGAAGTAAAGTTAAGCATAAGATTTGCATTATGCTTCAAAATAAATAATAAAAAGTCAAAGATAAATCAATGACATGTGAATTTTGAGAAATAGAGCATACATGCATAGAGATCAAGATAAAATGGTAATCTTGTATAAAGCCCAAGAGGAGGCTAAAGGGAGGTCGATTGCGATCGTGAAAATGATCGACTTATCACGTATGAAAATGGTTGACATGAAGTCCAAGTATTAGTTCAAAAATATTTTGAATAAACACACAATGGATAATAGTCAGGATGGTATATGACGTAAAATGAAATCAAGATGAAATTGGTCATACATGCAATTATTGGCCAAAGCATTGTAAGACATAATAAGAATAAATATTCAAAATTAAATAAACATGGATTAAATGTAAAAGCCACCTTTTTAAAAGGAATTTTTAAAATGAGATAATATATTATCCTAAATAAATATCTAGGAAAATAAATTACTAAATGAATAAATGTTTTGGAGTTTTTGAAAATGAATAGAATTTCTAAAAGATAAATAAATTGTTTCTGAATTTTTAATAAACTTTAAATAAAATAAAGGAAATGATATTGATTAAAAAGGAAGGGAAATGCTCCAAGCATGGTTTGAACCCATGACCCTTTGTGTACAGCCCAAAACGAGGGCCAACCGAGCTATGCGCGCGCATTGAAATAATATGGAAATAGACATATATATATATATGAAACAAGAATGATTTGGAAACTTAAAATAAAAGGACTGGGGCGAGGGGGATTCGAACCCCAGTCCTAAGGGTTGGCAAGGCGTTTAAGTGCAAGTGTGTGACCGTTGGGACGACGTGTTTCATCCGATAAACAAACGCTTCCATAAATATATAACACCAACATGTGCGCATTTCCCAAATAAACCATACAAACCAAATGGAAAGTATATTGCTCGTGGCTTCATGTTCACCACACCAAACATCAACAGAACATGCTTAAAAGTGAATGTTATCATCATGAAAAATATGAACAGGAAAGCTTAATCATTTAAGAAATCCAATCTAACATGTTAGTAAACCAAAGCAATCGGATTTAACCCCTTAAAGAAAAATGATTCAACACAAGGATAGGATGTAGCAGGTGAGCAAATATCAGACAGACATGTTTCCAAATAAACATAGAAACAACACAAATGATTATTAACAGAGCATATGATATAGGTCCATACAAATCAAACATTTGCCAGGGCAAGATATAAATAAGGACAAACAGTCATGGTATATGCATCACAGTTCTGAACATAGGATGACAGATTCTAAAGCAAAATGTCAGCACCAATCATTCAAGGTAAAGATAGCATGATGATAGTGTTGGTAAACATATGATTAAAGCAAGACGCAGTCAGTTTTAATAGCATGCTTCTAAATATTCAAAAAGAGACTCAAACATGTTAATCTAAACCATGAAAGTGGGAATTGGACAGGTCAAACAATGATACATTCTAAGACTAAATCTACACATCCATGCCAGGCCTAGGGACTTGCTACATGATGATTATGCTGACAGACCAAGTATTATTTAAAGCAGTTCAAAGCAATAAGTTAGAAGGATTGAAAGCAAACTAGCACTATCGGCATACCAACTTAACTTAATTCCTAGATACCAAAACTGCACAAACCAAACCATATTGAATACTGACCCAAGCAGCAGAGGAACTTCAAAGTAGAAGGCATATCAGGTAAATGCAAGACATGATAAAAGTTCACATAATGTAACTGCATATTAAGACAAGATTATAGATACACAAATTAAACACAATGGCTAGCACTGCCCCTATCAAAAGGGTACTTTAGGAGGCTTGTATTCAGTTTTAATAACTAGATGGTAAAGACATAGGTTCATGGTATTTTAGGTGCACATAGCTGTCATAAAGAAACCAGATTCAGACAGGAATTATATACTCATAGTGACATTTAAATCACATGGCAGTTAAGCAAGAAAAATCATAGATAATCAAAGACAAAAGCCATATATTCAACATATTGATACAAGTATAAACAGTCATACTTCTAACAAAAATCCTGATGGTCCAGGGGTATACAAATTAAACACATCTATTCTTAGGCAAAAAAGGGCATACGTCATAAAAGCAATGGCAGAGTTTGAGTCAAGTAAGGTCATTCTAACAGGCATTGACATGTGACACACAAAACCATGGACTCTAAGTTACAAACCAAGCATGTAGGAAGCAAAACGCAAATGGTATATCATGTAACAAAGGTTGGTATAACAAAGATAAACATGCTTTGGATAACCTTTACCAGCAAGCAAATATACATACATCATACGTATTCAGCATTTCAATCATCATGGGAATTGTGAGCAAAACAGAACCACATAGAGGGACCAAAAAATTCAAGAGCCTCTCATCTCAACATAACATCTAAGTATATATGTCACACAAGTAGGTTAACAAGATTAAACATTCAGTCCTGACAGTTTAATACCACAACGAGATTGCAACTATTCCACGAACAGAATCAAAGACATTATGACTTAATAATAAGCAACATATGTATCACATCAATGGAGAACATCATGAAATCAAACCATGAGCATGTAAACATCATATCGAGGTATGTATTAGCCCGACACACATATGTAAAACAACAGCAAGATGCATATGTAGAATAATATCAAGGTGCATATGATGTAAGGACATTAAATGAACATATTTAAAAGAGGGACAGAATACGATACCAAGTGAAATAATATCCACTGCCTTCGATTGTATTGATTGCTTTTCCTTCCAAAGCAACTCCAGAACCAACTTCCAACTTGCTTGCTCGAACTTAGAGAATTTCAGAGGATTCTTGGGTGTTTTTATGAGAAGTTGTTGATAATTGTTGTTGGTTGAAGTGTAGAATCAAACCCCCTTATATAGGCTGAACAAAGGTTGAGTGTGTACATCCATCAAACACTTGGAGTGCTGAGTGGAATCAGAGTTACAACGGCTCCTTTGAATTTCAAAAGTTGGTCCAAACCTTGGAGACAAACGCTCCTCTAGCTGCGCGAAAATTCAGAGCTCTCAGAGTCAATACTTCAAATTGGTGTGTTGCTTCTGAAACGAACTTCTGTGTTCAAACAGATGGTATTGAAAGAGGAAACGAAGGGGACATTGCTCTGAACATTTGCAGAAATCGCAGGTCGTGAGCTGGATATAGAAGAGCTTCAAAGTTGCTTTTTGATGAACCAAATCCTTGGAAGCTTAATGAGGAAACACTTGGGTGAATACACATTTGAAGAAGGACGCGCCAAGATGAGATGAGAATTTGTTGAGTTTGAATTTGATTGAATTCAACTTCTCATTCTGCAAATTACACACGACAAGGAGACGGAAGAGGCTATACTAATTTTTCCTTTCTTCAATTGCCACGCGTCGCCCTCTTATTGGTCAACAAGTAAGAGTTGAAAAGTCAAAGGACAATATAGCTTTCTGATTGGCTAATGGCTTTGGTCATCTTCCAATCAGAATTTTCAATAAATCCAACAAGGCCAAATGAAAATATGCCACACGTGTTTATCTTAAACAAAAGGTTAATCATAATTTGATACACTATTTAAATTAATTGCACTAAAAATTAAAAAGATTATTTAATAATAAAAAAACTAATGATGATTAGATTAATTACTAATACAATTGACTTAATTTCAATTAATGAACTTTAAAGTTAAAATCAAGGCATTAATGAATAAATTTTAACCAAAATAATAAAAGGATAATTAAATCAAAATCAAACAAATTAAACTAAAATTAAATCAACAACTAAATTAATTAAGCTAATAAACATAAAAAAAACAAAGAAAATAAATCACATAGCATTTAGCAACAAAAAAATGAGGGTAAAATTTGGGGTGCAACACATTGAATGTGATCTGATCTACCAGCCATTCACTATTCCTCCAAGACAAGAGTTGATCCACTATAAATAGAGGTCCTAACTGATCATTCAAACTACACCAAAGCAGCTTACAACATTGCTTTCTCTCATTTCCTTCTTAAACTCCAAGTTTCATTGTTCTTGAGAAAGCACTATCGGGTTTTGAGTTGGAGGCCAATGCAGCTCAAACCAATGATTCACACACATCACATATAACATATAGAAGGTGTCTGAACACTCACCTCCTATCTGTAACATCAAAATCACCAAATGGCCATCCAATTACACAAAACTCATGACTTGCTGCAGAAGGAATCAAGTTGATCAATCCAGAGGTTTTCCAATCAACCTAAGCATTCAAACACATCCATTGAGGTACAAGGAAGCTATCCAAATCGTTGGAACTCATATGTAACACCTCCAAACCAGAATTCGATTCTCACTTGCAGAGGTAAACCTTAAACTCTCAAACTCAATGAATCATGCATCATAAACATGTTTTCTTGTTACCATTGTGTTTCTGGATGTTTGTAGATCATTTACCCTCAATCAATTATTGTTTACAGTTCGTGTATAGGATTTCATTGAGTTCATTCCAATTTTAGGGTTCTTCAGGTTTTAACATGATATGTTTTGATTCACTTAATTTCAATAAAATTGAGTATTGCCATTGTGTTCCTCATCTGAAAACGCACGATTTTCATATTTGGATCATGTGAAATGGTTGAGAGATGAGTGAGATAGGAGGCTTCACGTATCTGAGCTTGAGGATGAAGATGGCCATGGCGCCATGCTTTAGAAATTCAACCAAGTTTGTTATATATTTATTGCTTGCCATATATTAAATGAATTGGCATTGCGCCCCAGTGGTTGATCAACTGGTTTGTGTGTATTGAGCGAGCGAGAGGTCTGGGGTTCGAATCCCCCTCTCCCCAGACCTCTTTTTTATCACTTGTCCTATTTTTAATATTTTTTCATATTATTTTTGTTAATGATTTGAAAAATTAATTTCTCTCTCAATTTTAATCATTTTTTATTGGTTCTTTTTTTGAAAAATCACAAAAATATTAAAGTATTTTATTGTACAAAAAAATTAGATTTATATTATTTATTTAATATAGTTGGTATTTTTGTGAATAAATTCATTTTTATTATTTTTAAACATTTTAAAAGTGAATATTTATCTTGAAAATCAAAATCAAATGCGTTCTAAATCATCTTGTGATTAAAACCTCATTTTTCAAACCTTAACCAAAAATCACAAGTAGTTTATTTAAACTTATTTGGTATTTTTATCATTTTTATTAATTTTCTTTAAAAGAATTACTTTTAAAAGAAAATGAAATTAGGGTTTCTATGATTTTGATCTTTATCAAACATTTTCAAAACACTTTTGGGCCTCTAATAGAGTGTAAGACCCAATCCCTTTTTAACCAAAACCATTTTGGGCTTTAGACATTGTATAAGTCCCAACACATTTTCAAAAACCTCGGCGCGATCACCAGTTCAAAATTAAATCACCCGGGCCTCTCCTTGAGCTATAAGTCCCACTTCTTTTCTTAAAAAACACTCATGGGCCTCTAATAGAGTGTAAAACCCATTCCTTGTAAATAAATAATTTTGGGCCTCAGTCATTGTATAAGTCCCAATACAATTTTCAAAACGACGGTGCAATCACTGTTTTTCCATGGGCCTCTCCCTGAGTTGTAAGCCTCATCTCTTGTACAAAAATAATCTTTGGGCCTCTAATAGAGTGTAAGTCCTATCCTTTTGTAAATTAAAAAACCCTTTGGGCCTCTCCTTGAGTTGTAAGACCCATCCCTTTATACAAAAACCCTCTTTGGGCCTCAGTCATTGTATAAGACCCATTACAGTTTACAAATAACGATAAGATTACTTTTTTTCATCTGGGCCTCTCCTTGAGTATAAGCCCCAATAATCTTTTCAAAAACAACTTCCCTTTTGATTTAGGTTCAAATATACAGTTGTTATCAAAACTTTCTTTAATTTCTTGAACAACTAACAATACAGCTATGGAAGCTTGCTCACCTGTAAGTTTTTATCAGCTTTACTTTACATGCTTTTATATATATATATATATATATAACTGTATTGTGGGAAGCTACTCACCTGTAAGTCCTCCTTTCATATCCTTTTAAATACTTGTCATATATCAACTGTATATATATATATATATATATATATATATATATATATATATATATATATATATATATACTAGTATACCTGCTTAGAGTTTTCCCCGACAACTAGGTCTAGAACTAGGTAAAGCCAGTTGGTCACTCTTTAATACAGTCAAAACTAGATCCCCATAGGATTTTCAGATATAGTCTTGCCTTCTCTTGGGCTTAAACAATATGGAACAAAGAGAAAGGCAGTATTCTCGGTGAACTTTTTCTCAGACTCTCACTATTATAAATTGTCAAAGAAATTCTACTCCCCAGAAATGATTCATTCCCGGTGAATGACATCTCTTGAATTTCTTCAAACCTCAGAACTGTTCAATAAATGACTCATTCTCGGTGAATGACATCTCTTGAACTTTTCTTTGGTTTGGACCCACAGGCTTCCTAAAAGCATCCCCGCCTCCTATTGGGCTTTGTACAAGGACCCTGCGGCTTCTTAGAAGTTCTCATGCCTTTTCTTGGGCTTAATACAAGGACCCTGAAGACCTCTAAAAGGTATAGGACATAACCTAGTCATCCTTCGTTAGAGCTGTCTTTCTAAAAAGAGTCAAAACCTCAGACCAATTTTAGGGTTGATACTCATCCCTTAAAAGAGTTAGCCTCCTCTTGGGCGTTATACAATGATAAACTCTTCCATACCAATAGACTTGGACAGTCTAAATCCCCCCTTGAGTCTCAAAGACATTCTCAAGCACTTTACAAATATAGGAGAAACCCCGGTCATTCTGGATCATTCTCCAGCAGAGTTAAAACCCATGGGTTCTAAAACCCAGTCTCTCTCCTAAAAATTCCCCAACCAGGGTCAGTTTATCTCAGTATAACATTATCCCAAATCAAAGCCTCAAGGCATCTGATACCTCAACTCTTCTGTAACCCTCAGCAAGAGTTGATTCCCCAGTTGGACCTACCACGGGATCTCAATAATCCCCAGCAGAAGATAGCCTCCTCTTAGGCTTTGTATAATTTATCCTTCCTTTCCTCAACAGAAGTTAGCCTCCTCTTGGGCTTTGTACAAAGAGTTTCTCCCCAGCAGAGCTAACCTTTTCAGACTCTCTTGTTGTGTCAATCACCCTTTTCAGACTCTCTTGTTGAGTCAATCACCTTTCAGCACTCTCTTGTTGAGTCGACCCTTTTTAGCCTCAATCTTGGGCTTTGTACAAGACAGATAAAACCATTCTCTTGTTGAGACAATCTTTCTCAGCTCCTCTTAGGCTTGGTATACAGATTTCCCCTAGCAGAAGTCAGCCTCATCTTAGGCTTTGTATAATGAGTTCTCCAGCTTGTTCAGCCTCAATCTTCGGCTTTGTACAAGACACCTAAAAAATCCTCAGCCAAGTCAGTAAAGTCTCATTTTAGCCTCAATATTGGGCTTTGTACAAGACTGATACAGATTTCTTTCCCATAAAGTCAGTCTTCTTTTCAGCCTCAATCTTGGGCTTTGTACAAGACACATACAAACCCTCCCCGACGGAGTCAAAATCCTCTTTTAGCTTCAATCTTGGGCTTTGTACAAGACAAACAGAACATTTTCCCCGGAAAAGTCAAACTTTCAGCCTCCTCTTAGGATTTGTATAATGATATCCTCAAAAGAGTCAGTCTCTTTTAGCCTCAATCTTGGGCTTTGTATAAGACATATAAAAACACTCTCTTGTTGAGTCAACCTTCTATAGCCTCCTCTTAGGCTTTGTATAAGGACTTCCCTAATGGAGTCAATCAACCTCTTAGCTTCAACCTTGGGCTTTGATCAAGGCACACAAAAATCAACATCCCCTCAGAGGAAATCAAAATCCCTCTGTAGGAAGTCATTTCTCTGTTTACCACTTATTAAAACAGACATTCAGAACAAAACCTAATCCCAGATAACTGCTATAAGAGACACACTTGTTGATTCAAATATCCAAGCCGTTGTCCATCTTTTATCCTGGTAAATTCTCTCTTTCATCTAATTGCTATAAGCGGCAAGCCTCTGGATTATTTACATCCACGCCACTGTCCCTCTCTTAGCATGAGAAATTCCTAAGGAAAAATGGCTTTGCTCAACACTGAGTTAAAGTTTTCCCCTTCAGGATAATACCCCTATAAAGGAAATTATGGCATTGCTGGATTCATATATCCCGGTTAAAGTAATCCTCCTTTATAAACAGTCACCCAACAGTTGTGATAAACATACCAAATGTCTCCCCTTTAGAGGTGATAAATTCCCTCTCAGTCAAACCTTTTAGCTTCAATCTTGGGATTTGAACAAGACACAAATACTCAACCTTTTAACTTCAATCTTGGGCTTTGAACAAGACACCAAATATCTTTTTCCTCCCTTAGAATAGGAGGAACTACGATTGCTCTGATTTCCCTGTTTTGTTTAAACGGGAATACGTAGGCATAAGATTGCGAAATCTTAGCGAGCATACTAATCAAAAACTCTAGGACCAGTACCTTCATATCAATCAAAACTTAGGTCCAGTACCTTAAACACCAACAAAAACTCACTCTCTCTCATATTTCCCCAAGAAACTTTCACAACCCATTAACGGATAAACACCATCAAGTACAAAGCAGAACCTAAAGCTAATAACTTATGGATAACCATATATAGGATGGGTAATTGACAACTCCCCATTGTATAACCTTACCCCGAACTCCCTGAATCTCTTTAAGCTTTTGTTCAGTTAAACATCCGCGTGCAAGGTTAGTTTTAGATAGCTTCCCTTTCCCTTCCAGCTTCAAGGGATAAATAAGAAATCAGAAAGTAGCACCCCCCTCCTCTTTATTGAGGAGAAAAGCCAATTTCTGCGATAAGGTGGTCACGTCACCGACAAAAATTGCACGCTACAGCACGTTGTAAAATACTGTACTTTCCCCTGTAAGATACTGTAATCTTTTAAGGTCAATAAAAGGTTTCCACCACTGTATGATATTTGTAACATAATTGTTAAAAAGTTATTTTGAAAACAAAAACTAAAAAAGGATCATTCTCATTCTTTGCATATCATTCATCATTCTCACATAACACATCTTTGTCATTGAGTCTCACACATGTGTCGCACTCTAGAGTCAAACTGTCTCATTAGTATAGTACTCGGGCCAATCGGCAAAAGAAAATGGACAATCTCGAAGAAGAGAACATAGAACTAAGAGAGGAAATCAATGCTTTGAAGGAGAGTTTGGAGAAACTCCACAACACGGTTGAATCCCTGGCAGCAGCTCAGGATCAACCATCTCAAAGGACTGCGATCTCAGAGATTATGACTACACCAGCATTTAAGACACCTGGCAGTCATCCTCAGTACAACATGCCCAAAGGTTTTCCCTGGGGCATGCCTTTCAATTTTATACCTAAAGGATATATACCTCCAGTCACTGAAAACCCAGAAGCTATAGCAGGAACCTCCAGACCTGAAGGTTACAAACTTTAGGTAAATGAAGATGCAAGGGTTATGACAGAAACTCCTAAAGGTTACAAGCTTTAGATCACTGAAGCGCCAAGAGTTACCGTCGTAATGTCTATACCACAACCAGTGGTACATACTATCCCAGAGGAACAAATTCTGCAGGCCACTTCTGGCAGAAACGAAGAAGTATATGAAATAATAAACGAATTCCAAGAGCAGTTCTTGGAAATGCAGAAAGAACTGCATGTCATTCGAGGATAGGATTTGTTTGGCAAAGACGCCGCCAACCTCTGTTTGGTCCCTAATGTAAAGATACCGAACAAATTCAAGGTGCCTGACTTTGAAAATACAAAGGCAACTCTTGCCCTCAAAGTCATTTAGTGATGTACGCTCGGAAAATGTCTACCCAGACAGAAAATCAGCAGCTACTTATCCACTACTTCCAAGACAGTTTAACCGGTTCCGCACTCAAGTGGTACATGGGTTTAAATCGTACCAAGATCAGTACTTTCAGAGATCTTGGGGCAGCTTAGCAGTATAAATACAATTTGGACATGGCACTGGATCAGGACCAGCTTAGGGCAATGTCCCAGAAAGATAAAGAAACCTTTAAAGAGTATGCTCAAAGATGGCGTGAAATCGCCGCCCAAATCTGTCCTCCTCTCGAGGAGAAGGAAATGACAAAGTTCTTCCTGAAAACACTGGTCTCATTTTATTATGACTGAATGGTTGAAAGTGCACCTAGTGACTTCACCGAAATAGTGAACATGGGAGTACGCCTTGAGGAAGCAGTCTGAGAGGGCCGGTTAGTCAAAGAGGCAGAACCATCCAGCAATACTAAAAGATACGGTAGTGCTTTCCAAAAAAAAGAAAGAGAAAGATATCAGTAATATCTCTCTGGGTAAGCAAAGGTGAAGGTATCAACCTCGACAGGTAGCAACAGTATCTCCTGTTGTCAGTCCAGTGCCAGCTCTGACATATCAACCACAGGTTGCTCAGAGCCAGCCAAATCAACAACAGTATCAGTAAAGGCAGCAACAGCCTCTTCAGCAGGCTCGCCCGCAGTACAATAACAACAATTGTACTATGTGGTCCCCAGGGTTTGACCCTATACCAATGTTATACGCAGAATTATTTCCACTTCTGCTAGCCAATGGGCACGTTCAAACGAGGACTCCTCTTATAGTACCGAACAATCCACCTTTTTGGTTCAAGGCCGATCAATCTTGCCCTTACCATCAAGGAGGACCAGGACATAACATTGAGAATTGCCTCATCTTTAAATCTGATGTACAAAAGCTCGTCAAAAACGGGGTTTTATCCTTCAAAGATACGAACCCAAATGTTCATATGAATCCATTGTCGCAACATGAAAAAACTTCAGTAAACTTGATAGAAGGAGAACTTGGCAGCAGTTATCAAATCCACGATGTACGCCTACTAGGAACAAATCTGGTGAAATTGCATTACAGATGGAGCGGGTACAACCATGTACCATCTCATAACTATCACCAGTGCGATATCTGTTCTAAGAATAATCAAGGATGTGTTATCATACAAGCAGCTCTTCAAGAGCAGATGGATCTAGGCTGGATTCAGGATCACAGGATTCGTGAAGTAAATATGGCCCACGCACATCCAAACATTGTTCAAAATCATGACATCCGCACAATGAATGTCAATCTAGTGGCAATGCATTCAAGACAAAGTCGGTACTACAATTTGCCACTGCATGATTACAACGCTTGTCCGATTTGCTCAAAAGACAATCAGGGATGCTCTTTTGTACAAGAGTCCATCCAGCGTCAAATGGATCTTGGATGGATCCAAGACTACCATGAAAGGAATGATCATCAGGTCAATATGATTCAGATCTTCGAGATTCGTTTAATGAATACCAGTCTAGTGGAATTGCATGCCAAGAAGGTCAGACTCAGTTTTCTATCCCCGCATAATTATCAAGACTGCAAAGGTTGCTCCGAAAGCGATCAAGGTTATGCACTTGTACAAAGAATTATTCAACACCTGTTGGACCATTGGTGGCTGTAGCGAGCGATTTTGGACGCGGTTCTTAAGCGCTGGTCGCTCTCTACGGTTTGAGCTTAAAACTACAGGTCAATTCATTTTTTATCCTATTGTGAGCTGAATAAGGAAGGGAAATAGATGTCTCCAACTAACCCTGCTTGCATACTGAGTTTAAACAGCGGTCTGTTAGGTTACGGATGCTATCAATGTGGGGGGGCCTTTGTACTGGTTATTCGTATTTCGCCAATACAGGTTTCTTTCTTTCTTTTTTCTAGGCAAAGGGTTTCTGGCGGGGAATAAGGATTAGGATGTTAGGACTGGTGCTTTTGAAATACTGCTTTTAATTGATGGAGATATGGGATTTGGGTTTTTTGTTGATTGCGCTCGCTAAGATCTTTTCTTTCGATCTTATGCCTACGTATTCCCGTTTACCGAAACAGAGAAATCAGAGCGTTCGTAGTTCCTCCTATTCTATGGGAGGAAATTGGTTTTTGGTGTCTTGTTCAAAGCCCAAGACGTGAAGCGAAAAGTGGTTTGTATCTTGTTCAAAGCCCAAGATGTGAAGCTGAAAGGTCTATTTATGTTTTGTTTAAAGCCCAAGACGTGAAGCGAAAGGTCTCGACTTTAGAGAGAATTTGTCATCTCTAAAGAGGGGGAAGGAGAATTACTTTAACTGGGATACGCGGATCCGAGCAATGCCATTATTTCTGAAGAAAGGGTTTTAACCTGAAGGAGAAGACTTTAACTCAGTGTAGAGCAATGCCATCTTTCCTTAGGAATTTCTCATGCTAAAAGAGGGACAGTGGCATGGATATAGATGATCCAGAGGCTTGCCGCTTACAGCGATTAGATGAAAGGAAAGGAGTTGGTGATGTTTGTGTACTGTGAACGAGGCACAACTTTGATGCTAAAAGGTTGATTGGATCAACCAGTGGTTTTCTTATACAAAGCCTAAGAGGAGGCTAATTTCCGCTAGGAAAATCATTATACAAAGCCTAAGAGGAGGCTATTTTGTGTCTCGTACAAAGCCCGAGAGAGAGGCTAAAAGTTTTTGACCCAGTGGGGCATATCGTTATACAAAGCCTAAGAGGAGGCTAGCAAAGAGTTTGACTCTTGCTTAAGGGATTTATATCTCGTACGAGGCCCGAGATGGAGGCAAAAAAAAGGGGGTGATTGACTCAACGAGGGAATCTTTTGTGTCTCATACAAAGCCTGAGAGAGACGCTAAAAGGTTGTTTTGACTCCACTGGGGAGAATTTTGGTATCTCGTACGAAGCCCGAGATGGAGGCTATTGTAACTGTTTCAGTTGAGTGACAGATCCAATATACTGATTTAAAAGAGAAAATCAGTTCTTATATGAGCAACGTTGTACTCAGGGATTTAATTTGAGGATCAGGGGTATTTTCTTTTCTTTGAGGAAACGGGAAATCCAAAGGGTATTGAGACTGTCCGAGTCTGCGGGTTTCCTTCCTATTTAACGAAGGGTGCTTGAGAATGTCTTTGAGACTCAAGGAAGTTAGACTGTCCAAGTCTAGAGTTTTATCTTTTGTACTATGCTTCGAGAAACAGTAGTAGACTCTATGAAAGGACTGTTCTATGAAGGTGACTAGGTTCTGTTCCTATACCTCTAGGAGGTCGTCGGGACAATTTGTACGAAGCCCAAGAGGAGGTGGAATCTTTTAAGAAGCCGACGGGTCCTTGTACGAAGCCCAAGAGGAGGCTATCATTCCCGGAGGAAGAGATCATTATACGAAGCCTAAGAGGAGGCTGTGAATACTTCCAAGAAGCCGTAGGGTCCTTGAATAATGCCCAAGAGGAGGCCGGGTTGCTTTTAGGAAGCCTGTGGGTCCTTGTATGATGCCCAAGAGGAGGCCGATGCTTTTAAGAAGCCTGTGGGTCCCAAACCAAAGAAAAGTTCAGGAAAACTCTTTTAGAGTTAAAACCACTGGTAAACGTGCGAGGTTTACTATCCAGTGACTTTAGTTTTTAGAGAGAGTGCGAACCGTTCGGCGGTTTGAAGAAATTCAAGAGAAGTTTCACCGAGAATAATTCATCTCTGGGGAATAGAATTTCTTGACGATTCCTAAGGAGGACAGCCGAAGAGAAGACTGTATCTGGTGCTCCTATTGGGGATCTAGGTGTCTATTTCTATGAATAAATGAAACGGCGTCACTTAGTTCTAGACGTAGTAGCCGGGGAAACTCGAAATATCTATACTATTATTACACAGTATATATGAGTTTATGAAAGGAGACTTACAGTGAGCAGCCCCACAATACAGTTTATAATATGAAAGCAGTAAATGAAAGCGATAACCACTTACTCGGTTGTAGTGCTTCCATGCTGTTTGGTTAGTTGTTCAACAAAGAAAGATTAAAAACAACAGTATATTCAAAATCAAAGGAGAAAGTGCTTTGAAAAAGAAAGATCTGGGGCTTACAGCTCAAGGAGAGGCCCAGGGTTTTATCAGTGAGCGCACTGTTTGACTTTGTACAGCGGGACTTATACAAGTGACTGGGGCCCAAAAAGGTTTTCTGTACAAAGGGATGGGTCTTACACTCTCTCAAGAGGCCCAAAAAGGTTTAAAGAAAAAAGTGTAGGGCTTATAACATGAGGGTAGGCCCAAATGATTTTTTCGTTTAAAATGGCGATCGCGCCGAGGTTTTCTTTTAACGCAGAGGGACTTATACAATAAGTGAGGCCCAAAATGTTTTGGTTAAAAGAGGGATTGGGTCTTATACTCTAATAGAGGCCCAAAGTGTTTTGAATGGGTCTTATAGCTCAAGGAGAGGCCTAGATGTTTTTTGAAAAGGCGACGATCGCGCCGTTTGTTTTTTTTACGGTATCGGGACTTATACAATAAGTGAGGCCCAAAGATGATTTGGTCAAAAAAGGATTGGGTCTTACACTCTAATAGAGGCCCAAAGTGTTTTGAAAATAATTTATGAGGGTTGAATTAATCCAAAACCCTAATTTGTTTTCAAAATGTATTTAATTGAATAAAAATTCAATTAAAATGATCAAAAATTGTTTAACACATGGAAAACAAATTGTGATATTGGATTAATGCTTCAAAAATTAAGTATTGACCTACAAAATAATTAGAAAGCATTAAAAGTTGCAAAATCAATGTAGAAAAAATATTTAAAATGCCAAAAACAATCAAAATATTAATTCTTTACAAAAATATCAATTATATGAAATAAATAATATTTTTGGGATTTTTTGATAAAATAAAATATTTTAACATTTTTTTGAATTATTAAAAAAAGAATCAACTCAAAATCATTAAAACTCAGAGAGAAATTAATTTTTGAATCAATTAAACAAAATCACAAAATTCAAATATTCAAATTATTCAAAAATGGCGCCAAGAACAGTTGAAGAACACGCGCGTGTTCTTGGTTTCTCAGATTTACGTTTTCTATCCAATCTCCATGAATACGTAACCATATCATGCAATCCACATATCATTATGCTCGTCTCAACCTCACGATCATGTCTATGTACTTTAATTTCATTTAAATTAAACATACAACAAGAAATCACGAAGAAACCTCAAGAACCCTAATTTCTGCATGAAGGCTAGGATTTTTGATACACGATTCAAACAATGCAATTAATTGAGGGAAAACATTCCATGCATGATTATGAACATATGGCCAAATTATTGTGCGAGGAAATATGCATAGATTGAGAGATGCCCAAGTTTAGGCTTACCTTCAAGTCGTGACAGCAAGAGCAGATGTGATTTTGATTTGGAGGTGTTACAGACAAGTTGTGATGATCTGGACAGCTTCCCTACACCATATGGAGTGTGTTTGAACACTTGGATTGAATTGAAATGGACTGGAACGATTTGTGGTACCTCAGCTGCAACTTCACTTCAAACTTGTGTGGATGGCAAGTGATTTTGTGAAATTGATGTTTCAGATGTTATGTGAGTGTTTGATCAGCTCGTATGTGATGTATGTGAGGTGTGTGAGTGATTGGTTTGTGCAGAATTGCTCCCAAACTCAAAACCCGATAGCTACCTTGCTAAGAAAGGCATTTTTGCCAAGAGAAAGAGATTTTGATGAAAGCATCTGTTAGATGGATTTGGTGTACTTAAACTGACCACAATTGATCTCTATTTATAGTAGAGCAAGTTTGTTTTGCAAGGAATAGTACATGGCAGCTGGTAAGTAGGTTTCCTCAATGTTGGCCAATGGAAATGAAAGTCTCCTCTAGCCATTGACTAGAGGTTAGGGCACAGAGCTTTGGTCCCCTTGGTCTTGGATAAGTCTTGACTGATTTCAGATGAGAATGGCTCAGTCCATGCCACCTTGATGGTTCCATTGAATGCCTCATTCCAAATTTGAAGTCTTGTCCCTATTTTGGCCATTCTAGGTTCAACATGCTATTCTTTGTTCCTTGGACCTTGGAGGCTTGGCTCAGTGATTGTCCCCTTTGGATTCAATCCTCTGAGGTGTCCAAGTGGATTGGAGCAATTACAATTGGCTGATTTTGGCAAATCGAGCCAAAATGCAAATTCTGCCGTGCCTTGACAGATTTCAGCAAGGCAACTTGCCAATGTTGTATCTCATGATGTAGGTTGAATTTAGCAATGTTCTTGGCCATTTTGGAAAGCTCTTACATGATACAACAACTGTTTGAACAAGTTTGGTTTTGATCTCTTTTGATTCCAAGTGAAAAATCCCCCTACATTTGGCAAAAAGTGAAGCAGAATTCTGACTTAGTGAAAATTTCACTAAGTGTTGGAAAAAGTGACATTTTCACTTTTCAGCCACTTTGATCATTCCATAACTCAAAATCCTTAATGAATTGGAATGACTTGTAGTTGAAGTTTTTGTAGGTGATAATGAGGGCTACAAATCCATCTTTGGATGAGAAAAAATGGCCTTGTGGTTTAGGAGTTATGGTCCTCCAAAGTTGGTACCTTTGCCACTTTATTTTTAACTTAGAAAAATTTCTATGTTTTATGGTTACCCCTTTTACAAGTTATCTCACTTTTCTTGATTTTTCTTGATGAATGATGATTCAAATCATACATTAACATCATTTTAGGGTTAAAAATCCATTTTGGTGAAAAATCTCAAAAAGTCAAAGTTGACTTTTGTGCACAGTTGACTTTTTATCAGATGAATTCCAAACTGTGCAATTCTTCGGGAAATCATGTCCTTGACCTAAATCAAACTTGATGGACATGTTCCATGGGTGTCATAGGGTATATTCAATCATGTATTAGGGTTTGGGAGCATGTCCAGGTCAAAAGTCAAAGTTACAGTTGACTTTTCCCTTAAAACCCTAATTGTGGTGCAGATGAAAATGAAACTTGTTGCTCAAGCTTCTTGGATCAATCCATTGTTCCAAATGGATCAATATGGTGTATTAGAGACCCTCAAATCATCTCTTGAGGTCTTGGCTCATGATTTTCCCCAAAAGTCAACTTAGGGGTGAATTAGGTCAAGAAACCCTAAATTCCTTATTTTTGATGAATGCATCCCCTGAGGCAAAATTGACTTGATGCATGGGTTCATGAGGTTCCATGAAGTATATTAGGTCATGTTTTGGATCATTGCCTTGTGCCCAGATGAAAATTTCCATCTGGAGGCCCTGGTCGACCAAAACCCTAATTTGGTGACACTGTCGATCTTGAGACTTGATCCACCTAGAAGGGAGCAGCTTTGTGCTTAATCCTTGAAGTGGGAGTCCTTTTTGATCCATTGTGGATGTTTGAGAGATTATACAAGTTGAAGATCATGTCATTTCTTGATTGATCCTTTGTCTAAGCACTCAGAGAGGGCTTGAAACCCTAATTTTGATTGTAATGGATGCTCACCCATCTTTAGGGAGACTGATGAAGCATGATGGTTCATCCATATTGTGATGATGATTTTCACAATGATGGGAAATCTAAGTGGTCAAAATTTGGGGTATTACAGTGGCTCCCAATCTACCAGAACGAGGACACACAACAAGTTAGCATAGCCAATGGAAATCCAAGCAGACACCAAAGCTGTGACATCCGCTTACTAGAAATGGATTTGGTAAAAGTGCACTACATACAGAGTTGGTACTGCCGGGTGCCACCTCACAACTATGAACGTTGTCGAATATGTTCAGAAAATAACCAGGGAAGCTACCTCGTGCGGGCAGCTCTCCAGAATCAGGTAGACCAAGGGGAAACTCAATTACGTCTGAATTCTCAGTCAATCAACATGGTACAAGGATGTCTCCTTGGCCAAAACAAGGTCCAAGGACTACAGGACAAAAGGACTATCACGGTCTCCAATAAGAAAGAATCTGTTAATTAAGAAATTAATAAAGATGTTTTCACCATAATTCCTTTGCTCAAGGAACCGAAGCGCGTGGAAATCCCTCTTGACAGTAGAAAAGTTCCCAATCTGGAACCAATTGAGGTTACTTATGATGGTCAAAAGACCCAAAAAGCACCTGTGGTCATCTACTTACCAAGACCAATACCGTATAAGTCAAAGAAAGTTATTCCATACAAGTACGGTGCAACTACGATAGAAGATGGAAAATAGATTCCACTGCCATCTGTTGTAAATATTGATGATATCAGTCGGGTCACCTGAAGCAGCCGAATCTTCAATAGAGGAGTTGGAGAACCTGCAAAAGATAAGGAACCTCAAGTTGAAGTTCTTAATTAACAAATTGGTCAATCCGGAAACACGGAACCTATAAAGAATAATGATGAAATGCTAAAGCTCATCCGGAAAAGCGAGTACAACATTGTGGATCAATTGTTGCAAACTCCTTCTCGGATCTTCGTATTATCTCTTCTGCTCAGTTCAGAAGCTCACAGAGAAGCCCTACAGAAAGTCTTGGAACAATCTTTTGTAGAACAAGATGTGTCAGTAGGTCAATTTGACAGCATTATCTCCAACGTCACTTCCTGCAACAATTTGGGATTTAGTGATGAAGAACTTCCAGAGGAAGGCAAGAACCATAATATGGCACTCAACATCACAGTCAATTATCGGGACGATGCTTTAGCCAGTGCACTGTAGACACAGGTTCATCCTTGAACGTCATGCCAAGATCAACTTTGGTACGACTACCTTTTCAAGGTACTCCCATGAGAGGCAGTGAGATCATCGTAAAAGCCTTCGACGGATCCAGAAAAATAGTTATCGGTGAAGTCGACCTTCCCATAACCATTGGTCCACACACTTTCCAAGTCACTTTCGAGGTCATGGACATCCGACAGCATATAGTTGTTTATTAGGAAGACCTTGGATACATGAAGCAGGGGCAGTCACTTCGACACTTCACCAGAAGCTGAAGTTTGTCAAGAAAGACAAGTTGGTCATAGTATGCGGAGAACAAGCTTTAATTGTGAGCAACCTATCATCATTCTCATATTTAGAACTAGAGGAGGTTGTTGGAACTTAATTTCAAGCACTCTCGGTGAGCAATGAGAATCACCAAGAAAAAGGAACGTCAATTTCCTCCTACAAAGACGCTCTCCAAATAATAGGAAGCGGTGACGTAAAAGGACGGGGACAAGTTATGATTCCTGTTGATAACAAGACAAGAAAAGGACTTGGTTTTTCTTCAGTACTCACCAAGATCAGATGTCAGAATGATCTACGGAGATTGTGATCCCGAAGGATGTTGTGCTCCACCCAACTCATTAGAGGAATACACTCTGATGAGAGACAACTTTAACTACAACTCATATGATCCCATGGATGATTTGCCTATCTGGAAGACTTACATGGAAGACTCGGGGCAAAAGAGTCAGCCAGATAATGCATATCTGCTGAATGACCTTGAGAAAAATACACCTGTTCTCCCAGAGTCATGGAATTCTTACCCAAAACATTTCGATAATGTCCAACGCCACGTTGATGAATTTGCAAAGATCTCAAAACAAGAATTTATCAACTTCGCATTTCTTGAGGTCAACATCATTAAAGAAGATGACTCATATATTCCCACAGAAACTTGGGATACTTTGGGGAAGCTAAGCGGCAAGTACGACTTTCTAGTAAAATACACTGCTCTCGAAAGCTCTCGTATCAGATATGAGGATATCCAGCCAAGTGGATGGGGAGATCCTCTTGAGGATGAAAATACTGTTGAAGATGCGATAGAAGAGTCCTCTTATGATAACTCTGCATGGGAAGAAGACTCCAATAATCCCACTCCGCCAGAAATCAGTGTCATTACTGAAGACAAACCGAGAAGAAAGATACTAGACATTGTGATCCATAAAGGAGTTCGTCTTCAGTCCCAAATGTCATTCATAAGTCGAAGTAATTGCCACATCTTTGTTTTGGCCTTTCACTTTCCCCGGGTGAAAAGGATGTTTTATAGGGCTTGCATTTCTGTAAATATCCCTCTTCGCTTCACCCAGAGCGATAGAGTTTTGTTTTATAGGGTTGTGTTTCAAGAATCGACAAATCATAAATAAATAATGTCATTCTGAATTCCTGCATTTATTGCTATTTACACTTTTCACTTTTTCAGAAAATCGTAATCCTAAAAAACAAAACAAAATGAAAACAGGCGTTTTAAAAAAAAATACACTGCACACACTTTTGCATTCTCTCTACTTTTTCTAAAAAGGAATCATCACGTCGTGCAGATTACTTGTTTTAAACCCCATCGAAACATACGATCCAATGCTTTCTCCCAACTTTGAGCTCCCGGTATTTGAAGCCGAAGAAGAAGAGGACGAAGAAATTCCAGAAGAGATCTCCCGACTACTCAGATAGGAGGAAAGGTCCAATGAGCCCCACAAAGAACTATTGGAAACGGTAATTTTGGGTTCATAAGGAGATAGAAAAGAAGTCAAAATCGGAGCACTACTCATCCCAACTGTCAGAAAAGGCTTGATAAAGCTTCTCAAAGAATTTCCAGATGTGTTTGCTTGGTCCTACCAAGACATGCCAGGGTTGGATACCAACATCGTGGAACATCATTTGCCACTGAAACCAGAATGTCCACCAGTCAAACAAAAACTAAGAAGGATTCATCCTGATATGGCCATCAAAATTAAGGAGGAAGTGCAGAAACAGATTGACGCAGGTTTCCTTGCCACCTCAGAATATCCTCAATGGCTAGCCAACATAGTGCCAGTTCCAAAGAAGGACGGGAAAGTCAGAATGTGTGTAGACTATGAGGATTTAAACAAAGCAAGTCCAAAGGATGACTTCCCTCTACCACACATAAGCATGCTAGTTGATAGCACAGCAAAATTCAAAGTATTCTCCTTCATGGATGGATTCTCGGGCTATAATAATAATAGAATGGCACCATGGGGCACCTTTTGTTACAAAGTAATGTCGTTCGGTCTGAAGAACGCATGGGAAACTTATCAAAGGGCCATGACAACTCTGTTTCACAACATGATACACAAAGAAATCGAAGTATATGTCGATGACATGATTGCCAAATCTAAAACAGAATAAGAACATGTGGAAAATTTGTCAAAACTATTCGAGCGTTTGAGAAAATACAAACTCCGCTTGAATCCCAACAAGTGCACATTCGGTGTGCGCTCAGGAAACCTCTTGGAATTCATCGTCAGCCAAAAAGGAATTGAGGTTGATCCTAACAAAGTCAAGGCCATTCAAGAAATGCCTTCTCCAAAGACTGAAAAACAAGTGAGAGGATTTTTGGGACGTATGAATTACATCTCGAGATTCATATTTCTCATGACCGCGACATGCGCGCCAATCTTAAAACTACTCAAAAATAACCAAAGCTGTGTATGGACAGAGGATTGCCAAAAGGCTTTCGACAGCACCAAAGAATATCTGTTAAAACCACCTATTCTGTCTCCTCCAGTCGAAGGAAGACCACTAATCATTTACTTAATAGTCTTGGAAGACTCCATGGGTTGTGTGTTTGGCCAACAAGACGAAACAAAAAGAAAAGAGTCTGCCATTTATTACTTAAGCAAGAAGTTCACGGATTGTGAAACTCGATACACTATGCTCGAGAAAACTTGCTGCGATTTAGCTTGGGCAGCTAAACATCTTCGCCAGTACATAATTTTTCACACTACTTGGTTAATCTCCGAAATGGATCCGATCAAGTACATCTTTGAAAAGCCCACTTTAACAGGAAGGATTGGCCGTTGGCAGATGTTGTTATCGGAATACGACATTGAGTATTGTGCTCAAAAAGCCGTCAAAGGAAATGTTTTAGCCGATCGTTTGGCTCATCAACCGATTGACGATCAGGAATCAGTCAAATTTGACTTCCTAGACGAAGATATAATGTACCTAAAAATGAAATACTGCGATGAACCGCTACCAAGCGAAGGGCCAGAGCCAGGTTCCCAATGGGGACTAATATTCGACGGATCTGTCAACGCTTATGGAAATGGAATTGGGGCAATCATAGTAATGCCTCAGGGTACCTATATCCCTTTCACTGCCAGATTGGCATTCAAATGTACAAACAATGAGGCTGAATACGAAGCTTGCATCATGGGCCTCGAAGAAGCTATCGACTTAAGGATAAAGAACTTGGACGTGTTTGGAGACTCAGCCCTGGTTATAAATCAGATTAAAGGAGAGTGGAACACATATCAATTAGGATTGATCCCTTACAAAGACTATGCAAGAAGGTTGTTACCCTTCTTCAACAAGATTGATTTTCATCACATTCCTCATGAAGAAAACCACATGGTTGATGCACTGGATACTCTATCCTCCATGATTAGTGTGAGTCGATGGAACGACGTGCCCAAGATCGACATAATGCACCTTGATAGGGCCACTTACGTCTTTGCAGTAGAAGTCGTCATCGATGACAAACCATGGTATCATGATATCAAGTGCTTCCTTCAAAGACAAGAATACCCACCTGGGACATCAAGAAAAGATAGGAAGACTCTCATAAGACTGGCTGGCAACTTCTTCCTAAACAATGGTATACTCTACAAGAGAAACTTCGACATGGTTTTGCTCAGATGCGTAGACCAACATGAAGCAAACCTGTTAATGAAAGAGATTCACGAAGGATCCTTTGGCACTCATGCCAATAGACACACAATGGCAAGAAAAATTCTAAGAGCATGATATTATTGGCTGACAATGGAATCCGATTGCTACAAGTACATGAGGAAATGTCACAAGTGTCAGATATACGCCGACAAAATCCATGTACCGCCAACGTATCTCAAAGTTCTTTCTTCTCCATGGCCTTTTTCTATATGGGGAATTGACACGATTGGCATGATTGAACCCAATGCCTCAAACAGACATCGATTCATCCTAGTAGCCATTGATTACTTCACCAAATGGGTCGAAGCAGCATCATACACCAAGGTGACCAGACAAGTGGTGGTCCGATTTATTAAGAACAATCTCATCTTTCGTTATGGTGTTTCAAGCCGGATCATTACAGATAATGGATCGAACCTGAACAACAAGATGATGAAAGAATTATGTGCTGAGTTCAAAATTGAACACCATAACTCATCTCCTTACTGGCCTAAAATGAACGGAGCGGTAGAAGCAGCTAACAAAAATATTAATAAGATCCTTCAGAAAATGGTTGTAACCTACAAAGATTGCCATGTGATGCTACCCTTTGCTCTTCACGGTTATCGCACATCCGTCTGAACTTCAACGGGAGCAACCCTTTTCTCTATAGTGTATGGCATGGAGGCAGTACTCCCCATAGAAGTAGAGATCCCATCAATGAGAGTATTGATGGAAGTCGAGCTAACAGAAGCTGAATGGTGTAAAAGTAGATACGATGAACTGAACCTAATCAAAGAAAAAAGGATGACGGCTTTATGCCATGGTCAGTTATATCAACAGAGAATGAAAAAAGCGTTCGAAAAAAAGGTCAAACCTCGTGTCTTTAGAGAGGGAGACCTCGTGCTCAAGAAGATACAATCATTTCTCACTGATCCTAGGGGCAAGTGGACTCTGAATTATGATTACCCCTATGTTGTTAAGAAAGCCTTCTCATGTGGTGCCTTAAGACTCGCAACCATGGATGGAGAGGAGTTTACCTACCCCATAAATGGTGATGTAGTCAAGAAATACTTCGCCTAAACAAAAAAAAAACGTCTCGTTGGACTGAAAACCCGAAAGGGCGATCCTGGAAAAAATCAGAGACATACAAAAAAAAAAATATATAATAATCCTGATGGATTGAAAACCTGAAAGGACAATCTAGGCAAAAGTTAGGGATTTATGGCAAGTAACTGTGTCCGACAAGATTGGCTCCTCAGCGGCAACGAAATCTGTCAGGAAAATATCAATCAAGGTCACCTTTGACAGAAGATCAAAAATATCCATAATTCAAAGTTGGTGGAAGGATAGTGGTCGTTATGTTTCAATGTAGCCCATTTCCCTATAAATTACCATTTTCTAAACTTTGTAATGCTCCATGGGATCACACATTAAGCTGATTACCATTCTATCAATGGAAATTTGAGCCCTTGTGCCTTTTGTTTGCAATTCTCATTTATTCTGCTTTGCAAAATGACATTTTAATATGATCAACGATTCTTGAAAAAAAATGAATTTACTTTTGTCTTCAAAATAGAAATTTCAAAATTTTTCTTCTGCTTTTGAAATAAGGATGGCAATTTCCTTTTGATTACTAAGCACAAAAAGGGACATCGACGACTTCTCCGGAAGTGATCAAAACCTCAAAAATGCATAATAAAAATACTCCTTTTGACCAGTACACCCTGAATGAAGGATCAATTTCTTCAGATGGAAAGTCCCATCTATCATCCCCGACCTCTGAGAACCGATGTTTGGTTTTTCTCCCCAGTAGGGTCTACCCTTGAAAAGCAAGAACCGGTTTCTATCCCTAGCAAGTTTGTATCTCCGAAAACTAGAACAAACACATGAATCCCTGTTCCCAAACTAAAGTACTACCTTCAAAATCTCCAAGTGATACCCTCATCTCCCAGAGTGGCCGAGTATCCAGTTGAACTCATCGTTAGTCCATATGCCATGTCTGTTTTATCAGCATAAGCATTTCATACATACATCATGCATAATTGATTCATATTGTATATCATATTTCGAACACTTTGGTCATGTTTATACCCAAGTGATAAATGTTATCTCTCCATTAGAGTTGTCAGTTTTCCTTTCTACGTCAGATAGGACAAAATCCCGATTTGAGTTCTTTCCTCGTTAGGAAATGTATCGTCTAAAACAATCTCTCTCCAGTTTATTCCTTGATTGAAATTAAAATCAAGAAAAGTAGGAAATGAACTTCAATACTTAGTGAAAATCTGCCTAAAGTAAAATCAGTCAAAACATCAAAATGTGGAGGGATTTTTCACCATGATCCAAGATGAATCAAGTCAAATTATGAACATCAAAGTTGAAGTACATCATCCCAGCTTTCCAAAGATCCCAAGAGCATGGGAAAGCTCCACTTTAGCAAAGGGTTATGGAGGTATCAACACACCATGCTGCAAATGTGTTTCAAAAATAGTTTTGGATCATCACTTGCCATACACGATTCTTTTGTCAAGTGCAATGATCAATACAACACTTATTCAATGCATAACAGAAGGAGTCATAACAAACATGTAAAATTGGGTCAAAGGGTTAAGAGATATCTCAAATTGGATTAATGGATTTTGTCACATTATGCCTTGAATTAAATGGCATTATGTGCAATAGTGCACATTCAAAAAAGATACTTTTTTCAATCAAGATGCTCACATAAACAACAATAAAAATGACTGAGGAATGTTGAATTAGTCAATTGGTAGTTGTGCTATTTGGAGGAGCTATTATACCTTGAATAACAAGTAATGACACAAGTCCAAAACCATTGAACCAAGCTCTTATCTTTCAAGATGTAACTATTCATCCAAGACAAATCCATTCACCTGTAAATAAAGGTCACATTAGAACCCGTTCTAATGGACCCTAGTACACACCTGTAATAGGGGTCAATGATTTTAGGAACCTTTGTTAGAACCCGTTCTACAAGTACAAAAATTAGACCCTAGTACACACCTTGGGGATTGTCATACCCCAAATTTTGACCACTAAGATTCCCATCATTTTGGAAATCATCATCACAATATGGATGTACTATCTTGCCTCATCAGTCTCCCCAAAGATGGGTGAGCATCCACTACAATCAAAATTAGGGTTTCAAGCCCTCTCAGAGTTCTTAGACAAAGGATCAATTAAGGAATGACATGATCTTCAACTTGTCTAACCTCTCAAACATCCACAAAGGATCAAGAGGACTCCCACTTCAAGGATTAAGCACAAGGTTGCTCCCTTCTGGGTGGATCAAGCCTCAGGATCACCAGTGTCACCAAATTAGGGTTTTGGTCGACCAGGGCCTCCAGATGGAAATTTTCCTCTGGGCATGAGCCAATGCTTCCAAGCATAACCTATAATGCTCCAAGGGACATCATAAACCCAATCATCAAGTCAATTTAGCCTCAGGGGATGCATACATCAAAAATCAGGAATTAGGGTTTCTTGACCTAATTCACCCCTAAGTTGACTTTTGGGACAATTCATGAGCCAAGACCTCAAGAGAGGATTTGAGGGTCTCTAATGCACTACATTGATTCATTTTCAACAATGGATTGATCCAAGAAGCTTGAGCAACAAGTCTCAATTTCATCAGAGCCACAATTAGGGTTTCGTGAGAAAAGTCAACTGTAGCTTTGACTTTTGACCAGGACATGCTCCCAAACCCTAGGACATTGGTCAATATACCCTATAACACCCATGGAACATGTCCATCAAGTTTGATTTAGGTCAAGGACATGATTTCCTAAAGGATTGCACAGTTTGGAATTCATCTGATAAAAAGTCAACTGTGCACAAAAGTCAACTTTGACTTTTTGAGATTTTTCATAAAAATGGTTTTTTAACCCTAAAATGATGTTAATGTATGATTGGAATCATCATTCATCAAGAAAAGTCAAGAAAAGTGGGATAACTTGTAAAAGGTTACAACCATAAAAACATAGAAAATTTTCTAAGTTATGAAATAAAGTGGCTAGAGTACCAACTTTGGAGGATCATAACTCCTAAACCACAAGGCCATTTTTTCCCAGCCAAAGCTTGATTTGTAGATCTCATTACCCTATCCCAAAGCTTAAACTGACCTCCCTCCAAATTCCCCATGGATTTTGAGTTATGGAATGATCAAAATCATAAAAAGTGAAAATGTCACTTTTTTCCAACACTTAGTGAAATTTTCACTAAGTCAGAATCTGCCTTCACTTTTTCCCAAATGTAGGGGGATTTTTCACTTGGATCCAAAAGGTATCAAAACCAAATATGATCAAACAGTTGTTGTATCATATGAGGGCTTTCCAAAGTGACCAAGAACATCACCAAATTCCACTTGAGCCATGAGATATGACAAGGGCAATATGCCTTGCTGAAAACAGCCAAGGCTAGGCAGAATTTTGCACTTTTGCTCGATTTGGAAAGATCAGCTAATTCCAAGCCTTGTCATCATCTTGGACACATCTGAGGATCAAATCTAAAGGGGACAAACACTGAGCCAAGCCTCCAAAGTCCTTGGAACCAAAAGTAGCATGCTAAACCTAAAAATCCCTAAAAGAGGGACAAGACTCCAATTTTGGATTGGAGCATTTAATGGATGCACCAAGGTGGCATGGACTGAGCTTCCTTCAACTGAATTCAGTCAAAGATGATCCAACAACTAGGGAACCAATGGCCTATGCTCTAACCTCTAGTCAATGGCTAGAGGAGACTTGAGATTCCATTGGACAACATTGGATAAACCTCTGCTGCAGTTGCCATTCACTATTGCAGCCAAAACAAACTTGCTCTACTATAAATAAAGCTCATTTGTGATTAGTTTGAGTACACCAAAGCCATCAAACAGATGCTTTCCTCAAAATCTCTTCTTTCACTCCAATTTTGCCTTCTAAGGCAAGTCACTATCGGGTTTTGAGTTTGAGAGCTTTTCCAATCAAACCAATCACTCACACACCTCATAAACATCATATAGAAGTGATCCAAACACTTAAAAAACATCTGGAACACTGATTTCACAGAATCACCAGCCAGTTGCTCAAGTTCTTGAGAGATTTGCAGTTGGGGTACCATCTCAAGCTCCAGATCATTTTAATCCATTCCAAGCATCCAGACACACTCCATGGCACCTAGGGAAGCTATCCAGATCATTGGGACCTAGCTGTAACACCTCTAACATAAAACACGATCACCAGCTGCAAGAGGTAAGCATGAGCTCTTCTTACTCTATGATCCATGCAATTTTTGCTGCACAACAATTTGGCCATATATTCACAATCATGCATGGAATGTTTACCTTCAATCAATTGCATTGTTTGAATCGTGTGTAGAATTTCTGAACCTTCATGCAGAAATTAGGGTTCTTGAGGTTTCTCTTTGATTTCTTATTCCATGTTAAAAATAAATGAAATTAAAGACCATAGACATGATCGTGAGGTTAAAACGAGTAGATTGATATGTAGATTGCATGATATAATCAAGTATTCAGTGAGATTGGATAGAAAACGCAAATCTGCAAAAACAGAGGGTGGCGCGTGTTCTTGCCATGTTCTTGGCGCCCTTTTTCAAATATTTGAATATTTGAATTTTGTGATTTTATTTAATTGATTCCAAAATTAATTTCTCTCTGAGTTTTAATGATTTTGAGTTGATTCTTTTTTTAATAATTCACAAAAATGTTAAAATATTTTATTTTACTAAAAAATCCCAAAAAAATTATTTATTTCATATAATTGATATTTTTGCAAAGAATTAATATTTTAATTGTTTTTGGCATTTGAAATATTTTTTCCTTCTTGATTTTGCAAATTTTTATGATTTCTAATCATTTTGTAGGTCAAAACATGATTTTTGAAATATTAATCCAAGATCATAATTTTTTTTCCACATATTAAACCCTTTTGATCATTTTAATTGAATTTTATTCAATTAAAATATATTTTGGGGGAACAAATTAGGGTTTTTGATTAATTCAACCCTCACAAATCATTTTCAAACACTCATGGGCCTCTATTAGAGTGTAAGACCCATCCCTTTGTAAATACAAACAATTTTTGGGCCTCAATTATTGTATAAGTCCCGTTGTATTTCAAAAATTCGGCGCGATCACCGCCTGTTTAAAACATTCATCTGGGCCTCTCCTCGAGCTATAAGACCCATTCAAAAACTTTTTGGGCCTCTAATAGAGTGTAAGACCCAATACCCTTTTAACCAAAACAATTTTGGGCCTCAGACATTGTATAAATCCCTCTGCGTTAAAAGAAAACATCGGCACGATCGCCAGTTAAAAAATCAACCCTGGGCCTACCCTCGTGTTATAAGCCCCATTTCTTTTCTTTAAACACTTGGGCCTCTTGAGAGAGTGTAAGACCCATCCCTTTGTACAGAAAACCTTTCTTGGGCCTCAGTCACTTGTATAAGTCCCTGTACAAATTCAAAACCACAGTGCAATCACTGATAAAACCTTGGGTCTCCCCTTGAGCTGTAAGCCCCAACATCTTTTCAAAGCACTTTCTCCTTTGATTTTGTATATAATATTGTTATCAAAGCTTTCTTTGTTGAACAACTAATCAAACAGCATGGAAGCTCTACAACCGAGTAAGTGTTTATATGCTTTCATTTACCGCTTTCATATACATATAACTGTATTGTGGGGCTGTTTCACTGTAAGTCTTTTTTCATAAACTCATATCAACTGTGTAATACTAGTATAGATATTTAGAGTTTCCCCGACAACTACTTCTAGCACTAAGCCCTGTTGATCACTCTAAAATAGACTAAACTAGATCCCCATAGGATTACCAGATACAGTCTTCCCTCCTCTTGGGGTTAAACAATATGGAGATGTGAAAGGCAGATTCTTTTTGAACCCTTTCTCAGACTGTCACCTTTAGAAGTTGGCAAAGAAACTCTACTCCCCAGAGATGATCTTTTCTCCGTGAATGGCATATCTTGAGTTTCTTCCAAATTCTCGGACTTTCTTGGCTTGATCTATTCTCTGTGAATAGCCTGTCTTGAATTTCTCGGGGTTTGGGGACCCACAGGCTTCCTAAAAGCATCCCCGCCTCCTCTTGGGCGTTGTACAAGGACCCGTCGGCTTCTTAGAAGTATTCACAGCCTCCTCTTAGGCTTCATATAAGGATTCTTCCTTCGAGAAGAGAGCTTCCTCTTGGGCTTCGTACAAATTGTCCCTCGGCTTCTTAAAAGTTTCCAGCCTCCTCTTGGGCTTCGTAAAAATTGTCCCTACAACCTCCTAGAGGTATAGGAACAGAAAGTAGTCATCTTAATAGAACAATCTTTCAAAGAGTCTAAATCCTACTACTATTTCTCTAAGCATAGTACAAAGGATAAAACTCTAGACTTGGACAGTCTAATCTCCTTGAGTCTCGAAGGCATTCTCAAGTAGGAAAAAACACCAGTAGACTCGGACAATCTCCAATACCCTCTGGATTCCCCATTTCCTTAAAGAACAAGAAATAACCCTGATCCTCTGATCAATCTCAAAGTATAGCCTTACTTTTAATCAGTCTCTTTATAAGAATTGATTTTCTCTTTTAACCAACATACTGGATCGGTCACTCAACTGAAACAGCCACCCTTTAGCCTCTATCTCGGGCTTCGTACAAGATATAAAAAGACTCTCTTGTTGAGTCAAAACTCCCTTTAGCCTCTATCTCAGGCTTCGTACGAGATACAAAAAGACTCTCTTGTTGAGTCAAAACTTCCCTTTAGCCTCTATCTCGGGCTTCGTACGAGATACAAAAAGACTCTCTTGTTGAGTCAAATCTTCCTTTTACCTCTATCTCGGGCTTCGTACGAGATACAAAAACACTCTCTTGTTGAGTATAAAAGACTCTCTTGTAGAGTCAACCCTCTTCAGCCTCCGTCTTGGGCTTTGTACAAGACACAAATCACTCTCTTGTTGAGTATAAAAGACCCTCTTGTTGGGCCACTAGCCTCCTCTTAGGCTTTGTATAAGGAAACCCCGGTTGAGACAATCAACCTTTTAACATCAAAATATGTGCCTCATTCACAGTATACAAACATCAACAACTCCTTTTCCTTCGTCTAATCGTTGTAAGCGGCAAGCCTCTGGATTATTTACATCCACCCCACTGTCCCTCTTTTAGCATGAGAAATTCCTAAGGAAAGATAGCATTGCTCTACACTGAGTTAAAGTCTTCTCCTCTAGGTTGAAAAGCCCCTATAAAGGAAATTATGGCATTGCCGGATTCACATATCTCGGTTAAAGTAATTCTCCTTTATAATCAGTCACCCCTGACAAATAGACCACTTTAGAGATGATAAATTTCCTCTAAAGTCAACACCCTTTTAGCTTCACATCTTGGGCTTTGAACAAGATACAAATATACCCTTCAGCTTCACATCTTGGGCTTTGAACAAGATACAAATCACTTTTAGCTTCACGTCTTGGGCTTTGAACAAGACACCGGAACACCATTTTCTCCCATAGAATAGGAGGAACTACGATCGCTCTGATTTCCCTGTTTTGTTAAATGGGAATACGTAGGCATAAGATTGAAAGAAAGATCTTAGCGAGTACACTAATCCAAAACCCAAATCCCATACCTTCACCCATCAATCGAAAAGCATCAGTCCTAACATCCTATCCATGAACAGTCCTAGTATTTTTCACTCTAAGAAGAAAGAGGCCTTATTACCATATAGCATCCGTAACCTAACAAACCACTGTTTAAACTCAGTATGCAAGCAGGGTTAGTTGGAGACATCTATTTCCCTTCCTTCATCAGCTTAATAGGATAAAAAATGAATCGACCTGTAGTAACCCCAAAGAGCGACAGTGCTTAAGAACCAGGTCCAAAATCGCTTGCTACAGAAAAGTGGCGCCCACCGTGGGGCCCTGCTTTCTTTCTTTGGGATTTCACTGGGATAGGATTTTTTGTTGACTCCACTAGGATCTTAGGTCAAAAACATTTTAAATTGGGAAGGTACCACAAAATGGCGACTCCGTCGGGGAGCCATTTTCTGTCAGGAACATAGGATTCATAGCTCTTTAAAGTCTAGGACTTTAGGACAAATATATATACTGCTTTTCCTAATTAATATCTGTGTTTATTTTTCTGCTAATGGGAATGCGTGTGATGCCGCATGTGGAAAGATTGAGTATACACCTAGGAAAAACCTCTTTTAGTGGTGCAGAAACTATCGGAAATGGTTGTCACGCGATACCACCCTCTTCTGATGATTCTTCGAAAAAACATCACCTAGCACGGTTCCCATCCCGCTGGTGTTTTCTCGACAAGAATTGATGATTTTGAGAGACAGGTACAAAAATCACTAGTAAACCTTTGGGATGGGTAGAGCCTTGCCTTCATGACAACGACCCTTTGACCCCATGTTTTTTCTATGTTTTTGTGTGATGTATTCATGCATTCATTTAAAAAAACATTAAACAAAGAAAAACCTTCTCTTCTAGTCTCTCTTTTTCAAATTAAACTAAGACAATGATTGCAAATGTCAGAGAAGAGGATGGCGCTAATGGATTTCGGTAGAAGGAGAACTCACAAGTATACCTTCAAGGTTCCAAAGTTAGAGGATTTGAGAGGTTTGGCAAGGATGATCACTAACCCTAACGCTTTCAGAGCCAAGTACGGAGGTCTGCTACCTCTGTTAAGGGTCCAAGTAATTGAAAGAATCATGGATGCACTCATCCAGTTTTACGATCCAGTTTATCACTGTTTCACATTCCCGGATTACCAGCTCGCACCAACGCTAGAGGAGTATTCTCATCTAACTTATTTACATATGACTGATCGAGCTCCATTTTCTGGACTGGAAGAAATTCCAAAGGATCAGACCATTGCAAGAGCAATTTATTTGGACGAGTCAGAAGTCAAGACTCACGTTACCACTAAGGGTGGCATCCAAGGTTTTCCAGCCCAATTCTTGATAAAGAAGGCCCTGTACTTTTCCAGTATAGGGAACGTGGCCGCTTTTGAGAGCATCTTTGTTTTGCTCACCTACGGGTTATTTTTGTTTCCCAACATCGATAACTTTGTAGATATCGACGCCATTAAGGTTTTTCTCATTGGAAACCCTGTGCCAACTCTGCTCGCAGATGCGTATCATTCTGAACACTTAGGAAATTTGTACAGCGGAGGAATGATCACATGCTGTGTACCCCTGCTCCCATTTACCTAAGTCTGCTGCTTTTTGGGATCATAAGAATGCTTTACATTGGTCGCAGAAAATCATGTCCCTTACCAGCTCTGACATAGATTGGTGTAATAGGATTTATGACGGGATCAGGTTCATTGACCATTGTGGAAACTTCCCCAACGTACCCCTTATAGGAACTAAGGGAGGAATCAATTATAATCCAATTCTTGTTCGTCGTCAACTCGGATACCCGATGAGGCATGTCTCACGTAATGGTCATCTGGAAAGTCTTTTCTTCAAAGAAGGAGAAAATGACAGAGCACTAAAGATGGAAATAGTGCAAGCTTGGAAACATGTTCATAAGAAAGGACGGGAGTCTCTAGGAAAACCGGACTGTGTCTCAGTGGAGCCTTATCTCCACTGGGTACAAACTAGAGCTCTCAAGCTAAAGATGCCTTATCCTCGTCACGGAGTTCTTTCGCCAAGAGAATCTGTCATGTACTTCATGACCGAAACGGAAAAACTTCAGGTTACTCTCAACAAAGTTCAACAGGAGAGGAGGTCTTGGAAGAACAAGTACCGCATTCTCAATGTGGAGTGTATCAAAATACAGCAACTGCTGAAAGATAAGGATGCTCTGATCGAGATTTTGGAGCAACATGCTGTGGATAATCAGGATGACCAAAGGAATTTGCTCACTCCTTTCACTTGGAAAAGGAATGACAACCCGACAACAACCCAAGATCCCCGGTCCAAGAAAAGGAAAGTACCAAAATCAGCACCCGAGTTCTCCTCAGAGAGGACTCGGGACCCATTAGCTTAGGTTTCTATTTCTGCATCTTGTAATTTACTATTTTTCCATTTCCGCAATCCTTTGAATTCAATAAAACGGGGTTTCCCCACTGTTTGATATTTGCAATCTAATTGTCAAAGTTTATTTTGATTAAACCAAAAAAACAATTAATATAATCATTGCATTCATCATTCTCACGTCACGTATTCTTCTTACCTACGAATCTCACATTTGTGTCTCGGTTCTAGAGTCAAACTGTCTCATTCGTACAATACTCGGGCCAATCGTCAGAAAAGGATGGATGATCTCGAAGAAGAGAATAGAGAGTTGAAAGAAGAGATCGACGCTCTGAAAGAGGATATGAGAAAGCTTCGTAACGACATGCAAGCCATGGCAGAAGCTCAGCTACAAAAAATTGTGATCTCAGAGATCACCTCAATGCCCATAGTGGAGAAGTATGATCCTAGGTATCAAATGTCGAAAGATCGTCCCTGGGGCATGCCTGTTAACTATATCCCAGGAGGATATGTTCCACCGATCACTGAGGATCAGGGAATCATAGCAGAAGTCGCTGGGCCTGAAGGTTTCAAACTTCGGGAAAGTGAAGATGCCAGGGGCATACCAATAACTCCTGAAGGTTACAAACTTTAGGAAGCGCCAAGGTTCACTGTCGTAGTAACGGTACCACCCCCTGTGGTGCACACTGTCCCAGAAGGACAGATTCCGCAGATACCTCCTGGTAGAAAGGAAACTATGTTCGATAGAATGGATGAATTCCAGGAACAGTTCTTGGAAATACAGAAGGAGCTGCAAGCCATTCGCGGTCAGGATTTATTTGGAAAGGACGCCGCAGACCTCTGCTTGGTCCCCAACGTGAAAGTTTCGCACAAGTTCCAAGTGCCGGACTTTGAAAAGCACAAGGGTAACTCTTGCCCTCAAAGCCATTTGGTGATGTACGCTCAGTGAATGTCGGTTCAGACAAAGAATCAGGATTTACTGATTCACTACTTTCAGGATAGTTTAACCGGTGCCGCCTTAAAATGGTACATGGGTTTAAACTGCGCTACGATCAGCACTTTTAGAGGTCTTGGCAGTGCCTTCGTCCAATAATATAAGTACAATCTGGACATTGCACCAGACAGAGATCAACTCAGGTCAATGGCACAAAAAGACAAGGAAACCTTTAAGGAGTATGCTCAGAGATGGCGTGAAATTGCCGCTCAAATTTGTCCACCTATTGAGGAGAAAGAGATGACAAAGATTTTCTTAAAGACCTTGAGCTCATTTTACTATGACAGAATGGTTGCCAGTGCGCCCAGCGACTTCACCGAAATGGTCGGTATGGGAGTACGTCTCGAGGAAGCCATTCGAGAAGGACGTCTAGTCAAAGACACTGGATCGACAAGCGGTACTAAGAAATACGGTAGTGCTCTCCCTAAGAAAAAAGAGCAAGATATTGGGAATATCTCTCTCAGAAAGCAAAGGCGTCGGTACCAACTGGTAGCAGCTCTAACTCCTGCTATCAACCCCACGCCTACGTATCAACCTCAGGTTGCACAGAGCCAACCTAATCAACAAAAGTTTCAGCAAAGGACACAGCAGCCTCTTCAGCAGGCTCGTCCTCCATACAACAACCGTATAACGCGGCCGCCAGGATTTGATCCTATACCCGTATCGTACACAGAACTATTTCCGTTGTTACTGGCCAAGGGGCATGTCCAGACTAAGTCTCCTCTTACAGTACCAGAAAATCCGCCTTTCTGGTTTAAGGTGGACCAGACTTGCCCTTATCATCAAGGAAGATCAGGGCATAACATAGAGAACTGTCTCAGTTTTAAATCTGACGTGCAAAAGCTAGTTAGGAGCGGGGTCTTATCTTTCAAAGATACGAATCCGAATGTTCTCACGAACCCGCTGCCTCAACACGAGAAGGCTGCAGTCAATTTGATAGAGGGAGAGTCTAACAACCTCTATCAAATTCACGATGTACTCTTATTGAAAACCAACTTGGTTAAGATGCATTGTAGACGGAGTGGATATGGCCATGTGCCACCTCATAATTATCATCAGTGTGATATCTGCTCTAAAAACAATCAAGGATATTCTATGGTGCAATCAGCTCAACAGGAACAGATGGATCTCGGATGGGTCCAAGAGCACCGAGTTCATGGCGTTAACATGGTTTACACGAATTCCAACGTCATTCAAAACCACGACATCCTTGCGATGAATGTCAACTTGGTGGCGATGCACTCAAGGCAAAGCCAGTATCATAATCTACCGCGGCATGAGTACAATTCCTGTCTGACTTGCTCGGTAAACAAACAGGGATGCTCTTTTGTACAAGAGGCCCTCCAGGGTCAGATGGATCTTGGATGGATCCAGGACTACCATGATAGGAATCATTATCAAATCAACATGATTCAAATCTTCGATATTTGCTTGATGAATGTCAGCCTGGTAGAGTTACATGCTACGCAGGTCCAACTCGGTTTTCTCACTTTACATGATTATCAGAACTGCAAAGCTGGTTGCGAAAACGATCAAGGCTGTGCCCTTGTCCAGGAAACACTTCAGCACCTGTTGAACCACTGGTGGCTTCAAATATATATGGATGAAGACACCCAGCAAATTAGTATCACTAACAGAAATCCTACTAGATATCAAAGTCAGGATGTTCAGTCGATGGAAACGGACCTCGTCAGGTTACACTGTATTCAAAGCGGAGGTGGTCAGGTACCACTACACAACTATGAGCGGTGTGGAGTTTGTTCAGTAAATAACCAAGGATGCTACCTCGTTCGAGCAGCCCTTCAAAGTCAGTTGGACCACAAAAAGGTTCAACCATGCTCAAGTTCTGGATCAGCCAATTATCTCGCTGAGCAAATCGAGGATGTTGTCATAATCTCCAATCATCAGAGGACTAGGGATGTTTGTGCCATCATCCCCCTACTTGACGAATCGAAAGTTCCCAACCGGGAACGGATCGAAATTGCTTACGATGGTCAGAAAAATCAGAAGGTTCCCATAATCATCTATCTGCCGGGACCGCTACCGTATGAATCGACTAAGGCTATCCCTTACAAATACGGTGCAACAACAGTCGAGAACGGGAAGGAAGTTCCCTTACCCTCCGTCGTGAATATTGCAGACATCAGTTGAGTAACACGAAGTGGTAGAATCTTCAACAGAGGAGTTGGAGAACCCAGCAAAGAAAAGGAACCTCAGACAAAAGTTCCCAATCCACCAGTCGGTCAATCCAGTAACTCCGACCTTTCAAAAAATGATGATGAGATGCTGAAGCTCATCCAAAGGAGTGAATACAACATTGTTGATCAGCTGTTGCAAACTCCTTCAAAGATCTCGATATTATCACTGTTACTCAGTTCAGAAGCGCACAGGGAGGCTCTACAGAAAGTCTTAGAGCAGGCCTTTGTGGAACAGGATGTAACAATCAGACAGTTCGATAGCATTGTCTCTAACATCACTTCCTGCAATGACTTGGGATTTAGTGATGAAGAATTACCTGAGGAGGGTCGCCGTCACAACATGGCGCTCAATATCACAATCCACTGCCAGCACGATGCTTTAGCCAGCGTACTGGTAGACGCAGGGTCAGCCCTGAATGTTATGCCGAAGTCCACTTTGATGCAATTATCATTCAAAGGACCTCCGATGAGAACTAGAGAGGTCGTCGTCAAAGCATTTGACGGATCCAGAAAAGCAGTTATCGGCGAAGTTGACCTTCCCATAACTATTGGTCCTCACACTTTCCAAGTCACTTTCCAGGTCATGGACATCCGGGCAACATACAGTTGTTTATTAGGAAGACCTTGGATACATCAGGCTGGGGCGGTCACCTCGACCCTCCACCAAAAGCTAAAGTTCGTCCAGAACGACCAACTCATCACAGTCTGTGGAGAACAGGCCCTGCGCATAAGCAATTTATCATCATCCACTTATGTAGAGCCGAAAGGGGTAATCGGAACTCAGTTCCAAGCGCTTTTGCTACACAAGGAGAATCAATCCGAGGGGGGAACTTCGATTTCCTCGTACAAAGATGCTATCAGAGCGGTCAAGAGTGCTAATACAACGGGATGGGGACAGCTTGTCATTCCTATTGACAATAAAACAAAGAAGAGTCTCAGGTTTTCTTCAACCTGTACCCAGACTGCCGCTAACGGTGAAAGTTTTCATCCCATTCAAAACTTCTTTCACAACAGAGGCTTCCTTCATCCAGTGCCTCAAGAAGTGCATACCATCAATAAAGATGATTCATCTAATACAGAGGAAGAATGGAAGTCCTATCTTAACGAGGACGGTTATACGTCTCGGGAAGAGGTGCCTACGCCATTTTGCTATCCCGCACAGAGCCCGAGATTTATACCCAGGTCAGACGTCGAAATGATATATGGAGATTGTGATACGGAAGGATGTCGTGCTCCGCCAAACTTATTAGAGGAGGACACTCTAATGAAAGATAACTTTGACCACAACTATCATGGCCCGATGGATGGCCTACCAATATGGCAGCCTTACCCAGGAGACTTGGGGCAAGAAAATCAGCCGAACGATGAAAGTCAGCTGTGCATCATTGAACAGAACACCTGCGTCCCCACCATGTCATGGGACCAACATCCAGGTCATTCAGAACATATCCAGCACGATGATGAATTCGCAACGTTTGCAGGACTAGAATTCATCAACTATGCTTTTCCCGAGGTCAACGTCATCGAGAGAGATGACTCCTCTAGTTCCAAAGAAGTGTGGGACACCCTGGGACAACTGAGTGGAAAATACGACTACATGGTCAAGTACACCGCTCCTGAAAGCTCTCGTATCAGGCTCGAAGATATCCAGCCAACTGGATGGGGAGATACAACTGAGAGTACAAATGCTATGCAAAATACAACTGAGGAATCCTCCTACGACAATTCTGCCTGGGAGACAGATTCCAATGATCCTGCTTCGCCAGAAATCAGCATCATTTCTAAAGAGAAATCAAGGAAGGTACCAGACTTTGTGATTCACCGAGGAGTTCGCCGCCAATGGGTTGCAGTCGATGTTCCGAAGATTGTTCATAAATCAAAGTAATTGCCATCTTTAACCTTTCACCCTGCCCAGGTGAAACGAATGTTTTGATAGGGCTCACTTTCTGTAAATTTCCCTCTTCGCTTCGCCCAAAGCGACAGAGTTTTGTTTTATAGGGTTGTAGTTTCAAGAATCGACTTGTTCATTAATAAAATAATGTCGTTCTGTAATTTCCGCATTAACTGCTGTTTTCTCTTTTTGCTTTTCTTAGAAAATGGTAATCCTAAAAAACAACTCAATAATAAAAACAAGCAGTAAAAGAAATACACTGCACACACTTTTGCATTTTTCTCTCTATCTCTTCTAAAACAAATCATCACGTCATGCAGATTGCTTGTTTTAAACCCTGTTGAAACATACGATCCGATGCCTTCTCCCAACATTGAGTTCCCGGTATTTGGGGCTGAAGAAGAAGTTAACGGCGAAATTCCAGAAGAGAATTCCCGACTACTCAAACAAGAGGAAAGGTCCATCGAACCTCACAAAGAGCCGTTGGAAACGGTAAACTTAGGTTTAGAGGAGGAAAGAAAAGAAATCAGGATTAGGGCACTGCTCAGTCCAACTGCCAAAGAGAGTTTGACAAAGCTTCTCAAAGAGTTTCCCGATGTATTCTCTTGGTCCTATTAGGACATGCCAGGGTTGGATACCAGCATCGTGGAACATCATTTACCGTTAAGATCGGAATGTTCGCCAGTAAAACAAAGGTTGAGAAGGACTCACCCGAACATGGCCATCAAAATCAAAGAGGAAGTACAGAAACAGATTGACGCGGGTTTCCTCGCCACATCAGAATATCCTCAATGGTTAGCCAACATCGTACCTGTTCCAAAAAAGGATTGAAAGGTCAGAATGTGTTTCGATTACAGAGATCTAAATAAGGCTAGTCCAAAGGATGACTTTCCTTTACCACACATTGACATGCTGGTAGACAGTACATCAAAGTTCAAAGTTTTCTCCTTCATGGATGGATTCTCGGGCTATAACCAGATTAAGATGGCGCCGAAAAACATGGAGAAAACTTTGTTCATTACCCCATGGGGCACCTTTTGTTACAAGGTAATGCCGTTCGGTTTGAAGAACGCCGGGGCAACCTATCAAAGGGCCATGACTACTCTGTTTCATGACATGATACACAAGGAAATCGAGGTATATGTCGATGATATGATTGCAAAATCTAAGACAGAAGAGGAGCATGTGACCCACCTGTCAAAACTATTCGAGCGTTTGAGAAAGTACAAACTCCGCTTGAATCCCAACAAGTGCACCTTCGGTGTCCGTTCAGGGAAACTCTTAGGGTTCATCGTCAGCCAGAAAGGAATTGAGGTTGATCCTGACAAGGTCAAGGCCATTCAAGAAATGCCTTCTCCGAAAACTGAAAAACAAGTCAGAGGATTCCTGGGACATTTGAACTATATTTCCAGATTCATATTCCTTATGACCGCGACATGTGTGCCAATTTTCAAACTACTCAAAAAGAATCAGGACTGCATTTAGACAGAAGTGTCGTACCCCAAATTTTGACCATTTATCTTTTCTTTGGTTTCACCTTTTAATTACTTATATATATATATAATGATAATAAGTAGTTTGTAGTACTAATCTTTAACTTCAAAATTCAATTTTTGTAAAATTTAATTTTTAATAGTTTTCTCTAACAAATACCAAGGAATTTAATTGATAAACCATACTATAATTTCAAAGTAAATTTTTTTAAGAGGTCATTATGTAGATACTTCATAATTAAGTTTTCTTAAAAAAAATACCAAATAGTTTTTAATTAAATTTACCAATTATTAATAAATCATAACTTATTTTAGCTATTTCGAATTAAAAAAAAAAAAAAAAAAAAAAAAAAAAATATATATATATATATATATATATATATATATATATATATATATATATTAAAATAGTATGAAAATCGTTTTAAACCCTTAAAATAAAAACATCTAATTTTTTTAACTAAATAATAAAAAAATCTACTTAATTAAGCAAAGAAAAATTCAAAACTTAAAGACCAACCTCCAATGCATATTCTTAATGTTTCTTCGGCAGACCAGCATATCATTGAGTGAATAAAATTGCACAGAACATGATACACAATCACACTTAACAAAATCCATAGTAAAATTTAGAAACATAACATATCTTACGGAAAAAAAACTATGGCTCCATCTCCATTGACACATGAGACATAGCATATTCATTGAATTCTATTTTCGGCCATCTAAACAATAGTATTTTACTGTTCATGAACTATTACGTTATGGATCAAGGGAAGAAACAAAACCAATTACAATTCTAATTTCAATCTTTCTACACCTAAGTATTATCGTGAGAGGAAAGTTTGGTAAAGTTTGGTAAAATTGAGGAGGATATACTGAGATTCTATTTTTTCTTTGTTTTGGAATTTATTAAAAATTAATATTTCAAGATTCTTTTAGAATGTGTTGGGAAAATCATGTTTTAAAATTAATACTTTGCTGAGTTATGTAACAAATTTGTGAGTAAATTGAGGACAAAATTGAGAATAAAATTATTATTTTTTTCGTCACATGTTGAACTTATATTTTAATGAAAAATAATAATAGGAAGTTGGGGTTGAATGTGAGAGAGGGGCGCTCCCTCCTTACTGTTTTTTTTTTCTTTTATATTTTTCCCTTTTTCTTTATTAATATTGTCATATTCATCTAGGATTAGGTTTAATTTCGATTGGGCTTAACCTGTTAACCCACGCTGGGCTTCCTTGCCGATGGGCCTAGCGCCCTCTGCTATCCATACCCTTGTTTCAAAGGGCCCATTACTAATTCAGTGTAAATGGCACCCCCTAGGGTTTAATTTTAATTAATTAAATTATTTACATAATTTAATTATTAATTAGGATTTTAATATTTAATTAGGGTATTTAAAATAGGATTTTAGGGGAAAATATATTTAAGAGTTTTAGGGTTTTATTTTGGATTTTTATAGGGTTTGGGATTTTTTTTTGTTTAAATTTGGTTTTATGTTGAAAATAATTTATTCATATTTTAAATAGGAATGATTTTTTTTCGGAGTTTTATTTATGATTTTTTGTTTTGGGGGATGACATTTTCGGAGTCGAATTTCATGATTTGTTACAAGGGAAATTTATATTTTTGGGAGGTTTATTTTTAAATTGGGTTTAAATAGGGTTTTGGGGAATGAAAATATCAAGTTAAATTTTGTTTATTTTTTCTTTTTGGATTAAAATTCTTTTATTTTTGGGAGTATTGTGAATTTAGAAATTATATTTTGGAATTGGAACAGTGTTTTTGGATTAATTTTGCTATTTTGGCATGATGGCCTTATGGAGTTTATTTATTTAAAAATTATTAAATTCTATGGGATTTTAGGAATTTATCTTTTCAAATATAAGGGATATAAAAGGTTTTTTTTAGGATTTTAAGGGATAAAACTCTTCATCCAAGAGTCTAAATAAAGGATGGGATTCAGGGATAATACTCTTAGGTTCCAAGAGTTAAAATATAGGCCAAAGGAATAATGGATAAGGGATAGAACTCTCCATCCGAGAGTATAAACAATGGATAAGGGATTAAGGGATAGAACTCTTCGTCTGAGAGTATAAATAATGGATAGGAATTGGGATAAAACTCTTGACATCCGAGAGTATAAATAAATGCATTAGGATTTTAGGGATATAACTCTCCATCCGAGAGTATAAACAATGGATAAGGTTTTTAGGGATAAAACTCTCCGTCCGAGAGTATAAACAAGGGATAAGGGATTTAAGGGATAGAACTCCTTGTCTAGGAGTATAAATATAGATTAAGGGATAGAACTCCTTATCTAGGAGTATAAACAATATATTAAAGGATAGAACTCCTTATCTAGGAGTATAAACAATAGATTAAAGGATAGAACTCCTTATCTAGGAGTATAAATAATAGATTAAGGGATAAAACTCTTTATCCAAGAGTATAAATAGTGGATTGGGTTTAGGATTAGGAATGGGAATAGGATTAGGGGGTAGGAATAGGGGAGGTGAACTACGGTTACTCTGATCCTTCAAATTGAGGGTACGTAGGCATAGGGTTGCAAACCAACCCTAGCGAGTATAATTAGTAAAAAACTTAGGTTTTCTTTTCATTTAGACAAACAAACATACCATAAACTCAAAGGTGGATCCCATTGAGTACAATGGAAGTGAGGGGTGCCTAACACCTTCCCTTCACTTAACCGACTCCCGAACCGTAGGAATCTCTACCTTAGGATAGGATATTTAGATTTATCGTTATTTCCCTTTAATAAATATGGTGGCGACTCGAATATTTTTGCCGGCCGCGACAGCTGGCGGCTCTGCTGGTGACTCCTTCCTAGCGAGAGTCAATCCTAGCCTTAGGATTTAGGGATTTGTTTGTCTTAGATGTTATTTTGGTTTTTTTATTTTTTTATTGTTATTTATTTATTTTTATTTCATATATTTATTTATTTAACATTTTGTTTTTTGTATTATCATGCAAGGGATTGGGACATAAAAAAAAGGGAGTGAAGCTAAAACCCAAAGCTTGGAGGATAACCCTAGAACCTAAAGTGGAACGGAAATGTTTTTGTGGGGGACGCAACGTCCCCTAAAATGCATTGATGCCACACTCAGAGTAGATCCTTCCAAAGTCGTCCTCACGAAAGGGCTAGCCCCTCTCGTAGTGGAATTATTTGGATGTGGTCCGTGACTCTGAGAACCTTAACCTACCCCACACCAATCATGGACCTTATGTATTCAACCCTCAAGGGTTATTACTAGGGTCCTATCCCAAATGAGACTTATCCCGAAGGATTACCATAGGAAGGCTTGCTCCTTCTCATGGTAAAACAAGGGTATAGTCTAAACATTTTGGGGCCGTTATGCTGTCCAAATTTTTATATCCTACATGTGAGGGGATTGGGTAGATAAGCTTTAGATCTAAACCTATCATAGGGAGCTTACCTTGCTAGGGCATGCTTGCATTTTCACCTTACCCTAACCCAAAAAAACATTTAACCAAAGAACAAAGGGTCCATGTCATCATGCACTTAAAAACTTTTTTTGCATATATACATTTTTGTAGGGAATTTCAAGATGTGTTGTAGGAATATGGGAAATATGGATTCAAACAAAAGGGCTACCCTACGCATTAGAGTACTAAGTGGTGATTTACAAAGTCTCAAGGACCTTTGAGACTTAATGCCAAATCTGCTCAAAGGATGTTTACACCCAAGTATGGAAGGATCCTCTATCTCTTAGGGACCCCTATGAAGGTAGAGGCCATAATTGCTTTTGCACAACTTTATGACCCTTCTCTATGTGACTTCCTCTTCAAGGATTTTCAACTAGCTCTTACGTTATACTTGGATTTACAAGGAGAAAAACTTACAAAGGGGCATGGGGGCAAAAAAAAGGAAAAAACAGCAAAAAATAATAATCAAAAGAAAAAGAAAAATGGTCAAGCAAAAAAAACTCAGCTGTACCCCTTGAAGATCCATCACCTCACTACAACGAGGATAAGGAAGTGCAAGGGCTTAAGAAAGGATACTTGGAGGAGTTTAAAGCTCATTTGAAGAAGGCATTGGGGGTATCCACTTAGTTTACGCCTTCTTAAGTTCAGGAGCTTCCATCTTGGGATTATTGTTTTGGGTTGTTCCCGAGGAGTTATTGTTATAAGGCATTTTGGGATTTGGGATTGGCTAATGGATTTGGATTTGATATTCTAGGTGTATGGGTTTCATCCTTTGGATATATTCATCTATGACTACAATGGATTTTGAAATTCCCCCCAAATAAAAATTTTAAAAAATTATTTAGCATACATCATGCATATTCATACATTCATCACCAACATGCATTCAATATATAAAAAATCATTTTTTTTCAAACTTCGTCTCAGGCATAACAATCTGACTTCCCGACCTCACACTCGAGCGTACCAAAGGAAAGCTATGGATCAGATGGAGAAGGATATGGTTACTCTAAGAGGAGAAATGGATACTGTCAAGGAGAACGTGGAAGAAATGAAAAGCCAGATTGATCAACTAACACTTGCCGTCCAGAATTTGATAGCCAAAAGAACCAAGTCAAGCCAGCGAAGGAAGGTTCCTACTCCTACCTCCTATGTTGAAGACAATAACACCCTACTAGGGTTTGTCCATGATCTAGAACATGAGGAGACTGAAACTACTAAGCACAAAACTGTTAACTAACCTCTCGAGAGAACCATCTCTCCACATATTTCCAATGGGGCACCTCGTACTACTTACAGACCTACTCCACGGGAGAACTACGCATACGAGGGTGAAAATCCAAGACAAGTGGCCCTCGAAAATAAAGGAACCACTGTTAGGGAAAGGAGAAGGATTGATGATAAGTACAAAGCACTTGAGGAAAGGCTAAAGGTCGTGGAGGGGCTCAATGTTCTTGGAGTGGATGCCTTGGAAATGTGTCTGGTGCCCGATGTGGTCGTACCTCCTAAGTTTAAGGCACCTAACTTTGAGACGTATAAAGGAGTTAGTTGTCCCAAAAATCACATCCGGATGTTTTCCCGAAAGATGGGGGCTCATGCTAAAAATGAAAAGCTGATGATGCATGTTTTCCAAGACAGCCTTAGTGGGGCATCCTTGGATTGGTACATGCAACTGGAAAGGACTTACATCAAGAACTGGGAGGATCTGGTAAGTGCCTTTATAAGACAATACCAATATAATATAGACATTGCCCCTGATCCCATACAATTACAAAACATGTCTCAAAGAGGGAGCGAATCTTTTAAGGAGTATGCCCAGAGATGGAGGGAGCTAGCCTCTCGTGTTCAACCTCCATTGCGGGAAAGCGAGCTAGTGGATACATTCATGGGAACTCTGCAAGGGCTATACTATGAAAGGATGATTGGGGCAGTCTCAACAGGATTCACTGACTTGGTTATCATTGGAGAGAGGATTGAGAATGGTTTAAAGACAGGAAAGATTGGGAAGTCATCCTCCGACCAACATAACAATAAGGGGTACCCCGAAAACAACTCAAAGGAAAATGATGTCAGTGTTATAGACCCTGAATATCCAAATCTGGGAAATAATGTGTTACTGGGGCACATTGGGGCAACAGTCAACGCTATGGAAGGGATGGAAGATGAATTCCTTATTAATAAGGAAGACCTAACAAACTGGGGCAAACAATGGGAGTCACCTGAGGAGAAGGACTTGTTTGGGCTGGGTTACAAACCGGCTAATGAAGGATTAGAAGACAATTTCCATGGCGTGGGATTTGGAATTAGGGACCATATGGCTGCAATGGAAGGGGAAGAAAGGAATGCCTAATTTCAACAATTGGAGAACCATTGGGATTTCTGAGATGATTTTTGTTTTGAAGTAATTTACTTTTTCCTTAAAATAATAATAAGTCCCTTGCTATGCCCAAGGCAGGTGGACAAAGCTTTGTAGGGCCACCTTTTATTTCATTGGATTTATTTCTATCAATAAAATTGCATTTTGTTTTCAATCAAGATCTTTTTCTTTCATTTTCTGTTTATTTAAAATGGCAATATACCTTCTTTCAATATTTTCATTTCTAGCACTTCATTCAAAAAAAAAATCCTCCTCATGCAAATTTAAAAATGGACCTATTAAAAATAACACCGCTATAATCTCGAATGACTCTGAATTACCGATTAACCAAGCGGAAGAAGGTGATGAGGACGAGTGTGAGCTTCCCGACGAGTTAGCCAGACTGTTGAGGCAAGAGGACAAGGAAATACAACCTCATCAGAAACCAGTGGATGTGATCAATCTGGGAACTGAGGAAGATAGGAAAGAGGTCAAAGTCGTGCTTCTCCGGATAAGGATATAAAGGAAAGACTGACCGAGCTATTGCAAGGATACTCTGACGTGTTTGCATGGTCATCCCAAGATACGCCGGGACTCGATGCGAGCATTGTCGAGCTCAAACCACTACTCAAACTAGAATGCACGCCAATCAAGCAAAATCTGAGGAAGACTAGATCAGATATGATCCGCCAGACCAGGGAAGAAGTCAAGAAGCAATTCGACTTTTTGTCACAAGGTAACACCTATTAGGCTAAAGAACGTAGGAGTAACTTATCAAAGGACTATAGGGCATAAGGAGATAGAGGTTCATATGGATGATATGATTACCAAGTCACAAAAAGAAGAAGATCACATAACTAACTTGCAAAAGTTGTTGGATCAGTTAAGGAAATTCAAGTTACGACTAGGGCCCACAAGGAGTACCTATGGAACCAGATCTGGAAAATATCAAGGTCCACGGTCAGTCAAAAGGGAAAAAGGACAAAATGAAGGTCACCTATATTGGTGCCACCAGTCCCAAGGAGACTACTCATAATGTACTTAACAAAATTTGAGAATCCAATGGATTGTGAAACTTTGGACTCCTATGAAGGACCTAGACCGGGATCTCGAGGGAAACTTCTATTTGCATAGGGATATGGGCTTCAAAGAGGAGCCATCAATTGGGGTGGAAATTAATTGTCTAGGATCTTAAAGGAAGCTAAACTGGATAAGGCGGAATGGGTGCAAACTAGGCTCGATCAGCTAAACCTCGTATAAGGGAAACGTGTGGCTCTGGGCAGTTATATCCACAGGGAATTAAGAGAGCGTTTGACAAAGAAATCCGTCCTCGCCTACGCGAAGAGGGAGACTTGGGGTTAAGAAAAATATTACCCATCCATAAAGGACACCACGTCAAATGGACCCCACCCTATGAAGGGCCATATGTCGTGAAGAGTGCCTCCTCTGGCGGAGCACTAATATTAACAACCATGGATGGAGCGGATTTACCGTGACCGGTGAACTCCGATTCAGTCAAAAATGCTATGCCTAGAAAAAGAGGATAAAAGCTCGCTAAGTCGAAAACCCTAAAGGGCGACTTAGGCAAAAATTAGGGCATCCCGGTGGGTTGAAAACTCGAAAGAGCGATCCAGGCAAAAATAAGGGACTTGGATAAAAAGGATATTCGACAAGTCGAAAACCCTAAAGGGCGGCTTAGTCGAAAAAATGGTATATCATCCCGGTGGACTAAGACTCTAAAAAGAGCGGTCCAGGCAAAAGTTAGGGATATCCAAAAGGCATATGACTGAAAACACTCGGTCACCCCATAACAGGAATTCAGAAGGGAGCGATCATTCCAGCCGTCATCTTGAGAAGCGAAGTGTCGTGATCTTGGAGTCTTAGGGATATTAGCTGGTGTTAAATTTAATAGGATCATAAATAAATTTGTTTTCTTATTGCCATTTTACATTTTTCTGGATTTACGGTAATATCTCCTTATGAGAATTACCCTCCTTACTTATCATTGCCCATTTTCGGGCCAATTCTCAATAAAATTTGCTTTTCAAAAATATTTCTTTGCCTCCTAAATTATTCCGCTTGATTACAAGGTGTCGATTAATTGTGAAATAATGCATTGAAATATCAGTATAAATAAAAGCTTTGAAAAGGGAAAATGGATTTTACTTCGATTTTTGGAATCATCAAAGGGATCATATTCGTCCAAAGCAGGATATAGGGTCTATACACTAACAAGAATATACATTACAATCCAACCAACATGGGAGGTTTTTTAACGGCATGTTAAACAGGAATCCAGGATATCATGGCTTACTACAATTATCAAAGTTTCAAGGGTCAGGGAGTCAGGACGTTATGAAAAGTATTATTTCAGACAAACGCATGCATCACATATCATAAAAGAGGCGTCAGCCCAAGTCATGCATCCATCATGTCGCTACGCTCTAGCATCTAACATGTACTCATATACGCAAACATGCATACATGCATAGGGTTCGTAATCACCAAAGGGATATCCTTTGGAGATTTTATCAGGGTATTTTTGTTAAGGGGTTTTTATTCAAGTATTATTATTAAGGGGTTCCATCAGAGAGTTTATCAAAAGGGTTCATTGGGATTGTCCTCAAAGGATTCTATCAATGGGTGTCACTATATTTCATCAATAGGTTTTATCAAAAGGGGTTTCTAAAAAAAAAGATTTATCAAGGGGTTCTATCGATTTTTATCCAAGGGAGTTATCAAGGGGTTCTACCAGATTTTTTCTAAGGGATTTATCAAGGGGTTTTGATCAGGATTTTTAAGGGGTTTCATCAAGAGTGAACAGGATATCACTAAAGTTCTACTTGATTCTAATAATATGATCGGATAATCATATGAATCATAGACAAGATCCACCCGAAAGGGTCGAAACGGATTGTCAGGGATTATCTAAGGGGTTCCACCGGGTTTTATAACCTCGTCAAGGTTTATTAGGGGTTCCACCGAGAAGCATTACAGGGGTTCTATCAAATTCAGGATTTCATCAGGGGTTCTATAAGGGTTTATTACTACGGAATTGGAAGATTGTCATAATCTTACTTAACTTATGTACTCAGGAATATTACATAGGGATATTAGGATATTAACGGAGCATTTGGGATCGGTCCACACAGACTCTAAACCTATCAACTCCGCAGTCAAAATTAGGGTTCCTCTTGTATTTAATCGTCTCCTTTTCACAAAGAGGAAGGCTCATCGACACCATCTTTCTGATTCGAAGCCGATTAAATAGGGGCAGCTGTCGTACCCCAAATTTTGACCATCTATCTTTTCTTTGGTTTCACCTTTTAATTACTTATATATATATATATATATATATATATATATATATATATATATATATATATATATATATATATATAATGATAATAAGTAGTTTGTAGTTCTAATTTTTCTTTTTTAAATTTTTTATTATTATTTCTATGCATTTATTAAAAAAATAGAGGGAGAGAGAAATAAAAAATATAGTATAGGGGTGCAGATTAGAAATTAGATTTTTATGTTACTTTTTAGACCTAATTTCATTTCAAATAAACATAATAGTCCATTTGGTAGAGGAGTACGCCTGAGGATTGTAAGGGAGTGCATGAGTTTGAATCCTACCTCTGCCACTTTTAGTTTTTTTCCTTTATTACTAACCTTTTCTATTTAACTTTTAAATCATGAAAAAATCATAAAAATAATTTTTTTATTATTTAAGTATTAATTTTCGTATTTTATTTAATGAATATTTTAAAAAATTGATTTTTTCATTAAAATCTTGTTTTTATGAAAAAATCTCAAAAAAATCAAATAAGTCAAAATAAAATCAAATCTTTTTCTATTTTTTATTTCCTTCATTTTAAAATATTTTTTTATTTAAATTCATCAAGCCATGAATCCATCCAGATTCATTGGCTTGGGCCTTAAGAAATAAGAGAAAATCAGGTTAAATCAAATTGATCTAAAAATAGACAAGCACATTCAATTTTTTAGCCTAATCTTTCCCTATAAATAGACCCTCCTTCTCTACTTTTTTTCCCATCCACAATTTACAAAATCATTATTCCTAATGTTGTTGCTCTTCACATCGAAGAACAACAACAACCAAAAACTCTAAAGCTCCAATATCTTCATCGATCTTTTCAAAGGGCGCAGGCACAGAGGCAAATTGTGAGAAAGCTAGGATCAAGAACGTAAAGATCAAGAGGGAAGGGAAAGTGAATATTTATCCTTTTACCGGGGACAACCTCCTCCCCGTAGGTCAGTCACTCTTAATACCTCATTTATAGAATTGTTTAAATTTGTTTATGGTTGGTGGATGTTGTATTTCGATCTGATGTCTATTGATTTGTGATAATTTTTCATAGTCTTTAACCTCTTTTAAGCAACCTTTTTTACTAATCTTTAACTTCAGAATTCAATTTTTGTAAAATTTAATTTTTAATAGTTTTCTCTAACAAATACCAAGGAATTTAATTGATAAACCATACTATAATTTCAAAGTAAATTTTTTTAAGAGGTCATTATGTAGATACTTCATAATTAAGTTTTCTAAAAAAAAAATACCAAATAGTTTTTAATTAAATTTACCAATTATTAATAAATCATAACTTATTTTAGCTATTTCGAATTAAAATATATATATATATATATATATATATATATATATATATTCTAAAATAGTATGAAAAACGTTTTAAACCCTTAAAATAAAAACATCTAATTTTTTTAACTAAATAATAAAAAAATCTACTTAATTAAGCAAAGAAAAATTCAAAACTTAAAGACCAACCTCCAATGCATATTCTTAATGTTTCTTCGGCAGACCAACATATCATTGAGTGAATAAAATTGCACAGAACATGATACACAATCACACTTAACAAAATCCATAGTAAAATTTAGAAACATAACATATCTTACGGAAAAAAGACTATGGCTCCATCTCCATTGACACATGAGACATAGCATATTCATTGAATTCTATTTTCGGCCATCTAAACAATGGTCTTTTACTGTTGATGAACTATTACGTTATGGATCAAGGGAAGAAACAAAACCAATTACAATTCTAATTTCAATCTTTCTACACCTAAGTATTATCGTGAGAGGAAAGTTTGGTAAAGTTTGGTAAAATTGAGAAAATTGAAGATATACTGAGATTCTGTTTTTTCTTTGTTTTGGAGTTTATTAAAAATTAATATTTCAAGACTCTTTTAGAATGTGCTGGGAAAATCATGTTTTAAAATTAATACTTTGTTGAGTTATGTAACAAATTTGTGAGTAAATTGAGGACAAAATTGAGAATAATTTTTTTTTTTTTTTGTCACATGTTGGACTTATATTTTAATGAAAAATAATAATAGGAAGTTGGGGCTGAATGTGAGAGAGGGGCGCTCCCTCCTTACTGTTTTTTTTTTCTTTTATATTTTTCCCTTTTTCTTTATTAATATTGTCATATTCATCTAGGATTAGGTTTAATTTAGATTGGGCTTAACCTGTTAACCCACGCTGGGCTTCCTTGCCGATGGGCCTAGCGCCCTCTGCTATCCATACCCTTGTTTCAAAGGGCCCATTACTAATTCTGTGTAAATGGCACCCCCTAGGGTTTAATTTTAATTAATTAAATTATTTACATAATTTAATTATTAATTAGGATTTTAATATTTAATTAGGGTATTTAAAATAGGATTTTAGGGGAAAATATATTTAAGAGTTTTAGGGTTTTATTTTGGATTTTTATAGGGTTTGGGATTTTTTTTTGTTTAACTATGGTTTTATGTTGAAAATAATTTATTCATATTTTAAATAGGAATGATTTTTTTAGGAGTTTTATTTATGATTTTTTTTTTGGGGGATGACATTTTGGGAGTCGAATTTCATGATTTGTTACAAGGGAAATTTATATTTTTGGGAGGTTTATTTTTAAATTGGGTTTAAATAGGGTTTTGGGGAATGAAAATATCAAGTTAAATTTTTTTTAGTTTTTCTTTTTGGATTAAAATTCTTTTATTTTTGGGAGTATTGTGAATTTAGAAATTATATTTTGGAATTGGAACAGTGTTTTAGGATTAATTTTGCTATTTTGGCATGATGGCCTTTTGGAGTTTATTTATTTAAAAATTATTAAATTCTATGGGATTTTTAGGGATTTATCTTTTTAAATATAAGGGATATAAAAGGTTTTTTTTAGGATTTTAAGGGATAAAACTCTTCATCCAAGAGTCTAAATAAAGGATGGGATTTAGGGATAATACTCTTAGGTTCCAAGAGTTAAAATATAGGCCAAAGGAATAATGGATAAGGGATAGAACTCTCCATCCGAGAGTATAAACAATGGATAAGGGATTAAGGGATAGAACTCTTCGTCCGAGAGTATAAATAATGGATAGGAATTGGGATAAAACTCTTGACATCCGAGAGTATAAATAAATGGATTAGGATTTTAGGGATAGAACTCTCTATCCGAGAGTATAAACAATGGATAAGGTTTTTAGGGATAAAACTCTCCGTCCAAGAGTATAAACAAGGGATAAGGGATTTAAGGGATAGAACTCCTTGTCTAGGAGTATAAATATAGATTAAGGGATAGAACTCCTTATCTAGGAGTATAAACAATAGATTAAAGGATAGAACTCCTTATCTAGGAGTATAAACAATAGATTAAGGGATAAAACTCTTTATCTAGGAGTATAAATAGTGGACTGGGTTTAGGATTAGGAATGGGAATATGATTAGGGGGTAGGAATAGGGGAGGTGAACTACGGTTACTCTGATCCTTCAAATTGAGGGTACGTAGGCATAGGGTTGCAAACCAACCCTAGCGAGTATAATTAGTAAAAAACTTAGGTTTTCTTTTCATTTAGACAAACAAACATACCATAAACTCAAAGGTGGATCCCATTGAGTACAATGGAAGTGAGGGGTGCCTAACACCTTCCCTTCACTTAACCGACTCCCGAACCGTAGGAATCTCTACCTTAGGATAGGATATTTAGGATTATCATTATTTTCCTTTAAAAAATATGGTGGTGACTCGAATATTTTTGCCGGCCGCGACAAGAAGATTGCCAAATCGCCTTCGACAGTATCAAGGAATACCTGTTGAATCCGCCGATTCCATCACCTCCAGTGGAAGAAAGACCACTAATCATCTACTTAACAGTCTTGGAAGACTCCTTGGGCTGTGTACTTGGCCAACAAGACGAAACCAAAAGGAAAGAGTATGCCATCTACTATCTGAGCAAGAAGTTCACCGACTGCGAGACTCGGTACACTGTGCTTGAGAAAACTTGTTGCGCTTTGGCTTGGGCAGCCAAACGTCTTCGCCAGTACATGATTCGTCACACTACTTGGTTGATCTCTGAAATGGATCTAATCAAGTATGTATTTGAAAAACCTGCTCTCACGGGAAGGATTTCCCGTTGGCAGATGTTGTTATCAGAATATGACATCGAGTACCACGCTCAGAAAGCCATTAAGGGAAGTATTTTAGCCGATCATTTGGCTCATCAATCGATTGACGATCAGGAATCAATCAGGTTTGAATTCCAAGACGAAGATGTCATGTATTTGAAAATGAAAGACCGCGATGAACCGCTACCCAGTGAAGGACCAGAACCAGGTTCCCAATGGGGACTTATCTTTGACGGAGCTGTCAATCATTACGGAAACGGAATTGGGGCAATCATTGTTACCCCTCAGGGTACCCACATTCCTTTCACTGCCAGACTTACATTCAAGTGTACAAATAACGAGGCCGAATACGAAGCTTGTATTATGGGTCTCGAAGAAGCGATCGACATAAGGATCAAAAACTTGGACGTATATGGCGACTCAACCCTGGTTATCAATCAGATCAAAGGAGATTGGAACACTTACCAATCAGAATTGATTCCTTACAAAGATTATGCAAGGAGGTTGCTACCTTTCTTCAACAGAATTAAGTTTCATCACATCCCTCGTAATGAGAATCACATGGCTGATACATTAGCCACTCTCTCTTCCAGGATTAGCGTAGGTCAATGGACTGACCTACCTAAGATCGACATGATGCACCTTGAAAGGCCCGCTTACATCTTCGCAATTGAAGTCGTCATAGATGACAAACCTTGGTATTACGATATCAAATGCTACCTTCAGAAACAAGAGTACCCACCTGGGGCACTTAGGAAGGACAGGAAAACCATCAGAAGGCTGGCTGGTAGCTTTTTCCTGAGCGATGATACACTCAATAAGAGAAACTTTGACATGGTCTTGCTCCGATGCATAGACAGACCAGAAGCAGACATGCTGATAAAAGAAATCATGAAGGATCCTTTAGCACTCATGCCAACAGACACACAATGGCGAGAAAAATTCTGAGAGCAGGGTACTACTGGTTAACCATGGAATCTGACTGCTAGAAGTACATGAGGAGGTGTCACAAATGTCAAATATACGCTGACAAAATCCATGTACCGCCAACGAATCTCAAAGTTCTCTCTTCCCCGTGGCCTTTTTCCATATGGGGAATCGACATGATCAGCTTGATTGAACCTAAGGCTTCGAACGGACATCAGTTCATTCTGGTAGCCATTGATTACTTCACCAAGTGGGTCAAAGCAGCGTCATACGCTAATGTAACTCGACAAGTGGTGGTCTGATTTATCAAAAACAATCTTATCTGCCGTTATGGTGTTCCAAGCCAGATCATTACTGACAATGGATCCAACTTAAACAATAAGATGATGAAAGAGTTGTGTGCAGAGTTCAAGATCGAACACCATAACTCATCTCCCTACCGACCAAAGATGAACGGAGCGGTAGAAGCGGCTAACAAGAACATCAAGAGGATTTTTCAGAAGATGGTTGTAACCTACAAAGACTGGCACGAGATGCTACCCTTTGCTCTTCACGGTTATCGAACATCTGTCCGCACTTCAACAGGGGCAACCCCTTTCTCTCTAGTATATGGCATGGAAGCAGTTCTCCCTGTAGAAGTAGAGATCCCATCCATTCGGGTATTGATGGAGGCCAAGCTCACAGAAGCTGAATGGTGTCAAAATTAACATGATGAACTAAATCTGATCGAAGAAAAGAGAATAACGGCACTATGCCACGGTCAGTTGTATCAGCAAAGAATGAAGAAGGCGTTTGACAAAAAGGCCCGACCTCGCGTCTTCAGGAAAGGAGACCTCGTGCTCAAAAAGATACAATCATTTCTCACTGATTCCCGGGGCAAATGTACCCCAAACTATGACATCCCTTATGTGGTCAAGAAAGTTTTCTCAGGCGGAGCCTTGAGACTTGCAACCATGGACGGAGAGGAATTTGCCTACCCCACGAATGTTGATGTAGTCAAGAAATACTTCGCCTAAAAAAACGTCTCGGTGGATTGAAAATCCAAAAGGGCGGTCCAGGCAAAAATTAGAGACATGATCAAAAATCATCCCGGTGGATTGGAAGCTCAGGATGCCCCGAATTCAAAGTTGGTAGAAGGATAGTGGTCGTTATGTTTCAACGTAGCCCTTTTCCCTGTAAATTACCATTTTCTAACTTTGTAAATACTCTATGGAATCACGCGCTTGGTTGATTTCCATCCTATCAATAAAATTTGAGCTCTAGTGCTTTTGTTTGCAATTCTCATTTGTTTTAGCTTTACAGAATGACATTTTAATATGATTAACGATTCTTGAAATAAAACAAAAATGAATTTACTTGTAAAACTTTTTCTGCTTTTAAAATAAAAAGTTGGCAATTTCTTTTGACTGTTGAACATCGAAAGAACATCAATCGCTTCTCCAGAAGTAAGCGAGCTACAAAGTGCAGAATCAAAGTGGTCCTTCTAAACCAGTACGTCTGAACGAAGGATCAACTGTGTCAGAGACCTTGTTTCATCTGACACGCCTCGACCGAGTTCTTATCTCCTAAGCCCAACCAACGTAGCTCCCCACGAGGACTACTTCTCCTAAGCAAGGAAGAATTATTATCTTGAACCAGTGATATTTCTACATACCCCACTATGGCCGAGTATCCAGTCGTGTTCATCCGTTAGTCTGTATGTTGCGTCAGTTTTGTCAGCATATACATACATACATCATGCATTATTGATTTGCATTCACATTTATATTGCATCACTATCACTCTAGTCGGTCTTGTCCCATAGTGGTAACAGTCTTCTCAATCGAGTTGTCAAGTTTTTTCCTCGTCAGGAAATGTCGCGTCAGAATTATCTCTCTCCTCCAGTTTATTTCTGGATCAGAGTTGGCCCTTGACCACTTTGATAACTTGAACCTCTGAAAAACTAGAGAACCCTCAGACAAATGTCACTCTTCGCCATTGAAGATGATATCTTCGCTTTCCCGGATTAAGGAAAATCCCCAGAGAAAGCCTCACGATTAAAGACTTGTAGCAACACATTGATCTTTTCTCTCCAGAGAGTCAATGTCAACAAAGTCATTGGCACCTCAAAATTGGGGTACATCATATGGCATTTCTCTGAGAAGATCTCAAGAAAAGTATGGTGTAATGTTCCCCAAGCAGACAGCAGTCTCTCAAGAGACTCGCTCTCCCCAGTAGATTCGGCAAATGGCATCTCCAACAGAGAAGTTTGTGCACCTCTACAAGTCAGATGAATGGGTTCCCCATCAAGTCTGACATCAAAATGTTTCTATCAAATGGCATCTCCCCAGGAAAATTCAGCAAGAAGTTTGATGAAAACCGCTATGCGTAGAGCCCCTTGTAAATAAAGTTTATTGACAAAAGAAACTTAGACCAGTTCCTTGGTAGGAAACCAAGAGCGAGGGGAAGTTTATTTCAGAAACTGAGACCAGTTCCATGGTAGGAAACCAAGAACTAGGGGAAGTTTATTTCAGAAACTGAGACCAGTTCCTTGGTAGGAAACCAAGAGCGAGGGGAAGTTTATATCAGAAACTTAGACCAGTTCCTTGGTAGGAAACCAGGATAGAGGGGAAGTTTATTTCAGCAACTTAGACCAGTTCCTTGGTAGGAAACCGAGAGCGAGGGGAATTTTATTTCAGAAACTGAGACCAGTTCCTTGCTAAGAAACCAAGAACGAGGGGAAGTTTATTTCAACAACTTAGACCAGTTCCTTGGTAGGAAACCAGGATCGAGGGGAAGTTTATTTCAGCAACTTAGACCAGTTCCTTGGCAGGAAACCAGGATCGAGGGGAAGTTTACCTTTTCTAAGCATCATTGCTTAGCAATAGAAGAAGGATGCGTGAACTACCATTCTTAACCACCATCAAAATTTCGGGTATTCCGATATTTAATCCTCTTGCACCCCGAATGCCCGAATACCTTCGTTATTCACACCTTCGGGTCCAAGAAGATTAAATAGGGGTATCTGTCATACCCCAAATTTTGACCACTAAGATTCCCATCATTGTGGAAGTCATCATCACAATATGGATGTACTATCTTGCCTCATCAATCTCCCCAAAGATGGATGAGCATCCACTACAATCAAAATTAGGGTTTCAAGCCCTCTCAGAGTTCTTAGACAAAGCATCAATCAAGGAATGACATGATCTTTAACTTGTCTAACCTCTCAAACATCCACAAAGGATCAAGAGGACTCCCACTTCAAGGATTAAGCACAAGGCTGCTCCCTTCTGGGTGGATCAAGCCTCAGGATCACCAGTGTCACCAAATTAGGGTTTTGATCGACCAGGGCCTCCAGATGGAAAGTTTCCTCTGGGCATGAGCCAATGCTTCCAAGCATAACCTATGATTCTCCAAGGGACATCATAAACCCAATCATCAAGTCAATTTAGCCTCAGGGGATGCATACATCAAAAATCAGGAATTAGGGTTTCTTGACCTAATTCACCCCTAAGTTGACTTTTGGGACAATTCATGAGCCAAGTCCTCAAGAGAGGATTTGAGGGTCTCTAATGCACTACATTGGTTCATTTGCAACAATGGATTGATCCAAGAAGCTTGAGCAACAAGTCTCAATTTCATCAGAGCCACAATTAGGGTTTCGCGAGAAAAGTCAACTGTAGCTTTGACTTTTGACAAGGACATGCTCCCAAACCCTAGGACATTGGTCAATATACCCTATAACACCCATGGAACATGTCCATTAAGTTTTATTTAGGTCAAGGACATGATTTCCTAAAGGATTGCACAGTTTGGAATTCATCTGATAAAAAGTCAACTGTGCACAAAAGTCAACTTTGACTTTTTGAGATTTTTCATAAAAATGGTTTTTTAACCCTAAAATGATGTTAATGTATGATTGGAATTATCATTCATCAAGAAAAATCAAGAAAAGTGGGATAACTTGTAAAAGGGGTAACCATAAAAACTTAGAAAATTTTCTATGTTATGAAATAAAGTGGCTAGGGTACCAACTTTGGAGGATCATAACTCCTAAACCACAAGGCCATTTTTTCCCATCCAAAGCTTGATTTGTAGATCTCATTACCCTCTACAAAAGCTTAAAACTGACCTCCCTCCAAATTCCCCATGGATTTTGAGTTATGGAATGATTAAAATCACAAAAAGTGAAAGTGTCACTTTTTTCCAACACTTAGTGAAATTTTCACTAAGTCAGAATCTGCCTTCACTTTTTCCCAAATGTAGGGGGATTTTTCACTTGGATCCAAAAGGTATCAAAACCAAATATGATCAAACAGTTGTTGTATCATATGAGGACTTTCCAAAGTGACCAAGAACATCACCAAATTCCACTTAAGCCATGAGATATGACAAGGGCAATATGCCTTGCTGAAAACTGCCAAGGCTAGGCAGAATTTTGCACTTTTGCTCGATTTGGCAAGATCAGCTAATTCCAAGCCTTGTCATCATCTTAGACACATCTGAGGATTAAATATAAAGGGGACAAACACTGAGCCAAGCCTCCAAAGTCCTTGGAACCAAAAGTAGCATGCTAAACCTAAAAATCCCTAAAAGAAGGACAAGACTCCAATTTTGGATTGGAGCATTTAATGGATGCACCAAGGTGGTATGGACTGAGCTTCCTTCAACTGAATTCAGTCAAAGATGATCCAACAACTAGGGAACCAAAGGCCTGTGCTCTAACCTCTAGTCAATGGCTAGAGGAGACTTGAGATTCCATTGGACAACATTGGCCAAACCTCTGTTGCAGTTGCCATTCACTATTGCAGCCAAAACAAACTTGGTCTACTATAAATAGAGCTCATTTTTGATCAGTTTGAGTACACCAAAGCCATCAAACCGATGCTTTCCTCAAAATCTCTTCTTTCACTCCAATTTTGCCTTCTAAGGCAAGTCACTATCAGGTTTTGAGTTTGAGAGCTTTTCCAATCAAACCAATCACTCACACACCTCATAAACATCATATAGAAGTGATCCAAACACTTAAACAACATCTGGAACACTGATTTCACAAAATCACCAGCCAGTTGCTCAAGTTCTTGACAGATTTGCAGTTGGGGTACCATCTCAAGTTCCAGATAATTTCAATCCATTCCAAGCATCCAGACACACTCCATGGAACCTAGAGAAGCAATCCAGATCATTGGAACCTAGCTGTAACACCTCTAACATAAAACACGATCACCAGCTGCAAGAGGTAAGCATGAGCTCTTCTAACTCTATAATCCATGCAATTTTTGCTGCACAATAATTTGGCCATATGTTCACAATCATGCATGAATGTTTACCCTCAATCAATTGCATTGTTTGAATCGTGTGTAGAATTTCTGAACCTTCATGCAGAAATTAGGGTTCTTGAGGTTTCTCTTTGATTTCCTATTCCATGTTAAAAGTAAATGAAATTAAATACCATAGACATGATCGTGAGGTTAAAATGAGTAGATTGATATGTAGATTGCATGATATAATCAAGTATTCAGTGAGATTGGATAGAAAACGCAAATCTGCAGAAACAGAGGGTGGCGCGTGTTTTTGCCATGTTCTTGGCGCCCTTTTTCAAATATTTGAATATTTGAATTTTTTGATTTTATTTAATTGATTCAAAAGTTAATTTCTCTCTGAGTTTTAATGATTTTGAGTTGATTCTTTTTTTAATAATTCACAAAAATGTTAAAATATTTTATTTTACCAAAAAATCCCAAAAATATTATTTATTTCATATAATTGATATTTTTGCAAAGAATTAATATTTTAATTATTTTTGACATTTGAAATATTTTTTCCTTCTTGATTTTGCAAATTTTTATGATTTCTAATCATTTTGTAGGTCAAAACATGATTTTTGAAACATTAACCCAAGATCATCATTTTGTTTCCACATATTAAACCCTTTTGATCATTTTAATTGAATTTTATTCAATTAAAATATATTTTGGGGAACAAATTAGGGTTTTTGATTAATTCAACCCTCACAAATCATTTTTAAACACTCATGGGCCTCTATTAGAGTGTAAGACCCAACCCTTTGTAAATACAAACAATTTTTGGGCCTCACTTATTGTATAAGTCCCGTTGTATTTCAAAAATTCGGTGCGATCACCGCCCGTTTAAAACAATCATCTGGGCCTCTCCTCGAGCTATAAGACCCATTCAAAAACTTTTTGGGCCTCTAATAGAGTGTAAGACCCAATCCCCTTTTAACCAAAATAATTTTGGGCCTCAGACATTGTATAAGTCCCTCTGCGTTAAAAGAAAACCTCGGCACGATCGCCAGTTAAAAAATCAACCCTGTGCCTACCCTCGTGTTATAAGCCCCATTTCTTTTCTTTAAACACTTGGGCCTCTTGAGAGAGTGTAAGACTCATCCCTTTGTACAGAAAACCTTTCTTGGGCCTCAGTCACTTGTATAAGTCCCTGTACAAATTCAAAACCACAGTGCAATCACTGATAAAACCTTGGGCCTCCCCTTGAGCTGTAACCCCAACATCTTTTCAAAGCACTTTCTCCTTTGATTTTGTATATAATATTGTTATCAAAGCTTTTATTGTTGAACAACTAACCAAACAGCATGGAAGCTCTACAACCGAGTAAGTGTTTATATGCTTTCATTTACCGCTTTCATATACATATAACTGTATTGTGGGGCCGTTTCACTGTAAGTCTTCTTTCATAAACTCATATCAACTGTGTAATACTAGTATAGATATTTAGAGTTCCCCCGACAACTACTTCTAGCACTAAGCCCTGTTGATCACTCTAAAATAGACTAAACTAGATCCCCATAGGATTACCAGATACAGTCTTCCCTCCTCTTGGGGTTAAACAATATGGAGATGTGAAAGGCAGATTCTTTTTGAACCCTTTCTCAGACTGTCACCTTTAGAAGTTTTCAAAGAAACTCTACTCCCCAGAGATGATCTTTTCTCCGTGAATGGCATCTCTTGAGTTTCTTCCAAATTCTTGGACTATCCTGGCTTGATCTATTCTCTGTGAATAGCCTGTCTTGAATTTCTCGGGGTTTGGGGACCTACAGGCTTCCTAAAAGCATCCCCGCCTCCTCTTGGGTGTTGTACAAGGACCCGTCGGCTTCTTAGAAGTATTCACAACCTCCTCTTAGGCTTCGTATAAGGATTCTTCCTTCGGGAAGAGAGCCTCCTATTAGGCTTCGTACAAATTATCCCTCGGCTTCTTAAAAGTTTCCAGCCTCCTCTTGGGCTTCGTACAAATTGTCTCGACGACCTCCTAAAGGTATAGGAACAGAAAGTAGCCATCTTAATAGAACAGTCTTTCAAAGAGTCTAGATCCTACTACTGTTTCTCTAAGCATAGTACAAAGGATAAAACTCTTGACTTGGACAGTCTAATCTCCTTGAGTCTCGAAGGCATTCTCAAGTAGGAAAAAACACCAGTAGACTCGGACAGTCTCCAATACCCTCTGGATTCCCCATTTCCTTAAAGAACAGGAAATAACCCTGATCCTCTGATCAATCCCAAAGTATAGCCTTACTTTTAATCAGTCTCTTTATAAGAACTGATTTTCTCTTTTAACCAACATACTAGACCGATCACTCAACTGAAACAGCCACCCTTTAGCCTCTATCTCGGGCTTCGTACGAGATACAAAAAGACTCTCTTGTTGAGTCAAAACTTCCCTTTAGCCTCTATCTTGGGCTTCGTACGAGATACAAAAAGACTCTCTTGTTGAGTCAAAACTTCCTTTTGCCTCTATCTCGGGCTTCGTACGAGATACAAAAACACTCTCTTGTTGAGAATAAAAGACTCTCTTGTAGAGTCAACCCTCTTCAGCCTCCATCTTGGGCTTTATACAAGACACAAATCACTCTCTTGTTGACTATAAAAGACCCTCTTGTTAGGCCACTAGCCTCCTCTTAGGCTTTGTATAAGGAAACCCCGGTTGAGACAATCAACCTTTTAGCATCAAAATATGTGTCTTGTTCACAGTATACAAACATCAACAACTCTTTTTCCTTCGTCTAATTGCTGTAAGCGGCAAGCCTCTGGATTATTTACATCCACACCACTGTCCCTCTTTTAGCATTAGAAATTCCTAAGGAAAGATAGCATTGCTCTACACTGAGATAAAGTCTTCTCCTCTAGGTTGAAAAGCCCCTATAAAGGAAATTATGGCATTGCCGGATTCACATATCCCGGTTAAAGTAATTCTCCTTTATAATCAGTCACCCCTGACAAACAGACCACTTTAGAGATGACAAATTTCCTCTAAAGTCAACACCATTTTAGCTTCACATCTTGGGCTTTGAACAAGATACAAATAGACCATTCAGCTTCACATCTTGGGCTTTGAACAAGATACAAATCACTTTTAGCTTCACGTCTTGGGCTTTGAACAAGACACCAAAACACCATTTCCTCCCATAGAATAGGAGGAACTACGATCACTCTGATTTCCCTGTTTCGTTAAACGGGAATACGTAGGTATAAGATTGAAAGAAAGATCTTAGCGAGCACACTAATCCAAAACCCAAATCCCATACCTTCACCCATCAATCGAAAAGCATCAGTCCTAACATCCTACCCATGAACAGTCCCAGTATTTTTCACTCTAAGAAGAAAGAGGCCCCATTACCATATAGCATCCGCAACCTAACAGACCGCTGTTTAAACTTAGTATACAAGCAGGGTTAGTTGGAGACATCTATTTCCCTTCCTTCATCAGCTTAATAGGATAAAAAATGAATCGACCTGTAGTAACCCCAAAGAGCGACAATGCTTAAGAACCACGTCCAAAATCGCTCGCTACAGGGATAGGTAGATCCATGATTCCATGCTCGTGACAATGAACCCCTAAACCCGTGTTTTCAAATGTTTTTGTTTGCTGCATTCATGCATCCATGAATTTCATTCATTAAAAAACTTTTAAACAAGAATTTTTTTTTTTAAAAGAACTAAAATAATCGTTGCAAATATTAGAGGTCGTACAATGGATTTCGGTAGAAGAAAAACGCACAAGTACACCTTCAAAGTTCTGAAATTGGAAGACCTAACGAAATTAGGAAGGATGATTACTAATCCCGAAGCTTTTAGAGCTAAGCACGGGGGACTGTTGGCTCTTTTAAAGGTCAACATGGTAAAAGGAGTCATATCTACATTAGTTCAGTTCTATGATCCAGTATACCACTGCTTCACATTTCCGGATTATCAACTCGCATCGACACTGGAACAATACGCTCATCTGGTTGATTTACCTATCACTGATCGAGATCCATTTTCTGGACGAGAAGAAATTCCAAAAGATCAAGCCATTGCAAGAGAAACCTCTTTGGAAGAGTCAGATATCATAACTCACATGACCACCAAGGGAGGAATCCAGGGTTTACCAGCTAAATTCCTGATGGAGAAAGCCTTATACTTTGCCAGTATAGGAAACATAAATGCTTTCGAGGATGTCTTTGTTCTGCTCATATATGGGTTATTCCTCTTTCCCAACATTGACAACTTCGTCGATGTTAATGCTTTCAAGATATTCTTAATTGGGAATCCAGTCCCAACTTTACTCGCAGATGCTTATCATTCCGTACATTTAAGGAATTTGTACAGTGGAGGAATGATCACATGTTGTGTACCATTACTCTACAAATGGTGTATTCCCTACTTACCCAAGTTTGCTGCTTTTTGGGATCCCAAGAGTGGTATGCGATGGTCGCAGAAGATTATGTCCCTTACTCATTCTGACATAGATTGGTACAATAGGATCTATAACGGAATAAAAATCATCGACAAATGTGGAAGTTTCCCCAATGCACCCCTCATTGGTACTAAAGGAGGGATCATCTATCATCCAATTTTAGCTCGTCATCAACTTGGATACCCGATGAAGAATGTACCACACAACGTTCATCTGGAAGGTCTTTTCTTCAAGGAAGGAGAAAATGACAGAGCACTAAAGAAGGAAATTTTGCATGCCTGGCAACATGTTCATAGGAAGGGAAGAGAGTCCTTAGGAAGGCCAAACTGCATCTCTACAAAGCCTTATCTCCGATGGGTACAAACTAGAGCCATCAAATTGAAGATGCCTTACCCTCGTCGAGAAGTTTTTCCCCTAAAAGAGTCCATCTTTTACTTCATGAATGAAACGGGGAAGCTTCAGATCGGCTTCAACAAATTCCTACGCGAGGGGAACTCTTGGAAGAACAAATACCAGATCATCAGTTTGGAATGCACAAAAATCCAAAAGCTTTTGAAGGAAAAGGATGCTCTGATTGATATATTAGAGCAACATGCTATAGAAAGTCAAGAGGACCGAAGAAATTTGCTCTCTCCTTTCACATGGCAAAGGATCATCGACCCGACAACGATCGAAGGGGCCCGATCAAAGAAGAGAAAAATTCAGGAACCAGCATCTGAGATTTCTTCAGAGAAAACTTAGGATCCATAGGCCTAGTTTTCCTTCTTGCACCTGTCATACCCCAAATTTTGACCACCAAGACTTCCCATCATTGTCCAAATCATAATCACAATATGGATGTACTTTCATGCCTCATCAGTCTCCTCAAAGAGGATTGAGCATTTACTACAATCAAGGATTAGGGTTTTGAGCCCTCTTAGAGCACTTATACAAAGGATCAATCAAGAAATGACATGATCTTTAACTTTCTAGTGTCTCAAACATCCATGAAGGGTCAAGGGGTCTCCCACACCAAGAATCATGCATAAGTATACAACATTTCAAGAGGATCAAGCCTCAGGATCGCCTGTTTCACCAAAGTAGGGTTTGGTTGATTGAGGCCTCCAGATGAAAATTTCCATCTGGACATGAGCCAATGCCTCAATATATTATCCTATAAGCTCAAAAGGATCTCAAGAGCCCATCCACAATGGCAAAATCACCTTGAGGGTCCATCTATCAAAAAATCAGGAATTAGGGTTTTAACCTAATTCAACCCTTGGGTTAACTTGTGAAGTGAGGCATGGCTTGAAGATTTAAAATGAACTTCAAAGACCTCAAATGCATCTATTGGCATGTTTACAAGATTTTATTGACTCAAAGAGCTCAAGTTATAAGCCACAAGAACTCAAAACCATCTGATCACAAATTAGGGTTTCTGATGGAAAAAGTCAACCCTATCCTTGACTGTTGGCCTACCCTTGATCTCAAACCTTGGGGAAGGGTCCAATACTTTCCTAAATACCCTTGGAGGCCATCCATGAATTTTGATTAAGCCCAAGGATTGATTTCACAAAAGGATCACAAAGTCAAAATTTCATCTGATGAAAAAGTCAACCGTACAAAAGTCAAAGTTTGACTTTTTGAATTTTTTTGGTCAACTAAGGTTCCCTAACCCTAAAACAATGTTAATATGTGATTTGAATCATCATTCATCAAGAAAAATCAAAGAAAGTGAGTTAACTTGTTAAAGGGGTAACCATAAAAAACTTAGAATTTTTCTAAGTTATGGAACAAAGTGGCTAGGGTACCAACTTTGCAAGGCCATATCTCTCAAACCCTAAGGTATTTCTCTCCCATTCAAAGCTCAGAGGGAAGCCTTCATTACACTCTACAAAAGCTTCAACTACATCTCATTCCAATTCCTCATGGATTTCAAGTTATGATTGGATCAAAATCACTAAAAAGCATGAAAGTGCATTTTTCCAACACTTAGAAGAAATTCTGCTCAAGGCAAATTTCAAGTGAAACACCAAAACTTGGAGGGTTGTTTCACATAGTTTTAGGTTGAATCAATTCAAGATGTAAACATCAAAGTTGTTGTCCATATTGCCTACAATCCAAGGAACTTATTGGCATGAAACAACTCAGCTTGAGCTAAGAGTTATGGCTGCTGCAAGACACCATGGCAAGGCTGTCATGAAAAATCAGTTTGTGAGATTTCTTGCCATACACGATTTTGAGCCAAAAAGAAATAATCACTATGCCACATGCATTCAATCTGATCACAATGCATCTGATCCAACCAACAAACTTAGACTGAAATGCCAAGGGCTTATCCTTGAGAATTGATGAGTTTTTGGCATATATGCCTTGAATTCAAATGCATTTATGTGAAATAGGGCACTTTCAACAAAGCCACTCTACTCAGTTAAGATGCTCACTTAAAAAACAATTAAAACATCTGAAGAATGTGGATTTGGTCAAGACATAGCCCTGCTCTTGGGAGAGGCTAATTTGCCTTGCATGAGAAGAAATACCACCAAGCCAAAGCCATTGTGTTGCGGTGAAAATCGGATAACAAGCTATTAATTAACTTGCATCATTTTCTTTTACAACCGACTTTGATTTATCCAAAGGAAAGGTTCAAGATCGTTAAAAACCTAAAGGGGGAGATCTAAGGTTCGGGGGTTGGTTACGCCTAGGGAAGGTATTAGCACCCTAAACATCTGTAGTACTCTACGGGAACCTCTTGTTAATATGTTATCTAATGTTTGCTAAAGGTTCTATGCTAAAGGCTAAAAACCCTAGGGGTTAGTATCTAAGTATACTCGATAAAGCATCGCACTTTACGCCTATGTATCCTCGGGAATAGAATCAGAGTATGCGTAGTTCTACTTCTACTGAATGATTGACTGTGGTCCATATTCAGAGGGGAAATGAGTACAAGCTCATTGTAGAGTTTAGGAACTCTCTAAATCTAGTTGTAATGGACCTATGTTGAAGTTTAGTTAGTAGGGAAAGTGATAATTCGTTAGTATGAATATCACTAAGAGTGTAAGAACTCTCTCCTAAAGCTAGTTATGATTCCATGGCCCTTGATGAGGCCAAGGAATAAAGTTTCTTCCTAAGAGGTTACTTAGGTTAAGATGGGGGTCAATGACTTTAAGAGTCAACACTATTAACCTTCCTTTGGAATGTGGGGAAGAAAAGTTACATGATAAAGCATGATAAGCAATGATATAAGATAAAGCATTGATATAAAAGAGGATACAAGCATAATAATGGCTTTATGCTTGAGTGATAAAAGTGAGTGGAGGTGAAATAATAGAGTGTAAGTGTTACAAACAATACAAGCATAATAATGGCTTTATGCTTCACATATAAGATAAATGAAGATAATGAAAATAAGCATAAGATTAGCATTATGCTTAAATAAGTAAAGGTAAGGTGAAGTAAAGTTAAGCATAAGATTTGCATTATGCTTCAAAATAAATAATAAAAAGTCAAAGATAAATCAATGACATGTGAATTTTGAGAAATAGAGCATACATGCATAGAGATCAAGATAAAATGGTAATCTTGTATAAAGCCCAAGAGGAGGCTAAAGGGAGGTCGATTGCGATCATGAAAACGATCGACTTATCACGTATGAAAATGGTTGACATGAAGTCCAAGTATTAGTTCAAAAATATTTTGAATAAACACACAATGGATAATAGTCAGGATGGTATATGACGTAAAATGAAATCAAGATGAAATTGGTCATACATGCAATTATTGGCCAAAGCATTGTAAGACATAATAAGAATAAATATTCAAAATTAAATAAACATGGATTAAATGTAAAAGCCACCTTTTTAAAAGGAATTTTTAAAATGAGATAATATATTATCCTAAATAAATATCTAGGAAAATAAATTACTAAATGAATAAATGTTTTGGAGTTTTTGAAAATGAATAGAATTTCTAAAAGATAAATAAATTGTTTCTGAATTTTTAATAAACTTTAAATAAAATAAAGGAAATGATATTGATTAAAAAGGAAGGGAAATGCTCCAAGCATGGTTTGAACCCATGACCCTTTGTGTACAGCCCAAAACGAGGGCCAACCGAGCTATGCGCGCGCATTGAAATAATATGGAAATAGACATATATATATATGAAACAAGAATGATTTGGAAACTTAAAATAAAAGGACTGGGGCGAGGGGGATTCGAACCCCAGTCCTAAGGGTTCGCAAGGCGTTTAAGTGCAAGTGTGTGACCGTTGGGACGACGTGTTTCATCCGATAAACAAACGCTTCCATAAATATATAACACCAACATGTGCGCATTTCCCAAATAAACCATACAAACCAAATGGAAAGTATATTGCTCGTGGCTTCATGTTCACCACACCAAACATCAACAGAACATGCTTAAAAGTGAATGTTATCATCATGAAAAATATGAACAGGAAAGCTTAATCATTTAAGAAATCCAATCTAACATGTTAGTAAACCAAAGCAATCGGATTTAACCCCTTAAAGAAAAATGATTCAACACAAGGATAGGATGTAGCAGGTGAGCAAATATCAGACAGACATGTTTCCAAATAAACATAGAAACAACACAAATGATTACTAACAGAGCATATGATATAGGTCCATACAAATCAAACATTTGCCAGGGAAAGATATAAATAAGGACAAACAGTCATGGTATATGCATCACAGTTCTGAACATAGGATGACAGATTCTAAAGCAAAATGTCAGCACCAATCATTCAAGGTAAAGATAGCATGATGATAGTGTTGGTAAACATATGATTAAAGCAAGACGCAGTCAGTTTTAATAGCATGCTTCTAAATATTCAAAAAGAGACTCAAACATGTTAATCTAAACCATGAAAGTGGGAATTGGACAGGTCAAACAATGATACATTCTAAGACTAAATCTACACATCCATGCCAGGCCTAGGGACTTGCTACATGATGATTATGCTGACAGACCAAGTATTATTTAAAGCAGTTCAAAGCAATAAGCTAGAAGGATTGAAAGCAAACTAGCACTATCGGCATACCAACTTAACTTAATTCCTAGATACCAAAACTGCACAAACCAAACCATATTGAATACTGACCCAAGCAGCAGAGGAACTTCAAAGTAGAAGGCATATCAGGTAAATGCAAGACATGATAAAAGTTCACATAATGTAACTGCATATTAAGACAAGATTATAGATACACAAATTAAACACAATGGCTAGCACTGCCCCTATCAAAAGGGTACTTTATGAGGCTTGTATTCAGTTTTAATAACTAGATGGTAAAGACATAGGTTCATGGTATTTTAGGTGCACATAGCTGTCATAAAGAAACCAGATTCAGACAGGAATTGTATACTCATAGTGACATTTAAATCACATGGCAGTTAAGCAAGAAAAATCATAGATAATCAAAGACAAAAGCCATATATTCAACATATTGATACAAGTATAAACAGTCATACTTCTAACAAAAATCCTGATGGTCCAGGGGTATACAAATTAAACACATCTATTCTTAGGCAAAAAAGGGCATACGTCATAAAAGCAATGGCAGAGTTTGAGTCAAGTAAGGTCATTCTAACAGGCATTGACATGTGACACACAAAACCATGGACTCTAAGTTACAAACCAAGCATGTAGGAAGCAAAACGCAAATGGTATATCATGTAACAAAGGTTGGTATAACAAAGATAAACATGCTTTGGATAACCTTTACCAGCAAGCAAATATACATACATCATACGTATTCAGCATTTCAATCATCATGGGAATTATGAGCAAAACAGAACCACATAGAGGGACCAAAAAATTCAAGAGCCTCTCATCTCAACATAACATCTAAGTATATATGTCACACAAGTAGGTTAACAAGATTAAACATTCAGTCCTGACAGTTTAATACCACAACGAGATTGCAGCTATTCCACGAACAGAATCAAAGATATTATGACTTAATAATAAGCAACATATGTATCACATCAATGGAGAACATCATGAAATCAAACCATGAGCATGTAAACATCATATCGAGGTATGTATTAGCCCGACACACATATGTAAAACAACAGCAAGATGCATATGTAGAATAATATCAAGGTGCATATGATGTAAGGACATTAAATGAACATATTTAAAAGAGGGACAGAATACGATACCAAGTGAAATAATATCCACTGCCTTCGATTGTATTGATTGCTTTTCCTTCCAAAGCAACTCCAGAACCAACTTCCAACTTGCTTGCTCGAACTTAGAGAATTTCAGAGGATTCTTGGGTGTTTTTATGAGAAGTTGTTGATAATTGTTGTTGGTTGAAGTGTAGAATCAAACCCCCTTATATAGGCTGAACAAAGGTTGAGTGTGTACATCCATCAAACACTTGGAGTGCTGAGTGGAATCAGAGTTACAACGGCTCCTTTGAATTTCAAAAGTTGGTCCAAACCTTGGAGACAAACGCTCCTCTAGCTGCGCGAAAATTCAGAGCTCTCAGAGTCAATACTTCAAATTGGTGTGTTGCTTCTGAAACGAACTTCTGTGTTCAAACAGATGGTATTGAAAGAGGAAACGAAGGGGACATTGCTCTGAACATTTGCAGAAATCGCAGGTCGTGAGCTGGATATAGAAGAGCTTCAAAGTTGCTTTTTGATGAACCAAATCCTTGGAAGCTTAATGAGGAAACACTTGGGTGAATACACATTTGAAGAAGGACGCGCCAAGATGAGATGAGAATTTGTTGAGTTTGAATTTGATTGAATTCAACTTCTCATTCTGCAAATTACACACGACAAGGAGACGGAAGAGGCTATACTAATTTTTCCTTTCTTCAATTGCCACGCGTCGCCCACTTATTGGTCAACAAGTAAGAGTTGAAAAGTCAAAGGACAATATAGCTTTCTGATTGGCTAATGGCTTTGGTCATCTTCCAATCAGAATTTTCAATAAATCCAACAAGGCCAAATGAAAATATGCCACACGTGTTTATCTTAAACAAAAGGTTAATCATAATTTGATACACTATTTAAATTAATTGCACTAAAAATTAAAAAGATTATTTAATAATAAAAAAACTAATGATGATTAGATTAATTACTAATACAATTGACTTAATTTCAATTAATGAACTTTAAAGTTAAAATCAAGGCATTAATGAATAAATTTTAACCAAAATAATAAAAGGATAATTAAATCAAAATCAAACAAATTAAACTAAAATTAAATCAACAACTAAATTAATTAAGCTAATAAACATAAAAAAAAACAAAGAAAATAAATCACATAGCATTTAGCAACAAAAAAATGAGGGTAAAATTTGGGGTGCAACACATTGAATGTGATCTGATCTACCAGCCATTCACTATTCCTCCAAGACAAGAGTTGATCCACTATAAATAGAGGTCCTAACTGATCATTCAATCTACACCAAAGCAGCTTACAACATTGCTTTCTCTCATTTCCTTCTTAAACTCCAAGTTTCATTGTTCTTGAGAAAGCACTATCGGGTTTTGAGTTGGAGGCCAATGCAGCTCAAACCAATGATTCACACACATCACATATAACATATAGAAGGTGTCTGAACACTCACCTCCTATCTGTAACATCAAAATCACCAAATGGCCATCCAATTGCACAAAACTCATGACTTGCTGCAGAAGGAATCAAGTTGATCAATCCAGAGGTTTTCCAATCAACCTAAGCATTCAAACACATCCATTGAGGTACAAGGAAGCTATCCAAATCGTTGGAACTCATATGTAACACCTCCAAACCAGAATTCGATTCTCACTTGCAGAGGTAAACCTTAAACTCTCAAACTCAATGAATCATGCATCATAAACATGTTTTCTTGTTACCATTGTGTTTCTGGATGTTTGTAGATCATTTACCCTCAATCAATTATTGTTTACAGTTCGTGTATAGGATTTCATTGAGTTCATTCCAATTTTAGGGTTCTTCAGGTTTTAACATGATATGTTTTGATTCACTTAATTTCAATAAAATTGAGTATTGCCATTGTGTTCCTCATCTGAAAACGCACGATTTTCATATTTGGATCATGTGAAATGGTTGAGAGATGAGTGAGATAGGAGGCTTCACGTATCTGAGCTTGAGGATGAAGATGGCCATGGCGCCATGCTTTAGAAATTCAACCAAGTTTGTTATATATTTATTGCTTGCCATATATTAAATGAATTGGCATTGCGCCCCAGTGGTTGATCAACTGGTTTGTGTGTATTGAGCGAGCGAGAGGTCTGGGGTTCGAATCCCCCTCTCCCCAGACCTCTTTTTTATCACTTGTCCTATTTTAAATATTTTTTCATATTATTTTTGTTAATGATTTGAAAAATTAATTTCTCTCTCAATTTTAATCATTTTTTATTGGTTCTTTTTTTGAAAAATCACAAAAATATTAAAGTATTTTATTGTACAAAAAAATTAGATTTATATTATTTATTTAATATAGTTGGTATTTTTGTGAATAAATTCATTTTTATTATTTTTAAACATTTTAAAAGTGAATATTTATCTTGAAAATCAAAATCAAATGAGTTCTAAATCATCTTGTGATTAAAACCTCATTTTTCAAACCTTAACCAAAAATCACAAGTAGTTTATTTAAACTTATTTGGTATTTTTATCATTTTTATTAATTTTCTTTAAAAGAATTACTTTTAAAAGAAAATGAAATTAGGGTTTCTATGATTTTGATCTTTATCAAACATTTTCAAAACACTTTTGGGCCTCTAATAGAGTGTAAGACCCAATCCCTTTTTAACCAAAACCATTTTGGGCTTTAGACATTGTATAAGTCCCAACACATTTTCAAAAACCTCGGCGCGATCACCAGTTCAAAATTAAATCACCCGGGCCTCTCCTTGAGCTATAAGTCCCACTTCTTTTCTTAAAAAACACTCATGGGCCTCTAATAGAGTGTAAGACCCATTCCTTGTAAATAAATAATTTTGGGCCTCAGTCATTGTATAAGTCCCAATACAATTTTCAAAACGACGGTGCAATCACTGTTTTTCCATGGGCCTCTCCCTGAGTTGTAAGCCTCATCTCTTGTACAAAAATAATCTTTGGGCCTCTAATAGAGTGTAAGTCCTATCCTTTTGTAAATTAAAAAACCCTTTGGGCCTCTCCTTGAGTTGTAAGACCCATCCCTTTATACAAAAACCCTCTTTGGGCCTCAGTCATTGTATAAGACCCATTACAGTTTACAAATAACGATAAGATTACTTTTTTTTCATCTGGGCCTCTCCTTGAGTATAAGCCCCAATAATCTTTTCAAAAACAACTTCCCTTTTGATTTAGGTTCAAATATACAGTTGTTATCAAAACTTTCTTTAATTTCTTAAACAACTAACAATACAGCTATGGAAGCTTGCTCACCTGTAAGTTTTTATCAGCTTTACTTTACATGCTTTTATATATATATATATATATATATATATATATATATATATATATATATAACTGTATTGTGGGAAGCTACTCACCTGTAAGTCCTCCTTTCATATCCTTTTAAATACTTGTCATATATCAACTGTATATATATATATATATACTAGTATACCTGCTTAGAGTTTTCCCCGACAACTAGGTCTAGAACTAGGTAAAGCCAGTTGGTCACTCTTTAATACAGTCAAAACTAGATCCCCATAGGATTTTCAGATATAGTCTTGCCTTCTCTTGGGCTTAAACAATATGGAACAAAGAGAAAGGCAGTATTCTCGGTGAACTTTTTCTCAGACTCTCACTATTATAAATTGTCAAAGAAATTCTACTCCCCAGAAATGATTCATTCCCGGTGAATGACATCTCTTGAATTTCTTCAAACCTCAGAACTGTTCAATAAATGACTCGTTCTTGGTGAATGACATCTCTTGAACTTTTCTTTGGTTTGGACCCACAGGCTTCCTAAAAGCATCCCCGCCTCCTATTGGGCTTTGTACAAGGACCCTGCGGCTTCTTAGAAGTTCTCATGCCTTTTCTTGGGCTTAATACAAGGACCCTGAAGACCTCTAAAAGGTATAGGACATAACCTAGTCATCCTTCGTTAGAGCTGTCTTTCTAAAAAGAGTCAAAACCTCAGACCAATTTTAGGGTTGATACTCATCCCTTAAAAGAGTTAGCCTCCTCTTGGGCGTTATACAATGATAAACTCTTCCATACCAATAGACTTGGACAGTCTAAATCCCCCCTTGAGTCTCAAAGACATTCTCAAGCACTTTACAAATATAGGAGAAACCCCGGTCATTCTGGATCATTCTCCAGCAGAGTTAAAACCCATGGGTTCTAAAACCCAGTCTCTCTCCTAAAAATTCCCCAACCAGGGTCAGTTTATCTCAGTATAACATTATCCCAAATCAAAGCCTCAAGGCATCTGATACCTCAACTCTCCAGCTTGTTCAGCCTCAATCTTCGGCTTTGTACAAGACACCTAAAAAATCCTCAGCCAAGTCAGTAAAGTCTCATTTTAGCCTCAATATTGGGCTTTGTACAAGACAGATAAAGATTTCTTTCCCATAAAGTCAGTCTTCTTTTCAGCCTCAATCTTGGGCTTTGTACAAGACACATACAAACCCTCCCCGACGGAGTCAAAATCCTCTTTTAGCTTTAATCTTGGGCTTTGTACAAGACAAACAGAACATTTTCCCCGGAAAAGTCAAACTTTCAGCCTCCTCTTAGGATTTGTATAATGATATCCTCAAAAGAGTCAGTCTCTTTTAGCCTCAATCTTGGGCTTTGTATAAGACATATAAAAACACTCTCTTGTTGAGTCAACCTTCTATAGCCTCCTCTTAGGCTTTGTATAAGGACTTCCTTAGTGGAGTCAATCAACCTCTTAGCTTCAACCTTGGGCTTTGATCAAGGCACACAAAAATCAACATCCCCTCAGAGGAAATCAAAATCCCTCTGTAGGAAGTCATTTCTCTGTTTACCACTTATTAAAACAGACATTCAGAACAAAACCTAATCCCAGATAACTGCTATAAGAGACACACTTGTTGATTCAAATATCCAAGCCGTTGTCCATCTTTTATCCTGGTAAATTCTCTCTTTCATCTAATTGCTATAAGCGGCAAGCCTCTGGATTATTTACATCCACGCCACTGTCCCTCTCTTAGCATGAGAAATTCCTAAGGAAAAATGGCTTTGCTCAACACTGAGTTAAAGTTTTCCCCTTCAGGATAATACCCCTATAAAGGAAATTATGGCATTGCTGGATTCATATATCCCGGTTAAAGTAATCCTCCTTTATAAACAGTCACCCAACAGTTGTGATAAACATACCAAATGTCTCCCCTTTAGAGGTGATAAATTCCCTCTCAGTCAAACCTTTTTGCTTCAATCTTGGGATTTGAACAAGACACAAATACTCAACCTTTTAACTTCAATCTTGGGCTTTGAATAAGACACCAAATATCTTTTTCCTCCCTTAGAATAGGAGGAACTACGATTGCTCTGATTTCCCTGTTTTGTTTAAACGGGAATACGTAGGCATAAGATTGCGAAATCTTAGCGAGCATACTAATCAAAAACTCTAGGACCAGTACCTTCATATCAATCAAAACTTAGGTCCAGTACCTTAAACACCAACAAAAACTCACTCTCTCTCATATTTCCCCAAGAAACTTTCACAACCCATTAACGGATAAACACCATCAAGTACAAAGCAGAACCTAAAGCTAATAACTTATGGATAACCACATATAGGATGGGTAATTGACAACTCCCCATTGTATAACCTTACCCCGAACTCCCTGAATCTCTTTAAGCTTTTGTTCAGTTAAACATCCGCGTGCAAGGTTAGTTTTAGATAGCTTCCCTTTCCCTTCCAGCTTCAAGGGATAAATAAGAAATCAGAAAGTAGCACCCCCCTCCTCTTTATTGAGGAGAAAAGCCAATTTCTGCGATAAGGTGGTCACGTCACCGACAAAAATTGCACGCTACAGCACGTTGTAAAATACTGTACTTTCCCCTGTAAGATACTGTAATCTTTTAAGGTCAATAAAAGGTTTCCACCACTGTATGATATTTGTAACATAATTGTTAAAAAGTTATTTTGAAAACAAAAACTAAAAAAGGATCATTCTCATTCTTTGCATATCATTCATCATTCTCACATAACACATCTTTGTCATTGAGTCTCACACATGTGTCGCACTCTAGAGTCAAACTGTCTCATTAGTATAGTACTCGGGCCAATCGGCAAAAGAAAATGGACAATCTCGAAGAAGAGAACATAGAACTAAGAGAGGAAATCAATGCTTTGAAGGAGAGTTTGGAGAAACTCCACAACACGGTTGAATCCCTGGCAGCAGCTCAGGATCAACCATCTCAAAGGACTGCGATCTCAGAGATTATGACTACACCAGCATTTAAGACACCTGGCAGTCATCCTCAGTACAACATGCCCAAAGGTTTTCCCTGGGGCATGCCTTTCAATTTTATACCTAAAGGATATATACCTCCAGTCACTGAAAACCCAGAAGCTATAGCAGGAACCTCCAGACCTGAAGGTTACAAACTTTAGGTAAATGAAGATGCAAGGGTTATGACAGAAACTCCTAAAGGTTACAAGCTTTAGATCACTGAAGCGCCAAGAGTTACCGTCGTAATGTCTATACCACAACCAGTGGTACATACTATCCCAGAGGAACAAATTCTGCAGGCCACTTCTGGCAGAAACGAAGAAGTATATGAAATAATAAACGAATTCCAAGAGCAGTTCTTGGAAATGCAGAAAGAACTGCACGTCATTCGAGGATAGGATTTGTTTGGCAAAGACGCCGCCAACCTCTGTTTGGTCCCTAATGTAAAGATACCGAACAAATTCAAGGTGCCTGACTTTGAAAATACAAAGGCAACTCTTGCCCTCAAAGTCATTTAGTGATGTACGCTCGGAAAATGTCTACCCAGACAGAAAATCAGCAGCTACTTATCCACTACTTCCAAGACAGTTTAACCGGTTCCGCACTCAAGTGGTACATGGGTTTAAATCGTACCAAGATCAGTACTTTCAGAGATCTTGGGGCAGCTTAGCAGTATAAATACAATTTGGACATGGCACTGGATCAGGACCAGCTTAGGGCAATGTCCCAGAAAGATAAAGAAACCTTTAAAGAGTATGCTCAAAGATGGCGTGAAATCGCCGCCCAAATCTGTCCTCCTCTCGAGGAGAAGGAAATGACAAAGTTCTTCCTGAAAACACTGGTCTCATTTTATTATGACTGAATGGTTGAAAGTGCACCTAGTGACTTCACCGAAATAGTGAACATGGGAGTACGCCTTGAGGAAGCAGTCCGAGAGGGCCGGTTAGTCAAAGAGGCAGAACCATCCAGCAATACTAAAAGATACGGTAGTGCTTTCCAAAAAAAAGAAAGAGAAAGATATCAGTAATATCTCTCTGGGTAAGCAAAGGTGAAGGTATCAACCTCGACAGGTAGCAACAGTATCTCCTGTTGTCAGTCCAGTGCCAGCTCTGACATATCAACCACAGGTTGCTCAGAGCCAGCCAAATCAACAACAGTATCAGTAAAGGCAGCAACAGCCTCTTCAGCAGGCTCGCCCGCAGTACAATAACAACAATTGTACTATGTGGTCCCCAGGGTTTGACCCTATACCAATGTTATACGCAGAATTATTTCCACTTCTGCTAGCCAATGGGCACGTTCAAACGAGGACTCCTCTTATAGTACCGAACAATCCACCTTTTTGGTTCAAGGCCGATCAATCTTGCCCTTACCATCAAGGAGGACCAGGACATAACATTGAGAATTGCCTCATCTTTAAATTTGATGTACAAAAGCTCGTCAAAAATGGGGTTTTATCCTTCAAAGATACGAACCCAAATGTTCATATGAATCCATTGTCGCAGCATGAAAAAACTTCAGTAAACTTGATAGAAGGAGAACTTGGCAGCAGTTATCAAATCCACGATGTACGCCTACTAGGAACAAATCTGGTGAAATTGCATTACAGATGGAGCGGGTACAACCATGTACCATCTCATAACTATCACCAGTGCGATATCTGTTCTAAGAATAATCAAGGATGTGTTATCATACAAGCAGCTCTTCAAGAGCAGATGGATCTAGGCTGGATTCAGGATCACAGGATTCGTGAAGTAAATATGGCCCACGCACATCCAAACATTGTTCAAAATTATGACATCCGCACAATGAATGTCAATCTAGTGGCAATGCATTCAAGACAAAGTCAGTACTACAATTTGCCACTGCATGATTACAACGCTTGTCCGATTTGCTCAAAAGACAATCAGGGATGCTCTTTTGTACAAGAGTCCATCCAGCGTCAAATGGATCTTGGATGGATCTAAGACTACCATGAAAGGAATGATCATCAGGTCAATATGATTCAGATCTTCGAGATTCGTTTAATGAATACCAGTCTAGTGGAATTGCATGCCAAGCAGGTCAGACTCAGTTTTCTATCCCCGCATAATTATCAAGACTGCAAAGGTTGCTCCGAAAGCGATCAAGGTTATGCACTTGTACAAAGAATTATTCAACACCTGTTGGACCATTGGTGGCTGTAGCGAGCGATTTTGGACGCGGTTCTTAAGCGCTGGTCGCTCTCTACGGTTTGAGCTTAAAACTACAGGTCAATTCATTTTTTATCCTATTGTGAGCTGAATAAGGAAGGGAAATAGATGTCTCCAACTAACCCTGCTTGCATACTGAGTTTAAACAGCGGTCTGTTAGGTTACGGATGCTATCAATGTGGGGGGGCCTTTGTACTGGTTATTCGTATTTCGCCAATACAGGTTTCTTTCTTTCTTTTTTCTAGGCAAAGGGTTTCTGGCGGGGAATAAGGATTAGGATGTTAGGACTGGTGCTTTTGAAATACTGCTTTTAATTGATGGAGATATGGGATTTGGGTTTTTTGTTGATTGCGCTCGCTAAGATCTTTTCTTTCGATCTTATGCCTACGTATTCCCGTTTACCGAAACAGAGAAATCAGAGCGTTCGTAGTTCCTCCTATTCTATGGGAGGAAATTGGTTTTTGGTGTCTTGTTCAAAGCCCAAGACGTGAAGCGAAAAGTGGTTTGTATCTTGTTCAAAGCCCAAGATGTGAAGCTGAAAGGTCTATTTATGTTTTGTTTAAAGCCCAAGACGTGAAGCGAAAGGTCTCGACTTTAGAGAGAATTTGTCATCTCTAAAGAGGGGGAAGGAGAATTACTTTAACTGGGATACGCGGATCCAAGCAATGCCATAATTTCTGAAGAAAAGGTTTTAACCTGAAGGAGAAGACTTTAACTCAGTGTAGAGCAATGCCATCTTTCCTTAGGAATTTCTCATGCTAAAAGAGGGACAGTGGCATGGATATAGATGATCCAGAGGCTTGCCGCTTACAGCGATTAGATGAAAGGAAAGGAGTTGGTGATGTTTGTGTACTGTGAACGAGGCACAACTTTGATGCTAAAAGGTTGATTGGATCAACCAGTGGTTTTCTTATATAAAGCCTAAGAGGAGGCTAATTTCCGCTAGGAAAATCATTATACAAAGCCTAAGAGGAGGCTATTTTGTGTCTCGTACAAAGCCCGAGAGAGAGGCTAAGAGTTTTTGACCCAGTGGGGCATATCGTTATACAAAGCCTAAGAGAAGGCTAGCAAAGAGTTTGACTCTTGCTTAAGGGATTTATATCTCGTACGAGGCCCGAGATAGAGGCAAAAAAAAGGGGGTGATTGACTCAACGAGGGAATCTTTTGTGTCTCATACAAAGCTTGAGAGAGACGCTAAAAGGTTGTTTTGACTCCACTGGGGAGAATTTTGGTATCTCGTACGAAGCCCGAGATGGAGGCTATTGTAACTGTTTCAGTTGAGTGACAGATCCAATATACTGATTTAAAAGAGAAAATCAGTTCTTATATGAGCAACGTTGTACTCAGGGATTTAATTTGAGGATCAGGGGTATTTTCTTTTCTTTGAGGAAACGGGAAATCCAAAGGGTATTGAGACTGTCCGAGTCTGCGGGTTTCCTTCCTATTTAACGAAGGGTGCTTGAGAATGTCTTTGAGACTCAAGGAAGTTAGACTGTCCAAGTCTAGAGTTTTATCTTTTGTACTATGCTTCGAGAAACAGTAGTAGACTCTATGAAAGGACTGTTCTATGAAGGTGACTAGGTTCTGTTCCTATACCTCTAGGAGGTCGTCGGGACAATTTGTACGAAGCCCAAGAGGAGGCTGAAATCTTTTAAGAAGCCGACGGGTCCTTGTACGAAGCCCAAGAGGAGGCTATCATTCCCGGAGGAAGAGATCATTATACGAAGCCTAAGAGGAGGCTGTGAATACTTCCAAGAAGCCGTAGGGTCCTTGAATAATGCCCAAGAGGAGGCCGGGTTGCTTTTAGGAAGCCTGTGGGTCCTTGTATGATGCCCAAGAGGAGGCCGATGCTTTTAAGAAGCCTGTGGGTCCCAAACCAAAGAAAAGTTCAAGAAAACTCTTTTAGAGTTAAAACCACTGGTAAACGTGCGAGGTTTACTATCCAGTGACTTTAGTTTTTAGAGAGAGTCCGAACCGTTCGGCGGTTTGAAGAAATTCAAGAGAAGTTTCACCGAGAATAATTCATCTCTGGGGAATAGAATTTCTTGACGATTCCTAAGGAGGACAGCCGAAGAGAAGACTGTATCTGGTGCTCCTATTGGGGATCTAGGTGTCTATTTCTACGAATAAATGAAACGGCGTCACTTAGTTCTAGACGTAGTAGCCGGGGAAACTCGAAATATCTATACTATTATTACACAGTAGATATGAGTTTATGAAAGGAGACTTACAGTGAGCAGCCCCACAATACAGTTTATAATATGAAAGCAGTAAATGAAAGCGATAACCACTTACTCGGTTGTAGTGCTTCCATGCTGTTTGGTTAGTTGTTCAACAAAGAAAGATTAAAAACAACAGTATATTCAAAATCAAAGGAGAAAGTGCTTTGAAAAAGAAAGATCTGGGGCTTACAGCTCAAGGAGAGGCCCAGGGTTTTATCAGTGAGCGCACTGTTTGACTTTGTACAGCGGGACTTATACAAGTGACTGGGGCCCAAAAAGGTTTTCTGTACAAAGGGATGGGTCTTACACTCTCTCAAGAGGCCCAAAAAGGTTTAAAGAAAAAAGTGTGGGGCTTATAACACGAGGGTAGGCCCAAATGATTTTTTCGTTTAAAATGGCGATCGCGCCGAGGTTTTCTTTTAACGCAGAGGGACTTATACAATAAGTGAGGCCCAAAATGTTTTGGTTAAAAGGGGGATTGGGTCTTATACTCTAATAGAGGCCCAAAGTGTTTTGAATGGGTCTTATAGCTCAAGGAGAAGCCTAGATGTTTTTTGAAAAGGCGACGATCGCGCCGTTTGTTTTTTTTTACGGTATCGGGACTTATACAATAAGTGAGGCCCAAAGATGATTTGGTCAAAAAAGGATTGGGTCTTACACTCTAATAGAGGCCCAAAGTGTTTTGAAAATAATTTATGAGGGTTGAATTAATCCAAAACCCTAATTTGTTTTCAAAATGTATTTAATTGAATAAAAATTCAATTAAAATGATCAAAAATTGTTTAACACATGGAAAACAAATTGTGATATTGGATTAATGCTTCAAAAATTAAGTATTGACCTACAAAATAATTAGAAAGCATTAAAAGTTGCAAAATCAATGTAGAAAAAATATTTAAAATGCCAAAAACAATCAAAATATTAATTCTTTACAAAAATATCAATTATATGAAATAAATAATATTTTTGGGATTTTTTGATAAAATAAAATATTTTAACATTTTTGTGAATTATTAAAAAAAGAATCAACTCAAAATCATTAAAACTCAGAGAGAAATTAATTTTTGAATCAATTAAACAATATCACAAAATTCAAATATTCAAATTATTCAAAAATGGCGCCAAGAACAGTTGAAGAACACGCGCGTGTTCTTGGTTTCTCAGATTTACGTTTTCTATCCAATCTCCATGAATACGTAACCATATCATGCAATCCACATATCATTATGCTCGTCTCAACCTCACGATCATGTCTATGTACTTTAATTTCATTTAAATTAAACATACAACAAGAAATCACGAAGAAACCTCAAGAACCCTAATTTCTGCATGAAGGCTAGGATTTTTGATACACGATTCAAACAATGCAATTAATTGAGGGAAAACATTCCATGCATGATTATGAACATATGGCCAAATTATTGTGCGAGGAAATATGCATAGATTGAGAGATGCCCAAGTTTAGGCTTACCTTCAAGTCGTGACAGCAAGAGCAGATGTGATTTTGATTTGGAGGTGTTACAGACAAGTTGTGATGATTTGGACAGCTTCCCTACACCATATGGAGTGTGTTTGAACACTTGGATTGAATTGAAATGGACTGGAACGATTTGTGGTACCTCAGCTGCAACTTCACTTCAAACTTGTGTGGATGGCAAGTGATTTTGTGAAATTGATGTTTCAGATGTTATGTGAGTGTTTGATCAGCTCGTATGTGATGTATGTGAGGTGTGTGAGTGATTGGTTTGTGCAGAATTGCTCCCAAACTCAAAACCCGATAGCTACCTTGCTAAGAAAGGCATTTTTGCCAAGAGAAAGAGATTTTGATGAAAGCATCTGTTAGATGGATTTGGTGTACTTAAACTGACCACAATTGAGCTCTATTTATAGTAGAGCAAGTTTGTTTTGCAAGGAATAGTACATGGCAGCTGGTAAGTAGGTTTCCTCAATGTTGGCCAATGGAAATGAAAGTCTCCTCTAGCCAATGACTAGAGGTTAGGGCACAGAGCTTTGGTCCCCTTGGTCTTGGATAAGTCTTGACTGATTTCAGATGAGAATGGCTCAGTCCATGCCACCTTGATGGTTCCATTGAATGCCTCATTCCAAATTTGAAGTCTTGTCCCTATTTTGGCCATTCTAGGTTCAACATGTTATTCTTTGTTCCTTGGACCTTGGAGGCTTGGCTCAGTGATTGTCCCCTTTGGATTCAATCCTCTGAGGTGTCCAAGTGGATTGGAGCAATTACAATTGGCTGATTTTGGCAAATCGAGCCAAAATGCAAATTCTGCCGTGCCTTGACAGATTTCAGCAAGGCAACTTGCCAATGTTGTATCTCATGATGTAGGTTGAATTTAGCAATGTTCTTGGCCATTTTGGAAAGCTCTTACATGATACAACAACTGTTTGAACAAGTTTGGTTTTGATCTCTTTTGATTCCAAGTGAAAAATCCCCCTACATTTGGCAAAAAGTGAAGCAGAAATCTGACTTAGTGAAAATTTCACTAAGTGTTGGAAAAAGTGACATTTTCACTTTTCAGCCACTTTGATCATTCCATAACTCAAAATCCTTAATGAATTGGAATGACTTGTAGTTGAAGTTTTTGTAGGTGATAATGAGGGCTACAAATCCATCTTTGGATGAGAAAAAATGGCCTTGTGGTTTAGGAGTTATGGTCCTCCAAAGTTGGTACCTTTGCCACTTTATTTTTAACTTAGAAAAATTTCTATGTTTTATGGTTACCCCTTTTACAAGTTATCTCACTTTTCTTTATTTTTCTTGATGAATGATGATTCAAATCATACATTAACATCATTTTAGGGTTAAAAATCCATTTTGGTGAAAAATCTCAAAAAGTCAAAGTTGACTTTTGTGCACAGTTGACTTTTTATCAGATGAATTCCAAACTGTGCAATTCTTCGGGAAATCATGTCCTTGACCTAAATCAAACTTGATGGACATGTTCCATGGGTGTCATAGGGTATATTCAATCATGTATTAGGGTTTGGGAGCATGTCCAGGTCAAAAGTCAAAGTTACAGTTGACTTTTCCCTTAAAACCCTAATTGTGGTGCAGATGAAAATGAAACTTGTTGCTCAAGCTTCTTGGATCAATCCATTGTTCCAAATGGATCAATATGGTGTATTAGAGACCCTCAAATCATCTCTTGAGGTCTTGGCTCATGATTTTCCCCAAAAGTCAACTTAGGGGTGAATTAGGTCAAGAAACCCTAAATTCCTTATTTTTGATGAATGCATCCCCTGAGGCAAAATTGACTTGATGCATGGGTTCATGAGGTTCCATGAAGTATATTAGGTCATGTTTTGGATCATTGCCTTGTGCCCAGATGAAAATTTCCATCTGGAGGCCCTGGTCGACCAAAACCCTAATTTGGTGACACTGTCGATCTTGAGACTTGATCCACCTAGAAGGGAGCAGCTTTGTGCTTAATCCTTGAAGTGGGAGTCCTTTTTGATCCATTGTGGATGTTTGAGAGATTAGACAAGTTGAAGATCATGTCATTTCTTGATTGATCCTTTGTCTAAGCACTCAGAGAGGGCTTGAAACCCTAATTTTGATTGTAATGGATGTTCACCCATCTCTAGGGAGACTGATGAAGCATGATGGTTCATCCATATTGTGATGATGATTTTCACAATGATGGGAAATCTAAGTGGTCAAAATTTGGGGTATTACAGTGGCTCCCAATCTACCAGAACGAGGACACACAACAAGTTAGCATAGCCAATGGAAATCCAAGCAGACACCAAAGCTGTGACATCCGCTTACTAGAAATGGATTTCGTAAAAGTGCACTACATACAGAGTTGGTACTGCCGGGTGCCACCTCACAACTATGAACGTTGTCGAATATGTTCAGAAAATAACCAGGGAAGCTACCTCGTGCGGGCAGCTCTCCAGAATCAGGTAGACCAAGGGGAAACTCAATTACGTCTGAATTCTCAGTCAATCAACATGGTACAAGGATGTCTCCTTGGCCAAAACAAGGTCCAAGGACTACAGGACAAAAGGACTATCACGGTCTCCAATAAGAAAGAATCTGTTAATTAAGAAATTAATAAAGATGTTTTCACCATAATTCCTTTGCTCAAGGAACCGAAGCGCGTGGAAATCCCTCTTGACAGTAGAAAAGTTCCCAATCTGGAACCAATTGAGGTTACTTATGATGGTCAAAAGACCCAAAAAGCACCTGTGGTCATCTACTTACCAGGACCAATACCGTACAAGTCAAAGAAAGTTATTCCATACAAGTACGGTGCAACTACGATAGAAGATGGAAAATAGATTCCACTGCCATCTGTTGTAAATATTGATGATATCAGTCGGGTCACCTGAAGCAGCCGAATCTTCAATAGAGGAGTTGGAGAACCTGCAAAAGATAAGGAACCTCAAGTTGAAGTTCTTAATTAACAAATTGGTCAATCCGGAAACACGGAACCTATAAAGAATAATGATGAAATGCTAAAGCTCATCCGGAAAAGCGAGTACAACATTGTGGATCAATTGTTGCAAACTCCTTCTCGGATCTTCGTATTATCTCTTCTGCTCAGTTCAGAAGCTCACAGAGAAGCCCTACAGAAAGTCTTGGAACAATCTTTTGTAGAACAAGATGTGTCAGTAGGTCAATTTGACAGCATTATCTCCAACGTCACTTCCTGCAACAATTTGGGATTTAGTGATGAAGAACTTCCAGAGGAAGGCAAGAACCATAATATGGCACTTAACATCACAGTCAATTATCGGGACGATGCTTTAGCCAGTGCACTGTAGACACAGGTTCATCCTTGAACGTCATGCCAAGATCAACTTTGGTACGACTACCTTTTCAAGGTACTCCCATGAGAGGCAGTGAGATCATCGTAAAAGCCTTTGACGGATCCAGAAAAATAGTTATCGGTGAAGTCGACCTTCCCATAACCATTGGTCCACACACTTTCCAAGTCACTTTCCAGGTCATGGACATCCGACAGCATACAGTTGTTTATTAGGAAGACCTTGGATAGATGAAGCAGGGGCAGTCACTTTGACACTTCACCAGAAGCTGAAGTTTGTCAAGAAAGACAAGTTGGTCATAGTATGCGGAGAACAAGCTTTAATTGTGAGCAACCTATCATCATTCTCATATTTAGAACTAGAGGAGGTTGTTGGAACTCAATTTCAAGCACTCTCGGTGAGCAATGAGAATCACCAAGAAAAAGGAACGTCAATTTCCTCCTACAAAGACGCTCTTCAAATAATAGGAAGCGGTGACGTAAAAGGACGGGGACAAGTTATGATTCCTGTTGATAACAAGACAAGAAAAGGACTTGGTTTTTCTTCAGTACTCACCAAGATCAGATGTCAGAATGATCTACGGAGATTGTGATCCCGAAGGATGTTGTGCTCCACCCAACTCATTAGAGGAATACACTCTGATGAGAGACAACTTTAACTACAACTCATATGATCCCATGGATGATTTGCCTATCTGGAAGCCTTACATGGAAGACTCGGGGCAAAAGAGTCAGCCAGATAATGCATATCTGCTGAATGACCTTGAGAAAAATACACCTGTTCTCCCAGAGTCATGGAATTCTTACCCAAAACATTCCGATAATGTCCAACGCCACGTTGATGAATTTGCAAAGATCTCAAAACAAGAATTTATCAACTTCGCATTTCTTGAGGTCAACATCATTAAAGAAGATGACTCATCTATTCCCATAGAAACTTGGGATACTTTGGGGAAGCTAAGCGGCAAGTACGACTTTCTAGTAAAATACACTGCTCTCGAAAGCTCTCGTATCAGATATGAGGATATCCAGCCAAGTGGATGGGGAGATCCTCTTGAGGATGAAAATACTGTTGAAGATGCGATAGAAGAGTCCTCTTATGATAACTCTGCATGGGAAGAAGACTCCAATAATCCCACTCCGCCAGAAATCAGTGTCATTACTGAAGACAAACCGAGAAGAAAGATACTAGACATTGTGATCCATAAAGGAGTTCGTCTTCAGTCCCAAATGTCATTCATAAGTCGAAGTAATTGCCACATCTTTGTTTTGGCCTTTCACTTTCCCCGGGTGAAAAGGATGTTTTATAGGGCTTGCATTTCTGTAAATGTCCCTCTTCGCTTCACCCAGAGCGATAGAGTTTTGTTTTATAGGGTTGTGTTTCAAGAATCGACAAATCATAAATAAATAATGTCATTCTGAATTCCTGCATTTATTGCTATTTACACTTTTCACTTTTTCAGAAAATCGTAATCCTAAAAAACAAAACAAAATGAAAACAGGCGTTTTAAAAAAAAATACACTGCACACACTTTTACATTCTCTCTACTTTTTCTAAAAAGGAATCATCACGTCGTGCAGATTACTTGTTTTAAACCCCATCGAAACATACGATCCAATGCTTTCTCCCAACTTTGAGCTCCCGGTATTTGAAGCCGAAGAAGAAGAGGACGAAGAAATTCCAGAAGAGATCTCCCGACTACTCAGACAGGAGGAAAGGTCCAATGAGCCCCACAAAGAACTATTGGAAACGGTAATTTTGGGTTCATAAGGAGATAGAAAAGAAGTCAAAATCGGAGCACTACTCATCCCAACTGTCAAAAAAGGCTTGATAAAGCTTCTCAAAGAATTTCCAGATGTGTTTGCTTGGTCCTACCAAGACATGCCAGGGTTGGATACCAACATCGTGGAACATCATTTGCCACTGAAACCAGAATGTCCGCCAGTCAAACAAAAACTAAGAAGGATTCATCCTGATATGGCCATCAAAATTAAGGAGGAAGTGCAGAAACAGATCGACGCAGGTTTCCTTGCCACCTCAGAATATCCTCAATGGCTAGCCAACATAGTGCCAGTTCCAAAGAAGGACGGGAAAGTCAGAATGTGTGTAGACTACGAGGATTTAAACAAAGCAAGTCCAAAGGATGACTTCCCTCTACCACACATAAGCATGCTAGTTGATAGCACAGCAAAATTCAAAGTATTCTCCTTCATGGATGGATTCTCGGGCTATAATAATAATAGAATGGCACCATGGGGCACCTTTTGTTACAAAGTAATGTCGTTCGGTCTGAAGAACGCATGGGAAACTTATCAAAGGGCCATGACAACTCTGTTTCACAACATGATACACAAAGAAATCGAAGTATATGTCGATGACATGATTGCCAAATCTAAAACAGAATAAGAACATGTGGAAAATTTGTCAAAACTATTCGAGCGTTTGAGAAAATACAAACTCCGCTTGAATCCCAACAAGTGCACATTCGGTGTGCGCTCAGGAAACCTCTTGGAATTCATCGTCAGCCAAAAAGGAATTGAGGTTGATCCTAACAAAGTCAAGGCCATTCAAGAAATGCCTTCTCCAAAGACTGAAAAACAAGTGAGAGGATTTTTGGGACGTATGAATTACATCTCGAGATTCATATTTCTCATGACCGCGACATGCGCGCCAATCTTAAAACTACTCAAAAATAACCAAAGCTGTGTATGGACAGAGGATTGCCAAAAGGCTTTCGACAGCACCAAAGAATATCTGTTAAAACCACTTATTATGTCTCCTCCAGTCGAAGGAAGACCACTAATCATTTACTTAATAGTCTTGGAAGACTCCATGGGTTGTGTGTTTGGCCAACAAGACGAACCAAAAAGAAAAGAGTCTGCCATTTATTACTTAAGCAAGAAGTTCACGGATTGTGAAACTCGATACACTATGCTCGAGAAAACTTGCTGCGATTTAGCTTGGGCAGCTAAACATCTTCGCCAGTACATAATTTTTCACACTACTTGGTTAATCTCCGAAATGGATCCGATCAAGTACATCTTTGAAAAGCCCACTTTAACAGGAAGGATTGGCCGTTGGCAGATGTTGTTATCGGAATACGACATTGAGTATTGTGCTCAAAAAGCCGTCAAAGGAAATGTTTTAGCCGATCGTTTGGCTCATCAACCGATTGACGATCAGGAATCAGTCAAATTTGACTTCCTAGACGAAGATATAATGTACCTAAAAATGAAATACTGCGATGAACCGCTACCAAGCGAAGGGCCAGAGCCAGGTTCCCAATGGGGACTAATATTCGACGGATCTGTCAACGCTTATGGAAATGGAATTGGGGCAATCATAGTAATGCCTCAGGGTACCTATATCCCTTTCACTGCCAGATTGGCATTCAAATGTACAAACAATGAGGCTGAATACGAAGCTTGCATCATGGGCCTCGAAGAAGCTATCGACTTAAGGATAAAGAACTTGGACGTGTTTGGAGACTCAGCCCTGGTTATAAATCAGATTAAAGGAGAGTGGAACACATATTAATTAGGATTGATCCCTTACAAAGACTATGCAAGAAGGTTGTTACCCTTCTTCAACAAGATTGATTTTCATCACATTCCTCATGAAGAAAACCACATGGTTGATGCACTGGATACTCTATCCTCCATGATTAGTGTGAGTCGATGGAACGACGTGCCCAAGATCGACATAATGCGCCTTGATAGGGCCACTTACGTCTTTGTAGTAGAAGTCGTCATCGATGACAAACCATGGTATCATGATATCAAGTGCTTCCTTCAAAGACAAGAATACCCACCTGGGACATCAAGAAAAGATAGGAAGACTCTCATAAGACTGGCTGGCAACTTCTTCCTAAACAATGGTATACTCTACAAGAGAAACTTCGACATGGTTTTACTCAGATGCGTAGACCAACATGAAGCAAACCTGTTAATGAAAGAGATTCACGAAGGATCCTTTGGCACTCATGCCAATAGACACACAATGGCAAGAAAAATTCTAAGAGCATGATATTATTGGCTGACAATGGAATCCGATTGCTACAAGTACATGAGGAAATGTCACAAGTGTCAGATATACGCCGACAAAATCCATGTACCGCCAACGTATCTCAAAGTTCTTTCTTCTCCATGGCCTTTTTCTATATGGGGAATTGACACGATTGGCATGATTGAACCCAAAGCCTCAAACAGACATCGATTCATCCTAGTAGCCATTGATTACTTCACCAAATGGGTCGAAGCAGCATCATACACCAAGGTGACCAGACAAGTGGTGGTCCGATTTATTAAGAACAATCTCATCTTTCGTTATGGTGTTTCAAGCCGGATCATTACAGATAATGGATCGAACCTGAACAACAAGATGATGAAAGAATTATGTGCTGAGTTCAAAATTGAACACCATAACTCATCTCCTTACTGGCCTAAAATGAACGGAGCGGTAGAAGCAGCTAACAAAAATATTAATAAGATCCTTCAGAAAATGGTTGTAACCTACAAAGATTGCCATGTGATGCTACCCTTTGCTCTTCACGGTTATCGCACATCCGTCTGAACTTCAACGGGAGCAACCCTTTTCTCTATAGTGTATGGCATGGAGGCAGTACTCCCCATAGAAGTAGAGATCCCATCAATGAGAGTATTGATGGAGGTCGAGCTAACAGAAGCTGAATGGTGTAAAAGTAGATACGATGAACTGAACCTAATCAAAGAAAAAAGGATGACGGCTTTATGCCATGGTCAGTTATATCAACAGAGAATGAAAAAAGCGTTCGAAAAAAAGGTCAAACCTCGTGTCTTTAGAGAGGGAGACCTCGTGCTCAAGAAGATACAATCATTTCTCACTGATCCCAGGGGCAAGTGGACTCTGAATTATGATTACCCCTATGTTGTTAAGAAAGCCTTCTCATGTGGTGCCTTAAGACTCGCAACCATGGATGGAGAGGAGTTTACCTACCCCATAAATGGTGATGTAGTCAAGAAATACTTCGCCTAAACAAAAAAAAAACGTCTCGTTGGACTGAAAACCCGAAAGGGCGATCCTGGAAAAAATCAGAGACATACAAAAAAATATATATAATAATCCTGATGGATTGAAAACCTGAAAGGACAATCTAGGTAAAAGTTAGGGATTTATGGCAAGTAACTGTGTCGGACAAGATTGGCTCCTCAGCGGCAACGAAATCTGTCAAGAAAATATCAATCAAGGTCACCTTTGACAGAAGATCAAAAATATCCATAATTCAAAGTTGGTGGAAGGATAGTGGTCGTTATGTTTCAATGTAGCCCATTTCCCTATAAATTACCATTTTCTAAACTTTGTAATGCTCCATGGGATCACACATTAAGCTGATTACCATTCTATCAATGGAAATTTGAGCCCTTGTGCCTTTTGTTTGCAATTCTCATTTATTCTGCTTTGCAAAATGACATTTTAATATGATCAACGATTCTTGAAAAAAAATGAATTTACTTTTGTCTTCAAAATAGAAATTTCAAAATTTTTCTTCTGCTTTTGAAATAAGGATGGCAATTTCCTTTTGATTACTAAGCACAAAAAGGGACATCGACGACTTCTCCGGAAGTGATCAAAACCTCAAAAATGCATAATCAAAATACTCCTTTTGACCAGTACACCCTGAATGAAGGATCAATTTCTTCAGATGGAAAGTCCCATCTATCATCCCCGACCTCTGAGAACCGATGTTTGGTTTTTCTCCCCAGTAGGGTCTACCCTTGAAAAGCAAGAACCGGTTTCTATCCCTAGCAAGTTTGTATCTCCGAAAACTAGAACAAACACATGAATCCCTGTTCCCAAACTAAAGTACTACCTTCAAAATCTCCAAGTGATACCCTCATCTCCCAGAGTGGCCGAGTATCCAGTTGAACTCATCATTAGTCCATATGCCATGTCTGTTTTATCAGCATAAGCATTTCATACATACATCATGCATAATTGATTCATATTGTATATCATATTTCGAACACTTTGGTCATGTTTATACCCAAGTGATAAATGTTATCTCTCCATTAGAGTTGTCAGTTTTCCTTTCTACGTCAGATAGGACAAAATCCCGATTTGAGTTCTTTCCTCGTTAGGAAATGTATCGTCTAAAACAATCTCTCTCCAGTTTATTCCTTGATTGAAATTAAAATCAAGAAAAGTAGGAAATGAACTTCAATACTTAGTGAAAATCTGCCTAAAGTAAAATCAGTCAAAACATCAAAATGTGGAGGGATTTTTCACCATGATCCAAGATGAATCAAGTCAAATTATGAACATCAAAGTTGAAGTACATCATCCCAGCTTTCCAAAGATCCCAAGAGCATGGGAAAGCTCTACTTTAGCAAAGGGTTATGGAGGTATCAACACACCATGCTGCAAATGTGTTTCAAAAATAGTTTTGGATCATCACTTGCCATACACGATTCTTTTGTCAAGTGCAATGATCAATACAACACTTATTCAATGCATAACAGAATGAGTCATAACAAACATGTAAAATTGGGTCAAAGGGTTAAGAGATATCTCAAATTGGATTAATGGATTTTGTCACATTATGCCTTGAATTAAATGGCATTATGTGCAATAGTGCACATTCAAAAAAGATACTTTTTTCAGTCAAGATGCTCACATAAACAACAATAAAAATGACTGAGGAATGTTGAATTAGTCAATTGGTAGTTGTGCTATTTGGAGGAGCTATTATACCTTGAATAACAAGTAATGACACAAGTCCAAAACTATTGAACCAAGCTCTTATCTTTCAAGATGTAACTATTCATCCAAGACAAATCCATTCACCTGTAAATAAAGGTCACATTGCCTCATTAAAAACACACCAAAACAACTTTAATCTTTGTTTTCTGAAAATTCAGTTTTGTTATAAGTTTCAAACTTTCAAGTGAGGGAGAAATCAAATTTCTCAAACCATAGCAATTCCATCCAAACCAATTATCCAAACACCTCACATACATCATATATGAGTGATCTAAACACTTAAACATCATCTGTAACATCAAATTCATCAAGATCATAGTTCATCTCAAGCAAGTTGCAGTTGGAGTCGAGCCCATCAAACCAGAAGGTTTCAATCCATTCCAAGCACATCAACACATTCCTTGAGGTCTAGGGAAGTTATCCAGGTCATCATTTCACATCTATAACACCTACAACTGAGGATTCGAATTCCTCTTGCAAGGTAAGTCTGAACTTTTCAAACTCCATAAATCATGCATCATAAATGTTATTTCAAGTTACCAACATGTTTATGGATGTTCATAGATCATTAACCCTCAATCAATTGCTATTTATCTTGTGTGTATGGGATTTCATATAGTTTTTTCATTTTTTAAGGGTTCATCTGATTATAACATGATATCTTACGTTACACTTAAAATAAATGAAATTAAAAAGAACCATTCAATTCCTTGTTAAAAAACACACAACTTTGTGTCATACCCTAAATTTTGTCCACAAGATTTCACATCATTGTGTAAATCATCACCACAATATGGATATATTTCCATACCCCACTAATTCCTTCAAAGATTGTTGAGTAGTTACCTCAACCAAGGATTATGGTTTTTGAGCCCTCTCAAAACAGTCAAGCAAAGGATCAATCAAGAATGGACATGATATTCAACTTGTAAAACCTCTCAAACATCCATGAAAGATCAAGATGTCTCCCATATCAAGAATCAAGCACAAGAATGCAACATTTCAAGTTGGTCAAAGCCTCAAGATCACCAGTGTCACCAAATTAGGGTTTTGGTCGACCAAGGCCTCCAAAGAGAAATTTTCATCTGGGCATGAGCCAATACTTCAAAACATGATTCAAGAAGCTCAAAGGGACCTCATGAGTCCAATTATGAGTTCAAAATAGCCTCAGGGGATGCATTCATCAAAATTCAGGAATTAGGGTTTTCTTGACCTTATTCACCCCTAAGTTGACTTTTGGAGCAAGACATGAGCCAAGACCTCAAGAAATGTTTTGAAAACTTCAAATATCTTATATTGATCCCCTCACAAGTTGAGAAATATAAAGATTCAAATTCATCTGGACGACAAACTAGGGTTTTTGAGAAAAAGTCAACCCCACCTTTGACTTTTGACCAAGACATGATCTCAAACCTTGGGACATCATTCAAGACACTCTAAAACACCTATGGAATCCATCCATTAGATTCAATTTAGCCCAAGGGCTTGATTTCATAAAGGATCACAAAGTTTGAAATTCATCAGATAAAAAGTCAACTGTGATCAAAACCAAGTTTAACTTTTGAGATTTTTTGACAAATATGGCCTCTTCAAGTTAAAAACAATGTTAACTTATGATTTGGATCATAATTAATCAAGAAAAATTAAGAAAAATGAGGTTACTTGTAAAAGGGGCAACCTTGAGAAACTTGAATTTTCACTAAGTTATGAAAAAAAAAGTGATTTCTACCCAACTTTGCAAGGCCATAACTTGTGATCCAAACAATCATTTTCTTCCATCCAAAGCTCAAATTATAGGTCTTGTTACATACTACAAGTTTGTCAACTACACCACATTCTAAATCTTCATGGATTTTAAGTTATGGATTGAGCAAAATCACAAAAATTAAGAAGTGAACATTCTTGACACTTAGTGAAATTCTGCCAAGTCTTTTCAGCTTTGGACACCAATGTTCAAAGGCACTTTTCATCATGATCCAATATGAATCAAGACCAAATACAAACATCAAAGTTGAAGTATGATATGTGGGCTTTTTAAAAAGTACAAGATCCTCCCATGATTCAATTTGAGCTAGGAATTATGAATCTCACAAAATGGCATTTTTCACCCTGGTTTTCCAAGACAGATTTGGTAACAACACACGATTTTGTTGTTTTGGTGACTTTGCAAGCCTTGTCACCATGTAATACAAACATCTAAGATACAATGCACTTGCTATCTGCAAAGGAATCATAGCATAGAGCCTTGCAAGTCAAGACACTATCTCTTAGGCATGTGACATTCAAGTTTCAAATCCAAAAAACTCTAAGTTTGTCATGAAGCATTGAAAGGATGCATAGAGGTGGCATGTATCAGTCCATGACTATTTAAATGAGTCAAGATTTATTCAAAGATCAAAAGACCTAAAGCTACAAAGATCAGCTCAAGTCAATGGCTAGAGGAGACTTGGTACCTTGGCATTTAAGAAAGTGTTACATGACAAAACACATTGGATAATAGCATGCTCCCTCATCCATTTACTATTGCTCTAAAAACAAATTTGTTTTCATATAAATAAGGGCCATTTCTGATGTTTCAAAATACACCAAAACAATACCAAATCCTTGTTTTCTCACTTTCCTTCTCTTGCTCCAAATTCAAGGTTTCAAGGATCAAACTTGAAATTCTCAAAACCAGAGCTTGAACCACTCAAGCAACCATTCAAACACTTCACAAATCATCCATTGGAGGTGTTTAAACCTTCATCTTCATCTCACAACACCAAAATCAGAAAGTCAACCATCAAAACCTCAAATTTTGACTTTTATGCATTTTTCAAGCCATGTCTTGACCCAATCACTTTCAAAGCCAAACAACACTTCAAACACTCTCCAAATATCATCTCTAAGTTGTTCCAACAAGTGTCCCTCAACTTTAACACCAATTAAGGGAGTTACCATTTTGGTCCCTTTTGCCACTTTTGCAAGAAAGAGCCAGTTTCTAATCCAGAGGTTTCCAGTTGATCTTAATCATCCTAAAAGCTTCTGAAGGGTCTGTCTATTAAGAGTGTCCAAGGCATTCGATTACTTCTGTCACAAGCATCTTGAAAGTTAGCAAGTGGAGCTTCAAGAGGCATTTTTAGAATATTCCAAGACCACCATTGGATTCCTCATGAAATTCTAAGTAGGATCCATCTTTATTTCATCCATTTTCATGAAGAAATAAGAAAGTTATGGCCTTCTTGCAAGAGGCACAAAATCAGGCCTCCTTGGGCAAGGGCCAGGCCAAGGCGCCTTGGCCAGGCCTAGAATCAAGCTACCCATATGTATTCATGGGATGGTTTTGACACATGGATGTATCACCACCCCAGTGGTAGCAGCGTGTGTTTTTCAAGTGTGTTTGGTTGGAGGGCGTGGGTTCAACACCCACCCATGCCATTTTGCCCAATTTCCACCATTTTTAACATTTTTCTTATTTTTTTGATATTTTTGATATTTTATTTCAAATAATTATTTTCTAAACCAATTTTAATTATTTGAAAATGATTTTTTGCACAAAAATCACTCACGGATTAAAATTATTTTTTTTACCAAAAAATCACAAAAAATATTTTTATTTGACATATTTTTAAATATTTTAAACAATTTTATTTTAATTTTGTTTTTTTAACATTTTAAATAATTTATTTTTCTTGATTTTTCAAAACCAATTGAATTTTCAAACCATCATGTGAATAAAACATCTATTTTCAAACATTTATCAAAGTTCACAACATGCTTATTAAATATATTTGATATTTTTATATCATTTTTATTTAATTTTCTTTGAAAAAAAGCATTTTTATTAAATTTAGAGTTTTTCCTTGATTTTAAATCTCCAAACTTTCTTTTAAAAATTATTTTTGGGCCTCTAATAGACTGTAAGACCCAACTCCTTTGTAAATAAATAATATTGGGTCTCTGTTATAGTATAAGTCCCAGTACGATTTTCAAAATAACGGTGCGTCCACTGTTTTTCAAATAGGCCTCTCCTTGAGTATAAGTCCCACTTTTCTTTCTTTCAACAATCATTTTTGGGCCTCTAATAGAGTGTAAGACCCAACCTCTTTATACATAAATAAATTTTGGGCCTCTGCTATAGTATAAGTCCCACAACGTCTTTCGGTACCGCGGTGCGATCACTATTTTCAAAATAAGTCATATGGGCTTCTCCTTGAGTATAAGCCCCAATCTTTTGTAAAAAAACTTTGTTTTAAACAACAAACAACTTCCATGGGCCTCTCCTTGAGTTGTAAGCCCCATACCTCTATTTTCAAAATCATCTGTCTGTTTTAAACTGGTACTAAGAGGAGCATTATTCCTGATGAAACTGCTCTTAGACCACTTAGACCTCTCTTTGAGTTATAAGTCCTAAACTTTCTTTTCTTTTCATTCTAATAAGTAAAAAATTTCTTTTAATTCAAATTCAAATTCAAAGTTTTCTCAAAACCTTCTTCAATTTCTCAAAACCCTAATCATATAGTTGTAGTCAATACAACCAATCACAATATACTTGGGTCTCTTTTCAGAGTGTAAGACCCAACATCTTTTCAAATCAATACATACCTGTTTATATATCTATCAATTCACATATTTGTATATGCTTGTGCACACATATCTAGAGTTTCCCAAATAGTTAGGTCATCCTCAGTTTACGCTTTAGGTCAAACAGTAGGATACTCATAACTTAGTTCAATAACTAGTTCCCTCATAGGAAACTTCCCCAATACAGTCTGACTCCTCTTGGGCTTTATTCAATATGGAACAAAGAAATGCATTATTCCTGGTGAAACTTTTCTTAAGACTGTCAGAATTTAGAAAGATATAAAAGAAATTCATTTCCCCAGAGAGGATTAATTCCCAGTGAAACCTCTCTTGAATTTCTTCAAACCTTAGAACTGTTCAACAAAGAAAGGATTATTCCCAGTGAAACCTTTCTTGAACTTTTCTTAGGCTTCGACTAATAGGCTTCCTAAAAGCTCCCCACAACCTCCTCTTGGGCTTAGTACAAGGACCCAAAGGCTTCCTAAAAGCATAGGATAAAATTCAGTCATCTCCACTAGTTCAATCCTCAGGAAAGTCAAATTCTAGAACATCCAATCAGTCAAGAATTGATCTTCAAACCCTCAGCCTCCTCTTGGGCTTCATACAAGTAGACTTGGAAAGTCTCACCCTCACAGCCTCCTCTTGGGCTTAGTACAAGGACCCACATGATTCGTAAAAGCATAGGATAGATCCTGATCATTTTACCAATACATTAATTCCCAGAAGAGTTAAAACCTATAAGGTTTTCAAACTCATCTTTAAATCCCTCCAGACCCCCAACAAGGCTTGACTTTCACCTTAAAATCCCCATCCAGGGTCAGATTAACATCAACAAATCCTCAAAAGAAATAGAGCCTCATGGCATCTGATAAATCAACTTTGCTTCAATCACTAGCAAGAGTTAGTTTCCCTTTGGATTCCCCAACACAGTTTAGACTTTCTTCTGGATTTCAATAATCCTCAACAAGATTCAGCCTCCTCTTAGGCTTCATATAAGGATTTTCCCAATCAGCCTCAATCTTGGGCTTTGTACAAGACAGATATCATACTCCCCAGTTAAGTTAGTTTTCTTTAAAGCTATACTCAAAATTCTTTAGCTTCATCATCTTAGGCTTCAAACAAGATACTCAAATAAAACCTCCCCCAGTGGAGTCAGCTTTCAACTCTTCTTTTAGCTCCAACCTTGGGCTTTGATCAAGGCATATAATTCATCATCCCCACAGATGAGACCATGAATCCTCTCTGTAGGAGGATATTTCCTCTATACATCACATATCAAAACAAACAATCAAAACCTTTTCCCAGATAATTGATGTAAGTGGCACACTTGTTGATTAAAAATCCAAGCTGGAGTCCCTCCATTATCATGGCTAAAATTTCTCTTTCATCTAACTGCTATAAGTGGCAAGCCTCTGGATTCTATACATCCAAGTCAATGTCCCTCTCTTAGCTTGAAATATTCATAAAGGAAAAAGTGGCATTGCTCTACACTGAGTTAAAGCTTCTTCCTTCATGACATTTCTATTATAAAGGAAATTATGACATTGCTGGATTCCACACATCCCAGTTAAAGTAATTCCCCTTTATAACCAATTACTCAATGTTTGTGATGAATAGGTGAGATATCTCCCTTTAGAGATGACAAATTCTCTCTCAAACAAATTTTAGCCTCAATCTTGGGCTTTGAACAAGACACAAATACTCCTTTAGCCTCAATCTTAGGCTTTAAACAAGACATAAATACTCTGTTAGCTTCAATCTTGGGCTTTGAACAAGACACCAATTTTCCTCCCATAGAATAGGAGGAACTACGATTGCTCTGATTTCCCAAATCTCTTTACGGGAATACGTAGGCATAAGATTGCGAAATCTTAGCGAGCACACAAAAATAAAAAATCTTAGGTCTAGTACCTTTCCAAAAACAATAGAAAACCCATAAAAACAACAAAAACATTTCCTCTGTCCTCCCAAAGGAGAAACTTTCCCAATCAACAGCAGATAGACTTAAGAAGGCATTTTAAATAGTAGAAAATATATGCAAATAAAGGTTCCTATGGATAACTAGAGATACTCTAGGTATTAATAGCTTCCCTTTGTGTAACCAAACCCCGATCCCCGATCTCTTAGCATTTGTTAAAGAAAACAATTGCGTGCAGGGTTAGTTTAAGATATCTTCCCCTTCCTTTTAAGTTTCATAGGATAAATATAGAAATCAGAAAGTAGCACCAAATAGCGGTAGGTGGTCGCGTCACCAAAAAACTGACGCTACACTTTGGTGTTTACATCATGTCAAATGGTTGCGTATTGAGAGAGATAGCATAGGTTTTACAAATTCATAAGTTTGGCTCGAGGAAGAAGATGAAGTCTGGCGCGGAATTTTGAATTTGCCATGTAAGTTTCATATATTATGTGTTGGTTTGGTGTTTTTATCACCAGCACACGCTGGCTCAGTTGGCCAAAGCGTGTTTTGTGAGTTGGAGTAAGAGGACGTGAGTTCAAACCCCACCAATGTCATTTTTGCCATTTTCCCTCTTTTTTCATATTTTTTCATATTTTCTTAAATATTTTCAAAAATTAATTTCTATATCCAATTTTAATTATTTTCAAATGATTTTTTGAATAAATATCATTCACATATTTAAATATTTTATTCACCAAAAAAAAAAAAAAATTTTATTTGATATATTTTTTAATATATTTAAAAATATTATTTTAAATTGTTTTAAATATTTTAAAATATTTCCTTTTCTTGATTTTTCTTAAACCAAATTGATTTCAAATATTCATGTGAATAAAACATCTTTTTTATAAACCTTAATCATTGTTCATGACATGGTTAATGGATTCATTTGATAAATTATACCATTTTTTATTGATTTTTCTTTGAAAAATATCTTTAAAAATGAAATTAGGGTTTTTTCCTTGATTCAATATTTCAAACTTCATTTCAATACACTTGGGCCTCTATTAGAGTGTAAGACCCAACCTTCTCTGTAAATAAACCACTTCATAGGCCTCTGCTATAATATAAGTCCCATTGCGCTTTTCAAAATCACGGTGCGATCATTGTTTTCATAACATCATATGGGCCTCTCCCTGAGTATAAGACCTAACACCTTTTGTAAATAAGAAAAACTTTTAGCCTCACTTATCCCAGGCTTTGTGCAAGATACAAACAATCATCTGGGCCTCTATCCATAGTGTGAGACCCACCACTTTTCTCAATTCAATTCATACTTATTTATATACTTGTTCATATATCTGTATATATACTTGTACATATCTTGTTAAGTTTCTCTTAGCATTTAAATCATCCTTGGTTTAGACTAGTTCAAACAATAGGATCCTTTAAATAACTATAGCTTAGTCCAAACAACTAGGTCCCCTCTTTTACAAAGGAATTCTTCTCCCCAATACAGTCAGCCTCCTCTTGGGCTTTGTTCAATTTACTCAACCTTGAAGCATTTTAGTAAAGAGAGGATTATTTCCCGGTGAAACCTTTCTTGAACTCTTCCTAGACTTGGAAAGTCTCAATCCCCAGCCTCCTCTTGGGCTTCATACAAGGACCCACGGGCTTCCAAGAAGCATCCCTAGCCTCATCTTGGGCTTCATACAAGGACCCTTAGTCTTCCTAAAAGCATAGGATAGATCCTAGTAATCTTTATCAATACATCAATCCCCAGGAGAGTAAAAAACCCTCTAGGGCATTCAATCTCATCCTTTAAGTCTCTTCTAATCCTCAACAAGGATTGGTTTTCACTTTAAAATCCCCAGCCAGGGTCAGGTTACAATCAACAATTCCCCAAAAAAGAATCAAAGCCTTTGTGGTATTTAATAATTCAACTCTCTTCTAATTTAAGCAAGAGTTAGTTTCTCTTTTGGTTCCTCAAAGCAGTTAAGCGTTCTCTTGAAATTAAATTTCCTCAGCAAGAGTCAATCTCCACTTAAATCCGCCCAGCCTCCTCTTAGAATTCATATAATGACTTCCCCAGTCAGTCTCAATCTTGGGCTTTGTACAAGACATATATAATACTCCCTAGTTGAGTCAGTTTCCAACTTTTTTTCCATTTAGCTTCAACCTTGGGCTTTGATCAAGGCACGAAATTTAACATCCCCACAGATGAGACTATGAGTCCTCTCTGTAGGAGGATATCTCCTCTATACATCCCATTTCAAAACAAACAATTAAAACTTTTGCCCGATAATTGATTTAAGTGGCACACTTGTTGATTCAAAATCCAAGCTAAAGTCCCTCCCTTATCATGGCTAAATTTCTCTTTCATCTAAGTGATGTAAGTGGCAAAGCTCTGGATTCTACATATCCAAGTCAATGTTCCTCTCTTAGCATGAAAAGATTCATAAAGAAAAAAGTGGCATTGCTTTACACTGAGTTAAAGCTTCTTCCTTCATGACATTTCACTTCTCCTATAAAGGAAGATGTGGCATTGCTGGATTCCACACATCCCAGTTAAAGCAACTTCCCTGATAAATCAATTCTTCAATGTTTGTGATGAATAGGTGAGATATCTCCCTTTAGAGATGACAAATTCTCTCTCAGTCAAACTTTTAGCTTCAATCTTGGGCTTTGATCAAGACACAAATACTCTTTTAGCTTCAATCTTGGACTTTGAACAAGACACCAAACATTTTCCTCCCATAGAATAAGAGGAACTACGAATTCTTTGATTTCCCAAAGTATCTTTACGGGAATACGTAGGCATAAGATTGCGAAATCTTATCGAGCGCACTGATAAAAAACCTTAGGTCAAGTACCTTCCCAAAAACAATAGAAAACCCTAAAACAACAAAAAAAACATCTCCTCAACTTTCCCAAAGGAGAAACTTTCTCTTTTCAACAGTAAATGAACTTAAGCAACCGAATGATTCAATAATAGAAACATATGCAAATAAAGGTTCCTATAAATTACTATAGATACTCAGGGTGTTAATAGCTTCCCTTTGTATAACCAACCCCCGATTCCAGATCTCTTCGCATTTGTAAAGGAAAACACTTGCGCGCAGGGTTAGTTTAAGATATCTTCCCCTTCCTTTTAAGCTTCATAGGATAAATATAGAAATCAGAAAGTAGCACTAAAAGCGGTTGTGGTCGCGTCACAAAAAATTGGAGCTACAGAAAAATGGCGACTCTGCTGGGGATTTTTGATCTCCTAAGAGGGTTAAGCCTTGCATTGCATATTTTTGTTGTTTTATTTTCTTTTTCATTTTTATCATTTGTTGTTTTCCATCATACTATCTGCTTATCTGCCATATTTGTTTAATTTGTTTTTTATCTGGGAATGTGATTAATACACATGTGATGAGTCAAAAAATCCTCAGTGGGCTTGAGAGCATATTTTAAGATAGGAGATGGCAGACTCAAGAAGGCTTATAGGGAGTGAATCCCGACCAAGCTAACTTGAAATCCAACCAAATCAGTAGAGGTACCCTATCAAAATTAGTGATGTTAAACGAGCAAGTCGTGAAAGCATTACTTTTTCTACTGGGCACCCGTGAAACTGAGGATTAGTAAACACTTAACCATTCGGCCATTTTAGGACGTAGTACGGTGTCTATCGGGAATAGTTGATACGCGATACTACACTCAAATGAGTCAGTCGGTTTGCTGGTAATATTCTTAAGAGGGGTCAATGATTTTGGGAACCTTGTTAGAACCTGTTCTACAAGTACAAAAAAAAGCCCCTAGTACATGCCTTTGGGATGGGTAGGCCCGTGGCTTCATGCTCGTGACGATAAACCCTTAAACCCATGTTTTTATATATTTGTGTTTGCTGAATTCATGCATTCATGCATCCATCAAAAACTTAAAAAAAAAATTCAAAATTTTTTCAAAAGAACTAAAAAATAGATTGTTGCAAATATTAGAAATTGTGCAGTGGATTTTGGAAGAAGAAAAACCCAGAAATACACCTTCAAAAGTCCAAAACTTGAAGACCTGAGAAGATTGGGAAGGTTAATTACTAATCATGAGGCTTTCACAGCTAAGTATGGAGAACTTTTATCTCTTTTAAAGGTCAACATGGTAGAAGGAGCCCTGTCTACATTGGTCCAGTTCTATGATCCGGTATACCACTACTTTATGTTTCCAGATTATCAGCTCACACCAACATTGGAAGAATACTCTCATTTGATTGATTTACCTATCACTGATTAAGATCCATTCTCTGGACTGGAAGAAATTCCCAAAGATCAAATCATTGCAAGAGTCACTTCTTTGGAAATATCAGATATCAAAACTCACCTGACCACCAAGGGAGGAATTCAAGGTCTACCAGCTAGGTTTCTGTTAGAAAAAGCCCTATACTTTGCCAGCATAGGAAACATAGTTGCATTTGAGGATAACTTTGTTCTACTCATCTATGGATTATTCCTTTTCCCCAACATTGACAATTTCGTCAACATCAACGCAATCAAGATATCCTTAATCGGGAATCCAATCCCAACTTTGCTCGCAGATGCTTACCACTCAGTGCATCTAAGTAATTTGTATAGCGAAAGGATGATTACATGTTGCGTACCATTACTTTACAAATGGTTTATTTCCCACTTGCCCAAATCTGCTGCTTTTTGGGATCTCAAAAGTGGAATGCAATAATCGCAAAAGATTATGTCTCTTACCCACTCTGACATAGATTGGTACAATCGGGTCTATGATGGAATAAAGATCATTAAAAAATGTGGAAGTTTCCCTAATGTACCCCTCATTGGTACTAAAGGAGGGATCAATTATCACCCAGTTTTAGCTCGTCGTCAGCTTGGATACCTAACGAGGAATATACCTTGCAACATTCATCTGGAAGGTCTTTTCTTCAAGGAAGGAGAAAATGACAGAGCACTTAAGGAAGAAATTATACATGCTTGGCATCATATCCATAGGAAAGGAAGAGAGTCTATGGGAAAACCAAACTGCATCTCTGCAGAGCCTTATCTCCAATGGGTGCAAACTAGAGACATCAAGTTAAAAATGCCTTACCCTCGTCAGGAAGTATTTCCCCTAAAGGAATATATCCTCTACTTCATGAACGACACAAAGAAACTGCAGGTCACTTTTAACAAAACTCAACGTGAAAATAACTCTTGGAGAAACAAGTATCATATTGTTAGCTTGGAGTGCACAAAGATTCAAGAGTCACTAAAGGAGAAAGATGCTCTGATTGAGATACTAGAGCAGCATGTTATAGAAATTCAAGAGTAACGAAAGAGTTTACTCTCTCCTTTCACCTGTAAAAGGATCATCGACCCGCCAACGGTTGAGGAGGCCCGATCAAAGAAGCGAAAAAGGAGTCAACAGCCAGCATCTAGACCTTTGTCAGAGATTCCTTAGGATTCATAGGCCTAGTTTTCCTTCCTACACTTTGTAAAATAATGTACTTTTCCCTGTAAGATATTGTAATCGTTTGAATTCAATAAAAAGTTTCCATCGTTGTATGATATTTGCAACACAATTGTTAATAGTTCTTTTGAAAACAAAACAAAAAGATCATTCTCATTCTTTGCATATCATTCATCATTCTCGTATTACACATCTTTTTCATAAAGTCTCACACATGTGTTGCACTTTAGAGTCAAACTGTCTCATTCATACAAAACTCGAGCCAATCGGTAAAAGAAAATGGACGATCTTGAGGAGGAAAACAGAGAGCTAAGAGAGGAAGTTAACACTCTGAAGGAAAGTTTGGAAAGACTCAACGGCATTATTGAATCCCTGGAAGCAACTCAGGATCAACCACCTCAAAGGAGTGTGATCTCAGAAATTGTGTCTACACCAACATTTGAAATACCCGTCAGTCTTCCTCAGTACAACATGCCCAAAGGTTTTCCCTGGGGCATGCCTTTCAATTTTATACATGAAGGATATATACCTCCAGTCACTGAAGATCTAGGGGCCACAGCCGGAACCTCTAGGCCTGAAGGCTACAAACTTTAGGTGAACGAAGACGCAAGGGCTACGACAGAGACTCATGTACCTGAAGGTTACAAACTTCAGGTCACCGAAGCACCAAGAGTTACCACAGTAATGTCTATACCATAGCCTGTGGTACATATTATCCCAGAGGAACAGATCCTTTATGCCACCCCTGGCAAGGATGTAGAAGTATACGTAAAAATGAATGAATTCCAAGAGCAGTTCTTGGAAATGCAGAAAGAACTTCATGCCATTCGCGGACATGACTTGTTTGGCAAAGATGCTACCGATCTCTTCCTAGTCCTAAATGTCAAGATCCCGCACAAGTTTAAGGTGCCCGGCTTTGAGAAGTACAAAGGCAATTCTTACCCTCAAAGTCACTTGGTATTGTACGGCCAGAAGATGTCTACCCAGACAGAAAACCAACATCTACTAATCCACTACTTTCAAGACAGTTTAGTCGGTGCCGCGCTCAAATGGTACATGGGATTAAACCGTACAAAGATCAGTACCTTCAGAGATCTTGGGGCAGCTTTTGTTCAGTAGTATAAGTATAATTTGGATATGGCTCTTGACAGAGATCAACTCAGAGCTATGTCCCAAAAAGATAAAGAAACCTTCAAGGAGTATGCTCAAAGATGGCGTGAAATCGCCGCCCAGATTTGTCCTCCTCTCGAGGAGAAAGAAATTACAAAAATCTTCTTGAAAACATTAAGCTCGTTTTATTATGACGGAATGGTCGCCAGTGCACCTAGTGACTTTACCGAGATGGCAAACATGGGGGTACGCCATGAGGAAGCAGTCTGAGAAGGTCGATTGGTTAAGGACGCAGAACCATCTAGTAGTAGTAAGAGATACGGGAGTGCTTTCTAAAAGAAGAAAGAGCAAGATATAAGTAATATCTCGCAGGGTAAGCAAAGGCAAAGATATCAACCTCGACAGGTAGCAAAGGTATCTCCTGTTATCAACCCAGTGCCGGTTTTAGCATATCAACCACAGATTACTCAGAGCCAGCCCAATCAACAACAGTATCACCAAAGGCAGCAACAGCCTCTTCAGTAGGCTCGCCCGCAATACAATAACAACAATCGTTTTCCCCGATCACCAGGGTTTGACCCCATACCAATGTTCTATGCAGAACTGTTCCCACTTTTGCTAGAAAAGTGGCACGTTCAAACCAGGACTCCTCTTACGGTGCCCGACAATCCCCCTTATTGGTTCAAAGCTGATCAATCTTGCGCTTATCATCAAGGAGGACCCAGGCATAGCATTGAGAACTGCCTCAACTTTAAATCTGATGTACAAAGGCTCGTCAAAAGTGGAGCTTTATCTTTCAAAGATCTGAATCCGAATGTTCAAACATATCCATTGCCACAACATGAAAAAGCTTCAGTAAACTTGGTAGATGAAGGGTCTGGCAGTGGTTATTAAATTCACGATGTACGCCTACTAGGAACAAATCTTGTAAAAATGTATCGCAGACAAAGCGGGTATGGCCATGTGCCATCTCATAACTATCATCAATGCGACATTTGTTCCAAGAATAATCAAGGGTGCGTCATTGTACAAACAGTCCTTCAAGAGCAGATGGACCTGGGCTGGATCCAGGATCACAGGATTTGTGGAATGAATATGGTCTATGGACGTCCATGCATTGTTCAAAATCATGACATTTGCGCAATGAATATCAATCTAGTGGCAATGCACTCAAGACAAAGTCAGTATCACAATTTACCGCTGCACGACTACAACGCTTGCCCGATTTGCTCAAAAGACAATAAAGGATTTTCCTTTGTACAAAAAGCCCTCCAGCATCAAATGGATCTAGGATGGATCCAAGAATACCATGGAAGGGATAATTACCAGGTCAACATGATTCATATTTTTGATATTCGCTTAATGAATACCAGCTTGGTAGAATTATATGCCAAGCAAGTCAGACTTGGTTTTCTGTCATCGCATAATTATCAAGATTGCAAAGATTGCTCCGAAAACGATCAAGGTTGCGCACTTGTACAAAGAACTCTCCAACGTCTGTTGGATCATTGGTGGCTTCCAATCTACCAAGATGAAAACTCACATCAAGTTAGCATAACCAATGGAAACCCAAATAGACACCAAAGTTGTGACATCCACTTGCTAGAAACAGATTTGGTAAAAATGCATTGCATACAGAGTGGATACGGTCGTGTGCCACCTCACAATTATGAACGTTATGGAATATATTCAAAAAATAGCCAAGGGTGCTACCTCGTGCGAGCAGCTCTCCAGAATCAAGTGGATCAAAGGGAAACCCAACAACGCCTAAATTCTCAGTCAATCAATATGGTGCAAGGTTGCCCATGGCAGTATGCAGTTTATGACATCAAAAACAATGAAACGTCAATGGTCAAATTTCAAAAATGCCTGTGCGGACTTGACTATTTTGGTCCAAATCACCAACTTGCAGAAAATGTCGCAGAAACCGACAAGGTTGCCTTTTTGTCCAAAATGAGATTCAAGAGTTGTTGGATAAAAGAACCATCACAGTTTTCAATGAAATAGAGCCTGTTAATTATGGAATTAACGAGGATGTTTTCACTGTAATTCCTCTGCTCAATGAACCAAAGCGCTTGGAGATCCTTTTCAACAGTGGAAAAATTTCCAACATTCCCGAGCTGGAACCAATTGAGGTTACTTATGATAGTCAAAAAACCCAGATAACCCCTTTGGTCATCTACTTGCCGGGCCCAATGCCATACGAGTCAGAAAAAGTTATTTCGTATAAGTATGGTGCGACCATAATAGAAGATGGAAAGGAAGTTCCGCTGCCATCCACTGTCAACATTGCTGATATCAGCCGGGTCAGCCGAAGTGGTCGGATCTTCAACAGAGGAGTTGGAGAGCCTGCAAAAGAAAAGGAACCTCTAACCAGCAAATTGGTCAATCAAGCAGCACAGAGCCTGTGAAAAATAACGATGAAATTTTAAAACTTATCCAGAGAAGTGAATACAACATTGTGGATCTATTACAAACTCCTTCTCGGATATATGTGTTATCTCTCCTGCTCAATTCAGAGGCTTATAGAGAAGCTCTACAGAAAGTCTTGGAACACGCCTTTGTAGAACAAGATGTAACGGTGGGTCAGTTCGATAGCATTATTTCCAACATCACTTCCTGCAACAATTTGGGTTTCAGTGATGAAGAACTTCCAGAGGAAGACAAGAATCATAACATGGCACTCAATATCACGGTCAATTGCCAAGACGGTGCTTTAGCCAGCGTGCTCGTGGACACAGGTTCATCCTTTAACGTCATGCCAAAATTAACTCTTGAACAACTATCTTTTCAAGGCACTCCGATGAGAGGCAGCGAGATCATAGTCAAAGCTTTTGACGGATCCAGAAAGAAAGTTATCAATGAAATTGATCTTCCCATAGCTATCTGACATCATACTTTTCAAATCACTTTTCAAGTAATGGATATCCGAGCAGCTTACATTTGTTTATTAGGACGACCTTGGATCCGTGAAGCAGGAGCAGTTACTTCAACACTTCACCAAAAGCTAAAGTTTGTAAATAACAACAAGTTGGTCACAGTATGTGGAGAACAAGCTTTAATCGTGAGCAACCTATCATCATTATCATAGTTAGAGCCAGAAGAAGTCACTGGAACTCAATTTCAAGCACTCTCTGTGAGCAATAAGAATCATCAAGAAAAAGGAACTTCGATTTCCTCATACAAAGACGTTCTCTAAATAATGGGAAGCAGTGACATAAAAGGATGGGGACAAGTTGTGGTTCCTGTTGATAATAAGACAAGGAAAGGTCTCGGTTTTTCTCCAGCATTTACCAAGACTACAAAGAAGGATGAGGCCACTCGACCGATTCAATATTTCTTCCACAGTGGAGGCTTCCTCCACCCAATTTCTCTAGAAGTCCACACCATCGAGGCAAATGATTATTCTGATACAAATGAAGAATGGAAATCATATTTCAACAATGAAGGATATATATCTCAAGAAGAAACATACATGCCATTTTGCTCTCCGAAGCAAAGTCCCATATATATACCAAGATCAAATGTCAGGATGATCTACGGAGATTGCGATCCCGAAGGATGTTGTGCTCCTCCCAACTCATTGGAAGAAGATACTCTGATGGAAGACAACTTCGATTACAACTCATATGATCCCATGGATGATTTTCCCATTTGGGAGCCTTACATGGAAGATTCAAGGCATAAGAATCAGCCAGAGAATGCATATCTGTTGAATGACCTTGAGAAAAATCCACCTGTTCTCCTAGAGTCGTGGAAACCTTACCAGGAAAATTCTGAAGATGTCAAACATCATGTTGATGAAGTTGCAAGAATCGTTGGACAAGAATTTATCAACTTTGCATTTCCTGAAGTCAATGTCATTGAAAAAGATGATTCATCTATCCCCTCTGAAACTTGGGATACTTTGGGACAGACAAGCGGCAAATACGACTTTCTAGTGAATTACACTGCTCCTGAAAGCTCTCGTATCAGATATGAAGACATCCAACTAATTGGATGGGGAGATTCTCCTAAAAATAAAGATATTAATGAAAATACAACAGAAAAGACCTCTTACGGTAACTCTGTGTGGGACGAAGACTCTGCTGATCCGACTCCGCCAGAAATCAGTGTCATTACTAAAGACAATCTTGGAAGGAAAATACCAGACTTTGTGATCCACAAAGGATTTTGTCACAACTGGGTCGTTGTCGATATCCCAGATATTGTCCATGTTTCAAAGTAATTGCCTCGTCTTTTGTTTTGACCTTTCACTTTGCCCGGGTGAAAAGGATGTTTTATAGGGCTTGCTTTTCTGTAAATATCCCTCTTCGCTTCGCCTAGAGTTAAAGATTTTTGTTTTATAGGGTTTGTGTTTTAAAGAATTGACAAATCATAAATAAGAATGACATTCTGAATTCCTGTATTTATTGTTATTTTCACTTTTTGCTTTTTCAGAAAATGGTAATCCTAAAAAAAACAACCCAAAATAAGAATAAACGTTTTTCGAAATACACTGCACACACTTTTTGAATTTTTCTCTGTCATTTCTAAAAAGAATCATCACATTATGCAGATTATTTGTTTTAAACCCCATTGAAACATATTATCCAATGCCTTCTCCCAACTTTGAGTTCCCGATATTCGAAGCCGAAGAAGAAGAGGACGAAGAAATTCCGGATGAGATCTCTCGATTACTCAGACATGAGGAAGAGTCCATTTAACATTACAAAGAATCGTTGGAAACGGTCAATTTGGGTTCAGAAGAGGAGAGAAAAGAAGTCAAAATTGGAGCACTACTCAGTCCAACTGTCAAAGAAGGCCTGATAGAACTGTACAAAGAATTTCCAGATGTGTTTGTGTGGTCCTACCAAGACATGCCAGGGTTGGATACCAACATCGTGGAACATCATTTGCCACTAAAACCAGAATGTCCTTTGGTAAAAAAAAGTTAAGAAGGACTCACCCAGATATGCCCATCAAAATTAAGAAAGAAGTGAAGAAACAGATCGACGCAGGTTTCCTTGCCACCTCAGAATACCCTCAATGGTTGGTCAACATAGTGCCAGTTCCCAAGAAAGACAGAAAAGTCAGAATGTGCGTAGACTACAGGGATTTAAACAAAGCAAGTTCAAAGGATGACTTCCCTTTACCACACATTGACATGCTAGTTGACAACACAACAAAATTCAAAGTCTTCTCCTTCATGGACTGATTTTCGGGCTATAATCAAATCAAAATGGCACCAAGAGATATGGAGAAAAATTTATTCATCACCCCATGGGGCTCCTTTTGCTACATAGTAATGTCCTTCGGTCTGAAGAACGCATGAACAACTTATCAAAGGGCTATGACAACTCTGTTTCACAACATGATGCACAAAGAAATTGAAGTATATGTTGATGACATGATTGCCAAATATAAAATAGAAGAAGAACATGTGAAACACCTATCAAAGTTATTCCAGCATCTGAGAAAATTCAAACTCCGCTTGAATCCCAATAAATGCACATTCGGTGTTCGTTTAGGAAAGCTTTTAGGATTCATCATCAGCCAGGAGGGAATTGAAATTGATCCCGACAAAGTCAAGACCATTCAAGAAATGCCTTCACCCAAAACAGAAAAGCAAGTAAGATGATTTTTGGGACGTTTAAATTACATCTCAAGATTCATATTCCTCATGACCGCGACATGCGCACCAATCTTTAAACTACTCAGAAAGAACCAAACCTGTATATGGATATTAGATTGCTAGAAAGCTTTTGACAGCATCAAAGAATATCTGCTAAAACCGCATATTTTGTCTCCTCCAGTGGAAGGAAGACCACAGATCATCTACTTAATAGTCTTGGAAGACTCCATGGGCTGTGTGCTTGGCTGACAAGCCGAAACAAAAAGAAAATAGTCTACCATTTATTACTTAATCAAGAAGTTCATGGACTATAAAACTCGATACACTATGCTCGAGAAAACTTGTTGTGCTCTAGCTTGGGTAGCTAAACGTCTTTGCCAGTACATGATTTGTCACATTACTTGGTTAATCTCTGAGATGGATCCGATCAAGTATGTCTTTGAAAAGCCTGCTTTAACAGGAAGGATTGCCCATTGGCAGATGTTGCTGTCAGAATACGACATCGAGTACCATGCTCAGAAAGTTGTCAAAGGAAGTATTTTAGCTGACCATCTGGCTCACCAACCAATTAACAATAATGAATCAAACAAATTTGACTTCCCCGATGAAGATGTGATGTACCTAAAAATAAAATACTGCGATGAACCGCTACCAAACGAAGGGCCAGAGCCAGGATCCCAATGGGGACTAAAATTTGACAGAGCTGTCAACGCTTATGGAAACGGAATTGGGGCAATCATTGTTACACCTCAGGGTACCCATATTCCTTTCAATGCCAAATTGGCATTCAAATGTACAAACAATGAGGCTGAATAGAAGCTTGCATCGTGGGTCTCGATGAAGCTATCGACTTAAGGATAAAGGACTTGGATGTGTATGGAGACTCACCCCTGGTTATAAATCAGTTCAAATGAGAGTGGTACACGCGTTGAAGGCGTGAAAAACACAAGAAAGGGGGTTTGAATTGGTTTTTCAAAATAAAATTCTTTTCTTTTCAACTAACCCCTTTTTCTTTTAACAACTCTTAAACTTATGAATGATAGAAATAATGAAGCTTGAAATAGATAACTCTGTATGTTTATACTAGTTCACTTGAGAATTCCTCAAGTTAATCTAGTCCACCCGCCAAGGTGATTTCGCCTCTCTCAATCGAGGTCTTAATCCACTAATCAAACAGATTAATACAATGCACAAGTCAAAATGCTGGTGACTAACAACAACCTCTAAAACTCTCAAGTTCTAGACTTCTCAAGAGATCTAACCACACTGGTTTCTCTTAAGGAACAACCTCTAAGACTCTCACTAGTCCCAGACTTCTCAAGAATTCTAACCACACTAGGTTTTTCTCAAAGATCTTTAAACAGCAGTTCGAAAAAGAGTTTTGTTTACAAAGTATTGCTTCTAGTATAAGCTGAATATGTAAACTATTTTACAGCACAGAAAATTGATTTTTGATGATAATAGCAAGAATAGAGCGTTTTGATCGATGAAGTTGTTATCATTCTTTGAGTCTTCAAGTCCTTTTATAGCCGAGCAAAAGTAACAGTTGTAAAGTAATCATGACTTTTGACGGTGGTTTGGTAGAAGCGTGAGGACAGATAAAACCTTTTGCATCCTGTCTTGTCAGTGTATCTTCGTTTGTACTGTTGCACTGTTATCGAGATATTTTCATTTAAACTTTTTCACAGATACCAAGATATCTTCGTTTGAGCTTCGTTTGCTTAATCCTCTATCTTCTTAACTTTCGAGGCTTTAGATAGTATTTAGTTGAAGCATGAGTAGAGACTATAGTTAGGTCTTCAGAACCTTTATCAGATAGCGAAAACCTTCAGAATCTGGACTTCGTTCAATCAGAACCTTTTGTCTTCAGATCTTCAGAACTTGTTCTCTATCCATATTTTATCCGAGTCTTGCCAACTTCTGCTTTTTTAGCACTTTAAGCGTAGTGTGTAGGCGAAGTATATTCTTTTAGCATTATGTCCTCACCATTTAACAGAAGCATAACCTGTTTGTTAGATTCTCAAAAGTAACAAACATTAGCCTTATAAAATTGTTCATACAAACATACTTGTTTGGTATCATCAAAATTCAGAGGTATTAACGCAGAACCAAATCTTGTTCTAACAATCTCCCCCTTTTTTATGATGACAAAACAACGTATTTTGATGACACAATTTTGTTCTAACACACAAGTAATTGAAATAAGAAGTTTAATAGATACTTATCCTTCACATGAGATACACCCCCTAATTCTCAGACTGGGTGATTGAATATCCTGACTCCCCCTGATTCTAAAGGGTCAGGTACTTATCCTTCAGAGTTAGATCAGAATTCCTGAAAAGAAAAACAATCTAATAGAAATAACAGTTTTATTGGTTAGCATGTAAACAACGTTATTTCTCGGAGATTGACTATGAGAATCAAAATATCGCATTCATTACTTATCCCCCTTTTTGTCATAATCAAAAAGTTTTGTGATCAAAGGGTGAAAAACAAAGTTCTAAATAAAAAGAAGGTTAGGTGCTTCCAGAAGACATTTTGTCCAAGATCTTTTGAAGCAGGTTCTGAACATTTGTATTAACAACTTTTTGTTCTGCAAATTTTTTTTTGAAAATCTTCTGCTCTCCTTTGATTTCTTCAATTGCGTCTTCCAGACGCTTCACAGCAGGATCAGATGAGGAAACGACTACAGAATTTTGCTTGGACTTTTCTGTGGCTTCGACTTCTTGTTCCAATCTGGCTTCCTCAGCAGCCTTTTCTGTAAGAAGTCTTGCTTCTTCTGCAGCCTTCTTCTCAGCTTCTTTCTGCTTAATCATCAACAGCTTGAAGATTCTTATTCTTTCCTCAGCTTCCTCTCTTGATTTCCAGCAGTTCTAGTAGCTTCAGAGAACCTTGATATTTTTGCATATTCAGAGTCGGAACACTTCTGAAAAGCATCCCAAGAGTTCTCAAACTCCACAAGCTTGGCACTAGTGCTGGCTTCTGCTTGTAGCTTGGTTACTTTCTCCAAAGCCTCGTCAAGAAATCGACTAAGGCAATCAGCAAGGGTTTTGGGATGAGGTCTTTGATAAACAACCAATGCAAGGTTGGATTCAGCAGTTGGAGATGGCATCTCAAGCATTTCTGAACCGGAGTGATTCAGGAGTGATAATCTTAGAGGGTTCAACCATTTGTCCTTCAGTTTCTGGTTGGATAGTCGAAATGGTTATTGGTGAGGTGAATGTGGGGGTTGGTTTAGACGGAATTTATGTGGTGATCGATGGAAGAGGAGTTTGTGGAGAGATAATTGTTTCAGAGACAGGAATAACGGTCGTTGGTGGTGGAATTAAAAAGGATGGTGGTTTGAAACTGACTTGTGGATTTGAGGTGGGAACGTAGGTAGTTTGTTGAGACGAAGATGAAATAATGATAGGTTCATCATTAACTGTTGAAACAAAAGAGGTGATGGAGGAGTTACTTGCTCTTTTAGATTGAGAATCTTGAGCTGAAATCTTGGAGGTCTCTGATTTGTTAGCCATCTTCTTTTTCTTGGGTTCAAAATTAACAGTAGCTTGCTTTCTTTTTCTTCTGAAGGACTCTGCAAGAGTTAGTTCAGGAGCAGGTTCATCAGCCTCTTTAGTTTGCTTCCCCTTTTCTTTGTTAAGCTCAACTTCTTCATTTTTTACCTCAGATACATCATATTCTTGTGCTTTCATTGCATCAACAAATGTAGCAACTTCTTCAATGAGGTCGCTTCTATAATATACAGGATAATTTGGCACTGTGATCATGCGTTTGAATAAGTCCTCAGAGATAGAAAAAGGTTCCACTCTTACTTTATTAATCATTCTCATATGCTTAAGTGTTGCAGCGTTGAATGATTCTCCAATTGTTGCAGTCAGATCATCTATGAGTTGAACTTCTGTAACCAGAGTGCCCACTATACCACTTTCATAGAATATGTCTGAAAGCATTCTTCCAAAGGGAATGTACTTAGGTATATCATTCTTTGGTTCACCTGTTGTTCTTGTCTTCTTCACCATATCTCTCAGATAGTAAAATAAGATGGAGGGTAAACACATCCTTTCCTTGGTGAGCAAATAATATAGCATATACTTCTGATTTGCATTGAAGTAATCTGCAGAATGTGATGAAGGTCTTGGATTGATGCAACCAAGAATGATCTTGTGCCACATTCTTAGTTTATCATGCAAGTCTACACTTTTATAATTTATTTTCTTAGGTTGATAGTTCGTAAAGATTTCTTTGCTGATGGAAGTGTCAGATTTTTCAAGCTTTCCATAGACTCGTTTCCCTTCTAAGAACTTCAAACCTAGAAGATCTGAAATCGTCTTTTCAGTAATGATAATCTTCTTTTCCATGACAAAGGAGATGACATGAAAATCGTCAGTATTAGCCATTCTCCAGAAATATTTTACAAGGGATTCGTAGATAGGACCTTTAAGCCTTTCAAAGTAGTTATTCCATCCTTGACTTTTGAGATCAGCAGAAAGATCAACTCCATTGCTTGCAAGATTCTGGAAATCCACATGCAGTTCCCTGAGGACAGTTAGTTCGTCCGCATGACGCACACATGTAACTGCTGAGTTTCTTTGAGTAACATGGTTTTCATCAATCTCAGGAGGAGACGTTGAAGTCGACGCAACAATTGCAGTGGTTGCAGATGTGGTAGTAGACGTGACTGGTGAAGATGATGACCCTTTAGAGGGATTCAAGGATGCTTCTATTTCTTTGAAGAAATTGACGGTTTCTTGTTGAATGTGATTCATCATGATGAATTTTTGTGGTTGATCGAGATGAGAACAATGAGCAGGTGAGAGAGAGGAGGAAGCGATTTGGGGGTTTTAGGGTTTCTTAAGGTGAGAAAATGAATATGCGGTAGCGTGAGTAGTTTTAGGAATTTTGAAGAACTGATATAAGGTATTGGCAGATAAGAAATGAACGCAATTCTGATTTTAAATCAATCTCAAGAGAGATTACTGTTCATTGTGTACTTTAAAATAGATGTAATGTGTTGCGGTGAAAATCGGATAACAAGCTATTAATTAACTTGCATCATGTTTCTTTTACAACCGACTTTAATTTATCCAAAGGAAAGGTTCAAGATCGTTAAAAAACCTAAAGGGGGGAGATCTAAGGTTCGGGGGTTGGTTATACAAAGGGAAGGTATTAACACCCTAAGTATCTGTAGTACTCTATAGGAACCTCTTGCTAAGTTTGTGATATGCTATGTTTGCTTGCTAAAGGTAATCTGTACTAAGGTAATGACCTAAGGTATGCACACTAAGTTTGCTCGCCAAGACGTCGCATCTTGTGCCTATGTATCTGACTAAAGAATCAGAGCAACTGTAGTTCACCTAACTAAGGGGTGAAAGGAAAGGAAACATTGACTATGGCCAACGTTCCAAAGGGAATGAGCATAAGCTCACGTAGAGTCCACGATAACTCTCTAAGTCTATGTTATAAAGGGAGGAAGTGAATTCTCATGATAGTGAGAACCACACAGAGTTCATGATAACTCTGTAAGTCTGAGTAAAAGGTAAAGTGAGTTCTCATGATAGTGAGAATCACATGGAGTTCATGATAACTCCATCCTATTACTAAACTATGAGGGAAACGGCTCTTATGAGGCCAAGGATGAAATGGGAAAGGTTTGTGACTTAGGAGTCAAAGTAAAGATCTTTCCTTTGGAAGGAGGGTCAAGAACCAAACATGAATATGATATATACAGTATGAATATGAACAAAGGTATAATCAAGATAGTATGAACAGGATATGAACATGAATATGATCAAGATAGAAAGAACAAGATATGAACATGGTAATAATCAAGATATCAAAGTCAAGTGATAATAAATCAAAGAATGATAGTAAATACATAGTATCATGCTTAACATGCTAGAATGCTAAAACAATGTCAGGCAAACATTTATACAAGCGGACAAAAAATGTATCAATGTAAATGAGCAAGAGATAGAAAGATCTAACCCAAAATAGAGAGCATGCTAGTGAGCCACTGACAAACCAAGATCAAAACCTCCACTCCAAGAGCATAGGGTAAAGAGTCCTAAATCTAAGTCCTCAGTCCAAAACTCATAATAGTAACCACAGTCTGGTCAGTTGAGTTTTTTAGGATTTCGATATTTATTAGTGTATTTTAAATGAACAAATAAAATGAACAATATACACAAGATATAAATATGAACAATGATAATATTAACAAGGATAATAATCGATATAAAGAATAAATCAGGATATATATATATATATATATATTGACTGAAAGTAAATTTAGTTATTGTCGATTAAGTTATTGGATCGATGAATCGGGTCCAATGCAATGTTGATCCATCGTAGTACGGTCTATGAGAAAGACCATACTATAGGAGGATGCACAATTTGATCTTTGTGTTAAGACACGATAGAAAAATGATATAGAAGATCATTCTCTGATGAAATCGTGCCACACGAAAAGAAAAGGTGGAGACCTCGTCTTGAGTCACAAACTCTCGTTGATTAGTCGAAGGTAACCTATCACTATCTCAAAGTATAGAGAGAGATCTCGATGATCGCTCACTACAGATTTGAAATAATGAAGGTTCGTCGCTTCACTAACAACGTTCGTGAATAAAAAGACTTCATCGGTCAAAAATGAAAATGAAGATATAAGAAAATACAGAATGAAATAGAAATAAAGTCGGTCTCGTCTTAATCATGATTTAATCGAGAAACCGATAATCTATGATATTCGACTTTCATCGACCGATAAAATAATGAAGGTGGCCTCATACATACCACGACTTTTAGTAATTTGATAAATCGACTAAGTCATGATTTTTGTAATATCATCGGCCCAAAAAAATAAAGAAAATGGGCTCAAAGTGAAAATAAAGTCGGTCTCATCTAAATAAGGATTTTAGATCGATAAATCGAATACCTTTTTAATTAGATTTTCATTGACCGATAAAATAAACAGAAACGGCCTCATAGTCATCACGATTTTTTTTAGTAAAGTAAATCAATAAAAATCGTGGCTTTTTAATATCATAGGCCCCTAAAATAAAATTAAAAAGAAAGTGAAATTAATAAAAAAACTAAAGTGAAATAAGAATCAAAATTTGAAAAACTTAAAGAAACTTCAAGTATTAGGTAAGAAACAAAAACTAAAAAATATTTTTCATGAAAACTAAGAAAATAATTTATTGAAATCTTGAAACGTGAAAGAAACAGAGGGATGATGTGTGGAAACTAGGGAGTGTATAAGAACATGGTGCTGGTATAAATAACACAAGTGGGCTTAGACCAAAGGATCCATGGAAGAGAGAAAGAAACTTGGGCTCATGAAGCCCCTCAGTAAGCCAAACAAAATTTTAAAAAAATAATAAATGGTCATGCCACCATCAGGTTTTATCTCCTTAAAAAAAAAATTAACACGATAGCCACATGAGGCTCACACCATCAGCTTATCTTCTCAAATCCAAACAAAGGCCAGGTATTGTCCTCATCCTTAAAATTTAACGTGGAAACCACATCAAAACACAGTGTGAAACGAACCAACAAAAACCTCCGTCTCCAACCTTTGCTTGCTGAACTTCAGCCTCTCCGTCTATTTTCTCTTTCGACGCTCTCTTACTCTCACGATCTGTTCAATTCGTTCGCAGCTCAGGTTTGTAAATTCTCGATTCGTTCTCAAATCATTTTCTTCTCTCTTCTGGTTCGCTTTGGAATTTGTTGATTTGGTTCTGAGTTGTTTTTTTTTTTAGTTTCAAATCCTATTCATCTCCTTGTTCTCTGTGTTTCGTAAGGGTTTTGTTTTGGATTTTGAAGGTTAAAATGAAATGGAGTGAGGTTTTGAAGTGGTCAAAGGGTTTGAAGATTGGGGAAGGGTGTTGCAGATTGGTAAGTATCGAAAGAGAAGAGGTTTGAGAGTGACGGTTTTGGCGAATCAGTTTGAAGCAATTTGTGGTTTGAACAGGGGTGATGATGAATCGGTTTTCTGGGTTGTTGGTGGCGATAAAGGTAAATGGTTTGGGATTCTATTTTGGTTGTTCTCTTCTTCTATTCTGGGTTTGAAAGGTTATGAAGGTTTGAGAATGGTTTGGTTATGGTGGAAGAGAAACAAACAAAGGGAGTGGGTTTTGGTGGTTGAAAATGGTTACAGGAGGGGATTCTGAGGAAGGCGAAAAGGATGGTTTGTGGTTGTTTGTTGTGAGTTGAAAGTATTGAGGGTTGGAAAAGGAGGTTGTTGTTGGTGATTTCGGTTTGGTGAGGAAACGAGATTGACGGTTCTGGGATATTGGTGGAGTGCTTTTTTTCTTTTATAGCAGAAAGAATTAGGTTTTTGAACTGTATTATGTTTTTTCAATTCCTCTCTAAATATCTTCTCCTCTCCATCAAAAAAGTCAACAAGACTTCTTCATTAAGTTTTACAGTACATCCCACTTTTTGTAGCTTTTGACAAATCCTTTTCAATGCAGGATATGCTGCTGTTGTGGTTTAGCAGAGGTATTGAAATGTCGTGTTGCTTGGCTGGGTTCATGGCAGGTTTAGAGGTCGAACAGGTTGGCATAGGCTTTTGGGGGCTTGTATGAGAAGCTGGCGCGGAGGTACGGATTAAAGCAAAGCTATGGTGCATCAGTGTTGCAGCAGCTTTTGTGTAGCATGCATTTGGGGTAGGGGCTTTTGGTTAATGTTGTAGGCTTTGGTTTTGTGAGGGTTTTTGTACCATTTGCAGTAGTAGATTTTGTTGGTTTATGATAAAAAAAACAATAATAATAAGAATTAAATTCAAATATTTAAATTAAGTCAAGTCAACCTAATAAATAATAAAAATAAACTTAAAACTAGAAAACTAAGATTAAAATTAAAACTAAATTAAATTAATAAAACTTGAACTAATTAAGTTAACTTTATACCAAAATCCTAAATTAAAAATTAATTAACCAAAATTAAACTAAAGCTAAAAATTAAATTAAACTGAAGATAAAATTCTAATTGAAACAAACTATATATAAAAAGTAAATTTAAGAAAATAGACTAAATTAATTTTAAATAATCTAAGATAAAAACAAATTCTAAATCGAAATGATAAAAATTGCAAAAATGCATGATTAATGATCAATGAAGTGTTTAACTAAAAAACGCAAAAAAAACTGATTAAAAATGCTATGATAAATGATCGGAGGATCTGAGGGTAAAATTTGGGCTGCAACAGTTGCCCCTATTTAAATATTTTCACCGAATGACAAGGGATATGGAAAGATGGTGAAAGATATTTAAATATAAATAACCGAAAATTTTGCCCTTAGATACGCTGATATGCAATGATATGAACCAAACTAATCTAGGATGCGGACGTGCCATGAACTTCTAGTATGATGGTATGATGCCATGATGGTGCAAAAACAAACAAGACACCAGAGATAAAGGCAAACAACCACAGGTGAGCTTCACTGGGGAAAGATGAAGGTTAGTGTATCCACGAGGAAAATTCACTGGGGATACAGGCTAACCAACAAAAGAACAAGACTCACTGGGGAGACTTTAAGGAAACACTGGGGATGGAGAAAGAGACCGAGGGAAAATCCATACAGGTCCTTACTGGAGATGGGAGCCAGAGAGGTGTATTCTCCACTGGGGAAAGATCCAGGGAGATGGACGACAGGTTCATAAGTAACCGAACGATACTGGGGAAAAGACGCATTCTTACTAGGCATGAAACCAGAAAGAAGACATGATCACCACAGGGGATCAGTTTGAAATAAAAGGATAGACATCCTACAAAGATTTTCTGGGGATTTCCTATACTGAAGAGTTCAAACGGGATCTTCAAGAAAAGCCAGAAAAGACAGAGGTAAACTATGCGTCAGATGATGAAAGGTGACTGGACCTTTTGGCTGTGAATGAGGTTAATGAATAAAAAATGTACCAGAACTGGTTGAGATAACAAATGTGATTCCGTTTATGGAGGATGCCAACGAAGACTAGACTTTAGGTTCAAGCTTGACACGATTCAAGCAGGAACAAACTGAAATAAAAGCCTAAGGTGACTCGATTCAAACCAAAGACGGTGCCAACGATAATTGGACTTTAGGTTCAAGTTTGACACGATTCAAACAGGAACGGGATCTTAAAACAAGAGACAATGTTTGACACGATTCGAACAAGGACTCGGTTCAAGTTTGACACGATTCAAACAAGAACAAGATCTTAAAACAAGAGACAATGTCTGACACGATTCGAACAAGGACTCGGTTCAAGTTTGACACGATTCAAACAAGAACAAGATCTTAAAACAAGAGACAATGTCCGACACGATTCGAACAACGACTCGGTTCAAGTTTGACACAATTCAAACAAGAACAAGATCTTAAAACAAGAGACAATGTCCGACACGATTCGAACAAGGACTCGGTTCAGGTTTGACACGATTCAAACAAGAATAAGATCTTAAAACAAGAGACAATGTTTGACACGATTTGAACAAGGACTCAGTTCAAGTTTGACACGATTCAAACAAGAACAAGATCTTAAAACAAGAGACAATGTCCGACACGATTCGAACAAGGACTCGGTTCAAGTTTGACACAATTCAAACAAGAACAAGATCTTAAAACAAGAGACAATGTTCGACACGATTTGAACAAGGACTCAGTTCAAGTTTGACATGATTCAAACAAGAACAAGATCTTAAAACAAGAGACAATGTTCGACACAATTCGAATAAGGACTCGGTTCAAGTTTGACACGATTCAAACAAGAACAAGATCTTAAAATAAGAGACAATGTCCGACACGATTCGAACAAGGACTCGGTTCAAGTTTGACACGATTCAAACAAGAACAAGATCTTAAAATAAGAGACAATGTCCGACACGATTCGAACAAGGACTCTGTTCAAGTTTGACACGATTCAAACAAGAACAAGATCTTAAAACAAGAGACAATGTCCGACACGATTCGAACAAGGACTCGGTTCAGGTTTGACACGATTCAAACAAGAACAAGATCTTAAAACAAGAGACAATGTCCGACACGATTCGAACAAGGACTCGGTTCAAGTTTGACACGATTCAAACAAGAACAAGATCTTAAAACAAGAGACAATGTCCGACACGATTCGAACAAGGACTCGGTTCAAGTTTGACACGATTCAAACAAGAACAAGATCTTAAAACAAGAGACAATGTCCGACACAATTCGAACAAGGACTCGGTTCAAGTTTGACACGATTCAAACAAGAACAAGATCTTAAAACATGAGACAATGTCCGACACGATTCGAACAAGGACTCGGTTCAAGTTTGACACGATTCAAACAAGAACAAGATCTTAAAACAAGAGACAATGTCTGACACGATTCGAACAAGGACTCGGTTCAAGTATGACACGATTCAAACAAGAACAAGATCTTAAAACAAGAGACAATGTCCGACACGATTCGAACAAGGACTCGGTTTAAGTTTGACACGATTCAAACAAGAACAAGATCTTAAAAGCCTAAGGTGAATCGAATCAAACCAAAGACGGTGCCAACGATAATTGGACTTTAGGTTCAAGCTCGACACGATTCAAGCAGGAACGGTTTTAAACAACAGGAAAGATGTCAGCGATGACTGGACTTAAGGTTAGACTTCTTGGGGAATACCTATTACGATTGTAAAGAGGTTGAATAAAACCAGAGATAGATAAGTTTCTCATAAGAGACTGCCACTTATTACCATGAAAGAACAAGCTTCTCCAAGAGAATGATACTTGTTATTGGGGTATAAATTCCAAAGAGATGTTGATATTACAACACTACCAGAGGAATAATTGTCTTCAATGAGGATCTGTAAAAGATTCTTCCTGTGAGACACAGTGCAAAATAAATGCACTCGAAAGTGGGTTCAGAAACTATATCTGTCAGGGACCAAGGTTCAGTCTAGGAACAAACTAGAAAGAAACGGTCAAACAAGACTCCAATTGAGGAATGAACTCAACTGGGGATTTATCTTATCCAAATGTGGAAAAGATAACTGAAACAACCATCATCCACGAGAATCAAACTCTGTGGGGAATCAAGAATGAATGGGCACTTTATGCCTAGGGCTGACAACTCTATTGGAGAGAATAGACACACCCAGTCACTTGGGGAGATAAACGCCAAAGTGAACAAAAACAGGTAAGCACCAGAAAGAGAAAGCAAAATGCTAAGATGCCATGCTTATGCTTATGCTGACAAAACAGACAAGAAGCAAAACTGGAGATGAAATAAACATCTCGACGAGGATACCCAGCCAAACTCAAAAGGTTGGACCATCACTGGGGGTGAAGTAGCTTTACTTCAAGGTTATGTCCTTCTCTGGGGGAAAGAGTACTCCACTTGATATAGCATCTTGACTTCGCTAGGAATACCATCATGAGTTTAATTCCTTCATTGGAGAGAAGAGATCCATTGGGAAATGCCAAGATTAGCTGAAGGGATAACTTACTGGGAGCTGGCAGAGACGCCACAAAAGCTGAGTAGTTCTGCATAACTCATCTGCCCCAGGGTACATGGTCTGTCAGAAGAATACATCAAGAGGATTTTACAGAAGAATTGGCATACAAGGTGTTTCAATGTCTTTAAACTCTTGGAGAGATTCCTGAATTTTAGCCTGACTGCCCCTGATTAACTGCTTTGCACGACAGAGTCCTTGAACTAGTTGTGCGTCTTGATCAAAGCCCAAGATTGAAGCTAAAAGGTTAATTGGGATCCGCTAGATAAAATCATTATACAGAGCCTAAGAGGAGGCTGGATTCTACTTGGGGAAATCATTATACAAAGCCTAAGAGGAGGCTAGATTCCACTTGGGGAAAACATTATACAAAGCCTAAGAGGAGGCTATCTGTTGACTAACTGACTCTGCATGGGAGAATCCTTATACAAAGCCTAAGAGGAGGCTGTCTGATAGTTTATACTCGCCACGGAGTGTACAGAGCCCAAGCGTCTGCACAATAAAGTCCTTGAACTTGTGCTTCGGACTGGTTGTTGACAACTGGGGAACAAACTTGCTCCTGTCAAGTTGATCTATGAAGGAGATGCCCCAGAATAGTTGTTTTTTAGAGGTTTGCAGAATCTCGACTTGACTGCTTCTGATTAACTGGTCTTGTGATGATAAGTCACCAAGAGGATTTTACAGAAGAATTGAAATGCCAGATGCTTTAATGTCTTCAAACTCTTGAAGAGATCCATGAGTCTTGACATAATTGTCCTAGTCCAACTGTATTCACAATGCAAAGTCCCTTAAACTGTGGTAGAAACAACTGGGGAACAAGCTTGCCCCTGTTGATGGGTCATCGGAGTCCAAACTTTTCATGAAATGACCTCAAGAAGGCTTGCCCCAATATTCCAAACTTTGAAGAGTTCTGCCCGTGATTCAACAATTCTTGAAATGATGGATCGGCAGAACCTTCCGCTTAGTTACCCCTTGACTGAGCTTCCTTTATCAAATAAAATTCCCTAGCTGACTACATTTGTCGGGATTCCTTTGATGTTGAATCATTTCACAAACAAGTATTATTCATTTAAAATTGGCAATTTCAGTGCAAAAATTCATGCAAGCTTTTGAAATCAAGTTTTATTGATGAAACACGCACAGTGGAATGATTAAGTAATCAAAAACAAAGTGGATCTGGTTATTTACAGAATGACAGATGAAGTGATCAACACACACAACTAGCAAAGATCATTAGGAGTCAGGTTAATCAACCTTGTTGTAGTGTGCTTTCAAAACAACCTTACCTCAATTAGGTCTTTTAAGGGTTGTAACGTGGCCTGGTTCACGGTTTATGAAACAAAGATAAAGGCTCAAAGTTTGTTTGGTACCCACCCCATTTTCGTGATGAACTTCAATCCTAAGCTCAGTTAACTTAAGCTATACATTCAGGTTCCTACAGACTAGGAACAGGCTGATGATCATTGATGATGATTTAGACACATTGGATAGTTAGTACTCCCTCGCAGAATTTGGTTAATCTTTGAGACTTCTCCTTGTCTTTGCTGGTTGAGGTCACGATACCTCTTCTTTTTATTTGATTAAGGTTACGATACCTCTCTTTGTTTGCGGTTAGGACCTCCTTTTTGTTTGATTGTTGCTTTTGAAACTCCTTTTTTGGCTGTTGTACAAGTTCTTTTTGTATAAGGCAAAGTTCTGGGCTTCCCATCTTTCTTGGCTTTTGCCTTGAAAGGGACTCGGCTCATCCTTTGATTAAGGATTTTTCAGCTATCCTTCCTTGTTGTTGCTTGGATGAACAACTTGTACAACGCTAACTCATTTGATTTGAGAGAGCTGACGAATGTCTTGCATGAAGCGCTTGCGTTCGAATGCGTAACCAAGTTAAACTGAGAACTACCCTGCCCCAAGGTTGAGATTTTAAGGGTTTTTTGTATAAAGAAAGAAAACTCCTACTTCTAGGCTCGAAGGGTTAACGAGGGATTATCTTCCTTATTTCTCCAGTGTTTGGGGATTGAACAATGCCTTACATCCTCTGCGAGGTTTAATTGAAAGCATACCACAACAATTATGGATAACATTTTCGTCATCCTCCCCAATCTTTGCTTAACAACAAGTTTGATAAATGGAAAGAAACAAGATAAAGATTTTTTTTGTTTTTTTGTTTTTTTTTTCACGACCGTAAAAGTAAATGAGTGAAACGAATGGACTTAATCAAAAGATGCACAAGCATTTCATTAATCTTGCCAATTTGAAAGTACAACAATGCTTATAAGCAAATATAATTCAAACATGCAAAGAAAATATAACAAAAATGCTAAACAGCCAAATGATTGCCAGCTTTAGGGAATTGAAATTTCCTTCTTAATCTGCCAAGCTGGGATAGTCATTTTCAGAGTTGATTGTCGAGATCCGCTTGAGAATCATCTTCACACATACTCTCAGAAAATTCTTCCACCTCAGAGTCTGATGAACCTGCCTGATTAGGAGAAGGTTTGCTGATTTGGACGCCTTGAGGAGTGAATGAGAACATATCAGAGTCAAACAAAGTCTAAACCTGGCTTCTGAGTACCCTAAGTCTTCAGCTGAATGCCTCTGTGCCCCAGCATGGTGGTCACAATGGACGAGTCTGAAAAAGACAACTTCAAAAGCTACTTCAAGTCCAATGATGGATTCAGGAAGCCGCCTGGGTTACAGACAAAGGACGGACAAGACTCAAGGCTGAGAAATGCAAATGCAATGCAAATGCGCATGTAATGCTAATGCAAGCCAAATGTTTTCAAGGAACTCAAAGGCAAGTTGCAAAAATTTTGGAAAACTGAAGAGTTTTGTTTTAAAATCCGTGATCTCTAAGGATCTTTGCGAAGAAAAGAATGTCTGAGTTCCTTGAAACCATCAATGGATGCGATGAGATGTATGAATGTACAAAACACGGGCACACAAGAACACAGATATATGTACACATAACAGCACACAAGCCCTAGATTTAGGGGTCTCATGCATGGATGAACGTATGCACAAACACACATATACAGATATTCACAGATATGCACACATAAACAAGAGAGGGCCTAGGTTTGAAGATCACGAGCATGGAGTCATGGTCTACCCATCCCAGAAGGTATGTACTATGGGTATTCATCTGCAGAACAGGGTTCTAAAAAGGTTCCCAGAGTCGACAATCCATCTTTCGGATATTATCGACTTCCCAAATGACTCGGTAATCAATAATATTCTCAAGAGAATCTCGTCTGAGTGTAGTATCGCGTGACAACCATTTCAAAAATAGACTCCCTCATGGTCACCGCACTACTTCCTAAAAGGCCAAGTGGGGTTTGGTAACTACGGTTCTCAATATCATGGGCACCTAGGTCGAGAGTAGTAACGTTTTCACGAATAGAATCGTTCAACATGACTAAACTCTCAAGAGGGCCTCAACTGAGTGATGGTGTCTCAAGTCAACTTTTTCAAGAATCGACTCCCTCAAAGCCTCCTTGAATATACCATCGTCCTATAACAAGTGCGCTCAAGTCCGGGTTAGGACTTATCTCACCACTCAATAGTAGCAACCCTGCATACAGAAAACCCAAACATAACAGGCATATATATATATATACACATATAAATATACAAATGTACAAGCAAGCAAACATGTAAATAACACAAAGATAAACAAGATAGGCTTAACCCTATATAAATCCCCAGTGGAGTCGCCATTTCTGTTGCGGTGAAAATCGGATAACAAGCTATTAATTAACTTGCATCATGTTTCTTTTACAACCGACTTTGATTTATCCAAAGGAAAGGTTCAAGATCGTTAAAAAACCTAAAGGGGGGAGATCTAAGGTTCGGGGGTTGGTTATACAAAGGGAAGGTATTAGCACCCTATGTATCTGTAGTACTCTACAGGAACCTCTTGCTAAGTTTGTGTTATGCTATGTTTGCTTGCTAAAGGTAATCTGTACTAAGGTAATGACCTAAGGTATGTACACTAAGTTTGCTCGCCAAGACGTCGCATCTTGTGCCTACGTATCTGACTAAAGAATCAGAGCAACTGTAGTTCACCTAACTAAGGGGTGAAAGGAAAGGAAACATTGACTATGGCCAACGTTCCAAAGGGAATGAGCATAAGCTCACGTAGAGTCCACGATAACTCTCTAAGTCTACGTTATGAAGGGAGGAAGTGAATTCTCATGATAGTGAGAACCACACAGAGTTCATGATAACTCTGTATGTCTGAGTAAAAGGTAAAGTGAGTTCTCATGATAGTGAGAATCACATGGAGTTCATGATAACTCCATCCTATTACTAAACTATGAGGGAAACGGCTCTTATGAGGCCAAGGATGAAATGGGAAAGGTTTGTGACTTAGAAGTCAAAGTAAAGATCTTTCCTTTGGAAGGAGGGTCAAGAACCAAGCATGAATATGATATATACAGTATGGATATGAACAAAGGTATAATCAAGATAGTATGAACAAGATATGAACATGAATATGATCAAGATAGAAAGAACAAGATATGAACATGGTAATAATCAAGATATCAAAGTCAAGTGATAATAAATCAAAGAATGACAGTAAATACATAGTATCATGCTTAACATGCTAGAATGCTAAAACAATGTTAGGCAAACATTTATACAAGAAGACAAAAAATGCATCAATGTAAATGAGCAAGAGATATAAAGATCTAACCCAAAATAGAGAGCATGCTGGTGAGCCACTGACAAACCAAGATCAAAACCTCCACTCCAAGAGCATAGGGTAAAGAGTCCTAAATCTAAGTCCTCAGTCCAAAACTCATAATAGTAACCACAATCCGGTCAGTTGAGTTTTTTAGGGTTTCGATATTTATTAGTGTATTTTAAATGAACAAATAAAATGAACAATATACACAAGATATAAATATGAACAATGATAATATTAACAAGGATAATAATCGATATAAAGAATAAATCAGGATAAATATATATTGATTGAAAGTAAATTTAGTGATTGTCGATTAATTTATTAGATCGATGAATCGGGTCCAATGTAGTGTTGATCCGTCATAGTACGGTCTATGAGAAAGACCATACTATAGGAGGATGCACAATTTGATCTTTGTGTTAAGACACGATAGAAAAATGATATAGAAGATCATTCTCTGATGAAATCGTGCCACACGAAAAGAAAAGGTGGAGACCTCGTCTTGAGTAACAAACTCTCGTTGATTAGTCGAAGGTAACCTATCACGATCTCAAAGTATAGAGAGAGATCTCGATGATCACTCACTACAAATTTGAAATAATGAAGGTGCGTCGCTTCGCTAACAACGTTCGTGAATAAAAAGACTTCATCGGTCAAAAATGAAAATGAAGATATAAGAAAATACAGAATGAAGTAGAAATAAAGTCGATCTCGTCTTAATCATGATTTAATCGAGAAACCGATAATCTATGATATTCGACTTTCATCGATCGATAAAATAATGAAGGTGGCCTCATACATACCACGACTTTTAGTAATTTGATAAATCGACTAAGTCGTGATTTTTGTAATATCATCAGCCCAAAAAAAAATAAAGAAAATGGGCTCAAAGTGAAAATAAAGCCGGTCTCATCTAAATAAGGATTTTAGATCGATAAATCGAATACCTTTTTAATTAGATTTTCATTGACCGATAAAATAAACAGAAACGGCCTCATAGTCATCACGATTTTTTTTAGTAAAGTAAATCAATAAAAATCGTGGCTTTTTAATATCATAGGCCCCAAAAATAAAATTAAAAAGAAAGTGAAATTAATAAAAAAAACTAAAGTGAAATAAGAATCAAAATTTGGAAAACTTAAAGAAACTTCAAGTACTAGGTAAGAAACAAAAACTAAAAAATATTTTTCATGAAAACTAAGAAAATAATTTATTGAAATCTTGAAACGTGAAAGAAACAAAGGGATGATGTGTGGAAACTTGGGAGTGTATAAGAACATGGTGCTGGTATAAATAACACAAGTGGGCTTAGACCAAAGGATCCATGGAAGAGAGAAAGAAACTCGGGCTCATGAAGCCCCTCAGTAAGCCAAACGAAATTTTAAAAATATAATAAATGGTCATGCCACCGTCAGGTTTTATCTCCTTAAAAAAAAATTTAACACGATAGCCACATGAGGCTCACACCATCAGCTTATCTTCTCAAATCCAAACAAAGGCCAGGTATTGTCCTCATCCTTAAAATTTAACGTGGCAACCACATCAAAACACAGTGTGAAACGAACCAACAAAAACCTCCGTCTCCAACCTTTGCTTGCTGAAATTCAGCCTCTCCGTCTATTTTCTCTTTCGACGCTCTCTTACTCTCACGATCTGTTCAATTCGTTCGCGGCTCAGGTCTGTAAATTCTCGATTCGTTCTCAAATCATTTTCTTCTCTCTTCTGGTTCGCTTTGGAATTTGTTGATTTGGTTTGAGTTGTTTTTTTTTAGTTTCAAATCCTATTCATCTTCTTGTTCTCTGTGTTTCGTAAGGGTTTTGTTTTGGATTTTGAAGGTTGAAATGAAATGGAGTGAGGTTTTGAAGTGGTCAAAGGGTTTGAAGATTGGGGAAGGGTGTTGCAGATTAGTAAGTATCGAAAGAGAAGAGGTTTGAGAGTGACGGTTTTGGCGAATCAGTTTGAAGCAATTTGTGGTTTGAACAGGGGTGATGATGAATGGGTTTTCTGGGTTGTTGGTGGCGATAAAGGTAAATGGTTTGGGATTCTGTTTTGGTCGATCTCTTCTTCTATTTTGAGTTTGAAAGGTTATGAAGGTTTGAGAATGGTTTGGTTATGGTGGAAGAGAAACAAACAAAGGGAGTGGGTTTTGGTGGTTGAAAATGGTTACAGAGGGGGATTTTGAGGAAGGCGAAGAGGATGGTTTGTGGTTGTTTGTTGTGAGTTGAAAGTATTGAGGGTTGGAAAAGGAGGTTGTTGTTGGTGATTTCAGTTTGGTGAGGAAACAAGATTGATGGTTCTGGGATATTGGTGGAGTGCTTTTTTTCTTTTATAGCAGAAAGAATTAGGTTTTTGAACTGTATTGTGTTTTTTCAATTCCTCTCTAACTATCTTCTCCTCTCCATCAAAAAAGTCAACAAGACTTCTTCATTAAATTTTATAGTACATCCCACTTTTTGTAGCTTTTGACAAATCCTTTTCAATGCAGGATATGCTGCTGTTGTGGTTTAGCAGAGGTATTGAAATGTCGTTGTTGCTTGGCTGGGTTCATGGCAGGTTTAGAGGTCGAACAGGTTGGCATAGGCTTTTGGGGGCTTATATGAGAAGCTGGTGCGGAGGTACGGATTAAAGCAAAGCTATGGTGCATCAGTGTTGCAGCAGCTTTTGTGTAGCATGAATTTGGGGCAGGGGCTTTTGGTTAATATTGTAGGCTTTGGTTTTGTGAGGGTTTTTGTACCATTTGCAGCAGTAGATTTTGTTGGTTTAAGATAAAAAGCAATAATAATAAGAATTAAATTCAAATATTTAAATTAAGTCAAGTCAACCTAATAAATAATAAAAATAAACTTAAAACTAGAAAACTAAGATTAAATTAAAACTAAATTAAATTAATAAAACTTGAACTAATTAAGTTAACTTTAGACCAAAATCCTAAATTAAAAATTAATCTAACCAAAATTAAACTAAAGCTAAAAATTAAATTAAACTAAAGATAAAATTCTAATTGAAACAAACTATATATAAAAAGTAAATTTAAGAAAATAGACTAAATTAATTTTAAATAATCTAAGATAAAAACAAATTCTAAATCGAAATGATAAAAACGGCAAAAATGCATGATTAATGATCAATGAAGTGTTTAACTAAAAAATGCAAAAAACTGATTAAAAATGCTATGATAAATGATCGGAGGATCTGAGGGTAAAATTTGGGGTGCAACATAATGATTTGGATATAACCTAGGTTACACGCGTTAATCATTTTCTAATTCAAGTGACACGTTTCACTTTTCTCAGGGTCTGAACAACTCAAGAGTTTCCATCTGATCAGGGCCCATTCTGACCGAAGTATCCTCTGATAGTTGAGATTAAACAACAAAAAATCATATTTTTTCAGACTTTGACTAAGCACATCTGATTCTGATACAATCTTACTCTGGACAAAAATCCATTTTCAGATGCGTTAGAATAAATTGAAATCTATCTTCAGCCAAGGGTTTTATAAAAATGTCAGCCCACTGATGGTCTGTATCGATGAATTTTAGACAAAGAGTTCCCTTCTGCACATAGTCTCTAATAAAGTGATGTTTAATTTCTATGTGCTTAGCCCTAGAATGCAGAATTGGATTTTTACTTAAACAAATAGCAGCAGTATTATCACAATAGATAGGGATGTTACTCTCATGTATCTGATAATCTTCTAGCTGGTTTTTCATCCAGAGCATCTTCGTACTGTATAGAGAAGTGGAAATGTATTCAGCTTCTACTGTAGAGAGAGCAATAGTAGATTGCCTCTTGCTTGACCATGAGATTAGGTTGTTCCCTAGGAACTGACAGTTTCTAGATGTGCTCTTTCTTTCCAATCTATGTCCAACATAGTCTGCATCGTAGTAACCAGAAAAAGTGTACTATGATGTTTTCTCATACATCAAGCCAAGGTTAGTTGTTCCTTTCAGATACCTTAGAATTTGTTTAACAGTAGTTAAATGAGGTTCTCTGGTATCTGATTGGAATCTAGCACAAAGATGTAAGCTGAATAATATATCAGGTCTAGAAGCAGTTAGATACAAAAGAGAATCTATCATACCTCGATACATTTTCTGACAAACCTTACCACTTGCTTCTTCCTTCACCATTATGCATGTTGTATGCATTGGAGTCTTAGTTATTTTACAGTTCATCATATTGAATTTCTTCAGAAGTTCTCTGGTGTACTTACTTTGATGAATGTAAGTAGCCTCTGGTTTTTAATCAATTTAAATTCCCAGGAAGAACTTCAATTCACGCATTAGGCTTATTTTTGAATTATGCATGCATTAACTTTGAAAATTCCTCGCATAGAGAGGGATTAGCATAACCAAAAATAATTTCATCAACATAAATCTGAACTATAAGAATATCATTTTTGAATGATTTATAGAAGAGAGTAGTATCAACCTTGCCTCTGGTGAAGTTATTTTCTAAAAGGAATTTTCTCAATCTGTCGTACCAAGCTCTGGGGGCTTGTTTCAGACCATAGAGAGACTTTTTAAGTTTGAAAACAAAATCTATCTTTTCTGAGTTTTCAAAACCAGGAGGTTGTTTGACATAAACTTCTTCTGAAATGTAACCATTCAGAAATGCACTTTTAGCATCCATCTGGTATAAGATAATGTTATGATTTACCGAAAAGAAGATTAATAATCGTATTACTTTAAGTCTGGCGACTGGAGCAAAGGTTTCGTTATAATCAATCCCTTCTTGTTGACTGTAACCTTGTGCAACAAGTCGTGCCTTGTTTCTGATGACTTCACCTTTTTCATTTAGCTTGTTTCTGAAACCCCATTTGGTTCTGATTACGTGGACACCTTTAGGTTTTGGAACGAGATCCCATACATCATTTTTCGAGAACTAATTAAGTTCTTCTTCCATTGCCAGAACCCAGTCCTTGTCCATAAAAGCTTCATTAACTGTCGTTGGTTCAATTAAAGGCACCAATCCTAGAAGCGTTTCTTCAGATGGTTTGAAGGCTGATCTGGTTCTGATGAGAGCGTCCTTGCTACCCAGAATTAGTTCTTCAGGATGTGACATTGAGATTCTCCTTTTCTTTTGTTGTAGAGTATTATATGATTCATCAATGATATCGTGAGTAGGAACATCTGGATTTTTAACTTCCTCTACTTTTTATTTGGGTTCTGAAAAGCTGATTTCCAAATCTGCAAACTTTTCAACTAGCTTTGACTTTTCAGAGTCAAGCTTATCATCGAATCTGACATGAATTGATTCTTCCACAATCCATGATTCTGTGTTATAAACTCTGTAGCCTCTAGAGTGTTCAGAGTATCCTAACAATAGACACTTCTGTGCTTTGGAATCAAACTTGCCAAGATTCTCTTTAGTGTTTAACATAAAACAAATACATCCAAATGGATGAAAATAAGAAATGTTGGGAATCTTATTCTTCCACAATTCATAAGGAGTTTTATTCAAGATAGGTCTTATAGAGATTATATTTTGAATATAGCATGGTGTGTTAACAACTTCTGCCCAAAAGTGCTTAGCCATGTCAGTTTCTTGGATCATGGTGCGAGCCATTTCTTGTAAAGTTATGTTCTTTCTTTCAACAACTCCATTTTGTTGAGGAGTTCTAGGACAAGAAAAATCATGAGATATTCCATGTGAATCAAAAAGTTTTTCAAAATCTTTGTTTTCAAATTCTCCACCACGGTCACTTCTGACCTTGACGATTTTGCAATTATTTTCGTTTTGTACTTGGGTGCAGAAGGAAGCAAACACAAAATGTGATTCAGCCTTGTGTCTTAAGAATTTCACCCATGTCCAACGACTGTAGTCGTCAACGATGACTAGTCCGTATTTCTTACCATTAATAGAAGCAGTTTTCACTGGTCCAAATAGATCAATGTGAAGAAGTTCCAATGGTCTAGAGGTAGAAACAATATTTTATGCTTTAAAAGAAGTTTTTGAAAACTTGCCTTTCTGACATGCTTCACAATTAGCATCTGAAGAATACTTCAGATTTGGCAAACCTCTGACAAGTCCAAGCTTGTTCAGCTGAGAGATTCTTCTAGAGCTGACATGACCCAGACGTCTGTGCCAGACCCATTGCTCTTCATTTAGAGACAGAAGACACTTTACATTTTGATGTTTTAAGTCTGGCAATTTATTTTTGTAAGTATTGTTTTTCCTTTTACCATTGAACAGAACAGATCCATCATTTTGACTAACAGCCTTACAGGACGTTTGATTGAAAATAACGTCATAACCATTGTCACTAAGTTGGCTAATTGACAATAAGTTATGCATTAGACCTTCAACTAAAAGAACATTATTTATGGAAGGAAGATTACCATTACCAACCGTTCCAGAGCCAATGATTCTTCCTTTCTGATTTCCTCCAAAACTAACGATGCCTCCAGGCTTAAGTTTCAGATTTTGGAACATATGCCTTTCTCCCGTCATGTGTCGCGAGCATCCACTGTCCAGGTACCATGACTGGTGTTTCAGCGGTGCCATTAAGGATATCTGAAACATAAATTATCTTACTCTTAGGTACCCATTTTGTGGGTCCTTTCACATTAGCCTTTCCAGAGGTTCTGATACCTTTGGATGTTCGTGCGACAGAATAATAGTGTGGTATTTGAGCATAGTATTTGTGTTTGGAAGTTTTCTTTCGTGTCTGTGTTTATGATATAGCTGACTTAGAACTTTCTGGTTCTGAACATTTTAGCTTGGTATCGGCACGCACAAAATGTTTAGATAGAGGTATTAGTTTTATATTCTTGGTTTCATCATATGGTTGTGATGGTCCTGAATATCCTAGACCTCTACTCCCATTTCTGCTAACTCCATAGATCATAGAAGCCATTTTACTTCTATCTATGCTTTTAGCAAGGAAGGGCTGAAAAGCTCTGTCATATCTGACAACTTCATTAGTGATAGTTATATCAGACGTGATCTCTTCCTCTAACTTAGCTACTTTACTTTTTAGAACAACATTTGATTTTTCTGAGAGGAATAATTTTTTGTTTAATTCCAAAATAGTTTGCTTGCTTTTGGTAAGGTCTTCCGAAGGAACCACAAGAGTCTTTTTCAGAGTTTTATGTTTTCTTAAAAGAAGTTGATACCTATCCATAAGTTCAGATAATCCTATTTCTAATTCAGAACGAGATAAGGAAGAGAGTACCTCTTTGTCATCATCAGAGTCTGATAGTTCTTCTTCTGATAAAGCTTCATTTGTACCGGTCTTGGCCATGAATGCTACATTTTCATGTTCTCCTTTGGAATCTTCTTCTGACTCTGAATCGTCCCTATCGTAACCTAAAATTTAACCTCCCTTTTTGTTTTTTTGCATAAGCATGTGCACTCGCATCGATAGCATACGCATTTTCATTTTTCCTTTGTGTTTTGATTGCAGGAATGTTCAGGTTTTCGAGCTCGATTAATCTCATCATCACAAGGTCATCACATTATCAAAACAAGCACAAAACAAGGGTTTCTATGCCTATTTATCAAAGCAAGGGGTTGAAAATCGGAACCGTGGCCACAACACCATTTTCAGGCAAAATTGGGCATTTTTGGCCTGGTTAATAGATTAACCATTTTGCAGTGCAATTATGTTAATAGATTAACCAGTGTAAATTTGTTGTTTTTTATGTGTTAATCGATTAACACTTTGCAGTGCAATTATGTTAATCGATTAACACATGCAAATTTTGCATAATTTGCTGTTTTTTCAAGACAACAACTTTCCCTCCACATTTTGAGATTCTACATTGGTCTAGTAACATGTGGAACATTCTGGAGCCTTCAAGAATTTACCTACATTTGTTTCAATGCATTATTTCCAAATAAGTGCACCATGTTCCTTGATCTCCAAGCATATCAACCTTTGGATGTTGGAACTCACATTGGGATTGTTACCGAGTTGATCCCAACTAACCGAGTTAACCACCTTGACTCGGTGAGTCAAGTGTAACTAACTCCTAGCCTAGTTCCAAACCCAAAGCTAAGTCCAAAGCTAGCTCCAAACCTCTCACACTCCAAACGAAAAGTCTATATAAACAAAGCTCCACTCATTTCACAAAGCCTCCACAATCATTCACACAAATTCACACTTTCTTCACTCTCAATTCTCTCATTCTCCTCTACATTTTTCTGCAATTTCTACACATTCCTCTTATCTTCTTTCCCAAACTTCACAAAAGCTCTTAATTCTTGAAGAATAATCACTTTTCACTTTGAAAGTGATTATTTATTGAGCTTAAGCTTCATCATTATTCCATTCTACTGAATTTTGTGGAGCTTCAGTAGCTTTTGGATTCATTTCAAGTGATCACTTCAAGCTTCTTCAGTGATAATTCGCATTTCGGAGTTTTCGTCGAAGTTTGCTCGGTTTCGCTACGATTCGAAGTGCAATTAAGGAATCTCTAGTTTTCTTGGATTATCTTCATCATTTTACAATTATACTTGAGTTTATGGAGTTCTATAAGCTTTTGACTTCATCTCAAGTGTTTGCTTCAAGCTTCTTCGGTGATAATTCACATTTCGGAGTTTTCGTCGAAGTTTGCTCGGTTTCGCTACGGTTCAAAGTGTAAGAGCATAATTCTCTAGTTTTCTTGGCGTTTTCTCTCTACATTTCATTCACAACAATTACCAAGCCAAACCTCCGGCTCGTAGGTTGGTAGATATTGCTTTACTCACTGTTTCGATCATTTCCGCGCATTTACGTCATAATTTCGATCGTTTTCGGTTTAATTTATCATGCAATTGCTTGATCTTTAATCTCCATGATTAATGCTTGTAATCTGTGTTTAATTGCCCTTACATGATGTATTTTTAGTGCACAAATTCATGTCCTAGCATGTGATGATTGGCATAAGTGATTAAGTGCTGAAATCACTTTTGAAAAGCTGTTTTTTCTGTTATTTTTGCCACTGTCTCAGTGGTAACCGGTTAGCAGATATGCTGTAACCAGTTACACAGTGCAATTTCCACTAAAAATGCAAATTTTCAAGCATGTAACCAGTTAACAGATATGCCGTAACCGGTTACCACTGAACAAAATGGCCAATTTTGAGTTTTTTCAAGTTTGTTTGGTATCCTTTCTTCTTCTAACTTCCATGGATTAACATGCTTGATATTTATGGATGTTTTAAGTGCTGTTAACCTATGTTTAGAGCATATTTACATTAATTCAATGATTGATTTGTCATTTCTTGCAATTATGTGTGTTCTTGATTTTTGTTTGAACATGCTAATTCTTGCACAATCCTTGATCACTTGATACATGATTTGTGACACATGCTAATATTTGTTTGGCACTATTTTTGCATTTCCAATTCTTGATCACATTAAGTTTTTTCTTTATTAAGCAAATTTAATCATGCTTAATCAATAATTTACACCTTTTGCTTTAATGATTTTCCATTCTCTTTGGAAAGTTGTTAGCATAACATTTCCCTTTGATTAATTGATCGAAACCATGTTTCGATTAGTTGATCCTCCCTTTCCCTCTCTTTAGGCTTCCTTTAGAGCTTTTTCTCTCTTTTCTCCCCCGCGGAGTTGAAGATTCATATGACGACCGATGCACGACACTGGAGCACTATACAACTTAGAGTTGTTACGCTGTCGGTTTCAACTTCTGCACTACACCCTGTGTGTTAGAGAAGGAATGAGAAGGGAGAATTCCTACTCTCATTCTGACTAATTCAGGTAGGGGACAAATGACCCCGTGCCTAGCTTAATCACCTCTATCCTTAGGCGGTAGCGTATCTTCTTCCCCAGTCGAGTTGATCTTCGATCACTCTTATCTCTTTCAATCAGTCTTTTGATCTATTACCATTCCTTTGGTTCACGATCATTAGCAATCTTCAGAGGGTCAATCTCTTGCCCTTATTCAATACCTCTCCCTTATTCTCTTCAAGAGGGTTTCAATTACCTTTTCTTATGGCTAGTCACTTCTTTTGCTGATTCCCCATGAGAGTTGTATTCATTCTTCCATTGGTTGATCACAATCATACTGTTAAAACCAATGCTCTATTCATCTACAATCCCGCTCTTTCTTTGGTTAAACACAGTTTTCGTGTTAAACACTGAAACTCTTGCGGAGTTCGCAACCTTCTCTTGGTTCTTCTCCCTTTGATTGGTTAACCATTGCTTGTCAATTAAAACACTAATTTGCGCTCCTTCTCAATTAACCATAGTCCGTCTGTTAAAACATTGAGTTCCTCTTGGGTTAATCACCTTCTCTTGGTTAATCACCCGTCTCTTCAATTAAACACAGTCCGTCTATTAAAACACTGAATTCCTCTTGGGTTAATCACCCATCTCTTCAGTTAAACACAATTCGTCTGTTAAAACACTGAATTCCTCTTGGGTTAATCACCTTTTCTTGGTTAATCACCCGTTTCTTTAATTAACCACAGTCTGTCTGTTAAAACACTGAGTTCCTCTTGGGTTAATCACCTATTCTTGGTTAATCACTCTTTTCTTTAGTTAACCACAATCCGTCTGTTAAAATACTGAACCTTTTTCGAGTTAATCACCTTCTCTTGGTTAATCACTCGCTCTTTTCGGTTAATCACAGTCCGTCTGTAAACACCGAATCCCCAGCAGTTGGCAACCTCCTCTTGGTTCGAACACTTGCATCTTTGGGTTAGTAACCTTTCTTTGGTTCGAATACCCTTTCTTCAGTCAGGTACTGCTTGTTCAGTCAGTGTACCAAACTACTTTGGGTCACGAACTTTGCTCGGTCCTACACCCGTCCTTTGGGTCACGACCTTTGCTCGGTCCTACACCCGTCCTTTGGGTCACAACCTTTGATCGGTCCTACACCCGTCCTTTGGGTCACAACCTTTGGTGGGTCCTACACCCGTTCTCTGGGTCACGACCTTTGCTCGGTCCTACACCCGTCCTTTGGGTCACGACCTTTGCTCGGTCCTACACCCGTCCTTTGGGTCACGACCTTTGTTCGGTCCTACACCCGTCCTTTGGGTCACGAGCTTTGATCGGTCCTACACCCGTCCTTTTGGGTCACGACTTTCGCTCGGTCCTACACCCGTCCTTTGGGTCACGACCTTCGCTCGGTCCTACACCCGTCCTTTGGGTCACAACCTTTGCTCGGTCCTACACCCGTCCCTTTGGGTCACGACCTTTGCTCGGTCCTACACCCGTCCTTTGGGTCACGACCTTTGCTCGGTCCTACACCCGTCCTTTGGGTCACGACCTTCGCTCGGTCCTACACTCGTCCTTTGGGTCACGACCTTTGCTCGGTCCTACACCTGTCCTTTAGGTCACGACCTTTGCTCGGTCCTACACCTGTCCTTTGGGTCACGACCTTCGCTCGGTCCTACACCCGTTCTTTAGTTGATCATAATTCTTATCTGTTGAAACCTCTTTTCCCCACAGAGTCTTAATCTCTTCCTTCGGTTAACCACTGCCAGTCAGTTAACATACCGAGTCCTCTTTTCTCTTGGTTTTAACACCATTCCTTTGTTTGTTTCCTCAGTAGGGTCGCTACCTTCTGATTCTCAGTCACGATTTCTTTATTCTCTTACTCCCCAGTGGAGTCTCTTTATTCCTTTTGCTCTCTTGGTTTCAACACCACTCTTGCACTTTACTCTTAGCACAATTACTATCTATTCATTTGCACTCCTTTCTTGGTTATGACACCATTTCTTTTGCATCCCCAGCGGATCTTTCTCTATCTCTTATTCTCTTGGTTTTGACACCGTTTCTCTTGTTTCTTGCAGAGTCACTTTAGTCTCTTACTCCTCAGTGGAATCCTCTCTTTTGCCTTTTGCTCTTCTTTCTTGGTTTTGACACCATTTCCAGTGGAATTTCCTACTTTCTTTTGCTCTTGGTTTTGACACCACTTTCCTTTCCTTTTTCTTTTCCGTCTTAGTTCCACGAACTATGAAAGCTCTGATTCTGCATTCTTCTGAATGTCATATACGTAGGCACGAGACGCAATGTCTTGGCGAGCACACTTCCACCCTTCTTTCCTTTTGCCTTTCTTCCTTCCTCTCTGTCCCTTGGTTCCATGAACTACGACACTCTGATTTCCTCATTGCACTATGAGGGTACGTAGGCACGAGGGCCACAATCCTCCGCGAGCACTTTCTTTCTTTTCTTTCTTTTTCCCCTTTCTCTTCTTTCTCTCTTTCTTTTAGTTAGAAGCCTTTAGATAGATAACCCATCCAAGCCTAGAAGCAAGCGAAATGGTTCCCATCGAGTATGACGGATGCGTAAGGTGCTAGCACCTTCCTTTCGCATAACCGACCCCCGTTCCCATTTCTCTTCCCCTTGGGTTTTATCGATATTTTCCATGTCCTTTGGGACTAAATAAAGTTCGGTGGTGACTCTATTGTTATCTCTGAGTGTGCGATTCACTCAGGTGTAAACCAGCCATCTTCAGTCCCAAGTTACCATGAGGCCCTTTTTGGCTGTTCTAGGTTTTCCATCTTTCTTGAATTTTGGACAATCATTCTTGATATGTCCTGGTTCCTTGCATTCAAAACACGTGACTTATCTTCCATAAGCTTTCTTCTGACTATGTGTATACTCAGGTTTTCTTCTTGGTTCTCTGAACTTATTCCTTCTATATTTCCATAGTTGACTTATCTTCTTTGATATGAGGGATAGTTCATCTTCGTCTGAATCTTCTTCAGATTCTTCAAATTCTTCCTCTGCTTGATAGGCCTTTTTCTTTTCAGATTTAGCCTTTAGAGCAATAGATTTACCTCTCTTCTAAGGTTCATCCCCTTGAAGTTCTATTTCGTGACTCCTTAAAGAACTAATTAGTTCCTCAAGACTTATGTTGTTCAAGTCCTTTGCTAGTTTCAAAGTTGTTACCATTGGTCTCCATTTGACAGGCAGACTTCTGATAATCTTTTTGACATGATCAGCGGTAGAATAACCTTTGTCCAAAACTTTGAGTCCTGCAACCAGCATCTGAAATCTTGAGAACATAGTTTCCACGGATTCATCATCTTCCATTCTGAAGACCTCATATTTCTGGATTAATGCAAGAGCCTTTGTCTCTTTGACTTGAGCGTTGCCTTCATGAGTCATCTTGAGGGAATCAAAGATAGACTTTGTAGTCTCTTTGTTTGTGATTTTTTCATATTCCGTATATGAAATTGCATTTAACAGAATCGTTCTTGCTCTGTGATGATTCTTGTAAGTCTTCTTTTGAGCATTCGTTAATGCACTTCTGGCAATCTTTTCGCCTTCAGGATCTACAGGGTAACTGTAGCCATCAACTACCAAATCCCATAAATCTAAGTCAAAGGCCATAAAGTAACTTTCAATTCTGTCATTCCAATAGTCAAATTTTTCCCCATCAAAGATAGGAGGTTTTGCATTATAGGAATCTCTTTCATTTGCGGTAACATTTAGATCAGGTGCAGCCATTGTTTTTCACACTTGGATCGGTACTGAACACTGTTAAGTGCTTGATAAAAACTTGACCTTTTTATCACTTCAGAACCGGAGTTCTGATACCAATTGAAGGCGTGAAAAACACAAGAAAGGGGAGGTTTGAATTGGTTTTTCAAAATAAAATTCTTTTCTTTTCAACTAACCCTTTTTTCTTTTAACAACTCTTAAACTTATGAATGATAGAAATAATGAAGCTTGAAAGAGATAACTCTGTATGTTTATACTAGTTCACTTGAGAATTCCTCAAGTTAATCTAGTCCACCCGCCAAGGTGATTTTGCCTCTCTCAATCGAGGTCTTAATCCATTAATCAAACAGATTAATACAATGCACAAGCCAAAATGCTGGTGACTAACAACAACCTCTAAAACTCTCAAGTTTTAGACTTCTCAAAAGATCTAACCACACTGGCTTCTCTTAAGGAACAACCTCTAAGACTCTCACTAGTCCTAGACTTCTCAAGAATTCTAACCTCACTAGGTTTTTCTCAAGGATCTTCAAACAGCAGTTTGAAAAAGAGTTTTGTTTACAAAGTATTGCTTCTAGTATAAGCTGAATATGTAAACTATTTTATAGCACAGAAAATTGATTTTTGAATGATAATAGCAAGAATAGAGCATTTTGATCGGTGAAGTTGTTATCATTCTTTGAGTCTTCAAGTCCTTTTATAGCCGAGCAAAAGTAACCGTTGTAAAGTAATCATGACTTTTGACGGTGGTTTGGTAGAAGCGTGAGGACAGATAAAACCTTTTGCATCCTGTCTTGTCAGTGTATCTTCATTTGTACCGTTGCACTGTTATCGAGATATTTTCATTTAAACTTTTGCACAGATACCAAGATATCTTCGTTTGAGCTTCGTTTGCTTAGTCTTCTATCTTCTTAACTCCAGAGGCTTCAGATAGTATTTAGTTGAAGCATGAGTAGAGACTATAGTTAGGTCTTCAGAACCTTTATCAGAGAGCGAAAACCTTCAGAATCTGGACTTTGTTCAATCAGAACCTTTTGTCTTCAGATCTTCTGAACTTGTTCTCTATTTGTAACACCTTTTTCTACCCCACGAATAAACACGGCAAAATATATAATTTATCAGAGTAAAGTCAAAAACCACCTCTAAGGGTGCACATTTCTCAATAAATTCAAATTAAACACTTGCTCCGTAAACACGGGTTTTCCTAAAAAATACTCAAAAGCATTCATATGGCAGCGGAACTCAATAATTCAAAATAAAAAGGTTTTCAACAAAAGCCATCATAGTTAGCAGCAGAACCACCATAACCACAATAATAAAAAAGGTTTCAAAATAACCCATAGTCGTCAGATATCACAAAACAACAACTCAACAATGGTTCGACTCAACAACCCAACCCGATGTTACACTATCAGAGCAAGACCCTTTACATCGACCAAAAGTAAAGTACAACTCCAAAAGTCCTCGAAGGCATCCACAGCTAAACCTGATCACATGCACGTTACCCACGTGAAGGCAACATTCAAACAGGCAGGGTGAGTAATCACAATTCATTATAATCAATATAAAAATAGGATATGCAAAATGGCGTCATCATTATATACAACATCATCAGGGTCATCATAAAGGAAAACATCAGGAATCACTATAGTACAACATCACGTCAATGCCACATAAAATGCAATGCAAAACAAGACTCATGCATGTGGTACCAGTCGTCACAAAGGATGGACACTAGGCCATCAACCCTCCACAAGGGAGCACGTCATAAACACCTCAATCCACACAATGGGAATGAAGCCACCACTGGACTGAAGTCCTAACATCGTCACTGGATCGAAGTCCTAACATCATCAATAGACCGAAGTCCAAATGCTATGAATGCATGATGCACAACGTCCTAATCATCATCATCAACAAAAGTCATTACGTGCATCATCATCCATCAAACTCACATATTCATCATATCATCAAATACGTCATCAAAACATCATAAATAAACCTCTCGTAATCATCAATATAACTCATGGTAATTCACATCAAATAGTCATGTATCATCGTCATAAAATCATCAACATATCTCATAGTAATTCACATCCTCAATTATTCATCAAAACATCGCAATATCATAATCTCATATTCATCAATATCATCATGGTAAATCACATCATTATTTAATCGTCAAACATCATATATCATCATCATAAAATCATCATTCATACTCACAACAAGTCATCAAAACAATCACAACTCGAAACATCAAAACAACACAGGAATCACAAGAGGATTTCGCGAAACTGCAGTCGTTCGCTACCAAGTTCGCTGTGTGAACTCATTCGCTGGGAAGTTCTCTTTGCGAGCTTCCAGCGAATCCCAGAATCCCAAACGAAACCAGAAAAACCCCCATTCCGCCTCTCCTCGCCACCCTCATTCGCTTAGCGAAGTCATTCGCTAGGAGGTTCGCTTTGCGAACTCCAGCTCACACTCAGAATTTCACACCAGTATTTCAATCACCCTCATCACGCATTCCCTGCTCCATTCGCTTTGCGAATCTGGGGCGAATGTTCGCCTTGCGAAGGATTCCTTCGCTTTGCGAACATGCGATTTCAGGAATCGCTCCTACGCATCAGTAGCACTTCAGATCACCAAACTCTTACGGGTTCACCCTTAGTTCACCCCAAAACATCCCCAAAACCTTACTAAAGCATCATGGAAATTAAAGGCATAAAACCTACAACTATTAGGTCAAATAATTCCACCATCCTAACTCAAAATCACCTAAACCTTCACAAACTCTCAAGATTCTCATAAACCTCCATAAATCCCTTTCGCCACCAGGTCGAAACAACATCGACAGGGAAGTCATCCCCACGGTCTATTTTACCGGTTCGATTCAACATTATTAATCGATTCACAAAAATGCCCTTAAATTCATCAGTTTACCTCAAAACCCATAAACCCTCACAAATCCCCTTTTTCTACAAGGTCAAAACAACATCAAAGAAACATTAGCCTCAAAGGCCTAATTTTACCCAATTCAATCTAACCCTTCATATTCATCATCAACCCACAAAAACAACACCTAAATCATCAATATAATCATAAACCCACATAAACCTCAAAATCGGCCCTAAACACATCGAATCCCTATATTGAAAACAATGAAAGGTAATACTCCCCATACCTTAGATTGTCGATTCGAAGCTTTCTCTCTAAGCCTTCGAAAACCTTCTTGAATTCCGTGCCTCCTCCTTTTTCCTCAGAGCTCTTACCTTCTTCTTTTCACGGTTTACCAAAAAAAATGAAACCTATTCTCAAATCCTCCTTTTATATTCAACCTAACCCTTGGGCCTCAAAATTGGGCTTTCTCCATAATACCCTCACTAATCCTCCTCAAAAGTCCAATTTACCCTTAATTCCTCTAATATTATTTAAATTAATAGTAAGACATTATACCCCATAATATATACTATTATTTAATTAAATAACCAAACTCCACAAAATTCCACGCATTGCCCCAAAACACTAAAATTCCCCAAAAATCACGAATATTATATTTAAATAAATTAAATAAATATTCTTACGAATTTGGGGTGTTACACTATCCATATTTTATCAGAGTCTTACCAACTTCTGCTTTTTTAGCACTTTAAGCGTAGTGTGTAGGCGAAGTATATTCTTTAGCATTATGTTCTCACCATTTAACAGAAGCATAACATGTTTGTTAGATTCTCAAAAGTAACAAACATTAGCCTTATAAAATTGTTCATACAAACATACTTCTTTGGTATCATCAAAATTCAAAGGTATTAACGCAGAACCAAATCTTGTTCTAACACACGTCAACTGGGATTGATTCCTTACAAATACTACGCAAGAAGGTTGTTAACCTTCTTGAACAAGATAGATTTTCATCACATTCCTCGTGAAGAAAACCACATGACTGATGCACTAGCTACTCTATCCTCTATGATTAGTGTGAATCAATGAAACGGAGTACCCAAGATTGACATAATGCGCCTTGATAAGCCTGCTTACATATTTTCAGTCGAAGCAGTCATCGACGACAAACCTTGGTATTACGTCATCAAGATTTTCCTTCAAAGACAAGAATACCCGCTTGAGGCATCAAGGAAAGATAGGAAGACTCTCAGAAGAATGGCTGGTAACTTCTTCCTGAACAATGATGTACTCTACAAAAGGAACTTCGACATGGTTTTGCTCAGATGCGTGGACAGACACGAAGCAAACATGCTAATGAAGGAAGTTAATGAAGGCTCCTTTAGCACTCATTTTAATGGACATACAATGTCAAGAAAAATTCTAAGAGCAGGATATTATTGGCTGACAATGGAATCCGATTGCTACAAGTACATAAGGAAGTGTCACAAATGTCAGATATACGCCGACAAGATTCATATACCGCCAACGCATCTCAAAGTTCTCCCTTCCTCCAACAGGCTGCTACCTTCAGAAGACACCGGTAAAAGTTGTCACTCCCCAGGAGTTGCATTTTGTTACTACCAGGAATATGAAAAGTTCAGCAACAGGACTTTGTTCCCTCAACAAACCAGTGATACTTTTTATTCCCCCAAAGTGGTTGAGTATCCAGTTGTGTTCGTCACCAGTCCGTATGTCTTGTTTGTTTTGTCAGCATAAGCATTTCATACATACATCATGCATGATTGATTTATATTCATATCCATATTGCATAACATATTTCCATCACTTTGGTCACGTTTATCCCCAAGTGATAAATGTTCTCTCTCTCCATTAGAGTTGTCAGCCTTAGGAAGAAAGGATATATTCTTTTAATCCCCACCAGGTTTGATCTTCGTATAAGATTTTCCTTCAGTCTTCCTTTCCACAATTGGATAGGATAAAATCCCAGTTTAAGTTCTTTCCTCATCGGGAAATGTCTTGTTTAAACAATCTCTCTCCATTTTGTTCCTGGATTGAAATCGGTCCTTGACCATTTTGATAACTTGAACCTCTGAAAGGCCAGAACACATTTGGTTATACACCTTTGGAACTTCACTCTTCACCTTTGAAGATGATGTTTTGCTTTCTCGGATTAAGGAAAATCCCCCCACAGAAGCTTCTCAACAAAAGACTCTTTGCAATATGGACATCACATCCCTTAAGAAATTTCTACCGAGTGGCAAACAGAGAAGTTTAATTTTGCCCCATAAATTCCCAATAAGTCGACAAATGGCAGTCTTTTCCCGAGAAGTTTGTTCTACTTTAAAGGAAGTCATCAGCACCTCAAACTTGAATTACATCACATGCCATCTCTTCGAAGAAGTCTTGAAGGGAAGTATGATTTAATTTCTCCAGCAAATGACGTCTCCAACCGAGAAGTTTGGACACCTCTGCAGTTCAGACAAACGGTCCTCCCCAATAAGTCTGACATCAAAATATTTACTCATCATATGGCATCTCTCCAAAGAAGTTTCGAAGAGAAGTATGATGAAGAGCATTTTTCCATCAAATGGCTATCTCCCCGATGAACCTCGGAGAGAAGTTTGGTGAAGACCCTCACATATAACTTTCCTTGTCATGAGAAGAACTCGACAAGAAGAAACTGAGACCAGTTCCATGGCTGAAGACTAGGATCGAGGGGAGGTTTATTTCAAGAAAACTGAGACCAGTTCTATGGCTGAAGACCAGGATCGAGGGGAGGTTTATTTCAAGAAAACTGAGACCAGTTCCATGGCTGAAGACCAGGATCGAGGGGAGGTTTATTTTAAGAAAACTGAGACCAATTCCATGGCTGAAGACCAGGATCAAGGGGAATTTCCACCCTTTTCTAAGTAAGATTACTTAGTAAAAGAAGATGGATGAGCAAATTGGGAATTTGCTACCATTCACACCTGCAATCAAAATTTTGGGTATTTTGATATTTAATCCTCTTTTACCTCGAACGTCTGAATATCTTCGTCATTCACACCTTCAGGTCCAAGAAGATTAAATAGGGGCATATGTCATACTCTAAATTTTGACTCTAAGACTTCACATCATTGTGAAAATCATCACCACAATAAGGATGTACCTTCATACTCACTAATCCTTTCAAAGATTGTTGAGTGTTTACCTTGACCAAGAATTAGGGTTTTTTAAGCCCTACAGAGGATTCAGGAAAAGGATCAATCAAGAATTGACATGATATCCAACTTACCAAGTCTCTCAATCATTCATGGAAGTCAAGAGGTCCTCAACATCAATAATTAAGCACAAGATTGCATCATTCCAAGTTGATCAAGCCTCAAGATCACCTGTGTCATCAAATTAGGGTTTTGGTCGACCAAGGCCTCTAGAGGGGAATTTTCACCTGGGCATGAGTCAATACCTCAATACATGATTCAAGGAGCTCAAGAGAGCACTAAGAGTCCATTCACAAGTTTAAAATGACCTCAGAGGATGCACCTATCAAAAATCAGGAATTAGGGTTTCCCTGCACAAAATTCATCTGAGACCAAAAGTCAAAGTTTGACTTTTTGGCCAAAATTGGTCCTCATGAGCCATTATACAAGAAAACATGATCCATTGTTGCATTTGAACAAGATTTGATCAAGAAATCAAGGTAACTTGTAAAAGGGGCAATGTTGAGAAAGTGAAATTTTCACTAAGTTATGGAAAAAAGTGTTTTTTTTTTTGGAAATCTTGGTATCCGGCCTTGCGACCGACTAATCTAAGAGGGACCAATCCCACCGTCCAGTAGCGGGGGCCCCGTTTAAAGCCATAGCAAAGCTCCGTATGGATTGGCCCACACAAGGATTGATTGCACCTAGTAGGATTCGAACTTGAGACCTTGAGAGGAGCACACTCAACTTCCAAAAGCCATAACTTCCAAACCAAGCAACCATTTTCTTGGATTCAAAGCTTGAATGATAGATCTCATCATATACTACAAAAGTGCTAAACTAAGCCATGATAAAAACAATGCTTGGATTTTAAGTTATGAAGTGATCAAAATCAAGAAAAGTAGGAAATGAACTTCAATACTTAGTAAAATTCTACCTAAGGTAAAATCAGTCAAAACATCAAAATGTGGAGGAATTTTTCACCATGATCCAAGATGAATCAAGTCAAATTATGAATATCAAAGTTGAAGTACATCATCCCAGCTTTCCAAAGAGCCCAAGAGCATGAGAAAGCTCCACTTGAGCAAAGGGTTATGGAGGTCTCAACACACCATGCTGCAACTCTTTTTCAAAAACAGTTTTGGATCATCACTTGCCATACACGATTTTTTTGTCAAGTGTAATGATCAATGCAACACTTATTCAATGCATAACAGAAGGAGTCATAACAAACCTGCAAAATTGGGTCAAAGGGTCAAGAGATATCTCGAATTGGATTAATGGATTTTGTCACATTATGCCTTGAATTCAAAGGTATTTATGTGCAATAGTGCACATTCAACAAAGACACTCTTTTCAGTCAAGATGCTCACATGAACAACAATAAAAATGACTGAGGAATGTGGAATTGGTCAATTGGTAGTTATGCTATTTAGAGGAGCTATTATACCTTGCATAAAAAGTAATGACACAAGTCCAAAACCATTTGATAAATATCATTCAAAAATTAATATATGAAACCTACGTCCTCTCACTCTAACTCACAAAACACGCCCTCTCAAAATTTGTGAGTTGGAGTGAGAGGAGCTATTATTCCCTCTTTTTTCATATTTTTTCATATTTTCTTAAATATTTTCAAAAATTAATTTCTATATTCAATTTTAATTATTTTCAAATTATTTTTTGAATAAATATCATTCACATATTTAAATATTTTATTCACCAAAAAAAATAAAATAAAATTTATTTGATATATTTTTTAATATATTAAAAATTATTATTTTAAAATGTTTTAAATATTTTAAAATATTTCCTTTTCTTGATTTTTCTTAAACCGAATTGATTTCAAATATTCATGCGAATAAAACATCTTTTTTATAAACCTTAATCATTGTTTCTTGACATGGTTAATGGATTCATTTGATAAATTATACCATTTTTATTGATTTTTCTTTGAAAAATATCTTAAAAAATGAAATTAGGGTTTTTACCTTGATTCAATATTTCAAACTTCATTTCAATACACTTGGGCCTCTATTAGAGTGTAAGACCCAACGCTCTCTGTAAATAAACCACTTCATGGGCCTCTGCTATAGTATAAGTCCCATTGCGCTTTTCAAAATTACGGTGCGATCACTATTTTCATAACATCATCTGGGCCTCTCCCTGAGTATAAGACCTAACACCTTTTGTAAATAAGAAAAGCTTTTAGCTTCACTTATCCTGGGCTATGTACAGGATACAAACAATCATCTGGGCCTCTATCCAGAGTGTAAGACTCACCACTTTTCCCAATTCAATTCTTACTTGTTTATATACTTGTTCATATATCTGTATATATACTTGTACATATATTGTTAAGTTTCTCTTAGCATTTAAATCATCCTTGGTTTAGACTAGTTCAAACTATAGGATCCCTTAAATCACTGTAACTTAGTCCAAACAACTAAGTCCCTTCTTGTACAAAGGAATTCTTCTCCCCAATACAGTCAGCCTCCTCTTGGGCTTTGTTCAATTTACTCAACCTTGAAGCATTTCAGTAAAGAGAGGATTATTTCCCGGTGAAACCTCTTCTTTAACCCCTTTAACCCTGGGACAGTTCCACAACGAAAGGATTATTTCCCGGTGAAACCTTTCTTGAACTCTTCCTAGACTTGGAAAGTCCCAATCCCAAGCCTCATCTTAGGCTTTATACAAGGACCCACAGGCTTCCAAGAAGCATCCCCAGCCTCCTCTTGGGCTTCATACGAGGACCCTCAGGCTTCCTAAAAGCATAGAATAGATCCTAGTAATCTTTATCAATACACCAATCCACAGGAGAGTAAAAAACCATCTAGGGCATTCAATCGCATCCTTTAAGTCTCTTTTAATCCTCAACAAGGATTGGTTTTCACTTTAAAATCTCCAGACAGGGTCAGGTTACAATTAACAAATCCCCAAAAAAGAATCAAAGCCTTTGTGGTATTTAATAATTCATCTCTCTTCTAATTTAAGCAAGAGTTAGTTTCCCGTTTGGTTCCTCAAAGCAGTTAAGCCTTCTCTTGAAATTAAATTTCCTCAGCAATAGTCAATCTCCACTTAAATCCCCCAGCCTCCTCTCAGGCTTCATATAATGACTTCCCCTGTCAACCTCAATTTTGGGCTTTAAACAAGACAGATATAATACTCCCCAGTTGAGTCAGTTTCAAACTTTTTTTTCCTTTTAGCTTCAACCTTGGGCTTTGATCAAGGCACAAAATTTAACATCCCCACAGATGAGACTATGAGTCCTCTCTGTAGGAGGATATCTTCTCTATACATCCCATTTCAAAACAAATAATTATAACTTTTTCCAGATAATTGATGTAAGTGGCACACTTGTTGATTCAAAATCCAAGCTAGAGTCCCTCCCTTATCATGGATAAATTTCTCTTTCATTTAAGTGATGTAAGTGGAAAACCTCTAGATTCTACACATCCAAGTCAATGTCCCTCTCTTAGCATGAAAAGATTCATAAAGGAAAAAGTGGCATTGCTTTACACTGAGTTAAAGCTTCTTCCTTCATGACATTTCACTTCTCCTATAAAGGAAGATATGGCATTGCTGGATTCCACACATCCCAGTTAAAGCAACTTCCCTTATAAATCAATTCTTCAATGTTTATGAAGAATAGGTGAGATATCTCCCTTTAGAGATGACAAATTCTCTCTCAGTCAAACTTTTAGCCTCAATATTGGGCTTTGATCAAGACACAAATGCTCTTTTAGCTTCAATCTTGGGCTTTGAACAAAACACCAAAAAAATTTCTTCCCATAGAATAGGAGGAACTACGAACGCCCTGATTTCCCAAAGTCTATTTACGGGAATACGTAGGCATAAGATTGCAAAATCTTAGCGAGCGCACTGATCAAAAACCTTAGGTCAAGTACCTTCCCAAAAACAATAGAAAACCCTAAAACAACAAAAAAAATCTCCTCAACTTTCACAAAGGAGAAACTTTCCCTATTCAACAGCAAATAAACTTAAGCAACTGAATGATTCAACAGTAGAAACATAGGCAAATAAAGGTTCCTATAGATTACTATAGATACTCAGGGTGTTAATAGCTTCCCTGTGTATAACCAACCCCCGATTCCAGATCTCTTTGCATTTGTAAAGCAAAACACTTGCGCGCAGGGTTAGTTTAAGATATCGTTCTCTTCCTTTTAAGCTTCATAGGATAAATATAGAAATCAAAAAGTAGCACTAAAAGCGGTAGTGGTCGCGTCACAAAAAACCGGAGCTACACCTTTCCAGGAAACCTCCTAGTCCCAAGGCCTTCACTCGGTCGAATATGTGTTGACATGATCTTGTCCAAAACCTTCAAATCCCGCCTATCTTGAAGGAAAACCCCGCATTGGTTTTCTTATTTGAAACACACAAAGTTCCGAACCCAATATTCTCGGTTACACAAAACCTAATTGGACGTTATCAACCCTAATCTAGATGGTCACCCAATCGAAAAATGATTATGTGTAGTTCAGTTGTGTGTATGCATAGAAGAAGGGATGAAGATGATGGGCAACTTTATAATCTGGTTTCGTTTAGGTTTTTACTCTCTAGAAAACCTTGTTAAACTATAACAAGGTGCATGTATGAGTATATATAGGTATGTGAAAGAATAAGCAAAAGCAATGCAATAAGTTAAAGTAAAAATGAAATCTTTGAGGTTAGAACACGTATAGGTCGGCCTATGTAGGTATTCAGGTCAACCTGTGAGGCATCCTGTGAGGGGGCCTATGGGCAGAGCCTACAGGCTTCAATACTGATCCATGGGTGTCGACCTGAAAAGTTCTATGTCGACCTATATTGAAACAAAATTTTGCATAAGTCGGCCTGATCATGCATGTGTCAGCCTTAACTGACTTGTTTTCCCAAAAACATATTTTTCAATGCAATTATGATTTAGACTCCTTTTCACACTTATTTGAATGCTTCCTAATGCAAGATGTTCATCTAGAATGGGAGGATATCATCTAATATACATAACGCTACACTATCCTAGTTTTTGACATCACTCAAAATACAAAAAGCACTCACATTTGTTTGTAACAATGAGAAGGATGACTGAAGCAACAAAGAAGACTAGAAATAGGCTTATTTATTGTACTATCTTATCTTTTCTCTTGTAATTTTTAAATTCCAATGAAGTTTCCCTTTTTCAATTTATATAATCAGTTTAGCCAACAAAAGAAAGTTTCATTTACTTTAAATTACCAATATAAAGTATAACATATATGAAACAAGAGCATTTAAACACACATAAATATGATAAGTTCACAAGCATCATATAAAACATACAAAGATCCATACACAAGTCAACAAAGCACATATGGTTCTACATCCTAAACCTAAGGTTTCTTCAATAATTCCATAATTGTCTTAAGATCAGAACCAATTTCTTCTTGCCTCGCAACAACATACTTGAGTTGAGCATCCACTGAAAGTTGGTTACTTGCCATCTGAATTTTCATAGACTCTTGACATTCAGCAACTACAGTTACTTTAGCTTCAAGATTGAGCAGTTGCTTCTGGCTAGTTACAACAACTTCCTTTGTTGAGAAGTTCTTCAGATCTTGAATGACATAGTTAACAGACCTTCTGAAGCTTTCCCACTTTGCGTCATAAGACACAAAATCAGCAGACATGAATCCTTCTTCCATTAATGTTGTTTCCTCATTAAATAACCCAGTCTTAAAAGCTTCTAACTAAGAAAGTACATGGTTAGGCCGGGATGAGGATTGTTTATGTGTTGAGGTGGTTTGGATGTGTTTGTTTAATCTTTTTGCAAGGTTTCAAGAATTGATTCAGCTGAGATTTCTTTGCTTAAATCGTGATTTGATAAAGATATGTGATGGATGGTTTCTTGATAAGTGGATGGTAAGGGGTGGTCTTGGATATTGTTTTCTGATTTTGGTTCAGGCTCAACATACTCAAGTCCATCATTGAGATAGTCCTGAACAGGTTGATGTGAAATAGTTTTGGTGGAACTTTTTGAGAGTGATAGGGTTCTATGGCAAAAAGAGAGGTTTGGTTGGACTTAGCAGCTGATGGTGAGGGTGACTTTCTCAATGAAGCATTAAGATTAAAGTCATGAACGGGTTTAGCCTCAATACCCGATCATGCTGCCAGTGAAACAAGTTCCTCTACAACTTCTACCTCTTTGCCGCTTTTAGCGGGACTCTCATTTAACCAGTTTCTGGACTCATCATCCTTTTTTATCGATTCTGCATCCATATCTGCATCTGGAGCAACTTCCTTTACTTCCTTAGTACTATGATCTCTATGTTCTGGAGCAGCCTCTAAATCCTTTTTGCAAATCTCATTAAACTCATGAGTTATCTTAGCAACTTTAGGAGAAATTAGAACAAACTCAAACTTGTCTCCTAGCCGTTCTCTTAAGACTTCCATGCTTTTCTCTATAACAGCTATTGAGTCCTTAACACGATTTTCCTTACCCAGTTCTTCAGATAAAACTTCCATACTTGTCTTGATGACAACGGTAAAGAAATTGTCAACTTCTTTCAAGACATGAGCCCTTCTTGTTTCCTTTTCTTCTTCTTCCATCTGATTTAATTTCAACAATTTCCTTTTCTTAGATACAGATATTTCCTTATCTATTTTGCTGCCAGATCCTCCTTCTCTAGTCTTGGTAGGAAGAATCTCAAAGGTATCTATGAGTTCTTCAACTTTATGTTGTTGAGCCTTCTTGGATCTATGCAAATCATTTTTCTTTCCAGTCTTGTATATAAATCTTTCTTCCTCCTTTTGAACTCCTTTTTGAGCATCTCCTAACAGTTTCTTCTTACCAGGCACATGAGTATCAGATTCTTCATTAAATTCTTCATCATCATAAGTGATTGTCTTCCTTTTTCTTTTTCCTCTAGAGGGATAAATATCTGGATATTTGTCAGGAAGTTGGTCAAGAGTTATAGTCACACCATACTCCTTCTTAGCCTCTTCCAGAAGAATTTTGATGACATTAGGACAATCTTCCTTGGTTAGTATTGGAAAAGATGCAGATAAGATGCAGATAACACACTTCCATAAGCATCGTCCAGGTCTTAAGTAGCTCCATAATCCATCAACATGTTAATCAATTTACCCTGATAGAAATGTTCAGAAAGTAGCCTTGCATTAGGTACTGTTCTTTTGAAATTTTTAGTAGAGTCTTTGATAGATTCACATAGATGATGAAAGATGTAAGCTGGAAGATTTAACCTTTCATCAGTTGACAAACACCAAAGGAACATCTCGTGATCCCATTAAAATTGATCAGAACTTCCTTCCCGAGGAATTAAACAACCAATAAGAATCTTGAACAGAAGCTTTTGCATGAGATGTGTGTACTTCACTTTTCCATAATCATCTTTCTTTTCAAAAAGTGTCTTCTTAATTTCCCTGGCATAATCTCCTCCATCCTTTTTGTTGATTATCAACATTCCTCTATTTTCTGCCCCAATTAGCTGAGCAATGTTTTCTTGAGTAATGGCAATTTTATGACCCATTACAGCAGATCTAATTTCCACACCATTGAATTCCTTCAAACCCATTTCTGTTCTTGTTTTCTCTTTCAAACTTTTGTCCTTTTCTACAACATTTCTTTCTTCATTCTATACTAAGTACTTATCATACACTTCTGCTCTAATCCAGGAATCTATTACCAGAGTTGGGTAAGTTGGTCTATTCAGAATATCAAAGAAGTTCATCCATCCTTGGAACTCAAAATAACCTTTTAATGGACAGCCATTTGCTTCAAAACTGTCAAAATCCACCACTTGCTCGATGAGAAGCCTTAATTCATCTTTGTCGAGTGGAATAGTTTTTGGTTTGATATTAAGTGTTTGCATGGAATTCATTTTTAGGGGTTTGATCTTAAGTGTTGGTTGATGAGGACGCCATTGAGAAGGTTTTAGGGATTTTCTAGGGTTTATAGTTAAAGCACGAAATAGACAGTGATAAAGGTTGTGTGTGTTGAGAAGGTGTTGAGAGAAATAAATGACATTAAAGAGATTTTAAACACAAAAGTATTTAAAAAAAATCATTCCCCTTTAAATTCAAAGCATAAATAATTTCAAGCGTGCTGCAGACATTTCATACAGGTGTAAAAAGTGGTACAGGTGTCAAAAGGAACTTTCACTCTTGTGCATGTGAGAAGCAAAGATTTCTTTATGCAAGTTTCTGAATTAGAGATTTTTCTGAGATTGTCTTAGATCAAAAGTTTGTTACTCAAACTTCGATTAAGACAGTATCTGACTAATATCTTATTCAAATTTTTCATTCGGAATAAAGCATAAATTACTATGTTAAGAATCCATTTTTAACTATATAACTCTTGGTAGAATTACGAGTTGTATCTCAACTTTAAGTTCAGTAAAGAACATAACATATACTGGTTTCTTCTGAAATGTAGTAAGAAAGCTTTCTTCCAAAAAGTTTAAAGAGAGATCTTTGATTCCAAGCCCAAGTGCAGGATGATTTACAGTGAGTTAAAAATTATTGCTGCTATTTGTGTGCTTCAAGATCCCAGGCCCAAGTGGATAGAAGGCTATTTAAAAAGAAGACCTAACCCTATTGATAAAGAGACAACACGTGAAGAATTTAGAGAATAAGGATTAGTCGTATTTTGGTTGGTCTTTAGGGTTTAGCGTGTTTTTGTATGTCACTCATGTATCTTCTGATGCATTGAGGTAGATTGATTATTAATTATTAATTGTTCACTTTAAATCTTCTAAGCAAGAGTGTATTGTTCTTGGTTGAAGCTTTTAAGCAAAATCAAGTATTGTCTTGGAAGTGTGCTACTTATATTGTTGGTTGTTGTTGAATTGTCACTGGGACTGTTGTCGCTCCCAGGATTTTCATCCAAGTACAAACGCGAAAGTGGCACCAAAACAGAGTCGCCAGCAATGTGTATTTATCCCAAGAGAGGGAAAGGAAACACCGCATAAACCTGAAGGAAGGAAATAACATGGTCTTGCGACCAAAAGAACTGAGTTCGGGAGTCGGTTACGCGAGAGGAAGGTATTAGCACCCCCTCGCGTCCATCGTACCCGATGGGATCCACGCTTGCTGCTTCAATCAAAGGGTGTAAGAAAAGAATGCTGGAAAAAAGGAACTGGAAAAGGAAGGGAAAGAGAAAGAGAAACAAATGTAGGGAAAATAAAAGAAGTGCTCGCATGGGCCCTACCCCACTGCCTACGTATCTCATCGGGAACATGAGAATCAGAGCGACGTAGTTCCCCTCACTAGGGATGAATTATTTGTGTTTTTTAGAGAACGGCTTACGTTCTAGCTCAGGTGTTGCAAGCTCGCTGGTCCGAGTGCGTTACCATCTTGCAAGAGAACGAGTAGAAGCGCGTTCGTGCGTTGAGAATGAATGAGATGAGAAAAGAATTCCCGAAGGAAAGACGTTATTGTTTGTTTTTGTCTTTTAGAAGGAAGTGTTTTGGATTTGTTTGCATATGATAGTGTATTTAAATCTTAGTCATTGGAATGTGTACATTCTCACATTCCAAGATGGAATGGGTAAGAAAGCACACTAAGAGTGAAGAAGACCTCCACACTTAGCTCCAATTGTCAAGGTTCAAACACACTAGCATACTTGTGTTTATTAAGTGTTTTTGTTAATTAAGAAATGAAGAAGTGTTTTTTATTTGTACCTTCCACAAGTATTGCATTTAAGTCCCTCACACATGATCAAATGTTTAACACATTGACCCAAGATGGGTTATATGCTATACATTTTAAGATTATAAGAGAAGACCCCTTATAATCTTTTCTTTATGTGAAAGGCCTAAATGCAATAAATGCCTACCTTTATTAGACATTTTGCATTTTCTTTGAGATGAGAAGAGAGACTCAAGAGAGAAGAAAAGGTAAAACCTATGTGGACTAAGACTCAATCCTATTGAAGATTAAAGGGAGTGATCCTAATGGTTTGTGAGGTTTCAACCTAAAGTCTAAAGGAAGAATGAATTAAACAACTCACTTCTAAAGTAGAAAATGAATTGTAATTCAAAAGGGGAAGTGATGAGTTATTAAAAGAAAGCACATAAGTGCTTAACAAAACACAAAATGGAATTGTAAAAGAGATGAAAGGAAAGAAATTTGAATGTGGATTCCTTGTCCACACTCAATTGCAACTTACCAAAGCCCCTACATGGTTAGTAAACATGTATAAGAAGTATAAGAAGTAAAAGAACATGTAATGCATCATAAAACTCAAAAGAATTAAATGAGAAATCAAATCCTAGAACCACAACCAGAATGTACATCATATGGAAAACAAATTATTATTATCATGCAAGTCCAAGTGGATAGGCAACAAACATCATCCATGGCATTAGAACATGCCACCATAAGAAAAGGGAGAATGAAAAGATGAAAGGAAAAAGAAGAAATGTGCATAAATGGAACATGTAATCCATGGATCAGAATTGAAATGAAATGAAAAATGATTCACAAACCTCTCACAAGTATTCATGAAGCACATCAAGACATTTAAGAAGTGATAGAAGAAGTAGAATTTAAATGGAAGTTCAAAAGAAAACACAAGTACAAACACCACATGTTAAAGGTGCACAAGGTTTAAATGAAAGTCAACATGCAAGGATGACATATAATATGTACCAATGACCTATAATGTCAAGTGAATGGTTCACCAAATATGCAAATGATCATGCCATTATGTACAAAAGAAGTCATGTAAACATGCACCAATATTGAGATGATATGACATGTTATTATGCTTCAAAGGTAATGCATTAAACAAAAATTAGATGGCCTCATGAAAATTATGAAAACATGGTATTGAAGTTCACAAATCAGGGATGAATCAAATATCAAAGTAGCATGCAAGAAACCAAGGCAAAATGATGTCAAACAATGCACTTAGGTCAAATAGACATATCATACAAAGTAGCACAAAAATGAACACCAAGCATGCCATAAACTAACCTAAAAAAATCAAATAAAAACATTTAACATACCTCAAGATGATAATGACTCAATGCAAAAAGAAGAGCATCAAAACAATTTTTAATGATCAAGAACAAAATTAAACAATATCATGTACCATATTAAGAATGCACATCAAAAAAATTCAAAGAAAAATATATAACAGGGGCAAAAATGTCATAAAATCAACAAACAAAATCATGAAAAATTTTCTAAATGTTTTAAGAAGGCTCATGAATTTTTGTGGAATTTTATGATGCTATTTAGTATTTTTAAAAATTAAAAAGAAAACGTGTAGCAAAAATAAAAAAATAAAATGCAATGCAAAAAGGAATGGGGGTGCGTGACTAGTAATTACTCAGTTCAAATTACATTGGGCCTTAAACAAGGGGGTGTGGATATCAGTTTAGTCCCAAGGTCCAAGTCTACGTAGAACACACTAACAAACATACACTCTCAGTCAACAAAATTGACTCACTCATGGCCATTGGATCAAGTCAAGGTCAAACGAAAGTCAAAGTAAATGAAATCAACGCACATGCATGAGTGTCTACCCTAGCTACCATACGTTGCAACACATAGAGCTTAAGTGAATTCAGAAACAATGCACATGACATGCACATGCGTTTTAATGTGCTGGCACATTTTAGACCACACGATTGGAACACATCAACGGCTATGATTAAAACACACAAAACCCTAGCACTTAAGACCACCGGCCGGAGATGACCTCCGGTCACCTTCTCCGGTCATGCACCACCGTCTGCAACTCCATAATTTCCAGAATTCCACAAAAACTATACCAAAATGAAGAGCAACTCACGTAGATTAACAATATACTCATAAAAACAACAAAACATACACACATAGCAAGAACAGAGGGGATGAATATGTGCCCTAACTTTTGGATCTAAGCCTTTACAAGGCCTATCAACTAGCCGGAGTGAGAAATGCTCCTAATGAGCTCATATCATCATGGAATCATCATAATAATCAACAAAACGGGAGAGAAAAGTTTGTGAGTTTTGGAACCTGATCTTGCAGTTCTTGTGGAGTTTGAGAAAACCAGAGAGAACACTTGCTCTTCAACCTTGGAGCTTCAATATTAAGCAAAATAAATGCTGATGATTCACGAGTAGATGAAGGAGATTGAAGATTGCAGTGATGCTAAGCTTGCAAAAATGGAGTTGTTCTTGTTGTTCTTGATTCAACCACACTCAATGGAAGAACTATGGAGTTGAAATCGTGGAGAAGCAAACTCAGAGAGAATGAGAGAGTAGAAGAGAGAGTTTCTGAAGTGAAATGTGTGAGAAATGAAGTTGAAAAACTGAAATTTGAGAGGGTGATTTTTATTTTTAATGTGAACTAACCACGGTTAAATGAGTTGAGTTAGGGTGAGTCAAGTTGGTTAACTGAGTCATCCCTAACTAACTGAGTCAAGTTAGTTAGGGAGTGTGATGATATGGTGAAGATGGCTCATGACATGCTATGGTGGAAGTGAGGAGGGAAATGAAATGGCACGGCTGGTGGTAGAAGAAACTTGCTTAGCACGTTTATTTCTTTCCATTCTCATGTATGCCAAGGCAAGTGTGCAAGGTGTAATTGACTTGTGCTTGGTTGAAAGAGGAAACTGAAGTGAGGAAGTGTTTGTGGTGTGTTTGAACCAAAATCATGCAACATGCTGTCAATGTATCCATGCCAACATAGGGTAGTTTGTGGAGGTTTTTCTCTCTACTCAATGGCTGCATTAGGGAGTTTATGGGTTCATTGGAAAGAGGATGCATTGGAGCACAATATTGATTTGGAAATTGAAGTGGAATGAGGTCTCAAACATGTCTAAAAAATGACCTTAAACAGATAGGCCAAGAACTGGTACATGGGTGCGCAGACTTGTGGCATGACCTGGTTGTGACCTGGTCAAATTTCAGTTGCAATGACCATTCTTTGAGCCATCATAACTCCTTAACCTTTGATCAGATGAAAAATTGATAAACACCAACTTTGAAGATCTCACATAGAGGAACAACTTTGATGTTGAAAGATTTTCCATTTGAAGCCTCTAATCATGAGTAATTGATCAATACATTTGGCCCACCAAGTGTTTGAGAAAATGACTGCGCGCGTGCCCTGAAAATCTTGGTCATGACCTAGTTTTGGACCTACTTTGCTCAAACTTTGATCAATCATATCTCACTCAATTTTTATCCAATGGAGATGTTCCACATATGGATGTGAAGCTTAAAACAAGATCTTTTGTTGTGGCCGAGTGGAATTTTCATTTGGTGCTTCAATTTTAAATGGCCTTGGTTCAAACTCTGATGCAAAATGGCCAAAACTTGCTATTTTTAGTAACCCTTCCTCTTCCAAAAATGGCAACTTTCCACCTCTTGATTTTTTCATGATTCCTTTGGAGTTTCTTGACCAAATTTTGTACATTGGACATATGTAACATGAATTTCATGATTTTGGGCTCAAAAAGTCAAGAGTTGACTTTTTCCTCTGATTATTTGACTTGGCCCCAATTTTCCTGATTTCTGATCTTTCTTCCAATTGAACCACTTCTAAAACCAATTGAGAGGCAATTTTCCATACACATACACTTAAGAACATGTAGGACACTATGACATCAAGTTTTGTCCAAGAAATCAAAGATTCCCTGATTTAATGGGAAACCCTAGTTTTGGTTCCCACCTCCTAGGAGAAAAATGTGCAGTCTTCAATTTCAAATTCCTCAGAGTATGTTGTGTATCCTCTTAAAGGATGATGAGATATACCATTTGAGGATAATTTTGGATCAATGAGCTATCACTTTTGAGGGTTTTCCTTCAGTTTTTGAACCTCTTGCATAGTGAAAGATGTAATGCTTCAATCTCCCATTGTATCTCTCATCCTTGAGGTTGTGGATGATCAATTGAGATGGTATGAGACATGAAAGACCTCTTGGCTTGCCTTGAGGAAACTTGATTGACCTTTTTGTGCTTTGAATGATTCCTTGATTGTCCACCTTCCACCTGATCCATGCCCTGATGGTAAGAAGGATGCCATGCTTCATTTTTCTATGTTAAATGCAATGCAATGCTAATGAGATGGATATGATATGATAAATGATAATGCCATGCTATGATGACAAAGAGGGAGAGCAAATTTTGGGGTATTACAGCTGCCCCTATTCAAGCGCTGTAGACCTGAATGCCTAAAAGCAATTGCTTTCGGACTTTTAAGGTATATAGTGATTGAATACCAAATATAACCAAAAATTTGCTCTGGATGATGAAGAAGAAACTCCCCGACATTGCTGGATTGAATCTTCAATGAAACATTGTCGGAGAAAACTGTCTTTTGAACGACACCAGACATCTACTGGCTCGCCGCATTACTGGTACACTTTAACAATGTCTTTTATGAAATTCCAGACGACTACTGGCCTGCCACACTACTGGTGGACTTTAGAAATGTCTTTTTGAACGACGCCAGACGACTACTGGCTTGCCACACTGCTGGTGGACTTTAATAATGTCTTTTATGCAACTCCAGACGACTACTGGCCTGCCACGCTACTGGTGGACTTTGCAGCTTCGTGCCACCCGAAGACGGACTTTTGCCAATCCACTGTTGGACTTTTAGAATTTGCCACCCTTAGATGGACCTTTTGCCAATCCACTGTTGGACTTTTGCCACCCGAAGACGGACTTTTGCCAATCCACTGTTGGACTTTTAGAATTTGCCACCCTTAGATGGACCTTTTGCCAATCCACTGTTGGACTTTTGCCACCCGAAGACGGACTTTTGCCAATCCACTGTTGGACTTTTAGCTGCTTTGCCACCCGAAGATGGACTTTTGCCAATCCACTGTTGGACTTTTAGCTGCTTTGCCACCCGAAGATGGACTTTTGCCAATCCACTGTTAGACTTTTGCCACCCGAAGACGGACTTTTGCCAATCCACTGTTGGACTTTTGCCACCCGAAGACGGACTTTTGCCAATCCACTGTTGGACTTTTGCCACCCGAAGACGGACTTTTGCCAATCCACTGTTGGACTTTTAGCTGCTTTGCCACCCGAAGATGGACTTTTGCCAATCCACTGTTGGACTTTTGCCACCCGAAGACGGACTTTTGCCAATCCACTATTGGACTTTTGCCACCCGAAGACGGACTTTTGCCAATCCACTGTTGGACTTTTGCCACCCGAAGACGGACTTTTGCCAATCCACTGTTGGACTTTTAGAATTTGCAAAATTGTATTACTCTCTGCATCTGTGTCAGACATCTCTGCTGAGGAGCAATGACCAATGATTTGACTTTGGAGACTCCTGAAAGGATAACCTCTCCACTGGAGAATGAATGAACAATCCGTCTGCTTCGAATTGCCAAGCTTGCCAAAAATAAATTGGACTTGAAGAATAATAAATCTGCCAGTAATCACTTCATCTGCTGGGGGAATGAATTCTGGTCACAGCGATTCCGCTGGGGATAAGAATTTCTTTGCATGGCGTCCTGCTAAGGAAGAAAAGTCGTAAAAAACTCTGCTTGAGGATCTATCCAATCCAAGACCCTTTGTAGGGGTTATCAACCTTCTGACCCGGCTGGGGAAAGACTGTGCCATCCTTGTTGAGGAATAGATTCTGCCGATCTTATAAACCTCTGCGGGGAGAACAACAACTCAGCTGGGAAGTATTGCTGACAAGATTCGATGCTGACCTCTGTGGGGGATACAATGACCAGAGATACGATCTTGCTGGGGATCAGGGCTACTCTGCCAGGGATATGCAAATCCTGGTTAGAACATTCCACTGCAACTTGCTAGGAAAGAGTCCTTAGAGATCTGTTGGGGAAACCCAAAGCAAATCCACAGTATTCTGCTGAAGAATATGACTGTCAAGCTTAGGATAAGTACCACAATGCCCCATGTTAGGCGAGCTTCCCTTTAGACAATTCCGTTAGGGATGACGAGTTTATAACAAACTCTGCTGGCGGAAACTGCTTTAAAACGTCTCGTGCTGGGGAATGCCTTTTGAGAGGATTTTACAGAAGACCAACTGTCCTCAAACTCTACTGGGGATGATCAACACTTCATGCTGGGGAAACAAACATGCCCCATGCTTGGACAAACCAACAATTCGTCCCCGAAGAGGATGTCATAAGAGGATTTTACAGAAGATTTAGCCTCTTCAAACTCTTGTGACTTCGCTGGGGATAATGACCATCAGTTTCGGTGTCGACGAGACCACTCTTTTGAGGAACCTGTGACCGTTATCGACATAGAAAAGCTTGTAGCTGTTGGAAGTACTGTATGAGAGAATCGACTTAATAAGATACAACGGTACCCAGTCGAACTTAATTCACTGATATCGAACCGTTATGAACAATCGTCGAACGAACGATGAACGCCGATCTCCTTACCCGTAATTGCCCCAGTCTTTTGCGTGGGGTGATTGATTACTGGTCTTGTGCTTAAAATCATCTGCACCTGCTACCTGCAACAAAAGAATATGCCCACATGCCCCGAATATTGCGTGGCTAGAATCCACCATCCAGGAGTATTCAACATTCAAAGTAATTTCAAATGTTTTGTTCTGCGCATGTTATTGCAAGGCCGCCATGTTTTTAAATGCAATGTTTTATCAAAAATTAGGACGTTTTTGCAAACAAAGCAATAAAACAAAAATAGAAAGCTTTTTATTGAAATTCAATTTATTGACTGAGAGCCCAGAATAGGAAATTACATCCGGAAGCAATCCCTGGAAAGAGGTGATCGCTGAAAATTGAGAAAAGAAACTATCCTAATGGCAATGTGAAAATGGACTTCCACTGAGTTTCCATTCTGTTATGACCAGTATGTCTTCAAAACTCCCCGACCTTGCCTTCTGAGGACTGATCAGGCCGATTCCTATCTTTCAGAACGTCAGTTGTTCAAACGGTAATGGGTACAGATAACTCAGACCGTAGTCATTCGCTTAAATCCCTCTTTTGTGTGGACCGCCCTTTCAGGTTTTCGATCCACCAGGATACCCTTTTTTGCCTAAGTTGCCCTTTCGGGTTTTCAACTTACCGGGTGTACAAATCTTTTTTTCAATTATATCCCTAATTTTTGCCCGAACCTTATTCTGTTTTTGGTTCGCCGGGATGCCCTTTTTTGCCTGGATTTTTTTATTTTTATTATCCAGCGGGTCTATTCATGCGAAGTATTTTTTGACTACGTCCGAGTTGACAGGGGATGAAAAGTCTTCGCCATCCATGGTTGTAAGCAATAAGGCTCCGCCCGAAAAGACCTTTTTAACCACGAATGGACCTTCATAGTTAGGAGTCCATTTGCCCCTGTGATCTGTATTGGGAGGAAGGATCCTTTTGAGTACCACATCTCCGACTTTGTAAACCCGAGGACGCACCTTTTGGTCAAATGCCTGCTTCATTCTGCGCTGGTATAATTGCCCATGACATACAGCCGCCAATTGCTTTTCCTCAATAAGGCTCAGCTGATCAAATCTGGCTCGTACCCATTCAGCCTCATCTAGCTTAACATCCATCATGACTCTGAGGGACGAAATCTCTACTTCAACCGGTAGCACTGCCTCCATACCATATACGAGTGAGAATGGGGTTGCCCCAGTGGACGTGCGTACCGACGTTCGATACCCATGCAAAGCAAATGGTAACATCTCATGCCAATCTTTGTACGTGACAACCATCTTCTGTACAATCTTCTTGATATTTTTGTTGGCCGCTTCGACCGCGCCATTCATCTTTGGGCGGTACGGAGAAGAATTGTGATGTTCGATTTTGAAGTCCCGGCATAACTCAGCCATCATCTTATTATTCAAATTAGAACCATTATCAGTAATGATTCTTTCGGGAACTCCATATCGGCAAATGATATCCCATTTTAAGAAACGAGCTACCACTTGTTTTGTAACATTGGCATAGGATGCAGCTTCAACCCATTTGGTGAAATAATCAATTGCCACCAAGATGAAACGATGACCATTAGAAGCTGTAGGCTCAATCTTTCCGATCATATCAATGCCCCACATGGCAAACGGCCAGGGCGATGCCATGATACTCAACGGATTTGGAGGCACATGCACTTTATCTGCATAGATCTGGCATTTATGGCATTTGCGGGCATATTTGCAACAATCTGACTCCATAGTCGACCAATAATATCCCGATCTTAACAACTTTTTAGCCATTGCATGCCCTCCGGCATGGGTACCGAAAGAGCCTTCGTGCACTTCAATCATCAACAGGTCTGCTTCATGTCTATCCACACATCTAAGCAGGACCGTGTCAAAATTTCTTTTATACAGCACGCCATCTTTGTTCAAGAAGAAACTACCAGCTAACCTTCTCAACGTCTTCCTGTCTTTGGACGATGCCCCGGGCGGGTACTCTTGACTTTTCAAGAAACACTTAATGTCATGAAACCATGGCTTGTCATCAGACGTTGCATCGACCGCAAACACAAATGCTGGTCTGTCAAGGCGGGATACCTCAATCTTAGGTACATGGTTCCATCCTTGCACTTTGATCATGGAAGACAAAGTGGCCAAGGCATCGGCGAACCTATTCTCATCCCGAGGAATATGGTACAGTTTCACTGTTGTGAAAAATGTCAGCAATCTCCTTGTATAATCTCTATACGGCACTAGATTTGCTTGGTGCGTGTACCAACTCCCTTTCATTTGATTGATTACCAAAGCTGAATCACCAAATATATCAAGGGTCTTAATCCGTAGATTAATTGCCTCCTCGATCCCCATTATACAAGCTTCATACTCTGCTTCATTGTTGGTGCATCCGAAATTTATTCGGGCAGTGAAAGGCATATGAACACCTTTCGGCGTGATAAGAACTGCTCCAACTCCGCACCCATTCATATTGACAGCCCCATCAAACATCAGACTCCATTTGGACTCAGGGTCTGGCCCCTCCTCCGGGAGTGGTTCCTCGCAGTCTTTAGCTTTGAGAAACATGATGTCCTCATCAGGGAAGTCAAATTTCATGGGTTGGTAATCATCAATCGGCTGTTGCGCAAGATAGTCGGACAGGATACTTCCTTTGATGGCCTTTTGTGAAGTGTACTGAATATCATACTCTGTCAAGACCATTTGCCACCGTGCAACTCTGCCTGTCAGTGCTGGTTTCTCGAAAATGTACTTGATAGGATCCATTTTTTAAATCAACAAGGTTGTGTGCCTAACCATATATTGCCTCAATCGCTTAGCGGCCCATGCAAGCGCACAGCATGTCTTTTCAAGCATTGAGTATCGGGACTCACAATCATTGAACTTTTTGCTCAGGTAGTAGATAGCATGCTCCTTCCTACCTGTCTCGTCATGTTGACCGAGAACACAACCCATGGAACCTTCAAGCACTGTCAGATACATTATCAGCGGTCTCCCTTCAACTGGAGGCATTAGAATCGGAGGTTCCTGCAAGTATTCTTTTATCTTATCGAATGCCAATTGGCAATCGTCATTCCACCTGACCGTTTGATCTTTCCTTAACAATTTAAATATTGGCTCACACGTGGCTGTTAGGTGAGATATGAACCTTGCAATGTAGTTCAATCTACCCAAGAAACCACGAACCTCTTTTTCTGTTCTCGGTTCAGGCATTTCTTGTATTGCTTTCACCTTGGCAGGATCAACCTCGATTCCTCTTTCGCTCACAATGAAACCCAGTAACTTTCCAGAACGCACCCCAAACGTGCACTTGTTTGGATTTAATCTCAGACGAAAATTTCTCAACCTTTCAAACATCTTTTTCAGGTTAACCAGATGTTCCTCTTCTGTTCTCGACTTGGCAATCATATCATCTACATAACATTCGATCTCCTTATGAATCAAGTCATGAAACAATGTCACCATCGCCCGCTGGTACGTTGCCCCTGCGTTTTTCAACCCAAAAGGCATTACTTTATAACAATATGTACCCCAAGGAGTAATGAACGTGGTCTTCTCCATATCTTCAGGTGCCATCTTGATCTGGTTGTACCCGGAGAACCCGTCCATAAAGGAGAACACTGAAAATTGAGCTGTATTATCGACCAGCACATCAATATGAGGTAGTGGAAAATCATCTTTCGGGCTAGCTTTATTAAGATCTCGATAATCCACACACATTCTCACTTTTCCATCTTTCTTCGGTACTGGCACGATGTTGGCTACCCACGGAGGATATTTAGTCACAGCAAGAAACCCAGCATCCCACTGCTTTTGGACTTCTTCCTTAATCTTTAAAGCCATCTCGGGGTGAGTCCGACGAAGTTTCTGCTTGACTGGCAGGCATTCTTCTCTTAATGACAGCCTGTGCACGACAATATCCGTATCCAACCCCGGCATGTCTTGATACGACCAGGCGAAGATGTCAACATACTCGCGCAACATTTCAGTCAAAGTTTGCTTCACATCTGCTTGCAAGCTGGCACCAATCCTGATCTCTTTCTTGGCGTCCTTGGTACCAATATTGATGATTTCTACAGTCTCCTGATGAGGCTGGATGACCCTTTCCTCTTGTTTCAACAATTTGGCCAGTTCTTCAGAGAATTCACAATCTTTCTCATCCCCTTCTTCGGCTTGATAAATCGGATTGTCAAAGTCATACATAGCCATATCAAAATCGTTATCAGTGGTATCCGGAGGATCAAGTCTGCATGAATGGGTTCATGCCTTATTTTAGAATTTATTTCTAAGCAAAACAAAAGAAAATGAAACATTGCCATTTTATTTTTGTGCAAAAATAAAAACTGAAAGACAGAGAACAAAATTTGATTGCAAAACGTCCTTTATTAATGATTAAACATTGCAAATGCAACCATGGTGGCCCTACAAATGAATCTATACGCCTTGGGCAAAGCGCAAGATTTTGACATGCATTATGGTTAGAAAAAAAACAAAGAAAAATTACTCTGTCTGAAGAGTAACCCGGATGACTTCTTCAACGGACCAGTTTTGCACTTGTTGTCCCGAAGCATGAGGGCGTACCCAGTTGTCCAGGTCACAATTACTGTCAACACTATCCTCTGTGGCTGCACAAGACTGGTCCATGTAGATAATTCCCCCACTATTGAAAGTAATGGGTCCTCTGCCCCCCGCATCTGAAGTTGTAGAGGGATGATAACCAATACCAAATTTGTCTTCCTTCATTGGGGTCTCTATCAACCTGCCCCAACCTTGGGCGTTGCCTGCCCTGACGACTTCGACAGCTTGTTTGTAAGATGAAATGGAGGTACCGGCCCCAATTGGTACAGAAGAAGACTCAGGTGCATCGTCAATATTGACTGCTTCAAATGATTGGCACAGCATCTCATGAATTTCCCCATCCATTTCAATGTACTTGAACGTGGACAAGTGACTCACAAAGATGTCTTCTTCTCCACACACCGTCACAACCTGCCCTTCAAACTCATACTTCAGCTTTTGATGTAGAGTAGAAGTAACAGCCCCGGCTCCGTGAATCCAAGGGCGTCCCAATAGGCAGCTATATGCAGGTTGTATGTCCATTACATGGAACGTGGATTTGAATACCTGTGGTCCAATTTGTACGGGCAATTCCACCTCACCAAACACAGATCGTCTAGTTCCATCGAATGCTCTGACCACCAATTCACTAGGCCTTAAGATCAAACCATCAACTTCCAGCTTCATTAATGCCTTCTTGGGCAAGACATTGAGTGATGAACCAGTGTCTACCAGTACATGAGATAACACTGCGCCCTTACACTCCATCGTGATATGCAAAGCCTTATTATGGTTTCTTCCTTCAACAGTCAAATCTCTACTTGTAAAGCCCAAGCCATGGCTAACATTAACATTGGAGATTACGCCCTCGAGCTGATTAACAGTAATTTCTTGTGGCACGTATGCACTCTTCAACACTTTCAACAACGCCTGCCGGTGCGCATCAGAGCACATCAATAGTGACAAGATTGAAATCTTTGAAGGGGTCTGATTCAGTTGGTCCACAATCTTATAATCGCTTTTCTTGATTATCTTCATAAATTCTTCCATTTCCTTATCAAAAGTAATCTTTGTCTCTGCTTCAGGTGTAGGCGCATTTTCAACCACCTGTTTACCTTTAGCCTTTGCTGCAGCTTCTGCCTCTTTATCACTTCTCAAGGTTTGGGGAGCGAACAACCTTCCACTCCTTGTAAAGCCCCCTACACCCCCTACATTATCAATATTTGGGCTAACTGACGACTCAACCTCCTGCTTTTTACCTTCGTAATATACATCTGCCCCATAGTGCCATGGGATAGCCTTCGTAGACGTGAACGGAATTGGTTCTGGCACCGTGATAGTGACAGGACTGGGCCTTTCTGGCGCAACACTCGCCACGGGAACTGCATTGACCGGCATTTGAATCTCAGCGGGAGTGTAATAGATGGTCACGGTTGATATCTCATCAGTGTCTTTCACGACTCTGTCGAACTGTAGACATCCTTCATCGATCAGATTCTGTAAACCCACCTTCAACTTATTACAGCCATTCTCCTGATTCATACACTCGGAACAATCTTGATTACAGCCCGGGAACACCTGTCCCTTCAATAAACGATCTTTTACAACCAACAAAGAAGTTTTCACTTGATGGATATCTGTCACCAGATTCAATCTCCTCCCATCTTCAATAGCGTACACATTTGCTGCACTATGATCAGGCATGGGATACTGAGTAATATTAGGAGCGGGAGAGAAATTGATGGCTTTAGCATCAATCAAATCTTGTACTTTATGATGGAAAGCCCAGCATTTTTCAATGGAGTGCCCCTGAGCACCTGAGTGGAACTCACAACGAGCATTAGCATCGAAGTTAGGTGGCAGGTTTCCAGCAACCGGAGCTTTCATAGTACGGAGTTCAACCAACTTTAACTCGAGTAGCCGGGGCAACAGCGCGGCATAAGTCATAGGGAGAGGATCCATCTTGCGATCCCTCTGCCTAGACCTTTGCTGGAAAAAAGGTTGTTGCTGTTGCTGCTGAACTTGTTGTTGGGGTTGTTGTTTCTGAACAGACGGTGTGGGGATTGTTACAGCATCTACCTGATAATAAGCTTGAGAACGCCCTCTGCCTCGTCCTCTAAACACAGCATTCGTATCACCTTCTCTTCTTTTCTGGTTACTAGCAAACGGTTTCTTCGTCCCCGAAGAGCCAGCCCCACTCACATCTTGGATCTTTCCAAGCTTTAACAGACTTTCTATTCTTTCTCCCGCAATCACAATATCAGCAAATCCAGTTGACGGGCAAGCAGCTAATCTATCAAGATAGGCCCCTTGCAAGGTGCCCATAAACATATCCGCCATTTCTCTGTCTGACAAGGGAGGTTGAACCTGGGCAGCCATTTCCCTCCACCTCTGTGCATATTCTTTGAAACTCTCCTTGGCATTCTGGGACAACCCCTGCAATTGGGTGCGGTTGGGCGCCATGTCAATATTGTACTGGTATTGCTTCAAGAACGCTTCTGCCAGATCTTTCCAACTCTTCACAGCAGCTCTATTCAACTTCATATACCAGGTCAAGGACGCCCCAGCCAGACTGTCCTGAAAATAGTGCATCCATAGCTTCTCGTCATCCGTATGGGCTGAAATCTTCCCAAAGTAAGCTTGAAGATGCGTTTGGGGACACGCATTGCCGTGATACTTATCAAAAGTGGGAGGCTTGAATTTAGGGGGAATTCTGACTCCTGAGACCAGCCCTAAGCTGGTAACATCAATACCCATAGAGTTCTTGCATTCTATGGCCCTGATCTTTTCTGCTAACTCATCATACCTTCGATCACCTTGATTACCCACATCAGCATCCAGCAGAGTAAATTGATCTTCCAGGGTATCTTCAAGAGTAACACCAGCATGCCTACCATTTCCATTACCCCGATTGTTACCACCAGGAGGAGGGTTGCCACCGGGAGGAGGAATGCCATGTCCCTGTGAATTGTCATGCTGATCACCTTCGGGCCCATTGTCTGGACGCTCGACCAGAAGCCTCAATCTCTCCTGATTTTGCGCCATGCCAGTCATGAGGGTCATGAACTGGTCCATACGCGCCCTCATTTCAGCCAAATCACTTTGCACTTGATCCATGATTCTTACTTGATTTCTTCGCGTCGAATATCGGTGAATATGATTCTCAACTATACTGCCTGAAACCAAATAAAGGTTAGAGACCCTGCAACGAGTACCTGAAAAGCAAGTAACAAAAATGCAAAATGATATGCAATGCCATGCAATGCCATGTTTGTCATTTCTGAGGTGCTTTATACCCTGATTCCAATCCAAACCACAGAAATCTGAAGACCAGAAATCGTGATATAAAGAGACGTATCGTGGTCATGTGCTTGTGTGCAGCTATCTGATAAGGAATAATTCTGAATAAAACTGCTCATACTCATTCAACGAAGTATTCAAGTATATTTAAGAAAGGTTCAACCGCAAATGCAATACAAGGAAAAAAATGGATCCATCAACAAGCCTGATGGTAACCATTAACAACAAAATACAGGGAAAAGAACGTCAGTCTGACAATTCCACATCCCTCAGCTTATCACTTGAGTATTTGATCTCCTCAAAAAGTATACGGGTACGCTGGTGATTCGGCTTTTCAATCATTTCTTTGATCAAGACATCCCTTTTCTCAAGAGCTTCATTTAAAGAACCCATATGCAGCATCAGAGCCTCGTCATCACACACTCCCTTGTGTCTCTTTATGCCAGCTTGCGTCTTAAGTATCTCCCTTTCTATCATGACTTCTTCAAGCTCTTTCTTGGTATTCCTCAGCTTACCTCTAGCTTCTTCTAGCTGTTCTTGACTCTTACCGAGGCTTTCCCGATACTTTCTCCTCTGCTCATGCGCCTTTTCAAGCTCTTCGTCCTTAATCTGCAACTGTTCCTGTAATTCAGCATTCTCTATCCTAACTTCGTCCCAAGCGTGCTGAAACTTTGTTAACTTTTCTTTGGTCTGTGCTAATGCCTGTTTGGTTTGCTTGTGGGCTTGAGTAGCATCATCAGCACCTTTACTAATCTTCCGGAAATGTTGGGCTCTTCCAGCAAAGTCTTTTTCTTTTGCAGTTAGGATTTGTTCAGCATCTTGGGCTTTCCGCTCCAGCTCTTTGTTGGCATGTAGAGCATTCTGAAGACGGCTACTCAACTCGGAATTCTCTCCTTGGAGCTTTTTCACCAAGGCTTGCAACTTGTCAACTTCTTCCACAGTAGCAGTGCTTCTTGCTTTCTCATTCTCCGGATACAAAAGGGGTGCCTTACCAAAAGGCAAGAGAAAATCTTCAACTCTTTTCTTCACCCACTCTTCATATGCTGGATAAACCCGGTTGTTAGGCTTGCCTAGAGTAACTTTCCCCTTTTTCAGTATGCTACCCCAGCTTTCAGAAGCTTTCTGTGCTGCTTCCCAACCATCTGATGTATGAAAATAGAGGGACTCCTCCACATCTCTCTTAATAGGCGGACCTGTCAGGGCATACCCAAATTGTCGAATGGCCAAAGAAGGATTGTAGTTAATCCCACCCATTCTTCACATCAGTGGAACGTTAGGGAACTTACCACAGCTGTGGATAATATTCTTGCCAATCAGCCCATGATCTACCCATACGATGTCCTTGGCCACCAATCCCACTAAACGCTGTTTCCACTCTAGGGAATCTTTGGAATCCACAAAATGCCCCTGATTGTGGTAAACGGCCTGCAAACCACTTATAGAACAAGGGTGCACAACAACGAATTATCCCTCCTCTTTTCCTTTCGTTTCGGTTGTACAACGAGTAGTGAAGATCTCCCAGTAGCGTTGGCACCGGGTTCTTCATCAGGAATATTCGTATAGCGTCCGTATCAATGAAATCCGGCTCGTTGGGAAACAACACTATGCCGTATATACAAAGGGCTAGCAAAGCATTAAAAACAAGCCAATTCTCGCCTTTAGCTGCTTCCTGGGCCTTCTTAATCAGATATTCCAACTTGTAACCACGAATCTTTCCTTTGTTGGAGACATTGTCGCCTAACTCTGATTTGCTCAAATAAAGAGCACCAGCCACCTTTCCAAAGTCAAGATCCCCCACTGATCCAAAGAAAGGGGGCTCCTCCTTGATAGCAATCCCCAACACGTTGGAATACTCCTCCAGGGTAGGAACCAACACATAGTCTGGAAATACAAAACACCTCAGAGGCGGATCATAGAACTGCATCAACGTATGGAGACCTCTGGCTTCATAATCACTGACATTACGGACCATAGATAAAATCCACCTATATTTCTCTTCAAAAGCTTCTCGTACTGCAGGGCTCGCCATTCCCTTCAGCATAACAATAGGGCCTAAAGTAGGCGTAAGGAACTTATAGCTGATGATATTCTTCCTCTCTTTAGTGTTCATCTTTGCAGGGACCTGATGACTGGAATCAAGGGTAATATATGCACCTGGAAATGAATAAACATGTATGTTAGGATATGATAATGCAATGCAAAGGGCAATGTGATCAGGTAATCAGGTGTCTGTGCTGAACTGTGAACGGTGTCAGTGTAGCTCTGAGACTAATATAGAACCATAGATAAGAACCATCTGAATACAATAAGATGAAACTTCCTTTTTGTGCAATGATGATAGAAAACCGGGTATGTAGGAGGTCATGGTTACCTGCAAACCTGTAAACAACCCGCCCTTCTCACATGTGGGTACTAGGATGTTCAGTATCCCGGGCTCTCAGGTCGAGAAATGATGATACGTTCACCATTTCTGGTTTGGCATCATCATCAATCGAGGAGGCCTCAACTGATTCTCCAAAACAAAAAGGTCCTCAGCTTCTGGCACTGAGGTCGAGAAGCAATAGTACATTCATCCCTCAGGGTACAGTACTATCGCCAATCGAGGAGTGCCTCCGCTGATTCTCTTTCAAAAAGGGATGTCCTATAGCAAGTTCCCAGCATTGGGTCCTCGGATCGAGAATGTGCAATGGGTTTGCCACGGAATGTGGTCTGCCACTGTCACAACTCGGGAGGAGTGCTGCAACTGAGTCCTCGGGAATGGTCACCAGAGTCGACAGTTCCTCAAGAGAATAACCACTGGCCTGCATAACATGCAGTAGCAGAAAGCTCCTGATAGAACCTCGTCTGGTTGTGGGTCTCATGAACAACAATACGTGGTCACCACCACGCAAGCGTCACGACTATCCACTCTAATACCTATGGGTGTACTCAAGCCTGTGTAGTGAGCTTATCTCTCAGAACACCCCACCCGCCAAACAGAAAACAACAGCACGGTCCAGCACAATAATGATATGTAATGCAGTAAATGCGATAAATACAGTAATGTACAGTAAAGCAGTAAATAACCATACAATAAAACAGCAAATACAGCACAACAGTAAACACCCAATGAAAGAAAAACAGACAAGCGCTAGGACTGACTCGCTAAGGAAACCAGAGATTCTGGGTTCGATCCCCAGCAGAGTCGCCAGCTGTCGCTCCCAGGATTTTCATCCAAGTACAAACGCGAAAGTGGCACCAAAACAGAGTCGCCAGCAATGTGTATTTATCCCAAGAGAGGGAAAGGAAACACCGCATAAACCTGAAGGAAGGAAAGAACATGGTCTTGCGACCAAAAGAACTGAGTTCGGGAGTCGGTTACGCGAGAGGAAGGTATTAGCACCCCCTCGCGTCCATCGTACCCGATGGGATCCACGCTTGCTGCTTCAATCAAAGGGTGTAAGAAAAGAATGCTGGAAAAAAGGAACTGGAAAAGGAAGGGAAAGAGAAAGAGAAACAAATGTAGGGAAAATAAAAGAAGTGCTCGCATGGGCCCTACCCCACTGCCTACGTATCTCATCGGGAACATGAGAATCAGAGCGACGTAGTTCCCCTCACTAGGGATGAATTATTTGTGTTTTTTAGAGAACGGCTTACGTTCTAGCTCAGGTGTTGCAGGCTCGCTGGTCCGAGTGCGTTACCATCTTGCAAGAGAACGAGTAGAAGCGCGTTCGTGCGTTGAGAATGAATGAGATGAGAAAAGAATTCCCGAAGGAAAGACGTTATTGTTTGTTTTTGTCTTTTAGAAGGAAGTGTTTTGGATTTGTTTGCATATGATAGTGTATTTAAATCTTAGTCATTGGAATGTGTACATTCTCACATTCCAAGATGGAATGGGTAAGAAAGCACACTAAGAGTGAAGAAGACCTCCACACTTAGCTCCAATTGTCAAGGTTCAAACACACTAGCATACTTGTGTTTATTAAGTGTTTTTGTTAATTAAGAAATGAAGAAGTGTTTTTTATTTGTACCTTCCACAAGTATTGCATTTAAGTCCCTCACACATGATCAAATGTTTAACACATTGACCCAAGATGGGTTATATGCTATACATTTTAAGATTATAAGAGAAGACCCCTTATAATCTTTTCTTTATGTGAAAGGCCTAAATGCAATAAATGCCTACCTTTATTAGACATTTTGCATTTTCTTTGAGATGAGAAGAGAGACTCAAGAGAGAAGAAAAGGTAAAACCTATGTGGACTAAGACTCAATCTTATTGAAGATTAAAGGGAGTGATCCTAATGGTTTGTGAGGTTTCAACCTAAAGTCTAAAGGAAGAATGAATTAAACAACTCACTTCTAAAGTAGAAAATGAATTGTAATTCAAAAGGGGAAGTGATGAGTTATTAAAAGAAATCACATAAGTGCTTAACAAAACACAAAATGGAATTGTAAAAGAGATGAAAGGAAAGAAATTTGAATGTGGATTCCTTGTCCACACTCAATTGCAACTTACCAAAGCCCCTACATGGTTAGTAAACATGTATAAGAAGTATAAGAAGTAAAAAAACATGTAATGCATCATAAAACTCAAAAGAATTAAATGAGAAATCAAATCCTAGAACCACAACCAGAATGTACATCATATGGAAAACAAATTATTATTATCATGCAAGTCCAAGTGGATAGGCAACAAACATCATCCATGGCATTAGAACATGACACCATAAGAAAAGGGAGAATGAAAAGATGAAAGGAAAAAGAAGAAATGTGCATAAATGGAACATGTAATCCATGGATCAGAATTGAAATGAAATGAAAAATGATTCACAAACCTCTCACAAGTATTCATGAAGCACATCAAGACATTTAAGAAGTGATAGAAGAAGTAGAATTGAAATGGAAGTTCAAAAGAAAACACAAGTACAAACACCACATGTTAAAGGTGCACAAGGTTTAAATGAAAGTCAACATGCAAGGATGACATATAATATGTACCAATGACCTATAATGTCAAGTGAATGGTTCACCAAATATGCAAATGATCATGCCATTATGTACAAAAGAAGTCATGTAAACATGCACCAATATTGAGATGATATGACATGTTATTATGCTTCAAAGGTAATGCATTAAACAAAAATTAGATGGCCTCATGAAAATTATGAAAACATGGTATTGAAGTTCACAAATCAGGGATGAATCACATATCAAAGTAGCATGCAAGAAACCAAGGCAAAATGATGTCAAACAATGCACTTAGGTCAAATAGACATATCATACAAAGTAGCACAAAAATGAACACCAAGCATGCCATAAACTAACCTAAAACAACCAAATAAAAACATTTAACCTACCTCAAGATGATAATGACTCAATGCAAAAAGAAGAGCATCAAAACAATTTTTAATGATCAAGAACAAAATTAAACAAGATCATGTACCATATTAAGAATGCACATCAAAAAAATTCAAAGAAAAATATAGAACAGGGGCAAAAAGGTCATAAAATCAAGAAACAAAATCATGAAAAATTTTCTAAATGTTTTAAGAAGGCTCATGAATTTTTGTGGAATTTTATGATGCTATTTAGTATTTTTAAAAATTAAAAAGAAAACGTGTAGCAAAAATAAAAAAATAAAATGCAATGCAAAAAGGAATGGGGGTGCGTGACTAGTAATTACTCAGTTCAAATTACATTGGGCCTTAAACAAGGGGGTGTGGATATCAGTTTAGTCCCAAGGTCCAAGTCTGCGCAGAACACACTAACAAACATACACTCTCAGTCAACAAAATTGACTCACTCATGGCCATTGGATCAAGTCAAGGTCAAACGAAAGTCAAAGTAAATGAAATCAACGCACATGCATGAGTGTCTACCCTAGCTACCACGCGTTGCAACACATAGAGCTTAAGTGAATTCAGAAACAATGCACATGACATGCACATGCGTTTTAATGTGCTGGCACATTTTAGACCACACGATTGGAACACATCAACGGCTATGATTAAAACACACAAAACCCTAGCACTTAAGACCACCGGCCGGAGATGACCTCCGGTCACCTTCTCCGGTCATGCACCATCGTCTGCAACTCCATAATTTCCAGAATTCCACAAAAACTATACCAAAATGAAGAGCAACTCACGTAGATTAACAATATACTCATAAAAACAACAAAACATACACACATAGCAAGAACAGAGGGGATGAATATGTGCCCTAACTTTTGGATCTAAGCCTTTACAAGGCCTATCAACTAGCCGGAGTGAGAAATGCTCCTAATGAGCTCATATCATCATGGAATCATCATAATAATCAACAAAACGTGAGAGAAAAGTTTGTGAGTTTTGGAACCTGATCTTGCAGTTCTTGTGGAGTTTGAGAAAACCAGAGAGAACACTTGCTCTTCAACCTTGGAGCTTCAATATTAAGCAAAATAAATGCTGATGATTCACGAGTAGATGAAGGAGATTGAAGATTGCAGTGATGCTAAGCTTGCAAAAATGGAGTTGTTCTTGTTGTTCTTGATTCAACCACACTCAATGGAAGAACTATGGAGTTGAAATCGTGGAGAAGCAAACTCAGAGAGAATGAGAGAGTAGAAGAGAGAGTTTCTGAAGTGAAATGTGTGAGAAATGAAGTTGAAAAACTGAAATTTGAGAGGGTGATTTTTATTTATAATGTGAACTAACCACGGTTAAATGAGTTGAGTTAGGGTGAGTCAAGTTGGTTAACTGAGTCATCCCTAACTAACTGAGTCAAGTTAGTTAGGGAGTGTGATGATATGGTGAAGATGGCTCATGACATGCTATGGTGGAAGTGAGGAGGGAAATGAAATGGCACGGCTGGTGGTAGAAGAAACTTGCTTAGCACGTTTATTTCTTTCCATTCTCATGTATGCCAAGGCAAGTGTGCAAGGTGTAATTGACTTGTGCTTGGTTGAAAGAGGAAACTGAAGTGAGGAAGTGTTTGTGGTGTGTTTGAACCAAAATCATGCAACATGCTGTCAATGTATCCATGCCAACATAGGGTAGTTTGTGGAGGTTTTTCTCTCTACTCAATGGCTGCATTAGGGAGTTTATGGGTTCATTGGAAAGAGGATGCATTGGAGCACAATATTGATTTGGAAATTGAAGTGGAATGAGGTCTCAAACATGTCTAAAAATGACCTTAAACAGATAGGCCAAGAACTGGTACATGGGTGCGCAGACTTGTGGCATGACCTGGTTGTGACCTGGTCAAATTTCAGTTGCAATGACCATTCTTTGAGCCATCATAACTCCTTAACCTTTGATCAGATGAAAAATTGATAAACACCAACTTTGAAGATCTCACATAGAGGAACAACTTTGATGTTGAAAGATTTTCCATTTGAAGCCTCTAATCATGAGTAATTGATCAATACATTTGGCCCACCAAGTGTTTGAGAAAATGACTGCGTGCGTGCCCTGAAAATCTTGGTCATGACCTAGTTTTGGACCTACTTTGCTCAAACTTTGATCAATCATATCTCACTCAATTTTTATCCAATAGAGATGTTCCACATATGGATGTGAAGCTTAAAACAAGATCTTTTGTTGTGGCCGAGTGGAATTTTCATTTGGTGCTTCAATTTTAAATGGCCTTGGTTCAAACTCTGATGCAAAATGGCCAAAACTTGCTATTTTTAGTAACCCTTCCTCTTCCAAAAATGGCAACTTTCCACCTCTTGATTTTTTCATGATTCCTTTGGAGTTTCTTGACCAAATTTTGTACATTGGACATATGTAACATGAATTTCATGATTTTGGGCTCAAAAAGTCAAGAGTTGACTTTTTCCTCTGATTATTTGACTTGGCCCCAATTTTCCTGATTTCTGATCTTTCTTCCAATTGAACCACTTCTAAAACCAATTGAGAGGCAATTTTCCATACACATACACTTAAGAACATGTAGGACACTATGACATCAAGTTTTGTCCAAGAAATCAAAGATTCCCTGATTTAATGGGAAACCCTAGTTTTGGTTCCCACCTCCTAGGAGAAAAATGTGCAGTCTTCAATTTCAAATTCCTCAGAGTATGTTGTGTATCCTCTTAAAGGATGATGAGATATACCATTTGAGGATAATTTTGGATCAATGAGCTATCTCTTTTGAGGGTTTTCCTTCAGTTTTTGAACCTCTTGCATAGTGAAAGATGTAATGCTTCAATCTCCCATTGTATCTCTCATCCTTGAGGTTGTGGATGATCAATTGAGATGGTATGAGACATGAAAGACCTCTTGGCTTGCCTTGAGGAAACTTGATTGACCTTTTTGTGCTTTGAATGATTCCTTGATTGTCCACCTTCCACCTGATCCATGCCCTGATGGTAAGAAGGATGCCATGCTTCATTTTTCTATGTTAAATGCAATGCAATGCTAATGAGATGGATATGATATGATAAATGATAATGCCATTATGATGACAAAGAGGGAGAGCAAATTTTGGGGTATTACAACTGTGACTGATTAGGAAGTGAGAGGGGGATCTCATGTCTAGAGGGTGTTTAGGTAGAAGTTGCACAAGGTAGGGATTATGCGAGAAGTTGTAAATGGTGGAATTTAGCTTTGAACTAATATTATCATAGTGAATTTCCTTCCTGGCTTGGTAGCCCCCAGATGTAGGTGAGTTGCACCGAACTGGGTTAACAATCACTGGTGTTAATTTTTCTTTTATGTCATTTAAGTTTCTATTTTTATTTGTGTGATCAAATTGTTTTGATCATAATATTGTGACATCTGTCTCGACATCTGGTATCTGTGTGCCAGAATTTCAATGAGTTTCTCATGTGTTGTTACATGAAGTTAATGGTTGAAAGTGTCATGGATCTTAGTGAGTATATGATTGAGTGAAAGCTTTGTTTTTGAAAGGTTGCAACATGTTTTCTTTTGAAAAATAGAAGGAGTAGTATGTGAAGGTGGGTCTCGTGTTTTGCACAATGGAGGGAGTGTGTATAGCATGAATCATTTTGTTAGAAAATGGGAGTTGAAGTTGTGTTGGTGTTAGACAGTCAAAACGAAAATGAAAGGGAAGGATGAGTATATATTTGAATTAGGGGTTTCATTGAGTGGTTCCCGTTGAGAGAAAGAGGAACATTTTTTCATATATTACTTTTTTCAATTTGAAATTCCACCCTAAGCCAACAAGTAGCACTGCCTGGTGGTTTGTGGTTGGTCTGGCTTTTGTAGTCTCCACCATTAGTAACATATATACATGATTAAAAAATCAGGGTTTCCAAAATTTAGCATGTCCAAAATACCCTTCAAGATAACTTAGTAGACAAGAATTGCCTAAAATAAAATGAATTAAAAAACACATATATTTTTTTAGAAGTAAATAGAACCACAATGAAGGTTCCATTAATTCAATCTATTTATTTTTAATATTTTGACACAAAGATAAAAAATAATCGGACTCAAGACCAAAAAAAGTCGAGCGCAAAAGTGCTTGAAAAAATAATTTGAACGCACCAAAATGATCTGCGCGAAATAAAATTATTGGAAAAATACAGCGTTTGATCAAATTTTGAAATAAATTTTCACCGGTTAAAAGGCTCAGACTGATAAAAATGCGACTGAAAAGGTGTTGGAAAATTAAAACGAGCACGCCGGATTAAACTATGCGAAATGTAGATTAATATAAATGACATCTGCAAGCTCAACTTTGAAATTTTTTATCCACAGACTTTACGCACAGTTGAGATTCAGTTTGACTGGTCTGTCTGTAAATCCGAAAAATTATTTCGATTTACATTTTAGGCATTATGCAAGAGGAAATGTGTGCTATGATATGCAAATGATGCAAATGTCATGATAAATGTAGTGATTCGGCGATTCAGAGTCCAAAATGGGGTATGACAGTTGCCCCCTATTTAAGTATCGTCAACCAGAGAATATGAAGAGGGTTAATCTTCATATGATCGCAATTGGAGATAGTTAAATACTAAAAGACCCGAATTTTGTCCCTGAATATAGATGAAATGATATAATATGCAATGTTATGAATTTATGAGGGACTTTTTTTTTTGTTTGCTAGGGATATGATGTTAAATGAAACGAACCCTAGCATGATTTCTTTTATGATGGATGTTGGACAGACATGTGGGGAATGATGGAGACATATGGTAGTGGTAATCTACATGAAATGTCAAAGACAGTGGGTGAAGACTCACTGGGGATGACAAATAGCTGGGGAAAAGACACTGGGGAAGATTCAAAATAGCTTTATCAAACAGATTCAGACATGACCTGACGACGCTTTAGAACATAGCTGACAGTTTTGGAGTCTTCTTACTAGAAGATCATTCACACAAACTAGACATTAAAGTCTTCTTACTAGAAGATCATCCATACAAACAAGACATTGGAGTCTTATTACTAGAAGATCATCCACACAAACAAGACATTGGAGTCTTCTTACTAGAAGATCATCCATACAAAACAAGACATTGGAGTCTTCTTATTAGAAGATCATCCATACAAAACAAGACTATGACGATTCTTTAGGAAGAAAACAATCAAAACGAACATCATTGGAGTTTTCCAACAAGAATAACATCCAATCTTCTGGAAATTTCTTAAAATGAAGATTCATTCATGGCCTTCTAGGAACCATCAGGAAAAATAGGGTAATCAAAGTCTCTATATATGCCAACAACAATTAGACTTAGACCGCACGCATGGTTATGACCGACTTCTAACGGATTGGTGTCAGCTACAACTGGACTTTAAATGATGTTGGCGACAACCAAACCTTAAGTACCAATTATGATTGGATTTACAAACGGAAGGCCAGAAACAACTAGACTTTTAGAGAATGCCAACAAAAAATGGACTTTAAGAATAGAATGCTAACAACAATTGGACTTTAAATAACAGAGTTCCAGCAACAACTGGACTTTAAGAATGTAATGCCAACAACAATTGGACTTGAAATAACAGAGTACCAGCAACAAATGGACTTTAAGAATGGAATGCCAGCGACAATTGGACTTTAATAACATAATGCAAACAACAACCGGACTTTAAATAACAGAGTGCCACCAACAACTGGACTTTAAGAACATAATGCCAACAAAAATTAGACTTTAGAGAATGCTAATAACGATTGGACTTTGGGGAACAGAATGCCAACAACAACTGGACTTTTAAAGAATGCCAACAATAATTGGACTTTTAAGTACAGAGTGCCAGCAACAATTGGACTTTAGGTGATATTAGCAACAACCAAACTTTAGGTCCCAATTAGGCTTGGATTTGCAAACGGAATGTTAGTTATGACTGGTCTTTTAAAGAAATGCAACAACAATTAGACTTGAGAAAATAGACTTTCAGACGAAAATTGGACTTGAGGGATATATTATTAGACGATAATTGGTGTTTTGTCTTTTGTTTGTCAGATGAAAATTGACTCTCAAATAGTCTACCAGATGAGATCTGGTTTCTTCTGATTTATGGAGAATTGTCTTTAAAATGGGCTACCAGACAGGAACTGGTTTTGAAAAGAAACTGACTACCAGACGAGAACTTGAGTTAGAAATAGGCCACCATACGACAACTGGTTTTTTGAAGGGACTACCAGATGAGAACTGGTGTTTAAAAACTGACTGTCAGACAGGAACTGACTTTCAAATGATTTACCATACGAGAATTGGTTTTTGATGTTTGATTCTTTTATGCTATAGGCATATGCTCGATGAATGAGATTATATGTATGGCTTAGCGTTAGATCGAAGCGACATGATTAATCCATGAGAATGATTTATGCAATGGCTTAAAGGTTTCCAAAATGCCCATGTGTAGGTAATGGATGGAAGACTCTTTTGCAGCAATGTTCCTTTTGTCAAAAGGCATGAATGGGGTGATTAGCATGATTCCCCGGCACTGGTCTTGAATAACAATTGCTAACGTACGGCTTGTTTGAACAGCTTGAAGGCATGAAGATGACTTGCCCCTCTGTGGCTCATCTTGCATTAGTTTGTCTGGTTTTTGAAGAAATTTTCCTTAATAGGATTTGGGAAGAAACTTGCTCTGACCTTGAGGTAGCTTGCCCTAATGTTTGAATATCACAGTGGTCTTCCCCTTGACTGGCCAATTCTTGGACTAGGAGACTTTTGATTGACAGACCCTTAAAGAGTTGGACTCACTGAGCTCTCTGTGGTGGCTCGGATTGATTGTTGCTCAAAGTGATTTGCCCTTGATTGGACTTATTTCACATGATTAAGCTCTTTAATTAATTGTGCATTGTTGGTAATCCTTTGATGCTAAATGCTAACTTGCAATTAAATTAGTTCATTCAAAAAATGGTAATTTTAATGCAGTGCTTATGCAAAATTTGAAATCAAAATTTATTGATATCAACAAGATGAACGGCTCAATGATTAGAACACAAAATTGATCTAGCCATTCACAGTGTGCAAGGTGGTGTGATCAACATAAATGATTAACAAAGATCGTTTGGAGTCAGGTTAACATAACTTTGTTGTAGCATGCTTTCATAATAAACTCTGCCTCAATTAGGTTTTTTTAAGGGTTTTAACGTGGTCTGGTTCACGGATTTTGAAACAAAGGATATAAGGCTCAAAGTTTAATTTTAACCCACCCATTCTTCTTGATGAACTCTAGTCCTACATTCAGTTGATTGATACATGCATTCTACTTCCAAGAGAGTATGAAGGTGTAATGGTAAGGATAAGGATTCAAGATGAGATTTTCTTGAAATGATAGTCATCTTACTTTGCTTTTGTCGAGGATTTTGATGACCTCTTTTTTTTTTCGATCCCAAATTTTGCCTGGATCGCTTTTTTGAAGCTTTTGGTCCACCAGGATGCCCTAATTTTTGCCTAAGTCGTCTTTTGTGGTGCTCAACTTAGCGGGTTTTTTCATTCATTTTTATTTTTATTCTTTTTCTAAAAGGTTTGGCGACTGCCATGTTATTGTTGAATGAGGATTAACCACTACAAAAATTTTGGTTCTTCACGACTTATTCGACACTTTGTGGTGTGTGCGAAGGATACTTATGGTTGATCTCCTCAGGTGGGATGTTCTTCTCTTTCAATTTGAATACAAAGTCAGATTAACTGAACAAACTACCCTACCCCTGGTTAAGATTAAGGGTTTTTAAATCTGAAAAAAAAACACCAACTTCTAGGCTCAAAGTGGTTGACTAGGGACTAACTCCTTATATCTTCAATGTTTGGGGATTTAGAAACAATGACTTACATCATCGACAAATTTCCATTCAAAAGCATACCAACAACAATTATGGGTATTTAGTTTTTCACCATCATCCCTCCAATATTTGTCAAAACAACATTTTGATAAAGAAAAGTGAATGGGAGAAGAGTTGACATTTTTTTGCATGAATGGATGAAAAATAGCAAGAGTGAATATGAATGGACTAATTCATAAAATGAATGATCACTTCATTAATATTACCATTAAGAGAATGACAATGTTTAAAAACAAGTAGCCTTTAACAAACAAGAAAAATACAAATGCAAATGATAAAAATGCCCCATGACTGCCAATGTTGAGGATCACTTCCTATCTGACCCACTGACTTCAGGAGAGGCCCCTTGAGGTCTTCGCACTTATCAGGGCGAGAGGTTAACATTCACCAACAAGCTTCCTTCTGATGAAAAGGCTATATTCTTTTTGTCGATCAATTGTTGCACCTTAGCTTGGAAAGCTTTGCAGTCTTCAGTTGAGTGTCCTATCGATCCGCCATGATATCCACGTTGCACATAGGGATCGTACCCGGGTGGGTATGGTTTTGGAACAGGCTTCAAAGACTTAGGGACCACCAACGAGCTTTGAATCAGAGGCTGCAAAAGTTGATTATATGAAATGGAAATTGGGTCAAAAGGAGCATTCCTTCTTTCCAAGTTGTTGCGAGGCTTATGCTGGTTCTGACACTAATTCTGATATCCTCGACTTTGGGCTCGTTGATTTGAAAGAAGAGTTTTCCCAGGTTATTTGTATGGTATTCTATGCATTGTTGGTTGCCTATAAGGATAGTGTGGTACTGGAAATGATAATTGCTGAAAAGATGAGGGACCATAAGGTCTTATTGGTGCACCATGAGAATACTCGACAACTGCCATGACTGCATTGATTACATCCTCTTCTTCCTCTTGGGAGTTGCTGAGGGATTCACTCTCACTAGCCTGGCTACTTGAGACGTCTTGGATTTTTCCGTTCTTGAGGTCGCTCTCAATGTGTTCTCCAACTTTCATCAAGTAAGAGAAGTCAGATGATGTAATACCTATCATCCTTTCAAAGTATGGGTCTTTCAAGGTATCCATGAATATGTCAACCAATTCCCTATCTAAGAGTGGTGGTTGCACTTGTTCTGGCAATTCTCTCCACCGTTGTGCATATCCTCTGAAGGATTCATTGTCTTTCTGAGACATACTTAACAATTGTCTTATATCCGGAGCCACATCCAAGTTATAGTTGTACTGCTTCACAAAGGCGTTGGCTAAGTCTTCCCATGATTGGATAAGATATTTTTCTAGCTTCATGTGCCAACTCAATGATTCCCCATTCAAACTGTCTTGAAAATAGTGAATCATCAACTTATCTTTATGCGTATGGGAAGCCATTTTTTTGGTAGAACATCACCAAATGGTTCCTTGGACAACTATCACCACTGTACTTCTCGAAATTGGGTACTTTAAACTTTGGAGTTATAACAAGACCTAGCACCAAACACACGTCATCAAGTCTCAATGTACCAAAACTTTCTATAGCCCTTAATCATTTCTCTAGATCAAAACTTATTTCTGTGACTTCAGCCGCTTAAGAACACTCCATTTTTGTTATTAGGAGGGCACTATGAAAATTTGGCACGTTCCTTGTGAATTGAAGACCCCCTATATCAATATGAATAGTGGGGTTCTTTTGCACCATGGGAACTTCATCAAATAAAGGGATATGCACAGGTTGAGGTCGAGTAGCAACATCCACTTTTTGAGGGAGACATTCAGGGGGTATGATTGTACATTGGGTTAGTCGCCACAATAAAGTCTAGTATGGACCAAAATTCTCCGCAACAACATGTTGAAAATTTGACATAGCTACCACAGGTTCCAACGTCTAGTTTACTTCTCCTTTCAAGGTGCATATATTCCTTTTATCACTGTATGATCCTGCTTCAAAAGCTTTATCGTCCTTCAATGGCTACCACTGGTTCCGAGGCGGTACCGGGAAATCAGCTGGCTGGTCATGAACAAAGGTGGAATGAGTTTTTACTTTGTGGAAATGGTATGCATGCATGCTAATGAGAAGCATATGCAATGTTATGGATGCAATGAGTTGCCATGTATTATTTTACATGGGTTCAAAGGTCCGAGGTAACAGATAAATCTAATTGTTATACCAGAATGGGTTCTCACCGGGTATGATCTAGGGTTACAAAAGGGATCCCAGAGTCATAGATTCACATGAATGTTTTCCACCCACAGTAGCTACATGTCGGTCGTCAACTCCATCAACTGAATCTATTATGGGTGAGGTCTTCGTACCGACCCTAACGAGAGCTATATCTCACAGGCCCGCACTACGCGACCATCGACTACGGTTCTAGACAAGGTTCCCAGAGTCATGGATTCATACAAATGTTTGTTGCCAACGACTACTACATGCTGAGCGTCAACTCCATTGAGAGAATCTACTTTGAGGGAGATCTTCATACCGACCCCACGAGAGCTACATCTCGAGGGCCCGCACTACACGACCATCGTTCCTAGTAGGCCAAGGGTTTAAGGATCTACAAAGGTTCTTAGAGTCATGGATCCTTATGCAAACATCGAGACCAACGAAAACTACATGTCGGGTGCCAATATTCTCAAAGGATCTACTCTAAGTGAGATTCTCATGCCGACCCTAACGAGATCTAAATCTCGCAGACCCAACTTACTCAACATCGTCATATCTTATATTTTTACTCAAGACTCGGGTAGAGAGTCTTTCCCTCAAGGTTTTGCAATCAGAAATCCAAATACCAAAGATTCAATCATAATATAACAATATAACAATGTAACAACAATAAAAACATAAAATAAAAGAAAATCCAAACGAATAAACAAACATAAACACACACAAAAACCTAGCTAGGCTTGACTCACTTAGGGGTAGGAGAATCCTCAGTAGAGTCGCCATTTGTCGTACCTCAAAAAAAATGAGAATGACCCTACGAAGGGGAAGGTGTTATAACCTCTCACGTCCGTTGTACTCAACGGGAACCGTTAGGTTAGTTGTATGTGTTAGTGTTTGTTTAAAAATGCTAGGCTTCTCAAGTTTAAAGAGGGAAAGAAAAGAGAAAAGGACCTAAAAAGGTTTTATTACTAGGGAAAAAGAAAGGGACCTAAAAAGGTTTTTATTACTAGGGTGTCTGACAAGATTTCGCAATCCTGCTCCTACGTATCTCAAAAGAGAAATCAAAGCACACGTAGTTCTAGGTAAAAAAGTTTGTTTGTTGGTCAATTTTAGCGAAAGGTATCTTGTATTAATTGACGAAAAATAATGTTTTACCCAAAACAGGTGGCGAGTGGATGTTTACACCACATTGAATGGATTTACAAATCACATTCACGCCACTTATCTCAACTCAACGGTTGTGGATGAAGCATGGCTCTTGCATAATCTTAAGATAACATGTCTTTCATTTTTGAAAAGGTTTTGGTTTTGCCAAAAGGCCAAAAGGGTTTGAATGGATTTGATGCGTTTTAGGGTTGATGAGAGAGTTTAGATGAGCGAGAACTACATCTTGTATCCTTACTCTCGGGAGATCGTTGACTACACCCGCTCTTTTTTCATCTTTATTATTGAAAAATGTTTAAGTATTTTTAGATGTTTTGAGGTTTTGATTGGAAAAAGCGGCTTGATGTTGGATCAAGCTTTTATCCATGATTATGAAAAGTGTTTGAAGTGATTGGAAGTTTTGAAAGTGGTTTGAATGTGAAGTGGAAATGGTTGATGGCGATGCACGAAGCGATCGACTTACAAGTTGGGTATGGCTTTATGGTTTTAAAAAAAAGGTTTGATGATGGAATAAGTTATGGTGACAAATTGGTGTTGACTAATGATTTTGAAAATGAAACTTGGTGTTGACCAAGTTCTTTGATTATTTTTCAAAGATTGATTTTATATTTTTGTGTTTTTATCTAATTAGGGATTATCTAGCTAATGGAAATAAAAACGACAAAAACAAATAACTATTACAAACATAGGTGAGGGATACATTTTGTCAATGGGGGAAATTATAAAGTAAGTAATGCATAAGCTATTAAATAAATAAATGCAAACACAAAAGAAAAGATCTCATTGTAAGAATGCCCAAGAGTAAGCCACGGGACTCGAGCAAACAGATTCACTAAAATATTTTCTCGTTTTCACTTTCTCAATATATATCGTGTGTCTGTATATATTATATGTGTGTGTATCATCCAATGTGTAATTGAGAAATACATATTAATTCAAATGTTTTCCCGTATTCATTTTTAAACATAAGCATTATTTGTTATGTATTTTACAATAGATTATTTGTACCATATCCAGAAAATCATGCCACCCTGTTACGTCTTGAGCTTGCGGGGTTTTTTTATTTTGACGGGATGGGTTGAGCTGGTAGGCGGACACAAAATCCCAACTAAACCCGCCATTTTTTTGCGGGTGAGCGGGTTATGACCCGTTTTGACACTCCTAAGTATACTCACCTCCACCATCAGTTCTAAATTTCTTAAGGTTGCACTCACTTTGTTTTTCGACATGCAACTTAAATCTCTTGAACTATGTAAGCACTTCACTCTTTCTTTCGATTAGATAAATCCACGTATGTCTTATAACTTTATCTATGAAAGTTAGAAAGTAGCAGTTACCTCCATTCGACCTAACTTCAAAAGGTCCACACACATAAAAATGTACAAGTTCTAGCCTTTCTTGGTCTTCATAGGCAGATCATGCTTAAATGATTTTTGTGTTTTCTTTTCTCTTCAACATTCTTCCCACATCTGACTTTTCTCCTTTATCTGAGGTAGACCATACACCATCTGTCTCTTGTTAATCATACTTAAACTTCTAAAGTATAAGTGTTCATACTTGTGTTGCCATAGCCATTTCTTGTCGTCTACTGCAGTTGAAGCAAGACTTTGATGATCAACCATGTTTATCTCAATCTGAAAGGTTTTGTTGTCTGTTTATGATGCTCTCAGGATCAATCCTCCTTTACCATCAAACACCTTTATTTGATTGTCCATCATATTCATGTTGTGCTCTTTTACAAGTAATTGACTAATACTGATCAAGTTACTTGTCATCGAGAGCACACACAGAACATCAAGGATGACTGCCTTCTGACCATATTTTCTCACTACTTTGATGTTTCCTTTTCCTTTCTATCACGACAAAAAAAAATACCCGAGCGCATCACACACTCATTGATACAATAGATTCGCCATCGAACTTTATTTATTATTGAAGGAAAGGGAAAATATTGATAAAACCAAAGGGAAAGAGAAATGGGTAAGTGAGTGGGTTATGCGAGGGGAAGGTATTAGCATCCCTTACATCTTTTGTACTCAACGGAAACCATTTTAATTGTTCTTTGCATGGATGGGTGTTATTATCTAAAGGTTACTTGCGAAAGGGGAAAAATAAGTTTTTAATTAGTGTGCTCACCAAGGATTTGAACCCTCGTACCTATGTATTCTCATAGTGCAATGAAAAAAATCCGAGCTCTGTAGTTCATGGTAGAAAAAACGAATTTGTTGGTTGCTTTTAGGGAACAATTATAATCGTATCCCAGAAGTGTGTAGACGTTAGCTGATTTGATCCTCGTTCGGATGCTCCAAGCTTTTAGTCTGACTGATAAGGAATGGATTATAACAGTTCTTTTTATGAAAAGAAAGGAATTTTTTTTAAAAAGGTTTGTGTGATAAAAGGAAAAAAAATATTTGATTGACTTGAATTAAAAGAGAAAAGAACTTGCTTGAATTGAATTAAAAAAAAAGTTGCTTTGATTGTTGTAGAAGTATAGTTTGGACCAGGAGTGTCTTGTTTGTATCCATAGGGTAGTGTGTATCTGAACCAAAGAGAGTGACGCTAACCAGTAGATGGTGTGGCCAATTCAGAATAGTAGGATTTTGCCTAGATCCAGGGATAGGGACCTACAAGAAGGGGTGTTTGCCTAAGCATGGGATTAACAAGGCAAACATGCATGAAGGGGTCAGTCTAAACACTGGGACTGACAAGACATACATGCATGAAAAAACATTTGTCTAAGCACTGGGTCTGACAATACAAACATAAAAGGAAAAAGAGGTATGCCTAAGAACTAGAACTGACAAGACAAACATGCATGAGAATGATGGGTTTACCTAAGCATTGGGTCTGATAAGAGAAACATAAAAGGAAAAAGAGGTATGCCTAAGCACTATGACTGACAAGGCAAACATGCATGAGAATGATAGGTTTGCCTAAACATTGGGTCTGATAAGGAAAACATGCATGAAGGTATTTTAACCATAAGAGGTGATTAACCCAAAGAGAGAGGTCTGGTCTAGAGGTGAGTGTTTAACCATGAGGTGATTAACCCAACGAACATATGGATGTCAAAGAGAATTATAGTGTTTGATCCAAAGATAAGAGTATTGTTGATGAAGATTGTTTTAGTGTTGTTTGTGGGGGAAGGAGACTTGACAGTGATTTGATTTCAATTGCACTAAAGTCTATAAACGGAGGAAAATAATTTGAATAACTGGGGCCTACGTCTCGTATTCAAAGGTACTCAGAACAAGGGTATGAATAATCCCTCTCATTCTTCTCAGTTGCTTATGACTCGTGGCACACAATTCGCATCATAACTGATAAGTGTTGAAAGAGGAATCTTTTTGTTGTGCTTGAAGGATGAAGCAGTGATTCAGTCTTGATGTCTAGAGTCTTCAGCCTTGGGTATGAAGCTTGGCTTGACTTGAGATCCAGTGTAGTGCCAATGCAAATGACTAATCCTATCAAGTGATTTAGAGACTTATGATCATTTGATTAGATAGGAGAAGCAGACAAATGTCAAATGACTAATTGATCAAAGCTAACTTTGATCAATCACTCAATCAGGGATATGATTAGGATATATAAGCACAGGGTTTTAAATTGAGCATAAATTCTAATTTTAAAGAAATTAATGGAATTATATTGAATTAATTCTAAGACTAAATCTGCCTAATTTCTAAAATCTAAGTGTATTATCATTTTTTGAGAATTCTCAATTAAGAACATTGATTATGGGATTAAAATCAATTAAAGCTTAATCGTTGCCATTAATTTTCTAATTGTTTTCATATCAAAATAAAAAGTGAAAAAAGAATTTAAAAAGTATTAAAAAGAATTAAATAAAATGGATTAAAAACTAAAAAAGTAATAAAAAAAACAAATGACTAAAAAAATGAGAGGCAAAAAGAAAATTAGAGGCGGGGGTGCAGGGGCCAGCAGGAGCGTATAGTAAAACAATGGTGTTGGGCTGAGTCAGAAGCCCAATGTATTGTTGTGAGGTTATCCGAGAGGGGGTATGAGGCTGTGTAGGGCTTGAATAGCAAAACAAAGAGTCAGGCTCTTGGAAGCCCAATACGCCAAGGCCAAAGGGGGGGAAGAAGCTCAGAATGTTCATTTCATATTTCTCATGTTTGAATTCACGACCATGAGCTTCATCCCTTGTGACCTCACCGGAGCCACAACCTCGCCGCACCGGAAATCGCCTTCGGCGGCAGTGGAGGTCGAAATGGCTTCCAATCTACACCAACATGACCGTATTCCCACCCTCTCTTCCAATCTACAACCTATTTCCTCTAATTCCTAACCTAAAGTTCAAATTAAAGCAAGGCATTCAAGAACCCTAAAAAGGAGATTAAAAATTAATTGTTGAAGGTGAACGAAACGGAGCCCAAACCCTAGGTGTTTGGCTCCTTAGGGGACAAGCTACATCACAGTGACTATTTTAGCATGGATCAAATAAGAAAAGGAGAAGAGCTTATCTTTCGGAGTAACTCCGGAGGGTTTTCAAGGTTGATGCTGATAACAAGATGATTCAAGAGTCTTCTATTTCCTCAGGTATGCTTCGTTCCGATTTTCCAATTTGTGTATAAACCTTCTTCTCTTCTTATCCTCTTAGTTCGTATGAGTTTCTGCCTTGGCTTTGCGTTGATCTTGTTGCTTTGTATGCATGAGAAGGAGTATGGAGAGGTTGAAGGAGTGATTTGCAGAGAGAGAGCTTCTGAGGGAGTGGATCGAGAGTGCTCAGAAAATATTGTGGTGGTTTTGGAATGTTCATGATTGATTCATGAATGAACCATGGATGAAGATTTATAAAGGTTGGAGCTTAACTAACTCGGGCAGGATTTTGGCAATGGTAGTTGGAAGTTAGGGCATAGTTAACTGTTAATTCACTGAAGAGGAAATTTGTTAGTAATTTAACTCTGTTAGGAACTGTTAATTGGAATTAGTTAGTGACTTTGAGTTGCAGTTAGTTATCACAATTTGAATTTTAGTTGAATTTGAATGTTAGTATGAGTATTGGTGATGAGTTAATTGTTAGTTGTGGATGGAAGGTTGTTAGCTCTGCTGTTAATTCCTTCTGTTAATTAACAAGAAGAAAACTAGTGAACTAAATGGATCAGTTAGAATCTGTTTGAATTGTGAAATTAATTAGCTAGCAGCTTGGATAGTTAGTGAAATATTGAATGTTAGTTATAATAGAATGTTAGATAAGGAGATTGTCAGCTTGTGTTCTAGTTATGAACTAGCTACAAATTCAGTTCAAACTTGATTGGGTAGTGTTATAGTTGGTGTTAGTTAGCTCCATTGAAGGTTAGTTAGTGTTATGTTAGTAGGTTATAGTTAGTGAAAGCTAGTGAAGTTAGAGTGAGTTAGGATGACTGTTATGTCTTATGTTGATACTAGGAGATTGATTTGGATAGTGAGGTTTTGAAACTGTTAGAAGCTTGATGCAAACTGTCAATGGGTTTTAAGATGTTAGGGGAACTTGTTAGGATTGTTATAAGTGGATTGTGTTAGGACTGATAGAAGCTTGTTGCATCAGTTAGTATAGTTGTTATGTTAATGAAAAAAGATCTGTTAGCAAGTTAACATTAGAGATGGGGTAGGTTAGTTTGAAATGTGTTAAGATGTAGTTAAATTGATGAATTGAAGTTAGTCAAGAAATGGAAACTGATATGAGTTAATTTGGATGTGAAAACTCATGCGTGTCAGTAGCATTAGCTTGGAAATGAATTGTTATGAGATTAACGAATTAGCTTTTATTGGAATTGAAATGTTTGGCATTGTTGGAAGTTATCATTGAATGAATGTGAAAATATGATAGCTAGTATGTGCTACTCTGTTAGGTTGCTAGCAATGTGTAGTTATATTTTTTTGCATTTGAAATCATGAGCTGAGCTGTTAATGAAACTAAGAAATTGTTGAGTTTGGAAATTGATTTTGGAGTTATGCACAGAATTAATGAATTAATTAATTGACAGTGGAAGTAACTGTTAGTGTTAAAATTTAGTTATCATTTTAATTTAAAGTTAGTTAGTCTCAACTATTTGGAATTGTTAATGTGAATTGTTAATGTAGTTAGAGAAGGGATGCTGTTATGGAAATGTGAAATGTATGTGAACTTGAATTTGAAGGTGAATTGTGAAACAAGGTTTTGTCTTGATGGTTTGTGTTTGTGTTTCTCTATGTGTAGATGCAATGGTTTGCATTGACTTTAGTATATGCTTATGTGTTGGATTTTTGTTCTTGTAGGGTGTATGCATAAGGTGGGATGGCCAATGGTAGGATGGTGGACTAAGCATGGAAAGGTGCATGGAGAAGTCATGACACATGAAGACACCATCAAGAATCATGAAGGCATTGGAGACCCACAAAGATTTGGATAGTTTGTGAATGAAGAAATTGAGGGAATTAGGGTTTAAAAATAGTAGTTGACTTTGGTCAACTGTTTGACCAAAAAGTCAACAGTTGACCAAAAGTCAATTGTAGGCCAAAAAGATATATAACTTTGTATGGACTTGTAAACTTGGTTTTGGACGTTGTAATGAATGCTAAAATGGCCTCATTTTTAATGAATTGTGTATTGCATGTCAAGTAACATGCCTTTCCCTCCATGATCATGAATCTTGCATATGATTTAGTACTTGAATATGACCTTGAATTTGAAAAGCTCTTAATCTCTTGGGTGACATATCATTCCATGAATCCAGAAATTGAGGGAATTAGGGTTTAAAAATAGTAGTTGACTTTGGTCAACTATTTGACCAAAAAGTCAACAGTTGACCAAAAGTCAATTGTAGGCCAAAAAGATATATAATTTTGTATGGACTTGTAAACTTGGTTTTGGACGTTGTAATGAATGCTAAAATGGCCTCATTTTTAATGAATTGTGTATTGCATGTCAAGTAACATGCCTTTCCCTCCATGATCATGAATCTTGCATATGATTTAGTACTTGAATATGACCTTGAATTTGAAAAGCTCTTAATTTCTTGGGTGACATATCATTCCATGAATCCAACAAAATTAAAGATGATCACCAAACAAAAAGTCAATCCAAAACTAGTCTTCAAAATCAATTCCCAAGTTAATTGCATCACCAAGATTCCATAGGTTGGATCCCCAGAGAAACCCTGGCTCATTGTTAAGCATAAATACCTTTGAATCAATGGTGCTTATTTGGAAAATACAATTATGAATGAATGCCCTAAATGATTGTGAATATGCAGATGAAGCGAGGATCATGAGCTAGATAGAAATGAAAAAATTAGGGCAAATTTTGGGGTATGACACTTCCATGTAACATGCTTTCCATCTACAAATCTGATTTCCTTCTTGACTGATTCATCCAACATGATGAACCACCTTTTGTTTCTAGTCATGCGATTGTTGCATCTTGAATCCAAATACCACACCCTAGTTATATCATCACTAGTTTGAGTATTAACCATTAGCAACACATCATCAGAATCACTTCCTCCAACATGAGCAAATTGAACATCTTCATTCCCTTTTGTCCTTGACTCCTTGGGTAATTTACAGTCTCTTGCATAATGACCAAGTCCTTGAAAATTATAGCACTGCACCTCCTTCATGTCATTTTTCTTCATTGAATTCCTGTTATACATGCCTTTCCTGAGTGAATCAGTGTGATTCTTTGAATTCTTGCTCGAATTCTCATCATTAGCAAGATTCTTTCTTTGTTTCGCCTTTTTCTTTTTTAGACTTCTTGATGAATCTTGCAAGCAAGCTGTTCATCCACCTTCTCTTTTCTGAGTTCCTCTGCTTCAATATCATCTCATGAACTTCAAATGAAGCTTGAAGTTCGCCCAACTTCATCTCAGTTAGGTTCTTGGAATCTTCAATAGACACGACAAATGCAAGAGATCTCAAAACTTTCTCAATCTTTTGTCAATCATTAATTGATTCACCACACACATTCATCTGGTTTATTAGCTACAACATACACGGATAGAATTCTGAAACTAATTCGTCACCTTTCATTTGAATCATCTCAAATTGTTTCCTCAAGGTCTGCAGCTTCACTCACTTGAGTTTCTCATCACCACTGTTGCGGTGAGAATCGGATATCAAGCTATTAATTAACTTGAATCACAAATCATGAAGTTCACCACTGAGCTTTGATTTATCCAAAGGAAAGGGTAAGATCGGATAAAACCCTAAGTGCGCTATGTAACAACAAAGCTAGAGATCTAAGGTTCGGGGGTTAGTTATACCAAGGGAAGGTGTTAGCATCCTAAGTATCTGTAGTACTCTACAGGAACCTCTTGTTAGTATTTGTGTTATGCTAAAGTTTACTTTCTAAGGGAAAAGTGCTAAGGTAAAGACCTAGGGTATCTACACTAAGTATGCTCGCCAAGACATTGCATCTCGTGCCTACGTATCCTAACTAGGATGGAATCAGAGCATTCGTAGTTCACCTAACTAGGGGGAGGAACTCTTGACTGTGGTCAAGGTTTCAGAGGGAAGTAAGTGTCTATAACCATGACACTTACATGGAGTGCGGCAACTCCAATCCTAAGGCTAGATTAAAGGGAAGGTGGCTCTAACAAGGCCAAGGGAATGATGGACATGGCTATCCTAAATATGCAATGGCAGTCAACAGGGGGATCCTTTCCTTTGGAACCATATAGGTAAGATGTTAACCTATAGTTGTCATGCGAAGATTAAGAACCGAAATCCATCCTACCTCGATCTTAATCGAAAATTAAGTCGAGCTAGGAGATCCTAAGGGAACGTGTGAGTATGCAAGTGAATAACACCAGCATCGAGTATCAGCAAAATCAAGGATCGTCAAGAAAGTCAAGCACGAAGCACATAAAGGTTACTTCACAAGTATCATGCTGAAACTCAACAAAAAAAATTCTCAAGATTAAATCATGAAGACACCAGAAGCATGATAAAAGGATAGTCAAGGAATGAATCAAAGCATCAAGAAGATCACAATTTATCAAAACTCCTAATCAGCAACTATTGGCAACTTCTAATTGACAATCAACAAAACTCTTAGTTAAAGATTAACAAGAAGCTAACAACAATCATTAAGAACTAATTAACAAATATCAAGGAATCCTAATCAAAATAAACACCAAGAATTTAAACAAAAATTAGTATCAAGACTAAACCACAATTAATATTTAACAAAATTCTAGTCGAAATTAATCCGATAAAAATCAAGAAAAATTAAAGAAAAAGAAATGATTGGAAAAAAAAACTTAGAGAATAATAACAAAAAATTAAAGAAAAATTAATAAAATTTTAAATGACAATTACCAAAAGTTTAAAAGGAATAATCAACAAAAAAGTTTAAGTAAAATAATTAATAAAAAGAAAATTTAAAGAAATAATGAAAATTAGAAAGAAAGTAGATGGAAACCAAAAGGGTCAGGCTTGTAGTAGAGAATGTGGTGCAAATAAAAAAAAAACTAAATTGGGTTGAACCCAATGAGCAAAAGAAAACAAGTAGAGTTAAAAGATAAACTAAACCTCAGATTACCAATCGTGAACAAAAGCGTAAAGAAAAAAATCGTGTTCCTCTTCACTCTCCTTCTGTTTCTTTTCCACCAGCGGCTCTCCCTCAATCTCCTCTGTCTCAATTTCAAACTTCTCAAACTCGCATCTCTGTTTCTCTCCTCCCTCGTTCGCTTTGGCGACTTCGACTTCACTCGGTGAAAATGGGTGGTGGGTCGTGTGGTAAGTTCTTTTTCTGATGGCGGCTTAATGGTAGTGATTGTTGTGAAAGGTTTGTGAAAAGGTTTGGGAGGTTCCTCTTATTGTTGTTGTTCGTGTAGAAGAAAAATTCATGGTGAGTTTGGCTTTTGGTAAAACGGTGAAGACGGTGAATAGCGGAGAGAAAGGTTTGGTTTACTATTGTGAGGAATGGGAGTTGAATGATGTATTGTGTTGCAGTGGTTAGACGCGGAGGGAGTTCATAAACAGATTCACAAACGAAGGTCCACAGGTTTTTTCTTCCTCCTCTCAATTGTTGTTGCTGCCCTCTTTTTAAAATAATTCCCAACTTATTTTTCTCCAATTCTCAATTTTGCTCTGAATTGTTGTGATGAATCCCTTTCTATGGCAGTTTTTGTCATTGATACAGGTTTTTGTTTTGGAGTTTTGAGACGTCATTTTCATAACGCAGGTCTGGCAAGTTTTGTTGTCTTTTTCATTTGTTGGTTTGGCTTTGGTTAAATGTGGATGCTGTTTGGGGAGTGGTGTAAGGAGGTGCGCAGGGAGTCTGGTTTTGCTGGATGAGGAGCAGCAGTTTGGCATTTTTTGTTTGTTTTGGTAGGAGGAAGTGTGAGGTTTGATGCTGCAGGGGTCTTGGGGGAAGTTTGGTCGCAGGATTATGCAGAATGTAGCAAGTGGTGTGATGCAAGAATCTTATTGCTTTTGGCTTGGTTCTTTGTTGTAGCTAACAAGTTTCGTGTGGGGTATGGTAGCAATGTGATAGCAGGGTCAATGGTACGGTTTCTTTTGGATGTGGCAGGGCTTGGCATATAGTGAGATGGTGTGGATCTTGGTCCTCTTGGAAAAAGTTTTGGGAGTGTTAGCAGGTTTTTTTTTTACTGATTGGCAATGAAATAATAAAAATGACAATGAAATAAAAAAAAAATTAAAAATAATAATAAATAATAAATAACTAATAATAATAATAATAATAATAATAAATAATAAATAACTAATGATAATAATATAAATAATGAATAACTAGTAATAATAATAAAGATAATAAATAACTAATAATAATAATAAATAACTAATAATAATAATAAAAATAATAAATAAATAATAATAAAAATCTATTAACAAAAAGAAGAAATAAATTTAAACTACACTAGTGATTTAAAAATAATAAATAAATAATTCTAAATTAAAAAATAAAAAAGTCCTAAACTCTAAAATAAAGATTAAACTTGAAGATAATGCATGAAAATAATTGAATTAAAAAAGGAGAGAATAGATGACAAAAATCAGAACAAAGTCTAAGATAAAAACAGACAAAAAAATTAAAATCCAGATGATAATAGGTGACAAAAAATGATATGAAAATGATCAGAGGATCTGAGGGTAAAATTTGGGGTATGACAGTTGCCCCTATTTAAATATCTTTACCGGATGACATGAGTGATGATAATCCTCATGAAATCATGGTGAAAGGTATTTAAATATAGATAACCGAAAATTTTGCCCTTAGATGCAATGACATGCTATGTTATGGACAAAAGAAAGTTATGCGATGCTGACATGCCATGAACTCTAGCATGATGAAAATGATGGAATGCTAAATCCAAAATGCAAATGAAAACAAAAGCAAAAAGGGACAAAGTCCACACAATGAGTAACCACTCACTAGGGATGACAACAACACAAGGGAAGCTGAAACAAGCTGGGGGAATCTAAAGTGATTGAGCAACTGGTTCAAACGTGACTGGCCGACACTCTAGAAAGAAAAGATCCTCACTAGAGGTAGAACCAAAAGATGGTCTCCACTGGGGAAGATCCAGAGCAGTTGATCAATAAGTTCAAGCAATGACTGGCTGACACTCTAGGACAAAAGATAAAGCAACCTCATTGGAAGTAGAACCAAAAGATGGGCTCCAATGGAGGTATCTAGAATGATTGATCATCAGGTTCAAGCATGTTCGGATGACATTTTAGAACAAAAAGATTCTCAATGGAGGTAGAACCGGGAAGACGGTCTCCACTGGGGAAAGGAAAAAAAAACAAGACATCTAAAGTGATGGAACAACAGGTACAAGCCATGACCGGTTGGCACTTTAGAAGAAAAGCAACCTCATTGGAAGTAGAACCAAAAGATGGGCTCCAACGGAGGTATCTAGAATGATTGATCATCAGGTTCAAGTATGGTCGGATGACATTCTAGAACAAAAAGATCCTCAATGGATGTAGAACCAGGAAGACGGTCTCCACTGGGGAAAGGAATAAAAACAAGACATCTAAAGTTATGGAACAACAGGTTCAAGCCATGACCGGTTGGCACTTTAGAAGAAAAGATCCTCACTGGAGGTAGAACCGGAAAGACGGTGTCCACTAGGGAAAGAAAAGCTTAAAAAATGAGTGGTGTTCTGGACTAGACCAATGACTAGGCATGGCCTAATCCACTTTTGCTCCCAGAACGACCCAATTTCCTAAGTCCAACCAACGTGGGGCAACATTTACCTTTCTACCCCTCTACCAGCAAAGACGGCCGGATGACCCCAAGGGTCATCTGCTCCTCCTCGGTAGTTCCTGCCCGTCTCGCACGGCTCCACTGTGACTCGATTTTGTATCGTACTTTTTGATTCATTTCGCGCATCTTTACTTGTTGTTTTGTCGAGTCATTATCATTTTAGTTGTTATTTACTTATGTTTTCTTCTGGTTTTACTTGACAGGTGTTATATCGGCAATATAGAAGAAAAGATCGAAAGATGAGCTGAACATGGAAGAAAACCAGCAAAATAGTCAAGTGCTGGCCTCCTCAGAGCAATGGCGCTCGCCATGGCCTGAGGATGGCGCTCGCCGTGATCAATTTGGAGGGAATCCACGTTTTAAAGAAACGGTGCTCGCCATTGTGCCTACGACGGTCACCATTATGCGCAGGAGCAGCTTCTCAGTAGCAGTTTGGCAGTTTTGCTTGGTTTGAATTCAAATCCGACCTCAACTTCTTGGAGCCCAGCCTCTTCTATAAATAGACCCTTGTAGGTCTGCATTTGCATCCAAGAAACCTTGCGGAAGCGCTGCCGAAATTTCCTTAGACCGAACCACCATATTTACTTTCCAAAGCAGTAATTACTCACACTGAGTGATTGCTGCACTGCTGTACTTTATATTCTGTTGCCGATTGTACGCTTGGATCATTATTTTCATCAATAGAAGTTATTTTGTTTTCAGTTTATTTCAGGTTATTTATAATTATGTTTTTATTGCACTTGTTTTATTTACATTCTTGCAACTTACTTTGATTTCAAAAGATAAACATTAATTCTGAACTTTTGCTAAAAAAAAACCAAATCAGTATGTATGTTTTAAATTGCAGCATGTTTAATATGTTAACTTTAGAAATAAACATGTCCGAGTAATTTTGTCGGAGTTCGTAGATTGAGGACCGTCGTTTCGACGGGACTCTGTAGAAACTATCGGTGTTTAACTTAACGATTTTAAATTCTGGTTTGGGTGGCTAATATGAATTTAGGCAGTCTTGTCGTAAGAGCGAGGGGCTGTTTAACAGCGTTTTGTCACGAGAGTGAGAAAAACACCAAGGCGTGTCCGATAGAATGAGAGTTTGAGATAATCGCTGGATAGTAGACACTGGGCATTGAGCCTAAACACAGCGAGAGCGCTTTAGACCTCATTTAGGTTATGTTGATTTTCAAAGTGAACCTTTTAATTACCGAGCGAGCGAGAGCAAAATCTTGGGGTCATCAGGTGTGGCTTGGTTAATACCGCGAGAGCGTGAGATTGAGTCTTTAAATCGGTATCTCCTACAGAATAACTTTGAGACTTTTGTTAACACCCAAAATTTACGGAGTCCCTTAGGAGCATGGAAATCATTCTTCGGTCTTGTCTTTATTATTGTTTTTAAATCCCGTTAAAACCAAATTTCCTTTACCGTAAATCCTAGCCTTAGCTTTGCACCGCAATAATCGATCACTCTAGCTTGATTATTAGTCCCTGTGGGTTCGACAACCTTTTTAAAACTACGCGATAAGCTGTATACTTGCAGTAGTAATCCGACCAATACGTAAAGTCGCGATCAAGTTTTTGGCGCCGTTGCCAGGGACTAATTTAGTCAATATTGTGATACTTTTGTTGCACAGTATAAACTAAGGCAACTTTTTATTTTCCTTTTCGATTTGTCAATTGTATGCCAAACACTCGCTCACAAGGCGAAGAGTTAGAGCAACCAATCGATGAAATTGAACGTTACATACTTCTGAGACGCCGAATTAATGAATTCCTTCTTAGGTATAACATCCCAGATCCTCTTATTCCCTACTCAGATTCGGAAACCGAATCAGAACCGGAACAAAGCATGGCTGAAGGACCGAGAAACCATCCTCTAAAGTATTATGCTGTTCCATCACAAGAAGAACCACATAACAACATTGCTGCCCCAGCTATTAACCGTAATGATTTCGAGCTGAAACCTTCGCTAATATCAGCAGTTCAACAAAACCAATTCTCAGGTAATGCTACGGAAATCCGAACCTTCATTTATCAATATTCGTGCAATACACAGACACCGTAAAAGCCAATGAAGTCAGTCAAGAAGCAATTAGACTAAGACTTTTTCCGTTCTCATTGAGGGATAGAGCTAGAGCTTGGCTTCAGTCTCTAACATCCCACTCAGTGACGACATGGGACGAGTTGAAGAAAGTCTTCTTAGCCAGATATTTCCCACCAAGCAAAACAGCTATGCTGAGAGCCCAAATCAACGGATTTAAGCAAAAAGATAATAGATCTTTATTTGATGCTTGGGAGAGATACAAGGACATGTTGAGATTATGTCCACACCATGGACTTGAAGAATGGATGATAATACATACCTTTTATAGCGGGCTGTTGTACAACACCAAAATGAACCTGTGCGCTGCCGCAGGCGGTGCTCTAATGGATAAACCGTATGCAGAAGGTTATGAACTCATAAAGACTATCGCTCAAAACCATTTCCAATGGGGAGGTGAACGCGCTGGTGTAGAGAAACCAACTCCGAAAGGAGGAATGCACGAAGTTAACGGTATAGACCGAGTCAATGCTAAAGTGGACACACTTGCTCAAAAGATCGAAAGTTTAGCAATAGTACCACCAGTAGCTACTGTAGCTGCGGTGACACCAAATTGTGAAATATGCGGAAACCCAGGGCATACAAACGCTGAATGTCAAGTGTTGGCTAGTACTTCTACCGACCAAGTGAATTACGCTCAAGGGAACCCATATTCAAACACTTACAATCTTGGCTGGAGAAATCACCCGAACTTTTCATATAAGAATAACAATGCTTTGTATCCACCAAAACCAACACCTGCTATTCCACCTGGATTTCAGAAAGGAGCGCAACCCGCTCCACCACTACCTAAAAAGTCAAATCTGAAAATCATGATGGAAAACTTTATGAATGCCCAAGCTCAGCAAAACAGAGATTTCACAAATCAAAACGCTCACACGAGTGAATTGATGAAATAATTGTCAAGCAAGCTTGATGCTATGGCTACTCATAACAAAATGTTAGAAACTCAAATCACTCAAGTAGCCCAACAACAATCAACTAATGCAGCCCCCACTGGAACATTTCCTGGCCAACCACAACCAAATCCAAAAGGTTATGCTAACGCTATTACTTTGCGAAGCGGAACAGAATACGATGGACCCGTTAACCCGAGACTCCAAAATCCAGCCATGCACCAAAGTTTACCAAAGGGAACTGAGAAAGTAAGAGAACCAAATATGGAGAAGGAAGATGAAAGCGGAAAGGCCGCAGAGAAAGAAACGCCCTATGTGCCTCCGCCACCATACAAACCACCAGTGCCTTTTCCTCAAAGGTTAGCTAAATCCAAAAACGAAGGACAATTAAAAAAAATTCACAGAGCTTCTAAAGCAACTGAATATAACCATACCCTTCACAGAAGCTATTACGCATATGCCTTCATATGAAAAATTTCTTAAAGAGATCCTATCAAATAAGAAAAAGCTAGAAGATAACGAAACCGTTATGCTCACTGCTGAGTGTAGCGCTATACTTCAAAATAACATGCCTCCTAAACTAAAAGATCCAGGTAGCTTTTCCATACCTTGTGTAATCGGAAAGTCTATCATAGACAAAGCATTATGTGACTTAAGAGCCAGTGTTAGCCTAATGCCCTTATCCACATGTAAGAAACTTGACTTACGAGACCTGAGGCCAATGAAAATGTCTCTACAACTAGCAGACCGTTCTGTGAAGTATCCATTAGGTATGCTAGAAAATGTGCCAGTTCGCATAGGTCAGTTTTATATTTCGACAGATTTCGTGATAATGGACATTAAGGAAGATTCTAATATACCAATCATCTTAGGTAGACCGTTCTTAGCAACAGCTGGAGCTATAATAGATGTGAAGAAAGGAAAATTAACCTTCGAGGCAGGGGAAGAAAAAGTCAAATTCATCTTAGCCCAATTCCTAAAAGCCCCTGTTTTAGATGATTCATGCTGCTTTCTAGACGTTATCGACGAATGCGTCAGAGAAATGGAGAAGGAACCGACAAGGTACACGGAAGTACTAAAGATTCCAGCCCCTCCAATATTAGAAGATGATAACTGGCGTGAGCCATATGAAGATGACAGTCTAAGAGAATGCCTAGCACTCACACCCGATCCAATGCCTTGCCCTTAAAAACCATCTGTAGAACTTAAAACGTTACCCAAGGATTTGAGATATGAATTCCTAGACACTGAACTTGAAAAATCCGTAATAGTTAATGCCAATCTAGGACAAATAGAAATCGAAAAACTATTGGAAGTCTTAAGTAAATATCCCGCAGCTTTTGGATACAACATCTCTGATCTAAAAGGGATAAGTCCCTCTAAATGTATGCATCGCATCATGGTGTAGGAAGACTGTAAGATATCCAGAGAACATCAAAGAAGATTGAACCCTGCCCTAAGCGATGTAGTTAAGAGAGAAGTGAAAAAACTATTGGAAGCAGGAATCATATACCCGATATCTGATAGTAACTGGGTCAGCCCGGTGCATGTCGTACCAAAGAAGAGTGGTGTTACGGTTGTAACTAACGAAAAAGGCGAGTCCGTAGAAAAACGAACTCAAACTGGATGGAGGATGTGCATAGACTATAGAAAGCTGAATAAGGCTACTAGAAAAGATCCTTTTCCTTTACCTTTCATAGACCAAATGCTTGAACGGCTAGCCAAACATTCACATTTCTGTTACTTAGACGGATACTCAGGATTTTTTCAAATACCTATTCATCCTGATGACCAAGAAAAGACCACATTTACCTGCCCCTATGGCACATTTTCCTATCGACGAATGCCGTTTGGACTGTGTAATGCTCCCGCAACCTTTCACAGATGCATGATGTCGATCTTTGCAGATTTCATAGACGACATAATGGAATTCTTTATGGACGATTTCTCTGTATGTGGGGGAAGTTTCGAACACTGTCTATCAAACCTTGAGATGGTACTTGAACGATGCGTTAAAGTGAACCTTGTGTTAAATTGGGAGAAATGCCATTTCATGGTGCGACAAGGTATAGTTCTTGGACATGTAGTATCCGATAGAGGTATTGAAGTAGACAAAGCAAAGATAGAAATCATAGAAAATGTTCAACCACCAAAAACAGTTAGAGAAATACGAAGCTTTTTAGGATATGCCGGTTTTTACCGACGATTCATTAAAGGCTTCTCTAAGATTACAAAACCACTGACTAGACTATTAATGAAAGAAGTTGAATTTATATTCGATGAAGAATGCTTGAAAGCATTTGAACATCTGAAGAATGCTCTTATTACCGCACCAATTATGCAACCACCTGATTGGAGTTTACCATTTGAAATAATGTGCGATGCTAGCGACTATGCTATAGGCGCTGTCTTAGGACAAAGAAAGGACAAAAAGCTTCATGCCATTTACTACGCTAGTAGAACCTTGGACAACGCACAGATGAACTATGCAACCACAGAAAAGGAACTCCTGGCTGTTGTATTCACCTTGGATAAATTTCGTTCCTATCTAGTAGGAGCGAAAATCATTATCTATACCGATCACGCCGCGATTAGGTACTTGTTGACTAAGAAGGATGCCAAACCAAGACTCTTGAGATGGATCTTGCTTTTGCAAGAATTCGATTTGGAAATTAAGGATAAGAAGGGTACATAAAACGTGCTAGCAGATAATCTCTCTAGGATTGAGGATCTAAAGCCCGAAAGAGTGCCTATAAACGATGATTTTCCTTACGATAGACTAGTATCCCAGTTGGAAAGTGAAAGCGAGACTGTAGAATATTCCTTGTTATTCAATGATGCAGAAACAAATGAAGTAGTAGAAGCAATCTATACTAAAACCACGTTGCCATGGTATGCTGACTTTGTCAACTATCTAGCAGCCAAGGTACTTCCACCAGATCTAACATACCAATAGAAGAAGAAGTTCTTCCATGATCTTAAACAATACTATTGGGATGAACCCCTACTATTTAAAAGAGGCGCCGATGGACTATTTCGTCGATGTGTCCCTGAATCAGAAGTAGTGGATATCATATCCCATTGCCATGCTGCACCATATGGAGGACATGCGAGTACATCAAAGACATGCACAAAGATATTACAATCTGGCCTCTTTTGGCCAAACCTTTGGAAGGATGTCCACATCGCTGTTATGAACTGCGACCGGTGTCAACGCACTGAGAACATTTCTAGACGCGATGAGATGCCGAAAAAGGGAATTTTAGAAGTTGAAGTCTTTGACGTATGGGGCATTGATTTCATGGGACCATTTCCATCTTCTTTTGGGAACAAATACATACACGTCGCAGTTGATTACGTATCAAAGTGGATTGAGGCGATAGCTTCTCCTACAAATGATGCACGAGTGGTGGTAAAACTTTTCAAGAACATAATCTTTCCTTGATTCGGTGTACCAAGAATTGTCATTAGTGATGGCAGTTCCCATTTCATTTCGAATGTTTTCGGGAAACTATTGCTTAAATATAGAGTACGACACCGAGTAGCAACACCCTATCACCCTCAAACTAGTGGACAAGTAGAGGTGTCAAATAGGGAGATCAAGCAAATTTTAGAGAAAACCGTTGCAACCTCAAGGAAGGATTGGTCCACTAAACTTCATGAAGCTCTGCGGGCTTATAGAACAGCATACAAGACCCCTATAGGAACCACGCCGTACAAACTGGTTTATGGAAAATCATGCCATCTGTAACACCCCCAATCTATACCCCCAATTAATTAAAGCGATAACAAATAATCAGAGTATAAATAAAACATTCATGGCATAGACGAAGGAGTCACATCAATTGAAACAAAATACAACAACCTGCTCATATAGATATGCAACAATCAGGTAGCACATAACAGAGGAACTCAGTTCCTAACACCCACAATTCAGATACAGAATAAAAGCAGAAAATCTGCAACTGAATCTCATATATATATAACATAAAAGTTTGTTTGTCATACACAGAGTCATACAGGTACAATCCCAAAAAGAACATATACATATACACATAATCATAAACGATCTCCCCGACTACCCGATGCTACATATCAGATCCGACCGACAAAAGAATGAAGACCTAAGCTTCACAAAAAGACCTCCAGCCTCTAATCTGCAATGCCTCATAGAGCATTCAAAACAGCAGAAGGGTGAGAAACACAATTATAATATAATTGCATACAATTATATAATAACACAAAATACACATATAAATCATTCTCACCACAACTTACACCATCATTCATATGCAAAACAACACAATTCATATCTCATACATCCATCACAAAGACATATCAATCATGCTCAATGCATTTATCACCCACACACACACACATATATATATATATATATATATATATATATATATATATATATCAACTCATCCATTCCATTCACAATTCCACACATAATTAATCCATTCATGATTTATGCAAATGCACAGAGACCGACACAACGACTCTATGCAATGCAATGCGGTACCATTCCATCCATCATTCTCATCATTAGTTCACTCAGGAACTATTGGAATCATCGCTTGTTACTTAGTGTAACTCCCCGTTGGGCAAACGATGTTCCCCGTCGCTCACACCTCTTTGTATAAGGCACACGATGTTTATTGATCGCTCACACCTCTTTGTATAAGGCACACGACCCGATCGCTCACACCTCTTTGTATAAGGCACACGATCCTCTATAATCATCGCTCACACCTCTTTGTATAAGGCACATGATGTTATAGTGGATTCCCTCTGGAATCGTTTCGTTGCTCACACCCACTAGGGCACACGACATCACAAGAATGCATATCATGATGCTTGGCATACAATGACTCATGACATTCAAATGCACACATATACACATCCATAATCATGCATATACAATCAAACACAACACAATGCATTTACTTGCCCTTTGGCCACAAACCATCATCATAACATTTCATCACATGCATTTACATCACACAACAGTACATAAGTCATACGATATATATCAAAAGCACATTGCATGATAACACATCAATTACACACAATTAAAACGGTAAAAGTCGACAAAATGACACATTTCCAAATTCCCGACATAATTAAATCGGCCACCAATCCCAAAACAATTTTAATAAGAAAGAGCATTTCATAAGCTTTCCAACGTACCAAGAACGCCTCGATCCGAGTTACGGATCAAAAGTTATGAATTTTCAAAGAAAAGAATTTATTGAGAAATAGCCAGATTCGCCTGGCGACTTAGGATTTCGCCTGGCGGACCCCCCTTCGCCAGAACTTCGCCTGGCGAACTAGTGGCAGACCACAATTTTAGAAAAACCTCAAGAGTTACAGAAGCTAACCCATTTCTGTCTTTCCGATTTTGCCTGGCGACTTACGATTTTGCCTGGCGAATCCCCCTTCGCCAGCACTTCGCCTGGCGAACTAGTGGCGAGACCTAATTCGCCTGGCGAATCGCACCAGAACCAGAATTTTCTGTTGCGGGTTACATGGATCCAAAACCCCCCAAAAATCCCATTTTTCATCCCAAATCAATTCCAACAGCAAAACAAGTATCAGCAATTGTTCCTAGACACAGTGTGATCATACAACGCGATTTATATCGATTTCCGACCGTGAAAACATCGATTTCTATTCATTTACTCATTTTCAACCTAGAAGTGAAAACTATGGAAAGACAAGTAGACATTCAAACACACACATACATAATCATACACAAGCATATGATAACCGAATTTCACACCCTTACCCGATTAATTGCTATTGAAACAGAGGTTTTCTCGATTTTCCTCTTTCTCCTCTTCTCTCTTTCTTTCTCTTCTTTCTCTCTTTTCTTTCTATTTCTCTCTCTATTTCTATTTTTATGAAAAACAAAATATATAACCAAGCCAAAAGACCAAAATACCCCTACACTCAAATATCTCGCAAACGCGATAAAACATAATAACGATAAAAAATAACATATTTATCAAGAATAAAATAATATAAAGACAAAAAATAATTAAATCGACTCGATTAAATAAATCTAACAAAAACTGGGGCGTTACAACTCTCCCCCACTTAGGAATTTTCGGTCCTCGAAAATATAACTGATACGAACAACTCCGGATACGACTCTCGCATCCGACTAACAAACTGACATGCCAACCAAAGACGCACCACGAATAACACAAACTGACAAACCACCTTGCTAACAGCAACTACAACAACGACACGACAACGACGACAACTACAACGACAAGATGCAAAGCCCGTACAATGCACTTGACGACTAACTCATGACTCAAAGAATACCCAAGTTACGACCACACATAGGAATTAGCTACTCGCACTCAAACCATCACTATAGGAATGAGGCAACAACACAAACAAGAACAAAAAGCTCCACGACACAACATCGTTCAACAACCCCTGCATAACCACCAAAACATCCATCTTCATAGTAGCCCATGAATAATATTTAAACCTTTCGCCTAACACTTCCATTCTGAAACGTCCAATGGTCTCATCATTCCAACATGTTTCCAATGTTCAACCTATGAACTCTTACAAGTCATACACTCATATACGAAATGTGCCACATCACGCTTCTGCTGCGCACTCTGATTACTCGTAACCATCAAAAATACCAATCTCACGTCCCAAGTCTAAGTCTTCCTCATATTCACCAAAAATCACTGTTCACTTTAATATTCCCAACCTCACACTCTTCTGTGTTAGCTTACACACCAGACCCAAGCTCGGAATTGCTCAATTAATTTTAATTCCCTGACCATCAAAACAGACATGTATAACAACTTCTGACTTAACTCATCACAAATTCCAACCATCCTCGCTGTCTCATACTATATTCCTTCAGACCAAACAAGTACTCAATATTCTTGTGGTTACTAAACACTTCGAACTCAAAACCATAAAAATAATACCTCCAGATTCTTAACACAGAAGTAACCGCAACCCTCTTGAAATCATGAATCCTTAATTGTCATAAAGCATAAGCCACGACTTTACCCTCTTGTAGTAACACACAGACTAAACTCATCAAAGACACATCACCATACCTCACAAACGGTCTATTAGGATCATGCAGTATCAAAACTGGCACCGTAGACAACTTCCACTTCAGCTCACCAAAACTTACTCACAACGATCATCCAAAACAAACGACTCACCCTTTGCAAGTCAACTGAGATAACAGAAGTACGAACTTAGCAAAGTCTCCCCTAGTCTGCAGTAACAACCAACTAAGCCCAAAAGTTTATAATCTCCTTAACCGACTTTGGAATCTCTCAAAGTAGAACTGCATCTATTTCCGATGGATCCTTAACCACACTCTCATCTGAAATAACATATCCAAGAAAAATAACCTTTTTCAACCAAAATTCTCACTCGAATAACTTAGCATAAAACTTCGTCTCTTTTCAACACTCGTAATTCAATTCTCAAACACTCTACCCGTTCTTCCTCTGAGTTTATAACATATCCGAATACCCTCAGTCAAAAACCCCTACGAACTCATCCAAATAAATATGGGGGATACGATTCATCTACTCCATAACCCTTACAGACGCATTACTAACACCGAATAACATCATTGTACGTTGTAATGCCCAACCAAATCCCAAAAGATATAAGTTCTTAAAGCTTTTGCAATTTTTTTTTCACTGGGTAACCGGTTACTCACATACAAGCTTAACCGAGTAAACAACAACCTACCCCGACGATAACAAACATAACCAGTCACATTACGTCGATCAAAACCTCAACCCACACAATTCACCACTCTTATCAAACATTCCAAACAATTGTAATTTCACTCAAACTCAACCAAACCATTCCAGTTATCTATTCTTGAAAGTGGACACTTATTCTCAATCGTTACCTTATTCAACTGTCAGTAATCCATACACAATTTCTTCTCTTAACAGTCCAAATTCCATAAATCCCAACATGTAGCAACAACCAACCAAAAAGAACTCTCAAATATTACATCCACACCTAGGGTTTTCTCAAGATTTCCATTAATGCTCTAAAACTCCAAAGACTCCAAATCTCACAAGAACCCTAAGTTTTACTTTCCATAGTCTCAATACCCTTACACACATCATGCTTGTCATTCCGTTCAATCAACCATCCTTTTTATTACTAACAATACTGGAGCTCTCTAAGACAACACCCTAATGTTACATCCAAAACACATCTGAAAACCATGCACAACTGATGGCTCATCACTGTGACTTTACTGCCAATTTCCAAAACACTATCATCACAAACATGACCAACATCTGAGTTTCACTTCCTAAAAGTTCTTATACTTAGTTAGCAGATCCAAACCTCAACTATTCACCTTCGTCCAATTTAAGTTCAATCTCTACTCTCTGAGAAGCAACCCTTAAATAAAACCCAATCATTCTCTCTCCATGACTTCTCAACTGAACCAACATACCAAAACCTCTAATCCGCCTCATCTTCCGATATAAGAATCTTCATCGACTCATAAAAACAATCCGTAATCATTTTCTTAAATTCCAAACAATTCATTGCACACACTATCAAAGCCGGAAAGACACGTCTATTCCATCCAACATAATTTCGTCTACTATCAACAAGAGATTAAGGGTGATCAGTTCCTCAATTTGTGAATAGACAACCGACAATCATGATGGGGCATAAACCGTCTTTACCAAACTATAATAGCATTTCCTGCATCTTGTGTACACAACTACATAAGGCACAAATCCTTGGTCAACATAAACCTTACCTCCGCATTTCCTCTGGAATCGGGAACAACACTGTCCAAATAACACTTACAATCTTGCAACCAACGCTCCACAACTGAAGCAACTTAGAGAAGCACCAGCTTCTCCCCCACTTATCTCATTCTCAAACCTGAAGACAAAAGGTTAGAAAACCAAAAAGCACTAACAGTGTTTCACACACATATCAAGTACTAAGGAACAAACAACATCGACAGTATTCAACTGTCACACCAACTAACTCAACAACTTGGATGGACGGACCGACCTGCTCTGATACCACTTAATGTAACACCTCCAATCTATACCCCCAATTAATTAAAGCGATAACAAATAATCAGAGTATAAATAAAACATTCATGGCATAGACGGAGGCGTCACATCAATTGAAACAAAATACAACAACCTGCTCATATAGATATGCAACAATCAGGTAGCACATAACAGAGGAACTCAGTTCCTAACACCCACAATTTAGATACAGAATAAAAGCGAAAAATCTGCAACTGAATCTCATATATATATATAACATAAAAGTTTGTCTGTCATACACAGAGTCATACAGGTACAATCCCAAAACCATTTTAATAAGAAAGAGCATTTTATAAGCTTTCCAACGGTACCAAGAACGCCTCGATCCGAGTTACGGATCAAAAGTTAAGAATTTTCAAAGAAAAGAATTTATTGAGAAACAGCCAGATTCGCCTGGCGACTTAGGATTTCGCCTGGCGGATCCCCCTTCGCCAGAACTTCGCCTGGCGAACTAGTGGCGAACCACAATTTTAGTAAAGCCCCAAGAGTTACAGAAGCTAACCCATTTCTGTCTTTCCGATTTCGCCTGGCGACTTACGATTTCGCCTGTCGAATCCCCCTTCGCCAGCACTTCGCCTGGCAAACTAGTGGCGAGACCTAATTCGCCTGGCGAATCGTACCAGAACCAGAATTTTCTGCTGCGGGTTACATGGATCCAAAACCCCCAAAAAATCCCATTTTTCATCCCAAATCAATTCCAACAGCAAAACAAGTATCAGCAATTGTTCCTAGACACAGTGTAATCATACAACGCGATTTATATCGATTTTCGACCGCGAAAACATCGATTTCTATTCATTTACTCATTTTCAACCTAGAAGTGAAAACTATGGAAAGACAAGTAGCCATTCAAACACACACATACATAATCATACACAAGCATATGATAACCGAGTTTCGCACCCTTACCCGATTAATCGCGATTGAAACGGAGGTTTTCTCGATTTTTCTCTTTCTCCTCTTCTCTCTTTCTTTCTCTTCTTTTCCTTATTTCTCTCTTTTCTTTCTATTTCTCTCTCTATTTCTATTTTTATGAAAAAAAAAAAATCTAACCAAGCCAAAAGACCAAAATACCCCTACACTCAAATATCTCGCAAACGCTCCCAAAACGCGATAAAACATAATAACGATAAAATAATAACATATTTATCAAGAATAAAATAATATAAAGACCAAAAAAAATTAAATCGACTCGATTAAATAAATCTAACAAAAACTGGGGCATTACACCATCTGCCTGTGGAACTTGAACATAAAGCTTATTGGGCCATTAAGACCCTAAATATGAACTATAAGGCAGCAGGCGAGAAAAGGATTCTGGATATCCATGAAATAGAGGAACTACGACTTGATGCTTATGAAAATGCCGGGATATATAAAGAAAGAATCAAGAAATGGCATGACAAAAGGATAGCAAAGAAAGAGTTTAACGAAGGAGATATAGTTCTTCTCTTTAATTCTAGACTTAAACTCTTTCCTAGAAAATTACGTTCTAGATGGTCTGGTCCTTTCGAAGTTACAAAAGTCCTACAAAGTGAAGCAGTTGAAATTAGAGGAAAGTCGAACGAGGCGTTCATTGTGAACGGCCAAAGACTCAAGCACTACCACTTAGTAGAAAACAAGGAATTCTGCACGAATTACAAGTTGGAAGAGCTTTCCGCTCTTCCTGACAAGTGATACCTTTTTCAGATCTAATGTCGAGCTTTCGACATTAAACAAAGCGCTATGTGGGAGCTAAACCACGATTTTTAGTTCTTGTTATTTATTTTGTTAGTTTTAGGACATTGCATGCATGATTAGTTTAGGATCTATCTCACATGCATTACTATTTGTTGTATTTCATCATTATTATTATTAATATTGTTATTATTACTATTTTTTATCTTAATTGTACTAACGCGTAATAATAGTATTATTTCCCTAATAGTGTATTATTTTTAATTTTCAGGATAACCTTTCTCTAGGATACCTTTGACCTGTGACTATGCAGATATTCGAGAACCATATTGTTGTCTTCAGAAGTGATGTTCAGAGACGTCGCTTTGAGGCTTTGTCTCAAAGAGATTTGGGTTTGTCCATCTACCCTGATGACGCTGCTATGCAAACCCTTAGTATCTGGGACAACGTTGTCTACCTTCTGAGCCAAATAGGTTAGACTCACTTTGCCTTAGAAAAGAAATTTAGCACCTACCGTAACCTGACCTTGGAGTTCCTTAGCTCCCTTTACTATGATTCAACCTGTGGTTTCGGATTTGGCCGTGGATTGGCTACTTTCAGACTGTTTGGAAACAAATACAGGTTCACGCACCATGAATTTGCTGACTTGTTAGGCTTTCCTAATGAGCCCGATGTTGTGACCAAAACTCCCGCTGATGCCTTTACTTGATATGATCTTCAACATTTCTGGGGGATCATAGCTGGAAATGGTAATGCCGAACCTGATGCTATATTTTCTGAAAGCATCCATAATCCAGGATGGAGATATTTCCATAAGGTTCTTGCTCACAGTTTCTTTGGCAAGGAAGAGAACATTACATCTGTGTCCAGGGATGAGCTGTATATCATGCTCTGTGCATCCCAAGGAAAACCTGTAAATGCTGCCCTGTTTTTGCTTGCTAATTTCAGTCGTATTGCTTGTGACTCTTTTGAGCCAATCTTAATAGGTGGGTTGGTGACTATGATTGCTGATGCAATTGGAATGAGGTACCATCTGAACCGTTCCTTTGATTTCGGTGGTAGTCGCCCAATGGACATTAGTTTTTGTTTCAACAGAGGCATAATTGCTAATCTTGGCCCTGTTGAATTTAAGTTGCTTATCGATAATGCTGTAGTCCATACTTTCACCCTACCCAACCATGAAAAGACCAGTGTGTGCAATAAGGACAATTAGCTTTATGACTTGGAGGTCGTCAATGAGTTTCTGACTCCACCCGACTCTCCCCAGGCTTACGAGAACCGTGATACTGTTATGTCTGCCACGACCACTCAAGGTTCCGAGATTGACCCTGATATACCAACCATCAATGTAGCTGCTGCCATTAATGCCATCCAGTCTGAAGTGGATTCCTTCCGAGATGAGATTTCCTCTCTTCGAGTGGACTTCATTGGACTTATGGATGTTGTACATGAGGAGTTGGACCATATGTTCCAAATTGTCAACTCCCTTAGGCAACATCATGGATGGTCCGTAGCTGCACCTATTTCCCTGTTTTTCTTAGGATAGTTTGTTTACATGTATAGTATTTCCCTTTCTTGTATTGTTTGTACTATCAATTTCCATTCCACTGTATACCGTCGGAATGCCGACGAGTAAACGTAATGCACTACTATTTCGTTTAATGCAAGTTTCTTCCCTTTAAGTGTTTTTAATGTTTAGCATTTTGTGTTTTGCCAATAAAATAAGAAAAACCCAAAAACATGTCAAAATACTGCATTCTGTTAGTGCTAAGACACAAAATCTGTGTCTGATGCAAATGGCGGTCGCCATTATGCATACGATGCTCGTCGTTCAGTTCAAAAGGCAGAACACACTGTTTTAAGTTTAAAACACGTTTTTGCCTCCTCATTTCCCCATTCAAAGCATTCTTGCATGTTCCCTAGACCCCCTAAGCGCCTCTTAAACCTCTCATTATCCCACATTAAATTCTAACCATCCATATTCATCCCTTTTATCTTTATTTAAACACATTAAACCATTCATTCCCTATCATCTCTCTCAAACCCACTGTTAACTCTCAATTTCGACGCTAGAAAGAATCAAAGTAATTTTATGTTAAAAAATTATTTTTAATATAAAGGAGGCTTCGACCCAGCTTTTGGAGAAGCCTGAGTCGAATAGAGGTGTAGGAATCTCAAAAAATGGCTAAGTGCTGGAAGAGTTTCGACCATGAGAACGTGGTAACAAGCGCTGCAGTGGTTATATTAAGGTTGGAGGGAATTTCCAATATTTGAAATTTAAATAAGAGCAGTTGTGAACGTGGGAACAGTTGAGACCAAGGAGAAGGCGCCAAAATCCACACGTTCGAAGCAGTAACCACCACTTAGTAGTTATTTCCTAGCATTATAAATAGGAGTTAGTTCTATGTAAATGGGATGTTCATATTTTTGTATAAGTTACTCAAAGAAACTCAAAGTACCCGCGTGTAGAGAAACGAGTTCGTGAGAATGTACGTAATGTAACACCATTTTCTTCATTAATATAATTTATCTTCAGCATGTTTAAGATTCAGCCATTTACTTTCCATGCCTTTACAGTTTCTTGAACTTTATCTTCCATGCCAAGTTTATTTTCAAAGTCATTTAAACTTTCTGCGTATACCTTCGACTGCCTTTTTACGTTCAAACATTTTAATCTTTAAGCCTTTACTTTTCAAAGCCTTTTATTTTGAAGAACATGGAGTTCTCCTTTAAATCCATTGCATTTATTTTCAAAGTCTTTTACTTCCTGCACTTTACCTTCGACAACACTTTTATTATCAGCCTTTACTTTCCAAGAACGTGGAGTTCGTTGCATTTTACTTTCAAAGTTCTTTTACTCATTGTTATTTCGTTTCGACACCTTTAATTTCTGTACCCTTTACTTGCATCCCTTTAAATTTCAAGTCTTTGCTTTACTTTATTGCACGTAGTCGAACGTGGAGTTCAGTTAGATTTTATTTCAGCATTGTCGAACGTGGAGTTCAGTTTACATTCTCTTTAATTTTTATTGTCATTTACACTTGTCTCTCAAATTTAGCACATGTCCTAGGATTTGTGTGGTCGATCCTGCAAGTTAATCAATTTTAGTCTAAGATTGATAAACCAGAGGTTGTTTACCAAAATTCACAGTAAACAAATTGGCACACCTGGTGGGACCCAGTGCTAAGTTACACCTTTTTGTCAACCTCATCTCTCTTGGTGCATAAGTACTTTCGTTGTATATTATTGAGAAGTGGGAAGTTAGCCACAACAAATGAAGGAATACCAAAGAGAAGATACGCTACGAAAATGGCAACCAATGCCAACCAACAAGTTGATCCTCAAGGGAGTATTTCAAACACTCAGTCAAGTAGCAGTATGGGGTCTCAAAGCACACCATCACCAGTGTCTTCGACAGTGGGACAGGCTTCACTTCCATTAGCAGTGTCTGAGCCAGGATCAACATATACAAAATCATATACTCAACCTGTGTTGGAATACATAGGACCACAAAGTTTTAATTCACCAACACCCCCAGGAGGAAATTCAATGTACAGGCATGTTCCTCCTCCAGGTTTTCCACCTCTAGGGTCAAGAAGTCAACCCTATGGTATGCCTACATCAATGATGCAAAATCTGCAGAATGCTCCACCTGTATTTTCAAAAACTGTTGTGTCTTCGCCACTACAAGGGTCAGGATCAGGAGGGCGAAACAACCAGAATATAGGTGTTGGTTACTCTGCTCAAACGCCTAGCCTTACAAATACATCCATAAATTGTTTGAGATAGCAGATGGATGAAAGTAACATGCAAATGGTATATACGTTGTCTCAGACAATGGGAGAAGTTTTTCAACCTTTGATTCAAAATACGACCCAAACTAACCAACAATTGGCTGCACAAGTGGCACGCATAGCTGATTTCATGGGAGTACCAGCGGTAGATCGAAGAGCAACTGTTGTCGAAGATATCCCAAGACGTCATCCACGTCAGATACCTGATGCGAACTTGGAGGATCAAGAAATGATTGATCATTTTAGAGTCGAACCACCAAGAAACCAAATGCCATACCAGATGGAGGAAGAACCAGTAGTGATGGTGAACAGGAACCAAAACGCAGATCAACTACTTAGACATGTTCGACACCAAAATCAAGCAGAAGAAAATAATCTTGCAGCCATGGTTGAAAGGATAATGACTAGAAATGGTATGAATTTTGGCTTTGCCAGGCCAAATTATACTTCGCCTATAGTGGATTACATTCTCCAAGCAGAATTACCCTCTAGGATGAAGGTTCCAAAGTTCAGCAAGTTTTTAGGAGATACTACTGAGTCTACTGTCGAACATGTGGCTAGGTATTTGATCGAAGCAGGTGAGATTGCAGCTGACGAAAGCCTTAGGATCAAATATTTCCCAAGTTCCCTTACCAAGAATGCCTTCACATGGTTTACTACTTTGCCTCCAAATTCCATATATAATTGGACCCAACTAGAACGTTTGTTTCATGAACAGTTCTACATGGGGCAAACTAAGATTAGTCTGAAAGAATTGGCTAGCATCAAATGCAAAGTCACTGAGCCAATTGATGATTACCTGAATAGGTTTCGACTTCTTAAAGCCAGGTGCTTTACACAAGTGCCAGAACATGAGTTGGTCGAAATGGCTGCTGGGGGTCTTGATTATTCCATTAGGAAGAAATTAGATACCCAATATCTTAGAGATATGGCCCAGTTGGCTGATAGGGTTCGACAGCTAGAAAGGCTAAAAGAAGAAAAGGCTAAATTCAGCAGGGGTAAAAAAGTAGCTTTTGTCGAATGCAATGAAGATGTGGAGAATCTGTATGGTGAACCATCTTATTTCGATGGAAATGAGGTTGACGTTGTTGAGTTAAAGCAAGGTCCACCTTATGCCTGCAAATTATTAGCTCCTTCAGAAGGAAAAAATCCTGTCGAATCTAACGACAAATTTCCTAAGAAAACATATACTTTCGACGTCACTAAATGTGACAAAATTTTTGATTTGTTAGTTAAGGATGGGCAAATGATAGTGCCTGTTGGTGCTAAAACGCCACCTTTAGAACAAAGAACGAAAAGAGGTTTTTGTAAGTACCATAATTTTTTGGGTCATAAAACTTCTCAATGTTTTCTTTTCAGGGATTTGGTGCAAAATGCTATCCAAGAAGGAAGGCTGAAGTTTGGTGACAAAAGCAAAGCCCAGATGAAGATTGACTCTAACCCATTGCAAATTGCAGAGGCCAACTACACAGAGCCTCACGAGGTTCAGATGGTGGAAGCCACAGAGGGATTCGATGAGTCAGTCAACATGGTGGAGGTTACTGAAGACTTCGCCACTAGTTCTGTGATAATTGAAGGTTCTAGTAAGGCTTCAAGTGGCCTAAATGTTGATGGTACCAGTCTAATGTTGGTGACCAAAGAAAATGCTAATAAGTTTGTTGAAATGGATAATGCTGCTAAGGTTTTGGATATGACCGTGAGTGGGTGCAAGATAAATGCCAATGAAGGCATTAACATGGTCGAGTTGGCTGAAGAATCTGATTCTAGCTCAGATAGTATCAACACCAATGAGGCTATGGGCAGAAATGCCCCAAAGTACAAGTTGTTAAGGAATTAGAAGATGACATGCTCTTGGTAGGAGAGATGCTGGACATTGATGGTTGTTTGGTGGAAAACTGGATATGTATGGCTGCTGAAATTTTTTTTAAGACATCTCCTGATGTCGAGAGAGTCAATGCTGAGGAGATGGTTAAAGCTGAAAAAGCTGCTTGGCAAAAAGCTTCCCAAAGAGCTGCGAAAGCAGCAGCAGGTGGTGGTTGCTTGGCAAAGACCACTGAAAGTCTGGAAGCCCGTTTCTCCAAGATGCACTTAAAGGACAGAATGGATGTCAACATGGTCGAAATTACGGATCGAAAAGCTGAGCAAGTGAGTGAGGCAGATGAGCAAGAGAAACGCAACAAAATGGCTTATCCTAAGCCAGAAGAGACAATTGTGGATTTCTTGCATCGTTGCCAGAAGAAAGGCTCTGGAGTAATGCTATGTCCCAGATGCAGCGCCATTTTTGATGAAAAAGATGCCTACAAGCTAGAAGGTGTCAAGAAGGCTGGCGAAAGCTGGGGGCAGAAGGTGAACAAAGGGCACAGGGGTTTTGACCATAGGCGACTTTCGACAGGGCTAAAAAACCAAGCACTAGGAATTAGGCCAGGTACGTTCAAACCAGCTGCGAATGTGCCAATAGGTAGTTGGATCAAGCCTATTGAAGGGAGAGGACAAAAGAAAAAGTGGGAGAAGTTTGATGTGGAAAGAGGTTCGTCATTTGAGTACAGAAAAAAGAACCACACCACCAACAAATCAGCATACATTTCTCAGAACTACAAAGGTAAAAACCCAATATCTAGATCACAATGGCGAAGAGAGCAGCGCAGGCGAAAGGCTGTCAGGGAGGCTCAGGTGCAAGGAGAGTCAAGCACCAATGTGGCTTGGGCAATGGAGAAGATGCCCATACGACGAAAGTTGTTCACTATCCAGCCAGAAAAGAAGGTCGAAGAGGATGAGAATATGACTGATAACTTCAACAATGAATCAGCGGCTTCTCTAGATATTCTGGTGAACGTAGTGTCAGTGATGCCAAGGGAATTTGGCCAAGTGTCAGAGGTCGAAGATTTAGATCAAACTGCTGAATTGGAGATGTTGGCACACAAACCTGTGTGCTATTACATCATGAATAATGGGTGCGTCAAAGAATAGAATGCTTTCTTTGAATGCCCCACAGAGGCAATGAAGGGTCACTTGAAGCCTCTTTACATTACTGGTAAAGTAGAAAACGTCCCTGTCAACAAAATCTTGGTAGACTGTGGTGCAACGGTTAATTTGATGCCAAGATTTTTGCTAAGCAAGATTGGAAAATTTGAGACTGATACTAAACCCCACAACATGGTTTTGTCGAACTATGAAGGAAAAGTTGGTTCCACTCTGGGAGTGATTCAGGTGGATCTCACTGTGGGAATATTACCAGACCAATAGTGTTTATGGTCGTCGAAACAAAAGCTAACTACAATCTACTCTTGGGTAGGGAGTGGATTCATGGGATAGGAGCTGTACCCTCATCTATGCATCAAAGAATCACCATTTGGAGACCAGATGGGATAGTTGAGAATATTGAAGCTGATCAAGGGTACTTTAAGGTGCCTATTAATCACGTGGATAATAGGCAATTTGAGAAGCATCTGGCGAACATCGTTCCATGTCCTCCAGCTGATTTTGAGTTTACACCTGACGTAGAAACGTTTTATTCGTTGTACTTACACCCTGTTAAAGGTTTCAGATGGGACAGGGAGGTACCAGGAGGAAGGTTGCCATGCTTAGGCACACCTCCAATAGGGCCCACAGGGTGGGGAGATGAGTTCAGTGATCATGACTGAGTTTGACGCTTTGAAAAGAATTTCGGCCTATGTGGCCGAAACAAAACTACAAGCGGCTTTGGAAGCTGCCAATGATTATATGGCTGGTGAAGCCATTTCTGAAGTATATCAAGAAGGTCCTGGTAAGGACTTCGACCCAAGACCTCCAGATAAGGTTGTAACTGGAGAGCAAAGCCAGAGGCTCGACGCCATCTATGAAGATGAGCCTTTGGGATTTGAGGAGGATTCGCTGCCAGATAATATAAAAATGCTAGCACAAGATCCCTTAGAAGAAGTGGACCTCAGTGAGGGGGAAACCAAAAGGCCTACCTACATCAGTGCCAATCTTGATCCCCAGTTGAAGGTTGAAGTAGTTCAGCTGTTGAAAAGTTCAAAGACTACTTCGCCTGGGATTATGATGAGATGCCTGGTTTGAGCAGGGAGTTGGTCGAACATAGGTTGCCTATGATGCCTGGGAAAAAACCAGTCAAGCAAAATCCAAGACGGTTTGCACCAGAGATATTGTCAAAGATCAAAGAGGAAGTCGAAAGACTTCTTCGTTGCAAATTCATTCGCACTGCAAGGTATGTCGAATGGTTGGCTAATATAGTACATGTTATTAAAAAGAATGGGTCTTTGAGAGTTTGCATTGATTTTAGAGATTTAAACTCTTCAACTCCCAAAGATGAATATTCAATGCCAGTGGCAGAAATGTTAATAGATTCTGCAGCAGGACATGAATATCTTAGTATGCTGGATGGATATTCTGGCTACAACCAAATATTCATTGCTGAGGAAGATGTTCATAAAACTGCTTTTAGATGCCCTGGAGCCTTAGGCACCTATGAATGGGTAGTGATGCCTTTTGGTCTCAAGAATACTGGTGCCACTTATCAAAGGGCAATGAATTCAATTTTCCACAATTTTATAGACACATTCATGCAAATTTATATTGATGATATTGTTATAAAATCTATTTCTGGGAAAAGTCACATTGACCATCTTCGACAGTCCTTTGAAAGGATGAGAAAATATGGTCTTAAAATGAATCCTCTCAAATGTGCTTTTTGTGTGAAGGCAGGGGATTTCTTAGGCTTTGTGGTCCACAAGAAAGGGATTGAAATAAATCAGAATAAAACCAAAGCCATAATGGAGGCGAAAGCACCATCAACTAAAAAGGAGTTGCAGTCGTTGTTGGGCAAAATCAACTTCTTAAGAAGGTTTATATCCAACCTGAGTGGCAAAACACAAGCTTTTTCGCCATTGCTTTGTTTTAACAAAGATGGTTTTGAGTGGGGGCAATTACAGCAGGAAGCCTTCGACAAGATCAAGGAGTACCTAAGCCACCCTCCAATTCTTTCACCACCTTGTAGAAACAAGAGTATGAGATTGTATATAGCTGCATCAGATAAAACTCTAGGGAGTATGTTAGCCCAGGAGGATGAAAATGGAGTCGAAAGAGCCATTTATTATCTTAGTCGAGTTTTAAATGATGCAGAAACTAGGTATAGCATGATTGAAAAGTTATGCTTATGCTTGTATTTCTCTTGTACTAAATTGAAGCAATATATAAAGCCCGTTGATGTGTATGTTTCTTCTCACTTTGATGTTGTAAAACATATGTTATCTAAACCCATTTTACATAGTCGAATTGGCAAATGGGCATTAGCATTAACAGAATTTTCCCTAACATATCAATCTTTAAAAGCTGTGAAAGGGCAAATAGTTGCAGACTTTATAGTTGATCACTCCATAAATGAAAATGATTTGAATTATGTTGAATTAAAATCATGGAAGTTATACTTTGATGGATCAAGTCATAAAAATGGAACAGGAGTGGGAATACACATTATTTCTCCAGAAAAAATTCCAACAAAATTCAAGTACAAGGTCAAAGGACCTTGCTCTAATAATGAGGCTGAATATGAAGCATTAATTGCTAGCCTTGAAATTTTGTTAGAATTGGGGGCAACTAGAGTCGAAATAATGGGAGATTCAGAATTGGTTATAAAACAAATCACAAAGGAGTATAAATGTGTTAAAGAAAATCTCATTATGTACTTTGTGATAGCCAATAGGTTATTAAAGAAATTTGAGGTAGTGGCCATTCAACACATACCTAGAATAGAGAACCAAGTTGTTAACGACTTGGCTCAAATTGCCTCTGGATACAAGGTGTCGAAAGGAAACCTTCAAGAAGTAATTGAAGCAAGAGGTAAGGTGGTGGCTATTGGATTATGCCCATCAGACTTAGAAACAACTAAGCTTGGGTGCATAGATGGCGAAAATTTTGAAATTTTTGCCATAGATAATTTAACAAATGAAGATTGGAGGAAGCCCATAGTTGAGTATTTGCAAAACCCAACGGCTTCGACAGAGCGAAAAATCAGATATCAAGCTTTAAGCTATGTACTGGTGGGTAATGAATTGTTTAAAAAGACCCCTGAGGGAGTCTTATTGAAATGCCTCAGTGAAGCAGAGGCATATTTGGCCCTTTCGACAGTACATAGTGGGGCATGTGGAGCACACCAAGTTGGCCAGAAGATGAAATGGCTGTTGTTTCGACAAGGCATGTATTGGCCCACTATGCTGAAGGATTGCATAGAATTTGCTAAAGGGTGCCAAGAATGTCAAATTCATGCTGGCATACAGCACATCCCTGCGAGTGAATTACATTCCATAGTGAAACCATGGCCTTTCAGAGGATGGGCTTTGGATATAGTGGGAGAGATTCGACCAGCATCTTCAAAGAACCAAAGATATATTTTGGTGGGAATTGATTATTTCACCAAGTGGATTGAGGCAATACCACTGGTGAATATAGGTCAAGAAGATGTTATTGAATTCATTCAAAATCACATTATTTATAGATTTGGTATTCCTGAAACAATTACTACAGACCAGGGATCAGTGTTCACTGGTCGAAAGACGCAGGAGTTTGCCAAAGAAATAGGTTTTAAGTTATTAACTTCTACACCTTATTATGCTCAGGCCAATGGGCAAGTCGAAGCTGCCAATAAGGTAGTAATTGGACTGATTAAGAAGCATGTGGGAAAAAGGCCTAGAAATTGGCACAGGACGTTAGACCAAGTTCTTTGGGCGTGTCGAACATCCCCTAAAGAGGCTACCAACACTACCCCATTTTGACTCACTTTTGGTCATGATGCAGTATTGCCTGTTGAGATTTATCTACAGTCTGTAAGAGTTCAAAGACATCATGAGATTCCCTCTGAGAATTATTGGGAAATGATGATGAATGAATTAGTGGATTTGGATGAAGAAAGGCTCAGAGCCTTGGAGTTGTTAAGAAGACAAAAGAAGAAGGTCGAAGAATCCTGCAACAAAAAGGTTAAGTCTAAATCTTTTGCATGTGGGGAATTGGTTTGGAAAGTGATTTTGCCCATGGATCGAAAGGATAGAACATTGGGCAAGTGGTCCCCTAAGTGGGAAGGTCCATTCCAAGTCATACAAGTGTTCTCTAATGGAGCTTATGAAGTGGAAGAGTTAGACAAAGATAAAAGAGTCTTGAAAGTAAATGGCAAGTATTTGAAAAAATATAAGCCTATGTTGCAAGAGATTCACATTAAAACATAAGCTTTATTTAATAAAAGAAAGCCAAAATAGGCCAAGTCAGGCTAATATGGCATACAAAGCAAAGAGAAACTAGTACAACAATTTTTTAATCAAGGAAAGGTTATTCATAATCTCTCCAATCTATGGACTTGAGGAAGTCCATATAATCTGCATCTGGCTCATCATCAGAGTCTTAGGTGCTGGAGCACCCTTTCTTAGAGATCTTCATTTTAGTTTCTCTCTTCTTGGCTAGAGAGGTTGCTCCAATGGAGGCTTTAGGTTGCTGGGGCACCTCCATCTCTTTTGTTTCCTCAATTGCCTTAGCCTTTCCAGCCATCTTCTTGGTTGAGGATTTCTCCGAATTATTCATGTTTGCTTCTACGCAGAACGTGGTCAGGTGGAAGAAATTTATAGAGGCTAGTGACCGATTGGATTGGCCAGCCAAACGGTGGAAACACGTGAGTTATTCTTGGAGGTAGGCCTGAGGGCTATGCTATAAATGTTGCTTTAAAAGCTAGAGGCTTATGCCTTGGAATTTAAAGCTGGAAAGGTGACTTCCCAAGAAAAGATAGAATGCCTTAATTGCAAATTTGACTGATAAAAGACAACAATAAAGTACACCATCATGCAGTATGGGTCGAAAGCAGTTAAAGGCAAAAGAATAATGATTAATTAAATCAATGCCAAAAGGCATAAAAATTGTCATTACATAAAAATCTTGAAAAGGCCAAGAAACAAGTGATGATTAAACAAACGAAGGTGTCGAAAGTATTAGAAGGGAAGCCTCGATGCCAACTGAGAAAAAGATTCTATGTGATGTTTGAGGCGCGCGTTGTACAAAGATTCGTCAAGTTTTGCTTCTGCGAGCTCTTTCTCATATCTTTGGGCCGCCTCAATACGATCAATATCAGTCTTTGTTTCTTCAGCTATCTATGTGTCGTCGAAATGGTGTAAATCACGGTTGCGTTTTTCAGCATTTTCAATTTTGGTTTGTAGCTCCGTGATTTGTTGCTTCCAGGTTTCACTGTCCTTCTAGTTGGAGGCTATCTCATCTTTCTTTTTCCTTTGATCAGCCTCCATACGTTGGATCTCTTTGTACGCCTCTTTTGCACCATACCAGACTGCACTCTCACAACCAGATGTTCTCTCTATGGTATCCTTGATCGAGGGAAGCAGTTCTATTTCTGCAGCTATTTGATTTACCACAGCAGTTAGCTCTATCAGAAACCCAGAAACATCTGGATTGAGAGTGGTGAACTCAACCTTTGCAAGGGTGTCCTTCAAGTAAGCAGTTGTAGTTGGATCTGAGGCCAGCACTTTGTAAATATCCCCCTGAAGAATTTTTTCTTGATGGCTTGGAGAATTGATTGGGCGAAGTCATCTGATGCTGGGGTCGAAGAGACAGAAGAAGAACCATACCTTTGCTCAAGAATCAATTTGGTAAACTCACGTGGGTTCGACCACTTGAGTGCTGTCAGCGAGTCCCCAGGTGGTGGAGTGACCATAGGCGAAGGAATATGGTGGGGGCGAGGCTCAGCTTGTTCTTCTTCCTCCTCTGCTGTTTCCTCTCCTTCTTCATCTTGTCCTCCTCCCATTTCTTCATCAGACTCTTCAGCAGCTGGTTGCATATTCTCCTGGTCATCAGCTGGTGTAGGAGGTAGTTCATTTGTCTCCTCAGGCGCAGCTGGATCAGGATTGGCGTTATGTGTCTGAACTTCAGGTTCACGCCTTTCTTCTTTAACCATCTGACCTTTATCCATGGAGGTACCCAGATTGAAAGGTGGTGGGCTTGAGGCGTCATCTTCATCAGAGTTGGCTCCATCAGCCTGTGCGTTTTGAGTAGGGGTTGGAGCTGGTGCAGTAAGTGCTGTAACATGTGGAGTAGGTTGATTAATCTCACTCAAACCAGAGCCAATATCAGAAGACGGGTGATAAGTTGGCTCACCTTGGCTGTTGAGGAGCGTGGTGGTGAGGCTTTCTGAAGTTGGGTGAGGAACATAATCGTCAATTGCGGTGGCGGCGAAGTTGCTTAGAGTTGGTCGGGAATCTGGATTGTTGATTATGGGTGCCTAAAGAGCACAAGAGGAGAAAATGAGAATGAAATGATAGGCGAAAGATGTCAAGCATAATAGAGAAAAGGCAATGGTGCACATACCTGAGTTTGTTCAACAGCAGGACTTGATTTATCACCCCCATGGTCACCAAGAGGGGTTCTCAAGGCTACCTTGGAGGATTCCTTTTCGACACCACTTGTGGTGGATGCCTTTTCGAGTATTTTGGCCACCTTCGAAGGAGGTGGGCCAGTAGGTCCAGAGGCCTTTGTGGGTTTTTTCCTTTTCCTTGTGAGAATCTCCTCAGGAGATTCATCTGAGGCCTCTGAAGCTATAACCACAGCTGGGGCATCCTTCTTACCTTTCTTGGAAGGTGTTGGAGGTTTTCGACCAGTCTGAAGAGGTAGTGCAAAAATAAGAAAGAAATTCACAGAGTACAAGCAGAAACAGGGGAGGTGAAATATACCTGTGTACTCTCTTGTTCTTTGCCACTTTGCAAGGTGGCAGCTCTAGTTGAAGCAGCTTTCCTAGGCACAGCTGAAAGATAGCACACAATTGTTACAAGTTAATGATTACATGGTTAGTCATAAAGCCATGGATTAAGGATTTCAAACCTTCATATATTTCAGATTCGACAAGAACGTCCTGAATTCCTATATGAAGGTGCCCTTTAAAACTGTCTAACGTATGCTTAGTCGAAACCACTCGTTGGGCCTTTGGCTGAGACTGATGTCGAAGAAGTTTTAAATGCTCCCCACAGACAAACCAATCTGGAAATGGAGGGCCAAACGCCACTCCAAAATCAGCATTAGGCAGTCGAGGGAACTTTGGAGGAAAAAGTTTAAAAGCTACCTCATAACGTTTCTCACGAGGGACGTTGGGAGGAATTTTTAGTTGATCCAGCTTTTCTAGAAATTTTCTCTTTAGAGTAACAGCAGCCTCATGAATGGTTCGACTAAGATCATCTGGTCGATAGATAGTTTCAAAGTATTTTTGAAAAGCTTGTATTTCTTCGATGTGAGTGAACTTACTTTTTTTCGTCTTGTCCTGCACATGGAGAAAAGCTTGGTCAAGTAACGAAGAAAATGTAGCCGCATCAAGAAAGTGCTCACTATAATGCTTCGACCACCATTGGTGGAAGGATGAAGTGCATAAAAAGGAAGGTTCAAAAAACACGGGAGAAAGGATTCTTCTTTTGTCATTCCGGCTGTCGAGTGTTTGAGAGACGTTTTCCTCGTCGAAGCAGGCGGTGTGAAGAATTACTTGGCCCTTTTTCTCATATAAGTACTGAGGGAAGCTCTGGGCCAGCCCAAATTGTCGAGAGACCAAGTTTGGTTGGTAGGCAATCAATGCTGATAAACCTCTCCCCAAGTTCAGCCTGTGGATAATGAATCTAGGAATCAAAAAGGCTTCCTAGATAGCAACAGATTCTAGATCAAGAGGTTGAAGAGGATTTGGAAATGGCCTTTGAAACCACCCAGGGCCATAGCTTCATCGAGCAAAGGGTGCCATGCTAGGAGTGAACTCATAGCGCTTGGCAAACATCATAATATAACTGGTGAAAGCCCTTTGAAGGTTTTAACCATCATCATTAGGAGTGAGTTTAGCCAGACGTGTCCCTTCGACACTCCTTTCCTTGATCTCAGCAGAGGCTTCATCAACTATGCCTTTCCTGGGGAGGCTAGCCTCAAATGTAGCATTGAGCCACAATTGAAGTAGCCAAAGAGGACCGCTCAAGTGCATAGGACCTTGGGCTTCCACATTTTTAAGTCGAGAAGCCCCTTCACTGATAGATTCATAAAGGTTCGCCAGAATGAGTTCACTCAGGCAGGTCCCTCTGTTGTGGTGGAGTTGGTTCGCCAAGGGTAGGTACTTCTTAGCTACCTGCAAAGACTTTGTACAAAAAACATACCTCGACAGCCAGACTGTGAGGAAAGCAATGTGTTCTTCATCAGACACCTCGTTATCTTCTTGTTTGAAGTGGTGTTTGATAAAGAGGGTGTAGGTCAGTTTGGAGCCTGAAATGTTGATGGTATCCTCAACATCAACCTCAGGATTATAGACAAGGCCATCTGGACGAAGCCCCGTGATGGCAGCTACGTCGAAAAGGGTTGGAGTAACCATTCCACATGGCAGATGGAATGCATAATGGGTGCTGTCCCAAAAGTATAAAGATGCTGCCAACATGTTCAGACAATAGGGTATTGTAATACCCCAAATTTTGACCACTTAGATTTCCCATCATTGTGAAAATCATCATCACAATATGGATGAACCATCATGCTTCATTAGCCTCCCCAAAGATGGGTGAGCATCCAATACAATCAAAATTAGGGTTTCAAGCCCTCTCTGAGTGCTTAGACAAAGGATCAATCAAGAAATGACATGATCTTCAACTTGTCTAATCTCTCAAACATCCACAATGGATCAAAAAGGACTCCCACTTCAAGGATTAAGCACAAGGCTGCTCCCTTCTAGGTGGATCAAGTCTCAAGATCGACAGTGTCACCAAATTAGGGTTTTGGTCAACCAGGGCCTCCAGATGGAAATTTTCATCTGGGCATAAGGTAATGATCCAAAACATGACCTAATATACTTCATGGAACCTCATGAACCCATGCATCAAGTCAATTTTGCCTCAGGGGATGCATTCATAAAAAATCAGGAATTAGGGTTTCTTGACCTAATTCACCCCTAAGTTGACTTTTGGGACAAACCATGAGCCAAGACCTCAAGACATGATTTGAGGGTCTCTAATACACCATATTGATCCATTTGGAACAATGGATTGATCCAAGAAGCTTGAGCAACAAGTTTCATTTTCATCTGCACCACAATTAGGGTTTTAAGGGAAAAGTCAACTGTAACTTTGACTTTTGACCAAGACATGCTCCCAAACCCTAATACATGATTGAATATACCCTATGACACCCATGGAACATGTCCATCAAGTTTTATTTAGGTCAAGGACATGATTTCCTGAAGAATTGCACAATTTGGAATTCATCTGATAAAAAGTCAACTGTGCACAAAAGTCAACTTTGACTTTTTGAGATTTTTCACCAAAATGGATTTTTAACCCTAAAATGATGTTAATGTATGATTTGAATCATCATTCATCAAGAAAAATCAAGAAAAGTGAGATAACTTGTAAAAGGGGTAACCATAAAACTTAGAAAATTTTCTAAGTTAAAAATAAAGTGGCAAAGGTACCAACTTTGGAGGACCATAACTCCTAAACCACAAGGCCATTTTTTCTCATCCAAAGATGGATTTGTAGCCCTCATTATCACCTACAAAAACTTCAACTACAAGTCATTCCAATTCATTAAGGATTTTGAGTTATGGAGTGATCAAAGTGGCTGAAAAGTGAAAAAGTCACTTTTTCCAACACTTAGTGAAATTTTCACTAAGTCAGAATTCTGCTTCACTTTTTGCCAAATGTAGGGGGATTTTTCACTTGGAATCAAAAGAGATCAAAACCAAACTTGTTTAAACAGTTGTTGTATCATGTAAGAGCTTTCCAAAATGGCCAAGAACATTGCCAAATTCAACCTACATCATGAGATACAACATTGTCAAGTTACCTTGCTGAAATCTGTCAAAGCAAGGCAGAATTTGCATTTTGGCTCGATTTGCCAAAATCAGCCAATTGCAATTGCTCCAATCCACTTGGACACCTCAGAGGATTGAATCCAAAGGGGACAATCACTGAGCCAAGCCTCCAAGGTCCAAGGAACAAGGAATAACATGTTGAACCTAGAGTTGCCAAAATAGGGACAAGACTTCAAATTTGGAATGAGGCATTCAATGGAACCATCAAGGTGGCATGGACTGAGCCATTCTTATCTGAAATCAGTCAAGACTTATCCAAGACCAAGGGGACCAAAGCTCTGTGCCCTAACCTCTAGTCAATGGCTAGAGGAGACTTTCATTTCCATTGGCCAACATTGAGGAAACCTACTTACCAGCTGCCATGCACTATTCCTTGCAAAACAAACTTGTTCTACTATAAATAGAGCTCAATTGTGGTCAGTTTGAGTACACCAAAGCCATCTAACAGATGCTTTCCTCAAAATCTCTTTCTCTTGGCAAAAATGCCTTTCTTAGCAAGGTAGCTATCGGGTTTTGAGTTTGAGAGCAATTCTGCACAAACCAATCACTCACACACCTCACATACATCACATATGAGCTGATCAAACACTCACATAACTTCTGAAACATCAATTTCACAAAATCACTTGCCATCCACACAAGTTTGAAGTGAAGTTGCAGCTGAGATGCCATAAACTGATCCAGTCCATTTCAATTCAATCCAAGTGTTCAAACACAATCCATATGGTGTAGGGAAGCTGTCCAAATCATCACAACTTGTCTGTAACACCTCCAGCTCAAAATCACATCTGCTCTTGCTGTCACGACTTAGAGGTAAGCCTAAACTTGGTCATCTCTCAATCTATACATATTTCCTCGCACAATAATTTGGCCATATGTTCATAATCATGTATGGAATGTTTTCCCTCAATTAATTGCATTGTTTGAATCGTGTATCAAAAATCCTAGCCTTCATGCAGAAATTAGGGTTCTTGAGGTCTCTTCGTGATTTCTTGTTGTATGTTTAATTTAAATGAAATTAAAGTACATAGACATGATCGTGAGGTTGAGGCGAGCATAATGATATGTGGATTGCATGTTATAATTACGTATTCAGTGAGATTGGATGGAAAATGCAAATCTGGGCAACTGAAAAAACGCGCGTGTTCTTGGTGTTGTTCTTGGCGCCATTTTCATATATTTGAATATTTGAATTTTGTGATTTTGTTTAATTGATTCAAAAATTAATTTCTCTCTGAGTTTTAATGATTTTGAGTTGATTCTTTTTTTAATAATTCACAAAAATGTTAAAATATTTTATTTTATCAAAAAATCCCAAAAATATTATTTATTTTGTATAATTGATATTTTTGCAAAGAATTAATATTTTGATTGTTTTTGGCATTTTAAATATTTTTTCCACTTTGATTTTGCAACTTTTAATGCTTTCTAATTATTTTGTAGGTCAATACTTAATTTTTGAAGCATTAATCCAAGATCACAATTTGTTTTCCATGTTTTAAACAATTTTTGATCATTTAATTGAATTTTTATTCAATTAAATACATTTTGAAAACAAATTAGGGTTTTGGATTAATTCAACCCTCATAAATCATTTACAAAACCTTTTTTGGGCCTCTTGAGAGAGTGTAAGACCCATCCCCCCTTGTACAAAAACCTTTTGGGCCTCACTCATTGTATAAGTCCCTCTGTACAAGTAAACGGCGCGATCGTCGTCCATTTAAAAATAAAAATCACCTGGGCTTCTCCTTGAGCTATAAGACACATTCAAAACACTTTGGGCCTCTATTAGAGTGTAAGACCCAATCCCCCTTTTAACCAAAACATTTTGGGCCTCACTTATTGTATAAGTCCCTCTGCGTTAAAAGAAAACCTCGGCGCGATCGCCATTTTTAAACGAAAAAATCATTTGGGCCTACCCTCGTGTTATAAGCCCCACTCTTTTTCTTTAAACCTTTTTGGGCCTCTTGAGAGAGTGTAAGACCCATCCCTTTGTACAGAAAACATTTTGGGCCTCAGTCACTTGTATAAGTCCCATCTGTACAAATTTAACAGTGCGCTCACTGATAAAACCCTGGGCCTCTCCTTGAGCTGTAAGCCCCAAAATCTTTCTTTTTCAAAGCACTTTCTCCTTTGATTTTGAATATACTGTTGTTTTCAATCTTTCTTTGTTGAACAACTAACCAAACAGCATGGAAGCACTACAACCGAGTAAGTGGTTATCGCTTTCATTTACTGCTTTCATATTATAAACTGTATTGTGGGGCTGCTCACTGTAAGTCTCCTTTCATAAACTCATATCTACTGTGTAATAATAGTATAGATATTTTGAGTTTCCCCGGCAACTACGTCTAGAACTAGGTGACGCCGTTTCATTTATTCGTAGAAATAGACTCCTAGATCCCCAATAGGAGCACCAGATACAGTCTTCTCTTCGGCTGTCCTCCTTAGGAATCGTCAAGAAACTCTGTTCCCCAAGATGAATGTATTCTCCATGAATGGCATCTTTGAGTTTCTTCCCAATTCTCGAACTTTCCTGACTTGATCTATTCCTTGTGGATAGCTTGCCTTGAATGTCTCGGGGTTTGGGTACCCACTACGGTCATAATCTTGGACCTTAACTAAGGAACCCTCTTTAAAAGCTAAAAGTCGCTGGATAGTAAACCTCGCACGTTTACCAGTGGTTTTCATCTTTAAAAGAGTTATCTCTCCTAATGGAAAGGAGATGATAGACCCATGGGCTTCTTAAAAGCATCGGCCTCCTCTTGGGCATTATTCAAGGACCCTACGGCTTCTTAGAAGTATTCACAGCCTCCTCTTAGGCTTCGTATAATGATCTCTTCCTCCGGGAATGATAGCCTCCTCTTGGGCTTCGTACAAGGAATCGTCGGCTTCTTAAAAGATTCCAGCCTCCTCTTGGGCTTCGTACAAATTGTCCCGACGACCTCCTAGAGGTATAGGAACAGAACCTAGTCATCCTTATAGAACAGTCCTTTCATAGAGTCTACTACTATTTCTCAAAGCATAGTACAAAAGATAAAACTCTAGACTTGGACAGTCTAACTTCCTTGAGTCTCAAAGACATTCTCAAGCACCCTTCGTTAAATAGGAAGGAAACCCGCAGACTCGGATAGTCTCAATACCCTTCGGATTTCCCACTTCCTTAAAGAACAGGAATAACCCGGATCCTCGAATCAAATCCCTGAGTACAGTGTTGCTCATATAAGAACTGATTTTCTCTTTTAAATCAGTATATTGGATCTATCACTCAACTGAAACAGTTACAATAGCCTCCATCTCGGGCTTCGTACAAGATACCAAAATTCTCCCCAGTGGAGTCAAAACAACCTTTTAGCCTCTCTCTCTCAGGATTTGTATGAGACACAAAAGATTCCCTCGTTGAGTCAATCACCCCTTTTTTTGCCTCCATCTCGGGCCTCGTACGAGATATAAATCCCTTAAGCAAGAGTCGAACTCTTTGCTAGCCTCCTCTTAGGCTTTGTATAACGATATGCCCACTGGGTCAAAAACCTTTAGCCTCTCTCTCGGGCTTTGTACGAGACACAAAATAGCCTCCTCTTAGGCTTTGTATAATGATTTTCCTAGCGGAAATTAGCCTCCTCTTAGGCTTTGTATAAGAAAACCACTGGTTGATCCAATCAACCTTTTAGCATCAAAGTTGTGCCTCGTTCACAGTACACAAACATCAACAACTCCTTTCCCTTCATCTAATCGCTGTAAGCGGCAAGCCTCTGGATCATCTATATCCATACCACTGGCCCTCTTTTAGCATGAGAAATTCCTAAGGAAAGATGGCATTGCTCTACACTGAGTTAAAGTCTTCTCCTTCAGGTTAAAACCCTTTCTTCGGAAATTATGGCATTGCTCGGATCCACGTATCCCAGTTAAAGTAATTCTCCTTCCCCCTCTTTAGAGATGACAAATTCTCTCTAAAGTCGAGGTCTTTTAGCTTCACGTCTTGGGCTTTGAACAAGACACAAATAAACCTTTCAGCTTCACATCTTGGGCTTTGAACAAGATACAAACCACCTTTCGCTTCACGTCTTGGGCTTTGAACAAGACACCAAAAACCAATTTCCTCCCATAGAATAGGAGGAACTACGAACGCTCTGATTTCCCTGTTTCGGTAAATAGGAATACGTAGGCATAAGATCGAAAGAAAAGATCTTAGCGAGCGCAATCAACAAAAAACCCAAATCCCATATCTCCCTCAATTAAAAGCAGTCATTCAAAAGCATCAGTCCTAACATCCTAATCCTTATCCCCCGCCAGAAACCCTTTGCCCAGGAAAAAGAAAGAAAGAACCGTATTGGCGAAATACGAATAACCAGTACAAAGGCCCCCCACATTGATAGCATCTGTAACCTAACAGACCGCTGTTTAAACTCAGTATGCAAGCAGGGTTAATTGGAGACATCTATTTCCCTTCCTTATTCAGCTCACAATAGGATAAAAAATGAATCGACCTGTAGTTTAAGCTCAACCGCAGAGAGCGACCAGCGCTTAAGAACCGCGTCCAAAATCGCTCGCTACAGGTATACTGGTCTTCGACAGCATCAGAAGGTCATAGATCCCTATCTCCTTCCAATGGTCAGCTTTAACTTTCTCCATCTTTGCCATCCATTGGTCGAATTCCTTTAAAGGGTTGACAGCTCTCACCAGTCTAGTGCCATCAGTGAGATAGCCAACGTTGATTTTGGGTAAGGGGATCTCTTCAGGGGAAGCTCCAGCAGCGAAATTAATTTTGGGGAAGCTCTTTTGCCCTAATGGTCTGGTTCTCCGGTACGAGGGGAGAAACTCACTCAGCCTCTCGTTAGAAGCATCCACGTCAGCCAAAGGACCAGATAGCGCATAAGTTTTATCAGACATAACTAGGGGAATCATTACCTGAGATTTGTAGATGGCTCTTGATTCTTCAGAAGTGGGTTCCGGCATGCAATGGCGGTTATCTACCAGTTGGGGGCCTGAGATGTTAGCGAACAGAGGGATGGGTTGTTTAAATGGAGTGGCCTTGCCCCTTTGAGTCTTCTTTGCTTGAGGATTAATTTGGGAAGATGCCATTCTGAAAGAAGATGAAAAGATGGTGTCTTTGTTGGGTTTGTGTGAGAGAACTGAAGAGAAGAAGAGTTTGCTTGAGAATATGGAAAGTGTGGAAAGTTCACAAAGTGGCGGAAATGGGTATATATAGACATTTGAAAATCTCAAGGGACTTGGATCCACTGTTGAAGCTGAGGGGTTAGTGGGACGCGTGTCTTTCTCCTGAGGGCGTGATGAAAAGTAGCAGTTATGTGCAGACTGTTAACGTCTGTTTTTAAGAAAGGTGTTATGATGAATACGGCTGAAAGGACCTTTTAAGGATTTGTCATGATGGTATGACGTCAGAGGCGTGGGTTAAAGAAACTGAACAGTTCAGCCATGTAGTAATTAGTGGGATGTTCAGTTAAGGCCATGCAAACAGGCGTCGAAATGGTTATTATATCAAGAAATGGCCTTCCTACCAAATTCTGGCGAAAGGACATTCCTTGGGGGCAATTTGTTAACTCTCAATTTCGACGCTAGAAAGAATCAAAGCTATTTTATGTTAAAAAATTATTTTTAATATAAAGGAGGCTTCGACCCAGCTTTTGGAGAAGCCTGAGTCGAATAGAGGTGTAGGAATCTCAAAAAATGGCTAAGTGCTGGAAGAGTTTCGACCATGAGAACGTGGTAACAAGCGCTGCAGTGGTTATATTAAGGTTGGAGGGAATTTCCAATATTTGAAATTTAAATAAGAGCAGTTGTGAACGTGGGAACAGTTGAGACCAAGGAGAAGGCGCCAAAATCCACACGTTCGAAGCAGTAACCACCACTTAGTAGTTATTTCCTAGCATTATAAATAGGAGTTAGTTCTATGTAAATGGGGTGTTCATATTTTTGTACAAGTTACTCAAAGAAACTCAAAGTACCCGCGTGTAGAGAAACGAGTTCGTGAGAATGTACGTAATGTAACACCATTTTCTTCATTAATATAATTTATCTTCAGCATGTTTAAGATTCAGCCATTTACTTTCCATGCCTTTACAGTTTCTTGAACTTTATCTTCCATGCCAAGTTTATTTTCAAAGTCATTTAAACTTTCTGCGTATACCTTCGACTGCCTTTTTACGTTCAAACATTTAATCTTTAAGCCTTTACTTTTAAAAGCCTTTTATTTTGAAGAACGTGGAGTTCTCCTTTAAATCCATTGCATTTATTTTCAAAGTCTTTTACTTCCTGCACTTTACCTTCGACAGCACTTTTATTATCAGCCTTTACTTTCCAAGAACGCGGAGTTCGTTGCATTTTACTTTCAAAGTTCTTTTACTCATTGTTATTTCATTTCGACGCCTTTAATTTCTGTACCCTTTACTTGCATCCCTTTAAATTTCAAGTATTTGCTTTACTTTATTGCACGTATTCGAACGTGGAGTTTAGTTAGATTTTATTTCAGCATTGTCGAACGTGGAGTTCAGTTTACATTCTCTTTAATTTTTATTGTCATTTACACTTGTCTCTCAAATTTAGCACATATCCTAGGATTTGTGTGGTCGATCCTGCAAGTTAATCAATTTTAGTCTAAGATTGATAGACCAGAGGTTGTTTACCAAAATTCGCATTAAACACCCACTCTCCATTCTCTACCCATTTCAGAAAGTATTCACAAACACCATCCACCTAAGAAACAAATATGGAAGCTAACCAAGAGATAGATTACATGGGCATTGAGTTCCCCGAAGGAGTGATCAGAGCCACCATGTGTTCAAACTTTCTCCGAATATCCAAAAGACCAGTCTATGCCACAAGGTATCCTGAACCGGAAACTCTCCGTTCCTTAGGTCTTTTCGATAGCGTCTCATGGATGCTCAGGAACTTAGGTACGAATCGTTTCTGTTCCATGTTTAATTCCTCTTCCGTTAGACTTACGTATGAATTTCTTAGTTTGATCCGCTATGTCCATGATACCAACCGCACCACCGGAACCATTTATTTCAGAATGTTTAACATAGATTATTCGCTAACTCATGAGCAGATAGCGGGATATTTTGGTTTTCCTACCGGTGAGGGTCTTGCTACTCTAGCACCTCTAGACAGTGACTGGGAGGACAGAGCCTTCCAATTCTGGCATCAAATAACCAACTCTCGAACCACCAAATGGGAGGGCCTAAAGGCCACAACAATCCATAACCTTGCCATTCGTTACTTTCACCATATCCTCGCCTCCACCATTTTCGGACGAGAGAACCCAGGGAACGTGAACTCAAAGGATCTATTCTTCATTCATTATGCTCTTTTCCGAACCCCTGTGAATCCTACACCGTTCCTTCTAGCCCATTTTATTAGTGTAGCAAATAGAACCAGCGGTTCCATCTGCATAGGCGGTGTCATTACTGCCATTGCTTGCTCTTTAGACTTAGAGGCCAACTTAGAAAACGACGACAATATACCTTGTCTCTATGCTGACCTTGACTTTTGCCGTAATATGCGGCTTGTCAAAAGTCTACATGGCAATAAGTATCACTTTATGGTCCGTACACATGAGTTCCGAGGCTTATCTTTGCCAAATTCTGAGCGTATAAATGTCCGTCATAACACTAATTGGCTATTTGATTTAGGAGCTCAAGATTTAGAGGCAGAAGTGATGAGAGGCACTATCGTGAGGTCATGAGGCAGCATTCTGAGCAGCCCCGCACTCGTAGCCACACTACTAACATACCTGGGTCTAGCACCCAAGCACACACCGCACCTTTTTCTGATTTTGCAGGTATTCGTTCATCGTTGGATGAAGTTCTGTCGGAGCTTAGGCAGCAGAGAGAGGGAGGCCGAGCGTGATGTGCTGATGCAGGATATGCAGAGGAGGCAGTATGAGTTTATGGAGAGAGCCTAGATTGTCTTGAGAGACGTTGTCTCCGAGATGGCGAGATTGCGCAGAGAAGTGAACCGTATTGCAGATTGTGTCCAGCATGTGCCCCAGGACAACCCAGCCATCAGGCAGGACAGACACCCTCGCGGAGGCCGTGGACGCCACCATTGACATATCCAGGTTCTATCGCTCTTTCTTTCGTCTTAGGCTAAGACATTGAGGAAAATGTCTAGTTTAAGTATGGGGAGGAGCCGTTTATTGCTTTTATTCATTTTCTGTTATTTTCTGTTTTCTAGTTTTAGTTTGTTTCGTTTTGAGTCATATGCGCGTTTGAGTCAATTTTTGCTTTACATTTTCGCATTGTTTGAAAACTCCCTTATTTTGACCCCAATTTAAAAAATTTCCCATTTGTCTCAATGGCATGGCATATTAAGAGTAGGTTGTTTTATCCTTGTTTTAGGCTATGTATGCAGACTTGGGAAAGTTTTGTTAATATCGGTACCGTCCCTACACCTTAGAGTCCCTAAGTATGCGATACCGGTTTAGATACACATTATGTCGAGACCTTGTTCCTAGTCCTTTAGAAGTAGCCTCTTTATTAGCTTATTTCAGCAGTCAACACCATCCTTGTGTGTGAACTAAGTAATGAACCGATGCAAATATGTGTTGATCTCAGTTTTTTGATTATATGATTTTAGTGGATATTGCGATTGAAAGATCTGTTCTAACTAAGTTAGGTGGTCCTCACCCGACCATTTAGCCCAAAGGCTCAAACTCTTGAAATCCGCCAAAAAAAAAGAGAAAAAAAAAGAAAAAAATTATGCTGAATAAGAGATCATAAAACACTAATAGGTTCACTTACCATGTAAACACGAGGGATAACAGGCTTAATGTGATTGCGCTCGAATGAAAGAGAGGTGAATAAGAACGAAGTCCTTAGGTTGAGTTATAATATAATGATTTGAAATGGTATTATATAGGAAGGAACTCTTTGTCTGCTTTTGTAGAATCGTGTCATTACGGTATCCTTATTTCCATTATTCAGTACCTATCTGTGTAGCATTAGCCTAGCAACCTTGTGCTTTATCGTTTTCGTCGTGCCTACGAGTCGAACATTGTTTTTACTGTTTTTACTTCATTGGGAGTTTGCTTGAGGACAAGCAAAAGTCTTAGTGTGGGGGAGTTTGATGACTCGATTTTGTATCGTACTTTTTGATTCATTTCGCGCATCTTTACTTGTTGTTTTGTCGAGTCATTATCGTTTTAGTTGTTATTTACTTATGTTTTCTTCTATTTTTACTTGACAGGTGTTATATCGCCAATATAGAAAAAAAGATCGAAAGATGAGCTGAACATGGAAGAAAACAAGCAAAATAGTCAAGTTCTGGCCTCTTCAGAGCAATGGCGCTCGCCATGGCCTGAGGATGGCGCTAGCCATGATCAATTTGGAGGGAATCCATGTTTTAAAGAAACGACGCTCGCCATTATGCGCGGGAGCAGTTTCTCAGTAGCAGTTTGGCAGTTTTGCATGGTTTGAATTCAAGTCTGACCCCAACTTCTTGGAGCCCAGCCTCTTCTATAAATAGACTCTTGTAGGTCTGCATTTGCATCCAAGAAACCTTGCGGAAGCGCTGCCGAAATTTCCTTAGACCGAACCACCATATTTACTTTCCAAAGCAGTAATTACTAACACTCAGTGATTGCTGCACTGCTGTACTTTATATTCTGTTGCCGATTGTACTCTTGGATAATTATTTTCATCAATAGAAGTTATTTCATTTTTCAGTTTATTTAAGGTTATTTATAATTCTGTTTTTATTGCACTTGTTTTATTTACATTCTTGCAACTTACTTTGATTTCAAAAGTTAAACATTAATTCTGAACTTTTGCTAAAAAAAACAAATCAGCATGTATGTTTTAAATTGCAGCATGTTTAATATGTTAACTTTAGAAATAAACATGTCCGAGTAATTTTGTCGGAGTCCGTAGATTGAGGACAGTCGTTTCGACGGGACTCTGTAGAAACTATCGGTGTTTAACTTAACGATTTTAAATTCTGGTTTGGGTGGATAATCTGAATTTAGGCAGTCTTGTCGTGAGAGCGAGGGGCTGTTTAACAGCGTTTTGTCACGAGAGTGAGAAACGCACCAAGGCGTGTCCGATAGAATGAGAGTTTGAGGTAATCGCTGGATAGTAGACACCGGGCATTGAGCCTAAACATAGCGGGAGTGCTTTAGACCTTATTTAGGTTATGTTGATTTTCAAAGTGCACCTTTTAGTTACCGAGCGAGCGAGAGCAAAATCTTGGGGTCATCAGGTGTGGCTTGGTTAATACCGCGAAAGCGTGAGATCGAGTCTTTAAATCGGTATCTCCTATAGAATAACTTTGAGACCTTTGTTAACACCCAGAATTTACGGAGTCCCTTAGGAGCACGGAAATCATTCTTCGGTCTCGTCTTTATTGTTGTTTTCAAATCCCGTTAAAACCAAATTTCCTTTACCAAAAATCCTAGCCTTAGCTTTGCACCGCAATAATCGATCACTCTAACTTGATTATTAGTCCCTGTGGGTTCGACAACCTTTTTAAAACTACGCGATAAGCTGTATACTTTCAGTAGTAATCGGACCAATACGCAAAGTCGTGATATCCAGAAACAGTCACGAAGACTGTGCCCGTAACTGCGCCTTTGCCCGTGGTAACAGCTAGTTTTGGGCACCTCTGCCTGTCCCAATGGCTAGTTTCTGGCAGTTACCTATTCTTTGGGAAACAGATATTTCACCCCGAAAATAGGGACCGTTGGCCATGCACTGGGGGTATTATATAAACCATCTCACTTGAGAGGGTCAGGTATCCTGAATCACCCTACAAAATACACACTTTGTACTTGCCTTTCTTTATCTCTCCTGATTTTTACTTTAGCATCGGAGTGCCTTGCAGGTACACCCCCTCCTCATCTCTCACACCCAGCATCGCAGACGTCATCTTTAGCCCACTTCAGGTTCTGATCAACCGTCAAGATCAATGGCGCTGTCTGTGGGAAATCCGGTATCCCTGTCTTTTCTCCATCATAGATTCAAGACCAAAACATCCCTCTTTCCAAGATTCCGATCATGGAAAACCAAGATCACACTCATGATGCTCGCAACTCTGTTTTTCTCCCCGTCAGCAAGACTGATACTGATGGAGCTGCACCCTTCCTTGGAGGAGACGCCCATCATCTGAGAGATGGAGCCACCGCGACTCCCTTCCTTGCTCGTGCTGATCATGTTGAGGACCAGCCCTCCCTGGACCACCAGCCTGTTCCCGTTCCTCCCAACGCCGACCCGACCATGGCGGCCCTTCTTGAAGCCCTCAACAAAACCAACCTCATAATCCTCCAACAAAACGCGAGGATTGGGGCCCTAGAGGAGTCTAACCGGCCAAGATCCCCTCAGCCGACGAAAGAACACCGACGATCCCGAAGTCCACCTCCCCGACGTGAAAGAGACCGTCGGACACCACCTAAACCAGAATCCCATGCCATCAGGAAGTGTGACCACATCTCCCCATGGAGCCAGTACTCCCCAGGAACTAAGAGGACTAGGAGAGACTAGCGTTCACCTCCTCCCAGATCCAAGGGCCGGGCACGAGCCCCGTCTCCTCGCAGAAATCACCGTCCTGTTCTTGAACGAAGCATTTACTCCTCGTCATAGTCTAGCAGCAGCAGTGACGACGAGCCTCGCGACCCGTTGTCTCAGGAGATTATGGCCATGTGCCTCCCTAAGGGTCTGGAGAAACCACCGTCTCTAGGCACCTACGACGGTACAACGGATCCTGACGAGCACATCAAAAATATTGATGATTTACTCGACTATCGTGGCGTCCGGGGCGCCATCAAATGTAGACTGTTCCCTACCACACTCAGGAAGAGAGCGATGACCTGGTATAAAAAACTCCCCGACGAGTTCATCACCTCGTGGAGACAGTTGGGGAGAATGTTCTCCAGATACTTCAAGGTATCCCGCCGCCACCCGAAGACTGAAGCCTCCCTTGAGGCCATAATTCAAGGGAAGGATGAGCCTCTCCGAGCCTGCATCGAGAGGTTCAATAAAGAAGCAGTACAAGTCTCAAAGACCGATGACATGAGAAAGTTCTTGCTCGAGCGAGGACTTCGTCCCCGGACAGAATTCGCCAAAGCAGTTGGCATTGAAACTCTGTGGACCTTGGACGCCTTCCTCCTCAAGGCACAAGCATATATCTAGTACGAGATGAAAGAAGCTGCCAGTTCCTCCCGAGACTCACAGCACCAAGAGAGTGCCCGGGCCTCCAAGCATGATGATCCCTCGATATCTCGTCGGGGAGACCGAAGACCCGAAGACCGCCTTCGGGAGTCCCGGGACAACAAAAGACCCTCCGGCCGCTTCCATGAGTATACTCCCCTGACCGTCTCCAGGGAGAAAATCCTCTTCGACTGCGCAAACGCAGAGTTCAAACAAGCAGGGGTCCAATTCCCTAAGCGGATTCCGGCCAAGCCAAATACTGACAAGTCGAAATATTGTCGTTTCACAAAAGCCACGACCATACAACCGACGAATGCATCCACCTGAAGGATGCCATTGAGATACTGATCAGGGACAGGCACCTGAAACAGTTCACCAAGAAAAAGGAAGCTCCTCGGCAGGACGCTCAGGAGTCCAAGAAAGTCGAGGAAGAGGTGCCTTCCTCGGAAGAGACAAACCTTCAGGTCGCCATGAGCATATCACGGCCTGAGGACTTCTATATTCCCGAGGGACTCAATGCCCCCTACTTTGCAGCACATAGTCCGTGGGAAACCTTCCCATCCGCCATGATCATCTCCAGAGGGGGCTTCTGTTGGGATTTAAGAGGGGATTTTTCAAAACCTATCCTCTTAGCGGAACAATCCTGATGAACGGATATTGATTAAATCGTTAATCACAAATCAAATACCAAAATAAGATTCAAGAATTACCTCTTGAAGCGTGCTTTATCTTTGATCACGAACGACGAAAGATACCGGCGTCTCTACGTAGTTCACGCGAGCACAAAGTGGAACGCGGTGCTAGCCGTCTCTTGTTCTAAAAAATTGACAATTAGGATTGGTAGGGGAAAGAGCTCCTCTATTTATAGAGAGCTTCTAAAACCCTAATGCTCTTATTTTGGGCCTTTCCAAAATAAGCCCAGTCTTATTTAATAAAAACTATTTTAATTAAATAGATATTATTTATATTTAATTAAACTCTTTTAATAAAATGAAATAAAATATTAATTAAATTAAATCATATTTAATTTAATCAACTGTCAATTCTCATTTATTTATTTAAATAAAATAAATTATATATGTGTTAATGTGCTAAACAATTTAAATACTATTAACACATAATTAAATTAAATCATATTTAATTTAATCGTCCATTCCACTATCAGTACTCTATGCGTGTGACCCTATAGGTTCTCGTAACGTTGGCAATAATATTAAATTACCTATTTAATATTATAAACAGTGAGCGGTATCTAGCAACACATCACTGCTACCCAAGTGACGAGAATGTCGTGTGATCCGACATAACTTTTCTGTGATAATGATCATGTGTATAATTACTTTTTTGCCCTTATATCTATATTGAACACAAGGCATAGAATGTGTCACCCTTGTATAGTCCAATATTTTATTCCTTGATCCCTGAGCATACTTGATAACATCAAATAAGTCCAATATCTCATATCGACTCATTTGAGCACGACCATGCATTTTACAGTCATACTCTATCAAGGGGCCCACAGATATTACTCCCGTATATGTACGAGGGACAAATCCCATCTATGTCACTCATGCCCCTCAGCATGATTTGTAAGTCACCCATAAACCATCTTTATGGTCATCCTGTTACGGACAACGTTTGATTGACAATAAAGTACTCGAATCCACATCTAGGGTCCATAGCGGTTTCAGGTCGAAGGGTGGTATACACCATTATCACTATGAGAATAACTTATAACACTTACATAACAAACTATGTAGTATTCTCATGGTGGGTCAATCCAGTATAAATATTACTCCTAATATTTATACCTACGTGAAGACTTGATATCTCATATCTATGACCTGTGATATACAGTCATCAATCTACTCACATAATAGTCTCTATGCATTACTGTTGTCCTATTTGACAATAAAGTTTGACTACAGATACTTTAAGAATAACGTCTTTATGTTTAATGAGGTCTCACGATAAAGTCACACTTAATAGGTCATTAATTGACTAATTATTCTAAGGACTTTATTATGTCATATACATATAACATAATAAATACAATGCCTAATAAGTATATATATTAACAAACAATATATATCAAGTTCATGATACAAAAGCATATTAAGCCAATATTGATTGGCTATTAGGGCTTACTTCAACAATCTCCCACTAGCACTAAAGCCAATCATATATTAATTTAACATCTATCTGCTCATTGTGTGCATCAAGCATCATCTAAGTATGATGCTTTATTAGGGTATAAGGAACTCTTTCCTATGTTGGTAATATACACCTCTTCCAATTTCAACTTTCGATCTTCTATCGAATAGAAAAAGAAGTGTCAAAATATATATACATGGATTGCTAGTGAGATCTAGTTTTCTGAGCTTGCAGGATTAACCCATTATCATCGTGAATGAGATCAACAGGATCTACAATACAAGAAACACAACTTTCTTCCAAGAATTAGAAAAGCGGCCCAAATCATATATATTTGACCTTTGTACTAGAAACGACAATTATCTGAAGCCTTTTTCAACTTATACAGTTGTCATCTAAGCATAACATTTAATTTATAATGTGATATGAATATATAGTTCATAAAATTTTGGAATAACATCATTGTAACTCCTTTACAATGATTATTACCATCTACTCTCAAGAAAAGGAACACCGGGTCCTTTTAAGATATCCACATACCTTCTTAATAGTGATCTAGTGATGAACACTTCAATCAATTTTGGTACTTATTGTTTATGCTCATAGTATATGGTGCATCTGGTGTAGTACATATCATGGTGTCCTTTTTCTCATCCAAAGAGGTAAGACATTGTCTATTAGATAAAACATCATGCCACACATGCAATAATCTTAATGTGATATTATGCATATTAAGTGTCTCAACACTTCGTTGGAATATGTACTTATGCTAGGATTGAGATTCATCAACTATCTATCTCTATAGATTCTAATTCCTAACCTTTTAGGAAACCTCACCTAAGCATTTCATCAAAATCATTTCTTTAACCATGTCATACGTTGGTGTTGTAGGGAATTTATTTTGATGATCAATATGTCTCCTACATACTATACTAGATTAATGCAAATACTCCCACTAACCTTCTTGTGTGCACACGATTTAAACTTGACATTTATTAATCCAAGTTTTCACAAAACTTCATTAATAAAAGGATTCATCTCCAAGAAGTTTGTTCTAATCCATAATTGAATTTAAACAACTTATACTTCCTTTTAGAATCAAGATCATTTACGATCTTCTCTAGATTTTGTGCCACATGAACCAAATGATCCAACAACAACTCCCTTGTTGAATTGGTTCATATTCCATTCTCATATAGGTATTTTCTGGTGCTTGAATTTCTTCAAGTTCTACATCACTCCCACTGGTTCCTTTAGATACATAATGTCTCTAAAGGAAGACTTCAATTCTATCGACAAAACAATTTTGTCCCATAACGTGTTATAGAATATGTATCCCTTATTTCCATTAGGATACATCCATAAATACATCTTCATCTAGATTGTGATCAAGTTTACTTAATAAACCTTACAATCCAGATGATCATAAAGACAAACTAGGTACTCTTACCTCAATATCAAATATGGTGTCTCTACGACTACTTTAAATGGAGTTGGTTATGGATATGAATAATTGTATGTAAAAGAATTTATAAAAGAGTCACAAAGATATAATTGAACTATCTTAAATCGATCAATGTCAGACGTGATACAATTTAAATGGTCATTATATTATTTATATAGGTATTTACCATAGCTAACAATTCATATGATCTTAATACATTTTTGAGTTGTTTCCTTCTACTTGGCACTTGAACTCTTCTCAAAAGAATTCTAACTCGTGTCAAATAGGTAGGTTTTAAATCTTATTTGATCCATCCCATATTTATTATAGATGAGCTTATCAAGATTGTAGAACTCAAATCTACTACTTGATTTAGTATTGAAAACATTGTTTGGATAATCATGACAACATTTGTCCATTATCAAAATATGCACTCCTTATCTTGTCAAAGAAAGACTTAAAACTAATGTTTCTTTTACTAAATGAAACTTAATAACAATGATTTGGATTCATTCTGAGCTCTAATTTAAGTCTAATCATAAGCTATTATAGTCAATGAAACACATTGTTCCATTCTAGACGTAAGCTGACTCAAATTATAATCAATGCCCTACTTCTTAAAAGACTCATCACACTCTTATAAATGTGAGATTAATATCTAATATCACATACCCAAGATGTAGAAGTAGACAATTTGATTTTCTATAACAAATCGTTTGAAGAAAAAAATCTTACTTCTTTCTTCTTCTTTGACTCCTTTTATAACCATTAACAGTTTTCTTCTTTCAACACATGAAATCACTATCTTCCTTTAGAACCGTGTATTTCTGCCAAAATTCAAAGGAATATAAAATGAATCTCATTCCTTTTATAATTCATCTATTTAGCATCACAAACTACTTTCTTTTCTTTTCAATAATATTTGGTGGATATATTTAAAATTCATTCATAATTAATCTAATATACCTATTCGAGACAATCTCAAATAACACTTGTGACCAACTATTTGGTCTATAAGGAAATCCAAATTTTAAATCTCAAAACTAATTTAGATCCATTTGGATTCTTGTATAGAAAAGACCTTGGAAAGTTTTTACATTTCTCATATCTCGTATTTCTTATTTAAAAGAAAAAGTTTGAGGTTAATGATCATATCATTCTCCGTGACGACTACAATTATGAGATATGTTATATCTAGACATTCGAATTGATCTTTCTCATAAGTATCGTTCTTAAAATCTATACATATTCGGTTGTTAGGAATTGGTTGTTTGAGAACATACAATTTTTCTCGTGCTTGAGAACAATTCTCAATTTATGTACCAATTCAGAAACTCATTTCTGATCCTTACATCCTTCATAAGGACATTTCACAGTAAATTAAAAATAAAATGCAAAAGTAATTCCAAATACAAAACGTGTAAAAAAATTGTATCAAAATCATTTTAATAAGGACTTTTATTAAAATGCTCCCACTATTTTTACTCAAACCAAATGACCCTCAACATTTGATTTGGAAAATCCCGTTGGAAAATTTTCTAGAGGGTCGAGATCCATATTTCACTTGGTTTTAAGTCCGCGTAGGCGGATTACACAAAACTCCGTTATTTAGGTAGGAACTCTTTCCAATTGTATCTAATACAACTCTCGAATTTTATCAGTCGAGTGGTAACTCTTCATTCTAATCCATCTTATGGATTGTTCTCAACTCTTGTTTCTAAACATATATAATCCTATTATAATTAGTTTAGTTACGTCAAACCCAAAAATTTAGCAGTTGGATATTACATTTATCCCATCGCACCTTACTAATATAAAACATGCACCTCGCGTTAGGCGAAACCTACATTATTCGATACTAGTCTTGATGAGTGTTAAATTTTGGAAAGCAATTAACTTAATATTTAATTGAAGGGATTTTAATTAAATTTGATCTCAATGGTTTGTGTATCTCATACACTCACATAATTGTGTATCTTATACACACGCATATAAACATACATTTCACGCATCACATACATAAAATAAAAGTTGGTAATACGATTATGACCACCTAAAATGCAAGAATTAAATAAACTAGTTTATTACAATTCTTTGACCCACGAGCAAGCTTCTCAAGCCTCTACACCGGTGTCATCGTTTGGCGTTGTCTTCTCTTCAACTCTTGAACTCGAACAATTTGTAATATTTAAATAAATAAAATAATAATTAAATGGCACGACACGCAGGTCGTATTTAATTACAATAAACCACGACACGCAAATCGTATTTTAAAATAAACAAACGCCAAAATCTAAGGTCATAATCATATATCAATTTATTTAATAATAAATAATTAAATAATAAATAATAATAGATTATCAAATTATAAATATTGATGCATCAACACTTGACGCTTTTTGCGAACCCTAAAGACACAACTCTTGCGCCGTCACAAACCCTAATGCAAAAATGTTCATACCATCAAAACGTAATGATCGACTATTCAATATGATTGATCAAAATGTCATTGCTTCACCATACAAATGTCGGATTCCGAAGCAGAATGCACATTAATCTTTCAAATGTATAACAATCATTACACCAATTAATGGAATAAACAAAATAGTGTATCTAATACACTAATTTCGCATTAGAAATAATTATATCGTATATAAATTATCAATTATATTTGTATCACTTATGGATGATCGAAGTATCGCTGCTTCACCATACTAATATGAGATTCCGAAGCATAGTCAACATCGACAACCAAATTATACAAAATATAATGTCAATATTTAATATTAAATAATAAACACTTTATTATTTTATTATTATTTATAATAATAAACTATTATATTATTAATTAATTATAATAATAAACTCTTTTACTATTATAATAATAATAATAATAATTAATTATTATTATTAATAATTATTATTGTTAAACATGAAACAAAATAGGTGAAACATGAAGCTTCATATAAGGCAAAACAAAAGCTTGTCTACGAAAATACACTTTTCCATAATTTATAATCATACCATCAAGATGTATTGAAACAATATTAGATGTACCGAGTGAAATCGATGCCGAATGAAAAAGCTATATAAAATGAAGCGCATTTACTGTGATCTAGGAAAACCAATATATTACGAATCCGATAACTATTTTATCACGAGGCTTACACACCGGCAACACAGACAAAGGTTTTTTTTCTTCAAGCCAATGGAATTAGAAAAGAGAACACGAAAAGTGTTCGGTTACAAAGATTACAAGAAAAGCACAACAAGATGAAATTTCCAGCCAACTCTAACTTAGCTATCCTCTTATAGGGTCCATACAAAAAGCTAAAAAATCAGAGTTGGATTTACAAATATCACCCCCTTAAACCAAATCCAGGTCCTAATTTTGATATCCCAACACAGATTATCCAAACTAAAGTTTTCATTTTTGAAGATAATCCGATTCCTACATAACCAGATACTCCACACAGTAATGAGCCAAATTAAACCCAATTTCGAATTCCCTTTAGATGAATTACCTATTCCACACCAATCCAGAAAGAAATCAACTCTATTACCCCCATAAAAGGAATCGGTACCACACCAATCCTCGATTCTATCCCAAACAGCCACAATCGGGTCACAGGAGAAACAAAGATGTTTGACGTCTTCATTTACCTGATCACAAATAACACAAGTTGGGTTCAAATCGACACCTCTCCTAATAAGTTCTGATTTGGCCGCAATTCTACCCCATAAAATTCTCCACCCAAAGAGAGTCAACTTCGGCACAGCACTAAGTTTCCATAGAGTTTCAAACGCAAGAAGAGGGGAATGAACAGCGATAGGAAGATTTAAACTCAAAAAATTGTTCGCCAATAAACTGTAAACCTCCTTAACCGAAAACGTCTTTTCCACCTCACCTTTCCATAAAACCGAGTCAGACCTACCTTTCTGAACCTGCATCAATTCTCCCATGAAACTGTTCAATTCCATAATTCTAGCAGGGTTTTCCAATTGAAACGAAGTTGTGCATTCCAGTTCCACCCGTTAACGCTGGCCGCGATCAAATCATTAACCAAAACTTCCTTCTTCCTGCTGTTGTTGTAAAGGTCACCAAATTCCTTAGCAATAATCTTCCCGTTCCTCCAAGTAGCAGACCAGAACGGAATATTAGAACCATCTCCAACTTGGAAAAGAGCATAATCTGCAAAATAAAAACTAACGTTAGAAAGACTCTTCCCACTGTTGATTAGATCTTTCCACCATTGAGAGGAAGAACCCAAAGGCACCCAATTCTCTGTTAAAACATGATGTAGAATAGCTCCATATCTAGCCATCAAGACATCTTTCCACAGAGCTGGTTTTTCAGCAACCATCTTCCACTTCCATTTAATCAACAATGCTATGTTGAATTCTTCCATTTTTCTAATGCCAAGACCGCCTTTCGACTTTGGAGAACAGCAAATGTCCCAGTTTAACCAATGTATTTTGTTCTTCTCCTCAACACCTCCCCATAGAAAATTACTCCTAATTGAGTCAACCTTCTTCAGAATCGCCTTCGGAGCCTTGTAAAATGAGAACCAAAAAGAAGGCAAGCTAGAAAGAACCGAGTTGATAAGCACAACCCTCCCAGGCAATGTTAAGGATCTAGCTCTCCAGGAGTTCAACTTCTTTTTGATTTTATCTAAAATTGGATTCCAACCTTTAATCCTCCTAGGATTGAATCCTATAGGGATTCCTAAGAAAGAAAAGGAAGCAGTTTCTATCTTGCAAGAGAGGAAAAAGGAAGCTGCTGAAAGAAAATAATCGCTGACGTTCATACCAATAAGTCTGCTTTTGGAAAAGTTCACTTTCAATCCAGAAATCAGCTCAAAGCCTCTTAAGACAGATTTTATGCACCACAAGTTACGCCAGGTTCCCTTTCCTATCAAAAGGGTGTCATCAGCATATTGAATCATATCAACAACCACTTCGTTACTCAGTCTGAATCCTTCAAAGCTACCGTTTTCTACCGCCTTCGACAATAAGCCTTTAAGACCCTCTGCAACCATTAGAAAGAGAAAAGGGGCTAAAGGATCCCCTTGACGGAGTCCCCTTTCTGCTTTGAAATCAGATGTTGGACTGCCGTTCACAAGCACCGAAAAATGACTTCTGAAAATTAACGCTTCCATCCATTTGCACCACCTCTGCCCAAAACCCAACTTCTGAAGCATGAAACGAAGAAAGTTCCAGCTTACACAATCGTAAGCTTTCGGAAAATCCACCTTGAAGAAGATACAGTCCAACTTATCTCTTGTAGCCATATCCAAAGTTTCATTAGCGATCACCACCCCATCCAGTAGATTTCTATCAGGAATAAACACTGATTGACACGGGGAGATAACTTTACCAATCACAAATTTCAATCTAATAGCCAGAAGTTTAGATAAGATCTTGTAGATGCTACCAACTAAGCATATGGGCCTATAATCTCCAAGATTCTGAGGACAGTCCACTTTAGGGATAAGGGTTAAAAAAGCAGACGAAAAAGCTTTAGGGAGAAAAGCCCTTCCATGAAAATCATTAAGAAAAAGAACAATATCAGTTTTCAAAATGTTCCAACACTTTTTAATGAAATTGAGATTATACCCATCGGGCCCAGGGCTTTTGAAACCATCGCAACTCCAAACTGCAGCCTTTATTTCCTCTTCAGTAAACGGAGACTCGAGGAACTTAGCATCCAACTCAAAAAGACTATTGAACAAACAGTCTTCTAAAATCGGTCTGTTCTTCACTGGTTATGAATAAGCTCCTTTGAAATGCTTGTAGACCTCTTCCTTCACTCCCTCCACTGAATCAACCATACCCTGAGGTGTTTCAATTCTACTGATGAATTTCCTTCTTTGTCTACCTCTGATTCCCATATGGAAGAATCTAGTATTAGAATCCCCGACCTTAATCCAGTTACTCCTAGATTTTTGAATCAACAAATTGTCCTTTTTGTGAAGCTTACTCCAAAAAGAAGCGCACTTAGCAGCTCTGTCTGCTACAATCTCCTCAACCTCTGTACTGTCCGCTGTAGAAAGGAGCCAGTCTGCTCTGTTAAAGTCTTCGACATCCCTTTCAATCGAAAGGTTGACCCAACCAAAAACTTGTTCCCTCCAAACTTTAAGTTTACCCTTCAAAATCCTTAATTTCTCTTTAAGAACGAATTCACTTCTGCCCTCGATCTTCAAAGACTTCCATTGCATCTCCACAAAATTGAGGAACTCGGGATGATCAAACCAACTGTCATTACATTTAAACGGTTTGTGACCCCAGTTAATCGATTTAATCTTCACCCAAATCGGACAGTGGTCCGAAACATCTCTATTGCCAATAGTCTGGTCCACCATTCCCCACTTCTGAACAATAGCATCCTTAAATAAAAAACGATCAAGACGGCTCATAGCATTGCCATCTCCACTGAACCAAGTATAATTGCCCACAGAGATAGGAAGATCAATCAACCCAAGACTTCAAAAAACTCCTTAAACTCTCTCATCTCAGTCCCTCTAGTTGTACTAGAAGAACCCCTTCTTTCCGCAGCAGATGTTGTAGTGTTAAAGTCTCCCCCCAAAATCCATAACCCATCTGTAAGAGTTGACTTAAGGTTACTCAAATCTCTCCAAAGTTTCCTTTTATCAGATAAACCACACCCAGAGTAAACATTGACAACATAGTAAACATCGTTGTTCCACAAAATCTTAATTCCTAAAAAACCTGACCCTTTGAATGATCCCAATGCTTTGATCGAATCCTCATTCCAAAGAGTTATTAAACCTCCAGATTGCCCTGTCGATTCACTGAAAGACCAACCCACCTCTCCAAAGTTCCAAATACTTCTAATCAACGATTCCTCTACTTTGCTACATTTAGATTCTTGAATTAGAAAGATATCAGCCTTACCTTTAGAAATGATTTAGTTAAGTCTGTATACCGATATCTCAATTATAATAATCAATCGTAATTACTTATGATATTATATATAAACATCATTATAAATCAAACAAATTTTGGATTTTTAAAGGTTTAATCAGAAATCAGGCTCTGATACCACTGTTGGGATTTAAGATGGGTTTTTTCAAAAATTATCCTCTTAGCGGAACAATCCCGATGAACGGATCTTGATTAAATCGTTAATCACAAATCAAATACCAAAATAAGATTCAAGAATTACCTCTTGAAGCGTGTTTAATCTTTGATCACGAACGACGGAAGATACCGGCGTCTCTACATAGTCCACGCGAGCACAAAATGGAACGCGGTGCTAGCTGTCTATTGTTCTAAAAAATTGACAATTAGGATTTGTAGGGGAAATAGCTCCTCTATTTATAGAGAGCTTCTAAAACCCTAATGCTCTTATTTTGGGCTTTTCCAAAATAAGCTCAGTCTTATTTAATTAAAACTATTTTAATTAAATAGATATTATTTATATTTAATTAAACTCTTTTAATAAAATAAAATAAAATATTAATTAAATTAAACCATATTTAATTTAATCAACTTTCAATTCTCATTTATTTATTTAAATCAAATAAATTATATATGTGTTAATGTACTAAACAATTTAAATACTATTAACACATAATTAAATTAAATCATATTTAATTTAGTCGTCCATTCTACTATCAGTACTCTATGCGTGTGACCCTATAGATTCTGGTAACGTTGGCAATAATATTAAATTACCTATTTAATATTATAAACAGTGAGCGGTATCTAACAACACATCACTACTACCCAAGTGACGAGAATGTCGTGTGATCTGACATAACTTTTCTGTGATAATGATCATATGTACAATTACCTTTTTGCCCTTATATCTATATTGAACACAAAGCATAGAATGTGTCACCCTTGTATAGTCCAATATTTTATTCCTTGATCCCTGAGTATACTTGATAACATCAAATAAGTCCAATATCTCATATCGACTCATTTGAGCACGACCATGCATTTTACAGTCATACTCTTTCAAGGGGCCCACAGATATTACTCCCGTATATGTAGGAGGGACAAATCCCATCTATGTCACTCATGTCCCTCAGCATGATTTGTAAAGCACACATAAACCATCTTTATGGTTATCCTGTTACAGACAACGTTTGATTGGCAATAAAGTACTCGACTCCACATCTAGGGTCCATAGTGGTTTCAGGTCGAAGGGTGGTATGCACCATTATCACTATGAGAATAACTTATGACACTTACATAACAAACTATGTAGTATTCTCATGGTGAGTCAATCCAGTATAAATATTACTCCTAATATTTATACCTACGTGAAGACTTGATATCTCATATCTATGACCTGTGAGATACAGTCATCAATCTACTCACATAATAGTCTCTATGCATTACTGTTGTCCTATTTGACAGCAAAGCCTGACTACAGATACTTTAAGAATAACGTCTTTATGTTTAATGAGGTCTCACAATAAAGTCACACTTAATAGGTCATTAATAGACTAATTATTCTAAGGACTTTATTATATCATATACATATAACATAATAAATACAATGCCTAATAAGTATATATATTAACAAACAATATATATCAAGTTCATGATACAAAAGCATATTAAGCCAATATTGATTGGCTATTAGGGTTTACTCAAACAGCTTCAACAAGGTTACAGTGGGCTTCGTTAAAAGGAAATTCGAGCATCTTCTCAGCACGAGCTCCAGCAGGAGTACCACGCTCGACAAAGTCCGGGGAGAGTTAGTCCCCATCTCTTTCTACCGCGAGGAACTCCTCGGTGGGGCTCCCAACTCAAGCATTCCGCTGCTCGTAAGAGCCCAGATGGCTAACTTTGATGTTCGCCGAATCCTAGTCAACCAAGGCAGCTCAGTCGACATCATCCACTCGCAGCTGTTTTCCACCCTCCAGCTAGATGGATCAAACCTGACTCACTACGTAGGCTCTGACCTACAGGACTTCAATGGGTCGGTCACAAAGCCATGGGGATATGTGGAATTGATCGTGACTTTCAGATCTGCAGAGACGGCTAGGTCTATTAAAGTCCAATTCCTGGCCGTACCATCAACCGTGCACTTAAAAATGAAGTACTACACTTCTAAGGGTCTGGTCGCCACTCTACACGGGGACATCGAGGCAACAAGGAGATGTTTTGAAGCAACCATCAAAGGACTCAACACCATTGCCGCCAAGCCGAAGACTTCCAGCAAGTCGGCCCTGCCCAGCAGCTCCGAGGAGGCAAAGCCGCTGCCCCGCGTCGATTCTATCGTCCTCGACAGCCGCTTCTCCGAGGATGACCAAAAGGAGACCTAGACTTGTTCGAGCAGCCCCACAGCCTCAACCAATACTGGCGAGAGCTCCCATCCGACGCGCCCAATTCCGGATGGCGAGTTTGAACTTGTTCTGCTTGGCGAAGACCCCCAGCAAGGAGTAAAGACCGGGACTGGACTCCCCGACTTAGCGAGGAAACAACTCAAATCTTGCCTCCAGGAGAATGCGGATTTGTTTGCTTGGAGCGCCGGGGAAATGCCGGGCCTAGATCCTGCTGTCACTTGCCATCAGCTCACAATTGACCCCGCCGCTAGGGCTATAGCACAACGTAGGAGAAAGTAGTCTCTGGAGAAAACGGAGGCTGCCGAACAAGCTGTAAAAGACCTCCTAGAGGCAAACTTTATTTTGGAGGCCAAGTACACTACTTGGCTGTCCAATGTTGTACTCGTTAAAAAGTCTAATGGAAAATGGTGTATGTGTGTTGATTATACCGATCTCAATAGGGCCTGCCGTAAAGATGCATATCCCCTCCCCAATATAGATAAACTTGTTGATAATTCTGCCGGTTTTAAACTGTTATCGTTCATGGACGCCTATTCGGGCTACAATCAAATACCCATGGTAAAAAGCGACAAAAGGTACATGGCCTTCATGACTGAATCAGGCAACTATTACTACAACGTAATGCCCTTCGGCTTGAAAATCGCTGGCACTACCTACCAAAGGATGATGAACAAGGTCTTTCGGGGAGAAATCGGGGACATGCTCGAAGTATATATGGACGATATGATCGTGAAATCCCACGAGGAATCCGATCACACAGCCCATTTGAGGAAAGTCTTTGAGTGGGCTAGAAAGTACCAGATTCGTTTCAACCCGGAAAAGTGCACGTTCGGGGTACGAGCGAGCAAATTCCTCGGCTTCTAACTGACGAAACGAGGAATTGAAGCTAACCCCGATAAGTGCAGGGCCTTCTCCAAATTTCCCACGCCGAACTCAAAGAAGTCCATCCAATTCCTCAACGGGATGCTTGCTTCGATATCCCGTTTTGTGCCGAGGTCCGCTCAGCACGCGCTGCCCTTTTTCAAACTCCTCCGCAAGGAAGTAGCTTTTGAGTGGACAGAGGAATGCGACAGGCTCTCCTCCACCTAAAGAGATCACTATCAGAACCTCCCATTCTCTCTCGGCCAGATAACGGAGAAACCTTGTACCTCTATCTCGTCGTGGCAACCGAGGCCGTCAGCGCCGCCCTCATCCGTGAAACGCCCGATGGGCAAAAACCCATATACTTCACGAGAAAAGCCTTTGAAGGATCAGAGCTGAGGTATCAACAGATAGAGAAAGTAGCCCTGACCCTCATCAATGCCGCGAGGAGACTAAGGCACTACTTTCTGGCCCACACAATCGTGGTCCGAACAGACTAGCCCGTGAAGCAACTGTTAGGCCGACCATATATGGCCGGCAGAATGCTCAAGTGGTCGTTGGAACTATCTGAATTCAAAATCCAGTACGAGAGAAGGAAAGCCCTCAAGGCCCAGGCCCTGGCAGACTTTGTCGCGGAGATGACATTCGTCGACTCCCCTACTTGTGGGGCGCACAAATGGATAATCTTTGTCGACGGGGCATCCAGCTTGGCAGGAAGTGGGGCAGGTATCATTTAGGAAAATGAGGAAGGAATTATAGTCGAAGTTTCGCTTACCTTATCTTTCCCTACTTCCAACAATCAGGTTGAATACGAAGCCTTCCTCGTCGGTCTATGCCTGGCCAAAGACCTAGGAGCCGAGGAAGCCATCATCTACACTGATTCTCAACTCATGGCCCTCCAAGTTCGAGGAGAATACCAGGCCAAGAATGACAAATTGTACGAATACTTGACCCTTGTCAAGGAGAAGATGACGAAATTCACAATGGTAGAAGTGAAGCATATTCCCCGCGAACATAATGTTAGAGCGGACATTTTGTCAAAACTGGCGAGCACAAAGAAAAAGGGCGAAACCAAATTTGTCATCTAGGAAATACTTCCTCGGCCCAGCATCGAGAAAGCTTCCTCGATCCTCGACGTGCAAGTCATCGGCGAGAGCAGCTGCTGGATGACCTCCGTCTACAACTACTTGGCCAAGGACGAACTACCATCCGACCCCAAGGAGGTCAGCATAGTCAGGAGCAGGGCCTGCTCCTACATCCTGGTCGAAAATAAGCTCTACAGACGAGGGTTCTCCATCCCTTTACTCAAATGTGTCAAGGAAGAGATGGCTGTCCACGTCTCACGCGAGATCCACGGAGGGATCACCGTCCAGCACCTCGGTGGGAGATCCATCGCCAAGAAAGCTCTACGAGCAGGATACTACTGGTCGACCATGTAGCATGATGCAAAAGAGCACGTGAGGAAATGGGATAAATGTCAACGACATGGGGACATGCACTTGGCACCGCCCGATGAACTCAAAGCAATGTCCTCCCCGTGGCCTTTCACATGGTGGGGCCTGGATATCCTGGGATCATTCTTCGTGGGGTCAAACCAGAATAAGTACCTGATAGTGGGCGTTGACTACTTCACCAAGTGGATAGAAGCAGAGACTCCGGCCAAAATAACGGCCCATAACATACTCTGCTTCTACAAGCGGAATATCCTTGTCCGCTTCGGTATCCCCCAAGCAATAATCACCGACAACGGGACGCAGTTCACGGACAGAAAGTTTCAGGAGTTCGTCACTCAACTGGACACGAAGCAACACTTCACGTCCATCGAACATCCCCAGACTAATGGGCAAGCCGAAGCAGCAAACAGGGTAATCCTATGAGGCTTCAAACAAAGGCTGGACGAAACGAAGAAAGCTTAGGTCGAGGAGCCGCACAGTGTAGCGTGCGATTTTGTCGGTGACGCGACCACCTTATCACAGGAATTGGGTTTTCTCCTCAATGAAGAGAAGGGGGTGTTACTTTCTGATTTTTTATTTATCCCGTGAAGCTGGAAGGGAAAGGGAAGCTATCTAAAACTAACCTTGCACGCGAATGTTTAACTGAACAAATGCTTAAAGAGATTCGGGGAGTTCAGGGTCAGGTTATACAATGGGGAGTTGTCAGTTACCCATCCTATAAGTGGTTATCCACAGGTTGTTAGTTTTAGGTTCTGCTTTGTACTTGATCGTGTTTATCAGTTAATGGGTTGGGAAAGTTTCTTGGGATATATGAGAGAGAGAGAGTGAGTTTTTTTTGTTGATTTTTGGGTTTTCCGATGTTTTTGGTAAGGTACTGGACCTAAGTTTTGATTGGTATGAAGGTACTCGACCTAGAGTTTTTGATTAGTATGAAGGTACTGTACCTAGAGTTTTTGATTAGTATGCTCGCTAAGATATCGCAATCTTATGCCTACGTATTCCCGTTTAAATGAAACAGGGAAATCAGAGCAATCGTAGTTCCTCCTATTCTAAGGGAGGAAAAAGATATTTTGGTGTCTTGTTCAAAGCCCAAGATTGAAGCTAAAAGGTTGAGTATTTATGTCTTGTTCAAAGCCCAAGATTAAAGCTAAAAGGTTTGACTGAGAGGGAATTTATCACCTCTAAAGGGGAGACATTTGGTCTGTTTATCACAACTGTTGGGTGACTGTTTATAAAGGAGGATTACTTTAACTGGGATATGTGAATCCAGCAATGCCATAATTTCCTTTATAGGGGTGTTATCCTGAAGGAGAAAACTTTAACTCAGTGTAGAACAATGCCATATTTCCTTAGGAATTTCTCATGCTAAGAGAGGGACAGTGGCGTGGATGTAAATAATCCAGAGGATTGCCGCTTACAGCAATTAGATGAAAGAAAAAGATTTACCAGGATAAAAGATGGACAACAACTTGGATATTTAAATCAACAAGTGTGCCTCTTATAGCAGTTATCGGGGATTAGGGTTTGTTTTTGAATGTCTGTTTTGGTGAGTGATAAACAGAGAAATGACTTCCTACAGAGAGATTTTGATTTCCTCTGAGGGTATGTTGATTTTTGTGTGCCTTTGATCGAAGCCCAAGGTTGAAGCTAAGAGGTTTATTGACTCCACTGGGGAAGTCCTTATACAAAGCCTAAGAGGAGGCTGGAAAAGACTGACTCAACAAGAGAGTGTTTATATATGTCTTGTACAAAACCCAAGATTGAGGCTAAAAGAAACTGACCCTTTGGGGATATCATTATACAAAGTCTAAAAGGAGGCTAGAAGGAATTTTGACTCTATCGGGGAGGGTTGTATGTGTCTTGTATAAAGCCCAAGATTGAGGCTGAAAAGAAGACTGACTCTGTGGGAAAGGAATCTTTATCTGTCTTGTACAAAGCCCAAGATTGAGGCTAAAATGAGACTTTACTGACTCGACTGAGGATTTTTTAGGTGTCTTGTACAAAGGCCAAGGTTGAGGCTGAAATGAGTTTGACTCTGCTGGAGAGTATTGTCTGTTTTGTACAAAGTCCAAGATTGAGGCTAAAGAGAGGATTGACTCTGTAACACCCCAGTTTTTGCCAGTTTTATTGTATTGAGTCTTTTTGGATTATTTTATTATTATTTTATTCTAATTTCGACTTTTATGTGAAAATATGTTATTTTCGGCGGGAATATATTTTATCGCGTTTTGGGAACGTTTGCGAGATATTTGAGTGTGGGGGTATTTTGGACATTTCATATTTAATTTCACTAAGTTAGTAAGAAAAGAAAAGAAAAATAGAAATAGAAAGAATAGAAAGAAAAAGAGAGAAAAGAGAAGTAGAGAAGAAGAAAAGAGAAGAGAAAGAAGAAAAGAGAGGAAAAACTTGTGAAGGAAGAAATCAATCTCCCGACTTTCTAGAACACGATTAAATCGGGTAAGGGTGCGAAACTCGGTTCTTATATCATTGTGTATGATTATGAATGTTTTGTGTGGATGTTTAGGTTGGTTTTCCATATGTTTCCATTTATGCCGTATTGGACGAAATCGATAGAAACCGATGTTTTTACGGTCGAAAAGTCGTATAAATACATGTGTCGGTTGGTTATATGTATGTGAGCTGCTGTTTAAAGTTTCATGAAGTTTGGTTATGTTTTGGTTAGTTTTCGTTATGTTTCCGTTGTTTTGTCCGTTTAGGTCGAATTGTAGGAAATCGATAAAAACCGACGGTTTCACGGTTAGAATTCGAAATAAATTACGTAGTAGTATTGAGTGAGGTTAGGTCGTCGTATGTCGTGCTTTTTATTTGATTTGGTGATGTTTGAAAATTCTGGTTTTTTTGAAAGGTTGAAATTTAATCGAAAAATCGAACGTCGTAGAAATTTCGTTTATGTGTTCTAAATTGTTCTTATGTATTTGGTGGTTGGGCGTATATGTTTGTTTCGGTGAAAATGTTCGATTTAGTCGAGTTTCCGGGCATTTTGGAAAAGGGACAGCAAAGGTGTATTTTGAGAAAATCTGGTTTTTGAGGAAAAACAGAGTTATGTATCGATACATAACCCCTATGCATCGATACATACTGTGAAAATTGGGAAAAACAGCATTTTCACTACAACATGTGTCGACACATGCGTGCTATGTATCGATACATGTGGCTTTTTGTATCGATACATAAGCCTATGTATCGATACATAAGCCTATGTATCGATACATACTGTGCTGAACCATAAAAATCTGGTTTTTCGGGGAAACTTCGAAAATTCATATCTCTTGAACCGTAAGGCGGTTTTAACCCCCGTTCGAAGCGTTGGAAAGCTAACGAGATGTTCTTTCTAGGAAAAATAGTTTTGAGGTCTGAACTTGGTCCAATCGGTACAGTTTTTACGAACCGTTTCGTAGTGTCGGGCGTCCGGTTTATGTTTTTGCGTTATTTTGAAATATTCGTATCTTGTTAACCGTTTATCGTATTTAAGAGTTCTTTATACCAAATCGAAGCTGTCGATGAGTACTTTTTGACGATGATAGAAAATATTATTTTTGGCCGACTTTTAGCCGACTTTTCTGAGAAACCGTAAATTGGAATTTTTGAGTTATTTTCTATATTGTGCGATAGGATATGATATGTAACGTATGACATGCATCATGTTGAAGACATTGTAAGATCCCTTTGTGGGTGTAAACAATGCATGAAGACATTGTAAGATCCCTTTATGGGTGTAAACAATGCATGAAGACATTGTAAGATCCCTTTGTGGGTGTAAACAATGCATGAAGACATTGTAAGATCCCTTTGTGGGTGTAAACAATGCATGTTGAATTGTAGATCCCTTATGTGTGTAAGCAATTGTTGTATTGATCGTGTGCCTATTATAAAGGACTAAAAACGATCCATAACGTCGTATGCTTGTTGATAAGTGGAAGCGACGGGGAACATCGTATGCCCGACGGGGAGTTACCCTAAGTAACGAGCGATGATTCCACGAGTTCCTGGGGGACTAATGGTACCGCATGCGTAGAGTCGTTGTGTCGGTCTCTGTGCATTTGCATAATTCAGTACGTGAATGTTTAGGTGTTGAATTTTGAGAAGGATTTGTTATGCATTGTGTTAATGTATATGCTTATGTGATTGATGTGTGAAATGAGTTTAATATGTCTTGTGTTGTTTACAAGTATCGTATTTGTGTGGTGAGAATAATTGTGCATATTTTGCTAAGTGTTTTATAATGATATGCAATTATATTATAATCCTGTTTCTCACCCTTCTGCTGTGGTTTAATGTTGTAATGGCATTGCAGATTAGACGCTGGAGGTCTTTTGCGAAGATTAGTATCTTCGTCCTTTTGTCATCCCGTCGGCTCTGATATGTAACACGGGTAGTCGGGGTTCGAGTGTAGATGTTTCTTTTAGCTTGTATTTAGTGGCCTTGTATGAATATGTATATGACATACTAATATTGGTGATGACATCAGTTATGGATGTTCCGCTTTAATTTTGTAGCTGAATGCTGATATTTTGGAACGGAGTTCCTCTGTTTATAAAAACTATCCAGGTGTTATATATCTTTATGAGCAGGTTGTTTTTAGTTCACGTTGATGTGACATCTCTGTTTATATCTAAATGACTTAATCTTTGCTCTGATGTTTTATTTATAAGATTAGTTTATTCCGGTCTTTTTGTACGGGGTATAGAAGGGGTGTTACATTAAGTGGTATCAGAGCTAATGTTTGGTTTGTCCGACCATGTTGTCGTGTCTGTTGTGTCTTGTTGGTCTGTTGCACTCTGTTGAGTGGTTGTTTAACCATAATTTGCTATCGTTGGGAACGTTCAGATTATGGCTGGAAGAGGTGCTGCTGCTATAACTGCGGCCATGCAAGCTATGGCGCAAGCAATGCAGAATTTACCCAATGCTGCGGCGGACGAGGAATCGCGTAGTATGGATAAGTTTCAGAAGAATAATCCACCGAGCTTCAAGGGTACTCATGATCCTGAGGGAGCACAGATTTGGCTGAAGAAGATTGAGAAGATCTTCCGTTTCATTAGGTGTTCCGAGGATCAGAAGGTGCAGTTTGGTACTCATATGTTGGAAAAGGAAGCTGAAGACTGGTGTTCGAATGCTTCTCAGAGGTTTGAGGAGGATGAGATAGTGGTTACATGGGCTATGTTCAAAGATGCTTTTCTTGAAAAGTATTTTCCGGAAGATGAGAGAGGTAAAAAGGAAATTGAATTTCTTGAACTGAAGCAGGATAATTCCTCTGTTGCGGATTATGCTTCTAAGTTTGAGGAACTTATGAAGTTCTGTCCTAATTATAATACGGCTGGTTCTGAGAGGTCAAAGTGTTTGAAGTTTGTGAATGGCTTGAGGCCAGAAATCAAGCAGGGTATCGGTTATCAGGAGATAAGACAGTTTTCAGTGTTGGTGAACAAGAGTCAGATTTTTGATGAAGATAGTAAGGCACGTGCTACTCATTACAAGAATCTGAATGATAGGAAAGGAAAGGGGCAGTTCAGAGGTAGGCCTTATGCTACCCCTGTCGATAAAGGGAAACAGAAGTTTACTTTTGATAGGAAGCCTAGTGGAGGAGGAATGAATTCTTCGGTGAAATGTTATAATTGTGGTGGTTTAGGTCATCGTATATCGGAATATAAGGGGAATATGAACAAGTGTTCTAATTGTGATTTGACGGGTCATGTGGCTGCTGATTGTAGGAGGAATGCGATCAAGTGTTATAATTGTGGGGAGAATGGTCACTATAGTACAAAGTGCACGAAACCGAAGCAAGCTCAACCTAGAGGGAAAGTATTTGCATTGGCGGGAGCTCAGCCTACTAATGCAGATCGTTTGATCAGAGGTACTTGTTTTATTAATAGTAATCTTTTAATTGCTATTATTGATACTGGAGCGACTCATTCGTTTATTTCGAGTGATTGTGCGAAACGTTTGAATTTGGTGTTGTCTGAGATGGATGGAGAGATGGTTATCGATACTCCAACTTCGGGGTCGGTAACTACTTCTTTCGTTTGTTTAAGTTGTCCTTTGACAATTTTTGGTAGAGATTTTGTGATGGACTTGGTATGTTTGCCATTGAAGGGTTTGGACGTGATTCTGGGAATGAACTGGTTAGAGTTCAATCGTGTTCATCTTGATTGTTATCTTAAGCGGGTGAGATTTCCTTCTCTTGAAGAAGAAAGGGAATCTGGTTTCTTATCTACCAAAGAGTTGAAGAAACTTTTGGCGGAGGAAGCTCAGTTGTTTGGATTGTTTGCATCGTTGTCTGTGGAGAGTCAAGTTGCAATTGGAAGTTTTCCTGTTGTGTGTGATTTTCAGGAGGTGTTTCCGGATATTTTTCAGATGTGCCGCCAGAAAGAGAGGTGGAGTTTTCTATAGACCTAGTTCCTGGTACTAGACCTGTATCTATGGCACCATATCGGATGTCAGCATCTGAGTTGGTGGAGTTGAAAAGACAATTGAATGAGTTGTTGGAAAAGAGGTTTGTAAGGCCTAGTGTATCACCTTGGGGTGCTCCTGTTTTGTTGGTCAAAAAGAAAGATGGAAGTATGCGTTTGTGTATCGATTATCGGCAGTTGAATAAAGTGACGATTAAGAACAAGTATCCACTTCCAAGGATCGATGACTTGATGGATCAACTAGTGGGTGCAAGTGTGTTTAGTAAGATTGATTTGAGGTCAGGATACCATCAGATTCGGGTTAAAGAGGAGGATATTCAGAAGACGGCCTTTAGGACACGATACGGACATTACGAGTTTTCTGTGATGCCGTTCGGGGTTTCTAATGCGTCGGGTGTGTTTATGGAGTATATGAATCGTATATTCCATGAGCATTTAGATCATTTTGTTGTTGTTTTTATTGATGACATTTTGGTTTATTCTAAGTCACAGGAGGAACATGCGGAACATTTGCGTATTGTGTTGCAGATTCTGAAGGAGAAGAAACTTTATGCCAAACTGTCCAAGTGTGAGTTCTGGTTGTCAGAAGTGAGTTTTCTTGGGCATGTGATTTCAGGTAATGGTATTGTTGTGGATCCATCCAAAGTAGAGGCAGTTCTACAATGGGAGGCTCCTAGATCTGTTACTGAAATTCGAAGTTTTCTGTGTTTGGCTGGATATTACCGGAGGTTTATCGAAGGTTTTTCCAAGTTGGCACTTCCGTTGACTCAACTGACTTGTAAGGGCAAGGCATTTATTTGGGATATTCAATGTGAAGAAAGTTTCAACGAGCTGAAGAAGAGATTGACTACAGCTCCGATTTTGATCTTACCGAATCCTAATGAATCGTTCGTTGTGTATTGTGATGCATCTCTAATTGGTTTAGGTGGTGTTTTGATGCAAGATGGTAAGGTGGTTGCTTATGCTTCGAGGCAGTTACGAGTTCATGAGAAGAATTACCCTACTCACGATTTGGAATTAGCTGCGATGGTTTTTGTATTAAAGATTTGGAGGCATTATCTCTACGGTGCTAGATTCGAAGTCTTTAGTGATCATAAAAGTTTAAAATACTTGTTTGATCAGAAAGAGTTGAATATGAGGCAACGGAGATGGTTGGAACTTCTGAAGGACTATGACTTTAGCTTGAATTACCATCCTGGTAAGGCTAATGTGGTAGCTGATGCTTTGAGTCGGAAATCTTTGCGTATATCTGCTTTGATGGTGAAAGAGTGGGAACTTCTGGAACAATTTTGAGACTTGATTTTGGTTTGTGAGCTTTCACATGAGAGTGTGAAGCTTGGTATGTTAAAGATCACTAATGATTTTCTGTTGTCTGTTATAGAGAAATAGAAGTTGGACTTGAAACTTGTTGATTTGTTGCTTGTTGGAAATCAAGAAGTGAACGGTGACTTTAAAGTGGATGATCAGGGTATTTTGAGATTCCGTGGTAGAATTTGTATACCGGATGATGCAGAGTTGAAAAAGATGATTCTTGAGGAAGGACACCGGAGTAGTATGAGTATACATCCTGGTGCTAATAAGATGTACCAAGATTTGAAGAAAATATTTTGGTGGTCTGGTTTGAGACGAGATGTGGCTCAGTTTGTTTATGCGTGTTTGACTTGTCAGAAGTCGAAAGTGGAACATCAAAGGCCTGCAGGATTAATGCAACCGTTGGATATTCCGAAGTGGAAATGGGATAGTATTTCGATGGATTTTGTGACGGGTTTGCCTAATTCTCCGAGTAGGCATAATGCTATTTGGGTGATCGTGGATAGACTGACTAAATCGGCGCATTTCATTCCGATTGATATCAGTTATTCTATGGAGCGTTTGGCTGAGATTTATATCAGTGTGGTTGTGAAGTTACATGGCGTTCCGTTGAGTATTGTTTCTGATCGTGACCCGAGGTTTACTTCCAGATTTTGGGAAAGTTTGCAAAAGGCGTTAGGTTCTAAGCTGAGATTGAGTTCTGCTTATCATCCGCAGATTGATGGTCAGACGGAGAGAACAATTCAGTCATTGGAAGATTTACTGAGATCTTATGTTCTTGAGCAAGGTAGAGTTTGGGACAGTTTTCTTTCATTGATCGAGTTTACGTATAATAACAGTTTCCATTCTAGTATCGGAATGGCACCTTTTGAGGCACTTTATGGAAGAAGATGTCGAACACCTTTGTGTTGGCATGAATCTGGTGAAAGTGCAGTAGTTGGACCTGAGTTAGTTCAACAAACGACGGAAAAGGTGAAACTTATTCGGGAGAAGATGAAAGCTTCTCAGAGTAGGCAAAAGAGTTATCATGATAAAAGGAAAAGAGATCTTGAGTTTCAAGCAGGTAACCATGTGTTTTTGAGGGTTTCGCCGGTGACTGGTGTTGGACGTGCTTTGAAGTCGAGGAAGCTTACTTCACGTTTTATTGGTCCATATCAGATATTCGAAAGAGTTGGTGCAGTGGCTTACAGGATAGCATTGCCACCGAATCTTTCGAATCTACATGATGTTTTCCATGTTTCACAGCTACAGAAGTATGTTCCAGATCCGTCTCATGTGATTCCGATGGATGAGGTTGAGGTAAGAGATAATCTTATGGTTGAGGTTTTACCGGTGAGGATTTTAGATCGCGAGTTGAAAAGGTTAAGAGGCAAGGAGATTGCACTTGTGAAAGTGGCGTGGGGAGGCGCTGCTGAGGGAAATTTGACTTGGGAATTGGAAAGTCGGATGCGGGAGTCGTATCCGGAGTTGTTTGTATCAGGTATTATTTTCGAGGACGAAAATTTCTAAGTGGGGGAGAGTTGTAACGCCCCAGTTTTTGCCAGTTTTATTGTATTGAGTCTTTTTGGATTATTTTATTATTATTTTATTCTAATTTCGACTTTTATGTGAAAATATGTTATTTTCGGCGGGAATATATTTTATCGCGTTTTGGGAACGTTTGCGAGATATTTGAGTGTGGGGGTATTTTGGACATTTCACATTTAATTTCACTAAGTTAGTAAGAAAAGAAAAGAAAAATAGAAATAGAAAGAATAGAAAGAAAAAGAGAGAAAAGAGAAGTAGAGAAGAAGAAAAGAGAAGAGAAAGAAGAAAAGAGAGGAAAAACTTGTGAAGGAAGAAATCAATCTCCCGACTTTCTAGAACACGATTAAATCGGGTAAGGGTGCGAAACTCGGTTATTATATCATTGTGTATGATTATGAATGTTTTGTGTGGATGTTTAGGTTGGTTTTCCATATGTTTCCATTTATGCCGTATTGGACGAAATCGATAGAAACCGATGTTTTTACGGTCGAAAAGTCGTATAAATACATGTGTCGGTTGGTTATATGTATGTGAGCTGCTGTTTAAAGTTTCATGAAGTTTGGTTATGTTTTGGTTAGTTTTCGTTATGTTTTCGTTGTTTTGTCCGTTTAGGTCGAATTGTAGGAAATCGATAAAAACCGACGGTTTCACGGTTAGAATTCGAAATAAATTACGTAGTAGTATTGAGTGAGGTTAGGTCGTCGTATGTCGTGCTTTTTATTTGATTTGGTGATGTTTGAAAATTCTGGTTTTTTTGAAAGGTTGAAATTTAATCGAAAAATCGAACGTCGTAGAAATTTCGTTTATGTGTTCTAAATTGTTCTTATGTATTTGGTGGTTGGGCGTATATGTTTGTTTCAGTGAAAATGTTCGATTTAGTCGAGTTTCCGGGCATTTTGGAAAAGGGACAGCAAAGGTGTATTTTGAGAAAATCTGGTTTTTGAGGAAAAACAGAGTTATGTATCGATACATAACCCCTATGCATCGATACATACTGTGAAAATTGGGAAAAACAGCATTTTCACTACAACATGTGTCGACACATGCGTGCTATGTATCGATACATGTGGCTTTTTGTATCGATACATAAGCCTATGTATCGATACATACTGTGCTGAACCATAAAAATCTGGTTTTTCGGGGAAACTTCGAAAATTCATATCTCTTGAACCGTAAGGCGGTTTTAACCCCCGTTCGAAGCGTTGGAAAGCTAACGAGATGTTCTTTCTAGGAAAAATAGTTTTGAGGTCTGAACTTGGTCCAATCGGTACAGTTTTTACGAACCGTTTCGTAGTGTCGGGCGTCCGGTTTATGTTTTTGCGTTATTTTGAAATATTCGTATCTTGTTAACCGTTTATCGTATTTAAGAGTTCTTTATACCGAATCGAAGCTGTCGATGAGTACTTTTTGACGATGATAGAAAATATTATTTTTGGCCGACTTTTAGCCGACTTTTCTAAGAAACCGTAAATTGGAATTTTTGAGTTATTTTCTATATTGTGCGATAGGATATGATATGTAACGTATGACATGCATCATGTTGAAGACATTGTAAGATCCCTTTGTGGGTGTAAACAATGCATGAAGACATTGTAAGATCCCTTTATGGGTGTAAACAATGCATGAAGACATTGTAAGATCCCTTTGTGGGTGTAAACAATGCATGAAGACATTGTAAGATTCCTTTGTGGGTGTAAACAATGCATGAGGACATTGTAAGATCCCTTTGTGGGTGTAAACAATGCATGTTGAATTGTAGACCCCTTATGGGTGTAAGCAATTGTTGTATTGATCGTGTGCCTATTATAAAGGACTAAAAACGATCCATAACGTCGTATGCTTGTTGATAAGTGGAAGCGACGGGGAACATCGTATGCCCGACGGGGAGTTACCCTAAGTAACGAGCGATGATTCCAAGAGTTCCTGGGGGACTAATGGTACCGCATGCGTAGAGTCGTTGTGTCGGTCTCTGTGCATTTGCATAATTCAGTACGTGAATGTTTAGGTGTTGAATTTTGAGAAGGATTTGTTATGCATTGTGTTAATGTATATGCTTATGTGATTGATGTGTGAAATGGGTTTAATATGTCTTGTGTTGTTTACAAGTATCGTATTTGTGTGGTGAGAATAATTGTGCATATTTTGCTAAGTGTTTTATAATGATATGCAATTATATTATAATCCTGTTTCTCACCCTTCTGCTGTGGTTTAATGCTGTAATGGCATTGCAGATTAGACGCTGGAGGTCTTTTGCGAAGATTAGTGTCTTCGTCCTTTTGTCGTCCCGTCGGCTCTGATATGTAACACGGGTAGTCGGGGTTCGAGTGTAGATGTTTCTTTTAGCTTGTATTTAGTGGCCTTGTATGAATATGTATATGACATACTAATATTGGTGATGACATCAGTTATGGATGTTCCGCTTTAATTCTGTAGCTGAATGCTGATATTTTGGAACGGAGTTCCTCTGTTTATAAAAACTATCCAGGTGTTATATATCTTTATGAGCAGGTTGTTTTTAGTTCACGTTGATGTGACATCTCTGTTTATATCTAAATGACTTAATCTTTGCTCTGATGTTTTATTTATAAGATTAGTTTATTTCGATCTTTTTGTACGGGGTATAGAAGGGGTGTTACAGACTCTGCTTAGGGAAATTTATATGGTGTCTTGTACAAAGCCCAAGATTGAGGCGGGAAAGGGTTTGACTCAACAAGAGAGTTCTTTTATCTGTCTTGTACAAAGCCCAAGATTGTGACTGAACAAGCTGGAGAAATCATTATACAAAGCCTAAGAGGAGGCTAACTTTTGCTAGGGAAAATCATTATACAAAGCCTAAGAGGAGGCTGAAAAAGATTGTCTCAACAAGAGAATGGTTTTATCTGTCTTGTACACAGCCCAAGATTGAGGCTAAAAAGGGTTGACCCAACAAGAGAGTATTGAAAAGTGATTGACTCAACAAGAGAGTCTGAAAAGGTGATTGACTCAATAAGAGAGTCTGAAAAGGTTAGCCCTGCTAAGGGAGAATCATTGTACAAAGCCCAAGAGGAGGCTAACTGTGTTGAGGAAAGGAAGAGTCATTATATAAAGCCTAAGAGGAGGCTAGCTTCTGCTGGGGATTATTGAGATCTCGAGGCAGGTCCAAGTGGGGAATCAACTCTTGTTTAGGGTTACAGAAGAGTTGAGATATCAGAGACCTTGAGGTTCTGATTTGGGATAATGTTATACTGATGATAAATCGACCCTGGCTGGGGAAATTTAGGAGAGAGACTGGGTTTTAGAACCCATGGGTTTTAACTCTGCTGGAGATCTATCCCAAAATGACCGGGGTTTCTCCTATATTTATAAGGTGCTTAAGAATGTCTTTGAGATCCAAGAGGGGATTAGACTGTCCAAGTCTACTGGTATGGAAGACTTTATCTTTGTATGATGCCCAAGAGGAGGCAGGTGTTAAGGGATGAGAATCAACCCTAAATTGGTCTGAGATTTGACACTGGAAAGACTGCTTTAACAAAGGATGACTAAGTTCTATCTTATACCTTTAAGAGGTCTTCAAGGTCCTTGTATGAAGCCCAAGAGAAGGCATGAGAACTTCTAAGAAGCCGGAGGGTCCTTGTACAAAGCCCAAGAGGAGGCGGGGATGCTTTTAGGAAGCCTGTGGGTCCAAACCTAAGAAAAGTTCAAGAAAAGTTTCATCGAGAATTAATCCTTTCTTTAGTGAACTGTTCTAGAGTTTGAAGAAATTCAAGAGAGATTTCACCGAGAATTAATCCTCTTTAGGGAAATGAACTTCTTTGACAATTTCTAATAATGACAGTTTGAGAAAAGTTTCACCGGGAATAATGCCTTTCTCTTTGTTCCATATTGTTTAAGCCCAAGAGAAGGCAAGTCTGTATCTGGAAATCCTATGGGGATCTAGTTTTGACTATATTAAAGAGTGACCAACTAGCTTTACCTAGTTCTAGACCTAGTTGCCGGGGAAAACTCTAAGCAGGTATACTAGTATATATACAGTTGATATATGACAAGTATTTAAAAGGATATGAAAGTAGGACTTACACGTGAGCAAGCTTCCCACAATATAGTTATATATATTTGACATGTATTTAAAAGAATGAAAGAAGGACTTACAGGTGAGCAAGCTTCCCACAATACAGTTATATATATAAAAGCAGGTAAAAGAAAGCTGATAAAAAATTACAGGTGAACAAGCTTCCATAGCTGTATTGGTAGTTGTTCAAGAAATTAAAGAAAGTTTTGATAACAACTGTATATTTGAACCTAAATCAAAAGGGAAGTTGTTTTTGAAAAGATTGTTGGGGTTAATACTCAAAGAGAGGTCCAGATGAAAAACAGTAATTTTATCGTTGTTTTATAAACTGTATTGGGACTTATACAATGACTGAGGCCCAAAGAGGTTTTTTGTACAAAGGGATGGGTCTTACAACTCAAGAAGAGGCCCAAAAGTTTGAAAAAAGAAAAGAAATGAGACTAACAACACAAGGGTATGCCCAGTTGATTTTGTTTTGAAATGGTGATCGTGCCGAGATTTTCTAAAACACAGTGGGACTTATACAATGACTGAGGCCCAAAAAATATTTTATATACAAAAGAGGGTTGGGTCTTACACTCTATTAGAGGCCCAAAGGTTTATTTTTGTACAAGTGATGGGGCTTACACCTCAAGGAGAGGCCCATGGAAAAACAGTGATCACACCGTCGTTTTGAAAACTATATCGGGACTTATACAATGAATGAGGCCCAAATTGTATCGCACCTTAGTTTCATTTTCTTTTAAAAGTAATTCTTTAAAGAAAATTAATAAAATGATAAAAATACCAAATGAGTTTAAATAAACTACTTGTTATTTTTAGTTAAGGTTTGAAAAATGAGGTTTTAATCACAAGATGATTTAGAACTCACTTGATTTTGATTTTCAAGATAAAAATTCACTTTTAAAATGTTTAAAAACAATAAAAATGAATTTATTCACAAAAATACCAACTATATTAAATAAATAATATAAATCTGATTTTTTTGTAGAATAAAATACTTTAATATTTTTTTGATTTTTCAGAAAAAGAACCAATAAAAAATGATTAAAATTAAATGAGAAATTAATTTTCCAAATCATTAAAAAAATAATATGAAAAATAAAATAAAATGGGACAAGTGATAAAAAAGAGGTCTGGAGCGAGGGGAATTCGAACCCCAGACCTCTCGCTCGCTCAATACACACAAACCAGCTGATCAACCATTGGGGCGCAATGCCAATTCATTTATTATATGGCAAGCAATAAATATATAGCAAACTTGGTTGAATTTCTGAAGAATGGCGCCATGGCCATCTTCATCCTCAAGCTCAATACGTGAAGCCTCCTATCTCACTCATCTCTCAACCATTTCACATGATCCAAATATGAAAATCGTGCGTTTTCAGATGAGGAACACAATGGCAATACCCAATTTTATTGAAATTAAGTGAATCACAACATAATATGATAAAACCTGAAGAACCCTAAAATTGGCATGAACTTAATGAAATCCTATACACGAATTGTAAATAACAATTGATTGAGGATAAATGATCTACAAACATCCAGAAACACAATGGTAACAAGAAAACATGTTTATGATGCATGATTCATTGAGTTTGAGAGTTTAAGGTTTACCTCTACAAGTGAGAATTGAATTCTGATTTGGAGGTGTTACAGTTGTGTTCCAATGATTTGGACAACTTCCTTGTACCTCAAGGGATGTGTTTGAATGCTTATGTTGATTGGAAAACCTCTGGATTAGCCAACTGGACCCAACCTGCAGTTGCTTTATAACTTTGAGCAATTGAGGTGTGATTTGATGATTCTGATGTTACAGATTGAATGTGTTGGTTTAGATCACTCCTATATGTTGTATATGAGGTGTGTGAACCATTGGTTTGAGTTGCATTGGCCTCCAACTAAAAACCCGATAGTACTTTCTCAAGAACAATGAAATTTGATGTGTGAGAAGGAAATGAGAGAAAGAAATGTTGTAAGCTGCTTTGGTGTAGTTTGAATGATTAGTTAGGACCTCTATTTATAGTGGATCAACTCTTGTCTTGGAGGAATAGTGAATGGCTGCAAGATCAGATCACATTCAATGGCTTTGGCTTGGTGGCATTTCTTCTCATGCAAGGCAAACTAGCTTCTCCCAAGAGCAGGGCTATGTATTGACCAATTCCACATTCCTTAGGTGTTTTAATTGTTTTTTAAGTGAGCATCTTGACTGAGTAGAGTGGCTTTATTGAAAGTGTACTATTGCACATAAATGCCTTTGAATTCAAGGCATAATGTGACAAAATGCATTAACCTCAAGTTGGAAAATCCCTTGGCTTTTGACTCAGCTTAGCAGGTTGGATCAGATGGATTAGGATCAGATTGGATGAATGTGGCATAGTGATCATTGCTTTTTGGCTCAAAATCGTGTATGGCAAGAAATTTCACAAACTAATTTTTCATGATAGCCTTGCCCTGGTGTCTTGCAGCAGCCATAACTCTTGGCTCAAGCTGAGTTGTTTCATGCCAACGAGTTCCTTGGATTGTAGGCAATATGCACAACAACTTTGATGTTTACATCTTGAATTGATTCAGCCTAGAACTATGTGAAACTGCCCTCCAAGTTTTGGTGTTTCACTTGTTTTTCTGACTTAGACAGAATTTTGTCTAAGTGTTGGAAAAGTGGTAAATTCCAAGTTTTTGTCATTTTGATCCAACCATAACTCAGAATCCATGAAGAATTGGAAACTCTTGTAGTTGACACTTTTGAAGTATGTAATGAGGGCTTCCATCTGAGCTTTGAATGGGAGAAAAAGGCCTTAGGGTTTGGGAGATATGGCCTTGCAAAGTTGGTACCCTAGCCACTTTGTTCCATAACTTAGAAAAATTCTAAGTTTTTTATGGTTACCCCGTTAATAAGTTAACTCACTTTCTTTGATTTTTCTTGATGAATGATGATTCAAATCACATATTAACATTGTTTTAGGGTTAAGGAGCCTTGGTTGACCAAAAATCCAAAAAGTCAAACTTGGATTTTTGTATAGTTGACTTTTTCATCAGATGAAATTTTGACTTTGTGATCCTTTTGTGAAATCAATCCTTGGGCTTAATTAAACTTCATGGATGGCCTCCAAGGGTATTTAGGCATGTCTTGGACCCCTCCCCAAGGTTTGAGATCAAGGGTAGGCCAACAGTCAAGGATAGGGTTGACTTTTTCCATCAAAAACCCTAATTTGTGATCAGATGGTTTTGAGTTCTTGTGGCTTATGATTTGAGCTCTTTGAGTCAATTAAATCTTGTATACATGTCAATATGATGTATTTGAGGTCTTTGAAGTTCATTTTGAAGCTTCAAGCCATGCCTCACTTCACAAGTTAACTCAAGGGTTGAATTAGGTCAAAACCCTAATTCCTGATTTTTTGGTAGATGGACCTTCAAGGTGATTTTGGCATTGTGGATGGGCTCTTGAGATCCTTTTGAGATCATTGGACCATACATTGAGGCATTGGCTCATGCCCAGATGGAAATTTTCATCTGGGGACCCTGGTCGACCAAACCCTAATTTGGTGACAGAGGCAATCCTGAGGCTTGATCCTCTTGGAATGTTGCATACTTATGCATGATTCTTGGTATGGGAGACCCCTTGATCCTTCATGGATGTTTGACAGGTTAGAAAAGTTGAAGACCATGTCAATTCTTGATTGATCCTTTGTCTAAGTGCTCTGAGAGGGCTCAAAACCCTACTTTTTGATTGTAGTGGATGCTCAATCATCTTTGAAGAGATTGATGAGGCATGAAAGTACATCTATACTGTGATGATGATTTGAACAATGATGGAAAATCTTGGTGGTCAAAATTTGGGGTATGACAGATGCCCCTATTTAATCTTCTTGGACCCGAAGGTGTGAATGGCGAAGGTATTCGGGCATTCGGGGTGCAAGAGGATTAAATATCGGAATGCCCGAAATTTTGATGGTGATTATGAATAGCAGTTTGCTCATCCATCTTCTTTTGCTAAGTAATGATGCTTTTTGGAAAGGGTGAAACTTCCCCTCGATCCTGGTCTTCAGCCAAGGAACTGGTCTTAGTTTCTTTTGTCAATAAACTTCCCCTCGATCCTGGTCTTCAGCCAAGGAATTGGTCTCAATTTCTTTTGTCAATAAACTTCCCCTCGATCCTGGTCTTTAGCCAAGGAAACGGGTCTCAGTTTTTGCTATAAACTTTCCCTCGATCCTGGTCTTCAGCCAAGGAACTGGTCTCAGTTTCTTTTGTCAATAGGCTTTCTTGACAAGGGACGCTATTTGTAGCGGTTTTCCTCAAACTTCTCGCCAAATTTTCCTGGGGAGATGCCATTTGATGGGAAAAAGTTTTGATGTCAGACTTGCTGGGGAACCCATTCGTCTGAGTTGTAGAGGTGTGCAAACTTCTCTGTTTGGAGATGCCATTTGTTGACTCTACTGGGGAAAACGAGTCTCTTGAGAGACTGCTTTCTGCTTGAGGATATTACATCATACTTTTCTTCAAGATCTTCTCGGAGAAATGCCATGCGATGTAACCCAATTTTTAGGTGCTGATGACTTTATTAACATTGACTTCCTGAAGAGAAAAACTAATGTGTTGCTGAGAGTCTTTAGTTGTGAGGCTTTCTCTAGGGATTTTCCTTAATCCGGGAAAGCGGAGATATCATCTTCAATGGTGAAGAGTGACCTTTGTCGAATGCCTTCTTGCCTTTTCAGAGGTTCACGTTATCAAAGGGGTCGAGGACCATCTCCAATCCAGAAATACACTGGGGAGAAAGATTGTTCAGACAAAACATTTCCTGATGAGGAAAGAACTGACAACTCGATTGATAAGAGGACTTTTATCACTTAGGGGATAAGACCGACTAGAGTGATAGTAATGCAATATTAATATGAGTATGAATCAATAATGCATGATGTATGTATGTTTATGCTGACAAACTGACCCGACATACAGACTAATGGATGGACACGACTGGATACTCAGCCATTGCTGGGGACAGAGAAGTACCATTTGGTCCAAGATAGCAATTCTGCCTTGCTTAGGAAAAATAATTCCTAGGGGAACAACGTTGGTCGGACTTAGGAGGTAAGAACTCTGTCAGGGATAACAGATGGAATATGGTCTCTGACACAGTTGATCCTTCACTCAGGCATACTGGTTTAGAAGGAGTACTTTGATTCTGCACTTTGAGGTTCAGTCACTTCCGGAGAAGCTATCAGTGTTCTTTCGATGTTCAATAGTCAAAAGAATTATCATCTTTATTTTAAAAGCAGAAAAAAGTTTGACAAGTAAATTCATATTTGTTTTATTTTAAGAATCGTTGATCATGTTAAAAACATCATTCTATAAAGTTAAAACAAATAAGAATTGCAAACAAAAGCACTAGGGCTCGAATTTTATTGATAGGATGGAAATCAGCCAAGCGCATGATTCCATAGAGTATTTACAAAGTTTAGAAAATGGTAATTTAAGGGAAAATGGCTACATTGAAATATAACGACTATTATCCTTCTACCAACTTTGAATTCTGGACATCCTGAGCTTCTGTCGAAGATGACCTTGACTGGAATTTTTTTCTGATGGATGGCATGACTGCTGAGGGATTCAACCTTGTCAGACGTAGTTACTTTCCATTAATCCCTAACTTTTGTCTGGATTGTACTTTGAGATTTCCAATCCACCGGGATGATTTTTTTTTGCTTGTGTCTCAAATTTTTGCCTAGACCGCCTTTTCAAGTTTTCAATCCACCGAGACTTTTTTATTTATTTATTTAGGCGAAGTATTTCTTGACTACATCAACATTTTTGGGCTAGGAAAATTCTTCTCCATCCATGGTTGCGAGTCTTAAGGCGCCGCCTGAGAAAGATTTCGTGACCACATAAGGGTCATCGTAATTCGGAGTCCATTTTCCCCGGGAACCAGCGAGAAATAATTGTATCTTTTTGAGCACAAGGTCTCCTTTCCTGAAGACACGGGGTCGAACCTTTTTGTCAAATGCTTTCTTCATTCTTTGCTGATATAGCTGACCGTGGCATAGAGCCGTTATTCGTTTTTCTTTGATCAGATTCAGTTCTTCGTGTCAACTTTGACTCCATTCAGCCTCTGTTAGCTTAGCTTCCATTAATACCCGGATTGATGGGTTCTCTACTTCTATGGGAAGCACTACTTCCATGCCATATACTAGAGAGAAAGGGGTTTCCCCTGTTGAAGTGCGTACAGATGTGCGATAACTGTGAAGAGAAAAGGGAAGTATTTCGTGCCAGTCTTTGTAGGTTACAACCATCTTTTTAACAATCTTCTTGATGTTCTTGTTAGCCACTTCTACCGCTCCGTTCATCTTAGATCGGTAGGGAGATGAGTTATGGTGTTCGATTTAGAACTCAGCACACAACTCTTTCATCATCTTGTTGTTCAAGTTAGATCTATTATCAGTAATGATCTGGCTTGGAACACCATAACGACAGATGAGGTTGTTTTTGATAAAGCAGACCACGACTTATCGGGTTACATTGGCATATGACACTGCTTCGACCCACTTGGTGAAGTAGTCAATGGCTACCAGGATGAACCGATGTCTAGTTTGAAGCTTTGGGTTCGATCATGCCAATCATGTTGATTCCCCATATGGAAAAAGCCCATGGGGAAGAAAGAACTTTGAGATGTGTTGGCGGTACATGGATTCTGTCTGAGTATATCTGACACTTATGACATTTCCTCATGTACTTGTAGCAATAGGATTCCATGGTCAACCAATAGTACCCTGCTCTTAGAATTTTTCTCGCCATTGTGTGTCCGTTGGCATGAGTGCCAAAGGATCCTTAGGGAATTTCTTTCATCAGTATGTTTGCTTCTGGTCTGTCTACGCATCAGAGCAAGACCATGTCAAAGTTACTCTTATAGAGTGTATCACCGCTTAGGAAGAAACTGCCAGCCAGTCTTCTAAGAGTCTTCCTGTCTTTCCTGGATGCCCTAGATGGGTACTCTTGTTTCTGAAGGAAGCATTTGATATCATGATACCAAGGTCTGTCGTCTATGACTGCTTTAATTACGAAGATGTAAGCGGGCCTCTCAAGGCGCATTATGTTAATCTTAGGTACATTGTTCCATTGACCTACACTAATCATGGAAGAGAGAGTGGCTAGTGCATCAGCCATGTAATTCTCTTCACGAGGGATATGATGAAACTCAATTCCGTTGAAGAATGGTAACAACCTTCTCGCATAATCTTTGTAAGGAATCAGTCCTGATTGGTATGTGTTTCAATCTCCTTTGATTTGATTGATAACCAGGGCTGAGTCTCCATACACATCCAAGTTCTTGATTCTTAAGTCAATCGCTTCTTCGAGACCCATGATACAAGCTTCGTATTCGGCCTCATTGTTTGTACACTTGAATGTTAGTCTGGAAGTGAAAAGAATGTGGGTACCCTGAGGTGTTATGATGATTGCCCCAATTCTGTTTCCATAATGGTTGACAACTCCTTCAAAGATTAGTCCCCATTGGGAACCTGGTTCTGGCCCTTCACTGGGTAGCGGTTCATCGCAATCTTTCATTTTCAAATACATGACATCTTCGTCTGGGAAGTCAAATCTGACTGACTCCTGATCGTCAATCAATTGATGAGCCAAATGATCGGCTAGAATAATTACTTTGACGACTTTCTGAGGATGGTACTCGATGTCGTATTCTGATAATAACATCTGCCAACGGGCAATCCTTCCCGTGAGAGCAGGCTTTTCAAAGACGTACTTGATCGGATCCATTTCGGAGATTAACCAAGTAGTGTGATAAATCATGTACTGTCGAAGACGTTTGGCTGCCCAAGCCAGAGCACAGGAAGTTTTCTCGAGCATAGTGTACCGAGTCTCGCAGTCTGTGAATTTCTTGCTCAAGTAGTAGATGGCAGACTCTTTTCTTTTTGTTTCGTCTTGTTGACCAAGTACACAACCCATGGAGTCTTCTGAGACTGTTAAATTGATGATCAATAGTCTTTCCTCCACTGGAGGTGACAGGATAGGTGGATTCAACAAATACTATTTGATACTGTCGAAGGCGGTTTGGCAGTCTTCTGTCCATATGCAGTCCTAATTCTTTTTGAGTAATTTGAAGATTGGTGCGCATGTTGCGGTCATGAGGAATATAAATCTGGAAATGTAATTTAAACGCCCTAGGAATCCCCCGACTTATTTCTCAGTCTTTGGAGAAGGCATTTCTTGAATGGCCTTGACCTTTTCAGGATCAACCTCAATTCCTTTCTGGCTGATGATGAACCCTAGCAGTTTTCCTAAGCGGACACCGAACGTGCACTTGTTAGGATTCAAGTGGAGTTTGTATTTCCTCAGACACTCGAATAGTTTTGACAGGTGGGTCACATGCTCCTCTTCCGTTTTAGATTTGACAATCATGTCACGACATATACCTCGATTTCTTTGTGTATCATGTCATGAAATAGAGTAGTCATGACCCTTTGACAGGTTGCCCCAGCATTCTTCAAACCGAATGGCATTACCTTGTAACAAAAGGTGCCCCATGGGGTAATGAATGAAGTTTTCTCCATGTCTTCCGGAGCCATTTTGATTTGATTATAGCCCGAGAATCCATCCATGAAGGAAAATACTTTGAACTTTGTTGTACTGTCTACCAGCATGTCTATATGCGGTAGGGGAAAGTCATCCTTTGGACTGGCTTTGTTCAGATCCCTGTAGTCTACACATATTCTGACTTTTCCATCCTTTTTTAGAACTGGCACTATGTTGGCAAGCCATTGAGGATATTCTGATGTTGCGAGGAAACCCGTGTCAATCTGTTTCTGTACTTCCTCTTTGATTTTGATGACCATGTCTGGATGAGTCCGTCTCAACCTTTGTTTTAATGGCAGACATTCTGATCTTAACGGTACATGATATTCCACGATGCTGGTATCCAACCCTGGCATGTCCTGATAGGACCAAGCGAATACATCGGGAAAATCTTTGAGAATTTTTATCAAGCCTTCTTTGACAGTTGGACTGAGCAGTGCCCCAATCTTGACTTCTTTCCTTTCTTTTTCTGAACCCAAGTTTATTGTTTCCAACGGCTCTTTGTGAGGTTCAATGGACCTCTCCTCTTGTCTGAGTAATCGGAAGATCTCTTTTGGAATTTCTTCGTCATTTTCTTCTTCAGCCTCGAATACCGGGAATTCAAAGGTGGGAGAAGGCATTGGATCGTATGTTTCAATGGGGTTTAAAACAAGCAATCTGCATGACGTGATGATTGTTTTTTAGAAGAGATAGAGAGAATGCAAGAGTGTGTGCAGTGTATTTTTCTGAAAAATGCTTGTTTTTATTATTTCGAGTCGTTTTTAGGATTACCATTTTCTAAAAAGGGAAAAGTGAAAACAACAATAAATGCGGAAATTACAGAACGACGTTTATTTATTTATGATTTAGTCGATTCTTGAAACTACAACCCTATAAAACAAAACTCTGTTGCTTTGGGCAAAGCAAAGAGAGACATTTACAGAAAGTGAGCCCTATCAAAACATCTGTTTCACCTGGGCAGGGTGAAAGGTTAAAACAAAGATGGCAATTACTTAGACTTATGGACGACTTTCGGGACATCGACAGCAATGCATTGGCGGTGAACTCCTCGGTGAATCACAAAGTCTGGTACCTTCTTTCTTGGTTTGTCCTCAGAAACGACGCTGATTTCTGGCGGAGCAGGATCGTTGGAGTTTGTCTCCCAAGCAGATTTGTCGTAAACGTACTCTTCTGTTGTATCTTCCACCGTGTTTTCACTCTCAGGAAGATCTCCCCATCCAGTGGGCTGGATGTCTTCGAGCCTGATACGAGAGCTTTCAGGAGCGGTGTACTTGACTAAGAAGTCATACTTGCCACTCGGTTGTCCTAAAGTGTCCCATATTTCTGTGGAACTGGAGGACTCATCCTTCTCGATGACGTTTACCTCAGGAAAAACATAGTTCATGAACTCTTGTCCTGCAATCTTTGCAAGTTCATCGTCGTGCTGGATGTTTTCTGAATGCCCTGAGTAATGATCCCATGGTTTGGTGGGGACTCAAGTATTCTTTTCAATGATGCTCAGCTGATATGCATTGTTTGGCTGACTCTTTTGCCCCAAGTCTTCTGGGTACGGTTTCCAGATCGACAAGTTATCCATTGGGTTATAATAGTCATAGTCAAAGTTGTTTTTCATCAGAGTGTCACCCTCTAATGAGTTTGGTGGAGCACAACATCCTTCTGGATCACAATCTTCATACATCATCTTGACATCTGATCTCAGTATATATCTCGGACTCTATGCGAGATAGCAAAATGGCGTATGCACCTCTCCCTGAGACATATAACAGTCCTTGTTGAGATAGGACTTCCACTCTTCATCTGTATCGGAGGAGTCACCCTCATTGATGGTATGTACTTCTTGAGACACTGGGTGAAGGAAACCTCCACTGTGGAAGAAGTCCTGAATGGGATGAAAACTTTCAACGTTAGTATCAGTCTAGGTACAGGTTGAAGAAAAACCAAGACCCTTCTTTGTCTTGTTGTTTGTAGGAATGACAAGTTGTCCCCATCCTTTTGCATTGTTACTTTCGATCACTCTGAGAGCGTCTTTGTACGAGGAAATCGATGTTCCTTTTCTGATTGGTTGTCATTGCTCACCGAAAGTGCTTGGAACTGGGTTCAAATAACCTTCTCTTTCTACACAAGTGGACGACGATAAGTTGCTCACGATCAAGGCTTGCTCTCCACAAACTGTGACTAATTGGTCATTCTTGACGAACTTCATCTTCTGGTGAAGTGTTGAAGTGACTGCCCCAGCCTTGTGTATCCAAGGTCTTCCTAACAAATAGCTGTATGCTGCCCGGATGTCCATGACCTGGAAAGTGACTTGGAAAGTGTGAGGGCCGATAGTTATGGGAAGGTCGACTTCGCCGATAACTGTTTTTCTAGATCCGTCAAAGGCTTTGACGATGACCTCATTGCCCCTCATCAGAGATCCTTGAAATGATAGTCGCATTAAAGTAGATTTTGGCCGAACCTTTAGAGCTGATCCGGTATCTACCAGTACGCTGGCTAAAGCATCGTCTTGGCAGTTGACTGTAATGTTAAGCGCCATGTGTCATACCCCAAATTTTGACCACTAAGATTCCCATCATTGTGCAAATCATCATCACAATATGGATGTATCATTATGCCTCATCAGTCTCCCCAAAGATGGGTGAACATTCACTACAAACATGGATTAAGGTTTTGAGCCCTCTCTGAGCTTAGACAAAGGATCAATCAAGAAATAACATGATCTTCAACTTGTCTAACCTCTCAAACACACACAATGGATCAAGAGGACTCCCACTTCAAGAATCAAGCACAAGGCTGCAGCCTCCCAAATGGATTAAGCCTCGAGATCGCCAATGTCACCAAATTAGGGTTTTGGTCGACCAAGGCCTCTAGGTGGAAATTTTCCTTTGGGCATGAGCCAATGCTTTAAAGCATAATCTAAGATGCTCCAAGGAACATCATGAGCCCAATCATCAGGTCAATTTAGCCTCAGGGGTTGCATACATCAAAAATCAGGAATTAGGGTTTCTTGACCTAATTCACCCCTAAGTTGAATTTTGGGACAAAACATGAGCCAATACCTCAAGACATGATTTGAGGATCTCTAACACACCCCATTGATCCATTTGCAACAAGGGATTAATCCAAGAAGCTTGATCAACAAGTTTCAATTTCATCTAAAACACAGTTAGGGTTTCGCGGGAAAAGTCAATTGTACCTTTGACTTTTGACCCAGGCATGCTCCCAAACCTTGGGACATGATTCAATACACCCTATAACACCTATGGAACATGTCCATCAAGTTTGATTTAGGTCAAGGACTTGATTTCATAGATGATTGCACAGATTGGAATTAATCTGATAAAAAGTCAACTATGCACAAAAGTCAACTTTGACTTTTTGAGATTTTTTCACAATTATGGTTCTTTGACCCTAAAATGATGTTAATGTGTGATTTGAATCATCATTCATCAAGAAAAATCAAGAAAAGTGGGATAATTTGTAAAAGGGGTAACCATAAAAATTTAGAAATTTTCTAAGTTATGGAACAAAGTGGCTAGGGTACCAACTTTGGAGGATCATAACTCCTAAACCACAAGGCCATTTTTCCCCATCCAAAGCTGGATTTGTAGCTCTCATTACCCTCTACAAAAGATTCAAACTGAACTCATTCCAATTCATCATGGATTTTGAGTTATGGAATGATCAAAATCACAAAAAGTGAAAATGTCACGTTTTTCCAACGCTTAGTGAAATTTTCACTGTCAGAATCTGCCTTACTTTTTTCCAAATGTAGGGGGATTTTTCACTTGGATCCAAAAAGTATCAAAACTAATTATGATCAAACAGTTATTGTATCATATGAGGGCTTTCTAAAATGGCCAAGAACTCCATCAAATTCCACTTGAGCCATGAGATATGACAATGGCAATATGCCTTGCTGAAAACTGCCAAGACTAGGCAGAATTTTGCACTTTTGCTCGATTTGGAAAAATCAGATAATTCCAAGCCTTGTCATCACTTTGGACACATCTGAGGATCAAATCTAAAGGGAACAAACACTGATCCAAGCCTCCCAAGTCTTTGGAACAAGAAGTAGAATGCCAAACCTAGAAATCCCTAAAAGAGGGACAAGACTCCAATTTTGGATTGGAACATTTAATGGATGCACCAAGGTGGCATGGATTGACACATTTGCAACTGAATTCAGTCAAGACTGATCCAACAACTAGGGAACCACAACTCTGTTCTCTAACCTCTAGTCAATGGCTAGAGGAGACTTGGATTCTCATTGATCAACATTGGCCAAACCTCTGCAGCAGTTGCCATTCACTATTGCTTGCAAAACAAACTTGTTCTAATATAAATAGAGCTCATTTATGCTCAGTTTGAGTACACCAAAGCCATCAAACAGATGCTTTCCTCAAAATCACTTTCTCTAGGCAAAAATACCTTCTTTAGCAAGGTAACTCTGAGTTTTTGAGTTAGAGAGCATTTCCATCATAGCTTATGATCTAAACACATCCAATATGTCATATCTAAGTTGTCCAAACTCACACAAGTGACCTGTAATCCTTAAATCTCAAAGTCACATCTCAAAACCTCAAAATAGGACTTTTGTGCATTTTTCAAGCCATGTCTTGATTCAGTCACTTTCCAAACCAGATAATACCTCAAACACACTCCAAATATCATCCTTGAACTGTCCCAAATGGTGCCACACATCTGGAACACCATTTGAGAGAGTTGTTATTTTGGCCATTTTAACCCCTTTTGCAAGAAAGGGCCAGTTTGTGTTTTTGTAGGTTCCAGCTGATTCAAATTATCCTAAAAGCTTCTAAGGGGTCATTTGAGAGTGTTCAAAGCGTCAAACCATTTCTGGAACAAGGAACTTGGCAGATTGCACCAAAAACTCCAAAAGCTCAAAAAGAGGTAAGCATCATGACTTAAACTTTCCAAAATATGCATTGCTTTGAAGTCCACTGATCATGCATCCCTTCTACATGCTATATGTGTTGTGTTTGCCTTAATTTATCATGTAATTCATACCTGTACTAAGATGTAGCACAGAAAATGCAAAATATGGTCTATTTCAAAGCCACTATCGGGTTTTGAGGAGGGAGCATGATCTGAAAAAAATACCACCACCATTGGATTCCTTGTGAAATTATAGGCCAGATGCATATAAATTTTATCCCCAACCATGGAGAAATGAGAAAGTTATGTCCTTCACGTTTTTTAGCCAAAACTTAACTTGCCTTGCCTTGCCTTGACCATGCCTAGAAAACAAGGCAAGCCTTGTATATTTGTTGGTTTGTTTTAATCAACGGATGTATCACCACCCCAGTGGTAAGGCGCGCGCTCTATAACCTTGAGTTCGTGGGTTCAAACCCCACCCATGCCATTTTGTGTTTTCTCACATTTTGCTATTTTTTCTAATATTTTCATATTTTGTTAATTAATTGGAAAATTAATAACTCCCTCAATTTTAATTATTTTTTATTGGTTCTTTTTGAAAAAAATCACAAAAATATTGAAATATTTTATTCCCAAAAAAAATTAGATTTATATTATTTATTTAATATAATTAGTATTTTTGTGAATAAATGTCTTTTATTTGTTTTTAAACCTTTTAAAAATAAATAACCATTTTGAAAAATCAAAACCAAATAGGTTTTAATTCATCTTGTGATTAAAGCCTCATTTTTCAAACCTAAAATCAAAATCACAAGTTATTTATTCAAACTTATTTGGAAATTTTATCATTTGTATTAATTTTCTTTGAATAAATTATATTAAAAAAATGATGAAATTAGGGTTTTATTGATTTTGACCCTAACAAACTTCTCCGAACACTCATGGGCCTCTAATAGAGTTTAAGACCCAATCCTTGTTGTAGATAAAACCATTTTGGGCCTCAATGCATTGTATAAGTCTCGATACAGTCAAAAAGTTCGGCGCGATCGTCGCCTTTTCAACAAAAAACACTGGGCTTCTCCTTGAGCTATAAGACCCATCATTGTTCACTTTCAATCATTTTTGGGCCTCTTGAGAGAGTGTAAGACCCATCCCTTTGTACAGAAAACCTTTTTGAGCCTCAGTCACTTATATAAGTCCCTGTACAAATTCAAAACCACAGTGCAATCACTGATAAAACCTTGGGGCTCTCCTTGAGTTGTAAGCCCCGACAATCTTTTCAAAGCACTTTCTCCTTTGATTTTATATTTTGTTATCAAAGCTTTCTTTGTTGAACAAACTAACAAAACAGCATAGAAGCTCTACAACCGAGTAAGTGTTTACCCGCTTTCATTTACCGCTTTCATATGTATATAATTGTACTGTGGGGCTGTTTCACTGTAAGTCTTCTTTCATAAACTCATATCGACTGTGTAATGCTAGTATAGCTATTTAGAGTTTCCCCGACAACTACGTCTAGAGATAGACAAAACCTCATCTCCTTACATTCGACGTCCTCCCTGATATTTCAACATAACCTGAACCGTGAGAATTTTCTTTTACAACAATTTTAGATAACTAGATCTAAGAAATCTCCCCCCTTGAACAATTCATATATAGAAGGCCAATGTTCCAAGTGAAACCCCTTCTGGAACTGTTCATCAGCCTCCTCTTGGGCTTAGTGCAAGGACCCACATCCTTCCTAAAAGCATCCCCGCCTCCTCTTGGGCGTTGTACAAGGACCCGTCGGCTTCTTAAAAGTTATCACAGCCTCCTCTTAGGCTTCGTATAAAGATTCTTCCTCCGGGAAGACAACCTCCTCTTGGGCTTCGTACAAATTTTCCCTTCGGCTTCTTAAAAGTTCTTCTAGCCTCCTCTTGGGCTTCGTAGAAATTGTCCCGACGACCTCTTAAAGGTATAGGAACAGAAATTAGTCATCTTAATAGAACAGTCTTTCAAAGAGTCTAGATCTTTCTACCGCAAACTTACTGCCTCTTAATTTCTCTTAAGCATAGTACAAAAGATAAAACTCTAGACTTGGGCAGTCTAATATCCTTGAGTCTCGAAGACATTCTCAAGTTCCTTTCAAAAATAGGAAAAACACCAGTAGACTTGAATGGTCTCAATACCCTTTGGATTTCTCATTTCCTTAAAGAACAGGAGATAACCCTGATCCTCTTATCAAATCCATGAGTACAACATTACCCATATAAGAACTGATTTTCTCTTTTAATCTAACATACTGGACTTGTCACTCCACTGAAACAGTCACCAGCACCCTAGCCTCCTCTTAGGATTTGTACAATGATTCCCCCAGCGGGGCTAACCTTTTCAGCCTCCATCTCGGGCTTCGTACGAGATACAAAAGCACTCTCTTATTGAGTCAAACATCTTTAGCCTCCATCTCGGGCTTCGTACGAGATACAAAAGACTCTCTTGTTGAGTCAAACATCTTTAGCCTTCATCTCAGGCTTCGTACGAGATACAAAGCACTCTCTTGTTAAGTATAAAAAGACTCTCTTGTTGAGTCAATCACCTTTTCGCCTCCGTCTCGGGCTTTATACGAGACACAAAATCACTCTCTTGTTGAGTATAAAAGACTCTCCTGTTGAGACAAATAACTTTTAGCTTCCATCTTGGGCTTGGTACAAGACACACAAAAAGACTCTCTTGTTGAGTCAAACCCTTTTAGCCTCAATCTTGGGCTTTGTACAAGACAGAAAGAACATTTTCCCCGGAAAAGTCAACCTTTTAGCCTCCTCTTAGGCTTTGTATAAGGAAACCCCGGTTGAGATAATCAACCTTTTAGCATCAAAAGTTGTGCCTTGCCCATTGCATACAAACATCAACAACTCATTTTCCCCCATCTAATTGGTGTAAGCGGAAAGCCTCTAGATTATTTACATCCAACCACAGTCCCTCTTTTAGCATGAGAAACTCCTAAGGAAAGATGGCATTACTCTAAACTGAGTTAAAGTCTTCTCCTTCAGGTTAAAAACCCCCTACAAAGGAAATTATGGCATTACTGGATTCACATATCCCAGTTAAAGTAATTCTCCTTTATAATCAGTCACCCAACTGTTGTGACAAACATATCCCCTTTTAGAGATGACAAATTCTCTCTAAAGCTTCACATCTTAGGCTTCGAACAAGATACAAACCACATTCAGCTTCACATCTTGGGCTTTGAACAAGATACAAACCACATTTAGCTTCACATCTTGGGCTTTGAATAAGACACCAAAACACCATTTCCTCCCATAGAATAGGAGGAACTACGATCGCTCTGATTTTCCTATCCCGGGAATACGTAGGCATAAGATTGCAAAAGAATCTTAGCGAGCACACTAATAAAAAAAAACAAAGTCCCCTACCTCCTTCCAATCTGGTGCAGTATCCTAACAAAATTCCCCATGAACAGTCTCGGTATTTCGTTCTGAACAAAATAAGCAGATAGAGGCCCCACATCCACATAGCATCTGTAAACCAACAGTCATCTATTTAAACTCAGTTTGCAAGCAGGGTTAGTTGGAGACATCTATTTCCCTTCCTTCATCAGCTTCAATAGGATAAAAAATGAATCGACCTGTAGTACCCCAGAGCGAAAGTGCTTAAGAACCACGTCCAAAATCGCTCGCTACAGAAAAATGGCGCCCACCATGGGGCCAAACAAAGGAATCTTATCTCTCTTATCTATCTGGTTGAAACCTTCTCTTAGGACGAGTCCTTGGGTTCACAAGGTATCACCGAATGACGGTTCCATCGAGGAATGCCATTATTGCTAGGATCGACCCTCACTAGGATCTTAGGTCAAAACCTTTAAGTTGGGAAGGTACCACAGAATGGCGACTCCGCCGGGGAGCCATTTTCTGTTAGGATCATAGGATTCATAGCTCTTAAAAAGTCTAGGACATTAGGACAAATATATATAATGCTTTTCCTAATTGATATCTGTGTTTATTTTTCTGCTAATGGGAATGCGTGTGATGCCGCATGTGGAAAGATTGAGTATACACCTAGGAAAAAAATCTTTCAGTAGTGCGGAAGCTATCGAAAATAGTTGTCACGCGATACTACCCTCTTCTGAGATTCTTCGAAATACATCACCTAGCACGGTTCCCGGCCCGCTGATGTTATCTCGACAAGAATCAATGATTTTGAGAGACAGGTACAAAAATCACTAGTATAAACCCTTGGGATGGGTAGAGCCTTGACTTCATGACACCAACCCTTTGACCCCATGTTTTTTCTATGTTTTTGTGTGCTGCATTCATGCATTCATCTAAAAAACATTAAGCAAAGGAAAATTTTCTCTTATAGTATCTCTTTTTCAAATTAAACTAAGGCAATGATTGCAAACGTCAGAGAGAAAAAGATTGTGCTCATGGATTTCGGTAGACGAAAAACTCACAAGTATACCTTCAAGGTTCCAAAACTAGAGGATTTGAGAGGATTAGCAAGGATAATCACTAACCCTGACGCTTTTAGAGCCAAGTACGGAGGTCTGCTACCTCTGTTAAGGGTCCATGTAATTGAAGGAATCTTGGAGGCACTCATTTAGTTTTACGATCCGGTCTATCACTGTTTCACATTCCAGGATTACCAGCTCGCACCAACACTGGAGGAGTATTCTCATCTGATTGATCTACCCATCACTGATCAAGCTCCCTTTTCTGGGCTGGAAGAATTTCCAAAGGATCAGACCATTGCAAGAGCAATCTATTTGGATGAGTCAGAAGTCAAGACTCACATGACCACCAAAGGAGGAATCCCAGGTTTACCAGCCAAGTTTCTGGTAAAGAAGGCTCTGTACTTTGCTAGTACAGGAAACGTGACTGCTTTTGAAAGCATCTTTGTTTTACTCACCTACAGGTTATTTCTGTTTCCCAACATTGATAACTTCGTCGATATCAACGCCATTAAGGTTTTTCTCATTGGAAACACCATACCAACCTTGCTCGCAGATACGTATCATTCTGTACACTTAGGGAATTTGTACAGTGGAGGGGTGATCACGTGCTGTGTACCCCTGCTATATAAATGGTTTATCTCCTATTTGCCTAAGTCTGCCGCTTTTTAGGATCATAAGAGTGCCTTACGTTGGTCGCAGAAAATCATGTCTCTTACCAACTCTGACATAGATTGGTACAATAGGATTTATGACGGGATCAGGATCATTGACCGTTGTGGAAACTTTCCCAACGTACCCCTCATAGGAACTAAGGGAGGAATCAATTACCATCCAATTTTAGCTCGTCGTCAACTTGGATACCCGATGAAGAATATCCCACATAATGGTCATCTGGAAGGTCTTTTCTTCAAGGAAGGAGAAAATGACAGGGCACTAAAGATGGAAATAGTGCACGCTTGGAAACATGTTCATAAGAAAGGACGGGAGTCTCTAGGAAAACCGGACTGTGTCTCGGTGGAGCCTTATATCCACTGGGTATAAACTAGAGCTCTCAAGTTAGAGATGCCTTATCGTCGTCACGAAGTTCTTCCGCCAAGGGAATCTATCATGTACTTCATGACTGAAATGGAAAAACTTCAGGTTACTCTCAATAAAGTTCAACAGGAGAGGAGGTATTGGAAGAACAAGTACCGCATTCTCAATGTGGAGTGTACCAAAATACAACAACTGCTGAAAGATAAGGATACTCTAATTGAGATTTTAGAGCAACATGCTGTAGAAAATCGGGATGACTAAAGGAATTTGCTCGCTCCTTTCACTTGGCAAAGGAATGACAACCCGACAACGGCCCAAGAGCCCCGGTCAAAGAAAAGGAAAGTACCAGAATCAACACCCGAGTTCTCCTCAGAGAGGACTCGGGACCCATTAGCTTAGGTTTCTATTTCTGCACCTTGTAATTTACTATATTTCAATTTCTGCAATCCGTTGAATTCAATAAAATGGGGTTTCCCCACTGTTTGATATTTGCAATCTAATTGTCGAAGTTTATTTTGATTGAACAAAAAAAACAATTAATATAATCATTGCATTCATCATTCTCGCGTAAACGCATTCTTCTTACCTACGAATCTCACGTTTGTGTCTCGGTTCTAGAGTCAAACTGTCTCATTCGTACAATACTCGGGCCAATCGTCATAAAAAGATAGATGATCTCGAGGAAGAGAACATAGAGTGGAAAGAAGAGATCGACGCTCTGAGAGAGGATATGAGAAAGCTTCGTAACGACATGCAAGCCATGGCAGAAGCTCAGCTACAAAGAACTGTGATCTTAGAGATCACCTCAACGCCCATAGTGGAGAAGTATGATCCTAGGTATCAAATGCCGAAAGATCGTCCCTAGGGCATGCCCGTTAACTATATCCCGGAAGGATATGTTCCGCCGATCACTGAAGATCAGGGAATCATAGCAGAAGCCGCTGGGCCTGAAGGTTACAAACTTTGGGAAAGCGAGGATGCCAGGGGCGTAATGAGGACTCCTGAAGGTTACAAACTTCGGGAAACACCAAGATTCACTGCCGTAGTAACTGTACCACCCCCTGTGGTGCACACTGTCTCGGAAGGACAGATTCCACAGATACCTTCTGGTAGAAAGGAAAGTATGTTCGACAGAATGGATGAATTCCAGGAGCAGTTCCTGGAAATGCAGAAAGAACTGCAAGCTATTCGCGGTTAGGATTTATTTGGGAAGGACGCCGCAAACCTTTGTTTGGTCCCCAATGTGAAAGTTCCACACAAGTTCCAAGTGCCCGACTTTGAAAAGTACAAGGGTAACTCTTGCCCTCAAAGCCATTTGGTGATGTACACTCGGCGAATGTCCGCTCAGACAGAGAACCAGGATCTACTGATTCACTACTTTCAGGATAGTTTAACCGGTGCCACATTAAAATGGTACATGGGCTTAAACCGTGCTACGATCAGCACTTTCAGAGATCTTGGCACTGCCTTCATCCAATAATCAATATAACTATAATTTGGACATGGCACCAGAAAGAGATCAACTCAGATCAATGTCGCAAAAGGACAAGGAAACCTTTAAGGAATACGCTTAGAGATGGCGTGAAATTTCTGCTCAAATTTTTCCACCTCTTGAGGAAAAAGAGATAACAAAGATTTTCTTAAAGACCTTGAGCTCATTTTACTACGACATGATGGTTGCCAGTGCGCCCAGCGACTTCACCGAAATGGTCGGTATGGGAGTACGTCTTGAGGAAGCCGTTTGAGAAGGACGTCTAGTCAAAGACACTGGGTCGATAAGCGGTACTAAAAAATACGGTAGTGCTCTCCCTAAGAAAAAAAGAGCAAGATATTGGGAATATCTTTCTCGGAAAGCAAAGGCGACGGTACCAACCAGTAGCAGTTGTAACTCCTGCTATCAACCCGATGCCTGTTTCTACGTATCAACCTCAGGTTACTCAAAGCCAACCCAATCAACAACAATTTCAGAAAAGGACACAACACCCTCTTCAGCAGGCTCTTCCTCAATACAACAACAACCGTACAACGCGGCCACCAGGATTTGATCCTATACCCGTATTGTACGCAGAACTATTTCTGTTACTGCACGCCAAGGGGCATGTCCAAACCAGGTCTCCTCCTACAGTACCGGAAAATCTGCCTTTTTGGTTTAAGGTGGATCAGACTTGCCCTTACCATCAAGGAGGACCAGGGCATAACATAGAGAACTGTCTCAGTTTCAAATCCGATGTGCAAAAGCTTGTTAGGAGCGGGGTCTTATCATTCAAAGATATGACTCTGAATGTTCTCACGAACTCGCTGGCTCAACACGAAAAAGCTGCAGTCAACTTGATAGAAGGAGAGTCTAACGACAGCTATCAAATTCACGATGTACTCTTATTAAGGGCCAACTTGGTCAAGATGCATTGTAGACATAGTGGATATGGCCATGTGCCACCTCATAATTATCACCAGTGTGATATTTGTTCTAAAAATAATCAGGGATGTTCTGTGGTGCAATCAGCTCTACATGAACAATTGGATCTCGGGTGGATCCAAGAGCATCGAGTTCGTGGAGTTAACATGACCTATACGAATTCCAGCATCATTCAGAACCACGACATCCGTGCAATGAATGTTAACTTGGTGGCGATGCACTCAAGGCAAAGCCAGTATCATAATCTGCCACGGCATGAGTACAATTCCTGTCTGACTTGCTCGGTAAACAAACATGGATGCTCTTTTGTACAAGAGGCCCTCCAGCGTCAGATGGATCTGGGATGGATCCAGGACTACCATGATAGGAATCATTACCAAATCAACATGATTCAAATCTTCAATATTCGCTTAATGAATACCAGCCTGGTGGAGTTACATGCTAAACAGGTCTGGCTCTGATTCCTGGTATCACATGATTATCAGAGTTGTGAAGCGGGTTGCGAAAACGATCAAGGCTGTGCCCTTGTCCAAGAAACACTTCAGCACTTGTTGAACCACTGGTGGCTTCTAATCTATATGGATGAAGACACCCAGCAAATTAGTATCACTAACGGGAATCCTACTAGATATTAAAGTCAGGATGTTCGGTCGATGGAAACAGACCTCGTAAGGTTACACTGTATTCAAAGCGGACGTGGCCAGGTGCCACTACAAAACTATGAGCGGTGTGGAGTTTGCTCAGTGGATAATCAAGGATGATACTTCGTGCGAGCAGCCCTTCAAAGTCAGCTGGACCGCAAAGAGATTCAACCATGGTCAAGTTCTGGATCAGTCAACTATTTTGCTGATCAAATCGAGGATGTTGTCGTAATCTCTGATCATCAGAGGACTAGGGATGTTTGTGCCATCATCCCTCTACTTGATGAATCGAGAGTTCCCAACCAGGAACGGATCGAAATTACTTACGATGGTCAGAAAAATCAGAAGGCTCCCATAGTCATCTATCTACCGGGACCACTACCATATGAATCAACTAAGGTTATCCCTTATAAATACGGTGCAACAACAATCGAGAATGGAAAGGAAATTCCATTACCCTCTGTCGTGAATATTGTAGACATCAGTCGAGTAACACGGAGTGGTAGAATCTTCAACAGAGGAGTTGGAGAACCCAGCAAAGAGAAGGAACCTTAGACAGAAGTTCCCAATCCACCAGTCGGTCAATCCAGTAATCCCGACCTTTCAAAAAATGATGATGAGATGCTAAAGCTCATCCAGAAGAGTGAATACAACATTGTTGATCAACTGTTGCAAACTCCTTCAAAGATCTCGGTATTATCACTGTTACTTAGTTCATAAGTGCACGGGGAGGCTCTACAGAAAGTCTTGGAGCAAGCCATTGTGGAACAAGATGTAACAATCAGACAGTTCGATAGCATTGTCTCTAACATCACTTCCTGCAATAACTTGGGATTTAGTGATGAGGAATTACCTGAGGAGGGTCGCCGTCATAACATGGCGCTCAACATTACAGTCCACTGCCAGGACGATGCTTTAGCCAGCGTACTGGTAGACACAGGGTCATCCCTGAATGTCATGCCGAAGTCCACTTTGATGCAATTATCATTCAAAGGACCACTGATGAGAAACAGCGAGGTCGTCGTCAAAGCATTTGACGGATCCAGAAAAAGAGTTATCGGCGAAGTCGACCTTCCCATAACTGTCGATTCTCACACTTTCCAAGTCACTTTCCAGGTCATGGACATCTGGGCAACATACAATTGTTTATTAGGAAGACCTTGGATACATCAGGTCGGGGCGGTCACTTCGACCCTCCACCAAAAGCTAAAGTTCGTTCAGAACGACCAACTCGTCACAGTCTGTGGAGAACAGGCATTGCTCATAAGCAACTTATCGTCATCCACTTATGTAGAACCGGAGGGGGTAATCGGAACCCAGTTCCAAATGCTTTCTCTACACAAGGACAATTAATCCGAAGGGGGAACTTCGATTTCCTCGTACATAGATGCTATCAAAGCGGTCGAGTGTACCAATACAACAGGATGGGGGCAGCTTGTCATTCCTACTGACAATAAGAAAATGAAAGGTCTTGGCTTTTCCTCAACCTGTACTCAGACGGCTGCGAACAATAAAAGTTTTCATCCCATTCAAAACTTCTTCCACGGTGGAGGTTTCCTTCAACCAATGACTCAAGAAGTGCATACCATCAATAAAGGTGATTCCTCCGATACGGAGGAAGAATGGAAGTCTTATCTCAACAAGGACGGTAATACGTCTCAGGACGAAACACATACTCCTTTTTGCTTTCCTGCACAGAGTCAGAGATTTATACCCCGGTCAGATGTCAAAATGATATACGGAGATTGTGATCCGGAAGGATGTCGTGCTCCCTCAAACTCATTAGAGGAAGACACTCTGATGAAAGACAACTTCGACCATGACTACTATGGCCCGATGGATGGCCTTCCAATGTGGCAGCCTTACCCAGGAGACTTGGGGCAAGAAAATCAGCCGAACAATGAAAATTAGCTCAGCATCACTGAAAAGAATACCTGTGTCCCCACCGTGTCATGGGGTCAACACCCAGGTTATCCTGAAAATACCCAGCACGACGATGAATTCGCAACGTTTGCAGGACTAGAATTCATTAACTATGCTTTTCCCGAGGTCAATGTCATCGAGAGGGATGACTCCTCCAGTTCTAAATAAGTGTGGGATACCTTGGGACAACCGAGTGGAAAATACGACTTCAAGGTTAAATACACCGCTCCTGAAAGCTCTCGTATCAGGCTCGAAGACATCCAGCCAACTGGATGGGGAGATACAGCTGAGAGTACAAATACTATGCAAAATACAACTGAGGAATCCTCCTACGACAACTCCGCCTGGGAGACCGATTCCAATGATCATGCTCTGCCAGAAATCAGTGTTATTTCTGAAGACAAATCAAGGAAGGTACTAGACTTTGTGATTCACTGAGGAGTTCGCTGCCAATGGGTTGCTGTCAATGTCCCGAAGATTGTTCATAAGTCTAAGTAATTGCAATCTTTACTTTAACCTTTCACCTTGCCCAGGTGAAACGAGTGTTTTGATAGGGCTCACTTTCTGTAAATATACCTCTTCGCTTTACCCAAAGCGACATAGTTTTGTTTTATAGGGCTGTAGTTTCAAGAATCGACTTGTTCATAAATAAAATAACGTCGTTCTGTAATTTCCGCATTTATTGCTGTTTTCTCTTTTTGGTTTTTCAGAAAATGGTAATCCTAAAAAACAACTCAATAATAAAAACAAGCAGTTATCAGAAAATACACTGCACACACTCTTGCATTCTCTCTATCTCTTCTAAAAAACAATCATCACGTCATGCAGATTGCTTATTTTAAACCCCATTGAAACATACGATCCGATGCCTTCTCCCAACTTTGAATTTTCGGTATTTGGGGCTGAAGAAGAAGTTGAGGACGAAATTCCAGAAGAGATCTCCCGACTACTCAGACAAGAGGAAATGTTCATTGAGCCTCACAAAGAGTTGCTGGAAATAATCAACTTAGGATCGGAAGAAGAGAGAAAAGAAGTCAAGATTGGGGCACTGCTCAGTCTAACTGTCAAAGAAAGTTTGACGAAACTTCTCAAAGATTTTCCCAATGTATTCGCTTGGTCCTATCAGGATATGCCAGGATTGGATACCAGCATCGTAGAACATAATCTACCGTTGAGATCAGAATGTCCGCCGGTAAAACAAAAGTTGAGACGGACTCATCCAGACATGGCTGTCAAAATCAAGGAGGAGGTACATAAACAGATTGACGCGGGTTTCCTCACTATGTTAGGAATATCCTCAATGGTTAGCCAACATAGTACCAGTTCCGAAAAAGGACGGAAAGGTCAGAATGTGTGTAGACTACAGAGATCTGAACAAGGCAAGTCCAAAGGACAATTTTCCCTTGCCACACATAGACATGCTGGTAGACAGTACAAGAAGGTTCAAAGTTTTCTCCTTCATGGATGGATTCTCGGGCTATAATCAGATCAAAATGGCGCCGGAAGACATGGAGAAGACCTCCTTCATTACCCCATGGGGTACTTTTTGTTACAAGGTAATGTCGTTCGGTTTGAAGAACGTCGGGGCAACCTATCAACGAGCCATGACTTCTCTGTTTCATGACATGATACACAAAGAAATCGAGGTATATGTCGATGACGTGATTGCTAAATCTAAAACAGAAGAGGAGCATGTGACCCACCTGTCAAAATTATTCGAACGGTTGAGAAAGTATAAATTCCGCTTGAATCCCAACAAGTGCACATTTGTGTTCGTTCAGGGAAACTCTTAGGGTTCATTGTCAGCCAGAAAGGAATTGAGGTTGATCCTAACAAGGTCAAGGCCATTCGAGAAATGCCTTCTCCAAAAACTGAAAAACAAGTCAGAGGATTCCTGGGATGTTTGAATTACATTTCCAGATTCATATTCCCCATGACCGCGACATATGCGCCGATTTTCAAATTACTCAAAAAAGATCAGGACTGCATTTGGACAGAAGACTGCCAAACCGCCTTCGACAGTATTAAAGAATACCTATTGAACCCACCGATTCTATCACCTCCAGTGGAAGAAAGACCACTGATAATTTACCTCACAGTCCTAGAGGACTCAATGGGTTGTGTACTTGGTCAACAAGACGAGACCAAAAGGAAAGAGTCTGCCATTTACTATCTGAGCAAGAAATTCACCGACTGCGAGACTCAGTACACTATGCTTGAGAAAACTTGCCGCGCTTTGGCTTGGGCAGCCAAACGTCTTCGCCAGTACATGATTTGTCACACTACTTGGTTAATCTCAGAAATGGATCCAATCAAGTACGTCTTTGAAAAGCCTGCTCTCACCGGAAGAATCGCCCGTTGACAGATATTGTTATCAGAATATGACATAGAATACCACGCTCAGAAAGCCGTAAAGGGAAGTATTTTAGCTGATCATTTGGCTCATCAACCGATTGACGGTCGGGAATCAGTTAGATTTGATTTCCCAGACGAAGATGTCATGTATCTAAAAATGAAAGACTGCGATGAACCGCTACCCGGTGAAGGGCCAGAACCAGATTCCCAATGGGGACTTATCTTTGACAGAGCTGTCAATCATTACAGAAATGGAATTGGGGCAATCATCATAACACCTCAAGGTACCCACATTCCTTTCACCGCCAGACTTACGTTCAAGTGTACAAACAACGAGGCCGAATACGAAGCTTGTATCATGGGTCTCGAAGAAGCGATTGATTTAAGGATTAAGAATTTGGATGTATATGGCGACTCAGCCCTGGTTATCGATCAGGTCAAAGGAGATTAGAACACATACCAGCCCGGGCTGATCCCTTACAAAGATTACGCAAGAAGGTTGCTACCCTTCTTCAACAGAATCGAGTTTCATCACATCCCTCGGGTAGAGAATCACATGGCTGATGCATTAGCCACTCTCTCTTCCATGATTAGTGTAGGTCAATGGAATGATTTACCTAAGATCGACGTAATGCGCCTTGAAAGGCCCACTTACATCTTCACAATTGAAGCATTCATAGACGACAAACCTTGGTACCACGATATCAAATGTTTCCTTCAGAAACAAGAATACCCACCTGGGGCATCCAAAAGAGACCGAAAAACCCTCAGAAGGCTGGAAGGCAACTTCTTCCTGAGCGGTGATACACTCTATAAGAGAAATTTTGACACGGTCTTGCTCCGATGCGTAGACAGACCAGAAGCCAACTTACTGATGAAAGAAATCCATGAAGGATCCTTTGGCACACATGCCAACGGACACACAATGGCGAGAAAAATTCTTAGAGCAGGGTACTATTGGTTGACCATGGAATCCGACTGCTACAAGTACATGAGGAAGTGTCACAAGTGTCAAATATACTCCGACAAGATCCATGTACCACCAACACATCTCAAAGTTCTCTCTTCCCCATGGCCTTTTTCCATATGGGGAATCGACATGATTGGGATGATCAAACCCAAAGCTTCGAACGGACATCGGTTCATTCTAGTAGCCATTGATTACTTCACCAAATGGGCCGAAGCAGCGTCATACACCAATGTAACCCGACAAGTGGTGGTCCAATTTATCAAAAACAATATCATCTGCCGTTATGGTGTTCCAAGTCAGATCATTACTGACAATGGATCCAACTTGAACAATAAGATGATGAAAGAGTTGTGCGCAGAGTTCAAGATCGAACACCATAACTCATCTTCCTACCGACCCAAGACGAACGGAGCGGTAGAAGCGGCTAACAAGAACATCAAGAAGATTGTTCAAAAGATGGTTGTAACCAATAAAGAATGGAACGAGATGCTACCCTTTGCTCTCCACGGTTATCGCACATCTGTCCGCACTTCAACAGGGGCAACCCCTTTCTCTCTAGTATATGGCATGGAACGCGGTCTTCCCCATAGAAGTAGAAATCCCATAAATCCGGGTATTAATGGAAGCTAAGCTTACAGAAGCTGAATGGTGTCAAAGTCGACACGACAAACTAAATCTGATCGAAGAAAAGCGAATCACAACACTATGCCACGGTCAGTTGTATAAGCAAAGAATGAAGAAGGCGTTTGACAAAAAGGTCCGACCTCGCGTCTTTAGAAAAGGAGACCTCGTGCTCAGGAAAATACAGTCATTTCTCACTGATTCTCTGAGCAAATGGACTCCAAATTATGACGGCCTCTATGTGGTCAAGAAAGCTTTCTCAGGCGGCGCCTTGAGACTTGCAACCATGGACGGAGAGGAATTTGCCTACCCCACGAATGTTGATGTAGTCAAGAAATACTTGGCCTAAACTAAAAAAAACGTCTCAGTGGATTGAAATACCGAAAGGGCGGTCCAGGTAAAAATTAGAGACACAAAGCAAAAAAATCATCCCGGTGGATTGGAAATCCCAAAGTACAATCCAGGCAAAAATTAGGGATAATGGCAAGTAACTTCGTCCAACAAAGGGGCAAGTCCCTCAGCAGCAGTTACACCATCCGAGAAAAACTCCAGTCAAGGTCATCTTCGACGGAAGCTCAGGATGTCCCGAATTCAAAGTTGGTAGAAGGATAGTGGTCGTTATATTTCAATGTAGCCCTTTTCCCTTAAAATTACCATTTTCTAACTTTGTAAATACTCCATGGAATCACGCCTTTCGCTGATTTCCATCCTATCAATAAATTTTGAGCCCTTGTGCTTTTGTTTATAATTCTCATTTGTTTTAGCTTTATAGAATGACATTTTAACATAATTAATGATTCTTGAAATAAAACAAAAATGAATTTTACTTGTAAAACTTTTTCTGCTTTTAAAATAAAGTTGGCATTTTCTTTTGACTGTTGAACATCGAAAGAACATCAATCGCTTTCCCAGAAGCAATCGAACCTCAAAGTGTAAAATCAAAGTATTTCCTTCTAAACCAGTGCGCCTGAATGAAGGATTAACTGTGTCGAATACCATGTTTCATTCGACATCCTCAGTAGAGTTCTTACCTCCTAAGCCCGACCAGCGATTGTTCCCCGCGTGGACTATCTCTCCTAAGCAAGGCAGAATTGCTATTGTGTGCCAGTGATACTTTTCATCTCCCACTGTGGCCGAGTATCCAGTCATGGTCATCCATCAGTCTATATGTCGTGTCAGTTTTGTCAGCATATACACACATACATCATGCATTATTGACTTACATTCATATTTATATTGCATCACTATCACTCTAGTCGGTCTTATCCCCTAGTGATAACCGTCCTCTCAATCGAGTTGTCAGTTCTTTCCTCGTCAGGAAATGTTGAGTCTGAACGATCTCTCCTCCAGTTTATTTCTGGATTAGAATCGACCTTTGACCACTTTGATAACTTGAACCTCTGAAAGTCCAGAGAACCTTCACCAAACATAACTCTTCGCCATTGAAGATGATATCTTCACTTTCCCAGATTAAGGAAGATCCCCAGAGAAAGCCTCTCAATCAAAGATTCGACAATACAGCAGTTTTTCTCCGAAAAATTTTCGCTGACGAAAAGGTCATCGGCACCTCAAAATTGGAACACATCATATGGCATTTCTCCGTGAAGATCCCGAGAAAAGTATGATGTAATATCCCCAAGCGGAAGCAATCTCTCAAGAGACTCGTTTTCCCCAGTAGAGTCGACAAATGGCGTCTCCAACAGAGAAGTTTGTACCCCTCTACAGCTCAGACAGATGGGTTCCCCAGCAAGTCTGACATCAAAACCTTTTTCCATCAAATGGCATCTCCACAGGAAAATTTGGCGAGAAGTTTGAGGAAAACCGCTACGGATAGCGTCCCTTGTCAAGAAAGTTTCTTGACAAAAGAAACTAAGACCAGTTTCTTGGTAGGAAACCAGGATTGAGGGGAAGTTTACATCAGAATCTGAGACCAGTTTCTTGGTAGGAAACCAGGATCGAGGGGAAGTTTATTTCGGAAACTAAGACCAGTTCCTTGGTAGGAAACCAGGATCGAGGGGAAGTTTATTTCGGAAACTAAGACCAGTTCCTTAGCTGAAGACCAGGATCGAGGGGAATTTTACCTTTTCTAAGTATCAATGCTTAGCAAAAGAAGATGAATGGGCGTGAACTACCATTCCTAACTACCATCAAAATTTTGGGTATTCCGATATTTAATCCTCTTGCACCCCGAATGCCCGAATACCTTCGCCATTCACACCTTCGGGTCCAAGAAGATTAAATATGGGCATCTGTCATACCCCAAATTTTGACCACTAAGATTCCCATCATTGTGCAAATCATCATCACAATATGGATGTATCATTATGCCTCATCAGTCTCCCAAAAGATGGGTGAGCATTCACTACAAACAAGGATTAAGGTTTTGAGCCCTCTCTGAGCCTTAGACAAAGGATCAATCAAGAAATAACATGATCTTTAACTTGTCTAACCTCTCAAACACCCACAATGGATCAAGAGGACTCCCACTTCAAGAATCAAGCACAAGGCTGCAACCTCCCAGATGGATTAAGCCTCGAGATCGCCAGTGTCACCAAATTAGGGTTTTGGTCGACTAAGGCCTCCAGGTGGAAATTTTACTTTGGGCATGAGCCAATGCTTTAAAGCATAATCTAAGATGCTCCAAGGAACATCATGAGCCCAATCATCAGGTCATTTTAGCCTCAGGGGATGCATACATTAAAAATCAGGAATTAGGGTTTCTTAACCTAATTCACCCCTAAGTTGACTTTTGGGACAAAACATGAGCCAAGACCTCAAGACATGATTTGAGGATCTCTAAAACACCCTATTGATCCATTTGCAACAAGGGATTAATCCAAGAAACTTGATCAACAAGTTTCAATTTCATCTAAAACACAATTAGGGTTTTGCGGGAAAAGTCAAATGTACCTTTGACTTTTGACCCAGGCATGCTCCCAAACCTTGGGACATGATTCAATACACCCTATAACACCTATGGAACATGTCCATCAAGTTTGATTTAGGTCAAGGACTTGATTTCATAGAGGATTTCACAGTTTGGAATTCATCTGACAAAAAGTCAACTGTGCACAAAAGTCAACTTTGACTTTTTGAGATTTTTCACAATTATGGTTCTTTGACCCTAAAATGATGTTAATGTGTGATTTGAATCATCATTCATCAAGAAAAATTATGAAAAGTGGGATAACTTGTAAAAGGGGTAACCATAAAAACTTAGAAATTTTCTAAGTTATGGAACAAAGTGGCTAGGGTACCAACTTTGGAGGATCATAACTCCTAAACCACAAGGCCATTTTCCCCCATCCAAAGCTGGATTTGTAGCTCTCATTACCCTCTACAAAAGCTTCAAACTGAACTCATTCCAATTCATCATGGTTTTTGAGTTATGGAATGATCAAAATCACAAAAAGTGAAAATGTCACTTTTTTCCAACACTTAGTGAAATTTTCATTAAGTCAGAATCTGCCTTACTTTTTTCCAAATGTAGGGGGATTTTTCACTTGGATCCAAAAAATATCAAAATCAATTATGATCAAACAGTTATTGTATCATATGAGGGCTTTCCAAAATGGCCAAGAACTCCATCAAATTCCACTTGAGCCATGAGATATGACAATGGCAATATGCCTTGCTGAAAACTGCCAAGGCTAGGCAGAATTTTGCACTTTTGCTCGATTTGGAAAAAACAGATAATTCCAAGCCTTGTCATCACTTTGGACACATCTGAGGATCAAATCTAAAGGGAACAAACACTGATCCAAGCCTCCAAAGTCTTTGGAACAAGAAGTAGCATGCCAAACCTAGAAATCCCTAAAAGAGGGACAAGACTCCAATTTTGGATCGGAGCATTTAATAGATGCACCAAGGTGGCATGGATTGACACATTTGCAACTGAATTCAGTCAAGGCTGATCCAACAACTAGGGAACCACAACTCTGTGTTCTAACCTCTAGTCAATGGCTAGAGGAGACTTGGATTCTCATTGATCAACATTGGCCAAACCTCTGCAGCAGTTGCCATTCACTATTGCTTGCAAAACAAACTTGCTCTACTATAAATAGAGCTCATTTGTGCTCAGTTTGAGTACACCAAAGCCATCAAACAGATGCTTTCCTCAAAATCACTTTCTCTAGGCAAAAATACCTTCTTTAGCAAGGTAACTCTGAGTTTTTGAGTTAGAGAGCATTTCCATCACAGCTCATGATCCAAACACATCCAATATGTCATATCTAAGCTGTCCAAACTCACACAAGTGACCTGTAAGCCTTAAATCTCAAATTCACCTCTCAAAACCTCAAAATAGGACTTTTGTGCATTTTTCAAGACATGTCTTGATTCAGTCACTTTCCAAACCAGATAAAACCTCAAACACACTCCAAATATCATCCTTGAACTATCCCAAATGGTGCCACACATCTGGAACCCCATTTAAGAGAGTTGCTATTTTGGCCATTTTAACCCCTTTTGCAAGAAAGGGTCAGTTTGTGTTTTTGCAGGTTCCAGCTGATTCAAATCATCCTAAAAGCTTCTAAAGGATCATTTGAGAGTGTTCAAAGCATCAAACTATTTCTGGAACAAGGAACTTGGCAGATTGCACCAAAAACTCCAAAAGCTCAAAAAGAGGTAAGCATCATGACTTAAACTTTCCAAAATATGCATTGCTTTGAAGTCCACTGATCATGCATCCCTTCTACATGCTATATGTGTTGTGTTTGCATCAATTTATCATGTAATTCATACCTGTACCAAGATGTAGCACAGAAAATGCAAAATATGGTCTATTTCAAAACCACTATCGGGTTTTGAGGAGGGAGCATGATTTGAAAAAAATACCACCACCATTGGATTCCTTGTGAAATTCTAGGCCAGATGCATATAAATTTTGTCCCCAACCATGGAGAAATGAGAAAGTTATGACCTTCATGTTTCTGAGCCAAAACTTAACTTGCCTTGCCTTGCCTTGGCCAGGCCTAGAAAACAAGGCAAGCCTTGTATATTTGTTGGGTTGTTTTAATCAACGGATGTATCACCACCCCAGTGGTAAGGCGCGCACCCTATAACCTTGAGGTCGTGGGTTCAAACCCCACCCATGCCATTTTGTGTTTTCTCACATTTTGCTATTTTTCCAATATTTTCATGTTTTGTTAATTAATTGGAAAACTAATAACTCCCTCAATTTTAATTATTTTTTATTGGTTCTTTTTGCAAAAAATCACAAAAATGTTGAAATATTTTATTCTAAAAAAGAATTAGATTTATATTATTTATATAATATAATTAGTATTTTTGTGAATAAATGTCTTTTATTTGTTTTTAAACCTTTTAAAAATAAATAACCATTTTGAAAAATCAAAACCAAATAGGTTTTAGGTCATCTTGTGATTAAAGCCTCATTTTTAAAACCTAAAATCAAAATCACAAGTTGTTTATTCAAACTTATTTGGAATTTTTATCATTTGTATTAATTTTCTTTGAATAAATTATATTAAAAAAATGATGAAATTAGGGTTTTATTGATTTTCACCCTAACAAACTTCTCCGAACACTCATGGGCCTCTAATAGAGTGTAAGACCCAATCCTTGTTGTAGATAAAACCATTTTGGGCCTCAATGCATTGTATAAGTTCCGATACAGTCAAAACGTTCGGCGCGATCGTCGCCTTTTCAACAAAAAACACTGGGTTTCTCCTTGAGCTATAAGACCCATCTTTGTCCACTTTCAATAATTTTTGGGCCTCTTGAGAGAGTGTAAGACCCATCCCTTTGTACAGAAAACCTTTTTGGGCATCAGTCACTTGTATAAGTCCCTGTACAAATTCAAAACCACAGTGCAATCACTGATAAAACCTTGGGCCTCTCCTTGAGCTGTAAGCCCCAACAATATTTTCAAAGCACTTTCTCCTTTGATTTAATATTTTGTTATCAAAGCTTTCTTTGTTGAACAAACTAACAAAACAGCATGGAAGCTCTACAACCGAGTAAGTGTTTACCCGCTTTCATTTACCGCTTTCATATGTATATAACTGTACTGTGGGGCTGTTTCACTATAAGTCTTCTTTCATAAACTCCTATCGACTGTGTAATACTAGTATAGCTATTTAGATTTTCCCCGGCAACTACGTCTAGAGCTAGACAAAACCTCATCTCCTTACATCTGACGTCCTCCCGGATATTTCAACATAACCTGAACCGTGAGAATTTTCTTTTACAATAAGTTTAGATAACTAGATCTAAGAAATCTCCCCCCTTGAACAGTTCATATACAGAAGGCCAATGTTCCAAGTGAAACCCCTTCTGGAACTGTTCATCAGTCTCCTCTTGGGCTTAGTGCAAGGACCCACAGGCTTCCTAAAAGCATCCCCGCCTCTTCTTGGGCGTTGTACAAGGACCCGTCGGCTTCTTAAAAGTTATCACAGCCTCCTCTTAGGCATCGTATAAAGATTCTTCCTCCGGGAAGACAGCCTCCTCTTGGACTTAGTACAAATTGTCCCTTCGGCTTCTTAAAAGTTCTTCTAGCCTCCTCTTGGGCTTCGTACAAATTGTCCCGACGACCTCTTAAAGGTATAGGAACAGAAATTAGTCATCTTAATAGAACAGTCTTTCAAAGAGTCTAGATCTTTCTACCGCAAACGTGCTGCCTCTTAATTTCTCTTAAGCATAGTACAAAAGATAAAACTCTAGACTTAGGCAGTCTAATATCCTTGAGTCTCGAAGACATTCTCAAGTTCCTTTCAAAAATAGGAAAAACACCAGTAGACTTGAATGGTCTCAATACCCTTTGGATTTCTCATTTCCTTAAAGAACAGGAGATAACCCTGATCCTCTGATCAAATCCATGAGTACAACATTACCCATATAAGAACTGATTTTCTCTTTTAAACCAACATACTGGACCTGCCACTCCACTGAAACAGTCACTGACACCCTAGCCTCCTCTTGGGCTTTGTACAATGATTCTCCCCAGCAGAGCTAACCTTTTCAGCCTCCATCTCGGGCTTCGTACGAGATACAAAAGCACTCTCTTGTTGAGTCAAACGTCTTCAGCCTCCATCTCGGGCTTTGTACGAGATACAAAAGACTCTCTTATTGAGTCAAACATCTTTAGCCTTCATCTCAAGCTTCGTACGAGATACAAAGCACTCTCTTGTTGAGTATAAAAAGACTCTCTTGTTGATTCAATCACCTTTTCGCCTCCGTCTCGGGCTTCATACGAGACACCAAATCACTCTTTTGTTGAGTATAAAAGACTCTCCTGTTGAGACAAACCACTTTTAGCTTCCGTCTTGGGCTTCGTACAAGACACACAAAAAAACTCTCTTGTTGAGTCAAACATTTTTAGCCTCAATCTTGGGCTTTGTACAAGACAGAAAGAACATTTTCCCCAAAAAAGTCAACCTTTTACCCTCCTCTTAGGCTTTGTATAAGGAAACCCCGGTTGAGATAATCAACCTTTTAGCATCAAAAGTTGTACCTTGCCCACAACATACAAACATCAACAACTCCTTTTCCCCCATCTAATTGCTGTAAGCGGTAAACCTCTAGATTATTTACATCCACGCCACTGTCCCTCTTTTAGCATGAGAAATTCCTAAGGAAAGATGTCATTACTCTAAACTGAGTTAAAGTCTTCACCTTCAGGTTAAAAACCCCCTACAAAGGAAATGATGGCATTACTGGATTCACATATCCCAGTTAAAGTAATTCTCCTTTATAATCAGTCACCCAACTGTTGTGACAAACAGATCCCCTTTTAGAGATGACAAATTCTCTCTAAAGCTTCACATCTTGGGCTTCGAACAAGATACAAATAGACATTCAGCTTCACATCTTGGGCTTTGAACAAGATATAAACCACATTCAGCTTCACATCTTGGGCTTTGAACAAGATAAAAACCACATATAGCTTCACGTCTTGGGCTTTGAACAAGACACCAAAACACCATTTCCTCCCATAGAATAGGAGGAACTACGATTGCTCTGATTTCCCTATCCCGGGAATACGTAGGCATATGATTGCAAAAGAATCTTAGCGAGCACTCTAATAAAAAAAAACCAAAGTCCGCTACCTCCTTCCAATCTGGTGCAGTATCCTAACAAAATTCCCCATGAATAGTCCCGGTATTTTGTTCTGAACAAAATAAGCAGAGAGAGGCCCCGCATCCACATAACATCTGTAAACCAACAGTCATCTGTTTAAACTCAGTTTGCAAGCAGGGTTAGTTGGAGGCATCTATTGCCCTTTCTTCATTAGCTTCAATAGGATAAAAATGAATCGACCTGTAGTACCCCAGAGCGACAGTGCTTAAGAACCACGTCCAAAATCGCTCGCTACACCATGTTGTGAATTTTTCCTTCTTCGGGCAGTTCTTCATCACTGAATCCTAAGTTGTTGCAGGAAGTGATGTTGGAGATGATGCTGTCAAATTGTCTTATTGTCACATCTTGTTCCATAAAGGCTTGCTCTAAGACTTTCTGTAGAGTTTCTCTGTGAGCTTCGGAACTGAGTAAGAGAGACAGCACAGAAATTTTTGAAGGAGTTTGCAACAGTTGGTCAACAATGTTGTACTCGCTTTTTTGGATGAGCTTCAGCATCTCATCATTGTTCTTTGAAAGGCCGGGATTACTGAATTGACCGACTGGTTGATTGGGAACTTTTGTTTGAGGTTCCTTTTCTTTGATGGGTTCTCCAACTCCTCGGTTGAAGATCCGACTGCTTCATGTTACTTGACTGATGTCTGCATTATTCACGACGGAGGGTAATGGAGTTTCCTTTAAATTCTCAATTGTTGTTGCACCGTATTTGTAAGGGATAGCCTTATCGAATTTGTACGGTACTGGTCCCGGCAGATAGATAACTACAGGAGCCTTTTGATTTTTTTGACCATTGTAGCCGGCCTCAATTGGTTCGAGGTTGAGAATCTTTCTACTATCAAGAGGAACTCTTGATTCATGTAGTAGAGGGATTATGGCGCATACGTCTTTGGTCCTTTCATGATTAGAGATTAAGACAACGTCTTTGCTTTGGTCAGTAAGATAGTCTTGCTTTACGTTGACCGAACCAGAACTTGGACATGGTCGAATCTCTTTCCGGTCCAACTGATTTTGAAGAGCTGACCGTACAAGGTAGCATCCTTGGTTGTTCTCTGAGCAAACTCTACATCGCTCATAATTGTGTGGTGGCACCCGGCCACGTCCGCTTTGTATACAGTGCAGCTTCACTAGATCTGTTTCCATCGAGCGGACATCCTGACTTTGATGCATACCAGGATTCCCGTCAGTCATGATGACTTGTTGTGTGTCTTTATCTAGGTAGATCGGAAGCCACCAGTGGTTCAAAAAGTGTTGAAGTGTTCTTTGGACAAGTGCACATCCTTGATCGTCTTCACGACACACTTTACAGTCCTGATAATCATGTGAAGCCAGAAAACCTGGCCTGACTTGCTTAGCTTGTAATTCTACCAGACTGGTATTCATCAAGCGAACATCAAAGATTTGAATCATATTAACTTGATAATGACTTCTATCACTGTAGTCCTGGATCCATCTGAGATCCATCTGACGCTGGAGGGCCTCTTGTACAAAAGAGCATCCCTGATTGTTTACCGAGCAGATCAGACAGGAATCATAATCGTGCCATGGCAGATCATGATGCTGGCTCTACCTTGAGTGCATTTCCACCAAGTTGACAATCATCGCACAGATGTTATGGTTTTGAATGATGTTGGAATTTGTATAAGTCATGTTGACCTCATGGATTCGGTGATCTTGGATCCACCCGAGATCCATCTGTTCTTGTAGAGCTGATTACACCACAGAACATCCTTGATTGTCTTTAGAGCATATATCACACTGGTGATAATTGTGAAATGGTACATGACCGTATCTGCTCTGTCTGCAAAGCATCTTGACCAGGTTGGTTCCCAATAGGAGTACATCGTGAATTTGATAGTTGCGGTTAGAATCTTCCTTTATCAAATTTACTGCAGCTTTTTTGTGTTGAGGCAACGGTTTCGCCTGAACATTTAGATTTGTATCCTTGATGGATAAGACCCTGTTCCTGACAAACTTTTGCACATCGGATTTGAAGCTGAGACAGTTTTCTATGTTATGCCCTGGTCCTCCTTGATGGTAAGGGCAAGTCTGATCCGCTTTGAACAAAAAAGGAGGATTCTCCGGTATTGTAAGAGGGGACCTGGTTTGGACGTGCCCCTTGACCAGTAGTAGTGGAAACAGTTCTGCGTACAACATTGGTATAGGGTCAAACCCTGGTGGTCGCATCGTACAGTTGTTGTTGTACTGAGGACGAGCCTGCTGAAGAGGTTGTTGTGTCCTTTGCTGATATTGTTGTTGATTTGGTTGGCTCTGAGCAACCTGAGGTTGATACGTTGGAATAGGCACAGGGTTGATAGCAGGAGTTACAGCTGCTACTGGTTGGTACCGTCGCCTTTGCTTTCCGAGAGAGATATTACCAATATCTTGCTCTTTTTTCTTAGGGAAAGCACTTCCGTATCTTTTGGTACTGCTTGATGGTCCTGTATCTTTGACCAGACGCCCTTCTTGGACTGCTTCTTCAAGACGTACTCCCATATTCACCATTTCAGTAAAGTCGCTGGGCGCACTGGCGACCATTTGATCGTAGTAAAATGAGCTCAAGGTTTTCAAAAATATTTTTGTTATCTCTTTTTCCTCAAGAGGTGGACAAATCTGGGCGGCAATTTCACGCCATCTCTAAGCATATTCCTTAAAAGTTTCCTTGTCCTTCTGTGACATTGCTCGGAGTTGATCTCTGTCTGGTGCCATGTCCAGGTTATACTTATATTGTTTAATGAAGGCACCAAGATCTCTGAAAGTGACGATCTTGGTGCGGTTTAAACCCATGTACCATTTGAGTGCGGCACCGGTTAAACTGTCTTGAAAATAATGGATCAGTAGCTATTGATTTTGTCTGAGTTGACATCTTTCGAGCGTACATCACCAAATGACTTTGAGGGCAAGAGTTACCCTTATATTTTTCAAAGTCAGACATCTTGAATTTGTGCAGGATTTTCACATTGGGGACCAAGCAAAGGTCTGCGGTGTCCTCTCCAAATAAATCCTGACCGCGAATGGCATGCAGTTCTTTCTGCATCTCCAAGAATTGCTCCTGGAACTCATTCATTCTGTCGTGCATACTTTCGTTTCCACCAGAAGGTATCTGTGGAATCTGTCCTTTCGGGACAGTGTGTACCACGGGTGGTGGTATAGTTATTACGGCAGTGACTCTTCGTGCTTCCCTATCCCGAAGTTTGTAACCTTCAGGAGTTGCTGGCATGCCCCTTGCATCTTTGCTTTCCCGAAGTTTGTAACCTTCAGGTCCAGCGGTTCCTGCTGCAGTTTCTGGATCTTCTGTGATCGATGAAATATACCCTTCAGGGATATAGTTGAGTGGCATGCCCCAGGGACGATCTTTAGGCATGTTATACCGAGGATCATATGTCTCTACTATGGGTGTAGATGTGATCTCTGAGATCACAGTCCTTTGTTGATGTTTTTGAGCTACTGCCAGAGATTGCATGTCACTGTGAAGTTACCTCAGATCTTCTTTCAGAGCGTCGATTTCTTCTCTCAGCTCTCTGTTCTCTTCCTCGAGATCATCCATTTTCTTTTGTCGATTGGCCCGAGTATTATACGAATGAGACAGTTTGGCTCTAGAATCGAGACACAGACGTGAGATTTGTAGGTAAGAAGAATGCGTTATGTGAGAATGATGAATGATATGCAATAATATATATTTTTTTGTTTTAATCAAAAGAAACTTCAACAATTAGATTGCAAATAACATACAGTGGGGAAACCCCATTTTATTGAATTCAAAGATTGCGGAAATGGAAATACAGTATTTTACAAAGTGCTGTAAAAGGAAATGTCTAAGTTCATGGATCCTGAGTCCTCTTTGAGGAGAGCACATGTGCTGGTTCTGGTATTTTCCTTTTCTTTGACCGGGGCTCTTGAGCCGTTGTCGGATTGTCAGTCCTTTGCCAAGTGAAAGGAGCGAGCAAATTTCTTTGGCCTTCTTGATTTTCTACAGCATGTTGCTCTAAAATCTCGATCAGAGCATCTTTTTCTCTTAACAATTGCTGAATTTTGGTACACTCCACATTGAGAATGCGGTACTTGTTCTTCCAAGATTTCTTTTCTTGTTGAACGTTGTTGAGAGTGACCTGGAGTTTTTCCGCATCGGACATAAAATAAAGGACAGATTCCTTTAACGGAAGAACTTCTTGACGAGGGTAAGGCATCCTCAGCTTGAGAGCTCTAGTTTGCACCCAGTGGAGATAAGGTTCCACAGAGACACTGTCTGGTTTTCCTAGAGACTCTCTTCCTTTCCTGTGAACATATTTCCAGGCATACACTATTTCTGTCTTTAGTGCCCTATCATTTTCTCCTCCTTTGAAGAAAAGACCTTCTAGATGAACATTATGCGAGATATGTCTCATCGGGTATCCGAATTGATGACAAACTAAAACTGGATGATAATTGATTCCTACCTTACCATTAACCCTTCACATCTTCAGATCACATCAATCGTTGGGCTCCCCGTATGTCGGGCACGTCGTACAGCGTGACGTATCCTGCGGGCACATACTCCCTCGAGCATCCTAGAACACTCTCATTTCGTCGGAAAGCGATGACCATTTCTGGACATTCCCGGAACTGCGAACTACCCTTAAGTCATCACTCCCATGCTCGGGAGCAACGACTTGGGGGGCTCCTGTTCTGAACTGGACCAATGACTAGGCATCGCCCAATCCACTTCTGCTCCTAGAACGGCCCAATTGCCTAAATCCAGACAACGTGGGGTAGCATTTACCTTTCTGCCCCTCTACCGGGCAAAGATGTTCGGATGATCCCAAGGGTCATCTGCTCCTCCTCGGTAGTTCCTGCCCGTCACGTATGGCTCCACCATCCTGAAACAGTCACAACGACCGTGCCCGCAACTGCGCCTTTTCCTGTGGCAATGGCTAGTTTCTGGCACCTCTGCCCGTCCCAACGGTTAGTTTCTGGAAATTACCTATTCTTTGAGAAACGGTTATTTCTCCTCGAAAATAGGGACCGTTGACCACGCGCTGAGGGAATTATATAAACCCTCTCATTTGAGAGGGTCAGGTATCCTAAATCACCCTACAAAATACACACTTTGTACTTGCCTTTCTCTATCTCTCCTGATTCTTACTTTAGCATCGGAGTGCCTTGCAGGTACACCCCATCCTCATCTCTCACACCCAGCATCGCATACGTCATCTTTGGCCTACTTTAGGTTCTGATCAGCCGTCAAGATCAAGTGGTATCGTCAAAGGGTTGACAGAAAGATACCTAAACTTGAGAGTCATCATTAAAGGGTTGATGGTAAGGTAGCAAATCAGCAAACATTATCATCATCAATAGATTGAAGGATACGATCCAATTCGGAAAATATTCACCAAAGAGTGGCATCATCAAAGGATTGATGGAACAAAACTAACTAACATCGTCAAAGGGTTGACAGAACAAAAAATGACTTCATCGAAGAGACACCTAGTCAAAGAGTTGACGAAAAGAAACAATTCACCAAACATTATCATCGTCAAAGGGTTGATGGAAAGAACACCAGTCAGAAGGAACACATCGTCAAAGGATTGACAGAAAGAAAAACCAGATCTCGGACTACATCGTCAAAAGGGTTGACAGAAAAAACACCTGTCCAAAGGAACACATCATCAAAGGATTGACAGAATGAAAAACCTGATTTCAGACTACATCGTCAAAAGGGTTGACGAAAAGAACACATGTCCGAAGGAACACATCATCAAAGGATTGACAGAATGAAAAACCTGATCTCGGACTACATCGTCAAAAGGGTTGACAGAAAGAATACCTCAAATAGGGATCTCATCCCGGGGTTGATGGAAAAGAATGCATTTTAAAGTCGTCATCAAAAAGGGTTGATGGAAATGACTGATCGAGGGTAACAACAATTGTAACCACAAAAGGTTGAATAACACCAAGGGCAGATAAGCTTCTCGGGAGAGACTGCCACTTATCACCATAGAAAACAAGCTTCTCAATGAGATTGCCACTTGTTGTATACAAAAAGTTGAGGAAATACGGAAGACGGATAAGCTTCTTAGGAGAGATTGCCACTTATCACCATAAAGGTAGCAATGACAAAACAAGCTTCTCAAGGAGATTGCCACTTATTGTCTGGGTATAAATTCAAAGAGGATGTTATTATGACAACCCTGTTGGAGAATAGATTTTGTCCTCAATAGGGATCTGTAAAAGATTCTTCCTGCGAGATACAGTGAAAAATAAATGCACGCTCATACTAGGTTCGGCGACCTAATTAGGTTCAAAGGTAACACTTGCCAGAGACCAAAGTTCAATCTAGGAATAAGCTAGAAAGAAACGGTAAAACAAGACTCTAACCATTGAGGAATGAACTCAAATGGGGATTTATCTTATCCAAACATGAAAAAGATAACTGAAGCAACCATCATCCATGAAAATCAAACTCTATGGGGAATTCTATAAAGGATGGACACTTTAAGCCTAGGGCTGACGACCCTATTGGAGACAAGAGACTAACCCAGTTACTTGGGGAATAAACACCAAATTGAACGAAACAAGTAAACACCAGAATGGTAGCAAAAATGCTCAGATGGTATGCATATGTATTGAAGGCTCTGCAGATTTGAGAGAATTTTTGGTAAAACAAGATGTCAAATTCAATGTTCCAACGTGAAGAAAGTCTGCTAAAAGAAGACATGTTAAACACGACGTCCCAACACGATGTTAGGACATCGTGTCTGTTACTAACAGCAAGTTGTTGCTAATCTGGTACAATACTTAAGGAGCAATCAGAACGTGGATCAAGGAATCAGCCAACAGAAGATTTGAAGCCCAACGCACCAGAAGATTATAAAAGAAGACCAAGACCTAGGACTTAAAAACTGAACCTATTGTAACATTTTTGTAAAGTATAAAATAGGGTTTAGGGTTTTGAGAGTCGTAGGCTTTCATGTAAGTCTCCCTCTGTATCGATTTGATACATTGTGGGAGACATAGATACTTGTACAGATTCAGAAACCCGTAGGTAACGAATCATGTATTGTTCTTGGATGAAGCTTTTAAGCAAATCTAAGTTAACTTATGGTAGATACAGTTATTGTGACTATAACTGTTAGATAATCATAGATTGTGATTTAGGGAGTCAGATGGGTTTCTCTTATCTAGGATGGATTTCTTAGATAAAGTTTTCATTGGGTAGTGATAGGTAAACCAGAGGTTGTTTATTGTAAACCAGCAGTTGTTTACATAAAACTATACTACTGATAGTGGATTCTTCTTCCTGGCTTGGTATGCCCCCAGATGTAGGTGATTTGCACAAAACTGGGTTATCATATTTTGTGTTGTTTATCATTCTGCATTTACAGTTCAGTTTTGATTAACATATTGTAACAGATGTCGAAACATCTATATTGTTGTTGTTACTGATATTCTGAATATCAGTTTGTCGTTCTGTTCTTGTTTTAAAGTTGTGCAGAGAACAATGTCTTGACATGTGTTAGGACATCTGCTATCTGCTATGCCAGAATTTCAATTGGTATCAGAGCAGGCATCCTATCTGTTTCTAGATGAGATCTTGGGAGATACTTTCTGGCACTTTAAACAAGGAGGAGTTTTGGAGATCAGATCATTCACTCATACATACTCAAGGGTATTAATGGATGTTCTAGATTGTAGGTAATAACTACTGGTGGTTGTTCATGTTTTCTAAGGAGTTTCTACAACAACTGCAGGAGAAGTGGCTAGTTCTCGTGTTGGGGTGTCTTATAAGAGGTTATGACATCTTATTAGGGCATGTTGAAGATGTTCCTTGGTGGTTCCGCTGCATATGTTTCTGATGAAAGAACTCTAGTATTTATTGGATTCTGGAGTTGTTACTGAAGACAGATGGTGGAAGATCTCAACTGTTGGCTTCTTCTTTTGAAGATATCAGCATCTTTTCATTCCAAAGTCGGGAGCGATGGAGTAGAGAGAGTTGTTAGTTGATGTCTGTCATGGTGACTTGGTACTTGGAAGGTTGGTTCCATCTTGTATCCTGAAGTCAGTTTGAAGATAAGGTGAGTTGAGATTGGATTTATCAAGTTCATGCTCTAGGATATTGGTAAATTATTTTTCGGCTAAGTTGTCAAAGATACTTGAGATTTCTCTCAAGTCTACTCATAAAGGAATCTCAGTCGTGCATCTGGAGACTTCTAGTTACTCTTCTGACTAGAAGGTGTTTCTGTGAAACATAAATCTGAAGAAAGTGGAGGTGATTTATTTTCACCATCTAAATTTGCAAGGAAGGATTCTTCTTTCTTAACCCTAAGAATGAATCCAATCTAAAAGGAGATTTCAGATCTGTTGAGGTAAATAGGGTTTGTTCAGAGAAAATCTTAGTTACTTGAGTCAAGGGTGGCAGCCTTGATATCGCAACACTTTGTTTGTCAAGAAAGATACTTGCATGAAGTGATCTGTTGGAGTTTATCTACAATAGTATGATAGGGTTACTAAATAAGGATTTAAGATCAATTTCTATTTGTGGAATTTACAAGTATTTAATTAATTATCCTTGTATGTTGGAGTACAAGATCACTGATGTCAAGTGGTACATCAGGAAGTACAACATCTCTTGCTGCAGCTGCTCAAAGATGTGTTCTCTGGTGGATGAGTACAATCAAGATAAGGAACTGATGTTCTATCAAATATTGAAACATCTTGACAGTAGAGTATGTGCAGAAGTCTGTTGATTCAAGGAGTGAATCTCTCGAGCAAAGGGGTTGTAGCTGATGATCTTGGGACCATACACGTGTGTATGGTAGAATCAGTCTTTATTACAAGGCATGTATTCAGACTAGGAAGTTTCGTGGCAGAAAACTTGACTAGAATGTAGTGCTGTTGAAAGTGAAGATGAAGTCAATTCTCTTGGTTCAGTTTATTTCTGACCTATGAGTATTGGAGTGTAGCAGGTGTGTTCAGTTGTTACTAGAAGCATATGATTTTTATCTGGAAAGTGTCCTGGCAAGAGACTTGTCCAGAATATGGTGCTGGTGATATTACAGCTTAGGTCAGTTTATTTCTGATCTAGGTACATAGGAGCATGTGATCTTGCTCATGTTGGGGGTCAAGGATAAGTGGCAGTTATCTCTGACTTTCTGCAGAAGTCTCTACTTAAGGAAGGTGGGATTCCATTTGTAAGGATCTTGGGTGACTAATCTCTTCTGAAGAATCAAGCTTTGGTAGGTCTGAAGATGAGGTGAGTGTTGTTATATAACAAAGCAAGATGGAGGTTGGCTACTCTAACTTGATATCATTGATCAAGTATGTGAGAACATGGAACTCTTGTTTTGTTATAGGGAGGAGGTTCTTCTAAGTGGCAGAAGGAAGGACTGAATTCCTCAGCTAGATGTTGGATCAGATGTCATGACATCAAGCAGAAACTTCAGGGTCTTAGTTGGTGTTGTGGCGCATCATCGTAAGATAAGTTGATCTTCTCAGAAATAAATGAAATTAATTCTTCAAAAAGGTCTATCTTATGCAGTTTACGGGAGCTGCGAGAAGGAGTAAATGTTACATGTCTGAGGCTTGGTGTATCTAAGATGGCTTGCTATGGAGTAAGTGGACTATGTAACTTGAAGATTAGGTTTCATTGGTGGATCAGAAGATTTTCTAAAACTCTGAAGAAAAGCTAAGATTAATCAAATAGTGGAATTTGGTTGATCTTTATTGTGCATTCAAGCAGGGTGCTTGGAACTAATTACTCTTGGGCAGAAGGGTAGTTGGTTGAAAAATCAAAGGAGGTTCTTGATATGTTCATACCTTGGAGCTTATGGTAGACGCCCTAAGTTGCTTACGGAAGATTACCTTCTTTTGGGAGTTGAATGAGAGTTTATTTCTCTCTTTGGTTATCTGGAGTTCTTATTGGTCAAGCTGGTGGTACAGTGTTGTCTGAAGATCTTTAGTTGGATTACTATGCTGATAGTAAGTCCATTAGTAATTATATCAAGAACCATAGTGTATGGTGTCTGTGATATGATCAGGATGTCCTAACTGATGTTAGAACATCATCATGGTTTCTGAACTTGGAGTTCAGATTGTGGAAGCTAATATTCACCAATTGAATCAAAAGTTTTCTATCTTATTATATGGGAGAATGATAAATTGAAGACTGTCTCAGATCATGGGGTGTTTATCTAGAAGACCGACTCTTTCTGCGCTCAGAATGATTGTGGAGAGGTGGTTTCCTTTGCTACAAGTCATTCTAGAGAGAAGTGGATCAGTTTGGTGCTTGTGGAGCAAAGAAGCTGGGGATTTCTAGAGCATGTGTTTGATGTTTTCAAGTGTGAAGAACATCTGGGCGAGCTAGCAAACTAAGGGGCTCTGTATGTCTTTTTGAGGAATGTGAAGCATTCCAGATTCAGTTAGATTGTATCTCAAGGAACAAGGATATATATGGCTGTAAAATTCAAGGTGAATTTGTACAGGGTATGAATAGTTTCTGGATGAGAGGGATCAATGGTGATTTTGGTCTCAATCCAAGAGTTTGTTGGTTGTGGTACAAGGATGCGTTTCTGGTACTCTCACTATATGATCATGAAGTTGTCATGGGATATCATGTGGTGATTTTGGGTGTTTCTTGCTGAAGAAGCATCATTTGAGAAAGATAGAGAGAGAACTTCTGTCTGTTGAATGTACTAGTATGGTACATGGGTTGCTTGAGGATCAGGTGTAACACCCCACTTTCCCATTTTAGAAAATATACAAAGTTCTATGAAAATAATCAGAGTTTTTACCACTAAAAGTAGGATGCCACATTCATAAAACCAACATCAAAACTGTTTTCATTAAATGAAATAAAACGGCGGAAAATAGTTTATTTATTCATTTCACGGCCACATGCCAACAACTACGACAAACTCCACTTAAACTCGTGGTCCACCATAAATTCATACAAATGAAAGATACGTAACAAAATTCAAAACAAAATGACAATCAATAAAATCCCCAAGATTCCCGTGTTACGTATCAGAGCGACTCCTATGACTCGAACAAGCAACACGCACTCCAAGCAACCTAAGTACCTAGATTATCTGTACTTCCGAAGAAGCACATACACAACAACAACAAAGGGGTGAGAACGACATTCAATATTAAACGGTGAATAATACATATTAGAAGGTAGTTACTCACATATATCATACAAACATACAGTCACGACCTACTGTCACATTCAATCTCCAATCAATCAACAAAGTAATAATGCAATGCGACTCGACACAGACACCGTGCATGTGGTACCAACATCATGGTTCATTCAATCGAACCCGGATAGATCACATACACCCCTACTTGGAAATGATCTATCTCCACCATTCTCCATATCGGAGTACGGATGAATCACTTACACTCCTCCTGAGCAATGATTCATCCCACCAACACCATGAAATGCATGACACAATTATGCATAAAAACACATGTATAATAGCATATATATACATGTTCACGATCCTCTTGATCACACCTGAATCACACATAAAATAATCATTCACCACAACATAAATTACACACAAAACACATGTATAATAATCAGTTATGCATTTACACGATCCCCCTGATCACACGTAAGCCACATACGCTTACCGTAATTCACACTAGAATTACCTCACCTGCAACACCGCACATCACACACAAATTATGCACAAGAGACTATCATCAAGTAAAATACGCGATCCTCATTGATCTCAAATGCGTCATACACTCACCGTAATTCACCAGGAATTACCTCTGCTACCCCAAAACCGCTCACACCTCACACAAACGGCGCCACACAAACACATTCTACACGCCTCACAAGGTACTCGTCCACTAATTAGCTAATTACTAATTAATTCACCAAAATTATTAAATTAATTATTTTCGTCACCAACTCTATACTTCTTAACTTCTGACATCTATTCCCAACCTCTCAAACCAAAAGAAACCGATTCCGACGCGAAAACAGGAAAGAAACCGCGAAACGGTAAGATTATCCACACTCGCTGGTCATACGCGTATTGCCCTGGGCCATACGCGTATTGCCCAGCTCTCTCGCCCATTCCTACGCGTACCAGATGCGTAAGGCCTCCTGCCTCGCTCTGCCATACGCGTATTGCCTGGCCCCATACGCGTATGGGCAGAGAGTTATTTTCCTTCACAAATTCCTTTCTCAGATCTGGATACGCATATAGCTACTCCATACGCGTATTTGCCAAGCCACCATACGCGTATGGGTAGAGGGCCGTGCCAAAACCTCCTTGTGCCCTTCCCGTACGCGTAATGCCTCCAATCCTGCCTAGCCATACACATAACACCCTCCCCAATACGCGTATGGCCAGATCTAATACGTAAACCTGTTTTCTCCACACCAGTATGAGTTCTGCTACGGGATCTTCACTTGTTCACTCTAAAACAGTCCTAAAATTAGTTCTACATCAATTTTATGTTCTATTATTCATCCTACATATTTCTCTTAACATTACTAAATCAGATTTTTGGTCTAAATTTATCCTCTAAACCTGAATCAAAACCAACTCTGCAACATTCACATTCAACAACAATAACAACATCAAGATGACAGACAAAAATCAGAAGTTCAGTGATTCATTCCACATCATATTCATCACAGATTCACATATACATCTTACAATCATAAGACAACATACATTCAAACGAATTCCTACGGGGTTAAGGACTCCCCACTACCCTCACATGATTAATTCACCAATATTAAACCCGTTCTCCCCCCTTACCTCGAATTCCTGATTAATTCCTGCGAAAATCTGATGGAGATGTTAGCCCTATCACACCCTTGTTCTTCCTCTCCTTAGTTTTTCTCTTTTTTTTCCTCCAAAGTTCTGATATGACTAAACCCCCACTAATTTTCACTAATCTTCCTTTAATTACTAAACTACCCTTATTATTTCATATCAGCCCATTATCTAATCATTCACATCAGATTTTATTTTACTAATAATAATAATAATAGTCATAACAATAATAATATGAAATATACTTTTAAAATTAATAATAATAATAATAATAATAATAAGTTCCATATTACCATTAATGGACACACCCCACACCTTATCACTATTAACATTACCCCCTTCGCACTCAGACACCCCCTAAACAAGGCCAAACAATTGAAAATAAAACACGACGATTAAATAATTAAAAATGGGGTGTTACAACTCTCCCCCACTTAAATTATTTTCGTCCTCGAAAATGTACCTGATGGTAACAGTTCCGGATACGACTCCCGCATCTGACTAACCACTAACATGCCAACAAAAGGCACACCACCAATAACATACTGACAAGATGCAATGCCCATACAATGCACTTGATGACTAACTCACGACTCAAAGAATACCCAAGTTACAAACACGCAGGTTCACTCTAGAAACAGAACACAACAAGATCGTTACCCTCACCATAGGTAACACACCCCTACCTCCCCACATAGGAATTAGCTCCCCGCACTCGAACCATCACGATGGAAACGAGTCCGCCACAAAACAAGAACATAAAGTTCCATGACGCAACATCGTTTCAACAACATCTACATAACCATAACACCAACATCCTTGTCATACAACACTATTACAACAATGCTACGATTCACCAATCGAACATATAACCCAAACATCCATCTACATAGAAGCCCATGAATAATATTTAAACCTTTCGCCTAACCCTTCCATTTTTTAAACGTCCAATGGTCTCGTCGTTCCCACTTGTTTCCAAGGTTCAACCTATGAACTCTTACAAGTCACCCACGCATAAGCAAAATGTGCCACATCACGCTTTCGTGCGCACTCTGATTACTCGCAACCATCAACTCTACCAATTTCCTATCCAACTTATGACTCTCTTTAATATTCACCAGAAAGATCATAGTTCATTTCTAATATACCCAACCTCACACTCTACTGTGTTATCTCACACACCAGACACAAGTCTCTGAACTGCTCAAATAATTCTAATCCGTTGACAATCAGAACAGACATGTATAAAACTTTCGACTTACTCTTCTGGCGCGACATTAATCTCACCAATAGGATAACTCCAGCTAAAGTCATAACTCATCAGGAATCACAACCATCCTCGTTGTCTCATACTCTATTATTTGCTACTAAACAGGTACTTAATATCTTTGTGATTACTAAACACTTCGATCTCAAAACCATAAAGATAATACTTCCAGATTCTCAACACAAAAGTAACCGCAACCATCTCAAAATCATGAATCCTCAATTATCGTAAAGCATAAGCCACGACCTTACCATCTTGCATCACCACCCTGACTAACTCATCATAGACACATCCCAATGCCTCACAACGGTTTATTAGGATCACGCAGAATCAAAACTGGAGCTGTAGACAATTCTACTTTATCCCTCTCAAACTTTCCTCACACTGAACATCCCAAGCAAACGACTTACCCTTTGTAAGTCAACTGAAGTAACAAAAATGCTAACTTGCATAGGCCTTTCATAATCTCCGGTAATAACCAACTAAAGTCCAAAAAGTTTCTAATCATCTTAACCGACTTCGGAGCCTCTCATTATAGAACTGCATCTACCTCCGATGGATCCATAACAATGCCATCATCAGAAATAGAATATCCAAGAAAACTAACCTTTTTCAACCAAAATTCTCACATGAGTAATTTAGCATAAAAATTCCTTTCTTTTCAACACTTACAACTCGATTCTCAAACACCCTACATAGTCTCCTTCTGAATTTATATTAGATCCGGATATCCCTAATGAACACCACTCCGAACTCATCCAATCTTGTCCAGACTCACATGCCAGCTTAACCGAGTAAATAACAACCTATTCCAATGATAACATAACCAGTCACATGAAATCGATCAAAGCCTCAACTCACACAAATTCACCAATCGTATCAAACTTTCCAAACAATTATAATTCCAATCAAACTCCACCAAACCATTCCAATCATCTATTCTTGAAAATGGACACTTATTCTCAATCGTTACCTTATTCAACTGTCAGTAATCCATACGCAATTTCATTCTCTGGATAATCCAAATTCCACAAATTCCAACATATATCAACAATCAACCAAAAAGAATTCTCAATCTCAATATTACATCCACACCCAAGAGTTTTCTCAAAATTTCCATTAATGCCCTAAAACTCTAAGAACTCCAAAACTCATCCAAACTCTAAGTTTTGCTTCCCATAGCTCAATACCCTTATACACATCATGCTTGTTATTCCATCCGGAAACACATCTTGGAATCATGCACAACTGGTAGCCCTTCACTGTGGCCTTCCTGTTAATTCCAGTACACCATTAACACAACATAACAAATATTTTAGTCTCATCTCCTAATAGTTTTTCCACTTACTTAGCAGGTAAAACCTCAACTATTCACCTTCGTCCAATTTAAGTTCACTTCCTGTACGGAGCCATTGACATCAGACTCATATCAAGTGCTGAATCAATAGCCACCTCTACCTCATTAATACACTTGTGATCCACTTATCTCGCCTGAAATGAATTCAAAATTCGCAACCAACAGGTAACTCAACACATGTAACTTCACTACTTACCCGCCACAATGAGAAACGTAATACACCGAGGCTTCGCCCAATAGATGTCCACCCATTTGCTCAGCACACAATGATACCAGTTCTCTACCATTACCCAACTCGGATCCACCCTCAAAAGACATCATGGATTACCCAACACTGGCATGTGTCCAGCCATCACTTGTCCTCTACTTACTAAAAAGTAATCACCCCAATACCTGATTGTCCTCCCTCAGAGGCATCCTTTAACTTGATCGACCGACAGTACCTGTCTTCTACATCCTCTTCAGATACTGAAGATCTATACCGACCCAACACGACCAACTTCCACATCACATGCTATCTTAACTGTCAAGCGCATCTATCCATTCATCTTGATTTCCGACTACTATCAACAAGAGATTGAGGGTGATCAGTTCCCCAATTTGTTCATAGATAGCCGATCATCCGGATGAAGTATAGACCATTCCTTACCAACTATGATAGCACTCCATTATTCACCAATCTACCCTTCCATAGTGAAAGCATTGTGGAGAAGCACCAGTTTCTCCCCCACTTATCTCATCCTCAACTCCTGCAAACAGACAGTTAGAAGATAAACACGTACCGACCGTGTTCTACACACACGTCATATACCAAGACACAAACCATACTAGACAACCTGGTCGGACGAACCGACCTACTCTGATACCAATTGTAACACCCCACTTTCCCATTTTAGAAAATATACAAAGTTCTATGAAAATAATCAGAGTTTTTACCACTAAAGTAGGATGCCACATTCATAAAACCAACATCAAAACTGTTTTCATTAAATGAAATAAAACAGCGGAAAATAGTTTATTTATTCATTTCACGGCCACGTGCCAACAACTACGAAAAACTCCACTTAAACTCGTGGTCCACCATAAATTCATACAAATGAAAGATACTTAACAAAATTCAAAACAAAATGACAATCAATAAAATCCCCAAGATTCCCATGTTATGTATCAGAGCGACTCCTACTACTCGAACAAGTAACACGCACTCCAAGCAACCTAAGTACCTGGATTATCTGTACTTCCGAAGAAGCACATACACAACAACAACAAAGGGGTGAGAACCACATTCAATATTAAACGGTGAATAATACATATTAGAAGGTAGTTACTCACATATATCATACAAACATACAGTCACGGCCTACTGTCACATTCAATCCCCAATCAATCAACAAAATAATAATGCAATGCAACTCGACACAGACACCGTGCATGTGGTACCAACATCATGGTTCATTCAATCGAACCCGGATAGATAACATACACCCCTACTTGGCAATGATATATCTCCACCATTCTCCATATCGGAGTACGGATGAATCACATACACTCCTCCTGAGCAATGATTCATCCCACCAACACCATGAAATGCATGACACAATTATGCATAAAAACACATGTACAATAGCATATATATACATGTTCACGATCCTCCTGATCACACCTGAATCACACATAAAATAATCATTCACCACAACATAAATTACACACAAAACACATGTATAATAATCAGTTATGCATTTACACGATCCCCCTGATCACACGTAAGCCATACGTTTACCGTAATTCACACTGGAATTACCTCACCTACAACACCGCATCATCACAGATAAATTATGCACAAGAGACTATCATCAAGTAAAATACGCGATCCTCATTGATCCCAAATGCGTCATACACTCACCGTAATTCACCAGGAATTACCTCTACTACCCCAAGACCACTCGCACCTCACACAAACGGCGCCACACAAACACATTCTACACGCCTCACAAGGTACTCGTCCACTAATTAGCTAATTACTAATTAATTCACCAAAATTATTAGATTAATTATTTTCGTCACCAACTCTATACTTCTTAACTTCTGACATTTATTCCCAACCTCTCAAACCAAAAGAAACCGATTCTGACGCGAAAACGGGAATGAAATCGCAAAACGGTAAGATTCTGCACACTCGCTGGTCATACGCGTATTGCTCTGGGCCATACGTGTATTGCCCAGCTCTCTCGCCCATTCCTACGCGTACCAAACGCGTAAGGCCTCCTGCCTCGCCCTGCCATACGCGTATTGCCTGGCCCCATACGCGTATGGGCAGAGAGCTATTTTCCTTCACAAATTCCTTTCTTAGATCTGGATACGCGTATGGCTACTCCATACGCGTATTTTCCAAGCCACCATATGCGTATCCTTACGTGTATGGGCAGAGGGCCGTGCCAAAACCTCCTTGTGCCTTTCCCGTACGTGTAATGCCTCCAATCCTGCCTAGCCATACGCGTAACACCCTCCCCAATACGCGTATGGCCAGATCTAATATGCAAACCTGTTTTCTCCACACCGGTCTGAGTTCTGCTACTGGATCTTCACTTGTTCACTCTAAAAGTCCTAAAATTAGTTCTACATCAATTTTATGTTTTATTATTCATCCTACATCTTTCTCTTAACATTACTAGATCAGATTTTTGGTCTAAATTCATCCTCTAAACCTGAATCAAAACCAACTCTGCAACATTCACGTTCAACAACAATAACAACATCAAGTTGACAGATAAAAATCAGAAGTTCAGTGATTCATTCCACATCATATTCATCACAGATTCACATATACATCTTACAATCATAAGACATCATACATTCAAACAAATTCCTACGGGGTTAAGGACTCCCCATTACCCTCACATGATTAATTCACCAATATTAAACCCGTTCTCCCCCCTTACCTCGAATTCCTGATTAATTCCTATGAAAATATGATGGAGATGTTAGCCCTAGCACACCCTTGTTCTTCCTCTCCTTAGTTTTTCTCTTTTTTTTCTCTCCAAAGTTCTGATATGACTAAACCCCCACTAATTTTCACTAATCTTCCTTTAATTACTAAACTACCCTTATTATTTTATATCAACCCATTATCTAATCATTCACATTAGATTTTATTTTACTAATAATATTAATAATAATAATAATAGTCATAACAATAATAATATGAAATATACAATTAAAATTAATAATAATAATAATAAGTTCCATATTACCATTAATGGACACACCCCAACCTTATTACTATTAACATTACCCCCTTCGCACTCAGACACCCCCTAAACAAGGCCAAACAATTGAAAATAAAACACGACGATTAAATAATTAAAAATGGGGTGTTACATCAGGAATTAGGTGCGTTCAGCAAGTGTGTTGAAGAAAGTGTGCGCTCTTGAGGACATGAAGATGCGTCTTATGTTTTCAATTCATTTAGGGTGTTCTTAGGAGCACTGGGTGTCTACGACAGGGGGAGTTAGACTTCTGTTTTGGATATGTGGCTGTAGTGGTGCAGATTGTCTATCAAGATTGTTTGTAGTTTCAAGCAGTTTGTGATAGATTGCCTCATGTGAGGATGATATGTCAGATGAGATGTCGTGACACTGTGCTACTGGTATAAGTTCTAAGGGGACTTATCAGGTTATTTTGATTCTATCATTAGGTGTCAATGGTTTGAATCATAAGTGATACAAGTACCTTGGGAGTGTTCTGGGAGTCATTGCTTGTTTCTGAGAGAATTTATTTTTCTCTGTAGAAGCAGATAAGTTCTTTTAAGAGTCTTTGCTGCTAACTGAGAGATGTTTGAAGAAATATCTTAACGTCTTGGTCAGCTATTCTTGGTTTTCTGATTGTAAGAATTATTCTTGGGGCATGTTAAAAGGGACGGTGACCATGCTTCAGATAGACTAAACAAGTCTGACAAAGCGTCAGGACAATATTTAGGACATATGGGTGCGTTCCAATTGGCTGTTTTGGATGGTAGAAAGTGTGTTTTAGAGAAGGAGTGTTAAGCATATGTCTTGAGGCAAGTTCATTCTTTGGACGGTTTCTCTTAAAGTTGAAACAGTCAAACTCTAGCTGGACGTTGCACAATCATTTATGCTTATGTACCTATATTTAATTCTCCATCAGTAGTAACTTCTATGGACCACAATTTTCAAGAAAAAAACTGGTTGGGTATTTAAAGGAGGAGGCTGCTTCTGGTTCTCCAAGTTCTGGTTATGGGTGGCTTCGTTATGACTTTTATCTGAGTATGGATAAGTACCATGTGGATATGGAATTGTGTTGGCTACTTTTGTCAATTTTTGGCTCAAAAGGGGGAGAATGGGTCTGTATTCATCTCGGTTATGTGTTGGCTCTTACAACACATAATTGGTGAGGAGTTTACAGGTTGTGTTCTAACATCAGGATGTTGAATAGGATGTTCTAACATCCTTGAGTCTTTCCCTTGTGCCTTGTGATCTGAGTTATGAAGCAGGTTATGTCCTGTGACCTGAGTTACATTCTCAATGGACTCTGTGTTACGTAGGATACATCTGTTTCTTCTTAAGCTCTTTCTGGATCTTCTTGTGAGTTCTCTTATGCCCCTTAAGAGGAAGATTTATCCCTCCGTGGCAAGTAGAGGTTTGAGGGGGAGTGTGTTGTATACTCTTCCTCATGTACACCAATAGACAGCTACGAATTTCAGGGGTAAGAAGGAGTCTCAGAAGTGTTCCAATCATATCCACCAAACGCTGACTTTCTTTTTCTACCGAAGGAGTTTTAACCAAAAATTTGTCAAAAGGGGGAGATTGAAGGCTCTGCAGATTTGAACGATTTTTTGGTAAAACAAGATGTCAAATTCAATGTTCCAACATGAAGAAAGTCTGCTAAAAGAAGACATGTTAAACATGATGTCCCAACACGATGTTAGGACATCGTGTCTGTTACTAACAGTTGGTTGTTGCTAATCTGGTACAAGATTTAAGGAGCAATCAGAATGTGGATCAAGGAATCAGCCAACAGAGGATTTAAAGCCCAACGCAGCTGAAGATTATAAAATAAGACCAAGACCTAGGACTGAAAAACTGAACCTATTGTAACACTTTTGTAAAGTAGAAAATAGGGTTTATGATTTTGAGAGTCGTAGGCTTTCATGTAAGTCTCCCTCTGTATCAATTTGATACATTGTGGTAGATATAGGTACTTGTACAGATTCAGAAACCCGTAGGTAATGAATCGTGTATTGTTCTTGGATGAAGCTTTTAAGCAAATCCAAGTTAACTTGTTAGTTAAGAATGCTTGACTGAACTTTGTATTGAAATGGGTGTCTTTCAAGTAGGATGATACAATTATTGTGACTATAACTGTTAGATAATCACAGGTTGTGATTTAGGGAGTCAGCTGGGTTTCTCTTATCTAGGATGGATTTCTTAGATAAAGTTTTCATTGGGTAGTGATAGGTAAACCAGAGGTTGTTTACTGTAAACCAGTGGTTGTTTACATAAAACTATACTAGTGATAGTGGATTCTTCTTCCTGGCTTGGTATTGCCCCCAGATGTAGGTGATTTGCACTGAACTGGGTTATCATATTCTATGTTGTTTATCATTTTGCATTTGCAGTTCAGTTTTATTAACATGTTGTAACAGATGTCGAAACATCTATCTTGTTGTTGTTACTGATATTCTAAATATCAGTTTGCAGCTCTGTTCTTGTTTTAAAGTTGTGCACAGAACAATGTCTTGACATATGTTAGGACATCTACTATCTGCTATACCATAATTTCATGTATGAATACATGTATGCCATGTTTTTGCTTATGCTGACAAAGGGGTAGCAAAACTGGAGATGAAATAAACATCTCGACAAGGATACCCAGCCAACCTCACCAGATTGGAACATCACTAAGGATGAACATGTAGAATCAACAGCTCTACTTCAAGGTTACAACCTTCTCTGGGGGAAAAGAGTATTCCACTCGGAGTATAACATCATGAATTCACTATGGATTGCCATCATGGACCTGATTTCCTTGTTGGAAGAGAAAAATCTATGGGAAATTGCTAAGATCAACTGAAGTAACAACTTACTGGGGAGCTAGCAAAGGATATCACGAGAACAATGTAGTTCTGCACTCTAATTTGTATAATGATTATCACGAATGAGCAACGACTCTTACAATAAATAATCTTCAAATCTCCTCTGCCCCAGATTACATGGTCTGTGAGAAGAAGCCATCAAGAGGATTTTACAGAAGAATTGGCATACATGATGTCTCAATGTCTTCAAACTCTTGGAGAGATTCACAAATCTCGACGTAATTGCCCCAGATTAACTGTATTTGCACAACAAAGTCCTCAAACTTGTCCTTCAGACTGTGGGAGTAACAACTAGGAAATAAACTTGCCCCTGCTAGCTGGTGGATCTGCAAAGACTTGCCCCTAACTAACTATATTTGCACAACAAAGTCCTCAGACTGTGGGAGTAACAAATTGGAAGCAAACTTGCCCCTGCTAGCTGGTGGATCTGCGAAAGAGTTACCCCAGCTAACTATATTTGTACAACAAAGTCCTTGGACTGTGGGAGTAACAAATGGGAAGCAGACTTGCCCCTGCTGGCGGGTCTTTGGAGTCTTTGCCTTGGAAGGAGTTGGTAAACAACTTACCATAAGATGACCTCAAGATGGCTTGCTCCAATATCCTGAACTTTGAAGAGCTCTGCCCCTAATTCACTGACTCTTAGAATGGCTGATAACAAACTCTCCAAATTGGTTGCCCCAGGCTGAGCTTCCTTTACAAAATCAAATTCCCTAGCTGGCGGCATTTGTTGGGATTCCTTTGATATTGGGTTGTCTTGCAAATAGTATTGTTCTTTAAAAATTGGCAATTTCAATGCAACATTCATGCAAGCTTTTGAAATCAAAGTTTATTTATAAAACACATAGTGGAGTGATTCAATGATCAAAATGAAGTGGATCTAGTCATTTACGGAATGACATATGAAGTGATCAACACAAACCATTAACAAAGATCATTAGGAGTCAGGTTATCCAACCTTGCTGTACTATGCTTTCAAAACAACCTTACCTCAATTAGGTCTTTAAAAGGTTGTAACGTGGCTTGGATCACGACTCATGAAACAAAGGATAATGGCTCAAAGTTTGTTTGTCCCCACCCAATCTTCATAATGAACTTCAATCCTACGTTCAGTTAACTTAGGCTATACATTCGGGTTTCTATATGCTAGGAATTGAACTGATGACAGCTAGTGATGGTTCAGACACCTAGGGCAGTCACTACTCCCTTACAATATTCAGTTACTTTTACCCTCGTGGGTTTCCATGGTAAGGACTTAAGGTCAACTTCTTTTTTGTTGTCATACAAAACATTTTGTATAAGGCAAGGTCATGAGCTTCCCATCTTTCTTAGCTTTTGCCTTGAAAGGGACTTGGCTCATTCTTCGAGTAAGGATTTCCTAACAGTCCTTCCTTATTTACCACTTTGGGGACAACTTGCACAACATTTGTTCACTTGATTTAAGAGAGTTGGCAGGTGTCTTGCATGAAGCTCTTGCATTCGAATGTATAACTAAATTCAACTGAGAACTACCCACCCCAAGGTTGAGATTTAAGGGTTTTTTATTCTGAAGGAAAACAACTACTTCTAGGCTCAAAGTGGTTGACTAGGGATTAACTCCTTATCTCTCCAGTGTTTGGGGATTGAAACAATGTCGTACATCATCAGCAAAGTTTAATTGAAAGCATACCAACAGCAGTTATGGGTATAATATTTTCGTCATCCTCCCCAATCTTTGCTTAAACAACAGTTTGGTAAAGATAAGTGGATGGAAAAATAAACTTTGTTTGTTTTTGTTTTTTTTAAACAATGAAAGGAAGGAGAAAGAGTGAATACGAATGGACTTAATCAAAAGATGCATAAACATTTCATTAATCTTTCCAATTCAAAAAAACAACAGCTTACAAGCAAATATAAATTCAACATGCAAAGAAAATACAACAGGAAATGCTGAAACAGCCGAAAGATTGTCAGCTTTAGGGAATTAGGCTTTCCTTTCTTGCCTTGCCGCTGAGCTAGCCATCTTCAAAGTTGATTGTCGAGATCAGTCTGAGAATCATCTTCACCTCTATTCTCAACAATTTCTTCCATAACCGGAACTAATGAACTCACCTGTTCGGGGGAAGAATTGTTGATTTGAATACCTTGAGGCGTGAATGAGAACATCTTGGAGTCAAGCAGAGTCTGAACCTTGCTCCTGAGCACCTTTCAGTCTTTCATTGAATACCCATGTGCCCCAGCATGGTAGTCACATCGGTCGTTGACGTCAAATCCTGGTGGGTATGGAGGGATCACTGGATCTATCTCCTTCGGTACTATCAATCCACCTTTGATAAAATCTAGCAATATCTAACTGTATGACATTGGCAACGGAGTGAAATGTCTCTCTGGCTTCCTCGTCCTTTATCGGGTGTGTTGACGCGGCTGACGGTGGTAGGACCGTTGATACTGAGGAGGTCTTTGACTTAGATAGGAATATTTCCCTTGTGGAGAGAATGGTATCTGTCGTGGGGACCCAAAAGATTACTGACTCTGATCAGTTGAGACGCATGAGCGCTGAGGCTGAGGTGTCGGAGATTCCCATATGGAATTACTTTCTTCCTCCCATTCTTCTTGAGAACTGACAATCGATTCACTCTCACTAGTTGGGATGTTCGAGGTGCCTTGAATTTTTCTGCTCTTGAGACCGCTCTCGATGCGCTCTCCAGCTATTACCAAATTATAGAAGTTTGATGTCACAATGCTAAACAGCTTTTCCCGGTATGGGCCTTGCAAAGTATCCATGAATCATTCAACCAATTCCTTATCCAAGAGTGGTGGTTGGACGCGAGCAGCTATTTCTCTCCACCTCTGAGCATATCCTCTGAAGGATTCATTGTCCTCTTGAGATAAGGCTAGCAACTGCATCCGGCTGGGAACCATGTCAAGATTGTAGCTGTATTGCTTCACACAGGCATTAGCTAGGTCCGACCATAATTGGATATTGCTATTCTCTAGCTGCATGTACCAATTCAATGATGCCCCACTCAGATTGTCTTGGAAACAGTGGATCATGAGCTTGTCATTACGGACATGTGAAGTCATTCTTCTGCAATACATCACCAAATGCTGCTTTGGACAGCTATCCCCTTTGTACCTCTTAAACTTTGGTGTCTTGAACTTTGGTGGCATCATAAGGCCAGGTACCAGACACATGTTCTAAGCATTCAGATCAGCTACATCACGACCCTTAATGGCGTCAAGCTTCCCTTCCAACACACGGCATTTTTCCATAATCTCAACGTATCGTGGGTCCTTAGTTTTCATCACAGGGACTACCTCTTGGGAATCTGGCTCATAGAATGCAAAGCTATGATATTCCACAGCATTAACAGAAAAGGAATATCCATCTCGGACGATGGTACGCTCTTGTATAACCTGGTTCTCAACAGGAATCTGCACAGGTTGAGCTTGAGCAACATTGTTCACTTGAGATGGAATGACATTCTCAGTGACTGGAGTCCTTTGAATGTTGTCATCTCTTTTTGCCAAGGTTGTTATAGCTTCCACAATCTGATCCAACTGATCTTTCATCAATTCAAAATCCGCTCTGGTCATAAACTGGTTATGCTCTCCTGAGTTCATGATCTTTCAAAAAGCTACTTCAAGTCCAATGCTGGCATAGGGAAGTCAACAACTGGGTTATGGAAAAAGGATATATAAAACTCAAGGATGAGAAATGCAAATGTGACAACATGCACATGTAATGCAAATGCAAGCCAAATGGTTTCAAGGAACTCTAAAGCAAGTTGCAAACATTTTGGAAAAAAACTGAAAAGTTTCGCTTCATAATCCATGATCTCTATGATTTTTGCAAAGGGGTGAATAACAGAATTCCTTGAAACCAAAGGGTTATTCATGAATGCATGAATGTATGGATTAATGTATGCACAAACATAGGTATACACGTATTCACACACACACACACACACACACACACACACACACACACACACACACACATATATATATATATATATATATATATACAGGCAAACAAACAAAGGGCCTAGGTTTGAAGATCACGAGCATGGAGCCATGGTCTACCCATTCCAAAAGGTGTGTACTAAGGGTTCTTGATCTGCAGAACAGGGTTCTTAAAAGTTCCCAGAGTCAACAACCCATCTTTCGGATATTATCGGCACACTAATTAACTCGGGAACCAATAATATTCTCAAGAGAGTCTCGTTTGAGTGTAGTATCGCGTATCAACTATTTCGGGACTACTCCCTCATATTCACCGCACTACGTCCTAAGAGGCCAAGTGGGGGTAAAAGGTAACTAAAGGTCCTCAGTATCAAAGGCTCCTAGGTCGAAAGTATTAGTGCATTCACGATGGCTCGTTCAACACTACTACTCCCAAGAGGGCCTCAACTGAGTGGCTGGGATCTCAAGTCAACTTTTTCGGGAACCAACTCCCTCGAAGTCTCCTTGACTCTATCCACCATCCTATCATAAGTGTACACTCATGTTCGGGTATAGGACTTATTCTCGCCACTCAAGGTAACAACCCTGCATACAGAAAAACCCAGGCACAACAGATATATACAGAAATTTACAAATATAAGGATATACAAGCAAGCAAACATATAACAAACACAAATACAAACAAGGTGGACTTAACCCTCTTAGGGGATGATATTCCCCAATGAAGTCGTCATTTCTGTTGCGGTGATAATCGGATATCAAGCTATTAATTAACTTGAATCACAAATCATGAAGTTCACCATCGAGCTTTGATTTATCCGAAGGAAAGGGTCAAGATCGAAGACAACCCTAAGTGCGCTATGTAACAACAAAGCTAGAGATCTAAGATTCGGGGGTTGGTTATACCTAGGGAAGGTGTTAGCATCCTAAGTATCTGTAGTACTCTACAGGAACCTCTTGTTAGTATTTGTGTTATGCTAAAGTTTGCTTGATAAGGGAAAGGTGCTGAGGTAAATACCTAGGGTATGTACACTAAGTATGCTCGCCTAGACATCGCATCTCGTGCCTACGTATCCTAACTAGGATGGAATCAGAGCATTCGTAGTTCACCTAACTAGGGGGAGGAACTCTTGACTGTGGTCAAGGTTCCAGAGGGAAGTAAGTGTCTATAACCATGACACTTACATGGAGTGCGGCGACTCCAATACTAAGGCTAGATTAAAGGGAAGGTGGCTCTAACAAGGCCAAGGGAATGATGGACAAGGTTATCCTAAATATGACATGGCAGTCAACAGGGGGATCCTTTCCTTTGGAACCATATAGGTAAGATGCGAACCTAAAGTTGTCATGCAAAGATTAAGAACCGAAAACCATCCTACTTCGATCTTAATCGAAAATTAAGTCGAGATAGGAGATCCTAAGAGAACGTGTGAGTACACAAGTGAATAACACCAGCATCGAGTATCAAGCAAAATCAAGGATCATCAAGAAAGTTAACCACGAAGCACATCAAGGTTACTTCACAAGTATCATGCCGAAACTCAAAAAAAGAAATTCTCAAGATTAAATCATGAAGACACCAGAAGCATGATAAAAGAATAGTCAAGGAATGAATCAAAGCATCAAGAAGATCACAATTTATCAAAACTCCTAATCAGCAATTATTAGCAACTTCTAATTGACAATCAACAAAACTCTTAGTTAAAGATTACCAAGAAGCTAACAACAATCATTAAGAACTAATTAACAAATATCAAGGAATCCTAATCAAAATAAACGCCAAGAATTTAAACAAAAATTAGTATCAAGACTAAACCACAATTAATATTTAACAAAATTCTAGTCGAAATTAATCCGATAAAAATCAAGAAAAATTAAAGAAAAAGAAATAATTGGAAAAAAAAACTTAGAGAATAATAACAAAAAACTTAAAGAAAAATTAATAAAAGTTTAAATGATAATTACCAAAAGTTTAAAAGGAATAATCAACAAAAAGTTTAAGTAAAATAATTAATAAAAAGAAAATTTAAAGAAATAATGAAAATAAGAAAGAAAGTAGATGGAAACCAAAAGGGTCAGGCTTGTAGTAGAGAATGTGGTGCAAAACATGAAATGTGTGGTGCAAATAAAAAAAAACTAAATTGGGTTGAACCCAATGAGCAAAAGAAAACAAGTAGAGTTCAAAGATAAACTAAACCTCAGATTACCAATCATAAACAAAAGCGTAAAGAAAAAAAATCGCGTTCCTCTTCACTCTCCTTCTATTTCTTTTCCACCGGCGGCTTTCCCTCAATCTCCTTTGTCTCGATTTCAAACTTCTCAAACTTGCATCTCTGTTTCTCTCCTCTCTCGTTCGCTTTGGAGGCTTTGACTTCACTCGGCAAAAATGGGTGGTGGGTCATGTGGTAAGTTCTTTCTCTGATGGCGGCTCAATGGTAGTGATTGTTGTGAAAGGTTTCCGAAAAGGTTTGGGAGGTTCTTATTGTTGTTGTTATGTAGAAGAAAAATTCATGGTGAGTTTGGCTTTTGGTAAAACGATGAAGATGGTGAATAGCGGAGGGAAAGGTTTGGTTTACTGTTGTGAGGAATGGGAGTTTAATGGTGTATTGTGTTGCAGTGGTTAGATGTAGAGGGAGTTCAGAAACAAATTCACAAACGAAGGTCCACAGGTTTTTTCTTCCTCCTCTCAATTGCTGTTGCTGCCCTCCTTTTAAAATAATTCCAACTTATTTTTTTCCAATTCTCGATTTTGCTTTGAATTATTGTGATGAATCCATTTCTATGGCAGGTTTTTGTCATTGATACAGGTTCTTGTTTTGGAGTTTTGAGACGTCATTTTCGCAACGTATGTCTGGCAAGTTTTGTTGTCTTTTTCATTTGTTGGTTTGGCTTTGGTTGAGTGTAGATGCTGTTTAGGGAGTGGTGTAAGGAGGTGCGCAGGGAGTCGGGTTTTGCAGGATGAGGAGTAGCAGTTTGGCATTTTGTGTTTGTTTTGGTAGGAGGCATTCTGAGGTTTGATGCTGCAGGGGTCTTGGGGGAAGTTTGGTCACTGGATTATACAGAATGTAGCAAGTGGTGTGACGCAAGAATCTTATTGCTTTTGGCTTGGTTCTTTGTTGTAGCTAACAAGTTTTGTGTGGGGTATGTAACACCCTAAACCCCCACGACATAAAATAATAAAATATCAGAGTAAAATAACATACATGGATTTAGGATGCTACTTTCACTACACAGTTTTTCATGCATACGGTAAACAACACATCAATATTGCCATTAAAACATAGTATTTAACATTCACATAGCAGTAGAAAATTCAACGAAAATTGTACCATGCTTAATCACACATAAACATTCTCAAAATAAAATAGTAATAACACATAACAAAATAAAAGACTCTAAGAGTTCCGACAACCCGGTGTTACCATCATAGCAGACGCGACTAGATAACACAAAAGAGAAGACCTCGTCTTCGCTAACTCCACCTCCGAACTACTCCTGCTTATCTGCACGTTACCCACGTAGAGGTAACATTCAAACAGAAGGGGTGAGATTCTCAAATCAATATAAGAAACGCATAGTGTAAGTATGAAAGCATAAAAACATTATACAATCTACCCTATCATCACAACATCAACCCAACTAGCATTTCTAACACAACAGATAATAAACATACATAATGCAATGCAATGAGACCCACGACTCGACTCAATGCATGTGGTACCAATTCGACCCCTGTTTCATGGTCATAATCCCCATCGGGATTTCATAATAGTCGCTCACACCCCACCTGGGTACACGACATTCATGATCGCTCACACCTCACATGGGCACACGATCACCTGTAATCGCTCACGTCCCACATGGGAACACGATTACCTCAACAACAACAATGACATCGACTCAATTCTATTTTAAAGAATCCGGATAAGACGCTTACACCCCACCTGGGCACACGGCTTATCCCACACTTATGCAACATGTCATGCATACAACGACATCACACAACAATAACACACCACGACAAATACAACAACAGTTACATGCATATGACCAACAACATGTCAATACATCATAATACAATGATACAACAACAGTCTATACCTGTCAACAATAGCAATATACAACGATAACACACATACACACCAACGAATCCATCATCTCCACTTACAACACACAACAGCATACACAAGATCCAAATTATCGTGTCAAAGAGTTGGAATTCTGGTTTCGAATTTAATTTTAATGAAAATTATATGAAACCAGCTTTCCAACGCTTCGAACGGCGACTAAACAGATACATGGACTAAAAGATATGAATTTTTGAAGTTTCGAAAAAATTCTGTCCGTGCACCAGAAATTTCAACACTGCCACGATTCGCTGCGAGTTCGTACAGCGAACTCTCGTTCGCTAGAGGTTCGCCTAGCGAACTGGCCAGCGAACGCCCTTTCCCATACAAAAACCAGAGAGTTCCATTTTTTTTCCTCTCTGCTCGCTGTAACACCCCAAAATTTGCCCTCTTACTTTTAGCTAACTGGCTTATGTTTCTTTGCATTCCTTGCATTAGCATTTGTGCATGGCATTGGTTCTTAGCATGGGATCAAGTTACTTGGTTCATCTCAAAGGAGTCTCAAGCCTCAAGGTGGTTTGAGGAGTTCATCATATCTTCATAAGGTCAAGAATGGCAAAGGATTTCAAGTGAATCTTTCCCTCCTAACCAGAGGGACCAATTAGGGTTTTGGTTTCAAAAGGGCTTCTTGTTGAACTTTGTGGATTCAAGCATGCTCTCATGGGTTTCATATGCTCACAAGTGCTCATAGAGGAAGACTTGGTTAGTGTTTCATTGTGAAAGATGTTCAGTGGATCAATTGCTTGTAGGCCAAGAAAAGTCAACAGTGAGAGGGGAAGTCAACTGTGGAATTTGGAGGTTCTCTTCAGGGTTTTCAAGGTCTCACATCCTCATATGATCTTCAAGGGTCAAGCTTCATACCATTTATCAAGAATCAAGGGTTTGTACAAAAGTTACTAAATTTGGAAAATGACCTATAATGAGAAGTTTCCATTTTTGGAAAGTTTTTACACTACTTTCAACTTGACTTTTCATCATCAAAGAAGCTTCAAATGAATTTTCCTCAAACATGAAAGTTGAAGATCTTTTTCTCCCCTTTCCAACAAGTACTAGAACATCTCCATAGCATTTGTGAAACTCAGGTTATGGCTAAGGCAAGGCAAGGTGTGTTTTAGGGCTTTCCATATGTACCAATTTTTCCACCATTTGCATTTTGGTTCCAATTGACTTGTAATGACTTTTATTGGTTCATGTCACATTACAACATTCAAGTACACCTCATGAGGACCATTTTTGACCCTTGAATCAAGTGAATCCGTGCCATATACCCCATGAATTTCTCAAATGACCAAAGTGCAAATTGATTCATATCTCACAAATTAAACCATTTCAAAGCCCAAATCCAATTCAGGTGTGATTAGCAAATGAAATGTGAGTGATTCATCATGAAAGGCTTGCCCATGCACGTGTGAATCAAGTGGTATAACACAAAGTGCAAATTTGCATAAACCATCCAAACTCATTAACCAAGGGATTAATCAAATTTTAATCATGATCAGAGGTCTAATGAGGTGTATATAAGCTAACTCACACGCACAAAGCTAGGTCATGCACCCTCATTTGCTCAGAACCCATTTTCACCTCCAAACTTTTCTCTCTTCAAATATCTCTTCTCTTGAGAGTTTTTGAAGTTTTCTTTGCACATTATTGATCAGTGTGGTGAGGGGAACAAGAATCTACCATTGGTTTGAGTTCAGAGTGAGGATTTCATCAAGTTCGTGTTCAAGTTGCTCAAGTTCAAAACCTTAGATCCAGCCAATTTCAAGCCTCTATTTGCGTTTATTTTGCAAATAGAGCTCAAAAGAGGAAGATCTGCAGCTTTTCGAAGGAGTTCTTAGTGTAGTTTGAGCTCCACGGTTCTCAGGTTAGCATACTTTTCATGATCATGTAACTTGGTTTTCTTGTTTGCAAAATGATCTATGATGTTCACTGATGATGCTGATCTATTTAGTTTTGAGTTTGGACGTGTGGATTGTTTGAATTTTGAGATTTAAGATTTTAGATCCAAACTTATTTTGTTCGATTTGGCTTGTGTGTTGGTTGTTTGTGAAAAATAATTGCATATAAGAGATCCTTGTTGAATTCTGGTTGGAATGGTGTACTCGTTTGCAATTTCTAGGAATTTTTGAAGTGCAGGTTATCGGAGGAGACGACCGGAGCTAGGGCTCCAGCGTCTGGTTTTTGTTTCAGGCCGGTGAGGTTTCATTGGAGAAGACATAATCTGGACCGTTGGTGGTCCAGATCTGAGGGCTCACGTGTTGCCAAGTCATTTAAAATCATCTTTTATTTTAGTAATTGCGTGTTTACACTCCATGTTTGTTATCATGTGCATCAAATCTGAGCCACTTATCATGATTGACTTGTTGATTGGTTGACTTGATCTTGCACGTTGATTTGATCTGACGTTTCTCTTTGTGCCAACGCATTAAAATGCCATGTGTTATTCACGTGTTTGCTTTTTAATTTCTGAATGGTGTGGATGTGTGCGCGTGTATCATTGGTATCATGAACCTTTAATCTTGGCCTTCCATTTTGTTTACCTTGTGATTTTGTTGACTGCATGTGAAGCGTTTGATTGATCCAATGGTTTATGTGAGTCCAGATGGTTGACTGGGTCCATGTGTTTTTGTTTGGTGCGCTGATGGATTGTTTGATTTGGGCTTGCTGTTCCCACCCCCCTGTTCAGCCCATTTTATATTTTTCAACGTGTAATTTGCTTGTGTTGCACCCCTGACTGTTTTATTTTCTTTTTATTTTCATTTAATTGTTTCATTTTGCTTTTTAATTTTTAAAATTAGTTTTATGCATCAAAAAATTATGAAAAAAATCATGGATCATCTTTGGCATTTTATTAAATTTTGGAAAATTTTATTTTCCTTTTTTATTTTAATTTGTGCATCTGAATTAATTGTTTAATTAATTTCTTTTTGGATTGTTTCATATATGTACACCCTGCCTTGTTGATTTTTGTTCTCATCATCTATACATGATTTGCATCTCATTCTTTTTGCATTTTTCAGAGGACATCTTGAGGCCCTTAAAAACATTTTTCTCATATTTTTAAAATCATTTCATACTGCATTTTAGTCCCTCTCTTTTGCATATTGTGTCATGTTTCTTATGTGATCTTTGCTAATTTGTTTGAGGTGCTTAACTTGTGAATTTTTGTGAGATCTTTTGACATGTGATTGGCTTCTGACTTAGGTCATTTGAGTTTTAATCTCAGAATTTTTTATTGTCATTTGATGTATGTTTGATTATTTGTGCTTAAATGACTTATGCATGATTATATCTTGACATCTCTTTACACAAGTTGACTTGCTGTCATACCCCAAATTTTGACCACTAAGATTTCCCCTCATTGTGAGAATCATCATCACAGTATGGAGGAACCATCATACTTCATCAGTCTCCCCAAAGATGGGTGAGCATCCACTACAATCAAAATTAGGGTTTCGAGCCCTCTCAGAGCCTTAGACAAAGGATCAATCAAGGAATGACATGACCTTCAACTTGTATACACCCTCAAACATACACAAAGGATCAAAAAGGACTCCCACTTCAAGGATTAAGCACAAGAATGCTCCCTTCTAGGTGGATCAAGCCTCAAGATCGCCAGTGTCACCAAATTAGGGTTTTGGTCGATCAAGGCTTCCAAAGGGAAATTTTCCTCTGGGCACAAGCCAAGGATCCAAAACACAACCTAATATACTCCATGGAACCCCATGGACCCAACCATCAAGTCAATTTTGCCTCAGGGGATGCATACATCAAATATCAGGAATTAGGGTTTCTTGACCTAATTCACCCCTAAGTTGACTTTTAGGGAAAATCATGAGCCAATACCTCAAGAGAGGGTTTGAGGGTCTCTAATGAACTATATTGATCCATTTGGAACAATGGATTAATCCAAGAAGCTTGAACAACAAGTCTCAATTTCATCTGCACCACAATTAGGGTTTCGCGAGGAAAGTCAACTGTAACTTTGACTTTTGACCAGGACATGCTCCCAAGCCCTAATACATGATTCAATATACCCTATGACACCCATGGAACATGTCCATCAAGTTTGATTTAGGTCCAGGACATGATTTCCTGAAGAATTGCACAATTTGGAATTCATCGGATAAAAATTCAACTGTGCACAAAAGTCAACTTTGACTTTTTGAGATTTTTCACCAATATTTTTAACCCTAAAATGATGTTAATGTATGATTCGAATCATCATTCATCAAGAAAAATCAAATAAAGTGGGATAACTTGTAAAAGGGGTAACCATAAAACTTAGAAAATTTTCTAAGTTATGGAAAAGTTACACTAATGTGCCAACTTTGGAGGACCATAACTCCTAAACCACAAGGCCATTGGTCCCCATCCAAAAGATTTGTAGATCACATTCCCCTCTACAAAAGCTTTATACTAACTTATTTCCAAATTCCTCATGGATTTTGAGTTATGGAGTGATCAAAATCAAGAAAAGTCACTTTGTTCCAACACTTGGTGAAAATTTCACTAAGTCAGATTTTACCCTATTTTTTGCTAAATGTAGGGGGATTTTTCACTTGGATTTAAAAGAGATCAAAACCAAACATGTTCAAACAGTTGTTGTATCATGTAAGGGCTTTCCAAAATGGCCAATAACATTACCAAATTCAAGTTGAGGCATGAGATATGACATTGGGAAGTTGCCTTGCTGAAATCTGCCAAGGCAAGGCAGAATTTGCATTTTTGCTCGATTTGCCAAAATCAGCCAAATCCAAATGCTCCTATCCACTTGGACACCTCTGAGGATTGAATCTAAAAGGGACAATCACTGAGCCAAGCCTCCAAAGTCCTTAGAACAAGAAAAAGCATGTTGAACCTAGAATTGCCAAAATAGGGCCAAGACTCCAATTTTAGATTGGAGCATTCAATGGAAGCATCAAGGTGGCATGGAATGAGTCATTCTCAACTGAATTTAGTCAAGACTTATCCAAGACCAAGGGAACCAGCAGCCTGTGCCCTAACCTCTAGTCAATGGCTAGAGGAGACTTGGATTTTCATTTGCCAACATTGGCCAAACCTACTCAGCAGTTGTCGTTCACTATTCCTTGCAAAACAAACTTGCTCTACTATAAATAGAGCTCAATTGTGATCAGTTTAAGTACACCAAAGGCCTACAACACTTGCCTTTCTCAAAATCTCTTTCTCTTGGCAAAAATGCCTTTCTTAGCAAGGTAGCTATCGGGTTTTGAGCTAAAGGGCAATTCCACTCAAACCAATCACACACACACCTCATATACATCACATATGAGCTGATCAAACACTTAAACAACAACTGGAACACTGATTTCTCAGAATCACCAGTCAATTGCTCAAGGTTTTAACCAAAATGCAGTTGAGATGCCATGAATTGATCCAGCCAATTTCAATCAAGTCCAAGCATTCAAACACACTCCATAGGGTGTAGGGAAGTTGTTCAGATCATCACCACTCATCTGTAACACCTCCAAATCAAAAATCACATTGCACTTGCTGTCACGGCCTAGAGGTAAGCATATACTTGGTCATCTCTCAATCTATGCATATTTCCTCGCACAATAATTTGGTCATATGTTCATAATCATGCATAGAATGTTTCCCCTCAATTAATTGCATTGTTTGAATCGTGTATCAAAAATCCTAGCCTTCATGCAGAAATTAGGGTTCTTGAGGATTTTTCGTGATTTCTTGTTATATGTTTAATTTAAATGAAATTAAATGCCATAGACATGATCGTGAGGTTGAAACGAGTTGATTGGTATGTGGATTGCATGATATAATCAAGTATTCAGTGAGATTGGATAGAAAATACAAATCTGGCCAAACCCAGAACACGCGCGTGTTCTTGGTGTGTTCTTGGCGCCATTTCTTTCAAATTCAAATATTTGAATTTTGTGATTTTATTTAATTGATTCAAAAATTAATTTCTCTCTGAGTTTTAATGATTTTGAGTTGATTCTTTTTTTAATAATTCACAAAAATGTTAAAATATTTTATTTTCCCAAAAAATCCCAAAAATATTATTTATTTTGTATAATTGATATTTTTGCAAAGAATTAATGTTTTAATTATTTTTTAACATTTAAAATATTTTTTCCACCTTGATTTTGCAAATTTTAATGCTTTCTAATTATTTTGTAGGTCAATACTTAATTTTTGAAGTATTAATCCAAGATCACAACTTGTTTTTCATATGTTAAACAATTTTGATCATTTTTAATTGAATTTTTATTCAATTAAATACATTTTTGAAAACAAATTAGGGTTTTGGATTAATTCAACCCTCATAAATCATTTTCAAAACTCTTGGGCCTCTAATAGAGTGTAAGACCAAATCCTTTTTTGACCAAATCATTTTGGGCCTCAGTGCATTGTATAAGTCCCGATAACGTCAAAAACAAACGGCGCGATCGTCGCCTTTTGAAAAATAACCTTTTGGGCCTCTCCTTGAGCTATAAGACCCATTCAAAACTTTTGGGCCTCTAATAGAGTGTAAGACCCAACCCCCTTTTAACCAAACAATTTTGGGCCTCACTTATTGTATAAGTCCCTCTGCGTTAAAAGAAAACCTCTGCGCGATCGCCATTTTTAACGAAAAATCATCTGGGCCTACCCTCGTGTTATAAGCCCCACTCTTTTTCTTTAAACTTTTTTTGGGACTCTATTAGAGTGTAAGACCCAACCCCTTTGTACAGAAAACCTTTTTGGGCCTCAGTCACTTGTATAAGTCCCTCTGTACAAATTCAAACAGTGTGCTCACTGATAAAACCTTGGGCCTCTCCTTGAGCTGTAAGCCCCAAATCTTTCTTTTTCAAAGCACTTTCTCCTTTGATTTTGAATGTACTGTTGTTTTCAATCTTTCTTTGTTGAACAACTAACCAAACAGCATGGAAGCTCTACAACCGAGTAAGTGGTTATCGCTTTCATTTACCGTTTTCATATACATATAACTGTATTGTGGGGCTGTTTCGCTGTAAGTCTTCTTTCATAAACTCATATCAACTGTGTAATAATAGTATAGATATTTAGAGTTTCCCCTGCAACTACGTCTAGAACTAGGTGACGCCGTTTCGTTTATTCGTAGAAATAGACAACTAGATCCCCAATAGGATCACCAGATACAGTCTTCTCTTAGGCTGTCCTCATTAGGAATTGTCAAGAAACTCTACTCCCAGAGATGAATGTATTCTCCGTGAATGGCATCTTTGAGTTTCTTCCAAATTCTCGAACTTTCCTGACTTTGATCTATGATCTATTCTCGGTGAATAGCATTACCTTGAATTTCTCGGGGTTTGGGGACCCACGGGCTTCTTAAAAGCATCGGCCTCCTCTTGGGCATCGTACAAGGACTCACAGGCTTCTTAAAAGCAACCCCGCCTCCTCTTGGGCTTAGTACAAGGACCCGCCGACTTCTTAGAAGTATTCACAGCCTCCTCTTAGGCTTCGTATAATGATCTCTTCCTCTGGGAATGATAGCCTCCTCTTGGGCTTCGTACAAGGACCCGTCGACTTCTTAAAAGTTTCCAGCTTCCTCTTGGGCTTCGTACAAATTGTCCCGACGACCTCCTAGAGGTATAGGAATAGAACTTAGTCATCTTCATAGAACAATCCTTTCATAGAGTCTACTACTGTTTCTTAAAGCATAGTACAAAAGATAAAACTCTAGACTTGGACAGTCTAATCTCCTTGAGTCTTCAAGACATTCTCAAGTGACCCCTTCGTTAAATAGGAAAGAAACCCGCAGACTCGGACAGTCTCAATACCCTTTGGATTTCCCGTTTCCTCAAAGAAAAGGAAATATCCCTGATCCTCAAATCAAATCCCTGAGTACCGTATTGCTCATATAAGAACTAATTTTCTCTTTAAAATCAGTATACTGGATCTGTCACTTAACTGAAATAGTTATAATAGCCTCCTCTTGGGCTTTGTACAATGATTCTCCCCAATGGAGTCAAACAACGTTTAGCCTCTCTCTCGGGCTTTGTACGAGACACATAAGAGACTCCCTCGTTGAGTCAATTACCCCTTTCGCCTCCATCTCGGGCTTTATACGAGATACAAAAAGGTTCTTATTGAGCCAAACAAATTTTAGCCTTCATCTAGGGCTTTGTACGAGATACAAAAACTCTCTTGTTGAGTCAAATAGCCTTCATCTCGGGCTTTATACGAGATACCAAAAGATTCCCTCGTTGAGTCAAAACCTTTTAGCCTCTCTCTCGGGCTTTATACGAGACACATATTAGCCTCCTCTTAGGCTTTGTATAAGAAAACCACTGGTTAATCCAATTAACCTTTTAGCATCAAAGTTGTGCCTCGTTCACAGTACACAAACATCAACAACTCCTTCCCCTTCATCTAATTGTTGTAAGCGGTAAGCCCCTGGATCATCTACATCCATGCCACTGTCCCTCTTTTAGCATGAGAAATTCCTAAGGAAAGATAACATTGCTCTACATTGAGTTAAAGTCTTCTCCTTCAGGTTGGAAATCCCCTTTAAAGGAAATTATGGCATTGTCGGATTCACACATCCCGGTTAAAGTAATTCTCCTTTATAAACAAACCCTTCTTTAGAGATGACAAATTCTCTCTAAAGTTGAGACCCTTCAGCTTTAAGTCTTGGGCTTTGAACAAGACACAAATAGACCCTTCAACTTCATATCTTGGGCTTTGAACAAGATACAAACTACTTTTCGCTTCACGTCTTGGGCTTTGAACAAGACACCAAAACACTATTTCCTCCCATAGAATAGGAGGAACTACGAACGTTCTGATTTCCCTGTTTCGGTAAACGGGAATACGTAGGCATAAGATCGAAAGAAAAGATCTTAGCGAGCGCAATCAACAAAAAACCCAAAATCCCATCAAAAAGCATCAGTCCTAACATCCTAATCCTTGTTCCCCTACCAGAAACATTCTGTCAAGATAAAAAGAGAGAAAACCGTATTGGCGAAAATACAAATAACCAGTACAAGGGCCCCCCACATTGATAGCATTCGTAACCTAACAGACCACTGTTTAAACTCAGTATGCAAAGCAGGGTTAATTGGAGACATCTATTTCCTTTCCTTCATCAGCTTTAATAGGATAAAAAATGAATCGACATGTAGTAAACTCAACCGCAGAGAGCGACCAGTGCTTAAGAACCGCGTCCAAAATCGCTCGCTACAGAAAAATGGCGCCCACCGTGGGGCCCGTCTCTGTTTTTCTTCTTCCTCTTCACCTCTTGTGTGAATACCACAGATTGGGGCTTCTGCCGGGGAACCCATTTTCTGTCAGGAACTTAGGATTCATAGCTTTAAAGGTCTAGGATGTTTAGGACAAATATATATACTGCTTTTCCTAATTGCTATACGTGTTTACTTTTCTGCTAATGGGAATGCGTGTGATGCCGCATGTGGAAAGATTGAGTATACACTTAAGATAAGTGATGGCGACGAGGTCGACCATCAACCTCAGTGGAGGCTGACCAATGCAACTCATTCTCTCACCTAGACAATGGGCCGATTGTTAAGTCTGAGAAGCTGAGGAGCCAAACCCTTTCGTAGTGCGGAAACTATCGGGAATAGTTGTTACGCGATACTACCCTCATTTGAGGCTGGTGATCTATTCTCGGTGAATGGAACTTACTCTAAGATTGCTCTACAAATCACTGGCGATCTGCTTGTTGTTTTGCTTTCCTGGGAGGAGCTGATGATAATGAGTACAGGTACAAAAATCACCCTAGTATAAACCTTTGGGGATGGGTAGAGCCTTGACTTCATGACAACGACCCTTTGACCCCATGTTTTTTCTATGTTTTTGTGTGCTGCATTCATTCATTTAAAAAAACATTAAAACATTCAAAAAATCTTCTCTCCTAGTCTCTCTATTTTTTCAAATTAAATTAAGACTATGATTGCAAATATCAGAGAAGAGGATTACGCTAATGGATTTTGGTAGAAGGAGAACTCATACGTACACCTTCAAGGTTCCAAAGCTAGAGGATTTGAGAAGGTTAGCGAGGATGATCACTAACCCTAAGGCTTTCAGAGCCAAGCACGGAGGTTTGCTACCACTGTTAAGAGTCCATGTGATTGAGGGAATCATGGACGCACTCATTCAGTTTTACGATCCAGCTTATCACTATTTCACATTCCCGGATTACCAGCTTGCACCAATGCTGGAGGAGTATTCTCACCTGACTGATTTACATATCACTGATCGAGCTCCATTTTCTGGACTGGAAGAAATTCCAAAGAATCAGACCATTGCAAGAGCAATTCATTTGGACGAGTCTGAGGTCAGGACTCACATAACCACTAAGGGTGGCATCCAAGGTTTGCCAGCCCAGTTCTTGACAAAGAAAGCCCTATATTTTGCCAGTATAGGAAACGTAACTGCTTTTGAAAGCATCTTTGTCTTACTCACCTACGGGTTATTTTTGTTTCCCAACATCAATAACTTCGTCGATATTAACTCCATTAAAGTTTTTCTCATTGGAAACCCTGTGCCGACTTTGCTCGCAGATGCGTATCATTCTGTACACTTGGGAAATTTGTACAGCGAAGGGGAGATCACATGTTGTGTACCTTTGCTTTACAAATGCTTTATCTCCCATTTGCCCAAGTCTACTGCTTTTTGGGATTGCAAGAGTGCCTTACGTTGGTCGCAGAAAATCATGTCCCTCACCAACTCTAATATAGATTGGTGTAATAAGATCTATGATGGAATCAGAATCATTGATCGTTGTGGAAACTTCCCCAACGTACTCCTCATAGGAACTAAAGGAGGAATCAACTATCATCCGATATTGGTTCGCCGTCAGTTTGGATACCCGATGAGACACGTCCCACGGGGTGTTCATCTGGAAGGTCTTTTCTTCAAGGAAGGAGAAAACGACAGAGCACTAAAAATGGAAATAGTGCACGCTTGGAAACATGTTCATAAGAAAGGACGGGAGTCTCTAGGAAAACCGGACTGTGTCTCAGTGGAGCCTTATCTCCATTGGGTACAAACTAGAGCTCTCAAACTGAAGATGCCTTATCCTCGTTACGGAATTCTTCCGCCGAGGGAATCTGTCATGTAATTCATGACGGAAACTGAAAAGCTTCAGGTTACTCTCAACAAAGTTCAACGGGAGAGGAGGTCTTGGAAGAACAAGTACCGCACCCTCGACGTAGAGTGCATCAAAATACGGCAATTACTGAAAGAGAAGGATGCTCTGATTGAAATTTTGGAGCAGCATGCTGTAGAGAATCAAGATGACCAAAGGAATTTTCTCGCTCCTTTCACCTGGCAAAGGAATAACAACCCGACAATGGCCCAAGAGCCCCGGTCAAAGAAAAGGAAAGTACCAGAATCAGCACCCGATTTCTCTTCAGAGAGGACTCGGGACCCATTAGCTTAGGTTTCTATTTCTGCACCTTGTAATCTACTGTATTTCCATTTCTGTAATCCTTTGAATTTCAATAAAAAGGGGTTTCCCCACTGTTTGATATTTGCAATCTAATTGTCGAAGTTTATTTTGATTAAACCAAAAAAACAATTAATATAATCATTGCATTCATCATTCTCACATCACGTATTCTTCTTACCTACGAATCTCACGTTTGTGTCTCGGTTCTAGAGTCAAACTGTCTCATTCGTATAATACTCGGGCCAATCGTCAGAAAGGGATGGATAATCTTGAGGAAGAAAATAGAGAGTTGAAAGAAGAGATCGACGCTCTGAGAGAGGATATGAGAAAGCTTCGTAACGACATGCAAGCCATGGCAGAAGCTCAGCTACACAGAACTGTGATCTCAGAGATCACCTCAATGCCCATAGTGGAGAAGTATGATCCTAGGTATCAGATACCGAAAGATCGCCCTTGGGGCATGCCTGTTAACTATATCCCGAAAGGATATGTTCCGCCGATCACTGAAGATCAGGGAATCATAACAGAAGCCGTTGGGCTTAAAGGTTACAAACTTCGGGAAAGCAAAGATGCCAGGGGCATACTGAAGACTCCTGAAGGTTACAAACTTCGGGAAACGCCAAGACTCACTGTCGTAGTCACGGTACCACCCCCTGTGGTGCACACTGTCCCAGAAGGATAGATTCCACCAATACCTACTGGTAGAAAGGAAACTATGTTCGATAGAATGGATGAATTCCAGGAGCAATTTTTGGAAATGCAGAAGGAGCTGCAAGCCATTCGCGGTCAGGATTTATTTGGAAAGGACGCCGCAGACCTCTGCTTGGTCCCCAATGTGAAAGTTCCGCACAAGTTCCAAGTGCCTGACATTGAAAAGTACAAGGGTAACTCTTGCCCTCAAAGCCATTTGGTGATGTATGCTCGGCGGATGTCTGCTCAGACGGAGAATCAGGACCTACTGATTCACTACTTTCAGAATAGTTTAACCGGTGCCGCATTAAAATGGTACATGGGTTTAAACCGTGCCACGATCAACACTTTCAGAGATCTTGGCACTGCCTTCGTCCAACAATACAAATACAATTTGGACATGGCACCCGACAGAGATCAACTCAGATCAATGTCGCAAAAGGACAAGGAAACCTTTAAGGAGTATGCTCAAAGGTGGCGTGAAATTGCCGCTCAAATTTGTCCGCCTCTTGAGGAAAAAGAGATGACAAAGATCTTCTTAAAGACCTTAAGCTCATTTTACTATGACCGAATGGTTGCCAGTGCACCCAGTGATTTCACCGAGATGGTGGGCATGGGCGTACGTCTTGAGGAAGCCGTCCGAGAAGGACGTTTGGTAAAAGACACTGGATCGACGAGCGGTACTAAAAAATACGGTAGTGCTCTCCCTAAGAAAAAAGAGCAAGATATTGGGAATATCTCTCTCGGAAAGCAAAGGCGACGTTATCAGCCGGTAGCAGCTGTAACTCCTGCTATCAGCCCAGCGCCTATTCCTACGTACCAACCTCAGGTTGTGCAGAGCCAACCTGATCAGCAAAGGACACAACAACCTCTTCAACAAGCTCATCCCCAATACAACAACAACCGTACAACGCGGCCACCAGGATTTGATCCTATACCCGTATCGTACGCAGAGCTGTTTCCATTACTACTGGCCAAGGGGCACATTTAGACTAAGTCCCCTCTTACAGTACCAGAAAATCTGCCTTTTTGGTTTAAGGTGGATCAAACATGCCCTTATCATCAAGGAGGACCAGGGCATAACATTGAGACTTGTCTCAATTTCAAATCCTACGTGCAAAAGCTTGTTAGGAGCGGGGTCTTATCCTCAAGGATACAAATCCTAATGTTCTCACGAACCCGCTGCCTCAACATGAGAAGGCTGCAGTCAATATGATTGAGAAAGAGACTAATAATGTCTATCAAATTCACGATATACTCTTATTGAAGACCAATCTGGTCAATATTCATTGTAAACAGAGTGGATATGGCCATGTACCACCTCATAATTATTACCAGTGTGATATCTGCTCTAAAAACAATCAAGGATGTTCGGTAGTGCAAATAGCTCTACAGGAACAAATGGATCTCGGATGGATCCAAGAGCACCGAGTTCGGGGAGTTAACATGGTTTACACGAATTCTAACATCATTTAGAACCATGATATCCGTGCGATGAATGTCAACTTGGTGGAAATGCACTCAAGGCAAAGCCAGTATCATAATCTGCCGCGGCACGATTACAGTTCCTGTCTGACTTGCTCGATAAACAAACAGGGATGCTCTTTCATACAGGAGTCCCTCCAGCGTCAGATGGATCTTGGATGGGTCCAAGACTATCATGATAGGAACCCTTATCAGATCAACATGGTTCAGATCTTCGATATTCGCGTGATGAATACCAACTTGGTAGAGTTATATGCTGAGCAGGTCCGACTCGGATTCTTAATATCACATGACTATCAAAGCTGTAAAACGGGTTGCGAAAACGATCGAGGTTGCACCCTTGTCCAGGAGGCACTTCAGCACTTGTTAAATCATTGGTGGATGTCAATCTACATGGATGAAGATACTCAGCAGATTAGTATCAATAACAGGAATCCCACTCGGCATCAAAGTCAGGATGTCCGATCTGTGGAAGCTAACCTAGTGAGGTTACATTGTATTCAAAGTGGGCGTGGCCAGGTGCCACCACACAATTATGACCGTTGTAGCGTCTGTTCGGAAAGTAACCAAGGGTGTTACCTTGTGAGAGCATCTCTTCAGGGTCAGGTGGATCGTGGAGAAATTCGTCCATATCCGAGTTCTGGACCCATCAACTCGACGCTGAATTACCATGTCGATCAAGTTGAGGATGTTGTCACAATCTCTGGTCATCACAGGACCAGGGATTTTTTTGCCATTATCCCTCTACTTGACGAATCTAAAGTTCCCAACCGGGAACGGATCGAGATTACTTATGACGGTCAGAAAAATCAGAAAGTTCCCACAGTCATCTATCTACCGGGACCATTACCGTATGAATCAGCTAAGGCTATCCCTTACAAATATGGTGCAACGATAATTGAAAATGGAAAGGAAATTCCATTACCCTCTGTCGTGAATATTGTAGACATCAGTCGTGTAACACGGAGTGGTAGAATCTTCAACCGAGGGGTTGGAGAATCTAACAAAGAAAAGGAACTTCAGACAGAAGCTCCCGATCCACCAGTCGGTCAATCCAGTAATCCCAACCTTTCGAAAAACGACGATGAGATGCTGAATCTCATCCAAAGGAGTGAATATAACATTGTTGATCAACTGTTACAAACTCCTTCAAAGATCTCTGTGTTATCACTGTTACTCAGTTCAGAAGCGCATAGGGAGGCTCTACAGAAAGTCTTGGAGCAAGCCTTTGTGGAACAGGATGTAACAATCAGACAGTTCGATAGCATTGTCTCTAACATCACTTCTTGCAACAATTTGGGATTTAGTGATGAGGAATTACCCGAAAAGGGTCGCCGTCATAACATAGCGCTCAATATTACAGTTAACTGCCAAGACGATGCTTTAGCCAGCGTACTGGTAGACACAGGGTCAGCCCTGAATGTTATGCCGAAGTCTACTTTGATGCAATTATCATTCAAAGGCCCTCCGATGAGAATCAGCGAGGTCATCGTCAAAGCATTCGACGGATCCAGAAAAATGGTTATCGGCAAAGTTGATCTTCCCATAACTATTGGTCCTCACACTTTCCAAGTCACTTTCCAGGTCATGGACATCCGGGCAACGTACAGTTGTTTATTAGGAAGACCTTGGATACATCAGGCTAGAGCGGTTACTTCAACCCTCCACCAAAAGCTAAAGTTCATCAAGAACGATCAACTTGTCACGGTTTGTGGGGAACAAGCCTTGCTTGTGAGTAACTTGTCATCATCTACTGGTATAGAACCCGAGGAGGTTATTGGAACTCAGTTCCAAGCGCTGTCGGTGGGCAAGGACAATCAATACCGAGGAGGAACCTCGATTTCCTCATACAAAGATGCTATCAAAGCGGTCGAGAGTACCGATACAACCGGATGGGGACAGCTTGTCATTCCTACTGACAATAAAACAAAGAAGGGTCTTGGTTTTTCTGCAACCTGTACCCAGACACCTGCCAACGACAAAAGTCTTCATCCCCTTCAAAACTTCTTCCACAGTGGAGGTTTCCTTCACCCTGTGTCTCAAGCAGTACATGCTATTAATGAGGAAGATCCCTCTGACACAGATGAAGAATGGAAGTCCTATCTTAACGAGGACGGTTATACGTCTCAGGAAAAGGTGCTTACTCCTTTTTGCTTTCCCGCATAGAGTATGAGATTTATACCAAGGTCAGACGTCGAAATGATATATGGAGATTGTGACCTAGAAGGATGCCGTGCTCCGCCAAATTCATTAGAGGAGGACACTCTGATGAAGGACAACTTTGACCACAACTATTATGGCCCAATGGATGGTCTGCCAATGTGGCAACCTTACCCAAGAGACTTGGGGCCAGAAAGTCAGCCGAACAATGAAACTCAGCTGACTGTCATTGAACAGAATACCTGTGTCCCCACCATGTCATGGGATCAACACTCAGGTCATTCAGAAACTACTCAACACGACGATGAATTTGCAACGTTTGTAGGACTTGAATTCATCAACTACATTTTTCTCGAGGTCAACGTCATCGAGAGAGATGACCCCTCTAGTTCCGAAGAAGTGTGGGACACCTTGGGACAACCAAGTGGAAAATACGACTATATGGTCAAGTACACCGCTCCCGAAAGCTCTCGTATCAGGTTCGAAGACATCCAGCCTACTGGATGGGGAGATACAGCTGAGAGCACAACTACTCTGCAAAATGTAACTGAGGAATTCTCCTACGACAACTCTGCCTGGGAGACAGATTCCAACGATCCTACTCCACCAGAAATCAGTGTTATTTCTGAAGACAAATCAAGGAAGGTGCCAGACTTTGTGATTCACCGAGGAGTTCGCCACCAATGGATTGTCGTCGAGGTTCCGAAGGCCGTTCATCAATCAAAGTAATTGTCGTCTTTTAACCTTTCACCCTGTCCGGTGAAACGGGTGTTTTGATAGGGCTCGCTTTCTGCAAATTTCCCTCTTCGCTTTGCCCAAAGCGACAGAGTTTTTTTTTATAGGGCTGTAGTTTCAAGCATCGACTTGTTCATTAATAACATAACGTCGTTCTATAATTTCTGCATTAATTGCTGTTTTCTCTTTTTGCTTTTTCAGAAAATGGTAATCCTAAAAAACAATTTAAAAATAAAAACAAGCAGTAAAATAAAACACTGCACACACTTGCATTTTCTCTATCTCTTCTAAACACAAATCATCACGTCATGCAGATTGCTTGTTTTAAACCCAGTTGAAACATACGATCCGATGCCTTCTCCCAACTTTGAGTTCCCGGTATTTGGGGCTGAAGAAGAAGTTGACAACGAAATTCCAGAAGAGATCTCCCGATTACTCAGACAAGAGGAAAGGTCCATTGAACCTCACAAAGAATCATTGGAAACAGTAAACTTGGGTTCAGAGCAAGAGAGAAAAGAAGTAAGGATTGGGGCACTGCTCAGTCTCTCGGGCTATAACCAGATCAAAATGGCGCCAAAGGACATGGAGAAAACTTCATTCATTACCCCATGAGGCACCTTTTGTTACAAGGTAATGTCGTTCGGCTTGAAGAATGTCGGGGCAACCTATCAAAGGGCCATGACTACTCTGTTTCATGACATGATACACAAAGAAATCGAGGTATATGTTGATGATATGATTGCAAAATCAAAAACAGAGAGTAAGCACGTTGAACATCTATCAAAATCGTTCGAACGTTTAAGAAAGTTCAAGCTCCGCTTGAATCCCAACAAGTGCACCTTCGGTGTCCGTTCAGGGAAACTATTAGGGTTCATCGTCAGCCAGAAAGGAATTGAGGTTGATCCTGACAAGGTCAAGGCCATTCAAGAAATGCCTTCTCCGAAAACTGAAAAACAAGTCAGGGGATTCCTAGGACGTTTAAACTACATCTCCAGATTCATATTCCTCATGACTGCCACATGTGCGCCGATTTTCAAGTTACTCAAAAAGAACCAGGATTGCGTTTGGACAGAAGATTGTCAAACCGCCTTCGACAGTATTAAGAAATATCTGTTGAATCCTCCGATTCTATCACCTCTAGTGGAAGGAAGACCACTGATCATTTACCTCACAGTCCTAGAGGACTCAATGGGATGTGTACTTGGCCAATAAGATGAAACCAAAAGGAAATAGTCTGCCATTTACTATCTGAGCAAGAAATTCACCGACTGCGAGACTCGGTACACGATGCTCGAGAAAACTTGCTGCGCTTTGGGTTGGGCAGCCAAACGTCTTCGCCAATACATGATTCGTCATACTACTTGGTTGATCTCCGAAATGGATCCAATCAAGTACGTCTTCGAAAAACCTGCTCTCACGGGAAGGATTGCCCGTTGGCAGATGCTGTTATCAGAATATGACATAGAGTACCACGCTCAGAAAGCCGTTAAAGGAAGTATTTTAGCCGATCATTTGGCTCATCAATCGATTGGCGATCAAGAATCAATCGGATTTGACTTCCCAGATGAAGATGTCATGTATTTAAAAATAAAAGACTGCGATGAACCGCTACCCAGTGAAGGGCCAGAACCAGGTTCCCAGTGGGGACTTATCTTTGACGGAGCAGTTAATCATTATGGAAACAGAATTGGGGCAATCATTGTTACCCCTCAGGGTACCCACATTCCTTTCACCGCCAGACTTACGTTCAAATGTACGAACAACGAGGCCGAATACGAAGCTTGTATTATGGGTCTCGAAGAAGCGATTGATTTAAGGATAAAAAACTTGGACGTATACGGCGACTCAACCTTGGTTATCAATCAGATAAAAGGAGATTGGAACACATACCAATCAGGACTGATTCCTTACAAAGACTACGCAAGAAGGTTGCTACCCTTCTTCAACAGAGTGGAGTTTCATCACATCCCTCGTGATCAGAATCACATGGCTGATGCCTTAGCCACTTTCTCTTCCATGATTAGTGTAGGTCAATGGAATGACATACCTAAGATCGACATAATGCGCCTTGAACGGCCCGCTTACGTCTTCACGATCGAAGCAGTCATAGACGACAAACCTTGGTATCACGATATCAAATGCTTCCTTCAGAAACAAGAGTACCCACCTGGGGCATCCAGGAAAGACATAAAAACCCTCAGAAGATTGGCTAGAAACTTCTTCCTGAGCGGTGACACTCTCTATAAGAGAAATTTTGACATGGTCTTACTCTGATGCGTAGACAGACCAGAAGCAGAAATACTGATGAAAGAAATTCATGAAGGATCCTTTGGCACTCATGCCAACGAACATACAATGGCAAGAAAAATTCTAAGAGCAGGGTACTATTGGTTGACAATGGAATTCGACTGCTACAAATACATGAGGAAGTGTCACAAGTGTCAGATATACTCCAACAAAATTCATGTACCGCCATCACATCTCAAAGTTCTCTCTTCCCCATGGCCATTTTCCATATGGGGAATCGACATGATTGGCTTGATCTAACCTAAGGCTTCAAACGGACATCGGTTCATCCTGGTAGCCATTGACTATTTCACCAAGTGGGTCGAAGCAACGTCATACGCTAATGTAACCCGACAAGTGATGGTCCGATTTATCAAAAACAATATCATCTGCGGTTATGGTGTTCCAAGCGAGATCATTACTGATAATGATCTAACTTGAACAATAAGATGATGAAAGAGTTGTGCGTAGAGTTCAAGATTGAACATCATAACTCATCTCCCTACCGACCAAAGATGAACGGAGCGGTAGAAGCGGCTAACAAGAACATCAAGAACATTGTTCAAAAGATGGTTGTAACCTATAAAGATTGGCATGAGATGCTACCCTTTGCTCTTCACGGTTATCGCACATATGTCCACACTTCAACAGGGGCAACCCCTTTTTCTCTAGTGTATGGCATGGAGGCAGTTCTCCCCATAGAAGTAGAGATCCCATCAATCCGGGTATTGATGGAAGCTAAGCTTTCAGAAGCTAAATGGTATCAAAATCGACACGATGAACTGAATTTGATTGAAGAGAAGCAAATCATGGCACTATGCCACGGTCAGTTGTATCAGCAGAGAATGAAGAAGGCGTTCGACAAAAAGGTCCGACCTCGCGTCTTCAGGAAAGGAGACCTCGTGCTCAAGAAGATACAATCTTTTCTCACTGATTCTCGGGGCAAGTGGACCCCAAATTATGATGGCCCATATGTGGTCACGAAGCTTTCTCAGGCGGCTCCTTGAGACTTGCAACCATGGACGGAGAGGAATTTACCTACCCCACGAATGTTGATGTAGTCAAGAAATACTTCGCCTAAAAAAACGTCTCGGTGGATTGAAAACCCGAAAGGGCGGTCCAGGCAAAAGTTAGAGACATGAAGAAAATCATCCCGATGGATTGGAAACATCAAAGTACAATCCAGGAAAAAATTAGGGGTAATGGCAAGTAACTATGTTCAACAGAGGCAAGTCCCTCAGCAGCAGTTACATCATCCATCGGAGGAAAACTCCAGTCAAGGTCATCTTCGACAGAAGCTCAGGATGTCCCGAATTCGAAGTTGGTAGAAGGATAGTGGTCGTTATGTTTCAACGTAGCCCTTTTCCCTGTAAATTACCATTTTCAAACTTTGTATATACTCTTTGGAATCACGCGTTTGCCTGATCTCCATTTTATCAATAAAATTTGAGCCCTTGTGCTTTTGTTTGTAATTCTTATTTGTTTTAGCTTTACAGAACGACGTTGTTAACATGATTAACGATTCTTGAAATAAAACAAAAATGAATTTACTTGTTAAAACTTTTTCTGCTTTTAAAATAAAGTCGGCAATTTCTTTTGACTGTTGAACATCAGAAAAGCATCAACCGCTTCTCCAGAAGTAAGCAAACTTCAAAGTGCAGAATCAAAGTACTCTTTCTAACCCAGTATGCCTGAATGAAGGATCAACTGTGTCAGAGACTTGTTTCGTCTGATATGCCACGGTAGAGTTCTTACCTCCTAAGCCCGACCAACGGTAGCTCCCAACGGGGACTATCTCTCCTAAGCAAGGTGGAATTGCTATCTTGACCCAGCGATATTTCTACACGCCCCGCGATGGCCGAGTATCCAGTCGTGTTCACCCGTCAGTTTATATGTCACGTCAGTTTTGTCAGCTTAAACATACATACATCATGCATTATTGATTTACATTCGCATTCATATTGCATCACTATCACTCTAGTCGGTCTTGTCCCCTAGTGATAACAGTCCTCTCAATCGAGTTGTCAGTTCTTGCCTCGTCAGGAAATGCTACGTTCGAACAATCTCTCTCCTCCATTTTATCTCTGGAATGAAGTTGGCTCCTCGACCACTTTGATAACTTGAACCTCTGAAAAGCCGAGATTTGGCAGTACAGCTGCCATTCTCCGAAAGACCGCTGATGAAAAGGTCATCGGCACCTCAAAATTGGAGCCCATCATATGGCATTTCTCCGGGAAGATCCCGAGAAAAGTATGATGTAAGATCCCAAGCGACAGCAGTCTCTCAAGAGACATGCTTTCCCTCAGTAGAAATAAATGGCGTCTCTAACAGAGAAGTTTGTGCAACTCTATGACTCAGACGACTGGGGTCCCCAGCAAGTCTGACACCAAAATTTTTTCCGTCAAATGGCATCTCCCCAGGAAAATTCGGCGAGAAGTTTGAGGAAAACCGCTACGAATAGCGTCCCTTGTCAATAAAGTTTATTGACAAAAGAAACTAAGACCAGTTCCTTGGTAGGAAACCAAGAGCGAGGGGAAGTTTATTTCAGAAACTTAGACCAGTTCCTTGGTAGAAAACCAGGATCGAGGGGAAGTTGACAAAAGAAACTGAGACCAGTTCCTTGGCTGAAAACCAGGATCGAGGGGAAGTTTACCTTTTCTAAAGCATCATTGCTTAGCAAAAGAAGATGAATGCGTGAACTACCATTCATAACCACCATCAAAATTTCGGGTATTCCGATATTTAATCCTCTTGCCCCCCGAATGCCCGAATACCTTCGCCATTCATGCCTTCGGGTCCAAGAAGATTAAATAGGGGCATCTGTCATACCCCAAATTTTGACCACTAAGATTTCCCCTCATTGTGAGAATCATCATCACAGTATGGAGGAACCATCATACTTCATCAGTCTCCCCAAAGATGGGTGAGCATCCACTACAATCAAAATTAGGGTTTTGAGCCCTCTCAGAGCCTTAGACAAAGGATCAATAAAGGAATGACATGATCTTCAACCTGTATACACCCTCAAACATACACAAAGGTTCAAAAAGGACTCCCACTTCAAGGATTAAGCACAATAATGCTCCCTTCTAGGTGGATCAAGCCTCAAGATCGCCAGTGTCACCAAATTAGGGTTTTGGTCGATCAGGGCCTCCAAAGGGAAATTTTCCTCTGGGCACAAGCCAAGGATCCAAAACACAACCTAATATACTCCATGGAACCCCATGGACCCAACCATCAAGTCAATTTTTTCTCAGGGGATGCATACATAAAAAATCAGGAATTAGGGTTTCTTGACCTAATTCACCCCTAAGTTGACTTTTAGGGCAAATCATGAGCCAATACCTCAAGAGAGGGTTTGAGGGTCTCTAATGAACTATATTGATCCATTTGGAACAATGGATTAATCCAAGAAGCTTGAGCAATAAGTCTCAATTTCATCTGCACCACAATTAGGGTTTCGCGAGGAAAGTCAACTGTAACTTTGACTTTTGACCAGGACATGCTCCCAAGCCCTAAGACATGATTCAATATACCCTATTACATCCATGGAACATGTCCATCAAGTTTGATTTAGGTCAAGGACATGATTTCCTGAAGAATTGCACAGTTTGGAATTCAACGGATAAAAAGTCAACTGTGCACAAAAGTCAACTTTGACTTTTTGAGATTTTTCACCAAAATGGATTTTTAACCCTAAAATGATGTTAATGTATGATTGGAATCATCATTCATCAAGAAAAATCAAATAAAGTGGGATAACTTGTAAAAGGGGTAACCATAAAACTTAGAAAATTTTCTAAGTTATGGAAAAGTTACACTAATGTGCCAACTTTGGAGGACCATAACTCCTAAACCACAAGGCCATTGGTCCCCATTCAAAGCTTGATTTGTAGATCACATTACCCTCTACAAAAGCTTCATACTAACTTATTTCTAAATTCCTCATGGATTTTGAGTTATGGAGTGATCAAAATCAAGAAAAGTCACTTTGTTCCAACACTTCGTGAAAATTTCACTAAGTCAGATTTTACCCTATTTTTTGCTAAATGTAGGGGGGTTTTTCACTTGGATTCAAAAGAGATCAAAACCAAACATGTTCAAACAGTTGTTGTATCATGTAAGGGCTTTCCAAAATGGCCAAGAACATTACCAAATTCAATTTGAGTCATGAGATATGACATTGGGAAGTTGCCTTGCTGAAATCTGCCAAGGCAAGGCAGAATTTGTATTTTTGCTCGATTTTCCAAAATCAGCCAAATCCAAATGCTCCTATCTACTTGGACACCTCTGAGGATTGAATCTAAAGGGGACAATCACTGAGCCAAGCCTCTAAAGTCCTTGGAACAATAAAAAGCATGTTGAACCTAGAATTGCCAAAATAGGGACAAGACTCCAATTTTGGATTGGAGCATTCAATGGAAGTATCAAGGTGGCATGGACTGAGCCATTCTCAACTGAATTCAGTCAAGACTTATCCAAGACCAAGGGAACCAGGAGCCTGTGCCCTAACCTCTAGTCAATGGCTAGAGGAGACTTGGATTTTCATTTGCCAACATTGGCCAAACCTACTCAGCAGTTGCCATTCACTATTCCTTGCAAAACAAACTTGCTCTACTATAAATAGAGCTCAATTGTGATCAGTTTAAGTACACCAAAGGCCTACAACACTTGCCTTTCTCAAAATCTCTTTCTCTTGGCAAAAATGCCTTTCTTAGCAAGGTAGCTATCGGGTTTTGAGCTAGAGGGCAATTCCACTCAAACCAATCACCCACCCACCTCATATACATCACATATGAGCTGATCAAACACTTAAACAACAACTGGAACACTGATTTCTCAGAATCACCAGTCAATTGCTCAAGGTTTTAACCAAAATGCAGTTGAGATGCCATGAATTGATCCAGCCAATTTCAATCAAGTCCAAGCATTCAAACACACTCCATAGGGTGTAGGGAAGCTGTTCAGATCATCACCACTCATCTGTAACACCTCCAAATCAAAAATCACATTAGACTTGCTGTCACGGCCTAGAGGTAAGCATATACTTGGTCATCTCTCAATCTATGCATATTTCCTCGCACAATAATTTGGCCATATGTTCATAATCATGCATAGAATGTTTCCCCTCAATTAATTGCATTGTTTGAATCGTGTATCAAAAATCCTAGCCTTCATGCAGAAATTAGGGTTCTTGAGGATTTTTCGTGATTTCTTGTTATATGTTTAATTTAAATGAAATTAAATGCCATAGACATGATCGTGAGGTTGAAACGAGTTGATTGGTATGTGGATTGCATGATATAATCAAGTATTCAGTGAGATTGGATAGAAAATGCAAATCTGGCCAAACCCAGAACACGCGCGTGTTCTTGGTGTGTTCTTGGCGCCATTTCTTTCAAATTCAAATATTTGAATTTTGTGATTTTATTTAATTGATTCAAAAATTAATTTCTCTCTGAGTTTTAATGATTTTGAGTTGATTCTTTTTTTAATAATTCACAAAAATGTTAAAATATTTTATTTTCCCAAAAAATCCCAAAAATATTATTTATTTTGTATAATTGATATTTTGGCAAAGAATTAATGTTTTAATTGTTTTTTAACATTTAAAATATTTTTTCCACCTTGATTTTGCAAATTTTAATGCTTTCTAATTATTTTATAGGTCAATACTTAATTTTTGAAGCATTAATCCAAGATCACAACTTGTTTTTCATATGTTAAACAATTTTGATCATTTTTAATTGAATTTTTATTCAATTAAATACATTTTTGAAAACAAATTAGGGTTTTGGATTAATTCAACCCTCATAAATCATTTTCAAAACTCTTGGGCCTCTAATAGAGTGTAAGACCCAATCCTTTTTTGACCAAATCATTTTGGGCCTCAGTGCATTGTATAAGTCCCGATAACGTCAAAAACAAACGGCGCGATCGTCGCCTTTTGAAAAATAACCTTTTGGGCCTCTCCTTGAGCTATAAGACCCATTCAAAACTTTTTGGCCTCTAATAGAGTGTAAGACCCAACCCCCTTTTAACCAAACAATTTTGGGCCTCACTTATTGTATAAGTCCCTCTGCGTTAAAAGAAAACCTCTGCGCGATCGCCATTTTTAACGAAAAATCATCTGGGCCTACCCTCGTGTTATAAGCCCCACTCTTTTTCTTTAAACTTTTTTTGGGACTCTATTAGAGTGTAAGACCCAACCCCTTTGTACAGAAAACCTTTTTGGGCCTCAGTCACTTGTATAAGTCCCTTTGTACAAATTCAAACAGTGCGCTCACTAATAAAACCCTGGGCCTCTCCTTGAGCTGTAAGCCCCAAATTTTTCTTTTTCAAAGCACTTTCTCCTTTGATTTTGAATGTACTGTTGTTTTCAATCTTTATTTGTTGAACAACTAACCAAACAGCATGGAAGCTCTACAACCGAGTAAGTGGTTATCGCTTTCATTTACCGTTTTCATATACATATAACTGTATTGTGGGGCTGTTTCACTGAAGTCTTCTTTCATAAACTCATATCAACTGTGTAATAATAGTATAGATATTTAGAGTTTCCCCTGCAACTACGTCTAGAACTAGGTGACGCCATTTCGTTTATTCGTAGAAATAGACAACTAGATCCCCAATAGGATCACCAGATACAGTCTTCTCTTCGGCTGTCCTCATTAGGAATTGTCAAGAAACTCTACTCCCAGAGATGAATGTATTCTCCGTGAATGGCATCTTTGAGTTTCTTCCAAATTCTCGAACTTTCCTGACTTTGATCTATTCTCGGTGAATAGCATTGCCTTGAATTTCTCGGGGTTTGGGGACCCACGGGCTTCTTAAAAGCATTGGCCTCCTCTTGGGCATCGTACAAGGACCCACAGGCTTCTTAAAAGCAACCCCGCCTCCTCTTGGGCATAGTACAAGGACCCGCCGGCTTCTTAGAAGTATTCACAGCCTCCTCTTAGGCTTCGTATAATGATCTCTTCCTCCGGGAATGATAGCCTCCTCTTGGGCTTCGTACAAGGACCCGTCGACTTCTTAAAAGTTTCCAGCTTCCTCTTGGGCTTCGTACAAATTTTCCCGACGACCTCCTAGAGGTATAGGAACAGAACTTAGTCATCTTCATAGAACAGTCCTTTCATAGAGTCTACTACTGTTTCTTAAAGCATAGTACAAAAGATAAAACTCTAGACTTGGACAGTCTAATCTCCTTGAGTCTTCAAGACATTCTCAAGTGACCCCTTCGTTAAATAGGAAGGAAACCCGCAGACTCGGACAGTCTCAATACCCTTTGGATTTCCCGTTTCCTCAAAGAAAAGGAAATATCCCTGATCCTCAAATCAAATCCCTGAGTACCGTATTGCTCATATAAGAACTGATTTTCTCTTTAAAATCAGTATACTGGACCTGTCACTTAACTGAAATAGTTACAATAGCCTCCTCTTGGGCTTTGTATAATGATTCTCCCCAGCGGAGTCAAACAACGTTTAGCCTCTCTCTCGGGCTTTGTACGAGACACATAAGAGACTCCCTCGTTGAGTCAATTACCTCTTTCGCCTCCATCTCGGGCTTTATACGAGATACAAAAAGGTTCTTATTGAGCCAAACAAATTTTAGCCTTCATCTCGGGCTTTGTACGAGATACAAAATCTCTCTTGTTGAGTCAAATAGCCTTCATCTCGGGCTTTATACGAGATACCAAAAGATTCCCTCGTTGAGTCAAAACCTTTTAGCCTCTCTCTCGGGCTTTATACGAGACACATATTAGCCTCCTCTTAGGCTTTGTATACGAAAACCACTGGTTAATCCAATTAACCTTTTAGCATCAAAGCTATGCCTCGTTCACAGTACACAAACATCAACAACTCCTTCCCCTTCATCTAATTGCTGTAAGCGGCAAGCCCCTGGATCATCTACATTCATGCCACTGTCCCTCTTTTAGCATGAGAAATTCCTAAGGAAAGATAGCATTGCTCTACACTGAGTTAAAGTCTTCTCCTTCAGGTTAGAAATCCCCTTTAAAGGAAATTATGGCATTGTCGGATTCACACATCCCGGTTAAAGTAATTCTCCTTTATAAACAGTTGTGACAAAAAAACCCTTATTTAGAGATGAAAAATTCTCTCTAAAGGCGAGACCATTCAGCTTCACGTCTTGGGCTTTGAACAAGACACAAATAGACCCTTCAGCTTCATATCTTGGGCTTTGAACAAGATACAAACCACTTTTCGCTTCACGTCTTGGGCTTTGAACAAGACACCAAAACACCATTTCCTCCCATAGAATAGGAGGAACTACGAACGCTCTGATTTCCCTGTTTCGGTAAACGGGAATACGTAGGTATAAGATCGAAAGAAAAGATCTTAGCGAGCGCAATCAACAAAAAACCCAAAATCCCATCAAAAAGCATCAATCCTAACATCCTAATCCTTGTTCCCCTTCCAGAAACATTCTGTCAAGATAAAAAAAGAGAAAATCGTATTGGCGAAAATACAAATAACCAGTACAAGGGCCCCCCCACATTGATAGCATTCGTAACCTAACAGACCGCTGTTTAAACTCAGTATGCAAAGCAGGGTTAATTGGAGACATCTATTTCCCTTCCTTTATCAGCTTTAATAGGATAAAAAATGAATCGACCTGTAGTAAACTCAACCGCAGAGAGCGACCAGCGCTTAAGAACCGCGCCCAAAACCGCTCGCTACACTTGCCATGCCTATTTGCTTGAGTTTCTTCTTGATTCTTTGCATGTGCATTTGATATGATGTTTACCCTTGGTTGAGGTCCCTTGTGACCAAGTTTTGCCATTTATGGATCATGTTTGAATCATGTTTGAGTATGCTTAAGTGTTGGAACTTTGTCCTCTTTTTGTAGCTTTCTTTTGTGCATAATGTTTCATGCTTTGATTTCCTTTTGCACATGTGAATTGTTGATGATAATATGATCTTGGTTCTGACTTGTTCTCATATTCATCTTATCTTTCTCATTTCATTTTGATATGAAGTCCATGTATGCCTAATTGTGCATTCCATACAAGTATGCTTGCTTTTTTTCATGTTTATCTTTACATGCTTACTTGAATTGTTTTGCATTGATCTTTGAAAAATTTTTGATGATTTGAGTTGGACATTTATGATGTGATGTGCTTGCTTCCATTTATTGTATCTCATCTTCTCCTTCTCTTTCTCATTTCTTCTCTTTCACTCTCTTCCTCCCATGAATCTCAAGACTTGTTTAAGTTTTGGATTCTCTTCCTTTAGAGCTACCTAGTCCAACTTAATTTTTGATTAAGCTTGGAGTAGGATTAGCATTAGGTTTTAGGTAGTCGTCTCTCTTAATCCTCACTAACCATAGGTTACCCATGCATGATAACATTAGGACTCTTAGTTTCCCTTTAGAGTTTCCTTTGCGTCTTCTCTCTTCTCATCTCAAAACTTCTTGAAAACACTTAATAAAGATAAAGTGTATTGCGCACGAGCCTTAAGTGTGGGGAATAAGAAATGAGGGGCTTCCTCTCATCTTTCTAGAGTACTTAGCGGGCATCCTGTCTAGGGACGATTCGTTAAGTATTCGTCCCTGTGCCCTAGACTTTGGTGCAATGCAAGTTATGGACTAACTTAAAAAACACTTATGTCTAAAAAACACAAAAACAAATTCAAATCTTTTTATCCTTCGAGATTGTTGGGTTTCAAACTCCATTTTTAGAAAAGAGCATGTTACCTTCCGTCTAAGTCGCAAACAGGCATCGACCCTAACTGCCGGACGCGAATCTAACGTCGCTCATAAAAAACACTTACCCATTCGTGGTCGTACCCACGAACTACATTAGCTCTGATTCCTCTCTCTCGTCTGATTGAGGATATGTAGGCACAAGACAACGATTGTCTTGGCGAGCAACCTTCCCCCACAGTTCCCGTCCGAACTACGTTGACTCTGACTTTCCCATTGCACTGAGGGAGTACGTAGGCCTAGGGCATCGAATATGTCCTATCGAGTCCGTTTTAGTCACCCCATCCCCGTTTTATTTTGTTCAGCCATAGATAGTAGGATAGCTCACCCTCCGTTTAGACAACAAGCGTGGATCCCATCGAGTACGATGGATGCGTGGGGTGCTAACACCTTTCCCTCGCATAACCGACTCCCGAACCCAGACTATGGTTGCGATGACCATGTCTTTCCCCCTTCTCTTCAGGTTTATGCAGTGTTTCCTTTCCCTCTCTCGGGATAAATACACATTGCTGGCGACTATGTGTCTTCTGTGCCACTCTCGCGTTTGTACCGTTGGATGTGAATCTTTCGGGAGCGACACTCGTACCCATTCGCCTAGCGAACTGGATTCACCAGGATGTTCGCTTTGCGAACCTTGGAGCGAACTCCTCCTCCACACATCTCAGACTTACCCACTTTTCCCTTCATTCGCTGCCCCATTCGCTTTGCAAATCTGGGGCGAACCTTCGCCCAGCGAATGTTTTGTTCGGTTTGCGAACATCGCGAATCTGCACTTCTGCAGTAGCGATGATAGTACCATTATAGTCCCAATTTTGCCCATCAACAAACCCAATCATTCATATACAACCACAGCAATTCATATACACACTTATATATATACAGATTCACAACTAAATCCACCAATTTTCCCTTTTATCCCTCTGATCAAACCCAATTCCCAAATTTACACAAACAACATAACAGAGATATCCTAATGATTTTCTACCCTTATAGAAACAATATGCACCCTTAAAAGATCAGAGAGCCCCACCCTTACCTTAGAATTCCTGAATTCTTCCTTCAAAAATGGAGCCTCCTTTCTTTGACCTAACTCTGTTCTTCCTCTTTCTCTTCCCAAACACGTACTAAAAAACTTTTCCTCTTCTCATCCTTTTCCTATTTATATTATTATTATTATTGTCCAAATATTATTATTATTATTATTATTATTATTATTATTACTATTTCACCAATTAAATAATAATAACAATATTCCTCAATAACTTAAAATAATAATATTAGTCAACTAACCATTTCCTTCGATACCTTATTCCTTTATAATTTTAAGGGCACTACCACATCCTAAGGGTAACCCAACCTCAACTCAAAACACACCAATACACAACATACACAACATTATTCAATTTAATCACGAAAAATAATTAAATTAAATCGGGGTGTTACAACTCTCCCCCACTTAGAATATTTTCGTCCTTGAAAATTTACCTCATGCGAACAACTCCGGATATGACTCTCGCATCCTGCTCTCCAACTCCCACGTCATATTTTCACCAGCAGCGCCTCCCCACACTACCTTCACAAGAGCGATCTCTTTACCCCTTAGTTGTTTTACTTCGCGGTCCTTAATCCATGTTGGTAAGGCTTCAACCGTAAGGTTATCTCTTACTTCCACATTATCCATCAGAATCACATGCGACGGATCCGGAACATACTTCCGAAGCTGTGACACATGAAACACATCATGCCAATTCGACAAATTGGGTGGCAACGCCACTCTGTAGGCAACAAGCCCAACTCTTGCAGATATCTGATACGGACCAATAAACCGAGTAGTGAGCTTCCTCGACTTTAACGCACGACCAACACCGGTCACTGGAGTGACTCTCAAAAACACATGGTTTTCTTCTTGAAACTCAAGATCTTTCCTTCTCTTATCATGATAACTCTTCTGCCTACTCTGCGAAGCTTTCATCTTTTCTCGAATCAGCTTCACCGTTTTGGTAGTTTGCTGAACAATCTTAGGTCCAAGCACTACACTTTCACCAGATTCGTGCCAACACAAAGGCGTCTGACACCTCCGACCATAAAATGCTTCAAAAGGTTCCATTCCAATATTGGAATGATAACTGTTATTATAAGTGAACTCAATCAATGGAAAATGATTATCCCAATCACCTCTTTGTTCAAGCACACAAGCCCTCAATAAATCTTCCAAAGATTGTATAGTTCTCTCTGTCTGACCATCCGTCTACGGATGATAGGCTGAACTCAATCTCAGCTTTGATCCCAAAGCTTCTTGTAAACTCTCCCAAAATCTGGAAGTGAACCTTGGATCTCGATCCGACACAATACTCAATGGAATTCCATGCAACTTCATAATTACCTGGATATAAATCTCTGCCAGCTTCTGCAAAGGAAAACTGATATTAATCGGAATGAAATATGCCGAATTCGTCAGTGTATCCACTACTACCCAAATGGAATCACGTCCTCTCGGCGTATTAGGCAACCCGGTCACAAAATCCATAGAAATACTGCCCCACTTCCACTCTGGAATGTCTAACGGTTGCATCATACCAGCAGGTTTCTGATGTTCCACTTTCGACTTCTGACAAGTCAAGCAAGCATACACAAACTGAGCCACATCATGTTTCAATCTAGGCCACCAAAATATCTTCTTCAAGTCTTGATACATCTTCGTAGCTCCTGGATGGATACTCAAACTACTCCGATGACCTTCTTCTAAAATCATTCTTTTCAACTCAGGATTATCATGAATGCAAATCCTGTCGCAGAATCTCAACACACCTTGTTCATCCACTCTGAACTCATTACCTTCTGCTTGGTCATCTCTAATCATCAAATCCACCAGTTTCACATCCAACTTCTGACCTTCTCTGATATTATTAAGAAATTCATTGTTGATTGTCAACATACCCAACATCACACTATGCGGTGTCTGTTCATAAACCAAACTCATATCTCTGAACTGTTCAATCAATTCTAACTCTTTAACCATCATAGCAGACACATGCAAGGACTTTCGACTTAAAGCATCAGCCAGGACGTTAGCTTTACCAGGATGATATTTCAAGCCAAAGTCATAATCTTTCAAGAATTTTAACCATCTTATTTGCCTCATATTCAATTCCTTCTGGTCAAACAGATACCTCAAGCTCTTATGATCACTATACACTTCAAATATGGAACCATAGAGATAATGCCTCCAAATCTTCAATACGAATACCACTGCAGCTAACTCCAAATCATGAGTCGGATAATTCCTCTCATGTACTCTTAGCTGTCGTGAAGCATAAGCCACAACCTTACCATCCTACATTACCACACCTCCCAAACCCATCAAAGAAGCATCAAAATACACCACAAATGGTTCATTCGGTTCGGGTAGGATCAAAACTGGAGCTGTAGTCAATCTCTTCTTCAGCTAAATGAAACTCTTCTCACAATGAACATCCCATACAAATACTTTACCCTTGCACGTCAACTGAGTCAACGGAAGTGCCAACTTCGAAAATCCTTCAATAAATCTCCGGTAATAACCAGCTAAGCCCAAAAAGCTTCTAATCTCGGTCACCGACTTCGGAGTCTCCCATTGTAGAACGGCGTCTACCTTGGACGGATCCACAACAATACCATCACCCGAAATAACATGACCAAGAAAACTTACCTCTCTCCACCAGAATTCACACTTAGACAACTTAGCATAGAGCTGCATCTCTTTCAACACTTGCAGCACAACTCGCAAATGCTCAGCATGTTCCTCTTCTGACTTAGAATAGATTAGAATATCGTCAATAAAGACAACCACAAATTGATCCAAATAATCATGAAAGATACGATTCATGTATTCCATGAATACACCAGGTGCATTAGTAACTCCAAACGGCATCACCACATACTCATAATGTCCATATCGAGTTCTGAATGCCGTCTTTTGAATATCTTCGTCTCTTACCCGTATCTGATGATAGCCCGACCTCAAGTTAATCTTGCTAACACACGGGCACCCATTAATTGATCCATCAAGTCATCTATTCTTGGAATTGGATACTTATTCTTAATTGTTACTTTATTCAGCTGTCTGTAATCGATACACAACCTCATACTGCCATCCTTTTTCTTTACCAACACTGGAGCTCCCCAAGGCGATACACTTGGTCTCACAAATTTCTTCTCTAACAAGTCTTTCAGTTGCTTCTTCAACTCTGACAATTCTAATGCCGACATCCTGTATGGTGCCATAGAAATAGGTCTGGTACCAGGGACAAGATCAATAGCAAACTCTACTTCTCTCTCTGGTGGTACATCAGCAATGTCATCTGGAAACACTTCAGGAAATTCACACACCACTTGCAACTCATTAATCACTGACTTGCTCTCCACTAACAAGGATGCAAACAATACAAGCACCTGAGCTTCTTCTTCCAAGAGCTCTTTCAACTCTCTAGCCGACAGAAAACCATCTTCTCCCTCTTCCTCAGGAGTAAGAAATCGAACCGACTTATTAAAACAGTTGATATGAACATGATTGAACTCCAACCAGTTCATACCCAAAATCACATCGTGACCTCCAAACGGTAAACAAACCAGATCCACACCAAAATCCTTACCAAAGATTGATAATGGAAAATTCAAACAAACTAAAGAAGTGGTCACCGATCCTTTCGCAGGAGTTTTGATAACCATCTCTCCCTTCATAGGAGAAACAACAAGGCCTAGCCTTCTTACACAATCAGCAGCAATAAAAGAATTAGTAGCACCAGTATCAATAATAGCAATCAAAGTCGTATTATTAATATAACATGTACCTCTGATCAGTCTGTCATCACTGGAAGTCTGAGTTTCTATCAAAGCAAACACTTTTCCTCCAGTCAAAGCTTGCTTTGGTTTCTGACAACGAGTACTAATATGGCCCAGTTCTCCACAATTGTAACAAGTAACCACATTAACTTTGCAGTCAGCAATCAGATGTCCTGTCTGTCCACACTTGAAGCATTTCTTCACATAACTCGTGCACTCACTAACACGATGACCCAACACACCACACCTGTAACACTTAAGAGGAGTAGAAGCACCTCCCCCACTTGGCTTCTTGCCATCAATATGTTTCTGTTTACCTTTCTCAGCTAGAGCTGCATAAGGCTTCCCACGATTCACCGGTTGTTTTCCTCTTCTCTCGACCAGCCCTTTATAGTGAGTCGATCGAGCCTTGCTATCCTCCTCTAATATCCTGCAACAATCCACCAAATCCGGAAACCTTCTGATCTGATGATACCCAATTGCCTGTTTGATCTCAGGCCTTAAACCGTTCTCAAACTTGACACACTTTGAGAACTCAGTTGTTGTTGCACTGTAGTGAGGATAAAACTTAGCCAGATCTGAGAATTTGGCAGCATATTCCGTAACCTTCATGTTACCCTACTTCAGTTCCAAAAACTCAATCTCCTTCTTTCCTCGGACATCCTCAGGAAAATACTTCCTTAAGAACTCCCTACTGAACACAGCCCAAGTGATTGCCTCTCCTGCTGCTCCCAACACTTGACAAGTACTAACCCACCAATCATCAACCTCTTCAGCCAGCATATGAGTACCTAACCGCACCTTCTGTGCTTCAGGACATTCCATAACCCGGAAGATTCTCTCAATCTCTTTGAGCGAAGCCTGCGCTCCCTCCAGATCATATCTTCCCTTGAAGGTAGGTGGTCTGTTCTTCTGAAACTCGTCATTCTTGTTAGCATGCGGCGGGTTCTGTACCGCTTGTACAACAGCCTGCAAAGCAGCAGCAATCGCAGCATCGTTCCTTTCAGCCATTCTAAATCTGTCACACATCAACAACAGAACATAATGGTTAAGGAACCAACACCGACACTAAACAACTATCACACGACAACGACCCGACAACTTGGTCGGACGGACCGACCTGCTCTGATACCACTTTGTAACACCCTAAACCCCCGCGACATATAATAATAAAATATATGAGTAAAATAACATACATGGATTTAGGATGCTACTTTCACTACACAATTTTTCATGCATACGGTAAACAACACATCAATATTGTCATTAAAATATAGTATTTAACATTCACACAGTAGCGGAAAATTCAACGAAAATTGTACCATGTTTAATCACACATAAACATTCTCAAAATAAAATAGTAATAACACATAACAAAATAAAAGACTCTAAGCGTTCCGACAACCCGGTGTTACAATCAGAGCAAACGCAACTCGATAACACAAAAGAGAAGACCTCGCCTTCGCTAACTCCACATTCGAACTACTCCTGCTTATCTGCACGTTACCCACGTAGAGGTAACATTCAAACAGAAGGGGTGAGATTCTCAAATCAATATAAGAAATGCATAGTATAAGTATGAAAGCATACAAACATTATACAATCTACCATATCATCACAACATCAACCCAACTAGCATTTCTAACACAACAGATAATTAACATACATAATGCAATGCAATGAGACCCACGACTCGACTCAATGCATGTGGTACCAATTCGACCCCTGTTTCATGGTCATAATCCCCGTCGGGATTTCATAATAGTCGCTCACACCCCACCTGGGCACACGACATTCGTGATCGCTCACACCCCACATGGGCACAGGATCACCCGTAATCGTTCACACCCCACATGGGCACACGATTACCTCAACAACAACAACGAAATCGACTCGATTCTATTTTAAATAATCCGGATAAGACGCTCACACCCCACCTGGGCACACGGCTTATCCCACACTTATGCAACATGTCATGCATACAACAACATCACACAACAACAACACACCACGACAAATACAACAACAGTTACATGCATATGACCAACAACAAGTCAATACATCATAATACAATGATACAACAACAGTCTATACCTGCCAACAACAACAATATACAACGATAACACACATACACACCAACGAATCCATCATCTCCACTTATAACACACTACAACATACACAAGATCCAAATTATCGCGTTAAAGAGTTGGAATTCTGGTTTCGAATTTAATTTTAATGAAAAGTATATGAACCCATCTTTCCAACGCTTCGAACGGCGACTAAACAGATACACGGACTAAAAGATATGAATTTTCGAAGTTTCGGAAAAATTATGTCCGTGCAGCAGAAATTTCAACACTGCCACGATTCGCTGCGAGTTCGCACAGCAAACTCTCGTTCGCTAGAGGTTCACCTAGCGAACTGGCCAGCAAACACCCTCTCCCATACAAAAACCAGAGAGTTCCATTTTTTTCCTCTCTGCTCATTACCCATTTGCCTAGCGAACTGGCTTCGCTAGGATGTTCGCTTTGCGAACCCTAGAGCGAACTCCTCCTCCACACATCTCAGACTTACCCATTTTTCCCTTCATTCGCTGCCTCATTCGCTTTGCGAATCTGGGGCGAACCTTCGCCCAATGAATATTTTGTTCGCTTTGCGAACATCGCGAATCTGCACTTCTGTAGTAGCGATAACAGTACCATTACAGTCCCAATTTTCCCTAATTTTTCCCATCAACAGACCCAATCATCCACATACAACCACAACAATTCATATACACACTTATATATACAGATTCACAACTAAATCCACCAATTTTCCCTTTTATCCCTCTGATCAAACCTAATTCCCAAATTTACACAAACAACACAACAGAGATATCCTAATGATTTTCTACCCTCATACAAACAATATGCACCCTTAAAAGATCAGAGAGCCCCACCCTTACCTTAGATTTCCTGAATTCTTCCTTCAACAATGGAGCCTCCTTTCTCTGACCTAACTCTGTTCTTCCTTTTTCTCTTCCCAAACACGTACTAAAAAACTTTTCCTTTTCTCATCCCTTTCATATTTATATTATTATTATTGTCTAACTATTATTATTATTATTATTTAAATATTATTATTATTATTATTATTTCACCAATTAAATAATAATAACAATATTCCTCAATAACTTAAAATAATAATATTAGCCAACTAACCCTTTCCTCCGATACCTTATTCATTTATAATTTTAAGGGCATTACCTCATTCTAAGGGTAACACAACCTCAACTTAAAACACACCAATACACAACATACACAATATTATTCAATTTAATCACGAAAAATAATTAAATTAAATCGGGGTGTTACAGGGTATGGTAGCAATGTGATTGCAGGGTCAATGGTACGAGTTGCTTTTGGATGTGGCAGAGCTTGGCATGTAGTGAGATGGTGTGGATCTTGGTCCTCTTGGGAAAAGTTTTGGGAGTGTTAGCAGGGTTTTTTTTTTACTGATTGCCAATGAAATAATAAAAATAACAATGAAATAAAAAATAATAATAATAAAACAATTAAAATAAATAATAAATAACTAATAATAATAATAAAAAAAATAATAATAAAATAATAAATAACTAATAATAATAATAAAAATAATAATAATAAAATAATAATAAATAACTAATGATAATAATAAAAATAATGAATAACTAGTAATAATAATAAAGATAACAAATAACTAATAATAATAATAATAATAATAATAATAATAATAATAATAAATAACTAATAATAATAATAATAAAAATAATAAATAACTAATAATAAAAATATATTAACAAAAAGAAGAAATAAATTTAAACTACACTAGTGATTTAAAAATAATAAATAAATAATTCTAAATTAAAAAACAAAAAGTTCTAAACTCTAAAATAAAGATTAAACTTGAAGATTATGCATGAAAATAATTGAATTAAAAAAAAGAGAATAAATGACAAAAGTCGAAACAAAGTCTAAGATAAAAATAGATAAAAAAATTAAAATCCAGATGACAATAGGTGACAAAAAATGATATGAAAATAATCAGAGGATCTGAGGGTAAAATTTGGGGTATGACAACCACCATACGATTTATTCAGTTTATCCCAAGCTTCTTTCGTCGATTCTTATTCTATAATCTTCTCAAAGATATTTGGATCCACACACCAGTGAATCAAGAAGAGAAATTTTCCACCTTTCTTCATCTACTCCTTGTGCGCAGCCTTCAGGATATCACTCGCGTTCGCCTCTAATGGCGAGACTCCTTCTTGCACAATTTCACCAACATCTTGAAATCTAAATATGACCTTTGAAAATCGGTAGATTTGCAGGAAATTGTGTTGATGTTGTGTTACTGTTTTCCATTGCTAACTGAATCGTAACCGGGCTTGTTGATACCAATTTGTTAGAACAGGTGTTTATATTATATTAAGAAAGAAGGAAATGAATGAAGACGTTTTTTGAGAAAAAATGGATGGTGTTATTTCATAAGAGTATACTACAATATTATTTATACACAAAGCTAACTAACTAACTAACTAACTTGTGTAACACATGTTTTCTGTCAAATTCACATACTTGTCGAGCTTGGGACTTCACTTTGAAACCCCACCACGACTCCATGTTGAAACACAACTTGACTTCTCATCAAAACACAACCCGACTTCTCGTCGAGGGCTACTAATTAAAGAGCTTTGAAATACAAACAACAATCTAAACAAATATAAATAAAAAAAGTCTAAATAAATATAATTGAAAAATATTATAGTTCTTTTTTTAGTGAAAATTATTTTTTCTCATAAAGTGAAATATTGTAATTTTAAATGCTATCTAACTATTAAAACCAACATTTATTATTTTTCTAGAGAAGTAAGTATAATCTTCGTCAAATATTGAAATATTAAATTCGTTATCATTCCTCAGACCCAGGCATGCCAGCAGTACAAGGTTTGGATCCACCCGTACAAAGGATCGTCCATCTGCAAGCCTAGGCCGGTAACGTTTGAGAAGAGGACTCTCAGCTTAAACATCTTCTAACTCAGGAATGAAGGCTAAACTTTACTCCCTTCCCTCACTAGGAGACGAAAAAGTTTCATATACCACGGTATGGTCAGGGGATAATAAGATTTCATCTCGAGCACGAGGAAGAGTAGTTTGCACAATTTGTTAATAGTCAGGAAAAATGGGGTATCGACGAGTGTGCTTGATGTAAAAACTCCCCCTATATATGGTGTATTAGGAATTCCGACCAAAGTGGCAGCGACCTAAATCTCCTTCCTCAATCATCATATGAGATCTCCATTCTTTATAGCTTCTGCACAGACATGGAGGATATCAGAAGAAATTCACGGGAAAGAGGAAAATGGGAGAAAATCCAAGGGCCACTTACCAAAGATTGTCTTATTTTCCCCCATTATATTTAGCATTCACCAACCAGCAGGTCTATATGTAGCTTTTCAACACTGTTCGGGATTCCAGGTCAGATGCAACAACTCTTCCTATATAACTAAGTTCCTGATAGAAGGCCATCAATTGAGTTTTTAAGTATAATTCCTCCTAGGACAAGTCTTTCGCCCGATAATGATACAATTCGGCTCCCGCTAAAAAGTGACTTCAAATCTAGTATTTGCGTAAGGAATCCAAACATGTAGATGAAACACCAGGCTCTAGTTGACAGATCTTTGCACAAGCTTCTTCATTAAGAGGAACAATAAGCAGATGGTTCAGGACACTGGCAACAAACTCATTAAAAAGAAGACGATAACCTATGAGAGAGAATAGATATTCATGGTTAGGGATCACACAACCTCCATATTGACTATGAATTCTATGATCCTTATATGGAGGAAACACACCCCAATATTTTGTCGAACCAACATTGATTCTCGCTTGAGTTAAAACGTCACCATGAGAGAAGACAGAAGTAGTCTCCAAAATTTATGAATTTATCCAAACTCCTGAAATATCTTTATTGGTGTCGCTACGCGAAAAACAACCGGCGAAGACACAGAGTCGCCATCGAACTTTATTTATCCCAACGGGGAAAGGAAAACATTGAGAAAACCTCAGAAGGGTGTCGCACCTCGAAAAATCATCGAAAATACGACCCTCGTGCAAAAGGCGCGAAGAAATTGCGGTTCAACAGAGTCGCCATCGAACTTTATTTATCCCAAAAGAGGGAAAGGAAAATATCGAGAAAACCTTTAAAAGAGATAAGAACATGATCATCGCAACCATATTTTGGGTTCGGGAGTCGGTTACGTGAGAGGAAGGTACACGCACCCCCTCATGTCCGTTGTACTCAACGGGAACCTTTTAATTCGAATTCTGATGAACGTTAGCTAAGCTTATTTGTTTTCTTCTCAACGATAAATGCGAAACGATAAGATAAAAGAAAATCGATGCTAAGGGAAATTGGTGGTTTAAGATAGAGTGCTCGCCAAGGATTAGGGCCTTTGTGCCTACGTATGCTCATTCGGACGAGAATGAGTAATCAGAGCAATCGTAGTTCGACTACGGGAAAGGGTAGGGAAAACGGAAGATGGATAGAAGTGTGCTTTCCAAGATCATCGCAATCTTGTGCCTACGTATCTTCATTCGAATGAATGAAGAATCAGAGCATCCGTAGTTCGTGGAACTACGACTTAGGTTTGTGTTTTTTTAGAGGTGACAATTATCCACACACAAGTAAGAGAACTCGCACCCAAAAAATTGAGGAAAAAGAAAGAAGACTCCATCCCCCTCCATTCCACCTCGAAAAGAAGATGTGTTTGGAAAGTGTTTTGAATGGCGAATGGTTGGAAGAATGTTTGTTGAGTTAGAAGTGTTTTAGAGGCGTCAATTGCTCACACACGAGTAAGAGAAATCACACCTAAACAACTGAAGAGAGATCCAAGGCTCAATCCCCCTCTTTTTCACCTTGAAAAGAGTTTCGATAATTTTTAATCGTTTTAAAGTTTGATTGTGAAAATCCGCTTGACGTTGGATCAAGGGTTTGATTGTGAGGTAAAAGGCACTCGGCTTAAAAGGTTTGTTTTGAAAATGGCTCGACGACGAATCGAGGGTTTGAAAAAAGGTGTGAATCGATCCTAGTCCCTAGGGGTGCTCCTAGTAACGAAACCACAACGAATTATACGAGTGTATGCATTAGGTTGATGGTGAATGCTAAAGAGCAATCGACTTACTGGGGTGTTTTGAAAATGGCTCGACGACGAATCGATAATTAATTTGAAAATGGTTTAGTCTATGCTAGTCCCTAGGGGTGCTCCCAGTAAACAAACCACAATAAAAAAGCGAGTAAAGTGCGTACATCGGAATAGGAGCGGGGTACATGTAAGTTACACGGGATTGCATGAAATAAAAAGTCTCATTGTCAGGTAGCCCAAGAGGAAACCGTGTGTGTGCGAGGTGTCCTAAACTAATCCATGAGCAAGAATCGGACAAAATCTCCTTTGTTTAGGGTTTCTGTACAAGATTCAAGTTCCGTTACTCGGAAAAGTAACCACAGTCCACCAATTGAGTCTTTTATTGTTTAGATCGTTTTAGTGTGTTTTCGAATAATGTGAACAAGGAAATGGTTAGATGAACAAGATATGGATAAGATGAATATGATATGAATAATATGATCAAGGTAATATGAACAAGCTAATCGACAAAAAAATAAATCAAGAATATTGAGCGGAAATTAAAGTTACTGGTTAGTGATTAATCGTTAAAACAAATGATCAACGATGGTTAAATAATGAACTTAGGCCAAAGTTAATGAAGACTCATTAGAGGATTGATAAAATCAAAGCCTCCTAATAACAAGTTTCATAAGTAATGGACCCAAGACAAATAATCAACCATACTTGGACTTTCAAACATAAGTTTGGGCCACGAATGATCATTTTCCGATACGGGACACATGTAGCGCTATGTTAAGCAATTGTAGCACAATCTATGAAGAATATCATACTATGGGAGGCCGGTAAAGCAATATTTGTGCTAAAACATGATGGAGAAATGATATTGTGAATCATTCTCAAAGGAAATCGTGCCACACGAAAAGAAAAGCGGGTGATCTCGTCTTAATCACAAACTTTCGTCGATTAATAAAAGGTAACCTATCACGATCCCAAAGTATAGGAAATGATCTAAAAGATCATTTTCTACAGATTTGAGATAATGAAGGTTAAACAACCTCAATCAACCAATATTCGTGAATAAAAATACTTCATCGACCAAAATGAAAAGGAAATAAAATCGAAACGGAAATAAAATGGAAATGAGAATAGAAATAATAAAAAGCACAAAATAGATCTAAAAATTAAGTCAAGAATAAACAAGAGAGAATTTCATGACGGAACTAGTCAAAACTTGAATTAAAAATAAAAATCAATTTTTTTAAAAAAGAAAACGGCAAAGAGCAAAAAGGAGGCTTTAAAAGAAAAATGATGGTGTGAATCATACTCAAACCAAACAGACTACCAGCCCATGAAAATCACAAAAAAAAAAAACCTTGTAAAAAAAGAGTGTGAATTAAATCCAAAATTGTATGAATTGTGAAATAACACAACATGGGCCGAGCCCATCATGGTCAAAGAAAAATCTAAAAAATAAAATAAGAGGACCTAAACAGCAACACGGTCAAAACACCTTGTCAATTTTCAAAGGGAAAATCAAAATAGGGTACGGTCAAAGAAGCTTCAGAATAACAAGTTTCAAAAGCAACATTAAATTCAATTTTAAAAAAGCAAAGGCAACAACATCAACCGCATAGAAACACGGCGGCCATGGAAAGAAGAGCAAAAGTTCAACCAAGATAAGATGAACAACATCACACACACATTAGTTTGAAATTGTTTTCAAAAGTAACAACAACACAACGGCGTGCGTCTCATTCCAACCTTCTTGCGTATTTAAATTTTTCCGCGAATCTCTCTCTCTCTCTCTCTCTCTCTCTCTCTCTCGCTTCAGTCTCGTTCAATCTCGTTCAATCATGTTTGGTTCGTCTCGTTTCTAGATTTGAGTGTATTGAATCTCTCTACCTCTCGATCTTCTTGCTGTGGATTGTGATTCGATTATTATGATGTTTGGAGGTGGTGATTTGAGTAGAAGGTCTGTGATGGATCTGAAGGAGGTTATGGAAAAGCAGAAAGTTTGAAGGGTTTAAGGTTTTGAGTATGGTGGGTTGAAAGGTATGAAGGTTGGGTTAAGGTTGTATGAAGGATTTTGGTTCGTGAAAGGGGGAAGGAGAAGGTTGTGAATGATTGAAGACGATTGGGTTGAGGAGAGGTTGATGAAGAATGAGGTTTTAGGTTGTGTCGATAAAGGTTTGTGAAAGTTTGGTTGAAGATTAGAAACGAATTCGGCATCAATTTTTTGGCTTACTCAAGCTTGATTTGAGAGTGAATGGGAAGTGTTTATATAGGAAATTTGGAGGGTGAAATGGGAAGAATTTTGTTGTGTGAAAAGTTGTTGTTGCTATACCATTTTGCTCAATTTCATGACATTTTGTGAATTGATATGCAGCGTTTCATGTGCGTGTGTTTTGCAATTGTGGCTCCTGCGTATTGTGAAATCGTTTTGTTGCCTTGCACAGGGTTGTGAGTGTTGTAGTGAATACTGGCTGCAATTGTTGTTTCACATAGTATGTTGCTCATTGTGGGGTCTGTTGTAATGATTTGTTGTTGTATGTAGGTATTGGAATTGGTTTGTGGCGTGGAATCATGGGTTGCTGCAGGTTGATTTATTGATGTTGTTGTGGCTCATGATTTATGAAGTAGTAGGAGGGTAAATGGCTTGGAAAGCTTAGAAATTTAGAATTTTGAAATGGCTTGGAGTGCATGACGTGCGTGCGTAATGGTTTATGAGTTTGTACCATCTGCAGGTTTATGTATTTAATGGCCTGTGTGTAACTTTGGAAATTTGTGTATTGCAACATGTTTCTGGTGTAATCTTGTTTTCTCATTTTTTTTAATTTTTGGCCATGTAGTATTGGGCTTTATGATAAATGGACTTAGTTCCTTTATTACTTTTGTTTAAACAAAATGAAATTGCAATTGTCACCTTTTACATTTTTCTTGTAATTAACTTTGGATTGTGACACTATTTTGAACTGGTAAATTAGATTTTTGTACCATATGTACTTTGAAATTCCCTCCCTTTTGCACTTTGTATCTTGCACTTCAAATTTGCGACAACTTGCCTTTCCTCAATTTATTCTTGTACCCAATGTTCATTTATTCATGTGGCACGCCTCACACATTCATATTTATTTTTGAAATGTCATGACTTCTTCAAGACTATGCTAGTCACATTGTTTCAATTATGATGCAACTTGACTTAGCCTTTGAATTCCAACCAAAGATAGTTATTCTTGATGGTATTTGACATGGCCTTGAGGAAGCTTGAATTCGTACAAAAGATAACCACATTTGATTATACTTGACATAGTCTTGAGAATTTGATCCCATACGCAACCAAATTAACCATGCATTGATCTTGTGAATGAAGTTGCAATTTCCTTCATGCCCACCTGAACCTAACAAGGCTTGCAAGAGACAATTATTGAAAAGACAAAGACACTAAGAAAAACATGTAATCAAAGCAAGCACACAATACTTCCATGACCAGCTGATCATTTGACGATTCCTTGCACAAAATACTTGAATTCAAATCCACACTTGTCTTCAAAATGACCCATGACGCAGATGACTTTGAATTGGCACAAACCCTAATTGAAGCTTCACATATACACCATTTGAATTATGCAACCCTAGCCTTGATCATGAAGCAAATCTTTGCTAGACCAAGACCAGGTTAGATCCCCTAAACTTCAATCAACACTGCATACCCCACTGCCCTGATAGCCTCAAATGAACCTTGCAACACCTTGAGTTAAGCAATAAGGAGAATGGAAGCAGAGGCAACACATTTTTTGGATTGTTTTGAATAACAGTTAGTAAATGGAAATACAGATGAAGGTTATACACATGTAGGACAAATTTGGGGTATGACAAAGGGAAAGAACATGGTCTCGCAATCAAATTCGGGGTTCGGGAGTCGATTACACGAGAGGAAGGTGTTAGCACCCCTCACGTCCGTTGTACTCAATAGGATCCACTCTCGTTGTTCTAATTAAATGGTGTGTATATCTAAAGCTTACTTGCTAAGGGAATGCATGAATGAAAAAGGGAAAAACACAAGGGAGGAAAACAAAATGGGGCTCGCCAGGATCTTGCAACCCTGCGCCTACGTATTCCCTTGTGCAATGGGAAATTTAAAGCAATCGTAGTTCGGAGGACTACGGTGAAAAAGGGAAGGTTGCAAAAAAGAAAAGATAGAAAAAAGAAAGGTGGCTCACCAAGGATTAGGGTCCTTGTGCCTACATATTTTCACTTAGACAAAGTAAAGAATCAGAGCATCCGTAGTTTGTGGAACTACGGGTTGCTGGTGTTTTTTATTGATGATGTTAACGTTCGCGTTCTAGCAGTTAGGTGTTTTGCCGCTCGCTCGTGGAGTCTTATGCGTTACCTGTATTGCGGTAGAAAGGAAATAACATGCCCTTTCTGAAAATGGTTTGAAGAGAAAATCCCGAAGGACAAAATGATTTGAATTTGTCGAAGTGTTTTGTTAGGGTTTTGAAAAGGGTTTGAGATGCGTATTATACTAAAGTCTATGACAGTAGGAGCAAATATTTTGTACAAACGATCCAAGCGCCTCGCGTATAAAACACTCTAAAAAAAGGTAAGGAAAAACTCTCGGTCATCTTTTCCCATGTGCTTAAGGCTCGTGACGTACCACACGCATCGTGTTTATTAAGTGTTTTTGTTTTTGGATTTTTGATGCAAGAAAAAGGTTTGGATGCAAAAAGAAAGAAAATCTGGGGGAACTGATAATGATCAAAGGAAACCCTAATCTAATGTAATCGTGCAAGAATGGGCCCAAGGCATAGGAGGAAGGAAGGGTTCTACCCTAAAGTTGTCATGCAAAATATTAAGAACCTAATGTCTATCCTACTTCAATTTTAATCAAAAAATTAAGTTGAACTAGGAGATCCTAAGGGAACATGAGAATTCACAAGAAAACAAATAAACAAGGCAAAGCTCAAACGTCAAGATGAACTAACCAAAGAAAACAAACCTAACACATGGAAAAACCACTCAAAAAATAGAATCAAATAAAAAGAGAAAAGTTATGACATAACAGAAGATGCATGAATTAGATGAATGATGAGCACAAGATATGAGCAAGAGAATAGTCAGAACAAGAATCAAAATCATAAGATCAAACCAAAAGAGCCAAAGCCCCAAGCTTAGGAATCAAGTCACAAGTCAATAATTTAGTAGTTAAATTAAAATGATCAGAGATTAAAAACCTAAATATTACATTCTAAACATGAATTTAAAAAGGTTAATTCAAAAGACTAAAGAGAAAATATTTTTGAGGTTTTTTTTTTATATTTAGGTAAAACATAATCAAAAAATAAATCAAATACTTAAAACCAAATTTAATTATAAGGATATTTTTAAAAGAATCAATCTAAACACAAAATAAAAAGAAGAACAAAATTAAAAGCATGAAGAGAGGGTACAAAAGTAATTGTGGAGTGAAAGTAGATTAGAGAGTGTGAGTAGCAATAACATGGGCCTCACAGCCTATCATGTTCTCCAAAAAAACAATATTGGATCAATAAAAAAGAAAATTTAGATACCAATTAAACACCTTCAGTACGCAGTGAAATAGGAAAATAAGAAAAAGAAGTCAAACAAAACCAACATCCTTCTCTTATATCTCTCTGCGCGACTTTTTTTGGTCTCTCTCGCCGTCTCTTATTCTCCTTGTTGCATTCTCTCCTTTCTCGCAACGACTTCAATAACAGAGAGAATAAAAAGATTCCTCCATCTCTCACACTCTTGGACCACAATCTCCTCTCATATGCTCATGGATGCGCGGATGCAACGGAGGTGGTGGTGGACTTGTCATCGTTGTTTGGTGTCTGGTTCGCGGAGGAAATGGAAGCTTTGTGTGGTTGTGATGGCTGTTAGATTAGCACGGTTGAGTGATAAAAAGTGACAGTTGGAAGTGTGTGAACGACGGAGGGAGTAGACTGATTTGAAGATGAAGAAATTGATGTTCGTGGGAGAAAATCGTAGAGGGAGTATGGATTCGTGTTGGTTTTTGCATCGGTCGCGGTTTTGCTTGTGTTATTATGGCGGTGGTTCGACGACAAAAAAAAAGTGGATGGAAGTTATGGATCCAGTTTTCTTATGGTGTCATGGTTTGTGAAGTGTGGAATAGGGTGGGTTTTGGGATGATTATGCTCTAATGTTTTAGTAAGAAAGAGGGTATTTGTTGCGGTATTGAATGTGTGATGCTATATGTGAAGTTGGAAGGATGAAAAGAGGAGGGAGAACCTTGGAGGTGATGTTGTAATGAGAAGAACAAAAAAAGGTTAGTATGAGATGGTGATGTGGTCACGTTTTGCCTTGAATGGATAGAGTAGTTATGTCACGAGCTATGTAAGGAGGGTGAAAGACTCATGGTGTTGAAACATGATGAGGTGGTGCATAATGGATGTGAGTGGTGTTTGAATCAAGTTTTTGTTTTTTGTAATGATGTTACATGGTGAAGAGGAGCTATGAGTTTCATGAATGCAATATGTTTTGAAAAAGAGGATGAATAATGGTTGTGATTATGGAAAACTTTGTTGTTGTGCAGATGAGTTATGGTGAAGAGGAGCTATGAGTTTCATGTTCTTGCCAAAAGAAGAGGAAAACCTCCTCCTATTTATGTGTCATTTCTTCTTAATAGGTGATGAAGCCAATGTGAAAAAGGATGGTGTGAGTTTGGTGCATACATCTTTTGCTTTTGCTTTTTTAGTATTTGTCTGGGAAAAAAAGGTCATGCACAAGGCTTTGTATTGGGTATTTATGGTATGTGGGTCTGTGTGAGAGGGAAATGAGATAAAAAGGCGCCATGTTTCACATGAGGAGGGAGTGTTGATGTAGTGTGTGTCTTGTATGTATCATGCTATACATTTACATATGCTAGGTTTACTATATTAAGCTAAAATATAAAGTAACTTTCCCAAACTTAATGGACAAGTATTACTAAAAACAAAATGAAACAAAATTTAAATAGTATAAAAAAGAAATATAAATTAAACTAATATTAAATAATTAAAACCTAATTAAAATAAACTAAATAAATATAACTAAAAATTAAAAATAAAATCGGTTTAAAACGAAAAAAAGGACTGCTATCGAAGTGCTAAAAAAAATAAAATGAATACACCAAAATGATCAGTGCGAAATAAACGAATCGGTAAAATACAACGTTTGGTCAAATTTTAAAATAATTTTTCCCCGGTTAAAAGGCTCAGATTGATCAAAATGCGACCGAAAAGCAGTCGAAAAATTAAAACGAGTACGCCAAGTTAAACTACGCGGAACGTAGATTAATATGACTGATGTCTACAAGCTCGATTTTAAAACTTTTCGTCCACTGATTTTATGCACAGTTGGCTTTCAGTTTGACCGATTTGACTATAAATCCGACAGGTTTATTTTGGTTGATAATTCGGGCATTAGGCATGGTGAAAGGCATGTTATACTATACAGATGATGCAAAGAGAAAATTAGGTCAGATGAATGCAAGTTTAAAATGCCTAGTCAAAATTTGGGGTATGACAACTGCCCCTATTTAATCTTCTTGGACCTGAAGGTATGAATAACAACGACTTTCAGACATTCGTGGTAGAAGAGGATTAAATACTAGAATACCTAGAATTTTGACCGATTAGAAAAGGGATAGATGCAGTGACGTGCTGGAGATGCAAATGGATAGTATGCTGGAAATGCGGGTACTCTATACTAGAAATGAAACAGTTATGATGATATGTTATGATATGCTTGAGATGCAAATGGATTGTATGCTAGACATACAAGGTACCTTGTAGTAGGAACAGAGCAGTTATGATGATATGCTATGATATGCTTGAGATGCAAATGGATGGTATGCTTGACATACAAGGTACCATGTAGTAGGAATAGAGCAGTTATGAAGATATACTATGATATGCCTGATATGCAATGTTACGAACACATGAGAGGCTTTCTCTGTTTTTTTTCGAGTGAAAAGGGTAAATAATAGTAACCGGTAATGGAGTAATGAGGTAATGGTACCAATGCTATGGAAGATAAGATAGAAGAAAGTAGAGATCAACGGATCTACGGCCCAAAGAAAGATGAAGAGAGGTAAGATTGACGGATCTATGGACAGGAAGTATGATCAACGGATCTACGAACCAAAGGATGATGAACTGAGATCAACAGATCTATGAACAGGGAATAAGATCAACGAATCTAAAACCCACAAAATGAAGAGAAGCAATATCAACAGATTTGCGACTCAAAGAAAGATCAATGGATCTATGAAAAGGAAGTAGGATCAACGGATCTACAACCCAAAAAATAAAGAGAAGCAATATCAACGGATTTGCGACTCAAAGAAAGATCAACGAATCTATGGAAAGGAAGTAGGATCAACGGATCTACAACCCAAAAGACGGAGAGAAGTAATATCAATGGATTTATGACTCCAAAGAAAAGATCAACGAATCTATGGAAAGGAAGTATGATCAACGGATCTACAACCCAGGGAATAGGATCAACGGATCCATGACCCAAAGATGGAGAAAAGTAACATCAACAGATTTACAACTCCAAAGAAAAGATCAACGGATCTATGTATAGAAAGTAGGATCAACAGATCTATAGCCCAAAGATGGAGAGAAGTAAGATCAACGGATCTACGACTCAAAAGTTGGGGAATAGGATGTAAGATCAACGGATTTACTACCCATGAAAAAGAAAGGGGATTAAGATCAACTGGTAGGATCAACGAATATAATACCCAAGAAAATGTGATAAGGAGTAGGATCAACGGATCTACATCCCGAAAGAGAGTAACAAGATCAACAGATCTAAACATAGGAAATAACATTAACGGATTTACAACCCTGAGAAACTGTACATAGAAAGATGTCTCCACTGGGGAAACAAAGGGTAAGCAGAGGTTAAGATCGACGAATCTATGGCCTTGAGGATTGGTTGAAAAATATGTCGGGTAATGGGCTCGGCATTCTCTGTGGGGATATATTATTGTCATGACTGAAGATTGATTCAGATTTTCGTGCAAGGTATCAAATTTGGCTTATGCTTTGTATGCATGTTTGAATTTGTCTATGGCGTAATGCTCCATATCGAATGGAAATGCTACGCGTTTTAGGATGCAATGAGATGACGATTATGTATGCAAAACATCGATGTAGGCTCGGGCAACTGGGGATATGAAGATGTGTGATCCAAGAGTTATGCTTGTGCCATGTATGGTTGGGCTTTGTAAGTAGGCAAAGCATGGTTAGGGTTTTGGTTTAGGGCACAAAGAAAGGTTGGGCTTTGGTTTAGGCGTGGGACCAGATTGATTGTTATTGAATTTTTAGGATTTTATTATTTGCTACCAATAAAAGTGGACTTTGAAGGTGAATCACCAGACAAGAATTGGTTTTAAAGGGTAGGACTACCAGACGAGAATAAGGAGTCAAAACTGATTTGGTCGGGTGGGATAATAACATGATTTCTGAGCACCCGTCTTGAACATGGAAATTATTGACGAAGTTTGCTTGAGAAGCTTTGAAGGATGGAGAGGAATTGCCTCTCTACGGCTCATCTTGCCCCAGTCTGGTGGGTCTTTGAGGAACTTTTTCTTGAAAGGAAGTTTGGAAGAAGTTGTACTATGAGATAACCTCGAGATGGCTTGCCCCGAAATTTCGAGTCATGAAATGATTAATCCTTGATTAATAGACTCTTGGAGTGGTTGGCTTCGGTGTACTCTTGAGGAAACCTGCCCCAGAATGAGCTTTGAAGTGACTTAACTTGTGCTAATTGAGCTTTGGAGGGGTTTTTCCTTAATCAAAAGAACCTCTGAGTGGTCTTTCCCTGGTTGGTAGAGTCTTGAGATGATTCTTTCTGATCAACTGATGTTTGGGGACTTGCTTTAGACCGACTGATTCCATAATCATTGGATGACATGTCCCTGATCCATAGGACTACAAGGTGTTCTTGATTGTGGTCAACTTTGATGAATGATCCAGTTCTTCTCAGATTGCTTCTTTTTGGAATATCCTTGATGTCAATTACTGACTTGCAATTAAAATCGTTCATTCATAAATGGTAATTTTAATGCGATGCTCATGCATGTTTTGAAAAATCAATCCTTTTTGGAATAACGTGATAATGTGTGAGGAATGGGCCATTAGTTCAAACTAGTGAAAGACTATAGCAAGAACATGACACCAAGATAGGTGATTAGTAAACCTTGTAGGAGTCACTCTACACAACCTTGTCGTAGTATGCTTTCAAAATAAATTCCTCTTCAGTTAGGTCTTTTGAGGGTTGTAACGTGGTCTGGTTCACGATTATAGAAACAAAGGATATAAGGCTCAAAGTTTGATTAGTACCCACTGCTTTTTCGTGATGATCGCCAGTCCTACATTCAGTTAATCGATGCACACATCTAAAGTTTGACGGTGTAAGAGTGAAGATGATGATTCAAGATTTGCTTAAAATGGCAGTCACCTTATTTTGTTTTTGTCATGGATGTCAGTGACCTTTTGATTTTTGACATGGTGGTCACTGAATCTTATTTTGCTCTGCTTGAGGATTTGAGAACCTCCTTTTCTTTTGATCCCTAATTTTTCCTGGAATGATTTTGTTTTTCAAGTCCACCGGGATTGCCTTGATTTTGCCTAAGTCTCCTCTTTTGGGGTTCGACTTAGCAGGCTTTTTTCTTCTTTTTTTTGTTTTGGAAAGGCTTGTGACTGCCAAGTCATTGGTCATTAAAGAACAACTGCCATAACTTTTGAATTTTGCATGGTTCCTTCGACACTTCAGGATGTGTGCGAAGAATAGTATGTGGTTGACCTTCAGACGGGATGTTTCATCTTGTGGTTAGAATGCGCAGTCATATTAACTGAACACTACCCATGCCCCAGGTGAAGCGTAAGGGTTTAGAAATCCGAAGGAAACTCCTACTTCTAGGCTCGAAGTGGTTAACTAGGGACTAACTCTTTATCTCTTCAGTGTTTGGGGAATTTGAAATAGTGCCTATACATTATCAGCAGGATTTTATCTGAAAGCATACATTCAACAATTATGGATATTTCGTTTTTATCATCCTCCCTCCAATCTTTGTTAAAACAACCGTTTGATAAAGAAAGTGGACGAGAGGTGTATGAATGTATACTTTTTTGTTTCTTTTGATATAAGAGAAGACAGAAAAGAGTGAATGCGACATGATTAATTTAGAAAATGCATGATCACTTCATTAGTATTACCATTCAAAACAACAATGTTTAAAAAATAAGTAGTATTCAACAGGAAAGAAAATACAAATGCGAATGATAAAAATTGGTCCAATGATTTCCAATTCTGAGGATGTCTTCCTGTCTGAACCACTGGCTTTAAGTGATCTCTCTGAATTCTTTGAACTCAAACAGCCGAGAGGTTGACGTGCACAACCAAGTTTCCTTCTGAAAAGGATATGTACTTCTTGTCTATCAACTGTTGCACTTTGGCTTGGAAGGCTTTGCAATCTTCAGTTGAGTGCCCCATTGATCCTCCATGATATCCACACTGCACATAGGGATTGTACCCAGGAGGGTATGTCTTTGGAACAAGTTTGAGAGGCTTGGGAACCACCAACATGCTTTGAATCAGACGTGGCAAGAGTTGACTATATGACATAGGAACTGGATGAAGTATAGCATTCCATCTTTCCATATTATTGCGAGGCCTATGCTGGCTCTGATGTTGATCCTGATATCCTTATCCATGGGATCGTTGATTGTCATAAGAAGCAATCCAGGGTCTTTGGGACGAAGCTCTAGGCATGATTAGCAGCCCACAAGGATAGCATGGCACTAGAAGTGATGAATGATGAGAAGATGATGGACCATAAGGTTTTGCCGATGCATCTTGAGAATACTCAATATTTATGATGACTGCATTGGTTTCATTCTCTTCTTCCTCTTTAGAATTATTGAGAGATTCATTCTTGCTAGCTTGACTGCTCGAGGCATCTTGAATTTTTTCGCTCTTGAGTCCGCTCTCGATGCGTTCTCCAACTTTCACCAAGTTAGAGAAGTTAAATGATGTAATTCCAACCATCCATTCAAAGTATTGGCTCTGCAAGGTATCCATGAACATGTCAAATAACTCTCTGTCTAAAATTAGTGGTTGCACTCTGGATGCCAATTCTCTCCACTGCTGTGCATACTCTTTGAAAGATTTGCTACTCTTCTGAGATAGGCTTTGAAACTGCGTGCGACTGGGAGCCACGTCCAAATTGTACTAGTATTGCTTTAGGAAAGCATTGGCTAAGTCCCTCCATGACTGAATACTGCTTCTTTCTAAATCCATGTACCAACTCAAAGATCTTTCACTCAAACTATTTTGAAAACAATGAATCATCAACCTATCGTCGTGGGTAAAGGAAGTCATTCTTCGGTAGAACATCACCAAATAACGCTTTGGGCAACTGAGACCTGTGTACTTCCTGAAGTTGGGTACCTTGAATTTCGAAGGGATTACCAAATCTGGCATTAGGCACATATCAATGGCATCAATCCCAGGCGTGTCATGTGCTTCCATAGCTTATAATTTCTTCTCAAGGGCACAAAACTTTCCTTCATAGGATCAGTTAATGGCATCCTCTGGGATTGAGTAGGAATGTTCACTTGTGGAAAATCATCATCAGGCAAAAGATCGTACAAGTGGTTGATCGTCACAGTAAATCCTGGTGGAAGCTCAACATTCTCTACCTCAACATGTTGAAGGTTGTTCCTTGACATGCTACCAACGGCTTCCAACTTTGCCTTTTCAGGTGCTACCTTGATCCCGCTTCAAAAACTTTGTTGTCTTTCAACAGCTACTACTTGTTCAGAACGGGTACCGAGAAATCAGCTGGCTGGTCATGGACAAAGGCAGAATGAGTTTTTTGGAAATGATATGCAATGTTGATGAATGCAAATGCGATGAAGTGGATGCAATGAGATGCCATGTTCAATTATTTCCAAGGAATCTACATACTTTGATTCAAGTTTTAAGTAAGAGAAAGCTCAACGACAAGACTCAAAGACAAGATCCATAGAAATAAGAGGACATGTATGTTACAAATATGATATGAAGCAATGAATGCAAGGACATGGGATCAAATCCTTCATATATGCTGGACAACTATTTTTCTAATAACAGAACAGATTCAAAAATTCGCCTCTATAAGGATCACAAGAAAATCAGGTAGGATGGAGGTCAAAGTTGTAACACCCCAAATTTCGTAAGAATATTTATTTAATTTATTTAAATATTATATTCGTGAATTTCTGTGAATTTTGGTGATTCTGGTTGATGTCGGTGATTTTGGGAAGTTTTAGTTATTTAATTAAATAATAGTATATATTATGAAATATAATGTATTATTATTTATTTTAAATAATATTGGAGGAATTAAGGGTAAGACGGACTTTTGATGAGGATTAGTGAGGGTATTATGGAGAAAACCCAATTTTAGAAGCCCAAGGGTTAGAGTGAATATAAAAGGAGGATTTTGAGAATAGGGTTCACTTTTGGTTAACCGTGAAAAGAAGGAAAGAAAGGAGAGCTCTGAGGAAAAAGGGAAAAGGCGAGGAATTCGTGAAGGTTTCTAAAGACTCAAGAGAGAACACTTCAAATCGACAATCTAAGGTATGGGGAGTAATTACCTTTCATTATTTTCAATATAGGATTCGATGTAATTGAAGTGGATGTTTTGTGTTTAAGGGTTGTTGGGTTTTTGTGATGAATTGATAATTTTAAGGCTATTTTTGTGAATCGATTAATAAGGATAATTTAATCGGGAAAATAGACCGTGGGGCTGATGTCCCTGTCGATTTTGTTTCGACCTTGTGGTGAAAGGGATTTATGGGGTTTATGGGAAGCTTGAGAGTTTTGAAGGTTTAGGGGATTTAAGGTTTCCCGTAGGGTCATGAATCGACCTAATAGACGTAGGTTTTATGCCTTTAATTTCCGTGATGAATTAGGACTGTTGTAGGGATGTTTTTGGGTCATTTGGGGCTGTAATTGCAGGTACCTTTGAGGCTGTGGAGCTACCGATGCGTAGCAGCGATTTGCTGTAATCGCAGGTTCGCTAAGCGAACCATTCCTTCGCAAGGCGAATGTTCGCCAAGGCTCGCAAAGCGAGCAGTGCAGCGAATGCGCGGTAACTTGAGTGTGGGTACTGGGATGATTCTGAAGTGAAATTGGGGATTCGCTAGAAGTCTCGCAAAGCGAACTTCCCAGCGAGGGGATTCGCACAGCGAATGAACCAGCGAGTATGACAGATGGTGTTTTCTGGTGTTTTAGTGTGGTGATTGTGAGATTCACTGACCGCTTCGCAAGGCGAAGGTCCCAGCGATCTGGTTTGCTTAGCGAACTCAGTAGCGAACGTTTGCTGTTCGCGATGTTTTGTTTATGTTGCTGTGCCATTTTGATGCTTTGATGCACTGATATTTATGATGATTTTCCATGGTGTTGCTGATGATTATACGACGATGTTTTGTGATTACTTGACGAATATATGCTAACATGATTTATATGAGAATTGAGGAATGATGACGATATGATATAACTGATGAATTATGAGAGATTTATATATGTGATGTTCCGTGATTCAATGATGATATGATGTTATTGATGATTATTAGGTGTTTATGTGATGATAAAATGACGATGTGAAGTACCATGAGTATATTGATGATTTTATATGACTATCTTGATGCGTGTATTGATGATTTTGACGATGATGATTCATGATGTTTTTGACGAATACATGATGATATAATTAACATGAGGTTTTGACGAATGATTATGTATATGATGGCTTTTGTTGATGAATGATGATGCACATAATGATGTTGTTTGACGATGGTGATTATTGACGTTGTGTATCATACATTCATATGCATACTCTGTGACGACGCTTTATTCCCATTGTGCAGATATGAGGTAATTATGACGTGCTTCGGTTCTAATGCGGAATCGATCCTATTGACGGGGATCTTTGGAGGGGTGATGGCCTAGTGTCCATCGATTATGACGATTGGTACCACATGCATGAATCTTGTTGTGCATTTGCATTTAATTGGCATTGTTGTATATTATGATGTTGTTTGTGATTTTGATGTTTCCATGTGATGACCCTGAAGATGTTGTATATGAAGCTAATGCCATTTTATGTATATCTTGTTTTATATTGATTATTATGAATTGTGATTACTCACCCTGCCTATTTGAATGTTGCCTCCACGTGGGTAACGTGCAGGTGATCCGGCTTAGATGTGGATGCCCTCGAGGACTTTTGAGGTTATTGCTTTTGGTCGATGTAGAGGGTCTTGCTCTAATAGTGTAACATCGGGTTGGGTCGTCGAGTCGAATCATGTTGAATTATTTGTTGTTATTTGATGTTATGGTTTATTATAAAACCTTTTTGATTATTTGTGGTTATGGTGGTTCTGCTGCTACTTCTGAGGGCCTTTTGTTGAAAACCTTTTAATTGATAATTTTGAGTTCCGCTGCCGTATGAAGGCTTTTTTATTTATTTTGAGGAAAACCCTTTGTTTATAGGGAAAAATGTGTTATTTGGGTTTTATTGAGAAATGTGCACCCTTTTAGGTGGTTTTGATGTTTTACTCTAATAATTGAGTTGTTTCTGCTGCAACATTTATGGGGGTAGAAAAGGGTGTTACAAAAGTTTCCTGTAAAAACCTCATTCCCTCTCACATGTGGGTTCTATTCTTAGCTTATCTGGCTCTCAGGTCGAAAAGTAATAATACGTTAACAATTTCTTGTTTGGCATTATTATTCCTCAAGGAGGCCTCCACTGATTTCCAAAGAAAGGTCTCTAGAGACATGAGTTCTCTACGAAAACATTTTGTCTACTGCATATGAATGCAAGACAAAGATGTATCCAAGAAAACCTCGTCTGAATGTAGGTCTCATGCCAACTATACATATCAAGTGCTACGCAAGTCAACACGACTATCAACTCTAGTCCTACGTGTGTCCTCAAGCCTGGGTAGTGGGCTTATCTTTCAACAACACCCATCCCAATAGTACAACAATATCCAAGATAAAATGAATGGCAAAGATACAATGAATGCAATGAATAAAGCAAATAAAGCATAAAGATAAACACCCAAAGAAAAATAAAACAAACAAGAGCTAGGACTGACTTGCTTAGGGATAGTCCCCAGCAAAGTAGTCAGGTGTTGCTACGAGAAAAAAATCGGCGAAGACACAGAGTCACCATCAAACTTTATTTATCCCAACAGGGAAAGAAAAACATCGAGAAAACCTCAAGAGGGAAAGAACATGGTCTCACAACCAAATTCGGGGTTCAGGAGTCGATTACGTGAGATGAAGGTGTTAGCACCCCTCGCGTCCATTGTACTCAATGAGATCCACTCTTGTTGTTCTAATCAAAGGGTGTGTATATCTAAGGCTTACTTGCTAAGGGAATGCATGAATGAAAAAAGGGAAAAACAAAAGGGAGGAAAAAAAATGGGGCTTGCTAGGATGTCGTAACCCTGTGCCTACGTATTCCCTTGTGCAATGGGAAATTCAGAGCAATCGTAGTTCGGAGGAATACGGTGAAAAATGGAAGGTTGTAAAAAAGAAAAGATAGAAAAAAGAAAAGGTGGCTTGCCAAGGATTAGGTCCTTTTGACTACGTATCTTCACTTGGACAAAGTGAATAATCAGAGCATCCGTAGTTCGTGGGACTACGATTTGTTGGTGTTATTTATTAACGATGCCAACTTTCACGTTCTAGAAGTTAGGTGTTTTGCCGCTCACTCGTGGAGTCTTATGTGTTACCTGTATTGCGGTAGAACGAAAATAAAATGCCCTTTCTGAAAATTGTTTGAAGAGAAAATCTCGAAGGACAAAATGATTTGAATTTGTTAAAGTGTTTTATTATGGCTTTGAAAAGGGTTTGAGATGCGTATTGTACTAAAGTATATAATAGTATGAGCGAATATTTTGTACAATGATCCAAGCATCTAGCATACAAAACACTCTAAGAAGAGGTAAGGAAAACTCCCGCTCATCTTTTCCCATGTGTTTAAGGCTCGTGACGTACCACACACTTCATGTTTATTAAGTGTTTTTGTTTTTGGATTTTTGATGCAAGAAAAAGGATTGGAAGCAAAAATAAATAAAATATAAGGGAACTGAATCCTTAATGTTATCATGCAAAGATGGACCTATGATAAAGATCAAAGGAAACCCTAATCTAATGTGATTGTGCAAGAATGGACCCAGGGCATAGAAGGAAGGAAGGGTTCTACTACCCTAAAGTTGTCATGCAAAATATTAAGAACCTAATGTCTATCCTACTTCAATTTTAATCAAAAAATTAAGTTGAACTAGGAGATCCTAAGGGAACATGAGAATTCACAAGAAAGCAAATAATCAAGGCAAAGCTCAAACGTCAAGATGAACTAACAAGAGAAAACAAACCTAACACATGGAAACAACCACTCACAAAATAGAATCAAATGAAAAGAGAAAAGTTATGACATAATAGAAGAGGCATGAATTAGATGAATGATGAACATAAGATATGAGCAAGAGAATAGTCAGAACAAGAATCGAAATCATTAGATCAAACCAAAAGAGCCAAAGCTCCAAGCTTAGGAATCAAGTCACAAGTCAATAAGTTAGTAGTTAAATTAAAATGATCAAAGATTAAAAACCTAAATATTACATTCTAAACATGAATTTAAAAAGGTTAATTCAAAAGACTAAAAAGAAAATATTTTTGAGGTTTTTTTTAATATTTAATTGAAAACAAGTAAATTAATTAATATTCTAATCAAAATTTTAAGGTTTAGGTATAACATAATTAGAAAATAAATCAAATACTTAAAACCAAATTTAATTAAAAGGATATTTTTCAAAGAATCAATCTAAACACAAAATAAAAAGAAGAAAAAATTAAAAGCATGAAGAGAGGGTGCAAAAGTAATTATTGAGTGCAAGTAGATTAGAGAATGTGAGTAGCAATAACATGGGCCTCACAGCCCATCATGTTCTCCAAAAAAACAATATTGGATCAATAAAAAAGAAATTTTAGATACCAATTAAACACCTTCAGTATGCAGTGAAATAGGAAATGAAAAAAGAAGTCAAACGAAACCAACATCCTTTTTTTATCTCTCTCTGTGGCGGCTTCTTTTGGTCTCTCTCACCTTCTCTTCTTCTCCTCGCCGCATTCTCTCATTTCTCGCAACGGCTTCAATAACAGAGAGGAGAAAAAGCTTCCTCCATCTCTCACACTCTTGGATCGCGATCTCCTTTCATATGCTCATGGCGGCGCGGTTGCAACGAAGGTGGTAGTGGGCTTGTTGTCGTTGTTTGGTGTCGGGTTCGTGGCGGAAATGGAAGCTTCGTGTGGTTGTGATGGTTGTATGTTTGGTTCATGGTTGACTGATGAAAAGTGACAGTTGGAAGTGTGTGAACGACAGAGGGAGTAGACGATTTAAAGATGAAGAAATTAATGTTCTTGGGAGCAAACTGCTGAGGGAGTATGGATTCGTGTTGGTTTTTGCATCGGTCACGATTTTGATTGTGTTATTATGGCAGTGGTTTGAAGGAAAAAAAATGGATGGAAGTTGTGGATCCGGTTTTCTTATGGTGTCATGGTTTGTGAAGTGTGGAATACGGTGGGTTTTGGGATGATTATGCTCTAATGTTTTAGTGAGAAAGAGGGTATTTGTTATGGTATTGAAAGTATGATGCTATATGTGAAGTTGGAAGGATGAAAGGAGGAGGGAGAACCATGGTGGTGATGTTGTAATGAGAAGCACAAAAAAGGTTATTATGAGATGGTGATGTGGTCATGTTTTGCCTTGAATGGATGGAGTAGTTGTGTCACGAGCTATGTAAGGAGGGATGAAAAATTCATGGTGTTGAAACATGATGAGGTGGTACACAGTGGATGTGAGTGGTGTTTGAATCAAGTTGTTGTTTTTTGTAATGATGTTACATGGTATGAGTTTCATGAATGCAATATGTTTTGAAAAAGAGGATGAATAAGGGTTGTGATTATGGGAAACTTTGTTGTTATGTAGATGAGTTATGGTGACGAGGAGCTATGAGTTTCATGTTCTCGCCAAAAGAAGAGGAAGACCTCCTCCTATTTATCTGTCATTTCTTCTTAATAAGTGATGAAGCTAATGTGAAAAAGGATGGTGTGAGTTTGGTGCATACATCTTTTGCTTTTGCTTTTTTAGTATGTGTATTGGAAAAAAAGGTCATGCGCAAGGCTTTGTATTGGGTATTTATGGTATGTGGGTCCGTGTGAGAGGGAAATGAGATGAAGAGGTGTCGTGTTTTACATGAGGCGGGAGTGTAGATGTTGTGTCTGTCTTGTGTGTATCATGCTATACATTTACATATGCTAGGTTTACTATATTAAGCTAAAATATAAAGTAACTTTCCCAAACTTAATGGACAAGTATTACTAAAAAAAATTGAAACAAAATTTAAATAATATAAAAAAGAAATATAAGTTAAACTAATATTAAATAATAAAAACCTAATTAAAATAAACTAAATACATATAACTAAAAGAAGAACGATTTTGAAACTATGCGGAACGTAGATTAATATGACTGACGTCTGCAAGCTCGATTTTGAAACTTTTCGTCCACTGATTTTACGCACAGTTGACTTTCACTTTGACCGATTTGACTGTAAATCCGACAGGTTTATTCTGGATGATAATTCGGGCATTAGGCATGGTGAAAGGCATGTTATACTATACAGATGATGCAAAGAGAAAATTAGGTCAGATGAATGCAAGTTTAAAATGCCTAGTCAAAATTTGGGGTATGACATCTGGCCTTCTAAGTCAAAATGTAGGTCATAACCATGATCAAATACATTAAGATATTAACGCAGGTGTGATGCAGATAGTGAACAAATGCAAAAGCTCATCGTCCCAGAAACCCTAAAGAAGAAAATAATAAGGGCGAAAGATTAGGTTCAAATATTAGTACTCATAAGGAAAAAATCATACATGCAAAGACGCAACCGGCAAGTGAAGTCCCTTGAGCCTAGACTAATGCTCGAGTAAGAATATTTTCAACGAAGAACAATAAGAGAACAAAAGTGTTTTCCTTCACAAATTAATAACAGTAAAATAAGACAACGACGACGCTTCGAAAGCCTTATATATTCATTTGAAACGTAAAAGGCTAGGTGCATAACAAGTGGATTTCATTCTCTTACAGAATAAGTGAACTCTCATACAAAGTATATCCTCATCGTCCATCTTGATCAGACGGCTTACCACATTTCATGTCTCCTCACACACATTCAGTTGCTAATTATCTCTCTTATTAAAAGAAGAAATAGCGCCATTTATCAAAGTCAATCATTTTATAAGAGTGATTGGAGAGGGTGAATTTACAGTGTGTTGTGCTAGTTTAGGATTTCCAATGCAGTGGAGAGGTGGATGTCTTGTAACGCTCAAGTCAACAAACTCGTGCATACGTACGGGGTACGCTTTAGGATGGGATATGGTATTGGACGCGCATTTGTTTGCAGACAGTAATAAAAATAGAAAGTTGAAAGAACAAAAATTAAGAATGATAGTAAATTTAAATTGAAATAGTAATTGATGTAGAAGATAAAATGTAAACAACAATATCATGAATAATATGATTAAAAATAAAAACTATTAAAACTTGTATTAGATAAATCAATCGTTTTAGTTTTTTTACAAATAAGTCAATCGTTTTATAAGAGATAATACAGTTTTAAAATATCTACTCAATCTTTTTAAAGCTCCCTTAATTTTTTCACATATTTGAAAAAAATAGTCGATAAATTTCTATTATTCAATATTTGATTCAGTAGTAAAGTTGTCCCTGTTTATAAAAATATTTGAATCGAGAATGTAATTTTTTCTGTATATAAATATTATTTTTATTTTGACAATATTTGTAAATATATTTGAATCAATAGTAAATTTATTCCCGTATATAAAAAGAAATTTGAATCAACAATGTATTTTTTTCCCGAATATATATATTTTTTATTTTGATAAAATTTATAAAAATATTTGAATCAATAGTAAAATTATTCTCGTACATAAAAATATTTGAATCAACAATGTATTTTTTCCATATATAAATATTATTTTTGTTACGTCAGTGTATATATTTAGTTCACATGAAAGAGTGTTTACAACTTTTAATAAATAAAGATGTAACTAAATAACTATACTATTATTTGTTTAATTTATAAATTTATCTTTTACAAAAAAATATTATTGAATATAATAAATAAAAGAAAAAAATTGAGGCTCGGGTTGGGTCTGAGAGTAATAAAAATATTTAAAAGTAGTGTTTTAATATAGTAGAAGTAATAATTATGTGTTATTTTTTCATATCTACTTAACATTTGACAAAGTTAATTATTGAGCCGTCGTACCCCAAATTTTGACCATCGTTTCTCCCTTTTTATTAACTTAGATCACTAGTCTGTCCGGGTTCCATACCTGTCATCTGACATCCTCGATGACTTAAAAAGTCAAAGGGAACCATTTTGATAGTTGGCTTTAGTTTTTTATTATATAGTTTTATTTAAATAATTAAAATAATATTTTAATTTGTTTATTTTACAAGCATGACCTTTTAGATGCCAGAATATCATTTATAGTTTTAATTTTTATATAATTTTTATTATTAAAGTTGATTTGTTAGGGAAAGGAGATTTTTGGGGAAAAATTAGTATTATTGATTAATTATATGATTGGTTTAATAATTAGTCAAAATTTGATTAGTATTATCACTATTAATTAAAATATTATTATTAGGGTATTAATAATATTATTTTTAAGTATTATTATTAGAGTATTACTAGGCACCATTATTATTATTAATAAAATTAGTATTAAAATTGTTATTATTAATATTAGTATTAAGATTGTTATTATTAGTATTAGTATTAAGATATTTATTATTATTAAGATTATTATTTATTATTCATTAAGTATATTATTAATATTATTTTCAAACTTAAACTAATATTAATCAAATTGTATACGATTAGTATTATTATTAATTAGGTTTAAATTAATATTTTATCAAATTTTATATTGGTGTTATTATATATTGTTTTTTGTTCTTATCGTGGGTATGGGCCGGGTCACGTTTTATGGAATTAAATATGGTCAAAATTGTTTACCAGATTAAGAAACCTTAACAGCTACAATCAAGTTTATTTTACAAATCAAATTGAATCAGAAATCACAATTACAATCAGCAATACAAATCCAATCATATCTAAGTCTATTTTCTAACATGATCGAAATCTAAAAAATGTTACAATCTGAGCAAAATTAAATCAAATCCCTAAAGAGTACAATGAATCATATTACAATCAAACCTAAAATTCCTAAAAATGAATCAATCAAATTAAAGCCTAAAGACCTAATTTTATTCTATAAGTACAGAAGAAGAATTCAGATGAAAGGGAGAAAAAAGGGAGAAAATCCTAAAATCAAAACCCTAAGTTGATCGCTACTAAAAACCTAACTCTTCCACCATAGCTCCAATTCTTGGACACTTAAGGTTTCACATTGAAACCTTAATTTGCTTTAAGCTAAGCCACACCTGTAAAAGAAAGAGAAGAGGATTAGGGGAAGGTTGAGGAGGTTAAGAATCAGGAATCAGAATCGAAGCAAAGAATTAGATAAAAGGGAAGGGACGCAGCTTAAATCGAGCACGGGCGGAAAGGTGGGTGTTTTATTTCTTTGAAACCATCGAATATACATGTGATTATGCTTGATTGTTGTTGTTTAAGGTTAATTTATGTTTAGGTTTGGTATAGGGATTCTGAAATTGTTTGCTTGGTTGTAGTTTTTGATGATTGATTAGGGTTGAGAGAGTCAAGATCCATGGTTTGGGGTTGTTTGGTGTAATTCTAGGTAGGATTAGGGCATTTCTGTGTAAGGGCTAGGGTTAGGATTCAAAGGTTGAACCCTAGGGTTCATCCAGGTAGGGTTAGGGTTCTCCCCCTAGAACTTGTAGAGTTCTTGGGGTTCTTGGGATTGAACTTAGGGTTTACTGGGTATTTTGGGTTTGGCTGGGTTTCTGGGTACAAAAATGAACTCCGGTTGAAGTTCAACCGGAGGAGGGTGGTTTTGGTGGCTACCAGAAGTCAGGGCAGGGCGGTCGGGGTTCAGAAATGGGGAGAAGAGAAGAGATGTAGAGAGAAAGAGAGAGAGACAGAGAGATGGACTAGAAAAGATATAAGTAGAGAGAGAGGGAGAGAGAGAGAGAGAGATAGATAGATAGATAGATAGATAGAGAGAGAGAGAGAGAGAACGGGAAAATGGAGGAAGTCTGAAGAAGGGTTATTTAAGTACTCCCTTTGGGTAGCCTTAGATCCAAGACACGTGGGGACCTTACCGTCTCTCTGATGGTCATACTTTGTGAAAGCTCCTGTGGTTTGGCGAAATTTTGGTAAAACATGATTATGATAAAGATGAAGAAATCTACTCAAGATTAAAGATGTCGACACAGATGTTCTAACATCTTACTAATACAGCAGGTTTAATTTCTTAACAAATCTGTCAAAAGATTTGGTGCAAATTTGCAGAGTGGATAAAGGAGAAACGATTGAAGGCCCAAGACAACAGAAGACTATATAAGGAGACTTAGACCTAGGGTCAGAAGTTGATGTAACTTTTGTATCGCTTATAACTTTGTAACCTAGTTCCTTTGTGTTGAATAAGGGTTTAGGGTTTAAGAGTCATTGGATCTCTTAGGAGTTGTAAGTCTCAACTCTGTGTTATGGGATGCAGGGTGGAAGGCATAGGTACAGGGACACAATAAGAAACCTGTAGGTAATGGTTGGTGTATTGTTCTTGGACGAAGCTTTGAAGCAAGTCCAATATAACTTGAAGGTCAAGAAACCGCAACAGTTCTGAATTGGCAGAAGATAGAGATAGTACAGGTTGTGATTAGGGTGTGAGTGGGGTATCTCATATCAAGGTTGTAAATCATTGAATTTAACCTTGATAAAGATGTTCATGGGGTAGATGTTAGGTATAAAGTTGTAAACGAGGGAGTTTAGCTTTGTAAAAGTCTACACGATAGTGAAGTCTTCATCCTGGATTGGTATCCCCTAGATGTAGGTGAATTGCACCGAACTGGGTTAACAATTACTGTCTTATTTTAACATTCTGCAATTTACAGTTTTGTTAATGTTCTTGACTGACATGTTGGATTAGATATCGTGACATCTGAGAGTGTGCAGTTATGATATTCAATGTATAGTCTGCTGTTACGCCTCTGAGTTTAATAGATTATGTAGCACAATGTCTTGACATGTGTTAGGACATCTGCTGTCTGCATAGGCCAGAATTTCAATTGGTATCAGAGCAGGCATCCTGTCTGGTTCTGGATGAGATCTTTGGGAGATACTTTCTAGCATTTAAACAAGGAGGAGTTTTGGAGATCATATCAATCAACTCAAACATACCTAAGGGTATTAATGGATGAGATGAATGTTCTGGATCGAAGGGAGCAACCCGGAGGTTGTTCATGTTACTGAGGAGATTCTACAACAACTATAGGAGAAGTGGCTAGTTTTCTTGTTGGTGTGTCTTATAAGATGTTGTGACATCTTATTATGGCAAGCAGGATCTGTTCCTTGGTGGTTCCGCTGCATGTGTTTCTGATGGAAGAGCTCTAGAATTATGGGAATTTGGAGTTGTTACTGAAGACAGTTGGTGGAAAGTCTCAATCATCGGCCTCTATGTTTGAAGATATCTGTATTCTTTTATTCTAGAGTCGGGAGCGATGGAGTAAAGGAAGTTATGGTCAGATATCTGGTATGATGACTTGGTACTTGGAAGCTTGGTTTCCTGGTGCAGTTTGGAGTCAGTTGAAGAGGAGAGGAGTTGAGTGAAAGTTTATCAGGTTCTTGCTCTAGGAGTTTGATAAATGTTTGGTCGGCTAGGTTGTGAAAGATACTTGAGAATTCTCTCAAGTCTACTCATAAAGACATCTATGTCGTGTATCTGGAGTCTTCTAGTTACTCTTCTGACTAGAAGGTGTTTCTTTGAGACACAATCTGAAGAACGTGGAGGTGATTTATTTTCACCATCCAAAAACTGCAAGGAAGGATTCATCTCTCTTGACCCTAAGAGTGGATCCAATCTGATTGAAGAGTTGTTGAGGTAAATAAGACTTGTTCAGAGAAAGTCTTAGTTACTTGAGTCAAGGGTGGCAACCTTGGTGTCTCAACATTGTCATTGAAGAAGATACTTGCAATAAGATTGAATACTGTATAAGTGTTCATGACATGATCTGGTGGAGCTCAGCTACAGCAGTGAAGAAGGGTTATTGTTCAAGGATTTAAGATCAATTGATATTTGTGGAATCCACAAGTATTTAATTGATTATCCTTGAAAGTCAAGATTGAGGATGTTTTGTCAGATGTTCTAACATCTTTTCATCAGAGGCTTGTAGAATCATGGGAGGGGTTATGCATTCGCTCAAAAGTCTCCTAGGTGTTGACCTGGGATCATTGGCTTTGCGTCTGTTTCTTGGAAAGTATTGTGAATGACTTGTCCAGATGGTGATGCTGTTGAAGATGGAGATGGAAGACTATAAAGACATCATAATCTTGATGGTTACAGCTTGGGTCAGTTTATGTCTGATCCAGGTGCTTGGGAGCATAGTGTTTGCTCTGGTTGTGAAGGTTGGGGATAAGTGGCAGTTATCTCTGTCTTTCTACTGACGGCTCTACTAAGGGAAATGGCATTCTTTGGTATTGCTATGGGGTTGTCTTGGACTACTTATTTTCTAAAGATTCAGATGTGGCAGGTTTGAAGTCTTTGGAGTTTTAAAGCAGAATGGAGGTTATCTACTCAAAACTTGGTTGTTCAATCAAGTCTGTGAGAGCATGGAAATCTGTTTCTGCAAAGGGAAGAGGTTCTTCTAAGTGGCAGAAGGAAGAGCTGAATTCAACAGTTGGATGTCATAATGTTTGGACATCTAACTTGACATCAGAAGTCTCAACTGGTGATGTGGCACATCAGCTTAAGATAAGGTGATCTACAGGAGAATTGGAGTGATGGATTCGTCAAAAAGGTCTATCTCATGCAGTTTGCGGGAGCTGTGGATGAGAAGATGTTACATGACTAAGAGGCTTGGTGGATCCAAGATGTCTTGCTATAGGGAAAATAGTTCATGTGACTTAAAGATCTGATTTCATTAGTAGATCAGGGTATTTTGTGGGAGTTCTGAAGATGAGTGAGGATAATCAAAAGGTGGCATTTGATTCGCTTCGCAATGTGCGTTTAAGCAGGATGCTTGAAACTGATAGCTCTTTTGTAAAAGAGTAGTTAGTTGAAATTGTTGAAGGTTATGGTTCTCTGGGAGCTTGTGTCAGAAGTTCTGGGTTGAAAATGGAAGCACACCTTCTTGGTGGTTGAGAGTTTATTTCTCTCTGGGTTTCTGAAGTCTTCTTTGTTCAAGCTGGTGATGTAGTGTTGTGTGAAGATCTTCAATGTGGATTACTATGCTGATAGTAAGTCTAGTGGTGGAGCATATCAAGAACCATGGTGTGTGGTGTCTGTGATGTGTGGAAGATATCCTAACTGATGTTAGAACATCATTGGGTTAGTTATCCTTGGTGAAGGATTTCAGGTTCTGTGATGAACTGGTTACTTACATCGTGTCCAAGAAGTATCTACATGATCATCCGGGAGAATGATGGAGTAGAAGGGTTCCTTGGAAGAAAGATGTAAGTGTTTGAAGACTGAAGTGGATCATGTGTTGATTGCATGGAAGTCTGTTTCCTGGATGCGTTCAAAAGTGGAGATTCACCATAAATCAGAAGTATTCAAGATTATCATACGGGAGAATGATAGGAATGACTGTCTTTGATTGGGGGTTTATCTCTAATGCTGGCTGGTGAGGTCAGTGGAAAATCTTGCATATGGCACTCTGAGCCCTTGGAGCAAGTCATGCTAGTAGTGGATCAATTTAGCAGCTGTGAAGTTCTGGAGCATGCATACGATAGCTGACATCATTATAACAAACTAAGGGGCCATGTGCGTCTCTTTGAGGAATGTGAAGCATTCTGATTCAATTGGTTTGTGCCTCAAGCAGCTGGAGGTCTATACATGGGAATTCAAGAGGAGTTCGTGTGGTGTGTAGATGGTTGCAGGATGAGGGGGATCAATGGGACTTTGATCTCAAGCCAAGAGTTTGTTATGGTTGGTATACACTTCCTCACGGGTAACATGATGGTGATCATGTGTGAGTGATTATTGTTTCTTGTCAGAGGGAACAATAAGAGAGTTAATGGTTGCGTTTAGCAGGTGTGTTGAATAGAGGGTGCGCTCTTGAAGACATGAAGATGCGTCTTATGTTTTCCAGTCATTAGCTTGGGTATTCAGTGGAGGAGCACCAGTTACCTTAGTCAGGGGGAGAGGCCTCTTGATCTAAGATGAAGTTCCAGTTTGCATTTGTGCGTCAAGAAAACTGAGATGTCAAGATGGCTTGGCATTATTGTTGAAATTCCAGTTTGCATTTGTGCGTCAAGCAAACTGAGATGTCAAGGAGGATGTCTTGACATTAGAGTATTGTTGCAAGTTGTGGGAAACTTGTCAATGCATATTTAAATGGTTCTTATTATATGCTTAAGAATCATTGACTGAGTCTGGGAGAATTTATTTTTCTCTTGCAGATTGGGATCATATATTTGTGAAGAAGTCTCTGTATGGTCAAATCAGAAGAAGAATCCTGGAAGAATAGACAATGTCTGACATGATGTCAAGACATTGTTGTAAGACATGTCTAAATGTAATGGGTTCTTTGGTCGGTGTTCTTAAAAGGAGAAACAGTCAATAGCCTTGGCCGGTGGGCATTTAGTGGAGTGAGTTTCCTTGGTTAATGGATCTTTGAATTGACCAGAGTTATTTTCTGCGGTTTGTTACTTCCTAAGGAACTTGCTTGGCTATAATAAGACCGTATCGATTTATCCTAGTCTCATTCTTCCTGTTTAGTGATCGATGGAATTCTTCAAACTCTGGGTATGTTGTATCTGGATTTGGGGTTGTCTTGGTCACTTTTGCCAAGTTTTGACTAAAAAGGGGGAGAAGAAGAAAGTTTTTTTTTCTATTTCTTTCTAAGTACATTCCTGCAGGTGTTCTACAAGAATGCTGGATAAGATGCTCTTACATCTTAACCTGTCTGCTGTCTCTTTTGCGGTTCTTTTGTGTCTTGTGATCTGAGTTGAAAAACAGGTTGTGACTTGTGATCTGAGTTACATATTCTATGTACTCCATGTCACGACTGTTTAAGCTCTTTCTGGAATTCAGGAAGAAGATATCAGAAGGGTAACTCTCAAGATGAAGGGACTCAAGGACCTTTGTCAACCTCGCTCATCCAGCACAGAAGGGAATGTTTTAGCAAAAAAAATTCAAAAGGGGGAGATTGAAAGCTCCTGTGGTTTGACGAAATTTTGGTAAAACATGACTATGATAAAGATGAAGAAATATGCTCAAGATTAAAGTTGTCGACACAGATGTTCTAACATCTTACTAATACAACAGGTTTAATTTCTTAACAAATCTGTCAAAAGATTTGGTGCAAATTTACAGAGTGGATAAAGGAGAAACGATTGAAGGCCCAAGACAACAGAAGACTATATAAGGAGACTTAGACCTAGGGTCAGGATTTGATGTAACTTTTGTATCGCTTGTAACTTTGTAACCTAGTTCCTTTGTGTTGAATAAGGGTTTATGGTTTGAGAGTCGTTGGCTCTCTTAGGAGTTGTAAGTCTCCACTCTGTATTATGGGATGCAGGGTGGAAGGCATAGGTACAGGGACACAACCAGAAACCTGTAGGTAATGGTTGGTGTATTGTTCTTGGACGAAGCTTTGAAGCAAGTCCAAGATAACTTGAAGGTCAAGAAACCGCAACAATTCTGAATTGGCAGAAGATAGAGATAGCACAGGTTGTGATTAGAGTGTGAGTGGGGTATCTTATATCAAGGTTGTAAATCATTGAGTTTAGCCTTGATAAAGATGTTCATGGGGTAGATGTTAGATATAAAGTTGTAAACGGGGAGTTTAGCTTTGTAACAGTCTACACGATAGTGAAGTCTTCATCCTGGATTGGTATCCCCCAGATGTAGGTGAATTGCACCGAACTGGGTTAACAACTACTATCTTATTTTAACATTATGCAATTTACAGTTTTGTTAATGTTCTTGACTGACATGTTGGATCAGATGTCGTGACATCTAAGAGTGTGCAGTTCTGATATTCAATGTATCAGTCTGTTGTTACGCCTCTGAGTTTAATAGATTTTGTAGCACAATGTCTTGACATGTGTTAGGACATCTGTTGTCTGCATAGGCCAGAATTTCACTTTGACCTGATCCCATACACGTACGCCCACCATTGTTAGTATGATCCCTCATCCAATAGCTACTGATCATTTGACCCCTTGTTGGTCAACTGATCCAACGCGCCTAGTTACACCTTGACTTCTCCTGGTATTTGCATTTAACGACCTTAACTTTCTCCTGGTCTTTCTTTTAATTTAATTTTTTTCCTGTTGACGATGGACTTCCAAGCCATTGGGCCCTACCCTATTTCTTTTAGCACCCCCAAGTTCTGGCCTAATTGCTAATTCAAACAAATTTACACCCCCCAACCATGTTTATTTATTTTAATTATGTTATTTAGGTTAACTTTAGGATAATTATAAGGTCATTAGGAGTTAGTAATCTAATTAGGTTTTAATCAAAATTCTATAAAAATCATTAACTAGGGATATAATTTTGATTTAGTTAAATTAATTTAGGATTTAACATAATAATAAGATTAATAAATAATTATATGGATGTTTATAATTAATATGGAATTAAATCAACAAATTACAATTAGTATTGGGGATTAATTTTGGAACAAGTAGGTGTTAAAATTAGGGATTAATTTTTAATTGGGCTAATACAAATAATATGAAGAATAAAAATATATAGGGTTAATTATGGGAGCATAAGTAATATTCAAGTTGTTGTATTTTGGTAGGGTTTTTGTACCCCTTGTGCATTTTAGTGAATTCATTGCTTATAAAAAAAATGGGATATTGATCAATTGGGAAATATGGTTAATACTTGGGATAATTATGGGATACCTTAGGGATATCAAGGAATAAAATTATTTGACAAATTTTAGGGTTTTAAATTAGGGATAAGGATCGAGGATAAGGGATATGGTCTTTCTGTTTCTAAATCAAACTTTTGATATTGAAATAATTATATATAGCATCACTATGGCTTATTTTTTAAAATCAAAATAATGGGATTTTTGCAATCAATCAAAAGGGATAAAATCAATCTAACATACCTCAAATTGTAAGTCCTCTGCCCTTGTGCAATGAGTCATTTTTCAAAATCAAATACTCCTCCGCCCCCGATGCATGAGAAGTTTTTCAAGGGATAAAAACAACCAACACACTAACAATTTTAAGATGAACTACAAAACTATAATCCTTCAATGAACATGAGGGTACGTAGGCATTGAGTTGTAAGACTCTAGCGAGTACAATAACCAAAAAAATATTTTTTGGCCTTCCCTTATTAAATCAATTTCAAAACTTTTTTTAATAAATAAATAATTAAACAATGAATAAATAATAAGCAAACACATTTTAAGGATACAGTGACCCTAGACTTAGAGGATGATCCCATTGAATACAATGCATGTGAGGGGTGCCTAGAACCTTCTTCTCACTTAACCGACTTATGAACTTAGTTTCTCACCCTTAGTTATTAGGTTTTATCATTGTTTCTCTGTCCCTTAGGATGAATAAAAGATGATGGCGAATCTGTCACTTTGCCGGTCGCGACAGCTGGCGACTCTGCTGGGGAGTTCCTATACTTCCCTAAAAGAGTCCATCATAACCTTTGGTTTTAGGGTTTAGTTGGTTTGATTTGTGTATTTGCTTTCCTTTATTCATGTTTTTTACTTATTTATCAGCTTTATTTTTTATTTGTTTATTATTTTGTTATTATTCATACATTATGTTGGCTGGGATATATCATTGTGTGAAGCTAAAACCAAGGCTTGAGAAAAACAAAGAAGTTAAGTAAGGGGGCGTCTTGTTTTGGCCACTGTGGATTCTTATCCTATGGGGTCTTTAATTATGATTCCTCTTATAGTAGATCAATTCAAAGGGGTTGTCATGAGTTGGCTAGCACTTCTTCATGATGAAACCTTGAATTTGGTCCATGACTCTAGGGACCTCTTATAGAACCCATTTCACTCATGGTGAGCTTATGTTATCAACCTGCAAGGGTCTTTACTAAGGTTGTGCCTAGATGAGACTTATCCTGAAGGATTACCGTAGGAAGACTTGCTCCTTCTCATGGTAAAACAAGGGTATAGTTCGTAACACTAAGAGCTATCACCCTATAAAAACTTTATATCCTACAAGTGAGGGGACTGGGTAGTCTAAACCTAGATCTAGCCTGTCATAGGGAGCCTATCCTAATTAGGTCATGCTTGCATTCTATCTCAAACCTTGAAGCTTCAAACAAAATCTAAAAAAAAAAGATCCATGTCATCATGTCATGTGCATTAAAACAAACCTTTTTGCATATATTCATTTATGGGGAATTTCAAAGTTTGTCGTAGGTACACTGTGAAGATGGATTCAAATAAGAGAAAGACCATTCACATTAAGACACAAATGCTTGATGTTCAAAGCGTAAAGGTCTTCCAAGACATAATGCCTAGTTCTATTCAAAAGAAAGTCACACTCAAGTATGGAAGTATTCTTGACCTATTAGGAGTCCCTGTGAAGGAGGAGGCCATAACTGCTTTGGCACAGTTTTATGACCCACCCCTACGCTGCTTCCTTTTCAAAGACTTTCAACTAGCTCCCATGCTAGAATAATTTGGACTATACTTGGACCTACCCGAGGATAGAAGGGGACCCTATATGAGCATGGGGCAGAAACTCAAACCTAAGGAATTGGCTATAACTTTGGGAATATCTGTTGAAGACTTCTTGTTGAATTATAAGGAAGATATTGACATTCAAGGTCTTAAAAGAGGTTCCTTGGAAGGAGTAACTCAAAAATTGGATGGTTTAGAAAAGTGGGGGCCTTTTGTTGATATTCTATCTTTAATAGTTTTTGGGATAGTCATGTTCCCGAATATGGTTGACTTCATTGATATTGCTGCTATTAGTGTCTTCTGGGCTGTAAAGAATCAAGAGGTAGATCTAGCTCCCGATCTGTTACCTAACATGTACTATACCTTGATTGTTTGCCATTACAAGAAGAAATGATCATTACATTGCTGCATTCCTTTGTTGTACCAATGGTTTGCCACACATCTCTACAAGGACCTTTATAGGATAGATAACAAGGGTTGCCACACATGGGCTCAAAAGCTTATGTCTCTTACTGAGAAATCCATCCTCTAGTATCTAAAGAAGATAAAGGCTAAGGACATAATCATCAACTGTGGGAATTTTCTTAATGTACCTCTCGTTGGTTCTAAGGGATGTATCAACTATAATCCCATATTATCCATGAGACAATTAGGTCACCCTATATGGGAGAATCCTAATGATGAAGACTTAGAAGAGTTCATCTTGCATAGTGGAGGTACCATGCACAAGGAATTGTTTAGAAGGATCACTCATGCGTGATAAAAGGTGCATGTAAGGGGGAACAAGCTGAAAAGTAAGGACACTCAATTAAGGAATCTTATACCGAATGGGTTAAGGAGAGAGTTCAACTGGTTAAGATGCCTTTTATGGTTGATCCAACCTACCAGCCAGACATACCTGATCCTGTTCCAATCTTAATTGAAGAGGTCGACCATTAAGAGCAACCGTCTCAAGGGTCAAACAAGATAAAGGAAATTTGGACCACGATCTCCATGATATGGACTATGAGAAAAATCAGATAAGCTGCGACCTTGAGCAAAAGGATAAGCAACTCCTTGAAAGTAGGGAAGAGGTTGAATCTGAAAGGAGTAAGAGGCAGGGAATTTTGGGACGATTGTTTAGTGTTGGGGTGAGCTACAAGAATCTGGATTAGCAGTTAAAGGAGGCTCAAACGAAAAGTAAAAAATGGGAGAGATTATGGGATACCTTAGGGATGACACCTGTTAGGGTCTTAAATCAGGGATAAGGGATATGGTCTTTGGGTTTCTAAATTAAAATTTTGATATTGGAATAATTATATATATATAATATCACAATGAGTTATTTTCTTAAATCAAAATAATGAGATTTTTGCAATCAATCAAAGGGATAAAATCAATCTAACACACCTCAAATTATAAGTCATATGCCCTTGTGCATTGAGGCATTTTTCAAAATTAAATACTTCTCCGCCCCCGATGCTGAAGATGGCTGGATTATACCTGAGTGAATCGCACACTCAAAGATACAACAGAGTCGCCACCGAACTTTATTTAGTCCCACAGGACAGGGAAAATATCGATAAAACCCAAGGGGAAGAGAAACAGGCCAGGGGATCGGTTATGCGAAAGGAAGGTACTGGCACCTTACGCATTCGTCGTACTCGACGGGAACCATTTCGCTTTCTTCTAGGCTTGGATGGGTTATCTATCTAAAGGCTTCTAGCTAACAAAGAAGAGGAGAGAAAAGAGAAAAAGAAAGAAAGTGCTCACGGAGGATTAGGGTCCTCGTGCCTACGTACCCTCATAGTGCAATGAGGAAATCAGAGCGTTGTAGTTCAAAGGAACCAGGGAAAAGAAAGGGGAATGGAAGAAGGTGGAACGGTGCTCGCCAAGATCATCGCGATCTCGTGCCTACGTATCATACATTCGAATGAATGCAGAATCAGAGCTTCCGTAGTTCGTGGAACTAAGACGGAAAATGAAAAGGAAAAGAAAGTGGTGTCAAAACCAGGAACAAAAGAAAGAAGGAAACTCAGCTGGGGATTGTCGCTCCCGGGATTTTCATCCAAGTACAAACGCGAAAGTGGCACCGAAACAGAGTCCCCAGCAATGAGTATTTATCCCAAGAGAGGGAAAGGAAACACTGCATAAACCTGAGGGGAAGGAAAGAACATGGTCTTGCGACCAAAAGAACTGGGATCGGGAGTCGGTTACGCGTGAGGAAGGTATTAGCACCCCCACACGTCCATCGTACCCGATGGGATCCACGCTTGCTCGTCTCGATCAAAGGGTGTAAAAAACTGGAGCTTCGCTGCTACTGGAAAGGAAAAGGAATATGAAAAAGGAAAAAAGAAAAGAAAGAAAGAATAAGAAACAAATGTAGGGAAAATAAAAGAAGTGCTCGCATGGGCCCTACCCCACTGCCTACGTATCTCATCGGGAGCATGAAAATCAGAGCAACGAAGTTCCCCTCAAAGAGGGTCGCTTTGTTTGTGTTTTTTGGGAACGGCTAACATTCTAGCTCAGGTGTTGCAGGCTCGCTGGTCCGAGTGCGTTACCATCTTGCAAAAGAACGAGTAGGAGCACGTTCGTACGCGGAGAGTGAGTGAGATGAGAAAAGAATTCCCGAAGGAAAGACGATATTGTTTGTTGGAAGTTTTTTAGAAAGAAGTGTTTTGATTGTTTTGTGTTTTGTAACGTACATTGTATTTAAGTCCCTCATGTAAGATCGAATGCCTCGCATAACGACCCGAGATGGGACGCACGCTAAAAATTCCAAGAAAATGAGAGAAGATCCCTCACTATCTTGTTCTTGCATGAAAGGCCTAAATACAATGTTTGTTTTGCCTTTATTAAGTATTTTTTACTTTTGCTTGAAGATGAGAAGAGAAAACGCAAAGGAAACTCTAAAGGGAGACTAAGGGTCCTAACGTTATCATGCATGGAGGTCCTATGGTTAGTGAGGTTTGAAAGAGGAAGCCTAACTAAAACCTAATGCTAATCCTACTCCAAGCTTAATCGAAAATTAAGTTGGACTAGGTAGCTCTAAAGGGAAAGGAATCCAAGACTTAAACAAGTCTTGAGATTCAAGGGAAGAGAAAGAGTGAAAGACATGAAGAAGAAGGAGAAAGATAAGATGAGAAACAAGATGGGGCAGCAAGCACATCATAATCATCATATCCAAATCATAACATAGAACATGCTTCAAAGATCATACAAGCACATATCAAGTATACAAGTGAAGGCACACAAGAAAGGATGCAAGTAAACTTGCACAAGATTCACAATTTCACACACCAGGGTTTCATACAAAGATGACATGAACAAAATAAGATGAAAGTGAAACCAAGTCAGAATTCAATTCATATTATGATCATCTAATCCAAACATGCAAGAATATTTCACATTATGATGCAGTATGAGCCAAAGAAACCATAAAACCAATGATGATGATATGCATCATACAAATCAAACCAAGATGATCAAGTGAGATGAAATCCAAGTAATAAACTCAAGGGGTAGTAGCATATGTATCAACAACATACCAAGATCAAACTCATAACAATCAAGATGAATCATTAAGCATCACATTCAAAGCATGCATCAAAACTAGACAAAACATTCACTTACATTATTCATGCAAATCACAAAAGATCATGTGTAACAAAGAGTGAGAAAATGTCACATAAAAGAACCCTAAACCAAGAGGATCATAACCTCTAGCATATCATACAAGTCAACCAAAAGGTTTCATACATGAGTGAAATCACACAAAGAAACAATCACAAGATTAGGTTGAGTATGTCATGGAATTCAAGTCAAAACATCAACAATTTGTAAAATCAAGAACAAATAGAAAAATGAGTGAAAGGAGATGATTCCAAAGCCACAAACAAGATCAAACAGAACATGATCATACCATATAAACATCTCAAGCATCACTCAATCACAAGTAAGCAAATGCACTCAAACTATGTCAAGTATTAAAGTATGTCTCAATCAAGCTTGAACCACAAGTAAAAATTAATCAAAAATAGAAAAGTGGCTCAATAGAATACCAAAAAATAATAAAATGGAATTTAACTTAGTCAAGTAACATATGCAAAAATATTGGAGCAAAAAGAGTTAAAGAGCTTTTCTAAAAGTGATCCACAAGTCAAGATGCGCAAAGAATCGAACAAGAATCGAGGGCTCATGAAAAGCAAATGGAAAGTCACGTAAAGCAACTCAAACCATCATCAAATCAGTATTGAAACACCCTCATATAATCCCCCACAAGTAACCAAAATATTGGTCTCAAATGATGAGTAAAAGTTACAAAAGTTCCTAACCCTAGATGAAGGGTATCATTGGAAACTCATCATCAATTAAATTCAAAATAAAATAATGAAAAGAAAATAAAATAAAAATAAAAAAAAATGAAAATGAAGTCAAGACTTTAATCAACCAGAAAAATATTTTTTGTATTTTTATATTATTTTTAAGTATTTAAAATAAAATTAAAATGAAAAGTGAAATAAAAGAAAAAAAGAAAACAAGATGAAACAGGGAGGTGTGCTAGCAATTAAAGCCACAAGAGAAAACTAGTTCATGCGCATTGGGCCTCAAGGATTGGAGGGTACGAAAAGTAAATATGCAAGGCCCAATCCATAATAAAAATATACCAACAGATTTTCTTTTTTGTCAAAAAAAGGGGCAGGAAAAAAAAGAAAAATAAAAGAAACATGTAACAACATATCAATCGGTCACATTTCATTTAGTGGGAAAAAGACAAAAATACATATCAGCCGGACACAAACCACCACGTCATCATCATCTTCATGCGCATGCAAGATGAACGTGAACAGTAACCGGAACATCACCCAGCTGCGACGGAAAATATGAACAGTCCGGCCGGCCACCGCCGGCGGCGGCTGTCGCGGCCGGAGTCACGAAACAAGGCCACCCCCACCAGTTTTTCGCGTTCCAAAATAGTAACTCTGCAACTCTTAAACTTGATTCAAACCTCAGCCCAAATCCTCCCTTCTAGCTCCAATAACCCCCAGAAAGATGACGGTGACAAGAAAATAGTAAGAGGTGACCTTGAAAACCAGATTTGAAAGATAGATGATTTTGAGAAAAAAGAGAGTTTGCTTCTGAGTCTTGACACAATGAGAGTCCTCCTTTGGTTTCTAGGGTTTGTCTCCTTTAAATGTGGTGGGTTATGAGAGGTTAAATGGGCTTGAGAAGAAGTGGGCAGTTCTTTTGGAAAACTTTGCCAAAACTTGAGAAGAGGAATCCATACGGGTTGTCATGTAAAGTGTGATAATTTGTTGTGATTTGGAAAGAGAGGAGGTGGTGGAAATAGCAGTCACGTGAGCAGAGTGTGAGGCCAGATTGTACCACCATTTTGTTCTTTTCTATTTTTCCTCAAATGTGCAAAGTGTGTGCATGAGAGAGTAATATAGTCGTTGGCAATTATTTGGTCATTTTGGGTAATGGAAAATAAGGTTATGCGCATGGCTGGGAAGTGTAGGGTGTGTGTTGCAAAAAGTGGGCATCGCATGCTAAGTAATGTGTCACACCAAACTTTAAATTTCAAATTAAAACCTTCCACTTTGTGTGCACATAACTTGAAGAATATGGATTCAAATGGAGAGGTTTTTGAAGCATTGAAAAGTTAGCATTTCAAGGAACAAAATTAATGTTGAAACCAAGTTGAGACTACACTTGGAAACGTATGAAAACTTGCTTGGAAAAGTTGTCCCCCAAATCTGCCAAAAGTTCTAAGTTGTAAACACATTTTAACAACTTGTTGATACCATCTTTGAACATGTAGAATTTCCACTATAATGACTCAAATGAAACAAACTTGGTTGCTTTAGAAAGAGGAGATTTCCCTCTACACTTTTCATGTTAGAAGTATCTCAATTCATGGCTTGGAAATAACTCTAAATTAGCTAAGAACATTGGTATACCAAGCTTTCAAAAGTAACTTAGAAAAAAATTCTAAGTTTCTTCCAATTGTCCAACTTGAAACCTCCATCTTTAAAACATCATAACTCTCTAAAAAATGATCCAAATGGGACAAACTTTACATGGTTGGAAAGCTTGGAATGAGCTCTATAACTTTCATGTCTGAGGAAAATTGAAATGGGGCTTGGATCGTTGAGAAATCTGACCTTGAAAGTAGCTACTAAAACATGCAAAAGTTGCCAAAAATAGTAAGTTCTAAAACCTAGTTTCTTCCAAAAATGGCAACTTTGCAACTTTCTTGATTTTTCATGAATCCTTGAACATTTCTTGATCAAATCTTGTCCATGGACCATATTTGACTTGAAAATCATGATGTTGACCTCAAAAAGTCAAGGGTTGACTTTTCCACTGCACAGTTGACCTCATTCCCAATTTTCCTGATTTTGAAATTTCTGATCAATTGAAAACCTTCTGAAACAAATTGATGGGCAATCTTTCCTCCCTAGACACTTGAGGACATAAGGGATACCATGAGATCAAGTCTTGCCCAAAAAATCAGAAATAAACTGATTTTATGGCAAACCCTAGTTTTGGTACCCTCTGGTTAGGAGGAGATATGACATCCTCCAAATTCAAATTCCTCTGAGTATGATGTGTATCCTGTCAGACAATGATGAGATGTGCCATTTGGAGATGATAAAGAATCAAAGAGCTTGCTAATTTGGGGGTCAAATCCCAACTTTTGATTGCCTTGTATAGGAGATCATGCACTGTCCAATCTTCTTGATGAATTCTCCTCTTCCCATGACTTGTGAGATCAAATGGAGATGATACATGATGTAAGAGGTCCTTGAAGCTTGTGAGAAACACTTGGTCTTCTTCTTTGGATGATCAACACCTTAGAGAATCACCTGATCACATGCCCTTATGCAAGATGCAATGCTAAATGCTTGATGCTTTGTTTTTTCTATGCTTGAATGCAATGCAATGAAATGAAAGCTCATGCTAAATGATATGAAGAAAAGGGAGGGAAAATTTTAGGGTATTACAGCTGCCCCTATTCAATCACTGTAGACCTGAACGGATGATAGCGATTGCTGTCATACTTTCAAGGTATGGAGAGATTGAATACTGACAATAACCCAAAAATTTGCACTCTGCAGGGAAGAAGAAAAGGGAAATAAACCCAGCCAAACGAACTCTGCTTGAAGAAAACTCTGGTGAGAAGAAAACCACTGGAAGGATGTCTTTTATATAGGGCCAGACGACTACTGGCCTGCCACACTACGGGTGGACTTTAACAATGTCTTTTGTACAACGCCAGACGACTACTGGCTTGCCACACTACGGGTGGACTTTAACAATGTCTTTTGTACAACGCCAGACGACTACTGGCTTGCCACACTACGGGTGGACTGTCTTGTTGAATGGAGTCAGAAGACTACTGACCTGCCACACTACAGGTGGACTTTTGCCAAGCTACGGTTGGACTTTGCAGCTGAGATGCCACACTACGGGGGACTTTTGCCAATCTACGGTTGGACTTGTCGATGATTTGCCACCCTTGGATGGACTTTTGCCAATCTACAGTTGGACTTAGCTGCGGTCTTTTAAAAGGAGTCAGACGACTACTGACTTGCCACACTACGGGTGGACTTTTGCCAATCTACGGTTGGACTTTAAGAATTTGCCACCCTTGGATGGACCTTTTGCCAATCTACGGTTGGACTTTCCAATGATTTGACACCCTTGGATGGACCTTTCGCCAATCTACGGTTGGACTTTGAGAATTTGCCACCCTTGGATGGACCTTTCGCCAATCTACGGTTGGACTTTGATAACGTCTTTTAACAATGCCAGACGACTACTGGCTTGCCACACTACGGGTGGACTTTAGCAATTCCAATATTGGATTACGCTCTACATCCGTGTTAGACATCTCTGCTGACTCTGCTGAGGAACAACAATCAATGATTTGATCTCGGAGATTCCTGAAAGGATAATATCTCTGCTGGAGAATGAATAAACAATCCGTCTGCTTCGAATTGTCAAGTTTGCCAAAAATAAATTGGACTTTGAAACATGAGGGGAGTGATGATTCTGCCAGGAATTACTTCATCTGCTTGGGGGATGAATTCTGGTCACCGCAACTCTGCTGGGGATGAGAATTTCTTTACATGACGTCTTGCTAGGGAAGAAAAGTCATCAAAACTCTGCTTTAGGATCTATCAAACCTGAGATCCTTTGCAGGGAGACTCAACCTGTTATCCGGCTGGGGAAAACATGTACAAACACTCTGCCGAGGAATAGATTTTGTTGATCAACAGGCCTCTGTGGGGACAAAACAACTCAGCTGGGGAGTATTGTTAACAAGATTCAAAGCTGAACTCTGTGGGGATACCGCTACCAGAGATACGATCTTGCTGGGGATCAGGGCTACTCTACCGGGGATATGCGAATCCTGGTTAGAACATTTCACTGTAACCTGCTGGGAAAAAGTCCCTATATCTGTTGGGGAAACCCAAAGCAATTCCATGGTAGTCTGCTGAGGAATAAGACTGTTGAGCTTAGGATAAGTGCCACAATGCCCCATGTTAGGCGAACTTTCCGTTTGACGATTCCGTTGGGGATAATGAGTTTATCATCAACTCTGCTGGAGAAAAACTGCTTTAAAGCATCTCGTGCTAGGGAACGTTTCTTGAGAGGATTTTACAGAAGACCAAACGTCCTCAAACTCTACTAGGGATGATAGACCTGGAATATCTCTTGCTGGGGAAATCCAAAATGCCCCATGCTCGGGAGGGTCAACAACTTGCTTCTTGCTCCATGATACCAGACTTACCTGAAGAAACATCATAAAAGGATTTTACAGAAGATTGAGCATCTTCAAACTCCTGACGACTTCACTGGGAATTAACCATCAACCTCGGTGTCTGCGAAGCGACTCTACTGGGAATTCGCAACCATTATCGACACAGAAAAGCTTGTAGCTGTTGGAAGTACTGAATGAGAGAATTGACTTAATAAGATACAATGATACCCAGTTGAATTCCATTCCCTGATATCGAGACGTCGCGAACGACCGTCAACCGTCTGATGGACTCAATCAGTAAACGTTGTGACAAAAGGGTAACAAGTAAACCCTTCCCCGAACACGATTGCCCCAGTCTCCTGTGTGGGAATAAATGATTACTCGTCTTGTGATTGAAATCATCTGCATCTGTTACCTGCAACAAAAGAAAACACACGCATGCCCCAGAATATTGCGTGGCTTGAATCCACCATCCAGGATTATCCAACATTCAAAGCAATTCTAAATGTTTTCCTGCACGTGTTACTGTGAAGCCACCATGTTTTCAAATGCAATGTTTTATCAAAAATTCGGACGTTTTTGCAAACAAAGTAGTAAAACAAAAATAAGAAGCTTTTAACTGAAATTCAATTTATTGATCAAAAGGCCCAGAATAGGCAATTACATCAGGAAGTGATCCCTGGAAAGAGGTGATCGCTGAAAATTGAGAAAAGAAACTATCCTAATGGCAATGTGAAAACGGCGTTCCACTGAGTTTCAATTCTGCTATGGCCAATATGTCTTCAAGACTCCCCGACCTTGCCTTCTGAGGAATGATCAGACCAATTTCTACCCTTTGGAATGTCAGTGGTTGAAACGGATGATGGAGTACAGATAACTCAGATCGTAGTCGTTCGCTTAAATCCCTCTTTTGCGTAGACCGCCCTTTCGGGTTTTCAATCCATCGGGATACCCTTTTTTGCCTGAGTTGTCCTTGCGGATTTTCAACTCACCGGGTGTACGATTTTTTTTATTTATATCCCTAATTTTTTCCCGAACCTTTTTATTCTGTTTCTGTGGTTCGCCGGGATGCCCTTTTTTGCCTGGACTTTTTCTTCTTTTTTTTTGTCCAGCGGGTCTATTCATGCGAAGTATTTTTTGACTACGTCTGAGTTGACAGGGGATGAAAAGTCTTCGCCGTCCATGGTTGTAAGTAACAAGGCTCCGCCCGAGAAGACCTTCTTAACCACGAATGAACCTTCATAGTTAGGAGTCCATTTGCCCCTGTGATCTGTACTTGGAGGAAGGATCCTTTTGAGTACCGCATCTCCCACCTTGTAAACCCGAGGACGCACCTTTTGGTCAAATGTCTGCTTCATCCTCCATTGGTATAACTGTCCATGACACACAGCTTCCAGTCGTTTCTCCTCAATAAGGCTCAACTGCTCAAACCTGGTGCGAACCCATTCAGCCTCGTCTAACTTGACATCCATCATGACTCTGAGGGATGGAATCTCCACTTCAACCGGTAGTACTGCCTCCATACCATATACAAGTGAGAATGGGGTTGCCCCAGTAGACGTGCGCACTGACGTTCGATACCCATGCAAAGCAAACGGTAACATCTCATGCCAATCTTTGTATGTGACAACCATCTTCTGCACAATCTTCTTAATATTCTTGTTGGCCGCTTCCACAGCGCCGTTCATCTTTGGGCGATATGGAGAAGAATTGTGGTGTTCAATTTTGAAGTCCCGGCACAACTCAGTCATCATTTTGTTATTCAGATTAGAACCATTATCAGTAATGATTCTCTCGGGCACTCCATAGCGACAAATGATATCCCACTTTAGGAAACGAGCTACCACCTGCTTAGTGACATTAGCATAAGATGCTGCCTCAACCCATTTAGTGAAATAGTAATGGCGACCAAGATAAAACGATGGCCGTTAGAAGCAGTAGGCTCAATCTTTCCGATCATGTCAATGCCCCACATAGCAAAGGGCCAAGGAGAGGACATGACACTCAACGGATTTGGAGGAACGTGCACTTTGTCTGCATAGATCTGGCATTTGTGACACTTATGGGCGTACTTGTAGCAATCTGACTCCATAGTCAACCAATAATATCCTGATCTCAACAATTTCTTAGCCATTGCATGTCCTCCAGCATGGGTACCAAAAGAGCCTTCATGTACTTCCTGCATTAACAGGTCTGCTTCGTATCTTTCAACACATCTGAGCAGAACCATGTCAAAATTCCGTTTATACAGCACATCATCCTGATTCAAGAAGAAACTACCAGACAACCTTCTCAATGTCTTCTTATCTTTATTAGATGCCCCTGGCGGGTACTCTTGACTTTTCAAGAAACGCTTGATGTCATGAAACCATGGCTTGTCATCAGACGTTGCATCAACAGCAAACACAAATGCAGGTCTGTTAAGACGATACACATCAATCTTAGGTACATGATTCCACCCTTGCACTTTGATCATGGAAGACAATGTAGCCAAGGCATCTGCAAACCTATTCTTATCTCGAGGAATATGGTACAGCTTCACTGTTGTAAAGAAAGTCAGCAATCTTCTTGTATAATCTCTATAAGGAACCAGATTTGTTTGGTGTGTGTACCAACTCCCTTTCACCTAATTAATTACCAAAGCTGAATCACCAAAGATATAAAGGGTCTTAATTCGTAAATTAATCGCCTCCTCAATCCCCATTATACAAGCTTCATACTATGCTTCATTGTTGGTGCATCCAAAAGTTATTCGGGCAGTGAAAGGCATATGAACACCTTCCGGCGTGATAAGAACTGCTCCAACTCCGCACCCATTCATATTGACGGCCCCATCAAACATCAAACTCCATTTGGATTCAGGGTCTGGCCCCTCCTCCGGGAGTGGTTCCTCACAGTCTTTGGCTTTGAGAAACATGATGTCCTCATCAAGGAAATCAAATTTCATGGGCTGGTAATCATCAATCGGTTGTTGCGCAAGATAGTCTGACAAGACACTTCCTTTAATGGCCTTTTGGGAAGTATACTGAATATCATACTCTGTCAAAACCATTTGCCACCGTGCAATTCTGCCTGTTAGCGCTGGTTTCTCAAAAATGTATTTGATAGGATCCATTTTGGAAATCAATAAGGTTGTGTGTCTAACCATATATTGCCTCAATCGCTTTGCGGCCCATGCAAGTGCACATCATGTCTTTTCAAGCATTGAGTACCGAGACTCACAATCATTGAACTTTTTGCTCAGGTAGTAGATAGCATGCTCCATCCTACCTGTCTCGTCGTGTTGACCGAGAACACAACCCATAGAACCTTCAAGCACTGTCAAATACATTATCAAATGTCTTCCTTCAACTGGAGGTATGAGAATTGGAGGTTCCTGCAAGTACTCTTTTATCTTATCGAATGCCAATTGGCAATCGTCATTCCACCTGACCGTCTGATCTTTTCTTAGCAGTTTAAAAATTGGTTCACACGTGGCTGTTAGGTGAGATATGAACCTTGCAATGTAGTTCAATCTACCCAGAAAACCACGAACCTCTTTCCGTTCTCGGTTCAGGCATTTCTTGTATTGCTTTCACTTTGGCAGGATCAACCTCAATCCCTTTTTCACTCACAATGAAACCCAGCAGCTTTCCAGAACGCACCCCAAAAGTGCACTTATTTGGATTCAACCTTAAGCGGAACTTCCTCAACCTTTCAAACAGCTTTTTCAAGTTAATCAGATGTTCTTCTTCTGTTCTCGACTTGGCAATCATGTCATCCACATAACATTCAATCTCTTTGTGAATCAAGTCGTGAAACAAAGTTACCATTGCCCGTTGATACGTTGCCCCTGCATTTTTCAACCCAAAAGGCATCACCTTATAACAGTATGTACCCCACGGAGTAATGAACATGGTCTTCTCCATATCTTCAGGTGCCATCTTAATCTGGTTGTACCCGGAGAAACCGTCCATAAACGAGAATACTGAAAACTGAGTTGTATTGTCGACCAGTACATCAATGTGTGGCAGTGGAAAATCATCTTTCGGACTAGCTTTATTAAGATCTCGATAATCCACACACATTCTAACCTTTCCGTCTTTCTTCGGTACCGGCACAATGTTGGCAACCCAGGGAGGATAGTGAGTCACTGCAAGAAACCCTGCATCCCATTGTTTATGAACTTCTTCTTTGATCTTTATGGCCATGTCGGGGTGAGTCCGACGAAGTTTCTGCTTGACCGGCGGACATTCTTCTCTCAAAGGCAGCCTGTGAACAACAATATCAGTATCCAACCCTGGCATGTCTTGATACGACCAGGCGAAGATGTCAGCATATTCACACAACTCAATCAAAGCCCTTTTCACATCTGCTTGCAGGCTGGCACCAATCTTGATCTCTTTCCTAGCATCCTAGGTACCAATATTGATGATCTCTACTGTCTCCTGATGAGGCTGAATGACCCTTTCCTCTTGTTTTAACAGTCTAGCCAGTTCCTCAGGGAGTTCACAATCCTTCTCATCCCCTTCTTCGGCTTGAAAAATCGGTTTGTCAAAGTCATACATAGCCATAGCAAAATCATTATCAATGGAATCCAGAGGATCAAGTCTGCACGAGCGGGTTCATGCTTTATTTTAGAAATTATTTTAAAACAAAAATGAAAAGAAATGAAACATTGCCATTTTATTATTTTTGTGCAAAAATAAAAATTGAAAGACAGAGAACAGAAATTTGAGTGCAAAATGTCCTTTATTAATGATCAAAATTGCAAATGCAAACAGGGTGGCCCTACAAATGAATCTATACTCCTTGGGCAGAGCGCAAGATTTTGACATGCATTATGGTTAGAAAAACACAGAAAAATTACTCTGTCTGAAGAGTAACCCGGACGACTTCTTCAACAGACCAGTTCTGCAATTGTTGTCCCGGGGCACGTGGGCGTACCCAGTTGTCTAAGTCAATGTCACTATCAATACCATCTTTTGTAGCTGCATAAGACTGATCTGTGTAAATAATTCCCCCACTACTGAAAGTGATGGGTCCACTGCTTTCTGCCTCTGAAGTCATAGAGGGATGATAACCAATACCAAATTTGTCCTCCTTCATTGGTGTCTCTATCAACCTTCCTCAGCCTTGGGCATTGCCGGCTCTGACGACCTCAACAGCTTGTTTGTAGGATGAAATGGAGGTGCCGGCTCCAACTGGTACAGTGGAAGACTCAGGCACATTATCAATATTTACCGCTTCAAATGATTGGCAAAGCATCTCGTGAATTTCCCCATCCATTTCCACATACTTAAACGTGGACAAATGACTAACAAAGATATCTTCTTCACCACACACTGTCACAACCTGTCCTTCAAACTCATACTTCAGCTTTTGGTGTAAGGTGGATGTAACAGCCCCAGCTGAATGAATCCAAGGGTGACCCAATAAGCAGCTATATGCAGGCTGTATGTCCATCACATGGAATGTGGATTTGAACACCTGCGGTCCAATTTGCATGGGCAATTCAACTTCACCAAACACAGATCTTTTGGTCCCATCGAATGCTCTGACAACCAATTCGCTAGGCCTTAAAATCAAACCATCAACTTCCAGCTTCATTAGTGCCTTCTTAGGCAAGACATTGAGTGAGGAACCAGTGTCCACCAGTACATGAGACAACACTGCACCCTTACACTCCATTGTGATGTGCAAAGCTTTATTGTGGTTTCTTCCTTCAGCAGTCAAATCCCTACTTGTGAAACCCAGACCATGGCTGACATTAACATTGGAAATTACACCCTCAAGATGATTAACAGTGATTTCTTGTGGCACATATGCGCTCTTCAACACTTTCAACAAAGCTTCCCGATGCGCATCGGAACACAACAACAATGATAAAATTGAAATCTTTGAAGGGGTCTGATTCAGTTGATCGACAATCTTATAATCACTTTTCTTGATTATCCTCATGAACTCTTCCATCTCATTATCAAAAGTAATCTTTGTCTCAGTTTTAGGTACAGGCACGCTCTCGACCACCTGTTTTCCTTTAACTTTTGCAGCAGCTTCAGCTTCTTGATCACTGCGCAAAGTTTGGGGAGTAAACAATCTTCCGCTTCTTGTAAAGCCACCTACACCACCCACATTATCAATATTCGAACCGGCTGATGATCCACTTCTTGCTTTTTACCTTCATAATATATGTCTGCCCCATAGTGCCAGGGGATTGCCTTCGTAGTTGTAAATGGAACTGGTCCTGGCACCGTGATGGTAACAGGACTGGGTCTTTCTTGCACAACACTTGCTACGGGAACTGTACTGACCGACACCTGAATCTCAGCGGGAGTATAATAGATAGTCACAGTTGATACCTCATCAGTTTCTTTCACAACCCTGTCAAGCTGTAGACATCCTTCATTGATCAGATTCTGCAAACCCGCTTTCAACTTATCACAGCCATTCTCTTGATTTATACACTCAGAACAACCTTGTCCATAACCCGGGAACACCTGTCCCTTCAACAAATGATCTTTTACAATCAACAAAGAAGTCTTCACCTGACTGATGTCTGCTACCAAATTCAATCTCTTTCCATCTTCGATAGCATGCACATTTGCTGCACCATGATTAGGTATGGGGTGCTGAATGATATTAGAAGACTGAGAGAAATTTATTGCTTTGGCATCAATCAAGTCTTGCACTTTATGATGAAAAGCCCAACATTTTTCAATGGAGTGCCCCTGAGCACCTGAGTGGAACTCGCAGCGAGCATTCACATTAAAATTAGGAGGCAAGTTGCCAGCGGCAGGAGGTCTCATAGTACGGAGCTCAACCAACTTCAACTTGAGTAGCTGTGGTAGAAACGCAGAATAAGTCAAAGGGAGAGGGTCAATCTTACGATCCCTCTGCCTGGACCTCTGTTAGAAAGGAGGTTGCTGTTGTTGCTGCTGAACTTGCTGTTGGGGTTGTTGTTGTTGAACAGACGGTGCTGGGATTGTCACCGCACCTACCTGATGATAACCCTGAGAGCGTCCTCTGCCTCGTCCTCTAAACACAGCATTCGTATCACCTTCTCTTCTTCTCTAACCACTAGCAAATGGCTTCTTCGTCCCAGAAGAGCCATCCCCACTCACATCTTGGATCTTTCCAAGCTTCAACAAACTCTCTATTCTTTCTTCAGCAATCACAATCTCAGCAAATTCGGTTGATGGACAAGCATCCAACCTTTCAAGATATGCCCCTTGCAGGGTGCCCATAAACATGTCTGCCATTTCCCTATCCAACAAAGGAGGTTGGACCTGTGCAGCCATCTCTCTCCACCTCTGTGCATATTCTTTGAAACTTTCTTTAGCATTCTGTGACAACCCCTGCAATTGAGTGCGATTGGGCGCCATATCAATATTGTACTGGTACTGTTTTAGGAATGCTTCAGCCAGATTCTTCCAACTTCTCACAGCAGCTCTGTTCAACTTCATATACCAAGTCAAAGAAGCTCCAGCCAGACTGTCTTGAAAGTAATGCATCCATAACTTCTCATCATCTGTATGAGCTGAGATCCTCCCAAAATAAGCTTGGATATATGTCTGGGGACACGTATTGCCATGATATTTATCAAAAGTAGGCGGCTTGAATTTTGGAGGGATCCTGACCCCTGGTACCAGCCCCAAACTGGTAACATCAATGCCCATGGAATTCTTGCATTCCATAGCCCGTATCTTTTCAGCCAACTCATCATACCTTTTGTCATTAGGAGAACCCATCTCAGCATCCAACAGAGTAAATTGGTCTTCTTGAGTATCTTCCTGAACACCACCAACATTTCTGCCATTTCCATTACCCAGATTACCCACAGGAGGAGGATTGCCAACAGGAGGAGAAGTGCCATTGTCATTCTGATTAACTCCAAGCGTGGCCTCTGGACGCTCGACCAGAAGCCTCAATCTTTCTTGATTTTGTGCCATTCCAGTCATGAGAGTCATGAACTGGTCCATTCTTGCCCTCATTTCAGCCAAATCACTCTGCATTTGATCCATTATCCTTGCTTGATTTCCTCGAGTTGAGTATCGATGAATATGATTCTCAGCTATAGTTCCTGAAACCAAATAAAGGTTAGAGATCTCCTGCAATAGGTACCTAAAAACAAACAACAGAATGCAACATGATATGCGATGCAATGCAATGTTTATTCATTTTGAGGCATTCCTTCCTTCGATTCCAATTTGACCAAAAGAGAAGAGCGCATATCCCTGCAGTTGCTAACAGCGACAGAATGCCAGAGGTGAATACTAATAATTCAGAATACCCATCATATAATCTGACGACGAATCTACCTCAATAATTACCAACAAATCCAATAACATGAAAAACAAACCCACAGCCATGTGTGGAACAGTCACATACAAATTGTTTTCGGACAAATACAACTAAAAAAGTCTGATTACAAATAAAGGAAAACCCACCAACAAGCCTGATGGTGATTCCCAGAATAGCAACAAAATAACTCAAACACTGAGCCCATATAAATCTTCCTGGACCTCTTTGAGAAGCGCTTCAGTAACTGGAACATCTGGGCGCTCCGTGAGACCTCTGATCAATTGGCTCCTTAACTTGACGGCTTCTTCTAGCTTTCAGATTTGATCTTTGACAGCTGACTCTTTGGCTCTCTTTACTCCGGTGCGGGTCTTCAGATCTTCGATCTCTTGATTAGCTGAACTTAGTTGTTGGAGAAATTCACTCTCTTTGCTCTTCAAATTTTTCCTCAACTCGTCGTTTTCAGCCCTGATTTTCGCCTCTATCTCCCTACGACATTCAGAAAACTCATCCCACCTCTGTTGTCCTTTGGCAAGGGCATTCTCTGACTTGGTCAACTGCTCATTGATGCGCTTGCACACCTCTTTTAGCGCCATCTCATTCTGTTTGACCTTACGAATATAGATAGTGTCTTCGGCAATTCTCTTCTCATTGGCCTCATGACGTTCAGTCAGCTTCTGCAGTTCATACTCAACCTTACGCTTGTCACAAAGCGTCTTTCTGAGTCCTTCACATAGCTTCTCCTTCTTTTTGACAGTCTTATCCATCTCTGCTTTAAGCTTGTCATATTCAGCAATGCTTATCATGGTCACTGGTTCTTCAGCCACCGGATCTGACGATTTTTCCTGAGAAAATGGCAAAAGAGTAATCTGAACCCTTCTTTTCAACCAGGCATCATATTGAGAGGAAGACACATTATTGCACTTTCCGAAGACGACTTTACCCTTCATTTGCAGATTACCCCAAGCTCCAGCAGCTTGCCTTACCAACAAAAGGTTATGCTTCACAGGGAAAAAGAAGGACTCTTCCAAATCACCTTCCCTCGGAGGCTCTGCTAAGGCAAACCCTAATTGTCTCCTGAGAATAACAGGGTTATAATTAATGCAACCTTTTACTCCCAAGAGTGGCACGTTAGGATGTCTTCCACAGCTGCTGATGAAATCTCCCCCAATTGTCCTCTGATTGAACCAACGGATATCCTTTGTTGTCAACTGAATCATCCTCTTAGCCCAGTTCTTTGCAGGCTGAGGATTCAAAAAGGCCTCTGAATTTGGTAAATGACCCATAAGCCACCTATGGAACAGAGGCGCACAACATCTAACCAACCCTCCTCGCTTCTTCTCATTTTTAAAGTGAAGAGAATAGTACAAATCACCCAGGAGGGTAGGTATGGGATTCTTCATTACAAAAATATGGATTGCGCTCATGTCCACAAACTTAGGTTCATCAGCAAACAGCATAATTCCATAGATACTCAAAGCCAGGATTGCACAAACGGTTTCCCACTAAGACTTAGCAGCACATTCTTCAGCTTTGGCAACCAAGAAGTCCAGGTGAAAACCAGATAAACTTCCTTTGGTGGTGAGATTATCTGCTACCACAGGTACGCTCATATGGAGAGCCTTAGCTATTTCTTCGTGCTTTGGAGGGCGCATGTCAGAGTTGAAGGGAATCTGGTACTTGAGAGGCACACTTAGCAGCAAAGCGTACTCTTCTAGCATTGGGCCCAACTGAAAATCCGAGAAGGTGAAACACCTTAGCTGTGGGTCATAAAACTGTAAGCACGTATGAATGACACTCCTTTCTGAAGCATTCAAGTCAACAACCACAGTCATAATCTCCCCATAAGCCTTCCGGAACATACCCACATGGTCTGGAGTAATAAGAGCAATCATCTTTCGCAACTGTCCCACCTTTTGTGTCAAAGAAACTATAGTGTACATTGTTCTTCCTGGGAGTATCCATAACTGCAACAAGAACTGTCAACCAGAACCGAAAGGAAGTGTACCCTGCAAATGAATAAACATGAGGGTTAAATGCAAGAATGCTAATGATAATATGTATGCAAGGGCATGTGACCACTGCTGCACAAATACTGCTGAACCCATTGTACTGCAATCTGAATTTGGTGAGATATACAACCCCAGGATAAGAACCCCAATAACAAACACAGAACCAAATGTGAGCTGATCAGGATCAAAACTTCAGTAACCAATCCAGAACAAATAAGAAAGCCAGGTATTCTGACGGTCAAGGGTTCCTGCACACCTATAAACAATCCCCCCAATCTCACAGGTAGGTACTAGGATGTTCAGTATCCCGGGCTCTCAGGTCGAGAAATGATGATACGTTCACCATTTCTGGTTTGGCATCATCATCAATCGAGGAGGCCTCAACTGATTCTCCAAAATGGAAGATCCTCATCTTCAGAGGTTTGAGAAGCAATAGCACATTCAGCCCGAAGGATACAATGCTACCGCCAATCAAAGAGGTCGTCTACTGATTCTCTTCAAAACAAAGAGGGGTCATCCTAACAAGTCATCCAGACTTAGCAGCTCTTCCAGATAGCTCTACCATCGTGGGAAATCCACAACGCAGAATTCTCTAGAGAGAACCACATCCAGATTGTGTTTCATATTCCCTCCTCGAACCGAGATGGAACGCGAGAGGATATGTCACACGCTAATCCTAAGTGCACTCAGGCCTGGGTATTGGGCCTATCTCTCAGAATATCCCCATCCCACCAAACAGAAAATAGTACAGCAGTGCAGCAAAATACATCATATGAAATGAAAATGCAAAAATGCAGTAAATATGTAATATACAGTAAAGCAGTAATATAGTAAACAATAATACAGTAAAATAGTAAATACAATACAACAGTAAACACCCAATGAAAGAAAACAGACAAGCGCTAGGATTGACTCGCTAAGGAAACCAGAGATTCTGGGTTCGGTCCCCAGCAGAGTCGCCAGTTGTCGCTCCCGGGATTTTCATCCAAGTACAAACGCGAAAGTGGCACCGAAACAGAGTCGCCAGCAATGTGTATTTATCCCAAGAGAGGGAAAGAAAACACTGCATAAACCTGAGGGGAAGGAAAGAACATGGTCTTGCGACCAAAAGAACTGGGTTCGGGAGTCGGTTACGCGTGAGGAAGGTATTAGCACCCCCACACGTCCATCGTACCCGATGGGATCCACGCTTGCTCGTCTCGATCAAAGGGTGTAAAAAACTGGAGCTTCGCTGCTACTGGAAAGGAAAAGGAATATGAAAAGGAAAAAAGAAAAGAAAGAAAGAATAAGAAACAAATGTAGGGAAAATAAAAGAAGTGCTCGCATGGGCCCTACCCCACTGCCTACGTATCTCATCGGGAGCATGAGAATTAGAGCGACGTAGTTCCCCTCAACGAGGGTCGCTTTGTTTGTGTTTTTTGGGAACGGCTAACGTTCTAGCTTAGGTGTTGCAGGCTCGCTGGTCCGAGTGCGTTACCATCTTGCAAAAGAACGAGTAGGAGCACGTTCGTACGCGGAGAGTGAGTGAGATGAGAAAAGAATTCCTGAAGGAAAGACGTTATTGTTTGTTGGAAGTTTTTTAGAAAGAAGTGTTTTGTAACGCACATTGTATTTAAGTCCCTCATGTAAGATTGAATGCCTCGCATAACGACCCGAGATGGGACGCACGCTAAAAATTCCAAGAAAATGAGAGAAGATCCCTCACTATCTTGTTCTTGCATGAAAGGCCTAAATACAATGTTTGTTTTGCCTTTATTAAGTATTTTTTACTTTTGCTTGAAGATGAGAAGAGAAAACGCAAAGGAAACTCTAAAGGGAGACTAAGGGTCCTAACGTTATCATGCATGGAGGTCCTACGGTTAGTGAGGTTTGAAAGAGGAAGCCTAACTAAAACCTAATGCTAATCCTACTCCAAGCTTAATCGGAAATTAAGTTGGACTAGGTAGCTCTAAAGGGAAAGGAATCCAAGACTTAAACAAGTCTTGAGATTCAAGGGAAGAGAAAGAGTGAAAGAGATGAAGAAGAAGGAGAAAGATAAGATGAGAAACAAGATGGGGCAGCAAACACATCATAATCGTCATATCCAAATCATAACATAGAACATGCTTCAAAGATCATACAAGCACATATCAAGTATACAAGTGAAGGCACACAAGAAAGGATGCAAGTAAACTTGCACAAGATTCACAATTTCACACACCAAGGTTTCATACAAAGATGACATGAACAAAATAAGATGAAAGTGAAACCAAGTCAGAATTCAATTCATATCATGATCATCTAATCTAAACATGCAAGAATATTTCACATTATGATGCAGTATGAGCCAAAGAAACCATAAAACCAATGATGATGATATGCATCATACAAATCAAACCAAGATGATCAAGTGAGATGAAATCCAAGTAATAAACTCAAGGGGCAGTAGCATATGTATCAACAACATACCAAGATCAAACTCATAACAATCAAGATGAATCATTAAGCATCACATTCAAAGCATGCATCAAAACTAGACAAAGCATTCACTTACATTATTCATGCAAATCACAAAAGATCATGTGTAACAAAGAGTGAGAAAATGTCACATAAAAGAACCCTAAACCAAGAGGATCAGAACCTCTAGCATATCATACAAGTCAAACAAAAGGTTTCATACATGAGTGAAATCACACAAAGAAACAATCACAAGATTAGGTTGAGTATGTCATGGAATTCAAGTCAAAACATCAACAATTTGTAAAATCAAGAACAAATAGAAAAATGAGTGAAAAGAGATGATTCCAAAGCCACAAACAAGATCAAACAGAACATGATCATACCATATAAACATCTCAAGCATCACTCAATCACAAGTAAGGAAATACACTCAAACTATGTCAAGTATCAAAGTATGTCTCAATCAAGCTTGAACCACAAGTAAAAATTAATCAAAAATAGCAAAGTGGCTCAATAGAATACCAAAAAATAATAAAATGGAATTTAACTCAGTCAAGTAACATATGCAAAAATATTGGAGCAAAAAGAGTTAAAGAGCTTGACTAAAAGTGATCCACAAGTCAAGATGCGTAAAGAATCGAACAAGAATCGAGGGCTCATGAAAAGCAAATGGCAAGTCACCTAAAGCAACTCAAACCATCATCAAATCAGCATTGAAACACCCTCATATAATCCCCCACAAGTAACCAAAATATTGGTCTCAAATGATGAGTAAAAGCCACAAAAGTTCCTAACCCTAGATGAAGGGTATCATTGGAAACTCATCATCAATTAAATTCAAAATAAAATAATGAAAAGAAAATAAAATAAAAATAAAAGAATGAAAATGATGTCAAGACTTTAATAAACCAGAAAAAATATTTTTTGTATTTTTATATTGTTTTTAAGTATTTAAAATAAAATTAAAATGAAAAGTGAAATAAAAGAAAAAAAGAAAACAAGATGAAACAGGGAGGTGTGCTAGCAATTAAAGCCACGAGAGAAAACTAGTTCATGCGCATTGGGCCTCAAGGATTGGAGGGTACGAAAAGTAAATATGCAAGGCCCAATCCATAATAAAAATATACCAACAGATTTTCTTTTTTGTCAAAAAAAGGGACAGGAAAAAAAAGAAAAATAAAAGAAACATGTAACAACATATCAATCGGTCACATTTCATTTAGTGGGAAAAAGACAAAAATACATATTAGCCGGACACAAACCACCACGTCATCACCATCTTCATGCGCATGCAAGATGAACGTGAACAGTAACCGGAACATCACCCAGCTGCGACGGAAAATATGAACAGTCCGGCCGGCCACCGTCGGCGGCGGCTGTCGCGGCCGGAGTCACGAAACAAGGCCACCCCCACCAGTTTTTCGCGCTCCAAAATAGTAACTCTGCAACTCTTAAACTTGATTCAAACCTCAGCCCAAATCCTCCCTTCTAGCTCCAATAACCCCCAGAAAGATGACGGTGACAAGAAAATAGTAAGAGGTGACCTTGAAAACCAGATTCGAAAGATAGATGATTTTGAGAAAAAAGAGAGTTTGCTTCTGAGTCTTGACACAATGATAGTCCTCCTTTGGTTTCTAGGGTTTGTCTCCTTTAAATGTGGTGGGTTATGAGAGGTTAAATGGGCCTGAGAAGAAGTGGGCAATTCTTTTGGAAAACTTTTCCAAAACTTGAGAAGAGGAATGCATACGGGTTGTCATGTAAAGTGTGATAATTTGTTGTGATTTGGAAAGAGAGGAGGTGGTGGAAATAGCAGTCACATGAGCAGAGTGTGAGGCCAGATTGTACCACCATTTTGTTCTTTTCTATTTTTACTCAAAAGTGCAAAGTGTGCATGAGAGAGTAATATAGTCGTTGGCAATTGTTTGGTCATTTTGGGTAATGGAAAATAAGGTTATGCGCATGGCTGGGAAGTGTAGGGTGTGTGTTGCAAAAAGTGGGCATCGCATGCTAAGTAATGTGTCACACCAAACTTTAAATTTCAAATTAAAACCTTCCACTTTGTATGCACATAACTTGAAGAATATGGATTCAAATGGAGAGGTTTTTGAAGCATTGAAAAGTTACCATTTCAAGGAACAAAATTAATGTTGAAACCAAGTTGAGACTACACTTGGAAACGTATGAAAACTTGCTTGGAAAAGTTGTCCCCCAAATCTGCCAAAAGTTCTAAGTTGTAAACACATTTTAACAACTTGTTGATACCATCTTTGAACATGTAGAATTTCCACTATATTGACTCAAATGAAACAAACTTGGTTGCTTTAGAAAGAGGAGATTTCCTTCTACACTTTTCATGTTAGAAGTATCTCAATTCATGGCTTGGAAATAACTATAAATTGGCTAAGAACATTGGTATATCAAGCTGTCAAAAGTAACTTAGAAAAAATTCTAAGTTTCTTCCAATTGTCCAACTTGAAACCTCCATCTTTAAAACATCATAACTCTCTCAAAAATGATCCAAATGGGACAAACTTTAAATGGTTGGAAATCTTGGAATGAGCTCTATAACTTTCATGTTTGAGGAAAATTGAAATGGGGCTTGGATCGTTGAGAAATCTGACCTTGAAAGTAGCTACTAAAACATGCAAAAGTTGCCAAAAATAGTAAGTTCTAAAACCTAGTTTCTTCCAAAAATGGCAACTTTGCAACTTTCTTGATTTTTCATGAATCCTTGAACATTTCTTGATCAAATCTTGTCCATGGACCATATTTGACTTGAAAATCATGATGTTGACCTCAAAAAGTCAAGGGTTGACTTTTCCACTGCACAGTTGACCTCATTCCCAATTCTCCTGATTTTGAAATTTCTGATCAATTGAAAACCTTCTGAAACAAATTGATGGGCAATATATCCTCCCTAGACACTTGAGGACATAAGGGATACCATGAGATCAAGTCTTGCCCAAAAAATCAGAAATAAACTGATTTTATGGCAAACCCTAGTTTTGGTACCCTCTGGTCTCCTCTTCCCATGACTTGTGAGATCAAATGGAGATGATACATGATGTAAGAGGTCCTTGAAGCTTGTGAGAAACACTTGGTCTTCTTATTTGGATGATCAACACCTTAGAGAATCACCTGATCACATGCCCTTATGCAAGATGCAATGCTAAATTCTTGATGCTTTGTTTTTTCTATGCTTGAATGCAATGCAATGAAATGAAAGCTCATGCTAAATGATATGAAGAAAAGAGAGGGTAAATTTTGGGGTATTACAGGGATTCCAAACAAATGGTGTCAAAACCAAGAAAGAAATGCAAAAAGAGCGATGGCTGCTGAGGATAAAATGCAAGATTGGCGTAGAAACCAAGAAGATAGAGGAGGAAAAGAGTAATAGAGACTCCACTGGGGAGTAAGAGAACAAAGTGACCGTGCTGGGGATCAGAGGGTTAGAGACCCTGTTGGGGATCAAATAAAGGAATGGTGTTGAAACCAAGAGAAAAGGATCTGATATATTAACTGACTGGCAGTGGTTAACCGAAGGAAGAAAGTAGGACTCTGTGGGGAAAAGGGTTTGGCATCGACATGCTGGCTGTGAAGAACCAAAAGGAGAGAGTACTGAGCCAAGAGAAGGTGTTTGACTCTAAAGGGATTTCGGTATATTAACGGATAAACAGTGATTAACCGAGGAAAGAAAAGATTGCTACTCTGGGGAGAGAAAGGTTTTAACAGATAGACTGTGATCAACCAAAAGACTGGGTGTATAACCAAGTGAAGGTTGTGACCCAAAGGGGGGTTGGTATTGACTGAGCAAACAACACTTGACCAACAAAAGGGTATTGAACCAAAAGAGGTTGCTAACCGCTGAGTATTCGATGTTAACAGAAGAAATTGTGATTAACCGCAAAGAAACGAGTGATTAACCAAGAGAAGGTGATTAACTCGAAGGGGGCTCAGTGTTTTAACAGACAGGCTGTGGTTAACTGAAAAAGAAGTGCAAATTGGTGTTTTAACTGACAGGCAGTGGTTAACCAATCAAAGGGAGAAGAACCAAGAGAAGGTGGCAAACTCTGCAATAGTTTCGGTGCTTAACAGGAAGAATGTGTTTACCCGAAGGAAAAGGAATTGAGACACTTCAGGGGAATCAAAAAGTAATGATTGACCACAAGAAAAGGACAACGAGACAAGAGATGGGTATTAACCCAAGAGATAATGATCTTTAACCAAAAGGATGGTGATTGATCAAAAGAGAGATAGAAAGAGCCAAGAGTGATCAGGGATCGACACAGATGGGGAAGGAGATACGCTACTGCCTGGAGATAGAGGTGACTAAGCCAGGCACATGGTCATTCATCCCCTACCTGAAGTAGACAGAATGAGAGTAGGAATTCTCCATTCTCATTCCTTCTCTAACACACAGGGTGTAGTGCAGAAGTTGAAACAGACAACGTAACAGCTCCAAATTGCACAATGCTCCAGTGTCGTGCGAAACTCCGACTCCGCAGGGGGGAAAGAGAGAGAAAGAAAGTTCTAAAGGAAGCCTAAAGAGAAGCGCCAACATGAAGATTAAAAATCGAAACGAAGTTTTGATTAATTAATCAAAAGGGAGGAATATGCTAATAATTTTCCAAAATGAATGAAAATTTATTAAAGCAAAAGGGTGCATTATTGATTATACAAGATTAAGCCTATTCTTTGAAGAACAAACTTAATTCAAACATGAATGGAAAGTTCAAAACAGTACCAAATTACACTCAAAATGCAACACAAAATCATGTTATTCTGTGAATAGAATTGTGTAAGAATGATCATGTTCATACAATGTCAAGAATGTGCACAATCATGAAATCGAAAGATCGAGCATTGGAAAATTCACAAGCATGCTTCAAAAAGAAGAGAAACAGCACCTAAAACATCCATAAAAATCAATCATATTAATCCATGGAAGTTAGAGGAGGAAAGCATGGCAAACAAGCTTGAAAAACACCAAAAATGGCACTCTGTTATAGTGGTAATCGATTACCCTAAGTAGGTAATCAGTTACTTGCTTGAAAAAGGCAAAACTGGTGAAAATTGTGCAGAGTAATCGGTTACTCTCTTTGAGTAATCGATTACTTGGTTAAAAAAAAGCAGTGCTAGTGTAAATTTGTGCAGAGTAATCAGTTACTCTCTTTGAGTAATCAATTACCACTGTAACAGTCGCAAAAATAACTTTTCAAAAAGCACTTTCAACACCTAAATCATTTGTCCAAACTACCACATGCTAGGGTATGAATTTGTACACAAAAATCAAGCTTAATAACAGCAAAAGTCCAACAATGGAATCAATTAACACATCAAGATCATGGATCAAGTAATGGCATAATCAATTCACACACAAAAAAGCATCGAAACTACATCGCGAATGATACGAAAACGTTCAAAACAGTAAAATGTGCAAAGAAAGACCAACCTACAAGGCTAAGATGTGCCTTGGATGTTGTTACAAATGAATCTTGGTGAAGATAATCAAAGAAAACCAGAGGAATCTTCAATTGTAGCCAAATCGTATCGAAACTGAGCAAATTACGACGAAACTCCAAAATACGAATTGGAACCGTAGAATCTTGAAGCAAACACTTGAGATGAATCCAAAAGCTAATAAAACCCCAGAAAATCAAGTAGAATTGCAAGGTGATGAAGGTTAAGCTCAAGAAATAATCACTTCCAAGGTGAAAGTGATTAATCTTCAATGGTGAAGAGCTATGGTGAGGTTTGGAAAGAAAGTGGAGATGAAGATGAAGAAGTTGCAGAAAAATTCAGAGAGAATATGAGAGAATTGAGAGTGAGAAGTGTGTGAAATGGTTGAGGGTTTGAAGGTCCTTAAAAAATGATTGAAGGTTTGTTTATATAGAGTTTTGGTTTGGAGTTGATAGGTTTGGAGTGTGCTTTGGACTTAGCTTTGGAGCTCGGTTGGGAGTTAGTTACACTTGACTCACCAAATCAGCGGTTAACTCGGTTAGTTAGGTAGTTGACTAGGTGGAGCAATCCCAATGTAAATCCAAATCAAAGGCTCACATACTTGGAAATCAAGGAACATGGTGCACTTAATTTAAAGTGATGTATTGGAATAAATGTAAGTGGAATGTCTTGAATGGTATTGAACTGTCTAAAATGTTCCACACAATGCTAGAACCATGTAGAATCCAAGAACAAAGAGAGTGCAGAGTTGCTATCCCAAAAATGCAGCAGAATTTAAAAATCTATACAGAGTAATCAATTACCCTGTTTGAGTAATCGATTACTCTAGGCAAAAATTGCCCAGATTGCTTAGGAACAAGTGCTGAAGTCCCGGTTTTGATTTTCCACCTCTTGCTTTTATGAATAATCTTGGAAACCATTATTTTGTGCTTGTTTTGAGGATGCGATGATCTTGTGAGGATGCGATTAATCGAGCTAAAAAACCTGAATATTCCTGCAACCAAAAAACACAGAGAAAAAAGCGTGAATGCGTATGCCAGCGATGCGAATGTACATGCTCTAGATTTCGGGTTACGACAGCTGCCCCTATTTAATCTTCTTGGACCTGAATGTACGAATTGCGCTAGATTTTCGATGATTCGAGGTAGAAGCGGATTAAATAAAAGAGTAGCTCGAAAATTTGGCCAACGACGACAAAAGATGAGGTGCAAGTTTGGCTGAATATCTGCTGGGGAGATGAATCAGTCAAAAGGAAGGGTAGTATGCTTGATGCGTATGCCATGTATGTGATCTACATGATGCTTAATATCATGTCATGTAAAGGTGCAGGTTGAGGTAATGTGCGACGGTTAGGTAGAGATTGTAGCAAAACGAACTCGACATCCTCGGCTGGGGAGAGGACCCACAGATGAAGACGACCTGCTGGAGAAAAAACTCCACAAAGGGTGACAACTCCGCTGGGGAAGAGACCGAGAAATATCAGATTCCTAGATTATCACCGTTGACATTGCTGGGGATGAGAGAATCAGGTCGATGTTCACACCATAACTGACTCTGGATGGGGAACGAACCTAGAAAATCTCCGATTTCCAAGCTATCACCAACATTGCTACTTGGACATCTTTCCACTCTGACTGACTCTAATATAGGGAATTACCGTGGTCTGAATGATCTTCTCTGCTTGGGGAGAACAAAAAATGAAACATACTGCCGCTAGGGAGTGATGATTTCGACCTGCTAAGACTGATGCACGACCCTTGCTAGGGAAAAGAATAATTGTACCTCTTCTCGGGGCACATCATGACAGCTTTACTAGGGACATTACGAATCTGCCGGAGAATGGGAGGTAAACAACCTTTTCGAAGAAACATAATGGCGCTTGCTGGGGAAATGATGGCTCTGTTAGGGCGATGGCCACATCTTCAAAGAAACATCATAGTGTTGGTCGGGCATTAGGCTTGCCGATGGATATGACCGATTATCCTGTAGGAATTACCAGTCAAATATGCAATGCATAATGCTTTCTCTATTGATTTAGCTTTTTATTGTTCTCAACGCTTTATAGTATTACGTGATCACAAATAATCGCTCATTTTGCAAACAAAATACTGAAAAGAAAACAATTGAGAAATCGAATGATGAACTTTTATTGAAATGTGAAAACATGTACATAAGATGTGTACAAGGATGAAAAACTCCTTGATGAGGAAGTTTGCAATAAAATTGAAAAACAAATGTAAATGGCAAAGGGAAATCATGTTTTGCATTGATTTCAACATTGGCTACCATCCACTGTAAGTCTAGGTTCCAACGCCTTGCACCAGTTGATGATGATTTGACTGGTCTGTTATCGTCTGAGGTCCAGCTATGATGAAGAGACGCCCATTTTTGCCTAGATTATCCTTGAGGATATCAATCTAGCGGGCTCTTTATCCATTTTTTTCAGGCATAATATTTTTTTACTGTATCGGAGTTCACGGGAAATGGCAACTCCTCCCCATCCATGGTGGTGAGGATTAGGGCTCCGCCTGAGAAGGCCTTCTTGACAACAAAGGGTCCTTCGTAATTGGGAGTCCACTTGCCATGTGGATCCGAGTGAACAAGTGAATATCTCTTGAGCACGAGTTCGCCTTCATGGAATGCTCGAGGGAGAACTTTCTTGTCAAAAGCTAGCTTGAGATGTCTCTGATACAATTGACCATGACAAACGGCTGTAAGGCGCTTCTCTTCGACGAGATTCAGGTAGTTGTATCTGGATTGTACCCATTCAGCTTCATCAAGACCTGTTTCCATGATGACTCTGAGCGAAGGAATCTCGACTTCAATGGGTAGAACAACCTCCATACCATACACAAGCGAATATGGAGTTGCCCCAGTAGAAGTACGAACTGAAGTTTTGTAGCCATGTAGCACAAATGGAAGCATTTCATTCCAATCCTTGTATTTCTTGACCATTTTCTGGACAATTCGCTTTATGTTTTTGTTTGCCTCTTCGACGGCACCGTTCATCTTGGGTCGATATGGTGAAGAGTTGTGGTGCTCGATCTTGAATTCTTGACACAACTCCTTCATCATCTTGTTGTTTAGGTTGCTTGCATTGTCAGTGATAATGTTACTAGGAATGCCATAGCGACAAATTATCTCTTTCTTGATAAATCTTGATAAGTATTAAGTTGTTTGGAGTTGGTATGTAGTGTGGTAGCAGTATGTGAAAAAATTTCAAAATGTTGTCTTGTTCACTGGCTAGTTCGCTTTGCGAGCTTGGGGCGAGTGTTCGCTGGCCAGTTCGCATTGCGAACTCAGCGAGACAGACACAATTTTGTCTACTGCCACCTCATTTATAAAAAGGGAGTTTAAAAAGTGTGGGCCAGACCTAGGGCCATGACCCATATTTGTATTCTGATTTTGTGAGGTAACCATACCCGCACTTTGCTACTCTCACTTTCTCACAAACACAAAAACATTTTGAACTCTCACGTGCTCTCTCTGTTCCTACATGTTTTCACAAATTTTTCAAACTTCTCAACAAGTCCAGTTTGATTCTCTTTCTCTCTGTTAATTTTTGTCAGAACATGTGGTTAGGTTAGGTTAGGTTGAACATTAGAGACCAATTGATTCTAGGTTTAAGTGGTACAATGCACCTCTGTTTTTAAGGTTTGTTGTAGTTGCATGTTGTTTTTTTATGTAAACCCTAAGAATAGAGGTTGGGTTGTGAAAGATTGAACCATTTTGTTTACATTGGCAGAAGCTGTTTAGTTTGAAAAAAATCGCAGGTTCGTCACTAGTTCGCTTTGCGAACCTGGGGCGAACATTCGCCAGAACTTCGCATAGAGAATCTAGGGCGAATGTTCGCCAGGACTCCGCTTTGCGAACTTCTGGCCGAATAGACCAGAATTCTCAAATTTTGTTGTTGTTTCTATTTAGGATTCTGGTTTAATGTTTTGTTCCTTATCTAATGAACTGTTTGCTGGCTGGTTGTTGTTTTGACTGATGGTTTTTGTAGATGGCTCCAAAAATTATTTCGTCGAAAAAAAGAAAGAACGGAAGCACTTCATGACCGGTTCCAATTCAGTTCGATAATGACCGTTTTAGAGGGACAAAACAGGTTGCCCGATACTTGACTCTAGAGAGGATGACTATCTTACCTGAGAAAATATTCAACTTGAACCCGCAAGGAACCTACCAGGCGGTAGCTGGACTCATTGAAAGAAAGAAGTGGGGGAAGTTGATAACTCTGGTGGATAGCTATAATGTTGAGATGATCCGAGAATTCTATGTAAATGCACTCCCAGATGATGGTGAGGAATTTGGGTGGAAGACCTTGGTTTTGGGAACAGAGGTGTTGTTTGATCGGCGACAATAAACACAGTTCTTGGGGACCCACTGGATTTGAGAGAAAATGAGATAGATACCTACCACAGAACCTTGAGACTACATAGAGACACAGATAAAATCACTCTTGACTTATTGCGTGAAGGCAAAACTGTTGAGTTAAACCCATCTGGGGTTGCACGCAGGTACCGTCGAGAAGACATGCGTCCTCTGGCCTATTTGATCTTACTATTGGTTCTTAAAAACATTAAGCAAAAGTCACACTCTTCGACTATCACCATACCCCTTACTCATTTGGTCCATAGCATCATGATGAATGTCCAAATTGATGTGGCCAGGATTATTGCTGACGAGATGAGGGCTATTGTGGAAAGTGGACTTGGTTCAACTTCACGGAAGAACTATCCTTTTGGCTTCCCTTATTTAATCATGGCCCTTTGTGTGCATGTCGGGGTTAATGTACCCACCCGCCATCAGGTAACCATCCCGTCCGCTATTGATGATCGGTATGTGGAAAATTATGTAAACTGAAGGGGTTGCAAGGTGAGTCTTCAGGTGCTGGTACTGATGCCGACTCAGGTACCGGTGATGGGTCGGTGGTTCTGGTTCTCAAGGATTTTACCCGTATGTCGCACCTCAAAAAAATCGCTCAATCGAAGACGCGACCCTTCGCGCGAAAGGCGCGGAAAACGGTTCGACAGAGTCGCCACCGAACTTTATTTATCCCAAAAGAGGGAAAGGAAAATATCGAGAAAACCTTTAAGGAGTAGATAAGAACATGGTTGCCGCAACCACATTCTGGGTTTGGGAGTCGGTTACGTGAGAGGAAGGTACGCGCACCCCCTCACGTTCGTTGTACTCAACGGGAACCTCTTAGTTCGATTTGTGATGAACGTTATCTAAGCTTGTTTGTTTTCTTCTCAACGATATATGCGAAAAGGAAGAGTAAAAGGTTTCGATTACTAAGGGAAATGGGGTGGTTTTAGGATAGGGTGCTCGGCAAGATCATCGCGACCTCGGGCCTACGTATGCTCATTCGGATGAGAATGAGGAATCAGAGCAATCGTAGCTCGTGGTCCGCCCACGAAAAGAGGGTTAGTGTTTTAGGAGACGAAAGATTGAATGACAAACAACCCAAGGGGCGTGCCTCGAGAGCAGTCACTCAAGAATCCAAGGAATGCGAGACTCCAAGAACTCAGTTCTTTCGTGATTGATTGCAAAAATGTTCGATAAAGATTAAGTGTTTTAAGACGAAAGGGTGAATAAACAACAACCCAAGGGCGTGCCTCGAGAGCCATTCATTCGAAAACCCAAGGAATGCTAGACTCCAAGAATCTCCTCCTTTCGTAAGTTGATTAAGAAAGCATTTGAAAAAGATCGAATCGGATTGGTTGAAAAAAGAGGTGAGGATCGATACTAGTCCCTAGGGGTGCTCCTAGTAACGAAACCACGAGATGTGCGAGTGTGCGTTTGATGTTGAGGCAAAAGGTGCTCGACTTATGATTGGGCTCAACGACGAATCGAGGATTGGTTTGAAAATGATTTGGTTTGTTAAATGTTTTTAGGGAGAATGACGATTATTCGATAAACAAGACACCGGCCTCGCAACCAATTAATCGGGCATTATTGGGATGCTAGATCCCAACGACACCTTTCTCATTCGATTGATTTGCGAACTATTGTTTGATGAACAGCGAAAGTACCACATGGAATGCTAGACT